>CM035768.1:6532500-16532500 GCA_020466155.1 Pachypeltis micranthus | reverse complement strand
TCTTCTACAATACAATATCCACGTAAATCCGGGTTGACGCTTTCACAAGTTGCTCAGACATTGTAGATGAGAATCCAATAAGCACACGTTGCGCTCATCACGGAATGGGTCGATGAAATGAGACCTTTTTACTTTCCGCTACCCCAAGGGAAGGAAAGTATAGTAATCGGCCCAAAAAAAAAAAATTTGGGTTTTCTTCAGATCTTTACGTTTCAGACCCTACTGAGTCTAAAAAACCTAATTTCGGCGCGTGGTCCGTGTGTATGTGTGTGTGTGTGTGTGTGTCTGTAGTTCGATTTGCGAGAGAACGGCTGATCCGATTGAGCTGGTTCTTTTTTTGTTTTGTTCGTTATTTTTTTTAGACACCAAAATAAGGTTATGGACGATTTCGGCCGATGGGAAGGGGGGTGGGGGACGAAAATGTACAAAAAACTAGGGTTTTTCGCATTTTTCTCGAAAACGGCTCTAACGATTTTGATTAAACTTTCAAATTATCTTTTCCTAATCAATACCTAACTTTTCTTCTGTATACATATCTCCATGAAAATGCGGTGAACGGAGATATAGGCCCCTGAAGCAAAAATAGGTTTTTTACGCTTTTTGACAAAACGGGTTCAGCGATTTTCACCAAACTCACAGGATGTTTTCAAATAGTTGATACCTACATATCCTTTTCAATAAATGTTCCTGTGACGGTCCATTGAACAGAGATAAAAATCAAAATGTGTCGAAAATAACGTTTTTTCTAACATTTCCGTAAATTCCAGGGTAACTTTTTCACCAGGTGAGATAAATCCTAATGGAGTGTCTTTTAGTTACCCATACCAACATTTCGTTCTCTATAGTTATTTCTGTATATATATGTTGAACGGAGATATAAGCCAAGTTAACTCAGAAAAGGAGATTTGTCGAATATTAATTTATCGGTATTCCAATTTTCTCAAAAACAGCTCTAACGATTTCGATCAAACTTTCGGAGTACTCTCAGCTAACTATCCCCTACATTTTGTTCTCCATAAATGTTCCTGTAAAAATGCGTTGAACGAAGATATAGCGCCCGCCTATTTAGATGGTGTTCGAACTTAAAGGGGTGGCGGAAAGTTGTGTATTGCTACGCACCAGATATTTTAAATTTCAACGCTTGTCCGTTCGTTTTCGAGCATCGTAAAATATCGGATACTTTGTAAGTTGATTTTCAAGAAAAATATAGAAGCGCCAGCCAAGTGTAATAGTAGAGAAAAAGTAAGAAAAATAAAAAGGGCAAATGAAGGTCTAGCCGAATAAAGTGGCAACAAAATCAGAGCTAAAGACAAAATCGAGCGCCAAATAGAAAGATAGACAATTAGAGTGCCGAACAAAGAAGAGACCAAGTTGAGATAGACGAAATGAAACTGCAATTAAAATAGGAAACCTAACGATCCATGGCAAACTCAAGATAAATTAAAAAACGAAATCTTGAGCAAATAGCCTATGAACAAAATTGAGACACAAACGAAGTAAAGACACATTCGTGAGCCAAATAAAATAATCATAAATCCAATCTAGAGACAACGTTATAAGTTGTGTGAAGTGGAGACAAAATGAAGACCAACATGAAATCGAGACGCACATAAAAGCCAAATGAATTAGTAACCAACTTGAGAACTAATGAGGTAATCCCAAAATCCAAAATTAACTGAAGTATATAGAAGCCTCGTAACCAACTAAATTGGTACTAAATTTGAGAGCCAAACGAAGGAAAGACTGAATCGAGAGCTTAATGAAATATCCATCAATTGAAGGAACAAAAGCTAAGTTGATAGGAAATAATTGAATGAAACTGGAGTAGACGTGATATTGACAGCCAGTGAAGCTCACCCGCTTTGTTTGCTCTGATAGAGTAGAAAGCGAAAGAAATGACTAAAAATGGTATGTTTTTGTATTTGGAGATTAAGTTGAGAACCAAAAGAAGAAGAAAAAATAATGCAAACTAAGTTATTTACAAATCAACTACAGGGGTAATGCAGTTTCGACGAAACAAGAAGATGGGTTTACAAAAAGTCCGCAATCGAGATCCGGGTGAAGTGGAAACAAAAACGAGTGCCAAATGATGTGGGCACGTTCTGGAGGACCAAACAAATTGGAGAACCACCCGTTGAGACAAATTGTGAGCGAAATGAGGTGACAATTCAGGAGGGAAAAAAATGAAATGGAGACACCATCGAAAGTCAAATTGAAGTGAACGAAACAACCGGGGACTAGATGCACTAGTGACAAAATTGACAGTGAATCCAACACCAAATGAACTGAATTGGTTGAGGACTCACACGAATCGCTGACAAATTACACAACCGGTGTCTGAGCAACGTGTGTCCTGATTAGTTGATACAACGAAATTGTGGAGTGAGTAGATGCTTTCAGGTCGTCCGGAAACGAGTATTCGGGAGGATGGGTGGCATTTATACGAGGAAAGAGACGCTCTTACGCACACCACATGCTGTTATAGATAGACGGATGGGTGCTAAAATTGTCATCCATTTAGCCCCCTGTGAGGACGAGCAGCGTGCTGTGTTCAATTCAAGGATCGCTCCAATCGTATAACTGCACTAAAAAGAGTCACACGCGGTGCCGTTCGAGTGCAGCAAGACTCCAGGTTAATGGTAGTTCAGTTTACTGTTAAAAAATGAAAACAATTCTTCAAAAAGCCAAAAAACTTCATATTTTTGGTACATAATTTTTACTTCAAATCCAATGAGGCCATGAACCATTTTGGAGGTACTTTAAGCTCGACGCTTTCTGTATTTCACCCAGTTTTTGTACAAAAAGCGCACGTTTTCAAGTCGGAGAAGTGTGCGGTAGTTCGTTGAAAGTTTTCTGGGCTGCCGTTTAACACATTCTTACATAAAGTTTCTTTGTTTCTACTACGGGGACGTACTTTTTTTTTTTTTTTTATTTTTTTTTTTTTACTAAGCAGATCAGAGAAAATACGCATTCTCAAATCAAATTTCGAGTGTAGTTTCGCGAGGAACCTTATAAATTTACATATCAGAAAGGCTAAATGGCAGTTTACTGGTTGTTTAACTTATTGAGGTGAATGACTTCGGTTGTAATTATTGTTACTAACGTCAAACTATAAGGAGGGGGGTTTCAGGTTGACGACAATGCACAAAACGACAAATTTCGTATATATCTGTAATGTCTTACCTCGATGGAAAGTATATTGAAGACAAAGAAATCGTTACTATTCAAGAGTTGTAGGATCCGTTGGTCGACTTTTTGGTGATGACATTCCTTTGGCGTATTACGTATTCTTTACTCATATTATAATCGAAACGTTGCCTGAAAGTTTCACAAAGTAGAAAAGCATATTCTTAAACTTTTTAGGGTCCTTTGAAGAAAAAAGAAACGTGCGCGCGCATTAGTGAACACGATAGAGAGAGAGAGGGAAAAGCAGAGCCAAATTAGCCTAACTTTGGTGTTTGATCTTCAATGGGGCTTCACAAACCACATACGTTTGAGGAACGTCTTTTATTTTCCTCCGAAACAGCCGTGAGAGTTGTGTTCGTTTCCTGTTCGGAGAGTTTCATGTTTCAGAACAGACTCGTCTTGTTAAATTTAAGCTTGTGAAAAAGTGACGAAGTAAGTGCGATAAATATCGACACGATTTTTTTTCATTTGTTCGTTTTCCTTTAATAAAGCCCGATTAACAACCTACACGATGGGAGTTTGACAGCTCCTCACGAAATTCCAGAATGCACGCTTATATCTCCTTTTTGACTAATTTATCTTCCTTCCCTGCAATTCTAGGACGTTGAACGAGAAGCTTTCGACTAAACAAATCTTGTTTCAGCCTAATAAACCGCCAACAAGCCGGTTAAAAAGGTTATGGGAGCAAACCGATAACTTGTGGGACGTTAAACCCTTCTTTTTCACTGAGACGTATTTGGATGCCGCTGTATCTCACCAAGTCTATAACAACCTGCTCGAAATCTCCTCTAAGTACATTGAAATAATTTTGGACTATGTGCGACTGTTTAACGCAAGGAAGAAATTTCATGACGGGCAAAGGAGTTCTTGTAAATGAAACGGAGCAGAATATGCCGTCTTTATAGAGCTCAGTTAACAGATTGGAGAGCTGAAATAATGTTGAGGAAGGATGTGAATTGGCAGTAGCACTCGAAACAGTTACGAATCGCACCCTATAATTGTATGGCGTAATCGCGCTGAGGATATCTCCGATCAACCTAATGTGAGCTAACCTTGGATATGTAGCTGAAATCGAAACCTTATTGTCCGGAGCTGAAAGCAATGTGAAGGTGCTCAGCAGATAACCTTCGAGATGATAGGCCAGAAGGGTGGGGAAATGTTGTTCACGTTGTTTTGTGGGTAGTAGAATGCCCTAACTTGGGTGAATTCACCTGGAATCTGAATCACCGGGGTCTGGGTCATCGCGCAGGGCGACTATTTTGACACAGAGCATCTTCATGCTCTTCATACGGTTCACCGCTGGATGTGTTGGGCTGTGGATAGCTGTGAGATGCGTTGCCCGTCGTGTTATTAATTGAGCATTTCTGCTTCGCATCTCCCGCGTGACGGTCAAGTTTGTTTGGTGGCCAGCGCTGGCGGCCAAATTGAAGAAAAAGCCCACCACGTGCTCCGCACTGTCAACCAATGGTGCGAGCATGTCAAGATGCAGGTGGCTGAGGAAAAAACCCAGCTAATCCTCTTGAAGGGGAAAGTGAATAATCCACCCACAATACGCTTTGGCGACCACAGGCTCCTTCTTAAAAAGCACGTCAAGTATTTAGGAGTGAATGTAGGTGAGAGGTGAGGTTTCAACCAACACCTCCAGTCCCTTAAAGGCACTACCATTGCAAGGTTTGCCTCACTGCGTGCCATTACTAAGGCCACTGGAGTGTGTGTTACCACGACACCATCCTCATGTATAAGGCCATCTATCTAGGTGTGATTGGCTACTGCCCCGTTGTCTGGGGTAGCAAACTAACAGTCAATCAAAAGAGAGTATCGGCCCATTCCCAGAGAGCTGCGCTTCTGTGGATCACCAAGGCCTACAAGACTGTATCAACAGAAGCACTCCAGGTGATCACTGGTCAGTTACCAGTTGATTTGGCTGTTGAGTACATGGTTGACAAGTGGAGAGTGAAACGGGAGCTTCCCCCGCTTTGGGCTGAACTCCGTGCTGATCTCACCACAGAACAGAAACTTGCCACCATCGATGAATGGGCTCTAGAAAAATGGCCAGCGAGATGGCAATCCTCGTCAAAGGGACGTGATACGTATGAGTTCTTTCCCAACATCCGTGAACGTCTTTCAAGAAAATGGGTTGAGCCAGACCACTGGACGAGCCAGTTCCTCACGGGACATGGTGACTTCAATGCGCGGCTCCACTTCTTTTCTCTGAAAGACTCTCCATTATGCACGTCTTGTGCCACCAGTGCGAAGGAAACTAGAAACCCTGTGCTGCTCCACTGTAGTTTCTACAACAGTGAGCGACGATTGTTGGGAGGGCAAATAAACTTAGCAGCATTGACTGCTACAAAGCAAGCCTACAACCATTTTGCAAAGTTTGCGAAAAAGGTGATAACTAAGAAACGTGGTCATAGTTGATCTGTCCTTTTGAAACTTGCCACCCAAGTAAATAGTTAGATCTGGTAGGAAACCAGATTATGAACTCCTCCCAGATGGTACGGGATTCCTCAGGTGGTCAACTCCGCGCGGTAACACACGGGCAATAGCTCTCTACCGGGAGACTGGCTAAGACCAAATACCTGCCGTACCTCCACAGGTCTGAGTTCGGTGGATGCTGCAGGAGCCGGCCTCTTGCATATTAGCGAAACCGCAACTTCTATGACTGATATAACCCTCGTCGAGGGTTTAGGTACAGTCATCAAATAAGGAAACAGACCTGACGGTCAAGTTTGAAAGATGTTATCGAAGTTACTCGTTGCCCAAAAACAGATGAATACATGTTAAACTTTGGAAGGAACGACACTTCGAGATAATTGCGGAGTTAGATAGCTGTCATGTTGGCAGTAGGTTTATGCTGACCATACAACGTGGTACTCTAGGAAAACTGCTCGACGTTTGAAGAACTGCTGTGACAACGTTTGAGTCAGATATTGTTCAGTTAACACTTTCAAGAACCTGGTGAGAAGGCAGAATAATATATGCTATTTACTCATCGAGATCGGAGGCCGATCTTTCGAACGCGTGGATTTTCTAGTCTACTCAGCAAACAGGAAATGGACCCACATTTTCTGAGGCAGACGTTTCGGCCAGAACAGCGCTGATCTTTTTGCTGATTAGGATCATAAAATAAATTAAACAGCGAATTAAACGGTTCTTTGTCGGAATCTGACTTTCCGTGAGCTCGAATCATCTCCCACAAATCCCAATAGAGGGATTCAAGTAGCTCCTCCGAAGGGTCTTCGGATCGTCGAACGATTACAGCGGACCCCCTTTTTTATCGCGTTCTTTCTCTTTTTCTTTTCTGCTCATTGGAAAATGGGTCATCAAATTTATAGGTCCGTATGTTTTCCAGAAACGATTTTGAATGACAATCCCAACACACTTTCATTTATATGGAAGAAAATGTCGTAATTGGGTGGAGGGGACGCTAGTGAATTTACATCAAACTTCGTGATACGACTCTAAAGTTTAAAATGGGTTTCCATAAATCAATCAGCGGTAAGAGTCCTGCAAACCCCTATTAGTGTTATGTATTTGTCTCATGTTCCCAAAAATTAACCCAAGTTAGTAATAACTAACAGTGCGAAGCTGGTAATTGTTGGTAAAGTGATTGCCTCTACAGAGTCGTTCAAAAATCTTCTGTTGTTATAGCTTCATTTCTATGCCTCTTCACCAGCCCCATTTCTGCCTCCTGCGTAGGCTCCCGTGTGATATGCTCGGCGTTCCTGCTGAACAGCGCCCATCTATGACCTCCCTGGCCCCCTGGGGTGCTGTGCTGCTACGCGTTATGATTCATCGATGGCTTAAAATGTGAAATTGAAGTGGTCGATGGTGGCGCCATTAGGGTTTGCACACGCTGGAGTTCAAACTGTACGTCATGAGGGTAACAACACGCACTTTTACATGTTGGGACACCCAGAGAGCAATTATAAGGGGCCTTTCTGCTAGTATGTTGGCGTGTGACAGGTATCAAACGGTATGTTTAGGGCCAAACTACGACGATGTACCCCTCGGGCGGATGACAGGATATAAGGGTGTTGCGAATGGAAAGATTGCTGTTGCACTGGCTGCAGAAGGGCTGTGCGACCCTGTTCGTGATCCAGAGCCAGTGGTTGGCATTTGTTAGTCCCAGGTGATGGGAGGAACTGGAGGAGCACCCGCCTGGTGACTAAACCTTCGCTGGTGGTTGCTGACAAGCTTCAATGGCTCAGCCGTCAAGACCTCAGGGTGATGACGAGCCCCTTGGGTCCACCTCTTATGCATCAGGGCGACTCAAGATTAAACCTTTTGCAGACTCCATAAGGAAGCTGAGTAAATTGCATTTCACAAAACCATTGACTAACGCTGTTGGTTTACAAATTTCAGCTCTTTGGAATGTTCACTGCTATGTCACCATACGCAAACCTGATCAAATGTACCAGTGAACTGTACGTCAAGACTGCTGACTTGCTTGGCGGCTCAATTCACAATTTAATGAGCTTCAATTCCGTACCTGTCCTCGGGCTTCCTTTGACGATTTTCTGCACTTGATGAGTTGATTTTCATTAAATGGTATACTCGTAGACGAGTACATCGTGTAGTTCATGACGAGTAGGCACCAGTGATCGCACGTTGCTCCACTGCAGTTTCTGCGTTGCATAAAGAACATGAAATATTGAAAAATTCCTCTGATTGCCTAGAAGACAAATTCGATTTTAAAAATGTCTCTCTCATCTAATTGGATCCTGCTGAGTACGTGGACCTGAGAGTGAAAGAAGGAACTTACGCATCGTGAACGCTCTTAGTGTTAGTTCGTTTCATTCTGCTGAATCGTAATTTTTTAGATAGTGTCAGGCTGTGGAAAGTCGGATTTTCATTTTGCGTCACATTCGGCAGTGAATGCACGGATCTGTCCACGAGAGCGGGAGGAAACTCGCATGAGCTGCTCAATCACGTGGATGTGGCGCGCCTTGAACTGTCAAAGGGCCGAGCCAAACATCACGAAGTGTTCAGTAAACAGGCGCGAGGTCCTTGTAGAGTACGTCATTATACCAACAGGACGCAGAGAAATTAGCTTCACTGTGATCAGCCCGATGATTTTCGTCTATATAAATGACGTACTTTCGGAGTTCAAATTTGGGTGAATAACCCCTGGTTCATTCACAGGGCGCTCAAACGAGTCTATTGCTTCGAAAGTTGGATAACGGACTGTCGCGAATTGACTAACTTCCAACCATCTTGTCTTTTATTTACAATTTATTTGAGATCCGTGTGAATTTGTGGGCACGTTTCATTCGTAAATAGCGCGGTTTTATTTTGTTTTTTGTTTAAGACTGCTAAAAAAGAGTTTGCCAAGAATAAGTCGTCGGCGGTGCAGGCGAAGAAGAACAAAAGGCGAAAACTCTTGCTGCAAGAGGGTTGTAATAATTGTAGGGAGAACGGACAAATGTATTCACTTTTGAGTCAGTCGAGATAAGATGACGGGTATACATTTAAGTATTGGTGCATGGTGTCGTTTCCGACGAATAGAGTGGCGTAGACGAGTTTGTTGTTTTGTAAGGCGTTGGAACTGTTATTTGAAGCAAGTGTTCCCCAGTGCCCTAATTACTTTTTTTACGTTATCAACCTATTTCCGCTTTCTGCAGTTCGTGATTGTACTCAATGCAGATCGCTTTGCTTCTGTTTAACTCTAAGCTGTTTGTCGTCACTCATGTTTTCTTGTGCCAAGCAACGGCAGTATATTTATTTGTTATATTGCATCATCCATCAACGATGTAGAAGACATCGACTTGAGTCAACTCCAGTTCAAAGAGGGAAAGCGCACTTTAAAATCTGCGGTCAGGTGTGGTAATCGTTTGTAGGCTAAAAAATTGGACCAACAAATCACCGCGGTGAGATAAACGAAGGCTGACCACCTCTGCTCTTGATCTCGATCGTCGTCATTCGAACTATTCAAGGTCACGCGCGGTGAAGGATCGTTTCACGCCAGAGACCGGACTTGTCAATCTCCCGACTCACTTTCAGAAGCTTCTCATTTGACATTTTATCGATTTCCATTGTGATTGACGTTCCCGGAGTTCAGTCGATTTCCTGTTAGCGCCTACTGGCTCCTCCAACATGCGGGGGGGGGTAAGATGAGCCGAGGCTCTTCCAATTCACTCCATCATCGAGGAAAGGCGGCTGCTCAAATGCCGGATGATGAGCGAGTGTCTATCGGGGCGGAAACTCGCCTCTACTCGATTGCCATATAAGTTTCACCAGGCGAGACCTTGGTTTAGTCGTCTCTCCTTTCTTTCTTTCTTCTCGGCGGCGTTCAGCCGCCTTCTCGCGCGACAATTGAATTTCTGAAAATGAGTCCATCAGGTTCGAGCTCTTGCAGTCTTCACGCGTTGCATCCGAACTATGAGCTTACGATTTTCTGATCGTGCGGGGCGAAGTCGTTTGAGCCGTAATTTCTGCTGGCCGTGGTCAGATCGAATGTTACGGCTATTCCATCTTTTAACGGGGCAGCGGCTTCACTTTTGTTGTTTTTTTTTTTTTTGCTTTGAAGACTCCTTAGTCTGCACGTCATTTACTTCCAAGGGATAGGAAAGAAGAAATCACGTTCTGCTCTACTGCAGTTACAGTTGCCGAATGAGCATTCACACCTATCAGCCCTGACGTCTTCCGAACAAGCCTTACGCCGCAACGTCCGAGTCACGAAGAAAGCATACCTAAATAGCTAATGCGTAGCAACAGACGACTTTCCGCAACCCCCACTAATTCGACGATCTGCCGTATGCACGAGCGCTTTATCTTCGTTCAACTCATTTCTACAGAATAAAATGTAGCTACTAGTTAGTTGAAAGTACCCCGTACACTTTATTGGAGGTGCGAGATTCCTCAGATGTCTATCTTTATGTGACCACTCACAGTTTCTCTACACGCGGCAGCATATCCGCCCTTCTGTCGTGTTGCGTTCGAAACATACTACCAGTTGACACATTCACCCCGAATGGCCGCCGATTATTACGGGTACTACAGTTAGGGTAAATAATGATTGAGTTTTCTAATATATTTTAAGTATTTCGAAAAAATATAATATTAATGACCTTCGGCACAGAATAGGCAGCACAAGGTCGTAGCCCTAAGCGGGGTTTCTCTTACCTCTTGGAAGTTCAGTTAGCCTCTTGCTAACAAAAGGATTTATGTATTATCATTACCACCGAGTTCGCCTTCGGTATTTCCAATTTCCATTACATACAACGGATTTTCCCCACATCTGACTTTCCATAATATTTACTTCCCAGCTTTTCTCAAATCTCCTTAGTTTTCAACTCTCAAAAGCGGACTTTTACAACTGTGTAAGCCAATGTGTGTATTTTAACAAAGTTTACATTTTTTTGCTTCTTTGCTTTCTTGTACATATTATCAACAATTCTGGGTAAATTCTCCCATTTCCAAATCTTTTCAGTTCTATAACAGTGTATGCAGAAAAAACCCTGCAAATTATTACACAATGGTTTATTATTCTCATGAACAGCTTGACCTAGTATTAGTGCTCCCCCATCCCATTCGACTCAGCATCGAATACTAGTAAACCATACGAAACATGTCCTGGCTACAATGGAACTACGGAAACAAAACGTCTGATGATTTTGCCCCGTCGGGGAAATTGGAACGGGGGCGCTCGAAGCGAACCCACCCGTTCCGTGGCGAGAGGGGAGTTGGGAGATGCGCTCGCTCGCCTCGAGCGCGGTTGCTTTTTTAATGAGATGGGCGGGGAGGGAGGGAGTTCAAACGACGAAACGCTGTAGCGCCGCGTTCTACTGCGTTTCGTTAATTTTTTTAACCGTTTTTTGCCCATTACAACCACGGGCTTCGTCCGATCGGATCGCCGAGATGGCGGGCACAACTAGATACCAAATCGGTTTTTTGGGCGAAAGAACGAATTTTTTAGACCACGTTAAAGGCACAAAACGGCCCGGACGGCGGAGGGACATTGCAAATTTGGAATCTCCAAGTCTTGAAACGTAAAGTATCAAATTTTGAGGGAGGGTTGTAAAAAATTTTTCGTGACCGAAAACATAGGGTTATTATTCAGAATGAATAATAAACCAAAAGTCTTATTATGTATTTCCTCACGTGTAAGTTTTAATTTTAGTCTTTATAAAATAGAATTAGTTCTTTTCAAAATGGTTTTTAGTTTTTTCTTAACTGTTCCTTCCTTTTTTACGTAGGTAAGTTGAAAAACATTTCAAGAAATGTCGATATTGCAGGTTTTGCTAAAATTTATGATACATTAATCATTGTAGCAACCTTCTATACAAAATTTTGTGGCATTAAAGCGATGAAATGGTTTTTTCACTTCCGGTCCTGGGGTAGAACAGGTAGAAATTAGGCTCGTGTTGAATGTGTTAACGCGTACAATTCCTAAAGCTTCCACGCTTTCGGAATGTGTAATAATAACCTTCATATTCTGTGCGTTGTGTAATGTTAGACAACCAGAATTGTTCAAATCCTTTATCCTGGATTGTTCACATAAACGCCTAAAGGCTAATGTAAACGTTAAATTTTCAGAAGGTGGAAATGTAGAAAAAGAGCTCAGGTATCGCGCAGCAGCACTAGGTGAGACAGGCTCCAGCACTCATCAAATGCTGATACAGACAGCTAAGGATTCAGAACCTTCAATTCTTCAACCAGCTAGTCTCCTCAAACATATGGAAGTTTTAGAAAAAGCTGTTTCTTTGACCGTCCACCTTTTTGATATGTAAGTCGTTCGTATTTTATTCTTACTTGTTTAAACACTGCTTCAATAATAACCATGGCTCTAGCTCTGTTCCCATTCTTGGAACTTTTCACTTTTTTCGAGTACTTGCTCGCAATTAAATGTAATTTCTTATGAAAGCTTTGCTTAACTTACAGAACATGGAGTTTGAAGGACATGTGCTACTCGCCTACTGTCCCGAATTTCGATACGCATTATATCGACCAGGTAACATCGATTCGTTTATTCAAATTCGTTGTTTGACTAAATTATAGAATTAAAAACTTACAATTTATTTTACTTTACAGATATTTGAAAACATTATACCTTGCGCCATCATTACCCCGTTGGATTGTTTTTGGGAAGGCTCCAAATTACTTGGTCCACCGTATCCTGTAACCATACCGTAAGTGAGGCCTTTGACAAATACATGTTGTTTATTCTGTTGTTTGTAACACCCAAAATATAACATGGTACAAATCATGCATTTAATTTTTAGTGGCTTTGGAGATAAAATCAAGTGGACTAATCTTAATCCAAACAAACTTGTTGAAACTGCGATGAAAAATTATGCCCCTGATTTCCCAATGGGAACCCTTAAACAGCATATGAAGAGAGTAAGTGTGTTACAATGATCATTACGTGTTATGTTCGATTAAACAATGAAAGTAGCAGATATTCACTAAGAGTATGTTAGCCTAGTTGACTGCTCAACTTCGTTTTGGAATAGGCAGAAGAATTCATGATAGGTATTAAAGAAATTGGGTTGTGTCCGCCAGTAGGCAAATACTAAAGTTAACGTACCTGTTAGGTGAGTCCGTCTCCTCTGGCTTGTGAGTTACTGTGGGCAAGCGCTTTCGATGTAAAGACATCATCGTCTGGCCGTTTAGTCAGTACTGGAGTCAGTCAGTTGGTCGTGGTCTTTATATACAAAGAGAAAGGTGAAGGGAGTGATGGAGCGTTGGGAAGGGGCGGGGAGAGGTCTTGTTGGTCAGTCTTGTTAGTAGTACCTTAGCCGGACTGGCTGTGTTAGGTATTAAAGAAATTGGGTTGTGTCCGCCAGTAGGGGGGGGACCTCTCCCCGCCCCTTCCCCAACGCTCCATCACTCCCTTCACCTTTCTCTTTGTATATAAAGACCACGACCAACTGACTGACTCCAGTACTGACTAAACGGCCAGACGATGATGTCTTTACATCGAAAGCGCTTGCCCACAGTAACTCACAAGCCAGAGAGCGGACTCACCTAACAGGTACGTTAACTTTAGTATTTGCCTACTGGCGGACACAGCCCAATTTCTTTGCTAACACAGCCAGTCCGGCTAGGTACTACTAACAAGACTGACCAACAAGACCTCTCCCGCCCCTTCCCCAACGCTCCATCACTCCCTTCACCTTTCTCTTTGTATATAAAGACCACGACCAACTGACTGACTCAGTACTGACTAAACGGCCAGACGATGATGTCTTTACATCGAAAGCGCTTGCCCACAGTAACTCACAAGCCAGAGGAGACGGACTCACCTAACAGGTGAGTTAACTTTAGTATTTGCCTACTGGCGGACACAACCCAATTTCTTTAATACCTAACACAGCCAGTCCGGCTAAGGTACTACTAACAAGACTGACCAACAAGACCTCTCCCCGCCCCTTCCCCAACGCTCCATCACTCCCTTCACCTTTCTCTTTGTATATAAAGACCACGACCAACTGACTGACGGCAGTACTGAGTAAGCGGCCAGACGATGATGTCTTTACATCGAAAGCGCTTGCCCACAGTAACTCACAAGCCAGAGGAGACGGACTCACCTAACAGGTACGTTAACTTTAGTATTTGCCTACTGGCGGACAGCCCAATTTCTTTAATACCTAACACAGCCAGTCCGGCTAAGGTACTACTAACAAGACTGACCAACAAGACCTCTCCCGCCCCTTCCCCACCGCTCCATCACTCCCTTCACCTTTCTCTTTGTATATAAAGACCCCGACCAACTGACTGACTCCAGTACTGACTAAACGGCCAGACGATGATGTCTTTACATCGAAAGCGCTTGCCCACAGTAACTCACAAGCCAGAGGAGACGGACTCACCTAACAGGTACGTTAACTTTAGTAATTCATGATAGGTCACAGATACTGCTGCCTCATTCGTCACAGTGGTTCAACGTCGTATTTGTATTTGAGTTCCTAATAGGTTATAATTACAACAATATTTCAGACTTTCTAGTGGTATTGCATTTTTCCCCCTATTCAAAAATGTTCTTTGAAGCAAATGGTTTTATTTGCTTGTGACGTTAATGTATACAATGTTCTATGTATTTCCAGGCAGGAATCAGTTCTGGGTACCAAGAGAAACCATGTCTCAATCCTCACGACCCTGAATGCCCTGCCACTGCTCCTAATAAATACACTGGACAGGTCAGCAATAAATAAATAGATGTTCATTATTATATTTACATATAAACTGATGTTCATTTTATTCTCTTGGCGTTACCATTGTCAAGGCCTCTTCATCTAATGATTCATCATGTTTATTCAGGAACCAAATGTAGGTCAAGAGCTCACCGGAGGCTGTTACGGTTTTGCCGCTAACTACATGCATTGGCCCGAAGAATTGATTGCTGGGGGTATTACCAAACACAATAAAACTGGTCAGATTCTCAGGTTAGTCTCTATCATCCTCTTTAGCTTTGTGTTCTCCTTCTTTATTTCATATTCCATCACCTGCTTTAAATTGCATCTATCTTCGTCACGTTCACTATACATATTATGTTAATTATAACTATAACGATAACTTTCAGAGCCAAAGCCTTGCAAACTGTTGTTCAATTAATGGGTGAAAAGGAAATGCACGAGTACTGGTCCGACACGTATAAAGTGCATCATATCGACTGGAGCCAGGAAAAAGCTGCTCTCGTTCTTTCCACGTGGCAGCGAACATTCTCTCAGGTACTTAACTCACTTTGCAATATAATATAATATAAGATAGGTCTTTACATGCTCTGGCAATTGGTGTTCACATAGGTGCAATACGTTTTTTCAAGATTAGGAATAATATGTATGCAGATGTCCTGTTTCACAATTTAAGTTGCATGTGCTAAACAGGTACTCTACGTCACGAAGACTAGCTACCACTATCCATTGCATTCATCCATCATTTCTCCATGACTGATCGACAGTCATTGGTTCTTGGGAAAATCGAAATTGCCAATTAAGGCTTTAAAATAAATATATAGCTTTACTTTGTTGTATAAAATACTATTCTCCTGACTTAACTGTTACTTGGTCATTTTATATCAATCTCTTCACATTCTCATAATTTGCCTTGGTGTCCACTGATAGCACTAAGAAGCTAGATGTTGTTGTAATTATGCTGAAAGTATTCCCCACAAGTGTTTCACATCCAATGACAGTAAAGTGAACAATGAAAGCTCAATACTATCATGGATTAAGCCTTAATTATAGTCATGCCATTGTAGCATTTCTTAATACTTTGGTGTTGGGTTCACATCTCTGAGACTTTTCAAGAAGCTATTTTGAACAAATCCTTGGCTGAGCAAGGCTGGTTTTATTACATGGACATCAACATGATTCTTGTAAAGCTAGCGTTCAGTTGAAACCGAAGTAGAGGCCAGTCATACCTCATTATGGGTTTTGCTTGAGCCAGCAGTCTTCATCAAGTTTATTGATTCCACGGTTATCTAAATTAAGGGATACGGCAAATACCGACAAGGTGGATGGTATTGTTGTTCGTCTGCGGATCAAAAATCTAGGGTTTCTAAATCAATATCTCAGTTGTGGCTCATTACAAAGGCTAACAATCAGTCCTTAAATGAAAATATACCATAAGTCTAGAAAAAAGGTAGAATCGAGACTCATTTAAATTATTGCATTTTTTTTTTTTTTTTTTTCTTTCAGGAAGTGCATCGTGTAATGGGAAAATACAACAATTCATCACCTTATAACATGTATGCATTCTCAACTGCTACACTGAATGACATTTTAGGAAAGTTCTCAAAACTGAATGTTGTCAAGATCGCCACAGGCTACATTATTATGGTATGCATACATTCATTAGACGAATAACTGAGACAATTATTAATCCGTTGTCAAGTTTTATTCTATTTCAAACTCTTCGAGGTTTACCCTTCTGAATGGTGTTCGTTGCGCTCATTCAGTATCACCTTTCTGCTTCATTCCTTCTCTGAGCACAAGAACACTCATATGTAATTGTTGTTCTGCATTATCATTCAATACATGGGATGTTTTAAGGGAGGCCTATTGTCCCTACCTCCAACATTCTTACTACTCTTGTTTGTGGAGTAAACACGTGGCAACCTAACACTTAGTCCTTCATCCATAGCGTGTCCTAAATGCTCAATTGGGCTGCTGGACGCTCTAAAATGATCATGGCTTCAATTTTATTTCAGCTAGTGTATGCTGCTGCATCTCTTCTGCGGTGGAAAGACCCGGTGAGATCACAATGTGCATTGGGCATCGCTGGCATAATTTTGGTATCAGTGACTGTCGCTGCAGGACTTGGATTCTGTGCTGTCCTTGGAATAGCTTTTAATGCTGCTACAACGCAGGTTTGTACTACTTATTTCAATAAATGCGTTGCAGGTATTTCCTTCTCGTAACTGATATTTATCAATGTTAATTTTTGTTCTAGATTGTTCCATTTTTGGCATTAGGCCTTGGAGTAGATGACATGTTCCTTATAACTCACACATATGCTGAACAAGAGACATCCTCTAATACGTCACCGGAGGTTTGTACTACCCCCCTTTTTTTCATTTTGATTGATCTTTTTGTACACAAGTCCTTAAGTCTTACTTACATTGATTAACTTAATACAACAAATGGTGTGGTTTTTATTTCAGGAGCAAACTGGCTTATTACTGAAGAAAACTGGTTTGAGTGTGTTGCTCACATCACTTAGCAACATGTGTGCAATGTTTGCAGCAGCTTTAATACCCATTCCAGCATTGAGGGTATTTTCTCTCCAGTCTGCCGTTTTAGTACTTTTCAACTTAGCAACGGCTCTCCTAGTGTTTCCTGCTATTGTCAGTTTAGATCTTCGGCGACGAACAAGTGGGCGCTACGATATGGTCTGCTGCTATTTGCCAATTGTACTGGATTCTCACTCGCACAATCGCAAACATCGACCTTCTCATTGTAAATTGCAGGCTGTTAGTAAGACTCTTCCACCAGATTGCCTTCAAAGGATAACTGTCCTTGCTCCTCCTAAGTTGAAAGTAAGCATTTTCACATTCAGCGTATATTCCGCCTTATAGCCTGCTGTGTCTGTCTGTACTCATGAGTTACTGCTCTTTTCTAGGAAACTAAAATTCCTGCTGATTTGCCATATAAAGAGGACGAAAAGGAGGGGATATTACAAAAATGCTTCAATGGCACCATTTCATTGAGTATAATTGGTGCTGCATATTCGTCGTTCATTCTAAAACCCAAAGTTAAAGTGATGTCATTATTGCTGTTCTTCTTCGTCTTATCTAGTAGTATCTGGGGAATCATGAGAGTTGAAGATGGTCTGGATTTAACTGATATAGTACCCCAAGATACCCATGAACATGCATTTTTAAAAGCCCAAGGAGATTATTTTGGGTTCTATAACATGTTTGCTGTGACACAAGGAGATTTTGAATATCCCACAAGTCAGAAGATCTTGTATGAATATCATGAATCATTTATGAGAGTTCAGAACATTATCAAGAATGACAATGGAGGCCTCCCGGACTTTTGGTTGAGTTTGTTCAGAGACTGGTTGATAGGTATGTCATAACAGCTTCATTCATAATCTTTTTCGTATATAGGAAAAGCTCATTTTTTTTAAATCAAATTTCTTGGTTTTGTTTGTCTAGGTCTTCAAAAAGCCTTTGACAATGATTGGCTTCGAGGCAGTATTACCCAGGAGCGTTGGTATTCGAATGCTTCTGATGAAGGGATCTTGGGATACAAACTATTGGTTCAAACAGGGCATGTGGATAATCCAATTGATAAATCACTAGTCACCCAAGTGAAGCTGGTTGATTCAAGCGGTATCATCAATCCTAAAGCGTTCTACAATTATTTATCTGCTTGGTTTGCCAATGATGCTTTGGCGTATGGAGCCTCGCAAGGAAATCTTCGTCCTACACCAAAGGAATGGTATCACGTTGCATCAGATTATGACTTGAAGATCCCAAAGAGCTCTCCCTTGATTTATGCGCAGTTGCCATTTTACTTACATAGCTTGGGCGACACTGACTCCATAACAAAAATGATTGCACAGGTCAGAGAGATCTGCCAGCGCTTTGAAGTACGAGGACTACCCAATTTCCCTACTGGGATTCCTTTTCTATTTTGGGAACAGTATTTGCACCTTCGTCCCACTCTAGCGATTGCTATCCTTGTCGCCCTCGGCTCAGTATTTATTGTGGTGACTGTCCTCCTTTTGAACGTGAAAACTGCTGCACTGATTTCTGGGATGCTTGCATTAGCCATTCTACAGCTCCTTGGCCTGATGGGAATATCAAAAATAAAATTGAGTGCTATACCAGCTGTCCTTGTGGTTGTTTCGATAGGAATCAGCGTACACTACGTCGTACACATTTGTCTAGTAAGTAATATTGATCTTCCCCTAAATTTGTTGAAATTTGTTCTATCGTACAATACAATAAGCTGGCTTGTTTGTTGCAGAGTTTTGTTACTTCAATTGGTAACCGAGAAAGACGAACTAAAATGGCAATGGAACACATGTTTTCCCCTGTAGTTCATGGAGCTTTCACAATGGTGCTTGCATTAACCATGTTAGCATTCTCAGAGTTTGACTTTGTTGTTAGGTTGGTATTACTTACCGTAAAACAATGTGAAAATGAACGTCTTACTTTTGAAGGGTTGTAATTTATCTTTTGACATTGTTTTGTTTCAGGTATTTCTTTTACATCCTTTTCATACTTATTGGAGTTGGGCTCTTGAATGGACTTATATTTTTGCCAGTTGTGCTCTCAATCATTGGTCCAGATGCTGAGGTAACCAACAGCCTTCACTACTCTCGTAGATTTTGCTTAATTTTGACATTCTGTTATTTCGTATGAATTCTATTCCCTTTTGAGTTAGTTCAACTTATTGTTCTTAATCTTACAGATCAAACCCCTGGTTCACCCGAATCGAATATCCACACCTTCTCCTGAGCCTGTGAGGAGACCTCGTTCAACATCATGTCGAAGCGGCTCAGTCCCCCCGAGAAGAGGCGCCTCTGGCCATTGCCATAGGGAAACCTCTTTAACAACTATTACAGAGGAACCTTCTTGGCATTCTACAACCCACGAAATAATTGTGGAACCTGAGTTTGTAGTTGAAACTACTACGTGTCCTGCATCTTGTGGTCATGTAAGTATTTTTAGTACACTATTGTCTTCAAACATCTTGTTTCTAGTATGCCAAAGTTAAATGCTTTAAATGTTCGAAAATGATGAAAGAATGGCAGTTAATTGCTGATCTTTGTATGATGTTGAATGTTTGAATATGTACCTATGTAAACGATGATTGTGTCTGTAAATTAATTTCAACAATAGCGGTTCATTATACCTAGTTTATCAAAAATGTATTTTGTTCTTTAGCAAAGTGGTGATGGAGGTTGGACTGATTCACCTGGAAGCGATCATAGCCAGAAGAATCAGCATTCGGACGCTCCTCCCCCATCGCAGACTCATATTACTACAAAGGTTACTGCAACAGCTAAACTCAAAGTGGAAGTTCACACTCCTATCGGTGAGTGAGAGTTTTGTTTGTCCTAAATGCTCTGCTTCCAAGAATGAAATGCCCTATGAAAGGAAACATTGAATTCTTTTAGTGTTTCCTACTTCAGAAAATTAAGTGAGGTCTAGCAAGTGGAAGATACATATTGCAAAGTTTGACTACAATATGAAGTATTAACCTTCACAAATCTACTTTTTTTCGTTACAATCTGCAACTATTCCTAAGTTTTCTTAACGAAAGAGTTCGTTTTTTCTCTCACAGTTCGTAATTCTTGGAAGGAAGGTCGACTTTTGCATTTTTCCATTGCAAGAAATGATAAATGGGGTTACTTTCTAACACTCAGAACTAAGATAATATGATAAATTGGATAAAATTCATTTTACATTTATCAGCATCCTGTCTTACAATACTAAACTCACTCATGTAGTAGGTAACCAAAGTATTTGCTTGAATGAGAACAAGCATTTCTTAATTTCTTTAAATATAAATTCAGTCTATTAAAAGTCCATTGAACCCTACGCTTTAGATAGGAAATAAAATCATCCCAAGAACAACAACGTTGTTCTACTTCTCCTAGAGTGATGATATCACTGACATTGATTTGGTGTGACGGTTGATGAGCCTGGATATTCCTTTTCTTCACTTTCAACACTTAATATGTCTATGTCCATCAACAAATGCAAGGCCAGCCTTGATTGATCCAGTGTGATCCAGAGCCCTCAGTGGTGTTTGATCTGGCATGTCTGGTTTTGAAGCATCAGACTTTACCATCAATAAAACTTCTTTGGCCAGACAAGAATTATTCTTTTGAGCATCCAGGCGCGTTCCTCTATCATTACTTGAGCTAAAGTGGAAACCATCTTCTTGGAGCTTGGGACAGGTCTCCTCACATTTCAGGAGAGCCTCGAGTAATTGGGAAGAAAAAGTAGGTGGTGCATAGCTGTTTGGAGGAATGTACGTGGTCTGTGACTCGTTCAAGAGATAGAATAGTACTTGCGTATTCGTGATACAGGCGAGAATAGCATATATTCTAAAACCTGAAGGCTCATTGATTGGGGAAATCTGTTGTTGATAGATTTCCTTGGAATTCTCTTTGGAAGCAGGCTCATTCATGATATGCTCAAGAAAATGCTCATTCATGACTCCTTTGAATGGATGAGCATCCATCCTTTGATGGATTTGATGGAGGCTACTGAAAATTATTGATCAGGTGCAATTAATCCCTAAAAGATTTCTTTGCAACTACTTTCATGGGAGTATTCTGGTCTATGTGGTTCCTTTACCGTACAACTAGTTTGGACTTTAGCGTGGCTTATAAAGATTTAAGGAATGCAACATCTACAGGCTGGAGGGCATGTGCTCGAGGGTATGTGAGGTGTAGGGAGATTTCAACCTTAGGTGCCTGGAAAATCATACCAACATGGGGCTAATTAACAAGCCTATTGCAGTAAACTTAGCTTTAAGATAATCATTGTAATCAACTTAGCTTAAGTACACAACCAACAAATAATATGTTTTTATAATATTTTATATCAAACTATGGAAATAGGTTGGAAATAAACCACTGACAGAAGGTCGTCCATCTAGGTTTCCCCTGGGCCCAGGTCAACCCCCTGAGAATACTGGGGGATTCCCCAGTGCACGAAGAAGGGGGTACCTCGACCTGTATAAATATCGGAAGGGCCTCTAGCCACTTCAGGCAGTCCCATTCCAACCTCCTGTCAGTGGCTACTCTCAAAAAACCTCTTTTCATTTTTAAACCTAAAAAAAGAAAACGACTCTTAGCTTATTGAATGTAGCTGTTACTCTACCCTGTAGGGTGTACTTGTCTCCTCAATAAACTGGTGTAGCATTTACTCCCCTTCAGGAAGTTTACTTGCTCCCGGTAAAATTGTAGTGCAGCTGTTGATTCCCCTTCAGGGGTTCGTACTTGCTCCTACATTAAATTGGTGCAGGTGTTGGCTCTCTTCAAAGGCCGTACTTGCTCCCAATTTAGTGTACGGACGAGCTGTTGATCCTCCTTCAGAGGTTCGTACTTGCTCCTGCGTACAATCCAGTTGGTGCAGCTGTTGGCCCTCTTCAAGGACCGTACTTGCTCCCAATTTTTGTATGAATGAGCTGTTGACCCTCCTTCAGAGGATCTTACTTGCTCCCATACTTTTGGGAAATTAGTGTAGCTGTTGATTTTATCATACTTGCTCCTACTTCCCTGTGGTGTAGCTGTTACCTCCTTCAGAGGTATACTTGCTCCCACACAAGGTGTAGCTGTTCCTCATAACGAGGGTACTTGCTCCCTCAAACTAGGGACACCTCCTTCAAGGGTGGACAAGGTGGAGTCACATTTTACAAAAACTAAATACAACACACACATGCCAAACACATGCATACACACACATACATTTCGGACATGCCAAATCCAACCAAAAAAAAAGTTATCAACTTCAAAAAAGACATAACACCTATGTATTAGACTTTTATGGTTTTCAGTGTAAATAGCGAAAATGATAAATGACGTGAAGAGAATTCATTTTATAACTCAATTTCCTTTTTTCTAAGGTTCGATGGAAAGTTGTTCGAAAAATAGTCGAAGGAGTCGACGGCCTAGCAGAGACTCTAGTTCTAGTTCTGACTCTGAAGTTGGAAATCGGTGATAACTAGTTTTCTGTTTGGTAAGTTTCTGATAATTTGTGATCTGTTTTATTGTGTTTAATATATAATGTATCGGTAAGTAACAAGCATGAGAAACCTCTTTAGTTGAACCAGAAGTTGGTGTATGAGAGTAGTCCTTTTTATCGTGGCCTTGTTCATCGAAAGAAACGACGTTTTCATTGAACAGTGATTTTCTTGGCTATATCTACTTCTATCATGTAGAACTATGTGTTGGAAAGCAATGTTGTAGTCCTGTTGATGCGGCACAATTTGAAATACAATAGCTTTGATGAAATACTGTGGCCATTCATTATGATAACTATAAACTTTTCTGTAGGAGCCTAATGGTCCATGTGCCTCACACTTGCAACAGTACTGTGATCTGTGGAAGCTTGAGATGGGTTAAGAAAAATGTACGATACAATGCATTGAGCCTGATAGTTTGATCTAGAAATTTAAGAAATTCCCAATCATCTAGAGCTTTCAAGTATTTAAAATGTGTCGTGCGTACTTTCTGATGGACACTTTTCGGTTTAATCGTTCACTTTTAATTTATTTTTGCGACAATAATACTATACTAGATGACAAATTAATCTGAAATAGTGTGAGATTCAGGTAGTTGACTTTGTATAATAAGGAGGTTCATACCTCACAATTTCGCCCATTTGAACTGTGCATGTTTGTAATCAATTAAAAACATGGATATTGGAGTTTGCAGAAATCTTAGAGCTGAGGACAAAACCAAGTTGTAGTTGAATACTAATAATTATGAGATATTAGGGGATGATGCAGTAGCAACTCAAAGCCGACATAAATCATACATCATTATGACAGGTTTAGTAATGTCATCAGACAGCTTGAGTTGCAGTGTCTGTTTACCATGAGCTATTGTTAAAGTCTTGCGTTGCTGCCATTTTAAATATCCGTAGAAACCCCTGTAGTTTTGAAGATGTATGAATTCATAAACTCTTCCTCCTAAATATGTGGAACATTTTGTTGCTAGCAGTGTGCCATATTATGAATCGCCGCTTTCTCAACTAATTTATGCATTTTTCTTTTTTCAGGACTGAACCTACACAATTGTACCTGGTTACCTGTTTAATGTATATATTTTATCACTATTATTCTTAATATTAATTTAAGGATTAACTCTGAGTTGAGTCTAGAATATCCTCTTTTCCCGTTGATTCACGTTGTATCAATGCTAGTTATTTTTTATTAGTTTCCTCTAAGTAGTAACATAAAACTACAGTTTGTCTTGTCTGCACGTTGAATTGTTATAGTTTTGTCCAATATCTTCAAATTTGACTTGGTTAGAGTCGCCTCAATTAATGTGGATGGGGAAAAGGAAACATATTTCTATAAAAATCAAATCAAAGTAAGTTTCAAGATTGTACTACACAGCATAATGTCAAAGACATGGCCATCTATCGAATTTCACTTTATTAGGCTGCATTGATAGATGCACAATAGGTCCTTTTGAATAGTTTTCCTTTAAGGGTGTGATGTGCTAACTTTCTTCTTGCTATAAAATAAAAAGTAAGAAGTCATATTTTATAAGTTGAAGTATGAAAAACTATTTTCCTGTAGTCAAAGTATTGAGTGAGTCAAACCCAGACGTTTCTCATTAGTATCTTTCAAAGCAATAAAGAACTTGACTTTTAGTGTCTGAATCTTGGTCTTGTAGTGTATGGTAGCAATCATTATGAAAAGTGGAGTTCTTGTAGCTCAATAAATAAAAGTTACAGGTTTAAACCTAATGAGATTGACAACCACTTCACTTCACCCCTCAGGAATAATGTGCCCTTCAAGGAAGTGGTCCTGCTACAGAGCCATTGGGTTTCTTGAATCATGAGCTCGGCCTAACTGAAACAGTATGTTCTTCAGGCCATTTCTTCGAGCCTTAGAAACTCTTAGCACCAACTAAACTATGCACCAAATGCTTCAAAAAATTATTTTCCCAAGATTTTCTTTCAACTAAAAGAAAAAAAAAGACTGAATGCCTTAAATGTGAACCATTTTCTGATTATCTATTCGAAACAATATGGTACTTACAAATTATTCAAGTGAATGATTGTATGCCACTGCAGTATTAAAATTTAATACATTTCCTCCAGTTAGAGGTGTCTCATTATGAAACTGATCAATCAAAAATCAACGCAATTGAATAGTTTCCTTTTCCCCTGGCCCCACAGTTGAAAAAATGTTATGGTTTGAATCTGCCAGTGTTCATTTTGTAGTGCAACAGAAGTCCGCAGTATAAAAATTAAATGTTTTAAAGTGAGCCTAGAACCAGTCATGTACTATTCTAAGATTATTTTGTTAAAACTATTAATACCAGCTCCACATGCTTCAGTAAAGCAGTTATACCCGTGAGACAGCCAGTCATACTAAATAAATTTTTGAGTTGGGCTTTTTAAAGATCAAGTTGAGGGCTTGTAAAAAGATTCAAGATGATTTTCTCCCACGGTTTATGACAAATCAGGCTTTGTTGTAATTTGAAGTTGTTTGGATGGTTGGAATTTGAACATTAATTGGAATATTAGGACGTGAGGAACTGTAGGCTTGTTAGCAGTTTGGCGTTTCTTGACATTTAACAGTCAATAATCTGATTTTTTGGTCGAGTTTCACTTCAGGATGATTTAGAGACAACGTTTAGTCGATGACCGTTTATAAGTTTTAGCCAGAACGAAAAAGCATTCTTTAAACGAGTCGGAAATTCACTCATTCCTAATAAACTACACACATTAATAAAATACTCTTACACCAAAAAATCATGCCTCACATTCTTCATTGCAGGCAAGCCTTTTTAACTACAAGATAGTAAGCAATAATTGAATTAGAAGGAAAGACTAAAAATCTAATCCCATTGCTACGAGCTGCAGCTAAGATCCCAAAGATATAAAATGTGAATACACCGTCGAATGGAAGTAGCTCTCATGCCACAAATAGACATCATTACCGGAATGGATGTACAATGTCAAGAAGATGTGCTGAGCAAGACGAGCTAATGAGGACTAAATAATAATATAAACACACAAACACTATCAGTTTATGAATGGCAGACGTAACTGATGACAAAAGTGAATAGAGAGAATAGGTCGCCACACATCCTAACTTTCCTCATGAGTCGACCCTGAATGCATCAAAATGTTGAATTATAGTGCTGCTATCTGTACTCGAAAGGTAGACTGTATATAGTGTCTGGAAGCCAACAGAGCACACCTGCAGGACAGTTGGAGAGGGAGGAGACTTTTCATTTTGCCAAGTTTTTGTGCGGAGAATTTGAGCTTGTTTCATTGTAATGGAAACAGGCAATGCAAAGACCCGAACAAAGAGTTTTTTTGTCGTGTTGGTTGAAGGCATTTGTAACTGATGGACGAACAACATTTGAGACTTTTTTGTGGAGGTAAACAAGTGAGTTTAATCCTACACTGGGGCCTGGCTGTGTCTCCTAGCCAGACAAGCATGAGTTAATTAATTGAGTGTAATTAAACTCATAAACAATAATCGTGGGATTTGAAGAAACTGAGGATTTGAGTTCAACTATAGTTATCAACACTACTCCAGTTAGCAGACTGTCAATCTTAGTTTTATGTGTATTCCTAGCAGTTCCTAGTGAATGTTTTGCAACGCAATAATATGTTATGTTAATGGTTAAAAAGTCGTTATTGGCTGTGTTTTGGTTGGATCAATGTGAAGTACCAAAGTTTTTAAAGCATTCCACCATTTCAGCCTTTGTTTTTGTATCTTCATTTCATCCATTTTTGTATCAGCAGAAAGATGAAACTGAGGAAGTTCGGGAGAGTTTGTATTCAAGTACTTAGTTACCTGCAAATGGTTAATTTATTATTTTAGATCTATAAACAGTGAACTGCTTCCACCATTCCTTTAACTGTCTTATGCAGTTAGGGGAAATAACTGGATCTTTAAGTGTAACTGTTTGTTATCCATACCTCTTCTATTTGTTAGATAAACATATCATTTCACAAGTCATTTTTAAATTATGATTTAATGTACATAACTTTATTTATTTGTAATAAATATTTATTGTAGGAATTAATTATGCATTGCCATACTTTTGTATTATAAATTTCCCACCCTTTTGCCCTTCTCTTTGAACGTATTTATTACTCTTGGAGTACGTGTAAATTAAAACTGTGTATAAAATGTAAATATTGTATAATGATTGTATATTGTATATATCGTGTTTTGTAAAGAAAAACCTCGTCTAATGTTTATAGATATCTGCTGAGGCGGTTGATTTGATTCGTGGAGTAACTGAATTAAAGCAGGACTTTTTTTATTTTTATTACTGCAAGGTCAACTACCTTCATTTCTGAAACTATTAATGTACCTGGTTATCTGATTTAATGTGGCATTCCTAAAGCTATTGCAATCAGAGGAGAACAATAGTACAATTAAACAATTCTTCATTATTTTGTGTTTTATTACGAGTAACATTTTTCTTTGTTTTCAAACTACAGTTCACGCTAACCAATCCACGCGTATGATATTCCAGAACAGTCAACTAGGAGTCAGTTGATGTATTGTATGTGTGGTTTTTGTACCTATCTGTAATAACTGAACAAATAGCTGGCAGTTGAACAGAATCCAAGGGAAGGAAAGTTGTGTGATGCATTATGACCGACGTTCTCAAAGGAGATTTTACACAGGACCTCTCATATTCAGTCAAAGTTGTATCTTTACCATTTGTATTGATATTCAGCATGAGCACCAACTGACTACCAGAGATATTCGAAAATGAGGTATAGTTCACTTGTTGAAGACTGAAATATCGAGTCACCAAAGGCCCCCGATACAAAATTGTCATTTCTCATGAATGAGGCGTTTTGATGTCATCCCTCAAAAAGGTTCAAACACGAGGTTCAAAAACATTCAGAAGTCGCCAAGGAAGGTTAACTCATTGATTCAACTTACGCTCATAATGTAATTAAAAGCAATTCCAAAAATTCTGAAATTCCAATCACTGCCGTTAAACTTTCTAGCATTTCTTACCCTGTAATTCCAGAATACTTAACGAACCTTTCCAAAAAAATTGATAGCCTCATAAATCTCCTGTGCACCAGTTTCTCAATAATGGTCGAGGCAAGAGTAGAAGTTTCGCTCGAGGTATTGGTTCAGCGTTTGAGAGTTGGATGCTTGGAGGTGCTTCGACGGAACTTCAAAGCCTCCATCGAAAATTTTTGAGTGGAGCCTACCTTTTCTTCTTCACAAACGAATTTGTCGACAACCACGTTTCGGCAAGGGTTTGTAACTACCCCCAACTCTCCAACTCTACAGAGGGAGGGTCTGCAACTGTGCAGTTGATGACTCAAACGTTCTATTGTTCTGGCCAGCAATATTGTCCGCGTCATTTTTGAATGGTCTGAAGTCAAAATGGGGACTCACCAAGTTCTGAGTTCTCAGTCTCATTTTCATATCACTATTAACAAATTTAATGTTACCAATCCAATATGCGGTTACAGTAAGAAAACCATCCAGACTGTTTCAGCAATAATTCTCGTGAAGTCACATTCAACTGATACGGGAACACCAAGACTCTGTTGATATGTTGAAGAAAACCTACCAAATACCAAATTGACTCAAATTTTATATTCCGCTCCGGTGGTAGCGCAATAAACAGCTTACAGGATAATAAGATAGTTAGGTGCAACACCCGAAATTTCCTAATTTCAGCCACCGCTGATATTATTCTCCTTAAAAAATTCGTATATTTTTAGTCTCATAAACCCTCTGTGTATTATTTGCTCAATGATGGCTGTGGCATGAGTAGGAGCACCATAATAAATTTTGTAACTTAAAGCGCTACTAATTTCCCCGTAGAATTTGAAGTTATGTTTTACCAATTTCAAATGAACTGAATGAATAATTTATTAGATGAGTAGCTACAGCCACAAAAATCTTTGAATGCGTGCGGGACTAAGGTAAGTGGCCTGCTTCACACTGGATATTTCCTTATAAATACTGCTCAAATAATACTAGCATTCCCAGGAAGATTTAGGTGGTATTTTGATGAAGTAATAAGACGATGAGAGTTGAATTGCTATAATAAAAATATCAGATGCGACGCATCACACAAATTTCACTAGTTAGTGAGGCTTTTGGCAACGCATTCAATTCATTTTTCACTCAGTTGATTTGAATTTGGTAAAATACAACTCCATGGTCCTGGAAAGTGATAGCGCTTACTGTTCCACAATTTACTGAAGAGCTCCATGACCATTATTGAGCAATTAGTACATAGAAAATTAATAATCCCAGAATTATTGGCTAAAAACTCAAGGAAATAGTACTAGTTGAAGTTACTGAATCATGTGATGCAGGTATATTCACGTACTCATGGGGGCTGCATCAAAGGTTAGAAGGCGATCGGCAAACAGGTTGCTGGTGCATTGTCATCTGAGGGAAGTGGAGATTGTCATCTGAGGCAGCAGAGAAGGACCGAGGCCTGACATCATTCCGGTTTGCCCCGAAAAGTCTGCAGCGGTCCTATATGTCCAAGTAGTATCTAGTAGCCGGGAGAAATATGACAGGACGAATCTTCGTATGGCAGTGTCAGAAGCTCATGGGGCGGAGGCATGTATTGAGTGTATCCTGGCACTGCGTACGGTGCAAGAAATTTCAGAGGAGATGCGTCGGCTCAGTGTGTGAAAGTATCAGGTCTGTTTCCTCATTTGATGATTGTACCTAAACCCTCTATCAGTCATAGAAGTTGCAGTTTCGCTAATATGCAAGAGGCTGGCCCCGCCCCGGCAGCATCCTCTGAACTCAGACCTGTGGAGGTACGGCAGGTATTTGGTCGTTAGCCAGTCTCCCGGTAGAGAGCTGTCGCCTGTGTGCGACCATGCGGAGTTGACCACCTGAGGAATCCCGTACCATCTGGGAGGAGTTCATAATCTGGTTTCCTACCAGATCTAACTATTTATTTGGGTGGCAAGTTTCAAAAGGACAGATCAACTATGACCACGTTTCTTAGTCATCACCTTCTTCGCAAACTTTGCAAAATGGTTGTAGGCTTGCTTTGTTGCAGTCAATGCTGCTAAGTTTATTTGCCCTCCCAACAATCGTCGCTCACTGTTGTAGAAACTACAGTGGAGCAGCACATGGTTTCTAGTTTCCTCCGCACTGGTGGCACAAGACGTGCATAATGGAGAGTCTTTCAGAGAAAAGAAGTGAAGCCGCGCATTGAAGTCACCATGTCCCATGAGGAGTGGTCTGGCTCAACCCATTTTCTTGAAAGACGTTCACGGATGTTGGGGAAGAACTCATACGTATCACGTCCCTTTGACGAGGATTCCCATCTCGCTTGCCATTTTTCTAGAGCCCATTCATCGATGGTGGCAAGTTTCTGTTCTGTGGTGAGATCCGCACGGAGTTCAGCCCAAAGCGGGGGAAGCTCCCGTTTCACTCTCCACTTGTCAACCATGCACTCAACAGCCAAATCAACTGGTAACTGACCAGTAATCACCTGGAGTGCTTCTGTTGATACAGTCTTCTAGGCCTTGGTGATCCACAGGAGCGCGGCTCTCTGGGATTGGGCCAATACTCTCTTTTGATTGACTGTTAGTTTGCTACCCCAGACAACAGGGCAGTAGCCAATCACACCTAGATATATGGCCTTATACATGAGGATAGTGTCGTGGTAACACACACCCCAAGTGGCCTTAGTAATGGCACGCAGTGAGGCAAACCTTGCAATGGTAGTGCCTTTAAGGGACTGGAGGTGTTGGTTGAAACCCCACCTCTCACCTACATTCACTCCTAAATACTTGACGTGCTTTTCAAGAAGGAGCCTGTGGCCGCCAAAGCGTATTGTGGGTGGAATATTCATTTTCCCTTTCAAGAGTACTAGCTGGGTTTTTTCCTCAGCCACCTGCATCTTGACATGCTCGCGACATTGGGTGACGGTGCGGAGCACGTGGTGGGTTTTTTCTTCAATTTGGCAGACTGTCTGTCAGGTAACTTCTGACGAGCGAGTACAGGTTGCGAGGGATTCCCCTACCTTTAAGCTCATTAAGGAGCGCTGGCCACCAAAGGTTGTCAAACGCTCCTCTGATGTCAATCAGAACTGCCACGACGTACTTAGCCGGTGCCAGCAGGGAAAGACGCCGAATTTCGACAATGACATCCTGCATGGACCTTCCTTTGGTACACCCGTATTGCCTGCCTGTGAGGTTGCGGGCAAAGACTCCTTCGGGAGACTGCAACATCAAGATTTCTAGCGTTTTGCCTAATATGGAAAGAAGGCTGAGCGGTCTCCATGATCGCGGGTCTGACTGATTGCGGTCGCCTCCCTTTTGAAGAGTGACTTCCACTGAGTAGGGAACTTTCCGACCCGCAGACAGTCATTACATAAATTAAGGAGACCGTTGGAGATTGTCCACTCAGCCTTCCTTAGCACATTGCTTTCTATTTTATCTGGCCCAGGAGATTTGTTGGGCTTTAAGGTCGTGAGGGCCCTGCTGAGGTCGCCTGTTGTCCACAATGGGATGTTGGGCTCGTTTGGAGGGTCCATGATCAGCTCCCTTGCTGCCCTCTGGGCTTCAGTGTCTCGTGCTACTTGGTCATCAGGGAATGCCTTCTCAAGGAGGGTTGCCAATGAATGTGTGAAAGTATCACCACCTGCGTGTTGCTCGGATCGCATCTAAACTGGTGGTTGTTCTATCGTGGAATCCTCTTATTCTTCTTTCCCTCCCCATCCCAATCCTTCCACCCCTAGAGCCACAGCCTCCATTTATTCCATTTCGATTGGTTTGTTTCTCCTTTTAGGGGGCCAATGGCACATTTATGATATTTATATTTATGAAGCTTAGAAAAAAAAAGTGTGTCGATTTGCGAGAGAAAATGTCTGAATCGATTGGGATAGTTCTTTTTGTGTTTGGTTCGTGATTATTTGTAGACGCGAAAATAAGGTTATGAAAGCCGCTTCATCGTGGAAAGGGAAGTGGTGGTCCAAAATGTGCCGAAAACTAGGGGTTTTCGCATTTTTCTAAAAAACAGCTCCGACGATTTTCGTTAAACTTCCAAATTCAAACTCGTCAGTACACCATTTTTCTTCTCCGTAAATATCGCCATGAAAATTTGGAAAACAGATATATAGGCCTATGAAACAAAAATATGTTTTTTCCCTTCGGGCAAAAGGGACTTAACGATTATCGCCAAACTCGGGGGTCTCTTCTACTAGTCAATACTTATATATTGTTGCCGTTGCTTTGACAGTCCATGGAACAGAGATAAAAATGAAAATGGGTCGGAAATACTGTAGTTTGAACATTTTTGTAATTGCCCGAGTTACCGCGTCACTAGGGTTAATCATTTTTACGGGGGTTGCGGAAAGTTGTGTGTTGCTACGCACCAGATATTTTTTTATTGTACTAGTGGTGCTTTAATCAATTACGAGTAAGTCTTGTCACTCACTCACACACTTCGAGTTGTGTGTGTGTGTGTGTGTGTACAGCTGATGAAGGGTGGCAGGAGGAGGCGGAAGGTAGCGTACAATTAGTGAAAGTTGCGTGAAGTGTGTGGCGTAGTGATATGATCGCGATCGTCTGGCTTTGGGAGGGGGATGGTGGAAGTGGTGTGTGGGTGGGGTGGGGGATTCGGAGAGTGAAAGAGAATTGACGAGTGTAAATGCGTGGGCCTGCGCGCTGGGGCGGTGACGTGTTCGAAGAGGGAGCCCCCAAACGGCCGGAGGCGGCAGCGACGCGGAGGTGGCGGGGTGCGACGAGTTCGCCGCCTCTTTGATAGTCGAAAGTGGAAGGTTCGCGCGACACGGGCGGCCGCAGACCGAGTCGGACGCAAATGCCGGAACAGTGGCGAACGAAAGCGGTGCACTCGGGGACTCGGCAACTCAACGAGAACATCTGTCGCTGTCCTTGTCGCCCCCGCGACCGCGACGTCGTCGAACTCCGTCCTGTCGCTTCTTCATCAGCCTGTAAGTCGATTAATTTAGACGACGACGATGAGGACGATGACTATGACGCGTCAACACCTCCCTTTCCTCCCATCACACCGTACCACACGCACCGACCCACACCCTTTCGCCATCGCCCTCCCCAACAACACAACACCCCACTGACGTCCTTCATCATCGACCTCCTGCCCCACCCGTCCATTAACACCTCCCCCCTCCCACCCCCACCATCGTCCCATTTCATTTGTCTCCTTAAAACGTCAACATGAAATGGTGTGAGGGAGACTTTCCCAGCAAATTACGTTTCTATGATGTATTTCTCCCCAAACGTGCCCAGTGGGTCTTTCATATCGAGCCGAAGAGCCCTAAAAGATCGTCAAATGGGGTGGTTTGACGACTGTGATGAGGGTGGTGGAGGGGAATTCGTGGGGAAACTCGAACTGCTCCAATTAATTTCGGTGATTACCACGAGGATTGAGGAGTGACGAAGAAGTAGCGAGTAGGGGATGAGGGGAGGAGACGGGGGTAGGTTATACGTCAATAGGTTAACCCGCTAAACCAACGTGAAGAAACAAGCAAAGTACGGTAACCTCCTCAGATTTGTGGAAGGAGAGAAGCGATGGTGCCGATGAAGGGTGGGGGGGGGGAGGTTAGGGGCGTGTTGTTCCCTGAAGAACATTCAGACATGGCACTTCCCCAACTCCCTCACTTTACCATGATCAATGAAACCTGTTAACGCAGTGGGGGGGCTTAAATGTAACCTTCTCCTTCGTGCTACATTATTAGATTTTATTAAACCCCACAAACATGGTACAAAAATTGCACTTGCTTGAAAATAAACTATGCGCAAAGGAAATGAATTGCATATTTAAATGAAACGAAAATAAATTTATTCCTCACGAAATTACAATATTACTACATGCCGTATTGAAATGTCCAGAGAGAGAAGAAAGAAAATTATTATCGTAGGATACAAAGTATATTCCATTTCATAGACTATACATGAATCACGATAAACATCATTTTCTTATAATTATCATAACTAATTTATTGTGGTTGAAAGATTTTATGCCTAATTATTTTTTTTTAGAATAATTTAATTTAAAGGTAATTGAGGTTCACTATTATTGCATGATTAATGTACGTAATTATTGTTACGTTAAACAATTTAACGTTATCACATAATATCAGCGTACGTAGCGTATGGGCAGGTAAGTAAGAGTCCACTTTGCAAATTATTACAGAACGGTTTATTATTCTCCAGTTTCTTCTACTCGTGCCACGATTGAGCAGCTATTCGTCGAATTCACTACTACAATCACCAGCGTTGTCCGACTGCAAAAACATGATCCGAAACACTTTCAATACTTCAGACTTTGCCTTTAAAAACCTCACTTCACGCCGCTGAGTCGCTTCGTCGATGAATGTGACGTAGTATAGCGAGTCATCATCAGAACGTTTGGTAGAGGGCCTCGCTCATCTGAGTGAATGATTTCCAAGGTTTCTATGCGGGCGATAATACGATATAATTAATGGAGATCTTACAGGAATAAACAGGCGGTCAATCAATGAACGACTTACAAAATTTAATTCAAGGCGCGTTAAAAACACGTCACGACAGGTACGTTACTATGAACAAAGAATCCATCTAATTCACCCATGAAATAAAATTCTTGGTATTTTAGTCCACAACACCCTTTCTTGGGAGTCTCAAGTTCCAAATATCTGTGGCAGGGTGTACAAGAGTCTTTACCCAGTCAGAAGACTGGGGTCTGGCTTTTCTTTCAATGTCAGGAAACAGCTTGTCCAGTCACCTTATTGCAACCTCAATGCGCAACTCGTGGAAAGACTCCAAAAAGCGCAGGACGCAGCGATCAGTTTCATAGTAAACTCGACGAACACGTAAACCCCCATTATAAGACACTGGAATGGCTGAGAACGAAAAGAAGAAACTAGCATTGTCGATGTAACTTTGGGATTGTTTAAAGTCAGAAAACGTACCTATTTGTACAATCAATTTAAAATCACGTCTAACATTCACAGTATCTGTTAGCTGTCTAAAGTAGTGTGAAAGGACGGGAATAGAGTTAATGTGTATTGGATTCCTGGGCGTAAGGGGATCATTGGAATGAGAGGGCGGATCATCTGGCCAGACGCGGTTCGTCTAGGGTACCAATTGGACCACCTCCCCATTGTGGAATTTCTCTGTCACAAGTCAAGAGAACTGCGGGAGAAGATGCCAGAAGAATGCATCAGACAGTCTGGAATGTTGCAGGAATAAGTCACTCCAAGCACTTTACCTCAGAGCAAACACGTGAGATAAGACAGAATCTTCTGAGGATGGAGAGGAATTAATGCAGATTGTTGGGATCATCGCCGGGCACTGCGGAATGAACAAACGCGTGTATGTTACGGGCATAGTCGACACCCCTCGATGTAGGTGATGCGGCATTGATGAGGAGACTCCCTACCATTCCCAGGCCAAGTGCCGGAGACTCGAGAAGAAACGATTTCTAGTCTTTGGTACTACTTCTCCCAGGCTGGATAACAAAGAAGACTCTTGCAGGAAATACCTGGCATTCTTTAGGAGGATAGGCATCAACCTGTGAGACATTAGGACTGGCACAATAGGTCGTTTTGGACAATAGGTGTTTGGCAGGCCAGATTGGCTGGGTCTTTGACCTACAAAAGTGCCCTCAGTAGCCCTGACGGAAAGTCATTGTTTCCCCAAACACCTTTGTCCTCAAGCACTTTTGTTACCTATGGAAAGTTCACGTCTTCAGTTATTTTCGATTGACAATGGAGGTCCCCCTTCTTCTGGACTTTCCCAAATTTCCTTTTCCCTCCCCACAATTTACTTTCCTGTCCACAACAGACAGCTCCTCTCAAACTCATTCCATGAGTTCTCGCGAAAGTCGGTCGTCTCCCTTTTCTCCCAAAACACAGTCATCTAACAGTTCTCCTGATACAGTCGTCTCCCAGTTCTCCCAACGATTCGTTTCTCAGCTTGCGCTACTCACAACTAAACTCACTCTCTCTCTCTCTCTCTCTCTCTCTCTCTCTCTCTCTCTCTCTCTCTCTCTCTCTCTCTCTCTCTCTCTCTCTCTCTCTCTCTCTCTCTCTCTCTCTATCTCTCTATCTCTCTATATCTCTATCTATCTATCTCTCTATCTCTCTCTCTCTCTCTCTCTCTCTCTCTCTCTCTCTCTATCTCTATCTCTATCTCTATCTCTATCTATATCTATATCTATATCTCTATCTCTATCTCTATCTCTATCTCTATCTCTATCTCTATCTCTATCTCTATCTCTATCTCTATCTCTATCTCTATCTCTATCTCTATCTCTATCACTATCTCTATCTCTATCTCTATCTCTCGGCTGGACGAACGCCTGACAGCGCACTCTCGTCAGCTCGGGTGGCTGCAAGTGGCAACGCTAGTTTTCAAGACTCTTAAATTTGAAAAACACTCCTATTTATTTGAGAAGTTCGGTTTCCTCCTTCACCGGGGCACGCGTGGGAGGAACAAGTTCTTGAGAATTCCGTGCCACAGAACTGAAATGCTCGCGCGATCCTTTTTATGTGCAGGGTGCGAAAGTGTTCAACGAAAACGTTAATCTGTTCGATCTGTCGTACAAAGTCGGAGCTTTCAAAAATAAATTACGCTAGATGCTGTTGGACAGACACCTTTGATGACCCAAGAGGATAATATATGTTTACTGATTTTTACATGTTTATTATTGTTTGTACATAGTTATCATTATTGTTTAGAATTGATTGTTTGGACATGAATGCGAGGCGAGTACGAGTCTCTCTGCAAATGGCGCAGTCATTTTTGCTGTATAGTTTGAAAGCGTGTATGTTCGTGATTTGTGTTTTTAGGTTAGGTTGTGTATAGTGAGAGAAGGGGAGGAATATACAAGTACTCGCCCTTCTCATTGTATGATTGTGGATTTTTGGAGAGCATGTAATTTATTTGGTATGATTGTAAATTTTTTGTCTGTTGTGTGTTTTCAGCGTCAGTGTGCATGTAATTTATTTCGGTGTGACTGTGATAAATGATTAATAGGATTATCCGAAGTACTTGCGCGGAGAGAGTCTCGTGAAAAATATACCAACTAGACAGTTACGTTGTATGGTAGCCTGTATATATTATGTCAGTGTCTAACGCTATAAGGAATTGTTCGTATTTGGGTTCCAGGGGAAATGGTAGAGAGGGCTCTGTAGCCCTAATTTCCCCTGGTCAATACCAATCAATCAATCGCACACTCTCACACGTCAGAGCCTTCAAAAATAATTTTTACAAGATATTGCTGAACAGATACTCTTGATGACCTAAGAGGATTATTGCTATATATATTATTATTATTACTTATTATACTATCATTGTTGTTATTATCTTAAGATTGGTTGTTGAAGCAGGAATATTAGGTTAACTCGAGATTCTCTCTGTGAACTAACTTCCGTCATTTTTGACATGGAGTCTGGAAACGTTTTTGCATACGATTTATGTTTTAGGTTAGGTTTGGGTATCGTTGGAGAAGGGGAAGTTCATACTAGTACTCGCCCTTCTCACTGTTTGCTTGTTTTCTGTTTTCAGATCAGTATGCTTGGATGATTTTCGGCGCGCATGTAATTTACGATCGTACGGCTTAAGTTTCTGTGTGTACTTGTGTATTCAGTGTTGGGGTGAATTTAATTTACTTTGGTGTGACTGTAATAATGAATGAACTTAATGAGAGTTTTTCCGCAGAGAGATTTTTCGAGTAAAAACATAAAACCAACCAAGATTTATGTGGTTTGGTGGCCTTTATATTTATATATCGATGGAATGTTAACGCTACGAGGAATTGTTTGTGTTTGGGCTCCAGGCGAAATGGTAGAGAGAGCTGTATGGCCCTAATTTCCCCTGGGCAATAAATAAAATTAACAGTCAATCGCTCTCTCTTTCTCTCTCTCTCTCTCTCTCTCTCTCTCTCTCTCTCTCTCTCTCTCTCTCTCTCTCTCTCTCTCTCTCTCTCTCTCTCTCTCTCTCTCTCTCTCTCTCTCTCTCTCTCTCTCTCTCTCTCTCTCTCTCTCCACTTAGCGTCTCACAACCAGTTCACACATATTGAGAGTCCCCTTATTTGCGTTCATATACTCATACTCAACCGGAAATCGCCATTCTGTCAAGCATAATACAGTCCTCACTCACGCTCACCACATTCATTTAATTCTCAGTTTCAAGCTCCCCCATTCGTGCGCCCAACAGTATCCAAACAAGAAAGAGTGAATGATTTCCAATGGTTCACATTCTTTTTTTTTCTTTCCCTCCCTCTCTCTTATTAAACGGTCTCTGTGGCATCTTTCCTCCAAGACCACTCTCGAATGTTGGAAGCTTTTCGTTTAAATTTGCGTTGACGCCAAGAACTGCTTTTTCCTCGCGAACTCTTTTCAAATCTTGTTAAGAGGAGCAAATCGATGATGCCTCAGCATGTGCTCTACAGAATTGTCGTTTTCCGGATTGCTGATGTGTTACGTTCTTAATATTTTTCGACGTTGGATCGAATTGCTCAAACAATAGCAATCATGCTGTCGAAGAGAATAATAAACGTTGTGCAATAATTAGAAGCATTTTGTCTCTACTGACGGATGCACGTTTTCAGCTCCTGTGCAGGTCGCAGAATATTTTTGATTCAAGCACGAATCGGCCGACCGTTCGGTTTTATATATTTATATTTATTTATTTTTTTTTTATTCAACTGGAACACCTGCCTCTTAGTCCATAGTGCTGAAATTATGGGGAGTTCATTCAACGAAATGGTCATACGTTCTGACATTTGATTTTTATCATTTTGAACGAAAGGCTTCGATACTGAACCTAACTCATGGCTTATTATGCTACTTTCACGAGTCGGTCACATTCTTCGTTATCAAGTCCAAAACTATACATTCGTCTGCATATCTTATACTTCTAACTTGTTATTGTTCCCGTTGAAATATTTGACAACGTGAAGTGACATCTGTAATTTCATGTGTTGAAGTATGTAACGTGTCTTGCGGAAAAATATGTGATAGTTCGGCGAGAGTTCGTCATAGACTTTTCGGAAAGAGAGCTTTACTTGTTCGTTTTTCGTAGAAAACGGTCAAATCCAAGTGCACTGCCAACTTCTGGTACGTTTACCTTAGTTCGATAGGTTTAGTTGATTTCTCTACCATTATAACTCAGTTTCCATACTATTCTGCTCGACTGTTGCACACATTTCATTAATTTTTCAACGATTCACTAAACTTCCAACTTCAACTATTACTGGATTCCTCCTCAGTTTTAGTTTTTGTATTAGTTTTCTAACATAGTTTTGTTCTTTTCTCAGTAAAATTTGTAAACACTTTTTACTCGATGCTTCCAATAATTTTAGTTAATTTTCTAACGTCTTTACTGTACTTTTCTCGAGTCGTCCAATTTTCCAACACATTCTTCTCGGTTTCATAAAAACGTTTAGTCAAATTTCAAAATTTTGTGAGTGGGATGCGCGTGTCGACTGTTTCGAGATTTTTCACTCTGTGAGCATTCTTTTTGATTAATCAAGAACGAGTTCGTTTTATAGATTTCCCAACTATTTTCACTCGATTCTCAAACGCATTTCTTTCAACTTCTAAAATTCGTATTCCAATTACACTCAATTTCCCAGCAACTTTTGTTTGATTTCTCGCCCTTTCACCTAACTGTTTCGAGTTATTTTCCAAAAATTTGACCCGGTTGAATTAATTGTAAACGGTCTGTTTTGGTAACTAATTAACTCAATCGGCTCACTTCAATTGAACGACATACGTCGTACCTGCCTTATCTTCGTTGGTTGGCTGGCTGGGGGAGTGACTCATTGTAATAAAATAAATCCGTTGTAAGTGCGCTCGCCCGATGAAAGCGGTGATGTGCTTAATTATCCCACTTCCGAATTCTGTTCATTTTCTCTTTTCAGAGCGGCACAAACGAAGGAGACGAATATTTAGACATTGTGTGTTGTACGTTAGTATTTTGAGAAAGGTAATTTCATTTATGTGCTAAGGGATAGTTCGCGTGATTCGTCACACAAACACAAAAACGCCGTGGTGCTTTTTAATTAGCGAACAATTAGGGTTCGCTGTCGGTTGCTTGGCTCTGAACATTTTTCAAACGCTGCAAATTATTACACAACGGTTTATTATTCGGATAATCAGCTTGACCTAGCATTAATGCTCCGAGACCCATCCTGTTCGATTCAGCATCGAAAAATATCATAATGAAACCCAAAAAAAGGCCGAAAAGAACTGAATCGTAATATTAAAATAAACAAAAAAAACACGAAAGTATCTAGAAAAAACTGAATTTTAATATGAAAACATGCACGCTAAATACTAATATCAAAATTTAACCAAAAATCTATGAAAAAAACCAAAATGAGAATGAAACGAAAGAATCTAAAAAAATTGAATCGTATTAAAACGAAAACGTCGGGGAAATTGGAAGAGTAAGGCGAATGGGGAGAGACCGGTCGTTGGGAGGGAAGCGAAGGGAGGCCGTGACTCGCTCGCCTCGAGAGCGGTTGGTTTTTTAATGAGACGGGCGGGGCGGAGGGAATTCAAACGACGAAACGCTTGTAGCTCCCGCGTTGTACTGCGTTTCGTTAATTTTTTAACTGCTTTTGCCCATTACAACCACGGCTTCGTCCGATCGGATTGCCGAGATGGCGGGCACAACTAGATACCAAATCGGATTTTGGGCGAAAGAACGAATTTTTAGACCACGTTAAAGGCACAAAACGGCCCGGACGGCGGACGGCGGACGGGGACGGGGACGGGGACGGGGGACGGGGGACGGCGGACGGACATTGCAAATTTGGAATCTCCATGTCTTGAAACGTAAAGTATCAAATTTTGAGGGGGGGTTGTAAAAAATTTTTCGTGACCGAAAACATAGGGTTATTATTCAGAATGAATAATAAACCAAAAAGGCGAAGTCTCCAGCAATTCAACACATAAATATAACCGAGCTGGATCTCGCGATTTATGGTTTTGAATGAATGAAGTTGGTTTGGAAGAAGATTAGCTTTTCTGGAAAACTGGCAATTCAATTCAATTTGATTCATTCTGGTTTTGTTTGTTTGAAACAATTTTTTTTTTCTCAAAAACTGGCGATTCATTTTTACTTTCCTTGGCTCTGCGAAGTAGAAAGGAAAGTTATGTAATCGGCTGAAAAAAATTTTTTGAGTTTTCTTCAGATCTTTACGTTTCACACCCTCCTGAGTCCGAAAAACACTATTTGGGAAAATTGTCTGTGGGTCTGTGTGTGTGTGTGTGTGTGTCTGTGCTGATTTGGTACGGTTGTTCTCTCTAAAAACCGCGCTAAAATCGATTTCGTCGAAAGTTTTGATAATTTATTGTGCTGCTCTCGTCATTTTCCCATGGATGAAAATTTTATGGTATAGTTGCCATATTGAGAGCTACCACTATAAAAAATTTAATCAAAATCGTTGGAGCAGTTTTTGAGAAAAAAAATATTGGGTGTTTTGATCACTATGATAACTATAGTTAAATTTCGGTGGATTTTGTTCATACCCATATTTTGGCGTCCCATTGTGACCAGCGGGCGAGATATGAAGTTTAAGCTGATTTGGTCTGGTCGTTTTCCCTAAAAATCGTTCACAGACACACATACACACAGACCATTTTCCCAATTAGTGTTTTTCGGACTCAGGGGGGTCTGAAACGTTAAGATCTGAAGAGAACTCAAAATTTTTTTTCAGCCGATTACATAACTTTCCTTTCTACTTCGTAGAGCCAAGGAAAGTAAAAATAGAAATCAAATTAATGAATCGAACTTTTTTTCGATATTAAATCAAAGTAACCTGATAGCTCGGATCGTAATTGAAGACAGAAAGGGGACAAGGGATTAATACACCGGAGATTAGCACACTTTTATCCGACAATATTCAAACGAGGAAAAAGTACTGAAACTATAATCTGGCTGATAACGGGGAAGAATGATGGCCCTCGCAATTTGCGTCTCGGAAAGTCGAGCTTTCTTTCCCCCCCCCCCCCCCCCACTCACTACATGGGTGCACCGCTTGTCAACCAAACGGTCAGGCGCACCGTCCAAAGGAAGTAGACGATCCTAGACAAGTTTGTAAGGCAACTAAGCGTGTGTGGATTGGGGATTAATCCTCAGAAGTGTGGTTCAGTCTCCTTTGTGTCTTCCTATCGAGGTTACCGCGTGAATACCGTGGGTGTGGGTTTCGTCATTGGCCAAACCTGTGTCCCGGCAAGAGGCTGCCTATGGGCTCGTATAGTAAAGTTTGATTCCACTTTGAAGTCTAATAAAATTCGACTTTCTCAAAAAGGGCTTTAACGATTTCGATCAAACATACAGAGGACTCCCAACCAGCTAATAGCTACATAGGGTTATCCATAAATGGGGAGAGAGAGATGTAGATCGGTTGCAGATCCCATGAACACAAACCTAACCTAAAACATAAATCGTATGCAAAAACGCTTCTGCACTCCATGTCAAAAATAACGGAAGTTAGTTCGCAGAGGGAATCTCGAGTTAGCCTAATATTCCTGCTTCAACAATCAATCTTAAGATAATAACAACAATGATAGTATAATAAATAGTAATAATAATAATAATTATATATATAGTAATAATACTCTTAGGTCATCAAGAGTATCTGTTCAACAATATCTTGTGAAAATTATTTTTGAAGGCTCTGACGTTGCGCGAGAGTGAGAGAGAGCGATGGGCAGGGATGGTGGGAGGGGAGAGAGGGCAGGAGGAGGGAGGGGAGCGAGAGATGTAGATCGGTTGCGGTTACCATGAAAATAATTCAATTCCAACAATTGCCAAACAGCCCGCGTTTATTGAGTTGCGGTTTACCCGATGGAGAGCTTTCATCTTCCTGTTCAAACATGTTCGGAATGTTTGTTTGTCCGTGGACCCAAGAGAACCTCGTTCCCCGATTAGGCCCTCACTCGGGTATCATCATCCAGTTCCAACTCAATACGACATTGTATGTGTACATATTGGCCCAGACTGTATGTTATAATTAGTGGAGGAAACTGAGATATCGAACACCACATAGCAAAATATCATCGACAAACCAGAGTAATGAGTGATTTGGAATCGCCTCTCTTCGGATGTCGATGGGATGTTCCTGGAAGCGTGGCAGCAGCTCTAATTGGAAACCTGGACCAACTCTCCACGTTTACGTTCTCTAAAATCCCCAGTTTCAAGCACTTTCGTTATTATCAGGTAGATGGGATGTTATGTCTCTAACCTTCCCACCGGCGAAAATTAAACGTCTCGCTAGGACGCATGAACGAAACTCCCCTTCCATGCCAACTTGCGCTAAATCTCCGTAGATCTCTCATAGTACGGGTTGCTCTGTGGTTGTCAGTCATGAGTGACTCCTTCAAGATAACCGATCGCGTCAATCCTCGCTCGCGTGTCACCATCCGCCAACCCGGTTACTGCGCGCGCTTTTCCACGTGAGTAACAATTAAAATTATTTTGAGGCAGCGTTTTATTCTAATTCCTCAAAAAAAAAGGCTACAACGCAGTTATTTAATTTCCTCATCCACACGTAAACTAAGGGATTTTTGTCACTCTGACAATTGATAAAATGTTTTTCGTTCAGTGTATATGAACCAGGTGGAACGTGGCAACGTAGCTCCTCGTTACGCCGCTATCATTATTTGGTAATCACTGCGTAAGAGCATCATTACACTCGATATTTTCGGAAAGAATTGCGTCAAGTGTTTTGGAATTATTAAGTAAAAGATCCAAGAAACAATAATAAATGAAACGGCGAAGGATTCAATTCCGGAATTTCTGGGGTTCCTCTTTATTATTTTATCAGCTCATCGTATATGTGGTTTTTTGGGCTATCACCCTAATTGTTTTGACAATATTATTATCGTTGGAGAGGGATTAATAAGAAAAAGAGCGGGTGATGAAAATGTACCAAAAACGAGGGTTTTTCGCATTTTTCAGACCCGGCCATAACGATTTTGATTAAACCTTAAATTGTAAGAGAAAAAAAAATTGAAGCCGTTTTTACAAACAACGCAAAAAACCTGTTTTTGCATCGTAGGTCTACTTTGTTATATGGAGAAGGAACGTTGGAGTTTAATCAAAATCGTTCCCGCCGTTTTTAAAAAATCCCGAAAAACCCATTTTTGGTAAATTTTCGTACCCGCCCTTCTATCCTCTTGATGGAAGTCCCCATAATATCATTTTTGCTTCAAAAAAAATGAACAAAACAAATAAAGAACGAGCATAGCCGGTTCAACTGCCCCCCCCCCCCCCAATTAAACTACAGCCACACGCGTACACACACACGCGGACCACTCACGGAAATTAGGTTTTTTGGATTGAGTAGACCCCAAACCGTAATGACCTGAAGAAAATACACTTTTTTTTTGACACGATCACGATAATTTCCTTACCTTTGGGCAGCGGAAAGTAATAAAACAGCTGATGTTAATATTATCAGAATAATTAGTTCTAACTATTAAGAAAAGCAGAAAAGGTATGTTCCAAACATTTACCACCTCGTGCTTCAGTGGCCAAGTACTAAAATCTGGCATATTTTGAAATCCTGAAAAACATCCGTTTTTTTCTCTACTAAATTTGTTTGTGGAAGTGCAATCCGAAGTTGACCTCACTGGTCCATCTGTGGTTCTTTTTGAAAACAGCATCCACTGGGTATAAGTAGGTTACGTTAATAAAAGCATGCGTGGCTAATTTCAAATATCTGGTGCGTTGCAACACACAACTTTCCTTAGCTCTACAACAATTCACTTGTGTACATGGCTAATTCTATTTAATCAATTCATTTATCACTCAGTTAATTTGAACTTGGTCAAACAACGCTTTACGGCAGCAGAAAGCGGTAGCGCTTACAATTCCGGAATTTATTGTGCTGCTCGTACTCATTGCAGGACCATTATTGAGCAATTGGTACACAGATAATTAATGAGGCTGTAAACACGATTTTTAAAAAAAGGATAGTAATTACTTTTGCAGAGTTATTGGGTAAAAACGTTTAGAACTGGTAGTAAGCGAAACGGCGGTAGTTGAAATTCAGGAATTTCTGGAGTGAACACCATGTATCTCATGAGCGTTTTTAAACGCTCACCCGTTAGGTATTGGATTGGACTGTAATACCAATTTTTTTTAACATTCTACAAAAATTTCAGCGGAGTTTATAAGGAAAAAACTGCGCTAAAAACGCTTTTGGTCGAAAATTTTGATAATTTATTGTGCTGCTCCAGTCATTTTCCCACGAATGAGAATTTTATTGTATCATTGCCTTATTGAGAGCTATCAATATAAAAAATGTAATTAAAATCGTTAGAGCCTTTTTTGAGAAAAAAAATTTGGTGTTCTGATCACTATGATGACTATAGTTAACTTTCGGTGAATTTTGTTCATACCCTTATTTTTGCGTCCCATGGTAACCTGTAGGCTAGACATCAAGTTCCGGCTGATTTGATACGGTTGTTTTCTCTAAAAACCACGCTAAATTCGATTTCGTCGAAAAATTTGATAATTTATTGTGCTTCTCTCGTCATTTTCCCACAAATGGGAAATTTATGGTATAATTGCCTTATTGAGAGCTACGAATACAAAAAATGTAATCAAAATCGTCAGAGTCGTTTTTGAGAAAAAAAATATTTGGTGTTTTGATCACTATGATAACTATAGTTAAATTTCAGTGGATTTTGTTCATACCCTTATTTTGGCGTCCCATAGTGACGTCCGGGGTAGATATCAAGTTTGAGCTGATTTGGTACGGTGGTTCTCTATAAAAATCGTTCACAGACACACATACACACAGACCATTTTCCCAAATAGTGTTTTTCGGACTCAGGGGGGTCTGAAACGTTAAGATCTGAAGAGAACTCAAAATTTTTTTTTTTCAGCCGATTACATAACTTTCCTTTCTACTTCGTAGAGCTAGGAAAGTAAAAATAGGTTGAACGCAGTGCAACTTACCCGATGAATTTATACAGCTCCAATAAGATTCGTTTCCTCTTAGCTAAGGCGTTGCTCACTACCAGACCGCTCTTCTCGATCGTCTAAGGGTTTTTTCGTGAGGGATTTTGAAACGGCTCTCACAAAATGAACAGCATGGCAAGAAGCTAATTGGCAAACACGAAACATGAAGCCTAAAAAAATCGTTGGAGCCATTTTTGAGAAATCGTTCATAGACACGCATACACACATTTTCCAAAATACTGTTTTTCGGACTCAGTTAGTTCTGAAACGTAAAGATCTGAAGAAAACTCATAATTTTTTTTTCATCCGATTACATAATACTTTTTACTTTGTTGAGCAAAGGAAAGAAAAAAAAATGAATGAACTAAATAACGCTGACATGCACAAATGCTTTCAAATTACCGTCGACACATACTTCGCCGCAAAACTAATTTGAGAAGAGAGAGTGCGAGAATGTATGAACTATTTTATTTATATTCAGAAAAATTAGTCGAAGATGCCTCAAAAGTGTACGAGTACTAACATAAACTTTCTAGACCAAATAATTACATTTTACTGTGCGGAATGCAAAAACTCTGCAGATTATTGTACAACGGTATATTATTCTCATGAACAGCTTGACCTAGTCTTACAGCTCCCAGATCCATCCAATTCGATTCAGCATCGAAAAATAGTAGTAAACCATACGAAACATCTCCCGATTACGACGGAACGACTAAAACTAAATATTCCAGGCGCCTGTAGGCAATTGGCACGACGTTACGAGTCGAGCGGGCGAGAGGTTTTGACGAGATGGGGAAGGAGTACAAACGATACAATTACTTTCGCTGTAGTTATTGTCGCGCTAGTTCTTTCAACTATTACACTTTGGCTCCCGATAATTACTGTAATTTCACTATATGTAGTTGTACACGTCTGATACTCATTCCATTTGACCCAGGATCTAAAAATACCTCGTAAACAATACCGAAGGCGGCTGACGGACATTGCCGATTTAGAATCCCATGTCTTGAAACGTTAAGTATCAAATTTCGAGGGGTGGGGGGGGGGGTAGTAAAAACAATTTACATAGGATTATTATTCAGAATGAATAATAAACCAAAACAGCTTTAAAAAATCTAGTAAGTCCGCGCGATATGAGATATGTCAGTCAGGCCCGCTACTGATCCACCAAATACTAAATTAAATTAATTCTAAAAAGACAACGTATTATGTAGGCATTCCCATCATCAAGGGCCAATTAAGGAGCGTTAACTTCATGCCGTAGTAGAGGTATCAGAGCTGATTGTTTATTAATATAGGTTACTCGAAGTTCGGAGAATTCAGGAGGTATAGATGCCGACATTCGAGATTATTTAGTTACTCGGAAGTTAATTCAGGTGGTTGGAAATCCCTCTCGAACGCCGATTGTAAAGGGAAAACACAGTGAGGAGAAAATGAACGGCGACTAAACTTCGGTTCGCTGTTGAGTTCTTTGACGTTTCCTTCGATATTGAACGTCCATCACTTGTTCCGTTGTTTCTCGTTGAAAAAAAAAAATGAAAAGTTCAGGTATTTTATCTGCTTTTCACCGCACACTGTGCGTATAAGATAGATATTGCATTTCTGGGAAATTGCGAACGAAGTTTGAAGCGAATTTAGGAACTGCAGTTTTAATGAAAATCTTTTTATAACTCGGAAACCGAAGAGCTGGAAGCACTCAAAGGCTGACTTCCCTCTTGGCAACATTATTATCAGTCGAAAGGTTTACTCCGTTCTGTTCGTTACAACCAACCAACGACCAACAACTTGATTTCCCGTCGCTCTTTTTCCTTCCAGCCATCTGAATGGCTCACCGTAGATCCCGCAGGTAATTTCAGTCGTTTCTGTTCTAAAATTTGACTACTTACGATACGCCGAAAAAGTGTATTGCTTAATCTTTTTTTATTGCAAGTAATAGTAATTAACGATTTGAAACAATCCTTACACCCTCGTGGCACCACAACCTTTCGTATTCTTTGGTTCTGTCTGACGCGTATTCAGAGCCAGTCGATAAGGATTCGTGATGCAGTCTCTGCAGTCTGCAGACTTTTTATCGTTACTTCCTGACTAATTGTTGTTCCCTGTTCTCAGTGTGATTCCTTCTTTTTTTTCTGACGGTGCCCGTCTTTCGCCAACATCTTCCTGGATTCGTGCTCTCCAACTGCCTCCTCCTTAATCACGAAAAAATCTCTGTTATTCTTCCACATATCCCCTTCAAGTAAATGTAACAGATTACGTACGACTAATGTAACTGTTACGATTAATAGTAACAGGCTGTATACCTTATGTTTTAAGACTCACCCTATCGTTTCTCCATTAACCTCGAAGATACACATAGAAAGTGCTGAATTTAATTACTCGTTAGGTTCCACAAACCGAAAAAGTAACGTAATCGTGCAAAAAGCAGGCATTTAGACCTAACTTTTCGAGGCCTACGTAATTCAAAAATCGCAAATTAATATAGAACGGTTTATTATTTTCTTACGCAGAGTAATTGTGACCAATTCTGATCAATCCAACGTCAAACAATATCAAGAATATAACATGACTATGCCAACAATCTGAGAAACGACAACTCAATGTTTGCGGATCACCCATCCAGTTGGCATTCAGCATCAAAAACTATTAGCAAACGATATGAAACATGACCTGAGTGCAACGTAACATAGAAAACGAACATTTTCTAGATGACGGTAGCCAATTGGCGTGATGTGACGTGACTGTCGAACTGGCAAGTGGTTGGAGTGATACCGGAGGCAGAGGGGGAAATGAGCGTAGGCTGGGGAGAAACGATAACTTTCGCTACATTGTCCAGCGAGTTCCTTGAAGTAGCAGAATTCGCCTCACTATGTTTACTGTCACTCCGCTGTTTTCCAACTGGTCGCAGTCCTACACCTCTGAGACCTTTCTCTTCTTCTTCTTCGCTGTAGTAGCAACATACCAAAACCACACTCTCACTCATTCCACACCCCACGTTCCTCTCCTGCATACCTGCTTTTTTGTTTTGTTCGAGTTTTTTTTTTAAGTATGAAAAATAAGGTGAGCAGTTTCCATTGGTCGGCATGAGGGAGTGGGGGAGCAAAATATACCCGAAACGAGAGTTGTTTGCATTTTTCTCGAAAATAGATCTCTCTATGATTTTGTTTAAACTTTCAACTTATTTTTTGCCATTCAGCCCCTAACTTTTGCACTCTGTAAATATTTCTACGACAATTTGACAGATATACCTTTGTGAAGCAAAAGTAGGTGGGTTTTCGAGTGTATGGTCAAATCGTTTTGACGCTGCACCTTCATTTTATTTCACTGTTTTGCGGGTAAGCGTCTGCGGGATGTGACGTGCGGAACACTTTTGGTACACCACTGAAGATGATATTTTGTACCATTTACACCTTTTAGAACTACAGGCTGCTAGGGCAGATTAGGGCATTTCCAACCCAGAGTTTGTAGACCCACACACTACGGATACTTGGCATCCGAACGCATATGTTTAAACCTAGTAAAGCCATCAATCAATTGCATCGTATGAAGAGAGACTTTAAACCCTGAGACCCAGTCCACTAATAAGAAATCTAGAGAAAGGTGAAAGAAGTGAACTCGTGTTCCGTATTTCTACTGGTGACAAAGTTTCTGTGTGCGGAGTGTGCCTACAGATGTAGGCTTAACAAAGGGCGTCCTGCCGCACTCAGGGATAAAGTAGAAGTAAACCAACTCGCTACCTGATGGTAGAATGTACCTGTTGAATTGTATGCTTCTCAAATTTTTATTTCAGCTAGTCAATACGTGCATATTTTTCTCCCTAAATGTTTCTCCGCCAGTCTATTGAACAGAGATAACACCCAGACTTCCCAGAAACTTTTATTTTTACTTCACGCTACATAAACGGTAAGGGAAATTTCGATTGTTTAACAAAAAGTCGTGTTTTCATCCGATCTTGATGTTTTGAAGCCTGCTGTACCAAAAAACCCCTGAATCCCGCGCGTGGTTTGTGTGTGTCTGTAGGAAGTTTGAATTGAATATGATTCGTTCTGAACAAAATACCTACTGTTCGGCACAGGCCGAAGTAGTTGGGATCTTGAGCTCGGGCCTTTCCCACGTGCGTTCGGCCCAACTGTTTCTGACCCTTTTACATTTTTGTTGCGAGGAAGTCCACAAGAACTGACAACTGCTCGTTTAGTCGGCTTCTCCTTCAGACAAGGGTATTGAGTTTGGTTCAACTTCTGAAGCGACAAAGCCTTTTTGGGCTTTCCAAAATATTCTTCCCTCCCCTCGATTTAGCGCGTTCTCCAACATACACAGCTCTTCCTACACTCGTCTCCCAGTGCTCACTACAGACATTCCTCAATCAACTCTCGAGCCCACGCTTATATACTATTCTCTTAAAGCTTAATACGGTCCTCACTCACGCTCACCGAGTTCCATTTTATTTATCAACTCCATGATTAAGCTCCCCCTCTCGTGCGCCCGCCCGACACCTGCGTTTCCGGTCAGGAAAATGTTTTTGCAACCCTTCCTCAGAATTTGACACTTTACGTTCCGAGGTAAGGGTATTCCAAATCTGCGATGTCCGTGAGGCAAATTCCACGACTTGAAGGAACTTGCGGGACAATTTAGCTAACGTTATCGTTTCTTCCAGGCCTGCGCTTCCTTCCCACACTGCCTCCAGTCTCACTACAACCATTCGTCAATTTTCGTTGTTCCGCTGTAGTGGTCATGTTTCGTATCGTCAACTTGTATTTTTCTATGCTGAACCTAATGGAATGAGTCTCGGGGATGCTCTACAACCCGCCTTTTTTTGTGTTCATGATATTGTTAAGGTTTGAAGTTAAAGCTATGTGCGCTTTCCATTTTTTCTCGTGAACTGTCTGGAACGCTGCACGCGATGTATGAATTAGCTTTCTGATTATAGAGAAGTCCTTAAGGCGGGTAACTGTACAGGAAACTCTTACATGAATAAACACATGTATGACATGGGTATAAGCGACACCCCTCGATGCTGAAGGAGTGGTACAGATAAGGAGACTTCTTACCATGTCCTGGCTCTGTGCGGAAAAGGAGGGTAAACCTCAAAGAACATTCTTTCAGGAAATAAAGCAAGCATGGACCTGTGAGACATTAAGACTGGCAGAATTGGACTTGGAAGATTGTGCTCCATAAATATTCCCCTGACAGCCCCTAGAACGGAGGTAACAACCAAAATTCCTCAGATCGTCGAATTTACAGGTTTTGAGGAAAGTTGTGTGTTGTTACGCACCAGATATTTTTTTAATGAGACCACCTCTTTATAGGTAAAGATTCAACACTTAGTGTACAGTCCACACAATGTTCGAATAACATGAGGTAGGCATTTCTCATGTTGTGTGGCTGATTGCGTGATGATCACGAAAAGTCTCTCATCGCTATTGTTTGTCTTGCGACTGAGTTATTGAGACTTGAGTTCGGCTACTTCTCCGATTGACCTGTGATTACGTTACCGGCCCTTGAAATTTCATCGAGGAAATCTCTTTTGAAAAGAGGGTGAGTAGAGAGCGAAAGTAGCGACTCTTTTCTTGGCAGCCTCATCGAAACAGGTGGCTGGCGACCCTCGTCTTTGCCGGGATGAAGGCCATTTGTCTGCGATCGACGCCTCAATCAATGCCAGTTGAGTCTTTCATTGAACCCCGGAGCCCCAGAGGGGATTCCGCCTACTCGTCGTGATCTGGATGAGGTTGGGGTCGGATAAAGATGAATCGTGAGATATGCGTACTTCATTCCCTCGTGGGCTCGCCCCCGAAGGCCAAGTTAAAGAGAAATGCGAATAACACGAACGAAGATCATAGTAGACTTGGCAGCTGAGGTAGTTTTCCGCTTATTAATAGACTCAGTGAGGGGAAGATGTTCGTCCTCGTCGGATCGAGCGGGCAGTCGAAGAATGGATCTGATAGGAGCGTCAACGTCCGGAAATGTATTGAATTATTCGATCAATTACGCGTGGTACGGGATTAACGGTGAGATTGAAGTGAACAACTCAGTCCGTATTATCTGGACTGACACTGAAAGCAGAGCGGTGTGCGAAATGATTGGACCGACTGTGTGGGGAGGAGAGGCCGACGAGAGCCCGGTGACTTACGTCAGAGAAACCGTCCGATTGTACGCGCCTAGTCAACTCAACAAGTAAACAATGAACCTTCTTATTAATCCGTTTCTTACGTTTTCACAAATCCCTCGACATTATTCAATACTTGATCATGACACCTAACAATCGCGTTAGTCGATCAAAGAATTGTTCGTCAGATTTGTTGACATAGCATTCGCCTAAAGTTCATGTTTGTGACACAACATCCAACCCCCTGTTCCATCTCTTTGTATATGCTCTTACGAAAACGTTGATACATTTAGGCATTAGCCGCATGTGTGGTGCCAGGCGGGGTATAACTCTCTTATGAATATTAAGGGCCTGTCAGGCTTGACAACGACTGGTGCAACTCTCGCATGAGTGTTAAGGAAAAGTTATCTTCGTAAAGAAACAGACCTGTCAGGTTTGAATTCAAACATTAACAATGTTGCTCATTGTTGGCCATTTTATGTGTCTGCTCGGGAGATGTTGACTGGTTATGTTTATGATTTGAATTTAGTTACTATACATACAGATTGGAGAAATGAGCAAACCTTAAAACGTATGGTATCTTACAACTTCCCTCAATCATCACAAATCAGTCTGGTACAACGTGATTGAGCTGCTGGTTACACCGATTTTTAAAACTCCTTTCTCAGCGTGTACGAACGTTAGAGCGCGGGTCGAAACGGGCTTTACTGCCACTCTGTCATTTCTATACGGTTATAACGACTTAGGTTAAATTTCCAAATTACAAACCAGCACCTAACTTTCGTTCGGTATAAATGTCTGGTCCAACGCTCGTTGGTCGGTCTCAAATTTTGAGCCCTGACCGAAAGCATACGAGTAGGTGTATTATTCATAATGAATAATAAACCAAAATCGTGTTGATGACCATGAATCACCTGTGCACTGATTACTCAATACCGTTCCAGTAAACTCCGGAACTTCGATGTAGTCATGGTCTTAGAAAAAGCCACGAAAAATCACAGTGTTCGTGAGGCTAAAGAAGGTTTTGGTTCTGACTGATAGCAAATTTCAGATCGAGTAGAGAGCAGTATGAAAATCGGTTCATTCATCGGGCGCAGAATGAACTTTTGCCATCTAAAGAACAGAACCCGCTCCTTGAAACCGCTCCTTAAAATTCACATAATTTCATTCATTTGATTATTTATTGTTTTGATCAATATGAACTTGACTGGACCGACATAAACACTCAACTGGGCATAAATTGAACAACAATTTGAACTATTGAATCTGTCATGAGTTGAAAAACTGGGATGACAGTTTGAGCTTGAATTTATTATTTGATGTAATTTCTACTTCCCTTAGGCCAACGTAGTAGGAAAGAAAGGTATGTAATCGGATGAAATTTGGAGTTTAAGTCGCACCTTCACGTTCCGCGGGTTATTGTGTGTGAAAGCGGACTGCGTGCGTGCGAAAGCGATTGAGAGATTCCGAAAAGGCTAATATTTGATAATTAGCCTGCAGATCTTCATAAGAGGCCAAAATAAGGGTATACAGTTATCAGTGATCAAAACACCTTTTTGTTGTTTTCAAGTGATGTTTTGTACCAACAGTTCCAAATGACACAGCAGTTATCAAAACTTGGAAGATGTTTAGCGCCCTTTTTACTTTCCGCTACCCGAAGGGAAGGAAAATATAGTAATCGGCCCAAAAAAAAATTTGGGTTTTCTTCAGATCTTTACGTTTCAGACCCTACTGAGTCTAAAAAACCTAATTTCGGAGCGAGGTCCGTGTGTATGTCTGTGTGTTTGTGTGTCTGTAGTTCGATTTGCGGGAGACCCATCTCGTCCATTCGGCATCGAAAAATACTATTAAACGACACGAAACATGACCGACTACACCAGAAAAATGAAAGTTGGAATCTTCTACGTGACGCTAGGCAATTCTCCCGACGTGGTTGGAGTGAGGCGGGAAAACCCTAACATCGTATATTTATCAAGAAAATATCTGGTGCGTAGCAACACACAACTTTCCGCCACCCCTTTAAGTTCGAACACCACCTATATAGGCGGGCGCTATATCTTCGTTCAACACATTTTTACAGGAACATTTATCGAGAACAAAATGTAGGGACTAGTTAGCTGAGAGTACTCCGTAAGTTTGATCGAAATTGTTAGGGCCGTTTTTGAGAAAATTGGAATACCGATAAATTAATATTCGACAAATCTCCTTTTCTGAGTTAACTTGGCTTATATCTCCGTTCAACATATACATACAGAAATAATTATAGAAAACGAAATGTGGGTAAGGGTGATTAAAAGACATTTCATTAGGATTTATCACATCTGGTGAAAAAGTTACCCTGGAATTTACGGAAATGTTCGAAAAAACGTTATTTTCGACACATTTTGATTTTTATCTCTGTTCAATCGACCGTCACAGGAACATTTATTGAGAACAATATGTAGGTATTAACTATGTGAAAACACCCTGTGAGTTTGGTGAAAATCGCTGAAGCCGTTTTGCCAAAAAGCGTAAAAAACCTATTTTTGCTTCAGGGGCCCATATCTCCGTTTACCGTATTTTCATGGAGATATGTATAGAGAAGGAAAGTTAGGTATTGATTAGGAGAAGATAATGTGAAAGTTTAATCAAAATCTTTAGAGCCGTTTTCGAGAAAAATGCGAAAAACCCTAGTTTTTGGTACATTTTCGTCCCCCCCCCCTTCCCATCGGCCGAAATCGTCCATAACCTTATTTTGGTGTCTACAAAAAATCACGAACAAAACAAAAAAAGAACCAGCTCAATCGGATCAGCCGTTCTCCCGCAAATCGAACTACAGACACACACACACACACACACACACACACACATACACACGGACCACGCGCCGAAATTAGGTTTTTTAGACTCAGTAGGGTGTGAAACGTAAAGATCTGAAGAAAACCCAAATTTTTTTTTTGGGCCGATTACTATACTTTCCTTCCCTTCGGGTAGGGGAAAGTAAAAATTGAGTTCTTTTCAGATCTTTACGTCAAACATTTCGAAGAGATCGATTTCAACGCAGTATTTTCCCTATACACTCCTCTCATATGGTGCTACGTCCTTTAGAAAAATCAGTGTGGTAGCCCCATAAATTACCTATATGATGGCGGTTTGATAACGTCCAACCCAAGAAAATCCTGAACTCAATCCACCGCCGTTCCACTCACCACCGCTCTTCTCGGTTTTTGCGATAATTTCAGAACAGCGAACAAGCATTTTCTAAAAAAAAAAAAAAAAAAAACGAATCGTGTTGGTAGTCTCATGAACGACTTGTGATTGCTTGTCATTGGTCGAGGCACGAGTGGGAGCAACCCAGCACATTTTGTAACTTTAGGCGTAACCATTTTCAACGTAATATGTTAAGTTATGTTTAACGGAGTTCAAATGAACTGAATTATACATTCATTCGATTAGTAACTAGAGCCACGAAAATCGTTGACCACCCAGGTATTTCGAATTCAATCGAACTGTCATTCATGTTTATTTTTTCACACGAACTTAACATTTTACTTACGATTTGAATATTTCCGTTTAAAAACAGGCTGACCGTATTTTATAAACATTTTTACCTTGACGTCATGCGCTGGTTTTTCACAGTGAAGCCCCATATAGTTTGTAATATTTGTGGAGTGCGTGTGATTCAATTCATGATAAGTTCGAACGAATGCTTCTTGAATTTATTGTCTGTTATTTCACCCGTATCTGTCAATTTTCTGCGATAGCGCTCGCATAACCATGTCAGCAATGAATTCGTTACAATTTCTTGTTTTTTTTTTGCCAACCCCGCACCAATCAGTCAATCAGTAGACTTGCTTCGCTACCGCAGGGCCGGTCGAGTAGATGTTCACAATCCCTCAAGTGATCCGCCAATTGAGGCGGTCGTTGAGACCTTGAAGGGCTGTGGGGTCGAATGTCTCAAGAGGAAGTGAGCTCCTACTGACATCTCAGAAAGTAAAAGGGAGAGAGCGTCGAGGACATGACGACTTTCCGATCCTCTCTCGGACAATTGGCGATTTTTATTTATTTTTAAATTATTAAAGTAAACACTATTGTACAATAACAATAATTGCACACAGTTGTTCACGTATAAAAAGAAAGGGGGCGCAAGTGTACATAGGAAGGGTTAGATCTCGGCAGAGGCCCCTAATCATTACAGTAGAATTGGTAACACGAAATAGACTTAATCAGTAATCATTTCCGTTAAAATACTGGCATGCCACGAAGGTTGGCTCTGGTGGCAATCACAAACTGGTTGGGATCGTGGAGCATCGACGAGTAAATGTTTTGGTAGCGATCTTTAACGGAATCGTGTTTCAGTATGCGGGATACTGTTGTGAACGTCCCAAGGAGAGTTGGTTATGAGCCGAAGGCGCCTGTTTTGGACAGTTTGGATTTAGTTAATTTGAAAACGCGAGACTGAACATCAAATCCCGCAGCCGTAGAATGAAACGATACAGTAATCTTTTCAGGCTAAGATGAACTCGGGATTCGCTGGAAATAAGAAATTTGAGCAATCGGACGCAATGTTTCTTTTTACTTTCATTGTCTCTACGAAGTAGAAAGGAAAGATATGGCTGCAAGAAAAATTTGATTCAGATCTTTACGTTTCAGACCCCACTGAGTCCGAAAAACGCTTTTTGAGAAAATGGTCTGCGCGTCTGTGAACACGTTTGAGCAAAAACGGGTGAACCGATTCAGCTCAAACTTGATACCTATCCCGCAAGTTTTGCGAGAATGCCAAATAGAACATCTGCTGCCACATAACTGCGACTTCACTGGAGTTGTTGAGGGTTTCTGTGGGTACTCCCCTAGTAGAGGAATCTGCTTTGAAAAACTCGACCCCGAAATTCTGAGATCCTGGTTCTAACTTTTACGCTCGATCTAACGGATGTTACCTAGAACGCCGAAGATCAGAATTAACGCATAGGCGACACGTGTCAAGCTGCTTGACTCAGTGTCCACGACAACCTACAAGACTTGCTTGATACCTGCGAAGAGAACAAGAGCACTTGCAAAGACTAATAACCGCACGTCGGTAACCGAATTTCCAGAATTCCAACATCAATAATGCTTTCCATTTCGGTAAGATTTGAGTTTCCCTTTTTACTACGAAATTTGATTGGAATTGCTTTTTCGTTGCTCCAACACGCTTCCAATTCTGTCGATCGTATAAAGCTGAAAGAGAATTTTGGAAGGTCTCTGCAGTCGCCAACGATTTGAACCTATGAAGCTGCAATTTGTCTCTTGGGAGAGCTGGCGTATTGATCTGGTAGGATCCTGCAGGGTTCCCCAACTCTTCTGAGTCTATCTAAATATTTCATTGGTGCCTCACAAAGGGCCCTGAAATCGACCCATTACGCCATTTTATTTTTTGGAACATTAAAAGGAATGTTTTTCTGAGCCACATTTGTTTTTTCTCTCACGAGTATCAATTTCTACTTCCCAAGCAGCAACCATTCCGACTTCGATGGATTGTCAGGATCTCTGTGTCGTCAATAGCTCACATCCTGAAACGACCCCTTCAGCAAGTGGACATAATATGCACTCACCTCCGTTGAACAGAAAAATAAAACCTGTTGAATATTTTTACTTTCCTTAGGTTTACGAAGTGTCTCCTTAGCTTTCGTGTCTTCTCCATATCTTTTCGTGTTTCAAAACCTACCGAATCCGCGAAACATCTTTTGAGAAAAACGTATGCGCGTATATGTCTGTGAACGCAATTCAGAGAAAAAATCGTTTCAATTTGGTATTCAGCTTCCCAAACTAAGGTGAAATAGTTATCGTTGAGAGCAAGACACCAAATTTTTTTTCTCAAAAATGGGTACAACGATGTACATAAAATTTATTGCATCTACAGTTCCAAATAACGCGACAGCATCACAAAACTCTCATCCGTGAGGAATCTAAGAGAGGAGCACAATAACACACCAAACATTTCGAAGAAAATCGATTTTAGCAGTGTTCCTTCTAAATAATAATTCCTACGCAATAAACGTAGCAAATTATCACACCACGGTTTATTATTCTCTTGCACATCTCGACTTATCCACCCCATTCGATCCAGCATCGAAAAATGCCAGTAAACCGTACGAAACATGACCTAAATACGAAGTAACGACGGTAATTGACATACTCTAAGCACCTGGCGGCAATTGGTAAGACGTGATGAGCCGAGCAGACGAATGGCTGGAGTGAGACAGAGAGAGAAATGAGTGCAGGCCAGGAAGAAACGATAACATTCCCTGTATTGTCCCGCGAGGCTTTGGCTCGACATATTTACTGTGATTTCACTCCGATCTAGACGCAGCCGTACACGTCCGAAACTCGTTTCATTCGACTCAGTCTCCTGAACTCCCTGTCCACTAATTGTTCAAGATTGTCATGACATGAGTAGGAGCGAAACAATAAATTCCGGAATGTTAGTCGCTAGCACGTTCCATTTAACACATGACGTTGTGTTTTACAGTTTCAATGAACTGAGTGAAAAATAGATTTTATTAGTAATTAAAGCCATGAAAACCGGTGAATTTACGTGGGGCTGTGGAAAGTTGTGTGATGCGTTGCACTGCATATTTTATTTATCTTTCGATCTTACTTTTACAGTAACAGATGGTTTCTGGCAACTGGTCAAGTGTTGAAATATTTTTTTAACGAAGATGAATTTCCGCATTAAAAAAACGGCTCCAGAAAAAAAATCTGTCGTGTATGTTTTTGAATTTTCTCGTTTTCGTTCGTGTTCGCATCTGGTCGTTCCGTTCGAATTTTCGATTATAAAGCAGTGGTCTTTTTGAGGGTTGCTCAGACCTCTTGATCAAAGCTATTGTCGCTCAAAAGATGTCGTATCGTCATTTTATCATACCTACGTTTAGCATTTGGGAACTTTTACATCTCGGTATCTGATGGTTTATGTGAGAATTCCAAACCTGTGTGTGCTCTTAAGCAACCCGAATTTCCTCCGAATCGTTCGCCCTATTTCTCAAAATCTCGGCTATTGCGGCAAAACTGAAAAGTTCCACGGAAGATTATTTGACGGTTGAATACAACCGAGAACACACTTGAGGTACTTTCCCGACTTTGATTTTGCCGCCTCCATTGTGAGCACTTTCAGTAGGTGGTTAACTTGGTAGGTGGGTCAGAGCTTAAGTGAACGCTGGAGGGTGTCCTCAAGCATTTCCTTAGTCGTTGATAATAGCACAAGCCGCAGTTAACACTTCAAACGTTCACTCGACATCTAGACTAATTAAGAAACGTAAATTTCATTCTGAGAGGTAGTTTGCATAACCGCAGCGAGGGCAACCATTCCATCTGACAGACGCCGCCTTGCACTGGGTGAAGGTGGAAATTCACTTTATATCGTTCTACCCCCTTATTATCGGCAAGAACTACGTCGGACGTTGGTCAAAGCGTTACTTTTCCCCTCCTCCGTCGCCTTTTTTTTTGTTGTTGTCATTTCTACCTCATTTCCGCGGTACCTGCGTACTTCTACATTATAAATGGCGCCTGAGGGATTATTAGTGGGATATGATTGGTTGAGAGAAGATAAATGTCACGTTGCCATCTTTCGCCCCAGTATCGTCAATCTTTTAAGAATGAGTTTTGCGACTCTTTGGAACTGCTATGGGACTGAAGAACTGATACAATATGACCGTATATATCAGAGAAGGCTATTTTCGTGACTAATCAAGTTTTAACAGATTCTGTGTTGAATCATTAACCTGTAACTGCTGCGCCGCGACTTGATTTCAAAGTGATAGAGAAATCCCAGCGCATCTGGAAGCATTAAAAATTCACTGCAGCCCAAGAAAGTGGAATGAGACAAGGAAACATTCTCAGTATTTCTGTTGGTGACAGAACTTCGCCGAAGAATGTCTTGAGCTGCAAAAGGTAAAGCTTCCCGTAACGACATGATTTTAATGCGTGCTGTAACTCAAAACTAAAACATCAGTTGCAATTATAAAACTAAACTTTAACCAATTTATATCTACGGCCTATGAAAACAAATATTGTCAATATGTGTGTACCTTCTGAATTTACAACCGCGTTTGCTCAGAGTTTAGCTCTCCTTGCATGAAAAAACATTATCAACCCTATAACCGTTATGACAGGCAGATTTAACATCTGTCGGGGAGAAAAAAAAAGAAGCTTGTCACGTAATTTTGTTTTTCGTCAGTTTTACGAAATGCGAATCAGAAAAAACGAAATGCAAAATCTCAATTTGAATTTTCTTCAGATCTTCGGGTTTGAAACTACTTGAGAAAATAATTAATGGGCCTGGGTGTCTGAGTATTTTTGAACACGAACAAGTACAGCTGAATCATATCAGCTCAAATATCACATTTTGCTGCATTTTAACTTGAGACGCAACATTAAGGTTTTGACGAAAATCCACAAAAGGTTTTTGAACGGTCAGTCTTGGATTCAGCGATTTTTAACACTCTAGCAACTGACCCACTCTGGTTTTCATCCGCTTTATACGAACTTATTATTATTATTTATTATTTATTTATTTATTTAGAGCACTTCGCATATATCAGACATGTACATATATATATACAGAAGATACATAAAAGAAAATTAAAAACATTCTGTTAAAGAAAACGACACTTGATATCTTCAGTACACATACACTCACAACGTGCCCACGGAAGGCTAAGTCCACATGAACTTGCGTTCTTCCGTGGAGTCTCATTAAGACAAATCCATTATTCAGCCAGCTAGCAATCAGTTTCTGAAGGAATCACAAATAAGTTAAATCCTAATTATACGAGTTCAATAATATGTTTGAAATATGTTTTTTTAATGCCAATACATTCTTAAAATCACTTAAGCTAGTTTTATTTTCATTAAAAAAATTCAGAGCAACAACATAAGCGCATCTCTTGTACATTGCTATATTTATTTTAGGCAGTCTTATGTTAACTTGAGAGAACATAGCTCGGTGGCGTCCGATGGTAACTTGCGGGCTAGATATCAAGTTTGAGCTGATTTGGTACGGTCGTTTTTTCTAAAAATCGTTCACATACACACACACACAGACCATTTTCCCAAATAGTGTTTTTCGGACTCAGGAGGGTCTGGAACGTAAAGATCCGAAGAAAACTCAAAACTTTTTTTTCAGCCACTTACATAACTTTCCTTTTTACTTTGTAGAGCCAAGGAAAGTAAGAAACGAATGAATGTGAAGGATAAGGAAATTTGTGATGTGCGAGTGTTATTCTGGCGAGCATAGTCATCGTATTGCGATTGCTTGTGTCTTCAAACAGTCGAGTTGAGCTAATTGTTTTACTGTGAACGGTGGGAGCTTGAAGTGAATCTGACCAAATCGAAGATAATGGTGTTCCGCAAGGGCAGAAGGCTTTCGGAATCCATGACGTTCAGAGGTGAGCCAGAGGAGATTGTAGGTTTGTACATCTATCATGGAGGGGTGACGGTCCCAGGGTTGTCTTTTGCTCCCGCATCTTCAGGAAAGTGCTAGATCCGCCAAAAATAGCTTAGCTAATTTGTACCGCCTGTTACTTAAACGCCCTCAGATCCCCATCGCCGCTAAGTATGAAGTTTTTACTTTCCTTGGCTCTACGAAGTAGAAAGGAAAGTTATGTAATCGGCTGAAAAAAAAATTTTGAGTTTTCTTCAGATCTTTACGTTTCAGACCCCCCTGAGTCCGGAAAACAGTATTTGGGAAAATGGTCTGTGTGTGTCCGTGAACGATTTTTAGAGAAAACGACCGTATCAAATCCACTCAAACTTGATATCTAGCCTGCAGGTTACCACGGAACGCCAGAATAAGGGTATGAACAAAATCCACCGAAACTTAAGTATAGTTATCATAGTGATCAAAACACCAAATTTTTTTTCACAAACGGCTCTAACGATTTTGATTAAATTTTTTATATAGATAGCTCTCAATAAGATAATCAAACCATAAAATTCCCATTTGTGGGAAAATGACAAGAGCAGCACAATAAGTTATCAAAACTTTCGACGAAATCGATTTTAGCGCAGTTTTTAGAGAGAACAACCGTACCAAATCAGCTGAAACTTGATGTTTGAAGTTGAACTTGATAGCTCTCAATGAGGGAATTATACCATAAAATTCCCATTTGTGGGAAAATGACGAGAGCAGCACAATAAATTATCAAAATGTTCGACGAAAAGCGTTTTTAGCGCGATTTTTTTCTTATAACCTCCGCTGGAATGTTAGTAGAATGTTAAAAAAAATTGGTATTGTAGTCCAATCCAATACCTAAAGGGTGAGCGTTTAAAAACGCTCATGAGATACATGGGGCTCACTCCAGAAACTCCTGAATTTCGACTACTGCCGTTTCGCTTACAACCAGTTCTAACAGTTATTACCCAATAGCTCTGCAAAAGTAATTACTATCCTTCTTCAAAAATTTCGTGTTTACAGCCTCATTAATTATCTGTGTACCGATCGCTCAATAAAGGTCCTGGAATGAGTACGAGCAGCACAATAAATTCCAGAACTGTAGGCGCTACCGTTTCCTGCTGCTGTGACGTGTTGTTTGGCCAAGTTCAAAGGCCATGTACAAAGTGAATTGACGTAGAGCTAAGGAAAGTTGTGTGCTGCAACGCACCAGATATTTTTGGCATTAGTTCGATCTATTCCATGATACTCAGGTTTGAGGATTCCAACAGTACTGGGCGGTGGATCAAGTGCTCGAGTATTTCATCAAGCGTCTGTTTCATCTCCAACGTCACACCCCGGACTATGTCATATATTTGGAAGCTGAAATGGAATGGTACTCATGTACATCTAGTCTCTCCGTTGCAGGTATTTTCTGAAGGTGGCAGGGATGCTTACTGGCCGTTTTCCGAGAATATTGGCAGTTGAGATGGTGAGTCGCCGGCTGTTCTGGCGCAGAACCTTTGAGTATTTGAGCCTTTGTAGAAGACAGGGATGAGCCGAAGAATCACCTGAAATCGCTCCAGAAGCTGGTTAAGGAGGGTTAGTAGACGCAGAACGGAGCGAATGCACTTGCATCTCCTGACCGGAACTACCGCGTGCTGAATCATGGGGTGAAGGATATTGATATCACAGCAAAAACGCAGTTGGTTCCAATATGTGTCCTCACATGGGTCTGCAGAACTCGAGGAAATTCATCGAACCTCAATTGTAGACCGCATGAACAGGGTGGAAAGGATGAGTGGAGCCAGAACTGTGCGTTGTGCAACTTCGGATTACCGGAAGACATGTCGCACTTTTTTGCCGTTTGTCATGGAGAATTTAGAGAAGTGGATTTCGATACTGCAAATTTGCCTCGCGATACATTTTTCACACCCTAAATGAAGCCAAATTGACTTCCTTTGGCAACATTTTGTTGCTCAGCCTCAGCATATGCTGAGCCTGTGAGCCGGAGCTGTGTTTTAATTGGGGAAATTTATTTCTCCCATTCCGAATATGCCTTAACTAATTTCATTCCTTGAATCACTGAATTTGAAATTCAGATAAATTTGTGGCTCTGTAAGTATTAAGCACTTTCATAACATACTATAGTTTGTTTATTCGAGCTAATTAACCCGGTTCGCATGCCCTCTGACAGACGGGCCTTGCCCATGGTCATACAATGTATATTCACGCATAACGTTATTGTTTATTTGTTTAAGTACATGTTTTTTCTGTTTCCTCTTCGTCTTCAATTTTTTCTACGGTCGCGCTGAGTATCAATACAGTGCACAGTTCCAATATTTCAAGGCGCTAATTCTAGCCGATTTTGTCATAGATTGGACGTTTCCTATGGACTGGCGACACAATGTATGTAATTCAATTAAGAAATTCATTTAATCCATTCTGTGATACCAAGCGGTAGCGATTCTGCCGTTTGCTTTTTCCGCCCGTCTCGTTCGTGACTTTATCGATTACCCTTAAGAGCGTCGTGAGTTTTGTTATTACGTAATGTGGCACGTCGATACAAATTAAACCGACGAGATTTCGTTGTATTAGAGCTCGCGGAAATGGTAATTTACTTAATAAGTTCTCTATCAAGTTTCTAGTGCAGAGAATCAGACGAACAAAATTAGAACGAATCGGGAGTTTGGTGTGGTTCTCGTTGACAAGAGTCAATCACGTTTGCAGTTGAATGAAAGGCCGCCGTCAATTGACCCGAAAGTGTTGTTTACCTTCTCATTGACTAATGAGATGAATGGTGGGGAGGACTGTATTGTTACACTTCAGAGAAGATGGTGATTTGAGTTTGAGAGAGGGGAGTCTCTGTATAAGTGAACTGAGATAGGGACAAAACCGGAGAGGGAGTGAGTCACTTGTAGGAGTGTGTTGGCAGTGTGCGCCACTGCTCAGGAAACTAACAACTGTACAACCCTAAAGGCCAAGGTGTGCATGCTCCACCAAACGTCGGCGTGGTGGCATCAAGACTTATCAGCCTAGAAGAATGACTAGTGACTCATCAATATAAATTGATTATGCCGACATTCTTTTGAGCTAATGTACCAAAAACATGAAATAAAAATATGTAATGAGACGCTTCACACAGTTTTCCTCAGACCCACGTACGTTAGGCTTTATTTACCGTTTCAGAAACTGATTCAATATAATTATCATACAGTTTATGTAAGCACCTATAGCAAAAAACTGTTCAGAGATTTCTTTAGACTCTTGATTGTTTTGTCGTCTGTACAAGTCTCAATTTGACTTTTGAGCAGCTTCATTTCTGATTTGTATAGGTGGCACGTTCTACACGTACCTTTGCGAGGGTAGCCGAAAGACATGTAGAAATGTTGCTCTCTCTGCTGTAATGTCTTCGTGTGAATAGTGGGATGTTTGTCCTTTTAAAGCCTTAATATTGCCAAAAACTATTTTGTTTTGGTATCGATACTCAATTTATGGGGTCGGTTGTCGAGTTTCTCTCTTTGATCACCACCGAAAGCACCCGAAAAAGTCAATCTGCGTTTCAATGTTTGTGCACGGCGAATCGAAATACTATGTATAGATTAAAATGCTTTGTTGCAAACATTAACACTTTGTAACCTACTTTCAACGTAATATCGAACACGATTAATGTAGGAGGAAAGTTAGCCGCCTCAATTCCGTCTTTGGCATTTCCTACGTTGAGGGAGTGACGAAAAGCCCTATGAGAAATCCGTTAGAGGCCAAAGATTTGGTCGACTCAGGTCATGAAATGCGTCGTCAGGGCTTTAACAGAAGGAGAAAAGTTTTTTGCCTGGGGACTCTGGGATGTGGTATTGATGGTAGATGGTACAGAACGAAGCTGGGGAAAATCTGAAAGGTGGAGTACTTTGATTTGAGCACAGCCAAACAGAGACCCCAAATAGATAGGCTGTAGGTTCAGATACGAACTGTACCTTATTCAACCAGCTACTGATGGAGTTATTGAAAAGGGGCGTGAGTTGGCATTGTGATGTGCTATTTGTTATTGGGTGCTGTAGATGATGCTCTACTGCCTGACTTCCATTGTAGGCACCTCCAGAGATTCTATGAATGCACCCAACAAGCTCGCTGTGCTGCCTCTGCATCAGCATCATAACTCCCAGGAACTCGTTGAATTTAGAAATCAACAGTACTACATCACTTCCTTCTCATGGTGCCGTCTTCTTCCGAAGGTTGGCGATCATCATGACAATCCTGACTTTTTGTACGGCTGACCATAAAAGTTCCACTGATGAGCAGCCAAACCACTCACTCAGGTTACTTAGCCAGGAGATTCTTCTCCTTCCTACGCTTCGCTTAGTTCGCTTCCTTCTATTTCATACCTCTCAGCATCTCATACCTCTCTCATCTCATTATGTGACACTTCAACTTGTGGGTTTTAATCTCGCTGATTAACCCCGCTTCCTTGGAGAATCGCGGCAGATCCTCCCTGCTGGTGACTCTGACTATTGAATGTGGCCGCTTCTATACCACATAGAAGGATAGAAAATATATAGCGCCCCAGCATACTGATCTATGAGATCACCAAAGAATCTCGTCATTTTTACAAAAGCATTTCTAGCGATCTCATAGTGTGCTTTTACTTCTGTAGTCGAATCATTGTTTCTGTTTACCCGTGTTCCCAGACACTTATACTTAAAAACTCTTTCAACAATGACATCAGAAACTACTAACTGTGCGTTCAAATTGGCTCGCTTCGTAAAAACAAGAAACCTTGTTTTATTTAAATTCATTGCCAAGCCATATTCCGAGTACGTGTGACAAATCTTTCCAGATCACCAACGATCTCGGCGAGGAGAACGGTCGTCATACCTTATATTATTACGAGGGATCCCGTTTATGACCACTCCAGCCGTCTCATCTTCCAACGCCTCATTCATGATTGCCTTATTCATGATATTTAACAGTAGCTCAATCCTGATACGAGCTGTTTGGCAGTAATAAAAGTTTTTAATGACCCTAAGGTTTCGGCTGTCTATTCCTTTTTATTGAAGGATTCTTATTAAAATATCATGACGCACTTTATCGAAAGCCTTCTCGCAGTCAATAAAACAAGCGTATACATCCTTATTAGCATCCTGGCAGTGCTGTGTTAATACATTAAAGGTAAACAATGCCTCTCTAGTGCTGACTCCATTATGGAAGCCGAATTACATAGTTCCTATGTTGATGTCAAGCTTTTTGTACACTTATAACTTTCAGGGGTAACTGTAACGAGTGGCTCATCAAACGTATAGTCCTGTATTTCTTGCATTTCCTTGCATATTTTTCTTAGGGATTGCCACACCTCTGGAATCATGTCGGTTTTATGAACAGAATTGAGTAGCCCTGTTAACAGATGAATATTGTCTTCATTGATCAATTTCACTATTTCAATAGGTAGCTCATCCGGCCCCGGTGACTTGGCGTCCTTCATATTATTTACTTTATCACTGCTTTCCCTATTCACTGAGGAAGCGGCTCTTTCTGTCGCCTTGTCCACAGCTGCCGTAGCTGCAGTGGATTGTTGCTCAGACAGACGCAACCCCCCCTTGTAGAACAAAGCTCTCTGATCACTTCGAAGTCGCTTAAGATACTGTGAATCCGAGATCCATATTGGATACCATCCTCAAAGCTCAAGCATCATTGAGCATGCGTGAGGCCCCCAGGACCAAACCGGATCCTCCGAACCCTGGGACCCCACTCACAGCAACGACCCAGAATAAAGAGAGAAGTTCTATACCTCCTCTTCCTCCTCGCACTCTCTAAGACAGAGAGAAAAAATATTCCACTAAGCCCTTGTGTAGGCAGCAACCCAACCCTCTGCTGAGACATCTGCACAACCTCGCAATCAGAGTTCATTTTTTTATGCGCCATCCCTGCTCTCTGTGCTGGATCAACAACTACAGGACACATGAGTGTGACTACCGCATGGGGGGTCCTCGATTCGGAACTATACCCCCGTCGAGGATTGAAATAATTCCGCAAGCGCACACATCACACCGCTGCCACCAATGTATTGCTCCAACGAGGCCAAAACTGAGAGGACTGAGGGTTAATAACGATAATAGACAATTAGGGAAAGTGCGATTGGATAGGTGTTGGAGAAGAGAGGAAACTAGAAAGTACTTATTCCGTATTTGGGCCACTCGCCACCTCGAATTTGGTTCTCGAGCCAGTACCATATCTAACTGTCGCTCTTCGTGCAGGGGATATGATTAACGGCAAGGAGGAGAAACGATAGCGAAGCATTCTCTCTAGGGGGAGAACGATGTTGCTCTGAAACATTCCTTCCTGCCGATAACAGTGGGTTCTACAAATTTAGTTTTATAGGTGTAACTGACAGCCACTGATTTGCTTGGATTGATTTTCTTCTTTTTTTTTTTCATTCCATTTCGTTTTTAGTTGTGCATTTGTTCCTCAAAGTCCTTACGACATTTGTCGTCAATCAGGCCACCCGCAGGGAGATACATCGTAGCAGTTGAAAGTACAGAGGTAAGGGCCCAACACACACACTGATGCGTTAAACAGGAACAGGGTAGCAAGATTTCCTCAAGAGAAAGAAATTAGTCGTGAATGTTAGATGAGAACAAAGTGGACTGCAACGTATCGAAAATACGGGAGAACGAGGATGCATAATCCAAAGGTTTGGACTTCCCTTCAGGTCTTTACGTGTTGAGGCGTGTGTCTGTCGTCAGATTTGCGAAAGAACGACTCAACCGATTGAGCTCTTCTTTTCTTGTTTCGCCGCTTTTTTAAAGCGAGAAAATAACGTTATGAACAGTTTCTATCGTTTGAAGACAGATTGATTGATTGATTATCTTTATTTATCCACGAGGGGAAATTAGGGCCATAAGGCCCTCTCTACCATTCCCCCTGGAATCAATATACAACATCCTCTTGTGCTACAAAATTACATTGCCCCACTGTTTTATATAATTTTCCACTAAAGCGACAAATTTCTATTCCAAAAAAAGCTCAATCATACCAAAATAAATTACACACATACCAACACATTCACGCCTACTGACACATAAACACTTACCTACTGCTATTTGGGAGGTGTGAGTACTTGTATATTCCTCCCCCTCTCAGCAGCGCACTAACTACCTTGACTATCATACACAAACACAACGAACAAATCATCTTACATCAACACATTATACACTGTGGATCGAGAAATTTGCCATTACATTCATTTGAAATATACCGAACAACGTCACAATCAATCAATATCATATAATCCTCGGTAGTGTACTTTAGTTAACAATCCGGTTTTCAACAGAAATCTATTTAGAATAAGAACAGAAGAGGCTATACACAATAATTACACAAAAAAACAAAAAGAATAATGAACATTCACCAATCATATCCCGCTAATAACTTGTCTCTGAAAATATTTCTGAAGTTCACATTTTCATTGTTGACCTTGATTGTCTGCCAGGCGAATGATCTTTCGTATGCTATTGTGCGATGGGCAGGCACCTTCAACACTCTTCCCGTATTGCGTGTGCTTCTGTCCTGCACCGCTGACATGTACACAAATTGCCCGAACAAATAGCCTGGTTTACGGAACTTCAAAATCTTGAAAGTGAGAACCGCAATGGCTAACTTCTTCCTCTCGGCAATCTTTAGCCATCTCAACTTCTTATACGCTGGCGTTACGTGCTCATCCCAGCGAAGTCTCATCACGAAACGCAGCGCCCTGTTCTGCGCCTTCTGCAACTTGTTAATTTCCCCGCCCTTTAGGTCGCAGTAGGCTGCTGTGGCGTAGTAAAAAAAAAACGGGAAAATGAGAGCCTGCACAAGCCTTTGGCGCACCTGCACGTGGAAGTCTCCAGCCAAACGTCTGAGCTGGTAAATGGACCTGAAAACAGAGTTGCACACATGCGTAATGTGAGCTCTGCACTAGCACTCCCAGGTTTTTCGCCACAGCCTCAAGATCCAATCCCCCCAGCACCAGCTTTGGCATTGTACGCAGGTCAACCTTTGCCAACTCCTTCGAATATCCCAGTACCATCACCTTCGTCTTAGCATTATTCACTCGCATGCCATGGGACTGCGACCACCTGCTGAGTTCCTCGAGGTCTCTATTCAAAGCCGCTATTGCATCTAGGACATCTTGAACCATACATGATCGGTATATTTGCAGATCATCAGCGTATAGCGCATAACCCGTCCCTGGTTGGAATCTGGCAGGTAAAGACCTCAGCTAAAGCGTGAAAAAGACCGCCGAGAGCACGGAACCCTGTGGAGTGCCAAGTTCTGCCTCCTTCCAAGATGACAACATGTTGTTAATACCTTTAACGCATTGTTTTCTGCCTGATAAATATGACTGGAACCACCTTACCACTTCATAGGATACCCCTAGAGACTTCAGGATAGCAACGAGTATATCTCTGCTCAACATGTCGAAGGCCGCATAGAAATCCACCAACACCAGAAATGTCACCCTCTTCTCATCAATGGCCTTCCGGACTTCATCCAGCACACTAATCAAGGCTGTCTCCGTACTATGCCCCACTCTGTACGCTGACTGTTACGGGTCTGCAATTGTATTCTCTTCCATCCAAACAGCCAGCTCACCGTACACAATCTTGTCGAACACCTTTCCCATAGCACACAACAACGAAATCCCTCTATAATCATTAACGGACGTTGGGGCATTTGTTTTCTCTGATGGTTTCACAATAGCATGCTTCCATAAGCTGGGATATATCCCCGTCGTGAGGGGGGGGGGGGGGATTAAAACATTTTCTTGCAAACGGCTGTAACGGTTTTGATTGAACTTTCAAAATATCTTCCACTAATTGGCATCTGACTTTCGTTATCTATAAATATCTCTGTGTAACTTTTGTTAGGTGACCCCTATGAAGCAAAAGAAGATTTAAAAAAACCTTTTTGGAAGTCTTCAAAACACGAAGGCGAGTTTTACAACCAATGGCACATTGGACTTGTGGCACACACAAGTGTTTTTTTTCAAGTTTTCGATTTTTTGTTTAAGAACCGCAAGAGTGCTGTGTCAACCTGGCGCTCTTTTATGAGTGTTGAGGAACAGCCATGTTGATAAGGAAAGACACATGTGGTATAGCAACCAATGCCCATAATTTTTTCCAGACACCTGTTTTTTTTAACTGTCCATGGACGGAACTAGGAAACATTGGAAAATGCTATTCCCCGAACATTAAATGATGGGTTTTACTAATTCCTCAAAAATGGTTCAAACGATTTTGATCATAACTTGCCGAGTACCTTCAGGGACCTCCATACTGTTCCCCATAATCTCAATCATTTTTTCCCGCATGAATGGCTTATCGCCAAATTTATAAGGGGACTGCGAAGGCCCTCAAACCCAAATTGGAAACACGTTCAATTCGGTACCACGAAAATATTTATTTCATTCCCAGAAAGTGAGCTAACGCTCGCTCTATTCAGTGTTTGCGATAGCTGCAATGTCGTTGAGTATTGAAGACTGACAAATTCTGACGCCAATTGAGACGGTGTACACTCCCAATTAAAGTTAGCGTCGGTCACAATCATCGCTCGGTATTTCGCTTTGGAAAAGGTGGCGAGAGAGAAATGAAGCCGTAGAACAGCCTTTCAGTGGATCGACAGTTTGCCGTCGCTTCGGGTCACCCTGCTAATTGAAACCGCCCTTATGGGACAAATATCCCCTTCCTCTTTACTGAAGCCTCATAAAAAGTCGATAGGTAGCGGTGATCACCACTTGAAGCTCTGCTTTTTCCACCTCACGCTTGGGTTAACTACGTTAGCCTGCACTTCAAGGATATTGATTCGATGGGGAGACTGGTGTCGGCAGAAGCTGACACCAAAGAAATATTCCGCTCTGCCTTTTTACAACGTCAATCAGAGCAGCTGGATCCAGCACGGAACTGAAGTTCTCAGGATCCTGACGCTCAGATAGAGGGAGACAACGTTCTCAGTATTTCTGTTGACCCGACGAAGGTATTTGACTCCTTAGAAATTTGCCAGAGCACAGATTTTTGTTGAACGTGCAGCGGCAATCAGATGTTATTCATGCAAGCAATTACGCCGGATTTAGTGGCGGGAGAATTAACTGCCCGTTAGTTGGATTAAGAGTTCCGAGAGTACCAATTAAGAGTTCAGCGCTTCTCGCAGCTGTTATCTTGAACATAACACACAATATGAAGTCCATGCTGATACATGTAAAGCTCTTACTCGAGTCCATACAAAAGAACTAAGTTGAAATCAGAATGCAACTTACAGTGTGGCGGTTGGTCCTATAGACTGACTATTCATTTTGTCACGCTGCGCTCTGTAACGTACGCATTTTTACTTTCCTTGGCTCTACGAAGTAGAAAGGAAAGTTATGTAATCGGCTGAAAAAAAAATTTTGAGTTTTCTTCAGATCTTTACGTTTCAGACCCTCCCGAGTCCGAAAAACACTATTTGGGAAAATGGTCTGTGTGTATGTGTGTATGTGAACGATTTTTAGAGAGAACCACCGTACGAAATCCACTCAAACTTGATATCTACCCTGCAGGTTACCACGGAACGCCAGAATAAGGGTATGAACAAAATCCACCGAAACTTAAGTATAGTTATCATAGTGATCAAAACACCAAATTTTTTTTCACAAACGGCTCTAACGATTTTGATTAAATTTTTTATATAGATAGCTCTCATTAAGATAGTCAAACCATTAAATTCCCATTTGTGGGAAATGACGAGAGCAGCACAATAAATTATCAAAATTTTCGACGAAAAGCGTTTTTAGCGCAGTTTTTTCCTTATAAACTCTGCTGAAATTTTTGTAGAATGTTAACAAAAATTGGTATTGTAGTCCAACCCAATACCTAAAGGGTGAGAGTTTAAAAACGCTCATGACATACATGGGGGTCACTCCAGAAATTCCTGAATTTCAACTACTGCCGTTTCGCTTACTACCAGTTCTAAAAGTGTTTACCCAATAACTCTGCAAGAGTGATTACTATCCTTCTTCAAAAAATTTGTGTTTACAGCCTCATTAATTATCTGTGTACCAATTGCTCAATAATGGTCCTGGGATGAGTATGAGCAGCACAATAAAATCTGGAACTGTAAGCGCTACCGCTTCCTGCTGCTGTGACGTGTTGTTTGACCAAGTTCGAAGGCCATGTACAAATTGAATTGCCGTAGAGCTAAGTTTACTGTTCATGACCCATGAACCTACTGATTTCAAAAAATATCTGGTGCGATTCATTACATAACGTAACTTTTGCCCTCCTTGTGCATTTACCGATTCTCTCGGCTCTAGCAACTAATCAAATCTGTTTTGCATTCTGTTACAACAACAATAATCTACATGACAGCAGGAGGCGCGTTTTTGGAATTTATTATACTTCTCCTACTAGTGCCACGATCATTAATGAGCGATCGAACGCTAGGTGATTAAAGAGGCTGTGTACGTGATATTTTTTGGAAGGATCTCCTTCACCGTTTCAGAATTATTGGATATAAACTGTGAGAAAGGGCAGTATGTGAAACAGCGGCGGTTGAAATTCCGGAATTTCCTGAGTATGTATCTTATGAGCGTTATCAAACGCTCATTGCATAGCTGCCAAGTCAATTTCTTTGAAGATCCTGGTAACATTTGAGCGGAGTTCATAAAGAAAAAACTGCGCTAATTCGTCGAAATGTTCGGTAATTTATTGTGCTGCTCTCATCATTTCCCCACGAACGAAAATTGTATGGTATTGTCGTGTCATTTGGTGCTGTACATACTAAAAATTTAATCAAAATCATTAGAGCCGTTTGTGGTGTGTCAGGATGCTGTACACGTCCGTCTTTCAAATTGTGTTTTGGACCGTGAAGAATGACCAGTCGCGAAAAAGTTTACTGAGAATATCAACGATCTTTATGAATTTTATGTCGACGCGTTTATTAACTCTAGACCTGTGCGCGTTGTAAAGAAATGGTTCTAGGCCAACTGTAATAATAATGCTTCCTTCCTTGAATGTTAGAAGTATTTCGTTCTGGTGATTGGATCACTGTCCCTTTAGAAAGATCATGTCCTCTTTACCACAAGGGGGGGGGGGGGGCTGCGCATCTTCGTGAGAGAGATCCTTGCAATTCCTTCTGTAAGCCTTCTGCAAGGATAAGCCTCTGTAGCTTACGTTTAAAAATAATCTCCCGATTCCATTAAAACTTACATACATGTGACAGAGATGTTGAGTTTGATATTTGATTAGGAAATAGTTTAATTAAATTTTTTAAATGTTCATTCTGTTGTAAGGGACATTGCAGATCAGTTTCCATAATATTCTATTCGACTCGTACTCGCTTCACTCAGTTTGGGATACGCAGGAAATTGTTGGATTCAGTTGGGAAAACTTAATTTTATTCGGAAAATTGTAAAATTAGTTCGTTAAAAGTTGAACTTTTGTTGGAAAACGTAGAATGCAGCCAGGAAAAAGTTTAATCCTGTTCGGAAAATTTTGAACCTAATTTGGAGAAAGAAATCAAGTTAGAAAAGGTATGTTTGGAGAAATATTCATACGAATTTCAGAAATCACTAAGAAATATGTTCGGTGTTTCTCATAGGTCGGCTGCCATATTTGGCGCGCTGCAAGAATTATAAAATAATTAGCTCTTGTTCAGTTTGTTTTGTAAGGAATATCACTTTGTAAACCGAATCCGAAGATTTTCCTGAAACCAAATACACTTTCTTTACGGTTGAGAAACTTAAATGAGTTGGTGAGGCGTGCTGTTCTTAGTACTACCATCCAACTAGAACCACGAACTAAGGGCCTACTCCTTGGTATTAACCAGAACACCGTCTGAATCCCGTCATCACTGGTAGCTCGTACAGTTTTCAATTCATTTTGGATAACGTCGGGCTCGATTAGGAGATTGTTCTGATGACCCGTAAAGCCGAACATTCTTACGCAACGTTTAACTATGTTCATTCTTTCTCCTCAACATTACGAAAAAATGTGCAACAATTTGTATTCACTTTCGCGAAGATATTTATTTAATTTTCAAACAGCACCCAACTCCAACTGTATTTCTCGTTAAACCACAGACGTTGGCAGTGAAACGCCACTTTCAATGTGTGCTTTCGCGTTCTACTTCTGGTACAGTTCCCTCAGCTGACTAGCCAACGCTGCCAAAACATTTTTTTCTCTCGAATAAGTCGATCTCCTTCAAATTGCAGTTTTTTTAAAACTCCAACTTTTTCTTTCAAATTCAAATGAAGGATGGCGTATTGTTACTTTGCTGAAGTTAGCTACATATTCATAATCGACAGCTTGGTTTGAGCGTTTGCCCAGAGGTCAGGAAGGACGCAGGCATGAATATGTAACACATTTTAAATCAGAGGAACAATATCTCGGTAAGACTTTTATCGGGTTTTCGAAATTTGACCCCGTTCAAAATTGGCCACTCATACCCAAGGATTCACTCCACTCACTCCGCCTGGAGGTGAGGTTGTGGCATCCCACATTTGCAGCGACGCAACTGCTGTTGGGTCATGGGGCATTCAATGCGTGCCTCGAATACTTCAGAAGGTGCGCCTTCAATGAGTGCCCCTGTGGAGCAGGGGTGGCGGAAGTTGCTAGCCACGTCCCACAGCCTGTACGAGGATGTGAGGGCCAGTTCCTTGGGGTTACTCTCCTCACAGGCCGCAACACGCTGGTTCGCCCCCTTTACACAAGCCTGGGAAAACCGGAAGAAGAACCGGGAGGCGTGGTAGCCTCCGGTGCAAGGTCAACTGCCTTAGGCCACCCCCCCCCCCACCCGGCTGGAGGATGTACGCCAAAACGCCCTGCATTACCCCTGTCCACGAAACCCCTGCCGAATGATCGAACCCATCAGAATATGGTACAACTGAAAACGAATGAAGAAATGCAGAGACAGAGGACCTGCGCCGGGAAAAGCCTGTAATACCACATGCTAGCACTACTCAGACGGTTCAACCAACAAAAATAGCAACCCTCGTGTGTAGAAGTTCCATAGTTAAATGTTACCCACCATTTAGACTAATGCTTCCAGTCCGCAGAGTCAATTTTTTGCAACAGAAGTTGGCTCCATCTAACGGGATATCGTCTAAAATTGCAATCCTCGTGGGTAACTATTCCATCGTCAAATGTCTTTCATTTTCCTTCCAGAAAGAGCTAAAGTTCAATCTTAGTTCAACTTCGTTTGCCACTGAACTGGTCCTTAACACCACGGTATGAGTTGAATCGGGCAAAACTCATAGTCATTAAAACACCTTTTTTTTCTCAAAACATAGCTCTGTTTCAGAATGGTTCGGTTGAGGTATCTTTGATTCTAAGTGACAAGTCCAAATCCGATATCGAGCAGTTACCCATTTTTCCTGCCATATCGTAGAGAGAGAGAGTGAGAGACTGACTGACTGACTGATTTATTTATTTATCTGTACATTTTTGGGTCTAAGCGGCCCACTCTTACGAACATTCAGAAAACTTTATGAAAAACAAAATTCAGTATCTTAAAATTTAAATAAATGTCATCTATCAAATTTTCATCCAATATTTAAACAGTAAGTTATCAAAACAAAAGAAACAATTGAAATTTTCGATACTAAATACTTTCAATTAAATATGATAGCAATTATCTAGACTGGAGAACAAGGTTTTCCTTGAACAGTTTTTTCAAGCACATAAAATTTTTCTGTCCCCGGAACAACTCCTGGTTCTCATTGACGATCCTACTGGCTGTGACAATAAATGAATTACTCATTTTCTCAGTTCGGTGGCGAGGTATTTCTAACGTGTTAATGCCAGCTCTAGTGCTACTGGTATGAGAAGACGCACTGTCTCGCATATGGAATTCTGATGCTAAGTACTTTGGTATCTTTGTTTTCAGCAGTTTATAGCTAAGTGAGGCTATGTTCAATAGGCGTCGCTGCTTTACTTTCAACCATCCGAGTTGCCTAAAAAAGGGCGTGACGTGTTCATCATACCTTAGGTCATAGATGAAACGTATCGCTGCATTTAATGCTCTTTGCAGGTAATCATTATTCCTCTCTAGCATATCAGTATACAAACAGGAACAATACTCGAAATAAGGCTGTATCAGTGCCTGAACGAGCACGTATTGAGGAAAATGGTAGGCGAACTTCTTCAACTGGTGCAAAGCTTTGAAGGAAGCGTTTCGTGTGTTACTAAGTTGTGCATCCCAGGACAATTTTTTGGTTATCATAACCCCCAGATCTTTTATTTTATCCTGGTAGTCAAGCACGATCCCGTCTACTTGTATTTGGCAAACCTCATCAAGATTAATTAATTTAATCATGCGTGAGCTCCCCAAAATCATAGCCTTACAGTTTGTTGGGTTCATCTTAAGGTTATGCCTTTCGCACCACTTTACCAATTTGGAAATCCTCCGTAGAGAGAGAGAGAGAGAGAGAGAGAGAGAGAGAGAGAGAGAGAGAGAGCTGAAAATGAGCTTCGGTTTTCTCTCGTGGGAAATCAGGCATTTTGTAGTTTATTTATCAACACAAGATTGCTGGGCCTTCGAGAAGCATCTTGAAGTGCATCGACGTGACTCCACGTGACTCGGCGTGACTGCATGTTTGAATGACGAATTGAAGGATAAATTCATAGAAACTTTCGAGAAGTTTGAAGAGTGTAAAGATTTATTGGTGTAAGGAAGGATTGATTGTTTGTTAGCAGTAAAGAAGCAATACAAATACGTCTAAGAACTTACTGGGACATGCCTACACTGTCTTCCAAAACACGGTCATGCTCATAATGAAAGACAACTAGAAGAGTTGTGAAAAGTCAATGATATGCTTCAGTGCGAAGTATCTTGGCATTTCTCATTAGAGCCTGGGACTCTCAGAGATCGTAGTGCGTCACGGCCCTTTGACGAAGATTCCCGCCTCACTTGCCCTTCGTCAAGCACCAGCTTTTTTAGTGCTGCCAATTTGGGTTCAGTACAGAGGCTGCCTCGGAAGCCATTCTACAACGTCCCTTTCTCTCCCCTCTCTCTCTCTCTCTCTCTCTCTCTCTCTCTCTCTCTCTCTCTCTCTCTCTCTCTCTCTCTCTCTCTCTCTCTCTCTCTCTCTCTCTCTCTCTCTCTCTCTCTCTCTCTCTCTCTCTCTCTCTCTCTCTCTCTCTCTCTCTCTCTCTCTCTCTCTCTCTCTCTCTCTCTCTCTCTCTCTCTCTCTCTCTCTCTCTCTCTCTCTCTCTCTCCTTTATCAAATCTCAGCTATTTCAGAAATTTCCGGTTACTTTTTGAAAAAGAACAGGAACGTGTTAATGAGACTAAGTTGTACGTGTTTTCGAACGTTGTTGTTCCAGAAAATATTCTTTCGTTAATTGGATAGTGAAAAGCCATATATTAACAAACAAAAACATTTTAGCGGTGCCATGAGTGTGTAGCGGTACTTTTATGTCGTTTTTATTTATTTTTTTAATTTTATTACTTCGTAAAGTTAGACATTTGTTTGTGGTCTTGAAAGACTTTCTTCGATGTGGCTCCAGACTGCTGTTTGCCTCCCTACTCCAAAGTGCGAGCAGACCATTGCACCGCCAAAATTATTTCATGAAGCAGCAGTTGAGGCCCTTTCACCTTCAAGTACGTTTTACGAGTCCAATAATACGCCATCCATGCTTTTATAGTACGTTCTCCGTGGATATTATTAGCAGCCATCCCACCAGAGGGTGCTCCAACGTTTAACAGACCCCAGCTTCCCCATTCTGCTGTAGAGTTGGACAGTCCGTATAAACGTGCATAAACCGGCTGTAAAACTAGGCTTCTAATGTAGCCGCCCTCAGCTCTTGTGATGGGGCAGTTTGCTTGGATACTCGTATTACTGGAGAGGCGGTTGGAAGGAAATTAGACAATTACGACGGATATGACTATCCCCAACACTTTTAGCCGATGAACAACATACGCCATAATTCTACCAGACAACAACGTGTAGTTCTTTTTGGGAAAAAATGAGTCGAGCGAATTATTGAAATCCCTTTGAAACGCCTCTGAAGACACAGACAACCAATCAAATAAATCTCAAGTTGAAACAGAGGATAATTTCAACATTCAATACACCAACTCATGTTTTACCATATTTTGTCCTGTCTGTTCTAATCCCACAGACTATGATTTAGGTCGATTGGGCAAGATGTCTTCTTCACGAGCATGCTTCAAATCCTTGCATTGGTCTCCTTGACTGCGTGGGTCTCTAAAGTCAGCACTTGCCGACGAATCACAAAAGGTTACCGAATAACCAAGTACCGCCGTCCTTGCCAATCGATTAAAGAACCTTCCTCGCCCATAGTCACCCCCTGCCACCGAAAAACGCCGGCTCTCTCGAAAAGACGATGGGTTTCAGCGATGGCCAACCTCGTACCGATCAGGCAAAGCTTTACATCAATTTGATAACCTATGGTGACGTGTGACACATTTGGTTGTTAATTAACCTTTCTAACAAACCGCCGCTACTAATTCAGATAACTGTGAGAGCTACGTCAAAAACTGTTCCTAATTTTGAAGTCGATCAGATTAGACTATATATGCTGAATATCATGGATCTCTAACAAATACAGTTAGGGGAGTTTAATGTATTTCATGTACCTCAGACTGTTGCATTGGGGTTGTGAGACTCACGAAAACACCTACACTGAGTTTATTAACAAACATAGATGTAATGCAATAACAGCACATTACACACTAGAACAGCCAAAGAAGGGAGCAATAGGCACTGCGGCATGTGATCGGCCGTAGGAAATGCTGAATCGTTGACAACTCCAACTGTCTTAGTGATGAAAAAGTGACTGGATCTTCAAAGGCTTCATAATCTCCAAGAGCGTCTCGAGGAAGTGAAGAAGGAGATTCCTCCTCCTACCAACGAATTAAGGGGCGAAAGGGCTTGGAGTTTTGTGCTTCACTGGAAGTTTATAACAAGATCAGAAAGGTCGCCTCGGTCGGTAATGTTACTATTACCGTCCCATCGAGGAAAGGTCTTAATACCTTCTGTACACGAGCACAACAGTAAGAGTTGAAGACGACAATGCAATCCAAGTAGCTGGTGCGGGGAACCATGGCTTGATTGAAATGCCTCCAAAATTAATCTCGTCAGTGCTTGTGCTCATCTCAATAATAAAAATAGTAACGATTTTCCACGAGAGAACCAAACATTTGAGAGTGACGCTGAACGCTACATTTAGGTAGGTAGGTAGGTAGGTAGGTAGGTAGGTAGCAACACACAACTTTCCACCATCCCTTTAAGTTCGAACATCAGCTGCATATGCGGGTGCTATATCTTCGTTCAACGCATTTCCACAGAAACATTCATGGGGTACAAAATGTAGGGACTAGTTAGTTGAGTGTACTCCGTAAGTTTGATCGAAATCGTTAGAGCCGTTTTTGAGACAATTGGAATACCGATAAATTAATATTCGACAAATCTCCGTTACCGAAAAAACGTTATTTTCGACACATTTTGATTTTTATCTCTGTTCAATGGACTGTCAGAGGAACATTTATTCAAAACAATATGTAGGTATTAACTATTCAAAAACATCTTGAAAGTTTGGTGATAATCGTTGAAGCCATTTGCCAAAAAGCGTAAAAAACCTATTCTCCGTTCACCGTATTTTCATGGAGATATGTATGCAGAACGAAAGTTAGGTATTGATTAGTAGAAGATAATTTTAAAGTTTAATCAAAATCGTTAGAGCCGTTTTCGAGAAAAATACGAAACCCCCTAGTTTTTGGCACATTTTCGTCCCCCACCCCCCTTCCCATCGGCGGAAATTTCCCATAACCTTATTTTGGTGTCTAAAAAAAATAACGAACAAAACAAAAAAAGAACCAGCTCAATCGGATCAGCCGCTCTCCCGCAAATCGAACTACAGACACACACACACACACACGGACCACGCGCCGAAATTAGGTTTTTTAGACTCAGTAGGCCTCAAAACGTAAAGATCTGAAGAAAACCCTTCTTTTTTTTTTGACACGATTACTATACTTTCTATCCCTTCGGGTAGCCGAAAGTAAAAAGAAGAGCATTTGCGCTAAAATTCGTGAGAGCGTAATGGTTTATTAATGAGCTATTCACCGTGATCACTGGGAACTAGCTGCTCTTTTGTACGATCAAGTTCTCGAGCCGGCATGAGACCGAACCTGACGCCGGCGGTTTCCAAAACCGGGACACGCTCAGTTGTTACGCTTCAGAGCTCCAACCAATGGACAGAACCTACGCTTTTTGAGGCCACTACTGCTACTCAGTACGATATTTTACTGATGTTTGGAGGTACTTCAAAGTAGACAGCGTAGAAGAGTTTAAGTGGTGTATGTAACGAACCTAGACGAGTACCATCAAACAAAGCGTCTTACGCAATTGGAACCATGCGCAATTGTGTAAGAAGTTGAAAGGCTCGGGTTTAAGTTATGCACAGGACGAGGTAATGAGTTGTAACTGGAAAGTTCCCCTTTGATTACCGCTAGAGCAGAATGTCTTCGCACATGCGTATACAAATGAAACCAAGCGTTTGAAGAGTTCGCTCAACTCAGGTTTTATTTTTTGTAACTGTAAAGTCGTAATGGATTTTCGAGGTTTCACGAATATTTGGAATTGTCAAAATCAAATTTCTCACTCCCAGACTGAGAAAATTGTTAGAATTAGGCTTTTAGGTTATTCGAATTAGTACTGCCTAGGGTGGAATTTGATCCCAATCCCACCCACCGCCTTTGTATGTTAAATGTAGAATAACAAATAAATTGGACGTACATTTCTAGCATATTTATATTAATTTAATTTCAACGAGAGGTTCTGAATTACCAACTCGTCCGCACTATGCTGCCATGTACTGCTCTGAACTGAGGATATATATCATAACTCATCATTTAGAGGGTTGAAATACCGTCAAAGAACCCGTATCATAAAAAGTGCTGAGCCTTATGAAACAAAGAAGCTTAAGGAGAAAGAGCGAATGTAGTATATATTGTCTTGAACTGGCCTTTTTAAGAGGGTTAAAATGAGCGTCGAGCTCAAGAAAACCAACCTGAGACGTCAACAGTCAAAGTGACTCGAGACATCGAGGAAGATTACTCGTCGAAATATTTGTTAACAAGATTAGCAATAAATTCCATCGGTAAACTTTCAGGGATCGGAGAGCAGACAGACAGACTGGTAATTTCAAAATAAGCCGATGAGCTGATTGTAGATGGTGGTAGTGTTGGTGGGGGTTGTAGACCGTAGGGGAGCAGAGAAAACCCCCTTACTGCAGCCCCCGTGGATGTACCCGTCTCCAGATTATGAGCTCCAGAAGGCCGAGTGGAAAATCGAGTAAATTCCCGCTTACTAAGGGTAAAAAAAAACTGATCTGGCTCTACTGAGCTCCATTCGGTGCGACAAACAGTTAACATTCGTGTCTACAACCGCTCGGGCGTGTTTGCTTTTTTTAAAGTAACACCTTTCCTTTACTAACGTTTTTTCTCTTTTAATACTCTTTTTGTTTTAACTGTTTCTCAGTAATTTTTGTATCATTTCAATTTTTATTTGATTTTAAGATCAGAGTCACGAGAACAAGCAACATTGGGAGAAAGCGATGCTCATGATCCTCCGGACGCTGGAGCCCAGTGTTCAAATAAACAGTGGGATACACTGGAAACAAGTGAAAGGTAGATGCAAACTACATTCATCACAGGCTTCTTACTAATATCTCGCAACATGAATATTGCTAGCAACGTGTTTTGCGTGGTTAGACCATTCAAATGCTGATTGCAATACGAGGAAACATTAAAATTATTCAACTGGCTCAAGCAAGTCATGTTTATCGTGGAGGTTGTCCCATTTGGCGCACGCAGATGCAAAAAATTTACGAACTGTTTGCATTCACGTCATTTTTAATTGGAAAAGTAGTCTTTCACATTTTCAAGTAATATTTTCAGCCAGTCAACACATAACGAGGAAAACTAACAGCTTGTGCTCTTTTCAGAACAAATTGAAGTTGTACGTTTGAATTCTGTTTGTTTTGGAGCGTTGTCTCCATGATCTAACGCTGTTGTTTCGTAAATCCCTGGGGTTCGAGAAATAAATAGGTGTGACATTTCCAACCTAGAGATCTCATTTCCCTTGCAGAAGAGACGAATTTCAAAAGATCAAGGCAAGAGCAAGGCAGTGCTGGACTACCTTCTTACCCAGACAAAACTACTGGGTGGTGGCTGAAATGAATGTTTGGGTGTTTTATTTTATCGGTGTTCGTGGAGAACAGATCAAAGGTGAAATTTTCGTCGCTCAATTGATTCAAGAACTGGGGAACGCTAAGTTCAAGTGATGGAGAGAGGTGCAGCTGTAAAAACATCCCAGAAAAGGTAGAGCAATTACTCCGTAACTGCCTCGGATGGTGAGAACGTATTCATGGGATGAGCTTTCAGCTGATGACAGACTATATCAGCAAATTGGTTTCCAGGCTCTGATGAATTTACCTCGTTCAGGCGTTGCCTTGATGAATATCCGCTTAGTATTAGTGGCCTCTCCAATATTACAGTCACCCTTATAGCCCCTGTAGATTCAGCACGAGGAGCTCCCAATGGTCATACTAGGAGTTAGGGTAGATACAACGAGGGATGCTCTTTGTTAGGAAACCATAGACAACTGGTGACAGTACGGTGAGTGAACCCTCTTATGGAAAGCAGAAGAGTTCGTACAGGTCGAAGGTTTAGTATACTCGTATACTAAAAAGTAGGCCTTAAAATTCTTTTGGTTTGAGAGTTGCTTTCCCTCCGTCTGCTACAAACGTGTGTTTTTAACTTGTAGGAAAGCTCGGCTATAGAATCCCTCAAAATCTTGTGCCCCCTCATCGATCAACAAATCAGGATACTCATTTGCCTGGGAAGAGCCGGCGTCGCTTTAGATTGACGAACAGGGTTTGTTTTTCGTCGCTGTCTCTCTGAATACACTCGTAATACTCAATATATTTGAACGCGATATCGACAGTTCAAATGTATTTACAGTCGATGAGTTAGCAGATGAGATAAACCATGGCGTTAGCCTCAAGCGATAGTAAACACGAATTTCGTCTTTGGAAGCTTACAGAGGGAAATATAAAGTTCAATCGTAAAATGTAATTTTCCCTTTGGTCGGGAAATGTGAATTCTCCGATGGTTACATTGAACTGTATGTTGAATCGTTCATCGAATACAACGCTAAAAAAACAACTTTCTCTGTATCTCAGGAACAGGTCAAGCCGTTTGGTGAATACAGAATAACATTCGGTTTATTAGAACTTATTCAAGTTTGTCTACAACTACGTGAATGTGTAATGGTAACCTACATTAAGAACAGTTTAGATTGAAACTGTACTAATATTTCAAGTACTTTTTAAAAAAGAATTTCCGCGTTCAGTAAGGGCGTAACGAGCGCAGAACCATAATTCTAAATTATAGGCGCTGATTTGAAAAACATTTAATATAATAAAGGTGATGTATAAGGCGTTCAATATCTATATATATAGGCAGCTGGGCTGAGAGGCTCCCTCTGGAGCATATCTCGTCTCGCTCGCTCAAAGCCTCACCTAATCCTACAGAGCAACTGGTCTCTATCCGTCTGAACCTTTCCAACCCCTAGGCTCAGCCCCGTGCCGATTAGCCCAAATTACTGCAAAGTATGAGATGGTTGGGGTGGGGGGGGGGATACAAATGAAAACATGTACTGGTTCTTTAAATTTTTCTCAAACATACTCCACTTTTCAGTTGTTGTTCGAAATCACAGTCCGCGTTGAAGCACGTACGTCTTGCCATAAATATCTGCGTCCAAGAGATCCTGGCAAAAGGACTCAAGGGTAAGCTGATCAACACCTTCAGAGCCAGGTTGACATGGGAATGTCTTTAGGCGCTCAAACAACTCAGGGCCCACAACAGGCTTTCCCTTATTTGATGACTGGTTCATTGAGGCCACGAGGGCAATGAAAAGACAGTTCTTTCTTACAAATAGGGGCACAGAGTCTCAACCTCGCATCAAATTCACCTAAATCGGCAGGTGACCCAGTGGTAGACACAGGAAGAACACGTCGATTGGCATGGCCAGCTCCTTCTAAGACAGGCCAAAAGGCTCATTGTCCCTTCTTGTTTAAGGGCGAAGTGCTTATACTCACCAGATGGGAATTAAGAATTCACACTAGCTTCCTCACTGGGCGCTGCCCTCTTGGATAACACCCCAACAAAATGGGCAAATCAGAGGCTATTGTGCAGCTAGGAGGACAAAACGACAAAGCGCATCCTATGGGAGCGCCCTGTCTTAGCAGCCAGGCGCTATTAACGCTTTTCTCAGAGGCTCATTGAACCTCAAACCATAGCAGCGGAAGACATACTCAGCTTCTTAAAAGGGCTGGTATGTGCAGCGTTTTTATTAGGAAAAGAACATCGTCACAATAGAACTTAGTCCCGTGTAACCCCGACTAAAAAATAAACAAACAAACTAATACCCTGATCATTCCATACGCAAATACAGCTAAATATTTCGGTATAATGAAGAAACAAGAAATTAACTGAAGTTTAAAAAGATATTCTGTATTGAGAAGATATTCCTAGCTTCCAGCCAAAATTAAGTACTACTCTATAAGCAGGTGATAACGTAAGGACCTATGGCTACTCTCTATGGGGTTGTACCAAAAAGAGCAACGAGGAAGTTATTTAGGAAAAAAACTCAGTAACTTAGTCCCTGTGGTATGTCTGGACCACACTGTAACCACAACATCGAAATGGTGGATGATATCATCGGGAAAAGAGATTTGGATCACGAAAATTGACTGCACAAACACCGGAGTATTGGATATCCTGGATAACATCAATGACATACGACAGCTAAAGAGGGTCAGGCCTCAGGACCTCGTTACAAAAACCGCTTACGTAGAATCATTAAAGAAAGGTTGCTTGATGTGTTGCCTTTATACGGTGGTAATAATCCCAGGTAAAATGAAGTTAGTGGTTCTAAATACCCACTTTCAAAAAGAGTTTGAATGAGGCAGGAACTTACTGACAAGAAATGGTATCGCACAATACCGAAGAAAATATCGATTGCAGTGCTGCCAACCATAATCAGGGATAACAAAAGCCAGTAACAAAGAAAGATTGGAAAGGGCCTGAAATTTTAACGGTGTGTTAGGGGATTAACTATAAGAACCCAGTGGGTTAGTAATTTTTGAAGCAAAGCGGCCAAACAGGTTGGTTATGGACCCACTGGGTTCGAAGGTGGGAGAATACTGAACCTCCATTCTCCGTCATTTTCCAAGTTGCATATCAGAGCGGGCACTACTCTTTCTGTCTGGGTCAAACCGAGTTCTGACTGAAAATTTTTGACATTCTGACACTTATTTGGTTTGTTGGTGTTTGGGCCGACAGCTCAGGAAAAAGCGCACAATTTCCATTGATGAATACTGAAACGATTATTGGATTAACATGCTTCCTAATTGACTGTGATTCTCTAGTGGTCCAACACTGGTTAGCATAGCGCAGATATCAACTCAGCATTTTTTTCATAGTAATCATTCCCACGAGACTGACACTGGTGCATATCAGCTTATTTTACATCACAGATAATACAAATCTAAACCTTCATCCACAATACTGCTGTCAACTGCTTATGTGTTTTAACATTTTAAATAAAACTTGGCAGTCCTTGCTACGGTGAATTGGGTCCATCTCTGTCTTTCCTAGAGGAAATTTGTTCAAAAAAGTGGGATCATTGACGATGCGTGGAGAGAAGGCTGATGTAGATTTCAGTAGGTGTGACCTGAGACCACGGTGTAATACCATAGTGCTGCTGAATGGTGATAATTTCTTCTCAAAGACAACCAGCAGTTTCAATATTACACTCATTAATCGTTTCGAAAATAAGTGGTAAAACCATTTATTTCATTCGCGATGTGGGGTCGTTCTTGACTGTAGAAGTTGACTCAGGTGTGGGTTCTTGACAACCAGTCAGGATGAATGAAAAGCTTTCTCTAGGTTCGTTTTGTTTTCCTTTCTTCGAATGTCATTATTTTCCTTATAATGTATTGTAACTTAATTACCTGCTGTGATATCCTATTGGCCTGATGATGCTTAATAAATTAAGCGAAACGTCGGTGTAGAGAAAGATTTTCACTGAACTGGCTCTCAAGGATCCACACCAGAGACAATTTATCACAGTTAAAAAAATTCTCAGCTTGATCAATTATCTTCCAGATCTGAACCTCGAGAACAAAGTGGACTCGGAGCAGAATCTGGTGGAGGAAGCGACACTCCAAATGCACAGCAGGAAGACGCGTCAGAATACTGCCCTGGGGGATACCACTGTGTTCAAATCGGCGACCTCTACGAGGAGAGGTACTACGTTATTAAGAAGCTTGGGTGGGGCCACTTTTCCACTGTTTGGTTCTCGTGGGATTTGAGGTAGGCATTCCTTCATTACAAGCCACGAGTGAACTGCATGATAAGCTTCTTTGTACATTTGTGTTCATACGCTTCGAGTTAAATTAGTTACCTCGACATTTGTTCTGGTAAAATACATCGTACATCCATTGAATCCCTTTTGAAAACCAGATCGGAAATACCGAATTCCTAAGTCTATTCTAACTCAATGTTAAATGAACGAAATCAAGGTAACCAAAATTCAAACTTTTTTTTTTTAAATTATTGTTGCAACCTTACAATTAAATGTGGACCTAACTACACCCAAAATGTTTGTTTATTAGAACCTATCGAGAAGTATGACTTATGTAAAATAATTTCACAGAAGCCAAAAGTCACTGGGATTGGGTTAAATATGTCCGAGATTAGCTGCACTCGTTTGTATACAGGATCTACAAATTATTTAATAAATTCGGTCGTAGTTATTGTCTGTTTGGCAACCATTTTTGTTCTGATTTCGTTATATCCAATAAAACTTCAAGGTTCGCACCACATTGATTATTGCTTCATTCTAAACTACTATCAGCATAAGCTGCAGGTTTAGAGGAAATTGTTCACTGCAATGAGTATGAAACAACATCCAGATTTGTTGTTGTTTACTATTTTGTTTTTGTAGTTGAGTTTCAGCCGCACATTTCGTACGTGTTTAGTCTCCAAAGAACGGTCTAATTAGTCACTGCCTCCCCCCCCCCTCTTTTTTTCGTAAACTTTTCATTGAAACGCCTTGACGGGCCAGAACGAGCACACGGGGGGCTAACTTTTACTAAATGAACACCTACTTAGGGTTCAGGGGTTGAAACGAAACATATTCTTCAACCGTCCTCGTGTAATTTTATCCTGTTGAGCCGAATTTCAGCTCTCGAGGATGTCATGGGCTGACATTAATCTTTAACAAACAGAAATTGCCCAATATTGATTCATTACGGATTTAGTTTTTTCACTTCACAACTTTGGATTTAGAATAGGGGTTAACATATTCGCCCCTATATTTAAATTTGTTTTGTTTGCCCTTGGATTTGGTGTGGGCAAGCACTGATTTGGGCGGAAAGCCTTAATTTGGAGGGAAATGGGCACCTCATGAAACCATCGAGTTTCTAGCACAAAATCTGCAAAACAACTTCCAGCACAAAATTTGAATCGGCCAAGTTTGCCTCTCGTTTGTTTGGGAAACTTTGAATGTAAAACCTACACTTAAAATTCAAAGTTAGTTTGGGAAAAATTAGAATTTTAATTCAAAGTAAAACTATGAATTTGAATTAGAAAACCTGGGCGTTTAAAATGGAAGTGATTTGATTTTAATTTTGGAAAAGTCTAGAATTTCAAGTGGATTGGGTACAAACGAGAAAGCGATACAGATTTGAACTAACTGATGAACGAGGCGGACGACATAAAGAGCTGTGTTGATACACTAGATTTAAACGGTCATTTGATTTGTACGCTAGAGTTCTGAGTAGACCAACAAGTAGAACTAGTGGTTGCACTGGTGTAGGCCGAACGGGACACACCACGTGAGCGCAAGTGAAACTTGAGAAAATAAAGAGTCGAAGAGAGCACAGAATTCGAAGGAAGACCAGAACGCGAATGAAAACCAATCGTTCAAAATGTAGAGGCTGCCTATTCTGTTAGGGACTATGGAAAACCCAGCAGTGGAGTGACGAAAGGCGGCAGAAGACAATTCAAACGACAATGGGCAGTCGGCCCCACAGCTACCTGCGCTTTACCCGGTGAACGCCCTCGCCTTGACTCATTGAATGCAGCGAGACCCCTGCTTTTGGAAAAATCTTGATTTCAAATAGAAAACCTTGAATACAAAAACACCAATTGAGAAAACAGTCTGTGTGGCAGCATTTTAATCGTGGTTCCAATTGAAAATTGAAGTTGGTTACTTGTAGAATATTAATTGACACTGAGAGAAAACTTCAAAACCAAATCAAATTTTATTTAGCCTACAGATCAGCATGTGAAGCCAAAATAAGGGTTAGAGCAAGGTTACTCCAAAACTACTTATGGCTACTGATCAAACCGCAAAATAATTTTTCTCAAAAATACCTCAATCTACCTTGATCAAATTTTGTGTACCAACAGTTCTAAATGGCTCAGTACTGCTATAAAATGTTCATCCATTGGGAAATGACGAGAGCAGCACAATAAATTATCAAAAATTACTACTGTCGTTTCATAGATTAACCATTGTATTAAAGTGATTGGGTTAGGTCTGCCAGTAGGTAAATCACCAAAGTTAACGTACCTGTTTGGTGAGTCCGTCTCCTCTGGCTAGTAAGATACTGTGGGCAAGCGCTTTCAATGTAAAGACATCATCGTCTGTACGTTAATTCAATCAACCAATAATCAACAGACTATTTAAGACATACCTTACTTACATTCTTCTCCTTTCACCTCTAGTGGGTCTCCCCAGAGATACATGACCTCCTTCCTCCTCCCCCCCCCCACCAATCCATCACGCTCCACCATCCCGTTTACCTTTCTCTTCATACATAGAGACCACGACCAACTAACTGACTTTAGTACTAACTTAATGGCCAGACGATGATGTCTTTTCATCTAAAGCACTCACCCACAGTATCTCACCAGCCAGAGAAGATGGACTCACGGAACAGGTACGTTAACTCAAGTTTTTTATTGTGTTCTCTCTATATCGCCAGAGTCTCGTAAAACATATCATGTGCGCTGTTGTGAACTTTCCTGAGCTCTACACAAATTCAATGGTTTTCATGGCTTTTGCTACTAATTCAATGTATCAGTTCATTCGAACTAGGTGAAACACTACTTCATGGTGGCAGAAAACGATAGAACTTAAAGTTTCGGAATTTATTGAGCTGCTTGTGATCGTGCCCCAGCCATTATTGAGCGATTCGTTCACAAAGAATTAATGAGGCTGTACACACTATAATCACTTTGCGAGAGTTATCGAGGATACACTTTTAGAAATGAGTACTAAGTAACCCCCTATATATCTTATAAGCGTTATTACAAACTCTTCGTATAGTTACTTGATTGAATGACCATTTGAATTTTTCTGAGGTTTGTAATAACATTTGAGCGGCAGTTAAAAGGAGAAAACTGCACTAAAATGGATTTTCGACGAAGTGTTTGGTCTGGGGCGAGATCAACTGTAAGGCCTGAGGCAGCTTACTAAGTGTAGTATCAAGCACAAGATTGAAGAGTATGGGTGACAGGGGGTCCCCTTGCCGAACGCCACACCCTATTGCCACGTTCTCAGATATCTCTGCTCCAACCTGCAAGGCCGTCACACCCCTGTAGTACAGAGAGATCACATAATCGATGAGTCAATCAGGAGCCCCAAAACCACGTAGGCAATTGGCCAAGGCCTGGTGGCTTACCATGTCAAAAGCCTTAGCAACGTCCAGGGCAACCATATGCAATTGCTTCTTTTTCTTCCGGCCAAGAACAGCACTGTCGGAATAATTGTGAGATTCTCGGCAGCACTATCCACTGGCCAGAGGGCCCTCTGGATGTCGCCAATGACACCAGCCACATGGAGACGAGATGCCAGCACTTTTTGGAAGAGCCAAAACACCATAAACGACAGTGAAGTCGGTCTGTAGCCCCCTGGCCCATCACCACTTTTCTTGGGGACAAAGACAGTTCGGGTACACGACAATCCAGCAGAAGGTTTGCCCATGAAGAGAAGTAAGTTGAGAACACACACAAAGACCATTTTCTCAAATAGAGTTTTTTGAACTTAGTCGGGTCTGAAACGTAAAGATCTGAGGAGAAATCTTCTTTTTTTTCAGTCGTTTGCATACCATTTCTTTCTACTTTGTAGAGCCAAGGTTAGTAAAAATTGTGTTATAAACTACCTGTCCTTCGGTCACTCAGAGAAGGTTACGCATAGTAACAGCACAATAAATTCTTCAACGTAGTTTCTTGTTGTAGAACAATCTCAAACGAAATGAGAGAAAAACGTATTTGGATTTGTTGCTTGAGTCATCAAAATCGCTGAATGTACCACCACCAAAGGAAGTTTTGTGAAAATTCCATCTAAAAACATCAAATTTGAAATAAGCCAACTATAGATTCTCCAACATTAGACTGAAAGATAGTTGAATTTCGGGGAATTTTCAAATATTAAGGAAACTATAAACTTCAGATGGACAGCCTTGAAATTTGAATCTAAAATGTTGAATATGTCGGGGAAAACCTAAACTTTGTTTCAGGAAACCTGTGACTTCATTTCTAGGATTTCTCAACTGATTTTTGAAAAATCCTTCACTTTTTAATGGAAAACCATGAATTGGAAATGGAAAGCCTTAAATTACAAACGTTAGATTTGGAATTGAAGAAGGAAACCACTTTATTGGAAGTTCTTCTGAATTTTATTCATATTTCAAGAGAATATCTCCGAATGGAAATTTCCATGATATTATTGTACGCTTGGTGGTTGACTGGCGTTTTGAATGAGAAGAAGTGTTATTTGGCTGATTGAGACCCCAATTCTAGTATAACAGCATTTATGTTGCAGGCAGAAGAGATTTGTGGCGCTTAAAATTGTGAAAAGTGCACCTCAATACATTGAGACTGCTGTAGATGAAATAAAACTCTTAAAAGCAGTAAGTATTTGTACTACTTCCAATTTATGTTATTGGTTTATGATGAGAGAGTAACATTCAATAAAGTCTGATTACATTACCCACAAGTATGTTTCCTTGCCACGAGTATAAATTGCACGGTGATAGAATCTACGTTGGGGTATGTCCATGTTGATTATTTCAGCATTTTACAAGAATAGAAACAGTCCAGTCTGAAGTATCCACGTTGGGAGGTATTCACTGAGCTCATTCTTGTCTAATCTGCCATAGAAAGAACGTGCCCTCATTTGCTTGAGAAATTCCTGAGCTCTTGACATAATTGTGATTCATATCGGAAATGGAATTTTTATAATTGGGCAAGATTTGTGCTGCATGATTATTAACCCACCATACACATTATGAAATGAATTTTTGGAAATAAAAAGGAACCCTTAGCATGAAATACATAGGAAAAGTTTAACCGCTCATGTATGCTTTAGGGCGAAATGACCTGGTTCAGTGAGAAGAATGAGGAATGAGACAGCATCATTGTTGAGGGGGGACTTTATCCAGGCTTTGACTCGGAGCAACCTACCACTAAGGTAGGAAACTCAAGCTTTCTGCTGCCTGAGTGCATTAGGGCACAAAGAAGGGCATGAGTGAGAACGACTGCCTGGGTCAGGCCTCAACTATCACAGTATGGAGCTGCAAAAATACATTCAGGCATAATTTAGATGAACTTGTGAACTCGGCAGAATGAAGAATGTGTCAGATATCTGCCATGAACACATATAACAATCAACAAAACGGAGTCACCACTGAGGGATGTCCAGTTGACAACAGTCATTGAGCAAGTGGTAGGAAAATGAAGACTGGGACGCATTAAGTAATATCTGGATCTTGCTCGATATGCAGCATGATTTAAGAGATAGAATATCTCTAATTGGCTCAAGTACAAGGAAAGGTACAGGCTGATCACAGTAAGAATGTTGTGTAGAAAGTGCACCTCTATAGAGTTGTAAACCACAAGGCAAGGGTGGGGTGGGGGTGGGGGGGTTGATTGCCTTGAATTCCCCGTTCAGTGTCTGAGCAGAACCTGAGGCAGGTGAGGCTAGTGGCACGTACTTTTCAGGTGAGCAGTCATGCTTCATTCTAGATAGTGACGTGTAATGATAATTTCATTAGTTTTCTGACGTGATTGCCCAAATAACAAATATAACATTATATATGTAACAGGGGGCCAAATCAATTAATCAGATATCTAATTATTAAATTAAACCAACTAACTAATTTTAGTTGTGTGTCTATATTTGCTTGATGTGACCATCATGTTGGTCATTCATATACCTTTAGGTGTGTATTGAGCACTGTGAATGGAAATGTATAATCAATGACATTTCTTCATTTCAGGTCCTCAGTGCCGATCCAAATGATGAAAATCACAGCTACATCGTTGAAATGTACGACTCATTTGCGATTACAGGCATGAATGGAATTCACATGTGCATGGTCTTTGAAGTCCTGGGTGATAATCTTCTGAAACTGATCATAGAAACGAGATATCTTGGATTGCCTATTCGATTGGTCAAATGCATAATTCATCAGGTAATCATATTCCATCTACGTTGTTATTCCATTATAATAACTGTTTATGTTATCTGAAACAATTGGATTTTCCCTTAAATATTGTGAGTCCTTTATTTTTCGAAAAAAAATAACAACAGCCGAGTATTCAGCACCAGAGATGTTGCTCAAGACAGTGAAGGGATAGCAGCCAAGTCAATAATTTGGTATATATCTGTCTCTTTTTCGTCTTTTCATTCTCTCTCTACTGCAATCTAGTTGCTCCTGTACTAAAGACCTCACACCATGCCCATCTGATACTTCTGATGTGCGCTTTTATGGGTAAGCCCCAACTAATTCAAATACATCGCCTGTCCATCATTTTCATCAGTTCATTCCAAGTGTTAATGATAACCTACCATCATTCTTTGCAGGTTTCCTATCAGTTTTGACTTTTTAGCAGTTTTGTATTGGCAAGTTAATTTTTGTCAGTTCAAGGTTTTCTTTTTGTATAGCTCACTAGTATGTTAGTTGTCTTAAAGCAATGTTTCAGCATAGGAGGTGTGATAGAAAGTGATCAGCACTATTTAAACTCAGGCAATCAGATAATTGCGTAGTGTATAATACTGTTTGGGAACAAAATGAAATTTACCTCCTCACGTTGAGGAACGCCTTAAATGGGGTTTTCTCTAGAGAACCACCGCTGCCTAGGGCTTTATTTCAGCACACCTGAGACACAAAATTATATCTCCAACCATCACTCAAAAAAAAAGAAAAAGTCGGAAGGTTACCTGAGCTTCAAGTTAAGTCAGAATCCTGTACAGCTTCTTGAGGTGCCCATGAGAGATGATGGATAGAAAATATCTGGTGCGTTGCAACACACAACTTTCCTTAGCTCTACGTCAGTTCACTTTGTACATGGCTAGTTCTATTTAATCAATTCAGTTCCTTTGAACTTGGTCAAACAACACGTCACAGCAGCAGGAAGCGGTAGCGCCTACAGTTTTGGAATTTATTGTGCTGCTCATACTCATTGCAGGACCATTATTGAGCAACTGGTACACAGAAAATTAATGGGGCTGTAAACACGAATTTTTTGAAGAAGGATAGTTGTTGGCTATATTGGGTCTTGCCGACGTACGCCCACCATCTTGGAACCATATGACCGACGCCATTTTCTGTTCTTTTCCTGTTTGCATCGCCCTTCAGGCAATTTCGCTTTTGTTCTCTTTTGTGATAAACGAACGTTTTTAAATTTCAATCCGAGTGTTTGCGTAATTTCATTGCCACTTTAAAAACTCTAACAGGTTATGGGCCCAGGAATATAACGCAAGTTAACTCAGTTGAAACCGAAAATCGTGAGATCGGGTCGGCACGAGAAAGAACCCGAGTGTGTCTGCGCCATTTAGTCTCGAAAATCATACCAACGACAAAAAGCGTGTCTGTCTGGAAAATCGTCTGTGATCGCATCGAAAAGTGAGAAGCCAATTTGTGATTGTTTCGGACAATAATACGCGGCGTAACGAATTGAAAAATCGTCTGTGTTCTGAACTATAATGCGCGACACGATTGGTGCTTCGAGTCATCGGTGTTTCGGACGATAACTCGTGATTGAAAATAAAAACATTGAGTTCAAGTGGTGTGGTACTCATTGAGGCATTGGGGCGTGAAAATTATGACACCTGGAAAATGCAAATGCGCGCCATTTTGGTGAAAAACGACGCTTGGGTTTACGTCAGTGGCGCCACCATCAAGCTTGAACCAGCAGCCGGTAACACGAATGCAGCCGATATTGCAGATTGGGTAACCAAGGATGAAAAGGCCATGTCTGACCTGATCCTGTCAATTGGCCCCACTGAACTGAAATTGATCAAAAACTGCAGAGCATCGCGCGAGATTCGACAGAAACTCGAAGAAATGTTCCAGTCAAAAGGGCCAGCTCGTAAGACCACGTTGTTGAATAGTCTTACTCTTCAAAAGATGAGCGAAGGTGACGACGTACGCGAACATCTGAGCAACTATTTTGCCTGTGTCGACAAGTTGGCTGACATGGACGTGAACGTCGATCGAAGCCTACTCACAATCTTGATGTTGTACAGTCTGCCGCCCAGTTTCGAGAATTTCAGGATTGCTATTGAGAGCCGTGACGACTTGCCAACGCCTGATAACCTTCGTGTAATAATCGTTGAGGAGAGTGATGCACGAAACTCAGTTTCCTCATCGACGTCGGATCAAGGCGTTATGTTCGCTAAACGAAAGAGCCCGTCAAAGAAAAGCAACAGGACCAAATGGAAGAACAGCAACTCCAACAGTAGGAGTGAGCCTGAAAGGGGACCTTTCCCTTTCAAGTGCGGGAAATGTGGCATCAAAGGCCACAAGGCAGCAGACTGTAAGGGCAAATCGAGCGATCTTTCAGTGCTGGCAGTCGAAGAACGCGACTCGCGTCATATCGCCACCAGCGAAATCAGGAACCAATGGTGCCTTGATTGCGGGTGTACGAGTCACCTGTGCGGTGACGAGTCAATGTTCGTTATGATGGAGCGAGGAGAAGCAGGCAAGCTGAAACTGGCGAGCGCCGCAACCACAGAGATAAAGGCCAAAGGAACCGTGCAACTCACAGCAAGCCTGGAAGGAAGCCCGTGCAACATTACCCTCAAGGACACCTTGCCAAGTTCGCAGACCATGGTTACAAGGTCGTTTTTGGAAAGGACAAGGCTGAGATCGTAGATCAGAATGGGCAAATTAGGCTCGTCGCGAAATTATAGGGACAACCTCTATTTCGTTGAGAACCTCACCCCAGAGGGATGCAACATCGCTCCAGAGGGATGCAACATCGCCTCGAAGGTGGACAGCGGAGGAACAACGGCTCAGCTCTGGCATCGTCGGATGGGCCATGTCAACTTCCGTGACCTTGCAGCAGCAGTGAAGAACGGCCACATCCGTGGCATAGATCTGGACGACAAAATCGAGGACTTGACCTGTGACGTGTGCGCTAGAGGAAAAATTTCCTGCAAATCTTTTCCTAAGGAATCCGACCGGTACTATGGAAAGCTGGAGCTTGTCCATACAGACGTTTGTGGCCCCATGCGAGTCGCGTCAAACGCTAGGTCCAGATACATCATCACGTTTACGGATGATTGCACGAGGTGGACAGTGGTCAGATTCCTGAAGGCAAAGAGTGATGTCTTATCAGCATTCCAGTAATACAAGGATTTGGCTGAGAAGATGCTCGGATTGGAGATATTTTATGGGCGTGAATATGTCAACCAGGCATTCGACGAGTACCTGAAGTCTGAGGGCATCCAGCGCAGGCTCACCACTCCGTACACCCTGGAGCAGAACAGCGTTGCCGAGTGGAAAAATCGGACCCTCGTCGAGGCAGCCCGATGTTTACTCCTGCAGTCCGGATTACTGTCGAACTTCTTGGCCGAGGCGATAAACACCGCCAACTACCTGAGGAACAGATGTCTCACAAAGAAGCTGGAGGAGAAGACTCCTTTTGAGGCTTGAAACAACCTGACTCCAGCGGTGCACTATCTTCGGGACTTCGGGTGCAAGGTATTTTGCCTCGATAGAACGCCAAACAAGGACAAATTCAGCCCACGTTCGAGAGAAGGAATTCTCGTCGGATATTCGGAGCAGTCGAAGGGCTATCGAGTGTGGATTCCGAAAACCAGGAAAACCGAGGTCACGAGAGACATCACCTTCAGAGAGGATTTGAGAGTACCTGAATGTGAGATCGAGGAATTTCTTCCTCCCTCCAACAGTTCAGGGGAAGATCTCTCGAAATCAACGGAGGATTTGATCGAGGTGGAATTTGGGTTAAGACCGGTCGACGTGGCAGATGAAGAGATCCAACCGGGTCAGAAGAGACAAAACGACGTGAACGAGCCCTTCAGAGGCTTTTCACCCGTTGATCGTCATTCACCGGAGCTCGATGATCGTCTTGTCGCGCCACATGAAATCGATGGAACGCCTGTGGCGAAACGCGGGCGTGGCCGCCCCCGATTCGAGCGAACGGGAAGACCCGGCCGACCTCGGAAACTGTATGCCATCCAGGAAGAGGAAGAAGCCAACATGGCAGAAATTTCCGTGTCCGAGGCAATTTCTGGGCCCGATGCTGACGAGTGGATCGACTCGATGACTGATGAGATAGTCTCTGTAATCAAGCACGATATGTTGAGAGCTGTAAAACGTCCCATTGACAAGCGAGTGATAGGCAGCAGATTTGTGCTCAGAAATAAGCATAATCCCGAGGGCACTGTCAGTAGGCGAAAGTCTCGACTGGTCGCTCAAGGTTTCGCTCAGAGGCCGGGAAACGAATTCCATGACACGTTCGCACCTGTAGCTCGACTCAGTACCATCAGGACGGCAGTTGCAGCAGCTGTCAAACATGACTTCAAAATCCGACAACTGGACGTCAAAACAGCCTACCTGAATGGAAAAGTGGAGGAAGAAATCTACATGAAGGCTCCAAAACACTTCGAGAAGATTTTGGCTAGCTTGATCCAGGACGAGAAGATCGAAAAAGTTGTGCGAGAGAAGGCTGAAGTGATGCTGAAGGCACTGAAGGCTGGAGAGGACACCGTGTTCTTGGTGGACAAAGCTCTGTATGGGCTGCGACAGGCTGGACGCGCATGGCATCGTTGTTTGGACACCCAGTTGAAGGGACTGAAGGCTATGCGCTCGGAAGCAGATCTCTGCATGTATTTCCTTGGACCATTGGGGAACAGGACATTTGTCATCGTCTATGTCGACAATATTTTGATCCTTTCACGCGACGATGCCGAGATCAACAAGGTGAGAGATGCCCTGAATTCAAAATTCGAGGTCAAGGATCTGGGAGATGTGAGACACTGCTTGGGACTTGAATTCGAGAGGAGCAACGAGAAGGTCAAGATAAGCCAAGCAGGTTACATCGAGGAAGTGCTGGGGCGATTTGGGATGGCTAAGTAAGTAAGGTAAGCCAGTTTCCACGCCAATGGAGCCAGGGACAAAACTGGAAAGGGTGGATGTGAAGAACAGCGAACAGCTAGCCGACGTCCCTTACCGACAGCTGGTTGGTGCCCTGATGTATTTGGCAGTTGGAACGAGGCCGGACATCGCTTTCGCAGTCAGACATCTCTCCCAGTTCAACGACTGCTATGGTCAACCGCATTGGAGGCTGCGAAACGAGTGCTTTGCTACCTGGCCAACACACGTGACCTGGGCCTCATCTACTCCAAATCTGCAGATCCCCCCGAGATGTTCGTTGATGCCGACTGGGCGAACTGTGAAATCGATCGCAGATCCTATACAGGCTACACGTTCATCGTGAGTGGATCAGCTGTGAGCTGGGAGTGCAGAAAGCAGCAAACCGTGGCCTTATCGTCGACCGAGGCTGAGTACATGGCCTTGTCGGACGCTACGAGAGAGGCCATCCAGAAGAAAAGACTCCTGAAAGAGTTCGGCATCAGCCTGGACACGGTTGTCATAAGGAACGACAACTTAGGAGCACAGAAATTGACGACGAACGAGATGTACCACTCGCGGAACAAGCACATCGACGTGAGACATGATCTGATCTGGGACCACATTGAGAAGAAAACTATCAGAGTCGAGTATGCCCCAACGGACAAGATGCCCGCTGACGTGCTCACGAAAGGTTTGCCAAGAGTCAAACACGAAAAGTGCGCAAAGAACCTTGGTTTGACCTCACAGAAGCCTGGATGACTCCAAAGATAAGCTGTTGGTCGAGGGGAAGTGTTGGCTACATTGGGTCTTGCCAACGTACGCCCACCATCTTGGAACCATATGACCGACGCCATTTTCTGTTCTTTTCCTGTTTGCATCGCCCTTCAGGCAATTTCGCTTTTGTGCTCTTTTGTGATAAACGAACGTTTTTAAATTTCAATCCGAGTGTTTGCGTAATTTCATTGCCGCTTTAAAAACTCTAACAATAGTAATCACTTTTCCAGAGTTATTGGGTAATAACTGTTAGAACTGGTAGTAAACGGAACGGCGATAGTTGAAATTCCGGAATTTCTAGAGTGAGTCCCATGTATCTCATGAGCGTTCCTAAACACTCACCCTGTAGGTATTGGATTGGACTACAATACCAATTTTCTTTAACTTTCTACTAACATTCCAGCAGAGTTTATAAGGAAAAAACCGCGCTAAAAATGCTTTTCGTCTAAAATTTTGATTATTTACTGTGCTGCTCTCGTCTTTTTCCCACGAATGGAAATTTTATGGTGTGATTGCCATATTGGGAGCTATCAATATAAAAAGTTTAATCAAAATCGTTACAGCCGTTTTTGAGAAAAATATCTGCTTTGTTGCAACACACAACTTTCCTTAGCTCTACATCAATTCACTTTGTACATGGCTAATTCTATCTAATCAATTCATTTATCAGTCAGTTCATTTGAACGCTTTACGGCAGTAGAAAGCAGTAGCGCTTACTGTTCCGGAATTTATTGTGCTGCTCGTACTCATTTCAGGACCATTAATGAGAAATTGGTACACAGATAACTAATGAGTCTGTAAACACGATTTTTTAAAAAAAGGATAGTAATCACTTTTACAGAGTTATTGGAAAATAACTGTTAGAACTGGTAGTAGGCGAAACGGCAGTAATTGAAATTCAGGAATTTCTGGAGTGAGCCCCATGTATCTTATGAGCGTTTTTAAACACTCACCCTTTAGGTATTGGATTGGACTACAATACCAATTTTTTTTAACATTCTACTAACATTCCAGCGGACTTTATAAGGAAAAAACTGCGCTAAAAACGCTTTTGGTCGAAAATTTTGATAATTTATTGTGCTGCTCTCGTCATTTTCCCACAAATGGAAATTTTATGGTATCATTGCCTTATTGAGAGCTATCAATGTAAGAAGTTTAGTCAACATAATAAGAGCCATTTTTGAGAAAGAAAATTTGGTGTTTTGATCACTATGCTAACTATAGTTAACTTGCGGTGGATTTTGCCCATACACTTAATTTGGCGTCCCATGGTAACCTGTAAGCTAGACATCAAGTTTCAGCTGATTTGGTACGGTTGTTTTATCTATAAACCACGCTAAAATCGATTTCGTCGAAAATTTTGGTAATTTATTGTGCTGCTCTCGTCATTTTCCCACAAATGGGAATTTTATGGTATAGTTGCCATATTGGGAGCTATCAATATAAAAAATTTAATCAAAATCGTTAGAGCCGTTTTTTAGAAAAAAAATAGTTGGTGTTTTGATCACTATCATAACTATAGTTAACTTTCGGTGGATTTTGTTCAAACCCTCATTTTGGCGTCCCATGGTGACCTGCGGACGAGATATGAAATTTGAGATGATTTGGTACGGTGATTTTTTCAAAAAATCGTTCACAGACACACATACACACACACAGACCATTTTCCCAAATAGTGTTTTTCGGACTCGGGGGGTCTGAAACGTAAATATCTGAAGAGAACTCAAAATTGTTTTTACTTTCCGCTACCCGAAGGGAAGGAAAGTATAGTAATCGGCCCAAAAAAAAAATTTGGGTCTTCTTCAGATCTTTACGTTTCAGACCCTACTGAGTCTAAAAAACCTAATTTCGGCGCGTGGTCCGTGTGTATGTGTGTGTTTGTAGTTCGATTTGCGGGAGAACGGCTGATCCGATTGAGCTGGTTCTTTTTTTGTTTTGTTCGTTATTTTTTGTTGACACCAAAATAAGGTTATGGACGATTTCGGTCGATGGGAAGGGGGGGGTGGGGGACGAAAATGTACCAAAAACTAGGGTTTTTCGCATTTTTCTCGGAAACGACTCTAACGATTTTGATTAAACTTTCAAATTATCTTCTCCTAATCAATACCTAACTTTTCTTCTCCATACATATCTCCATGAAAATACGGTGAACGGAGATATGGGCCCCTGAAGCAAAAATAGGTTTTTTACGCTTTTTGGCAAAAGGGCTTCAGCGATTTTTACCAAACTCACAGGATGTTTTTAAATAGTTAATACCTACATATTCCTCTCAATAAATGTTCCTGTGACGGTCCATTGAACAGAGATAAAAATCAAAATGTGTCGAAAATAACGTTTTTTCTAACATTTCCGTAAATTCCAGGGTAACTTTTTCACCAGATGTGATAAATCTTAATGGAGTGTCTTTTAGTCACCCATACCAACATTTCGTTCTCCATAATTATTTCTGTATATATATGTTGAACGGAGATATAAGCCAAGTTAACTCAGAAATGGAGATTTGTCGAATATTAATTTATCGGTATTCCAATTTTCTCAGAAACGGCTCTAACGATTTCGATCAAACTTTCGGAGTACTCTCAGCTAACTAGTCCCTACACTTTGTTCTCCATAAATGTTCCTGTAAAAATGCGTTGAACGTAGATATAGCGCCCGACTATGTAGGTGGTGTTCGAACTTAAAAGGGTGGCGGAAAGTTGTGTGTTGCTACGCACCAGATATTTTCAGCCGATTACATAACTTTCCTTTCTACTTCGTAGAGCAAGGAAAGTAAAAATGGTGTTTTGATCACGACGATAACTATAGCTAACTTTCATTGAATTTTGCTCATACCCTTAGTTTGGCGTTCCATGGTAATTTGCAGGCTAGATATCAAGTTTGAGGGGATTTTTTTCGGTCGTTTTCTCTAAAAACCACTCTAAAATCCAATACGTCGAAAATTTTGGTAATTAATTGTGCTGCTCTCGTCATTTTCCCACAAATGCAAATTTCATGGGATAGTTGCCATATTGGGAGTTATCAATATAAAAAATTTAATCAATATCGTTAGAGCCGTTTATGAGAAAAAAATATTTGGTGTTCTGATCACTATGATGACTATAGTTAACTTTCGGCGGATTTTGCTCTTACCCTTATTTTGGCGTCCCATGGTAACCTGCGGGCGAGATATAAAGTTTGAGCTGATTTGGTACAGTGGTTTTCTCCAAAAATCGTTCACAGACACACACACAGACCATTTTCCCAAATAGTGTTTTTCGGACTCAGGAGGGTCTGAAACGTATAGATCTGAAGAAAACTCAAAATTTTTTTCTCAGCCGATTACATAACTTTCCTTTCTACTTCGTAGAGCCAAGGAAAGTAAAAATTATGGAATTGTATCTTTTCAGGGTGGACAGGTTAAGTTGGGGGAAAATTGAAAAGAATCGCTCTAGTGAATCGACAGCCTAAATGTAAGGAAAAGCAGGAAAATTGAAAAGAAGATTCAGAAGATCGCAGGAAAGGAGTTGTACCAATTGGAGTATGGTGTTGTCCTCCCCCAGTGACAAGGGTGTCAGAGATAGGACAGACAGCTGGGAGCCCTTTGTGTGATACTGAACAAACATGAATAAAATAAATTAAATAACTCACTTTATCGTAATGACTTTATCACCTATTTACTTTACTTCAGTTAATCCTTCCTTATGACTGTTGAGCCATTCGGTTGAGTCTCTCTGTAAAACCTGGGTCGGATCAGCCAATGGTCCCTAGTACATCTGTCAGCTGAGGATGTACTCAACCAGTCCTAAAATAGAGACCTAATAATAGACGTAGCAATCAAGAAGCCAAAAACCGAAGAAAGTGGTATACCTTTAATAACGTCTTCATCAAAAATATAATTTCTCATAGGTTTTACTCTTTTGATGATGGTTTTCCACAATTTGTTGTTTTGTTGCATGAGTGAAATACAGATTAGGAATAATTTAATAATTATATTTAATTCAATTGCAGGTGTTAAAGGCTCTCAATTACCTCCACGATAAATGTCAAATAATTCATACTGACATCAAACCTGAAAATATTCTCCTTTGTGTCGATGAGGAATACATCATTGACCTTGCTGCAGAAGCTGTCAAGGCCCATGGACTGAACAGTCAGCTAATGAATTACATTGGTGAGGTCGCCTTCCTCTTTAAAAAAATTAATAACGTAATAATTCTTTCTAATAACTTGATTTTGGTTGGTTGAATTGTGTTTGTCTGTTTCTTATTTAGATATGCTACGTCGAACAAACGAAAAAAGTGATGATAAGACCCTGGCAACGCGTGATGACTTGCTATACTCTATCTATGTGAAGAGCAACTCATTCAATAAAGTGACAAAGCCTAAAAAAGGTTTGTGATGATAATTTCGTTTTTGTTACTATATTCTACTGAATATTGTTTGAGGAAAACTTAAGAAAACTAATTGACAATGAGGACTCGGGATTGTGAGACTACATCAAGCTGTGCAAGAGAAGAATAAACCGTACTGTAATCATTTGCAGCTTTTTTTGTTTATTGAATGACTTCCATTGTAGGCACCCCCAGTGATCTTAGTCTCGTGGTCAAAGACGAAGATTCATATTCTGACAAAACTCGGGCATTAGATCGGAGCTCGGGATCGCTGTAATTTTTGCCAGAGTGAGCGGCTCTCCAGAAATATACAAACCGCAACAGCCCGTACTCAGAAAAACTTAGTTTTGGTGTGTGGGTGCACATGTGAGACACTTTGTTTGACTGTCTGTCTGTTTGTGGTCGTACAAAACAACATACTCTCCCCGCACTCTTAAGGTCACTATAATGCACACTTCTGTTCGACTGCTAAAAGAACTGGTTTGTCCAAATGACTGTTGTGCGATACCTGCCCCAAAATTGTAGCAAATTCCATTAACAAGCATGAATTACTTGATTAATTATGACTGATATAAACCTAAACCCAGTCAGGATTTTCAGATGCAGACACGTGTGAGAAGTCTGACACAGCAATGTCTGCCTGTGGACAACAGTGGGAGAATGTCTGAACCAATTAAGTTTCTTCTTTTTACTTTGCCCCCTCCCGCCGTGGGAATAGGTAGTTTTTTTAAGAAAGCAAAGATATTAATTAAACTTGCTTAGACTATCTTCCTTTAGTTGATGCTTAGCTTGTTTCTGATTGATATCTCTGTGAAAGTGCATTGAACAAAGATGACTCACGTAACACTTACATCTTCAACTATCCAATACTTATATATCATCCACCATTAATGTTTCTCTGACTAGGTATCGAGTACTTTTTTTAATATCTGAAGATTTTCCACTGTAAATGAAAAATGGGCTTTCTCAATGTGACAGTGTCTTCACAAACCTACACATGCAGCTGGTTATCTGCATTATTGCCCTCACTATCCTTAGGTATAGCCTAAACCCCCTTCAGAAAATTAGGTTCTCTAGACAATGTCTGTTTTTCACACTTTCTCGAAAACGGCTTCAAAGATAAATCCACGTGTTATTTTCTATTAAACTAGTAACTACATTTTGCTCTCCATGAACATTTCTGTAGAAATGCGGTGAATGTAGATAGCACCTTTATTCATAGCATACCAATAAATTTACATGTGTGATGCATTACACCAAATATTAAAACTAGTAATGAAGACAATAGTAGCTCAAACACAGTTAGTGCTTGTTCCTCAAAGATGGTGTATGTGAATGTTGAAAATTCAACGTACTGCCTATTGTGAACATTCATCCTGGAATAATTATATTATTCATCACTCTCATACATCGGAAGTTTGGATAAAATGCCTCTGAACTGCATTAAATGAACACGTTTTGTGCCACCTGACCATATTAAAACAAGAAAGACTTGACAGAAACATTTTCAATAACACTGATGCAAATTAATTTTAATTTTATTACAGTGCCCCAACCACCCTTGCCTGATCCAAAAACATTGAAAGTCAAAATTGCAGATCTTGGCAACAGTTGCTGGGTTGTAAGTATGTTTAGCAAGTTAATTTAGTCAATATTTACTTCATGTTTACATGAAAATATATCTATGAAGATAAAAATCAATGAAAAACTAATGAGCAAAGAAAATGAAAAATGTAAAGCGCTGCTTCCAAATTTAGCTATTTACTGAAAACCAAGGAGTGTTTTCAAAATCATATTTCCTCTCTTTACTATCATGTCTTTCAAATCTTTGATTTCGTAGAAGCCTGTGAGACGAATTTTCCATTGTGTATGTTTACAGAGCAAACATAAATGAAGAAAAGAAAGAGATCTCATCCTTGGTGATCTAAATTATCTTGAGTGAAGAAATTAAATACACTATTAAGTGAAAGTGGTGAATTCCAGTGTTGATGCTAATTTTTAAAATATCTAATTCTCCATCATGAGCCATTTTTATGATGGGAAGTTGAGGAGTGTTACACTACACAAGGACGCTGAATACATAGCTTTGGGACATTCAATAGCTTATAATGAATAATAGGTGGTTAAAGCCCTTCTGAGTGCCTTCAGCGTGTTGGTGTCATTCATATAAACATTCTGTAAAATTTGTGAAGAGCTAGTTTGAGTTCCTATCCAAAAATTCCCGCCTAATCAACTCATTTGTTCGAAGGATCACCATTTTTGCGATGCTATTCAAACTCGCCAATATAGGAGTCTCGAAGTTATCATAGGAGCTGAGTACGGAACTGCTGCTGATATTTGGAGTACAGCCTGTATGGTGAGTATATGAGAGCATCTAAAACCCATAATACAAAATCTAATTGAAACTCAATTCTGCGTAAAATCAGTATCGCTTGAAATCTAAGTATGAACAATGTGTGGAACTGTGTTATAAATTTTCAAAGAGGACAAATATGGGCGATATAAACTGTCATGAACTCCATCATTTCACAACTTCATTCAATAATTCGTTTATTTTACTAATAAATGCGATGAAGCAATAGCCAGCCAAAAGCCACAGTCATTGACTTGGGAAAACCCACCCGTTTTATGGTGAAGAGAGGGGTGGGTCCCTACATATATATACAACCAGGCATTCAGGTCTGTTTCCTTATTATACCTAAACCCTCGACGAGGGTTATATCAGTCATGGAAGTTGCAGTTTTGCCAATATGCAAGAGGCCGATGCCCGCAGCCTGTCGTTAGCCAGTCCCCCAGTAGAGAGAGCTGTTGCCTGTGTTTTACTGTGTGGAGGTGGCCATCTGATGAATCCCGTACCCTCTAAGAGGAGTTCTTCATCTGGTTTCCCACCTGATCTAACTATTTACTTGGGTGGCAAATTTTAAAAGGACAGATCAACTGTGACCGCGTTTCTTAGCCATCACCTTCTTCGCGAACTTTGCAAAATGGTTATAGGTGCGGCCTTTGGAATGAGGAGGGGGAAAAACCAGGTTTGAGCATTCCTGGGGCCGCTGATAGTGTGTGTCTCACTCACCACATCACCAGTGGCTGAGGGCTGACTCTAAGCAGCAGCCAAAAAATCCCTCATGCATCTAGTCCCGGCGGGCTGGACTGGTAGCTGGGGCGCATGTGAGGGCTGGACGCAGGGTGACTACTCACCTTCCAGACTACACACAGTGTATACCTTGCTCTCAGGTCTCAATTCACTCCAAAAACTCTTATGTTTCATTCTCGCCCCCGCTTAGTCAGTCAGATTTGTATCAACAAAAAATCTGTTCAACCTCCAGGTTAGTACATCAAATCTGTCTTGACAAAAAACCTGCTCTCAAATCTGGAATAAGTACGTCAGATTCATCTCAACGTAAAATTTCCCTGCCTTTCTACGGAGTCTGTCAGATCTGTCTCCATATCCTAAATCATAAATCTCCCCAAGAAGTGGGTAGTACTAGATTCACCTAGGAAACCCTAAAAAATTACGAACATAATTTCTTAACACAAACACAGGTTGTAATTTTTGTGTCATGATTGACGATGATGCAAGTTGGAGCCATACATGTAAGTTATCGTACAGGAGTGAGTTGATTTTTGTTACTCTTAATGTAATGAAAGAAACATTCATCTCTTGTCATCTTGTATGAATGAACATTTTCTATACCAAAATTCCAATCGAGGAAAGAATCTTTAGTGAGAGGGAAGGAGGGATAGAGGGCGGTACAAATGTGTCATGGGATACTGACGGCTTGTATGATTTTATCAGTGTGGAAAGAATATTGAACTACTAAATCAATGGGAATGAAAAATTAATTGCATTGAGAAAGCAAGCTGCACCACCAGCACCGGCTAGTAGTCCATCTGCTACTAATGCGGCGAATCTGCAGTATCTCTATACAGTATCACTTGCTGGTTGGTAGAAAACTATGAAAGGTACCACCATATTGCAGCTATGAAAATCATGTTATAACATCGAATGAATTAAAGCTGATTTCCAGTAATTATTTGTTCAATAACATTTTCCATGCAGTTTGTAGAATTCATGGACATTAGCATCTAGGAAATACGTTAATTGTCAGTCCCGTGTTTTACAATCCCCTTGTGTTTTTTTTTATCAGGCATTTGAACTCGCAACAGGGGACTATTTGTTTGAACCACACACTGGGCAGTGCTATTCGAGAGATGAAGATCATCTTGCGCACATTATCGAGTTACTTGGTCCAGTTCCAAGGCACATAATTGAATCAGGAAAACACGCTCGTCAATTTTTCTGTGATAGAGGCGAGTACAATTTATAATTAACAGTCATTAATAAACATAGCTATATAAATATTGATTGGTACATATTAATGCAAATTGTGTATATTTTGGATTTATCAGTATCATTCACAACAGCATGGGTCATGTTACATAGTCACTGAAGAAATTCTAGAAACTGTGGCAACCTCTTCGAAACAATTATTATATACATTATACCTTATTTCCACTTATTTTTTATATGTAGAGTTTCGGAATTTTGAGCTTAGCATTCTTGCTTTTCTCAACCCAAAGAAATGGTTGTCATGAATAAATAAAAAATAGTGTTGATTAGATCTTTACATTTAGAGGCCTCCTGCATATATGTATCGCCTGGCTCCCATAGTAAGCACCACCAGTGTTTGTAGTCTAGTGGTCATAGATGAAGATTCATAATCTGACGAAAGTTGGCCATTGGATCGGAGCTCGGGGTCGCTGTAATTTTTTCCTGAGTCAGAGGCTCTCCAAACATTTCCTAACCCCTCCTAACATACAGTCAACTTTTGGAGGAATTAGCTGAACTGATTGAGCTAGTTATTTTCCTGTGTTTTGGATGGCGGATCTATGGACAATTTTGTTACAGTACTAAATGTTATACAGATTTCTCATCAGCGTTTATAATATTGACGTAAATTATGGAAAAGTCTATTAAAGAAACATTAATGATGGTTCCCTTCAAAGAACTGCTACGAACGTATATATGAATTCATTCTGAATATGAAGTTCTAGTTTTAATGTACTCTAAGGAATTATTTTGTTCATGCATTTATTTTTATGGGTCAATTTTTGTGTGCATATTTTGTAGGTGAACTCAAAAACATTAGATCATTGAGACCATGGAGCCTTTATGAGGTACTGACAGACAAGTATAATTGGGAATCGACAGAAGCTTTGATTTTTGCCGATTTCCTCACTCCTATGTTGGAATTTGATCCTGTTAAACGGGTGACTGCTGCATCCGCTCTTACGCACGAGTGGCTTCAATACTGAAACCTGAAATGCAGCTGTAACATATCAACTTACGCATGATTGGTGTAATATGTTTTTATTCATTGTTTAAACCAAAATTAAATAGAGAACACGTCTTTTAATGTTGTGCAAATTGTTGATTTTCCTTGTTCTAACTAGTGAAATAGTTATGTATGGCAAACGTCAAAAACTGCAACATCCTAGGAAAAGAAGACAATCCTAATTACAATAATTACAAAATTATAAATGTCAGGATCCCTGTAGTTTCAAATAAATTGATCCCTGAATGCTGCATATAACTACAGAGTTTTATTATTTTTCTCAAAGACTAACAATGTTGGTTGGTTCACTGCATTACCACGTTGAATAAATGATGGATTGGTCCTGAGAAATATTGAGCTGAATATTGTAATCCATTGATTGATCATTCCTAGGGAATTGTAAACAAATGTACAAGATCACAATGTTTATAATAAATAATTTCTATTACACGGTGTTATATATTTCCTATCCATGGTTTTCATACTGTGGACATCTATAATGAAGGATGGCATTTCTCATTCCATAAGAAATTGCAATGGAATCATCATTCAAAGACTGTAAATGTTTGTTGATAACCAAAAAGGCGCATGCAAATTTGTGTAACTGATGGACAGTGAATAAATGTACTGTAATGAACTGCTAGGCTAGAGGCGGCTTACTGATTTTGAGTTTAAAACTGGTGAGGAAGTTTCTGCGCATACAACATGGACTCAGAGTTGTAAAAATGTATGATTCTATGCGAATTGGGCACAAGAGTGATTTGATCTTCCGGAATAAAACTATGAATTCGAAGTCCAAAATGAGGTAGGGTAAGACATTAAAACCATGAAGTGTTGAAATGGGGCTGATCGAGCCAAAATGGTGAACCCATGACTTATTATGGGTATAAATGCTAGCTTTCTCTGTTTTTGAAAATATACTAATCTAGAGCAATATGTAGTCGAGCAAACATTTTATGAGAGGCTTTGGAAGAGCTTTGGATACTCATTTCAAGTATGAGATGATCTTGTGTATTCTGAACATGTATGAGCGAACATTAGATTGCTGTAGAAGGATATCCTGGTATATAACAAAGGACATTGATAATGTAGCTAAAATTGCAAGAAGTTGAAATTGTCTCTTGAGCAAGCCTCTTGATAGTGATGATATCCATTGAAATCAATGCTAAATTTCACTTTTCTTCTCCATTTTGAACTTCTTTAAATCGAAATAAAGAAAAATTTGCTTGTTAAATGAAAGCAAGTTCCCTTTCAAGTTGTCCAATAAATTTGGGAGCAAGTCAACGAATTAAACTCAATTTTGTCATTGATATTGTTAGTCTCTGGTCTCATCCGCATCCTTTTCTTAGTTAGCAGCAAGTTGAATGAGGATTTCAAATACGTATGAAAGAGCATTTCATGATGGATTGACTTGAGGGGTGATTTAAGAGCGCTATGGTATCTGTAGTTGAAATCCTCATTCAAATAAAACTATTTGGTCTGTTGTCTGTGATTTGTTCAGTTTTACCTATTGACACACTGACCAGGGCATTTTATTTTTTGTTTATACGTATTTGTTTATTTCACAGGATGTTTGAGAGAGGCGGGTCTACTAATAAACTTAGATATAAACATGTCCTTATGTATGCAAATGAATATGCATATAACCTCACATCCTCAATAATTGGTTCTATGGTTCAATAGTACCCAAAAACGTGATAATCGCTGACAGCTCAAAATGAACATTCCACTGGATGAGAAATCAGGGATTCAGTTACACTCTTACTTCCACTCTGTACTTCTATGATATCTCTCTTACAGCTCAACAATCCTTTTCAGATGAATATGGCCTAGTTTGCTTTGTCCCTATAAAAACTCCACAAAAGCATTCTAGGAACTCTTAGAAATGCTGGGACAATGGTGCACAAAATGGGAAGTCAAAATAAATTCACTTAAATTCTGTCAAGTTACGCACACAAACTTCTTAAAACATGAAAAGCCACCTGTATTTTATATCAGATACTTCTTCTGAGAAGTTATTGGATGCAAACACCTCAGAGCATTCCCATATACGCGACTGATGAACTCAAATACATTGGCCCGAAAACCCAAAGGATAATTTTCTGTAGTTTTGCTTCTTGCAAGAAAATTTGCCACAGACCAGCACAGAACCTTCTAGCATGGAACATGCTTTAGCAATGACCTACTTGAGATCTAAAATCGACTGAAAAAGATCTCATAAAATAAGTATGTAAGAATAAGAAAAGAATGTAAACCTTTCCCTACCCAAAAAGAATGAAACTGGTGGGTGTTTTATTATGGAATTTAAACCTCTACTCTTTCCTTCCCCTTCCTAATCCTGCTTTCCCTCGTCGGCTTTGGGTAATCTGACCACCTTTCCCATTTCATTAATTGGTATTTATCTAGTTTTCTTCATTGCGTGCCACTCTGTTCTCTTGAAATGGATATAACTAATGGGTTATTGGTCATTGGATTGGAACTAGATTGTGCAATAACTTCTGAGACTCTGGTCCCTCCTATACGAATTTCTTCAGTCATTTTAGGGCCATGAACCCCAAAACCTTCACTATCGAGCCTTACTGTCCACCTACCATGTCTTGGAGTATGTACATGCTTCATTGCCGTGGTCAATCAGGAGACTAGAAAATCAGTGATCAGAGGCTAAAGCATGTACGGTTTTTTCAAATTGGCTATAGATAGATATGGATTAGTATGCATGGATGGTTATGGGTAGATAGGTACAGATATATGTACATTCACGGTTAAGAGGCAGAGGTTTTTTCAAAAACCATTGAAAGGGTATGAAAATTTCTAATTAGAAGGGTAAAATGCCATTTGACTTCTCGCAATGAACATAAAACTTTCCCACACTTATTATAGAAAGGAAGCAAACTCTTGGTTAAAAAAAAAAAAAACTCAGTTGCAAAGTATGCTCTATATTAATGTCATGTAAAATTTACAACTTGTTTTCAAAGGAAAAGGAATCTTCCAGCCCTTAGACTGATAATAGTTCTAAACTCACAAATTAAGATCAATCGACAAGTTATATTTGTCATTAGGAAAATTAATTTACAATGTCTATATGTCAACTAGAATGGTTACAAAAATATACATTTATTTGACTTGTAACATGCCAAATGTAGCTCAATGTGCTAATTAAGAGCATGAGCCAATCATATTAGCATAATTATTAATAGGAAAACAATGAATCCAGTAGAATAGAAAAAATTTACTTAGCATCTTGCAACATAACTCAAGTAAATGATTTTAGAAAGTCCTAATACGTGCAAATGTTCTACAACCCAAAGAAGAAATAGTCCATTAATAGAACACATGTTAATATTATTGAAATAGGAGGGATCAGTTGGTATGCTATGCAACGTCAGAGGTGGCACATCACTAGTTATAATCGTTCTCATTAGGTTTTGTTAATATAGTTAGTTAAAACCACATCATTTCGCCCACTTTTACGTTCTTTTGTCTATGTAATTTCATTTGTAACATCATCTTGCAACAAACATAATTTCTCCAAGTCAGGTTTAGTCATTGTTGCTCCCTCTTGTTAACCCTCTTCGTGTTGTTTTGTACCACAAGCATATAATTTGATTGATTGGAATAAGAATGTCAACACTGGATGTCATTGTTACTTTGGAAATCATTGAATCATAAATCCGCCAAGTGAGAACATAATAGGATATAGGTTTTTCTGGTAGAATCAATGTGGATTCAACAACAGCTTGTTCTGAGTTTAGCTAATGCGACTGTTATCTAAGATAAATCAACATCAACAGTATGTTTGACTGCTCTGTGGCAAACTATGCAAAGCAACTCTTATCACAGTGAACAATTATGATGGCACCTTTGGCAATTGGCAACCAATAACTGCCTCTTCTAACGCCAATTGGCACACACAGGATTTTGCCATTACTTGGGGTGATATGATTTGATATAAATACCTATGTATTAACATCTTCATCAATTTAAATAGAAAAAACCTACAATATATTGAAACTCAAGTAGGTCAAGAAATAATGCATAGATGAAATTGATACATAAAAAAGAAATCAAATAATATTGAACACATTATTTACTAGCGTAATTTCTTTTTAAAGCCCCCTTGAAAACTTCAGGGAGATAAAGATAAACTTCATGTGACAAAAGTAAAATAAATAAATACAAAATTCATTTTTGGCATTCAACATAATTGATTTCAAATCAATACAAGTCCCCTTGGGGGCCAGTATATGAAAGACAAAGTAAATGATAGAATAAATGGTAAATGCAGCATCACTGAGACTAACATGATCACGTTAGTGTCGCAAGAATTTTTATCTCATAGCTGAAATGGCACTGGACGTGGCACACACAGTCGGCTCAGTAACATGAGGCTATAGGTTTGTATTAAAAATTAATTACTGTTTGATATCAGGCGCTTAATTCAGAAATATGAGGATTAGACAGGAGTTATTTACAAGTTAAATAACTTTTAGCCCAGCTTTTCCAAACTGAATACAGCACATTACTGTTAATATAGTTCACCCCTCTTAGAAGTCCAGAGTCGTTATGTTCTCATCCATCTCTTACAAACTTACAGTAATTATGAGTTGGTGAGATCGAGCCCCTGTCCTGTTTGATACGAGTAAAACTTAGCTAGGTAAAATGGCCAATCAGGTGGGAATGAGGAATGGCACTAATAAGTGGGGACAAAGGTACTAAGAAAGAAATGCCTAAGAAGAAAAGTGTGCAGTGAGCAACGTTATTTCAGCTGCTATGGAAATTCAGAACTAATTATTGTCATTGATTATGGCAACATCTAACCCCTTTGCCAATGTGCAGCATCAACAAACTATAAGGGTTGTGAATGTGCATTTATGAATCTCTTTAAAAAGGATTTGGTACATCTAAATAGTAACTATGAACTAAACAATAAACAGTAAAAACTAAACCTGGCCTAGTTTCAAGCATTTTGATGTAATTCTCATATCTTCGTATAGCAGGGTTGTTTCTGTTACGAAAGGTAAGTGATTATTTCACTGGTTTATATCTATCTATGTGATACGCAAAAAGTGTAAAGTTTGTTGAATACTGGTCCATAAAATGAGTGTTGAGGAGCTGTTGCTAACGTTCACATTGCGTTCATTCCTTCATGTACTTGACTCATTGAAATTGTATGCAGTATATTTTAGATACAAGTTCTTTTGCTTTTTTCACGTTTAACAACATTTAAAACCTTGCAGGTTAATTTAAAATTCCTATTGTATAGGTTTTCATGGAATACAAAACCCTGTGGATCAGCCACAGTTAGCCCTACTAAAAACTATTGAAAACAGCATCTCATAAAGCATAACAACAACCTACAGGCATGATCTTATACGACCATTCTTTGTCTAAGCCACCTCAATGAAAGCTCTTTGACAAGTTCCCTCTTCAAACGTTTGTTTCGAATGACTGACATCAGGGAAGTAAGGCCCACAGGCACCGCTTCACTATACTATAGTCTCTCCACTGCAATTAATTGTAATACCAATACAGCTGATAGGAAGGCTTGTTGTTGTATCGTAAGTTGAATAGTGAAGAACGATGAAACCAGTTAAGGTTAAATTAAGCATTGCTCTTGGGCGTCAATGTATCGTCCAGCTAGTGGAGTAATGGAGGACTAGAGCTGCATGAGCGTGAGTCTTCATTTTTCTCTATATTTTGCAACCTGCATATCCTACAGAGGGGATAACCTTCCTCAGAAATGGTGCACAGCATCTTCAACATCAAGTTACAAATGAAATTAAAAAATATTACTATCGAATGATTTATCCATCAGTTTGAACACCAATACCTAGGAGAGAATACGATTAAGAGACGAATAAATTTCAAATTGTAATTTTTCTGTTTTTCACACATAATATTAAAAACTACCAGACAGAGTATTTTCAGCAGTCATAGGCTCTGAAGATGAAAATGTGATTTTACATACTAATCCACTACATCTAATAAAGAAATCTGTCAGTTATAGGTCACAGGGCAATCAGGCCCTTTTCATTGTTCTTAATAGATTAACTCTCTAATGGGTATATTAAATAAGCTTTTTTATTTATTCATTTTACTTACTTCTTTCCATGGTTCCCAATGATATGCTGTTCATGGGGGTTATTTCGAAATTTCAACTTTGAGGTAGGGGAATGTTGGGAACTAAGGTGTGGGTCGCTGGCATTCAGAGCCTTTTGAGAACGCAGTTTTTATTAGAAGAAATGAGGCTAGGTAAGTTCTGGGCGGGGGGGGGGGGGGGGGCTACACAGCTCACCAATATTGAGAACCCTGTAATAGTTCCAACATAACATCCCCAATTTTCCTGCGGGGAAATGTCAGAAGGAATTTAAATGAAGTTGTGACGACATTCAATTGTGTTGTGTGCTTCAGCCTTCATCTAACAGCCTGAAACCATCACATTTCAGTGTAACATTCATTAGTCACCCACCCCACACTCCCTCCTCCCCCTCTCCACAGCCTCACTCGCTCCTCATCACCTACCCCACCCATAAAAAGCCAGCAATGCTAAAAACGAGAAAAATGTGTTTCGATTGAAAACAGTACATCAAAACAACTTGAATTCCCTGCTGAAAGAAAGAAAAAATGGAAATTGCACAGACCTCTTGAAAAAAACAGGTCCAACTAAAACTGTGTGACGAAGAAAAATAATAACGATGCACCATCTAACATTTTTTCTTTTTTGTTATTTTTTTTCTGCTAAATTAACATTACCTGAATCCTAAATCAAAATTTCCTGGACGTTAAGTAAACATTAATTGCTGGGAACTGTTTGTGAATCAGGAGACTATAAAAAGTCAGCAGTCAGTCAATTGGGGGGCTAAAGCATGTTCCATGTGGCATATATCTGCACATATGCATAACAGCATACAAGTAGAATAACATTTTGTTCCTGTTTTATAAAGCATCTCAGTAGTGTTGCGGGATGATTTCAGGTTGTAATGCTTCAAAATTCAGATAGGTGACCATCCTAGTATAAATATAACAGAAAGTAAACCAAAAAATGAGAAATTCGAGATTACTAACTAGAACAGTGGTTATCACAAACTGTACTGTCTTCAAAGAAAGACCTTACATAACAAGGACCTTAGTAACATCACAAACAAGGTCCATCAACAGGAACACATTCACACACAGGCACATTCAGACAAACCACACCAAATGAAGATCTAGTGTATTTTACATAGACAAATATCACTTTGATTTGAGGGAATGTTTACTATCACAAAATTGAAGACATCCTCGTTAATGAAAAGATACGTACACTAGGATAAGGGTGATTATTTTTCAGTCGCACATATCAAATATTGGACGTTGTCATCTCTATAACACGAACAATGCAGTTACACTTAAGAACAATTTTAGAAGAAGGTAATGCCTTCTATGATACAAATCAACATAAAATAGTTGAAACGTGAACTGAACCTCCCACACGCTAAGATGGAAGTATGACGACCTGTTAACTGTTTATCCCAGTTTCTGGTCCCATGAATTACTATTACCACAGCAATTTTTTGGTTGTCCCTGAAAGAACCAATATTTTTAGCAGTAGAGAACTTCCGACGTTTTTAGCTGCAGAGGACGTCTGAAAAGTGATCAACATTGAACGTGCTAGTTGCACTATCCAACCTTGAATTCATTTAAAAGACAGATGGAGAACATTTCTTATTTTCAGAAATAATGCATTTTCAGATTGCACAAATTTTGACTTGCACTATGCTAGAATATACATGCTTATGAGCACAGAAATAAAATTGTACTCTTGTCTTCGAAAGACTAATTTATTTTGAAGGGTGTACACCGATGGCACACCACTACCTAACAATATTACAAAACGAAAAATACATGACCATTCACTACCAAGGATGCATGTAAAACATGAGTTCCTACGAGAGTAAGCTTGAAGCTGATTGATTATGAGCTAACATGAGTATGTCTTTTTTCTCTTTTGGGAATCTCAATTCTCTTCCAGCTAATCTCGCTGCCTGAAGCTCTCTTTCAGCATTGTCCAATTCCCTTTGGAGAGCACCGACGTTTTCTTGCTCTCTCGCTAACCAGTCCAGAGCCATCTGAGTTCTCATGTCCTCATCCAAGGTTCTGTTCGAATAATGGGCCACAACCTCCTGTCACAAACATATTGAGCGTAACTGGATAAGTCATGTTATTTATTACAAGAACAAGAGCCCAAAATCTGTCATATTTTAGAACCAATAAAACACCTCAGATAGTGTTACACTGAGCCACAACTGTATAAGTATTACTTTTAGATTTGTTGAAGGGGAGGGAGGAGGCGGCTCTCTGAAAAACGGAAATAATTGCAAAAATACAAGTTGAAAGGTCATGATGTTAATGGTTTACAAGTAATAGTTAGGGCTGGTATCTTGCAATTGTAATTAACTTATTCATTTATAACTGTCAATTTATTATTAATTCCTTGCTGCCACGGCTTTCTATTTTTCTTAGCTATCGTTCTACTTGCAATGAATCAAACATTGGCTGTGCCCTATGTTTCATCACTATTATTCATACTAGCTCATTGATATCTCAATGCTGCTCATTACTTGAATTCACGAATCGAGCAGAAATATAACCCTGATGAATTATTTGCTATGAATAAAATGAAGAGAGATACAGGGATAGTTTGCTTTCCTGGCCAGCAATTACATGCTCTTCAACAAAAACATGTAGAGTATAAAAAATTAATGTATCAATAGTTTGAATCACGAGACTAATGAAAAATAAAATTTATAGGTAGAATACAATAACCTGTTTGGAACTGAAACAAAACCAACTCAAAAAGATCTTAAACGTGGCATTAGAATTCAAATAAGTAGGAACCCTCATTAAGAGTAAAAAAGTGAAACGATAAAAAAATTGCATAACATACAAATCATTAAGAGAACTCCAGGCTTAAACATCTGAGGATTCAGAAGCTGATAACGAATGATTAGCTATAAATCCACATGTGCCCAATCCTAAAACCCTGATTTAGAGATCCCGATCTACATTTATGGTGATGGAGAGCTTGAGACCACTTAACACCTGATACTGACTGCCAAAATACAAACGCACTATTCCTTGCAGCATCCATAATTTCAACCCACAGTGACCCTGAAGCAGCATCAATCTCGATGGAGCAGTTAGACATGTGGAGCATTAGAAGTGTTTTAATAAATGCTTATCTTATAATGTCTGCTTTTAGTATCACGTCATAACTTTCCACAATAATTTGAAGCATTGAAGAGTTCATGATGCAACTCTCAACATAGCTCTATCGTCATATGCAAGCTATTTGTTTTATGTAGATGAAGCAAAATATTTGGGGTACCTAGCTGAAAAACGCACAATCCACACACTACTAAATTCATTTGGTAATACCCTTCAAATGAAGAAATAATACACAACAGAAACAAACAAACTTCTGTTTGAAATGGGCACTGGTTGAAATATTTTTAAAATGTTTTCCACATGAGATCTAACTATTGCACTCGTTCTGCTATGTATCCCTCGAAGGCAGTGTTAATGATTCAGTACTGGTTTCATGTTAGCAGGTAAATCGTTCACTTTTTCTGGTATTTTGACCCTGTGTCAGCTCCTGAGTTTTACCTCAGGATCAAATTTTACTCTGTACCAGTGTTAACACCCACTCATTTTGCCGTTCCTGATCCACACCATTCCCAACATAACTATACCATCCACTGGTTTAAAGTGTGTTTCTTGCGCGCAAAATGAAACATGATCTGACTACAACGGAACAACAAAAATTGACATCTTCTAGGCCACTCTAGGCAATTGGACGAGTCTGACGAATCGAACTGGCTGGTGGTTGGAGTTAGGCAAGAGGCAATGAGAAGAAATAAACGCCAGCCAAGGAGAAACAATATCTTTGGCTACTCTGTCCCATGAGTTCTTTCAACTACTAGAATTCCCCTCATTATATTTACTGCAATTTTACGACTGTCCATTTTGTCGCAGTTCTACACCTTTGAGGCCCATTCTATTCGACTCAGAATCAAAAAATATATAGGAAAGGATGCCAAGCTCGACGTAGATCCAATGAAGCTGCAGAAATTTGTTTTTGGCTACTTTTTTAAACCATATTTTTCCAATAACCACCATCCACCATGGGTTTCGTCTGTTTGGATTGCCAAGTAGCCACGTTTAAGGCAAAATATGGCATGGATGGACATTGCAGATTCAGAATCCACATGCCTTGAGTGTCAAATTTGTGAAAAGGGGAGGGGGGTGAAAAAACATTTTCTGACCAAAAACATAGGTTATTTAGAATTTTTATTAAACCAAAATCACGTAATAGCTAATTTTATCTTAGCTAAGAGCCCTCAAATTTCGTATCATGAAGTAGTTGACAGGGCCAAAGGGTAACTGCTGAATGACGCTAAAAGAAAAAAATATGCTACCTGCTCTTTTACAAATGTAAATAAATAAATTATTCCACTGACAGCACTTCTAGCAAGAACTTAATCTGTGATTGCACTCCTCACTAGTCTGTTATTCGGGGATGAGAGGTCTCTTCTGAGGGTAGAGGTACAGGGAATAATGATGGGGAGACGCTGGCTCAGGCAAAAATTACAGCAATTCCAACCTTCGATCCTGTACCCTGAGTTTCCTTGGGATATGAAATCATCTTTGATCACTACATTACACTCACTGGGGTGCCTATAATGGGAGTCAAGTGGTACAGTTGTACCCTGCCCGAGGAAACCACATTAATAATTAATCTTACGACACAAAATTATTATCCGTTGTCAATGATTGCATGTAGAACAACTTCAATACTTTAAATCATTTCGTTTGAGAAAGATTCCATTATATGTGTATATTTGTATTGAAATAATTATTTATAATTCACAATTACTGAAAATTGTAATTGAACCGGTACTGAAAATAATTTGTTTTAAATTTCGGTGACACAGAACGCAATGCCAGTACTTATGTGTTGTTGTGATGCCAACCCACACCAGTAGTTGAATGTTATTATTATCATTAATATATAATATTAGTGGTGCGTTGCTTCACTTTAGCAATATATATTTAACGGGTAAAACGTAATAATTAACTTTGCATACCTGACGAGAGCACTGGCGTTCTCTCATAGCCTTTAGACTTCCATTCCAGTGTAGTAGTTGGAAAACTGTCATCAGTTCTTGAAATTCAAGCATTGTTCTGCCTTTGTTAGTTTCTAACATGAATCGAAATGCGCCAATACCTGTGTTTGGGCTATCATCATCACCCTGCTCAGGCGAACGAACAGAAGAAATCATAAACATTTTTTAACTAGTTTCTAATAATTTTGGCACATCAATATCATAATCATAGAGTATACATGAACACCACGAATTGAGAAGAATCCTACTGAACAAGTTAATAGCAATTTTGTTTGTTGAGTCATAGTTTAATATTTCCTTAGTTATTATTAGCTGATGTAGAGGTTATCGCAGTCATTGGAGGGTGTGCTCACCCTTATTTGGTATCGATATTGCCCAGGGATGAGCTTCACATTTGGTGCTGCCAATCAATATGTAAAGCAACATAGCTGAACGCCACTTGAAATGAAGAGTCGAGGGCTTTGCTGAAAAATACATCTACAAATTTCAAACCATTTGGTTTCTGAGGGTAGAGGTACAGGGAATAAGAAACTTGCCCTCAAAGTTTCTTGTGAGTCCCTGAAAAGAGTGTAAAACGAACCACACTCGAAAATAGACAGTCAAACTTCTTGTTATTTGCTTGTGAAGGACAATTATGGTGTGTCCATGCTGTTGGTGACTACTGCTAGTTTCTCTAGCACCTAGAAGTCTTAAATGATAAAACTATCATACAAGTTTAAGCAGCTTTTGAGTACACCAAGATTTGAGTCGCATAGTGTAAAGCCACACTAGTATGAAATTATTTCAGCAGATAGAAAACTATGGTGAGGCATGGCAAAGAACCCAACAAGTTGAGAACATTTTGGAGAATGTTATTCATCCCCAAAACACTCATTCAACTTAGTCGCTGGTTTTAGAAATAAACAATACTGTGGTGTCGAATCCAAGCAACGGAAGTTGTGATGATGTTGCTAGGGAAGGACGACGGAGACGCGAGTAACAATGAGAAAAGATGGTGTCGTGTCGGGATTTCTGTCTTGAAAGTTGTTGTGTCCGGTTATCGAAACGTGAACGATTTGTGTGCTCAAGAACATTTGATTAATAGAAAGAGTACTGAAAATACAACAGTTTGTTTAGTTTTAAAGTTATTGTTCATAAAGTTTAGACAGTTCACGCGTTAGTTGTATGTTGTTATTGTCTTTCAGTGTTAAGCCAGTTTTTATCAGATACGAACAATTGGGAAACGGTACAATTTGGTTTCAGAAGTGGGATAAAAACTGCTTAATCCGTTCTTGAAAGATCTAATAACTTCATGCCTGTAGAAACAAGAAGTTCTAGTTTATCGAACATGGAAACTTTGTTGAAGGAAATAATGACTAAAATCGAAAGTAGTCATGACGAGATGAAAACACTGCAATTAGAAACAAGGGCACAGATGGAAGGGTTGGTCGATGCTATGAACAGACAGAAAGGGCGGTTGGACAGAATGGAGTGTGATGTCAGAGAAATCCAAACTGATTTCCAGAACAAAATTGAAAAACTAGAAGAACAGATAGAACACCTTCTTCGTGAAGAAAGACACGAAACTGCTAGTACAGATAACGGAAGAGTACTCCTGGTTGATCGGCATTTGCTGAGGGTAAAGGCTCCGACCTATGATGGTAAATCAGGTTGGTCGAGCTACATGTGACAGTTCGCTGCTGCTGCTGTAGCCAATAGGTGGAGTAATGAAGAAAAGGCGGCAATGTTGATTGTTTCTCTTTGTGGCAACACTGCCGATGTTCTACAAAGCATCCCTGAAGAACGTTTAGACGATTTTCAATTTTTGATTGAGCTCTTGGAAAGAAGATTTGGTGACAAAGGACTGGAGCAGTTGTACAAAACACGATTTCGTACCCGAATGCAAAACCCAGGAGAATGTTTGCAAGAGTTTGGAGGCGAAATATCTCGGTTGATGAAGTTGGCTTACCCAATATCAGACGACGAGATTTTGGAGGATATGGCTGTCGATATATTCGTGGATGGCATACAAGACCAAGGTTTACGAGAAAAAATGAAGATTGCCAAACCAACCTCCCTAGGAGAAGCAGTGGCACGGGCTTTGGAATTCGAAGCCATCAGGAACAGTATTAGTTAAAACAACATGCATGTTAGAACTTCAAGTGTGCGGTATGATGTTAGCCCGCCTCGTAAGAACGAAAAAGACCTGCCAAGTTTAGAGCTTTTAAAAGACCGGATTTGTGATCTCCTGAATGAGATGGCGGTATCAACTCCATTAAAGAAGAATCCCAAGAAATGCTTCAAGTGCGGCAAGCCTGGACATTTCAAAAGACAATGCCGGGAGAACCAGGAAAACATCCAGTAGCCAGCTTCATGGGGCAGAAAATGGCTAACTCCTCTCAAGCTCCTGAATTGATCATCCAAATTTCACAGTTAACACACTCTGACAATAATTTATTACTAGAAGGAAAAATTGCCGGGACTGAGTGCTCGATAGTTGTAGACACCGGGGCTAGTCACACCATTATAAGGCTGAACATTTTGCCAAATCAAATAATAAAAACTTGTGCTGGAACCTATTCAATTGTAACTGCCGCTAGGGAGAGCATACCACTGTTGGGTCAAGCACTTGTGGATATTGAAATAGGAAGTCTGGTTATGTCTCATCCAACATTTGTAGCGAATATTTCTGATGCTGTTATCTTAGGTATGGATTTTATGAAGGCTCACAAAGTAATTCTTGATTTTGACCAACATCTTATGAAAGTTGCCGATTCTGAAATAACTTTGAGATGCAAGGGAGATAATTCAGTGATATGCAAAGTGCTACTAAGAGAAGACATCACTCTTCCTGCTTGGAGTGAAACTATAACTGGAGCCGAATTGGACGGAGAAGCTGAATGCATTATGCTAGTTGAGCCAGCTGCTTTAGTAGATGATGGATCAGTTCTCGGTTGTGCAATAATTTCCGGTGACACTAGTGACGTACCTGTACGCTTGCTGAATGTGACTGATTTAGATAAGACTTTGATGAAAGGAACGGTGATTGGTGTGTGTCATAGGGTGGTGAGCATTCAAACGACTAATGATGCGGGAAGTGAAGCTTGCACAACCAGTTTGGGATCGAATGAGACATTTAGTGAACTTGTTGAAAATTCAGTAGCACCTTTAGGCATGCACGACAAAAGTAAAGTGAGTGATCTGCTTTCGAAATTCAAACACGTATTTTACTTGGAAGAACTAATTTCGTTCAACATCGGATAAACACGGGCAATCGTCCTCCCATTAAGTTAGCCCCAAGAAGAATTCCTCTCGCAAAACAGCCAGTAGTTGATGGAATGATAGAAGAGATGCAATCCCAAGGAGTCATCGAAGAATCGATAAGCCCCTGGGCCGCCCCTGTGGTGTTAGTGAAAAAGAAAGATGGAACAACTAGATTTTGTGTTAACTATTGAAAGCTGAACGATGCCACAAAAAAATACAGCTATCCATTACCAATCAATGATGCGTTGGATACGCTAGCTCATTCCATCTACTTCTCCACTATGGATTTGAAAAGTGGTTACTGGCAAGTCGAAATGCATCCCGATGATCGCGAAAAGACTGCGTTTTCCACTGGTACAGGACTTTATGAATTTAATGTCATGCCTTTTGGGCTATGCAATGCCCCAGCCACTTTCGAAAGATTGATGGAGTCAACCCTAAAAGGACTGCATTGGAAAAGCTGCTTGATTTATTTAGATGACGTTATCATCTTTAGCAAGACGTTGGAGGAACATCTGAAGCATCTGGAAGAGGCTTTCTTGAAATTTTCTGAAGTTGGACTTAAGTTAAATCCTAAGAAATGTCAATTTTTCAGAGACAGAGTTAAATATCTAGGACATCTTATATCATCAGCGGGAGTGGAAACAGATGAAGAAAAGATAGAAGCAGTTAAATCATAGCCAGTACCAAAGGACAAACATGAAGTGAAAAGTTTCATTGGTCTTTGTACATACTACAGAAGATTTGTTCGTGGGTTCTCGGAAATTGCTAGACTTTTACACAGATTGACTGAAAAGGATAGAGCTTTTGAGTGGTCTCAAAGCTGTCAAGCATCATTTGAGCACCTGAGAGAAGCCCTATGTTCAGCTCCCATCTTGGCATACGCTAGGGCTGGGAACGAATTTATTGTGGACACCGATGCAAGCAACTCTGGGATTGGAGGCGTGTTATCTCAGCTTCAAGAAGGTGAAGAACGAGTCATAGCCTACTTTTCTAAGACACTTTCGAAATCGGAGAAGAATTACTGTGTCACTAGAAAAGAACTTTTGGCAATTGTTAAAACTCTGGAACACTTTCACAAGTATTTGTACGGTTCTCCATTTTTACTACGAACAGACCATGCATCACTGACTTGGCTACTAAATTTCAAAAATCCAGAAGGGCAAGTAGCTAGATGGATTGAAAGGCTTCAGGAATACCAATTCCAGATAGAACATCAAAAGGGGCAGTTGCACTGCAATGCTGATGCACTATCAAGGAGGCCATGTAACCAAGATTGCAAGCATTGCAAACGGGTAGATGAAAAAGAAGTGGTCCTTTGCAAGAAAACCATTTTACAACTCCCCACGGGTGAGTGGAGCTGTCAAGGAATTCGAGAAGAACAGGAGAAAGACGAGGACATTACACTAATTTTGGTCTACAAGGAAAGTGGTAGCCGCCCATCGTGGAATGAGATTTCCCCCAAGAGCTAAGATTTGAAGTGCTATTGGGCACAGTGGGACTCCATGGTTGTAGAGGATGGGGTCCTGAAAAGAGTTTGGGAAAGCCCAAACGGAAAAGAAAGGAGATACCAGATTGTTCTTCCTACATCCCGGAGAAGTGAAGTACTCCGTGAAATTCATGGAGGAGTATCTGGCGGTCATTTTGCAGTCAGGAAAACACTGGAGAAGTTGAGGTTGTACTTCTATTGGGTGGGGTACCATGATGACGTAGCAGAATGGTGTCGTAGATGCAAGGAATGTGCGGCAAGCAAAGGTCCTTCAGAACCACCTAGAACTCGAGGTGCTATGAGACAGTACAACGTTGGAGCTCTATTTGAAAGGGTAGCTGTCGATGTGGCTGGTCCATTTCCAAAAACTGCCAGTGGAAATCGATTCATTCTGGTTGTCGGAGATTATTCCAGTAAATGGACTAAGGCGTATGCTCTTCCAAACCAAGAAGCAACAGTGGTTGCTAACGCTTTGGTCAACAATTTTTTCAGTCGGTTTGGAGTCCCCCTTGAACTGCACTCATATCAAGGAGGAATTTCGAATCAAATGTGTTCAGAAAAGTATGTGAGCTTCTTGGGATACGGAAAACTCGAACCACCCCACTACACCCCCAGTCAGACGGAATGGTGGAAAGATTCAATAAGACCCTCGAAGAGCACTTGAGAATTCGTGTAAATGAACACCAAGACAATTGGGACGATTATCTGCAGTTGATTATGATGGCCTACCGATCCGCAGTACACGAAACAACTGGTAGAACGCCAGCCAGCGTACTTTTTGATAGAGAACTTCGGCTACCTTGTGACCTTCTGTTCGGCACACCCCCTGGAGAAGATGTTGAAGTAAACAACTACGCCGACGAGTTACGTAGTAAGCTAAAAAATATCCATGAAGGAGTTCGGCAGAAAATGCAGGTAGAAAGTGACAGGATGAAGGCAAGGTATGATGTCAAAACATCAGGGAAAACTTTGGAAACTGGAGAAATGGTTTGGCTTTTCAACCCAACAAGGAAAAAGGGTAGATTTCCCAAACTACAAAATAATTGGGAGGGTCCATACACAGTAATTACAAAGATAAACAATCCAGTGTACCGAATCCGAAAATCAGCTCGGTCCAAAATGAAAGTGGTTCATTTGGACCGACTTCGGCCTTTTCACCAAGATGGGAATGACGTTGTTCGAGACGAACAATTGTTGGAAGGGGGTAGTGTGGTGTCGAATCCAAGCAACGGAAGTTATGATTTGAAGGACGACGGGGACGCGAGTAACAACGAAAAAAGATGGTGTCGTGTCAGGATTTCCGTCTTGAAAGTTGTTGTGTCCGGTTATCGAAACGTGAACGATTTGTGTGCTCAAGAACATTTGATTAATAGAAAGAGTACTGAAAATACAACAGTTTGTTTAGTTTTAAAGTTATTGTTCATAAAGTTTAGACAGTTCACGCGTTAGTTGTATGTTGTTATTCTCTTTCAGAGTTAAGCCAGTTTTTATCAGATACGAACAATTGAGAAACGGTACAATACGTTGATGGTCTTCTATCTCGTCTTAATTAGTAGTATCTCAAGCATGTGAAGATCACCTCTTAAGATGTGTGCAATGATGTATAATGAGTAAGTTTCATTGTGAAACATGCAAAGCTATCGCACATTTCCATTGCTTCTTAAGCAGCGTATCAATTCTATATCTGACTGTGAGTCATAGTAACAGTGAAACGAAGTGCCCTGTTGGTGCGATGTACATCATACAGCTTTATACTCGACAGCTGCCCTAATCAAGAAGTGCTTTAGACCTTCAGTGGTCAGAGTATTTCTATGAATTGAATGAGAGGGGAATCTCTTTCACGAGGACCCCCTGGTAGTAGGATGCCACGAACTACACAGACCCATCATGATTTAAAGGAGCAATCTAAAAACGTGCATACGCACACGCATAGACCTTCTTCCCTTTGATGTGCTTTTGAAAATATAAAGATTCAATGACCAGTTGAAAACGAATTTTTTGAGACAATTACACACTACTTTTCGCCTTACTAATGACATTCAAGCGAAAGTAAAAAAGATACTACTAAAATGATTAGGTTAATACACATACCTGTTTGGTGAGCCTGTCTTCTCTGGCTGGTAAAGTGCTGTCGTTACATCGAAAGCACTCGCCCATATCACCTTACCATCCGGAGAAGACGGACTCACCAAACAGGTAGGTTAACCTTAATAAAAAAGATATTATTTGTACGGTTAAAAAAATGCAAAAAATTTATCTCTTCCTATCTACCTTAAATGACATCCATGCATCTTGAACTGCCTTTTCAATAAAATCATTCGATATTCTACGGGAAGGATGCTCATTGAAAACCGAATTCATGAGCGCAATTTTCGCAGCACTTCTTCTTGCTTCAGCCTTTGTAGGGCAATTCTGTGAATACGAAGAATTCAAATTATTTCAGCCATCAATTCAGTTATAACTATTTATTAGTACAAGTACTCAAGATCAAGCTAGCATGAGTATTTTACTTTGGACAAACATCATATTATTATTGCCACAATATTTCGGTTTTTCTAAATAATGCTTAATATGTTTCAGATACTCGTAGCCCTCCAAAAATGGAAGATGCATTAATAAAGGAAGGCTATACTTCCAAACAACTGAATTAACCAAAACTTTGTCTTAACTCCTGTACATCCCAGAATCAACATCCCGGCTTCCACAATCTACAATTTTTTGTTTTCCATACAATCTGTTTGAAGAAAAGCACTGACCATAGCTATTATTTGTGAGGCAGTAAACACTAGCAAACTACAACTGTTGACGATTCCTTTGAACAACTAAATTTCAAGCTGAATGCTGTTTTAGTCACAGTTGATGGAAGTAGTTACCTCTAGTTCTATATCAGATGTTCTCCCTTATATGTTTGTGAAAACAATTTTTACATCATAACTCCTCATCACGTGTTCCATTGAATCCAAGAAGAAACACTCTGTATATGTGCATAAAACGTAAGAAATCCACACTAGCTTCGTTTTCTCAAAAGGAAACTTGATTTTTAACACAGAGTACAATGCTCTGTATAATGACACATCATTTGATTGTTTGAGTGCATAATAACGTACAGGAATACTTTCATATTGTTTTTTTAGGTCTAGAAACAACTTACAACATGTATTACCTGGACTTATTGTGGCACGCTAAAATATGATGTTCATTTTATGCCTCTTCTCTCTACTAAGCTGTCTTAACATAGTCATATGAGTTAGTTAGTAGGCTCGGCTAAACTATGATAACAACAAACCACTTAGAGGGTGAGGGACATGTCTGATACCTGGACAAAAGTCCACGCTTTGCACACTACCCTGATGTTGTGGTCACTATCATTGCAATCAAGACTCATGGGACAGCAGAAGTTGTTCTGGGCCATATGATGCAAGAAGTTGCCATGCAGATGAGCGAAATGGACAAAAACTGCAGGATATGCAAGTAGAGATAGTTATGAGGCTGAAATAGTCACTCCTAAAAAGGAGAAGCCTGTCTGCGTCGTGCACACACCAAGGTATAAGGTGAGAAGGTGCTGACCAAACCACACTATCTTTGTCTGATTCTCAGCACCACGCTGAGTCACTGGGAGTAGATCAGGAACTTCTCCAGCAAGGTAGCAACAACAGTGGCTCAGTTGAGTATACTGAAAATGGCAAAGATATCATACAAAAATACTCTTAAACATCTTTGACCTGGTCTGATGTTGATGTGATAAATGGTCCTATAGGTCAGTGCTGTATTGGGATGTAGCTACTATGATGTCGTTGTTTAGCTGTTCACACACCTCGGCCTAGTTTTCAAAAAAAAAAAGAAGCAACCTGCCCCACAAACAAAGTTTCTTTACATTTTCCAAAACTTCGACACGCACAAAGCTACCCAGTGCCCGTTTTTCAATAAATAATACACACTAATACACTAGTAAATAACATACCTGGAAACTAGCAAAACACGAGCCTCCAGGGAGAGTGACATAACACACGTAGGGTGGACTAGAAGAAGGTACTGATTCATATATCACCAATGCTCCGTTTTTCATGTCTGCTCCTCTCGCTTGCTTCATCTGCCAAAATTCTTGGAGTGCTTCCACAACATTAACTACAACAAGAAAAAACTCTTGCTGGCATTCACAAAGCGTACAACAAAGCCAAGATTAAATAAAATGTTGCTAGTATAGCTTATTGTTTCATTTGTAACTCTAATTACTGTTGCTTGTAAATATATTTCATGAAGATCAAGGTAAGGAGTAGTGATTTGCAGTTATGTAGATACAATAATGCACCCAACATGGTTTGAATATTTGGTACGGAAAAATGTAGAGAGAACTGGAGTACTTTCAATGTGGGATTGGAGAGTTTTCAAAGTGAGAAAAAAAAGCCTAGAGCTATTCAACGGTTGATTCAGGTCTGAATAGTCCTGTTTGGTGCCACATACAGCGTGGTTGAATGGGACTCGCGATTCTCATAACTGGCTTGCTTTTATTCATGGATATCAAGAGGCTGCTCAGGGCTGGTTGTAGGTATTCAGGGCATGATAGTAGGTGGTTAAACTAGTCAGTCAAACCAAGTTAAGCCAAGGCTGGATAGAAGATGGCTCAATGCTAGTTAATTGGAAGTTGTCGATGACTAGTCCATACCTGCTATAATGAGTTGAATTCACTGTCAGTGAACCATTGAAATTTTGACCATCAAAGATCGACATTTTCGTATAATCCAGTCAGTTGGACAACCAGTTTACTTGCATATGTATCTTATCTTATTCTTCAAGGGGCCACTGAATCAGAATTTTATACACAAGACGACCTAAGTCTACATACATACACACGACTGGCATAGTTTACCCCCCCCCCACCATTTTATTGCTCAGCCAACGAATCAATTTGTTTTTTACTCAGTTCGTATGAAACACGTATAACCTCTTTGATCCAAAACTATTTTTAGGTCTATCTAGAGTATCCTGCGAAGATTAATGAAAACAGAGTGAAATTGTGCATAGTAATACCACAAATTAATTTGTACATAGGGTTGCTTACACTTAGCTTACAACCTACACAGAACAACGAGCGTGTAGGCATTTTTGTCTTATTTCAATTCGGTTGTAACATAAACGATCGTCTCGAATTCTTGAGATAAATCTGTTGAGATTGCGCTAATTTGGACATCCCTTTTTTTTTTTTTTTTTTTTTTTTCCTTTGAAACGGTGGGTGCAGGCAATACCCTCACTGCAGCCACAAACGGGCCTATTGTAAGGGCGTCCATGATACTCGGATCATGGCCCACCTGCACCACCCCCAGGCCCCACGGCACTGGTCTCACCTGGTGTGACGTCACCTATGCGCCTTCACCACCCCCGCACATAGCGGAGGATATCCGGAAGCTCTGCATTTGTCACCTCTTCGGGCTGAAGAAAGGGCCTCCTAAACACAGAACGGCGCGATGTCATGAGTCCATCGCATACGCACAGCACGTGCTCTGCCGTCTCTAGCCCTACCTCGCAGAACCTGCATACCTGTACCCTGCACCTGCCAACATTTGCAAGGTGGTACCTCGGACAGTGACCTGTGAACAGGCCACACATGATCCTCATATCCTTCCCTCCCAGAGCAAGCACCTCCTTGGACCTCTCTCTGGAGAGCCGGATAAAGAGTTTTGACTGTCTAAGGCCGGGCAGCCCCTGCCAATGAGCAGCCTCTGCACCTATCCTCCCATTTGCCAACCTCTCTCACTAGATGGCTCCTGGTAGTCCCAACAAAGGCTCAGGGCCACAGGGATCTGCTCTGATCCCTTCTTAGCCAACCTATCAGCCCGCTCGTTTCCCTCTATACCCTGATGCCCTGGCACCCAACACAGTGTTACCTCTGTTGTCCTCGGCCAGGGCCTTCAGTCCAGTCAGACACTCCCACACCTGCGCGATGTAAGACAGTATGAGGCTAAGGCCTTGAGAGTGGCTCCACTGTCCACCATGATGTAGATTCTCTGCCGCTTCAGTCCCCCTGCAGCAGCCGCTGCACACAGACTGTCACCGCAGCCACCTCTGCCTGGAAACACCGTGGCCAGCGACCCCAATGGGATTGCTGCTCTGATCCTCGGCCCAAAGATGCTCTGCCCCTGCAAGGCCACCCCTGCACCGAGCCATCAGTGTAGTATACCAGGGCCCCAGCTCGGCGGGAGCTCCCCTACCCACCTGGATCGCCTCATGAATGAGTATCCGAAAGCGGTAGCGCGAAGTTGAACCTCGCGGGCATTGAGTCTACCACATGCAGCTCAGGCCCCCACCTTCACCTTGTCAAGGATCAAGTGGCAGGAACTCCTCCTCCCCGCATGATCAGACCCAACTCCAACATACGCAGCCTGGAGGAACGCCATCCTTTTAACATGTATGTGGAGTGGAGCTAAATCTAGCAAGACCTCCAGTGCAGCCGTAGGGTGTTGTCATACAGCCTGTAATGGCTAGACACGCCCTACGCTGCAGTTTATTTAGCTGCAACTGCACTGTTTTGTTTTCCACCCTAGTCCACCAGACCAGGGCTCCATAGTGACTACAGGCCTAACAACCGCGGTGTACAACCACCGGATCATCCCAGGCCTCAGCCCCCATGTCTTCCCACCATTCTTTGAGCTGCCCACATCACCACCGACGCCCGCTGTAAGGCTTTTTCACGTGTGGCCCAAGAGAGCTTTCATCAAGAAAGACTCCTAAGTACTTGATCTCATGCTGGATCTTCACCACCTTGCCACTCAGCCTGAGTTCCCGCAGCGTAAGGTTGCGCCTTCTGGTGAATGGGATCAGGCTCTGTTTTGTCTGGATTGACAAACAGTCCCTGCCCATTGCACCATGTCTGTAAGGTATTCAGTGCATGCTGCATGCATTCACTGATTACATTCGTGAATTTACTCCCTGACTATAATTACCAGGTCATCCGGCAGATCCTATTACCTTGTAGCCCTCCTCCTCCAGCAGCTCGAGAAGGTATCAGCTACCAGTAACCAGAGGAGAGGAGAGCACCCCCTGCGGGCATCCTGGTGGGCACCACAGAGAGTGTCTCCCCAACTCCGAGAAGACCACTCCTGCTACTCAGCATCTCGTTGGTCCAAGAGATTAGGTATGATCTACACCCTTCCTACCAGCCGCAGCCGTAATTGAGGCATACGACGTATTGTCGAAAGCCCCCAATATCCAGAAAGCAGCACAGCGCAATCTCTCCGGATCTCAGAGTATCTCTCCAGCACTGTTGCCAGTTCGTTCAGAGCAGTCTCAGTGGATCTCCTCTGATAGGCATGCTGGGAACTCCGACCATGGGGTTCTGAGTTAGATAGTTCTCCTTTATTGATAGGCACACTATCTTCTTCCATTGTTTTCAACACAGAAGGACATGAGACTGATGGGGCGGTAGCTCTTAGCCAGGGCTCGAGGAGCCACCCGGCTTTGGTATAAAGACCACCTTCACCTTCCTCCACATAGTGGGTATGTACCCAAGGACATAGCTCGCCCTGAAGAGCCTCACCAGTATCGGACCCAGAGCCTCCCTACCATGCTGCAACATGGCTGGGAAGATCCATCACCTGGCGCCTTGTAAGGTTTAAATGAACCAATAGCCCATTTAACCTTATTAAGTGTGAACATTTCTCTGGAGGCTGCAGCTAGCAGTGGGTTCCTTGTTTGCCCATGACAGGTACCACCATCGGCGCTCAGCTGATGGTGGTGGCTATCTCCCCACTGCAGGCTTTGAGACCCTGGGAAGTGAGCTGTCAGTAGCTCCTCCAAGGTCTCCTTGCTGCCCTCAGAATGTTCCCTGCCTTTAGGAGAAAACCGATTTTGCGGTCTCTCTTCTCTAGAGAGATCTTCTGTACCTTGGACATGGTAGACAAGTCTTCATGCCCCCACAGAAGTCTCTCCAGGATTTCCTTTTAGCCTGTCTAAGGGCTTTATTGTATGCTGTGAGGGAACCCCTATATGCGTCCCACTCACCTCTTCTTTGCTCTGTTAAAGCGCCTCCTCGTTTCTTTCCCAAGCCTTTCCAGTTCCTTGTTCCCCCACGGAACCTCCCTATTGGATCTTCGGGTTTTCAACTCGCAGCTTTCTTCATACGCCTCTACCATAGCTGCGCAGATCTCCTGTCGCCCTTCTTTCTACACCTTCGACAGTTTGCATTTCACAGCTGTAGCTCTCCAAACTGGAAGCCAACACGCGGCTGTACAGAACCCAATCCGTGTTCTTGGGGTTCCGATATGTCTCCGTCACACTATTAGGGAACCGCAGCCTGAACCTCACCATCCGGTGGTGGACATCCCTTACATACATGACGTGATCAAAAAGGCCTACGAAGATCCCTAGACCTAGACTAAAAACGAGGCAGATTAAAAATAAAGTTACCTCACGATTTTCTTTTGTTCCTTCTCTTAAACTTAACTCTTGTGTTTAAGACTGGTACAAGGCAATCATCGACTTGTGCCTCAAATACGTGTGTCATGTTACCTAGATATCTAATTTATTTTAATACTACCAATCCTGTATCGAATGTTAGCGTCGTTGTGTTGTAATCAAGACTGTAATATTGACTTTGCAACAGTAAAGTTAACTTTCTCCAGCGAGGAAAAATCGTCAAAGCGAATTCGAGAAAAAATATCACTACGATAACTATACCTAGTTCGGAGTTGTTTTGCTCATGAAAAGTTAAATAATGAAATAAAAGTCACAAAGGTTGAATAACAAACTTCAGCTGATTTATTTTAGCGATTCTCTTCCAATCGTGTTCACAAACACGCTCGCAATGACACACTAAACAATTTCCCCCCAGGGAAACCGAAAATTTGAAGAAACTCGAAAATATCTCCCTTATTATTTCTCACGACAAAGGAAAGTGAAACGAATTTAAACCTCGTGCCACAGGATAAACCCAATTTTGACAACCCCAGACAGCCAACTAGCTCATACACGCGTTTCCTAACCGCCATTTTTACCGTAAAGTGAACTAACCAACTAATTAAGATTATATGAAGCTCAACCTCCTTGTTCTCTGGGGATAAGTTTTCCCACGCGTCATCGAATATTCAAAAGCTGTTCGTTTCCACCATCGCCTGAACTACGCCGACGAGGTACAGTTTTGAACTCTGCATTCACGATAAGAATCTTTCACGTTCTCTTTCGAGCTTCGTGTGAGAAAAATGTCGGGAAACGTCAATTGATAGAATTTAACGCAACACTACGGAAAGAAGGTCAGAGTTATAAAATAACGTTTCACCCGAGTAACTACGTTAAATGATGAATATTTTTCAACGCCTTCAATAGGCAGTATTATTTTGACTTACAACCAGCAAGTGGTCTTCTCTGTTGACGCAGTGGTTATAGTACTGCACAGGTTTACCTTAGAGCATGGAACTGGCGAGGAACGTTCTCAAATCGAATTTGAACCTAGTAAGGACTATTTTTTATAGGAGAAGGGAGAAACTTGATCAAGTTCTACTGATCTCACTCTGTGTACACATAGCATTCCTAAAATTTCTTTGGAGGCCAGTTGATATCAATTAGGGTTTTGAATCTATGGCATCTATCAGGAGTAAAAAGTCTCGGGTTTCATGACCTCGGAGACTGCACCTTCTGTGGGTTGCAGTGACTGAAGGTGAGGGATAAGAAAATACCACAACATGACGGGTAATCTGTCCTTTTCCTTCTAGAAATCTCAGGGATTAAAAAAAAAACAATTTTTTTTTGTTTCAACGAAAAAACTACAAGCGAAAGAACCGGAAAACGAATGATTCATTTAGAAGCAGTCAGATGATAATGAACGCGTCCTCTGGTGAAATCTAACGACCGCGAATAAAGGCACTCAGGCACGTTCAGCGAACCGCAGGTGAATGCAAGCCTAACTTGTCATTATAATTCATTTATTCTCCCTCACTGTCGATGAAACGTCTTTCCCGTCTGCCGCAGTCAAGTCTGGTATCCGGCATCATCGCTAGGCCCTGTATGAGGAGGGTGGAGGGGGGGGGGCGGACCCTACTTTCAGTTAAATGTCGAGATAAAAAAGAAATGGCGCAAGCAAAATATACTTGGGGATGTAATGCAAGAAGAAGAAGAAGAATAGATAGCGCTTTAGAAGTAACTTCAATTTTTTGGGAACTGCCAATGGCAAAAGGGGTTAAGTAGTAGATCACTATGCACTTAAATACACGGCCTCCTCAATGCCTTACTAGACCTCGTAATGCGGGGGGACATGTTCAGGGTAGTCACTGTATCAGTTTTCCTCGACCATAAGTTTATTTATTATTTTACAACGACAGGGCTCACCCACAGTACACCAACGGCGGAATCACTCTACCGATACAGCGAGTTTGATACACCCACTGGTATACTTAACTCGTTACCATAGAACTCCTTTTCGGTCGTTTGTGATAAATGGAAGTAACCGTTATATCTACATTAAACCATTTCACATATTAACTGGTGACTGTGTTTATAAAAATACATAAATCACCAAGGTCAGAATGAAATGAAAAAGTAAACTGTTGCCTTAAAGAGAGTTTCGTTTCCTAATAAAATCAACTAATTCTTCCTGATATTCGTGAAGGAGCGTTTTTGAGGTAAATATAAGGAAATAGGTACGAAACTACTCCGCCGAGGCAAATCCCACGTCAGATGGTACGTATTGAAGTAGCGTGTATGCCGAAAGGATTAATTCAGTACGAGGCAAATCTGACATCAAGCGGCAAAGTGAATTAAGGTAATAAGGTAAATGACAAAGAGATTTTTTATTTATATAAACAGAACCAAGAGCCAAGTGGAGTGTTGAACCACGGTAACAAGAATAAGCAATGGTTTCCTTCCCAGTAAGGCTACAGGTACATATAAGCCCCCCCACCAACAGTAGAGAAGGGAGGGGAGGGCTTGGAAAATTTCCTTCTAATGTTTTAGACATCTTAGACTCTTGTTTCCCGCTTCGTCTCTTTAATCTTCTTTTTGGGTGAATTATTTCTCCTATGAGTGTGAATGAATATGTTCGCAAGGGGGTTTGTATAAAATCTTACTGGCATTTTCATGGCCGTTAAAAATGCATTACCGCCATTTTTCAGGATAGCTTGCATAAGTGGCACTGAGAACTTCTTTGGGTCTCGAGAACTTATTTTTGGCCGCTTTTTCGGTTTTATATTATACCGTTTTGAAAACGAAGTGGTGTTGATGAGAAAAAATAATTTAATAATTGCACTACCTAGCATGGATAAGCGTAAGTAACGATCTTGCCACACCACGAAATACGCACATCTTTGGTCGGGGAACTAAGTATTACGTTATGGAGCAAATTGTCGTCTATTGCAAACGCTTCGATAACTTCCGCTCTTAGACCTCGTCGAGGGCGTCACTATGGGTGTAGAATAACACGTTCACGATGGGCCGAAGAGCCTTATTTCGATAGGTTTGAATAATTTTCACATTGGTTTTCTTCGTACAGCTCCAGAGCTGTATTCCGTACGTCCAGACTGGTTTCAAGACCTGTTTGTAAACGAGCAGCTTATCAGGCGTTGCAAGCAAGGAGTTTCATCTTGAGAGCTAATGCGTCTTGCTAAATGTGAAGTTCAACTCTGCTCTTACGTTAGTGGGAAAGAACAGACTGACAATTTCAACCTCACATTTTCATCAAATCCTCTAGTTTGTGAGTTCTAAAAACACATTTGTGTATAACGTTACACGTAATGCTCATGCAGTACTTCCATTTAGGCACCTTCTGGTTTCACCGCTCTTTATCACATTTCTACTCTGCCGTTGTGGGCGTCTACTTGCTGGAATTTTGTGTGAACTGTGGCTGATGTTGAGTGAGCAAGAAACAGCTGGAGTAGTGCGATGTAGCTACATCATCTGCAGGGGGGAGGGGGGGGGCAGGTACGTCCAAGGTGATACGGTTTACAAAAAGCAACGTTGGCCTAATTTCAAGGCAGGGCTGTGAGTGATATTTTCGGGCTGTCTCTGGGGAGGTGACCACGTGGCATTTTTGCAGGTAGCGGAGATTATGGAGAGTCAGGTAGTCTCAAGAGCTCAGAATATCGCGCGCATTTTGCTAGAAGTCGAAGAAGGGCGAGACACACCAACAATTGGCTGACTTGGAAGCTAATTAAATGGAGGCTGATAAAGTCAGTGGTGCAACACAGACTGTGCCCTTGAACTGGCCGCTATGGGAGCAGGTTATCCCTGTATTCCATCACCAAGCGTGTATTCGTCGTACTCAGATCTGCACTGACGATCGTTCTATTTGTAAAACTTCCAACATTACCCACTCCCCTTTCCATAGAACTTTGGGTAGTTGAACCACAGACCGTCACATATTTGATTTATTCACCATTGTTTTTATTTTGTTTCTGTATATCATTTTAAACATCCAACGATTTGGAGGAAGGAGAATTTTCTGGACACAAATGACACTAAATCCCATGACCTGGCACTATTCAGAACCCTTCGGTAGTACGTCAGCATCTTCAAGGCAGAAGGCCGCGTCATCGATTGAAGACAGAAAATATTAGGGAAGAGACGTAAATATCATGTCAGGTATTCAAACAGCCTTGAAAGTGCTGATCTTCGAAGTCGAATGGGCCTGAACAACAAAAAGAAGTTGAATGAAATAGGAGCGTACAGTAACGAACGCCGAAAGTAATTAAACCGTTCTGAACAGAATGGGGGCCAAGGGCTCATTAGCACGCATAAGCAGCAACAGAAACATGTTTCTAAAATTTGACAATAATTTTCCCGTCGATTTTCCATCAAGTTACCAATCATTTCTGCTTGATGTGCGATTAGTTATACTCGACATAGTCTCTTTATTTAAGATTTAGCCGTGAGTTTCCCAGCTAATTTTACTCGTTTTCTCACATATTTAGTCTCAGCAACGCAAAGGACATGGATAATGTCGCGATCGGTAAAAAAAGTTGAGCTTTCCACATAGACATTTCAAAGGACTGAAGAATTAAAAAAATACATACGATGCTCCGTATACCCTGTGTGCGCGCGTATGTCCGTAGTAAACTATGCGGAAGAAAATGGTTAACCTGTTGGGCTTGCTCTTCGTTTTGCTCGCTAATTTTTGGAGGATCGAAAATAAGGTAAGCATCTGTGAAAATACGGCGAGCGAAGATAAAACCTCGGAGTTTTTTTTTTAAACTGGTGCAAAACGGCTTCAATGGCTTGGATCAAACTCACAGGGTGTCTTGGCTCAAAGCCACTTAATGTCGTAGCAATGAAAGTGATAAAACGAGGAAGAAGTTAAATAAGAACTAATTTTCAAAACAGAATTGAAAATGTTTCCTCAAAAAATTGGAGTCCTGAACGTGGAGATGAGCCTATCCCTGCAATCTGAAGTAGCTTTCTGCTAAGGACGAAAATACAAAACATGCTGAACTACAAAAAAAAAACTGAAATATTTTTCTCCCTACACATTTATAGCTTAGCGTCCTTGCATCTCTGCAAAATTCGGTCTTAGTTTTTACCAATTTCGAAAATCTAGGGAGGAGCCTACGCGTGTTGTTCTCCATAAACGTTTATCAAGTAAAACCCAAGACGTGTCGAAAAATGTGATCTACTTAACAAGCTCTCATTTTCCAAGGTAAATGCCAGACTTAATTTGATCAATTTGGGGGAATGTAATTTAGCGACTTACGATCACATTCTGCTGGAATGTTTTCTGTAATGATCCGTTCAACGGAAATATCAGGCAAAATACGTAGCAGCGACAGTTCGTTCCTAGAAGAGTCCTTGTAGAAATGCGTCGAGCGAAAATGCGGAGCTTCTTTACATAGCGCAACGAATTGACTGAGGTTGAGGGAAGTTGCGTGATTACCATCAGATGTTTTCCTAACGATCCTACTCAATTTCATCGATCTTACTGTGTTTTTTAATTTCGGCCCAAACCGATTTATTTTTTCATTTCCCAACTCTTGTTACTATATTTTCCAGTAAATATTGTGCTCCACGCTAGTACAATATTCAGTCGATGTCCCAAATGTATGTACTCCTTTTCCTAAGCCCCAATAAACTGGAATTGTAACTTAAATGTGATACTAGCTGTTTATTAGAAGCATTTCCCAGCTCATGAGGTTTGTCTTGATAATGTCTCCTTCCACACCCGGGAGGGTTGGCGATGAAATGATTTAACGTCGGAATATATTCGGAAGGTTAGTTAGGATCACGTCAACGAACAAATTTCGGATCGTACGTCTGTTATACTCCTCGTCCGCCTCAAATTTCGAAGAAATATAATCGAAGATGCCGTTCCATTCGGGCAACTTCCGGTCGATTACTCGCTAAAGTTGTGGTTGAGGATCGACCTAAGAAGAAGTGGTTGCAACTTCTCTCAGACGATTGGAGGGACTTAGTTCCCGGAGCTGGGTCCGAAACAGGTCGTACGCAGATATCGATAATGTGGAGCACAGTTGGGAAGAGGAGGTGGATGTAGTGACGGTACGGGAGAGCGGAAGATGACTGACCTCATGAGACAGGACTGGGCACACCGTGAAGAAACCAGTCGAGGCTGTAAGGCGAAGACGAAGGTTGATGGATTCTCTTCAAGATGAGCATCTTCCGCTAGGCTCAAAATTACGGCACATGCATCCAACTAGACGTCTCGTTCCCTTCTCCAATTTTATTGATAATTCATTAATATTACGCATTTGAAGTCCAATGACTGCGAATTCTGTTGAGAATGTATATCACCCTCGGAAAACGCATAACACTAAACGCATCCTACAGCAACTATGGCTATTAGTATGATGAAATCACCCTGTAAGTTCAATCGAAATCGTTAAAGCTATTTGTGTAAAAATCATCTGCGTAGTCGAAGTAAATTAAGCGTAGTGCAAGGGCTTTGGACACACATACTGAACAACAACGAATACAATATTTCCGAGAGTTCTAAAACCAAAAACCCCGAGAAGATAATACTTTCAACGCCCTAAGTACTCCCCGAGGCAACATTAATACTGTCAACGCTTTTCAGTTAGCGTGTTAGTTATTGCATATTAACTTGAGGTTTGATAGCAGTTGTGAATATTCAACCTAATTTAACATATTTTTTTCGAATGATACAACTTTGCATTACAAAGTAATGATTATGCGAATTGGAGCGCATACTGCAGGATCAAGAACCCTGTAGTATATTCAGAGACCAGATCCATTACTGAGTACTATTACGGAGAAACCACAACGATTATTACAGCCAAGGAGACAAGTGCCCCAATAATACAGAGAGGGGCCAAGCAATTGAGAGCTGGGCTTTTGCTCTTGAGCAGCAGAAAGAAAAGCATGAAAATTGCCACTCACATTCATTATACAAGTGAATCTACTTCTGTAAAGTTGTAGTAGACCTCTAAAGGTTTCGCATGAAAAGGGCCACCTGTCGCGTTTCTCCTGAACCTTCGATACCTTCTACTTTCCCAGAACGATGCACAGAACGTTCATGTTCATCAGGAGGATTCACGTTTAAAACAGGTTCATCACCGTGGAAGAAAAAACAAAAATTGACCGCACATTTTTCATTCTCGGCCGCAAATCCCCTCTTTTCTTGGGCTGACCGAATAGGGCTTTCATATCTATTAATGATAAAAATCATCAGTGCAATGGGATCAGAATGAGCATTGTGCCCGGAAGGCGATTTTACTTCTTGGCGAAGGAAAATTTCCTTTGACTTGACGTTTCCAGTGAAACGAAGATGACGTTAATCATCGACATCCGAACCTTCAACCAGTTGCGCTTTGCGCTTTTTTCCCCTCGAGGACCAGCAATGCCTTCTTCAACTTTCTTTGAAACAGTAGACGGTTAAGAGGACTCCAAAGAAAGCGACCGCACCGGCGAGAGGGTAAAGCCTGGCTGGACAGTTGCCTTTGTAATTATAGTGTACCCCATCACAAGTCAAACCACCCGGAATTTTTTACTCCTACTTCGAATTTGAAGAGTCTTAACAGGTAGAGCCCCACTCATTTTTCAAAAGAAAAAAAGAGAAAAGAAAGCGCCTGGTCGGAACGGATCCGGGTTACTTGTTTCAAAAAAGTAGCGGGAACAGTAGTGGGGATGCGTGCAATGATCTTTATGATCGTGAGAAATTGACACAACGTTCCTATTTCGTAACTTCATTTCTTGCTTTCAACGTCAACTCGATTTGCCTCATTCGACAGAACCCTACCGTCAAGTCTATAATGCCTTCCTCTCCTACACGTTGTAAACAACAATGATATGCAGCGCGTTGTTCATGAAATAGCGAATGGCGTGATGTTCAAGGATCCAGAAGGAAAAGGTGACATGACGGGCACAGAACGGCCACAAATGGCGTCTGCTGCTGGTTGCACGGACATATTCCCCAGAGAGCCATCGACGTTTGTTTTCAAACATCCAAAACTCGATCAACGAGAACTCTTCGTTTCTTTATAATTCGTCTTTTTATAGGTCCACAAACTACAGTAAAATTTGAATACATTTTTAGGATTAATGTGTTAAAAACGTCTGCCTCTCTCTCGTCAGTTCACATATTTATGTCCCAGATCTCACGCAAAAAACTCTGACATTGACATATGTATTGATCGTGACAACACCCATAAAAAAAATTAGTCGACCCCTTAACACTCTTTCGTGGGTTTCGGGCCGCTGTGTGTATTGTTTCCCGTCATATGAGCCTCTTAACGGTTCGTTCCCATTTAGCGAAACTTCGAAATGAACCAACATTCGATAAAACGTATTATGGCAGATCTCTCAACAAATTACGATTAATTTCAGGGAGCTGAGCACACGGCAAACGTACACTTGTCAATGTTTTTTATTCGGCTCTGAAAATCACGTCGCTATCTTATCGTTTTTTATGAAGTGGACTGTCATTTAGGAGCTGATTTTGTATTGTACTTAGGAATTTCAACTTGTTATTTTCGCTAGCTAAGGAGTGTGCAGGAAAATAGTGTGAGCAAACCTATTAATATACTTATTGTGAAAGCTTTGTGATTGAAACTTCGGAAATAGCCCACTTTGTGTACCTAAATGAAAATAATAACTCAACGCTCGTACTTGACAAGAGACAAATGATTTCACGAGACGGAAGGAATTTGTCTGAATGCATAACCGCCTTCAGCAGCTCACTTTTGAACAAGTTCATAAACAGGGATAAATCCCGTCGTTAACAGGAACAGTCAAAAACCATTCTAGACTTCACTGGGGGTGCAGCTCTGGGCTTGAAGTGGCGCGAAGGAGGAATATCAGACCGCAAAACAGCCGCATAATTTGACACGAAAGGAGTTCAACGTGTTAGGGACGAATAAGGAAGGACAGCTCTAAGTCACTACATGCACCTCTCCGTAGGTAGACTTTGGTGTCACATATCCATAATCGCATCCTGATAGCAATATTGCATGGTTCAATGGTTTCGGAGATAATTCTGGGTACAAGGATGACCCCAACCAACTGGATGTTGGTCGTAACTTCGTTGCAGTCTTCTTTCAACGATATACTGCGACAATCTGTTGAGAGTGCACTGCAACCTGGATGTTGCAACCATCTCAATTGTCACTATTCCACAATGAAAGTTTCAAGAAATCGAAAAAAACTACTTTTCCCCCTGCTTAGTGTCAACTCCATGAACACCACCGTTCATGAGCTACAGTAAAAAAAATTCTTCCTGGACTTCTAAGGGAAAAGTTAGCCTGGCGTTCAGGTTCCTAGCACGTGCACAACAAATAGCCCGTGCCCCGTTCGGGAACATCGGAGTGAAACGTCTAACCTATTGGTTCTCTATTGTTAAGAATGGATTCATACCTACCTCCAGAGCAGGATGAGAACGCGTGGGCTTAGAACTATATCAAGTAGGCGGGCAGTTTTGTAACCTATTATCTTCAAATCTCCTGTTAGCCTTCCGAGTTCAACTCCCGCCTAATTTTAGTATAATGATAATGTCAGCTTCCTCAGGACGATATTAAACAACCCGCCTGGCTCATTTTATAGCCGCTCAGGCAGGGCATCTTGGTCAGATCTTATTCTACCCTTTGATGACTTCCATCATTTTCGGCTATTCTCCTACAAAATTAAGGAACGCGCGGCGCAAGATGCAGAAGGCAGCGAATTTCCTTCGCATGTATAGTTTCTCTTGAACGTGCATGTAGCACGGAAAACGGCGGAAACCTCAATTTTAGTTTGTACCTTGCTGGCTTCGATGGCGTTGCTCTACTACAAGGATAATAAGAAGTAAACGATAAGTCGTCTCACGTTATGTGCATTTTGTACTTATATCTACACACTACTCGTGAGTGAGTGCAGCGCTGGAAAAGTGCTGAGGAGATGAGTCACTTGGTATTCTTCCAGCCATCCGCTTGTGTCTGGACGACAAGCTTACTAGGTGAATCTAAATATGACCCTGTCGAAGGTTGCCACCTCGTTCTCATTCGCTCACCAGTCAAGACATTCTTTCACTCAGGCGATTTAAGAAGTGCTACTAGCTGAACAATGATCCATAGAAGGAGATAATAATAAAATCTAAGTAAGAATTGCCAAATATGTCTAAGGTATTGATGACGTTTTTATTACATTCCTTATCCCCACACCAGTAGAATAGCATGCTCGGATGTGAAAACTTGACCTACACATTTCATAAGATTTTAGGTTACTTTTGGCCCTCTTCCTAATTCTCTTCCATACCCACTACCAAGGACATCCGGTACCGGTACTGCGCCTAGGTATTTATAAATGAAGAACCACTGTCGCCAAAAGCTTTGAAATGAACGAGAAAATTAATGTTGATTGGTTGGCAAAGAGCTGGTCACCGCTTAAACCCTACATCTACTAAATTCTTCAGTTGTATACGTGTCTTCACAACCTTTGGAAGAGAGACAAATCAAATCTGGTAGATTAGATCAATTGGGGGAGGGGAGGGGGGGGGTGCTTGAATGAAAGAATGAAAAAGAGAAAGCGAGAGACGCGCGAACAGTTCGCATTATAGCTCGATTAGTTGGAAGGATTCATAGTTAAAGCCCCAATTCATGGTTTCGTACGCCCAATTATCCCACTCTGATTTCATTAAGGATGAACAGGTCATTAGTATTCAGAACCGATGCGGGATTTCGAGAAGTCTTAAGGCTGCCTTGTGTCATTGGAGAGACCTTTATAGGCTAACGTGCTTCTGAACTCAACATTATTATCAACAACGCATATCTTATTTACCTGAAGGAAATTTCAGCAAATTGTTTACATCGAAGCACCGACTCAACATTATTCTCTCCGTCTTGAAGCAGTAAATAATTTATAGAAACTATTCTTTAGTTTAATGTTTTTGTTTCTTTAGGTTCCTTAGGTTAATTTTTAATTTTCTCAGGGCGAAAGTAAACTGCACATTTTGTTTATCGGGCTTCAAAATTATAGAAACATAATTGAATAATAACTTTTGTAAATAAACCACAATCAACTGTTTTTCGTCAATACGCAAAGACGACTGATTCCCAGGATTGCAGCGTGAAGTCAATAGTGAATACGGTAAGCTACCAACTATATATTTAAAAGCTTTGTCATGCATTGTGCTGTGTCAATTTTGAATCCACTGAGGGGGAGCGACGACTGAGCACATTGGAGTGTGAGGCTTTCTCACTTGGACAAGGTATGAAGCCGAACCCTGAGCGCCAGGATATGGGAGGTCTGGCCAACTAAATGATTAGGATTAGTACGTATCATGCTAAAGAGGTAATTCGATCAAAACAGACGCCTCGTGGCATATCCATTTTGCACATCCAGAGGTTTACAATAAATGGTATTTACTTCGGCCTAGAGCGCTTACTCTCTCAATTAATACAACTGACTATGACAGTCGAAACGTTGCCCATACCATTTATCTTGATGTCGTCAGGTTATAAAAGATATTGATGATGAACAAAGGTGACAGGAGGCTTTCAGTGTGTTTGAAAGGGTTACTGATATCCAACACTGATGAGTGATATCAGCTGGTAATGTAGGATAAGTTACACTATATTCATAAAAGAAGTAGAGCCACGCATCGAAGTCGCCATGTCCCGTGAGGAACTGGCTCGTCCAACCCACCTTCTCTCAAGACGTTCACGGATGATAGGGAAGGACTCATATACGTTTCACTTCCCTTTGACGAGGATTCCCATCTCGCTTGCCATTTCTCTAACGCCCATTCGTCGATGGCGACAAGTTTTTGTTCTGTGGTGAGATCCACACCTAGCTCGGCCCAAAGCAGGGATAGTTCCAGTTCCACTCTCCACTTGTCTACCATACAACAACGGTGGTAACTAACCAGTGATCACCAGGAGTGCTTCATACAGTGTTAGAGGGGATTGGGGCAATATTCTCTTTCCATTAACTGTTAGTTCGCTACCCCAGACAATGGCGCAGTAGCCTAGATAGATGGCCTTGTACATGAGAATATTGGCATGGTAACACACCCCAAGGTGGCCTTAGTAATTGCGCGCAGTGATTATTGATTGTAATGGTAGTGTCTTTAAGGGACTATAGGTGTTAAAGTTAACGTACCTGTTAGGTGAGTCCGTCTCCTCTGGCTTGTGAGTTACTGTGGCTCACAAGCCAGAGGAGACGGACTCACCTAACAGGTACGTTAACTTTAGTATTTGCCTACTGGCGGACACAACCCAATTTCTTTAATGACTATAGGTGTTATCTGAACCCCCACCTCTCACCTACATTCACTCCCAAATACTTGACGTGCTTTTCAAGTAGGAGCCTGTGGCCTCCAAAGCGTATTGAAGGTTGGCTATTTACTTTTCCTTTCAAGAGGATTAGCTGGGTCAGCCAGTCCTGAGATCGTGAACGTCGGGTGCGACGATGCATATTTTATATTATTATTCTCTTTTCTATCATAGTACTTATTTTTGCCGAAGTTCCGTTGGTTCCACCACTCACGTAGTCGTGAATATGCTGAAGTTACGTCACCACAATCAAAATAGTTTCCCACGACCGAAGAGTGTTCTCCACACGAGTTTCTAACATAACGCTTGAACCGAACTGTTTTCCAACTGACCCTTCAGAGAAGCAACGAGTAATGATGTTCGGTTGACGAGCGTCTGAGAGAATGGAAAGATATTCTCTTTTTGTGAAGGAAGGCTGCCCTGAATGCTCCGGCTTCAAGCGCCGCACTGCGTGTCAAATCGTTCATACGGCACAACGGATTCCAACCCCTTGAAAAACTAAGCCAGTCGAGCGATAGAACACACTGAGTTAACGAAACATTCTGCAAGAGCTCGTCTAGAAATTTACTAAATATCTGGTGCGTTGCAACACACAACTTTCCTTAGCTCTACGTCAATTCACTTTGTACGTGGCTAATTCTATTTAATCAATTCACTTATCACTCAGTTAATTTGAACTTAGTCAAACAACGCTTTACGGCAGCAGGAAGCGGTGGCGCTTACAGTTCCGGAATTTATTGTGCTGCTCGTACTCATTGCAGGACCATTATTGAGCAATTGGTACACAGATAATTAATGAGGCTGTAAACACACATTTTTTGAAGAACGATAGTAATCACTTTTGCAGAGTTATTGGGTAAACACTTTTAGAACTGGTAATAAGCGAAACGGCAGTAATTGAAATTCAGGAATTTCTGGAGTAACCCCCATGTATCTCATGAGCGTTTTTAAACACTCACCCTTTAGGTGTTGGATTGGACTACAATACCAATTTTTTTTCTTCTTACATTCTACAAGAATTCCAGCGGAGTTTATAAGGAAAAAACTGCTTTTGGTCGAAAATTTTGATAATTTATTGTGCTGCTCTCGTTATTTTCCCACGAATCGGAATTTTATGGTATCATCGCCTTATTTAGAGCTATCAATATAAAAAATTTAATCAAAATCGTTAGAACCGTTTTTGAGAAAAAAAATTTGGTGTTCTGATCACTATGATGACTATAGTTAACTTTCGGTGAATTTGGTTCATACCCTTATTTTTGCGTCCCATGGTAACCTGTAGGCTAGACATCAAGTTCCAGCTGATTTGATTTGGTTGTTTTCTCTAAAAACCACGCTAAATTCGATTTCGTCGAAAATTTTGATAATTTATTGTGCTTCTCTCGTCATTTTCCCACAAATGGGAAATTTATGGTATAATTGTCTTATTGAGAGCTATCAATATAAAAAATGTAATCAAAATCGTTACAGCCGTTTTTGAGAAAAAAAAAATTTGGTATTTTGATCACTATGATAACTATAGTTAACTTTCAGTGGATTTTGTTCATACCCTCATTTTGGCGTCCCATGGTAACTCGCGGGCAAGATATGAAGTTTGAGCTGATTTCGTACGGTGGTTTTCTCTAAAAATCGTTCACAGACACACACACACACAGACCATTTTCCCAAATAGTGTTTTTCGGACTCAGGGGGGGTCTGAAACGTAAAGATCTGAAGAAAACTCAAAATTTTTTTTTTCAGTCGATTACATAACTTTCCTTTCTACTTCGTAGAGCCAAGGAAAGTAAAAAGGTCATCGGCCAAAGCTAACTCACTTGCTATGCGTAAAATATTAAACTATGTATTATTAGTTAAAATTTGAGATTCAGACTGGAGCCCACCCCAACCCAATAAATATATTATTATACAAGAGATGGATTATTTTACTTTTAAAGAAAATATGGCGGCTCGGGAAGGGACATTAGACCTTTAATACCTAATAACGCAAACAAAACGCGCCTACAGAATTATATTTTTTCAAGTTCCAATTTGTACAACTGTTAATTTGCAATTTTGTTCGTAAAAACTGTATTGCATCATGTATCACATCATTGTACCGATTTCATTCTTATGTATTTTCCAACGATTCACTACGAAACTCAAGACGCAGTCTTGCACTCTTCGTATGATGAGTGCTCTTAAATGCACTAGTTCGGCTAGTAAATGCGCTAGTTTTTGTTCCAAAGTCAAGGTGTTTAGGCAACAGGACTGTGTACTCGCAACTGTATAAACGTATACGTTTATATTCCCAGATCAACGTTCAATTGCGAGGATTCCATTCCTGTGTCAGTTGCAGCGAATCCCTATGTCTGATAGTCCTCCTTTCTGGGCATTGATGAACCTGGGATTGGATCGGTTACACTGGCCTTCCAGACAACCGTTCTCCTTATGATGAATAATTATTTTGTAGCGATTGTTTATTTGTTGCCATTGCACGCCCAATTCGCTCTTTTCGATCTCGTCGTTGACTTCTCCGCTCATCTTTCAAACAGAGAAACGATCCGAGAGGCCTACAACATGCCGCACTGTCCCGCACTTCCAGAAACCAGAAACACATCCCGATTTCCCTTTTCATGTTGGTCCGGCCACTCGACGTCCCCCCCCCTCCCCCGACTATGTCTATGGAGAGTCCATCGCATGCTCCATCCTGCTTCCATTCTCAGTCCTTGTAACAACGGGCCTGAGGCCGAACCCAGTAGACTGATAAACTCGTGAATTAAGTCCTACAACACTCACTACTTTTTTCTTTATTTTATTTTTCTGTTCCGTGTCACATCTTAGTGGTGGGTGTCGTTCCCAATGAAAAATTTATAACGCGCTATGATTTATTCGTTCATTCGTTTTGGCTGTTCAGTGTGTGCTAGAGATCCAAATAAGCATAAGTACTGTCCTATAAATCAGTACGTTACGTTGTTGCGTTCGATGAGTATGAGGTTATGGCACATTTTGTACAAGTTTTTGTGTACGTTAGCTTTGTACGCAGATCAATACCAAGTGTACGTGTCTCGAGGTGTCGTGCTGTGCGATTTATGATTCACCTCTTCCACCGGGATATGCATTATTATTGTATCGGGACGAACCGAACTCTTCGATTTCGAGAAGGCTCGTCCGGGGCACTAGGCACCTATAACTTCCCGGTTTACTCGGTTTGCTGTTGTCTCGTCGAGGCGTCGTCTGAGTTGCATGTTTGTGATGGTGAATCTCCGAAATGTAACTGAGAATGAAACTCCGTATTCCAATTATATTCCTTTGTTATCGTGCATGCTCTCCCACACTTAGTTCGATATCATAGCATTTTCTACGTGTTTTTCTACAAGTGCGGTCTTCGTTTCGTTCCATTTCAGCCTTCATTTTTGCTTTGAGCTTAGAAAACGCATTACCTACTGTTCCTTTACTCAACACGTTGCCCTAAGGGGTAAACGTAGCATTGCAACCAATAAAAATATTTTTCATCGCATATTTACGTTTTGAGGCCTGCAGAATCGGAAAGCCATAATTTATTGAGCTCGCTGTTTTGGTATTACTGTACCGCGAAAATTAAGGAGGAGAGGGAGTGATAATGAGGAACTTACTCATTTTTATCGAAAGCAGCTCTGGTAATTTTGATATCTATTTCGCGAGATATGTCCTAGCAATAAATAACTCTGGATATCTTATATATCACTGTGAATATGAATTCCCTGGAGTAACTGCTTTAGGAAGATCTTAGAAAATAAGTACAGCAACCTGATTCTCGCCTGAGAGTACGTGAATCAATTGGAATCAAAAATTGATGCTAAGGCGTTCTGCGTTTAATTGAGATCGAGAAATTAGTTAAATGGAACCTACGAATGAACTTTTGCGTTCGAGAGACTTGAATAATGAATTTGGTTTTGGTTGCAGTATTATATCTGTAAAAACGACTGCGTCCTATATTCATCGGCTGTAACGACGAGCCGATAGCACGAGACCCATTTCCCCCCTTATGTTGTTGCAATTATGTTTTTTTTTTTGTTATCTGCGAAACGAATAACTTTCAAACGCGAGAAGTAGACAACGTATGCGGGTCGAAGTGACTGACCCAAACAGTTTGTTCTACATAAAAACGGACACAGTCTCCTAAACCAGAACCCCTTTAGAACCGACCGGAGCTCCACTCCCGTATCCCCAAAAAGGGAAATTATAGTGAGTTTAGTCGACACAAATCATCAAACGGAAGCCTGGACGGTCCCCAAACCAACTATAATGGCTCTCGGGTTTACTTTCCTTTTCCACCTACTTAATGCTCAGGCATCGCGTTGGAGTTGTATCGAAAATCCGAAATCCTTTTTCCATCAAAATCTTCTTGATGGTTCATGAGAGCCTCGTTGATTCCACACAACGTGACCCGAGTTTTTATCACCGAACAAATCACCGAGCTCGGGGCACCTGGAAATCACGACTTCTGACGGGGAGAGGAAAGACGTGAGATAATTCACGAACCGAAGAAGCCGCTGTTGGTTTTCCAGTCTGGCCACCTATTTCGTACATACGACCTGCATATTGCCACTGAAAAAATTTACTTTAATTTAATAAAGCGAGGGATTTTCGATTTTTCTCAAAAAGAAATCTAATGAGTTCGATTAGGCTTTCAAATTACCTCAATCAAAATCTAACTTTTCTTTTCGTGTACTTGTGTGAAAAATGGCTTTAACGAATCGATCAATTCCCAAACTCACTAGTCAAGACTTATATATTGTTTTTCGTAAAAGATCCGGTTGGGCGGTGTTAAAGCTTATATGCGCGAAAAAGTCTTAAAAGGCTTCTTGGTAAACACCAAACCACTTGACCGGTAAACTTTCAACGACCTATACACACATTTGATTACCTGCAACATTTCCCTGTGGCCACACCTTGAATGTAAGCTAAAATATACCGGAAAATCAAATTTGCTGAACATTAAATCAACGTTTTTCGATTCTCAAAATGGCTGCAACGATTTCGATGTTAGCTTAAGTAGTTTCAATTAACTAGCACCTACGCTTTGTTACCGTGGAAACGCGTACGTCGAAGATTTTCGAAGCGGATATTTTTCCGTTTATTTTATTATTATCATCCTTGCTGAGTTTATACGATCCCTACATCTCAGAAAGTAGATGTCGGGATCGCACACGGCAGAACTAATTCGGCTCAAATTTGATCATAGTCTGCGGATCGCCATGGAACCCTAAAGTAAGAGTATGAGCAGAATCGGTTCAAAACGTGACTATAAATATAACGGCTCTGACGATTTTGGTTAAATTGGTGGTATGAACCGTTCCAAATTGCACAATAGTACCATAGAAGTCGCATTTGTGAGGAAATGACGAGAGCAGCAACTTAATTCCTCAAAAGATTCGAAGAAAATCAATTTTAGCGTAATTTTGTCCTTATAAATCTCGCTTATACGTTACTGGAGTTCCTAAAAAAAAAGTCAGGGTGGCATTCCAATGAGGTGTCTGTGACAACGGTCGTGAAATAATTTAGGAGCAACCCTATAAACAGGATCCTTCTCAAAACAAATCAGATTGTCAGGCTCATAAATCATTTAACGCTCAACAATGGTTGTGGTTTGAATGGCACCTCAATAAATTCAGGAACTTTAAGCGCTGCTACTTTCTTCGGAAAACGTGACGTTGTGTTGCACCTAGTTCAATTGAACTGAGTAAAAATAGATTGTATTAGTAGCAATACTCGTGAAAATCGCTGAGTGAAGATCGCTAAGAAAAGTAGTTGATGCGTCGCACCAGAGATTCGTATATGCCTGTGTGGCGTATTTTGCAGTGATTCATGAAAACTCAATAGCAAGGACTGCGCAGCGAAAACCTTTTCCTCTTCTACTTCTTCCTTCGTACTAAGTAGGTTGGACGCCTAGTGTGGGCTCCGTGGGCACTCCCAGATAATTTTACTTCCCTTTGAGGCATCGACAGCCTTAGCACTGGTGATAATGCGACCTTTACGCCCTTCCTCTGTCCGTGAAAATGGTAAGTCTGCTCAACAGACGTTTGACCGATGGTAACTTAAAATAGAAGTGTGAATAGGTAGCACCAGCGTGACAGCATGAACCCCATTTCATTAGATCAATAGATCATTCACCGATTGCGTAACTGTTTCGTCGGAATATTTATGTATTACTGTCCCACGATTTACGTTTTTTGAAACCAATTATACGATGACGTGCGTTATGGCAACAGAGTCTTCTTTTCTAAACGGCCTGACGCAGTTCATCGTGCAGAAACTGGTCGTATGTTTCCAAGATTGCGCGTTCCTTGTGATCGAACTAGGAATTTTGAATCTGCTATATTCTAGCTAATCATAAGCATTCACAAATTTAGAAACATCTCTGTTACAAACCAGGCGAAATGTTGAGAATTTGGCCTTTCCCTCCCACGCCTTGAATTGCGTGTATCTTGTCGACTCCCCAGACCTCCTGACTTCTCTCTCGATCCGCGTCCCCACCAGTCACTCGAAATAATGGGCTGTTGCTCAACTAACAAATTATATGTATCAGTCCCCGTGGACCAGGCTCATGAGGTTGGCATCGCAATGATATTGATCTTATTCACACGTTCCTCACGGAACTAATGCGATTGGTTAAAAATGAAGATTACTATTAGACAGATTCCAACCGGCTCGTTAAAATTTGTTTATATTACACAAATATAAAACAGCAATGGTCGGGCCGACCTAATAAACCCGGAACTCCACGCACCACCAGGTGCTATAGTGAAAACAGATTGGGCTACCTAGTACAACGATAATAATCGCTAAATAGGCGAGGGGCTGAGCAAAGTTGTGACGCTTTCCACGATTTATTCTATCAATACGCGGATAAAAATGGCCACTACGAAGTAACACACGGTTAAGTGCATTGGTTGCGATCAATACTCTCGTAAAGAGGATTAACGTGGTTTCCCAACGAGTTACGTAATTCGAATTTTCTTTTCGATCGAACGCACTACAGAACTCAAATTTGAAGCAAAACGGCGAAACCGGCGCAAGAAATAATATCGTGTCGGAAATTCGGAATTGATTTTTCACAGAACGTCGAGGATTCGAGCCCCTCCGAGTCCGAAGAACGAGTTTTTGGAAACTGGTCCGTCTGAGTTTGTGTGCGTGTGTCTCAGAAGCCCTTTTCTTGAATAGCTGTCATGTTCAAACTCCGTGAACCTCCTTTCTACATCCACCTCCGGATATTCGTCAAATGTCAGTTTAGTCCCACGGACTTAAGTTTACGGGACAGGTGGTTTTTTTTCGAGTTTTTCTCGCAAGAAGGGAAATGTAGGTCGAGGGTAACTGTCGCGATATTGAGTTAGGGCTCTAACACACTTGTTACTAAATGAACTAATCCACGAGCAATCAACGCCAAATGATAAGCAACACTCGGAAGAAAAATAGGAATTTATTCAACTTAGAGGCCGAACACCGATCACTGAATTTCGACAAAATCAACGTCAAGTTCTTCTCAATATGTGCCATTTCCACACCAATAATGGAAACCAAGATTGGTTGTGACATACCAATACAAATATTTAATGAAGAGCGTAGAAAATTGTGATCCAAAACCAAACAATTCGGATGACTTCTTCTTTCTTCAACATGTATACTCCATTTTACTGAAGGCTCGACACACTTTGAAGATTGAAGGCTTGTCGGATTTTTTACGTTGTTTCAACCACGTGATATCGAATTCACCGCGTAAAGTGTACATCTTTATCACGAAATAGTAATTTTAAAAGGAACGAGAAAAGGAACTAGAAGGAAATGTCTCGCAAACCAATGCAACCAATCACAAGAAATATTGAGAATGGGCGGAAACGAAAGGGGGATGATGGAATTATACTGAACATATGCCATCCACACGAAACGTTCGCTACTCGTAGAACGTCGTTTTAGTTGGCTCTAAGACACAACAGCCAGTACACAGGTCCGCCTTACACGCGGTAAAGACGTATGCAGTATATCGTCAGTTACTATGCGGGCAGAAAATCAAGGTTGATTACCCTTTTTTCGATTTTCACGTCAATCTTTCCATTTCTGGTTGCATCCATAAAGATAATAACAATAATTACATCCAGAAACAAATAAATTAATAAAATACAAAATGTACATTCGCCTCAGAAACTCGGGAATTCAAATTGATCTCGTTTCAGCGACTAACTTTTAAAAGAAGTGTACAATGTACAGAACAATGAACACGAACTACTACAAAAAAAATTACGTTGACAGTTCCATAGATACACTGGTCAAACGTTAAACGGGTGGCAAAAGTAGAAGCAACGCAGTAAATTCCAGAATGTTAAGCACTAACGTCGAGTTCTAACAGACTAACCTAGAATGAATGAAAGACGTTGCATTAGTTGCTAGAGCGGTAAAACTCGTTGAATGTAGTTGGGGCTGAGGAAAGTTGTGTGATTCCTTCTCCGCATAGTGTTTGAAGGGCTCAGGTCTATGAAAGTGTTGACGTTTTGTCCCCTGATTTCGAACAGCCTCTACAAGCACATTTTAAACAAATTTGAGTGAGCCAATTTTTCCGTCAGCACGTTCAGAAGCACGCGCACGCTTTTTTATTTGAAGCTCGCCGTTTATTTTACAGGGGCACCTCAAAACGAAAATAAATAAATAAAAATAAAAGAAGTCGAGAGAGTGTCCAGACCACACAGCGCCTTCGGAAAGAGGGATTAAAAGTGGACAGGGAAGCAAAGTAAGAAGAAGTAGCGCTGATGTCACAAAGGACGCCTGCTGACGCACCCCATTGCGGTTATCTGTACCTACTGTCACCATGACAGGGTAAGTGTTGAAACCCTGATTTTATCTAACCCCCAACCTGCAACTTTCTAACGCCGGCATTCAAAGATCCGTCCCCCTTACTGGCTCCTCAGAGGGAGCGCAAGATCTCGGGCTCCAGAGACTACCTGGCAGTAAATGTACTCCCTTAATATTTCCCCGACAACTCGTATGAGAAATTGAAGCCTCGAAAAAATTAGTGTCTGCGGCATTTTCAAAGTAAGTCAGTGAATATATATTGATAGGCAAATCAGCCCAAATTGCACGTTTCAGCTGCGCGTTAATATTTAAGTTAAGTAGTTTTTATTTCAAAATTACTTCAACTATTTTTACTAAAATTTATAAGGGGTTCCCTATGAATCACGCATTGAATAATACACGCAGTTCAGTTTCGACCTTATTACGAGTAAGTACGTAAACATCTCAATCTAAGGGTGAGTTTTGGCGCGGCTTCATAAGCTCAAGCGGCCAAACGGCAGGAGATTTTCATTACGCACGCGTGTACCCCAGCATTTTTACCCTTACGTACAAATATACTCAATACACTGATGACGGGCGAAAAGGATGATGGCCGAAGAGTGGTGCCACAAGAAACAGGAGCTAAAATGTATTGTACATCCTCTGCTGACAGGTCTTTTGTTGGTGGCCACCGGCCACAGCACCAAGGCTGTGAATACCATAGAAAATGACAATGACATGGCGACCTATGCTGATCTATGCGCAGTCAACCCGCCAAATCGAGTCAAAACCCCATCACAAATTGTTTGTCACCCGGTTGAAAAAACTCAATTCATCCTCTTAAAAGCATAACTACATGGCCAACCATCAAAACGTTTTGGTGATCAGATGCTCCTACTTGAGATACGAGTCAAGTACGTAGGAGTAATTATAAGTGACGGCCGAATCATCCAGCCCCATAAAGGCACTCTCCTGGGTAGCAGTGCTGAATGGATGAACAATGGCAAGTGCGATGTGAATGAATAGGGAAGTCGCAGCGTTTTGCGTGTGGGGTTCAAATAATTTCTCGTAGCCAACGGAACAATGTTCACAAATAATTGAGGGGAATACGAATCGTGTTAATCACTATGAATACTGAAATACTCAATAAGTTGGCTCTGAATATGACCCAATAATTATCACAGCAGTCTGACATTTATTTAACATAGTTGGCAGTCAATCGCAACACGCTTCGAGCTGTGACGAATTTTTCTGCTTGTTTCGGAATTTTTCTGTTTGTGACCATTAAAATACCTGGTCCGTAGCAACATACAACTTTCTGCAACCTTCGTGAATTCGACGAGAGTACCTCGTAAGTTTGCTCGAAATCGTTACAGCAGTTACGATGGAAAATATGAAAATGTTCGAAGAATAATTATTTTTGACATGTTTTGATTTTTATCCCAGTTCAATGTACTGCCAGAGATACATTTATTGAAATACAGGTATTTATTATTTAAAGACGTCAAATTCAAAAGGAACTTGGGGAGCCAAAAAGTGAAAACCCCTATTTTCGGTTTATAGGCCTATATCTCCGTTCAACAAATTTTTATGCAGATATTTATAGCGAAGAAAAGTTGAATAATAATTAGTAGACGATAATTCGAAAGTTTAATCAAAAACATTAGAGCCGTTTTCGAAAAAAATGTGGAAACCCCTAGTTTTTGGTGCATTTTAGGTATCAAACACCCCACCCCACGACTGGAATCGCTCATAACCTCATTTTCACGTCTACAAAAAATCGCGAAGAAAACAAAAAAGAACCAGCTCAATGGGTTCAGCCGTTCTTCCGCAAATTGAACTACAGCCACACTCGTGCACACACAAACACACGGGCCACGCGTGGAAATAAGGTTTTTTAGATCCAATAGGCCTCAAAACGTAGAGATCTGAAGAACGCTTAACTTTATTCCGGAAAACGAGATTCGTCGATGTTGCTGGTTGGTCTCAATGTTGCTGGGGCTACGGCAAGGGTTGCTACGCACGCGAAATTTTTTTACACGATCGCAATACTTTATTTTCCCTGTGGTAGCAGAAAGTAAAAATGAACGTAATAACGGACCAGAGATAAACGTGCGCAGAGGTCGTAAATTCACAGATTGTTGAGCAACTAACCCAAATCTTCGCATTTCATCGAAATAAGTGTATTAGTTTCAAAGTATAACTCCGTGGTAGGCAGTAATTCACAAGTAATCGTTTAAAACCCTACGGATTGTATGGATATCAATAGACTAGCTCTGGAGTTTTATAGCCGAGGTCCAAAGCACGAAAATGGGCAATGTAGCCAGGAATTCGTAGGAACTTGTCAATAAACCAAGCCCGATGAACCGTATGAATTCCGTTGAAACCAGTAGGTTAGTTCTGTGTTTATACGCAGTCCAGAGAGCGATTTCCGGCATTGGAAAGCATTTAGACGCCATAACAAGTTTTTTCGGCGGCAAGAAGACAAGAACACGAATTTACTAAGAAAGTCACACAACAACAAGCTCGATCGGGGTTTTTGTAATGTAACCACAAATACGTCGTATTTTCTCGAAATGAGAATAATACGTCCGACTTAGGAGCACTCTGAAGGAAAAAAAAAGTAATCAACACATGAAAAATAATGAGAGGTTCCGAAATATTTACTACGTGAATTATCGAGCGTAATTCCTCAAAGAAGCTCAGTAAATACGAAAAAAAAAATTCATTATGCGGCAATTTCAAGGGCGTGCGCAAAATTTACGAGGACTCGAATTATTTTGCGCAAGTCCGGACGCGACAAGGAAACTCGGCCCCGCTACCTCACTCAATAATTAATAGGTAATATTTTAAGAGACGAGAGAACGGGGTCCATGACCTTCTGAGTCGGTACCCCCCTCTACATCCCCGCGCCAAACCTCGGCCCCCTCGCTGCACTCCTGAATCATTTCTTATATAAGTTGAAGCCCGCTGTTGTCCGAACCGAAGGTGCACCATCCCCCGCAAACAAGCCATAATTACGGTCTGCCGATCCCCCAAGAATCCCAACTCGACCCACGTTGAACATTTTTTTCAAATCACCGGCCGTTTTGCAGAATACAGAACATTCCGGTTGCAAAGGACAACTGAGGATGTTTTTACACCCATTTCGACGCACAATTTACGACAAAAATTGGGGGTTCAAAAATTGATGTTGCGATTTACGGTTTTTTTTTCTGGATGAGAAACATATTTGGCGGTCAAGACGAAAAGGAATTTGAAGTTACGACAAGAAAACGGTCTTTGCGGAGCGATGTAACGAAAAATAAAAGTAAAACGTCAAAAAGGTTGAATGAAAATGAGCACGTATGAATAGTTATTATCAGTGTTATCGGTTTGATGGAAGGAGCCAATGGTGGGGAGAGGGGTTTGATAAGGAGGCATGTTACATCGGAACGGCTCTCAAGATAATATAATCCTAAAGGTGAAAGAAAAAAAAAGTGACTGACCTCTGCCATAACCTTGCGAGTGTTTGGCGAAGCTGTTAACTACTGCATCCACCGCCTCCTTCAGGACCTGCTTGGCCTGAGCGTCCGGGTAGGTAGTGGATTGTTGCCAAGGATTGAGGAATGAAGGAGGCTTTATGTTACCGTGCATTCTCTCTTGAACCCAAACTAGGATAACATTATACTGTTACTCCGGCGGACTCACTATACATTTATACATAGGAAAGAGCGCCGACGTAGTCTGGGCTCCGCCATACGGAAGCTAACATAGCTCTCAGCTCTGCTTTCGCCGAGCTACTGCACCTGGACCCCCACCCTGAGACGAGTCCCCCTTCCATCTTTCTTGGTCTTCGTCTTCTTCTTCTGGGAACAACTTATCTTACAACTGACTGTCAACCCAAGTTGTGCCCTCGGGGCCCTGCTCTGCTCCATCAACCTTCAGTTGCGATGCTGCAGCTCGTTCCTTGCACCCCGCCTGCTTTCTAATTGAAACAAAAAAGCCGAGCGCTTGACAATCTCCACTCGAAGCTCGAGAGAATAATTCGAGTGGCCCGCCTGGTTATAGGAAACCGTTTTAAACAGCCAAAAATCTCTTCGAACTAATCGCATTTTCACCACAATCAACCTCTTCTTCCAAACTCGCGATTTCACGCACAATCTGCTGAAAATTCAGTCGAAAACACTCGAAATATAACAGCGATTGCTGGCTTCTTCTCAGTAGGACTGAATACCGAGCATCAAACGACTTTCCTCGCTAGTGGGCGTTCAACATGAAATAAGACGCTAAGAAACACAATTTTATCTGCTTGCGCCTTGTGAAAGCCCAAACGTTTAAATGTATTGAACCACGCCGATTTGCACGGACTGTAACTCGTAAAACTGTTACTATATGTAACTTATGAAGTATTGCAATCTCGCCCCAAAAGTTTGAGTGCGAGCTGTTGAAAAATAATTGCACCAAAATCAGTTTTGCCGCGTGATCTAACGAGCTCTACTTTGACTTCTTTTTTTTCTGTAATCCTACACACCCCGACAAGTTGTCTGCTGAAAACATTTGATTTTAAATCGGGTTTTGCTGAATCTGAAAAACGAAATTTTAGAAAAATGGTCTGAGGTCACGATTGAGAGAAAATAGTGATTTCAAATTTGATATCCAGCCTGCAAATAAACACGAGACGCCAAAATAAGAGGTTGAGCAAAACTAACTACGGGTATAGTTATCGTAGTGATCAAAACGCTATAAAGTTATTGTATGAACAGTTTCAAATTTCACGACAGTACCGTCGAATTCTAATTTGTGGGAAATTGACGAGGGTAACACAGCAAATTATCAGTAGTGTTGAGGATACTGGATTTTAGCGTAACTTTTTCCTTATAAATTCCACTCAAATGATACTTCTCAAAAACCCCGTTTCGCCTACTGCTATTTCTCACAGTTTTTACCCGATAATTCTGAAACGGTGATTACTATCCTTCTTTTAAAAAATCTATCTTTTAAAAAACCAATAATGTTCGTGGTACAAGTAGTAGCAGCACAATAAATTCCGGAGCTTTAAGCGTTACCATTTGCTACGTACAATGTGAAGTTATGTTTTACGAAGTTTAAATGACCTGGCTGAAAAATAGATTGAATCAGTAGCAAAAGCCACTAAAACCAGAAATGTAGGTAGTGTTAAGGAATGTTGTGTGATCCGGGGCCTCAGATATTTTTTTACAATGATTTCTCTCGAACTATGCTCGACTTTATAACTAATATTTTAACTCTTTATAACTAAAATATACTCGAACCTTACCTCAAAAAATATCTGGTGCGTTGCAACACACAACTTTCCTGAGTTCTACGTCAATTCACTTTCTATACGGCTTTGTCTACTTAATCAATTCATTTGAATTTGATCAAACAACACTTCACGGCAGCAGAAAGCGGTAGCGCTGGAATTTATTATGCTGCTCGTACTCATTCCCGGACGATTATTGGGCAATTGGTACACAGATAATTAATGAGGCTGTAAGCATGATTGAAAAAGGATAGTAATTACTTTTGCAGAGTTATTGGGTAAAAACTTTTAGAACTGGTAGTAAGAGAAACGGCGGTAGTTGAAATTCGGGAATTTCTGTAGTGAGCCCCACGTATCTCATGAGCGTTTTTAAGCACTCACCCTATAGGTATTGGATTGGACAAACATACCAATTTTTTAACATTCTAGTAACATTTTAGCGGAGTCTATAAGGAAAAAACTGCGCTAAAAACGCTTGTCGTCAAAAATTTTGATAATTTATTGTGCTGCACTTGTTATTTTCCCATGAATGAGAATTTTATGGTATAATTGTCTCATTGAGAGCTACCAATGTAAAAAATTTAATGAAAATAGTTAGAGCCGTTTTTGAGAAAAAAAATATTTGGTGTTTTGATCACTATGATAACTATAGTTAAATTTCGGTGGATTTTGTTCATACCCTCATTTTGGCGTCCCATGGTTACCTGCGGGCTAGATATCAAGTTTGAGCTGATTTGATACGGTCGTTTTCTCTAAAAATCGTTCAAAGACACACACAGACCATTTTCCCAAATAGTGTTTTTCGGACTCAGGGGGGGGGGGGGTCTGAAACGTAAAGATCTGGAGAAAACTCAATTTTTTTTTTCAGCCGATTACATAACTTTCCTTTCCACTTCGTAGAGCCAAGGAAAGTAAAAATTACGTCGACAGTCTTATGCAACATGTACTCAATAAACGTCGTGAGATAAGCAGAAGGAACCCAATAGATTCCGCAAGCACTACCAGTTTCTTTATATATAACGTTCAGCTAAATTCTAACAAGTTCGCATGAAGTGAGTGAAAAACGGATTGGGCTGATAAAAAACGCAGAACGCGCGTGAGGCCATTGAAAGTGTAAATTAAACATAGGCGTATTATTCAGAATGAATAATAAACCATAAAACTCACAGATCAACAGAAGACACCAAAATAAGGGTTAGAGCAAATTCGGCAAAAGCCAAATATTTTTGCGGATTTCCTTAAGGATGAAAATGATGAGAGCTGCACAATAAATTATCGAAAGGTGCGATGAAAATCGATTTAAAAGTAGTTTTCTTCTCATATACTCCACTCATACGATACCATCGTTCTCAAAATAAATAGAAAATTAGAGCGATAGTTCAAGAGCTACCGAAAGTTTTATGACGGTCACAACGTCAGGGTTGTCAGGAGCTTCATAGTTAGAACTATTGCGTTTCACTGGCAAACATGTTTTCAGAGTTCTTTATATTCCAGAACTATTAACAAGAACGGTCCGAAGAAAATCGTTATGATCGTCCCATAAATTGCGTTGCTGTTTATTCAACGAAGGTCGTAAGATTAGCAAGGGCAACTCGAAAAATTCCGGAACGTTAAGCAATACTACTTTTTCTATAACAACTCAGGTTCATATAAACAGTGAAAAATAAATTTGATTAGTTACTCGAGTGATAAAAATCGCTGAATGTACGCGCGGTTGAAGAAAGCTGTGTGACACTTATAACAGACGGTTTCAACCAAGAATGTCCACACAATCGGCGCCCCATACCATTAACCACTGAGTACGCTGTGGAATGTTGTATCAGCTATATTTCGCGTTATCTCGTATGTGCTCGGGGACTGAGCAATGGCAATCCTTGCATTCATACTGCTGCATGGCGGCATTCAAAGAGATATTGTCGTTCGCTCTCGACAAGTTACGGTGGTTTAATTAGGTGATATTACAAACGATCGGACAAGAAATGGCTTTTTTCCGTTCTAACAATCGTAATCACATCCCAAGCGATAATGGCCAGAAAAAAAGGGATGTTGAAGGGGCTTGACCTATGACGCATCTAAGCTCTAAAATGTCAAGCACGGAGCACAACGCAGCTGTGCTATTCGTACCTTCGAGAATGAAGAAACACTTCTTACTCATTCTTTCGATCTTTAGTCCGACTCGCGGCTTGTGGCAGACAAGATAACCAAACGTGATGATATGATATCAATCGTTTTGGTTTATTATTCATTCTGAATAATAACCCTATGTTTTCGGTCGCGAAAAATTTTTTACAACCCCCCTCAAAATTTGATACTTTACGTTTCAAGACTTGGAGATTCCAAATTTGCAACGTCCGTCCGCCATCCCCCGTCCCCCGTCCCCCATCCCCCATCCCCCGTCCGGGCCGTTTTGTGCCTTTAACGTGGTCTCAAAAATTCGTTCTTTCGCACAAAAATCCGATTTGGTATCTAGTTGTGCCCGCCATCTCGGCAATCCGATCGGACGAAGCCCGTGGTTGTAATGGGCAAAAAAACGGTTAAAAAAATTAACGTAATGCAGTACAACGCGGGAACTACAGCGGAAGTCAACGTTTCGTCGTTTGAACTCCCTCCCTCCCCGCCCGTCTCATTAAAAAGCCACCCGCGCTCGCTCGCCTCCCAACGACGCCGCCACTCAACTCCCCTTTCGCCTCGCAACGAGTTCGCTTCGAGCGCCCCCGTTCCAATTTCCCCAACGACGGGGCAAAATCATCGGACGTTTTGTTTCCGTAGTTCCATTGTAGCCAGGACATGTTTCGTATGGTTTACTAGTATGCGATGCTGAATCGAATGGGATGGGGGAGCACTAATACTAGGTCAAGCTGTTCATGAGAATAATAAACCATTGTGTAATAATTTGCAGGGTTTTTTTGCTTACATTGTGCTGGAACCCACTCAGCCTATACCTCATAAACCCCTGACACCTGAGAAACTCTACAAGTACGAATTTTTCGAAGCTGCATTCTGCTTTTCCGTGTCTTCGGAATAGAATGTAGCAGCTGTTGGGGAAATTAAGTACAAGCTGGTATCATTCGTGAACAGGATAACACATATCACCACCTGATTGGTTACACCAACAATGATGTGACATATACATTCCCAAGGTGGTGTTACACACCGATGGTATGACAAATAGCATATTCACGAAATCTTTGGTTTGGCCGAAAACGTTTAGTGGGGGGTCTGCGTTTTCGTATTTTTTTAAGTAACAAAAAGAATGAGACTATCCGCGCTAATCGTAATCGTTCTGGAAATATTGACAGTTTCCGTTGTTTGTTTATTGCTCACGATGATTATTTTTATATTTTGTACTTTCTGAGGATGATTAAGCAGAGCCTGGAAGTTTCTCCTCAGAAAGGATGGGCTGAAATAAAATATCTGGTGCGTAGCAACACACAACTTTCCGCCACCCCCGTAAGTTCGAAGACCAGCTACATACGCGGGTGCTATATCTTCATTCGACGCATTTCTACAGAAACATTTATGGAGAACAAAATGTAGGGACTAGTTAGCTGAGAGTACTCCGAAAGTTTGATCAAAATCGTTAGAACCGTTTTTGAGAAAATTGGAATACCGATAAATTAATATTCGACAAATCTCCTTTTCTGTGTTAACTTGGCTTATATCTCCGTTCAACATATATATACAGAAATAATTATAGGAAACGAAATGTGGGTATGAGTGACTGAAAGACACTCCATTAGAATTTATCACATCTGGTGAAAAAGTTACCCTGGAATTTACGAAAATGTTCGAAAAAACGTTATTTTTGACACATTTTAATTTTTATCTCTGTTCAATGGACCGTCACAGGAACATTTATTGAGAACAATATGTAGGTATTGACTATTTGAAAACATCCTGTGAGTTTGGTGAAAATCGCTGAAGCCGTTTTGTCAAAAAGCGTAAAAAACCTATTTTTGCTTCAGGGGCCCATATCTCCGTTCACCGTATTTTCATGAAGATATGTATGGAGAAGAAAAGTTGGGTATTGATCAGTAGAAGATAATTTGAAAGTTTAATCAAAATCGTTGGAGCCGTTTCCGAGAAAAATGCGAAAAACCCTAGTTTTTGGTACATTTTCGTCCCCCATCCCCCCTTCCCATCGGCCAAAATCGTCCATAACCTCATTTTGGTGTCTACAAAAAATAACGAACAAATCAAAAAAAGAACCAGCTCAATCGGATCAGCCGTTCTCCCGCAAATCGAACTACAGACAAACACACACACACACACACACACACGGACCACGCGTCGAAATTAGGTTTTTTACGCAGTAGGGTCTGAAACGTAAAGATCTGAAGAAACCCCAAATTTTTTTTTTTTTGGGCCGATTACTATACTTCCCTTCCCTTCGGGTAGCGGAAAGTAAAACTTGAGTTCTTTTCAGATCTTTACGTTTCAAGGGCTACCGATTTGGGAAAATGGTCTGTGTGTTTGTACGTCATGTGAACGCGATTGAGACAAAACGTTATATTTAGCCTTCATATCGCCATGGAACTCAACAGATAGTGATTCCTGAGATGTGTGGCGCTCAGTCTCCTTCTATTGAGATTACAGTTTGAAGGTCCGTGGATGCATGTTTCGTCGTGGTGGTATCTTGGGATCAAGTATCGCGGTGCAACCTCCTTGGCTGAAAGGTGCATGGACCTTTGTTATTATCTTCAGAATGTTGCCAAGGCTCCACTGAAGCCACAGCAGAAGCTGCGCCTCCATCGGACTTACTCGCTCCGAAAGCTGACCTACAGGCAGGTTTCTGGTAGGTTTACCGTCCGAAGGCTAATAAGTACCGATAGAACGGCGCACCGGGGCAACGGCGCGGTGGGGGCCTAGCGCACTGTGCTGGGCGTGCATGGCTAGGCCCCCCACATAACACTCCACATGCGTAGATTCAGTCCCTCGGTTCGACCTAAGGGTCTCAGTGTTCCATCTCTCTCTGCCACTATTCTGTTCTTGTGCAGTAAGCGCCTGCTTCCTGAGGTTGTAAGGTGGTGGATGCTAACTGAATCACGAAGTGCAAGTGTGTCCGAATACTCATGGAGCCTGTGTTCAGCGTCATGACGCAGTCTGCAAGCAGGCTGCAGGTGTGTTGTTATCTGAGGGCTGAGACATGAAGAGCGGCACTACCGGGTTGTCTCAGGAGAAGGACTGAGGCCTGATATCGTAGCCTTCAGTCCTGAGCAGTCTGCAATGATCCTGAATGTTAAGGTAGTATCTAGCAGCCGGGATCTTGCGCTAAATTGGCATCCAAGAGGCGAAATTTCCTCTGCTGCCGTTTCACCTATTACCATTTCTCACAATTTTTACCCGATAATTTCCAAATGGTAAACACAATTCTTCTCAAAAAAATTCTAATTGAGTTTCATAAAGTTCCTATGCACTGATTGTTCAGTAACAACCGTGGCATGAGTTAACCAAGTTCAAACGAACTGAGTGAAAAGTAGAATGATGAGATGAGAATCGCTGAATCTACGTGGTGTCAAGGAAAGTTGTGTGATGCGTCGCACCAGATATTTTCATTTTTAGCTAACTGTCACGGAAGTGGAGCTATCGCAGTCAGGGCAAAAAAGAAAGCAAATTTTCTACAACTGTTTGCTTTCAAATCCGTGGCGTTCTTCGACGAATCCCGTATTTTTTTACAAGGGAATCGTTTTTGCCAAATTTTCGGTGTATCCTCCGTAAACACAAGAGTACGTAGTATTATCGACTCACAATATCATCAACTAATATCTCACTGACAATTTTACTGTCTACTTGGGGGATTAGGTTCTTAGGTATCATGCAACACACTGTTATAAACGTTTAAGCCAGAACAGGTAATCATGCAGGACGCTCTCGGTTACGTACAGCCAAAACTTCGAATTGCTGGATATTGCCTCACTGTTGAGGCAGAGGAATTACAGGGACAAAAATGCCAAGACAGGGCTTCATAATGATGAACTTGAATGTCAAAACCTGGGAGTTTTATTTTATTTAGGTTTTCAAATCGGTTGTGTTGCCTATTGCTCTATTCTTGTTCCTTTCTACATGAATCATCTCTCCGGGTTTCAAATAGTATTTTGGAATAAAATAAAAGCTTTTATCCCGGAACCTACCAACGAGCGAAAAATTCGGTTCAAACGAATGCGTTACGCCATAAAGCAAATAATTTCAAACTTGTCTATGTTAATCGTCTCTTCACGTTCCAATTCGGATACTCCCGTAATAAAATCTGATACAAAAACCAATTTCCCCAATTTCCACATTATGAAGCCCTTCGTCGGTCTTGAGTCCTATCTGGACATATATTATCTTCATTCTCTGATCACCTACTCGTCCGTGTGATCCCAGAGTACAATTGAGATCATTGAAATTCCGTCTAAATAATGGTAAGTCGTGCTTTGGGGCATTGCCCGTGGCGTTGGAGAGGGTACCTAGCATCACGGCCTTTACCCCTCTCCAGCCAGCACCTATCATTTCTCTAGGGGGGATTTCCAGCGAAACCACGGTCCCCACGAGGCCAATCCCATGGCTTCACGGCCGGCAGCGCCACGCTTTTAACGGCTCCACACCGCCCGTGGTACCCATTCTATTTGGCTGCACCTTGAGCAGCCTAAGGACCTGAATGGGTGGCAGGCCCCGGTGCCGGAATTGCCAAGAGGCGTTCTGCCGGCACCTACGCTTTATCTCCATGGGGGTACGGGGATTGGACTTGCCCCTGCACCGGCCATGGAGAAGGGTGTCAGGCCGTCTTTTACGGCCTGAACTGCGATCCCCATTCCGCTGCAGCGAGGGCGGACTACTCTATATTCGGCCGCCCACGCCTGCGACCCACCCAACTCACTCTACACCTATCTCTAGCTAACACATTCACACATCCATTCAACCCTTAAATACATTCACACACTTCCCGATGGTCCAGGGGCGGACTACTCGATATTCATCCCCCCTGGATCCATCCCTACAACACCTAACCTGATCTACCTAATCCTAACACACATATACACAACACACACATTCATACTCATACACTCATATTTACACTCAGCCCTTAAATACAATCATACCGGCGGTCCAGGGATGGGCTACTTGATATTCGACCACCCCTGGCACCGTCCACTCAAAACCACACACCAACACATAGCACAAACACACATCTATACACCTACTCCTACTCCTGAGGCCCTGCGCACATTTCCTAATCTACTCTCTTCCCTATCCACTAAAGTCCTTTCTCCAAACCATTTCCACCACTTGAAGCATCCTTGGTTCCTCACCATTGTCATATCCCATTGTTGTCCTAATCCAATTACCTCGTTCATAGCCATTTCCCTGTCCTGCTGGTAATTTACACAGTGGAACACCACGCTCTCCACACCCACACAGCCCGTCCGTCACCAGTGCGAACCCACGGAGCTTCTCACGGAAGTCTCCGTGGCCGGTGACGAGCTGTGTGGTTTGGTACCCAAAGCTCATCCAGGGGCCCTCCATCCTTTCCCTCACCTGTGGCAGCCACGCGTACGTCCATCTACCTTTTTCGCTGGAGTTCCACCTTTCCTGCCACTCATCGACCACAAATTTGTCGATGAGGGCTTTCCTTCTCCTGCCTTCTATTTCTCTGTCGTTCCACACCACACGTCCCTGTGCTCTTAGCCGAGAGCCCGCCCACCTTCTTTTCACTTCAAGGTCTATGGGCGGCTCTCCGGCGACGACGCACAGGGCATCGGAGGAGACCGTCCGGTAGGCCTTCACCATTCCTATTAGCATCCTTCTTTGGCCTCCCGCCAGTCTCCTCCTCGTGTGGGCGTTTAACCTGTCCCACCACGCTCCAGCTGCGTACGCAATGACTGCCACATACATACCCCGGTATATCGTGCGCAGGGCCTCTCTACTTACACCCCACTCTTCCCTGGCTATCTTCACCACTCCCTGAAATTTATCCCGAGCCTTCCCTACAATATAATCCACATGTTTTCCTATCGTCATTCCTGCTCCCCACATTACTCCTAAATACCTTATCTCCTTCACCATCCCTATCCTACTCCCACTGTAAAACAGGTGTGGTGGCCTACCCTCATCAAACTTTCCCCTCAACATCATTACTTTTGTTTTCCCTTCCGATACCTTCATCTCACTATCTTTACACCATTCCTCAATAACTTCCAATATCTTATTTCCTCTTTCCTTCAGCTCGGCCCTCGAGTTCCCTCCTACTATTGCTACTCCGTCGTCCGCATAAGCCACCATATCATAACCTTCTCCTTCCACTTTTCCTATTAATTTGTCCATCACCTTCTTCCAGAACTGAGGGCTGTGCATGGATCCTTGTGGGCATCCCATCGTCATCCTTCTCCTTACTACTTCTCCTCCTAACCAAACCTCATTCGTCCTATTCCTCAAATACTCCACTAACAGTCTATAAACATCTCCTACTAACCGTTCTTCCCTCATACTCCATATTAGGTACGGCCACCACGCCCTGTCGAAGGCTCCCTCCATATCAATAAAAAAAACATATTTTTCTCTTCTTCCTCCTATCACTTCCCTAATCTCCATCATAGCGTCCTCGGTACTCCTCCCTCCCATAAACCCAACTGCCTCCTACTAACACTCCACTCAAAATAATCCTTTAACCTTCCTACCACTAACCTTTCCAAAATTTTTCCTTAAGTCGGCAGCAGGACAATGGGCCTGTATGATTTAATTTCTCCGGGATCCTTTCCTTCCTTCCTCAGAAGCACCACTACTCCTCTTTTCCATCTACTAGGAAACACCGAAAACCTAATACAAAGCCTGTACATTTTCACTAGTATCCATTTTACCTCTTCCCATCCTTCACGTATCATCTCTCCTACAATTCCTTCCCATCCTGGGGCTTTTCCTAGTTTCACCTTCCATACTGCCTTTTGTACGTCCCGGAGTTCCCATGTCTCTATTCTTCCTTCTCCAACATATTCCTCGTTTCCTCTTCTAACATTCCTTTGCCATTCATTTTCTCCTTCCTCATTATCCTGCACCAATAGTCCATCCAATATCTTTCCTAAGGTCTCCGTCATACTGACACCTCCGTCCCTTACACTTCCCATAACATCTCCGGGCGTTACCTTTTTCGTTGCCAACGTGTACGCCAAACCCCATGGGTTGGCCTCCATGATTCCGTCTAAACAGTTAGAACTTGTACATTTGCAAAATTGAGTTTTTTTCGACCTTCGGCTTGGTCGAAAACGCTCAGCGTATTTTTGTATTTCAAGCGCAATGAAATCAACCCCACGGTATGCACCGTTCCGGAGATTGAGTTTGAAGTGGTTTTAGTTTCACATTCCACATAATTGTTAATTACCACGACGGATAAATATTGGCACCAGCTTTAAACTTGAAAAATGCACAAAAAGAACAGAAATTCCCAACTTTTTAGTTCTTATTCCCTCCGTACGGGGAGAGCATCGGAAAATTTAGTTAAGACCTGGTTTATCGTTATCCTCGGATATGTATAGTACTATTGTACCAAACTTAAGACCTTAAAACAGAAAGATCTGGATTCAAAAAATGTTTTTCAGCCGTTCACGTAACTTTCCTTTCTACTTCATGGAGCCAAGAATGTCCTCAATCAGTCCGGACGTCCACCCTCAACATGTGACAACGCTCGCACCGAAATTGGCATCTAAACCCAACTTATTTTTCACGGTTGCACTAATTTCCTTATTCTTTGAGTAGAGAAAAGCGAAAAGGGAGGCTCAGCATGCGTTAAGTGATTCAAATAGTTGTGAGGGTGTAAATGCAAGGTGAAAGAGGTGATTTCCACTTGCTTCACTCCTAAGTCTTCAGCCTAGAAGCTTCAGGCACCACTCATCGAAGAAATGCCTTGCGATACGATTTACATCATTCGCTATGAAATTGTGGAAAGCCGTTATCAAAAGAAATAAAAGCCAAGAGAATTTTATTTTTCACGATTTTGTCAAGGGTATCCAGTTTCGGCGGTTAAGGCATCATCAGTCCCAATAACAAACTGAACGTATTGCATTGTGGGAACCTGTCATATACTGATGGTACCAATCAGAGAAAAGAAAAAGAATCAAACCAAAATAAGAATAAATCCACAACTTGAGCCTTATCTGGAAGTTTTTTTATTGAAGCCCAACCTCCTACTACTTGTAAGAATTTAATTTAGATCCTATCCTGCAGGAATGAATAAACTCAACACGAGTCAACCAGTCATATCAAACTTACAACAATGCATCATCTTAATTAAATGGTTTGAAAAAAATGGCCTCCCTCCAATCTTTTCTGTGTTCATCAATCCTCACTTTAAACACTCTTCTTGTTTGACCTATGTATTGTTCTCCACTATCACATTTTTATTTTTTGTTTGCCTGACGATGTTTCTGTTTCTAAGCCTGTCTCGAGTACGCGAAATCCTGACCTCAACCCATAACATCCAGAATCATCACGTTATCCTTCGGCGAAGATTGCACGTCAGTGACCAGGAAACGTCATTCGGGTTCTGGGGATCGTTAAACATTAAGGTTTGTTGAGGCGACGATGGCAATCTTTGTGTCTATTACATTTCGGTAGAATCGTTGCTAATGAGTTCTCGTTGGGGTAACATTTAAAAAGTCTTACCCTGTAGCACATAATCCCATAAAAGTTCAATTATCATAGACATTACACTCGTTTGTTTTGTCTGATGTTTCCACAATTACTTTTACTCTTGCTGTCGTCAAGCTATGGAAAGTAAAACAGGCAGGGCAGACACACTTGACCAAGTAGTTGAAAACGGATTTTCCATTTATTCCTAGTATAACATTTAGGGAAACCTCAATGGATTGTGATGTTCAGGCTGAGGTTCCCAAATAGTGTGACAGAGATATATTGGGACCCCAAGAACACGGATTGGGTTCTGTACAGCTGTGTCTTGACCTCCAGTTAGGAGAGCTACCGCTGGGAAATGCAAACTGTCGAAGGTGTGGAAAGGGCGACAGATGATATCTGAGCAGCTATGGTAGAGGCGTGTGAAGAAAGCTGCGAGTTGAAAACCCGAAGATCCAATAGGGAGGTCCGTTGGTGGAACAAGGAACTGGAAAGGAGTCGGATGGAAACGAGGAGGCTCTTCAACAGAGCAAAGAAGCAGGGTGAGTGGGACGTGTACAGGAGTTCCCTCACAGTGTATAATGTAAAGCCCTCAGACAGGCAAAAAGTAAATCCTGGAGAGGCTTCTGTGGGGGCATGAATGACTTGTCTACCATGTCCAAGGTACAGAAGATCCTCTCTAGAGAAGAGAAGCCGCAGATCGGCTTTCTACTTAAGGCAGGGGGAACATACACAAGGGGCAGCAGGGAGACCTCGGAGGAGCTACTGGCAGCTCACTTCCCGAGGTCTCATAGCATGCAGTGAGGAGATAGCCACCACCATCAGCAGAGTGCCGATGGAGGAACCTGCCGCGGGCAATCGAGGAACCTGTTGCAAGCCGCTGCCTCCAGGGAAATGTTCATGCTCAATAAGGTTAAGTAGGCAATTGGTTCATTTAAACCTTACAAGGCATCAGGTGTGGATGGGATCTTCCCCGCCATGTTGCAGCATGGGTGGGAGGCTCTGGGTCCGATACTGGGAAAGCTTTTCAGCATGGCTATCAGAGGGGGAGATCCACTGAGACTGCTCTGAACGAATTGGTGGCACTGCTGGAGGATACTCTGAGATCTGGAGAGATTGCACTGTGCTGCTTTCAGCATAGTGGGGGGGGCTTCTGATAATACGTCATATGCCTCAATTATGGTAGTGGATGCTGAGTAGCAGGGTGGTCTTTTTGGAGTTGGGGGAGAGACACTCTCTGTGGTGCCCACTAAGTGTGGCCCTGGGGGGGGGGGGGTCTCTCTCCTCTCCTCTGGTTACTGGTAGCTGATACGCTTCTTGAGCTGCTGGAGGAGGAGGGCTACAAGGTAATAGGATACGCAGACGACCTGGTAATTATAGTCAGGGGTAAATTCGCGAGTGCAATCAGTGAATGCATGCAGCATGCACTGAATACCTTACAGAGATGGTGTAATGGGCAAGGACTGTTTGTCAATCCAGACAAAACGAGCCTGGTCCCATTCACTAGAAGCCGCCGCCTTGCGAGTTTTCCCTGATGGGAAGCTCACTTGGTCCGCACATGTGAAAAAAGCCTTACAGCGGGCGTCGGTGGTGATGTGGGCAGCTCAGAGAATGGTGGGGGAGACCTGAGGGCTGGGCCCTGGGATGATTCTGTGGCTGTACACTGCAGTTGTTTGGCCTGTAGTCACCTATGGAGCTCTAGTCTAGTGGACTAGGGTGGAAAATAGTGCAGATACAGTTGAATAAACTGCAATGTAGGGCGTGTCTGGCCATTACAGGCTGTATGAGAACATGCCCTACGGCAGCTCTAGAGGTCTTGTTAGATTTAGCTCCACTCCGCATGGATGTTAAAATGATGGCGTTCCTCCCGGCTGTGCGTATGTTGGAGTTGGGTCTGATCATGCGGGGAGGAGGAGTTCCTGTCACTTGATCCTTGACAAGGTGAAGGAGGAGGGGCCCGAACTGCATGTGGTAGACTCAATGCCCGCGAGGTTCAACTTCGCATTACCTCGTATAATCATTCATGAGCGATCTAGGTGGGAAGGGGGAGTTCCTGCTTTTGAAGCTGGGGTCCTGATATATTACACTGATAGCTCGGTGCAGGGTGGCCTTGCAGGGGCAGGTATCTTTCGGCCGAGAATTAGAGCGGTGATCCCATTGGGGTTGCTGGCCAGGGTGTTCCAGGCAGAGGAGGCTCCGGTGACAGTCTGTGTGCAGCGGCTACTGCAGAGGGGACTGAAGCAGCAGAGGATCTACATTATGGTGGACAGTCAGGCCACTCTCAACACCTTAGCCTCGAATTGTCCTTAAGTCACTGCAGGTGTGGGAGTCTCTGACTGGACTGAAGGCCCTGGCCGAGGACAACAGTGTAACACTCTAAATAAAACACACCTAAATATAGAGGTTGGCAAATGGGAGGGTAGGTGCAGGGCTGCTCATTGGCAGGGGCTGCCCAGCCTTAGAGAGTCAAAACTCTTCATCCGACTCTCCAAAGGGAGGGCCAAGGAAGTGCTTCCACTGGGGAGGAAGGATATGAGGATCATATGTGGCCTGTTTACAGATTGCTGTCCACTGAGGTGCCACCTTGCAAATATTGGCCTGTACAGGTATGTAGGTTCTGTGAGGTGGGGCTAGAGACAGCAGTGTTGTGTGTATGCAATGGACTCGCGGCATTGCGCCACCATGAGTTTGGGAGGCCCTTTCTTCAGCCAGAAGTGGCAACGAATGCGGAACTTGCGAATGTCCTTTGCTTTGTGCGGGGGTGTATAGGTGACGTCACACCAAGTGAGCCCAGTGCTGGGGTGCCTGGGGGTGGTGCAGGGGGGGGCCTTGATCTGAGGATCATGAATGCCCTTACAATAGGTTTGTGGCCACAGTGAGGGTATTGCCAGCATTCACCGTTTCAACAAAAATAAAGAAAAAAAAGGCAATCTTTGAGTCTATTACATCACAGTAGAATCGTTGCTAATGAGTTCTCGTTGGGGTAGCATTTAAAAAGTGTTACCCTGTAGCACATAATCACATAAAAGTTCAATTATCATAGACATTACACTCGTTTGTTTTGTCTGATGTTTCCCTCCCCTTTGTTCTCCTCTTGCTGTCGTCAAGCTATGGAAAAAAAGAACAGGAAGGGTAGAAACACTTAACCGAGTAGTTGAAAACGGATTTTCATTTATTCCTAGTTTAACATTACAAATAACTTTTCAGTTAGTAAAAAGGGCGTAGTTTCAAATAGTAGGAACAGCCGGTAAAAGCAGAAAAAAAAACAAAAAGGTAACGCATGTTCCTCAATTAGTTTGTTCGATTTTAACGTTCGTTTCTGTCGACGGTTTTATTGCTGGAGATCCGGTCTGCACAATTGGGACCACACGACCCGACCCCGAGTTTTTGGTATCCTGAAACAATCAACAAACAATAAATCAACTGGATATAGCAGTTGGTATCGTGGGCCAAGTACTCGTACATACCGTAAAAATTAATAGAAGATTTCTGCTTGGACAGCAAGAGAGTTATAAATGATTTAAAATCTTCCCATCCCCAACTTTCCAATTTTGACTGATGTTGTTCTCGGGGGCAGATTTGGCGGAAATACTCAAACCGGCGGAAACCTTGGGAAATGCAGCCTCAACAATTCGTTGAAGAACGAATTTAATAAAACTATTCAAGCGAATGTTTTAGAAATATGCGAGCTTCACGTTTTTTGGTATATTTCGCGTGATTTGTCTCCACAGTATTTTGTAATACTGTGATGAGAACATTTTGTACGTTCTTAGGTTTCTTCTGCAATGATCCATGAATGCCCATAACTTTGTTTCCTAGTTCTACCCAACGTTTATGCGGTGAACGCGAGAGGGCGGCATAACTTCTTTCTCCAATCAAAGTGTATGGGGAACTTTAAATTATCTGCTCACAGGCCTCTGTCTCAACAATGATGTGGTTCAATACACCAAATTATATGCATTATTCTCCTCCTGACAATCTATTTGCAGTAGAGTTCCTGGAGTTCTACAGTCTCCAACTCCAAGTTCCTCTTGGTATTACTTCCTTTTGTAGTGGGACGTCCATTACTTAAACCACTCTAAAACTTGGGTCTTACATATATCTGGGTTAAGGATAAAGCGATGTTGAAATGACATCTTCTCAGTCTAGAAACATCGGAGAGTCTGGCAAGGTGCTAAGGACGAGTCTTCTGTGGGTTTGAAGTAACAGTTTTTGTACATGCCAGGAGTGAAGGTAGATGTATTCCCAAAGACAGTGAGGTAAGAGTTAATTCCTAGAAACAGGTGCATCTGTACGTAGTATAGCAAGTGAATGAGGAGCTTGTAATGAAGGTGTTAATGTACATAGCCCACAGCTGCTCCTCTATGTTCATCATAGAGTAGCTTTTATCCTGTTATGTTTAGTTATTATGTTGTTATGTTAAGAAAATTATTGAACTACTATGGCTGAATGAGGATGTGATTCCAGTGTTTTTGTATGAACAAATTCTCTGATGTTTAGATTGGTTTATTGTACCACAATTTCACAGCCTTCTCCTGTGCTTGACTGTGGCCAATGTTCCATGTTACTTGCTAAGTGTTGTTACTTTTTTTAATATACGTCAAACATTGTCCGTGTTTCCAGATCTGCCTGCGTAACAATCTAACTAACAGAATGCTACATTAATGATTGTGTTTGGATTTTGTTGTGTAGATGTTTGCCGAAGACGCTTCTGAGCATTGAAATATTTTCTATGGGTGTCCAAGTGTACATTTTTGTCATTCTGAGACACACTATTGAATGGTGCTGTTCTGATACTATAAACATATGTTTTGTTATTGAATGAACCAGGGTGACAATTAACGAATCATGGAAGCTGTTCTTCTTTATTAACTGCAATAGACCTTAAATGCTTGTGGCAGTCATTGGCCTCAGGCTTCTATAGAAGCAGGTCAAGTTCCTAAGTGTTATTACAGATGAAATGTGGCACAAACATGTAGTCACTTGAAGGCACTAACCTCCCCAGAGTTTCTTCTTGGAGCCTGTAGTTAGCTCATTTGTGACAAACGCTATTGGAAAGCCATCTTCATGTGAAAGGCCATTTACATCGGAGCGATAGGCTATTACCCTATTCCAAAGAGGAGACCGCCTCACAGACAAGTAAAGAAATTGATGTTATATTCTTAACAAGATATACTTATGTGGGTTACCAAGGCCTACAAGAGGGTGTCCACAGAGGCACTATAAGTAATCCCTAGCCTGTTACTATTTGACTATGCCATAGAGTGCACAATGGGAACGTGGAGAGTGAAAAAGGAACTGTCTCTGTAACTAAATATGACTGTCTCTCCACTGATGAGAGCTTAGCAGCTCGAGATGTGCGGGTACTGAACAAATGGCAAGGTATATGGGAATCTAAATGGTCGTGAAAGGTATGATTACTTCTCCCAACTTCCAAGAAAGTCATGACAGAAAATGAGTTGTCATACCATTGGAAGAACGTTCCTCACACGTCATTGTAACTGTAATGGGCAGTTATTTTTATTGATTTATTTCTTTTGGAAGCCTCTCTGGTCTGCACTTCACCTACTTACAGACTGAAGGAAACACGAAATCATATTCTGCTTCATTATAGCTTCCACAATAACGATGATGGTTGCAAGAGTGTTCCGATTGCACTAAAGCAAGTATTTACTCTGCAAATTTGAGTAGAAGGTAATGATTAAAAAATGAGGTCCCTGATAGACCCCACTTGATTCTTGCCATGTATGTATAGTATAAAATTAGGAAGGAAACCAGAAACGAGACGTGTGTGTGTTGTTGGGTAGATGAAGGAGAAGATGAAGAGAATATAACTATTCATCCCCAAAATAAGGCTGGAAATTAATTTGGTAAGTTGATCAGTAAAAGAGGGGTAGCAAAAAGTTGATTCTAAATGTGAGGAAGCTAAAAAGTATAAGATTCGTTTTTCGGTAGCCCTATTCTGGCGAGTAAGATAACAAGGGTTCAAGGTATATGGAAGCAGCTATGAGCGAGAGGACTAAACATACGAGAACCAAATTAGTGTTTAGTTACATGAACTTGAACGCACAACTTGGGAGAATAGTTGATGCACAATTGAAGAGACAAGGACAAAGTGCCAAGAGAGAACTGGCATTTGATTACTATCATTAATTAGGTCAATTAACCTAGGTTGGCCCTCTCTCTCTTTCGTCGGGTGAGCGAAATTTCATCATATCGATGATGCCTTTATGAAAATGAAAATAGCAGGAAATTTAATTACGAGGGACCGTAAGTGTTTCAACTACAGGTACCACGGTGGCAGTGGAGATACGTTTCGATATTATTTTAACTGCTCATTCAGCTGCCATCAAAGTTGCCAAAGGAGTACGAGCAGCTAAAGTCGGGTTGTAGACCCCCGAGAAGTTTTGGCGAGCTTCGGCAGTGATTCACAATGTCAGGCGAGACTGCTCAGACGTGGCCACCTGACGAACGTGACCGAGGTACCAATTAGAATATAATGGGCCCTGCCCTTGACAGAACTCGTCAAACGGACAATTTCTTCTCTTTTTTTCGTTTTTGTTTTATTTGCGACGTTTTGCGGATGATCCACTCGATCCCTTTCGGTTAATTATTTTATAAGTAATACAGCACTACATCCAAATACCCTGATATAAAAATATCCTCTCCCCCCCCCCTCGGCCATTTGTTGAGAAATTTGCTATTAGTCATTGGCTCAAACGAAAAAATAACGAGCAAACTTTTGTGGACCAACTCCGGACCAAGTTAAGAACTTTATATAAAATTCGCCGTTTTTTTCGGATACGGTTTGTTGAAAAGAACACCGGTACGTCCTAGTAGACATTTGAATAAATATAATACATTCTACAGGGCCGATGTCACTAAACCTACTAATTCGTTTTCTGCAATAGTTGATCCAGTTTTTGGTGGACTCCAATCAAATTCTACGAGGAAGATTACGCAGATAACTTTCTTCTCGGTCTTTCAAAATTAGAAAATATGTCTGCGCCGAAATAGCCCTCCCATCCCCACCCTTTCCACGCATGTTTTCAGCCGAACTTGCGAACTCCCGAACTGCGAAATTAAATTTGAACTACTACGTCTTCTGCTGCTCAACGAGCTTGCCCTTGTGCAATGAAGTTAGACCACCCACTCACTGAACGAGAGAGCTTGGAACCAATAACCTTCAGTTGTTTTGTCTACTACCAACAAGGGACGGTCCCGGGTAGTGATTTTTCTCGAAACCGAAAATACTGCTGCCGCTTTCTGTAAAAACACCGTCCACTATGTTTAGGTTTGGCCGCATTTGCCTATCGGAATATACATTTTTCCTTCGCCTCTGGTCAGATTTTTCAAGAATTATTATGAACTTGGACGCTTCTACATCGTGCCAGGGCAGCATTCTAATCGGTGCTCGAGTGGCCTCAGCATGCACTCACTGTCATGTGTTCTGCACGAGGTCAGTAGAATATTTACTGAGGCACAAGAGACGTCTCCTCATATGACGGCCCTGCAGCTCCTCTATATAATTTCTTCTGTTTTTTACCACTGTGAAAGTTTTAATCTAACAAGAAATTTACTTTAATTATGCAAACATTCACTCACGATTTTCGGAGCGGTGATAGTCAAAACTCCGTCTGACGATAGGGCAGAGGTCACGTCATTGATGACGACGTCTTTGGGCAAAACATACTTCCTCACGAAATGCCGCGAGATGTAGCCGTGTTCGTCCATCTTTTCGTCGTGTTTGCCTTCAACGACGACGGTGTTTTCGACGACGCGAACTGTGATTTCTTGCGGGCTGAACTGTTGTACATCCAAAACAACCTGGGAAAGAAACCTTATCGATGCAGTTAAACGTTGTTAACACCTGTGAAGAATTCGTTGTCAATACGAAAAGCGAGAAAGATCTGTAACATTGTGCTTTTCAAAGGCGACGATTTGGCCTCGGGGTTTGAAGAAACAAGAGTAATCATGCTTATATGTACACCTGTACACCTGAGATGACTGGCTTCAGCACGTATGCCGTCACTTGAAATTCAAGTAGTTCAAACCACAATCAGAGCGGGGCCACTTGGATGTATGATTCAAATCAGAGGATAATAATCTCTTTCTACTGAACCTGAATATATGATACAATTCTCTGCCAATACATATCATCCTCGTACTTATTACAAACCGAAAAAATATTTAATATAAATAACTGATATATGATGTAATACTAAAACCCGGATTTTCTAGAATATAACTAGTTTAGTCATTACAAATTATTCTGCGTCGCACTTACATCAACAGTGGTGCGCATGTCGACCTGTGAGTTATTCAGGATCCGCCTATAAGATGTGCGGGATATAGAAGATAATGATTCTGACAGGGGGATAACTGTAATGAGCTGCTATAATAATTTGCTGCTGTAAGCTGTTCTATTGCATTTCGTTACAAATTTAAGCTAAAATATCTGGTGCTTAGCAACACACAACTTTCCGCCACCCCTTTAAGGTCGAACACCACCTACATAGGCGTGCGCTATATCTTCGTTCAACGCATTTTTACAGGAACATATATGCAGAACAAAACGTAGGCACTAATTAGCTGAGAGTATTCCGAAAGTTTGATCGAAATCGTTAGAACCGTTTTTGAGAAAATTGGAATACCGATAAATTAATATTCGAGAAATCTCCTTTTCTGAGTTAACTTGGCTTATATCTCCGTTCAACATATATATACAGAAATAATTATGGAGAACGGAATGTTGGTATGGGTGACTAAAAGACACTCCAGTACGATTTATCACATCTGGTGAAGAATTTAGCCTGGAATTCATGGAAATGTTCGAAAAAACGTTATTTTCGACACACTTTGATTTTTATCTCTGTTCAATGGACCGTCACAGGAACATTTAGTGAGAAGAATATGTAGGTATTAACTATTTGAAAACATCCTGTGAGTTTGGTGAAAATCGCTGAAGCGGTTTTGCCAAAAAGCGTAAAAAACCTATTTTTGCTTCAGGGGCCCATATCTCCGTTCACCGTATTTTCATGGAGATATGTATGGAGAAGAAAAGTTAGGTATTGATTAGGAGAAGATAATTTGAAAGTTTAATCAAAATCGTTGGAGCCGTTTTCGAGAAAAATGCGAAAAACCCTAGTTTTTGGTACATTTTCGTCCCCCACCCCCCCCCCCCTTCCCATCGGCCAAAATCGTCCATAACTATTTTGGTGTCTACAAAAAATAACGAACAAAATAAAAAAAGAACCAGCTCAATCGGATCAACCGTTCTCCCGCAAATCGAACTACAGACACACACACACACGGACCACGCGCCGAAATTAGGTTTTTTAGACTCAGTAGGGTCTGAAACGTAAAGATCTGAAGAAAATCCAAATTTTTTTTTTGGGCCGATTACTATACTTTCCTTCCCTTCGGGTAGCGGAAAGTAATAAAATGAATGAGGCAAGCTGATAAAGCATCCAGGATGCACAAATTAATTCACAAAGTCGATATGGGCCAATTGGCAGGCCCTTCCCTTTAATTCAGCGTTCAAAACCGGAAAATGTGTGAATAGATATGTGCGACGTTCTGAAACTCTTGAGAAGTAATTTACAGATCGACGTTGAACAACTTCTGCAAACTTTTTAAAGGTTAGTTTAGTTTCAAGGATTCGAATATTAGGGTTGGACATGTACACGAGCATAGAATAGAGAGCAATGTGCGCAGATGGATGTTGTCCATCGCAAAATGCTGAATCAGTATCAGTATTTTGACCTCGGAGTTCCTGCACCTGCCCTAACGGGACTCCCTGGCCCTTAATAGCAAAGTCATTGTTTCCCCAAAGACCTTGGTACCTGCGGAAATTCCACTTCCGCCAGCGCATTTCCCTGAAGGGCTTTTCCCATCTTTTCCCTCTCCTACTGTTTCAGATTCCTCTTTACAACAGACAACGTTGCACATCTTCCCAAATTCATTCACCTACAAACTCTTGCCAAAGTCCCACTCGTCTCCCTGTGCCCACTCAGACACTTTCACAGCTAAAGTAGAGGTAATTCAGGAAGAGGAGGACTTGGACGGTGTCTCTCGCCTACCATTCCCCAGTGCAGCCAGTCTGCGACCGATGATGACTGCTGAACACTACCTCGACCTGCTGCACCCAGGAAACAAGGATGAGTACCTGCCTGTAGAGCTGAGGGCCTTTGCTCTTGAAACTATCGCCACTCGCTTCCCGCCCTGTACCTGGTTACATATATTCACTGATGGATCAGCGGCGGGAGCGAATAATAATGCAGGAGCAGGGGTATATTGTAGGAGATTCCAGATCTGCTGCCCAGTGGGACGCCTCGCTACCAACTTTGATGGCGAGATAAGGGCTATTCGATTGGCATTGGAGAGGATCCCTGGCCTGGAGACCGCAAACATTGTGATGTTGGTTGACTCCCAGGCTGCGATCTGGGCAGTGACCTCCAGTTCATATACCGACTCTGAGGATGTTCTAATGTGCCGATCACTCAGTGCGTGTTAACACAGGGAAAGGTTGTTGCCTTCCAATGGGTACCCTCCCACTGTGGAGTAGAGGGAAACGAGCGCGCTGACGAGTTGGCCAAAAAAGGAGCAGAGATGGACCAGCCAACCCCAGCAATACCATACACTGCCTCGAAAAGAATGCTCAAGTCCTGACTCAGCCAAAGAGCCAAAGAAACTTTAAGACGAGCCTCTGAGGGCAAACAGTGGAGCATCCTTAATGACCCGAAACAGAGAGCCCCAACAAGCGCTTCCAGGGGGGTATCAGTGGCATGTTTTCGCGCTGCTACTGGACACGATTACCTGAAGAAACATCTCCACCGCATTGGGCTGGCAAATGACCCACTGTGCCCCCTCTGCAACTCCGACGAAGAGATGACGTCCATCCATCTCAATACGTGCACTGCACTGGAAGATGCACGCCAATCACTGACAATGACTGAGTGCAAGTGGGAAAAAACCGCTGCACTCTACTGGGCTGCTCGAGAGCGTATGGCACTTCTGCGTGGCATAATTAAAATTTCTACTCTCCACCCATACAGTTTGCTATCTTCTTCCGATACAGTTTCCCGCTCCAGTTCACGCATATTGTGTCGCTCTTTTGTAAACAAACTCTACTCACTTCATTGCACATAATACAGTCTTCCTCACGCTCACCGAGTTTCTTTCATTTTGATCTTCAACTCTCGCCCTCTCCTGCGCCCAACAGATGTATTCAACCCCTACGAACTCAATTCGTTGGCTAAAAATCGGCAGATTCGGATTTGGGCGAGTTACGGAAATACAGACACGAAATCTACGTTGTTCAAAAACGTATAAAACAGCGTGCGGTATATTTATGATTCGCACGTTGGAATAAAAACTCAGTGGTTCACCGGCCATTTATATTCTATTATCTTTATTGCGATGTGACCTTCTCAAATTCTGGTTCGCTCAAGTTCTGTATGTTAGAGAGGGACACTAAGAGACTAAAGTTAACGTGCCTGTTAGGTAAGACCATTTCCTCTGGCTGGTGAGATACTGTGGGCGAGCGCTTTTGATTTTGTAAAGACATCATTGTCTGGCTGCTAAGTCAGTCAGTTGGTCGTGGTCTTTATATACGAAGAGAAAGGTAAACTGGATGGTGGAACGTCAGTGAAGGGGGGGAGGAAGGAGGTCATGCACCTCTGGGGAGACCCACTAGAGGTGAAGGGAAATGAATGTGAGTACTCTACGTCTTAAATAGTCTGTCGGTTGTCGATTCTAAGTCTTGGTGGTTTTCGTTTGTGCAGTGTTTTGAGTGGTGTGAATACGGTGTCGCATTTTGTGTTGATTTGATCGTTTATGATCTGTCTACTGAAGTTTTTTTGTTTATAGATTTCCATGTTTTCTAATATATTCAGTTTTTGTCCTTTGTATTGTTTATGTAGTAAGATGGTCCAGTCCTGTATTTCGGTTGGTTCATGTCCAGTTGTCTTGAGGAAGTTTGAACCATCGTTGTTCCTACTAAGAGATTTAATGTGTTCAGAATATCTGGTCCGTATTTTCCGTCGCATCTGTCCTATGTATGCGTTTTTACAAGTACAAGTTATTTTATATACCTATTTTTATAGACTTTGGTCGAGTGGGTCTGTCTTCTCAGTTCTTGCAGCTAGTTTGGTTCCAAGTGTGTTGTTCGTACGTAATGCACTTTGTATGTCTTCCTTTCGGAGGATGTTAGTTATTCCGTATCTTTTTGGTCCTGTGAACGTAAATATGCAGCGTCTTGTCAAAGTCTGTGTATTTTGTGTTTTAAGATCGTCGGTTTTAGATTCATATTGTCTTAATAATTTGTTTTTTTGAAGTAGCCGTTATTTTCTGCGATAGTGTTGAAAGTATCAAGTTCTTGTTTGTAATTTTGTTCAGATAGTGTTTAGTCTCCGTATCATGTGTCTGAATGCACTTAGTTTATGTTGTTGTGGGTGGTTTGATGTATGGTGTATGGTCGTGTCGGTAGCTGTAGGTTTTCTAAAAATGTCGTACTGTAGTTCGTTGTCCAACTGTGTGATTTTTAGGTCCAAGTAATTAAGAGTTTTATTCTGTTCTTTGTCCATATCATATTGGATGTTATGGTGGATATCGTTTAAGTCCTTTAATATTTCTTCAGTGTTATCACGGCTTAGTATGCAGATAATATCATCTACATATCTGACGTAGTGTTTGATATCGTGATTTGTAATTAAAGTCTGGATGTGAGTTTCTTCGTAATGTTGTAGAAATATTTCAGTTAATATGGACGAGGTAGGGTTTCCCATACCTAATCCATCTTTAGGCTTGTATATGCTATTGTTAAATTGGAAGTAGTTTTGTCCGAGTGACAGTTTGGTAAGGTTGGTAACATTTCTAGTAATTGTCGTGTCTGTTTGTCTTAGTTTGGTTTGTAGTATGTCAAGTGTTACTTTTACTGGTATGGAGGGGTATAAATTTTTTATATCAAATAAAATGTTTATGAATTTTTGGCTGTCCGTTGAGTAGTGGTGGTTTTGGGTTCATATTTATGCATTTATAATGTTGTTCTTTTGGTATGTTAGTATGGTTTCTAAGTGCATTACGTATGGTTGATGAAGACAGTTGTCTTATTTATGTTGTTCTGTTTATTTTTATAACAATGACATTGCCTTTGTCTGCTTTTGTCAAAATTAAATTATTTTTGTTGAGTTTGGTCCTAATTTGTTTAGCTGTGTACGTCTTTGTGGCCCGTCCTATTCTTTTTGTATTCTTTGATGTTTCGTTCGATTTTTTCTACTATTATTGTATGGCTACTACTAAGTATTGTATGGCTGTCTCGGCGTTCAAGATATTCGTTTCAATTTTCATTTTGTAAGTCAGTTGAAGGTAGGGTTTCAGTCCTTTCTCTGATAATTGTGATTTTTTTTCAGTGAATTTTAAGTCCGTCAAGTTAAATGTTTTGCCATGAAATGATGTCGCTGGTTTTGAGATTGGGTCAAGTTTTGTCTTAAGTCTGTCGAGTTTTATTTCCATATTTTTATATTTGTTAGTCTTGATTGTATTCGTCTATGTACGTAGGTAGTCTAGGAAATCTATAAACATGTCGTGCAAATTGTTTTTTGTCTTTATGTTGGCCGATTCTAAGTGTATTTTGAATATTTCCCTATTACGTCCCCATCTGTGTTTCTGCCCTGATCCAAAGTTTTTGAGCTAAATGTTTTGTTTTTGACCTGGCAGTAAAATAGTTGAGCAAGCATAAACACTAAACTCCGGTTTCGTAAAAACCAGGACTGGTCACAGGACATTCCCAGTCAGTCCTAGTCAGTCAAACGTCGATACCAGCGATCGGGATAGTTGAAAAGAGTGCGTAAAAAAGGCTTTCCTTGAAAGGACACCTCCGAATCCAATAGTTGCTTCGACAGGCAGATTTCTCTTTGTGTCACGCCCGCCCAAAGACAAACAGTAACAACCAAAGTGATCGGAACCTCTTCGGAAACAATAATTGTAAATGTTGGCTGTTAATTCTGCGCATCACGCAGCTTGACCATTGAACTCATCCATCTGTCGCTCACCATGAACCGAGCACGCGCGTACGTGACTGCACATAATTTTCCCTACAGTCACGGACCGTCCCTTCAGACGCTTCTTTATAAATCTAATGGCTCGTCGGTGAGCGTTCGAGTATTGGTCTAAAGGTTGACTTGGGTTCAACTGTCACTGTTTTCTGCCGTTCATATCCAACATGCCGAAGTTTTCGTTGGTACGTCACTTCCATCTATTCACAGTCGTCGACTGTCAGAAATTATCTCATCGTCGATCTTATCTACTTCTTGAACTCTAGGCGGAATAGGAATTCACAATGCACGGTTATGTTGGGAAAGCTCCGCAAAAAAATATTGTTTACCATTTTCAGCCGCATAATAATCGGCAATAGATATGTCTTGTAGATCTATGTACCCAAATAAAATCATTTCGAAGAAGAAAATATCTATAGCAAACTTATAGTCTAGCTCTTGTTAAAAAATTATTAATTTGATCGAGCAGTATTCCTGTGTTTCAATTTTAGACTAAGAAAACCTCTGCGTAAACGCCAAGAACGAGAAAAATCACCATGGAGAATAATATACAATATTCTGTTAAATAACGAGTGCCATCGAATATCGACATTACAAAAATTGCTCTGACAATCGTTTACTGCACCGTTACAAATGGTTTAGGCAGACAACAGAAGTTTTCGGGGAATATTCATGCGTATTAAGACGAGCTCGTAACAAGCGAGTCACGGAAATAACCATGTTCTTTTTAGTAGTTTTTTACTTTCCTCGGCTTCACGTTGTAAGAAAGACATCTATGTGAGAGGCTAAACGTCGTTTTATTGCATTTTACTGACGAAAAAGAATAATCAGAATTACAATAAATTGAATCACAAACTGCTACTATTCTATTTGGTACATACCACGTCCTAAGGGTCAGAGCCCAATACCTTGTCACACCAGTTCCGTTTATCAAAATAATGTTAAACCTTACAATCAAATTAACTGTAAAACCTATTTGTCTACACTGCCTGCTTTTTTCCTGATAAATGCTCCATCATTTCAATTTTGAATTTGATCAGCCTAATTTCCTTGATAGGTTGTAGAAAACGTCAACTTCCCATGTAAGATAAATTGTTATGCCTAGTGCAGTATTCATCCGAGGTTTCAGAAGAGCAATCCTATCTACTGATCTTGTAAAGTTTTGCACTGATATTTCCCTAAATTTTATGAACGTAACTCAAAGTACACTTTTCAGTTCGCAATGCCCTTCAGTCAGATATCTTCTAGGTTTTTTGTTGTAAGATTTTTATCAACAATTTTTGCATAACAATTTTTCCTAGTTTTCGTCTGTGGTTTACGTTTCGAAATCTTCTGAGTCCGAACAACGCCATTTGAGAAAACGTTCTGTGTTTGGGTCTGTGAACGCGATGTGAACAAAGTTTTTGGTTTTTTTTTCGATAAAAGTTCTAACGATGTGGATTAAATATTTTTTATTGGACAGGTACAAATAACGCGGCAGTGCCATAAAACTCTCATCCATATGAACGTGACGAAAGCAGCACAATAAATTATCAAAAAGTTCTAAGAAATTGGATTTTAGCGCAATTTCTCCCTTTAAAATTCCGCTGAGAGGATTCTCAGAAAAATTGCGGTGGTAGTAGAATAAACTGCCCATACGATGATAGTTAAATAACGCTAAATAATCGATGCCGCCACCTCGTTCAGAGACTTCACGAAAACCTTTTAACCCGAATTTTCAGCATCCAAAGTAAATTTATAAACTCGAAATTGATACGACGAAAAATGCGTTTAGCTCATAAGTAGGGCTAAATTAAATTTCATTGGGCTCTCCAGGCCCATGAATCGCCACAGTGCGAATAGGTCGCGGGGACATTTTATTTATTTTGTTCTTTTTTTTGAGAAAGTGATGTACACGTAGAAATTTTTGAGGGATACTGACGATTTTGAAAAAGCGTATTCTGTATTGGTTTCAATTTGTCCTTGAATATTCTGCGGAATAAACCATCAAACTACCTAATATGTTGTCATGCCTCTAGAACTCTTAGCTATTGCCAAACTAACAACGAAACCCCTCGGCATCGAATTTGTAACACAATTAAACTTCGTAATGAACTGCGTGCGAGTGAAAATGCTCTTATTCGTCCGATTTATTTGATTATTTTAAATTTTAAAAGTGAGATATTCTGCTGACTGCCAACTAATAAGCTCTCGCTTTGATAATTTGATCATGTTCGTTGATACTTGCGCGTGTGCTATTATCGGAATGCCGTACCTACGCAGTTGTGCATGGAAATCCTCGGAGAATTATTTTGAGGCTTTCAATCGAAGGTTTTTTTTTCTAGCAAATGCCATTACGAAGGTCAGATGTTAACCAAACGCGTCGATTCGTTGTAAATGCGGTATTTGAGCCAAGAGCGTTGGTTTGCTGTAACTCCCACATACAGAAAACCTGCTTGTGTTTTAGGATTATTCTACTTCTCTCGCATTGTTAGTATCTCGTGTTTAAAAATAACTCGTATTTTTCCTGCAGGTGGTCGTTATCTTGGCAACTTGCCTGGCTCTCTCTGCAAGTGCTCCAGCGCCTTTTCTCACTTCTGTGTTAGGTACGGTCACCAGCACGTTGGGAGGAGTGACGACTGCTGTGGGGGGAGTTACGGGGACCGTCGGAGGCCTATTACCTGTGAAAGGTCTTCTCGGTGGTGGACTACTCTGAAATCTACTTCGCACGAAACCAGCTTCAAACTATTGTAAATGTTCATGTAATGGATGAATGAATACAAGTATTTATTGACTTCTGTTCCTACGTAGGAGAATTTAAGAATAAAAATATCCAGATCCATGCATCGCTTTTCTCAACCCCTTGTAAATTCGATGATACGCGACATATCTTGATCCAACGTGCTGCCAGAGAAACGCTTATTAGGGACGAAATGTGATAACTGATTTCCTGAAAGAACCATATATTTAATCAAAATCCTATAAACCGTTTTTTTAGAAAACGTGAAATCGAACTTTTAATGTTCGAAAATCTTTCCTATTCTATCCTCATTCAACATTAGAGAGGAGTAGTTGTAGAGTGGTCCAGAGTGATGGGGGGCATCAGCGAACTCCTCACTGCGATTAATAAGGCCACTTGGGGTGTGTGTTACATTGACACTATCCTCATGCACCGGCCCATCTATCTAGGCGTGTCCCGTTATCAGGATTAACAAACTAACGGCAAAGAGAGTATTAGCCCAACCCCAGAGAACTGTACTTCTGTGGATCGCCAAGGCTGTATCGACAAAAGCACTCCAGGTGGTCGCTGGTCAGTTACCGGCTGACTTAGTCATTGAGTACATGGTTGACAAGTGAAGAGTAAAGCTTAGCTTTGCTCTGAACTCTGTAGGGATCTCACCACAGAACGGAAACATGCCACCATTGGCGAATGGGCATTAAAGAAATGCCAAGCGAGATGGGTATCCTCGTCAACATCTTGGGAGAGAGAAGATGGGTTGAGCCAGACCACTGGACGAGCCAGTTCCCATGAGACATAGCGACTGGCCACTTCTTTCCTCTCCGAGACTCTCCATCATGCACGTCTTGAGCCACCAATGCGGAGGAAACAAAAAACCACGTGCTGTTCCACTGTAGTTTGTACAACAGTGAGCGACGGTTGTAGATTATCGTTAATGTGCCTGAGAGAGCAGCATTCGGTCACTGGATTCTGTGTCAAATGCCGTGATGTGGTCAGCAAGATGATAACTAAATTAAATCCGATGGATGGCTGGATTGTGGAGAAAAACTGGGGTCTGGCATTGCCGCCATTTTCCCCAACCAGTCTACAGTGATGCTGGAAGACATGATCTCAGAATGTGCGAACGATGGGGCGATATCGGAAGCTCGTAAGGTGAACCTCTTGAACGTTTTCAAAATTTCCAGGGGAACACAGATGACACTAATCAAATTAACGGGCCTTCTGATGATCTTCTACCAAATATATCTCTACATTTTGCCCCTTCGTAGCTACTTTTTTTCATACCCCACCATCCAGTTTAGTGAGGATACTGAAAGTTGTGTGATCCATCGCACCGGATACTTATTCGTTGAGTAGCTGTCACAGTACGTTGACTATTCAGTTTTGAAACACAATGCATTTCTGTTGTTTCTTTCTTCACGGGACTCAAATGAACGTTCATTCTAATTTAGTTTTGGAAGTAGACTGTGTATTTGGAGCATCCCGTGATGAAAGCGAAGATAAAGGTCTATTTTGTTGCGATAAACTAATTCATCTCGTACACCTTTTGTTTAGTTTCCTACGCAGAATATCGGTAGGTGTTACTTTGGTTCCACACTGTGCTTTTCCAAGCATTACCTTATTAATTCTAAGAATAAATACTCGCCCAGTCGTTCTATTTGACGAGCGACTTTAAAAATTACCTGCACTTTCTCGGCATCCGAAGAAATGTTGGAAGTTCCACTGTTCTGCCTGTTGAGGTGTGTTCTCCAAGGACGGAAATATCCTGACGGACGGACGTACGTCGATGGAAGGATTGAAGACAAGTCGTCCCGATTGAGAACATTCCCGAAATGTTGGTCTATGAGGCGAGAAGGGCGTTCGCGGTCGAAATCGTCCCACCAGTCACGGAATAAAAGCGGCACTAGAGACATCTGTGAAAAAATGGGAATACAAGGACTAAGTTAACTTCATGATGATTACAACAAAATGTTAATCATGCCAATATGCCTACCGTATACTACGTCATATAAAATGCCAGGCGTGGATTGTGATTGTAACTAGAACTGCAGAGCTGAGAAAAGAGCCCCAAGCGCTGTAGCGTCTCTGTTCATTGTGCTTCCTAAAGTACAGGCTTGGTGAGTGCCTGGAGCTTCTCGACCACACCAGAACACAGGAGTGCAGCCATGAAAGCAGATACGCCAAAAAGCTGTAACCTGCGCACAGCGCTTAACAGTCAGAAACGACGTAGGACGCTTTGACAACCTACAAAACATTGAGCCCTGAGTCACTACAATACTATGGCAATGGAACCTCGAAGGGTTCAAGCCTACCACCACCCGAGATTCTTGCGGATAAGCTACAGTGGCTCGTCGGCTGCTGCCTGGCTAGGTGTAGCCACTTTAAGCTTGCTTTGGGTATGACCCTCCACCTTCTAGTTCCTGAAGAGGGATCTCGAAATGCTACCACCAACTGGGGCCTGATGAACGCATAAAACTGAGAATTCTGAGCCAGCATTCCTGACAACACCCATATTGTTTATTCCTGCGTCTCTTCGCCCATTCAAGTGAAACACTATTGCGTTTTCACAGGGCGCAAAGAGTCTGTAAACAGTCCTACACCAACCTGGAACTAAAAGCAAGGACTTTCAAAGCCTCATTAGCACCTGACTGTCTGAAAGAATATAGATATGCCTTTGGCCCTTTGCAGGCTTCCTCCACATCCAGTTTTCATAACAAAGGTTTCAGCAACTCGCTAACTGACTGACTGACGTTCCAGCTGAAACAATGGGTCTAACATCAGACAATAGTGGGCCACGAATAACGTAGATGATTTTAGGAGCCATGTTTGCCGTATGGCCCCCATAGTGCGCTTTCCTGTGTTGAAAAATCCCAGACCTGGAAGAGTACCTCGCATCGTACCAATGATAATGAAGCATGCCCTTGGCCACTAAACTGAGCGGGACTCGACAAGGTCGCACTATTGTAGTGTACTCTCATGGTTGCAGGGTCGCCTAAGTCGGCTTGCGTACTTCACAAAAACGTTGCGATAAAACTAATAATTAGTGAACACTCTTAAAAATTGTTACTCAAGTGTTTATTGTTTATTCACTACTTGGCTTACGAGTATTGAATTTTGGTTTATTATTCATTCTGAATAATAACCAAATGTTTTCGGTAACGAAAAATTTTTTACAACCCCCTTTAAAATATAGGGAAAGTACAGTAATTATTAGAGTCAACTAATTGAATGAACTCGCGGGAACTACAGCGGAAGTCAACGTTTCGTCGTTAGTACTCCCTCCCGCCTCATCAAAACCACCTGCCCGCTCAACTTGCAACGTCGTGCCAATTGCCGAGGGTTCGCTGGAAGTCCTCGTCTCAATTTCCCCGACAGGGCGGAGGAAGGTTAGGGCCTATGGGGCCCCCTGGGAGGACCTCCACCGCACACCCCTACATCGGATCATAAATGCCTACAGACGTTTACGGGCGCCTGGCGCTGGGGGAATATTTAGTTTCTGTAGTTCCATTGTAGTTAGATCATGTTTCGTATGGTTTACTAGTATTTTTCGATGTTGAATCGAATGGAATGGGTTCGGAGCAGTAATACTAGGTCAAGCTGTTCATGAGAATATAAACCGTTATGTAATAATGTGCAGGGTTTTTATGTAACAATGAAGCTAAAAAACTCGATTGCGTGAAAAAGAGAGAAACGAAGAAGGAGACCAAACAGTAGGATCCAAGAAGCAAGCTATAAAGGAAACAAAAGCTGTGAAGCCAAGAAGTTTGTCACACAATATTTTAGGGACTACATTGGTGGCTTTTCTCCCCCTAAGCGAAGGCATGGGAAGAGTGACCAAGCATTGAAGATTGTTGACTCATTGTGCATTCTGATGGCAAGTCAAAGAAAGCTAGTTCTCTACTGAGCAGTGGAGTGCAGTTGTCTTAACAGTTGAGCAGACTTGAGCAAGAGAGCTCATCTCGTGGTACGTGCCCTAAAGAACTTAATAATAAGTTCTGCAGTGAACAATTATGTGGCCTCTCCACACACAGCATGAAAAGAGTCCTGGATCATTCCAACGCTAAAACGGCTAAGACCGATCACATCCTGAGTGTACTGTTGAATGTGGATTTTGAAATGTCGTCCACTGAAAAGCAAAAGAAGAGCGACAAGCCTAATCGATTTGAAACGAATTTACGTGTGCGCTTGCTAATGAATTTTTTCGAAATTTGGTGAGAAAATTGTTGAGTAATGTAATGGCGAGAATTCAGTCACGTAACAATCTCGCAAAAATGCTTATAACAGTCTGATGGTACAAATTACTTTTAGAAAATTAGTGAATCGAAATGTATCATCGGTGGTTCGTTTTATGACCCACTAGCGGATTTAGAGTTTTCCCGATGAGTAGTCTCAGGGCTTTTACAACCCACTATATTGGTTTTAGCAGGGAGCTCGGATGTAAGCGAAATTAGAAGAAAGAGGTTGCTATCCAGTGACCAGCATGAACTGGACAAGTTGCATCCAACTGAATGAAATTCACACACACGTGAACTCACATAACCTCGGGGGCAACCAAAGCGTGGATTAAAAGTGCCAATTCTTTACTGACCCCGTACCTCCCCTGTTCAGAACGCAATAATTTCTAGAACTGGTTCAGAAGACGTACAAATGGCATGTCTTTTTCACAGAACAAGTGCTTATAAAAAACAGAATAAGAATGTATCAACCCGAACCGCATTTCTTTGGCCAATTCATTCTGCCTAATTTTCGGAAGAGCCTCATTCTTCCTAGTCTTCAGACGTCAAGAAGCTCCTTGGAATGAAACTGTTCGGCATTGTAAGGCTATGTGCACAAATTGTCCGTGCAAGCCGGTTTGAACGCTTTAATATCCCGATGCAGATGAAGGAGCTCATAATATCAAGCTACAGCATTGACAGCGAAAATATGCCACGGCTAAGGCTGTAGAGAGGCATGCTGTGAGGATGTCTAGCTTGACAATAAGAGTTCCAACCAAGCCTATGTGATGCTTGAGCAACGAAATAATGTTTTTTCGCTAGTGATAATGCCACACTCATCGACATTACCAAAAAGTTAAGTTATTTACAATCAAATGTTCTTCTCCAGTAAGTAAAGTAACAATTATGCCGACTCCACTGTCGAAAAGCTGACGTGGTGCAGTTTACCCGAGGAAACTATGGAAATGCTGAGGCTTTTTACTTTCCTTGGCTCTACAAAGTAGAAAGGAAAGGTATGTAATCGGTTGAAACAAACTTTTGACTTTTCTTCAGATCTTTACGTTTCAGACCCTCCTGAGTCCGAAAAACACTATTTGGGAAAATGGTCTGTGTGTATGTGTGTCTGTGAACGATTTTCAGAAGAAACCATCGTACCAAATCAGCTCAAACTTGATATCTCACCCGCAGGTTACCATGGCACGCCAAAAAAGGGGTATGAACAAAATCCACCGAAAGTTAACTATAGTTATCATAGTGATCAAAACACCAAATATTTTTTTCCTCAAAAACCGCTCTAACGATTTTGATTAAATTTTGTATATCGATAACTCGCAACAAGGCAACTATCCCATAAAATTCCCATTTGTGGGAAAATGACGAGAGCAGCACAATAAATTACCAAAATATTCGACGTAATCGATTTTTGAGTGGTTTTTAGAGAAAACGACCGAAAAAAATCCCCTCAAACTTGATATCTAGCCTACAGGTTAACATGAGACGCAAAACTAAGGGTATGGGCAAAATCCACCGAAAGTTAACTATAGTTATCATAGTAATCAAAACACCAATTTTTTTTTCTCTAAAACGACTCTAACGATTTTGATTAAATTTTTTATATTGATAGCTCTCAATAAGGCAATCACACCATAAAATTCCCATTCGTGGGAAGATGACGAGAGCAGCACAATAAATTATCAAAATCTTCGACGAAAAGCGTTTTTAGCGCGGTTTTTTCCTTATAAACTCTGCTGGAATGTTAGTAGAAAGTTAAAGAAAATTGGTATTGTAGTCCAATCCAATACCTACAGGGTGAGTGTTTAGGAACGCTCATGAGGTTCATGGGGCTCACTCTAGAAATTCCTGAACTTCAACTACCGCCGTTCCGTTTACTACCAGTTCTAACAGTTATTACCCAATAACTCTGCAAAAGTGATTACTATCCTTCTTCAAAAAATTCGTGTTTACAGCCTCATTAATTTTCTGTGTACCATTTGCTCAATAATGGTCCTGGAATGAGTACGAGCAGCACGATAAATTCTTTAACTGTAATCGCTGCCGCTTCATGCTGCCATAAAGCGTTGTTTGACCAAGTTCAAAGGAACTGAATTGATTAAATAGAATTAGCCACGTACAAAGTGAATTGACGTAGAGCTAAGGAAAGTTGTGTGTTGCAACGCACCAGATATTTTTACTTTCCTCTAGCCAAAAGGTAAGGATTGTACTGCGAGTAGCAGAAATAAGTTTTCATCCGATCTTAAGGTTTTGACGCCTCTGGAGTCGGAAAAACCTAAGCTCGTTTGCGATTTTTTTGAGAAGTGAATCCCAGATTAAGAACGCTTTCCATCAATGGGAAAATGAGGGGGAGTAAAACGTACTCGTGTAAAATCCTGGGTGAATGCTCTTTCTGCATTCTGCATTTCTACGGAGCACCTAAACTGTGCGATACCTCACGTTTCAAATTTCCCGCAGTAAATGACAAACCAAATTTGATCAAAATGTCTGAATATCTATCCCTGTAATGATCCTTTGAACGAATGTAGGTGTATTATTCAGAATGAACAATAAATCAAATAACACATCGGAAAAGTAGATTCTGCCGAACATTTACTTCATTTTTTCAAATAAAAATTTCAAAATAGCTGTAACTCACAGGGTACACGATTAAAGAATTCCTTCTTGTTAAGTGATCTTCACATCAACGCAGACGGATTATCGATCCAAATCGAATGGGAGGGTTGGTTGCTCTATCTATAACAACCGGCAAATCTGTTTTCGCCTTATTAGGTAAATTTATACGTCGACTCCAAACTCGTTGTTATTCAATTTCGATATGACTTGGTGTTGTTTTCCTTACGTCCATAAAAATCCTTTCTATTTGTTCCCAATTTTCTCTTAGATGTTCTATTAAAATCAAGATGAGTTTCCGACTATTTGATGTTACGTCAATGTACTCAGCTGAACTCATTGCATTGTTTCCTTATGAAACGACTGTTCCTGAACTCTTTCGCTATCATGCAAGTGGCTGGCCGCTTCAGCATCCACCAAAGGCTTGCTTTGTAGCAGTCAATTCTGCTAGGTTTGTCTGCTCACCCAAGAGCTGCTCACTGTTGTAAAAACCACAGTGGGGCAGCTCGTGGTTTCTTGTTTCCTCCCCACTGGAGGCGCAAGACTGGAGCCCCGCATTGAAGTCGCCATGTCCCATGAGGAACTGACTTATCCAGCACCCTGGCTCAGCCCACCCTCTCTCAAGACACTCGCAGATGTTGGGGAAGAGCTCATACGTGTCTCGTCCCTTTGACGAGGATTCCCATCTTCCTTGGCATTTATCTAATGCCCATTCATCGATGGCAGCAACTTTTTGATCTGTGGTGACATCCGCACGGAGTTCAACAAAAAGCTTCCGTTTCACTCTCTACTTGTCAACCATGCACTCAACGGCTAAGTCAACCGGTTGGAAGATGAGTCAACAGTACAATTTGATACGTAGACGACAAGATCAAACTCCTACAAAACATCTCGAGGACAGTGAATCATTTTCCGCACCCATATAATATCAACTGGTACATTTATACATTCCAATGCGGAATTAACCAAAACTATCATTTTATAACTACATTATTAAACTTGGAACGTTAATTTTGTCGCGAACTCGAGTGTATTGTAAAGTATCTGACTAAAAATGTGCTAAGGGTGTACAGATTTCTGAAGCCAACAAATTAACTTTTTTTTAAGTTCCCAATAATGATAAATTCAACATTTCTCGTGTCACCAGAAGATAAATAATTAGACACATATTTATATTAGTTGGTTCATGTTTGTATATTTTATGAGACGGAATCTGATTAAAATTCTTTAAAAACGTGAACAGCAACTAAATTGCAAAGAAATGCCGTAACCATTGCCTTCTAGCCCATTTAGACAGTGGATAGAATATAGAAAGCCTACCTTCGTGTAAAGTACTCCACCACGACCGCGAACTTGAAAGTAACTGTTTAGTCAAGCGAGGGAAACTTTATTAATAGAGCCCCAACTCCCACTTTACCGCGCCTCCTCCTCATAGTTGGTCATTATTCTAAATTTGAAACTTGGACATTTTGTTCTAGTTTTAAAATAGAGACCCGATCTACCCCTCCCCTGTCAATTGTAATCCCATTGACTAGCTTCATTCAATCTTTGTTCATGAGCTCACTAAGTGATTGGAGAACGATCGGACAGAAGCTTGACAGCAAATGTAGAGTCAACGCCTTCGACCTCAGGGTAGAGGCTCTTATATCGACTTTTGTTTTTTCAAGTTCAATCTCGATGCTTCAACATTCCATCACCAAATTTAGCGAATGTTCGAGGAGAAGACTTGAATTTATACTTGTGACTCACCTCTTGTATCTTGGCAGTTAGCTGTTGAACATAACCTGAACGGGCACTCCCTCGTGGCCCTCCCAGTCCTTCATGACTCAGAGTCTAGGGCCTTCCGTTTATGAGCTCATTCGTTCAATTTGAAATTCCTGAAAGTATTACCGAACGACTGCCTTTGCGGTTTTCGTTTTGTGCTTCTTCTTTCGAAATTACGCTAAGAAAATCGGACTTGACGTCCCAGTTTCCGCCGCATTTTAGTTAACGCTTGTTTTGTCGCCGAAGAAATTAAGAAACTGGTAAATTAAAATCTCGTTTACCCCACGTCGACAATTGTATTTCACGCGGGACAAGAATTTGAATAAACATTGATAGAAAATTCAGTGAAGTTATTTGACAATAATGTCTAACGTTTTGAGAGTATCTGGTGCTACGCATTACACAACTTTCCTTACCCGCATGTTAATTCAAAGGAACATGGCACTTGATGACATTAAATATCTGGTGCGTTGCAACACACAACTTTCCTTAGCTCTACAACAATTCACTTTGTACATGGCTAATTCTATTTAATCAATTCATTTATCACTCAGTCCCTCTGAACTTGGTCAAACAACGCTTTATGGCAGCATGAAGCGGCAGCGATTACAGTTAAAGAATTTATCGTGCTGCTCGTACTCATTCCAGGACCATTATTGAGCAAATGGTACCCAGAAAAGTAATGAGGCTGTAAACACACATTTTTTGAAGAACGATAGTAATCACTTTTGCAGAGTTATTGGGTAATAACTGTTAGAACTGGTAGTAAGCGAAACGGCGGTAGTTGAAATTCAGGAATTTCTGGAGTGAGCCCCATGTATCTCATGAGCGTTTTTAAATACTCACCCTATAGGTATTGGATTGGACTACAGTACCGATTTTCTTTAACATTCTACTAACATTCCAGCGGAGTTTAACAGGAAAAAACCACGGCAAAAACGCTTTTCGTCGAAAATTTTGATCATTTATTGTGCTGCTCTCGTCATTTTCCCACAAATGGGAATGTTATGGTATAATTATCCTATTAAGAGCTATCTATATAAAAATTTTAATCAAAATCGTTAGAGCCGTTTTTGAGAAAAAAAATTTGGTGTTTTGATCACTATGATAACTATAGTTAAATTTCGGTAGATTTTGTTCATACCCTTATTTTGGCGTCCCATGGTAACCTGCAGGCTAGACATCAAGTTTCAACTAATTTGGTACGGTTGTTTTCTCTAGAAACCGCGCTAAAATCAATTTCGTCGAAAATTTTGATAATTTATTGTGCTGCTCTCGTCATTTTCCCACAAATGGGAATTCTACGGTATAATAATCATGTTAAGAGCTACCAATATTAAAAATGTAATCAAAATCGTTAGAGCGGTTTTTGAGAAAAAAAATATTTGGTGTTTTGATCACTATGATAACTATAGTTAAATTTCGGTAGATTTTGTTCATACCCTTATTTTGGCGTCCCATGGTAACCTGCGGGCGAGATATCAAGTTTCAGCTGATTTGATACGGTGGTTTTCTCTAAACATCGTTCACAGACACACATACACACACACACACACACACACAGACCATTTTCCCAAATAGTGTTTTTCGGACTCAGGGGGGTCTGAAACGTAATGATCTGAAGAAAACTCAAAAAAAATTTTTCAGCCGATCACATAACTTTCCTTTCTACTTCGTAGAGCCAAGGAAAGTAAAAAATTAGGTTAAACTAGAGTGAAAATTGAGTAGAATGCTCGCAACTGCACTTTTCAATTTCAATCCATTACCGACATGTGCTTTTTTAAAGTTTGTTTTATAAAACCCACGGTTTTTGCCATAACAACCAACGTTTCTTTACTTGAACTTTTCTTAACTTTTGACCAAATTTTTGGGTTCAGGTTGCAATTTTGTTTACGCCTAGTGCTCATTTAAACGAACTATTAAAGGTCGCAATCGCAGTTCAATATACATACTCTCTGACTGTCCCTTATTTGGAATGGAGCTTCCTAAGAAATGCGAGGTATTTCCTGCAAGAGCCTTCTTTAAGGTCCACCCTTGGAGACGTTGTACCAAAGACCAAAAATCGCTCCCTTTCAAGTCTCTAGCACTGGGTCGGGACATAATTGGGGTTTTTCTCGTTTGACCACACCACCTGCACCTTGGGGTGTCGACTATACCCATAACATAACATGGGTTTGTTCATTTTGCAGCGTTCCATGATGATCTTTACTTACTATCTGTCTCAAGTCCTTCCTCTCCACCATCAGAACGCTACTTCTTATCTCGTGTGTAGGCTCTAAGATAAAGCGTTTGGAGTGTCTCATTCCCTCAGCATTCCACACCGTCTGATGCATTCTCATGGCGGATTCTCTCACAGTCCTCTTGAATAGTAATGGAGATGCCCCACAGAGGGGAGGTAGCCCTATAAGTACAGTAGACGAACCGAGTCTAGCCAGATGGTCTGCCCTCTCATTTCCTTTATGCCCAGGAGTCCGATAAAAGTTAACTCAAACTTTGCTAAATAGTTGAGCCTCATCCTTCATTCCTTCACAAGTTTTTTGACGTTGTGCAGTAATTCTTCAGTGCCTATCTTCAGTCATTATGCTGATAATTTGATTGATATAGCCTTTTTCACACATTATGGCGGGACGATAGCATAAATCCCTCCGTGAAACACCGTTGGAGTGAGATCCAGGGCAATATACCTCCTGCTACTCCCAGAGCCACATATCCACACCCCAGAGCTAGATCCCTCCAGGGTTTTAGATCCATCTGCGTAGATGTTGATGCGATTAGGAGCCCGAAATCGACGACTTTCTGTGTTCCATGGGCTTCCTTTTGGTTACATTTTGTATTTCCTATCAAACTCGTACATGAAAATTGCAATTTGCCCGTTTTCCTGAAATTGGACAGCACTTTTTTACTTTCTTTGGGTCTATGGCGGAGGAAGGAAAGTTATTTAATCACCTGAGAAAAAAAAATTAACTTCTCTTCAAATGGTTACGTTTCAAGGCGTACTGCGTCCAAAAAACGCTATTTGGGAAAATGTTCTGTGTATGTGTAAGCATAGCGTCCTCATGATGTGGCACTACCTTGGGATTGAGTTTCTCAGCGCAACCTCCTCCGCTGGAAGCTGCGGGGACCTTAATGACTATCTTTGGAAAGTGGCCAAGGCTCCACTGAAGCTAAAGCAGAAGCTGTGTCTCCTTCAGATGTGCTTGCTCCCAAAGGGCTGGTTTTTAGGAATAATAAGTCTCAATAGAATGGTACACTCAGCTGCGCATGAAGATCCTCCTATCCTTCCTACCCGCATAGGGTAATCTGAGCACCCTCCCATTTCCTGAACTATTATTTATCAAGTTTCATGTTTGGATACCACGGTGAGCTATAGGGGGAAAAAATGTGCATGTCTGTGAACACTATTGAGAGACAACGGCTGACCAAATCAACTCAAACATGATATCTAGCCTGCAAGTTACCATGGGATGCCATGGGGAAGTGTTTAAGACTATATAAATTGTACAAGAAAATCCACTTATTCCATCAACATTTGGCTTCAGAAGTCTTTTACTCCCGCTCATAACAATTGCTTCATCGGTCAACATATCTTTGGGTGTCTATAAGTAATTGAATTTGGCTTGAAACTTATCATTGACTGAGAAGGTTTGATAAAGTTTGGCACGCTACGCTTCCATCCAAACTGAATTAAATCACTTGCCACAAAGTTGTTGAAACCCATTTAAATAATAAAACGGAGTTAGGACAGTTGTCGGTTTTCACTAAATTTGAGTTATACCTATTTCGACAGTTAGGTCATTTTCAGTAACAAAAACGCAGCTGAGAGTTTTTGTTACTAAAGACGACCTAATTGTCAAAAACAAGTGGAAATAGACAATCGTCTCAACTCCGTTTTATTAGTCCACCCAAACTTCTCCTGAACAATACTTCAGAACAACATCCGAATGCTGAAGTAGTTTGATCTATCTACCAGTTCTTGCTGAGTTTACCGCAGAGATGTACTTTCACAGTCATGCGGAATATTTGGCTAGAGTACTGCAGGGCTTTTCAATTTTTTTTTTTTTTTTAATAACTCTGACGGTCTTTCATTTGAGATTCTCATAGGTGCCATACATAGCTTCTTGAGGAACCCCAAGTATTTCATGCAAGTCTTCTTTGATGTTTACCCTTGGAGAAGAACCAAAGGCCAAAAACCACTCTCTTTTGATGTGGCACTGTATAGGGAGTGCATCCATCTGTATCACACCTCCTGTACCAAGGGGTGTTGACTATGCCCATAACATACACGCGTTTGTTTATTTTGCAGTGTCCTAAGGTGATTCCCACTATCTGCCTCGAGAAGACTACGTCTTATGTGTTAGTCCTGAAATAAAGCATTTGGTGTCGCTGTTGCAGCGTTCCAGACAGTCAGTGATCTTGAGCCACTGAAATTAGATCTCAGATTTTTTAGCGAGATTAAAAATTAAATGGTCGTATTTCAAAAGTGTAAATCTTTAAAATTTATATAAGTAACCATCTCTTCTTACATTGCACTAACAAAAATTAAATCTCCATAAAGGTATAATGTAATTACTAAAGTTATTAGCTTTATTTCTTCACACAAACGCTGCTGATAATGCCCTCAGCATTCTCTAGACCTTGGCTAATCAGCCAGGAGAAGCCTAATTTGTTATACACCATGAGTCGAATCTCTTGGGTATTCAAGACCCAATGGGAACAATTTGAAGACAAAGTATGAGGGCATCTGTTGAAGGAAGAGAGATCAATCAATTTATCCAGCAATTAACAACACGGGAGTAGAGCTGTAATCGATTGCAGTGTGGGTGGCCCAGTGGTGGGTTATCAATTTTGGGGTGACTAAGGAAGTAGAGCCAAACCCTTAACAAAAATCTGGGTCACATTAAACACCTTGGTCTCTTGGTAAATCAGATCGCTTGGATGTCTTCTAGGCTTGCCTAATATGCCTCTCCATGCCAAAACGCCATTCTGAAGTATAGACTGAATTGAATAAAATGTATACCTATTTCCGCTTCCTGGATATGGTTGACTTGCATGATGAACGATGGACACAAACCTGCAGAGTTTGGAGTAAATGGGAGAAATGTGATGCATTCAAGTCAACAATGATCCCAAGATAGATACTGCCAGGGGGTTACACATCAAAGTCAGGGAAATGGTCATTTGTGAGTCAACAACTGAGCAGTTCACATATATCCGACAACATAACCATCCCATATATGCTGCGGCAAGGGCTTCCAGTCACAATTAACTTACAGGTCAATTATTTGGAGCTAATTTATTTGTTCAGGGATCACATGCGGCACATTTTGGAAAAAAGCCCCACTGCATACACCCTTACACGTATTCCCTTCTTTTTAGTCAAGCTATCTCATTCGGTGACAAAAGCTAGTTGCAACAATGAATCTGGCCATCCCATGTCACACCCTCCTTCTGCCTCTCTAATTAAAAAAGATGATTACAGTTCAGAATTGAATCCTCAGTATTTTGTGGTACCACAGTCCACATCATCGTTTCCCATATTTGTTTCACCTTCCGTTTTTTAATTCGTTCAACTTGGCGACACGAAGTAGGAAGGAAAGTTATGTTATGGCTGAATAAAAAACGGGCTTTCGGGCAAATCTTCACAATTTAATCATTTCATTGTAAAAATAACACTGAGGAAATAGGTGTATGTGAACAAAATTGTGGGAGGGATAGGTAAACTAACCAGTAAAAATGTTATATTTTGTTCATTACCCTGCTAATACCCATCTCTTCAGAAAGTAACCAGCTTCATAAACTTATTTCCTTCTTGACATTTGTATTCAACTCTGACGTAATTAAAGTTTACGTATCTGTTAGGTGAGTCCGTCTCCTCTGGCTGGTGTGTTGCTGGTGGCAAGCGCTTTCGATGTAAAGACATCATCGTCTGGCCGTTAAGTCAGTACTGGAGTCAGTCAGTTGGTCGTGGTCTTTATATACAAAGAGAAAGGTGAAAGGGGGGATGGAGCGTCGGGGATGGGGCGTCTTGTTGGTCAGTCTTGTTAGTAGTACCTTAGCCGGACTGACTGACTCCAGTACTGACTTAACGGCCAGACGATGATGTCTTTACATCGAAAGCGCTTGCCACCAGCCAGAGGAGACGGACTCACCTAACAGATACGTAAACTTTAATAATTTGCCTTCTGGCGGACATAACCCTATTGCTTTAATATCTGGCGTAATTTATCCCTCGTCAGAACATTTCTGTTCCTACAACACCTCTTTGCTCCTTATCCCCACACTGATTCTAGTGATTTAGTGAAACATTGAATTTGGTCAGTTACCGATTTTCCATCTCAATTTTTTTTACAGCTGGAAAAATTAGTAACCATGACCACTCTTTAGGAGCACTCTGGTTGTTAACCCTTTGTTAACACCTTCCCTGCTACACACGGTATTACCGTGCTTTCGTGTTCTTCCCCATGATTAGAGCGGTAAAACTGCTCTCGAACCTAGCAAAAACCTCGTACAATTCAAGCCCGTATTGAGACGGTAGTAGTTGTTCCATAAGCTCTTTTCAATACAGGTAGTAGTGGCAATGACCCTCGTAGATGAGCGGGGAGTACCCCCCGAGGAGTTCAGGTAGCGACGGTTTTCTATTTTCAGTTTGACGAAAGCCTCAACGAAACGCGTTTCTCCTGCGTTTTCGGCAATTTTTTTGTGGTAAGTTATATATTTTACTTTACCATTCTTTTTTACTGTTACTAATGAGCATATATTTATGGAATTTATTGAGAGAAGGATTGAAAACAAGTATGTGGATGTCTAAACCCATCTCACTGGTCTACTGGCCTACTTTTTGTGCTTTCCCCTTAGATGTTATATACGTACGTATGTTTCAATTTTTCGCCCATCATGCTATTTTCCAGAATAAACATGGTTAAAACTCGAGGGGGTCTCACAATACCCCGTAATGAGGATGAATGAGGCTCTTCACACTCGCCCTCCACAAGTTCCTTGACTGCTCCCTCCCAAAAGTTTACTAATATATTATATTAAAATTATATTAACTTTTGAATAAATGGTATATGAATGGTTTGTGACAATAAATTTATTATTATTCTTTGGTGATATGCATGTATTTTTCTGTAATATTTATTTCTAGTAGGTACCTGCTGACCTCCCAACCTACTTATTCATAGGTATAATCGTAAAATAATGTAGTTTTTACGGCACGTTCGAAACATATCGAAGACAGTCAAAATATATTTTCCTTTTTGGTTCATATATCCGGAATAATAATCTCATCACATATGTCTAGGCCATTTTCGATACCTAATATCCAGCTAATGCTAGGTACCTACCATTCAAGGCAGTGCATATTTGATACAAATGAAAGTAAGACGATAAACGAAAAATCTTTGCTCAAGCCCTGAAGGACAGCAGGCGCCGCATTACCGCGCGGTAGTAGTAGGAAAGAAAAATAACGTTTTGTTCCATGAGAGAGACTACGCCCGAAAGCGTGGGTTTACCACGCACCGCCATGTTTTGTGTAGCCGTGGTCTTACACAGGGGTTCGGTCGTTAGCAGCGAAAGTGTTAATGGAAAGCCAAACAAACTGAAATTAGCACCTGCATATTACAGTGTACTCTTACGAACAAGGCAAGGGGCATCTTGGGAGTCATGAAACAGCTACTCAGCCTACAATCTTGCTACCATACTTTTGTAAAGTACAATCAGTAAGTGTACAGGGGTGAATAGTCCAAACTTTGAACCATAGAATTGCGTCATATTCAAAAATGATTTAAGATGCTCAACATTTTTTTTCTCGCTCCTCACAATTTACCAAGAAGGAGCTTTAAGCTGCATCTTCGTGAGTTATACTTAGTTATGAAGAATTTGATATCTTGATAACTGTTCTCATAACTCATAGATCCACTGTAACTTCAAATAGCGGAATCGCTATGTTCAATTAACTTCACAAGGCAAGGAAGTTTGAAGAAATAGCGAAGTTTCAAAACAACTGATAATTTATTAAACGCACAAGAACATCACAAAATAGAAAAACTGGCACTGCAGGGAGGATTCAAATAATTTAGCCAGCTGAATGGAACGAATTTGGATTTTTTCCACAGCCTCCGGAACATTTGTCAAAGCAGAACTTTTAATTGAAGAAAGGAGTCACAAGGTGATTCGAGAACGCTGATATTTCTTCAGGTCCACGAACTTCGTGGTCAAGGAGTGGAAGTCTAACGATATGATACTCTTCATACAAGTCATTAACCTAGAAAACAAACAGATAATCTATAATCAACTAGTTGAAACTAATAGATAAAAGAGCAAAAGTCAGCACTGGGGCTGAAATGAGCCTCCAGATCCCATGGAGATGCAACCCTATTGTCCCCTGATATGTCCCCAATGTGCTTGCACGACAACCTCGAGGTTCATCCCTGCAACCTCACCTGGCAGCAGCTGCAGAGGAGCTGTAGTCAGCCCCTCACAATTATACAGTACACTATGAACCTCACACTCCAAGCTCTGTCTCACAAAGTCTGCAACTTCGACTTGCCAATCTTGGCCAAATGGACCCATGAACAGACCACATACCTTCTGTATACTCTACCTCTCCCTGATGAGGAACTCCCTTGATAAATAACCCTAATAAGTAACCTTGCCTGCCGTTGGCCAGATCCCACCAAAACGCAGCCTGCACTTATCCTCCCACTTGCCAATCTACTTATTCAAGTGGCTCTTGGTGGTCCCTTCAAAGAGCTCAGGTCCTACCAGGATTAGTACAGATCCGTTACTCATCAGTTTGTCGGCCTCTTCGTTCCTACCAGTATGACGTGGCACCCAGCACAATGTTAAGTATTTACCATTTGCCAAAAAATTTGAACCAGTAGGGCATTCCCAAACCAGCCCCGACGAAATAGTATAAGAAGCTAGAAGGGCTTCAAGTGTAGCCTGGCTATCTGACAATATAGGCCTTCCAGTTTCAGCAGGTCTAAAAAATCTGTTCTTTCGCACAAAAATTCCATTCGGTATCTATTTGTTCCTGCCTATTTGGTAATCTGATTGGACAAAATCCATTGTTGATACAGGCAAAAAATTATTTAAAAATTAGCCAAAAACGATGTTAGCAATTTTATTGCAATTACGTTGTGTTTTGTATCATTTCCCAGGTATTTTTCAAAGCTGAGTCAAATAGGATGGGTCTCAGAGGTGTAGGACTGCATCAAGATGTAAAATAGTGAGCATATTGAGGAAAACCCGGCAAATTATTACACAACGGTTTATTATTCTCATGACCTAGTATTACTGCTCCGAGACCCATTCCATTCGATTCAGCATGGAAAAATACTAGTAAACCATACGAAACATGACCTGACTACAATGGAAGTACAGAAACTAAATATTCCCCCGATGCCAGGCGCCCGTAAACGTCTGTAGGCATTTATGATCTGATGTAGGGGTGTGCAGAGGAAGTGCCGGCCTCATCGGCCCTAACCTTCCTCCGCCCAGTCGGGCAAAAAGAGTCGGGGGAATTGGGACCGGGACTTCCAGCGAACCCTCAGCAATTGGCACAACGTTTTTTTCCGTTGAAAACGTCCTATTGTAAGGGCGCCCATGATCCTCAGATCATGGCCCCGCTGCACCACCCCCAGGCCCTATGGCACTGGTTTCACTTGGTGTGAGGTCACCTAGGCATTGTGAGGCGAGCAGGCGGGTGGTTTTAATGAGACAGGAGGGAGGGAATACTAACGTCGAAACGTTTACTTCCGCTGTAGTTCCCGTGAGTTCTTTCAAGTAGTTGACTAATAATTACTGTAATTTCCCTATACGCAGTTGTACATGTCTGATACTCATTCCATTAGATGTAAAAATACCATGAAAACGATACGAAACACGGCTTATTTGCGATTATACTGCGTTTCGTTAATTTTTCAAACCATTTTTTGCCCATAACAACCATGGGCTTTGTTCGTTCGGACTGCCGAGATGGCAGGCACAACTAGATACCAAATGGGATTTTCGAAAGAACAGATTTTTTTAGACCACGTTAAAGGCACAAAACGGACGGCAGACGGACATTGCAAATTTGGAATCCCCATGTCTTGAAACGTGAAGTATCAAATTTTGAGGGGGGTTGTAAAAAATTGTTCGTGACCAAAAACATTGGGTTATTATTCAGAATGAATAATAAACCAAAATCGACTACCGCATGAAAGTAATTGTTTCTCACACTGCCTCCTGTCTCACTCCAACGACCCGTCAATTCACCTTGCCACCTAGAGAACATAAATTTTTGTTTTAGCCAGGTCGTGTGTTCAAGTATCATTTACTAGTATTTTAGATCCTGAATCAAATGGGATGTGTCTCAGGGGGGGCTCTACAAACATTTCCGTTTGCATATTAGTTGTTTCCTGGCTTGTTGATACTGCCATTTTACATTCTTAATATTTATAGACGTTGAATTGAAAGGGAAAGGTCTGATCATGCTATGTAGGAGAATGATTTTCATACCATCTGTATACTATATACCAGCTAATTTGCAGCATTTTTTTCTCAAACATTGACGATATATACAGACCATGATCAGATTTTCCAATTTAGGAGACTACAGAAGTAGATGACTTAACTGTGTTATGATAAACTACTCTGTGCACAGAGTTAACAGGAATACAGGGCAAAGAAGGAAAAAGGATTTTGTAACGTTTTGCTAAAGCGTCAACTACTAGTATTATTCACAGGGTGCATTTACCTTGTCAATACTTATACACTATTCTCCATAAATGTTCCTCAAAACAGTCTGTTCAATAAGAATAAAACGTATAATAAACAAAAAAAAGTTGTAGTATAAACCTTTTTCAAAGTGAATGCCTACCGGAGTTGATCAAACTGTGAATGTAAAGCAGCTAGAAATTATATACCTACATTTTGTTCCCCACAACTATTTCTACAAGCATCTGTTCAAAGGTGATGAGATGAGAGTAAAAATGAGATTCTACAAATTAGAAGTTCCATTTTCACATTTTCTCAAAACCAGCTCAAACAATTTTTAGGGAACTCTAAGGAACCTTCAGGTAACTAACTAGTAACAACACTTTGTATTCCATAACATTTCTATAGAATGCGTAGAACAATGGGACATACACATAGAGAGAGAGCTTCATCGAGAATTTACGCAGGGAGTAAGGAAATATGTGTGATGCTTTACATTAAATTTCAAATATAAGTTAAGCAGTAAGTTACGCAATAAGTGTCCCTCGATACCTGGTCAGTTGAATTTGTGTTTTGGCCCATTCCTGTCTATGATGGGACTCATTTCCAGAGAGCACAGAGAGAACAGTTTCTACTTACTGGGTGTAGAGATATAATTGGATTCAAGATGATATGTGGCCCACTAATTCTAGCTACACTTGCTGTTCATTTGGATCCTAGGACAATGCAGCTTCTTAATTATAAAACCACTGTGCCTCACTACTAACCAGTATATAATACAAATCCAAAAATCAAGGATGATGAATAAATCACTAATCTTAAATTTATTCTTAAACAAAAACAAAAACACAACGAGGCAGTCTACAACACGAGTAGTTCTATGTTAGAAGAAGTGAAGTAGTTTGAAAATCAATCATGTGACGTCTACTCTCTAATTTATTCGGTGCTTCACTAACCTGATCCAAATATTTCTTTTGATTTTGGCTACGAGTACTGCACATTTTGCATGACCGGTCTGGTGGAGACGCTATGAGTTGGTTGACAATTATATTGCGGCAGTCAATTTCGCACTTTGCGAGATTCTGAATCAATGTTTCAGTTTCATAAACTGATAAGAACTCCGCAATACACACGCACACAAATGTAGTCAGCTCCTGTGAATCAAAACAAGTATGTAGCCTACGACTTGCGCAAAAATGAAACAATAAACATTGCTGTACAATGACAAATATCTGGTGCGATGCACACATTAATTTGCTGGTTTTCATGGTTTTTACACAGCTGAAAGTTGAGCAGCAGGAATTGATTGTGTTGCTCCGACCTATTCCCTGACCATTATTCAACAATAGAGAATTAATGAAACAGTAAACACAATTTTTTTGAGGATAATAATCATTGGTCCAGAATTATCAAGCAAAAATTGTAAAGAAATGGTGACGGTGAGGCAACGAATTTCAGAATTTCTGGAGTAGCTCCTACATATCATGCTCGGGTTTTCTCAAGTTTCTAGGGGAAAAACTGCGCTAAAATCGATTTTTGTCAAGATGTTTGGTAGTTTATTGCGTTGCTCTCGTCATTTTTCCACCAATGAGAGTTTTATGGTATCGTTGGGTCATTTGGAGCTGTTCATACAATAAGTTCAATCAAAATCGTTAGATCCATTTTAGAAAAAAAATGTATGTTTTATCACCATGATTACTGTAGTTAGTTTCAGTGAATTATTTCCATATCCTTTTTGGTGCCCCACGGTAAACTGCAGGCTAGACATCAAATTTTAGCTGATTTGATTCAACCATTTTAGCTCAAAAGAGTTCAAAGACAAGCACACACACACACACACAATCCATTTTCCCAAATAGTGTTTTTCTGCTCAGTAGACCATAAAACGTGATGATCTGAAGAGACTCATACATTTTTCTTCAGAACAATACGCAATACAATAAATAATGCAATGCTAACATGCTGAGAAGTAACTCAATACAGAACATGTTAAGGCAGATTGATCTCCTTGGGTAACCTAGACCTAATAGCCCCTCCTACCTTCTCTCACAAGCAATTGCTTCAACGAGGACTGCTTGACAATCTCGTAAGCCTCTCAGTAAAAATACAGATCTGTCATGAATGTTACCCACTCATATTCTAATAGAAGTCGTAATACTTAAGGTGCCTTACCGGATTTTTGAATTGGTCATTAGCTTGCTTAATAATTGCTAATATTTCATCCATTTTGGAAGACAGGATATCAAAACCAGAAAACGCTCGAAGCTGAAAAAAAGATGAAAGTAACATTGAGACTTATTTCAGCATCACTTGAAGAGCAAACAAGTTAGACAAATATATTCGCACCTGGGTAAGTATAGGATGAAATTTGCTTCTTAAAGAGATAAATTTTGTTAACGCTTTTTCAATAACTGATGGAAACGACAGGAGACGAAGTGTGTGGCCAGTGGGTGCAGTGTCAAAGACGACAACAGAAAAATTCATTCCCTTGACAAGTCTGAAAAAAAAAACAAAAGTAATTGGCGAGTATCAAATTAGAAGAAATTAACAAATGGTCATGAGCTGGCTAACTCAACATATAATACTAAGGGAGGCACTAACTCAAAGTACACCTTGCACAAACTTCCGAAATAGCCAAGGGAATTGGAAGCTCAGTGCCTGGTCAATGACACTATTCCCTCAGAAGGTAATAGCTACAAAATGTCACCGTTAAAGCCTCTTCTGACGCAGCTGTTTACCATTAGGATACGTAAAAAACCAGAGATTGGGTATTGAATTGAGAGTATACGATTCTCAACAATAACGTTCATAAACCACAACCTCTGTAGGGTAATACGATTCTTGTGTGATGTTGATTGCAATGTTAAGGAGCTGGTAACACTGGTAAACATTACAGCTATCCTGAGCACTGATCCTACAGTCGAGTTTCCTTGGAATCACCCCTCATTCACCTCAATGGGAGTGAAGCAGTACGCGTATGTGGGCATCGAGAAACAACAAATATGATGTGAAATAAAGCTGTGAGTATTTTTTAATGTAATATGTGAGCAATTGATATGAACGTAAGTATGTGCAGGGAGACTAAGAAACAAATGTGTGTACGTGCATGATTGTGTTAATCGCATTTCCAAGCTGTCTGTTCCTGGTACAGTATGAATGTCCTGCAGCGCCTCGTACACATTACTTCCAGTGTTACCCTGGTGATCCAAGGCTGAAGAACCTCAGAAGCAGGGTTTGTGGACAGGTGGGTCACTTTAGCTACTGCAACCAGGGCTGTTCATAATAGGTGTGATTATTAATGCATTTGGAGTTGTGCAATGTACTAGACTCAAGTGAGAGGAGAGTCGCCATGCAACATGTGACACAACCCAAGGATTCATCCAAGAAATATCCTCCAGTTCAGTTATTCACTACCCCCAAACCACTGTGCACAATAGTTGCTTACTGCTGCATCATATTTACTATGAATCAAGTGACAGATTGGATTTTAAGGAAAGTAAAAACTTACCTAATCATTTCTGAGTAGCTCATAGCTTCGTCCATCCCTGGGAATGCATTGAAAAAGTCTCCAAGGAACGATTTTGCGCTACTTCGTTGATCTGGGGCTAGTCCATCAAAGTATTCTTCTGGCAATTCATCAAACCCAACATTTGGATCGACTTCCTAGAATTTAAACATTTAGACATGCCAACCCTTCACACCTTAAGTGAACATGGAAGTGTGTGAAGATATCAACCTACCATCGCTGAAAGATTGTCAAAGCCTCTAACTTTGGTGGGCACCTTGGAGAATTTCTGGTTAAACGCGTCAGATATATTGTGTGCAGGGTCTGTGCTTATAATTAAAACAGAAGGTCGAGTTTCAGCGAGTTTTACTGCCAAGCTACAACTGGAACATAACATTGAGATGCATTATAATGATTCAATTGTATAAATTATTTGACAACCATTGCAAACAATACAATAATTACTCATAACATCCGTAGTATAAATACAGATAGGTAATTGGGAAAAATACTGCTCAATATTGTGAGGGTGATCAGAACATATGTACATTCAGCATTTTAAAATTTTTTATGCAAACACTTCAGTTTCATGAACAAAAAACAAGATTGATTTGAAGGACACTTACATTCTTGTACTTCTCAATAACAATGTTCTTCTAAAATCTATATTAAGGGCCACTGTTTCGGCCAAAGTTAGGTCCAGGAGGTGCTGCCCCCTGTTGACCGTGAAGCTAAAGAGCCCTTCGCGGCTCTTGGGCGAATTATTATTTCTCGAGCTCCCGTGTGAACCGCTAACCGCTCCGCTTCTTTTTATTTTTGATTCCCGCTCTCTCAGAGTGAAGTAAATTCAAATTAGTGAAGTCCTTCCGTTTTAATAAGTTTATTTTGTTTTTTGATATTGAGTGTTTCCCGCATACGATTTTCTATCGGGTGGCAAATTATTATTTTACGAACAACCCTCTACCGCATGAACCAGCAGCAGGACTCCCGGCCGGACTCCTCCTCTTCCTTTGGTGAGTGCATTTTCATAATAATTTGCCACAGACTTCTAACGAATTTCAAATCCAATTCCCTCTCTGCCACTTTCCATGTCCCGTCAGGTTCATTTAAAATTAATTGTTTTCACCCTCAAACCTCAATACCGCGCTCAGAGTTAACTCCCTCTCAATAGAGACGGAAACTTTGACGCGCGAACAGCCACCAATGACCTAAAGTCTACAAAAACTACATGTATTTCACCATAGCATTGTTGCCTACTGTAGGAGCTACCTAGCTGATGGTAGATCAGCATAAATTTCATACATCAACCAGACCCCTCAAAATTCCTCTCATATTTACGTGTATCCACTCTTCCCAATCCGATTGCACAGAATTCAAGCCGCATCTCAGCCCTTCCCTTCAACTATTTATCGGGAAGGGAATGGGGGGCTGCCTTGCTCCTCAAGCCCTCCCCCTCCTGCGGTTTGCTAACAGTTTCCAGTACGTCCGGAAATGTAGCAGCATTGAATCCACTTTTCTATAGGTTCTTTTCCAATCAGATCTTTGGTTATATTTCCACCACCGCTTATCAAGATGAGCAGCCTTTATAATTAGTGATGGTCTTTACTTTCCTGTTGTCCCTTTATATTGTCTTCCCCCAAGTGTTGGGTTATGTTTCTGTATCATACTAAAAAGGAATTTTCTTTTTTTATTCACTAATTTGCTATTACATTGAGGTCTATTTGCTTCATACGATATCCTGTTTTCTCTAAGGCCCAATCCTGGAGAGCTACACGCTCCTGTGGATCACCTAGGCCTATTAGACAGCCTCCACTGACGTGCTCTAAGTGATCAATAACCAGTTATTGAGTCCATAGTGGGCAAGTGAAAGGTAAAAAAATGGAGCTTCCCTCACTTCAAGCTGAACTCTGTACAGGCTCTCTACGGAACAAAAACCTACCACACTATATGAATGGGCATTAGATAACTGACAAGCAAGATGGGAGTACTCTTCAAAGGGGTGTGGTGACCTGTATCAGTTTTTTCCCAATATTTGTGAACGTCTTAGGAGAAAGCATGTAGAGCCAGACCAATGGACGAGCCAGTTCCATACGGGACATGGCAATTTCAATTAACAGCTTCACTTCTTTTATCTTAAATACTAAATACTTTCCATCATGCACATCTTATGCGTCCAGTGAGAAGGAAACAAGAAACCACTGTACAGCCAACTCTCATCAGGGTTCTGGAACAATCATATTGATAAGGAAGCAGACCTGTAGTTCCTACAACAGCAAGTTATGATTGTAGGAAGAGCAGCTTAACCCACCAACTTTTACTGCTACTAAGCCAGCTTATAACTGTTTTGCCCAGTTTACAAAGAAGATTGTCAAAAGAAACGTGGTCTGAGTTGATTTGTCCCTATGAAACTTGCCACTCAAGAACTAGATAAGAAATCCTCTCAGATGGTACGATGGTTCCCCAGGGTCATATCTCCATGCTATGAGCAGTGAGTGTATTTTGGTACATCCCCAGGCCCATTAGTCAATGGGATAAAATTGTTATGTTACTCTCCCCTCCAGTGTCATACTATTTTCAATGAAATTCCTACTAAAAAGTTTACTCAAATAGTTGAGGAACACTTTAGACAATTTGTAGCAAACGAATGTGTGATCAAGACTGATGCATTGCCCAAGTTTACTAATGCATTTAGCCCTTCATACCATACAAAATTACACAAATGAGACAATTTTGTGAAACAGGTCTAACTCTTGTCAGCTTGAACACCATTACAACTCAGTGTTGTTTTTTCACAGGTTAAAGTTATTGAACATAGCAAAGACCATTGAATTATAAATTAAATCGAAGTACATTTTTGCAGCATCACTTTTAACATGCTGAAAGTTATGAAACAACGCATTCCCTGAAATTCCTCAAAAAGTGCACATTATATTTTACAGTTCATAGAACAGAGAGGAAGCTCAACTTTAAGCAATCCCTGGACAAAAAGGAAGATGCAAAATAGGGTCTATAAGAAAATAGAAGGTTCGAGTGAAAGACAAAGTAGGATGGTTGAGAGGCAGGAACTGGGAAGAGGCATCGCAATAAATGTGCCGTGTAGAAACACGCTGAAGGAGCAGCAATGATCAAGCAGAATCAACAGAATGTTGTATGATATAGCCATTGAAAAAAGTATGAATACTTCTTCGGGGTTTGGAAATCTCGTGAGCAAATTGCATATTGTATATCAAAGACCACAGGAAGTTGAGTAGGTAATTAACAAGACTGAATGTAGGGAATGATTGAGAGCCTGTAGTCCACGTTCAATAATCCTACTCATGTGTTATCATCAAGAACTAGAAGTGATGTCTAAATTTGAAAACTCAAATCATCCTTCAAGATATTCAATCTTTTCGGAGAGGATCAAAAATTAAAAATGACCAAAATTAAGGAGAGGAGAAGGTCACAGGTTTCAGGACAGTTGATATAGGGCTTGTTCTGCGCTAGTTGACGCAAGGATGGGGGAGGGGGGGGGTTAGAAACAAAATCTTGTTTCATAAAAAAAAATTGAAAATGAAGCCAGGAGCCTGATTTCAGTGCTGAGATGCGTCTCCAGTTCATACCTCTCTATCCACAAGCTGTCCTCCATACTCCATCTTCAACCCAGGTGGATGAAACAAGCACCCCAAAATTTCTTCTTGGGCTAAAATATCAGTCTTTCCCAAGCTTCCTCAGCTCATAGAGCAGCACTTTCTGAAAATAGAACATTCAGTGCATTACGAAACTGCACTTCGAACGTCCTTGACTAAACAGCATCCCACAGCAATAAAAAAGTATAAAACATTGTCGCATGACCATTTCTACAATAGAACAATTATGAAATGTGACAAACTTCATTCTGTCTGCAACTGGGTCCCCTACAGAGAAGAACTTTGGAACCACCATGGGGCAGAAAGGAAAATCTTCAAATATTTGAACAGAAAACAGGACTATTTCCAGCAACAAAAGCAGTCTTCTGAGTGGTCCTTTCAAGTGAGAGGTGGTGCTTGCTAGCAGATCAGTGAACCTATTCATCCATCAATCAACTTACTACAGCGCTGAACAAAAGAAGCTCCCCTGCCTTCAGATGAATCCCAAACAAAAGGTGCGCCTACTACTTGAAAAGATCAAAATAAAAAGTTGGATAACCAAGGAAGCCACATGAAAGCAGATAAAATAGAGATAATGTTGCATAGGTATGACCTTGGACATCCTAAAAAATTATCATCCTCCCCCATTTGCAACTACTGGCCAAATTAACAAATATTCTTCTTCTTCAAAAAAAAAAAAACGTTATTTGAAGTATTGCGTGAATGTTCCATGTTCACGACACACATAAAATTTCATCACATATCTTATTACTTCCTTTGCATTTAGTCAGACAGAAGCATGTCAGTTCCTTATCGTTTTCAAAGCCAAGGGGTTGGGACACTCATGAAATTTACTGTTCCTCTTGAAGAGCACAACAGTAGTAGATCATCAACTATCCAAAATGGAGAGATACAAGGCAACTGATTTTTAGATTATCATACCTGCGTCATGGCAACAGTATAAACATAAATTAACAGTGAAACTGGATAAACTCTAAACTGCTTATATTGGAATCACATACTGAACTAGTTAACAGTGAAACGTGACACATAAATGTAAACTTGTGGTTTAGAAGTCCAAGAAGTATTTTCTTTCTTTTTTGTTGCAATTCTACAGTGAGATGTGATTCTTCACTGTGACCCAAGCTTCCCCACTGTCATCCCCCACAAATTATGTTCAAAGTAATTTCCAAGTACGATTTTATAATTCATTTTGGTCTCCTATTATACTGAGACTGTCTGGAGTTTTGTTTCCCCTTGACAAGAGATAAATGTTTGCCCTCTAAGTTCAAAATTTCTAGTTGCATTTTCATGCCTTAGACACTTCAGCACAAATTGGTGCATGTTTCTAGGAGCCACTGCCAAATTTACACTAAGCTTAGAGAAATATTTTTAAAAAGTGTTTGCTGTGGCATCCAAAGGCATTAGGGTGTATCCTTCAATCTATCATTGGCCAAACTTGACTTGGATGATGCATAATAGAAAAAGCAACTATTTGTGTTATCCTCAGGCTACTTTGAAGAACCTTTGTTCCCAAAGAGCTTCCCCATAGTCCATGAAAGATGCCAAAATTAGTATTAAAGAAATTGGGTTATGTCCGCCAGTAGGCAAATTACTAAAGTTAACGTACCTGTTAGGTGAGTCCGTCTCCTCTGGCTTGTGAGTTACTGTGGGCAAGCGCTTTCGATGTAAAGACATCATCGTCTGGCCGTTAAGTCAGTACTGACTTAACGGCCAGACGATGATGTCTTTACATCGAAAGCGCTTGCCCACAGTAACTCACAAGCCAGAGGAGACGGACTCACCTAACAGGTACGTTAACTTTACCAAAATTAGTGGTTATGAGAGGGGTTTGTTCAACTAACCACACATAGCTTGCTTGCAAACATGCCGTAACTGAATGGTTATGCCCACTCAAACTGATGTATTAAGTTTCAAATGTTAGAGCCTGTCAGAGGCCAAATTAGTAACACCAAAATGGGTTAGAGCTTATTGTTAGCCTAATTTAAACATTCCTTATCTCGCTTCTAAATGCTTGGAGTGATGATCAGCCACTTTAACTAGGAACCTCCCAGAGTGATACCTAATATTTAGAAACCTTCAGAAGCGTTTTCAAACTGTACGCGTTTAGTAAAACCCTCCTCAATTCACAACCTAATGGGAATAAACTTTGGTGAGTCAAACTTCCTCCGCTGTAAGTCAGTGCTCACTGTGTTAAATCATAAGCTTTCACCCACAGTACATCACCAGCTAGAGGGGGCAGTCTTGCTCAACAAGTAGGTGAACAATTAATACAACAGGCACTGTATGTCAAGTTCCACAAATTAGGAAACAAACATCCCAAAATATCTACCGCAACATAATGTAAAAAAAAGGTATTCTTATCTGAAGTAGCCAGCTGAGAAGAAGTCTTCTTGAAAAGTACAATGATATTTAACGCCATTATATAGAATGCTAAACAGAAAGTAGGACCTCCCAATGCTGAACAAATCCTATATAGATGAGAAACCATCTCATGCAAAGTAATGCTTTCATTACACATACATTCCCTATATTCAATAGAGTAACTAGAATGAACACATCATCAAAATAGTCCCCAAGCTTATCAAGTGCAGGTATCAAGTAGCTTCTTTATAGCGTGAAATGGTTGTGAGTTAAACTGTGCTGACAAGTTTCACAAGTCACGAAGAGCATGCCCATTACATGTTTTTCGTTAAAAACCAGGTATATATACAACTGTCATTAATTACATTCAAAATATTAGCTGAGCCTGTGTGTGCCCTACAAAATTAAATACATAGGGATAGGTGAAGAACACTCACCTGCAAGTAGTTTTGCCAACACCTCCTTTTCCACCTACGAAAACCCATCTCAAAGACTGCTGTTCGATTATGTTTCGAAGGGACGGTTCAGGAGGAGGTTGTTCTTGCATCGCACGAACATCGTACCTAGATGGACCAGCCTTCATGATGTATCTACTGTGAAGAAATTAAAGAAACTGAAATTTAATATTTCGTTACTAACATGAAGAATTAATTATAGAACCTATAGTCAATCCAGAAGCAGTTAAAAGGATTGGGGGAGGGGAGGGGGGCCACACCAGCCTTCCTCCAGTCAAGATAAAAAATCGTGCAGAACATCTCATGACAACCTTGTGCAGTAATTGCTCAATAATGACCATCACATGAATAGAAACTGCTCAATAAATTCCTCAACAGTCTCCGTAAAACCAAATTGAAATGAAGTGAGTGAAAAATAGATTGGATACTAACAGCTACTAAGCTAAAACCATGAAAATTGTTGGACATACGTGGGACCACCATCTCTCATTTTTATCCAGTAATTACAAAACTGGTAATACGATCCTTCTTAAAACAATGTTGACGGTCTCATGACTCATCTGTGCACTGAATCCCCAATAATATTTGTGGCGTGAGTAGGAGCAACTCAATCAATTCTGTAACTTCAAGGGCTAATTGATGAATTGTATTGCACCAGATACTACCAACCAGATGAAGGACCTTCAGTGAGTGTCCAGGCTATAACGTCAGAAGGGATTAAGAGTTCACAATAACAGGTCAGCAGTAGTAGTAACGGTTGAAGCAGTTTGACAAATTGTTAACAATAGCTGCTCTCGAAAGTAGCTGAAAGGAATATGAACATGACAATGTGTGAAATCAGGTAAATAATGGAGAGTTAAAGTAAATGCAATGAAAAATTTGCCGTCGCCTCTATTGTAAACAGAAATCTGAAAAATGAATAAGGAGCTAGGAATTAAAAGAAAAGATAAATAAGGCAGTGTCAGCAAGCAAAACGAAATTGAATATCTCGTGTGATGCTCCACACAACATTCAGCAATTTACATTGCATGGCTTTAGCTGGTAATCAAATCTATTTTACGCCTAATTCATTAGACGTTTTATGTAGCATGAGGTAGCACTTGAAGTTACAGAATTGATTGAGTTGCTCCTACTCACGCCACCAACATTATTGGGGAATCGGTGCACAGAGGCCGTCAACATTGTTTTAGGAAGGACAGTATTATCAGCTTTGTACTTACCGGGTAAAAACTGTGAGAGATGGTAAGATGTGAAACAGCATGAATTTATGAGTTTCCGCCTAACAATCTTATGAGCGCTATTCAACATTATCGAACAGGTAGTTTATTGGACAAAAACTACAATTTTTCTGAGAATGCTATTACTTGAGCCGAATTTATAAGGAAAATATCTGGTGCGTAGCAACACATAACTTTCTGCCACCCCCGTAATTTCGAACACCAGCTACATATGCGGGCGCTATATCTTCGTTCAACGCATTTTTACAGGAACATTTATGGAGAACAAAATGTAGGGACTAGTTAGCTGAGAGTACTCCGAAAGTTTGATCGAAATCGTTTGAGCCGTTTTTGAGAAAATTGGAATACCGATAAATTAATATTCGACAAATCTCCTTTTCTGAGTTAACTTGGCTTATATCTCCGTTCAACATATATATAACTTATGTTATTCCAACTAGCATACACAGCAATAATAATGATTACTAAGGTGTCAAGCCGCTGCCGGGCAGTAAAACACTATAAGTATCCCCACTCGAGCTCAGCTCGGTGTGTTCTCATTAAGACGTCTTGCTGTAAACTTCGCGTCCCCCTCTGTCGTAATTTGCAAAGTATTTGTAAAAGTTAAAATCTTTTGTAAAGTAAAAATAAATTCTTTTTAAAAAGTCCCCTAAGACTTTACACATTTAACTGGCGCAGTCGTTCCGGACCCGAAATTCTCGAGCGAATATCGTTGAATAAGTCAAAATCAGCGAGGAACATCGCAGATTTAGACTACTTTCGAAACCACGCTTTTTCAACTTCACGACAGAGCGGACCAGACGCCGAGACACCCCGTCAAGATACGGTTGCGAAGATCATCTCGCTTTCACAAAATTCCTCTATTAATTACTTCATTTCTCATCCACAGAAAACGTCGATTTGCGGACTCCTCGGCCTTTAAAAATTAAAAGGCACTATCTTCTACTTCAGCGAGAAACGTCGCCTGTTGCAGATTCGCAGAAAACTCGCTCAGCAGCTGCTTATCTCGCTAGACGTTGCGAAAATCGTCGCCAACGAGCTCAACCCGAGACGACCAACGGCTTTCAACATCGCCAGATGAAACTCCTGTGAGTCACAACTCCAAGTTTTCTATTTAAATAATTTCACGAAGTAATACAATAGAGGGATTAATAACGAATTTATTAACTTTTCTCTCACGAAAAGATTCAAATCATTTGTAATAAAAATCTTTAAATTCCGAGCATATTAAGAAACATTTGTAAAAAGCATTTTAACTCGAAGGGTTCAGAATAAAAGGCTTCAAGATTCCGAAATCACTGAAGCAATACGTCCACTATAAACTCCGCTCACTAGGTCCTATAACTGAACAAGAGGAGTTGCCAAACGTAACAATGTCTCTGCCTCAGAACTCAGAAATGTTTCCACAAAATGCAGAAATCAACGCCCAACAATTATCGCAAGAACAATTGATACAAGAACTCCAAACTCAGCAAGCAATGATAAACGACCTGCAAAATAGCTTACAATCGTTTAGATTGAGAACAGATAGGAATCTTAGGAAGGCGATTCCCAGGGAATATTTAGACCTAATTCCTACATTCAGGGGAGAACCGGAAATTCTACAGAGGTTCATACATCGTCAGCGAAAAACTCGTCGATCGATTCTACGACGAAATCGACCCTGATAGTTTCGATAACGAAATGCTGTTAGCTGCTATAGTTGCGAAAATTCAAGGCCCTGCGGCTGAATTAATCCTATCAAAGAATCTAGATTCATTCGCGAAATAAAAAACGCACTATTGGAGACATATACGGATAAAAAGGACATATACACCTTGAATATTGAACTCACTCACTTAAAACAACAGGAAAATGAATCCCCATTTCAATTTCTAGAAAAAATTCAAAAAAAATTAAATAACATTGTGGCTTACCTATTGAATCATGAAGGGAGCGAAGCAAAGGTCCTTTCCAGCCACTACGAAAAATTAGCACTTCGTACCCTGTTACTCCACTTAAAGGACCCTATGGGCAATTTTCTGAGGAGCAGGCAGCCAGAATCCTTAGGATCAGCACTCTCGATGATGAATAATGACGTGCAGCTGAGTAGCACGACAAAGGGCGAAGGTAGTTCAAAACCCAGTAATTTTAAACCAAATAACTTTAGAACTCAGAACAACAACCCTAGAAGCCAAAATACTTATTTCAGGCCCAATAATTTCTACCGTCCCCCGAATTTTAGCCAAAATCGACAGTTTGTACCATTTAACAGGAATTCACCAAACTTTCAAGCTCAGCGACCTCCGTCGCAACAACAAACGGGTTCAAAACTAAATCCACGGACGCAACCGAATTTTAAGTCAAATTTTAACCCGCAAAGCAACATGTCAAGAATGTCGTGGCAAACAACTCATCCTCCGAACCTCAATAATTTTGAAACTACAGAAAACTCTTCTGTAGAGAACTATCATCCAGAGAATAATTTTTAGGGCAGGGTTCGGGAGAAAACGAACCCCCAGGTTCAGTTTAATGCATTTCCAATATAAAAACACAAGCCTGCCATACCTTATCTCTCCAAGTACCGGTTTAAAAATTTTCATCGATAGTGGGTCAATGGGTTCTTTGTAAATCCTACCGTGGCACAAGCCAGATTTTCTAAAGATATCATCGAAGACCCGTTTGAGGTTAAAACAGCCCATGGAATTTCCAGAGAAAAATTCTCTACAGAAATTTTATGCGAAAAGTTGTTTAGCACCCCGGGACTTAAGCTGCCGTTTAAAATATTCCACTTTCACGATAGTTTTGACATGCTATTAGGAATGGACCATTTGACCAAACTTAAAGCTACAATAGACTTGGAGAATAATGTATTCCGGCTACCACGTGACCCTGCCATTGCACTTTTTCGACGAGAACGAAAAAGTAGAAATTCGCTAAATAAACAAAGTAATAATAATAATAATAATAATAATAAAAAGAAGATGGACGTAGTAACGAATGAAATGAATCTATCTCGAAAATTGGGAAACGCTGGTACATGTAAAAGACATTTGAATGAGACGGGAATGGAAGTAAAAAGAAATTATCACGGAAGTGAGGAAATTAAACTTAACGCTAAGCAAAATATGAAAATCAGGAGGAAAAAGCTAAATGTAAAACACAGGAAAAGATGCCCAAGAGCACGAAAAAGGTGAATGAAAGTCCAGTGGAGACAAATGATGAGAAAATTATAGAAAATACCCGAGTTTCAAAAAAGAAAAGAAACGATCAACTCTGAAGAAAAGATGGAAATTGAATTAGAACCAAGGATGTTCACTACAGTAAAAGTACCAGTAAAAATATAAATAATGGAGTAGGTATCGTGAACGTATAAAAGAGATAATACGATCGAAATCCCGAAAGTTTGGTAAGTGTCGAAAATAATTTTGCGATATAGGGATGATTAATACAGGTCTTGAAAAGAAGTCCCTGAGTTTAACTACCCCAACATGTTTGGAAATTATTCCTGAAGACGGAAATATTAAAGACAGTAATTATAATTTTTACGATATTGGGAAAATAGAATTTGACCCAAGTAAAATTGAGACAAGTCACATGAGTAAAATAGAAAAAGAATCCATTATGAAGTTAATTTACGAATACAAAGAAATATTTCAATCCAGCGAAGACCCATTAACCTTCACAAATAATGTCAAACATTTTATTCGTACAACGGATGAAATTACCGCCTAAGCAAGAAACTACAGATATCCGGAAATTTACAGAGACGAGGTCAAAAAACAGATTAATGAAATGGTGGACCAGCAAATAATAAGACCAAGTTTCAGTCCGTGGAATAGCCCAATTTGGATAGTCCCCAAGAAAACCGACAACTCTGGAAAACAAAAGTATAGGCTGGTCATTGACTTTCGCGGTCTCAATGCAAAAACAGTGGACGATAAGTACCCCTGCCTGACATTTCTTCGCTACTCGATAAGTTTGGAAGGTGTCAGTACTTCTCTACAATAGACTTAAAATCAGGGTTCCATCAAATCGAGATGCACCCTGATAGCGTCGAGAAGACTGCCTTTTTCAACTGAAAACGGTCATTGGGAGTTCCTCCGGATGCCGCTCGGATTAAAAATGCACCACCCACATTCCAACGAATGATGGACAACGTCCTCAGAGGAATCCAGAACAGAAATCTGCACTGTTTTCCTCGACGATGTACTGGTTTACTCCACGAGTCTACAAGAACACATATGTAGTCTACGTAAAGTGTTCGAACGACTGAAACGTGCAAACCTAAAAGTCCAACTTGACAAAACCAACTTTTTATGCAAGGAGGTGCACTACCTGGGCCATCTTGTTACACCTGAGGGAGTAAAGCCTGACCCGAAGAAAATTGCTGCCATAAAAAGTTACCCTATACCTAAAACCACTACAGAAATCAAAGGATTTCTAGGCCAACTTGGTTACTATAGAAAATTTATAAAAAATTTAGCGGACGTAACAAAACCACTCACTCTTAGGCTGAAAAAGAATGCAAAAATCAATACCAGTGACCCAGACTACGCTGAGGCTTTTGAAACTTGTAAAACTTTATTAATGAACGACCCAATACTTCAGTACCCAGATTTCGATAGACCTTTCAATTTGACTACAGATGCGAGTAACGAGCTTTAGGAGCAGTATTAAGCCAGGACGTGAAAGGAGGTGATTTACCTGTCGCCACGCTTTCCCGCACTCTGAATACTACGGAAACAAAGTATTCAACAATAGAGAAGGAGTGTTTAGCAATCCATTGGGCAGTCGAATATTTCAAACCATATCTGTATGGTAGAAAGTTCAAGATATTCACGGACCACAAACCACTTCAATGGTTAAATTCAATAAAAATCCAAGTTCAAAACTCTTTAGGTGGAGGGAGAATTTAACAGCATTTAATTTTGAAATTTGTTACAAAAGGGCAAGAAAAACCTAAACGCAGATGCACTATCAAGAGTGGAAATAAACCAAAATGAAACAATTCACAACCTTGAAAACATAAACTCGGATGATTTTATAAACGATTCGGAAGAAATCGAGAAAATCTTAGGAACTCACCGGAACTCTGAATTGGATCGACCATCTATGATTGCATTTCTAGGTGACAGTAGAGTTCTGACAAATTCTAGCGATTCAGGTAACACTATTCACTCCAATGCCTTAGGAAACGAGGGAACTACAATTCCAAGCACGGACAGCCCTTAATCACGGTAGAAATCAAATTATTCTGATTGAAGTTGATAGAACACCAAGGAAACCAAAGATTGAAAATTATTTGAGTCGAGGACAAGAATTACTGCTGAAATTAACAAAAATGACGTAGAAAAGGATGTAATAGAATTTGTCAAATCATTTGTAACACCCAAAACGAAATATATGATTCATTTCAAACCAGATTTCTCGAACGGTTCTGTAGTATCGTGTTCAAAAATTTTAAAAACTCAGAAATCAAGCTCATCAAATGCTCTAAGCTACTAATAGACGTATTGGACGAATCAGAGAGATACAATTTAATCGACCAATATCATACCGGTGAAACCAATCATCGCGGTATTGAAGAAACTTACGAGAAATTAAAGAGAAATTATTTTTGGCCCAATTTAAAGAAGTCAGTACAAACATATGTCAATAATTGTGAACTTTGTCAAGTGTGTAAATACGAGCGGTGCCCACTCAAGCCAAAATACAATATAACGCCGACACCGACTAAACCCCTAGAAATCTTACATCGTGGATAAATTAACTATTGAGGGTTCAAAATTCCTCACAATAGTCGATGCTTCTCCAGATATGCACAAGCATACTCAGTCAATTCCTCTAACAGCCTGGAAGTAGTGAAAAAACTCATACAATTTTTTTGCCATCATGGTGTTCCAAAATAATTATCGCCGATAATGGCGCAGAATTCAAAGGTTCGTTAGTAAAGGACTTATTAAACCTACACAAAGTTAAAATCCATTTCGTAAGCTCTCAACACCCAGAGTCGAACGGACTAATAGAACGTTTCCACTCCACGATCATTGAACACTGCCGATTGCTAAATAATAGAGATGAGTTTAAAAAGATAATATAAAGGATAAAATGGGCTACGCCATCTTTAGCCTACAATAATAGTATCCACTGTCTACCAAACTCACACCCTTCAAATCCTCAACGGACATGTGGAAAATGACCCTGTACTTAAAATAGACACGGAGGAAACCATATTAAATAATTACTTAGACCAACATCGAGAAAAAGTTAAGGTCATTTACGAAACGGTTCATGAAAGGAGTAAATTGGGCAAAGAAAAAGTAATTGAAAATTGAATGAAAGTCGTGGAGGAAATCCCGGAACTCCCTAAAGAAGTTTTTATAGTGAACAAACAAATCAAAGAAAAAACTAAAGCTAGGTACACCAAAGAGAACCTTAAAGCAGTCAATAAAGAATTGAAATCTGCCGAAATTGAACCCCGACACCATAACACTCAAGAAAAAGTTCACATAGCAAATATCAGAAGACCCCGTAAATACGTAAAACCGAATGTGCAAATGGCATGGGATGAAGAACTAAACCAAAGTGAGGTGTTAGTAGAAAATTTCAAATTAAAATTAACTAGAAAAGATTTGTTGACACTTAAACACCGAAATTGGCTGAACGACAACGTGATAAATTTTTATTTCGAAATGCTCTCAGAAAAAATGAATGAAACCAAAGATAGTCCAAAGGTCTTCGCCTTCAACACGTTTCTATACGTGTCGCTCGTGGCTGGTGGTTACGAACGAGTAAAGAACTACTCACGAAAAACCGACATCTTCGAGATGGATACGTTACTCATCCCAATATTCAAATCATCTCATTGGAGATTAATTGTAGTAAACGTTCCAGAGAGGAAAATAATATATTTGGATTCTCTGAATCAGGAAGGGAATGATATTATGGACATCATAGAACTATACTTGAAAGAAGAATTCAGGAACAAATTAGGTTCAAATTGTCAGGAAACTTGGCAGAAAATACAACTCACAAATATTCCACAGCAAACAAACTCCGACGATTGTGGAGTATTCGTGTGCAAATTTGCCAAGTCATATGTTGAAACACAATCCCTAGATTTTGAAGTAGAAGAAATTAATAAGTTCAGGAGGGAAATGTGTTTAGAAATTTTACAAGCACGCGAAAACTAATATGTTTCAGAATTCTCTTCTTGTTAATCTCGCTCGCATTTAGGGTTCAAATCAGGAATGTCACCACAAATCCAGGCCTATTGTCAGCCACAATGGGGAAGGCCAAGCTAGTAGAGGGCTACCATACATCGACACACTACTACCTACTGGACGAGCTACGAACACAAATTCACACATTCAGAAACAACTACGAACAAACACTTACGGCACTTAAAGACGAATCTTACGACAGCGAGAAAACAGACATGCTAATTACATCATTGAACTACACTTTTAACATATTAGATCAGAAATTAGAAAACATTGAGCTGCAGAATAACAATCGTAGGATCAAAAGAGGGTTGATGAATGGAATGGGATCGCTCATCAAATTCCTGACCGGAAACTTGGATGCTGAAGACGAGAAAAATATAACGAAATAATTGATCATTTGAAAGCTAATCAAGAAGACTTTCAATCGCAATTAAATTCCTTATACTCAATTAATACAGCAATGCTGGAAAACTTCAACAAAACAGTCGACACCATTAATCATAATAACCATCAGCTAGAAACAGAACTTCGATACTTACAAAGATCCACTACAGGAAGCAGTTCATGCCCAAGAAATCAATGACTTATTAGAACATTTTCAAATTATGTTAAACCTTCTAATAACTATTGTTCAAGACATTGAAGCGTCGCTAACGTTTTGTAGGATGGGGAGACTCCACACCAGCATTTTGGGAACACAACAACTTCATGTAGAATTAAAAGGTTATCAGAACATTACGGTCCCAGATTTTTATATCACAACGATGAAAATTTCTCCAACATTCTAACTCACATCAAGGTGCAATGTGTCCTTAGCCGTAATGAAATCATATACTTCTTGGACATTCCATTAGTGAACCCCTTGAATTTCGAGCTTCAGTACCTAATGCCAATTCCAACTAAAATAGAAAATAGTTATTTTAGTATTATTCCAAGTACTAAATTTCACTTAAAATCCCCTACCGTCGTCTTAGGATTACAAGAACAATGTAACCCTGGACAACCAATCTTGTGTCCAGCACATTTAATAACTTCGACCCAGAACTCGCTTGTGACAAAGGTTTTATTCAAGCTGGGAAAATTGCGGAAAGCTGCGAATTTGTTAAAGTGGAAATTAATGAAAATTTCGTAAAATTGATACCGCAGATCAACCAATTTCTTTTAGTTTTTCCAAACGAAGATGCAATAACGATTAATGATGAGACAGGTACCGAAATCATCACACTAAGTGGAACTTTTCTAGTGAAACCAGGCATTGGCCGCTGTATTTCACCGTAGAATGATACTTTGTTCGGCCACAAGCATAAAACTACTTTCGGGAAACCGATAATAATAAGTGCTACCAATCTGAAAATCAACAATGTTTTACGGGCAGATCGGGAAATAAATTTAAAGGACCTTGTGTTAACTTCAGTAACTTCCAGTAACACACATTTTGTGAAGAGATCTGTGATCTCAGAACTTAGCATGCCCAGTGTTTGGACAATTGGGTTGTACCTCATGTGTACCTTTTTCATAATTTTTATCTTTATCAAATATAGACTCCATGTAAGTAAGGTCAACCTAACTCAACAGCTTTAAATGCTTTATTGTACAATATGTAAATAGTTTTAAAGGTGTCAAATTGTAATTTGTTTTATAATCTTTGTATTTGTTTTTTTTTTTAAACTTTGTAAACTAAATGGGAACTCTTACGTAATTTCACAGTAGACTATTGTTATTGTGATCCACAATGCAATTTAATTGTTTTTTGAACTAAGGGGGGAGGACTTATGTTATTCCAACTAGCATACACAGCAATAATAATGATTACTAAGGTGTCAAGCCGCTGCGTCGGCAGTAAAACACTATAAGTATCCCCACTCGAGCTCAGCTCGGTGTGTTCTCATTAAGACGTCTTGCTGTAAACTTCGCGTCCCCCTCTGTCGTAATTTGCAAAGTATTTGTAAAAGTTAAAATCTTTTGTAAAGTAAAAAATAAATTCTTTTTAAAAAGTCCCCCTAAGACTTTACACATTTAACTTATATATATATACAGACATAATTATGGAGAACGAAATGTGGGTATGGGTTACTATAAGACACTCCATAAGATCTATCACATCTGGTGAAGCAGTTACCCTGAAATTTACGAAAAAACGTTCATTTCGACCCATTTTGATTTTTATCTCTGTTCAATGGACTGCCAGAGGAACATTTATAGAAAACAATACGTAGGTATTAACTGTTTGAAAACATCCTGTGAGTTTGGTGAAAATCGCTGAAGCTGTTTTGCCAAAAAGCGTTAAAAACCTATTTTTGCTTTTGGGGGGTTATATCTCCGTTCACCGTATTTTCATGGAGGTATGTATGGAGAAGAAAAGTTAGGTATTGATCAGTAGAAGATATTGTGAAAGTTTAATCAAAATCGTTAGAGCCGTTTGCGAGAAAAATGCGAAAAACCCTAGTTTTTGGTACCTTTTCGTCCCCCACACCCCTTTTCCATCGGCCGAAATCGTCCATAACCTTATTTTGGTGTCTACAAAAAATAACGAACAAAACAAAAAAAGAACCAGCTCACTCGGATCAGCCGTTCTCCCGCAAATCGAACTACAGACACACACACATACACACGGACCACGCGCCGAAATTAGGGTTTTTAGACTCAGTAGGGTCTGAAACGTAAAGATCTGAAGAAAACCCAAATTGTTTTTTTGGGCCGATTACTATACTTTCCTTCCCTTCGGGTAGCGGAAAGTAAAAATTGGTCCAAACTTTTTTTTTCGAGATTATCGAAAATGTATTGTGATGCTCCTATTTTCCCATGGATGAGAATTTTGTGGTACTGTCGTGTTGTTTGTAATTATTCTCAACCGTTCATACAAAAAATTTTATCAAAATCGTTAAGAGTCATTATTGAGAAAAAAAAATATTTGGTGCTTTCAATCACTATGATGACCATAGTTTCAGAACGAATTTCCTCATTCTCTTATTCTGACGTTCCATATTGACTTGCAGGCTAAATATGATATTGGGTTCGGCCATTTTCTCTCAATTGTGTTCACACACACAAACCATTTTCTCGAATCGTATTCCGGGGTGAGGGTACAAACCGTTTGATTCCGTAGTCCGACGTTTAAGTCCAGTGATACAATTCGAATTGAAAACGACGGTAGCGCTAGGTCACTAGCATCTATCCGCTGACGGCCACGAACTGTCGACGCGTGACGTCACAGTCCGGACAGCATTACGGCAACCGATACGTCAATTCAACACGCCTTTATTGCAGTGAACTCAACGAACATGAAATTATGGGAGTAAGAACGGCACAAAAACATGACTAGACTTCAGAACTCACGATGTCACGTAGTGTAGACGAAAAGAACGCTCAGGCCCAGTCCTCGGACGCGAATACGCAAATGCCTCTCGTAGCTCAGATTGATTTGTCTATTCAAACCAAGTCGACGATATAGCACAACTAATAAGACAAAACAAACTATTCATAGTTGAATATGGGAAAAGATGAGGCAACGACACAACTCGCACCTGAATTCAGGGACCCTAACGATCGGACATGAGTCACCATGTTGGAACTAACGCCGCAGTTCAATATTAACAATTTGGCGAAACGTTGCGTTTGAACGTTAATGACTACTGACGAGATTCGTCGTTATTATTCAGCTGAAACAATCCAACACACGCCAAGGCAAGTGCATACGTCAATATACTTACGAGATTTAAACAGCTCACGTCAAAGTTTTCGGCAGCAACTAACAAGGCTTCAATAATGCCGGTCGCCACTGGCTTCTTCAACGCGTTCTTCAAGACTAGCGGCCGCATCTTAAAACTTGAGTAAAGCTCCGCGAATGCGCTTCGTTCGTTCGTCATCTCTCAACATGGATCTATCCCGCTTTCCAAGATTAATTTCTTCTTAACATACCTTACTCTCAAACAGATAAATTATGAGGTTTTGCCTTTGTACAACATATACTACGCATTGTAAGGAGAATCTCATTATCCTAAGAATGATGATCAATGATTTCATCAGTACGTCAGGTTTACTCCTATTTTAATTATTCAATTAAACTAACCGTTACCTTTATTCAACTTCAATAAAGGTGTGCTAAAACGTGCGAGTTTTTTACTCACGAAGACTGAAAAATCCGCTGAGAACTCTTTCTGAGAACAGTGGTCATTAATGTAAAAGTTTTGCTTTCACTCTCCAAGAGTGGCTTGTGAGAAGACAAAAAAATTTCTGTTACATAAAATTAGTTGGTGTAATTATTATGGGTGGAACAAAGAACAGGGACCGCTGTCACTTAAGTCGCTTTACAACGCCACGACTGCATGTATCGATATGCGTCACTAGCGCAGTTGGCGGGGAATCCGTTAGTTATCTCATATTTATTTCCTATAACCATTCTTAATTTCATTGAATTAACTCCTTTTCCAGTCTTTGTACATTTAAAATAATTATATAACGGGTTATTACATAATGAAAATTAAATAATTGGCATAATCGTACAGCTGTCGTTATTTCTAATTTCAAACATTGCGCCAGAGCCTACGATGTCAGGTATATCGATAACCTGACCTCAGTCGTGATATATCGATATATCGCCTTATCAGAACAAGCGGTCCCTGTTCTTTCATTTTACCAAACATTTTGGTGCTGGAGAAATTCACTACAGACTTCAGTCGTATGGTTCCTGAAATTATTAGGAAACCACGCAATTTTAGAAATCAGGTAGGTTCATTTGACAAACATATGTAAACCTCATCTCGGTGCTTGGCCCATGTATGGTTCAATTTGCAGGAGAACGTAATTTTTTGAAGGCACGAAAGAATATTGACGAGGATATTCTGTTGCCAACGGAGCTAATGCTCTAGATAAAATATCTGGTGTGTTGCAACACCCAACTTTCCTTGGCTTTTACGTCCATGGCTATTTCTACTTACTCGATTCATTTATCACTCAGCTCATTTGAACTTGGTCAAACAACACTTCACGGCAGCAGAAAGTGGTAGCCTTACAGTTCCGGAATTTATTGTGCTGCTCGTCCTCATTCCCCGACCATTATTGAACAATTGGTACACAGAGAGTTAATAAGGCTGTAAACACGATTTTTTTTTTGAAGTGGATAGTAATGACTTTTGCAGAGTTGTTGGGTAAAAACTTCTAAAAGTGGTAGTGAGTAAAACGGTGGTAGTTGAAATTCTGGAATTTCTGGGGTGACCCCAATTTATCTTATGAGCGTTTTAAAGCATTCCACCTATACGTATTGGATTGGACTACTACACCAATTTGTTTTAACATTCTAGTGACATTCCAGCGGAGTTTATAAGAAAAAAATCGCGCTAAAATCTATTTTCGATTTTAGTAAAAACTTTTGGTAATTTATTATGCTGCTCTTGTCCCTTTCCCACAAATGGGGATTTTGTGGTATAATTTTCTTATTACGAGCTATCAATATAAAAAATTTAATCATAATCGTTTGGGCCGTTTTTGAGAAAAAAATATTTGGATGTTTGGTGTACTATGATAACTATAGTTAACTTTCAGTGGAAAGCGCTCACACCCTTATTTTGCTGTCCCATGGTAACCTGTGGGCTAGATATCAAATTTGAGCTGATTTGGTACGGTTGTTTTCTCTAAAAATCGCTCACAGACACACACACACACACACATAAGACCATTTTCCCAAATAGTGTGTTTCAGACTCAGTAGGATCTGAAACGTAAAGATCTGAAGAAAACTAAAAAAAAAATCAGGCGATTACATAACTTTCTTCTCTACTTATTAGAGCCAGGGAAAGTAAAAATCTTACAGCGGGTTTGTCTTTTCATTTTTTGGTGGCGCTGATTCTTGGGCAAGCAGGAAACATCTGTGTGTTGCGTTTCTTAATAGTCGGCAATCCCTTTATCGCCCTTTTAACTTTCGTACAATGCTCACGCATAATTTTTAGACAAATTCGCGGAAACAAATTAAATCTCTTCTATATAAGGATATGTTTGCGACACATGTATAGCCAACTGGCTGCTTGTTTTCTGTGTGATACTGATAAAACCTCCCTCTGCGGCTATCGTCCTTTGTTGAGTTTCCCGATATCGGTGCTTCCAATCCATTGGTTTATTTGAGGTTGTGCGGTTATTGGAGGCTAGAGTTGTTGTTTTTTAAATTCCCTACATTACACTGAGTCACTGGCTGTGAGATTGTTGGTTGTGTTCGCTGGCTGCTTGTCAAGTTTATGAGGAATTTTCAGTAGTCGAATGAAAGAACAAATAGAAATGTCGAGTGAATCCGTTAAAACTGTAAGTTTCTGCATCCCCGTATTTTACGAATAAGAACAGAATAATGAACGGCCGTACAGTTGTGAACCAGATGGGCGGTTAGTTAGCTCTCAAATGCATCATCTGCGTTGTGTCTCAGATACGGATGATTTGTATTTCCGGCTCCATTGCCAGACAGTTCAAAACAAAGTTCCGTTATGTTTTATCGCCTTTGAACAACAGAGAAAGAAAATATTAACAAAATATTCCAGTGTTTTCCTCTGGCGCGGTCTGTTTAGGTGAGGCACCGACGGTGCTATTGTCCTGACTGGCGGTGGAAAATTAAATAGTCTCTGACGTCGCGTTGGGAATGGATGCAGTTCCCATTCAACATCTTGCTGTCGAGCACTTGCCCCAAGTTGACTTTATAGGAGTCTGTGAAATGAAAAGTTTACCAGTATTTTATACGTATGTGTTGCGAATCTACCAACATTTTTGGAAACGGGGACATTTTTCGAGCCACGTTCGACATTTTTAATTCGTGGAGTAATGTAGAAACACCAACCAACCAAGTCTATTTATTCCGCTGTAAACTGAACTTAGATTAAGTGAACCGCCTTAGTGTTATTGACTCAGTACGCTTTATCAGTGAGGTGTCAATGCTGTAACTGCCGTGACTGACACAAGGGGGTACAAACTGGCCTCTGACATCGCGTTGGGATAGAATGCAGTTTCCGTTTCAACGCTCAAACATTTTGTTTTCTATTACAACAAGTTGACTGCGAATAAACTGATGTTTGAGTAGCATGTTGAGTTGGCTAGTGTGTTATGCGTATGTGTACAAAAGTTGACAAAAAAGTTAGTTAATTACGCCATTTTTGATTGAACGTAGCCATATCCAACCATGGTTGTGAGTCAGTATGTTCGTTTTAATTCATCAAATAATGTAGTTAGATGAATAAAATATCGATTAGTTGGCTGCTCCAGACGTAAACGGAACTGACTAGTAATGAATATTAAGTTTGGACTTTTATTAAAATCGTGCATTTCGAGTTCTCTAGTGCACTCGTATTTGACTGGTAGTTGTGATGTCAACAGCGAATACAGCAGATGCAGCATTTCATATAATATAAAATATATTTATCCTGCAATACTAGATGTATTTAACAGCAAGCAACAAGTTGAACATTTCAGCTGTATCAAGGGAATAGCAACAACTATCAGACTGTATGCACTGGGCGCTATACTTCATTATTTGTATGGAGAGTATGCACAGGAACCTCACTGCCCATTCATTACCATGTGAATTCATGTATCCTCAACGGTAATTCACTTGTAGAATACGAAATCCTGATGCCAAGTATGTTTCTTTTGTGTCTGCCTTGGAGGGGTGGGGGTTGCCAAATCAGCCATGAATCACATTTATTAACTAAATGAAGTAAATGAGATTTTTTCACCATGCAAACCACCAGGCACGCCCAGCGCAAACGATGTTGAATATCTCTGCATGTTATAGTGTGTTCAGTTGGGGCAACCATGCGAATGTAACATCCTCCGTGGAAGTTTAATCTTGCATTTCCCACCAAACCCTAATCTTTACCCACGCAGTATACATCAAAGGGTATTTGACTGTAACCACATTTTTGGCCATCACTTTTGTTTCAAAGTAGTTGTTGTAATGGGCAATACCTTGTTCAGAACAAGTAGATATAAATGGAGAGATACTTTCTTTTCCTCAAAATACGAGGTAGTCTACAACAATCACGTGGCCAATTGTCTACAATAGGTGGGATACTAGGTTAATGACAGTGATTCAGATTTTTATTCATTAATTCCGTACATTCATGTTACTATAAGCAAAAATATATTTTATTGCCCCCTCAATGTGTAAGACTGTTTTGCTCTGCATGCTGTCATATAATTTGTATTGCCATCGTGTTGATTATTTATGAACCCATGAAAGTATAATTAATATGGGACAATAATGATAATGAGCTCAATTTTAATGTGCATTTAACAAAGGTGCCTCTCATTGCAGTTTGCCAGTCTTGAAACTCCAGGTTATGTGGGCTTTGCTAACCTACCTAATCAAGTGCATCGTAAGTCTGTCAAAAAAGGGTTTGAGTTCACACTGATGGTTGTTGGTGAATCTGGTTTGGGGAAGTCCACTTTGGTCAACAGTTTATTCCTTACAGACCTCTACCCTAACCGCAAGATACCTGATGCCATAGGTGATTGATTACCTGAGTAACGTATTCATCAACTAATTTAGTTTTTTTAATTTGAAATAGCGTTATTAATCATAATTGTGGAAGTTGGGTAAACTACATTTTTCTTCCTGAATAATGTCTTGTTTTTATTTGTTTGAACTAGTGGCAGATCCAGCTCCTTCCCTCTTCTATGGAATTTTGGATACATTTTTTTAGCTATTTGCTTAGCTTTCTTTTATAAGATATTAAAATTAATGGCCCTTTTCCCTATTCTCTCATCAGTATTTTCTTCCTAGGTTGCATCCATAAAGATACAATGATAATATCCAGAAACAAAAAAATGAATAAAATGAACACTCATCTGCCACCCCCTGAAAACTTCAGATCTGCTAGTTTTTTTCTTTTTCAGTTGCAAAATATTTAAATTATGAAGATTTTCATTCTCTCTCACTCTCTCTCTCTCTCTCCCTCCCTATACTGTTCTCTATGTGAGTAATTGACTGCTCAATCATTAATTGTTTCCTTCTTGCATGCTTGGCTACGATCCGCATCAAAAGTTTCCTTAAAACCTTAACATTTTCATCACCTGAGCCCAAAGAGCACCATTCTAACAGTCTGTGTGTTAGTGCACGGTTGTTGGGTGGGCAAACGAACTTAGCAGCATTAACTGCTACAAAGGAAGCCTACAACCATTTTGCAAAGTTCGCAAAGAAGGTAATGGCTATGAAACGTGGTTATAGTTGATCTGTCCTTTTGAAACTTGCCACCCAAGTAAAAAGTAAGATCAGGTAGGGAACCAGATTATGAACTACTCCCAGATGGTACGGGATTCCTCAGGTGGTCACCTCCGCGCGGTAACACACGGGCAACAGCTCTCTACGGTGAGACTGGCTAACGACCAAATACCTGCCGTACCTCCACAGGTCTGAGTTCGGTGGATGCTGCAGGGGCCGGCCTCTTGCATATTAGCGAAACCGCAACTTCTATGACTGATATAACCCTCGTCGAGGGTTTAGGTACAGTCATCAAATAAAGAAACAGACCTGTGTGAACACAAGTGAGAGAGCTAAACCAGATCAACCCAGATTTGATGTTTGCCCTGTACACCAACAAGATGCACCACTGTAATAAGTTTATGAACAAAATTGTATTGATCGCAACACCAAATATTGTTTGTTATAATACAGCTAGGTATTTTTGAATAGCTGTGCACAAATAACTGTGTGGTGGCAAAGTTTTCGTCAGCGGGAAAACGATAAAAGTACCATAATAAAGTATTAAACATTTATACAAATTGTCAATGCAAGTTATAAAATAACCAGGAGCCTTTGACTAATTGAAATTTCCTAGTCTTGTAATTTCAAAACATTTGACCCGATTCTTCCTTTAAAAAAATCGTTTTGACAATCCAAAAAATCACGCGTGCATTCTTTATTCAGTAAAAGTTGAAGTTAATAAGGGCGACCCAATAAATTCTTGAATATAATTCACCACAGGTTTTGTGGCCGCTACGATTCAATCTACATTGTGTTTTCAAGAGTCGTCAATGGAAGTTCTATGAGACAAGAACCCCAATTTTGGTTCATTAAGGCATTCTGCATTCTTCTGAGCAAAAAAGGGATTGCATTAATTCCTATCACGATTGAAATTGCAGAATGTATGTACCTGGGACTGAGAAATAGTGTGAGATGCATCTTACTTTGTGATTTACATCTCAGCCCTAGGCCAGTCTGAAGGAAAGTAATTGAGAGAAGAAAATTACAACCACACAATTTTATGTTGACAGTTTTCTTGGTGCGTACAAATGCGTATGAGATTGTTTTCACCGCACGCTTTTCCTTTACAAAGAAACAAAATTTGCTAGAACGTAAAACCTTTGACCTGGGTCGTGTGTTGGGAGCAGTCAAAATTGGCAAATAAAGATCGAATCAAATAACACACAAGTGAGACGATTGGCAAAATTTTCAAATAATTTAAAAACGGGACTCACCAGCAAAGAAGACGGATGAAGTATTCCCTGCTGGAAAGCGACTGGCTGCTGACTGGGAATAGACGGAGGCCAAATTTTGCCAATTTAAGTCAAAATATATCGACTTAAAAAAAGAGAAATGAACAGAACTTCTAACTTGATTAAAATCAATAACTTAACGATTTAAGTTCCGGCTGCTTAAACACAAAAAGTGCGTTTAAAAAAAAGAAAGAAACGGGTTTTTAATAGAAAAATAGGGGGCTGGTCCCAAGGGGTGTAGAAAGTCGACTAATGGGAGGCAGCTGAATAAACGATCAGACGCACCGGAGACGTTTTTTATTACACCCATTATCACCACATTGACTATAAGCCCCGAGGAGGGCAGCACCTTACGAAGGCTTCCTCTGAAGTTAAACAAAATCCTATTTCGGCCAAAAGAGATATGGTAATTAAAAGAATGCCTGAACCAAACATTAGTTTGAATTTCACATTCATCATTCTTGTGCGCAGAATGTGGGCTGTCTTGGAGAGGTACAAAACAGCGCAAACAGCTCTTCAGCTTTTCAGATTTGTTGTGACTTCATCTACTCTATTGCAAGATGTGTCTATGAACATCATAGACTAGAATACAAAAGTAGGACTAGGACGATGTGACTCATCTCATAGAACGCCTCCAAGAAGTTTTAAACAGTTAGTAAGTTACTTGACTCTGCTTGGCTAATAGTGATTATAATTAGCAATGGCAGGTACCCCACCACTCCTACCTGAGGGTTATTTACCAATGCAGTCTGTCAATTTGTTAACGATTACATCTACTCATCTCCAAAACTACTGACCCCAGAAATATAAGATGGAAACAAAACCTTAAAATATGAACTTAATAATCATCAAGTCAAATTTTCCTATCAAAACATAACAGAACGAAATATGATTCTCCTATGAACATTGAATTCATCATACTTATCTATTTTTGGTTTTCAAAAGATTCATGGATGTTTAATTTTTTGTAATGTTTTTTAGACAAAACTTACAAAACTGTTGGTCTTGAAGCTTCGACCGTAGAAATAGAAGAACGAGGGGTCAAGTTGAGACTTACAGTCGTTGATACTCCTGGTTTCGGCGATGCAATAAATAATACTGATAGGTTGGTATTTCTTATCTTATCAATCGAAAGTGAATAACGTAATTATTGTTTATTATTATTATTTGTCTCAAAATTTCAAACACGAAGATCCATTTTTCCGTGAATATCTTGTGTGGCCCATTTAATAGATTGGTAGTTCATTTAAACTGCCTGTGGTCAAAAAATTTAGTTAGGAGAGCAAGGTTGGTTATTGTGAAGCAGAATCTAATCAAGCTGCATTAGTGAAATGTGGACATATAATGTAAAATATGGGCAGTGTGTATTAGTGTAGAGTCCATACCTAAATGAACTGGATCACTTCAACAATCTGTCTTTCCATCAATTGCAATGTTATAAAAGTGTCAATCAACTTACTATTAAGTTAGTTGTAGATTGAGGAATGGAGTATCACTGTTGTAAGTAACCCATTGTATGTCTCAAAATCTTTTCTATATTATTTACAATGTACTTAATGGCTACTTCTTGGAACTGTATGGATGTTATCATCTGATGAACCTAACTGTGTATGTTTGATTTCCAGTTTTAAAGCCATTATTCAATATATTGATGACCAATTCGAACGCTTCCTTCGAGATGAAAGTGGGCTTAATCGAAGAAACATTTTGGATAACAGAGTTCACTGTTGTTTCTACTTCATATCCCCATTTGGACATGGGTAGGTAAAATATAGTCGAGTTTTGTTCAATAGATATTTGATGCTATACTGTCATAGTGCTGTTAACCATTTTTTAATGAGGAAGAAGGCTAGGGGTAAATTGTAAATAGACAACCACTGTTATCTCAAAATGGGGTTATTGTAAATACATCCACAACCTGCAAATCAAAATTAATGTATGTTTTATGGAGGATGAAAGTAGAAAGCCCTAATTGACTTGCAACTGGACTCTATTTCAGTTGACATGTCTGTCTAGTCACAGAGTTCTGACTGGGGTGGGGGTGATGCTAGTGGAATCTGGTTCTATACATAGGTTGTGAAAACTCTTCTATTGCCACTGATTCCTACTAGGTTTCTGGGGTTATGGTACCAGTTATATAGGTGGGGCACTGGAAATTAAATCTGCCAGCAATCTGAGTTCACTGTCTGTGATCAATGGTTGAGGTCTGTGTGTGGATAAGACACCACTTTGCTCTATTGTATTCATCATGGGCACATTCTGTCTGTCGATCTCTTAGAGCTGAGCTTATCTTGCAAAATGATTTTTGATCATCAATGAATAAGCATATCTGTCCACATTCTGTGGTGACAGAACCATCTCAAGTTTTAGCTGAGTAATCTGTTTCTCATTACATTCTTCTTACAGGATGAAACCACTTGACATAGAATTCATGAAGCAGTTACATAATAAAGTCAATATTGTGCCTGTGATAGCCAAAGCTGATGTTTTAACCAAAAAGGAAATTTTAAAATTGAAGAAACGAGTAAGATTCAATATATTGTTATTTATGTATCTATTATAGTGAGTCCTGCATGTCTTGGGACAGTGAGGGGGGTATGAGGACTTTGCTCGATGGTGAAGGGGTTTCTCTACCTTAGGAACTTCAAAGTGATAAAGCCTGGCCCCTCTCGGTCACTAAGCTAGACTGTATGCTCTAGGCGTCTGACGAGCACTGGGAAATAAATTTTAATCTATTTGGTAACTGGTTGGTTCTTGTATCATCAATGCCAAATAGGATCATCAGACACCTTACAAACAGAGGAGCACTATATCGATCATAAGGAAGTCATAAAATATGTAGAAAAATTGGAAAACGAACACACTGAAGGCAGCCAAGGTAAATATAAAGAAATGTAGAACATTAATGTGAAGCGACTCAGAAGTTAGGATTTGCAGTGACGAACTTTTAAAATTTTGTTCTGCCTCGTGAACTGGTCTATTTCCCTCTTAGTTAATATGAAAAGTGCAATGCTCCAGCTACTCAAAATTTATTGTTTGCACTCGTAAAGTGGTCACCTTAAGATCGATTGTGAATCATACTTAGCTCCCCATCCACTAGGTTAGACCGAATATCAACGTCCACTAGGTGGGAAATGATTAAAAGTTCGCAAAATAGGTTGTTAATGTTTCATTCAATGAAAAATATAGCGAGGGTTTTTTTAGAAAATATAATTTGAAAGAACGTTATGTAAATAATTAAGACTGAACGAAACAAGAAATAAAATGTTAATAACTGGGGAAAATTCCTCATCATAGTAATTTGATAAAACAGTCTCTTCATTTTCATCATCTACCTCTCTACCTCAACAATTCTAATCTAATCTGCTCATCACTAATGAGGGGGAAAACGTTAGGGAAAACTATGGAAACTTACCCTATTGATACAATAGAAATTAACTAGTTCATGTATTTTACATTCAAGCGTTACGTAGGTGTATTAAAATGTCACAATAATTACAGGTGGGGGAAAATCTGGAAAAATAATATTCCCATTGTATATTTTCGTTGTAGCGTAAGTCAATAGGTGGAGCTCTGTTAGACAGATGATTTTGTACTGGAAATAGTTCCGAGACAGAGAAAGAGGTTGTAGAAACACATTTCAATAATAAAACGGAGTTAGCACGATTGTCTATTCCCACTTAATTTGAGTTAATTTCAATGGTTAGGCCATCAGTAACAAGAATGTTACTATGAGTGGTAATAAAGTACATTATTTCCATGTCTTACTTGTGTGGTCATTAATTGTTTATTGTTTTAATCGGAGATTCCTTTCACTTTTATAAAGATCATGGAAGAAATTGAAAGTAATGGCATAAAAATATATGGCCTCCCAGATTGTGACAGCGATGAAGACGAGGATTACAAGGAGCAGGTTGGTTTTCAGATAGCAATTTTCATTGTTATTCGTACCAGTTAATTTATCAGCCATCACGGTTCTGTAGAAAACCTTGTTTCAAATTGTTCTGACTACACACAGATAGAAGATGGTATGAAATAGCGCATCAGGTTCTGTGTCCATTACCTGCACAACCCTTATGCCACAATAAAGTATTATGTCTTAGGTACTAGCATCTTATACAACTCGCATCGTATGCTGAGAGTTGTCTGTGTGCTGAGTTGGCCCTCATGAAGCCAACCATTTACGGTGCGCTATCCTGACTATTGTTTCACGTAGGTTAAACACAGATGGGCACCCGTGATTTCCAGGATAAGGTGCCCCAAAATACTTTATTTGGTTTCGATTTAGCTTCCGCTGGTGGAGTAGAGTTTGTAACTTGATAATGGAATTTTTAGGAGAAAAAATAATGAGTCAAATCCAACAGGGAAAATCAATTGTGCACAGTGGTAGTGTAGAGTTTCACTTTTCTAGTGAACAGGTAAACAATAAAAGTGAAGCGTTGTGGGCCCTTCGCTCCGCTCTTGGCTCTGCCCCTTTACTGTGGGGGGGTCTCTCATCTTTCTTTTTTCTACCTCTGTGCGCTAAGTCAGAAATCGAAACTCTCATTTTCTCCTTTGTTCAAGTTATATGTTCATTATGTTTGTACAAAATGAGTTGCTAACTGCAAATTGGTGTGTATCTAAGAATATTAACACCTAGGATTCATTAGGGAATGGTGCAAAATGGAAATTCGCTCCATTTTGTCGTCTTTTTTCACAAATTTCTCTGTAGCTCACAGGGCATTGTAAATTTCGAATTGTAAAACACATAACACTCAGATGCATGATCCAGATTGTTAAACCCCTTTGTTGGTACTTTTGGTTTATAGGTAAGACAGCTGAAAGAAGCGGTTCCATTTGCTGTATGTGGTTCAAACACTTTGCTTGAAGCTCGTGGAAAAAAAGTGAGAGGAAGACTCTACCCATGGGGAGTGGTAGAAGTTGAAAATCCTGATCATTGTGACTTCATAAAACTTCGAACCATGTTAATGTAAGTAAATTGCATTTTTCTGTATCTACTTCTGACAATTCTTTCCTATACAGTTTCTTTTGTGTGTGATTTGTGACAGCCTAGCTATTGGATTAAAGCAAATAATATTGCTTTAGTGAAAAGAGAAGGGAAGGATCCTGGGTTTTGGGTGAAGGTATTCTTGATGTTCTTATGGTGTACCAATTCCCTTGCTAGCCATAGACTCTGTAAAACTCTATAGAGAGCCACCAAGAATACATTGAAGCAACGCTGCCATGGAGCATACCTGTACTAGGAACGGTTAATATAAGAAAACTTGCCTGAAAGCACTTAGTGCTCTTTGTTGTTGGTGGTTTTGGTGTTAAGAGAGCATCCATAGAAAAGATTATTGACAGTTCATAGGTAAAGGGTGTGCTAGACACTTTGGATATTCTCGTCTCCAGGCCAGTAGAAACCTACTTGAGTTGTTGAGCCGCATGTGCAGGTGCTTCCTTTGATTCAAGAAGGCCATATCAAGCATCATGGTGCTGCTTACAAGCGATTCAGTCAAGTCATCACAGTTATCATCTGTAGTATTTCAGTATCCTGCATTGAAGTTTGGTGTTAGAAAAGGACCAAGGAGATGTGGCAGTAAGTGTTTTAACAAGGGCAGCAGTACCACTTGAGCAATGCCCCTGGTATTTCAACTAGTGGGTTCAGTCACAATGAGATCACATAGACCTATATTTCAACTAGTATTTATTCTTAACATTTCTTGAACCCTTCATTCTTCGAGCAGGTGTCAGGTAATTTATTGCTCTCGGTAATTCCTAGCTTAATTGGAGTATAGTTCGACTCAGTAATTATTGCTAGGCTGTAGAAAGAGATCCCAAAATTGGAAACCAGTTTTTCTGTGTATAACTGGCAGTTTGTAGAAACATCCAGAAGGTTGCGACATGGACTCCGCACAGACTCTGAAGCTCAAGAAAATTAGAATTGTTGCCATCAGCAGCAATCATAAATTCGTATGGATGATTAGTTGGCTGTTGGCTCTTCATTGATGCCAGTGGCAGGTGTGGTTCAGATCCCTAGTGATGTGGCTTGTGATTAGAGGCAGTTCAAGTTAGGTTATCAGACAGTTACTACTGCAGCAACTGCCATGGGCATTTCCCTGATGCCAGCAGAGTGCCTTCAACTTCCTTGACTTCAAAATGAAGTGAGCTTAGTACCAGCATTAAGATGCGTTCTCGCTTCAGCGTTGTGGTTGTATTATCCCTCACAATTTCAGTCAGTAGGGCTGTTGTCTCACAGGCTTAATTTCAGACAGTATGTAGGTAAACTCTGCTAGCTGCTTGTTGAGTGTTTTGAAGAGTTCAAGGGAGGGAGTACCTACTGCTGGAGTTTGGCCTGCGTGGATCTCGTGTACTGTCAGCAATGGTGATTAGGTCAAGAATTGTGTCGACTACGCCTAGTGACACTATTGTTGTAGAGTAAAAAGTAATATTATAGTATTGAAGTAGTGTGGCCATTAGGTTGTTGGTAATCAGTATTAGTGAACTTTAGTTAGTCATAAAATACCATAATTACCGTGTGTCAGTATGAATCATGATTTTATTCTGGTATTTTTAATAGTGGGGAGGGGAGGGTTTACATGTACATGTAACCATCGCCAGGTTCCAGATAACTCTAACCAAAAGCTCACTCGTACTCGGGTTTGATCGAGATCTTCAGTTCAATTAAGCCCGTAAAGTGCTATGATTATTCAAGTTTTGGTCTCTATTGTTTTATTACTGTGATTCACATTTTGCTAGTCGTAACTGCTTAGCGAATACAATCACTCTTCTATGTTTCATGTTCAGAACACACATGCAAGATTTGCAAGAAGTGACTCAGGAGGTGCATTATGAAAACTATCGCTCTGAACGACTTGCCAAAGGAGCTCCTGTGCCAAAACGAACTACGTAAGTCAATGACATTTTAACGAATCTCCTCACTGAGGTGGGAAGTAGAGGGGAACATTGTACACAAACCTGTCATTGTAAAAGTCTTTACTAATTTACTGTGCTTCTCTCCTTACTTCCCCATGTATAAAAATACTATATCACCACATAATTGTATAGAACTACTCATTCAGTTTGTTCATAATTGTTATTGCTGTTTCATAAGCACAAAAATAGTTGTTAACTATAATGATCTCATGTGCAGAATGAATACCATAGTTGAGCAGCTTCCCCATTTTCTCTCCATCATGTTCACACTGAAAACTGCTAAAAAAAACGAGAAGACCTGGTGGAAACTGAAACAATAGAGACGAGTATGTCGATGTGCCTCTAGTTGAATTAGACGACGGAATGATGAAATGAAATGCTTACTTCACTAAGTTGTTATGTAAGACTAACAACTATAGAAGGTAGCAGAGTGATTGTTGTGACTTAATGGAGTTGTTTGATGCTTGTGATTTTAAAACACCCGTAGATTAAGTAACACATTGGGCTACTGATATGATATTTGCTACACAGAGGAGGGGAGAGGATTTGATGAAGTGCAATGGAAAATTATTTAATGGTTAATAGTTATCACGCAACTTTCCTTGGCTCTACATAAATTCACTGGTTTACGAGGCTTTTGCTACTAATTCAATTGATTTTTCACTTAGTTCATTGGTACTTGGTAAAATATAACTCCACATCAGTAGAAAGTGATAGCGCTTATAGTTCTTACTTGTGCCACGACCATTACTGAGCAAGCGCTCCACAGAAAAATAATAAGACTGTAAACACTATTTATTGTAAAGGATATTAATCACTTTTCCAGAATTATTGTGTAACAATTGAGAGAATTTTTAGAAAGGGTAACGGTGGGGGTTGAATTCATGAAATTCCTGGAGTAGCTTCTATATACCAAGCAAGCAACTTTAGAGATCCTTCATACCACATATTTATTTGTCGTGTTTTATTTGATTTCAGATCCTTGTCGGACAATGATAAATCTCTAGCTCAACAAGAGAAGGACCGTATTCTTCTGGAAAAAGAGGCTGAGCTCCGTAGAATGCAAGAAATGCTAGCCAAAATGCAAGCACAGATGCAGCAACAGCCACAGTAATTTAAATAAAAGGCGATACCTGGAGAGATGGAATTATAATCTCTACCAATGCAGTTTCCTACTCTTTCTTTCAAGAACTTCAAAACATATTTTTTTATAGGGGTTCAACGTAAGAGAATTTTGATAATTTTCCTTTGGCTTTGTACTGTCGGCAAACGCTTCATTACTTATATTGAAAAAAAAATTGAGTTTATTGGATGAAATCATCGCATAAAAAAAGACAATTGAATGAAAATTAATTTTATTTATTGAACAAGTTATGTTAAGGAAGATTTATTTTTTTGTGTTGCTCATAAAGTTGTATCACCAATGACATGTTTTTTAAGCTAACACAACTTTCCTAACTAGTATGCTAGGACTTAAAGTGTATTTAATTGAGTCTTAGGTTTAGATCTTGTTAGTACTTAAAAATGGAAACTCTTTGTATTAGATATTCATCTTCATAAAGAGAGGATCAGGCTCTATGAAGTACACGGTATTAATTTAATTGATCTGCATTTTTTCAAGGCACAGCCAAACATTTTTTTTAACCAAAAATGATGGAATGATTGCTATGGAAGTTGTATTTGTGATGTTTTGTAATTAATGCTTACAAGGTTGAGGCTGTTGTGAAATTAAATCTGCATGTCTTCACATTGGTGTTCAAGTCAAAATAAAAAATGTGTAACAGTACTTCAATTTGTTCATGTAGTGGTTTATGCTAATGAGGGTGTTCCTGTGTTGACTTATCTTAGTTGACTGCTCAGTAGTAAAAACGATATTACTTAATGATTGTAACCACCTACATCTCACAAGAGAAATTACCCAAACAATATGTAACACGCCTTTTTGGTATATAACTAAAATGTAATCTTCTTCAAACTTCTTTTTGTTTGAGTTCAGTTTTCTTTAGACCTTTCTATGATATCACTTAACTGTATTCGTTGAATAATTTCTATTCACTCTCTTGTGAACATGATACTGAGTCCCTTGACGATATGCTTATAGGCAGCTAGAATTACGTTCTGGAGAGAATTTAGTTTGAAAGAGACAAATATGTCATGGGGTATTTTCCTCCTTTAAAGGCGGGAATGTACAAATATTCATTTAACCAAATGACTGGTAATAATATACATTTCTAAAACAGTATTGAGCTGACCTAAAATATAGTGACGTGGACCTTATTAATGTCACATAATAGGTTTGAATGTGCCATACTAGTACACAAATACTCATGAATACCATACACTGATATTTTGTATCAAAAAGCATCCTTGATATTATGTGATACGACCGTTGTTTTAGGCATTCAGGTTTTTTTCGAGATGGCCAGTTGGACATGAAGCCTCAAAACCTCACCAAAATAAGAAATACAAATGCATATTACATGGAGAGTGAAAGAAAAGTCCCACACCTGCTCAAACATGTGAAAGAACATTGGAGTAATTAATCCACACTTGCACTTGACTTTATTTAAACAGAACTGTGGAATTGAATTATCCACTCAATTTAATGATACCTCACGCTGAATATATGAGCTGAGAACTTTTTCTCACAATATCTCTGAAAACTCTCTAAATCGTGTATTACTCCTAAAGGTAAAGGGAATATGAGCTGACATTTGTGGAATCTGAAGAATTTTCCAATTTTCAACAGAACTGAAATTTCATCGAGAGGGATGTATTCTCTCTTTCCCCAGCCCCAGAGTCTCTCGTTTCTTGTAAAGCTATAAATGTTGAAAGTGTCCCAAAACATTACTGTTAGAAAAATATGACACTGGTATGATACAAAATTCAGCTGAGCTATTGCTTGGTAACTTTCCTAGAAGGGGGGGGGGGATTCATGCGAGCATAGTGTTACTCTTGCCTGATGTGAATGTAAAAGTGATATCAATTTTTGTGGCTGATATTGCTCCCATACTGCTAGTGACTCAAGGTATATCTCTATCAAACATGGTAACTATGAGTAGAGTACTCATTATACTACCCGCTGCACAATCAAACTGGAGATATTCACTTGTAATTATTATGAGATACTTGATACAACTCGCATGTAAGATGTGTGGCCTAGAAGTTCTCTGCTGAATGTAATAAATGCGAAATGTTTTCTCATGGTAAGACTACTTAACTATAATTACATTGAAACCTGATTGTACTACCAGTGAGAGGGGGAATGGGGCATCCTTGTTAGAAGGACCACCATCTGTTCTACTGCACCACTCGCATCATGCGCTAGCACCTCCTTGTAATGTCTGAATACATGCTCTATTACAAGAATTTAACTTTGGCTACAACTACGCTATTACCTCCAATAACAAAACTGCCAGACGTGCCAAGTATGATTATGTCTCCAAAAACTAGTGTAGTTGAACATGGTAGAGCTATTCACATATAAAGTGGCTGTAGCAGTCACACTTAATCATTGAATGGTCATAAGCAAAATGTTACTTGTATGCACATGAAACTGCGACATCTTACATAAAGTAACCTTAGCATTGTGGTTCTCCATTCCTCAGGTCAGTTTCCCTTTTTGATGGCTTCCTAAACTCTCGATGAGGGTTTATCAGTCAATTCTTTATTCCTCAGGTCTATTTCTTTATTTGATGACTGTACCTAAACCCTCGACGAGGGTTATATCAGTCATGGAAGTTGCGGTTTCGCTAATATGCAAGAGGCCGGCCCCTGCAGCATCCACCGAACTCAGGCCTGTGGAGGTACGGCAGGTATTTGGTCGTTAGCCAGTCTCACCGTAGAGAGCTGTTGCCCGTGTGTTACCGCGCGGAGGTGACCACCTGAGGAATCCCGTACCATCTGGGAGTAGTTCTTAATCTGGTTCCCTACCTGATCTTACTGTTTACTTGGGTGGCAAGTTTCAAAAGGACTGATCAACTATAACCACGTTTCTTAGCCATTACCTTCTTTGCGAACTTTGCAAAATGGTTATAGGCTTCCTTTGTAGCAGTCAAAGCTGCTAAGTTCTCTCTAATTCTTTATTCCTCACTGTTCTCATTCTATACAGACGATTCGGCTTCTACTTCCTGAAACGTTATGAGCAAAAACTACCCTGTAGGGTCAGCTAAATGTGATGATGGTATGAAATACCTCCATCTCACGCTAAACGACCCCCGCTCTGTCACCCTTCTATGTCGATCACATATACAACTCTTAAGTTCAGCTAAAGTGAAATTTCTTTGGTATTGGTATCTTTTATGCTGTGAGTTGTCTCAGAGGCATAATTTGATACGTGTACCATGAGATATCACGCTTCAGAGCCGGCCTTCAGAAAGGCAACGATTCACGATGCGCTATCCTGACTATTTTTTCACGTAGATCGAACCCGGAAGGGTAACAGCACCTGGAATAAGGTACCACAAAACTCTAGATTTGGTTTCGACTCAGCTTCTTCGGTGGAGTAAGTGGAGATTGTAACTTGGTAATGGAACTTTTAGGAGAAAAAAAAAGAGTCAAATCGAACTGGGAATGTCACTTGTGCACAGAGGTACAGAACGTACAATCTCTAGTGAACAGGTGCAGAAAGTAGTGACGCCGCTCTTACCTCAGTGACGTTTTTAAGGGGTCATTATTGCCACACCAAGCGTTGTGTGCTAGGAATAAAAATCTAGTGTTGAAAATCCAGCTTTAGATGACTTCTTGTTGTAGATCGATCAATTTAATTAGCAAACAGTTAGCTCCATTCTCACCTGCGCAATCTTGTAGAAACTAACTAGATGATTTTTTAGTCATACTTGGCTAGCTATTCATCTCAACTGTTGCAGTACTAATATAATACGATATTCGGTTATATAGTACAACAGCTGTCATCTAACCATGGCAGTTATGCAAGCAATGTTTATACATTAGCTAACAAGTAAGGTTATTCTGAATAAAAAGAACTATTTTTTCAATATTTTTGTAACGTGTGTTAGTTCGCAGTGTGTTGGGAATATAATTATGGTTGTATCATGTTTTAATTGATTGTTCAAACAACACACTAAATGTATGCATGTGAATCAATATATTATAACTGATATGCATAAATGATGTTACTGAATGAACACTCTGCAACTTCACTTATTGAAGACTGCATTTTTAAAAAAAGTTTTTTTCAATTCTGAAAAAAGGTGTTGGTTTGCAGTACTAAAAGACATTAGTTGTTCAAGGATTAGACAGTTCTAGATGTACATTAGAAATAGAATTATACTTTTGTGGCCAATACTACTTGTTTCCCACGTACTACTTCATTGTAGGATACTAAATGATAGGTCAATTATCTTGATGGACATGGAGTTGACCCTTTTGCTGCTTACATTGGTAAATGAATGCCTAAAGATCATCTATGAGAATGCACCGTATTACTGCACTAGTAATATTGAAGGTTTTAGTAGTATCATCTATATGGAATTATTTCATTATTTTTTTTACTCCTAATTATTATTTATCAATAATTTTTACAAAGAAAGCATCTCTGGGGCGAGCCTGTAACCTCCTCCACATCCTTGGTGCGGCACTAGCCTATCCATCACTGGTACTAGAAGGTGATACATGGCACCACATCTACTGTACAGTATAAATTGTAGGGCTTGATGCCTTCCTATCCAATGAGGTATGTCAGAATTACTCAATGAGTTTTGAATTAGGTTCAAAAACCTCCCCATGGTAATGCTGGGAGTTATACTTGGTTCACTTCCCGTTCTCCCATTCTGGCTCACTCCTTTCAACATCTCTTGAGAGTTGCCATTGTAGCGTTTTGTCTTCATGCTATCTTAAGGCCTTCAGTTCCTTCTTTCCTATAAATAGGAGGTTAATCGGGATTACACTTACATCGCTACATGTGATATGGGAAAAAACAATGTATGTACCATAGACATTCACTTCCTGCGATAGGTGATGCTGAATGTCAATCCCTTCAATACAATATTTCTGACATCACCATTCATACCAATAATGTTTATTAAAGCATGTATATCGGTAAAATCCAACGAAAATGCATTCAGAAGTGTTTTTCATAGCTATACAATACTGACAATACTATTTCAAAACAAATTATTACTGGGTGTTACAAGCAAACTTACACCTGCACCAAAGTCAAGAATTATTTTTATTAAGATTGAAGTGCTTACGCACTGTTCAGTTCACTAAGACAACATTGCCCAAATATTATGCCCCTTCTGTCGTGTGTAGTAGAATACATACGATTTCAGTATCTTGTGCAGTATGACCACTCGTCATCAGTGTAAAAAGTGGCCTACCAAAATCATTTTGAGAGGTTTAATTATCAAAATGCTTGGTTGAGTAGATAACTAGTTTTGTCAATTGTGTTTCACTGGAATACCTGACTGCACAACTAGGTCATTTTCTAAGTATTTTTCGGTGTTACTGAATAAATCATCCCAGCTCCTCTTTATTACTACAACCCTCTATTTGGTACTGAATATGAAGCGAGCCGAAGTAGGGTGACGGCCATTTAGGCAGTGAATACAGCAATAGCAGCGAAAGGGTTAAGGGTTTTTATTTTAAAGTATATTTTTCGTACTTCGTAATATGAATGCCTAGTTCATTGTAACTGCCCGAAGACTTTAAAAAACCTATATTGCTTAGTTTTGGTTATTGTTGTTTTTTTTTACAATTTATAAACAGACATAATGACGGTGTTACCTAACAGAGAACAGCCAAATGGTTGGTGTTGATACTATTTCAGAGGTCTTATTATTTAATAATTTGAACGTGTGGTTTTCTTGATTTCGGACAATTTACTCCTCCATGTGTCTAGAATTACTCTTGCTAAGTGAAAAGAAAAATTGAAACATGATTTTTTAATTAAATTTCGCAACACGTATAATTCATCTTAATTTCAGTCTCATTGTTTCATATACGTATACTTATTAGCGAACAAAAATTGAATATTTTTTCTGATTTTAATGGTCCTCCTGAAAATTATTTGTGCTGACCTTCGGATATAAAAATCATTAAGGTAGCAGGTTCATGCATGCTCTAATAGTGGAAGTATTTTGTGTCCACATCTCTGAATGGTTTGAGCTACTATGAATTATTATGACTGTTCACTGTACTCATTGGGTCGCAATATACAATCAGTTACTACACCATCTTGTGTCTCAATTTTTTATGATAAAAGAGAGTAATAACTCTCAGAATGGAACCTCCTAGAAAAATATAAAATTGAAGAAAAAACATGGATCAAAAGTTAACTAAATTCTAGGCTATTGACACAAAGGAACAACAAAATTAGAAAACAATCATTATACTCAACGGGTCTAAAGCAAAACTGACGGGCAAAAAACTGGAATGATACTAATCAACTCCTAGCGGAGCTCACCACTGTACAAAATAAACAATTCAGGTCTGGCGTCCTGACAGGCAAAGAGCAACAATTCTGAATAATTGCACATTTCTGCTTTGGTTACTCTCAACTGAGTAACACAAAGCAATTGATGAACAAAGGTTATATGCACAGGTCTGTATCCTTATTCATGACTGTACCTTAACCCTCGACGATGGTCGTTTGCCAGTCTCCCAGTAGAGAGCTGTTGCCCGTGTGTGACCGCGCGGAGGTGACCACCTGAGGAATCCCGTACCATCTGGGAGGAGTTCTTAATCTGGTTTCCTACCTGATCTAACTATTTACTTGGGTGGCAAGTTTCAAAAGGACAGATCAACAATGACCACATTTCTTAGCCAACACCTTCTTCGCGAACTTTGCAAAATGGTTATAGGCTTGCTCTGTAGCAGTCAATGCTGCTAAGTCGTTTGCTCTCCCAACAACCATCGCTCACTGTTGTAGAAACTACAGTGGAGCAGCACATGGTTTCTTGTTTCCTCCACACTGGAGGCGCAAGACGTGCATAATGGAGAGTCTTTCAGAGAAAAGAAGTGGAGCCGCGCATTGAAGTCACCATGTCCCGTGAGGAACTGGCTCGTCCAGTGGTCTGACTCAACCCATTTTCTTGAAAGACGTTCACGGATGTTGGGGAAGAACTCATACGTATCACATCCCTTTGACGAGGATTCCCATCTCGCTTGCCATTTCTCTAGAGCCCATTCATCGATGGCGGCAAGTTTCTGTTCTGTGGTGAGGTCTGCACAGAGTTCAGCCCAAAGCGGGGGAAGCTCCTGTTTCACTCTCCACTTGTCAACCATGCACTCAACAGCCAAATCAACTGGTAACTGACCAGTGATCACCTGGAGTGCTTCTGTTGATATAGTCTTGTAGGCCTTAGTGATCCACAGGAGCGCAGCTCTCTGGGATTGGGCCAATACTCTCTTTTGATTGACTGATAGTTTGCTACCCCAGACAACGGGGCAGTAGCCAATCACACCTAGATAGATGGCCTTATACATGAGGATAGTGTCGTGGTAACACACACCCCAAGTGGCCTTAGTAATGGCACACAGTGAGGCAAACATTGCAATGGTAGTGCCTTTAAGGGACTGGAGGTGTTGGTTGAAACCCCACCTCTCACCTATATTCACTCCTAAATACTTGACGTGCTTTTCAAGGAGCCTGTGGCCGCTAAAGCGTATTGTGGGTGGATTATTCACTTTCCCTTCCAAGAGGATTAGCTGGGTTTTTTCCTCAGCCACCTGCATCTTGACATGCTCGCACCATTGGTTGACAGTGCGGAGCACGTGGTGGGTTTTTCTTCAATTTGGCGGACTGACTCTGCAAAGATCAGCACAGTCAAGTCATCCACATAGGCGTATGGCTCGCAGTCAGTCTCCATGAGTTTCCTGAGAAGACCTTCAAAGAAGGCATTCCAGAGTGCTGGTCCAAGGACCGAGCCCTGTGGGCACCCCTTCTCAATCTTTCTCCGAACGGAGGCATGCCTGCTTTCGATCGTAGCAGTTCTGTCTGTCAGGTAACTTCTGACGAGCGAGTATAGGTTGCGGGGGATTCCCCTACCTTTGAGCTCATTAAGGAGCGCTGGCCACCAAAGGTTTCAAACGCTCCTCTGATGTCAATCAGAACTGCTACGACGTACTTAGCCGTTGCCAGCAGCGAAACTTGCCGAATCTCGACAATGACATCCTGCGTGGACCTTCCTTTGGTACACCCGTATTGCCTGCCTGTGAGGTTGTGGCCAAAGATTTCTTCGAGGGACTGCAACATCAAGATTTCTAGTGTTTTGCCTAATATGGAAAGAAGACAGAGGTCTCCATGATCGTGGGTCTGACTGATTGCGGTCGCCTCCCTTTTGAAGAGTGACAACACGCGCAGACTTCCACTGAGTGGGGAACTGTCCGACCTGCAGACAGTCATTAAATAAATTAAGGAGGCCGCTGGAGATTGTCCACTCAGCCTTCCTTAGCATATTGCTTTCTATTTTATCTGGCCCAGGAGATTTGTTGGGCTTTAAGGTCGCAAGGGCCCTGCCGAGGTCGCCGATTATATGCACAGGTGTCATGTGTTTTCCACAGGTGTAAAACTCCCAAGTTGTGGACAAAGGACTTGACAAATGAAATGAGAGTTGTAATCTCAATGACACCATGGGAAGGTGCAGAGATTGATGGATCGGCAACAAATGAATCAGGGTGGAAAGTAGTGAATGCTGAAAGGTGAGAACGTCGAGTTTTCTCTCGCAGAATGAAACAGTGAAATATCAATTTTTCCACACTGCTACGAGAGATACACGTCACAGCAGTGATGTGCAAAATATAGTTATGATTACTATGATTGATCAATCAAAATTTAGTTACAACTACCTTCTACAAGAATAGTTAGTAACTAGAAATGAGTAACTAATTTTTGTGACTATTAATTTCGCCCACTTTAATTCGTTGGAAAAGTAGTTACCTACGTCTTTAGTCTATAATGATTGGGGAACTACTCACTACACAAAATAGATCAGAAGATACCCCCATCGATATGTGTCGAGGAAGCCAGATCAACACTGAGATTATTGATTAGTTACTTTAATTTTATGTCATGGCAATAATCAAATTAATCCATTATTTTTTATAAAATGGTAAGAATTTTTGTTATGAGTGTTGATTTTTATTCTTTCTTATTTGAATTGATATTTTTATTAATGTCTTTGCTTTTGATATTTGTAACGGTTCAGCTTTATGAAAACATTCTGCCCAATTCTCTAGAAAATGTAGTTCACTTTTCTGTAGTTAACTACTATTCTCGTTAACAACCAGTCAACAGAAAAGTAGTTAGTAGTAGTTTTCTGTAGTTAGTACTTAGTGCAATTATTTAATTAGTAGTTAAATACTACCAGCGCGAGATTGGATTACCAAATTAAATTGTGAAGATTTCAAAAATTCCTAAAATTACCAAAACCATTGAGTTGTAAATGAGGAAGAGGGGGGGGGGATTTCAGAGTAGAAGAAGAAGAAGAAAAAATGCTTTATTCTAGATTATTATAAACATTCGACGAAGTACATAAACAACAGCATAGTAGGCATGGTCAATAGACCATCTGCCGAGGTTGGCCAATGCAAAAGTAAAAATGAACACTACAATGTAAAGAAAAAAAAGAAAAAAAAGCAAAAAAAGTACACCATTTATATGGGCAGTAATATGACGAATTCAAATAAACAAACTGCCTCCCATTATAAATAAATAAATGAACTACTCTTTCACAATCATGTCCAGTTAAATTCCAAAATTAATTCCCTCCTATACTTCCATGCTGAGTTAACATATGCAGCAAGTTGGACCCATTTATCTTTATTACTAATACTACCCAAATAAGCCTGCTCATCCACCTCCCTCGTCCCTAAATACCTTATTCTAAATTCTGCCAGGATAGGACACCTTGCTACAAAGTGGAACGAGTCCTCCCTCTCCCGGAGGTTACAGAGCGCACCGTCGTCCCGATTTCCTTCCAAATGTGGCCTGTAATTAAGGGACAGCAACTCACCTCTGACCTTCAACACCCACCTGAGAGCTCCAATGTCAAGACCACCATCACCATCCACAAACCTGACACTTGGGGTCGCATGGTCAATTCGCGCGTACCACACTCGGGAAAGGGACCCCGAGGCCCGCTGCAAAAATTGATCTCGTTCCACCTGCATCATTTTATCTATTAAGGGGCCACGCCCACCAGCGATTAGTGAGCCGTTTGCACCAATAATTTGGCACCCGTACCACTCCTGCAGCCCGATCCAGTCACGCACCCACGAGACCTTGACACGCATAACCTCACTGGCAACTATATGCGGAAATCTATAGCTTGGCATGCGGGACACCTTTATAATATAATCGAGATGCAATCGCAAGCAGTAAGAGTACAAAAGGCAGGTTCCGGTTTCCAAATAAACAAAATAGTTAGGAGTTCCCTCTGGCAGAACAGCTTTTTTTAAAAGTATCGTTGGAATCTCTCTATTTCCTCAAACATTACTACACCCCAAACTTGGGCTCCATACGTTAATATAGCTCTGAAGACTGCTTCAAAAACCGCCCATTTAGCCTTCAAAGGCACATCATTTTGCCTCAATAAGCCCTGCCATAAGGTGTTGACCCTGTACTTTGCGACACTGACCCTTTTTTTGTGATGGGAGAGATACGAGAGCCTCGAAGTCAGTACAATTCCCAAGTATGTAAATTGAGAGGCTACCTCCACTACTTCCCCTTTATAAGTCCACTCCTCTGCCCTCCCCAACCTTCCCCCTCTCCGAAAGACCATTATTTTGGACTTAGACAAGTTCACCTTGAGGTCCCACCTATCGCAATAAACACCCAGCTTATTTATAACCCGTTGCAGCTTGCTTGGCGAGTCCATTATCAAGACCAAGTCATCTGCATACTTTAGCAGGCCAATTACTGTCTCTCCAACCCTGATACCTGTATCAATACAATCCCCCATATCGTTTATAAACAGAGAGAACAGCAGTGGGCTCAAGATACATCCCTGCTTCAACCCACCAGTCATCTCAAAGGACTTCGATAACTTTTCCCCTGCCCAAACTGCTGAGGCAGCCCCCCTGTACAACCCCCTCAGTGAATTAATAATTTTTGTAGAGAATCCCATGGCAAACAGCTTCTGGTACAGCGCATCCCTAATAATCGTATCAAATGCCTTATGAAAATCAACAAAGAAAGCATAAAGCTTCCGCCCTTTATGCCGTGTAACCAGGTGTACAAGATCTGTCAAAACATATATACAATCCACAGTTGAATATCCTTCCGAAACCCCGCTTGATCCTCGCATAAAATCCCAGCAGTATCTATGTGGTTCTGCATTCTGAGCTGCAAAAGCGCTGCAAATAATTTCGAGTTTGTATTTATAAACGACAGGCCCCTATAATTACCAACATCGCCCGGATCCCCCTTTTTGTGCAGCGGAAAGATGATGGATTTTGAGTAGTCCTCCGGAAAGATAGCCGATTCAAAACAGTGATTGAATAAATTCAGGAGTTTTTCCAGAAAAGTGTCCGGAGCAGACTTGTAGAATTCATACGGCACTCTATTGATACCCGGAGCCTTGTCATTACCACTAGCCTTAAGAGCTGTCTTTAACTCCCCCAGGGTAAACCGTTCGTCCTGAGCAGTACAGGATGTGTAAGGCTCAACAAAAGCACAAAGTGTCCCACCGAAATCAGGGTTCAACAAGTCTCGAAAATGCTGGCCCCAGCTCTCCATACTAATTTCACCCATAACTCTACTATCCGAGGTCTTGAACCTCTTAGCGAGTTTCCAGAAATCTTTACTATGTTTAACCACTTTCAATTCATCAATTACATTTCTGTAGAAAGCTTTTCGCTTATCATCGCACAGCCGCCTGTACTCACCCCTCAGTTTGTTTAGGTTTGCAAAACCAGCACATTATCGCCAGATCTCCTTATTACCTTTAACAAACCAAACACCTTTTCCCTAAATTTAAAGCACTTATAGTCGAACCATGGTTGAGCCTTTTGAAAGGATTTAGTTTCAACAGGAGAATAGCTGGCCACCTTTTTCACACTTTCCACCAGAGCGGCACTATAATTATCAATGTCATCAATATTATCCATCAACTGCTCGACAATTGCCCCTAGCTTTTCTCGATATTGCTTCTCCTTCAACCCATCCCACCGATGTCTTGGCAGCAACCTAGAGCAGCCCTGTTCTTCCCCTCCCCCTCCCATATTCCCCTTGAGCGAAAAATAGAGTGGCATGTGATCGGAATAAATTTCAGCTCCCACTTGAAACATCCCAATTAAATTTAATAGGCCATAAGAGATACAACAATAATCAATAACCGACTTTCCAGCACCGCCCAGAAAAGTCAACAAACCCTCAACATCCCCAGGAGATTGGCCATTAAGAACCGCCAGACTGTAATAACTACAAAAATCAAGAAAACTATTTCCCCTGGTGTTCACTATTTTGTCCTGCGATGCCCTCACTTGAGAGAACTCCCCCCACTCTAAACAGTCTTCATTCGGGAGCACCTGATGTGTACCGATTCGGACATTAAAATCCCCCACAATGATATAGTTGTTAACACTACATTCATCCAAAGCTGCCCTCAACCTCAAAAAGTCGGTCTCCCAAAAATTACAATTTAAATAAACTGGTACCACACCCAACCAAACCTTGCAGGGAAAATTGAAAAACATACATTGATTCCACAATTTGGATATCAACCATGAAAGTAATTAATCGTTCACTTCTTATCCCATAGAGAGCTCCCCCGCTTGCCCTACCATACCTAGCTGCTTTTGTAGCGGGCACCCACCAAAGTTTATGATAGGGAAAAAATTTCTTAAAACCAGAAAACCCCTCTTCCATCATAAATGTTTCAAACAAAAAAAATACATCTAAACTTTGCAAAAACTAAAAAAAATAAGGATTATTCCGCTTATTACCCAACCCCTGTATATTATAAGAAATAAATGTAAGGTCCCCTAATCGATCAGTAGAAGTTGCCGCTGAATGCACTCCGTCGAGCCTGTCTCACAAACGCTGCTGTAGTAATTGGGAGATGAACACACCAAATTCCGGCTGGAGGCCTAGTAGTTGTTGCAGTTTCTCCACGCCATCCCGCTCGCCATGGCGCAGCCCTAGGGTTTCATGCCATGTGAATCCGTGGCTTAGCACTTCTAATACATCTGACCTCAGCCGAACCGAGCGCAGAATCTCCCTTCTAATACGCAGTAAAAAACTTCTCTTTCGGCGGGTAGCAGTCGGGTAATCCTGATCGATAAATATACTGGTATTCCTCAACTTTCCAGTTTGTCGTAGTACCAACCATTTATCGCTTTCAAGTAAAAAGTGCACGAAAACCATTGTTCTACTCGATGGGGGCTTACCTTGAATAATTCGGAGCGAAAAAAGACGCTCATCAATTTGCACACCCAAAGTATTCTTGAAAAAGTTCACTACGTGCCCCTTCAGATCCCCATCAGTGACCCCCACAGGAACTTGTAGTCCCTTAATGATGACATTATTCTGCCTCAACCTTCTGTCAAAAGTCTCGAGCTGGGCTGACATTTTCATATTCTCTTGCCTCAAAGCTTCTATTTCTTTACGAGTTTCAGCCTGTACTTTCCCGATCTCCGCGGCAATATTCGCCGAGAATGCATTGAACTTTTTATCAAGCAAAGCACCGAATTCATTAATAAGAGATTGCTTCGTTTCTTCATCCATTGTGGAATAGGTATTCAGAACGTCTCCAAGCTTATTTTTCTTGTCGTCCTGGCTGTCCCCAGGGGAGCTTCGTTCCCTTTTCGAAGTCGTTTTATTCACGGGCGTATTATTTGCGTCTTTTTCGGCCGCTTGCGTGGACAGATTCATTACGTTCTCCGCCAACCACGCCGGAGTGACTGACCACTCTAAATATTGATGATAAATAGGCAGGTACCTGGCGGCCCAAGACGATAAGATAACTCAAGAGGAGGGGGCCAGCAGCAATCACCCGCAGTCGCCCCACTTCGTCGTCTCTTCAAGGTCACCACGTCACGCCTCTCCAACGAGACCGATCTCACGGCGATGGAACCAAGAAATCTGCAAGTCGCGGGAGACAAAAAGGAAACTCTCCAAACAGTATAAATTAACAGGGTACTCACTGTTTGACCACTCAGCAGTGTACACTGGACATCCACCAACACTCGTACAAAAATTCGTTGTAAAAAAGCCAATATTACCACCGCCAAAAAGTTGTAAACAGAGAGCAACACTCGACACGTCTTACTCGGACCACGGCTCAAGGCCAACTCCGGGATTTCAGAGTATTTATCTGATTAGAAACTAATGAGATTGAGACAGCTAAAGATGAATTTCATGGTTTTTTGTATACTCCACATAGCTTCTACACCTACACTATGATTGTTAGTTCAGTACTTCCCATGTTAAATTTTATGGAGAACCTTCTGCCTTTTTGCTGCTCATGACTACACTGCCACCTTTTTCCCTTAGAATAACAAATAAAAACCATGCCCCAATTGAAAATGTTTGCAACTCGTCATTCCAGTGGTGTTAATGTATTAGGTATCGACAAGACTAAATCCTACATTTTTAAAAATGATGTTATAAAACGGCTAAGGTGACATAAGAAGATGGCTTATTCTGCAGTGATAGAAGAAAATTAGCTTGTTGGAGTAGTTTTTGCCCGGTACTTATTTCTTTTACTTTTATCCCTCATAGGTAGGTTCATGAGTAGAAAAGCAATTTTACAATACACAGGTTTGGAATGGACATGCTATCCCCCCCCCCCCCCCCTGGAGAAGCACGTTCGATGTCCTTGAAATAATTAAAATCAATAAGGAAGAGAAATGTTTAAATGAAGCAATTCTTCAAAATATTCCTTCTTTATTGAATTCACATTTACAACTTGGGTTTCTCATACTTTGGTCCGTATTAATTAAAAACCACAGGAATTTTCAATCCTCATTTCTTAGTCCAGCGATCTATCTCCCGTCTAACATAATAACTTGTTACTGAACAGCAATGCCTAATCATTGAACACAAACATTGTAACTCAAATAAGTGAACCCATGCGTGGCCGCAGTGACAAAGGGACTTTGTCCCGTATGCCCTCGGAAATAAAAAAATAAGTGAAAATAGACTAGTTTCTAGTAACTTGTTCGTAACTTGTTGCAAAGACACCAACCAACAACAACAATCCATTTAATGATTCCGAGCTTCTGAATGGGGAATGAAAGAATAATTTTGGACGATCAAATGATGTTTTACATAAAAATATTTACTTTAATATAAAAATAAATGCTTAGTGCATTCCAATACCAATTATTATACATCGGACACACCCAAGCATGAGTCTCAGTTCAACAAATTATATAGCTGGTCTAGAGATGATTGTAAACAACTCATTAGACTGGCACCATCTGAATTCTGTTTGTAATTGCTTACAATAGCTCCAAGACGTTCGTTCCAAATAGAGTAACTGAAAATGAATGATGACAATAAAAAACGATGTACAGGACACTATTATTAGAAATGATGATTATATCACACAAGATAAATACATTAAGGGCTGGTTTATCAATGTCATTTGCAGGCCCGAATAAAGATTGAATACGTCAAATTGTTGAGTAAAACGCTCAATGACCCATTCATTGATTCAATTTAACAGCCGGCGAGGGCTAGGTGTCAGTAATTGGCGTTTGACGCTCCCATTATTTCTGCTCATCAAATATCATTGACCGCTGGCTGCCAATTCAACGTTTCAACATGAGAATTGATAAACTGGCCCTGAATCCAGTAACACAAAAGAAGTAGTTAACACTTCTATCCTTCCAGGCAATAATGTACCAATGCAAATTTGAGGAGACTGAGCATATTCAGTTGTCAGACACAAACATTATTTTCCCTATTGATATTTTGTAAACTCACTATAGTAAAAGAATTCAGATATCTAAAAAAATAATTAACAAATTATTTCACCTGATTATGTAACTTTCTTTTGAACTCTGTAGAGCTGAAGAAAGTGAAAGTACACAGAAACGACTACATAGGGAAACAACTATATAGAAATGGATGCATCTCACAAACACTGTTAGTCTAGTTCTTGAATGGTGGAAGTGCCAAGGGCATTGAGTAAAGAATGAAATGAGCACCTCTAAATGAGAGCACTATATGCTTATTCCTCTCACCTTACAACCTATCTACTCATTTTAAATATGTATATAACTTACGCAACACCAAAGCCATCAGGAACAACTGGTCCAAATGCTCCAAGCATGACAACATCTGAGGACAATGTTGATGTAGACAGTATGTAATGATTGAGAGCTTGGTATGACGGGTGACTGAAAATTTCAGGTTGTTTTCCAGCCTTTTCAGAAAGAAGTCTTAACGCGAATAAATGGCGGTCAAACCCTTGTCCTGAAAAATATTGAAATTACAATCTAAAGGAAACATTTCGAACTACAACATTGAGCAATGACATGAGACGATAGAAAAAGAAGTACATAAATTGAAACATGAATGACAGAATTTTCACAATACATGTACATAAATGTTGACAGTGATCTATGCCCATCCCTCATAGTATCAAACATGAGATGATAGGAAACAGAACATTGTGTTCATAATGAATCTAAATGTGTTTAATCTTTCATGAAATGCTGTAAGTAAACAATCAAATAAGATGGTAAATCAACTCACTATATTGGATGAATATACATAGAACCATGGAATTTGAAGTTAGGGGGCTGTTATTAGTTATATATCGTTCAATGAAAGGAAGAGTAAGAGGTTGAATAAACTTAATTTGTGTCAAGTCAACACAAAGACCTGCAGAAAAAAGGGTGTTATAGAGTCCGAAACATCCTAAGAATAAATAAATTAAGCAGACATCTGGAATGCAATCTCCCCCCACAGGATTAGGATTCCCTAGATTTCCAAAGACTTCCTAGAGTGTTGAAGTGACGGCAAGCAGGTACGTTAACTTTAATACTTCCTAGAGTGCCAAGGATTCACAGTTGTACCAAAACACGCCCTCTTTGTAGGATCCAGTCCCAGAAGTCAAGGTTACGGTTCCAAAAAGTAATCTCCATATTGAGGAACAAGTTGTAAACGATGCCAGATCGAAGCCAAAAGCCACAAACATATTCGAGAGTTGCATAAAATACAGGGTGAGCAATAACAAATGGTGCAGTTTCAAAGGGCGATTTAAAAAAAACGGTGCAACTTAGAAAATTACGGTTTGTTTTATTGAACGCCATACATCACCCCATTTCGGTAGGTTAAGTCCTGAAAATTACATCAGGAAGGTGGGCGCCCTCAGCAGCGACGCACTGATGTAGGCGATTCCTGAAATTTTCAGCCGCCCTCTGGCACATTTCAATGGGAATCGCGGCGATTTCTTCCCTGATTCGAATCTTGAGGTCTTCCAGAGTGTGAGGTCGATGTTTGAACACCTTTTCCTTCAAGTAGTCCCACAGGAAAAAATCACACGCACTCAAATCTGGCGATCTTGCCGGCCACCCCAAGTCACCCCTGTAGAGACGAGGCGTGCGGGGAACATCTGCCGCAGTTTCACCATTGAGATTTGCGCTGTGTGGGCCGTAGCCCCACCTTGCTGAAACCAAATATCCCCCAGATCCTCTTCTTCAGCTAACTAGTTCAATTCGGGTTCAAAAAATCTTTCCAGCATGAAAAGATAACGCTGAGCATTGACGGTAACCGTCCTTCCATCCTCCTCGAAAAAATAAGGCCCAATCACCCCAAATTTTGAAATGGCACACCAGACAGTGACTTTCGGGGAGTAGAGAGGTCTCTCGTGAATTTGTCTTGGGTTGCGGTCACACCAATAGCGGAAATTTTGTTTATTAACCGCTCCAGAGAGATGGAAGTGGGCTTTGTCCAAACTGAAAAAAGTGGACGTTGGTGGGATGCGGTTTATCATCTCTTGGCATCGATTCAAGCGGTTTTGGTAGTCTGGAGGTGACAATTCCTGAACAATCATAATCTTGTACGGATGGAATGACAAGTCCATGTGCAAAATCCTCCTTAGTGAGGTGCTAGAGATGTTCAGTGCTACTGCGTGCCTCCGAGCAGAGCGCCGAGGCGACTGTTCCACTGCTGCTCTCACTCGAGCCAAATTTTCAGGTGTTCTTGCGTTTCTTGGTCTTCCGGCACCTCTACGCCTTACTGTGGAACCAGTTTCTTCCAATGCTTGAACCCAACGTGCGATAACATTGCGGTGAGGGACGGGATCCCGACGTGGGATGTTCTAACGCAGTCGGAAGGCCCACTGGGTGGGGATGAATGAACAGCCACTTTCAAAAAACGTGCGAATGACGAAACCTCGTTGCTCTCCGCTCCAAACCATTGTATGACTGAAAACGGGACCACTGCCCGGGCACAATGAGACCCCTCCCAGGACGTTAACCCCACTACAAGGCATGCAGCACCCCTTCGAAACTGCACCATTTGTTATGGCTCACCCTGTATATACAAACTCGTACGATCCACTCTCAATCATCCAACAACTGAAATCAGCGAACTGAAACCAAACCCACACATACTTGATAGCTACAGCCCTTATTGGGAATATACCTACTCAATCTGGATAATGGCACTCAAAGAGCACTTCTGAAAAATCTACCTAAAAACCTTGATGTTACCAACTGGAACGTGCCGGGGCTGTGTCAAAAGAGCTCTTGACATCACCACTAATTTTTCACAAAGTTTTGTGGAAAGTATTGTGACAGGAACAGCAAAGTCTAAGTAGGGAATTTTCCAAATAGTTCACACCACAATCGATTTTATGATTCCATAACGAATTATCCAACAGCTAGCAGGTTCAAATTAGGCAAACAAATAACTATAATTACTTAATTGCTTGGAGTAATTTTTACTTAGGCTAAGAGTGGGGGGGGGGGCAAAATGTACCAAAAACTGGGATTTTTCGCGTTTTTCTCGAATACTTTCACATTATCTTCGAATTATTAGTACCCAAATTTTTCTTTCTATAAATAGTTCTTATTAGTTTTTAATTTTTTGGCAAAACGACTTTAACAATTAATACCAAACTCACAGCATGTTTTCAAATGGTTAATATCCATGTATTGTTCTAAATAAATGTTCCCATGAAAGTCCATTGAATGGAGAACAGTGTTTTTTTTTTGAACATTTTCATAATTTCCAGAGTAACTAACTGCTTCCCTGGATTTGATCAATCATAAAGTGTCTTCGAGCAATATACACCCATATTTTGTTCTCCAGAATTATGCCAGTATCTATCTGTTGAATGGAGATATAAGCCATGATAGCTCAGAAAACGAAATTCGTTGAACATTATTTGTTTTCCCCCCCATTTTCTCAAACACAGTTATAATGATTTTGATAAAACTTACGTGGTATCTACATAATGTTTCCTAGAAATATTTGCGTGGAAATGTGTTGAACAAAGATACAGTGCTCGTACATTTCCCAGCACTTCAAGTACGGGTAACAAGTCATTGAATTTACGGCAGTTGCGAAAAAGTGTTTTTTTATTTCAAATTGAGTGAGACTGACTGTCCATCGATGTCATGGATCATTGTGATGTTATGTCCATTATATATTATTAAAATATATTGAATGTAATTCAATGGAACAACTACAGTTACTGGAACTTTTAAGATATGTATATTTGAGCAATAATGGAGTGAGCTAGGTAGTTTTAATTGGCACAAAAATAATTCTTATCCTTGACGCTAAGTGTGTTAACCAGCAAAATTCAATAACTGGGTGAAGTCCACATTTTGAAAATCACAAGAACTCAAAATCTTGAGCATGGCTAAAACCTATGGTTGGGGATTCCCCTAGTATTTATCATCTCAAATAAAATTGTATCAACCAAACAATTGTTTAATCAAAATGAGTGTTGTTTTCGTCTTTTTTCACCAACAACTTGATGGAATTTCTGTAACACGTTTCCAATTCCCATGGAGAAGCAAAAGTTTGCAAAGGATTCTATGAGATATGGCGCTTAATCCAAAGAACAGTTGATATTTGGCTATGAGGATTCTACAATAGTTAGAAACGTACCCATCGCAGCTTCCTTTATGAGATTACCATGTACGTCTGAAGCAGTTTTCATACTGCTCAACAGATCATTTTTCGATTTCTCATCCTTATTAATTAGGGCCAAACAGAGAGCCTGTTGAACATACAATGAATGTTTAAAAAAAATGTTTTTTTCAAATGCAATCCAGTAAAAATCACACCTTTCTAACTTGTAACATAACTGTTGTAACATAACATTAAAATAGTATACTGACATCAAAAGCACTTAACATGAAGGCTAACCTTCACTTCGTTAGTTAATGGCCTCACAGTTTCCGTACGACCATGCCTGAATGCTGCAGTACTACATGACTCATACGTTGATACAAAATAATTGTTTAGCTTATAATGTGCCATCTGGAAGAATGAGAACACCAATGAATAAATTGCTGAATCTAGAATGGAGAGGTTATCAATAACGAGAAATCTTGAAAGTCACTCAATTATAACAAATAAGTAGTAAGTGAGTAGAATATGTTGTGAGGCACTCTCATTAGACATTTGGATAGCATTGGACTGGGGATTGGATAGCGTTACCAAAAAGTACTATGATTCTAGCACACAATGAAACAAGAGTCAAACCCCATGTGGACTTACAATCTACACTATTCAGGAATTTAGGGCATTCTGTAGTAGCAGGTCTGTTTCATCCCATAGTTACTGCTCCTTGAAGCCCAACAAGAAGAGGGTGGTTGTTTATGAGGTAAATTGTGCAAGTATGGTTTTTGCTATCATGTGTGCTGTCCAAGGGATGTAGGTCTATAGCCACTTTACTTAGACCTGTGGAAAGTATTGCAGGCTTTTTGTTGTTTGTGCAGCTCATGTCTCACTGTAACACAATAGAACTACGTATATGTTGATGCATGAGGAGAGAATATTGCTGTGTGTAGCCTTGTAGAGGCAGACACTTGGGAAAAGTGGTACGATGAATCTCGTGCCTCCTCTGGCCTCACCCAATCTAATTGAATACTCACGTGAGAGTGTGCCAGCAACCAGGCTTCACAAACTCCATCACAAATTGGGTGTAATGGATTAAATACTGTCTTGGAAGCAGTCAGGGATGGCATGTTTGATTGTGTATCTAACAACTGTTGCTCACTATCGTACCAATTACGAAGGAACAAAAGATGAGTTCTTGGTTACTCCAGCCTACAAGCACATGATGACTGGAGATTCAATCAGAGAAGAAAAATAACGCCGTAAATTGAAGTTACCTTGTCATAGATGTAACTGACTCATATTTTGCTTGACCCATTCTCTCCTAAGATATTCTTGGACATTGAGAAAAAAGGCGTTCGTGTTGTGTTCCTTTCACAATGATTCTCAACTCGCTTAACATTTATTCAGACCATTTGTCAAGCACTGCTAGTTTACCTTTAGAGGAGAGGCTGTCGTGGAATTCAGTTCACAATGGCAGATGCCTTTTTCTGCTGAATCATAAATTCAAACCCTCGCAGCATAGCAAAGTGTTTTACTCACTTAGTTGAAGCAATATTTAAAAAACTGTGAACTGGTACCACTCGAAAACGCACTGAAAGACGATGCACTGAACTTTAATGTTTCCTCTCCACAGGCTGAACTGTAACTCCCATTGGGGGGAGAAAACTCTGATACACTGACTGCTACAGTTGATCACTCTCACTATTATGTATGAGTAGTGTCGCCTCAATAACGCCGAACAAAAGAAAATAATGACAAAGATGTTCAGCTTAATTAAAAAAAGAGGGATTGATTTTAAATATTGCATACGCAAAGAAAAAACTTACTTGAAACGAGAGTTGCATTAGGAAGTCTGGGCTTATACCTTGACTTTTACATAGATTCCTTCCAAACTGATTGAACTCATGAACTTCAACTCCTAGTGATGTAGTTATTTCTTTGTACTTATTCAAAGCATTTTCAATACTTGCTTTTGATTGAGCATCATGCTTGAAAGCTGTCAAACAAACCAAATGCCAGAGTCATATCAGAGAAACAAATGACTAACAATAGTTAAAGAAATCATAATCATTATAATGATCGGCCTACATTACAGATCACAGGAGATAAGGTGAGGCTGTTCCTGTCCCACAAGGAGCTTCAAGTGAGTAAAATGAGATCCCCCCTATTTTGGTTTATTATTCATTCTGAATAATAACCCTATGTTTTCGGTCACGAAAAATTTTTTACAACCCCCCCTCAAAATTTGATACTTTACGTTTCAAGACATGGAGATTCCAAATTTGCAATGTCCGTCCGCCGTCCCGTCCGCCGTCCGCCGTCCGGGCCGTTTTGTGCCTTTAACGTGGTCTAAAAAATTCGTTCTTTCGCCCAAAAATCCGATTTGGTATCTAGTTGTGCCCGCCATCTCGGCAATCCGATCGGACGAAGCCCGTGGTTGTAATGGGCAAAAAACGGTTAAAAAAATTAACGAAACGCAGTACAACGCTGGAGCTACAAGCGTTTCGTCGTTTGAATTCCCTCCGCCCGCCCGTCTCATTAAAAACCAACCGCTCTCGAGGCGAGCGAGTGCGACCTCCCGCCGCTTCCCTCCCAACGACCGGTCTCTCCCCATTCGCCTTACTCTTCCAATTTCCGACGTTTTCGTTTTAATACGATTCAATTTTTAGGTTTTTTCGTTTTATTTTCTTTTTGTTTTTTTCATAGATTTTTGGTTAAATTTTGATATTAGTATTTAGCGTGCATGTTTTCATATTAAAATTCAGTTTTTTCTAGATACTTTCGTGTTTTTTTTGTTTATTTTAATATTACGATTCAGTTCTTTTCGGGCTTTTTTTGGGTTTCATTATGATATTTTTCGATGCTGAATCGAACAGGATGGGTCTCGGAGCATTAATGCTAGGTCAAGCTGATTATCCGAATAATAAACCGTTGTGTAATAATTTGCAGCGTTTTTTATCCCAAAGATAGAAAGCATTGTACAATGCATCGATAGCATTCTCATAGGAGCCTGGAAGGTAGTAGGCCACTAACTTCCTGGCTTACTTTAGAAGGTAGTACAGTCAGTGTCTGCTGGAAGCTGACCCTCCTAGTGTTGATACCTAAAGGCAAGGGGAGAAGCCGCTGAAATTGTTCCTAGATGCTGCAAAACAGGAAGCTAGAGGGCTATTTTCACAGCAGTATGGACTACTGACTATTGATGGGGTGACCAAGATGAAGCTACTAGGGTGGAAGCTATGTATGTGTTTTGTATAACATGAGGACATCTGATTCTAGCGATTGCATGATCAGAATTGAAAATGGTTAAAGGATGCAAGCATTCTCACAGCATTAACCAGAAACTAAATGAACACTATTTTTCTGAAGGACCATCACCAACAGCAGCACTGCTAAAACGACTTGTGTTACCAGTTTGTAAAATGAAGCCAGAAGAAGATAGACCCAAACCATGTAGCTGAGTTCATCGACGTAGCAAAGGACCTCAATGACATGAACACTAAAATTCCAGATAACCTGCGATTATAAAGTTTGCCTGAGGACTTTAGCAATTTTTTCATCACCATTTAATCAAGAGATGATTTACCAAACTCAAAGCAGCTGAGAATGAAAATACAGGAGGAAACTGACACTAGATACAATCTAAGACAAAACCAAGATCAAAATGCTTCACTGCCTAAGAAAACATATGAGAAGCTCCATAACAATTATTGCTTGAAAAATCACGCATCTTCATCATTTAACGGTCAGAAGAAAATGAGATTGAAATGCCACAATTGTAGAGGATTTGGGCCCTTTCCAGAACAATGTCACAGAAGGGAAATGTGGGAAGAAAATACGTACGAAGCATTAAGTCATCATGTAGAATTTATGAGCACCAATGAAGAACCTACTAAATGGTCCTTTAACAGCAGTTGGATGTAGCTTATGTGTAGGCCTTGTTGAACCAGACGTGGCAGTTGCCAACTACCCCTACGTAAATAACCTTGTACTCGAGGACGGTGTCTTGGCACAACCCTTTAAGGGACTGGAAGTGTTGGCTGGAATGCCATCTCTCACCTATAATTAGGCCCAAGTACTCGAAAAGGAACCTGCAGTCACACTGCAGAAGCACCTCTAGTGATAATTGATCCCAAGCTTAACCTATGGACTGCTTTTTTGGAGGTTCAGCGAAAATCATGTGGCAGCACACAGCCAGTTATAATTGTAGCAGTTTTTCTTGAATGCGTTTGGTGAACACTGAAATGTAATCAAACGTTAGAGCCAAATTTGTCAGCCAATTACACTTTTTTCCTTCTTATCAATGTAGGATAGGGTGAAATGAAAATTAACATGAAATCAAGAATACTTACATATATTTGTGAGAAAATCTCCAATCTGGCAGTTATTAGCGACTGAATCAGGATGCACTTGTGGGTTTTCAGTCGAATCTTTATAAATATCCTGAAAATAACGTAATACTGCAACACCATCTCCCCAGGAATGTTCAAAGTTCACACCAGCAACACCACATTTGTTGATGATTAGCGAGAATGATTTGTCAAACCACCTGGAACAACAATTATACATTTTCCTATTATGAGTGCTTGAGTTTGCTGGTCAATTCAGCAGTTTATCATGAATGTAATTCATAGAAGACAATGGGGTTTTAGTCTTGAAAATCAACCAGCTCTTAGCTTGTAATATTCCATCACATGCATTTCCTGAAGCACTTGTGAGGGCCTGGAATTACTATTGTTCAAAGATGCAACTAACACAAATCTTTTTTAAGGGAATATAAGGGCCTTCTTGAAACAGATCAACCCATGTAAAAACAGTTTCACATATTTCTTCAAGCTCAGTAAGGCATAGCTTACCTGTTCTTGCCATCTGAATGTAGATATTGCCTTATAAGGTTGGTATAGTCTGATTCAGGATAACTGTTATCATCGAAAACCAGATTAAAAATAGCACCGTCAATGGTCTTCAAGGCATCACTATTTCCAATACTCTCCAAATGTTTCCTTGCACTTGCCCATGTTGATCGATCTTCAGTTGTTAAAACCCCAACAGGGGTTTCCTCATCTGATTCAGGTAAATCGAGGATGTGCTTCAAACATGTGAACACCGTTGACGCGTCAATTATGTCTCCTGGACAGAAAAGTAAAGAGAAATTAAGGAATACAGATGTGATGAAAAGTTCATTTATGGCAGTCAGAGGGCGTAGACATGCTTTGACTACTTCATATCATGATGCATTTCTGACTGTGTGTGCGTATTTTTATTGAGCAATTCAGTCATCATAACGGTAATGGTTAATATTTATGTGCAAAAATTGGGAGAGTTCAAGGATTTCTTCCCATCTTCCCTCTTGAAGATTGGTGCGTACTCTTTCTAGGAAAATGATAGCTTGGTTTGAGTCATATCTGTAGGCTAGGCAGCAGGTAGTGAGGGGTCTGAGAGGTGCTCAACCAATAGTGATCTGGAAAGACTGAGCCGATGGTGGGGGGAATACAAAATAGCTCTTAATGAGAAGATTGAGGGAATACTACTTTGTTATAGCAAACCCCTTAGAAGGATAGGCCATAGCCGCATGAATAGAACAATGATCAACTCAGTGCCATCAGAGAATCTTGGGGTTATCATACAAAATACTTTGTCATGGGAGGCACACTTGAAGCATCTGTAGAGGGTGTTCAAGAGCTCTTACTAACTCAGGAATTTGGAAGTGGTTTCCTTTTCGAAATCAGAAAGTTGGTGCCATCATTGGTACTTCCAACTTTTGATTATGCGCCACTGATGGACTGTGATCTAAACAGTATGATGATGTTATGACAACAGAAGGCTCAAAATATTGTTTTACATTAATACTTGAAATTGACTACCATATAACCCCACATAGGGTCGACTTAAACCTGAAAATTAATACAAAGACACAATGGGTGGTTCATATTATGCCATGTCCTGCTCGCCCCAATACAATTACATAACTTGAGAGAGTGCTTTGAAATGCAGGAGCATTACAGACTTTATTAGACTGCTTTTATTAATCAGTTAAATTACTTCACTAGCTATTGTGAAGGTTGTTTATTAAACGTCCAATGTGATGTTTTAGGAAATGTTGTACCTGTCAGCTAACAAACCATTACATTACATGGAAATTACTATGAAAAATTGGCTTTATCCAAGTCATCACCATACTGATTGTAAGGAAAATTAAACCCTCTTAATGCTACGTGGGTTTGTTTTGACTTTAGTAGTGGGTTGTAACGGTGACCAAGTGGGGAGGGCAACACAGGAATACATAGAAATTTGAAATCCATACCAAATAGTCTCTACAAAATTTATCAATATCTGTAAGCTAGTTTTGGAGTTTTATATGTGTGCACTGTGCAGAGATCACTTTTACACCAGTCCACATCTATTGATAAGTTATCAACTTTAATAACTTCTGAAAATATCACCAAACTTAGTCATGAGTTAGTTTTGAAGTATTTTACAAGACTGTCTGCTCAGTGCTGAGAGCAATGGAGTCAGTGGTATGAAATTATCATGATTATATCATGAATGATTAGAAAATTAAAATGGCATATGCTACCATCACGCAGTGTTGTGAAAGGATAACAAAACCAAGTGTAGTGATTAAGAACAAGGAAATACAACCAAAACATCCAACAAAATACCTTTTGATTTCTAACAATAATAACTACCTTCAATGAAAAGCCTGCAATTCAAAATATCAAATACAACACAACCATAAAACACATTTTATAAAAGGAATGTCTTCAGACAAGCAACAAACCAGATTTGTCCAAAACTCGCAACCGGTAGACTTTGCCCCCTTTCATTATAGTAATATAATCAGTAGTTTCATCACGATACAATGTATCTATATGCTCTTGTGGAATTCTGCTGGTGTTGAATAAGCACTTATATTGAGACATATCCAGAGGAAATGCCTAAAATGGAATAACGCATTTTCAATTTCAAGTGGTAATTAGAATAAACACAACAACGTTAATGGCATATTCGAACCAATGATCTCTTCTGAAACTAACGAAAACATTTAGTTTTGACTCAACTGGCAAAGAATTGAATTTTTACAAAAAGCGAATGTGTGTTAACGAACGTGAAATAAAAAGGGACCTCCAGCTGCCAACTCACACAGTTCATCAAAAATCAAGAGACAGAATACAAATCTGTTGCCACAACATCCGAACAAAATGGGGAACAAGACACAGATTATGACTCCCAAATAGTTAAAACCTTTTTAAACAAATATAGTTCTTATTCTGCTTCTTAGATCTACGTATTTGTTCAGTATTCTTACAGGCACCTATTGTGGATAGAAAATATATTAAACGCATACAAATAACCATCAGAGTTGTTATAGAGAAATCTGCAAAAGAAACAGCTTATTTTAGTCTCCCACCTCCTTTCCAGTCAATGGCAAAAAACCAATAAAAAAAGGATCTTGGTTCTCAATTTTATCCGAGTTTATTCTGCTAGCTTTTTCACTATCTGTAGCCTTATCCTTAGTAGGAAGGAAAGTTATGTCCCCTGGAAAGAAGATTTTGAGTTTTCTCCAGAGTTTTACATTTGAAAGTTTTCTGAGTTCAAGAAACACAACTTGAGAAAATGACTGATTCAAGAGATCTACACACATCACCTTACAACTGCACGATAAAGAATAGGATCACATAATGACACTCCAAGCATCAAAATGACTATCACATTCTCCTATCAGAAACAGCAATTTAAAAAATAGATTACGACACATACGATTAAATTATAGAGATCAAACCAGTGGATGAAATCAGTAATACTAACTTTGAATAAATATGCACCATACCAACTGATTGAAGATGGTAGAGCTCCAGTTACTGCCCTAAAAAATCGTGTATCTGACTTCTTGGGATTAAGATGGTAAATTTCAGGTTCAATTATATTTGCTCTCAATGATTTAAAGAACCTGAAAATGAGCAACAAATTAGTTCAAACATCGAACCTTTGGAATATAAACTGTCATTGATCGAATGTCCACTTTCTTACATCACCATCACAAGAATTAATTAATGTTTGCTTCCTCCTCCTCCTCAAGTGTAGTGAAGCTTGAAATTCAAGAGGGCCAGAAAAACATATTACATTAAATTTAGTATTTCAAAACTTCCCAAACAATATTGATTCCGCATGTGTTGTATTCATTCTTATTATAAGCAACCTATAAGGAATTACATCCAATTTTTATTAAATGTTCCGAAATTATGTCGATTAGGTAACCAGAAAAAAAATGCCCTTGAAAGGTAGGGTTCAGCTTGATGATAAAATACTTTTCGAGTAAGTAACACTTTTATACCAGTAAATACGGGCTGGAAAAGGCAAGTATCAAAATGATTTGAAGATAAAGAAAAAATAGTTACCTCAATGATGAGACAACAAGATTAGTTGAGCGTATTAGCGGTGCATTGTATTCTTTCCTCGGGTCACTAATGAAAACTAGGAATGGATTGTAGTTTATGGGTAATGGCCTTCTATCGGATAAGTACATATCAAACCAAGATTCCGATATGTAGCTAGTGTGTTTATTCTTGCTATCTTTATCCATGAGTTCACTTTGCAATACTGGCCCCTCTTTAGTTTTGAAGTCGTGAGTCAACTTTTCTACAACTTTGTAGTCATCATTGCTAAGGAGGGGCTTTTGAGCTTGAAGGTATCTATCACACGTTTTCTCAAGAGAAGGAATTGGCAGTCTTGGAAGTGATGGTTGAAAGTGGTCGCTTGGAATAGCACTTTTTTCGATGAACTGGTAGTCTTGGCATATTGTACTGGAAAAAAGGAAAGTTTGATCGTTATCCATTGTAGTTTTAAATGTAACTATTCATTATTATGCTATGGAGGATGAAGACAGACAGTTAGGGACCACCAGCTTGATGGCCCTTGGGACTTTTTTCCTTACAGAGGGTGAAACACCACTGAGCCAGGCTGAACTGAAGCGAAGTTGTTGACTCGGCGGCATTTACAAGTCTTTTCCTCAAGAACTAGGGATTATATAATACTGGCCAAGGATTCCGCAGGGGGCACCATATCACCACTTCATGAGGCAACTGGGAGTAACTATTGAGAGCTAACGCCATTAACTCCTGACTCAACTTTCCATTTTTCTGCACCCTCCAGTACCTCAGCCGTAATTGGAATTAGGTACCTCCACCACAACTTCTTGACACGATAGTACTCCAAGCCCCTCAAACTCGTAGCTGCTCTCCTTTCCACTTACAGAGGACTGAGTCAAGAATTCTCAACTCTGGTAACTCTCGGGAAAGCCCAGTGAAGACGCTGTAACCTTGCCCGCAGAAATGCCAGCGTTAGACACAGCTATCCTTGCCTCTTCAGAATCATACCTGTAAACTGACTGCTGTCAATGCTTCTGCTGGGCTCTGAGGACTTTTGCATTCCAAAATGCCTGGCCACTGTATCTGCTATCCCTCAATTAACCGAGAAGTAACTACTTTTCTTCTGGTCTTAATAATAAACTGTCTCCTACGAATCCTTTAAGCTTTGGAATGAGTGTCTGACAATACCTAACTTAAGGCTTACTGGTTAGAGATAATAAAACACATCAATTTCACCTGAGGATGAGCAAAGTTGTGTGAAGCATCACAAACAACCTATCATTGCTCCTGTTAGAAGTCTGCCATCAACGATTTATTCCCTGGGGCGTTAACACCAGGGGTATTCAACGCTTTTTTGCTAGTGTCACTCTTCCCCTACCCTCATTCCCTTTAGCACCGCTTTGCTTCCCTTTAAAACGCAAATATACTTTCACTTCCAAATACATCATACCATGAGCAGTGTAAACGTAGTTTGGATTTGTGCTACTGAGGAGTTCCCTTGCGAGAAAATACAGAGTACGCCTCACTAAGAACTCTAATAAGAGATAACACAGATCCGTAGTAAACAGTCGCGACATTGAAAAAACTGTCGTATGAAACAGCTCTTCGGTATCAGAGTGATAGCAACATGCGCAATTCCCACTGAACACACAAACACACTGCTACCTGAAGTCCCCATAAACATGAATTTAGACTCAACCTTATCAGTGCTAAGGCTTTTACCGAGTTTCAGCCTTCCCTCCGTCTACCTGTGCTCTTGTCTGTTGGCAACTCATGAAGTTCTAATTGTCTAAAACCCAAATTTTATTTATGATATAAGGGAAATTATGCATAGCTACCTCAAGGCACGAATTGGACAAGTAGACGAGATCTGGAAGAAAACAAACGGTTCAATACATTAGGTTATAAGCCTTTATGAATCAGAAATGGTTAATTACATCAATTGAAAGGCCTAAATTGGATTGGCGTAATTGTTACGTATTTGAGTATTAGGCGTTTGGTAAGTGAGCTGAACAGATATAATTGCAATAACTATCCGCCTATTAGGTAAGTAATTTTCAATTCATTTGGTAGTTGACAAAACCCACTTTGATTCGCAGTGCGTGGTTCATTTTGACAAGCACGATCTGACAGAAGTGGCAGTTGGTAGAAACGATATCAACGGTGGCCAAGCTGACAACAAACAACCAACTGTTGATTACCTCGCGTCATTGGGAACTAGTTCTCTCACTCGGTTAGCAGGGTTTCGCCGAGAGCGGATACTAAGAGTCGGTCTGCTTGTATTCTACTTCTTTAAAAAAAAACTAACGCATTACTCGCTTCCTTCACATCATTTTACTGTAATCTCGTCCGCTGGAAGCTTACCAGAGCGACTAGAAATACTAGTAAACGATACCAAGCATGACCTGACTTCTACGAAAATTGACATTTTCAAGGAAGCGCTTAGCAACTGGCACGACGTGATCAGTCAAACTGATGGGTGGTTGGGGTGAAATGGGAAGCAACGCAAAAAATGAGTGCAGGCTGGGGAGAAAAAAATAACATTTGCTACATTGTCAAACGAGCTCTTTCAAGTAGTTGAGTTCGCCTCAAAATATTCACTGCAATTTCACTATTTCCATCCAGACACAGCCCTATGCCTCTGAGATTCTGCAAAATACCTAGGAAACGCTATCGAGCACGATGTAATTGCAATAAAGCTACCAAAATGTCGTTGGTCGCTAATTTTTTTTAACCATTTTTGCCTATAGCAACCATGGGTTTTGTTGGATGGGATTGGCTAGGAAGCGGCCACAACTAAATCCCAAACAGAGTATTTGTGGAAAGAACAAATGTTTTAGACCACATCAAAGGCAGAATATGGCGTGGACAGTGGGCAGATATTGCGAGGTTGGAATCCCCATGTTTTTATGTTTCCTAGATAATATTTACGTGATGAAGCGTAGTATTGAATGACCCCCCCCCCCCCGAATGTCGTTAATTGTTTTCAAGAGCTCAACACTTCGCTATTTAAATTGTTATGATTTGCCTCAGGTCCCTTCACCATAACCTTTAGATCTTAGTCTCCCACTTCCTCTTTCAACCTCCAGAAAGAGGCAAATTTGTGAAACCTCTCATTCAAAGGCTCGTGAGAGAGTGCTGATTACCATAATGGTTTCCTTTCATTTTACCCAGCATATCATTTGCACTCCTCTACACATTGCTTGCACATAAACATGAATGAAGTGTTGATATGAAAACTACTTTTTTCTGTCAATGTTCGTGTTTTCTTGTTACTCAGGTAGATGAATGTTGAAGCAGATAAGGTGACTTTTTAATATCCAGTCCTTTACACGGGGTAAATTAAGAACACACATCAAATTGACGTTGATCGAGTAATACAAAAAGGAAAGGCCCGAGGACTGTTGTATGAGTTTCGGTTTTATCTCTGACAAGTATGAGTGTCCTGAATGTGGTGGATGGATGAAATTATGCGAAAAGGCTGGTTCCTTAGATGGGTTTGAATGGAGATGTACATTGGGCGGCCATAACTTCAAGCGATCTATTTGTAAGGGGTCACGGTTCAGCCTGACTTCACTGAGTATGCGTGACATCATGCTTGTCACCCCTAATTGGGTAATGAGATTACCGGCAGACATGTGTGCCATGGATTTGGATGTTTCGAAGAACACCGTGACTGATTGAACACGTAATTTGAGAGCTGAGTGGTTTTTATTTATTTTTGTGGTCGTCGATGTGTGTTCTGTTGCACTACGCGAGTGATATTTATTATTGTTGTGGTCATTAATGTCTGTTGCATTAGCCACGCACTGTTTGTCCACGTTGTCTCAGTTTTGCGCGCTTGGTAAAAGCAAAGAATATGGACCGCTCCATCTAATTAGGCAATATATCGATATATCACGACCGAGGTCAGGTTATCGATATGCCCGACATCGTAGGCTTGACTCGCCGTTTGAAATTAGAAATAACGACAGCTGTACGATTATGTCAATTAATTAATGTTCATTATGTAATACCTTGTTATATTATTATTTTAAATGTACAGAGACTATGAAAAGGAGTTTATTCAATGAAATTAAGAATGGGTATATGAAATAAATATGAGATAACTAACGGATTGAATATCGATCCATGCAGTCGTAGCGTTATCAAGCGACCTATCGATACATGCAGTCGTAGCGTTATCAAGCGACCTATCGATACATGCAGTCGTAGCGTTAGCAAGCGGTCGGTCCATATTCTTTGTTTCACCCGCGCGGCTTTCCGTTGTTTACATTCTTCCTGTTTCTTTCGCGCGCTTTGTTTACATTCACTTTTACGACAAAACTTCGCTCAACTCTTACCGCTACCGTTACGTTCACCAGTATCAGTGACGCTAGTAAACGTTCCGAATCGCGAACCGCAGTTCCATGCAAATGTACCCGCGTCCACTATTCTGTGATTTTACCGTTACACGGGATAAATTAAGAACACACATAAAATTGACGTTGATCGAATAATACAAACAGGAATTGAAGATAGCAATTTAGTTCGATAAACAGTTCTCCAACAACCCAGTGGAATCAGTCGGGGAGCTGGAACGGACACTATTATATTCACTAGGCGCCAAAGAAAAGCGAAGAACATAAGCGGTTATAAATTTAAAGCTCCCTTACATTTATATACCTGTGCAGTTCGAGGTTAGTGCTTCAGCTTGAATAACAATAGACGGTTACGATTTGCATGCACCTCAAAGGTGGAGAATGCAATTTCTGAGAGAACAGATGAACGTCTAGGAGAAATTACCACTCAGATTTGTCAATAACGTCTCAATAGTCACAACTATTTCCCCGATTTAATTCGTCACAATGTCAAGTGATTTTCATGGCGTGTATTTACTTTACTCAATGAATGATAAGTTTCGTGGAAAAGTCTACATTGGCTACACCGTAAACCCCACACGTCGCGTATCACAGCACAATAGAGGGACGAAATATGGGGGCGCATCAAGGACAAATAACAAAGGCCCATGGTTGGTATTTGAATAATCAACTGATCTCTGACAGAACCGTCAAATTTAGTTACTGATAAAATCGCATTGTTCGTAGCCATAGTATTAGGACGGAGAGGAGAACACAGTAACCGTTGGCGGCGTTGTAAAATAATCGCTTGAAAGGCGTCAAAACGACGGGTACACATGTATATAGTTATACGCCAATGATACGTCCATCAATCCAAAGTTGTATCTATCAATTGTAACATCGACAAGCGTATTCATTACGACTTAGTATACTTTCCTTCCCAGGCTTTTGGTTTCCTCTAAGTAAATTGCAGAGGCTTCGTTCCTAGTACTTCTTTTGGTCGCTATGCCATGTGGCACAGAAGCAATAGCGGTAGCGGTGGCCAGTTTAGTAGCTACATGGTTTATGAATAGAAGGGAAAGCTTTAGAGGAGGTTGGGGTAAAGAACGTTTCCACTTTCAAGTAAATGCAGCAATGCATAGCACTTAAATCTTTCAACTCATTAGACTTGTCTGAACTCTCCCCTTAATCAATTTACAGTAAATACAAGAAATTTAATCAAAATTTCACATCATTGCGCTCACAGACATACATGCACACCGAAGGTTTTCCTAAATAATATTTTTTGGACTCAGTAGGCTTCCACGTTTCGTTTAAACAAAATATTAACCCCCTCTTTTGCGGATGGTGTCAGGTTCTTAGTGTTTTTATTATCTTTAAGCCGAGAAGTGTTAGAGGTGAAGGTAATGAGCTCGATTTATTTGGTAGTGTTTTTATAATTTAATAAAACAACATGAATACCAAATAATGCTCACTACTACCAAAAACGCCCCAGCCTCTTTTAGTTGCTATTTCACAAAATGACACTGCTTCTCAGCATCCTCTCACTAGTGCCCTCTGAGAGCCTGACTTCTGCTTTGAACTTCAATTCCAGGTGGTTCTTGCCTCCTTCCACAAATTTCTTCCGCATCAGTTCTCCTACTCTGTTTTCAATTACCACTAGGTCTTCTAAGGCCCTCCTTAACATCTTGTAACTACCTGGTCTGCTGCTGCCTTCTTGTTTACTATCCCAATAATATAGTGCATAGTAATTCTTTTGCCACACTTCCTACAAACTCACTCAACACCATGCTTCTCAAGTTTACTTGTGACTTTACTGGCATTATTTTGGAACGGGCTATACACATAGGAGTAAGGGTTGCAAGTCATTTGGTTTACGATGAAATTAGGAAACTGAAAAGCTTGAAGATTTACCTCAATAAGAATTAGCTTAATCTAAGTGCCTGAAGAGGCAGCCTTTTTCATAAAGTACCTGACACAAACAGAGATTTATGTTTTACTGGCAGATGGTGCAGCTGGAGGACTTACAGGCTGAATTTAGAAAACAGGTATTGAAGGGAACTGGTGTTGCGCATCAGTAAATGGAATCACAAAAGTTGTTCATCTTAAACTAGTGATTAACGACAGGTCTTGTAAAAGCAATTGAATTGAATTATGACATGGCGTCCTTGGCATTGATCACACCATGAAAGGAAATTAGTCTATGATCCACAGCACTTTATTCCATCAGAATTTCAAGAGATCTCTTTATTATACCTCTTCTTTCTCCTACCTTCACTATGCTGGTTCACAGTACCATTTTTCTAGTTCGAGTGATGTGTAAGGCTGTAGGTGAGGAGGGATTAATAATATGCTTTAATAATAGAAAACTCTGAAGTATGAGTAATTTTTAGGCAGACGCTTTGTATTTTTCTTGCAAGTTTCTTAATTGTCTGTATTACTCTGTGCAGTTCGGTCAAACAATTAGCAATCTCAGGAACATGATTAATAACTTCAAGAATTATTTTTATTTTCTCTAATTCTCAAACAGGTCTGTCTTAATGTTTTAAGCTGTCAAACACAGATTTCTAATTAGTTCATGTAACTCTAGGGAGATGGCGCTGATCGTTTATGGTTTCCCAAATGATATATCAGCTCTTAGAGTGAGTATTGTTATTTTTAATGCTTGTTAGTTTTGAAATCGTACTACATAAGTCATGTTATTTACCTCATGCCATATTAATTTCATAATAGACAAATGCTCCTCATCTAGTTATTTACATATCAGTATGAATGGTCTACAGTAGAAAGCCCAACAGCTCTACTTCATCAGTTGTATGGGTTCATGGATCTAGGTTCTGGAGTTTGGTTTCATCAAGCTACAGAAAAATATCTATATTGTCTCTGTTTGCTGGTTCGTGCATGTGAAGGTGGTTCACTTTTTCATGGGTGTTTTAATTCTTGCCTTGCTACTTTCTTGGATAGTGTCATGGACACTACCCATTCCTACTGCATGGAGGATAGTGGCATCTCTGGCATACAAGTAGCATAAATTATATTCCCCTGGACTTAGTTTTTGAATGTTCAAGTATTTGTCACATTTATTCTCATACTACTAATCCTAAGTAGGGGTATCAAGATGAACATGTCTCTGAATGGTGATCTATATGAAATACACATTTTGCAAAGCTACTGTACCAATTTCAACATCTGTATTCCGTAACTGGTTGTGTCAATTAGCCTGAGAAGTCCAACCAAGAGACCATGTGTGCTTATTTGTTAAGTACTCACATCTTTTCTAGTCACTTTGCTCTCGCACAGCTGCTGTTTGTTATTGTATTTTTTTTCTCCTTTGATGCCCAATCTGGTCAAAGCACATTGTTTAATCTGTCTTGTTACTGCAATATGTCCTTTAATGAACACAAATCGATTACGTAGATGAAGCCGAGCCGATGTTACTCTAGGTGCATGAACCCATATGCATGCATAACTCTGTGCTCACCTATCAAAGAGACTAGTGAAATTATTATTTAGAGGGATTAGAGCTGGGATTTATTCAATGAACCCAGGTACTAGGATGTGATTGGGATCATTTGACTGAATTTAGATGCAAGGACAAGCATGAAGCACTATAAACTGATTCTATTGCATCACCTACTCCTGAAACTGAGTTGGCAGGGGTGGCAGTAAGGTTCATTTCGAAGCTAGAGTTCTAATGGAAGGTACAACATTGTGGAAAAGTCGTGGTTTGGGGTGTTCAAGTTGTGGGAAAATGTTCCTCATTTTAGAAAAACTTTTACTCGGCTGAAATGACACATTTTGAAGAGTCTAACTTGAAGTAGTACAGAAACAAAAAAACTAAATTTCAACAGTTAAAGGATGTCTCAGGGAGTCAGTGATGGGAGGGGAAACACTTTGGAATTACCTCCGAAGAATCGACTGGTACCTAGTGAATCATGATTCTTTTGAGCAAATCACTAGTTCGCTTCTTTTTTTAGCCTACTTTGTAATTAAACGTCCAATTCACCTGCCTGTCTTTAGACTGATGTAATATATTTGTTGTATGGCTGAGGAAAAAAATACGGAATGGAAATGTGCAAACATTAAAATACTCAAATGCTTCCAAACCACAGCAAAAATCAACACCAAAAGCATTTTTTTCACATTTTTCATTGATTTCTTGCAAATGGTAAAAGTTAACAACATATATTGTGAGCCTTTCTCGTGTCTTACTGCTTGTCTAAGAAATAAGAGAACAGTTCTGTTAGGGATGTCACTACGTCCCTGTCACACTACATGTGTGTGTGCCCACATACACAAAGACTTGAGTATTGGCGTTCCAATTCTTACTGACCTTTATTACCACTCTAACATCCAATCTTTTTTACAAAGGGAATGGAGAGAGTGCCAACTCAAAATGCGCTTACAGTAAGAAAAGTTGTTCAGTTGTTTGATCCGCCATTCTTCATTGTATGGAAATTTAGTCGTTCTATAATTTTTTTGTTTTCGTTCATCAAGTATATTGTAAATTACCTGTTTGAGTATGCCCATTGAAGTAGTTAATTTCTTGGCCAACATGGAGGACCACAGAAGCTCCAGCCATACCTAAAAAGTTTTGTAACACAAACTGGTTTCCTATTGTTAATTAAAAATGTAAATTAAAACACTCTCAATGCATGGAATATACCTTTACAATTGGGTATGATTTGCCACTCCATGAGTAGATTAAGTTTCCATGAGCTTAGACTCTAAAAGTGTGTTTTGCTTATCATCTATTGTAGTTTGAATGGGCATGGCAAAATCCTCTTCAGTCCAGACGGTTGAATCATTTGGGTAAGAAGAAAAATCGAGAATCCTGGCTTCATTATCATTTAAAACTGCTTGATGCAATGATTAGTGCTTCTCCTTGGATCCGGCTACCACTTGTCATACATTGCTTGAATGATGAAATCCTTACTCTCAAAGAGGTAAGAGCCCTCCAAGGACTGGTTTCCCAGATTATAATTTCGCAAAGCTGGAATTCCCTTTTGTGTACTTTGGCAGGTGGTTTTTTCTGCATTAGTGGATTGATTCCACCGTGAATCTGTAGGGACTGTGCCAGTTTACGTTATGTAGTCCCACAAGTCTCATTTACCAGTTGATGATTTTGAGTTATGACTCTTCTAACAGGCGGATATTGTGTGAAAGAATTTATGATTTTGCGTTACGTGAGAGGTCTAACCACGTGTAAACAGCAGAACCATTTCATCAATACTTATTAGCCTCCGCTCCATCAACCTCTCAAGGGCCTGTGGGAGCAAGTAAGTTCGAAAGAGGGTTAACTTTTGCAGTAACTTCAATGGAGCCTTCGGAACTTTCCAAGGTTGATCACCTAGTCCCCAAATCTTCGAGCCTTGTTTAGTACCTGTGATTAGGACATCATCCTCAAAGGCTAATGCACCCAGCCCTATTTCCACATATCCTGACATCTCTCCTCTCGTCCCTCTTCAAACCTATAGGGCTTTGACAACCTTCATTAGAGAGCCCTTATGATAATGCTGTGGAACCTTGTGGAACTGTTTGCTTGTTGTCCTGTTTATTCTCGGGATAGGGCTCTCTACAGAATCATAAACTTCTTGGCAGTACAACTGGCCATATTCTCACGACACTATGACGCCAGGCAACTGGAGGCCTTTTAGAAGTGTCAGAAGATCTCGGATGATGCAGATATTGGTTAGTAACACCCAGCCTCACATTTGATGGAGCAAAGGCTGTTGGAATAGATGAAAGTTGTGAAGGTCCTTGTATAGAAGGGGTTGAGAACTAGCAGCTTAACCGGCCTAGGTGAAATAAACTGGCTGCTCCTGAATCAGTAGAATTTTCAAAATGCGTGTAAACAGTTTTCATTGAATGATCTTCAGCGTAAGACAAAAAATTAATTAGTTGAAGATATTCAATTAACTTATGTTTGCACTAACATACATGCCCACGTCCATCATTTTCAACTTAATTAACTTTCAACTTTCGCACCCATCACTCCATCCTCCTGTTCACAATGGGTTTTAGTGTTTTTACATGCTCTTAATACCTTTTTACACGATACCTTTCTTTTTAAAACCTGGCAAGTTAGTGGAAGAATATCATGCAACGTATCCTTACTTCATTATGGTGTAAAAATTGATGCTGGTTTCCAAATTTTAAATTCTTGCAGAAATCAACTAATTCTTTTTCAATTTCTATTTTACTGCACTAACAATTGAAAACAATGTCACAGAGTTATTTTTTTCTCGAGATTCTTCCAGTTTTTCTTAACACACTGAACTCTGCCTTCACAATGACACTTGTAATTATCGCATAACGAGGGAAAGAACTGTTGCAAATTTAAGGCTTACAAAGCTCCCACACGCCTTATTCCCGATGGCACATGGTCACCTGGGTCTATCCTATGACTGCCACCTTCATGGCTCCTTATCATTTTGATAATGCCCCATCTTTGGCTACCTCTCCATATTATTACCAATGGTAACGACACTAGTTTCCTCAAATTAACAGATGACAATTCTTTTGTAATAGTTTCTGTATGAACTATGTGTATGATATATCAATATATACATAAATGTTAACCTCGCAGAGATTTTTCTAATAATTTATTGAACATAGATATAGGCTGAAACATGTTAGGGAAAAATACTTTCAGAACATTTTTTCAGGGACAAGGATTTTTTTTTGGATGACATTATCAATTCTTTATGAACTCGCACAGTTACCTACTAATCAGAACTACGTTTTTTTCTCCATAAACGTTTCTTTAAAGTCACGCCATGTGAAAACACATTGCCTGTATTATAGTCGAGTGATAGGGTACACAAGATATTCATCCTTTCAGTAATGTGTAGTTACCATTGAACACATTTATTGTATTGCTTCAATAAATCTATTTTTGTTTAAGGAAACACTGCCTAACAAGCCTGATCATATGGAACTTCGCAGTGGACCATTAAACCCAAAAATGGACGCAGTGATTGCTAAAAGTACACCATTTGTTTGCAGTTTGTGTCCCAATGAATCAGACATACACGAGCTTGTTGCTTGTTATTATGATCAGTGCTCATTTTTAGGGCATTTGGTATGTTTAGCAGATTACTTTCTTAAAGGGACCGATCATATTCTTCCTGTTAAGGGGAATTGTCCTTCCTGTTCGAACATTCTTAGGTGGGGCAAGCTCATTAGTTCTATTACCAGATAATGTTTGTGACTGTTTATTGTGTGACTATGTATGTACCAAATTATGAAGCTAATATATAAGAACTGTTACTATTTTATTTTACTCGCAGCAAATTAGATCGTATAACCCGCTCAAAGCTAAATAATCAAAGCACCAAACAACTACCATGCTAGCTCCAGAAGCATGTGAAGGGCATGAGATAGTACAAATCTGATGAAATATCCATCCTAGCGTATAATGATGGAAACAAGCCTGTTCGCTGTAATTGAAACAACCCAGTGTGTTTTAGAGCTCGAGACGCTACTTCCGGTCTAAAGTAGTGTGTCTCACTCCACAACTCCTAAATCCCTCAAGCAACAGGAAGTAAATACCACCTCATTGAGATTAGTGAAGTCGGCCTAAAATATTGAGACAAAGGTGGGAGGAGGCACCATCAATGATACTACAACAAGAGGGCATCAGCAAAATGACATGCTGTGGCACGTTATGTGAATCCTAGTGGGGGATGAAGTTCTTGACATTTTTGGAGAATTCAGTGTCAAGGATACATGGTTTCCGTGCTGCTATGGAAGAAGCTATGCCTTCATCCCAGAGGGCAGTCCACGAAGAACTGGTGCAAGAGATTAAAACCCTTCGAACGACCATGCAAGTGATTTTCTCTATGAGATATATCACATTAAGCATAAATAAATGGATGGGACAGCTATTAAAATGATGACGTTGAGATACTTTTCTCAACATTACATAAATCTAATGGTGTTTCAAATATTCAGATGTAACATTGTTTATTATGTTTAACAACTTGTATGGAGAAGGGAGGTAGATACAAATACCCTGTGAGTTTAATTTTTGCAGTCTAGCTTGATGATAAATTCGACTTATATCAATGTTTAACAGTTTTAAAAGAATAGGTAATGGTGGGGGGGGGGGGATTGAGATCGTTAGAGGACACTTCAACCAACTTGGGAGTGGAAAGTACTACACACTATTTAGGGTTGAGGCTGGGAGCACACTTCAAAGGTTCCCAAAACGACACAATCTAACGAAGAGTAGGTTTAACATGATTCCCCTACACTCTCCAGCTCCTAGGCTGTGGCTTAACCTTTCAACTGCCTTAAGATCACTGGGGCTGATATCAAAAATTTCTGCTCTACACCCCTACACCAGTTGGGCTCTTAGCCCTCGAGAAAATGCAGATGCATCTCTATTTCGTCTAGAGGAATACCCAGACCAGAGACACCCTTCCATTCGAAACTGCACAGGCGAGGATTCTGATATTCACTTGCTCGACTCACTTGTTTTGAAAACGTCATTCTTCAATAGTGACCGAGAGTTGGAGGTCGCTAAGTCTGGCTACGTTTTTCTATGATTGAGGCCCTTCACACGTACACTCTAGAGTCGACGACTGAACGGGACACTCAAGTCTCGAATCAAAAGTGTAAGTGTAAACGGCAATTCTGTGTGGACTTAGGAATGGGGCTAGTGCGCCGAAGCATGTACGGTTTTGAACGCACTCCTGCCGAAAGTCAAGAGTGTGAGTGTGGATACAGTTGTGTGATCACATCATCACAGCTTTGCGTGAGGGTTGGAGTGGAGTTAGGAACGTCGTCGTCATCGTTCTCACGGTTTTCTCCCGTTCTTTCTGTGATAAAACCTGTTTTTTAGTGCTTCCGGTCGCTCAAATATGGCAGATAGCAGATGCTGGAGTAGGGAAGTTCTCACAAACTTTATAGAACTGTATAGAGATTTTCCATGCCTGTGGAAAATCAAATCAAAGGAGTACCTAAATAAGAATCTGAAAAACGAAGCCTACGACAAGCTTGTTGAATTTTGTAAGCCTATCTTTCCAAGTACTAACCGCGATTTCGTATACAAAAAAGTGCAAAGCCTCGTAGAAACGTAGAACCTCGTACAATGCCCTGCAGGTTTCTGGAATAACTGCTGACAGCAATGAAACTGAGATGCCAGTCATGAATTTCCAGTTGCCAAATACCTCAAAGTGGCCACAACGCGTTGCTCTGCAGATATGCTTGCTCCCATAACTGTATCCTTTTTAGCGATTTTTGCTTTTACTAGATCGACAAGTAAGTCGAATGTTGGACCGTCCATTCTCAGGTATTTCCGAAAGTCATCCGGGTAATTTTCCCTTAGTTATTAAACAAGCGGTGTATGACTGAACTCTTCCCTGTACCTCTTCACCCAAATACGCCGTTTTCTACCAAATTTCTCCCGCTTGACTGTTGTGCTCTACGAAAGCCATGATACCTAACCCTATCAGGTAGCAGTTAGGACTGCTGAGAGATGAGGGAGGCTTGGGCATGCGGTGAAAAATTTCCAATTTTTCCTCATTCCACACGCCACTCAGGAGTGAGGTTAAAACTGAAAGTTCTGCGTTTACACTTACACTTTTGAGTGGACGAACCCAGGTGCCGCGTTTGCGTGGGGTTAAGAGTGTGCTGTTCAAAAACAACACACTCTTACGTGTCCCACTCTTGAATGGCAGACGCCTGAACGACATTTGTGAGCGCACGCAAGAGCGGGAGGACAAAAAAATTGGAGCGTGGAGTTTTAACCGCGCTCAAACTTCCACTCAAGAGTGTCCCGTTCAGTCGTCGACTCTAGAGTGCACGTGTGAAGGGCCCTATTGATTAAAATACTTTTCTTACCCGTTACCCGTACTTACTTTGCGTGTTTCATTCAAAATTAGAAATTATTTTTCTTAGGTTTCTCATATACAGCTCAAACAATTTTCGCCTAAGTACGCAGGCTATTATTAGTCAATATCTATATTTTATCCCCCATCAAATTTTCTGTAAAAACTCGTTGAGTGGTGACACATTGCCTCAATTCATCAATTTACATGGGCGCAAGGAAAGTTGCAAAGTTGCGTCATGTATTTCTAGTGTAGTACGTAAGCATAATAATGTTGTGTAGTTTTATGATTTGTTATTATTTAGTACAAAAACAAATCTTAACTAAACTAATTAATGAGGCAATTCTCCGCTTTACAGCGCCTCCGGCGGGGGTTGTGTGAATCGTCAAACGTCAACTACTGAGTTATTGTGTCGAGAGTCCGTGATGTCGTTCAAGACTCACCCTTTCGGCCGCTTTGAACACTAAAATATCCGTCCACTGCCTGATTACCTGCTGTTTACTTCACGTCCGAAATACCTGGCTCGTCTCCGTGTGTCTGCTCAATTCCTATCTTCTATCCGTTCCTCGAGTCCAGTCTGGTAGTGACGATCCCGTAGAATTGTCACTGGATTTATTTAGGGAACAAAACAGAGATCCCAAATTGAGTGCAGCCGTTGACTGTTATCGTTGACAAATTGCGCCGGTTACCTTTCGAAACAATTCATTCATTGCTTTCTGTGCGGCTTGTGTTCGTTTGTTTGGAACTTTCGTTATGAGGACTTGTCGGAATATCTCCATTCGAAGTTAATTTCTCCTGTACCTCCGTTCTCGTTATTTGTATCGACTGCATGTTGAATCGTTCGCAATGTAACCACCGTCAAAACTTGATACAAGTTAAATATTGTTGAATAGGTTGTTTGCTTCAAGTTGACAGCTTAGTCTGAGGACTGTTTTGTAGAAATTAGTCCCCGAAAAACTATGCTGGCGCACAAATTCGGTGAGTGAGTTGTTCATTATTATTCCTCATTTGATTAAGCGTGATATTTTATTTCAGGGGTTAGAAGACACCTGCACTTGAAAGTCTCGTGTAATTGAGGTGTACCTTTGCGGTTTTCAATAATAGAGACCGAGATTAGAATATGTCAGGGTTAGTTGTACCTAGCTAATTTGCTTTTCGACGCGACGTTGGTTATATGCCTGTTATCAGATCATACCGTGATCAAGAATTGACTTGTTACGTCGCATTTTTTCTTACAGGCCACCGTTCGCCTGCCTTCAAACTTTAGCGTTGACTTATGTAGATATTACTGTATGAGGCAGACTCAAACCTGGTCGATCGACTGCTAGGTAACTGGATTCCAGGGGCACTAGTGTAACCCCTGTGGTACTAGGAGTAACGAACTTTTCAATAGTCTGTTTTAGTGCATCAGTTGTGTCGCTGGTACTCATTGATTTTCCTGTCTTGTATTAAGAACTCCGACGGCTAAAGAGAGAACCAGGTTTCACTGTTACTATCGCAGGGCACCAACCTGTTTGTCTATTGTGTTGCATAGACCTGATCACCAGTTAAGGGGCTGCCACAGCTATGCTTCTCATCTTGTTTCCAGTCAATTCAATGCTTGTCATCATTGGTAAAAGCAAAGGATATGGACCGCTCCCTCTGGTAAGGCAATATATCACGACCGAGGTAAGGTTATCGATATGCCAGACATCGCTCATAGGCTCTCCCCCACCAACTGCGCCAGTGACGCATATCGATACTTGCAGTTGTAGCGTTCAAGCGAACTATCGATACATGCAGTCGTAGCGTTATCAAGCGGTCGGTCCATGATCTTTAGTTCACCCTCATCATTGATCTCAAACATATAATTGACTCGCGAAACATGCTGTTAATGGTGTGCATTCTTGTAAGATTGCATGACTCTTGTCACGCTCGTCTATTGTCGTCTCGGGCATGAACCCAAACGACTGCAGCAACAACTTTGTGCACGCAAGACCTTGCTCTCCCACGGCGGGATCGAAGCGTGAGTTGGCAGAGCAGTATCGCTTCCGGCTTTCGTCAGTCTGGACTAGCTCTAAAATCTTTGATCCGTTTGGTGGACGGTATTTTTTCGCGAAGTGTTGAGAAGTCGTCACGGCATTCCCGTTGGTGAGTCTTACAACTGGTAGCAGAACATTCGATCCACTCACCTCTGTTTTTATTCCGAGACGTTTTTGGTTCCACACAATGCAGTGCGCCAAATGCAAGTTATCGGAACCTCCCGTTGACCCAGTTAAGTGTAACTGTGGGCAATCATTTCATGCGTCCTGTACGCGTTTGGGAGAATTAGCGGCATGGACGAAACTTTCGTACGATCGGCGCAGCGTGTGGAAATGCGACCTCTGTAAAGAGGCTGGGGATACAGCTGTCTATACACAGCCCCCTCTTTGGTACACTGGTCTTATGAGCGATATACCGCCCACCGCCGGTTGTAAGACTCACCAACGGGAATGCCGTGACGACTTTTCAACACTTCGCGAAAAAATACCGTCCACCAAACCGATCAAAGAGTTTAGAGCTAGTCCAGACTGACGAAAGCCGGAAGCGATACTGCTCTGCCAACTCACGCTTCGATCCCGCCGTGAGAGTGCAAGGTCTTGCGTGCACAAAGTTGTTGCTGCAGTTGTTTGGGTTCATGCCCGAGACGACAATAGACGAGCGTGACATCTGCTCCTCCCAAAAAGAAAAATTGAGTTTTTGGGTAAAATGAAAATTTTTAGAATTCATGATCATAAGCGATCAGGAGAGGCCCGAAAAGAAAACCAGTGAACTTAAGTATGGTGAGCAGTTTGGGAGAGAGGCCAGACCCAGCACAAGCAGCCAGCGCCACTACCATTATGTCACGCTGTGTGCACGCGGCATTGTGCCACTGCCATGGCGAGACTTCCCTGTACGGAAACAGATGAAAGCTAATGAATGAATACATTTTGCCTACTGGAATGCTATGAAGAGAATTGTTGCATGACAATGTGCTCCAGTTGGGGCATGAAAATTAAAATAACTTGTCACTTATCACTCAAACAGAGTTGCATGTAGTACATTTTGCATAAGAGAAAATAACATGAGAAAAAATTAATGGAAAATGAATTGTCTTCTTGTTAAGTCATAAGGGGGTAGGGGTCACATCACTTGCAGGCATAAATTCACACACGCCTAGGTCACTGTGTCGTTATTGGAAAGAGGAACGCTGAAGAGAGGTGCAGTATGGTGGATCACGTCGAAGTAATTCACGTGGCGGAGAACGTTCGCTGTGGTCGGAACAACTTCAGTTGTGAGATATGTGCAGATTTGATGAGATGCGGGTTTTGTAAGTCGCGGAGTTGGTAAGTAACGGCCGACAGTAGTTTAGAAACGATGAACGGACCACTAAAGCGTGAACTAAGAGTAGCAGTAACGCCTTTAGCTTTATCAGAGAGCGTGTGGGTTTTGAGGTAGACGTGGTCTCCTTCAGAAAACGTTGTCGCTTTGTGGCGGCGGTTATATTGTTTGGCGTACTGTTGATGAGCCCGTTGAATGTTGGCCACTGCTGCCTGTCCAAACGTCTGGTAGGCTCAGCTGATGCTCCGGTATGTCCCATAAGAAGTTAATTGGAGTTTGGAGGTGCCTCCCAAAGAAGAGTTGTGTGGGGCTGAACTTGGTGGTTTCATTGTATGCTGAATTAAGGGCTAACTGAGTGAGGTAAAGATGGTGTGCCCATTTCGAATGAGATCCAGCACATTGAAAACGTAGTGCTGCCTTCAAATTCTGTATTTGCCGTTCGGCAAGGTTCGGGTTGGGGTAGTGGGGTGGGTTGAAACTGTGTTTCATTCCACATGAAAAAATGAAGTCGTGAAATTTTTTGGAGGTGAAATAACTTGCACTGTCTGAGACTATTCTTTCCCAATAGCCGTAATGTTTGAAGACGTGGTTATGTAAGGCGTTGATAATTGTCTCTGTGGTGGCACGAGTGAGAGGAACAAGGATAGTGTAGCGCGACATGCGGTCAACTGCGATCAAAATATGTGCATAGCCCATGGAGTTTTGTAGCTCTCCAGCGGTATCAATGAACAGAGTTTGACCTACCCGGTCAGCAGGGAAAGATGACAGCTGATCTTTGGGCAGCGAACGCGCAATCTTGTTCACAATACATGTTTCACATACCTGGATACGAGATTTGACCGTCCAAAAAAGATTAGTCCAGTAAAAATGCCGTTTAATCGCGTGCACTGTCCTTTTGGTACCCCAATGTGACCCCAAAACTGAGTCGTGATAATACTTGAAAACCGTATCAATGAGGTGGTGAGGAACGACCGCACGAAATGTCCCCGGTTGCAGAGAATATCGTGGATAATCGTTTGAATTATTCCGAACACTATCGATAATTGCTCGAAGTGTTGGATCTTGCCGTTGCGAATGGTTGTAGTCCACAAAAATTTGCGGGAAATCCTGGAGAACGACCAATGTTGAGGGGGGTGAAAGTGTGGGAGTAGACCATGTGTCATCCGCAGGGGATGAGTCTTGTGTTTCGGCCGTCACCATGGAGTGTCGACTCAGATAGTCACAAATGGTGTTGAATTTACCCTTGATATGGTGTGTCTTATAACGAAATGGCATAAACTCAGTCACCCACCTAGCTAGTTTTCCCTCGTTTTTAGCCAAATTGGTGACAGTCGTGAGCGCTTTGTGGTCGGTGAAAAGGTCAAATTCGTCATGCTCTAGGTAGACGCGGAATTTCTTGAGGCCGTAGCTGATGGCCTCGGCTTCAAGAAAGTAGGCTACGTAATTTTGTTGATGTTTGGTCAGACGTTTACTAGCGAAGTCAATAGGGTGTACCACGCCGTCATCGCTCATTTGAGCAAGAATCGCCGCTACCCCATCCTTAGAACTGTCAGTGTAAAGTCGGAAACGTTTGGTGAAATCAGGGGTAGCTAGTACCGGTTGGTGTAGTGTGAGGCTTTGATAGGAGATAGGGTTTCACGATAACAGTTAGGTTAACGGTAACAGTACCACTTGAACCAAAGTTTAGCCATAAAAGGATGTAAACGAAGGCATGCGAAATCGTAGTTACAGTAGTGGAAAGTGAATGTAAACAAATTACGCGCACAAAATGTTACAGAAATTTAATTCAAACAAATCAGCTAAATTCACGAGGAATAATGGTAATTATAGTTAAAATCATAAATTATTCTTATTATAAATCATAAATTAACATAATTTTAATTTTTATTAATTCGTCGGCTAGCTGGCGTATCGTTTTAATGACATGCGAGCAACTCAAATAATCAAAAAATATTCAGAAAATCGGAAATGTCACCTGAGTTACGAGATAAAATAGGAATGGGTCGATGCTGTGTTATATCGGATGCTGATGACTGAATAGAACATCAGTTTCCCAACCAGGTTAAATTAGAAAGGGGAAGGAGGTAGATGAGAGGCGGCCACGACGTCACAGTGGAGGACTGCGTCGTCAGAAGAGTCATGAAGTATTTCTCAAATACCACACTTTCTTAAGATACAATTATCTATTAGGTACGATTAAGCACACAACGCGAAATACCTAAAAACAAGTCATACGTTTAATTCCTCACAGTCATCCTCCAACTTTGTCTCCATAAAGATATGCATTAACACTGCTCTACAAAGTTACTAAAAATTCAATCTTCGTCAGTACTCAATGATATAACATGTAATTTGGAGGCATTCAAAATAGGCTATCCATGATTTTGCCATTGGCCCTGACATCGTGGATGGTCAGACATAGATATAAGACCATGCTAGTTGCCCGAATTTGAACCAGGCAAAATTTTGAAAACCTAAAAAATTCCCACCTGGATTTTCTCTCCCTGACTTCAAATATCTTTTATATTCGTGTCTGCGAACACCCATGACTTCTTGGCAAACGTTCAACCTTACTGTTAGGGTGCCAATTTTAAAAGGAGCCAAATCACGAAAAACCCTACCAGATATCCTTCTGCTGATTCATATTTGTGTTGTATCAATCACTGCGACCTTCCATGACGTATGGGTAAACTAGGTGGCCAATTCAAACTGGGTAAATTATGGAAAATTGAAAAAAGTCCATCCTCGATATTCTTTCCGTGATTTCCAATTTGTTTTATGTGTATTTCTGGGACAATCCGCGACTTCTTGACCAATTTTGAAGAAGGCCAAATTTTGAAACCTGATTTCAAATAAGTTTCATATTCATGTCTGCGAACACCCATGACTTCTTGGCAAACGTTCAAACGTTTTGTTAAGTTATCTTTTTTGAAAGAGTCCAAATTCTGAAAAACTGAAAAACGTCCTTCCTGCTCCACATATCCTTCTGCTGATTTCAAATTTGTGTCATATCATATTTGCCAGCATTCACGACTTCTTGGCAATCAAGTCAACTTTGGTCTGGACAACCTGGACGTGTGCCTCAGTTACCAATCCCACATTTTTACTTTTAAAGGAGGAGTTTTCCCATTTTTATTTCTGCCTGATTTGGGTGGTGGTGCTTACAGGTGCTCTGGCCTGGCAGTCGCACTTTTGGATTTCTATTTTTTTTATGTGCTTCATTGCCGTGGGCTGGCATTCAGTGTCTGACACCTTTGAGTGAGAGGAGACTCGGTGGCAGCTACTGATGGATATAGGGGTGCTCTGTTAGGGGGTCTTTCATATGCACATGGGGCCCTTCCCATTAGGGAGGACAGGGCACTACCTTAGTGGGCTGCTGGGCAATCGCCTTGCTCAGCTCCTCCCAGAAAGGGGCTGTTGCTCTGGGCGCAGTTACTTGGAAGCTACCTGCGTTTGTAGCCAGCCAAGTAATGTTTGCCAGGTAGCTAGTTACCAGGTCTCGCAACAGAATCGTAAGTTTGGCCATTTGTCCAGAGGTCCTGGATGGCCGCAGTCATGAATATCAAACTGATTTGCCATCAGGGGAAGAATATATTGACATTTTTCAGTTCTTCTAAATTTGGCCCCATCCAAAATTAGACATCTAATCTGCCCAGAAAGCATACATAAGTTCCCAGACATACATATGAAACAAATTGCTCGTTCAAAACTAGCCACCTATACCTCTAGATTTTGACCATTGGCGAAGAAGTCATGGATGGTCAAAGACATGAATATGCCACCAAAACTTGTACACTTACAAAATCGGCCACCTAGTTTGCCCAGATGTCATGGAAGGATGCGACCATTGATACGAAACAATATGAATTTTAAATCAAAGATAAAATATCTTAGGGGGCCATTTTTCAGTTCATCGGAATTTGAAACGTTTCAAAATTGGCTACTTGGTTTTGACCATTGGCCAAGAAGTTGAGAATGGTGCAGGTATGAATATGTGACCAATTTGAAATCAGGGAGAGAAAATCTAGGGTGACTTTTTTCAGTTTTTCGAAATGTTGCCCGGTCAACATCGGCCAACTAGCATGGTATTTCATGTAATACCATCAATTAATTTAATGCCTCTCTCTCTCCCTCCCCCCATCACACTCTCTGCTCTCTCTCCCTCTGGAGACTAAAGTGGAGGACGACTGTCAGGAATTAAACGTACAATTTTTTAAAACAGAAATTTAGATTTGTACTGTAGGCTCCTAACAGGATGTTGGGAAAGTGTGGTGATTGCCACTCTCTGAGGAGAAAGCCAGAAGTTGATCAGGAAATTAAACGTACGATTTTTTAAAACAGACATTTAGATTTGTGTACTTTGGGCTCCTAGAAGGATGTGAAGAAAGTGTGGTGATTGCCACTCTGTGAGGATGAAGGCGAAAGTTGATCCGAGTAAAGGAATTAAATGTACGATTTTTTAAAACAGACATTTAGATGTCGGTACTTTAGGCTCCTAACAGGATGTTAGGAAAGTGTGGTGATTGCCTCACAAGAAAATATCAGAACGTAATTAATGGCTGCAACAGCAAGTTAACACGGATCATTATTTTCCCTCCATTTGTGTTATTGTTAAGGTATGGAGAGGTGGGGGGGGGGTTGCCCATCTTGTGGCATTGGGCGGCAAAATACAGGCCTGGCAGGAAGTCATAACATTCGCCAAAAAATTCATTTGTTATTCACGATATCAATACTCGTCAGAGATCAAACTATGTATAGACCAATACATGTCACTCTATGATCGATGAACATCTATTCAATCAATGAAGCAAAGTGTAGTAGGTAGTCTATTCACAGCCGGTAGAATATCTGAATCATTGGAAGGCAACTGGCGTTGGGCTCAGCAGCAGATTGACTAAACCATGTCTCATCGAAGTCATGTCGCATCTAGTCGGATCGTAGTCGTATGGCAAAAGGTTGGAAATAAAAGAGTTGGAGGCAGCAATAAGCTCCTGACCGCATTTGTAAACAACCTCTGTGGCACGATTGGCGCCAACAGTGAACTCTGCTAAAAAAAAGTTAGAGCCGTGGAAGAATAATGGTTGTTGGTACAGTTAATGAGAGATACAAATTTCTATAGCAACCAGTGTGGGTGCCTGCAGGAACAAAGCTGAATGAGAGTGAAAAGGGGTTTGCATTTGTAGAACACAGCTTGAGCACTTGGAAACCTGGAACTCTTGTGAGTTTGGAAGTTAAATTATGAGGATTTAGACTACAGGTTGTGAAGGGACGACGAAATCTTGAAAACTAACAAATGATAGAAATAGAAACTCCAGACACTGTGTTATCATTATGTAGAAAAACATGTCTCTTCATATTGCTTAAAACGGTTCGCAATAGAAAAATGGTTCTGTACTCGTATGTAATGAGGTAATTTGAGTGAAGAAAGAAGGTATTTGGATTCTGTGTAAAGCTTCTGACAATACTTGATAAGATACGATCTATAAACTTTCTGGAGGTGAGGTAACTTGGTTGTAGCAGCAGGTGAGGGAGAAGATGAGGAGTTGGACTGTTGGAAAGAAATGACTTTATCAGGAATAACAAAGAAGTAGGCGATGAAGGGAGTTAGTGATTCCTAGCTGGACTAATCCTATCATGTAGTAATCAAGCTTTCTGTCCCCTGCTACTCTCTTTAATTTATTATACAGTGAGTTGCAAATAGGTATTTGACGAAGAAAGTTAGTTCACATTACCTAAGTCTGTGATAGCTTCTTGTCTAGGAGTTCTACTTTTGGGAAACCTCGAGTCTAGGTATCTGCCATTATTACGTTTCCCTCGGGATGCTATTAAGCAAGGTCATTGAAAATTACTGGAATATCATATTGAGATTGACCTGTAAAGCCAAGGATAAGTCCTTGTGTGTTAGAGACAACTGCACACTGGGGTTACAATAATCTACTGGTGAAATAGGCTTGGCACATAAACACAAATAACCTATTGAGTGGTGCTGTTTATCTTATACTGCGTGCTTTCAGGCTCAACTCATCACCCATGCGTTATGCTGTTTAAAATTCGAAGATAAAGACTGATACTATTTAGTAGTGCCTACTTAAAGGTCTACAAGATTAGGTTTACCAATATGTGTTTGTTGTTTGCAACTTAGGTGTAATAGAGCATTATTTTTTTCAGGGCATAGTGAATCATCATTGGAGTGTCTTGGGAACATTCCAAATTGTTTCACCTGAAAATTGCAAGATATTTATCTTGGCAAAGCACCTCATTTCTTGAAAAGTGGAACAAATGGCTTCATTGTGGCGAAACGATTTTCAATCCAGAGATTAGTCTTTTTATAAAAGCTGTAAACATCCCAAAGGAACTCAGCCATGATTGGGGGCTAGTGGAATCTTGGACTACATTGTTTGCTCCTTCGAAGACACCTTTTAGCTCTACAATGGACTCAGTCGTAGAGCGCCACGCAGAATTCATTGATCCAATAACTATTGATCAAAGGTTAAACGCCAATGCAAAGATCAATCCAAATACTGTTGTTGTGACGGAAACCCAAGAAACAACTGAACTGATTGAAACGCAGTACATCAACCTCCATAGATTACCTGATAGCCTACAAAAAGTGCAGCTGGTAACTGACCCACTATCAAATGACCTCCTGAGTCAGCAGGTTGTGGAGCTAACTTCAGGAAGTGACTTTATCGCTCCTGTTGGTGGACAGTATTATGAAGATGAGTTTCTTCATCATGACTTAACTGAAGAGGATCGCAGATTGGCTGCAGCCCTAGTTGCTGTACAGCTTGTTCAACAACAAAAACATTCTATTTTGTCCCCTGAATTACTCAAGTCCAATTCATTGCCGTCTCTGGCGCCTATAGAAAATGTGTCCAATGACAAACCAGTTACTACCACAATGGTTACTAGCTATTTGCAAGCGTTTGATGAGGATGATGCTGTACATCATGAATTGATAGATACTACAGAAAGTCCAGAAAGAATGTTAAAGATTTATCAACCACAGCCTGTAGACCCTTCTACCCTTAATGTCAATACATCCGCTGCCTCAACAATCAACGTAAGTTCTTTAAGCATTTTCTCGAAATGACATTAATTTCAAACAGCTTATTTAGGAGTCACTGTGGTTGGTTTTCATTCTAGTTTCTCAACAGTTTGTGTTTATGGTGCTATCAACTGTGTTTATTAGGTCAAGTACCTTTGATATATAGTTGTGAATCATGTTCACCCACAGTTGCCATAATTTCAGCCCAATACAATTGATAGTTTAAGAAGGAATTAATGAAACATACTTTCATCTATTGCTCATTATACACTCTGAATACAAGATCAGTATCAAGAATGGATAAGGTAAGCTCTAGACACCAGAAAATATCTACCCCACTATTGGACAACTCAACTCTTAGTTACCTGAGCTGTAGGATAAAAAGTGGTGGGGTGATGTGTAAGCACATACAGCTAGTCGGTTCTAAGAAACACGGATACGCTATTTTTATGAATAAATGAAACGAAAGTGTTCAAAATAAAGGATTATTTGGTATACATGTTTTGCTCATATATTTATGTGAGTGGGGAAGTTGCATGTTTCAATATCCGGTAAGTGCTTAAAATATTCCTGTTTATATTGGTACTTTGGAAATTTCCTGATTGTTTGAAAACTGCTACCAGACTATGGCACTAAGGGCTATATGCTTTATGGCTGTTTCGTATGAATATGAATGGGAAGAAAGCGAGCATGGTCCACAAGCCTTCTCAGAAGGTATGAAAAAGCGCTTAATCGTTTCCTTCCCTTCCTAATTGTTGGCTCGATTCCCACCCATGCCTTACACCATTCATACCAAAATGTTGTGCTTACTCTCACTTAGAGCTTCACTTCTTGCAAATGTGTGATAGCCAAGCTCTCTGTGATGTTTACTTGATATTTTAAAGCTATTCAAAATGGATTTAATAATTGTCTCTACTGCCAAATGTGAGTTGCGTACTGTTGGTAGTTCCTCACAGTGAAAGGTGTTGCACTTTTTCAAATTCATAGACAGTTGTGTTGTGACGTTTCTGGAGAAGGATGTGTGGTAGACAAACGTCTGTGAGTGGTGCCATGAGTTTAAAGATGGCCAGAGAGAAACTCACCGAATAATAAACTATGAGGCCTTAATTATTGGAAGACATTGTCAATTCACAATGTTTACACTAGAAAAATTGGAGTTTTGTGAGATTTGTGCAAGGCAGCATATGGCGCTGCATGTGAAAGGAATTATTACTAGTGATGAAACATAGGGTGTTTGGTCTTGATACTTAAGTTGATAAATAACCCCGAGCGGCAGCATTCCTCTTCTCCTAAGCCAAAAACGTTCAAGTAAAGAAAGTAAGACTGGAAAGTTCTGGTAATGATTTTCTGAGCATTCTTCTTGTTGACTTGATGCCTATCATCACCGCAATAATAGATGAATCTTACTATTAAATTTACTATTCAAAATTGAAGAAGAAGAATTCTGGCTAGGAGCCTCCTTCATGAATACACATGTGTTGCACGTTTTTAACTACTGCTTATCCATTAGAAAGATCATTTGGGTCAAACTTTATTTGGCGATAAAATAAAGAAGTGGAATGATGAAAAGGAAGTAGGTGGCAGATTTGCATGGCACAGGAAAATTAAAACTGCTGGAGAGACTCAAAATATGGTACGAGATGGCAATTTAGTTGAAAAATTGTCCAGATTTGTTATCACAAATGTTTTTCCATAATACATTATAGTTAGTTATAAAAGTTACTGAGAGCTTACTTCTTGGATGGCCAATGGATTGATATTGTGTTTCTTTACATACACTAACCTTAGTTGTTTGATTTTATGATATTATGAGGCCTTGGAAATGAGACAAATTTTTTTCTCTTTTTTTTAAAGGAATTGATCATCAAGTTACCTGAAAAAGAAGAAAAGGCTGAATTCAATAGCGATAATAGTGGCGAACCCATTGACAATGAAGGTGATTCTGACTTTGAGGGGGACTGCAATTTAAAATCAGCGAAAAGAAGCTTGCCTCACAAAAAAAGAATCCCTCGGAAATTGAAGTCGCAACAAGCAAAAAATAACACTAAATATAAGTGCCAAAAGTGTGGCGATTCTTTTACAAGTCAGTCAGCATTAGCATTTCACCGTTCTACTCATCAAGTTCCTGCTAAACGGGCCAATGTGTTTGCATGCGAAATTTGTGGTTTTCAAAATGCAAATCAGATCCGGTTTTTTGAACATCTGAAGGGTCATTATGAACCAAGTGTTCTCAATGTCAATGATGTTCTTCAGAACCAAGAGAGTTTCATGGAATTTGATGCTGATTCTAACTCAAGTCCTATCATCCAAGAATCCTTTGATTTGAAAGAAAATAATGAGCAGGTATACAATCTTGAGAAGTTTTTCATTTTTAGCATTTCCTTCACTCTTACTCTGTTAATTGATATTATATGAAGATATTCTTATGGTTGCAATTGATATGGCGTATTGGTGGGGGGGTGGTAGCCAAAAAATGAAACAGGCCTGCTTTCATATTTGCCGGAGTTGATAGTCCTTATATGCTACTGATTTCATGTTGTTCCAATGATTTTTTTCAAGATAGACATTTTATTTCAGGAGTCAGTATCGAATATCATCTGCAATCAGTGTGGCAGAGTTTTTCGTAGGCAGAAGACGTATGAAACTCATTTAGCTACAGCTCACCCACCTCTTGAAGAGTTTAGTGAGCCAGAGGATATGATGGAAGGCATTAGACATGTTGTGAACATACAAACTGCTGATGAGGAGAAAGATGAAAACATGAGGTATTGATACCTTTTTAATGTTGCTCAAAACGTTGCTCCTCTGTGTACTTCTGCTTAATATCCACCATTCTTATAAATAGTTTGTTTCTTAGTAAATTACTTGATCTTGAAAATTTCACACGCATTGCTCGTTAAGATTTTGCTCAATAATATTTGCTAGCAGTCATCCATGCTTACGATCAATTTGGTTGATAATTTGACTAATTTCTTGCTCCTTTAGGTGTGATCCTCCTGAGGATGCACTCATTCTCCTTGTGCTATGGTAGTAACAGTGACTGCTCAATTTTTACGATTTCGTCCTCCTCCCATTGGCAGAAACCAATAATTCATTAAAGCAATACTCAATTGCATGTTGGGTTCCCAGCTATGCACAGGCTAGGTTTGTGTAGCAAATGAACCAGCAACTCCTATTTCCCTAAGGTTTGTGCATCCGAGGGTTATATCAGTCATAGAAGTTGCGGTTTCGCTAATATGCAAGAGGCCGGCCCCCGTGCAGCATCCACCAAACTCAGACCTGTGGAGGTACGGCAGGTATTTGGTCGTTAGCCAGTCTCCCGGTAGGGAGCTGTTGCCCGTGTGTGACTGCGCGGAGGTGACCACCTGAGCAATGGTAGTGCCTTTAAGGGACTGGAGGTGTTGGTTGAAACCCCACCTCTCACCTATGTTCACTCCTAAATACTTGATGTGCTTTTCAAGAAGGATCCTGTGGCCGCCAAAGCGTATTGTGGGTGGATTATTCACTTTCCCTTTCAAGAGGATTAGCTGGGTTTTTTCCTCAGCCACCTGTATCTTGACATGCTCGCACCATTGGTTGACAGTGCAGAGCACGTGGTGGGTTTTTTCTTCAATTTGGCGGACTGACTCTGCAAAAATCAGCAAGTCAAGTAATCCACATAGGCGTACGGCTCGCAGTCAGTCTCCATGAGTTTCCTGAGAAGACCTTCGAAGAAGGCATTCCAGAGTGCTGGTCCTAGGACCGAGCCCTGTGGGCACCCTTTCTCAATCTTTCTCCGGACGGAGACATACCTGCTTTCGATCGTAGCAGTTCTGTCTGTCAGGTAACTTCTGACGAGCGAGTACAGGTTGCGGGGGATTCCCCTACCTTTGACTCATTGAGGAGCGCTGGCCACCAAAAGTTATCAAACGCTCCTCTGATGTCGATCAGAACTACTACGATGTACTTAGCCAGTGCCAGCAGGGAAACACGCCAGATCTCGACAATGACATCCTGCGTGGACCTTCCTTTGGTACACCCGTATTGCCTGCCTGTGAGGTTGCGGCCAAAGACCCCTTCAAGGGACTGCAACATCAAGATTTCTAGTGTTTTGCCTAATATGGAAATAAGGCTGAGTGGTCTCCATGATAACGGGTCTGACTAATTGCGGTTGCCTCCCTTTTGAAGAGTGACAACACGCGCAGACTTCCACTGAGTGGGGAACTCTCCGACCTGCAGACAGTCATTAAATAAATCAAGGAGGCCGCTGGAGATTGTCCGCTCAGCCTTCCTTAGCATATTGCTTTCTATTTTATCTGGCCCAGGAGATTTGTTGGGCTTTAAGGTCGCAAGGGTCCTGCCGAGGTCGCCTGTTGTCCACAATGGGATGTCGGGCTCGTTTGGAGGGTCCATGATCAGCTCCCTTGCTGCCCTCTGGGCTTCAGTGTCTCGAGCTACTTGGTCACCTGGGAACGCCTTCTCAAGGAGGGTTTCCAGTGAACTTTCGATGCTGCAGGCCCAGCCTGACTCGTTTTGCATCGCAGCTAAGACCTGCTCTACATTTGCTTTTCCTATGGAGGACTTGTAATGTCTGCCCCAGGGATTCTCAGAGCTCTCCACTTCCACAAAATTTCGCCAGCCTTGCCGTTTGGTTCGTTTGATGGCGCGGTGGAAGGCCTTCTCTTGGATGAAGGCAGTTCGGAATGTTGCTCTGGGATCAGGGTCACGAGTGTTTTGGTACATCCTTCTGGCTCTATTTACACTTTGCTTGAGGGGATTGAGTTCCTCAGTCCACCATGGGACTTTAATCGCTCAGTGCTTCTGTTGGCCAAGTACAGAGAGCCCAGCAGAGTGCAGTGCTGTGGTAAATATGTCCACTTTGTTGTCCACCTCTTCAGGTGTGGATGCTTGCACTATTAGGTCGGTGTCTGCGGCACGCAGTTCACCTTCCAGTACCCTACAGAATTGTGGCAAGTCAGCATTTTTTGTGCGGAATTGCTTTTCACGCGTGTCTTTGCAGAGGATGTTGTCATCCGTGATGGCAAAGTCAATAACCATGTGATCGCTCTGCATTGCACCTGGTACGACTCGCCAACCCCGCAATTTGAGTAGCAGAGTGTGAGACACGGCTGTGACGTCTATACACGACCTTCCTCCCGGACCATCATAGGTCGCCTCAGTCATGGGGTCGTTGGCAACAACCAAGTTGTACCTGGTGAGCAGCTCTATATACGCCTCGCCCGCTCCATCCAGGGTTGGAGATCCCCACAATGGTGATCTGGCGTTTGCATCAGCACAGACTATGCAGGGTCGTCCTGATAGGCCTGCTAGAGCCCGCTCGAGTGGTTGAAGGCTGTTGGCAACTGGTGCGCCAAATTTCCTGTAAAATGATATTACAACCAGCTCAACGCCACTGGCTCGGATGAGCACAGCGGCCAAGTGCTGGCTGTTAAGTGGGTGAGTGTGAGCATGTCAATGGACGGGTCAATGCAGGCTACTGCTGCCTTGGCTCCCGTTCTTGCTCCAGCCACCACTCGTGCCTGCGATCCCAGACCAAGAGTTTTGGATCCAATGTATGGTTCCTTATGGCGAGAACACTGCAGCGTTTCTTGAGTGCATTTTGCAGCAACTCAGCCATAACTGGGCAACTCTTATTTGTGTTGTGCTGAAGGATTCGAACTGTTTTTGACCTATTCATAATGTGACTCATGTAGGGCAATCGCTCGCTGACGACTGGTACAGTGTGCGTCTCGTGTAGAGTGTGCAACCTGTTGGATTTTGCGTTCGACGCAATTGGCACACTTGAGGGGAGCATCACGCTTGCATTCCTTACTCAGATGTGGCAAGGCGCACCAGGCGCACACAACGGGTCTTGTACAGGCCACTGCCAGGTGGCCATAGCGCTGGCATTTGTAGCACTGAGTGGGGGCTTGGTACTTGCGAATGGAGCAGCAGTACTTGGAATGCCAGGCTATTTGGAGGTGCCTTGCCCCCTCTAGTTTTTTGTATAGGCTGGGTGATACCTCAATCACCCAATCCTTTTGTCTGCCACGCTTTTTGGTGAAGAGGGGCCTGACGTCCTGCAGCTGCAAGCCTAACACAGGGTTGTGTTCAACAACTTGTTGGGCCAAGTCCTCTTTTTGTAGGTCAGTCCGCACGTCGCTCAATAGCAGGCGTGGGAAGCGACCCAGAGGGGCTGACGCTTGGAGCTTCAACTCCTTCTTTGTGGAAATGTGGCTCGTAAGTGCCTTGGCCATTTCTGGCGTTTCTGTCACTATGACAGCCCCATTTCCTACTGTGGTGCAGATGTCTAGCACTCGGACGCTTAGAGCTTGGAGGTCCGTAGCAGGGACACCCCGCATCAGCGCTTCCATTGCATCAGGGTTGGAGGGACCAGCCTCTCCTCCCTTACATGTACGCCTAACCACTACCACATTTTGTCGTCGGTTTTTAGGGGGGAGTTTGGCAAGCGGTGGAGGCTTTTTATTTTGGCTTTTATTTTTATTTTTGCCCTTGTTTTTGGGCGGAGGTGTAGGCAGGGCGCTGCCCTCAGCCTGTACGTCCTGGTTAGTTGGGGCCTTTTTCTTCTTCTCCCTGCGCTTCCTGGCCCTGGCAGACTGCCATTCAGCCTCAGCTCCATGATGGAGGGAGGAGGGCGCGGTAGCGGCTACTGCCGCATATGAGGGGCCTGGGGTACTACCCTGGCTCGTTGAAGCTCCTTGAGTTTGGGGGGCTGGTGGCACTGGCTGCTGGGCAATTGCCCTACGCAGCTCTTCGCTCACGACAGCCGCCACAGTTTCCCGCAGGGGGTGAGTGGCAGGGGGCGATGTTGTTGGGGGGGGGGGGCATTAGCTTTGATAGCCAGCTTCGAAATTTCGAAGAGGCAGCTAGTGACGAGGTCCGGCATAGGTCCTGTCGCGTTGACCCTCATCCGTGCCAGCTGGCTGTGGATGATTTGGACATGGCACAAATCTGCTCCATGTCCGACAGATTAGGGTCCACAGGGTGTCTAGTTCTTGTAGTAGCCAGGTTGCCCGGGCTACTAGGGGGAGAAGGGGGAGATGAACGCGGATTGCCCGGTTCTTTCCGCTCTTACTGTTCCTTTCAGGAGAACTCCTCCGCCACCACTCCTTTCCAGCATTTTATTTTTACCATTGTTCAGTATTTGATAGAACGAATCTCTCAGTGCTTCAACCTTGAAGGTTGCAGTAGGAATTGAGAATAGTTACCTCATATTTGCACTCAACTGGGCTTTCAAACTTGGGCAACTGAAATACCGCAAACCATATCTTATGGTGGACTGACGAACTTAACCCTCTCAAGTAGATCAAAATAGAGCCAGGTGTATGTACCTACAGAATGGTGACTAATTCGAGAGCCATACTCCAAATTCACTTCATCAAAGGGAAGAACCCATCGCCCCATGGAAATGAGTAAAAGGCAGGTGTTTGTCGAAGCGTAGACCTCAGAAAAACCATGGGGGCTGATTATGTAGTGTAAATTCCCCACAAAGCCACTCCTTATTTACTCAATGTTGGTAGACAGACACAGCCCAGCTAGCAGTGGGCCCTACTGAATGAGCCTGGCATGCCATTCTGGACATAAGTGACCTATGGTGAGCCCTTGTGACCTTAAAGCGCTACTAGAATGTTGTTACTCAATGGCAGACAGCCACATTGTCTGAATATTCATCACTGTGGACTCCTTTTCAAGCAATAACCCTCACAGTATTGCTTTTTCCTGCTTGTTTTATGCTGTAGCCTGTCCATTATTATGTTACTAATTCTTACATTGAAAACACAAGTGCTAATTCATTGTTGAAGTTGGAATTGTTGGAATGTTTTTTTAAATGTGCCAACTTATTTTCTTCTCTTGTGAAGAAGCTCATCTATATAAGTGCCAATGTTTCCTTAATTCTAGAAACTGGAGGCTAACTGACGATCTGAACAACATCGATACCAATATAGTTTTGGACACCAAATCCACATCTACTGATCCGCTAGCTGATGATTTACTTGAACTTGACTCTGAGAAAGGAAAAAAGAGGAAGAAAGCTGTTCAGTGTCCACACTGTGCTAAAACGTTCACGCATCGTAACTCTTTGCTCTATCATGTTAGATCACATTCTGGAAGGCGGCCATACCAATGCGATGTGTGTGGAAAGGGATTTTTTGCTGCAAATGCACTTAGGGTAAGGATAACAGTACATGGGAATAATTTTACATTATGCAGTAGTTTTTACGTTCATTGGAGATGGTAAAATTCCTAGGGAAATATTTGAATTATGCTGCGATGACAGCTTGAAAGCCAAAAGCTCAATGGCAATTATATTCACTTATCAAGTGTTTTCCCTCCTTCAGGTCTTGTCACGTCATGCCAATTGCTCAGCTTCGCCTAGAATTTTCGTTGTTCCATTGTAGTCAGCTCATGTTTCGTATTGTTACTAGTATTTTTTGATGCTGAATCAACAGGGATGGGTCTTGGAACTGCTCTACAAACATTGCCATTTGTGTATGAGCTGTCATTTTCTAGATTGTTGATATAGCAATATTATATTCTTAATACTTTTCAACGTTGGATTGAATAGGATAGATCCCACTCATGCTGGGCTGATGAATAATAAACCAGTCTGTAATCATTTGTAGCGTGTATGAACCTACTGCAGGATGTGACTGTGAGGAATAATTAAACCTCGAAAAACATCATCAAGGAATGCATGTGATTGTTGACTGAACTACAGGAATAGTATCCATTTATTTACTTATATTCGAAATATTGGTTCCTGGCAGTTTCCATTGAAACGTAAGTAGGTTGTCGCATTATACTGCCTTTACCTATGGTGAGGCCATTTTTTTAGGATAGTTAGAAGGGAGTGGGTGTAGGAATATATATTTATTTTCCTTTTTGTGGTTCTTTTCTGGACTTCGGTGTATCAGAAAACGGATTGTGGTAAACAATTAACATGCTCTGCATGCACAAACGTAAGAGGGGAAGACTTTGACCATGATATTGTACTATCTCCAGAGAGTGGCCTACATTATGTACATTTGCACATACTTTCATTTATTTTATAAATTGTTAGAAGGCTGGTCAGTTCACATGAATGTTAGCTATCAGAATACTGGTTGAACAAACGTAATTCTTTTAAATTTATTCCTTAAATTCAATCTCTTTCTAATGATTAGTCTGAGCAAATCAAACTCAGTCTACATAGTGATTAGTCTTTGGTGCCCCAATCACAACTTTTCACACACTCTGACATTTTCATGCAGTGTTGTAAAAGTAAGGTATTTAATCTAGTTTTAAAAACTAGGTATCAGGAATATCTAATACACCTTCGCTAACTGGTAGGTATTGTTTATCTAGATTAGTTTTATTTATCTACATCAGGCTCAATCAGTTCGCCTGAAGTGTGCAATGTCCCTTTTCACCCAAAATGTGTTTTTTCAATTCTTGTAGGATCATGTAAAGACAGCCAGGAGCTTGGCGTGATATTGTACACAGGAGTATCCTAATTTTTTGGAAACATTTGCCTAACTAGCCTCCAAAATGCTCGTCACTTGAGCTAGGTTCAGTGGGTAAAAGTGCTAATATGGCATGTGTATCTTATTTATCCATATAAAAATCATTGCGGCCATTTTTGAGAAAGAAAAATATTTGGAGTTTGGATCACTATGATAAGTGTAGTTAGTTGTATACTGATTTTGCTTATTTTGGCATGGCGTGGTGATCTGCAGGCTGAATCAGAAATTTGAATCCGTCTTTCATGGAGTATTTATTCATTATTTTCTCAGTCATTTAATGTTACTATGTTGTCGCCTTCATTAAGGGAACCAGGTTTCATGAAAGTTCATTCACTTGCATTGATCTTATTCGAAACAAGTTCTATGATTGGGTTTTCTTGCACGTGATTAACTTTTTTCAGGTACATATGAGAATGCATTCAGGAGATAAGCCCTACACCTGCTCTGCTTGCGGAAGGAATTTTCGTCAGTGGGGTGACCTTAAATACCACATGATATCTCTTCATTCGGACACTAAGCAATATCAATGCGAGTTCTGTGGGAAGGATTTTGCTAGGAAGTATTCATTGATTGTTCATCGAAGAATCCATACTGGAGAAAAGAATTACGTTTGTGAATTTTGCCGTAAATCTTTCCGAGCATCTTCATATTTGGTGAACCATCGAAGAATTCATACTGGTTTGTGCAGTTATTGATTTTGTTGTTGTTTTTTGATTGACTGATGCTTGACTTGACCAAAGAATCGTTTGACTTTTGGCTGTTGACCGAATTCCAATAAAGGCAAAGTCTTGCGAGATTTTACGTGGGGAAGGGAGGTATTTCAACTTTACCATAACTTGTAATTCATGGATAATTGAGTTACGAAAAAGATAGACTCATCAGAAAAGCAGTCATGGAAAAGTGAGTGTTGCTTCGAGACAAACGTAATAACAGAACTAAATGCTGATTACAGAGTGATAAAAGTGAGTTATTATAAAGTGATTTATAAACCGTCCCCACAATCTTTAGCTTGAACGTTTTAGGTGCCTACCGACTAAATCTCTTCTTCGTTCAACTCAGTTTCTATGAAAATGGCTATACAGAACAAAATGTGGGTATTAGTCAATGGAGAGTATCCCGTAAGTTTGATTAAAATCATCGAGTAGTTTTGGAGAAAATCAGAAAAATAATAGTTTACTGTTTCTGGAACCTCATGTTCTGATTTATCTTGGCTTATCTCCTCTCGATGGATAGTTTCTGCAGTAGTTGAGGAAAATAAAATGTGGATTTACATAGCTAGAAAAGAGTCTTGTAGATCAAACTTTGTTTTGCAGTTGCTGTGGGCATATTGAAACTGTTGATAAAATGATATTTGGCAAGTTTTTGTTTTTATCCCTGTTCAGTAGAAAGTTTTGTGAACAAAAAATACAGCATTGGCTGGTTGGGGAGTTCTGAATGAAAATTGTTTGAGCTGTTTTCCCTGACAGTTAAAAAAAAACCTTATTTCACTTCATAAGCAATTTCATTGTTAACCGAAGTTTCATAGAGATATCTACGAAAAATGAAAGTTTAGTACTGATTAGGAGACAATAATTTGAATGTTTTATCAAAATCATTAGAGCGGTTTTTAAGAGAAATGCGAAAAACGCTCGATTTTCACACAATTGAGATACTTTCCTTACCCATCGGGTAGGTGAAAGGAACTAAATATGAACTTCTAAAACTTATCTGAATTTCATTTTGGAAAAAGAGGGTCAATGATATGATTAGGAGTTTCGCTGATAGCACTATGAGCTTGCACGTGAATGTGTGAGATGACAGTTTCTCTAAAGTGGTAACTCACGTAGTGACTATGAACATGGAAATTGAGTGTCCCTGACCTTTAGTTTGGGTGTCCTGTTCTGCACGTATTTCATATTTATTCAGTTCACTACAGGCAGTGTGTGCTGATGTTGCTGCAACTGATGGTAATTATTCTGGGCAAGATGTTTGGCCATCTTCCATGGCAAATAGGGTCTACTGAGAGCATTTGCATTTGACACTTTTCACTGTCTTTGCTTATTTTTTGTTCTTGTGGGCGTGGTAGCAGGCTATGTGGGCTTCATTTAACCAAGGATTGATAGATTGCATTTCAACTAGTGTAGTACGCTACTGCCAAGAATTTGATGATTCTGTAGACGGTGCTATACCAGGATGGGAAGGAGAAGAAGCGGCTGTTACATTTGGGTTGCCCTAGATAAGGATTTGACATAATTAACTCCCAAACCTTAGCTGGCTGTCTTATTAAATAACTTGTCAATTATTTGCTTGTGTATTTATTTTTTCAATTATTCAGTCTGTACCATGTTGGGGCAATAGGCTTCAGGAGAGATGTTGTGGAAGCGTGATGTTGAGAAGAACAATCTGTCTCCACTTCCTAACTATAATGTGAATAATGCTGCTCTGAGAAATCTGACACTATAGTTAAGGCTCAATCTTAGCCTGGATGTGTAGGTGTGCACATTCACCTTCTACCAGTGTTGTCCAGCTTTTTTCTTCCCCCCTCCCTTCCAATTGTTTCATCCAAGTGATGTCATAGGATAGTCTAGGTGCCTGCCGCATTCATTTAAATTTAATTTGTCTACCTTGAGTGTGTACTGGACTCGAGGAAAGCATGGCTTGTAATTTTGAATTATGGCCTTTGGTCTAGTATTTAATTAATTTGGCTTCTTATTGCAGGCGAGAAACCGTACAATTGTGATGTTTGTCATAAGCCATTCCGTGTCAAGTCCGACATGAAGAGACATAGGAATACTCACAACAAAGGCAGAGTTGAAGTCGTTTCTGTACCTCCACCTGGCTCTCCTGAGACCATTCTTCCGGATAACCCTGATACTGAAAATATATTGGCAGAACACTCATTACCTCTTAACTTGAATATGCGACAAGATTCTAACGATGATCTGTCAACATATAGTCGTGATACCTTAGGCAGAGAAAATACGTTGTATGTATGGATTCCTGCTGCTGGAGAATCTATTTTACCTGACTGATCGCTACTAGCTAGCTTTTTCATTGAGTAAGTAGGCATGTGAAATGGACATTCTACTTATATCGATTGAAGCTATTTTGGTTAATAACTAGATTAAAATAAATCTTGAACTTGATGTGATCTACAAAATTTGGCTCAAGTGGGGAACGGTAGGTGCAGCATCTTTTTTTAGTAATTTCCAGTTGGGATTGATCCATATTCATCGCATTGTTCCATGTATTGAAGCTTATTCTAGATTTCAATTTAGTTTGTCATTGTAATATTGCGGCTCAAATGTCAGGTTGCTTTCTATTTAGATAAGGAACCTCCAGTGTGTTATAAAATTGTTGTTGCGTTGGAAAGTTGTGGAAATTGAATTCCACCAGAGCCACTCTGCAATTAAACGTCAAAGTTGTGGCAACTCATTGAGTAGCTAGCAGCCTGTAACTTCCGTACCTCACTTCAATCTAAAATGTCGAAAGACCCACATTCTTAGTTTGGAGATCTGATTATTTAAATAAGCAAACATTTTTAATGTGAAGCCAATTAATGTTTTGTGTAATGAGCCTGTTTGTTTTGTTGCTCATATAGAGCCAAGGAGTTTCTGGTTTCCAATTTGTTTAATAAAAAAATGTAGCATAGGGTACATTTAGCCCTCTATGTATGTAAGTCATCGGATGTGTCCTGAATCATGTAAAATACTAACGAAATATCGTTATTGTGTATCTCTCTTGCTGGGGGTACCAACTAAGATGTAACCTTCCTATAAAACTGAAACTTCTTCTCAATTCCTTACTTACTTATGTGGAAGCAAGAAAAAAAGGAGATTGACATGATTCACCAATAAAAGTAATTACCTCAGAAAACCTTTTATTTTATTTACAATTGTTTATTCATTAAGTATTGTTGCATAGGAGACAACACGTAAGCTTTGGTGACATAATGTACGTAATTTTTGTCATTTCCTGTCGATTGAATCAATGTTTTGAACACTGCAGTCTCCATTCAACAAATTTCCAGCGATAGCTATAGTCACGAAGAACAACATTAAGGTATTCAATGCTACGATTTAAATCTAATGGGAACATTAAGAAACAATGAAGCATAAAGAACTATTTTATGGAACAGTTTGGTTGCGAATAGAGTGTACGCATGATAACTTGATCTCGGAGAGTATGTGTTTAATGTAGATTCTGAGTTGCAGTGTGAGTTGAATTTAGTTGTAATGATGAGAAATCTTAGCTCACGGAAGTAGACATTTACGTTTGAGGGCCAGTTAATTTTAAATTTGTTGCCAACTTGTAACGTGTGAAAAGCGAGAGTCGACTTGGGCTTAATTACCACACAAGTAGCAGAAAGGTGGCTGACCATTGTGTATTACGCTGCAGGATTCATCTACAAGTACAGTGTTTAGGGTGTTCATGTTCACCCTGTACTTTTGAAGGTCTGTTCTTGATTCAACACAAAACTTGAAACCTATTAAACTGTTCTTGATGAAATCAGCTGTGGGTATGATGATAATGTCCGGGTCACCTTTCTTGGGGTTTGATGCCCTTATCACACTCCTGTACATGTGTTGGGGTTCATTGCTTGGTGGGATTGTATTTCATAATAATCAAATCGATTACATTAGTTTCTCTGGATATACAATCACTAAAGGTAATATTTAAAATATTTCTAGCCTTGCTTTGTAGCTTTTTGACAGGTTCTTCTTGATCATAATGGAGCACAAAACCATTCAGAGAGAGTAAAAACATGCTTCCAAGGGCTGATGGGACCCTTTTCCCTTTTTACTTTCCGCTACCCGAAGGGAAGGAAAGTATAGTAATCGGCCCACAAAAAAAATTTGGGTTTTCTTCAGATCTTTACGTTTCAGACCCTTCTGAGTCTAAAAAACCTAATTTCGGCGCGTAGTCCGTGTGTGTGTCTGTAGTTCGATTTGCGGGAGAACGGCTCATCCGATTGAGCTGGTTCTTTTTTGTTTTGTTCGTTATTTTTTGTAGACACCAAAATAAGGTTATGGACGATTTCGGCCGATGGGAAGGGGGGTGGGGTGGGGGACGAAAATGTACACTGTGAACCAAAAACTAGGGTTTTTCGCATTTTTCTCGAAAACGGCTCTAACGATTTTGATTAAACATTCAAATTATCTTCTCCTAATCAATACCTAACTTTTCTTCTCCATACATATCTCCATGAAAATACGGTGAACGGAGATATGGGCCCCTGAAGCAAAAATAGGTTTTTTACGCTTTTTGGCAAAACGGTTTCAGCGATTTTCACCAAACTCACAGGATGTTATCAAATAGTTAATACCTACATATTCTACTAAATAAATGTTCTTGTGATGGTCCATTGAACAGATATAAAAATCAAAATGTCAAAAATAACATTTTTTCTATCATTTCGGTAAATTCCAGGGTAACTTTTTCACCAGATGTGATAAATCCTAATGGAGTGTCTTTTAGTCACACATACCAACATTTCGTTCTATATAATTATTTCTGTATATATATGTTGAACGGAGATATAAGCCAAGTTAACTCAGAAAAGGAGATTTGTCAAATATTAATTTATCGATATTCCAATTTTCTCAAAAACGGCTCTAACGATTTCAATCAAACTTTCGGAGTACTCTCAGCTAACTATTCCCTACATTTTGTTCTCCATAAATGTTCCTGTAAAAATGCGTTGAACGAAGATATAGCGCCCGCCTATGTAGATGGCGTTCAAACTTAAAGGGTGGCGGAAAGTTGTGTGTTGCTACGCACCAGATATTTTCTATAGGTCGGAGAGTTAGTTGTCTCCTTTGGTATCTTGTATCTTTGAATGCACCAAACAATTCTCTGTATAACATTCTTTTTGTGCTTGTTTTTGGTGGAGTGTTGTGCTTTGGGGCCCTTTCAAATGCATTCGATGTATCGTCAACTACCCTTAGAATGTTTTTGAATTGATGGTAATATTCTATTCCATTCATTAAAGTCTGTCATCAATCAGAAGTCATTAGGATACTTCTCGGTTTATTTAGTGATGCATCCACTCAGGCTTTCTTTACTCTGACATACATCAATCAGTAAGAAGACCAAAAGTGGTTTCACAGTTTTCTTTGGGAAGTTTCTTTGCTGAAAGGACTCAGTTGTAATGCTGAGGTTTTCCATGAGTTGGGAAATGCATTCATTGAGTTACATTCTATTCAAATACTTGATTCTTCTAAACAACCAGTTATGGTTACATAACTAATTTGAGTTCAACTGAAAAGAACTTGAAGTAACACTTTTATCCCTTTGAAAATGAAACGAGCTGTGCCTAGAGTGACAAAAATGTGAACGTAAACTGCTTTGGTAGTACTTTTATCCTGCAAATCCCACTCAATTGGTCTGAGGGTTTTGAAAAAAATCTTGTTGGTTGTCTTAATAAGATATCTTCGTGACAGCAGTTTAATAAACCTCATCAAATAATCAGGAGTAACTCATAACATTATGTAATGCATACAATGATCGCCAAATTAGTTTACTGGTTTCGATCATTTTTCCTATAATTCTAGAACTAAACACCCTAAAAATAAGTGTAAAAAATAAGAAAATCAGGGTTATAGTACTCAAACAATTATGTAGTTATTAGTTATTTGGTAAACGTTTTGAGATGGCCCCAGGCAACAAAATAAATTCCACCACATTGAGAACTGTCGCTTCTATGGTCAAATTGAGTATGTCCCGCTACTATTTTCCATACTTAATGTATTGTGGTACTGCTGTTCATCAGTGACCCCCTACGAGTCCCATAACAAAACGATTTCACTGCAAAATAGATTAATTGGCTGACTCTACGTGGGCCTGAGATAAGTAGAGATCACAACTACAACGAAAATAGAAAGTTGTGAACCACTGCTGTGTTGCTGTGTACTGGAATATAAAAATGTTTATTTGGGAATTGGAAGAAGTTTCGTTTTAGCATGAGACTGAATGACTGATTGTAATGAATGGCCTTACAAGAATTGTTTTTATGTAGTTATTCAAGTTAGGAGGTAAGGAATTACCTGTCACATCAAAATCAAGATCTAATGAAAGAACAGAAATTTTTAGTAAATAGCGTGATTGTCATTCATAGAGATGATATAAGTTGTATAAATTACACATTCTTCTCAGGTCTAGTTAACCAGGAAGTTCCATTGACAGGTATGATGTTGTATCTTTTTGTTAAATTAAGGCTGAAGGAAGCAGGTTTGTCCTGTTGCCAAGTATTAGTGTTTATATGTTTAGTGATAGTTTACATGTACACTAGTTTGTAAGATGTGGCACGATGCATTCGGAGGTAGTTGTAATTGTTTATTACGTTGATTGACAAAATATTCGCTATTTTAATGTTTGCGCTTATTCGCCAAACAAGTTTGAAATGAATAGTTTAGCTTAGAATGTTCTTAATCGCTCATTTTTTTTGTTCTAAATTTAACTTGAACCTCAAACTCTATTATGAGGCGCAGCGTTAATTCAACAGCATAAAACCTTTGGTCCCCCCCCCCACCTCACCCAAGTCCTTTGCTGTATGGATATGCTTAGAGAGATTCAACTAAATGGTCGTAACTTTTAATCGTCGTCTGAGACCATTTCATATTATATGTTAGATGTTAATGACCAAGCCTGCCTATGAAATGTCCAACCCTAATTTGAAGTATGTATGTCTGCCTCTTAATATGTTCCATTTTGGCATCCCTGAGTTGGGTCAACTCGAAATCTAATTGGTTTTATTGATTGAGTACTGCATATTGATGTTTTAGGAAGAAGCAAGTTACCCTGTTTTCCTAATGTGTGTACACAGTAGTGTGTCAAGCTATGCCACAGTAGCTACTAACAATCCATGTTTCATCCGTGTTATTTTGTTTTCAAAATCTGTAGCTCCATAATTTTGCGATTGGATACTGAATTAGGTTGACGGCTTCAATACACATTTATTGTCATAACCTAGGGGTGCTCTATTACTCCTGATAGAATGGCCAAAATGATGACATCTGAGAATGATTCTGACATCTATCATACAATCATCGTGTACTGGGGAGCTGTTATTATTTTTCCATCAGAACTTCTTTTGAAGGACATTTGTTTATCTTTTACCAGCAATCACAGCTACTTTTCAGTGCTTACTCTTGTACTTATCTTTGTTCCCATAGTTATGGAATAAAAGGTTTACTATTTTTTAGACCGGATTTCAAGAATGGGGAACCTACTCGTATGCATGCTAATACCAAATTTAAATACAAAAAACTCTGCAAATTAATACACAAAGGTTTATTATTCTCTCTCACAGCATGATTGTGACTTATCCTATTTTCTTAAACGTTGAGAAATATTAAGAATGTAACATGGAGCTATCCCATTCGATTCAGCATCAAAAAATACTAGTAAAGCATACAAAACATGACCTAACTACAAAGGGACAGTGAAAATTGACATTTTCTAGGCAATTGGCACAATGTCACAAGTCGAACTGGCAGGTAGTTGGAGTGAGCTGGGAGGGTGTGCGGAAAATGAGCATAGCCCAGGTAGAAATAACAGCTTTTGCTATATTGTCCAAGAGATTTCTCCATCTAGGTGCAGTCCTAAACCTCTGAGACCTGTTTTATTTGGCTTGATACCAAACATGACATTATTGCAATGCTGTGTACCTAGGCAGATTCCTAAGTACAGATCCTAAATGTAATTTTTTTGCAATAGAAAGGATTTTTTAGACCACATAGAAGGCAAAATAGTGGTGGACGGTGGACAGACATTGGCGATTTGTAATCCCCTTGCCTTGAAATGTGAAGTATCAATTTCGAAGGGAGGGGGGGGGGGGGTGGTTGTAAAAACAATTTTGATCAGGAAACAAGTCCATTATTCAGAAGGAAGAAAGGAGTAGCGTTTTTCCACTTATCAATGGTGGTTAGGGCTGGTAACTGACACCATGGTGCTGTAAAGGTGACATAGTGGGGTATTAGTTGCAGAGTGGTTTGCATTATTGATGTAATTGTTCGAAGTTGTGAGTGATGACCGCCAAAAAAGAAAAACTTGAGATGGTGAAGATATTGACCATTATGTTACACGTATGTAGGCCTTGAAATGTATTGGAAGATATTTTGAGTGTGGTCAGATGTTGTTAGACATGGGTTTAGATCGCCTGATTTCTTCTTCCTCATTACTGAATGCTATTTCTTTACCAAAGACCAGCACATTATTGGAGGTCACCCAGCTCTACTACAAATATGTAACCCTCTTCGCAACCCTCCAGATTAAACATTCCATGCACCAACATCAGCTGGAGTTGGCCTTCTTCATTTTTATCTCAGTTCAAGTCTTCACACTATTCATGTGTGACAGTAACTTCCTGTTATATATTCTGCTGGGTACCCTGTAATTCCATCATCCTGCATCTTTCTTGCCAAATCCTGGTCTTTGGTGAAGTGAATGCTCTTTTCTTTTTTTTTTGTTGAATTCTTTTCTACTGAGTGCGTCTCCTCTGGCTGGTGAGATACTGTGGGCGAGCGCTTTTGATGTAAAGACATCATCGTCTGGCCATTGTCTGTACTGAAGTGCTGTGTGCCAAACTGAACTACGTGGTACAACAGTGGCTAAAGTTAACGTACCTGGTTGGTGAGTGCGTCTCCTCTGGCTGGTGAGATACTGTGGGCGAGCGCGTTCGATGTAAAGACATAATCGTCTGGCCATTGTCAGTACTGAGGTCAGTTAGTTGGCCGTAGAGCAACCATTTCTATAAGTACTAAAGTAATTGGGTTATACAAAATAACTTGTGCGTTATCACACTCACCCAACAGGTACATTAACTATAGTAATTTACCTAGTGGCGTAACTAACCCAATTATTTTAATAAGTGTATGTGTTTAGCATTCTTCACACTTGCAAAGTTCTAGGATTGTATCCATTGCTAGAGATTGTCTTGGCCTATATCACTTGAACGTGTTTTAACAGTTACATAAATAAGACAACAGCTCCTCAGTAGAATGACGAATGATTCTGAGACAGTAATTGCTATGTTGGTTAAGTATTATTGTGATAGTAACAAATTTCTGTATATTTGTGAAAGTTTAAGAGTTAATTTTCCGAACATTTGGTATCTATATGTATGTTAATGTTTTTCAGTTTTACTGCATCTTTTCAACCATACCACATCAATGTTAATGTATATAACATGCTCTTATGCTCTGAACTGGCGCTTTCTTTAATTGTTTTGTTAACATAGAAAATCGTTTTAAGAAAAATCCCTGTGATCTGAGTGAGGGTTTCGAGTACCCCCAGTATACATACTTTCAAGATGTATATTTATCTTTAGTAAAGTTATTTTTTACCAACCAGCAACTTAGATGTAATTTATTCCATCCAATGCAGCGCTACAAAAATCTTCCAAGATTTTCCACTGTTTACCAGGCATTTATGCCCTTTTGTTGTGGATTGTGAATTATTAGTATTTGAACGCTACGATATTGGTCAGTGGCTGTACTTAGTGTTGACTCAAAGGCATTTCTTGGCCCAAAGGGTAAGGTATGTGTTGCTATCAGCTCGGGTTAAAAGTTTAATTTATTTCCACCAGATAAACCGGATTACAGTTTAAGGTCTTTGTGTCAACCTAAAAGAGTGTATCTGTGTCTTAGTCGGATTTGGAGGCATAATGCCTTATCAACCTGCTGGTGGTGGTAGATAGGAACACCGTGGATGGGTAAGGAAGGATGGAACTCCTGTTGGTGGAGTTTTGCGCTGGAGGTCCTAGTTTTTCCTTAGGGTGAGTAAGCAGTGAACAAAGGAGGGACTGCTCCAAATGCATTCCCTGCCTTCAAAAATTTTCAAAAGTCATGAGTTAACCAATAAGTGAAAAATCAACCATAGAATAAAATGTTCGTTGACATTAGTGTACAGGTGTGCTTCTGAGGAGATAGGCTTCATTGCCACAGCTGAGGCACCTCATCAAAGAAATATCCGGTACGACACATCACACAACTTATTCAGCCATTCTATGACTAGAACTAATCAAATCTGTGTTAACCACATTTTACATGGTAGCCGAAGGCGCTTATGGTTCTGGAATATATTGTGTTGCTTGTACCATGACCATTATTGAGTAATCTGATCTCAGGCGATTGATTTATGAGATTGCCTGTGATTTTTTTGGAGAAAGATTGCGTTCATTTTGTTGGAATAAGCTGGTAAAAACTATGAGAAATGGTATTAGGAGTTGCTCTTACGTATTTCATGATCATTATCAAAGGCTCTTTGTATAAGGTACTTTATTGGACAACCTCATCAATTTTTCTGAAGATTACAGGAACATTTGAGAGGAGTTAGTAAGAAAAAAATGTTGCTAAAATCGATTTTCGTCAGTGTTTGGTTGTTTATTGTGCTGCTCTCGTAATTTTCCCACAAATGAGAATTTTACGGTACTATTGGGTCATTTGAGCTGTAGAGAAAATTTAATCAAAATCATTACACTTGTTTTTGAGAAAAAACATATTTAGGGTTTTGAACCAGAGTATAGTTAGTTTTGGGAGAATTTTTCTCATACCCTTATTTTGGCGTCCCATGGTAACATGCAGGCCAGATATCAAATCAGAAGCTACAAAACTGTGACAGATATAACCTCTCTTAATTTATTTGAATTTCTGTTTAGGAGCCGCTGTTGCCAAGTCTTATGGTTAGCATTGGAGGGAAAACCCAGTGTTAACTTGGTGAGAGAATGGCAAAAACAATTAAGGTCATCTATACTTTGGTTTAGTTATCTTCTTTCTGAAACTAGAATATGTACGTAAGTTAGGTAAAATGGACCGAAAAATTGTGGATTTTCTCAGAAGCGGCTCCAACGATTTGGACACTAACTGAGACACCAATCATTCATCTCTTCTCTGCAAATATTTCAGTGAAATCATTGAGGACAGAGTTATTACCAGTTTCAAAACAATTGTAATTCTTGTGGTGTCTTCAATTAGTCAAAACTATACATGTAATGTAATTAACTATATATGTAAATGTTTCTCTGACATCAGTTGAGTGTAGAATGAAGCCAAAAGCTTTTAACTCCAAACATTTAGAAAATTGTCACAGTATGCACCAAACTTTCAATGTATATTTCAACAATACGTACCTACATTCTGCTCCTCCAAGATATTCGTACAAACAGCTGCAAATATTCACGCCAAAATGCAAATAGCCTAAACATCAGAGAATGAGATTATTCGACCATTGAAAATTCTTTCTTGAACTTTGTTAAATTGGCGCTTGAACTGGTTATCAAATAAACTCAGAGGATCTTTTCCAGTTATAAGTACTTGAGCTTAGCTATCCAAAAACATTTCTGTAGAAATGGATTGATCAAATATGCAGTGTCTGTCATTCGCGGTTTGAACTTCTTAAAAACTCTTCATTAAAAAATTACTAAAATGAATATCCGTAGCCATTCTTTTTGTTTGGAAACTGGCTTTACTAATTGACGTTTCTTCGCTGTGTTCTTACAGATTCCAAGACACGAAAATAAGGTTTCAGGTCATTTAGTTTTGAGACCAGGGTTTAAACGCGTTCCTCAAAAATGGCCCTAGGTACATTGCACGAATGTAAAAATCAAATTATATTCCGGGGTATTGCGAGTTTTATAAACTCAGCAAAGACTCTATTGACTTTCAGGTAAGAAAATTTGGCATTTTGAGCGTTGAATATGACTGCTTCGAGGCTATCTGTGGTAGTATTTGATGCACCTGTGATCAATACGCGGTAACTGGCACGGGTGAGCAAAAATGTACAGCTGTAGATCTTTTTGGTGACGTGTTACTATGTTCTCCTTCAAACAAAACACGAGGACATTATGTATCCTTGAGTTATTTATGATAAATAGCAGTACATTCAACTAACACTTTATTACTTATAATCACCATCCATACAACATGTATAAATTAAATGTTACGAAGCAATTCGCCCGAATGAATTGCTGGATTGAACTTTCATAATTGCTATATCAACAAGGTTCTAACCAGAGTACAAGTTAGTTAACCCCATATCCTTAAAATAGTGGCAACAATAATTTTTGTTAGAACATGACTGTGTACAAATTCTTGAAAGGAACAGCATTTGGTTTACTCCATCATCGGAAATTTCTTCAAAAATTCTATATGGTTCACAAACATCAACCATCTAAACGAAAATAAAAATATTGATGCAACAGCTGTTCACAACTATTTCACAGTACCATATAAGGGTTAGTCACCAAGGGGATTAATAATTCTAAGAACGAAAAATTGTTTCTACAAAGTGCTAAATACTAATTCCAGCATATCACCGGGAGGATGTAGAGTAAGACTTCAGAAAAGAACTCTTCTCATACATTTTAGTTCGAAGCCTTTGACAACTTTTATAGTTTGTATAAAGCCCCTAATGGTTCTAATGAAAAAAAACTGAACCCAGAGGCATCCATATATCACATGCATATACAAGGTATATCCACAAAGTTACATTTCTATTTCTATCTGCCGCAGCTGTGTGATCGCAGTTCTGAGCATACATGCCAGTTACTCTGACCCAAGCAGAAGAAATGTACGCCATTTTCAGATCATTGCTGCCGACATATTCTTTGTAGTGCTTCATTATGTCAGCCTTAATTGAAAATTCAGCCGCTTGTGAAACTTGATCTGTGAGGTTTATGGACAAACAGGTATGAGTGATTCAATGGTTAGAAGATGAATTGAAGAGAATCTTAAGCAAAACTGTAAGTTAATATTTAGTCCTCCTGCTATGGAATTCCCACAAATCACTAATTCATGAAATTGGTACTGACAAACTGAAATGTCAAAAAACTTTGTTTACGTTGGGAACCCAAAATTCTTACAGAACAACACAAAAAACAACGGATAGGCAATGCACTTAAGTTTTTAACTTACAACAATGAAGAAGGTGATGATTCTCTTTCTCAGGTAGCCATAGAACATGCAATTTGGGTATCTTATGACAAATCAGAAACTACATAGGAATCAATGGAATAGAGGCACACTTTATCCTCAATGAAAGTTAAGGCAAGGCAATCTTGACATCTCAAAAACTCACGCACACCGCTTTTGGGGCACTGGTGACAACCTTATATAGAAGGCATATAAAAACTTATGCTACGCTATGACAAGTGCCTAAAAAATTTCGGAAGCTATGTAGAAAATTAGTTTAACAGTTGGAGATTTTTGTAAAATAAATATTTCACAAAAATCTACATATAAAATCTTTTTATGTACACGTTTTTTTCTATAAGCAGAAAGAACTTACTTTGTGGATATATCTTAAATACATCAAACCACACAAGGTCGTTTGTTCCTAATCAAGCACAGACAAAGAAGTAAAATACTGGGAAAGAATTTTAATAGGACGTACCATCAAGATTTTGATTGATGCTGTTGTCAGAATTGTACTCTTCTTATTTCCAGGGCCTGTTGCAGTAAAAAGCGTAGTGGAGGGAGCAGTTGAAGAAAGGGGGCAGGAGTGGGGAGAGAGTTGAAAAGATTGAAGAAATGTATTAATCAAGGGTTTTTAGTAACACCTAATAGGAGGAGATACCATTTAGATATAACCAAAAAACTTTTGATTGATAACCTCTTCATTACTTCAATTTACTTAGAGTTATTTCTCTGGCTTTTCGTTTTTACTTCAATTTTATTCTGCTTCCTGCTTTCGAACCTGTTTACTTGCTTCCCCCAGCTCTCCAATTGAATCCTACATCTATGACAGTCCTTGAGTCCATTATATCTTCAACCCATTCAGCCCCCCCCCCCCATTCTTTCTTGAACAATCTACTAACGTCTACTGCAACAGGCCCTAGAAAGAAGAAGAAGTGTGATGACACCATCAAGCTGAAAGCTGAAGGGCATGGACGCTGGATGGGCGCTAATTTAATTATACACACACATCATATATGTATCTCATAAATACCTGATTGGGCACAAACAGCCTTTCAATTTTACAGTCAATTGCTCTGCTCTTCTCAAATCTGATCAGTTCAGCCTATTTGAAACAGACAAGCTCAGAAAAAAAGATACATACACTTAACTGGGAATGCGTCACACTCCCCCCACCCGTCACTAACATAAATGCAAGGCGCACTCGACATTTACAGATTTTTGTTCAATTGGTTCTCACAGAAATGCTTACGGAGATCAATATGTACACATTGGTTATTTAAAAAGTAACCAGTGTTTAATCAATTTGTGAAACTTGCATTTCTTTAATGGTTGAAAAGTAAGCAGTCACAACTGTAACTCAAGAGATATTTGAACCTTTTTATTTACCTCCCTGAAACTAATCTGATAATTCGCAAGAAAAACAGTGATTTACATACTTTCTAAATCGTTAATGGAGACAGAAATAAGTATAGGATTAATGCATAAAAGGTTTAGGGTTCAGCTAATCCTATTTCTGCCTCCCCTAACGACTTAGAATGTGTATAGTTCACAATGACCCAGCCTGATATTCCTTTCCACTTGCATACACTGTACATATATGCATACATACATACGTTTTTGTTGGCTATTCTTGACTGTTCAACGATAAATAGATATGTTTGATGGAGTTCAGTCAATAATGATGCGTATGTAGGGGGAGGGGGGGAATTGAAACCCCAAAACATCGCCACTGGATATATGTCATTACTGACTGGGCTTCAACAAACATATCCACTTATATGTAGCAGAATATCTTCAAATTGGAAGTTGGATAAACAAAAACTTGAAAAAAAAACAACACAAAACAAAGGGGCTTTGTTAGTGCATTTCACTAACTTTTTGCACTTTGTAAATGTAAATGAGAAATGTTGAATATAACATTTGTTTCAAAATATAATGTGGACATTGATAAAAATAATCATGAACTATTTGCCGACATCAACATGAGCTCTAAGATTTCATAGCTATTGTAGCTTTCTACACAGCTAGTGGTAGTTCAATTGTTACGAATAACTGCACAAACACCTTCCAGCACTTACTTGCTCATTCACTGTAACCACAGAAACCCCAACACCTAATCTAATATCCCCTCAGAAATGTTGACTAACCTCAAACATGGACTGTTGAATCAAACTATACATTTCCAGACATTAAGGCAACTGATAGGGTAATGTCAACGCTTAAATATTAACTACACCAGGACCGCCAAGCTGAACAATCATTTGAGATAAAATTTAATCGGCATTAATATTTTTTTCTTTCTGAACTTTTGAAGAGTGATTGATGTTCTCACGAGAATTGCATTGATTTTGTCAATGCCAACATTAGATATGTATGTGATGTACATTCAAATTCATGCTGATACTGATCAACAAAACATCAACACTTCAGTATTCAAAATAGCACAGCCATGACAGGAAATGAAGGATTTTGAGGAATCCGTATAATGAATTAACATTGAGATAAATGAGGAGCCTAAAAATGGAAGCCAAAACTATAGTTTCAGTGGATCAAAATTCTCATGGAACGTCTCTCTGATCTGGGATCAGGGATAGGAAAAATGATGATAAAAATGTCCACACAATGGCAAACCAATGAGGTCTCTCTTGAAGGTCTCCAACTTCATTAGGGCGATCATCATCATTACTAGTAACATGCTCTTGCTCATCATTGCCATTGTTCCTGCGACGCCACCTTTCCAAGTCTATGCTAAATCTAAAGAAAAGACAAAATATAATTGAGCTATACATTTAGCTTCAAATTATAGCGAGATCATAACACAAAAGTACTATTACATTCTCTCTAGTTTATACCTGGACACTAATGCCACCAGAGTACTAAGGTTGAAAATGATAACATGACATATTGTGGTTAAGTTGTAAGATAGGCAGTGTTTCCATGCAACGAACTGTCATAGCTTAATAGACCTTTTGAGGAAAGAGGATTGATTATTCATTGACAACGGGGCAAGGGGTGGGAAATATGCTTGAAAAGTGCTCTTAGAAAAATTGTGCATATGAGGTACGGATCATAATAAGCCATTGCAGAGTGCTGATTTACTTTTAACTATCAATTGAAGAAGGCACTATAGTTGGGCCTTATGTGGTAGAAGATGAAGTATAGACCAAACCAGCTGCATATAATCTCAATCTGATACTCAACACCAAAATAAGCCACTGGAGGCAGTATTTGACACCCTGCCAGCATGGTAGTGACGATGTTGGCTCAGCTGAGTAGGCCAGTCTACCTTCCCGAGTTTTAGGAAGCATTCCCTCTGACTATACTTAGTACGGACTGCTTTTAATATACCCTCCTGCTTTCTCATTATTGTGCATTTTCATGTAGTTATTTCCAGTGAATTTCGTATCATAATTGTTTCAATTTTTCTCAAAAAGAGCAGTAGTTATTTTAGCCAAACTCACAATGAATCCCAACCTTCTAATACCCTCAGAAAATTTCTGTGGAACTGTGGGGTGAGAAAAGCTGTGCCTCTTCAAGTATTTCTGCACAATTCTCATAATCCAAAGTTTATGGAAATGAAAAAATGAGTCATTTAATCGACAGTTAATTCCAAATAGGTAAAATTGTGGTGATACAAACTCGATTGTGTTCTGCTAAACAGAGTGAGATAAACCAGTAACTGACAAACTAATCACAATGAAAAGGTTAGGAATAATCGCTATGTATTGAGGAGGAGTACTCATTCAATAAGCATTTGTTTGGCAAGTGATGAAAAATCAACTTACAGGATAAGCGCAACGGCCATGACAAGCATGAACCTTAGTGGAGAGGAGTAGAAGTACACGACACTGGTGAGTACCACTAAACGACTTATGATGTATATCCATTCAAGCCAATCTCTATTTACATGGTTCTCCTCTTCAGGTTCTTCTTCAGCTGTAAAAATTAAAAATACGAATTAATTCCAACAAACATCCACACAAGTAATCATTACAAACATTGAGTACCAAATTAATTTATATCAATCTTCAAGTTTCAGAACTATTTTATTTCTGAGAGGAAGTATTATACTCAACCCCAGAATAATGGGATCTCCATTATTAAATATGGATTATCTTGAAAAACCAAATTTGAGAAAAGCAGAATCAAGTCACCTATTGTGAAGCATTGGCAATGATATAATTATATTATGAACAGGAGCAGAATTGAGAGTGGAATTATCTCTGTATACTTCAATCAAAATCATTCCTAAACGCGTTTACTATAAATACAAAATTTTAATCTGCAGGAGAACATCTAAAACATCACATCTGAAACGTCTAAAAATCTTCGACAAAAACAGAATTCAGTAGAATTTTTTTATTGTAAATTCCACACCCAAAAAATTGTAGCAACAATTCCACAAGTTATCTATACGCTGGTTAGTCAATAAAGGTCATGAAGTATGTAGGGGCAACCCAATAAATTGTGAAGAATTGAGCACTCGGAGTTTCATGACTGTTCCCATTAGAAAATCATTTTTATCACAAAATGACCTGACATAACAATTTTGAAGATATCAACTTTCAACATATTTGCCACAGATTAACTCCTGCATTTTGTTCTCTATAAGCAGCTACCGCCTTGGACTGGAGGGGGTTGACATGACTCCTCAAACACGACATGGCAGAAGGAGCTACTTCACTCTTTTTTCATCTGTTCACTAGAAACAGGAACTTTCTACCTCTGAAGATCCAGTCACCGGACAAGTACCGACTTGTATGAGACCGCTCCATTGAAAGATGTCAAGATCAAGTCTGCCTACTGACACTCAAAAACAAATTTCTCCGTGTTCCTCCGACCAAATAAACGACATTGCATGCCAAAAAACTGAATTGTAGGGAAAATACTTTTCTCAAATAAGAACCTTGATTTTGAGGAGGAGCATCGTTTACTTGTTGAGGTGCATGTTGCTGCTCTCCATTATTTCCAGGCCTCGCATAGTATCTTCCATTAGACCTGGAACATTTAGAACAACCAATCTTTAAATGTGGAGAGTTAAATAGATAACCTAAGCTCAATGTATCTATGTTAATTGAAAGTACTACAAAATGCCACGTCAATAGCATACTCACATTTGCATATATTGGGTCACATACTGCATGTAGGCTTGCTGAACCCACATTATATGTCGGTTCATATTCTCCTGGGTATAGTAATTGTATGTATATGGCATGCTGTTCATTGCAGCAGGAAATGAAGCTGGAAATCTCCTTCTAGCTTCTTGATTCCCATCTTCAGGAAATGTAGGATATCTAGACGTGTCTGAAACCAACATTTGTTTATTAAATGTTAATGGCATAATATTACAAATAGCGAGCATATACCTCCTATTTCACATGTACCCTGTACATGACCTCTGTCAGGTTAAGTTGAGCTCACAATGAAGAATAAAAGTGGGCAGCTTTCATTACATATGTTGGGCGAAGATTGTTGCACTACATTATATGAATTAACGTTTTTCACTGGTGCCTTGACATAATCATCAACACACAATATTGTGTCAGAAAAATAGGGCTCGTTACACCATTAACCGTCGGTGCATTAAGGCACGTTTTTCAATGAAAGAACACACTTTTTAAGGAAGAAAACGACGAATTCTTGGAGCATTTCTAAAAGGAAAATGTTTTAGCGTCAGTTACATAGGACCTGGATGTGAGCCGAAGCCTCTGTTTTTCGGCAAAGGTCACTCATTGCCTTGAGTGTCCTTGGTCGTGGGTTTCATTTCCTTTGTTATTTCTTTTTTTCCCCTTTTGACGATTACGTAAGGGACATTTTTTATTCTAGTGCCTCCACGTTTCAAGTGATTCATTGCTTGCCCAAAAGTTAGCCTGGCCACCCGAAAATTGTTCCGTGTCTTTTTCCCTGGTAATCCAGAACGTATATTTGGGGATCCGAAGTGAGTAGTTCCGCGCAACCGATTCGGAATCCAATCGAACGCGTACGCGATCGCGAGTTCGTCAGAACTGGACACTCATCACATCGCCACCATCCATCAGAACACAAAGTCAACCGGAAGACGACGCCTCAGGTTATACTTAAAGGGGCAGTGTAGTTGGTGGAACCCTTTTCTTTTGCTCCTACAGGAATTCCTGTTTTATTTTACTCTATGCATGCAATCGAGTAGTAAGGATGACTGAGGTCACTTCACCCTCCCAATGCCGCCATGTCAGCTCTGACCAAAACCCTAGCGATTCTGGTTCCCGTGGTTCGGAACCTAGTCAGCTGCTATCGTGTTCAATTTGGTGGCATGGACCAAGCTGGCTTGCAAAATCAGAAGCAGAATGGCCATCATTTCACACTCCAAGTACCAACGAAATTCCAGAGCTCAAATCTGAAATTCCAGTAACTCTCATTACTGCAGAGTTTGTCGACCATTTTTGCTCTTGGATGTCTAGATTTTCGTCTTTTTATCGCCTTTTACGAACTATAGCAAGCCTGAAAGTGTTTGTGCGGCATTGGAAATCCAGAAGAAGGCATAATAATGTCCAAGTACTTTCAGATAAAGAGGGAATTCCCCCAATCACTTTCAAGGATTTGAAAGACAGTCTGACTTTGGGCATCCATATGGTTCAATTGAAATACTTCTTTGATGGCAAGGAAGGGAACATCGAGCCATGTCTGAAGAAATATACCAAATTATCACCGTTTATCGACGAGTGTGGAATCCTCCGAGCTGGTGGAAGATTGAGAAATGCAAACCTTCCAGAGTATTCCAAGCATCCCGTACTACTTCCCAGTCACTGTCATTTCACGGTGATCCTCGTGGATCATTACCACAAGGCATTTTGTCATCCTAGCCCAACTGTTCTTCAAGCAATGCTTCAACGCAAATATTGGATCCCTGCAGTTAGAAGATTAGTTCGCTCTCGTACATTTATGTGCATCAGATGCTTCAAGAACAAAGCCAAGCCTATCATCCCAAGAATGGGAGACCTTCCCACGTACAGATTGCAGGGTGGGCGGGCATTCCAGTTTGTTGGCACCGACTTTGCAGGTCTTTTCAAATTAAAAGAGTCAACTCGTAGAAATGCTTCAGTAAACAAAGTTTACCTATGCTTATTTGTTTGCATGACTACGAAGGCTCTCTATTTAGAGCCCATAACAAAACTCACGACTGAGGCCTTTCTTGCATCTTTCCATCGATTCGTGTGCCGACGCGGTCTACCTTCAGACGTTTATAGTGATAGCGGGACCAATTACATAGGTGCAGCCCGCCATCTCAAGGAAGTGTTGGATTGGTATGCTCAAAGCTTGATCAAGGGTACTATCCAAGAGTCTGCTCTTCAGATGGGAATCAAGTGGCACTTCAACCCTCCATCCTCGCCACATATGGGTGGAATTTGGGAAGGAGGAGTGAAATCTGTTAAGCGCCTTATAAGAATCATTGCTGGTGATAGCTGTATGACCTTCGAGGAGATATGCACCCTCTTCTGTAAGATAGAAGCCCAACTCAATTCTCAACCTCTTTGCCCATTATCGAATAGCCCCGAGGACCTGGATTTTTTATCTCCTGGGCATTTTTTAATAGGGCAACCACTCATGGCACAACCTGAAGAGTCTCTTGTCAATCTCAAGGAGAATTTACTGTCTCGTTGGCAGATGATTGAGAGGATGAGCCAACAGTTCTAGAATCGATGGAGGGCAGAATACCTGGTAACTCTCATACAGCGACCAAAGTGGACCCAATCTCATCGCAACCTCCAAGTTGGTGATCTCGTCCTGCTGCGAGAATCAGGTGATTACCCCACACATTGGCTAACTGCCCGTGTTAGCAAGATTCACCCTGGCACAGACGGGACTGTCAGAGTTGTCACTATCAAGACTAAGACTTCAACATTAATTCATCCTGCTGTTAAGCTCATCCCTATGCTACCTCTTGACCATCAACCTTATCCTAACAACCACCCATAGAGAAGAAGAAAATTTCATTGCAATTTTGGTGGGCGGAATGTTTTAGCGTCAGTTACATAGGACCTGGATGTGAGCCGAAGCCTCTGTTTTTCGGCAAAGGTCACTCATTGCCTTGAGTGTCCTTGGTCGTGGGTTTCATTTCCTTTGTTATTTCTTTTTTTCCCCTTTTGACGATTACGTAAGGGACATTTTTTATTCTAGTGCCTTCACGTTTCAAGTGATTCATTGCTTGCCCAAAAGTTAGCCTGGCCACCCGAAAATTGTTCCGTGTCTTTTTCCCTGGTAATCCAGAACGTATATTTGGGGATCCGAAGTGAGTAGTTCCGCGCAACCGATTCGGAATCCAATCGAACGCGTACGCGATCGCGAGTTCGTCAGAACTGGACACTCATCACATCGCCACCATCCATCAGAACACGAAGTCAACCGGAAGACGACGCCTCAGGTTATACTTAAAGGGGCAGTTTAGTTGGTGGAACCCTTTTCTTTTGCTCCTACAGGAATTCCTGTTTTATTTTACTCGGAGAGAGAACAATTTCTTTTTTTGTTTTATAATAAATCGTATGTACATCGTGTGGTTCAAGGGCTTTGTTTCAAGGAAACTTCTCCTCCCCACCACATTGATCGTTACAGAAACATTCAAGTTTCAATCAGCTACTTACCATACGCATTGTTGGAAGGCCACGTTTGATTTGGGGCAGCTTCTGTATTCGTCGGACAATCAGGTTTAGTGGGCGTTGTTGTCACATTAGGAATCCATGGGGTATCTTTTGTTGAGCACACAAGATGAATTGTATTATTTTCAAGCCCATCATATGTTCTCAAAATGTCTGATAGTACAGCACAGTCAGACAGCAACTTCCCAGAATAGATTAGTTTTTGGCCGTCAGGATGCTGCAAATATAATATACATAATGTCATTGGATGAGTAAAGTCCATACATGTAGTAGATTATATAGAAACACATTAGATTCTAAGCAAGCTCAGTAGGTTAAGCAATTTCAATTATTATTAAGTGACCAAGTAATAAATACAACTGAATTGAAACCAGTTTTTTTTCCTATCAGTAGAGCAGTATATGCCACGCATCCCTTAAAATACCTGGAAGCAGGAATCAAAGTCAATCAACTGATGTGAATCATCAAATAAATGGAGGCGCCAATTAGTGAAATTACGATCTATTCTCATGAACAGGCCTCATCAATTGGACTTATATCCATTGGTTTCATACTATGTTGTGGACAAATCACACAACTTTCCTCGGCTCCATGCGCATTCAGCGATTTTCTTGACTCTAGCAACTAATCAAATTTATTATTTCATTCAGTTTATAACATTCTACATGAAGACTCTTGGTATTTAAGGTTCCGGAATTTATTGTGATACTCCTACTAGTGCTAGGACCATTATTGAGCAATCACTGCACATGTAATTTGAAAGACTGTCTACATGACCTATCTGAGTAGGATTGTTTGAGTTCACTGTTTTGGAAGAATTGGGAACGAACTTTTAGAAATGGTAGTCAGTGAAACCGAATTTCACAGTACTTGATTGGATACCAGTTCAATTTTTTTGAAGATTCTAGCAACATTTGAGCAAAGATGATTTAAAAAACAAAAACAGAAAAAAACAAAACAAAAAAAACTGCGCTAAAATCAACATTTGTTGAAATGTTTGGTAATTTATTGTGCTGCTCTCGTCGTTTTGCCACGGATGGGACTTTTATTCGATGGTACTCTGGTGTTTTTTGGAGTTGTCCATACAGAATACTTAATCGAAATCGTTGGGGCCATTTTTGAGGAAAAAAACAGCGTTTTGATCATTATGATAACTATAGCTAGCTTAGTGAGGATTTTGCTCATAGCCTTATTTTGGCAACCCGTGGTAATCTGCGAGCTAGATATCAAGTTTGAGCTGATTTGGTTCATCCATTTTATCCCAATTGCGTTCAAAGATACACATACACAGACAATTTTCCCAAATAGTGTTTTTTCAACTCAGTAGGCCCTAAAACGCCTCGCCTCTCCTATCTGAAGAAAACTAAAAAAAAAATTTCGTTTCAACCGATTACATAACTCTACTACTTCGCAGAGCCAAGGAACAAGGGTTTATTCACTTGCACAGCATAATCCCTTTCCTCTATTCAATCTGCCGAAAAATATTGGGGATGAATTGGGCATGAGTTTATCGGGAATCCAGAAAACGACAACTCATATGCAAATCACTGTTTGTAAAGCACTTCTGAGACTCATTGAGCCCTGAGACTGGTTTAGTCCAATCCGATTACTCAGCAGGCAGGCACAACTAGATACCAAATGGGAATTTTTTCTACACTACCTTGAAGGCAAAATATGGCCCGGTCAGTGGATGGACATTGCAGATTTGGAATTAGGAGGGGGGGGGGGGCAGGGATGTAATAAAAATTTCCCATCCAAACACATAGGTGTGTTATCCAGAATGAATAATAACACTAAAAGGTGGAGTACAAAATGGGAAAAGAATGGCTGGTGAACAAGCTATGTTGATCACTGGGTATGTTCAGAAAACTTCTTGAAACATCCTCTGGTTCAACGTTCATTCTCAAGTCTCTCAAGGTGGATGCATTCAGGTCTATCAAATCATTAGATACTCATGAACTGCTTGCCAATTTGTGTGGATAAGATATTTTGTTCCGTGCAAGTAGTGAGGACAAGCAACCTTATTTGGAGATAGTATTAACCTTATGGATGTGAATTCCCTTTCATTGGAAGCTTACTGGACGAGGCTACCACTCTGATTTTTTCAAGAACAGAGCTAGATTTATGGCGGAAAAGCTGCACTGAAATATTTTATCATGCACTCCTCATCATTTTCCCACAAATGAAAATTTCCAAGTATTGTTATATCATTTGGAGCTGTTCACACAAAAAAATTGATCAAAATCATTATAGCTGTTTTTGAGAAAACAGTATTTGGTGCTTTGAAAACAATGACGAGTTTAGTTAGTTTTGGGTTGATTTTGCACATAGCTATGTTGACTTGCAGAATAAATATAAAAATTGAGCACATTCAGTTTAGCAGTTTTTTTTTTTTCAAACACAAGCACATAGACTAGTTACTCAAATGGTGTTTTTCAGACTCAGCAGCCATTGAAAGAGATCTGAAGAGAAATAAAAAACAAAAATTTCAGCCAATCACATAACTTTGTTAACAAAGAATACGTTTAAAAAACATCTATTTTACAAGGCTCGTGCCTAATGGAACTCCTCCCTAGAACACCAAGCCCAACATCTGAGAGCGACTCATGCATGTTTGAATGAATTCGAAGAAGAAACAGGCTGTTCTCTCAAATTCATAGGGGCTAGAGATAGAACCCCACGCTTTTTTTTGGGCTTAATGTCTCACCACGTCACACTGTACCTGGACCACAAATTCAATGGAAATACATCAACACTTTTTTAAGAAAAAACAAAATCCAAACTTGCATAAAAAGCAACACGTATTAACTTAAAATAATTGCAAGAGCAGGAAGACCTACTGGTTTGCTGGGGTACACATTTGATAAATGAACCTTGAGTTCTTTAATGGTCCAACTTCGTACACATTCAATCGACTGATCTTCCACCATCTGGTTGGGAGCTTTGATCAATATCGTGACTGCAGATTGCCCTTCATTCATCTTAATTTCTAAAAAAAATACCAAAATAATAGAATTAAGTTAAAAGAAAGAAAATTAAAGAGTCAAGTTGACGTATTAGATTAAATTTTACAAGATTGAATTGGAGCAAAGTACAGAGTTAGATTCATATGATATCTCATCTGAGGAACTACTTCCAATAAAGTTGAATGAGATGTATGCAATATTGAGAAGAAGAGATTATGAGGAACCAGGAGCATAGCTTAATTCTTTACAGATAACCTTATACAATATGAGTAGTAGTGCCTGAGAAACTAGCCTTTTTTTTAAACTCTGGTTCTGTACGTTGAAAGTCATAGGCATCATAGCGTAAGGGTCAGTGTACCACCATTCAGGTATTATGATATGAACACCATTAATATGAAGACTATTGTGACAGGGTAGCAATTTGATAAACACAAAACCTTGGATAGTAATTAAGCATTTTGATATGTCTGTCATAACGAACTCTAGCTTCCTATACTGTTGGGAACAAGAGAAAGAGATATCTCAAGTTCAGTAAAGGCAAAGAACGAGTTGACGAATAATATGAGTGAGTGAGAGAGAATTGTATTGTTACACCAGTTGAAAGACGACAGAGACAAGGGTTCAGAATAGAGTATGAGAGAGTTCACCCACAACAGGAGTTAGGCTATGGTTGGGCAAACTGGTGTGAGCCAGAAAATGACCTGAGAACGAGAATATAACTGTCTAGTATAAGGGAGACTGTGGACAATACTCTTGCACAGGGCCATTTACTTAGGCGTGATGGGCTATTGCCCTGTTATCAGGGGTAGCAAACTCACAGTCAATGAAAATAGTACTGGCCCAATCCGAGAGCTGTGCTCCAGTGGATCACCAAGGGCTACACAACAGCAACCATTGAAGCACTCCAAGTGACGACTCACTGACTTATACATATAGTGAGCATTCTGTGCAGAAGATTCTCTTCTTATGGGCGGTTGCCCTAGATATTTTAAAGCAGTGCCTGTCAGGACCATCAACTGTACTACTCAACTGATCTACGTACTACTCCCAATGTAACGCCAACATGACTTTGGGCAAAAGAGTTTTAGGGACACTAGCTCGGAAGCAACCTTCGACAATGCTCATTGTTGCATGCACACACAACTCTTTGTTTAGATTCACTTTTACTGCTTAACGTTGCTGTAATCGCAGCTGATATTAACCTGTTATCGTGAAAAGCTGTATCTTTTACAGCTTCTGACATCACAACCCTGCCTTCCACTTCTTACCCCAGTCTACATCATACTATCAAGTAGATGAGCCTAGTCTACCATGTTTGCGCTGTGTGCAGATAGGCAGTTATGTTTGTGTGTTGCACACAGTGGCTTCGGTCTCTGCTCTAGCACAATAGCGAAACTGCAACCTCCATGACTTTTGACTGATATGTATCTTATAAGGGTTAAAGAACAGTCATTTTGATAAGGAAACAGCCCTGAGGCTATGGTCTGACGCTTGTAATACCGCCCCCCTTCATCATTCATCTGCCGATTACCTATTTAATACGAAGGCTATTGTTACAGTCGCAGCCACTCATAACTGTTATCTCTTATCAGTGCTCGGACTTTCTTAAGCGTACAGTTCTCTCACCTGAATTGCAGAGCTTATATCGCATTGTACCATCTGAGGGGCATTATCGTTACGAGATTGATTTAAGGGCAACTTTCCCGATTTGTTAATGTTCCATAATAAACAACGAGAAATACACCATTGCTTGTCTAGCTAAGTCCTGACGTACTAAATACCTCTAATCCTACAAGCTTTCGATATTATTCAATGGGAATATCGCGTCAGGACCACTCAAGACATGGAACTAAACTCACATATAGCAGATCAGCTGACAACTGCACAGCTCAGAACTTGGGGAGATGACTGTTGATTGAATTACCATAAATTAGTAGACATTATCAGAAATCAAAAGGGGTTACAGACAGAAGAACGGCGCAATACTTACCAATAGACGTAAGAGCTGTTTCTAATTACCCTTATCTCTCAATTACATCCTATTCTCACGGCACTGCCGAGATGACCAGCGAATCCACCCCAACACAGCAAAACACTAACACTTAGCCCAGGGGCGGGAGTTTTCTCACAACCAAACCGCTGAGTAAAATCTAATCGTTTATCAACGAAATAAAACTAACACGGGATCAATGGATTTGTTTACACCTAACAGTGTTGCTGATAACGAATTGAAATGGGGCGGCTGCGAAAGGACTTTTATCATTATTAACACGCCAAAAGAAACGCGCGAATGCCCGGTTTAACGCACATAGACGATACACAATCAGTTGATTGGCTTTAAATGGAACATTGTGCTCGTGTTACTGAGCGATTGGCCAAGAAAGTTAGAAGACGTACACCGGAGCCGACTGACATCTGACGGAACCTTACGAGCCCCTGAGTGGGCGTTCGCAGAGACGCTCACGAGCAGGTTCATGGCGAACGAACCAAAAAGAGCTGTTATGGAAGATGAACCGCTTCTTGGAACGAAGGGACAACCAGTGAGTTTTACAGTTCAATTGTGAAGTCCGTGCTACCTCGTAATTAAATAATTACAATTATTTCTTTTTTCATAATGCATTGAGCTCTTTCTATATCACACTGGAAACAATCGATTGCCGATTTCGCACGGTAGAGTTAAATCCTCTTGTTGTTGTACGGCGATCCTCACTTCGTCACTTGGGTTGAACGTTGTTGATGTAAAGGGTGTATGACTCCTATACTCGTACTGAGTTACCGAATTGTCGTACTGTGCTTTCGAGTTTACCGCCAACATGTCGATTAACTTGTAGACCGAGAGATTGTAGAAATGATCGGTTAGCAGTTGTTAATGGTCTCAACGCTGACGTCTGTTTGCTCGTTCAAATCTTCAATCTCATAAGCCCCGGTAGGAAATTCTATGGTTTGGAAGCCGAAATGTAGTAAATTATTCACTCCTTCCTCGACGTTTGGTATTGAATTGTAAGTGGTAAATCCCACGAGCCCAATTTCCCAATTTCCCCCAGTCAAATCGAGTGGAGGGAAAATGTCACAACTGATTACAGAATCTTTCTCACTTAGGCAAAACATGATACTGCTACTGGTCGTCCACTATTACTGATCAACTGTCGTCAAAAACCTCAAACATAAATGACCGCAAGTCACAGTTTCAAATGCTTGATGTCTACGGTAGTTGTAGTACACATCCACACATGGCCCAAAGTATTTCGTCAACTCTAGCGGCGGTTGCAAATTTCCAAAACTATCAAAGTATCGAACGCAATCTTCCTTCTTCTTGTAGCATACCCAATGTGTTCCATCTCCATTACTCGAATCCAAATTTACGACGGCGCTCTCGTTTTCCCACGGTTTTTTCGGAAGGTTGTCTCTGGTGAATACGCCTCTAAAATGTGGAATCTTTAAGCTTTTAGCGTATTTGAGCAGATCAATGTTGGACAGGGGGCGAATTGGTATTTCGTCTATCGACGTTTTTTTTTATCCTTATTTTTCAAAGGTTTACGCATTCCACCTCCCTTGTACGGTTTCAAGTACAATCCCTTTCCCTTGAGAGCGATCGCTTCCATAGATTGATTGTGTCTTTGCATCTCGGACAACTTTTTACTTTCCTTGGCTCTACGAAGTAGAAAAGAAAGTTATGTAATCGGCTGAAATTTTTTTTTGAGGTTTCTTCAGATCTTTACGTTTCAGACCCTCCTGAGTCCGAAAAACACTATTTGGGAAAATGGTCTGTGTGTGTGTGTGTGTGTGTGTGTGTGTGTGTGTGTGTGTGTGTGTGTGTCATTAAAGTGTGTCTGTGGACGATTTTTAGGGAAAACCACCATATCAAATCAGCTCAAACTTCATATCTCACCCGCTGGTCACAATGGGACGCCAAAATAAGGGTATGAGCAAAATCCACCGAAAGTTAACAGTAGTTATCATAGTGATCAAAATACCAAATTTTTTTTCTCAAAAACGGCTCTATCGATTTTGATTACATTTTTTATATTGATAGCTCTCAATAAGGCAATTATACCATAAAATTCCCATTCGTAGGAAAATGACGAGAGCAGCACAATAAATTATCAACATTTTCGACGAAAAGCGTTTTTACCGCAGTTTTGCCCTTATAAACTCCGCTGGAATGTTAGTAGAATGTAAAAAAAAAAATTGGTATCGTACTCCAATCCAATACCTAAAGGGTGAGTCTTTAAGAACGCTCATTAGATACGTGGGGGTCACTCAAGAAATTCGTGAATTTCAACTACCGCCGTTTCGCTTACTACCAGTTCTAAACATTTTTACCCAATAACTCTGCAAAAGTGATTACTATCCTCCTTCAAAAAATGTGTGTTTACAGCCTCATTAATTATCTGTGTACCAATTTCTCAATAATGGTCCTGCAATGAGTACGAGCAGCACAATAAATTCTGGCACTGTAAGCGCTACCGTTTCCTGCTGCCGTAAAGCGTTGTTTCATCAAGTTCGAATTAACTGAGTGATAAATGAATTGATTAAATAGAATTAGCCATGTACAAAGTGAATTAACGTAGAGCTAAGGATAGTTGTGCGTTGCAACGCACCAGATATTTTCACTACAAACGGGCGATTTCCACCACTGATTAAGATTTATTTCTAAAATATTGCATTTTTCCGTCCACATATTGAGATTTTTCTATACCAGATTCACATTTTGCCTTTGATACGGCTTTAGCAACACCTGCTGCTCCACCTACCACACTTCCCAAAGCGCTCAAACCGGCTAATATTGGAACCAATGGTAGCATACCTCCAGTTTGCTTCTTTACCCCCTTTTTTGTTTCTTCTTGTCTCGAGTCTTGGTCGTCTTCTTCTTCAACGAACCTCCCAACTTAGCTTTAGGCTTCATTGCTGTTGCTACTGCTAACCCTGCTGCTCGCTCCCCGAGGGAGGCGTCTGAAGACTTGACACGAGCCCACGCACTCTCTGCCGAACGCTGATCAGCCTGTCCACGATGTACGTTATCGTTGTACAAAGCGTACGCAATGTCATGTGCCTTACACGCTTGATCCAATTTGTTTATACCAGGGTCACCACGAGCTAATCTTTCTCTCAATCTTGTGCCTGGACCGCAATATTGATATCCACCAGGAAGATGAAGTTCTATCGGCAGTGCGTCTATTGCCTTGTTGATTACTGTACCTGTCGTCTCAATTAATCCGCAACCTTTGATGGTTTGTTGACGACTGAGTCGTTTGTTCCTTACTCTACCCATTATATATCGATACTGACGTTTTTTACGTTGGATCCCGCTTCGTTAGGCATTTCTTAGAGTATTACTCCTTGGATCTGTAAAGTACTTTGTGATAAAGTTTTGCTCCAACCAGTTTGCTCTGTAATTAATCATCACTCTGTGCTCGGGTAGTGACATTGTATTGTACAAGTCGACAAACATTTCTCCCATTACCCACATGAGATAATTGACTGACACGGCATCGTTAAGATTTTTAGGATCACTTATCCCCGTCAACAATCTATTTTCAAAATGCCAAGCGTCGATTGTTTTAATAGGCACGCCACTTTTGTAGAATTTCATATTTATGGCATCAGTATCCTCAACCGGATCACCCACGTATCGTGCAGGCAGGTATTTACAGTTCCAGCTGTTATTGTATACGGTGGGGGTCATTAAATTGAGATATTCTATATTCACAGCATCTTACCGTGACACTGGTTGAGCGACGCGAGTCAATCGTCGATCGTTACAATTACAACCCTCATCGCCCAATTGTAAGGCTACTTGGTCTTGATAGTCTTTATTTACGACGTCGTTGGGTTCTTTCGGCAATCCTCCTACATTTTTAATAGGTTTGTTCTTGGCGTCAAAGGTGTCACGATCAACCACGAGACATTTGTCCTTTAAATACTTTAATCGAACAGCATCTCCATCTTCGGTGGGCTCACCCAAGTTGCATATTCCCTTCTCAACAACGTCAAATTTCCTCTTTTTTTCATTCAATTTTACACACTTGTCAGTTATAGCGTATAGTGATTGTAGATTTACTACATCTTGATGAGCAGATGGATTAGCCACATTAGTCAGACGTTTATTTGTAATATCGTAGTTCCCATTGTTGGTTAATTTGAACCCCTCTCCTGGTGGACCTCGAACTGCTTAAGCCACCCTTCCATCACCGAACCGACCAAACTTGTCTACGGACATTTTTACACTAATTAAATTCGACGCGGCTAAAGTCTTTTATAATCCCAGCTTCGTAAAGCTCCTCCAATATGGATAGAATCTCGTTGTTGTGCCCGGTATTACCAGCTTGCTTGGAGGCTACTAAAAGTCTCAAACGGTCACAAAGTTCGTTGGGATCGTCCCAATGTCGGTAGTCGATTTGTGACGTTCCAACTTTCATAGATATACCTTTACCGGACTTGTATTTTTTTCCGTATTTGTATTGCTCATCGTCGTCGTCATCCTCTTCAACATCCGAAATAATAGGATTGGAAAGTTTCCTTTTTATTCCCTTGACAATTGGAAAGGTGTCAGAGCTCAACGTCATTGGTAAATCTTTAGGTACGAATGTGGAATCCATTGATGCTGGTTCGTCAAACTTTTTCGAAGTAGTTGACTCACTCTTTTCAATTTTCACATTTTTCCTCAATATTGGTACACATTCATCATCCAATTTTTTCTTTCGCTTGTTGTTTGGTGGAAACAGGGCAGATATGATTTTCGTATACTTGTATCCTTTATTTGATTTAGTACGCCCGTCTTCACTCTGATGCACTTTGGTTTGTTCCAACATGGTTCTGTATGTTCGTAAATCTTCGGCAGAATAAATATCGTCGGGATGTTTCTTGAAAACCAACTCAAACAAACCCGGAGTTCCAGCGTACGCAACATTATCAATTATGAGGTTATTATAGTCAAAGTGAACCGGGTAAGAACCCATCTTCCAATCGGAACCATTATAGTGTATCCCATATGTGCTTTCACCGTAGGTTTTTTCATGATTCACAATGTAGTTCAAGTAAGGAGCTATTTGGTCACCAATCACCTTAACCGGCGTCGGAGGTTTTATTTCGGGTTCATCGTTGAAAAATGTTTGAATCTTTTCATTGTAACCCTGTTGTTGTTGCGCGAGTTCCTCCAATTGGTCCAATAATGTATTCCCCTCGGAAATCATGGTTGAATCGAAGAAGGTTTCAGGTTTAATTTCAACTTCCTGTTTCGGCTCTTTCTTGATCAATACAGTCTCCGCCTTGTCTTTAAGTTCTTGAAGCGGTTGCGTTAGTGGCTTATACTGTTCCACCAATGATTGTTCATACTGCAACTTTTGGTTTTTCAGACTGCGGTACTTTTTCCTGATACTGTCTTGTAACTGGTCAATTTTGAGAGTGAGATCGTGATGGACAGAAGCCATGATGAGAAATGCGTGAAATGAGTTACTTTCTCCAATATATCTAGCCCTCAACTACTTCGGGTTCGCGTTCGGGTTCGGGTTCGCGTTTGTGTTCGGGTTCGCGTTTGCGTTTGCGTTCGCGTTCACGTTTGCGTTTACGTTTAAGACTGATGTTAATATTGCTTCCAATTGCGTAATACGTCGTTTGAACCTTTCTCGGTCTCTGGCCATTTCTTCCCAGCATGAAGTTCGGTCTTCTTGGGGAATGGGATATGTACATGTAACCATAGGGTCTGAAAACATTACTTTTCTATACTTTAATAAATGAGTCGAAATTTTCTCGATATCTCCCATCATGGAGCTCTCTCTCCTTGTCTATAACAACAAAACTCTTGTTATTCTTCCATACACGTGCACATAGATTTTTAAGTTGGTCAAATGACATGTCAGTGTTGACGTGATCGTTGTAAATGTGTCTCAAGTTCATTTCATCTTGTTTAAATACGATCAGAAGATTGGCGTTGTCGCGCACTAGCTGCTTCGGTACTCTGCTGTATGTTTGACAGAGATAGAATGTATCGGCACCATTATGCCTTCCCATGGTAAAGTAGTTTCTTATATTGTCTTGCTTTTCACACGCCACATCGTCGAATATCATAATGGAATTTGGTTCGACATCTTGGGGTTGAGCCACTTGATGGTTGTCGGTAAATGGGAAATAACCGATATTAGGTACACTGGTCAACACTTTTTCCAACAATTTGTACTTGGGTTGATGTAGAGATTTGGAGAACACGTAAACGTTTACAAATTTCAATCCGTTGGTGTTGAACAAAAGATTTAGCATTACGTTCGTTTTCCCCGAATTGGAAGGACCGCACATAAGACATCGAACATGATTTGGTAGTAGAGGACTGTGTTTTCTCTCCTTTATAGTATTACTCTCGCAATATTCGTCAAAATTGACGATTGGGAACTTGGGTCGGCACCGTTTCTCGTGATGACTCATCGTATATTAACTCGATTAAACGAGTTCGTTCTTATTTATCCAAGAGTTGTGCGTACCATCAAAGCCCAACCACTTGACTAATACTCTATCCCCGCTCTTTTTCACTACCTTTTCTACGAGGTACACTCGTGCGCTCTTCAATTCTTTCCCGTAGAATTTACCTTCCAACACGTTGTTGCGATAGTCGGTAAGTGTGTAAGTCACCGGTATAGTAGCCTCTACAGAATGAATCGTGAAAATTTCATTCGTCCAATTTGGTAGATAACCTTTGTCAAATACCTGTTTATACTTGCTTATTCTAACCTTATCCCCAACTTGAAAGTTGGCTACCTTATCGGCTTTGGTATACTTTTGTCTATTCTTGTCAATGTTGTTTCTCACTCGATCCTCGTTCTTCTCACTAACCTCAATCGGTTTCATACCAATCGTCCTAAGCTTTCTGTTATTGTACTCTTCCATGAGGGTAGGTAGTATCTTTACCCAATGATACTTGCCCAACTCTGTAAACTTTCTGTACATTAACGTTTTTAACGTTCTATTGAATCTCTCAATTATCGACCCCTTCTTTTCTCTATGAGAAGAGTAGTGATTCACACCGTGTTTTTTCAACAGATTCTCGACTTGCTTGTTCTAAAATTCTTTCCCCTTATCCGTTTGAAAGTGATTCATAGGATTGGAATTGAGGATAGGAGATAAAGCTACGACAATTTCTCGACTAGATTTATTTTTCAACGGAACAGCGTACGCATATTTACTAAAGCAATTTATAACGGTTAAAATATATTTGAAGCCTTTATCCAGTCTCGAGTAAGGAATCATTTCAACTAAATCGGCTTGATACAAGTCCCTAATGCCTTTCACTTCGACGGGTCTCGTCGGAAACCTTCTTCTAGCAGGTGCATGAAGCTCGCGCGCGATGATTCCTCGTACACTCATGATGATTGAATGGACGCTTCACAAAGTTTTTTGTCGTTTTGATGCGGATGGTTCTTCTTCTTCGTGTATTCTCTTATTAGTGGTGGTCTTTACTCTTTTGGAAGCGGTATTATCGTCTTCTTCCTCCCGTGACCGCTTACGAATTCTGTGGTGTCCATAAGCTGACGTTTCTATCCCATTATCCAAAATGTATCGTTTATCGTCAAATGGAGATAGTGAAAGCTTGGAGATTTCCTGAGTGTACAACTGATGACTTATGGTAAGTGCCTGCGTTAGTTTCAAATTGTGCTCGAACAAACAACGTTTATACTCTTCGTGCCGAAGCTGATTTTTAATTGCTGCTCGAGGAACGCCCTTGGCCACCTTCTTTTCCGAAGAATTGTAGTCTAAAACCGAATAGCATTTCGCTCGTAGCCCCACAAACTCTCGAATCGGATTAGAGTTCATTTCATCTTTAAACGTTCCTAGCTTTTTCTTGTTGGCTGTATGGTAGCAGTCATGGTCTGAAGGATAGTCTGATGTGTCAAAAAGGTGAAGATTCTCCTTGATGTCTTTGTACACGTCAGCTGTCCTGATATTATAGAGCAGGCTGTCTGTGTCAGTCATGCACAGCTTCACGTCTCTACCATACTTGTTTACCGCCCACTTCTAGTGAAACAAGTACATTATGTACTTGCCCACATCTAACACAGTAAAACCCACGTATATTGGTCGATTGAGAAATATGCTTTGCTTTTTCATCGCTAAGCCGACTAAATCCTCGTTGTATGGAAAGAAGGTCTTAAGTCGGGGGCTCGCGGTTAATTTGACGAGTTTCTTCTCGTCTGCCACCAAATGAAAATCTATTCGAGATCGAACATTTTCCAAACTCTTTCCGTACGTGGCGTTATTCATCAATTTGAAGAAGTCCTTTTCAAACGCATTCTTCGATACTTTTCTTTTTTCAGTATTGAAGTTGATGAACGGAGCGAGCCACGGGCTTTGTTTAAATGATACCACGCGATGAATCTTTTTTAGCACTAGCCCCAATTCCACGTACAATCTTAGGTTTCTGTAGTGGAGCACGTATTTCTCCTTGCTGTACAGAGTGGTGAGTAACTTCTCTATTTTAGCTGGGATGTAGTTCAATTCTTCCATCAGATCCAAGCAGTATGGTGATAGAATTTTCTTTGTTACTTGCTGTCTCACCGGAGCCAGTGGGTAATCCGAGTGGAGGTCGTGAAGTTCGGTCGGATACTCCAAATCAACCTCGAGAATGTACCCTGTCTCATCATCGTCTGCTACTTGTTAAAAGTCGGTCTCTTCAATTTCACTTCTCTCCATCCACTTGAACTCGGAGTGGGGGAGCGAAGACGTCATAGCGGTACCGTAGAGGTTGGTACAGTCCAAGTACATTAAGAAATTGGTAAGATTATCCTCGTTAAAATCTGGTAGGAGGGGATTGTTGGCTTTTGAGTAGCGGCGAGGAATCATTGCTACACCACCACGGAATTCAGACTCTATGAACAGATGTTGATCGATATTTGTTAGCAGTTCGAGCCGTACATCAGTCATCTTCGTCATTGAGTTCCATGCCAATCCCGGTGCCGAGTACATATTATACGGATCAATTTCGTAGTATGTAAGACTGGTTGTGCGAAAATTCTCAAACACGTCAGCTAAGAGAATGACGTCCATTTTTAAATACAGGTCGTGGTAATCTCTCATGGTAGTCATGTTGAACGTGTTCCATACCCATTGAGCGTGGCTGTAGTCTTCTTCACTAATGTGTGTCTGCGTCAAATCGTTGAAAAAGTGTTCGCGTGTTAGTAGTTGAGTTTCTTCAAATTTAGACGAGTCCGCCATATAGAAGTACGGATAGACCTTTACGTAATAACTGATTAATGTGTTCATCGCCCATACACTGACGCAAAATTCTAAAGTTATCGGGACCTTCTTGCGCCAAATTCTTCACCAACGAGTCCAACGATGCGTTGAGAAACTGTAGCGAGTCCAAAAAACGTAACGATTCTAGTGTCACGGAGATGTAGCGCTCACTGGTGGTTGCGATGCAGGATAACTTTTCCTTTTTGAACTTGCCAAATTCTTGCATCAAATGGTGACAGTCGTATCCTCGCAGATTGTGGAAAAAGACTGGGATGTGGTTGGGCACTTGGTAGTTCAAATTGCAGACGTTGTGTGCTTCTCCTAGGAATTTACCATTGAGATGGTTGTGATTTGCTACACGATCTTCTCCCTACGGTTTCTTACAGAGATGGCATGCAACCGCTTCTTCAAAATCCTGTTTATCTTCCTCCGTCATGTTGAATGGAATGTTTGTTTCTATTACAGATAGTAGATCCTTCGCCTCATTCATGAGGCTATTCAAAAATTCGTCCACCACGTTGGGTCCGCTGTACACCACTGGTGGTTTAAACGCCTTGCCCTCTCTATCGATGGTTACGTAACAGAATCCACACGGAATGTGCTTTGCAGTATTGTTGGTGTAAGAGCATTGTGGGTTGTTGGTGCTGGTGTGTATAGGAACGGTGAACGATTCGAAATCACAGTATGTGGTAAATGGCACTTTGTGGCAGTAGGTGTAATTTTTAAAATAGAGCCACTTTTCTTCCTCAGTCGGTAATCTTGTTTTCTGTGCACCGTGAGGAGAGCACAATGGTTCGTGTTCCATCAGTAAATCTTGTCGAGAGAAGCGACGGAGACAATAGTTGCAGTAGTATGATGCCGGATTATGTTTAGTGAGATGTGCAAGAAAGCGTGAGAGGTTAGAGATTAAACAGTAATGGGTTTTCCCTTGTGCATCAGTCAGTAGTAGAAGGTTAACGTGAGTTTCTCTCCCCTTCTTCTTCGTTATCCTGATTGGGTACACCTCTTCATTCTCATACCCAAAAATGTTAACCGACAATCCAATATTCTTCTTTTCAACTTTGTCCACATCATCGACTTCTACCGGGTATTTGATCCCCTCCATATTGATGGTGAGCTCGTGTTGTTTGAGGATCTCCAGATTGGTACTTCCGTGATATGCGTACAAGATGGACCACAAGAAGCTCTTTACATCGTTGGGATTTGTAATATTTCTTAACCCTTTCAATTTCTTGGGAGTAGGTATATAGCAAGATTTTTTGCTCGATGTAACAATGGGAAGAGAGCTGACTTGGGGTGGATTGATCGTGGCTTTCCAGTAAATCATGACGAGTAAATCGTTTTAGGCAGTAGTTGCAGTAAAATTGTTGACATTTATGTTTTGTTAGATTGAATAGCAATCTCGATAAATTGTTAATTAGGCAGTAGTGACTGTTTCCCTCAGAATTCGTTAAAAGTAAGAGGTTTACGTGTTGTCAATTTTTGAATTTTGTTATTCTAATTGGAATCACTTCTTTCTCATAACCAAAAATATTCACCGACAAATTTGTATTGTTCTCCTCAAATTTATCCACATCTGAAATTTTTACTGGGTACTCGATTCCAGTCATATTTACGGATAATTCGTGCCGTTTAAGAAACGTTACGCGTTCGTGATTTTTACCGGGATTCAAAGCCAACAGCACTGACCACAGAAAGCACTTTTCATCGTCATCCTTTATATTGATGATGCCTAATTTGCGGTTGCATATTTCTTTCGGAGTGGGGATGAATGAAGAAGCATATAATGGTTGATATTTCACCATGTACAAGTCTATTTGCTCAATGTACTCCAACTTCCATCCGCTTCCATCTTGCACAAATTTCGCCATACTTTCGAGGATTTTACTGGTGGCTTCATTGTACTGCTCCGTACAATCATCACTTTGTAGTAATGGACGAATTTTTCCGTGAAATGTTGGAGTAGAATAAATTTCTTCTTGGTTTACAGTCTTGCTAAATTTAACTAGCACGGCAATGTACCACTTTAATCCACTGAGCCTACCGAGATGATGCTTCAATCTAGCACATATCTCGTCTGTATATTTAGACTCACCGACTGCGAACTTTTCCACAATCTTATCGAGCGACACTGTCACCCGTTTCCGTTTATAGCGCTAAACTCACTCATGTTGAAGGTTATTTTTGTGTAATATTCAAACGAGAACTAAAACCGAGAATGAATTCGCTCAGCTTATATAGACTATGGAGCGACAGCAACCTTGAACGAGCACAGAGGCGATAAATTCCAATTCAGCTGCGTGATAGACGAGACGAAACACGTTTAGAGATAATTTGTGCGTCAACATTAAATTCCGAGAATAGAACGCCTGGGGCTATACAATCACGTGAACACATCATGCTATTGCATCATATTTTGAAACCTATTAAACATTTCCGAGAATACTACGCAGTAGTCAGAGGCAGCTACTATTGCGTCATGCTGATGAGTCATGCCCTTGAACGATCATGTGATCACTCTAGCGTCCCACAAGGAGGATGTTGCGTCTGCCCTTCTTATACCACAAGTTTACGTTATTTTACAACATTGCGTTGTGGCCTAGTGGACAGAACGTCTGACTATAATACAAAAGGTGCTGCGTTCGATCCCAGGGAAGGAATTTTTTTTAAAAAATGACGTCATCAAACTTTCAGCTGTAAAAGGGGGGGGGGGTACTCCTACTATAGTACACTCACCAGGAGGCTCGTGGGAGAAGGCTGGGGGGGGATGCAAAAATGACGTGTTATAAGATAGAACAAAAGATTACAAAAGATTGATGTCATCCAAACAATAGGATTTTTCTGTTGGGAGGGGGGTTCCCCTACTATAGTAAATTCGTAAGTAGGACGAGATTGTAAGGAGGGGGGGGGATAAAAAAGGTCGTACTATAACGTGACTGGTTAGTAGGAGGGGCAAACTGAAGGAGAGGTGGTCAACTTCCGGAAATTCGGGCAGGGGGTGGAGGTAAAAAAGGCCGTACTACAGTACGATTGGTTCATAATTATGGTGGAGGGGGTAAGGGGGCGGGGTGGAGGGGATAAAAAATGACGTACTACAACGTGATTGGTCAGGGGGCGTGGCAAAAACCTCGTACTATAGTACGAGGCGTGGTTTTCTTCCCCCACTCCAAATTGAGCAAGAACCCCCATTTCCGATTTCGCTCGCCCATTTCTCCCCTACTCCCACGGCTTACAAGGGAATGCCAGTTGAGAAATGAAAATATCTGGTGCGTAGCAACACACAACTTTCCGCCACCCCCGTAATTTTGAACACCACCTACATTAGCGGGATCTTCGTTCAACGCATTTTTACAGGAACATTTATGGAGAACAAAATGTAGGGACTATTTAGCTGAGACTACTTCGTAAGTTTGATCGAAATCTTTAGAGCCGTTTTTGAGAAAATTGGAATACCGATAAATTAATATTCGACAAATCTCCTTTTCTGAGTTAACTTGGCTTATAACTCCGTTCAACATATATATACAGAAATAATTACGAAGAACGAAATGTGGGTAGGGGTGACTAGAAGACACTTCATTAAGATTTATCACGTCAGGTGAAGCAGTAACCCTGGAATTTACGGAAATGTTCGAAAAAACGTTGAAGCCGTTCTGCCAGAAAGCGTGAAGAACCTATTTTTGCTTTATAGGCCTATATCTCCGTTCAACGTATTTTCATGGAGATATGTATGGAGAAGAGTTAGGTATTGGTTATTGGAAGATAATTTGAAAGTTTAATCAAAATCGTTACAGCCGTTTTTGAGAAAAATGCGAAAAACCTTAGTTTTTGGTACATTTTCGTCCCCCCACCCCCCTTCACGCCGTCCGAAAAGCGTTTTTAGCGCAGTTTTTTTCTTATAAACTCCGCTGGAATTTTTGTAGAATGTCAAAATAAATTAGTATTGTAGTCCAATCCAATACCTGAAGGGTGAGCGTTTAAAAACGCTCATGAGATACATGGGGCTCACTCCAGAAATTCCTGAATTTCAACTTTTGCCGTTTCGCTTACTACCAGTTCTAAACTTTTTACCCAATAACTCTGCAAAAGTAATTACTATCCTTCTCAAAAAATGTGTGTTTACAGCCTCATTAATTATCTGTGTACCAATTGCTCAATAATGGTCCTGCAATGAGTACGAGCAGCACAATAAATTCCATAACTGTAGGTGCTACCGCTTCCTGCTGCTGTGACGTGTTGTTTGACCAAGTTGAGAGGAACTGAGCGATAAATGAATCGAGTGAGTAAGTAAGTATAAAACGCCATGTACACAAGTGAATTGACGTAGAGCTAAGGAAAGTTGTGTGTTGCAACGCACCAGATATTTTGTTTATAGATTTCCAAGTTTTCTATCACGTTCAGTTTCCGTCCTTTGTATTGTTCATGCAGCAAGGTGATCCAGTCCCGTACTTTGGTAGGTTCATGTCCACTTGTCTTGAGGTGGTTGGCAAAATTTGAGTAGTCTTTGTTCTTATTAAGAGATTTACTGTCTGAATATCTGGTCTGTATTTTTCGTCCTGATTGTCCTATGTACGAATTACACACGTAAAAGTTATTTTATATACCCCACTTTGGTCGACTGGGTCTGTTTTTTCAGTCTTAGAGGTTAGTTTGGTTCTCAGTGTGTTGTCCGTACGTTATGCAATTCGTATGCCTTCCTTTTGGAAGATATTAGTTAGTCTGTGCATTTTGAATGTCTTTTTTGGAGTCATATTGTCTTAATAATTTGTTTATTGTTTGTTTGTTGTAACCGACAACACAAAATGGGACACCATATTTACACCAGACGGACTCAGCAACCGGGTACGTTAACTTCATTCGGATAGAAGTTGAAAATTGAAACAGGTCTGTTTTCTTATTAAATAACTGTTCCTAAACTCTCGATGAGGGTTTATCAGTCATTCAAAATTAAAAAACCCAACTGTTTAGGTACGGTCTGACCAACATGGTGTAGGTAATACTTCGCAAAACGCTGGGTGACGCGCTCTCTGAAACTCGGGGTATCTGACTTCGGAGGCCAAGCGTAAAAATCTTTCCAACACCTCCATTATTCTTTCCTTACCTCTGCGGATTGGCATCACTCCTTACTTATTAGTTTGAAGAAAATAAAATGCATCCTAAAAGGGGAGCAGCTCACATTTAAATCTAAGTTGTGGGTTACTTGAGATGTTTAAGGATTGATACAGGAAGGTGACGAAATGGATACTTTGAGTCGTTCGGATTGAATTCATAACGTCAGGCCTTTGGAGAGTATGTCTATGGCTTTTTCGTTTTTATGGTGTGACACGGTCTGTGCACACCGGTCTCTAGAAGGCTCAAGATCAATACGTGACTCTTGTCATTTCTTCTTCTACTCTGATTATATTCTATTTTTTGAAGATCTTAGTTGAGACGGGCATTCGACTTCTAATGCCGCCTCGTACCTCACTCAGTGTATCAAAGTCAAAAATTGCTCGTCTTCCCAACGTTTCCACCAAAGCGAATTCAACTGTTTTTTACAGGGCTCGAAGGACTGGATTGAGAACGCAGGGTGGCCGGCCAACCCCTTCCACTTGGTCGGTCATAGATGGCTGTGATTAACGAGAAGGAGGCGCGACCAAGAGCTTACCCCTTCCACTCGGATGCTCACCATGAGCTCAGTCTTGGTCATCTCCGCGTGTCTTACACTCGTCGTCCATCGGAAAGCCGAACCACAATTTTTTCGCGTAACCCCGTGATGTGATATCAAAGTGTCGTCGCCTTGACAAATATGCCTTGGAGAGCCCCGGCGGTCATCTTACCTCTCTTCCTCCTCACAATTCTACCTGTAAGTTCTCTAAACTCCCGAAATGCCCATTTAATCTAGTTTGTACGAAAAATGCGCGCCAAAGTTTCAAAGAAGACGCTCGTAACAGAGGATTCAACTTAAATTTATCTATTGTGTAATTATTTATCACCCTGGTCCATCCGAGCTGGTGGAGACAAAGATTTATTGTTTACCTCTTTTTTCATGACTAAGCCGGCACAAGTTGCCGGTAACACGAGCCCGTTGTTCACATTTATTTACCGAAGACTGTCAATGTGAGGGCAACTTTACTGACGTCAAATTTTTCGATGATGAAGAAATTAGAAACATTTTTTTCATTTTTAAATTTGATTCTTTTTTCTCTGGCGAATCTAACAAAACTACAGATTCGATTTATTTATTTAATAACGATGAAACAAAGTTGAACATTAAGTGGTAAAATTTGCTCAACACGTGAATGCAAAGAATACATTTTTAAGTAGGAACTAAATAAATGTTTATTAATTTCTATTAAATGCACTAACAACCCCAAATTCCAATGTGGCTACAAATACACAGTATTTCGAGTTAATTTTGAAAACGACGTAATTTTTAAAATACAAGGAAAACTTGAAGGAACGAAGAAGTAAAAAAGATAAGAAGGAGGGGGAATTAATAAATTACTTAATAGTTAAAGTTTATATGTTAAATGACAGGAAAAGTTCACGCCGCAGCACTAGCCAGCATTACCAGCTTAAAATCTCCCACCATGCCCTTACGTGCATAGCGGCAAAACTTTAAGCCAATGTTGCGAGTCAAGTTAACATTAATGAAGTGCGCCGTTTTTTCGTTTCGGTTCGTCAGTATATTCATCGCTCAATAAGCCCAGCCGTAACATTTGTATGCTATTCGAAGGTAATTATAACTGCTGAGAGAAATTTAGAACGCCTGTTATGCCAATGTAAGTTCGATAATTGATTTATCCGTTGGACGCCAGATCTCCATTCTACGACCTTTTAGGAATTCAAGTTTAGACGACGTTTACATATCACATAATTCAAATAGTGGGGACCAAGTTTAATTCAAGACGTAGATCCGCCTGTGATAAAACTTGGAAAATGCTCTGAAAAAAAACCAAACTTTTTGCTAAAACTGCTCCAAGGATTTGAATTGAACTTGCAGGGTCCTTTGAGTCAGTTTATACTTATTTTCATACTTCACAGTCGTTGATCTAACAATTCTTTAAACAGTCTAAATTAGTTTTTAGAAAAAAAAAAAAAAAAAAACGACTGGAAGCGACAAATCAGAAAGTTTACGTGAAGTGAGGTTGGTTTTTGTCGAGGCGGAGACTTGCTCGATAGGTATTCTGCTGGATTGTTTGGTCCTGCGTCTGTTACAATAGGAATTATTATTACTTTTTCAAGTTTTTACTTTCTGTAGCCATACGGAATAGAAACTGAAGATCTGTATCGGCTGGAAACCTTTTTTTTTACTATTCATCGTTCCAAGGGCTTCTAAAGCCGAATAACGCGACGTTATTCACTCATGAGGTAATTCATTGTGAGATAAATGGTCTGAGTACGCGTGTATGGGTGTGGGAGAACAGTTGAACCGATCCGGCTCAAATTTGATAATTAGCCTGCAGGTCAACGTGAAACGCCAAAATAAGGAAAAACTGAACCATTTAATATGGCAACCAAGACACCAAATATTTCTCAAAAATGGCTTCAACGATTTTGATTGAATTTTTTGAATGGACGACTCCAAATCATACTGTACTGTAAAATTTTCATTCGTGAGAGCAGCACAATAAATTATCAAACGTTTCGATGAAGCGCGATTTTAATGTTTGTTTTTTTTCATCTAAGTTTTTGCTTATAGGACGCTCGCGTTATCGAAAAAATCAAAGTTGTACTCCAGTAAGGTATACGATGGAAGTGTATTGACAGTCCTGAGATAATTGAAAGCAACTCGAGAAATTCTAAAATTCAAAATAACGGCTTTTTGCTAACTTTTTCGTGGTGTTTCTAACATAATTCCGCAACTTTTAACTTGGACCTCGTCACTAACATTTTTCAACCAGTGAGATCAATTACCTATACGTTGATTATTTGATAACGGTAGCGGCGTAAGTAGCAGCAGCCTAACTAATTTTGGGACGCTTAGCGCTACCAGGTTCTACGTAAGACGTTTTACTAAGTTCACATGAACTGAATGAAAAAATAAATTGGATTAGCGACGACAATGGCCAAATGAACGTGGGGTAGAGGAAGTTGAAAGATGCGTGGTACCACATATTTCTATTTTACGCTCGATTATTTTAATTTTTCTCTTGGAGCGTTCTTTCAACTCGTGGTCGACTAATTGTTCGAGTTTGTTGCTTGGAGGGTGCTGTGATTTAATGGTCTCACAATCTTAGATTAACCGGTTTTTCAGTTTTCCTCTTTGGCAGATCCGGGGATGAGATTGTCTTCTGCTGTAGACACAGTTTTTTCTTCAGTTTTTCGTTTTATGAGCATATGGTTTCTGTTATGAAATAGACAAGCACGTAGTTGGGTTTCTAAGTCGAACTGAACTTTTTAATAGTTACCAATCAACGTAAACACAGTAACTGTAACTGAGTGTTGTTCATTTTAATAAGGCATTATACCTAGAAATGGTCTATGTTTTTGGGTTTCCGAGCTGGGGTCGTGTAGATAAAACCGACACACTTTTTCTAGTTATCTGCGATGATATCGGTCATAATCCTGTGCCCAGAACCATTCAACGTTATTTTTCGAAAAATTAGGTTTTGTACATTCATTGTATTACTTCTTACTCGCCATTCCTTTCATGAATTACCTAATTATAAAACTTGGTTAGTTCTCGATCAACACCTTGAACCATAATTGTACCACGTACTGTCCACCACCACTAACGCCACTATCAATCGGCCCAATGTCAACGGTGGAATTCTAGTCCAAAATCAGCCACGGCCCAGGAACGCTTGTTGCGGGTATTCGCGCCCGCAGTCACTACCACTTATCCAATCACGATGAAAGTTGCAGAATTAAACATCACAGCTCCTGAAAAAGTCAGCAAATTCGCATCACAATTTCCTTCGGGTTTACGTATGATGAGAAAATTTACGTACGCGTTTAAGCGTAAATACGCAGAAGCACATTAGTTCAGGAATCCTTACAATACTGACGAAATAGACATTGTAAATAAATTTTTTTGCAATTCAAAGTTCGCACGGCTCTTATTTCTTTCGCAGCATAACTCCTGTAGAAGTGTATTCTGTACGCATTACTTTAAAAGGTCCTTTGTACTTTCTTTGGCCACCTATTAAAAAGACAATTAATGTAACCAGTTGTGTACGAGTTAGTGAACACGATCCCCAAGAAACCGGAAGGACACAATTAACTCGAACTTCACGCGAAAACTTTGTTGTGTGTTGTTGCATTATAGTAAGTTTTGGAGTCAAATCTAACGAGATTCGATTCGATTCGATTCTCGTGGTGGTCAACAACGTAAACGCAACGTTTTTCTTGTAACATAGTCCCACGATTTTAATTGGATTTTTGGATAGCATCATAAATGGCTGTAAATTGTCCTTCGTGGGAAAATGACGAGATCGTCACGATAAATATCCATCAATTTTGACAGAAACTGCAAGCTCAACAACATTTCTCTCTATAACCTTCTCGGTCCGATTGCAATGCGACGATAAACGCTGGTTATTCCAGAAGCAAAATTACGAGTTCACTCAGGAAAAACCAACAATCCGTGCCATTTATCATTAGCGGTTTTGTAGCTACCTTATTTTCAGTTTTAGTACGAAGTGCTCTGTTATATTACTGTGTACATTGAACCGAGAGCCTCTGCAAACTAATTTTGGGACGTTGGAACCAAACATTCTTGACATGAGTTGAGGGAAAAATATCTGGTGCGTAGCAACACACAACTTTCCGCCACCCCCGTAAGTTCGAACACCAGCTACATATGCGGGCGCTATATCTTCGTTCGACGCATTTCTACAGAAACATTTATGTAGAACAAAATGTAGAGACTAGTTAGCTAAAAGTACTCCGTGAGTTTGATCGAAATCGTTAGAGCCGTTTTTGAGAAAATTGGAATACCGATAAATTAATATTCGACCAATCTCCTTTTCTGAGTTAACTTGGCTTATATCTCCGTTCAACAAAGAAATAACTATACGGTAGGGGTGACTCAAAGACACTTCATTAATATTTATCACGTCAGGTGAAGCAGTAACCCTGGAATTTACGGAAATGTTCGAAAAAACGTTATTTTCGACACATTTTGATTTTTATCTCTGTTCAATGGACTGTCAGAGGAACGTTTATTGAGAACAATATGTAGGTATCAACTATTCGGATACATCTTGAAAGTTTGGTGAAAATCGTTGAAGCCATTTTGCCAAAAAGCGTAAAAAACCTATTTTTGCTTCATGGGCCTATATCTCCGTTCACCGTATTTTCATGGAGATATGTATGAAGAAGAAAAGTTAGGTATTGGTTATTAGAAGATAATTTGAACGTTTAATCAAAATCGTTAGAGCCGTTTTCGAGAAAAATGCGAAAACCCCTAGTTTTTGGTACATTTTCGTCCCCCACCCACCACTTCCCATCGGCGGAAATCGCCCATATCCTTATTTTGGTGTCTACAAAAAATAACGAACAAAACAAAAAAAGAGCCTGCTCAATCGTATTAGCCGTTCTCCCGCAAATCGAACTACAGACACACACACACACACGGACCACGCGCCGAAATAAGGTTTTTTAGACTCAGTAGGCCTCAAAACGTGAAGATCTGAAGGAAACCCAAATTTTTTTCTTGACCCGATTACTATACTTTCCTTCCCTTCGGGTAGCGGAAAGTAATAAGAAATTTTGAATGAGGTTAGTCCTTCGGGGTTACAAGCAATTAGAAGATTAGTTGGCGGTGACGAGGAAGATCGCAGTGTGCACGGGGAAACGTACCACTTGATGTTCATAACGACCAATTTGGCTCCGATTATTGCTTCCTACTCACTTGTCTAGTTTCCTCAATGCAGAAGGCGAGACAAATAAAGTAATCAGACAAGTTGTCATCTCTTGAGACTTCCTGAGTAGCAAAATCGAATTTCGACGTGTGATCTGGGCGTGCTAAGTAATTTTCGTTGTGTTCGTTGACTTTTTGAGACACGAACATTTTTTTTCCGGTTTGTTAACGCGTTAATCGAATTTAAAGGTTGTCTCCAACTAGTTTTAACAGTAGATAAAACGCAGATACAAGCAAAAATGCTCAAAAAAAATACTGTCGGGCATTTGTAATGTTTTACAGTAAATGCCGACAACAAAAACTAAGTGTGTTCTACCAATATTTTCTTTAAGCAGAAGCGTAAACGCAGTCGGCGAAATAGATAAAAACGGAATGGAAACGAAATTGTATTAAGAGAAAAATCATTTACGACATTTTACAGAGCGGAGGAAAACGGAATGTACAAGCGAAAACACTTAACACATGAAAGCCACGAAGCCAAGTGGCGGCATATTGGAGTAGAAGTTGAAGTAAGCACAGTGACGCTCTGAAATGTTGTGCTTTTCTCTTCAATTTCAGTCAGTAACGTTTTGTATAACCCCCCGTGGAACGAATACATCATCCAAAACCCATCGGAACATGATGTTATTTTACGTACAATTACAATTAAACCCGTAAAGCGTATCTTCGAATTTGAGAATTTGGATATTCGTAAGTTGCGTTGCGCGAGCTATTTTAACGTTTTATTTTATACACATTCAACTTTGTCACAACTTTAATGAGTATTCAAACACCTGGTAAATCCAGGCCTTAGCGTAAGGTATTCATCAGTTATAGTATAAGGTATTCGTTATATCAGTTACTGCTTCTCAGAGAATTATGATGCCCGTGATATTTTGCAAAATTTGTTATTCGTATCGGTTTTGGCACTAGAACATACAAACGTTTACAGAATATCACGCAGTAAATGATGAGCTCTCTTTCGATTTATACGGTAACATTAATATTTATCGAAAGTCCAGGACCTGTGTGTCGTGAAGCACACACTGTCGTCAGCCTCTATTCTTCTATTGTAAAGAAAGTAAAGAGTTAGTTACTAGATGTACTCTGCGACGTACATTTGAAGGATATGTGCTAGTTCTACACAGCTCGGGGTCCAGTCGGTGGCAGATATATGGAAGCGCGCAGTCCTTGTAATTGTTTTTGGCTGCTCATGCTCGGGAGCAATGATTGTTTGCGAGCAACATTAAACTCGAGGGCGTAGTTTCTTCCTCTTGCGTACTCCAACGGAGAAATGTCATTTTTATTACTTTCCGCTACCCGAAGGAAAGTAAAGTATAGTAATCGTGACAATGAAAAATTTGGGTTTTCTTCAGATCTTCACGTTTTGAGGCTTACTGAGTTTTGTACTTTACTTTACTTTTGTACTAATTTCGGCGCATGGTCCGTGTGTGTGTGTGTCTGTAGTTCGATTTGCGGGAGGACGGCTGATCCGATTGAGCTGGCTCTATTTTTGTTTTGTTCGTTATTTTTTGTAGACACCAAAATAAGGTTATCGGCGATTTCCGCCGATGGGAAGTGGGGGGTGGGGGGGGGACGAAAATGTACCAAAAACTAGGGGTTTTCGCATTTTTCTCGAAAACGGCTCTAACGATTTTGATTAAACGTTCAAATTACCTTCTAATAACCAATACCTAACTTTTCTTCTTCATACATATCTCCATGAAAATACGGTGAACGGAGATATAGGCCCATGAAGCAAAAATAGGTTTTTTACGCTTTTTGGCAAAATGGCTTCAACGATTTTCACCAAACTTTCAAGATGTATCTGAATATTAAAGTTTACGTATCTGTTAGGTGAGTCCGTCTCCTCTGGCTGGTGTGTTGCTGGTGGCAAGCGCTTTCGATGTAAAGACATCATCTTCTGGCCGTTAAGTCAGTACTGACGGCCAGACGATGATGTCTTTACATCGAAAGCGCTTGCCACCAGCAACACACCAGCCAGAGGAGACGGACTCACCTAACAGATACGTAAACTTTAATAATTTGCCTTCTGGCGGACATAACCCTATTGCTTTAATACCTGTACCTGAATAGTTAATACCTACATATTGTTCTGAATAAATGTTCCTCTGATAGTCCATTGAACAGAGATAAAAATCAAAATGTGTCGAAAATAACGTTTTTTCGAACATTTCCGTAAATTTCAAGGTAACTTCTTCACGAGATGTGATGAATTCTAATGGAGTGTGTTTTAATCACCTATACCAACATTTCGTTCTCCATAATTATTTCTGTATGTATATGTTGAACGGCGATATAAGCCAAGTTAACTCTGAAAAGGAGATTTGTTGAATATTAATTTATCGGTATTCCAATTGTCTCAAAAACGGCTCAAACGATTTCGATCAAACTTACGGAGTACTCTCAGCGAACTAGTCCCTACATTTTGTTTTGTATAAATGTTCCTGTAAAACTGCGTTGAACGAAGATATAGCACCCGCATATGTAGCTGGTGTTCGAACTTACGGGGGTGGCGGAAAGTTGTGTGTTGCTACGCACCAGACATTTTTGTTATAGGTACCGCTCATGTGATACCAGCGTTCTCACAAAAATCGTGGCCATATTCCAGTAATCCACGAACCCAATGGGGTTTAATTACTGTTATTAAATTGTGAGGAGCATCCCACGATATTTCTGGAATTCAAATTACTGTCGTTTCATTGACTATCGATGGAGTAGTGTGCGGCCTCCATGTCGGATTCGAACCTTCATAGTTCTGCATGATCTGAGTTTTGACCTGCCCGAGCCAGATTAGTGTCTATTGATACAGAAGAACATAACGAGTATGTAATATTAGTGCCAAAGAAGAGTTGAGGAGGGTTGGGGTAGGTGGGGGGGGGGGGAGGGTTGAGTTGAGTTGTGTGAGTTTTGGGATTCATTCGGATATAATTAGGATAACTATTTCGACCCTATCTTTCGAATATTTACATCTATTTTAAATATTATTATTCTATTGCATTTTGTATTAGTTTCAGTTTATCCTTATATGTATCTCATTTTATTCCTTTTTCATTGTTCCTATAATTATATTGTATTGCTATATTTTGGTTTGTGGTTAGTATTTACTTGTTTAATGAATGTGAATTGGTTAATAAAGAGTTACAATATTTTTATGTTTAACTGGTTGTTCTGTTTATGGTATTTTATTAATTGGGTAATCAACAAATTTCAATTACGTCTTATTAGGCAGTTTCCGTTCTTCGGCTCAAACAACCTCTTAGGTTTAGGTTTATTTATAGTATATGTATTTTCATACACGTACAGTTATAGATTTATGGGTCTTATATTCTAACGTTTTTAACAGTGATTCCAGAACAATAAACCCATTTTCTCGAAGATATCACTTTTCCATTCCCATTAATTACTTGAGCGCTCAATAAAGGCCATGGCATAACTAGGAGCAGCCTAATAAATTCCGCAACCTTAATTACTGCCATTTTCTGTGTTTTACCAGATTTATAGTAATCGACTGAAAACACATCGGATTAGTTGATGAGAGCTTCTGAATGTAAGTTGTGCGGTTTGAAGAAAGTCGTATGAGGGTTCAACAAAACACCAATGTTTCTTTTCTTTCACAGCCCTAATAATTTTTGTTACATTTTTATGTGTACTGGTCAAAACAACTGAACGGCAATATGACGTTTTTATCCGGGAAAGATGACGATACTGGCGCAAGAAGCCGTCAAACATTTCGACGAAAATCGTTTTTTTTTCTCACATGACGCTCACGACGGAATTTTAATAACGGCCTTAAGTCAATTAGCTGCTACCTTAGAAATTCCGTAATTCACACTACTGTCGTTGTTTTGACCTTCACAATGTTTCCCAGTACAGTAAACCTTCCCTAGAAAATCATTTTGCCGATCCCATAATTTGTCTGTACGCTCAATAAAGGTCGTGATATGAATAGAGGCTGCCCAATGAATTTCGGAACTTTAAATACTGCCAGTTTCCGATTACAGATTAGTTGCAGGTATAGACATATTATTTACAGAGTATTTAAGTTACGTACTTTGCACCTCGTAAGTCTGCTGATGCAGCATTTCAACATTACACACAAGCTCGCCCCGAACGCTTGGCTCTTCAGTTGTCGGTTTGCCTTCGTGTGTTGCGGCTGTTCAGATGTCATCCGAGACTGGTACAGTCCGAATAACCCGTGGTTTTACACAGTTTACTGAAAGAACCCAAGTGCCCTGTGGTGATCTTTTCAATCAAAACCACCTCAAATTGCCATTCATCCTTTTTGATTTCCACGATTTCTTTCATATGCTTATTGGCCTTGATAATTTGAAACCCCCTAGTGAACCTCAACTAAAATTTGCTCCCAATCCCTCGCGTCAACATCCCATCAGAATATTTAATACAAAAGTAATTGTTGTTTCGAAACCTTTTTTATAGAAGCCTGAACTATCTCTCAAGTTCAAATTTCAGTAGAAAACCTCAAAAAAGGTGAAGCTATCCTTACATTCACGTGACAAATCCGAATGAGATACCGGTCCGATTAAATTTAAATAAACCTTACTTGGTTTCTGGAAGAAGATCCCCCTCAACCCCGTAGGCTACTATCAACCAAAACTTGGGGTGGATTACTCTAGATTTCGTCCCGGAAGAATTGAAGGTCATTAAACAACTAATACATGAGTTCCAAGACCCGGATGAACCTCTCTCTGCTGCTGTCGATGTGGAACATCACATTAGGTCGAACAATGAAATCCCAGTTTTCGTGGAGCCTACAGATACCCCCACATTTATAAGGAAGAAGTCCAAAATCAACTGGAAAACTAGTCGCCCAGAAAATTATTAGACCCTCAAACTCCCCGTACAACGAATGCACCCCTTTGGATAGTGCCGAAAAAGTTAGATGCTAGCAATAAGCGTGAATATCGTTTGGTCGTCGATTTCCGTAAATTAAACGAAAAAACAATAGATGATCGATTCCCAATACATCCGTGATCTTCTGGACAGGCTTGGTAAATGCAAAATGTTTACCACACTAGATCTTGCGAATGGTTTCCATCAGCTGGATTTTGATGGGCAATCAATCTCTAAAACGGCATTTTCAATCGAAAATAACCATTACGAGTTCACCCGCATGCTTTTGGGCTTAAAAATGCCCCAGCCACCTTTCAGCGATTGATGAATTCTGTCCTCGCCCTTGCGTACCTAGACGACATTTTAGTATTTTCAGTTTCCCTTCAGGAACATGTCAACGGGTTACGGAAGGATCGCCTTCGTGCTGCAAATTTAAAGATTCAAGTCAGAAGACGGAATTTCTGAAAACAGAACTCTTGTACCTTGAACATATTATTACAGCAGACGGAGTTCGTCCGAACTCCGAAAAGATCGAAGCCGTAAAGAACTTTCCGGTGCCTAAAACAAAAACCGAAATTTAAAGGTTTCTCGGTGTTCTTGATTACTATCGCCGCTTTATCAAAGATTTTGCCGCTATGACAGCTGCAATAAAAAATGATCCAAAATCACTCCAGAGTTCAATGCGAGTTGTCCGAGAGGCTTTTCAGTTGTCGGTTTGCCTTCGTGTCTTGCGGCTGTTTCGTTGACATCTCCAAACCAAATTGTACATTTCCCCAAGTATTAATTTTGGAATGTTTTGAATTTGAAGAAATGAATCTTTTTAAAAACTAACTTTTCGGGTTCGAAGAAATATCTTTCATGCATTGCCAATGGGGCGCATGAATAACAACTGCACTTTAATTCTTGAAAGTTGCGGTCGCTGCTGTATGTGACGGTTTTTTTTTCGGCCACAGGGTCGGACTTATCAGGAATTTCGATAGAGAACTGGATCCATCGAGAACGAGTCTGTAAGGCTCATTCAGCGAGTCGTGTTTCGAGAAGCGAGAGGCCGAACGGCTTAAGTAGGAACCTTAGAGCAACTGAGAAGGCGGTGGGGATCTTGATGAAGCTTTTAACTGTGAAAGGTCAAAAAATTTATTGAGACCCGCTAGGTACTCTCATGAGAGATGGGATACTCACGTTGCGGTACATAATTGCTCGGGACCGTTTAGATTAATCTCTATTTTATATTACGGGACGGGAGGAAAATGAGTTTAGAGAATATCTACCACTTTTTTAGGAAATATCCTCAGTGGCTATAACGCTCTGCACTTCGCAATTGAGACTTCAAAGGCAAGTAGTTTTCTTGAAGCTAATTTTTGAAACCCAATATTCTATTACGTACATTAACAAATTATTAAAAACTACAGATTTGTTCCAGGCTGAACTAACATTATGGCCGATTAACGTAAGAACACAAAAATCATGGTTAACCTGTTCAAGATTAAAGTAAAACGAACAGCGTATGGATTTCATCGTGCTATCCGAGTTTCCCGCATTGCGATCTTGATAAAAGCTATTGCTAGAAGTGATGTAATGAGTTTATCTTGAAAATATCTGGTGCGAACTAACTTTCTTGACTATCCGCCATCCTCGTAAATGTTGGGATACTTCATTGACAAGACGGACGTTTTATCGTCGTTCAACGCATTTTTCACGAAACGTTTATGAAACCGTCGGTATTACGTACAAGACAGTTGGGAGTACCTTAACTTTGACAAAATTGTTGGAAACGTTTTCGAGAAAATCAGAAAAACGATCATACTATTCGGGAAATTCCGTTTTCCGATGTACTTCGGCTTCTATGTAAATTCGTTTGACGGTTATGGCAATAGTTACGAAGTAGGAAATGTGTATTGAGGTTGCACTCCGTCTGATTTAGCAGATTTAGTTACGCAATTTCTGTAGAAATTTTGCAAATGTTCGAAAAATTCGATTTTTGTACATTTTGGATATTTATGTTCAACGGCCAAAGATTAATAGTGAACAATAAAAAGGAATTGAGACAAGCTGCCAGTTTAATACGAAAGAGCTGTTTTCGCAAAATTTTCGTCAGAAAGGCGTTTACTGCAGAAAACACAAAAACGTTCAAAAACCACTTCTTCGTTTTTGGCAAATTTTGATTGTTATCTCTGTTCAGTGGGCTTTCACTGGAGCATTTATGGAGATCAATTTTCATTAATTTGGTCCAAACCGTTCCAGTCGTTTTTGCAAAAAGTTATAAAAACCTCGTTTTGCTTCATTACTCTATATCTACGCAGCTCTCACCGTATTTTCACAGATATATATAAACAATAAAATTAAGTATTGTGTAGTAAACGTTTCATCTAAATCGTTAGAACCGTTGATGAGAAAATTTCGAAAACCCCTCATTTTCGTGACTCACAAATAACGAACGGAGCCAAAAAGAACGTTCTTTCGCAAATATGACTGCAGACACACATTCTGAAATTAAATTTTTCGAATACAGTAGGTGACTAATGTAACGATCTGAAGAAAACTTTTTCATGAACGATCCCACGACCTGAAGATCGTATCTTACCAGGGGGTGCGTGAAAAGTAAAAATGGTCTATGAGAGACCTAGACTCACAATGGAACTGAAACTTCAAAGTAGGAGTAAGAGCTCGTTAATATAATTTTATGGAATGTAACTTTTCGAGGGGTTTTTTATTTTTTATTTTATTTTTTTTTTATTGGCTTCTCAAACAATTACAGCCGTTACAAAAATTAATGTTTTACCAATCTAAAGATAATAAAAAGTACTTATTTACAAAAAACAATAGAAATCGGTGCGGTTTTTAAAAATAATAAAGTAGGTACTTAATCACAAGATAATTTCACACTTTTTTATAAAATCATACAGCATAATATACACGTCTAACTTTTCTGAGGCTAAAATGGTGTCCAAATTGAAGGGATTGGCTACCTCCTTCGAGATTCTTTTTAGGAGCTCCTCTCTATGCGGTGAAAAAGCAGGGCATTCCAAAACTAAATGTTGTGCTGTTTCTGGGTCAGTGACACACCGTCTACATTGTGAAGTTTGCACCATATTTATTCGGTAGAGGTAGTCGTTTGTGCAGCTGTGCCCACTTCTTAGTCTGACGATTGTTTTGTAGAACCGTTTAGGCAGCGCATTCGTAGCGTCCCTAAACCATGGTTTCATGTTGGTCGGGGGAAACAGAGATTTATATCTGTTCCCTCCATGGTGCTCCAGGAACAGTTTCTTCCATTTGTGCAGAAGATGAAGTGCCAGAGTGCGTCTCAAGTCAGTGGGTGGAAACTCTGGAGAGGGGCGTGGAATGGCTAACGATAAAGCTCTATTGGCTTCTCGGTCAGCTGATTCGTTGCCGGGAACACCACGGTGACCCCGAACCCAACAAAAGGTGACTCGGACTCCAGATGCCTTTAACTGTCCCACGATACGGAGAATAGAGGATTCGATCAGTGTCAATTTTGATGGCGGAGCTACGTTTTGGAGTTTAGATGTGAAACTCTTCGAGTCAGTCATGACCACAATGCTAGCGATGGACAACGTATATTCTTCACTTGCATATGTGAGAGCCTTTAAAATTGCGTAAGTTTCGGCGCTGTAAATTGTTGCATAATTCCATAACCGGAAGCCCTGTTGGATGGAAAGAGCAGGAATGACGTAGGCACAACCTACCTTTCCCTGTCGCGCCGAACCATCAGTGTAAATTATTAGGCTACCGGGCCAGCGACCTAGGGTGTAGTCTGCTGGGCCAGGTACGTTGTATGCAGATTGCGGCAATGCGGTCACGAGTAAAGGGTACTTGAATAGGTCGAAGGGAACTGTGTAGTTGTATGGAATACGAGACTGATTGACCCAGGGAAGGTCCGAGCTCAGATTCGTGAAGCTATTGCACAGAATTGTCTTTTTCGTCCAGTAACGAGCTGTGAGATCATCTATTGCTAACATTCTGATCTTATTTATCCTCTCTGGATCTTTGCTGTAGATTTTCGCCACATAACGGTCAGATAGCAACTTTCTCCGTAAAGTTAGAGGGGGTTCTCCAGCCTCAGCCAGCACCACATTAATCGGAGTTGAGCGAAGAGCTCCCAAAGCCAATCTTAGGGCTGCGTAGTGCACTTTATTCAGCTTTTCCAGCCACGTGACCGCTGCTGATCCATAAAACTGGCATCCGTAGTCAAAGATAGATCTCACCGTAGATCGAAGGAACATAAGTGCTGTTTGGGGATCAGCTCCCCAAGAGGTGTTTGTGAACGCCCTCATTAGGTTCAGATATGGTTCAGCTTTGTCTTTAATGTGCAGTATGTGCTGGCTCCAATTCATCCTTGTAGTTAGCAACATGCCGAGAAACTTGACTTTACGAGCACACGGGAACACTGTATTTCCTAACGTCACATTCTGCTGGTATGGGAGACGGTTCCTTCGGGAAAATGGACACAGGACAGATTTATTAATGGATATTGATAGTCCTATGCTTTTAAAATAGTCTATAACGCTTGTCGCAGCGCAGCTCATGAGGTCAGTGCAGTCTTTTGGATCTAGCGCGGTGCAGTACAGGCAGATATCATCTGCGTACTGAATGATTTTTATTTGTTCAGGGAGGATATCTACTATATCTGATACGTAGAGGGTGTAGAGCACTGTACTAAGGATTGCTCCCTGCGGGAGACCCCTCCATGATACTCGAGGCTCCAAAAGTTGGCCGCCGCACCACACATGAATTCTTCTTTCTTCAATGAGACTAATGATGCTTTTGACAGCAGCTTGGGGAATACCGATTGATGCCAGCTTAGTACCAGTGCCAGCTTTCGAGGGGTTCTGAGTCGCAAAAACACTATTTAGGAAAAAGGAAAATCCGCTCGAAACTAATTTTGGTTATCACAGTTATCAAAATACCAAATATTTTTTTCTCAAAACAGTTTTGATTACATTTTTAGTGTGACCAACTTTAAATAACGCTGCAATACCATAAAATTCTTACCCTTGGGAAAATTACAGAGTTGCACAATATATTACCAAAGATTTCAAAGAAAATTGATTTTAGCGCAGTTTATTATTCCCTCCCATATAATACCAGATTCTCAGAAAAATTTGTAGTCGAATAAGTTACCTACATGATAAGAATTGAATGACGCTTAAAGGGTATTTCGGAGCAACTCGAGGTATTCCGGATTTCCAACCACCGCCGTTCTACTTATTACCATTCTGTAAGAAATTACCCGATAATTCCAAAACGTTAAACACAATTATTATCAAATATATCTGGTACGTAGCAACGCACAACTTTCTACAACCCTCGTAAACTCGATGACCTTCAAATCATTTCTACGGAAACATTTATGAAAAACAAAATATAGGCACCAGTTAGTTGAGAGCACTCCGTGCGTTTTATCCAAACCGTATAGGTTGCTTGAAGATAGTCCATCAGACTGATCGAATTCAGAGACGCAGTTACGGGAAATTACAAAAATGTTCACAAATATTTTATTTTCGACACATTTCGATTTTCATGTCTCTTCAATGAATTACCAGAGAAACATTTTTTGAGACCAATATACAAATATTAACTATTTAAAAACATTCTGTGAGTTTGATGAAAATCGTTGAGAGCGCAAACTTCTCTTTGCGCCATAGGCCTATATCTTCGTTCACCTTATTTTCACGGAGATATTAGGATCACAGGTATTAATTATGAGGACAGAAGTAAAGTTAGGTGTCAACCAGTAGAAGATAATTTGAAAGTTTAATCAAAATCGTTAGAGCCGTTATCGAGAATACTTCGAAAACCCATAGTTTTTTGTACATTTTCGCCCCTCGCCCCCCTTCCGCATCAATGGAAATCGCTCATAACCTTATTTTCACATCTATAAAAAATAACAAACAAAAGAACCAGCTCATTAGGTCCCGCCGTTCTCTCGTAAATTGAACTACAGACACACACACGCGCGCGCGGATCTTAATTAAATTAATTTAAAACTTCATTAATTTTTACTACCCGCTACCCAAAGGGGAAAGAAAGCATTTCGGATTCAGTAGGCTTCAAAACGTAAAGATATGAAGAAAACCCAACTTTTTTGACACGATTACATCTTTTTCCTTTCCTTTTGGCTCACGGAGCGTTCAAGTTACGTTGACAGGCTCATAGTCACCGGTACATTAATTGTCGTGACTCGAGTAGGGGAAACACAATAAATTCCAATTTAAGTGCCACCAGTTTTTGAACGGAACGGTAATATAAACTGAATGAAAAACAGATACGTTCAATTGCTAGAGTGAAGAAAAAAAAAGCCCACGGAGCTTAAAAAAGTTGTGTGATGATCGCACTGGATATTTGTCGTATAGCGGCTAAGAGAAAAGCTGATCCTCAAGCGTACCTTTCGACATTATGATCCGGCAAGACGGTTGAGAAATAGGAGTTTCCAAGGGCCATTTTTAATTTACCTCACAATAATCGAAGGACTATTCGGAATACCCTTAACACAGGTAACTTGAGGGGTTGAGATACTCAGGTCAAATGGTATCTGTTCTTCTGAGTTGTTGTGACTCACTATTAGCAGCATATTAATCACTTCTGGTGAACTTTATCAGCATCAAGCTGAAACACAATATTTCGTTACTCTCGAAACGTTGGAAATTGTGTTGGTGCGGCATATTATACTTCCACGACTTTATCAAACGATTCGTTGTGTGACTGTGCCATCCTCTTTGTGCTTCTGCGTGTTCTAGTTAAGAGCGGTGATTATGACAAATATTTCGTCCCCGCTCAACCCTCCTGTTTTGACTGACATTTCCCTTGTCGACTTCAGGGGACGCCATTGAAATCACATTTGACGAAAGACGTGTGACATCTCTCTAGGGTTTGTGAGGGCTACACTAAAACCCTTTTACTTACGAAAATGGAATGTTTGTTTTCAATATCTGAAGTGCGATGAAGCCGGAAGCACGTTTTTGTTTCATACTTTTTTAACTAGCACTTGAACCGAAGAGTTCACCAAGTCAAGTGAACCGAGTCAAAGAGCGCAGTAGATGGTTTTCCCAGCTGGTTCTTGGTAATGGCGGTGGAAAACGATTATCTCACGTAATATCATTAAAAACCTCCGTCAGTACTAATCAGTTCATCATACTTATCTGAATGAGTTATCAGCGTTCGTTAAGGGAACTAATTACAATATATTACCCTAAATGGAGGCTCGTACCATTCGCTGAGACGCGCCCGGCGCATCGTTTTCTGAGAACAAGGTAATTATTGATATCTAAAACCTGGTCAAATATCGTCAGCCGGACGTCAGGCTCAAAAGGCAAATGAATTGAAGCTCCTTTTTCTTCTAATTTAGTCGATTTGCCGCTCAGTATCGAAATTTTGCTACGAAATTGCCTCATCTGCGCTTCACAGCCTCGTGTTCTGACCAGTTTTACCATTTTTCTTCAACCTTGCTCCAATCAGGAGTTTCAGTCGTTTTTGCCTCTACCATCTTATTCATTTGTAACTGATCGACTAACTGATATAATACATTTGATCAATTTTCACAGTGAGATCAAAATATTCCTATCGCTGAGGAGTTCCTTGAATCAGTGAAAATCCACAACCTACTGCACGTAGTATTTTCCGTGACTGTCGTGATTGCCATGTAAAGTAACAAAGTAAAAGTAAAGTAGTAACACGATAAGTAAACTAATTGTCTCTTCAAAATAATCAACAAAACCAATATATCGGAAATCGAAGGAAAATTATCTCTGCTCACTAACAGGAAAAAACAATGCACTTGTTCTTTCTTTGAAAGCGCACGAACTGAAATGAACATTCACAAAGAGGACTGCATTTATCTAACTCACTTCGCGAACTTTTGCGTTGATAAAATGACAAGTGACGCCATAAGGGAGGTTCTGTGTCCATAACTGTGAACATTACAGGAATTGTTGTGCTGTTCTATATCTTAATTCCAATTTCCTTGAGGTAGGTAATTAAACTAGGAATACGATTTTTGTGGATATTGGAGGTGAAGTGTTGTAGGGAGTACTTCACATTTAATAACTAGATGACCTTAGTGATTAAATACAAGGCATGTTACGTGCTAAGCTGAACAAAACAAAACAGAACGGTTTTCATCAAATTTCAATGCTTCCTTGAGACCGAAGCACAATTTGGTCGGTGGGTCCGTGAAAACAATTGAGAGAACTAGCTGCACCGGAACGGTTCCAATTTAATTTCATTTTTCGGCTGAAAAACGAATTTGACTATCTCCACGCAAAGCACCTGAATTTGAGAAGCTCCATTTGAGAAAATGGTCTCTGTGTGTGAGAGAGAGAGTGCGACCTTTATTTATTTATTCAATTTTTCAATTCCATCTACGGTGAGCTAAAAAATTAGTTCCAAATGACGTAGCAGTACTATATCATTTTCATGCGTAGGAAAATCACTAGAGTAGCACAATCAGTTATCACAAAAACGAAAAAATTGGATTTTGCTGCAGTTTTTATTTTCCTTAGCTCTACGAAAGTGGGAAGGAAAATAACGTAATGTACTGAAAAAACATTTTAAGATTTCTTCAGATACGTTTGAAGGAAACAATGGAAAAATGTTTTCTGTGAATGCGATAGAAATAAAACGGCTGAACTAAATCTGCCCAATTTTAATACTTATTCTGCTGATCACCATGGGCCTTAAAATAAGGGTTCGAACTGTATCTACCAAAAGCGGATTATACTACCGTTGTTAGCGAAACACCAAGCTTTATTTTTTTTCAAAACGATTTCGATACATTTTTTGTACGGACTGTAAATAACTCGACAGCACGATTCTAATTAATGGTAAAATTATGAGAGCAGCACAATACATTTTCAAACCAAAGACGGAAATCGATTTTAGCGGAGTTTTTTCTTGTAAGTTTAGCTCAAATGTAACAAGTATTTTCAGAACAATGAGAGTGGTAGTACAATAAACTGTCTATTCGATGGAACTTTAATGGCGCTTATAAGACAATTAGGAGCAACTCCAGAAATTTCAGAATTTAAACCACCGCCGTTTCGTTTACTACCATCACTCACAACTCCATAACAATAAAAAAGAAATCACGCTGTCTCACGCATTAACTATACGCTGGATACTCACTAGAGGTCGTGACTTGAGTAGGAACAACGCAACACCGGAACGTTAAGCGTCACCATTTCTTCGCCACAGAACGCATAAGCTGAGTGAAAAACATACTGGAGAAATTGGTATAGAGGTAAAAATCGCCGAAGCACGAAGCAATGAAAAATGGAACAGCTTCCGTCGAAGTTGGAAAATAGAATGCGAATGCTGTGTAGCCCGGGTTGAAGTACTCCCTGCCACTGAATTCGTATGGCCGTCATAGTAGCACGTCATTCTACCGCCACAAACCGTACCGCAAACATAACGCGGGAGACTTTTTATGTGGCCCATAAAACGCACAATCCACGATGCCAGTGTCCCGGTGAGGTTGCGAAGGTTGCAACGAAGGAGTAAGAATGATTTCAGCCATAAAAGAAACGCTACCATTATGAAGAGATATAAATAATTATCTGTTGCCCGTATTAATTATAATTTTACAACCCTTCATTATTTCTGCGTACTGCACGTTAAAGAATGATGTCGTATTTTTCGATCGAACATCGGGCTTCACTGGGGAAGAAGAAAAACTGAAGACTTTAGATGACTAGTTGACGTAGAATCCAGGTTAACGGGCTACTTCTTTTACTGCTTTTAAAAAGCACGTGTATTAGTATTTTCAGGTCTATATCAATACAGTTAAACAGTATGGGAGTAATACCGAAGAAGACGATGATCCAAATTATATCATTACCTAAACTGACATAAGCAACACTCACGACAAACAATCCACTCAACATCCTTCGCAGTTTTTTGTCTGCGACTAGTTTTGTAACGATCCATTAAATAAAGTTAAATTGGAAAATGAGATTTGCCTTTGATTATCAATCGTTTTCTCAGTGACAGCTTAAAAGATTTGGATCAAACTCACGGGCACTTTTAGCTGGCTAGTGTCAATATTTTGTTCTGCACGGACCTATCCGTAGAAATGCGGAGATCGGAGATACGTAGGCTTTGGCCTGTACGTATAAAACATCATCGAATTCGCAGGGGTTGACGAAAGTTGAGTGATTCTCCGTACCAGATATGTGGTCTCTTAAACGTTATTGGCAGAGGTTGAAGAAAAAGGGTACGACATCCAGATAAATAGTTTTATCAGCGAGAGATCGTACTATTGTACATGAACGGTAAATATGTGTACATAAATAACATTACTCGACAAGCTTACTGCGATTTAGCATTTGAGACTGCACATAGATGAAAATCTGGTACGACACACCACATACCTTTCCTCAGCCCTTGGGACGTTGAGTGATATTCATGGCTCAGAGACAGCTTAAAAGGTTCTAATCGAACTCACGGGCACCTTTAGCTAGCCTTATATTTTGTTCGTTTTGTGTTTGTGCTACGTATAAAATCTATTTTTCACTCAGTTCATTCGAATCTAGCAAAACGAAACTACGTTTTATGTAGAGGTGTTCTTACTTATGCCCGACCATTATTAAGCCATTCACAGGTTATTGATGAAGCTGTTAACACGTTTTTTTAGAAGGGTTGTGTTGAGCTTTTGGGAATTATCGGGTAAAAATTGCGAGAAATGGTAGTAAGTGGAACGGTAGTGGTGTGAATTCTGTCTTACGAAAGTCATCAAACTTTCATCATATCCAATTTTTCTGAAAATACTAGTATTATTTAAGCGTGATTTATAAGCAAACTGCACTAAAATCGAAATTGTTTATAATGTGTGTGCTGCTCTCGTCATTTTCCCACTAATGAGAATTTAATGTAACTTGTCGTGCTATTCAGTACTGTCGACAAAAAAATTTAATCATAGTCGTTGGAGCTGTTTTTTTTGAGAAAAAAATCGCTGTTTTGATCACTATGATAACCATAGTTAGTTTTTAACCGATTTGACTCATACCCTCAGTTTGGTGTTCGTTGGTGGTGTTCAGGTTGAATATGAAATTTGAGTTGATTTGGTTGAGCCTTAGTACGCTGGAACCTTCATGTATCTGAAGCATGTGTAACGGGACGAACCAAACCCTTCGATTCAGCGGAGGCTCGTCCGGAGTATTTATGCTGACTAGGCACCTCAAATGCCCCGATTCGCTCGAGACATCGCTGCCGTCAGTTGTAACTGAGCCAGTTCCCTCGTCGCCGTTTCGTCCGCGCTCGCGTTCGCTCCGACCCAGTTCTCTGTCTGTGGTGGTGAAACTTCTCCGAATGTAATTGAGAATAAAACTCTGTTCCAATTGCATTCGGCTTCTATCGTACTACTTCCCGATTCACCTAGCGCGATACCGCTTACTATATTAATCCCTCCCCCCTTTGACACATGCAAGAATGTATAGAACGGGATGTACCAGTTGAGTAGAACTATTACTTTCCTGAACACCGGATGATGCAGTTGGCTCAGACACTGCTTATACCCTATTTTGAGTGCCAATACACAACAAAAAACACTTAATCGTGTCGTTCGGTTTGTTTGCAGATAAAAACCCGATGCCTACGTTAAACCAGCATTTGGCAAACTTGTTGCCTGCGGCTACCTTTCAAATCTCTAAACACCATACTATATTGTACAGTACATTTTTTATCCTACAAGCAATAAACTTATTCAATTCAAACATTGAAATATTCGACCTCAATAAATCTATTACACAATTTGGCAATAATTATAGAAGTATCTTCTTTAAAATTTATAAACAATCGTTTACTCTAACGTAAACTAATAATTAATGTACTTGCACAAGTGCTTGGTCATGTGAAGTGTTGTGTTAATTCGAGTTTCCGACAACGAAATGACGTTAATCTTAGCAAAGTTAGGAAATATGCGTGAAACGTTGTTAAATAATTTTATTTGTGTATTATATCGTTGCCAAGGGGAGGTGGAAGAGAAAACCTGTCGGCTCTAACCGCCCCCTGGTTGTTCAAATAAATTCATCTCATCTTTCTTTATTTCTCGTTCAGCGATGACAATCCGTTCTTTGCCTCTAGTGGCCAGTAAAGTCAAATTCGGATTCGACAGGTCTGTGCTCCGTACGTGTCACTGGAATTATACCGATCTACGAGCGGATAAGTCCGCATTTTTCAAGGATTGATGGGCGGCGTGAGGAAAGCGATAAGAAAATATTTCGCGTGGGCTAACAGAGACGTTTTTGTCTTCCCACAGTTACAAGCCGATCCGAAGTTCGGAACTGTTTGGTTCGCCAAGTTTATTTTGCATCGATCCGAATTCTAATGGGTTTGAGAGATTTGGAATTTTATCGCGCCCTCCACTCCCCCGCTCCGAGGGACTTGTGTATTCTTTTGATTCTTTTTCGAATCCGAGCGGCGGCGGGACGGCTTTGGTATATTAATGAGCGGCATCATTACTGAGCCCGGTCCGGTTACTCTGTGACGATTATAATCCCCGTGATACCTGCGAACACTCTTCAAGAGTTGCACCCAGTGAAGAAGGTAGAAGGTGAAAAATGTGGCGGTGCTTCCCATTCTCGTTCTCCCTCTTTCCTACACTTCCCCGTTCTTCTTCGCCTATCACCGGCGGCCTAGCCGGCTTTACCTCAAACCGGTTTAAAGTAATTCCCAACAGCGTGGTTTGAAAATCGCATTCATCTAATGAAATACCAAACTGAGTCGAACTGAACATTGTACCCTCCCTCAGTTCTCCCGAGATTTCGTTTTGGGGGCCCCTCACGGATCCCCAGGTCGCCGTCGAGCTTTGAACCCCAATTTCGGTTGCCACTTCCGTCGCTGTTCAAAAGGACGTTGGAGCGAAAAATCGCAATTATACTGAGCGAGTAGATGACTAATTGGACCCCATAGCCCGTAACTTATATTCGTAGAATTTTAAACTAACCGTAAATGCCTACCAAAATAGCTTCTTCACGGAAGACTTGTAACTGACTCACAGATTAATTAAAGAGGAAACCACAGTCTCATCACCTAGGCGTTACTACTCACTCGTAAACGCGTAGTGCATGGAAGCCTGTAAGGCCTGTGTGTTATGTTCAGTTGATGAGATACGATTATTGGCCACGATTTCTTTTGGCGTTCTTATTCTATTTACGATTTTTCAGCTTTACAGGGCCGATCGCCTTTGTGGCGTGTGGTCTCCAAACTGATTTGCCGATTATATTTGTTCTTTGCACCGTGAGGGTGTGAGAGGGGAAGCGGCGTTCTGCTGTTCTGGATGTATGAAAGACTTAACCTTTGTCTCTATTACTTCTCCATGTTTTAATACTGGGCTAGGTAAGCTGCCATAAGAATTAGGGGCTGTCGTCTGGCGAGATGAGTGGGTATGCGCATTACCTTGTGCGGATAACTTTATCCTGCATGCAGATACCCAGCAGAGCTTTCAGATTGCTTTGGCATGATTAGTAGAGCTTCGTGGTGTGCCTTAGGGTGTAATCCTGATCAGTAGAGCTCAGTCTCTTTAGTGCTGTTGCACGGATGTTACTCGTGCGGAGCTGGGGCAGAGATGTGTGGATTTCATCATTGGTGAAGGCCATCTTCTCGAGATATGGCGCTTCCTACTCGTTCCTTGCTTTTTACGCGTCTGCTTGCTCTACAAGTATGCCATATGCACTGTGGTTAGTCGTGGATTTTTACGGGTTTCCGAGGAACTTGAAAATTGCCGAGAAGTTCCAAAACGTCGAACACGATTCTTCTCAAAATATCAAGTTGTCAGTGTCACGAATTAGCTGCGCACTGGTTCATAATGGTGGTAGACTAAATAGCACCTCAATAAATTCCGGCACTTTAAGCGCTATCGCAATCCACATAAAACGTGGTCATGTTCGAAGGAAGTGAGGGAGAAATACTGAACCTGTGAACATAGGGCTGAGGAAGGTGTGGAGTGCGTCGCACTAGATGCGGTGAGCTGTGGATAAATATGTAAAAGAAAAAGTGTGCGTGTGTAGGCAGTATGTGGAGGTACATGAAATCATGGCAGTTTCCATAGCCGTTCTGTATTAATACAAGCCCTTCTACTTTTTTCTTGAATCGCTTAAAAATGGTAATATTTTTACTAACATGGAAGGTTGGTCTTAACTAGACCGTAAATAGAAGGTTTCTCGTTGCATCGCACCAATTTTAAAAGAGGAATGAGATAGCGGAAGGGTACAATTGAACACTGCTAGCAGAGTTTACGAGTGTAGAGAAGTGAACATTAAGGACAAGAGGAGTGAGCAGGTACTGCAGAGGTCACTGAGGCCGCGTCCGCGATCGCCACTTCGCGACGCTCAAATTCTTTGACCTTCTCGTTAGATCTAACTTATTTTTTTCCGTTGTTTTCTTTCCTCTTGTTACTCCTTCTGGATAATCGTCTGAAAGAACTTAATGAGAGGTTGGCTGCTTCAAGTGCCGAACGATTAAGTTGAGGGCAGCTTTGAGCTCTTCTAATTGGATCGACTGAGGCTGTCCTGTCAATGGACTCTACGGCGTTAGTTGGCCGCCAAAACAAAGCGGTAACTAAGAACCAGAAGAAAAGGCTCATAAGTCAATCAGGTTAGGGGGGTTGCTGTTACGTCAAGGGTTATCAGGTGTGAGCCTTTTATCTCCAAACCACATCTCTACAAGTAGCCTGGGAGATATGCGCAGTAATTGTTGGGCGTGGGAACATAGTATGGAGGTACCGTAAAATAATGCGGTCTTAAGCTGCGTCTTAAAATAATGCTGTATTTTTAAATCAGGAAACAAAGAGTTGCTTGTTGCTTTCATTTTAAGTTGAATGTTTTCGTTTCTCGTCTCCTTATCATAATATGCGATTTGAAATTCGGGAAAAAAACTATCATGTACTCACTTTTTACTTTCCTGATAGCAAAGACTAAGGGAAGTATTGGGAAAGGACGGAAGAAGTTGCGCTTTCATCAAGGTTTTACGTTCTGAGGCACCTGAATTGAAAAACACAGCACAAGTTTAGCACAAGCAGTTCAGCACAAGCTCCGTGTGTGTTTACAGTTGACAATGTAGTAGTTCCCGCTGTACAAATTGGTTGATTCTTTTCACTTCTAAACAGTGGTCCTATTAGCCTAGGGTTTGATACATCGCTGGTAGGTATGCAAACTGAACAGGTGGAAATTCATAGATTAGGTATAGAATTGAAGCTTCATATACGATAACAGCCCTTCTCATGAAAGCAGCTCGTTTGCACTTCTGTCGTGCTGCCGTGAGAACGGTTCGTGTCAAAAACGGAAATTATGGGGGAAACAAGTTAAGAAAACGACGTTAATTTAAATTCTATGAATTTATATGGTTATCTAACTACCGTAATTTAAATTTCATAGTATACGTATCAATTCTGAACTGAGTTCTCATTAGCATTACCACCTGCAATATAGCGTTAGTTGAAGTTTCACGAAGTTCATATAAACTGAGTAAAAAACATATTTTCTTTGTGAAGCGATGAACGTCATGAATTTTTCGTGGGGTTGAAAGAAGTTGCGTGATGCGTCGCACATGGTATTTACTATTACCACGCTGAAAATATCCAGTTCACTTCAGTTGAGCTTAGAGCTGTGCTCCGACAACCGCACATTAAAAAAGGGAGATTAAAAAAAGTTTACGGCTATTTCTTCCAAATGGGCTTAACGACTTTGACAGTGATTCAGATCTGACGTGGATGAAGATTTGTGATTCATATTGAGGGGATAGTTATTGCAGAATGGCCCTCGTTTAACAACAAAAAAAAAAAAAAAAAATCCACAACTCCGTTCCCTGCGACTCGAAAACAACGTCGTATAACAAATGCCTTCGGCTTGGAAAGAAACAAGTTCTGGCGGAGCAGTGAAACCTCGAAGGCCTGATTGTCGCAAATATTCCCGACCTGTAAAACGCAATAAACGCGTTCGATAGATTCGTGGAAAGCAACCTGTTGAAGATCCTCTCCAGTCTCCACCTCAGTAATCAAATTTTAATATTCCGCGCCCGGGCGGTTGAAGCGAGTGCTGGTTTCCATAAAACTGAAGATTAGAGCTCGATAGCAAAAAAGAGCAGTAAACCCTCGTCGTAACGGAGTTTTACAAAACGATGCCCACAACGTTCGGCACTTGAGTCTCCAAATAGTCTGACTAAACGATCACTCGACTGTTCAGCTGGGCAGCCCTAATTACGGCCGCTAATTTGACCTCATTTAACTCTTAGGTCTGAGTAATTAGGGGAACTACCGGCCCGTTCTCGTCTGTTCAGCCCAATAGCGATCATCATATCCTCCTCCTTTCAACTCGTCTTCGTTCCAGGTTTCGGTTCACAATCCATTCGTCGAAGGCTGATGACATCTTCTGACTTAACAACCAGAACTTGCAATCAATTAGCGATACCACCCTTCGTCTTCATTATGCGCCAACTGGATTATTTTTAAAATGCATAAACTGCAAGACTTTGTTCTTTTGAAACAAACAAGTAGAACCGCTCTTGAGTAAACAAAATGGCAGGAATTGCTTGGTGCACACAACCTATTGGAACTCAGACACATTTCCGTGTCACCGTTGTAGCGTCAAGCTACAATTCTATTTGTCATTGAGTCCTCTTCATATCTTTACGTTTCAAGGGCTTCTGAATCCATAAAACATCATTTGAGAAAATCGTTTGTGTGTCTTTGAACGCGATTGAAAGAAATCGGCTGCACCAAGTCGACTCAAATTTCATATTTATTCCACAGATCAACGTGCGACGCTAAAATAAGGGTATGAGCTAAATCCTCCAAAGTAACAACAATGATCAAAACACCAAATTGTTTTTTCTCAAAAATTAACTCGAACGAATTAGTTTAATTTACGCGGACAGCTAAAAATAACACCATACTACCCCAAAATTCCCATCCGTGGGAAAATGACGAGAGCAGCTCAACAAATATCAAACATTTCAACGAAAATGTTTTTAACGAATTTAACGCAGTTTTTCTCCCACGAATTTCACTCAAGCGGTATTTATAAAAAAACTGGGGTGGTTAGCTGTTTCAATAAACAGCTTTTCAACGCAACATACAAAAGAGTGAGCTGAAAAAGAATATGTGAAAGTTACTGCTGTAACGTTTCTGTACTGACTTTCAACTACGAACTTTACATTTTCATTATCTAACTCAATGGCTCACTGGACTAGGCGAGCACATCATCAAAAAACGCAAACTGCGCTCTTGGTGAATGCTTGAACTTAATAGACCACGATACCTTCCAAACGAGCTGTTTATTATTCCTTCGTTCCACCGATTGGTGTACCAATTTCCTCGACGCATCCCCATTAAAGTTAAATTCTACTAGAGCTGATGATAACATGAACCCGAACGTAACTTCCCAGAAATGTTATACGTTGTAGTTGATCATCGCTTGAATTCATCCCCTAGAATAAGACTGCTACCTGTCTAGTAATAAAATATCAAACAACCGATACAATAAGCGATGTGCAAGGAGATAGCTGTCATTACACAAGCCTTCAATAAAGGTGGAAATATCTGGTGCGTTGCAACACACAACTTTCCTTAGCTCTACGTCAATTCACTTTGTACATGGCCTTTGAACTTGGTCAAACAACACGTCACAGCAGCAGGAAACGGTAGCGCCTACAGTTCTGGAATTTATTGTGCTGCTCGTACTCATTCCAGGACCTTTATTGAACAATTGGTATACAGAAAGTTAATGAGGCAGTAAACAAGAATTTTTTGAAGGAGGATAGTAATCACTTTTGCATAGTTATTGGGTTATAACTGTTAGAACTGGTAGTAAGCGATTCGGCAGTAGTTGAAATTCAGGAATTTCTGGAGTGAGTCCCATGTATCTCATGAGCGTTTTTAAACACTCACCCTTTAGGTATTGGATTGGACTACAATCCCAATTTTTTTTAACATTCTACTAACATTCCAGCGGAGGTTATAATTAAAAAATTGCGCTGAAAACGCTTTTCGTCGAAAAGTATGACAATTTATTGTGCTGCTCTCATCATTTTCCCACGAATGGGAATTTTATGGTATAATTGTCATATAGGGAGCTACCAATATAAAAAATGTAATCAAAATCGTTAGAGCCATTTTTGAGAAAAAAAGATTTGGTGTTTTGATCACTATGATAACTATAGTTAACTTTGGGTGGATTTTGCCCATGTCCTTATTTTGGCGTCCCATGATAACCTGTAGGCTAAATATCAAGTTTGAGTGGGTTTGATACGGTCGTTTTTTCTAAAAATCGTTCTCAGACACACACACACACAGACACACAGACCATTTTCCCAAATAGTGTTTTTGAACTCAAGGGGGTCTGAAACGTAAAGATCTGAAGAGAACTCAAAATTTTTTTTTCAGCCGATTACATAACCTTCCTTTCTACTTCGTAGAGCCAAGGAAAGTAAAAAACAGTACAATTTCTAGAGGGGGGCACTAAGGGAAATGAACGCAGAGAGACGATGAGTTTCGCTATGTTGTCCTTTTCTCACTCTATTTACTGTGATTTCACTGTTTTATGTCTACACGGAGTCCTACTACTCTAATGCTCGTCTTGTTCGTCTCATCATAGAAATGGTAGGACTGTGGGGTAAATTGTGTATGAAATGATGTGAATTGTTTTTCTTCCCTTTATATCGATGTTACGCCTATCTAAATTTATAATTATAATTTGTTATTTTGTTTTCAAGTTGCATTTGAGCGACTCTAGCTTGTCGCTATCCAAACGTCATCTCTTTCACCAAAGTATCTAATTTTGATTGTTGCTTCCAAAACTCGATCCCCGATTGGGTTCGTAAATTTGGCTTTAGGTTGTCGAAACCCGTCGGGAGCTTTCCGGGAGACAGTCTTATCGTACTGACCACATTCGTGCTTGTTCTTCGCTTTACTTTTGGTCATCCGCGTCGCCAATAAAGTAGCTAATAGAACTATAACAGTCGGTAACTCGCGTGATGAAATAAAACTGAAACTTCATTTTTAACTTTCTACATAATACCGTATGTTGCCAAATAACGTAGTAGTAAGTGTGGAGTGAATCACGTCTCCATCCTACACTCATCACTCCCGCGTTTAATTACGAGGGATTATGACAGATCATTCCAGTATTCAAAAACTGAAAAACGAGAAAACTTGAACGAAAGAAATACTGGGCGTAAGATTTCAGGGACATAGTGCAGTTCAAGCATTAGGTAGTGTTATGATATGACACAGCCAGGTGAACATAAGCACGAAATGTGAAGAAGACGGAACTCATATGAATTGAGCAGGATTGATTGGGAATTGTAAGACGGCGAGTCGATGTTTCATAAACTATATTGACGCGCCAATAGACGAATATATCATACTTCGCTCTCTCAAACCTTTGCGCCGTCTTAGAATGAGGTTTGACTGTCTGAGCCGTTTATCGTACGATCAGCGCCCGTCAGGTGTGGAAGATTTTTATTTGTCGGCGGAGGTGGCGTTCGATTCCGGGATTCGCGTGACAAAAGCCAGTCGAGTGTATAGAGTCGTAGGGCGAATAAGAATGAAGGAGGGAAGTGATATGTCTTGTAATGACCGCTGTCTCTTGGCACGGCAGTTAAACATCGACTGGCGTATTTCACAAGTGAACTTTCGGAATTTAATGAACGGTGTTAATTTGCGGTGCTTAGTATGCAGACGCAGGTTCAGCATAATTTTACGACTCCTCCGAAGACTGGAGTTGGAATGAAATTCTCCTCCGTTAGTTTTCCTCACTTTTTGTCGAATTGATAAGCGTAGATTATGCAGGCTGAATCCAATTGAGAAGGTCACCGTCTTGGCCTCTCTCCTCTTCTTCTTCTTAGAGCTCGGGAGCGATGTAAATGAATGGAGTTGACGACCAGTAGCTGCCGCGACTGTGGGTGCGTCAATGTGGTGGCTGTCATCACAGTTAGGACTCATTTCTTCTCTTGCTCCGCATGAACAATGCTCCTTCGGCTTAGCATAACAAATAACTTTGACGTGGGAAGGCTGTACAGTCAGGTCCTGTCATACTCTTCTAATTGATCACGATCCACTGTTCTCCTCTACGACTTCTAACGAGTTGTGTTTTAACTGTGACAATAGCCCCTACGGTCGGGCCTGGCCTTTCTTACCTTCCACTTGTGTCTCCGTTCGACCGCTCTCCGACCTGTGTCTGCCTCGTCTTGAACCCAAACTGAGACTGCAGAACCTCAAAACCTCTTTCTACCGACGTTTTCTTTCCTAGCTTCAAGTTCACAAACGAAGAAGTTACGCTAACGAAAATGACTTCGCAGAAGGGGTTTTTGGTTTTTGTTTTAAGGTAACTTTATTGACGGCTGGCGCTTACAGTTGAAATTATCTAATTAATGCAGCGCTTGCCTATCGGTGTTGCTCATCAGCATACGACAAAAAAGGTAGAAATATCACATTGAACGCAGTAACTATAAGCACCATGGTATGTATTTGTATAAGTGACTCAACCATGGAAATGCGGTCACAGGTAACGGTTGTAAGTGTGCGCCTTGGGGTCTTCTTCTATTCAACCATCTGTTTTGTGGTAGCGATGGAGTGATTGCAGTTAGCTCAAAACCACTGTTAGAGAGCGGCGCATCTGTTTTATTGCTGCATTTACCGTGAGTAATACCGAAGTCCTTGCGCAATGTGAAGGTGTGCACATAACACGGTGAGCCATCCATTGAACGGTTGTGACTGCAGCGGGACCCCACATCTGGCGTGAGTAGTGACGAGTAAAGGAAGCGTTTTGTTGACAGTGACGAAGGTGAATTACGACAAAAGAGAGGCTCGAGTTTTTGGATCAGAAGAAGCAACTCATGTGGTTCACTCTTGTAAGTCCTCGCTGTACGCGGAAGCCCAGGGAATAGAGGACATCGTCGAATATTTTGTCGTTAGCGCGCATTGTAATTATGTGAGGCGTTCTTAAATCTCGACTTGCCTCTCCAGTTTCGTATTCGGTGTTGGTTCTCAGGACTATTTTGTAGTCTTTTTCCAATTACGTTCTCTACTTGTTGTAATGCGGTATCTTCCACGAAGTGCGAGGTTGTAGCTCGATATGGAAGTGGGAGACCGTGTGTGTATATTATGAAGGATACTAGTCTTAGTACCGCTCCCCTGTAACACTCCTGCTGCTACCCATTTAGTGGCTCAGTATTTTACAATGTTATTCGTGTTTTTCCTTGGTGCTACGAAGTAAGAAGGAAAGTTGAGTATCGGTGTTGCTGGGCCAAATCCGTCGAAAACTAATTACAGTTATCAACAACTCAGCTCTACAGCTATATTTACGCAGATCTTATTAAATCGTCTAATCTCCAACCGGCTCAAGCAAAAACAGACCCGTTAGGTAGCAATTATGTTTTGTTCATAACCCGTTTGGAGGCTCTGTGGGCATTGAGCATTTTCAGTGGACGCGAAAGCATTGAATGCGTCGTAATACTAACTTGCGGATGTAACCAGAAACTTAGTCAATGGCGGCGAGCAGCCTTTAGCCGCACATAACCTAAATTTCTCGCTCAGCGATTGCTTCAAAAATGTCCGAACATACTGCATGCTATGAGCCGCATCGGATCAAACTGCCCTCTTTTGGGAAAGAAAACTTTGCACTGCGGTTCGCCTGAAGTCCGCTCAGTCAGGTGTGAAGCAGCAGCATGACAACGACGACGTTCACGATATTCAGGCAGCGACTTCCAACATAATGTTATCATATCTCAAGTAAAGCAGCACGAAACTATCCTCAATCCCAGTAAATTCGATAATAACGCAACGTTTAACCTGCGCTGTATACCCTTCAAGCTAATTTCTGCGGAAATATTCAGAACAAAAAGTGTACATTGAACGTTGTCTGAAGTTATTTTTTTGCTTCCGTCTCTGTTCAACGGATTATTACCGAAATAGTTGCACGAAATAAAATTTGGGTGCGTATTTTTAGCAGACATTCCGTTAGGTTGACCACACTTAGCTGTGCCAAATTCGAAAACGACGAAAAACTAGTTTTTGGCACATTTTGGTTATTATCTGTGTTCAATGTGCCGGAGGCTCGTTCTTGGAGAATAGCATTTTATTAGTGACTACCCAAATACATAAATATCCCAAAACCTTCTTTTTTTATTGACCTACATTCTGTCCACAGTATTTCACTGACACATCCACGTAGGTAAAAGTTAGATATTAAGCTGTAAAGTATGCACTTAAAGTTAAATTGAAATGGGTGGAGCCATTTTTGAGCGAAATACGAGAAGCTCGCATTATTTCTTGTGCCTCGCGAGGGCATCATTGTGGTGCAATGGATGCCTAGAGTTCATACGTGATGAGGGTTGGTGCCTTTCACTTTTAGTTCCATGTGCCACGAAGGAACCACACGAATTAATCGTTAATTAATCTGTTCTGATTTTCAGGTTGGAGACGGGTCGGGCTATCTCGAAGTGCAGATTCTAGAAGTTTCCAATTACCTGGGAGCGCGGCGGGATGGTTGTTGTGGGGGCGGTCTGCCTGTGCGACTTACCGCCCCCTGTCTATCCAAGTGCCAAACATTCTTCAGGCTCTGTCTCAAAGAGTACCAAAGTAACGTGACGTACGTTGGATCGTGTTCCTTCGGAAACGCCTCAAGTTCCGTCATTGGAGGCAATTCCTTCATCCTTACTAATCCGTCTGACGCCAGTCTTCGACTGCACTTCACGTTTAGGTGGACTGTAAGTAGCTCATTTCCTATATTTTAACATTTCTTCAGTATAACTTAGCTTTTATGTGTACCGGAATACGGAGGTTACTAATGTAAAGTAAATTGTTACTAACGCCAAAACACAAACTTGGCATGAGTTACGTAAAAATAAATAAATGACAAAAATACGAACAGTTTTCAGGGGCTTAATAGCAGTTCGTGAATTGTAGCTACTGTGAACGCTTCATCTGCGTACAGAAAAAGCCACCCATCGGTTGACGAATACTTATGTGAAATTGACTATAACGTACCCCCCTACTAACACACTAACACCTGCTAGTACACATCTTGAGTTTTCGGTAGAATAAAACGCAGTTACCAGTTAGCTGAATGTACGTCGTCCGTTTGATCAAACTCATGAGAGCCCTTTCGTGCCAGAGAAAGACTTATTGCCCGAAGATATTCACGTCAAAAGCACTCACCCAGTGTCCGCTTCCAGCCACGGAAGAATGACTCGCTCAACGTTGTAACGTTATCTTGGGCTTTGTAAAATATACATACGCCGACTGTAATACACTTCGTATGCAATAAGTTGGGGCCATGGCGTATGTAGGGTGAGAGGTGGAACTAGCTGATTAGCGCAGATCCTTGAAAGAATTCTAAATAGTGTAAGTATGTATGAAGCTCAATATATATATATATATATTAATTGTAAGAGATAAACAAAAAAGTAAGTATGGACGAAAAAATTAGTCGTGTATGATAGACAGGGAAGAAGTAAATACATCAATGAAGATCAAGACAATTGGAGATCAAAATCACGCGAGGCGCCTTCACCTCCCTCTTCCCTCTCTAGTAGCCCTAGCAGTGGACCCTAATCTGTCGGATATGGAAAAGATTTATTCCTAGTCCAAATTATTCACGGCCAGCTGGCGCGAATGAGGGTCAATTCGACGGAACCAATGCGTGACCTCGTCACCCACTGCCTCTTCGAAATCTCGAAGCTGGCCACCGAAGCAAGTGCCCCCCCAACGACATCGCCCCTGTGGGAAACTATGGCGGCTGTTGTGAGGGGAGAGCTGCGTAGGGCAATTGCCCAGCAGCCTGCACAGCCAGTGCCACCAGCCCCTCAAGCACAAGGTGCTCTACTAAGCCAGATGAGTGCCCCAGGCCCTTCATATGCAGCAGTGGCCGCTACTGCGCCCTCCTCCCTCCCTCGCGGAGCCGAAGCCGAATGGCAGCCTGCCAGGGCCAGACAGGGCAGGGGAAAAAAGGAGAAGACCCCAAAAAAGCAGGACGTGCAGGCCGAGGGCAGAAATAAATATAAAAATAAAAAATCTCCTCCCCTTACCAAACTCCCCTTTAAAACCCGCGACAAAACGTGGTAGTGGTAACAGCTACGTGTGAGGAAGGAGAGGCTGGTTCTTCCACCCCTGATTCAATGGAAGCGCTGATGCGGGGTGTCCCTGCTGAGGACCTCCAAGCACTAAGCATCGGCGTGCTTGACATCTGCACCGCAGTAGGAGGTGGGGCCATCATCTTGACGGAAACTCCGGAAATGGCCAAGGCGCTTACTAGCTACAAGCATCAGCCCCCTGGGTCGCTTCCTGCGCCTGCTATTGACCGACCTACAAAAAGAGGACCTGGCCCAACGAACTTAGCAGCATTGACTCCTACAAAGCAAGCCTATAACCATTTTGCTAAGTTCGCGAAGAGAGTGATGGCTAAGAAACGTGGTCATAGTTGATCTGTCCTTTTGAAACTTGCCGCCCTAGTAAATAGTTAGATCAGGTGGGAAGTCAGATTAAGAACTTCTCCCAGATGGTACGGGATTCCTCAGGTGGTCACCTCTGCGCGGGTACACACCAAATACCACAGTCATCAAATAAGGAAACAGACCCGTCGTGCAGCGCTGGGGGAGAATAGGTGAAAATGAGCGAATGCATTCTGTGTTTCAGCTACGTAGTTCGATACGTCTCAGGGCACACGAAGATGTATTTGCATAGTCATATTCAAAATTTAAATCACTGCGCCCGTCTTATCACTCATTCCGTCGTCCAGTTGGTGGGAAGGTGGGTGTTCATTGGATATTTATGACTTCACTTATCTCCTGTTTGAAGCCTCGCTCACAAGTACTTGCTTTGAAATGCAAAAAAATTACAGGATACGGCATACAGGCCCCCGGGGAAACTGTACGTCAAATGATGAAGAAACCGGTGACGACAGCGCAAACTCAACGTGACCATTGATCTATTCATCAACCAATTAAAAGTCACGCCATTGATTCACCCGCGAAGTCTCCGGCTTTTCAAACCTCCCGTTAGCTCGCTGAATATGGATTGAAGAAGTGTGTATTATAAATAAAAGGAAACAGATAAAGGAAGCTGAGGGCACCTACACACCTGCCCAATCAACAAGGGGCGAGATGAGTTGGCATTGGAGGAGTTTGAAAGGGACTGCTAGGTCATCCTGGTGGCCTGAGCTTGGATTGGGAGCCTAGAAGTGACTCTCTGTCTATCTCTCTCGCACGTACTCTCTATTTCTCTCTCTCTCTCTCTCTCTCTCTCTCTCTCTCTCTCTCTCTCTCTCTCTCTCTCTCTCTCTCTTTCTCTCTCTCTCTCTCGCTCTCTCTCTCTCTTTCTCCGTAGCCCGAGGGGGCTCCTGGTCACACTCAACTCGACTTTACCAGCATTTTTATTGCCGTCTCCTCATTTACCTCGGCGGCTTCTTGTCTTCCCCAAAGGGACCAGTCAGCGTGGAGACCAACACGCCCCTCCAGTTGTGTCATATTGTTGAGGCCTCGTCAATAGAATATAATAGGGCGTAATTAAAGGACCTCGTTTGACTCATCTTTTTTGCACCAAATCCAATTCTTTCACATCCGGGTGCTGACGGTGTTGCAAAAGCTTCGATTGAAAATTAATCGAGTGGGGAAAGGCTTTTATAGGTTTTGCACCGAAGCTCTCCCAAATTATCAACTGTGTCCGTGACCAAAACACTCAAAGTCATTCATCAGTATAGTTTCAAAGAGGATTAGTGGCCTCAATAAATTTAGGTTTAACAGTTTTGAAAACATTTTCCATTTACGTATGTTTTATACCGCTCTACTGCGAGCCCTATATGGCCATCGCTTCAAAAAAATCAATATTTTATTTACACAAAACACAAGGTGCGTTTTTAGCGGTCGCCTAAGCGGCCAACATATATTTCAACCAAGGCACAGGACCAAGGAATCTGGGTATATTAAGAAACATTTCACGCTATGATTCGTTTTACTAAGTAGCTTCTTCTAAGTAGAATCTTACTAAATTGATGACATATCTACCCTTATATATTTATATGTTAACAAGCAACCATATTTTTTACTGTATAAATGAACAATTAATCATAAACTCACAGTCAATAAACAGTACGTTCGCAACGGGGTTCCAATGTGTGTATGGGGGGGGGGGGGAGCTAAATGTAATCACTGGTCAACTACCTGTAGGCTTGTCCATTGAGCGCGAGGTGGAAAGGTGGAGTGAAAAATGAACGTTATGGCTTGAATTCGGAGATTGCCTCTCAACGACAGGTAAACTAGCATCACTGAACGAATTAGTGTTGGATAAATGATGAGCGAGTTTAGGATCCTCCAAGGGCTGTGATGCGTCACAATTTGTCTCCTATATGCGAAAATGAAGAAAGCATTTTGAATTCTCTTCAGATATTTACGTTTCAGAGCCTACCGAGTTTGTTCTGTCTGTTTCTTCTGAATTCTGTTGTACATATTGTTTGGGCAAGCCCGAAATTGGCACAACGGTTGTATTCCCAATGAAGATTAATTCCTGGTGTTTCCAGCCCATTCAGCAGCGGCACGCACTTTCCAAGCCGCCTCAATACCTGTAAGTCACGCCTTTCTTTGAAGTTTGAATACTGTTTGGCCCTCGATCTGATGCCGACGTATTGGAAAACTCCTTGCGACAAGCTTTCTGAACCTCTCATGTTCCGTTCTTATCTCACCCTGACACCTCTTGTCCATTCTAGTACACAGTTACCGTCTGTTCTTCAATTTTCGACAGTTTTCATTATTTTTACCATAACATTTTCCTTGTGTGGGAAAACGACGAGAGCAGCACGATGAATTACCACACATTTCGACGAACATCGATTTTAAATGCCCCAATAATGGCCATGGTACAAGTAGGAGCGACACGATAAATTCTAGAACCATAAGCGCCTCCCGCTGTCAAGTACTTGTTATAAATGAAAAACAGATTAGATTAGTTGTTAGAGTCAAGATGATGCGTCTCACCAGATATTTTTCCCTGTCTCGTACGTTCTGAAACTGCACTGGAGGCAGCAAAGCACGCTAAAGGAGCTGTTAGCTTCTGTAATAACAAGCGACAGTCGTTGGCTGAACGGCAGAACTTCGACAGCTTGAACTTCTTCCAAGTAAACCTTTTTTCCTCCGAATGGGGAAGAAGAAGGTAAAAACGGTGGTTATGAGACAATGAGGCCATAAATGATAATAGCAAAACTAAAAATTCTGGTGTACTCACTTCAGTCGGTTCCATAAACTTTTTCCCTTCCGAGCACCATTTTATTTAATGAGCTGCCCCCATGGGGCTTGATGTCGTCGGTTTTACCAACTAATCATTAATCCGTGGAACCCTCGGCTGAGCGAAAGTGGCGCATAGTTGCTCAGAAGGTCGTTGAAGCATCAGCCCTACTTTTGTTTTGGTTGTGAATTCCGCAAATATCGGAAAGTTCTAGAGTTTTTCTTTCGGGGCCCCGAACGCAAAAACGCAGCAGAAGGATGTTATGAGCTTTCTTCCGAAATTCTCAGGATGAAGTAGAGAGATCTATCTCATTAAACTGCGGACGCTTTATTTAGTGAAACTCTCGGTTAGCTTTTGAGTTCTCGGCCTCGGTTCGTGAATAGAAACGCGGGCACTGAATCGGCTAGTCTACGAATATAACGCAAAGCGCGAAAATTTTAGCCCAAAATCCGTTTCACGGCATCTACTTGTACCCGTCATTCTTGATTACTTTCGATACTGCTAGTACTGTCAGAATTTATTGAAAAATAGTTGTTCCAATTTCATTACCTACATTTATTAACCAGAAAAATTTTTCCAAGAATGTTGAGTGTCAATCTAATCATTTCATAACGAATTATGAGGCTCCCCATCTACAGTTCTGGAGAAATCCTCCACAATTCATACATACTACGGTTCTTTATTGATCGTATATGGTGATAATACAATCGTGATCATAAGTGGAGCAATGATGATAACCGTTCGTAATGTTCATATTAACGTGAGTAGACGCTTGACTCGTTCTTAGTTTGAGTGGTGTTCAAATTCAATGGGCTGAGAGTTTCCAAGTGAAATGCTCTGAAAAGTGTTTTTCCAGCTGTCATCTTTGGGACCCTCCAGAACAGTGTGCTGTCGCCCTGCAGAGTCCGCAAGGGATAACATTTATATTTCTCATCGAGAATAGGAACACGTCAGGGCCGTAGGTCTAGTCTAAGTTAACTCTATGTTAAGGTATTTATTATGAGCTGCCAGTAGTCTCTGCAGAGACCAAGTACGTGGTGACGTCGTAGTGCCTTCGTCATAGCACAGCACCGACTGGAGACTTTATCACATTATTGGCACGGGTGGTTCAGAAGTGTTTTCTCTTCTTGAGAGATCAGGTTCTCTTCTCTTCTCGCTTGGTGCATAGTTCTCAAAAGCTTGGAGTCAACTTCCAGGGTTCTAGAAGTATCAGCAGCGCAGGTGCTAAGCCCTCAAGATAGTATTGGGGTTCTTATTCGTGGATGTGAGCCGTGATTGGTCATCGAAGGGCCTCTTTATGGTTTCCTCCTATTTTTTAGCTTGGAGCACCCGCTCGACGATCATGAAAATCTCTAGCTGTCCAAAGCCACACAAAGCATGGCGGCAGTTAGCCTGTTAGGGCACCTGACACAGTCTGTGACTTGCTCTCTCATCTCCTCCCAGTGGGATATGTGCTCCACATGGTCTTCTACCCTGTACCAGGGATAAGGGCTGGAAGTAGCCACTCTTGAGACCATTACCTGTGAATGAGTGTCACAGTAGCCACAGCAAAGTCGGCAGATCGTTCTCCAGTACGTTGCACGGGGGGATGTGTTGAGAAAACATCGCCTTGTAGGCTATTCAAAGTGTCAACTACTTAAGTTTTAAGATGCGTAGCAGAGTAGATCTGGGATGGTTAGGCATCAGGCCCTCGTAAAGTTTTACGTTAAACCAATTCCAACACCTGTTTCACAATTGGCGGCTCCACAACTTCTTGATACTGAGCACGTTCGTTTGTGATCATTCCATCAGTGAACTGTGACTCATCTTGTAAACAATTTCGCCTTGGAAAAGTGGCAGTTTCATTACAATCTTGTCGAAATGGATCAATCAATATCTGTATTACGTATTTTCCCAAATAGATGGCGGTATTTGTTGTTCTGAAGATCACGCCGAGCCCCTTCATTTAGTTATTTACTAAGAACTATTTAAAGAATAGAATGAAAAAATAAATGGCGTTTTGTGTGAATAAACGTAATTCAATAGGAACATAGTTGTGTTGGCAAACGAAAATGTCGGTGTTAGATGATTTGAGTCATGAAACGTGATTGATAATCTCTGCACAAAATTTAAAACTAACCCTAATAGTTGGTTCGTAAAGTAATCGCGACTAGTTAGTCTCTTTAACTTTATTTAGTTGGTTCGACGTAGTAAGAGGCGCAACATGAATTAATATTTTGAGGTCTACACCCGAACCCCTACTATCGTTTTTTATCTTGAAGCCAGGAAACATAGATAACCGGGCTTATTCGAAGGCTGGCATCTCTTACTGTCTCTTGTTGTTACTCTATGGAATGCATGAATGGGGTCGCTGCGACCTTATAGGATGTATAAATAACAAGATTTCGTTTGCTATATTTGCGACCGGAATTATAAGGGCATAGTGGAGGGAAAGGGTAGAACCTAAGAGGTTCTGATAATTGAAACAGCTGATCATTTAGACGCCGTACATCGATATTTCTTGAGACGTGAGTTATCACCTCAACGTTTCACCACTCAAATTTCTACGAAGTTCGTTAGTGCCCGAAAATATTGAGAATTTATGAGCACATTAATAACAAACAAAAACGAGTTCTTTGTATTTAAAAAACATTTGAACGAAACAAAGTCGTAGCAAACAGTGCGAATGTTCAGTACATCTTTCCTCTCAATCCCACTGACAAGTACAAGTACAATGTCTTGGTAAATTTGAATGGTTACGTCAGAGAAAATAATCATTTGACCGATTCGGTAATTGGTGAAGCTTTTCTTCGTGTTCAAATTTGAGTTTTCTTCAAATATTCACGTTCATAAGTCTCCAAAGTCTGAAAACGATTTGTGTGTCTGTGGAAATGATTGAGAGAAAACGGCTGACCCAAACCATTTCACATTATTCAGCCTGGAGATCAACGTGGAACGTTATCATAAATGAGTGTATGACACTAACTCGCTTGGCAATCAGCTGTAGTTGTCAGCGATCAAAACACCAAATATTTTTTCCCGCCTCATAAATAGTTATAGCGAGTTCAAAATTTAAAATTTGCCTTGGCAAAAACGCGAGTGAACCACAGAAGTTATCAAAAATATATTTTAGTAGAGTTTTTCCCTCAAAAGCCCCATATGAAGCGCCCACAAAAGCCGCGCTGGTAGTCCAATGTTGACAAGTTTAGCACTAGTTAAAAAATTGTTAGGAGCAGCCCGATAAGTTCCAGAATTTCTACTAGTGTTTAACGTTGATTAACTTTTTACTTTCCTTGGCTCCACAATGTTGAGAGCAATGTTATGTAATTGGCTGAAAAAGAAAGAAAAGTTCTCTTCAGACCTTTACGCTTTACGGGCTTCTGAGTCCGAAATAACGTGTGTGTCTGTGAACATTATTGGAATAAAACGGCTGAGCTTAATCGGTTCAAATTTTCTATTGAGCCTGCACGTCACCACGGAACGCCAAAATAAGGGTCTGAGCAAAACCGGCCTAAACCTAACTATAGTTATCACAGTGATCCATTCCCCCTGCCCGTTCGCTCATTGGTCTGGGGTTTGTGCTTCTGGCTGTCAGTGAGGAGGGGGGGGGGGCACCTAGGCTGGGCCTGGGGCTCCCACGCCTCCAGGTCCTTCCTCCAGTTTGCCCAAGCCTGTGCAAAATGGGCAAACTGGCGGGCTGCGGTCCGACTGGAGAGGAAGCCTCACGCCGAGTTTTGCAGAGGTATTTCGGCACGGGCCCTCGCATTCGCATACAGACTGCAATCGAAGAGGACGCGAGCGGCATCCTCTGCCACCCCCACGCCGCAGGGGCATTCATTGAACGCGCGCTGCCTAAAGAATTGAAGTTCAATGCCCCGTGCCCTGACAGCAGTTGTGTGACTGCGAAAGGGGGGCGCCACCGATTGCTAGCCGATCCTGCACAGAGGGCATAAGCTCGTGTAGGTGGCGGGCAGTGGTTCCTGCATCCCACCTCGCTTGCCACTGGGCAATTAGCCATTCTTTGGCCAGAGCGATCCTGCGCTCATTAGAGTCCTCCCGAAGCATGACCAAACCATTTGTCCTGATGTGGTGGCACATGGCGTCGCAGTCCAGCTGGAGGTCCAAAGGCGGGGTGCCAGCGAGGATCTGCAGTGCGAGGTGGGATGTTGTGCGATACGCTGGGAGGACTGCTAGGAGTGTGTCGCGTGGCAGCGTCCTGGCTCGCTGCCGGTCCTGTTCAGATGGCGCTATCCACCAGGACACTACAGCATATTGCACTATGGGTAGAAACACCACCCGGTAACAGAGGTGCCTTGTGTGTGGCGACGCCCCCCATGTGGGTCCGGCCAGGGCCCATATGTGGGCAGTCAGGGCAGAGGACTTTGCACGGAGCAGGGCGTGGTACTCAGTGGGCCTTCCTCTCGGACAGAGGTCCACCCCCAGGTACCGGGCAGTGGTCGTCAGGAAGTGATCCATACCTATACAATAAAAGCCTAATAACGTTCATTAGATAGTTAGGAGCAACCTAATTAATTCCGTAATTCGATCCAGAAATTCAAGAACTCAAACCACCGCCGTTTCACTTAATATCATTTCGCAGTTATTACCCGATAATTTCAGGACGTTAAAAGTGCGATCACTCTCAGAAAAGTCAAGCTGACAGTCTTATTATAATTACCTATGCACTGACTAAGGAGGAGCAACTCAGTGAATTTTAAAATCTTCAGAGCCACCAATTTCTTTGTAGAACTTTGTTATAAACTAAACGAAAAACTGTATTAGATGCTAGAGTGATTAAAATCGCTGAATACAAGTGGGGTTAAAGACATTTGTGCGATGCATCGCACCAGACATTTTCAAAATGGGTAGTGTTTAATGTTTTGGAATTATCTGGTAAAAACTGGAAAATGGAAGTAAGCGAATTTTGTGTTTTGAATTCCTGGGGTTGGTAATAATTTTCTTATGAGCGTCATTAAATTGTCATCGTGTAGGTAGTTTATTGGGCTACCACTGTGCTGTTAGTTTGAGAATGGTAGTGTCATATAGCTGGGGTTAATATGGATAAAACAGCTAAATTTTCTTCGATATTTTTGATAATTCAAACAGCAGTGTCATTTACCTACGTGTGAGAGTTTTATGGTACTGTCTATACCAAAATTCAATTAAAATCGTCTGACCCATCCATACTCGCAGATCATTTTCCCAAAAGGTGTTTTCCTTAGAACGTAAATATCTGAAAAAAAACTATTTTTATTTGAAAGAGTTTTTCCTTCAGCCGATTTACTTTCCTTCGTACTACGCGAGGCTAAGGAAAGTAAAAGGGGGAAGGGCTCAATCGATTTAGGCACTAAAAGGTCACCACGTACACACACAGAACACGCGGCAATATTTGGTGTTCAGGAGGCTTCAGAACGTAAAGTCTGATGAAAACTCTAATCTTTTTCTTGGGCGGATTAGAATATTTACCCTACTCTTAAGGCCGAGGGAAGAAAAAACAAACGGAGAGATGGAAGTAAAATTCTTGCGTAAAAACTTGTCTGGTTTGATAACGCCTCTTTTTATCGCTGTTAACTAATAGGAATTAAAACCCTGCAAATTATTACACAATGGTTTATTATTCTCATGAACAGCTTGACCTAGTATTAGTGCTCCCCCATCCCATTCGATTCAGCAACGAATACTAGTAAACCATACGAAACATGTCCTGGCTACAATGGAACTACGGAAACAAAACGTCTGATGATTTTGCCCCGTCGGGCGCTTCGAGCGAACCCGTTGTGAGGCGAAAGAGGAGTTGAGCCCCGGCAGCGTTGCGAGGTGAGGACGAGGTGGGTTGTTTTTTATTGAGACGGGTGGGATGGAGGGAGTTCAAACGACGAAACGTTGACTTCCGCTGTAGTTCCCACGTTGTACTGCGTTTCGTTAATTTTTTTAACCGTTTTTTGCCCATTACAACCACGGGCTTCGTCCGATCGGATTGCCAAGAGATGGCGGGCACAACTAGATACCAAATCGGATTTTTGTGCAAAAGAACGAATTTTTCAGGCCACGTTAATGGCACAAAACGGCCCGGACGGGGGACGGGGGATGGGGGACGGCGGACGGACATTGCAAATTTGGAATCTCCAAGTCTTGAAACGTAAAGTATCAAATTTTGAGGGGGGTTGTAAAAAAATTTTTCGTGACCGAAAACATAGGGTTATTATTCAGAACGAATAATAAACCAAAACCTGTTGATGCTACGATGTTGTGGCCGTCTTGTGTTCTCAAATGTAGCTATCGCCAACTAACAAAAACTGGCCATAAATGTAACTGGCCCTTAAAAGGTTTATTGGCGACAAACCTCCAGGTTCACGCAGACTAGTCTGCTGTCGGCTTTTAGCTCACATTTTCAAAAGCCTGGATGAGGGGTTGTTTGTATTTTCACTGCAGCTGATGTGTCTATTGGGTCTCTGAAGAGGCTCACAAGCGGGGTAGATGTTTGTAACTGGGTGGTCAGTTATAATTGAAGTCGATTAGAAATATCTCACTAACGCGTTTTGCGCTAATAACATCGACATTTACGCATGTTTTCTTGTGTTCCAGCGCTCCTTCACGCTCATTCTTCAGGCTATGGACCTCAACAACTTGACATCACCAGGTAACCGCCTTTGACGTCTCTTTCGGTTTAAAATTTCATTCACTCTCGGATTATTCATGGCTCCTCTTGAGTTATCTTCTTCACGTAATCATATTAAGGATCATTTATTTTCTTCTAGCTCCGGACCCTTTTTTCTCATTTCTTCGCTTGTCCCCCCTCCCCACCCCCTCGACACACCCACGCACAAACGCGTTCTTTTCTTTCTTCTATCGTTCAAATGATCTGGGCCCCGAATAATCTTCGACAACGTGTGGCCGGTTATATTACTCCTAATGCTCCTGCTAGACTCTTAGAACGAACGGTTGCATTCCTTTTACGTTCAGTTTTTTTTCTTCAGATTTAAATTGAAACTCGAATCTTTATCGTTATGGAAGTGAAAGCGTTTTGGGCATTCTCTTGAAATTCGTGCATTTCGTTAGCAGAGGAAATGAATTCTTATCTTCGATCGCTTTTGGACGAACTGAAGCCGAACGTGGAATGCGCTTTTGATCGGTTGATTTTTTATCTTCTTCTCTGCCGCATTTTTCGTCCGAGATCGGCATACAAGGACAACTTCGAGGATTAGGAAATTTTAAGTTCTAACAGCGATTCGCGAATAAAACTGAAATTTCAGATTGAAGCGTATGAACAGTTTGGTGTTTCACGGCGATATGATTAGTATGATAAAGCACACAGTCATTTCAACCACTACAACCCCCCCCCCCCCAGCATTTAAACAGAAAAGACATACTACTACCGAGAAATTACCAGTCGCGTTCGCTTCATTACTTTTTAATCAAAACCGTACCTTTGTACGATACGGAAGAATAAACGAAGTTTCGTTGAACAAACAACGAGGTTGAACAAGCGACTTACAGGAGACAAAGAATGCATTCCAAATCCATGGGATGGCCAGAGAGAAGAACTATGATGCAGAGACGAATACTTATTACCTACCAATATCGTATCGTAAGCATGTGTGCTATGACAAAAATACGTTCAAAATAAGACTATTTATGAAGTCAATGGAATGAGACGAAATTGACCTCAAGCCAAAGGGTGATGGTGTTGGGGGGGGGGGATTTTGTCGACAATTTGAACAGAGGATTAGAAGGTGGATGACTTCTTAGGTTGAAAGGAGTGTAAAGAAAGAATTAGGGTAAAAGCACCAATTGTTGGCGTAGGAAGAAAAATAATTCAATTCTGCGTTATACAAAAGTGTTCTAGAAAATAAAACTTTCAAGTAGTTATTATGAATTGTGAGTTCCTTGTGAACAGTTTGCACGTATTGGACTTACCAAAACATTTTTTCATACAATCACAAACGACTTTTTTCAAACATGTTTTTTTACCCCCAATGTTGACACATTTGTCCTCGAAAATTCCATTTGTTGACATCTGCAGTTCCTAATGTTGACACCAACTTAAATATTGTCCCACCGCTTTCCAGAAGTTATTGCACAAGGTAAAAACGAACAAACGATATTCAAAATAGGTTAAAATATATTTGAAGGAGTTACTTAATTACCTTGGAACAGGAACATACTTTATTAAAGAGGTACAGGAACAGAAACAGGGAACACAAATTTATTGGGATTGGCTCCGTAAGATTTGGGCTTGGGTAGTTTGTACTTGACGTGCATGACCTTTTGGAGATGATTCCCGTCGCTCGAAGGCTTAAAAACCATCCTCAATCTATTGCAGGGAATAAGCGGTGTTACTTCAGCATCATCTTCAGAATTAATGTTGACAACCAGGCAAACGCATGCCGTCTCACGTTTTTCGTTAGGCAACACAGCCACAACCATGTCTCCTTCATTAATTCGTCCTACTTCTTCCTCGACATGGCACAACGTTATACTTCTTCCATAGTGGTGGTTTTCTCAGCAACACAGTACTGTGATCTTTGTTTTGCCTGGTCGACTTCACCGTTTGAAGGTCCGCTTTGTTTGCTGGTCCCTCCTGGTAAGGATATCGGCTCTTGTTCTTTCAGTGATTCCTCCACTGGCTCCGCTTCATTTGACAATTCTTCTTCCCTTCCTCCAGTTACGGTATTCTGATGGGCAATCTAATAGATACTGTTGGGTTTCATTTGAGAAATCCAGCCAACCACTTTCTGCCAGGCTGCTCGTTTTTGTAGGTATTTGCCTTCCCCAACTTCTGAACTAATTCTTTTACACTGTCACACACCTGGGTCGCTGTGACGGGAAAGCCAGCCTTTGATGTTGTTTTGATCCAGTGAGCCAAAATCTGTCCTTCATTTTCTAACAGCACTGATAAACGCCTGACTGTTCTTTCGAGAGGAGTTTTCCCTCTTACCTTGTACAGCAGACTGATACGAGGAATGACACGGCACTTTGCAGCTGTGGAAACTGGTGTGCTGAGCTGTACATCTTTCACAGCATCTGCCATTTGCTTAGTTATATACTTCCACATTCCATATTTATTAGGAGGAACAACAATGTATTTGATAAAATAAAGTTTTCTTTCCGAGTAGAAAAAAAGGCGATGTCAACACTAGGAACCAAATGTCAACATTGGGATCAGACGGTGTCAACTTTAGGTTCCACTACGTTAAATTAAAAACTTCAAACCTCGAGATATACTACAAAATTATTCAAATCCAAATATCAATTTAACAACCAAAGCAACAGTTTCCCCTAATGTTGACACCTGTGTCAACATTAGTACACAACACTATATCATAAGACCCCAATGATGACACCTAATTTAACCATGTTTTCCTATAAAAATTTGGGGTTTCAATGCTTACGCATTCTTCCTTATGTTATTTCGGATATTATAACTAGCGGAGCCGGCCGCCCTCAATAACTACATTCTTATCTACAGAATGTCGCCAATTTCAAGTACCTCCAGTGGCCCAATAGCTTATTTTTACGTTTTAAAATTGAAGCGTCAACATTAGGAATAGTGTCAACAATTGGTGCTTTTACGCTAGTGGTTTGGACAAAGGATCTCAGAAGAAAACTGACACCAGTTGTGAGGGTCAAACAATTTAGTTGTCATATGATGAAATTATCACGTAATCCGTGGAACAACGAAGTATTCTGAAAATGCGCTCTGTCATGATGAAATTTCTACCAACATTTTGAGTATAATGATAACATACTTCTAGCCATTTCTTGTAGACCAGAGTGCGTCTGTCCACGTCGCGATTCAGCATTGATATAAAACCCTTCGATGATACTTAAAAAAAACAGAAAGTTTCAAATAGTTTTGTTTCCCTGAAAACACTACTAACTACTTGGTTTTAGACAATTTCAACAGTTATATACCGCCTTAGTAAGAGCGGTTGAATCATCAAATGTCAGAGTGCAGTTGCAGGAAAACTATTAAATGATGTCTTACAGAATAAGCATTTCATTCACTGGGTTCCCTAGTAATACGCAACTTCAAGCCTAAAAACTTAATACATTATCAAAAGCCTCATGTTTGATCTTAGCGTTTAATGGGTTTGGAAAACCCGAAAACATCATTTGAGAAAATGGTTTGTTTTTGAGAGAACAGCCGAACCGAATCGGCACAAATTAAATATTTATACTGCAAGTCACGACGGATGAGAAAAACTAACTCCGAGCTAATTATAGCTATTATAGAGATCAGAACACCAATGTTTTTTTTTCCTTAAGAACGATATTGATTTACTGCTCCAAATAACATGGCAATATAAAACTCTCATTCATGAGAAAATGACGCGAGCAACGCAATAAATTATCAAAAATTTCGAGGAAAGTCGATTAAAAGGATCGTCAATCGTCTGTATAACGAGGTTCTTGTGAATCTGATGGAGGGTATGCTCACCGGATACGCTCATCAATCGTGCATATTTAAATGTTTTATGTGGCTTTAGAAAGAAGTTGGACGCGAATAAAAAGTGTCTACTTGTTGAATGCCGTTCGTCTCACGTAGCGCCAACTAGGCTTGTCTGTGTAGAATTTCTTAGCCGTCGCTGGCTCTCTCCCTCAATCGGAATCCCAGTAAAATATGAGGAATGCGTTGAATTACTAATTCCTTGTTGGGTACAAACGCAGTGGGGATCCATTTTCTCTTCTTCCTCTCTATTAAGTTTATCGGTCTCGTTCGGCAAATCGGATTCAAGTGCGAGCGTTCGTTTTACGCACTTCTGTTCAATGGACCGGGGAAGTGATTTACAGGGCCGAAGTCCGTAGCTGTAGCTGCATCCGTCGACTCCTTTGGAATTTGACTCTTCAAGACCCGTTCGCGGTGTCGATTGAATAGAAAAGAATGGCGAGCACCCGCTTATTGGACTGTCCTGTTTTGCATTTATATTCCTCGGGCGGTATAAGCTGATAATGTAACGACTGTAACCTCGATCGCTACCTTATTAAAATGTCTGAGATATTACACCGGTCTCCTGAGTCTGGAGCGGCCCTCCGGTGTTGAGGCCGAGGGAAGTTGTTCATCTCTCCACCAGCTCCTCGGCCTTTTCAGTTTTTCTTTTCTTTTGTTTGGACTTCTCTTTCTCGAAGAAGCTGACTCATTCCAAACAGGTCCAATAAACATCAACCGCTTCGGAATACATTTCGGCTCCCCATCGACCTCTTATTTGCTATCGATTACGATGAAAATTTCGGCCGTAACAAACGTTCCGCCATCGCTCCTCCGTTTATTCCCCCTTCATTTGTACTCAATAACGGGGTTTATTATTGTTATTTCGAGCACCGAGAACATTTTCGTAGCCCCGATATCACATATTCATCCCGCACATTGAATTGCTGCGCAAATACTGTTGTTGAAGCCTCTTCACTTGAAATCACTTAGTGCAGTCCTAGCGATGAGAAGGCAGTTGGGCGTAATGGAATGATGATGCTGAACACTCAACAACTGCATTGCTGCCTACCACGAGGAAACTAGCTCCACCTCTGGGTAAACGTCCGGCTGAATGAAGTACAACAAATCACTCTAGAAATATTTTTGAGGTCTTATAAAAATGAGCATGTAGTTTTTGACGCAGAGAAAAGAGAGCGAGAGAGGAGCGGAGAGAGTGAGAGGGAGACACAATTTATTATTAAAAAATTGATTTTTTGTGCCAAATGTGGTCGGTGCTGATATTAATGTCTTTCACAGCACTTTTGAAAGAATCACGACTTTCAGCTTCCTTGATTTGTAAAGGAAGCTCGTAATAATAAAACGCTCTAGCATGAAAACAACTTATGGTACTGGAAACTTACATGGTAATCGAAACCATTGGCACGTTATTCCTTATGTTGACGCGAAGAAAGGTTCATATTCAAACAAATAAACAGGGGTGTCGTGTGTTACAATGCGATTTACGTATGTCATTATGTCGTACTGAATCAATAAAAAAATACGCGGAACTTAGTATTTGTCGTGGGCATGATCATCAAAATTTAGATTTAAGGCAAATCTCGCTGCACTTTTAAGCGTTCTCAGGCGAGATCTCCAATCAAATTTAGTCGCCTGTTCGCCCTCGCATCGAATTCCTATAAAAACCTGAATGATGAACAAAATTTAGGCATTCGTTAATACAATACCCCTTGTACGTTCAATGAGGTTCGATTCAGCTGTTTTTTGGTGCAATTCAAGAGAAAATGTTCTCATAATAGTGAGCAAAACTCTACCCACACAAATATTTTCTTCGATTCATCAAAGCTCTGAGCTGACTTGGAACTGCCGACAAATTAGTGTAGAATTTTATTACATTTCCTACTATACATTTCCTTTGTATAGTAGGAAATGTAATATAGTAGGAAAATTGGTATTAAAAAAATAATAAAACACAAAAACAGATCGCTGCGCTACGGAAAGTGGTGATTCACTGTGTTGCTCTCGTTGAGCATCACCATTGAATCGTGTTCTTGAGCATCTTCTTCGATCTATCCACCCAAAATGTCTAAATTATTACAGCGGTTTCGAAGGAACAAATTATTTAGGGTCTTGATTGCTATGACAATTAGAGCCAAGCTCTGATACGTTTTGTTCAAATTTGTAATGCAGCGCTTTTTATGGAAAAATGATAGTGCAGATATTTCCCATTAACCGTAACATATGGGATACACATGCTCCGCAGACATATACGTTCATACGGAGCGAGACGAGGTATTCAACAAAGCTCGAGATTTTGAGTGGAAGTCACAACTACAATAGCAAATAGCCACAAACTGTTTGAAGTTCTTGCAAGAAAGAAATACAGGGCGGCTGAGAAAATGTAAGCTTCAGGGGAACAACATTTCCAGGCGCACGGGCCCGTTGAAATGGGTACTTTTCAAGTTCGATTGAGTATCCACCCGTAGGTTGGCCTCAGCATTGAAAAGAATGGACTGGAACGACTCGTTCTTTGTTTCTCGTGGAACTAATTCGGGTGAAACGTGATCCCATTGGATTCCGAGAGCAACTGTCCAGTAATTCTAGAGCCATCTATGAAGAAGCACAGGTCTGAGTATTTCTATAGCGGCTGTTACTTTTGAGAGTATTACGACGTTACTATTGGGAGGGCGATGCATTTTTCTTTATTCGAACGACAGGTTGGAGGAACAACGAAGCGAGCGTGAACGGTGACAAGTGAATCACAATATTCAATGAGTCTTCTAAAACATCGACGATCTGAAAGTATCGAACAGATGCATTCTTGAAGGGGAGTTTGCACAGATACTTACGCGCCGAAATTGTATAAAGTTGAAGATTAGTTATAAAGATAGTGACAAATAAACGACGGAAAAGTAAGTTTTCCGGTTTCACGCTAAATACTGTAGGTACTTCAAATTTTTGAAACAAAATAACCGTGTTAGTGCTACTGGGGAAACTGCCTGAAACCATGTCTTCTGTCGATAGTTTTAAAATTCGTTGAAACTCAGCTATCTAAACGCGACACACTCCCAAAATGATGCTCTGAAAGCCCGCTGGGGGTCTACCTTGAGAGTGACAAAGCTTGTCTCAAGGGACGATCGGCTGCAGTATGTAACTGGTTGAAGTCCAGCACATCATGGCCCTGGCCAAAGTCACTGCTCGCCATTGGATAATGGTTGTGAAATACACCGAAAATGTGACGTAAACAAGACTTATTGACTAAACCTCAAAAATCAATCCCAAAAAAAAATGTATCCAAGAAAAATTATATTTTGGTCATTCCGAACAAAATCGTACGATGCACCAACTCCTTCGGACCAGCCGAAATAATTCGGACTCCACTGCTCCAACTACACATCATAATACTGCAAAACCCGTCTTTCAACTCGATACCTTCAAAATGTATGATGACGCCAGTAACAAATTCAAGTTGGATATAACACACACGAAGAGAATTACTCAAGAAAACAGACATAGACAGCCTCAGTAATGTATATTCGAATTCCAGTCTTAATCTGTGTAATAAGGCCATTTCAACTCAGTATTTGTCCCCACTGATTTCACATTTAATTAATGTGAACCGCCCAACCGTTAAACAGCCCCTGTCCCTAATAAAGTACACCTCTCAAGTTCTTTTAGTTTGCCTCAACCCACCCACAATTAACCCGTTCGGGGATATCACACCGTTGAGATAAACACCTGTGTCCAAATCATCTCTATTGTTCGTATGGAGCTCACTCTCTCTCTCTACCCCCGACAATCCACAGACGAGTCATTCCTTTCTCTACTGATGCTGTGTACACATAACATCTTGTACAATTCTTGAAATTCTATCAGGGAATCAGGGGGTAAGAATATAAGTGTCAGAGATTAGGAATCGACCACGACAACTGTCAAGTTCAAGCTGTTGTGTTAAATTATTAGATCATGGTAGTTTTTGCATAGTTCCAGTTTTAGGTTATGATGTGGAAGTTTATGTTGATCCCTTTTTATACTTTCCTTGGCTCTACGAAGTAGAAAGGAAAGTTATGTAATCGGCTGAAAAAAACATTTTTAGTTTTCTTCAGATCTTTACGTTTCAGACCCTCCTGAGTCCGAAAAACACTATTTGGGAAAATGGTCTGTGGGTCTGTGTGTGTGTGTATGTGTGTCTGTGAACGATTTTTAGAGAAAACGACCGTACCAAATCCACTCAAGCTTGATATCTAGCATGCAGGTTACCATGGGACGCCAAAATAACGGTATGAACAAAATCCACCGAATGTTGACTATAGTTATCATAGTGATCAAAACACCAAATATTTTTTTTCTCAAAAACGGCTCTAACGATTTTGATTAATTTTTTATATTGGTAGCTCCTAATATGGCAACTATACCATAAAATTCCCATTCATGGGAAAATGACAAGAGCAGCACAATAAATTACCAAAACTATCGACGAACTCGATTTTACCGCGGTTTTAGAGAAAACAAACGTACCAAATCAGCTGAAACTTGATGCCTAGCCTACAGGTTACTTTGGGACGCAAAAATAAGGGTATAGGCAAAATCCACCGAATGTTAACTACAGTCATCATAGTGATCAAAACACCAAATGTTTTTCTCAAAAACAGCTCTAACGATTTTGATTAAATTTTTTATATTTGATAGCTCTCAATAAGGCAATTATACCATTAAATTCCCGTTCGTGGGAAAATGACGAGAGCAGCACAGTAAATTATCAAGATTTTCGACGAAAAGCGTTTTTAGCGCAGTTTTTTCCCTATAAACTCCGCTGGAATTTTCGTAGAATGTTAAAAAAAATTGGTATTGTAGTCCAATCCAATACCTAAAGTGTGAGTGTTTAAAAACGCTCATGAGGTACATGGTGCTCACTCCAGAAATTCCTGAATTTCAACTTTTGCCGTTTCGCTTACTACCAGTGCTAAACCTTTTTACCCAATAACTCTGCAAAAGTGATTACTATCCTGCTTCAAAAAATTTGTGTTTACAGCCTCATTAATTATCTGTGTACCGATTGCTCAATAATGGTCCTGCAAAGAGTACGAGCAGCGCAATAAAATCTGGAACTGTAAGCGCTACCGCTTCCTGCTGCTGTGACGTGTTGTTTGACCAAGTTCAAATTAACTGAGTGACTAATTGATTAAATAGAATCAGCCATGGACAAAGTGAATTGTTGTAGAGCTAAGGAAAGTTGTGTGTTGCAACGCACCAGATATTTTCATCTATCGTAGGTCATGACTAAGAGGAAGAATTAAAACCTCAAAATATCGCCACTATACTCCAACACGCATCCGTTTATTATAGAACATTCAAAAACACCAAAAGAGTGATCTATATATATATATATAGACTATAAGGTTTCATCCATACAAAGCTGTTTTGTTACTTTGCGGCCTGTTCTGTTAATTGAAGAATTTGAATAAAACTAATCGTTTCATTCGGAAACTTCGTTTGCACAGTTATAAGGGAACGTCGGAGCCACTTCGTCTTAACTAATCGAGTTTTTCCACGATTGAACGATACGAGGGTATTTCATGTCGAACCGGAACCGGCGTGCAATGTTTGTCAAAGCATTTTCCCTTCGTGATGACAAATGGAAGTCTGGCGGACGGTACGGTATTTTCTTCATATATCCCCGCTCATAAATTACTCGTGGGCTCTTTAAGGTTTCGAACTCTTCTTATTTCCCAACAATTTAGTTGTTTCTTCTTCACACCGCGTTAGACCCCAACGGGCCTCGCTGTGTCCCCCCAAGGGAAAACAAGTAATTTCAACATGCAAATTTGTCGTTTGAATTTTCGTGGACAGCCGTCGTTCAATTAATCACAAGTGACGGTAATGTGAGGATTCGGTGGTCGTTAATGAAAAACGCAATTGTCAGTATCTCCTTCTCAACGAGAATAATGTGAAATCAATAATCAAATATCTGTGTAGGCGTGGAACGTAGACTCTTCGTGTGCATAACTCGACTGAATATATTACCAACACGTCCAAAATTTAATTGTTTTCAGACCAAGAAACCGTGAAGATTATAAATTAAACATGGAATGCGCGTCAAGTTTAATATCGCAGGGAACATTTTAAAAATCGGTCGAATAGTGGGAGTTTTGTGTCTACAGTCCAGAACAAACAAAGTTGTCAACAAATAAATCTCGCTCATATGGTACCAAGTGCAATAGACTATTTGTACGATGAAAGTTTAATAATAGTCATTAAATAATCAGGAGAAAGCATAGAAACCCTAGAACTCAAACTAACGTCGTGTTGTTGACTAATTTCTTTCCCAGTAGTTCCTCAACAATAATTCCAGAGCTGTGGACATGAACCTTCACAGAAAAATCGTGTTAACAGTCCAATCAATTACGTATACGTTGGTTTTTCAATTAATCTTGGTATGAGTAGCAGCAGCTCAATAAATTCTGCAACTTAAAGCGCTACGAGTTTCCGGGTAGAACGTTAACTCATGTTTTGCCAAGTGAGTGAAAAATATATTGGATTAGCAGCTACAGCTGTGAAAATAGCTGAGTGAATGTGAAGCTGAGAAGAACTGCGTGATGCGTTGCACCAGACATTCAGGCAGAGGCTCTTCGTTGAAGATGAAAGGTGCTAGCCGATAGCTTTCTTCTATAAACGCTTTGTAAGGACGAAGGATTGGTATGCGAAATTCGCAAGTTGTCCTTTTACAACCTCACCAGTCGTTATTGAGCCAGGAGGCCTTTACTTATGCTTTGTGAAAGCTTCGTGGGCCCCAACGATAACTTTCAGCTGGTGAGATTGATCTGACAGATCGTACATCTATTCCACGCCATTTTCTTTTCTCTTGCACACGACGGGGACGCTCCTTTGAAGCTACTTTTTAGCTTAAGCAGAACTTTTCATGTCAGGCCTGTTCATCTATTAGTACGACCAGTATGGACAGCTATTGTTACAGTTATAAATTGCCGAAACAAATTTTTGCTGATGCTAGTCATAAAACACAATAACTGGTTTGCTCTTGTATACTATTACTGTTTTGCGTTCAAGTGAGACACCACAAATGTTACAAGAGTTGAAGAGAGCCGTGAGGAGAGACGTCAATAGCGCGCTCTGACAACGGTTCTCTGAAGCGAGAGGTGGACACGGGTCGGTTAACGTTTGATTTCGTTCTGAAGTAGACGATAACAGTCTTTAGACTATGCTTTTCTTGAAGCAGCGAATGCCTAATAAATGCTGATTTAATTGAGGCGAGGTAATTGAAAACTCCGATGTATCTCACAAGGCGTTAAAATAATGTTCGTAACGACTACCTTCATAATTTTTACTTTCCTTGGCTCTACGAAGTAGAAAGGAAAGTTATGTAATCGGCTGAAAAAAAATTTTGAGTTTTCTTCAGATCTTTACGTTTCAGACCCCCCTGAGTCCGAAAAACACTATTTGGGAAAATGGTCTGTGTGTATGTGTGTCTGTGAACGATTTTTAGAGAAAACCACCGTACCAAATCAGCCCGAACTTCATATCTCGCCCGCAGGTTACCATGGAACGCCAAAATAAGGGTATGGCCAAAATCCACCGAATGTTAACTATAGTCATCATAGTGATCAAAACACCAAATTTTTTTCTCAAAAACAGCTCTAACGATTTTGATTAAATTTTTTATATTGATAGCTCCTAATATGTCAACTATAGCATAAAATTCCCATATACGGGAAAATGACGAGAGCAGCACAATAAATTACCAAAACTTTCGAAGAAATCAATTTTAGCGCGGTTTTTACAGAAAACAACCGTACCAAATCAGCTGTAAAATGATGTCTAGCCTACAGGTTACCATGGGACGCCAAAATAAGGGTATGGGCAAAATCTACCGAAATTCAACTATAGTTATCATTGTGATCAAAATACCAATTTTTTTTCTCAAAAATGGCTCTAACGATTTTGATTAAATTTTTTATATAGATAGCTCTCAATAAGACAATTATACCATGAAATTTCCATTCGTGGGAAAATGACGAGAGCAGCACAATAAATTATCAAAATTTTCGACGAAAAGCGTTTTTAGCGCAGTTTTTTCCTTATAAACTCCGCTGGAATTTTTGTAGAATGTTAAAAAAAATTGGTATTGTTGTCCAATCCAATTTTTAAAGTGTGAGTGTTTGAAAACGCTCATGAGGTACATGGGGCTCACTTCAGAAATTCCTGAATTTCAACTACTGCCGTGTCGCTTACTACCAGTTCTAACAGTTATTACCCAATAACTCTGCAAAAGTGATTACTATCCTTCTTCAAAAAATTCGTGTTTACAGCCTCATTAATTATCTGTGTACCAATTGCTCAATAATGGTCCTATAATGAGTATGAGCAGCACAATAAATTCCGGAACTGTAAGCGCTACCGCTTCCTGCTGCTGTGACGTGTTGTTTGACCAAGTTCAAAGGAACTGAGTGATAAATGAATTGAGTAAGTAGAATTAGCCATGTACAAAGTGAATTGTTGTAGAGCTAAGGAAAGTTGTGTGTTGCAACGCACCAGATATTTTTCCTACTATTCTGAAAACTTCGGCTTGTGTTACACTATTGACCAGTACTACATGTGGTGTCTAATGTACAAAAATTGTGCGTTTTGGTGAGCTATAGAAGGGAAGATTTTTAGCTCTCCCTAATCATGAATTTCAAACAATCGCACTCTCATGAGCAGTACTGTCATAGTGAGTGGGGCCTGGCCATTCCCCTGTGACCATCAACCACTTGCTGTCTCACTAATCTCCATATGTTTCACATATCAACAACTCTGTGTTAAAGAGGGAAAGAATTATAGCTCCACAACTTGTTACAAAACGCGTGCCGTTTGGGTTCATTCGTGTGTAAATGTTGTCTACCTACGCCATCCACTGTAAATACTCTTCGTCCTATTAATCTGTGTGGTAGGTCCAACTTTTATGAGATGGATTAGTGGGACCTTACGGGAATTGGACCTTGGAAGAGTTGGACCGTAGATAGAGTTGTTTTATTCGAGGAGGTGTACGATTTATTGGTAGGTAGAGTTAACATCTTACCTCCCATCAACGCCCTGACAACTCGAAGTTTCTTATTGTCGATGGACGAAATAGCCGGAAGTTAGAGACACCAAACGAATAGTTGCTGTGTGATTGCTGATGTACCTGTACTCCGTGTGCTCGAATGTTCATCGGATAGTGTTCAATCATGGTGTATAGAGTTACCTTTATTTTTACGCTTTTGAAAATATTACTCCTGATTCCAATTGTAAATTGTGCGCTTTAATTTGTTACAGAATCCGTGGGAGTGATCGAAGAAGCCACGTACTCGGGCATCATTCTGCCCGGCCCCGAATGGCACACGCTCAAACACGAAGGGAGCGTAGCTCGTATAACGTATCGCGTTAGAGTGATGTGCGACGTCTACTATTACAACACGACGTGCATCAAATTTTGTCGACCGAGAAATGACAAATTCGGGCATTACACTTGCGATACGAACGGAGACAAAATCTGCATCGCCGGCTGGGAAGGAGCCAATTGTGAAATCGGTAAGAATTATTTTCTCAGAACTGTGTATTATTGAACGCCACGTCATATTTGGTCGCATAGCGATCAACCCATGTAGATTCTGTGCAAGCATGGTATTTGTTGAGCCTCTCTACAGTCAAATCTGGTTTCACACATTTAATTGTGGGCCTGCGACACGAGCGATAGACAGCAGTAAGCTTCGCTCGGCACAAAAACTGTCGACATTTCGATATCAGCCGTCGGTGAGCCAATGGATTCGAGGAGAAGCTCATCCAATTTTCTCGTAACCGGAAGGGGAGGCAACTGGGTTCGATCCGGTTTCAAGGAGCTCCGCGCCTTCAGGTCTGACAATTCACAACGCGCCGTTTCATTCGGTGCCTTCTTCAAATTGCCTCCAGGAATCACGTAGTTTACTGTACCGCCCCGCCATCTCGCTGAAATGTCCTCCATTTTTAATTTTTACAAAAAAGTGTCCATATTTTGTGGTCTTTCCATAGTTCTGGCCTAGCACGAAGCATGACAGCTCAGCCTGCACTCATAATGCAGATAAATATAAGTTTTGACTAGGTGTCACCAGATACCCCAAATGGATACTTTGAATTGAATAGTGTCACGGTGGGGCTTCCAACATGATACATTGGAATGTCAGTTATAGCCTCAAGAATTGATCGTTCCCTTGAATTATTATGAGTGAACCCTATAGATACACATCAGAATACCTATCCGTCTTTTTGGATGAGACATAAACGGGCGCTAACAGTTGGTTTAGGTAGATTGTTCGAAATCGAAAGCGGAAGTACTCCGGAAAAGCGCATATTTATGGATCGAGGTAGAATCAGCCTTAGAACCTGTTCTGATCAGCCACAACAGCAATGCGTTTCCTCTCGCCAGTTTCAATTTCAGCCTTAGACGGGCCCAGGAAAACTCGTGAATGTAGAGTTAAGGAAAACAGACGGCACTAATATCGAAGCAGAGCTAATGCGATGTGCCGAGAAAAGAATAAACGTTTGGGATCACATCCGACACTAAGGTTGTACTGTCCCCGAACACAATACCAATTAGTTGGAGAGACATCTTGGGTGTGAACTTACTCGTAGAATGATCCCAAGAGAAGTAAAAATATCACAACAGCGTTTGCACAACGAGAGAGGTGGGGGGAAGTAATTTCAGATTTGAGACTTCCGATTACTGAGAATGACTTTAGTGTCAAGGAAAGCCATGGGCCGCTGACCTGATTAGACAGTTGGAAAGAGTCTGAGTGTTGATGTCAGAGGCGGCTTTCGTTCGCAATAGTCCTGGGATGGTCAGAGACCTAATGTTACAAGCAGCTCCTAACTGCAATGCGCCTGCATTCAAGTAATAGGAACTCTACTAACTACTAAACTAAATCTGTGTTTGGGTCTTTCTCAATGCGTGCAGCTTTTTTATTGGAATTATTAAGGCTTTAAATATCCGTTGTTTTTTCGGAGAAGCGACCTCTTCGTTGCAAAAGTTATTATAAAGTATTTAATTTACAACAAATTAAACTTAGTTGAAGAATCCTTGTCACCCCAGCCAGTTATATTATTCGGTTGACATAAATTAATGATTTTGAACGAAAATAATGGATTTAAGAGTGTAATGCAGGATAGAATGAATGGAAAACGGCGAAGAAACTGTGCATAGACGAAGAAGAGTACTTCATTAACTTGTAAACGTACAACACTATCGTTATTCAAAACGTAAATTTATTTGTTTTTCAGCTGTTTGCAGAGAAGGATGCCATCCAATTCATGGACGGTGCGACGTGCCTGGCGAGTGCATGTAAGTGTTCCTACGTATACGTATACTTATGAAGATTGAGAAATCGCCAAGCTTCGTGATTTACTAGAGCTCAGCAATGCTATCTTTTTAGTTCATGACTTCCCCTCTAGTACAACCTCAGTTTGACCTCCTATATGATCGACTCACACATCTTCTTACTTGGCCGTAACTCTCCTTAGATCTCTTTGCCACCATTTCTCTACATAGTTTACAGTTTAAGAGCTTCTGGAGCGGTCTTCACTCCAGGGATCACACCACCAGCTCATCCCCTTCTCGAGGCGTACTCTTCGACTTGGGCTACTATGTCGAGATAGGTGAGCTCCATCCTCTCGATTGGAGCTAGCTTCGCCATTCAGAATCGAGCGACGCACCGCCAGTTTTCTTCCTTCGTCAGCGCGGCGGGGGCAATCTCCTCCTCCATGACAAACTGCCGGCTGTCCATATCTGGCGCGAAAAGATGACTTGCCCAGAGCTTCCCCTAAGTGCTTAGAATGCTTGTTTCCTCGGTGCTATTTTCCCGCGGTGTTGGAAGAGGACCAACTGGGGGAATTCATGCCCGACATTAGCTTGCACACCTTAATGTATGCTTGATATAGGGATAAAGGGATTGGAAAATGTTTTGCTGCTTCACCTGCTGGATGCCATCCGAAGGAGCCGAGACCTGTCGACTCACCGACTCGGATTTATATCGAGGATTAAAAAAACAGTGTAGGCCCTGATGGTCACGCAGCGTAGTAGTCGCTTCTTACGAAGAGTCAAACTTCTGTTCACGCTGCAGGGAAGAAATGTTTTTATCTCAGTTCAATGGACAGCTAAGCAGCTATGCTGGACACCCTGTAGGGCACTTTTCATGGTGCCCACTGGCATACTCAGCGTGATTTAGAGTTATTTTAGAGACCGCATTTTGAAGTATGGGGCAACCCTTGGGGAGGGCACTAGGAACGTTTCCATAGGAGCACCCGAAGAGTTAATCCTAGGCAGGACCTTGTTGGACATCGCTTGCGACAGCCTTTCCCACCTGGAGATGCCGGAAGAACTGGTCCTCACGGGTTATGCCGATGATGTGGCTACCATTGGCCGCACGCTAGTGTGTGTTGAAGCAAGCGACGCAACGCGTGGGGGAGTGGATGAGTACACGAGGGCTGCCCCTTGCCCTACAAAAAACTGAGGTGCTTTTAGTCACGACGAGGAATACGATTTGGTATCATGATAAGTTATTCTCACTTATCATCGAATTTCAAGGAGTGCACAGACCGAAGATTGAAGCATTACTGAAGCTGACATTCCCCCTGGACAACTGAGACTTTTCTTGTGAGCTGACAGCGAGGTACGCGTGTAGAGCGAAAACCAAAAAGTCCACAGCCGATGGAAAAGTCACACAGTGGAGTTGAATGAACAAATCCGGTTGGAGAATCGACAGCAATAACTGCTGTGAATTTCAACTACACTGAATTTCATAGGAGATGATTGAGCTACCAATTTAACAATACCAGTAATTTCAATCGGAATCAGTGGGTTAGTTTGGGGATTTCCGTTGTCGACTATTTAAAAGCCAGAAATTGTAGAAATCCTTAGATGAACTGTTACAACAATTTGTGTAAGCATTAACTGTGACCTCTGGTTTCGAATGGGGTTTGTTCGTCAATTAACAAAAATGGGCATAAACGGATCTTCCATGAATATTCTGCCAATCAACGGGGGTTAGGTTTTGATTCTGTGTTAGTGTGTGAGCACCGACACTCCCTCTAATTTTTACCGAAATTAATTGGTTAGTTACAGCGAAAAGTGCAATACGCGTAGTAGTCCGCAAGTGCGCCAATCCCATCATTATGTCGAGCGAATCTCATCTAAATCCACTAAGTTAATTTCTCACTCAGGATTGCGGGCAATTTTTGTATTAAGGTGCAACTGAATGACTACCTAATTCGAAAATAAAAACCTGCTACTTGAACTTTGCATAGTACACACAAAGGGACGGATGGACGGAATAACACGTAAAACAGTTAAATTCGAAACGCCACCGACCTCTCACCTTTTAAAAGTCCTGCTTTCCAACCCAGACTGACTCTGTGCAAAGGAAAAGGGATTCGGATTGTACTTGAAGAAGTAATTATCTGTTGCGAACGGCGGAGATGCAATTAACGAATTCCTCAACTCTGGTTGTCAATCCCTGTACGCGGATTGATGTTGCTAATCTATACGTAAAGCCCCGAGAAGATGAGAACAGAGCCCCGATCGCATGAGACCGCCGTGTTCTTCATCCCCTCCACTTCATCACTATCTGGTAAACAATTTATCGTGGGATTTATCAGTATATACTGAGACCAACTAGGGCGCGGTTGGCGTTGCACGGTGTATCATTCACTCCCGTTGGCTTCCACCATGATTCACTTTAACGTCCCTCACGACACACGTTTCGGGCTAAATCGTCATAATCTTTAAACACTTGGACTTATACAAGTCGAGATGATTGTGTGTCGTGTAGGTGGATTCACAGATTGACAAATTCATGAAACCGAAAGTCTAAACCCCAAAATTTGATTGAAAAATTGGAATTTCAAGCGCAATTTTCTGTCCCCCTCTCCACTACCCTTCAGTGTAACCACTTAGGCGCGTTGAACTAAATATGCTATGATATGAGCAAGAAAACTGTAGAAATGCTGAACATGCCAGAGAATGGGATGGTCGTGAAATGGAGGCTCTTGACGGCATGAAGCAAACGGCGACGCACTTCTTTTACGGTTCTTGTAATGAACATTTAAGGTCAACGATGTACAATATCGCGTTATAATAATGTAGAAGCAGACAATACACGTAACTTATCCGGTATCTACTTCGATGATCGCGAGCAGCTTTAATTTCTTCACGATTTCCCCGACGAGCGACCCTTTTCCTCTTTAAAGAAGCTCTTCTCGCGTGCAGTGACAGTAAAACTAACTCAAAGTTGGCCAACTCAACAGCAATTTATTCGCCCTCGTTTCAAGGGCAAATGAACGGCGCGTACAAGTAAAAGTCAGGTACAGCCATATTATGCTGGTAATATACTTGAGGAACAAGGAGAGGCCATTTAAACGACTACACCTCCGCCTGCAAATCTCCAGAAGCTCCGTAGGAACGCGATGGTGGAGAGGATGAAGAGATAACGCAGAAAGATCGAGTGCTGTCTCTCCGATCTCCTTATTTTGATTGTAACTCCGATTATCGCTTGATTAAGTTATTTTTCTTCTGAAATAAAAAAAGTGTCGCCCACTCAACTTATTTGAATAGATTAGCGATTCGGATTCCAACGGCGAACCGTTCAACTTATGAGAACAGTTTCGTACAACACTAAATCAATCCGCTGCGCAAACGCCTAGTTAAGTAATTCTTTCTTTACATGAGAGGGAATTCATTATTCAGCCTTTGATGTTTCTTCCAGCAACTTCATTGGCTTTACAGCGAGCCTTATACTGAACAAATAAATTAGTTTGCCGATGTTTTGAGGTTGTGCTTTGCATATTTTCTCATGGTGGGTGGAAAACATTCACGCATCTAATTATTACGTACAATGTTGGCAGTTTTTTGAGTACCAAGGATGAAAACGGCCTGTAACCTTATTTTATCTTCTCAGATGAATAGTTGACAAAATATTTGGTACGGCGCACCACACGGTTTTCCTCACCCGAGCTTACATTCGGCTACTTTTATCGCTCCACCGACTAACCCTATCTGTTTTTCTCTCAGTTCATGTAAACCCGTAAGAACTCAACGTTTCATAGTGGAAAACTGGATGCGGTTACCGTTCCATAATTTATTGAGTTTCTCTTACCTATGTTAAATAATCAGAGTGAAGCTAATTCAGAGGACTGTTCCACGATTTTTTCGGGAGACTTTCACGAAACACACTGTCAATAATATCAACGCTTACCAAAAGGTGGTGGGGTCTCAACAAACTTTTCGTCTCTTCTTATAGAAAAAAACTGACTTATTCCAACCTATTGGAGTGATCTTCAACGGTTCCACAATAGTGTTTAATTAAAAGAGTCAATAAAAATGAACACAAAACTACACGAGTTTACTGTAACGATGACGAACATGAACAACAACAACAGCCCCTCTTAGCGGGAAACGAATTGGAAACAGTGTTGCCTTCAACTAAACTCTAAATTCTTGACAACACTCCCACCTGAGGAGTAGACACACGACTCAAACTTAAATTGACAACTTTACAAAGAAAACACAATGACTAATCAGACTAGAAGGCAACACAGCAAAGTTTAAACAAACATCACAATCCTCAAACATGAACCAAAAACTATGACAAACTGCCTAAATCACATTTTCTTCTCTCTCTCAAAAGTTTTGATCAAAATTTGAAGTTACTGGCAATTTAAACAAAATCAGTCTCTATATTTCACAGGCAAGGTCACTTTCCGTCCACATCGCGTTTCACAAATTTTCATTATAAATTTTCCTTGACGAGCAGTAGTCTTCTCACAGTGGGGAGACGTTTCAGCACATTGTTGCGAAGGGCCATTTTCTATATTCTTTACTGATTGTCTAGGTGGATTGACAGCATCTTCGTTAACCTGTTCATTTTTGTCTAAAGTGCTAGAGATTTCGGCGTATGGCAGTTGATCATTGTCGTTATGCGAAGAGCTGATCTCAAGAGGAAAACATGTTGAATAGCTCTGGTTAACTGCCCTGTGGTTGTTCGCAACTTTACAGCTCGACATTTTCCATCTTTGCCGCAAATGAGCTCCTCTACTACTGCAAGAGGCCAGTCACTCCTCTTCTTTAGCTCCGAGCTAATTAGGACCATTTCACCAACTTTAGGACTTCTTTTTTCTTTGAATCCCGTAGGTGACATGTTCAACTGTCCCAAATATTCAACCCGGAATCGACGACGAAGTTCTTCTTTCAGCAAGACACGTCGTTGTAACTTCTTAATCAGGGATTGAGAATCAGCCGCGTCCAAATCAGGAACTCCGTTGCACGGTATTTCTTGTAGGAACATCTGTGGTGTTATAGGTGTAGGATCATTGGGATCTTCCGACAAATATGTTAGTGGTCGCTGATTGATGTAGGTTGCACACTCATAAATGATGGTAGAAAGTTCTTCATAAGAAAGGGAGGCTCTACCGAGTAACTTTCTCAATATTGTCTTCATAGACCCAATCAACCTTTCCCAGAATCCACCCCACCACGCGGCTCTCGGTGGGTTGAATCTCCATTCTATATGGTCTACAGCACCCTGGTTGACCACTTGCTTCAATCCATCTCTTGAAGAAGACCACTGGTGCCACGAAAATTTAACCCATTATCAGAATACATAATGGAAGGTCTTCCCTAATGGCGATAAATTTCCGAAACGCCATCATGAAGCTCTCAGTAGACTGTGACGCAACCAATTCTAGATGAACGGCTCGATAAATTGCACAAGTGAATAGTGCTATCCAAACTTTGCTTCCATCATTAAGATACAGAGGGCCTGCTAAATCAACGCCACATACTTCAAACACGCTAGCATCTCTTACTCGGCTTTCTGGAAGAGGTGGAGACTCAACTTCAAAATTGGAAACACGATGACGTTGACAAATGGAGCAATGAACCAAAATCTTCTTAATGGACTGACGACCACGTATAAGCCAGAAACGTTCTCTTAATATACTCAACAGGTGTTGTCCCATAACATGTCCATTTTTCTTGTGAATTTCTAGTACCATTTTCTTCACCATTTCATGGCTCCCCGATAAAATTATGGGTGAACGAAAATCTTCACTATCTTTACGAGCCCATATTTTTGTACGAAGACGAATGAGACCATCAGAATCCTTTGTTGGTTTTAGCTTCTTCAAATTATGGTCCTTTAAACCCTTAAACGATTCCTCTTGCACTAGTTTGAACATACATCTTTCGGCACGATCAATTTCATGTCTGTTTAACTCTCCTTCAACTGTTGTATTGGTGGAATATTTGTTCAGTAGGTATCTGAATAACCAGGCAATTACACGTACATTTCTGGTGAACGTGGAAAATTTACTTACATCTGCAGTACTGATAGCAGCTGTTACATTCACAGATGCCAAAATAGGAGACTTTCTCCGTTCCCCCATCACTTCATGTTCATCCGGTGTTTCATCAGCGTGTGTCCATTCACTGGGAGGCCCTCTCAGCCAATCAGGTCCCTCCCACCATTTCGATTCTAGAAGTTCCTGTGGACAGCAACCTCTACTAGCTAGATCCGCTGGATTCATTGTTCCAGGTACATGGTACCAGTCTTCCGGTTGCGTCAGCAATCTAATTTCTTTTACTCGGTTAAAAACAAATACGCCCCAAGGTTCATTTCGACGAATCCAACTCAATACTGTCGTAGAGTCACTCCAAAAGAAACATTTCACCGGTCCTAAATCACTCACAATACTATAAGCAAGTCTCGCTCCAATTGTAGCAGCCAATAACTCCAGTCGGGGAATTGTGATCTGCTTGATGGGGGACACACGGGATTTTGCCATTACCAGCGTAATGAACACTTGACCTTCACTTTCGGCACGCAGAAAGCATACTGCAGCATAGGCATGCTGACTGGCGTCGCAAAACGTGTGTAGAGTTATGTCTTCAGGTTTTAACGATGCTCGAATCCATCTTTCAACTTCAATTTCGCCGAGACATTTAACCTCCGCATTCCACTGCAAAAACTTCTTCTTAATGTTCCCTGGTAAGGTTTCATCCCAGGTGCCTCCATTTTTCCAGCTCTCTTGTATTAGGAGCTTAGGTACCAAAGTTGTAGGGCAACATACCCCTAGAGGATCAAAAATCCTCTGTGTAGCTGATAGTACCCTACGCCTAGTTACTTCCCCTCCACAAATATCATGATTGGGAATATTAATTTTTAAAGTGTCTTTTTTCCGATCCCAAAAAACACCTAAAACGGACGTGAGTGTGCTGATGATGAGAGTCTTGTCACTCCACTCCCACGCTCGAAGATCAAAGCAGGCTTCGAGAAAAATTGTTGATGATGTCTTCATAAAATTATCCTTTTCTTCAAGAGAACCTACTGAAGTAACACAGTTGTCCACATAAAGACTTTTCTTCAACTGATTGATAAATTCCAAAGAACAACCTTGATTACTGCAAATAACTCTATTGGCACATTTTGCTAAGTGGTGTTCAATAACTGCTCCGAGTAGGTAGGGGCTACTGGTTATCCCAAATACTACTCTTTTGTGACGATAAATTTTTAAATTACAATCCTTATTTATCCAAAGAAACCGGAGGAAATCAATGTCGCTTTCATTCACTGATATCTGCAGAAATGATCGCTTAATGTCAGCGACGACACCAATCTCCTTCAACCTAAACCGTAGCAGGACAGAAGGTATTTTCTCGATCAGGTTGTCACCTTTTTCTAGGCATTGATTAAGGTTTGGTTTTCCATTTTCGTGTGCTGAAGCATAAAAAACTGGGCGAATGCGTGTGGTACTTCCTTCTTTCACAACAGGTCGATGGGGTAAATAATGGTCTTTGTCCCAATTTTCGAAGGGAACTTCTTCAATTATTCCATCTTCTAACCATTCCTTGAAAACCTGATCATACGCCTCGAACAAACCTTCAGACCTCAATTTAGAAACTGTTGACTGTAGACGACGGGTTGCTAAGTGAAAACCACGGGGCAGTGGGGGGTGACCCTCTAGCCATGGAAGACAAACCTCGTAGCGCCCATCCTTCTGAATCTTCACAGTATTCAGGAAGTATTCTCTAGCAGTTGTTGTAGCTTCTTCTTTTGTGCTGATATCAGCTGGGTCTTTAATGCCGATTATGTCCAATTTCCAAAGGTCAGAAGGGGAAACCTCGTAGGTACATAAGGTATTTACATTGAGCATCATGTTACTTTTCTCCCCTCTGATCCTTCCCATAATAGTCCAACCCAAACAAGTTTCCATTGCGACTAGACCGCATCTAAGTATTTCTTTACGACCTGTGAATAATTTTCCAGCAACATCTGACCCAACCAGAATATCAATTGGACCTTCGGTGGTGTCTGAAATTCGTATACCCTTCTGGTGCATTTCATTAATCCAAGACCCTTTAGAGAGCACCGGTACCGAATTACAAATATTTTTCGAGTCTAATGCCTCAAGACTACAACTAGGCCCACCAAAGAAGCTTTGTAGACGAATCTTATACCTTAGATGCATTACTTTATCAGTGTAACTCCCACCAAAGAGCGCATGAACAATCGTCTCTCTTCCAACAGGTCCTCCACTCAAATCCGCTGCTAGTTGTTGGGTAATGTAGCTCCGTTGAGACCCTGTATCAATTAATAGTCTTGCAGTTTTAAGTCCCCTTTTAGTGTGAACATTCACCCGCAAAGTTTGCATGAGTACAGGAGATTGTTGTGTACTCAAGCTGTTGAGAGTCTCCTCAACTTCTGTTGGCTCTACATTTTTGGGTAAGAGGTCATTACCTTTTATCGAAGTATGACACATAGCAGTGGAGTGGCCTTTGTTGCACACCAAACAGCGTACTTTGATCTTGCAGCACCGAGAACCGTGAAAAACTTTGAGGCACCGGAAACACAATTTCTTTCTTTTCAACACTTCAATTTTTTCTTCATTACTCATCTCGCGGGCCTTGAAACAAAATTCGCTGGGATGAATGTGTTCACAAAATACACAAAGTCCCGGTTTGTTAGAGTTGAGTAAATCGGTGGCAGTGGCTATTTTGGGAGTTTGAAAGGGTTTTTTTCTACTACTTTTGTTCTCATCCGTAGACCTGTCGTGGAAAAAACTACCCCTCGCCTGTTCCACCCTCTCATTGCTAGCCACTTCTTTACGTAAAAATTTACGAAATTCCTCCATCTGAATGCTAGCGTCAAGTGTGGCCGTACTCGAATCTTCCCCAGAGCGGCATCGTTCCCATTGTAGGAGAATTGACTCAGGCAGAGTAGACTCTACAAGTGGTAATAATAGACAAGCAAAACGTTCTGCTGTGACTCCCAAACTTTCAAGACCCATTAACCTCGCTTCCAAGGTGTCAAAGTTGTCTTAAATTGGTACAATTTCCCCCACCTTTAGCTTGGCCAATCACCAATCCCAATAACTCTCTCACGTAAAGGTCAATAATCAGTTCGTCTCGACCAAAACGCTGCTTTAATTGGGAGATCGCCTTTTCGTAATTAGCTTCAGATGGTGGAAATGTGTCAAGTAATTGACGAGCAGGAGTCCCTTCTTTGCCATTCTTATCAACAATTGAAATTTGTCTTCAAGGTCCAAGTCGGCGCACTCGTGTACCTTTTTAAACGATGCCCAGAAGGCTATCCACGTGCTTGGCTTGATATCGAATTTCAAGACATCTAGTTTAGGGAATTTGTAGGTCACCTTACTGATTTTACTATTACTACCCTCCGACATAACCGAATGGTCTCTATCGTGATTTTTACAACTATCAATTACCGAATTCCGCTTCACAGTCAAAGGTAATCCAAACGTCTTTGTAATCTTCTATGTCCGAACATTCCTTCTCAAACTCGGACTCATCGAATCTATCTTCGTTCAGAAGTAACTCTTTTACTTGTTCGTCTATGGTGAATAAACGTTCGGCCTTATCCGATAATTTTGCAAATTCAACGTTCAAACTATCGCAATCATCCGGTACACTTTGTAAGGCCGATTCCACCTTTTTCGAAACTAACGTGAAATGCCTTCTCAATTGCGTTCTCGACGCCCTTAATCTCACTAATGCCGCATCAGAATTACTCATTATGTAGTTTTTCTCTTCAGTACTTAAATCAAACGAATCGTTTCCCCACAAGGGATGCCAGATGTCAATAATATCAACGCTTACCAAAAGGTGGTGGGGTCTCAACAAACTTTTCGTCTCTTCTTATAGAAAAAAACTGACTTATTCCAACCTATTGGAGTGATCTTCAACGGTTCCACAATAGTGTTTAATTAAAAGAGTCAATAAAAATGAACACAAAACTACACGAGTTTACTGTAACGATGACGAACATGAACAACAACAACAGCCCCTCTTAGCGGGAAACGAATTGGAAACAGTGTTGCCTTCAACTAAACTCTAAATTCTTGACACACACTGTTAAAAAAAGGAATTAAAAAACTACGTTAGTTTGACTTCTGGACTATCGTGAGTTGTTGCTAATTATTCCACCGTCGTTAAACATACACCGTGTTGGTAGCTTCATTGACTGCCAACACGATTTTCGAAAATGCTATCGTCGAATGTGACAAAATGTGGAGCCGCACAATTGAAATTGCGGTAAAAGCAAAGAATAGGGACCGCTCCCTCTGATAAGGCAATATATCGATATATGATGACCGAGGTCAGGTTATCGATATGCCCGACATTGTAGGCTCTGGCGCAATGTTTGAAATTATAAATAACGACAGCCGCACGATTATGCCAATTATTTAACGTTCATTATACAATACTCCGTTATATAATTATTTTAAATGTACAAAACTATGAAAAGGAGTTAATTCAATGAAATTAAGAATGGGTATATGAAATAAATATGAGATAACTAACGGATTATTAGTGACGCATATCGATACATGCAGTCGTAGCGTTATCGAGCGACCTATCGATACGTGCAGTCGTAGCGTTATCGAGCGACCTATCGATACGTGCAGTCGTAGCGTTATCGAGCGACCTATCGATACGTGCAGTCGTAGCGTTATCGAGCGACCTATCGATACGTGCAGTCGTAGCGTTATCGAGCGACCTATCGATACATGCAGTCGTAGCGTTATCAAGCGACCTATCGATACATGCAGTCGTAGCATTATCAAGCGACCTATCGATACATGCAGTCGTAGCATTATCAAGCGACCTACTGATACATGCAGTTGTAGCGTTATCAAGCAACCTATCGATACGTGCAGTTGTAGCGTTATCAAGCGACCTATCGATACATGCAGTCGTAGCATTATCAAGCTACCTATCGATACATGCAGTCGTAGCATTATCAAGCGACCTATCGATACATGCAGTCGTAGCGTTATCAAGCGACCTATCGATACATGCAGTCGTAGTGTTATCAAGCGACCTATCGATACGTGCAGTCGTAGCGTTATCAAGCGACCTATCGATACGTGCAGTCGTAGCGTTATCAAGCGACCTATCGATACATGCAGTCGTAGCGTTATCAAGCGACCTATCGATACATGCAGTCGTAGCGTTATCAAGCGACCTATCGATACATGCAGTCGTAGCGTTATCAAGCGACCTATCGATACATGCAGTCGTAGCGTTATCAAGCGACCTATCGATACATGCAGTCGTGGCATTATCAAGCGACCTATCGATACATGCAGTCGTGGCGTTATCAAGCGGTCGGTCCATATTCTTTGTTTCACCCGAAATCGCCATGTAGCGCACGGAACTAGCTCGCCCTTGTAGCGCCCTAGCCTTCTCCATCTAGTTCCAAAGGGTGGTGGAAGAACTCTTTTGAAAGGAGGGTTTCAGAAGAACCTTCGATGCTACAGAAAGCCACGTCAAATTGGCATCGCAGCAAGAACCCGTTCAATATGGGCGTTTCGTTTTTCCTTGTATTGCTTGCCCCAGGAGTTTCCAAAGCTCTCCGCCTAATTTCTTTCGCTGCAATTTATTCAAGGCTCGTAAATATGTACAAATCCATATAATGGGTTTTATGTTGTAGGTGTCGGCACGGCTGGCGAGGTGATTTATGTGGCCAATGTCAACCCTACCCTGGTTGTAAACACGGTTACTGCAATGGATCATCCTGGCAGTGTATTTGCGATACGAACTGGGGCGGAATCCTTTGCGATCAGGGTAAGTATTAACTCGTTCAATATTTCACGCGAATTATAAATTACTTAGTTCAAGCTTAAAAATAAATATTCCTGGATTATAAAGGGTGTTAATTAGTTGGAGCTTGGAGTTTTGAAGTTAGAAATCGATACTCATGTTGCCTTTCAGAAGTTTCCGCAGGTTCACTTTTGTCTCAATCGGTCGCTCTCTCTCAAAAACAATTTTGCGAAATATCACCATCTCATGTCTGTGAAGTATTTTTTGTCCGAAGCTAGAGAGCATTAGCACTGGTGCAACCCAACTTACTGATCTAGCCTACGACAATCGCACAGCAACATCATGTAAAATATTTTTCGGAGGTTTGGATATGTTTTTGTAATCCAAGGGCGGTATTCATGGTAATCACTCGAGATGAGAGGGTACTCAAGTGGAATATGAGGACTTTTCGTATCCCTAGTCGTCGGGTGAGATATCAATTGAACCGTCAACTCACGAATATAAAGATCTGAGGGACGTGAAGATCAGAAGATCAGCGGAATTCCTCATCAAATCTCCAACACCCTTTTTCGAAGCAGAATAAAATAATAATATTTTTTGAATAATAGGTCATTAGGTCAGGTTTCTAACGATTCGTTTTAATAGTTCACTTCAGTTTTTGAATAGTTCGTACTGTGTTTCGTTAGTTCGAAGTTAGTGTGAATATCAAGAGTGGAATGAAAGTAGCGACGAGTATGATGGTTACGTTAGGAATCGTGCGACGATTAGACAGACCAAACGATACACCCGTGATGCTTAAAATTCCATAGAAATTCTCGCTTTCAGAAAGGCACTGTTGTCGATGTACTGGTGTCAATAGTTTGATTGGAACACAACCTTCCAGACTGACAATGACACGAAATTTATTGGAAGGAAAGGAGCTCCATTTGGAAAAAGTTTGGTGAGCTAGGAAGTTGTCTGTGGTCATGGGGAAGACTTTTAACGTCTAGGGTGCTACAGGGTGTGGATATATCGGTATTACGAATGGTTGGCCATTCGTTGAGGGATCTGTGAAGTGTGGTTAGTGTAGTAATGACAATAATTGCATTTTTGTAGGATAAATTAAAATGTATGGCGATGTATTGCAGTTGAAATAAAATAAATCTGTAATAATAACATCAAAAATTGATGGATGGAAAAGTTCAGAAACTAACTTCCAAATTATCAGAAAACGTGAGGAACAAACTAGGCAAGTACAAAACGGGTGGAAGAATCGGCGTTGGAGGATGAATGTCAGTTTCTTTGTCTGCAGGTGGTAGCTTTTGGTGACTGGTGGGAAGCAGAGGGTAGCGGTACTCGGCGATTCTACTCAACAGTCGGTTGTAGGAACCAGTGGTTACGTGGTACCTCTTCCACGCAGGGTAGCGTACGGAAGCACCATCATCGACTCAAGGAGCATTTATGATTCCCCATACGCGATTTTCTCGAGTTTGAAGCTCATCTGCGAATCACTTGTATCATTCGGCTTCCATATCCCCCATTGATAGTTAGAGTTAGAATGAACCAAGCGATTTGTGTCTCGGGTTACAAATGAGATATCGCTAATAACTGGTTTTAGTTACAAGAGGCGAAATCGGCATTGATGAAGGATGTGCGATGTGTGAGGTCAAAAAGTACGCCTTGTACCTGGATCAATGCATAGCGGGCAGCTTGAGAAACAGAATAACCTCCAAATATACAAACATACACGGACGACCAGCGTTGTTTGTGGTGGTAGATGAATACTATTACGGAGGCATTCCATATTTATTTATCAATTGTTGTATCAGTTACCACTCTGAGAATGCATTCCTCAAGCATTCGCCACTCGGGCAAGAGTTGACGATTTTTCTGTTTTTTGTTTGTTTTTTTTTTGCACTTACGTTGGGTTTGATAGTGAAATCTCCACAAGTTACGAAATGGAAAAATCGTCAAAAACGAACTTTAATGAATCCACTTTTTTTAAATGGCAGTTCTTCCAAATCTACTTTCACGAGCGGAGAACAGAAGGGACTGCAGTGCCCTAAGCCGTTTTGTATGTTATTTGTAACTTATGGATACCAGCTGTGTCTAATTTGGAGTTCAATTCACACAAGTAAAAGAAAGTATTTGGCAGACAAAATGATCACTTCGTGGTTTCCGAACGATAATAACGATGGGTGTCGCATTTGAGCGAAACCCATTAATGACCTTGATATGAAATGATGACTTCTTTACTGATTTAACAGAATTACAATGTTGTCGATTCATTCATTATTTGTTCTCAATACTCACCAACTTCAAAAACTCGAAACCATTCTACATATTTCAGTTTACTAATTCATGTCATCGGTTTTGAACAGAAACATGTTTTGGTTCAGTTGATATTAAACTGATTGAAAAGTGGCCATCGCAGGTAAACTTTCGAAGAGCACCTGTGAGGTCGGATCCATTCACTTTTTCATTTACCATTTCGACTATCAGTGACAAAGCATTCTATTTTTGTACGAGTAATTGTTTGTTTGGTTCAGAATAACAAATAATTTCCCCCTCTTCCGTGTTATAATAGTTTGATTATATTTTAATCATGCGCCATATCTATCTGGAAAATAAGGGTCTTTCAGAGTGCGGAGGATCGTGCTTCGAGGAGCCATCGAAACCAAATTAGTAATTTGGTTCCACGGCGGGAACGAGCTTCACTGGTTTTAGTGGTCCTGCCATTATTACTACCCTGTAACTCCATAGGCCAATATATTCGAGCTGAAGTATGCTTTCAGGTATTGTGTGCAACTGCTCGCTGTAGCAGGCCTTCATCTCCGAGAACCAATCGAAATGTTGGCTGAATCCGCCATCTAGTGCGTTCAGATCGTCGTTCAACGCACTGAATGAACCGCCGCGAGTTGAATTTGACTCACAGAATCAAATCAAATCAAATCAAATGATCATCGTTGTTAATCAAATTTGGAACAACGAATTAGGGATCGGTCAAAAACGGTTGCTAAAAATGTTTAGGTGCTGCATCACGATAACGCTCCTTGTCCCATTGTGATTATCGTTTATGGCTTTTTGCCCGTTTAAAACTTTCCCGTGATTCCTCAGCTTTCTAATTCTTCCGTATGGAATCCACGTTATCTTTTGCTGTGCCCAAGATTGAATATTTCGGGAAGTACAGCCTTAGAGAGCCAACTACAGGCAACCCGTATTCATTGGTTTTCATTTACAAAATCAGTCTCATAATTTCATCTGCGCATAGACGCACACCTCTTGTAGAATTTGTACATATAAAATCAGTCGAGTGGGAAGAGTATCAATGGGGCAACCTGAGTACGGCTATGAGAAGAAATTGAGGAAGGTGTAAAGCTGAGTGGAACCGCTACCAAGCAGCTGGTCCATGGCTCAGGCGGCGCCTTGGCGAGGTGGATTTCTACCTAACCTAGTCACTCATGGGGCATGGAGCATTTGGAGCGTACTCTCACCTCATTGGTTAGGGCGGCATGCTGGAAGATTCTAGATGCCATGAAGGCTAAATCTGATACAATGTGCTAAAGAGTTCCGGGTTGGTACCTCAATACACAGGCGTTAATTCGTAAATTCTGCATCTCTCGATTCGAACCAAACTGCATCTCGCTCCTCCAGGAGATAAATTCGTTGCAGTCGTTTATTCTCCCTAGCTTTCGCTGGTTGTCTTCAACAACTCCCTCCGTTCCACCCACAAGCTCGCTCCGTATCGGGGATTTCTCGAAGTATCGCCCCGTACTTTATATTTTCAACGTGCAACTCTGTATGAATGTTCCCTACAACTACAAGTTTTAAAAAACTCATTCATCGAACATACCTTACTTTCGTAGTCGGCTAATACGAAAGCTCTTGGAAGTCGACTCTTGTAACAGCCGATTGTCTCCGAAGTCGTCGCCTCCATATCGCCATATAACAACTCATATTATATATTGGCCAGTTGTGCTTAGCGGTTCAATATCTCGAGTAGTAGGCATTTTCCTTCGGCTAACGTTTCGATCAATTTGTCGATCATCATACACACTAAGGAACGATATTAGTTTGAGGATTTTCAATACAAGTGCTACAATTAGAAGAGAGGAACTATAATAGGACTATGAAGGTATGGGATATACATTTACATAGCTCGTAGTGTGAGTGAAATAACAGAAAACTTATGACAACTCCAACCACAGCCATTTCTTACAGTTCGTACTCACTTATATCACGACCATGTTGACAGTTTCATAAATCCCCTGTGTTGTGGGATGAATAGGTGGAGTCCAATAAATTCCAGAACCTTTAGCGCCACTAGTTTTCATGTAGAACGTTATTATATACTGAATGAAAAACAGATTTGATTACTTGCGAGTGAGGAAAATCGCTGTGTGCACGTGGGTCTAAAGAAAGTTGCGTGATGGGTCGGACAAGATATTTTGTTGAGATGAGTGTCAATGTGTTATTCGTAAATATAACGTTACTTGAAGAAATAAATATGTCGTCCGATGGGAAAGGAAATTTGTTATATGAGCGCCAGCTTCCTCCCTCCATTTCTATGGAAACAAGCTTCAACGGCATGAAAATCACGACTCGGTTGTTCTCGAATCCCCGGCCATCTTGCAGATTTCTACTCTCCTTTCTCCACTTTGATATCGAGAATAGATCGGGCTCCAGAACGGAACAGTCCCAGATATGATTTGTACCGTAGGTAATGCATCTAAAATTTGTAAGGATCGTCAGATTGTGAAGGAGGGGGGCCTCACGACTTGTCGGTGCGGGTGCCCTACTCTCCCCGACTCACCAAGATATTATCGGGTTAGGATTTTGATCCAGGACTTACATGTTGGGTCACACGCTGAACCTGGATGAGGTATATAGTCCGTCGGATGATGAAATCGGAAGGGCCTAACCGTCAATTATGATTCAAACGCTGTAATCTACGAGCTGCTCTGAGGGAAATTACAAAGATATATTTCTCCCATTGATTTGGTGACTTACTCAGTAGAGTGAAGTAGATTATCTTACGTCGCCCCTCGACGTGATTCACCGTTCGATCCGCTACTTGCGTGAAAATAACGGGAACCCTCTGGAAGCCGTTACAAATCTACGCCATCCCCCTAATTGAGTGTCTGCGAACATTTTGAAATTAAAATAGAAACGTCCAAAGAATTTGCTTTCCTCAGCATCACGAAGTTCGGGAGGAAAGTTACGTGATAGGCTGAATTATGGTTTGTTGAGTTTTCTTCAGATTTTTGCGTTTCAAAAAGGATCTGTGTGTCTACGAACACGATTGAAAGATAATAGCTGAACCAACGCTGCTAAAATTCGATATTTAGGCAAACAGATGAACTTGGGACATCAGAAACACGACCAAAATCGAGAGCTAACTATAATGATCAAAACATCCACTCCATTATCGGTTCTACCTATTTGTATTAATTAAGTTAACGTACCTGTTAGGTGAGTCCGTCTCCTCTGGCTTGTGAGTTACTGTGGGCAAGCGCTTTCGATGTAAAGACATCATCGTCTGGCCGTTAAGTCAGTACTGACTTAACGGCCAGACGATGATGTCTTTACATCGAAAGCGCTTGCCCACAGTAACTCACAAGCCAGAGGAGACGGACTCACCTAACAGGTACGTTAACTTAAGTAATATGCCTACTGGCGGACATAACCCAATTTATTTGTATTAACTTTTTTTGTAAAAGGTTCCAAGAAACTAAACGGTGGCAAGCAATTTTTCTTCCGTGAAAGAATTACTAGAGGAGTTAATAAATAATATAAAATCTCGATAAAATTCGGTTCCAGCACAGTCTTTTTTTACTTTCCTTAGCTCAGCTTAGTAGAACGGAAAGTTGTATAATCGGGCGAAAAGAAAATTCAGAGTTCTCCCCAGATCTTTGCGTTTTGCGGCTGTGCTATTGAGTCCGAAAAACACCTTTTGAGAAAATGCCCTGTGTGGCTGGCTAACACGATTTTGATTATGTTTTTGGTACGGACAGTTGCAAATAACACGAAAGTGCCTTAAAACTCTCATCAGCGGGAAAATGACGAAAGCGGTATTCTATTTTAGCGCATTTTCCCCTTAACCCCGCCCAATAGGATATTAGCATTTTCAGAACAATCAAAGGGGTAATTCAATAGTTCAATAAACTATCTGTATGCTGAGAGATGCAGCTGAAATAAGCCATTAGGGGTTCCCAAAGCGCCCCAAAATTGTGAAGGGTGAACATCGTCATTCCCTGCACCCTCTGGCAAGTTGGCTGTGATTGTACCTTCTTAGCATCCGCTGTGCTCATGGCGCTTCACTTATTCGGGCTCTCGACTCTTGGGAAAGCGGAGGGAAGTTAATCAGCAGCCTTACGGGAATCCAGACTCTGTGGGCATTCTCATACCACACCTTACACCTCAGCTATTAGGGTTCCTGAATTCCGTACTGCAGTACAAACTGTCATTGCAGGAAAAAGAGAAGAGCAGTACGAGGGAGTGTCAGCGGCGAAGCCTGTGAGCTGAATAGGGTGAAATGCTGAGTCTGCTGATCGAGGGTCTTGAACCTCGCATCGATAACAAACACATCATCACAGCGGCATGATGACTTATCAATCACAACTGCCATAATCTCTCTATAAACTTTAAGGGAGGATTTTCACTACTTACGGACTGCATCTTTCGTTTCTCTCCAGGGTCGGCAAGAGAAAAAAGATGGGAACGCTCTGTTTGTACGTGTGTATCGTAGGGTTGTCGTTGAAATAATTTATACCTACGAAGCACATCAGTATTCAAAAGCTCTCCTGTTAACAGTTGTCATGTACAGTTTTTTTCTACGTGCTGGTGATGATGGAGGGTAGCGACGAGGGAATTGGGGAGAGGGAGATATCACGGTTGCGTGGAGACATCGAGCAGAGGAAATCCTAATTGAAACGGATGAACTGTGATATTGGATTTGCCTGAAAAGCACGCCAGAGCCGGCGTACACTCCAACTTAAACCGAAGACCGGTTTTTCCCACTCGGCTTCCCTTCGGAAGAGAACAAGTTGATGATGGGTACAGATTTTTCAAGGAAAAGACGAGATAAAATGTTACGAATAATGGTTTGCTGGAGCGGCCGAAAGGGCAGGGACCGCCATTACGGCTGCGCTGAGTATTTCCTAATTGACTCAGAACTATTCAATAAATCCCTGCTCCCCCAATCCTCATGAACAAATCTCCCCCAATAAATTCTCCCTGCATTCCCCTTTACGGCTTCAACTTCTTATCTGATGTAAGTCAAGTGGGACTTTTGAATGGACAAAGAGAGAAAAAACGAAATTTTTTTTCGGGTCTGAGTTGCAAATTTCGAGAACACCGTCGGGCTGCGATGAGGACCGAACGTTAATTGCGAATCGGTGGGAATCAATTATCGCCCGGTTAACACGAACGTTGAAGAACCCTACTATTAAACTTGATGTTCTGCTTCTCCCATTCCTTCCCGATGACTTCGTCATTTGTAATTCTGGAGCCCCAACTGGTTAAAGAGTTTCGCTGAATGATCACCAATGAATTTGCTTCTTCCTGGAAATACCACTGACTGTATTTGGATGACACACTATGCAATGTACTATTAATTATTTTATATGCCACACGATGAGGGCACACACACGTGTGGCAATATATTAATTTCACCCGCGCAGCTCGCCTGATGAGCATTTTCGTGATTCACACACAGAATCTTCCTCAAATCATACAAAATAAATAATACCCACACCATGAAACTTACAGTACCTCGACAAAGAGGAGGAGGATTCCATTTCGTTCCACATATTCCAAATCTAACGAATTTTTGAAACTTTTAAATTAAACAATAATCCCTTTGCCACGTATTTATTCCGTGCTTACACTACCTACAACTAAGAAAACACATTCCTCTGCAAATACACGATGGACGGAGCGAACAGAGGCGGTTTACCAGAAATATTTAACTGTCGAGAGACCGTGAATGATCAGTTGTATTTTTTGGTGACAGCTTCGACAATCCGATCTTTCGTAGTGGCCGAATATGTAGAATATAAGGTGTTTAACACATATCTAAAATAAGATAATAATATCTGGTTCGTAGCAACACACAACCTCTCGCAACCCCCGTAAATTCGACGACCTGCTGCATCTACGTTCAACGCATATCTACGGAAACATCTATGGGGAACATTATGTGGGTACTAATTAGCTACGCGTACCCCTACCCCGTAATTTTGATCGTTGGAAGCGTTTTTGGGAAAATCGGAAAAAAGATAAATTAATATTCGCCAAATTTCATTTTCAAGTATATCGTGGTTTATATTTCCGTTCAACACATACTCGTAGATACAGAAATAGTTCCGGAGAAAAAATAGAAAACCCCTAGTTTTAGGTACAATCCCCCCCCCCCCCACTCGCCCCGAACCTTTCCATATCGTTGGAAATCGTTTATAACTGTTGAACTACAGACACAGACCCGCAGTCCACGCGCGGAAATTGGGTTTTCCGGATTCAATAGACCTAAAAACGTAAAGATTTGAAGAAAACTCAACTTTTTTCTTGACGCGACAACAACTTTCTTTACCCTTTGGGTCGCGGTAAGTGAAAACTCGTTTTTTCTCACACGAATTTCATTTGGGATCTAGTTGCGCCTGATTGGACGAAATCCATGGTTGCTATGGGCAAAACGTGGTTTAAATTAGTTAGATGAGAGTACACCTTAAGTTTGATTGAAATCGTTAGAAGCGTTTTAGGGAAATTTGGAAAACTGGTAAATTACTATTCGACAAATCCCGTTTTCCGAGCTATCATGGGGTTCAACAGACAGATACAGAAATAATCCTGGAAAACCAAATGTGGGTATAGGTTGCTAGAAGACGCGCAAATTAAATTAATTGATTAAAATTAAGTTAAATTGATCTAATCCAGTGACGCAGTTTCTCTGAACATTACAAAATTGTCCAAAAAAACATTACTTTCGAAACATTATCATTTCTATCTTCGTTCGAAGGCATGTCAAAGGCTTATTATTGAAAGTAATATATAGGTATTTACTCTGTAAAAACATTCTGTGACTTTGGTGAAAGTGGTTAAAACCTATTTTTGCTTCATAGGCCTATAATCTCCGTTCATCATATTTTCTTGGAGATATGTATGTAGGAGTACAGTTTTGTACTAGCTAGTAGAATATAGTTTGAAAGTTGAATCAAAATCGTTATTGCAGTTTTCGAGAAAAATGCGAAAAACCTAAGTTTTTGGTACTCTTTTGTCCCCCACCCCACTTTCCCATCGACCGAAATCGCCCATAACCTTATTTTGGTGTCTACAATAAGTAACGAACAAAACTGCAAATGGGGCTGTGGCACCCAAAAAGGAGAAACTATATAAGCATCTCCTCAGCACTTTTTTACGCCAGGACATGGTAAATGCTGCAACCCTGACGTTACCTGCTTCCACTCCACGAGCTTCCGACACCGTCATACAAATATCCGTCCTGTCTTACTTCCTGTCCGATACTAGCTGGACATCCAGGATCACTTCAGACTGGTCAGGCCTCAGTCCTTCTCCAGAGACAACCCGGAATTGCCGCTCTCTCGCCACTTTCCATCCAGCCCTTAGATGACTATCGACCCTATGAGTACGCTGACACACCTGCACAACATGATTCGACTCAAACAGGTTACCACAGGCACGACAGCGTGCGTTCACAACATTACGATTCTGGGTTGTTGTACACCTCATTGCTGTAGGCAGTGACGCCACACGAACGGCGTGAATGTGCCGATAATCCTTCCCTTGAATGCCCTCCGAAGCCCACTCCACCCACGCAGAGAAGACACTGCCTGAATTCCCGTCCGTCAACCGAACCACATACCAAGCAGATCGGTCAGTTTTATCTAGCGCCTGCGAAAAACGTTAGAAAACTCGTTTGTAGGTAAATTGTGACTCATCTCTATTGAGCGGAACGTCCGAGAAATCTTTATGGAGAACAACGTATATTTCTTGTGAGTTACAATCGTTTTAGCACTTGATGTAAAAATTCATCAAAAATCGTTTTTACCGTTTTCGAGAAAAGTATGAGTGACGTTAATTTCCGCTACACCCCCTCCACTTCCCTTGACAAAGGAACTATCTCAATAAGGGAGAAAAAAAATTACGAACAACACACCGAAAGGAAGAGCTCGATCGATTCGAATGCTAAGTTCAGGTGATACACACACACCTCCTTCCTCAGATTTTCGGACTCATCGGATAATAGATCATCAAACGAAAATAACTTCTCTCATCCAACACTTTTGCTACTTTTAGGGTTGAGAAAAATACATAAGAACTAAAACGAGCGGATGTCCACGACATACGGTTGTCTGCATTGGCTGCCATTAGCTTGGCGTGGCGCTTCGGAGCTTCTTATAGCTTTGTTGACTCCAGACTCACGTGAAGATGGAGAAGCAATGGGTGATAACATCGCCCAAGAGTCAAAAACATTTATTTTCATTAGGGAGCCGAGGCTCAGATTCGGGGAGTAGATCGCAACACTCTGGTCAAGCGTCGACCCATGCTCCCTCTCCGTATACTGTTTTACCCAGTGGGAACATTACAAGCCGAGTCAAGGCTGTTTTAGGTTTTGAGTTAAGATTATACCTTATCACCATCAACTCGACTTGTAAAGTTGAGCGCCTTACCGAGCCGCTCCGACCCCTTCACTTTAAATAGTGTTTCAAGCAGCGATTAAACGTGTATTTTGTGCTGAATAGAACTACATTCCAGAAAATATCTCTTTTTGAATTATTCAACCCACTATTTATGAGGTTTAAAACATTTCCTTCAAATGTATTGTGATGTAATGGTTACGACAAACTTATTAATTTGTTGATTTTTAATAGAAATGGAATTATAAATTAAACGTCCTCTCCTACCTATGGCATGCCAAAAGAAAAAAAAAACGAAACAAGAGCCACAGACTTACAGAGACGTTCGAGTTTCTTCCTCTTCGTTCGAACCGTTGCAGGAACGTACTCACTCGGGAAGGGAGCAGGGAACTGCAGGAGAACCAAATATCAACGGGAACTCGCGTCAGGGCAAATCCAAGAGAAAAACGGGAGAAGGAAAAAAAAAAATAACGGCCTAACCTTCCTTCAGTAACCTTCCATGGACCTTTTTTTTCTCAACAGTTTTGTTCCCTGCAGCTACGACGGTTCAAGGGTTTTACGTAGCCCAACCCCAAAACTGATTCTGTCAGATATCACGTCACAAGTCTTGGATGCACCAAGGCATACAAAACAGCACCCACTGAAGCACTCCAATTGATTACAGGCCAGTTACCCATAAAGGGGGCCTTTAAGTTCATCATGGAAAGAGCAGAGTGAAAGGAGGTCTTTCCCTATATTGACGTAATTCCACACTGACCTTTACTCTGAATATGAATGGTTAGATGAAGGACATGAAAAAATCCGACGTCACGAGATAAGGTGGGTTGAGTCTGACCATGGGACGAGCTAGTTCCTTACAGAACTTGGTGACTTTAATGGGCGGCTCGGCTCCACTTCTTTTCCGTCAGGCTCAACCCTTCTTGCGCCTTGAGTGCGGAGGAAACAAGAAATCATGTGCTGCTCCGTCGTAGTTCCCACAACAGTAAGTGACGGTTGTTGGATGAGCAGTCAATCTTTTCCAGCTCTGACGTTACTAAACAAGTTTATAGCCGTTTTGACCAGTTTGCGAAGAAGATTATTGCTAAAAACTGTGGTTGCAGTTGCCCTATGACACTTGAAACCCAAGTAAACAGTTGAATCACGCTAAATAAATGTATGCTCAGTGACCTTTGATCTGTAGTGGTCTGCAGAGCATTTCTGGTCTCCTTCTGGAACTATTCTTCTCGAGTTTAGTGTTCCTCATACCTCTTTGATTCCGCCACGATCTTAAACACCTAATGGGCTACGTGAAGTGGAATCTCTGCATCATTCTCCGGGCAACTGCATTTCACACACCGATGGGATTATATGAACAGGGTAATGAAAGAGGGAGCTTTGATTGGTACTTAGGAATCAGCCCGAATCTCAAAATTTATCCTCATCATTATAGTTAGAGTCTGTACCTTCTATTCGTAACTGGTGAGAGCTGCATGAAATGTACTCATGTAACTCTGGAGTTTAATTAACGCTTCTTCCAACAGAAAAAGCGAACTGCTAAAAACTGCCGTGTTGCTCATTGCAGCATATAATTATCTGGAAGCTCGCTCTACTTCAAGTTCTGGAAAGTCTACCAGTTGGCGGTTTGTCTCAAACCTTGAAGCGCAGCCTTCTGTACAGGGAAGGCGGTCCTAACTATAGATACATACACCTCATTCCTGTTGTCAAATGACTGGTTCGTAAACGTTTCTTCAGTTAATTACTGTTGTCCGAGTGCATCCAGTTTAGTGTTCACATGCAAATTCCGTCGGACGTTTCATCCAATTAACCGATTCATTGAAATCTCTCGATACCGACCGCCCCACTTCAACTTGAACTAATTGCCTTTAAATGTTTCCAGTGCTAACTTTGGAGGAGCCGCATTCGCAGCTATTAACACAAGCGTGTAATTTCGCCCAATAATTTGCCGTCGACGACCGAATGTCTGTGTTTAGTCGGTTTAGTCGTCTGACGGCAAGACCAACTTTGAAAAATGTTTCCTGCACTGATTTATCCCGGTAATAGATTGAAAAAAGGGTTCCCACGTATTTTGACTTAACCGCGAAGTTCAACCCTGGAAAGTTGCAACTTCCCCAGTTAATTGGTACACATTCATAAAAGCTGTATTTTCTCGCAATTCCGTAACGTCGAATACCATTGAACGCAATTGCTCTTAAGGTCGTGCCTCCAAAACGACGACCTCATTCTGGAATTTTCTCCGCTGCTCCAATTTATTGATTGGGGTAGTCAGATCGCCATCTTTTTGTACGTCGCTCTTTTATGAGCACCGCATGTTAGATGTTCAGTCGAAAATTAGTTAAGCCGGGCTCATTGCGGAAATTTGGAAGTTGACAGTTATCTGTGTTGTTGTGCTTTGCAGTAAGTACATCTAAATATACATGAGCAAAAAAGACGACGTTTATGTGGGCGTTTAGGAAACCTCCGTAACACGGTTGTGGCGTTTAATTTCCTGTTACACGGCTGCTGTTGAAATTGACTATGGTGTCGGTTCATGAGTCAGTCACAATTAAACCGATAGCTTCTCTAAGCTGAGGTGTTCTTCAATTTATTATGCATGTTCAGAGCTATAACATATCACAGCATGTAAGTAAGTCGTTGTCCCTGAAGATGCTCAATAAATTGAGCGAATCGTCGGCCTAGGGAAGCTGTTTGTTTCATTGTGACTGATTCTCAAGAATCCACAGTAGACGGAATTTCTACAATATATCTATTTTAGTCAACCGCGCACGGATAGGAAAACTTGCGCAGGAGCAGCCAGAAAGAATACCCCGTACTCACAGTAAATATAATATCGTTCGCATACAGTTTTGAGTGTAGAGTAAAAAAACTCTTAAATGTACACAATGTAGAGCACCGTTTCAGTGAACTTTCTGTGTTTCGCAGTTGGTTTCGGAAGTTTGCCAGGTGTTAAGACACTCAAATGTGCACGAGCCAGAAAATTAATATGCGTGTAGATGATTTTGTCCTTATTATTCTCTACAAACTCAACCCAAATTGGTTTATCAGTTCAGGAGTATGATATTGTCTGAGCAAGAAACAAGAAAATGTGTTGCTCTTTTTGAAGCTCTCAAGATCGTTCGCATAGTGCTTCTAATATTACGTGCAGGTTTTACTCCAAACGGCATATTAGTTTGGGAGGTGGGTGTTAGTTCGAGAACACAAAAAATGTGTACAGTTGAGTGTGATGGCGCAGAGGCCCTGAATCAGAGTCAAAACTTGAATTTCACAATATCTTAATAATAGTGTCAATGTTCACAACGCTTCTGTATCTTCGTTCAACGCATTTCAACAGAAGCATTAACGGAGAAAAAAATATTGGTACTAGTTAATTGACAGTACTCCGTACGGTTTATCACAATAATTGAAGCCATTTTGGATAAAATCGGAAGAACGATAATTGAATGTTCGAGAAATCTCATTTTCCGAGGTAGCGTGGCTGGTATCTCCGTTCAACGTTCAATGCGTGTATGGGGTGTTGAAGACACTTGATCGAATTCAGTCACGCGTTTGACTCTTGTAATTTCTAAGGCATTAAAAAAGAACACGATGTTCGATGGGCTGTCAGACAGTTATGGACAACAGTAAAAGGTATTGACTAGTTTAAGACATAATGTGAGGAGGAACTGACATCTTCCTAAGAGTTTCCTGTATAAATCCCCCAGAACGGTGTGGGCTAGTAACGTTTCTCAAGTACCGAAAATGGCACTAATTGTGGCGGATACCAACATTTTGGAACTCTTCTTCCTGTTCATTGTCTAGTCAACCCAAGCTGCGTGCTAGTCGTCATTCGTCACCCTTCCATTGATTATTCAATATCCTGCTCCAAGATTCCATTCAAACTTCTACTCTTCAACCAATCAACCGTCCCGAGTACAATTCGGCCGAAAGTGTGGATTCTATTCACTTAACTTCGAAAGGGAGGTATCTTTGTGGTTTAGCATTTTTCTTCTTTTCATGCGCCTTATGTTCACTTGTTAGAGCCGTCGGTTCGAATGGGATGCTGCGAGGTTGTTGGTTGCTGCGGTCAGCCCAGCCGTCTCTTCGTTCATTTATCATCGCTCCGGCTGCCCACCAGCAAAACCCCTGTCGTCCTCATCAGCTCAGAATTCAATCTCGATCCTTCATAAAGCAGTAATTACTGTATTACACGTTCGTAAGAGTTGGGTATCCGAGTTTACCAGAGTTAGGAGATGAACTGTGCACCGAGATTGAAACTTGAATGAAGGACAACGTTGTTTCGGATCATCCTGACTGAGTTCAAGGTTTCTCGGGAGAAAATCCTACTCATGATGAGCATTGCTGATATAATGCGACCGTTCAATATCTTTATGAACAGTCGTGACACTTCTGAATAGAACGTTGGAGTAGTGCCAGTTTTGACTTTCCTCGACGGTAAGGAAAATTATTGTAACAGTAAAAAACAATCTGGTACGATGTTTGTATCTTCTAGGGAAAGGGGGAAAAGTGTAGATACTCCACTGCAGTAAGGTCCCTACGAGTTTGATTCAAACTGTTCAGGCCATCTTTTAGAACAATGAGAAAGAGTCCTCGTTACGTTCCGCAATCAAAAGGGTAAACAGAGACAGTTGTTAAAGTTAACGTACCTGTTAGGTGAGTCCGTCTCCTCTGGCTTGTGAGTTACTGTGGGCAAGCGCTTTCGATGTAAAGACATCATCGTCTGGCCGTTAAGTCAGTACTGGAGTCAGTCAGTTGGTCGTGGTCTTTATATACAAAGAGAAAGGTGAAAGGGGTGATGGAGCGTCGGGGAAGGGGCGGGGAGAGGAGGTCATGTAGCTCAGGGGGAAACCCCCTAGAGATAAATGGAACGTGTTGGATGGTCTGTCAATTGTGGAATTTAAGTCTTTTTTGTGTCTGACTCACAAGCCAGAGGAGACGGACTCACCTAACAGGTACGTTAACTTTAGTAATTTGCCTACTGGCGGATATAACCCAATTTCTTTAATAAGAGACAGTTGTGTTTTCAAGTGAGACAAAAAACAGGTTCAGTTTTCATCGAATCATTACGTTTTGGGGCCTCCTGAATCTGAAACCCTTAATTTTTAACCCCGAGATCTGTGTGTGTGTCTTTACAGTTCGATTTACGGGACAACGGATGAAACGGTTGAGTATAATTCATATCTCGATGATCGAAAATGAGGTTATGAACACCGCGGGAGGCTTTTTCGCATTTTTATCTCATGAAGTGAGGGTTTTATTATACAAATTAAGCTAATTAAAAAGTTATGAATTCCTAACTTTTCATCTCGAATAATATCTCTGTGAAAAGGGTGTCTGATGATATGAGCCCATGAACCAACATGTTAGATCAATTTAACAAAGGGCCTCCAACTTCTCAATACTCATATATTATTGTGAATAATTTTTGCTGCGAACGGCGATAAAACCTAGAACAAAAAAGAACAGCTCTTTATATCGTTAACTTGTTGTTCACTTTAAATGTCGAAGAACGAGTTATCGGATACGTTTTTTCCTTCATTTCCCTCCAACGGGTTGTTAAAGAAGTATTTGTGCAGAACAATATCTGGGCACTGTGTTTAGAATAGTAAATAGCTTTTTGGTTGTAGGCTTTCACTGTCGACGAATTTCCATATTTATTGAGCACTGGAGGTATTTATGGATTATTAAAATACGTTTTTCAAGTGAATGTCAAACACACTCTGTTCAACTTTGTTATCCTTTACCAATCCATACCTCGACTATTATCTATATTATCTCTATACACTCCGATCATTAACCAACATGTCTCTCAATAGTAACTGAATAGCAGCAAACAATAAAACCACGAAACGTTTATTAAGAACAATAACAAAACCTACAAACCACAGAAATAAATTAATGCAACGGAATCAAGGTACTACACAAGTGATGGGTTTCGTCTCAACTGGCACAAATAGATCAGAAATTGAATCTCTGTGTGGAAGAACGGGGTTTTTTTACAGCGCGTTACGGACAAAATATGGCCTGGACGTCGACCGGCTGACGGACATTGCGGATTTAGAACCTCCATGGGCTAGTAAATAAATGTCCTAACTGGAAACATCGGTGTGTTATTCAGTATGAATAATAAACCAAACCAATTCAACTAAACTGCTTTTGTATCCATTCGTTGAGCGGAGATATTAGAATGAACAATAACATATAAAACAAAACCTATACCAACAAAATCAATAAATGTCACAAATATGTTAAGTAATATTAGAAAAACAAGTAAGTATAAATAAAAATATAATAAAAATAAGTAATATTAGAAAAACAGACAAAACGTAAGCAATAAATAAATCATTAACAAATAAATATAAAAATCAAATAAAATAATAAAAATAAAATAAATTAAAATAATTAAAAATTCGATAAGCACCAAATCAAAATCGAATACGTATAAAATATCTACACAAGCTTGAAATATTGTGTTTTAAAAATAAATAAAATAAATTTGAATTGAAAGAATCTACAAAATCAAACAACAGTATAAAAAATGAAATGAAAACGGATGTTCAAATAAATATCAATAAAATAGTCTGATCGAATAAATAATAATTAAATAAATAAAAATAGGACGTATCTTTATCTAATAAATCCTTGAAATATACTAAATAATGCCAAGTTTAAAAAATAAAATGGAAATCATTGATCATCATACAAAATCAGATAAATATGAAAAATAAAAATGAACCTAAAGTCGAGCAATAGTCATCTTATAATAAGCAAATAATATATTGAAAATAAATGTTCACGAAAAGCAAGTAAATAAATAAAAAACAAACTAAAAGTCAACAATCAAAATGCGTTAAATCAAAAACTCGATTAAACTCATATAATTGTGAAATAGGAATGAGAGCTCACGTAAAGGGATAAAAACCCCTAGGGTAATTCAATAATAAAGCGATATCACAACAATAACTCATGCTCGGAGCATCGATTGAATGAAATAAACGCTCTGAACCTGAGCGTCTGCAAACGTTTTAAAGATTCTCTCAAGTACTACCCAAGTGATTTCGGTTAAATTTGTAGTCTATTTTCAACCAGCCGATTTTCTGCGCTTTCTTTCCTATTAGCATTAATCTACAGGTCCGGGTATAACAGTGTATTTTCGAATTCAGGGGTGATGATGCATTGGGATAGTGTTGTGGATAAAAAGTACAGCAGTTTAAGAGTACACCTGATAAGCTTAATGACCGGTTCAGTGTGTAGCTTCTACTTAGAGATCAGCGTTGGCCATGATAGCATTTTTACTTTCCGCTACCCGAAGGGAAGGAAAGTATAGTAATCGGCCCAAAAAAAAATTTGGGTTTTCTTCAGATCTTTACGTTTCAGACCCTACTGAGTCTAAAAAACCTAATTTCGGCGCGTGGTCCGTGTGTGTGTGTGTGTGTGTCTGTAGTTCGATTTGCGGGAGAACGTCTGATCCGATTGAGCTGGTTCTTTTTTTGTTTTATTCGTTATTTTTTGTAAACACCAAAATAAGGTTATGGACGATTTAGGCCGACGGGAAGGGGGGGGGGTGGGGGACGAAAATGTACCAAAAACTAGGGTTTTTCGCATTTTTCTCGAAAACGGCTCTAACGATTTTGATCAAACTTTCGAATTATCTTCTCCTAACTTTTCTTCTCCATACATATCTCCATGAAAATACGGTGAACGGAGATATGGGCCCCTGAAGCAAAAATAGGTTTTTTACGCTTTTTGGCAAAATGGCTTCAGCGATTTCCACCAAACTCACAGGATGTTTTCAAATAGTTGATACCTACATATTCTTTTCAATAAATGTTCCTGTGGCGGTCCATTGAACAGAGATAAAAATTAAAATGTGTCAAAAATAACGTTTTTTCGAACATTTCCGTAAATTCCAGTGTAACTTTTTCACCAGATGTGATAAATTCTAATGGAGTGTCTTTTAGTCACCCATACCAACATTTCGTTTTGTATAATTATTTCTGTATATATATATATGTTGAACGGAGATATAAGCCAAGTTAACTCAGAAAAGGAGATTTGTCAAATATTAATTTATCGGTATTCCAATTTTCTCGAAAACGGCTCTAACGATTTCGACCAAACTTTCGGAGTACTCTCAGCTAACTTCGTACTGTAAGTTCGTACATTTTGTTCTTCATAAATGTTCCTGTAAAAATGCGTTGAACGAAGATATAGCGCCCGCCTATGTAGGTGGTGTTCGAACTTAAAGGGGTGGCGGAAAGTTGTGTGATGCTACGCACCAGATATTTTGACTTTTACGTTCGATAGAAAAGTTTTCTCATGTCGAAGTAAAATAGTTGATTACGTGTATAGGTAATGTGCTTTGCTACCGTTGTTTTGATAGTGAGCGTAATCTGAACTGCCGTTTTATTTTAATGGAAGAAAGCGCCTGACTTTATTTTTTTGTTGCCGCCTCTCGCCAGACGTTTTGCTAAGCAGTCACTCGAGTCGATCCTCTACCTCCTCGTAACTTTCCCGAATTCGTTTAGAAACGAAACCAAAATAAGTGCAAAATCCGTCGATATAATTAGGAATTTGTGTGTTATGAGGCAAAGGGAAAACTCATTACTAACGCGAAGGGGAGCGTTGAAATCGTAAGGGAGTTGGTTTATCGGACTTGGGTAGTAGAACGAACGAACTCCAAGTTGGGTGGGGGTGGGGGTGGGGGGGGGGGTTTGAGAGCTTTCTTAATGATTGAAGAACGCTTAGCTCTCCCGGATTCCCGTTATGATCGCATAATCTTCCTACTCAATCTCTAGGATCCGCGTAATTTGTACCAATCAAATGAGTTATCGTCGTGGAACTGGTTGGCTCCAACACTGTAGCCGGCTTCCAACGGCTTTTGTAAATCAAATCCTCCCAATTATAATATTATCTCATCCTTCGAGAGCGACTGTTGCATAATTCGAGATAGCAGAGCGAATTATTTACATGTGCACAGGTACATTCACATGTCATGTCTCATCGGTTGTTACGACCGAAAAGCGGATTATTTTCGTCATTTCCGTTCACGTATTTCTGTTTTTTTTTAATGAGATAATTTCACTTATCCGCTCGTACGTGCGTTAGCATATTCGTTGTCAAGACACACTTTCGTTACAATACGCGTAACGTACCAGACAGGATAAGTAATGCAATGAAACGCCTTCGAGGTAAATTGCACAGCATATTTTGTAATATCTGCTGATGTACCTATATATATTTAACGAAAACGTTCCTCTAATTTCCTAGTGTGAGTCTTTTGTAGGGAGTAATTTGATTTAATTATTTTATACCATCTTGGGAACAGTATTCGTAGGTTTTTATCTTCCTTAGCTCTATGGAGTACGAAGAAAATTTATCCCATCGGCTGAAAACAAATTTTGATTTTTGATCAAATCCTCACGTTTTAGGGCTCCTGATTTGGGTAAGTGGTACCAGTGTGTGCGTGCATGTTAACGCGGTCGAGAAAGATTGGTCGAGCCGAAGCCTGCAGGTCATCACGGAACGTCAAAATGACGTTATGAACGACATCGGCTCTAAACTAACTATAGCTATCATAGAGAGCAAGCCACCATTTCTCAATCGTAGTAAAATGACGGGAGCAGCACGACAAATTGCCCAGAATGTCGACGAAAATTAATAGGATTTTCGCGCAGTTTTCCCCCCCCTTATAAATCTCGCTCAAATGATACTAGAATTCTCAGAAAAGTAAGGTCGCACGATGAGCGTTTAGTGGAGCTCGTAAGATATTTAGGAGCAACCCGAGAAATTTCGAAATTCTCAGTGTTTACTGATAACTCAAAAACCGTAAACACGGTCCTCTTGAGTCCTCTGTACACTGAATTGCTCAGTAACGGTCTCGGTACGAATACGCGATTAAGCGCTGTCAAATTCTACGTAAAACGTGAAGTTATGATTTACCAAGTTTCAATGATCCGACTGATAATAGATTTTATTAGTAGCTAAAGTGGGGCTAAGGGAAGTAGTGTGATGCGTTGTATCAGATATTTGTTCAGAAAGTTGATGAGTAATCGATCCATAATGCTGTTGCGAATCACTCGTAAGTTTACACTTCGCGGTAAGAATTTCTATAAGAATCCAGTTGAGCTTCTCCTTCGCTCGTTGCCCTTTCTCTCTGAACAAAGAAGTGCAACTATTCCCGAACTCGAATACCGTTCTGGATTGGACTCGGGTTGCAATAATTGAGAGGAGGAAGATAGGTTGAGAAAATACCGAACTCGGGAGCCTCGGAATACGAGCCGCATCACATCTCCGGCATTATTGTGAAAGCTCGTTTGCGTAGATACTGTGGAATGGTCTCCAATTACCGGGTACCGGGTTCTTTTATCCCCAATTAACTGAGTTCCCAAATGCTGGTCATGCTATCTGATTCATTAGCGTTTGGTTGAAGTTTTTCCATCTTTTTCTTTTTGTAGAAGGAGGCAGTTAGAGGGGTGTTGTGTTGTCTGGTGGGTTGGGTCGAGCACGACCTAATAGTTACTCCACCTTTGATAGGCTACTTCATTTATGATAACACTCTTCAAACCTTCCCTTCTCCGGGGTTCTCTACTGGCATTCAACTCCTATTGATAGACCCGAGTCAGGCCAATCTCACTTGATTACATTTCCACCATGGTTCATCTACCTTTTTTTTCGTTAGGATCCCATGGTCCACCTACCCAATCCAATTAACTGTTTGTATCCATCTGTGTGACCACAGCGATCCTTCTACGTGAGGTTTGAACGCGAGGTGCTTCGTCGGGGATTTGAATTGAAAAAAAAAGAAAAAAAATAGCTGGGACGCGAGAGATGGAAAACACCGGGGAGTGAAGCTTCGGCCCTCGGAGTTTTGTGTGTTTGTGTACGAATAAAATGTTGATTTCAAAAAGCATTTAAACGAATAGCATTCTGCCAAAAGACTTATAGGAAATCAACATTGGTGCATTCTGGTACACTTTCGAACCTTCAACCCCCTTACTGTTAATTTCAGGAATCAATAGTATGAGAAAAAGAGCAACGTAAGTGCATCTTCTTCATGTAGGAGCACTGTGCAGGTCTCGATTTTTTTTTCCTTAAACCTTGTTGGCAACATGCTGTATAAAAACCGCAACTAACATTTTTGCTAGGAATCTTCCCGTTTATAATTTCGTTTCTCTTCAACGTACAATGGACGAAGAGAGCGTATCAATCGATCGGAAAGAAGGAGGCGGCGATTCTTCATCAGCTTAGGTTTTGAAGAAAATACATCTAATTTCAACGTTTGCTCTGCTTGGAATTTCTGAGGTGCATTGACTAGATTTCTCCTAGCAGCACCACTCGAGTATTGCTTGAGTTGTTGTAAAGTGGGAAGCGTGTGTGTTCGTAAATATCTTTATGAGAAACGGATTGATCTTGCTCTTTCTTAGTTTATTTTGCTGGGACGTGACAATGTAGCGTTTGTGTACGTCACAATTTCCAAGTACTAACTTCGTTAAGGAGAAGTTGTCGAATACCAAACGTTTGTTAACATCGACTTTCAGCCCATTTTTGTATGAAAAAAATAACGAAATAAAATCACCCCTCGATATTACAGAAAAAAACCTAACGCTCAGACTACTGATACCTAAAAATTCAATTAAGGGCGATGCAGGCAATGGACATTTATGAAGATAACTCAGGCTGCCACGTGACCCACCTTTTGACGCGTATCTTCGAAGGGGGACGAGTATACTCTCTCTAGACTCTAACACATTAAGACTCGATTATTGGTACTTAGGAAGACTGGCACAGCCCGTTGGTGACGTGATAGTACAGCGCATCAGTTCAAAATAGAGAACCAGACCCTGCTTCCTAATAGTGTACTTGCAGAACCAGACTGACCGATACATTGCTAGAGTGTTCCGCCAGTGGCAAGTGATAGCTAGTCATCCCCTTCCATTGCGGCTCACAACATATCGTTTACTGGTTTACACCTTTTATTATTCATTAACATTTCTGTAAAAACAGCGTGTATTGGCTTAAAAACCAATAAAAGGGGTTCCTAATTTCGAAGATCTAACGATTTCGATTGGAATCATAGAGCATCTTCAACTGATTCCAAACTAGTCGAAACCAGAGGTTTATCTACCCGTAAAAATGTATAAATGTCCCGTTCTGCTGTGCCCATTTGGGACAGCCTCTCTCATTCTGTCAATCCATAGCTACACTTCGTTCTCCATAGTATTTTCTCTAGAAACGCATTGAGGAAAGTACAGCGCTTGTGTATATTTATATGGTGTCATCCAGTGTATGCGGTGCTGTTGTTTGATGCGCAGCCGTTTGATTTTTAAGGTTCTATCGGTGCGTCAGATGAAAGTCATGAGGTAGACACATGATCGTTTTGATTAACTGTCAACTTAGTTCACTTGAGTAAATTTCATATTATTTTTGTATGATATTTGGGCTTGAATATAATGACCGTGTTTCTGGAGCACATCCTGAATATCTTTGTTTGCACTCAACGACTCAAGACAAACGATTAGAGTGTTTTGTGAGGTTCGAAGATGTAAGCGAAGTGCTACAACTCACTTATTCACCAGTGAGCACTGATTTCTCATCTATCAAATATAAAGTATCGTACTTTTGTAGAATACTACCCTGCTTCTGTCAAGAAACTTTGTGCCTAACTTGGATTAACACAGATTTGGAGCGACTACGGACTTGTGGCGCAACGCTAGTTCCCAAGTCATACTCAAGTTCACCACTTGAATGTTCGAAGGCGGTTTTGGGGAACCCAAAAATATTGTAAAACCAAATGAATTTGAGGTATTTGTGGCGAAGAGGATGCGTGCGAGGGGTGTCGTGAACTCAATCGTGAGGTAGAAGAATGAAAAGGATAAAAGGATGTTGGAAGAAAAGAGCGGTAGCTTGAGGTTATAAAATATCATCCAGCTACTGCTCCAGAAGACGGCATGGCGCCAAGAGTCCGTCTCAGACTCTGCTGGCGGAAAGGGTTTCCCAGAAGCCCTGAGGCAGAACAGCTAAGCGTAGATCGTAAGACCCATTGAGTCTCCATCAGGTTGTGGTTCATTTCCATCATCCCCTAAGGGTTGAATAACTTGAGCCTGACCCACATTGCAAGATACCTAGAGGCCATCATTAAAGTTTGTTCTCGCTTCTATTATCCCTCATTCTCCTGTCAACTGTGATACTCCTTTTATGCTCTCGCGTGCTCAATGAACCGCCTCGGGGGTTCAGATGTGATCGACTTGATCCCTCCGATCTAATGGCTTCATTTTAGAAGCGGAAGGAAGAAGATCTCAATCCTCGGAAGGTTATCTCCTTCAAGCATTTCTTTGTAATCGCTTTGAATGAACAATGTATTCCACGATTTGGCGGATTGAGCACCTTTTGATTTGAGTAATGGTATTTTAGGGCCCATATTAGGAATTTACTAATCTAATTCTAAAGTGAGGATTTCTGCTGAGTTAGAGCGCAGTACCGCAGGACGTATCTCGACCAACAACATTTAGGTTCCTTGTTAATAAATTTAGAGCTTTTGTGTTGCTTTTGACTAATGGTGTTTTCATCTTGTTCGATTCGGTTTAAATTCAAACAAAGCCTATGGATGGTCATACTAGAAGGTTAAACGCTGGTGGACAACCACAAAGAATCATATTCAGAGGATAACAATAAATACTGATTCAGAGATGTTTCCCGTATTTTCAGCCAATGGCTGTCTTCTAAATTAAATTCCTCCACTCACTCATTTTAAGAAAATGAAAGCGGGAAAACCCCCTAGTAACGTAAGTTGACACGTACAGGCGATGCACCTGTTCACAACGTTGCCCTGCACACAGTACTGTGGAAATATAAATGACTGTACCGTGTCGGTGGACGCGGGGCTCTATGAGGTGTCTTTGCAGAGGTGACGGGACTGAGGTTAGGCTAATGCACGGTTGGTAGGTTTGGTTAGGAGCAGGAATGTCAGATGTCAGGTTCGCAGGAGGAACCGCTGTCTGCTCCATGGCAATCTTCAACAACGTAGTTCTCGCCGAAGGGAATTGACGCAAGGCACACAACGGAAAACCTTCTGAATTTTTGTTCAATTTATAGTGGCGTTCCGTCAGGTCGTGTCCGCACAGTAGATTGTTCATTTAGCGTCTATACGGTGGGGCGTCAGATAGAAGACAGCCTCTTTCGGCTTAGGTTCACGTCAACAACGGAATCCTCACAATCGGCCAGCCCTAACGTCCTCAAATAATTCGTCAATCTGATTGTGTCTTTTCGAGTAGAGCTTTGGGCTGTGTTTAGTTTGTTTCCACGTGAGCAGTAGGTTCTCACCTGTTGCTTTCCCTGTTGATCTCAAATTCGTTACGTCCTAAATGTTCATGCAGTTTCGTTGTCCCCTTAGATACTCCATAATGTTCATTCAAATAGTGGCAAGTGTACAACAGGCGCGTGAATGGCTTGTGGACGTCCGTTTCAGCGATCTATCGCTTGTAAACAGCTCCGTGGGCTTGATCCCACACTAAAATCCCTAAAAGCCACACAATAGTTACGTAAGAGGATTATTGAAGTCCACAACAACGTTCCACGACAACGTTTCACAAATTTGATATCACAGCACAAATTGTTTTCTGGCTTGCGTACTTTCCGTGTTTTTGGCTCTAAACTCAGAACTACATGACTGCCCACTGATCATGATAAAACTCACAGCGATTGTAGGGAATCAGTCTATGTCACGGGTCTGTTTTCTGACTACGTTGCTCCTTCGCACTTCGTTATGTAAAGGCATTTGGTTTGTTGTATGTCATGTGAGTTCTCCTCGCCATGTAAAATACCAACTATCGATATACTTAGTTCATTAACTAAACCTCTTTGCTTATAGTCAACGAAAGATAAGCCGAAAATTATGGAGAGTTGATCGACAACATACTGAAGAGTTTCAAACACGTCATTTTCAATGTGAATTTAAACGTTTAATATTTGCAAAGATACTGGGATCCTAGGATTTCCTCGGGATATTAAAGTCGTAGAAGGCTGGCACGGGAGAGAGTGGGACATTCACACGATGGCAGATTCCTGCTGGACTTTTCATAGATTCAGTAAAAACCTTATAAGCGTAGCCTCCAGAACGCCAGCTGAATTGTTTTAATAATGATCCAATAAAGAAACGCGCCTTAATATTATCACGCATTGGTCACCTTGCTTGATCGTATTTTGCATTTCTCATCAAGCTAGTAATAATTTGATTTTAAGGCTGTATATATCAATCACAAGCATGTTACATGCAGCGTTAATATCTCAGGTTTGAGAGCTGATAGAGCAAAATAGCTGTCATTCTGGAATCAGCACATAGGTATCTTGAAGAAACAGCTGGCAGATTCCTGGTAGCAAAATTAGTGTTGGCCTCTGCTGTTTATGAATGGCCATAAAATTCAACTGATATTATCTCATTACGATTCAATGATTTTGGATTTTAATTTTCTCTATAAGCTTAATTGGTTTTCTTCTGTCTCATTCACACATTTTTCTTGGTAACGGTCAACACTTACTTGACAAAGAACCAACAGATGTGTCACATGTCGTTTCTACCTAGAAATTAGTCTTCGCCAAAGTGAAGAGTCTGTCCGTTTATAATACTGTCAGCAGGTGGCAACTCGATGACTAACTTCCTTTTTCGTTTTTCAGACCTCAACTACTGCGGAACGCACGAGCCCTGCGAAAACGGCGGCACCTGTGAGAACACGCATCCAGACCAATACTTGTGCAGATGTCCCGAGGGGTTTTCGGGCCTCAACTGCGAGGTCGTCGACAATCCGTGTGTTACAGCCCCCTGCGCCAACGGAGGAAGCTGCATTTTGAGCGGCGGGCAGTTCGCGTGCTCTTGTCTTCCTGGTTGGGCTGGACCGACATGTTTGACGAGTGAGTAACCGATAAAACGTTTTTTCTATATGCTGTAGCGTGTTATGAGCTTGAAGGAATTTTGGAAGCGGAGGGATGGCTGTGTGAGTGTACGCGGGCAGTTTTTTCCTGGAGGGCGAACGATTGTACGAACTCTCATGGAGTAGGACGAGCTGTAGGGGTTTCATATTTTCTCCTTCCCCTTCCCTTAAACACCGTTCCTCCTTTTTTGTCTGGCACCCTGATAGACTCGTTAAAAAGCTACCTTAGTAGCAAAAAAATTGGTGGCTACTATCGGCAGTCCTTTACATGTTTGGAGTTTTTACCTTGAGCCGGTTCCGTTTATTCTAGTTCATGAAGTAGTGTGGTTTTTACTGGAAGCGGTATGTGTAGCGTAAAATATCAGTCTACACAATGGAATGTCTTTTGTCGGTTGATATCGACCTTGACTTGAACCTTCTGCCGGCAAAGATTTTGGGGGAGGGGTGTAATTGACACCCTTTTGGGTTGGTTATTCAATTAACATATTAACATCACTCCTGCAGACGTTTGATTGCCTAGAGACGAAATGGTTTTTGCGCGCTATTGGGGTCGCCTGAATCAACGAACTTACTTACCTGCCTTTAAAGCAACACAATTCCCAGATTATTGTCAAGATTGTCATGGGGTATTCTTACAAATATTGACGTACTCATAAAAAACCAAACGATCCAAGCTTTTCATATATTCTCTTTTAAAAGAACTTGGCCAAAATTCATCGAATCGTCTCACAGTGAGTATCAGACAGAAATTTCAAAACCATTTTCAATTGGTGGGGAATAACTGTGTCGCTAAAATCAGTAGCAACAACATTTGCAGCATGTACGTGAGAGTTTCAATTCCCGGAGAGAGTGTTTAAACCACTCTCTGCACTTTCCGTAGCGACGCAGTCCATTTGCAGTACAACTATTCTGAAACGAGCTATCGACAAGTTTTTTTAGAAAGAAATTGTCTTTTAGGGGACATTCCCAGAAGACAAAATGCGCGATTTTTAGCTTTCGTAGTACGTGAAGTTACCCCAGGGGGGAATAATGTTAGAGTTCGAATTTCGGCACCTTTGAAGTGAGGATTACAGTTTCATTGTGGCTTCTAATTGTGGGTCTCCGAGAGAATAGTGGGGTTTGGGGAATGAGAGAATGAACATACGTCATTCATTCCGATGGCTGCCTCTGGTTAACACCCCTTCTCCTACTTTTTGAAAATACTGTCCTAAAGTCTGATGTCAAGAGCTATATTTTCCGACTGTTGAATGATTCCAAAGGCACTTACTTGGTCGACAGTTACTTTTGTGTATTCCATTATTCTATTCCTGTCTTCGCGTTTGATTTCAATCCAACAATACGATTTAACGATTACAAATAAGAATTTCTTTCTCGCACCCAGCTTTCCAAATGAAATTATTATCTAGTTGTAGGTGTATTTCTGCTCAGTGATTTCATTTGTAATTTAGCTATTCCACCCGAATTTTGTTGAGAAACGAACTTCGAAAATCCCAGAAAAACGCGCCTACGTGTTGACACAACAGCCTAAACGTTTTTGGACATTTGCAAATAAATATTTATATGTTTTATGATTCCCGCATATTGGGCAAATAAACAAGAACGTTATATATATGCAACGTATTTTTACAAAAATTGGTCTCCCAACTCTCAGGGGTGAGTTCATTTACAGGAGAAATCGAGTAGCGCGGAGTGGTCACATTTAATTTTTAAATTTCCAAAATTCATCAAAACTTAACATTAACCGAAGGCAGCAGTTCAAGGGTCTTTGTATGCATTTTACATCGAATAGTATACCGACAGGCGCGAGGAAAGTTGACGCTAAGGGATCAAGCCATGCTTTGACCGGAATTTCTGTGGGATCAACCTGGTGGTATTATTTTTCTGATGGCAATAAGACTTTTTTGTCCGTGCACCTCAGAGCAACAGGTACATTTCGGGCCAAGTTCTGAAGCTGATATAGCGGTAGTTCCTGGGATTTTGCCGATCAGATCGGGGTAGTTAAGGTATGGGACTGAAATGAATAAGTATAAAAGCGGAATATGTCTCCAAAAAAGATATTCCCTCAAATGGCGGAGTGTGGATCTCGTTTGACCGGTGAACCACGGGGTATCGTCAGCTGTGTTTCGATTATATATCACAGATTCATCTAATAATTTTCGCGAAATAGTTTTTTTTCAACGCCTTATACCCGTTTTCTCTGAGAAATGTGGGTTTGTCCCTTATTGGGTTACGCGAGAACAGATATATTCGTATCGTTAGCGTCAATATTAGATCATGATCGTGTTTCATGCATCAAGACCGAGTGCGTTGATCTATTTGCAGAAATATTCACACCGTTCACAACAGTGGGGTGTGGTAAATAATTGAGGAAGGCAACGTTTGGGAAGCAGCAACGTGTTCGTTTTTCCCCGACTTTCACAACGAGCGGCTAAGAAGGCGTTTCGACGAAGCGAACCCTTAGCTCTTAGATCACTCAGAATGAGATCAGATAATTATTTCCACCTCCCTCGTTACCTGAAGCAAAGTCGTACTGCATCGACGGGAGATTGAAGGCCCCTATCGGTTGATATTATCGTCTGTTGAGGGCGAATCGGTTCAGCCATTTCCAAAAGTTGATCGAGGAATCCCGGCCTTAATGGAGAATCTCGAGAAGGGCATTTGGGTTTTTATTGGAAGAGCCAGCCAGTAAACCTGTCTGCAGGGCACTAGCAACGAGCCTTCCGAGCAACGGGTAGGGACACACTGTTGATAACCCTAATAAAATCATCTGGTCGATTCGCATGTAGACGACTCTGTTCGAGAACAACTTTTAAGTCATCGCGCGTCTGTATATACTCGAGAAACGGCAGTTTTTCAACCTGCGCTTTGTTCATTTAAGAAGGTGGGTAAACAGGTCGATTCGGGTTTTGAGCGCGCAATCACACGATTAGTCCCCACTCACGCGGTAGCTCACTCCTACACGGCAAAACTCGAATCAATGAAATATTCATGTTTTCCCCGCTTAATACGACCCCTGATATGAACGACGCTTAATTGTACCACTTTCGTCCGCAATAAATTTGTGACGCTCGGCAGATATATTGTACCTTGCGCCGGGTCTCATGTATTTTATACAGTTCTCTGCATGACTCCTGTCGCCAGTTTTGAATTCTGTTTTGTTGAACGTTATCCACTGGAAGCCGTTCAGTTCATCGTTGAGACAGCCCTGAAGGCAATACATTTCCGAGCGAACGGTTGGATTAGGATTTTGTTGAAAGAAAAAAAATAACTTCTTGTGGTAGAGGCTGACGAGCCCGTTACACGATGAAAACGAATGAATTTTTCCTGATCACCGGGAAGGATTGAGCATGGACCTCCTATATTTCATTTTTTACTCAATTCGTTTCCCTTCGATGAGAGGAGTTGCCCGGTTACGTGAATCGAACTATCTCTCACTAATCGTTGCCCCTCCCCTTCACTCACGATGCGTTTGTACAACATTTTTCAAACGTCAGTCTTCTCTAAAATATTGAGTCGGCTGTTTTGATGAGTCCTTCGTTTTGCCTGAGCTTCGCTCTTCAAAACAGACGAAACACGTGCTGCTGGTTATGCCCATTAGGTGGAGCTGTTTGTGTGCTGTTTTCAAGCATTTTTCTTGGAAAACAATCGAAAAACTATGATAATATAATATTTAATAAGGAATAAATAGTAAAGACTGTAATAATAAGGGATAAGGAGCTCTGGTTTACAACCACCCAAATACCATCCATCTCATCTACACTCGTGCTCAGTCCAGTAGAAGCCCCCACACAGATATGAGCATACGTATAATTAGTTCCCAACACAACTAAATATTTCTGTAGCATTTCATTTCACTGGTGCTGATACGTCAGTGTCACGGGTTGCCCTGTATCAGGGATGAGTCTCGAAATACGAGCCGACCAGTAGTTTCTATTCTCATCTTGACGGATACTGTTGCAGTCAACGTTAACATCCCTGCTGGGTCTTGCCTAGTGGTGTACAGGTAGCAGGAAAGTGGCGGGAAGTTCAATTATTCAAATCACTGGAGCACAAAAATATTGATAAGTTTGTTAATTGTAAAGAAGTGATAATAATTTATTCAATAAATACCGACGAGTTCTTTTTATATAAATACGTAATTCGAACGATACTAGGTAGTAATTAAGAATGAAAATAGCAATAATTGTGTCATCTATAAAGATATTGTTATTCAATAAAAAATAATTAAGTACTAATGTTAATCATAATAAAGAATTAGTCTAATTAACAAGAAACATTCTCACCAGTATTTCTGAGCTAAAACACTAACATGATTTCTTCATTCAGCCATAGCACTCGCAGAGAAAAAGCATACCACTCTGAACATGAGCAACACTTCCTATGGTGCACCTACACTGACACACAGGTCTCACAGGGTTCGCTTATCAAAGAGGCGGTTTTTGGACGTGAAGCGTGCGGTTTCGCTAGCATACTAGAGCACGCCCACTCGCTCAGCAGACATCGAAGGAGGAGGTGTGGAGGCAGGTTGTTATTTAGCCAGCCTCCCGGTGAAGCACTATTGCCCGTGTGTTACCGCCCGGAGGTGTGGCCCTGGGGAATCCCGTACCATCAGGGAGGAGTTCTTAATCTGGTTTCCCACCTGATCAACAGTGTCATAACCTTCTTCGCAAACTGGCTGAAACAGTTACAAGGTTACTTAGTAACAATCAAATCTGGAAGGCCAACCATTTCCACCGAGTGTGTGGCAGCTGAGAGTTTGAAGGTTTCGAGCAATGGTATTCGCTAGTGTACTCATGTTTCCGACCCCAACCTACAGAAGTACATGGCTGACATGAAGTGCGCTCAGAAACTATTCTAAACGTATAACTAAGCCGCCTGCTCCCAATGTTCAAGCACAGGTTTGTTGTGGGAATGGTTAAGTGTTGCCTTGAGTAGGTTGATTTGCGAGCTCATACGTTGTTGTCAGAGTTGGCGAGCTGCTGGAAGAAGGAATAAATAATCAAGTGAAATCTCGCCGAATAAAAACTGGAAATGACGGTACGTGAAGAACTATTAATTGCGCCGCCAATTAAACGCTCTTTTCTTTCTACTTAGCGACCTCGGCCGAAAGACCAGTGAACGATTAATAGGGAACCCTGAGACGAGGGAAACGAGTAGATGCATCGACGTTTATTGAACTGGATTTCCGTGTCGACCCGGTGCGTTGAATAATTTATAAAATTATATCGAGCTGAGAACGTTCCGATGATCTTCGTTGCTCAGCTCCGGCATATCGGGAATTAAATGCCAAAGAGGTAGTTCGCTGTAAGGGTGGCCCAGTACAAACTCGCTCTGCCGTATTTTACAGTATCTCTGAAGGGAGGGAGAAAAAAAAAAGATGAGCATGATTTTCTAATGGAGGCTCGGACTCGGCTGTGTCCAGGGCGCATACCTACTAATTGGATCCAACTAATGGACGCTCCTCGCCTTTCGAACTCTTCAAAAATATCCCCACAATGTTCCACTTCTGAAGTTTCCCACTGGCGAACGCATGAAAAACGGGTTGAGCGTAATGAGCACGTAGGCTCTTGGAAAAGTGACGGCTTCTAGAGATGACGCATGTTACGATGTCGTCCTGCGACCCAACTGCTGCCTGTTAACAACGCGAATTCTTCCGCCCAGTTATGAACCACATTGAAAAGTGGTTCGAGTTCCCTTCTATTTTTGCTGGACGATTGAAATCTCGCTCAGCCTTTCCTCGAGCGGCGTCTGAATTTGTCAAAGACCTGAAAGAAGAAGCTCCCCGCACACTGAGCAGAGTGGTTTTCTTTTTGTGGACGTTCGTACCTTGGACCTTTCAAAGGTGGAGCGTCAGATGGTTAGTCATGTATAATTGGATTGCGGTAATGGGGCCGGCTTCTCTTAGCCCTCTTCTGGTTCCTCATTTCAGAGATATTTATTTACAAAACTACGTCCCCATCACGAACACCTTAATTTGACCTGCGGACGTGACAAACTAAAAGAAAAAAAAATCGAAGTAAAGCTAAAAGAAAAACGAATGCGCTGTTAACAACAAATGACTATCACACGGGAGTTAATTGGAAACGTTGAGTATTCTGGAGAAATGAGGAAACCCTTTGGCGCAGATTAAGCGTGGCACTATACATTAGTTTAATAGAATAGGCAATAAATACCGAAGGTGTAATCTTGAAAGGCTCCAAGCCATGCAGACACCCAACAAATGCGACGTCACCAGTGGAGTTGGAACTGTATATGTGTAACGTGTTGGAACGTGTCATAAAAATACTTCAGAAAAAACGTCTGGGTATTTGCTGTCACGAAACCTCAAAGAGTTTGTTTAGTGTGTACTGCGCACGCATGCAATTAGTTCCACACCTACACTAACTCTCATATGAACGTACTTAATGGCATCAAATAATGCGCAAGACCTGGAGCGTATTGCGTATTCTGGAGAGGTGTTTGAAATGAATGTTATGCAAGAGTAACTTAACCATGGTTGTAACCACAGTAGTGACCATAACCAAACCTTGCTGTCACCCTGTTTAGAGTTTTACATCCAAGATCCTTCTAGGAGTTGACTGGTATTCACATGCTGCGTTCTCGTTGTTATTTCTAAATGCAGCTTCCAATCCTATAATTGTTAATCCAACCGGGTGACTGATGGCTTTCTATCTGAATGCCAGCGCAGTTTCTTTGCACACCCGCGAAAGTAAAAATGGGGTACACCAAGGTTCCACTCTTGGTCTGGAACTGAATCTTTGAAGATCTTCAGGAACCAGTCCTTTAGTTACTATAATACGTAGACGATAAGGTGTAGTAGTGACGTAAAATAGCACTGTAGTGCATAGCCCGAAAGCACAGATGGCGAAATATAAGTGTCCAGTCCATTAAAGGCACTATCGCGAGATTTGTTTCACTGCGATGGGATCTGTTAGCCTAATGGGTTGAGCCAGACCATTCTATGAGTCAGCTCCTTACTGGACATGGCGACTTCGATGCGCGGCTCCACTTCTTTTCTCTTAAAGACTCTCCATCCTGCAGTCGAGAGAAAAAAAAATACCACCGTGGTACTACCAAACTTTACAGCTCTAACCACTACTAAGCAAGCTTACAACTGTTTCGCTCAGTTAGTGAATAAGGTTGTTCCTGAGTTGGCCTCTTCCTTTGACATTCGCCACATAAGTAAAGAGTTATATAAAGCAGAAAACCAGATTAGGCACCAACATGAATGATACGGTACTCCCTACGCCAAGAACTGGCTCATAGGCAACAGTCTGGGAGACTAGCTGAATGGTATTACCTGCCCCTGTGCCTGTGCTGTTGCATGCTAGCAAAGCTCCAAGCTGCATGGTATTCATAAACTATTGATATAATCGTAAGGTTTGGAGTAAGAGTACTTATTTCTGTCTGAGTGGTCAATATAAGAAGAAAATACGCCTATTTACTCCTTTGTCCCTTTTCATATGTTCTCACGTCATGTACGGTAATATTCTAATTATATTTTCATCGTCTTTTGCATGCACTTGGTATTCACTAGGAGTTGAAAGGTATTTTTAAAGAGTTTCCAACAATATGTGGGAAAACAGCTGAGACTAATCAACTTGTATGCTCAAGGTCTCTCAACGCCAAACACTGTGTACAGCACCCGATAATTCAATGACTGGTATACCAAGGAACGTTGTACAGCATTTTTGCACGCTTGAACAATAATTAAAGTTTTATAGGTTTTGTGGTATGTGGTATGTTTGGCGGGTCCGTCTTCTCTGGCCGGTGAGATACTGTGGGCGAGCGCTTTCGATGTAAATACTGACTTAATGGCCAGACGATGATGTCTTTACATCGAAAGAGCGCGCTCACAGTATCTCACCAGGCAGAGAAGACGGACCCATCAAATAGGTACGTTAACTTTGATGATTCATATTAATTTCTGATTTACGTAACTACTGTGTAGGCTCGACCGGAGTCTCGAAGGTTCGATTGTCTTCAAAAAGGAATCTGTCGGATACTCGTAAATCTTATGCTGAAGGTGATTTCATTTCAAGATCCCCGACATTGCAGATTTATTTAATATGGCATAAATAATAATACAAATTGTGATGAAGTGTCCATGATAGTTACAATAAGCTTCCACACAACAGAGAACCGTTCGATGCAGCGATAGCAACATAATTTTATGATGCAATCTAATACGTAATTAAATAAATTGTATAATTGGAGATGACACTATTCCTAATCCATGTAGTTTACTGTGTTGTCAGCATGTCAGTGACACCGTTGAGGAAATTCAGTGAAGTGTCATGAGAGAACTAGTTAATGGGTTCTTTCAACACCCGACACACACTCCAAGATATGCTTATGTTGTTGCGGTGGCGTGGTCGTACCCTATCACACTACTATATAAGATTTTATTCGATTAAATCTTCACGATCCTCAGAGCTGTTGAAAGTTTAGTTAGCTGATAACTAGGTATCGAAAGCATGGATCCCACAATCTTTATCGATGCGAATCGCATCAAAATAGCCCAAAACACTGCTTGGTATAAAAGTGTGTAAGAGCTGCCAAATGAAATTCGACGGCAGTACGCCGGTTCGACAACACTTTTCAAGTTCCGCATTGTGCGGTGCGTGGATTCTAAATTGACGAGAATTTGTTACGACGAATGCTCCTGAAATAGAAGAAAGAAGAAACCAGTCTGGAAGTTCTTATAGTACTTTCGTAAAGCAAGCGGTCAGAGTGATTGGTAAAATTCAAAAAGTTCATGGTTGCCCTCGGCGAGTCTTAGTTTTCGTGTGACCTCGCTTTCAGTTCGGATCGGCTGCTTGGCAGAATTTGGCGGCGAAATTGAAGCAGCCACTTTCAGTAATTGCGAAAAGGTTAAAGTGAAGGCAAACGCCGAGAGTTTGATAAAAGTGAACGAACGTGTTGAGCTTAGGGACGATGAAGAACAAAGAACAGTAAAGTAACAATCTTTCAATAAATTAGTTTAAGATGGAAGGAGTGAAGGCAGAGAAAAAGAGAAGTCGAAGAAGGTGAAGGGAGGGAGAAGTCACGACTTCTAATAAAACATAATCAGCAGCCAAGCAGCGAGAGGGAAGGAACCCTGTTATTTTTACCCAGGTTTAAATTAATTGGATTCCTGAGGTCGGGTCTACCTGCTGCTTCTACTACCATGATCACCAAAGTCTTCTCCTCATCCGTCCTACTACTCCAGGAGAAAACATCACTCGAACGCCTCAGGGGCCTTTTGATTCCGTCTGAGATCTGTCTAGAGAATGAAGAAAGGTACGTGTCATAGTTTATTATATCGCTCCCTCCTGTCGAAGATACTTGAGCGATCTGTGACCGTTTTGTCCCATCTTGACGAAGGTCAGCTGAACGCCCGAGATCACCTGAGCAGACCGCAAATCGATCGACTGCGGGTGACTTCAATAGGCGGCATAACGCTATTTCATCTCGAAGACATGAACCGCCTTCACATCGACTCTTTAAAATTCGTTTAATTATTCGTTCGTAAAATGAATTTCAAAAATCAACTCGATTCGCATTCGCTCGGCAATTAAAATCGCGTCTACTTGAAAACTGAACGGAACTCTGTCAAAACAGTGGGAGAGCCAGTTCATCGAATTCAAATCAAATGTGGCTGCCTCGTTTTTCCATCATCTGAGCATCTGCATACGAACGGAGCGATTTTTAAAAATTAATTCGTTCTTTTCTGCGTAGGAAGGAATATGGTGTAATCGCCGGATAATGTCACCATCGGTTATTATTAATTTGTTACGTGCGTTAAATTCGCTATCTGAGACGTGTGCTCACCAAATCTACTGCGCATTCTTATTTATTATTATTTGTCATCAGGAGTTGAGCAAAACCGAATAGAAATCGAGAATCATTATCGTAGTGATCGGAGTAACATTTTTTCTTCGAAATAGCGATGAAATTTCAGTCGGAATTTTAGTTCGATCAATATCTAACTACTGAAAATCACCACCGATGTTCCATTTTTTTGCAAAATATTAAGAACCGTATGAATAATGGGTGTCCGAATTTTCAACGTGATGCTCAATAACAGGCTGCTGTTGCTGTTACTATTCATTCTGAATATTACGCCTATGTATTTGGTCAGGAAAATGTTTTTACAACCCCCTCATCAAAATTTGATACTTAACGTTTCAAGACATCAGGATTCCAAATCTGCAATTGTCCGTCCGCCGACCGAGCCGTTTTATGCGTTTAACGAGGCCTACAAAATCCGTTCGTTCCGACAATAATCCCGTTTGGTATCTAGTTGTCCCCACCTGTTCGGAAATCCGATCGGACGAAGCTCGTGGTTTTTATGGGCAAAAAATGGAATAAAGAAATTAACAAAAATGCAATTAGTGAAATCACTGTAATTATAGTGAGCCCAAGTCTACTAATCGAAGGAACTCGCGGAAAAATACAACGAAAGTAATCGTTTCATCGTTGGTACTCCCTCCTTCACGTCTCATTAAAACCACCCGCCAACTCGACTCGTCACGTCGTGCCAATTGCCTACGGGCGCCCGGAATATTTAGTTTTCATCGTTCCCTTGTATTCAGGTCAGGTTTCGTGTGGTTTACTGGTATTTTTCAATGCTGAACCGAATCTCGGAGGTGTGAGACTACACTACTACGACAAGCCATGCAAGAGAATAATACGCTGTTGTGTAATAATTTGCGACGTTTTTTAATTTAAGTTGTTGTGCGGCATTATCGATAATATCAGATTATCCAAACAATCTAATGTTCACACACAAAAATACCTAATCAATAAATTCACACGATGATCCTGAATATTTCAACACGGTCGAATGGCAAGCACTGCTTTTTGTTTTTCACAGATGTTGATGAATGTGCCTCAATGCCTTGCCAAAATGGAGCTACTTGCATGGATATTGTTGATGGGTTCACATGTTTGTGTCCTAGCGGCTGGGAGGGATTATTATGCCAGTACGGTGAGTAGAATGCATAGAACGAATCCATATATTTTCGTTAGGGGAGCTCTAAATTCTGAACAACCTGACGGGGATTCTAATACTTGAAGTCACTAAGAAAAGTATTGTGTGAACTTGTTTATTGACATAATCTTGAATAAGTTAGTCCAATTCAGCAAAGATACTAGCAGCACAGCAACGATCATCTTTGACTTGATACTAAACTCACTTTTATCTTTTGACTGCATTTTGACTACTAGCCTTTTCTCTGTCCTCAACAACTAATGTCAAAACATGGAAAAACTCCGTTCATAATTGGAATTGTAGGGGCATTAACCATTGAAATCTAATGTAGATCTTAGTTTAGAGTTTGACTTCCAAAAATATGAACATAGTGAGTGACCATGTTGATAATAAGGGCAGTATTTGACTCAAACTTACCATCTTCATACTATCATACTGCCTATTTCATATACTACATTTCATGTAAAGTCCTTGAAAATGAACCAAAACAGCTCACAGTTTTCGATTTTAGAAAGTGTTGCGCTAACAGAACAATACAGGAAGAACTCAGTGGACAATTTATGTAGATGAAATTATAAAAAGTTTTCAACTTGTTCCTAACAGTGGCATATCCTTTGACATTAATTGAACGTATTTAGATAAACCTATTCATTACTGAAAGGTCTTTCAGTTTCTCTACTTGGGATTTGCTTTGTAGCGGATCTGTTTTCATAACTCATTTTAGAGCAAAACAAAAATTCAAGGTTCAGAGATCTATGTCAAATTAGATAACTCATCGAACAATTCACATTCCAATAACAATAATGTATTGAATTTGTGGGGGAACACATTTATCATCGCTTTCACAATAAAACTGTTCTATCGCTAAATACTCACTTACATTTACAGATCTTGACGAATGCGCCCTTGATGTGTGCATCAATTCAGTATCCTGTCAAAATCTGGCTGGAGATTATCAGTGCAAGTGTCAGCAAGGCTGGTCTGGAAAAAACTGCACTCTGAATATAAACGACTGTGTTGGACAATGTCTGAATGGAGCAACTTGTATAGATTTGGTTAACGACTATCATTGTGCCTGTCAGCCGGGCTTTACTGGTAATTTCCTTTTTAATTGGTTCAGGTTCATGTTCAAACAAATCAATAAGAAACGTGATTGTCTAAATAACATGCAGAGTTTGAATCCTCGTGTTTGTGGAGGGCTTTTATAACCTTTGGTTACATATATTGCACACTTACTTTGAACACTAGAAAGTGGTGTAGTACATTGCGGTATAGAAAACATTAGTTTAACCCCCCCCCCCCCCCAATGATTCATTAATTGTCTCATCATAATAAATGCATGCTTATGTCTAAACAATAGTCAAAAGTAGCCTTTTTTGTATTGGCTTGGGGCAAAAGAGTAGCATTGAGCGGTTTTATATGATACCTCAATCCATGCAATGATTGTTACTGGTTTGTTACCTATTTTTCTACTATGAGGAATGTGTACTGAAAAATGTCCCTCCTTTGAGTTATGAATAAGTTTTCTGCGTGGCCAACGAAGTAATTGTTCAGAATTATCCCACAGTTTTACGTCGTCTCTTCAAAAAGTATCACAAATTTTGTGGTATTACGGTGTTACTAGTGTCCCTCACTTATGCTGACAAGGTTGGGCATTTGGAAGCTTTAGTTCATTTCGAGAGTTATTTTCATTGGGCACACATGGCTTGTCTTCGATTTGGGACTATTCCAAAAAATGGATCAAAGGACAATACACACATCATCATGCGTGAAAAAAAAGAAAATTAAATGCACTAGCGTTGGCTGGCGTATGGTGAAGCTGCTTTGAACCATAGCGATGTTTATCAGTAGTACAAGATGATTCCAAGGGAATAAGAAGATGTGAACAACGACGAATGTGCCAGATGCCCGAGCACGTCAGCAACTGACAAAACCACCAATAAAGGAAGAAAATGAACAGAAAACTTGCTGAGGATCTAAACATATCGAATGATTCGTACCAATGATTTGGGAATGAGATGCGTATGATTGCTACGACATTTGTACCAAAATTGCTCAATTTAAATAAAAAACAATGTAGTGTTATCATTGACATGAAGCTGCTAGTCTCAGCTTCATGGGCCAAATTTTCCCGAATCATCAATTCTACTTATGATGAGAAAATCAAAGCTTAATCATCACAATGTAAGCTGATGGACGAGCCGAGGGTAACATAGGGAACCAAATTCTGTTGAATGTGAAGGTTTTGCTCACAGTTTTCTCCGATTGCAGAGGCATGCTGCATAATGAGTTGGTCCACTGGCCCCCAAACAACACTCTTATGACGACCCACCCCCCTTATTTCCCAGACCTAGCCCTGTTAGAACACTTCCAGTTCCCAAACCGAAGAGGCCATCAGATGCACAATGATAAACCATAATTAAGGCATAAACATTAAAAGAGGAACTGAGCAAGATCACAGAAAACTAATTTTTTAAGTGCTCCGAGGATTGGCGAAATGGTAGGCTTACATGCTTAATATTTGAAGGGAATTATTTTTAAAGGGACGAAATAGATATTTATGAACAAGTAAACACTTTTTGAAGAAAATAACTCGCGATATTTTGTGTACAGATCTTGAATGTCTGTATGTATTGGGACGTGCTAGGATTAATGGTCTTGGCAGTGGTTCATTATGTCCCAATACAACTGAGTGGTAGTTTTTGATGATGAAGCTATAGGGATATATTGTGTTGCAAGTTGTTAATTTTACCACTTAGTTATGTGTGTCTTTACAGTTTGTTTATGCAAATAATTTGCAGACTAAGATGAGACGTTGAGTAGTTAAAATTAATGTGACTCGGTCCTGTAAAGTGATTACTGAGTTAGCTCAAGGAGAAGCTGTGTACCATCTGTATATCTTGTCAAAGTCTTATATTTGTTGCTAGTGGAGCAACTATTGGTGCCATGTCCATGTGTTCTGACTTTGTCTGTATTGTTCTATTGGGGGTTGTGTTTTCTGAGTTTAGGGACTGCTTTATTTTTCTTAATGTGCTTTGGCGGTGCAGTGTGATAATTTGGAGGGAAAACTATTATGGAAATGCTGTAAATTTTCTTTAAGCCTGCAGGTAAGACCAAATATAAAGGTAACCCAGCTCTCACATTTACTGGAACAGGCCTATGCCAAGTCTTTCAAAGGAATGTGAGTTTTTACTACCACTGTTAATGCCAAGTGCACAAAGATAGAAATTTGATTCAAACTTAGGGCAGATGAGTTAATGGACATCTGTTCGTAAGTTTGCTCTACTAACATCTGTTGTTTTGTGCTAAAGAAATTAAAGTGTAGCAGAAGTTGATTTCTACTTCAATTCAGCTGATGCCACTCAATGTGTAGACTCCAGGTTCTGTTCGACAGATGGAATTTATCTTGGGATATCTTGCGAGGAACTGGTTCATATAATAATCAGGATTGTCTGGCTCCAGTGAGAACGCTCCTAGTAACCCTGTATTTTCTCTTGAGAAGTATTCATTCATCTATGTAGACACAAATACGCACTGAAGACACTACATGTAATGTATCGTAATATCAAATGTGTCAATCATAGAATGAAGATCTTTTGTACACTAGAATTCTGTTTTTATTCCCAGGCCGTAATTGTGTCACCGATATAGACGATTGTGAAAGTAACCCATGTTTAAATGGAGGGGAGTGCATCGACCAAGTTAACAGTTTTCGCTGCATTTGCCCAGTTGACTTCATCGGACAACTCTGTGAGGTATGACTCACTGTGTTATTTAATTATTTTTCTTACTTACTACCAAACAACAACTAAAAAGGTGACTTATTACATCTCCTGTATCCTGTATTCTGAAGTATTTACTTTCATTACTGATTAATTAAGTTATCAAGTTTATATCTACAGTTTTGACTGTGTGGCAATGTTAAGATTTGTAGCTGAAGCTCATAAAATTTATTGAAAATAACCCCTTTTGCAGATTGATGATGATCATTGCTTACCTAACCCTTGTGAAAATGGTGCCCCTTGTTTCAAAACACAAAGCGACTACTATTGCCATTGCCCACCCAGTTGGGAAGGAAAAAATTGCTCAGTCCTGAAAGTGGACTGCCTCCACCCTCCATGTGATGGTAATTTATTTGTATTTTCTTCAATCAGTATTATGATATTATTTTCTATTTTTAATTTTCCAATACAGTTAGATACAACATTTTGTTGTATTTCCTCAATTCCAGTGTCTACCCCAACACTGGACACACGCATGTGTACTCGAGGGGGATATATTTACTAAAAAATATTATGGATAACTTGAACTGGCTCAACGGCAGTCATCCAATTTAGAGCTCGAAACTTATATAAAAACGCACCTAACATTATGTGTATAAGCAGAAAGACAAAATAAGAGAAGTGATCTAAAACATAATGATACTTTCGTGATGATGGTATCAGTTGAGTGTCTTGGTTTGCACTCCGAAAGGATACAAAAGAGCATTTGAATGGTTCGTGCTTTGTTAGTTTTAAACTAAAATATACCAAGTGCTAAGTTTTGGAAGGTTGAAGAAAGCAACAACAATTTTACAAATTAGATTATCTAGAGTAATCAGCAGGGGGTTAGCTGCTGTTTAGAGCTATTCTCTAAGTTTCTACAACTTCTAGAAGTGGCAATGTTACAGGAGCTTTGGTTTACCATGGCCCATTGCTATGTATACATTTAGTTTCTCAAAAGTTGACAGAAAAATATTGAATTTTATTGTTTTGTTACTGATGGCACAGCGGCTTGAAAAGGGCATATTGTGTGGCATCTGTGAGCAGTCTCATGTCCTCAGTTCCACCCCCTGGTCCCATGGAGCCATTAGTTGCTGGTGTGACGTCCCTAATACACCGTTGAAGTTCTTCTCAGCAACCTCATCCAGCTGCTGGAAAGATATCCCAAGCAATCTACCCAGCCCCTTGCAAGTACAGAGCCCCACCATACGGAATCTGCAGCTCTGTACCTCCCACTTGCCAATGTTTGTTTAGTGGGCAAGTCCCTGTGAACAGGTCACATACCATCTGTATACTTTCTCTCTCTTGACTCAAAACTGATCTCAATCGTCTAATGAATAACCTTGACTAGATAGCATATCTGGCCAATGACAGCCCTGCACTATTCTACCACTGGCCAACCTTGTTACGCAAGTTCATCCGCCTCCTCATCCCTTTTTATTCCTCAGTGACACAAGGTTGGAGTGTTCTCCTTAACCAAGGTTTTCAGCCGAGTCAGGCCAAAAATTTCATATTGATTGTCACTCTTATTGTTGATCTTGAGGTACTGCAACCACTTCCTTGTTTTGGCACAGAATTTCTATTGTCATATGGTATAGAATGGTACGGCATTTCTAATAACTATAATTTAGTTGATTGTCACAGAGAAACTTGTTTTGAATGTCATAAAATCCCTACGTATTTAATTTTACATCGAATACTGCACATTAATGTTTTCAAAAAAATTTTTTTACTCAATACAGGCGTGGGTTACACACTAAACAGTTGCACAGACGTGTCGAATGGCTCTAAAAGTAATGAAGTGTGTGGAGATCATGGACACTGCTCTGCCTTACCACATGGAGTATTTCGATGTAATTGTGAACCAGGCTATACCGGAAAATTGTGCCATGAAAGTTGGTATCTCCTCCATTCCCATTAAAACTGATTTCTATGCATTGACTTAAGTTTTCGGTCAGCAGTTATAATACTGATTGTATATAGAATTAGGAGGAAACCTTGAGTCTAGATGTAGTGAGTAATAAAGCCTAATTGTTTGGATTTTTACACAACATTATCTGTTAGTGTGAATACTGAATGAGTTAATGTTGAGCAGTTTCATCGTAATTTTCCCAAGTTTCAAGTTGGAGAATGATCAGAGACATAAGAGATAAAAATGAGATAATGCTCTTGTGCAATGAACAACTTCTTTAGTGATACCTCATGCTTCCTATTACCTTTCAATTAATGGCTAGTGATTTTTATATAATTTCTTGCTAACACGTAACTATTTCAAATAAGTGGAGTAGGGATGGAGTGATACTCAAACACACTCTTAGAGATAATACATATATGATTAGACAGGCTATTACCATTCAAAATGAATACACTTCTGTACCAGTTCAAGATATTAAATCACTTGCAGGAAATTTTTTCTAGAGCTTCTTGTTTCTATTACCTAGAAGCTAACAATTGAGTTGACTCTTCAATATAAGTAAATAATGAAAGATCAAACTTCCATCGCTTCAAAACAAAAAACTAAACTTTTGAAAAACTACTAATTACGAAAAAGGATGTGTATTCCAAAAAACGTTCTTTACAGTTTCTATGCCTACATTTCAGCTCATTGTCACAACAACTGTCTTCGTTTTTTAGATATCAACGACTGTAAGCACAACCCTTGTCAGAATGGAGGTACATGCGTTGACAAAGTCAACTCGTTTCAGTGCATTTGCCGAGAAGGATGGGAAGGCGAGCTGTGTTCACAAAGTAAGATATGCAAATGTAACACTATTGTGATAGATGTCAGTGATGTCGGGATTTGAACCCTGTACCCAATTCTCTCCTGCTTATTGTGTCACATAGACAATGTTTGTTATACAAGTGTGATTGAGACGTATATTTGAATACAATAAATAGATTGAGGCTGTTGTGACTGACACACCTTGTGAAGTGTAAAAGAAAACGTTTGGTTGGAGGCTGGAAGAAAATGTGTCTGATGAATGTTCCAATGAAACAAAACGGTTTCTGACTGTTATGTGAAGGCTAAAGCATGTTCCGTGCTAAGATTGTTTATTGTAACTCTCACTTTGGGGAAGATTCTGGGGAAGACGCTGTCTGAATGCAGCCCATGACTGCCAAATTTCTGATTACGCATGAAGTGCACCCGAAAAACAAATATCAAAGTGTCTGAATGAATAAAAGTGTCGCATTAGATTACCACATGCCTCAAACATTGCCACAGGGTTGGTGGAGTGTGAACCAACTTTTATTAACGTGTAACTTGTGATAGTCACACAGCATTTATGCGCTTGTGTTTGTCTTCATTAGTTGTATCAGTTCAAATGGCAAATAAAATATTTTTCCAAATAGTGCATTTTGCTCTGTACTCTCCATTTGAGTTTCATTGAGAAATGCATAAATTATGTCGACAAAATGATTTTTGATAAAGGTGGCGGTAACTTGTGGGTGTTAAGTTTCCAAGCTCTGTGTAAACTGAACTGCCCTGAGGTGAGGGAAGGTTGATTAGTTAGTTACCTTTTGTTACTGCGAACCTCTCACAATAATCTTCTCGCATATGGCTAGTGTATAGCAATGTATGCACATCGCCTGGCAGTGGCATTTGCAATTGGTTATACAATTTACTTATTACTTCAAACGTTTGTACTCCAAATGCTGAAAAAAACGTGATTTGTATGTAGTCAATCAGCAATAAAAGCCATTGAAGGTTCAATCATTGTTTGGTCTGCCTCTGATTCGTTGACTGTAAATGGACACATAGAGATTTTATAGGTAGTTTACTGATGAGTAGCTCAATGTGAATCAATGTTATGTAAAACCTAGGATACCGTGTAAGCCAAACTAGTAGAAAGAGGTTATTGTTTCTTCACACAACTCAATTCAATTCGAAAAACTTTTGGTTCCCTGCCTGAGTGTTAGCTAAGTAGTTTCAGATTGAGGTGTGACTATTTAGGTTAGGGCTCTTATTATTTGTCTAATTATTTGTTTCATAGACCTACATCATCCCCACTGCCAGAGGCAGGGATGGTTAAGATTTGCACGTATATATTCAAGAACTTGTCTGAACAGCCTAGTATACAAATCAAAAAAAGTAAAAAAAAAGGAGCCAGGTACTAATGTAGCTATGCTACTATCATTCCCCAGTTGCCCTACTGAATAGTTGACCTCATTCAAAATACATTTATCTTTTCCCTAAAAAGTTCATCATCAAGTTGAAGTGTAATCCTTCTAATGAGTGAGTATTTTTAATTTCAGATATAGACGATTGCACAAATAATCCCTGCCAAAATAATGGAACTTGCGTAGATGCTGTTGCTGATTTTGCCTGTCATTGTACCAGCGGTTGGAAAGGGAAGACTTGCTCTTTATTAAATGGGCATTGTGACACCTCAACATGTCAGAATGGTGGTTCATGCGTTGATTTGGGCTATTCGTTTCAGTGCAGGTGTCCTCCTTATTGGGAAGGATCTGTTTGTCATCTTGGTAAGTAGTCTCTATGGAAGAATTATCCATGTTTTCCTTGAACTTCGCACACTATAACACATTGGAGTCAATTTTAACGAATCATCAAATTCCTGAATGATGCTCAAATAATTTTTGTTCAAGCGTTATTTTTTGGTGGTAAATCAAGAAGTTTTGTGAGCATAATATTTGTTGCTGATTGAATAGCAAAGACTAATTGAGTGTGTGACAGTAATTGATATAAGAAGGGCTAATTTCCTTGATGGAATTGGGGGTATACAATGTGGCATTTATCTGTTTCTTTTCACAGTCACTGTGCAATTTTCATAAAATGAAACAGACTTTTGTAACGCTCTTTTATTGACGACTGTTATTCCATGTAATATACTGTACCGACAGTGAGTGAAAGCGTCTTAAACTTTGGAATCATAGAAAACTGTATGAAATTTCAAAAACATGAAGGTAATGGCATAGCATGGTGATGATTGTTAGAAGTTAAATTTCATTCACTGCTGGGGAAGTTGCAGATAATATAGTGGGGGTGGCTTAGTTGTTGCATCAGGGTTATAGACAGCCCTTTAGCTTTAGGGTTGATGGTTGAGGATCTCGATCACAACGAATGAAAGTACTGGAGTGTTAAAAGAGCAGTTCAGCGTATCTTCAAGTCATCGTCAATGGTTTTGTTTCTGATGTATGGTGGAGAGTGGACGATACAACTATGTAGTATGAGGTTTTGCTATTAGTCAATTAAGTGGAGTTGTAACTTAGAACATGTTCTCCAGATAAGAAGAGCAAGCTTCTAGATGGAACGGAAAAGGGTTAACTTTGTTTTTCATCAGTATGTTGAGAAAAGTTCTTATTTCGTGGGTTGTGTTTCTTGATTAGTGAATTAGTTGAGTTATATGATCTGAAAAGTGAATCTCGAGTCAGTATAGTGCAGAGATAATAGTGGAAGGTGGCACATGGGATAACTTCATTGAAACACAGCAGGGGGTGATTAGTAAAGTCGCATGTATATAGAACAGTATGTAATTTTTGTAAGTTGGTTAAACTGTATTAATTGAATCAGTATGCGGAAAAATGAGATAGAAGCATAATCTTTAGTTTTAGAAGTCCTTTCATCCGATCTTCACATTTTCAGAGACCCTGAGTAAGAAGATTTTGGCATGTGCGTTTAAAATTAACTTTGTAGAAGAATGGCCTACACTGATTGAGCTAATTTGTTCCTACTTTGTATGTGGTTACTTGAACAGATGATTACATGATTTGAATAAGGCTCCACTGTTTATCTGTTTACAATAACCATTATTTTGATAGTCAAACTAATGTATGGTCAGGGAATGAGTATTCTTTCAAAACAGCAGCAACCAAGTGTATGGTAATGTGAACTAAAACCCCTTTTCTCTATTTCCATGAACTGAAATCAGTGTAGCATTTGACTAGACAAATTCAACTGATAGAAGTTCATTCTAACTGTACATACACACATTTATGTATAAATTACCTCCTTCCTCCATACCATAGTCTTGAATGAAAATATCGGTTGGGAAAAAAAATATTCATGGTGTCAATAAAACTATTTCTTTTTCGTTTTGCAGCGAAAAATAATGCCTGCAATCCTAATCCATGCGAAAATGGTGCAACTTGTGTAAACACGGGCACAACATACGCATGTGTTTGCCGTGAAGGGTTCGAAGGCATACATTGTGAACGGGACATCAACGACTGTCAATCATCCCCTTGCTACAATGGTGCCAAATGCACTGACGGAGTTAATTGGTTCCTTTGTGAATGTGCTCCTGGGTTTGCTGGACCAGATTGTCGTATTAACATTAATGATTGTGCCTCTAATCCTTGCGGCTTTGGTGGCACGTGTATTGATAATATTGCTTCCTTCTCCTGCATCTGCTCTCCAGGCAGAACTGGTGCAACATGTAATCATGGTAAGATATGCAAAGTGTGTTGTTAACAGTATTTTTCTTGCGTAACTATTGTGCAAAGTCATTGTACTATGGGGGTCAATTTAAATGAACTTCTTGTCAAGCAGGTTTTATGCGTTACATAATTTTGGATAGAATTATGAGAAATTAACCGAATTAATTACGATATCTAAAAGTTTTACTAAAATCTTCCTGTATTTGTCAAAACCTGCATCTTTGCTTTCAACAAAATAACTTTTATGCACTGACACCCGAAGCATTCAACTACCATTACTTTACTGGGAAAACGTGTATGAAAAAATTGTTATGGATCAGATAGGTGAGCATGACGTGCGAGGTTAGTGAATAAATGGTTACAATAGAGGTAAGGCGCACATATACAAACTGATTTAACGTGATTGACGTAATGAGATGAAGTAACGAGCGAGGTCGGGTGAAACAGGAGGGATGTTTTTGCCAGCCAATATTCCAACAGTAACTTCATTGAACTACACAAAAAACTAATCAAGGGTAAATATAGTTTGGCTTCACTCATGGGAATTCAGGCTAACTTGGAAGAGCACTTGTTGGTTTGTTGCTCTTAACTGTTTCTTAAGCACCAAACATCAACGTCTCCGAAGGAGAATGATACAAAATACTTTAACGTGGCGTATCAACTTAGCTTCTAAAATCCTAAACAAAAATGCCAAAAGAGAATTCAAGTGTCTAAGTTCTTGGATGATAGGTATGTTTCAACCAGTAGGCAGGCACTGTCATCGTGTGTTATCGGTTCATGAAAGAACAAAACTGCTCCAGTAAAAGTGTAGTAGGGAAACTTTTTCTACGACTGATTGTATTGTAGTTTGGGCATGGACGTCAGAAGGACAATTTAAAGCAACTCAGCACTGTGTGAAACGTGGCGTAGTTGTCAGTAAGTTACATACAGTTGTACAAAATTGTCCTATTATTAATGTCTGTTGTTCATCGATTAAGTCAATCATATTATAGGGGTGTTCAGCTCCTCCTTAAACTCTCCTCATCATCTCGTTACGCGATTAAATGTTTGAAATTATTTTCTTGAAATAGTAGTTTTGAAATGTTTGTGGAACAACTAGGTATATGACCTCTCATCCAAGCATACTTGTCCATCTGTACTTGTGTGGCATGCAAACAAGTCCATTCAGTTTTACCTATACTCTGCAGGGCCCTTGGATTTATCAATAACCGAATATTTTCTATTATACTCAAAAGAAACATTCACTGCGAAAACGAATTGCAATGTTTGACGAGGCCAAAGAAAGAGATATGAATCCAAACACGTTTTTCTAGTTGTTATGACTATTATACTTCCACGCATACCGATTGTCTTCATCAACCTTGCAAAATGCTTTTTTGAATTTTTCCGTGGTAAGAAGCAACTTGAGATGTGCTGGTGCCCGTACAGGAGCCGAAACAACGTCAAGCAGTGTGAATAACTGTGCATAGATTTTCAGAATATTTTATTGAATTGGCAGTTTGTACATGTTGTAGAATAAATGAAACAGAATGAACTACATTCCCGTACAATTCACGTTTTTGTTTAAACTACTCGTAGTTACTTATAGATTAGAATAGTATTATGTTTTCAAGGTGAAACTACTTTTTGTTTGATATTTTTTTGATGTCAGGTATTCTTAAGGATTTATATGCTTGAGTATCGTATTAATTCCTAATGCCTTTTCAGCTGAAGATATAGTATTGACTAGCGGTGCTTGCCTGTGGAAAGGGCAATATTTCAGTAATGGTACATCTTGGAAGGACAACTGCAATCACTGTTCTTGTAACGAAAACACTGTATCATGCTCACAAGTATGGTGTGGAATCAACAACTGTCTTCAACGACCTAACACATGCAGTCACACTAAAGTATGCTTCTGATAACACTGTCCCAAATAATTTTCATTATTCTTTGATCCGTGTTGTGTTTACAAAGTTTTCATTTTGCAGGTTTGCGTTCCGTGGGTGAGAGATGGCTGTCTGTCTCATGGATGCGAAGGTTGGGGAGAATGTAGAGAGCTTCTGAATGGTGGCAAAGTTGTCGGTCCTCCGAGCGTTCCATCTCCTGAAACGTGTTGGCCCAATCAAGCTATCCTGACAGATAATTGCGCTCGCCTTTTCTTAACTGTGAACTCTAAGATGCTTGGTCCTGGAGTCAGCACCGAGTCATTTTGTAAAGAACTGCGCAGTTTGTTAGCCACTACACATGCTGCGCTTCACAATGTCATTATTCTCTGTGATTTGAGAAGTGGAACTAATAACACCGTTGCTGTTACTATGGTACAATTACTTTTTAATTCTTAGTGAAATTACTTTAGTTGACAGGCATCACAATGCTTGACTACTTTTGGTTTATTATTCATTCTTAATAATAACCCTATGTTTTCGGTCACGAAAAAGTTTTTACAACCCCCCCTCAAAATTCGATACTTTACGTTTCAAGACTTGGAGATTCCAAATTTGCAATGTCCGTCCGCCATCCCCCGTCCCCCGTCACCCGTCCGCCGTCCGGGCCGTTTTGTGCCTTTAACGTGGTCTAAAAAATTCGTTCTTTCGCCCAAAAATCCGATTTGGTATCTAGTTGTGCCCGCCATCTCGGCAATCCGATCGGACGAAGCCCGTGGTTGCAATGGGCAAAATTAATGAAACGTAGTAGAACGCGGGAGCTACAGCGTTTCGTCGTTTGAACTCCCTCCCTCCCCGCCCGTCTCATTAAAAAAGCAACCGTGCTCGAGGCGAGCGAGCGCGCCTCTCGCTTGCTTGCCTCCCAACTCCCCTTTCGCCTCGGAACGAGTGGGTTCACTTCGAGCCCCCCCGTTCCAATTTCCCCGACGGGGCGAAATCATCAGACGTTTTGTTTCCGTAGTTCCATTGTAGCCAGGACATGTTTCGTATGGTTTACTAGTATTTGATGGTGAGTCGAATGGGATGGGGGAGCACTAATACTAGGTCAAGCTGTTCATGAGAATAATAAACCATTGTGTAATAATTTGCAGGGTTTTTGGTTTATTATTCATTTAAAATAATACACGTGTGCTTTTGGTTAGAAATATATACCCCCCCATAACTGCAATGTCTGTTTGCCATCCCCGTTTTCCTGGAAGTTTGACTCGTTGCATCGTGTAATAATTAGTTTGCTGCATTTTTAATCAAACTGCCGTTGACTATTTAATCAATGTAACTTCACTTTTTGGTGTTTTGACAAACACGTTCAGAGTTCTCTCTGATCTCAATATTTTATGTGAAACTGTTCTTAAAACAAAAAGCAAGTTACATTAGCTAAATCAATAAGTTATATTTTTGCAGTGGGATGTAGGGGGATTTCTGGGGGGCTCCTTAAGGCTCAGTAGCCACCATTTTGCTATTTGCTTTTGCTTCGCTTGCTTTTTTTGATTTTGGTCTTTCTTATTTGGATTCAGTTCACTGATTAATCAAGCTCGGAGATCTATGCATCAGTCTTTAACTCCGTGTAAAGGATCTCACGATTCGCAGTTACAAACAAATATTTACTTTTTAAAACTGTTGTCGTATCTTTGTTTGTTATTCAGCTATTAACACGTATTGTTTTTGTAAGGATTGGTAGTACTATGAAGAAGCTATGTTTCTTGTCATTCTTGGTCTTGAAGGTAAGGAAAGCAATTTAATAAGCTCACTGTGGGGATTATTTGTAGGATGGAGTGGTGTTAGACTGTGACAATTTGGTAAGGAGCTAAAGAATTGTAATGATAATTAACATCCCTTTGAGGAATGTAAAAAACCGTTACCACTATATTAGAAATTGACCACACGAGACAAGTATGATGTTAGTGACTTTGTTTGATATCAAAGATTTGAGTGAGGAAGTTAGAAAATAAAATTCATATTATTGTGGACTCTTCAAAAGCTCGGCTGATTCTTGCCGCTAATCTCGTATATTTCCCTTCTAGTGGAACAATGAGCAATCGGACGATGGAGTACGAGAAGCAGTGAGAGTGATTGCCGAATTAATTACTCATAATCAAGTAGAACCAGTTTCTTCAATGCTGTCTTCTGTCACTACAGTGGATGTGGAAACTGCCCTTGTTTCTTCACCAGAAGGAGGTACGAGTACGAATGACACTGAGCCTTTCATTGTACTGTCCATGCTTTGTCTCATTACAAAACGTTTTTCACTGTGTTACATATCCCTGGCAAAACAATTGTTGAACTTGTTTCAGCTAATGAAGAACGTTGGTGGTTGACCCCACTCATATGGGCATCAGTGCTACTAATACCCTTGTTGATATGTGCTGCATATTGGCTTCGAGTTCGCCCAAGAGCCCCTGTGCATGAACATACGGGAAGGAGCTTGGAAGATGAAAAGTCTAACAACATCCAAAACGAGGAGAATATGCGTCGCTACGCGAACCCACTGAAGGATGAAACTGGTGGCAGTGTTACCGACATTTCTGCAAGAGTGAGTGTAGTGAGGCCTTTATCAACATCAGCTGATGACACTCTCGATGTAATGGGAGATGGGCCAAGTGATGAAAAACCTGGCCCTAGTCGTGGACTACTCTACAAAACTCAGAACACTTCATCCGAAGCCAACTTGAATAGGGATTTTGAGTGTAAACAAGTTTATATGAATGTTGTGTCCCCAGTTCAACGGACGTTGAGACAATCTAAACAAAGGTCTAGTGGTGTGTTCACTGTTCATGTGTGATGGTTTCGTTTCTGTTTTAAAACCAATGAAACCTTAGTGTTCCTTGCCATAATACCATCCAGCATATCGAATTTCATAACTGATGGACTTCACTGTTTAGATGATCTTATTTGGTGCCTCTGAAAGATTTTAATCTCTAAATCGAAGAAGTTATACGTTGATATTCTTCTCTTGGAAAATTAGCAGCGGGAAATGTTTAGACTCCAAGTAATATTTCAAAATGAAGGCGGCTTTCAACTATTAGAGCTATCTAATTTATGTGTCTTAAGAACAAGTTAAACGTATCCCAATGTCACCCCTCATTGATAACTTCATAAATATGTCAGTATCTTGGAGTTAGAAGGGTAGCTTCTTATCTGTATGATATTAACATACCCACAAGATGATTTGTGAATCATTCCTAGAAAGCTTCATGAAGAGGGAATGCTCGTATCATGTAAACAAGTGTCCTTGATACCTTCTTAAGATTGTATCGAAAATCGAGTCATTTGACTAAATCTATTTTTGACTGATATTTTGCCAGCAAATGCATTAGTCTAAACTTTAGTTTTGTACATTTGTACATATTCTTTTACATATATAAATAAAAGATAGCAAATGTAGCACATGATACAATGTGTACGTTATATCGTTCATGTTTTCTCAGCTGTTGGAAATTAGGCTACCTCATACTAACAACAATCTATAAAGTAAAATTCATGTTGCTTTAAATCAATCTGTCAAATCAAAAAGCTCAAGATGTGTATGATAAATAACAGGCTGTTAGTTTTAAATCTCACTACTGCTGTTGTTCTTTGATTATCCAGCGGTTTATTAATACTTCAGTAATTCTAATTTCAGTAAAAAAGTAATCTGATTTTTGTAAGAATGTCGAGGCTACAACTTAGCAAATCAGGGCTAGAGCATACTAATTTACATCATTTGATATCATCCTTAACCATAATCCTATATGTGTGTCTGCATTTTACAGGTGGTACCTAATTATGATTTTGTTAAGGTCTTCTATGACACTAGTTGCATTCATACATTGGTGAAATTCTTCTTTGCTTTACTATATAAGTATACCAGGACTCCCGAAAGAGCTAGGCAGCTTGAAAAAAAAAAAGCCTTTCAATTGGGTAAACCTAAATTCTTTAGATGACTGTTCACAAGGCCAAACCACACTAAATGGCACCACACACACAGTACTACATGGTCAAATCACCTAAAAAGCCATCAACAGCTTCTTAATGGTGGTTCAAGTTTGATCATTTCCATTAAGCAGAGCCAAATAAATCAACCTCTCAGCCAAATATACGCTGCATTATGGCTCGCCTGATATTATTATGTTGTCGCAAGCATGTTAGCGTACGAGCTTGGAAAGGTGTTTATTGATATACCCACCCTCCCCCTTACTTCTTGTTGAGCTTTTTTTCGTCTTACTCGAATCAGTGTCAATCACCACTCAAGCCGCTGACATGAACTAAGTTCTTCAGGCAGCCATTGTAAAAATTAATTTTGATCAACAAACGGCATTAACGAAACATCATATGGACATATGAATATCGGGTTATTCATCAAATGTAATTGGTAGATGTTTGTTATAATGACTTCAGGCGGTTTCATTAAAAATTAAAAATACCGAGCTCTGCATTTTCAAGTCAAACAACACAGTTTATAGAAGCCCACAGCTTTTTTTAAAATTGGTTTCGTAAATTATTGATCATAAAGCGAAGAAGTTACTTAGTTTTTGCATACTACTACTACCCTGTGATAGTAAAGAACACTGTTCTTCAATAATCATTTTGCATTTTCCACTGGATCACTCTACAATTAACCCCTCTCCCCCTGCCTATCTGCCTGAGGATGATTGCTCTCCATATTAGGAATGCTATAAATACCAGAAACAAACCTTATATGTAAGCATAATTAAATATACCTCGACGTCATATATGCATGAAATGCCATACACGTTTTTCCAAAGCCTGAGGGGAAATAACAAAATCTGTTGAACCATAGTTATGTTGATTCGTTGATTGATGAAATCATGTGTACATAAAAAAACTTGTAATGTGGATTCCGTTGCAATTGAAGGGATTAAATGAACTCAATTGAAGTAGGAGTTTGATAGTTGGTTTACCATCATAAATGTTCTGTTCACACCAGCAGAACTCATAAAGGTGTGAGTTTATAGCTTACTTTTGCTAGCACAGAACCCAATGTAGTAACAATTAAATTGTTGCAAAACACTTACTCGACCTTTACGTCATTGTGTTCTGTATGCGTGTGAGTACAATGGAAATGAGGTCCTACTTTCATCGGCACAACTCAAAAAATTCATTTATGCTTCCTCTGATACTCGGTAACACACATATTTATCTACAACCAATCAGGCTAAGGTTGAACCATAATTGTTTAAATTATCCCTGTGGCCATTATTTCAGATTTGGCAATGATGAGACTCGCAAGAAACATCTAGCATTTCCACAACTTTTGAGGGTTTCAAATAATCGGTTTACGATCCAAGAAGTTACGCTCGTGGAAAGTACTTGATACTTGTACAGCTTTCCGTCTAACTAGAATAAATCCTCCAGGAGCATACATTGCTTAATCAACATCATTCCTGAAATTTTGAACAAAGTGAGTTGAGGGCTCTTGAAATTAGGCGTGTCTTAAGTTGTTCTTTACAAATGTTGCTTTTACTTCAAATATGAAGATCATTGTGTAAGTCTCTTCATCTCTTAACATTTCCCAATGAACCTGAAGCAAATCATGAAAACGTGCGTTGCTAGTAATTAGTTGCAGACTCACACCTAGAATAACTCTTGCTCTAGGAGCTTCAGTACACAAAATGCAATTAGGATTTGGCACTGGCGAGAGCATCCATTGCCAACTTCTTGCGTAGTTATAAAGTTGAATGTGGATTGTGATGTTGACATGAAAAATGAGGTTCTCAAAGTGAACAGCACTAAAGTCACTGCTCCTTTTGACGTTAGACCCAAGTAGCAATGTTAGCTAGGGACGATTTTTACCACTATAAATAAATATCCAACGGTGCAATGATTAACGAGGACAGAATGAGTGAGAGTATTGCTGAACATTTACTAAAGCTCTAAGCCCTGACTGCTAATAGTAAAATCTCAGTTGATTAGTCATTTGAATTTCAAATTTCCTCCCAGTTAGAGGTTTTTACTTATATATGTATAAATATATGTATCTAGGGAGTATAAATGTCTTGCCTGTGATTCAAGTTATGTTTGATGCTCTCTAAACGTTTAAAGAATGCTTTAGCTTCATTTACAAAATTATTTATAAAATGATAATTAATGTATTTATTGTATATAAATTAGAAACCATGTACATATTTGAAAAAAAAAAAAACAGTCCATTAATAGGAAAATTTTAAACATTGAGTACATCCGGCGTTTACTGGTTCATTCTATTGTACGTTGTTGACCAACAAACTATGCATTTACCACTTAGTACAAATTATTTAATCAGATTGTAAGATTTTTTTTACTGTCACCTGCTATCGGGCTTATCTTCTGAAATCAAGTCACAGCACAGTATGGTGCTTACAGTAGCAGCATAACTGCTATAGTTGTTTATAACCTCTTGGATGGTAATATTTAGTTGCAGTCGAACACTTGTCATCTGTAATGATTCAAAACTAATGAACCGACCTTCTGTGTAAAAGCATTGAAAAATCTCATTTTTGTGGATCATATTGAGACTACAAGTATGCAGTACTGCTACACTTTTTGAAAATCTAATCAACATATACAGTTATTCATGCATCGTCTGTGTGCCTAGCAGTAAATAAACAAGTTATCATTTGAGGTCTTGTGATTCATGGAGATAACTCTACTATTAAACTTTTTCTTCTTAAATTTCATTTTTAGCATTTGATTAATCTATCTTGCTACTTATTAGAAAGCTCATGATGAAAAAGCAACATGTCACTGTCTTTACCAAACTTCCGCTACAAAACTCTCTAATGCCTTAAATATTGTTTTCATGGGCAAACATGTAAAAGAGTCTTGAAGGACAGTAAATTACTCACATATTGGTTGAATATGTTGACTATCTGAAACTAGTGAATACAATCTGATTGAATAGTTTATTAGAATGTTCCACACGTGTTACAATAAATGTCTGAGGAGCAGTAATTCTAACATTTACCGACTGACTCCGGTAAATATCTAATAACTGTGTACAGTAGAGCTTCATAATTAGGGCACAATAGTGCTAAAATATACAAAGACCCCTGGTAAATGTTAACTCCAACTAGTTGATATAAAATAAAGGAAGAAAGATTCTATTTTATATTAGGTGCACACCACGCAACCTGTAGTGCATACTGAATAGTGAGGAGGAGTGAAATCAAAAGGGATCCAACACTCAATACCATGATACATTAAATGTTTTTCGTCATCACAATTTATATATTTCTCTGGTCAGATAGGCTGGCAATAGGAGTTTGATGTAATTAGGTACGTGAGAGAAAGTGGTTTAGCCCAGTTAAAGCATATTCAAACTGAACATTGATAAGCGAAGCACTAATAAAGAAAAGCAAAGAAGTGGCAAAAAACAAAGTAAATCCGTAAGAGCAGTCCTCGTAGGCACACATCGTTTTTATATATTCAGCATTTTGCATAATAGTTCGCAAATTATCATCACTTCACCATGATGATAACAATAGGACACTCAGCTATGTCGCCAAAAATTTGTAATGATGGTTTACAGTTGGTTGACAGTTTACAGTAGCCCCACATTGCCACTGATGTGTTTTCAAACCCACTGATTAGGTAAAAAATAATGAATGTCGAACTACTTGTGTTCGGGTACTATTTATCCAATTAGGAAAGTCAAAAATCAGGATTTAACTAGCAGAAAAATATATTCCTGTGATGCAGCCACCTGACTAGCAACATTTCATGAATGACTATGAAACCTTGGTTTGCAATTCGTTGTTTTCTCTGATGCGGCCCCACCAGTTCTGCTCCCAAGTTCTTAATTTTTCTGCTCCATTTCAACACTAAATTGACAAAATTTGGTTATGCTAATTTAAAACCCCAAAAATGATTAACTGAGAGTGAAGGTTTCAGGAATCCTTATTGGTTCTATGAAGGTGTGAACAACACAAAGGGACAAGGTTCGAAATTGTGTACTACACCAACCGAAAAGGCGCTAGGAGTCCTTTGTTTACACACAGCCAAGCGCACTAAAGTGAAGTACCAACCCCAACCCAACCACGTACAACTTCTAGTAGAATCATAGAAGTTTAATTCAAAATATCATAATGAGACGTTTGCCATTAGAGTTTGTTAAATTCTAAGACTTATTGGTGAAACTGCTCTCCATAAATTCATTTCATCGGGTATGTCAGGATTTTGTAGTCAGAAAGATGTGGTTGCAATTTGCCGGAAAGATGTGGTTACATCAATTTCAATCAAGTTTAAGACTTCGAGATATTTCACCTGGGAATGTTAGATTTTCACCCTCAGTACCCTCTAGAGACCTTGAGGAAAAACATATTGATTGGCTATGCAATTTATTTGTTATTATCTATAAGACAAGAATGTTTCTCTTCAAAACGTCAATCAAGCAGCTGGTTATAAACTTTTGCTGGTCGACATTGACAAATGTTAGGCCTAATGCTACGAGAAACAAAGTTGTTCAAATCTATCCAAGGGGTCTAATGTCACTTTTCAGGTCAGTGTTCTTTGTGTTGGTAGATTATTTTTATCCAGGCACATTTCACGTTCCTCGGATCGGGAACACTGGGCTTTATTGTTTTCAAGACTATATTTATTGTAAACAAGGCTCTGGTCATACTACTATTATAATACATTGACTGTATGTCCCCCATTATGCATTCTTCTGGAAGCGCTGAGAGAATTGCTTCTCCTGGTGAACTTTGCTCCTTGAGCAGAAAAATGATTCCATCCCCCTATTTTCCTCTATTGTTCAGGCTGCTCACCTTTTCTTCCAATGCAATCCCTGAAAATGTGTGCCACAATCAATCCTCTTCAGCGGCTTACTAGTTTTGAAAACGTCTTAATCGAACCCCTGACTTTTAATCCTTCTGCAATCAGTGTTCAGAATTAAAGCTGGAAAATATTTTCTTGTCTACTAACTGATGTTCTGATCTGTTTTTCGTTTTCATGTTATTCAAATTTTGTTCATAATCTTCTCAAAGGCGTTTTTATATTCACAACCTCGTCTCGCCTTTTTATGAAACGTGTTCACTGAATCACTGATTAAATAATCAATGTGATTGGGCTCGCCATTATTCTTCAAAGTAACCAATAAGGTCAACCTCGCAACTGTTTAATGGTATCATTGAGTCGGAGTGGTTAAACCATCATTGATCAGCATGAAAATATTTTGAAATGTCTTGTGATGTGTGTTACGCATAATTAATTATAACCATTCATTTGACTAGTAAGTGCCTATTTGGCGCTAAATCACGATATTCATCATCAAATTTTCATAATGGTTGCAATACTTGAATTTTTTGTTTTGTTATCCTAATTAAACAGTTGAGTAAGGAACATATTCACCAGTTTTGCTTAAGCAACCAGTTGTATTTATATTTGTATCTAAATTTTAACAGTTGATGTAGTTCTTTAATATTTATTTATTTTTTGGTTTTTAGTATTATTTCAAGAACATTGCCATATTCATTTTACTATGTCGTCTTATTTCAAAATGAGTGGAACTCTGTAAAATGTTGTAAATTTATCGTTATTATACCTGATTCGCGTAATACAAACATTGTGATATCTTTTATATAGATTTTTATCATAATTATTTGTTAAGATAATTTATAGTTAGCAATGTCATTCAATGTTGTTTTAGTGACTGTACACAAAAACTCTTAGTCAGTAGGAACCTGTGTGATACATAGGCTTGGGAGTAAACGAACTACCTTATTTTGTAAGAAGAGTAAAGGAATGTCATAATTTTCTGATGTGATGTTATGACCATAAAAATAAGTTTATTTAAATAAATACGTTGTCCTGCGTTGAACCTCAGACAGTATTTTTGAAATGTTTAGAAGGAAAATATAATATGGACAATAAAGAACATGACGAGCATTATGTATGTTTTTCAATCACGAAAATAAAATAATATTCATCCACAATACTACTCGACGAATCTCTCTCCAATAGTGATACTCAGAGTTTTATTCTCACGTTCCCACAATATTTGAGTTGTAAGCCGATCTCATCATTGAAAAAATCAGCAAAAGTGTTGAATGAGGAGAGGAGGGCCAGTCAGTTACAGTCTCCCGCCTTTAGTGGCTGTACTGTTAGCAAGTTGTGGAGTTCCTCTGAGGATACTCCTAATTTTGGAGCTTCAAGTTATGCGAAAGGGCCTAGTGAGTTTCATTGAATTATCCATTCAAGCTTGCTTCAGTCGCCCCTTGCTCGTAATTCTCACTGTTCGCCATTCTTGGAAACATTGTTTGCGCGTTTTCTTTGGTAAATGCTCGGTAAAATAGTTCAACCAAAGTTCTGTTTGGTTCTACAGTGTGTACAGCTGTGAGCTCAATCATGAGTTTGAATGAACTCGCTCATCACTATTGGGAATATTCTACATTCCCGAGGATTAGAATCTATACCAGACTTGGATTCGATGGTTCAGTTATATGAGAGTGAACAAAGCATGCTGCAAAGTTAGCGCCCCTACTGTAAAATGAATGGAGAGTAGTGAATGTAGAGTATGGATAGTTTATTACAACCCATCCAACACGTTGTTCTCACTCATTCTTCATTACAAAGCTGGATCGTCATTTGAACAATTTCATAACCAAACCACCCAACACCATTGTACTCACTTCTGCCTGAATCAGATGAGTTGTATCTTCTGTCTACCTATGGCAGTTAGGAATGTATGCTCCACTAAATTTGAGAACCCTGATGGCCGTAGTGCAAAGTATAAATGTGGAAAACTTGATACAGTTAATTTCACTGGATGCTGGTTCGCTGTGAAAAAAAAAAAAAAAAAAAAAAATGTAAGTGGAGAGAATCGACTGAGAAGAAAGTAAAGTTAAGAATATGGTTTGAAAGAATGATCTTCCTCTTATGACATCTAGGGTGTTCATTTTGGTCTTCCAAGAGCGGTAATAAATGATGTCTGCACTCTGTAAATGATAATATTTCTTTACATTTTTTACACTTAGAGAGTAGTCAAGGAGTACATTCGCTGAAAGGAATGAAAAATGAAACGTAAAGCTCTGAAGATAACTCAAATTTTTTTTTTCAGCCGATTACATAACTTTCCCTTCTACTTTGTAGAGCCAAGGAAAGTAAAAAGAAGTTTCATACAAAATATCTGAGTAGTGACACCCTTCACTGAATGAGAGCTTTTCTCCACTCAGTTCTCTTCACGCCATTCCACATTACTGAGAAGCCATTCGCCAGTAATACTTTTTATAATATAGTGCTCATTCAACCTGAAAATTCATACTTTAAGTTACTCTGAGAGCAATATGCGATATTGATGTTTCAGGCTCAGAATATATTCCCAAGAGCTCACATGATGGTGATAGTGCAAATATGCCAACAGATATCAGAGATAAAAACCGCTCTCAACTGACAGACTCAAATCAAATCATTGATTTGAGAGTGACCTATATCATCAAGTGTTAGTTCTCAACCGTTCTTACATAAATCATCGGGAAGTGGGATGTTATTGCAGAACAAACGACTAAAGTGCACAGTACAGTCACTCTGCATATAAAGTGTACCCTTCTAGATAAAACTATTGAACAGGTTCACCCAATCATTTAGGCAGCTTATACTAAAATATCTGGCGCTCTTAGAGCCATTTTGAGAAAATTTGAAAAACGGTAAATTAATATTCAACAATTCTTTATTTCCGAGCTATCATGACTTATATCTCCGTTCAACGGATAGATATGGAGAACAAGATGTGTTCGTAGGGTGCTATAAGACACTGTAAGACTGATCAAATCCAAGTGAAGCAGTTACTCTAGGAATTACGAAAATCTTCAAAAAAAACATTATTTTTATTACATTTTGACAACTATCTCTGCTCAATGGACTGTCAGAGGAACATTTATCAAGAACAATATATAGTATTAACTATTTGAAGACATTCTGTGAGTTGGTGAAAATCGTTGAAGCCGTTTTGCCAAAAAGTCTAAAAAACCCGTTTTTGCTTCACAGGCTTGTATCTCTGCTCAAGGGATTTTGAAGGAGATATTTATGGAGAAGAAACATTGGATACCGTTTAATTTAAATTGTTAGAGCCGTTTTCGAGAAAAATGCTAAAAACCCTAGTTATCGGTACACGTCTAAAAAAGTCAGAAATAGAAAAAACACGCGTGAGGTGACACCTCAAAGAACCTTTGCTGATACTTCCCAGTCGACGCATTTCTTCAATAAGGGATGCATTATCTGTTCCTACTCCATGAGCTTCTGATACTGGCATAGAAAGATCGGTCCACACACACACACACACACACACACACACACACAGCGCACTGGAATCACGTTTTTTTGAATTCACTTGACAGTAAAGATCGGAAGAAAACCCAACTTTTTTTCCTGCTTTTTACACGATTACAATACTCCCCTTACCCTTTGGGCAGCAGAAAGTAAAAATCCTGGGAGGAAATGAGACAATTTGTTTATACGTGTACAGCTTCTGTATTTAATGTTGCTGTTGGTTACTTTTTAGAAAGTCCTGTATAGGACCAGGTGATGATCTAGGAACATGTTTGATACTAGGTGATGGAATAATGCGTATGAGAGGTAGGTAGCTTGATGCTGAAGGGGAGTTATAACGTGTAGTTTACTGAAGAACTGAAAACGAACTTACATCAGTTTTTATTGTGTACAGATTATATTATTGTGTATTGTTTATAACAAGGAAAATTCACAAGAGTACACCACAAATGCCATAGTAAATTCTAAAAACAGTCACTCACTGTAATGTTAAAGGAAAAAGGAGGTGGTCAGATCGGACACAGTTGATTTGATGATCATTATCACACTTTAGTTGCCATGAGGAAACAAGTGAAATCAATACTGGAGATGTCGAAAGAATCTATTTGGTCACTGGGTTACCTCAATTATGATATATGTGACAGAAAGATAGTAAATTTTGTCTGAAAGCACTTACTCATTGACACATCCATTGTAAAATAAACAGCGACAACTGGAAAAAGTTACTCGGATTCGCTGTCTACTCAAAATTTCAATTCTAAAAACAAGTCTCTCACGTTATATAGAAAGAGAAAACCATGTATGATGCTGTTCATGTAATTAAGATTATTGCAGAGTAAACAGGCCCTCACACTGTATCCCCCTGAGCTAGTTACTTAAAGAGGCGCCTCTAAGAGAGCTGCAGTGTTACCTGCTCCAAGATACAGTCCTTTGTTTTCTTGCAATAAATGAGAAAAAGAGATAAGACCACTAGAAGAGGACTGATTCACCTCTTATCTCTTCACCATACCTTCTCGATTTGATGAGGCTGCTCATAATGATTCGTTCTCCTTTGTATGGACTCATCATAATTACATCTCCAACTTGCTATTTGCTATTTAACCTATTCTTCTCTGCAAATCTAAATTTTCTCTTCATTTTCAACATTTCATTATCCCTTCCTTTAACATATCTTGTTTATCCTTAATCATGTTCGCCTAGCTACTCCTTATTTCTTGTAATTCCAGTAGATTATTCTTGTAATCGTACGTAGAGGTCATTCATCGTTATCGTAGTCGCTCTCCAGAAGAGGGTTTCTCGATGGACTGCTGGAATGCTGCAGCATTGACTGATCCAGTTCTGTAAACTATCTTGAAATTGTATTGTAAGAGATAATTTGCGAGGTCAATCAACTCATCGTCCATCCTAGCCTTCAAGTTTAAATTTTCTAATGGCTTATGGTCAGTTACGATTTTAAATGGCCGGCCTATCAACCAATACCACCAGTATTTCACCGCTTCTCTAATCATTATACTTTCTGTGTAAATTGCCTTTTTTTCTTTTGGCTCTCATTCAGTTTTTTTGAAAAATAGGCGACTGGTTTTTCAATGCCATCGCTTTGAGACTGCTTAAGGATAGCGCCAATTCCCTCTTTGCTCGCGTCAGTATAAATAACAATTGGCAAGTTCCTGTCAAAAATTGCTAGTGCAGGGGAAGAGGTTAGATAAGTTTTGATTTCTTCAAAAGCGCTCTGGCATTGTTGAGTCCATGAAAATTCGACGTCTTTACAAAGGAGATTATGAAAGATGTCTAGTGTTTTTGCTGCATAATGATTCGTTTTCCTTCGTATGGACTCCTCATAACTAATCCCCAACTTGCTATTTGCTATTTAACACGATTCTTCTCAGCAAATCTAAATTTTCTTTTCATTCTCATGTGGTCTCCTCATAAGCCTCAACTTGTGCACCCTCCACCTTATGGCCTGTGCTAGTTGAATTTATTGGATGTCTACGGGGAAGTTTTGGTTTGAGTTAGTTGGGTTAATGTAAAGCATATTGAGGTTATCACAATAGTGATACGAAATGAATGTATATCATTTTCATTGTTATTGGAACAGGTTTTGATGAAAGACTGGTGACATGAGCGCAAATGACGCTGGATTTTTGTTGAATAATTTGAACGCTATCAGTAACTCAATGAAACGAAAGTATTGTTGAATAATACTGGGGTGCCCTATTAGGTGATGTGTTGATCACTACATAATATATTAATGGTTAAAAGATAGTCGGTTTTTAGATTTCAAATTATTAATTGTGTGTATTCAGCACATATCGTTCATGCTGCAGATTAATCAAGCGTATTCTTCGAGACTTACATAAAGTGAGTGTACCGCACTTGTTGCACTTAATTCCTTGGGCTGGACAGCGATACTGAAGGATTTGGCCACACCTGCATGAGTTTTCGTGTGGAGTGCTGATAAAAACAATTGTTGTGCTGCAAGAGCTTAGCGAGGATCTCGCCTGAGTTTGTTGATGTTGTTGGCCTCATTTTCTTTCACTGTGTGGAGCTTGTTTTTTTGACATCAGACCTGTCTGTCAGTCCATTGACGAGGATAAAGAAAATTATTCTCTTCTTAATTTGTTGATAGAAGAATTTCCTTCAGTGGACTCCTCAAGAACCTGAGCTTGAAGCAGTGAAAGCTCAAGAAGTTTGCATGTTTTAGTTGTTTGATGAGATCAACGTTATTACCTTGTAGATACCTCTCCTTAATTTTATGGCATTCATGGCTCAGACCTAGAACGTCTTAAATGAGTGAGTGTACCAAAGTTAACCATTTTTTAAAGCCCTGAGATATGCGTCATTGGTTTTATTTGTCTTTTCACAGCGCGTGAAGGAGTTGCGTACTGCAATCATGTTATTTTGTGGTGTAAAATGGTTTTCGAATCTATTTATCAAATTTTTGAAGACTACTGTATTCTCGTTGATTTGAAATGCATTGAAGATCGGTATGACTTGTGGACCTATTCGGTTTCAGCGAAATGGCAGCCTTTCTTCTGTCTGTGTAGGAATGGAGATGAGATGTGATGAGGTAAATTGTAAGTTGCTTGATCCGTATTTTGGAACAATGTTAGGGAACTACTCCATCAAGATTTGAAATTGGGTGAGAAAGTAATGGACGACATGGCTAGAATGCGTGAAGTGATGCTAGAGATCTGAACGCCACGGTGGTTCAGATTTGAAGTTCAAATGAGTGCTAATAATCCCTAAATCACGAGGATTCTGAATGATGCATAGTGTCGATACTCGTAGAATACCTTCAAAGATTGTCACTGGCGAGAGAGTAGAGCAAAAAATAATAATGTACCCGACACCATATAAATTATCATAAAGCTTGAAGAAAAACGACTTTAGCGGAGTTTTTTCCTTATAAATTCCAGAAGTTCTAGAATTCTCAGACAAATTTGAATGATAGTCCAATAAATAGCCTATACGATAAAAGCTTATTAGCATTCGTTAAATAATTAGGAGCCACCCCAGGAATTCCGGAATGCGAATCTTGGTCTCAATTTAGACAGGAAATCGATATAGGACACACATATTTCGAATCTTCTGAAAAACCTGCGTTTCCGACTGAAACAGCTCAAACATCTTCTTCAAGCGTCCTCTAAATTACCCATCCACCTAAAAAGACTCGTATATCTCACCATTCTACAACCTATATGACTGTACAGGGAAGAGTTCTAGGGAGCAGCCAGTAAGTCCAAGGTAAATCGAATTCCAAAACAGAATCCTCCGCACGATCACTGGTGCTCCTTGGTTCGTTCGAAATTCCATTTTACGCTCTGACCTAAATGTTCTTCCAATCAAAGACGGCATTCGGTAACAATCGACCACCCTACACGAAAGATTGATCCCACACTCCAACTCCTTACTACAGCAATTAGCCGCCAGCCCACCATGGCCCAGGCCAAGATGTCGACTCAAGAGGAAACGTCCAACAAATTTACTCGAAAATAACAGTTAACGCCATCACTACAAACATAAGAATTTGAGGATATCAGTGGATAGAGATACCTCACTCACGTTTCACGATCATTATTTTTTTGCTCTAGTATGATGTATTTTTAAATACAATAAAGTATTAATTTATTATTTTAAAAAACCATTACCTACAGTTGTTTAGTTTAGCCGACCACCAACACATTCCTTTAAAAAAATCAAATTGATAGTCATATAAATCATCTATAAATTGACAGCTCAGTCATGGTCGTGACATACGTTAGAGCAACTCGATAAATTCAGAACCTCTAGTGCCACTAATTTCTTGTAGAACGTAGATATAAACTGATAAAAAAAAGAAATTTTATCAACTTCCCAAAGTAATTAAAATCGCCGAGTGGACGTGGGGCCAAAGAAAGTTGGGTGATGCGTCACACCAGATATTTTCATTGAAGTTATGCCTTGGGCGCAAATCACAAGGACGAGAGAATGTGAGAGCTTATCAGTCAGTACATAGGAACCCACGTGATTGTTCTGTCTGAACTACCAAATCATTCGCTACGTATTTATTTATATTTTATGGTTTTGATTAAATTTCTAGCATAGACAGCGGAAAATAGCACAACAATATCATAAAATTCTCATCCGCGGGAAAATATTGAGAGTAGTACAATTTACCAAACATTTCGACGATTTTAGCGCAGTTTTTTCCTCATAAACTCCGTCAAATGTTACTAGATTCTTCAGAAATTTTTGTATGGTAGTTCAATCAAGTACCGAAACGAGGAGTCTTTAATAAAGCTCATAAGATATATGGGGAATCCAGAAACTCCGGAATTTCAACCACCGCTTTTTGACTCCTTACCGTTTCTCTGTTTTCACCCAATAATTCTGAAACAGTTATAATACTCGTTCTCCAAAAAACAAAACAAAAAAAAGTCTGTACAGCCTCGTTGATTCTCTGGGGACGAATTGCTCAATAATGGTCACGGCATGAATATAAGCAGCACAATCAATTCTAGTTCGACCGTTTCTGGCACTGTGAAATGGTGTTTTACCTAGTTCAAATGAACTGAATGAAAAAAAAAAAAAAAAATTGAATTAGTAGCAAAAGCCATGAAAACCAGTGCATTTATGTAGAGCTGAATAATGTTGTGTGATGCGGCGCCTGATATCAGGCCCTTTTTTTTCGTTTCGAATTTCGTCAAAATCGGGAACTGAGAAACGGCAAAAGTGGATAGTTCAATGAGAACGTTCACAAACGATACTACTGTAAACCGATTTTCGTTTTTGTTACGCCAGTTTGTTTCAGGAGCCGTGGGGACGAATTAGTTCCGTTATAAAGACCGTCAATGATTTTCGCATTGGGTAGGGCGGTCTGAGAAACGGTGAACTAGATAAATCAAACGGTAGGGAGGTAGGAAGCGTCCTTGGACGCAAAGCAGGTCAGAGTTCAGGGGTACATACCAACCGACAAAACTGACATTCACTCTTCGAAAAGACTTCCAGACCGATATCTTTTTGCCAAATGAAATGCCGCTTAATTCGTTCCCACCGTTCGTTCATTTTTTTAAATATTTTAATTTACGCATTTCGTATTCGCTTGTACATTTCAACCTTTGAAACTGCCTCAATCGACGGAAAATAATAACGACGTTTCTTCGCGTCATCCGCCACATGTATAGCTGCATCGAAAAGATCCTCAGCCGCATTCCGGAATTCATCGCGATGCTCCTATTTATTGAACGCGTTTACTTATTTCAGTGGTATTTTAGTGAAATAGCCCTGGGCAAGTAGGAAGGTGAGTAATGTAACCAACAGCCACAGAAAGCATTTTGGTATTACTATCTGCGCGTGCCAACCAGTTTTTGGGATGTTCCCTGAAACTGAAAAGATAAAAACCTAAGGCTGCGATACAAATAAAACTCCCTTTCAGACCATTCTAAAAACTGGATTCGTTTGTAAAAACCATAGGTCTGTATGTGAGTATAACAATTGTAAGTAATGCCCGCAGCCCAATTCTAAACCTATTTCGTTGGTTTCTCTTTCGTGAGATTTAATTACTCGTCTAGTTGAGCCACATCTTTCAAGGATTTTCAGATACTTCTCTTGAAGAGTGGAATGGATGGGGGTAAACTCGTGCTAAAAACATCAAGAGTGATACACAGGCCACAGGCTCCTTCTTGAAAAGCATGTCAAGTATTTAGGAATGAATATAGGTGAGAGGTGGGGCTTCAGCTAACACCTCCAGTCCCTAAAAGGCACCACCATTGCAAGGTTTGCCTCGGTGCGTGCAATTACTAAGGCCACTTGGGGTGTGTGTTACCACGACACTATCCTCGTTGTCTGGAGTAGCAAACTAACAGTCAATGAAAAGAGAGTATTGGCCCAACCCTAGAGAGCTAGTGGATCCACGCTCTTGTGGATCACGAAGGCCTATAAGACTGTATCAGCAGAAGCACTTCAGGTGATCATCGGTCAGTTACCAGATGAGCGCAAGGTTGACGAGCGGAGAGTGAAACGGGTGCTTCCCCAGTTTTGGGCTGAACTCCGTGCAGATCTCTCCATAGAATGGAAACTTGCCACCATCGACGAATGGGCGCTAGAGAAAGGACAAGCGAGATGGGAATCCTCGTCAAAAAGACGAGGCACGAATGAGTTCTTTCCTAACATCTGTGAACGTCTTTCAAGAAAAAGGGGTTGAGCCAGACCACTGAACGAGCCAGTTCTTTACGTGACATGGCGACTTCAATGCGCGGCTCCACGCTTTTCTCTCAAAGACTCCATCATGCACGTCTTGCGCCCCCAGTGCGGAGGAAACAAGAAACCACGTGCTGCTCCACTTTGGATTCTACAGAATAGTTAGCGACGGTTGTTGGAAGAGCAGACAAACCTAGCAGCATTGAGCAGCTGAGTTCGCGAAGATGATGGCTAAGAAACTTGGTCACAGTACCCTTTTGAAACATGCCACCCAAGTACATAGTTAAATCAGGTGGGAACCCAGATTAAGAACTCCCGGATGGTACGGAATTCCTCAGGTGGTCACCTCCGCGCGGTCACACACGGGCAACAGCTCTCTAGCAAACGACCAAATACCTGGCGTACCTCCACAGGTCTGAGTTCAGTGGATGCTGCAGGGGGCCTCTTACATATTAGCGAAACCGCAACTTCCATGACTGATATAACCTCGTCGAGGGTTTAGGTACAGTCATCAAATAAGGAAATAGACCTGTGTGCACTCGATCGGCAGAACTGAATCTGTTCAAATTTCATTTTACTCAATAGATCACCATGGAAAATGACTGTATGAGTAAAATAGATTCAAATCCCACCATACTCATCATAGTAATCAAAAGACTAAATTTCGTTTTTTCAAAAACAAGTATAACGATTCTGTTCAAATTGTTCGTACGGATAGGTGAAAGTGACGAGGTGAGATGAACACCCTATAGTAATATAAAATTATGAACTTTGGGAAAATTACGAGAGTAGCACAACAAATTATCCACAAATTCTCTCGAGGTTTTTTTTTCGCGCTCATGTCATACCAGCATTCTCAGAAAAAAAGGATGTTAATCCAATAGGCTGTCTACACGATGAGAGTTTGAAACTGCTCATAACATAGTTCGGAATGCCAACAGTTTCAGCGTAGAACGTTGAGGTAAGTTCTATGAAGATCACACGAACTCAGTGAAAAACAAATTTTATTAGTCACTAGAGTAAATAAACGCTGAATACACGTGGGGCTGATTGGTGCATCGCATCAGACGTTATTGTATAAATCCAATCCCCTTTTGACTTCCGATTCCCGAACGCACCAACGATTCCCCCAATACGAGTTACCCAATGAATGCACTATCAGTTCGCGCTATGCGTCGAAGTGGTCAGAGTCTTTGACCTCGGACTTCCCCGCGTCATTGTCTCCGACTATGTCTCTACTATTTCGATACCTACTATGTCTCCAACTATTTCGATACCTGCCCCTTGCCTGCGGGAATCCCTCAGCTGAGGGTCCCCCAGCCCTGTTTCCTAGGTTTTCCCCTTTCTTTATTTCTTTCTCCCAATTTCATTTTCATTTCCAAAATCATTCTGCTTCCAACAACCACCCCAGTAACTTCTCACTCTCTCATACTGTTGCCCGCGCCAATTCACGCGTTCCGAGTACTGCCCTTGTGTCGCCCATTTGTACTCCATCTCACCTCAATTTCACTCAACTCAATTCCGCACGCACGTATAATACAGTCCTCCTCACGCTCACCGAGTTTCAGTTTTGTGGCGATCCTCAGCTCCCCCATTCTTGCACCCAACAGTTTCTATACAAAACGCGTTGAGTTTTGCCAAGCGTATATGAACCGAGTGAAAAACAGATTGTTTTTGTTCGACAGTTGTATAGTGGTGGTATCGTAATGAATGCATGAGTGAATAAAATGGAAACAGCGAATGATAGGGTGCCGAAGCGTAAAATCTAGTAAGAACATACACATACCGACTGATACATTTACATTCGCTTTTCCGTAAACTCGGTGGTATATTATGTGTGACCCACGACTGGTATAACCCACTACACCAACTGCCACAAGAAGACGAACTCAACCATTACGCACGTTGACATCGACCATACTCTTTAACCCGATCTCTTTAATTCTCTTTTCATGCAATAATGAAGTATGACAGCAGGTCCGCACTTGATATTATTAGGTTATATGTTTTTTACACCAGATAGTGCTCGCAAAATTTACCAACATGTTTGATGTTTAAGAGAAAATAGAACAAATAGCTTCTCATTTGTGGGTGCTTGTAGAGAGGGAGCGTATATGAGATGAGAGAACATTTTCGCCGCTGGTGGACAAATTACCCAACGATTCGTTTGTGCGATAGGCTCAGGAAAGTGTCCGTCCACTATTAGCAGTATTATGTACGTGTTACGGCTTGGTGTTTCATATTTTGAGAATTTCAAGTGAATTATTTTGCTTCCGAGTACTTACTTCTGGAAAAGTTCTGTGCTCCGAATTAAAAATTCCAGGGTTTATAATGTTTGAACGAAGTTGGTTTCGCGTTTGCGTATGGGTTGGTTGAGGCTCCTCTTCACATTTCAGCCGACTGTGAGCACTGTTCCGCTGCTGCAGCGCATTTAAATTCTTTAAGTTTCAAACGTGAAATTCCGAGGCAATTGGGTCTTCAACGAAGTGGAGGGTTTGTGGAGGTCGTTTATATATACTGCTGCTTGGAGCGTATATTGGCGTCCTGTCTGTGCAATTTCAGATTATTCCTAATTTTAGATAATTCCTGTCAGGCTTTCAGATTATTTGAGTTGGTTTCTCACGTTATTCACTTATTCTCCATAAACGGTTATGTATTTGATTTTTTAGTCACCAGTTTGAGCCACTGAATCACGTAGTGAACTGTAGTGTACGACTTACAGGTGTGACATGAAGCTATCTTTAGAGCGACGGCAGAAGAGGTTGAAATGAAAGGGGGGAAATGTTTGAAATGAATGAGATTTTGTGACTATTTCGCTCCTGCTAGCTGTGAACGAAAACCTCTGTTTGGAAGCACTGATAGAAAAGGTAGGATCGAAAAAAAGTGTGGCAAAAATGAGGATAGATTGTCTGTAGGAGGGATGGGGTTTGAGGTTGACGGGTTGCTTAGCTAAAAGAACGTCTAAATACGATAGGTTGAACAGGAGAGCTCTGGTGGAGTGAGAAAAGGGGGATGGTTTGTTGGTGAATGAAGATCGAGCCTTCTCAAGACGTTTCTGGCCATGGTTGAGTGTTACATGCGGGGAATTACCTGCAAAAATGTTCGCGATATAGCGGTGATGCAGTCACATGTGTTCGGGCGTTGGATGTTTTACGAAGTAGAAAGGAAAGTTATGTAATCGGCTGAAAAAATTTTTTTTGAGTTTTCTTCAGATCTTTACGTTTCAGACCCCCCCTGAGTCCGAAAAACACTATTTGGGAAAATAGTCTGTGTGTCTGTGAACGATTTTTAGAGAAAACCACCGTGCTAAATCAGCTCAAACTTGATATCTAGCCCGAAGGTCACTATGGGACGCCAAAATGAGGGTATGAACAAAATCCACCATAATTGAACTATAGTTATCATAGTGATCAAAACACCAAATATTTTTTTTCTCAAACGGCTCAAACGATTTTGATTAAATTGATAGCTCTCAATAAGGCAATCATACCATGAAATTCCCATTTGTGGGAAAATGGCGAGAGCAGCACAATAAATTACCAAAACTTTCGACGAAATCGATTTTAGCGCAGTTTTCAGAGAAAACCACCGTACCAAATAGGCTGAAACTTGATGTCTAGCCTACAGGTTACCATGGGACGCAATAATGAGGGTATAAGTAAAATCCACCGAAAGCTAACTATAGTCATCATAGTGATCGAAACACCAAATTTTTTTCTCAAAAACGGCTGTAACGATTTTGATTAAATTTTTTATATTGATAGCTCTTAATAAGGCAATTATACCATAAAATTCCCATTCGTGGGAAAATGACGAGAGCAGCACAATAAATTATCAAAGTTTTCGACCAAAAGCGTTTTCAGCGCAGTTTTTTCTTTATAAACTCCGCTAGAATTCTTGTAGAATCTAAAAAAAAAATTGGTATTGTAGTCCAATCCAATACCTATATGGTGAGTGTTTAAAAACGTTAATGAGATACATGGGGCTCACTCCAGAAATTCCTGAATTTCAACTACTGCCGTTTCGCTTACTACCAGTTCTAACAGTTATTACCCAATAACTCTGCAAAAGTGATTACTATCCTCCTTCAAAAAATTTGTGTTTATAGCCTCATTACTTATCTGTGTACCAATTGCTCAATAATGGTCCTGCAATGAGTACGAGCAGCACAATAAATTCCGGAACTGTAAGCGCTACCGCTTTCTGCTGCCGTAAAGCGTTGTTTGACTAAGTTCAAATTAACTGAGTGATAAATGAATTGATTAAATAGAATTAGCCATGTACAATGAGAATTGACGTAGAGCTAAGGAAAGTTGTGTGTTGCAACGCACCAGATATTTATTAAACTACGACTTAGGCCATTTTACCCGTAGCCTGTATGAATGGCTGGTTCCAGAAATCTTCTTGGTGAATTGGGAAGAAAAGGATGGACTCTCAGTGGAGTAGATGAAATGAGTTGGCTTCGTACGCCTCTTTCACCTGTGTTCGGCCATTTTACCGCCCTCTCTGAACATTTTTCATTGGAGGAAGAGATGAGCACGCATCTCAACACGGATGAGCAGCAACACATTGAGGTACTCACTCGAGCACACAGTAACTAGCTACAACTGCCACTACCTCAGGGACTGTCCTGCCCTGAATGATGTGTCACGTGAGAGGAATCACCGTGAGGAGTACGTTAAACGTTGCTTACGAGAGAATCCAACAGCGACCATCCCAAGTCTTTAGCATTTAACTTGAACTTTCCTCAACAAAAACGATTGTTTCGACATAAAGACCTCCTCCGTTGGCGTTTCACTCTCGACGAATACTTCGCATGGATATTGTTATTAACAAGATAGTCGACGGAACGCAATATTTAGTCGGCGCTTAATCAAAGGAAGTTAGCGTTCTCACGGCCAGCGCCTGTCGATTTTTGTGAGCAGTGCTCATTCAATTAGTAAACTGTAGTTGTTAAAGGGGAATAGAGTTGGTAAATCTCCGTGCCGTTCTTGCTATTTCATTTGATGAACGTGCAATTTGCTCCTAAAGCGAAGAATCACCTTCCGAGCCTTCAGATTCAACGGATTGTTATTGACAAGGCGCTAATTATAATTGATGATGTCTTTGTGATACATTTGCGATAAAATATCTTTCGACGATTTTTCTATACGTGGAAGTAATGAACAAGCGTCACCTTCTTCATATGATAAATGATCGGGACGTGCGGGTAAATGTATTCCGAATAACGCACTGAGAGTCTTATCTCCCACCAGTTCAGAATCATTTAACACTCTGCTTTACGGACAGGAAACTCGCACGAATGGCGTAGCGTAGGGAACCACGACCTGCATAACGTAGAAACTCTTACCTAAATGAAATGGAAAGCCACAAGTGACATAATTGCAATAAGTTTTGGTTCTGTTTTGCTTCCGCCAAAAAAGCTTAGAGAGCACGAACGTTCACTGGTTCACAAACTTATGTTATTTTATCAGATCCACTTAGATGGGTTCTATCCCTGTGCCGCTCTTGGTTGTAGCAGGTCCAGTAGTGGCACATACAAACGAACGCTGAATGTAACTCCACTGGTACAACTTCAAAAAGTAGTTCTTCGTTTCCATGTTCCCCACACAATACTGTTAGTCTCATTAATATCCGATCATTTCGACCATCAACAACGAGGAGGGAGGAGTTGTAAGGACAGTAACTCTCTTCGCAGAACCTGTCTCAACCCATATCGTGACTCATGAAAATTGTGGGAAATATACAACAACATAAGTTTTCTAGCAACTAATCAAATCTATTAATATTCAGTTTAAATGAACTCGGCTGAACGTAGCTACACTTCAACATAAAACCCTGCAAATTATTACACAATGGTTTATTATTCTCATGAACAGCTTGACGTAGTATTACTGCTCCCCCATCCCATTCGATTCAGCATCGAGAACCATACGAAACATGACCTGACTACAATGGAACTGCGGAAATATTTCCCCGGCGCCAGGCGCCTGTAAACGTCTGATCCCATGGAGGGGTGGGAAGAGGGCAGGATGTTGCGAGTCCAAAGGGCGCTGCGAGTCGAGCGGGCCTTGATAACGATACGAAACACGGCTTATTTGCGATTATACTGCGTTTAATTAATTTTTTTAAACCATTTTTAGCCCATAACAACCATGGGCTTCGTCCGATCGGATTGCCGAGATGGCGGGCACAACTAGATACCAAATGGGATTTTTGTGCGAAAGAACGAATTTTTTAGACGGATGGTGGATGGCGGACGGCGGACGGACATTGCAAATTTGGAATCTCCAAGTCTTGAAACGTAAAGTATAAAATTTTGAGGGGGGGTTGTAAAAAATTTTTCGTGACCGAACACATAGGGTTATTATTCAGAATGATAATAATAATAGGGTTTGACAGGAATGAGGCCCGTATTAGGTGGTTGTTAGTATCAAGTAGTCTTCTTCTTTCATGTAACGTAAGAATACCGGATTTCTATCGAATAAACCAACGTGTTGAACATATTTTCCATCAAATGACTCTAGTATCGCAGTATAATTACATAAGTATAGAAACATTATTAAAAAACTGGTGGCGCATAAGGTTTCGGAATCAGTGCGTAGATTATTTTTGGGGCTGTGAACTTCATTTTTCTGTAGAGGTTCGTGTTAACAGTTTTGGAGTTTTCGGGTGAAACACGTGAGAAATGTTAGCGGTGGTGGTGAATTCCAGACTTTCTGGGGTTGATCCTATTTAACTGCTGAGTGCACTAAAACTCCGTTGTGGTGTTGCGTGCTGTTTAAGAAAAACAAATTAGAGTTTTGATATCTACAGTTAGAATTGACCGATTTTTCACATACTCTAATTTTCGCGTTCCATGTTAATCTGCAGGCTAAATTCTAAATTATAGTCAAGTCGGTATAACCTTTTTCTTTCAACCGCGTTCACAGACGCACTTCTTTTTCTCTTTGAAGTTTGCTGTCAACGAGACGGTGAACGATCATCAGTTTAGATACAATCCAAGCAACATGGGGGTGATACCTCGGAGAACGCCTGCTGACACACCCAGCGGACGCATTCCCTCATCACTTTTCTTGCACCACACACCGCACCAAGACACAATCAATGCTGCACAATCCTGATGTTTCCTGCCACCACCCCACGAGCTTCTGACACTGCCATATGAAGATCCGTCTTGTCGTATTTGTGCTTCTTGGCTTGTCCCACACACGCAGACCATTTTCCAAATATTGTTTATCGTACTCGAAAATTCTTAAAACGTGTTTCTGATGAGAACTCGAAATTTCGGCCGAATACGTAACTTTTCTTTCTGCTTCGCGAAGCCATTGAAAGTAGAAAGACTGAAGCTAGTGGATGAGTTCAATAGCGCTGCCTAGACGTCCATATACTTATGCTATACCTAATAATATAGGCATACGTTTGTTAAGGGCAATAAGTTCCCTTCGAGAAGAGATCAAAAAAGAGGATGATTTTGTACGTTCACATTTTTAAGGTAGACTTTGATCTGTCATCTTACTTTCAAAATGTACTTTTACAAGGCTGTTAACGAGGGGTTTGATAGGAATGAGGCCCGTATTAGGTGGTTGTTAGTATCAAGTAGTCTTCTTCTTTCATGTAACGTAAGAATACCGGATTTCTACCGAATAAACCAACGTGTTCAACATATTTTCCATCAAATGACTCTAGTATCGCAGTATAATTACATAAATATAGAAACATTATAAAATCTGTATCAGAAATGAACACCCTAATGAAAACATAAGGAGTAAAAAACATATCAACACAACTTTCCGTTGCTTTACCTAAATTCGCTGGTTTTCATGGCTTTTGTTACTAATTCAATGTATTTTTTACTCAGTTTAGGTAAAACGCCACTTCACGGTGGTAAAAAGTGACTATGGTGCGTTCATTATTGAGCAATTACTACACAGAGAATTAATGAGACTTCGAGAACGATTATAATAACTGTTCCAGAACTATCGGGTAAAGAAAGAGAACCCGTAATAAGTCAGAAAGTGGTGGTTGAAATTCCGGAGTTTCTGGAGTGACTACGATATATTTCAGAGCATAATTAACCGCTCATTGTATAGGGTGCACCTACGACGCGCATTTTTCTGAAGATTTCAGTCTCATTTGATCGGACTGCGCTAAAATCAGTTTTCGTCGAAGTGTCTGGTAATTTATTGTGCTACTCTCGTAATTTACCCGGGTATGAGAAATTTATGGTATTGCCATGTCGGATGAAGCCGTCTATACAAGAAATGTAATCAAAATGGTTTTAGCTGTAGAAAAAGAGAGAGGTTTTTATCACTATGATTGTTTTGGGGCGATTTGGTTCACACTCTTATTGGGGGTCAACCATTTTCCCAAATGGTGTTTTTTGACTCAACAGCCGTTGAGCCCCTTCAATAGTCACTCGAACGTTATTTAAAACGAAACTCAATTGAAAATACCATAAAACAAATCAAGCTGCGAACGTCTTTCAAACATTTTTGAAACGAGTGCAACGGATTGATTAACATGAAAAATATCGTTTCGAAACGAATACTTTTCTTTTCAGCAATGTGTTTGATCATTTCGGCACTAAATTGTCAGCCGCACTTCCAAAAATCCTGGTGGATCTGCATTCGGTCTGTTGTTGTTTGCAATGTAATTACCAATCAACAATGTTGGAAGCGCTTACAGCTCCATCAATGAGATCATATCTCGTCGGCATGTGGGATGTGAGCACGGCTCGTTAAATGAGAACTCAATAAAATTTCTGAGATCTTTCGTAACTCTCCACACTACTTTCGCCAACTCCAAGCGAACTTGTAATGTGATTTACAAATTTACAAGCTCAAGAATCAATTCGGTTGTAGAGCCAACTGTCAACAATATGACCGTTCTTATTCGTGAGCTATTAACGTTGCAACGAATTGAATCAATAAATTTTACAACTCTTTTTTATTAAGAAATAGCCTCGAGGGGGAATTTGCATATTACTTAATTCGTTTCTTGAGTGAACGTGATAGGTGTGCCCTGAATTGGAGGCAACATATTAGATACGCTTGGCCCACCAGTAGCATAATGTTTACAACAAAAAAAAACCGCATTCCAAAGCGTTCTTTCCCCATGTACTCTCTTGACATTTATTCTAATTCTACGACAAAATGGGGCGGTTCTTGACTCTAGAAGTTAAGTCTGGTGTGAAATCTTGAGAGTCAGTCAGGATAAAATGAATAGAGAGGCAAACCTTAAGAAATCTCAGACCACTAGTTACTATTAAGGTTTGCCGTTCTCTGAATGTCATTGTTTTAAGCAACCATTAGTAATTTCCCGAGGCCTAATGATGCTTAATAAATTAAGCGAAACGTCGGCCTAGAGAAACTTTTCATTTTATCCTCACTGACTCTCAAGATTCCACTTACAGAATTATTATGAAGGTTACGAGCAAGCCTAATAACAATTTAATACAATAAAACTGTTAACTAGCTTGATAGTGATAAGTATAGAAGCGTCGCACTCAGAACTAAATCAAATGAGAAGAACTTGATCACAACGGATGTGACCGAGCGCGCTTTCACTGGAAGACCGCGTCAAGGGTTCTGGGAAATTGCAGCTTTCAGCGTATCGTTGAAAAATTCTGAATCAAGTTCAGTTTTGCAGTTTGTTGATGACGAAGATGGCAATGGAACGGTAGTTGGTCGGTGGGAATGCAATTCCAAAGAGTTGGGGAGAACGCGTAGATAGACAGCATATGATTGCCTATCATTAACTGTGACATTGATTTCCTCAGCAATAGAACAACAAAACTGCTAAGATGTAACGCAGTGATGTTTTGTCTAAACAGCAATCGAGATGAGATTCGCCCTCAAATTTCTCTGACATAACAGTGTGAAGGATCTGATAGGATCTGTGCGTAGTCGGTCTGCTAGATCCATCGGCGTGCTTCATATCTTCAGTCAGGGGCGCGAGCAATTTATTCTTGAACTGGTTCAAAAAACAACTCATGGAAAACAAGGTTTGTCTTTGGAGTACGATACGTCCCTGAGTTTCGAAAAATGCGATAGGTGGATTACATCTAACTCCTGCAGCCTCCCATAGACAGTAGAACACTAACCAGATCAATATGAACAGTAGAAGCAATTAGTGTTAACCTGATCGTGGTCGCCTGATTAATTCTTCAATGCATATCGATAGCAAAACCCGTTACCACACATGACGTTCTCACTAATCACTGATATGATGCCTGAAACGAGTTTCGAGATACAGTTACAGCATAAAAGTTTAACTAACGATTTCAGGACTGGCTACAGATCAAATTACTATATTAGGGAGAAATGCAGGTAGAATCTCAGGGTAAATCTGCCTAAATCAAAGCGGTCTTCAGGAGAGGAGAGCAGTTGGGGAGGCCTGAAGAAATTGAAGTTTCTCTAATTTAGTGTCATCCAGAGTGGTCATACAGTTTTTGTTCTTGAGTAAGCGACTGTTGTTGGTGTTTGTGGTGGTCTTCTCTTCTGTAGCGTCTTTTATGTCAGGTTGATAGAGTTGGAATAGGAATAGGGAGCTGTAAACTAATTGAAGGGAAAGGTGAGAAGGAGGGTAAAGCGCTGTTGAGTTGGGCGCAATACAAAATTGATGTTGTTTTATTTCTTGGAACGCAACACATTTTTTGAATAAAAAAACAATATATATCAATAAAATGCAATATAATAAATATCTTTAAAAATGATTAGTGATGCAATAAAATTAAATTGATTTGCAACATCTCTTTCATTATTTCTAAATAAATATGTAAAATTGGGAGCAGTAAAGAGCAGTAGTAAAACTAGGGAACAGGGCTACCTCAGTAATGTAGGTATTAAAGTTCACTAATTGATATTTGCAGTTTTAGTGATAGAAGTTGACAGAGGTTTTGGCAGGTCTGAAGACTGATATTATACGGAGTATGTGGTTGAGGTGGTACCTGAATTGACTTCTTTGGGGGTTATTTTGACTCCCAGACAACGTTCCTACGTTAACCCACGGTGCGTTGGTTAGCGCATCGAACAACAATATCCTCTCGCACCACCATGCTGTACTGAAATAATCCCACATCCTTGCTTTAGAGTGCTTAGAGGTCAGTGCGTCAAAGGATGCAAAGTACGCAGCAGAGGGAACTCCTGTTTCATTTGAGTTGCTCACTATTTCGCGCCGGAATGACCTTCGAATTATAACTGCGTTCCTGACAATAAGTGACCCGGTTTCGTATCGTCTGAATAAAAGGAGAGATGATTTTCGTGTTCACTGTGGGTGTTCTCCTTCAATTCGAGAAATTACTGCTACCGTCAATCTGCCGCTTTTTAAAAACGATACACAGATTCGCAACAATTAGGTCAGCTGTTGTTAGCTAATGACCACCTCTTATTTTTGGTAGTTACGTGCGCGCAATAGCGCGCGTCGAGGGCGTACAAGTGCGACCGATATTACGGTGTTACGGTTGTCTGTCGGTTGAGTGGGCCGCGTTGTCATCCACACGAAGAGCGTCGCTAGTGGTGAAAGAATGCGGAAGATTCGGTTCTGATTCAGAAATCAAATCAAAAGTGATTTCAATCTATTGAAGGCGATTGATAAAATCTCAATTGGAACCACACTGTTCTCGTCAAATGTAAAACATTTTCATTATTTGGAGACTCTGAAAAGCTTGCCCAGGAAACGATCAGACTCTTGCCGGTCAAGCATCCACATTTGAAATTTTCCTCATAATGAGCGTTAAGTCTACTCAATTGAAAATTGAAATGCATTTAGTTTGTAGTCTCATTTGATTGTTGTTCTTCACTGAAAAAACAGGTTCAACGGAAGGCCCCCAAATGATGTAATAGTGCCGTTCTCATACGTTGGATGATGCAAACTCCTCGCAAATTCACTTTAATCCGTTAACGTGAAAATACAGCGTAGGAAAACGACTAAGACCATAAAACGCTCTTTATATGATTTTCACCTAAAGATACCGCCATTTTCGTAGAAAAGATCGATGAAGTTACACAGAGCGGGAGAGAAACCATAACATTATCTGCCCCAGTATGAGGGAACGTCACGGTAGTCGTTTAAATGACCATACGTGCCTTCGGGTAGTTCTAGATTTATCCTTTATTCCGAGGCGTTGCCTGTATATTTTTCGCATTAATTTCAGTTTGTGCCATCTCTCGGTTTCTAAGTGGTTTCGTTCTTGATAAATGCTTCAGTTGAAACAATTTGAACGAGAATTACTAAGTAGTGTGGTGCGTCACGCCGGATATTGAACACGAGGGGGATTCCACTTACAACTAGCACCGCTACCACCTGTTTTGTCATGTTCTGAAACAAATAGACGAGTAAGAGATCGCGAAAAGGACCTACAGATGCACAAATGTTTTGTGAGGCCTCTGGAATCATTCAGGCTTGTTGATAATAGACATTGTTGTTGTTAAAAGTCTTAAACGCAAACAGCAATAATGAAAGTCGAGCACAAATAATTCTCGCTTCAAGTAACTACATTTGCAATCATTCCAGAGTGAAATGTAAATATCTGGTGCGTTGCAACACACAACTTACCTCAGCTATACAACGATTCACTTTGTACATGGCTAATTCTATTTAATCAATTCATTTATCACTCAGATAATTTGAACTTGGTCAAACAACGCGTTACGGCAACAGGAAGCAATAGCGCTTACAGTTCCGGAATTTATTCTGCTGTTCGTACTCATTGCAGGACCATTATTGAGCAATTGTTACACAGATAAGTAATGAGGCTGTAAACACAAATTTTTTGAAGGAGGATAGTAATCACTTTTGCAGAGTTATTGGGTAATAACTGTTAGAACTGGTATTAAGCGAAACGGTGGTAGTTGAAATTCAGGAATTTGTGGAGTGAGCCCCATCTGTCTCACGAGCGTTTTTAAACACTCGCCCCATAGGTATTGGATTGGACTACAACACGGTTTTTTTTTACATTCTACAAGAATTCTAGCGGAGTTTATAAAGAAAAAACTGCGCTGAAAACGCTTTTGGTCGAAAACTTTGATAATTTATTGTGCTGCTCTCGTCATTTTCCCACAAATGGGAATTTTATGGTATAATTGCCTTATTAAGAGCTATCAATGTAAAAAATTTAATCAAAATCGTTAGAGCCGTTTTTGAGAAAAAAATTTGGTGTTGTGATCACTATGATAACTATGGTTAATTTTCGGTGGATTTCGCCCATGTCCTTATTTTTGCGTCCCATGGTAACCTGCAGGCTAGATATCAAGTTTGAGTGGATTTGGTACGGTCGTTTCTCTAAAAATCGTTCACAGACACACAAACACACACATGCACACACAGACCCACAGACCATTTTCCCAAATAGTGTTTTTCGGACTCAGGAGGGTCTGAAACGTAAAGATCTGAAGAAAACTCAAAATTTTTTTTTTCAGCCGATTACATAACTTTCCTTTCTACTTCGTAGAGCCAAGGAAAGTAAAAACGGTGCAAATTATTACACATCGGTTTATTATTCTCTTTCACAGTTTAACGTAGTCTCACACATTCGAAACCCATTCCGTTCGATTCAGCATGAAAAATACCGGTAAACGACACGAAACGTGTCCTAACTACGACGGAACGACTAAAATGATATATTCCAGACGCTTGTGGGCGCCTGTAGGTAATTGAGACGGCTGACGGGTGGTTGGACTAAGACAAGAGAGAATGCAAACGATGAAATGATTACTTTTGCCGTACTTATATTGTCCAGCTCTTTCAATTAGTATACTTTGGGTCACTGCAATTACTACGATTTCACTATTTTCAGTGTAGATGCAGTCGTACACCTCTGAGAATTGCTCCATTTGACCAAGCATCTAAAAATAGCTAGGAAATGATACCATGTTTTTGTTTTGACGCGATTGCGGTAAAACTGTCAAAATTGCGTTTTAGTTCATTTGTATAATCATTGTGCATAACGACCGCAGGGTTCCTCCGAAGGGACTGTCGAGCAGGCGTGCGCAACTAGATACCAAATGGGGTTTTCGTGCGAAAGAACGTTTTTTCAGATCCTGTTAAAGGCATTAAGCCCAGACAGTGGGCAGGCATTGCAGATTTAGAATCCCGACGTCTTGAAAAACAAACTATCAAATTTTGTGTGGTTGGGGGTTGCAAAACAAAAATTTCCTGACCGAAAACAGAGATATATTATTTAGAATGAACAATAATCCAAAAACCGTAAGTTCTTCTATCTTTGTTTTCATTTTCGTTAGCCCTCCAAAGTAAATGACGATACAGATCGTATTTTTTGGTATTAACAGCTCCAGCTAAAATAGCAGTACCACAGAATTGAAGCGAACCACATCTTTATCAATTATCAAAAATGTCGACAAAAAGGGATTTTCGTGTAGCTGTTGCTTTATGAATCTCGATCGTACGTTACCAGCGTTCCTTGGCAAATCAGGATCATAGGGCAATGAGGTACCTGTACAACGAAAGTTCAGTTAATGTCATTTAACAATCAGAAACAACCACAGAACTCCCGGAGTTTCATTAAGTGCATTCTACACAGCAAGTAAGGGTTTTCTGTACAAGAAAGGAGTGCCGTCAGAAAAACACATGGGTCAATCTTCCACGTAGTATCAAAGCAAAGCAGACCGTTTTCTCTAGGATTATGAAACATCTTTCACACAACCTTGCGAAAACCAGCGCAAGAAGTAGAAGTGCCTTTTCTCCTTGCTCCCATTGATCCTGCGATGGCCTTTCTTCGATAATCATTATGGTTCACAGATCATTCAGCCACAGACGATACTCTGAGTAACACCTGCGCATCACGAGGTTATCACTAATGGCAGTTTGCTTCATCGCAGAATTTCGCAGTGCCGCTCCTGGGGCATCTTGTTTCCTCGTGATGCTCCGTTTTGCGTTTTGAATAGGTTAGAGTGCTTGAAATTTGCTCGATTTTGCCGGCCCACTGGAACTACACAACTTAAGCAGGAGCTTAGCAAGTAGGGAAATTGATTAGCAGATGAAATACGTAAAATGGTTCATCGTATGTAGTTGTTGGGTACGAAATACATAATTTTTCTCTTCATCATTCGCTCTCCTCTCCGTGTAACACGACCCCAAGTTGGCGTCAAATCTCGCTTGTAGCTGTAAACTGTAAACTCGATTGCACCTGTAAGGAAGAACTTTAAGAGCGTGGTTAATGCGTTCATCCTAACGTCAGCTGTGTGGTCAAACTCTACTTGTAGTGGCAGCTCACACAGTGCTGTGCCGAATGCTGCGACATTACCACGTTCCCTGACTTCTCCAACCTGCCGGGTAATCTCACCTTATTATCAAAATGGTTGATCAAACGTCGCTACACTACAAAGGGAACCTGTCTATGCTTCGTAGCTAACTGCAATAAACGCGTTGATAACGCCACAATTTAGACGGGCCTCGCCGTAAAGGGTGAAGGCGGAAGGATTATTAAAAAGTACAAAAAGGATTCTCCAATTTGGCAAGCCTTGCAGTTCTCGACAGCCTCCAAGCAAAGTTCGTCAAACGTCACTCATCTTTCGCAAAAAGTGATGGCTAATGTTATTGCTTTTAGAAGACAATTGAGTGAGAATGTGTCCCGCTTAGGCAGCCATTCTACCCGACCTCAAAGGTACATTGGTTGACGAAAGGGGCATTGCCGCACTGCAGGCACGGCTGTCGGGTGTTGCACGATAGAAACCGGGGTTGTCTTCTTCAAGATTAAAGTCACGATTGATTCCAAAATGCTTTCACGAGTTCTTTTAACTTATCTGCGCATTTCATTAAATGTTTTGTTTGAGCTCAAAAAGGTAAAATCTCTATTTCTTAATCGACTGACCTTCCTGTGCGATTACGTTCTTTTCTATTTTATGAAACGATCGTAGAATTTAAGTCAGAAAAAAAAAAATCAAAATTAGGACTGAGTGAAGTTGGATCCAAAAATATTTCCACAGTAGCTGTCCTTGAACTGTAGAAGGTGCGTAATAACACCGCTTAACGAAAATTCTTAAGAAACAAAACTGCAGGTTCCAGTCACAGTCCACCGTTCCTGTTCCTCATTATTTGTAAGAAATCTCCTGATCGTTCTCTCGTCCCAATTTCCACTGTCTCTGCGGTGCTTCGGAAATACCTTTAAGAACCCTTTCACCGCTCTAATCGGACGTGGTTTCAAGGTTCCAGAACGAAACCGCTGTGGGAGTTCAAGAAGCAAATTTTAAGTACGTAATCCAAGCCAAGGCTCACTATGCGTTAATTAGCCGTTACTTTTGTTACGCGAGCCCTCTCAAACGCCCCTCTCGCCACCTTATTTGCAGTGCCTTGAAAATTCTCTAGACTCGCATTAAAGAACATCAAACATCCTGATGGAGGTCCGGAAACAGTGGACGCTGATGGCTGTTCAGGTCGAGCCTACAAATTTCGTTTGATCATTCGGAACGGACAGCGGTTATAATTACGTAGTCAACTACTTTTTACTTTCCGCTACCCGAAGGGAAGGAAAGTATAGTAATCGGCCCAAAAAAAAAATTTGGGTTTTCTTCAGATCTTTACGTTTCAGACCCTACTGAGTCTAAAAAACCTAATTTCGGCGCGTGGTCCGTGTGTATGTGTGTGTGTGTGTGTGTGTCTGTAGTTCGATTTGCGGGCGAACGGCTGATCCGATTGAGTTGGTTCTTCTTTTGTTTTGTTCGTTATTTTTTGTAGACACCAAAATAAGGTTATGGACGATTTCGGCCGATGGAAAGGGGGGGGGGACGAAAATGTACTCAAAACTAGGGTTTTTCGCATTTTTCTCGAAAACGGCTCTAACGATTTTGATTAAACTTTCAAATTATCTTCTCCTAGTCAATACCTAACTTTTCTTTTCTATACATATCTCCATGAAAATACGGTGAACGGAGATATGGGCCCCTGAAGCAAAAATAGGTTTTTTACGCTTTTTGGAAAAACGGCTTCAGCGATTTTCACCAAACTCACAGGATGTTTTCAAATAGTTGATACTTACATATTGTTCTCAATAAATGTTCCTGTGACAGTCCATTGAACAGAGATAAAAATCAAAATGTGTCGAAAATAACGCTTTTTCTAACATTTCCGTAAATTCCAGGGTAACTTCTTTACCAGGTGTGATAAATTCTAATGGAGTGTCTTTAAGTCACCCATACCAACATTTCGTTCTCTATAATTATTTCTGTATGTATATGTTGAACGGAGATATAAGCCAAGTTAACTCAGAAAAGGAGATTTGTCGAATATTAATTTATCGGTATTCCAATTTTCTCAAAACGGCTCTAACGATTTCGATCAAACTTTCGGAGTACTCTCAGCTAACTAGTCCCTACATTTTGTTCTCGATAAATGTTCCTGTAAAAATGCGTTGAACGAAGATATAGCGCCCGCCTATCTAGGTGGTGTTCGAACTTAAAGGGGTGGCGGAAAGTTGTGTGTTGCTACGCACCAGATATTTTACTTTCCGCTACCCGAAGGGAAGGAAAGTATAGTAATCGGCCCAAAAAAAAAATTTGGGTTTTCTTCAGATCTTTACGTTTCAGACCCTACTGAGTCTAAAAAAACCTAATTTCGGCGCGTGGTCCGTGTGTGTGTGTGTCTGTAGTTCGATTTGCGGGAGAACGGCTGATCCGATTGAGCTGGTTCTTTTTTTGTTTTGTTCGTTATTTTCTGTAGACACCAAAATAAGGTTATGGGGTCGCAGGGGAAGGGGGCGGGGGACGAAAATGTACCAAAAACTTTGGTTTTTCGAATTTTTCTCGAAAACGGCTCTAACGATTTTGATTAAACTTTCAAATTATCTTCTCTAATCAATACCTAACTTTTCTTCTCTATACATATCTCCATGAAAATACGGTGAACGGAGATAATGACCTATGAAGCAAAAATAGGTTTTTTAAGCTTTTTGGCAAAATGACTTCAACGATTATCATCAAACTCTCAGGATATTTTCGAATAGTTAATACCTACATATTGTTCTCAATAAATGTTCCTCTGAAAGTCCATTGAGCAGAGATAAAAATGAAAATGTGTTGAAAATAACGTTTTTTTCGAACATTTCCGAAAGTTCCAGGGTAATTTTTTCACCAGATGTGATAAATCCTAATGAAGTGTCTTTTAGTCACCCATACCAACATTTTGTTCTCCATAACTATTTCTGTATATATATGTTGAACGGAGATATAAGCCACGTTAACTCAGAAAAGGAGATTTGTCGAATATTAATTTATCGGTATCCGTATTTTCTCAAAAACGGCTCCAACGATTTCGATAAAACTTTCGGAGTGCTCTCAGCTAACTAGTCCCTACATTTTGTTCCGTATAAATGTTCCTGTAAAAATGCGTTGAACGAAGATATAGCGCCCGCCTATGTAGATGGTGTTCGAACTTAAAGGGGTGGCGGAAAGTAGTGTGTTGCTACGCACCAGATATTTAACCTTCTAAGAAAACCAAACGAGTTCTTGTTGTTTGTGTCCGTGAGGTCTATGTGCATTCCGTTGTGTGCACGTTCACGAGCCTTCACTTGAATACCTTTCTGCACTTGGGCCCCTCGATTTCTACACACATTTCAATGAGAATCTATAATCAATCGGCTCCAAACAGGTGAAGTCCAGTGCTTCCCCGCATAAGATAAGGTATCTTATATCGTACAAGTGTTCTCATTCTATTTTCTACGCATAAGTTTTAAACAGGTCTGTGTCCTTATCACTTAATGATTCTACCTTATCACTCATGAAAGAATTATAGCACTCGCTCAGCATCCATTGTACCTGAGGAAGTGGTCATTAACGATTTTTCCAATAGAGAGCTGTTGCCCGTGTGTTATCACGCGGAGGAGGAGTTATTAATCTGGTTTGCCATCTGATCTAACCATCTACTTAGGCAGCAAGTATCAAAGGGAAAGTGTCACCACGTGTTGTTCTTCGCTAACTGAGCAAACCAGTTATAAGCTTGCATAGTAGCTGTAAAAGCCGCGCAAGGAACTAGTTCGTCCAGTGTTCTCGCTCGACGCCAAAACTACAAACACGGCGTTTCAAACGCTCAACGGGTGGCGACTACCCATCAAAAGGGTTGCTCGTGGTCACAAAACGTTGACTACGACAATGATTTGATAAACCAGAAATAGTTCTGCAGTTCCGTTGACGCAGCAAAATGTCTCTACAGCTGGATATATGAAAACTACACTTTGAACAAATTTGCTTCCATAACAACGCGGGGTTGTACTTATTACTAATTATGCGACCTGTTGAGCCCCGGGCAGTTTTTTGCTCTGATGACCAGCACTAATCCTAAAATGGACAGTCTTCCGGTGCTCAACAGAGTGCATAATATGCTCCGCGTTGGATGGAACCCGTATTCTTATTCTCACACACACACATCATCTTGTCGTCTGTTTTCCCAACCCTTGTACTTTTACACTCTATTGAGGGGGGGGGGGAGGGATAGGGTTAGGCGAATACTGCATTGTTCTGAAAGTTTCTCATATCAGCTCCTGCCCCTCATTTCAAGCTTCCCCTCTTCTAAAATACGTATATGCGCATTAAAATTGAGGACAGAATGATGATGAGACGGAAGAGAGCGAAAATAATTCACATAATGAGCGATGGTCGTCAACAGAGTTCGGGCACTAACATCACTTAGTTATTAGTCAATTGTGTTCCCATCTATTTGTTCACCTTTCCGCCAGTGATAATGTGTTTCATTCACGATAACCGAAATACTTTGTAAACTTCTTTAACACTTAGGGTCGGCTGAAAAAAATCAACGATGAATTTAGGCAGGACTAATTTGTAATTTACGTCGAATGCACATGCGTTTGGAGATAATTGAAGATAGCGCAAATTTTCTGAATGTCATGTGGCTGTCTGTTCTCTTCACCGGGCAAGACCCAATAGAACCCCCACAAAGTTTATTCGACTCTCAACACCGAACATGGGCGCACCAAAAGTTGCGGATGATGATGACACGTATTTGGAAGTTCGGAGATCGGGATTTCGTGTGGTTTTGTTACGGTGGCATTTGATGTACTTTAATCAGATAAGTACGTCGTATAAAGACGTACCGACATTTTTTCGAATGACCACATCGAATAAAACGGAACGTTTTTCTACGCTGGTCAAACACGATCATTGAACATTTGCTCGACAGAACCACTACTGAATTCTTATTAGTCAGTTCTCCAGTGAACGTGTGATGAAGAGAGTGCGGTATTCTTCATATTATTGTTGTCGCGCGAGTGAATAGCTGTGAGGTACAAACCTTTTCAATGAAGGGCAGGCAAGTTTGGTGCATTATAGTGTGGTCTGTAGATCTTCGAATTAATCGTCATTATTTCCCATAGAATCTGGCATATCTGCTATAGATATGGATAGCGAATTCTGACGCGCAATGCGAGCTTGGTCATTTCGTACGATTGATAAGCTCGAAGTGTTGAAGTGAAATAGATTATTTCCTTTAAAAAAAAAAACAGAGCGTGGAGCGCTCTGGACAATTCAATGCTGACTTTTGCATCGGTGGTTTTCATGTTCGTGGCTTTTCGGCAGGGGTGAATCCCACTGTCAAAGAGGCTCTCAGCCGAGGGGTGGACCTGGAGAGGGGTCTAGTCTCTCGGAGGAGATGGCGTTCCAACTCTTCAGTGTTACCTCGGCCCGACTTCAGCTCACTGCGACCAGCTCTCACGAAGGTAACTTTCACTCTTACAGCACTTTCCTCAGCCTCCGCTGGCTTCTCGGGCTCTCAAGTCGATGAAGATTCTGCCCCTTTCGGTTTCTCTCGCGCTCGGAAAGAGAAACGATAATCTGGGAAGAAATTTATCGCCGCCGAAATAATATTTTTAGACGGAACGCACGAAGGAGGTTCCTGATTGTCACCGCTGACCGAAATTTTCTCTCGTGTTGACGTAAACGTTTGAATTTAAACCGCGTAAGACAAACGGAAAAAGAAAGTAAGCCTATTTCGTCCTAAGGAATTCATTCATTCGTAGCGAATAAAAACTTCTAAGTAAAATTCGAATAAGAAAGATATTTTGAATTATGAAAGTTGTTTCTTAGAGATAGAAGCCTTTTACTCAGTTTTGCGCGTGTAACCGGTAAATAATATTCTCATTGGAAATCAGTTTAACGTAATCCCTCCAGAATCGATTCAATTGAATAATTCATGAGAATAGATTCAACCATTTAAAAGAGATGGGAGAACATGTAAACATGTGCTCCTTTGGTGCACCATAAGTATTCAGTTTCGAGATTTAATTTTGTTTTATTCGATTTCGTCTCTATTTTGCATTTATTTGCTCTAAAGTTGTCACTCAGAGCTCAACCTACGTACTGCCCCAATTGTTGATTATTGCACCATCCTATTTACAAATAATATATTATTTTCTGCCTTTCTCCATAAAAAAATGGCTCATATTCATTTCAAGTGGCTCATGGCGATTTCTTTCGTAACATTGGCGATGAAGCGCGATTTTTTACCTAACTTGGTTCGTTGCTTCATTCAGCCAAAGAATATAAACGCTTGAAACGAACAATTTGACGCTGGAAATACGTTTAATGGATTTGGATACCGATTTTAAACTCACGATTTCTGTCACCGAAACTTTTGAAAACAGTTATTTACTACAAGGGTCCGGATGTGTGTGACTTAGTTTTTTTGTATTTAATTGAAAATAATCCTTCGCTTTTGAGATCGAAAGGGCTATGAAACAAAAAAAAAGGATTCGTAGCGTAATTGAACTGTCTACATTCCTCTTGCACGGAAACAGGTCTAAAATAGATCAAATTTTCTAGTCATTGACCAACCAATATATAAGTAATACGTAGTATTGTGAACATGATTTAATTTGAAAATGTTTCGGTGTCTTTCGAAATTTAACACCTCAAGAAGCTATTAGGCTCTAGCTTTTTAACGTTTAAACTATTTATTGTCCAGACCTAGTCATTTTGTCACTCACTTACGACACTGTAAATACTTTAATCAAATCCGTTGGACATTCGTGTGGAGAAAGAGCAACATAAGTTTCAACCACTATGACGTACCATTTCTTTTCGTTACGTCTCAAAATCTTGTAGTCGCATTCTAGTGTTATGTGGAGATAGAGCATCACAATTTCGAATACGTGGTGAGCAGTGGAATCGTTTCTTGTTTATTTGCGCTTTTGTTAATTTATTTATTGACGCGTCTTTTATATTTTAAACACACGACTCTATTCATCGACGATTATTTAATAATTGGCTTCGCTCAAAAAGAGATTTGAAATGTTTTCATCGTTTTTGAACTCAGTGGGAGCCAATGTCTTCCGAATTGTCCAATCTCGAAACTGATGACCTAATTGTAGAGGATCGTACAGAAAATAACTTCTTCGCGTGTTCGGACATTTTCCGTTTTCTCCGGTGCGGTCAGTCGACAAAAATGTCGGTACGTTCTCATACCTTTCCCCAGTAGCTCTAGTTACTTCGGAAGAGTTTGGAAATCGGTTCTGTGTTATAAATTAGAAATACTGTGCATGATTTACGTCGAAGACTCGTGGGGAAAAACGTGAAACTGCCGGTGTCTTCAAAAAGAAGAAAATAAACCACCCGCTTGGTATTTCGGGTCAAGATCAAGTTTTTTTGGGGAATTTTTCGTTGTTGTTTATTTTGGAAAACAAATTGGCTAGTACTTGTTATCTGTGAGTTACACAAAAGGATTATTGACGCAAAGAGCTTATTGTTCGAGCAAATCTATCGCGCTGGCGTGAAATCATTCGATAAGATCGATGTTGTTACACGTATTTTACTATAAAACCAACTGCGAACAGACCTACCAGAAGCTGACATTGAACGATAACAAAGTCATTATCTCTAAAACGAGTAAAATTGGTTATTATGGCACTCTGAAAAATTAGTGCTCTGGAAGCCTCACAAACATTCAGCAATAAACTTAATCAGAATAAACTCTCATCCTCCAGCAATGGCGCAATAGAGCTTTTATAACAATGAGACGATTTATCCTCCGGACTCTACGTGCCTATTATTACACACAGTGGGCTGGTCAGGGTCAAACCAGAACTCAAAGATGCTCTGAAAGATGTTCAGTATTTCCCCCCGCAATAAACAGAAACTTAATGCGTGGCGAGCCCAGTGTTCAACACCTTTCAGTGTCATTCCACAATATTATTTCGATCGCTTTCCCATAATCAATTGCCTTTTGATGGTAAACGTCTGATGACCACTTAGACATTTGCGATTGGCTCGGCAACTGAATGCCGCGTTTAGCTAATTGAAGGAGAGGACGTTGAGTTAATTAAGAAACGCTTGATGCCCCTCGAGGTATCTTTTTTTTTTCTCTCGATATTCTCGAACTTCGAAAAATTGTTATTCGCGGGATTAATTCTTTGCCCTAGACGGTTACTCGACTTTCTCATCAACTTCGATAATTTCTGAAGGGCAGGGCTGCCTCAAGGCTCATCTACAACCATCTCTAAGTACACCTTCGATTTTACAGTTTCCGGTTCCAATGACGCGTTGTTGCCTGGTCTAGGACTTAATTGCTCTAATTTTAAGGTAGAAATGAAATATTATAACTGCAACCGAAATGAGACAACTCCCAAACACAAACACCCAAATTTATTTACAGCTCAGCGACAGCTTTCTTTACGCCAATTTAGTGATTTTCAAAACCCAATTTAGACCACTTAAAATTGCCTAATTCTTCTTCACAAACTGCAGGCAGTTTTTGTCAAAATTAAACTCCCTATCTCACTGCTTCTGACAATTACCCTGCAAAATTATGCTCGATTATTAAATATGCTTAAAGGTTTCGAAAATTTGCGTTGGCCTTTAAAATTCGCTCACCACGGGGGACTGCTCCCTAGCCCTACGAAGTAGGAAGGAAAGTTATTGGGGTACTGAGCCCAAAAAACACCATTTCAGCACGGTCTGCGAGTCTGTGAATCGGATCAAATTTGATATTTACCCTGCAGGTCACCAGACCACCCCCAAAATATGAGCAACATTGGTTCCAATTAACTGCAGTTATCCCAGTGATCAAAACACCAAATTTTTTTTCTCAAAAACTGTTCTCAATGTTTTGATAAATTTTTTTTTTGTATGGACACTTCCACGTAGCGGAATTCGTATCTGTCGGGAAATAACGAGAGCAGCTCAATAGGTTCTGAAAAAACGTATGTTAGGGCAGTGTTTTCCTTATAAATCTCATTCATACGAGCGTTATCAAAAAATCAGAGTGGTAGTCCAATCAGGACGTAAAATTATGATTATCAGATGATCGACGGCGACCGCTGAAATTCCGGAATTCAAACGTTCGTCGATTTTTTTAGCTTTTTCACAGTTTTTCCGTGTAATTGTAGAATCATGAACCCAAAGCACTAAAAATCATGTCTGCTTTACCATCAGTTATACTCGTATATACGATGGTTCTTTAACGAGTTTCGTGGCATGAGTAGCAGCAGCTCAATAATTCCCGGAACTCGGAGCGCTACCAATTTGCACATAAACGTGAAGTTACGTTTTACCATGTTAAAATGAACGAAGTGAATATATTGAAATGGTTGCTAAAGCTATGAACATCGCTGAATGCACGCGGGGTAGAGGAAAGTTGTGGAATGCGTCACAACAGGTATGTTTTTACTGAAGAAACTCGGTTTGATCGTTTCGCTGTTCGCAGTTCGTAGGAAGCAAGTTTCAAGAGAGGAGTTTCTATAAACAAGACATCCTCTGAGAGTCTTAGCCATCAGCTGGTTTTGGTGATCAGCATAATTCCAGAAATATAGCCCTCAAAAATAAAACCAGCAAAAAAACCTGAGATCAAATCGGTCGTCCTGAAGAACTAAAGGAAGACACCGAAATTTGCGGCCATATGAGCATGAGATATCATCGTAACGATATAACGCCTTGCCATTCTAACTAACAAACGCGCATGTCAACTGAGGCCGTATCGACGAACACGTTGCAGTTTATAAATGATAATCTATTACGCTTAATCAACCGCAAAAGGGGCGTTGAGTTCATTGACAGTTGCAGTGGCACAACTGAACGTCAACACGGAATACTTCGAGTTATCCACCACTCAATCTCCCATTAATATCCAACGACACACGCCCTAAAAAAATGTTAGCTCAGGACTTACACGCAATTTTTTTAAGACAGTATGGAAGGGAAGTATCTCATTTCGTACTGTGTTACGAATTCTGTCTACATTAATAGAACGGTAGGAGAAGTTGTTGCAGAAAACGAAATGTGAGCTATGGTGAAAGATACTGCGAGCTTGCTCAAAGCCACTTCGGCAGTAACTGTGGAAAATCTGAAACTTTTCGAAAAACAAACACTTTGAGTAATACTTTTGCTTAAATGTTCGTTTAACCGTTAGAGAAATTTCGACTGGCAACAAAACGTAGGTATTGACTGTCAGAGCGTCCTGTAAGTTTGATATAATAATATTTTTGTAAAATACGAAAAACTCCGTATTTTGCTTCACAGGCCTATGTTTCCATTCACCGTACTTCTCAGAGATGCTGGTTGAGAACGATAGTTAGGTAGTGGTTAACGAAAAATATTTCAGAAGTTTAATCAAAATAATGTTATCCATTTTTATTTACTTTTTAACAGCAATTTTTGAGAAAGCCGCTTCATTTTCGGAAAACGTCGGCCCTCCGAAAAGAATTGCCGCTTACCTTATTTCCGCTTCTGAGAAAAATAACTAACAAAACGAGGGTCAATTGCTTCAGCCATTCTCCGGCAAAGTTGAACACGTTCCCCTTAAACGTGGAAGTTTTCCACTGTTGAAATCCTCAAAACGGATGACACACGATGACAGTAGCACCTTTTCCAGGCGAATACTACACTTTCTTCATTTTTTGGCTTCAGAAGAATAAAATGTACTGGCAGTATTTACTTGATGTCCCAGTGAATGGTAAGGCCAAGCCAGAAAAAATGTGAACCTTCCGGGGCCGTTTTCGAAGCAAGGTCTGACTCCTTTGTAATCTTGGTTCGTTGGGTTGAGGGGAAGAAGTTGTAGTGGACATCTTGATGACTCGCATCTCACTGGTAACTCGTCGATTACGGTACTGTTCAACGTCGTAGCTTCCTTTCGCCTATCCTAATTTCTCATGGTGGTACGTACTGTCTCCACGACCGTTTTTTGAATCAGCCGAGGAACTTTTCACGAACATATCAATTGCAACACAAACTCAATCGGAGGTATTTAATTTGAAAGGGAAGATCGAGTTTGGGAGCCACTTAAACCACCTTTTCTCGGGAGCCCAAGTTGCGATTTGCTACGGGACAAGTATGAGCGTGGAAAATTCTATATAAAAAAATCGCCTAGTAATTGAGGTTCTTCACGTGGGACAGTTGGCCTTTCACGAAGAACATGAATGAAAGGTAACGCACCTGAAAACGTGTTTCCGCAATGAACAAATCTCGTTAGGTCACGACGACTCACTGACCTCCCGCTGGAACACATGTCAGCTATTCTCGTTTTATTGAGCCGATCGGGTTCTCATCGTTTTAATCTGAATCTTGTCTTTCAATGGACCGACTCTCCCATTTTTACCTTCATCGGCTCGAAACGTGAGGAAAGTACTGAAAGCATCTGGTGCGAGACATCTCACAGCTTTCTTCTAAGAATGTAAATTTGAGCACTGTATCCACGAAGAACTGAATGTAATTACTACCATTTTGATCGAAATCGTGAAATTGTTTCACATCCCAGTGGTACACACTTGTCCATTTGTGCGCAGCTCGACCATATGCACTGACTCCTGAGAATACCTGAAGGACTTTTCGCCCGCTTGGTCTCTGAATTCATGAAACCTACTGCAGGCAATCGTAGTGAAAGTTATTTACAACGTTGAACTGCATCATATTCAACTATGTTAAGTTCCATATTATCTTTTATTACGATATCTATAACTGAGCTTTACGTGCACTATTTATTATTCTTTACCTACTTATTAACACACATCTAAACTATTTATTACTACCCACCTGTTAATCTACGCTATCTATTGTTCGTTGCCTATACTTTTTATTATTCTATTGCACCCGCCTGAACTTCCTCCGTGTTAAACGCTCTGTTTCATCTTCCTATTAATAAGGATTCCAGATGCATACACAGGCAGGCAGGAGGCCGAAGAAGAACGCGGAAGGCAAATGGGAATTTCACTTAGAGCACAACAGACTGTCGTCTCCTCGGCAGCAATACGAGTTTGTCACAAAATCGGTACTTGACAAAATTACTAATAAATTAGCTGAGTTCGCTGTCGCTGGGACCGGCGCCCTCACGATTCCACTTTCTCTTTCGAATTGGTCCCTAATCCTGCGTTCTATCGGGAGACAAAAATCCGGCTCTCCATTGAAGCCGTTTCATGTCATCGAACTCAGTCGAACACCGGAGCCTTCGTTCGAGTAAACCGCCCGCGGCCAATTGATAAACCGTTTAGCTCTGCGGATCTAATCAACGAGCTATGACTGATACTGTTTTCATTCCAATAAAAGCGCAGCTAATAAATTCGAAGAAATCGAATGAGAAAAAGTTTCCTGGGGCATCACAGAACTAGTCTCAGGCCCACACGATAGTGTGCAGTGTGAGCTACCGTGCGTGTTGCTTATTACCCTTCTTCTTCGAAAAAGGGCAGGAAGGGATTAGCAATCTTCCTTTTTGGTCTCCTCTGCAATGCGCTGAGCATCAAATGTGCTGCTTCAAGTAACTTGGTGGATATATATCCACATTGACTGGGGACCAACAGATACGCCTCCTCGTTCGCTTCAATGCCCTAATGATTTGTCATCCACCCCAGGGTAACCCAAGCAGAGTCCGGAGGTCTGTTTCCTCACCAACACACACTTATAAGAGATTTATATCAGTTGAAAGTCAACGAGGTTGCGATTCCACTAAGAGTGTTCAGCATCCACCGAACCCAGACCTGTGAGGGTTGTCGTTTAGCGAGTCTTCCGGTAGAGAACCGTTCATCTGGGATGATGAATCTGGGATGGGAGGAGTTTTTAATCTGGTTTCTCACCTGATCTAACTTGGATGACAAGTTTCAAAGGGAGTGACCAATAGTGGCCCCATTTTTTTGTCATTACCTCCTTCGAAATCTGGCAGAAACGGCTATAAGCTTGCTTAGTAACAGTCAGAGATGGACGGCTGGGCTGATCTAACAAAGTGTGGCGATATGAACAAGTGTTGAAGCTGGGAAGATTCAGTTCCAAACCCTACACCAACCCCCATTGAGCCATCTTTGTGGGCTTTAATTGTGAATCCTTTCTCTTCCAGTCCCCTCAGCCAAATACAAAGACCTAGGTTCTTCAACTACTTAAATACCCCATCATGAGCTTAGTTTCAGCACCTTCAAGTTCGTCCAAATGTTTGGGCATGGACAGGTGACTGCACGACATACAGTCAGCGATTCTTCGTTGAAAAAGTAGGGCACCCCGAGAAATAAAGGAGGAATGTTTTCGAACTTTACAAAGTCCATACGTAACACATTGGAGGGAGAAAAAAGCTCCGGAATTTTGTGAAACGGGGCTCATCTCGTTCCGTTGACGAGACACGCGCGAACAATTGCTGCCATAATATCTCAACTGCAGTTCGTGAGTTGACTTTGCGCTGCAAACTAAAATTATTTCGGCAACTTCTCGCTTGACGAGCTCGTTGAGCCGCTAGACCGTGAACACTTGTTATCGTGCCATCATCGCACCTGCGTAGTTGTATTCGCATACTTCAGTAACGTGTGCGGAGTCGGACTGTGAAAGAGTTTCCGCGTTCCGAATGAGAGAGAATGTTCGTTATTACGAAAGATTTCACAAGAGCTTTGAATTCGGGGCGCATTGATTGCAGTTGCGGTTAAATTTTCGGACTAGCTTTACATTCGTTTGACGCAAAATATGTTTTTGTGGCGTGTGACGCATTGGTGTTGTGCATTACTTTGTCCTCATGCTTCTCCAGAAAACATTTATGCTGCTCTCTTGAGTCATGAAGAGAATACAGCAGTTGACCATAACCGTTAATGCCGTTTTTGTGCGCGCCGGTTTCCGAATTCACTGGAGATCGGCGGAAACGATCGAATAGGTGGGTTGCTACCTGATTTTATAATACTTTTATAAACTGCCATCGTTTGGGAAGTTTTCGTGTTGACTTTCGTAGGGAAAAATCGATTGTCGTTGACAAAAGATTGATAATTAATGGTGCTGTTCTTGTTGGATTCATTTGAACTTGGTAAAGCACAACTTCATATTTTATGTAGTAGGTGGTAGCGCTAAAACTTCCGGATCTATTGAGTTGCTCCTACTCTAGTCATCATCAACATTCAACAATTACAACTCAGAAAAATTATGTGACTGTGTGAAAAAAACTTCTCTTCAGATCTTAACGTTTCAGAACACACCGAGCTCGAGAAACACTATTTGGGAGGATTGAGAGAAAACGGCTGAACCAAATTAGCTCAAACATGATATTTACCCCATAGGTCATCATGAGACGCCAAAATAAGGGTATGAGTAAAATCCGCCCAAAATTAACTGTAGTGATCAAAACACCAAATTTTTTTTCGCAATGAAATATATAACGGCTACAAAGATTTTAATTAAATTTCTTGTATAGGCATCCCCAAATGAGAATGCAATACCGTAAAGTTCTCATCCATGGGAAGATGATGAGAGCAGCACAATTAGCGCAGTTTTTTCCTTATTAACTCGCGTTTCAAATGTAACCAGTCTTCAGAAAAATTAAGGTGGTAGGTCAATCGAGTACCTATACGACAATAGTTTGATAACGCGCATAATATATATAGGGGCTGTTTAATATTGCGGAATAAATAAAACGAAAACTTCCGGAACTCGATAATATAAAGTGGACTGTATTTACAAAGGGTTGTGGCACTGACGTACTGGGATTTCCACAGTACATAAAGTTCCAGGTACCACGAATGTTCGTAATCTCGTGAACGGGTCGCGGATTCCGCCGACCGAACGCGAACTCCGATACGCGTTTGAATCAAACCACGACGGTACTTTACGAACTAAACGGTGGTGTTTCAAACAAACGAAAAACGGTAATGAGTAAAATACGGAACGGAATATGGCCGTGCACAGCGCGAGCAGGTGACTTTTAATAATGCGTTCTTAATGAGCGCTGGAGTCACCTCGCGATGTCGAGAACCCGAAACATCGTAGATCCGCGGAAAATGAGCGAATTTCGCCGGCGGTAAATAAAAGTTACAGTCAACAATAAAAGAAACAAAAACAACAACAAACTCCACGAACCGCAAATTTCAAACAAATTTCGAACACACTCCCCCCATTTGCGGCTCTTGGATAGTTGGCTCGGCGTGTAGGTACTCCAAGGTCAGTGGCACCATCTTCACAGCTGGTCTCTTGTGATGACATGTAGCCGTCTTTCCCGTTACCACTTGCACAACAGTGTCGGGGCCTGGATGGACTTCCTGGATTCTTCCCAAGGCCCACTGGGCCGGGGGCGTCTGGTCGTCTGTCAGCAGCACCAAGTCACCAGTCTTCAGGTTGGGAGCCTTCACGTCCCACTTGTTATGCTGTTGCAGGGTGTTAAGGTATTCCTTAGACCACCGATGCCAAAAAGACTGTACCCGTTCTCGGATCAACTGTCGGCAGGTCAGGCGCCCCACTGGGTTGTCCCCAATGTTAGGCTCAGTTAGCATGTTGATGGGCTGGCCGATGAGAAAATGTTCAGGGGTTAATGGGTCCGTGTCGTTTTGGCTGCTGGATATGGCTTGAATCGGCCGGGAATTGGGGATACCCTCGATCTTCGTAAAGGCCGTCATAAGTTCCAATAGATGATGGTTGCCAAATGTCGTATGAAGGAGATCCTTTACCATCTGGATAGCTACCTCCCATCCTCCGCCGAAATGTAATGATGAAGGAGGGTTGAAATTCCACTTTAAGTTGAGGTGAGTAGTGTTGTCTACCAGTCGGGAGTGAGTTTCTCTCTGGCGGAAAAACTCAGGTATCTCCTGGAGATACCTATCTGCGCCTCGAAAGTTAGTTCCACCATCAGAGAGTATCTCAGCGGGAAGCCCTCGTCTTGCAATGCACCCGTCGAAGACATCAAGGAATCCCTCTGTAGACATAGACGTCGCCACTTCCGGATGGAATGCACGGGAGGACATACAAATAAATAGGCATGGATACAATTTTTCCAGTTGCAGGAATGAGGAGAGGTTGGAGCTCCACTTTCCCCACTCAAATCTTGCCTCAACCAGTAAGTTCACTAGTTGGGCCCCTAGATGTCTGAGATGTTCTGGGCTATCACTGCCACCTACTAGATCATCAACGTAAGAATTCGTTAAGATGATGGCTGCAGCTTCTGGGTACTGATCCCTAAAATTGGTGGCATGTTGAGACAACACTCTCTGGGCCAAGTAAGGAGAGAAAGACATAGTATTCAACTCAAAAAATCGTATGGGTTCATCAGGCGTATCTCTCCACACTATCTGTTGATGGCAACTTTCACTGGGGTTCAATCATATTTGCCGGAACATTTTCAAAATGTCACACCGAAACATATAAGTATAGCGACGAAAATTCAAGAGTATGGTGGCGATATCTGATTGCAGCTTGGGTCCAGTTAACGGTTGGTCATCAATGCTACAAGTTGCTGTTGGGAAACTAGCATCATAGACGACTCGCATCTTACGCCGCCCATCCTCAATCTTGAAAACCGCATGATGTGGAATGAGATAGCGGGGAGAATCCCTGGCCAGGCTCATGTGCCCCAGTGTCAGGTACTCCTTCATGTGAGCTGCATATGCTAGTCGAAGCTCCTCATTCTTCGCCAGTCTGGACTCCAGGGCTGGGAAGCAGTTAATCACCCTATGAGTTTTTGGAATCAGGGCTGGTGGGGAGGTCTTGAATGGTAAGGATACCACATACCTTCCATCCTCCCCCCGGTAGTGGGTGGTGAGAAAATGCTGCTCACATTGGTTTTCTTCAGGTGGAGCTGGTTTAGGAAAGTCGGGTTCCTCCAATTCCCAAAACCTCTCGACCAATCTTGAGCTGTTGGTAACAGTCATGAGAGAAACGGAAGAGCTTGGAACATTAGCCTGGGAATCAGTAAAACGACCCATGATGCTATATCCAAAAATTGTTGGTATGAGGCGGGGTCCATCTTCACAAATCGTGATGGGAGCTCCTATCACCACATCAGGATACAAATCGGCCCCTATGAGGAACGAGATCGGACCTGGCTGGGTGAAGTTGGGATCACTCAAGTCATACGTGCGATAATCCTCCCACATGCTGGAAACCAGCGGCAGTTGAGGTAATGGTGGAGTTATGGAAGGCACAATGATAGCTTCTGTGGTCAAAGACTGAGAGGTGATAGGGTTGAGGAAGGATACTGAAACTTGCCCCTTTACCTGTTGAAGTGGTGATTGATTCACTCCTGCTATGGCTCCTTGAAATGGCCGAGAGGACTTCCTCAGACGCCTTGCACATGCCTCAGTCAGGAATGAAAAGTGAGAACCAGCATCCAGGATTCCTCGGAATTCCAGGGGTCTCCCATTTACGTCCAGTATGCAGGAAATAACTGTGCTAAGCAGTACCCCAGACTTGGTATGGGTATTCGTCCCTGCAAAGCCTGAATCCACCGGAGGGGTTGGTTCGGTGTTGTCAGAAGTTGTGGGAAGATGTAACAGGGTATGATGATGCTTATTACACTCCTGGCACGTTGTAGTGGATGTACAATCCTTGGTCTTGTGAGCTGGATTGAGACAGTTTCGGCAGCCATTGAAGCGTCTCAATAAATCGAGTCGCTCAGCGGGAGAAGAGTGAAGGAAACGAGGGCATTTCAAGATCTCATGATAATCTCTGCAAATGTAGCATGTCCTGGGTGTGTCAGAAGATTGGTTCGAGTCAGACCTCCTGGCCATCAATGCCGGCTTCAGGAAGATTTGGTAAACTGGTTATGTGGTTTGGGAGGTTTAAAGGAATCCCGGGAGTCCGATTTGACACTGGGAATCCCAGGAGAAATCTGAAGGACTCGGTGGCGTATTTGTACAAAGTCTTGGAGGTCCAAAAAGCTTGGAAATGGAGTGCCAGCCATAGACATTTCAAAATCACGCCGTGTGTAAGGATCTAAGTTGCGAAGAGCCAGCTCACATAGCAGGTAGTCCGATAAATCCGGTATGTCTAAATTCCTGAAGGACGACACACTCTCCATAACGTGTGACAGATATTTTTGCAATGAAGCAGCTGTGGGTTCACCTGGCTGTGGTTTGTAGCTGAGAAAGCGGTCTAAATACAGGCAAGCCAACTTGCGGGGGTCATCATAAGTCCGGAGTAAGGCCCTCCAGGCTTGATGGAAATTTTCACCAACAACTGCAATGTGGCGGATGGTGTCATAGGCAGGGCCTCGTAGGTAGCTGACGAGATAATGGAATCTCTCAGCGTCAGACAGAGAGGGTTCATCTCTGATTAGAGCTGTGAAGAGTTGTTTAAACGTTGGCCAGTTGGTCATGTCGCCATCGAACTCCTTAATGAGTATTTTGGGCAAAACAGCTCGTGAGGAACCACCCACAGATTGGTTGAGGTTCAAAGTTCCTCGGGGAGCATTATTGGCGATAATGTTCATTTGCTCTGAAAGGGTAATATGAAAGCCTTTAATATCGAAATATGTCCTTTCTATACTCACGTAATAATCCTGCTCCTCCGCTGAGGGAAATTCGAGCATTTCTTCACTATCCTCACAATATTGTATAGCTTCCTCCCACTTGGTTTGAAATTTCCCGAAAGTCTCCTCCACCTTCGTAAACATTGCACGGAAAAGAGTACGGTCGGCTTCCGACCCCAGTGCCGTAGCACCTTGCTGATGAATTCGTTGGAGTTCGTCACCGTGGGTCTTCAACATGCGTTTTATTCGTATGAAACCCCGATCAGCCACACCACTCATACTAGCACGGGGCTGGTCGTTACCCCTGGTTTCTCTTTTAGGCATTTCTACGTAAATTTAAAGTTGAGATAGTGAACAAAGAGGATGATACGATCGACGAATAATAAAAAAGTTGATAAACGATAGGAAACGAAAACTAGGCCACTGACGTTTGCACATAAAGAGTAAAGAGTTGTGAACACTCGTGATTGCACGACGCGTAGGAATCACACAGGCGCGTTGCCAAAATCCGGATCGGACGGAACCAAATGTTTAATATTGCGGAATAAATAAAACGAAAACTTCCGGAACTCGATAATATAAAGTGGACTGTATTTACAAAGGGTTGTGGCACTGACGTACTGGGATTTCCACAGTACATAAAGTTCCAGGTACCACGAATGTTCGTAATCTCGTGAACGGGTCGCGGATTCCGCCGACCGAACGCGAACTCCGATACGCGTTTGAATCAAACCACGACGGTACTTTACGAACTAAACGGTGGTGTTTCAAACAAACGAAAAACGGTAATGAGTAAAATACGGAACGGAATATGGCCGTGCACAGCGCGAGCAGGTGACTTTAATAATGCGTTCTTAATGAGCGCTGGAGTCACCTCGCGATGTCGAGAACCCGAAACATCGTAGATCCGCGGAAAATGAGCGAATTTCGCCGGCGGTAAATAAAAGTTACAGTCAACAATAAAAGAAACAAAAACAACAACAAACTCCACGAACCGCAAATTTCAAACAAATTTCGAACAGGGGCTATGCCAGAAATTCCGGAGTTTCAACTGCCGCTGTTTCACTTACTTCCGTTTCCAGACGTTTTTACCCAATAACTGTGGAAAAGTGATTATCATCATCCTCACAAAAATTGTGTCTACAGCCTCATCCATTCTCTGTGTACCAATTACTCAATAATGGTCAGAATATGAGTGCAAGTAGCACAATAAATTTTACCGAATTCAAAAAATAAATTGAATAGCAAAGGCCACGAAAACAAGTGAATTTATGTAGAGCCAAGGAAAGTTGTGAGATGCTGCGCACCTCATAATCTATTAGCAGTCTTTGCGCTGTTGTTCATGTGTAGTAATATATAAAATATAATATATGTAACATTAACAGAATTAGGAATAATGATAGATTAGCTGAAGAATGGAAGACAACCACTCTACTGAATAACAAAATTAATTGAAGTGTGACTTATCACCTTTACCAATGTTTATTGCAGTATTATGGATAACGCTAGAGAACAAATTTTGTGGTTATTACATATCGAGTTTTGACCTTAAATGAATTTACTTTCAAAGTTCAATCAAGATTTTTCCTTTTCCAAAACATGAGGCTTAGTTCAGTAGGGATGATGACGATATGTGTAATCCTAGTGCTCATCATTCGTTTTGTTTCTTTGCAGTACAAAGTGATTGTGATTACTCATCGTCGTGTTCGCTACTTCGTTACCGTGAGTATCTGCAGATATTTCTCATAAGTTGTAATTATATCTCTTAAAATTAAAAGTGAAATGCTGATTTCGATGAGGTAGCTAGATGGAGGTTGCTACGACGACATGAGACAGTTGTGCGTAAGTTGTTTGTAAACATCCCACATCCCCACATCTCTTCGCTTATTTAATGTCCGAAATTGTATTAGATCCAGGAAATTTTATCAACGACGTGTGGCGGTTTTCCGAGAAAATTGTTAGCTCCTGTAACATTTAACACGACCGCGTAATGACAACATTGGCTATAGAAACTGGTCGTGCTTGGCGATCCGGAATTTATTGGGTCGTCCTTACTTGCGTCACGATCATTATTGAGTCGACCAGCGCGTTGGTAATTTATGAGGCTGTCGTCATGTTCGGTTTGGGCACATTCGTTTTTATAGTTCTTGAATTGCAGATAAAATTATCTGGTGCAACGCATCACACAACTTCCTGATCTCCCCCCCCCACATTCTGTGATTTTTTTCGCTCTACTAACTAGTCCAGTCGGATTTAACCCCCGTTCGTATGAACCTGGTTGAATTTAACGTTTTAAGAAGAAACAGCTGCATCGATACGAACAGGATCCTTTTCATTCCTTCGGTTCCCGAACCGAAGTTCAAGTGATTGGACGCGGGGCAATGAATTCATAAGCAGCACAGGTGGGCAAACTTGGACGATCACAGTCACGCCACTATAGCTGTCCATGAGAGAGCCTCCGGCGATATTAGGAAATCACATGATTTGGCACGCAACAATCCAGAACAACTAAATACTCGCATAGTGTTTTACATATCGCTGCAGGCGTCGGAATGTATGAGGCATGTTAAAAGCAGAGTGATTCCATCAAAACCTACGTGTTCGTGCTTCAACCCCTTTCGGTTAGCCGCAGTACCCGTAGATTTTGCGTGAGCTCATAATTCTCTTTAAAATGGATTTGGGGAATTCTGATGGAGCATCGATAACTGCATGCGGAAGTGATCGCGCAGTTTTTACTTTTCAAGTCTCAAACAGTAAAAAGAAAAACTCGTAGTCGGCTGGAATTAGAAAACAATTATTTGTTTGTTGGTGCGTCTATAAAAACAATTGAGAACGTAATAACATGATATTTGACGCCAATATAAGGATCTACAATACTTATAGTTATCACAATGACCAACATTCTAGTGTAGTTCTGCTACACGAACCTACTATAGTGTACGTGTGTGTGTGCAGTTCAATTCGCGAGAGAACGGCCGAACCGATTGAGCTCTTTTTTATTTTGTTAGGAGGATTGGAGGTTCATAATGTTAACGCTTGATGGAGACCAACATCCTGGTTTCCCTCCATCGACACGTATGGTAATTCGCAAGGAGCAATGATTGACCCGCAGCTCGTAGCATGCGTGCAGTAATCATTCTCCTTCAATCATAGATCTCTAATCGAACCACTGGAAGGTGGAGAGAACTGGACTGGCACTCTCTGCCCAACTAAGAAGTTAAAGGACAGTACGGATCTTGGGGTAGTGGCAGACGTGGCGGCAGGCTACAGGTTCCACCTTCATTACATTTAGGGGCTCCGGATATATGTTTGAATATCTGTGTCCAGTTTCTCGAAGGGTTTTACTCCCACTGCTGCGATTCTCGGATTGGGATTGGCAAAGTTTAATATTGCATTATTTCGGATAAGCCTAGAGACGAAATAGGGCTTTTATAAGACATCAACATTCGACCTTTATTTGAATTCAATTTTAAATTTCAACCATGATTCTTTGTACTTACACATTTGTCTGGTTTGGTTACAGTACAAAACGGTTGTGATTGCTCTGCATTGTGTTTGCTACTCCGTCGCTGTAAGTGTCTGATACTATTTTTTACGCAGTTTTCAAGAGAATATGACAGAGTGAAAATGGTGATTCAATTTAGCAAACCCATGCAGTTCCTGTACAAACTGCAATCAGTGGTACAGGGAACGTCAGCCTTGTCACCTCTTTCTCGTCAGTAAAAGCCACGAAAGTTTCGTTTAGAAAATCTCAACAAAATCAACTGCGAGTGAAAACTTCCAGTTGTAGTGCCAACTTGTAGTTGACGTTGTTAACGTAGGCTTCATAGAAATGTTGCATCAACTAAATGTTCTTAATCCGAAGGGTAATGCGCGTTCACGCTTGTTGAATCGCTTTTCAACGCGTCCTTTAAAAAAGAAGGGTCCAAAATTTCGTATCAACTCGTATAATGAACACGGAGCCTGAGACGGAGCAGCTCAGATATGTAAATGGAATTACGCGTTACTATCCGAATTATAATGCGAAGAGACTTTCAAAGAGGTTGGTTATGCAATTTCGCTCTAAGCGGCGTCTGGCAGGACCGAATAAAACTACCCAACCGCTTCAACTAAGACACTCGAAATTCTTACGGTAACTACTTTACCGCAACCATCACCAACTCAACAACAACTTGACTACTGGAAAGTACGATTTTCTGAACGCTCATTAAACGTTATGTCTTAGTTTTGGTTGCTATGGTGCTGGCTAGATTTCATTTCAAATGTGAGACCTTTTTAGTCTAAATACTAGTGAAGGACCTTGTTTCGAGCATTTTTGTGAAAATGAAGATATCGCGATTCGGAAATTAAGAATACAGGTTCTAGAAAAATGCTTACTGGGAATTGAGCCCTAAATGTTAACGGTTTATTGAATGCAAACATAAATGAGTAAAACGTAGTCGTACACATTAGGAAATATTTATATATAATCATGTAACACAATAAAATTTTACAAATTTTAATGGATGCAGTTTGCATTAAAAAAATACTTAGTGCGATGCATCACACTGCTTTACTCAACAATTACTCGCTTGCTTTATTCGGCAATTTTTATAGTTTTAACTACCAATCCAATCTACTTTTCACTCAGTTCATTTGAACTTGGTAAATCATAACTTCATAGGGAAAGTGGTTGCGCTTGGTGTTCCGGAGAGATCATCCCAGTTATAGAATATGATTGATGCGACTGCTCAACATGATTTTATTTTGGGAAGGGAATTATCGGTTAACTGAGCGCGATGTTGCTGAAGTGAAACAGCGGTGGATTGAAGAATTCCGGAATTCCTTTAGTTGCTATTGATTGTTTCACGAGTGTTATTAATCCTTTCAGTGCGATGGACTCACCTCAACGCAGGTCACGTTCTGTCAAGGATTCCCTTCTTTTATTTCGGGTAACCAAGGCGCGAAAATTCAGTTCTTTGTGTAAGTTAAATACAGCAGGTTTTATAGAAAAACAATTTAAAAGGATGATCGGGTGTTCTCCCCTGGGTGACACAATACCAATTAACATTGGAGTACTACTCCTGCTTTATGATGGCAAATTCACGAAGTTGTTGAATGGGTTTAAGGGGCTCGTGACGTTTTGTTGTGGTTTCCAGTGACGGAATCCCAAGTCCATTGTAACCTTAGTGAATACCGCTGATTTACAGTAACAGTTTGTTCATTCCCTGCTTTCTGCTGCACAAACTTTTCTGATCGAATATTTTCGTTCTTCATTTTTTAAATTATTCGTGAAATACGTATACCGAAAATTTATTACTTTGTTGTTTCCTTGGTTCGCCTATAATTGAGCAAGTGGGGGATCGCGTGTTGCAGAACTATTTTACTTATTTCTCACAACGTTTGGCCAACCATACAAAGTTGAACCAAATGAAAAATCTAATCTCTGAGAAAAACCCTGCAAATTATTACACAATGTTTTATTATTCTCATGAACAGCTTGACCTAGTATTACTGTTCCGAGACCCATCCCATTCAATTCAGCATTGAATACTAGTAAACCATACAAAACATGACCTGGCTACAATGGACCTACGGAAACTAAATATTCCCCCGGCGCCAGGCGCCCGTAAACGTCCGTAGGCATTTATGATCCGATGTAGGGGTGTGCGGAGGAAGTGGCCTTTGCGCCCCGTCGGGCAAAAAGAGTCGAAAGGGTGTTGCGAGTCGAGCGGGCGGGTGATTGAGTTTGATGTGGCGGGAGAGAGGGAGGGAGTACTAACGACGAAACGTTGACTTCCGCTGTAGTTCCCGCGTTATACTGCGTTTCGTTAATTTTTTCAACCATTCTTTGCCCATAACAACCAAGGGCTTCGTCCAGTCGGATTGCCGAGATGGCGGGCACAACTAGATACCAAATGGGATTTTTGTGCGAAAGAACGAATTTTTTAGACCACGTTAAATGCACAAAACGGCCCGGACGGCGGACGGGCATTGCAAATTGGGAATCTCCATGTCTTGAAACGTAAAGTATAAAATTTTGAGGGGGGGGGGGGTTGTAAAAAATTTTTCGTGACCGAAAACATAGGGTTATTATTCAGAATGAATAATAAACCAAAATGGAGTAGTATTGTAAAGTCAAGGAATGGTACCTGGGGCAACTCGCTACTTCGTCTTCTGTCTTCAACTTTTGAGTTGAGTTCCTTCTACAACTCCTTTCTTCTGACGTTCCTTTAGACGTTCTGATATCTCGCTCCATTTTATTGTCACCCATAATTCCCGTTCTTAACGAATAACCACCGTGGGGTAGCCCGAGATATTTGACGCACTGACAAGGTTAGGAAAAGGTGTTTTATTGGATTACCCGCGTGAGAATGAGCGGAATGCATAAGGAAAAACTGGGCTAATATCGATTTTCTTCGAAACGTTTGATAATTTATTGTGCTGCTCTTGTCATTTTCTCATGAATGTTTTTCTTGTTCTGCTTGTTTTCTTTGTTGATTTGGAGCTGTGTATTTAAAAAAATAAAAATCTTAACCGACGTTTTTGCTTTAAAAAATATCAGGAGTTCTGATCACAATGAGACCAGCTATGGTTAGTTTTGAACTGATTTTGGCTTTCCATGATGCCCTTCAGGCTAAAACTCCCATATTCTGGCGTCACATGGCGATCTTCAGACTAAATATCAAAATTGAGTCGATTTGGTTCAGCTTTTTTCTCACTTAGTCGACAATTCAACTACACACAGCTTTTACATTACTGGGGCCAATTTAACTCCAACTCCAAAACTTCCGCTCGATTTATCAAGTCAATAATTTGCAACATCAGCTGAATCCCATCTCCGGTCAAAAGGAGGTTTTGAGGGTTTTACTCGTAACTGTGCGAAAAGCGTTCTTTTCAAGATTGACACCTCGATTCTACTGCGTCCATCATTTCCAGCTTCAAGTCTGATGAACGTCTGGCGTGTCCTCAGAATGCGTCTTGCGTGAGTATGATTTCTCAGATGAAATCCCTCGCACCACACTTGAGGATACCTGCGAGCGGAAAACCGGTCAGATCAAATTCCTTTTTCTTTTGGTCTCAACCGTCTAGCACGTGACCCTATTTTTAATGTAACGGAGGGAAGTTTAGTCAGCTGTTTTCTGAACCCTCTTGAGAAAGTAACTTTGCATTTGGAGGTGTCATTCGCCAGTTTCGGTTGAACGGTCTTAAACACCTCTCGAGATTCGCCGTTCGAGCGTAACGATCGCGTTTCGTTGAGCGGCAGTAGCGTCAAAAAGCTCTGGCGGCTGCTACGACTATAACGTCGACGTTCGGAGCTATGTCTTTCAACGCACGCGGATCTATACGATACCACTAGAAATTCGTAGTTGTGGAGTACATTATGTACAGGAAATTTTGAAGTGATGGTACGATACAACTTTTATACTTTGCACAGCCAATGAAATAACTTCAAACTCCCAGAAATGTGGAAATTTGATCAAACAAATTTATTGAACCTCTGAGGTAAAGTTTGCGAGAAATGCAGACAGTAAAAAGACCTAAAACAATCTGGAGTACTCAAACCTTCTTTTTCCAGCTGGGAAACGAAGGCTAGCTTGTGGGAAACTGAGTACGAACGTGAGAAATAAATTTTTTTAAATGGCGAAATCAAAAAAAAAAAAACTTTTGGACGATTGATAGTAAGATGTGTTGGAAGCCTAGTACAAACTCTGGAACATTGACGGCGTATACAGCAACTTTTTATAAGTCAAGTCTTCAAAAGTGGTACAGTCAATTGAGAAAGACCGAATTTGAATTCCCTTGGCTCTATAAAGTGGAAAGGAAAGTTATGTAATCGGCAAAAAAAAAAATTAGTTCCCATAAGATCTTTACGTTTCAGACCCTACTGAGCCCGAAAACGCTATTTGGGAAAATGGTTTGTGTGTGTGTGTGTCAGTGAACGATTTTGAGAGAACACAGTTGAACCAAATCAGCTCAAAGTTATCTACCCTGCAGGTCCCCACGGGACGTCAAAAGGTATCAGCAATACTCGCCCGAAACTAACTATATTTATCATAGTGATAAAAAAACCAAATAATTTTTCTTCTCGAAATTGTAAACAGTTCAAACGATTTTGATTAAGTTCATTATATAGACAGCTTCTAATGACACAAAATTCCCATTCGTGGGAAAATGAAGAGAGCAGCACAATAAATTACCAAACATTTCGACAAAAATTCGAGTTTAGCGTAGTTTTTTTCCTTATAAACTCCGCTCAAATGTTAAAGGATTTTCGGGAAAATACAGGCTGTACTCCAAACGATTACCACCTGACCTACGCGACAAGTCTTTAATAACGCTCGTAAGATACATAGGCGGTACTCTATAAATTTCGGAATATCAACCACCGCCGTCTCACTTACTGCCATTTATAATTTTTACCCGATAACTCTAAAAAGGTGGTTATCATCCTCCCTACAAAATTCGTGTTTACAGCCTCATTCATTCTCTGTGAAACAATTGCTCAATAATGTTCGGAGTATGAGTAGGAGCAACGCCATAAATTCCGTAACTGTAAGTAGGTAAGTTTAAATGCACCGAGTGAAAAATAAATTGAATTAGTAGAAAACGCCTCGAACACCAGTGAATTTATGTAGTGCTATTACATATAGTGATATTATATTTGTTGGGCGGGAGTTGGGAAAACCGAAAGCCCTGTGGCTTCACACCTAATATAAATTTAATGGACATCGAACATTTGACGGTAAACTATAAATCGAAAGTTCCAGTGAAAGCCGGCATTTATATCTATTTTTCTACACACGTATTTTGCGTATCGCGTATTTTCTACTTCGCAACAAAGGGGGGGGGGGGCTTGCGTTCTTCTCAAAAACGACTCTCTTACAGGTTTTATTGAAGTAGCAGCATGCTCTTCCACGTAACTTTTCGTCGTGATAAATATTTCTGTGAAAATACGTAGGATGGAGATTAGGCTTGCGAAGTGAAAACTGACTCACAAGGTGTCTAATTAGTCAATATCTGAGCACTATTCCCCATTAATATTCCTCTGAAGACCCACTGAACGGATACGTAAGCCAAAACATGCATCACATATCAATGCATTCCCAATATTTAAAAAAACTGTTTTTCGAATTTCCTGAAAAATGGTTTCAAGTGTTTTGAGTACTCTCAAGGATATTCTCAACTAACCAGTTACTACATTTTGTTCTCCGTGAAGCTTTCTGTTGAAACAAGTTGAAAGAAGATACAGCGCTATATTTATGTGACGTTTCACTCCATTTAACCAACCGTTAAGTAAAATTGATCATCACGTTCTAACTTAACTGGCTGTTAAACGCAATCACTTTCAATTGGTCTAACAATTCGAAATATTAAGCAATTTTTCCGTGTCTTCGGAAGGTGTTTTGGAATGAGCGTGCTCTCGCAATCTAATTAGCCTTCCCGAATAATCCTCCACCAAATTAATTTTCAATCAGCTCGAAAATTTCGTATTGTCGAGTTTTTCATTATTTACAATTAACGCAGTTCCGACAAGTACAACTACTTCCTCCTCAGAACTTTCCAACTGGCGCAAAGGAATGTTTGCCATCTTTCATCGTCGGTCAAGGCTGCAGCAAAGGCAATACTTAATGGGGAAAGATCCGGACTAACAAACAGACTCACTTGCGACTAATCCAGAGTATTGAACATTTGACGAAGGGAAGATCATTAATTTGTTACAGCCAATTTCCTTTCAATCTTTTCAAATAAACTTGGAAAATGAAAGTAATAGCGTCAATCCGGACGTCGAATTGCTCGAACTGGCGCGAAGTTTCAGAACCGGTTTTAAGATAGAAACTTCTTGATTGCTCATAATTCAATTTCTAGTTCGTGCATACATCCTTTGAAACTCTTCTTATGAATATTAATGTCTATCATCAAAAAGAAAACAAAAGACAAACGCAACAATTTTGCCGAAGAAATTATTAAAATATATCTGGTGCGTTGCAACACACAACTTCCCTTAGCTCTACAACAATTCACTTTGTACATGGCTAATTTTATTTAATCAATTAATTTATCACTCAGTTAATTTGAAGTTGAGTCAAACAACGCTTTATGGCAGCAGGAAAGGGTAGCGCTTACAGTTCCAGATTTTATGCTGCTCGTACTCATTGCAGGACCAATATTGAGCAATTGGTACACATATAAGTAATGAGGCTGTAAACACAAATTTTTTGAAGGAGGATAGTAATCACTTTTGCAGAGTTATTGGGTAATAACTGTTAGAACTGGTAGTAAGCGAAACGGCGGTATTTGAAATTCAGGAATTTCTGGAGAGAGCCCCACGTATCTCATGAGCGTTTTTAAACACTCACCCTTTAGGTATTGGATTGGACTACGATACCAATTTTTTTTTTACATTCTACAAGAATTCCGAGTTTATAAGGAAAAAAACTGCGCTAAAAACGCTTTTGGTCGAAAATTTTGATAATTTATTGTGCTGCTCTCGTCATTTTCCCTCAAATGGGAATTTTATCGTATCATTGCCTTATTGAGAGCTATTGATATAAAAAATTTAATCAAAATCGTTAGAGCCGCTTTTGAGAAAAAAATATGGTGTTTTGATCACTATGATAACTATAGTTAACTTTCAGTGGATTTTGCTGATTTCCTTATTTTGGCGTCCCATGGTAACCTGTAGGCTAGACATCATGTTTCAGCTGATTTGGTACGGTTGTTTTCTCTAAAAACCGCGCTAAAATCGATTTCGTCGAAAGTTTTGGTAATTCATTGTGCTGCTCTCGTCATTTTCCCACAAATGGGAATTTTATGGGATAGTTGCCTTATTGAGAGCTATCAATACTAACAATTTAATCAAAATCGTTAGAGCCGTTTTTGAGAAAAAAAATGTGGTGTTTTGATCACTATGATAACTATAGTTAACTTTCGGTGGATTTTGTTCAAACCCTTATTTTGGCATTCCATGGTAATCTACGAGCGAAATATGAAGTTTGAGGTGATTTGGTACGGTGGTTTTCTCTAAAAATCGTTCACAGACACACAGATCATTTTCCCAAATAGTGTTTTTCGGTCTCAGGAGGGTCTGAAACGTAAAGATCGGAAGAAAACTCAAAATTTTTTTTTCAGCCGATTACATAACTTTCCTTTCTACTTCGTAGAGCCAAGGAAAGTAAAAATGTAAATATGAATATCGGTAGAAGTTCTCATTGATAAATATGATCAATTGAGGGAATCCCTCAACACGCAGCTGAAAATCTGAGCAACGTGAACAGTGAACTTGTTCAGCTCACGGTGGTATCAGCAAATACCTTATCGTATCCAGTTTAATATATCACCAGTTAAACAAAATTGTGATTAAACAGAGTTTCTTCAATCGGTCGTGGAGTGAAATAAGTATCACCTCTTTCGAGCGTTTCGTTCACGACTCCCCAAGAGATCGACACATCAAGCTTCAAAATACAGAACACTGAATCGACCCTCTCATCGATGCAGCGCTGTTTCATGAACGGTTACATTGTAAATTGGTGATAATGAGTAATTACTTTTTAAGAAATGAGAGACAGTTGCCATTATGTCCAGCTCAGCTGAAGAGTTAGCTACATTTTCATAATCGATACTTCAACTGTTTTCTCAGACGTCTTGGATGGCCGCAGACACGAATGCAAATTTCAAATCTGGAGAATAATATGCCGGTTGGAATTTTTCAGTTATTTGAAATTTATCGGGTTCAAATTCGTTTAATCCAAGACCATCCATGACTGGTGAACAATGTACACCTATAGTACTTAGTACACAAAATGAATAATATTAGGTTCAGAAATAGAATGCAATTTCAACGAGGAATATGATGTTAACTGAGAATGAAAACAGCTCCCTCACTTCCACCAGTTAGTTGGTTTGGTAAGTGACTGTGACGTCGAAGTACAAGTAAGGGAGATTTGTAATGTCGTTGCTACGGAACTGAGCGCTATGCACAGTATCCCACGTGGGAGTAACGGGTCTCAGCAGTAAGTGATTTATAAGGAAATAAATTATATTGCAAAGTAAGATAGGGCCAAGGAACCAGCGGATAAGTGAGACCTCGAGGGACGGATAATACTTCAAATCAAAACCGAGCTGGATGTTTAATAAATTAGTGCCCTATTCTGCATCGTAGTAAACCTTGGTGGTGGCGTTAAAGGTCGTCCATCTGATAATCGGCAATGGAAGGTGGCAGCGGAAATTTGCTGATGACCATGCTCCGAGACGAAACTTTGTGAGATACTATATTTCGAAAGGAACTTCGGAAAGGTCTTAATGATGCCTTGCACAAACATTTTATGGAAGGGAGCGAGGGGTGAGTGGTGGTGGTGGGGGGGGGGGAGAGAGAGAGAGAGAGAGAGAGAGAGAGAGAGATAACGAGAAGGCTCCGAGATTGAGTTGTTATTTCAAAGACCTAGTGAGAGTTTATTTCCCCTCTTGAATTCTATTATATGAATTCAGTTTACATTTCAAATGTTCATTTCTGAACTCACGGGAGGAGGCTATTACGAAGGAGTAAGTTGAATGTTTGTCGAGGGGCTACCTGATATTGCCCGTCATCACTCACCTTTCATTTCTGACGTCCAGTCGATGTTCATCGAAAATGTCAGGGAGGTAATTGGTTCATACACCGCTATTTTACTTTAGTTCTCACTGCGTTGAGTTGGGAGTAATATACTAAAGTGGCAATCAGGTCGCATAGTTAGCGGGGAAAGAAAAGCTTAAGTTTTGCGAAAGCCGTTTTTTTGAGATAAGTTTGAAAAAACTTCACCTTCAGTATCCTTGCCGTCTAATGACCCACAACATTATTTCCGCACCTGATAAACACTAGCTGCCTCAGTCAATCCACCCTCTCATAAAGACTTGAGGAAAAACGGTGGCATTCAAAAAATTAACCGCGGGCTATAAATCACAATAAAAGAACTGCAGAGGGTTAGGCGACCGAAACAGAATGAAGCGTTAGAGTACGCCGATAGCCTGATCGCCTGTTGAAAATTGTGCACACACAGATGGCGATGCCCTAGCGGGTAAACTTTCTTCTGTGTCAATTCTGCACGGGTTGACGCGCTCTGCCATGGCATGGCGTCAGTGCTCCAATAATAATTTTATTCCTGGGGCTTGTTACTCCAGGGTCTCGGCAGATATTGGGATGGTCGAGGGGTCACTGGAAGGTGAGGTTTCTCACTCGATATTCTCTGTTTGAGTTAGGTTGGGGCTGCAAGGTCGGTACTACATGGGCATCATTCGCCATATGGCGCTTGACCTCTTTCACCCAAGCACGGATAAATCGTCGCTAACGACTATAGGCGACAATAAACTACAAACGGAACTGGACAGGAGCATGATGCTGCCGCCTGCAGAGTGACAAACTCTTAGAGCGCGACAGCCAAGGCCATAGCTCCCCATCACAAATGAGCCGGTAGGCCAGTATTGGCCTGGCCCGTTACTCCCATTAGGTAATACCTCTGCCTTATGAGTGTTTGACGTTGATGCTTGGAGATCAGTCTTGTCGTATTTCTTCTTTTCCAATTACCAAGTGATTCATGTTTGGCTCTTGTGACTACCTGGAGCCAGAATCATGGAAACGTTGGTCCAGTCCAGTTTTTTTTTTTTTTTTTTTTTCTCCCGAGGGCATCGGGACAAGTCCCTTTGTCACTGCGGCCACGTGTGGGCCTATTGTGACTCTAGCCCTTCCTTAGTAAAAGGCGTCGTACATACCCGCCCCCTTTATGAAGCCGAGTATGTCCTTCACCGCAGCTTCTGCTATGATGTGGGGCTCAATAATCCCCTGGGCAAAGAATCCAAAGCGTTTCGCTGCTAAGGCAGGGCACTCACATAGGATGTGCTCCGCCGTCTCGTCCTCCGCACCACAGAGTCTGCATTCCACCGCCTCTGAGATGCCCATCTTGTTGAGGTGATACCTGAGTGGGCAGTGTCCGGTGAGGAAGCTAATCAAGACCCTCAAGTCCCTCCTAGAGAGTGTCAGCATCGCCTTTGCCCTTTGACCAGAAGGCGTAACAAGCCTTTTTGATTGTCTAAGTCGTGGCTGGCGATGCCAATGGGCGCTATTTTCCTGTGTCTCCCATTGAGCCACCAAACGGTTCAGGTGACTTTTGGTCTTCGCAAGGTGGTCAGCCTTTTCATTGCCCTCATGCCCCTTGTGAGCCGGCACCTAGATGAGGGAAACCCTATTGTGGGCGCCGAGCTGCTTGAGTGCATGAAGGCATTCCCATGCCAGCCTGGACCTAAAACTATAGGCCACGATGGCCTTTAATGTGGCCTGGCTGTCCGAGAATATGTAGATCCGCTTGCCCTTGAGTCCCTTAGACAGGATCTCTTCCGCGCAGATCTTTATAGCTAGGATTTCAGCTTGGAATATCGTGGCGTACTCTCCCAGCGGCTTAGCCAGACTGTAGTTGGGCCCAACAATGCCCAGTCCAGCTCTGCCTCCCATGACTGAACCATCGCTATACCACCGCAGGCCACCCACCTCGGTCCGGAACGTCTCCTGCTCCCATCGTTCCCGCGAGTGGATACTTACCCTGAATAGCAGCCGAAAGTTTTTTCCCTCTGACATAACGTCGGTAGCAAGGACCACAGCCTCTTCCAGTTTGAACTGTCAAGTTGTTCTTTGGAGGCTTGCCTTAACCCTGGTGGAGATGTTCCCTGTCTGCAAAAGCCTCCCAGATAAGCAGTCTTCTGAATATGTATATGGAGAAGTGAGATGTTCAAAAGGACTTCCATTGCAGCAGTAGGGCAAGTATTCAGCGCCCCTGTAATAGCTAGGCATGCCTGTCGCTGCAGTTGTTGGAGTTTCCTCTGAGCTGCTAGCCAGCATGTTGCCTTCCACCACACCGTGGAGGCATAAGTGACGCGGGGTCTTATAATCCCCTTATAGAGCCACTCCATCATTTTCGGAGTTATGCCCCATGATTTGCTGCACAGCCTCCTGCATGCCCACAGGGCTGCAGTTGCCTTGTGCAGCGCATATCTCACATGTGAATTCCAAGTGAGCTGCTTATCCAGTATCACCCCGAGGTATTTCACCTCTGTACTTATATGGAGCCTTGCTCCTTGCATGGTGGGTGATACTATATTTAGGTTTCTTCGCTTGGTGAATGAAACCATGGTGGTCCAGTCCAGTTACTACAACACTGGAAATTAGTCCGTCTCAACCCAGTAGTATCCATGTTCCACGACATTCCTTCTTCAGATGAAGAAGCAGCTTCCGGCTTATTTGAAATGACCACTTAACTTTTGTACAGATGGATTTAAAATTATGATTGGGGTACTGAATTGAAGAGGAGCCCTACGTACGATTCGTATACCAAATTATCAGTACAGCCCCCTCGAAAATATTCCAAGTGATGTGGTTGAACCTCCAACAACAAGAAAAATTGTATTGATTGATTAAAAAGGCGACAATTGAAAACTAAATAATAGGTAATTGATCACTCTTAAGCAGTAACTTAATTCTCCATAAACACGGTTAAGAATGAAAGGTCAATCAACTAGACATGTGGATAGAACCGCTCTCCGTGTAATTTCATGGACCTGGTGTTAGTCAAACAATCCAAAATCTGAAATCCCCCCTTCCCTTCTTTCTCGTACTCACTCCTTCTCTTTCACACGTGGCAAGAAAGCTTTTTGGTCAATATATAATTTCCGTGGATCACTCGACGTTTAGCTTTAAAGAGGATACGGTTTATTCTCGTTTGCTACTGTTATAATTACCGTTTCATCTATTTTTATACTGATCGGGCGTTGTTCCCCACTTAACAGAAAATTTAGATTTCTTTTGTATTTTTCTTTACCTGTATATTATTTAGTTCTTGCGTTTGCTGAAGGTTGCGCTGTAAGAGTTTGATTCGTAATCTTTTTCAGGGACAACTCCCCCCCCCCTCTTCTGGGCATTGCAAGTTTCCCGACTGGCAAACAAATGAATTACGGGGTCATAAACGGTTTACTTCATAGGTGCTGAAATGACGTGACAATTTCTATCACTTGACGTACCAGCTTGTTTTCCGAGGGTAACAACAACCAACAACCTTACCATTCAACGCTCGTAAAACGGTCAAAGAGTTCCATGAATCCCTCCACAACCGTTGCAAAGACCACTGAGTGCAGTTCAGTAGCCCCGCATTCGTCAACGAGCAGTGAGTGCCCGATTTTTATGGCTTTACCTTGATATAGTTCGTGAGCGATCAGGCAAGCGGTGGAAAAGCGTTGTTATAGGCGGGACAGGATTGTGATTTCACGGAACATTTTACAACACCCGCGGGACCGCGACAACATCGGTCAAGGCTCTTCAAAAGAATAATCAGACTCAGGTGCCCCAAGTCTTGTCAGTCTCCCCGCGAGAATCCATTTCGTTTCCACTGTTTTCTCTCTCTCTCTCTCTCTCTCTCTCTCTCTTCCCTCTCCCCTTTTTTCCATTATGACAATAATTGTGAAGTGGCTGTCAATCGAGACCCTTGCCGTCAGCTCTGCGTTCGCTTGATTTTTTTTAGCGCAGTGAAACTGACAAGTGGCAACTATTAGGAAACTTCATTTCGCGTTCATTAGATGTCAACGAGACGAAATGAACACCAATAATTGAAGTTAAAAGAAACGTACTAGTTACTTCCAGGAGTAAGTACTAACAACTTCAGTGAAATCGTCTCATAGGACTGGAAGAACAACCGAAAACATTACGAAAACGTTGGAATCGTTCGTCACCAAATAATACTGGGACACTTCTTCGAGGTTCTGTCGTATGTTTGGCAACGTTCCCATTGAAATGTGAGCAAAATAATCGAACGACTTAAAACTCCGACACACACTCAATATTTCTATATTAATTATAGCAATAGGTTTCACTTAAAGTCCCACAAGTTGTTTCGGTTTGCTCCCACCCGGAGAACGGTCGGAACACGGTCTTAATGGTTCAGCGTTGTTTGGATCGGAATTCGTAATAAGGACAACCAGTACAAATACGAACTAGTGATTCATACTCGTATTACCCGGCTATTGCCCTGTTGTCTGGGATATCAAACTCACGGTCAATCTAAAGAAAGTACTGGCCAGATCCCAGAAGAGGGGGCTCCTGTGGATCACCAAGGCCTACGATAGTATCCACTGAAGCTCTTCAAGCGATCGCTGACCAAATACACGTTCCGTTGACTTGGCCGTTGAGTGCAAGGTGGACCAGTGGAGAGAGAAAAGGAAGCTTTCACCAGTATGGGCCCAACACTGTGACGACCCCTACACCAAACTCAAACTAGCCGCTCGCGATGAATTGGCGTTAGATAAATAGCAAGAGTGATGAGAATCCATCTTAGGAGAAAGGGGATTCAGCAAGACCACTGGATGAGCCAGTTCCTTAAGAGACGTGGTAACTTCTATGTGCGGCTTCTCTTCTCTCAAAGACTCTCCATCCTGCAGAGGAAACAAAAAACCACGTGTTGCTCCATTGTACTTCTCACAACAGTGAGCGACCAAGATTGGGAAGAGCAACCATATCCCAGCTTTGACTGCTACTAAGCAAGCTTATAACAATTTTGCCCAGTTTGCAGAGGTCATTGCAAAAAAAAACAACGTAGTTACACTTCATCTGTTTTTTTAAACATGCGACACAAGTGAATAGTTGGATCAGGACGGAGTCATGTCTCCGCATGGTAACTCAAGAGCAGCAGCTCTACCGTGAGACTGGCTGAATGGCAACCTGCTGTACCTCTATCGGTCTGGTTTTGGTCGCAGCCTCTTTGGTATTCGTGAAGGTATATCCGTCGTACATTCTGATTAGTGTTCAGGAATGGTCACTATGACAAGAGAACAGACCTGATTTATAGTACCTGCATATCATATTTATTTTGAATTGTTGAAAGGTTATTTTCAACTTTTTAAATAAATTAGAATATTTTCTACATATAATATATATGTATTGTACATACAGTTTACTTTATCAGTCATTCCACCGTTTTGATTGAGAGTCCTTCCCTTCCGTTTTTGATGTTAGAATCATTTTATAGAGATAAATTGAATAACCGGAATAAATCGTCGAGTTTCGAGGAATGGAAACTACCTCTCCTCCTTCCTATCCTTTCTTGTTGCAGTTGGCAACAGTCTGATCTAATTGGGATTTTAGGGAGATAAGGAATTTCGGGTATTGTATTCATCCCGAGGATTTCAAGTTTGACAAATCCTACTGCTGATGGAAAACAATCGGAAAGGGGTTTACTGACGAGAACGATTCGTCTTTAGGAATGAATGGCAGGTTTTAGTGTCGTGCAAGTACATTTTATGGTAGTGCGAAGCGGTAGTTACGGCTCTTAGGAATCGTCTAAGCTCGAACTGTTCCGTCTACTAGTGGAAAGTGAGCGTGATGAACGATGCCGCGACCTTGAACAATAAACCCCCCGCGTTACTGTTAGCGACCTTTTCACGAGCTTTTCGTTACATCCGTGAACTACACGACCCGTGAAACTTGAATGCCACGTTCGGAAGGAACATTTTCTCTCTTCGCAAAGTTGTACGCAAATCGAACAAAAAAGAGAGCAAGCGCCGCCTTAAAATGCGCGTGTCTTCAAAGTCAAGAGCGTTTTGCAGCGAAAGGGGAAGAGAATTTTCCAAGGATTTATAATAATTACGTAAACCCGTTAGGCCTGAAATTGTCGTCACCTTCAGCCTTTTTTCCACGATAAACAGCCTCAATAAATATTAATTATTCTTAAGATTAGTTTATATCCAACGTATTGTGGAAAAGTAAGTTAAAATGTCTGAACACCATCTTTTCAAAATGAAATCGACAGTAAAGTGTGTTGCCCAATCTCTAAGTCGGTAGGAACCTACCAACCCCTTCTGAATTTTATCGCACCGAACTCTCCAATCGGTTGATAATTCTATTATGTTCAATAGCTTTCACTCATTTTTATCTGATCTTGGTATCATAAAGTATATACCTAATCGCAAACGACAAAACAAAACCGGTCAAAAATAGCGAAAATGACTTAATTTTACGTTATCAAACAACCATTAAGTCACGAATTTGGGCGTAACTGAGGATACGTGCACGATTGGGCGGAAAACAGAATCGAATGAAGATGTCTGATGCATCTCACTTCTCAGTCGCTTGTACTCAGCAGCAATTTTGCCAACTACGCGATTTCTTGACAACCAATCCAATTTGATTTGATCAAGAGTGTTTTTTGTGGAAAGGTTTGTGATTATCGTTTCCGAATTATTGGAAAAATGCTGAATTCAGGACAAAGATATTTATTGAGGGGTCAAACCGGCACCCATTTACCAATGTAGAGCTTAACGTTCATCTAGCATTCTCAATGGATGCATCAAATCAGTCAAAATGTGCGTATTCTTGGCTTGTCGGAAAAAAAAAGCGGTGAGCGTTAGCGGAGCAGACACTAAGCGGAGATGGCAAAACATATTCCAAAAAACACGCTTGAATGAAAATGGGAGGAAACAGTGGGCGAACGCCTTAGCAGTAATTCGAGAACCGACAGTCTAAGGCTATTTGACGAAGCGAAGGATGACTCCACATTCGGACCGTTTGATTCCATAGGTTTATTTCAAGTTCATTGCCCCTTCAAAACGACGGTAGAATGGGCTAGTTGGGGAGCAGTTGGAAGGTAACAGCGAGCGAGTCAACGCTACGGTCCGGACAATGCAGTTCACCCGAAACTGTCAGTACGAGAGGTTCCGAAATGTATTGGCTTGTTCCCACTCGTGTTCTCGCCGAGTAATCATCGCTTAGGTTTTTATAGAATTGCTTGCACGATGTTATCGCCCTCGTTGGTGTTTTTAGTTCAGGAATAACCGGAAAAAACCATTCAAAGAGACCACAGGTCTGTTTTCTTATTTGATGACTGTACCTAAATCCTCGACGAGGGTTATATCAATCATGGAAGTTGCGGTTTCGCTAATATGTAAGACCGGCCACTTGCAGCATCCACGGAACATAGACCTGCGGAGGTACGGCAGGTATTTGGTCGTTAGCCAGTCTCCCGGTAGAGAGCTGTTGCCCATGTGTTGCCCACCTGAGGAATCCAGTATCATCGGGGAGGAGTTCTTACTCTGGTTTCCCACTTGATCTATGTACTTGAGTGGCAAGTTTCAAAAGGACAGATCAACTATGACCACGTTTCTTAGCCATCACCTTCTTCGGGAACTCTGCCAAATGGTTGTAGGCTAGCTTTGTAGCAGTCAATGCTGCTAAGTTCGTTTGCCCTCCCAACAACCGTTGCTCACTGTTGTAGAAACTACAGTGGAGCAGCACATGGTTTCTTGTTTCCTCTGCACTGGAGGCACAAGACGTGCATGAGAGAGAGTCTTTCAGAGAAAAGAAGTGGAGCCGCGCATTGAAGTCACCGTGTCCCGTGAGGAACTGGCTCGTCCAGTGGTCTGGCTCAACCCATTTTCTTGAAAGACGTTCACGGATGTTGGAGAAGAACTCATACGTATCACGTCCCTTTGACGAGCATTCCCATTTCTCTAGTGCCCATTTGTCGATAGCGGCAAGTTTCTGTTCTGTGGTGAGATCTGCACGGAGTTCAGCTCAAAGCGGGGGAACCTCCCGTTTCACTCTCCACTTGTCAACCATGCACTCAACGGCCAAATCAACTGGTAACTGACCAGTGATCACCGCTTCTGTTGATACAGTCTTGCCTTGGTGATCCACAGGATACACAGGACATCTCTGGGATTGGGCCAATACTCTCTCTTGATTGACTATTAGTTTGCTCCCCCAGACAACGGGGCAGTAGCCAATCACGCCTAGATAGATGGCCTTATACATGAGGATAGTGTCGTGGTAACACACGCCCCAAGTGGCCTTAGTAATGGCACGCAGTGAGGCAAACCTTGCAATGGTAGTGCTTTTGAGGGACTGGAGGTGTTGGTTGAAACCCCACCTCTCACCTATATTCACTCCTAAATAATTGACATGCTTTTCAAGCCTGTGGCCGCCAAAGCGTATTGTGGGTATATTATTCACTTTCGCTTTCAAGAGGATCAGCTGGGTTTTTTGGGTGGTTGGGGGTTTTTTCTTCAATTTGTCGGACTGACTCTGCAAAGATCAGCTCAGTCAAGTCGACCACATAGGCGTACGGCTCGCAGTCAGTCTCCATGAGCATTCCAGAGTGCTGGTCCAAGGACCGAGCCCTGTGGGCACCCCTTCTCAATCTTTCTCCGAACGGAGGCACACACCACAGTAAAGAAACATGAAACTGAGGTTTTTTGAAAGACTTTTTTTCAAAAATGCATTCACATTCACGCATTGTTGAACTAAGATATGTATCAATCGCAAACTGGATTCAATATTGCACAATTAGGTATAAACTTTTCGAGCATACAAAATTAAATTCGTCGCTAAAATCATGGCTTTTTTACTCCGAATGTATTACTGCTTTTGTCAAGATAAATACTGAATTCGCAATTTGAATAACTAAGTAACCATTTTATGGAAACCCCAGAACAACCTGCAAGGGTAGAACACCATGAATAAAAGTTAATGACGAATTAAACATCTATTACTGAAACAGTAACTTTTGCGGGTGATATGTGAGGTGTAATCGTGAATAATGCCACATTTACCTATGCCACAATTATCAAGGCCTATGGATAAACAAACACAAAACGGTTCCGTATTAACTAAAAAAAACAAAAACACATTAGGGTTGGTACGTATTACTATGATAATTTAAACTACGATTTTTTTGTTTTGTTTCGGGAATCCCCCCCCCCCCGAAAAAAAAAAAAAAGTTTCCCGAAATTCCTCAATTTTTAGCTTTCCGTTCAACTGAGTTAATCACCTTTGTCACCCTTCTAACTTCTGTACATTTTCCTCGAACGAAAATCACACCAAAACCACACATTTGATCTCCTCTCCACACCTTGTCTTTCCAACGGTGGATATGAGAAACACCAAAATTCAGCATCAGTCCAATGTATCATGGTTCTACCTTGTGCCATTGCTCACCATTTGTAAGTGCTTCACTCATTTAAATGTTTGAATCGGGTTGTTTTATTTATTTAATACTAAATCTGTAACCCCTTACAAATGTTGTGAGATATACCGACAATTAGGCATAGACAAGAATTATTTACGCCAGTCGATTCATTCTAATTGGTGGAGGCTATCGTGCAAAGCGGACCTTACTGTGGCTGAGGATATTATTGCGTACTGCCCCAGGAACCATTCCTTCACAAAAACCATGAAATGCGAACTAAATCTCTCACGACAAAGTCTTGGATACCCATTTCAATTATAAAACGGACGATTGTCTATTTCCACTTGAATTGAGTTACAATGTGATATCGATTTCGACTGTTAGGTCTCAGTATGCGTTCTTGTTACTGATGATGATCGGGTATGCCGTAGGTAGAACAGCCTTGCACAATTATTGTAGGGACGCTTTTTGCGATGGCCAGACAAATCACGGTCACTCGGATGAGCCATTATCATCCTAATTATTTTCACGAAAAGGTTTACTGTGCCCCTGATCATGTTCACTACAAACGAATGGTTTAATTCAGTTCGAGAAAGGAGTAATTGTGATTACTAAAAGTTTAATTGTTACTGAGAAAAGTTGAATTAAGTTTGTTAAAAGTTAAATTTACGTTGTGAATGGATTAACTCTTGTTTGTGAAGAGCCTGGCGTCTCATCTAATTGAGGAGTGAGGGGGATCGTTTGATGCGCCAGACGAGATATTTTTCCGCTTAGCCATCCATGTAAAGATTCGAAAAATGGACCGATTGAGTCTTTTGATAGGCGTCTCGTCACTGCCAGGTAAATTCCTGCTCTTGAGCAGGTACAGAAGAGTACGCATTCACGTACCGGTTAATGTTTGATATTGGTGATGTGTACTTGCCAGGGAAAGTAATGATCTTGACCGACGGTTCCAACATATCCGTCTAGTGCTACGGTGGAGTGTCGTTTCAGCTTATATTTCAAGTCTTTTCCAAAGTGTTGAATGTAGTGCGATTGATGAGGGTGTCTGCCTGAATTCTAACTGGAAGTTGTGTATTAATTGACCGATTCATATGCAGGATCAGCGGTGTTTTATGAGCTTTCCGAATGAAAAGGATATCGCTGGGTAAATGGGTGTGGTCTATACGATGTAAATTTCTCAAGAGTTCCTTCCAGTTAGGATATCACGGTAACCTACTGAGGTGGTGCTCTCGAAGCAGTTGGACCGCATTTGAGTAGGAAAGAACCATAACTTGGTATCATGATTTTGATGATGGTATGCAGGTTATTTGCATACAAAACAACCACCAACCAAATACCTTAGCCCTCTCTTCGAATCAGTCTCATCGTTCTTTAGTTCCTTAATTGCAGTTAGAGTTATTTTTGTATGTGATTCCTCCACAATCTGATCACAACCGTATCACAGATACGAAGAAGTTAAGAGCCACCATACTTGCCTGACTCTCTTTTGTACGTTTCTGAATACTGGCTGATTACGCCACATGTTAGTTCTTGTCTAGTCTTACTGCAGCCTAAATGAGGAATTGAAATATCGTGCCGGTAGTTTTAAGCACGTCGCCTGGGTTCAGGAGCACAATGCGGAGTGGAGTTTCCACAGGCAGCAGCATTTGCGCTAGGAACCCTCTTAAGGGCGTGCCGTGTCTGTTCCTTCGAACGGGGTTGTCTTCGTACTGCTTCGTATGGTTGCCACGCGAAGAGCAGGTGAATCAACCAGACTATTAAATCCGAATCGGAAAGCCAATCAGTTTCCAGTAGCGGTTTCAATTCAGCGTCGAGCGTATGAAATATCTCATTCAAAAACCTAATTCAGAGCGTTCTTCATTTGACGGTAAATGAACGCCGAAATGAAGGCGTATGTTGAATGGACGTTTTAAATTGTTCAGAGTGGAAGTGAGGGTTTGTCCTTCTGAATGGTGAGAGGTCAGGTGGAGCAATGCTGCTCTCTTCTGGCGCTGTTCTATGCCACCGCCGACCTCCCATCTACCTCGAAACGTGATTAGACTTCCTTGAGCTGAAGGTACACAACACTCAACTTGGTTGCCCAACGCATTTAATCCTTTTTTTTTTGTCGAAGTGAGTACACGATTCTTTACAAAACGAAGCGGATTTAATTTGGTTGAAACCCCTATCGTGCGTTAATTAGGTTTTCATTAGTATATTTAGTGTACACCATATTTGTTATATGAGATTATGGTTTATTCACGATCACCAACGCGGGAGCCACGTTATAATCATAGAATTCCTATTTTTTCTGTTGACACAAGTCAAGGGCCAACACCAGAACCGTTTTCTAGAACGGTTCTCTCAATTTACTGTTACCGTAATGCATTCTGGTATGTTTTACTGCGAACTCTCAGTTTCTATCGTTTCCAATATGATTCACATTACGAATAGCAAGAAATACGAAATAATCGCGGTCGCCAAGGTACAGAATTAGTTTCTTGTTTGAAATATCGTAAGTATTTTAATGATATTTAATTACTATTGGTATTTGGATGCAATTAGCACATTGGTGCTGTGCTACTTTGGTATTAATATCAATAGCTATTGTTACGTAGTTTCTACTCATTTCAGTCACTATTGATATTCAATACATTTTGTCATTCGGTTGATATTGACATTAGCTTTCCCTTTATAATCGAATACTACGGAAATCCTGTGCTGCTGGCATCAGCTACTTTTCTATTCCCTTAGCTCCACGATGTAGAAAGGGAAGTTATGTAATCGACTGAACAAAAATATGAAGTTTTCTTCAGATCAATGTTTTAAGGGCTATTTAGTCTGAAAACACCATTTGAGAAAATGGTCTGAGCGTCTGTGTTGATTAAGAGACAACAGCTTGATAAAATGGACTCAAATCGCATAATTAGTCGGCAGATTATTGTTGTGTCGAACCCACACAGCGGAAGTTGTTATGAGGTTGCATGGGAAGGACGACGGAGACGCGAGTGAGAACTGAAAAAGATGGTGTCTTGTCGGCATTTCAGTCTTGAAAGTTGTTGTGTCGGGTTATCGGAAACTGAATGATTTGTGTGCCCAAGGACGTTCGATTAAGTGAAAGAGGACTGAGAATACAACAGTTTGTTCAGTTTTAAAGGCGTTGTACATAAAGTTTATATAGTTCAAGTGTTAGCTGTATGTTGTCACTGTCTTTCAGAGTTAAACGAGTTTTTATCAAATACCAACAGTTAGAAGTATGAGAATAATCGGAGGGGAACTAACTATAGTTATCATAGTGATCAAAGTACCAAATATTTTATTCTCAAAAACGGCTTCAATGATTTTGGTCAAATCAATGTTGCGAACGACTCTAAACTACAGTACAGTACTGTAAAATTCTCATCCGTGGGACGAGAGCAGCGAAATAAATTCCCCTGAATCTTCTTCTCAGAAAAATCAGGGTGGTAGTTCGACAAAAGATGAGAGATAGGTAAAGCTTATACAATAACTCACAAGTAACCCCAAAAATCCAACCACCACCGTTACACATACTATTATTTCTCTCAGTTTTTACCAAATAATTCTAAAACCGTGAACAGTATCCTTCCCAAAAACACAATCTTGACGAGTCCCGTGAATACCCTTTATTCTGATTGCTCAATAATGGTGGTGGGATATGTGAGAGCACTATAAATTCTGGAACTTACCACGTTCAAAGGAACAGAGCGAAACATTGGTTGCATTAATAGCTAAAACCTTGAAAACGGGTCAATTCACGTGGGGCTGAGGAAGGTTGTGAAATGCGTCAGATATTTTGTATTAATTTATGTTGACAATCGGTCGCGATAGTTTGCAGTAATAATTGGCAGTTATTGTGGTGCAGTTGCCAGTTATTTCAATTGTCATTCTTATTTTATTGTTTTGACGTTAGTTTTAGATTTATCATTTATCTACATACTTTGCTGTTTTGGATACTCGATCAGTGATTATTTCTGCTACTGTCGACATTCATTTATTTTGGTTACTGTTGATATTCAGTGGTTATTGAGTTACTATTGGTATTAGATGGTAATGTTTACTTGGTAACTACAAGTATTCGGCTGCTATCGCTTTTGAAAATATTAGGTATTGTTACATGAGTGGTGTTCACGTTTATTCGCTATTAATACTCAACCCATCGATGTAGTAATCTGGCTGCTACTGACAGTCATTACCACTAATTATTTAGTCACATTTTGTATTAGGTTGTCGATGTTAAGCAATCGCTATTGATAACAGTTATCCAGACATCTGATTACTCTGTGTATTCAGTTTCTGCTCTTGCCATTTGCTTGGTATTGGTAACCAGTGGTCATATACATTCAGTAGCTTCTGTTATTTAGTTGATAGTGTTAGGCAATTTCAAGTCATTTGATTGTTGGTGGTAGCCAATTTCTACTGTTATTTACTTCTTATCGTTATTTGGAAGCTATATGTATAGACACTATTCCTATTGAGGTTATGTGCAGGCTACCCTTTGGTCGATATTGTTAAGCCATTGCTATTGTTATTGTGTAATTTGTTATGTAATTAGAACGCCATTGGAATTAGTAACTCAACCAAAAAGTAGAATAAATAAGCGAAGGGGGAAGCAAGGGGCTTTATAAGTCTAAAGCGTTCGAAGAGGACACCACTCAACCATTGCTTATTATCAGATTTACAGTGATGTGCTTAGCTTCCGTGCCATCCCTATGTCTACTATTTGTAGATGTGTATCGAGGGCAGCAACGCCCTTGGTATATGCGCCACTCCTATATCTACTACCTTATGTCAAATTTGCTTCAAGGAGTACTTTCAAACCCACTCTTTTACCTACCTCAAAAAGCAACTTTCAGCTAGTTAATTTTATTAGGGAACTAAATTTACTCCCCACTGGTGGGCGGTGGGTGGTTTACTCCCCTTCCCTTATCCTGGGTGTAGGTTCAGGGGCTGAGTTCTCCCATAAACCGAGGTGCCACTAGCACGCACCTTCCCGAAGCACCCAGGCCCTAGAGTCGCTCTCCTCCTGGGGTGCTAGCGTCCAGCGGGCGTGCTGTCGCCTAGTCATCCACAACCTCCCCGGAGTGTTCCCATCCCCTGCCTACCCGAGGCCACCGCCAACAGGCTTCCCGCCCCCTCTATTATTTATTTATTTCTTATTTTTCTTTGTTTCTCATTTTCCTATTTTTTAGTCTCCCTCATGCGCTGCGGACTGAAATGCCGTGGGATTTTTTGACAAACTTTGTCTGGGGGGGGGGGGGGGTGTAATGGTTTGCGGCGGACTGCGGATGGTGGCAACGCTGTCGCCGCCACCTGTGCAGTTCGCCGCTGTTTATATTAGGGGAGGAGCCGCATTTTAGTCTGATAACGGCTATCGACATCGCTGACGAATCTTCCCCTTTTTTAAGCCAGTGATCAAATATTTAAATTCCCTTTAGATTGTGTGAAGTAAGGTAAGCGATCAGAGCTTGGTGTTTCATTTCCCCCATTGCCCCTTTATTGTCATTTACTACAATCCGAGCATAGGTTGTTTGTTTCATTCTAAAAGGAGTTCATTTCATTTCATTTCGAGTTTTTCCTGATTAAATTCAAGTGGCTCCTATTTGGTTTATAATTTCATTTCCCAGTACTTTCCTGAGAGGCATTATTTTTTTTAATTTTCATCAAGTGAGTATAATTGAGTGTAGTTAATTTGTTCGTTTCTTTTGGGCCCGGACACGACTTTCACTCGTGTTCTGTACGCGGGTAATTTGTAAAAGAATTCCCCAAGTACATCACAACTTACATAAAAACGTATTATTGATAACCCCATCTTTTTACCTTTTTCTCCACTACTTATATCATAAGACTGGTACAGCATTCGCCATAGTTTCCTATTCCTAATTCAGAAACTCAGTACTAATCATTTTCAAATTTTTTTTGCGGGTGTATTCTTAATAATAATGATATCGTTATAAACAGACCAGTTTTCGTGTAATTTTTGCCATGTTGGCGTTTAATTGCCATTGAGGGACTGTCTCTATTATATGATTGCTTGTCCTAATGGTCGCTATTGGAAGCAATCAATTGATGTCGAAGGTGGAATGCTATGTTACTCGACAGTTATTGACATTATGTTGCATTGATATTGTAGTATATTTGCTATTTATATTCGACAACCATTGGAATATGGGTGCATTGCTCTTCCATTGTTAATGAGATTTTGTTGATAGCCCAATTTATTATTTATATCAGAAACATCCGTGGAACAATACCTATTTTTACACGGATGTTTTTGTTATGCAGGTCCTATTCATATCAGTGTGCTATTATTTCTTATTTGCTACCAATATTAGTCGCTTTATGATATGCATTCATTTGTGTTATGTTGTTTCAATTTTTATTAATAACTGGTGGCTGTGTTCATCAGCTCCTATTGGTATTTCTTTGATATTATGTGAGGATACCGGTTGCTATTTGCTTGCTAGTACTATTTAATTGCTATCCGCGGTTGCTATTACAACTTGGTACAATAATTATCTGGCTGTTATTCCTAATAGCAATTGTAACTTGGTCGATGTTAATATTAATTCGATGATTGCCGCAAACGATTGCTATTTAGTGGATATTGTTATTCTGTTGATATTATTCGGTTGTTACGAATAATGCTTTGCAAAGATTGCTATTTCCGTTGAAAACAATATAGTTATCTTTTAATAGTATTTTATAAGTGATATAACACGCGTTGAAAACCATCCGCCTTTTACGCAACACTTTTCACGGAATTTAAGTATCAGTGTATTGTTCCGAAGCTTACATCAGCTCAAAAGATTAAGCAAAAGATTTGGACATCAGAATGAGATGTCGTCATATGTTGCCATCGAAAAAAGGTTTACCTAATGGTTAAATAATCTGACTTGATTGGAATTACAACGACGAGAGCGAGGAAAGTTGTAACTTGAAGGATTAGAAAACGATAGAATATTACCGCGGCATCTAATCCCTTCAGAGAACATCCCCGTTCGCTAAGCCTTTTCTTGAACTACGCGAGCACAAACAATAACCAAAACCCATCAGACTGTTGGCATACCGGACTCTGAAGTAGAGCGAGCATTTTTTATTTGGGGCGTGAAATTAGAATTAGGTGAGGAGAATGTAAGCGCGGACCATTGTGGACTCGGATCTGTAACTTAGGTAGGAGTTTAGATTGAATTTATTGAAGAAAGAAATGCGGGAGAATGAAGAGGTGCGGGAAACTAATGTGAGTGTGCGGTTTACCTTTCTTCCGTGAATCAGAAAAGCCGCAGCAGCAGCAGCAGCAGCGGACGCCTTCCTTTGAAACCAAGTAAAATGACTTGTGAAGAGAAGACATGATAACTTCGGGAAAATTGTAATTGAAAATTGCGGACGGATCTAGTAAAACTACGACATTTCATCAATCATTATCGCAACCTAAGCAACTTTATTGTTGAAAGAACCATTCTACCGGAAAATATGTTCTGTGTGACTCGTGCGTCAGACTTTCCACGCCCTTTCTCTTCACGTTCAAGTTGGCGATTTCATTACGTTATGTGAACCAGCCCAAGTGGTCATGCAACCTGCAAACCTTAATGCCCGTAGTAAAGGATTTTCTCCTGAAACTTATAAACATGCTGGTCATCAACTTTGCCTGGATCTCTCAACACTATCGACTTAGGAGATAAATTATCTGCACAAGCTCAATTATTCAGTGTCGCTGCACTAGCAAAACGATAGTTTTTCTGACAGAGCTCCTGTATCTAATGAATCAAGACACTGGTTCTTGCCGCTGTCTTAGAAACGATATCGATACACTTGAACAATGGCGGTACCTTTACCTACATCAAGTAAACGTATACCTGAGCATAATATAACTTTAGATTAGGACTTTATAGACTAGCTTTTGAATAAATCAAGGCTGCCATTAAAAAAAAGTCAGTATGTGTGTTTTCCGCTTTAGGAATAGAGAAATTTGTACATCTGGTTCCGAAGGATCCAGTCATTGTAGCTTGAAATCAAGTAATTAGGCTTTACTTTAGGTATAAATCACGGACGAAGTCTTCAGCAAGTAATTGATAAATGCTGACGACCAACACCTGGCAATCAGTTTGTTCGTGAAGGCTCAATCGTTGTGGCAGTTCGTTCGCATCAACTCTGACATTTTTCATGATTTTTGTCGCTTTTCTTTCAAGCAACAGACGCCGACTAGAAACTTTTCTTAGAAAAGAGCAAACCACAAGGTGACGCAAAGTTGCCTTTAGTGAATAACTTTCGGAAGACCTTGAACGTTTTGCTCGGCGCACTATAAAGTATTTCCCCTCGGGCAACTGGGTGATTGAAAGGCGCCAAACTGCGAGCGACGATTGCGTCGTTGTCAAGCACCTCGCTCTAGCACCAGGCCCTGGTCCACGCTCATTACGGCCAGTCGTGACAACGGTTTGGACCCTTTCACTCCGAATCTGAAATGAGTCCTTCCGATTACACGGTTATTGACGATTGAAGCACTTCATTTGAGGCCAGCGGGGAGGCTCAGCCGATTTGTTTCACTGTCGTGACGCCTCCGACTCCTCAGTTTATTAGGCCTTCTTCAAAGATGACACGCCAAGGATACGACGTGTTCGCGACACTGACGACTCCGTGACGAACAGCCCAAGTCCATCGAGACAGCAGGCTTTTCTCTTGTTATGCTCGACTTCTGAATTCAAGTGTTGCTTGAATCATGTGAACTAGGAAACCGGTCGCTTCTGGGAATCACTAAACTCGTTACCACTCGCTACTTGTTCAGTCGCATCCACTTTAATCTCGAAACATTTCAAGTGAGAGTTTACAATCATTTATAACATCTGGGTACACATTCTGTAGTGAATCCCTTTTTAGGATGTTTTAAAATAATTTATTTGTCGACACATTACGAACTTGATTTTATTGTCATTTAAAACTAGTGAACCATTTTGAAGGGTTCACTACTATTAAGAAGAGCAACCTTAATAAAATACAATCACAAACTTGAGATGAATTTAGCGTAAAAGTGTTTGGTGCGACGAATCACTCTCTCCTCCGCCTGACGTTTTTTCAGCTTTTGTAACCACTCTAACACTAACTTTATCCGTTTTCACTCAGTTTATATTAACCTGGCAGAACTTGGCGTTCTACATTGGAACTGGTACCCCACCACTTACGTACGGCGTACGTGGCGTAGTTGTGGCAACTTCTAATGAGTAACCAGCGTGTAGATAATTTATGGGATTCGCGACGTGATATTTTCTGTTGGAATATTCCCGTTTATATTCTAAAAATTTAGGGAAAACAATAAGAAACAATTTAATAAAACTGGCTAGAGCGGTTTATACCAGAAAAACGTTCGATGACTACGACAACTACTTCAGTTTTGGATCAAAGCTGCTCACATTGTAACTTCCGTTAATGTGGAGGCTAGGCATCAAATTTGGGCTGATTTGCTCCCGCCGTTCTTTCCCACACAGACTTTCCCGTTCACAGACTCGGGACAACTTGAAACGCGGAAGTCGGGAGAAAATTTAATTTTTGTGTATCCAATCACACGACTTTTCTTCAAATCAGGATAATGGATGGCAACCTCATGGGAGGCAGGTATCTCATTACCCTCAACCTGAAGCTGTTATCGTCCGTTTTTACTCTTTGTGTTCTCCATCTCTGACGCAAATCCGCGTTTGCACGTTCATTTATTCGACTGTGCTGTGTGCCGACATGGTTCTTCTAATTTCTTATGTTAAGTTCTTTGAAAATCAAAGTCTGGCAAAGTTGAGTAGTTCGAATTCGATTTTTGCTGTTTCTGAAATTTGGCCTTGGCAGGCATTTTTAAACGTGTGATAGGAAATGGAGGAGATATTATCTACTCTAATGGTTTATTCCAAATCCAATAAAACGAACGGTATAACGATAACTTTAACAGATGACTCGTTATTTCCCCGCTTAGCATTCGATGGAACTCCCGCCGGTTACACCACAAAGAATCGCCAATTTTAAGCTAATACGCTATGGCAAGGACAACCGGGAGTTCCGTACTTTAAACTAGCAGAGTAGCTTTTAAAAACTTCAGAGAATTTGGTGTTTGAGGGTTGTCCAGTTAACCCAAGGTTCTACGAGAAAGTGCAGTTTTTACGAATGTACTCTTCAAAGAGAATGGTCAATATCAGAACAACTTCTCAGGCTGATTCCGCGATAATCCGGAACTTAACAGCTTTAAAACTACCTTAACGCATTATCTTGGCACAGTTTTCCCATTTACATTACAAATCGTTAAAATATTACGAGAACGACATGATGAATACGTTGTCAAGTACATAAATAATGTATAATATTTAACATACGTAATATTGGAATACTGATTGGATTCCCTGTACAAAGTGGAACTATTGGAACTTTTGAATTTAATTTCTGATACTAGGAAAAAATAGTTATAATTCCGCACGTCATCGTCGTGACGGCTTTAACTATTTTTCCTCGATCGAAAGAGGATCAAGCGACCGAGCACTCCACTCGAGGGACTTCGTGACTTCAAGGGTGGTTCCATTCTTTTCTTCCTGGAGCCTTCGTTAAGTGCAAATGTAAGAAACAAGACACTCGTTTGTGTTGCTGTTAGCGAACGAGCGATTACCTGCGAGTGATTTCTTAGAGGGAAAGACACAGTTGTGACCAGAGTGCTCCAAGCTGGGAACAATCATCCCGTTCCACCTAGCAGAAAAAAGCTTATTCACGTTCCTGTAGAAGTGAAGTTTTTTCAGTTACTAATCGGGTAATAATCGGTCAGATCACCTTCCCGTTGGTGGTTCTCTTTTAGATTGTGCTGACACTCGGGGGTTGTGCGGCGCAGCAACCTGTGTATCCTGCAACGTTGTCCAGACGCTAACCACCATGAGAAATGGCCTTTCTTACCAGACTCCTTAGGCGAGTATTGATAAAACGATTAACCATCGGCTTTTGTGGTCTGCAAGCCCGCATATTAGTTTCTTTTTCGCGTTCATGTTAATATAATGTAGCTTCTGTAATTCACTTGTCTGGGATGACTCTACCAGTAACTACTAGGTAAGTATCAGGAACGGTTAGCAGCTAGAAGCCAATTAGACATTCTTTGTTTGCCTGGCTGCGCTGTTATGGCTTTAGAGTTCATTAGCGTTTGACAGTAAGGGAACCTCGAGTGAAGATTCAATTCAACCGACACAGGGATAGAACTTGCTCAAGCCGATGATGATAAAGGAGTATAATTTTATGCGAATTTTATGGGCGCATCGCCTGCTTCTAAGCCGGGACAGTTATGAAGTTCCATCACCGTTGGCCCCACTCTTGAGAGCTGGTCATGAAGCAGAAGACCAGTGCCAGATATGAGTCTGAAAACCTCCGTGGAACAAACTAGACGCGTTAAATGGTTAGAGTTCAGGAGGAATCATCAGTTGACCATATCTGCAACTCTGCCCAACAGCAGACGGAGGACGCCACAATAAGTATTACAGCCTCCACTATTTCATCTGCTTTCCTGCAATGGGAAGAAGGATCCCGGACGCACTACTTAAGATTTCAGGCCGATTCAAACAGGTATGGAATAGCAGGGAAAAGCGTTATTTGATGCCTGAGAAGCAGTAATGAGCGCTCTAGCCTCCTTGGCCGAACTATCAATTAGTAATTCACGCGGACCCGAAGGCATCGTGCTGTTTTATCCATTTTCCTCCCTAATCATGACTCGTTTCAAGTCATTATATTAGTGTTGGGTAGCACTCAAACCTGTCTTGCGCATTTTACTTTCAAACCTCAACTTTAAGGAGGGAAATATGGTTCATACAACATATACAAACAGTTCAACAACCGTCATTTCGTCACGAAATTCGCAAAAACCTCCTTACACCGCTTCTTCAATCACTTTGTGGAGAAGCATCGAAAACGTCATTACAACTACACGCATACACACCAATGCCGTGTGAAAAACACGGACAAAAGTAGCAACATTCATACAAATAAATTACCTTCACACACGAGCTTTGAAGAAGAAAATAGAAGTGATATTCTACGAATACTAATTATAAGTATAGAGAATTTCGGGAGACAATATATCGAGACGACGGAACGAGAACGCGAATACAAACTTAACTTTGTAACCAAGGAAAAATGTGAGCTTAAATTAAACGCTTGGTAATTCAGGGATTTGGACAACGAATGTAGAGGCCGCAAATCACCAAAATATCAACCATCAGTGTGTGGGTACAGGCCAGGCTAGCACAAATAAGCTCACACATATTGATTATTACACAAAAATTGTCAACTAATTAAAACCCAGACTACGATTCAAGTTTATGTTCGGAGGTGAATACCGAGAAAACAAGTGATCCTCTACCTCCGAATAAAAAGAAGAAACTCCAAAAATAATGTACTCATGCACTCAGTAACTATGGAAGACCAAAATTGGTCACTATTCAGAGGGTGGACTTTCTCATTCAAGCAATTAAACCACTTTACGGTCCACCAGTTCATACTGTTGTTAGAAGATTTTGTGAAAGTTGAAGAGTATCCCTGAATTCTTGACATCTGTGGTATTGATAAGTCATTCTGACCCTGTAAAGGCGCAGAGTCCCCCGAAAAGGAACTGACGCTCATCCGAGTACCTCAATCCACTCAGAACACGGTTTTTCCTACACCACAGAACACTACCAGGAGAGCAGATCTTGATCACCACTCTTACAACCTACCACGAAGAAATGTAAGCTTCGCAAGATTAAGGGAGTGCACTTTCCAGGTCATCCTTGGATCAACTGATACACCGAGAATGTTTATCTCAATCGGAGTTTTAGGAACCAAAGAAAAATCACGAAGGCAGGAAACACGGTCTTGAGTTTTGCCATCATTAATAGCCAGGCCGTAGGAGTTGAGCCAATGCCAATGCATGAGTACCAGCGACAGCCAACGGAGGAATTCAACAGTTTTTGAACATCGCGACTATTGGAAAGAAAGCATGATAACGACTGGCCACTGGCCCATCTATTCTTCAGTTGATCGCATCTTCTGCTTGGGACGCATCAATGGTCCCTGAGATAGAATTGACGTTTCCCCCATCCGTCGAGGCGTTGGGAGGTCTTTGGTTGCCAGTGTTACCATCAACTTTACTGGGCCTAATTGGTATCTGAAAAATGTTCCTCTCCTGGGCCTACTGGGTTACTACCCATCGTCGTAACCGCTACGCTATCAATGAGGCATATCCAAACACAGCAACTTGCATCGTCAGGTAGTATCAAACATACGGACGGTGCAGTGATGAGACTTGCCGTTCTGACTGTAATTCTATTAAAACGTTTCATGGCAGTCGTGAATGCTGGGGCAGTTTTCAACCACAAATCACTTTGACCGAGTTTTCCAGATGCACTTTCGTCTCGCACATGAGCGGAAACCTTGACAATATGCACGCTTTTCTAACGAGCGACCTCCACTCGCCGCCTGCTCACATTCGTTTCGAAAATACTTCGCTAAAAAAGCCTCTCCTCGTCGAAAACGATCAATATAAGTTTTTGCGGCTATTTAAAAGTAGTTATGTGGCATACTCGTTGGCGTAATGGCCTTCTAACAGAGGAAACAGGCAGAAAATGAACTATCGCAAGGCTTCAACTAGTTAGGTCACCCTTTCAATGGTCAGTTCAATAACTTGTCACTGGCTTTCTCATCCGTCCAGTTGAGTTCGAAAAGCTCTTCAATAGCTTCTTTCACTGGAATCCCTCGTTACTCCCAGTTTGCATCCCATCTCCCGAAGCAAACAAACAACCCCTTCAGTGAGTACGAATGTCAAAACGTCTTTTTGTCGTGGCTCGTATTAACTATTATATCATCCTCCATGAAAATGGGGCACCGTCTTATCTGAAGCGTCAATCATGCGTTACACGTTCAGCTCATCACAAAAGCTACGTGTTGTGGCTTTGGGACCATAACATTAATGCATCGGTTGGATGGAAAAACTTGGGTTTCCCCATTCGAATTGATTTCCATGAGAAGTAAAAGACAAGCCAAACATCAAAGTTACTAGAAACTAAAATACGAGCACTCTTTTAGGTTATGTGATAGAAGAATATTCATCGTTTTACGAAGAGTTGACGAATATCAGGGGGATTTCGGGTTAAGTCGTTGGTTCCCTCTTTTGTAACAAAAGAATCACTAAAGCCGTTGTTTCTCCAGCTAAGAACATATACGGTTGATATGGTGTTAGTGAAATTATGTAAGATCCGATTGCCAAGTCCCAGTACGATGTTTCGGTGTCCCACGTTATTTTAGTTAAAATCTTGAAAGCCCACGTAATCAGGGTTGCCATCAAGAAACAAAATCCAGTCATGTTTTTACTTTCACTTGAGGAAATCGCGTTGAATTACAACAAAAGCCGTCAACAAATAGTTTAGTCATCCAACTACCTCATTCTTTGTCCCAAAATATCACTCTCGGTTCCGTAACGGTAATCCACGATGTAAACTGAAACTATTATAAAGAGAGCAAACGAATCAAAGACCACACCGAACACACAACAAATCGCGACATAATGGACTAAATGAGAGCGCTCTTATATGCGTTTACATCATTTATCATTCTAAGTAGAGAGTAGGGCGTAAATAATTAATTGTGGCAGCTCAAGTACGACACCGTCGACTAGTTCGTGCAAGTGAAGTTTCGAGATGCATCACGCACGATTATTTTCCGCCGGTTGAACTGTCAGGTCAGCGTAGGTTTTAATTTGTAACACAGATTCGAAGGACAGGATCGAATGTCTCCTACGTATTCCTACACAATCGTCTCTTTGTTGAGCGGTTGAAGGCTCCCTTGTTGAGAAGTTATGTCCCTCGAATTCGATGTTTTACTAACTTTTAATCTTTGCAAAATGGCAACACCTCCAAACAGTAAGAAAGCGTGTCCAGCATTCTTCTTAAACAGGGGATCACCGACTTTTATTATTGCAGCGACCAATAAAATCAGTTTTCCACTCAGTGTGAACTTCAGTTCAATTTCCTACGTAGAAACAGGCAGCGCTTAAGGTTCCGGATTTTATCGAGGTGCTCCTATTCATGCCACAACCGTTTGCTCGAAAATTCGTGCTCAGAATTTATGAGACTGTCAATACGATTTGGCTGAGAAGGATAGTGCATACAATTTATTTTCTTTGAAATTATCGATGATCTATTGTACTACAGTCGTGGAAGTACAGCTGGTATTGTCATTCAGCTAGTCTTCGGGGAGAAGTCTGTTGCCTGTGTCACCACACGGAGGTGTGACCCTGGGGAATCTAGTTCCATAATTTGCAGCTTAATTTGGTTCTCTGCTTGATATAGCTGAATAGTTGGGTGGTGTGTGTGATGGGGAGAGATCAACTGTGACGTCATTTCACCTAGAACCTGAGCGAAACAGTTATAACCTTGCTTAGTAGCAGTCGGAATTAGGAGATCTGTCTTCTCATCCCAAAATCATCGCTCACTGTTGCAAGAAATACAATTGAGCAGCACGTGGTTTAGCTGTTTCATCCGGACTGGCGGCGCCAGACGTGCACGCTGCAGACAAAAGAAGTGGAGCCGGGCACTGAAGCCGCCGTGTCCCGTGAGGAACTTGCTCGTAAAACAATTCGGCTTGTTCAATTCTTTCAAGTCGTTCTAGGATAGTGGGGAAAAACTCGTACGACAGCGATTAGTGGGGACAGACAAGAACAGAAAGGGAATTGAATGAAAATGCACAGGGCTGAGAGTCTCCCTAGCATGAGTTGCTGACCTTTTGTCGATTTGTGAGCCATCATTCATAATATAACTTACACATACGCATTTCTTCGTGCGAATAAACTACGACTAATCTCAATTACGAAAGGGAACGACAGAGAGAGTTATCTATATATGAAGTTATCGCACAAAATACAATTTTATTAAAAAAAAGCTTCCCGTTCGCGAAGACAACTTAATGCCGTAAATTGGTATTTCGTGTCTACTTTCTCCGCGATCTTTTCCGTATTCACCAAGTTCTGCAAGATTTCAACCTAAGATTTCGTAAAATAGTTGCGGACGGCTCAACACACTTGCCACCACAATCCGCAATCACAATTTCAGCGGCTGACGGTTCGAGCAACAACGAATTACGTCTGAACAGTTTTGCCTTGAGTCAGCAGGCACCAACGTTCGATAATAATCGGATTGGCAGTCGGATGAACTGCTCATGTAGTGATTACTCAACGACACCACTATCGCGTCTTGGTTCTGCGACGTTCTTCCTTCCACTGTTCGCTTACATGAAACTTTACATCCGTCAATTTCCGTCGTCGAATCCCACTTTACATTTTGCCGCTCAAGGTTTGGAATTTCGAGGCCACAAACCGGAAAACAAGTAACTTCAATTAAACGTTAAATAAGTATTGGGTTTTTTTATTTTTTTCGTGAGAAACTGTAGGACCTGAAAAAGCTTAAAATGAGCTTCAGCTTTGGAGGTGAGATTTAACCACTTTCCAAAATGGTACAGATTTATTTAGGTTCACGATCATCATCACTTGAATTCGACCCAGGGAACCTCGAGTGGGGAGTTGAATGAATAGTAGGTTAATCAACAAACTGCACATCAACAACAAATAGTGAGAAGATTTGACTGATGCTATTTTTATTGAGCTTAGCTTAATCTTGACTCCTAACAGCCGCCGTTTGTTGACTAGCTTCTCTTACCTAGTTTTTAAAAACAAAGGTCCTTTTTCATTTTCGTTTTCATCATCTTAGGATTCCATTGGTATTGTGATTGGGACGCCCTTGAACCACATGCGTACGGCGTTTCTTCACTTCATACACCGGATGTGTTTCGAAAGAATAATATTTACTCCTCGGAGGCAGTCACCGTGATATGGAATAGTTGTCATGCGCTCAATAAATCTCCGAGTCTAGAACGCTGGAAGGGGAATCACACACCGTTCCCCCACGAAGGAACTTCCTGAGATTCCTTCTCACCTTATCGAGCTCACCAATTGTTAAACAATCGCGGCTCTTACTCAACAACCAAAACCCTCCAATGAAAATACTCAGCGTCGTAATCAGACCGTGAATGCCAGTAGTGAGGTTCTCCGTACCTTCAAAATGTACGTCAAACGTTGTTACTGTCATCCTCATAATGAAAGTTTTGACGAAGTAATTGCAAGGAGCTCTGTTCTCGAATATATTTGTTATTTGGCGATCAACTGCGTGAACGAGGGGATCGGTCGTTTGATTTTTTTCTCAACAGAGATTTCAACACATTGCATAATAGATGTAGGTATTTGTCTCCGATAGCCAAAGGCCTATGTACTGTACTTGGTCAGGCGACCGACAGCCATTATTATTATTATTTCAGCCGTTTGACTCTTCTTTTTCTATTGTGCGAGTACCAAATATTTCACTCACCAATACCCAGGTACCACACCGTGTAGTGCCGATCAGTAAATTACTTGGAAATCATCGAACTCAGATGATTAGGAAGTGACGCGTCACATGAAACCAAATTAGTTTAGAAAGCACAAGAAGAAGGCGTTGAAAAGTTGGAATCCCCATTTATCGCATTTCTTGTGAAAACATAAGAACTAAAGACCAACATTTTCCATCACTCACATGTGCTACTGCGGCCCTGCCTCAAATTTAGTTCGAACCCGTGTTTTGTTCAGCGGTGGAAACGTCAATACAAAACTAGAACCGCTTTCTCTCTCGATTGTGGCATAAATATATTTAATTACTTAGTGAATTACACGAGTTTCGCCCGCGGTACGATTGAGGTAACATCGTACACGATTCTAGTCAGGTTTCGGTGATTAAGCTACCAGCAGCCGAAGTAAGAACAAGAAACATTAACGCTATTACTCTTTATAGCCTCCCGCTCGCACAGTTGATCTACTTCGTATATTCCTTTCACCTACACCTGTTCTCGCACTACCAGTTCCCGTCTCCTCCCTATAACGAGCCTTCAATTCGCCGAAGGTGTTCCCATCGCTCACATTTCATAGTAGAGATCCCACTCAAGACGACGGATTAGATTTTTTTAACGAGTGCTCGAATGTTGGCACGTGACTTTGACCTCAGGTAATTTGGGACAATGCTCCGCATTTTTCGGCGAACCGACTTAATTCCTATGTAAATAGGAACACATAATAGTTACACTATTGTAGTTATAGTTTATTCAATCATTTTACTTATCGTATTTCGTTTTCCGTCATATTGTTGCACGCATAAACAGTCGAATCCGTTCTCGCTTAGAATTCAATGAAACATTTCAGAAGGAGGAATACGAGTGTTTCAGTGTAGACCATAGATTTATTATACACTATGAAGACTTGCTCCATTAGTTAGTACTGTGCTTAGTTCCATCTTACACCAAGATAAGGTATAACGTCATAAGTACTAGCATCAATTACGACGCGCTTCGTACACGACGCTAGCGACTGTCTCGGAGGCGTAACTTAATACGATATGTTACCCCTCAGAGCCAGACCTCAGAAAGGCAACCATTTTTACTGCGCGCTATCCTGTCTATGGTGGCATGCGGTCGCACGCAGAAGGGCTGCTGCGATCCCCGGGATAATGGCACACGAAAAGCCACTGAGTTGCCACCCAGCTTCTCTGGTAAAGTAGTACTTCCATCGGGAGGAGAAGAACAAATCAAAACTTGACTTTAAATGACACTGATGCGCAGAGGTAAGTAGCTCTTATTTGTTCCTAGTTGAACAACGACTCTAAATGAAGGAATGGAATTATTTCAACCACGGCGGTTTTATGGGGTTCATTTTGACAATCCCCAAGTTCAAGGAGTGAGCGGGGGTTTGTGAGCCCTTTGCTCTGCCCTTGGCCTCAGGGGTGAGGGAAAGTTCTCTCACCCTTTCTCGAGTTTCCTACTTCTGCGTCCTGAGTGCACGGTTTTTCGAGAATTGATTAAGAACGTTGTTTGGAGGCACCACGGACTTACCCTAATTAATTTAAAAGAAATCAAAAAGAATATGTAAAGGGAAGACGTATGTACAAAAAAATTGATACGTGGAAATACCGTAAGATAAGGTATGTGACTGTTGTGTCCTAAATGGATATGGTTCTTGGGGTTCTGTCAGTACTGACACATACGGGGTCGCGACGTTTCGAAGTTTAGTTCCTCATGCTTATGCCCAACAGTAGACAATAAACGAACAAAAAGTACACACAGAATCATCAAGTCACTTCAAGATTTGTACTTTGAAACTATATGTTGAAACATTAATCGCACCTAACAAATTAGCAATGGCCTGTACTTACAATGTACTTACAATTAGTACTCTTTATGAGCATGTTCTCAATAAAACAAAAAAATTCTTCACTTCAAGATTTGCGTACTAGGTGCTGTGTATATACAGGAAAGATGGGAACATGAATGCTCTGGAGTTCTCCAGGGCTTCTGTCTAGGCTTCGCGCTTTTCGTTCTTGTCATGGCCAGTGTCTTTGCGTGAAGTCACTTCCCTTGTCTCAATAAACAACCTCGAAATCATTCGTCGCATTGAATCTCTGCTGGCTAAATGGCGCTGCAGGTGGTTGTTGACGCCTAGCTTTAGTGGTGCGGTCTGAATAGCCTGGCCTCATGATTTCAACGTTTCTCTGCGCCCTTTGTGTCCCTTGTGACCCCAAACTTACCTTCACAGACCGCATCAAAGACAGCACGTCTCGAGGCATCCAGGGCTTTCAGGTATCAGCCGACATTCCTGGTATACTGTAGGACCATAGTTCAGCCTAAAGTATGGATCCTTCGAAACTCATATTTATTTTTTGTATATTGTCTTGTTAAACCAAGATTGGTTATTCTTGCATATACATCGTTCTGCTTTATTGCACTCGCCTGCGTCAATGAAAAGTAAATGAACAAATTACTACAGGGAGTATTGTTTTGACAACGTACAGTAGATAACTTAAAAAAAAACAACCAGATTTCCCTAAGCCGGCACCATAACCGCAACCGGCAGATAATAAAATTGGACATTGCTCCTAACAAATCATGCGTGAACGCGACTTTGATCGATAAAAAGTATACAGTTGCCTTGGAACTCAAGGGGTGCGTTCGCTCCACAGGATTCCCCAGACACTACCCCTTAAAGGAATCCCCCCCAGGCTTTAACCTGAGCCGCGAAACCCGAAAGATCATGAATAGAATTGGAAGGGGAACAAGACGTGGTCCGTATCTTGTAGTTGGTAATACTTGCTGAGGAATCGATGGTCCATACAAGTCTAGGAGGGTTGCACCTGTGGTGGGGAATAAATCTAAATGAGAGACATACCATTGATTCCTGAGCAAGTATTACCAACTACAAGATACGAACCACGTCTTGTCCCGCTACAGTGTCCATCAATAAAATGTAGTTTGGCAATGAAAATGGGATCGGCGTGCCTGGAGAATTCCAAATACTGAAGGTGCAATTTGAACTTGGCAAAGTGAAATGCCAGAGAAATACGAACTAAAAATGAAAAAGCTAGAGTCTGCACCAATATTTTGGAAACCAATTTTTCCTAGTTATGCTCACCAAACTCCGAGAACTATCTATTCTATCCGATATTTGCAGTACGAGGAAGGAAAAGGCGGTTGAAATTAAAACTACGGTTTTCATTCTGGTTCGAGGAGATCCGTATCCGAGGCCACGTCTTCACTAGGCAACCGCAATAACCTCCTCAGGCAAATATTATGAGGTCAACACGATCACGACTCATAACTGCCAGCGATCTTTCACACGGATTTAATTTCATTTCGCACAATACAAAACACAATAGCACGAAACTGTACGACGTTGACACTTATCATGCGAAAATTCGCTGCTCGTCCGGCAACGTTGACGTCGAATGATTATTTGGATTAGATTGGGCGACATTGAAGGGAATTTCCGAGTCACGAATTCTCTCAGAATCGTTTAAAATCATTAACTTCTTCGGTCCGGATTCGATCGTCCGTTTTTCTTCATTTGAACGAATGAAAATGTGTTTAACGATAGGTAGAGTCGAATCATCAGTTCGTAGGTACGTTTTCAACGAAGGAATGAGTGAACTACAACTTACGAAAACATGTCTTGTACTAGGGGCATCGCACACTTCTCAACCCCCGCATATTTCTGACAAAAACGAACTACTACTACTAATAGTAGTATTCCCAATCCCCATTTACAATTTATTCGGTTTATATCTTAGTTCGACGGTGGTTACCGAAACAGTGTAAAAACAGTCACATTTTGGTGGTTACCTTCATTCAACTGACTGTCAGAGAGGTATGAAATATCGACTAGTTGTTTGCACTGTGGTCTAACTGTAGCGTTTAATTTTGTACACCGTATTTATGGAGAGTCATTTGAATCATAATTAGAAAGAGATACGCTATAAATCTGATCAAAATTGTTGAAGCTATTCTCGAGTAAAAGGCGAAACTCCCACTGACAAATCCGATGGAAATTCCATTTTTTTCTGCTCCTTACTCCTTGATGAGAAGAAAACCGGCGGTTGCAAGGAAAACAGCTTCTCAGATTTGTCCATCCCTCGGTAGGGGTTGCACTGGACGCAAGTGGCTGGTCCTAACAACTAAAAGCAAAATACCGTGAAAGTAATTAACTTTATCAAACGTAGTACGTCTTGGCTGAGTCAAGAAACAAAACGGTCATTGGGATGATTATTAAATGCCCGAAATTCACTGGGCTGTAGCGTACCAAATCTCCCGGAATATACAAGAGAGAGCAGCAAGTTTGATTTAATAACTAAAATAAAATAATAATTCATTTGACAACTCACAAACCATTAACTTCACACTCACATGCCTTCAAGAATGCGTGTTTTGAACGTGAGCTTCGCAATTCGAACATAATCAGGGGAGGAGGACAATGAATGTTCGTCACATTTTTCCGTGTCAACCGTTAGAGAACTCGTTTTTGTCAGTCAGTTACAATTTAAAATTCATTCGGTACGCGATACCTTCATACAAAATAAAATTATACTTGTGAGGCGAATGCTCGTGTCTTCGAAAAAGTCTCAAATACTACTTCAAATGAAATGGCGAATTTTCCGACTGTACTTACTCAAATTCTCAAGAATTTCAAGTTACCTTGACAATTTTCACTCGATTTCCCATTAAGTTTCCAGCGTTTCAAATGAGCTTTTTACATTTTATGGCCGTTATTCAACTTCTCTACAATCTATACGATTTTAAAATTTAAAAAATATTTCTTTACGTTATAGTCTAGTTCTCAATAATTTTGGGCACTATCTTTCTAAGCGATTCCCAACGTTTACCACGCAGCTTGCCAACATGTTTCTTCGATTTCTACTTTAATTTCTACATACTTCCATCAGATTTGAACGGTACAGAAGAAAAAACGTATATGTCAAAAAAAAAAATTTCGGGAAAATCAATTTTAATGTTTACAAACTTCTGGAGGACATAACGGTTTCTGTGAAATTACAAAACATTATGTAATATGCCGTTAAACATGTTTTTAGTGAATTGAAGAGTTTTTATTAATATCAAAAAGTTATTAAGTATTTTTTAAAAATTATTTTGCAAACAATCCACTGACAAAAACTGTTCTTCCCCGGGTTTTTAATTTTCCGCCTGTTCTTCAGCAATGATGATTTCCTCGTAGTCGGAATAAGTCTCATCAGGCTCAGTTGACTGGGTTGGTAGAGTGGCCGAGTTGGTTGATAACGGTTCTTCATAAAACTTCTTGGACTCGGGTTTCTTCAAAAATTGTTCTAAATGGGTAAATCCTCAGGAAGTGAACCGAAGGGCTTCTCCCACACCACCTGTTTTCCGCTGGTTCCTGGTAGGTTTGACCCATGTTTTCCCACTTCTTTCGCATTTTTTTGCCTTCGTTGTTTTTACCTCCTGCCAGTTTTTTCCCTGTAGAATTCGGGCCCAAATTGAAGCTAGAGTACGGCCCACAAAATGTTTATTTAGTAAAAATTAGAGGTGGAGATTCTTTTTGATGTCCAAAATTCGAATGGGACGAGTCAGTACAGGGCATTTCTTCGGGCATTTTTTAGAAAAGTATGCAGTCCAATTCAAAAACTCCATTTCTCGGCCACAGTTGACCACATTAAACGGTGAGGGGTCGTGTCGGGCATGACGGAGCACTTCCCTCCAATCTTCTGGGACCTCAGTTTCTACTTTTTGATTTACAGACACCATCTGATCACATTCAAGTTAAGAATGACCTCTTATCATTTTTATTGCATCAAAACGCTGAATTCCCGCTACCAAATAGAGTAAATCTGAGGACAGTATAGTTTTTGTTTTGACCAGAGCACGAGTCACAAAATACGACTAACTCACGAACTTTCGGTGACAGGAGATTATTTAAAAAATGGTACAAGATCGAACATACGTCATCAGGGCCTTTCTTAGCCTCGGACTCATCATAGGTGTAGAAATAAGCAGATGAATCGGATAGTACACGAATATTAAATGATCCAAAATTTAGTTGACGTCTATTATAAACGTCATTCGTCGTCAAATTCGGTGTTGGCAAATTTTTTGGTAGTCGATGACTACGGCCTCTAAGTTCTCCTGTTTTTTAGAAATCTTTCTGCATTTTGTCCTGAGTTCGTAAAATTTCTTAGCTCTTCTCAAGTGCAATTCGTGTTCTGTTTCTTTCTTTTCCTGTTCTTTGATTCCTGAAAGCTTGTCTGCACCGTCTGGTAAAGCGTTGATTTTCAAGGAGAGGCACTCTAAGTCAGCTTTATGAACATCACATTGACTACAGGTATCCTTCCTGGGATCCAAACCCAATATTGAAATTGGTTTCAAAAATTCTTCGAAAACATTCATAGGAGATGGCGTCGTCGGGATTTTTTTCAATGTACATGTCGCATAATAGTTTCACATTCAGTTCCTCGGGTAGGTATACTTTTCCAGTCTCATTTAAGGAATAGTGGGATTTCCTCCCTTTCAGAGACCCAATGAACTCTTTAACTTTGTCAACAGTTTGTTGGGGAAGTTTGTGAGGCCTATTAAAGTGCTTCCCTCTATTATCTTTTGGGACTTCCCCTCTAGTGGCTAGGTGTTCACGAATATTTTGTATGCGACCATTAGAGACTCTATGTACTGAAACGAATGCTGTAAAACATACCTGTATATCATGTAGTATACCATCTTGCAGGGAGCGTACGCGGTAAGCATGAGAAGCACAGTGGTGGGCATCCGACTCGTTTTCTGCCCGCGAACGCCTCTGTTTCACTGGCAAAACCGTAATCAATCCGCCTAAATAAGCATTCTGATCGTCATGATTGCCAAGATTATCAGAACCGCGAATGATTCTCCGTCTTTCATCTTCTTGAATAACTTTGAAGCATTGAAAACGCTTACAACAGCAATCTGGTCTAACCTCATTACTTGTTGCTCTCAATGATTTCATTACATCGCACAAATGACCCGTTTTTTGGCGTTTTTTTACAGAAGGTTCCTCATCCTCATCATCACTCGAACTAGAAATCAAATCGGAATCACTAAGATTCATTGTACAGAATATTGCAGAAATGAAATAGCAGATTTCAAAACGAATCCGAAGTAGGAGAACAAACTAGATCAGACAGTAAAAGACGATCGTGTGAATCACACGATCAACAGGTGGAGACCAACTACGGAACGGGCAAGGGGAGGGGCAATGTTGACATTGACGTTTCTTTCCAGGGAGCGCGTGGACAAAAGCGTTTCTTCCCCAGCACGCATTTACTTTGGCCATTAAAAAAATCCATGACAACAACGTTTCTTCCCGCTTATGAATTCATTTTCCAAATGGTTCCTAGAGAGCCCACAAGATGGCAGGGCTAACCCATTTTCACAAAAAATTGACAAAAACATTTCATTTATCATCAATTTTGATCGTGTTTCTCAAACACATTCGCACGCCATTCGATAACTTGACACGCTTCACCATTTCTATTTCTCAACTTCGTAACTGAAGCCCCCAACTACTTTCATATACCACGATTCATTTCCTTCGGACAAGGTGTGTTATGACGAATCGCCTCTCATAACAAGTATACGTTTATGGATTGGTTAAAAGTGTTTTTGGTACGTTTTGGCTTTCATCATCGTTCAACGGAACATTTATGAGCGGGCGGATTTACAGGGAAAAGGACATTTCAAGGAAAATTAGCAAAACCTCGTTTTCGGTACATTTTGCTCTTCGATGGATATGGCTCATATTGTTATTTGCTAGTCACGAAAAACACTGTATAAAACAAAAGTAACACGAGCTCGAATTTGAGTGTAAACACATTCCCGCTAAACGACCGAATTGGGTGTTTATTGTTCAGAAGAGGACTCAAAACGTAAAATGGCCAAGCGGAAGGTTTTATGAATTGTCAACGTCGGATACTCCTAGTGATTCGGTTTTGCTGATGTGTCAACTTGAGTACATAGATGAACTATTTTTGTGGCAATGTTGGGACCCCTAGCTGTCACATGTCGAGAAGTTCAAAAAGGTTAAACTCTGCTAGTTCGAAACGAACTTTTGAACGTACATTTTCCAAAAAATTCGCTAACTAGCGGTTGACACTAACACTGCGGTTGCTGAAATTGAGGAGCGTTTGAATACAGCGCTCGCTTTTTTCTCTCTCGTCCGAACTGTTGCAATGAACTTTGATAATTTGCAAGGTCAGTCGAGGTTCGATTTAATACCGAAGTATCTCCTCAAACTGTTGAGTCGTGTTCCCGTCATTTCAAATCTTCGTAGCCAACATTTTCCTTCCAGGCAAAATCGGAAGGTAATTGGGAGGAATTAACAATTTGCCGAGCGGTTGGGTGTTCGTTTTCACGGGATAATCCTACCGTCTGAGAGGTCAGTTATCTCGTGCATTGGAAACTGGAGTGTTTAACATTCCAGCGTAACCTTGTTCCCGTGAACTGAAGTTTCGTAACGTAGTCCTTTCAAGCCTCCTTTCTGAATTAGGGTCGAGCCTTGTATTGGAGAGGGAACAATCAATTATCGAGGCTCCACACTCACACGCCGACAACCGTTTCATTAAGCTACGTTGATCTATGTTGCACCTTTCAGGTTCCACAAAGGCTGCATTGAACCGGCTAATGGACACTTTTGTATTGGTGGATACTTTTGTCGGCCAATAAGTTCAGAAGATAATGAACTTCGGCTGAAATTTCTCATTTACACCGATAGACACCAGCCTCTGTCGTGTAAAATAAAACTGTTCGCGCATCTCCTGGAGCTTGACGCTGTGAGGAAGTTCCCTCGGTCGAACACAAATGAGTGAACTCTCAAGGTATTGAGAAATAGACGATGTTGAAAAATCTTGGGATCTTTCAAAACAAGGAAGAGAGAATCCACCGTTCCACAAGCATCAGCCTGGGAGAAAATGTTAACCACTCAACGAAATTGCTTGTGATTCACTTGCACGAAAAGCGTTTCGTCAATAAAACTGCCGAGAAATGAATGAGAAAACTTTGTAAATAGTTTCACAATTATTCAGATTTCTCATATGCTAATAGCCTTTTTAATAGTTCGCAAATCCTGTGTAATTTTTGTAGAATTCAGATTTATTGTTATTCACGATTTTTGCTTATGATCACCCCCCCCCCCCTTCCACCTTCAATTTCAGTTACAAATGTTTCAACCGCTATATTAAAAAATCGTAACGTAAATGCAAACTAATAGAAGAAAAAAGCGAATGAACCGAAAAGGTCTTAGCGTTACTTAACCCGAACTCCTATCATTACGTTTTCAGGCATCCCGAGTTAGAAAAGCTTAATTCTGGACTCTGGTCTGAGATCCGGGACCCACGGGGAAAACACAAGGGAGCACGTAGAGCACGTTTTCGGGCGTTTGAGATGCAATCAGACATATAACCCCCTGCGATTCGTGTCAGAGGGTTAACGTACAGTCATAACGAGTTGGAACAAACCTGTCTCACCCAAAAGGTAGCAGCATCCAGTGGCATCAAAGGTTCTCTCGGAACACTCTCTATCAAGGCATTCCTTATTGATCCTAACTGTAGCGGACACAACACTCCAAAGTCAGTAAGGGCGCTGATCACAGTTCCATCGAACGGATCTGATCCTTACGAATAAGATCCGGATAAAATGGAGGAACTGATCATCTTCTGTAGCCTCCTCGATTTATTTAATAACCGTCTGCACGTCAGTCACTCGCCCTTATCGAAGCAGTTATTAGCCGGAGCCTCACAGGCCCGGACATTCTGGGTGTGCGATAGGAAGATCCATGCAGGAGATAAACTGTTGACATCCGTATTAATTCCACGGAGAACTTGAATTATTGGTGAAGAAACTGTCGTGAAGTAGAAGAGAGTCAAGTGGTCTGTATTGGTGAGATAGAAGAGATAGAGCGTGAGTCGAGGATTACTTGCAGTACGTGGATGAACAAGAAACCCAATAGACATGTGGTAGAGACACTAAGTATAGTGGAAGTATTGCATGAGAGATTCTCAACTTGTAGTCTCTCATTTAAACGTATTATATTAAAAAACCCTCTCACTCTCTCCTTCTTCTCTCAAATAGCAGTTGTTAAGTGTTTATGTGTCAATGGGCGTGAATGAGTTTGTATGGCTGTAATTTATTTTGAAATGAACGATGATTTGTTACTTGAGTGAAAAAGGTATGAGTCTCGGAGACTGCGCAACATAAGAGGATATTGCATGTTGATTCCAGGGGAAATGGTAGAGGAAGCCTTATGACTTTAATTTCCCCTGACGAATAAATAAACGTTTCAATCAATCAATATCTTGTTCTCTCTTCTCTTGCATTGAACAAGGATTCTTCGCGTTTCTCTCGAAACTGCTCCAATAATTTGGAGTACATTTGCAAAACAGCTTGTATCCATAAAACTCCCTGTTTTGTTATCTATTCAAACTTAAGGAGTATCATCTATACCCAATGTATGCCTGCAATGTCATTCCCACACTTGTTACTTCAACTGTTCCTTCATAGCGTCAAACTGTCTTACGTCACGGCAGGTGTGGGAGTGTCTGACTGGACTCAAGGCCCTGGCCAAGGACAACAGTGTAACACTGTGTTGGGTGCCAGGACATCAGGGTATAGAGGGAAACGAACGGACTGATAGGTTGGCTAAGAAGGGATCGGCGCAGATCCCTATTGGTCCTGAGCCCTTTGTTGGGACTACCAGTTGGTAATGGCAGGATAGGTGCAGGGCTGCCCGGCCTTGGACAGTCTAAACTCTTCATCTGGCTCTCCAGAGGGAGGTCCAAGGAGGTGCTTGCACTGGAGAGGAAGGATATGAAGATCATATGTGGCCTGTTCACAGGTCACTGTCCGCTGAAGTACCCCCTTGAAATATTGGAAAGTGCGAGGTACAGGTATGCAGGTTCTGCGACAATAGGCCCGTTTGTGCCTGCATCCAACGTTTTCAAAAAAAAAACTGTTCCTTGAACGGAGATATACTGGTACGCCTGAACAGATGAGAAAAGAACATCATAATTTGTGATACGGATTATATGACAGTTAACCAGCAAATATGTCAAGTATTTCAGTAACGTTTCTTCGACAATGTGTTGAACTTCACTGAATCACTGCAATTTGTTTTAGTGAAGGGGGAGGTAGGGGACTACTCGCTAACACCTATTAAGTTATCTTTAAAATAATAAGAAATTATCAAGAAACCGAAAACTTGTGCGACGCAGCACACAACTTTCTTCACTCTCGTTCAAACTCAATATACGCGTTCAAGAGCACTATGCGTGTTGAGAGTGCGCTCAACATATCATTTATCAGGTTTTGAGGAAATTGGCCAAAAATGTTGAAGAATTCGATTCTGAACACGCAGTTCAGCGTGTAGATCCGTTAACGGTTGTGTTCAGAGAAATGGTCGTGAAAGGTGAAAGCAATGTTGAGTTTTGATTCACACCGTTTGACGAGTTTTTAGAAGAAGGACCTTGGTTTTTAGAGCATCCCCCCCCCCACCCTAAACGCCATTGAATAGAATGGAATTAAATCTAATTTTCGGGTCTCAGTAAAATGACGAGCACAAATATCTAAAGAACGAGCTGTTCGGCCGTGCTACTCTCCAGCAAAGCTAATTGCACTCACTGAAAATACTTTGCCGTAGGTAGATTTTTTTTTACTGACATGACCGCAAAACTATACTTTCGGTCGAGGAAAGTAAAACTAGACGTAGCCTCTATAGTGCAGGCAGATAGAGAAAATGAGCTAAAGAAAGAATATGGAGTTCAAGAGGAAATAGCAACGTTGGCGGAGGAAGAATGATTCGACAGAGAAAGGGGTTTTCGAAACATGTCCAGTTCCGATGTGTCAAATGAGAGCCAATTATCAGCTCAAGGCACCAAGGTGGGTTAATAAAGGCACTCTAGAGCTGCTTTGTGCGCTCTTGTACAGCAGAATAACCAACGATTAATCAATTCTTTAGGAAGCCAATTCCAGTTCAATTGATCAAAACTTCGCATCTTTTTTTTCAGGATCCAGTCGACAAGAACTGAGGAAAAACCTTCGTAAGTTGAATATACTTCTTACTTTTTCGACCTCTTAGTAATTACTTGCGCTTTTGAGCCTCTTTATTTTATTTATATTATATTTCTGAAACTATGATGGACATTTCATCAATGAATTATGACGAAGCAAATGCCTTGCTCTCAGTCAGTGGTTGTCAAGGGACGCAATTGATAGACAAAGGCAGAACAAATTCAGCATTCAGACCGCACGTCGCTTTACGCGTATAGATTCAAAGAGAATTGACGAGCTATACTATTTTCATTTGAGTGAAAGTCACGATTTTGGAAACCCCTCTAGTAATTCCAGTTTAAGTCGCGTGAACATCGTTACAAAAATTATCCTGACACGATCCACATGAACGCTGCTGCTGTACGTGGAATTTAATAAAGGTTGTAAAATAGCGAGAAGCATGACGAAAATTTGGAACGCACTTTGCTTTGACGGAAGGGCCGTGACTAACTCGTCCGCTTCAACTTGTAACTTGTACCGTCATAACGGTGTCAACGAGCCAATTTAAAATATCGTAAAATTTAAATTATATTGCACCTAGGTTATTCAATCGTCGTCAATATGTAAACAAAACCATAGTCATAAAGTCGACCCATACGTTCAATAAAGTCGTCATATGTAAAAGGAACCAAGTAAATGCGGTTTTGTGGCAAACAAAACGCTTTTTCTATACTCTCAAAACCATTTTTATTTCAGAATTACTTGAATAATAATTATACATTTTGTTATAGGCGTTAGTTCAATATTCTTAGCATCGGTTCATGCTGCATCATGCATCAGTCAACAGTGATTGACCTCGTGTTTACATCAGTGGAAAGTTATAAGTGATAAAACTGCTTCCATACAATGATAATTGGAATTTAAGTTTCACTGTCGTCAGGAAGAACCCTGTACAACCGCTCGACTAGTAAACTTTTATTGATTTTCCTTGGTGTGGGGGTTTCATTTGAATAACTGCAGTTAAATGCTACGTGAAAAGTATACCAAGGTAACTCTCGGTGGTCGGTGTTGCGCGTAGTCCGACATCATGCACGTGAAATCTCGTCTCGAATTTAACGAAATGAAAGGAAATAGGGTAGTTTGCCTAGCTCATTAATTAATTCGGGTTAACGGTCTACGTTTTGAATTTGGTTGCGGACGGTTGTGATCACATAGTTGCAGGACGTGTACGTTCACGTTATAATATGTGACGAGGCTGTTCAAACCGACATTCTTGAATTAACTGCGAGAAGTATGTTTAAACGTGATGTCACGCATTCATGTGTGTTGTGTCGCTAACCTCATTAATCGCGTTTGTTTTATTAGGAATGCAGAACGAACGTGCGACTCGCGGCCGATAACCTACAAATACGAGTCGTTTTAGAATCCGGTGCTTACACCTCGTTTCTACTGGCTAATGACCGTGTTATATCATACGAATGCTCGTTGCCTCTGTGAAGTAATTCTCGGATGTTCGCACGGCTTTCTACTCTCAAGAACTTGTTGGGAAAAAAGAAACCGCAAAGAATTACAGTCGCAGGATTCGTACACGAGGCGGTGGGTTTACGAATAGTCACAAGGTCCTGAACTTTGGCGTGTCAGAACAGGAAGAACTCGTTTAATGTACAGTTTGACCTCATTTCACTCAGGAAAATAGGATTTCTGCTAATGGACTGTTTTCAAACGTCACACCCATCTTCTACATACTCGGGTTCTAACTTCAACTAAATAACAACGTTTGCTTCTCCAAGGTCCAAACGAATTGAAAAAGCCTAGCAACTTTGTCGACAACTCATTGGGGTGTGAGACAAAACAGTGCGGATATTTGTCGGGGCAATTTAGAAAACAACATCTTTGAGGGAAATCCGATGCCCGTTGTAATGGTTTTCATTGGTACAAAACAAACTGAAACCCGTGTCTGAACGGTGGATTACGGCAGGTGTAGCCTGCAGCCTCGTGAAAGCTGTATCCTTGATTATATACCCCCAGGACGATATCTCTCTTCCGCAAAAAGGGAGTAGAAACACTCGCCGCCTTAATTATTTGCCTTAACAGTTCACCCTTGTAAACGAACAACAAGTGTTGTGTCATCGTTTTTAACAACAGTGAGACATTTCAACAACACAGCTTCAATTCTCAAATTGCCATAACGTGATAGAACACGGAAAGGAATAAAATAACACGGGGAAAGTGTGTTGAAATGTCCGTTTCAAGCTGTTTATCCAGATTGTCCTCGAACGGTACGCACTTGTTCTACGAAACCATCTCAACTCATGGAATAGAAACTGCAGGTGAGGCTTCTGTTGTCCTTCTTCAACAACAGTATCAATGCCGTTGGCTGGAAAAGGTTAAACTGCTTTTGAAATCCCGTATTAACTCTTCCCATCCAGCTCAATGGAGGGACTCTCGAACGTTTCGTTATTGAGTCACGACTACTACAACAGCTGCACTTCAGAAAAAGGTCACATCTCCTTAATCCTTCTCAACTCATTTCCTCGCAATATTTTCTTTTTCCTACACAAGACGTTTTTTGACATTCAAAAACTAGCCCTGCTCGCACTAGTGAATTTAATTACGAATCTGATTGTTTCGTTAATGCTGAATTTGGCTTAGCACTTTTTTACTGAGCGTAACAGCATTCCACGGCATCAAACGTTTAACAGAAGGATTTTCCAAGTCTTATTCAATTATACTCTGCACGAAATAGTAACGGAACACCCCGCACTACAGATCGAATCAAGTTTGATTGGATGCACTAACGACGCTAAGTGGGAGTCTTAGTCAAGTATGTTTGAAGAAGGCTCCAGCTGGGACCTCAGTGGTGTTCTGGCCACCTTCTGAAGATAACCGCTAAGGTTCCAAGTGCTCCAAGTGACTACTACTGCATTGAAAAACTCGACCTCAAAGTACCACATCTAAAGACCGCCTTTATCTGAAATCCAGGACACGCATCTATGACTTCTACACTGCAACCTTGGTATCGCATTGTATGGCAGCTAAAAGATGGCTGCAGTCAGTGAGTCTTGGCGCTATGGTGATCCAAAACTGGCGGCGGATGAAGGGATCTCAATTTAATTGTAGTTGTATCGACATCTGTACGTCCACTTCAGGTACGAGTATAACAGGTTAGTGATGTACATAGAAATACTACCCAACTGCAATGGAACGAATTGGTTCGCTCAGAGTATAGAGGGAAGTGAACATAGAGAACGTTGAAGGATCAAACTAATTTCATGTCACGTTATGATCGAAATGGGCTGGTGAACGAGCACTAACTTTACATTAGAAACATTTGGCGAAGAGTCTTCAACTTGTGATGGGATCATTGATCAGAATGAAATTTGACGAGCCATGTGAAATGTCCACAAATCAAATCCGTAAACTCGAATTCTAGATGGGCAACGTGTAATCCTCGTCCGGCGCTGAGTTATCAACTTCAAACGAGTGATCAACTTGAGATGGCCGTCAATTCTTCAACTTCAATCCGTCGTTTGAATACGAATGAACCAACTCAAGAAGAGTTGATCACGTCGTCGAGTTGGACCAGGCGTCGAGTGAACCCTGGGGTTCAAGGGCTGAATTTCAAAACGGAAATCTGGAGGCACCACACCCACACGACGAGGCAAGCGAGGACAGCTCTGCCCCCGCTCTCCCATTGTCCTGACGACGATTCTAACGTTTCATGCAAATTCGGGACTAGCTTCGGATTCTAAATCATCTTCTAAGGAGACGACTCAAATGTGATTCCTTGTTTCGGTTATACGCTAATCAGGAAAAAATATTCCGCCTGAAGCAGCCACATTAATATCACTTTCTTTCACCCAAAGCGTAGAAATAGGTTATAACAGCTATCGACGTTTATGGAAAATGAAGGGTTTCGAGAGGACGTCATTAGAGAAGTCCAGCGAAGAGGACTGCCGAGAATCCTTAAATTCTACGTTGGGCTCCACGTTGGGGACAGGTCCTTATCACTTGTTACGTGTCTCAACCTACACATTGCCGTCCTTTCGAGGTACTGGTGAGTAGAGGTGTTTCGTTATGGTGAGATCGGGGTTTATAAAGCAGCAGCGTTCAAAACGCACCATTAACTGTATGTGTCGAATTTCGCGATGTTTTTCGTCCATTCAATTCCAACGGGTGTAGATTTGAATTTCTAAGAATAACTTCATACTTAGCGAGGTTTTTGACGCCCTTATGGACTTTCAGAGAACGTTGAAACAGAAGTTTATGCGCTACAAAATATTTTGGAAAAATCTAACTCTTACTAGAGAAAAGGAAATGAATAAATCCGTCTGTTCCGGTAATGGGCGAAGTCAAAACTGTGCCACTTCAAAATAGCTTCACGTCGTCCTCACAACCCTGTGTGCACGAGACCATTGAGAACCAGACAAGCAAGGAATCCCGCGTGATGCTTCGCACGAGCCATTTAAAAAATAGTAATACTACTGGAAGGGCGTGGAACTATCCCCCTTCAGTGAGAATCCCTCATGAAACCGCTCCCTAAATAATTGAAGATGAAGCAAAACGGACCATAGGAACCAAGACGTTAAACAAAATGGTGCTCTCTACATTAAAGTATCCTATCTCACGTTAGTGCTACGGCTATGTACTCAATAAACTATAAAATCTGCGTGACCGAATATGTGGGAAACATCAAGAACTGCGTGAAGAACAGATCATACAGAAGAACAAGTATCATGCGATCTAGTTGGAGACGTGTATTTCTGTGGTGTTTCTGGTTTTGAGTTCCCCACTAACGAAGAAACTGGAGGAATGGATGAGCTAAGGTCTCGGCCTGACCTGTTTGCCTGTGCACCGACAAATGTGCGACAAAGTGATCCCAGAAAGGAGTATAAGGAAGAATAAGGAGGGTCAGAAGTGAAGGTGAAGATAAGGTCAAGATGGAGTGAGAGAAATATAAAAGAGGGAAGTGGTATGAAGAAGGGAGTTCTATAGGAGGTAAAAATACAGCAATTATTACTCAGTCTGAGGGAAAAAGTGTTTCGCTCTACTCATGCTGAGGTGTGTAGCGGTTATAGGGGGAACGATTGAGGAATGTAGCACGAAAGATTCGATCTGCGAGTGAGCATAATGCCTCATTCTTCCATCCTTGGTTCTCGCTGTTGGATGGTTGAAGAAAGACTTCGCGTATCAACGATTAAGAAGATTTCAGACTGAATTGTTGTCAGCTCGAAGTTGAAAGTCATTGACAATTTCTTAGTGTTGTGAAAGATGACGGATTGTGCGAGATCGAAGGTATCGAACCTCAAGATATTCATGAAAAAAAGCAGTCTGGATTTACTGTACATGGGGATAAACCACCATAAAAAATTGAATAATAAAAATAAGTAACAAGAGCATGAAAACCCAGGGCCACTTTGATTATGACTCACGAAACAATAAAGAGAAGCTTGAAACATATACAAATTATAAATAAAATAAATAAATTCAGTCAGGAAGTCCCCAGACCCCCTTCAGACGCCAAACGGTCCAATGGATATGTCATTCACACATATTACGTACTTCTTGAAGGTTCCACAAAATGGTTTAAGGGACCATATTTGAAATAATAATTAGTTGAGCGATTCACCTTTGTAGAGAAAATATAACACGGAAAAGTAAATTGTGAACCTATAATTATCCAAATTGGTATCGAGGTACTGCTTGTTCAAGAGCTAATTGTGGCCGATTTTGGTGTGAGAGAACCAGTGAAATGTTCCATTGGTTTCCGATTAGTTCCGATGCAATTCACTGCATTGGCCATATAAACGAGCCCTCAAATCGATTCAAGAGAGTCGGTCGTTCGGAAGTTTTACTTCCTTGTTGGATTCGTTGAAAGAAATCAGTCAATGGCCGATTATCTGGTTGGAAACTGCGCACCAAGCGATTTAGGGGAACGTGCGTAAACCAGTAATTGGGCCTCTAATCCCGAATCCACCAGCTACAGGCCGTTCTCGTTCAGCACAACATTTTCACGGTCTGATCTTTTTCTTCCCACGCCACTGCGAACCGTTCTTACATAACTCGTTCCTTGAGTGAGCATCAAGTGAACGGAGGTCGAACATCTTGCATTCCCCTAATTATAATGAGCGGACTCCTTCAATGCCTCATATTCCATTCCCTTCCGCATGTTTCGCTAATGCTCCGCGGAGCCAAATTTATGAACGTCTAATAGAATAGGTCGAGACTCTTCAAGGACGGTGGTTCGAACACACCCTGTCAGTGTCAAGGCAAAGAGTTGACCCCCACCCACTGATCGTTGGGAATAAATCGAAGCCGAGTTAAATAAGGATATTAGAACACTTTTCGAGGTGGGGCCGACCGTGTTGGGGTCAAGCTTCTTATCCTTAAGGAGCGCCAGACTTGGAAGATAACTGGAACTGGATTCTCATGGCTCGTTCCGAGAGCTGGTTCTAACACGTGATGGGCACTAAACGATTCACTGCAATTCGTCCGCCTTTCCAATTCACCTCCGGTTATGAAATTCCTCAATAGATGAAGCTCCACGTTTATGAAAATAACTGCATAACGTCCGGCTACAACACAGAGAGCTAAGCGAGATCCTTTTTCACCTTAGTCGTCTATTAATAATTTTCACTTTACCATCCCTAGATAAGATGAATTTTGAAGTTTCCTGCTGACTAGGTTTTGGTTTAATTTCATTATTCCCTCCAAAATCAGCTTCCCATGCTTTTAGCAAGTTTCCTCAAACTATAAAGTCATTTCAATTGGAAGGAAACAGCTGAAGTACAAATATTCGTTGACATGTTTGCGCCATAAAGTGTTTCATGACATTATGATATTCACCAACAATTCCTTTATTACTTTCCGCTACCCGAAGGGAAGGAAAGTGTAGTAATCGGCCCAAAAAAAAAAATTTGGGTTTTCTTCAGATCTTTACGTTTCAGACCCTACTGAGTCTAAAAAACCTAATTTCGGCGCGTGGTCCGTGTGTATGTGCGTGTGTGTGTCTGTAGTTCGATTTGCGGGAGAACGGCTGATCCGATTGAGCTGGTTCTTTTTTTGTTTTGTTCGTTATTTTTTGTAGACACCAAAATAAGGTTATGGACGATTTCGACCGATGGGAAGGGGGGGGGGACAAAAATGTACCAAAAACTAGGGTTTTTGCATTTTTCCCGAAAACGGCTCTAACGATTTTGATTTAACTTCCAAATTATCTTCTATTAATCAATACCTAACTTTTCTTCTGCATGCATATCTCCATGAAAATACGGTGAAAGGAGATATAGGCCCATGAAGCAAAAATAGGTTTTTACGCTTTTTGGCAAAACGGCTTCAACGATTATCACCAAACTTTAGAGATGTTTTCAAATAGTTAATACCTACATATTGTTCTCAATAAATGTTCCTCTGGCAGTCCATTGAACAGAGATAAAAATGAAAATGTGTCGAAAATAACGTTTTTTCGCACATTTCCGTAAATTCCAGGGTAACTGCTTCACCAGATGTGATCAATCTTAATGTAGTGTCATTTAGTCACCCATATCCACATTTCGTTCTCCATTATTATTTTTGTATATATATGTTGAACGGAGATATAAGCCAAGTTAACTCAGAAAAGGAGATTTGTCGAATATTAATTTATCGGTATTCCAATTGTCTCAAAAACGGCTCTAACGATTTCGATCAAACTTACGGAGTACTCTCAGCTAAGTATTCCCTACATTTTGTTCTCCATAAATGTTCCTGTAAAAATGCGTTGAATGAAGATATAGCGCCCGCATATGTAGCTGGTGTTCGAAATTACGGGGTTGGCGGAAAGTTGTGTGTTGCTACGCACCAGATATTTTTTTATTTTCATTTGAAAAAAAGTTCACTCATGAATTCACATAAAACCCCAATTTCAATCTAGTTCGTGGGAACACACAGGTGAACTAGTAGAAAGGAGCCACAAAATATAAGTTATGAAAACGTTCAGGACGTTGCGTCTTCCTCAATCCTGAACAGGATGCTTTTCAGTTTCTGGAATCTTCGCTACCAACAGGCGACTTCGGATATAGAAGCTTCCAATTTTGAACTGAGGATTGCAACGCATGACTCACGTGGTTCAGCAATCTGTGATGTGGAAGTCGAAAGGCAGTTTTACGCGTCAAAGTATGTCACGAAATATGTGATAGCTTAGCAGATGAAGTGGTGTACTACCTTTTCAATGGACTTTTCTGCGCATTGAGTATTTGCGCACGTCTTTAAAGACAATATAATGCGAAAATCAAACGGGTTCCATTTTTAATTCTTTCCTCGGCTCCACGTAGTAGAAAGGGATATTGTGTAATCGGCTCAAAATGTTTTTTTTGGGTTAGCTTCAGGTCTTTACGTTTACGGGGCTATTGAGTCCGAAAAGCACTATTCGGGAAAAATGGTGTGTGTGGGCGTGTGTGTCTATGAGCACGGCTGAGAGTCTAAAACTTCATTTTTAGCCGGCGGATCTGTATGGGGCGCCAAATACAGGTATGGACAAAATCAGCCCTCGACGATTTTATTACTTTTTTAGTTTCCATTACCCAACGGGTAAGAGAAGCGTAGTGATCGTGTAAAAAAAAATTTGTCTTGGGTTCTTTACATTTTGAGGCCTGCTGAATCCGAAAAACCAAATTTCGGCGTGTGGTCCGTGCGTGCGTGTAGTTCAATTGGCGGGAGAATGGCTGAACCGATTGAGCTGGATCTTTTTTTAGTTTTGTCCGTGATTTTTCGTATACGCGAAAATAAGGTAATGGACGAGTTGGGGACGAATATGTACCAAAAATTAAGGGTTTTCGAATTTTGCTCAAAAGCGGCTATAACGATTTTGATTAAACTTTCAAATTATCTTTCTCTACTTCTTCAACGTTCCTTCTCCATGAAAATTCGGTGAACGGAAATGTAGGCCTGTGAAGCGTACTTAATGTTTTTTGGCAAAATGGCTTTAATGGTTTTCAGCAAACTAACAGAATTTTTTCAAATAGTTAATATCTATATATTTCCTCGAATAAATGTTTCTCTATCTGTTGAACGGAGATATCATGATTGCTTGGAAAGTGAGATTTGTTGAATATTATTTTAACGGTTTTCTATATTTCTCAAAACGGCTCTGACGATTTCAATCAAACTAACAGAGTACTCTCAACTAACTAGTACCTACATTTTTTTACACGCTTTGAACGAAGATATAGCGCCCGTATATGTAGCAGGTTGTCGAATTTTCGCGGGTTGCAGAAAGCTGCTTAAAGATAGTCCCAAATAAAACCACGAGTGTTTGGACCGCGTCAATCGTAACTATTGACACTTGCCTCTCAAGTAAATAGTTAGATCAGATGAGAAACCAGATTAATAACTCTTCTCAGATGGTACGGATTCCCCAGGGTCATACCTCCACGTGGTAGCGCATGGGAAACTGCAGTACCTGGCGTACCTCAACAAATCTGGGTTCGGTGGGTGCCCTGGCTCTCGCATGCTGGAAAAACTGCAACCTCCGTGATTTTCGACTGATACAACTCTTTTGTAAGTGTTAATGAACAGCCATTTTGTTAAGGAAAGGGGCCTGTAAATATTATAATTACCGACAAGTCATGTGGAAGGCTAGGAGTAAGGTTCGAGTAGGATTGGCGAGTGTTCAGTAAATTATTTTTATGGAATTGGAAATCTTTGGTTCCAACCCATCCGCACAGCCATCAAATAGTTGCTTCATGTGCATAAAAACGTTTTATAACGAACTGTAGCTACCGTTCCTATTTCGGTTTCTAAATCTTTTTTTTTTAATTTTGTAGTCAACTCAAATAGTCAGATATTTCTTCTACATAACAATTTTCATTTCAAATTAAATCAAGCCTCTCTGGTGGTGTAACCTTGGAGTAATAGTTTCTTACACGTATCTAAATCTCAAAAAAAACAATCTTGGATTACTTTGGTGTATAGCCGAGTGCAGTCGGATTTTACTGCCGCATTGTATGACTGAGGGCAACAAATGAATAGCTCATGATAACTTTAAAGAAAAATTCAAAGCCAAATATATTTAAAAGAAGGACAAAAATGCACAAAAGGTGATGGTGATGCATGTTGTTGAAGGACTCACGAGCGACCTTCCGCACATTGTACAAATCTTAGTGGTTAAATTTAAACTCGTTCTATTGTGATGAAAAATGTGTCCAGGAAGATGCTAAGGAGAAACCGAACAACACGAGGGAAATTGTAATGACAGGTTGATTTGACAGGCAGAGACGATGTTTCTTCAATGGCTGGCTTAACGGATCGGCAGCCAGATCGGAGACATGATAGTGATTTTCTTCATTTAAAATTTAGGGCTTAATCGCAAACTTAGAGCACCGGCTAGATAGATAACAGGACAAACCTTCTCATCGTGCGGTTGTTCTATTTTATGCGATGTGTGCACCATTGAACGCTTTTGCGTGACTCTAAATTGATGTTGGTTATCAAGTGTCCCTTTTCGCCTGAAATTGCCTCCCTCTTTTCGGATACATTTTTAAAATACCCACGGAACTATGAAAACGGATTGTCTCCCTCTTGCGCACGAAGGATGGACGAATGTTTGATTGTTCTTCGAAATCTTCGGCAGTAATCTTGGAATCCGCGTTAATAGAGAAAACATGAGCGGGAAGGCTGAGAGATGGCTCGCGCTAGCGAGAGGGAGATATGAACGTCATCAACACGGTACTTGTATCGCGGCTTCAACCTTAAATTTGATATAATTATCGAACAACTCGATAATTAGAATCGATAGTTTAACGGCGTCGTCAGATTTGCAGTCAACGATTCAAAAATGAGACCGTTCCGAGGGTTCTTTCGCTATTCATTCTATGGAAATTATTCCATTTTCTTGGCGCCTTGCCTCTTCGTGAGTTCCAGACGAGTTCCTTCGTGAGACCTTTCCTCGCTCTGGTTCGCGTAATTGACCCACTTATCGCCTTAGAATCGGAGGAAGACTGCAAGACTCGAAAAGCACACGGCTCATTGCGTTCGTGCAGCAATTGGCAATTGGCGCTTGTTGAATGGTTTCAATTCGTCGATATCAGATGAACGTCTACGTCCGTGTTAAACGGCCTTTACCACTTTCCAGATTCTTCGACGGCTGATATGAGGAGAAATTAGTTCGGAGAAATGAAGGGTGATAGCAGAGCGTCACACAATACTCTTCCCACAGATTGGTTCACAACAAGTGAAACGCCCTGTAGATCTCATGCACTCGTAAACGCTCAACAACTTCCGCTTTTAAGGCATCGTTATCTGGATGCACTCTGAACATCTTCAGGAATTTTGTAACTACGTCATTCTAAAGTTTTGATTTCTGGGTACTGGATTGGTAAAAGACATCTCATCTGTTTCGTCCCAACGCCTTTTTTCACTTTTCTTAACCTTAGAAAATTGGATGATAAGAGTTGAGTTTTCGTCGAACCTTCACATTTTGAGATCTTCTGATTCAGAAAACCACCATTTCAGTGGTATGTATATTTAGAATAAAAAATGAAAAGGGTTTATCAATTTTATTCGTTCTACGATAAATTGAGTTGAGTTTTCTTCAGACCATAGTGTTTCCAAAAACACTGAGAAGGTGGATTGTGTGTCTGTGAACGTTTTTTAGAGACGACGTCTGAACTGAATCAGCTCAAATTTGATTTCAGCCCGCAGATCAACAGCGGACGACAAAATAAGTTACGGGAAGAATCTGTATAACTATAATTATTAAAACCCATTTTCCTTCTCAAAATGGTTCTCGTGGTTTTAATTAAATTTGTTGCACGATCAATTCAACGGAATTGAAACCATTGCAATCTCTTACAACAACGAAAGTTGTTAGTCCCATGCTATGTTGTGTATTCAACAAAGGCCATGAGATAACTAGGATCCACCCAATGAACTACGGAACGCCAAAACGCCGGACTCTGATAGAACGTTTACCAAGTTCGTACTGAGTGTGGGGAAAACATATTGCGATAGTCAGTAGATGGATAATAAGCGCTGAGTACATGGGGATAAGTAAAGTGGACCAGATTTTGTTTGTTTCTCTTAACAATTTCAAAAACTGGGTTGACGATTCAGTTCAAACCCACTGGGTGTCCACTGGCTACTCAATACCTATACATTGTCCAGTTCAATACGCTTACTTAGTCTAGTTCAATGGCATTAAGAGATACAGATCGTAAATGATAAATCTACTATCAAACGAGGAGCAAGCACCGTGTCGTGACATCGACTCCTTAAGATCGCCCTTGATCAGGACCCTGACGAGTGGGACGCGGAAGGGTGACCACCTATCGGAGGGCCTCACACTATATAAGTCTTTTAGTAGACATGCTTGTCATCTGGTAGGCATTAGAAATACGAGCTACGAGTATGTTCCCTTGTTACTGTCACAGCGTACTCGTTGAAGTTTCGTTCCAAATTAGGTAAAATGAGAGTCGCTCGAAGTTCCAGAGTCACCGTCCAGAGCCCCTGGCTCACCTCCTAGTTCGAAGCAGCTTAAAAGACGTCCACCCTATTATCACTGATATCCACGGCTCATACGTATGTTTAAAGCAGCGGTTACATCAACTTTCTACAATCCGAATGGACAGACGAGTATTGCGACCTGCCGGGAAAATTCTTCTTTTTTTCCGTCAGATATTCACGTTCGCTCCCTGAGCACATTTGGAGACGTGGTCTGTGTGTCTGTCAACCTTTGCGGAACAACGAAATGCAATCAGGCTAGTTCATTCTTACGTCAGTGGGGAAATGATGGTGAAGGATTGGACGAAGGAGGAGGAGTGCGCGTACAAAAACTTACCAAAATCGGAGGTTTCGTAAACCTTTCTAAAAACCTCTGGGACTATTTTGATTGAACATACAGCATAGTTTTTGAAATGGTAATGTTTTGTTCTCTATAAGTATTTCGGTTACAACAACCTAAACGACGATGTCGATCTAAGAAGTGAAAAAAGCAATTTTTAACTCTTTGCAATAACGAAAATTGAATCAACCATTCAAAGAATCTTGAACTAGTTAACGCATGAAGGTGCGTTGAACGATCGTGCAGTCGTGTTCACGTGGGCGTGATGAATGTTGTGATACTTGTCGCACCTGATGGTTTTCCTTGAGATTTTAGGTAAAGCTGAGTAAAGAAAGTGAACAATTCAATTTAAACCACGCTACAAATCAAATTAAGAAATGTGAGAAGAAAGAAAGTATAATAACAGTTTCTTACTCTTCATGAGTTTCACAACCATCTCTTGCGCAAACCAAAGCTTGTGAACCGTCCTTCATGGTCGATAGATACGCTTTAGGCTCCACAGGCTTACGAACCATCTTTCATACACGATAGAATTTGAGAAACATCTCTCAAGCGAACAGAGTGCGGTTTGTAAATCATCACTGGATTTGGAAACCCAAATCGAAGAAATATTCCTCGTGGTTCACAACTGTTTGATGCTTTTGCAAACCATTCCTTATTGTTTCGAGGGGTTGAGAAGATAAATGTCTCTACTTACCGTTGAAAAACGACGCTAGTGCGATCTATGTACAGCTCACTACGCCACTACACCTTGAATGCTTACAACCTATGGCTTAGCCACTGCATTTGACACTGGAAACATGGTGACGTCTAAAGCTTAAGAAGCGCCTTAGAATCTACATTTATTGTTTAAGAAGGAATAATTCAGTCAGATATCGTAACGTCATTTAGTGAGCAGAAACGCTTATCATCATCATCAGAACACGCTCTTGTTTATGGCTGTTTATCGAGGAAAAGAATAGCATCCGGCTCCCTCAGAAAAAGAAGAATGCGCCCTGGTCGCTTAGGCGCTATGGCTTCCATCATGAAGTTGTGTCGCAGAGGCAGTGCCAGGGTGGAGTCTGCAGTAGGGAAAAGCTAGTAACACGTAATTATCTTTTCAATTACTTTTTTTTTTTTTTTTTTGACCCGAGGGCGTGTGGGACGAGTCCCTTTGTCACTGCGGCCACATATGGGCCTATTGTGACGCTGGCCCTTTCTTAATAGAAGGCGTCGTACATACCCGCCCCCCTTAGGAAGCCCAAGTATGTCCTTCACCGCAGAGTCCGCTACAGTTTGGGGTTCAGTGGTCCCCTGACCGAAGTATTCAAAGCGTTTTGCTGCCAAAGGAGGGCATTCACATAGGATATGCTCTGCTGTCTCGTCCTCCTCACCACAGAGTCTGCATTCCACCGCCTCTGAGATGCCCATCTTGTTGGGGTGATATCTGAGTGGGCAGTGCCCGGTGAGGAAGCTTATCAGTGCTCTCAGATCTTGTCTAGAGAGTGTCAGCATCGCCTTCGCCCTTTGACAGGAAGGCGTGACAAGTGTCTTAGTCGTGGTTGGCGATGCCCATGGGCGCCATTTTCCTGTATCTCCATCGAGCAACCAGACGGTTCCGGTAACTTTTCGTCAGACCCATGTGGGGTTCAGGCCTGATGGGTAGGGATTCTGTACCCCTTTTCGCGAGGCGGTCAGCCTTTTCATTGCCCTCATGCCCCCTGTGAGCCGGCACCCAAATGAGGGAGAGCCTGTTACGGGCGCCGAGCTGCTTGAGCGCATGGAGGCATTCCCATGCCAGCTTAGACCTATAACTATAGGCTGCGATGGCTGAGCAGAGAAAATGTAGATCCGCTTGCCCTTGAGCCCTTTGTTCAGGATCTCTTCTGCTATCTCTTGGGTTTTGCACATTGTTCGCGGCTGCTTATTTAGTCAGCATGCTGACCTTATTCACAGCTGGCCGCAGACATGCCCCTGGGGACAATGCCGTGGCCGTTCCACTATCCACAACCCGTGGTCGCGCCTGATAGCATGGGCATGCTCCTGGGAAGATAACCCAGAACCAGGGGTTTCAATTACTTATTGAATATCGTACGATGCTAATAAGAATAACAATGAACTCGTAATAATAATAATATTGGCTGACCGACAGGAAAAGGTCGTGTTTTTCAATAGGCTCTTCCAATAGAGGTTTCTGTCATTAGACGAATCGTTCCTTCGAGACTGTCAAGTAGAAAGAGGCAGTTTACTATATAAGAATATCTGGTGAGTAGCAACACACAACTTTCAAGAACTCCTGTAAATTCGACGACCTGCCGTATATATGGGAGCTGTATTTCTACAGAAACATGTATGGATAGCGAAATTTAGGTACCAATTATTTGAGATTACCCCGTAAGTTTGATCGTTACAGACGTTTTGCCAAAAAGCGTAATAAGCGTTTGTTTAAAAGGCCTTTATCTCTGTTTAACGAATGGTCGTGAAGGTATTTATGTGGAAGAAAAGTTGAGAACTGACTAGTAAAAGGTGATTTGAAAGTTTAATCAAAATCGTTAAAGCGGTTTTCGAGAAGAATGTGAAAATCCTTAGCTTTTGGTACGTTTTCATCCCCCACCTCCCTTTTCCATCAATGGGAACCGCCTATTATCTTCACGAACAAAACAGAAAGAGAACCCGCAAATCGAACTGACCATGCGCCGAAATCAGGTTTTCGGATTCAGTAGGCATCAAAACGTAAAGATCCGAAAGAAATCCAAACCGATTTTTGTTCATTGACATTCTCACGAGGGTAAAATCCGAAATGAAAATAAGAACGTCTCGTGTGAAGAGCGAGTTGAAACGGCTATAAAAGTCGTGAGCCGCGCATAAAGAATTGTTTCTAGGGATATATCGTTGAAATAACGTTGGGAAAAACGCTCCCAAGGAACAGATAAAATAACGGCGACAAACTACGAGAAAAAGTTCAATGACGTACGTCTGTGAATTAAGTATCTTTTTATGGCATAAGCTCAAGGACATCGGTTTCATGTTTTTTCTGGGATGGAGCTTTGCTAGTTAGGTTTGGTATTTGGAAAAGCGTTTGTCACAGCCGTTCTATCGTTATTGAAAAATTGTGAACGTGACTGGCAGTTGTGATATTTTGGAATTTCAGCTTTGCGAAATGATTATTTACCTTGAGGCCTTCCTGATACGAAGAGATAACAATATTTTTTTCCCCCCGTTTCGTCGAATTCCCAGAAACGTGCTAACAGTTTAGAACAGTACTGTTATAGGAATAATATCAATCCTTCCTTCCAAATAATATCTGTATATTGAGGTTCCACAAATATAGTTCGTATAGCCCACAGGAGAAAGTTAGACAGAAGAGCGAAGTGGTGCGGATGGCGTCCGGAGGAGAAATAGAACGGTGTTCTCAACTGCGATTGCACTATTCCTAACCTCTCCAATCACGGCAACGCAGTCCCCCCTCCCCCGGTCATTCAACCAAGTTCGTCTTCTCCTTTTTGTCGAAACGGCACTGCTTTCAAAGAACGGCTCTGTTCAGTACGAGCGGCTCTGTATTCCAGGTCACTGCTTAATACAATCGTGCCCGTGACATTTGAGGCGTTTCTTTAGTCGCAGAACTCGTCTGGAGCCAGTACCACAATTTTCGTTAGAGTCCCAAACCAATGACCCAACCAGCTAAGTCCAAAATTATCAGTCGGATTCATCTAAACACGATCGCCCAGCTCTGATGCACAGACGAAGCTATGAGGTCGGCGGATTTGGCTTACTCTAAACGATCCTGAGAAGGGCGCGGCAAAACAGTTCCGAATCTTTCCCGCACATCGTTACTTCCAAATAGGATGAACAATAAATTTAACCAGGAACGAGTTCACGTCAATTTCTGAAAGGAAATAGAGGACGTAGAATGCTACTTTTCGATTACTGCCGTCAATTACGGTCTGTGCTTCTCAGCATTATTAATAGCCGGAAAACAGTCATAGGTTCAGAACAGGAACAGGTTTCTTTGCTTTGACTGTGCCTTCAATACAACACCTCTAACTGTCTTAGTTTTAGGACAAGGAGGATTACAATGCTAGTGAACAGTCTTAACTCTAAGCCCAAAGCAGATAAGTTCTTCAGTCCGCCTGTCCTAATCAGTAACCCTATGAAAAAAGACAGAACGGATTAAGCATTAACATGCCTTTACAGCGAATATAGATCTCCAATAAATTCTAGTGCATATTTGGATCCGACGTTATAAGAACACTGCACAGCAGGGTAGTTGCTGAATTTATTGGAAAGAACTCACACTTGAAATCGACTTACCTTGCGTGCTGATGAGATCTGTGAACGTGCTCCATCTATGAATAGAAAAGGTTTTGGTGTGGGAAAATAGCAGGCTCCTCGTGATGGACGTCATTCCGCGTTCCGAGTTGTCAAAACTAAGGAATGAGGTTTTTAAAAGAAAGGAATGAGTAGAGGAAAAAAGGGACTGTCCTGAGGGAGAGTACGTAGGCGCTGACTGGATTCAGAATACAAGCTGGACAGATTTATTGTCGAATGAAACGAAGTGAAGGATGGGAGGAGTGTTGGCATGTTTCAGTGCTGCAGACCTCTCTTTTTGTAACTTGAGAACTTCTCAGCAGACCTCACAAAACGGCGCCTCAATCAAGCTGGTGTAGAAAGCCCACCGTGATCATTTCCTCTTATAAGGTTTTCAGATTTATTACTCTATGGCCTGCAGAGGTCACGGAGGTTATAAAGCGTTCTCCCTCCAGAAAGTCTCCGGACCTGATGGAATCACGCGGCCGCTTCAGCTACAACCTCCATGTAAATCGATGTTCTGTTGACGCCGATCTACATTGCGATCCTTGCGACCACCGACTTCTCGGCAAAACGAAAGATCGCAAATGACGCCTTGGCGAAGAAACAGGGCAAACCTACAATCAGTCAAATCTCCGTCAATTCCATTGCGGCTACATGAGCAACTTGGTATTCGCATCCTTCACTAGTGTTCCCAGCCACTCCATCAGTAGGTAGACGAGGAAGCATTTGAAAAACTTTGACATAAGGATCACCTCGCTAAGTTTAAAAACCATACTCGACAGATTTTACAAAATTAAACAGCAGTACCTGATCGATAGAACGTACTATGGCCAGGCCTCTTACAGGACTTCCGATGTGAAACCTGGGGTTCCCCAAGGTAGCAACTTCAGTCCTCTATTCCTCACTATAGAGGGTAAAACTCAATCCAGTAAAGACTGCATTAGTATGTCTGATCAACAAGCACACCGTTCATCTGACAGTCAGGTTGTCAAACTTGAGGTTTGACGACTCTAAAATTAGATTAGTCATCACTGCACAAAATAAAGCATGACATGAGTTCTCTGGTATGCTCGCTATTCCCCTCTGCATAATTATATTTGTACAATTCTATCGTATGCCACCCTAGCTCGCAGCATCGCCTACCAGCAAACAGCATAATTAGCTCTATCCTGGCGACCCCTAAGCCTTCTAGGGCTATACGGTTATCTTCATATATCCTAACACTACTCCCCACTAGAACTTGGACCCTTCAGTGTTCCTTTTGTTCTCCGTAAGCTCATCCATTTTTTGGTACATTTTAATGGAAATAGCTTGTAAATAAGTCACCCACACAATGAGGAACGGATAGAACGAGAAACTAGCTCAATTAGTAGCGCAATTGACCATTTATGTTGACGGTACATGCACACTTTTCTTGTTTGATTATCTTTTAGGAGACTCAAAACGTATAAGTTCCGATAAAAACGCAAGTTTATTTCCTTGACTGGTTAGAAACACTTCCCTTATTCTTCGAGTAGAGGAAAGTAATCAGAAAAGTGAAAAGTGGCTGTTGGCGGGTTGCGGCGGTATTTAAATTCGAATGCGCCATCGTACATCATCGGATCACTGACAGAACGTCTTCCGTTATCCTTCGAGTTTCGCGAGGGAACAAGATTTGCCGAAGGAAGGACCAGTTGTGGAACAGCGGTAGTGCTTTTCGCTTTCACTATCCTTCGTGGAACTCGTGTCGGACGCGTCGTCAATAAGGTAAAACTTGAAAAGCGGTCGTTTCTAACATTTAACGACCTTGACGTACCGATTCTTCCTGAACTCGATTGTTTCAAACACGAACCGTCAATTTCTGACAAAACACCGTAATGATGTTTACCTAAAGAGTTCGTCATAGTAAACATGGCTGAAAACTTCTCCTTCCAAAAAAAAAAAAAAAAAAAATCGTTAGCCCACACCTTGATGGTGGACATTAACACGTGAGTAATCCTTTGATTTCCCCACATCTGCGGACACCATCAGGTAGCCAAATGTACAAGAAGAAATCGAAACCACATGAATGTTCAAGTAAGAATCAAATGATCAACACTTGTCACTAACCTAGCCGAACGGAAAGTGAGGCTTAGAACAGCGATAACAATCTGTTTATCAGGCTCTCCAGGGGGCGAACAAGAGAGATCCCTCAGTCTGGAAAGGGATAGAATACGGACATGTGGCCTGATCATGTACTCAGCGGAGCATCTACTGAGTACTTGTGAGGGGCTGGCTGCATTGCGCATCAGAGTGCTTGGGGTTCCTCACCTGAGGCCGGAGGAGGTTACAGGGATGGACCTCAAGTTTGTCTTGGGTTTTGCGCGAGAATGGTGGAGACGTATTGGGGACGTCGCATAGGAGCTGTGGGTGGAACTGGGAGGACATTCATGTACACCCACACAATAGGCTTTTCTGAGGTGCAATAACATCAAGAAATTTTTTAAAAAAAGGCATCGTCCAAGAGAGGGACAGCTTTACAAGACTGATCTTGGTGGTGGAAAGACTACGCAAGGTAGAGAAAACTAAAAATCCTTCTCCCTTTAAACCCATAGGTTTAAGAATGTGAGCGGGGGTAAATTTATCTGTATGCATACGACAAATTCTTGTAAGCGATGCTCAGATGACATTGTTGATTTTTACTCCCACTACGCAAAAGGAGTATCACAATCGCCTAAAAAAAATAAAATTGAGTTTTTCAGTTATTTATGTTTTGAGACCTCTGACTCGAAAAAGACCATAGTTCGGCGTGTTTGTGTCTGTAGTTTGATTTGGGTGAGAGCGGCCGAATTTATTGATGTTTATTTGGTTTACTAGTGATTTTTGGAAGGCGCGAAACGCAATTCCCAACGCGGCGAGAGCCGACGACCAAAAACGTACCAATAACAAGGGATTTTCGCATTTGTCGAAGCTACAAGGATTTGATGAGTAATATTTCACTCTGTAGTGGTAGTATTGTTTAGAATATAGAGTTAAAAGTATGTAAATAGCAAGTGATATCAGTCCAACAAAATTCCGAAGGAACATACGGGTTGGTTCTTATGAACTAACAGTCCTCAGTCCGTGCGTGTTCGTATAGCACGCAGCGTATAAAATTGTGAGTCAGTGGAATGTTCGAAGTGCGAACGTTGATGACAGAGCTGTGGACAATTACAAATAATACATACAGCAGTCCATCAACAAGAGACTGTGAACTTAAAAGTTTGATTAATCCTCATCGTTTCAGTGGGAGGATTGGATACACAACTAGCAAAGGAAAGTTTGGTGGTGTTCGAGGTAATCATGCGTGTGCGATTTATATTTGACTGCGTTCTTGGATTTCTGGACATTTCCCCGGAGCTAGTCACCTGTCTGCAGCCTAACGTATACAGTTATGAAATTCGATTCACATCCCAGGAAGGTGCTTAAGGATATTTTTAAAATAGTCGGGACCGTAGTACGAGTTAACAAAGAAGACGAAGCGACCTCTCGATTTTTGTGCTTCGAAGGAGCGTTGCGTCACATCTTGACGTCTTCGGCTCGAGGCACCAGACGATCTCGTTCGCCGCTCGCTCGCGGGTTATTGGGACGCTCTTCCAACAGACCTTCACTTCCGTGCATCGAGTAACAAAACTGTGTAACTCAAAATGTACCTTTAGAATTTTGGGACAGGCTGGTGGGGGGGGGGGGGCGCACTGAATTCTAATCTGCACGTATAGTGTCTAATACGTACAGCAGCACTATCGTATTCGCTTTCAGTTCTTCTTAACGAAAGGAAGAAAGGTCGTATCTTCACGCAACAAGTCAAAAACTGTTCATTCGCAAAGTTATGAATTCCTGCTGGATGCGATGTTCTGTTTGCCAGTACGTAAGTCAAATTATTCGTCCCGGGATAATCTCCTATGAATCGCGTCCTTACTCGACTGATAGCAGCATCTGTGCACAAGTTTACTTTTTTTCAAACACCGATTGCTGACAATTTGATTGACCAGGAATCATTCAAATTTGAAAGAAAGTTGAAGCACAAGCCCTCATATGGACGACTAAACAGGAACATGGGTAAGGAAGAACCATTGAGCGACGGAAGTGTTAATTTAATTTTACGACCTCGCGTTCTTCGCCATCCAATAATTAACGAAGTTTTCTAACTGTCAAAGGATTCCAACCTGAGCAAAGGACGCCTATATTTGAACACAAATTTATGCGACTGTTATGAGCGCACAACCCAGCTTCATTTGGTAATTTTAGCCAAAAGTTTCATCGCTGCTGCAATGATGAAAGCCTACCTCCAGGAGCCCATAAGCACTAAAGAAGTCAGTTGTGATGTTATTATTCTAGAAATTGAGTCCAACTGGACACTATAGACGGCGAAGGGACTGAAAACTGTTCGGATAGCGTTGTAAACTTCTTCTTACCCCACAATGGAAAGATATTGCTCCCAAACGGGTTGCTGAATACCAGTTAAGGGCTGAACTTCCCTGCGTCTTTTGGGAACATGCACTTCTGGCATGAACTACCCGTTAGTAGTAAGGGTTCGTTTTAAGGGGCTCCTGGTTGTGTCGTTGTAATAGCTGTTACGTTTTGAAACGTTCTTGCCCGAACGGGCAGGATTGATAAACATGTGAGTGGTCTGACCTGCCAACCAGCATAAATAGGGAGCCGAAGATGCTCCTAGCACGTTATTTTAGATTCCGATAGCGGGCTAAAAAGCCTGAGGAGAGATATGTGAGAGGCCGGAGGTGGGGCGCAACTGTGGCTGAAAGCAAGCCAAGAAGGGCAAAACGGCAGGACGGATCTTCGGTACGGCAGTGTCGGAAGCTATTGGAGGGAGACAGGTAACATCAGGGTTGCAGCATTGACCGTGTCCTGGCGTGGTGTGTGGTGCAAGAAAAGTGCTGAGGAGATGCACCGGCTGGGTGTGTCAGCAGGCGTTCTCCGAGGTATCATCAACCGCATGTTGCTCGGGTCGTATCTAAACTAGTGGCCGTTCTATCATGGAACATCCTCTTATCCTTCTTTCCTTGAGCTTTGGAAAAGAAAAAAAAGTGTGTGTGTGCCACTAACCATGAATGCGTTGGCATGAATGGAGATTACTGTTTTTGATGTGAGTGTAATTTATTTTGGAATGAATAGCAGTTATTTAATTTTGGGAAGAGAAATTTGACATAAGGTTAAGAGACTGTGTAGCATAAGAGAAAAGGGATCGGAAAAGGATGTGATTCCAAGGGAAATGGTAGAGAGAGCCTTATGTCACCCAATAAATCTCTTTAATTCAATCTCTCTCTATCTATGTTTAATCTATTCTCTCTAGTTTTCTGCAAATCGGTAAGCCTTAGAACGACCTTGTTCAGGACATTGATCCTACCTTACTTTATGTATGGTGCTGAAGTCGCCTGCGATCTGGACTCTGTTTGTCGGCTCAAAATGCAGAGAGCTTTAAATACCTGCATTAGGTACATTCTAAATCTTGAATATGACGACAGGGTGTACGACGATATCTCCAAATCTTGAAAGTTGATGAGCTTATCCAGTACATGGTGTCAATCACGATGTTTAGAATAACCTCATCAAGAAGGCCCAAGTACCTCGCTGACAGATATCTGATGTTCTCCCAAATTCACACGCTTGAAACCCGGAATAAGGATTTAAGTTACCGGCTGCCGCCGTGCCGCACTACAGCCTATCGCCAGTCATTCCTTATGCACAGCATTTCGTGTTATAACGGACTTTCACCTGACCTCGAGAAATTGACCAGTTATCCTGCGTTGAAGAAACATTTGAAGGAATACTTGTAATCTTTTTATACTGAATAAACAAATGAAGGAAGTAATTACCTATAATGTGGAATGCAGTGAAGAAGACATTTATTTACTTTACATGATCACCAAATTGATTACCATGTAATGTCGCCTCGTGCCAATCTGCGCCCGTCACTTGTTGCCTGAAAAGTTCTGGTTTGGTGGGAGAATGGCCATGTATGGCCAAACCTCGCCAGATTTAATAATAAAGACGTTATCAATCTCTCTCTCTCTCTCTCTCTCTCTCTCTCATGGAAGATGTGCACAGTACGCAAAGCTTATGCAAATCCCCAGACGCTCTACTTGCCTGTACTATAGATCTTTCACCGTCCAAGGAGCACAGTTATACAACGCTTATAATAATCTATTTGACGTGAGGAAAAATAACGAGATCTCTAAAGAAGAGTTATAAAGTATTTTACTAACAATATATGATGAATAAAGAGACACGATTCAGGAAGGGGTAGGAATAAATAAATATTTTGTACATATGTAATAAGTAAGTTAAAATAAAATAATATGAAATAAAAATTGCATGTTCCTTTCTATCGTTTTAAAAGTTTACGTATTTTTATTTTTGTTTTCTTTGGTTTATTTTCTTTATTACCTAAGTTGATTACGAAATTGTATGTGTTTACCTGAGTAGATTGAGAGATTTTATGTAACACAATGAAGGAGTGTAATACAGTGTTCATTCTGGACAAATGTAAGAGATGGCTCTATGGCCTTAATTCCCCCAGGTGGTTAAATAAACGAAATAATCAATCAATCTCTATCTCCTTCTAATTCACACACACTCTCTCTCCATCTCTCTCCCTTGTTTGTTATAGTAGATGTTAGCACTTGTAGCCTCTATATTATAGTATTACCTTCTTTGGAGATATGCAGCCTGAACGGCCTTAATATATCCACGTTTTTATCAATAACTTCTAAATAATTTAAAACAGTCTTAACCGTTTTTTTATTAGTCTGTAAATAGCGTATACGAGTATATATAAGTTATATCGTACTAAACTGTGCTGTTTACAATAATATAGCTGACTAAGATGTAAAGCCGCTGCGTCGGCTAAGGGAAACCTATAAAGCACCCCACCTTCGCGCAGCTCGGTGTGTTCTAGTCTCGCTGCCATACTGTACGTGTCGGTCCTCCCAGTCTCCCCTCTGTTGTAAATTGATCCTAAGTTCTTGTAAAAGAATAAAATTCTTTTTAAAAAGCCCCTCGTCTTTTAACAAAATATAACTGGCGCAGTCGTTCCGGACCCGAATTTTCGAGCGCATATCGAACCAAGCAGTGCTTTCATCTTCGACCGCATATCCAAGATCGGAGCCTGAATTCGGGAACCTACGAAGAAGGGAAGACAACGTTGACAGACCGACCGAAAACCAGCGCAGACAAGACACCCCGTCAAAAAATTAAGAAATCCTGAAAGACGGTTCTTCGACGGTGGCATAACATCGCCTTTCAATAATTATTTTCCACTTTTTGTTCACACAGGTTGAAGAAAAATTTCCGAGCTAATTGGTCAGCTCGCTTTCATCCAGAGTTAAAGGGACAACTCATTTCATCGCCGACCTTCGACGTCGACCTCAACTTACTACTACGCATCCTCAAGTTTTGCTCATCCAGCAAAGCCCTTCGACGTCAGGAAATCTCCGTCGCTAATCTTCTCACAAGTCAGCACTCCTGCAGAAGCCGACTACATGAGGAAACTGTGAGTCAACTTCCTTTCTGATAAACTCACGCCAACGTTTGTTGAATTCTCCGCTCTAAATAATAACCTGCACACTACGAAGTAAATTCTAAATAATAACATTTTTCAATATTATAATTGAGAAACTAGGGACGCATTAACGCCAAAATTCCTAAATCAATTAAAAATACGTTCATTACAAACTCCGATCCTTAGGTCCCATAATTGAAACTGACGAACCAATCATGGCCCAATCCCAAGCACAAGTTTCTCAGGAAATCCTGTTGCAGCAAGTGCAAAGCCAGCAAGCGATAATCGAGTCTCTGCAAAGTAGGATGCAATCCTTACACCTCAACAATACGAGGGAGCAGATGATCACTAGAGTCCCCAGAGAATACCTCGATCTAATCCCGGTATTCAAGGGCGGGCCCGAGCTGCTACAGAGGTTTTTACACGTCTGCGAACGCTTGTTCGACAGATATTTCGACGAACAGGACCCAGATGGGTTCCAAAACGAAATGCTACTGGCTGCAGTCATATCCAAAATACAGGGACCCGCCGCCGATTTAATCCTATCGAAAAATTTAGAGTCTTTCGGGAATGTAAAACAGGCGTTACTAGAGACATACACGAATAAAAACGACGCTCTCACCCTTAACATAGAACTGACTCAGTTAAAGCAGAAAGATGGGGAAACTTCATTCAAGTTCTTTGAAAACATTCAAAAAAAATTAAATAACATAACTGCCTATTTGCAAAATCACGACGAAGGCGAATCCACTACACTCATTAGACACTATGAAAAGTTAGCCTTAAGGGTTTTACTCCTCCATTTAAAGGACCCAATGGGTAGTTTTCTGAGGAATCGACAACCGGATTCATTGGGACAGGCGCTCTCAATGATGACAAACGATTTCCAAATATCGGAAATGTCCAAGCAAATGAGCAGTGTAAAGACTCCTTATACGGGAAAATCGTCGTGGCAACCAAATCCCAGAAATCCTAATTACGACTACGGACGCTCTAATTATTTCCGTCGCCCAGGAAATAATGCGAGAATTCCATTCCGCGGTAGGGGAAACTTTCAGCCTCAATATCAGGCTCAAAGAACCCCGCAACCACCTAGTGGACAGTCGAATTTTAAGCAGCCACGTAATGATTCGCACATGTCATGGCAAACAACGAGACCCAATTATAACTACGTTGAAACGGATAGTAAACTAAAGTCGTACTCAAACGAATCCGAGCCGGAGCAACCTTTTTAGGAGACGGCGAAAGCAAGGAAGATGCCCACAATTTAGTCTGATGCACTTGAATCAGAAAACGAATAGCCTCCCTTACTTAATTTCTCCGACATCAGGCCTGAAACTGTTTATAGATTGTGGTTCGATGGGTTCCTTCGTGAACCCTGAAGTAGCCAACGAAAGATTTTCCGAAAATATCAGGGAAGACCCATTTGAAATACGTACGGCACATGGAATATCCTGTGAACGGTATTCCACAAAAATACCGTGTTGGAAGCTCTTTGAAATTCCGAACTTGGTGCTGCCTTTCAAAATCTTCAAATTTCACGACCAATTCGACATGTTGATTGGAATGGACCATCTAAAATATTTGAAGGCAACAATCGATCTGGAGAATAATCTTTTCCGTTTACCCCACACCACTTTGCCTTTGTACTACCTAGAGGGCAGTCACAATAAAATTGAGGAAAAATCAAATTTGCCAGGGAATATGGCCACAGGATCAAAACAAATTGAAAAGAAAAAATAATTAGTGGGAACGGATGTAGTAAAATTATTAATGAGCCAGGAATATGGCCACAGAATTAAAAAAATTGAAAAGAGGAAAATAATGATTGAAAACAAAAGCTGTAAAGCTAATAACGAGAAAAAGGTAATAACTAAAACTGAAACAAGTGTCGAATTAGAACCAAGAATGTTCACTAGGGCAAAATTACCAGTAAAGAATATAAAAAACGGAGAAGGGATAGTCCATTATAAAAACAGAACCAAATCGAAATCCCTGAAAGTATTGTGAAAATTGAAAATAACTACGCATACGTGGGAATAATTAACACGGGCCTTGAAAAAGAAATTATAAACCTCAACACGATTCAAGTAGAGCCCTGGAAGAAAGAACTTATGAAAGTAATTATAACTATTACGATTGCGAGAAAATTAAATTCGACCCAAGTAAGATCGAAATGAGTCACATGAACCAAATGGAAAAGGAAGCTATAACTAAATTAATGTACGAATTTAAAGATATATTCCAAACCGGTGAGGAAAATTTGTCATTCACTAATGGGGTAAAACATTTCATACGAACAACGGACGAGGTACCCGTTTACTCTAGGAATTACAGGTATCCGGAGGTTTACCGACAGGAAGTAAAAAGGCAAATAGAGGAGATGGAAAGACAAAAAATCATTCGTCCCAGTTTTTCACCCTGGAATAGTCCTGTGTGGGTCGTAGGAAAGAAACCTGACAACTCGGGCAAACAAAAGTTTAGGTTGGTTATCGATTTCCGCGGACTAAATGCCAAAACGGTAGACGATAAGTATCCTCTACCAGACATTTCCTCCTTGTTAGATAAATTCGGTCGTTGCCAATACTTCTCACTATCGATCTAAAGTCGGGTTTTCACCAAATCGAGATGCACCCGGACAGCATCGAAAAACGGGCTTTCTCCACTGAAAGTGGGCACTGGGAATTCTAGCGAATGCCTTTGGCCTCAAAAATGCCCCACCAACATTCCAGAGAATGATGGATAACGTCCTACGAGGCATACAAAACGAAATATGCACTGTCTTCTTAGATGACATACTCGTTTACTCCACCAGTTTGCAAGAACACATCCAAAGCCTTAGGAGAGTTTTCGAAAGATTGAGAAAAGCAAACCTGAAGGTCCAAACCGACAAGACGAATTTCTTGTGTAAGGAGGTACACTACTTAGGGCATTTAGTAACACCTGAGGGAGTCAAGCCTGATCCGAAGAAGGTTGAGGCCATAAAAAATTACCCAATCCCCAAAACTGCGACCGAAATCAAGAGCTTCTTAGGCCTCCTGGGATATTACCGTAAATTCATCAATAACCTGGCCCACCTGTCTAAACCTCTAACCTCTAGATTGAAGAAAAACGTAAAGATTAACATAAACGATCCAGATTTTGTTGAAGCATTTGAAACCTGTAAAAACCTTTTTGATTAACGACCCCATACTTCAATACCCTGAATTTGACAAGCCTTTTAATTTAACCACGGATGCTAGTAACGTAGCCTTGGGAGCTGTTTTGAGTCAAAATAGGAACAGGGCGATTTGCCAATAGCCTTTGCTAGCCGCACGTTGAACGAAACCGAGAAACGGTATTCAACCATCGAAAAGAGTGCTTAGCTATCCATTGGGCTACAGAATACTTCAAGCCGTATTTGTTCGGAAGAAAATTCCAAATATTCACTGACCATAAACCACTTCAATGGTTGGACTCGATTAAAATCCTAGTTCCAAACTTTTTAGGTGGAGGAAAATTTAGCAGCGTTTAATTTCGAAATTTGTTACAAGAAAGGAAAGAAAAATATGAACGCAGATGCGTTGTCCAGAGTAGAACTAAATAATAATGAAACAACCAAAGATTTGAAGGAAATTAAAACGGAAAACTTTATCCAAGACCCGGAAGAAATCAAAATGGTGCTGGGAACCGATATTGACGCAAATACGGACAATCAATCAATGATCGCGTTTTTAGGAGATAGCACGGTCCCAACTAACTCCAATAGCTCAAACATTACAATACACTCAAATGCATTAGGGAACGAAGGTGCTACAATCCCGACCTCCGAAAGTCCGTTGAATCACGGAAAGAATCAGATAATTCTGAGTAAGGTAAACGGAACGCCCAGTAAACCAAAAAATCGAAAAATTTTTCGAAACCAAAATCAGAATAACGGCAGAAATAAACGAAAACAATATGGAAGAGGAAATAATAAATTTTGTGAAATCATATGTGGCCCCTAAAACGAGGCATTTGATACATTTCGTTCCGGATTTTTACGAGGAATTCTGTAGGATAGTATTCAAGAATTTCAAACACCTACAAATAAACTTAATAAGGTGCCCGAAACTATTAACTGACGTGATTGAAGAATCGGAGAGATATGAATTAATCCATCGGTATCACCAAGGAGAGACAAATCACCGGGGGATCGAGAAAACGTACGAAAAACTCAAACGTAAATATTTTTGGCCTAACTTAAAGAAATCCATCCAACAATACATCAACAATTGCGAGCTTTGCCAAACATGCAAATACGAACGATGCCCATTAAGGCCAAAATATAATATCACACCTACCCCGGCTAAACCTCTTGAAATTTTGCACATAGACAAATTGACTATTGAGGGCTCGAAGTTTCTCACAATCATTGACGCCTTCTCAAGATATGCACAAGCATACTCTGTTAGCTCGTCTAACAGCTTGGAAGTCGTGAAAAAGTTGATCCAATTCTTTTGTCATCACGGAACTCCAAAGGTAATAATTGCGGACAATGGTGCCGAATTTAAAAGCTCACTTGTGAAGGACTTGTTAAACCTGTACAAAATTAAGATTCATTTCATAAGCTCACAACATCCCGAGTCAAATGGAGTCATTGAACGCTTACACTCCACCTTAATAGAACATTGTCGCTTATTAAACAATCGGGATGAATTCAAGAAAGACAACATTCGAGACAAGATGAGCTACGCAGTTTTAGGCTACAATAACAGTATCCATTCCGCCACTAAACTCACCCCCTTTGAAATTCTCAATGGACACATAGAAAGTGATCCGGTAATCAAAGTCGACACGGAAGAGGCCGTATTGAACAATTACTTAAATCAACACCGGGACAAAGTTAAAGTAATCTATGAAACCGTTCACAATAAAACCAAGTCAAACAAAGAAAAACGATAGAGAAATTGAATTTAAACCGAGAAGAACTCCTGAACTCCCCAAAGAAGTCTTTGTCAAAAATAAACAAATAAAAGAAAAACGAAAGCCAGATACATCAAGGAAGACCTGAAAACAGTCAATGAAGCCTTGAAAACGGCAGAAATTGAGCCTCGGCACCACAACACTCAAGAGAAAATACATTTGTCCAATATCAAAAGACCTAGGAAGTATGTTAAACCCAACGTTGAAACGGCATGGAACGAAAGTCTGAGTAAAGAAGAAGTCTTGATCGAGAAGTTCAAACTAAAACTAACGAGAGAAGACTTAATTACCATTAAAGCTAATAATTGGTTGAATGACAACGTAATAAATTTCTATCTGTCTATGATTGTGGAACACTGTGAGAAAGACGCGAAACTACCAGAAACTTTCGCATTCAGTACATTCTTGTACGTCTCCCTTGTAGCCGGTGGGTACGAGAGAGTGAAAAAATTATTCAAGAAAAACCAACATCTTCGAAAAAGAACTAGTATTAATCCCCGTCTTCAAATCTTCCCATTGGAGACTCGTAATAATATTGATGAAAGAAAACCGAATATTGTATTTAGACTCCCTAAACCAGGACGGAACCGAAATTCTGGATGTAATAGAAAAATACTTGACGGAAGAGTACAAAACAAAGAACAACGAGACTTCCGGTACCTGGAGTAAAATACAACTCCGACACGTCCCGCAACAATCTAACTCAGACGATTGCGGTGCTTTTGTTTGCAAGTACGCGAAATCCTTTACAACTGCAGGACTGATAGACTTTGAGTCCGAGGAAATTAGAGAATTTAGGGAAGAAATGTGTTTGGAGATTTTACAGGCGTACTTGAATTAATTATTGTTCCAGGAAAATGTTGTTGTTCCTGTTCATAGTACTCGTTTGCACCAACGGAGCAGACATCCGAGAAATAACCTCAAATCCAGGAATAATTTCGGCGGCATTGGGCCCTGCAAAAATAATCGAGGGATACCACACGACCTCTCACTACTATTCGCTTAATGAACTATTTGAACAGGTTAACTCAATTAAATTTAACTATTACTCCGCGTTAGAATCAGTGTAATGACCCGTCCACGGGGAAGAGAATGGTGATGCTCACCACTTCATTAAACTACACATTGCAATTGATAGACCAGAAGGCGCAGAATCTAATAATCACCAAAGACACGAGAACCAAGCGAGGTCTAATAGATGGTCTAGGATCCATAATAAAGTTCGTTACCGGTAATCTAGACGCCGAGGACGAAAAGAAATATGATGAGATCTTGCAACACTTAACCAGAAACCAAGTGGACCTTCAGTCCCAGATTGATGCCCAGTATTCAGTGAATGAAGCCATAATAGCTAATTTCAATAAAACAGTAGAAACAATTAACTCTAACAACCGCCAACTAGAAAAGGAATTAACGGATCTTAAACAATCCCACACAGGGGAATCTACGCACGCTAGGGACACGAATAACTTATTGGAACATTATCAAATATTGTTAAGCCTTGTCCTAACGATCCTCCAAGACATAGAAAACTCATTAACGTTTTGCGAAGTGGGAAAATTGCACCCTAGTATTCTGAGTACAGAACAACTTTATGAGGAACTAAAGCGTTTGTCGAGCTATTATGGGCGTAGACTATTAAACTTTGAAAATGAAAATTTGTTCGATATTCAGAACTATATTAAAGTTCAATGCTTTGTTAGTAAGTCAGAAATTGTTTATTTCTTGGATATACCCCTCGTCAATCCGAGGAACTACGAACTTCAATGTTTAATACCAATTCCCTCTAAAATAGAAGAAGAATATTACAGTATCATCCCGGGAATAAAATATCTTCTAAAATCTTCCACTGAAGTATTAGGCCTCCAAGAAAAATGTAATCCTGGAAAAGTGTTCACATGCCCAGCTGATTTAATAACCGAAACGAATTTCGAATGCGAAAAGAACTTTATCCAGTCGGGCAATGTAAATAGTTGCGATTATGTAAAAGTTAATATTGGGAAGGGAAGTCTAGTAAAACTAATACCAGAAATTGGGCAATATCTTTTAGTCTTCCCAGAAGGGGACTCTGTAACAATCGTTCAGGAGACCGGCATAGAAATTAAAACATTACGAGGCATATATTTGGCTAAACCTGTTAAAGGTAATTTAAAATACAGAAACAGAACACTGTTTGCAACTCACAAAAGTATCACTGGAAAACCATTACTCGTAACCGAAATAAAATCCAAATCACAAATTACCGCTCCAGAAGGCAAACAAGTAGATTTGAAAGACATTATTTTACCGCAACCCTTTAACACTAGAATACAACGTGAAATAACTAAATTCCAACTTTTGGATTTAATCTTGCCGAGCTTCTGGACGATGGTCTTATATTTATTATTAATCAGTTCCTTTATCTTTGTACTGTTCCGATATTACCTTCATAAGAAGAAATTGAGAATCACAACAAGCCATTCTTGAACAAATGAGAATCCTGTTCTATGATTTGTTTAAGGAATTAGTTCATCTTACTATTGTTGTTTAAGGAATTAGTTCATCTTACTATTGTTGTTTAAGGAATTAGTTCATCTTACTATTGTTGTTATTATTATTATATTATTATCATGGGGTCAAAATTCTTTGTCATCTTACTATTGTCAATTTTACGCCACAATGTACTTCAATTTGTTTTGTACTAGGGGGGGAGGAGTTATATCGTACTAAACTGTGCTGTTTACAATAATATAGCTGACTAAGATGTAAAGCCGCTGCGTCGGCTAAGGGAAACCTATAAAGCACCCCACCTTCGCGCAGCTCGGTGTGTTCTAGTCTCGCTGCCATACTGTACGTGTCGGTCCTCCCAGTCTCCCCTCTGTTGTAAATTGATCCTAAGTTCTTGTAAAAGAATAAAATTCTTTTTAAAAAGCCCCTCGTCTTTTAACAAAATATAACTTATATATAAGTTCACTCTACCTAATTTGCGCAGAGTAATAAACCAGTAATCCGGCAATACACTTTATTGCTACTAAAACGGTAAATCACAAAAGCGAAATTAGAATTTCAAGTAAATTCGTGAAGAGTGAAACTTATGCGTAATGAGAAGCGACTGGTTAGCGATAACATAAGATAACACAAGCCGCGTCTAGGCGAAGAACAACGAGGTGTTCACTCTCGTGAGATTGGTTCTGGGCGAAGCTCAGAATGCGGCGATCAAATAATGAGAACTTATTATTACATCCCCACTTTTCGAGAAAACAACCAGGGGGGGGTTGCAACATAAACAAAAAAAAACATGAATGTACATTAAAAAAAAAAGATTACAATGAGCATAATGCATCTGAATTGACAAATAAATGTGTAATCAAATAACTTCCTTTTTTTTATATAATTTTAAACAACAGTATACATTCTTAGTGTACCGCAGGCTGAAAAGGGTATAATTTCGAGACATGGAAAGCATTTGATTCTACTCGACGAATTCCTGAGTCTACTAGATACATGATATTTGACAGTTTTTTAATAATTGTGAAAGGCCCAGTACGAATTGGCGCCAATTTGTTCTTATTACAAGAATTTCCATGGTTGATATAAACAAGATCACCTGGCTTAAAGTGTATACATTTCCTGTTTTTATTGTATGTCTTTTCGTTGCGTCTGTGGCCGTAAATGGAGTTTTCCAGAGCTATTTTCCTGTCAAGTTGTAAAGTCGAATTATTTTGCAAAATAAAATTTTTGAAAATTTGGGGGGGTACTCCGTTCAAGAGGTAATTAGGGGAAAACCGAGTGACTGAATGAATGGTATTATTATTATATACCTCGACACATTCTTTTAAAATGCCAGACCACGGCCGTTTCTTGTTACCAACAGATTCATTTTTTTTGCATCTTAGGCGATTAACTAGAGTTTGGTTAAGTCGCTCATTTAGTCCATTAGAGAAAGGGCAGTCGACTGCAGTGTATAGGAGCTTAATTCCCTGATGCTCGACAAAATTTTTGAAGTCATTCGAGTTCAAAGCAGCATACTGATCACATAGCAGCGTGTGAATTTTATTGCCATCTTTTAAAACTAAATTTAATAATTTTTGAAAGTCAGTAGCGGTCTGACTCTTAGACGTCAATACAAATGCATATCGAGTGAAATGGTCGACAAGTAAATGAATATATTTATGAGGGGAATTATTTCCAGAGAAGCCACCTATGGTGTCTATTGACATTATCTCAAAAGGTTGGGATGCAGGGCCTAAGTGGGACAATAGACCATAGTGCGGGTGAATCCTAGTTTTATTCTGAATGCAAATGGAGCATGACTGGCAGTATGATTTCATGAGCCTTCCAAAACCTTTAATATAAAAGTGAGGAAATAAAGTAAATTCTAGTTGCTTTGCTCCTATGTGACCAAACTGTAAATGGGATTTTTCTATTAGTGCATTAGCAAAACTCTTGCTGATCAATAACCTCTTTTTCCCGTTTACATTAGTGTAAAATATCCCATTTTCCTCAATCAAATTAGTATTACTTTATGTTTTCCAGATTATTGTTTTGATCAGTCCTTAATTCTGAGAAATCCAGAAAATTAACAATTTTGAGATCTGTGAAATTATCAGTATGCTCCAGCACCGGATTTCTAGATAGACAGTCTGCTTCCACGTTATCTTTTCCTGGTCTGTATTCTATGTCAAATTCAAACTGTGATATATGCAAAAGCATTTCTCTTAGTTCATCATCGAGCTCACTATTAACGTTCTTTCCCACAAGTGGTTTATGGTCAGTTAGAACTTTAAATTGTATGCCCAAGAGTTGGTGACGCCAATATAATAAAGCTTCTTTAATTGCGAGGCATTCTAAAAACAGAGCTTTTTTCTTTTTATGAGAATCGATTAACTTTTTGGAGAAAAAGGCAACCGGTTTTTCGGTATTATCAGACTGCAACTGCTTCAGAACCGCGCCTATACCGTTAATACTCGCATCAGTATAAACAAACGTCTGTTTATCAGGGTCGAAAATAGCAAGGCATGGGCTATTACAAAGGTGCTCTATTACGAAATCAAAACTTTCCTGACATTTTGGCGACCATTCGAATTTTACATTCTTTTTTAATAGGGTATGGAGAGGCGCCAAAATAGTTGCTGCATTAGGTATGTAGTTGCTATAAAAATTTACTTTCCCCAAAAATTGCCGTACATTTTTCTGATTTTGGGGCACTGGGAAACTCCTTAAGGGAGCTACGTTATCAAATATGGGGGTAGTACAGTTATTTTCTACAATATGACCTAAATACTTTACTCTACTCTTTGCTAGCTCACATTTTGCCAAGCTAAGTCTGAAACCTTCTTTGTGAATTCCAAAATTAATTTTTCTAAGTGAGCCAAATGTTCTTCAAATGTTTTGGAAAATATTAAAATGTCGTCTATGTAATTGACAGCAAACTCGTCCAGGCCATATTTTTTTAAGGTGTTCCTTAATATTCTCTGAAAAATAGCAGGGGATGTCTTGAGCCCGAAGGGCAAACAGCGCCAATTGTAATGCCCTGTCTGAGTCACGAAAGCAGTCTTATATCTGTCCTTTTCTAATTGGTATCGACCAAAACGCACTATTGATGTCTAACACAGAGAACCACTGACAATCCCTGGCCTTAACTATGAGGTCCTCTATTCTGGGAAAGGGTTGGCTCTCTGGAATAATTAACTTGTTAAGGGCGGTGTAATCGATGCATAAACGGTTTTTTTGTTTAGTGCCATCAGGCTGTTTTTTAAATGCCAACGTTACTGGAGCTGCAAACGGAGAAGTGGACTCTTCAATGAGCCCCGCCTCCAGTAATTGGTTGATTTGGCACTCGATCTCTTTTTGATCGATCACATTACAACGATAAGGCTTCCTGGATATATATCTGTGTTCTGACAATTTCACATGAGCCTCGTGATTACTGACTCCACCAACATCATACTTATTTGTAGCAAAAGCTTCATTGAACCTAGAAATTAAATTTTTTACTGACAATTGTCTTTCTGAGGAGAGATGGTGTAATGAATCGCTTAACTGACAAAAATGTACATTTAAGTCACTGGAAAGGTTACCTCCTCTGGATTCATGTCTTTCACATGCTAAATTCTGGAAAACTCTTAAATTTTGATCTTGGCACAATTTGAATTCAACAATTAAATCTAAGCCAATCAAAAGATCATGACCAAAATCGGCGCTATCAAGCACAAACACAATTACTTCTTTGGTGAGAGAGAAAATATTTACTTTAATTTTCGCTATGCCCACTACGTTTCCTCGGCCACTAACCATTTTAAACTCTGGGTTTTTCACTTTGAAACAAGTTATTCCCAATTTTTCGACTAAATTTCTTATTTATGATAGAAATGTTTGACCCAGAATCATACAGACCTTTGCAAAAAAGACTATCATTTAAAAGACAATTTATTTTAATTAGTGGCCGAATTGCTCGTTTTTTGCTTCCTCGCCAGAACATTGGGGGGACTCAGCTTCTGCACTATTGGTGGATTTCTTACTTACTCTGTTCCAACAGCTGGTCTCTGGATGATATCTATTAGCAAAGCCTTTTCCTGCGCAAATGGAGCAAGGCTTTTTAATTACGTTATTCTTCTTTTCGAAATTTTTAGAGGTGGGGTTTGTATTACTATTCGTATTAGAAGCGGGAATTTTAAAATTACTAAACTTTTGATTGGATGGAAAATCCTTTTCCCCAGCTTCGTATTTCTTTAATTTATTGTGCAGCTCTTGAATATTGTTTACTGTGTTTCGATCTAAAGAATTTTGTATGTGATTCGGTAACCCTACTACGATTAAATCCAAAATAACTAACTCAGGCAAATCTCTATCCAACTCCAACAGCATCCTCTCTTTCTTAACAGCGTAATCCAATAAAGAACCACCAAAATGTTTAAGTAAATACGCGTACCGGATTGGCTTCCAAGAAGAGTCTGCATATGTTGAAACCAGTAACTCCTTCCACTGCTCCCAATCTCCAGAAATCGATAATCTCCGTTGACCCACAGCGAACCAATCACTCATGCTAGGATCCAGGCAGGATTTGAAAACTTCAATCTGCTTCGTACCTGTTAGGCTGAATCTTGACGACTCCTTCTCGAAGAGTTCACACCCCGCCTTCACATTGTGATTTTTCGGCGAGAATTTCTCCACTAGGAAATGCTCCAAAATGTCTTTCACGGACTCCAGTGGCTTGAAACGTTGAAGACATAACGCCAACTCTGCCGTCGTTGGGTCGGGAGGGCGACCTTCGGTACCGACGACCACGTCTTCCAGCATGACGCCTTTGAATACGAAGTTCTCATCTTCGTCGAGATAAGTGTCAGCGATTACCTTAGAAACTGTAACCTTGACTGACCGATGTTGGCCGCGGTTCTTAATAGCATTAAGGGCTGATTTAACTGGACCCACAGCCGCCAATGCGCTATGGTAAGTCGAAACCTTCTGAAAATCTTCAGGAATATGGTACCAAACATCTTCATCATAGATCCTGATTCGTTTGAGATTCACTACTGTTGTCTTCTTATCCGGTGATTCTTCGGCTACGATGAACACGTGGAACTTCTTATCGGTCATTCTCGAACCACTTGAAAATTTTGGTTTCGTTTTTAAAAATTTTTTTTCTTCTGAAATTCTAATTTATAAGTTCACTCTACCTAATTTGCGCAGAGTAATAAACCAGTAATCCGGCAATACACTTTATTGCTACTAAAACGGTAAATCACAAAGCGAAATTAGAATTTCAAGTAAATTCGTGAAGAGTGAAACTTATGCGTAATGAGAAGCGACTGGTTAGCGATAACATAAGATAACACAAGCCGCGTCTAGGCGAAGAACAACGAGGTGTTCACTCTCGTGAGATTGGTTCTGGGCGAAGCTCAGAATGCGGCGATCAAATAATGAGAACTTATTATTACATATATAGTCTGTGGTTTCTATTTCGAGACACCGACTTGTTCGGAATTCGGCAAACTTGTTTTCATTTGGAACGAGAATGTGGCGTATACAGGTTGAATGAGAAAGACCAAAGTGATGGCGAGGTGGTAAATAGTTCCAGATGTTGGTGAACATTCTCCACGGAGAAATATCATCCAAGCTGGTGAATCCAAACTGAGCGGAATAGGCCGGGCGTGGCATATTTACTCATTTATGGGCGGTTTAGAAATCGTATCGAGCAAACATAAACCCAATACTCATCATAGGGGAACATTAGAGATGAAAATTACTTGGAAATACTCGTATTATTAAGCATTTGACTTGATTGGAGAACTGAGAACTATCAGATATAAGCTCAATAAGCGTGTGACTTAAGGAGCTCTCTCCCTTGTGGGTGAAGTCTCACGTAGATATTCATAACGGAGTTATTCCTGCCCATATAATGTAATGTTCATGTTTTGGATGGAAAGTATTCCGTCCTGCAAATATTTATGTTGTGGACATTTCGCATTCTAAATAATCAAATCCTTATATTTTGTATCGTTAACGGTAACAATTGATACATTTCAAGTATTGAAATATTAGTTTTTGCAGTGATAACGTAAATGTAGTTCGCTATTCATTTTTTTGGTGGCAATATTCGTCGTTATTATTCCCGCAGTGTTGTTACGAAAAATCATAAAATAATACTCGTACATGAAAAACAAAATGCTACTCCAACAAGTTTAATTGCCACGTGAATAATCTAACGACAATTTTCATCTCCAGCCGAAATACTGCAAAATAATGAAATCTGTAAATTGCGTTCGTGTGAGGCGACGGAGACGCGTCAACTACTAAACTGGTCGCCGCCCAACGCGAAGATCGGAATGCGACTGCGCGTTTCATCAGGAAGGTGGAAGGTTTCTGGTTTCTTGAACTTGACTTGAAGAGAAGTCGGCGGACAACTTTCTCCAAACCAGTCAGAAACTTGGTGAAGCCAACCAATAAAGATTCATACTCGCAAATCGGTCATTACCAAGGACTTGTCTCTGGAGAGGCGAGAACGTAATTTATGCTCTTTTACGACCCCGTTCTTCACCTTTCTATCACTTTCTACGTTCTCGTTTATCATATGGTCTAAGTCAGAGTTTGGTGAGAGCTAAACAAAAAATGTGAGAGGCGGTCGTTTGACTGTTGGGCGGAATTTACATCGAAGTCAATCATTAGTTCCTCTGAATCTGTTGACGTTTCGAAAAGGTTCAATTACGTCCTTCTCGTAACATAGCAAGCGCGCTCCCAAGGCGTGAATGGCATGTTATCGAACAGCCGTTTGTACAACCCATTGCTGTGCTGCACTCGTTTATAACAGCTGCGGGATTGTCATAAAACTGCGTTGATGGGGAGTCTGGAGTGTTCGGTTCTAATTCTGTTAGTTTGTCAGTCTGTGTGAATAAGTATGCGAGTACAAAACTCTCCATTACGTACGTAACTACTTAAACTACAGGTGTAACTTCGCATATTGTCTTATACGAGTTCCAAAATGTTTTCCGGTCAAGGTACGTTTTCCTTTGTGTTAGTGGGATCAACATCTTTTAACTGGGTTTTCTGCACAAATGAACTCATTATTCTCACACACCTATATTCCCACACTGGTTGTGCCATGACGGTAGATTACACACTAAATACCTCGACTTTTTCCTTGGTTTTTATTTTCTTCTATAACCTTTTAATGTCATTTACCACAACCTTCCATTTTTCGAATGCATTTAGAAGTGGAAATGCTCTGATTATGCTTTCCGTGGTATAATGTACTGATTAGTTATTGGGAAAGCCCCTCTCACATTTGTGAAGGAAAGGATACAGGTAGCAGGTTGCTTTTCATTAATTTGCTGTCGTTGGCACCCCTACCTCTCACCTGGCCCTACAGATCCTAGCTGGCGTGCCCCCTCTGGACCTGGTTCTTGATACAGCGGTACTCCGGTCCTACATCAGGCGAGACTGTCTGGCAGAGTACCACGGGCCTTTCCAGGCCCTCCTCCCATCACTCGAGCAGGAGAGCTCCACGTCGCCGAAACTCCTTCTCGCTCAGGAGGCCCTCATCGGTAGGTGGCAGGCAAGGTGGGACGAGGGTCCCACAGCGCGGCACTGCGGTTGGGCTTGTGGCGACCTTCTTTCGCGGAAGTGCAGCTGCTCTTGGGCCATGGAGCCTTTAACGAGCGGCTGCACTTCTTCGGCCGCCGCACCTTCAGCGACTGCCCCTGTAGGGAGGCCGCAGAGAGTGCATCGCACATTATCTTTGCCTGCCACCTGTACAGCGACGCCCGTCAACGCGCGAGGCTTCCTGCAGTGGAAGGGTTATCACAGCTCCTCTCGAGCAGGGCAAATGTCCGCCGGTTCCGTCTCTTCGCTCAAGCGTGGGCAAACCGGCGGAAGGGCCTGGAGTCATGGTGCCCAGGCGAATCAAGGACTAGGGGGATGACTCCCCACTAGTCCCAGTCCCGCACATTTGCCCCGCTGCGCCTCCGCTGGTGGCCAAAGACCACCTAAGCGTAGAGGCGCGCGCTCCCTGTGGACCAATGAGCCGGTAGGCCAACAATGGCCTGGCTCATTTCCCCATTGGGTGTCGTTTGCCTGGGTTGGCATTGCTCCAGGCGAACTGTGTGAGCTAGTATTTTGGTTCATTCCACGAGGAGCAATGATGAGAGATGAAGGAGAAGATGATAAGAAAACGTGAATTGCCAAAAGGTTGCTGATCACAATTTCCACGGTTGAATAAATTGTTCCTTGTTCAGTCAGTGGTGTAAAACGAGTTTGTTCACTTATATAATGTTATGTGATTTACTGCTTACAGTGTAATAAGGCTCTTGCACGATTCAAACTCGCATTTTTTCGAGCTTCCTGCAAGATCTTCATCACTTGATAGCCTGTCAGTACCATCCATTTGATATGATCTAGCAGGAAGAAAAGGGAAGTACAAAGGCTACAATTATTTAAGCCTTATTACACCTAAACTAGTTCGTTCTATAACAATAACAATTCCTGGCGCGTATCAACGCACAACTTTCCACGACCCCTCTAAATTCGACGATCTGCTCTACGTACATATGTTCTACGTGTGTTTACTGAAACATTTATCGATAGTTAAATATTTACATTGGAGGGCGAGGTAGTTGGCAGAACACTGCTGCACGCTTCTATTGAAAGCCTGTGAACTATATGTCACATTAGTCCCAAGAGTCGAGCTCAGGATTAGAAACCACTGGGTAAACTATTTGGTCGTATCAACATTTCCGCCAAAATCAAAAATCTTTATGCGACGAACCTTTCAGCTTGGAGAAATAACTGCCTGCAGCCACCGTCACCTCCTTTGAAGCCCCAACCTCAAACTCTCCCTTCCACCCCCGCAAGCCCCCACGATCATCCTCTCTGAGCCTGTGACCCAGAACAAACGATTTCAATCACTCTCTTCACACTTCACACGACTTGCGGTTTCAACCTAACATACACACGCTCTCCAACCTCTCCTTGTAACATTTTTGTCCAACCCTGGAACGCTTCAAGAGTTCGCACTCGCACTGAAAAAACGCCAACTTCGTCAGTTCAGTAATCTCAGATGATCACCGATAAACACTCGTGCTCTCAGTTTTGTGTTTCAAGTCATGACGTCATCTTAATCCTTCTGACGAATCGTTCCTCCTAACATCCACTGCTTCCTGTAGTGAGTTTCCTGTCATATTGCAACGCGATGAGATATAACTCGTTTTATTTACTGAAGACCTGCATAATGCGCTTTACGCTTAACGTTCGCTCATTCTATAACAAATGTGAATAGTAATGAGGCGCTTCCAAGGGTAATTTGCTGTAAAACTGTATTCGTTTATACCCTTTGAACTAAACGTTATTTACGATTGACGTTATGTTTTAAACGAGTTTTCTTCACTCGAATGCCAGTCATCATTGGATAGTTTATTTGTGAAATGCGTCATTTATATTAAATTGCCATACGCCACTGGTTTTTTATTGTCACGATCACTTGGCTCATTGAATCTCTTCATATTACGATAACTATTTATGAGGACATGAGGCAATATGAGTTCATTTCATGTAAGCTCCCGCCAAAGAGGCTGTAAAGAATAAATCGAATGATGTAGCTTATGTCCATTTCTTAAATGTCAAGCAGCGGTCTCAAAGAGCATTCAAAATTATACACATTGTATCATTCGGAGCGTTGTATTCCGACTTTTAGTACCAACAAAAAATATCCTACATTACCCAAAAAATAACAACCCTCGAGTTTGTCAATTCCACCTTTAAAACATGAACGTCCACTATTTAGACGGTTGCTTTTATTACTTTCCTTGGCTCTACAAAGTAGAAAGGAAGTTATGTAATCCGCTGAAAAAAAAATTTTCAGTTTTCTTTAGATCTTTACGTTTCAGACCCTCCTGAGTCCGAAAAAAAGTAATTTGGGAAAATGGTCTGTGTGTCTGTGAACGATTTTTAGAGAAAACCACCGTACCAAATCAGCTCAAACTTGATATCTCGCTCGCAGGTTATCATGAAACGCCAAAATAAGGGTATGAAGAAAATCCACCGAAATTTAACTATAGTTATCATAGTGCTCAAAACACCAAATATTTTTTTCCTCAAAAACGGCTCTAACGATTTTGATTAAATTTCTTATATTGGTAGCTCTTAATAAGATAATCATACCATGGAATTCCCATTTGTGGGAAAATGACGAGAGCAGCACAATAAATTATCAAAATTTTCGACGAAAAGCGTTTTTACCGCGGTTTTAGATAAAACAACCGTACCAAACCAGCTGAAACATGACGTCTAGACTACAGGTTACCAAGGGACGCAAAAATAAGGGTATGGGCCTAATCCACCGAAAGTTAACTATAGTCATCATAGTGATCATAACACCAACTTTTTTTTCTCAAAAACGGCTTCAACAATTTTGATTAAATTTTTTATATTGGTAGCTCTTAATAATACAATTATACCATAAAATTCCCACTTGTGGGAAAATGACGAGAGCTGCACAATAAATTATCAAAATTTTCGACGAAAAGCGTTTTTACCGCAGTTTTTTCCTTTTAAACCCCGCTGGAATGTTAGTAGAATGTTTAAAAAAAATTGGTATTGTAAGCCAATTAAATACCTATAGGGTGATCGTTTAAAAACGCTCATGACATACATGGGGCTCACTCCAGAAATTCCTGAGTTTCAACCACCGCCGTTTCGCTTACTACCAGTTTTAAAACTTTTTACCCAATTACTCCCTCAAAGTGATTACTATCCTTCTTTAAAAAATTCGTGTTCACAGTCTCATTAATTATCTATGTACCAATTGCTCAATAATGGTCCTGGAATGAGTACGAGCAGCACAATAAAATCTGGAACTGTAAGCGCTACCGCTTCCTGCTGCTGTGACGTGTTGTTTGACCAAGTTCAAAGGAACTGAGTGATAAATGAATTGATTAAATAGAATTAGCCATGTACAAAGTGAATTGACGTAAAGCTAAGGAATGTTTTGTGTTGCAACGCACCAGATCTTTCTTCAGCGTCAGTTTGGACTATCGGCAACCAGCACCCATGTGACAGATGCGTGATTTGCTCCAGCTAGCGGTACATTAAAAAAATAGCTAAACTCATGAGTAGCAACTTCACCTTTAAATGTTGTCGTTTCGTTTGTTGATATATTTCTACCTTTTAGGAAATTATGGAAGGGGATGAATTTTGTTTGGCCTCGGCGAAGGGAGCTTCAGTTCAGTGCACTACCAATTCAGCGCATTGAAACCTACACATTCAGATCTCCCGTTCACCACCTGGGAATGCCTTCCTAAAGCCACATGTTGATTGCTACGGAAAATTGCTCCAATACGGTTATTCGTTGTTCCGCGTTTGTGGAAAATGAGTGATCCTTTGCACAATATTCAGATCATTTGAACGTTTTTGGTGTCGAAAATTGGAAACATCATCGATTTGTTGAGTTGTTCCAAAAATCTCATCAGTTCGTCGTGTGTCAGTCATCGCAATTACTGCAGGAATGACCTCCTTAGTTCAACTTGATAGAGCCATAGTGGATCAATTGGAGCACGAGGAAAGACGAATGTTCAAGGTTATCCCAGCTTGGCCCATCTTATCCCACCTGGTTCTTGGTTCAAGGGCTTATTCAAGAAGACGATACTCATTTTAGTTCATTGTCGAACTTCAAATACAACGCCGGCCTCATCGGAACATTTCCCAAAAACCAGCCCAGAGCTGAGTGAGGATGTTGTGTTAATCTGCGAGAGTAATTTACCCACTTTGTCCTGGACGATGGCGATCATTGTGGCTTCGTTTTAAGAAGTTGAAGGGGTGGCTCGCGTGAAGGCAAGTTGTGGGGAAAATATTTCCGTCCACTACCTAGGGAAAGTAAAATACCTCAGTTCAAACGGTTAGAAACTATACCAATCAGAAGGAATGGGTGAACATTTTTGGGAAACCTTCACCGAATTCATGATATTCCTTTGGACGTACCTGCTTAAATACATCGTGTACATTCCAGTACAGCCCAGTCTAGAAGAGTGCATGCTTGGCACAAATGTGTTTTCTCACTAGCTAGGTTGAGACGTCAACGAACTAAAATCCAAGAATGCATTAACACGTACAAAGTCAAGGGCCACGTCTATATTTTTACTTTCCGCTACCCGAAGGGACGGAAAGTATAGTGATCGGCACAAAAAAAAATTTGGGTTTTCTTCAGATCTTTACGTTTTGAGGCCTACTGAGTCTAAAAAACCTAATTTCGGCGCGTGGTCCGTGTGTATGTATGTGTGTGTGTCTGTAGTTCGATTTGCGGGAGAACGGCTGATCCGATTGAGCTGGTTCTTTTTTTGTTTTGTTCGTTATTGTTTGTAGACACCAAAATAAGAATATGGACGATTTCGGCCGATGTGAAGGGGGGTGGGGGGACGAAAATGTACCAAAAACTAGGGTTTTTCGCATTTTTCTCGAAAATGGCTAACGATTTTGATCAAACTTTCAAATTATCTTCTCCTAATCAATACCTAACTTTCCTTCCCCATACATATCTCCATGAAAATACATACGGTGAACGGAGATATAGGCCTATGAACCAAAAATAGGTTTTTTACACTTTTGGGCAAAACGGCTTCAACGATTATCACCAAACTTTCAAGATGTTTTTGAATAGTTAATACCTACATATTGTTCTGAATAAATGTTCCTCTGACAGTCCATTGAACAGAGATAAAAATCAAAATGTGTCGAAAATAACGTTTTTTCGAACATTTCCGTGAATTTCAGGGTAACTTAATCACCAGATGTCATAAATCCTAATGTAGTGTCTTTCAGTCACCCATACCCACATTTCGTTCTGCATAATTATTTCGGTATATATATGTTGAACGGAGATATAAGCCAAGTTAACTCAGAAAAGGAGATTTGTAGAATATTAATTTATCGGTATTCCAATTTTCTCAAAAACGGCACTAACGATTTCGATCAAACTTTCGGAGTACTCTCAGCTAACTAGTCCCTACATTTTGTTCTCCATAAATGTTCCTGTAAAAATGCGTTGAACGAAGATATAGCGCCCGCCTGTTCGAAATTACGGGGGTGGCGGAAAGTAGTGTGTTGCTACGCACCAGATATTTCTTCATTTCAAATCGAATAAGATCAACAGCTCTTCAAGATTCTCGCAATTCTCAAGAGTGGTCGTGTTTTCCGTGTGCGTTCCGATGAAATTCAAGCCGTGTGGTTATGTTTTGTGCTACTGAAACGTTATCCAGACTTGGGCTAAACAATTATATCCCCATGACGAAGAGCGTACCGATTTCTAACAGTTCAGCACATTTTGTATTTGCGACATACCTCACTTGCACCAAAATTGCGTATCCCTATGGATCTCTGCTTGTACATTACATTTTTGTAGGCTCGGGTTCTATGAGCTCTACCTGGCTACGTACCTCGAGTAGCGGGGGTTGTGAAAAAGTAACCTGTATTCTCATATCTTCAAAGTAAACGTTCAGAATTAATTGTCACGGGTGTATGCACAACGTAAGCGCACAATTGAAGCGATGTACTTGTTATTAGCTCCAGTGAAACCGGGAAATTCCCTGATTTTCTCAGAGCTCAGTGCTCATTTCGGGTTATTCCGTTAGACCTTAGGTCATACACAGTCTGTAACGATGTATCACTCCCACCCCTCTCGTCATGCCACTCCCCTTCATGCACTCTCCCGCCCAGTTCAACAGTATTGTCCCAACTCGATTTGCACTGGCTCAGAGACGATACCCGCCAAAGTTCAGTTTCTCGCGTGATTACGACATTAACGCTATTTTTCGATTATATCCCTCATCTCAAAACTATTAATTTCTACGCTGAGAAAATACGGTCCGCTAGTCACTGACTGCTCGTTAACCGCACGTCACGCCACTCCCGCCAAACTGCAGTAGTCTTACGTAATCAAGTTGAGTAATAAAGATATTGATGAATACGTTTATTTTATGTGGTACGGACTTGTAATTTCGTCTTTCATTTTAATGAATACCTATTTCTTGCAGGTATCATGAGGCTCGTATGATACAACACCATGAAGATCATGACTCCAATCTTTCACGGTACGTGCTAGACTTTAATCATTTGGTGGTGATTTCAGACTGCCTAAATCTGAACGGAGATCATTGGTTATTCGTCAGGTCTTGACAAATTGAACATTTACTAACATTAGTGGCATTTTTCTGATGCAAAGAGGTTCCATAATGATTAAAGAAAAAGCAGTTTTGTCGACATTATCTGTTTCAACGTTACACTTCTCTAAACTCAATGAACTCCTCGAACACACGTGAAGGGCGCTTTGATTTGCACATTTGCCGTTTAAAGCGTAATAAAATACGTACAATTTGAATATACTTACTACAGTTGCGTGTACCTAAGTGGCGCCGGGGTGGCTCGTAATGCGGTCACAAGAGCACGTGCGTCCCCTGGAAATGTCTGGAACTTACGCGTCGAATCAAAATGTGATATGTGTGCATTTTACCTTCAGAATGTTTCGACATTAGCCGATCTTTCGGTTTAAAAGACTCGTAGTAAAGAACCGGATGGAAAGCTATAAATAAGTGACTTCGTGGACAGCGCAAGTCACGACCTCCTGTGAAAATATGGCTCACATTGAAGTAACACGAGTTTTTTCGCCTCATTTTAGGATGAATTAAGCGGAATAACCGGCTTCCTTGAACCAACTCTAGGGGAACCGACCTAGCCGCTCGAACCGCGTTCGAATATTTCGCAAAAGCATTGGTCCCAATAAAGTAGTCGAACAAATTTCAAAAAATGGCGTTCATTCATTAAATGATGTGATGCGTGCATCTCGAACTTTCTGCAGATATGATGAGCGCTTCTTAGAAATTACGGGAGAGAAACCTTATATTTTGCGTTCAATTGAACAACTCAACAATACAGCTCATTGTAGATACACAAAATGTGAAAAGGAACGTTTGAAGACTTCGGAAAATCTCTCACTCAACGAGAAGAGTCAAGAAGGCTTGGAAGAACTTCTGATATCTCCTTCCTGTTCCGCGATAGATGGGCTGTTTCCAAGGCATCTTAGCCACTGAATTGTAGGTTCACCCGAGCGCTTTGTGCCCCAAATACGTCCGTTACTCTACTTGTGCGCTGGAATATTTGCTAGTGTGGTCAACCCTGTGCAGCTCTGCTTGCTTGATGAAAGGTAAACGGGAATCAACACATCAGCATAACCACTTTTAAATCGGCAAGACGTTCCCCACATTTACTCCTTCTTCCCTAACTTTATAGCCTGATAGACGAGAAAAATATATGCGTATCTATGCTTTTAACTGAAAACAGGATGGAACAGAAAGGGTGCGAGATCAAATAGGAGAACATTTAAAAAATATCGTGGAAATCATATTTTTAAGGGAATCGCCATCTGACTTGCTTGCAGGTTACTACGTGATAAGGTTATACTCAAAATCGTCTCAGAAGTAACTATAGTCATCAAAGTGGTATAAACACTAAACCTTTTTCTCAAAAAAGGCTCTAACAATTTTTGTACGGACCGCTCCAAATAAAACGACAATACCATAAATTCTTATTTGCAGGAAAATCACGAAAATAGCACAATAAATTACCAAAAACTGCGAAGGAAATTGATTTTAGTGCACATTGTCCCTATACATTTCGCTGAAATGATACTAGGATTTTCAGAGAGAACAGAGGGTAGACCAATAAACTATCTATGCAACGATCGCTTAAAAATCACACTAGATCGTTAGGAGCAACCCCAGAAATTCCGGAGTTCCAATCTTCGCCGTTTCACTTACTAAAATGTGTCGTAGTTTTTGAAAAATAATAATCTCGAAACAGTTATCACGATCATTTTTAGAAAAATCGAGTCGCAAGTTGACAGTCCCTTATGAACTAGTTACTTTGTCGAGGCATAAGTAGGTATTTCAAAAAATTCCGGAACTCAAGTTCTACCAGTTGCTAAGTAGAACGTTGTTATAAACTGAATGAAAACGTTTTTTATTAGTTAATACAGTGATCTAAATTGTTGAATGTACGTGGGGCTAGTTGTATGATGTGTCGCACCTGACATACATTTTTTGTATTTTTCATTTCTATCGTTATTTCGTAATTGAATTATAACTGCCATTAAGCTTTGAATGTTCAAATGTCTCACTGGAGTACCAACACGATTTTTACTTTCCTTGGCTCTACGAAGTAGAAAGGAAAGTTATGTAATCGGCTGAAAAAAAATTTTTTCTTCAGATCTTACGTTTCAGACCCTCCTGAGTCCAGAAAACACTATTTGAGAAAATGGTGTGTGTGTCTGTGGTTACCATGGGACGCCAAAAGAAGGGTATGAACAAAATCCATCGAAATTTAACTATAGTTATCATAGTGATCAAAACACCAAATATTTTTTTTCTCAAAAACTGCCCTAACGATTTTGATTAAATTTTTTACATTGATAGCTCTCACTAAGGCAACTATACCGTAAAATCCTCATTTGTGGGAAAATGACGAGAGCAGCACAATAAATTATCAAAATTTTCGACGAAATCGAATTTACCGCGGTTTTTAGAGAAAACAACCGTACCAAATCAGCAGAAACTTGATGTCTAGCCTACAGGTTACCATGGGACTCAAAAATGAGGGTATGGGCAAAATCCACCGAAAGTTGACTATAGCTGGCATAGTGATCAAAACACCAATTTTTTCCCCTAAAAACGGCTATAACGAATTCGATTAAACTTTTTATATAAATAGCATTCAGTAAGAAAATTATACCATAAAATTCCCATTAGTGGGAAAATGGCGAGAGCAGCACAATAAATTATCAAAATTTTCGACAAAAAGCATTTTAGTTGGGTTTTCCTTTTAAACTCCGCTGGAATGTTAGTAGAATGTTGAAGAAAATTGGTATTGTAGTCCAATCCAATACCTATAGGGTAAGTATTTAAAAACGCTCATGAGATACATGGGGCTCACTCCAGAAATTCCTGAATTTCAACTACCGCCGTTACGCTTGCTACCAGTTCTAAAAGTGTTTACCCAATAACTCTGCAAAAGTGATTACTATCCTCCTTCAAAAAATTTGTGTTTATAGCCTCATTAATTATCTGTGTGCCAATTGCTCAATAATGATCCTGCAATGAGTAGAAGCAGCACAATAAAATCTGGAACTGTAAGCGCTACCCCTTCCTGCTGCCGTAAAGCGTTGTTTGACCAAGTTCAAATTAACTGAGTGATGAATGAATTGATTAAATAGAATCAGCCATGTACAAAGTGAATTGTTGTAGAGCTAAGGAAAGTTTTGTATTGCAACGCACCAGATATTTTATAACACTATAGTCAGTATAAGTGGAACTTACGCGGGGGAAAGGGCATACTAAAATTTTAGAGGACATTTTCGACAGTTTATTATGGTGCTGTCTTCATTTTCTCATGGAAGAAGCCGAATGGAAGTTACCGTTCAGTTTTTTGGGAATGTCTACACAAAAATGAGATCTAAATTGATAATTAAAGAAAAATCTGGAGTTTTGATCACTGTGAAACCGGAATTGGCTGAAAACCTCAATTGGGCGTCTCATGTTGATATGCAGACTGAGTATGGTCCATACACTGGCTGCCAACGGTGTTCACACATACACACATGGAAAATCTCAAATTTCATTGCACTGAAAAGCCTTCCTTCGAAGTTCGTAAGCTTAAGGAAAGTGAAGCTCAATGGAGTCTGAAAAGTAAAGATCCGAAGAAAATTCAATTTTTTTTCAGCCGATAACATAACTTTCGTTTCTACTTTTAAGAGCCAAGGAAAGTAAAAATTGAACTGAAAATCGCGATTCACATCACGTGTAGAGTAAGCTCAAATTAATTATCCAATGTAGCGTTCTTGAAATACACATTAGATCAACTTCTGTCGACGTGCGCACTTTCTCCTACAGATATCATCAATGGCATTTGATTCTAGTGGAGCACAATTACGTTTCTAAAATCTCTTTGGTAATCTCATGAATCAAACCGCAGACTTACAGAGTTGCAGCCCATTATCATAACCAGGGAGGCACTCATTTGCTCGTTACTTCAGTTGTTCGCCGAGGATGATTCGCACGAAGGCTTCAACTCCTGCTAATAAATCAAATCGAATGACGCAATCGCCTAATTCCGTATCCAACTTCTCTGAGGAAAGGAAGAAAAGTAATTAAAATAATGCCACGCAACGGTATTGTGAATTGGTGACGTCAAGTCAACTATCACTCCGAATAAAATGGAACTAACTAGCTGAAGAGCGAGACATCGACCATCGTGTAGCCCAACGACTACAGTTACTCAACTGGCCGGGATAAGAAAATGAAGAGCGGGTCAGCGATGACGAGCTTTCAATGGACCTTGCGCAAATCTTCGTGCCGCAACAAAGCTCGAGAAATAAACTTGTTAGGTTCCGAAGATGAGACTTGGATAGACAGGACAATGCCCGTACTTTCTGTCAGCCTTGAATGGTCTCGAGTAGAATGACCGTTTTTGATTGCACTACGAGAATGTTCTTGAAAAATGAAATTTCCGAAGGCGTTTCGTGATATTTTTTCCGAGTTCCTATCAAGTATGCAGAATATTTTCAACGTTGTTTACATCACGAACTGCGCCAAAACACGACTTATTTTACTTCCTGTTGAGGGTTGTTTCTAGCCCATTGATGAGAGCTGGCAGCCCTTTGACTATGCTTGTGCTGGGAATTTCAGCTGTGGAGAGCACTATGTGGAATGGTCCTCACACGACTAGTCGACTCTTGACGGAAGAAGATAAGCTAGCTCGACCTAAAAGGGGCTGAAGCTAGACTCCTGGCATGTTACCAACCCAAGTCCCTGTAGCAGCTCTTCAGCAGGCCACAGGGCGCTTCCCCAGTGGTTAGTGTGAAAGGGGAGGACCATCATTGGGTCCGCACCACTGAACTTCGTTACAGAATCCATTAGAGTGTATATTCGACAGTCTCTCTTCCCTCCCAGTCTCTTAAGAACTGCGTAGTTTTATTTTACAAGAAACGTCGGGTTTGATAGTCCCACACGAACCCAGAGCTCATTCCAGAAGCTAATTGAGCCACAGTTGCTGTCTGTGTGTTATTGACCCATTCCAATGCAGAGGTCTGGTAGGGATGATACTCGCTGTTGAAAGGATTGGAGTAGCCGACGATTTCAAATAGCGAAAAATGATGAAAGATTTGTTCCACATTTGTATTGCCTAGATGAGGATATGCTATAGCAAACACCATTTCGAATCTTAATTGTGGATTTCGAAATACTGATACCACGCGAAAGGCAAAAAATAATTCCGAGGGACGACGCACGTCCTTCCTGAGTTTTATACTTGCGTTTTTTACACATTCTCACAGTAAAACGCTTGACAGACTATGGGGTCCCTGGACTCATCGAGCGTATTCATCGTCTCAGTCGAAACAATCTCATATTTTGAGATAACTGAACATGGCTATTGAAGCCATTACCATCCGTATTCGAAGGGGGGATCTTCTACTTTTGGGGCTGCAGTGGGATGGCATAGCCTTCATTATGATTTTCTTAGTGCACCAGTATGCGCCGTTTTTCCGTACCTCTTATACCTGAGCCGCAATACACCAGAGAAGTACACTCTCGAAAATCCTTTTTTTTGTCTTCAGTAGGGGAGTGTAGAGCGCTAGGAAGGTCCCGCATTGAATGGGTTAAAGACCTCCTACTTTTTCGTGGACGCCGACTGATAGACTTTCTGAGGTTGGGTTGGTGGGTTTTATTAACTTGGACTTAGGAGTGGTGCTACTTAGCAACAGAACTAACGCTTTCGGCCTGGACATTTAAGTAGGTTCAGGCACGAAGTAGGAAGTGCTACGTACACAACGCAGGTCGTGGTAGGACGTATTAGATATGTTGCTGGTAGATGGAGGTATTAAATATCAAAATTGGACTCGAATTAATGTAATTTCCTGCAGAATCGAACAGTCGGTTTGATAGTGAATTGTGGCGGAGAACGTAAAATCGAGTAAATATGACAATACGAAGGACTCCTGGGTTGGAGTTATGAGGTCACTTCTCTTGAGAGTCTCGTTGGAATTCAAGTATTCTATTTAGGTACTCTTCACTGAAAAAGACAGTTTATTTCAAAAAATTGTTAAAAATTTCCGTACTTGATGTAATCTTTACTACTTTCCGTCCCTTGATGTAATCTTTACTCGACCGAAAAGTAGAATTTGATGGACGCTCGACGCTATTAGTCTTCCTTTCTGAGCAAATAAAAGCGACACGAGCTAAGTTGAATTTTGTCTCCCTTCAACAGATCGTTGAGACGGTTGGTTACTCAGTAAACTAAAAAAATGCCAGTTCCGTTATACGGTCGCTGCCACTAGAGCTACCGGGAGAAGCAGCACGTGACTCGAATGTTAGACGCGGTAACGTTCGCGAAGCGGTTTGATTTCACGAATGCAAGAACATTCATCAAACTGCTAACTGAACAACAGGCGTTTTTATTGAAGAATAGTTCTCGAGAAGAATTATAAAGTAAAGCTGATCGGGCATTGCGTTGCATAACCAACGCGATTGTCTCAAAGCTGATTGAAAATTATCCAACCCCAATTTAAAGCTTGTCACCTTGGATTTGAACATTTTTTGAATCGAATTTAAATTTGTTAAAAAATAACTGAAAATGTCCCAACCTAAATTGAAATTTTCTTTTTTTAAAACGACATTTGACAATCCCACAAATCTAAACTATGGAACATTTTTCCATTTCCAATCGGAATTTTTGAAATAAATGTAGAGTTCCAGATTTTTTCCCTAAATTGTGATTTTATTACGCTTGGGATTTTTCAACTTCAATTTGAAAATGTTCCAAGTCTGGCCTAATTGAACATTTTTCTAACCGAACGTTCACAAAATCAGTTCCCCTTTATTTTTTCTGGTTATGGAAGAGTTATGAAGAATCAACGTCGAAATGCTCTCAAATCTTTTCTTCTATTTTCGACGATAATTTGCATTTCGCAAGTACCATGAAACAATTTTCAAAGATGTTTACGTCATTGCACGGTTACATAAATAAGAATGTTGAACGTATTTTTCCAATTGATTTTCAAAAAAGTCCACTCTACGCCCTCATTAAACAAATCTCAAGCGGTTTCACTCTATTTCTCACGTTCAAACAATATTTCCTCAAGTTCCCCAACATTATCTCATTTCGAAATACAGAACTGATCCTTAGAATGTTTTATCCATAATTATAGCTGCTGAATTTTCATTTCAAAACAGAAATAGTTTTTAAAATTGGTTCTTTGAAATAATTCGAGTTTCATGCCATTTTTATTGGTTCCATAAATATCCAAGTAAAACAGACGGGATTTAATTATTATTGTTTTACTTGGCGCTAATTTGGAATGTCATGATAGATGTGAGAGGGGCGTGACGCCTAAAGGGCCGAGTTTCTTGTGTTCGTATTTGGCGACACGATTTTGTTTCCTCCTGGAAAGACGCTTTTTCATGCTAAAATCCCGGTTCCAAAAGGGAAAATATTGATTTGATGAAAACTTTACCAATTTGTTACAAAAAGCTTCTACTCGGGGAAGCCGTTCTATTTTTTTTTGTTGTAATAATGTAAACTTTATTTGTATCTTCCGATTTATAGTGGTGTTACAACGATTTGGTTTAGTATGTTTGTGCAGTATCACGTCTCATTAGCAATACCCGTTTGTTTGTTTTTTTTTCAGTAGTGATGTTCTACTCGGTAAAAAAAAATCTGTCATTGTTGCCACACTGTCACACGACATCCAGACGGGAGATGGGACTCTTTACCCAATATTTTCTCTGGTGAGAGTATAGATAGGTGTACTTGGAGGAACATGATCATTTCTCAACACCACTCAGTTGGGGATACCGATATTCCGCAACATCGATGTATACTAATCTTGTGTTTCCCTCCCATACACCCAAAAGTCCCTTTCATAACGCCGGAAAAGATAACTCTACAACAACCAAACAACCAATGTTCTCGATAACAATCAGGTGTTTGTTTCTCCCAGCATGGTGCAGCACCACGTGCGTCTGAGAGAAGACAATTGAAGCTGCTATTGGATGCGTCTGCTCAAAACAGGATCTGCTCTACTCAATTTTTATTGGGATGTTCTTAGACACACAGAAGAACCTTACGTGAATCACGTTCTTTTACCGCGTTTCTAGCCATTTCTGGAGCTCCTACTCGTCGAGTGCTGACATTTGGCGTTTATTAGAGAATAGCCTAGAGAAATCATCCATTGAAAGGCGCGCGTCCCTTATTCTCTTCACTTCTACATCATGAACTAATCTTCAAACTCCACTGCTAACTGGATGGTTTGTAGCTTGTGATCAAAGCCGTCCACATTAGCTAACATACCAAGGAAGCACTAGATATCATACCTAGCAATTCTTACCACCTGCAGGCCCGACCAAATGCGGACAAAATTTGACTTAACTTTCACCCACGGGTTGTCTTATCAAATGGCGAACAACGTGGTGGGGGCGTCTCGCACATACCATCGTTTTCTGGTCCGTCCTGCATTTTGTAGCAACTTATACAGTTCATTTCAACGTTTGGTGTTTTTAGAGTGAATTTCGTGGCCAAAACAGGGGAACCCAACCATTTATCGGAATGTTTATATTTATCCATCAAATAGTTTGTTAACTTCAATACAAGTTTCACTCCCGAGAAAATGCAGGAAATATACAGGAACATTGTGCACAGAGCATCTCACCAGCACAGTTGCCGAAAAATACACTCGCGCTCAAAAATCATCGGTTAGAATTTTAATCTTAAAACGGGATTGAAGCACATGTCCTGAGCACTGCATCACATGTGCCACTAAAGCCTATTACTTTCCGCTACCCGAAGGAAAGGAAAGTATAGTAATCGGTCCAAAAAAAAATTTTGGGTTTTCTTCAGATCTTTACGTTTTGAGGCCTACTGAGTCTAAAAAAACTAATTTCGGCGCGTGGTCCGTGTGTATGTGTGTGTGTGTGTGTGTCTGTAGTTCGATTTGCGGGAGAACGGCTGATCCGATTGAGCTGGTTCTTTTTTTGTTTTGATTGATATAAGCCAAGTTAACTCAGAAAAGGAGATTTGTCGAATATTAATTTATCGGTATTCCAATTTTCTCAAAAACGGCTATAACGATTTTGATCAAACTTTCGGAGTACTCTCAGCTAACTAGTCCCTACACTTTGTTCTCCGTAAATGTTTCCCTAGAAATGCGTTGAACGAAGATATAGCGCCTGCATATGTAGGTGTTGTTCGAACTTAAAGGGGTGGCGGAAAGTTGTGTGTTGCTACGCACCAGATATTTTTTGAGTTGAGAACGTTTGTGAATGAACAATTATAACATTGAAGATGAGCGCCCGAAAAAATAGACGTGTGTAGTACTTGCGGGCATAACCCCTCATAAGCCGGAGCCTAAAGGATTTTCATAGATCTCATTTTCAAACCGCAACCGCTGACCACATCAGTTGAGACAAGCGTTGGCCCCAAGCCTTAAAAAATCTAGTTACGTTCAATTACTTACTCCGGTCTGTCGGATAACGAGCTGAGAAACTGTAAAGCACTGCTTGTTGTCAATAACTTTACAAACGTGAAAATAAAAGTAGTGATGACGAGGCCTAACTACAGATTTGAAGTAATGTCACGTTAACATGTTTTACAAGTGAGGCAGGTCGATAAAAGAACGCTCCAGTTACATTCGAGATGAAAAATCATTAAGAAGCAGTACTTCGGAAGTTAGATGACGGAACACTCCTCAGTTATCAAGGCGTCCGTTGACGTCCTTCAAGAACTTCGATTTATCGTTCTCCGGATGCTCCCATGCACCGGAGGGTGAAAGTCATCTCCTTCCTTGCCGCCCTGTGTACACATTGCTCGTTCTCTTCCAGGAAGAATTGTTAACGTTGATCTAGTAAATTGGGAGTTGTGGATAGGTCTAGGTGCCCTATGTCCATAGTGGTCTGTTGGCCACACAATCGTCATAAAGAAGACTGCGTCGCCCACATTCTGTGTACGTGGGGGTTAATCGTTACGAAAAGTTGGCCACAATATCACGATGTGGGATGTCTCTGGGCCCAGTGAGAACAGACTTTAATGCCACTTTTTTCACAGCACTCGATCTTCAGCTTTTTGTATGGTTTTCAAGACCTGGTGCAACGCATCAAATCACTTTCCTCAGCCCAATAATTACGAAATCAGTTTCTATTTAGTTTACTGCTTTCTGTACTGAGGTAGTTTGGAGATGCTTTGAAGAGCTGCTGACTCAGGCAAAAATTACGGCAACCGCGCCGGAGCTTTGATCCACAATCCTCGACTTACGTCGAGAATTATGAACAACTGTCTTAACCACTAGACCATGATCAACCGCGTGCCTTTAATAGGAGTCAGTCAGCACAATTGCATGTTGATTTCGTTTATTTTTGACTGATTCCGTTCAGCTGTTTTTTCTCAATCGTATTCAAAGGCTCACCCATGGCCCATTTACGGTTAATTATTCAATTAAGATTGAAGAAATGGGGAGGTCTCCTAGAGGGCAACTTACGCCACCTGTAGAGGTAGAAGTATTGGGAAGGGGAAAGAATAAGGGATACGAGTAAGTTCCTCGATACGCCCATCAGTTTAGATACGATCCAAGCCACACACGGGTGATGGTACCACAAAATACTCCCACTGACACCCCCAGCTAACGCATCTCCTCAGCACTTGAACCACACCAGACACCCAGGACACGGTCAATGCTGCCTCCTCTCCACATAAGCCTCCATTGCTCACTCTTCATTGGCCACTTGCCCCAGTTTCACGGACCCATTTGTTCTATCCAATCCGAGCAACGACAAAAAGAAATGTTCTGGCGAGTCAATCCCTAGTGAGCGAATAAAATTTCGCTTTGTGTCTATAAAAAGATGTCGTCAGCCTTCAGAGTGGTGATCTGGGTGTTGAGCTCACTTCTTAGCTACCTATAAGTCCATCATAGGTTGACTGGAAACTACTCTTACCACACGCCAAGATTGGTTACTTCTGGTCACTAGCCCAGTTGTTACAAATCTGCCTGCAGCCCCATTGAGATTTGCAAACCAGTTCGAGACGTTCTGGGTGCTGCCTTGGAGAGTGGATTAGGGAAACAAACGTCGACTTTGTAAAACTGAACCGTTACCAGTTCTTGGCAGAGGCTTTTAGTCGGAGCTTGACTTCTTCACACTCAAAGCTGTTTAGTACACATGTCGCGCTGTTCCGGGCTAGAAGAAACTGAAGTCCACAACCTTCTGGAGAACATTGAGTGGTGGAAAAGCGAACAAGCCTGGTTTTTCCTTTGGCTGCTTCTAAGCACGTTTTTTCTCCAGCTACTTCGAGAGGAACTACGATGAAAAATGTGCTTAAGGCTGAAGATTTTCTTCTTCTTGCCCCAAAAGTAAATACTATATAGGTAGGAGGTAATCACAGGATTTTGTTGGTATAAAAACCCCAATCACCTCCTGTGAACGCTGCTGCAAAAAACGGTCATCCATGGCACTCTGTGCTGATGACAACGAGACCAGTGCTTCCTTCCACCTTTATAACGGAAAACGGTGACGGACAGAATGTCTGGGTATGGGAACTTGGCACCGAAGTGTGGGTAAATTTTTCTCCAATCAGTGTATTCCATATTACTTTTTTTATTTTAGCCTCGGTTCCTCCTCATTTTGTCGTTTGTGCAGTTACACCTTTTAATTTCGTTTCGGCTACTTCATCTTCTACACTTTCCATTGCACTTCTCCTTTGGGCTAGGAGGTATCATACAAGGATACTCCTAAGGTACCCTAGCTCAATCTCCGTTAGAATCAGAGTTTGTCTTACTTAACGCTTACAGGCGTTCTTCATCTGCTGGGGTTTTCCCCAAACGCATTGCCTGGCACTTCCTTAGACCTGAACAAGTACTAATGCTGTCATATGATATCTAACATTATGGGGATGTCTTTACATATTATTGTTTTAAGATGAATTCGTGGCTGCGGGGTCACAAGCCAAAAAAGACTATCCGATCGAAGGCTTTGTTAGATCGATGTGATCAAAGAACTAAGTGGAAACTTAATGTGGAAAAATTCGTTCATAAACAGGTATTTTAAAATGTTTTCGCACGACTGTTGTGTTTAACAATGGAGCGGAGGAAGGTGTCAATCGGTCACGGCAAAACCTTGAGCCTTGTAGAAGGAGTAGGTGTAAACTTGAGACTCCGTCAAATTCTTGGCTTCATAATTCATGTGAGCTCGACTTGAGCAATGAATAATAAAACAGTGTGACTGTGCGCTGATCCTGAGATACTGATAACGTGAGCCGACACCGTGATCTTCGCACGAGATTACAATTTTTACCGAAAACCCACAGCCGCAAACCGTGCGAGGGCAGTACATTTATAGAATTGATTTCAATGGCTTGTGTTTCATCATTCAAGCCTTAAAAAGCAAGGTTCCCACTACCTTCGAGCCTCGACCGCAGCGTTATAGTTCGCCGTAACAGCCCTCGAGAATAGCAGCGTTACGAATAAAGGATTGTGTTTAGGAAGTCTGTTATTTAGGCGGCTTACCAAAGTTAACGCTTCTTTCGACCTTTCCAGGTGTTTCATCTTTCCGTCGGCGAAGATCGTGTAACCCGAACGTAACATAACGGGAGTCGGGAGTGTGTCACGAAATCTGCAGGAACGATTGATTATTTGGCAACTCCACACTGTGACGCGTTTGTCTCTTCAATTGGCTTCTTTCGACTCAAAACAATGCGAACGAAAGTAATACAACGACAAATCGACGAAGCAGGGACGTCCCTTTAGGCGGTGCACGAATTGTTACATAATATACCACCGAATTTACGGTAAAGCGAATGTAAATGTATCAGTCGGTACGCGTATGTTCTTACTAGATTTTACGATTCGGCACTCAATCATTCGCTGTTTCCATTTTATTCACTCACGCACTCATTACGATACCACCACTATACAACTCAACAAAAACAATCTGTTTTTCACTCGGTTCATATACGCTTGGCAATACTCAACGCGTTTTGTATAGAAACTGATAGTGCATTCATTGGGTAACTCGTATTTAGGTCACATTGAGCAGCCAACGCGTAGATGAATCATGGCCCTGCAAACAGGAATATTGTAGAACGCTCGTATCAACCGCCGTGAATCATAGAGAAAACATTATAAAAACAGTTGGCCGAAGAAGTTGAGTGACTTTTTGATTTTGTTTTGAACGGATGACACGTATTTTCTTCCAACTTCGCGGGGCTGAGGAAAGTAAAATGGAATCGTTGGTGAGTTCGGGAATCGGGAGTCAAAAGGGGATTGGATTTATACAATGACGTCTGGTGCGATGCACCAATCAGCCCCACGTGTATTCAGCGTTTATTACTCTAGTGACTAATAAAATTTGTTTTTCACTGAGTTCGTGTGACCTTCACAGAAGTTACCTCAACGTTCTACGCTGAAACTGGTGGCATTCGAGTTCACGAATTTATTGAGATGCTCCTAGTCATACCACAACTATTTTCCAACAATCAGTAAGCAGAAGACTTACGAGTCTGTCTACAGGATTTTTTTCAAAAGGATTGTGTTTGCTATTATGGAATTATCGGGTAAAAACTGTGAGAAATGGAAGTTGGTGAAACAGCGGTGGGATGCGTTCCAGGATTTCTGGGAATCTTCCGAACTATGTTATGAGCAGTTTCAAACTCTCCTCGTGTAGACAGCTTACTGGATTAACGTCGTTTTTTCTGAGAATGCTAGTATGACATGAGCGCGAAGGAAAAACCTCGAGAGAATTTGTGGATAATTTATTGTGCTACTTTCGTAATTTTCCCAAAGTTCATAATTTTATATTACTATAGGGTGTTATCTTCACCTATCCATACGAACAATTTGAACAAAATCGTTATACTCGTTTTTGAAAAAACGAAATTTAGTCTTTTGATCACTATGATGAGTATGGAGGGATTTGAATCTATTTTACTCATACAGTCATTTTCCATGGTGATCTATTGAGTAAAATGAAATTTGAACAGATTCAGTTCTGCCGATTGAGTGCACACAGGTCTATTTCCTTATTTGATGACTGTACCTAAACCCTCGACGAGGGTTATAACAGTCATGGAAGTTGCGGTTTCGCTAATATGCAAGAGGCCAGTCTCTGCAGCATCCACCGAACTCAGACCTGCGGAGGTGCGGCAGATATTTGGTCGTTAGCCAGTCTCCCGGTAGAGAGCTGTTGCCAGTGTGTTACCGCGCGGAGGTGACCACCTGAGGAATCCCGTATCATCGGGGAGGAGTTCTTAATCTGGTTTCCCACCTGATCTATGTACTTGAGTGGCAAGTTTCAAAAGGGCAGATCAACTATGACCACGTTTCTTAGCCATCACCTTCTTTGCGAACTTTGCAAAATGGTTATAGGCTTGCTTTGTAGCAGTCAACGCTACTAAGTTAGTTTGCCCTCCCTACAACCGTCGCTCACTGTTGTAGAAACTACAGTGGACCAGCACATGGTTTCTTGTTTCCTCCGCACTGGAGGCACAAGACGTGCATAATGGAGAGTCTTTCAGAGAAAAGAAGTGGAGCCGCGCATTGAAGTCACCATGTCCCGTGAGGAACTGGCTCGTCCAGTGGTCTGGCTCAACCCATTTTCTTGAAAGACGTTTACGGATGTTGGGGAAGAACTCATACGTATCACGTCCCTTCGACGAGCATTCCCATCTCGCTTGCCATTTCTCTAGCGCTCATTCGTCAATGGCGGCAAATTTCTGTTCTATGGTGAGATCTGTACGGAGTTCAGCCAACGGGGAAGCTTCCGTTTCACTCACCACTTGTCAACCATGCACTCAACGACTACATCAACTGGTAACTGACCAGTGATCACCTTGAGTGCTTCTGTTGATACAGTCTCGTAGGCCTTGGTGATCCACAGGAGCGCAGCTCTCTGGGATTGGGCCACACACACACACACACACACACAGAACATTTTCATGATGCTTTTCGAACTCAGTAGCCGTTGAAACGTTAAGATTCAAAGAAAACTTAATTGTTTCTCTTCGGCCGATCACATAAGTGTAAGTACTCTCTAGTTTGTGCGGCAAAGGAAAATAAAAATGATTAAATCAAAACTGCCACCCACATGTTTGAATATCAGATCGTTGTTGCTGCTGCAATCTCTCAATAGAAATTTTCTTCTCACGAGGTTGAGAAAACTTTTTTCTCTTTTCTTTCTGTACTGCCAGCAAAACAGGCACATTGGCAGCTGAAGTACAGTTACACATGGAACAGCCCTTTGGAACTGTTACGCTCATTTGAAACAAATGTTGTGTAGTGAAATGCGTTTCTCTGTAGCACTGCGAGAGGCCAAGTGTATTATAGGCAACTTGAGGTAAAATTTTCAAAAAATAAAAAGAAAGGAAGCAGAGGTTGTGGGAGAAGGTACATTTATCAACTTCCGAGGCTCGGTTAACGATCAAATCACGCGTGATTGCCTATTCGATCGAGCTTGAAATCAATTTTTGATTACTTCCTCTCAAACCGTTATAATTTTGGACGTCGTCAATTGTTTGGTTTGCTCAAAATTGTCAACTGCGACTCACAAAAAATGCCGAGAGCGTCGGAGTGTCGGTGCTTCTCCTTGTTACGAATCTCTCAAATAAATTAACACCTAGAACGTGGGAGTTTTGTAAAGGCCAAGGAATTGTGTTCAACAACTCCAACAAAAAGTTTGCAGCTTGAACCTCAGCCTTGACCAGGATATGGGATGAGATCCGCTCATAGCTGCACGAAAGCTTCAGAAATTGATGAATAAGGTGAATAAGTCTCTGTAGGAAGGGGACGTTTGGATGTTGGTAAGTTGTTACTTGAAAAGATGGTCGTGTGTCACGTATGAATTAGGACGAGTATGCTACACATGGGAATGGGTCATCGAACTGAGAAGAACCGGTTCAAACGTCATCAACGCATTTTGTCGAGGATTCGATCAGTTTCATTTTCAATTTGGAGCGTTTAGCAGTCCAATTTGATACGGACGGAGAACATTGGGTTCCCGAAATTAGTGAGCAGGTTGTTTAAGGGGCTGCTTCCAGGGACAAAAGGCCACTCTGTCATTGATTTAGACGATGAAGTAAGCGAATGCCCTTATAGCGAAGTCTTATACCGTCGCATGTGTTGTCGTGGGAAAGACACACAACGGTTGAGACATAATTTCGTTAAGCAGTGAGTATTCGTTGAAGTAGTTAAACATCCTGAAGCACTGAACTTGACCACTAAGCAAACTGTGACGACAAGTAGAGACTCTTTTATACACCGGCTGATGCAGCTTTTACGTACCGTGAAAACAAAGCGAGAGCCGTATGAACCTGTGTGCAGCAACAATTAACGAATCTTCCTGGAATACTAACCTCATACGCCTCACATAACACCGCTTGAAGACGTAAATGAAAGCCGAAGAATATCACTCAAGGCCTGTGGAGGAAAATAATGACGATTCAGTGACCTTTACGTATTTTTCGTTTGATCTCTGAGCCACGAAGTCGTTGTTACCTTGTCATAAAATGTAAACAACCCCCATTCACAACTAAACTTGTGGTTGGAGGAAGAGCCACATTCGGTGAGTCCGCTTCATCCTTCTTGAACCTACTTTCGAGTAGTTCAGAAATGTGTATTAAATATCGTTGCCTTCATAGCCCAATAGGTTTCATCGAATGAACCTCTCCTCCACGCTTCCGGAGCTTTCTATTCATTCAATAATTCGATTGACAACTCCACTGACCTCCATGCACCGCCGCTTCGATGCATTCGATGAATCGACTCTTCTTCGTTGTCTCTTTCTTATCGTTTTGGTTTATTATTCATTCTGAATAATAACCCTATGTTTTCGGTCACGAAAAATTTTTTACAACCCCCCTCAAAATTTGATACTTTACGTTTCAAGACATGGAGATTCCAAATTTGCAATGTCCGTCCGCCGTCCCCGTCCCCCGTTCCCCGTCCCCCGTCCCCCGTCCCCCATCCCCCGTCCCCCGTCACCCGTCCGCCGTCCGCCGTCCGGGCCGTTTTGTGCCTTTAACGTGGTCTAAAAAATTCGTTCTTTCGCCCAAAAATCCGATTTGGTATCTAGTTGTGCCCGCCATCTCGGCAATCCGATCGGACGAAGCCGGCGGGTGGAATGGGCAAAAACGGTTAAAAATTAACGAAACGCAGTACAACGCGGGAGCTACAAGCGTTTCGTCGTTTGAATTCCCTCCGCCCCGCCCGTCTCATTAAAAACCAACCGCCTCGAGGCGAGCGAGTCACGACCTCCCGCTCGCTTCCCTCCCAACGACCCGTCTCTCCCCATTCGCCTTACTCTTCCAATTTCCCCGACGTTTTCGTTTTAATACGATTCAATTTTTTTAGATTCTTTCGTTTCATTCTCATTATGTTTTTACTTTCCTTGCTCTACGAAGTAGAAAGGAAAGTTATGTAATCGGCTGAAAAAAAAATTTTGAGTTCTCTTCAGATCTTTACGTTTCAGACCCCCCCTGAGTCCGAAAAACACTATTTGGGGAATCTGTGTGTCGGCGTGTGTGTATGTGTGTGTGTCTGTCAGTCTGTGTGTGTATGTGTGTCTGTGAATGATTTTTAGAGAGAACCACCGTACCAAATCAGCTTAAACTTGATATCTCGCCCGCAGGTCACAATGGGACGCCAAAATAAGGGCTTGAACAAAATCCACCGAAAGTTAACTATAGTTATCATAGTGATCAAAACACCAAATATTTTTTTTCTCAAAAACGGCTCTAACGATTTTGATTAAATTTCGAATATTGATAGCTCTCAATAAGGCAATTATACCATAAAATTCCCATCCGTGGTAAAATGACGAGAGCAGCACAATAAATTACCTAAACTTTCGACAAAATCTATTTTAGCGCAGTTTTTAGAGAAAACCACCGTACCAAATCAGCTGAAACTTGATGTCTGGCCAACAAGTTACCATGGGACGCAATAGTGAGGGTATGGGCAAAATCCACCGAAAGTTAACTATAGTCATCATAGTGATCAAAACACCAAGTTTTTTTTCTCAAAAACGGCTCTAACGATTTTGATTAAATTTTTTATATTGGTAGCTCCTAATAAGATAATTTTACTATAAAATTCCCACTTGTGGGAAAATGACGAGAGCAGCACAATAAATTATCAAAATTTTCGACCAAAATCGTCTTTCGTGCAGTTTTTTCCTTATAAACTCCGCTGGAACTCTTGTAGAATGTTAAAAAAATTCGGTATTGTAGTCCAATCATATACCTAGAGGGTGAGTGTTTAAAAACGCTCATGAGATACATGGGGCTCACTCCAGAAATTCCTGAATTTCAACTACTGCCGTTTCGCTTACTACCAGTTCTAACAGTTATTTTCCAATAACTCTGCAAAAGTAATTACTATCCTTTTTTTAAAAAATCGTGTTTACAGCCACATTAGTTATCTGTGTACCAATTGCTCAATAATGGTCCTGCAATGAGTACGAGCAGCACAATAAATTCCGGAACTGTAAGCGCTACCGCTTTCTGCTGCCGTAAAGCGATGTTTGACCAAGTTCAAATTAACAGAGTGATAAATGAATTGATTAAATAGAATTAGCTATGTACAAAGTGAATTGACGTAGAGCTAAGGAAAGTTGTGTGTTGCAACGCACCAGATATTTTTCATAGATTTTTGGTTAAATTTTGATATTAGTATTTAGCGTGCATGTTTTCATATTAAAATTCAGTTTTTTCTAGATACTTTCGTGTTTTTTTTGTTTATTTTAATATTACGATTCAGTTCTTTTCGGCCTTTTTTTGGGTTTCATTATGATATTTTTCGATGCTGAATCGAACAGGATGGGTCTCGGAGCATTAATGCTAGGTCAAGCTGATTATCCGAATAATAAACCGTTGTGTAATAATTTGCAGCGTTTTTGTTATCATTATAGTTTATGCACTGTTTATATATTCTATTACTGCGTGTTCTTTTCTACTCTATTCCATTTCGTTTCAACAGTATAATAAATCACAGTGCGTGCTGGCCTTTTTTCCACGTCACCTCCCAGAAAGAAGACCAGCATAGTTAGATCGGGTAAAATTCCCTACGAGGATGGTCCTTTGCTAAAGATTTATGCCAAGCAACCATAACAATTGAGCGGTCTTCGAAACTACCCGGTTATTGCATACTATTCAACACTTACATATTAGAGCTCTATTAATGTTTTACCACAAACATCCTCTTAAATTTATAGTTCCTCGCCAACTATAGTTCATATGATTTTCGCTCCTCTACCCAAACCGTGGCTCCTATGCCTCATTCCCGCTCAAAGAGTATGTGTCGCTAAATTTATTTTCGTATGCTACTTGTTAAGAATATTGCTTAAAGATGTATGTGACACTGTAGTTGGATTGTCAAGATATAAATTTAAAAAACGTGTATAATTATGAAATAACAGTAAATTACTTATAATAGTTTCAAGAAAGTGATGTTACTCAAAATGACACTTGTTCTAGTATTGAGCATTGCAATTAAGTACTGAAGTCTTCCATTTCGCAAGGAATTCAATTCTAAGAAGCGGAATATTCCTTGTATCTTAAGGTTATGTTTTTACTTTCCTTGGCTATACAAAGTAGAAAGGAGAGTTGTGTATTCTTTTCATTATCTTTCTGAAGATTTCAAAGTGTTATTTCGCGCGGTTACGTTGTTATATTTGTGAGGTATAAATTTCGCTAAGTTGCCTCCATTAAAGAAACGTTCGCTGGTGACGGGGAAATCGTGTCTCTTCAATTGAAATATGTTTTCGAAAAAAATTAAATAATCCAGAATTGAAAAAAAGAAGGGAAAAGAGGTCATGAATTGAAAAAGAAGCACTCAAACAAGAACTGAACAGGTGAGTAGCTGAAAAAGTGAATGAAGAATCGAAAAAGAAGTGTATGAGGCGGAAATGAACAGTTTTATTATACTTGGAATGCTGAAAAAGAGAAGATTCGAAATATTGAAGCGTTGACAAAGTGAAGAATTGAAAATGTGTTCAAAAATATTTACGTACCTTCGCTCACCCTCACGTCTAAAACGTATAGTTTTATCAGGTTCGACACTACGCTTATTGAATCAAGAATGTACTGCACATCGCCTTCTGAAAGAATGCGTAAAATTAACTTATTACCGAACGCGGTGCGCGATGACCAGACGTTGGCAGCGGAAGAAAGTTGCCTGATGCACAGTGCCCGATATTTTGAGGACGTACTCGCATATTTTATGATCCTAGTTTGATCATTTCTGCGTGAATGCGCTACGCGCTCACCGAACACCGTCGTTGGTGGGCCATTGTCAGCGTCGCATTGTCAATTGAACGTCGCCGCTGGTATTGTGTGATGCGAGGCCTTCACGCTTCGAATATATTCGCCGATTCTTCTTCTCTTCCTAACATCGAGCATTTCTGATCAATTAAATGCTTGGAGGCGCCGCACGAGCGCTGATCTCCTTCGAAAAGAGTCGCTAAGAGTAATTTTCAACATTCACCAGGAACTAAAAATGAATCAGTGAAATAAATCAGCCAATTTTTCGGGTCCGTATGCAACATATCGCTTCTATATCTAAGAGAAACGTTTTGTGCATTTGAAGAATGTAATTTTCAGATGAATTTTTGCTCATACGTCCAATTAACGTACGGTATAGTTTGAGAAATAATACAGAACAAGTTGTTTGTACATGTCGGTTTGCCAGAGTCAGTCGATTTGGTCGAAGTCAGTCGCCCTGAAGAAAATTACAACTTATTGTACATCTGGAATCCGTCCAGGGCAATATTTATGAATACCGAAATATAAATATCTGTTAGTTCAAAGCACGCAGTGAGTTTGAATGTGTAAGGCGGAAATACTCCTTTTTATCTTCATCGTTTACGGCATTTATGGCAAATAAGATTACAAAGAACATGCCTTAGGTATCGGTTAGAGAATAACATGTTTCGGATAACTGAGAAATTTAAATATTTGCGATATACTTTGTTGGCAGTTTGATTGACAATAGCGCGCTGATCTAAAATGCCGAACCGCGTCTCTAAGAGCCGTCTTATTGTTCCTTCTCAATCACGGGGCTCTCTCAAAAACTAAATAATTTTAAAGAAATTGGGTTGTGTCCGCCAGTAGGCAAATACTAAAGTTAACGTACCTGTTAGGTGAGTCCGTCTCCTCTGGCTTGTATGTTGGTAACTCACAAGCCAGAGGAGACGGACTCACCTAACAGGTACGTTAACTTTAGTAAATAATTTTGTTTTGTATATAGTTCCTCGCTTTTCATACGGTGGGACGCTTGAAGAACTAATTTCTCGTCCTGGGCTCAAGAAACAAATGTACAAGGACAAATAGGGTGAGCCGGTCAGTTCTTTCGAAGTGCGCTAATTTGTTTTCCCGTTATTTAAGTTCTGAACCATACACCACAATTTCAATTAAAACACGATCGACCCTATAAAATTAATTTTGTTCGGTTATCCCAACAATGTTGTTGGCTCATTCAAAAGCATCACGTGAGAATTAATTCCCATACATGGCCGCGCTTTAATACCTTCACAGGGACCATTTGACCCTTCAAACGGTCAACTTGATGGTAATTCATGAACTACAAGCTGGTGAAGGATTTCCAAGATTTGTTACTTTCTTTGCCCGTACGTAGTGGAATGAAAAGGTAAGTGATCGGCTAAAAGAAAAGTTTTCTTCGGTTCTACACGTTTTACGAGCTACTGATTCCCAAAAACACCATTTGAAAAAATAGTTCTTGTGTCTGCGAACGCAATTGAGAGAAAGCAGCTGGACCAAATTGACCCAATTAAGCCTACAGGTCACTAGGTCAAGCCAAAACATGAGCGAAACTGGATCAAAATTCACTATAGTTATCCTGGTGATCAAACACCCACCACATATTTTTCTGGCAAACAGCTCTAAGATTTTCATCACGTTTTTTGTATGTGCTATTCCAAATAACCCGACAGCCCCATAAAATTCTCATCCTCAGAAAAATTATGAAACCAGAACGAGTAATTATCAAAAATATTTCAGCACAGGTTTGGTTTACTATTCATTCTGAATAATAATAACCCTATGTTTTCGGTCAGGAAAAATTTTGTACAACACCCCTTCAAAATTTGTTACTTTACGTTTCAAGACATGGAGATCCCAAATCTGCAATGTCCGGCCGCCGTCCGGGTCGTTTTGTGCTTTTAACGTGATCTGAAAAATCCGTTCTTTCGCACAAAAATCCCATTTAGTATCTAGTTGTGCCCCCCATCTCGGCAATCCGATCGGACGAAGTCCATGGTTGTTATGGACAAAAAATGGTTTAAAAAATTAACAATTCGCAGTATAATCGCAAATATTTTTACATTTTTAGTATTTTTACATCCTGGGTCGAATGGAATGAGTATCAGACGTGTACAACGCGTATAGGGAAATTACAGTAATTATTAGAGTCTACTAATTGAAAGAACTCGCGGGAACTACAGCGGAAGTCAACGTTTCGTCGTTTGTACTCCCTCCCTCCCTCCCGTCCCATCAAAACCACCCGCCTGCTCGACTCACAACGTCGTGCCAATCGCTGAGGGTTCGCTGTAGTCCTTAGGTGAGTCCATCTCCTCTGGCTGATGAGTTACTGTGGGCGAGCGCTTTCGATGTACAGACATCATCGTCTGGCCGTTAAGTCTGTACTCGAGCCAGACGATGATGTCTTTACATCGAAAGCGCCTGCCCACAGTAACTCACCAGCCAGAGGAGACGGACTCACCTAACAGGTACGTTAACTTTAGTAATTTGCCTACTGGCGGATATAACCCAATTGCTTTAATTCGCTGTAGTCCCCGTCCCAATTTCGCCGACTCTTTTTGCCCAACGGGGTGGAGGAAGGTTAGGGCCATTTCCTCCACACATCCCTACATCGGATCATAAATGCCTACAGACGTTTAAGGACGCCTGGCGCCGGGGGAATATTTAGTTATTAAAGCAATAGGCGCCCTAAAATTCCGGAACTGTAAGGGCTACCGCATTCTGCTGCCGTAAATTGTTGTTTGACCAAGTTCAAATTAACTGAGCGATAAATGAATTGAGTAAGAAAAAAAAGCCATGTACCCGAGTGAATTGACGTAGAGCTAAGGAAAGTTGTGGAAACATAGTGTGGAAACATATCAGCGGAGTTTAAAATGAAAGAAATTGAAAAACCGCGCTAAAACCGATTTTCGTAGAAAATTTTGATAATTTATTGTACTGCTCTCGTCATTTTCCCACCAATGGAAATTTTATAGTATAATTGCCTTATTGAGAGTTATCAATGTAATAAATTTAACCAAAATCGTTGGAGCTATTTTTGAGAAAAAAAATTGGTGTTTTGATCACTATGATAACTCGAGTTAAATTTCTGTGGATTTTGTTCATACCCGTATTTTGGCGTCCCATGGCAACCTGCGGGCGAGATATCAAGTTTGAGCTAATTTGGTACGGCGGTTTTCTCTAAAAACTGTTTACAGACACACAGACCATTTTCCCAAATAGTGTTTTTGAACTCAGGAGGGTTTGAAACTTGAAGGTCTGAAGAAAACTCAAAATTGTCTTCAGTCGATTACGTATTTTTCCTTTCTACTTTGTAGAGCCAAGGAAAGTAAAAATCACCTTGACACTCTCGCTAATCACCCGAGCAATGATTGCTCAATAATTATTGTAATCGTAAGTAGGAGCATCCCAATAAATTCTGGAATCTTGAGCGCCTCTAGCTTCTGCATAGAACGTTCAATTAATTTCCGCCAAGTTCGTATGGACTGAGGTTGAATTGGAGGCTGAACCGATAAAAATTTGTGAATTTACGTGGGGCAGAGGAAAGTTGTGTGATGCGTCGTTACTGATATATTACGTATCGATACGACAGTATGTGTTTGTCACCCGCATGGTGCGAGATAGTGGTCACACGGTCTTCAATTCTTCGTAGAATCCCGTATTTCCAACCTGATCTAATTGAATGCAAGTCATGCTAGTGAAAATGCTCGCAATTATTTTCATGTGCATCTATTTAGGTGGTGAAGGTATTAATCAACTCATTGAACACAAATATTGGCTAACCTTCATAATCATCTTAAGTTTGTGCGAGTGGCCTTCACAAAAACAGACGAGAGCGCGAGACAAGTTGCAGAATGAGGTAATGAAACGCGGAGAGCCGGCTGACGAAACGAAGGTTCTCGGAGATGCGCTTCGCCTCAAATGAGTTTCGCGGAAACTGTTCACAGGTTGTTTCGATATTTTTTGTTGAAGGGCATGTTTATTGTTTGTGGCCATTATACCATGTAAATTATTCATACTGTTCATTCGGCCATCGTATTCGAGATACTGCTAACGTCTCGTAAATACTGCCATCTACAACCAGGTTTACGGTAGGTCATCGGGGTTGTATGAATAAAAACTCAGTAAAACGTTACTTTAGAATTCGTAAAACGATTTCCATGACATGGCGTGGGTGAACGAGTATTCTAATAACCAGATATTGAAATCATTCAGTAATCATGAATTGTTATGAGCAGCGCCGCATTGTACGAAAGAGCTGCAGAATTTACTGAAAACTGTTAATATCACCTTGTAGATCATCCTGCTAACGAGAAGAGGGATTTGCCGGCGAACGAATGAGAACATTCCACAGCCTCCGCGTTTAACTAGCTGTTTTTCATTCACTCGGCGTAAATGAACATGAACTCGGTTATCTCGTGGCTCAACGCGCTAAATACAAACGGTTCCGTAATTTATTGAATTGCTCATACTTACGTAACGACCATTAATGAGCAATCAGTTCACAGGTAGTTTATGAGGCTGTCAACTGTTTACTACTTTGGAAATATCGAGTAAACACTGTGAAAAATGGTAGTAAGTGAAGCGGCAGTGGTTTGAAATCCAGAATCCCGAGGTTACTACAGATTATCTTAGGAACGTGAGTTTAATAATGCTAGTACTTTCCTGGTATAGGTAGTTTATTGGGATTACTACGTTAAAGTAAGCGTTAAAGCGTTAAAATCGCTTGCCGTAGACATTTTTGATAGTTTATTGTGAGCCGTTTTTAGGAAAAAAATATATGATTTTCGGATCACTATGATAACTATAGTAATTTTGAAGCCGATATAGCTCACACCCTCACTTCAGACTATCTATCAAATTTGAGTACATTTGGTTTAGCCGTTCTATCTCCGTTGCGTTTACGGACACTGGTCCTGAACGAACCGAACACCACCAGCTGTATTTCTGTAGAACAAGCAGCCGCATAGGGTACAAGAAAGTAATATTGACATACAGAGGTGAAACAGCAGGTTGAATGTGCTACGTTGTAAAGCCAGACTAGAGACACACACATGGACGTTGAGCTGATTATTCGTATTCTGACTCGAGAGGCCTCGTGACGTATTAAAACTCAACTTTCGTGTTTTTTTATTTTTTTGTTTGTTTTTTTGTTTAAAACTTCATAATACTTTGGCTAATATTGTGTACATAATCATGACGCGAGGTATGTGAAGTGAGTTCCACCTATTGGCTGTCAACAACATAATTACGTTTTAACATTTAGTTCGATTTAATTTTTAAAATTCTAAACGGCAAACACAAAATAGTTTCAATTAATGACAATTCAAAAATACGCTTTTCACAATGAAATAGAATAATAATATTAACGGCGATGATTTGACTAGGTAAGAATTTACGGAAGGTTTTCCGCCAGATCTGAGTGCCAAGTTCTTTTCAATTTTCTTTCATTTCTTAGTGGTGGAGGGTTGCCGTGAATTTCTTTAATGAGGTCGTTGGGATAATATTTTATTCTTCTACTGTGTCTGTTGTACGTGAGCTCGAGAACATCTACGACCTCTGGTATATCTAAATCATCTTATTCCTGACATACCAAGGTGCCCCGGCAATGGGCCGCAGAATTCGATTTTGCGCTGTTTCCACATTTTTGATGTGGAAGTTTGCAGTTGAAGACCAAATTATGCAAGAGGAAATGAGGAAATGTACGCCCACGTAAGGCGAGCATCAAGGTTTAAGCCTAGGCAACGGGTTTCTGCTGTTGGCATTATTATGGTACCGTTCATTACCACTTAGAGGACCACTCTTCGATCGTATGAGCAAAACTATCTCTATGGCCTCTTCACCGCTCGAGTTTTTCGACAGGGCTGCAACATCATCTGCAAAGTGGGCAATCTTCATGGCACCGTTTGCTGGATATTCGTGCGAGCAAATTAAATACAAGAAGGACCCGGGCACTTCTGGACGACCCTCGAAAGGTCGGGAGACAGAGCAGTCTCGTACTTCACAACAAAAGTTTGGTTAGTCAAAGGCCTTCTCAGTATCCAGGAACACCCCTCCCCTGACCCCCCCCCCCCCACGAATTGGAAAGAATCTCATCAACTACGCGATGAAGTTGCAAGGAACAAGAGTGTTGTGATCATAATCCAAACTGCCACTTGCCTGGAACTTTCTAGCCACTTTTTGCCATTGGTTGTGTCAAGTAGAGGGTGGACGGTTTCCGTAGAAGGTCTCAGAATTCATCGTATGCGCCGAACAGGTAAGGTTTGATACCATGTGCTGAAAACAAATCGCACTTTTCAGAGTTATGCCCGTTGAGTGGAACCTTGATATCAGTTTTGAGACTCTGTTAATCATTGATTTCCAGGACAACTCTGACAATCAGTTGAGGGCAGGATCATACAGAATCCCACGGCAGCGCTCCTCGTTAAACGGTAATCTTGCCGTTTGGGTTGCGAGATTTCAACGGAAACAGGGAAGCAGCACTCAGTTGTGAAAGCTACCGGGTGCTGCACGAAAACCGAAACGCGTAGATCTGACTCAGAGCCACGCTCTAGGAATAAAAATACAAATATCAGTTCTGGAGTAACAATATCACCCATCGATCCTCCCCTGCCACCACGAACTGAAGATGGTACACTGTACCGGCATTATCGTTCAACGCGTCTCTATCGTTCATACAAAACGAAATTTAGTTATGAATTGGTGCATTATCATGTAGAGCGTTACTTCAAAACGCTGTGTGGTCACTTTGCCAGCCTGCGTGTGACGTAAAAGTCCTCTAAGACCCCAAAACTACTGATTAATTCGTTAGACCAACAACTGGGGAAGAAATTTACAGAGAGAAGGGCGTGAAGAAAGTTGTGATGTTTTTAACGCATTTTATGACCACTCAAAACTATTTTAATTACTAAAGTTAACGTACCTGTTAGGTGAGTCCGTCTCCTCTGGCTTGTGAGTTACTGTGGGCAAGCGCTTTCGATGTAAAGACATCATCGTCTGGCCGTTAAGTCAGTACTGGAGTCAGTCAGTTGGTCGTGGTCTTTATATACAAAGAGAAAGGTGAAAGGGGTGATGGAGCGTCGGGGAAGGGGCGGGGAGAGGAGGTCATGTAGCTCAGGGGGAAACCTATTTTAATTATTGGGTTATCACAACTCATAAATATTAGCGTCTTTTGGGTTGTCGATAACTCCACGAGCAACTGCTTATTATCCCGAAGAAGCATGAACTGCAAACATTTTCCTTATCGAGGTTCTTGGCCTGCATAGCCACAGATGATCACAGCAATGGACAGCGTCGAAAAAACACCGTCGCCCGTGAAGGTCATTGATTCCTTCTTGGAACTTTCTTGGAAAGACATCTAAGCAGCTCGCTTCTCTTCTAATATTAGTCACACTGTCCAACAGTGCCGTGCTGTGCTATCGACTGCCTTCGCGAGTAATCTCGGGTCGTTACTGTACTGTCTATAAGTCTATCGATAAAATTAATGTTAGTCTTAGAATGTTAGTTAGAAGCCCCGCCTGAGCAACCTGTAGGTGTTTAGTGCCGTTGGGATTGATTTTCATAGAGACGCAAGAAGAGCTAGGTGCCACGCACACTCGACAGATGTATTTCAATGTACCTGCAGGCGTTGGTAGTGAGTTTCCACATTTTGCAATTTCAGATCGTGTAAGAAGGCTTCTATTTCAAATATCGTTATGAAGTAAACATTCGCCTCGTTCTCAAGGTCCATTAGGTGGTAGTTGCCTACGGCTGTTAGACGAGAACACGCAGCTTTCCTGTTAAACGGATGAGTGAGTTGTCAACTTGACAGTGGCGAAACCTTTCCTTTCACTCTTCCATCAGTCGACAAGTGCGAGACTCTCAGTCGGTAATAGCACCGTTTGGTTAGCTGCCGCTGCGCCTCTATTATTTATACTTGGTGTCCCAACGTCCAGGCAGCCTACATAATTTCGGTATCTGCTTGAATCGGATGTTGACGGTACGAAGGTGTAGCAACCTTTTGGTGTCCTCATCCATTCGTCCGCGCAACGGCGATAGTTTGAGAAACATTTTTTTCCATGAGGTTAAGCTCACAATTCATTTTTTTTTTTTTTACCAATGCGATAAAATTGTCACGAAATGTAGTTGGGTGTTCGTCTCTTGGAGCCGTGAGGTTATGCAATAATCTCAAGAATGAACCAACAGACGGCAATTATCATTAGTAGCCTTTCATACGTCGTGCTAGTTCCGTAGATTTTCTATTATTCCTCGTCGTATTGCCGCTATCCATTTTCGTTGTAGAAATTGTTATTGTATGATTTGTCATTTATCTGTGGTTTATTATTCATTCTGAATAATACACCAATGTTTTTGATCGGGAAAATCCTTTTATGGCCATCCCTCAAAATTTGACACTTAGCGTTTCAAGGAACGTGGATTCCAATTTGGGGTCCGTCCGCCATCCTAGCTATATTTTGACTTTAACGTCGTCTAAACAAATTCCCCCCTTGGGATCAATTTGGGATTACTCGGAAATCCGATCGAACGAAACGCTGGGGTTTTATGGGCAGGCTGGAGGTAGCGCTTACAGTTCCAGATTTTATTGTGCTGCTCGTACTCATTTCAGGACCATTATTGAGCGATTAGTACAAAGATAATTAATGAGGCTGTAAACACAAATTTTTTGAAGAAGGACAGTTATTAATTTTGCAGAGTTATTGCGTAAAAACGTTTAGAACTGGTAGTAAGCGAAACGGCAGTAGTTGAAATTCAGGAATTTCTAGAGTGATCCCCATGTATCTCACGAGCGTTTTTAAACACTCACTCTTTAGGTATTGGATTGGACTACAATACCGAATTTTTAAAAACATTTTACCAACATTCCAGCGGAGTTAATAAGGAAAAAACTGCGCTAAAAACGCTTTTCGTTGAACATTTTGATAATTTATTGTGTTGCTCTCGCCATTTTCCCACGAGTGGGAATTTTATGGTATCATTGTCTCATTTAGAGCTATCAATATGAATAATGTAATCAAAATCGTTAGAGCCATTTTTGAGAAACAAAATTTGATGTGTTGATCACTATGATAGCTATAGTTAACTTTCGAAGGATTTTTCCCATACCCTTATTTTGGCGTCCCATGGTAACCTGTAGGCTAGACATCATGTTTGAGCTGATTTGGTACGGCTGTTTTCTCTAAAAACCGCGCTAAAATCGAATTCGTCGAAAGTTTTGGTAATTTATTGTGCTGCTCTCGTCATTTTCCCCCAAATGAGAATTTTATGGTATAGTTGGCATATTGAGAGCTACCAATGTAAAAAATTTAATCAAAATCGTTAGGGCCATTTTTGAGAAAAAAAATATTTTGTGTTTTGATCACTATGATAACTATAGTTAACTTTCGTATGATTTTGTTCATACCCTTATTTTGGCGTTTCATGGTAATCTGCGGGCCAGATATCAAGTTTGAGCTGATTTGGTACGGTGGTTTTTTTTAAAAACCGTTCACATGCACACACACACACACAGACCATTTTCCCAATTAGTGTTTTTCGGACTCAGGAGGGTCTGAAACGTAAAGATCCGAAGAAAACTCAAAATTTTTTTTTCAGCCGATTACATAACTTTTCTTTCTACTTTGTAGAGCCAAGGAAAGTAAAAAAGCCATGTACCCGAGTGAATTGACGTTAACGTTTCCCGAGCTAAGGAAAGTTGTGTGTTGCAACGCACCAGATTTTTTTTTAAACATTCTAGTAACATTTCAGCGGAGTTTAAAAGGAAACTAGGTATCAAGTCTGAGCTGATTTGTTACGATCGTTTTCTCTAAAAACCGCGCTAAAATCGATTTCGTCGAAAATTTTGGTAATTTATTGTGCTGCTCTCGTCATTTTCCCACGAATGGGAATTTTATGGTATATTTGTGTTATTACGAGCTATCAATATAAAAAATTTAATCAAAATCGTTACAGCTGTTTTTGAGAAAAAAATTGGTGTTTTGATCACTATGATAAGTATAGTTAACATTCGGTGGATTTTGCTCCAAAAATTTTTGTTCAGCCGACTACCTAACTTTCTTTTCTACTCTGTAGAGCCAAGGAAAGTAAAGACAAAGTTTGGCAGTTGTATTGCAGTTACATCGTGGTCGGTATCGTTTCCAAGGTGTTATTCGAACGGGACAAGTCTCGGCGGAATAAGACTGCGGTATATACTGAGGGAATTTCTACTCCTTGGAGAATATAACTTTGATCCTGAAACTCGAGCGCCGTACAATTCGAATTAGTTAATTCGTTCCACGGAGCTGAAGTGATCTAATTCGACACAGGGTGCGTTCGATGGTGTATAATGTGGTAAAGAATGGTAAGAAATCCGAAAATATGAAAAAACTTGGAATTGGCCGAAAACGTCAGGAGAGAGAGCCACTCGTTTGTGAGTATTTCTTGCAAATATAAGCACCAATGTATTCGCATGCCATTCAGGCGAAACATTCAAGATTCTCAGTTTAATGAAACTCATGTCGGCATTTTTCATGGTACCTCCGTGATGCGGGCAGACTTTACTGTATTACTTTCCGCCACCCAAAGGGTAAGGAAAGTATTGCAATCGCGTCAAAAATAGTTGAGTTTCCTTCAGATCTTTACGTTTTTAGGCCGACCGAAAAAAACCTAATTTCGGCTCGTGGCCCAGCTGTGTGTGGCTGTAGAACGGTTAAATTAGCAGAACGGCAGAACCGATTTAGCTGGTTATTGGGAATATTGTAAGTTATTTTTCGAGGACGCGAAAATGAGATTATGAGCGAGTTCAATCGATGCGAAAGGCTGATGGGGTCCCCAAATGCACCAGAAACTATGGGTTTTCTCAATTTCCTCAAAAACTGCTCTAAAGATTTTAATTAAACATTCGAACTATCTTCAACTAGCCAGTATCCAACTTTTCGTCTCCATAAATATCTCCATGAAACCAAAATGCCCATGAAACTATTGCCAATACACTTTTCCACATAAATGTCTATTGAGCAGAGATAAAAACTGAAATGTGTAGCGAATAACGTTTTTTTCTCAACATTTTCATCATCCAAAACAACTGCTTCACGGGACTTGGTCATTATTAAGGAGTGTCTATAAGCAACCTATGCCCATATTGCATTCCTTAGTTTTATATCACTAATTAACGTAAACTTCGAATTCTCGAAACTCTGACCTGGGGTGATTTGTACTGGCGAGAAGTGTGAGGTGAGATTTCTGCTTTGGTTGCCCTGCCTTTTTACAGACACTCAGACCGTATTCTCTAGAAGCAATCCGCTAAAAACATTTTTAACAGGTGGGGGGGGGGGGAGCAAAAGAAGAAATTTGACGTGTTCGGTTTTCGTCCGAAATGTGTCAGTTTGATTACCAACTCCTATTCGAGAGTTATATTTATGAGTCGGTAAATGTGACCCAACTGGAAAACTCGCTGTGACGTGCGATCATGTCGAGGGAAAGTAGGAACCGCGATATTAGCAACTCAGGAATTCGAGGAATCGGTTCGATCGCCACCTTGACCGCGTCAGTTTGAACGACGCCGCCCCGGATTTCGGAACATTCCGCACATCTTTCAAGGTTGATATTTGAGCAGAGGACCGCAAAGAACATCAGAAAGTGATGAAAATCTTTTTCGAGGTTTCGCCAAACTTGACATTTCATGATCCGAACGATCAAGAAGGGGGGGAAAAAAAAACAACGAATCGAGACCCTTGAGGCAACACGATCGATTAAACGAACGACGCTGTCGTGAAAACGACTCTGTTCCCATGAGATGTTACGTCGGGCGTTGGAATTATATTATTGGGATTATATGGCCGTCATAACAACTCGCTACGGCTACAGTACTCTTCAACGACCTATCGATATGTTTCGGTCACCTCCAATATTTTTATTTCGGCGGTTGAGTTTCATAAGGACGAGAACATCACCCCCAATATCCATTTAGCAATAATACTCTGTGAGGGCTCTATCCATATTAGACTCTACGAAAAGTGTGCTAGAAGGACACACCGCTAAACGGAAGATAATTCATTATAGCATGAATAATTGTGAAGCTTCCTAAATATTTTAAAATTGTTCGTTATCGAGAAAACACAGTTATTGACACTATTTTCGATTTGTGTACATTTTTCGAAATAAATTCCGTAAATAAATGTTGACAGTTCTACGAACCTTCAGTAAACGATAAAAATGGTCTCGTACGGAGGACCCCAGTAAAATCTGGATAGTTAAACAGTTCCGTTTTCTATGTGGAACCTACGACTAAATCTTACCGAGTTCATAGAAAATGAGTGGAAAACCGATTTAATTAGTTGTTGCAGGGATAAAAATCGCTGAATGCATGCGAGGTGGGCGAAAGTTGATATTTTAAACTAAGAACGAGGGGTCTAACGCCGAGTACACACGGTGAGGATTTCTGGAGAGGAATTTCTCGGACGGGGCATCCCCGCAGCACCCGCAAGCCTGCGAGGAAAACTACACCTGACTTCTCTCTCCCTCTCTCTCTCTCTCTCTCTCTCTCTCTCTCTCTCTCTCTCTCTCTCTCTCTCTCTCTCTCTCTCTCTCTCTCTCTCCCTCTTCTTCTCTCTCTCTCACTCTCTCTCTCTCCCTCTTCCTCACTCCCTCTTCCTCTCTCTCTACCTCTCACTCTCTCTCTCTCTCTCTCACTCTCTCTCTCTCTCTCTCTCTCTCTTTTTCCGTATATTTTTATCCTTTAACGGACGTGAAGAGAATCACGAATATTTTTCAAGCTACTAGAGTAATTTAAGAACCTGTAATGGCGATTTGATTTTAAGAAAAGTTCGGTTCTTACTTGTCTTCGCTAAACCAACGAAATATTACTAGTTGTACGAACTGGGAGATGTGACGGCTGCCCACATAATCATTATTGTGGCAGTGATACGTCTATTAATGTAGGTTTTGAGTGACAGAGCCTCTTCAAACTCAACAAAACTGACAAAGTATGAGGACTCATACTCCGTTGCTTTAAAGGCTCATGAAAGATTGATATTCTCCGAGGAAGGTGGATTGCCTCGAAAAAAGTTGCATTAAGGTAGCTCATCAAAATGTAATGAGAACGGCAGTCATGTAATAGTAGTGTTGGGCTTCAGAATGCAATTTAAACTACTTTCTCAAAGAAGCAAGGAATAAACCTGTTTTTCCATCGTCTGTCTTCAAAAACGTGCGTTCTTCAGACGACAGGTCATCTGTCACCGCTCAATCGGATGAAGCCAATCTCTCACAAAGGTCAGATAGATTTCGTTCGTTACCTCCCCAACTCGTTATTACAGGTTGTTCCAGATAATTGTTTCTTCAAAGTATCCGCAACATAACTAACGGATGTAGTTAACATTTGCCGCGACCTTCTTTTTCTGAGGACGTCGATTCCTTTGTTTTGAACTTCCCATCGATTCAAAGTCCTTTCACCGTTTTCAAGCTGCAGGTCTTACTGCGTCGAAGCTCAGGGCTGAGCCAGTAAATGTTCTTCTGATAGGGCAAGGCCTGTTGTTATTTACTTGCACTAGCGATTGCGACTAGAGAGAATCATAGTGTCGGAATTCCATCCGATAAAGTTCACGCACGGGAGAACATTTAAAAAAAATTAATTCACTTTGTAGCGCTTTTCCTACACCTGGCTAAACAGCGCTCGGTGGAGGGGGGGGGGACAACCGCCCTAGATGTTGAAAAAGGATTTTATTCTAAAGCTAAAGGATAAATGACAGATGAGACTCTTCCAGAAAATATCTGGCATTCCTTAGGAAGCTAATGTGAGACGACACAATAGGATTTTTCGCCGCGCTGCTTATGAGGAAATTTCTGAGGAAAATGGTAAACGGAGATGAAGATCTATGAAGCGGAAGTTGTTGTTTGCCTCTAACGATTATGGTCAATGCCGTAGGTGCTCCTAGTTCCTACCGTTTCCCAAAAATGATTCTTTACTGTCCATTGGGTGGCAATAATAACCAAAATGTACCAAAAACACATTTTTAAACGTTACCCAGTTTCCCATTGTGATTGAATTTGATCAGCTGACTGGATGTATTATTCCAAACTTTACTGTCATTTTGATCCCCATGTAGCCATTCGTTTAAACGGGACGTTAGCACCAGAAAATAGGACCTTACTGTTATTCACAGTTTGTTCTCCGCTGAGAGTTTTTGTACAAATGAGTTGAGCGAGGATAAGCGCCTGTACGGGGAGTTGATGCCCAAACGCCAGACTTTAGAAATGGCTTTGAAGATGTTGATGAAACTGATTGTTGAAACATGGTCAAACCATTGTGAGTTACCATCCGTAGTAGAACACTGGAAGCCGATTAAATGCTGACTGGTTTCTTTGACAACAGGGTTATCAACGTTATGGGATTCCTGCGTAAGAACCGTTTAGAGTTATCGATCAATTTTAACGAGTGCTGTCATACAACATTGAATTTATTGGGCTAGCTGCAGTACGAACGTGAACGTAAATGTATTCAGCCCCTTTGAGTTCGAGAAGTATGGTTCGTCGGGTGCCACTGATCTTAGAGGAGCGTTGGTAAGGGCAGCGTCGCATATTACCTGATCATATTGACACATTTTGAGTAGCCACAAAGTTCACAGGGTCACGATTTCAACCCAGAAATCGAGGGGGTTTCAGGAATATTTTATAGTACTTGAGATAGGTTCTGGTCATTAGAAATCCGAGCGGAACGAGACCTTTCAATGTGAAGATATCAATTATCTGTGCCACAACGAGCAGTTTTTTCCATTCTCCGCCTTCAAACTTCGTCGATCGCGTAAATTGCTAGTTTCACAGGTTTTTTTTCCTCTTCGTTGTACCCCATCAACTCGTTTATTTCGCTTCAAACGACGCGAGCCAGTCGAGCAGATAATGTGCGCATCAAGAAAAAATCTAAATGACCCACCTTTTTCCTCAGTTTCCGATGGTTGGGAACTTTTCATTTCGCTCGAACAAACGGTTTTCCCCTGAATCCGTTAACTATTCACCCGAAGTTTTGCAGAGGGAAGAAGTAGTAAATGAATAGTTTATCATATCATCAGAAGAACTCTTGAAGAGCGTCTACAAAAAACAAGTTGAACGCGGACTCTTTGATTATAAAGCGCTACAGGAGTACATTCTCAATTGGCCTCGTTACTGTTATCATGTTTGTATTCTAAATACCTTCCTCATTACAACAGTTTCCTCGCTGACATAGTTTTTGGCTGTGAAGTGTAATAAGTTTCGTTGTGAAATTTTCTTCTACCTTGTGCCCAACAAGATATGATAAATCAAAATCAATTGGATCACACGTAACAATTTATTTTTCATTTTTGTTCTGAATCATGTGATATTGGCCCAGTGGCCATTCTAACTTATAGGAAGAATAGTCGACTTAAACAGGAGGATGCATGAAGGGTGTTAACAGTGTTCCGTGATGGACTGCGCGCGTTGTCACTCAGCCATCTATTTATATCAGGCAACACTTTAGAGATGATGTTGCAGTTCCTCGAAGGAGTTTTTGGCAACGAACTCACAGGCATACAATATGGATGTGTTATGTTGTCCCAGGACAACACCGTTGAAATCCGCAATGCTTCCAGTCACCGGCTTAGCAGGTCGTAGCAGTTCTCGTTGACAACCCGTGGCCGCCAGCGTTCCTGAATGAGTCGGGCAATTTCTCGTAACCTATACTTGCTCGTCAGAAGTTACCTGATGTATAGAACTGCTACGGTAGACTGCAGACATGCCTTAGACTGGAGAACGATAGAGACGGGGTACCCACAGGGCTCGGGCCTCGGACCTGCACTTTAGAACACCATCTTCGAAGGTCTTCTCAGTAGCCCCATGGAGAGTGGCTCGGAGCCACACACCCATGTGGACTACCTGACTGTGCTGATCCACGCGTCGAGGAAAATACCCATTATGTGCTCCGAACCATCGCCCAATGGTGCGAGCTCGTGAAACTGCTGGTGGCTGAGGAAAAAACCCAGCTCATCATCTTCAAGGAAAAATTAAATAGCCAACCCTCCATTCTTTTTGGAGGACAGGCTCCTTCGTAAGTCAAGTACTTAGGAATCAATATAGGTGAGAGGTGACGTTTCAGCCAGCCCCTCCAATCCCTGAAAGGCACTACAGTAGCAAAGCCACTTGGAGAGTGTGTTACCGTGAGGATCCTCATGTAAGAGGCCATTTACCTAGGCCGGAGTGAATACTGCCCCAATGCCTGAGGTACCTACCTCACAGTAAATCAAAGGACATTACTGGCCCAATCCCAGGGAGCAGTGCTTCTGTAAATCACCAAGGCCTACAGCATGCACTGAAGCACTCTAACTGATCACTGGGCCTATTGATTTGGCCATTGAGTGCAAGGTAGGCAGGTGGAGATTGAAAAAGGAGCTTCCGAACTTCGTACAGACTTCCCAGCTGATAAAAAACTTCCCATTCTAGATGACTGGGCATTAGATGAATGGCACGCGAGATGGGAATCCTTGTTAATGGAACGTGACACATAGTTTTTTCCCCAATATCCGAGAACGGATTAGCAGAAAATTGGTTGAGTCAGACACTGGATTCTTACGAGAACTTCAATGGGGTTTCAATGCCCTTTTTTTCTCTCAAAGACTCTCAATCTTGCACGTCACATGAAACCTCGTTCTGTTCCACAGTAGTTCCCACAACAGTGAGCAACGTTTGTCGAAAGAGAACACCAAACCTTCCAGATTTCACTGTCATTTCTCTCCACTGTTTCGCGTGGACTTTGTTAAGTCCGAAAATATTCTTAGCCCCGACACTCCAAGATTTCTATTGTACAAGGATTACAGACTGATCTCCCCCGCTTCCACACTTGCTCGTAAAGTGACAGTGACAGTAAAGTTTGGAATAATACATCCAGTCAGGTGATCAAATTCAATCACAATGGGAAACTGGGTAACGTTTAAAAATGTGTTTTTGGTACATTTTGGTTATTATTGCCACCCAATAGACAGTAAAGAATCATTTTTGTGAAACGGTAGGAATTAGGAGCACCTACGGCATTGACCATAATCGTTAGAGGCAAACAACAACTTCCGCTTCATAGATCTTCATCTCCGTTTACCATTTTCCTCAGAAATTTCCTCATAAGCAGCGCGGCGAAAAATCCTATTGTGTCGTCTCACATTAGCTTCCTAAGTAATGCCAGATATTTTCTGGAAGAGTCTCATCTGTCATTTATCCTTTAGCTTTCTGGGACACATGGACAGCCTAGACATGGCCGTGACGTAGAAGTGAGTCTCCTCATCTGTACCACATCACCTGCAGCGAGGGGTGTCGCTTATAACATGCACGCGTTTATTCATTTTGCAGTGTCGCGCGATAATTCCCATTACCTTCCTTAATTAAGCCCTTCTTTTTCACGATAAGAAGGCAATAACTTATCTCGTGTGTCGATCCTGAGAAAAAGCGTTTCCAAAGCCTCACTTCCACAGTGTTTCAGACAAACCGAGTCTGGCCAAGAGGCGGCACGCCCTCTCCTTCCCAGTGATCCATTTAGCAAAATTTACCTCTATTTACCTGCACTTCCTCGCCAGTTTTGATGTTGTGCAGTACTTCTTCGGCGCCTTACAGAGCGCTATCAGTCATTATGTTGATAGTTTTATTGCTTTATATTTTTTCATGCATCACAACGGACCTAGAGATAGTAACATTCATGGAGGCTGAGTGGCAAATATCGATTAGTAAAAGTTACGTCGTTGATTCAATCAAAATCGCAAAAGTTTTTACATGTCGTTCCCAGTCCTCGTTCCATGGTAAAAACTGCCTATAGCCCTACGAAAACTAACTCTTTTCTCGCGGATGAGTTGAATCATGAATTAGAGGTGACCGCAGTGTTAGCTGTGCTTGAAGCCTTAACGTTCTAACGTCAAGAAAACGTTTCGCTCGATCTTCTGATCATCACTTTCTTTAGTTATCAACTGAGTTGTGTGACAGCCTCAAACTTTGATGCAGTTTAATTGTGTATACTATTCCCTCTCAAAACACTCACACTTCTCTACCTGAATCCTCAGTATGCTCATTCACGGTTGGCTCCAATATCCCAAATTCTGCAAGCTGCAGTCTCGCCAATGCGTGAAACTCAGAAGTTTAAATAGGAATTGGGTGAGATGAGGCTGCCTTGCCCTACCACATCTGGGACAGCAGCCAAACTGTGGGCGATCGCAGCTAGAAGCCTGCAGAGCAAGAATATACTTTGGAAACAGAAGAGCAACAGCGGTAGAAATGAATGAACGGACGTAATAGTGAACAACGCACGTGGAACGATGCCACATTCACTACGCTTCCTATCAAAGCCCTTGTAATAAACTCAGTTCCAACGTCATATTTAAAGGAATGAGCTAGCTTAAACGCGAAACTCGCCAATGGCAACGCATCTCGTCCACAGAAAGACCTGCGCCCTTGCAGGTGAAAGTTCTCATATTCTTTCACTCTACTCACCTGCTCGGCAAGCCTCAGAATCTCACTCAAAAGGAACATGGAGTCTGCGGCTATTAGGTCTGCCAATCCTCTAGTGGCCGCTGACCGTTTATCACTTCAGCAATACGGGAGGGAAATGACTTGTCCAGGTGTTTATTGACATGGCATACCCCATCCCTCGCACCCTACGCCTCATTTGGGAGGTTGGCTACGGCTGGCCTGCTTACGCACAGACCACCAGCTAAAGCCAAATGATGTGATGACAACTCAACCGTTTTCTTTATGTAATGAGCTATACTTTCCCTATTCTTCCTGTCAAGTAAACGACTTTCTCCTTTGTAAATAGTGTTAACGAACAGCCGTGTCGTAGTACGCTACTGCGTCACTTTTGAACGTCTCCCACATTTGCATTTTCTTTTTTTCACTCTCTCTCTCTCTCTCTCTCTCTCGAGAGAAGTCTATTATTATTGGGCCATAGAAAACTGTCCTTTAGAAGTTCAGGAGTAAGCGAAATAATCAGTCGCGAGTCGTGACAGCCTAATGACCGGCCTCGTCTTTTGGCCAACCAACTTTCCGACTTTCTGTTGCTTGCCGACTTGGAATCCTGAGAGCCTCCGCGACTTGCGTCATTTCAATCTCATTAACTAACAGGGCGATTCTTTTTGACTCCCGAAGCAGAAGTGTTACTTACTACGTAGGGAAGCTGTGTGTGTCCGAAAAAAACCCAATATGCACGTCTTAGGTCAGATTTGTGGGAAAAGAAGCGCATCGGCCTAGTTTTTATTTGTTTCGTTCGTAATTTTTGAATTCTTCGTGATTGGACGAGGCGCGAAAATGAGGTTATGGGCCGTGTCTTTTGATGGAAAGAGGGGTAGGGGATTAAAGTATACCGAAAATGAGGGTCTTTCGTGGTTTTTCTTCGAAGTTATTGTAACGAATTTGATTTAACTTACAACGTATTTTTTTACTTTCGACACTCCAATTTTGTTTGCAATAGATATCCCTGTGGAAATGCCGTGAACGGAGGCAATACGCCTAAGAAGCGAAATAATTCAGGCTTTATTGGCTTCAACGCTCTTCAATTAGTCCGTACCAACATATTGTTTCCCCACGTTCGATAAACGAAGTTGAAGTTTTGTGTAGTCACAGGGCACTAGTTGAACATGGCGTGATTCAGGGAAGGCCCTTTCTTGTTTATTATCTATGTAGATAAAATTGGCGAACGTGTCGTGAATGGTTCATCTATTTTATGGTGTCGAGGGGATGACCGAAACGAAGCGTTCAGTTGTGCAACTGACTCTGGGCAATCAAATACAGGGGTTTTACAAAATCCCGGACATAAGATTTTGTGTTGCAGAATATCTCGTTGCAAAAAGGATGGAGTTTTGCCTTGTTCCTACCCTAAACTCCGTGGAGTTCCGTCGGCCAAGTACTCGTATTTGGGAGTCATGATAGATGGAAATCTTAAATGGGACGTGCACGTAGCAAACCTCGCTTAAAATCTTCTAAAATCGAATGTTTTTATAGACTGAAGTATTGCCTGGAGATTCTCCAGCTTTCGCATTTCTAATATATATTGGGGTCTCGCTAATCCGAACCCATTTGGGCTAAGCCCGATTCGGATTAGGATGAATTTAGAGTATCCGAACAATGTGTTTGTATTCACAGATTACGCTCAACTGAATTCTTTTGAGTCAGATACCTCTTATTAATGGATTTTAGCGCAACTGATGCAGTTTTTACATCACTCCGAAACCCGCACCTATCACAACGGAGCCTCCAATGCAACCACTCCGTGCCACGACAGCGCTCTGCAATAAAGAATCATTTCTTGAGGCAAGAGCTCAGTTTATTCAGCCGGATATTTTATTTGCGTTTATGCGTTAAAAGTTGTTGATTGTATTTTAGCGCGTAGATTTTCGCTTAAACAAAGAGGAAAAGGAAAAGGTTCCGTGGTTGGCTCGAATTATCCGAAATTCGGACTAGCGAGGCTCTGTTGTAGTCCCAACTCTATATTAAATCAGCCATCATGTTCTACCATCACCACTCTCAGAAGCCTTCATTCTTATGCATGTAATGTTCGTTTTAGTACTCGGGTGGTAGTCCCAGCTCCATGTACGCTACAGGTTTTCTGTGGGTTGCCCTTTATAATGAGAATCTTGCCTTCACCATTTCGAAACCCTCAGTCCACAAGTAGGAGTTGAGTATAAGGAAGCTGTTCTTGGCTAATAGATAAAGGCGTATTTGCCTGTGAACATTTATTCTAATGTGTTTACGCAGTATGACGCCAAAGTGTATAAAGGAAAATGATGATAGTGATAAAGAAAAAATAATCACATAAATTCGGAAAATAATTGGAAATCTCAAACATTGAATGTTGATTGAATGTCCTTGGATTCTATATAAACCTATGGTACCTATACTTATTCCATACTTACATTACCTAATTTTTCGTCTATCAAATCCCTAGGCCAGTAATAAGTTTTGAAAAAATAAATTTCATTTCACTTCATTTCAGTTAGTTGTTCACCACGGGTGGAGGGAGTGATGCCGACTTTAAAGAAAGCCGTGTGAAGCCGTCAAACCAAATATTTCCCCTTGGATACATTTCAGTATGGAAGGAGGACTGCGATGAACGTGTGCGTTTAACGAGTGCCAGTATCGGCTCGTCAGACTATTGAATCGATATGTAGAACGATTGTGGTCTCATTTGGAGAAAAAAAAAAGTGTTTCGGTTGAAATATGGCTACGGGAGCGTGGTCAACTACTAATACTACTAATGCGTTCTGATTCAACTCTCGAAATGAAGAAACGTTGGGAGCGGAGAGGCAACCCCGCAGTACTTCCGTGATGTGTCACAAAGGCACTGACTACATCGGGGCGAGGCAACAATTCACTGCCAATTCATTTCGCAACGCCTCCGACTGCCAGAAATTAGTTGACTCACTGGTTTACGTTTACAAAATCGTTGTGAACGGGACAGTTGGCTAACGATAACCGTTTCTCATGTGAGAGTCTGCAGGATCTTGACGACCATCTCCGTAACGACTACAACGCTTTCTGATACGATCCGAATTGATTTGTCTCCTTGGCAAAGACTAATGACGCATTACTCAACCAGTCTCTTGTTAACCTCTTTCTCTCCTCAAAAAGCTCGAAGAGCTCGTTGTTCTCCAACTCTTCTCCACTTTACGGTTATGCGTAGCTCGAATTTTAGTGAGCATCGGAAGTTGTGAAAACCTTTTGATCCTTCTCTTCAAAACAACGATATATTTTCCTAAGACTTCAGAAGGGAAACATCTATTTTATAAAATTCTTCTATAGTTGCAACGTGAATAACCCTACTGCTGCGTGTTTATGTGAGCTATATTTGAGATAAGCCACATACTGAGTTTGAATTGGCTCCCATTTCAGCGTTCATGCGAATAATATAAAACATTCAACTAAACCTACATAGCAAAATAGATACAGAAATTTATAACGACAACGATAACTGCAAGAGTGCCTAGCCCACTTTATACAACAAAAGTAGTTAATGTGCTCCTTCTGGGAAACGAAATTAATTGAAATAGTCAACATTCGTCAGTCACGAAATGAAATAGGGAAGTGCCGGGTATCGTTCTCCCATAAGCGCATTGTGGGAAACGCCCTTCAAGAGTCACAGATCAGTCATGTTCTGAGTCCCACTGAGTTGGCTCTGTACGTGTTAGATGACTTGGCGAATAACGACTAACCAGTCCAATGACTAAATTGAGACTAAGAGGTGTAGTGGAGGTTTTGCAATAACTTAGTGAGTATTTGAATCTCTTCCTAGGCCAATAAATCGGAAACGAAAAGAAAATCGCAACAGCCAGATTACGGAACCCTTTTTATTCAATGAAAAGAATTAATTTGCTCTCTCTTAAAGTAGAATGAATTGAATCATTTGATCACAGGTCTGTTTCCTTATTTCATGAATTTTCCTAAACCCTCGACGAGGGTTATATCAGTCATGGAAGTTGCAGTTTCGCTAATTTGCAAGAGGCCAGCCCCTGCAGCATCCACCAAAATCGGACCTGTAGAGGTACAGTAGGTATTTGGTCGTTAGCCAGTCTCCCGGTAGAGAGTTGTTGCCCGTGTGTTACCACGCGGAGGTGACTGCCTCAGGAACCCTGTACCATTTGGAGGAGTTCTAATCTGGATTCCCACCCGATCTAACTATTTACTTGGGTGGCAAGTTTCAAATGACAGATCAACAGTTACCACGTTTCATAGCTATCATCTTCTTCAGAAACTTTGCTAAATAGTAGGCTTGCTTTTGTAGTAGTCAATGCTGCTAAGTTCTTCTGCCCTTCCAACAACCGTCTGTTTTTTGAACTGGGGGGGGGGGGAGTAAAGAAGCAGACTAATGTAGTGTACCCTTGTGAATTCAATTGTTGTGCGTGTTTGTGGTATGAGCGAGAGGTGCTCAAAGCAGTGTCCTGAAAGCTCCTCACACATATTGATTCTAGCACCTTTCGCTGGTCCTTTTGAGGTCAAACGGAGGCCCCCACATCCGCTGCAGCTGCCACTACAGCTACCCACCCGGATTAAGACGCATGAGGGGTTTTTTTTCAGCTGCTGCTCAAAGTCGGCCCTCAGCCACTGGTGATGTTGTGAGTGGGACACACACAATCAGCCTTGATTGCGCCTCGAAACCTCTAAAAACGGGTTGTATAACAGTTACTCATACACTGCTTACCAATTCAGAAAACACCCCCCCCTCCCTCCCGTTTTTTTAATGAACAACATCTGTAGCTCAAGTGAAATGAGCAGTATCAATCGCATTTCATGGGAAATGTTGTTTCTGAGTTCCTATTCCACATTGAAGACATAGGTACAGAGAATAATAAAAATCATTTAGAATCTACTCCTTAACCATGTGCGGTTAGGTTGAACTAAAAACTACCTAGGATTGAACAAGAAAAAATCTATTAAAAAATGTTGCGTGTACACCTGCTGGCGGGACCTTTCTGCTATAATGCATTGCTTGTCAAGATTTCGAGCAAATCCCAATCGACAAACTATCTTCTATTAAACCTCTAAGGGGTAATTTTTGTTCGACTACTCCATCGAGCCCTTGAATAGAATAATCACTCGCCCCAGATTCCAGTTAATTTGAGGGCACTGAATTCACTGGCGTTGCTGGCGATCGGTCTTAATAAATCTATAATAGCCGAGTCCCGTTGGTCACGCGCCAGACTTTATTAGCTACGCTGTGAAGATCATAAGAATGTAACCTTTGGTAATCACGATCATTATCCCAGCCCCGTCGGGATATGACGTTAGGAGAAATGAGTGGCCGTGTGGGGAAACACGTGATTCAATCCGCCGATATGCAGGAAGTGCGGTTAAAACAATGCGTTCCCTTGACCACTGAACCTTAGATCCTTGGAAGGTAGGGAAAGTGAGTGGCAGGCAGCCTTTGAGGAAGGTAGAGCGGTGGGGACCAGTCCTCCGGCGGGGCCTCAACAAGTGCTTCCCTCTTCCAATTTGCCAATCCATCAGCTCCGACGAATGAGACACGTTTTCTCCTCGCACCGATTTAACCGGACCAAAATGACGGTTGTCCCGTACACTTGTTTTCACGCCACTTGAACTTAGGAGCCCCCTTTTTTGTAATGGGCGGGGTTGCAGCAAATACCCGTAACCTGCGTTATGCTATTATTCTCTCGGATTTCAACGATATTTTCTGAAATGTAGTAGCCTGGCATTACAATTGTCTGGTGTCTGTCACAAAACCATCATTCCACCATGAGTTCTAACTTTGTACTCTGTTCATCGTTTAATTATTACTGCGACTTCCAATAACCATTCTTTGTAGATACTAATGCAGCTCGAGCTGCGCTCTTCCACCCCAAACAAGCTGCTCGATAATCTGTACTCGACCAGATGGATCTAACATTGTCTGCTCGCAAATTTGAACAGCGGAGATATAAAAGTATACACACGCACACAGCAAGTTCTTCTTTGGGATGAAACTTTTTTCTTTTAATATTGACGTACGAGTATTTGAACAAGGACAAATTTGAAAAAGACAGTGAATTGACTTTGACAGATCACGCAGCCAGACAGTTGAATGAGAACACAGTGAGGCAGCTCAGGAAGGAGTTTATTTAGGTGCACATATCCGACACAGTAGCGTTACAAACACGTCAGGATAGCTTGCTATGATTCGTCTTGTTTCGCATCTACGCATCTTGTTGTTTGGCGGTGAACGGGCGTCTTCACGTCTTTTCTCTACGAAAGCATCGCCTGTCTAGACGGCATGTACTTCCGGGCTGGAGGAAACTAGATACCAAGTTCTGCTACTTTGCAGCTTCTGCAATGGTGTCTGATTGTTGGGATGAACAGTTAAAACAGTCAATTTCGACCGCTTTCAATCAAACCCTTAGCCGTTTCGCTAGATTTGCAGAGATGCTAAAGAAAAATGTGGTGGCCGTTAAATTCCCTTTGACGCCTGCCACGAAAATATAACTAGATCCGGTTGTAGCCAGGGGTTTAGGGGCAAGATTTAAGCAACAACTGGCCAAAGTGGTGAGCTGGGAAACTTCGTCTGCACGGCTCGCAGCATAGATAACGATTGATATAACCTCTTTATGGATCATATGATTCCTGTTATAGAGTTAAGGTCTCTCACGACCATGTGATCTTTCTGCACTGATGCAGCAAGCGGTGGTCGCTTTTGGTTTATTATTCATTCTGAATAATATACCTCACACATATACACGTTTTATAACCCCTTTGGAAGCACTTTCCGTTTCCAAGCTGGGGGTTCTAGATCTGCTATGTCCTTCCACCGTCTAACGTGGTCTAAAAAATCCGTTCTTTCGCACAAAAATTCCATTTGCTATCTAATTGAGCTCGCCTACTCGGCAATCCGATTGGACGAAACCTGTGGTTTCGTTCTCTAGGTATTCTTCGATGCTGAGCCAAAAAGGGCGGGTCACAGAGGTGCAATACTGCGCCTAGATGAACAACAGTCAAATCACAGCAAGATTTGAGCAACAACTGGCCAAAGTGGTGAGCTGGGAATCTAGTATGCGCTCATTCCTCGTAACGCTTTCCGTCGCAGACCAATCACCCGACAGTTCAGCTCATCGCGTCCTGCCAATTGCCTAGCGTTGCTTAGAAAATGTCAATTTCCGTTGTTCTTTTGTAGTGGTCATGTTTCCTATCGTTTACTAGTATTTTTCGATGCTGAATCGAATGAGATGGGTCATTGTCGTCTACTTATTTTACCCAACCCCGGTAGCTCGCCTTCTTCGAATTTAAAATCCATTGGAAACTGCGGGCATCTAAATTGGGTAGAATGAGGGCGGAATATTTGGTTGTCTATTCAATAATTAATGCCGATTTGATTATGAACCACATACTGAACAATATCTCAATATTTTCTGTAATAAAACAACAAAAAGTAAATTGTCAGTTACTACACCTGAACGCTGGTGAACACAAGACTTGTAAGACACTCGTTCAGTTAACAACCTCGTAATCCTCTTGACTCTACTAGATCACAACTTGCACGTTATTGTTGCCATCACCTGAGCAGGAGCAGGGGGTTGTGGGTACAAACTTTTTCCTTGAAAATCCTGTGTTCGGGGGGAGCGCCAGAGCAGACTCAAATGAGTAGTTAACTTGTTGCAAAAGTCACAGTTCGTCGAGTGTAAAGTGACCCACGGCCACACACATATAACCTGTCGTTTCCTGAATTGTTGATACAGGCAATGTTGTATTCTCGTTTTGACGTTGGGTTGAATAGGATAGGTCATAATCATGCTGTACAAGAGAATCATAAACCGTTGTGTAATGCTTTGCAGCATTTTTCCTTGGAGATCAAATCGTCTCGTTTTGTGCGAATGAATTGGCCGACTGGTATATAACAAGTATAATCGATAGGTATCATTCAACATGAAGAGTATCGTGTCCGTTACCTGGTGGGGAGCGTAGTGTGATGTTTCTCTTCGGATAAAATAAAATACGCGGCTTCGAAAAGTACATTTCCAGAGGTTAAATGAAGGGGGTTTATTATAAAAGGTTTCATGAGACCGGAGCTCTACAACTTGTTTAAAAGGAGCGTGAGAAGAAAAGAATCAGGCGATTAGAACAGAAGAAAGTCCATTTACCTGAAGCGTCACTCGTTCGATTGTCCACTTCATCTTCCGATCTTATCACGAAGCCTGGGCACTCAGCCTCATGTGAAAGCGAGGTTCCATCTAATCGGCTCAGACTCGAACAACATGAGCAAACCCTGTAATTTTACGTGAAACCACGCAGCGTGTGAGAATAGGTCGTTCCGTGAAAGCGGATAGTCAGTCGGTCTAGTCCCATTAAGTAAACAAGCAAATCTGTTTTTGCGGGCGCTGTCCCATGTTGTGAACGCTTTGTTTCCGAATTGAAAGCGATCCTATTTCCTTGAAACGACTAGTCCGTATGAGTTTCTTCAACTGAACACATATTGAAGATTACAGATGAATCTAATGTTCAGACTTTTACTCAAAAAAGAGCGGCTTCTGCCCTACCCCAACACTCTGGATTCCACCAACTCACTTCCACAACCCAACAACAGTGTGGATAAAGTACGAAACATGGTTGAAGAACGGCGGTGGCCAAGCGGGTTGGGGCGTGAGGCCTTCCGAGCCAGGCGGGGACAGCACCAGCGGACTCTGGTTCGATCCCCGACCAGTCACCCCCCTCCTCCAAACCCAGGGGGGTGAGTCAATGGGTACCGGCGGTGGTGTGTCACACTAAGCGGGCCCCACACCAACAGGGGAGTTAGGACACGGGCCCAATGTGTGCCGCGGCGAAATGCCATAGGTCCTGCACCTCTGGCGGAGTCGTATGGCCCGCAGCTGCCTAACTGCTATGTGTGTGTGTGTGGTTGAAGAAGGGCATCTCCCCTGCCAGCGCTCATTGCCTCTCACTACCTCTCGCTTCACTCCAATCAACTGATGGTTCGACTCGTCGCGTCGTGCGAATTCCCAGCATCCCCTGGAAAACGGCAATCTTCGTTGTTCCGTTGTAGTGATCTTGTTTCGTATCGTTTACTAGTATTTTTCGATTCTGAATCGAATGAGATGGGTTTCGGTGGTTTTGGACTGCGTCAAATCGTGCAATCAGGCCATGAAAGAGAGTAGTTAACCGTTGTGTAATCATTTGCAGCGTTTTTTAATGACTTTGTATCGCTATATGAGGACTTGATGGGGATAAGTATAGACTCATAATAAGTTACCTAGAAATTTATGGCTTTCAGGTTAGTAGCCTTCACACTTACACCGTTTTCCCCAATGATACTTTTTGGACTCAAAAGCCCTTGAATTTTCTCCTGATTACATTACTCTTCTTTCTACTTCACAGAGCTAAGCAAAGTATGATGTGCGTGAGGCTGTGCACACACGTCTTGAGAAATACGTTTCGAAATGTTAGACAGGTTGTCACATTTGTATTTAGAGACAACCGGTTTTGAAGATCATAGGTTCTAGAAAGGACATTGCTCCCAATAATCAGATGACACAACACTACTGAGTCTTAACAGTTTAAACTCGACGATTCCAAGTATCTTCTGGTTCCGTTAAACACGTCTCTCATTCACATATTTCCAAGTTCAAATCAAACGTGGTTGGGACGAACGACAACTGTCATGTCGAGGCTCCATGACGTATTCTCAAGGTTGGAATGTGGTGACTAGCAAAAAAAAAGAAGAAATATTCTAAGCTTATTTTATGTCCTTCGGCGTGCTAAGAAAGAAAGCCGTTAAAAAGGCATGCATTTTCCATTGACGGATTCAATGAGAAGTTGCGTTCACGTGGAAACGCAATGGGTGCAGTTGCAGATTGAAACTCTACAGAATTTCCATCTCTTGATGTTGATTGCTCTTGCCAAGAAATGAGTTGGCTTTTCTGTATAATTGTGTTGCTCTCGTGTTTTTCAATTACGTTAGTGGTTCGATGCTCAACAAAACTGGAGTTTCCCAAATATTTATGTCCCAAAATCATCAACATTTTAAAAACACATAAAATTCATTCATTTAGAATAAAAATTAATCTCCCCTTTTGTCCTTCGCTGTTCGCTTATTCTTTCAATTTTGCTGTTTAACATTGAACGGAACTCGAAACGGTCGTATAGTAGCTGTGCTCAACTGCCTATACGCGACACTTGATGCTGTTACAATACCAGCTGGTTGTTTGTTCTATTAATGCCCATCCCACGATGATTCGCAAATGCTTTCATGTATATTTTTTGGACACCTTGCCATTCAAGATGTATAATATTTTGTTGTTTTCTTTTTACAGCGGCGCTAGTCCTCGCCCTTTCTACCTTCGGTTCCTGTAGTGGACCAGTGTACCAAACGAAAGTTGAGCTCACAAGTTCTAGTGAAACTCCTCACGAAGAGCAGACAACCCAAACCGTTTATGGGTTCCTCGATTTCACTACAACCATTGGCAACACAGTAATGGTGTTCTCTCCACAAAGCCAAAAAGGTGATTTTCACAGAACTATATCAAATCAACACGAGATTTACGTTGTCAAAGATATTTTTATTTTGGGAATAATAACGTTCTTTTAAATTTACTATTGCGAAGTCCTACAGCTTATTTACTGTGCACTGTACCCCTTTGCTCAGTTGAAATATAAATTATTTTGCATGTTCATGGTAAATTCAATGGCAGATGCGTCATATCTTAATTCAGACATCAACAAGCTGATATGCCACTGGCTTCCGAATTCAAAGTCATCAATGATTAGTTTGTCATTGCTTCCATTCACCACAAGCAGATAGTACGAAGATTTTGATTTGTTATCCACACGCAAGCATATCCATGACGACTGTGCTGGTGCATTAGAGCTTTATACCGACATGTATTCTAGAAATTTTCACAAATCACTCAGTCCAGGGTTCCAGGAATTTTGCTCTTATCTTTGTGGTTTCTGTTCCTCCTTCTGCAGCCATAAATTTGTCTCGTTATTGTTTGTTTAAAACTGTATTTGTTTGGAATGGGGGGGGGACGAAAATGTACCAAAAACTAGGGTTTTTCGCGTTTTTCTCGAAAACGACTCCAAACGATCAAACTTTCAAATTATCTTCTACTAATCAATACCTAACTGTTCTTTTCCATACATATCTCCATGAAAAAACGGTGAACGGAGATATAGGCCTATGAAGCAAAAATAGGTTTTCTACGCTTTTTGGCAAAACGACTCAACGATTTTCACCAAAACCTCAGGATGTTATCGAATAGTTAATACCTACGTATTGTTCTCAATAAATGTTCCTCTGAAAGTCCATTGAGCAGAGATAAAAATGAAAATGTGTCGAAAATAAAGATTTTTCGAACATTTCCGTAAATTCTGGAGTAACTGCTCCACCAAATTCGATCAATCGTTCAGAGTGTTTTTTAGTCACCCATACCCACATTTCGGTCTCCATAATTATTACTAAAGTTAACGTACCTGTTAGGTGAGTCCGTCTCCTCTGGCTTGTGAGTTACTGTGGGCAAGCGCTTTCGATGTAAAGACATCATCGTCTGGCCGTTAAGTCAGTACTGGAGTCAGTCAGTTGGTCGTGGTCTTTATATACAAAGAGAAAGGTGAAAGGGGTGATGGAGCGTCGGGGAAGGGGCGGGGAGAGGAGGTCATGTAGCTCAGGGGGAACCCCCTAGAGATGAATGGAACGTGTTGGATGGTCTGTCAATTGTGGAATTTAAGTCTTTTTTGTGTAGGGTGGTCTGTAAATCCGTCAGTTGGTTGTTTTCGTTTGTGTAGTGTTTTGAGTGGTGTGAATATGGTGTCGCATTTTGTGTTGATTTGTTCATTTATGATCTGTCCATTGAAGTTTTTTTGTTTATAAATTTCCATGTTTTCTAATATGTTCAGTTTTCGTCCTTTGTATTGTTTGTGTAGTAAGGTGGTACAGTCCTGTATTTTGGTGGGTTCATGTCCAGTTGTTTTGAGGTGGTTGGCAAAGTTTGAATGGTCTTTGTTCCTACTAAGAGATTTAATGTGTTCTGAGTATCTGGTCCGTATTTTTCGTCCTGTCTGTCCTATGTATGCGTTTTTACACCATTGACATACTACAAACCAAACTAAGGCAAATAGGCACGACAACCACTAGAAACGTCACCAACCTCACCAAATTGACACTCGGACAAAATTACTTTCAATTTAACAATAGCATATACAAGCCAAAAGATGGATTAGGTATGGGAAACCCTACCTCGTCCATATTAACTGAAATATTTCTACAACATTACGAAGAAACTCACATCCAGACCTTAATGACAAAACACGATATCAAACACTACGCCAGATATGTAGATGATATCATCTGCATATTAGGCCGTGATAACACTGACGATATACTAAAGGACTTAAACAATATCCACCATAACATCCAATATGACATGGACAAAGAACAAAATAAAACTCTTAATTACTTGGACCTAAAAATCACACGGTTGGACAACGAACTACAATACGACATTTTTAGAAAACCTACCGCTACCGACACGACCATACATTTTACATCAAACCACCCACAACAACATAAACTAAGTGCATTCAGACACATGATACGGAGATTAACAACGATCCCACTATCCGAACAAAATTACAAAAAGAACTTGATATTATAAATACTATCGCAGAAAATAACGGTTACTCTAAAAACAATAAACAAATTACTAAGACAATATGACTCCAAAACAAACGACTCAAAAACAGAAAATACACAGACTTTAACAAGACGCTGCACATTCACGTACACAGGACCACAAATATACGGAATAACTAATATCCTCCGAAAGGAAGGTATACAAATTGCATTACGTACGGACAACACACTTAGAACCAAACTAACTGCAAAGACTGAAAATACAGACCCACTCGACCAAAGTGGGGTGTATAAAATAACTTGTACTTGTAAAAACGCATACATAGGACAGACAGGACGAAAAATACGGACCAGATACTCAGAACACATTAAATCTCTTAGTAGGAACAAAGACCATTCAAACTTTGCCAACCACCTCAAAACAACTGGACATGAACCTACCAAAATACAGGACTCCACCATCTTACTACACAAACAATACAAAGGACGAAAACTGAACATATTAGAAAACATGGAAATTTATAAACAAAAAAACTTCAATGGACAGATCATAAATGAACAAATCAACACAAAATGCGACACCATATTCACACCACTCAAAACACTACACAAACGAAAACAACCAACTGACGGATTTACAGACCACCCTACACAAAAAAGACTTAAATTCCACAATTGACAGACCATCCAACACGTTCCATTTATCTCTAGGGGGTTTCCCCCTGAGCTACATGACCTCCTCTCCCCGCCCCTTCCCCGACGCTCCATCACCCCTTTCACCTTTCTCTTTGTATATAAAGACCACGACCAACTGACTGACTCCAGTACTGACTTAACGGCCAGACGATGATGTCTTTACATCGAAAGCGCTTGCCCACAGTAACTCACAAGCCAGAGGAGACGGACTCACCTAACAGGTACGTTAACTTTAGTAATTTGCCTACTGGCGGATATAACCCAATTTCTTTAATCCATAATTATTTCTGTATATGTATGTTGAACGGAGATATAAGCCACGTTAACTCAGAAAAGGAGATTGGTCGAATATTAATTTATCAGTATTCCGATTTTCTCAAAACAATTTCGATCAAACTGACGGAGTACTCTCAGCGGACTAGTACGTACATTTTGTTCTCCATAAATGTTTCTGTAGAAACATGCGTAGAAATGCGCTGAATGAAAATAGAGCGGCCGCATATTTAGCTGGTGTTCGAAATTACGGGGGTGGGGGTAAGTTGTGTGTTGCTACGCACCGCTCGTTTAGATTTTAATTCCTCAGGAGAATGGTCGTTCAGATTGTCGAGTGAGACATGTTTATAATCAACAAATAAAGTATGCAGCTGAGTCTGCCTTCAACTAATATCTCAAGAGGGGAACAAGTTATTATCTCTTGGGTTTTGTGAGATATAACATTGCCCCTGTACCCGTGTGAAAATATATAGATATGTTGGGAATTGACCGTATTACGAATATATTCTGTTGAGAATTGATAGTATAGCCAGATAATACTGTCCTGAATGTCATGTTTCCATTAATACATGAATTCTGCTACACGTTTACTGTCAACTAGATGAAAAAAGTTAATGATACAGAAAAAGCCATGTAGTATTTGTATGTGACAGTGGTTACTTCTTGTTTCTTGAAAGACACAGTAATTTGAGTAACAGTGAAAAAGGGATCCTAATTTTCAACCCTCACTTCAGCTAACAATGGTGTAACATTATAAAACTTATTTATTTTTTTCCTCTTTACAGCTGAAATCAAACCAACGCCCACCGTTACTAAAATAGAGCCTACGAAACCCCCTACGATTGAGCTAAGCACTCAGGTACAAGTTAAAGTATCCACCAATAAACCAGAACATGAAAAGATTGTACCGACAAAAACGAAGTCTGAAGAACCTAAAGCCAAAAAACTTCATGATCCACTCCCCTCTAAAGATTCTAAGAAGAAACCTCTTGTTGTACATAAAGTTGAAGAGGTTAAAGGGCCGGTAAGCATTAGCAAGTCATCATCAACAGCTACTGCATCTGAGACCGAACCAAACCAGGAAGTTCAGCAGGAAGACAACAACCTTGAAGATTTGTCAAAAGCCCCTTCCAACAGGATCGGTGAAACTTTTAAGGTCATTGCCATCTTATTCTACTTAGTTACTTATATGCTGAAACCACAGTAGCCTAAATAAGCAATTCCCTATGATGATTACAAGGAAGATGGGTAAAGACAAAAATGTGAATGATCCAAATCATCACATTCTGCACTCAGCACCGCTAGGCAGATTAGGCGAATGGCTCACTTCAATTTCACCAGGGTTAATATAATGCTGGTTTCAAAAACCCCCTCCACTTATCCAATGATTTGTGAGTTGTGAAAATAGTATGAACTGATTCCCGTTGTTTTGGAGAAGCATGAGGATCTTGGTTATCACAGCACTACTCAACATTCCTTCCTTTTTTACTTTGAGAGACTATTTGGGTATCATTATTTGATACACTGTTACTGCAGTTCAGTGGCTGTTCTATCGGTGTTTTGGAAGAAAACTTATCAATATTTATAAAATTTATCAAAATCTATCAATCGTGTTAGTGGGTTTCTTGATTTTATCAAGTATGAGAACATTCCTTGTGATGCAGGGTTTTGCTGAAATGCCTGCATACTTCATCATACTGTCGATTTTTTGAAAGAGATTTTAGATTATACGTGAATAATCTTAGTTCGAAGAAGGGGAAGAAGACAAAATCAAATCTTCAAATCCATTGAGAGTGCTTTCGCTCCAGAAGGATTCCCTCACTTGCATTTGTTGCTGATTATTTCATCCTCACAATCACAACATATTAGGGAATGCTGACTTCTCTGTTTTTCCTTTCCTTCATTCACTAAGGAGGAAATCAAATTATTCTATTTCTTGGAACGTTAATAATGCTGACACTCTTACAGCTAATATTCTACTGCCCTTTAAAAATACAGGAAAATCCCAGTAAAGCAGTCTCTTGCCATTGATAGTGTGTTACACTACTTTGCAGTGGAATGAGGCAATCTGCGATACCTTCTCTTTGAGTCATTCTGAGTCATTGATAAATTTCATTTCTGTATTGGTCACACCATTATTGTACTGTATAATTGTCCCCTTGCGTTATTTTCTCCTATTCACATGGTATCATTTCTTTCATTACATAGTGAAAAACATATATCACATTCAATGCGTCCATTGAGGCTGCAGCACTGAAAGTCTGAAGGCATGAACATTGTAATATCCCACGTAATAGTACCATGTCATTATTGTCAATTTGGCGTGGTGGATTAGTGGGAATCACCTAGTTCAAGTTGGCTGATGTGGAATCCGAGGATGACAAGCAAATTTGTGAACATGTAGCAGCAATAATCACTATGTTGAACAGCAATCATCATTGAAATTAACATTTTTCGAAAATGGTGTCTTCCTAAGGATAGGGATAGTAAAATACCTAGCAGTCAGCTTTAAGAACAGAAGTACTGAGAAGATTCCCAGAACTAGGAACAGCTTGGGATTTAGATGGTGAAAGGGTAGTAAAGTATCAGCCTAACTGCATATAACTTTATGCGATAGGCATGAGATGCAATAATGAAAAAGTACAAAACAGATGCTTCATAAGAGCAAGAACACATCAACAATAAGTGTTCCTTCTTCTTCATCTATTCCCCTAGTCAGACGTGTGAATCTCATATTCATTTCTCATATTTCTTGATTAGAGACTGTGCATCAATCTGACAGAACATGCACCTCATCTCAGTATTTCATCATGAAAACCATTCACAAATTAACAAGCACAATTTAGTCCATTTTATTTTCATTTGTCATACCATTTGCATGTATACGTTTAAACATTCCTCTTAGTAACAGGTAACATGATCTTATTAAACGTTTCATTTTTCCTTTCTAATGTACTTTCAGGTTATTGGAGTCGATTCCACGGTAAAATCGCGCAGTGAGCCTACTGGGCTAGTGACAAAACTTGGAGGAACGGTTGTCAAAGATGGCATGACAACAGTCCATGAAACTAGTGTTATTGGGACATATATTTCAGGTAATCAGGAAGGAGATTTCTTTGTATATGATTGTTAGGTACTTTTCCAAAGTAGTTAGAAATGTTATGCCATTTCAAGGTCTCCAGTATTTTTTATGTGAACTTCCCACTGTGCTCGCATATTTTACATGTGCTATAAAAAAACTTCGGATCTTATTTCATTGTTCAACTATTTTCGTATCATGTTGCTTGATACTGCAAATATGCTTGATCCGTAGAATTTTTAGCGTAATCTCAAAAGTGTCAAAAGAAAAGAAAACTCATTGTGACAACAGATTCGTGGAATACTACCATAAATACACCTACTACTACTGTTGTACATTTCAGAACACTTCCATTCTACATTTTACAATGGTTTCTGCGACGTTAATATGGCAACCTGAATACACTTATGTATAGGAATGTGTAGTATTATGTGTAAATGAGTAGAACTCCAAATTGACCAAACAACTGTTCAATGCACTACTCAGTACTGTCGGTACTGCCGTCTGTACAGTTTAACGTATTTCCAAGTTTTCAATCACACACGTTTCAAAACAATACATAACTACCAAGAAACACGTAACAAGTATTTTATTCTCTCAGGATACATTTGTAGATGACTGTGGGAAGGAGATAAGTTGGAGCACAGAAAATCGCTCATCACATAAGGTTGCAGAGGACTGGAGCTATCGGGTTTTGCTCACGCTCTATGAGTAGAGGTAGAATAAGATAGGTAACTCAAAAGTAATGAGAAGGTAAACTTTTACACTAGTAGGTATTGGAATACCAAGAATTGCAGCAGATTGGGCACTCATCCTGCTTGAACTACCTTCTTTAAGGGAGTAGAGTGGTCATCATACCACTTACAGACTTTGGGAAAGCAGAAGGTGAGTATACAGCAGTATAGGCAAACAGAAGTACACAAAAGCAGAGGATGTAGTGGCAAGGAATTGTTTCCTGAACATCAGAGGGCCAACAAACTTGTTACCTTGATCAGTAAGAGGGTTTCAACAGTGAACTGCATTTCAGAAGGGCTTTTCACAAGGTGATTGAATAGACAGTGCTGCAGGAAAGTAGCGTTATCTACATTGATGGTGGGACTATGGGATCTATGGTAACATTATACATTGATGGTAGGAAAACTTGAACAATGGATTCGTATTATCATTAACCACCCATTTATTGGTTTAAATTACCTAATGTACTACTGATGAAACCCAATACCATAGGTAGGCTCCGTTCGTACTGAATGTTCATATTCATTGCAGGAAAATATGCTCAAGTCTTGAAGAGCAGCTCACACATTGTCACTCCCAAGCCAATGCCAACAACGATTCACAAGCACCCTAAAAGTACTAAATCTCACAATATTGAGCCCACGGTTCTTGAAGACAGCCTTCCTCTCGAAGCATTGTTCACTGCACCGGTCGGACAAAATTTGGTGAGACATTCAAGGAGGCCAGCAGTGTCTCCACCATTCAAGAACCGCCTTCAACGCAATAAAACCACACCACCTCCTTCAACACCATCTCCCCCGCCACCACCGACAGAGCCCCCTCAGACGACAAAGAGAACGTCACCCCAAAGGGCATCTTTTAAGTAGGTTCCCTATCCTTTTTTTCTAATAGACTGACCTGTCTCATAATGCTCTACATTTTTATTTTAATATTATATCTTCAGAGAACAACGTAATTTGTAGTATTATTCATGTAAAAATCACTTAATGTTATTGCAGCTTTCAAATACATTCAAGTTCAGGTGCTCTAAGAATTTCAAAATGCGCATAATGATTTATTAAACTGTTTACAGGTTATCTCATAATCGGTTTACTCGGAGCAGCAGCACATCTGAAATTCCCACTGTGTCAGTCTACCCTGAGTCAACTCGCAGGTATCACAGACAGCGGTCTGCAACATCTGCCATCACAAGCAATAATATTGAGAGTGGCGGACGACGATTCAAACCTAAGCCCAGTCCAGTTCAGTCTGAGCCTAGCACTAGTTTGTACAAATTCAAACTGGCGCGACCTCAAGGAAGATGGCAGTACAAAACAACACCAAAACCAAGAGTAGCCATCCGTCGACAAGACCCTCTAGTAATTGAACATTTACTCACTGTTAAAGAAATGACGATTTACTAAATAAGATATTACCTTCATCATCAATTAATTATTTAGATCAGGTTACTTAGCGGTCTAGTCAGAACTTGGACTGAATTTGTTCAGCTGAAATGGTTTGACTTTACATAATATGTGTGTTGATAGATTACTCTCATTAGCATTATAGAAGCTTTTGTCAATAAATACAAATAAAGTAACCTAAGCTAATGAACCTAAGTAAGCAAGTAACCACCAAGGTCAATAATTAAACAGGGGAAGAACGATAGTCCATTTTCACTAAATTTGATTTACTTAGATCGATTTCGACATTTAAGTCATCATCAGTAACAATAACGCAACTGAATAGGGCACACCAAAAAGTGAAAGGTCGATCTGGTTTTCTCCAGCGGCACGAGGGCGTGATAGGTTGGCGATGATGTGGTGGAGGAGGGGGGGAGGTTGTTACAATTAGGTAAACCAAGTTACAGAAATGAAGCCATCAATGGAGGAACACTTTGAGGAATCACCTAATTTAAACATTTATCTGTACGGTTGGTTACTTTCGATAATTTCGAATTTTTCACCAACATTCAACATTCGTCTCTTTTCGGGATAAAATGGATAAATTCGATGTATTGCCTGTCTGTTAGATCAAAATTGAATCAATGACAAGATTCGCTCACGTGGTTTGCAAAAGCTGAACCACCCTGGCCATCGCTATAATCCTTCTCGTGCTGCCTAATTTTTATTTCCTTAAATTGCCGCCCTGTTTGCTCACAATACTCTAATCCACAAGAACGTTTTAATTTTTACACCCCACCTCTACGAGACAAGACAATAGTTCTTTCAACATTTAACTATTGAAATGGGTTTTCACAACTTCATTGCGAGTGATTCAGTTCGAACCACCAAGGTCTTCATAGGTAACTTATAACTTGTTCCATTCTTAAAGTAGGGGCTAACCTCCAGGGAAAACTTGTTTCGCAGGAAGAGAATAGCAGTGGGTCTTCCACCCCACCTCTTCAAGACATAGAGGTGAGTGAAGAACAAGCAGCAGAGAACTTGGAGGTCTCCGCTACTCCTACACCGACACTTCCAATTCAAACTTTAAAAGTTGAAATCTCGACGCCGATCAACTTCAGCAGCGTATACTATGAAATCGCTACTATTAAATCACCATACACATTCCAGGTAACAGATCACAATAATGTCCCATATATGCTTTACACTTTCTCAATCCATTGAAATGACCATAAATATACCTCTCGTCTTCAATCAAGGTTCTTGAGGACGCTCCATTTTACAGCTTTATTGTTTAAATTTTACTGCCTTTACATTGTTTTATAATCAAAACGAGTGTTTCCCAATATGAATTCGCCTTCATATGGATATGAATACCTAGTGGCAAATGAGATTCAGTATTACCAAGCTCATAAATTACAAGAAGTTTGTGTTGTGCTACCTGACTGTAGCGCAAAATCTTGAGACGTATCGTGACGACTCTTACAAAATCCACTGAATTTGAACAATTCGCTATTATTTCACAGGATATCCATTTGAACTCAACATTTTTGCTTAGCCTCATTCACAAAGAGAGGAACAAACATGCATTGAGTTCTACATCTGGGGAACAGTTCAAAAAACGCTGCAAAGGATCACACAACGACTTATTATTCACTTGTGCAGCATGATTGCGACCTACCCTACTCAATTCGACGCCGGCAAACTCAAGTAAACGATACAGGACATGCCCGACTGCCACAGATCAACTAAAACTGTCCTTTTCCAGGCAGTGCTAGACAGTTAGCACAATGTGACAAGTCGAACAGATGGGAGGTTGGAGTGAGACGAAAGGTAGTAGGGGAAATAACAATGACTGGGAAGAAACAATGACTTTCGCTGTTTTATTTCAAGACTTCCCTCGAGAAGTAGAATTTGCCTCATTATATTTGCTGTGATTTCACTGGTACCCATCCAGACGCAGCCCTACACCTCTGATACCCATCCTATTTGACTTAGAACCAAGACATACCAAGGAAACGATGTCAAGTATGACGTGATTGCAATACAACCACTAAAACTTCGTTTTTTCTCATTTTTTCAACCATGTCTTGCCTATAACAACCATTGGTATTGTCAGATCACATGGCCGAGTAGTGGAACTTTCGTGCAAAAGAACAGATGTTTCAGATGACACTAAAGGCAAAATATATGGCTTAGACAGCGTATGGACATTGCATATTTGGATTTGAAATGTAAAGTATCTATTACAAAGTCAAAACAGTAGAGGAATAAGCAGAATTTGACCGAACTGTTTGTCTCCCTTTCAGTGTTTTGTGTAGAGAGTGCCATGGCATATTTGGTGTCAAGCCCTCCATTGAGACACACCCACATTGTTAAGTGCTGGCAGCTGTGGTTTTTGCCTTCTTGCATTATCACAAAGTACAAGGTCTCAATTAAAGTAGTTCCATACCATCATGCCAGTACCAAACTATCCGGTACTATAACTACCAATACTGCTGGAAAGCCTGGAGTCTTCTCTTTTTAGTCATACTGAGCATCCAATGTCAGAGGTGCCATTCACTTATCAGTTGTATGAGCTGCCATTCCCTAAATCACCAATACCCCACGAGCAATGGTCTAGTACAGAAAAGATTACATCTCACAGCCAAGTTGTTATCTCCACTTTTAATTGAGTTAAAATGACTGCTATTAAAGTGGTGTAATGGCAAATCCCTCTGGCTCTCAGAGGTTGCACACTCCACATGTTAAGGGAGGTATAGCGTGTGGAGTGGAGGAGCTACTCAGATTCATGAATATTATTCTTAGTTGATCATTGGCTTCAATTGGCTTAACCTAAACTAATCTAATTCCTCGCCTGTAGATGTTGAGTACTTGTGAATGTTGAATACTTGATTCATGTAATGAATGGAAAGTTCGAACCATCAAGGTGAGTATCAACAAACATATGTTGTAAACACAAAGGAATATCGCGTATTATAGTTATTATAATGTCATTAATTAAAATAAATTATACATGATTGATAATAATGCACAATTAACTACCATTCTTAAATAGTTTAGTATTAAGCAACACGTATTCTACAGTCATTTTAGAAAAGTTAATATAAAGTCTGTTGCATTGAAATAATAATGGGAGTCTTTCTTAAATTACAGGTTGGAACAGTGAAGAACACAAGGTACATCACTCTCACTACCACTCTAGAAAAATTGTTGATCGATCCATCATCTTCTGGTGCTTCTAATACTGAGCCTTTGACCGAAAATATCCTAACAACCACACCAGTCTACGACAAAGAAGCTCCGATTATTACACTTCCAGCGATTGCCATTGCGGCTGGTGAAACCCTTCCTCTTGAAACTTCCACGGACACCTTTAGTACCAGTGAAACTCTGCTGAAAACTCATCTTCTGCCAGTTGTTGTTGATAGCAATACAACTACAATTACTTTGGTGCAAACCTATGAAGTAACCAAAGTTGTCAGCGCCACAAAGACATTGCCTCCTACCGAGCTTTTCCAATTCATTCCCAGCAAGACTCTCAATGAATTCAACACGAGGTAAATGACTTTTGGTATTTCTTTTTTGTTGGTCGTTCTCACTAATTTGAGCTACATACAATGTACATACCAGTATTAAACTATTCTTGAGAATGAACAGAGCTACACAGTTGTATACTCACCCAAAAGAGAAGGGAGTTTGTGTCCCACTTTCAACCCACCAGTTCTCGCTAGGCAGATGCTGTTACTACTGCGTGAGATTTTGTCTCACACAGGACATCTGTGTTAACACTGCACAGTTTTGAGCAGTCCCCTTGAATAAAATTGTTAGTTCATCCACATTTTTCCTACTTTTTAACTATACTTGTACAACCTAACTTCAAAAAATAATATTTTGTAACCCCGTTTTGGTTTTGATACCAATAGAAAAATATCCTTAGAAATACAACAATTGATGTTTACGTTCATCATATGAGATTAATAAACACTTCTGTGTAGTACAATATTTCTCTAATCTCCAAAACTAGATTTAATCCAACATTGCACAGGTATAAAGTTAACCTAGAGTTCCTTCACATTTATGAGTTGGGCCTTTTTGAAGCCAGCTATATACAGTACACCGAATAGAACTGCATTTCCAGAGAAATTTGTGTCCCAGCAAACCTTTTTGCGTGAAAAATGTGTCAGAACAAAGGTTCTGTGTGACGTAGAACTCGGTTTTCTGATCAAAGAGTAGGTGAAAGAATAGTTTCCGGTATTCCACCACAAACTTGAGATTTGTGTTAAATAAAATGAAATATATCAAACTGGAAATTATACTAAACAAAAAAATGCTGCAAATTATTACACAACGGTTTATTATTCTCTTGAACAGCTTGGTAGATTCTGTCTGCTCTGAGATCCATCTCATTCGATTGAGCAATGAAAACTACCAGTGAACCACACGAAACATGACCGAGACTTGACTACAACGGAACAACGAAAACTAAATATTCCAGGTGGTCGCAAGCGCGTGTAGGCAATTGGCACGACGTGGCGAGTCGAGGGGGCGGGTGGTTTTGATGAGGCGGGAGGGAGGGAGTACAAACAACGAAACTATTACTTTCGCTGTAGTCATTGTCCTGCAAGTTCTTTAAATTAGTAGACTTTGGCTCACTATAATTACTGTGATGTCATTATACGCAGTGGTACACGTCTGATACTCATTCCGTTCGACCAAGGATCTAAAAATACCTTAAAAACGATACCAAACACGGCGTATGTGCGATAAAACGGCCGAAATTGCGTTTTGTTAATTTTTTTAACGGATTTTTGCCTATAACAACCATGGACTTCGTCCGATCAGATTGCCGAAGAAGCGAGCACAACCAGATACTGAATGGGATTTTTGTGCAAAAGAACGAATTTTTTAGACCATGTTGAAGGCCCGGACAGTGGACAGACTTTGCAGATTTAGAATCCTGATGTCTTGAAATGTGAAGTATCAAATTTTGAGCTGGTGGTGGGGGTGGGGGGGGGGTGTACAAAAATTTTGCTGACCGAAAGCATAGGGTTATTATTCAGAATGAATAGTAAACCAAAAACTAGAAGAGTTCAACAAGACCGAGTTGTTGCATGTCGGAGAAAGTGAATAAAACACCTAAATACACTAAATTTTGGAATTAATGCTGATATAGCATTTCTTAGTAAGTTTGCAAGAGAAACAAACTGTTACAAAATAACTACGGGAAAAATTTATTAGCTTAAAGCAGAAGACCATACGAAATGCCTCGAAAACAGCCTTATGCATTCAAGCAAGCATGTATTCTGCAATATGAATGATAAGCAAATGGAAAGAAACGCTTCAGAAGTAACTGCACGGACACGATTTTATAATTTAATTACTTGTGTTGGTGCGGGAGAAAAACTTTCATCGGCACTGAAAAAATTGAAACTTGAGCACTCACGCGTGAGAGTTTTTTTCAGCAATCAGGTTGGGCAAAAACAAATAGTTGTTCTGACACCTAAAAGTCGCTGACGTTGACTATTTGGTGCCCTTTGTCTAGGGGGGCTCATCCCCTTCAGCTAGACAAGAGTCAGACGTAATCCCAGCAATGCTGTTTCTTTGTGTGTGTGAGAGAAAATATCATGCAGGTGTTGAAGTGGAGAATGGGAGTCATCCAATGAAACCATTCAAACAAATAAATAAACAGAACATTAAAATGTAAATTATATAACTGTATTTATTTTGAATATGCATTTTTATGTAAATTCACTTCGGATATAGAATTAATTTAGTGGATTCATTCAATTTATTCCAAACGTATTCTATTCATCCAACACCTTAGAACAGCATTATTTTTGGATTTATCAGATCAGCAGGTTTTTCCCTTGAGGAGTCCCTTGTGCTCTTGAAAATAAATTTGTCTCTGGTGATTGCAAACTAATCATAATTAAATGTAACCCTTTACAAATGGTAGCTCTTGACAAGCAGCATATCATCAATCTAAGACTGTGTTTTTTATATTTAGGTTGGATGAAGCCGGCTCTGAACTTCACCTTGAGCTTGAGTTTGGAGATAACGACAACGATGAAGAACAAAGATCCATTGCCGTTCTACCAGATTTCCCCAACGCTACAGTAGACGAAATTCAACTTTCCAGCCCCCAACCACCAACCACAACTCCTCAAGAGCAACTGACTCCCGAAAAACTTCAGCAGCTGGCGTTCTTAAGACTCCTCAATCCAAATCAACCACCTATAGTCACAACAACTCCTATTTTATCGGTTCAAACACTATATGAAACCCACTTAATACCAGTTTTCAACGGACAAAATACAGTATTTAGCACAATATCCCGGCCAATCAAAACATATACGACGACACAGTACCAAACCAGCACTATCTCACTACCATCTTTGCCTCTGCCATTCTTGCCCACACAACAAATTCAACCAATGATAACGTCTAGCCCTGTAGTGACCCAAACTATCATCACTGCGACTAATTCTAAAGTACTCAAACTCACGTTTGGAGCGAAAACAGCTTACACAACTCTTTTCTCAACGACTGTGATGCCCACAATCCTAACAACATATGTTACCACGCAATTGGCTGTTCAGCCTACCGCTGCATTTGGCGCTCCACCACAGTTTCCTTCACCATTTTTCCCTCCGTTCAACCCATACTTATCCAACCCATACGTTGGGTAAATAACGAATTACGTAAAATTGTGATAATGCCATTTTTAAGTGGTGCTGTAGTAACCTTCAAAGCTGGAATGCTAGGAAATGTAAACTGCCAAAAATTGTACATAAATCGTCAAAGCTGTAGAAAATAACAACTAGATATGTGAACAAACTACATAGCTAGTTATGGAACAACATTTTTACCAAAACCGGTTCGTCCTTTGTTTATATTAGTTTACGAGTGAACTTGCCAGAGTTACAAAACATGGCAATAATAATTCGCTAGACAAACTCCAACGCCTTACTGTTACGGTTTTATTTAATTTTTCTTCCAAAAAGAGAGAACATTGAAGAAAAAAAAATTAATGAGTGCGTGAAAGTATCAATTAAAAATATGTTAAATGATAATTGTATCGAAACTTGTTATTCCTTCTTAAATTAAGTATTACCAACTAAGTATTTAATGTGCCCTTACAGGTTACCTTTACAGTTAGTATAATTGTTGAATCAAATGTAATTATTTTTCTATGTGATTGTTATAAGTACCTATGCAACTATTGTGCCTTATATCGTTTTGATTGAATATACAAAAATATCAAACCAGACGAAATTGAAAACGTGTTAACTAATAATGCAGACCAAAGCTCGTTCAAAAGAGTGGCAAACCTTCATGGTAAATTGCACTGGGACATTTAAAATTAACTCTCTTTCATGGACAATGTAGAGCATGAAATACATGAACACCTGTTGATGCGATCCCGTGCTCACATGTTGGGTGATTCTTACATGCTCATTCTATAGTGCATGTATGGTTATGCTACTTTCTTATGAATGGGAGGGACATTCTGCATGAAGGAGGTTCATTTGAAAGCAGTGTGAGTGGGCAGGGCGAAAAACTCAGTATTATCGCAGTATTCAGTTATTTTGACGTCATATTTTAGGGGAGCGAACGAATCGGCATACTGAGAAACAAATATTAAGAGTGAAACCATAGAATTTCACATTGTTATAGGAAGCTGAAAATTGTCTCAGAACAAGACTCGTGAATATCAGGAAGCCGAGAAGGGAAACTGAATGACGTAGCAATCGTCAAAGAGGGTAAAACTGAATAGATAACTTGGTCGCATGCCTCAGCTCCTTAATTGAGAGAAATGTTATTTATTAATTAATTAGAGAAATAATTGATGCTAAAGTAATTAACCATATAACATACTGCTTAACAGACAGATGATCAGTGTTTTGAGAGAGCTAAATCAAGTTATCCAGCGATTCATTGATATCTCTCCTCCTAATGCTCATTTATTAGCATGAAATTCATCAATGGTATGTCAACACTATCTCTTTCTGCAATAGTAACAAAAATGTAAACTCATAAATGATTCCCAAATGAATGGGCATGCGATTGACTGGACTGCTTGCTCCTCCGTCGCCTCCTACACTCATTATGCTCAATTGTGCTTTTATGCGAGGAAGACTGTTCTCATAAATTAGCCTACAGAGTAATAACGAATGCGAGTTTAAATGAAGAAGTATTAAACTTTCCACGTTAATTCCATCGGAACAAAAAAAAAGCGCAAAATGTATATGTTTCTAGTTTTTATTTACTTTTTACCAGTTCTTTTGTCTGTTTGACATACTTTTAAGCGCTATGTGTTTTAAATAGGTTGTGTAAAGCTGTAAACTGTGCTTCCTACCATCGGTATGGGTTAATGATGTAATATTTGTATAATTATGTAGTTATTAATACCATGAGATGGTTTTCATCTCAATTAGCATTACAAACAGTTCTAAACTCACGATACGTATTACGGATAATTGTTGTTATGATACCTGAGTTATTGCATGGCTCTGTAGTTATTTTTTGCTCACAGGTCACTCTTAAGTATGGAAAAATGTGCCTATGATGAAGTAACTCTTCAAGTGCATTATTATGAAATTTGCCATGTTCCTTGAAGAAACGAGTGGGTACTTGGAAACGTTTTAAAGGCTCTTCATTTATTACTACGCTTTCATTCTATGTTTTGACAACACTTGTGCCCTTTAATCGTTTAAAAGAGGGAGACATTGAAGAGTTGTAGAAGCTAGGATGCCCTAAACTATGACAAATTAACTGGCTGGATTCAGTGTTATGCACAAGTAATTATGATGGACTATATAATGTTATGTTAACTGTTAGTTCCACTATTCTGTAGTTTCTTTTATATTGATTTCTTACATTCCTTCATTTGTAACTACGTTGAATTTTTATTAAAAGAGAGAAATATAGAACGTCTTGTTCATATTCATATTAACAACCACTTTTCTCTTAGGAATGCAGTATAGGTTGATCAACATGTCTATGAGTAGAAGACATGGCTTTAAGGAATGTAATTAGGAATGAGTCATACTTGCACAAGAGGATTATTGAAAATTAGATACAAAAAGAGAGTGTGAGAGAGAGAAAGATAAGATGTTAGGAGGTTGACTTAATAGGTAGTAAGAACAAGCAATACAATTTATTGTTGGATTTAACGACCTCAATAAACCACAGGGCTATTACAGCTTAGAACTATAGGTTACTAAAAGATACTTTGTACTTGTATGTTGCAAGATACATGAACTAAAGCTTAGGAAACTCCCCACAATTTAGAGTCAAATAATTTAGTGGATTTCAGTTATTGTTTGTGATGTATATTTTTAATACGGGGATTGCACTTATCGTGGTTTGCAGTTTCCACACTCTGAAACTGCAGGAACTCATCAGTACTGTACTCTTCTTAGACCTCTTTTATAGCATTATACTAGGATTGACAAGATTTTTCAAGATTGATCTTAGTTCCATTGAGCTAGTTGAAATTGAAGAGTGAACAAATCTAATGAAGCAAGATATCAAAAAGTTCTTGTCATGTAGCCACCATAACTGATGCGCTGTGGAGCGCCTCATGGTGGGAAGGTAATGATAATGGGGAAATGGATCCCTCACATAATTATAACAGAACTTTAAATTAGCTTTTTACGACGATGCCGTGTGTGTTTATGTTTTGTTCGTTTTTCAAAGCCAAAATATTTGGTGCGACGCACCACGTAAGTTTCCTTGGTCCCACGTGCATTTAGCGATATTCTTGACTCCAGAAACTAACTGTTTTTTGTTGTTTGTGGTTCCGACATTTTTTTGCATTGCTCCTCCTTGCGCTATAACGATTATTGAGCCATCAGGGCACATGAGATAAGTGCAACATCTACGTGATTTTTTTGAAGAAGGAGTGTGTACATCATTTCGAAATAATCGGATCAAACCTTTAAAAATAGTAGTAAATGGCGGTGGTTTAAACTCCAGAATTTTTGGAGCAGCTCCTGTATTTATTATTAGCGTTATTTGAAACCCAGTGTATAGGTACTTGGTTGGACTACCACTCGAATTTCTTCGAAGGTTTGGTAATTCATTGTGCAGCTCTCGTCAATTGCCTACCTATGAGAATTTTATGGAATTGTTGTGTCGTTGGCAGCTACCTATAAAACAAATGTAATGTTTGTTTCTAGTGATAGGGGGATTGAGAGGGGTAAAGAAAGCAGGGTAAGAGTACATAAGCCCCTTCTACATTTCCCAGCCCTCAGTTGACAATGCACCAGTACCCTGCTTGCAGGCCACGTCATGATGCTTGACGTGGCCCCCATGAGCATGTGGATACATTTGCACTACATAATTAAGTAACTCAAACTGAACCACAGGTACAACAGCAAGCACCCACAATGTTATGCTCCTGGCCTCTTATACACCTCATTGCTGTTGGCACGGGCACCACAAATAGAGTGGAAGTTTTGGTAACCCCTTCCAAGGATGCCTTCTGAAGCTTACTCCACCCTCACTGAAGAATAGGGGGAGTTGGGACACAACCTGAGTTCCTGTCAATCAACTGAACCATGCAGAGTAGCGGCAAACTCCAAAGGCTTGCTGGTCTTAGGGGCGGATGGAGCCTCCATGTCACTCCACTGTAGCTGCAGCCTGCACAAATCCAAGGCCAGCCATAGCTCGTGTGACCTCCCAGACACGAAGGAAGCAGGCTCTTATGGGGCAAGAACGGTATAGTAGTAGAGAGCTATGGAACACAGTCCTCCAGATCAAACTAGAGCGTGAATGTACCCAAATGGGACGTTATCTAGGGGTGCACCTGTCGAATTCCTTTTTGAGGTGGCCTGGAAGAGGACCGACGAAGTTCCTCTGTCGCCAGACTTCGCGGCCTTTTGTAGGAAAAGGTTAGCCAGCCGCCACAGCACCATTCTATGAAGGCTTATCAGCCTTTGAATGGACAGCCTCCTAAAATCTAGCCAATACGTTTGTCTTGGGAGCAAGTACATGCAGAGGACGAAATCGTTTGTGGAGGCTAAGGCGCCCACACACACACTCATTCTTGGGGTAAGATCAAACACTCCACCCAACGCCATATTAATCATAAGATTCAAGGATATCCCATGCCAAACGCCACGTAAAGCCATCACACCCCTGCTACTGGGAGGCCTGGGGAGGAGGAGGGGGCTCAAGTTACAGCTTGATATCGCCGGTCATTCTCAGTGTTTGAGATAAAACAAACCAACTTTGTCCAATTGGTCTGACGGCCTTAGGCGCCCTAAAGGAAAAGTGATCGTTGGATTCTTTTGAGGTGTGCACTTTCGTAATTCTGTGTTGTTATTATTTGTATATTACTGCCTTACAACCAACGCTCTATGCAATATTATCATACATTACTCAATTCACCGGCGAAATCAAGAAACACCTTGTTCAACAACTGGTCCTGTCAACCTTCGACTGCATCTCCTTTGGAATGGCGAACTAACCGATAGACTTCAAAAAGTGCCACACGCTGAAACCCACTTGTATTTCTGCTGAATATGAACGAAGCTGAAATTCTTCGATGCGAGAAACTCGTTAGACTGAAAATTAATGTTAAAAAAATTTTTTTTAGTACTTGCAGTCATACTTCATACAACATTCACACATCTGCGTTTACTTAGATGACCGATTCAAGTTCATTTTTGAATCACATTGTAACGAGAAACGCCAGACAGCGAGGCATGCCACTGGAAATCAAGTATTCGCGCAATTAGCTTGTTGTAATATAATGTATTGTTATTTCAGGATTTCATCGATATTATAATTCGCATCGCGTCCATCGAGAAGTCCTGAATACGACTCGTGGTACAAGAGCGATTTCGGTGTTAAGACAGGGCCGAAATACTGATGTTTCCAAATTCTGATAGAAAGCACAAAGTTCAGCCTTCAACGTAACGTCGAAGATATTTCACGCAGGCGAAAGCAGCAAGTAGCTCCCGGTCGTAAGCCCACTTCTGTTCAGTTGAGCTTAGCTCCCTCGAGAAAGAACCAAGTGGTTGCCATTCTCCTTCAACTAGCTGTTCAATACTGCCACCTACCAAACTGTCGGATGCGTCGACTATAACTGAACCAAGAACGTCAGACCTGGGAATGGTAAAAAGATGGCAGACTTCAACAGCAATTTTGGAAAGCTTACAAAGAGTTTAAATTCCATTGAATGGCAGACTCCCTGCCGACCAGAATGCCTTTTGAGGAATGAAACCGAAGATTTTGTTTGATGAGAAGCTTCGGACACAATTAAAAAGTTCAAGAAATTGTCTTAAACCCGTGCCATTTTTTGGTGGTGCCATCCGCTGTACGGCTTAATGCCATGTTTAGAAATGACGTTCTTTCGAAATTTTACTTCATATTTACCTTCATTTTTTCATGTTTGATAACAACTCCACGAACGTTGTTCCGTTGAAGGATCAATCCAGCCCGAAAATAGACCAGGAAAGAATGTGATGTCTCCAATGATGCGGCAGTCAGCAGGCGTTGAGAAATATAGCATCCTGAGGAATGAGGAGTCGTCAAGGACTGAATGTGGGATTTCCATCTTGAAAGAAATGAAGCGACGGAAGGATCGATGCTAGGCTCTGTAGAACAGACTCGAGGTGATGGACCGTATTCAAGAAGATGGATAACAAGTACACTATCACGCAGTATAATCAGTGAAGGAAAGTTGGGAGTATGTAAGACTCCAAGGTTGTTTATCGTCAGGTGATGGGTCGCGGAAGAGTTGCAGATGGAGTTGTTATGGAGCGCAGGTGTAATGAAAGGAGGTTATTGGGCATTTTGAGGGGGTTGAGAAAGAGACCAGCTCTACCAGACCAGTCTGCAAGGGTGTGTAGCCTATTCTCAAAAAGGGCACAGCCAGGGTCCAGTGAATGCGAGCAAAAACCTCGACACCGGTGAATGATGGGTGAAAAGTTGACACCGTCATTGACAACCAGGATGAAATGAAGGGGGTCGAGGTGGGAGCCTTGTGGGACACTAGACAAGGCGACAAAGAGCACAGCAAGAGAAATCTCACCACCAGCCGACGATCCACCAGGTTACTAAGGACCCACTCCACCAGAGAGCCGAAAACATTAAGGAACTCTTGGACCTGATAATGAAATATTGGGGGAGTGCATTGAAGGCCATCGAGAAGTCAGTCGTCACGAGGTCTACCTGGGAGCCCACACTCATGGTCAGTAGAGCCAGACATTAACTTTGTGACCACCGATAGGCCAGAGACTGCTATGTTGCTCAGGTGAGAAAAATGTGCTGAGAAATCGGCAACAACGAGTTTCTCTCGATAGAGAACAAGTGAAGGCGGTAATTGCGAGTTCGTTTACGAATCTTTGACACGTCGGAGTGGCATTAAATGAACCAAACGTCATTTGGGGAAATGCAAAAAGTTCAAGAGGGGTAATAATGACAGTTGTTTCTTATGTCTTCGGGAGTGATATTAATTGGTTTAAAAAGATCGACTTCAGAGAAAACAGTTTTTCCGCGTAAATCTTGTACCAAGTTCCGAATGTTGGGGTTCGGCGACTCCCTTTTCCCAGTGAACGCGTGTAGTGGATCAGTGGATCCACACTGACAGCTGAGATCCACAGGAGCACAGCTGTCTGGGATTGGGTGGAAATTTGCTACGTGCCAGCAGTCAATCACCTCGTACACGAGAACGGTGTCTTAGTAACACATAACTCAAGTGGTCTCGCTAATTGCTCTCTTCTGCTCGCTGGAGTGCATCCTCTCAAGATTGGACCTATAGTACTTGACTTACTTCTCCAGAAGGAGCCAATGGCCGCCAATGTGTCGAAATTTTGGGGCTAGCCCACCTTCATAATACAATCCTTCTTGAACGCATTGTATGATCTGTAGGCCAACGTAGGTGAAGGGGCACCTGGAAGGTAATATAATTTACAAATTGCAGATTGAATAATTCGTACTCGAGATAATTCTGGGCTGATTGACCTAATGTGTCAGTTGAGCATGAGATAGTTGATGGTTTTCTGTTACTGTTTCTTTTCCATCCTAAGACACGCAGATCCTAACACGAGTCTTTTGGACTTGGACGGGATCTGAAACTTGGAGATTTGACGAAAAGTCGAGTTCTCAGTAAAATAAAAGCGATTACAATTTTCATAAAAATGGCGTCTGGATATTTTAATATTGCGCAATGCGCGATGTTTCACGTCCATCGGGCGCTAAGTTGATTACTTGTCGAGTTGGAGGCGGCCGGAGGCGGCAGTGGAAGGGATGAGCCGCCCCCAACTCATGGAACCCTCAATCTCTGCTCTCAGTTGGATTTCGATGGCGAGTGAAACTTGTTGTCTCCTCCGCTCGAAGCAACTTCCCGCGCTTTTTCCCGGCTTGTTGAAAACGCGCTAAGTTTTCGCTTTTTTTTCGTATAATTTCCTCAATCGTCGCCGCTGAAGCCGATACCACACGACCGCGTTCATTTCTTCGAAAATGTGTTCCATTTCCTCTTGAAATACGATGTTTTCCACTTCCAATGATATCGTTTGAAAATCGGGATTTGCGGTAGATCGCGATCAAATGAACGGTCCTTTCTATTAATTGCGAACTTCGGAGCTTCTTCTCGTATTAGATGGAAAATTCAGGCTACGGAGCCAACACGTTGCCTCCATCGACGTTGGTAGTCCTTTCCCAAGCTACCAACGACGCGCTAAGACTACAAAGGCCTCGTGTAAGTAAATACACAATTTTTCTCCTCGATCCTCTAGATTTTTCAACTCTGAAGTTTATTATTTTACACAGCGCAGATTATTTACCTTGGGCTGCGTTATTTTTTAATTTTAAAACTCCACCGGAATCAACACAATCCCTTAAAAAACAATCTTAAGGGCACCTTTAGAATAACTTGGGCATTTCTGGCTTCCGTAGTACACTTACACACGTACAAATACGCTGACTTGCGGTAAATTATGTACTGGCAAAGAAAAAAAAAATCGTGTTGTCAACGTAAAAGCGCAATAAACGTTCTTTTGTACGGAACAACGCAAATTATTACGTAGTTTGTTGATGATGCAGAGATGTCCGTTCACTCATTATCTTCATGTCAACGCTCCGCATATCAATTTGAAAAACTCGTTTCAGATGCATTGAATCAAATAAAACGTCTTTTCGGTGGTGACCAGAAAAACTCACGGTAGTCAAATTAAGAACTTTCTTGAGTTCGAACATTTTTCAAGAAAATAAATAAAGAGCTACGTTTGAAAACATGTTTTACCTGAATAAACTGAATGATTCCGTGGAATGAACAAACTCGTTTTTCTATATAGCTCAGCGAATTTTTAGCAATTTTTAGCAGCCATTATAATGCAAAGAGCCTCCTCTTTATCAAGTCGCCGTATTAAAATGTGATGTCCGACTCCCTGAAATTAATTCTGGTATTTAACGGAGCATTTATGAACGAATCCATCGAAGCGTTGCGTTGGGAGGGGGAGATTAGAGGGTTCATACTGGGCACGTCATTTCTTCCAAACATCCAACAACTACAGAAAATCATGAAACTCTGATTTATTACCGAATTGCGGACTAGCCTAATTAGAATTTAATACAATGAAACAGTGCAAAAAACTACATGTGTACAAGTTTTGCACTCAGAATAAACGAACGCCACTAAAATTACAGCATTCGGGTTGAAAAAATTAAAATTAGGATTCAAGCTCACAAAATGTTTGAATAAAGACCGAGCCGGCGGTTGACCGAGTACATTTACTGTCGTACTAACTGTTACAAGTTTGCCAATAAAAAGTAGCGGCATGCGGTTTACTCGTTTCGGAAAGCGTGTTTAGCCGCGCATCGTAACAATCGTTCCTGAGGAGCTTTTGAGTCGTTTAGGAGTTCCGTTCGAAAGTATTTGTTTGTGAAGCTATCCGAGCTTCTCGGCTTTGTGAACTTCGATCCCATTAATCTATAAAAAAATATAAAATATCTCGTGCAACGCATCACACAATTTTCCTCAGCCCCGCGTGCATTTGGCGATTATTATCAGTCTAGTAACTAATTCGTTCAAATTGGTCGTTCAACGTTCTAAATATCAACTGGTTGGCGCTAAAAGTTCCAGAATTTATTGATTTGCTCCGACATGTACCACAACTATTACTAAGTAATCAGTGTGGAAGTAAATCATGAGGCTCTTAAAATCGTTTCTATGAGTAGCGTCGTGTTTACTGTTTTGAAGTTATCTGCTAAAAACGGTGAGAAATGGTACATGGTGGTTAGAGAAGCGTTGGTTTAAATTCTGGATTTTCTCGGGTTGCTCATGATTATTGTACGAACATCATTAGCCCGGAATTGTGACGAAATTGGGTTAGTTCCGCCAGTAGGTAAATGACTAAACTTAACGTACCTGTTTAAGGAGTCTTCTCTGGCTGGTGAGATACTGTGGGCGAGCGCTTTCGATGTAAAGATATCACCGTACGTTAACTCTAGTTATTTAACTACCACCCTGATTTTTATGGGGCAGTGTCTTATTGTATGAAGAATAAACTGCGCAAATAGTTAGTCGTGGCCCGATTTGAGGCATAACAGGTCGTTTCTCCAAATGGTGTTTTTCTGGCTCAAACGTCCTAGAAACACAAAGACCTGGAGAAGACCACCTTTTTCACACAAATTACCCAACTTGCTCTTCTTCTGCGCAGCACTGAAGGAAGTAAAAACAGAACAAATTTAAGCAGTAATTGGTTCTTTCCTCAGCCGGAACCCCTTGAAACTGTGCACTATCATTGCCCCTTTACATATAGATGTATATAGTTAAAATACTGTTCTTCAATTTCTAGCGGTGGAAAGTGGGTCGGGGGCGGGGGGTCAAACGTTTTATGACGCACAACTTAAAAAATGGCTTATTTTGGCTACACCCGTAGTTTTCATTTCTTACTTGAGCGTCATTACCTCGTAAAAACCCCTGGACATTGGGTTCACTACTGGTTATAACTCACCCCAAATATTTATTACCTGGTTGGAAACTAATAAATTGCGACTTCGTGTTGTTTCTTTCCAGCGGTCTTTGAGACTTTGAAATGTTCATTTATTCACCTGGGGAAATTAGAGGCATGGAATCAACATGCAACATTCTCTATTGTTACTCAGTCGTTGAGTCTTTAGACATCTTTTTCGCTCATGTAAGAACTTTTTCTTCTCCAAATACAATAATTCGTATTCCTTCCAAAATAAATTACTTTCATAGCGAGAAATCATATGAAAGTCAGTAATTTCCATTCATACCAAAATGAAATGCACTCATACCAACACATTTACGCCTACTGACACATTAACAGTTAACCGCTCCTTAACAGTTCCTCTTTCTTTCCGCGGCAGACGAACTAACCTAACTAATACAGACAAATAAATCACATCTCATTAATACGTTACACTCTGGACTTCGAGAAACCTTCCATCACATGAACATGAATTAACATTCTGATCAACATCACAGTCAATCAGTATTCACAATATTCTATTTTATTCGCTTTCCTTTTCTCACTGAACTCTGATGTTCTGCTTACAATCAAATTAATGATACTATTCCTCTACAATTACACAAAAAAACATAATCAAAAATGCATTCACCGATTCGCTATTCATATCCCGCGCTAGTAATATGTATCTGAAATTAATCCTAAGCTGCCCCGTCTTTAGAAAAAGCTCAAACAGGTTTACAGTCGACCACTCTCCTAAAATTTCAAACATACGTAAATACAACGTTTTAACGATTTAAATCCCATCAAATAACCATAAACGGGCTTTGTGAATAGGCGTACTTTTCTTATGACGAAAAAGTCTGCACATCTTGTCTAATTAAAGAACTGAAATAGAAAAATTCTGGCAGCATTTCGTTTTTGGTTTAGTTTGACGTTTACCGCTCATCGTTAATTTCGCTTCTATAACGAACGGTTATTGTAAACGTCGGTTTGATAAGTTGAGATTGGCAGGAGTTTTTCTCTGTTGGAGTATTTTTAGAACGCGGTTGGCTAATAAATATGAAGCGGTTATTGCGATGTACCATTATATGATCAAATACCGTTAGCCAGCCAAGAGATTTAAAATGTCGAATAATACGGCATTCCTGATCCGCTGCACCCACGGAATCTACTACGCATCTCTATCAGATCCTGATGTGATCAAGTCCGTATAATCGATACCTATAGCTTAGAAGATATCGTCATTCCCTCGGCCAATCACATGTCAATGATGGACAACTGGAAGAGAAAATTACTCGAACACTTTGTTTTACTTTCTTTAGCCCAAAGTAATTGGCCGTTTCACTCACCATTTCTCACAGTTTATAGTAGTAAATTCCAAAACAGTAAACACAAGCCTTCTAAAAAAATTGTGTTATCATATTGACATTCTCATAAATCACCTATGCACTGAATCCTCTTTTACGTGCAATGTGAAGTTATTCAAATGAACTGAGTGGAACGTAGATTGGATTAGTTGCTAAAGCTATAGTAATTGCTCACCGCTTGGGCTGAGGTATGTTGTGTCTCACGACCGACCAAACCTGTTTTTCAATCAGTTTATGTGAGCTCCGTGGAACTCAGCTCGACGTTCAATATGGAATTATTGCTACCTCTACTCACGTCCTTCAGTGAGTAACTATTGCATGAGTGGACATAACACTGCCAACGTGAGACAGTTTTTAGAAAAGCCCACTGTTCGGGAATCGTGAGGGAAACGCAGCGAAAATATCACGTTAGGAGTGTCATTTCCTCAGCACCTTGTGATTTCAGAGAATGCTGTGTGACTAACCTATGATCCAGTACGGTTTTCCCTAGTTGTTACTTTGAGCGCTGTAAAACTGAGGTAACTTTGATTATGAAGGCTGTTAGCGCTTAATCCGACTGATATAACTCTCTCAGAGGGTTCAGGAACAGTCATATTAATACGAAAACAGACCTGTTAGTGCTCAAGGTTTCAGAATTTATTCGATTACCCTCACCTATTTCACTCATTTGCAATATCGGCAATTCGTTAGATTATTGAAATGACTTATTCGGAAAGGTTCTTGTAAATAGTTTAGACACGTTGGAGAAAACACTGTGGAAAAAGTCAAATTAACAATAGTCCAAATGACGTGGGACGTTCGCGAAAAATAACTGTTTCTCTACGTTAGCCGCCCAGGTAATCAAAGCGAAAACGCCTTGTTGCGTGATCTGGGAAAATAACTGGTGCGTAGCAACACACAACTTTTCGCAACCCCCGTAAATTCGACGACCTGGCGCTATATCATCGTTCAACGCATTTCTACGGAAAAATCTATACAAAAAAAAATTGTACGAACTGGTTAGTTTCGAATACTCCGTAAATGTTATCGAAATCGTTGAAGCCGTTTTTGAGATAAGTGTAAAAATAAACTAATATTCGACAAATTTCGTTGTCTTGGATATCATGGCTTATATTTCCGTTTAATATAAATACAGAAATACGTTCGTAGATCAAATTATGAGAATAGGTACCTGGGAAACTAAGATTGATCAAATCCAGTGGAGCAGTTACCATGGAAATTGTGAAAATGTTCAAAAAACGATTATTTTCGGCGCATTTTGGTTTTTATCTCTGTTGAATGGACTGTACGAGAAACACTTATTGGGAACGATGTATACGAACGAATGAAAGTTTGAATCGCTACCTCGTGCATCCTATTCGCCAGATTTAGCCCCCTACGATTATTTTCTGTTTTCAAACTTGAAAAAATGGATCAGTGGTCAAAGATATTCCAACAAAAAAGAAGGGATGTCGGCAGTTAGCGGATATTTTGAGAAGCACCGCCGGGTGTGGAGCTGAAAAGAGATCACGTTGAAAAATAAATACACTTTTTTACCAAAATTTTTGTGTTTCTTTGTTGGGTACTTCTGTGACCCCCTTCGTAGGTATTGATTATTTAAAGACACGTTGTGAGTTTGGTTAAATCGCTGGAACCGTTTGGTCAAAAAGTGAAAAAAAACACATATTTTGGCTTTATAGGCCTATATCTCCGCTCACCGAATTTTCATGGAGATATGTATGGAAACGAAACGTTGGGTACTAATTGATAATATGGAAATAGAAAGTTCAATCAAAATCGTATAACCGTTTTTGAGAAAAACGCGTAACATTTTGGTCCGAATAAATTAAATGAAATTGGAAACACCTTTTCGTAGACGAAAAATTAAGGCACGATTACGATTTCTCCAGTAAATCACTGTGAAGGAAAAAATGACAAAGGGAATCCAGTTGTACTGCGACTGTAAGTGTCGCATTTGCCCAATTCGTCAGCGCTTCCAGTACGCGTGATTTAGCGTGCGTAATTTGAAAATATCTGGTGCGTTGCAACACACAACTTTCCTTAGCTCTACGTCAACTCACTTTGTACATGGCTAATTCCATTTAATCAATTCGTTTATGACTCAGTTAATTTGAACTTGGTCAAACAACGCTTTACGGCAGCAGGAAGCGGTAGCGGTTACAGTTCCAGATTTTATTGTGCTGCTCGTACTCATTGCAACACCATTAATGAGCAATTGGTACACAAATAATTAATGAGGCTGTAAACACAATTTTTTTTGAGAAGGATAGTAATTACTTTTGCAGAGTTATTGGGTAAAAAGTTTAGAACTGGTAGTAAGCGAAACGGCAAAAGTTGAAATTCAGGAATTTCTGGAGTGAGTCCCATGTATCTCTTGAGCGTTTTTAAAAACTCACCCTTTAGGTATTGGATTGGACTACAATACCAATTTATTTTAATATTGTAGAAAAATTCCAGCGGCGTTAATAAGAAAAAAACTGCGCTCAAAACGCTTTTCTTCGAAAATTATGATAATTTATTGTGCTGCTCTCGTCATTTTCCCACAAATGGGAATTTTATAGTATAATTGTCTTATTGAGAGCTATCTATATAAATCGTTAGAGCCGTTTTTGAGAAAAAAAATTTGGTGTTTTGATCACTATGATAACTATAGTTAACTTTCGGTAGATTTTGTCCATACCCTTATTTTGGCGTCCCATGGTAACCAGTAGGCTAGACATCATGTTTCAGCTGATTTGGTACGGTTGTTTTCTCTAAAAACCGCGCTAAAACCGATTTCGTCTAAAGTTTTGGTAATTTATTGTGCTGCTCTCGTCATTTTCCCATAGATGAGAATTTTATGGTATAGTAGAAATATTTGGAGCTACAAATATAAAAAATTTAATCAAAATCGTTAGAGCCGTTTTTGAGAAAAAAAAATTTGGTGTTTTGATCACTATGATAACTATAGTTAAATTTCGGTGGATTTTGTTCATACCCTTATTTTGGCGTCTCATAGTGACTTCCGGGCTAGATATCAAGTTTGAGCTGATTTGATACGGTGGTTTTCTCTAAAAATCGTTCACAGACAAATTTTAGTGACACACACACACACCGACCATTTTCCCAAATAGTGTTTTCCGGACTCAGGGGTCTGAAACGTAAAGATCTGAAGAGAACTCAAAATTTTTTTTTCAGCCGATTACATAACTTTCCTTTCTACTTCGTAGAGCAAGGAAAGTAACAATCGTTGCCCAAAATTGGCGTTCAAGAGTGTTCAGTTGGTTGCTGCGCGAAGCGATTTCAACCATTCTGCTCGCTGAGGCGGTTTTGTTAGGAAGTTTCTTTCTGTCACGTTTACAAAATACATTCAATTAACAATATAGGAACGCCGTAAATAAACAAGGAAAGTAATAATAACACGAAACAAATGACTTCTTTTGACAACTGTTCTGAATAGTCTTTCTGGCGTTAATACGGCCGCTTATTATCATTATAACCGTTATTAAACTGTGTAGGCGGTTTACAAGTAATTTATTATTTAAAAAAACGGCTGTAAAATCGCTTTTCGACAATTTCATATTACCGCTCCGTTGTGTCGATCTTCTCGAATATGCTCGCGCCTAGCTGCTAAACGATAGACATATTTTACATCGTCTTACTACTACACGTACGTTTTACACTAAGAAGTGAAGAGTGTTATCATCATTCCACTGTTTTGCTCTATCGTGAGTAAGACAGCTATTCTCATTTCAATCGAGTCTGTTGGCTTATAAAATGGGTATTCAACCAGAACCGTGAGCGGTGCATGTCCTCGAATATTCAGCTACATAAACTTGATACTTAGCGTGCAAAGAAAAATGCTTATTTCGAAATATTACGCTTCTTATATGGCTGCAAAATTAACCCTTGCGCGTATGAAAGTTTCAAGCACCACAAAAAAACCGTTTGAAGAATTTATTGAATTTAAGAAATTTGGTTTTTTTGTAGTGCCATTGTTCTCAAAATCTTAGTTTTCTTTTTTGAGTTTACGTGTAAGATCAGCTCCACCAGCCACTGCTGGTTAGAACTCAATAGGTTGGTGGACAGAAGGAAATTTCCTTTACGATCTTGTATATAAGTACGGTTTCTTTTCCTTTTCTTTCTGTCAATAAGTCAATAAAGTGCATTCTATTCTATCAACGTATCTTCAACTGTCGAGCGGATGTATCGGCTTTTGGAACAAAACTCGATTATTTCTACCCTTCATAAAAAGCTACTTGATCAAACTCACCGTAAATAGAAAAGAGTATGATGGAGGAATGGGGGGGGGGGGGGGGGGTAGAATTAATTTAACCCTGAACACAAAATCAAATGAATAAAATTTCCGATGACATAAATTCGAGTTCGCGTTCGAAATTTTCTTCGAATTAAGTGAAAAGCGGATTGAACGTTTTCTGTTAATTGATTCGATTACTTTTATCGAGCAGCCCAAAGATTTTATATTCTGTGCACGCTCGAGAGGTGTCAGCCAAACCAGCTTGAAACTAATTGTAATTGTCTTAGCGCTCAAAGACCAAACTTTTTTTTCCTCAAGAACGGCTCAATTTAGATCGAATTTTCACGAATACTTCCAAACTTTTCTTTTATTTGAGTAAACAATAAACAAAGAGGATTAAATCGTTAATAAGTTTGACACAGGCCGATTTGTGCACGGTTTCAATATAAATTCAGCTCAAGTGCTCCAAAGATCAGTGACGGCGATCGAATATTTAGGAGCAACAAAACATAAATGTGTGGTGTGACGCACCACGCAACGCTCAACAATCCTACGTGCATTCGTCGATTTTTATCACTCCAATACCCGATAAAATACGTTTTTCATTTAGTTTATATGACCTTCACAACGTTCTACGTAGAAAGTGGTGGCGGATGGTTTCGGCATAAACGGTCGCTCCTACTTATGCCACGGTCATTATTGAGTAATCAGCGCGTAGGTAATTCAAGAAACCGTCAACTTCATTTCTTTTTTTCCTAGGATCGTGTTTACTATTTTAAAGTTATCGGGTGAAAACTGTGAGAAATGGCGGTAAGTGACTGGTGGTAACTGTGGCGACCGGAATGTCTGGGGAGATGAAAAAAAAAGGAAAAAATGAAACTTATGATCCCGAATTGTTTCATGATATTATTGGACAGGCAATAACCGATCATTTATAAAAGTATGAGCGGAACTCATAAAGAAAAAAACTGCGCTAAAATCTTCTCCGAAATTGCCGATAATATATTGTGCTTCCCTCGTCCCACCAAAATGTTATGCAATTATCGTGGTATTTGGACTCACCCACAAATTTAATCAAAGTTGTTAAAGCCGTTTTTGAAAAAAGCCATTTGATGTTTTGATCACTAACTATAGTTAGTTTGAGGCTGACATTGCTAACACCCTTTATTTAGAACTTCTATGGAGATTTGCAGGGTAAATATGAAATTGGAGTCCCGTTTTTGTTGATAGCTTTCACAAACAAACCCAGGCCGTTTTCCCAAATGGCGTTTTTCAGATTTTCGGATTCAGGAGCTATTGAAACATGAAGATCTGAAGAGAACTCAAATATTGTTTTTTCGTCCTTCGTATTACCTGCGTGAAATAAAATTAGATTAGGCGCTATGGCCTCTTAAATCGATCAATGTAGGAGGAGTGAGGAAAGGAATTTGAGGTGCTAGTAAGTCGCATCTGTTTCAGTATCGTGAGGGAGCGTTGTTTTTTGGAGATTTTTAGAGTACTTATAACGAAAAACCGGTACTAAAATTGCGGAAATTGTCTATAATCTATTGTATTTCTCTCGCCACTTTCACACGAATGAAATTTACAAATTATCGTTATCGTTTGACACTGTCTACTCGAAAAATATAATCAAAATCGCACGAGCCGTTTTCGAGGAAAAATTGGTAGTTCGTTCACTGTTAAATGCAAGGCAGGGAGATCTATCTGTAGACTGGAATAAGAAGAATTAGTTGTCGAGAAGGGTGTATTGATAGAGTAGGACCGATAGGATAGGATGCCCATCGTCTGGTTGGTTGAACTTTCACCAGAGCATGCTAGAGGTACCACCTTACAAATATTGGCTAGTGCGAGGTACAGGTATGCAAGTTCTGCGATGTAGGGCTAGAGATGGTAGAGCATGTTCTGTGCGTATGCGATGGACTCGCAGCATCGCGCCGTTGTGTGTTTGGGAGGCCCTTTCTTCAGCCCGAAGAGGTGGCAAATGGAGAACTTGCGGATATCCTCCGCTTTGTGGGGGGGGGGGGGCATAGGTGACGTCACACCAAGTGAGACCAGTGCCATGGGGCCTGGAGGTGGTGCAGGGGGGCCATGATGCAGGCCATGATCTCCTGCATCTACCGTTTCAAGGAAAACAAAAATGCTAGAGATGGAGAGTTCAGAGTAAAGTAACTAAGATATGAAGTTCATACGACGCGGAGGGTTTCTGGATAGTTGGATTGATGTGAGCACGCACGAGAGCCAAAAGAGCATGCGTTCACTATATGAGTGCTCAGGCTGACGGTACAACTCACTGAAGCTCAAATCTGGGAAAGTACGTTGTCGGCTCTGAAATTACCGATCTCTGTGACGGCACGGCTCAAAACACTGAAATAAAGAAGTTGATTGACAGAGGCAGTGTGGAGTTTCCTGCTGCTCCAGATCAATTGGCTCAAGGTCAGGAAGCCACGGGTTGAGAAAGGTGAACTTTCGTACCCATTCGGCTTGAGGTGAGCCGAACAATTGGCTGAATATCATATTTCAGCTGATTTGGATTATCCTTCACATGCCAAGTTCGCAGGCACAAACACCTATCAATTGTGATTAACACGGCTGCTTTTCAGCGTCACCCATTTACTTTCCTCCTAATCGGATAAAGAAGATGGTCAAATTAACTGGCTGGTCGTCATAGAATCCAAAATAAGGGTAATGTCGGCTGAAAACTAACTACAGTTGTCATTGTGATCAACACCAAATGTTTTTCTTTCAAAAACGGCTCTAACAGTTTTGGTTACTAATAACGCAATAGTACCATCGAATTCTCATTCATGGGAAAAAGACAGAAGCAGTACACAGTAATTTACTTAAAATTCCTGCCAAATTCGGCTTTAGCGCAGTTTTTCCCCTATCAATTCTCTTCTGGCGTTCTCAAATAAATTTGAGTGGTAGCCCAATAGGCTGCCGCCTATACGATGAGAGTTTAATCACGCTCATAAAACATTTAGGCGCATCACCGGAACTTCCGGAATCACAACCACCATTCCCCGATAATTCCAAAACAGAGAGTCTGAAATAAAAAATCGTGTTGATTGTCTCATAAATTACCTGCACACTAATTCCTCCATAAAGGCCGTCAAATAAATAGGAACACCTCAATAAGTTCTCGAACTTTTAAGCACTATCATTTTCTTCGTAAAAAATGACGTTATGTTTTACCAAGTTCAGATGATCTGAGTGAAAAATAAATTTGGTTAGTAGGTATATCCGTGAAAACCACTGAATGTACGCGGGGCTAAGGGAAGTCTTCTGATGCGTCTTACCAGATATTCTCGTCGTGTTATCCGTGTAATTCAAAACCAGTAAAGACGAACCTTCCTAACCGAATCGGAACATAAAACACTTTCTCACAGAGCGTCAAGTTCTACCAGATTCGTACAAACCGAGTGAAATACAGGTCGCATTAATTGGTTGAACTATACATATCACTGAATTTACGGGGGGGGGGGGGGTAAGTTGTGTGAGGAATTGGAAATCTTGTGTAGTTGATGCAGTAGTAAAGTTGTCGTCTTTCGAGAAATTGACCATTTCTGCTGTCCGATTTTAAGGTTTTCGAGTTCATTTCGCGTTCAAATCTCCTCGAACGAAATGCGTTTACGCGTCTGTTTGTGCGAAAACATCTTCGTCACACGCACAACTTTTCAACAGTTAATCGGATTTTTATGAGCGTTTTTAATGTTGTGGAGATTGGGGTTCAGATAATCCTCTACGACGCCGATTCTTTAGAATATACAGCAGAGTCGGGGCGTGGAAAGAGGTGAAATAATTGAATCTCCCATAGCTTCCTCTTTTTGTGCCCCATTTCGCTCGACTTGGGATTTGGCTCTAAATGGGTGTTGATAATACCCATGAATCTTGGACGTACCGAACCGAATTCAAATTTGCAAATGTGTTATTGTTGTCAGCTTCTTCGATTTTCATCTGATTTGTACGTAATGTTCAGAAATCGATGTGAATTTGAGCACACAAACCTCCCAAACGATGAAAATTAGCGATTACTGCTGGCTTTGCACTATATCCTACGAATTTCAGAAACTTGATACGTACACTGTACCCTACGGATACCCACAACCCTGTCAAACTATCATATTCAATTCTTCAGAAATTCGCATATTTTTGCGGTACCTCACATATTCACTTTGAATATCAGCTCACAGTACACCTCGCACATATAACACTCTCAAAACTCTGAAATTGACCCATTCAATTCTACAAAATTGACCGAGCACATGAGTGGGCATTCGAATTGAAGGTAATGCTAATTTGGGGAAGGACGTACGAGCTGCTACTTTCTACTGGTATTTTCGGAAGAGGAACGAGACGCAACTCGTGAACGAGGTTTATGCGTCCAGAAGACTGGAAAAATGTGGAGAAGTATCTTCGGGGGGTTGAGGATTCCTTCCATTGGAGGACAGGAAGGCGGGAACTTTTCAAAGGCTCGAATCAGTATGTTTGACAGGGATTAACAAACATTTTCGGTAAAGAGACCTTGTTTGGCTTAGATGGTCGCTGGGGATTGATGGAGTGAGTGGCTGTTGACGTGGGACTGAGAAAGTTCTGAAATGGTGAACCGTGGGACGCATTTTGGATCTGATGATTTTGCACTATGGTTTGTGAAACACTCATGAAGGAGAGTGCAGTAGGGTACAATAACTAGTACATTAAGAGAATGGTGAATCCACAGTGGTCCTGCAAGACCTTGGGCATACGGGATCGATTACAAAGCTTAATGTACTAGGACTAGGACGTGAAGGCCGGGTCAAAAAGGGTCAGGGCAAGGGCCCAGTTGCAAATGCCAGGTCGGTTTGTTGAGTAGACCGGGCACATTAACGAGGAGATCCACCCGACTGATTTACTGAACAATCCACGAGCAAAAGTCAAAGAATTAACGACCATGGGACAAACTACACTAACTATAATCCTACCCACTACCGAAAGATCACTTCATGCAGGGAATGTCCAATTACCAATCTATTCTCCTTCTAAAAACCTCCTTCCCTCTTTCTCTTCTTATAGAAGCTTTCGACTGAGACCATTCCAGTACTGATTTATGATCGGGAGATGATTTCTTTACGTGCACAGTCCTCGCCCCCAATACTCTACCTGGCAGGCCGGACAGAATCATCCAACAAGTACGTTCAATTTAACTGTACTCCCGCTGACGGACTTGACGCAATTTTCTCAGTATTTACAGTGTTATTTGTCATCTGTTCTACTATCGTATTTAAAAAGTCTTTGTGCGTTGTTACAGAGCAATGAAGAGAATGGCTCTTTCGGTCTACGGTTAATGGACGGTTATCCCGGGCACTTGTTCCACCACCAGTTGTTCCATCACGGAATCGCTGGACGGTCGGCATTCGCTCCTCCCCCAATGAAGACCTTCAAATTAGAAGAAATGTTATCCCCCATAAGTGTTTCCGTTTCACCTTCGCCTGAAGACACCAATTCCCCGTCATCGTCGACTCCTGATGAACCAGTTTCCCGTAAGTAGCTTCACAATATATATGTTTCGTGTGTTTAGTTTCTAGCGCTACCCAATCAAAGCTAGTTGAACTGAGAAAAAGGTAATCTCTTACTATTAACTCGTCGGTCCAGGATGTACAAGGGAAGAAGGGGAGCACCGAGTCTGCCTGCGTCTTGAATACACTTTATTACCTTATTGACATCATTTCTCAACAAACCACCAAAGCCATTCAAATAAAGTCGAAACGATCTATCGGTCGTTTTACTGGCAGCGATCGACGGATTGTACTGTACATTTGATTTAAACGAACAGCTACTTTTGGTAAGCATTCAGTAATGTCATTCGCTAGAAATGCATCCTCTCACTTGCGCCCTTATATTCCGGGTGGTCAACTGATTGGTAGCGTGAGTACTTTTAGAGATCTCAGGATTTCAACTCTCGATTGACTTTCGCCTCCCCTGTTGATGAGATTTGTTTGAGTTCTCTGCACAACGAGTGGTTTCGGTCGCTCTGTCGGTACTTATTTGTGTAATCCTCCAATAGATTCCAGAATACAGGTTCAATATTTGGTCGCCTTCATAGCTTGTTTCGACTTCAATTCGCTCGCATCTTTTCGTCGTCAACCTGCTCAATACTTCAATTGATCGCTGTGCGCTGCTACATTACTAGGGATTCATGTGCCACTATACCGTGCACTACCAACCAACTATCTAGACGGTTGAATTCATCGATTTCTCATTCTGCTACACATACATTCCCGTATCTGTATCAAATAGGCTATAATCCCGAAGGGACAGGTAGATTGGCAAACCATTCGGGAGGGACAACTTGTAGGCTCACTCGACTCAAAAAATCTCCATTTAATCAACAAGCTCGTATTAGCTCAACGCATTCGCATTGTTATGTCACTATATCCTATTTAGTATCTTAGTGATAAGTCCTTTACGGCATTCCAAGCTCTCCCGACAAGTGTCCTACTGTTTCTGAATTTTTCGTATGTACACAGGCACGTCCAGAAATGGACGCGACGGCACTTCAATTTGAAGAATCTTCCAATTTATCTACTTTTACACAGGGGACTTTTTAAGGGTGTTTTCAGCGTGCCCCGGGGACTTCCAGAATTACATAAAATTGAAACGAACTTTACATCAATGAAATTGGTGGTTGAAATATTGACTCATTTGGTTTACCCACGATTAAATGGAACGAAGCAACAGTTAAAACTAATCTGGTACCGATAGTGGTTGAGGAGTATAGTGTCGGAGAAGCAATAACTGCGCATGGTTAGTCACAATAATAATTAATACAATAATAGAAGGAGAACGGCAATGGAGAACAGATATCAGGATGTGATAAGAAAACTGGAGCTAACTGCCCAATTTCGTGGGGTTAACGCTTGATCAGGGCTTAACCCAATCTGATGGAACCCGTTTTTGCGGAGTGAGGCGGTTAGGTACTGTTAACCGAGTCTAAACAGTTGGTGAAAACGGTCCTAAGGAGCTTACTTTTCCAATGACACTAACGCTCTTCAAGAGTAAGTTGAAGAATTTTTACGTTTCTCGTTGGGTAGGGGAAGTTCTGCTTGTGTGAATTGTTTTCTTTTGGTTTATTATTAATTCTGAATAATAACCCTATGTTTTCGGTCGGGAAAATTGTTTGATAACCCCCTCCCCCCTCAAAATTTGACGCTTAACGTTTCAAGGCATTGGGATTCCAAATCTGCAATATCCGTCCGCCGCCCAGGCCGTTTTATGCCTTTGACGCGAAACGAAAAATTCCGTTCTTTCTTACTGAAATCCCATTTGGTATCTAGTAGTGCCCCCCTGCTAAGCGATCCAATACCAGAAACGCAATTTTGGCAGTTTTAACGCAAATACGCCGTGTTCAAGTTATTTTTAGATGATGGGTAGAATGGAACGAGTGGGAGAGGTGTACGATTGCGTATAGATTGAAAACAGCGAAATTACAGTAATTATAGTGAGACAAAGTCGACTAATTAAAAGAACACATGGGAGAATACAGCGAAAGTAATCGTTTCAACGTCTCACATCAACCACCCGTCAGCTGGGCGTGTCACGTTATGCGAATTGCCCACAGGCACCGGGAATTGGTCATTTTCGTCGTTCTGTAGTGGTTAGGTTATGCTTCGTATAATTCGCATCGTTTTTATATTATATTGATCTCGATAATTTGTATAAGAGAGTTCCTCTCAACTTTTTTCTGTTTGGATCCTGCATACAGTTATTCTCCAAGGTAAAGTTGAGTTAGGTCACTTGGGTTAAGTGAGTATAATTACAAAAGAAAGACCGATAAGGAAACGGCCTTCGCTACCTGTGAGAGTATACAAGCGCAGTTGATTTATTTACTTCTCGCTAATGATTTCCGATCGGCGCCGATGATCGCTACCCTGCACTCTGGGGCCTTGGAATTGGAAGGGTTGTGCCCGAAGAAAAATCTTGAGGACAATGACAAGTTATTCGGTAATTTCTCATCATTTTAGTGCCGTTCGGTACGAGGACAAATACGAAGTATATCCTGTATATTAAGACGGTACTAATTCTAGTCCAGAGCCGATAAAAGCCAACTGGGGCGATAGTCCCTTCCGAAACGGGCTCTCGAATTTCCACGTTTAGATCCGAGCCTAGCGACGACTGAACAAATGCGATCAGACGGTGTCTGCTAAGTACGCGGCTGGGTTTTCCGCCCTCGTGAAGAATGAGTGCAGATTCGCAAAGATTAAAACGGTAGTAATTACGACCTCGGAGAGATAGAGGGAGGAAGAGGCGAGGGCATTTCATCCCCTTACTCGGCTAAGGGTGCTAATTGAGAGGGCGGGGGAGATTTAAAGATTCACTGCCCCCGTCGACAAATCTGCCGGATGAATTGCTCTTTTGACGCCTCTCAACTCAAATACGAGATTTGAAGACTAGAAGCGGATATCCGCATCTACTCAATGCTATGAACGCGCCCTCCAATGTTGGGCCGATGTTAACCAGTTGTGCTCGTTATATGGGAGCTGTCATTCGCTCAGCAGGAGACAAATGTAGTTCTGGGGACGACGCGAAGAATGAAGGCTCTCCTCCCCATTTATGTGGAGTCCATGGAGCTACAAACAAGGGAAGCATTTCGATATTGGGGCGTGATAGCGAATACCAAGTTGTTCGGTTTCCAGATCCAGCCAGTAGCAAATAAAGCTGCCACGGAACTGCTCTGCACTCCATTCTCTCATATAAGGCGGAAGCATGGGCTGATACACTGTGCACTGCCTACCGCAGGAAGCAGATAGTAGAGGTAAGAATGTGTGCCCTCTGGATTGCGTCCTTTACGATGTCTCATGAGTTAGCAGGTCTTATCCCCATCGTACCCATTACGGAGGCAACTTGAGTACAGCCGATAGGAAGTGGCAAAACGAGTGGGATTCAGGTAAAAACTGTGAGAAATGGTAATAAATGAAACGGCGAGGGTTGAAATTCCGGAATTCCTGGAGTATTTATGCACCTCACGAATGCTATTACTAATTACCTAATTGGACTAACACTTGAATTTTCTGAAGATTATCGTAGCGTTTAAGCAGAGTTTACGAGGAAAATACTGCGCTAAAATCTTCAAAATGTTTGAACATTTTATCGTAGTGTCGTGTCATTTGTCGTGGAATTTAATCAAAATGGTTAGAACCATTTTTCAGAAACGGTGTTTTGATCACTATGATAACTATAGTTATGGCAGATGTTGTTCGTACCTAAATCTATTCCATTGTAATCTGCGCGTAAAATATCAAGTTTGAGCTGATTTGGTATGTTTTCTCTTAATCGCGTTTGAACGCACGCAGACCATTTTCTCAAATGGTGGTTTTCGGACTCAGTGGGTCTTAAAACGTAAATATCTCAACAGAACTCAATAGTTCTCTTTTCAGCCGATTACGTAACTTTCTCTTCTACTTCGTAGATCCAAGGAAGGTACAAAAAGCTTCATTAGTTTCAGGGACATGCACCATCGTACTTCCAAGCAGAGAGGAATCAGAGCGCGTGATTTCCAATTAGACCATTTATGTGAGGTTCCCGCGTGAAACATTAATCTCAACCCAACTAGTCTCCGCAGAGCGAATAATCTCTAGCAGCCGCCTTACTGTCTGCAGGGAAGAAAGTTCTCCACTCAGTGGAAGTCGGGACGTGAGACCCGCGATCAGGGAGACCGCTTAATCTTCTTTCCATATTAAGCAGTCCTTTAGAAATCTGTAAGTTGCGGTCCCTCGAAGGAGTCTTTGGCTGCAACCTCGCGGGAAGACAATAAGGGTGTACTAAAGAAAGGCCTTCGCAGGAAGTCATTGTTGAAATCCGCAATGTTTCCCTGCTGGCACCGGTTAAATTACGACGTAGCAGTTCTGACTGACATCAGGGGTCAGAACAACTTTTGATGGCCAGCGCTCCTTAATGAGCTCAAAGGTAGGGGAATCCCCCGCAGCCTGTACTCGTCAGAAGTTACATGACAAATAGAACTGCTTTGATAAAATTCAGGCTTTTGAAAGGACCAGCTCTCTGGAACGCCTTCTTCGAAGGTCTTCTCAGGAGACTCATGGACGGTGGCTACGAGCTGTACGCTTATGTGGATGTTCTGACTGTTCTGATCTGTGTACGGTCGATCCATCAAAACGAGGCCCACCATGTGCTCCGAACTGTCACCCAATGGTGCGAGCCTGTCAAGCTGCAGGTGGCTGAGGATAAAACCCAGTTAATCCTCTTAAAGGGAAAACTGAATAGCCAACTGGCAATACGCTTTGGCGGACATGGGCTTCTTCTTGACAAGCAAGTCTTCAGTCAAGGGGCTTCGGCCAACACCTTCGGTGCCTTTAAGGGCATGTGCGCCTTGCCCACATGGGGTGTGTGCTACCGTGTCACTATCCCCATGCACAAGGCCATCTGCGTGATTGGCTATTGCCCTGTTGCCTGGCGTAGCAAGTTCATAGTCAATCAAAGGAGAGTGAAACGGGAGCTTCCCCCACTTTGAGCTCAACTTGCTGCCACCGACAAATGGGGGTTAGAGAAATGGCAAGCGAGATGAGAATCCTCGGCTACAGGGACGTGAACAAAAGTTTTTCCTCAACATTCGTGAACGTCTTCTCTCAATGATTCTCGACACTGCACGTCTGCGACGTTTGTTGGAAGAGCAGACAAACCTACCGGCATTGAGTGCTACGAAGCAAGCCTATAACAGTTGAGCCAAGTTTGGGAAGAAGGTGATGGCAAAGAAACGTGGTCACAGATGATCTGCCCCTTTGAAACATGCCACCAAAGTGAATAGTTAGATCAGACGGCAAACCAGATTAAGAACTCCTCCCAGGTGGAACGGAATTCTTCTCCAGGGGTCATACCTGGGCAACAGCTGTCCACCGGGAGACTGACAAAATGACCAAACCTGCCGTACCTCCGTGGGTTTGGGAGATGCTGATCAAGTGGCCGGCCGATGATGGCGAAGCCACAACCTTCATGACGGTAGACAGTCATTTGACAAGATATCAGACCTATGTTATTATCCTCGCCATACGCTAAATAAATAAATATGTTATTATCCAACATTTTCTACCTCTCTGCTCTCAAATCCATCCAGTTGAGCCTTTTGTGTTTGGTTTTCTTTTTAACGCAGCAATATGAGGTCTCAAGTCGTCATATGAGGTCTCAAAGTCGTCATATGAGGTCTCAAGTCGTCATATGAGGTCTCAAGTCGTCATATGAGGTCTCAAGTCGTCATAACGCTCAGGTACCTATCTCGGGCGCGAAATGAGATGGCGATAATATAATAATCATCGTTGTCTAAAAGCAACTGCAATAACTTCGCACGCGTGGACAGCACCTTCGTTTATTATCTTTATTACTCAACATAACAATAGAGGAGTCTAATGTACAGAGTACGGTAATGCAGATATGAGCTAATTGGTGCTAATCTCATAATTTTTTATCGGAGTTAGAGCTCAACCAAAGTTGGTGAAACCCATAGGGCCAGTGGAGGAGCGTCAACCGAGTCTAAACGAAATCTTCATAGTTGATAAAAATGACCCCTAGAGTAAGAACATAGAATCTAACAATGAAAGCTTAGGACTCGGAGTTCGTGAATACCGGTACTTATTGTAAGTGAAAATCTACAACGCAATTCTAAAGAACAGTGCACTTGCACAAAAGTTTTGTACGTTTTTTTAATAACAAAAGCAACATTCCTTATTAAAGACAGGAAGATTGAATTGACACGCTGGATTTCCTTAAGCAGGTTCGACTGCAGATGATACGAGGTATTCGAAATTGAGGTACATTGGCGGATCAGTCTACTTCTGGGGGGGATGAATTGGGCAATGTGCCGAGGGCGTTTCAGACGTGCAGAGAGGAATGAAGCGAATCCTCCGGCAGCTAGAGGGTTAAAGTGGCTGGAGTGTGTTGATACGTATTTCTTCGAAGGTAGATCCAAAAACGAATCTTCGTATGAAGTTGAGTTTCGTAACGTAACGTCGGAGCAGACTATTTTGTTGACTTTGCGAGTTTGAGCATGTTGCTTCATTGGGTGGATGAGAGCTTTGTAGTTTAGAACTGTATTAGCGACAGATGTGCGAGGATTATTCAGTCGTGGTTTTAACTTATGTGCTAGAGCCCTGGTTTGAGGGAACAATGAACGAGTGAACTGTTATCGTCAATGCTGCGGTACCGCAATTCACCCGCGATCGCTGGTCAATCAAACGAGGATCGTGAAAGCGGTTAGCATGGTGAGATCGAAAAGAGACTAACCGGTTAAATTTAGCCTCCGTCGTCCAGACCGCGGTTTCATCGACATCCATTTTCACCAAAACCGCCGAAACTGCGAAGCAAAGTTACAAAAATTGGAAAATTGAACCACGGCCGTCCTTCTTTCGAGGTCACTATGCAGTTAGTGAGTAACCGCGCTGAATACTGTTAAACAAGCCGTGTTTTCAGCCGCATCGAGAAGGCAGTGGACTAATGATGTTACAGTAAGGTAATTTGGCGTTCGTTTAACATCCTGTTACGTTGATCCTGCGTCGTAAAGAATTGTATATAACCCGTTAATTATACATCCTGTTGATTCCCCGTCAGCCCCCAACAGACCAGATTAGAAGTTAGAAGCTGCATTAACCTTTCTCGAAGCTAAAACTGCGCAAGGGAACTATCGGTATCGTCCAAATTATTGAAGTCATCAGATCTATAATAATAATGGTAATACATTTGAATGCTACTACCCCGTGTGAGGAAACCTCGTGCTTATGGGAGTAGCTTAACTTCATTATACTATTAGGTACACCACGGAATTACATACAACATATGAAAAATAGTTAATATTAATGTGGAACATATATAGAATATTTACCGAGGAAATTGCGGAGAAAAGAAAAAAAGGAAAGTTATAAATAATTCTTTTATGGCTGCCTTGAAATGGTGTGAGGACGAAATTTCTCTAACCTGTAGGGGGGGGGGGGGAGTTAATTAAAAAGCTCCGCTCCCCGATGTACTGTGGTTAAACGAAAAGGGGATCTAACATTCCCAGAGCCACGAGGATTTAAGTCACAAATTTCGTGCGCACCTGCTGATATATTCTTATGACTCAAAAGCTCAAAAGAGGGGAAACGAAAGCCAATCTCGATAAGCGCGCGAGTGCAGGAAGCATTGTAGTAAACAAAAGCGTAACATAGTAATCAACAGCACAACCGACAAAATAGATGTTAGTCTGATATGTGGTTAAGTGCACTTGGACCAATTTGAGTGGTAAAGATCTGACCACGGTTTGATTGCGGTGAAATGAGGGTAAAATCCGTTTTAGCTGACAAAAGCAGTTAGAATTTTTTTAAAAAATATTTCGATATTTATTTACAAGAATAATATCGGTAACATAACAACTGAACAATAGGCCCATCAAGTTAATTTATTATTTTAGTTATTTGTACACTTATTAGCAGTTTGTAGAGATGATAACCCAATGGGTATACTCTGAATAGCACTAATTCACTACACTAATCACGTGACGTCACGAGGTCCAAGGATTTTTGGGCATAACTAGTTATAACCTGCAACGAACCAACTGGGTGCTGGGCTTAAGTAAGGTAAGACTACGAAAAATCACTGGGATGCTATCTGGGCACTGCGCGTAAGACTCTTAACAGGATCAATCCTGTTTTCCCGTGTGGAGGAATAGAAACAGTAGATCACTATCGTAGGGAATGCCCGTTATGGTTTGGTACTAGACTCGATATATTGGGGGAGAGAATACTAAATAGCACTAGTTCGAGAGAGACCGAGTGGAAAAAGATCCTAAAATTTGTGGAGGGGACTGGTAGATTCCGAAACCCCTTTTAATGAAGCCAAGCCGACTCCCAATAACTCTGGGGAGATGGGAAATGGGCCTGAATGACCACGACTTAGGTCATTGTTCCCTCGGCCTTGGCTGGTGCCCTGCTGATATGTTCTTCTTCTTTCAAGGATTTTGTTCTGTCAAGCCACCGGATGAGGTTGCGGTTGTCTAGGAGGTGAAGCGCTTCAGGGTTTATGTGGGCATGAAGTCGCTGTTCGTGTTTGATTGCATGCTGCTTAATTACTTCGCTCACTGTTTCCATTCTAAGGTCTCGATGGAGGTCGTCATTACGAATGTATCAGTGGGCATTGACTATACTCCTTAGCACTTTATTCTGAAAAGTTTGAATCATCTTAATGTTAGTCCTTGTAGTTCAGCCCCAGAGCTGTATCCGGTACGTCCACGCCGGTTTCAGAACTTGCTTGTATATAAGCAGTTCATTATTATTTATTTAGAGCACTTCGCATATATCAGACATGTACATATATGTATATATACAGAAGATACATAAAAGAAAATTAAAAACATTCTGCTAAAGAAAACGACACTTGATATCTTCAGTACACATACACTCACAACGTGCCCACGGAAGGCCAAGTCCACATGAACTTGTGTTCTTCCGTGGAGTCTCATTAAAACAAATCAATTACTCAGCCAGCTAGCAATCAGTTTCTGAAGTAATCACAAATAAGTTAAATCCTAATTATAAGAGTTCAATAATATGTTTGAAATATGTTTTTTTAATGCCAATACATTCTTAAAATCACTTAAGCTAGTTTTATTTTCATTAAAAAAAAAATTCAGAGCAACAACATAAGCGCATCTCTTGTACATTGCGATATTTATTTTAGGCAGTCTTATGTTTGACCTCCCTACCGTTCTCGTTCCGTATGTACCCGTACAAATGTTTTCTTCGTCTATTCCCGTTTTATATACAAAAATACAAGCCTTCAGAACAAATAAATCAGGTATGCACAGTGTTCTAAAATCTCTGTATAACCAGCTTGTATGGTATCTGGAGGGCCTCCCTAAAATAATTTTAAGAACAGTGTTTTGAACTGTCTGAAGTACTCTTAAACGCGTTTTCGTAGCACCTCCCCAAGCACTTATACCATAGTTTAATAATGAAGAAACCAGACCACAATAAACCATTTTTAAATAATAAGGGCTCAGGAAACCTCCCAAAGTCTTGAAGACATAAAACAGCTTACGCAGCTTATTATGCAAGGAAAGCTCTGAATACTTACCGAGCAACAAATACAAACTTCCAAACTTTATCTTCAGTTCTTCTTTTTCCTTTTTGTCGTGCTTCTTCCCCTCCAGGTATTTGGCGGCGTTAGCTTTAGCTATAGCTCGTTCATTTAGCATTATAGGAAATGCAGTTACTTGTTTGTTAGTAAAATTGACGTGAGACGATTTGAGCTCATTCACTTACCTCATTAACGGTACGCTGCAGTTTTGAAGTTGCTCTTCAACGGATTCACCAACCGCCAGAAGGGCTGTATCGCGAAAGTCGCAATGGTTGTGTTTTCATCGCGTGGGTGAGGCACATCGCTCCTATACAGGAGGTATAGCAGTGGCCCTTGAGGAACTCCTCCACTAATTACCTCTAGGCTACAGTATGTCCCCTCATGCTTTACTCTAAAATATCTCTCTGAAAGATACGATTTCAACAATATTTACAATTCTTTTATGTTTATAGTGAAGCCCTTCATGCCAGACCTTATCAAATGCCTGGGACACATCCAGAAAAAGATCATACAGACTAATTTCTTTTCAAGACAGTTGTTTTCAATTATATCAGTGATACGATGGACTTGATCTATAGTTGAATTTTTTTCACTGAATCCGAACTGATGATTTGGGACGAGCTCCTTTTCTTGGATGAATAGTTTTCAGTCTTTGGTAAAAGCAAGAATAGGGACCGCTCCCTCTGATAAGGCAATATATCGATACATCACGACCGAGTCAGGTTATCGATATGCCCAACATCGTAGGCTCTGGCGCCATGTTTGAAATTAGAAATAACGACAGCTGTACCAGTGCCAATTATTTAATGTTCATTATGTAATACCCCGTTATATAATTATTTTAAATGTACAAAGACTATGAAAAGGAGTGAATTCAATAAAATTAAGAATGGGTATATGAAATAAATATGAGGACGCATATCGATACATGCAGTCGTAGCGTTATCAAGCGGTCAGTCCATATTCTTTGTTTCACCCAGTATCATGATGACTTCCGCCACCTTCCAACAGCGAGGTACATATTTCCGCCGTAGAGTGGCATTTAGGGGATATAGCAGCATTCGCGTCTCTTCTTCTGGGAGTTGTTTGATGATATTCCCTGTGATGACATCACATCCGGGTGCTTTATTGTAAAATGGTCCTTATAGTTGTTAGTAGCAGCTCTCAGCGAGTGACGTCTCAGTCCATACGCAGCAATTCAGCCCAATATCTTCACTTCCCCTTTCTCCTTCCTGTTTGTCGCACGTGAGCCCCGCTTCTCTCAATTTACTTACACGTTCGAGCGGGCTCGCTCGTTTTTATAATAAAAAAGAAATTTCGAAAGTAATTGAGTTAGTTCCGCCGGTAGGTAAATTTTAAAAGTTAACGTATGCCGTTGAGTTGGCATCGAATGGCCAGACGATGATGTCTTCACATCGAAAGCCCTCGCCCTCAGAATCTTACCAGCCAGAGAAGACGTTCTCGCCAAATAGGTACGTTAACTTTTATAAAATTTCAAAAATGTTCGTTCACTCTCGAAATGTCGTTGGTGCGCTCAGTTGCAGCGGCGTGTGGCGGCAGATGAAGAGGCTGATAGCGACACAATCAAATTGTTGATAGTTCGTTGAGGTTGACCGTGCATCCTGGCGAATGTGCACGGTGTTTGTGGTGCGGCGGTGAGGGGTGGGGCGGGGGATGTCAATTTTCGCTCTGCCGAACGAGCATTCAGGGGCGGAAAAAAGGAGATGAATTTTAACGAAATGGTTGTTGTGTGTCTGACGTGGTGAGTGGCGAATGGTGCGAGGGTGTTGACTAGCGGTGATGGGTTGGGGGGGGGGGGGGAGATAGGGTTGTGTGTTGTTGGGTTGAGTTGGTTGTCGATGGGTGAAGGGCCGGGGGGGGAAGGTGAGCAAAGAATGCGGCCATTGTGGTCTATTGATTAGAGTCGACTCGCTGGGCCAATGAAACGGCTGTAGGCGGAGCCTCCGCTCCGAGTTTCCCCCTCTTCCAGGAAAAACCTCCGCTAATCCACAACTCTCCTAATGAATCAATAAAATGTATGTTCACACATTCGCATGCAACTGAGTCCGCACGCTCACGTCCTCCGACGAACTCACCCCCCAACGCCCTTTCCGCCCTTGTCATCTCCCTCGCTTTTCTCGTTCCTTCGAAAAAAAAAAACCTTTTCTTCGTCTCTCGGCGAAATCCTCCTCACCCCAACACCCCCCCCCCCACGCCCTTCAACCCCCCCATTCCTCATACGGTCCTATGTTCCCCCTCACGACCGTAACTCCTCCGCTCCGACAATTACGGTCGACGACCCCGCACCTTCAACCGTCGCCCGTCGCGCCAATAAAACCCCGGGAGGAGCTAATCGAGGTAGCAAAAGGCGAAAGACGGAAAATAGTACGAAACGTACTGTTCGATTAAGAGACGTCGATATCGTCGATTGGGCGGCAAAACTTGCCGAACCGTTGTAGCGAACTAAACCCTGCGCCTGAAGCCTCGCATACCTAAATGACGCAGGTGGCTCAGTGGGAGACACAGGATAAACACGCCTATTGGGACGAAAAGGCTCATCGTACCATCCTGTTCAAGGAGGAAGGCAATCCTTACACTATGAGTCCTTACTGGCTTCCACACTGGGCACTGCCCACTCAGATATCACATCAACATGATGGGCAAATACGAAGCAATTGAGCGCGCATTGTGCTGCAATGAGGACGTAACGGCAGAGCGCATTCTATGCTGCTTCAAACATTTTTCTCAGGGGTGCGTTAACCATAGTGGAGTTTGTTGTGAAAGACGTGCTCAGATTCTGAAAAGGAGTTGGTACGTACGACGTCTTTTATTAGGTAAAGGACATCGTCACAATAGGCCCAGTGTGTGGCTGTGTGCTCTCAGTTCAAAAATTAATTATCTTATGAGCGTTAATCAATTCTCATTGTATTTTACTACAACCTCAATTTTTCAGAGAATGGTAGTACCAGTGGTAACGAAAACGGAACAGAAGTACATCTACATTATGTCAGGCTGCACTTCAGGCCCTGCCTTCTTACACTATTTCGTCAAAGTTGGAAAACCTGTATGGTCTGAAGGCTCTGGCAAAGGAGAAAACATTAACAACGAGGAAGCCAACAGACTGGCGAGAGACGGACCTGCACAGCCTCTAGTAGGACGTGAGCCCTTTGTAGGGAGAGTACCTGAGTAAGAAGTTTGGCAACTGGAAGGAGAAGTGCCTATTGAGTGGATGTGCCTGGCTGAAGGCCGTTTGCTAAACTCTCCAGGGAGCGATCAAGAGATGTCTTCAGTCTGGAGAGAGAGGGTGCGGATTGTATGTGGACTTTTTACAGAGCATTGCCTATAAAAGCGCCACCAGACCAAGATTGGTAGATCAGGGTACTGAGTTGCACATTCTATGAAGCGAAGCACGTACCCTACATTTGTGAGGGGTTGGCTGCAGTGCACCTCAGAGTGTTAGGTGCGTCCTCAGATGCGGTCAGATCTGCGTGAATGGTGGAGACACATTAGGGACGTCGCATCGGAGGACACCAGCTCCGTGGGAGCTGGGAGGACATGAGGATCATGGACGCCACACAACAGGCCCAGCTGAGGCTACAGTGGTTGTGTTCTCGGTTGCAGGATTCTATGGTACTGTCGTATGCTTTGGAGCCACACGTAATCCGTAAGAAACATTTTTGAGAAATAAAAGGTTTATGATCACTGTTGTTAAGGAAACGGGGAGGGCACCCAGATTACTGTACGCTGGATTGAGAGGAGGAAGGGAAGGAGGGTAAAAGGATGTCCCACGGTAGACTGCGCACCAGTTCACATTCGAGCTAAGCAAAATGCGGATGGTGATACTTCGTAGAACGCTTGCTAATTCACCCTGCATACGCAACTCCTCAGGATATTCCTTGCACCACGCATTGTGCCCCAAGGCCGTCAATTTTGCATCCCTGATGTTACTTGACTACACTCTACGAGCTTCTGACACCTCCGCATGAAGATCAGTGCTGCTGGCAACCAACAGCAACGACGTCAGGCCTCAGAGACTTGAACTAATTACCACTGGCACAATAGCAAGTATGTACAAACGTTCTGGTAATCCCTTCCATGGATGTCCTCTGAATCCCACTCCACCCACCCAGAAGAGTAAAGGAGTCGGGACTCTGCCTGAGGTCCCGTCTGTCAACCGAAGAGATGGAACCACGAGTCCCCAAGATCGAACTGGAGCGTGACTGTATGATTATGGGACGCTATAGGAGAGACGAAGCCAAGCACGCACAGCATGGTTAGTAATTTTATCAAGTCATATCCTCCTTCGGACGGTCAATCTACAAAGAACCAACACATCCAGGATTCCAGCCGAGGCGGTTGGTTCTCAAAGACGCTTCCCCCGAGGAGGACGGAAAATTCACAACAAAATTCCGTGGTTAAATCATAAAAGTAATGCTGGTGGCTCTTTCATGCCGCTCTTCCCCTCGAGCTCTGGGTCGAAATGCACAACGTGGGAAGGTGGAGCAAAGATTCGAGGAACCACATAAAATCTCCTTCATCATGAACCAGGGGCTTAGAACGGCGAAGCACTTCACGATTCCCAATCGCATCTATAATTATTTGCTCTGTAGGAGGACACTTGGCACACGAAACTGAAATTCGACGTTCTTGCTTACAGTCTCAGTGCTCACATCCGAACTTCCACTGCTCAGGTTTCTGACGCCACCCTCGAGTTCCCGTCCAACCTCCATCCGTCACGATGCCACCTGTCGATACGGCAAGGAGCGAATTTAATGTTTACAGAGATAGTATGGTTTGACTTATTTGTCACAAAGCGGAACCATCTTGTCTCACAATCCAAGTGGGCACGAGCGCATTTCTGCACTTGACAGTAGGAAAATGGGAAGGCATTGATCTACTTACCATCATTCCAGGTTTTTGGACGCTAGCTTCCTACTAACGAGATTGGCTTCAACGTCTTTCAGGTTGTTTTATAAACGAAACTACGAAAGTAACTGTGTAGTGGATGTAATTCCAACTGACGCCGACCGTGTCCTCCTGCATGATAGCCTCGACTCCCTTTCGAACTGGTTGGCCAGAGTTGACCTTTTCCTCAACCCAGCAAAATACCATCTTTCCATCGGTCCAGTGCTTCTCAAACGAAATGCGTCATCTGCGGCTCGAATTATGGTTGTCACGCCGAGGCTACATGGCCTGCAAGATAGGAATCACCCGTTCCAACGTAGATCACCAGTCGCTCTCCTTCAGACTATGTCTGACCGCATGCATGGCCTTTCTCCATAGACTCCTCTCGACGGCTTGGTGCTCCCGGCCTTCTTGCTCAGGTTAGCCTGCACGTCCCCTCACTCAAAGTCCCGCCATACTGCCCCGTCTTGACCTAATGTTTACGTCCTTGCCTTCTCTTCTTTCTCAACTGGCTAGCCTCCATCTGCATCCCTCTCACTGACTCTCCTCAACGCTGCTGCTTTCTGTACCCCCTAAATTGACCACTGCACCCTTTCTTTAGAGCGTCTCGAACATTCTCACAAGTGTGTCGTGGCGACTATCGTTACTGGGCTTGCTCCCGTTGGTTATGCACAAATAAATAAGTAGAGAAAATAAACTTATACGAAAACATGAAATACATAGCATGGGAATATGGATAGTCAGGTTCTTCTCCACAGATAGCAGGAATATGTCCATCAGTGGTGACTCGAGGAAATTAACTTCTTCTTCTTCTCGAAGGCGAAATCAACTCGGTGAGCGTGAGGACCGTATTAAATGCAATGAAGTGAGTAGAGTTTGTTTTCGAAAGGGCGACCCTGGGGGACGACACGTAAATGCATGAACTGGCAGGAAACTGTATCAGAAGGAGAGAGCGAGCTGTAACTGGGATGAGAATTGATACAGGAAAGTGTCTACGTGGGCACAGGGAGACGAGTGTTACTTTTGCGAGAGTTTGCAGCTGAACGAATTTTGGAAGGAGCTGCCTCTAGTGGAGAGGAATCTGAAATTGAGGAGAGGGAAATCAAGAAAGGAAAAACCCACTTCAGCGGAATCCGCTGCCGTTAGAAATAACCGCACTCGCGGCGGTGGAATTTCTGCAGGTACAAGGGGGGTAAAAGGAGACAATGACTGGGGAAGTCCGAGGTCAAAAGACTCAGTGATTTGACTTGCGTCAAACGAGGGCATAGCAATCTTCTTCTATTCCGTTTTAAAAATTTGTTTTCCTCAGTTCATTCTGCCGATTCAATATTAAAACCATATTTCACCCACTCAGTGCCGCTCTAATATGAACTCGTCAATAGGTGGCTGTGTGCCAGGACGAACATGACGTGCAAGCGGCACGTCAAGAGTGAAATTGCATCACCAGTTCAGAAAGGTAATCCCAAACTTCTGTTTCGACTCCCGGGTTTTTAATGGGGAATAACGAGCGATGTTACCAAATATCACACCGTCGTTGGGAGAATCTACTGCAATATTTTAGCTCATGGCAGTGACATCATCATCAATCCTCCAGCTCGGAACGAGCATGAAGCCTTCGAAAAGTGGTAAGACAATCAATTTATAGATTCTGTCAGCTGCGCCAGCTATGCTGGGAGATAAGAGCCACAACGCACTTGGGACCTTAGTAGTTGGCCACCTTGCGCTTCTAAGGCCTCAGTAACCGGCCACACAACTACTAAACGAGATGCGAGATCTGTCCACAGATGAGGACAAAAAACTTTGCTTGAAACGGATGCCCACAAATGAAAAACACAAGCCATTATCAGAGTGAACTATGAGGATGTACGTAAATTCGCCACAATGACTGACAAATTTGCTTCAATCACTGTGCAGTTACAATTACAAGCTGTAATACCTGGACATACGAGTATGCATACTCTCTCTTGCAAAATTTTGTCAGAAGTTAAGGCTTTGGAAAGTGGAGCGTACAACCTGGGATTGACTGGTAGATCTATATTTAGGTCTAGAATGCACCCTGATGAGTCATCGCATGTTGGGGCTTTGTGAGTGCCGCCTAAAAACAATAATAACAATGTAGCGGCGTGGCATAAGTCTCCATGAGGTAATTCTGTACCCCCCTCCTCCCTGAGCAACATTTTGGGTAGGTTTGTTTACAAATAATCCAGTCAGGAGAGGAGTGGAAAGTGCGAGTTCCCAGATGCTCAGGTCATTTGTAAGTGAGTGGGTAGATTAGAAGGTCGTAAAGGCATCCACTAAAGGGAATATCCATCCCTCATCGTCGGCCCCGGTAAGGAATAAGGAATGCGAGATGGAGGAAAGGTGTCTGTAAAAATGATTTCCTTACGATTGGTAGTAGGAACCAACGAAAGACCTCGATGTCGTATGGATGGGGGGGGGGGGTTCTCCCTGCACTCTTATCGCTGCAGCAATAGCCGGTGGCGCTTCTCTCTTCCAGTTTTACGAACTGCAGGAGGAAATCGCGTCAGAATTTAACGATTGAGCTGAACAAAAAACAACAGGGTCTGGGGCCAGACACCTCACCCCTTTACCTAGCAACATGCCTAAGCAAAGCAACGTCCTTCCTTATACCTTTTTTGAGCCGACCACAAGAGCATTATATTCCAGCGCCGATTCTCGTGTTTGCTTTCATACCTCCTGCTGGGTCGTTCTCGCTGTGACTCATTGCTTTGCCGTTTCTTCAGCTACAATGATAATCTAAGACAGCGGCTGGTCGTACGTTATCCTAATTTGACGTTCCGAATCGTTTCCAGGTCGACGTAACTTTCCACGAATAATTTGAGGTACTTTGTTACGGCGGGCTCCGGCTTCTTTTAATTATATTGCTCTGTAACACTGCGACATGTTACTACCCAGATGTTTTGTTGCTACACATGTTAATATCCACTCCAAGTTGAAATACATAGCTATTGGAGGGAGCCTCACTCGTCTCTAAGACGTTAACGATTGTTGATCCTGTTCCCAATTAAAACATTGTAATGTAACGTTCACAACTACACTTTGCATGAATGTACGAGGAAATGTGCTACTTGGTAGCCAGGTCCTCTCTCTCTCTCTCTCTCTCTCTCTCTCTCTCTCTCTCTTTGTTTCGTAAAATTTGCAGCACAGTTTTTAAATTTATTTTTCAAGTAAGACGAGTTGCCAGCGATTTCCCCTATGCGAGAGCGGAAAAACCTGGTTGAACGGACTTTAACTTTCCCCAACTTCGATTACGCTACGTCAGCATTTCGCGATCCCAATGGTGAAATCACTCAGAAGCTCCAGAAGGCTTAAAACACAACTGTTCAGTACGTGCTACGACTTGAGCTGGGTGAACATGTTACACCGGGTTATAGAAGACTGAGGTGGTTGAAGATTGGCGAGAGGAAAGGAGCTGGCTGTAGCGACACCCATTCACCCTGCAGTCGGGGGTTCAGAATACCGCTGCCGTACTCCCAACGTGTTCGTGTGACCCGGACTTGAAGGAACACAACTTACACTTCTTCCACATACATGACACACATGAAACCCTTTACCTTGAGCTGGGATCACAGTACACCCCCCCCCCCGCAGGCAGGGGGACAGAATTCTCCTGCCGTATCCTCTGCGTGGCCGTAAAAGCCAGCCTTAAAGGGGCTTAAAGGTCACGACACTGACATACGCAACATATTCCAGATACAAATAACACTGCAACGGATTACGTGCCAGAACATATTGACTTAAAACACTCATATTGAGCGAAAGACAGTCCTGGAAGTAGCTCACTAACACCTACGAGCGATCCCCTACATAAGTGCAGCCTTCGGAACGGGGAGGGGAAAAAACCAGGTTTGAGCGTACCTGGGTCGGTTGATAGCGTGTGTCCCACTGACTCTGAGCAGCAGCTAAAAAATCCCTCATGCCTCTAAGGGCTGGTGGGTGGCTGGACTGGCAGCTGCGGCGCATGTGGGGACCTCCCTTTCACCCTCAACGGACGAGCGAAAGGGGCTAGAATTAAAATGCCTGGAGGGGGGGAGCTTCCAGAACACTGCTTCGAGCACCTCTCGCTCATACCACAAACACACACAACAAATGAACTCGCAAGGGTACAGTACGTCAGTCTGCTTCTTTAATCCCCCCCACACATAGTAAAAACAACATGACGAAGTCAGTTAAAACATCAGCAGGTAATAAAAACGCCACCTTCGCCTCTTTCACGGGCTCGCCAAGGACGACACATTCTTCTTCGGACGATGACCAACCTATTTGTCGTCCAAACAAACAAGGGTGTAAAGAAACGCCTTCACCTTCCCCTGCATCACCTAGTAGCCAGAGCAACCTGGCTACTACAAGCAGTAGACACCCAGTGGAGCCTAATATGTTGGATATGGAACAGATGTGTGTCCAAATAATTCCCAGCCAGCTGGTGCGAATGAGGGTCAACGCGACGGGACCAATGCATGACCTCTTCACCCACTGCCTCTTCGAAATATCGAAGCTGGCCATCAAAGCAAGTGCCCCCCCCCCCTCACCACCCAAACGACATCAAAACTGTGGAGGCTGTCGTGAGGAAAGAGCTGCGTAGGACAATTGCCCACCAGCCCGGCACAGCCAGTGCCACCAGCCCCCCTAGCTCAAGGTGATGTACCGAGCCAGATGAGTACCCCAGGCCCCTCATATGCAGCAGTGGCCGCTACTTGCGCCCTCCTCCCTTCCACACGGAGCCGAAGCCGAATAGCAGCCTGTCAGGGCCGGGAAGTGCAGGGTAAAAAAGAAAAGACAACAAAAAAGCAGGACGTGCAGGCCGAGGGCAGCGCCCTGCCTAAGCCTCCCCCCCAAAACAAGGGCACAAAAAAAAAAGTACCAGACCAGTACCAAACTCCCCCCTAAAAACCCACGACAAAACGTGGTAGTGGTTAGGCGTACGTGTGAGGAAGGAGAGGCTGGTCCCTCCACCCCTGACGAAATGGAAGCGCTGATGCGGGTGTCCCTGCTGAGGACTTCCAAGCACTAGGCATCAGAGTGCTTGACATCCGCACAGCAGTGGGAATTGGGGCCATCATCGTGACGAAAACTCCTGAAATGGCCAAGGCGCTTACGAGCTACAAGCGTCAGCCCCGTGGGTCGCTTCCCACCCCTGAAACTGTGCGATGTCCTACAAAAATAGCACCTGGCCCATCAAATTGTTGAGCACAACCCTGCGTTAGGCTTGCAGCCGCAGGACGTGAGGCCCCTTCTCACAAAAAAAGCGCAGCAGACAGAAGGATTGGGTGATGGCAGGTGTCACCCAGCGTACACAAAAAACACTAGAGGGGGCCACAGTGCTACAAATGCCAGCATTATGGCCACCTGGTAGTAGCCTGCACGAGAACTATGGTGTGCGCCTGGTACTCCATGCCACATCTGAGCAAGGAGTGCAAGAGGAGTGCCAATTGCTTTGAGCGCAAATTACAACAGATCTCGCACTCTACACGAGACGCACGCGGTACCATTCGTCAGGAGTCACGAGTGGATTATGAATAGGTTAAAAACATGTATGAATCCTTCAGAACAACACAAATAAGAGTTGCTGCAACGTGCACTCAAGAAACGCTGCAGTGTTCTAACCATACAGGAACCATACATAGGATCCAAAACTCTTGGTCTGGGATCGCAGGCGCGAGTGATGGCTGAAGCAAGAACGGGAGCCAAGGCAGCAGTGGCCTGCATTGACCCGCTTGGCCACTGTGCTCATCCGAGCTGGTGACTTTGAGCTGTTTGTAATATCATTCCACAGACCTATTGCGACACCAATGTTCAAAGTGCTGTAATTCCGTAAGCCGAAATATTTGTACGACAAACTTACCTGAATGTCCAACATCCACACCAGAGACTCAAGGAATGTGAAAGCTTTGTTACAAGTTCCAAAACATCAAACGACACTATACGAAAGATCGTTTTGTTTTTCAGGAAATTAGAATATGTAATAGAAATGTTGAAGTAGACAGTACAACCAACACGTTTAAAAGCAATTATAAGGGAACAATACTAATTAGATATAACTAATAAGCACGTGTATAAATAAGGCTATAAATACAAAATTAAATTAAATTAAGTTACATGTACGAAAAATAAAGGATAATAACTATGTTTATGGAAGAATTATTAATTATGTTATGATATGCGATGTCTCTCTCTTCTCCTCCCCCTCTCTCTCTCTCTCTCTCTCTCTCTCTCTCTCTCTCTCTCTCTCTCTCTCTCCCTCTCTCTCTCTCTCACCCTCTCTCTCACCCTCTCTCTTTCTGACTCTTACTCGTGTTAAAGTATTGGATGATGTGAGGGGAGCAACAGACCAGAAAAAAATCTGGGTTATGATTTTAATTGTCTTTTCCTCTGCATTTGACCTGGTAAGAGCAGATTTATTGTTGCACATTATTCGTTCGATAGAAATCAATGGCAGCCTGCTGAAATGGTTCGAATGTTGTTGGTCTAGACGCCAATAGTGCGTAAAGGGGCCGGAAAACACCTTGCGTTCGTGACAAGGACTGAACAAGGTTCAGTGTTATCAGCTTTTATTTTTATTTCATACTTCCCAAAATCCTCTCACCCGATACCAGTTACATGTTATACGTCGACGGTTTTCAAATGTATCGTTCATGTAGCCCGGGAGATAGAGATAGTACTGTCAGCCACCTGAATGCTGAACTCAACAAATTAAGAAAATGGTTTTGTATGAAGAAAAAAACAAAAGCAAACTGTGTCGAGAGAAATGGCTGTGAAGGAAGTTTTCAGCTTCAGAACGCGATAATATTAATAAATCTATACTGAACACCTCCCTTGGTTTCTGGGGAAAATAACAGCTACTCGGCGACAACAAGCGGCTGCCGTTAATATTTCGCTAATAGTTTGCTCCTCTATTTTCTGTCAGTGGCGGCGGTGAGGGGGAAAGTGCTGCGTGGGGCTTAGCGGACTAAAATTGGCTTTACTCCAGTCGACACAAGTGTCTGGATGAATTATAGCCCACATGAATATTTCATGAGACACCTGCTAACACCTCCGACGCCCTCTTTGTATTTGTGCGCATTGGGCGGGTCGGTGATTGCGACGGCAACTCAAATTTTTCTGAGCCTTTTTTCGACAATTTCCGTTCTACATTTTCATTGACGTCAGAATCTGCCGGTTTCCTTTTGTGTGTGTGTTTGAACTCGCCCTTCTTCAGTTTTCTCACTTCACTCGACACCTCTTCAGTGTTTTTAGTTCTTTACGACGCTTTTCCGTTACCAGTTGATGCTAAGTGCCCCGCGCGAAGCGATAAGCAGCTCGCTGTGTCCATTGTTAGGTTCATACCTAATTGAACTCAGTTTTCATTTGCGTTCAAGCCGATCAGAATGAAAAACAATCTTTTTATATTTCATTTCTTGTTTCACCACCTGTTAACCACAAGTATCCGAAGCCAACTAAAAAATAGTCGTTTTACCGGAACTTTGGGGTGGAAAATTGTAGCATTCGTAAATAAATTCCAGATCATAGAATATCTATTCTTAGGCCACCTGAATGGGGAATTTCAAGAACGACGCGTTGCACTACATAACGTTTTTCCACCTTTCAATAAACGATTATGGAACTAACCGCATTAAATATAGAAACGATTAAGGTAAAGGTCCTCTAAATACACCTCATCAATTTGAAGAAATTCAGTCTGTTGTGGACACGGTTTTAGGTCCTAGCTTCACTTAAGGGACGGTCGGACAACATTTTCAGGGAATAGTAATCCCTCGTTATCTGCGGGGATCGTATGTCCCGCTGATACGAAAAGCGTGTGTACCAAGTCTATTCACTTAGGTTACAATGGAGGATAGGGGAACGGAATTCCAAATATTGACAATGAAGAGCTGGTTTGAAGGAATACGTAATTTTTTGTTGTTTCGGCTCTTCCTGCAATCCAAGTTTCAATGCTTTGTAGGGAGCCATAGCACCATCCAAATCTCTTCAAGCGACAGCACTGCGGTTTTCGCCCTCAATTGTTTACCTTGAAGGACGATTGTTGTCGGTAAGATTCATTTTATTTTATTGTTACCGTCTCCGTGAAGTTTAAAATTAATTATGGTATTGATATCTTCACTTCTATTCTGAAAATTTCGAGAAAACCTTATTTTTTGGGGGGAAAACCTTGTTCGACGCAAAGCATCGAAGTGGTTAGTCTTCGACCTCCACTCGGACTTCCCCGCGTCATTGAATCCGACCGCCTAATTGTCCCCAACTGTTTCAATACCTGTTTTCAAATTAATTATAATGATATAGAAGATCAGTTTTGCTAACTAAATAATATGAAACTTGTTTTTGAAATAAATATAAAATGTTCTTAGTCGTAGTACTTCCTAGATGTTTCATTTTTTCCCTTAATTATAAAAATAATCATAATGATGGGTAACAGAGTTTCTGTTTGATTTTTTTACGATATCCCAGAGCAACATTTTGAATAAAAAATAGGCATTTGTGTGTAGCGTGGGAGGGTTGTTGCGGGTTAGCATAACTGAGCCATGTACCCAGACTGACTTTATTATTCGGATAATCAGCTTGACCTAGCATTAATCCTCCGAGACCCATCCTGTTCGATTCAGCATCGAAAAATATCATAATGAAACCCAAAAAAAGGTCGAAAAGAACTGAATCGTAATATTAAAATAAACAAAAAAAAAACACGAAAGTATCTGGAAAAAACTGAATTTTAATATGAAAACATGCACGCTAAATACTAATATCAAAATTTAACCAAAAATCTATGAAAAAAACCAAAATGAGAATGAAACGAAAGAATTTAAAAAAATTGAATCGTATTAAAACCAAAACGTCGGGGAAATTGGAACAGGGGCGCTAGAAGCGAAAGGCGAAAGGGGAGTTGAGTGGCGGCGTCGTTGGGAGGCAAGCGAGCGGAAGGCGCACTTGCTTGCCTCGAGGGCGGTTGCTTTTTTAATGAGACGGGCGGGAGGGAGGGAGTTCAAACGACGAAATGCTGTAGCTCCCGCGTTGTACCGCGTTTCGTTAAATTTTTGAACCGTTTTTTGCCCATTACAACCACGGGCTTCGACCGATCGGGTCACTCAGTTAATTTGAACTTGGTCAAACAACGCTTTACGGCAGCAGAAAGCGGTAGCGCTTACAGTTTCGGAATTTATTGCGCTGCTCGTAATCATTGCATGACCATTATTCAGCAATTGGTACACAGATAATTAATGAGGCTGTAAACGCGATTTTCAAAAAAAAGGATTGTAATCACTTTTGCAGAGTTATTGGAAAATAACTGTTAGAACTGGTAATAAGCGAAACGGCAGTAGTTGAAATTCAGGAATTTCTGGAGTGAGCCCCATGTATCTCATGAGCGTTTTCAAACATTCACCCTTTAGGTATTGGGTTGGACTACAATACCAATTTTTTTAAACATTCTACAAGAATTCCAGCGGAGTTTATAAGGAAAAAACTGCGCGAAAAACGCTTTTGGTCGAAAAGTTTGATAATTTATTGTGCTGCTCTCGTCATTTTCCCACGCATGAGAATTTTATAGTATCATTGCCTTATTGAGAGCTATCAATATAAAAAATGTAATTAAAATCGTTAGAGCAGTTTTTGAGAAAAAAATTTGTTGTTTTGATCACTATGATAACTATAGTTAACTTTCAGTGGATTTTGCCCATACCCTCATTATTGCGTCCCATGGTAACCTGTAGGCTAGACATCAAGTTTCAGCTGATTTGGTACGGTGGTTTTCTCTAAAAACTGCGCTAAAATCGATTTCGTCGAAAGTTTTGATAATTTATTGTGCTGCTCTTGTCATTTTCCCACAAATGGGAATTTTATGGTATCATTGCCTTATTGAGAGCTATCAATATGAAAAGTTTAATCAAAATCGTTAGAGCCGTTTTTGAGAAAAAAAATATTTGGTGTTTTGATCATTATGATAACAACCATAGTTAGGATAGTAATCACTTTGGCAGAGCTATTGGAAAATAACTGTTAGAACTGGTAGTAACCGCAACGACAGTAGTTGAAATTCAGGAATTTCTGTAGTGAGCCCCACATATCTACTCACTATATCATATCTATATCACTCTATAACTATTTGATTGGACTACAATACTAATTTTTTTTAACACTCTACTAAAATTCCAGCGGAGTTTATAAGGGCAAAACTGCGGTAAAAACGCTTTTCGTCGAAAATGTTGATAATTTATTGTGCTGCTCTCGTCATTTTCCCATAAATGGGAATTTCATGGTATAGTTGCCATATTAGGAGCTACCAATATAAAAAATTTAATCAAAATCGTTAGAGTCGTTGTTGAGAAAAAAAATATTTGGTGTTTTGATCACTATGATAACTATAGTTAACTTTCGGTGGATTTTGTTCATACCCTTATTTTGGCGTCCCATAGTAACCTGCGGACGAGATATGAAGTTTGAGCTGATTTGGTACGGTGGTTTCCTCTAAAAATTGTTCACAGACACACACACACACACACACCTACACACACTGACACACAGACCCACAGACCATTTTCCCAAATAGTGTTTCTCGGACTCAGGAGGGTCTGAAACGTAAAGATCTGAAGAAAACTCAAAATTTTTTTTTCAGCCGATTACATAACTTTCCTTTCTACTTCGTAGAGCCATGGAAAGTAAAAACTACTAGAATTTCTGGTTTTCCATCTAATATGTTTCAAAATACTTCCCCAATGAAGATTGAGGTAATTAATGATTACTTTCAAGTAATTAAATACGCCGTCCGGGGTGACAGACCCAAGAATCTGGCCAGCGTTGAATGTGTTAAAGTAAAAACACATGTTAATTTATACATTTATTAATTGAATTTAAATTAAAACTACTCAAAATAAAATTTTGTATCTGTTATGTAAAATATGCGTAACATAAAATAAACTATAAATAAAATAACATAAGCAATAAGTCAATATTTTTAGTGAGAAGGAAAAACCTGATGCTTTAATAATAAATTATCAACATTTGGCGTCAATTTTGGAAGGGTTAATCTTAAATCTCCTCGGCTAATGATGTGCAGTCTGTTTTTTTTTTTTTTCGTTAGGAGATCGGTAACGCTGAACCCCCTTTCCACTAGGTATGACGATGGAAAAGAAATTAAAAATTTCCTCGCTATATTCCATAATACGGGATAAGTAACGGGTATGTTGTTTTGCAGCCAGAATTGCTGATATCCGTTTTTAAACTGAACCTTAAGTTCTTCGTTTGCACTTAGTTCAGTCAGTTTCCCTTGCATTATGACATTCGTTTCTTCTATGTTACCTTATGAATTAACTATCCACGGTGGTATTACCATAGTCAAAATATCCTCAAACCTAGATTCAAAATCTGAATAGAGGGCAATTTAATTGTTGAACGTAAGTTGAAACGTCGTCTTCCTGGCAGTTGGTCTGTGACAAATTGGGGAACTGAGAAAATTAGACCCGTCCAATATTTTGCTTCATTAGTTTAACTCTGGCAAGAAACGCTGATAAAATGGACTTTGTTTTAATCAAATTTAAACTGTCGCCTTGTAATTGCAAATTAACCATATTAAATTTTGTAAACGAATCTGTTAAATAGGCGATGTCGGGTTTCCTCTTCATTAAATTTTCTTTTAAAATTTTATCTTTAGTATCCAGAAATTCTAAAATAGTCTCAAAAAGTGCAAAAAGTCTTGTCAAACATAAGCCTTTCGACAGCCAGCTTATTAGAGTGTGAAGGAATAATTGATGAAAGTGTTCGTCATTTTCTTCACACAACTGCGCAAATAAGCATGTATTCAACGCGTTGCTTCGGATTCGGTTTACTGCATCAATGACTGAATGAAGTGATTCATGCAATCTTTAGCAACTAAATGTTGTCGATGGATGACGCAATGTATTGCTAACACCCCTGACACATTTTGTTTTAAATAGCTTATAAATCCACGATAACGTCCAACCATGGCGGGTGCTCCATCTGTAGCTACTGATATTATATTTGATAAAGGAATTGCTTTTTCAATGAAGTAATCCACTATCGTGGACCCCGAAATTTCGTTTCGCTGACGTAGACCCCTTTCAGGTTGTCATAGGCCCCTAGGGGTCGATATAGACCACTTTGGGAATCACTGGTGTAGAGTGCTCTCTAATTCTTCTTTTTTTCGCCAGAACACTTAGCTTGTGTTGTTTCGCATTCTTGAGCTTCTTCTCAAGCTCCCGCTCTAATTCTTCAGCCGTCGTATCAGCGAACCCTTCTCCTCCAACAGCGTGGGCTACTGATGGAATTCAGTTGATTTGGGAGGGGCTTTCTCTTTGTGGTTCAGCCAAATCTTTCAGCAGACCAGGAAGAAGAAACACGATCTTGAAAGTGGAATCCACATTTATTAATTGCTATTTAACGAACCGCGGATAGCACTTGGCACTTCGCACTTGGAGTGACCTTTCTATCTCAATCCCTTGCTGAGTTTCACTCACAATAACAAGTTTAGTTTCCTTTCAGTCTAGTCAGTACTACTCTGTTTCAACATTCGTTTGGTGACATACTTTATTTTTGTGGTACTGAAAGGCGGTAATACGACCTCAGACTCACGACGAGAATTCCTTCGAACCCTGAATCCCATCACTACAACGGCAAACACAATCAAGTTGGGAATCCTTTCGTCAACTTTCTCGTACTGTTCTTCCGCATGTAAACTTGAATTTCGCCATGAATTCGACGGGGAGTTGATCACATTTTCCTGCAATTTTACAGCTTCCAGCGCGTTTTCAGGAAATGCAGTACAAATATTTTCACTAACCTATTTTTTTCCATTTTTGAACTACAAATGCTGCCCTCAGGAGTTCGTTTTTCGTTATGAAACTGAATTGGGCGTGAGGGAAGTTTAAGCTGAATTCGAAAATGTGATCGGAAGTTGAAGAAAAAAAAATTCTCAAAGTGGAAGAACGTGGGGTTTTATCAAAAATAACTTTATATAAACTCTCAGAAACGGAACGAGATGGCAAAGTGAAGTTGGCAGCGTTCTACTACACTTTCAGTCTAGTTACAGCCAATTTGTTTTGTTACACAAGCGCAAAACACCCTGCAAATTCCCATTCAAAAATTCCCGGAAAACTCTATTTTCTTCTTAGACCATCAAATTTGAGCCGATTCGATTCGGCCTTTCACTCTAAATCGTGATCACAGACAAACAAAGACTCAAATGATGTTTTCGGACTTCCCTTGAAACCTAAAGATTTCAGGCAAAAGGCTCGAAAACAGTTTTTAGCCGATTGATAGGCTTAGGCCCCTTCTACTCCATAGGGCTAAGGAAAGTAAAAACAGATCTGTTATTGGGCGTCTGTAGGCAATTGGCAGGACGTGACGAGTCGAACTGGCGTGAGATCGGAGTGGTACGGGAGGGAATAGAAATGAAGAAACGATCACTTTGGCCGCATTGTCGAGCGAGTTCTTTCAGTTGGTAGACTTTGGCTCACTATAATTACGGTGATTTCTCCCTTTTCAATCTAGACGCAGTCCAACAATTCTGAGACCCGAATTACAAACTCGACGTAAAATCGACAAAACTGCCAAAATTGCGGTTTTTGTTAATTTTTCAAACGGGTTTTGCCCTTAACGACCATGTGTTCCATCCGAACAGATTGTCGAGCGGGCCGACACAACTAGATACCAAATGAAATTTGGTAAGAAGGGATTTTTAAACCACGTTAAAGGCCAAACATGGCCCGGACGGCTGACGGACATTGCAGATGGCGGATCGAAACGTAGTTTTGTAGTGGGGGGATGTAAATCTGAATAATAAACCAAAAGAACGGCGTCAATTGGTTCAGCCGTTCACCCCCTCCCCCCCAGGAAGTTAACTACAGACATTACGAATACATGTTTTCATTTAACCACCAGCCATCAGGCCCTCTCTTCCATTCTCCCTGGCCACACCATGTGATTACATTTTTCCGTCTTGCACGTAACGCTATATATTACGCAATAACACAAATGAACTATTCTGGACAACTTGTATTCTTCCCAAATGTCCAAACATGACGCCTTTTACGAGTCTGGCTGGTGATTCGACAGGAACTTAAAAGTGTGGTAATGTTAGGGGGGGGTCTTCTATGTATTAGAGCCTTGAACATGAAGTCAGTAATCTGCAGCTGCGTACGCTCTCTTATCTTCAATCATCCTAGCTGCTGTCTATTGTGCGCTGTGACATGCGCAGTCGCAGAGCGAAACGGCGAGCGGCATCATCAGCTTTTTGAAGTTGGTTAAGCTCCCCCACTCTTCAAATGGCAGTATCGCATGAGGAGACTCTGAACAAGCTGGAGGCTCGCAGAAGTTAGCCTTGGGAGCGAAGTATGCAGCTTTAATTACAGACACAAACCAACCACCAATATTTTTTCCCATTTTGGAAGTCATAAAAAGTTAAAATCTGACGATAATTAGGCTTTTTTCGACCGATTATCATACGTTCGTCATTCCACGGGTCGAGGGAAGTGAAAACAGGCTTTTAGCAGGTAGTCCGTGTCGTCCATGTAATTAAAAATGCGGTGGTTCAACAGTTTTGAGCTTCTGCTCACATTTTTTGCTCGTCATGAGAAATGCGGTTGCGAGCCAATTATCGATAGGAAGAAAGGGAAACCACAACGTGCCAGTGAGTCTTCGAATTGGCTTCAAAACTCGAATCTGTATTCTACTCATTAACTAATACGAGGTGGGGGTAATAAACAACGAGACTGGTGGTGGTTCAGAAGACTACCTATCTTCTGAATCCAGTTCTTCGCGCCTGCACAAACAAAACAGTATAAAGGTCCTTCGTTCGAATTGGAATTGTTTTATTTCGCGGGAAATGTTAAGTGCATCTGTAGTGCGACGAATTGGGAAATTTCACATGGGACTTCGAAAAACTAGCGAATTGACTGGAATAATAGGAAGGATTAAAACCAAAATTCAAAGCGACGATGATTGTTTTTTCGAATTTCATTAGATTAAATACTTCCACGGGGGTCCAGAAAGTCAACGTTACTATTAACCAACCCTCTAATCACTTATTCATTCAGTTTACACGAGTTCTGTACAACGTAGCTCAACGTTCCACGCAGAATAACGCTTAAGGTTACGGAATTTGTTGAGATTCTCCTACACACAGCACGACCATTAATGAGCACAGGTTCAGGTCAGTGCACAGGTTATTTGTGATACTGTCAAGAATTGTGTTCACTATTTCGGAATCATCGGGCAAAACCTGTGAGAAATGACAGTAAGATAAAAGGAGATGGTTTGAATTCCGTAATTTTGGAGGTACCCTCGTCGTACAGGTTATTTTATTGGACTATTACCTTCACTTTTCTGGGAACGCCACTCTCGCCATTTTCGTCAATTGACGATTTCATGGTATCGTCCAGTTGTTTGTAACTATCCTTACTAAACATTTGGTACAACCCATTAGGTTCGTTTGGGAGAAAACGAGCGGTGCGTAGCAACACACAACTTTCCGCCACCTCCGTAAGTTCAAACACCAGCTACATCTGCGGGTGCTATATCTTCGTTCAACGCATTTCTACAGAAACATTTATGGAGAACAAAATGTAGAGACTAGTTAGCTGAGAGTTCTCCGTAAGTTTGATAGAAATTGTCTGAACCGTTTTTGAGAAAATTGGAATACCGATAAATTAATATTCGACAAATCTCCTTTTCTGAGTTAACTTGGCTTATATCTCCGTTCAACATATATATACAGAAATAATTATGAAGAACGAAATTTTGGTATGGGTGAATAAAAGACACTCCATTAGAATTTATCACATCTGGTGCAGAGGTTACCCCGGAATTTACGGAAATGTTCGAAAAAACGTTATTTTCGACACATTTTGATTTTTATCTCTGTTCAATGGACCGTCACAGGAACATTTATTGGAAACAATATTTAGGTATTAACTATTTAAAAACACCCTGTGAGTTTGGTGAAAATTGCTGAAGCGGTTTTGCCAAAAAGCGTAAAAAACCTATTTTTGCTTCAGGGGCCCATTTCTCCGTTCAGCGTATTTTCATGGAGATATGTATGGAGAAGAAAAGTTAGGTATTGATTAGGAGAAGATAATTTGAAAGTTTAATCAAACTCGTTAGAGCCGTTTTCGAGAAAAATGCGAAAACCCTAGTTTTTGGTACATATTCGTCCCTCCCCCCCCCCCTTCTCATCAGCCGAAATCGTCCATAACCTTATTTTGGTGTCTACAAAAAATAACAAACAAAACAAAAAAAGAACCAGCTCAATCGGATCAGCCGTTCTCCCGCAAATCGAACTACAGACACACACACACACATACACGCACATACACACGGACCACGCGCCGAATTCAGGTTTTTTACTCAGTAGGGCCTGAAACGTAAAGATCTGAAGAAAACACAAATTTTTTTTTGGGCCGATTACTATACTTTCCTTCCCTTCGGGTAGCGGAAAGTAAAAAGAACCAGCTCAGTCGGATCAGCCGTTCTCCCGCAAATCGAACTACAGACACACACACACACGGGCCACGCGCCGAAATTAGGTTTTTTAGACAGTAGGCCTCAAAACGTAAAGATCTGAAGAAAACCCAACTTTTTTTTTTTTTGACACGATTACTATACTTTCCTTCCCTTCGGGTAGCGGAAAGTAAAAATTGGTGTTTAGACCGCTACGATAACTACAGTTTCGTCGATTTGGCTCATATCTTCATTTTGGCGTGTCATGGCGATCTGCAGTCTAAATATGGTCTTTTGGCCGTTTTTGGTTCAGTCATTTCTTCTCAATGTCGTTCACAAACTCAGATAAACACAGAACATTTTCCGAAACGTTTCCCCTTGAAAAACGATCTGAATTACGATGGCATTTCACCAAGATAATGGCTGTCTGCCTAGTGGTTTCTAGTAACGTTTGTCATTCCAATGTTAGATCGCCGGTCATTGTATTGTGTGACTTGAACTGCATTAAAAGGAACTAGGTTTGAGTCGGCTAAAGTTGTGAAAGAGAAAGCGCCCTGAAGGAGCCGAAAGAAGAAGACTTCCAACCTTGTTTCGCGCAACGGAAGATTTGCGTGGAGTGGTGTAAGAGGAGAGAAAGGCTTATAGCCAGGTGATGAGTGGAAATTTGCGAATTCAACAAAACGTTTCACACATCATGCCTCGTGAGTGGAAACACACGGTGAAGAAGTAAAAAGAATGAATTTTGACGAGCGGGTTGAATCAACTGATTGGGGGAGGGATGTTCTACAAATTATTAAACTTGCAGCATATTTCTGTCAATATAGATGGACACATGTTCTACCCCAACGTTCCTCAATCTGTTATCGTTGTTGCAAACACTATTCTCACTGTTATCATTTGATGCCGTGCCGCTCACACAGGAAAGTACCATTTGAGTTGATTAATTTGCGTCATTTTCACAGGTTCGTGCACCCAAGCACACATATAAAGAACATATTAGGCTCCCGGAGGAACTGTGGAGTTGAAGAATCGATCCTCGAGAGGTTATTGCCGACGATCTGAATGTCAAAAACACAATTTCCACCCTACTGATACAAACATATTTGTTCTTGGTGTCTGCCGAGCCCTTCATATCCCCCTTCTGCTCCACTCGTGAGGAGTTAACTGTCCTTTCCTTTCCAAAGACCGACGTAATTCAGAGCTTATGTGCTAAACTGAGGTCATGTCGTTGCATATTGCGCTCAAAAGGATAAGTTGCGTGGAGCAATCGTGATGCTGTAAAAATAACGTGATTCAATTCAATTCCAGAAGATTGAACGCTATTTGATTGGTGATGGAATATCGCTTCTCGTAAATCTCCTGTATCCCATTCAACGACTCACTTTTGACAACTGCGCACTGAGTTAACGTCACTTTTATTGGGCAGCATATTGGATTTTTTATACTCCCAAAGAGTTATTAACCTATTCCATCGTGTCTGTTTTGTAGTGCCCCCGTTATCAGAAGAATCCAGATATAACGGGCGGGAGTTTTTCTCGAGCCTAGCGAACAACATATCTCACTTTACCAGTTACGTGCGAAGCTGGTTGAGCGTATAGTTGCTTTACCGCTCAGAGATATTTTGAGACTGTAAATCCCGGTTGAATTATTCCGGTTGATCTGATGGGAAAGAATTCTTGGAAGAGAGAATATTCTTTTCTGATGGAAAAGAACACATACGGCGGATAAATTCAGTCTTTGGAACGGAAGGAGGACAAAAAGCTAACCAATAAGATAACACATTTGCAAATCCGTTTAAAAACATCCGCGCGCCGAATAGGTTTTCATTTGATTTTACTTTATAGAATCCGTTGTTGATTAACAATGTACCTGATTGGTATTGCAGAACCTTACACGCTATATAACGTGCGCGTTATTCATATTGACAGCGTGGTATCAGCCTAAGTTTGCAAAGTATTTGTTGACTTGAAGGAGAAATGTCGCCTTAGAAAGTTGTGACAGATGGTTGAACTATACTGTCGTCATGAGAAGAACGTGTCGTGGGCGTTCGAGTCTTCAGTTGACAGGGATTTGTAGACTTTATGTTACAGGTTAGTGTTCAGTGAACCTCGTCATTTCTTTCAACAGGATTTCTGTAGGAGAGTCTAATTTAAGATTGTGGCGGTGTGCCTCGTTGAGTGCGTGTGGACAATGATCCTTTGCAGTGCTTCTGTATAACCGGGTGTCCATAAGATATTCCTGATCCAGTTGGACCGCTTCGAGTTTTTCAGACTGGGATGGTCCTGGAGCTATCTCGTCAATAGATAGATGGTGGTTCGGGCTAACAGTGTTAGTTCGGCTCCATTGGGGATGACTTCCGGCACACCTCAGGGCTCTCACATCTGACCGCTTTTGTTCCTGATATTCATCAACAATATCTGTTATGTTCTACTTGCTATGGTTCGCGACGTTCAGCACCATCTGGCTTTGCACCTATACCTGGCCCGACGAGCGATTTGATTTGGTTCGTTCACCAAAACTAACTGTTCTTCAATGTTAGCAAATGTTCACCTTGGCTGCTCCTGAGGCCAATCCCCCGTCTACTTTAACTACACACTAGACAGTGCAGTCCTCAAGAGGGTTGAGGTTGTTTGTGACTTGGGCGTTGTGTTTGACTGCCTAAAGCCTTGGGATTTTGGCGGGAAATAGTCTTGACTTCACTGACACGAACACATTGACCTCACTCCATGGCTGTCAGGTCAGGCCATGGTTGATATATGGCTTTATCGCTTCGTCTCCAAACTGAATCACCCACAAATTACTTGCAGTTGCACAAAATGCGTGTATGAGGTTTATTTATGAGTTTAATATTGCTGATCATGTGACGCCATATTGTCTTGGAAGTGAAATTGATAAGAGAATGGCGCTTATACCGAATCGGTGAAGTGTTGTTTAATTGGTCGAAGGCAAAGAAACCTGAATTTTTATTCAAAAAATATATATTTACATCTCAAATGCACAATATAAACACGCGCAATGCTAATAGTTTGCAGAAAAATTAGCAAAAAAAATGTTGCAGTTCATTCCACATTCAAAGTATTCGGCTTTATTTACACATCCAAAGTAGTTACAAGTTTTCGACAGTGTTGAGCCGTTCAAAAAATAATTCGAGGTTACGTTATTCCTGAATTATGTAAATAGTTGAAGTAACGTACCTTCAGCAGTATTTTTGTTGTTGATATATTTAGAGAAAAGTTAGATGGCAAGAAGCGCATATAGATGTATTTCGATTTTGCTCAACGTATAACTTCGTATTTTATTACCTAAGCTGCAACAGCGACTATGGAAATAAGTATGGACAGACATAATAATTATTTGTATTTTCCTAGCTTGTAGTTAAACAGGACCAGGTGACCCGGTTTACGTCCAGGTTGATAAATAAACATTCATTCGTTAATTCATTCTCCTCCTCCTCCCCCCCTCACTCACACCCTCTCTTTCTCTCCCTCTGTTTTCTGGTTTATAAACTGACGTTTTTGAGGGCTATTTCTCATTTATTGCATCGTTCGTTATAATTTTTTTCTGGATCTTCAACAGGCCAAGGCCTTTTTTCATACCACAAGCCAAAAAAAGCGTATGTTCTTCAAGGGACACACAACTGTTGTACAGGAGACGATCAATTCATAAACTCATTAAACAAGGCTCGGCTACTAAATAAAAATTACAACCAAAGGCCCGATATCCTCGACACTGGCATAGTCAAATGGGGTGGACATGAGAGAGCACCGCGTGATTGATGGTGGCGTTGATTGAATCCACTGCTCGCTGAAAGGTAATTAATTTCTGGACAGCGCACAAAGCATGTGTGTGTAATTGATGGTTAATTGGTCCAAGTTCTCTTCGTTTCCACTTTGGAACAGATGAAAATGACGAAACACCGCGCAATCCGCTTCACCCTCCGGTTTGTAGTGCGGAGCTCTCCCAACATATTGCGCCCCCGTCAAATGGCTACCTGATTCAGAAACGTAATGTTAATGTTTCCGTGACCGACCCTCGTTCGGCCGCTCAGACAACCGGAAGTTCCAGACATTTGCAAACAGGAAGCTCGCCAACTTCCATCCAACTGACTCGTATTCGCGAAAAGAAGTGTGTCTCGTTCAGTACTAATTCGAGGCAACTCACATAGACCGAAGTCCTGTACTCACCAGCCACCTCGTACTCGACTATCAGAGATTAGATGGAGAGGATCACGGGTTTCATAAGTTGTCGCACTAACTCATAGACTTGAAAGTTAAAGAATTCGTAGCCTACGAAACATTGCACAATATCACAATACCAGCTTGTAACACCAGTACTGGTGCTCCAACAATCAAACGGAACAATTTGAAAACCAATGCAATTGCCTGGACCCTCGAACGTGGTCCTTGAAACTATTGAAGAATCTCGAAAACTGCTCCACACTCTTGGGAGAAATCAGACAATACTTACACCTCTTGAGCTAAAGCTTCCCCTGTTCTGTACAACAGGAGATAGACCAAGTTCTGACCATGGTAGATTTGGAAGAACCACAGAGACGAGTTTTACTGTAGCACGAAGTTGTAATTTGAAGAGTTAGGAGATCACAATAGACTAGAGCACGTACAGGCAGAAAGAAGAAGTGATTGGAATAGGATACGAGTTTGAGTGTACAAGCCTGAACAAGGGGGCTCTGTAGACGTGAAACTGGTTGTACGGGGCAGCAGAGAAGTCCAAAATGTGGTCAGAGAGGTGAAAAGAGAGTTTGACGCGAGAACTGGGAGGTAATTGTCGTTCGCAAGAGCTGATAGATGACTGAGTTTGGAGAGAGTTGTGTGTTGTGGAGAGGAATGTAAATTTAGGGGTAGGAAGATAATATTTGGGAAAGTCCAGAAAAAGGGAAAATCCGTTGTCACTTGGAAATAACTGAAGAATTGGGCTTTGCAAACAAAGGGCTTTGACGTCAGGAAGGGTTGAACTCGAGGTTCCGAAACAATGAGTCCCGTTTGGACCTTCTGCGCTCCAAGTACCCAACTAATTCGGCCTGCGCTGAACAGACCAATTAGCCAAGCAAGCAGCATCTGGAACAAACGCTGCTGTGGCCTACTTATGACGTATCACACAACTTTCCTCCACCCAACGTACAATCCAGCTACTAATCCAATCTATTTTTCATTCAGTTCAAATCAACTCATAAAACGTAGCTTTAGCTATCGAGTGGTAGCGCTTGAAGTTTCGCAATTTATTGTGGTGCTTCAACTCATGTCACGACCGTTATTGAGCAATCAACACACAAAGAATTCATGAAGCTGTCGACACGATTTTTTTTAGAAGGATAGTATTCACCGATGGCAAACGAGGTAAAGAGAAAAAAAAAACAATTTGAATCTGATTCTGTCACAGAAAAAATTGTATGTACATAAAACGAAACTGAAATAAATAAATGAGTAGGTCTTACTGGGATATGAATGAAAAATACGAGGGGGCTGAACGTTCATGAATAACTTGCTGGAATATGATTCGGCTTCTGGCAGATGGAGAAGCAAGTTCCCGAAAACCCCCCATGGTCGGAGGAATTATTGTGAAAAATCAAACAAGTAAAAAAGAGGCTTCACGCCTGATGAAAAATTCCAAGTGGCACAGACTTGCGATTAGGGCATAGGAAGCGGAGAGAAGTGCAATTAGGTCAGGTCTGTGTGTTGCGAATGAAATAAAACGATAACTGCTTCCTTGAGGTCATCAAAAAAAGAAGAATATTTCTTAGGCGCGCGAACGCAAACCAAACAGCCCCACTCTCTGTTCGTTCCAAAATTTACGAACGCCTTCCTCTTCCCCATCATCTGAACTTGGCAGGTCATTGAGCCAGCAGTTCGGTTCCAGAAATTCCGTGTTTTGACCACTTCCAACTCAAAACATTCACTTTCTTTGTAGAAATAGGCTATCAACCTAAGCACATAAGTCGAGCAACATTCTTAGACGTCGAAAAAGTCTTCTATTGACAATATCACGATGGTCCAAACTATTTCCACATCTTGCCTCATCTTTGTTTCTAATGAATAATCAGTAGCTATAATGTTGATGACAATGATCCGAATCTGAATTTTGAGTATACTAAATTCAAAAATTGACCTTATTCCAGTAATTTACGGCCAAAATGAAGTGAAAAGTGAACGAAAAATAATCAAAGTTGAACTGGCATGAGAAACCATTTTTGACATAATCAGCTAATTGAGATTCCAATGTGTGGTACTTCCAACATTTTTGCTTTGATACAATCACGAATGAATAAATATTTTCTTATTGCATTTCCCGATCTTGAAAGAAATTCGAAATTTTCTGTGAGAAGTTTACAGCCTCGTCCAGAAGAAGAACAGGTGTTGGACCGATTAGTTCATTGAGAAGCCTCGAAATTCATATTTCTTCCTTCGATGTTGCAGTGTAGTAGTGAAGTGGGGCCCGGTCTCTAGCACAGCATTTTTAGATCTGTAGGTAGAATGGCAATCAGCGAAGACGTCTAGCGTATACTTATAAATGAGCCTTTTCTGATCACCTCCTGCTGTAACTCAATGAAGAAATCCCATCTGCCTCCTCTCGCCGGTACTTCGGCGTCACCATGGACTTATAAGGCAGTTAATTCACAAATCCAGAAATAGAGCCCACCTAAGATCTCTTTTCAACGTATTCTTGGAAAACAAAGTTAGGATCTACCTAAACGTCTTCTTCTCACCTGGATGTATGCCCTTTACATCTGAAGAACATGTGCAAAACGCCGTATCGTCCACTCTCCTACGTCAGAAACAGACCTATTTACGATGACATGCAAATACTCATTCACACTGAACTGCATTTAAAAACACACCAGTACACCTTTCCTCACATCACCCCTTTCGCAGCTCAAGGCCTGATCCCATGACTAAAGCCATCCCCCCTGTACGAGTATTTTGAGCAACTTCGCCCTCAACGAATAAGACGTAACTTCTAACCATCGTTTCTGTTTACCTGTACCGACTGACTCCCATTAAAGTCACCGGGCGATCGTAGTCTGGTTGTTTCGAGCACAAGCTCAAAATATCTGTATATTGACCTCAGAAATCCCCATCCTCATTCAAACCATTCCGCCACTATTTAGCTGTCCAACCCAAGTCAAATTTATTACCGTTAACACCCGACCTAACCTAATAATCCGGCTTTAACTTCTTACCTGTCAATCTCCTCTTGCCGAAAGTGTCCCCACAACAAAGGGGGATACATTCCTCGGCTTTCCCAAACCACGGTCATTCCTCTCAACCCCGTTATGAACCGCTTCAACCCCCTCTGTACGAACTCCTAAAATTTCCAACCCCTTCCTTTTGATATCCTCCCCTCTTAAAATCACGTACCGAGAACTAACTAGAAAGACGAAAAACTTGTACGACCTCACTTCTGTTTTGGCCTTCGAGTTTTGTGCTTCCTTACGCTAAAGTTTTAACTGTTAACCGTATTTATCCCCGATCGTATATAACCGTCTCCCTGTAAATATTAATACCGCAACATCTTCAGTAATATTGTGTACATAGTAATCCCCGTTTAAATAAAAGTGCGTGTAAAGAACATTTTCTCATTTCGAGTCACCCTGGTCTTAACATTTGGTCCTCCGGGTCGGATAAAAACTAATTTTGCGGCTGTAGCATTTCGGGTCCAGCGCGAAAAGTGACGATTGACTTTTGTAACAAACTAGTAACTTCCTCGAATTAGTTGTTGAAATGGTGCAAACGCGTTCCGGTGCCGGTGTTGAGGAGGAGAATGACGAGTTCTCTCCCGCAAGTGACATCGCCGTCAATGTCGAACCTACAGATTTTACAAGCAACTCTCCTCTGACAACGTCCGACTGCTCTTCAGAGAGGTATAACAAACATTTTCCATCTTCACTCGTTATTGATGACGTAACACGGCGTCTCTACTTTTACTTTATGAAAATAAGTAAACTTCAACGCAATTGTGAAAAATTAGACAAAACCACCGATTCAGCTGAATTCGAAGCAGAGTGCCTGTTTCGCGAATTTGTTGAAGCCCGAGAAGAATTTCGCGAAATGGAAAACACATCCATCAAATCACCGATCTCGGACTGGGCTCTAAATGGTTCGAAAAAATCTCAACGCAATTGAACGCAATGTCGTCCGTTATTGGACTTCATATTCGCCCATTGATGACTTCACCCACTGGTAGCCGCGGAAATGAAGTTCAATCTCGCACGTCCGACCACAAACAGCTCTACGCCAATCATGATGCTTCGCTAATTGCCATGAAGGAACATAATTTCCTAGTTGGGACCATACCAAAGTTCTCAGGAGACATTACGGAATTTCATTTCTTCCGTACCATGTTTGATAAAGCGGCTCACTTACTGAAAATTCCGACGGCAAAGAAATTGGCTTTGCCTTAGGAACACCTATCAGGGCACCCGCTCTCAATTGTCAACAACATTGGCAATACAGATGCTGACTATGAAAAGGGCGTACGAAGCACTAGTCAGTGAGTACTCCGGGAAAGAAGAACCGCCATGGCCACCCTCGGAGCGTTTTACGAAACGGCTCCAATAAAGTCGAATCCGGATGCAGATGATATCAGCTGCTTCCTCTCAAAATTAATTAATAGTAGAAATTCAGTTCGTAATTTGAACATTGACGACCCATGTGACTTCCGGGACTATTATGCTGCGTATGCGAAACTACCCGCCGATCTTCGTGGAGAGGTTCACAAAATACACCTGATCCTGAGTACCTCCTGAAATTTCACGATTTGATGAAGTTTCTGAAATCTCAAAGCGATCAACGCAGAGCTCGAAACAGCGACCAGCGTACCGCACGGGGTCAATGGACAACCCAAAATCAACGGAAAGGTCCTTCAACACCGCTGAGAAGAAACTTCATACCCATGAAAAATTCCTTCGCTGCGCTTCAGGACAACGGTGAGTCATATGACCGTGTTGATTGTCTAATTGATGAATGTGATACCCCTAATAATAATTATTTTGCATCGTATCCAAGCGTTAAGCAAAATTTTAGTAGGAATTTACCTTCATTTCAAAATAATAATTTCCGCTCTCACAATCAAACAATGTACAGTTCTATGGTACGTGGTTCTCAAAAACCTTCCTCTAATGCTGACCACCAAATTCGTTTTCCCTGCCAAATCTGTAATGGGCTACACGCTCTGAGAAAATGTCCAGAATTTAGGCGAATGTCGGTCCCAGAACGTAGGAATGTAATTGGAATTCATAAACTTTGTTGGAACTGTATGGCGAGTACTCACACAGTTAATAACTGTCCCTCTAATTCAACTTGTTTTAGCGTAATCGCCGTCATCACACCTTCCTTCACCTCGATAATGACACATCTAATTTTAATAGATCTCAACAACCCTCCTCGTATTCTTATCCTAATCCACAGAACAGGCAATCATTTAATAAGCTGCCCAATCGCTCACACCCTCATCAGAATTTTCAAGGTGGGTTTTCAGTTGAACCAACTAGACCATCTCCAAGCACTTCTAATCCAGCGTCTCACCCACCAAATAATTCCAACTCCCCCGCTTCTATTTCCTCGTATTATAGTAATCCCAATCAAGTAGTTACAGGAAACGAAGTTGACCCCCACCTCTCCACAAATCGTTCCTGGCCCCCCCTTCCGGTTCAAACGAACAACTTTTCATCTTCCCACATGAGTGGAACAGCACCTTCGATTCAGCGGAACGAAACCTCCTCACCACCCCCTACCTCTTCATGGGATCCACGTCTGTAGATTAGGATGTTGCCCGACCGATGCCCCTCACTCACATCAGTTCAGTTGCCAATGCGTCGCTCTCTCCGTCCCTTAGACATACTCCTCTTGATCAGGCAATAATCCCTACTGCAGAGGTTTATATTCGCAACGCTGGTGGCAGATGGCATCGGTCAAGGGCCATACTTGACACTGGAAGTGAGGTAAACCTGATAACTCATGAAGCCGCCCTCAGGACTGGCATGATTATTCTCTCCTCCCCTATCAGCATTTCTGGCGTTGGTGGCACCTCGAGCTCAACGATACTAGGAACTACTTCCCTCTGGTTACGCCAACCCTACTCGATCTGACCTCCTATAACTCTTCGTGTTGTTACAAGGGCTACAAATGACATCCCACATCCTCCCTTACCACATCATCTCTGGCCTCATCTTAATTCTTTAGAACCTCGCTGACCCCAAGTATTTCCAGCCCCAGCCTGTAGAGATAATTTTTGGAAGTCTCCGTCTTTGAGTCAGTTGATCTGCAAACTGTCATTTTCCCAATTCGAGGTTCTCCACAGCACGCCGGACTAAATTAGGATGGGTAATCACAGGCAGCTACTTACCTCTCCCTCATACCAAGAGTGTTAGTTTTCATTCATCGGTCACTGATGTTGGGGACAAACGAACTACCTACAACTCTACAGATTCTTCAACAAATTTAGAAGAAAGTTCCGTAAGCCATCAAAACCCACGCATAGTACAAACACCATCTGCTATTCAAACTGTTTATCTAGCACCAACCCGTAGAAACCATCAACGTTTAGAGAAGATTCACTCTTCTCTCCCTTATGATCCTCCCACCCTCTACGCTTGTGTCAGTGCTACTAAAGTGCACACTTCAAAATGTACGCCACCAAAACCCCTACTACCTTACAGCACATCCTCTAAACATACAGACTCAGATCTCCATCACCTCTTGACACGCCTTTTTGAACTTGAATCATCCCCCATTATAAGTAAACTCACACCTGACGAGGAAAAGGCGGAAGAAATCTTCAATTCCACCACCACTCCCGCCAACCCAATGGTCGATTTGTAGTGGCCCTCCCTTCAAACACCAACCTTCTCTCCTAGGCGATTCCCCACAGCAGCTCTTCAACGTCTCTTCAAGACTGAAAGCAGGATGCGTCGTAATCCTGAATTACATTGTGCATACAACAAATTCATGAGTGATTACCTAATTCAGGGCCACATGGAACCTCGTGCACGCCCTCCCCCAGGCACTCCTACGTACTACATGCCACATCACGCTGTACATCGACAAGGTGACCCAGCTGATAAAATACGAGTAGTTTTCAATGCCTCACAGCCATCCACAACAAGCTATTCCTTGAATGACTTACTTTTACCTGGGCCTCGCCTTCAATTAGACATTGGTGAAGTTGTTACCCGCTTCCGCTTGAATCGTTTTGTTTTTACCGCTGACATCCGTCAGATGTTTAGCAGATAGAGCACAGAGAAGAAGATTCAAATTTTTTCCGAATTCTATGGAGATTCAACCCTAATGATCCTATAACTGATTATTGTCTAAAAACAGTAACTTACGGAACGACCTCTGCTCCATGGCTGTCCGGGAGAGTTTTGAAAGAGTTAGCTACAATTCATGCTGTATCCCATCCCTCATGCTTCACAAATATTGAAGGAACAAACGTACGTAGACGACGTAAATGGAGGTTCAAATTCGATTAGTGCTGCCCTCAACATACGTGATGAGTTACGTAATCTTCTTTCACTAGCTTCCCTCGAACTTCGCAAGTGGGCTGCGAATCATCCTGATCTCCTAAAAGGTATCCCATCTGAACACATTCTTCCTTCCTCTGAACACTTGGAATTCGATCCCAATATTGATGATTCAATAGAACTCCAACACTCAAAGTTACTGGGACTATGCTGGGACCCATCTTCAGACTCATTTTTCTACAAACTGTCAGTTAGCCAAAATGTACATACAAAACGAGAGCTCATTTCCCAAATTGCACGGATTTATGATCCCCTTGGTTGGTTAACTCCTGTCATTGTCTACTCAAGAATCATCTCCGGCGCAATTGCACAGTCCCATTTTTCAGTGGGATGCACCCTTGCCATTTAACATTATCCACAACTGGAATAACCTCCAAAGGCAGCTTCCTGATCTATCACAATTACATATCCCCCCGATACGTGCCAGTATCTGATGGCCCAATTTATTTAATCGGCTTCAGATGCATCAGAACAACATATGCTGCAGTGGTATATCTGGTAGTTGTTCACACCCCTCAAAACTACTCCAGGCTTATATCAGCCAAAGCGAGGATGTCTCCTATTGGTAAGAACACAACTACTATCCCTAGACTGGAACTATGTGCAGCACAACTTCTGGCTAAACTGATTGCAAAAGTATCACCGACATTCCCAAAACTCAGCTCTGATCACATATTAGCATTTTCAGACTCCACAATCACTCTGTCATGGCTCACAGCTTCTCCAGCTCCAATTTGGAAGACCTTTGTAGGAAACCGGGTTGCTGATACTCTTTCTCATGTACCACCTCAACAGTGGTTTCATATTGGGACTTCAGAGAACCCAGCTGACGCTGCCTCACGTGGACTGACGCCACAGCAGCTCCTAAATCATCCACTTTGGAGGAAGGGCCTGCTTGGATAAAACAGCCCCTTTTTCACTGGCCTCTCGTACGTGTCCGCCCAGAGCTCTCCAATCCGCATGTTACACATGAAGCTCGTCCAAGCAAATCAGTTACACTAACTGTGGCTAACGTTTTTGATGATACTTTCCATCGCCTCGAAGAGCGTCACTCCTCCTTTGTCTCACTTCGAAACACAACAGCCTGGATGTATAGGTTCATTAAATCTGTCCGTCAGGTTTCTGACCCCTCGCTTCGTGAAACCGTATACGCCTATATTCACAACTTCGACAGGGTACTTCAATAACAGCCTTCATTCAAGCATATGTTTCTCCCCTCAATGTCGCAGAGTCAAGAGCAGCAGAACTCATTCTGGTCCGCCGAGCTCAGCTTCACGCCCTCAGCCCCCAATTGAGAGAAGTCCACTCAGGTACAATAAAATCACACACCTTGGGAAATCGTTAGCTTATTTTATAACCCCTCATGATAACATTCTACGGGTGGGTGGGCGACTAGCAGCTTCACATTTGGACTTCGATTCTCGGCACCCGATGCTACTTCCACCCCATCATCATCTTACACACTTGCTAATCAATGAAGCCCACATCTCTAATCACACACACTGGACCATCCTCCACACTAGCATTCCTTCGTAGAAAATACTGGATTGTGGACGGAAAGCGGAATTGTAAGAAAGCAGTTGTCCAAATGCAACAAATGCTTTTCTTTCAGCCCTGTGCCATTTCAACCACCAATGGGACAACTTCCGTCTTTCGGACAAGTCCAGCAACCCCCGTTTCAAATAGTAGGTGTGGATTATGCTGGACCATTCCTCCTTACTTCGTCTTTTCGTTTCCGCACCACGGCTCACTCCAAGCAAGGGTCGCAAGGCCTACATGGTAGTTTTTGTGTGTTTCACCACCAAAGCAGTGCACCTCGAGTTTGCCACCTCCTCTCTACTCCGGCGTTCATTTCATCCTACCGTAGATTCTGTGACCGCAGGGGAAATCCACAAGCGATATACTCAGACAATGGAACAAACTTTGTAGGGGGCTGCTGGAGAACTTCGCCGTCTTCGATCACTTCTCTCTTCCGGAATTCCACCGAGTGGCTGTGAGGCAGAGAAAGTCTCTCTCATGGTACCCAATGGCACTTCATTCCTCCTGCCGCACCTCATTTTGGAGGACTATGGGAAGCGGCCGTGAAGTCGGCCAAAAGATTGCTTCGTACTGGGCTTGAGGCCAAAGCTTGACGCTAGAATGTTTCATTTCTCTGCTAACTCGTGTTGAGGCGATTCTAAATTCCGACCATTGATAGGCATGTCCACGTCACCAGATGACCTCCATTTTTTAACCCCTGGACACTTCCTCATTTTACGCCCTGTAATTTCTGAACCATTGTCATCACCTCTATCAACTGATCAATCTATCTCTGCTGGATATTCCATATCACCCCGCCATTCCTACACCTCTCCGTTGCCCCTCCACCGCTCTGCTCTGACAATACCCTGGATGAGAGCCATAATTTGGGCTCAAGGTATAAACAAGTAATCCAGCTTGAGCATTCTGGAAAAAGATGGCAGGTGGAATACCTGACAACCTTACAGGACAGAACGAAGTGGTGCAATTCAAGAACAGGAATAGATCCTTCTATTGGTCAAGTAGTGATACTGATGGAACCAAACCTTCCAACTACAGAGTGGCGTTTGGGCCGCATCACGCAACTCCATCCCGACAAATCAGGCATCTCCCGAGTTGCTGAAGTAGCAACATCCTCTGGGTCCATCAAACGACCCTTAAGAAAATTGTGCCCTCCCAACTCAGTAAGTTCCTGCAATCTTATTGCAGCGCCGGGGAATATGTTTCGAGCACAAGCTCAAAATATCTGTATATTGACCTCAGAAATCCCCATCCTCATTCAAACCATTCCGCCACTATTTAGCTGTCCAACCCTAAGTCAAATTTATTACCGTTAACACCCGACCTAACCAATAATCCGGCTTTAACTTCTTACCTGTCAATCTCCTCTTGCCGAAAGTGTCCCCACAACAAAGGGGATACATTCCTCGGCTTTCCCAAACCACGGTCATTCCTCTCAACCCCGTTATGAACCGCTTCAACCCTCTGTACGAACTCCTAAAATTTCCAACCCCTTCCTTTTGATATCCTCCTCTTAAAATCACGTACCGAGAACTAACTAGAAAGACGAAAAAAACTTGTACGACCTCACTTCTGTTTTGGCCTTCGAGTTTTGTGCTTCCTTACGCTAAAGTTTTAACTGTTAACCGTATTTATCCCCGATCGTATATAACCGTCTCCCTGTAAATATTAATACCGCAACATCTTCAGTAATATTGTGTACATAGTAATCCCCGTTTAAATAAAAGTGCGTGTAAAGAACATTTTCTCATTTCGAGTCACCCTGGTCTTAACACTGGTGGTTAAAGAACATGGTTCATAATCCTGACGAAAAGTTGGGCAATGGATCGGAGAAGCTCGCCGTTCTCCAACCATCTCCAAAATTCCCTCAGAACAATTGGCGCTGTCGGTAGGACGAGCCAGAGAGAAAACTTTTTAAAAGCGAATTCTCAGGTCGAGATTCGCTGACCCTGTGAAAGTTCCAGTGCATGGGGATAAATGGCGACGAGCCTACTACAATGTGAAAGAAAAGTCTTTCCTTGTAGCCCCCTCATTCCTCGAATCATTGATCAGATTTTCCGGGGATTCGCCCAACTCTCAAAAATCCGTTCATTAAAGTCGTCCACTCCAGTAGCAGCGCTAACAGTGAGAGGGGAGATGTACCAGCCGACTAACATTAAAGGCACCGGGCGATTGTAGTCTAGTGGTTAAAGACGATGGTTCATAATCCCGACGAAAGTAGGGCAATGGATCGGATATTCTGATCGCTGTAATTTTTGTCTAAGTGAGCGGCTCTCCAAACTTCTCCAACCTCCCCCCCCCCCCTCAGTACATACCAACCATGTTTTTGAACCAGTTTATATAAAGTTCCACATGATTCTGTAGTTTAAGGCTCTCTCAATCACTTCCGGCACGGTATGATTTATAAATTGGTGGTCGTAAACATAATTGTCAGATAAAAAACAGGCTAACGTGGCTCTCGATTGACACTTTGGTCCAACGTCCAGCGCGAAGCTGATTTCTAAAAATCACGGCGACCTGTCACTGTGATCTCGCTCTTGGTTAGAAACGAGTTGTTAGATTGAAAAACCAAAGCGCAGTTGTAATAATTGTGGGGGAAACGGAGAATGTCAAGTGCAGACCGGGCAATTAGCCGTCGTCAACGGGTAGCAGTTCGGAAGTGAGATAATTAAACGATGCTTGGCCCCTTCCCCTAGTGCGAATCACGCATCTGCATTCAGTTCCACGCGACTTGCCTCGTGGGAGACGGGAAGAATAAAAATATACGATGATATTTCGAAAATTGAGATGGGTTTGAATTCGAACTTGTGACTGATGAACCTAAGCTCCGGTACCGCGCGAAGAACTTGAATGCGCCCGCGAGTACGCGTGTATCCTTATCAAAGTTAACGTTAATTTAAACTGAATCAACCATCAATTCATCTTTATTCGGTGCCTATTTTCGTAATAGGCAGACATTCACCAACCATATTTTTGATATTGTTTATAGTGCCTGATCAGTATAAAACGCCAAACCGCACATACAGCACAGATATTCCTTTTACAGAGCCCTACTTTTGGAAACCCTTTACTAATCCAACCTTTTTCCCCTCTATTCATTTATGTTTGGTAAAACGAAACTCCGCGTTTTACGTAGAAAGTGGAAGTGCTGTAAGTCATGAATTTATTGCCCTTTTACAACTCATACCACGACTCTTATTGAGTGATCAATGCATAATTGATTGACGGGACCGTCAACGTTTTCAAAAATATCTGGGGCGGCGTATTCCACAACTGTCCTTAGTCTCATGTCAGTTCAGCAACGTTCCAAATAAATACATAAGTTTCACGAAGAACCATAAAGATCCAGAATTTATTCAGTTGCTCCTGATCAAGCCACTACCATTATTAGGCGATAAGTGTATAGGGTACTAATGAGGCTGTAAAAACGAGTGACCTACTAGTGAGGCTCGGCCACAACTGGGTCTATAGTGTGGGCGAGCATGAGCCCTCCCATGTCCACCCAGTTCCATGGAGCTGGTGTTCTCTGGTGCGGCGTCCCTAATACATCACCACCATTCTCGCACAAAACGCAAGACAACCTCGAGGTCCATTCCTGCAACCTCTGGCCGATGTTGATGAACCCCAAGCACTCTGAAGCCCGCTGCAGCTGATGCTCCGCTGACTCCAGCTCCACCTCCCAGAATCTGCAATTCTGTACCTCTGACTAACCAATCTGGGCCAGGTGGTACCTTAGTGGACCCACCACCATCCCATACCTTCCGTATTTTATCTCTCTCCAGACTCCCTGGGGAGTCTGATAAACAGCCTTGACTGCCTTTGGCCAGGCAGCCCTGCACTTCTCCTCCCACTTACCAACCTCCTTCATCTAGTGGCTCTTGGTGGTCCCTACAGAGGACTCATGTCCCACCGGGAGAACCGCACATACAGACATTTTAATAAGGATTGTGTTTATTGTCTGGAAATTATCGGGTTTTCTTGAAACGGCGGGGGTTTGAATTCACGCATAACGTTTCAAGGCATGGAGATTCCAAATCTGCAATGTCCGAGTCATATGTTCTTAAAAATCCATTCTTCCGCCAAACAAAACCATTTGGTATCTATTTGTGCCCGCCTGCTTGGAAATCTGATCGGGCAAAAAATGGTTTTAATAATTAGCCGAAGACGAAATTTTGGCAATTTTATTGCATTTATGTCGTTTTTGGTGTGCTTACCCACGTATTTGTTGATGCTGAGTCGATTCGGACGGAGCTCATAGGTGCAGGGCTCCGTCAAGATGGACGGTGGTGAAATCGCAGTACACAAAGTGAAGGAACTATCACGAAGAAGTTGTAGAATTCGCGGGGCAAAGTAGCGAAAGTTATCTTTTCTCCCCGCATTTATCTCCGTTTCCCGCATGGCCTCCCGTCTCACCTCAACCACCAAAGATGGTGCGCCAAGGAAGGACTTTTTATAAATCCGACCAAGACCACCACGGTTTCCTTTACTAGACGAAGAACCTTGATATAGTACCACCCACAATGCAAGGAGCAAGGCTCCAGATAATGAAGGAGGTGAAATACCTTGGGGTGATACTGGACAAGCAGCTCACATGGAATTCGCATGTGAAATATGCGCTGCACAAGGCAACTACAGCCCTTTGGGCGTGTAGGAGGCAGTGCAGCAAATCCTGGGGCATAACTCCAAAAATGATGGAGTGGCTCTTTAAGGGGGTAATAAGGCCCCGCGTCACGTATGCCTCCACGGTGTGGTGGAAGGCGACACGCCGGCTGGCAGTAAAGGAAAACTCCAACAACTGCAGCGGCAGGCGTGTCTTGCTATCACAGGGGCCATGGGTACATGCCCTACTGCTGCAATGGAAGTCCTTCTGAACATCTCACCTCTGCATATGCACATCCAGAGGACCTTACCTGGGGGCAGCAAGGCTTTTGCAGACGGGTAAAATTTCCACCAGGGCTAAGGCGAGCCTCCATAGAATAACCAGACAGTTTAAGATAGAAGAGGCAGCAGTCCTTGCTACTGACGTCATGCCAGAGCAGAAGAATTTTTGGCTGCCATTCAGCGTCAGCGTCCACTCATGGGAACGGTGGGAGAAGGCGACATTCCGGACCGAGGTGGGCGCGCTGCAGTGGTATACCGATGGTTCAGTTAAGGAAGGCCGAGCAGGACTGGGCATTGTAGGGCCCAACTACAGTCTTGCAAAGCCGCTGGGGGAGTATGCCACGATATTTCAAGCGGAAATCCTAGCCATAAGAGATCTGCGCAGAAGAGATCCTGAACAAAGAACTCAAGGGCAAGCGAATCTACATTTTCTCAGACAGCCAGGCCGCCTTAAAGGCCATTGCAGCCTATAGTTTTAGGTCTAAGCTGGCATGGGAATGCCTCCATGCGCTCAAGCAGCTCGGCGCCCGTAACAGGCTCTCGCTCATTTGGGTGCCGGCTCACAGGGGGCATGAGGGCAATGAAAAGGCTGACCGCCTTGCGAAAAGGGCTACAGAAACCCTACCCATCGGGCCTGAGCCACATGTGGGTCTGACGAAAAGTCACCTAAACCGTCTGGTTGCTCGATGGGAGATACAGGAAAATGGCGCCCATTGGCATCGCCAGCCACGACTACGACAGGCGAAAAGGCTTGTCACGCCTTCCTGTCAAAGGGCGAAGGCGATGCTGACACTCTCCAGACAAGATCTGAGAGTACTGATAAGCTTCCTCACCGGGCACTGCCCACTCAGATATCACCTCAACAAGATGGGCATCTCAGAGGCGGTGGAATGCAGACTCTGCGGTGAGGAGGACGAGGCAGCAGAGCATATCCTATGTGAATGCCCTGCTCTGGCAGCAAAACGCTTTGAATACTTCGGTCAGGGGACCACTGAACCCCAAACCGTAGCGGACTCTGCGGTGAAGGACATACTCGGCTTCCTAAGGGGGGCGGGCGGGTATGTACGACGCCTTCTACTAAGAAAGGGCCAGCACAATAGGCCCACATAAAAAGCGGCCGCAGTGACAAAGGGACTTGTCCCACACGGACTCAACCACCCGTCAATTCAAGTCGTTGCATCGTGCTAGTTGTCTAACTGTCGCCTGGAATATTCGTTTTTCCGTTGTAGTCAGGCCGTGTTTCTTATCGTTCAATAGTATTTTTCGAAACTGGAAGAATCGGATGAGTCTCAGAAGTGCTGTAAAAACATGCTCGCTTGCGTATGAGTTGTCGTTTCCCGGATTGCTGATACACCCATGCTATATTCTCCATATTTGTCGACGTTAGATTAAATTGGATAGATCTCAATTATGCTGTGTGAGAGAATAATAAACCGTTGTGTATTAATTGCGCCGTTTTTCAATCGAGCCCACAGATTACTTTTACCAACCGCGTTCTTTTTTTATTGAGAATAATTGAAAATGGGTCCTCGCACGCCGTATGACAATGTCATACAAAACGAATGAGTAGTGGATTCCCCAATCAGTCGATTATTCTTCTAATGAAAGCGGCAATATAAAAGAATAAGAGTCGTAATAATCAATAACTCCAAAGAACACATTTAAATGAAAATTAGCCATCTTTTGGTCCACATTCCGTTCCTTCGAAGAGAGAAATTACGGCCAAAAACGTATAATTGAAACGTATGAGGGTTTTATCTGATGTACCTACGAAGCAAATGGAGAGGAATCTGTGCAGACCGACGGAGCGTCGTAAGTAATGAGTTGCAAACGCCGAAGTCAGTGCAATTCGGTCAATCCACTTTCCACTCGGATGGCCGCAGTAAGGATTTACCTGTAACTTTGTAGCAGTAGGTTACAATTATTAACAAGAACGCTACGTACTCAATTACAATTCTACGTGTACACCAACGGAGGACATAATTAAGCATTGTCGTGCGAATCCGCAGAATAATATTTTATTCATTTTGAATAGTACACCTACGTATTAGGCCAGGGAAATGTTTGTAAACCCCCTCCTCCCTTAAAAATTTGACACTTGATGTTTCAAAGCATTCTAGAGGAAATCGTGAACCAATATAGCGAATGTTATAGTTTCTCCTCGACCAGGGTTACTTCCCTCAGGCAGTGCTTCCGTCTCATTCCAACCACCTTTCAGTTCGACTCGTCACTTCGAAAATTTCAATTTTCGATGTTCCAGTCAATTCATGGTTCGAATCATTTACTATTAATTTGATCGAATGGGTTGGGTCTCGGAGGTGTAAGACTGCGTCGAACTGTGGGACCATTCTGTGTAGGAGAATAATAAACCGTTTCGTGATACTTTGCAGCTTTTTTCACAAATTAGGGGACGGTGGCTGGGCGCTGGAACGAAAGGAATGTGGACCTTTCGATTATATTCACGACAATCGAAAATTTCAGGGTATTATCAATTGTCATAAAACAGATTTTAGGGCATAGTTTGTCAATTATCACTGCATCAATCTTCCACAATTCAAGATCGTTTCCTACCGAAACATACTTGGGGCGTTTTGCATGTGGGTCCCCTTTAGTGGTGATCCAAAGTTTATCGAACTTGGCTCTAAAACTGGAACTGGATACAAAAGGGAGCTGATGTGATTATGACTAAATCCTAAGTGGCACTAGCAATAATCAGCGCTAGCCTTAAAATCTCTATTTACTCGAGGACTCCCCCCTGATCCGAAAGAGGGAGACCAGGTGCAACTGCCGTCGTTTGGAAAACGAAAAAGAAGGGAGTGAAATGGCTTCAGTAGAGTGCTTCCTCAGACATGAGATTTCTCGTTGTATAAGGCGTTTTAACCGTATAAAAAAAGCAGACTCTTCGAACATTCTCGTCGCTTTACACCCAGTCTACTGCCCTCATATCTGCCAGTATCGCACTGTTTTATTTCCTTCCTGACCGACTCTGCGAACCCCAACTCATATATTTGTTCGTAACCACCAACGACAAGAGAGAATGGCAAAGCTGCAGCCATGCGATGGACGGTAGGCTCTGTGAAACCTACCCACGAAAACAAGTTACTACCAACCATCCCCAGCCCCTATCATTTTTACGCTTTCAGTCCTGTTCTCAATTTTTGAAGCGAACGCTGGGAGTCGATTATTTGTGTTTTCAAAAGTGCGTCTAGAACAAGCTCAATAAACAAAAGACAGATTTTTTTCAGAGTTACTTGAATTCCCCCTAGATTATTAATCTTGCGAAAATTCGACAAGTATTTTTTTAAGACACTTAACTAATAGAGGAAGATGCACCACATCCGTTGGAAGAGTTGAAGAATTATATAGGGTGAGATGGCGAGACCAACACTAATTTTATTTTAGAATTGCTGCAATTAAAATAGTAACGCGAGAACATGTCTGGAATCGGCTGTGCAGCCTAGTGGCAAGTTACACTAACCAACTGAGCGTGATTGCTCCACCAAATCATAAAATGACTAACGGTTCAAGGCCGTGAGACGAATAACGATTCAAATATCGTCATTGACTGTTCGACAAACCTATCGGACGATATATGGAGCCGACAGGAGAGAGAACTCAACCCTTATTTGGGCCGTTCCGTTCAGATTTTCTAAGTTTGTCGAAGCGTCTGAATAGAACTGAGTTTCTCCCATCCCCCTAGAAGCGTTTTGGAAAAAATTGATGGTATGGGAGCGTTGAGGTGGGCCGTAGAAAGTGATTAAGGGGCTATAAATATCGCAGCTTCTACGTGCGAGGGGTCTGTTTTCAATAAACGAACGAACTTAATCAAAAGTCGAGATTTTCATCACCACAATTTACTTCTTCAGTAAAGATATTAGCTTTAAGCCGTCTTGATCTGAACGATATTTGACAAGATTCGGTTTACAAACAAGTGCGGGGATCAATGAATGAATATTATGATAGTGATGAATACTATGATAGTTTTTCTGTTCTACTAAAACAGAAGTTCGAAAAAACGGACGGTGTTTTGGGTTTGAGTCTGTGCTAACGGTCAGTCGTCCTTCTCTTGTTGGGAATACTCTCATTATACCAACTCCTTTCAGCCTCTTCTATTTTTCACATCCGCAACTCGCCTTTCTGCTCCTTGCTTCTCACTGTAAAAAAACATCGCAGTCTAGCGGAAAAAAATTAAAAATCGAGTATTCTTCAGGTTCTGGTTCTTCTGGTTGTGGTTCTTGGATTTCGATTATCTGGATCTGGTTCTTCTGGTTCCAGTTCTTCAGATTGTACTTCTTCGGGGTTTTCAGGATCAGCCGAGCCTGTCTGTAGTTAAGATTTTAAATAGTAAATATTTTCGTTCATATTTGGCGAGAGAAGTAGGCCCGGGACGTAGAAACAAGTGTATCTTTCAATTTTTTGTAAAAACGGCTCCAACGGTTTACGTCAAACTCACACGATGTAATTTTTTATTGTTTTGCATAAACGTTCTTGGGACAGCGCATTGAACGCAAATAGCAGTAGTGATGGGTATAGTACAGCTGGGATGAGTGACGTAATCCCCCCTCCACCACCACCACAGCTGATATGATGTAAGACCCCCCCCCCCCCACGTCCGCATTATTGTAACTTCTGAGAGGATCCCCCCCCATGTGACGTCACGTCCCCCACCACTATAAATCCCCTCATGTGACGTCATGCCCCCACAATTGCCGCAACTTCTGAGTGGATCTACGTCATACCCCTACTAGTTATCGCGCTAACGCCTAATTACCTCCTACCCCAATTTCCCCCCACACATGTTCACGCTAAATAAATCCCGAGCACACGTGGAGCCCCGTCGCTACGTATTTTTACTGAGACACAATTGCACAGAAAATGGTCGCCCTACGCTCCTAGCAAACATTGCGCGACAATTGTGGGGGCATGACGTCACATGAGGGGATTTATAGTGGTGGGGGATGTCATATTGGGGGGATCATCTCAGAAGTTGCGCCAATTGTGGGGGCATGACGTCACATGAGGGGATTCACAGAGGTGGGGGACGTGACCTCACATGGAGGGGATCCTCTCAGAAGTTACACTAATGCTGACGGGAGGGGGTCTTACGTCATATCAGCTGTTGTGGTAGTGGGGGGGGGGGTGTCTCCAAATTCGCTCAACACAAAAACCTCACAAAAACTCTGTAAAGTCAAGTAAAAGTATGAAAATTGTTAGTGGTAAAATTGAATACGAGTATAGATGAACCTTTCAGCCGTAGCAATGTGTACAGGGCTCCAAAGGGGTTATACCAAGTTTTGCTGCGATGCAAGCTCGTCGAACACCAGAAAGAACAGATCGCTACATATACAACGACCAGAACTCACCGACACGACCGAACTAAATAAACCTTGTCAACCTCTCCATATGAAATTGAGACCCATGCGAAATGTCGAGGGAGCAATGGACAAGGAAGAAAGAGAGCTTTCGTACTTGAAACAGAGGATCAGAAAATTAGGGGGACCACAGATGGAAAGAGAGGTTTTGTAGGTCCTTTCTAAGGAGCTCGAGTTCAAAGGAAAAATAAGAACAACTCAAAAGCCTAATTTTCGGGCGACGCATGTTCAAGAAATGCTTTTCCGTTTTCTCCATAAGACCTCTCATTCGAGATGCGTCTCTCCCGATTTGAAAGCAGTTTCGAATGATCACGAAGAACGATTTCATTAGGCTATTATTCAGATGGAAACAAGACAGCGGTAAATGCGATCGGAAGATTCTGAACACTTCAGTGGGAGTCAGCAGATGAAAGCTACACATATCTATTAGACATGGAGTTATATTGTTTTCAGTATTGAGTTCATGTTATTTCGTATTTGGTTTTCTTCAAAATAAAATATAAAAAACGAAATTGAATAGTCCAATCTCTGGAAAATCATGCCTGACAACATTTTTTTAACTTCCGATTGCAACTCAACACACCCACAAAATGTAATAACCTGGAAAATGTTCTCAAGGGATCATTTATTTTATATTATTTTTGTTGTTATAATTTTTTTCTCCGCTTTGCTCCTCTTTGCTGATTGTAGTAGGTTGTGGGAGGTAGACGGTCGACGTAGTGATGAAGAAAGCGTTGAAATGTACCGTGAAAAAAAACCACCAGTTGGTGTTTACCTAATACGCCTCTCACATGGGCTCACTAACAGTTGCAGAGAGGTCGTGGAGGATCTCTCCAAGCCGCTGATTAGGTAGCGAATTAAAAAGAGGAGCATCAATAATTCATCGGGTAAATCCGGAAATATTGTCGGAAGAGTTCGAGGGTCCTGCGGATTTATTCGATTGGAGACGAAACTATTCTAAACTGGAATAATCTCAAGTCGAAAAAGATTTACGCGCCGAGCGTGAGAGCGAGATAATTGAAACCAACTAGCAATCTGTCAAGCGAGTTGGATAATAACCCGAGATTTAGTGGGTGGCAAGTGGAAAGGGCGCTAGTGCTGAAGGATTCGGCGATTGGGAGCAAGTGGCAATAAAATCTAACAGCCCTGTTTCACAAGCAATATTTTAAAAGAGGGTAATCCGGAGCCACTCCCCGCCTATAAAGGGTGTTGCATTTTGTCTGGGCTCGTAAAAGGCGAAGAAAAGGCCTATAAAAAGGCATGTCCATCCCTTTCGTCTCGGTTCCCTTAAGAGGGCAACTCTTCTCGGGCTTCTTCCTTTCTTTCTCCTCCGTCTTCTTCCCCGCTTCTTCCTTTTGGAAAACTTTCATCCTCATCAACGTAGATCTCCCCAACCAGCTCGTCACTTTTCGCACATCATCTCATCTTCCACCCTCCTTTTAATTATCGCTCGTCTTCACAAGTTTTTTACGAACAAGATGAACCAAATGGAATGGATTTCGAGGAACACGAATCGGCCCGGTTCAACTCCTGCGGAATAATTTCGGTTTCGTAGAAGTGATTGAGAACCTCCAATTAAAAACATCAAACGTAAGAGAGTATCACACAACTTTTCTCTCCGTCAAATAATTCGGGGAATAGCCGATGGCCGATTTTTTTTCCTCGCTTACTCTTCTCTCACACGCTCTGTGTGTATCAATCGATCGACACACATGGTTTACGTTTTTAGAAAAAGTGAATTTAGCTCTTATTTTCCCTACCTAACTTTGAAGCCTAAAACATATACTTTATATGTAGGGAGCCTTGTTTTCGAGGTTTGCAAAACGGAAGGGTGAAACAAAGAATATGGACCGACCGCTTGATACGACTGCATGTATCGATATCAATCCGTTAGTTATCTCATATTTATTTCGTATATCCATTCTTGATTTCATTGAATTAACTCCTTTTCTTAGTCTTTGTACATTTAAAACGATTATATAACGGGGTATTACATAATGAATATTAAGTAATTGGCATAATCATACAGCTGTCGTTATTTCTAATTTCAATCATGGCGAGTCAAGCCTACGATGTCGGGCATATCGATAACCTGACCTCGGCCGTGATATTTCGATATATTGCCTTCTCAGAGGGAGCGGTCCATATTCTTTGCTTTTACCAAACGGCACAAAAACCGAACGAAATGTATGAAACCCCTCGTTTTTTCGAAATGGTTTGCCAATGGCACTTCGCATCGTTCATGTGGAAAGAGCCACCTGCTTACAGGCAGCAAGTATGCTGGAACTGGGCTTTTTCAGGCCTGGTAGAAGGGCGCCAGGCCATCTGATATTGAACCGAGAGCGTGATTGTCGGTGGGGGGGGGGGCTGCTCTGCATTTGAGGGACTCAGTACCGATGAAGTAAAACTTCAAACTACCCTTCAGGATACTTATTCATGAAAGATACAAATGGGAGGGGGTGTGCCGTAGTCCCACGCTTGAGGCTTGGGCCATGGTTGCAGGAGGTTGCAGGGATGGATGCCTGTCTTTTATTTCGAGCGAGGATAGTGAGGACTTATTGGGGACGTCGCATCAGGGAACACCAGCTCTATGAGGTGTCGGGACGGAACCGAGAGAAGATGTGGCTCATGGACGCCACACAATAGGCTCCTCTGAGACCACAGTGGTAGTTTCTTCGGTTGCCACCTACATAGATATGAATAAATTAAAAAATTATTTTCCGTAAAAGTGCATCGTTTTCGGAGCATTATTAGTACAACAAGAGTTCCAGCTCAAAATGGCTTGCCAATCGAGCCAGCAACAGGTTACTTAACCAAAATGATGAGCAGTTGAGAAATACAGTCCAATATTGCTTCTCACAATTCTTTCAGAAATCAAAATGATTTATCAACTCGACAATTTTACCCACTCGGCAATTCACAACGACCCCAAAAGTACCAGCATTTAACCAGTAAATACGCAGAGACCAACCCGCTCTAGTTTCTTCGACAACAAACAGTATCGAAAAATTACGACAACCCACCTTAATGAATTTCGCCCGACATCTTTCGACATTTCACACTGGCCCCTTCACAATATGGCGGCGCTCTCTAATTGAAAAAGTTGTCGCGCTCTCAACTGGCGGCTGACATTTCCTGCAGCGTTAATTTCGTTTGTTAATAGTCTCGGCTACTTCATATCGCCACGCATTCCATCTTTTCCCTAATTGTTTGTTGCTGATTGTATTTCTGAATGCTTCACCTGAACACGGCTTGACGAGGGTGACTGCCCGAGACTAGCCCCTCTTTGCACCCACAAAGCCTGAGAAGCTTGGAGGAAGGATGTGTTCGTCCTCGTCCTCGATCGGCCACATGACGACTATTCCCAATTCTCTCAGATCTACAAATGCGATAAGTACTTCATCAGATCAAATAAATTCGGTATCTTCGTCACACCTCAGCGTTAAAGGCGTTAGGGCCGAGAAATAAATCTTCGCTGTTATGCTGGCGCACCGAAACCGTAACGCTGTTACCCTTTCGCCATAAGGTCAGTAAGAGGTGAATAATAGTGGCCATCGCGTAATTTAAATGGGTGTTCTAACTTACTCAACAGACGTTGGCTAATGGATGTCTGACTACGTCCCTCCAGTTGCTTTCCCTAAGCAATTGTTGTGACGAATAGAAACGTCAGTAGTTGAGTACTTCTGACTTGATAAACTGAACCAAAAAACCCAGGTGTTCTGCATCATACTTCCTCAGCCCCACGTACACTCAGAGGTTTTCGTTGATTTAGCTACTAATCCATTTTATTTTTCACTAAAGTTTTAGGTAAATCTGGTTGCGCTTACACTAACGTAATTTATCGAGGTGCGCGTGCTTACACGCGACGATTATTGAGTGATCAGTACACTTGCGATTTATCAGGTTTCCTCGAGGTTTTAGATAATTTCCCTAAAATTTAACGGTATTGTCGCGTTAGTTGGAGCTGCCATTACAAAAACTTTGATTGAGATCGTTAAATCCTCTTTTGAGATCAAAGAATATACTGTTTTGATCACTATGATGACTATAATTAGATTCGTACGGGTTTTGCTCATACCCTTACTTTCCCTCAGTTAGCCCTTGAAACGGTGAAGATTCGAAGAAAACACAAAATCATTTTTTCAGTGGGTTACGTAACTTTCCTTCCTTTGCTATGGAAAGTAAAAAGGATTGAAAATCTTGGAAATTCGAGGAATCGACGAACCGCGAAGGAGAAATCAACACGTCATTTACAATTCTGAATGAAATGATTGAATAGGAAGGACGAAAATTCCGATAGGAGCCACAAATAAGCAGGGGAATTTAATATATGTACAAAACATCTAGTGGGTAGCAACACACAACTTTCCTCAACCCCCGCAAATTCGGTGATCTGCTGTATTCAAGCGCTCTGCTCTGTCATTCAACTGGATTAAACTGTTATTGAGGCCTTGAAAATCGGCACTTGGAACGCTCAACAACCGATAAGCAACTTGAACTCGAAAAGTGAACATATTACTAGACATATATATGGATTGCTGACCAGGGCGGGTTCCCTTATGCTCGTGAAAAATGCAATAGCTCGCGTGGGATTACCATTAATTCAAGAATCAAATATGCAACTAGCTCGTAAACCCAATGTAAATCGTGGTTCTTGTGGTATCATGTCCATTACTTAGCTTTACCGCTGCATTAGGTCGGACAGTGGCCTCGGACAAGCCAAGTAACCAATCTTCAGACCATGTGGAGCCTGAGCAAAAAAACGTTTTCATCTAACGCTTCGTCCTCTTTCTTTCAATTGTATCTCAAAAGCTTCACAGCACAGTTGTTAAGCAGGAATAGACATTTACTTTCTCCACGCACTTCTAGTATGGTGGTACACTTGAGGGTTGGCTCAGAAGGAGCGCTAGTTGGTCTCTCCGAGGATCCCCGGAGTGATGGCTGATTCCCTCTTTTGCAAAGTGTTTAAGGCATCTAGCCGGAAACAGACGTGTTATAGTACAAATTCTTCACCCATTGAGACACTCCCTCTGAAACGTAAAACATGAGCGGGATTTAATCAAAATACATATATATATACGTACGTGAGTTTAATATATATGTATATAGTATACACAACGACGTAGAACCCTTAATAATTTGGAGAAGCGATATTGCTGGGGGAATGGAGCGATCTACCTATCAAAAATGGACTTCCTTCGAGCAATGTTCATTCCGTTGGTCTCTTAGCTTTGGCTGACTCCTTGTAGTCTTCTTCTCCACCAACAATCCTCTCGTTGCGCTTACATCCCGGGCCTGGTGCATAATCTGGGACCAAACCTCTTGGTTGATGGTGACTTAGTAGCACATGTTACTTTGCCTCAGGATACGCCACCCCATTTAACCCACCGTATACCTTGACTGGCGCAATATCACTCTGGCGATGCACTCGATTTCTTTCTCGGGAAAATACGTAACCTACGTTCACCCACCAACGGGTCTTGCCCGACCCAATATCCGATCATTTCTCGGTGCTCATTCAAGTTTATTAGTAAACACTTCAACTCAACGCTGACGACGTTTCGCTTTGGAAGAAAATACAATGTGCCACGAAGGAAATAGTACCTGCAAATAGTATCGGTAACTGGTGGCTTTGCACTATAACATTAAAACGCTTCGAATTACTGCACACCGGTTTATTGTTATCTTCCACAGTATGATTGTACAGATTGACTCAGCTACTCCCGACTCCCATTCGACTCAGCATCGAAAAATACTAGTTAATAGTACGAAACATGACTGACTACGAGCAACGAACATTGACGTTTTCTAGTGGAAAAGTTAACTTTCGCTATATTGATCTTCGAGTACCTTAGTAGTAAGTAGTAGAATGTGCCTCACGATGTTTAATGGGATTTCATACTTTTCTATTTAGACTCCACCCCGCACCTGTGATACCCGTTCTATCTGACTCAGCATCGATAAAAACAATAAAATTGCCAATACATCGACGCCCAGGAGGCGATCAGAAATTCCGTTTCAAGAAAAGCGTATGATTCGACGGTAACTTGATGGTCGATCACTCAAAGGGCTAGTCGAGTTGACTTCTATCTACTATACCGCTCTGAGACTGGCCTAATTCCTCAGCAAACTGTGATTTTCTCAAGCGCCCATGATTTGAATTACCGTAAAAACAACTTTCCTCAGCACATGCAGCAGTTACCGGGGTTTTGATGACGAAACAAACCCATTAATGCGTGCATGCGATGGAGAAACGCAAGCGACGTTCTGTCCCTCGCAGGATATTGTTCACACACCAAGCCGTATCATATGTACAAATGTGTATAGGCGTCGGCCAAATTTTAGTTTTGCCTCATGAAAAGACGAAACATGCACGCGAGCAACGTAGTTATGCGAATAGAGGACTGTCAAGGGTCCTTGATCACGGTGATGGCGTATATTTATGATACTGGAAACAGTAGTTCTGGGTTCGGTCTTGGATTTTAAGCTCGAATATGGGCCCAATGTGAAGATGACGGTCCTGCAAGGACTCCACGTGTTACTTATTTATCGTACGAACTACTTATTTAGCCTCGTACATTCTACATTCATAGCATTTGACTGATTTTTCAAAATCTCTCATCTTATCGGTATGGTTACGATAAGCCCTTCAGGCTGCAAAGGTGAGAGTCTTGAAACATCTGTGGTACATGTTTCCTAAAATAAATTTGAGGTTGATGGAAAAAGATCTACCATCCGAAACTGCACAACTGAGAGCTGAGACAGCCGCTCGTGAATTTAAATCACGCGTGTTATGTGGCTGGGCCAGGATCCGCTAGATCGCTGGTTGTGTGTATCGAATAAATGTGTCCAATTTCGGCAACAATGGTATCGTATATGCAGAACCGGAATGCAGCACTCACCTTTCAACTTTGGACGTGGAGATTCCCTGGGTGTGAAGAGCAGGTCGGGCTGCGACGTACTTTGATAGGAGAACAGCAACACGATTTGTGCCGAAATTAACGTGCCGAATGGCAAATAAATGAAATTAAACCTTTCTTCGGAAAATAGAATTATTGTAATGGTGGAAATCTTAATAAAATAAAACGCAGGCTGGCGATTTGCCTTCCGCCAAGGTCGCTCCCGAGCGCGTAGACAAAATATCTGGTGCGTAGCAACACACAACTTTCCGCCACCCCCGTAATTTCGAACACCAGCTACATATGCGGGTGCTATATCTTCGTTCAACGCATTTTTACAGGAACATTTATGGGGAACAAAATGTAGGGACTAGTTAGCTGAGAGTACTTCGTAAGTTTGATCGAAATTGTCAGAGCCGTTTTTGACAAAATTGGAATACCGATAAATTAATATTCGACAAATCTCCTTTTCTGAGTTAACTTGGCTTATATCTCCGTTCAACATATATATACAGAAATAATTATACAGCACGAAATGTTGGTATGGGTGACTAAAAGACACTCCATTAGGATTTATCACATCTGGTGAAAAAGTTACCCTGGAATTCACGGAAATGTTAGAAAAAACGTTATTTTCAACACATTTTGATTTTTATCTCTGTTCAATGGACCGTCACAAGAACATTTATTGAGAACAATATTTAGGTATTAACTATTTGAAAACATCCTGTGAGTTTGGTGAAAATCGCTGAAGTCGTTTTGCCAAAAAGCGTAAAAAACCTATTTTTGCTTCAGGGGCCCATATCTCCGTTCACCGTATTTTCATGGAGATATTTATGGAGAAGAAAAGTTAGGTATTGATTAGGACAAGATAATTTGGAAGTTTAATCAAAATCGTTAGAGCCGTTTTCGAGAAAAATGCGAAAAACCCTAGTTTTTGGTACATGTTCGTCCCTCCCCCCTTCCCATCAGCCGAAATCGTCCATAACCTTATTTTGGTGTCTACAAAAAATAACAAACAAAACAAAAAAAGAACCAGCTCAATCGGATCAGCCGTTCTCCCGCAAATCGAACTACAGACACACACACTCTAGGTCTAGGTTTGAGTCGGCTAAAGTTGTGAAAGAGAAAGCGCCCTGAAGGAGCCGAAAGAAGAAGACTTCCAACCTTGTTTCGCGCAACGGAAGATTTGCGTGGAGTGGTGTAAGAGGAGAGAAAGGCTTATAGCCAGGTGATGAGTGGAAATTTGCGAATTCAACAAAACGTTTCACACATCATGCCTCGTGAGTGGAAACACACGGTGAAGAAGTAATAAGAATGAATTTTGACGAGCGGGTTGAATCAACTGATTGGGGGAGGGATGTTCTACAAATTATTAAACTTGCAGCATATTTCTGTCAATATAGATGGACACATGTTCTACCCCAACGTTCCTCAATCTGTTATCGTTGTTGCAAACACTATTCTCACTGTTATCATTTGATGCCGTGCCGCTCACACAGGAAAGTACCATTTGAGTTGATTAATTTGCGTCATTAAAAAACACTGGTTTCTGGTACATGTTCGTCCCTCCCCCCCCCCCTTCTCATCGGCCGAAATCGTCCATAACCTTATTTTGGTGTCTACGAAAAATAACGAACAAAACAAAAAAAGAACCAGCTCAATCGGATCAGCCGTTCTCCCGCAAATCGAACTACAGACACACACGGACCACGCGCCGAAATTAGGTTTTCTAGTCTCTGGTCTGAAACGTAAAGATCTGAAGAAAACCCAACTTTTTTTTTTGGGCCGATTACTATACTTTCCTTCCCTTCGGGTAGCGGAAAGTAAAAAGAGGCCTGCTTGGCCGATACAATCTTTAATTGTTGAAAGTTTCAGATTATTGCGCAGGACCGAAATTCAGCACAAGCTTTCCTTCTTCTGAGAAAATTTTCTCCTAAGTTATCCTGAATGGCACGCCAGCAACGAGAAAACAAACTGAATTAATAGAAACAGAAGAAGCGGGAAGAGCACCCAGCCTTGCGAAAGAAAGGGGTGAACGGTGATTGGTTGGGGAGGGTGAGTAGTTGTAGGGGGGAGTGTTATGTGGGGGGAGAGGGAGGTGGTCGTGTCGCGAGGAACGCCAGCTGACATATTCTCCACAGACTTGTGGACCAGTTCAGGAGCATCTGAAGTACCAAATGCGAGTGAATCGATAGGTCGGTTCTGTCGAAAGTTCGTTACAACCCTGAACACTAGAGACTAACGTACTCCCATTGCCATTCGTTATGTCGCGGAATTTTGCCCAGAATCGGTAGTCCGCGATCCGGTTTGGTTCAGAATCGATGAAACATTTGAGATTTAAGAACAGCTAGTTCGAGACTTGAGCTTTGCGTACTCACTTGCCTCACAAGTTCAAAGCAAATAGAGCTTGCAAGGTAGGCGGCGGAGGCTGCCAGTATTGGATGATCCTGACGAGAGTTCTGCAAAATTCAGCTCCGAACCGATTCCACAGCCTCCCGTTCCAAAACACAAACCTGAAATCACAGCACCAAAATTGTGTTCATGAAAAGATGACTGCGATTTTCGGGAGCAATATGATGCGTCATTCCCTCGTCACACTCTTGAATTAAATGTTATAAACTTTACCTACATTATTTGTCACATAAACCGAGCATAGAATGTCTAAAGAGGAGGTCAGCGCTGGGGTTTCATGCTGCAGCTCGTTTTTGTTTAGTTTTATTTTTGTCTCTATCCTAAATTGGGTGCAATCCTGGAACACTTTTCGCCACAGAACAAGATAATGTGCTGTGAGGGTTATGATGTTTGGAGTTGAAAGGAGTGGAGCCGTGATAATTAGTGACTAATCCTCCGTGTCCAAAGCCTCAGCTAAAACCGCGATAACAGCCCTGGATTAAAGGCCCAACGCCATGATAAATGTCCTTCACAAATCCTCCCTTTTTATATAACAACAGTCTCCCCCTTACCTCATTTAGTATTCACTTTCCCTCGAGGGAATTATCACGTGAGGGTTAGTGAGGGAAAGTGGACAACCTGATTTCCTTGTAAATCCGCCGTTCGACGAAGCTCCGGCAGAAGTTGAAATATGCGCCCCATCCTCAGCTGCATCCGTTCTGTCGTCAAGGGAGCGTTGAATGGATGTCTCGTACTTTACACCTGCGGATCCGGAGTTAATTCTTCACGGGGTGCAACTTCCCTCATTGAGAAGAGAAAAACGAAACTGCAAATGAAAAACAATATCCCCGCTACAGTTCTGGATGAGTAATCAAATATAGCGAAACTGAACACCTCAGTGTGACAACTGAAATCTCCGGTTAAACACAACAACGTCGACTGAAAAGTTGAATGACGACTCCTCGATCTTCGACAATTAACTGAACAGAAGTGGCGAGAGAAATCACAGGATTCACGCGAGGGTAAGGAAAGTTGTGGGATGTCCTGATGTTTTCGTCGGAAGCGAAGATTCAATCGTCAATTTGCTTCGTTTCATTTCAAGTGGAGTCTCATATCGGAGTTCGAAACAGACTTTCCGGTGTTTCGCGGTGGACGACACTCGTTGTCGGTAAAGTTGGCAATTTATATGGGGTTTCCCGGAGAAGATAATCTGAGGACGAAAGTTTTGGGGGAAGATGACAACGTGTGCCGAGAAATACGCCGAAACTCATCAATCATTGGGGCGTAGGGCGGTGGTCGCTATAAGAAGAGGACTTATTACTCCCACATGATTGTGTTAGAAAACTCTTCACTTCATCCACTTATAAGTTGACAAAGTAACATGTGCTACAAATAGAGCATCGGCTTTTCCTTAGTAATATTCCACGCTCGTATAGGGCCGACGAATTGGGCAAGGAAGCTGCATGGAAAAACAAAGCCTGAGCGAAGTAAGTGACTGGATTTCCATGAAATCTAATCTGTGAAACTATTCGTAATCGTCCATAGTCACCGTATATCATGGGCTGAATGAGAGTTATCTAACGCCATAAGAAACCTGGTCCCTCGGAACCTATCAGTACAACGGAACTTTTGTAAATCGACAAGGTACCGTCTTAGGGCTGATTATTTTCATTGCCTATATTACTGACCTACTACTCCGTACTGTATTTTTCTTTTGATAGACTGAGACTTTTAATCAGGCAACTAGGAGTCTGCAGCAGTAAGGGCATGATTTAATGAGAATAAACTGACGATAAGTGTGACAAAACATGTTATACTCCTTTTTAAAAATAACTTTATCGTTTTTCGAACATTATAGCTGTGAACACGATTACAATTGTGAATTGATATAGTTCGGCTTTGCTTAATTTACCTTACACATGCATTCCCAGTAATTGTCCTCTACACCAGTAGAATGTTAGATAACATATCGAAGAAAACGGATTTTCGGAGAGGTTTTCCTCCAAAATGTGCAAAATCTGTTTCACGGCATTCTTTCGCGAATTTTAGATTTGAACCTTTATACGTACATATATTCATCTGTCATTACGCTCGATTTGAGCACAAGAATAAATGAGACTAGAACACTCAAATTACCAGTGCGGTAACCATAACGAGTTACGGTAAATTCACGAGTTTTGAAGTATTTTGCTAATAATTAAATTTATTTTTCAGCCAGCAGAAAGTAGTGTCGCGTACAGTTCAGGCAATTATTGCGCGGCACCTACTCATGCTGTGACCACTATTGAGCAATTAGTACACAGAAAACCAACGATGGTGTACACACCAGTTTTTGAGAACTGTAATAATTACTTTCCCAGAATTATAGGGTAAAATCTGTGAGAAATGGTAGTAAGCGAAACGGCGGTCGTTGCAATTCCGAAATTTATGTAGTAGCGCCTATACATCTCATGCCTGTTATTAACCACTCATCGTATAGGTACTTGATTGGACTACCACCTCAATTTTTCTGACGATTTTGGTAACATTTGAATGGAATTTATAAAGAAAAACTGCGCTGAAATCGATTTTCGTCGAAATGTTGATACTTATTGTGCTGCCCACGTATAACAATTGTATCGTATTGTCGTGTCATTTGGAGCTTTCTATAGAAATAAATGTAATCAGAATCGGTAAGGCTGTTTTTGGAGAAATATTTTGTTTTTATTACTATTATAACTATAGTTAGTTTCAGGCAGCTTCTGTTCACACCCTAGTTTTACTAAATTTAGCTCCACTCCACATACGTGTAAAACGGGTGGTGTATTTTCAGGGTGTGCGTATGTTGGAGTTGTGTCTGATCATGTGCGGGAGGAGAGGTTCCTGCCACTTAATCCTTGAAGGTGGAGAGGCCTGCACCGGATGTGGTGGACTCAATGCCGATGAAGTTTAACACGTGTTTTCCTTTCGGACCTTTGAAGCTAGGGCCCTGGTATATTACATTGATGGCTTGGTGCAGGGAGGCCTGGCTGGACGGTCATCATTTGGCTGAGGATTAAAGCAGCGCCCGCGTGTAGTGAGGTTGGCCAATGGAAGGATGGGTGCAGGGCTGCCTATTGGCAGGGGGTGCCTGGCCTTAGACAGTCATATCTCTTTATCAGACTGGATGGAGGGCCAAGGAGATGCTTGGTCTGAGAAGGAAGAATATGAGGATCATATGTGGCCTGTTTGCAGGTCACTGTCTGCTGAGGTACCACTTTGCAAATATTGGCAAGTGTGAGGTACGCGTATGCAGGTTTCGTGAGGCGGGGCTGGAGACAGCAGAGCAAGTGTTGTGTATATGGGATGGACTCCTCACATCACGCCGTCATGAGTTTAGGAAGCCCTTTTTACAGCCAGAAGAGGTTGTTCGGTGCAAAACGCCGAATCAGTATGGGTTTTTGACCTCGGAATTCCCGCACCTGCCCTAATGGGACTCCCTGGCCCTTAATGGCACAGTTATTGTTTCCCAAAACACTTTAGGTCCCAATCTCTTTTTGTTACCTATGGAAATTCCACCTCTTCATTCCGAAATATCATATCCTCCTTCTTCTCTTATTCCTCTCCACAACAGACCACTCCTCCCAAACTCATTCTCCTACAAAGTCTCGCGATACAGCCGTCTCCTATTTCTCCCAATGGACACTTGTTTCACCTCTCATGGGCATCTTATTCGGATTTTTCCTTCCTTCCCCGTGCCATCAGTTTCACCTTCCTTGTTCGCGCTTATATATTCAAATCATATGCCTTAGTTTCTGGCGGTGGAACAAGGAGGCCATGACCTGGGGCTCATGGACGCTCATACAATATGCCCGTTTGTGGTCGCAGCATCCACCTTTAAAAAAAAACCGGCGTGTTGGATATCAAGTTTGAGATGATTTTGTTGAGCCATTCATGCTCTATCGCATTCACAGACACACACACACACCATTTTGCCGAATAGTGTTTGTCAGACTCAGTAGACCTTAAAGAATCAGTTCTTCGTACTAGTTTAGTTGGATAATAGTACAATTTTCATCCTGTGTTGTGGAATCTTTCTTTTGTTTGCGGATGAGGCCCTGTATGACGGCCTGAAATATTCATTTCATTATGAGTTATAGTAACGTCTTAATACGAGCAAATGTGAAATCTCTATAGCATAATTTTAACAATTCCCGAATGGTTTCGTTAAAATTTCGAAAGGCCATCCATCTAATGGAGTTCCACGACGGATGTAACGTCTGCGACAGCTTAAACGATACATTTTCGCCACACGCATTCTTCAATCGGGGTTAGGTTTCGCTGTAAGCTGCGAAATTACAAGGAAGCACTAAATGGCCTATTTGATTTGTTTTCTATTTAACTTTGTCGTTTTTGCTTCCTAATCTACGATGGAAGCCTATTAATCTACCATGTTGATTTTCAGCCGGTGACAATATTTGGAAATCAAGATCGGTTTTCTTCCTGCATCCCACAAATTTTTATGAGACAGGTCTGAGTCTGGATTCAATAATGTTTTTTGGGGATAACAAATTATGAACCTTCATGACCTTTCAGCTACAACGGTAGATTCCAGGCAAATGCACAACGCTGACAGATCCCTATGTTCCGTTCGTTTGTGGTGGCCAAAACTGGTCAGAAGAAATTAGCTTGTGATCAGAGAAGCGGATACAGTGTCTGAACAAACATGAATGGTAGACATACCAACTGAAAATGTCTCCAAATAAAAACATTTAAAACAATTAAAACTAAACTAATGGTAACGTTTGGCTCAAACACTGACAATTATTTGAAGAACAACCGCAGTTCCCTTTTTCTCCCCTTCTAATGCAATTTGAAGGGAGAGGGAAACAAAGTTATAGTTGGGACAATCCACATAAAACGTTATCGATCCTCAAAGACAGACGGCAACATCCCGCAGTAATGATATATTCAAATGGTAAGAGCCCGACAGACTTAAAACTGTTTGGATCCAGTCACAGCCTGAGAGATACGATGGGCGGCACATGCCTATAATTACCCCTTTCAGCGAGGGAATCGCCGTCCTATAACTGCCATATCATGGGGACACGGACCCCTAAACACACAGACATCTGGGGATTGTTTAATTAAATCTTTTAAGTGACCCCTCCCGCCTCTCGCAGTCCTACCTCTGAATTCCAGCCATTTACATAGGTATTTATAAATTAATTAGCCGTTGCATGACACGCTGGATGGAGTATGACGCATTAAGTGTCCTAATGGCGCCCCCTATTAATCCTTTGCATAACGAGGAAAAGATTCTGTGAAAGATTGAGGTGATCAGTCAAAAGTTGTAGTAAAGCACGTGCGCCGTGTTCAACCCCTTTTTGCTAGCATTAGACCAACCCAACCCTAGCCGCAACCGCGTTCCCAACAACTTCCCCCTCTTCATTCTTGACCAGGCCGTTCTGGCCTTTTTTTTTTTTTTGCTTCTTTTTATTCCTTTTTTAGCTGTTAAGGTTTGGTTGGGGCTCGTCGTTTCATTTCCAAGCTAATGAAAACATAAGCTTTCGTTACGAGGCTCGCATCACCAACAGAGTGAACGATACTAATAGACTGAAGAAAAGACGTTCAAATAACAAAACTTGAATAAAATCCCCGTATTGTACGTAGTCACCTCAAACAGTTAGTACGACGTCATAAGAAAATATGAACCTCCAAACTAGCTGGAGGCTTCTGTGGTAGAGAGTCCCCCCCCCTCTCCGTCTCCATCCCCCGTCCTGTTATCTTAACACACGGGAAAATCTGAAAAATAAATGTTTCCAATCTTATTTGAGCATATGTTGTGACGCGTGTATTCGGATCACTGGCCTCAGCCCTTCTATGGAGAGGACACACCAGTGCTAAGGTAAATCTTTCTCTCTCCCTCCGCATATTACTTGAGAAGGCAGACACTACATGCTTGCAGACCAGAACGTGCAATTTGACGCAGCCCCCATGAATTCGAGGGCACACCTGCATAAATGATCCAATGACTCAAACTGGTTATCACTGAGCCGATAATGAGCATAAACAATGGTATGACCCTCACCTCCTGAGCACATCGTGGTGGTAAGCAATGAGGTCAGCCAAACGACATGATCTCTTTCCACGTGTACCTGTGAAGCCCGGTTCACTGTTGTGGGAGAGTGGATGGTGCCATCACACTCTCTGACTTCCATTCCCTTTCATCAACCAAGCTGTAATGCTTGATATCCGGGTCCACGGCAATAATTAGGCCACTTCCTTTATATTAGTGATGTATTCCTCTTGAGCCCCATCGTCAGATAATATTCGAGTGGAAGTTAAAATGCAGAGAGTCAGAATGAGGATTGCAATCAAATAGAACCTCCCTGATCGTGGTCACATACTCCTGTTCACCCCTTCTTTAATGGCCGACTTCATCATCATTCTTCGTCCGCGATTGCCAGGAACGACTCCTACTAGCTAAGCCTCGTTCGATTCCTGTGTCACTGCCAGTTCCAAAACTATGTAGAATGTTCATTGTGTCTGCGCATGTGTCCCTTACAAACCCATGACCAACAAATGCACGTTGAGCAAGCAGGCGCTTATCGCACAAGAACCAAATAGTGGCAAAGAGAGACCACGTGAAGAGGACAAGAGATGCTAAGTGGGAGTTCTAGCCAAGCAAGTACAGCAAGGCCGACCTTCCTGTCAAGACTCAGTTGCACCCATACCGTCAAAAAACCAGCCCACATGTTATCTTTTAGTTGTTTGGGACTGTCCACGTAACCATTGAACCGCTCTAGCTTATTGGCCCATCAACTACTATTTTTTGTTAGAATGCTAGTGATTTATGAGCGTAGTTTACAAAAAAAGTCACAAAATGTTTATTAAAATTGTTTTGAGCCATTTCTGAGGGGAAACTGTTCGAAAAATTGATAAACTGTTCGAAAAATTGCTTCTTGAACGACTCAAACCCATAATTGAAGACAGAAACTTGGTCCCAAACCATCAATTCGGATTCAGGCAAAAACACTCAACTATAGATCAAGTCCATCGAATAACTAATATAATTGAAAAGGCCCTTGAAGGTAAGAAAATCTGTGCCAGCATATTTTTAGATGTGGCACAGGCCTTTGACAGATTTGGCATGAGGGACTGGAGTACAAACTGCACCGAGATCTCCCAAAACAGTACTACTTACTGCTAAAATCTTACCTTGAAAATAGACATTTCAGGGTGAAGCAAGATGACCAATACTCTGGCTTGAAGCCAATTAAAGCAGGGGTCCCGCAAGGGAGTGTCCTAGGGCCAGTCCTTTATCTTCTGTATACCCGGGACTTACCTCAACAAGAAGGTACAACTGTTGCCACCTTTGCTGATGATACGGCTATCCTCTCAGTAGATGATGAAGTCGAAGCCGCAACTAGTAATCTACAGACGTCAATTATTGAGATTTCTAAGTGGACAAAGATGTGGAGAATAAAGTTAAATGAATCAAAATCAGTTCACATCAACTTTACTAACCGAAAAATTCCTGTCATGGATGTTGAGATCAATTCAAATAAAATACCCCATACCGATGCAGTCAAATACTTAGGTATGACCCTCGATTCCAAATTAAACTGGAAAAAACACATAGAAAAGAAAAAAGAGGAAATTAGAATTAAATTCAGAAAGATGTATTGGTTGATGGGAAGGAATTCTCGTCTCTCTCTCCACAATAAACTGCTTATTTATAAGCAGATCCTTCGCCCTATATGGACCTATGGAATTCAGTTATGGGGCTGTGCCCAAAAAACAAATATTAACAAAATCCAAACTTCCCAAAATAAAATACTGAGAAGCATAGTGCATGCGCCCTGGTACATGAGAAACGATGATATTCATCGAGATTTGGGGATGGAAACAGTCCACGAAATTATCGCAAGGTACTCAAGGAGGCATGAACAACGTCTCCACAAACATGAAAACCCGGAAATGCTCTACGTTTTGGACAACGAGGATGAACTCCGACGACTCAAGCGGAAAAAACCACTGGACTTAGTTAGTGCTGTTGAAGTACAAGTATAGCGCAGTGTTGTCGATAAACTGTTATGCGAAGAGGCTTGGTTTTACTGTAAACGGGTCCTCAAGGAGTGTTTGAAAAGATATGTAATATTGCTAGATGGATTGTATTTTAATATTCAGTTGCAATAATAAATCACGAAAAAAAAAAAAAAAAAAAAAAATTTCTGAGGCAAAAATTTGGTCTATTAATCACCAATTTCACCATTGACCAGTATAGTTGTTTTCTGTCGATTTTGTTGGTACCCTATGTCTTCCGCGTGTGTGTGTGCAGGCTGACTATGAAATTAGAGGTGATGTTGTTCAACCATTCTCTCTCAACCTTGTTCATACACGATTATTCAAATGATAGTCTTGGAACTATGGAACTTGATGATCTGATGACAATTCAAGAATCAAATTCAGCAGATTATCTAAATGCCCACCCTTCTTTGCAAGGCTAAGGAAAATAAAACGTGCTATGCGGATCCATGGCAAAACCTTTCCACTCTCTTTTCCTAGTTCATTGCCCTGCCGTGTGACTTCCCATTTCCATCTCCAAGTTATGGATTGCGTGCTCCTTCCTCTTTTGAGTAAATGAGGTAACCTCTATCTAAACAACATTCTGTTCAAGTTTGTAACTGATGGTGACGGCGAAAGGTCTAAGCATACCTTCCGTTGTACTCGTACGTAGCTCAAGTGAGTGGAAATGGACAACGCTTCGATTTGTTACTTCAAAGAACCTCGTATTGTGAAGGGTGGTGTCCATTCAAACAATTATTGAAGGAATAGTTGTCATTAATAAGTCGATTGGCAGAAGACGTACTGTGAGTACGATTTAGATTTTTTAGGCGGGTTTTCGAAGTTTCTCCCGACATACTATACAACTAATTATTTTTCACTTTTTAACCGCTCTTTCCGTTTCAGTGTCTATAAATATAGCCACCGCAATGTTTGATTCCATCGTTTACAGCGCCGAATAAAGAGGTACAGTACCCTGTTTCTTCTCACCAGTCCATACGAACAAGTTCAACAGAAATGAGATTTAATAACACGAATTTAACTCGACATCAAGTGAAGCGTTCTGAACGAGGAATAGTGAGGCTGTCGTCGAACTACAGGTTCGACCCGATGCTGGTGGGGTGGGGGTGGGGTGGGGGTGCTAACGAAATGATTTGGTGGAAAATATACTATATTCGGGGTTTTTTCTCATCATTAGAGTAGTCTACGTTATTTTTAGTTGATTTTTGCCACTAAGGATCTCCAGAAGGTGCAGTGGAGGATCGACGAGAAACAGGGTCTCTAAACTCGAACGGCTAGAGACGAGAGCTCATCGATTTTTATAATCAAATCTGCCAGAGCCTTTAGTTTCATTAATCAGGTCTTAGAAAAAATTATTTTGGGGAGAATTCAAGTGACAGCAATTATCAAATAAGGTAGCGAAGCAATGAGCCGAGGGCAGTGATTGTAAAGCAATCAAATGAGGATAATCAGATGAAAAGGTGTTTTTAAATAAGAATTGATTAAAGGGGAACTTTTATCTGGAACGGTGTAATTATAGGGGCAAGGTGGTGTAATTCCGCCTAATGAAATTCCCGCGACAGACCCAGATATAGACTTTTCCAAGCCAATGAGCATAAACACAGAGAGAACCTTAATTTCATTAGCAACTCTGAGATTTAGGTATAAAACCGGAAAGTCAAGAAGGGGAAAACCGTATTAAAAAGCGTGATATTAAAGGAAGTGACAAGGGGCAGAGAGCTAGATGGCGAAGGGTGACGGGCGGCGGAGGACGGTTGTTATCTCACAATATTGCACCCCAGTCGGAGAAGGCAAGTTTCTTAATTACCTCCTTTTATTTAAAGTGGTAGGACAGTATCTAAAGGGAAAAGAAGAAGAAGGCAACTTTGATCTCCAGCTCTTTCACATGTCAAGGGCCTCGCCCGCATCTCTTCCCGCCTACCCGCATCCCGCACACAGCTTCAGCTTCTTCTATCACCCAAAGCCCTCCCTTTTCAACAGTCTCATGCCCTTTCCATCCGTCAACTTCTTTTCTCCCCAACAACTGAGTAAAACCTTCTTTTCACAGGAAGGGAAGGAGAAAATCGGGCACGATTTTCAGCTTAGCAGACGTCCAAAAACAAGTTTGTCATTTTGTATTTCAAATGCACCGATTAAAACGGAAACTCTTGAGCTTGTGCTACCGTGTGGAGAGCGACAGCTATGCAACAGAAGGTCTTCTCTGAAAAAGCAGCCAAGTGGCTTCAGAAGGTGGCGTGAGTTCACGCGTCGCAACATCCGCCAAACGTCAAGCAAATCGAAGATGAATAAACATCGGAAAGGGTTAGTTTAAAAACGATATCAAATAGGTTAAAATTTAGTTGATTAGGGCTCGTCGGAATGAGCCTAAAGGAATTCGGAGGAGGCAGAGTTGGTACAAGCACTAAAATAAGCTGAATTGGTTCATGCATCGTTGAGGTCAACTGGTTTTAGTTCACTGACAGCGAAATCACAGTAAACACAGTGAGGTAAATTCAACGACATGAAGGATCTCGTGGGACAATATAGCGAAAGTTATCGTTTCTCCTAGCTTGCGCTCATTTCCTGCACTCCCTCCCATCTCGCTGCAACCAACCATCAATTGGACTCGCCACGTCGTGCCAATTGCCTGGCGGCGCCTACAAAACTTCGATTTTCGTCGTTCCGTAGTAGTCAGGTCACGTCTCGTGTCGTTTACCAGTATTTTTCGATGTGATGGGTCTTGAAGGAGCTCTAAAAACATTGACATGTTGTATCCGTAATATTTTTCAACGTTGTGTTGAATAGGATAGCTCCCAAACATGATATGCAATAGAATAATAAACCGCTGTTCGATAATTTGCATCGTTTTATTGCAATTATGCCATGTTATGTATCGTCCCTAGGCGCTTTTCTATGCTCAGTCGAGTAGGACAGACCTCAGAGGTGCAGGGCTGCGTCTAGATGGAAAATAGTGAAGTCAATGTACCCACATTGAGGTAAACCTAACTGCATGAATCATCTCGTTGGACAAAATTGCGAAATTTATCGATTCTCCCAGCCTGCGCTCATTTCCTGCACTCCCTCCCGTCTCGCTGCAACCTACCATCAGTTCGACTCGCCACGTCCTGTCAACTGCCCAGTGATGCCGAGAAAATGTCAATTTTTGTTGTTACGTTGAAGTCAGGCCATGTTTTTGTACCGTCAACTGGTATTTTTCTATACAGAAACTAATGGAATTGATCACTCAATCCGATCACGAGTCAGTTTTCAATTACTCCTCCATTAAAAATCAACATTCAAATAAGTTGTTGCATGTACTTCGTAAGAGTTGTCGATTGTTTACTAAACATCAGTTTAGCCATGTTATACGAGTATTCTTAATATTTTTCGTCAACAATCATGCCGTGCAAGAGGATAGGAAACCGTTGTGTTTGAATAATAATTCGCTGCATTTTTGAATTGGTGTTATGAAAATATGAGAATTGTTCTTATATATGGGGATAAAAAGGTTTTTGAATGAAATAAATTGGGATAGGAATTCATTGATTAATTGGATTTTGAAATAACGTAATTTTGAATTTTCCTGAATCTAGCGAACTCTCAGCGAAGCTGCAATTCATGATGGCAGCAGTTGCGTTGCGTGCTCCTCGATATAGGTTCTCTTAGAGGTCTCGTTAATAATCGTCCAGATTCAGTTCGCGTCCTGGCCACCCTCAGGCGGTTGTCTCCTTCTGGAAATGGCTCAACTCTAGCCCTCTCAGCGTCGGTTGTCACTTTCGAGAGGTACCACGTCAATAGCTCCCTCTCTTTCTGTACAAAACGACTGAGATGCGGAATCTCTTCTTAAGGCGCCAACGAAGTACCCCTTCACGATTGGTATCTTTTTCGTCCTTCCGTTCAGGAGCATAATCTATCGGAAAGTATTATTAAAGTTAACGTACCTGTTAGGTGAGTTCGTCTCCTCTGGCTGGTGAGTTGCTGTGGGCAAGCGCTTTCGATGTAAAGACATCATCGTCTGGCCGTTAAGTCAATAGTACACCGCAACTCACCAGCCAGAGGAGACGAACTCACCTAACAGGTACGTTAACTTTAATAATTTGCCTACTGGCGGACATAACCCAATTGCTTTAATACCTATCGGAAAGTATCGCAGAAACATCGCTGGAGTTAGAGGTTTGAAGTCATTCGGGTTTTCACTGATCGAGTCAAGGGCTAGACAGTCGCATATTTTTGTAGTCAGCTCTTCTAATTACAACCTTGACTTGCCCAACATTTTAGTCACAATATTCTTCATCATTCCATTGAGTTTTCCTCCCCTCTCCACCACGAGGTCTCCATTTTTCTTTTTGCCTCTCAGGATAGCCTCCAGTCCCCCCAAACGCCATCCACGAAGCCATTTCTAGAAACAGTATTACAAATCACTTATTTTTAACGATTCTCATCACGATGAATACATGAATCCATGAGTGACCTATCTATTAACCCTTTTCGCCCTTCCTTCAGCAATGATAATTCGGACGATTCTGAAGTTTCGGAGGAAAGAACTCTACCTTGCTTCCCACCACCATCTCCTGCCACAATTAGTCCCGAGGCTTCCTGTCAGATTTTTCCTTTGTCCACATTTCATAAACAATTCCATTTTCGGATTTCAGCTTTGTTTTAATTTTCAATTTATAGTGATACCAATTCGTTTAACTTTAACTAAGCTTAGCACAGTCCGATTCTTTTGCTTCCATCCAGTTCGTTTTCTTTTCATTTTTTCTTTTTCGCATTTTTTTCTTTTCAGTCATATTTGTTTTAAATTACATAAGTATACCGATTGGGAACGACGCCCTGCACGCCACAGTTTGCATTAAGCTGATTTTGTTGGAACGAACTGTATAGGTCGATCAGTTTTGATCTAGCATGACCTAAATTCGTTTTAGATCAACAGTATTTATGTAAAACAGACTTCCCCAAATAAATATGGCACATCATTTGGTCAATACGAATGTCTGCCAGGTCAGTAAAATTCCAAGACTTAGTGCGGAATTTATAAGTAGGATTAGCGTGTGAAAGGCACAGAAGTACGTGCACACAAGTAGAACACCCACACGTCGCCCACTGTTAAGGCTGTTGGTTTCATTCAGGAGCGTCAATTTGGACTATCGGCAACTTATAATCATGTGACAAGGGGTTGGTTGGATTCGTCTAGCGGGATATCGTTCAATTTCCGAAAATAGCAACGCTCGTTTGCAGCAATTCCACCTTTAAATGATGCCCAATTATCAACCCTAGAGCGTGGCCACCATCAAACGTACTTATCTTATGTGGTACATGTGAAATATCTGAATGCGTATGTTTGTCTTAACTGCATGTAGCGTTCTCCCGTTTCTCGGGATCTCAATGATGCGTCAAAACTAGAACTCCTCTCACTCACAGTCTAAGCACTCCTTTCTGAGCCTGCACCTCCGCCTGTTTTATATCTCCTCCCATCTTCCGTCAATTGTAGCTCTTCTGCCTGCCCTTTTTTCTGGTCAGGCTGTTGGTCTCGTGACAACTGTCTGCCTCATGGAGTCAGTCACTGCCTTTCCGCTAGTGTAGGAATCATCGTAGCGTATTCAAATTATAGCAACTGACGACATCTTTTGACGACATTTCGAGTATTTACATGTCCGCTTGACGGAGATTATTATTTGGAAAGAATTTTTTGCATTAACACAAAATTATTCAATAACCGGCTCTCGAATCTGTTACCGCTCGTGTGGCTTGTTATGATGCAAAAAGAGAGCATCAAGGGTCACCAAACGGCGTTGTAAAGGGGGCCGTAGACAAATGCAAATGCACGAGGAAGGAGCTCGTGAACGGGTGTGAAAGGATGAGTAATTGAGTGAGGCGGATAACGTCAACAATAAAGTAGAAATATGCAGGAGACACGAGAGTCCCAATGCGTTTTACTACAGCATTTGTCAACAGCTCCGTTCAATATGGCCTGGTCGGTCGCAAAGCCTGACATATTCCTACGCACCTGCTACCTTCTCATTCTGTTGAGAACTTTCTTCAACGATATCTCATAATTTTATGTCTCTTTCCTTCAAGCCTCTCCCTCAAATCTCCCCTCATCAATGAAATGAGCGCGGTTCTGTTCGGAGTTGGGGTGACGTCTGTGGAGGGACGCGTGGCAAGTGGGCAAAAACTCCTCTACTCCTTGTTTTATCGTTCATTTTAATATGCCTCGGTGATGCAAAGGTCTGTGGGTATGTGCATGTGTTCATAGATACGTTCAAAGCTTTTTGCGTTCTCTTCGAGGTGTTCGTTTAGCCGCAGTGCTTATTCAAGACCAAAAGTCCACTGTTCGTTGAGGAGTAAAAAGGAAAGTGAACAGGGACCTTCCCCCGCCGACTGCAGAACTCCGTGACGACCTATCCAACTAACGAAACACCGCAGCGCTAGATGAAAAGGCATTAGATAAATACCAAGCGAGATGGAGATTCTTTTCAGAGAGACGTGACACGTGACGTCTTGGGAGAAAATGGGTTCTGCTAGACCACAGGGCGAGCCAGTCTCGCCATCCAGCACGTCTTGCGCCGCCAGTCCGGATTAAACAAGAAACCACGTGCTGATCCACTGTAGTTCCTACAACAGTGAGCGACTGTTGTTGAAACAGCCGTTTCGCCCAGTTTGCGAAGAAGGTAATTACAAAATATCTGGTGCGTTGCAACACACAACTTTCCTTAGCTCTACAACAATTCACTTTGTACATGGCTGATTCTATTTAATCAATTCATTTATCACTCAGTCCCTTGGAACTTGGTCAAACAACACGTCACAGCAGCAGGAAGCGGTAGCGCCTACAGTTCTGGAATTTATTGTGCTGCTCGTACTCATTCCAGGACCATTATTGAGCAAATGGTACCCAGGAAATTAATGAGGCTGTAAACACGGATTTTTTGAAGGAGGATAGTAATCACTTTTGCAGAGTTATTGGGTACTAATTGTTAGAACTGGTATTAAGCAAAACGGCGGAAGTTGAAATTCAGGAATTTCTGGAGTGAGCCCCATGTATCTCATGAGCGTTTTTAAATACTCACCCTATAGGTATTGGATTGGACTACAGTACCAATTTTCTTTAACATTCTACTAACATTCCAGCGGAGTTTAAAAGGGAAAAACCACGGCAAAAGCGCTTTTCTTCGAAAATTTTGATAATTTATTGTGCTGCTCTCGTCATTTTCCCACAAATGGGAATTTTATGGTATAATTATCATGTTAAGAGCTACGAATATTAAAAATGTAATCAAAATCGTTAGAGCGGTTTTTGAGAAAAAAAATATTTGTTGTTTTGATCACTATGATAACTATAGTTAACTTTCGGTGAATTTTGTTCATACCCTTATTTTGGTGTGCCATGATGACCACCGGGCGAGATATCAAGTTTGAGCTGATTTGATACGGTGGTTTTCTCTAAAAATCGTATACAGACACACATACACACACACACAGACCATTTTCCCAAATAGTGTTTTTCGGACTCAGGAGGGTCTGAAACGTAAAGATCTGAAGAAAACTCAAAATTTTTTTTTCAGCCGATTACATAACTTTCCTTTCTACTTCGTAGAGCCAAGGAAAGTAAAAAACGAGGTGACAGTTGATAGTGGACCAACCCCCTTCGAAACTTGTTGCGCAAGTTGTATCAAGTGGAAACCAGAAACCTCCTACAGATGTTAAAGGATTCCCCAGGGTTATAAGTATGCTTGGTGTCACGTGGCCACCAGCTCAGTACCGTGAGACTGACTAAATGACATGGAATGAAGGTATGGGTTTTGTGAAATTGTCAAAACTTGCAGTGAGACACATGCGCACTCACTTATTTCGAAGAACAAACGAAACGAAGAAGAAGCTTACGAAGTTCATTTTGAGGCGTTGAGTTAGGTTTAAGCAGGGTTCATAGGCAGAACAGCCGACTGTCCATTCACGACTGTTGAGAACCATCCAATATTCTCCAGGATTCAACCAGTTCTTCGAATGTTTCAGAACTGGCTGCCTACGTACATATAGTACAGGAGTGTAAACTTGTTTCAGAATATAGTTGAAACGAAGACAAAAGCCTATCTAGAAGACGGTATAGGCTAGTATTTGGCTGTGAACGGTTCCGAAAAGAGTTCAGCTATAAATTTTATCTGAGTTTGTTCCTTCAAATACGGTATTGTTCACAACAGTTTCGGTACCATTTACCTAACAAACCCATCATATTACTGGAATTTAATATTTTTCTACCAATATTATGACAAGTATTCATATACCTTTTGTCCTCATACCAATCTTGTTTTCCAAGGTTATCTTTTTTTCTGATGTCATACTTACTCTTTATCGGCTTTAGAGAAAAAAAAGGTGCAATAAACAGACATTATATTCTACCAGGATCACTTTATTAACACACAGATTTTAATTACGAGGAATATTTATGAGTCTCACACAATAAAAAAGCTGGTAGCTCAAAAAGCATTTACTTCACAAACGTTGCAGGAAAGCAAAGCTGCCAGACGCAGGCGGTTTGGTGAATCAAAAACTATTCAGAATGAGTTTACCGAACAATCATTTTACGAATAACGCTGATAGTTGAATTCCACATCGCTGAGTGAGACTTGGAGGGATCCACCTATCTTTACAACAGGAAGGTTATATGGAGATAGAAAGAATAAATTGTCAAAGAAGGAAATAAATAATCACCGGCGACTGAGGCGACTTTTCTTGTTATAAGACGAGCGATGCATTAAAAATGAGCTGAGCGTTTATCGCCCCAAGTGTTAAGATTACGAGCGCCGTTCAACAACAAACCCGCAGATGAGCGAATCACTGAAGACAGAATCTTTTCATTATTAAGTTTTTTGCTCGAGGGTTATAACGGGACAAGGAGGTGCTTAGAGTGTTTAATTTCGTTGAAGATATTTTTTAATGGGGAACACTTAGACTCCCTTGATCTTTACCTCAGAGCATTTCATTATTGTTGGCGTAATAAAATGTTCCTGTTATCTGAGGCAGGTTGTTTGGCGAAGGAAAAGCCTCAGAGCTGCTGCCCAGGGGAAGAGCCGCCCTCATCTTGCCGCCCTTCTAAATGTCGTTACACACGTTTCACCGAATCCTTTTCCAATTTATTCCAAAACTTGGTTTCTCAACAGCCCTCCTTCGTTAACTGCCTTATTACCCGCGAGTCAGCCGCATCATCCAACATTCCAACCGAGTTCCTGGCAAATATTACCAAAACCGCAAAAAAAACGGGAGTTTCCCTTCCCTCAAAAATCGACTTGGTGCTCACCTAGATAGCCGCTTCGCTCGGTCGAATAATTTCCTTGCTAGGGCATAAAGTATCACCAAGGAAAAATATCGTCTATTCAAATGCTGCACAACAAGCCTATTCGAACAAACTTAGTTCACATTACACCTATCTCATCGCACAACATATAAACACTGCCACAGGTTCACATTTCTCCTCTCTTTTCTTAGCCCTGCGGTACTGTTTTTATGACGGCCATTAATTTGCACTAAAAGAGACGATTGGTGCATCGTCAGCATCGTACACTCTACTCATCCTACCACAGCTCTCGCACATGCCAAGTTGCCCAGGGCAGTCGGTGTGTTGGGTTTTGTCTTCATGACCAATGCCACTGACCATGTTTTAGGTTGTTGTAGTCTAGAAATACCAGCCCTGTAAAAGCTAGGGATAACTTGCAACACTGTCAGAATAGTAGAGAAATGGTGTTCCAAAGTAAGTAGACCCAACCAAATCCCGTCTGATTATCTTTACCCTTCGAAGAGACGGTTCTTGTTGCATCTGTTACGGGCACGAACGGATTAAGCTGTGACTTGGAACATGGGAGCCGCTTTTATCGGGCAGAGCCACTCAATGCAGCTCCGATTAAATCTGGAGAAGAAGGAAACTGCTGAAGAACAGGGGGGATTGATATTGAAGCGATATCACGAGGTGAGTCGGGAAGTGGTACGATAGAAGCCAAATGCAATTGGAACAGAGTTTTATTCTCAATTACAGTCGGAGAAGTTTTACACACAGACAAGCAACTGAGTGGGGACAAACGCGAGCGCGGGCGGGCAACACAGCGACGAGGGAACCGGCTCGGTTACAACTGAAGGCAGCGATCGGGGAATTTGAGGTGTCCAGTCAGCATCAATGCCCCGGACGAGCCTCCGCTGAATCGAAGGGTTTGGTTCCTCCCGTTACACATCATCACCTAGAGACACGCTTCAGATCTCGGTGGAGTAAGAAATTTTCGACAACTGAGCAGTCTTATTGATCCATTCATAAAGAACCAATACAAATCATTCTTGCAGTGAAAAAATTGGATATCTTTTTGTATTCACGTAAATGGATGCTTGTTGGCGATTTTCGGACCCAAAGCTGGTATTCCAGCTCGTACTGTAAATATGTTACGCAGCAGGGACGTGTTTCCATCCAATTATACTTATGAGATTAAACATATCTCTTCTTATAAAAATACAGTGGGCTGACTGTCATGATGTGTATGACGACAGACATCGCCTGTGCTAAAACTAAACTTGGTAGACTTATCAAGAATCGGTTTGCCCAACAAGCTCAAAATCACGGGATGTTGAGCAATTCCAAATCAAAGATTCAGTTGTGGCCAGAAATCATAGAAACGAAAGTGGTGATGGGTTGGTGAGTGTGATCGATCAATTCAAGATTCTAGAAGGGTCAAAAGCTCAATTCTTGAATCAAAACTATCTGAAGTACGTCATTCCAAATTAGGAGGAAGACAGAGCTCTTAAATTGGTCAAATGGATCAGATGTGAAGTTCATACAATTGTACCGGGACAAAGCAAACTCATCCATAACATAACAATTTACTCTCTACAATACAAATGACACCTGCTCCAGAGGTACTGCAGAGATGGGAAGTCAATTTCCGATATTGATGAGTTCACCGCTCATGATCATGGTGCCGCTCGAGCAAATAGTGGTAAAAAAATAATAATAATGTAGGTAACAAGATATTAAAAACCTAAGAGGATCGAATGCGAATTATTTGTTTTTAATTGAATTTTATTGTTTTTTGTAGAAGAGGAAATTTGAATTTATTTCTCGACGTTCCTTTTCATTTGTTTCTTACGTTACTATTTTGTACTTCTACACTTTCTACAGTTTTAAAGTTTCCCTATAGGGCAATGATATATGGTTTTCAAGTATTAGTTACTCATGTGGCCATTATATTGGCCAGACTGAAGTTTCGACTGCCCGTATAAGAGAACCTGTTGTATCAAACGCTCTCTTTCATGCGATATTTCATCTACTTTAAATAACCTGGACATCATTCTTAGCAAAGCATGTTTTTACTTTCGTTATCTCTACGAAATAGAAGAGGAAGTCATGTAATCATCTAAGAAAAAGTAAGTTTCAAGGGCTTCTGAATCTGAAAAATGTCATGTGGGAAAATGGTTTGTGTGTGTGTCTGTGAAAACGATTAAGGGAAAATAGCTAAATCAAATCGGCTCAAATTGTGTATGATGGAACGGCAGAATACTGGAATAACCAGCAATGTTGGTTCAAAACTAGCTATAGCTATCACGAAGTTGGTGGTGGTGCAGGGGGGAGGATGAGTTGAGGATCATGGACGCCCTTACAATAGTTGTCTGTGGCCGCTGTGAGGGTATCGCCTGCATCCACCGGTAAAAATAAAAAAAATTCATGGAGTTCAAAACACCGAACGTTTTTAACTCAAAAATGGCCCCAAACGATTTTGACTCAGTTTTTTATATGAACAGCAATGGCACGACAGTACCAGTTTTTTGCTTGTAAATCCCGCTCAAATGATACATTCTCAGAAAAAGAGGGGGATGGGGCGGATTAGTCCAGTAATGTGTCTATACGATTAGCGTTTAATAACGCTCTGGAAGAATAATAAGAAATTCTGGAACCTCAGCCAACGTCGTTTCACTTATTAACAATTCACACAGTTTTCATCCGATAATTCCAGAACATTAAATACGAGACTTCTCAAAAATATTCCTGTGTACGGTCTCTTGAATCTTTTGAGCATAATTGCTCGTGGCGTATGTAAGAGCGACTCAATAAACTCCGGTACCTCAGGCGCCACCAGTTTCTTGGTAGAACGTTGTTATAAACCAAACGAAAACCAGTTTTGAATAGTTGCTTCAAGAATAAAATCGCTGATTGTACGCGGTGCTAAGGAAAGGTGTATCCGTACCAGATATTTTCATGAGGACTGATAACCAATCGATCGAGTATACGACTTTTTTAATGTTATTGAGGGTTCCTATGGCCACTAATTTGCTTTGCGTGGATATAAAGAAACTGTAGAACAGGAATCTGGCTGAGAACACTTCAAAACTGAGGGTCTGATAAAAACGTTTCCTGGGCGATTGCATTGCTTTCTTCATTCATCACACAGTTCTATGTGAAATCAAAGTTTGCTCAAATATTTAATCATTTCTCTTTGGCTTTCGTCATTCTATAAAGGTAAACAGCTCAACGGGGATTTGGCAAAGATTTCAGCTCAGAACTGCGTCCCGCGTTGCTTAAGACTGTGAAACGGAAATGTGATTTGGAGAACAAAAGTCGTCATTATATTTTTTGACGCTCATAAAATGGTTCCTTGAGGGCGAGTTAAAATTTTTATTGCGTATATTGGATACTCAAGTATCTAAATACGCCGCAGTTTCATGAAGCAGGTAGGTTATCGTGTCGTTAGGGCACAAAAGGAGGAAACTTATCTGCCGCGTCCTCTCCAACTCTCTCGCTCCTCTTCAAGGGGTGACTTAGTACAGAAGACCAGCTGGCTGGTTATAAGAGGGGAATGAAAACGAGGCTCTCTTTTCGCCAAGTGGGTATGAACATGGATTTTCCAGTAAGAGGGTAGTTAGTAAGCAATCTCCCAAGGCTGATCCCCGCACAACAGCAAGCATCGATCTTTATCGCGCTTTCCTCCGCTAAATCCTAATTCTATCTCCTCGTTTCGCCTCAACTGCATTACCTAAAATACTTCTTTTAACCTTAGCTCAGCTCCCTCGCAGTTTCAAATCGGTTCAACTGAGATGCGGGTCCGTTGAGAGGAGCTGTCACTTACAGTTGAGAGTTTCATGTTTTGAATTGCGGAGATAGCCGTCGCTTAAAAATCTTGCTTTCGCGTTTTTACTTTCTGCAACAGAAAGAGATAGGCAAGGTATTTTAATCGGTAGAAAATATCTCTTATTCTCCAGATGTTTCAGTTGAAGGCTTCTGAATCGAAAACTGTATGGACAACGTGTGCTTGCAGTCAGATTTGCGGGAAAAACGTCCGAATTGATCGAGCTCATTATTACTTTCCTTAGCACTACCAAGTGAGAAAAAGGAAAGAAAAAATGTATTAGTTTTCCTCACATATTCACATTGTAAGGAATTCTTAAGTATGCCATTTGAGAAAATGGTCTGTGTGTGAACGCGATTGAGAGAGAGCGGCTTGACCAAATCGTCTCGAATTGGAGATGCAATTTGCAGTTCATCACGGGATGTCGAAATAAGAGTAAAAATCGGTTCAAAATGAACTCTTGTTATCATAATGATCGAAACACAACATTCGTCTTAAACGCAGCTATATCGAATTTGATTAAATAAACGTCGGTAGCTCCAAATGATGTAACAATATTGTGAAATTGTCATCTACTGTAATGGTGAGTAGCGCTAGAAATTATGAACAATTTCGATAGTAAACAGTTTTAGTGCAGATTTTCATCGTAACTCTCGCCATGACAGCGTTCTTAAAAGAGAGTGTTTAGGCACTCATGGTAGGTCAGGGCCTCCACAATAGGTTCCTGCTCCTGCCTATATAAACTAGGAATATTTATTTATTTTGTTGAAATATATTTTCTTTTTTTTTGTATAAAGTAAATGTGGCCAAGTTACTGTGAAAGTGAAGTGATTTAAAAACTAGTCAGCCGCGACCAGAAGTCAACCACAGCCGCCATTCTTCCAATTTTCATCTGCCCATGCGACACGATTTGAACTTTTACTAAAGTCTTTTACTAAAGCTTCAAAATCTCCTAGCAGGTCGTTACTATACATTCCTTGCTGGAGCTCTCAAGCGAAGACAATTCCGAAGAATCAAGTTCTACAAGATCTACGCATTTTATCTCCAACCAAAAGGGGCCCCACATACGCTGACGCCACAATTCATCTATCAGAAGGTCGAACAATTATATTCATTTCCTTTCCTTTTATTTGCAATTTTATTTTACAAGAAAGCGAATTTATTTTATTTTAATTTTTTGTAAATATAGTTAGGAGCAAAGCAGGTTGGAGGTTTTTTTAAATTTTACTGTCCTCTCAAAGGCCTATTGCCCCTAACAAACATTGGTAGCAGAACGTGGTTTCGCTTTCAAATATACCTGAGTTTGCCCTGAATATTAGGTGTAATTCATTTAAAAGCTACAACAAAGGATTTGGTTGGATTGTCCCGGTCAAATCCAGTTTTCATTGCGATCGTTCAAATCTCAGGTTCAATCTTTGCAATAAGGAGCGTCTTAACGATAAGGAGTCAGTTTGATCTTGCCGGTTTCAATAAGACGCTATGACCGATAAACAGTCTTCTACATCGTCAGCTTCTCCGAAAGTTCAGTCGCTTTTGCGGAAGCTCGAATCGTCTGGTCTCGAAGTAAAGTTGATTGTCGAACAAGGCCGCAAAATGAAATCTGGGGATGTGAAACAGATCTCTCTATTTCAAAGTATGTACATCACTTTAGATCGTTATTTCCTTAAATTTGAAAACGTTTGGGAGGATCTAGTCGATGAGTACGATATATTGGGTAGGAGCTCTGATTTTCCGTCCGATGCTCAGAATGTGTTGCGACAGCAGACCAAAAGATATTATTACGAATCAGTTGGATATGCGCGGTCATTGGACAAACCCGGTCCAGAAGTGGCGAGTCAACATAACGTTACATTAGCTGAGTGTACGCCCCACACCACTCTTCCTAAAATAAACCTTCCCGAATTCAATGGGGAATTGTTGGCATGGCCTAAATGGAGGGACACCTATTTGTCCCTTATACATAAAAATGAAAAGTTACCGTTAGTTCATAAATTTCATTATTTGGCCACATCATTGAAAGGTGCTGCTTCCTTCGTTATTAGTCATTTACCAATCGAGGAAAACAATTATGAACTAGCCTGGACTTCGGTTGTCGAGTCATTCGACAAAAAGAGAATGTTGGCAAATGCATACTTGAGTCAAATTTTGGCTTTCAAACCTTTATCCGGAAAGCCTACGGTCAGTGCGCTCAAATCTTTTGTCTCTCATATTTCTGATAGCGTCGCTACTTTCAAGCTATTAAACATACCTAATGAAGGCGACTTTATTTTATTCCATTTAGCGGAACGGTGTTTGGATTCTGGGACTAGGGAACAATTTGAAGTAGCTAATCGACATATTGAGTTCCCAACGTTTGAGGTTTTGGATAAATTTATCAAAGAGCGATGTTTAGCATTGCAGCTGTCCTAATCAATATGAGGGTTCTTTGCTTAACAAATCGGATAAAGGCAATAAAACTTCTCCCAGAGCCTTTTTTGCTCAGGCGAAGCAACGAAGTAGTAATAAAAGTATTAACTCGTGTTTTATTTGTCATGATGGCTATCACTCTTTGGAAAAATGTAATAAATTCAGATTGGCTACGGTTGAAGAACGTCACGAGTTACTTAAAAACTGGAAGGGATGCCGCAATTGCTTAAACAATGACCATTCAACATATTTCTGTAGGTCAGGAGCACGCTGCAATTTGTGTAATCGAAAACACAACTCAACTTTGCACAAAATTCAGCCGACGAGTTCTAATGAGTCAAATAACACAAGGGATTCCGATTTACACCAACCTTCCACTTCTAGCAGAAGCCAAGGCCGACATGATGAATCAGATAGAGTCTTAGCTGCTGTGAACAGCAAGTCCCATACCAACTCGAATGTACTTCTAGGTACCTTAGCTGCCGAATTCAAAGACGCGAGAGGCCAGTATCAAACATTTAGAGGATTAATAGATTGTGGGTCTCAACATTCATTCATATCCCAAAAATGCGTCAACTCCTTGGGTATATCTTATAAACCTCTCACTCGGCACATATCTGGTATAGGTCAAACGGTGTTTGAGGAAGTCAAAGGACAGGTCTATTGCACTATGCGACCGAGAGGCAATACTACTTGTGACTTTGAAATAAGTCCACTGATGGTAAGGTGTATAACTGGAAATTTGCCCACTATTCCACTATCACGATCTTGCTTTTCTCACTTTTCGAATTATAAGTTGGCAGATCCCAATTTCTGGAAACCGGCGTCAATAGATTTTCTGTTGGGCGCCGATATATACAGTGATATTGTTTTGGGTGGTCCAATCAATTTAGATGCCAGTTTACCGAAAATGTTGCCCTCTATTTTTGGTAATATTATTATAGGACGGTACCGTACAACTGACCATTCTAATAATGTAATTTCCTTTCTAGTATCAGAAAAGCCGGAATATTGTGATAATGGTTTGAACCTAGAACTCGAAAAATTTTGGGCTCTCGAGGAATTACCGAATGTTCCCATTTTACCTTGTCCTGACAGTGATTGGTGTGAGCGACATTTTGTGAAACTCACCGTCGATTACCTCAAGGTCAGTATGTGGTTGAATTGCCTTTCAAGCCTGATATACCACCATTTCATGATTCCGAACGTAGAGCTATACAGAGATTTCAAAATTTAGAGGGTAAGTTCCAACGCAATGAAGCTCTGTCAAAACAGTATAGGGACTTTATGACCGAATATGAGCAGTTAGGACATATGTATCCCACGGAGAATCAATCAAAGTTTGTAATTCCTCACCACGCAGTATCGAAGGAGGATAGAAATCAAGTCAAATTGAGAGTAGTATTTGATGCTTCAACGAAAACTCGCAACGGGTCACTTAACGAATTTTTATTTGTAGGGCCTAAATTACAAAATGACGTAGGCGAGATACTTTTAAACTGGAGAATCCATCCAGTAGTTATCGTGGCGGACATAGTCAAAATGTACCGACAAATTCTTGTAGCTCAAAAACATAGACCTTTTCAACATATATTTTGGAGAAATGAACCTCATGAAGCTTTGAAAAAATATGAACTAGCTACTCTCACTTATGGCATGACATGTGCACCGTGGTTGGCCTTGAGAGTATTGAAACAGTTAGTAGCTGACGAAGGAGCAAGTTATCCTAGAGCCGCAGAAGTAATTTTAAAGGACATATTCATTGACGACATCGTTTCAGGAGCACCTGATATTGAAACTGCCCAAATATTAAAAGACGAATTAATTGGATTATTAAATAAAGGTGGGTTTGAATTAAAAAAGTGGGCTACGAATAGGAAAGAGCTTTTGGCAGGGATCGAGGAAACCTCTAATGAATCGGTGTCTTTATACCTGAAAACGAATCAAGTGTGAAAATCCTAGGTTTGGTTTGGTCTTCCGAAACTGATTGTTTTTCTTACAGAGTAAAGAAACCAGACAACCCAATATTCACGAAAAGAGCTATTCTTTCAGTGGTCGCAAGTTTATACGATCCACCCTGTTTTTTGGCTCCGTCCACTGTTTTGATGAAACAGTTCATTCAAAAACTGTGGAAAGCTGGTGTAGGTTGGGATGAAAAAATACCCCACGATGTAGAACGATCATGGAAAGAATTACTTACTGAACTCCCGATCTTGTCTGGTATCAAAATTCCTAGACATATCTGTGATGACGAAGCACATCACTACCAAATTATTGGTTTTGCGGATGCGTCAAGCTTAGCATACTGTGCTGCCTTGTACTTGAGATGTGTGAAGTATCACTCCATATCTGTTTATCTTATTACTGCTAGAACGAAACTTGCCCCAATAAAAACTATAAGTATACCTAGGCTAGAGTTATGTGCTGCGGAATTACTCGCCAGACTTTACGGTAAAATAGGTTCATTTATTTCCCGCCTCAGTAAACCCTTGTTGGCTCCAATATTTTTTACAGACTCTTCTGTTGTATTAGGCTGGCTGAATACTCTGCCATGTCACTTAAAGGTGTTTGTAGCCAACCGGGTTACTAGAGTGACTATGAAAACTCCCATATCGTCTTGGAGGCATGTAACGACAAACGATAATCCCAGTGATTTAGGTTCCAGGGGCATTTTACCTAGTAAATTGTTGGAAAACTCATTATGGTGGCGTGGTCCATTATGGCTCAGTTCACCAGAGAATGACTGGCCTAAGTCACATATTGTATTTCCAAAACCACTGCCGGAAACGAAGGACCTACCATTAGTATTGACATCTTTGGAGAGTCCCATAACTAAAGCACAGTGGGTAGAAAGGTTTTCTTCTTATTTCACCCTGATACGAGTAACTGCCAGAATTCTTAGGATGTTTCATAATTACAAACATAAACATTTACTCAATACTGGTCCATTATCCCTTGAAGAAATCAATCAAAGCTTGCATGCACTTATTAAATTGGCTCAACGAGAACATTATTTCCACCCCACTCGTAGCTATGAAGAAACTATTTCTCAGTATAGGACATTGGATATTTTTTCTGACGAGAAGGGTGTTCTCAGGGTGGGCGGACGACTTCGACATTCCAATCTTCCTTTGCAACAAAAACATCCAATTTTGATACACAGAAAAAGCCATCTTGCTAAACTTATCGTAGATATGTATCATCGTACCTATTTGCATCCCGGTAACACGTCCCTCCAAGGAATTATTCAGTTAAAGTATTGGATTCCTGGACTTCGTTTGTTAATTCAACAACGAAGATTTCAATGTTTAACGTGTTTTAAATTCAAAGGCAAAGTTCAACAAGTGAAAATGGGCGATTTGCCGTCCTATAGATTCTATGAAGGGCACGCCTTTGCCCACGTAGGGACTGATTTTGCCGGCCCGTTCATGCTAAGGGAGACCCTGAGACGCAAAGCACCATTGAGTAAAGCCTATCTATGCATTTTTGTTTGCTTCTCAACTAAGGCCCTTCACTTAGAGTTGGTCACTAGTCTGACTACAGAATGCTTTATGGCAGCGCTAGATAGATTCGTTTCTCGTCGCGGTTTACCCGTCGCCTTTTACTCAGATAATGGTAAGACTTACGTGGGAGCAGCAAACCAGTTGAAAGAGCTGTGGTCATGGTTTCATACTCAGAGCAACAAGAACGCCCTTGTGGCATATTCAACTAAAGCGGGTGTACAGTGGCATTTCATGCCTCCTTATTCCCCTAACTTTTGTGGACTAGCTGAAGCAGCAGTGAAGTCCGTGAAAACTATGCTTCGAAAAGTAGTAGGGAATGCTTGCTTAACATATGAAGAAGCATTTACTCTTTTCCATAAAATAGAAGCAATACTTAATTCAAGACCGTTGGGACCATTATCCACCGATCCTTCGGAAAACTCCTACCTATCCCCTGGGCATTTTTTGGTGGGTAGACCATTGCTAACTAACCCTGAACCGTCACTGGAGAATTTGAAGGAAAATACGTTGAGTCGATGGCAGCTGGTTAAGAGGATGAATGAACACTTTTGGGAAAAATGGAGAAAGCAATATCTATCGACTCTACAAAATAGAGTGAAATGGAACCAGCTCCGTCCAGAACATCCCAATGTGAAACCAGATGATTTGGTTTTGATATCGGATGAAAATCAGCCTCTTTTAAGTTGGCCTTTAGGCAGAATTACCGAAGTTCATCCAGGCCCAGATGGGAGGGTTCGGGTTGCGACTGTGAAAACCGGAGACGCATACGTTCGGAGACCGGTAAGAAAACTGATTCCCCTCCTTCCTCTTCAAAGTCCGTCTTTTTGAATGAAAATGTTATTCAATAAACTGAGACAGAGCTATTTTTTATTTTTATTAGAAGGAAAATTATTTTATAATTTTGGTGGGCGGTATGTTTAGGCACTCATGGTAGGTCAGGGCCTCCACAATAGGTTCCTGCTCCTGCCTATATAAACTAGGAATATTTATTTATTTTGTTGAAATATATTTTCTTTTTTTTTTTTGTATAAAGTAAATGTGGCCAAGTTACTGTGAAAGTGAAGTGATTTAAAAACTAGTCAGCCGCGACCAGAAGTCAACCACAGCCGCCATTCTTCCAATTTTCATCTGCCCATGCGACACGATTTGAACTTTTACTAAAGTCTTTTACTAAAGCTTCAAAATCTCCTAGCAGGTCGTTACTATACATTCCTTGCTGGAGCTCTCAAGCGAAGACAATTCCGAAGAATCAAGTTCTACAAGATCTACGCATTTTATCTCCAACAAAAAGGGGCCCCACATACGCTGACGCCACAATTCATCTATCAGAAGGTCGAACAATTATATTCATTTCCTTTCCTTTTATTTGCAATTTTATTTTACAAGAAAGCGAATTTATTTTATTTTAATTTTTTGTGAATATAGTTAGGAGCAAAGCAGGTTGGAGGTTTTTTTAAATTTTACTGTCCTCTCAAAGGCCTATTGCCCCTAACAAACAGAGAGTATGAGCGTAATCACCCCTAAACTAACAATAAGCATCGTAGTGTTCAAAAACACCTTTTTTTCTTCAAAAACAGCTCCAACGATTTCAATTAAATTCTATGGATAGTCTCAAGTAACGGGGCGGTACCAAAATTCTCATCCTATGGAAAATGACGAGAGCAGCACAATGAATGATCCCAACGAAAATGTTAATCCTCCAAAAATAAGCACAAAGCTACCTTTCTAGAAGATTTTAATTAAGTACGTAAGGTATTCGTTGTATTTTCTTTTAATTTGTGAGGTTAAACGTAGTTGATGATTTAAATTGATTATTATAATATATTAAACTGATGTTATCATTAATATAGTAAATCCTTGTATCATGTTTGCCAGAGGAGGTGGAAGAGAACAGGACGGTCCTAACCTATCTCGTAGATTCTTTCTCTCTCCACAATGTTTGGTTGCTACACATGTTACTACCCTCTGTAAGTTGAAATACATGTACGAGGACATGTCGTGTTGCTTGGTAGCCAGGTCTCTCACTCTCTCTCTCTCTCTCTCTCTCTCTCTCTCTCTCCATCCTAATAATTAATTCAACAGGAGCAATAGAAGGAAAAGGAGAAAAAAAAAATTAAAAAAAATAAAAAATTAAAAAAAAAAAAGGTGTTATTTTTGTCGGTCGTTATTTTTTTGAAGAGAAGATGTTTTATTTTAGTTTATTGCGAAATGTAAGCTTGCCACCAACGGCGCCTGAATCAAACAAAAAATTTATATGTACACAATATTTCTGGTTAGGTGGAAGAATGGCCAAATATGGCCAAACCTCGCCAGATGTATAAATAAAGACGTTTTCATTCATTCATTCATTCATTCATTCATTCATTCATTCATTCATTCATTCTCTCTCTCTCTCTCTCTCTCTCTCTCTCTCTCTCTCTCTCTCTCTCTCTCTCTCTCTCTCTCTCTCTCTCTCTCTCTCTCTCTCTCTCTCTCTCTCTCTCTCTCTCTCTCTCTCTCTCTCTCTCTCTCTCTCTCTCTCTGAATAGCCCCAGCGGACGTCTTTCAGTTACATAAAGTGAAGGGGGGTTATGAGTAATAAATCATAGGTGTGACTACTCCGAAGAGAATTGCCATCTAGCCATGAAAGAAAAACCACACTGTTACGCCTGGCCAAGCGATTATTCATTATAATGTTTTGGGTTTTTGTGAACATATAGATTGGTACGCTTCGCACGTTCTTAGTGAGCAGCTCTGTGAATAGACGAGCTTATAGTTCGGATGTCGCAGCGGCGGAACCCTTTCGTCTTTGTAATTGGTGCCCGGGTTAAAAATCGAGCTGAGGGGTTGCATCTCAGAGAACGACCATTAAACCAAGTCAAACAGTAGTAATCCCAATAAGAAGCCCCCTCAATGATCGGAATGCCAACGCATAACCTTCGTGTAACAACTCGCGTGATCAAAGTATTATGTTGCTTCCTAACAACTGGTGCTCAGAGGGGAGCCAACCCGCGGAATATTGTTTGACGACGTGAAAAGGGAAATATGAATCGCTGTCTTTTGACTTCGGCCATATTGCTCGGATCATTTACTTTTTCTAACGCGATGGAATGCGATTGGAAGGGGAGCCAAACCGATTGAGGGTCGAAAAACGGTAGGAAGAATCTAAGATAATTAAATGACCAAACAAAGCAATAATAAGGGAAGGAAGGTGGTAGTAGGTTGAGGGAGCCGCGCAGCGTGAAGCGAGGAATGGGACTGGTAAGGGAGCTGAGAGCGGAAAGGGAGTGGGTGATGTGCTCTTGCTCACAAGGGGGTCGTACACATCAATATGAGCACCATCAATCACATCGTGATTTTAATAACCGACGACAATGGGCTTCCTACCTAATATTTGTGGTCACATAAATTGTACGAATATTACGTTACACCTCTACTGCAAGGAACACATAAATACTTGTGGCCCTGACACCATTTGTAAAGCTTTTATTTCATTACGATGTATATGGATTGTATATGTCCCTTATATATCACGCCTTCCACTTTTACCACCTTCTACACCATCAACATAACGCTATTCATCACACTGGCAAAGGGCCGGCAACGTGTTACCGTTTCTTTCCACAAACGACTGTTCCAACTGTCACAATGAACTTTATTATCCAGTTTCAGCGCAACCTGTCACGAAAGAGCTCCTGTTTATGGCCCTCCTCGTTCTTACGCTGCGAGCGAGAAGCCAGATGATTTCAAAGTATCTTCAGGTGCATTTTGAATTGGAACCCTCTTTTGTGGAACACCCCACGCACAACTGTTAACAACCTCGATACCTCCTCTATCCGTATTTATCTTTATAATGTTGCGCTCAGCAGTATTATAAAGCTGCAGAAGAAAAGGTGGGCAGACAATGAAGAAATCGAAAAGGTTGAGACAACACGGTATAATTCTAATGTGGTATTCTCTCTTACCCTCACTGGTCTTAACCTTTTCTGAGCAAATCACCATCTAGAAAAGCTCCTGGATCAGACCTGATAGTGCGCCCCCTACTCCAACACGCTCCAAACAAACTCATAGCTCGCCTAGACCACATATACACTTCTGCTGTAAGAATTGGTTATTTCCCCCGAAAGTGGAAGCACACAAATATAATAATGATTCCAAAACAAGGGAAACTCGAAGATAACATCATATATCGTACAGGCCAATCAGCTTGCTCTCTCTACTCTCCAAGATCTTCGAGCGCCTGGTTTTGGGCCATCTCTTGAACTTCACGGGTCATTTAATTCCGCATGAGCAGTTCGGTTTCATAGATTCCTTGTCTTGTCCCCTCCAACTCCAGCGCTTCACTTCGTTCATAAAAGCATCCTACCAGGCCAATCACGTATGTAAAGCAACGTACTTTGACGCCGAACAGGCGTTTGACCGCCTGTGGCACAAGGGTCTGCTATCAAAGTTATCACCACACCTTCCCAACAACTTGTTTAGTTTGATAACCCACTATCTAACCGGTAGAACATTCCAAGTTTCTATTCAGGGAGAGTTCTCAACAGTAAGGCCGATAAATGCTGGAGTTCCGCAAGGCGGATGTCTTTCCCCTTACCTCTACACTCTCTACTGCTACGATCTCCCTCTCCCGAAAGCCCCAGAGTTCTCAGCTCTATACGCTGACGATTTGGTTTATGCTGTTAGCTGCCCCGACTCGGATTCAGCCACTAACCGCCTACAGCAAATGCTGCAAGATCTGGGCCAGTGGTGTACCAAATGGAGGCTCAAGATAAACCCAACCAACACGCGGACAGTCACCTACACCTACAAACGCTCATTTACCAACCACCCTCTGACCTATGACAATGAAGTAATCCCATCCTCCACCTCCCACCGTTATCTAGGCCTCACATTGGATCAGAGATTAACGTTCCATGACCACATCACCGAGTTACTAAGAAAAATAAAACTAAGGACTAATCAACTAAAACCCCTTCTTAACAACCCTAACTTACTGATCCATAACAAAGTCATGATTTACCTCTCCCTCATCCGCCCTATCTGGACCTATGCCCTCCCTATTTGGGGTACCTGCTCGAAGTCTGCGTTCCGTCGAATCGAACAGCAGCAAAACTCGATCTTACAGCGCCGTGTCATCCACTCTCCTCCTTATGTCAGAAACAAAACCATCTACGACGACTCCCATATCCTTAATCCCACCGAACTGCTCTACAACACACCAGTACCTTCATCATTAATAACCGAGATCACTCCAACCCCCTCGCTGCTGATGGACTATCTCCTCCTCCACCAATGCCTCGTCTAAACCGCCCTCGCTATGTATTCTGCAACTTCATCTCCATAGACTAACTGCAAAATCAAGTGAAGCACCGTGTACTTAATTAACTTCCTAGTTAATTAATGTCAAATGTTTTAAATACTTAAGCTAACTTGTCAATACGGTATGTTATTTAATTTAACGGTCGTAAATAAAAGGATGTCAAAAAAAAAAAAATATCTGGTGCGTTGCAACACACAACTTTCCTTGGCTCTACAACAATTCACTTTGTAAATGGCTAATTCTATTCAATCAATTCATTTATCACTCAGTTATTTTGAACTTGGTCAAACAACGCTTTACGGCAGCAGAAAGCGGTAGCGCTTACACTTCCGGAATTTATTGTGCTGCTCGTACTCATTGCAGAACCATTATTGAGCAATTGGTACACAGATAATTAATGAGGCTGTAAACGCGATTTAAAAAAAAAGGATAGTAATCACTTTGGCAGAGCTATTGGAAAATAACTGTTAGAACTGGTAGTAACCGCAACGACAGTAGTTGAAATTCAGGAATTTCTGGAGTGAGCCCCACATATCTACTCACTATATCATATCTATATCACTCTATAACTATTTGATTGGACTACAATACTAATTTTTTTTAACACTCTACTAAAATTCCAGCGGAGTTTATAAGGAAAAAACTTCGCAAAAAACGCTTTTCGTCGAAAATGTTGATAATTTATTGTGCTGCTCTCGTCATTTTCCCATAAATGGGAATTTTATGGTATAGTTGCCATATTAGGAGCTACCAATATAAAAAATTTAATCAAAATCGTTAGAGTCGTTGTTGAGAAAAAAAATATTTGGTGTTTTGATCACTATGATAACTATAGTTAACTTTCGGTGGATTTTGTTCATACCCTCATTTTGGCGTCCCATAGTAACCTGCGGACGAGATATGAAGTTTGAGCTGATTTGGTACGGTGGTTTCCTCTAAAAATTGTTCACAGACACACATACACACACACACACACACCTACACACACTGACACACAGACCCACAGACCATTTTCCCAAATAGTGTTTCTCGGACTCAGGAGGGTCTGAAACGTAAAGATCTGAAGAAAACTCAAAATTTTTTTTTCAGCCGATTACATAACTTTCCTTTCTACTTCGTAGAGCCAAGGAAAGTAAAAATGTTGAGACAACGCCAAAACATGTCGATTAAGAATCCGCAACCAATAAAATACGTTCTAAGACGCTTCTATTAACTCCCCTTGTCCTCAGCACTTTATATCGATCCACCACCTAATCCAATCGATTATTCGCTCAGTTTGTGTGGTACATCTTACAACTAGACTCACAACTAAATAGTCTACGTAGAAGCTAGTGGAGCTCAACGTTCCAAAATGTATTGGGCTGCCCCTTCTTACGTCACGACCTTCATCGAATAACCAGAATGTGGGTAAATCATGGAGCTGTCAACACGGTTTTTTGGGAACGTTAGCGAGTACTGTTCTGGAATTACGAGGAAAATGCTGTGAACAAAGTTAGTCTTGATTTGAACTCTGGAACTTCGTAAGACGTCATTTTATGATTAAACTCCGACAGTGTAGGTCATTCCTAGAACTTCAAATTGCCGATAAGTTGTACCGCTTATTAAACTACTACTGAACTCATTAGAATACACCTTGATTCATAACTTATTTTAAGCGAACGTTGAAGTAATATAAGCGGAGTTTATTAGGAATAGCTGCACCTAAAGGTTTTTTCGTCAAGATGTTTGACAATTTATTATGCATCTTTCGTCATTGGTCCACAAATTAAATTTAATATTACGAACCGATTGTTTGGAATTTCCGCGAACAAAATTTAATCAAAATTATTTTACCAGTCTAGAAAAATTAGGCGTTTTAATCACCGCGATAACGAAGGTTGGTTTTGCATTGATGATACCAATAACCCTTTCTGTCGTTCATCTGCAGGGTGAGTATCAAATGTGAAGTGATGTGTTTCGGTCATTCTTCCTCATGCATGCTTACAAACTATTTTTTTTACGTGGCTTTTTTTGAACTCTGAAGCCCGTGAACTCAATTTTTGTTCTGCTGATAACAAAATTTCCTAGGGCTTTTTATAAGGGATAAACCAAGTAAGTTGTTCGCGTGCAGAACAACAACGCATAGTACCAGGAGCTAAATTAGGCAGCTCACACTTACAAATATAACGTAGAGGTTCAACTCCTTTGTACGCATATAAAACAATGCAGTGGTACAGAATAAAGAAGCAAAAGTAAGTAATCAATAGCAAATATAAATAATTATTAACAATAGCCTAATAAGTTATTCGCTGGGGAGCAATCTGAAGTCGTAGAAGCCGATGGTGTTGGAGTCGGAGAAATAGGTAGGTCAAGCTTTTGTACGGTAGAATATCATTGGCATTTAATTTTTAACGCCCACAATTAAGACAATTGTTTACATTCATCAGTGTCAATTTAGACTTTTGGATTCGTGTTTGTGCGGGGGCTCTATCTAAGGAGATATCGTCCAACCTCCGAAAATAGCAACCTTCGTATGTGGCAACTCCACCTTTATAAGTGTGTTTATCACTCATCGCCGATCAGGATGACTCGCTCCTACGCCATTGATAAATGCACTTTCAGATACTTTAATAGTGAGCCTGGTAAATAATAGTAGCTTTTCCAATTTAGCCACATGTTTCAATTTAGGAAGTAATTTAAATCAGATATTTTGATGTTGGTTACGTGAAAGAAAACAAATTAACAGCATTGAATGTTTATCTACATCAACCTGAGTCGGCACTCTTTGGTTTATTCTTCATTCTGATCTGATGACCTATATTTAAGGCCAGGAATATTTTTTACACCCCCCCCCCCCCACAAACTTGACCATACGTTTCAAAGAATCGAAATTCCAAATCTGCAATGTCCGTCCGCCGGTCCGTTTGCCTTTGCTATTATCTGAAAAATCCGTTCGTTCGCGAAATTCCTATTTGGTATCTAGCTGTGCCCGCCTGCTTGGCAATCCAATCGCACGAAACCCATGGTTGTTATACGCCAAGAATGATTTTAAAAATTAGTGAAAACGAAATTTTTTCAGTTTTATCGCAATTACTCTGTGTTTGTTATCGTCTTCTCGATATTTTTCAAACGAGCCCCAGAGGAGAACGGCTGCATATGGATCGAACCTAAGTCTACTAATTGAAAGAGCTCGCGGAACAATACAGCGAAAGTTATCGCTTCTTCCCAGCTTGCTCACGTTTCCCGCGCTGCGCGTCTCACACCAACCACCCGTCGATCAATTGCCTACTGGCGCCTAGAATATGTCAATTTTCATCGTTGCGTTGCAGACAGGTATTTTTCGATAATAATCGAATAGGATGGGTCTCATTGGTGTGAGGTACGGCTAGTTGTGCTAATTTTCAGCGTTTTGTTATGTCTATCGTGTGAATTGTGCAACTCTGTCGCCCAGTATTTTTCTAAAGTTTCTCGTTTCCTAAAATCTTTGCAATACCCAAACAGGTTCCGATTAGGTTAATCACGGTTCAAAACAAACGAACGTATGTATATTTTGTACATACGAATAATATAACGTACACTGTTACACACATAGACAGCTTTATACAAGTTTTTCCTTGAACACACGAGGGAGGGGTTATGAGAGCAGTCGTGATTACTTACACTTTAATGTTATTATAGTAAGAAATCAAGCGGCGCCCGGAAGTTAGAAGGACGTTGCTTACAATTAACGAACGCGTCTGGTTCAGAGTGGACAAGCGTTAAGAGAAGAGAAGTTAACGAGAGGCGTCAGATGTCAACCCTGATTCCCTCCTTGAGGTGGGTCGCTGTTGCCCCTTTCCAACTCTCCCCCGACCTCTTCATTGTCCCGAGTGGTGTCTCCAGCTGAATAGATATTATCATAATTGTGTTATGATTACAGAAATCGATCTGAGTCCTCAGCGTTCAAACCTGTTTACTTCTTTGGCTCTTGGGAAGCCTCATTCGAGAACATCAAAACAAATGAAAAGGGTGAATTAATGACGAGTTCGGAGCCACCAAAAAGAACTCCCTCTTTGAAATCAAAGCTTGTTTTAATCGTTAAATTAATTAACCGCTTATTGTTAACATTGTCTGCGGCGTTTAATTGCAAGTCGTATAATGGGCTTATCATCTGTCGCCACAGCGTGTAGCTTATTTTTAAGCTTTCTCCAAGTCGTTGATACAACAAATTAGCCTTCGCCGTCTTTCCTTGTTTAGGCCGTTCAACAGATAGATCATTCAGGGGAAGTCTGATGAAGGTGTCAGCTGTTCCATTCGTTTTTCCTCGGAGCACTCAATGGAGTTTTGACTCCTACCATAGCTCTCTAGCTCAACGATTTTAGCATTCTTTATCAACAACCATAGTAAGGGCTTGTGAAAAATGAGCGTTCAGCAACTCATTCAATGATATTCATTAAAAGAGACAAATTGGGTTTACTATGACCAATTAACGCAAACGTAAGGTTCGAGCCTGACTGGCTGAGCCTATTATATCGAACTAGAATTGCCAGTTTATGAGAAACAAAGCTGCATAGCTAAAAGAGCCCGGTGTGTTCAATCAAAATTGTTATATCAATTTTTCACTGTTTGAGGAATCTCATTTTCTGGTGTGTTTCTGTTTATAACTTCGTTTGTGGGGAACAGAATGTGATCAGTTGTAGAATGCAAAGTCTGTGATCGAAGGGAGCCGCTTACAATGTAAATGTTAGCAAACGGTCGGTACGTTTTGACTCTTCCACTCAACGGACTGCCAGGGGAACATTTATGTAGACGATATTTGGGGGTTACTAGTTAAAGACATTCTGTGAGTTTAATCTAATGACAAATATTTTTGTTTCTTACGCCATTCGACATTCACCGGCCACTGGTATTTTGCATTTAAAGAACACGTAAGTTAGGTGTTGGTTAGAAGAAAATATGTAGGAATTTTCAGATATGGACACACGCCAAGCGCCCAAATTATATTTTTCGGATTCAGTAGGCCGGTCAGAAGACTCGATTTTGGTTTTTTTCTTAAATATCTAGTTCGACGCATCACAAAACTCTCCTCAGTCTCACGTACATTAATCACTTTTCATGAATTTAGCAATACAATCTATTTTTCATTCAGTTCATATGAACTGGATACAACGTAACGACGTTCTACGTAGGAAGTGATTGCGTTTAAAGTTCCGGAAATTATTGAGTTACTGCTATATATGCCACTACCTTTGTTGAAAAACCACAGTATAGATAATTGACGGGACTGTTAGCATGGTTGGTCTGGAAGTTCGGTGCCGCCCTCCACTCCGCTATAAATTTTGGACAAAATTATCGAAGATAGTTAAGCAGTTTTGTCATATAAGAACCCTGCAAATTATTACACAACGGTTTATTATTCGGATAATCAGCTTGACCTAGCATTAATGCTCCGAGACCCATCCTGTTCGATTCAGCATCGAAAAATATCATAATGAAACCCAAAAAAAGGTCGAAAAGAACTGAAGTATCTAGAAAAAACTGAATTTTAATATGAAAACATGCACGCTAAATACTAATATCAATATTCAGAATGAATAATAAACCAAAAGCGAGCGAGCGCGCCCGCTCGCTTCTCTCCCACTCGACTCCCCTTTCGCCTTTCGCTTCTAGCGCCCCCGTTCCAATTTCCCCGACGTTTTGGTTTTAATACGATTCAATTTTTTTAGATTCTTTCGTTTCATTCTCATTTTGGTTTTTTTCATAGATTTTTGGTTAAATTTTGATATTAGTATTTAGCGTGCATGTTTTCATATTAAAATTCAGTTTTTTCTAGATACTTTCGTGTTTTTTATTTTTTATTTTAATATTACGATTCAGTTCTTTTCGACCTTTTTTTGGGTTTCATTATGATATTTTTCGATGCTGAATCGAACAGGATGGGTCTCGGAGCATGAATGCTAGGTCAAGCTGATTATCCGAATAATAAACCGTTGTGTAATAATTTGCAGGGTTTTTAACGAGACGGGCGGGACGGGAGGAAGTTCAAACGACGAAACGCTGTAGCTCCCGCGTTGTACTGCGTTTCGTTAATTTGTTTAACCGTTTTTTGCCCATTACAACCACGGGCTTCGTCCAATCGGATTGCCGAGATGGCGGGCACAACTAGATACCAAATCGGATTTTTGGGCGAAAGAACGAATTTTTTAGACCACGTTAAAGGCACAAAACGGCCCGGACGGGTTCCGGGGGACGGGGGACGGCGGACGGACATTGCAAATTTGGAATCTCCATGTCTTGAAACGTAAAGTATCAAATTTTGAGGGGGGTTGTAAAAAATTGTTCGTGACCGAAAACATAAGGTTATTATTCAGAATGAATAATAAACCAAACAAACCCTGCAAATTATTACGCAATGGTTTATTATTCTCATGAACAGCTTGACCTAGTATTACTGCTCCGAGACCCATCCCATTCAATTCAGCATCAAATACTAGTAAACCATACGAAACATGATCAGGCTACAATGGAACTACGGAAATATTCCCCTGGCGCCAGGCGCCCGTAAACGACTGTAGGCATTTATGATCCGATGGAGGGGGGTGTGGAGGAAGTGGCTTCCTCCGCCTCGTCGGAGAGTCGGGGAAATTGTGACGGGGGCTTCCAGCGAACCCGTTGCGAGTCGAGCGGGCGGGTGATTGAGTTTGATATGACAGGAGGGAGTACTAACGACGACACGTTGACTTCCACTGTAGTTCCTGCGTTATACTGCGTTTCATTAATTTGTTTAACCATATTTTGCCCATAACAACCGTGGGCTTCGTCCGATCGGATTGCCGAGATGGTGGGCACAACTAAATACCAAATGGGATTTTTGTGCGAAAGAACGAATTTTTTAGACCACGTTAAAGGCACAAAACGGCCCGGACGGCGGACGGATATTGCAAATTTGGAATCTCCATGTCATGAAACGTAAAGTATCAAATTTTGAGGGGGGATTGTAAAATAGAGATTGATTATACTTTTTTCAATTTTTCCTTCAATCTTTCCTTTCCTAGATGCATCTATGAATATAATAGCAATAATGATACCAAGAAACAAAAAGTTAATTTTCATTCATCTGCTCCCCCCTCCAGTGTTTTTAGCAGACTCAACGGCTCGATCGGGTCAGCCCTTTTCTCCCACAAAGATGGCCACGGACGCACAGGCAGTGGAAAAGTGCCGAAATGAGGTTTTACTAACTCGGGCGGCCTCAAAGCGCCATGATCTGATGAATACTTACCATACTTTTTCTTTCCATCGCTATATTTGGTTACCCTTCAGGGCGAAGAAAGTGAGAAGCCTGAACTTCTCAGATTGTTAATAGGAATTTCAAGAATCATATCGGGAATTCCTCAGGGAAGAAGGGGCTGACAACACATTACTACAACACGGCAAACGACAAGTTGCTGGGAGTGTGGTACAGATTAGCACGTTGCCAATCATTAATGCTAGATTATTGGTGGTTTTACTTCAAGATTTTTCAGAGAAGTTGTACCCTAATAAACAGCATTGTGGTTTTCTAGAATTTAATGAGTGATGTGGAGTGTCCAGCCACGTTTCTAATAGCCAACCCAGGGAGCCCATTCCAATAAACGTGAACTAAATTGTTTGAGTGTAAAAAAATGTGATCCTGTCAAGTGGGAGTTACGTACGTGGCTTGAAGGCCGTTTCCATCAGGATTCTAATTCTATAGAACGCACTTTCCCGTTTTGAACATGTTGGTTTAGTAAAATGATGTGTGACTGGTACAGAGGAGTGGAAAGGATCGAAAAATTCGGTGCGCGCCCGAACAAAAAAAAAAACTGTAAAAATTGAAACTATGAAAACATCAAAGTAGCTGCATTGGCGCCATATTTATTTCGATACCACCCGAAGAAGTCGCGAAAGCTCGGTCGTACTGCGTTGGTGTCAGCTAATCATGAAAGATTGATGCAGAGGGCGCGTGAAGATGACGAGGGCAATGTAGGTAATACAACCGACATTCGCGAAAATAGACAGTGACCGATAAGCGTCATCAGATGCAAGAGGCGTTCAGACGACACTAGGAGGTTGTCACGCGCACTAGGGTATGCAAATTCATCATTCGTATTCAGGAAGAAATGATGAAAATGACCGCACCAAATTGGTAGCGCCATACCATTTGAAAAGTGACTGCCCCACGCTCACATTTCACGCCATGAGCTGATAAAACTATGCAATACTATCCAAACAAATCCCGTCATCCGTTCGTCGCTAAATGCGAACAAAGAAAGTCGTAGGTTTTTGTGTACTGTTGTAAAAATTAGAGAATAGCTCGAATTAAGAAGATGAACTCTTTTCGTGGTACCCCTTGTTCTTCCACCATGTTCATTAGACATGCACACGTCTTGAATGCTAGATTTCCTTTTCCCCGTTCAAGGCTAAACGGTTCACCCTTAAACTATCAACAGCCTTCTCAAAATAAGTTACGGGTTTTTGTTGCAGGAATGTGGGAATCAGCTTTACTATGGCGGGACTTAATGAATGCACGGCTCGGGATTTTAAGTAAGACGATTTTTTTCTCATTTGTTGCCTGCTTTGTTTGAAATTAAATTCTAAATTTTGTTCTATTTCTGAACTGAACGGAAATTTCGCTGAACGCTCAAATGCGTTGGTGCATCGCCGTAGTAAAGTGGTTCTGAGTCCTGGTAAACTACGTAATTCTAGACGCGAATGAAAAATACCAACCGTGGCCGAAAAAAAGTCTTGCTCCCAAAGTAGAAGATAAATAATATTCTCAAAGCAGTTGCACGTGATCACACGAGTCAACACCAGATGTCATGGCTCCGAAAAAGTTGCTAGTGAACAGAAATTATGTGACCTCTAAAAATAAATTAAAATTGCCATACATAAATGTTATTCGTTTTGAAGCAATTATTGAGAAATTTCGTTGGAACGGAATGCTGAATGAAAGGGTTTTACAATAACCAGGGGTAACCTAAACCTTCGCACAGAAGCCACAGAGGTTCTGCTGTAATGGTGTGTACAAATGCTTCTCGCATGCTTTCCATTACTCCTTCCAGCCCTGGCTGACTTCACAGAGATATCCGCTCTCGCTACATACCTTTACATTGAGCCTCCAAACTGTCTGGGTGCAGCATGTGCTTTAGAAATGATCTCTCCTCGTGAATCTTTTTTCACTCTCGCACACACTTGACATTCTTCGACTACACCCGCCCCTCCACCTTGAGCCTCCATAACTGCTCTTCGACTAACCAACATTGGATCATTTAGAGGGTAGTGTGACGTAAATCCGTTTCGTGATGTGTATCCGTTTCCAGAAGAGTTCGGTGAATAGTTTTTACTGCCTTTGGTCAAAATCACTCAGCCAATAATCAGCCCCGGAGTTATACTTCGCTTAACCAATCTCTGAGAATCGGCATCTTTGCTAGTTCTGTTCACCAGTGTACTAGCCCATCCTTTCTTCTGATTCTCTGAAAGGGCGAGTTTTTTTATTGACCATATAGTGGCCATATTGACCATAACTGAGTTTAGTGGATGCTGCAGGGGCCGGCCTCTTGCATATTAGCGAAACCACAACTTCCATGACTGATATAACCCTCGTCGAGGGTTTGGGAACAGTAATCAAATAAGGAAAGCTGTTTAGCTGCGTTATTGAAATGGAGCCGCGTACTGAAGTAGCGATGTCCCGTTAGGAACTGGCTGAACCATTTTTCTCCTTAGACGTTTTCTAGACTTCCACTCAACGACCCCGACTCCCCTGAATCGCATAAGGTCCAGCTATTTCCCTTCACCAAGGCCAGCAAAGAGTAAGAAACAACGCGAGGTCAGAGCCTTGAGTGTTGCGTTCCCACGTAACCCGATACGAAATGTTTTAGCAATACTCCACTACTGCCGTGACCAATGACTGAGTGTACGAGTGTAGGAAAATGGGTGAATGGGTATTGGGTCCCCATCTCGCACTGGTTTTCCCTCATCTTAATAACCGCCACCTTCAAACCCATATTTCTCTCCTTCCCATTTGGATATTTCATGGAAAATTGTCATGTATCAGTTCGAAGTTAAACCTCGAGGGAAAGATCGACGGCCCTGCAGGGCTTCCACACTCATCAAGACAGTGAGAATGGCTGTCCTAATTCTCTACAGGTGGATTAGACTCAACTCCAACACACTTGTACGAGGTCTGAAGATAAGTTAATGCTGGAAATTTAATATTCTACAATTTTCGAAATTTCAGGGTCGCATTTTCCGATTCAAGGTGTCTTGAAAATGTTTATTTCCGTTGACATTCCCACGCTACACGTATGGCACTCGAACCTGTAAATGGGTTTCGTCGTTTAAATTATTACAGCGGTTTTTATTTTTGAAATAAAACGCAAAACGTCGTCATTTTTGGTGCCGCCATTGCACGCGGCTTTGCTGCAACTTACTAATCACGACTTTATTTTTGCACTTCGATAAAATAGCAATTGAAACAAGGAGAAAGTCAGTTGTTCTCCCAAAAATGTGACTACAGACACACCACGCGCAGAAATGAGGTTTTACTCATCAGGAGGACACAAAATGTCAAGATCTGATGGAAACTAAATTTTTTTTTCTCGGTCAAATACAATATTACTCTTCTTATGATTCGAGAACAGTAAAAATTGTAACGTAGCAAGAATTGTCAAGTTATTTCATTCAGTGTCTTCTTCTCTCCGGAATTCGATTTGAGCTTAGTTTTTGGTACGCACTAAATAAACGAGAGAGGAGCGACCAAAGGAACGACCAAATGAGCTCCTGCTTTCTGCTCACTCGAGCGTTCTAAAGGTTTCGAGCCAAACATAAAGAATGCTCTTCTTTTTTTATAAGGAAATCGGCCTCCCGAGTCAGGAAGGACATGAAAGGTAAAGTCGACAAGAGGAGATTTAAAGAATACCTTGGGCCGTGAATTTTCATTATTGGTAGGAAGGATGTGGATTTGTTGGCAACAATATTGAAGCATGAAGCCAGCACGAGAACACAGACCCCCCCCTCATCAACAGTCTCACAGGCCCGGTCGATTTATTAGAGCGTGAAAATATCCCGAATAGAATTTATCCGAAGAGAAAACATCCAGACGAGAAATAAAATAGTGGATTATTTGAAAAACAGCGCGTTTCCATTCCGTCATTAAGGCCCAGTTTTGTCGCGACGCCTACGACTTCCAGAGTTTCTTCCAGAGACTTTTGAGAAGCGATGGATCATTAGCTCCCGATCTGTTCCAATCGCCAGTTTGGGTGCTTCAATCTGTGAGTAGGAAACCCGTAAGTTCCTCCTGAAGTTTATTACACAGAGCTGCCCAATCATTCATTTCTATTCTACTCAACTTCGTGCTCATCGAACGAAATCTGTTATACATCTTCACCAGACTCTATTATTATCAAGTGCGTACCTATTTTAAAATATCTGGTGCGTAGGAACACACAACTTTCCGCCACCCCCGTAATTTCGAACACCAGCTACATATGCGGGCGCTATATCTTCGTCCAACGCATTTTTACAGGAACATTTATGGAGAACAAAATGTAGAGACTAATTAGCTGAGAGTACTTCGTAAGTTTGATCGAAATTGTCAGAGCCGTTTTTGACAAAATTGGAATACCGATAAATTAATATTCGACAAATCTCCTTTTCTGAGTTAACTTGGCTTATATCTCCGTTCAACATATATATACAGAAATAATTATACAGCACGAAATGTTGGTATGGGTAACTAAAAGACACTCCATTAGGATTTATCACATCTGGTGAAAAAGTTACCCTGGAATTTACGGAAATGTTAGAAAAAACGTTATTTTCAACACATTTTGATTTTTATCTCTGTTCAATGGACCGTCACAAGAACATTTATTGAGAACAACTTTTATGTATTAACTATTTGGAAACATCCTGTGAGTTTGGTGAAAATCGCTGAAGCCGTTTTGCCAAAAAGCGTAAAAAACCTATTTTTGCTTCAGGGGCCCATATCTCCGTTCACCGTATTTTCATGGAGATATGTATGGAGAAGAAAAGTTAGGTATTGATTATGACCAGATAATTTGAATGTTTGATCAAAATCGTTAGATCCGTTTTCGAGAAAAATGCGAAAAACACTGGTTTTCGGTACATTTTCGTCCCCCCCCACCCCCTTCCCATCGGCCCAAATCGTCCATAACCTTATTTTGGTGTCTACAAAAAATAACGAACAAAACAAAAAAAGAACCAGCTCAATCGGATCAGCCGTTCTCCCGCCAATCGAACTACAGACACACACACACACACACACACACACACACATACACACGGACCACGCGCCGAAATTAGGTTTTTTAGACTCAGTAGGGTCTGAAACGTAAAGATCTGAAGAAAACCCAAATTTTTTTTGGGCCGATTACTATACTTTCCTTCCCTTCAGGTAGCGGAAAGTAAAAAAGGCGATGTGCCCTCAAAGAGATAGGATATTTTAAACCATGTCCAATTGAGTAACCAAATTTGAATTTACCTATAAATTAATGGAGTTATAGCCATATTAGTGTGATAAAGCAGGCAATTTTTTAAAAACCTTAAATTGTCCAAAACTCAGATTGTGCGAGGAGTAGAAAAAAAGTTGAAGATGTATCTTCGTTCTACACACTTCTACTGAAATGTTTATACATGATAAAATGTAGGTGCTACTTAGCTGAAAGCACACCATAAGTGTTATCAAGCATTTTTTGAGCCATTTCCCTTGTAAAACGATCGTTTAATATGTGACCACCCTAATCTAGTGACGGATCTTGCCTTATTTCTCCGTTCAACGGATGGGCACACAAATAGTTGCTAAGGAACAAAATGTAAGTATAGGTTTAATAAGAAACTACGTCAGATGGATCGCATTTGTCATTGAAAATCAGGTTTCAATCAACGAGACGTCAGGTTTTAATTAACGAGACTTGAGTTTGATGAGAACCGCTTGAACGATTTTTGCGAACAATAAAAACGAAACTTGTTTCCGTTTTGTAGGTTCTCCGCTCACCACATTTTCACAGAAAAAATGTTGATGGCAGTTAAGATTTCATTACTATAAAATATTTTGACCGCGTAATCAAAATGTTCGGAGCCGTTTTCGCGAAAAATTCAGAAACCCATCATTTTTTGTACATTTTGTGTATCCCCTCCCTCATTAATTCTTATCGATGGAAACTTTTCGAAATCTTATTTCAACGTCTTGGAAAAATAGCGAACAAAACGAAAAAGAAGCTCAATGCGCCTAGGAGTTTTACTTTCCTTGGCTCTAAAATATGGGTATGAGCAAAATTCGCCCAAAACTCAATCATAGTGATCAAACCATCAATTAATTTTCTCAAAAACGGCTCCAACGATTTTGATTAGATTTTCTGTATAGACTGCTGCAAATGAGTCAAAATTACCAATTCCCGTTTATGGAAAAATCACGAGAGCAGCACAATAAATTACCAAACTATGTAATACTCCAATTACATACCTATGCGATGAGCGTTTGACAACTCTGAAGACATGTAGAGACTACACCATAAATTTCGGAATTTCTACCGACGCCGCTTTACTTACTACCATTTCCAAACGTTTTCGCCCGATAACTCTGGAGTATCCTTCTCAAAAAAATCGTGTCTAGAACCTCATCAATTTTCTGTGCAGCAATTGCCGAATAATGTTCGAGGCATGAGTACGAGTAGTAAAATAAATTTGAGATCTGTAAGCGCAACGGCTTTCTGCCGCCGTGAAGTGATGTTTTACCAAGTTCAAATGAACTGAGTTATAAATAAATTGAGTAAGTAGAAAAAGCCATGAACACAAATGAATTGACGCAGAACTAAGGAAAGTTTTGTGATTTCGATTTAACATACAAGAAACCTTTCTACTGCGTTGAACGAAAATTGGCATATAATTGTATGATGTAGAAAATTAGGAGAGGTGCCTGATGAGTCTTATGTAAGATGTGAGGTTGTCATTTTGAGATTAGATAATCAGAAGATATGAGAAATTTAATTAAAGCGTTTTAGCGTGTAAGTGAGTCGTTTAGTGACGTCCTCTCAAAACGCTCTCGGTACGAATGAAGAAGAATGATGGGATGAGAGAGAGAACAAAAGGCAAGAAGAGATCTTTCCAATGAAATTATACGTTTTGACAACGACAAATATTTCTAGGTTTAGATTTACTCTAAATGACGTTATCATGAAAGGCGGCCCTCCCCCCCCCCCCCCCTGCGTTGAAACTTATATTCCTACAAACGACAGGCGCTACTGAAGGTTTTGGCCTTGAACGCGGACGAATCAATATGGCAATTGGCGTTCGGGGTTTTGCGACGGATAAAACCCACCGAAGGGTAAATGTCGATTTACCAGATTGAGAAGTTGGTGTTTTGAGAAGGTGCGTGAGCGAGAATGGATGAGAGTGTTTTGCAGGGGATAGTGGTGTTTGGGAGGGTCGCTCTTGTCAAAGAAATATCCGACACCAGATTACCTCGTTCCCAATTTGACAAGCTCCACTTGACGCTGTGATTGAAATTTTTCTTGCTCTTCCGCCAGCCTCTCTGGAGCTCCCTCAACTTCATTTCAATGTTAGAAGTCCCTCCGTCAAAAATGTTTCAGAGCCCCTTTCCAACCTTTAAACAATAGCCTTCTCGGTCATGTTCTCGCTTTCATGTAACTACGCGCCACTGCGTCGTGAGACAGATTTTCCACAAAAAAAAGAGATGAGAAAGCGAACTGTTGATTAAATAATTTCTAGGATCACTACTCCGTGTTTACTATATCGTCCTTATTGATTAGGAACTTGAAGACGCACCCTTCCCTATTAAGTTCAAGTCAATTTCTAGTTCCAATTTACCCTTCCATCGAGCTGTTCTGCGCAAGAGTATGGCGCTCGTGAACTACAACACTTGTACTCAGCTTGACAACAGGATTCAGGCAACTAAACCATTATGTGTTCTCTTTGTCATTAGTATCAATTAGTTTATGAGAAATTGCACAAATTCCCTTTTAAAAAATGGAGCGTTCGTTCGTTTTGAGTTGAGCCAAAGTGATGTTTGCCCTTGTCATTCTTTACATTCCCCGAAGAGCAATGCTCAGCTGCTGACGAAAAAAAAAAATGAACGAACTCCGTGGATCGGAACTTTGAGTCGGACATTGTGGGAATTGCGAGGGATGTTGTTGAATAAAAATTTAACACCCGACAGAGCTGAATGTTATTTTTGTTGACTGCTGTCATGATTCAACAGTTTGTTTGGGGGTATTCGAGGAGTAACTTTTTAGCTGGTGAGTCTCTAGCGTACCTTCTTACAATTTTTACTTTCCTTAGGACTGTTACGTAAACGGCTTCGTAAGACGGCATTGTATTTATGGGCAAAACGACATTTTCGTTTGTGAAAATATCTGGTGCGTTGCAACACACAACTTTCCTTAGCTCTACAACAATTCACTTTGTACATGGCTAATTCTATTTAATCAATTCATTTATCACTCAGTTAATTTGAACTTGGTCAAACAACGCTTTACGGCAGCAGGAAAGGGTAGCGCTTACAGTTCCAGATTTTATTGTGCTGCTCGTACTCATTGCAAGACCATTATTGAGCAATTGGTACACAGAAAATTAATGAGGCTGTAAACACAAATTTTTTGAAGAAGGATAGTAATTACTTTCGCAAAGTTATTGGGTTAAACACCTTTAGAACTGGTAGTAAGCGAAATGACAGTAGTTGAAATTCAGGAATTTCTGGAGTAACGCCCATGTATCTCATGAGCGTTTTTAAACACTCACCCTTTAGGTATTGGATTGAACTACAATACCAATTTTTTTCAACATTCAACAAAAACTCCAGCGGAGTTTATAAGGAAAAACTGCGCTAAAAACACTTTTCATCGAAAATTTTGATAATTTATTGTGCTGCTCTCGTCATTTTCCCACGAATGGGAATTGTATGGTATAATTGCCTTATTAGGAGCTATCAACATAAAAAATTTAATTAAAATCGTTAGAGCCGTTTTTGAGAAAGAAATTTGGTGTTTTGATCACTATGATAATTATAGTTAACATTCGGTGGATTTTGCCCATACCCTTTGTTTTGCGTCCCATGGTAACCTGTAGGCTAGACATCAAGTTTCAGCTGATTTGGCACGGTTGTTTCCTCTAAAAACTGCGCTAAAAACACTTTTCATCGAAAATTTTGATATTTATTGTGCTGCTCTCGTCATTTTTCCACAAATGGGAATTTTATGGTATAATTGCCGTATTGAGAGCTATCATTATAAAAAGTTTAATCAAAATCGTGGGAGCCGTTTTTGAGAAAAAAAATATTTGGTGTTTTGATCACTATGATAACTATAGTTACATTTCGATGGATTTTGTACATACCCTTATTTTGGCGTCCCATGGTAACCCGCGGGTGAGATATCAAGTTTGAGTGGATTTGGTACGGTGGTTCTCTCTAAAAATCGTTCACAGACACACATACCATTTTGCCTAATAGTGTTTTTCGGACTCACGGGGTTCTGAAACGTAAAGATCTGAAGAAAACTCAAAAAAAAAAATTTCAGCCGATTACATAACTTTCCTTTCTACTTCGCAGAGCGAGGAAAGTAAAAATGACGAGAGCAGAAGAGTAAAATAAATTACCAACAACTCGTGTAAAACCCTATTTGTAAAAATTTTTTTTTTTTTCAAATAAATCCATTCAAATTGAAAACTAAACTTCTCACTACAGTTATGCAAAAACTTCAAGAAAGCACTTTAACAGATGAAGCTTCATAGCGGTATAAAATGTTTAGTAATGTTCAGCGTTTTTTTAATTGAGAAAAACAACAACAGGAATAATTACGAGCAACCCGTACCACCGTAACGCCCATTACTACCAGCTTCATGACACACTTGGATCACCGTATTTTCGATTCTACTAAAGCGAACGCGAGCCTCAATAAATATCAGATGCGCCGCACCACACAACTTTCCTTAGTTGTACATAAATTCACTGTTTTCTCATCGCCTTCGCTACCTACCAATTCAATTAATTTCTAGCTCAGTTCATTTTAACTAACATTTAAGCAGAGTTAATTAGGAAATATGCGGGCGCTATATCATCGTTCAACGCGTTTCTACAGGAACATTTATGGAGAACAAAATGCAGGGGCTAGTTAGTTGCGAGTTCTTCGTAAGTTTGATCGAAATCGTTAGAGCCGTTTTTTAGAAAATTGGAATACCGATAAATTAATACAAGACAAATCTCCTTTTCTGAGTTAACTTGACTTATATCTCCGTTCAACGGATACATACAGAAATAATTATACGGAACGAAATGAGGGTATGGGAAATTAGAAGACGCTCTATACGATTGAACAAATCTTGTGTAGTGGTTACCCCGGAATTTACGGGAATGTTCGAAAAAACGTTATTTCCGACACATTTTGATTTTTATCTCTGATCAATGGACTGCCAGAGAAACATTTATTGCGAACAATATATTGGTACTAACTATTCAAAAACATTCTGTAAGTGTGGTGAAAATCGCTGAAGTCGTTTTGCCAAAAAGCGTAAAAAACCTATTTTTGCTTCATGGGCCGATATCTCCGTTCACCGTATTTTCATGGAGATATGTATGGAGAAGAAAAGTTAGGTATTGATGAGGACAAGATAATTTGAAAGTTTAATCAAAATCGTTAGAGCCGTTTTCGAGAAAAATGCGTAAAACCTCAGTTTTTGGTACATTTTCGTCCCCCACCCCCCTTCCCACCTGCCGAAATCGTCCAAAACCTTATTTTGGTGTCTACAAAAAATAACAAACAAAACAAAAAAAGAACCAGCTCAATCGGATCAGCCGTTCTCCCGCAAATCGAACTACAGACACACACACACACACGGACCACGCGCCGAAATTAGGTTTTTTAGACTCAGTAGGGTCTGAAACGTAAAGATCTGAAGAAAACCCAAATTTTTTTTTTTGGGCCGATTACTATACTTTCCTTCCCTTCGGGTAGCGGAAAGTAAAGCTTAACTGAATTGTCACATGGCAGCAGGTACCTTGGGAATGAAAGGCTGTAGTGCCGGAGAAAGCAGAGCTTCACGTACATGCTTCCGAAATATGCTTAATACACAGTCAAGTGTCGAAAACGCGATCACAAGCGGAATGCCCATTGTTGGCCCTATGGTTTAGTTGTTCATTCGTTTACTGGCCTATATAAAATATTATATAGTTGTATGGTAATAAAGGTATTGGAGTCCAACGGAGATTGAAACGAAAGTCAGTCGAAAATGACTAACTCCGTTGGGCGTGTGACTATCACCGCTCTTCGCGAAAAACGGTTTCTTTTCATGATTGTTTATTGTTCCGACTGTGACGAGTCATTTACTCCCGATCCGCAGATGGGCGGCAAGTGCTCTACAGCAAAATCATTCCTGGACCGTTACCCACTGCCGGTAACAGCTCTCAAATCATCACCTCCGACAAACGACCCCTCCACTTAGAAACCCTCGAGTTTTCCATCTGTTGCTCTCTAAGTGATATTCAATTCTAGTTCCGTCGAAATCCATTTCAAACCGCTTTTTCTATATCGACAAACTGTTTCTACAGCTTAGCGTTTGGTTCATTGCCGACGTAGTTGCAGCGACTGAGACTGAATGGGCTTAAAAACGCAGTAGGTTGTGAGGTTCTCATTAATCATGTTGACAATTTAATGACGGCAAGTAGTTGACCCACAATTTACACACACAAACGCAAAACGCAATTAATGATCGATGTTCCCTGTATTAACGTTTTCTTTTCAACATTTCATTTGATCTTGTTTTTCGTTCTTCTTCGTTCGTGAATGCTCGGCCTTACTCACTTTAATTACTCCGAGGAGTACAAAAAAATATTGTAATCAACCTCAAAGAAAGGTTTAGTTTTCATAAGATTTTTGTATTCTGAGGGCTTATGAATTAGAGAACACAAACTTCGACGTGAGGTCTGTGCATATTTCTACTGTAGGTGAGACTCCAAAGGCAATAAATAATTATCTATCAACTAACGCCCGATTTGATTGTCCTTCGTTATGAAAATTAAGCACAATTTGTGATTCTCCAATAATTTAGGTTTCTTTTCAATAAAGCAGATCGTATTCCCGAAGTTCCTAGAAATCCGAACATGCCGTTCAGAAGCTTTTTAAATTTCCTACGTGATGGGTTTTAAACTTTGGTTCAGCGTTCAAAACTGGGGGAGTGTAAAACTTGAATTGAAAATATCTGGTGCGTAGCAACACACAACTTTCCGCCACCCCTTTAAGTTCGAACACCACCTACATAGGCGGGCGCTATATCTTCGTTCAACGCATTTTTACAGGAACATTTATGCAGAACAAAATGTAGAGACTAATTAGCTGAGAGTACTCCGAAAGTTTGATCGAAATCGTTAGAGCCGATTATGAGAAAATTGGAATACCGATAAATTAATATTCGACAAATCTCCTTTTCTGAGTTAACTTGGCTTATATCTCCGTTCAACATATATATACAGAAATAATTATGGAGAACGAAATGTTGGTATGGGTGAATAAAAGACACTCCATTAAGATTTACCACATCTGGTGAAAAAGTTGTTACCCTGGAATTTACGGAAATGTTAGAAAAAACGTTATTTTCGACACATTTTGATTTTTATCTCTGTTCAATGGACCGTCACAAGAACATTTATTGAAAACAATATTTAGGTATTAACTATTTGAAAACATCCTGTGAGTTTGGTGAAAATCGCTGGAGCCGTTTTGCCAAAAAGCGTAAAAAACCTATTTTTGCTTCAGGGGCCCATATCTCCGTTCGCCGTATTTTCATGGAGATATGTATAGAGAAACAAAGTTAGGTATTGATTGGGAAAAGATAATTTGAAAGTTTAATTAAAATCGTTAGAGCCGTTTTCGAGAAAAATGCGAAAAACCCTAGTTTTTGGTACATTTTCGTCCGCCACCCCCCTTCCCTTCGGCCGAAATCGTCCATAACCTTATTTTGGTGTCTACAAAAAATAACGAACAAAACAAAAAAAGAACCAGCTCAATCGGATCAGCCGTTCTCCCGCAAATCGAACTACAGACACACACAAACACACACATACACACGGACCACGCGCCGAAATTAGGTTTTTTAGACTCAGTAGGGTCTGAAACGTAAAGATCTGAAGAAAATCCAAATTTTTTTTTGGGCCGATTACTATACTTTCCTTCCCTTCGGGTAGCGGAAAGTAAAAAAGTAGAAATTTAGTTAAAGCGATTTAGTGTCGTCCAAAAAAGTAGCAAACGTCACGAAAAGTTGCAAACGGTATAACCCCTTTTTTGTTATCACATATGAAACGACAAAAACGCATTGTTAACTGCAAATAAATAGGAAGTAGACGGGGGGAAAAGAGGAAGGTCTGAGGAGGAATCCAAATATCAACAACGAGTGAAAAACGCTGCAAGTTATTGCACAACGATTTCATTGGGGCTTATCAACCCATTGTAAAAAAATATTGAGAATATAACATGGTTATTCTCCAGAAATCCGGGAAACGACAACTCATAAGCAAACGACAATGTTTGTAGAGCTCTTCTGACGCTCGAAAAATACTAGTAAACGGCACGATCTGACTATAACGGAATGACGGAAATTGTCATTTTTTTAGGCGACGCTAGGCAATTACCATTACGCGACGAGTCGAACTGACCGACTGAGTACGAGAAATCGGCATAGGCTTGGAGAAATGGTAACCTTCATTAAATTGTCCCACAAGTTCCTTCAACCCCTTTATTCTCCCCTAAAAACCATGGGTGTCGTCCGATGTGATTGCCGAGCAGGAGGGCCCCACCTTGAAACCAAATGGAATTTCTATGCGTAAGACCGGATTTGTAGACCAAGTTAAAGTACACGTATAGCCTAGACGGCGGACATTGCAGATTTGGAACCCCTATGCCTTGAAACTTAAAGTGTCTAATTTGAAGGGAGGGTTGTAATAAAAATCTACTGACTAAAAATATATGTATATAATTCAGAATGAACAATAAACCAAAATAATAATCAGTTGTTAAAGTATTAAACATTTACTTTATTGAGGAAAGTTTAATCATCTGTGTAGTTGGTTTACAAATGAAAAGATGTACCGAAGTGTTACCTGTAAACGCATATAGCCCACATCACTCGCACGTTGAGGTGTTCCTAAAACATGTGTACTTCAGCAAAGAATCCGCTATCGTGTCATTAGGTACTTCCGTACGGTACACTAGTACCTGTGAGTTAGTAAGTAGTTTGCCTATTCTTAAGTCTTCTTAAAGCCCTGAAGTCGTTGGTAAATTAACCGAAACGTTGGCCTTTAACGTATTAAGTATACGTACACGTATACATATGCTTTTGGTTTTCTTGACTGTTGAATAATGTATAGGTATGATGGGGGGAGGGAGGGGGGGGGAGGTTCAGTACATGACACATATTCCGGTTGGCGTTGTCGAGCCCTGCTCTCCGACAGTAACTACTTGTCTCTACTGATGCCGTGTAAGGCTCTTGCCGTGCAGTGGTTTGTAGCGAGTTTGAGTCAGATAGAAAAAAAAAACGATAACTGGCACGATTATGGCGAATAAAACCTAAACGTCGCCGCTGAATGTGTGTCATTGTGGGCTGAACTGTGACCCCACCAGTGATATGTAGTTTTGCAGACTTTCATTATATACAACGTATAAAAATATTGGATACAGCTTGTTGTAAGCAATTATAACGAGCGGTGCGTAGCAACACAAAACTTTCCGCAATCCCTGTAAGTTCGCACACCATATGTGGGCGCTATACCTTCGTTCAACGGATTTTTACAGGAACATTTATTGAGAACAAAATACAGGGACTAGTTAGGTGATAGTACTCTGTAAGTTTCATTGAAATCGTCTGAGCCGTTTTTGAGAAAAGTGGAATACCGATAAATTAATATTCGACAAATCTCCTTTTCTGAGTTAACGTGGCTTATATCTTCGTTCAACAGATGGATACAGAGATAGTTGCGGAGGACAAAATGTGGGTTTAGAATGCTAGAAGACACTCCGTAAGATTTATCACATCTGGTGAAGCAGTTCCTTAGAATTTACGGAAATGTTCGAAAAAACGTTATTTTCGATACATTTGGATTTTTATCTCTGTTCAATGGACTGTCAGAGGAACATTTATCGAAAACAATATGTAGGTGTTAACTATTCGAAAACATCTTGAAAGTTTGGTGATAATCGTTGGAGCCGTTTTGCCAAAAAGCGTGAAAACCATATTTTTGCTTCATATGTCTATATCTCCGTTAACCGTATTTTCATGGAGATATGTATGGAAGCAAAACGTTAGGCATTGATTAGTAGAAGATAATTTGAAAGTTTGATAAAAATCGTTAGAGCCATTTTTGATAACAATGCGAAAAACATTAGTTTTTGGTACATTTTCATCCCCCATCCCCCCTTCCCATAGGCCGAAATCGCCCATAACCTTATTTTGGTGTCTAAAAAATAACAAACAAAACAAAAAAATAACCAGCTCATTCGGATCAGCCGTTCTCCATTAAATCGAACTACAGACACACACACACACGGACCACGCGCCGAAATTAGGTCTTTTAGACTCAGTAGGCTTCAAAACGTTTTGAAGAAAACCCAAATTTTTTTTTGACACGATTACTATACTTTCCTTTCCCTTTGGGGTAGCGGAAACTAAAAATACTGAGGGGAAGAATGAATGATGGAAGGTCATATAGCAGGAAAACATGGATGATGTCCTAGCTTTACAGAGCTGAACGCAACAGAACGAAACTTCCACCTCTCCACGTTACAAAGAACTACCTGGCCCATCTAGAACCTAGAAAAGTGACTAGCTAAAGATTGAGCCCATGCGTACTATTTTTTAGAACCTCTTACTAGTACAGTGTCGATGAAAATATTTTTGTCTGCTGCTACGAAAAACAGGCAATTTTTCGCACACCACACTCAATGGCATATGATAAAATACGAAAACGATTAATCGAGCAATGTTTGGTCGTTTGCGCATGATGTAATGAAAGTGTTGTGAACTAATTACCCTAAAGAACGTAAAATATAAATTAAAATAAACTGGAGGTGATAACATTAACGGGTAAACGTAGTGGTATTTAACAAAATCAAGTCAGTGCTATGAGAGTCCCGTATTGCGCTTGTTTCATCGCAATAATTAAAATAATTGACGAATAGCATTCCAGACGGGTTTAAAGTTTGAACGATACGGATGTGAAAACATGGCATCTCCCACAAGATTCGTCCCGTACCATTAGACCTATGTGGATGAACACAAGGATACATTCTCGGAACCACTGTTTGAACAGTCACTACGCGTTGGCCAAACGGGAGGGGAGATGATTCCCGATGAGATTCAATGATTCATCGAAGAGGCCTCAGCTGAAAAATAATCCTGACGAGTGGAGGTCGATGGGACGTTCAGTCTGGCAGCATATGGTTAGGGCAATCAATAAGCTAACCACTAGCAGCTCTAATCCGAATACTAACAACATCTGCCCCCTCCGTTATTCTACATTAAATCTGCAACCTTTTCGTGAATTCTCTTTTCAACAACATTTAACTCAGCGGGACGTTGGTTTGGTGAGTAACGTGTAGTCCTTCCCTATCCCTCAGCAAGTTTCAGTTGTCTCTTGTTAGAGTAACGTACGTATAAAACTTCAGCAAATTTTTGTTAATTTGCCTATTGCAATCGCGTTAGGAGATTTAGAGCGCAAATTTCGAAAAACCTTTACATCATGAACCTTTTGCTGACATTCTCCGACTAATTATACATTTCATCGTTTTTATTTTAGATATGTGCACATATTTTATTTCAAAAATATATGGATCGTTGGACGCTACATAATTATTACGTCCTACCAGTTAGGTTTCCCTTAGTTGCACTATAATCAATAAAACCTTCTCTTGCTAACACACTCATTTTCGTGAGGCACAGTACCAATTTGTCTGATATTCCTACATCAAGGAAGTGGAAAAGTACCGACAAAGTGATAGGGAATAATACTCAGAAAATTATTCAGGCGATTGCGAACAGAAGAAAGTTTTCTTGCATAGGAATACGTGGAGCTGAGTGTGTTAAACAAAGAGAGAAAATGAGAGTTGTCATGGTCATCTCATCCCCTTGGGTGCATGTTAGTAGCCCAACGCATTGCTTTACACAAGGAGGAAGATGTAGACCGCCGGACAAGTGTTTCTAAATTCTGCAAGTTGAGATAGGAAGTTGTCAAATGGAAAGACAGGTTATTGGTTATGTGGGCTAGCGAATGACGATAGCTCTGTTCCCTTCCCATCTTGGCAGGAATCAAAGGATTTTTCAGTAGTAGAGAGTAAGGAGATGAAAACAGAATTGAGCACATGATGGACAACACGTACTCAAATACAATCATTAATGTGAGCACGCAAATCCCCTGGATTATGCCGCATTAACCTGGAAGAGGGCAGTTATTCAAACCACAGAACCAGAGTTGAGGATGTGCTGCTTGGTTTGGCACCTGCGCTAAAAGAAACTCGGTTCCGGTATAACTGACGCTGGGATATAACTCAAGTTAGCGAATTCAGATTCTGGGTGTAAAATAATAAGACAGTTAAGGGAGAATCACCCCAATGCACCAGGTACACAAATTATGAAACTTCACCATTGATGTTTAGGCGCCACAATGGTGAGTTTCACCTCTAAGGCGAAAAAAACCGCCGCAGAGTAGCCACAGTCAATCATGGTGCCACCTTAACGAACAGAAGGGAAATCAGGGTGGTCAGCATTCACACAGCATTCAGCGCAGGTACAAATGTAGAAGCTGGCGATGCGCAAGAGAGTACTCATTTCACTCTACAAAGTTACACATATGTTACGAGGGGTTTGGAAATGTTTGGAGAGCCGCTGAGTCAGGCAAACATTACAGCGACCACGAGCTCCAATCCAATGCTCGACTTTCGTCGGATTATGAGTCTTCGTCCATAACCACTAGACTACGATCACAGGTGTGCGCCCAATGGGTGTCAGGCACCTACTTATACATTCAATGGACTTTGTTCGACGCAAAGCCTCGAAGCGGTTAGAGTCTTTGACCTCGGACTTCCCCGCGTCATTATCTCCGACCGCCTAATTGTCTCCAACTATTTCAATACCTGCCCCTCGCCTACGGGAATCCCTCAGCTGCGAGTCCCCCAGCCCCGTTTCCTAGGTTTTCCCCTTTTTTTATTTCTTTCTCCCAATTTCATTTTCCTATCGACGACAGAGCTCTTCCAAAATCATTCTGCTTCGAACAACCACCCCAGTAACTTCTCACTCTCTCATAGGGTTGCCCGCGCCAGTTCACGGGTTCCGAGTACTGCCCTTGTGTCGCCCATTTGTACTCCATCTCACCTCAATTTTACTCAACACATTTCCACACGCACGTATAATACAGTCCTCCTCACGCTCACCGAGTTTCAGTTTTATTGCGATCCTCAGCTCCCCCTCTCGTGCACCCAACAGGCTTTAATACATTAATACGTACCATCCTCCAGACAGCAATGTTGAAGTCTCACTCAAATAACATTACAACATATTTATTTATCTTCTCGCTCAAATGATAAAGGTAGTGATTGGCTATGAAAAAACGCATGTCTGTCTGTTCCCAACATTGCGAAAGAATGGCTGGTGCCAATGAACTCGTTCTTTCTTCGTCTTTTTTTATTATTAAAGTAAACTTTATTGTACAAAACCACGAGGTACATACGGTTGCGCAAGTCTACAAGAGAAAAATGCCATGTGGGAACGGTTTCCCCATCTAGGTCTTCGCATGCCACGTTTTCGTTCGTTTTCAGACTTACGTGTTCTTGAAGTTTCTCAGCTGTGTAACAGCATAAGCTCCGGCACGAACAGAACTGGGCTGTTTTCACAAAAGGGAGAGAGAGGCAAATCCAAGGATTAATTCGAGTATAAATACGGACCCAGAACGCTCCCTTGCGAAACGCCAGAGTGTGTAAGGTACATTGGAGAAGAGGCATTGCCACGTGTAACTGAGAATGCTCTGCGAAGTAGATGTGATTGTAGTGTCAGAGAGGTCGAATTTAATTTTGGTCAGTAGGTCCTCAAGCCATACATTATCGAACGCCTATTGAGAGTCTATGAAGAGTCCCAAACGTGATGATTTATGCCCATATACATATAGAATCTCGATGTAGGGCGATTGTGGAACCCTAATTGATCGTATAGAATTAGGTGATCGAGAGAAGCGTGGAGCTCTGGCAGTAACAGTCTTTCAATTAGTTGGGAAAATCGGTCTTATCGGTCTGTAGCTGCTGGCTTTATTTTCGCCCGGTACGGCGATCATGATAATCCGAGCGTGTTTCCAGGATTTCGGAAAGTTCTTCGCTTTACTCGTTTGCTCTTTATTAAAAAAACAGGTAGAAGGTTATATTTAAAATACATATTTGACTGATAAATACTTATCCCTGGCCCTGCATAAAAAGTATACTTTACTTGTTAGAAAAGAGTTGGACTAAAGTCGGTGTCTCTTACATCCGTATTTCTCTGACAAAAGCTGAAAGAAGAAAAAAATGTACCAAAAACTGAGTGTAAGTGCATCCAGAGTATAGCCTGAAGCGGCAGAGTGATAATCTACGGGTCTTCAAAGAAGACAGCTCTGCAGACTATTTGCTCATTCGACAGATTGGTGTCGGGTCTAAAGTCAGTTTCCCGTCGATCTCCAATAGTAAAAGTAGATATCGAACTACTGATGATGAATAGAGTATAGATTCAAAACCGGTCTCTCGAATAAACAAATAGTCTGCAGTTCTGTCTTCTCTTAGAGGATTCGTAGTACCAGGGACTGTTTTTTTATCCTTTTTTTTCAAGCAGTCAAATTTTGTTTACGCTTGGTAATCCTAAGACAACCGTAACCCTGTCGTGCAGTAACGTTTGTCTCATGTGCGATTGCCCTCACTGTATCTGTAAAATCTAATTTAGGCGCATGGTGTGTGTCTAGTCAGGAGAACGGCTACCGGACTAGTTTTTTTTTTTTCATTGTTTGGTTTGTTACTTTTTGAAAACGCGTAAATTATGTTACGAGCATTTTCCATCAACGACAAAACGTAAAAAATGAGGGTTTTCCTAATCAAAACCTAAAATATGTCGAAAATACGGCGAGCCGAGGCACGGGACTAGGAAGCAAGACGATTTTTTTCTCACTCTTCGTAAAAACACTTTCAGCGATCTTGATCAAACTCGCAAAGTACGTTTAACTAGTTGGTACCTTCACGTCGTTCCATGTAAATTTTTCTCTGGCTGTTTGTTCTGACGTTGAAAATGCTCCAAACCCCGTGTTTTTATAATGTTTTCAACTGCTCCACAGTACGCCGAATTAAATTGTTGTACAAGTATTTCTTTAACAATCTGTTCATCGGATGTGAACGCCCAACTGCATTGAAAAATTTGCCGTAAAATTTTTCAAATTTTCTCAAAGACGGCTCCAACGAATTCGACGTAAGGTAGTTTGACCTAAGTAGTTGCTGCATTTCGTTTTGTATGAACGCTTCACTAGAAATACGATGAAGTAGATACAGAGGACGCACATATAGCGTATCATCAAATTTACAGGAGTCGGAAGATTCTTTCAATGCTAAACGGATTTGGATGAAACTAACGCAGGCATTTCATTCCATGCTTCTATTTCTTAAGTCACACAGCCGCAACGCATCAAAAAATTAGATTCTTCGAACACCCTCATTTTGTCATAAGCGGCCATAACGCTTTTCAATAAATTAACACGGTCAATAACCTACCAATGCCTAGATTTTGCAGCCCATAGGCATCTTTTTTGACTGCGGAACTGCGTTGAACTGTGGGCTGAAAGAGAAGAAAATGCGTGCAACACGAAATAATAATTTTACGGGGAACGGCTAGAGGTTGTGAAGCGCTTAAATAAAGCCGGGGAGCAAGCGGTCTCCCGGCGAGAGGCCCAATTATGTTCGACTTCCCTCCCTTCGGAGCTGCCGAGCGAGTGGAAGAGATCCGGTGATGGGAACAGGAGCGATTTAGGGGTGATATAGGTGTTGAGCATGTATTGTTAAAAGTTGACAAGCTGGAGGGGAAGGGAGCGAGGGAAGTATTGTTGTCCTGACCCTCTCTCTCTTTGTGATCAGTTGACTTTATGCCACCCTCATGGCCAGTGCTCTTTCCTTGCCGAATTCCTACAGCTGCGTCCTCTCCTTCAAAGGTAAAACTTTAGCCTCTTCTCTTTCTGGCGAGATATAAAATTAAATCTGATCGCTAACTGGCGACCGAGTAATAACGTAATAGCTAAATATATTCTCAGACAGCTCGAAGTATATGAACCGATACGCTTTGTTCGCTTGAGCTCGTTTGACGTTCATTTACTGACAAGACGAATATCAAACTTAAGAGGGAACCTAACATACGAAACTTTAACAACGCGCCTTTCACATAACTTTTACAAGCGAGGCGAACGAAACACGAGGCCAATAGTTTTGTCAATGTCTGCTAATATTCACTGTACAACTCCCAAGTGAACATTGGGTACGCTCTCTTTTTGTACAGTGATGTTCTAAAGAAATTTTCATGGATAACGAAAGTATCCGTTGATTAAATGAATCCCGTAAGGATAGTTTTTGTCAAAATTTTCATCAAGAGGGTGCTTTGGGGAACATAAATAATAAAATGCCGGTATAGCTCGGTAAAATAGGCGTCGTCAGATTGATCCCCTCAGTTACACATTTACCGTTGAAAATTGACAACAGTTAAAAAGAAATATCTTTAAGAAAGAAGACCTGTATCAAAGGTAAGGTGAATTTCCGAGCTATTTTTCACGAAACCCATATCTACGCGTCAATATTTCTTTGTTTATTTGTACCTGTCATTCAGCTTCGATTATTTTTGATAGAAGTGAAAGATAGTTCAAAATTGGCCCAAAATTATCTCTGGTAATTCTTTGAAATAAGTTCAATAACCATTAGAATCGGATAATGGCAAATATTCCGAAGCAGATTCCGCATTGACCCACGAAAATTCCCTTTGCACGTGGGCTGCGTGCCTAGACATTTTTTTGTTTTGTTTTTTTCTCCGTCCAATAAGTTATTACAGGATTATTAATAAAAACTCGTGTGCGTTTATTCACTAGCTGTAGACCCTTTGAGAGTTCGATCTGAATCGTTGGGGCTGTTTTCGCATTCAGTTGGAATACGCTTCCTACGCCTGTATAGGCCTGTAGTCATAGTGTTTGTATATAAATATTTATGGAAGAAACCGAGAAATTGGTCAGTTGAGTCCTTTTGACTACGCACATGAGAGGGAGGTAGACTTGAATTAATCGAGGGATGAGAACGATTTAAAGGAGGACTGTATTGATACCACAGTTAGATAAAAGGTCACTTGAGATGCACGATAATAGTTCAAGATAGAGCACAAATAGAACGAGTTCACGCGACGCGAAAGGGGATCTCTGGTTATGAAGTGAACTGGCATACGAGCTGCTATATGAGTGAGAGATCACGAGAGTAGTGTATTTTTGAAGCAAGTTTTTAGACTGGAATGAATTGCATTCTGGTTATGAAGAATGAAAGAGTCGAAAACGCCAGGTAGAGGCGGGGAAAATACGTTAAAGGGGAATATGTGGTCGGCTGAAGTCATAAAGTGTGTTGGCAGGGCCAAAAGTCAAATATTTGTGTGATAAGGTACCACGGGAATTCCAGTATAGGAGAGAGCACAACGTCTGTCGAGACGTGAGAGCTTGGGAATTACGTTAATTTGGCTGATGCCTGTACCGTTATTTCGCTTATCACTGTAGTCAACATCTGGTGACCCGTTAGGGGGATTGGCAAAGCTCAGAAAAGAGAGTTGAAGCGAAACATATCCGACATACGAACCAACCACGACATTTACCACGCAAAAGGGTAGTGGTATTTTGAAGTTGCGCTGTTAACAGCTTAGTGGTATTCGTAACCCTTCCACGCAACCAAAGGTTAACGTCCACGGTTCGTGTAAGAGCGTTGGATAATTTTAAAAAATCAATTGAAGCCTTGCGGACACTTAAAGCAGTGGTGAAGCGTTCATTTATTCCAACAGAGTTACGTGGATTAGATGACCTCGGTTGCGTCAGCGGTATCCAGTTTTCCAACAACGATTTCACCAAGTGTACTTCACTCAGAGTAATCTTTTAGTTGCTGCTAACTTTTCTGATTTCTACCTGCTCCTAGGCTTCCTTCAATGCTCACTCATTAAAATAAGGAAAGGATAGTGATACACTCACTGAACCAAGTTATAACAGTCAGAACTCATTGAACGTGTACTGCGCTTCTAAACACACAATCTAAACACAATTTTCCGGGACAGCCCTTAGCACCAAAAGAACCGAATCTTCCTTCTATTGTTTGATTATATCTAGAACTGCCTCTTCACCACAAAAAGTGATACATCATTTCGACTATGCTAGTATATTTAAGGAATATTAAGACAACCAACTTGGACTCTACATTGCTAGGAATTGGCTGACTACTGTAGGCTTATTGTAAATTTTACAGCGTGATTGGGTAGAGAGTGAACTTGGAGAAAGAAACCGCCTGTTTATTAAATTAGACGTATTGATATACATATTTGAAGCTTATTTATCGGAAAACTATACACGTGCTAAGCGATAGACAAAGAATAACATAATTTTGATGTAGTTTGAGTAGATTCAGTCTAGTTATATTCACATAAAAGTGAAAAAAAAAACACTAGTAAAGTGCACAATTTGGTGGTTTGAAGCTGTGAAGCGTCAGAGTCTCTTTAGAAGAGTAGTGAACATTCACAACAAAAAAGTAGAATAATTTGGCATTGAAATGGTGCTAGGAAATGTCAAGTTAAAATTACCAAGAAGAATTGTTTTGAGCGGTTTCCATGTAACGTTGATGCGTTAAGGGTGATTCATATAGTTAATGTATCGGCCCTCATTGATATCTATAATAACTCTTGAAATTATAGTCACTTAGAACCAAAAAGTTGGTAAGGTAATAAGACGCCATTAGTTTTCATCGTTTAACGCGCATCGCAGCGTGCGTCGCATCGTGTTTTCATTGTTTACTAGTTGAAAAGTACTTGCTTTATTAAACATGTTACACCACCCTTGTTCAAGGTTAACACAAAAACTGATGTACGAAAACCTGATGTACGCGCATGACATTATTTTACGCTTGTTTGTGTATTCAGAAAGCAGCATGCTGTGGTATAGGTTGTGAATTAATATAACGCATTTAACTGAGTGTTAGAGAAATAGCTAACGAAAACAAGGTACGTGAATTGATTTGTACTTCGGTCATTGTCAATTTGGTCAGTATCAGTTTACTGCATTTTTTATCAATTTCCAAACTTGGAAAAATCGTTAGACTCATTCAATCGTTAAGTGCCTATAGTTGATAAACACTGGGAAAAGTAATTTAAATAGGTCTCTTACAATTCTTAAAGTAAAAGGTAAATGCAGTATTGTAACTGTCCGAAAAAAGTTTTGTTTCCCCAAGATCTTGACGTTCCGAGGTCTTTTGAATTCGAAAGCCCGTGCTTTGTACAAGTTTCTTCTGGCACACGAGATTTCCTTCCCTTATTGCAGCAGCTATTCCATCCCCCACAAATTGCAATTGACCTCCACCAAGCTTTTCTATCGCAGCATGAACCGCCAACTCTCAGAAGAGTGCCCCAATGGCTTCTAACTCCTTGATCTAAGTAAGAAGTCAGATTCTGACGCTTGCTGAGCAAATGAGTCAAGCTAAAGGTTACAAGAATCCAAGAACAGAGTTGTTAACAGCTAATAGATATTGTATAGTAAAAAATACTTAAAGATGGTGTGAATTGGTTTGCAGATAACAAGAAAACGGACCCGTCCTCCTGCCCAGTTTGCGGCCAGAATGTAAGACCTGGAGATCTCGATTCACATTTCATCCAAGAACTAGAAAAGCTATACAAAATTAGTTCCATCAATCGATGTCGACGCAACAGCCAGTATTCCACATCTACAGACGAATCCCTTGAAAACAGGTGGGAGGTAAGAGTCTATTTAAGAATCACTCAAATCCTCACTGAATGTACTGACTTCGACAGTAATGATGCTTTCTGTGCACCTTCTCACCAGAACCCCGTGGTGTGAGCTTCCAGTATTTTATGAACTGACGAGTCTATCACATTACACCAAAAAGTTACAGGTTTGCTAAGGACCATTATGTTCAGTGAGTTGGGAAAACACTCTACGATAGTGTAGGGTAGGTACTTATCTAATGTATTTGAAAATCCAACTAAATAATCACTTGATCGCTGACACGGTACTTTACTGAAGTGTGAATAACGGAGGCACCACGAAAGCTAAAATTCAATGTACATGGTAATACAATCACTAAATTAGGCAATGCAGTCGCTGTGAGATGAAACAGGTCTGTATAGGGTAATACGTCATAAATTCAAAGCCTGTTAACATTATTTGTGCATGACACCACACTTGGAACAAGGGAATGTCGAGTTGGTTGTCTGTGTTTCTTTCCGGATACTCTGTAGCTAATGTAGAGAAACTGTTGAAATGACAGTTCCTGCCTCATGATTTTGAGTCAATTTTATTGCTATAATAGAGAATAGCATGTTGATAGAAACTTCCCAAAGGAACATACAAATACAATGATAAACAACTTGGGTTGCTTGAACTTTTAAATGTTAGTTTGAGAGCTATCAATTCAACTGGAAAAGCAGTTTTGGTTGAAACACACTAACACATCATATACGCAACAAGCTTCAGCTGTGTCAGCAAAGAAAGAGCAAAAACAGTGAAAAAAAATATTTTGAGAGCCAGCACTTTTATACTACTAGAAAAGCACAGCACAAATTGGCGAGATTGCACATCATTGACGGTTGACAACCAAAACTACGAGCTATCTACGAATATCGTACTTCTAGTGAGTAAACATGTTAGTCAAACTTGTTTGAAACGGGAGGCTAAGCCGAGTGCCTCCAAGATTATCTCAATTATTTGGTATTGTCATGCGGTAAAAGAAATTTCTTTTTCATTTATTTGACCCAACCTTCTGTTTCAGGCGTATTTGCGAATAAAATCAAATAGGCACTGTAGAATGAGAATGAAGTCAAGAAAGAAGAAATCAGATGATGTCGTTTGTCCCATATGCAACGAAAATGTGTACGGAAATATGCAGCAATTGAATAACCATGTGGAGGTTTGTTTGAGAAAGGTAAGCACTTCTGTTTTACCATACACATTCTCCATATAGGGTGGACTTTAATAAACTAGTCTCTCTTCAATGTCATTTGGTTTCATCATTTAAATACAGGGGTTAAAAGCATCATAGAATATTTATACACGTACAACGAGTTTATGAGAAACTGCTCTTAATCATTTAATCCCCAAATATAAGTTGCTCCTATCAATTCAAGAGGAGTTACATGGACTAAGTCAATAAGCAGCAAATCATCTGTCCGATTTCGTCACATAATCTTTTTGATTTCAGAGAGGAATGGGGTCCTTACATGTTTTTGGAAATAGATTATGAAAACATGGGACCAAGTGATAACTTACTGTGGTATATTTTATGAGTATGCTGTCTCCAAAGCCGTGATGAAGCATCGCTGTTCACAAAATATTGTTAATCTTGAATAAGAATTTGGTCTACTGGATTTTTGAATTAGGTTTGATATGGTAATTTTAAGAAAAGAAGCCCAGTGAATCAATGCTTCTCTTTTGTTTGTGTCTTAACTTTTGGTAAACCAGACATTAGCAGAGACTGAAAGAAGGACAATTATAACACTTGCGTTGCGCACTACCGCGACAGAATGTGACATGATCTACGTCAGGGCTAGGTCAGATGGTTGACTTTAAAAAGAGGGGCATGAAAATAGTGGGCGCTGGTGGGTGTTGTAACACTTTTGTGTACCATATGGTTCCTAATAGGGAGTTAACGAATGAGGTGTGAAATGGTGTTGAATTGTGTACTCCACTGTTTACTAATCATCAAAATAAAATATTTCTTTACTTCAAGGAAAAATGTTAACTCATGTCTTTCGCTACTGTAGCATGGAACAATGGATCCAGATGAAGAAGAGGAAGAAGAAACAGTTGACGTAGAAGGGGACACATTTGACAACTATCCATGGTCTTCACCAACACAAGTCCCACCCATTCGAGTAGCAGGTTTGAATTTTTTCTTTTCTCTTTCAATTATAAAATAGATGCACTTCCAGCAGTGCATTTTGCTCTTCTTCTCGCTATTCAGAATTTACTGTGAAATAGGAATCTCATTTTTTAAACCTTACATTGGATCCAGTCACACTGCCACTTGAAAAGACGACCAACTTTTGTGCCATTCAAATTCTTCAACATAATTATTCAATTCCCTCAATTCATCGTTTCAGAGGAGAATCAGCTTTTCTTTGAGCAGACCTTTTCTGAAGAGTTAATTCGACATGCCCGTTAGTGTTTTAGTAACTTAAGTCCTCTCAGTCAGCTACCAAGAACTAAATCCAACCAGTAACTTTTCCATCAGTGGAACACACACACATGGCTCATTCCTGTCCCACCACTATCTCTACCAGACATAACTGTGATAATTCTTATACCGGAGGAAAGTTGAAGTCAAATGTTGGCTGTCCCAGAGTAGTTTAGATTAGGAGTTGAGAAAATGTTAACACACACCCAATGAAAGAAATAGTAGGTAAACGAGCAAGGTTTGTTTCTCTTCCAACGGGATGATATGGTGGGTAAACACTAACCCTTCCTCTCAAGCAGTTGTGCCAAGTACTCAGTATGCCATGACTACTCCATCCATTTCAATTCTGTGTTCTATCAATATATACAATATAGAGACTCATTGGTAAATCAATATCAGACCAATGTTGGCCATTCATTCTATTCTGGTTGAAGTGATTTTACTAGAGCACGTTGAGTACTGTTTAACCTATTTGAACTGTGTACAAAACAGACCAACAAACGCAGCCTTTAGAAATCGCATCTAACTTTATTCATTTCCATGCTTCTACTTTGAATTGAGATGGTCATTTTGTTTTCAGGAGTGGAGAATCACAGTGCCTTTCATAAGGATGATGGAGGAGAGCAGTTGACTGATAAAGAAGAAGACTCGTCTATGTATGGGGCTGCACAGTATTCAGAATCAGATGTTACCAATAATGAGTTAAATTCAACCTTGGCTAAGGGGCAGCAAGAAGAGCGGTAATATGAAAACTAACGTAAAATGAGAGAAACATTCACTGTTCTAAGGGTGTTTATACCAGTCAATTTATGTTATTAAAAATGAGCTGTGATTTAACCTTATCACAATGCTGTGGCATCACCTCAGCAGAATAGGTGAGAACAGTCAATCTTGAGGAAACAGTTGTACTGTCTTAACATTAATTTTGTCCTTCAAATTTCACCTTTTTTCCCCAAGATTGTTCTGTTTTTTCATTGTTTATTATGTTGTTATTTGTGCCTTAGTTCACTCCTGTAAATTTGGATCCTGGCTTTGAAATAAATTGATTATAAAAATGTTTATGCTCTTTTCATACTCACTACTTTCCAGCAGGTTGTGCTTCAATCAGCCCAATCTGGTAAAATGGCAGAGTTATCACAAGCACTAACATGGACATGGAATTGATAAATTACTTGCGTTTTTAAACTATAGGGTAACGTTTTTTAAATTATAGGGAATTACCTAAACGGCAGTATCTGGATGTCAGATCAGAGACACTAATGTCAGTTTCTGGCATAGAACTCAGTTGGGGAGGGGAGTCTTACTCTTACTCCTGTAAATATCTTGACACTCACCTGGATTCTTGCTCCAAATTAACGTAGGTTGGTGTGACGTGACAATTATTGCAGGCTCAAACAATGAGAAGAGGAAGACGATAACTTACATTGCTGAAGCACTCGTATGATGCTGCATTGTTGAAGCATCTACATGATGTTCGTATGCAGATGAACAATTCAAATAAACGTAACTTATTCTCACAAAGGGTTCAGAAACTTGGCCTTGCCTGTTGAGTACCAGTGCTCAACAGATGTCTTGCAGAAAGAGCTAGTGCTATTGAACCCAAAACAGTGTTTTTGAAATACTCTAGTATCTTTGATGCTGATATGGTTGATCATAATTATATAAAATTTAAAATTCTATTCATTAGAATAGAATAAGGTCTATTCCAGCAAAAATATGCAAGATGAAATAAAAATTGGTATTAAGACAAATATATTAAGTGAATTCAAAGCACTGAAACTCAACCTATCAATTAATTTCTCAATGGCTTTACAATCAGCTTTTTCTGTAGTTTTTGTATGCTATACAAACTTGAAATTGATCATTCTCAGACCACTAAAATGATAATAACAAATTCCACAATGAAAACTGAATGTATAACAGTTCTGGAGCTCCTTACATTCTTCCTGGAGTGTAGGGGTTGTTGGTCAACTTGGATGCAAAAAACGCATCCAACTGGGTGAATTGGAAAGACATACTTGAAGCCCTGGAGGGCACCACCCACCCACACCCGAATATATACCTACCTAGCTTTCTGCAGGACCACACACTTGTGTACGAGTCAACCCAGGGAGGTACAGGAGGGATATTTGTCACTGCAGGGGCAGGTCAGGGGTAGATCTGACTCTATGGAATGTGGTGTACAATGGCCTGCTTCATCTCAAAATGCCTGACGATGTGATCCTAGTGGGGTATGCAGATGTTGTGGCAGCACAGATTATTGATCACATGTTGGAGTCAGCCTAGATAAAGTTGAAGCGAGTAACGCAACGAATGAGGGAGTGGGTGAGAGCTCATAGGCAGTGCCTTGTCCTGCAGAAGACAGAGGTTGGTGATGATGTGAAGAATCAACTCTCCTTTCATCTGCGTGGAGACCATGGGCCTCCAAATGTGGGAAGCAATTCGATATTTTAGTGTGATGGTGGATACCAATATGTTGGATTCAACATCAGCTAAGCAGCAGATAAAGCTGCCACAGCAACAACAGCTCTTTTCTGCCCAATAGTCAACACAAGAGGCCCACACAAAGCATCAGCACAAAGCGGATGCTTATGAGCAATGTCCACTTCATCCTCCTATATGGATGGTGGAATGGGATGGAGGCCTATACACTGAGCATCGCCATACCATAGGAAACGAATGTCAGAGGTGTGTCCTTCACATTGCGGGCTCAGACTGCACAGTTTCTCAACAGGATTTGTTGGTGGTAGTGGGGGTTTAACCAATTTCCATCTGGCAATTGAGCGGAAAGAGCTGTACCCATAAGGGGGGGGGAGGTGGGCAAAGACCCACGGGAGGTGGCAAGATAAGTGGGACGAGGCAGCTGATTCAAAGCTTGGGCAGTGCCACGGTGCGGTTGATTTCTTTCTTACCCAGTTCCTCACAGGACCTGAAGCATTCAAGGCTGACCTGCACTGAATTGGTGAAAGTGAAAGGTGGGTAGACAGGCAATGCACAATGGAGGATACATTTGGCCAGCTCACACCAGAGACCATCGCTCATTTGCCAGGGCAGTAATGAGCCAGAAGAGAATGGAACTTGCTGATGAATAGTGAGGGCAAAAGACCGCTCCGGAACCTCCCAAAACTGCCCAGCAGTTGCATGCATAGGAATGCTGCAATAGAGAGATTTGGGGGCCAACCTGATACAATGTGCTTAACGGTTTCGGGGTGATACCTATGCATCCTTCGTGCAAGTACCATAGACTAAATGGTTTGGTTCTGACAAAGGGCACCCGACAGAAATATCATTCTCTTCATTTCGTGAATTTTTCTTGTTCTCTGTATCTTGTTCCCATCCTCCATACACTTTATTCTAACAAAACCAATACATTTAAGAGACTTCATCAATAAAGACGATATTTTCTATTATTGGATGACAGAAAGAAAAAGAAAAAACTACAGAATATAACACAAACGAGACACTGACTCACTATGTGTTACGTGACGCCAAATGAGCCATACAAATTTTCAAAGAAAGGTTAAGCATGAGGAAAGGATTGAAAGATGAAAGAGTTTGGGTAAAGGTACTTCCTATTGACACTGGAGGATGTGTGCAAACCCATTGGCGCTAATCAAGTTTAACATTAACGTTTTCATTCACAGATTGAGGATGAAAATAAAATGAAAATTCAGTAAATGATTTTATATTTATTTCTGCAACAAAACATGCACGCCCACAATGCAAGGGTTGTCATACTGATTTAATTCATGTTCAGCTAACAGTGAACACAGACAAACAGAACACCTAAATAAAAATAAATAAAACCTACTAGCTTTGAATATTTCTGATGACTATTTTGTCTGCTCTAAAAATACGCCAACGAGCATATCTTCCATTCAAGGACGAGTTCAATTTGTACAAAAATATCAAGTTTTGATCTTTTTCATCTTTTGTATCGAAAATACAATCGCTCGTATTTGTCTAGTATATCATGTAATACAAATATGTACATGTGATGTTAAGGAGCAGAAGGAAATGATGGAATCACTTTATTAACAATTACTGAAGGAAATAATTCCATAAAAATTATTGAGTGAGCTAATCAACCATCAAATACCCGTAGTACTCTTCATAGCTAAGGCATGGAAAGCTACAATGCAGGATTCATTCATTGTTTCCCAGTTTGAAAAATGCGTATGCACATGCTCTAGAGCTGGAAGGATTCGATTGCATTGGATACATATATCTGTAGTAGTATTTTAATGTATATGTTAAATGGAAAATCTATAAAACGAATTCAACTGATCACAAAATAGAACATTCGAGCTTTGTATTTACAAAAATAGCCTTCAGCTTTCACATTTGCAAAGTGTAATGGAATAACTTGCAACAATCAGACTGAAACATCCATTTTTAATTGCACCAAAAAGTTGGTTTTCAATTGTAACAACTGAAATTTCTAATGCGTTGCACAATGCCCTGGCAGGAAACTGATATCTCTCTATATATCACTCATTCTTTAGTACTAAACCCTACCCCTCCACTATCCCCAACAACCGTCATCCTTGACAGTTCCTCCTACCATGTCATCCTTGACTTCTAAACATTCAATCTCTCAGGTCTTCTTCCTAATCAATCAGCCCCTCTTCCTGGCATTCAACTGATTCTTCATTTCAACTAGTAAATTGCATTACATGTGTTCTCCCATTCCCCACACAGCTGGTTCCTGCAATTCAGTTAGGGTGCTCATACTGAATGCCAACATATGGGGTGTACCCAATATGTGTTCGTAAGTATGTCACCAAACATTTCTAGGAAAACATTTTTCTCAAATAGCCTCAAAATTCTTCAGCGGCGCAAGAAATGGTCTAAACGTCAGAACCATGATTCAGTACTGGCCTCGCTATTGTATGATTCAATGAACTTGATGTTTCTTTAATGTAATATGATTGCAGGCATTTAAAAAAGAAAGCAAGCTGCTTGTGCAGAAGATAAGAATCTTAGTCATTTCTAGGCGTTATGGCAGATTTAAAACAGCAGCTTTCCACATAATCATTTGTCAAGGCAATTAATGAAGTAGGGAAGGAGCTGAATATTTTCTCCAAGTGAAATGCACACATTCTCTAACTGTTATTATAAAAGCATCTTAGATATGATTAAAGCAGGCTATGAGGGGTTTATGCACTCATGTATTCTCCCATGATTTTTCGTCTTTTTGAAAAAGATTTTTAATGAAAAAGGACTAAAAACAACGACACCACGGTACATCTTGCCCTATAACTTACTATACCAAAACCAAGAGTTTATCGTGACATTTGTGGATACAAGTAAAAAACTACTGCCCTTCATTTCGATTTTCACTTTGAGACCAGATACAGAATCAGTAGGGTAGGTGTGATCCTGCCCCTCCATTTGTGATGCTTAAGAAAGCCCTTGAGTTAATCACCACCAGCCTTATTATGGTCCATGATTTATCCAAAAAGCCTCTTTCCATTTGAATTGAATATCTTTACTGTTACAAAATATCACCACGACCTGCACCAACAAGACCATTAGATGAGTACAAAGCTCTAGAATCGCTATTGCCAAGATTTGCACGATTATTTTTTAAATGACATCAAACCTGAATTTAAATTAAGGTAATTGTTGTAGCTTTGATCTGTCTGCAATAATAACTAAAACCAGTTATCTCCAATGAATGAATCAGGCATATTCTAACATCTCATTTGAGCTCAGCAGTAGCTGAGAATGACAAACCCAATTGAATCCAAACCATTTCTTGTAAAACTTCAGTGAAGTACTTCAAAAACGTGTTCTGTTAATGGTGTAACGTTTCTTATGTATAAGTCTTTCAAGTGAAAGAAAGATGTGGAAATAAAAATGTTCGCTTCCCTAAATGATTTTATTCCAGTTTGTGAAAATATTTCTTGTGAAGGCATAAAAACTATTCCATGTTGCCTAAGTTATATCAAAGTTACGGTCAACGATTTATTCAGTTTTCAACTACTACATTTATTCCACTCTCAATCTATACTTTACACGATGCATTCTTTTTTCTTTTGCATTTTCAATTGCACAGCCATCTATGCAAGCAAATCTAAACAATTTCATTTTCTCAGAACCTTTTCCCTTTATTGCTTTCTCACTGGGGCTTAATTCAGTGGAAAATGGTCACATTAAGAGTTAGTGAAATGCCAACTATACCCTAAAATTTTGTAATAATCCAGTGACAATGTTTGTTCCAAATCTGATTACAATATCATGCTTGTACTCATCGCTTCAAGAGCCAGACATCACTGGCTAAAAGAAACCATCATATTATCGACTCCTAGGTCATGATACTTGTAATTGACTCAGCAAGAGCCCCTATCCCTTCTCCATTGATTCATCGATGTTTGAGTGCTAGACGTAAAGGAATATGGTGGAGTCATCTACATTCACAGAGAAAACTAATACTCAACAGTTTAAATTGAATGAGAAATTAGGTTAATCACAGCATCAGGTGCTTATAAAGCCCAGTTTGAAAATCCAGTTCCTGCATACAACTAGAAGTAGATAGCAGCCACCATTAAATATTGCACAAGGCAACAATGAGATTGCCTCACTAACAGGAGAGGAGCCAAATCCTGAAGCCCCTTACAGCAGCAAATGTCAGTGGCCCCGGAATGTCTGGAATGCTGATTGACTTGTTTACTTCAATTATTTCACCCCAAGAAATGAATACTTGCCATCTCTGAGGGGATGCAGCACTGGATGAGAGTTTTGTGGTTCTGTGCCAAGGGTAACACTGCCAAAAATACTGAGCAGCAGTATGCCAAATGAACACAAGAACTGGTATACTATCTTTTTTTTTAACAGTACAGAGTAACATTGAATTTGATGATATCTCCACAGCCAATGGCAATTCATGATATTGACTGATAGCCCACCTCTAACAACACCCAACTAGGTAAAGGAGGTAGCAACATCCCGTCAATGAAGCCTCAGAACAAATGGAGGCATGCCATAAGGTGGAGTGCATAGAAATGGATGAAGGGTGCAGATTCACTCAAGGAAATAGGGTGTAAAAGGAACTAAGTATCGAAAAATTTAATCTATTCAAAAAAAACGAACTTCGATGTCCATCTATTTAGGGCCACACGTCTTGCAATAAGTGTGCATAAAAAGTGTGACTCGTAATTCAACATTTAAGATTCAACGAAAATCCACTAATGACTAATTATCCCTTCAAAAACCCCTTTCTCACGCAATCAATTCTCTCAAACACTTGTTATCATTTAAGTTAACGTACCTGTTAGGTGAGTCCATCTCCTCTGGCTGGTGAGTTACTCTAACAGCTAACAGGTACGTTAACGTTAGTAATTTGCCTACTGGCGGATATAACCCAATTGCTTTAATACTTGTTATTATCTTTTTCTTTATTCTGAACTACCTGAAATAGGTGTTTGATATTAGCTAGTCAGAATTCAGCATCCTTGATCGTTTTTCCAAGTTTGGAATACTGATCTTCTAATTTGGGAACCATTCAATACTGACCCAAAACGCTAGTGTAATTGAAGAGAAATAATAGTTTTCTAACAATTTTTCAAACATACAGCAAGGACAGCTGGAAAAGATTGCAATTGTTCCAGGAAAAGGTTCAGGATTCAATCCTGTTAGATTTTATTATTAGTCAATTTCATCAAACTAGGCGCTTATGAACAGTATACACCAAGTGCACCCCATCATGAAGCATTATGTGGAAAGAAGGTTGAAGTTAGTTATGCTTAGGATCTTCAATCACTTTGGCAACAACGTACTCTTCACAGCCACCTACAAAAACTGAGAGCTTGCCATCATTGTGACAACAGTGGTTGTTTTTTGTGTACTGCTTGATTCCCATTGTAGAAGATTAAAGCAACAAGAATGGGTTTTGAGTCGACTCACTTTTGTGGAACGGCCACCATCTCTCCTGAGTTTCTTCCAAAGTGCTGTATCAAGTCAACCTCGCCCTTTAGATGAGAAACAAGCCAGAACAACAGTTGATCTAGCTACATTCCTAGTTCAGGAGACGCAAATGTTCACACGAGTTATGAACTGGGACCATGTTAAAATCCATGTCACCAACCCAAATGAGATTTATTGCCACCATCACTAACACAGTCATGACTCTTGAGATGAGGCTGGGAAATACCCATAGAATCAGGATAACGAGACTCCAGTGACTATGAAAGTTGAAATCTGAGTACTACAGCTACTCGGCTGGCGGTATAGATCAGACTTCACAACACATGACAGCGGCATTCCAATTATGTACATTACTGGTACACAGCATATGATCCCTGTAGCAGTGAAACATTTGGCTATTCTCCAAGGGGTCTCTATTAACGCAGTTTCCTGGTGGCGATGTGCTAATCATGGCAGAGTAGATCTGCAAGACAACTGATTTTAACAAACCAAGGAGAGACAAATTCTTCAGTCTGAAATTCACTGACACAGTGTGAAGTTCCAGTGAAGAGTGAAAGGAGTCATTCCTTGTTCCCTCCTCTTAGACTACGCTTAAAGCTCCAATATAACTACGCATTCTTCGATGTATGATCAGATTTTCCGGGGGTTCTCTCTAAATCTCAAAGGTCGCTTCAGGAGCAGCAGCCAACTATGAGGGGGTAGGGAGGGAGATGTACCACCTGGCTTCCACTGTGATCTCAATGATTATGACATGGTCCAGTAGTCAAAGAAAAAGATTCAGGTTCTGAGGAACATCACCCGGGGTATAAGGATCAGAAATCAGCACTGTAATTTCTGCCAAAGTCGGCAGCTCTCCGACATATCCAAATCCCTCATAACTTTGCATTGCATAGGCTCCATTAGTCGTTTTGAGACATTGACTTTCAGTTATGCAACCAACTATTCGTAAGGAGATGTGTTCATTTGCGATACTTCTTTATAAATGAGGAGTTAGAGCAAATTGGAAAGAAACCCATACACTTGATGAATAGCATGCTGGAGAATCCAGTTGTAACTAAATTGAAAGTAATATGAAACTCAAATAGCCTGTTGATTTGGCCGCTAACAATGTAAGTCTAACTCTTAATTACAACAATGTAGTTCTACCGCTTAGTTATAACAATGTATTCAAAAAAGAAACATGCCACCAACTCACTACCGGCGTCTTCACATTAATCCTTTAGTTGACCTAACATGAACAATTGGAACTTTATAAAAGGCAGAGTTTACAGTAGCCAGGACACCAAGGTGAAGCAGCAACATTTACATGAACCTTGTGCAAGTTATTGTTGCCCTAACATGATTATTTCATTTCCAATAACAAGAGCAGCAATTAGCAAAAGATTTCATGGCTGAAGTAAACTACTGAACATGTAAACATGAAACAATACTCACAGTGTGGCTTTCCAGACAGTAGAAGCACAGGAACAAGCAGCAACGTGCAAACACTCTTCAGTTATTTAAAAAAAAACTGAACATCGAGTTAATCATTTCCAAATAAACCAATGGGCTAGTGCCTCACTGTAAATGTCACCATTTCTGGCTAAGAAACTTGTTACATAGCAAAGTTATACATGTTGGAGGCTATCAGTGGTGGCAGAAGGAGGGAAAAAAGAGGATATATATGTAAAGAATACGCCGTCACCCAATGTATTCACCGCGTGTCTTTGCGTCAGTGCGGGATTGCCGCTGCTTGACAATCCGGCGAAATGATCTCCACTAGAGCCGTTGGTTATCAGTGCGAATTGATAATAGTGAAGTAATAACGTGCGGGAACTTATTAACGACCTCCAGAAGAGAAAGACCCCGGGTTAAGGGCTTTAAATGTTGTTTTCTCTTCATTTACAGGTGAGTGAACATTGTGAATCGATAAGTGATGTTGCATCCGGTTGTATGTTAATTATTACGTTTTGTTGTCAATAAATCTCTTCATTTACAGAGAAAGACAATTATCATCCTTATTCCATCGTTCGGGAAGTGAAACCTTATTATAAAACAACATTTAAAGCCCTTAACCCGGGGTCTTTCTCTTCTGGAGGTCCTATTTTGTTTTTTCTTGGGGTTTTCCGTTGCGAAATCCGTAGTTCTTCATTTTGAATTAATCTGAAGTGCTTGATGCAATCCAAGCCAATGAGGAAATCGTAATGAAAATTTTCATTATCTATAACAAATACATCCATAGTCTTTTCGATATCGTAGATTTTTATTCTCAGAGTTACCATACCTTTTGTTGTCCTCTCACCATTAATAGTCTTCAAGTTTACTATGTTCATGTCATTTTTAGATGTATCTGATTGTAGTTTCAACAGTTTTGCATTAATCAGTGACACATTTGATCCTGAATCATATATTCCCGAAACTGTTAAAGTATTGTTCAATAGCAACTTGACTGTTATTAATGGTGGCACCTCTAGTTTTTTTGATCAGTCTTTTTCAGTTCTATTTCCAATTCAGAATTATTTACAGTTTTCAAAATGGATTGTTGAGTTTTCTCTTTAAACCAACAATTTTCTTCTGGATGAAATCGTTTTCCTTTTTTGTGATCGGTACAGATTCGGCACGGTTTTTTTTCTTCAGCGTTTTTCATTTTTTTGTCGGGTAAAACAAAAGGTCTTCTTTCGTACTTCTGCTTATCAACAAGATGTTCCAATTTCCCTATTTCGTTGTAAAGAGATTCCGTTCCGTGTAAAGCTTCACGGTCGATTTTATCTGCTACATAGTTTGGCAAGCCAAATACTATGAGATCTATGAGTGTGCCAGTGTCTATTGATTTACTCACTTCCAGTAATATTCTTTCTTTTTTTAAAGCATACTCCAGTAATGAGCCGGCTTGATATTTAAAAGCTAGGGCGTACCTAATGGGGGACCATCCTTTGTTGGCAAATGTGTTGCAAAATATAACGACACTGAACACACCGTAACGAAGTTTGCACCAAAATACCTTCTGGAAGGAACCAAAGTCGACATCCTACCACCCGAATTGAAATCGGCAGGTACACAAGAAAACTTGAAAAAAGATAGAGAAGAAGCTCTGACAAATACAAGAAAATCACATAGTTACAATAAAAAAATATTCGACCTACACAGACAGGAATGTAGACTAGAAGTTGGGGATAAAGTATATGTTGAGAACGGAAACCGATTAAACAGAAAAAAATTGGATGAATTGAGAATTGGACCTTACAAAATAGTAAAGAAAATTTCAAATACAATCTATGAATTGGACACAGGACACAAGAAAACCGAATCAAACCTCTACCACATCACCAAACTACTCCCATTGTTCGGCAGAGCATGAACAAGTTCAGCGTTGGCACTTGAAATTGTTCTGTCCGAAGGGGGGAGATGTAAAGAATACGCCGTCACCCAATGTATTCACCGCGTGTCTTTGCGTCAGTGCGGGATTGCCGCTGCTTGACAATCCGGCGAAATGATCTCCACTAGAGCCGTTGGTTATCAGTGCGAATTGATAATAGCGAAGTAATAACGTGCGGGAACTTATTAACGACCTCCAGAAGAGAAAGACCCCGGGTTAAGGGCTTTAAATGTTGTTTTCTCTTCATTTACAGGTGAGTGAACATTGTGAATCGATAAGTGATGTTGCATCCGGTTGTATGTTAATTATTACGTTTTGTTGTCAATAAATCTCTTCATTTACAGAGAAAGACAATTATCGTCCTTATTCCATCGTTCGGGAAGTGAAACCTTATTATATATATACAGATGAAGAGAAATATATGTGATGTGCATTAAACAGTGGGGGGGGGGGGAATTCTGAGCGTCCACTTGTTTGGCTCAAAAATTCTTGTGACGACTAGTAGCCAATAGCTCAACAATATGTCGATCTTCTAAGCATTTTCTTACCCCCATTCTCCTGAACTTGTAATCTTACAGTTATACTTGCTCAGTACAAGTCACAAACCACCAATTAATATATACATATGTATACTAATTTTCAGCTTACAACTCACTTTTAACAAATATAATCCCAGCATTAAACCAGGGATAAAAATGAAAGATGGAAATTTAGAAGGAAAACGTCATAACAATTAAGCTTTAGTTAAATGCCATCATCAGAACTTGGAACGTTTACCATTAAAGTGTTCCTCTTTTTCAATTTTTTCCCCCTGATTGAACACTGTGACATTCACAGTTTGCAACTCACTTCGGCCAAATACAATAAAAAAAGTTGAGGTTACACTTGGAAGGGGGAAAGCACATAATAGATAGATATAAATACTGTCAAGGCTTCATGCAGAAGAAACTAGCATGACCACAGAGCATGCCCAACCACACTACATAACTTTGCTATTAGTAACATGGTGTATAAACCAAATCTCTAAACCACACAGGCAAATGGAGACTAGGCACAAAGGAAAAATTGAAGCTTCCAAAAATTCAAGGAAAGACAACAGCAATAGTTGAAAGTTTACATGTTTAACACAGAAATTTAAAAAAGCCTCTGGTTATTGTCAGGTTTGATAGTAAGAAACAGCCAACTATCATATTGATCATAGGTACAAGAAAACTGGTGAGGATATGGGTGGGGAGGGTAGGTGTTAGACAGTGAATTCGTTCACACACTCAATCGTCAGCCATAAGACGATCAAAAGTATGTATTATTCTTTCATGAGCTCACAGCAGTAATTCTGCAGCCGAATTGAACCACGATGATGATGGCGATGATGAACAAAACCTCGCAAAGTTTGTGGGCACCAAACAAATACCCCAAACTTCTGGTTCAACAATTAAAGATATATTTCATTAGTGGACTGTTGATCTTGCAGTACATGATCATTTCAAATCAACGGTCTGAGACTAATAAGCAACTAAATCAACTACATAACACACAAAATAACTTAAACCATTAAAGGGTGAACAAAAAAAAAAAAAGAAATGGCTCGACGACATCTCATAAATGACGCAAAGCAACAAGAGTTTTCACATTTTCTAACAGAAATCAACCATTTTCTTCTGCACCAATAAGATATTTAAGACAACTTCATGGCCTATGGCCTATCACCAGGTGGGTTGTTCCACAGAAATAAATTGGGAGCTTGTTTAACATTATGCTTTATATACACATATATAATATATTTACCTGAAATATTAATATTCAGAAGTTTCCTATCACACAATAATATATACAATGTACAACTACTCCACGTTTATTAGCCCTTTCGATGCTAGCACTGTAATTCCCATCAAAACCGAGCTTTCATCATTAGCAGCCCAGTAATTACATTATTTAGTTATTTCCTCAACTATCAATACGATATTGATAAATGTAATAATAAGAAAGAGCAGATACAATTCACTTGGAGACCCTCACGAAATGGCAAGAGAGTTATGAGTTCAGAGGTTTTAATATTGAGGAGAATGAATAAACAATCGTTCACATTTTGTAAAACCAGATTGTACTCAAATAGTTAATAATTTTGGTTTATTATTCGTTCTGGATAATACACCTATGTTTTTGGTCAGGAAATTTTGGCAGTTTTATCGCAAACAGCCTTTTTCAGTATCGTTTTCTAGGTATTTTTAAATGATGGGCCGAATGGAACAATTCTTAGAGGTGTACAACTGGTGTCTAGAGCAAAAATAGTGAAATCACAGTAATCATAATGAGCCAAAGTTTACTAATTGAAAGAACTCGCAGGAAAATAACTACAGCAAAAGTAATCATTTCAGGTCATGTTTCAAATGGTTTACTGGCATTTATCGATGCTAAACTGAATGGGATTGGTCACAAAGGTGTGAGACATTGTGTAATAATTTGTAGCGTTTTTTCTCACATTTTGTAATTCTTTCTAGATTAAAGATGCATACTGTCACTATGAAAAATTCTTTCACTCTAGCAGTGCAGAGCGGTATGCGTGAGTATTATAAAACAAAAACAATCTAATATATGCAATAAAATGTCCAGACGAAGTATTTGTAAAAGTTGTTACTAAATAATGTGACACGAACACAAAAAAATGAGCTGAGTTGATTACCCATTGGCGGTCATTACTTGTCTAGTAATGAGCTATGTTTAAGCAAATTAAGTTCCTTCGAAACTCCTAGCATAGTATTTACCAGGCACTGTAGAAAATGACCTCGACCAATGACTAGTCGGTCGACACTAGCATCGAAAGGGTTAAACCAAAGAAAAACAATGCAGGCAATTGAATAACGATAATATTTCAAAACAATGGTCTATCACAGACTAAAGATCCTGCACTAAAAGTTTTCCAACTCATCGCTTCAATTTAATTTCAAATAAACTTAAACCTCACAATCACTGCCTTCAAGGCAGCTATGCTAAGTGAAAGCTTGTGCAGGATGATACAAAAGAACAGAACAGCCATTGGTTGGGAAAATGTGAAGTTCTGAAATGAGAGATCATATTCTGATAATAATGTTAGCAGTACATGAACGTGTAAATTAAGGCTATTAAGGAGATTGGGATAAGTCAGCCAGTAAGAGTATAGTAAAAGTCAATATAACTGTAGGGTAAATTGCAGTGTGTAAAAAGCATAAGACTGACTCAACTCCACTTAACAGCCCGAAGATGATGTCTTACATCGAAAGTACTGCCCCCAGTACACCACCAGTCAGGGAATACGGACATACCCAACAAGTATATTGACTTCCATGTACATTAGCATTCAGTACATTTGAACTGACACGTATTAACCTAAGAGGCACAAACAGAGATCCCTTGAATAGTTAAGGCCCAACAATGCAAGTGAGACTCACATGGAACCCCATTATTTTTTCATTCTAAATTGATCCACACAGAATTATCAAACAAATATGTTGCATCAATCCACAAAGTTAAAAAATTTACATTATTGAAGGAGATGGTCGCTCTGAGTCAGCCACAGAAATATGCAACACCACACAATTATGAGCAGTGGCATGGCAAATTATACATTCACCTCGTCGATAACCTTTCATGAAATCTCAACCCAATGGGCACAGGAATGATTGAACTCACTTATTTCGTATTGCACAGCTCACAGTAGTTTTTAAGTAGGTAATGAACATAACTTAAACCTCTTCCTCCATATAAGGGGAATTAGGATTCGCAACTAAACGTGTACATGTGCAGCATGGAAAATTTGTGGAATTCTTAAACAATGAATATCAAATTTCGCTATAGTTTGGAACTAGGAGACTAAGAGACATCTCCCTTAAACATAGACTAGGAGGCTCACCACATATTCAACCTCAAATCATACTGAAGACCACAATTACACATAGAGTAAAATTCGATAAAACAAAGTAATTAACCGTAGTTACCAAAATTAATCAGAACGGCAAATTTGTTTTTCCTGCGACACGTATTTAAGAACTTTAATTGAATTGTTTCAACGGAAAAATCGAAAATATTTTATGTTGTCATGAAACGTTCATCGGTGGGAAAAGTATGAGTACTATGGGAAGAGAAGGTGACCTGCAACTCCAATGGTGGGTTTGATGGTATGATCAACCAGCATTGTCATGCCAGCAAGCTTCTGTATCCTAGTCTCACAAAAATGAGATTTGGGTATTCCTGTGCGAGTAGAGCCTGAGCTTGAACCAACCAGTGGCTGTTGAATATTCAATGACTGTTCAATTGAATAACTATCAAATTAATAATCAGTTTTGTACTACACCATTGTTGGTACACCTATTAATATTCACTAAGAACAACTACTCAGGTTTGGATTGCTATTACCACCTTCATCAGGAACCGGTTCTTTTTTGGGAACATCTGACTTCCTCATATTATGTTCTGACTCTAGTCTTCGATCACTTTCAAGATCTCCTATCCTTCTATGGCTATGATGACGATCTTTGGTGGAAGAACCAGAGGACACATCTCTAGAATGGTGCTTAACTGTTTCGAGCTTTTTAGAACTCTCTTCACCCTTTTTTGACAACTTGGGTGAATGTGACCGACTTTCACTGCTCCTTTTATGAGAGCTACTGCTCTTGTGACCATCATGTTTCTTTTCCTTATCACTCTTTGTTTTCTTAAAAGAATGGTGCCCATCTGAGAGTGTACTATCCTTACGTTTTGCATTATGACTATCAGAATAGTCTCTTTTATGAGATTTAGTTTTGGAATCATCAAGTAGTTCATGCTCTTTAACGCTTTGAACAGCTGATTCAGCAGCTTTGCTATCCCTATATACCTGAGAACTAAGTCCAGATACTTGACGAGAATGTTTCGTTCCTTGACTTCTTTCTTCGTCGGGGTAATACTGCTTCAGCCTCACATGCCACGCTGAAATCAAGAAAACAATATAAAATGTAGTACCAAGGCAAACTGTGGATACTAATCTAATCCAACAAACTTATTATGTTATCGTCGTGAAATAACTAAGTTACCAATGCTGGTGACTGCAGAAACAGTGCGGAACTGATGAATGATATTCCTCGGCAAGAAGTAAATATCATTGTCACATAATGATAATCGGGCATACCGAATCCCTTCACGTCTCAATTGATTCAATTTCGCATCTTCAATCCATTGCACACACTGTGAGACAATAAATCAATCCAATTAGCTTATAGCACATGAAAGAACAAAGAAACTGACTCTAGTGACTGATGGAATGTCTGAAAAGTAAATCAATTCAATTCTACTTTATTCACACAAATAAAATCGTTACTCTGATACACCATACTAAGTGGGCTTAGTCATTAAGAAGGGGTAAGGGAATAATGAAGAGGTGCTTACAAAGAAGAAATGAAATAAAATAATATAACTTCCACAGTGACAAATAATTGTTACATGGTTCAAGGCCGTCCCCTTCTTCGCAAACTGGGTTATAAACTTGCTTGGTAGCTGTCAACGCTGGTAGGTTTGGCTGCTCTTCCAATAACCATCACTCACTGTTGTAGGAACTACAGTAGAGCAGCACGTGGTTTCTTGTTTCCTCCACACTGGAGAAGTGGAGTTACCATAAGAAACTGGCTTGTCCAGTGGTCTTCCTCAACCCACTTTCTCTTAAGATGTTCACAGATGTTGGGAAACAACTCATACATGCCATGTCGCTTTGAGGAGGATTCCCAGATTGCTTGCCATTTATCTAATACGCACTCATCTAGTGTGGGAAGTTTTTGTTAAATAGAGAGGTTGCTACTCCAGACAATGGGGCAATAGCCAATCATGCCTAGGTAGATGGCCTTGTACATTAGGCACACAGATAAACATGCACGCACGTTGTAGCACTGTAAAAACTGGGGTGGCAACAAAACAAAAACAGAAGTATATAGTAAGAAGAAGTTTTGTGATGTAATGTCTGTTCCCACTCTAAGTGATTGTTGATGTACCAAGCCAAAATGTCACCTCAGCACTTTTCTTGCACCACATTCTTGCCTGGATCTTGCCCATAATTGCTTTCACAAAAGTGAATTATTCAATGAGCCAAATGGACACTTGTGGCCTACCACAGTAGGAATTATGGATTACTTCTTCGCATTATTAAGACAGGCCATAGCCAAGACTGTGAATATCAGGTACAAGCAACATCTATCTACCCTGTTGAGTAGTTACGCTCTGTAATAGCCCAACATGAAATCCTTAAAATAAAGGCACTTCATTTCCCTCGTTTACCTCACATTAAAATAGAAAACTTAACTGTTTTGTTTAAATTCATAGAGAATGTATGTCTGAAAGTTGCCAAGTGTCATCCTCACTACACTAATCTGGCTGCAAATGTGCATAAAATTGAAAAGTTTATGTCACTCAGATTTGGACTGCTTGGTCTCAGCTGCCATCCTCCTCCTTCCACGCAGAGATTTTGCTCATTGCTCTTATATAGCATCAGTTAAATGTCTCGGCCACTTGTGCCCTTGACTCATGAGGAGGCAGAGATTGACTTCAAGCGTTCTTATGGTATTATCAGTCTTTCCAGTACAAAGAACCTCCCAATAACACAGGCTGAATGCCATACTGCCAACCCAACTTAGAAGAAGTACTCACAGGAAAAGATAATTCAAGTTACAAAGAAATAAGACTCACCTGAGAAATAGGAGGCTCGTGAAGGTCAAGCTGCAATTTAGCAACCAACTCTGAGAAGTCTTCAGCATGAAACGCAACAACATCTTTGGTTATTTTGTTGTAAACAGGTTTTTCTCCCCCTGTTACAGATTTTAGAACGCCTGGAAACAATTCAGGATTTATGTTTCTGTCCTTACAAAAGAGTTTGAATAAAAAGACTTCAAAACTCGACAAAAGATCATGATCGAAGAGTTACGTTGAATTCTCGAACAAAAAGCAACTTTAATAGCTCATACTACCACATTTTATCGTACAATTTGTAAATTGGAGGAGAGAAAGACGCACTTTGGGAAAAAGATCATAAATGAACTTGATGAGATAGCTGATACTACTGTCTCACTTTCTGTAACCTCCTGGAACATTGCTAGTCTAGCATTACAAACTATATTTAATTATTATGTATGTATGTACATCTAACATGTAACCCCAACAAAAAGAAACACTTTGTGCCTCTGAGTCACCCTCATTGCCGTGTCAGCAAAACCCTTATCATTCCCAGAAGTTTCCTGAGTCGAGTCAAACGCCAGATACGACGCTGCAGACTTGCAACTTCCATCAATATAAGCCTTACTCTAGGAGAAATGCCGACGTCAGCTTTTAGTATACATAGCAGCGACTCCTTGTAACCATGATCATTCGTGTGATTCATGTAACTGAGGTGTCACGTGTAGAGTGGCTCACCATTTTTCCAGCATTCTATTGTAATAAGGGAAAAGGGGTGAGCCGCAACTGAGGAGAAGGGGATGATGGAAGGGAAGGGAACGATAATTGTGCATTCATGCATTGAGTGGCAAGAGCAAGAAGTCAGATTTGGTGTTGGGCTCGACTTGAATCAAACCATCATAATTGAACAGTAGTTGGCATAGGTCAAACGATCTCTAAATGTTGAATAAATGAAACCAGAATGACAACATCGATCATAAGATTCTTCTACAATGGGATTGATTGATCCCTAAACATGAGCATTGGCCGAATGATCTCTGAATATAAATTGAAACCATAAAAACAACCCAAAATCACTAAAATAAAAGAGCAGCTAAAGCATGTTCCAAGTCCTGTATGTTCAGTTGTATGCTCAAAGTAGAAAACATCAGAAAGTCCATAGGGGAAAAAAGCCCCTTAGTGAGGTCAGGTATGTTTCCTTATTTGATGACTGTTCCTAAACCCTCGACGAGGGTTATATCAGTTTTGGAAGTTGTGGTTTCGCTAATATGCAAGAGGCCAGCCCACGTAGTATCCACCAAACTCAGACCTGCGGAAGTACGGCAGGTATTTGGTCGTTAGCCAGTCTCCCAGGAGAGACCTGTTGCCCATGTGTGACTGTGCGGAGGTGACCACCTGAGGAATCCTGTACCATCTGGGAGTAGTTCATAATCTGGTTCCCTACCTGATCTAACTTTTTACTTGGGTGGCAAGTTTCAAAAGGACAGATCAACTATGACCACGTTCCTTAGCCATCACCTTCTTCACGAACTCTGCAAAATGGTTATAGCTTGCTTTGTAGCAGTCAATGCTGCTAAGTTCGTTTGCCCTCCCAACAACTGTGGCTCGCTGTTGTAGAAACTCCAGTCGAGCGGAACGTGGTTTCTTGTTTCCTCTGCACTGTAGGCACGAGATCTGCATGATGGAGAGTCTTTGAGAGAAAAGAAGTGGAGCCGCGCATTGAAGTCACCATGTCCCATGAGGAACTGGCTCATCCAGTAGTCTGGCTCAACCCGTTTTCTTGAAAAACGTTCACGGATGTTGGGGAAGAACTCATCCATGTCACTACCTTTTGACGAGAACCGAGCCCTATGGGCACCCCTCCTCAATCTTTCTCTGGACGGAGACATGCCTGCATTCGATCGTAGCAGTTCTGTCTGTCAGATAACTTCTGACGAGCGAGTACAGGTTGCGAGGGATTCCCCTACCTTGAAGCTCATTGAGGAGCGCTGGCCACTGAAGGTTGTAAAACGTTCCCCTGATGTCAATCAAAACTGTTACGACATATTCAGCTGGTGCCAGCAAGGAAACTCGCCAAATTTCGACAATAACATCCAGCGTGGACCTTCCTTCGGTACACCCGTATTGCCTACCACTGAGGTTGCGGCCACAGACTCCTTCTAGGGACTGTAACATGAAGATTTCTAATGTTTTGCCTAATATGGAAAGAAGGCTGAGCAGTCTCCATGATTGCGGGTCTGTCTGATTGTGGTCACCTCCCTTTTGAAGAGTGAAAACACACACTGCTGACTTCCACTGAGTGGGGAACTGTTCGACCTGCAGACAGTTATTAAATAAATTAAGGAGGCCGCTGGAGATTGTCTGCTCAGCCTTCCTTAGCATATTGCTTTCTATTCTATCTGGCCCAGGAGATTTGTTGGGCTTTAAAATCGCAATGGCACTGCCGAGCTCGCCTGTTGTCCACAATGGGATGTCGAGCTCGTTCGGGGGGTCCATGATCAGCTCCCTTGCTGTTCTCTTGGCTTCAGTATCTCAAACTGCTTGGGCGTCACGGAACGCCTTCTCAAGGAGGGTTTCCAGTGAACTTTCGATGCTGCAAACCCAGCCTGACTCATTCTGCATCGCAGCTAAGACCTGCTCTACGTTTGCTTTTCCTATGGAGGACTTGTAGTGCCTGCCCCAGGGGTTCTCAGGGCTCTCCGCTTCTACAAAATGTTGCCAGCCTTGCTGTTTGGCTCATTTTATGGCACGATGGAAGGCCTTCTTCTCTTGGATGAAGGCAGTTCGGAGTGTGGCTCTGGCATCTGGGTCACGAGTGTGTTGGTACATCCTTCTGGCTCTATTTACACTTTGCTTGAGGGGATTAAGTTCCTCAGTCCACCATGGGACTTTGATCACCTGTGCTCCTGTTGCCCAAGTACAGAGAGCCCAGCAGAGTGCAGTGCTGTGGTAAATATGTCCACTATGCTGTCCACCCCTTCAGGTGTGGCAGCTTGCACTATTAGGTCGATGTCTGCAGCACGCAGTTCCCCTTTCAGTACCCTAGAGAATTGTGGCCAGTCGGCACCTTAGTAAGGTTACTCAGCCACTTTTCCTCAGCCAGAAAGACGAATTTGCATTTAGTTTTATTGAATTAAATCGTCTATTTCTTCACTATGACTGTGATTGTAAAGTAGTAGTAGTAGTTTATCAAGTATATTCACAAGTTATTTGATAGTTTGTGGTCCTTGTGGTAGCTAGATTTTTCCTATTTGTTGTTTAATAGTCAGTTTATGTATGTCTACCATCTTATATTGTACCTGTTCTTGCGTTTCAGTTGGTAAGTACTGCATTGCAGCTTTGGCATCCAATGTGTTCATCGCTTATTATCAGGCACTTGATGGTAAAGCAAGTTTCAGTACCTAGTCCTGGAGTTGTTATTATGCCAGTGAAATCAACGAACATTCTACAAGCTAACAATTTATGAAGAAATGGAGCCACCAGTTGGATAATTTAGTTGAGTTTTTGTATGTTTGTTCAATTTTGATTCTTAGTCTCATATTTGTTAGTCGCCATTGTAATTATACTAGTATGTAGGGTACAAGCTGAAGACAGAGAATTGAGATCCAAGAGACCAAGTAAACTGCGCCCAGCGTATTATTTTAGGTAATAAACATCCAGTTACTAACCCTCCCTTCTTTCTCCAAGTATTATTTATATTGCAAAACAGCTAGTGGCATTCTGATACAACCCCAATACTGAATTCAGGCAAAAAGATGACAACTTTACATAAGTAGCTCCGGCTCAAAGTACACTGTCAGCCGGGGAAGACAGAATCACCTCGTAGGTACAGTGACGTTGAACCCAGTATCTACTGCCTCAAATATCGCTGCATTCAAAACATGGGAGAAGAACGAGGGAAAATAATTTTTTTTGACGTACATTAAGAAAACAGAAGCAAAATTCCTAATGTTTTTCTTAACATAACCTTGAAATCACATGCAACACCAACTGCTGCTGTTGTCATTCAGTCAATACCATGTTCTACATTATCAGCATGAGCTTACATAAAACAAACTTAAAATCATTACCAACAGCTGCTGTTGTCATTCTGTCAATACCATGTCCTACATGATCAGCATGAGCTCTGGTGCGGTCCTCAAACAAGTACTCTCGAGCTTCTGAGGATCGTGGCAAGTACTGAAGATTTTTCAACTCGTTGATACCGGTTCTGTAAGTTAACACTTTCTGGTAATCCAGGGTATTCTTGAAAAGTAACTTGTAATAGAGAATTGGTAAAATGCAGGCAGTCAGAGGCTTTTGGTTTCCAGTCACCATTTTTATTTGAAACATGAAAGTAAGTGAGCAATGAAAAGCTGGCAGACCAAGGTAGCCAAGCTAATTAAACAGATTCTCTGCAGCCTGTCATTCTAGTCAATCCTAGTTCTGTGAATATGAACACCTAATAACAATAAGCTCCATTCAACGTTACCGAACAACTTTACTTTCACCCAACCACACCTGTTCATAATGACTTCATTTTACAAGGTATACTCCACAAAATATGTTTCGTTTCTATTTCTACCCCAGCACCACTGCAATTGCAGCTCCAACCATGTACCCAACTCAAGCACAAGAAGCGCACACCATTTTCAGATTGTTGCTGCCAACATGTTCTTCGTAGTGCTTCTCTAAAATATCAGCCTCAATTGAAAATGCCGTTGCTTGATTCGTTTTCCAAGTGCAAACAAAGTTATGTTCTAAGTAAAGTTTATCTGCAAATCTCCAGGCTTTACTGACGAACTAGTATGAGTGATGAATGGAATGGAGGCTGGAGGCACACTTTGTTCCCAACCAAAGCTAGTAGCTGGATGAACACTCTGTCCCCAAAAAGCCTAAGCAAATTTTGACAGCATGAAAACTCATGTACACAGTTTTTTGGGACAGAAAAGGTGTTTTGCCGATTGATTTCTTACCACAAGACCAAAGAATCAATGCATATTTTTACTGCGAGACTATTAAGAAATTGTGCTGCACAATACAGAGCAAACACAACGCCAAAAGGTGTTGCTTTTCCCATGCCAATGTCTCATGTCTCACACTGCCAAAGTGGCAACAACTTGTGCCACGCTATGGCAAGTACCTACAAAATTTTGGAAGCTGCGTACAAAATTACTTTAAGAGCTGTACATTTATGTACAATAAATATTTTTTTTTGAATGAGGACACAGTTTTTTTCTATAACCAAACGAAACTTATTTTGTGGATATACCTCGTACATCTTGGTTGCTTCTCATAAGATTTCATTTAAATTTCAGGGTTTTTCAGATACAACAATGTACTTCTGTCATTAACTGCATCACATAGGTAGGAGGCAGTCACACACGTTGAAGAGCTCTTGTATTGACTACCAATAAGACATACTCCCTCCCTGGTGTAGCATGTGTATATTCACAAAACCAAGTTTGTCAGCTCATTGACAGAGGGCTAAAGAATAAAAGGCGGGGAGGTATCAATATGAAACTAAGCACACACCCCCCCCCCTCTACCTAAAACACAAAAACAATGAACCTATCTTGAAACATTATTCATTACATTTTGTTGATTTTTCCCCCAATATCAACTTGATGGCCCTTGAAGCTGTTTTTTCCATTAGTCATGAAAATTGACTAGTTGGCTGAATAATGATTACGAGTTTTTGTCAGATTGTAATCTTTCAATCTTCTGATTGAAAAACTCACAATTCAAGAAAATGATCTATATATTTCAGAGAATGGGATTGAGAGATGATTGGCCTGTATCCACAAATCATCTCAAATCTGATATTTCAGCAACAGGTATACTGTATCTGCAAATTAAATCCATTACTAACTGCAAAGACGAAATTCGACCCCTCTAGAAGAGGAAAGTGCTGGAACGAAGATTAGTTGACGATTGTTCCACTACCTTTGGTCAGTCACTGACTGTGTAAACTGCTAACCAACCAACATGAACCTAATCAGGGAACACTTATTCTGCCACTCAAGCTCTACAGTTCCAGCGGCAGTTAACACTTCGTGACATAGAGTGAGAAAACATAGATGATACCTGCGATTTTTTCAATAAGCTTCGTTAGCTATTTCCTCTCTCAGCTTACCTTTTCCTTTTCATTGGAGTTTTAAACTCAGCAGTAGGTACTAGTTGTTCACCAGGTCGTATCCAAAGGATTGGTCCATCGTTAGATTCTTCAGGTGTTTTCATTTTAACAATAGATAAGGGACCCCAAGGCATAGTCTGAATTGAAAGTTCAGAATTAGAACAGTATAGAAGAGATTCCAAGACCCTGTTTTTCATTGACTAAAAGAATGTCTTTCTTACCATTTTCAAGAAGATATTTTCCTCCAATTTATTGAGAAGATCAGGAAAAAAACCTCCAACTTCTTCAGTAACTGTGCCAACAAGACTTATCTGGTGTAAGGGACCATAACGCACAGTACCATTTGAGTAACTTTTGTGTGCCTAAAACAAAACAAGAGACATAAATTATGTGTACACTCAATAAATTATTTTCATTGCTGTTCTTCTTTTTTGTATTGTTTTATTTTTAATCAGGAGCGTATCACACATAACGTTGACTGATGGGTCCCAATTAGGAGCAAAGCAGAGCTGATAATGGCAAGCGGGGAGGAAAAAAAACATGAGGTGCAACGTATCACTCAACTTTCCATGCCTCCACACCACACCCATTCAGCGATTTTCTAGACTAGCTAATCAAATCTGTTTATAACAACGTTCTACTTGAAAACTGGTGGCGTTAATGACTACGAAATTTATTGTGGTGTTCCTACTTTTGCCAAGACCATTATTGAGCAATGACTACACAGAGATTTAATGATCGTTGTTTTAAAATTATCAGGTAAAAACTGTGAGAAACAATAATGGGAGAAACAGCGGCAGTTGGGATTCAGGTATTTCTGGAGCAGCTCTTATATATCTTACGGGCGTTATGAAATTATCATCGTATAGGTATGTGATTGGACAACCCCCGTCAATTTCTCAGAAGATTCTAGTAAAATTGTGTTTTGGTGTTTTGTGTATTTTCTTGTCATTTGGAGCTGTCTATACAAGCAACGTAATCAAATTCGTATTCATATGATAACCATAGTAAGTTTAGAGTGGATTTTGGACATACTCTTGTTTTGGCTACCCATAGTGGCCTGTGGGCTACATAAAAGTTTGAGTTGATTTGGTTCCTTTGTTTTCTCTCAATCACATTCACACACACACACAGACCATTTCTCAAATAGTGTTTTGGACATAGTAGGAAACAAAAGATCTGAAGAGAACATTTTTCTTTTTTTTTAATTGATCACATAATATAACTTTTCTTTCTAATTCTTAGAGCCAAGGAAAGTAATAAGGAAGACTGAAAACTTGTGATGACTAGTTTGGATGTTCCACAATCTCAAAGCGCTTACACATTGTTCAACTTTTCATCGTCATCAGATCAAATATGGGTCATCAGAATGCTGAAGAATTTGCTCATTTAGTTTATCGGGTCATCAGTATCCCAACTACTCATCTAGTGTTTTTTGTTCGGTTTTTTTAATTACTTGTGCATTGGAGCAAACTACTGAGTACAGCGTGACAGAAGAGTACAGACAGCTCACTGTAGTGTTCCATTGTTTTGTTAATTTGGACATCCTAACCTGTCATTTTACTTCGCCCAAAGTATGCCCCTAACAGCCACAACAACCTGAACACTTGCTGCTACGTTGGGCAAATCATCACCAGTCAGAATTTCTTTTCTTTTTCTCTTTAGGGTTCCTATGGACTCTTCCGCCAAATATTCCAATTTATTTTTTCCAGTCTTGTGAAGAAAAATATTAGTTTTTCTGATGAAATTCGTTTATACCTGACATAAGGAGCTTCCTTATTATAAGGAGCTTCTTATTCATTTTTTGTTTTGGGGAATAATATCAGAGATATTCAACAAAATGTGTAATACGAGGTAACTGGTATTGAAACTCCTCCTCCGACCAAGAACACATGAACATTAATGAAGTTCTACCATCAAGTGATCAACTTACAAGAAATTTCATCATATGAAGTTCAACTAGTCTCAGTTCAAGACCTGGTCTTGGAACCAGCAGTTCTTGAATTGATGAAGAATTGCCTATTGTGACTAACATGAGCTGTCTGGTACGATCCAACTCAGACAAAGGCAGTGGCATCAAGTTAAGGAACAGGGTAACAAAGTTTAATTGCAGTTGACCAACTACTGTTGATTTCCTACCAAAGAAAATCAACACTCAGTGCAATACATGATACTTCAGTAGGTTTGCACAATAGAACCAAGAAAATTTTGCCTAAATCCTTATTGGGACTACCAACATGTCACAACCAAATACAAAATTATTCATTCCTATAAAAGTAATATGACAAGATAAACTGCTTAGCACTAACCTGCTCTTTGTATGAAGCCATAGTAGTTGTTTCAATGTCAGAGCCACGACACAATACTCCATTCTTAACTGTGAGATTAGGATAGGTCTCTGCCATGTGCTCCAGTAGATCAGGTAAATATGTGGCTGAGTTGTGGACTATGCCCATTACATGGTGAGCATTCCCGTTTTCATCTTCCCCAAAAACCACCTAGTCAGCAGAGAACATTAAAGTAGAAAAAAATATTTAGTGAAAACCTGCTAATCCTCCTGAAAATTCATAGTAAATGATCAATATAGACACTGTATCTTCAATCAGCTTGTTTTTGCCAAAACCCAATGAAAAACGGTGAAACATTAATGAAAAGCACCTGGGTGCGTTTCATCAAAATTACTGCATTTATTACTGAGAAAATTTGAAGAAAAAGATGTACATCAAATGATCATCTTTTCAATTGACTTATATCTCCATTCAACAGATAGCTAGAAAAATAGTTGTAGAAATCAAACTGTAGTACGGTACACTGGTGAATAACACTCAGTTTAATCAGAGTTCCTTTAGAACTTACTGACTAACATTAGATAAAATAAATACGTCATTCTCGCGCATTTTGGAATGCAGTACCATTCAACTGGTTGTCAAAGAAATATTCATTGAGAATAATACGTAAGTATTAACTAGTTGAAGACACTCCGTGAGTTCAACCTATATTGTTAGCTATTTTTGCGAAATTTTGAAAACCTACTATTCGCTCATTAGACATACATCTCTGTTAATAGCATTTTACACGACTGTTTATGGACTGTTTAAATCGTAAGTATTGATTAGTAAAGGTACATCGTAAACAAGTTATCAGCAGATGAAAATCGTTGGAACGGTTAATAAGGACATGTGAGATAACCCAGTTTTTGGTGCATTGTAGTTCCCCTTTCAGTAAATGGAGACAACCTATAACCTTGTTTTTGAGACCAACAGAATTATTGAACCAAAGGCAGAAAGAATAAATCTGGTGCATAGGAACACAACTTCCTGCAACCTCCTTAAGTTTGATGACCTGCTATATGTACGGCCACTGTATCTTTGTTCAACGTTTCTCTGTTGTGGCTTATATTTCTGTTTAACAAATAAATACAGAAATAATTGCGGAGAACAATATATGGGTATAGGTTGCTTAAAGACACTTTCAAGTTTAAAATTTCTTCTACAAAGTAGGCAATAGACTGTGCACTGATATTGACACAAGAGACCCCCCAAAAATATGAAGATCTAATAACAAATATTTGTCTCCTTTCTTTCGTTTTAAAACTTGCTACTAACAACGTGATGCAGGCAACCAATGTGATTAATTGAAATATATAAGCATTAAAAGTGAGTTTGATAAATCAATCAATGCACATTTTAAATACGATAAGTAGACAAGAAATACTTACATCAAAAAATTCCTTCGCTAGCTCAGCCAACTCACTACTAGACAGATGATTCAGTTCATCCTGGTGCATATGAACCACTGATGCTCCACCATTAGGATAAGTGTCTACCCGCATATACTTTCCATACTTGAGATTACTGAGTCCATTAACAGAAGGAACACATCGATTAACAGAAGTGATAAATTTCTCACACGTGAGTTTTGGAAGAGTCCTATCTCTCCTACATTGAACCCCAATATGAGCTTTTCGCACTTTTTGTCGGGCGTGACATCTAGAACAGCTATACTTTCGATCAGAAGAATGTTCATGCTTCCGACTTGAACTCCCGTGACGATGACTAGAATGCTCATGTTTTCTGTCAGAATCCCGTTTCTTTTCAGAACTATGAGAGCTGTGCTTGTGGTGGCGACTTGAATGCCGGCTGTAGTCATGACTGTAGTTATGGTTTCGAGAAGAATAATGTTTGCTGTCTTTTGGTGAGAAACTATCACCAGTAGTCCTTGACTTTTTTGATGAATGATGTACATCTTCATCGATATTATCGGTACTGCAATCAACAGTTGAACCAACGACTGGTTCTGCACCATTATCACAAGGTGTCACTAATTTTTCTGACTTTATAACAGGAGAATTAGAAGAAGCAAAATGGGTCGAACTGTCAGCAAAAGTTGGTGCATTTTGACCTGCCCCAATTACAAATGGAAGGTCAGGAAGGGTGCTGTCTACGGCAGTATCTTGCTCATCCTTGATCTCCAGTTTCACGTTGTTTTCAAGCTTTAACTCTCCCATATTCTGGAAAAGGATCAATGAAAGACCGTCAGTGCATATTCCATTATTTATTATTCAAATTCATCTTATATTCCTAATTTATTCACTTTGCAGGAATTTATATTTATTTGGCTGTGCAGATAAGGAGCTGAATGCATTAAAATACAAAGCATGATCCATTACTGCCTCCCTTTAAATGATATAGAGAGAAAGTATCAAGAAACTATTTATAAAACTAACTATGGAAAAATACACTGGAAATTGAAGTCATTGCATACAGAGTTCAACTAGAAGGAAACCTATGGAACAGCGAAAGCCATTAGCTTCCACCTCCAAGTGGTATGTACATCCACACAGATGGATCTAAAACCCTGAAGGTACTGGTTCTGGGATGTGGATAAGTGGCTCTCAGAGGAGTGGGACGTACGTTGCCCGGGGTCCTACTCCAACAGGGTTTCAAAGCAGTGGTTTGTCATATCATTGCTGGGGCTCATTCCAAATAAGGAAAAGGCAGAGTTATTAAAAAAAACTGTTAATCACATATGCACTACGCTAATCAAGGAGACCTTTAACTGCACTAGCACGCTGTTTTTGTGCTTTGTGTAACTCATCCCTACCTATAAGACAAGTCAAACAACATAATACTACAAACAATTTACTCAAAACAAATAACAAGCTAGAAAATAATTTTGGGTTAGAAGTCCAGTTCTATCGAGAAACAAAATGGATTGACTATAAAATAGCCCACTTTTCCTAACCCAAATTACAATTAGGAAAAGGTAAGAACAGTTGACACCAAGGACCTCTTAGTGTCGTGATACACTATCTTTGTGTCTTCAGTGGTTGGTTTATGAAATGAGACAACTGACCTACAACGCCATTGCCCCAGTAACATATATTATTACCAATGAATTTTCCTTTCATCTTTCTTTGATAATGATCAGCATGCTTTTCCCACATTTCAACTATCTCCACAGAATTAGTTTGTTTATAAAGACACTTGACAAAGTTTGGCCTTGAACATATTGTCCAGGTGAATTGTTTGCATGACCCTGGTTCAAATAACATCAACGATGAAGTTATATAGTTGAATTTCTCAATGTAAGAGATTTTTGATTCTATTGGAGAAGCACTAGAGTACATGGTGACATCTATTGAGTAATCTGTTTCACAAATGCGTGAAGCAGAAAGTCGCTTACTTGAGCTCTGACAAACAGAAATTTGTTTCCTTTTTGGACTGTTGCGCTGTAGAGTATTTTTTTCCCCTCATTATTGAAGAAGGTATATTCACAATTACCATTTCACCTTCAGAATCACATAATTCCAAAGAGTCACAGATAGTTTTAAACCACGTTACCAAAGGAAGATTGAAGGAGATTCTAGTACAGCTAGATGACTGATTCGCCTTCGACCAATATTCATTTTCACTATTGCTGTCTAGATTTTGCGTCTAATGTTTAGATGACACTAAAAGTGGAAAATGAAGACAAGGGCAAAACAACAAAGGCTTGTAGCACAGAACCGTCTGCCCAATTCCTCGCAGGATTTGCATGGGTGCTATGAACCACTAGAAGTATATCTGGAGCACTACAGTTGGATTATACCCCATTGTTATTGCCTCCGAATACACAAGAATAAAATCCATCAATTCTTGCTTCAAGGTTATGAACTTTATTAACCAACCAGCAAGCAAATGTATAAAATTCCTTCGATTCTACGAACTACTATGAATGCATACCTGTAATCAATTGGACTGAATACACCTTTTCATGTAACATTCAAAGTGAAAATCCATTGAACGCTTCAGCCAAGAGAAGACATAAACAGAGAATCAAACTGTTTCTGACCAGGCACTGATGGGTTACCAATATTTATCCTGCACGTGCATAAAATATCAAATTAAAATAAATTCAGTGGAAACTCTGAGAACAATTGAAACACTGTAACTATATTGTTGATTTGTACGTACCCCATAGATCGGGCCTGTGTAAAAGAATCATGTCTGCTTCCACACTGGTTACACTGTGAAGATCAGTCTTCTGGGGTTGATCAATCATACCCCATACAGCTCCACCAGGGGACTGTGGAGGGGGAAACTCTGGATAAGCTGGTAGCAACTCTAGAAGAAAAAGAAAAAAACCAAAACACATACTTCAAAATGAAGTCAAAAATGCAACTGAAATCTCTTACTTATTTTTAGTTTTTAGCAAAACTATCAACATGTTGTAAAATGTGACACTTGGATTAATACCATTTGTTGGTAACCATTAAAAAATCTGGTGAGCTTATAAGAATACATGTCTCTCTTGCCTACAGCCATGTTGCAAGATAAATGCCAGTCTGTCAGCCCCGTTTTCCTAGTTCTTGTCTGGATCATACTAATTTCACTATAGCGCAGACTAGGGCACTCGCTTTGGACAACAATTCATAGGTTATTAGAGATAGGAGAGTAAAGAAATACAAGAGCAGCCAGCATAAAAAGCTATTCCTTATTGAAGATGAGGGGAACACCAAAAAAACAAAACTCCCCTACTGGTTAAGAACAGGGTTAGAAAACTGTACATAGTAGAAATGATCATAGCTAAGACCATGATTTAAGCAGGGTGAAAAGAAAAGTGAGGCTAAGACTGGACTGGACTGCACCGGAACGCCCTTATACAAATGATACAGGAAGGTGGAGGACATCCTTAAGTCGAGATAAAATAACGAAATACGTTGCAGAAAACCTTGAGACAAAAAAACCCACATGAACGAGGTGAAGCTATTTAAAAAAATAGCTGGTGCATTGCAACACACAACTTTCCTTAGCTCTACGTCAATTCACTTTGTACATGGCTAATTCTATTCAATCAATTCATTTATCACTCAGTTAATATGAACTTGGTCAAACAACGCTTTGCGGCAGCAGAAAGCGGTAGCGCTTACAGTTCCGGAATTTATTGTGCTGCTCGTACTCATTGCAGGACCTTCATTGAACAATTGGTAAACAGATAATTAATGAGGCTGTAAACACGATTTTTTAAAAAAAAGGATAGTAATCACTTTTGCGGAGTTATTGGAAAATAAATGTTAGAACTGGTTGTAAGCGAAATGGCAGTAGTTGAAATTCAGGAATTTCTGGAGTGACTCCCATGTACCTCATGAGCGTTTTTAAACACTCACCCTTTAGGTATTGGATTGGACTACAATACCAATTTTTTTTTAACATTCTACAAGAATTCCAGCGGAGTTTATAAGGAAAAAACTGCGCAAAACACGCTTTTGGTCGAAAATTTTGATAATTTATTGTGCTGCTCTCGTCATTTTCCCACGAATGAGAATTTTATAGTATCATTGCCTTATTGAGAACTATCAATATAAAAAATGTAATTAAAATCGTTGTAGCCTTTTTTGAGAAAAAATATCTGGTGCGTTGCAACACACAACTTTCCTTAGCTCCAAGTCAATTCACTTTGTACATGGCTAATTCTATTTAATCAATTCATTTATCACTCAGCTAATTTGAACTTGGTCAAACAACGCTTTACGGCAGCAGAAAGCGGTAGCGCTTACAGTTCCGGAATTTATTGTGCTGCTCGTACTCATTGCAGAACCATTATTGAGCAATTGGTACACAGATAATTAATGAGGCTGTAAACGCGATTTAAAAAAAAGGATAGTAATCACTTTGGCAGAGCTATTGGAAAATAACTGTTAGAACTGGTAGTAACCGCAACGACAGTAGTTGAAATTCAGGAATTTCTGGAGTGAGCCACATGTATCTCATGAGCGTTTTTAACCACTCACCCTTTAGGTATTGGATTGGACTACAATACCAATTTTTTTTAACATTCTAGAAGAATTCCAGCGGAGTTTATAAGGAAAAAACTGCGCGAAAAACGCTTCTGGTCGAAAATTTTGATAATTTATTGTGCTGCTCTCGTCATTTTCCCACGAATGAGAATTTTATAGTATCATTGCCTGATTGAGAGCTATCAATATAAAAAATGTAATTAAAATCGTTAGAGCCGTTTTTGAGAAAATAAATTTGGTGTTTTGATCACTATGATGACTATAGTTAGCTTTCGGTGGATTTTGCCCATACCCACATTATTGCGTCCCATGGTAACCTGTAGGCTAGACAACAAGTTTCAGCTGATTTGGTACGGTGGTTTTCTCTAAAAACTGCGCTAAAATCTATTTCGTCGAAAGTTTTGATAATTTATTGTGCTGCTCTAGTCATTTTCCCACAAATGGGAATTTTATGGTATCATTGCCTTATTGAGAGCTATCAATATAAAAAAGTTAATCAAAATCGTTAGAGCCGTTTTTGACAAAAAAAATATTTGGTGTTTTGATCACTATGATAACTACAGTTAACTTTCGGTGGATATTGTTCAAACCCTTATTTTGGCGTCCCATGGTGACCTGCGGGCGATATGTTAAGTTTGAGCTGATTTGGTACAGTGGTTTTTTTTTTTAAACCGTTCACATACACACAGAGACACGCAGACCATTTTCCCAAATAGTGTTTTTCGGACTCAGAGGGGTCTGAAACGTAAAGATCTGACGAGAACTTTTTTTTTTCAGCCGATTACATAACTTTCCTTTCTACTTCGTAGAGCCAAGGAAAGTAAAAATGAGACTGACGCTTTACATTTCGGTAAGAAATCACAAATTTTAATCGATCATCACCTTCAATATATACCTCTCGTCTATCGTCTGTATCCCGCTGCACACAAAAATTACTTTAATTTAATCACTCACACTTTAAAAAAAAAATTTTATTTAATCATCTTTTTGGTCCGTTCAATTTACTTAGTTTTTATTATTTGATTTGATTTATTTCGGTGAATAATGATAACTATCTGGCTTGAGTATTGGTGTTGCCCGTCGGCTGTTTAAGACTGGTTCAAGCATCTCGGCTGCCACTAACTGTTCTATTTTGGCTTCTACCCAATGCTATTCAATTTGCAGTTGAGCGTCATGAACCAGCTTCAGGTGAACCAGTGTTGGAGGAAAATACATTCGGGAAATCCAACAATATTTTCGAGGTTTCTGGACCAGCGAACTTCCCAATATGGAAATAAATTTTGATTCATTCGAGACTGTGCATCCCCCCCCCTTACTACTAGGAAAAATCCATTGTGACCAATAAGAGGAGGCCAAATGCGTTAAAATGTCAACTCTTCAATGTGTGCGGAGTGTTCAATAGGCAAAATTCCTTTTCCGATGAGTGGAATGGGGTGGCCAATATAGTCCTTTAAATGCAGATCATTCAGAGCCATGGGAAAACGGCGAAAATGTTTGCCATAGGACTTGAAGGAAATAACATTATACCTTGACTTTGTGCCCACTTTAAAAAAAATGTTAGTGCCAGCAACATGGATGGGTATAGTAATCGGCAGATCAGAATCAACGTTGTGTTGATTATTGGGTGATACAGAAATATGTCAGTCATACCTCTTCATAGTCAGATTAGTGTCGATAAAATCGTGTCACAGCCTAGACAATTTATTTGTCAGTCGTGTAGGGCAAATTACTAAATCCCAATTTTTTGCATCGATCACACAACAATGTTTTAAACCACCTAGTTCATAAATTATCCGTGCGCATTTATTTCGAAAGGCAATATCCAAGTCCCCTTTATTGGCTTTATTCTGGGAGTTCGGGTTTAACGTGTCCCGTGTGTATCACGCATACAGTGTGTGAATCCAGCCGGGTCCGCTAGGCGTACCACACACATGGGCCGTGATGACTAGCTGCTTTCAAACTTTTCTTAGAAATCGACGCCCAGTGCAAAAGTCTTTGTTTTTTTATTTGCCCTGAGCAGGTACTATGAACAACCGATAGAATGCGCCGTCTGCAGTTTGGAGATGTATTTCACTCGGAAAATACTGCTTTTCACAGACGCTCCAAATCGGAGTTTTGCATTCGATTATTGTGCGTTCTTGAGTTCTCGTGTGGCTGTTTCTTCTCGCATTCAAGGTAAGATCAATAATAAATTAATAATTACTTCATATTGCATGATTACAAACGGGCAGTGACTAAATAAACGTTGTTTTTGGCAGCAATATGTAGCGCACCATCCCTGATTTCTGTTCTCTTCCTACCATTTTGCCCCGTATTTTGGTACAGTATGATGGTTATGATTAGTTCTCTTTATCAAGTATTTTTTTACCCACGGTATTATTTGTATTGGTATTTTAGATGTCTGATGACGCACAATCGGAACCAAAAATCCCTTGCTTGTCTAAGGAGAAGAAGAAACACTCAGAAGAGGATATAGAGAAACTGATTGATATATTCGATTTATTTATAGTTCCTTCATTGACATTTGATTGTGATTGACATTTTCTTTATGTGATTGACATATTATTGGACTGATACCATAAATATAGTAATTGATAGATATTTTCTTCCGACAAGGTAGGTAAGAGATACCTATGGTATGAGCCATGACGTGTATTTTTGCTGATGGAGTAGATATTTATGGAACCAACCCAAGAAAACTGCTGATACCAACATTTCTTGTTTCTATTTCTATGGGTATTTTCCAAACGAACCTTATAATACACGATTTTCCTATTAGACCCAAGCCGGAGCCGTTCCTCAGCATATCTGTGATCACTTACACCAGGCGTATCACGCACATGGTGCGTAATGCGCAAAATTTAATCAAATTCGACTATTAAGATTAATTACCTATAAATTACTAATATTGCAACCATTTTGGTCAGATTTATGAAAAAAACCCAATCCGCCTGGTGGGGTGGGTTGGTTCTGTTCATACAACAGAAGTGCGCACTGAACGTGTTAACCGACATTCACTGAGACTGGTAGGACAATGGCCTATTATCAACTGTTTTCCTCAAAGATGCAAGCTGAAACCCTTTCGCGAGTGTAAAAACACGAGTTGGCAGGGTTTTCTTCACGCAGGTGCTCTCCGACTTTTTCCTGGCACAGGCCAATTACAAAAATATCGAGCAGGGCATCATTCAAAGCCTGTCCAAAATTATAAAATGTAGCTAGGGAGAAAATTTAATTTAGAATCATTGGAAAATTGTTTAACTGATGGATAAGTTCTGGAAGTTAAGTAACAATTTTTGATAAAATATAAATTGTTGACAATAGCATTATAGGGTTGGGGAACCAATCATTTTGGAAAGATGTGTTCAAGTGTTTGTGACGTAAAATAATCCCGCGGCTTCGGCTACAGATCAAGGATTGTGAAGATCAGGAAAAGGCTCAGTCTTCTCACCTTTGGCCTTAGGTTGTGGTTATCGCTGTTGGCTGCTGACTCATCTCAGCTGCTCAAATGATTCTGTTCCATTGCCTTCAACAACCAACTGCCCCAACCTACCGTCTCTTCTCTCGTTCCTCTGCTGAATTCCCTTTTTCCCCTTTCCCCTAACTTGTTCCCGAGGAAACTACAAAGTTCCAGACACCCGTACCGTTTTCGTTACATTTTAATGTGAAGACCAGTTGTGATTTTCAATCTTCGTTTTGAGAAGTCTTTATTTATTTTATCTTCTTATAATGAGCTCATAGGGCTGCTGTTAGTGTAAATAATTTATTTGTGTCATTCTTATTTCGAGCTGGAGATAATTAATATAATTTTTGTTGTTGTTTCAAGTTTTCCATTATTTTTCTAAATGTATTTCCGTGGGTTCATCCCCAATTTTTAACATAGCAACGTCCCTGGAACAAATAAATAATTGGCGCCCAACGTAGTAACTGAAAATGGTAAGAAAAGTGAGTACAAATTCTTATCAACTCAACTGTGAAATGGGTTTGGAGCAAACGTTTTTGTCAAATTGAGTTGAGGGGATTATTTTCCTTAATGCCTGCATGACATTCATCTACTGCTTGTCAGGTTGAAAAAAGATCGTGTCAAGAAGACTACTACTCTCAAGAAATGGTAATTCAAAATTTTAACTACGATCTCACCAGCCACGATTAACTGTCAAACACTTCCCTGATCTTAATCATATTTCTCCTCAACCTATTGGAAATGAGTACAGATGTAACAATCACAATTTGGGAGTTGAAAGGGATCCAGTGGGTGACTTCGTTTTTCAATCATAATCAAATTTGGCAACACTGCTGATGGTTTACTAAGAATGAGTCAGAAATGACTATCCTCCTCAAACAACAATCGCACTCATACACATGCACAATAACACATAACACTAAAAGTTCACTAATTTTTGTCAAAAATGTATTTAAGCAGAACACGATTTCTTCAGGAAGAACATGATGAGCAGACTGGCATTTCTTTCAGAGGATGGATAAGCAATGAATTAAAGTTCTTTAGAGAAGAGACTGTCACGGAATTGAGCCCATAGAGAGAGAAGTTACTTTCTGACTTTCCATTTGTACACTACACACTTAATGGCCAAGTGAACAGTTAACTGACTAATGGACACAGTCCTTGGTGATCCATGCAGCTTGCTTGCACCGAGCCACCTATTTATTTGGTTAGTTGTGAGCTTACTTCTCTACATAATGGGCAGTAGACTGTCACTTCTAAATAGCCTAGTATGTAAGGTCTGAAACACCCCAAGTTGTATTAAATGAGGGTTCCACGTTTAAGGGACTGAAGGTATCATTGTTATGCTTGACTGTGAACTTACTAATCAGTCACTGCCGAGGAAATAGCCATGGATGCAAGGATGGTATCAGGGGCACGGGGGGTCTAACTATCATAGCTTTACTCATTGCTCCCACTGAGGTAAACCTATCCAGGATGACATCCTTAGCATACTCTCATCAAGTGCTTTGATTTCAGCATGGAATTCTGTTACAAATCATGCGGTGCCTTCAAGAACTACGCTATACCTTCAACATCTAATACTCCACTTCGACAAATGCTCCATACCCACATCTACTATTCAACTTCGAAAAAATTTCAATGTTATATACATAACATCTACTATTCCACTTCAATCACAATCTCGTCTAAGACTCTTCATAGCACAACGACTACATCATTAGCAGAAACGAAGGGCTACATTGTAGCCTCAATAATTGAGAAAAAGACACTGTGGCAAATATAAAGAACACCTACATCAAATCCAATGGAGGCCCAGCGCCAAACAAATATCACATTAAGAGATAAACAAATTCGTACCTTAACGTCCTCTTCAGGACAGCTAAACTGAACTTTCTAAGTTGCTCCTTGAGATTGTCAAGCACCCATTGTGTACTTGGCAATGAACATTTATTATGTGCGAATGCATATAAACTGCAAGTGACAACATGTAGTTTTCAGTGCATTACACAGTCAACTCGCGGTTAACTTAGAGAGCAGACGCCGCTCAAAATTAAAGCAACCAGTTCGACGGCTTTCTATGGGATCGCTAGATAACCAAAGCAGACACTACCTCGAAGAAACAAAGGAATAGATAGCTAATTGAAGAGGGTAACAGAATAAACATAAAAGAGAAGTATTCGACAATTTGATACCCGCGAACGAAAACAATGGCAAGTTTGACAAAAATACCTTACTGCTACAAAATGAGACTTCCGAAGCTCAGTAACTGCATTTGAAACACACGCGAAAACAGAGATGTGTGACTTCTACTAATACAAACTGAACGCAGTCCGGCACCGTTGACAAATTTGGAATTTGAAGTTTTTCCGGCAGTAACACTGATATGGAGGGAGTACGGTGTTGGTAAATATTGCTCACCTTCGAAATATCCATCGCTAAGTTTGTAACACGTAATGGTGACAACAAACGAAGATAGCACCGAACAACTAATCACAACACTAGGAACGAACTGCTAATAGTCAACCACACTATGATCATATTAAATCCGAAAAGCGCACATACAGAAACGTTTATACTGCAAACATCCACCATCCGTTAAGTGGTACCAATCTGATGGCATTGAACCGAACATCGCAGTTTTACTTGAAACTTTCCTCGCTTCTACTAGAGCTGTGAGGTTAGCAGGAACGCATGCGACGCAGACGCTGTAGGTGGGTAGCGAAAATAAACGCAACTAACACAAATACGAAGCTAAAATTGAATAGGAGTGTACTGATTTGTTAGCCCATCCAGTGCGGATGGCATCATATGATGTCATGGTGGTTTTCGTCTCGTACGGGTGGCATCATACGATGCCATGCCCAACAATAAGAGCGCCCCACGCCAACCTTTCCGACCGTTAGGTTGTCCGTTTTGGTTTATTATTCATTCTGAATAATAACCCTATGTTTTCGATCACGAAAAATTTTTTACAACCCCCCCTCAAAATTTGATACTTTACGTTTCAAGACATGGAGATTCAAAATTTGCAATGTCCGTCCCCCGTCCGCCATCCAGGCCGTTTTGTGCCCTTAATGTGGTCTAAAAAATTCGTTCTTTCGCCCAAAAATCCGATTTGGTATCTAGTTGTGCCCGCCATCTCGACAATCTGATCGGACGAAGCCCGTGGTTGTAATAGGCAAAAAACGGTTAAAAAAATTAACGAAACGCAGTACAACGCGGGAGCTGCAGCGTTTTGTCGTTTAAGCTCCCTCCCTCCCGCCTGTCTCATTAAAAAAGCAACCGCGCTCGAGGCTCGCTTGCCTCCCAACGACGCCTCAACTCCCCTTTCGCCTTTCGCTTCGAGTGCCCCCGCCTTTCACTTCGAGCTGCCCCGTTCCAATTTCCCCGACGTTTTAATACGATTCAATTTTTATAGATTCTTTCGTTTCATTCTCATTTTGGTTTTTTTCATGGATTTTTGGTTAAATTTTGATATTAGTATTTAGCGTGCATGTTTTCATATTAAAATTCAGTTTTTTCAAGATACTTTCGTTTTTTTTGTTTGTTTATTTTAATATTACGATTCAGTTCTTTTCGACCTTTTTTTGGGTTTTATTATGATATTTTTCGATGCTGAATCGAACAGGATGGGTCTCGGAGCATTAATGCTAGGTCAAGCATACTTGTTTTCAATCCTCCTCTCGATAAATTCCATAAATATATGCTCATTAGTAGCAGTAACAAAGAATGGTAAAGTAAAATTCATAACTTACCACAAAAAAATTGCCGAAAACGCAGGAGAAACGCGCTCTGTTGAGGCTTTCGTGTTGTGTTTCAGTACTTCGACGTAATTATAATATTCTACAATGTTTATAAAGAGGCACGATGTAATTATTTCCAGACCACCAAATTTAAAAAAAACGTCTATTATCATCTTGTTCCCTCCGTACTTCAGAATAGATCTGGGTAAAAGCAAAGAACATGGACCGCTCCCTCTGGTAAGGCAATATATCGATATATCACGACCGAGGTCAGGTTATCGATATGCCAGACATCGCTCATAGGCTCTCCCCCACCAACTGCGCCGATGACGCATATCGATACTTGCAGTTGTAGCGTTCAAGCGAACTATCGATACATGCAGTCGTAGCGTTGTCAAGCGGTCGGTCCATGTTCTTCTATGTTCTTTACAATCTTACTTGAAAGAACAACAACCTTCACATTTTTATTGACAGTCGAAAATGATTGCTTTTTCTACAGTTGTAGGCTTTTCCCGCAGAGTTGTGAACATCGCTTGTGAACCGGCATGACAAACTGGACTATGGACAAGAAGCAGTTCAGTGGCAAATGAAGACGGAAAAGTTCCTACCATCGTGGACGGGATTTTATCACAATTTTACCCTTATCATTGAAGCTTGTTTATTGTTTTCGTGAGAATGTAATGTTTCTCATCTGGTGTATAGTGTCATACATTTTTATTCGTTGAAGTTGATGACGTCGTCAGTCCATATAACCCGTAAAAAACCATGTCTGGGCTGTCGTGCCAGTGTCGGCGATATTTATTTGTGTTGTATTTGTTTTTACTTTTCATTCTACTTCCTGCTCTAATCATCGTTTCGGTTCAGCGAGAAATCCATCGCGAGGAAACAACTGCGTTAGTCGGAGGTGTCTTCGTTATATTGGCTCTGCCCATATCAATATGGGAAATAACGCTGCATATGATTTACTATTCCAGGCCGTCTTTACAAAAACACATTATTCGGTAAGTGCTTTGTTGACTGGGGCCCCTCACGTCAAACCTACTTAACCGCTGAGTTTCTGGACTTCCCAGTACTACAGTTAAATGGAAACATCGTTCGTTCGCAATATCTTGTATCAATTTCTGAGACAGTAATTTGTTACCGTTCAATTACAGTGACGACATTGCAACGAACCATCTCAATTTAGGCCCTTACTGTACTGTGACATTAAAGTCAGTCAAAGCAATATAGAACACTGAAACGCCTGGTGCGAGTCATCAAACATCTTTACGTATCCTACCAGGTTCTTGCTACAAACGGATTGTTCAAAAACCCAGAATTTCAAAGGGATTGTGATGGAAGTAAATTGATTTGAAACAATTTGAGGCATCCCTACTTTCAGTAGGCGGGACAGGAGGCGAATCAAGGCAGTGAAGAGTGTCTACCACCCTGCACAAAAAATAGCAGTATGAGCAATGAAAAGCCCCTGATAAGTGCTTGCAGATATTCTCCACAAACGTATAAAGGTGTGCTGACTGACTCCTATTAAAGGCAACTGGTTGATCGTGGTCTAGTGGATAAGACAGTTGATTCATAATTCTCGACGTAGGTCGAGGGTTGTGGATCGAAACTCCTGCGCGATTGCCGTAATTTTTGCCTGAGTCAGCGGATTCCCAAAACGTCCCCAAACCCCCTTCGTAACATTGGTGGCAGCGATATACGAACAATTCCACGCTCCTTCATTCCAAGAAAAAGAAGAGGGCCTGAGAGAAAAAATAAAGAAAATTGAGAGAGAAAATAATGAGACGAGTTCTCGGGTCCGAGATTCGCTGACGCTGTGAAAGTTCCAGCGCGAAGGGAAATAAAATGAGCCTACTACAATGTGAAAGAAAAGACTTTCCTTGTAGCCCTCTCGTTTCTCGAATCAAAGATCGGATTTTCCGGGGATTTGCTCAACTCTCATAAATTCTTTCCTTAAAAGAGTCCGCTCCATGAGCAGCGGTTAACAGACGAGGGGGGATATGTGCTGACTGACTCCCATTAAAGGCAAGAGGTTGATCGTGGTCTAGTGGTTAAGACAGTTGATTCGTAATTCTCGACGTAAGTCAAGGATTGTGGATCGAGCTCCGGCGCGATTGCCGTAATTTTTGCCTTATTCAGCAGCTCTTCAAAAGCATCTCCAAACTACCTCAGTACAAAGGCAGATAATGGTTTGGAGAGGCTGCTAAGGATTCGGTCAAATGAAGGAAGTTCTTTTTTGATACGTACATTCTCTTCTTTTTTCAAAGCTCAATACAAAGTGGCTGGTGACTGCTGAAAAGAGATTAAATAATGCAAATGAAAGAAATGCATTGCATAATTCAGCAGCTCAAACTGTTTTTGACTAGACTGGACCCACAATATTACAATGGTCTGTAATACACCTCATCATTGTAGGAAGAGATGCATGAGCATGATGGTGAGTGTAACCTCTTTTACATATGCTCTCTGTGGCCCACTGCACCAACCTGGAAGAGTAAACAAGGGAGTTGATACACTATCTGAGTTCCCTTCCATTTATGTAACTATGCAATGAAACCAAGGATACAGGAATGTTACGAAGCATTCAAGCAGATGGTGTTGCGATTTCAGTTGTAGTTGATTCTGTACATACCCGATCTACCCACAGTCTGAACAACATCCTAGCCAAATAGAAATATTTGCAGAGAGAGAGACAGAACATCCATTCTGCTAAAGCAGTCAAGAATGTGAATATAATCTCAAGGGATGCCTAGTATAGCAAATTGAAGTATTATTATTACATCACTAGATGTTAAAGACAAGGAATCCCAGGCAGCTGTTTGCTCCCCCCCCCCCCCTTATGGAGCCTAGTGGAATAAACCTGTTAGTCCTCCTACCTACAGTTGTATAACTGGTACCCAAGCCCCACCCTACTGGGTTTGGAGGAAGTGGGATGCTGGGTCAGAATTAGACCAAAGTCCACTATCTGATCCCTACTCAGTGTGGACTGACTCACTTCTAATACACTCAGCCATTGTGATTTTGATGTAAGTACAAGTTGTATTATACAAATCAATACGGAGCTTTTGTTTTTCTGTAAAACTCCCTGTGAAATTACTATGTACAGAAATGTACCCAACCGTTATTTTTTTCAAAAGTCCAATAATTTTTCATAATAAATACTGACCTGACAGGTAATGAGTGCTCTATTTACCTTAGCATTATTGAATTTGTGTTGCACTTGACATTACTTTTCTCAGGCCTTTTTTGGTAATGTTTTCTCAATATTTCGGTGTTGTTTTTCTCTACCACCAAAATGTTGTATTTTTTAAATGTAATTTTTTATTGTCCACAATTTGATGTTTGAATGTCATCTCATCCAGTGTTCAAGAATGCAGAAGGCAGTTGTAGCTTATGAGAAATACCCTTGAGAGACAGACAACCATTTCATTGCAATCATGTTTGGTTCAATTAGACACTCTTCTGATAACGGAACTTGGCAATTTTGTTCCATACATTTTTGATTACATTTACCTTTGAGTATCCACTGGGAATTCCTCCCCTTAAGCCATACACTTCATACTAAACACTTGTTTGCAGATCATGGAATAGAGAGCAACTGATAAATTGAGAAACCTCTGTGTTTCTGAGTTATAAAATACTGACTAGGCTGACTACTCTACTACTCTTTCTTCTCTATTGGAATCCACCTGCCTAAGATGGGTCGTTTAGGCTTTTAGATAAATGCTTTCTCTCTGAGTTGCAAAACATCCTAGTCATTCAAAGATTTGAGTAACCTCTTGTGAGTGGTACTATATCGGTTTTAAATGTTACCCATGGTGGTAAAATTATTTGTTTCAAAACTATTAGTGCAATGCATAATAAGCCAGAAATTGATGGTTATCATGCAATATTTCTGGCCTTTGAAATACAAATATTACATTAGTTATGCCTTTTGTTTTTTAAAAAATGTTTTCTGTTTATTCTTCATTACTTTATTTCAGGATACTGTGGATGGTTCCTATTTATGCACTGAATGGGGTACGTAATTTTTATTAAGATAGACTTGTATTGATGTGTAAACCACCTTTGGTCTGAGCTTGAGAAAGTGTTTGAAATCAGGTTCTCGATCCACAAGTGTCGTGAAAGTGTTTCGAAATTTAGGCCAGGCTGTACTCAGGTCAGGTGACTGTCAAATTTAAGAAAAGAGGCTCATATCATTCAGAGTAACATTGGCCAGAGCGGGTGTATTAGTAAGAATGGTTTCAAATACAATGTGGGCCTCTCGATAATATCGTTTGGTGTTTATTTGAAGTTCCTTGGTTGAGAAAATATCAAAACATCAGTTACTACATCTTCTAGTTGTCCCCAAGTAATTTCAAATTTTGTGTAATATGTTTCAAGACACTAGACCTCAAAATGCTAGGGTTTTCCAATCATCTGTTAAAGCCCAAAGCACAGTTTGATCAGAGACATTGATTGTGACTACTTTGTCTGCAGATGAAACTAGCTTGCATCTTAGGGCTCTTACGGACGCCTTAGCACTTACTGCTATTTCGTTAGAGGAAAAGGATTAGTTGAAACCTTGAAAGAGAATGATAGAAATTCTGGAACGAGTTCAGGTTTTTCCTAATGTGATGCAAGAGAAATCTCATCAAAAATAGAAATGCACCAGATGTAAAAACAATTTTGCCAGCAACTCAAAGAGATTGAATTTTTGTGATGTGCGAATTTATGATTCACTAGACAACATTGATTAGATTTGTGTTTAATTGAATTTACAAATCCCGCTCAGCTAGATAGATTCATGTAAGAAGATAATGAATTTATAGAAAATAGCTTATAGGTAAGCTAAAATGAATGTTCTGACCACTGACCAGGTGGTTGGGAAGAGTAAGATGAAGAGAGAAATTAGCAGTAGAAATGTAGTGCCATATCACGGATCCCTGTATACATGGAAGACCAAGGCTGCTGAGAAAGGGAATAGGAGAGAGCGTTAAATAGAGGTGGATGGAGTTTAGAGAACATTAGAAAAATGTAAGATACTGATTATCAAGTTTAAACTATAAAGGTTCAGGGGTTGGTTGGATCAGGAATATGATTCATGTAACTAAGCGTCAGAGCGCAGAGTGTGTGGTGGCAAGTTCAAAGTTATTAGAGGGTCAAGGGAGAGAGCCTGAGATCACAGCAACAGGTCAATGAAGCAAGGAGTCACCAACCGTTCCAACAACAACACTCACGCACTTTGGTTCGCTTTGATAGATATAAAAAATAATGAGCTTTGTTCTAAATAAATGAATAGACATCTAAACAACCTCCAGAGAGAAATTTTTGGTCTTCAGTACAACTTCTCCAAGGGTGAACATCATATAAGGCTCTTACAGGAAATACTTAGCATTCCTTAGAAAGCTAGGCAAGAACCTGTGAGACAGTAGGACTGGCACGATAGTGGTTTGGGTCACAGGCTCAAATTTCATGCTATTCATGTATTTATTTACATAGCTATGGCAATATGATACTGGTATTCTAGATGAAGTAATTCTGTTTGTAAGGGATGCTTCGTGATAGTTTGGACTTATTAGTGCAGTGCAGCCATCTTTTACATGTTTGGAAACCTGAAAATTCCAAACTTTGAACTATTGAGAGCTTGAGATTTTTAATAGCTTGTGTTATGAGCAGGTGAAAGAGTTATTGGAATTAGGAAGAGCAAAGATTTTGTGGATACTTCATTTGTGTGAACATATGCACTCTATAGGCAGCTACAAGATCTAACTAATCTTAGTGGTCGCTATTTTATAATAACTAACTAGGTTTGTTATGGCTTTCTTCTATTTCTTCGTGTTTGACTTGGTTCACTAAGTGAGCTTTGAGTAGGGTGTATTTTTGTGGATAGGCAGTTAAACTCCAGAAAGGTGGTCTCATCCCCCCCATTCCCCACTATCTTCTAAAGGGCCTCTTTTGCTTTCTATGGAGCTGGTCTGGACAGATCTATTCTAGCCCCCCCCTCCTTGTCCCCCCCCCCTCCTCTCCTTGTTCTTTAGCATCTTGCTGGCAGCTGTAGATGACATGAGCTCTCCTATAGTTGTCTACAGGCTCTGATGGGGTTTGATCCTTCTGCCCTAGAGGTGAAGATGACGTGTATCTCATTATTCACAGTTGTCTGCTTACAGTACCGTGGTACCCTTTTCCCCTATGCCCTACTGAAAATGGGGGAAGTAGAATTTTTTTCACTATGCATCCTCTTTGCTCAACCTGTGCAATAAGCATGGGATGGGTTGGACAGGCTTGATCTAGAAGAACTTATTCTCCAAACCTTTTAGTTTACATTACACAAAGAACTGGAAAGAAAACAAAAAACATCTCCAACTATGAGTTAAGGTGAGGTTTATGTGAATTCCACGGTTTTCGAACAACATTCATCTCTTTGAACAGCAGAACACTATGTAGGGATAGTCAGTGTGGTAAGGCGGCTGGAGCGGAGCAAAAGCCTGATGTATCAGGTATTGGTTCATTGAATGATGACATTGTGGTTTTTTCAAACACACGTTGAGCTGTGATCTGGACAAGATTATTTTAATAAAGGTTTTGCTTCCAGGCTTTTAAAATATTACAGATAATCACATTTTGTGGCATCGAAAAGTTTTCCTCTTGCTCAACATGTTTGCAATCGATTGAGAAAATAAGAATTTACCGTTTTGTCAGTGGTTTATTTTTATTTCAGTGGCTTGGACTTGTGTACCCAGAACAAGGGATCTACTTTGATTGTGCACGAGAATGTTATGAAGCATATGTAATATACAATTTCTTAGTTTATCTGCTGAATTATTTGAATGAGGAAATGGATCTTGAAATCAACCTTGCATTGAAGCCTCAAGTTAAGCACTCTTTTCCTTTGTGTTGGCTGCCAAATTGGAAAATGGGAAGGTATGTAAGTCAGTCATGCATTCTGCTCATATCGACATTAGTTTGTAGGAACTTCAATAGGTTGACTACACTTAACAATAATCTGCCCTATTTCACTACATCCATTTGTGTAGGTTTAAGCTGCTCAAACCCGTTTCATACCTCACAAACTGTGCACATCAACTTTCTACTCTGGTTCATAAGTTTCAAGTATGTAAGAATTCTAGTTAGTGCTTGTTAGTATGAAGGTTGTTTACTACAGGTTCATATTAGAAAGCCCCATTTCAAAAGGACGATGTGAATCCATAATACGTTGCAGGGCTGAGTTCTGAAGAATTGGGATGGGCGTACAACAGATGCCTAAACTATCTTGATTACTCGGTTCTAGATAAGTTAGCTTGTTTCCAGTAGCCATGGCAGATAACTTTTTTGTAAGCTGTACATTTTCCAAGTTTAGCAGGAGTTCAGTTCTCTTCTGTTGGTTTACTGTTGAGTCTGAATAATACGCATATGTTTTCAACCAGGAGTATTTTTTTGCAACCCCCTAAAAATTTGACACTTTAAAGACATGGGGATACCAAATATGCAATGTCTGTCCGCCGGTCAGGCAAAATTTTGCCTTAAACATGGTATAAAAATTCTTTCAGAAAAAGTTCCATTCAGTATCTAGTTGTCATCTTCTTCTACAAAACCCATGGTTGTTATGGGCAAAAAATAGCTGAAAAAATTAGTTTAAAACGAAATTTAGTAGTTTTATTGCAATTACGTTGTGTTTGGTAACGTTTCCTAGGTATTTGTCAATGCTTAGCCGATGGGTTTTATAGGTGCAAGACTGTGTCAAACCATGGGTAATAATTTGTAGCGTTTTTTCAATTCTACCTGCCTGAGATTGGCCCCTAGAGCCATGGTTAGATATTTAGTTTCATATGTGCCAGGAAAGTAGGAATTTAGCAGATCTATCTATTAGTGAATTTAGCTTGCACTCAGATGACCTCAATTAATCCAATCCTTCAATTTAGTGTACCATTTCTGACTTTGGAGTTGAGTCTGATGAGTTTTGAGAATCACTCATTATTGTTATTACCAACTGCTGGGAGTCACTGTCATCTGCAAATATATCTGTTCTATTAAAATCAACTTCAACTTATCAGCTTTTGTACTAGAAGTATTTGAGGACATCAGCATTTATTCGTGATGTATTTAAGAAAGTATGGTTTGGTTTGATGCTAAAATATTTATCTGATAGCAGTCTGTATAATAAACCATTTAAACTTAGATTGGCCTTATTCAAGACAGATGAGCTAACTTAGTTTAACTGGGGTTTTTGTGAAGAAAGTGAAGCTTATTTCCTGTTGCTCTTCTATTCATAGACTCCTTAACACATTCAGCGCGGCCGTGACCGATAGGTCACGTACCTTCCCATTCATCCTGACTGCCGTGTCCTCAGAGACACGCGCTGGCCAGGCACCACTCGGAGTTTTCCCAAATTAGTTGAGGGGGACTCAAGCCACTCGAGGGTCCGTAGAGGGTAAAAGTGACTTCAGTAATGTCTCAGTTGCTTGAGGAATTTTTCCGTTTCTACGTAGCCCTCTCCAGACCAGTTGGACAGACGCATTTCTGACACCCTCAATTTTTTACCTTGAGGGACGATTGTTGTCGTTAAGTTTCATTGTATTTTATTGTTAATATCTCCGTGAAGTTTAAAATTATTTATGGTATTGATATCTTCACTTCTATTCTGAAAATCTTGAAAAAACCTTATTTTTGGGGGGGGAAAAACCTTATTCGACGCAAAGCGTCTTAGTCGTACTTTCTAGATGTTTTCATTTTTTCCCTTCAATATAAAAATAATCATAATGATGGGTGACAGAGTTTCTGTTTGATTTTTTTTACGATATCCCAGAGCAACATTTTGAATAAAAAAATATCTGGAACATTTATGGGGAACGAAATGTTGGTATGGGTGACTAAAAGACACTCCAGTAGGATTTATCACATCTGGTGAAGAAGTTACCCTGGAATTTACGGAAATGTTCGAAAAAACGTTATTTTCGACACATTTTGATTTTTATCTCTGTTCAATGGATAAATTATTATTCGACAAATCTAACATTAATTGAGAACAATATGTAGGTATTAACTATTTGAAAACAGTTTGTTGAAATCCACTGAAGCCGTTTTGCCAAAAAGCGTAAAAACCCTATTTTTGCTTCGTGGGCCTATATCTCCCTTCACCGTATTTTCATGGAGATATGTATGGAGAAGTAAAGTTAGGTATTGATTAGTAAAAGATAATTCGAAAGTTGAATAAAAATTGTTAGAGCTGTTTTCGAGAAAAATGCGAAAAACCCTAGTTTTTGGTACATTTCCTCCCCCCACCCCCTTTCCCATCGGCCGAAATCGTCATAACCTTAGTTTGGTGTCTACAGAAAATAACGAACAAAACAAAAATAGAACCAGCTCAATCGGATCAGCCGTTCTCCCACAAATCGAACTACAGACACACGGACCACGCCCCGAAATTAGGTTTTTTTGGACTCAGTAGGCCTCAAAACATAAAGATCTGAAGAAAACCCAATTTTTTTTTGTTTTTTATCCGATTACTATATTTTCCTTCCCTTCGGGTAGCGGAAAGTAATAGGCATTTGTGTGAAGCGTGGGAGGGTTGTTGCGGGTTAGCATAACTGAGCCATTACCCCAGACTGACGTGACCTATTGGTCACATTTCAAAAAAAACGACTAGAATTTCTGGTTTTCCATCTAATATGTTTCAAAATACTTCCCAATGAAGATTGAGGTAATTAATGATTTCGTTCAAGTAATTAGATACGCCGTCAGGGGTGACAGACCCAAGAATCTGGCCAGCGTTGAATGTGTTAAGTGTGTATTTAATTCCTGGGATTTCATTTGATAGTGGGATTTTGTGACCACCATATTAATTTTCAATCTGATATTCTTCCCTCGATGTTCATCCTAGTTATGATTAAAAAGTAAATACGTATGTTATACAATTAAAAAATGACTGAGTAATCATGGCAACCAAGCTGTGCGTGAGATTCTCTCTTCTGTTAAAAGTTCAAGAGTCCATTTTTTCAGAAAGCCAGAACAATTCTCTCATCAAGGTCATAATCGAAGCTTGGTTAGTGTCTCTCTAAAGAACAAGCTGTATAGTGTATTCGTGAGGCTACTAGTCATCATAATATATCCCACAACCGCTTCCTTTAACTGGAGCTGTCAGTTGCTGACAGCGATTTAAAAGCCTGATAATTAAGGATGTATAGAATTGCCATTACTGCATTGTTCTTTCGAACAGTTAAAATGTTATCCTCTTCCTTTCACTGAGTTCTGTTTAGCTGTGTTTGACATACTTTAATAATAGTACCAACTTCTGGAAGTCGTCAGTATTCTGTCGTGCGTTTTCCCTTAGAGATGTGATTCTGATTGTAAATTAGAAGCCTTATTTGGAAGTCAATTAAAATAGGAGGGGTTCCGAAAATAGAAACTATGACATTTATCTATCTTCAATAACTAAACCATTGGCCTTTCATCATTATCTTGGGTATCTTATCATGTTGGTAGATTGTTTAAAAAAATAAGTGCCTATTAAAACCATACTTTAGTTAAAAAGAGACATAACATTTAAAGCTGGTTTGTACCATGTAATCTCCAATTAAAACTCAATAAGATAGTTCTCATTCTGACCTTATTAATGAATACTCATGATTGTGTAATGACTGTTCATATCCTGTGCATGAGATTCATTTGCATGATGACAATGAGGTATTTAATCGACATTACTGAGTTATAGCATTCCGTGGACACTAATTCCTTTTACACTCCGTAATTTCTATTTTCTTCATAATGTTTGGTGCACTGTTTGCCACTATGTACCTAAGTAGATGAATATTGTATATTAACTGTACCGTTGTTTATAATAATTTGGTTCACTGAGAAAGTATGTGTCTAAAGCTATTACCCTTCCATTTTTTTTGCAGAGAGCTGGTGTATAACTGTAAACATGGTATTTTGCAGTATACTGTGATCAGGCCAGTGACAACATTCATTTCATTGTAAGTGTTAATTTAAATGTTATTCTTCGATAACAGTAAGAAAAAAGTAGTGTAGTAGCAGGTGGCTTTCCAGTATCACCTGGTTCAATCATGTACTGCATGATAAACAACACAGCGCCTACACGCTTCCTACAAAAATTGAGCACAAATCTTCGAAACTGGAACAAGCAGACTTTTTTCTTAAGTTCTGCTGAATAAACGTATTCTTTGGAAAATCCTGTTTACTGGTCCGTAAACTACCTATAGGATGGATATTCAATGGAATCAATAGGACAATTTTAGTCTTTCGTAATATGCATTATTATGAAAATATTACTTGTCTGTATCTAACCAGCACATTAACCTTAACAATTCATAGTTCAGGCTACTGCAGCACATGTTAAGTAAGGAACGTTAGATGATGTTTTACCCCATGTGTTTCACTTTCATGTTTCTTGTGGGATTCATTTCGTCGTTATATACATAATTGTTATCCGTTTTTGAAGTGTGCTACCTAGTTGCGGCTCTTAAGCCATTAGACATCAAGCAACCCGATATTAGGTTTGGAAAAATGTTGTCTAGTAAGAAAAAGATAGACTAGTTAGCAAGATTTACAGTCATGTCTGTCATTGCTTTGTGCGAAAAAGAGCCTGGATCATCTCATGCATAGTCAATGATCTATGGAAAACTAGTTATTTGTTTATTCTACAACTAGACTAATGTTGGCAACATATTTCAGCACTTTTGTTGCCTTAATAACATTAATACTTAGAGTGAGTTAATTCCTAGCTTTTTACACCTCTATTATGGATAAAGATATGTTGATTTTTACATAATTTCAGCATAACTCAACTCAATGGATCTTACGGAGAAGGCGAATTCCAGCCAAATGTTGCATTCCCCTACATTATTGCCATAAACAATATCTCTCAATTTATGGCTATGTACTGTTTAGTTTTATTTTATCGAGCAAACAAAGAGGAACTGCGACCCATGGACCCTATTGGGAAATTCTTTTGCATAAAGGCTGTGGTGTTCTTTTCATTCTTGTGAGTAAAAAATGTATTCATACCATCTTTATTTGATGATATACAAGTACAATTCTGTAGCATTAGCAGCATGATATCCTCGGCTACCATGTGCAGATATTTCACTACTTATTTGGGAAAGCGTAATTTTTATGAAAGGTGAATAGTTGTTCAACATATTTGCTTTTAAGGAACTGCAAACATATATCTGGTAATCAATTGTAACTTGATGGGGACGCTGACATTGCTGAGAATACCTCTGTTTATTCACTATAATTGTCAACCCCTAGCATCTAGGGAGAGTAAGCTCTTGCAGTTCTTAACCATAGCTTCAGAGTCGCGGGCTTACTCCTGCACCAGCTCTCCTGCAACTGAGACACAAATGGTCCACTGCCATTCAGAATCTCTTTGTAAGAGATTTTGTTCTTCTAAAGGAAACCAACATGACATCCCACTGTTGTGCCACTTGCTAACAGTCATCGCTAAGCATTGATAAATAATATAATCAGGTTCGAATTGCATAGTCCATAACATCACTCTTGAAACACCCTTCACACTTGGTATTGCAGCCTACGTATCAAAGATTGGTACCCAATTTCCTTTTCTATTATTGTTAGATTATTTTGTAGGTCCTCTGCCTGATTCATTGCCATTGCCTTCAGCTGAAGTTATACTAAATAATTTATTACATTATAATATTTCATAATAGCCTGTACATTTTATTTGCATCCACTATTTCAGCCACTTTTACCGTTACGCAGTTGCCCAGGTCCTCAATTGGGGAGCTTGGTGATTCCATTCTCCTATGCTCCATCTAAATTTAGTCTGTTGTGGGTTGATGTTCAATTAGGAATATTCGCCGACAGTAAGAGTAATAGTTTGCCAGCTGTTTGTCAAGATTCATTTCTATATAATAAACATACACTCTAAGGTGGAGCCTTCATTTTTCATCACATTGTTCGACTCTTTTTGTGCTCACAGTAGTAATTGTGAGGTATGTGCGTATAACAGCCATTAATGAATGCTGATTCATTTGGCACCCACTCTGCAAAATAATCTCCTTGTATTAATCTGAAACCAATTGATTTTATCTTGCATTTTCAGTGTGGTCTCTTATGCGAAAGTATGTGCAGAGTAGAGGCCAGTAAAAGATTACTAAGCAATCAACCCTAATATTTTTTGTGAATTTGATAAAAATTGGTTACTGGTTCTAGAGTGTCATTTCAGGAGCCCAATAATGCGTATAGTAGTCAGGATGTTAACAGGTCAGATTTCGTACTCCATAGGTTTTATAGAAGTTCGTGGTTTGGTTGGAATTTTTGAGTTTGGGTTCATAGATATCAAAATTTGCCGAAACAAGGAAACTACTAGAGAACTGTCTAGAAACCAACCTGTGATTCCCATAAGTTTAATCAAATTTGACATAACAGTTTCGGAAAGTACGAGTGTTTTTGAAATGGTAGAAGATTTCAGAATTTTTCAAAGTGCGAAAAATGTCGAGTGATTTGCGCAATAGTTCAAGTGGTACTAGTTGTTTTCTATGATGATTGTGGTTTGTGAATTTGTATTGAAGGGAAAGGTGAGTAAGGAATGTCGTAAGTTGTAAGTATTGAGGTATTTTCACGAAAAACATAGCAAACAATTTCAAAACTCATGAGAAAATAAAATGAAGTATTGGTGAACTTGACTGTTATATTGTGTGGAACAGAAGTTGTGTTTTAACTGTAGGCTAGAAGCTTTTTCAGCGCGAAAGCATAATTTCCTTGCCATGAAACAAATAGGTAAGCAAAAAAGGGAGTTTACTTCCTTTGCCGACAGTTTATTGTCATTTAAGAGGTTGTCTACAGTGATGTGTTATTTTTCACCTACATTTCCATCTGAAAAATTCCTGTCTCTCTTCGATGTTTTCCTCTAGTTCATTTGTCTGGTTTGAAACATTTATGTGGTTGAGGCAGGCAAACGGAGGATTGATGGAAAATTGTGGGTTGTTTAACATTGTTTGGCACTTTTTCTGCAAACGTGCATGTGTCTGAAAATAAATGGATGTGAAGTGACAGTCAAATCAAATAAAACATGCAGAAGGTAATTTTACAGTAGATAACATTTTCGACCTGCTGTCTTGGTGGTTGTGTGGACATTACAATAATCAGATCAATAGTTCTGTAGCAAAGATAAGGGCAATAAAGACAGACACAATCAAGGTGTTACATAATTAATAGGTGATACAATGGATTGATAATCTTATTGGAAGATCACTGTTGAACTGCATTGTACGAGTATATGGTTCTCCAAGAATAATTCTGAATCATTGTTCCAGCCAAGGAGTTTTAATTTCATTTGCTGCATATTATCGGTTTTTCAATTTCCTCGATGATACTACAAACCAGTCAGATGAGTCAGTCAATGCTTTATCAAACAAAATTCAGGTGAGCTTCAACTTCATCGTTGGAAATTTCATATGTTTTACACTGCAGAATTGGCTTGAAAATGCAATTCCAATTTTCTATATAATATTCACATTCTGCACGAATGCATTCTGAAACAATTCCGTTGTGTTTGTTTATTTATGAACACGATTGTAGGAAAATCCTTCCCTTAACATGCAAAGTTGATGTAAGACACTACTTTGACGTTTTGAACAAATTCATAGAAGTAATCAAAGTCAGATATGGCAACTGGCACCACAACTTACTACTATAATTCAATTATTGATATGATAAGTGGTCTACTTTATTGTACTTTGCTATTGTTATCAAATCAAATGAAAAATGTCAAGCGTTGGTAATTTGAAATTGTAATTTTGATGACGATTCCTAAAAACTGAGGTGAGTGGCTGAAAAGACCAAGTATTTTCCAAGATGAGGGAATAACTAGGCCAGCAAGGAAGTCAAAGTGTTAGGATTAGCTTTGCCCAGAAAACACAAGGCTGAGTAAGAACTTGACAAGATTGGAATTTGAACATTTGGAACTTACTCATTGGTCTGAATCGGTTTTGCTCTGGTTCTCTACTGTCTTGTTTACCTCTATTTTTGCGTTCCTTTCTGAATGGATTATCCTTTACTTTTAGTTTGAATTTGATTTATGGCACAAAATCTAATCATCATCTAATTGAAAATGTAAGTAGTAAAAGGGGAGGAGTTGATTTTACTTTGAATATTTTCAGGCCAATAACAACTGTTTGCATGTTGTTAAATCTAGTATAGTATACATGGATGTATTTAGATACCATTGAGGTAATCACACTATATAACTTTCAAATAAAATAACTGTGATAATGGGATGGAACGAGAACAAGCTCTAAAGGAACTCAATGCTAACGTTGAAGTTGGAAGATGAGGCAGAGGAGGAGGAGGAGGGTATCCGGTGCAATTCTGACGTGTCAGCCATTCTATTTCCAGATTCCAGATTGGATTTTAGTTGAGACTATCAAACTGACTGGACCTTCTGTGTAATATATCACCCGTTTATTGAGAAAATGGCCTCATTATTGACTATAGACCCACGGGAACCCATCTGTCACACATACTTTCCTCAAAAATAGTTTTTCCAATGGCCTAAGTTATTTTGCCAACTAATTCAAGACAGGGTAAATATTATACGTTTGATTTTGAATACACCATAAATTCCTCATACTTCTGAATGGCCAAAAATGTCAATTAATGTGTCCTTTTCCATTTATTCTTCCTCATCTGAACAAAACCAACTAAGAATCAATAGCCCAAACCTCTCATGGAATATTACAAGCTCCACTCAGTTTTAAATGCTGTGTTACATTTTTTAACAACCCAGAAAAGGAGACATTTCTTCTTCCCTGCTCTAAAAGGATCCATGAAGAGTCCATCATGTCATTGAGGTGTGACCTTTTCTTGCCAAGTTTTCTAATCTCGTTTTTCTAGTGCCTCTTTGCGCCTCACTCATCTTGACACTTCACTAATCCCCTTTACTCTGATTGCTAATCTTCCTCCATTCTCTGTTCATTAGCGGATGAAAATGATTCAAATGCATTGAGTGTGGTTGAAATAAGTCGCTATTTATTTTTGATTTACTTTTTGGAATGTGCTATCGATTTATTATATTAATTGCTATTAACAAACTGGACTTCAATTTAGCTGCTACTTTTTCATTACTTGTTGTTTTGTCTCGTTTCTTTCCCGTTCTTACTTTTAAAAACTCATTGTTCACTTATCATTTTCATTTTGTTGTAATTCCCGTATTTCTGTTTCAGAATTTTCTCATATGTATCGAGATGTTCATAGCAGCCATTGCACACCATTACAGTTTTTCTCATGAGCCATATGTTAATGATTTAGTGGAACTGAGGACAGTCAGTGATGCGTTCATGACTATGTGGGATGTATCTGATGTACAAGCAGACCTAAAAGAATATTTTGATGTAGTTGGTGAGTTGTTTTCATGTATTTTTACCATTGAAAGCATACCTCCATTCATGAGTCTCTTTAGTACAACATTTTTGATTATATTTATAAGGCAGTATGTGAAAATAAAACCTTGAAGCGTACTCATTAATTGATTTATATCATAAATGTCAGAAATTATTTTCATTACACGGAGAAATGTGTCAAATAATGGGTTCACTAGTAAGAAGGGAGGGCAAACTAATTCTGGCTTGTTTAAGACTTACGATTACGCACATTTCTCTTTCCATTATTAATTCAATTTTGCCATTGTTTGTTTACATTTGATCAAACGACCTCAACTGTTTCTGTGAGCAGTTATTGTGAACTGTTATAGTGAAAGGTTGTCGTGAATTCTTTTGCTGTGAGCTGCACTCATGAACCCTGCAATCCGGACAATTGATATTGTTGCTGCTGTTTGTTGCATGATTTTAGTAGTTGTCTTTGGTTGTTCTAAATATAATGAGAATGGAGTCAACTACATTATTGCCGAGTATACCAATATAGAGTGTAATCTATAGGAAGATCAGTTCTGTTTTCTGTTGTTTTACAGTAGGGAGGGTGAACCTGCATTCCAAAATTGTCAAATAATCAGACAATAGCTTGGTATTGATAGTTGTCATCAATTTCTAGTATCAAGGAACATGAGATACCTTACAAAGTCCTAAGGAATTGATTTCACATTGACAACAGACGTAAAATAACATGATTGTTGTTTAATTCATTGACATTTGCAGAGAGTATTATGGCTAGGCCTTGAATCCTGATTCTGATTCAACTGGAGCCTCTGCACTTACACAAAAATGTAACTCCACACGTCATTGCTTGAGTCAATAGTCAGTGGTTTTTGTGTATGGGTTAGTTATGTGGAGCTGTAAGTTAAATGATTCCTCAAAGTTGGCCAGTTTCAAGTCGTGTTTTTTTTATTTATATAGTTATGTTTTTATCCATCCTATGATGGTTGAAAAGTTACTTTGGAAAATCAGAGAAATCAAAGGCAGTGGCAATAGTGGTCAGCACTTTGGCGATGAGCTGATACTTAAAACATTGCTAAAAAAGCTGGAAAGGTTTTTAAAACAAGCTTGATTAAGAACCATTACTCGGATTAGGCCTAATTTGGGAGAACCTTGTTGCTTAGTAAAGACATTCATCACTCTGTACCTCACGAAAGTTGCTGATGGATTACTTCTCTCAAAATGTGTCTGGGACTTTTTATTTCACTCAACAAGGCCAATTCAAAGTTGAACAAAGTCCTGCGTGTTAAAGAGATTCAGAAAGAAAGTGATTGTCAACATTATATGGCACCTGCGTTGGGGAAATTTGTGATATTTCAGTGAAATGAAGTGATATAATGTAATGATGTAATTCATTGCTTTGTTATCTTTTAGGCTCTTCTATTAGCAGTATAAACAAACAACTCCGTGGCCAGTCAAGTCAAGACGGTGAAACCTCTACTTTGGTGTCGCCATCCTCATTCCGTTCTGGCTCATACAACAGCTTTACGACGTGATTTATCTATCCCGATTATGAGCAACTCAATTTTGTTTTCTTGTGGCATGTGATTAGCTGAAGCTTCACAAATATGATTGAGAGTTCGATTAGTTTGAATAATCCAATTTTAGATTTTTATCGTTATGTGTTAATGTATATTTGCATTCAACTGACAACTGTTTTGTAAATGTTCAAAAACTGTCAGTTTGGTAGGGAAACAGACCGGTATATTTACTCGTAAAGCCCAGGTGTGGATGAAGCTTTTGAGGGGATTTAAAATAGTTATTTGTGGATAATTCAATGCATCTAAAAAGACACTTATTTTCTGTTCTGAGAATGAGTGCGGGTTTCTCAATAATTACCTTGAGAGTATTGAATCTTAAAACCCTGGCTATTCTTTTTCTAATAGTGTAAATAGGCACTTTTTCAGACAGATTTTGTTTTTTGTAAATCATTCCTCATTTTTTTAGTCACCCAGAAAATGCACATTTAGCTCTAATTTCTAAAAGAACGTACGGCTTTCATCGTTTTCGATTTGCATTTTCTGAAGAAAATGTAAGGTATTATTGCATAAAAAAAGAAGTGATTCTGCTTTGAATGGAACACGATTATGTTTATTTAAAACACAAAAACAACATTATTCTTAATCTTTTAAAACAAAATCTGTATTTTTTGTTTGTTTTTCATTCCATTTGTCACATTCATTCATTTTTCAGTATATCCTTTGTCTTAACTACTTACTGAACCAACGAGTTTGATTTTACTAGTTTAGTACTAGATGTGATCGAAGGTCTGGTAAGCATTTAAAAACGATTAGATAAATAGAAGAACGTTAGGATTTCAGTACTGGACATGTCCTTAGGTAATCAATACATTATATTTATATTTCCATTCAGAAGATAGAGATGGCAACTGCTCCTACTAAATTTGATTTGCTTCCCCAGTACTGGGTTTAAAAATGAAGAAAGCTCTGATCATTGATGGAATCAAATTTAGTAAATTGATCACCTCTGTGAATGGCTTACTAAGAGCTGATTTGTGCCTTTTACGTTTGTTATGCACAGAATTTGCTCAGTAACCATTGGACTGGAAACTCTGGGAAGAGCGACCTAACAAATATCACACAATGTATTCTCAATTTGAACTCATGTCATATTTTTTTGATAGTTACGACATTTTTCTCGATATTTGGCAACTCCAATCTTCTTCTAGTAAAATATGCAAGATATCTTTCGTTTTGGAACTTCAGGTTATAGAAGATAGCAGTGAATACTCGATTGTCAGAGTTGTTAGAAAAGTAATTCGACTACCCATAACAAATTCCAATTACTTTTGAAGAAAGGTAATGGCGATTACCATTCCAACTACTGTAATGGTAATCGAGATTACAATTACTTTTTCTGATTACAAGCAATGGTAATCGAAAAACGATTACAATTACTTGTAGTCGGAAAAATTAATCGTCATCCCGATTACCATTATAGGAATCGGAATGAAGTAATGGTAATTCGATTACTTTTTTGAATCCGATTACTCCATTCCAAGAACACGAATTTGGTCTATAGCTTCCGAAATGGAGGGTGTCCACAGATTAGTACTTGAAGTTGGTCACTAGATTATGCCATTCTTATGCCTGTTTCTTACATTCTATTTCTTCGTTAATTTATTATGTTAGAACGATGTTTGCCGGGTCACCTAATAATAAAATAAAGTCTTCTACGGTAAGGGTGAAGGTCAAGCGAACATTTGCGAGACTTGCATTTGAAAGAGTTGCAGGAATAACCAAGGCAATCACTGAGAAGCTTACACACTTCTCAAAGGTCATTATTGTTGATATTTTGTATTAACTGGTCTATTGAGTCTCTTCATGAATCTGAGGCTCCGGGGTTTTTCCTGGAGTTCAGTGAGAGAGCCAGTGTCGTTTCGGTCTTCGGTGCAGTGAGTTTGCTCAAGATAGTGTCATACCGTAAAAATAAAAGTAATAAATAGATAAAAAGTCCAGTGAATTTGTGAGACTATTTAAAAATGAGTGTAAGTGGAGATTTGTCAGATTTAGAGGAGGAGGTTGAGGTTCAAGCAATCGACAGAGGCGAACAACTACGAGAAACTGGCGTCATTGACGGATCCATAAGAAAGCAGATGATCATCGTTGATGGGAAATTTTTCACTTATATTCCTGAGCGTTCCAATAATAAAAAAACGGTCACTACATGCGAAAAGTGCGAAGCGAGAACAGTTTATATAAGTGGGGCCCCGCTCGTATCCTCAAACTTCATAAAGCATCTAAAAATTAAACACGGGAACGAAGCCGTTGCAGAGTACACTGCGTATTTAAAAGCCAGGAAGGAAAATGTAAAAGGTGATTCAGGAAAGCATCGTCCTAAGGTCAATCTGAACCAAGCAGACATGGGAGCGTTGATTTCAAAGTTCTTAGTAAGTGCTCAGATTCCTTGCCGAGCCGTGGAAGACCGGAATTTCATTAAAATTTTCAATGAGCTACACACAGAGAATTACGGCCTCAAAGTTCCAAGCAGATATACGGTGGAAAAACCATTGATAAAATGTTTCAAAAAAATAATGAAACCCTGACGAACATACTTCGTGAGACTGACTATGTTTGTGCAACAGCTGACATTTGGTCAGGGAAAAAGCGCAGTTTCTTGGGGGTCACCGTCCACTGGTTTGGAAATAACTACGAACGTAAATCGGCAGCAATCACGTGTAGACATTTCAAAAACGCCCACACATACTGTTGCGGCACATGACACGAAGGGTAGCAAAGAAGACGACGCGAACGCGGTAGAAGGACGGCCGTGCGGAGAGCGGCCCTCTCCCTGCCGCCGAACGAGATAACGCCTTCAACCCAACGCGCGACGCCGCTCCCGAGTAATTCCGATCCGAGCTCCATGCGACGATAAAACCCGCTTTAGTTTTCGAAAACCCCTTTTTTTTAATTATTAACCTTTTCGACGTGAGTTACACCGAAGGTCCCTGCATCCCTCGTGTGCAACTCCCCATTCTCCACGAGAATTATTACCGCTGCTGGATCCCAGTATTCCAGCTCCTTCAAGACTTCCTTGGACTTCTTCCCGGTCAGATTTTTCCGATTTTATAATTTGGCCCATACGGCGTATAACCATCATTTGTACCAGTATTTTACAATTTCATTTGTGCCTAATACAAGAGCAGTTAAAACACATGTTGGACTGAGAAAGTCGGCGGTTACGCTCATTAACCCCTTTTCGCTGCGCCAACACATACATTAAAATTGCTGATTTGCTCAGCTTCATTTTTGCTGAGTTCGCCCTTAATACAAAAAAAGTTGTTGCTGTAGTAACCGACAATGGGTCAAATTTTGTGGCAGCTTTCAAAAAATTTGGGATTAAAAGAACCGCAATACAATTTGAAGATCCTTACGTCCTTCCAAACGATGGCATCCGCGATGAAACTGTTGATCAACTTGATATCTTCTCTTCTGGATCTGAATCGAATGATGAAGTCGAAGTCGAGCAAGCATTCAGGAACGATATGCGTGAAGAAGGCGTTCCACAGGGAATGAACGACTTGGCCTGTCTTCCCAACCATATTCATTGCTGCTCGCATACCCTTAATCTTTGTGCAGCTGCAGACGTAAAAAAATTACTCTCATCGAATCCAGCCTTCGGAAGCCAGCACCACTTGATCATGTCGAAGTGCAGCGAGCTTTGGCATTGTGCCTCACGGCCGAAGTAATCCATGAAGTCCTGGGCCATACTCTTTTAGGCCCAGGTGTCACAAGGTGGAATTCGCTTTTCGATTCCTTGAATCAAGTGTCAAGTTTCTTTTGCAAGGCAAACAACATGCATACTTCGGGGCCATCATTCCTCCATTGTTTTCTCTTCGTCAAAAACTTCGGACCCTGGTAGAGAAAGACCTACAATATTGTGGTCCCCTTGCTCAAAATTATTTGAATAACGTGGAAACTCGTTTCAAAGAGTTCTTCGAATTTTCCACTCCAATGGCACAAACTGGTGCTGTTGCAGCATTCGCTTATCCCTCCATCAAGAAGCGATGGCTCAAACATGTAATCAATGATTACTATGATGGACTCCAGAGAATGTTTACTGCAGCTGTTGTTGAAGAAATGACCGTTCCTTCTAGTGAAACTTCAGCTTCGACGGTAGATGAATCTCCAAGAGCTTCGATTCTCAAATTTTGCGACTTGGACAATAACGACTCGGTCTCTTCTGAAGCAGATTTGAAAACCAGCGCCCAACAGCTAAATTCTTAATTACATGGGTAACTCGAGGGACATTACTCTCCTGGTTAAATTTGCCACCAATGTTATCCTATCGTCGTCAGCACCCGTCGAGAGGCTCTTTTCTTTTGCTACTATGACGAACGCCCCGAAATCGAATCGTTTATCAGACAAAAACTTTGAGTCTAGAGAGATCTTTAAATTTTAAAACCTAAATTCACCAAAATCTAAATTCAAACAAATTGTACCTATATACTGTACTATTCTGTTATTGCCTATAATTACTTGAAATTAAATGAAATTGACATTATCAACTACTACTTGGCTCATTAAACCTGTTCAGACCAAAAACTTTTTCTAGGAATCCTTCAATGTTTTTCTATTTATCAATCACATTTACACATTTACTTCAACTTGTAAAAAAAAGTGGGAGAAAAAGAGCTTATTTAGTTTATTATTTTCAAATAAAACTGAATGGCTGATTTTATTAGTGAAAAACTTGAGGCAGTACTCCACGAAAATTGACACCCTCCATTTCGGAAGCTATGCACCAAATTTGTGTTCTTGGAGTGGAGTAATCGGATTCAAAAAAGTAATCAAATTTCCATTACTTCATTCCGATTCCTATAATGGTAATCGGGATGACGATTACTTTTTCCGACTACAAGTAATTGTAATCGTTTTTCGATTACCATTAATCAGAAAAAGTAATTGTAATTTCAATTACCATTACAGTAATTGGAATGGTAATCGCGATTACCCCTGAAGTAACTACAACGCCAAAACTTTAGATTTTCAATCTCCTTTTTATTGAAATTTTCACGGGCCAAATGTATGTACACAGTATGATGAATGTAATCGGAAAAGTAATCATTCCTCAAAGTAATAATTACATCTCAACTCTGCTAGATATCAAGCTTTTACTTCTACAGTTACTTAATCATTGCCATACAGTATTGGCACTGGATTAATAGTGAATAAAGATAATCTTCTTATTCATCTAGATCTTTGTACAATAGTGTTTTATGGTATACAGTATGTGGTCGTTCTTTAGTCTGCATATCAGTTTTGAATAGACTTCGCATTTCAAGGCATGATTAAACTCTTTAATTTTGTGTTCTTTAGACTAATTTCAAAAACTCTGGAAATTTCATAAGGGAACACAAAAGAAAAGAATTTTGTAGGAATGATACTTGGATGTAGTGCTTTTGGTTTAAAAATGTTTAGGGATGTCTATTCCTCTGATTTGGGCAAGTAACATGTTCGTATTGATTATGATTTGTGAGGCCACGTCTATAATGAGTGGTAATTAACTTTCTGTGGAGTTGAACTTTAATATGTCTCGTGATGGTTGATTATTGCAATTTAACGTGTTCAGTGTGCCTTTGTATCTTTGAATTAATGTTTTAATGAAGTGAGTCTTTTTGTGTGGAGTGTATGATGTCGTATTTCTTAAGATCTTCGTCGTCCAAAGTTCCGGCTATTACTTCGATCATGGATCCTAAATAGTCTATTAGTCCTCTCCCGGGTCTCATTCTGTGGTGTAAAACGATTTTGTTCAGTTTTTCCATTATACCTTTGATGGTGACGTATATCATGTTGTTATAGTTGACTGAACTTTGAGTTGAAAATTCTTGTGTTTATGTTTTTGATGTGAATATCTTGAAGCTTAGTAGTCGCAAGTCATAGTAGGGTGTTCGTAGGTGTTAATCGTATTGGTATTGAACTACCTGATTCTTCCAGATTCGTGAATATGATGGGTCTTATGAATCTAAAATGAAATGATCATTGATGAAGGTTTTCGAGAGTCTTGAGATTCGATTTCTTTTTCAATTAAAATTCTAAAGAACGGGATGCTAGTTTGAGCGAATGAGGGGAGTTTATTTTGTGCGAGAATTAGGTTATCAAATTTCTGATTCAGGACCGAGCCAAGTGCGAAAGCAGAGGCGTTCTTCTTCTTTCCGAGTACAGATCCATCGTATGAACTTTGTATTTCCAGTATTCAGCCGCTAGGATCACTTTGTCATTACATGCTAAAATATCTTCATATGTGCAGGGTGATGTTAGTAAGTCACATTGTAGAAGATGATCGTAATCTTGCTCTAGCCTACAGTTGCAGGTTGTATCTTCTTGAGTGTAGCCCACTTCACCAGATTAGTTTTGCACCTGGTTACTTTTGTGCGAAGTCGGTTTAGTAATTTCCAGGTGGTAAAGGGAAGTTCAAAACCACCGCTTGAACAGCGGTGTTGACAGCCAAGATAAACTGTCTGGTGAAGTTGAGATATTTCCTTACAAGTACTTTGCTTCCATTGAAGCTTTGAACGTAATCTCCATTAGAGGGTTGATTTTTTCTCCTTTATTTAATCTGTGTGTGATTGACTTGATTACTTCAGCAAGGTTTATGCAATGTATGAAGAGACAGGAGTGAAGCTCCCGATCCAAATTGGAAGGGGTTTATATAAGGTTTAGAACAATACTTTATTGTTTGTTTCTGCCACGAGTCTAGCCAGATCAGCAGAGTCAGCCAGTGGATAATCCTCTGGATGTGTCGACGATAAATGCAACGTTTGAAGAGACAAAGGGGTCCATTGTTAACTTATATGTATGTGTATATAATGCAATGGTCTAGTTGAGGCTCGTACCTTTACATATTCTATGCCTAACATGATCGTTGATGGGAGGTTTGTTGGAGAATAGTTTTTTTTGCGGACCTTCTGCCTTTCAGTCAATCTACTTTCAACGTTTTTCATTATCCTACTATGAAAGTCCCAATAATCATCCCAAGGTTATTGCCCTCAAAAATTAATTTAGCAATAGTCGGTTCTATTTATAATCTTGCATACTTAACCCTTCGGTAGTCGCGTCGGGTCACCTTGACCCGACCCTTCCTTTTCACACGGATTACTTTTTTCCAGGTATACTCCCCTCTTCCTTCCCACTGGTATTCTTCATTGACAGCACCTAGTCCTTGCTAGTACGGTTTATTACTCCACAGGTAACTTGTGTAGTTCGCAACTCGCCATTTGACCCGACGCGACCAAACGCGTAACTTTTTTAAGTGAGATTGTGACCCGACGTGACCAAACGCGTAACTTTTTTAAGTGAGATTGTGACCCGGCGCGACCAAACGCGTAACTTTTTTAAGTGAGATTGTGACCCGGCGCGACAATCGACGAGCGGCTTTTTGACAGGATAATGGAGAGGTACTTTGTGCATGACGATGACATTCTACGAGAACTAGAGCGACAGACTGCAGAATCTCCGATCCCTGGCGAGAAAATTAGTTCCTCAATGTTCAATGGGGACTGACCATTTATAAGCTAACTGTGGGACTGAAAATCCTCTTGTTTTTCATGCTTTTTTTGTGAAGCCATAAGTTGCACGCACTTGGTCCCACCCTAAAAACCTTTGATTTTGTGATACTTCAACTTACACCATGTCCCTAAAAAATGCAACAAGTGATTTAAAGTGTGAATTTATTTATGAAATAATTACTCAAAAAGTCATCAACGGTGATTTTAAAGGTTACAGACAATTGACTTTTGATCATAGATGGATATTATAAAAATTGAGTTAGTTTGTATGTTTCATGTTCTTATAAAAGATTGATACTTCTTCTAACAGAATGTACTAATTATTTTTGTTTTACACCCTTTAAACACGAAGAAATTTGAATTTGAATTCGTCAGGACAAAAAAGACCCGACGCGACTAGTTACGTGTGTATATCTGCGCGACTACTGAAGGGTTAAAATTGCCATTGGAAGCTGCATGAATTAGGATTACTTAAGTTTGGTGGGGAGCACCAGCGTGGATGATCGGGTTGGATATTGAGAAAAATTACTATATTACTATACTATTCTAGGGTTGAACATTATTACTTTTGAAATACATTCGATGCTTCCCATTGAGCATACATATTGGAACTCGACAAACTGGCTGTCTGCTAGATCAAAATTGTAGTTAGGTTCATTTAGATTGCTGTTAGCTCTGAAATACTCTCTTGTTCCCAGATGCTTCCTCCGAATTGATCAGTCTATTTGACTACAATATTCTTGCTCTCAAAAAAAGTTCAGTTTATAAATTAATTCTCATCAACATTAATTTTATCATGGACGGAACCTGATAAATTTTTAAAGCTGTTATAATTTCCTAACCCTACCTTAACTTATAGGTGATACAGCATACTAATTCTGTCTATATAGACTCCATGATGTGGCCCTCTTATCTATTTTCTGTCTTCTACCAGATTCTCTGTACCACTTGACACCCCCTATTAGTGGCTAGTACTCATGATTAACTAACTGCTGGGCCTAAGAATTAAAATGTGTATTAATTATTTAAATCGTTTCAAAGAGCAGTGCTATAAATCTTAGCAGGCAGTTTGGCTGATAGCGTGATGCAAATATACATTTACATATAATAATAATTTTTGTATTGATAACGGTACCTCTTGAACGATGCATTTCAATACAATTAGTGTTCAATTGAAGTTACATTTTATTTTCTGATACAGAATATTGAATATTAAATGTTTACTACATCAGATGTTACAAAATTAAGTACTTCGGATCCACAATGCGCTTGAAGTGAAGCCATAATGGTTGGGCTCCCAGGTTTGTGGTGATGGAGTGATCACAGTGCTGTATCTAATATCTCACAATCTTTCCTGCCAGAGGTTTGGCAATAGAGCCATTTATGTTGTGCTGATTCATGTTGTTTTTCATTCTATGACTATATTGGTGACTACACCCTGTAAGTAAATGGGCTAGTATGTTTTGGCGACATTTTCTGAAAACGAAATATCTAGAAAAGAATATTTAAGACTGCATAACAATCTCGGACATATGTGCCTTTCACCTGGCATCATCCAAGATAGTTTCGGGGGCTGCTTCCTGTAATGGACGCCTTTAGGTCCCCCGCTCCCAAGAGTTAACAATACTCCTTCTTACCCGAATACAGGCCTCAAAATTTTTTCTAATCATTAATAACATAATGAAGAATTTCTGGAGGGGGCAAAACTATTTCTTTCTCTATAGACGATAGGGTGAGAGCGAAAAATTGAGGCTCGTTGAACGGGTTAATATTATTCCTCTATTGAGGGTGACAGACTTCCATTTAAAGGAAATTAGTGGTTTGTCATTACAGAGGGGTGTTTTTAGGTCCTTGTTGCAAAGTTGTGGATACCGTTAACAACCACTACACGTCAGTATCTGTACATTACTCAATTACTGCCACCCTCAATGTTGGAAATATCAAAATGGTCGTGCACTACTTGAATGTTACAACTTTTCCTGAATGTTATATCTGTGGTACAGTTTGTGTGTCACTTCATACATGTGAGTCTAATTTACTGAGTGAAGCATTGGATAAATTGGTATTTAGACTTTGGTACATTTTAGAAAATTTTAATTCTTTTTTAACTAGATCATATAGAAATGTACAAATAGGCGGAAAAAATGGACAATAGCAGAATATTGAACTTTGTTCATCTTTTGCTACTAGACATTTGTTGTGATGTATTTCCTCGTCCTCTACCTAGGAGGATAATGCATTGGTATGGAAGACCCCTTCCAAGACGTGGAAAATCCTCACAGTCAAATAAAATTGTTTGCCTGAAAGTAAAAAATGAACGGTCAGTTCTCATCCTAACAAATTTACATCATCATACTGCACAGTTTCACCCACACAAAGAACTTTTGATGTTATAGTTACTGAATTACTGTTAATTTTGTCCGATTAACTCACAGTTTTCCTTTTATTTATATTTACAGTGAACTCGAATTTTAGTATAAAAGTGCACCAAAAAAAAGAGTTGTTCAAACATGGCTAAAAATTTTCACTGACTGTTGCCAGTCAATCCTGAATACCTATAATGAGTTTTTACAATGAGTACATTACCTTATAGACTATTTTATATTGGTGTTTTTTTCAGAAGTTTGTCATCACAACTTTTTTTTTCACCATGCAATGAAAGAGTTTCGTAGTGACGCAATTAGGGCTTACTACAACGTAAATATGCATAATCTCAGTGGTGCATGCTGAAGAATCTGCAGGTGTCATTAAAAATTAAATTAATGTTAAATTATAATTAGAAAAACAAACACAAACGGCAGATTGTTTCTTCTTTCTCTAGTTACAAGTTGGTGATCTATATTTTGATAATGTTTAGAGTATATTTGACTATTTATGTTTGAGAAATAATACATAGTGTATATATGATGTACTGCTTTGGAAGATGGCATGGAAAATGATGACAAAAAAAAAAAACAACGTGAAAGACTAACAAATCCCTTCATCTTGTGATTTAAAGAACCAGTTCATTGCCAATTACTTACTGTAGTGAAATTATGACATTTTAGTTCACTCATGATGATACATGTAGTAGGAGCAAGATTTCTTTACTCAAAAACGCTCATGAAGGGTTCTGCCAGGGGTGATGAACTATTAGCGCATCCTCAAAGATACTCTGGTTCTGCTGATGGGGTCAATAGAAATGTGTAAGGGATTTCATGAAGTAATTAAAGGAAATACCTCACGACGTTGCTTTTAGCGATTGATTGAGTAGTGAGCTGTCGTGATGAATAGGTACTAAATTTGTAGTTTAGTTCCGCATGAAATAATGGTTGCCTCCTATATCCTCTGGCTAGTTTTGGCAAGTATTGAAACGGTTGAGACAGGGAAAGTGTATTAGCATATTATATACCTTTCAAATCATATTCATTCAAAGCATATTATTCAGTTTTTGCTTCTGTGCGACCTTTAGTTAGATGATAAGTGATCGAACATTTAGATAAAAAATATCTTTTAATACGGTTATCTCTAGACTGAAATGGTTCCTAAGTTGTTCATTTAACAGTACTATCTTCTGTGAAATTTCCCTATCAGTGCTTGATCTTTTTTAGTATTCAGCTTTCTTTCCCCCTACACATTAGTTATATTACCAAGATTTTTCTCATAAAATTACAATGCTACATCGACTAGTACCGATAAAACTACTTTCGAAGTGCTGCCTAAATTTACCACACACCTGGTTTCCTGAGCTGCCCTGGATTGTACAGGCTGCAATACACGGCTTAGCATGTGTCTTGGCTTGTATTTGTTATTAGTTACATATGTACCTGGGATTGTAATAAACAATATACAACTTTCAATAAACATGTGATTTGATGAATCATGTGTGGAATGATGTGATAATTTTTGTGTGACGAGTTAATTAATATTCATCAACATTGAGTGTACAACTTTTTTTTAATATTAGTATTTTAAGGCTACGTCAATTTGCTCAAACAATGCTTTTAAAGCATTTGAATTTCGTTTACTTTGTTGGTTAACATTATGTGAATTATCATTTTGTATTTCAAATGCAAAAGATGTTTTGAGTATTCTAGTATTTCATTGCAAGTGAATTATGAAGCTATATATTTCATTGTTTCAAGATGATCTCTAGTCTATGTTTTGATTACATTTGGCTCTCAAATAATCATAAATATATGTTAGTATGATAGAAAAGAAATATGTTGCCATTGTATTATCACTTAAATCATAGTATTGCAGTACTTGTGTATTATTAATGATAACATGTGTTGTTTATGTCAGACAGTGCTTCAATGATTTTTGTTGTTGAGTGGATGTTATTGCTGTTCGTTATGATTTTTGTAGCCAGCCTGATATGGATGACATAGTCATTAAAAACTCGTTATCAAAGGTTTCTGACAATTCTCCAAGTTTTCTCCTTGGAATTGCTCTCTTTACAAATGTCATTGTTGATTGTGTTTAGGAACATCAATATGCAGGTGTTAAAATGGCATCTCTCCTCCCCCTTCTAGTGTTTGTCTTTCGTGTTGTATTCTCTCAATTGTTGTTTTGTTCCGCTGCTTGTCTTTTTGGTTGCTCAACTAATTGGACAACTTTTTCATTGCCAAATTTTTCAAATTAATTAATCTAACCCCCCCCCCCCCAGTGTACGTAACTGAATCTACAATCCATTATCAGTGGAGTCGCTTTCGTTTTGTTCATCACGTTAGGTGGACACTATGGGTTTGTGCCTTATCTGAAACATTTATGTGAAATCCTACTAAATTTATTCATATTTGGGCCATTGTGGGTAGCACGGGTGTTGAGCGATTCCATTGATTTCAGTGCTCACATTCTGCATGTGTTTATTCCCTCCATTTGAAATGTGTATTGTGATATAGTTTTTATTTTGCCCACATATGTTCATCATATCCGCATTTTTCATTCATTCATTTTGTTTTTCATCAGTTTTTCAATTCACATGTGTTGCATTGTTCTCTGTTGAACATTAGAAGTAAACGTAGCCAAATGATTGATTAGTTGTGACAAACATTAGTTCCCTGAATGAAACCATATTACATGAAAGAGGAATGATGATGTATAGTCACTATTTGGTAAAGTTTAAACCAACTGAGGTAATAGCCATTTCTTTATAAAGCTAGAATGATTATAATCAACTCTAAAATTGTTGCTTCTAATTTAAACTGCTTGTATACCATTTATCTTAGCAAAATTGTAGGATGATGATGCACTTGAATAATACAAATTCACGTACTAATTACTAATATAATTCATTTATTAAAAACAGAATTTTCTATTTTATGTTGGTCTGTTGCAGAAATGTTATGTTTTTCTTACGTTTTACACCCCCATTATGGGTAGATCCACTAAGCGTAGTGCATCTTTAGTTTGCTCCATGTTGAGATGAACAGTCATTTTATTATGAAATTAAAAGTCTGTTTATAACTAGGTGATTCCAATCATATTGTTTTTCGAATGCTCAATAGAAAGCAAATTTGACGAAGGTTTAATTTAATTTGTTTATATTTAACGCATGTTATTTGAATGTTTAACTAAAGCAAAACATGTTATTTTTATATTTGCATTGTAATGCACTAAAGTTGTTTTTCAGAAAGTTTACCTTTTTATTACGTCGTGGATTCAGAGTTCAGACGGTTGAGTTGTTTAAACCTCTCTTTCCATAGTGATGTTATTGTTCTTGGTGCACCCCAAGAATTAATCAATTACCTTTTTTGCAGGATTTCATACTGAGCGCATAGTGAGAATGTGAAAATATTTGCAAGTTTGTGAATATGGCTGACAATATATTCAGAAGCTGAATGCGTATGGTGATTTTTTGTGTACTTAAAATTGGTTAAATACATTGAGCACAATGGCTGACAATGTTTTTGCAAGTACGTATTCAGTAGGGGGTCTTATAGAATAGTTGATAAATTATTCACTGCTTCACAAAGTGAACTCATCTTGGTGCAACATGTGTCATTCAACATTTTTCTTTCTTTAATAAGATCACCGTATTTTCATGGAGATATGTATAGAGACGAAAAGTTAGGTATTGATTAGTAGAAAATAATTTGAACGTTTAATCAAAATCGTTGGAGCCATTATTGAGAAAAATGCGAAAAACCCTAGTTTTCGGTACATTTTCGTCCCCCACCCCCCTTCCCACGGCCAAAATTGCCCATAACCTTATTTTGGTGTCTACAAAAAATAACAAAAAAAGAACCAGCTAATCGGATCAGCCGTTCTCCTACAAATCAAAATACAGACATACACACATGGACCACGCGCCGAAATTCGGTTTTTTAGACTCAGTAGGCGTCAAAACGAAAAGACCTGAAGAATACCCAAAAATTTTTTTTTGAATACGATTACTATACTTTCCTTTCTCTTTGGGGCAGTGGAAAGTAAAAATGGTTGCAGCGCTGTCCTGCTTGCCAGGAGAGAAAACTGCAATCTTCAGGGTGCCACTTCACCCTGTTGTGGAGAATAGGTCTTTGAGATATGTGAGGAAATCACCAGTTAGTCGGTGTCGACTCAAATTAGGTTGGGGCGATGGAGACTGTAGGTGTTCACCTAGAAGGCTGAAGAGCTTACCTAATAGCTGGAAGTGTGAAGAAGAAACATGCTAATGACTTGCATAAAAAGCCCTTATTAAAGATACTGGGCTCAGCTCCATTGTAGGTGTACGATTGAAGTCACTAAAGCAGTTCGGAAAATCCTTCTTCCCTGCCTGGAATACAAGCCGGAGAAGATGGTCTCAACGAACAGGTACAGTCGCTTTCACCGTTTATCATCTAAGAATTGCACCCAAGCCCCCTGCCTTGTCTGTGGATGGTAGTGCCCATTGATGATGCAAATTCGTGAGCTACCTACAGAATATTTCACTTTTTAGGTATTAAAGAAATTGGGTTGTGTCCGCCAGTAGGCAAATACTAAAGTTAACGTACCTGTTAGGTGAGTCCGTCTCCTCTGGCTTGTGAGTTACTGTGGGCAAGCGCTTTCGATGTAAAGACATCATCGTCTGGCCGTTTAGTCAGTACTGGAGTCAGTCAGTTGGTCGTGGTCTTCATATACAAAGAGAAAGGTGAAGGGAGTGATGGAGCGTTGGGGAAGGGGCGGGGAGAGGTCTTGTTGGTCAGTCTTGTTAGTAGTACCTTAGCCGGACTGGCTGTGTTAGGTATTAAAGAAATTGGGTTGTGTCCGCCAGTAGGCAAATACTAAAGTTAACGTACCTGTTAGGTGAGTCCGTCTCCTCTGGCTTGTGAGTTACTGTGGGCAAGTGCTTTCGATGTAAAGACATCATCGTCTGGCCGTTTAGTCAAGACCTCTCCCCGCCCCTTCCCCAACGCTCCATCACTCCCTTCACCTTTCTCTTTGTATATAAAGACCACGACCAACTGACTGACTCCAGTACTGACTAAACGGCCAGACGATGATGTCTTTACATCGAAAGCGCTTGCCCACAGTAACTCACAAGCCAGAGGAGACGGACTCACCTAACAGGTACGTTAACTTCACTTTTTACCTACTCGTGGTTTAAAGTTATTCTGAATACATTGAGAGGTGTGCATAATGTAAAGTTAGCGGGTTTTAAGGTAGAGTAAGTAATTCGTGATGGGCTGCTAGACTAAAATTAAGGTGACTTGATGGAACATGTTACCTGCACAATATCTCTTTAGAAGAATTGTGAGAACCATAATCTCTCTCAATTCTCCATTGTTCATTCTGCATGATACACCCATGTTTTCGATGGGGAAAAATTGTTTACAATGTCTTTATAATGCGTATGACTGCGTCTCGATGGAAAACAGTGAAATTACTGTAGAAATTTTGAGAAACGAGGGACATCATAGCAATAGTTATTGAATTTCTGCTGTAGTCAGGTCATGTTTCGTGTTGCTTACTTGTATTTGTTGGTGCTAAATCGAATGCAATGGGTCTCAGAGGTGTGAGACTGTGTCAAACTGTGCAACCATGCTATGCAAGAGAATAATAAACCGTTGTCGTAATTTGCAACGTTTTGAAAATGAACAATTGTTTGTGGCCGAAATTACAATCAGCAGTTAGGTTGATTGCAGCCTCAGGTTTGCAGAGCTTTCTGTAGGAGACTCGTTACAAAAAAAAAAAAAAAATCAATAACACATGTAGCGATCTTTTTTCATGATAGAAGCAGCAAGTGGGACGTTTGATAATATATTCCATGGTTTTAAATTCTAGAACTTAGTCTGCCAAGAGACATCAGCTCGTGAGTCTAACGTGAGCCACTGTATTAAGACCATAAACTGTCATTGCTAAGTTGCTTTTTATGAATTGTTCTGCAAGGATGTCTGTGGAAAACTATACTGAAGAAACTAGTACACCAAGGGGGACACTGAGAAAAGCAAAGTAACCCTTTTTTGGAGCCAGACTGTAACTCCTACAACTTTTCCTCTTTCTTTTCATTCATCAATCCAGTTTTCATCATGCTTTGGATTATAAAAGTAAAACCACGATGAACCAGCTGACCACCCAAGTTGGTGTAGGATGAGGGGCTCTTTGTTGCATCCTCAGAGTGTGGTGACTGTCAAAGGTAAAAATAGGCATTAAGAACTCACTATGTTTTCTAACATAAACGTTTTGGCTGAATAGCAACCCAAACTGCCAGTGATTTCACTTGAGAATGACAGGACTAAATGTGCTAGGTCTTTCCAGCCAAAGGGAATGAATGTGTTGAAAATAGAGGTAAAAAAATCTATTGAGCAGAGATGTGATTGAAAACACAGAAGAAACTAAATCTATACGAACGATTCAAAGTGGATTTTAAAAATTATCCATGTACATTCCCGTTGAGAGGAACAGAGACCATCGAATTCCCGTCCATAAGAGAATCAGTGTGGTGTTCAAGACCTGACATTTACAACTTTTTGGTTTATTGTTCATTCTGAATAATAACCCAATGTTTTCTGTCACGAAAAATTTTTTACAACCCCCCCTCAAAATTTGATACTTTACGTTTCAAGACATGGGGATTCCAAATCTGCAATGTCCGTCCCCTGTCCCCCGCCCGCCTTCCGGGCCGTTTTGTGCCTTTAACGTGGTCTAAAACATTCGTTCTTTCGCACAAAAAACCCATTTGGTATCTAGTTGTGCCCGCCATCTCGGCAATCCGATCGGACGAAGCCCATGGTTGTTACGGGCAAAAAATGGTTAAAAAAATTAACGAAACGCAGTATAATCGCAAATAAGCCGTGTTTCGTATCGTTTTCAAGGCCCGCTCGACTCGAGGCGCCCTTTGGACTCGCAACGTCCTGCCAATTGCCGTGCGTGCGAGGGTTCACTGGAAGCCCTCGTCCCACCCCTCCATCGGATCAGACGTTTACGGGCGCCTGGAGCCGGGGGAATATTTTTTTAATTTCCGTAGTTCCATTGTAGTCAGGTCATGTTTCGTATGGTTTACTAGTATTCGATGCTGAATCGAATGGGGTGGGGGAGCAGTAATACTAGGTCAATCTGTTCATGAGAATAATAAACCATTGTGTAATAATTTGCAGGTTTTATGTCCTGGGCGTTTTCAGGTGGAGATAAACAATCATATTCCTACGTAATATTCTGCATGATATTTTTTTTATCAAGCTCAGGGTTGACTCACAGTGAAACGAAGATCGAGAGATAAGTGTTTAGGCAAATTTGCACCCCATTAGGATTCTTCCACAACAAGACGCAGGGCTATCAACGCTTTGGTGGCTAAGGAAACCTGTGTGATACTTCGGATCAGATATTTTAAAATTAGAATAAGCATATAATCGTTCAACGCGCGGTTCAAATTATCTACTTTTAAGAGCGTTACTCGTTGTGTGCACCCTGCAAATTGCGGTTCCATTTGAATTAATCAATCGAAGCCACGCTATCTATATGTGCCGTATATATCGGTACACGCTTTAGTCTTTCGTTTCACTACTTGGTCGACGTTTATATTATGCGGAGGTGCTGAAATACGAAAGATAAATTGAATTCCAAACGTGAAGTACGTAGGAGTTAAAGATAAGATAACTCCAACTCGTCTAGCGTCAACGTTCTCGTTGGAAAAAGTCGAACGGCCAACAGCTCAGTATAGTGCGATGAAGTGGTGAAGATTCAGTCGTAAAAACTGCGACCGAGATCAGGTGAGCTCTACATCTCTCATGGATAGCGAATTCAGAATTTGAATAATTGATGTATTGGGGAACCAACCACGGGCCCATTTGTCGACTGAAAAAACCAACTAACGACATACATCATATACTCGTATATGGAAAACGTGAATAAGTCTACAAAGCCCAAACAATAACGTTTTGCCGTGAACCCACTTTCGTTTTGTTTTAAAACTCTACCTTCTTTACCTAATTGCGAAGTTTCAAATAAACTTGGAGAGATTTGTGACGTATATAATGTTGTGAGAGAGGGAGAGGAAAGATGTATAAACATAGCTTATTCACTAGATTTATACTACTTTGAACGACCACCTATAGAAACGTTTACAGGGAACAAAATTTAGTCAGTTAGTTGCAAATACACTGTGTGCTTAATCAAAATCATAAAAGCCACTCTTGAGAAAATGTTTCAATGCTCGAAGAATCTATATTTTCATGTACGAGCACTTTAACATATCTTTGTTCATCAGATAGCCACTGCTTTTTTCGATTTTTGTGAATGACCAGGAGGGTAGACTTGAATTTGGAGCGCGTGTGGGCGGCCGGTGGGTGAGAGTACCTTATACGACGACGGCATGATGCGGCTAGTCAAGAGTCTCAGTGATATACAGAGAAGTATTAATGCCCTCGAAGTCAAACTGGTCAAGTCTAGGGCGAAATCGTCAATGCATATGTTTACCTGGGAGTGACTCTTATCCTACATATCTCATTCACCAAGCAACAGAAGCGGGTGGTGCAAGTAGCCAGGCTTGCTATGACCTGGTGGCGCATTCTCATCTCCAAAGCGGAGTATTGTTAGAAAGTATTGTTAGAACTGTACTGTGTTATGGTGCTCAGATTTACGGAGCTTCTGAGATATCACGGCTGTGGAAGGGGCCTTGATCGTATTTGTTAAGAAGTTGTTTCGCCTCTCGAAGCATACTCCGAGCTAACTTAAAAACAGAATTTGGCACCGTTTCAGCATTTTCGTTGCACTTGCACCACGAGTGTCCGCGGGAGATTTTAATCCATAGGTTCTTCCCGTCTGCCTCATGGAGGTCACACAAGCTATCACCTGATGGGCCAAAGAATGGAAGCCGCTGACTATCAGGTTTGATGTGGTAGCTTCTAAAACGATCGGCGAGCGTCATTTTGATGTATGGCCGTCCTTCGCGCCGTAGAGAAATTCGCTCGGTAAACCTCGCCGAGTTCCATTTGCATGCATACGGTACCAGATCTGCCACGATAAATCGACCAGATTAATCGCTACAGGTCAAGCCAGCTTTGGCGCGCGAGTTCAACAGCCAGCTGTGCACCGGCGAGCGTCAATTCCGTTGTTTTCAATAGAAAATTAGGTTACCTTCCCCTGCTTGCATGTTTTCAATGAGCGAAGAAATTAATTTTCATTTTTTCGATAAATAGTCGTCCCCAGATTTTGCGTCCTGTTCCTCCCAGCAGACGGTTCAATAATCCAAGCTGGTAATCCGTTTATTAGGTTAATCAGTTGATTATCATACATGTTACTGTAATATAACGTTTCTCCTCCCCTTCTTCTTTATGAGTGATTAAAATTTAAAAATAAAATAAATAATATTTTTTCTCATCAAAGTTTCTTTAATTTACAACTAGGAGTTAAAAAAAACAAAAAAACTAGTCAATGAATTATCAACTAAATTCAATTTTTCTATAAATTGTTCAGATGCTGAGTGGACAGAAAATGGGTCAATAAACTACCATCTCACCATGTAATCGATTGTAGTATGGCTTCTATTAATATCTGAAATGTGAATTCCGTCCACTGGAAGTTTTTGCTCGAAAAGAAATGCTCACGTGCAGCGATGGTGAGTTTTTAGTCATTAATTTTGTTTTCATTACATTTATTTTGTTCACACTATAATCACTTCGTAAAGGGTTTGGTAAATAAAGTCTACGTAGCCTGGATGACAGTATTCATCCATTTTTGGTCCATCCTAGATAATTGAAGGCCTGGTAGAGTTTTTCCAAGCGTTCCTACCGTTGAAGTATACACGGTATTTGTTAATTACGTTATTGCCCATCACGGTGTAAGTTAGACTGCCTTATTCGGGAGCGAAGTTGGTTACACCGATTTTCAGGTGTCGGTTACATTCGTAGAACTTGGGATGTCCCTTAAATCGTTCAAAAACCCTCACCCGTCGACAGAGCAGTCGCACGTCCGATACTCGCTTCCTCTGGATCATCACTCTTTACTCCCACGACCGCTCATCAATATTTTTCTCCCCACTTGAAGTGAGGTCCCTCTTCACGCCGACAGTTTGAAGTATTTCCAAGCTTTGAACCAAATTCTCATTCTTATTTTTGAGTTTCTTCCACACTTTCGTGCTCTCTCTCTCTGCACTGTCAGGAGTTCTGAGCTGCAAACGCAACGTACTTCGAAGAGTCGTAAAAAAACAGAAATGCGAGGAGTTTCATTTCTAGTATCGCTTATCACTAGCTAGTACACAAATCACCACATAATGTACTAATCTTCTCATCTGTTTCAATCGCCAAGTTTCACGGGGTAGCGAATGTGAGTGCATCACTCAGTAAATAAGAACCTACGAATGTGTTACATCTGCAATCGATTGAAACGAAAACGAAGTCGAACAATGCAAAAGTCACCAAAATTGGTTAAAAAACAGAGCCTGGGAATACTACAAGATTTTGTCCCCCACACAGACCTACACGTACATTTATTTTGATAAATTCTATTCTACAATGGATTCGCATTTGGTTAATTTTGTGAATCTGTCCATCAAACCCCTTCGAATCAATTTTATAGGCATTCACTTCTCGCGGGCGAAGCCTTGCCAATCTTAGCCCCGTCGTCTTAGCTTCAGAGGGGCGTCTTAAAAATCAACGCATTATCTCGTAGCTCGAATGATGAATGGGACCTCCGATAAACTCCGTTTCTTGGGAGGTGGCTGACGTACAGAAGAGCATGCGTTTTGACCGACATTGTGATGACTGATCTGAAAATCGACAAAACGCCAATCGAAAGAGCCTCGTTCAGTTAATTTGAAAGGATGTCGACTCTGAGTTTGTAGTCATTGACATTTTTTCCAAGCCAGGTTATATTCACGAATTGTACCTCCGTAACAAAACATATTAGTGCACTACTAGCCTTTCCTTTGGGGATATAATAAGATAATAATTTACACAAATTACTGTTTTTTTGACACATTCCTACTTAACCCTAATTTTTATCAAACCAGCTTCCAAAAAAGGTATCAGATAGTTACTTTTTACTTTCCTTAATCTACGAAGTAGAAAGGAAAGTTATGTAATCGGCTGAAGAAAAAAAATTTGATTTCTCTTCAGATCTTTACGTTTCAGACCCCCCTGAGTCCGAAAAACACTATTTGAGAAAATGGTCTGTGTGTGTGTGTGTATGTGTGTCTGTGAACGATTTTTAGAAAAAACCACCGTACCAAATCAGCTCAAACTTGATATCTCGCTCGCAGGTTACCATGCAACGCCAAAATAAGGGTATGAACAAAATACACCGAAATTTAACTATAGTTATCATAGTGATCAAAACACAAAATATTTTTTTTCTCAAAAACGGCTCTAATGATTTTGATTAAATTTTTTATATTGATAGCTCCTAATATGTTAACTATACCATGAAATTCCCATATACGGGAAAATGACGAGAGCAGCACAATAAATTACCAAAACTTTCGACGAAATCGATTTTAGAGAAAGTTTTTAGAGTAGTCCAATCCAATACCTAAAGGGTGAGTGTTTAAAAACGCTCATGAAATACATGGGGCTCACTCCAGAAATTCCTGAATTTCAACTACTGTCGTTGCGGTTACTACCAGTTCTAACAGTTATTTTCGAATAGCTCTGCCAAAGTGATTACTATCCTTTTTTTTAAAATCGCGTTTACAGCCTCATTAATTATCTGTGTACCAATTGCTCAATAATGGTTCTGCAATGAGTACGAGCAGCACAATAAATTCCGGAACTGTAAGCGCTACCGCTTTCTGCTGCCGTAAAGCGTTGATTGACCAAGTTCAAATTAACTGAGTGATAAATGAATTGATTAAATAGAATTAGCCATGAACAAAGTGAATTGACGTAGAGCTAAGGAAAGTTGTGTGTTGCAACGCACCAGATATTTTGTATCGTAATTACAATGAATCATTGCAGTAAATTATTATGTTATAGTTTCTGGTTGGCGTTTTGTCGATTTAATATTGGTTAAAATGGCGAGGGTGGAACAAGTTGTAACACCCTCCCAAAGTTTATAAGATAACGAGACCAACGGCACTGTTGATGAAACTTGATTTCCATTTTGAATTTACTTAGTAAGAGTTTTCACTAAGTCCCTGTGAATGTCACAGTTTACGGTTGTCTAATAAAGAACCACCTAAGCCCGAGTTGGTACAAGTACTCAGCCCCCTATAGTCCGTTGAAACTGTTATTACGATGCATACACGTTTCGAAAAGATGTAGATTTAACGATTATTCTCACAACGGGATCTACAGGATAAGGATAAGCATTTGGAGACTGTTGATATTCGAAGCCGTCATGATATTTCTAATTCCTCGCACCATTTCAAATTCATGTTCTAACTCAAGTTAATTTTCTTCTTAAAGTAGCTCATTCTCAAATTTCTCTTTCCAGAATTGTACATAATAAATTGAGGTTAGCGTAGCTGACAAAGACAAACCTGGCGTGCGACGCATCACACAACTTTCCTTAGCCCTACGTCAATTTACTGATTTTCGTAGCTTTTGCTACTAATTCAATTTATTTTTCACTCAGTTCATTGAACTTGGTAAAACGTAACTTCATAGGGCTTACACTTTCGGAACTTATAGTGGCGCTCCTACTTGTGCCACGACCGTTATTGAGCAATCAGTACATAGAGAAATAATGAGACTGTAAAGACGATGTTTCGTTTAAGAACAATAATGATAACTATTTCAGAATTATCGGGTAAGAACTGTGCGCAACGATAGTAAGTCAAACGGAGTTCGTTGAAATTCTGGAATGTCTGGTCTAGCTTCTATACTAGTATCTCTTATGAGCTTTATTAAATGCTCGTCGTAATTTATTGGACTACCACCTCAATTATTCTGGAGTTTCTAGTAACATTAGTGTATATTTTATAAGGAAACTTAGCTCTACGTCAATTCACTTTGTACATGACTTTTTCTACTTCCTCAATTCATTTATCACTCAGTTCATTTCAAGTGGGTCAAACAACACTTCACTTACAGTTCCGGAATTTTTCGTGCTGCTCGTAATCATTCCCGGACAATTATTGAGCAATCAGTACACAGAGAATTCATGAGACTGTAAACACGATTTTTTTGAAGAAGGATAGTAATAACTTTTGCAGAGTTATTGACTAAAAACTTATAGAGCTGGTAGTAAGCGAAACGGCGGTAGTTGAAATTCCGGAATTTCTTGAGTGATCCCCATATATCTCATGAGCGGTTGTAAACGCTCACTCTATACGTATTGCATTGGACTACTACACCAATTTATTTTTTTAACATTCTAGTAATATTTCAGGAGTTTATAAGGACAAAATCGCGCAAGAACCGATTTTCGTACAAAATTTTGATAATTTATTGTGCTGCTCACGTCATTTTCCCACGGATGGGAGTTTTATGGTATAATTGCCTTATCAAGAGCTATCAATATCAAAGGTTTAATCAAAACCGTTAGACCCGTATTTGAGAAAAAAATTTGGTGTTTTGCTATAATAACTATAGTTAACTTTCGGTGGATTTTGCTCATACCCTTATTTTGGCGTTCCATGGTAACCTGTGGGCTAGATATAAAGTTTGAGCTGATTTAATACGGTCGTTTTCTTCAAAAATCGTTCACAGGCACACAGACCATTTTCCCAAATAGAGTTTTTCGGATTCAGTAGGGTCTGAAACGTTAAGATCTGAAGAAAACTAATGTTTTTTTTTCAACCTTTCCACGAGTACTTAGTAGAGCCAACTTTGCGTCATATTGTTTCATAAATTATTGTGCTGCTCTCGTAATTTCCCCACCAATGAAACTTTTATGGCTTTTATGACTTTTAGATGTGTCATTCAAATCTGCCTACGTAAAACATTTAATCAAAATCGTTGATCCATTTTTGAAAAAAAAAGAAGAAAAAAAAAAAGCATTGTCCAAGCGTGGATGAAGGCAATTGTTTGTCTATTGTGGCATTGTAGTAAGTCATCATCACAATTACGATGTAGATGCTATTGAATTTCAGGTTCTTGCCACGGCACGCAAACCAGTACTGTAAGAAGTACTTTGCTTCTTAGTATTTCGCTGGTTTTGATGAAACTTGAATTCGCCACCACCACCGAAGAGTTGCCGAAATTAACCTGCAAAATCAAGGTAATTAACACGGATAGATAGTTTATTTGTATTCATGCCAGTTTCCGCTCGATTGACAGATGATAAACGTAGCGTTTAAGAAATCGGCATTAAAAAACATAAGTTGTTGATATCAAATAAATAATTGTGATAAATAAAAGAAGCAGATTTGTTACAGAACTTTGGATTTCTCGAGCCGTTCTCGTTCGATTGTTGGGTCTTACCTTTGGATATTGTATCGCATGTTCAGGGGCCAGCAGTCTAGCCACCTCTCCCTCGGCGCATGTAGGGGAAAAATAAATACCTTTAAATTCCGCTTTGCGTATTAAGAAGCTGGAGCTAAAACTCCTCGTCCTAACCGCTTGAATAAGAGCGCGGGCCAACATCACGAGAGTTTTGCTCCATTTCATTCGTCTTTAATGCCATTTTTGAAGATCGCGACGGTCTTCTATGGGCTTCAGTCCCATCACAAGTTGCTCTTCTCACCCGCACACAGGCAAATGAAATTAAGTTCTTAGAACAATTCGCTGAGACTATTCAGGTTTGTGCTTCCTCGTCTGTATAACTTTTTGTCCCTACTTCTCCCACTAAATGCCGAAAATAGCTGACAGGCGTTGATGTCATCCATAGGAATTGTTGGAGCGGGTTCTTCGGGTCTTTCAAAAACTTTTTGATTCTGACACTCCGAAACTATTCTACTGAATCAGATGTAGTTAAACACAATTATGAGAAAATAGTCTCAAGGTAAAATTATGTTCAGCAGGCCGACTTTCTCTGAGTGTGACCGTTTGGAGCACTTTACACGTGATAGTTATTTTTGTGCTCGGAGTTGCTTGGAGTTTGTGAATTAAATCTCCCTATGTCATTTTGATTTCGATTCTGTGGAGTGCGCGTCGCTCAGTCTCAGTGTACGATATCCACAAGCCACACGTAGGAGCATAATCTCATTACGATTTGTTGACCCGATTCAGAGATACGGACAAGACTCAATGTCTCAATCGCCCCAACAGATTTTGCTCTATCGAGCCTACCCAAGTGGCAAAAACATTATGCTCACTATTGGCAGGTGAACGCTTCATTCCATCAAAAATATTAATTCCAACAACAATCTCGTGTTTCAATCGATTCGAATGATTGTAGTTGCGCACCATTTGGTCATACTGTAAATTTTGTCCGTATGTAAATATTTGCCATCCGAATTTCCCCCGTACCATTGACGTGGATTTAATGGAAATTCCAGGTATAAATTGATTCAACTTCCCAAAGATGCTCCGCAAATTTTGTGCCTACCTGATCAATGGTACCCATTTGACAAGCCTCAATTTTCAGCGAATTACACGCTCGTCTTTCATCAATCTCAACATGATATCGTAGCCAAAATTCATATCTGTCTGTCACGTACTCTCCGAGCATTACATATTTTCTGCGAACAGTTTCGAATTGAGTGCAAAATAAAATGTTCACTAATCATTCGTAAAGTGTTCATTTAGAGGTGTAATACGCTTGGAAATGTTTCAGTATCCTTGGTCTGTTGATTCATGCGTGCACACTTCAGAAGAAGACGCCAGACGTAAGGTTCCTTTTTATTCTAATAATTGCAATTTATGTATTGAAGGTGAGGGTTATTTGTTGGAAGGACAATCCCTCTCGACTGCCAGCCTGTGGCTTTAAAAGAGGAGATGAGAAGAGGCACGTTAAGATGACAAGCTTGTTGGACATGTAGAGCGACTCTCTAAGATGAGTGAGGCTATATATATACATACAACAGATAGGAAACGAACGAACAACTAAACGATATGACGATCTGACTGTGGATGTTTCACTTTTGATCGCTATTATAACTTTCTACGACTCCACATCTCCCGACAAGCGTCGACGGTGTCACCCTTGCAAGGAAGACCTTCACATTTTATAAATTAAAGTATTTATAGTTATAATCGAAGTACTTTGATACAATTGTACTATATATGAACTTATACCAACAGCTTACGTAATACAAGAGTTCAATAAGACTGAAGGCAAGTGGAATAACCGAATTACGTACACGAATGTTTCCATTCAATATCTCGCTGAAACTAACGGTTAGTAAAAGTTGTTAGCTTGTAGTTTTAAATATTTGATCTCAAGGTTTGTTGTCGATCAAATGATGGGGGTGGAAAGGTTGACATTCAATATTGAACAAGCAATAGACTAGTCCAACAGACGTTTGCCAAGAACCAATCGTCAGCGCCATCAATCTTACACACACTCACGGACTTTTAGAATGGCAGCCTTGGTCCAGTCTTGCAGAAAACTCTAGTGGTCTAGCGAGATCCAGGGCTAGGATTACCTGTAGTGTTTGGCTGTTCACCAATGCAAGTGTCTCATACTTAACTGAAAATAAGATGTAAACGAGAGTAAATCGAGAGCACGAGATGAGAGCAGAAGTTATACATCTAAAACACAAGCGGCCGAATAGAAGGGTCAAACAACATTCATTTCCTAAAACGAGACTCGTCGTACTCCTAACGGTAGGAATATTTGGTATTCTGCGAGCAATAAGGCTAGCAATAAACCATGTGAGTCACACAGTGCTCTACAGAAGTTAACGCCCTGGTCAAGAAAACCTTGCGAGATGTTTTTGTCCTCGAGAATTGTGGAATGGAAATCCTGATACATAATAGAGTTCTGGGTAAAGAAAAAGTCGATCAGTTGGAGATAAATGACGAAAAGGAATCAATCGGACTCTTTTTCCCCGCCTTCCGACATACTCAGATATTTCACAAAACTTGCCGTAACAAAATGAAATGAAAATGACTTTACACTCTCAACACTCTTTACACTCGTTCAACGTCGGCCGGCTTATTGTTTGTGCTCCACTTCAGAACAAGAAACGACACTACATAATTGCTGATTTATCCTTCACTCGCTATAGACAAAAACTCTCCCCTCGAAGTACTTCTACGGGAGCTACCACAACCGTTCTTATTGCAGACAATTGTCTAAAGGAAGAAAACGGCGATTTCCCGTTATCCCTCAAGTGCGATGGTTGTACGTGGTGGCTCCAGGCAACGGGGATGATATTTAACACATTTCAGTTAAAATTCGCACAGTTTTGGCGAGTGCGAGGAAAGTTAGCGAGCGATCTTGACCTCGGGCGCTCCGCAATACCTCCCCTTCAATAGCTCAAAAGCATACCCAAGAAATTGAGCTAGTTCGATGATAAATTCGCCCAGTACGCAATTTCTGGTTTTGAACGGAACTTTACGTCAATTGTCCTGTAGTAAACGTACGTTTTACAAGAAATAGCATAGTCCTCTTAAACAGGGGACACATTCCACGCAAACATGTTATCTAAGTGTGAGAGAATAGTTTCCCAATGACATCGAGCGGGCTAGGCGCAGCAACCATTAAGGGGTGGGGGTACAGCTGATAACCAACTGAAAAAAGTACCAAGAAAACAGTAAAATTACGGTACTTACAAAAGTTATTTTTCTAAATCTATTTACGAAAATGAAAGGCAGAAAGAAATGCCAGGACTCACCTTCGTTCACGTGACGAATGCTTTTCCCCGGCCCGCAAGCCCTGGAACTTCGCCGCTTCAAAGTTAACACATGATAGAAAAATCGAAATCAAAAGGAATAGAAAAAGTAGTTAATACCAACTAGCAGACGTAGAAGTCGAGAGGAAGGGATGGTGTCCGTGAAAGGTGAGGCGGACACCTTGGAAGGAGAAGGCGGGCCCGGGCAGTAACGGCACGCAGTTTATGTTGCTGTGCTGACTGACTCCTATTAAAGGCACCAGGTGATCGTGGTCTAGTGGATAAGACATTGATTCATAATTCGCGACGTATATTTGAGGATTGTGGATCGAAGCTCCGGCGCGATTGCCGTAATTTTTGCCTGAGTCAGCAGCTCTTCAAAAGCATCTCCAAACTACCTCAGTACAATTGGCGCCCAACTAGTGGTCGAACTTCTTCATTCCAAGAAAAAGAAAAGGCCCAGAGAGAAAAATTAAAAAATTACGAGAGAAATAATGAGACGAATTCTCGGGTCCGGGATTCGCTGACGCTGTGAAAGTTCCGAAGGGAAATAAAATGGGCGACGCGCCTACTAAAATGTGAAAGAAAAGACTTTCCTTGTAGCCCTTTCGTTTCTCGTATCAAAGATCGGATTTTCCGGGGATTCGCTCAGCGTCATAAATTCCTTAAAAGAGTCCGCTCCAGGAGCAGCGGTTAAAAGACGAGGAGGGAGATGTGCTGACTGACTCCTATTAAATGCACGCGGTTGATGATGGTCTAGTGGTTAAGACAGTTGTTCATAATTCTTGACGTAAGTCGAGGATTGTGGATCAGAGCTCCGTCGCGATTGCCTGAGTCAGCAGCTCTTCAAAAGCATCTCCAAACTACCTCAGTACATTGCCAGCATGCACAAATAAGAATAAAAATCGACTGAGTTCCTAATGAGTACAACTTGCGTTATTATTCACCAAATGAAGCAATAATTCCTCATGGGTGACGCAAAACATATATGTCGGTTCTCGGCTACAACCAATCGCAGTGAAGAGGAGATTGCTACATGACGTTGCACATTGGGATATTCGCTAGATCCGACTTGCTATCCAAATAATCACGCTTCCGATATTCTAGACATGTTTTATGATGTTATATGGAATTAGAAGAGTGAGATCAAATGTGCGGTTCAGTAGACGCTACATTGCTAGCCAGAGCATCTAGGAGCTATCAGCCGATTTTACATAATTTTGTCCTGGCGCGGTGTGTGGTGCAAGAAAACTGCTGAGGAGATACGTTGGCTGGGTGTGTCAGCAGGCGGTCACCGCACTGATTTTACCGAACAGCCCACAATGATACACTATTTTTTCTGGATCAGCTCAAGGCTCAAGCAAACCGCGTGTCCATCGAGACGGAGAAGGGTTCATTACTAAAGTGAGAAACAATATTTCATCGTCACCTACCAACCACCCGGCTGGTCTGGACCATATCACACAGCCTCTCTAAAAGTATTTACCATGAAAAGCTCACCAATAAACATATTATGCGATCATGTCACCCAATGCATTATGTTGCAGAACGCAATAATCTGCCAACTCCAAAACAATAGCTTAAGACCCAACCTGACTATACGCTTTTGCTCCAAAGTTTCAACGCTATTCGAGCATCATAGGCTTTCAAAACTGCTCCTGCCATTCCCCCATCTGCCGCCACATCGAAGACTGTTGGCTCATGTTTCTCGTGTTAACCTGCTGCATAAAGGCTGATCTCTTATCTTTTTTTAGAGCACAGTCGTCGCGTTAGTCGCGCCCGGCGTTGTGTGTTGGAGTGTTGAGACCCTGGTCTCGAATGAACGACGTTTGTGAGAAGCTAGTGAAGCCAGTGAATCGGTGAATAGCCGCTATGCTGGCCACAAGCGGTGTCGTCCCTGCCTTGACGGGGATGCTGTAGCGCGTCCGTGCGCTTTCGTAAAGATGGCTATCGTAGGCTAAGTGTGTAGCATTTTGCACGGGCAGACATCAAACGACCGTCGTTTAAAGTGGCGTGGTCTGTAATTGAAATCCTCGTGGTCGGACAATAGCTGAGTTTCTTGAAATGGCGGATGCCACCGCGCCTGGCGCAGGCGCTCTTTGATTGAGGGGATTATGGAGTGCGAGTGTCTAGCAGTGGTTCTCAAGTCGTACCTGATTTGCCACTTGTCTATGAGCCAGTTTAGGGCAACCTCCAGTTGTTTCTCAAGCCTCCACCCTCTGACGCCCGGTCCAACCTCTTTCTAAGAAACCTCATCATACCTGCAATAACCTACTGTAACATGCCTCATTTCATTCAAACCGAAAAAAAAAGATAACCTTGATTTAAAACCAGAATGTCATTGAGGATACTCCCTCCTACGTGTTTCATTGTACCAAAGTAATTTAAATTAATTGGAATTTAATACATTGTAGCATTGTTATATACAAAAGGTTAAATCGAAAAGTATTTCTTAATTTACAAATAGAAAATATCGGATGACCAACTGAGTTGACTAACCAACGGAAGCATGCAATCGAAAGATAAGAGGAGAATGAGGTCACCAGTGCAACACACTCCAGTGTTACGAACCGCACATTACTTCGGAAAGCAGCGCAGTAACGCGGATTGACCCATTTTTTCCCTTCAAGTCGCCGTAGCAGACAGATGAAACTATCGAGCGTTTTAGCAAGATTTCCGCAATGCGCTTTCCAAACTATGTTTGGGGTCAAGATAAACTCGAAGCGGTTGTACCGATTACTTTCTTCAGACTCTCGTCACACGTAAGAAATGAGATGAAACATTTCATCTCGACATGAAAAAAGAAAGTTATTTGAAATTGCCCATTTCCGCTAATTTGAGTTACAATGTTACGTCAATTTTGATCAAGTAACAATGTACGTAACTTGTTACATTGTAGTTCAAACAAGTCAAAAATGGCAACTTTGTAACTCGAAATGGGGTTTCAAAAAATTTTTCGTGATATTGTCAGTCGACTCTTTGTCAACTGTTAAGAGTAATGCCACGTTACATAATTCAAGTTTGGAAAATGTATTGTGCGACTGGGGATGGTATGAGCTCTCAATTGTAATGTTAAACGTATTCGATATGACACGCCGAGATCAGATATCTGATGGAGTATGTGGTAACTAGACACCAAGCTCGATGATTGTCCTGTAAGCTTACTATGTTTCCTTCTCACAGTTTCACTTACCCCTTCGGTACTTCACATACGAGTGACTAAGAGGTTCGTAACTACTAATGACTAAGGCGATTGAAGATGATTATTAAATTAACCGAAACGTTGACATGAAAGATTTTCGTCTTGCACTGAACCTCAACAACGTCTTAAACGTATGTACGCGTATACATGATTTAGCAGTTCGCGACTAGAATATTTAAAGGAAAAATTGATTCACGCGAGGTTGATTGCTGAATTTTAAGAAATCAAAATATGAGACAAACGCAGACACAACGTTAATAATTATTTCTGAAGCTCTGAGAGCGCCACCAGGGGTAGGTGGGTGAGGGAGGGAGGGGGCTTACCACTGTGTAAGGGATTAAAACTTCTTTAGGTTGGTTGGTCAACTTCAGAGTGTTCCTAAAAGCCCCGTCTGACTTTTTTTGGATAGATTTAGCACGAAAGATGAATGTGGCCAGTTGGGACGGGTCTGGAAACTATGGCCGAGAGAAAACCAAGAACCATGAAGTCGGTGGCCCTTTTACGATTTGTGGCATTAAAATTTAAACCCTGTTCTACTGGGCTGACGAGTAGAAGCAGTAGAGATGTGAGCATTCGAGGGGTCTGGGAAAAACTGAACTCCACACTGAGCTCGTCGGATCCAACAAAGAGGGGTGGGGTGCTGGAAAGACTGGAAAACTTGATACGAAGGCCGAGGTCAACGTATTTGAGCTTCGCTCAAAAGAGACAATATCCCGTTACATGGAACCAATCAACCATCTGTCATTTAAAGGTGGAATTGCCACGCTGCTACTTTTGGAAGTTGGGCGATATCCCACCTGGTGGCGCCAACCACCCTGTCACATGTAAGTTGTCAATAGTCCAAATACCCTAGAGCATGAATGAGTGTGTTAACTTTGAACTTCTTCGAAATCAAGTACATGCTCTAAGGTAATACGAGTGGTCTGCTTTCTCACCATGAGTTGGTCATTTAGAGCTGCGCCCAATCATGTGGCCTGCAGCTGGCAGCTGACAGTGTCTTTTCAATTAGCCCTGCACACACTGTACGCAGCAAATAGCTGAGTCTACATGTGAGGGAAATAACAAAACTGAGTCAATCAACTGGCCCTCAGTTGTTGGAAGAAATCAGAGATGGAAATCACTCTATCAATAAAGCAGAAATAGCTGTACGAGTTGCCTATATCTAGGCGTGATTGGCTACTGCCTTGTTGTCTGGGGTAGCAAACTAACAGTCAATCAAAGAGAGTATTGGCCCAATCCCAGAGAGCTGCACTCCTGTAGATCACCAACGCCTATAAGACTGTATCAACAGAAGCACTCCAGGTGATCACTGGTCAGTTACCAGTTGATGTGGCCGTTGAGTGCAAGGTTGACAAGTGGTGAGTGAAACGGGAGCTTCCCCCGCTTTGGGCTGAAGTCTCACGACAGAACCAAAACTTGCTGCTATCGACGAATGGGCGTTAGAGAAATGGTAAGCGAGATGGGAATCCTCGTCAAAAGGTCGTGACACGTATGAGTTCTTCCCCAACATCCACGAACGTCTTTCAAGAAAATGGGTTGAGCCAGACCACTGGACGAGCCAGTTCCTCGCGGGACATGGTGACTTCGAATACATTCGAATGCAAATCTCATGCCTACAGTGCGGAGGAAACAAGAAACCACGTGCTGCTCCGCTGTAGTTTCTACAACTGTAAACCACAGTTGTTGGGAGGGCAAACGAACTTAGCAGCATTGACTGCTACAAAGCAAGCTATAACCATTTTACAGAGTTTTCAAAGAAGGTGATGGCTAAGAAACGTGGTCATAGTTGATCTGTCCTTTTGAAACTTGCCACCCAAGTAAATAGTTAGATCAGGTGGGAAACCAGATTAAGAACTCCTCCCAGACGTTACAGGATTTCTCAGGTGGTCACCTCTGCGTGGTAACGCATGGGCAACAGCTCTCTACCGGGAGACTGGCTCACGACCAAATACCTGCCGTACCTCCGCCGGTCTTAGTTCTGTGGAGTTCATTTACGTAAAGCGCGTCAGCTCTAACGACTTCTGATATATTTGAAGCAAGGCCAAATATAAATATCCAAAAATTATTACGTATCGAAACATTTTTTTGGCCTATTATACTTTGTCTACTTTTAAATCAATGCATCATTGATCTCCTGAAACGGTTAGTGTATCCTGCTGTAAAATAATGTGTCCCTATTATAACTGCAGATATAATGGAAATCCGAGAGATGAAAGACTACGGGTACGTCGTCCATCAACGCATTGACCTGCGCCGTTACTCATCCCTCAGCACAATTATTGAAGTGCTACTGGAATTTTTGCCATGTGACTCAAGTGGTTTATGTGTGGCTGTATTGAAGCCAACTGTGATGACTACTTATGGTAATAATTGTTGTACTACGTATTATTCAGCTGTACAATAGTGCTATTTTATGATGCGGATATCTTTGAATGGATAATCAATTCCGCCGGTGTTAGCCACAATACAGGAGAACACGTTGAGAATGATACCAATCGTAAAATGAACTAATCGATTTATTTTCTTGGGCCTGAGCTTTACGATTTAGAAAGGAAAGTTATGCAATCCGCTGGAAAAAAAAGTTGGAGTTCTCTTCAGGTCTTTGCGTTTTAAAGGATACTGCGTCCGAAAAACACCGTTTGGGAAAATAGTCTGTGTCCGTGTGTGTGAACGCGCTTGAGGGGAAATGCTCAAGTTCTATATTCTGCCTACAAATCAATTGTGAATGCCGAAGGGTTATGAGAAAAATCGATCTAATATTAACTAAAACTATAGTTATCATAGTGATGAAAATACCATATACTTATTTTTTCTGAAAACGGCTCAAAGGATTTGGATGAAATTTGTTGCTTCCACAGTTCCAAATAACCTAGTAGTAACGAGAAATTCTCGTTTGTGAGAGAAGTACGAAAAATGCTAAACGATATATGATGCTACGTTTCAAGGCATTAGGATTCCAAATCAGCAATGTCCGTCGTGTTTAGTATCGTTTACCAGGTAAGTCGATTGGAACGAGTCTTAGAGGTGTACAATTGCTTCTAGACCGAAAACAGTGAAATCAAGTGAAGTCTACTAACTGAAAGAACTAGCGAGACAACAGAGCAACAGTAACCGTTTCACCATTTGTACTCCCTCCAGTCTCATTAAAACCACCAGTCAACTCGACTCCTCACGAATGTGAGAGCCAATTGCCTACTGGCGCCTACGGGCGCTTGGATTATTCAATTTTCGTCGTTCCGCTGTAGTCAGGTGATGTTTTGTATGGTATACTGGTATTTTTCGACGCTGAATCGAATGGGATGGCGGTGTGAAACTACGTCAAGCAGTGCATGAGAACGCTACACTGTTGTGTAATAATTTTCAGCGTTATTTACGGCCGACCAGCAGGTGTTCGTAGAGCCTTACAACGGCCAGCGTTTTAATTTGCTCTGACACTCCCTTGGCCAAAAATGTCCGGGTTTTTCCTCATTTTGTTGAATATTTAGGCAGTAGGATTAGTGTACTAATACTAGTGTACGCGTATCTAACAGAAATAGCGACTCGTGAACGTAACCACTAGAGTACACCTCTTTCTCGTTTAAAATTCTCGACTGATCTCTACATCCGCACTTATTTTCCATTTCTCTCGCACCGAATTAATATATTTACTGTTACTTAACACTCACATATCAACTATCTGAAATGTAGAGGACTGAAGGAAAATCGATTCGATGTTTGACAGAAAACTGTCTTCCTAGAAATACAGATAGCAATCACAGAGGAATATCTTTCATGTCATTTGGGCTACACGCTTCGCGTTCTTGGTGAACATAGCTGAAGAACCCAACATAGAATCATGCACGATGAAAAGTGGCGAGTGGAGAGAAGTGCAGTGTGTTAGAGAATAACTATACGCAAAATCTAAAGCCACTTGATGAAATCCTCTGAATAGCATTACAGTGTCTTCTTTTAATGAAAGCGTTAAAAATATTCACTCTAGCAACATTATACTAAAGACTTCACGGCTAGCACATTAGTCAAATCAGTTGTAATGTTTTTCCAGATCCCTGCCAACTCCGGGAGCAAGAGATATGTGAAAAGTTGATTAACACATCAGTAGTAATGAAGCCAAAACGGTGAGTGACTATCGAAACTACGCTCTTCTAGGCTAACATCGCCCTGTTTCACTAACCTTTCCAATATTGCTCACTCACTGCATTTTGGAGCTCGACCAGGTATGAACCAGCCCTGAACCGAACCCTCATCTCATCAAGAGTAACAAAGAACAGCTATCACATTCTCTCTCTCTCTCTCTCTCTCTCTCTCTCTCTCTCTCTCTCTCTCTCTCTCTCTCTCTCTCTCTCTCTCGGACTAGTGGAGAGTGTGAAACAAATATTTAGCAAATATTTAGCAACAGATTTACAAGGGCAATGTGTACTTGCCCCGTGGCTTCAATGGAAGTACTTCTGAACATCCCACCTCTTCACATACACATTCAGATGACCGCATACCTGGGAGCGCTAAGGCTTTTGCAGATAGGAAATGTTTCCACTAGGACTAAGGCAAGCCTCCAAGGAACAACTAGACAGTTAGAAGAGGCAGCAGTCCTAGCTAGTGACGTTATGCCAGAGTGGATGAACTTCCAGTTGCCATTTGGTGTCAGCGTCCACTCACGGGAACGATGGGAGAAAGGGACGTTCTGGGCTGAGGTGGGCGCCCTGCAGTGGTAGACTGAGGCAGAGTCTGTAAGTCTGTGATGGGCGGCAGAGCAGTACTGAGCATCATAGAACCCAGTCTTGCTAAGCCGCTGGGGGAATACGTCACGATATTTCAAGCAGAAATCTTTGCTATAAAGATCTGCGCAGGAGAGATCCTGACCAAAGGACTTAAGGGCAAGCGGATCTACATGTACTCACTCGGACAGCCTTAAAGGCTATTGCAGCCTACAGCTTCTGGTCCAGGCTGGCATGGGAGTATCTTCAAGCGCTCAAGCGACTCGGTGCCGATAGCCGAAAAGGGGTACGGAATCCCTACCCTTCGGGCCTGACCTCTACGTAGGGATGACGAAAAGTCACCTGAATCGTGTGGTGGCTCGATAGGAGATACAGGAAAGTAGCGTCCATTGGCCACGACTAAGACAAGGCAACGCCTTCTTGTTACGCCTTCCTGTCCAAGGGCGAAAGCGATGCTGACACTCTCTAGACAGGATCTCAGAGTCTCGATTAGCTTCCTCACTGGACACTGCCACAACACGATGGGCATCTCAGAGGTGGTGGAATGCAGATTTTGCGATGAGGAGGATGAGACGGCAGCCATGGCAGCCAAACGCTTTGAACACTTTTCTCAGGAGTTCATTGAACTCCAAGTCGTAGCGGAGTCTGCGGTGAAGGACATACTCGGCTTCCTAAGGGAGGTGGGTATGTACGACGCCTTCTATTAATAAAGGGTTGGCGTCACAATAGGCTCACAATTTGCTGTTTTGAAATTTTCTAACCGCATCCGAGATCTTGAGGTTGTTAAAGCAGCCATAAAAGCTTCTCGCATTTTGCTTAGTTTTGTAGAAAAACGAGGTCTGCTGTACTTTTCAAATGATGCAAATGTTAATGTGGGTGGATACTGCCTTTCCTTCCACGGCGGCTGACCATAAACAAGAACTCACGAGCACATCTCAGAGATTATTTAGCCAAATATTTCTTAACCCCAAAAACTTCACTTACTTGGATCGGAAATATTCACGTAATTAGGCGCCTATTATGAAGAAGTAGTTAATATGTAGAAAATATACATTTGTACCGTCAATTTCACTACGTCCTCGACTTTTGCACTCGCCTCCCTCGTTTTTTGCTTCTTCGAATAACTAGAAAGATGGAAATTGTAAAGAACAGGGCGTTTTCACACAGGTAAGTTTTTTGGTCTCTCGTCATTAGGAGCTGGAAACTCAAATCACCAGGCAACCAGGCATGTAAATCACTCATATAACTATTTACAAACAGGTTTTGTGAATCACAAACGCCTCCCCAACCTAGTAGCGCCGAGTGAGGCTTCCTATTGTAAACTCAAAGTAAACCTGTTGGAAATTTGCGTCACTAATCAGTTTCTTTTCAGTATCCCTAAGTGCATACGGCCTAAGTGACTCATGAAACGTTTTAGTTTGATGGGCAGAATGGTGACGTCGAATCAACGTCAAATGTTCGCAAAGTGATGTCGGTTATCTATCTAATCGTCTCTCGGACACGAGGAAACTAGGTGCAGTATCCAGTTGCCGGAGGTTTTTTTCGGCGAAGGCTTCTTTATTATAAGTTTTCGTTTCATTCCAATTGTATACAAGGCGTACTGATCTTGATGCCAGATCAGAAACTAACAGTCGATGTCATTAGAGCGACGATTTATGAGCGAATTGTTTTACCGCTCCCTTTGTTTCAGGAATTCACTACAGTTCAGTATTACTCAAGAGTGGGATTGGGGGCCTCTAGTCGTAGAGATGTATGATACTCCAGGGGAATTGAATTGCAACAACATTTCGACGACGGAAAATTCGACTGCACATCAATGGACAAACGTTCGTGCAACAAGATATATTATTTTGATTGTTATGTTAATAGCGAATAGTGAGATTCTTTGTTAAAAACCAGATTCAGTTTGGGCCTAGAAAGCCTTCACTGCTCACTACATTTCTTAAGACAGTGGCTATGCTGAACTGATTCATAATACGCAGTTCACGAGGGGCATTCTTTAAAAGTTACTTGCTCGAAATATCTCATGCAGATCGTTGCTGAAGTTCCAGCGCTTTTAGAGAGTAGCGTTGAATACCACCGGACTATTTCAGAGGCTCATTCAAATATTCTAGTCGTTCCCGACACACCAACTCTATAATTCCATCGCCTGTTTAAAATAAAGAATCAACTAAACGGTTAGAACCTTCGAATACACCAGAAGTAGGTACATTTTGAAGGAACTAAATAAACGCGTACCTAGTCAGTCTAAACTAAATAATTTTATGAATATTAGTCTCCCTTCAAGCTTCGAGACTTGTTCTGGACAATATCCGCTGCGGATTTCGCATCTCACTTCACATTAACGCTCCTCTCTGGCGTTGAAAATTCGCGTTAAAAACACTACCTGAAGATGACGGGCGCTGGCTCACACTCATGCATTACACACAGTCGCAAGGATCTCAGGGTGGTGGTACGATTGGTTCCATCTACACCGCATGAAGGTGATCCAGGATATAACCTTGTGCAAGCTGTCTATTGAGGCTGAGGAGGAGGATCTACCTGATCCTACGGCTGAGCTTCCCCGATAAAGTTCGGTCGAGGTACTTGAGAGTTAGGAATAAACTGTCTTTGAAGCCATCGTCTTTTCAGCTCTGAAGACCAATCATTTTCAATCGGCAATCATGAATAATCATGGTGCAGGCGATTTATCAAACTGTTCACTTGCATTTAGCGTTAACATTTTGATCTGAATCGCCAGGGGCATAACAATATTACTTGTCAGGTTCAAACTCTCAGTCAGGCCTCAGATATGACAAGATTATACAATTCGAACGATTAAGATACCGTTTCAGCCAGTTATATCGGACATTCTCAATTTATTGACCAGTCCACGCAGCGTTTGACGACCCTTGTTTTTTTGGGGGACGTAGGAGGAATGGTCTGCTCCTAGTGGCTACACGAATTAACTCCTACGTATTGAGAATCAATCTGGAATCTCAATGGTAGCACTTCTATCTTGTCCTCCTCGCCTCAACCCTGCAGCGGGCCACCATACCCATACTACCCAGGAGTGGTCTTTCCTCCATATCTTCATGTTTCATCCCTACGAGACACTGGATCAGCAAGCTCCATCCTCTTCTGGCTCAGCACTGCCTTGGAAAATTGAGCGATGCACTTTCAGTTTTCCTCAGAATTCAATGTGGAGCGGACGAATGCATCTGGCATTTGTTGGCCTACTGTGTCTTCCACCGTTCACCGCCAGCCTCCTTTGGCAGGAGAAGATGGCATGGGAACTACCATCCACTATTGTCCTGCAGAGTAGGCAGTTTGGGCTTGCAGCCTTACTCATTTTGTTGCAACTACGCTCCACACACTGACGACCCCTGTCAAGCACGTGCAATGATGCCGTTAAATTTGGTTGACACGATACGGTAAATGAACCTACACCTCGTAGAATTGATTGAACGCTCCTAGTTTCACAAGATTAACTCTTAAGAACTTGACTAAGAAACTTGAGGAAATAAAATCTCGAATATTTGTTTCAGCCAAACACAGAAATGGTCATCGGAAACTTGAAGGCATCTAACTACTGTGCGAGGGTAACAAATATTTTTATATTCTTATACGACAACACGTTGTAATTTGTTCATAGCACATTGTTCAAGCATTTGATATTTGTTTCCAGGTTAAGTACACTGAACAGGGCGTAGACTGCTGTAGCATATTCACAGGAACTGTGTACCTACATCCCGGTAGGGTCGACATAATCGTTCATTCCCTGACATATTTCGAATCCAAAAACCAGTTATGGAACCAGATGCCGAAGTATTGAATTTACTTCTGACTTGGATACTGTGAGGAATAAAAACGATCGCGCCCAATGAAATTCCTGGCGGAGCGAAGCCTGAACGACTTCAATTCACCATAATTTTGTAATATTCTGACTAGTGACGTGCTTAGCTTCAAAAAGTTACAAAAAGTTGATTTAGAATATTGACCGGGGAAAGGTCTTGAAAAGGAACGTCCCTTCTTCGTATTATAATATAGAAACGTCTGATGTCTTGGAGCAACATTCCAGTAGAAACGACATGAAATTGCTAAACGAAAGTTTGATAAAGTTCCTTAAACTATTGATTAAACCTGCGCAAAGAGAAGTTAAGGACCTCTTCACACAGTGAAGGTTGTTTGAAAGGAATGAAAAATATGCTGAATCTTTCAAAGTGGACTTAGGTGGAGAAAGTTTCACTTTGCTTTGAAGCACGAAGTGAGTTACTATTCACAAATTCTTCCTCACAAACACAGCTAACAGCCAAATTAATGGTGATCGAAGTGACGTACTTTCGATATAAGATTTACGTACTTTGAAGTTAACGGGCTTTTTTATATTTTGGTTCCAAGTCCTTTCTAAGCAGCAATAGAAACCAAAAACTAAACGCAACGGTTTGAAAGAAAGGAATGACGCGATAACTGTATGATGCAGTGCCCACTCGTTAGTAGAAAGTGTGGCTAGGGATGCTGTGAAGAACGCCCGTTGACATATCCAGCTGACGGCCAAAGTACGAAAATTGGCCATTACGATGTGCTCTTGAACTCGGTCAGTGTGGCAGCCTTTCAGCCCCAGGAAAAGGTGGCATTCTCCCTGGCACCACTACCAGGATCTTACTTACTTCCCATCTCAACATGGCGTTCTATAGGAGTTCGCTTGCCCTTTATCCCTTCCTAGTGTTAATCCGTCTCCTTCGGGCTATTGGTGTCTGTGCCTTTTCGATTGTTTCTATAATGCTGTGAGACGCCGAATTTTTATAAAATGAGATGAATTTAGGGGAGACGAGAAGGAGAATTGATGTAAAGATTGAAGAAGGTGCTCGGAGGCTGGAACGAGAATGCAAGGGAGTTGGAACACTTCGTGCGCAACGGAATTATGGAGAGACAACCTGCTTCCTCAAGGGACAAAAAATGGCGAGAGAACCTCGATTTTGGTGGAAGACTTGGCGTACTCTGTATTTGGGCTAAACACTACATCGAATTCGGTTCTCGAGTCAGTACTACATGTAACTATCACTCCTCATGCCGGTGATAAGGTTGACGGCTTCGAGGGGAACTGATAGCGAAGCCTTCTCTCTAGAGAGAGAACGCAACTGCTCAGAACAGTCCTTCCTCTCGTTAGCGCCGTTCCTTTGGCGAATCTATTGCTGTATGATATGAAGAGTGACTCAAGAAGAATAACACATCATTGAAAAATGACGAACTCGGCAATAAAGAAATGGAGAGGACTATGCTATGTAAAGTTAACGTACCTGTTAGGTGAGTCCGTCTCCTCTGGCTTGTGAGTTACTGTAGGCAAGCGCTTTCGATGTAAAGACATCATCGTCTGGCCGTTTAGTCAGTACTGGAGTCAGTCAGTTGGTCGTGGTCTTTATATACAAAGAGAAAGGTGAAGGGAGTGATGGAGCGTTGGGGAAGGGGCGGGGAGAGGTCTTGTTGGTCAGTCTTGTTAATAGTACCTTAGCCGGACTGGCTGTGTTAGGTATTAAAGAAATTAAGGGTCCGCCAGTAGGCAAATACTAAAGTTAACGTACCTGTTAGGTGAGTCCGTCTCCTCTGGCTTGTGAGTTACTGTAGGCAAGCGCTTTCGATGTAAAGACATCATCGTCTGGCCGTTTTAGTCAGTACTGGAGTCAGTCAGTTGGTCGTGGTCTTTATATACAAAGAGAAAGGTGAAGGGAGTGATGGAGCGTTGGGGAAGGGGCGGGGAGAGGTCTTGTTGGTCAGTCTTGTTAATAGTACCTTAGCCGGACTGGCTGTGTTAGGTATTAAAGAAATTGGGTTGGGCTCCATCACTCCCTTCACCTTTCTCTTTGTATATAAAGACCACGACCAACTGACTGACTCCAGTACTGACTAAACGGCCAGACGATGATGTCTTTACATCGAAAGCGCTTGCCTACAGTAACTCACAAGCCAGAGGAGACGGACTCACCTAACAGGTACGTTAACTTTAGTATTTGCCTACTGGCGGACACAACCCAATTTCTTTAATACCTAACACAGCCAGTCCGGCTAAGGTACTATTAACAAGACTGACCAACAAGACCTTTCCCCGCCCCTTCCCCAACGCTCCATCACTCCCTTCACCTTTCTCTTTGTATATAAAGACCACGACCAACTGACTGACTCCAGTACTGACTAAACGGCCAGACGATGATGTCTTTACATCGAAAGCGCTTGCCTACAGTAACTCACAAGCCAGAGGAGACGGACTCACCTAACAGGTACGTTAACTTTAGTATTTGCCTACTGGCGGACACAACCCAATTTCTTTAATACTATGCTATGTGTTGTCGATCGGGGGAGAGGTCTCAATACCAATTACCCCAGACCACAAATTTTGTTGTTAACCTGCAATATCATTTGAAATAAAATAAAATACGTATAAAATAAATAAATAAACCAGGAATTTCTTCTCAAATATAAACAAAATAAAGTAAATTTATTCGGCGGGAATGTCCGTAGAAAAACCACCGAGAAAAAAAAAAACAAAGAAAAGCGTCTCTGACCGTAATGACGAGCTGCGTAGCAGGTGGTGTTGAGGTAGTTATGGCGAGATATGCGTAGCAGTAGGTGTGAGGCAGTTATGAGTCTTGGGAACGTCCTTCGGTCGAGGTAAAATGGCAAGTTAGGATGTCCGAATTACCCTACCACGGTGAGCCGTCTGTACACTTCAGTCTTGCTGTGCCGTCAGTAATAGGTCCCAATCCGAAAACAAGAAAAGAAGGTGAGAATAAAGGCGAACTGAGTAGTCGGGATGCTGATGACCCAGTAAAATATAAAAATGAACAAATTCGTCGGGATTCTGATGACCCTTATTCGATTCGGCAAACGAGAAGAATGGACGAAAAAGGAATCGGGGCTTCGAGCTTGCGGCACATCCAAAAACAAGTTGTCATGAGTCTTCATCGCTTCCCCGCTTGGCGTCATGGGCTCCGCTCCGTGATGCGCGTTCGGTCAAAGTTACCCGCGATAGGCACCGATTAAAAATAAAACTAACGAAAATAGAAGATGAAAATAATTTGCCGCGCGGGAACATACCGCCCGCCAAAAGAAAAAAAAAGATAAATATAAGATAGATAAATGAGTTTGGATCACTACGAGCTCTCGTTTCCGTGTAATGTTCATTAGTCCTTCAAACCACGACTCATAGCGTAGTGCTTTTAGTTTTTTCATTGCCCAGTTCTCCATTTTCAAAGAGTATTCTTCTTGAATTACTCTATACGTATTGAATGGATGTATCAGCCAGAATATTAAAGTTTACGTATCTGTTAGGTGAGTCCGTCTCCTCTGGCTGGTGTGTTGCTGGTGGCAAGCGCTTTCGATGTAAAGACATCATCGTCTGGCCGTTAAGTCAGTACTGGAGTCAGTCAGTTGGTCGTGGTCTTTATATATGAAAGGAAGGTAAAACGGGATGATGGAGGGTCGGGGAAGGGTCGGGGAGAGGAGGTCATGTACCTCAGGGGAAAACCCCTAAGGTGAATGGAACGTCTTGAATGATCTGTCAACCCTATTGCTTTAATATCAGCCAGAACTTATCAGGAAATGAGACTCAGAACATCAAACCTGGTTGTAGCGATTACGTTTCTCCAAGAACATAATCGACAATTCATCGGTGAACGAAGATACAGCTTCCCATTAGGGATACACTTTGTTCGTAATCGCTGCTGGAAGCGAAAAGAGTTAAAACACAATTCGATTTTCTTTTCGAAACAAAGTTTATCAGAGAATGAGGTTTGGCGCTCTTATTAAAAATGGGAGTTTGGAAGACATGAGCCTGTTCATGTTAGCCTGTGAAACAAAGAAAACCTAAAACTGGTGCGGGAGTGCAGGATGCGGCTTCATCAATAGAGTTAACGTGTGTTGAATTCCTTGCGCAGATGAGGAAACTCCCTACCACGTCTTGGCCGAGTGTCAGAGGCTTGAGAGGGAACGATTTCTGGTCTTCGGTGCTACTTCTCCAAGGGTGCAAAGAAGACTCTTCCTAGAAATGCCTGGCATTCCTTACGATACTAGGCATGGACCTGTTAGACATTAGGACTGGCACCCAATTTTTGGACAGTCAGAGAGCTATATACATACGTTTTGACCCAAACGAAAGTGGGTGAACCATTGGTTTCTGAACCAAAGACTCGATTTATTGGAGAACTTGCTTCAAGAGCTGCGGTTCAAACTAGCACACTGGAGAAATGGAAAGAACCCAAAGGGCAAAAGGCGAGAACTTTTGTTCACGACAACGCCCAATTTGTACATTGACAGACGGTACACCAGCCACCATCTGCCCGTCACTCTTGACTGGATTTTCACACTGACGAATTTTATATTCTCCCAATCATATTGAAAGTTCTTTCTTCCTTTAATTTCCTTTTGCTCGTTTGCACATTGTTAATTTCGAGTGTTTCTGACTGTCATCAGATGATTGGGCTTTTCGAAGTAATCACGACTCTTACATCTCTATATTCTTCTGGTGGACGGCTGCTCCACTATTGCTGGTGGTCTTTATCGCATGCGCACTCATCGTTTCATTGAGAGGCAACCCTTTAAATTATTCTCACAGAAGAGGTACTTAATACCAAACAATGTCACCTTTCATTGAATATTCTCAACAGCATTCCGTTTTGCACTTGTTCACGTCATTTCATCAGTCCCATGCGTCGTATGTATTGGTATAGTGCTTAGCCTTCAAGAAAGTTGTTGAATATTTCGCCGAGATGATAAAATAGAGAATGAACACGAAGCGATCGATCGAAATAATACTAAAAATCTTGAGATCGCAAGTTTGGTTATAGTTCATTGTTTGGTTCAAGGTTCGACGACACATAACCGGAAGGATGCCGAGTCAAACGATCTCGTTGAAGATGCTGTTTTAGTACACCGCGTAACTCAGGAAACTGAAATGTTCCTGGTCTATCCGAAAGGAAATGAGGATTTCATGGGGATGATGCGAGCATTCAGGAAATATCTTAGCGTGTACGCTACGAAGGTGAGTTGCCTGGAAGGTTTGGCAATAATGCACATCGTACATATTTAGTGTTCACTTATTTGGAATTAAGTCTAGATGATGTTTCGCCCGAAGACAAAGCCAACAAAAAGAAATCGTATTGCTATCGCGTATTACTACAGTTCACAGATCATATTTTGGCGTTATGGCATCAACTTACATCAGTGTTTTTAAATTACTAAACAACAGCCCCAGGTAGTGCAGGTAGCTAATAGCCACCGAAAAACTACCGACTGACCCCGTCAATAAATTCATTCGATATTCTAAGCTTGAACACGAGATTAGTATTTCAAGAGCGGACGACCTTCTCATTCGTTCAGTGAGTATTCCAATAACTCTCCCTCGCCTTATCTCACTCCTCACCCCTCACTTTACCGGCACGTTGCTGCCAATCTGTACCAGAACTCAGTCTCCTAGTATCGTTCACGTTCACACCAGTTCGACTATCCGAAGAAGTACGAAAACTCAAGTGTAGTGTGTACTGTTTGTTATTCAGTCTCATTTGCCACTATTCTTTCGTTATGGTTTAACTCCAACTCTTTCTCTCTTGCACCCAACAGAGGTAAATAACGTAAAAATCGTGATGTATTTGCCGTTGTCGATTTTTTCTTGCGTTCGACGACGAAGTATCACAATAGGCATGTAGATAATGATGCGTTACAGATTTCGATTGTGTTGTGGTGCCATTGTTATGAATACAGAGTTGTGTGGAATAGACATAGCGAATGATTGGGGAGTTTCTACTGTTGAAACATATCCTACGTACGGGTTCATGCACTCACAGTCCCTAAACATGGTTGTAAGGAACTTGTGTTCGTTACTTAATCTTCGAAGAAGAGGTTGTTTGGAACAAAACCAGACGGCACCTAACTTTTCAGTTAGCCCACATAATTAGGTAAGTGAAAAGTAAAGAGTAAAAGGCAATAGATGTTGACTTGAGGTTTACCCTCGCTAGACTGACTCTGAGAGGGCTTGAAGGGCCGTTTATTTAAGGGTCCCTCTCCCCCCTTGCCATATCTTCCTACCTCCGTCTGGTGAGGGCTAGCTCTTGTATTTCAATTATAGACCTATGTACATGTGATGGTGGGTCGCCACAATGGTGATTGGGATATTAGTATTCGAGATACAGCGTTATGTACAGCAGCTAATGGCACGTTCCTGTAATATATGCTTTATATATCTTTGATTTTTAATTCCTCGAAACATATCCTTTTCGTTCAATGTACGTACAAACACTGGAAACAGAATGAATTGAGAAAAGAAGAGTCAACAAAGGAACACGAACAACTCAGGCAGGAGCGATATTTTGACAGGTCCTATGACTAAGACACCTGGCTTATAGATTCACTGGAAGAGGTTCTTCGACATATTTTGTATTTTTTCTAACTCTCTCTGAAAAGGTTTTGATTACAACTGCAAGCTTTTACTCATCAACAATTCAATATTAAAGTAAACTAAACGCACGGGTAAAATGTTGAACAGGAGTATTGCGGCCTTACTAATAAAGTAGATTGATCAACAGAGCGATAAAAACCACTGAATTCACTCTGGGGCGAAGGAACATTTCTTATATTACGCCTCGACTTACGAAACGTTTCGCTCAGAAATGTGTCAGTTCACAGGTTTGGGATGCTCATGACCGCACGGAAGTTGAGGATGTTGCGGCTAATCCTGGAAAATGGTTGCTCAGACTTTTTCAAAAACTCGACTTGAAAATCGTGCTGGTGGAGCCGGAAGACGCAGGGCTTTCGTCTGAAGATGAGCTCGAGAGGAGTGACAACGAAGACATTTACTTCTCAGTTTTGTCATACATTATTAATAATCCGTCACTGGCGTTCGACTACCGGAGGCTCTTTGTCGTCAGGTCAGTACAGTTTTCAACTTGCAAACTTTGTGTGACCCACATCTACGTGTCCAGCAATCAAATTACGAGAAACCCCGCGATATATGATGATTAGCTACGTTTGAGTACTTTCGTCTCGATAATCCGGTTTCCAGTGATACTCATAATCATGAACCCTAGTTAGCTGATTCAGTTTTTTTGTTTTTTTTTCCTGACTCGAGGGCGTGTGGGACAAGTCCATTTGTCACTGCGGCCGCATATGGGCCTATTGTGACGCTGGCCCTTTCTTAATAGAAGGCGTTGTACATACCCGCCCCTCTTAGGAAGCCGAGTATGTCCTTCACCGCAGAGTCCGCTACAGTTTGTGGTTCAGTGGTCCCCTGACCGAAGTATTCAAAGCGGTTTGCTGCCAAGGTAGGGCATTCACATAGGATATGCTCTGCCGTCTCATCCTCCTCGCCACACAGTCTGCACTCCACTGCCTCTGAGATGCCCATTTTGCTGAGGTGGTATCAGAGTGGGCAGTGCCCGGTGAGGAAGCTTATCAGTACTCTCAGATCTTGTCTAGAGAGTGTCAGCATCGCCTTCGCCCTTTGACAGGAAGGCGTGACAAGCCTTTTCGCCTGTCTTAGTCGTGGCTGGCGATGCCAATGGGCGCCATTTTCCTGTATCTCCCATCGAGCAACCAGACGGTTCAGGTGACTTTTCGTCAGATCCACGTGCGGTTCAGGCCCGATGGGTAGGGATTCTGTACCCCTTTTCGCGAGGCGGTCAGCCTTTTCATTGCCCTCATGCCCCCTGTGAACCACCCAGCACCCAAATGAGGGAGAGCCTGTTACGGGCGCCGAGCTGCTTGAGCGCATGGAGGCATTCCCATGCCAGCTTAGACCTAAAACTATAGGCTGCGATGGCCTTTAAGGCGGCCTGGCTGTCTGAGAAAATGTAGATCCGCTTGCCCCTGAGTCCTTTGTTCAGGATCTCTTCTGCAATCTCTTGGGTTTTGCCCATTGTTCGCGGCTGCTTATTCAGTCAGCATGCTGACCTTATTCACAGCTGGCCGCAGACATGCCCCTGGGGACAATGCCGTGGCCGTTCCACTATCCACAACCCGTGGTCACGCCTGGTAGCATGGGCATGCTCCTGGGAAGATAACCCAGAACCAGGAGCTGATTCAGTCAGTTCAGCCATAACGTTTTGGCCCGTCACTAGAACGACCGACTACACAATACTTTCCTTCCTCTCATGCTGTACCTAATAGAAATGCTGTTGTGATATACTTCATTCTCATCTCATCATCTTCTCTAAACCCATCATTCAAGTTTCCCGCGCTCTTCGAATTCGCGCTGTTAATGCCATTAGCTGATCCAACGCTGAACTTTTGCCAACACACCTAGCTGACTCATTTCCTGATCCCTTTTCTTGTACCTCGCTCTGCTCCCATTCTGATTACATCTGCAACTATAATATGTGCTATTGGCTCCATCACTCGAAGATACGTCAGTCCAAATTCCCAGTTTAGGAATTTACATAATGTAGTTACAGGAACCATAGCAGACTGAGATATGATGATTAGCTTCAATCATTCACTAGAGTTTACCTGCTCACCACTTAGCAATTAGATGATGAGGCAACAACGATCCACTTGCAGAGTCCGCCTCGATACAATTCCCATGAGTTTGTTTACAGCCATTGCAATGGTCATTCTCAACGTTATGATCTCATGGGAGGAAGTAAAATGTGAACGGAGAAAAGGAGTTGGCGATTTCTGCACTGGGCTCTCCAGTACCTACACAATTCACATCAAAGAGTAGAAATACTTTATAGGAAGAGCCTGAACCCCCACTATGCCATTCTGGGGGGTTCTTAATTCATCCTCACGTCACTGCCGGAAAATGCGCATCACGAATCTACGGAGCTTCTATTCTTCCTTCCCCTCCTGATATATGGGCCCCCGGTATTCAGTCCATTACCTTTTTACCTCAACTAAGAGATCATATTTGTCACTCCTTCACATGAACGACTCATTTAGCACGCATTGGACGTGTACACGCTGTCAAGTGAAACGCGCCAATCTGTCAGCGATCCATTCTGCTTTATCATTGCTGTTTATCTGATTCCTATGAATGCTGAAGGTTCGAAAGTAGAGAAGATCAGCTTTTTGTCTAAAAAAGCGATTCGCAGGAGCATTTTTCTCAAAACTAGGCCATACGATCTACAAACAACAGATCGGATCAAGTTCACTTCATCATAATGAGTGAGGGCAGGCCATCGATAAAGGGCCCACCATTCTACGCCCTTGGAACGGAAAGAAATAACGATTTCTTCTCGGCCCTCGTCGCCCTCCCAACTCGTTGAATTGGATGAGAATCCGTCCTCCGTCAAACTGCGGGCACGAATTATGTTTGCCACTTTTCGTGTTGATTGGGCGAACGGATATGTACGAATCTTAAACGTTTAACTAAAAAGAAAAGGTTGGAAACAGGCGGTGTCTCGTACGACTATATTCGTTACACAATATTAAATCGCTGTTGAACTCAAAATGGCGCACAGAAACATAGTAAACATACCTTCCAATTAGCAAAATGAGAACGAGAGAACAGAAGGGTGCATTTCCTGACACCATTCGGTTAATCCAAGATCACGATTCTTCCTGATGTCACGTCCAACTCATCTTTTCTTTGTTCATTATCCTTTTACCAACTTACGAGTTCACAAAGTCCTAAATGCGACTAAAAACTCTCATCTAAGTCTGAATTTATTGCACTTACCGTTTTGAACCTTCCTAATGTGGTCTTAATACCGCACAGGTATTGTTGAGCACTTTGCCGTTCGTCGAACTACCTTCCTCATTTATGGCCCGTTACGCTTGTCAACATTCCGCACTTAATCTGATTGAGTTGAGATCTTCAGCAGAGCATCTGGAAGCATTCCTCCTCTTTTAGTGCTGCAGAAGATGAGAAGAGTCTATGGTCGGGTTGAATCAATGTCTGCCTCCGTCTGCTTGCAGTTCTAGAGCGTACGTACTGACGAGTTCTTCATTCGCGCTTGTACTTCCTGGTCGATTGCTCTAATTTACCATCTGTCTTCCTGATTCCCAGAACCATCTTCCACACTGACTGACTGTGATAGCGTGGCGTGGAGCTTCATGACTCTTTCTAAGCATGACAGCGCACGTTGCAACACTCAATATTTGTAGTCCTTCATATTCCCCCAGATCTTGACTCTCGGTTGTAACTTATCTCCTGCCGTGAAATACTGATGAACCATACTGAACCATACTGAACACTACTCTTCTGTAATTATTAACTTCGTTATCCCTCCTCGTTCACATCTGATCGCTCAATATCGCTATCCTTGCTAGTCCAAGATACTACGCACCATTCAGATATCACTCCATTCTTCAGGTATTGATTCAACCCCTTCCTTTCACGAAACCAGAATATGGTAATGTACTGAATTATTAGCCAAAATAAAAAATGGCTCATCTTGAAACGTTGTGTTGTTGAAAATGTTGCGGGGTTACCGGGCTCTGAAAAAGGGATTGGGACTGTTCCTCTGACCCCTCGGAGAAAGTAATACCAGTTGTTGGCTGCGCAGAATCACCCGTTCTATCGTTCCCTCTTTGCACTCTCCATAGTTCTGTGTGTATTATACCTATCGGATGTCCATCCTAATCACATCACACTAGACCCTGCGCTGTAGTGCCCTTTTCTTGTATCAATCCACTAGTTCACACGTCCCTCACTCAAGACATGGAGATCCTTACTAACATAAACACACCAACTCATACTCACGCCATCCATGATCATAACACATTATTATTCCCAATCACCATTCTTCAGGTATCGAGGCATTATTCTTCCTTTCGCCCTCTTACTAATTATTTTCCCATAGTTCATCCTATTAGCATTTCGCGGAGGTTTTTTCGTCAGCCGAGCCCATGATTTCGCCGAATTTCTTATTACAATAAGGGAAATGCTAGTTCGGGGCCATGTGTTATATTCAATGTGGTTCAGGTGCTCTATGTTCATTCAAAACAAGGCACGCTTTCCTTTCGTTCGTCCATCTTAATCTTCCTTAGTCCTTCTTCCGCCCCTCGACTTTGCCAAGATCCTCAGCGGAGAATGAGTGCCGTTTAGAGCTCGCAGCTACAATTCGAAAACATGGAACATGGGAATTTCTCCGGGTCAAGGTCCCAACACAATTGTGTATCGGAAAGAAGAGAGGGCAGGAATAAGGGTTTCCTATAACCAGTTACTCAAGAGAAAGGAGGGCCGAGGTGCGAAGCCTCTTGGGAGGAGAAGCCTGGCGGTGAGGGAAATAGGTGAGGGGGGGGGAGCCTGAGTTTTTTTTCTTTACTTGTTTCGAGACATGATTTCGTTCCCTACCAACGTGCCACTCTTCGGTGCCGCTCTCTGGAAGAAAATTGAAGATTAAATCAAATTCCATGCTTCGAGAGATGATAATTTGGGATTTAGTTGGAACCGAAGAAGATGCAGTGTCCTTTTCTCAAAAGAAAGGTCTTACGCGAGCCGGAGTGCCCGTCATCAGATCTGCAGAATAACCGCTAAGGATTGATTTACGTTTTTGAACGCGGAAAAAATTCTTATTTGTTCAACCTCAACCTTTTTAGGACGCACCTCTGAAGCTAAATATACTGGCAGGGCTTCGATAATAAAAAAAACGACCCTTTTAGAATATTGCAGCATGCGATCAGAATCATGAAACGTGACGGTCTGGCTAACAATTGGTTTACAATGCAATAGTATTTGTTTAAAGTAAAACGTGTTCGACTAATATTCCGTTTGCAACAGACTGCACTGCCAATAAAATACACCACTCGTCAAATTCCACAATCCGGTGATATACGGGCTCTGTCCACTTCCTGAATCTCTACAGATTATAAATTCTTTTTTATTTTCGTGGTATTTAAGGCGTGATCGACGAGGCCTTCCATCATTACAAGATTGTATGAGCAGTAGCTCGTATTCTTCAAAAACTTGTTCCCTTTCGATTGCACTTGGTCGGTGTGTTCCATGCATCTAATCAACTAACGCTAAACAATAACTCAAATGTGAATTCGAAACTGTTTAAAATAACGTGTCTTTTTCATGTTTCATTAGGTTTGACGGGCGAAGGATCCAAAGCAGTCTGATCATGATGGTACCAGAAAAACGGTATAAAATGCCTCGTCAATTGGGTCTTTTGATTAGCGATGTAACTGAGTAAGTTGTTCTCTCATTGAAGTAGTCCTACAACATACAAGTCTCCTATCTCTAAACTACGCACGTCTTGCGTAACATACTGAACACGGCGTACTGGAAGAATAGTAGCCACAACATCAGTTATACTACCAAGAAGAAAACGACGGCCCTGTGGAAGTGTCAAACAATATGCGGGAGGACATGAGGCATCAAGCCCAGAAGGGCCGTTGTGAAACCAATCATTTCATATGGACCGTACAGCGCTTCCATCGGAGAGGACTCTAGCAGCCTGGACTGAGCAGGCTGGGATGCTTACTAATAGTGTGGGGTCATGAAAATCACACCCATTAGTATTATGGAGAAAATGTTTGAGCTTCTACCCCTTGATATATTTGTAAAGGCAGAGGCTGTGAAGGTGGCGGACAGACTCATCATGCTTGGAATAGCTAAGGTGCCACAGGCAATTGAAGGGCACTCCGCTATGTTCAGAAATCTGGAAACCTTCATGGAGCTTGGTATATGCACGGATGGATCAAAATCTCCGGAGGGTACGGGCTCTGGGGTGGGGACATGTGGCTCTGGGAGGAGTAGGGCGTGCATTTCCCTGGGTCCCACTGGGCAAAGAAGATCCTTGCAGGAAATAACTGGCATATTTCAGGAGGCTTGGCATGGGCCTGTGAGACATTAGGACTGGCGCAATAGGACATTAGGCCGCAGCGCTCTACACAATGTGGGACAGTCAGAGACTAGTTAAGATGATGAGTTACAATAATCCGTTTTTGTTTACCTTCCCAGTTATTCCGACACTGAAGTTTATCCGATTGACAGTATTTCGGAAGTAAAAGAGCTTTGCGGAAGAGTACAGGCATACCAGGAAACCGTGTGCCAGGGACCACCTAAGTAAGTACAAGCGGTTTTCTTTTTGAATGTCAAAACAGGCGGATTTAATTGGAATCACGCTTCTTTTTATTTCACCAGTGGTGAATGAGCATGACGCACAGAAGATCACCGTGGTGTCCTCCCACAGATCGAGATTGGCGCTCAGTGTGAATTTGACTGAAACGACAAACGCGGAGAGCTGTTTATATTTGTACTCTTTGCTTTTTTACATTTTTTGTATTACAAGCGTTTCATACTAATTTTCCACGATCATTTACCTTTCCAGAAGGAAATTCAAACCTTGCGATGATGACAAAATGTTCGATGTCCCACGCTGTTCCACAGGTTTTAGTGGTCACCAAATGCACTAAATCATAATGTACAATCCGTTGGATGGGTAAATGTGTTAGGGACGAGAGCTGAGAGTCAGAATACCATTGTGGAAGTTTGAGACTGGAAATGTTTAAGGAGAGTAGGCAAGTAAGAGCTGGGGAACAGGATGAGGGAAGGGGTGAGGAAAACCCACTGTGAAATCAATAAGAGGGAAAATACGTTGTCGGTTCAGATAATAAATTGTGTCCTCAGGGCTTGGAAAGTCACAGCGCGACATTGACTGTCAGAGGGCTCTAGGCGCTGTTGTTGATGGTACAGAAAAAGACTGGGGAAGGGCCAAAAGCTCGAGGCCACTGAACTGGTGCACCAATTTGATTTGAGCTGTTCTGAACAACGAGTATATCCCATTTTGTGTTATTAGTTCAAGTATTTCGCCAGGAGTACTTTATGTGTACGGAGAGGGTCGCTGAAAAATGGCACTAGGGGCGTGGAAAATGAGAGTGAATGAGTAAAATTTGGGTAAGGCTGAGATTCAGAATACCAATTTTGCCCTGCTCAACCATCCAAGTGATGGCAGGTAGTTACTAAGTTACAAGGCGACTGGAATGTAATGTTTTCTCTTCTTCTTGTACAACTGCCATCATTGCACACGCCACAAATTGTGAAACTCACAATCCCTCTTTCGTTAGAATGATGTTTTATTCAAAATGTAATTTGGTTTGCCTGTCATGAATGAATAATTGTTGGTTAGCTACTGACTCAAAAATAAGAGAGATCCCGAACTCTGATCCTATAACCCAAGTTTCCTCGAACTGTGAATCTTCGTCTTTGACCACTAGACTACGATCACTGAGGTGCCTAGAATGGGAGACATGGAGTACATCTCCCCTTAGCAATTAGCCGCTGCGCTTGGAGTGAATGAGATCAATGAACCTCACACCTCCGAAACCCATCCCATTCGATTTAGCGTAGTAAATCATGTAAAACATGACCTGACAACGATGGAACGACAAAAACTAAATATGTACGCAATTGGCATGGCGTGGCGAGTCGAGCTGGCGGGTGGTTTCAATTCAATGAGACGGAAGGGGGAGAAAGAGGAAGGGGGAGAGAGAGAGCGAGAGAGAGAAGGAGAGTGAGGGGTGAGGGAGAGAGAGAGAGAGAGAGAGAGAGAGAGAGAGAGAGAGAGAGAGAGAGAGAGAGAGAGAGAGAGAGAGAGAGAGAGAGAGAGAGAGAGAGAGAGAGAGAGAGAGAGAGGGTATGAAGTGGAGTGGGAGGAGGTGGGGGGAAGGATTCATAATTTTAAAAAACTTCTTATACGTTATTGAATAATAGATCCCAACTGTAGGATAGGCCACTAGTGTTGGAAACGAGTTGTTACGCACATGATACTGAAAAGATTACAAGAACAAAATAATTATGCAGTTCACAAACTAAAAACAATAAAAACAGGAAGGACATAATTACCAAGTGGAAAAGACAATCTTACTAAGAGCCAAATTTAGAAAATATCTGGTGCGTTGCAACACACAACTCAGTGAAAGTAGTGTGTTGCTACGCACCAGATATTTTAGGAAGGATATCGATTTTAGCGCGATTTTTACTTTTCTTGGCTCTACAAAGTAGAAAGGAAAGTATAGTAATCGGGACAAAAAAAAATTTGGGTTTTCTTCAGATCTTTACGTTTTGAGGCCTACTCAGTCTAAAAAACCTAATTTCGGTGCGTGGTCCGTGTGTTTGTCTGTAGTTCGATTGGCGGGAGAACGGCTGATCCGATTGAGCTGGTTCTTTCTTTGTTTTGTTCGTTATTTTTTGTAGACGCCAAAATAAGGTTATGGACGATTTCGGCCGATGGGAAGGGGGTGGGGGACGAAAATGTACCAAAAACTAGGGTTTTCGAATTTTTCTCTAAAACGGCTCTAGCGATTTTGATTAAACTTCCAAATTATCTTCTACTAATCAATACCTAACTTTTCTTCTCTATACACATCTCCACAAAAATACAGTGAACGGAGATATGGGCCCCTAAAGCAAAAATAGGTTTTTTACGCTTTTTGGCAAAATGGCTCCAGCGCTTTTCACCAAACTCACAGGATGTTTTCAAATAGTTAATACCTACATATTCTTTTCGATAGATGTTCCTGTGACGGTCCATTGAACAGAGATAAAAATCAAAATGAGTCGAAAATAACGTTTTTTCTAACATTTCCGTAAATTCCAGGGTAACTTTTTCACCAGATGTGATAAATCCTAATGGAGTGTCTTTTAGTCACCCATACCAACATTTCGTTCTGTATATAAGTTATATTGTGAATAATGGTTAACGAAGTGATATGACACACAGTATTCTAAGAATCCACCTGCAACAGTTCGTAAACAAGGTGACTCATTACCAGCCATGCGAACGCAGCAAACTAAGTCGCTGCGTCGGCTATGCGAACCTACATAAACCCCCTCTCGAGCTCAGCTCGGTGTGTACTCGTTTAGCTGTCTTGCCCATGCCAATACCAACTAAGGTAGGCAACGAATACCCCAAGTAAAATTCCTTCTCAAATCTTCGTCAGAGGTGCTTAGCCTACAAGAAAAATGTAAAATAGATCCGTTAACCCTATGTCCGGGACATTTGATAACTGAAGCAGACTTCATCTGCGAAACCAATTTTGTAAGATCTGGTAAAATAGGGGATCATTGTAAATATGTTAAAGTCGAGATTAACGACAATTTTGTAAAGCTTGTGACAGATATTAACCAATTTCTATTAATATTTCCTCACAGTGACGTTGTAACGATTGTCGAAAAGGACGGAGCAGAAATTAAAACATTACAAGGAGTGTATTTGGCTAAACCAGGAAAGGGTCATTTGCTTTATAAAAACAAAACTTTGTTTGCGGCCCACAAAGCAATATCTGGAAAACCAATTACAATGAATGAGGTAAATCTTCGGATTAAGAATGTCCTTCAGACAAACGAAGAAATCAATTTAAAAGATCTTGTGCTAACCTCAGTAATATCCAGTAACGCACACGTTTCGGAAAGATCACTAATTTCAGATCTAGCTGTGCCGAGCCTTTGGACAATCGCACTGTATTTAATGTGTATAAGTTTTATTCTCTTTATTGTAATCAAATTCAAAATTCATTTGAGGAAACATAATTCTGTCACCAGCTAAGTTGTATATAGCATATTTTTCTATTACTGTTTACAGCGTCATAACTATTACTACTACTATTACGATATTGTTTAATTTTTTTTCCTCTAAGCGGGGAGGAGTTATATTGTGAATAATGGTTAACGAAGTGATATGACACACAGTATTCTAAGAAGCCACCTGCAACAGTTCGTAAACAAGGTGACTCATTACCAGCCATGCGAACGCAGCAAACTAAGTCGCTGCGTCGGCTATGCGAACCTACATAAACCCCCTCTCGAGCTCAGCTCGGTGTGTACTCGTTTAGCTGTCTTGCCGTCAGTATCTGTCCCTGTCTAACGTTTGTAATTTAAATTTTATTTGTGGAAAATTAAAAGTTTCTTTTTAAAAACTTCTTCGTCCCCAAGAAGAACTTGACTTATATATATATGTTGAACGGAGATATAAGCCGTGTTAACTCAGAAAAGGAGATTTGTCGAATATTAATTTATCGGTATTCCAATTTTCTCAAAAACGGGTTTAACGATTTCGATCAAACTTTCGGAGTACTCTCAGCTAACTAGTCCCAACATTTTGTTCTCCATAAGTGTTCCTGTAAAAATGCGTTGAACGAAGATATAGCGCCCGCCTATGTAGGTGGTGTTCGAACTTAAAGGGGTGGCGGAAAGTTGTGTGTTGCTACGCACCAGATATTTGGTTGCTGAGTTGAATATGATCCGTCTCAAAGATGTAAACTGTGTCCAGATGAACGACAGTGAAATCACAGTAAATAGTGAGTTGAATTCCACTACTTACACCGCCGATTTTGCTCATGCCGTTCTTTTAACGTTTGAACGGATTAGTTTCAGTCGTTTTCTGTCAATCGCGTCCACAGGCTCACAGAACATGCGAGCATATAGTGTTTTTTTGGACTTAACAGCCCTTGAAACGTACAAATCTGAAGAGGACTCAAAAAAATAAAAATATCTCCTGCAAATCAAGCCAACTAGGTCTATCAGAGAAACTAGTTCTAGATAAATAGGCCAATACGTTCGCGGATTTCGCGATAAAAGTGGTTGGTAAATCGTAGATTTGTTCATTATGTTCGTTTCATTGTATTGATCGTGTACGACCTTGGAGACACCCGATATAATTACTCTGAAAGTCCGACAAATCGATTAAATGTTGTTTGAAGTTTGGCGACAAAAATTCCGTTTACCGTAAAACCGATGTGAATCCGCGATTCGCCATAATTAAGAGCTATTAGTCGGTGGATTTACGCGTACCTTTACTCAGTGCGCGGCAAGATATTCTGGCGTTTTCGAAGACTTCAGAGGTGAGTCCTTTCACAACATGCTATTCTCGTACGCGAGCTTTACTTATTATGGCTTCCCGTTCATCTTAACTCTGCATTGACACACCTACTCTCACCAACGGTTACTACACAGTGGGGTAATTTATACCCCGTACCATTTAAATCGCAGTAGAAATAAATTTTGCTCTTCCCCGCAGGTTTTTTTTTATTTTTAGAAAATGATTATTTGAGTTATTATCGAAATGTGTTATTTCAAGTTTCAACTCCGTAGGTCATTTTTTGACCAAAATTTTGTCAATTTTTGATGTCTGCAAATCGAAGTTCACGAAAGTATCGTGGCAGAGTCGGGTTTTTCGACTCGGTTACTTGATGCGAATCCACAATACAAATTTCCAATGTCAAAATTTGGTTCAAAATTCGACGAATTTGGATTGACTCTGCAACTTAATGGCCAAGCATAGGAGGTAGCAGAGGTGTGAATTGGGAAAGTACAAGCCAATTCCTCAACTGTGGTAAATATTGTAACTATCAACTAATAAGTCAAATTTTGACGAATTTTGACATTTTTGATGAGCCGCCATTTTCTTAGTCCATACTTCAGAGAGAGCAGACTTTTTTACCAAAAATTGAGGGAACTATCAGAAAAAATAGTAACCAACTTTCAACTCAACGGTCGACGTTTTTAGCCGTCGGCTCCTGGACCAACATATGTACACCAACTTTCGGAGCCTAGATACCAAGAAATCGATATCAACCCCCAGATAACGCAACGACGAGGTCCGGCTAATTTTCGGACTGTCTGAAATGTCCATAGGTAATGCCAGAGACGAATTCTGGAAGTTTCGGCATGGAAATTGTATTTTAAGTATTAAACGCGGACACAATAAAACGGATCAAAATTGGTAAAAGTGCCAACAAAAAGACTTTCGGAAACAGGTGAGTAAAAAGACTTTTAACGTCCCACAGCGTGACTGAGGAGGTTAGAAAGCCCCTGTTTGTCTAATCTAACAATTTATTGCGCCCCCGGTACAATACGCTTGCGGCAGAAGTTGTGGACGTGGGCAAGATCGACTGTAGTGTTGTGACAGGGCAATGCCGTCGGCCCTAAGCCGCTGGTGAGTCGAAAACCCCTTCATCACAATTTAATGAGACTAATTGAAAGAAATTTCGGGACAATGCAGCGAAAGTAATCGTTTCATCGTTTGCACTCCCTCCTGTCTCACTCCAACCGCCCACCAGTGTCGTTCTGTTCTAGTCTGGTCATGTTTCGTATCGTTCACTGAATAAAAAACGGACTCGTAGCTCTGTGGTAGAAGAACATGAGTCGAGAGGCTACAGAGGTAAATAGAGGGAGAAAGCTACGTATTTTGTTTTATCATGAATTGATTTTAGATTTAATTTGCTGTAACTTGAAATAAGGTTTCTGAGGATATCTTCTGTTTTATTACACAAAAAGCAAGGACAGTCTTGTACTCGTGTCAGAAAACGAGCGGCGCGAAGCAACACACAACTTTCCGCAATCCGAACACCACCTACACATGCGGGCGCTATATCTTCGTTCAACGCATTTCCACAGAAAAATTGATGGAGTACAAAATGTAGGGACTAGTTCGCTGAGAGCACTCCGTAAGTTTGATCGAGATCGTTGGAGCTGTTTTTGAGTAAAGTGGAATACCGATAAATTAATATTCGACACACACCTGACACACACACATTCCTTATCTGAGTTAACTTGGCTTATATCTCCGTTCAACATATATATAAAGAAATAATTATGGAGAACGAAATGTTGATATGGGTGAATGAAAGACACTCCATTAGGATTTATCACATCTGGTGAAGAAATTACCCTGGAATTTACGGAAATGTTCGAAAAAACGTTATTTTCGACACATTTTGATTTTTATCTCTGTTCAATGGACTGGCAGAGGAAAATTTGTAGGTATTAACTATTTTCGCTTCATAGGCCCATATCTCCGTTCACTGTATTTTTGTGGGGATGTGTATAAAGAAAAAAAGTTAGGTATTGATTAGTAGAAAATAATTTGGAAGTTTAATCAAAATCGTTAGAGCCGTTTTTGAGAAAAATGCGAAAACCCCTAGTTTTTGGTGCATTTTCGTCCCCCCCCCCCCCCACTTCCCATCGGCCGAAATCGCCCATAACCCTATTTTGGAGTTTACAATAACTAACGAACAAAACAAAAAAAAAAGAACCAGCTCAATCGGATCAGCCGTTCTCCAGTAAATCTAACTACAGACACACACACACGGACCACGCGCCGAAATTAGGTTTTTTAGACTCAGTAGGTCTCAAAACGTAAAGATCTGAAGAAAACCCACGATTACTATACTTTCCTTTCCTTTTGGGGTAGCAGAAAGTAAAAAGTATGATTTTCTTCGGATCTTTACGTTTTGAAACATACAGAGTTCGCAAAACCTAAAATCCGCCTGTCGTCCGTGTGTGTGTGTGTGTGTCTCTGTAGTTCGATTTGCGGGAGAACGGCTGATCCGATTGAGCTGGTTCTTTTGGTTAATTATTCATTCTGAATAATAACCCTATGTTTTCGGTCACGAAAAATTTTTTTACAACCCCCCCCCTCAAAATTTGATACTTTACGTTTCCGCCGTCCGGGCCGTTTTGTGCCTTTAACGTGGTCCAAAAAATTCGTTCTTTCGCACAAAAATCCAATTTGGTATCTAGTTGTGCCTGCCATCTCGGCAATCTGATCGGACGAAGCCCTTGATTGTTATGGGCAAAAAACGGTTAAAAAAATTAACGAAACGCAGTACAACGCGGGAAGTACAGCGGAAGTCAACGTTTTGTTGTTAGTACTCCCTCCCTCCCGTCTCTGTTCGCCTCGAAACGCCGCCCGCTCAACTCCCTTTTCGACTCCCAATGGGTTTGCTCGCTTTCCGTGGGTTTCCCAATGGGTTTGCATTCTTTGCTCGATGGGGGAGCAATAATACTAGGTCAAGCTGTTCATGAGAATAATAAACCATTGTGTAATAATTTGCAGGGTTTTTTGTTCGGGTTCACTTTTTGAAGTTCTGGGGACAAAAGCGTAAAAACACAACGGCATTTCTCTCATAACAGCGCACTAACGGTTTTCATTAACATACGAATTAAGCTCACAGGCCATATCTACGTATTGTTTTACATTAATGTTCTTCTGAAAGTCCAATGATTGACGATAACAACCCAAATGTGTCCAAAGTCGTGTCTTGAACACCTGGAACATATCGTGGCGGTCTTAACATTTTCTTTACAAACTCCCCCCCCCCCCCCCACCAACCCAAATTTGATATTTCACGTTTGATGAAGGGATGTCGATTGAAAATCTGCCATGTCCGTCCGCCGTCCGACCCGTTTTGTGCCCTTAACGTGGTCTAAAAAATCTGTTCCTTCGCATTAAAAATCCAGTTGTCATCAAGTAGTATCCGTCTTTCCCACAATCCAAACGACAAAACCCACGGTTGTTACGGACAAATAATGGAAGTAGATAGGTAGGTAGATGTATATGATCGGGAAATACAGATTATGCTCCAAATTGTAAGCGTATGGGTATTTACCCCGTGTATGACTCTACGATGGTGCACAGCAATTAAGAACGTGGACTGTATATAACGAGTAAATATATTATTGAAAATAAATAACAACAACGAGGATGAAAGAAAACGGTGACGATTGTTGAGCTGTTGAGGATGATGTAGGGAAGCGGTAGCGGAAGTTCATGCGAAAACAAAAATGGTTCGGACCGACCTGGAATCCAGACGGATGGTGCAATTGGATGAGTGCACTTTGTGGATGGAGGACTCCTCCGTAAATAGATCTGCAGCCTTCTGAGGAAACTTTCCTGAGTCGAACGTCGACACCAGCGGGCAGAAATAGGTAAGCGCGGCGGTGGCCACCAAACGTGAAACAAAACGGCTTGGGAGAACGTCTCACACTCGTTACGCAAGGAAGATAGAATTGCAACTAACTGAGATTTGTCCGTGATCTAGGGCAATCGTTGAATCATCGCAGGCTTGAGGTCGGAGCAAGTAGTCCGGCGATAAGGACGCGACCCGGCGATAATGTCATTGTTCGGTACTGGGCAAGGGGGGTTTGTTGCCGGATCTCCAAAGGTGAATAATGAACATGTGTCCCCCAACACTGCAACTTCACTTTGACCCACAACAATGAACAGTAGAAATATTGACAAAAACGAAACCGTGGCATTTACATTGCAATTACGTTTGGTATCGTTTTTCTGATATTTTTCAATGCTGGGTGTTTGATACGTCAACTAAATCACTCTAAGGATTTATATTACTTAGACAAAACGCACTTCTTTTAATGAGTTTATTTTATTATAGTAGGTATCCTAAAGCCGGGAGGAAAACAACTGATTTCACGGGGCAGGTTGATCTCTCCTGATCTATCAGAGCTATCTAGCGGCGTCTTAATTGACTAGCGTTAACATAACGCGGGTGACGACCCAACATCTTTCCTCTCCAAGATGAAGCTTTCACATGGACCATACTTGAAAATGTGTTTCTATGAAAACTACGGCGCAGTCGGTAGGACTGGTTAAATTAAATTACAAGAACAAGAAGGCAATGTTTCCAAAATGGCAACAAATGATACATGAATATACGATTAGTTATTTTACACCAACTATAATATTAAACAACAATAGGCATTGAACAACGTGTGTAACCAGAATTAACGCATATGTTAATGATAGTTTTTTGGAAAAAATTATAAACTTATATCATAAATCAATCTAGTAAATAACAGTAAGTTACAAGATTACTTCGATCATTTGTGATTATGTATCTTTTTTTTTTTTTTTTTTTTTTTTTGTTTACTATCATATCTACTGGGTTTCCTTAGGTTACTTCGATCTCGTAAATCATACCTCTCTCTTCCTTCCTTTTCTTGTACCTTTTCGTTTTCTTTCTTTATATCAATACTCCTAGGTTCTTTTATCAACAGATCATGTCTATTCCGACGGTATAGTTTGTTGTCTTCACTAGTAACATAAAATGATCGTGGAGTATCCGCTTTTTCTGCTACTTTCCCTTTTCTCCAACCGTTCTTATATCTGAAGTAAACCCTATCATTTTGTTCAACCTTCTTTAACCTTTTAGCCGTTTTATCATGCTGGCTCTTCTGTGATTGTTGCGATTTCTCAATGTGATCTTGCAAGATCATACGGTTAGGCACCTTGGGCTCCAGAATTTTTTCATTAACCGTGCATTTGTCTCTAAGAATTCTATTGAAAAGTAGTTGACTTGGCGAGAAACCTGTTGAATTTACTTCTGTGTTACGGTAGTGAAAAAGTAGTGTATAAGGATCATGGTTAGTCATCTCTTGTTTTTTTAGAATATTCTTGCAAATTTCAACTGCTGATTCAGCTAGTGCATGCCCTTTTGGATGGTTGGGACTACTTGTAGTAAGTTTAATCCCTCTATTTGATAGATATCCCACAAACTCACGACTGTTGAAGGGGCTATTATCAGAAATGATCTCTTTTGGATAGCCATGAGTTGCAAACATGACGTTACAAGCTTTAGAAATGTCCTTGATTGCTTTAGTTTTTAACATTGACAAGTCGATCCATTTTGAGAAATAATCTATTGTTACCAGATAATTTTTATTTTTATATTCAAGTATATCCATTGCGATTTTAGTCCAAGGGAGGTCGGGTATTACAGTAGGAAGCATTGGCTCTGCAGCGTTTTTAGGTAGGTTTTCTGTACAAATTGTACAGTTATTTATGAAATTTTCAATGTCCTTTGACATTCCAGGCCAATGAAACTTCCGTCTAGCATTTAGTCTTGTCTTACCTATGCCTAAATGTCCCTCATGAAGCAATCCTAGGACTTTTTTTCTCAATTTGGTCGGCACTACGACTCTATCACCCAATAGTAGAATATTTTCTTGTGATGAAAGCTCATCCCGAACTTGGTAATACTCTATAAATTTTGAGTCGGGTTTGTTTGGCCATTTTAATTTTACGAATTTTAATACATGACTTAAAATAGGATCATCTAAGGTTTCTTTAGCAAAGTTATTTCTTTGATCATCAGACATTATTTGGCTGATTACAGTCGGACACTGGGTCGAATGAAATGAATCTTCAGAAGTGAGTTTGTATCGAAAACAGTAGAATTACAGTAAATATAGTTAGTCAATGCGTACTACTGAACGAGCTCGCGGACCAATGTTGCGAAAGATATCGTTCCTCCACGGCCTGCGCTCGTTTTCCGCACTGCCCCCTGTCTCCCTCTAACCACCCGTCAGCTCGACTCATCGCCAACCGCCCGGAGGCACCTGAAATATGTCAATTTTCGTCATTCCGTTATATTGATCATCTTCCGTATCGCGTACTAGTATTATTCGATGCTAAATCGAATGGGATGAGTCTCGAAGGTGTGAGCCAAGAAGCCCAAGCGCAAGAGAATAATTAACCGTTGTGTAACAATTTGCAGCGTTTTTTTTTTAAATTTTATTGTAAGTCCGTTGTCAAGTTCAAACGGCCAGTAATAATCAAGCTCGAAGGAATTACCGCTTTGAAGGTAGTTTCCTCGTATGTAGAGAAGTTCTAGCACACGGTGTTCTTGAAGGCACTTTATTTTATTTAGACACATGATACGGAGACTAAAAAATATCCCACTATCCGAACAAAATTACAAAAAAGAACTTGAAACTATAAATACTATCGCAGAAAATAACGGTTACTCCAACAAAAACAATAAACAAATTATTAAGACAATATGACTCCAAAACAAACGACTCAAAAACACAAAATACACAGACTTTAACAAGACGCTGCACATTCACGTACACAGGACCAAAAATATACGGAATAACTAATATCCTCCGAAAGGAAGGTACACAAATTGCATTACGTACGGACAACACACTTAGAACCAAACTAACTGCAAAGAACTGAAAAGACAGACCTACTCGACCAAAGTGGGGTGTATAAAATAACTTGTACTTGTAAAAACGCATACATAGGACAGACAGGACGAAAAATACGGACCAGATATTCAGAACACATTAAATCTCTTAGTAGGAACAAAGACGATTCAAACTTTGCCAATCACCTCCAAACAACTGGACATGAACCTACCAAAATACAGGACTCCACCATCTTACTACACAAACAATACAAAGGACGAAAACTGAACATATTAGAAAACATGGAAATTTATAAACAAAAAAACTTCAATGGACAGATCATAAATGAACAAATCAACACAAAATGCGACACCATATTCACACCACTCAAAACACTACACAAACGAAAACAACCAACTGACGGATTTACAGACCACCCTACACAAAAAAGGCGTATATTCCACAATTGACAGACCATTCCATTTATCTCTAGGGGGTTTCCCCCTGAGGTACATGACCTCCTCTCCCCGCACCTTCCCCGACGCTCCATCACCCCTTTCACCTTTCCCTTTGTATATAAAGACCACGACCAACTGACTGACTCCAGTACTCACTTAACGGCCGGACGATGATGTCTTTACATCGAAAGCGCTTGCCCACAGTAACTCACCAGCCAGAGGAGACGGACTCAACTAACAGGTACGTTAACTTTACTACTTTATTTTACTCGAATCCATAACGAAAGAGCGTTCTTCAAGGATTCTCCGACCCTTCTATCGCGCTGAGTAAGATGTAGCTTCTATAGTGGTGGCGATTTGCAACCCCTGCGCGATTCCACATCCAGAATCGAATCATGAAGTTGTCGATATTTCGCTGAAATCCAATCCATGGAGATTCCAAATTTCCAATGTCCGTCCGCCGTCCGGGCCGTTTTGTGCCTTTAACGTGCTCTAAAAAATTCGTTCTTTCGCACAAAAATCCCATTCGGTGTCTAGTTGTGCCCACCATCTTGGCAATCCGATCGGACGAAGCCCATGGTTGTTATGGGCAAAAAATGGTATAAAAAAACGAAACGCAGTACAACGCGGGAACTACAGCGGAAGTTAACGTTCCGTCGTTAGTACTCCCTCCCTGCCCACCGTCATATCAAACTCAATCACCCGTTCGCTCGACTCGCAACAGGTTTGCTGGAAGCCCCTGACTCTTTTTGCCCGACGGGGTGCCAAGGCCACTTCCTCCGCACACCCCTCTATCGGATCATAAATGCCTACAGACATTTACGGGCGCCTGGCGCCGGGGGAATATTTAGTTTCCGTAGTTCCATTGTAGCCAGGTCATGTTTCGTATGGTTTACTAGTATTCGATGCTGAATTGAATGGGATGGGTCTCGGAGCATTAATGCTATGTCAAGCTGTTCATGAAAATAAGAAACCATTGTGTAATAATTTGCAGGGTTTTTGTTTTGTTCATGATCTTTTTTGGGCAGCGATTATAAGCGATTTCGGTCGATGTAAAAGGGGGTAGGGGACGATAATGTAACATAAACTAGGGGTTTTCACATTTTTCTCGAAAACGACTGTAACGATTTTGATTATACTTTCAAATCATCTTCTTCTAGTAAACTTTTCTTTTGTATAAATATCTCCATAACTACGGCGAACGGTGGCCTATGAAGCAAAAAGGGGTTTTTACGCTTTTTGGCAGAACGGGTTCAACGATTGTCACCAAACTCGCTGAATATTTTTAAATAGTTAATACCTATATATTGTACTCAGCGAATGTTCCTTTGACAGTCCATTGAGCAGAGTTAAAAATCGATATGCGTCGAAAGTTATGTTTTTTCAACATTTTTCTAATTGTTCTCCGTAGTTATTTCACTATATATCTGTGGAAGCTGGCAAATGTAGCAGCAGGTCGTCGAGTTTTCGGGGGTCGCGGAAAGTTGTGTGTTGCCGCGCACCAGATATTTTCTTAATCCGCCGAGTGGTGGGGGCGGGGAGGGTGGTCTGCGGGTCGTAGTAGTTAAAGAAGGTATTGGGGCAGTGCCGTAGAGGTTTTAGCTGCGGATAGGTTTGGGTAAAGTGTGGTTGGGTGGGGGTAATTGTGTAGTTGTAGTAGTCGTGTGGTGGGTGGTTGGACGGGGCGGTGCGGAAGAGAGGGGGATCTTTGGCGAGGGGCGAGCCCACCGGAGGCGCAAGGGCTGTGGAGACAGGCGCAGTGGAGGTAACGATCCGCCGCGGAAATACCGCCAGCGACGACGGGCGGGATGACGACAATGACGAGGGGCGATGGGGCGGTGCGGTAGGGAGAGAAGGGCGGTCGGCGGCGGAAGGGTAAATGTTCTAACGTCAATGGATGGCGGGAGGGGGGGGGCGGTAGTGGCGGTAGTGATGCGAACGAAAAAGGCAAGGGGCGAAGGGCGGCGAGCGTCGCGGAGGTGTTCAGGGTTGTAGCGACGGTAGGCGACCGGGAGGGTCGGTAGGTTGTGAAGGGGGGGGGGGGTGTTTCGAGTAGGGTAGCAGGAGGCGGGTGTCGTAGTGGGGGCGGGTGTCGTAGTGGGGGCCGCGGCGACCGAGTACGAGAACACAAGTTCGAGGGAGCGCGAACCCGGAGGCGGCTCATTGTGGCTCGACATGACGGGGAGAGCAACCGCGTGATATGTTAGCCCTCGCGTTGGTACTCCTCGCTCGGCTGGCGAACGCTAGTGAATTCCCCGAGCGCGAGTGTTGTGACCCCGTGTACCCGCTCGCCGCCGTCAGCGCATCCATGTCCCCCGACACTCCGACGCCGCCGCCGCAATTCTCCACTCGCGAAGGTGACGAATTTTTTTTTTTTTTTAAATTTTTCAAATTTTTCAAATTTTGCCAAAATATTCTACAAAAAGTCCCTCGACACGTTTTTAGCAATTTAGTTCAATTCATCTCGCCCCGCCGCATCAAAACGACAATTTCAAATATCCCCGCGCGAAAAATCGTGGCGATTCGTTCAATTTGAACCCGCGAAATTTGCTGGCGGCTCGAGTCGTTAAAACACGCTGCTGAGTAACGACTTTTGCCGCCAAACACTTTCCCGCCCCGCGCGACGCACCGCCTCACGACAACAACAAAATATCGCCACCTCCTCCTCCTCCTCCTCCTCACGACACTCTCGCCCCTCACGCACGCACCACACACACGTTGGAACCTGTCTTAGTCGATTCAGCGTCGAAAAATACTAGTCAACGATACTAAACATGACCAGACCACACTGGAATAACTAAAATCGACGTTTTACCCGGAGTTTTGGCACAGTGTGCCGAGTCGAGTTGAACGGTGGCGGGAGTGAAACAGGAGGCTGAGCGCAGGTCAGGGAGAAATGATAACTATCCCTATATCGTCCAGCGAGTCTTTCGAAGAAGTAGAATTAACCTCACTATATTTACTGCGATTTCACTGTTTTCCATCCAGACGCAGCCCCGCACCTCTGAGATCCGCTCTATTCGATTCAGCTCCGAAAGACACCGGTGAACGACACGAAACATGACCAGACTACAACGGAACGACGAAAATTGTCGTGTTGTAGGCGGCACTAGGCAATTGGGTTGGAGTGAGACGGGAGGAAGCGTCGTAAATGAGCTCAGGCTGGGGAAAAACGATAAATTTCATGTCGTAGAATTTGCCTCACTATGTTTACTGCGATATGACTGTGTTGGATGTGGACACAGTCTTACACCTTCAGCAGTCTCAGCATTGCCACACGACATAACTATAACACACCACTCTGTCTCTGAACTGCCAATATATGTTGAAAATGTTTTGAGTAAAAATATAGTTGTAATAACGAATAATAATCCAAAAAATTATGGGAGTTATGGGATAACAGTCGATCCCGCAGAGGGCAGTCGATTGGCCCATTCAAGAGCGTGCGAAGGAACCTGAGGCATTGGAATGTGGTGCAAAACTTGGAACTCTAAATGACTATTAGTTTTTCGTGGTATTGCGTGATGCAGGAGCTATCTGTAATGTTCGTCAATTCATGGAACTCCCTTGACACGGCTTTGTTCGCCGTTATCAGTTCCTGCCTTGTTTCAGTGGCATAGTAAAATCTCACATTAATTCTCAAGCTGGCGGTTCACGCCGCAACCAATCCTAGTGACTGAGACCAAGGACCGTCGTGTCCAAGTCAAGGGTGGAGAGGCAGCGGGTTCGACCGCTTTACTGCCTTCGGTCTCCTGCCTCCAAGCAATCCAAGCAAGCTCCAATGACAATTAACGCTAGCGGTCTCCAGTCTCAGACGCTAACCTTTGGGAAATCCCGCAGAACCGCCCAGTTTTGGTGCGCCCTCGAGCGGAAATGCTTATTTGTTTACTGAGCAAGATGATTTGCGAGGTTTGAATGGGAGCGCCACAACTTTCAGGAGCAGCTGATGGTATTCGATGCTGCAGAGAGTAGGGGCACCATTCGGCGAGACCCGGGCTTCGAGAACAACTAGATTTGATGCAGGGTAGTTCAGACTAAGATTGGAAGTCTTTTTGTTTTCCTTAGCACTACGTGGCAGGAAGGAAAGTTATGTATCTGCTGACTTTTTTTTTAGTTTTCTGTAGATGTGTACGTTTCAAGAACTTGTGAATCAGAAAAACACGATTTGGAGCAGTATCATGTTCGTCTATGGCAAAATGGACCAATCATACTGATCAAATACCAATCATACTTCTTTTCCTTGAAGATGGTTCTAACACACAGGCCCGAATTTCTTAAAACGTATATTGTGACATGATTATATTCCCTCCCAAGGTGACGCTTTTTAGTAATTAGGGGAATGCTAAAGTGTGTTCCACCCGAGCAGTTTTGGTTTATTATTTATTCCGAGTATACACCTATGTTTTCGTCCAGCAAGTTTTTCTTACCACCCTTAGACCACTACGATGCAAAGCATGGGGACTCCAAAGCCGGCATCCGCCATGTAGTCCGTATTTTCCCGTTAACGTGGTCTAAAAAATCCGTTCGGGTCCAGCTGTGCCTGCCCGCTTGGCAATCTGACTGAACCAAACCCGTGGTGGTTATGGACAAAACAAGGTTCAAAAAATAGCCGACAACTTTTGACATGTTTTGTCGCAATTAAGTCGCGTGGTATCGTTTCCTAGGTATTTTTCGATGTTGAGCCGAATGGAACGGGTCTTCGTCGTGTAGGCAACTTTTACTACCTGAAGAAACACACGGGACTAAAAGGCGATAGTTATCGTTTATCCCTGGCCTGCGCTCGGCTTCCTATCTCAGTCCAACCAACCTTCAATTCGACTCGTCGCATGTCATGTCATGTTTCGTATCGTTTATTGGTATTTTTCAATGCTGAATCGAATGGGATGGATCTCGGAGGTGTGAGATTGCGTAATAATGTGAAACCATGCTGTAAGAGAGTAACGAGTCGTTATGTACTAATCGCTGGGTTTTTCCTAATAAAACTCGGTCACGTTATACAAGTAGTCATGGAAGGACTACCACGTTAAGAGCTTACTGGCGTTCGTAAGATAATTAAGAACAACCCTAGAAATTCCGGAATCCAAACTACCGCCACATCACTTTCTACCATCCCTCTCAGTTTTTACTACAATTACCTAATAATTTCCGTACTGTAAACACCATCTTTTTGATCCTTATTGAAATCGTCGTGAATGATTCGTGTACTGATTGCTCGTTGATGGTCGTCGCATGAGTAGGAGCAGCACAATACATTTCGGAACTCCTAGCGCCATCTCTTTTTACTTTCCTTGGCTCTACAAAGTAGAAAGAAAAGTCATGTAATCGGTTGAAAAAAAAACTCCTGAGTCCGAAAAACACTATTTAGGAAAGCCCGTACCAAATCACCTCAAACGTGATACCTAGCCCGCAGGTTACCATGAAATGACGCTTTTGGTCGAAAACGTTGATAATTTATTGTGCTGCTCTCGTCATTTTTCCACGGATGGGAATTTCATGATATGATTACCATTTTGAGAGCTACCAATATATGAAATTTAATCAAAATCGTCAGACCCATTTTTGAGAAAAAAAATATTCGGTGTTTTGATCACTATGATAACTATGGTTAACTTTCGGTGGATTTTGCTCACACCCTTATTTTGGCGTCTCATGATAACCTCCGGGCGCGATATGAAGTTTCAGCTGATTTGGTAAGGTGGTTTTCTCTAAAAATCGCGCTAAAATCGAATTCGTCGAAAGTTTTGGTAATTTATTGTGCTGCTCTCGTCATTTTCCCACAAATGATAATTTTATAGTATAGTTACCATTTCAAGAGCTACCAATATAAAAAAATTTAATCAAAATCGTGAGAGCCGTTTTTGAGAAAAAATATCTGGCGCGTTGCAACACACAACTTTCCTTAGCTCTACAACAATTCACTTTGTACATGGCTAACTCTATTTAATCGATTCATTTATCACTCATTTAATTTGAACTTGGTCAAGCAACGCTTTACGGCAGCAGGAAGCAGTAGCGCTTACAGTTCCAGATTTTATTGTGCTGCTCGTACTCATTGCAGGACCAATATTGAGCAATTGGTACACAGATAATTAATGAGGCTGTAAACACAAATTTTTTGGAGAAGGATAGTAATTACTTTTGCAGAGTTATTGGGTAAAAATGTTTAGAACTGGTAGTAAGCGAAATGGCAGTAGTTGAAATTCAGGAATTTTGGAGTGAGCCCCATGTATCTCATGAGCGTTTTAAACACTCAATCTTTAGGTATTGGATTGGACTACAATACTGATTTATTTTAACATTCCACAAAAATTCCAGCGGAGTATATTAGAAAAATATCTGGTGCGTAGCAACACACAACTTTCCGCCACCCCCGTAATTTCGAACACCAGCTACATATCCGGGCGCTATATCTTCGTTCAACGCATTTTTACAGGAACATTTATGGAGAACAAAATGTACGTACTAGTTAGCTGAGAGTACTCCGAAAGTTTGATCGAAATCGTTAGTGCCGTTTTGAGAAAATTGGAATACCGATAAATTAATATTCGACAAATCTCCTTTTTTGTGTTAACTTGGCTTATATCTCCGTTCAACATGTATATACAGAAATAATTATGGGGAACGAAATGTGGGTATGGGTAACTAAAAGACACTCCATTAGAATTTATCACATCTGGTGAAAAAGTTACCCTGGAATTTACGGAAATGTTCGAAAAAACGTTATTTCCGACACATTTTGATTTTTATCTCTGTTCAATGGACCGTCACAGGAACATTTATTGAAAAGAATATGTAGGTATTAACTATTTGAAAACATCCTGTGAGTTTGGTGAAAATCGCTGAAGCCATTTTGCCAAAAAGCGTAAAAAACCTATTTTTGCTTCAGGGGCCCATATCTCCGTTCACCGTATTTTCATGGAGATATGTATGGAGAAATAAAGTTAGGTATTGATTAGGAAAAGATAATTTGAAAGTTTAATCAAAATCGTTATAGCCATTTTCGAGAAAAATGCTAAAAACCCTAGTTTTTGGTACATTTTCGTCCCCCACCCCCCCTTCCCGTCGGCCGAAATCGTCCATAACCTCATTTGGTGTCTACAAAAAATAACGAACAAAACAAAAAAAGAACCAGCTCAATCGAATCAGCCGTTCTCCCGCAAATCGAACTACAGACACACACACACACACACGGACCACGCGCCGAAATTAGGTTTTTTAGACTCAGTAGGGTCTGAAACGTAAAGATCTGAAGAAAACCCAAATTTTTTTTTTGGGCCGATTACTATACTTTCCTTCTCTTCGGCTAGCGGAAAGTAAAAAAACTGCGCTAAAAACGCTTTTCGTCGAACATTTTGATAATTTATTGTGCTCCTCTCGTCATTTCCCCACGAATGGGAATTCTATGGTATCATTGCCTTATTGAGAGCTACCAATATAAAAAATTTAATCAAAATCGTTAGAGCCGTTTTTGAGAAAAAAAATTTGGTGTTTTGATCACTATGATAACTATAGTTAACTTCCGGTTGATTTTGTCCATACCCTTATTTTTGCGTCCCATGGTAACCTGTAGGCTAGACATCATGTTTCAGCTAATTTGGTACGGTTGTTTTTTCTAAAAACCGCGCTAAAACCGATATCGTCTAAAGTTTTGGTAATTTATTGTGCTGCTCTCGTCATTTTCCCATAAATGGGAATTTTATGGTATAGTTGCAATATTTGGAGCTACCAATATAAAAAATTTAATCAAAATCGTTATATCCGTTTTTGAGAAAAAAAAAATTTGGTGTTTTGATCACCATGATAACTATAGTTAAATTCCGGTGGATTTTGTTCATACCCTTATTTTGGCGTTTCATGGTAACCTGCGGGCGAGATATCAAGTTTGAGCTGATTTGGTACGATGATTTTGTCTAAAAATCGTTCACAAACACACCTAGACACACAGACTATTTTCCCAATTAGTGTTTTTCGGACTCAGGAGGGTCTGAAAGGTAAAGATCTGAAGAAAACTCAAAATTTTTTTTTCATCCGATTACATAACTTTCCTTTCTACTTTGTAGAGCCAAGGAAAGTAAAAATTGGTATTGTAGTCCAATCCAATACCTAAAGATTGAGTGTTTAAAAACGCTCATGAGATACATGGGGCTCACTCCAGAAATTCCTGAGTTTCAACTACCGCCGTTTCGCTTGCTACCAGTTCTAAAAGTGTTTACCCAATAACTCTGCAAAAGTGATTACGATCCTTCTTCAAAAAATTTGGGTTTACAGCTTCATTAATTTTGTGTGTACCAATTACTCAATAATGGTCCTGCAATGAGTACGAGCAGCACAATAAATTGCGGAACTGTAAGCGCTACCGCTTCCTGCTGCCGCTAAGTGAATTGACGAAGAGCTAACAAAAGTTGTGTGTTGCGACGCACCAGATATTTTCCTTTTAAATTCCGCTGAAATGTTACTAGAACGTTTTGAAAATATCTGGTGCGTTGCAACACACAACTTTCCTTAGCTCTACATGAATTCACTTTACGGCAGCAGGAATTTATTGTGCTGCTCGTACTCGTTCTTTACTCCGCAATTTTCAATTTGTGTCCGTTCTATTATTTCCTCCTTATTCCTTTCGTGCGTCGTCCGTTTAATGCGCTTGTTCCATTCCTTTGATTTATTATTCATTCTGAACAACACATTTTACATACGAAGGCATCGGTCCAGGTTTTCCATCGTTCGTTCGCCCGAAAAATCATTCGTGACCTGGTTTGCGCCCTCCTACTCGGCTCTCCGATCGGACGAAGATCATGCTGGTTATGGGCAATGAACGGTTTAAAAAGTTGGAAGAAAAACGAGATTGCGGCTGTTTGATTGCTATTGCGTCACGTTTGATATCGTTTCCTGGGTATTTATCGATGCAGAGTCGAACAGTGCGGGCCTCAGAGATGTAGGACTCCGTCTGAATCACAGTAAATATAGTGAGGCAAGTTATACGACACGAAGGACTTCGCGAGACAAAATAGCGTAAGTTATCGCTTTTCCCCTGCCTGCGCTCAACCACCTCCCACACGCTAACCACCCGTCAGCTCGACTCATCACGTTGTGCAAATGGCCTATCATCAATTTTCGGTATTCCGTTGTGATCAATGAATGAATGAATAATGATATATATTTCCGAAATATTTACAAATATAAGGAAAACAAAACAGCGAAAAAAACACAAAGAGAAAATCAATATTAATTCCTGTCCTGTCATGGACCCTCATGGATCATTGATCCGTGCCAAGGGGGGGGGGGAGTTGCAGTAGTGAATTACTTCTTATTCTATATTAATTTATAACATTTAGTCCTCAAATATTGACCTAAGATTTTTCATAAACAACTAGTTACGATATACCTACCTACTATGCTTAAAAGAAAAACCCTGCAAATTATTACACAACGGTTTATTATTCGGATAATCAGCTTGACCTAGCATTAATGCTCCGAGACCCATCCTGTTCGATTCAGCATCGAAAAATATCATAATGAAACCCAAAAAAAGGCCGAAAAGAACTGAATCGTAATATTAAAATAAACAAAAAAAAAACGAAAGTATCTAGAAAAAACGAAATTTTAATAGGAAAACATGCACGCTAAATACTAATATCAAAATTTAACAAAAAATCTATGAAAAAAACCAAAATGAGAATGAAACGAAAGAATCTAAAAAAATTGAATCGTATTAAAACCAAAACGTCGGGGAAATTGGAACGGGGGCGCTCGAAGCGAAAGGCGAAAGGGGAGTTGAGTGGCGGCGTCATTGGGAGGCTCGCCTCGAGCGCGGTTGCTTTTTTAATGAGACGGGCGGGAGGGAGGGAGGGAGTTCAAACGACGAAACGCTGTAGCTCCCGCGTTGTACTGCGTTTCGTTAATTTTTTTAACCGTTTTTTGCCCATTACAACCACTGGCTTTGTCCGATCGGATTGCTGAGATGTCAGGCACAACTAGATACTAAATCGGATTTTTGGGCGAAAGAACGAATTTTTTAGACCACGTTAAAGGCACAAAACGGCCCGGACGGGTTCCGGGGGACGGACATTGCAAATTTGGAATCTGCAAGTCTTGAAACGTAAAGTATCAAATTTTGAGGGGGGGTTGTAAAAAATTTTTCGTGACCGAAAACATAGGGTTAATATTCAGAATGAATAATAAACCAAAACAGAAAAATAACATGATATGTAAAAAAAAAAGTAATAGTTTATCAAACAGTATAAATACTGCACATCATGGCATCACATTCCGAGGGAGTGGCAGCAATGAGGTACGAGAAGACTGACTTTTTGTAAGCCATTCTGCTGACGGAATGAGGGTGGGCCAGAGAGCTCGATACTGTCTGCAAGATGTATGGCAGGTTGTGATACAGGTGGCGAGACGTAGATATTAAGCGGCTAGGTGGGATGGGTATCACTGCTTGGGTAGTTAATCTCACTGCACGGGTACTCTGTTCAGATGAGTTCGGCTTGTTGGTATCCAATATTTCAGGATGCTTCTGGAAGTAAAGCAGAGCGTGCTTTATATAGGGCTGCTTCGTCAGGTTTTTCGTATTGTTTTCCGATATTTTTCGACGCTAAATCGAATGGGCTGGGTCCTAGGCGTGCTTTGCTAGCGAATGATAACCCATTGTGTAATAATTAGCTGCACTTCCCTCTTCCTTAGCCCTATGTAGTCCGAAGGAAAATTACATGATTGGTGGAAAAGGAACTTTCTTACCTTTCCCTCAGACCCTCGCGTTACAAGGGCGTCTCAGTTCGAAAAACAGCATTCGAGTCTGTGTGTGCGTGTGTGTGTGGGTGAACGCGATTCATTGAGGGAGTCTAAAATAATGGTAGTAGTAAAATTGGCCCAAAACTAACTATAGCTATCATAATGATCGAAACATGTGAAGAATATAACCTTCTCCTTCCTTTGGGCGCGCCTGACCGTTTGGCGAGTTGGCCTGGCGTTTGGGGGGGGGGGGGGGGGGCTCAGCTTTCCGAAACGCCTATTGCGAGGGCCATCCTTCATTCTGATCTTCACGAGCCCTGCATCATGCCAAATCGAATCTCTCCTGAGATCAGCCAGATTATAGTTTCAGTGCTTTCCCCCCGCATGAATATTGTTGTATAAGGGTAAGCGAATCCCTGGTACCCTTATCGTCTTTAATAACGATCCGAGCTATTAGGTTACTTCGATTTAATATTCTAAAAGAGTTCGATTCATTAACTAATTGTTTTTCTTCAAAAACCGCTTAAACCGTTTAGATTTAGACTTTTTTTGTGTGAACAGTTTCACATCACACGACAATGCTTTAAACGTTTAAGGGTGGTTTTCACCAAAACAGCACTAAACGTGATCCAACTGATCAGGGCTAGATAATTAAATCAAAGTGCCCACCACGCTGGTCGAGATCACTGTGGGATGCGGTTAGCATAGACGTGATTACGCTACGATTAAGCCATATCGAGAAGGCAGTGGACTAATGAGGTTACAGTTAAGCAAGGAAATTGGGCATCCGTTTGACAAGTGTCATGTAAACGTAAACGGCCGCCTAGCCGTGTCTCCCGTAGATGCCCAATGCTCAACAATCCGGATTTGACCTAATTATTGTTTCTAATTATTGTCAGACACCAAAGTGGCCGCATTAACCTCTGCCGAAGCTGAAACTGGTGAGGAGCATAAAGTGAAAATACGCGTACTGCAACTGGAAGAGCTGCACGAAAAAGCCCAATTAGTCCGGAAGAATGCTTTGTGCGTTTAGGAGAAATCGGAAGCGGTACAAGAAAATGAGAACTGAGCAAGAAATATTGAAAACCGAAATTATGAGGTTACAACTTTTACAAGCAAGGAACTTCAATGGGGAAGGGAGAATTGTCGTGTTTAATAAATGTTGTTTAATTCACTAATGTGTGTAAAAGCGTGGTATTATTTAATATTTCCTACTTATCTGCGACTAAATCCATTTTCTTTTGGGTTTTCTAACACGGCAATATGACGTCTGGTTTTTTCAGAAACTGCTCAACACACATTTTACGCGAACAATAACTTGTTTTCGACGATCGTAATACTTTTGTTCGCAACAGAATTTAAATTCATACTTGTAGAAGTCGTCGGACCCCGCTCATAGCCATCTGAGGCGCCGGGTGAGATGACGATAACTCAACATATTAGATTAGCATCGTAGTGGAATAGCAACTGAAATAACTGCGCACTTGTAAACAGTATCTTTGTTTATTATCATTATTCCAAAATATACGTAAATTATTCACAATAATAGAAGCGAATACTCGGCGGAGCACGGTAATGGCGGACAAATATCAGAATTAATTAAATTTAGTCAACTTTTTGGGGTTAACGTTTGATCAGGGCCGTTTTTGTGGCGAGAGAGGGTTAGGAGCTGTTAATCGACTCTAAACTGAATCAACGCAGTCGGTGAAAACGGCCCTAATTCGTGGGACGAGAGAAGCACAATAAAATATGAAACGTTTCAAGGAATCAGTGATTTCACGGTAAATACAGCGAGGCGAATTCCGCTACTCGAAGAAACTCGCGGGACGATACATCGAAAGTTATCGTTTCCCCCCCGGCCTGTGCTCGTTTATCACGCTGCCTCCTGCCTCATTCGAACCACCCGTCAGTTAGTGCCGATTGCCGGCAACGTGTCAATTTTCGTCGTTCCGTCGTAGTCAGGTCGTGTTTCGTATTTCGCAGGAGATTCGATAATTATTGTGTGTAACAAGCCAAGTTTTTCCCAACCCCTTAGGCCAGTTCAGTTCTGTTGCTCGTTGATAGAGAATCAAAATAGAAAGAGTGTCCGAAACTGTATTAATTGAGAAGACTTGCTTATTATATTTCGTTGGATATCACGAGAAAACTTGTCCGCTCTTCGCCATTTCCAATAATTGAATATCGTTCGGGCGTTCACAGTGATGTAAGCGATGACACGTTTGGTCCCCCCCCCCCCAATCAGTTTGGGTAAAAAATGTTTGATCGTGGTCACATCTTCTTTGATCTTAGAAGCACAATCTTAAAAATAAGATAATGACGTTAAGACAAAATCGGTTTAATTACGTTCAGATTGATAAAAAAAACGAGACTTTTTTATTTCTTCAATAAAAATATATTTACGACCTAAGTGCACAATAAAAAATATCTGGTGCGTAGCAACACACAACTTTCCTTAGCTCTACAACAATTCACTTTGTACATGGCTAACTCTATTTAATCGATTCATTTATCACTCAGTTAATTTGAACTTGGTCAAGCAACGCTTTACGGCAGCAGGAAGCGGTAGCGCTGCCATATCCGTCCACTGTCCAGGCCGTTTCAGACCCCTAACGTGAACTAAAAAATCCGTTCTTTATTCTGCCCGACTGCTCGTTAGATGTTGGGCCGATTGGAATGGTTGTATCAGAGGTGTACAACTGCGTACAGATCGAAACCGGTTAAATTACATTAATTACAGTAGTGATTGAAAGAGCTCGCGGGATAAAACAACGACGGTAATCGTCTCATTATTTTGTACTCCCTCGCGCCTCATTAAAACCACCCGTCAGCTCGACGCATCATCGTCGCGCCAATTGTCTACTGGCGCCCACAAACTTCTTGAATTTGTAGTTTTCGTCATTCCGTAGTAGTTAGATCATGCCTCGTATCGTTTACTACTCGTATCGATGCTGAATCGAATGAGATGGGCCTCGGAGGTGTGAGATTACGTCAAGCTGTTCGAGATAATTGTAAATCATTGCGCAATAAGTTGCAGCGTTTTTTTTTCTAGTAAACTCCCCTCCAATATTAGTAGAATGTTGCAAAAAATCGACGTGGTAGTCCAATCAAGTAACTACGCGGTGATATATTGATAATGTGCATAAAATATATAGGAGCTACTCTAGAAATTCCGGAATGTCAACTACTTCCCTTACTACCATTCCTCACGGCTTTTACCCGATAATTCTACAACGGTGATCATTAGTGTTCTTTAAAAAATATCTGGTGCGTTGCAACACACAACTTTCCTTAGCTCTACTACAATTCACTTTGTACATGGCTAATTCTATTTAATCAATTCATTGATCACTCAGTTAATTTGAACTTGGTCAAACAACGCGTTACGGCAGCAGGAAGCGGTAGCGCTTACAGTTCCAGATTTTATTGTGTTGTTCGTACTCATTGCAGGACCAATATTGAGCAATCGGTACACAGATAATTAATGAGGCTGTAAACATCAATTTTTCGAAGAAGGATAGTAATTACTTTTGCAGAGTTATTGGGTAAAAATGTTTAGAACCGGTAGTAAGCGAAATGGCAGTAGTTGAAATTCAGAAATTTCTGGAGTGACCCCCATGTATCTCATGAGCGTTTTTAAACACTCACCCTTTAGGTATTGGATTGGACTACAATACTGATTTATTTTAACATTCTACAACAATTCCAGCGGAGTTTATAAGAAAAAAACTGCGCTAAAAACGCTTTTCGTCGAAAATTTTGATAATTTATTTGGCTGCTCTCGTCATTTTCCCACGAATGGGAATTTTATGGTATAATTATCTCATTAAGAGCTACCAATATAAAAAATTTAATCAAAATCGTTAGAGCCGTTTTTGAGAAAAAAAATTTTGGTGTTTTGATCACTATGCTAACTATAGTTAACTTTCGGTGGAGTTTGCCCATACCCTCAATCTGGCGTCCCATGGTAACCTGGAGGCTAGACATCAAGTTTCAGCTGATTTGGTACGATGGTTTTCTCTAGAAACCGCGCTAAAATAGATTTCGTCGAAAATTTTGATAATTTATTGTGCTGCTCTCGTCATTTTCCCAAAAATGGGAATTTTATGGCATGATTATCCTATTAAGCGCTACCAATATAAAAAATTTAATCAAAATCGTTTGAGCCGTTTTTGAGAAAAAAAATATTTGGTGTTTTGATGACTATGATAACTATAGTTAACTTTCGAAGGATTTTGCTCATACCCTTATTTTGGCGTCTCATGATAACTTGCGGGCGAGATATCAAGTTTGAGCTGATTTGGTACGGTGGTTTTCTCTAAAAATCGTTCACAGACACACATACACACAGACCATTTTCCCAAACAGTGTTTTTCGGACTCAGGAGGGTGTGAAACGTAACGATCTGAAGAAAACCCAAATTTTTTTTTTCAGCCGATTACATAACTTTCCTTTCTACTTCGTAGAGCCAAGGAAAGTAAAAATATCTGGTGCGTAGCAACACACAAGTTTCCGCCACCCCCGTGAGTTCGAAAACCAGCTACATATGCGGGTGCTATATCTTCGTTCAACGTATATCTACAGAAACATTTATACAAAACAAAATGTAGGGACTATTTAGTTGAAAGTACTCCGTAAGTTTGATCGAAATCGTTAGAGCCGTTTTTGGGAAAAAGTAGAACACCGATAAATTAATATTCGACAAATCTCCGTTTCTGAGTTAACGTGGCTTATATCTCCGTTCAACATATATATATACAGAAATAATTATACAGAACGAAATGTTGTTATGGGCGAATAAAAGACACTCCATTAGAATTTATCACATCTGGTGAATTAGTTACTCTGGAATTTACGGAAATGTTAAAAAAAAACGTTATTTTCGACACATTTTGATTTTTATCTCTGTTCAATGGACTGGCAGAGGAACATTTATTGAGAACAATATGTAGGTATTAACAATTCGAAAACATCTTGAAAGTTTGGTGACAATCGCTGAAGCCGTTTTGCCAAAAAGCGTAAAAAACCTATTTTTGCTTCATAGGCCTATATCTCCGTTCACCGTATTTTCATGGAGGTGTGTATGGAGAAGAAAAGTTAGGTATTGATTGGTAGAAGATAATTTGCAAGTTCAATCAAAATCGTTAGAGCCGTTGTCGAGAAAAATGCGAAAAACCCGTTTTTGGTACATTTTCGTCCCCCAACCCCTTCCCATCGGCCGAAATCGTCCATAACCTTATTTTGGTGATAACGAACAAAACAAAAAAAAAAGAACCAGCTCAATCGGATCATCCGTTCTCCCGCAAATCGAACTACAGACACACACACACGGACCACGCGCCAAAATTAGGTTTTTTAGACTCAGTAGGGTCTGAAACGTAAAGATCTGAAGAAAACCCAAAATTTTATTTTGACCCGATTACTATACTTTCCTTCCCTACGGGTAGCGGAAAATAACGAGCAATGCTAATAGTTGGCCGCTTATTACTAAACGTAGAAGGGGAAAATATGGCAGATCATACCACATTCACAGTATTCAGGCTTCTCAATGCACAATAAGAGTTGTTCCAAGTTCCGGACGGTAATGAGCTGTTTAATAAACAGTTCGTGGTTATATTATTCGTGAATTGTGTAGATAGTTGAAGTAGCACTTATCTTTTAGCGGTGTTTTTGATATATTTGGGGTAAAGTTAGAGAGCATGAAGCTCATATTGATCTTTTAATATGGTTTAGCGCGTGGTTTCCAATGTTATTATCTAAGCTGGTACAACGATTGTATAACTACGTATGGACAGACGTAATAATTTTTTTTTTTTTTCGGTCATATTTATATCCACATTGATAAATGAACATGTTCGACGCAAAGCCGAGTCTTTGACCTCGGACTTCCCCGCGTCATTGTCTTCGACCGCCTAATTGTCTCCAACTATTTCAATACCTGCCCCTCACCTGCGGTCGGTCGATTGGTTCTTTCCCAGCCCCTTTCCCAGGTTTTCCCTTTTCTTTTTTTCTTTCTCCCAATTTCATTTTCCTATCGACGACAGAGCTCTTCCAAAATCGTTCCGCTTCCAACTATCGGCCTGGTAACTCCTAGCTCTCCCATACGGTTTCCCTCGCCAGTTCACACGTTCCGATTACTGTCCTTGTGCTGCACATTGGTACACCATCTCAGCTTAATTTTATCTCAACTCATTTCCGCACGTATAGTATATTACAGTCCCCCTCACGCTCACCGAGTTTCATTTTTCGATCCTCAAGCTCCCCCTCTCGCGCACCCAACATTTGGTCCTCCGGGCCGGATTTCGTTAACTTTCGAGCATCCAGGACCGAACGTTAACGCCACGATGCCCACTACGCGCTTCGACCGGCGAAAAGAAGCAGAAACGATAATCGTGCCTGCGCCTTCTCGTCTTCCGGCGCCCGCCGCAACTCCTCTGTCTCTTCCACCCGCGTCAACTTCGAAACTGGACTTTGATGGACTCCACTGGCTAGTCCCCTGTAAAATTGACTATCTTTGGTTTTTACTGACGAAGTACTACGCCACGGTAATCTCCTTCCCCACTATGAGAAGAGTTCTGCGACGTACCGCAGGCAGAGAAAGTCGGCACCCTAGGGGTAGAGGGACAACGTAAACTGCATGAGTTACGGCTTTCGCATTGGACCTTGTCGCTAGGGTTGATTATTCTTCACTACCACACAGATTTTCGCCGCTACCACCTGAGCCTCGAAAAGCCTCAGACTCTGCGAGTATCTCGTCTACATCCACCAATGAAGACGCCGAGTTTCAAGTCAATCCGTCGTCACCACACCACACATTCTTTGCCGTCACACCGCGAGAGCTTTCGCCACCTAGACGCTCCTTCACCAACTCGACGCTCTCAAAAGTCATAAGTCAGAAGTCACTCACTGGGATTATAAAATCCTTCTGGTAAGTATCCTTCGGTCGTTTCACAGCACGATTTTTCCTGCGTCTTCTTTCGCGTTCGAGCGCTCATTAATCAGCTCCTTGTCACCGCTCCGTCGTCTTCAGCCCTTCCTCCACATTCTTTCTTCTGCTAGCGATATCCCGCGAAATAGGAATTTCGTATTCGTGTCTGCGCTGCGCGTTAGGGACAATAAGAACGCCCAGACGACGTTGAAAATTCCTGCACATCGCACGTTATTGTTCGAAGGGTCAATCTTAGTGCGGGGGCGACGAAACTCGACGATCAGAGAGCAACTTTGTTTGAACTTTGTTTGTTTGAGCAACATGGTGTCGAATCGAGAGAAATTCAAGGAGAATTTTAAGAAGTATTTAAATAGGAATTTTCTTGGTGTAAATGGGACGTGGAGTGAAGTTTTGTCTCGTCAACACACCACTTGGTATGTTATTATTTTAGAAAAGTGGTTTTTATTTTTACCAAGTGTTTTATAGTGAACTCGTTTCGTTTCGGAGGGGGTGGAAGGGAGGGACCCACATGGCCCTGATCTCCCACTGGTCGTTAAATAAAGTCAGTCTCCCTCTCTCCTCCTTCGAGATAAATACAAAAAGGTATTGTTTGAGAATGTGTGATCGCACATTTTTTGTACCAGGGGGGATGGAAGAGAGAGAGATGACCACATTGTTCTAATATCTCCTTGGTGATAATACAGACCCCTTATATATATATAATCTTCTGACTGTAGTCCCAGTGATGGGATGTGCACCGCGGCCAGATGGCCTATTGTGCCAGTCCTAGTGTCTTACAGGTCTATGCCTAGCTTTCTGAGGAAAACCAGGTAGTTCCTGAAGGAGTCCTCGTTGGTATCCATGCTGGGAGAAGTGGTGCCAAAGACCAAAAATCGTTCCCTCTCAAGTCTCCGGCACTGGGCCAGGACATGGTAGGGAGTTCCTTCTTCTTCTCCAGTTCTTCATCCGTGCCACACCACCTGCATAGAGGGGTTTCGGCTATACCCATAACATACATGTGCTTGTTCATTCTGCAGTGCCCTGTTATGATCCCAACAACCTGCCTTAAGTCCTCTCCATCCTCAGAAGGGTGTTTCTTGTCTCACTTGTTTGCTCTGAGACAAAGAGTTTGGAGTGTCTTACTCCAGCAGCGGCGTTCCAGATTGTCTGATGCAGTCTTCTGGCATGTTCTCTCACAGTCCTTTTAACTGGTGACAGAGAAATCCCGCAATGGGGCGGTGGCCCAATAGGTACTGTGCACGAACCACGTCTGGCCAGATGTTCCGCCCTCTCATTTCCAATGATCCCACTATGTCCTGGAATCTAATATACATTAAGTCTGTTCGCACTTGCTACGGAGTTAAGCCACATCCTGCACTCTCGCACCAGTTTTGACGTCGTGCAGTAGTTCATTAGCGCCTAACACGACGCTTGACTATCGGTCAATATATTGATAGTTCTGTTGCTACAGCCTTTCTCATGCATTTGGATTGCCCCAGCAATAATAGCATAAATCTCTGCTTGAAAAACTGATGGAGTGGAGCCTTGGGCAATATACGTCCCTCTCCTTCCAGAGCCACTTATCCACACCCCGGATCCTGTCCCCTCTGGGGTTTTCGATCCATCTGTGAAGATGTTGACGCCATTGGGAGGCCGAAACTGGCGATCGCTGTTCCATGGACCTCCCAATAGCTGAACATTATATTTTCTCTCGAGCTCATACATGGGCACAATTGCGTCTGTGATCATGCTGAGCTCCTTGAAGGTCTCCAAGCCCCTAAATATGGCCAGGTGCCCATTAGTCGCCTGTGGCACCTTAGCTATTCCGAGCTTAGTGAGTCTGTAAGCCAACTTCATCGCCTCTGCCTTGACATAAATGTCCAGGGGAAGAAGATCGAACAGTTTCTCCATGGTGACGGTGGGCGTAGTCTTCATCACCCCCGCTATAAGTAGGCACCCCAGCCTTTGTACTTTGGCTAGACTGCTGCCATTCACTCCAATTGCAGCTCTATGCCACCACACGATTGACCCATATGAGATTATTGGTCTCACTATGGCTTCGTAGAACCAGCATATATATACAAACCCCTTATCAACCTCTCTCTTCTCTCTAAGAGGAAACTCAAACACAAACTAATGATTCTCTATTGACAAGTAAATAACAAAATGACTCAACTTGCAGATTAAAAGTGACGAATTCAATAATCAAAATAACTTGGGTGGCTCGATACGCTCTTGAGCTGAGGTTTTTGCCTGTACTGCAATGTTCCAATAATGCATTTCAACGTCAATAGCGTGAGCGAGGCATATGGCACATCTGTCGGCATTTACATACGAGAGCGGAGCAAGTCGATGGAAAGAAACGAGGGGGTTGCTGTCTCGACGATGGCAGGACGGCGGAAAAAAAAGAATGGAGCAAGAAACAACGGATCAGCCTGGAATGAGACGAGCGGCGGAAAGCGATAGGCGGCAGTGGCCGGTTAAATGCGAAAATATCGCTTTATGGAAACCTCGACTTCTAATTATTATTATTATTATTATTACTTCTCGTTAGAATCATCATGGACTCGCTTTTCAGCTCTCCAGTAGTGCCTGGTGTTGTCCTCTCCTCCATTGTACCGCAGTTGAAGGACTGCAACCTTTCACGTCTGGAAGAGATCGACTAAACAATTCATGCGCCGGCAGTAGGTGGTTGAGGTAGAAGTTGAGCGCTCAACATGTTTCCTCTCGACCCACGTCATTGCGCTTCTGATGAATGCGGCTGTACCCCCCCCCCCCCACCCCACTCACTCCCATCCATAGGGGAATAACAACACTTCTTCATACTCTTTGTGTGCTCTACCAATCCTCTCGAGCTTTCGTTGCGTTCCTGGTCCTTCTATTTCAATCCTGCTCTTTGGCAACGTGGGATGTTAGGATTCAGCGATCTTTTTCAAATCTTGGTTAGTCTCATGGCACATTGGTTAGTAGCATTTTTACTTTCGGCTACCCGAAGGGAAAGGAAAGTATTGTAATCGTGTTAAAAGAAAAAGTTGGGTTTTCCTCAGATCATTATAATTTGATGCCTATTGAGTCTAAAAAACCTAATTTCGGCTGTGTGTCTGTCTGTCTGTAGTTCGATTTGCGGGAGAACGGCTGAACTGATTGAGATGGCTCTCTTTTTGTTTTGTTCCTTATTATTTGCAGACACCAAAATAAGGTTATGGGCGATTTCAGTCGATGGGAAAAGGGGACAAGAATGTTCCAGCGGTTTTCGCATTTTTCTCGTAAACGGCTCCAACGATTTTAATTAAACTTTCAACTTGTCTTCTACTAGTCAGTACAAAACTTTTCTTATCCATACGAATCTCCATGGGCATCGAAACATATACGGTGAACGGAGATATAGGCATATGAAGCAAAAATAAGTTTTTCAGGCTTCTTAGCAAGACGGCTTTAACGATTTTCACCAAACTCACAGGATGTTTTCGAATAGTTAACACTTATACACTGTTCACAATAAATGTTCCTCTGACAGTCCATTGAGTAGAGATAAAAATGAATATGTGTCGAAACTAACGTTTTTTCGAACATTCCGTAAATTCTGGGGTAACTGCTTCACCAGATGTGATCAATCTTATGGAGTGTTTTTTAGTCACCCATACCAACATTTCGTTCTCCGTAATTAATTCCGTATAGGCATGTTGAACGGAAATATCAACCGAGTTGACCCAGAAAAGGAGATTTATCGAATATTAATATATCGGTTTTCCAATGTTAAGAAAAACGGAATGTCCATAGATGTTTCTGTAGAAATGCGATGAACGCGGATATAGCGCCCGTATACGTTTTGTATTCTTGTAATGTTGTAGCTCGCAATTAATACGACTTAACAAAAACTGACAATACTTTGTTCGATTTCAATAATTTATTTACTTTCCTCGGCTCTGCGAAATAGGAAGGAAAGTTATGTAACCGGCTGGGAAGGAATTTTGAGTCCCCCTCAGTTCTTTAGGTTTTAAGGCACAATAAATTACGAAACATTTCGATGAAAATTGAGTTTAGCGCAGTTTGTGGTTTTATTATTCATTCTGAATAATAACCTCAACCCCTCCCCCCCCCCTTAAAATTTGATCCTATACGTTTCGAGGCAACGGGATCCCAAATCTGCCATATCCGTCCACTGTCCAGGCCGTTTTGGACCCTTAACGTGAACTAAAAAATCCGTTCTTTATTCTGCCCGACTGCTCGTTAGATGTTGGGCCGATTGGAATGGTTGTATCAGAGGTGTACAACTGCGTACAGATCGAAACCGGTTAAATTACATTAATTACAGTAGTGATTGAAAGAGCTCGCGGGATAAAACAACGACGGTAATCGTCTCATTATTTTGTACTCCCTCGCGCCTCATTAAAACCACCCGTCAGCTCGACGCATCATCGTCGCGCCAATTGTCTACTGGCGCCCACAAACTTCTTGAATTTGTAGTTTTCGTCGTTCCGTAGTAGTTAGATCATGCCTCGTATCGTTTACTACTCGTATCGATGCTGAATCGAATGAGATGGGCCTCGGAGGTGTGAGATTACGTCAAGCTGTTCGAGATAATTGTAAATCATTGCGCAATAAGTTGCAGCGTTTTTTTTTTCTAGTAAACTCCCCTCCAATATTAGTAGAATGTTGCAAAAAATCGACGTGGTAGTCCAATCAAGTAACTACGCGGTGATATATTGATAATGTGCATAAAATATATAGGAGCTACTCTAGAAATTCCGGAATGTCAACTACTTCCCTTACTACCATTCCTCACGGCTTTTACCCGATAATTCTACAACGGTGATCATTAGTGTTCTTTAAAAAATATCTGGTGCGTTGCAACACACAACTTTCCTTAGCTCTATTACAATTCACTTTGTACATGGCTAATTCTATTTAATCAATTCATTGATCACTCAGTTAATTTGAACTTGGTCAAACAACGCGTTACGGCAGCAGGAAGCGGTAGCGCTTACAGGTCCAGATTTTATTGTGTTGTTCGTACTCATTGCAGGACCAATATTGAGCAATCGGTACACAGATAATTAATGAGGCTGTAAACATCAATTTTTCGAAGAAGGATAGTAATTACTTTTGCAGAGTTATTGGGTAAAAATGTTTAGAACCGGTAGTAAGCGAAATGGCAGTAGTTGAAATTCAGAAATTTCTGGAGTGACCCCCATGTATCTCATGAGCGTTTTTAAACACTCACCCTTTAGGTATTGGATTGGACTACAATACCAATTTTTTTGTTTTACATTCTACAAGAATTCCAGCGGAGTTTAAAAGGAAAAACCGCGGTAAAAAAGCTTTTTGCCGAAAATTTTGATAATTTATTGTGCTGCTCTTGTCATTTTCCCACGAATGGGAATTTTATGATATGATTTCTATATTGAGAGCTACCAATATATAAAATTTAATCAAAATCGTCATACCCATTTTTGAGAAAACAAAAATTTGGTGTTTTGATCACCATGATAACTGTGGTTAACTTTCGGTGGATTTTGCTAATACCCTTATTTTGGCGTATCATGGTAGCCTGTAAGCTAGACATCAAGTTTCAGCTGATTTGGTACGGTTGTTTTCTCTAAAAACCGCGCTAAAATCGATTTCGTCGAAAATTTTGATAATTTATTGTGCTGCTCTTGTCATTTTCCCACACATGGGAATTTCATGGTGTGATTATCTTATCAAGAGCTACCAACATAAAAAATTTAATCAAAATCGTTTGAGCCATTTTTGAGAAAAAAATATTTGGTGTTTTGATCACTATGATAACTATAGTTAAATTTCGGTGGATTTTGTTTATACCCTCATTTTGGCGTCCCATGGTAACCTGCGGGCGAGGTATCAAGTTTGAGGGGATTTGGTACGGTGGTTTTCTCTAAAAATTGTTCACAGACACACAGACCATTTTCCCAAATAGTGTTTTTCGGACTCAGGGGGGTCTGAAACGTAAAGATCTGAAGAGAACTCAAATTTTTTTTTTCAGCCGATTACATAACATTCCTTTCTACTTTGTAGAGCCAAGGAAAGTAAAAATCGTCTGAACAGGATCATTGATTCTTCATGTACTGATTGCTCAGCTAGAGTGGTCTTTAGATAAGTTAACTGGTGTTAGGGCCAGCTACCAAATACTAGAGGCACTAAATGTTGAATGTTTTGGTTATAGACCCATTTTCGACTCCGGAAATAATCCTTAAAGCCTTTTGTTAGCAGGAGAGGCTAATTCAACTCCCAACAGATAAGGAAACTAGGAAAGTAAAAACCCGCACCTGGGGGGCTAAGGGCAACAAATTAATTCGGCCATTTCTGACCTGAACACGAACAATAAAGAGTAAAATGTATGTTTTGTAAAGATTAAGCCATCATCATAAAATGTGGGAAATAAATTCAATAATCAAATAAAACAATTTTGTACTGCCCTTACAATCGAAATTGTACTTTCTAAGCCTATGATTTATGGGGGAAGCAAACCCATGAAAATAGGATTGAGTTGCGAAAATTAGGTTTCCAACTGGAATCCACACGTGCTGTTATTTTTTGAAGGAGTCAATATTGTTAAGTAAAACCCTTCAAAATAAACCACTTTTTTCGGTTGGGGCTTTATTTTCGAGAAGCTTTCACTTTTCACGTTTTGGATGGCATTTGATACTTCCAACCGATCGAATCGAGAACTTCACTCACGAGCTAGCGTTGATCAGGTGTTGTTATTCATTCACGAGGGCGGTGAAAGTGTTGCGTATTCAAGGTGGAATAAAAGAGCTGTCGGTCAATATGAATAATTCTCTCAAATAAATAAACAACGTTCAATATGTTTTTAATGTTTCAGTCCACAGTGGGAGGAATGAAGTAAATAAATTGACAATCGTCTGGCGTGAGTGGAGTTTGGTTTGTTGGATGGCATTACGGTTAAATGGAGTGAACTTGCAGCTCTGCATAGGTGTAAACAGATCTAGACGTCCCGTTTTATTATCGACACCTTAACAAAGTCGCATATCTACTTCCCGAGCAGCGCGTCACAAAATTGCAACGCGCTCATCAGTTTGAATCAGCGTGAGAGTGCTTGATCAGCCTCAAACACGAAGAGGCCTGCGTAAGATTAAGCGGAAACGGCTCCCCCAAGGGAAAGGCAATCTGAGAGGAGGAGAAATTATTTGACTTTTACCAACCAGTGCAGGGAAACCAAAATACTGAAGAAGTGGTTTGATTATTAGCCATCGATCATGCGATGACAAAATTCAAGTTATCACGAGTTCATTGAACGAAAGATTGGTTACTTGACTTTTAGTTCTTGAACATGTAAAAGTAAAATTCGAGGAATATCAGGCAAACTGAGTAAAGGAGAGTAACTTGACTGATGGCTCTGAATCGTGCAAAGGTAGGTGGGGCGTCCAAAGCCAGTCGTCCTAAAGCAACTTTCCCACCAATAAAGGAAGGAAGTAATATTATTGAAAACTCCTTGAAAGGCTTCGCGTTCACTGTCTGAATCTCTGAATAGGATGTCTACGTCAAAAATAAACTTAAAGGTCGCCCAAGGAGTCTGTAGAATTTGTTTACGTAGAGCGGAAAAAAACATGATCCCCGCTTGACAAATCGCGTTATTAAAATTCGCTGCAATTCGGTTTCTATTTCGGAAATAAGTATGCTTGTCCGCCTGTATCCAATTTTGCCGAGAATATTGTCTTTAAGTTTGTAGGGGGGCAGTTTGTGGGCTGTCTGTGTACTATCCCACACCAGGCTGCGTGAGTGTACTATCGTGAATATTTTCCTGGACTATGCTAAGGCGTTTGACGCTGTGAGCCTCCAGTTCTTGCGCCGGGTTGACTCATTGGTTGTGGGTTCAAATTTTTATCGATTCGGCACTCGGTAAGCTGCAGCTGGACTTGAAGTTTGATCTCGCCCTCGTCGTACTGGTGGACCGCCTGAGATTTGAATCTCATTGAGTGCCTCGGCTTGTCATTGGGCCGCTTTTTCTACGTGTGAAGCTATCTTGAGATCGAGTTTATTGGGGCTACCTCCTCACGCATAAACCTTGTGGGTCACGTTGGTTGTCGAGGAAAACCCTTAATGACTCCCCTGAGCTTCATGACCGTCACATGTAGTAGTTCCCACTGCTTAGTTAGTAATATGACTTGACACTGGCAGAAGGAAAGGACGCTCGTGTGCTGACGCCCAAACAAGCTCTCCAATATTCAAGTAAAACCACGCAGTCTAAGAGTACGTAAAGTGGAAAGTTGATGTTAACATCAGACATTTTACGAAAAACTAGGGGTAGTGAGCGAAGCGGAGGAGAATTAGGCATACACTCGCAGTTAAACTCGTTGCATTACGCTGGTACTCGGATATTTATCGTGTTTACTTTGTTGACTGATTATTTCACAAAAACTTGGAAGTAGAAATTGTATAAGAGGGTGGGTAAATTGATAATAAAGAAAGGGTTAAAGAGGGGGATGGGCCACCCTTTCTTGAAAATTGAAAAAAGGCAGATTCCAGTAGAGGGAGAGATCCGAATTTTCTTAAGAATGTCTTTACCTTGTAAGTCGTCGTCGAACTCCCAAGAGGCCGACTTTTCTTTGTCTTAATTGTTATCTCTTTTAAAGCGTCTCTCCGCTCAAACCTCGTTTAACAAATTGGATTTGGCGATGTGGTTGATGAAGTAACGAAAATTGGTGCGAAAGTTGAAGGTTGTTTGTATCTGGTAGAACAAAGTTGAAGCCTTATCACTGGCGGTTAACTCTTCGAATGGTGAATGCCAAGCTATCGCCAGACAGGTCCAGGAAGCCTGAGGTAGTTCGCAGTGCATAGTCGTTTCATTAGTTTCGGATTCACGGATGGTTAATTGATCTCAGAAGCTTTGTCAATTACACGACAAGATTACTCTGAATGTTATTAACTAATTTTGACGCTTGGAATCAAACAAGATTTTTTTATTGGATTGCTCCGATACCCATGCTGACGGTGATGAAATACCAGTGGTTTTATTTAAAATGTGGGCCAAACCCCAATAAGTATATCAAAAACCCTACAAATTATTTTACAGCGGTTTATTATTCTCTCGGATAGCTTGATCTAGTTTCACACCTCTGATACCCATTCCATTCGATTCAGCATCGAAAAAAGATAGTAAACCATTCGAAACATGACCTCACTACAATGGAACGACGAGAACTAAATATTCCAGGCGCCCGTAGGCAATTGGCACGACATGACGAGTCTTACTGGCCGGTGGTTCTAGTGTGAGGGGGGGGGGGTACAACCTAAGAAATAATTACTTTCGCTGTATTGGCCCGCGAGTACTTTCATTTAGTAGAAAGTAGCTCACTATAATTACTATAAAGACGCAGCTGTAGACCTCTGAGAATTGTTTCATTCGACCCAGGATCTAAAAATATCTACCCTGGTCGAAACAAAGATATATAAGTTGGTAAGTTGATGATAAATGTTGTGGGGGGAATAAGAAGCACTGAATGGCTGTGTAGATGTGCTTGTAGATGATACTGATGCTGGGTTCCTGGTTCTTCAGCCTCAGCCTCCAAGAGAGGGCTGGCCGGTCGAGTAATCAATGACTCAGTAGTTGGTGGCTCCTTCGCGTTCAAAGATCAACGTGCGTGTTTGGGCGACTTCAAGCTCAGACAGTCAGCAAAATGGCGAGCGTCATGGTCTTGGATTGAGACACTTTTAATCGCAGGTAAGAACGACTACTATTGATGACAACTGGCGCTGGAAAGAGGTGGATACGTTTGCGCGGCTGTGAAAGTCAGGTATAAAACACATTTAGGTTTCACGGGAAATAGGGCATCTCCGCCCTTTAAAAAAACGTGATTTCAGAATAGCGTTTGCGTTTTCAACGGGTCACGCACCAGTTTGGGCTCATCCGAATACCGTTGGTAGGTAAGATATTACTATGCAGTCCATTGCATAGGTGGAAACCGCACCCGCAACGCTGGAACGGTGGAAACCGCCGTCATCTGCTAATATAAAGGCCGAAATGTGAGCTCACGTTGTTCGCTGAAAAACATTACATTGGTGTCCAGTTCAATAAAACCTGTCGGATGCTGCTAACGCTCTCATTATCTTTCTCACTGCGTTGCAATACTGTTCATCGACGGCAGGGATCTGCCCCATAATTGAAATTTGAGAAACAGAAATGTACTTGTAACTCAATACAACGGTTATTTAATAGCACTTTCAGTTTTCTACGTCCAGTGAAGTATTAAACTCGTCTAACCAATAAAAGTTTGAGAAGGTTTTGAGTGGATCAAAGAAACACGAACCGGAGAAGAGACTGCGGAAAACCAAATCAAGTTTAACGCCGCAATCACTTTCAAACGTGGATTAATTATTGTGAGCTCAAGTTGCAATGGTAGCATGCAAGCAATCAGTTTTCCACCGAATATCGTGATTTAACGGCTAATTACTTAATTTCGGGCGGCTTTTCGGTTCTATCGTTGACTTTCTGTTGCCCGCAAAATGCAAAACCAACTTTACAACCACTATATTTTTAAAGACTGTGTGGTCGTTTTTTTCTTACTTCTTTAATCTATTCAGAAACAGAAAATAGCCTAACGAATTTAAAAAATCATATTAAAGTAAATGATGAGAGAAACAATCAGTATCAGATTCTTCTGCGTGGAAGCTGAGCTATGTCCAAAATCCTGGAGGCACGCCATAATCTGCACGGTGCATACTCATATGCAAACTCAAATCGCGCAATCAGTATGTTGTATTCAAGCGGTTGATACGACCAAAACTGCTGATCTACTCCGCCCCTCCAACGTCAAAGACTGTCTTTATTGAAATAACCTACCACAATATACAGATCTGCAGTGCCACGTCCTTTGACACTGAGGAGGCGCTCATGGCTAAAAGATCCGCTGCGCAAAATGTGTCTTCTATTCCCTGATAACCTTTACCTACTATTTGAGGTTGACTAATTTTTTGGGTTCAGCGTATGCCAACTCAAGAGATAAGATCTCTCGACGATTACACTCTGCCGACGAAAAACTTGGACTATGTTGTTTAAAATGAAGGATGGGTATCGTTGCTACCAAAACTTCAATTGTGACATTCATCACATACAAACGACGCTTCGTTGAACGAGAACTACATTTATTACAAGCCGTCATCCCAAAAGCAGCGAGTGTCCGAGAACTTGGAGCGATAATCGACGAAACGCTGTTACAACCATACATACGCACTGCCCATCTAGCGTACCTACTCCAAGTCTCAAATCCCAGTGCATCCTCCAGATTGAAGACCGTAGGTCATTTCAACGATATATTGAAACTGTAAGCCCATCTGCCAAAATACTGTCGGTCCCAATCGTAAAACTGCTGGAAGCTGGATGTAAAAATCGATGTATAAACTCTGTTAAACAAACTAAGCAATAAGGATTATTGCATGTAACAATGCATCCATTGGGCGCGCGAGTGGGGAAGCTGGAGGATCGAAATAAAAATGAAACTCAGTGAGCGTGAAGATGACTGCATTACACGTGCCAAATTGAGTTGAGTTAGATTTGAGCTGAAATCTTGAACAAAAGGGCGACACAAGGCTAGTACTCGGAGTGTGTGAACTGGCGCAGGAAACCATATGGGAAAAGTGAGAAGTTACTACAAAAAAAATTGGAAGCAGAATGATTTGGAAGTGCTCAGTCGTGGAGAGGAATGTGAAATTGAGGAGAAGAAAATGAAGAAAGGGGGAAAAAACCCACGGCTGTTAGAAACAACCGACCACAGGAGTGGGATTCCTGCAGGTACGAGGGGCAGGTATTGAAATAGAAGGAGACAATGACTGGGGAAGTCCGAGGAATCGAACCTGAAGGAGTCAATATATTCATTAACCTAACGTATTAATTACAACTATATACCTGTGGAATTACAGCCTTGAATATGGTTCGTTTTTATTCCAACTTCGAAAAGTACTGACGCGAAGAAAAAATAAGTTGAATCTATGTTCGGGAAAAAGCAAAGGAGCGGAAACCTGATTTCAGCCCTTAGAACGCCTGAAAAGGTCGTGAATTACCCCATTAAGTTTTGTCTCTTCATTACTTTCAAAGTGAGCTCCTCATCCAGTATCATCAAGAGTGGAATAGCGACTAAAATCCAACGCTTCTTCACCATCGTCTTGCACGTTTTTCTTCCTAACCTTTTTTTGCGACTACTTTCGATCGGAGCTCCTCGTTCAAAGCCATCACGAGCGAAGTGGCAATTAAATATCACTCTCTTTCGCCATTACCTCCAGTTCTTCGTATCCTCCTTCAGTTACTGGTTTTGGCGACCTGTACGTTTGCAGAAGCAACGGATCCAATGATCACCATCCGATCCTGATGGAAGTTGTTTAGGATGTACGCAATCAGCTATATCGGTGTTCTTTTGACGCAGCGTCCCTCTAACCGTCGATGATACCAAAACAATGGTCGATACCTCGTCTAATTGACTGCATCAATGAATCAATTTTGTAATGTATCCAATCCAGCACACTAATTACAAATGTAAAACAATTGAAAAGAACCTAAAAAAAGTGGGGGAAATAAATGGCACAAACAGGATTTGCATAATTCTCAACCTTCGGTTGTTCTTCGTTGACACGATTTTATACGGGTTTTTGAAGACCTCTAAACGTGAATGCCTTACTTCATCGGAATAATAGCGCAATGAACGGGGTTTCTAGCGGAGAAATGAAGCGGTAGCATAATATTCTGATATGTATGCAATCCCTACTCTTACAAGCCACATTCCGTGCTTTATGTACGTCATCATTCAGCGTAGCGGGAAAATATCAACCTAGACCCGTCAAAGTTTTTACGGTTTATGGTTATTTCACTGGATTTCAGCGAAATATCGACAACTTCATGATTCGATTCTGGATGTGGAATCGCGCAGGGGTTGCAAATCGCCACCACTATAGAAGCTACCTCTTACTCAGCGCGATAGAAGGGTCGGAGAATCTTTGAAGAACGCTCTTTCGTTATGGATTCGAGTAAAATAAAGTAGCTTCAAGAACACCGTGTGCTAGAACTTCTCTACATACGAGGAAACTACCTTCAAAGCGGTAATTCCTTCGAGCATCATTATTACTGGCCGTTTGAACTTGACAACGGACTTACAATAAAATTTTAAAAAAACGCTGCAAATTGTTACACGACGGTTAATTATGCTCTTGCGCTTGGGCTTCTTGGCTCACACCTTCGAGACTCATCCCATTCGATTTAGCATCGAATAATACTAGTAAGCGATACGGAAGATGATCAATATAACGGAATGACGAAAATTGACATATTCCAGGTACTTCCGGGCGGTTGGCGATGAGTCGAGCTGACGGGTGGTTAGAGGGAGACAGGGGGCAGTGCGGAAAACGAGCGCAGGCCGTGGAGGAACGATATCTTTCGCAACATTGGTCCGCGAGCTCGTTCAGTAGTACGCATTGACTAACTACATTTACTGTAATTCTACTGTTTTCGATACAAACTCACTTCTAAAGATTCATTTCATTCGACCCAGCATTGAAAAATATCAGAAAAACGATACCAAACGTAATTGCAATGTAAATGCCACGGTTTCGTTTTTGTCAATATTTCTACCTACCTATCTACTTCCATTATTTGTCCGTAACAACCGTGGGTTTTGTCGTTTGGATTGTGGGAAAGACGGGTTCGTAAAGAAAATGTTCCAGACCGCCACGATATGTTCCAGGTGTTCAAGACACGATTTTGGACACATTTGGGTTGTTATCGTCAATCATTGGACTTTCAGAAGAACATTAATGTAAAACAATACGTAGATATGGCCTGTGAGCTTAATTTGCATGTTAATGAAAACCGTTAGTGCGCTGTTATGAGAGAAATGCCGTTGTGTTTTTACGCTTTTGTCCCCAGAACTTCAAAAAGTGAACCCGAACAAAAATCCCTGCAAATTATTACACAATGGTTTATTATTCTCATGAACAGTTTGACCTAGTATTATTGCTCCCCCATCCCATTCGATTCAGCATCGAATACTAGTAAACCATACGAAACATGACCTGACTACAATGGAACTACGGAAATGAAAAATATTCCCCCGGCGCCTGTAAACGTCTGATCCGATGGAGGGGTGGGGCGAGGGCTTCCAGTGAACCCTCGCTCAGCAATTGGCATGACGTTGCGAGTCTAAAGGGCGCTGCGAGTCGAGCGGGCCTTGAAAACGATACGAAACACGGCTTATTTGCGATTATACTGCGTTTCGTTAATTTTTTTAACCATTTTTGGCCCATAACAATCATGGGCTTCTTCCGATCGGATTGCCGAGATGGCAGGCACAACTAGATACCAAATGGGATTTTTGTGCGAAAGAACGAATTTTTTAGGCCACATTAAAGGCACAAAACGGTCCGGACGGGGGACGGATATTGCAGATTTGGAATCCCCATGTCTTGAAACGTAAAGTATCAAATTTTGTGGGGGGGTTGTAAAACATAGGGTTATTATTCAGAATGAGAAAGAAGTGAGAAGAAAGTGACGAAACTGGCTACCATACTATCTGTTGGGCACAGATGAATAAGGCTAACTGACGGAATGGACTGTATTTAGAAAAGCGAGAGAAGGGCGGTGTTCGCGGAAATATTTACAAGCTATTTACAATCGAGATTTCTGTAACACTGAGACGAATCGATATTCGCGTTAGATTGCACTTCACTGGTGGACGCTACCTAATTGTGTTGTCTGCTTACGTTGTTGTGAATGAGACCACAATTAGAAGAGGTTTGAACGTTGGGAGAGCTTAACGGGGAGACTGCTAAAAGTAGAAGAGAGAAGCGCCCGGGCTATCGAGTAAAACTGTAGTGTCCGAAAAACGGAAGGAGAAGGGCTTTTATCACAAGACGTACAGGGGAGGAGCCGTCTCTTGTGGAGAGGAGAAATAAAGAAGGAAAAACCCCAGTTTCTGGTAAATCCGCGGCCGTTAGCGGAGTGAAATTTCCACAGTTACGAGGGGGTAAGAGGGAACAATAACCTTGTCATTAAGCGGCAAGTAGTCCCGTTAAGGCAGACGCGGGGAAATCCGAGATCAAGTGACTCAGACTGATTCGACTTGCATTGTACATATATCAATGAACGATTGGCTAACAAAATATGTTCAGATAATCCCCCCCTTCATCATACTACTCAATATTGATGGTCAAGCCTAGGAAAAGTCCACTGACCTAATTAGGACTATCTTACGTTTCCCAAATGTACTCGTTCACAATTTTACTTTAGGGAATTAGAGGAACCCTATTTGGAAAACCTTGAAATGGAGCTTCATTAAGGAATGTCGAGTAGTGTTATTATCAACGCTCAGAGAGTTATATTAGACGGAAGTTATGGAGGGAGAGGTTTCGTGTTGGCACTCGCTCTGTATCTACTGAAGTACGACAGGTTGTCATTTAGCCAGTCTTCCGGTAGAGAATGGCATGGGGAGTCTCGCACTATCTAGGAAGAGTTCTTAAATCTTATTTCCCACTTGATCTATTTAGTTGTAAAGTTTCAAAATGAGAGGTCAACTGTGACTGCGTTGTTTTGTCATAACTTTCTTCGCAGCAAAGTGGTTATAAGCTTGCTTAGTAGTAATCAACGCTGCTAGGTTTGACTGCTCTTCCAACAACCGTCGCTCATTGTGGCATGGAGCAGCTCGTGGTTTCTTGTTTCCTCCAGACTGGTGGCGCAAGATGTGCACGATGGAGAGTCTTCGATACAAAAGCCACCATGTCCCGCGAGGAACTGGCTCGTCGAATCCCGCTTAAGACGTTCACGGGTGTTGAGAAAAACTCATCCGTGTCACGTTCCTTTGGCGAGGGTTCTCATCTCCCTCGCCACTTATTTAATGCTCATTCATCTAGCGCTGCAAGTTTTCGTTCGGTGGAGAGGTCTTTACGGGGTTTGGCCCAGAGCGGGGAAGGTTCCTTTTCACACGCCAGTCGCGTTTGGTTAGTCGCCAAGAGGATGGCGGCTTTTCAAGAGTGCGGTTCTTCGCTAGATGGAGTGTCACGAAACGGTACAAAACGGGTTTCGCAGTTGAGTTAGAAAATTCATATTATCATTTTTTGACGTGACAGCAACTTCGTCCTGTATGAAAAGTCACTAAACGTAATATTAGTAAAGAAATAATATGACAAATGGAAATTTTCCTCGAACACGGCGATTTTCCTCACTCCCTACATTCAACTAACGAATAGCCAACCTACTGTTCGTTCCCCACTAACGTTTATACAACGATAAAGACATTGTGGATGTTAGTATGTACCGTACCATCAAATTAACATGGGCAAGAGGAATGTTGTGTGATGAGTGGTTCCAAACATGTTCTTGATGGCCAGGAGGAATATGGTTTCCTGATACGATGCCGTGCCCTAGATGGGATAAAAGGAGTGAGAAGGAGTGAAATGTTCTTTTAACTGCTCTCAAGACAACGCAAAAGTGGAACTTTTAAAAAAGGGCGATGTACAGTTATGTAGAAAGGACGGGGTTAGGGAGAATTCGGAATGATAGACGAGTATGGGAGTCCAGCCAACTGTTGGGATAGTTTCAAACTGAGGAGAGAGATGAAAGGAGGTAAGAATCGGAGCTCTGGGAAGATAAGGAGGTGCATCTGCATTGGTGTTTGTCCTTCCGTCCTGGTTTCATCCCTCCTTCTCCTTTTTACTTTCCTTGCTCTACGAAGTAGAAAGGAAAGTTATGTAATCGGCTGAAAAAAAAATTTTGAGTTCTCTTCAGATCTTTCTGCAGAATGTCAAAGTGAGGTTCCACTCCTGTTGGAAAACCTGGGCACGGCCTTATTTTCTCTACTGTGACGTCTAATTGACTTTGAACACAGTAATATGTAGCATTTTGGAGATTGGTAGGTGTAATTTGATTGGTAGCTCCGTGTCAAGCTTCGCCTTGAAATAGGACCCCTTTGTAGCATCTACTGCTTACGCAGTGTGTCGTCCTACTGTGCATATTGCAGTATGTTTGAAGTACTGTTATTGAAGTGACGAGGCGGAACAGCTTGGGAATGCGTGAAGTGAAGCGGTGGCGTGTGGTAGGGGTGGTCGATCCGACCTTCGAAATTAGACCTTCTGGTCGGCCAATCGCCTCTTCCAATTACCAGTTGGTTACCATAATGAGCCCGCTGATTATAAGACCTCCCTTGTCACGCAACCCCATTCTGACGCCCTCAATCTCATACATTCACCACTACCCTTTACGTCTAACATGTACAACTGATTTCATGTACCTAATAAACACCCATGCAAGCGGTCAGTCATTTCCCATTTCAGATTTACCAAATTAATTTAACCACAATAACTACTACGTTTCTCTTCGAGCTCGTATTTTTTTATTCGGAAATGCCCCCAGTTCATAGTACACGAAAATGTCACGAAACTCTACTTCAGGGAAGTCTCAGTACGTTGGGAATATTGGGTAGGCTAAAAAATCCCCACCCAGCGGCTTGACGTCGGAGACCGTCCTCTCTTCCGTTTGTAACTGCCTTCCGCCGTCATCACTTAAATTTTCCACGCTTCAGAGGTTGGCCGGTATGGTCTATCCAATGGAAGAATCAGGGGAATTGTGAACCATAATGAGGAAACCTTTTTTTCTAGAATCAATCTTGCCGGGCTCGACATTTCGGAAAACAGAAAAGTCATCTTATTAGAGGATTTTCAAAAAAGCTGTGATCGTGCACCCTTCTAAATGGGAATAACGACAATCGCGCAAATGTAGGCCAAAATCGCACAAAGTTGAATGACAGGCACCAACTTGCTTCTAGCTTAAACCTAGCGAACCAACGGAAAATAAGAAAGAGGTTCTAGAATTTCGTGACATTACTTTCGATATTTTAAACTCGTAGGGAAGAACAAAAATTAGTTGGCTACATGTTGATGAATGATGCGAAGAAAAACGCATATTTCAAGAGTTTAGCTCTTCTCGTAACTAGTGAGTCAGCCGCAGAGGGTAGACTCTCTCAACGGTTTTCAATTACTCATCGCTAGCGCTGAGAGGCAGGAAGTATCTCATTCTCATTGGACACCTACTTCTCCCCCCCCCCCCCCGCAACCAAGAGCTCTCCATTAAATTTTCCCCATCTCCGCTTGGTATCTCATAACGTTAAGCACAAATATCGCATAAGGTATTTGTAGTAATATTTGTACCGACAATTCAGTATTGTAGAGCATTTCGTCTAAATCGTCCTGGTCAAAGTACTTATGTGCAAAATTATTATTTATTGTATTCGGGGATAGTATTAATATAATACTGAAAGTTTAATTAAATTTTTTAAAAATACATCCTTGCCCAACCGCATTCCCGCACACAAGAAGCTAAGGTTATACAAATCTGTTCCCGTCCACTGTCAGAAGGAAATCGTGTGATTGAACTGGATGATTAAGGTACAGGACATGTTAAAATATGGTGTGACGTCTTTGGGGCAGAATCACAAACATACTTTCCGAGATTCAGTCAAATAAGATCCGTCAATCAATCGCCCTGCTCTTTCGCGCTACACACCTCATAGAACTTCTGGGAGCTAATAGCATTGGATGCTTCTTCGGTCAATGGTCTACTCGGTCTACTTTGTCTAGGCCCCTGATATTACAGTGAGTACACGAATCAAGTCGAGCTGGCGCGTTACTAGGTTCGCTCAGTCTTCACCTGCTTGGTGAGTCCATCTTTCGTAATTGTTGGTGTACTAAACGAGTGGTTCCTCGGTACAAGCATCGGTCCCGGTCCATGAGCCATTAAATAAATAAATTTAATGTTTTAATTTTGATTTGTTCAGTTGTGGTTACACTTTCTTCCATGCTCGTCGTCTGAACCAATAGTCTCAACATCTCAACATCGCTGTCACAGAGATTTCATACCACGCATCAAAGCGTTCGAACATTTTCAAGATTGAAGAACTATTTTGCTTCAGCCTTCGTGTCTGTAGTAACCCCGGTGGATTGTGTGCGGATTATGGACCTGTTTGCTATTAACACGAACTTTTCTTATAGGGAAGTGGTACGGGGATGGGAACCTGAATGGCGCAACGCTAACTTGTTGATAGCCGCTTGCATCTTTGTTTCGTAAAGGGGTTTGCTACTCAGCTCGGCAGGGGGTGGGAGGTTAATGTCCCTTGTTGATCGTTAGGCCGAGGAGCTGGCGTTTCCCCATATTTGATCTATAGCTGATATCCTGGAATCACCTTCAATCTCTTTCTTACAATATTCTGAGCCCTCCTGAAAACCCAGGCGTTGGTATTTTAGGAACAGACAACGTACTTTCCTATGGTTGGGCCTTTGATGAGAGTTTATTGTTTTTACTCTCGCTTGTGTCACTTCTCACTCCTAACTTTTAGCACCTCCTTATGGCGAGACTACCTTAGGCTGAAGACAGACGATACTCTCTCTCAGCTCACAGTAGCTGAACTATCCAGAGATTTATAGCTGTATTTGTCACGTGAGCTCTGTCTCCATGTTATTCTACTCTGAACTGTATCTGTATTGCGCCTGAAGTGGATGTTCAACTAACGTCGTTCGTGGCATTAACATATTCTTCACCTGCACTGAATGTCATATCTCTCCCTCCCTTCTCCCAACAGATTATTTGACGATATATTTCTAATATTGATACGTGGGACAGGGGCGTTGATGGAGAACCCTTAAACACTCGAATTACGACTTTTCAATTTCATTCATTCGGACGTACTCATCCTCAATATTCACTTTCCACAGTTACAATATCAGGTCACATTAAACCGAATAACAAGCAACTGTAGCTTCATTAAGGTAGTTAATATCCACCTCACACGAAGTAGTCAATTACTAACGTTCTCTTAGATCGAGTACAACGTTCTTCTTAATTGGTGTTGCTCTGCAAGAACCGGTGGCGTACATTTTATCAACTCAAAGTCGTTGAAGCGGCTTTGGAGAAATGCTCAACCCCCCACACCACCTAGTTCCGCTACATTCTCCCAGTTCACTACGTGAGTACAGGAATCGGAGAGGGGCCCATAACCGAGTTTTTGCGTCTCAGAAAAACGACTCTATAATAAAGTTAATCAAACTGAGACTACTCACTGGTGTCTGATCTGGTTCAACAGATCGTTAACGCTCGAAACGTAAAGATCATTTTAGAAAGAAACTATAGGTTAGTAAGTATTTTTGAGGGATGGTTCATGGCCCACGACAAGGTTAACGCCTTTGAACACATTTTTTCGCTCTTAGCATAATTATCGTTCCACGTGATTCTATAATATATAATATATATGACGATATTTAGTGATGGAGTATTTCGCAGGTATCGTAAGACTTCTGTCCAATCCAAAGTCACAACTGAGTGTTACTGACCCCCGCCCTCAACGTCGCCAAATACCAACCAATGATTTCGACGAACGCGCTAATAAAACGCTTCTCCGAGAGCTGCAAAGAAATGGTTAGCGTTGAACTTCACTAGGACGTCAGGGTTTCGTGTGATGCCGGTTCGATAGAATGGCGGCTGTCTCGCAAGTGTGACGTAAGGTCACGACGTGGAATGGAGACTCAATGATGACGAACGAGGGATCGATGTATCGATCTGTTTCTAGGAACCAGAGCCGGAACGGTTTGGGGTTAGTTCTGATTGTTAGCTCTGAAACTGGTTGCCACTTAACACGACAATTTAGCCGCCGAAAGAAATAAAATGAAGTCGATTGACGGAGGGCTGAAGTGCCATCGCGATATGACTTGTTCTTAGTTACAATTGCCGCAGAAGTAGCTGTACGTGGTTCGAATGAAAGAACAACCTGCCATTTGATGGGAGCGCAACGCGGAAATGTGGCAGAAGTACGTGCCAACTCATCGGGAAGCGCGGCTATGAACACCTTAAAACGAAACCTTTTATGCCTAGAACTCGCGCGAATATTCTCAACTGAAATTCACCGTATATTTTAGTTTTTACTGATACCCGATCGGGAGGGGAAATGTAGGTCGCGTGTATATCCATCTCAAACTATGTGAAAACTGACGCAAAATATTTGCAACTCAAATTTATAATTAAAGCAGCAACTTAACGTTGTTCTTCACACTGCTGCCCACTGATATCTTCCATTTTATCGAAGTAGCGTATTGCCATCCTACAAATTCGTGGGTCAAAGTTAAGAGAAGAGTTGTCAACAATCCCAGTTGATCGAACATTTATAAATCAACATTTGTTTATTTCATTTCAACAAGGTTCGAATGTGGGGATCCTTGTAAGTTCAATATATGCAACTTAACGTTCTTTATGGAAAATGGCAGGGCTGAACGCCCCGGGAACGATTGGGTGGCAACAGCGTATAGTTAATTTTGGGTAGCTCAGTGACCTCTTTGGCGCAATTATGTTAAAAACACGGTAAAAATATCTGGTGCGGAGCAACACACACAAAAAATTGTAACTCGTAGCGGTTTTGCCGAAAACCGTAACAGCTCTTTTTTGCTTCATAGGCCTATATCTCCGTTCACCGTTTTTTCATGGAGACTTTTATGAAGAAAAAAAGTTAGGTACCAAATAGGAGAAGATAATTTTGAAGTTTAATCATAATCGTTTGAGCCGTTTTTGAGAAAAATGCAAAAAACCCCTTTTGGTACAATTTCGCCCCCTATCACCGTGTGGCGAAAGAAATAAAATGAAGTCGGATGGGTGAGGTGTCCCTTTCCCATCGATGGAAATCGCGCGTAACGTTATTTTGGCATCTATAAAAAATAACGAAAAAAAGAAAACTGCTCAATCGGTCCCGCCGTTCCCCAGTAAATCTAACTACATACACACACGAACCACGCGCTGAAATTAGGTTTTTCAAACTCAGTAGGCCTTAAAACGTAAAGATCTGAAGAAAGCCCAACTTTTTTTCTTTTACACGATCACTATACATTCCTAACCCTTGAATCGTGGAAAGTAAAAAGTTACATAAAGAGACCTCACTTTTCAATTTCAGAATTTCATGGGTCGCTAGTAATTATTTCAACCGTTGTTAAACTTTCTTCGTGGTTTGTCGGACTACCAACATGGTTTAGTGAAAACAGTGTGCCGTATACAATTTATAGTTTCTCTCCCTCTCTTTCTTTCTGTGCGCGTTCCAAGTGCAGTTTTATAGAGTCCATATGTTTGAGACCTGAAACACTACATAAATCATTACGTTCGGTAACTTGCAGAAATATTCCGATAATAAGTTACGATAATTCAGAAATAGAAACCGTTCGTAACATGACGGCTGTGGGCTTTTGTTGAGCAGAAGAAACTACTGACAACTCCGCAAACACGTCTGACAAAACCAAGACTGTAAGTCGATTCGTTATGCTACAATTGAACTTTAGGTGCAAAACCACGTGGGTGTTGCTTTTAGTGAGCAACGGAAAATGAATACACGTATGGTTCAACAAAAGTTCACCTGGGGACCACGTTTCTCTCCACATCAATGTCTGAGCAGTGCGCTATATTTATCAGCTGACGTTCTCACCGGGTTTCCACGACTTTTCATCATTTACAAGGTACAACTGTGCAGGAAATGGAGGAATGAGGCTCAGGTCATGTGGGTCAAAGTCAAAGTCAAGAACCACAGAGCGTTGAATCCTCAACGTGAATAATAAAAGGGCAGAACTGGGTTTTGCGGACCCTTTACGAATAACTTATTCCTCCTTTCACTTTCACCGTTCTGTTCTATCTTCATTTTAATTTGATGTATTCGAGAGAGAGGGAGGGAAACGGAGAGAGAGGCTTGGCGTAGGAGGTCGAGGGCGTTTACTACCGCGTCGCTGTCGACTCCTGAGGTGGACGTTCGATACCTTCAAGTGAACTCGGGGATTGTTGAGGCGTAGCAAAAGTCAATATTCGTAGCTCATGATAATGAGGGGGTACGCGCTTTTCGAAACTCGAGGAATTTATTCATGTGACTGCGTTCAAACACTTCCCTCTGTTAATTGTTCAGAATTAGGCCGACTCTCTGAAGCAATTGCCAAAAGAAGACAGACAAATAAATGCTAAGGAAATCGTTGAGGTTCTTTATTGTACTGTCGAATTTCGCAGTAAGAATTACAGAAAACGAAATAATCTATAACTTACTTCAACACTGTAAACCAAAACAAAATCAATAGTCTGTTCGGAATAAAACAGCTCGAATAAGATATCAAGTGCGACGCTTCAAAAAACTTTCCTTACTGCCAAACTTCTTGAGAGTCAAATTAATTCGAGATCGCTCAGAGCAATTTTTGAAAGAAAGAAAACTTTGAATGTTGCAACGATTCATTTTCTACGTGTTTGTCTTCAAGTCTGCAATAACCTTGGGGCATCCTACTCCTTGACGACAGATTCATTTGAGACTCTCATTTCACGATACCAAATATGAATGGATACGCGTATGTACGTGTAAAAACTAAAAATAAAAGGAACCACGAGTGTAGGGTGCAAGTGAGAGGGAAATACAAATGTGAACAAATTGACGACTGAGAGACACGAGATAGAGGACTGTATTGATACACTGGATTTAAACGGTTAATTGATTAGTACGATAAAGTTGTGAGTCGAGCAACAAGTAGAACTAGTTCTCGAGACACAGTGGGTCTCTAGTTGGCTGCATACGTGATACTGTTCAACTGAAGAAGGAGAAAGTGCGGACATGAACTACTACTGGAGCGTACATGAAACTATGAGACAATGAGAATTGAAGAGCGCAAAGAACTCGTGGGGAGAGCAGGACGCGAATGAATACCAAGCGACCAAAAATGTAGCGGCTTTCCGTTCTGTAATGGGCTGCGGAAAACCCAGGGGAGGGGCGAGTGGTAGTGGTAGAAGTGGGCCAGACCAGAGAGACAATTCAAACACAATGGGCAATCGTCTTCACAGCTACTTGGGTTTTACCCTGTGGATGCCCTAAGCTTGGCTCGCCGGTTGAGGCGAACAACGAGTAATACAAATTACAAGAAGGAGAAAATAAATCTTTACTTGGAGTAAAGTTGTGTGTCTGCTAGCCACCTCTACGCAAAATGCGATTATTATGTCCAATGAACTAACTTGCTTCACGCAATAGACCTCCGGCTATTTAGTTTTTCCAGATATAGTGCTGGCAGACTCACACAATCGAAAGCCGAGTCCGAGAAGCTGGCACCCGAATCGAATGGCGAATTATCGCACAATGGTTTATTATTCTCATGAACAGCTTGACCTAGTATTACTGCTTCGAGACCCATCCCATTCAATTCAGTATCGAATACTAGTAAACCATACGAAACATGACCTGACTACAATGGAACTACGGAAACTAAATATTTCCCTGGCGCCAGGCGCCCATAAACGGGGGCTTCCAGCAAACCCGTTGCGAGTCGAGTGGGCATTGCAAGTCGAGCGGGCGGGTGGTTGAGTTTGATATGACGGGAGGGAGGGAGTACTAACGATGAAACGTTGACTTCCGCTGTAGTTCCCGCGTTATACTGCGTTTCGTTAATTTTTTAACCATTTTTTGCCCATAACAACCATGGGCTTCGTCCGATCGGATTGCCGAGATGGTGGGCATAACTAGATACCAAATGAGATTCTTGTGCGAAAGAACAAATTTTTTTAGACCACGTTAAAGGCACAAAACGACGGACGGCGGACGGGCATTGCAAATTAGGAATCTCCATGTCTTGAAACGTAATGTATCAAATTTTGAGGGGGGGTTGCAAAAAATTTTTCGTGACCGAAAACATAGGGTTATTATTCAGAATGACATCAAATCGTGTTCACATCGCACACGTTAAAGATAAATCAAATACTCCTGAATGAGACTAAAAGGATTAAAATAAAATATACGTGGCGCAGCTGACTGAACAACACCCATGAAAACCGGGGGAATCGCATAGACATCCGAGTTCCGAAGACGACTAGACAACCACGGTTTTTGCCCACGTTCATTCGCTTTAAAACAACTTTTTTCAACTTTTGAAAACATTTTCAGATTCAGCGTAACATTTCCCGTCAGTACTCGGGCGATTTATCTGGCTGTCAACGTGGGCTGTTCAGAATTATCGGATAAAAACTAAGAAATTGAAGTAAGCGAGACGGCGGAGGTTGGAATTCCAGAATTTCTTGAGTTGCTCCTTATTATCTTATGAGTGTTATTAAACGCTCGTCACATAGGCACTTTATTGCAATGTGGGAAACTTCAAGTCACATGCTAAGCTAAACTTGGAACTGAATTATGCGAAAACTAGAATTAATTAGGCACGTCCTTTTCGCCCGATCATGTTCCTGTTGACGGCAACCGCTCATGGTCATTACCGCTTGTGTATTCGTGGTTTTCTTATAGTTGGCTACCAACTGTCAACGTAAATTTAAACGAATTCTTTTCTATCGTATTGATTTCCTAGGGTCGAGGATATGCTTACATCACACAGGTCTGTGCATGCTTATGGAAATGGTTTGGCGCAAAACCCCGAATCAGTGTGACTGTTTTGACCTCTGGATTCCCGGAGCTGCCTTAACGCGACTCCTTGGCCCTTAACAACGAAGTCATTGTTTCCTCAAAGACCATCATCCTCAAACCCTTTTGACCTATGGAAATTCCACCTCTTCAGTTAATTCCAATTGACGACGGATTCCCCCTTCGTCTGGACATTCCGAAATATCATTTCTTCCTCTCTTTTCACATTCCTCTCCACAACAGACAGCTCCTCTTAAACTCATTCTCCTATGAAGTCTGGCGAAAGTCGGTTATCCCAACACAGTCATCTACACCTGTCGCGATATAGTTGTCTCCCAATTCTCCCAACAGACACTTGTTTCACCTCTCATCGACATCTAATTCGGATTTCTCCTTCTTTCCCCGTACAACCAGTTTCACGCCTTCAGAGCTCTCCTTGTTCGCGCTTATATTCTGTTTAAGTCACTCCTTCTTGTACATCCAACTCTTCAAATTACAAGTTTGTGCTCAAATAAACCCGACTCTGAGATTCATTCAAGTCTATCCTGGTCGAAACAGAAATAAATGAATAGTTTTGGGTATCAGCTCTGTTTATATGATGTGGATTGCGCATACCATACTTGTCGCGTTGCGAATTGGAAAAATATGAGTTTTTTTTGTCGTTAGTGATGTCGTGGTTTTTTTTATGGTTGTTGTGGTTTTGCGGAAATTCGGATTGATTATCAGCACATTCTTTCATCCCGATGCCCTCAGATGCCAATCGTGTCGGATCGAAACTCTTAGGTGGGGCGGCAATCCGTGGAAAAGCCTGGAGTTCGTCGGAAGGGAATTACGCTCACATCGTCTCAAGTTAAGCGTTCAAAAGGGAAAGAAAATTGTGGGGGGCGGCTGATTGAAGGAAGTCGTCTCGATTGGAAGGATATTCGGTGATTATTGGGCTGCGTTCCCTTCGTTCCCAGTGGCCGCGCTTCGGGCGCTGTTATTCTCAATCGTCTTTTCTTCTTAGACCCCCCCCCCCCCCACCACATCCTCACCCCTTTTTTGCTTCACCCCACCACAGTTTCAAATTAGCCAATTCACAGGCAATATAAACGATCGTCAAGTTCATCCGAGTTCGAGACTCGTCTTCACGTTCCCTTTCAACGAGGAATCCGTAGGCGCAAAGGCCCTATCGTAGCTTTGAAGTAATAGTCAATTTCGACGACGCAAATGCAAACCTTTTTCAGACTTTAAGCTTCAGGCAACATAGATGAGGTTTTTCAGCCGCTTTCTCTCGAAAAAATTTCGCTTTTATCAACTTCAAGATTTTGGGGGAGATTTTGCGCCCCTTATCAATAGATGGCCGAACTGCCGATATATGCCAAATGGCATGGTCGAACTGCCGATATATGCCAAATGGCATGGTCGAACTGCCGATATATGCCGAATGGCATTACCAAACTGCTGATATATGCTGAATGGCATGTCGGAACTGTCGATATATGCCCAATGGCATGGCCAAACTGCCGATATATGCCGGATGGCATGACCAAACTGCCGATATATGCCAGGTGGCATGGTCGAACTGCCGATATATGCCAGGTGGCATGGTAGAACTGCCGATATATGCCGAATGGCATGACCAAACTGCCGATATATGCCAAATGGCATGGCCAAACTGCCGATATATGCCAAATGGCATGGTCGAACTGCCGATATATGCCAGATGGCATGGCCGTATTGCGAATATATGGCAGATGGCATGGCCGAACTGCCGATACATGCTGGATGGCATGGCCAAACTGCGGATATATGTTAGATGTTCAGTGCACCTCGTCAAAGATGGTCTTCATCAATTTGATTTATGAAGGTACCTGTGAAGTTTGAGAGTTTTAATTTTCTTGAGTAATGATTCCTCAACTAACTGCCTAGAGGATTCCAATTCAACGGTATGGGAAACCCGTCCTTTTCGTTTTTGATGATTGGAAGATTCGCAGAAAATTACGGCACACCTTCTTTCATTAACCAAGGGGTTTCGGTATAGTTAAGACGAGGTTTCAAGGAAATACTTATGGGCGTAGTTTAAGGACGTTTGAGTAGTCGTAAAAAATCCCCCGCATCAAGTCTTACAGAATTCATGAGGACACAAAACGCGGGAGAAATTTTCGGGCGCTCCTTCCTTCTGGAACTTTCTATATCCATCGCACCTCCGAATTTCTGTTTCCCTCGATTTTCACGTTTTTCCCCATCTCGCCCGGGATTATTTACCGTTTTTTCTCTTCAAAACGCTTTTCATTTACGTTGAAGCTTAAATTTTCACCGCGGACTGAGTCCCCATCAACTGAAATTATGCAGGTGAATTCCAATAATTTAACTTTCGAGTTCAAGGCAGTTCGCCACTCCAGCGAAGAATGCATCCCTCATCTTCCGCAGCCCTGAGAGTAGAAACGTTTGGACTAGGGGCAACCTCTGCATCTCTGCACCTGAGGCCGACGTTCCTCTGTGAAGTGACCTCGGGTTTCAATGAGTAACCAAGGGTTCTGAGGCACATTGTTTCTTTTGATCGAGGCTACGGGATGGCGTATTCGAGGGTGGGGTGCCCGCTGCCAAGTCCATTGTTGTAGAGCACCAGTCAGCTGCCCTAGACAGAACCCAGAATCTTATTTATGAACGTTCACTTACAGGAATACAGCCCTGTACCCCTTTTTGAGTCGACACAACACATACTCTCGGACCGTTACCTACTCTTTGATATTTGGACTAAAAATACCGAAAGGAAACTGAAAATACATTAATTTTACTAGTTACTATACTTTTTTCTCTCCATTGAGTAGGAGAAACCACAAACATTTCGGAAAACTGAGAATTTTTTGAGAAAGGATTATTGAAAGTTGTACTGATCAAAATCCTATTAGCATTTATAACGATAATAGGCGGTATTCTTTCAAGTGATTCGTCATAGAAGTTCTAATCATTTAGTAGAAATGGTTTTTTAGGTGTAGTAAGCCTCATACCGTTCGCGTGTGCAGAATAAATAAAGAATAAAAAATATAAATAGACTGGTTTAACAATGAAGTAAGAAAACGTAAAACGAAGCACACACTGCGACGTGCTTTAAAAAATGACGTGATGTGTTTGAAGGTGTCCCTCCAGCGAAGTCCACCACAATGTTTTCAAACGAATCACATAGATAAGTATCTACAGTTCTTTGATGACGTTATTGGATTAATTTGGGTCATCCCTCAAATTTTCACATCGCTTTGCTTAGTGTTATTCCAGGACAAAAGGAATGACTTGGACCTGCTGAATTTTTCCCCGCTTCGAGGTGAATAGTGTCTGATATGAATAAAGTTGCTTGGTGACTAATCTAGTAGATTGTGACGAGAAATCGTATTTTTACAAAACAATCGTCAACGGACGACGATGAGATTTTTGCCAGTTGTGGGGTTTCTTTAGCAATTCAGTAGGTTATTTCTCTCGCCACTTTTTGTGTTTTCAAGGAGCGTGGCTCGTAATGTTAATCAATTAACTTATACACGGACAACCAACGTCTACTTCATAAATTAATTTTGTACCAGCACTCACGTTTATAATTTTCAGAATAAGCTGTAACAGAAATCTTTGATCATTATAATAATAACCTCCTTCACTGAGCACATATTATACATGACTGTTGTGGTGCGTTAATTGGGCTTCCACCTGAAATTTCCACATTTCATTGTTCGTTTCACAAACTCCGCTACTAGAAAGAGATTAGCGTGTAGTGACCTGATGTTTGAGCTCAGTTTGAGGCTGCTGAAAAGCGATACGTGGGATATTCCGCTTCATCTGACTGTTACAGCCTATTAGCTGCCGAGCCTATCGTGCCTTTGAGGACTGTAGCCAACTAATTGACGAGACGCTGCTGCTTTGGGCTGAAATGAATGCAACCTCTCCCCGCTCATTCTTCGGACGCTCGTAGCCGCGTCATTACCTCCCCTTTGTCGACCTAATTGATATTATCGAGAAAGTAAAAGAAGGGGGTTCGCTTCGGCGTCGATTTAAGTAACGTGTCAGAACGGAGTGAGAAAAAAAGACTGACGCTTCCTTTCTGCAGAGGTCATTTCAACCGCAGAACATAGTCACGAACGTAGAGCTCCCAGCAGACCAATTAACCCCGTCACTCCGTCATTTGTTACTACAAAGTTATAAACTGCATGTGCTTTCCCGAATCGCCTCAAACGAAACCCGGCTCTATTTTTGTCCACTAAGCACCGCAAGAGTAAACTACTTCTAACGTATTGGCTCTGACCGAGCCGTTGCATCGTCAAGTGTAATGCGGCTTAGTTCCCTCGCATTTTCTTTTCTTCCGCAGAACCTCATTTCCAGGTATTCATTCAAAAGTTATTACTTCCATTTTACATTTTCTGTTATTCTTCACTCAACAAGGAAAATGTAGATCGTGTTAAACACGACGGATTTCACCCAACAATGTCCTTGTCTACTTACAACCAGCTTGTGAAAATGTAACAGTTGGCGTTGCCGTCATTCCGCGATATTTAACCTCTCCACTTTACATTTCAACCCAACAAGTAGTTATTATTGTTCATCTCCGTAAAGCGGAACGACAGCATTTCATATTTAACTCAACCCGACTCCGAAATGGTTGGTCTACCACTAGGTGACAACTTCGAGCCACCAACGATTCCGACATCTTTTTCTAATGCGTTAGAGACGTTCAAACATCAAATGCCCCAAGTAAACAACGCTGGATCGGTATCTCTTACATTACAAGGGCCAGGAAATGATTGCTTCCTGTACAGCTACAGTGATCGTAAACGTGTGTCTTTCCGCGACGTAATTTGCAGAATTCAGGGCACATTTCTGTGAGGAAGCCAATTACATTTAGGGCGTTGAACAGGGAGCAATAAAACACTTCATAGACATGTTGGGGGGCCAATTTTCCAGTGTTGAATAAGAATAACTTCGTTTCTGAATGAGAAAAGTCTCTGAGCGTCATGATAACACCAAATTACGTGTTGGACGTTGATGCAAGCGAGCTTTGTGTCGTACCACACATGAGATCTTTTGGCATTAATGTCTATGGGACGCACCCACGGGAATTCCCGCGTACGAGAATTTACCAGCGAACGGATTGCAGATGGGACGATATGGCTGACTGAAGAGTGTTGAGGAGCATAGTGAGGTTGTCCAGGACGTCGAGGCGCTACAGGCAGCGACATTCGTCGCACAAATGGTGATACACCTGAGCTGAGGTTCAAGGATCACTTTTCTATTGGTTTGCTCACTTAATGGTTCTCATGGCTTGCTCTACTACTTCCATTCATTTTTCACTTAGTTGATTGGAACTGAACTTGGTCAAACACAACTAGATGGTGGTAGAAAGTGGCGCTTCTAGTTCCAGAATTTATTGTGGTGCACCTACGTAAGCCACGACCATTATTGAACATTCATCGTGTAGGTTCCTGATTGGACTACTGTGTAAATTTATTTGAAGGCTCTAACAACGTTAGGGCGGAGTTTTTAAGGAAAAAACGGCGCTAAAATCGTCGGAATGCTTGATATTTTATTGTGCCGCTCCCTCCATTTTCCTACAAATTAGAATTTCATGTTATTGTTGGGTCATTTGGAGCTGCGAGTACAAAATATTTAATCAAAATCGTCGAGTCGTTTTTGAAAAAAAAAATTAATGTTTTGGTGGGTTTTGCTACTTTGGCGGCCCATGGCGACCTGCGGGCTAAATATCAAGTTTGAGCTGATTTGGTTCAGCCTTTCAGCCGTTTTTGCTCACTGACGCTCAGATGCACACGTGCAGGTTAGTTTCCTTATTCTCTTTTTCTTTTTTCCCGAGGGCGTGTGGGACAAGTTCCTTTGTCACTGCGGCCGCATATGGGCCTATTGTGACGCTGGCCCTTTCTTAGTAGAAGGCGTCGTACATACCCGCCCCCTTTAGGAAGCCGTGTAGGTCCTTCACCGCAGAGTCCGCTACAGTTTGTGGTTCAGTGGTCCCCTGACCGAAGTATTCAAAGCGTTTTGCTGCCAAGGCAGGGCATTCACATAGGATATGCTCTGCGCTCTCGTCCTCCTCACCGCAGAGTCCGCATTCCACCGCCTCTGAGATGCCCATCTTGTTGAGGTGATATCTGAGTGGGCAGTGCCCGGTGAGGAAGCTTACCAGTACTCTCAGATCTTGTCTAGAGAGTGTCAGCATCGCCTTCGCCCTTAGACAGGAAGGCGTGACAAGCCTTTTCGCCTGTCTTAGTCGTGGCTGGCGATGCCAATGGGCGCCATTTTCCTGTATCTCCCATCGAGCAACCATACGGTTCGTCAGACCCACGTGTGGTTCAGGCCCGATGGGTAGGGATTCTGTACCCCTTTTCGCGAGGCGGTCAGCCTTTTCATTGCCCTCATGCCCCCTGTGAGCCACCCGGCACCCAAATGAGGGAGAGCCTGTTACAGGCGCCGAGCTGCTTGAGCGCATGGAGGCATTCTCATGCCAGCTTAGACCTAAAACTATAGGCTGCGATGGTCATTAAGGCTGTCTGAGAAAATGTAGATCCGCTTGCCCTTGAGCCCTTTGTTCAGGATCTCTTCTGCGACCTCTTGGGTTTTGCCCATTGTTCGCGGCTGCTTATTCAGTCAGCATGCTGACCTTATTCACAGCTGGCCGCAGACATGCCCCTGGGGACAATGCTGTGGCCGTTCCACTATCCACAACCCATGGTCACGCCTGGTAGCATGGGCATGCTCCTGGGAAGATAACCCAGAACCAGGTAGTTTCCTTATTAATATGGCGGTTCCTGAAGTCTCATGATAGAGTTAAATCAAACGACTTTCCTTACACCACACGCCGCGCCAGGACACAGTCAAAGCTGCAACCCTGATGTTACCGGCCTCCACGCTTCGAGCTTCAGACGCTGCCATACGGTGATCCGTCCTGTCATATTTGTGTCTCTTGGCTTGCCGAAATAGCGGAGGATCCGGGCTGCCACATACTACCTGAACATTCAGGATCACTACAGACTGGTCGGGACCGACGGCGACGATGTCAGGCCTCAGTCCTTCTCTAGAGACAACCTAGTAGTGTCGCTCTCCCTACACCTCATATGACAATGCACTAGCAACCTGCTTTCATTCCGCCTAATAACAAACACACACACACACACACAGAACATTTTTCCATACAGTGTTTTTCGGATTGAATAGACCTTGAAACGTGAAGATCTGAATAGAACTCAAAATTTCTTTTTTCCACTGTTTACGTAACTTTCCATTCTACTTCGCAACGCAACGAAAGTAAAAACCAATAAATAAATAAAACTTCACTTGGGACTAAATCATTATCCTATTGGATTCTGGTACAGCGAATAGTGGAAGGTTCTTTCCTAACAACGAGGGGGAGAAGAAGATAAAAATCACGACCGATTGGAAAGAAAATATTGTTTGAGAACTAGAACCTACCAAAACACCACGTTATGGTTCAGTTTCTTATATCGTCGTTTGACAATCAAATTAAATAACTTCGATGTAATCTTCATTATACCCCCGAACGTTTGGTTCTACCTAAAATAATCAAGAGTTAGGGATTTCGACGGTAAAATTCAACAAGAACCAATTTTCTCCAACAGTTTTTGATTGGGTGCAAGCGCGGGAAGAAGAACGTTAGTAGCAGCGGAAAACGAAGCCGTCCGCTAATTGATCCTATCCCGAGACCTTAATGTTACACTGAAACGTGGTTTAATTGTGCTGCTCGCCCCACCTGCCTCGCCCCTTTCACTGGTTCTGCTCGCTGGACGATGGCGTTATGTGTAGTTCGGTAATCCCGATGTTCTCTAATCCGCTCCTTCACTTAAATCGAACGACTAAGTAACATCGGTGTTCTAAAAGAATTTACCTATGAAACCCACATTACAAGTCTCGGGCGGTTCATCGCTGATTCTTCTTTCCATAGCATCGAACCAGGATGTTCGTGATCGCTTTATTGAGCCAAGTGGTGTTATCATTCATTCACGGCAAGTACGTACGACTAAGTCGCGCGTTACAATTTCTCAAACCTCTTCGTTGACTAGTGGCAACGCTGCAGTTATTCACACGGAAAACTACGTCAATTTAACTGTGGTTTATAAAAGTCCACTGACCAGTTTAAAGTATTCCGCAAATATGAGCGTCTGTTTATTACTGTTAGACCGAAAAAGAAATGTGAAGATGAGTTAAAACCCTATGTGGATTCATTCCATATTATCACAGCGCCCAAAAGTCAGGTTTCAGTGCGTTGAGCCCTCCATTCAAGGATTGAAATAGTAACATGTCAGTGATAGCCCGTACTCGGTGGGTGAAGGACGCACGAACCGAGTGGGGCACGCTTTCTTACTAATGTTTGTAATCACCCTACTTTGCATCAATTGATTAAGAGTTGAGCTTTCTATATTGAATGCGTTTCGATATCACGAGGCGTAAATTTTATCATGGATCAACGCGTTTGTTCCGAAAACTCTTATAAATAGAAAAACGTCGTGTTCACAGACACACACACACAAACGCAAATTGTTTTCGCAAAACGTAAACATCTGAAGAAAACTCAAATATGTTTTGTCAGTCACTCACTGCGTCGAGCAAGGAAAAGTGAAAATACGCTGTATGGGAAAATTTCAGAACCGAGAGGGTCCCACGAACTCAGAACTTGTGAAGCCGGGCATTGCGGTATGAACGCAGAAACTAACGTGGAACGGTCTGCGGCTCGCTTGCAAACCAATCTAAGGTGCTCAACCTTTGTAGTACGCGAAGCAAAAAGGCGAATCGAAAGCTGCTAACAAGGAAATCAGCGGCAGAATGATTAAACGCATTACAAGTCTCGGGCGGTTCATCGCTGATTCTTCTTTCCATAGCATCGAACCAGGATGTTCGTGATCGCTTTATTGAGCCTTGGTTGTTGTGGGCTTGGGTGTTTCTGGATGATACCAAACGTCGTGTAAAGTGGGATGTTCTAGAGAAACAGCTGACGCCTGAGATGAATTACAGACTCGAGGTTTCTCAACAATGCCTAGACCACAAACATCGCTTCGAAAATCTGATGAGGGTCTGTCACCTTCATTTCATCTCATGGTGGCTATACCTTCAGTCTTTGGCAGGAATCTTATGATCGATTATCTATCGGTCGTTATTAATTATTTAATCGTGGAAGTGAACATTTCGCTCAGGTGCAGGGGCTGAGGAACTCTTTCAGCAGCAATGACACCCAGATCTACAGCAGGTGCACTGACCAAATCGCCAAAGATTGGCCACTTGTATCACATCGCAACTCAACGGTATTTAGCCACAACGTGGCAGAGATCAGGGAATCCTCTACCGATTACTCGAACCTTGTACGATTTCAAACCTAAATCACTCACGTGGGGATGAACCCACGTCCACAAATAAATAAATAATATCAGGAGCACAAAAGAAAAAAAAAATGAAAAGAAATATGCAAAAGAACTTCAACTTGTATTAAACAAAAAAAACTATATAACGGGAGAAAAGAAAAAAATATATATATACGCAGTTGAAACTAAAACTAAACCACTCAGGGGATCGTACAAATAAACTAAGTGACGAAAAAAAAAAAAAAATAGTAAGGCGAAATAAAAGGAAAACTTCTCTAAATTCAGCAAAAATAAATAAACGTGGCAATTGAGCGATCGGCAAAATCTTCAGAACTTCGGGGGGGTGAGCCTCGAACTGTAACAATAAACCGGCCAGTATGAGAAGGAGGTATGCTAAGGGAACGGAACAATGGGGATTTAATGAAAATGTGACGTACCGGTACGGGAATTGGTGAAGTTTTTTTCGGAAGAAATATTTTCCGGTGAACAAGACGGCAGACGAACGATGAATGACAGAATGACGGGTTGCAGTTTACCGTTTAGTGCTCGCGTCTCTCGGCAGATAGCGGTACAGGCGGAAAGGAGATCTTAAACCGCTTCCGCCCTAATTATTCATGTCACACACCCCTCCCCAGCGGTTGAAGGACGAACGTACTCCTTCAACTTCGAGGGATGCCAGGTGCCAGCACTTTTACCATCAAAAGTTGCAAGTTGGCATGTTCCACCGGGACTAACAAATGTGACTTTGAAGGGACCTTGAAATTTGTGGTACAATTTCGCTGCACGGCGATCTTCAGCTGACGACAAGTTGAAGGAACGACGCAGCACTAAGTCACCCACTTTGAAATTGTCCTTTCTACGGCGTAAGTTGTAGCGATGACTTTGGCTTGAGCTGGATTTTAGGAGGTGGCGTTCAACAAGATGGTAGAGTTCCCCTATTTTCTGCATCCGGAGCGCCCACTCATCTCTCCTAGGTTCACTCTCAGGAGCAGGAGGATCTGTATAAGTTAATGTTTTCCGATGTGAGTGCTGAGGGTCAAGCTCGCGTCCAAAGTTGAGGAAAGCAGGCGTATATTTGGTGGAGCTGTGAACGGCAGTATTTAGGGCGAATTGGAGCTCTCCCAGATAGCGGTCCCATTGAGAATGTTTGTCTTGGTCAAGGTAAGATACAATCAATTGTCGGATATTTCTATTTGCTCGCTCAGTAGGGTTTGCCTGACAGTGGTACAGTGGTGTAGTTTGATGTTTGATGCCCAATGTTTCAGCAAGAGAGCGAATAGCAGTACTCACAAAATTAGACCCATTGTCTGTTATTAGTGTGGAGGGTGTTCCAAAACGATTCAAAATCGTCGAGCGAAACTTAGAAAGCAAAACACTGGATGTAGCACTGCGAATGGGAATGAGTTCAATCCATTTAGTGAAAACATCCTCGAACACGAGAAGGTATTTATTTCCAGAAGAGCTGCGAGGAAATGGGCCCATTAAGTCAGCAGACACGATCTCCCATGGTGAAGTGAGATAGCGGGGTACATAAGTCCACGAGGTGCAGAGTTCGGAGCTTTAACACGCTGACATGTATCACATCGACGCACGTAACGAAGAATGTCCTGATATAAGCCTGGCCAGTAGTAAAGCCGGCCTACTCGCCAGTGGGTTTTGGCGATGCCCAAATGCCCGGATTGTGGGTCATCATGGCACTCTTTCAGGACCCGAGACCGTAGGTTCCACGGAACAACAAGTTTCCAGTCTTCACTGGCATCTTCAAGCTCCCCTTTTAAAAATGCCTTACGATAATAAAATAAATTATCTCCCTCCAATTTCCAATCTGGATGATCATCAGGGTTGGTACGAACCCTATAAACCTTCCGGTCATACCATTCATCCCTAGTGTTGGAGGTAGTAGGGACCTCATTAGTACATACACTAAGCAAACCTACACCAGCTTGGGGCACGATACGAGATAGAGCATCAGCAACACAGTTCAGCTTCCCTTTCTATACTGTACGCTAAAGTTGTATGGTTGGAGCCGGAGAGTCCATCTTGCTAGGCGACCTGTTGGGTTTTTAAGTTGCAAAAGCCACTTGAGAGATGAATGGTCAGTGATCACTGTGAACTCACTGCCTTCAAGATATTGCCTATTTTTTTCTATGCCATAAATCACGGCCAAACATTCTTTCTCAGTCACCGAGTAGTTACGTTCAGCGGCTGATAGAGTCTTGGAACAGTAAGTGATTACCTTTTCACTACCTTCTTGTATTTGTATCAAGGCTGCTCCTAGACCGTACTGACTGGCACCAGTCTGTAAAATAAATGGGAGCTCAAAATTGGGACGTGCAAGAACTGGTGCAGATGACAACGCCAACTTTAAAGCCTCAAATGCGGCAACCTGAGCGTCAGACCATGCCCAAGGTTTGCCTTTCTTCAGCAAAGCGGTAAGTGGTGCCACAGTAGTCGAAAATCCAGGGATGAAGCGTCTGTACCAACCAGACATCCCGAGGAATCGTCTAAGTTCAGTAATATTTCTAGGAGGGGGATAGGAAGTGACTGCTTCAACCTTACTAGGATCCACACTAATTCCCTCGACGTTAACTCGGTACCCCAGGTAGCAAACCTCGGTACATCCGAATTCGCACTTCTCAGGATTTACTTTTAATCCAGTATCCCCAATCTACGAAAAACTTCCTCTAACAGTGTGCAATGGCTTGGAAAGTCAGCAGTACAAATTAAAATATCGTCTAAGAAAACAATTACTTGGGGGTACAAATCAAGAAATACTGAATCCGCTAGACGTTGAAAGGTGGCTGGAGCATTAGTTAAGCCAAAGGGCATGGTTCTAAAACGGAACAAGCCTCGCCCAGGAACAATAAATGATGTCAAATCTCTGCTAGCTTCATCTTCTAAAGGTACTTGCAAAAACGCCTTCTTCAGGTCAATTTTCGAAAGGAAGGCAGCGTGACGCAAACTGTCCAGCAAATGGTTGATGTTTGGGAGAGGGTACGAATCCTTTTTTGTTATGCTATTAATTTTTCTAAAGTCGATACAAAATCTATATGACTCGCCTTTACGAACCATCACAACAGGTGAAGCCCATGCTGCATGACTAGGTTCGACTATCCCTTGGTCCAACATTTTATCGAGCTCACTATACATTTCGGTAAATACCTTTGGCGAGTATGTGTAAGCTCGTTGTTTGATGGGCTGCGCAGACCCAACATCAATTTTATGGGATATTTTGGAAGTGAGTCCAGGGGTTTCCCCCATCAACGATAACCCTTTAGCAACAATCTCATTCAACACGACGCGCTGAGAGGGTGCTAATCCGGTAATCCCACAGCTCATTTGCTGGGATGAAGAATTTGTTGGCAGCTGGTCATTCGAATTCCGAAAGCAAGACCTGAACAATGAGGAATCGGGAAACGGGAATATCTGATCAGGCTTTTCAGAATAAAACCAAATGTTTTGAGATGCATCAGCGACGATACCCATTTCTTGAATGAAGTCAAGACCCAATACAACAGGAAATGATAACGTGCTCAAGTAAAAGAACCGAAATTCCATTTCTTTAAATCCCAAAACAAATTTTAAAGTGTAGGCATCAAAGATGGTTACACGACTCCCATTTGCCATATGTGCGACAAACGGTTCGATTCGCGGTACGCCTCGTTGTATGGTGAGTTGGTCACGACACTCTGTATTTATTCCGAGGAGTGTAAGCCCAGAATCCCCTATAAACGACAAACTGGAGCCAGTGTCGTAGAGTGAAGGCACGGTAACAAACCGATTTCCTGAAGAACCGGTTGGCTCGGACGAGAACGACAAAAGAAGTATCCATTGGCGGAAATGTTCGGAATTTAATGATGACGTTACTGAACAGAACACATCATCAGTTTGAGAGATGAAAAGTCAGCAATATTGTGGATACATGGAAGCATATGCGGAGGCGGAACCACAGGCAATAATTTCTCGGACGAAACGGAATCAGTAGCAGAGGTTGAAGACAAACGGGACGACGATACGGCAGCTGGCACGGTAACTGGTGGAGACAACCCTCTTGCAGGGACACTCGACGAGACTGCTGGACGTTCGGGAATTACTATATAATTAGCAATAGACGGTACAGAGATGGCTGAAACAGAGGCAGGGTCAGTGCTAGGTATGGGAGCAAATTGAACCCCAATCATCTGCTCCCGTTCTCGTTTAACGCACTGCACTTGGGACATGATGATATGATGTACCCTGGTTCGCCGCATCGGTAACAAAACCTTTTCCTTGGCTCGCCACATTTGGAAAATACGTGTGATCCACCACAATTCCAACACTGCAAGGGAGGAGAGGATACATCGCTTTTAGCAGGAGTCGATTGTGTGGAGCTATCACGTTCCTGTCGTTTCCTATCAGCCTTACCAAGTTGATTTCCGTATGAAATCTGATAGACTGGGAATATGTCACTCTGCTTTGAACCTTTCTTGAATGTAGACTCATGTTTATTTGAGTCACTTTTAGAGCCGGAACTTTTGGATTCAGATGCAGTGGAGGACCTATTTTCTACTGTCAACAGCTCCTCCCTACGACTAACTTCAACGACGAAATCTATTAAATTTTTATAAGTTGGCACTGTAGTTGACGAATGTTCTTTTTCAAAGGCTCGCCTTGTCTCAACGTCTAAATGGTTTAAAGCCAATTTCTTATCGGTAACTACAACATTGTAACTGCGCATTCGAGCATTTAATGCATCGTATTTCTGTTCGAGAACACTTAAGCGATCAAATTGACTACGGAACTTAATAACATTACCCACATTCATCTCTTGGGATTTATCAAAAATTGCTTGAACAACAGCAAACAATTCCTCTCTCTCGGCAATAAGTTCTAGCCTTCGAGATGAGAGCTTAGAAATATCTTCGGTAGCCATTAAGAAACGAAATCGCCAATGCACAATAAACAATCGTCAATATTGAACTTGAACAAATTTAAGTAAACGAATCCTCAACAGACCAGAAAGTTTACGTTGGGCGCCATAATTTATTTGTACGATTTCAAACCTAAATCACTCACGTGGGGATGAACCCACGTCCACAAATAAATAAATAATATCAGGAGCACAAAAGAAAAAAAAATGAAAAGAAATATGCAAAAGAACTTCAACTTGTATTAAACAAAAAAACTATATAACGGGAGAAAAGAAAAAAATATATATATACGCAGTTGAAACTAAAACTAAACCACTCAGGGGATCGTACAAATAAACTAAGTGACGAAAAAAAAAAAAATAGTAAGGCGAAATAAAAGGAAAACTTCTCTAAATTCAGCAAAAATAAATAAACGTGGCAATTGAGCGATCGGCAAAATCTTCAGAACTTCGGGGGGGTGAGCCTCGAACTGTAACAATAAACCGGCCAGTATGAGAAGGAGGTATGCTAAGGGAACGGAACAATGGGGATTTAATGAAAATGTGACGTACCGGTACGGGAATTGGTGAAGTTTTTTTCGGAAGAAATATTTTCCGGTGAACAAGACGGCAGACGAACGATGAATGACAGAATGACGGGTTGCAGTTTACCGTTTAGTGCTCGCGTCTCTCGGCAGATAGCGGTACAGGCGGAAAGGAGATCTTAAACCGCTTCCGCCCTAATTATTCATGTCACAACCTACACCTGGTTTGTATACTTCCGTGGCACACGCCAAACTCTGGCTACGTTTTTAGCCATAGCCTTCTTCTAAAATCGGCAGAAACAATCAAGTCCTAGCTCCAAAGCAGTCAAAGCTGTCAGCTCTGACTGCTCATCCAACAACCCGTCTCCTCCAAGGTGGAAGTACGAGAATTGAAGACTGTGGAATCACTAGGAGACAATATATGAAGGAGTGCATCGAAGTCGTCATGTCCTGTTTCGAACTGCCCGCAATGAAGGAAGTTCCGTTCTTCACTTTTTCCTATCCATTGAGTGGCAGGTAATCACTTGTAGTGTCTTGGTAGACATATTCTCGTGGGCCTTGGTGACCCACAGGAGCACGCCAGGACTGAGGCACGAATTTGTTTTTATTACTTCTGCTTTATTGATTGAGGTTCCCACCGCACATAATGGAGCTGTAGCCAATCACTTCCAAGAAGATTGCTTTGTGCACGACGATGATGCCTTCGTATGCAAGTGATCTCACTAATTGCTCTCATTGAGGCAATCCTCGTCGGGGCAGTGCCTTTATGTAATGGGTCGAATGGAATAATGCGGTCACACATTCGATGTTTTTCATAAAAAATTATGGCATACATTCATTTTCTTCAGAGCCTTAAAAATTTGGAACATTGGTATCCGTGGATGACTCATAATTAGAGATCGATATATTAATATGAAGAAAAAAATAGTATGAATCGGACACAATGAGGCATGAAGAGGGGTAGAGAGAGGTATGAAAGGTGATAAGTGAATGTGGAGAAGTAGAATTAGGCTATTCGGACTGTTGGGTAATATCGTGTCGTAAGGTGAACCCCTAAGAAAGGCTGAAAGCTGGCAAGTGCGTGAGCTGGGGGTTGAGAAGCCATCTAAATTGGTGAAAATGAAATTTCGGGACCGAACGATCAAATGAAAACGGAAGGGTGAAGCCGAAGGTGAAGGTGCGTGACCGAGGGATGGCGTGTTCCAAAGCCACCTTCGAGATTGCCGCCCGCACCCGGTTCTTCTAAATTATATGCAGAGAAAAATTTTATGCATTCAAGCTTGGAAAACCGCAAAGCTAAGATTAGTTATCGATATTTACCCAGTTAAAAGAAAATAGATGGTAGACCAGTAGAACAGTATTAGCCTCAATTAAGAGGGGCAAATACCGTGGGAAAAGGTGCTTTTTTTCAGATGGCTCAGTCAGTGAATCATAAGGGGGGTTGAGAGCAAAAGAAGAGAAATGGAACGATAGAAGCGGGGGAGAAACACCGGTAACATAACGAGAAGCGCGCTCTGAGCTCTAACTCACGGCTGACTCGCTTATCGCGAACCATTCGATAAATTAGAACAGGCCAATGAAATTCTTTTAGTGGCGAAGGGGGAGGGGTAGCCTTGGTGAAATTAACGATCTCATTTTCCCCACAAAGGTTTAAGGTTCAGAATACCACGTTAATCCTTCGTCACGGTCGTCCGTGTGGAACCAGACAGTTCCAGAGTTCCTGAAAGAATTATTGCTAAGTTAGAGAGCAGTGATACGTTAAGCGGTGGGAAAGAACGAGAAGGGGGTGCACAGTTGGATAGGGACTCAACAAATATTTAAGGGTGCCCCAATGGGTGTACATACATTCGGCACACGTAACAAAGCAATTTGCAGTGGTCAAGATTCGCGACCTGAATCCAAAGAGGAACTGTGGGGCCTCTCACATCGACCTCGTCTGGTGGGAAATGAGTGCCAAGTCTATTAGGAAAAAATCAAACCCATCAAAGGGTTATAAGGAATTTCTTCTCTCGCTTGGAACAAACCTCATAGTCCCTGGTCTTGTTCATACCTCTCATATCCATAAAACGACGGCAAAGATTACGGGCATGTCTAATAGTCGTGATGTACCCGTAAACTGATTAAGGATTAAGGTGGACAGAGAGATTATGGTGCAGTAGGCCTCACAGGAGAGCTCGATAATCCTATTTTCCTTCCTACCAATAGAAACAACCACCACGATAATGAAGGGTGCAACTCAGCACAAATCATCTTCTAGGGCGTCGCTAGATTTACTCCTTTGGAGTGCTCACGGATAATTCCTGAGAAGCTTCATGGTGCTATTCCTACGCTATGCGAGCCTTTCCACCTCAACCTGGGGATGTTCTGCAGCCCTGAGCCCTAACGTAGGGGGTACCGAGAGTTTAGCGAAACAGATCTGGGGCCCATGCACAGTAGATGCCATGCCCTGATATTTAAACTCATGTGGTGGGCTTGAACGTCAAGAGGAACCACAATCTCTCTCGCGAAAGACATAAGCGACTGCAGAAGATGTCGCTTTTGAATGCGAGGAAGCCGCGACGGCACAATGTTCCTGGTCGAGTTGACAGCCGGAACGTAGAGGCTAGATTTGTGCCAAGACGTGAGTGACATGACTTAGCCAGCGTATGCTTTGTGACTGACAAGTCCCACGGCGGGCACAGCATGAGTGACGGAAAGGCTGTATGGTTGCTGGTCGACAGCAACACCCAGATCTGGTGTTCATGAAGATGTCAGGAGACACTCTCCTGCAGACCTCTCGCTGACGTTTACAATACTTCTCCTGCCGCTTGTTATAGGTCTTGTTGGGCTCAGCCATGCTCCTGTGAACGTCCAAATGGACATGCTGAACACGTTGATGTGTTGTAGTGAAATGCTTAATATCATGAAAGGTCGACCTTTTTGGGGTCGAAGTCACTATTTCAGTCTCATCAAGGGGGCAAGTGCTCGTCAAGCTGACAGAATTTTAGGAAGCGCACGCCACTCCTTTATGACGTTGTCTTCTTGCTTTGGTGAGGAATTGGAGGTGTGATGGTGACACCAGATGACGAATATGCGCTATGAGAAGTGGCGCTCGCACGACTGTCAAGTTAAATTTCCTCCGAAAAGCCTCTGAATTCACCGCACAAAACAGTTTTCAGCGAGTCAGCGGCGAACGGTAGAGCGCCGAGGTCTAATTACAATTAACTGCTACATCTCTCACGTGAAATTAGTTTTCTAAACGTCGTCGTTTCATTCAATTGGATCCAACAACAATGTTTGCAATCGGGTTGCGATTTTGTGTTCAGAGTCGGGGTACGGGCTGTCGAGTGCTAAACAAATCACAATTAATATTATTTGAATCAAGCAACAACTTGGTAAGTGGATTCACGAGTGGAAGCCAGAATTAATCGACGCCCCACCGGCTCCAGCATTCTAAAGGTTTTACTTTGTTTCAGTGTTCGAGTTTACTTAGGCTATCCAAACGTTGTTCTACAGCATCTACCAACACGGCGAGGCCTTGTTCGGGTCTTGACTGTTTACCTTCTCCGTCTTCCACCATGTGTCATTCGTCCAAACCTGAAATACTGCCCTCCCTTTTAAATCGAGCAGACCGGCTTTCAAATTCCCCGGAAAATGTTGGTTAAAGTTCGAAATATGGCCTTTTCGCGTCAGTTGTTGCAGTCGCAGTTTGTCAGAAAAAACGGCTTTTGTGTCACACAAAAGGAGGACACACTTTTTGTTTCCCCACGGGTTTTCTAAATCTGCACAACGTTGCGCCCGCTCTACTCCTTCAAGTCCTGTTGAGTTGTTTAATAATGACTCATACATCAATTTCTTTCAAAAGCCGTTAATACGGGAATAGCCGCTTAACTTTACAGGAAGTCCCCTCCACCGTTCATGGATCCTCGCGGAATCAGAAATAATTCTGAATTTGGTAATGTTTTGTCGTATAAACATTCTTATAGGAAATACATTAACTGTTGCTGTAGTAGGCCCACATCGTGTGCCGCAACCATAGAAATGTTCGACTTCACGAGAAAAAGTGTGGTGAATAATCAAAATGAATTCTTACGTGTGGTGGCCACTGATGCATACACGGAAGAACATGCATTTCCTTTCTTGACAATCACAGTTTAAACCCAAATTAGCTCCAATGTATTCGGTCTCTACGTTTGACATGATGTACCTCCCGACTCCCTTTAAAGGCACCGGGCAATCGTGGTCTAGTGGTTAAGACAATTGTTCATACTTCTCTACGTAAAGTCGAGGATCGTGGATCGGAGCTCTGGCGATTCTTGGAGCTCAGTTCGGCCCCACGTTGGGCGCCAATTATACTGAGGTAGTTTGGAGATGCTTTTGAAGAGCTGCTGACTCAGGCAAAAATTACGGCAATCGCGCCGGAGCTCCGATCCACAATCCTCGACTTAACGTCGAGAAGTATGAACGATTGTCTTAACCACTAGACAACGATTGCCTGGTGCCTTAGATTTTTCAACAAAATGTTTCATTCTGAATGATACACCATGTTTTCAGTATGGGGATTCCAAATCTGCAATGTTCGTTTGCCGTCCGGGCCATATTTTGCCTTCATCGAGGTCTACAAGTTCCATCCTTCTGCACAAAAATTGCATTTAGGATCCACTTGGGCCCATTTTCTCAGCAGTCCGTTCGGAGGAAGCTCATTTTTGTTATGGAAGGTCAAAAAATTAGTCAAAAACGAAATTTTGGCATTTTTATCGCAATTACTTTGTAATCGGTATCGCTTCTTTAGTATTTTTTGATGCTGAGTCAAACAGGATGGGTCTCAGAGATGTAGGACTGGTCTAGATGGAAAGGCGTGAAATCACAGAAAAATATTGTGACGCAAATTCTACTATTTGAAGGAACCCACGTGACAAGAAGATAACAAGAAACCATGTTATCTTCTCTCCCCGGCCTGCGCTCAACGCCAGCGCTGCTTCCCGTCTCACTCCATCCATTCATCAGTTCTACTCGTCGCTCCAAGCCAATTGCCTTCGCCTAGAAAATGCCAATTTTCAATGTTTCGTCGCCATCAGGTCATGTTTCGTACTGTTAACTAGTGTTTTTCGATGTTGAATCGAATGAGATGGGTCTAAGAGGTGCAGTATAAACATTGTCGTTAGCATAGGAGCTGTCGTTTCCAGGATCGTTGATACAGCCACGTCGTATTCTTAATATCCTTCGACGGTGGATCGAATACGATAGCTCACAATCATGCTACGTAAGAGAACTTGCGTTTCTAGCTCGTGTCCGTAAAGCGATAATAGGAAGCTGGTGCTATTCCAAAGGGGGGTGTTGAAGATCATACGTGGAAACCCAGAAAATACTCCGCTTTGCTTCTGTACAAGGAGTTATTCGCAATCAGGCGATTATTTCTAAAGAACTTGGCTCTTTTTTATTTTCGCCATCCCTACATTAATGAGAAACCCTGTGGTCATGTCCACTCAACCCGCTTCCAATTGCTTCCTAATACAGCAAGAGCCCTAACAATCAAACCTACGCAGTATCTAATGTATGGAATCGTCAATAATCAATAACACGCAATGTATTATTACAACCACGCTGTCTGCGGGAGATCTGTGTTTACATGGCTGTGTTATGAGGGGGCTACTCAGACAAAAATTACAGCGATCACGAGCTCCGATCCATTGCCCAACTTTCGTCGGGATTATGAACAACCGTCATTAACCACTAGACTACGATCGGAGGGCGCCCTTAATAGGAGTCAGTCAGTACAGCTGATAAGGATTAAACTGGAAAATACCCAGCATATTATCGGCAGTATTTACGTTTAATTTTTGTCAGTACTAATTGTAATAATATTTCTCAATCTCTTATAATTCATTAGGTAAATGATAGCTTTGCAGTAGGAGACTCAGAAAGAAGAACTCTTACTCGCTCACCGCCACAGGTCTGGTCTACAGGCGAGGGATCTTATTCATTTATTCAGAATTTTTGTAATTTTTTCTGCTTTTATGTATAAAGTTTATTTATTTATAGTAAATTTAGGTGGGCCTGAGGAAATGTGTGATTTGGGTCGATCTATTGTTCATTTTTTCGAAGATTCGTAGTCGGTGTGTGATTTGGTTGAACGGAAAAATCTAAAATTAACTGTTTTTTTTTTTGATGTAGTTATTTTTGACGTTATTAACGATATAAGATGTTTATATTTTAATCACGTATGTTTGTGTTATGTGATATGCCAAAAACACGTTCTAAGAGTGAGCAATTGGGACTGCTGACGGAATTGGTGAATTGCTCCAGTGATTAGCATTTTGCTGTAGCTCTTAGGGCACTGTGCGAGCTCGAAAGTTGGTATTTCTTCGGTTGTATTGGGTTGAAAAACCTCCTCTGGGTCACCATCGAAGTCTTTTGTTCGAAAAGATTACAGGTATATGGAGTAAAAAAATGTGTGAAACGAACAAGTGTTCTCAACGTGTCACCAATGCACTGTTCAAGCGATTAGTACAAGGACGCTGGGATAAGAACAAAGGCCATAACTAATGACGAAACCGACATTTCAGTTAATGTTTAGTCAACTCTAAAACCGTTCCATAGTGATACATTGGCTTTATCTTGAAAGTTGAGCCGGCTTTCCCACCCTTCAGGCAATGGGGAAAGTCGCAAGTTTTCGTCTGTCAGAAACATCCTATCCAGATGCTGATCCAACTGCTGCGAACTGGATTCATTACTTACTCGCGTATGGTCACGAGGACTGGGATACCGGGAGAATGTTGATACGATGTCGAATTTCGCCCCCGAGTTTCCCGCTGTTGATGGAAGAGATGAACTACCAAACAAACGGAATAAGCTAAAATGACTACGGAGGTATGGAACAGTAGGTGTCCGCACTTCGTTGAAAAGGTTCAAGTCTTCCACTGAATGATTTCATGAGTTTCAACACGTTGTGATACATTGTGTTGACGAAAATGTCCCAGTTAGTAGAGTTAATATGTAAGAAATTTTCAAAAATTAATTTTCAATATTTCGACTGACGGTTGACCATAGAACGGCGTTATGCCAAGCTGTAATGGTCAGTGTGCTCAATTTATCCATCGCGTCTATCCTTCGTTTTCATATTCGTGTCATGTGTGTTTGTATGGAGATCGTCAACAATCTACCCTCTTTTGTTGACGTTCAAGCTGGTGTGAATGTCCTTCGAAGTCAACTGAACTCTGTAGTGTGCACAGTCGTCTAATAGCTATTCACTAGTTCGTTTGAAACTGCGCAAAACTCACTTTCGTTATTCGTCCATCAATATTATTAGGTTAAATAAGAATCAATTCTAACCAACTCAACATAAGCAGTAGAGAAATATTCAAGTAACGGAGAACGCTCGTGTGATGAACTCTTTTGAACGTGTTTGGTGTTTCGCACATTTAACACGTTAGTCATTACGCGCTATTAGATAGCTCTCTCAAATGGAGACTGGTATAGCGAGAAACTTGTGTCCAAACGGTCTCCCGTGAGATGTCCTGCGCCCAGGGATGGTTATTGTGAACGAGCAAAAATTGTAAACAAGCCTTTCCATACTTCAAATTCACTAGGGGCTGCGTGGAGAGCCCACAAAAGGGAGGGCGCAACATAAAACATCTCATTAAAATGTTTCCTGAGTGAGCTGTGACCGCATTCTTTTCGAACCAAACTTCACCGTGTTGGACGGTCGCGTTTGGAACAAATCTGCTTCGATTGTAAATGGATCAGCGTTTGATAACGCGTTGAATCCACATTTAACCTTTCTCTTCAAAACGTCAGGGACAACGATCTCTTTCCATGAGATGGCACACCATCAGGCGGCACGCGTGAGTGGAGAGGTTTTCAAGACGCTCCATGATTCTTTCCACTCCCACGTATTCCATTTTATGTAAATAGCATTGAAGAAGACGTGCGGAAAATTAGATGGTTGAAAGTGTACTATTTTCGGTTAACTAAAATTCAAATCATTTACGAATATACTTCCCTTTGTGAACGTTATTTGAGGTGCAGTCAAAATCATGCCTTGTCTTACACTCACTCAGTTTCACCACAATGTCCCATGAAGCAGGTAGTTTTTAGGGCGATGTCTCTAATACGTTACTGCCAGTCCCGCAGGAAGCTCGGGTGCTCTTTTAGAGCCTTATCTGGTTGTAGGAGAGACTTACCGAGTACTGTAGTCCCCTTAATGAGTACACAGTACGTGCTCGCTCCATCATTCAGTAGTGCACCTTCGATTGGCCAATCATGGCTCTCTGGAGAGTTTGTTGCAAAACTTTAACTGCTTTTGGCCAAATACGTCTGGCGATTGGGCAGCCCTACATTTCTTCCATTTGCCAACCTCTTAACTCACTTGGATCTTAGTGGCCTTCACGAAGGGCTCAGATCCCACGGAGATCAGTGCATAAACCAGCCACGACGAAATGATGTGAGACACATGGCTTTGAGAGGAGCTTGCTCTGACATAGTATTCATGTTTTCCAAATCAGTCCTCGTTGCAGAAGGTGCTACTTACAGACCATCGCTGGCGACATCTTTGCCTGTATAGTTGTTGTCAGCTCAAACAATGGCATCGCGGCCCGGATCCATGGCTCTTAAAACACCAGCTCCCACCAACCCACATCGATGGTTCATGAACGAGTATACTGAAGGATAATTTGAAGTCATTGAATCTCTAACACGCGTAGCAGCCCCAAAAAACCTCGGGGAGTGTTCAAAAATCGATTCTGCTTCCTATGAACTTTCTCTCTATACACTTTATCGAATGAGCTGTAGTTCTCACCTGGTAGGGGGGGGGGGGTGACTTACTCAACACAACCAGGGCGTAGTCTAATGGTAATAAGAACAGGAAGAAATTCCACGTTCCTAGTTTTCTTTGTAATGTAATCGTCTTTCAATACCCCGCATTATATTCGGTGCGTAATGTATGTAGTTCTTATCAAGTTCACATCTAGAACTAGGTATCTCGAATTAATGTCCAAGTAATTCAGAAGGTATAGACACCCAAATTCAACCGGTGCTTCCAAGTCACAAAAAAAAAAAACAAATCAAGTACGATTCTACAATTTTAAACACTTGGACTTGAGACGCGTCCGATAATTCTTGTTTCCCTGTATGTTTTGAACCATTTCTGCTTTCCATCATGTAGCCGAACATACTGATATTAATTTAGGCGATGCATTGAAAAATTCGTTGAAGTTCGAAAATGACAAGAAATTGTTGATAAAATAATGGTCCTTTTAGCTCCGTTCAACGATTAGCTTTAGAGACTACGTGAGCTTGATCCAATTCGTTGAAGCCACATTTGTAAAATGCTAAAAAAGTGCTCCTTCCCCGTTTGAACGAGGACGTAAATGCAGATTAATTTATATAGAATGTTCTGTAGAAAATATGCGGTGAATTTAATCAATATCGTTGAGGTAGTTTTGTAGAGAAAAAGCATTATTATTGTTTTAGGCGCTTGACATCCTGTCGCAACCTAATTTTTCGTGGTGAGTACAAATGAAACTGTTTCACTGTATTGTTTAACGGCCGTTGAAGTATCCTATAACTGACACGGATAGTAAAGTCCTTTCAGCCTTTAAAAATAATCTACAAAAAATGCAACAGCCGGTTTTCGAGTGCATGTAAAAAACCATGCAAATTATTACACAACGGTTTATTATTCGGATAAATAGCTTGACCTAGCATTAATGCTCCGAGACCCATCCCATTCAATTCAGCATCGAAAAATATCAAAATGAAACCGAAAAAAAGGTCGAAAAGAACTGAATCGTAATATTAAAATAACCAACAACAAAAAAACACGCAAGTATCTAGAAAAAACTGAATTGTAATATGAAAACATGCACGCTAAATACTAATATCAAAATGTAACCAAAAATCTATGAAAAAAAAAAACAAAATGAGAATGTAACGAAAGAATGTAAAAAAATTGAATCGTATTAAAACCAAAAAAAAAAAAAAAAAAAGAAACGAACGAACTATTAAATAAATAAACCAAAAATAAGCGAATAATGAAAAGTTCAATCGAAGATAACAGATACTTTGCTAACGGAAATAGTTGAGACGGAGCGACAGGATACCCCCTATGATACCCATTCCATTCGATTCAGCATCGAACACTAGTAAACCATACAAAACATGTTCTAGCTACAATGGAACTACGGAAACAAAACGTCTGATGATTTTGCCCCATCGTCGGGGAAATCGGAACGGGGACGCTCGAAGCGAACTCGTTCCGACGCGAAAGGGGAGTTGAGTGGCGGCGTTGTTGGGAGGGGAGCGGGTTTTTTTATGAGACGGGCGGGAAGGGAGGGAGTTAAAACGATGAAACGTTGACTTCCGCCGCTGTACTGCGTTTCGTTAATTTTTTTAACCGTTTTTTGCCCATTACAACCACGGGCATCGTCAGATCGGATTGCCGAGATGGTGGGCACAACTAGATACCAAATCGGATTTTTGTGCGAAAGAACGAGTTTTTTAGACCACATTAAAGGCACAAAACGGCCCGGAGGGCGGACGGGGGATGGGGGATGGACATTGCAAATTTGGAATCTTCAAGTCTTGAAACGTAAAGTATCAAATTATGAGGGGGGGTTGTACAAAATGTTTCATGACCGAAAACATAGGGTTATTATTCAGAATGAATAATAAACCAAAAAACCGGCACCTGTAAACGTCTGATGATTTTGCCCCGTCGGGTCGGGAAAGTTGGGCAAACCCGTTGCGAGGCGAGCGGGCGGCGTTGCCAGTCCAGCAGGCGAGCGGTTTCTTTGAGACGGGCAGGAGGGAGGGAGTACAAACGACGAAACGTTGACTTCCGCTGTAGTTCCCGCGTTCTGCTGCGTTTCTTTAATTTTTTTAACCGTTTTTTGCCCATAACAATCATGGGCTTCGTCCGATCGGATCGCCGAGGTGGCGGGCACAACTAGATACCAAATTGGATTTTTGTGCGAAAGAACGAATTTTTTGGACCACGTTAAAGGCACAAAACGGCCCGAACGGCGGACGGACATTGCGAATTTGGAATCTCCATGTCTTGAAACGTTAAGTATCAAATTTTGAGGGGGGGTTGTAAAAAATTTTTCGTGACCGAAAACAATAATGAATAATGAATAATAAACCAAAACATGAAGAGGAAATTAACGAACTACTAAGAGTTAATCAACTTACAAACGAATTTGAATAAAATCTTGAAACATTCAATGATAATACAACAATAGAAACAAAAACCTGGAGACTCCGTGGGGAGGACGACATGATGACGCGTTGATGTGGGAGAAATTGTGACTGTTCGAATTTGTATGTTATTTTTCATTTATGGTTTTCTGGATTCAGAGTACCGATACTTCGTCGAGGTTCACAACGATAAAATTAGAATATAACTCATAAATCGGATGCCAGGGAATTGTGCGGGGAGATCCTTGTTGTTCGTTCAGAGCTGGTGGATGTGGGAACTCGTTCGGCGGCTCCACGGGTTAGTGAGAAGGTTACGTGACATGTAGCAATCGGGTACTGATAGTTGTAGGGTTTGGAAACTAGAGGCTACAGCTCAGTCAGCAGTACTTGGTGTCAGTGAAGAGAGTATGACGCGGAGCGATGGTTATGAAAGCGGGAGTGGGTGTCGATGTGTGTGGAGGATCTGTGTTCCCTTCGGAGAAGGTGGATGTGAGAGTTTGCTCGTTCCATTGTCCCTCCCTGCTGGTTATCTCATACCGATCCCGCTGTGGCCTCCTCTCTTTGCTGATGCTGAGTACTGCAGCATGAGTTAATTCCTCTCGTTTCCAAACTCCAATGAGCTCCCACTTCCACCTTCTCCGGTTCTTCCAATTTTGTACAGGCTATCGAACTGTGCGGCCGTTTGTATAGTACATCACGACTATTCAACAGAGGAAATGTTATTATTATTATTGACCCGAAACCATTCCACCACAACAGGACCAGTTTTCTCGGGTGGTTTTACTGAAAGTAAGTTAGTTTTTCTCTTTCATGTGATAGCGTGTGGTGAATTCGTTGTAAAATATGTTTCTTGAAATTAGGTGTTACGAACAATATAATCTTTGTCCAATGTTTTTTTCTCCTTGTTCTTTAGATCTACGTTTTTTCGTTGTTCAAAATTATACTAGTATTTAGTACATAACAGTAAATAATCGTTTAAATTCCCATCGCACAGCGCACACTGATGTTTGAATACGCTGAAGAACAAACTGGGACAGCCATACTCAATTGAGTAGAACAACCTCTCCCAAAGCAATTACAGAAATAGCTGATTGTCAGCTCAAATGTTTGTTGTTGTATTTATGTTGTCTGACGTGGCCAAATGCACACCACGTAAGAGAAATAGAAAGTCAAACTCTTATTTCACCCCTTCCACATTTTTGGGACCTCACTTGTAAAGTCGTGAAAATTTAAGTGGCTGTTGAAGTGTCTGTTTTTAGGAATGATTCTTTGTTTAGTGTTCAATGATCATCTGGTTGTCTATTCATGAAAAATCCGGAGTTGTAGCATGGATGGATGGTGTTCCTGTGAAGCCTAATAGGGTTATGAATGGGTAGGCTGAGAAAGCAGTGTGATATCGTCGAGTTCGAGTTTTCAGGATACCACGGTCCTTATTGCTCAATTAATATATTTAACTGTTAGTTGCTAATCAGCTGCTGGTGAAACATCAACAGGTTTAGAAAATTGCTGTCTTTATAAATGCCATCCCATTGAGGAGCAAGAAGAGGTTCAACGAACAGCGAATTATAATATGAAATCATCTGCCACCCTCTTCGAAAACCTAAGCTATCATAGACTATACTTGTGGTGTCAAAATTGCTTTAAGTTTCGACACAACAAATGTAGTCTAAGACAGCTTAGCTTCTCCGCTCTGCTGCAAGTCTTGAACGAAATACGCCTACTGAAGTTATTTTTTCAATTTTATGTTGCCAATTATTTATTGATCTCTGCTGGTTACAGCGCACGTCAATAATTTCGTTTGAGATCTAGCACGAATGTGAAACCGAAAAAACTCGTCAGAAAGTTTGAACAGCTGTCCAAATACCTGCCGTAAAAGGGCTCCTTCCCTTAACCAAGGGTTCAAGGGAGGAAAAATAAGAAGAGAGTGCGGCATTCGGTTATGAGAAGACGAGGCGTAGTAGTGTTTGTTTAGTTAACCAGCGGCCTTCCCCTGGGCCTCATCCTGACCCACTCAAACGAAACTTATCGACTCGAAGCTCCCAGTTGTGTTTTAAAAGGAGCCAACGAAACGCTTGTTATACGATACCGCTGTTCTCCAAACCAACTCTGGCTGCTCCGAGCTGGAGAGCCAAAGAGATCTTTGGCACTGATATGTAACTTACTTAGTACAGCTGCCGATAATGACAGTAACATCAGGTTTTATTCAGTTCTGCTAAAACGAGCCTTGTGGAGCTCTAAAATACTTGGAGCAGTTCGCGGAAGTGAGCTATCACTTGAAATGAAAACGATTGCAAAGACGAATACACTGTTTATAACGTATTTTAACGAAATTTCCCCAACTTTCATGAGCTCACTTTGAACATAAATCTGAATGTACGACGTCAACAAACTCGAAAGCCCAATTAATGGGTTGGACCGGGGCTGAAACACAATAACCTTGAAGATATTGAGGGTTGAATAAAAAAAAAAAAACATTCCATATGCGGAGACCAGGGCGAAAAACGGATGGTTCCGGATGGATTAAGAAAAGCGGTGTAGATTCTTCTGGATGGAAATACAAACCATTGCTGTGCCTGGACGAATTAACGCAGAACATGCCACAAAATCCCGCCTTACGTAGTACGCTTGATTCTCCTTGCCTGGCTGTATACAATACCATGGACCTTGCACGGCAAAGTACAAAAGCGCACATTCACCATGAAGAGTGGTGGTTTTCTTGGAACAAGATTGTTGAACTGAGAAATACAAACAATACGATTACTCACACTGTTTCCACCACTTGACCAGATTCATTGACAAAAGGAAAAGGTTGAAAATATTGTGCACCTGGCTGATTCGACCGTATTATCTCCTTCCTCGTAGACGCTAGGTATCGCTCTGCCCATCAATCGACTGTCGCCGTCTACTGTCGATAAATTAACACTTAACCAGCATTAGTGGCCACTACCTTAGGTTGGAACGAGCTGTGATAATGTCAGATAATTTTAAGGTGCTTCATTGTTCCGACACCTCACAAAGCGAGGTATCAATGTTAAATGTAAACTTAGTGGAAGGCAATAGCTGTTCGTTCGTTTGTCTAATCAGCCTGTCTTCATCACGTCATTACTGCTAACTGGGACTACTTCCCTTTTCTCGATAAATTGATTTGTGATGTGTAATATCAGCAAATGGCACAATTATGAAACGCATGAATCAAGTACCTGAAAGTTTAGAAAATATAGAGGAATATCGGAAAACATCTTTCTAGCTCGTCAGTTGTGAGCACCTCAGCTTGTCTGTTGTTCAGGTCAGTTGAATAATATTATGTTACTATAGCGTGGCAAAATGAAAACTAAGTTATACTAATACCGTTAGTACACTCGTAGGATGATTCGGTACTGACTGACGGGAGATGGCATGTGGATGGGGAGGGGTTGGGACAATTTCCAATGCCACAAAAAACAAGTTGTTGAAATCAACGTTGTGAAAGAAATTTTGTAAGACTGAGACAAAGTTATTTCTCATCAGATCTGAGCGCTTTTGACGCCTCCGTAGTCTAACAAACCATTCAGCTAATGGTCAGTTCTCGCGTCCGAATTGGACGTACCGAAAAATTATTTGATATAGTTCGGGTTTCTTCGATTTGGTAGTAATTGCCATCGAAACGATGTAATGATACACTGTTGGCTGTTGAATTTAAATGAACCAATAAATGAAGTTTTATGGAGAGTGGTTGCAAAAGTTCATACTACTATCGATCAATGCCCATATTTTTCGTTCCAAACATTTTTCTTGAGACAAGACGTTTTCCGAAATGTTCGCGGTTGAAACAAGGTTGAATCAAGATTTCAGAGTTACTTTCCTTAGAAAACCTGCGATCTAAGCGTTGTCAAAAAAATTCAATGAACACGCGAAAGAAACAGAAATTAAATCAATTTTCGATCCACATTTTTACTTTCCACAACTCCACGTGGTGGGGAGGAATTTTATGTAATCGGCGGGAAGAAACATCGTTTCTTATTTGAGAACGTCTTAAGAGCTACAGAAAAACGCCATTCGGGAAAATGGTCTGAGTTCCTGTGATCACGATTGAGCGAGAGAAGCTTCACTGAGTCGAATAAAATTTGATACTCAGCCTTCAGATCATCATGGGATGCCAAAAAAATGGGGGGGGGGTGTGGGGGGGGGGGGTTCCATAAAACGGCTCTAATGATTTCGAGTCGATTTTTCGTGCAGACTTGTCTAAATAACACGGCCGTATCATAAAGTTATTGTTTGTCGGAAAACGACGGGAGCAGCACTGTATTTAATTTCCGATAGACCGTTCTACGACGAACTTCAGTAATGAAGATGGAAAACATATTATAAACCCTCAGCAATTAAGTGTGACAACCACAATGTCTAACATGTGTCCGCCTCAGCCACGAAGCGCGCAATATCATCCAGAAGCCAGTCTTGGATCGTCTAGATAACAGGAGCCCTTTGAAATACTTCAATGTCTGCTGGAAAGTTATGCAATGCATTCACTTTATCGTTATTGATTACGACCTAACCATCGAAATGTATTAAGCATTGTAACACAACGTGTTGAAATTAAACTTTTTTACGATAACTCCGTTCTGTTACTACGAATACAGTTTTGCGTATAGTTAAGCCTGTGGCAAGCCCCACTGAGTTCAACTAAAATCAGTCGAATAATCTGTTCCGTGGACAAACAAGACAAAAAGAGAAAACTAATTAATCAAAATTTATTTGCGGGCTCCGTCGTGTCTTTAATGCGAATGAAAAGGGAAACGAAATAAACTGAAAGTTTAATTTTTACAGATGTAATCTATAAAAAGAAAAATCGAATAAAAATTTCATCAAACGGAAATGTTTAAACGGAAAAAGGGGATTTATTGTAAAAGTAAGGCCAGGTTAGGATCCTGTAAAAATAAGTAAAGAACCGCGTTGCTGTTCTCCGTCCTAATTATAAATGGAGCTGCGCCGCGACCTTAGGAGACTTGCTAACAAGATTCAGCTCTTATTCAGCTACATACAAGCTTCTGAACTGGTTTTCGGTGTTCGTAGTTGACCGACTTCTTCACTTATAAAACTGTCTTATGAGGAAAATCCATATAGACTCCAATACTTCATCGGTGACTTGTTTTCAAAATTACTTTTTGTTCTGTGCTATGCATCTCTGACTTGAGAAAAAATAAACTTAGAGGACAAGGGGCCCAATAGGAAGCTGCACCGACGCCTGCTTTATACTTACTAAGGTACCCGCAGGGAAGGCTCGTTAAGTCCAAAGCAGTTTGAGATAGATCCTTCCAAAGTTAACGTACCTGTTTGGTGAGATATTCGCCCACATTATCTCACCACCCAGACGAGACGGACGCACCAAACAAGTACGTTAACTTTACTAAATTATTAACTCAATGGGGAAACGAGCCAGGCCTTTACAGGCCTGCCGGCTCGTTGTCCGCGTTGTTAAATGCGTGCGCTCGCAACTCTACGCCGCAGCAGTTGTCTCTCCAACTCTTTGTGCAGCGGAGGCGCAACGCAGTAGACTTCAGGAGCTTGTGGGAGGGTTGGAGAAGGCTGTGGTGTCTCTCCCCTCATCTCCTGGGCACCATGCCTCCAGACCCTTTCGCCGGTTGGCCCACGCCTGGGCAAAGACGTGGAGCCGGCGGATTCCTGCTTTGGTAGAGAGGAGCTGGGAGGCTCCATCCACTGGAGGGAGTTGAGCACGCTGCCGCACATCCAGGTACAGCCGACAATCGAAGAGCACGTGGGTGGCACCATCCATGGCCTCCCCACAAGGGCAGTCGCCAAAGCTGCGGCGCCGGAAGTAGTGCAGCCGCTCATTGAATGCTCCGTGGCCTGAGAGCAGCTGCACCACCGCAAAGGATGGGCGCCACCAATTCACACGCAGCCTATCCTCAACTGAGGGGAGAATGGCGTGTAGGTGTCGCGCGGTGGGCCCACTGTTCCACCGTGTCTGCCACGCGCTCATGATTGCCTCTGCTGGGCGAGGGCGAGCCGTTGCTCGACTCTCTCCTCCTGCAGCAGTGCGGGAAGTAGGGCCTGGAGTGGTCCACGGTAGTCAACAAGGCGTCCCCGCCTGATACTGGACTGTAGTCCAGCCAGGTCAAGGACGAGATCCAGCGGGGGACACCAGCGAGCACCTGGAGAGCGAGATGCGACGTAGTGCGGTACGCCGGCAAAATGGCCAACTAATTTATTAACTGGCGTAACTAACCCAATTAGACCCGTTCAAGTCGAAAACCACGCTGACTTAAAATACAAGAAAAAAAGAACCATCTACAGTTCTCTAACCGGCGTCATAAAAATCAATAACTGCCACAGTAGTGTAACGCAATCAGTATAGCTCACGAGGACAGAAACAGTTAACAGGGTATAATAATAAGTTCGTGCGTATCATATACCATCCGGTGTGTTACCCTCGTGGAATTAGATCGCGTCGGTGACCAACTACTTTGTTCAATCCCGTTTCTCATCACTCTGAGACCGACATTGTGACAGCTGCATAATAATAAAATGTGCTCAGGCGGTAGAAAATTGTACTCAGCGTTCTAAAATGTACGTTACAATGTCCTAGGATGATGATCTGTGTACATTTAATGGAAATCAAAAGCTTTTATTGTTTTGGGTGCGGAATACGAATTCAAAAATATGTACCGAAGTGAGAGAGGAAAAGAGTGATTGATTTGTTTACAACTAACACACAGGATATGTAGCGCTCTCTCTCTCTCTCTCTCTCTCTCTCTCTCTCTCTCTCTCCTCGAGTACATACTGCTTCGAACAATCCTCTTTCGACTGTTTCAATTCTTAATAATAGTATTAAATAAATCAGACACTAGATCTGAACGTTCATCCCGTTATTTTAACAAAACGCTTCACTTCACATCGCCGCATATTTCTCCACAAATTCGACATTGAAAATCTCCTCGAGTTTTTCAATTTTCAACGACAAATCGAAGAAATCTGAATGTTAATTGAACACAATCCTTTTTACGTACCGTTCGTTTCCAAAATTGAGCGCATCAAGCACAAGTTTTTGAGGTATGTTGCCTTTGGACTTCGCATCACTGGTTAAGACATTAACTACCAGCAATTGAAGGTGAGCAGTAACCTCGCCACTCGGCAACAGTGTCATTTGCAGCAGGGTGTCTTCGTCCAGCACAAACTCTTGTTTGCCCAATCTTTTTTGCTTTCTATTTCCCTCTACAACCGATCACTTCAGAGTATTCCCCGTGATGCTAACCTCCTATTCCAAAACCACGTTCATTTGGACTTGTTCGCTGATTCTTTTAATGCTTTTAGATCTGCCATCGACATGTTTTAGTGGTCTTATCCATATTCCTTCCGTTTTGTTTGTTGCGTATTTCTACGGAAATAGTTGAAACTCTTCTCTTAGGCTACTTTTATGTTGAATTGAGTTCGCCCGTACTTATAATAAAATAAAATAAATAATTTCGCTCTTTGCACCATGAATGCTCACGCAAGGTTGTTTGTCCGCTTCCTGTGGAAGAGCAGGAGTCGAACTCTATTTCTTGCCATGGAAGTCAAATTTTCGGGTACGCAGAAAAGCTTCTCCGTTTTCAAGATCTTAAATACGAGCGACGCTATTTGGATCTGCTGCCTCCCTCGAAATCTCAACGATATCAAACGACGATAATGCGGCGTGACGTGCTCATAAAGCGGAAGTCTCAGTGCAAAGCGGAGCCCTTCGCAACCGTTTCAGATCCACGCTTCTCAAGTCGCACAAAACCGCTGCCGCATAATCGAAGAGCGGGAGGATCTGGCTTTGAAGACGCAGCCTTACAATACTCGGGAAGTCTACCGCGTGTAGCCGGAGCTGGTAGATACCCCTATTCCATTTCACGATGTTCTAGAGTCAGATACCAAGGGTTTCTTGCAGATATAACATACTGTAGGGCGATTCCCCCAAGCATTATAAATAAAAGAGAGAGAGAGAGAGGGAGAGAGAGAGAGAGAGAGAGAGAGAGAGAGAGAGAGAGAGAGAGAGAGAGAGAGAGAGAGAGAGAGAGAGAGAGAGAGTGAGAGAGAGCCAGAAGCAGAAGCACGATGGTAGCAAGTCAACAGACATTCCTTTTGTTAGGCCCTTCGATCAGTCTCCACAACAAAATGTTTATGTACGAAATATTTTCTCGCCGATTCCGATTCACGGCCGACGACTGTGCTGACGTACCGAACGGGTGGTGAACTGTACACACCAGAGTAATGTCCGGCGCAAGTTTCAATTCGAGCGGAACCATAACGATAATTTTATTTCAGAAACAGCACTACACCGATCCACTGGCTGTTACTGAGATCGAACGACATTATCAACGTCATTGACTAATTGCACTCTTTGGAACAAAGAGTTCATGCAGACATCATAACGAATGTTACGCTTTATTATTGAAAGTACCTACCTAACTCCATTAGAAACTTTTACCTTCAGATAAACGTTAAGAACTGTTGAAAGTGTTGAGCTTATCAAGTTGTATTTATGGTCTCTTCATAGTCTCTCACGGAAGTCAAAAAATGAAGCACAAAACCCCTTTATTGCTCCACAGTGATAACAGCGCTTCCGTAAATCTAGTGTTCAAAGGAGCAGAATTACGTTCTTTTTTTCTGCCCGACGAAGTGAGAAGGAAAGTTTTGTAGGGGACTACGAAAACTGTTGTCAGCATTCTTCAGATTATACGTTTCCAAATAAAAGCGCAACATTCGAGAAAAGGGTCTGTGTGTGCCTGCGGACACGATTGAGAGAGAATGGCTAGACCAGATCAGTTTCATGTTTTATACTCAGCCTGAAAATCAACATGGTAAGGTATTGACGGAAATCGCACCAAATCCAACTGAAATTATTGCAGTTTTTGAAAAATATTCCTTGACGTTACTGGGAAAACCCCCACTGCGGCCACAACTGGGCCTCATGTGTGGGCGTACTTGTGCCCTCTTAAGTCCTCTCAGTTCCATCATCAGCTCCACTGAAGCTCCTGTGAAGCTGCTATTCCTCTGATGTGGCGTCGCAACCATTCTCTCACAAACGGCAAGACGATCGTGAGGCCCATCCCTGCAACCTCCTCTGATGATTATTGCAGTGGTCAAAGCTCAAATTTTTTCTTCTCAAAAACGGCTCGAACAATTTGGGTTAACATTATTTGTGCGCTGTACCTAACAACCTTACGGTAATCCGTAAGAAGATGACGCAATGAATGGATATTGGAGTGGGCCCTTGTAAATCTCACTAATAAAACTCCACACTTCTCTTGTAACACAAGTCGTGCCGGTATCCACCGTCGTGAGGAAGTTTAAGAACGGTTGTAGAGTAATCAGGAACAACTCACGAATTTCTGGGATTCCAACTACTTAGTGCTAAGAGACGACATCTTTGACTCTTTTTACAACGTTTTCCTGAATAGGAAACGTGGCCTTCCCCTAGAACCTAATGAATTAGCTGGTGAAATGTTGTGAAATAAGCAGAAGTGTGCGAATAAATTCCAGAACTACTAATTTCAATGTGGAGCGCTAAGTTCTCCCACGTTCGTGTAAGCGGAATAAAAACGAGTTTAATTACTTGCTAGAGCGATAAAGTTGCTGAATACGCGAGGGGCTGAGGAAAGTTATGTGATGTGTCGCGTCAGATGTTTTTCTAAAATTGTGAGTTGCGTCGCAAATGACGTTCTTCAAATCCATTCAAATATCCATGCAAACGTTCGAATTAGACAGAGAATCGCCTCATTTACGACTAGAAGGGCACATTACCACTTGACGAGACGAATTAAAGTGCATGAATTGAAAAGAGAGTGACGCGATTGCTTTTAGAGCAAGACGTCCTTGCTTATAGTAAGTTTCTTTTTTTTTCTCGTTCTTTCTCAGTAGGTACTCCACTTTGGCGAAGGGGTTTTTGCGCCTCTGAGGCGGGAGATGATTCTAAAGGCGGCTTATTGAAAGGAAAGATGGAACGGCTTTCAAAAGAGTTCCTCTTCTGCAGTAGCGTTTTACCTCAAACCGAGAGGGACGTTTGTGGAACTTCACGTAGATCGGGAACAAAAAAGATTCGAGGGAAATGGAAAGCAATTATCGTCTGAGTGAGTTCGGGAGCGTTGCTTTGAATCACAATCCTCGTCTCACCATCCGGTTGAAGGGTTCTTGTAGAAATAACGAAATGCCACTTCCGTCCAACAATTTCTTATTCTGATCAATTTTTGTATGGCCACTTGGGATGAAGCGCCTTATTAAGTTATTCCAACGGACTTATTAAGTCATCGGTCTGGTTTCCCTTCGCTTGATCTGTTTTGTTACCCCAATATTACCTTCAAAACGGCGCGAATAATTTTTCGAACTGGGCGTTTGTTAATTTGTAGACATTGAGTACGTGGGCAGATTCCCTTGTGCAACTATAAGACTGGAAGTCGAATGCTTAAGTACCACCTGATTAGTTCTGTTGCAAACCTTTCAATATCCATCAATAACAGTATTCGGAGATTCCAGCTTGACTGATTTCAATCAGGTTTATCAAAAAATGAAAGTTTTGGTCTGGGAAAAACCTACCACTACAGTTACAATCATGTAGAACTAAAGATCAAAACTCCAAGTTATCACAATTGCTGGAAAACGCATGCCTCTTTGATCCTAATCTTTTCCTGCCAACCTTTTATGAATTTGTATTGGTTTATTATTCGTTATGAACGCTTGAATCCTCCCTTTGAGTTGAATTTGAGATCCATTTGTGTTCGCCTACTCGGCAATCCGATCGAACGGAATGCATGGTTGTTATTTGCTGGATTGGCAAAAAATGTTTTACGAAATTTGCCAAAAACGAAATTATGGCAGTTTAATTGCAAACGCGTCGTGTTTGGTATTGTTTCCCCTGGTATTTGTCGGCGCTCCGTCGAATGAGACGGGCCTCAGAGGTGTAGGACTGCGTCTAGATGGAAAACATGAAAATCGCAGTAAATATACAGGGCAAGTGAGTTCTACTACTTGGAGGAATTCACGTGACACAATAGCATTGTTCTCGTTTCTCTGTTCCTTGCGCTCATTTCTGGCACTATCTTCTGTCTCCCTCCAGCTACCCCTAGGTTCGAATCGTTGCTTCGTTTCAATTGCCAGGCGTCGTCTAGATAATGTATATTTTCGTTGTATTGTTCGAGTCAAGTCATCTTTCGTTTACCTGTATTTTTCGATGCTAAATCAAATGGAATGGGCCTCGAAGGTGTGAAATTGCGCCAAGTTGGATAACCTGGAAATTATCAGATATGTTGAGTTCAGCAATGTCCGTCAGTAAGTGAATCGAATGGGGCAGGTCTCGGAAGTGTAGGACTGCGCCAAAGTGGATTCACAACAAACATATGCGACATACTTGTGTGGTGTCGGTTTGGTTGAGTCCCTTCACTTTTCATGAATCGTATCATTCAGTTATGTTGTGATAAGGAAAACATTTTGCTTTACAGTGTCGTTTGCACGTGAGTTGTCGTTTTTACGGATTGTTCATGCATCCGTGTTATATTTTAAATATTTTTCAACGTTGGATTGATTAGGATAGGTCACGGTGATCATGATGCGCAATAGAATATTAGACTGTTATGTAACAGTTCACAGCGTTTTTAGTTTTCCCAGTCGACTTTGTCCACGTTGTTTTCCTCCACGACCGTGAACTTCAATTTTACGACCGTTTGTTTTTGTGTATGTTCACCATTTTAGTCCTTCGTCAACTTCGTCGTGGGCTGCAAATTATTTTTTCACTCGTTCACGTACGCTTGATTTAAGTGTTCAACTGTGTCTGTTAGTTGTGCAGGAGTCGCCGATTCAGATCGTTTCAGGCGTTCGTTACTTTAAAAGGGCGCACGACGTACAAAAAATGAAGAGGGGTTTTTCGTTTTCTCTCCAAATCAGTTTTAGCGGTGGCCACAGTGTACTAAAAACTACTTTTTTTAGGTTTTTAAAACCTGCTCCAACTATTTTAATTGAACTGACTACTTCCACAAGTAAATACGTAATTATTGTTCAACGCAAACATCTCTAACGTACTTAGAACAGAAAAAATACTGTGAACGGAGTTATAATTTGAAGAAGAAAAACGAGACCATTTCTGTTTTCAGGTAATGTCGCTTAGGTTTTCGTCACATAGTTATAATCGAGTACTCCTCACTAAATTTGATGTTCATGAATGAAATATTTGATGCGACGCATCACCCAACTTGGTTCAGACCACGTACATTAAGCGGTTTTCGTAGCTTCAGCCGGTAATCCAATATGCTTTTCAACTCGGTTTATTGGATTTTGGTAAGACAAAACTACAGTTTCGGAATTTATTCAGGCAGTCCTAATTATAACATCACACTGTTAGCTGAGAACGACCGTGTTTAATATTTTTGAATTGAATGTTTTGAAATGGGAATAAGTGAAATGGCGCTCGTTTGCATCTTTTAAGTTTCTCGGATGTCACCTAATTAACTGGGGAGCGTTACTCAACTCTCATCGTAAAGGTAACTTATTGTACTACCGCTCTAACTTTTCTAAGAACGCTAGTCTCATTTGACTAGAATTAGGAAAACAAACTGCGCTGATATGGTAGCTCTTCACAATTTTGAATCATTCATGTGGTCTCGCGATTTTCTCACTGGTATGTTGTTTATTATAATTATGATTATTCTGGTGAACAATTCAGAAGAAATGTTGAAACGTTCGAACATCGTAGTTTACTGACAACTCAGAATAAAAACATATGTTGCGCTGGGCTTGAACGGCTGATCACTTCTTGCGACGTGGAGGTTTAATGCAAAACCAGATGTTTGTTTACTGGTTCACTGGGTTTCTACTGAATTAATATGTACATAGCACCCACACATGAAAGTTTTATGGTTCTGTTGTGTCATTCTAAACTGCTCATATAACAAAGTTATGCAAAATCCTTTCCAGTTCGAAACGTTTTTTTCTAGTTTTTAACCAATTTTGCTCACATCATCGTGATCTGGTGGCAAAATATTTGAGTCAATTTTGTTTTGCCGTTCTCGTTCAATTCACACGGACATTTTCTCAGTAGCCCTTGAAACGTAAAGATCTGAAGAAAGGTCAAAAATCTTTTTTGTAGCCGATCCCACAACTTTCTTTCGAAGGAAGTTGGAAAGGTGTTTTTGAAAACCGTCTATTTCTAGTATGTCAGGTTTCCTCGTTAAATTGGTTTTCACGGTAGGCAGTAACAAGTTATAACTGAATGTAGTTAACCGATAGCTTAGCTTAAACCCTAAAAAAAAGAAGGTTAGGAGAAGTGTAGTCAATTCAACAGTGGTTTTGTTCTTGGATATAGGGCACGCGTGTTGGACGTTCTTGAAAAGTCATAAGAAATAGAAATGCCCATTTTCCCCCCATCTCTCACCATAACCCTCTCAGGGTGTTGTATTCAATCAGTTATAACTTGTTACTGATGATAACCTTCTGGTTGGAGCCGTAATCAATGAGCCACAACATGTGCTGTAACTCTGTTTTGTTACTGGAAATGGGCTTTCGCAATTATTTGCGCGAATGACTTATTTCGCCCTATTGTTCACGTCAAGGGGGTTCCGAAATATTAACGTGTTGTTCGTCATCGATAAATCTTGTGTTGTTGGCTGAATGTTTACTTAGAACTTATAAAGTACGAAGACTGGGTGAGCGATGTGCTCAGTCTCAGTGCCAACTCCCTCAGGGAACTCGTTAATATAGTTCACGGCTCAAACCTCTCAGGCTCTTCCTCCGCCCATTACCTCAACATAACATCTCTATGACCCAGCCGAGCTTCGGGATCCAATATAATTACCCACCCCGGGGTGCGCGGCCTCAGCCTCAGCCTCGTTTCAAGCCAGAGAAGCCGATCGATTCTGCACGTGTTTCGAATTCTATGTATATCCAGCAGACCGTTTAGACCTGTGGCTTCAGCCGTTTCCCCGTTTCCGAATTCATATTTCAGCCTTTCAAACGCGAACGTGCCAACTGAGAAATTACGATCTTGTAATTACATGGCTGGATTGTGGAAGATTTAAGGTAAATTCGCGATGAAGACCAGATTAAGTTTTGTTTGAGAGCGCGGGGGTGACGAGCGAAATTACTCATTAACGCAGAACAATCCCAGTTGACTACAACATTGGGAGGGAGGCAGCCAATTAACTGTTCAAAGAGAACGACTGAAGGTGTTGAGAGGATTTCTCCCTTTCCCTGCTCACATCAAACCAAGCAATTGTCAGCCCATGCCTTCAAATATCCGTTAGAGCACTTCCTTGAGCCACTGAATAAGGCAAGGAGGATTCACACAATCACGCATCGTTCGTCCAATGACAAACATGTTTGTGGTATGTGAGGCATCGTACTTCACGCGATACTGCAAAACTGTTGGTTTGAAGCCTACTGAATCGTATACACGTAATTTCCACGCATAAAATAGGCTAATGCCGCTGTGTACAGCTATGTTTTTGACGTTTTTCTTCGTTTTTTTTGCTAATGGGCTAATTTCCTCTTATGAGCCGACGTGGCAGCAATAACTAATGATTCAATTTAGTAGATTCTAATGATGTAAGTTATATATAGATATGTAATTTGAGGTGGCGTTTCTTGACTGCTGTGTTATATCGATAGTTCATAACAATAATTAAAGTACTTCCCTAAAGAAAATTTTCGCTCCATTTATTGAGATTCATCAGAGCTGCAACGCATCACAGCAGGAGCGTATTGGTGTGCACAAATAAATCTACAATTCACGATTCAATATGAGTCTATAATGATGTCATCTACCTCGGAAAATAGTGACGGGTCTTCAGAATAGTAACATGACGAGAACAAGTTTATAAGTAAACTAAGCACGCGAGTTGATATATACAGTTAGATGCGTTAATATGCACATTATAAAGAGGCTCTATGAATACAGAGTTTCAGGTGTTCTGTCAAAGACTCTTTCGTTTTCCGTCAACGCGCTCACAGAATTTCTTTTGACCTGATGAGATCTTCAGGTTTAACCTCATATCAGTCGCCGAGAGAACTGCCAACCGTTCTGCGTAACACACAGCTTTCTTAGTTCCCCTTCTTTGAATTGGGGACCCCCCCCCCCCACCCAGGTATTCATTTCTATTGCCACGTGATTTTTCGGTTTTCTCCGAACTCATTCTCTCGCTTTTTGTACTCGCTGACCGACTCCCGTTTAACGTGCTTACAGTTCGTGCTTTCAAAAACGCCGTTCGTCGTGTCTACATTCTGTTGAAATCACACGGGGGGGGGGGGGGGCAGTGTGCGTGTTACATACAACTCTGGCTGTCACTTATTTGGTATGAGCACAGCGCCCTACAGTCCTATTGTCTTACACGTTCATTTCTAGATCCTTAAGGAATCCCAGGTATTTCCTGCAAGAGACATATTTGATGTCAACCCTTGGAGATGTTGTGCTAAAGACTAAAAATCGTTCCCTTTCACTGGAACTGGGCAAGGACATGATAGGGAGTTTCCACATCTATACCCCACCATCTGCACTAAGGGGTGTCGGTTATACCCATAATATGCATGTGTTTGTTCAATTGGCAGTATCCCGGGGTTCCCACTGTCATCAGAAGCGTACGACTTATCTAGTCTGTTGGTCCGGAGGTAATGCATTTGGCGTGCCTCACTCCCGCAGAGCTCCAGATAGTCTGTTGCATTCTCTTGACATATTCTCTCACTGCCGTGGTGACTAGCGACGGAGATACCCCACTGTGGGGAAGTTGCCCTATAGCTACAGTAAACGAACCGAGTCAGGCCAAATGGTCCGCCTTCTCATTTTCAGTGGTCCCTTTATGCCCAGGGATTCAGTAAACTCGCGTTAAATGAGTTAACTTTTTTAGAGTTTGAGCTAAACCCTGCACTCTCTCACCAATTTTGACGGTATGTAGTAATTCTTCATCTCCTTACGGGAGAGACGCTTGACTTATTGTTATACCTTTTTTCATGCATTACGACGGCCTCAGTGATAATATCATAAACCCGTTGAAGTGGGGTGTACATCCATTTGCGTGGACTTTAATACGATTAAGACGCCGAAATCGACGATCCATAGGCTTCCTTCTGGCACTTTGTATTTCCTGTTTAACTTGTACCTGGGCACCATCATGCGGTTGGTCAGTCCCAAACTTTACTCTGTAACGTTGAACGATTTTGAATACTCTAAATCCACTCACCATCCCTCTTTTTGAGTATTTATATAAACATTTTTGATAATTTACTTTGCTCCTCTTCATTTTCTGACTTACGAGAATTTTGTGGTACTGTTGTGCTATTTAGAACTGTCAATACAAACCACCTATGCAGATTATAATCAACATTTTGAATTATCTTTTACTGATAAGTACTTCACTTACGTACACTATAAATATCGCCGTCAAAATTCTGCGAACGGAGATAAGAACCTATAGGGTTTTACTTTGTGAGAACCTCATAAAACGTGTGTGTGTATTCCTATGAGAGGTCAAGCAAAGGGACGACATAGATCAAAATTGTAGAAATAGTACTGTGCGAACGGATTCAATTGATTGATCAAAGAGTTTGGGAAAGTCGGAGTTTGTTTCAACCGACAGACCGGTGACAATTGCTTACTGTTAGAACTTCGCAGTTACGTTTGCTTCTCCTATGTTACTGCACTTCTTATCACTTTTGTAGCTGTTGCTCAATACAAATATCGCAAACTAAGCAGCATATCAGAGCTTGAACCATCGGTCAGGCGCAAGGAGAATCAACTACAATACTTACAATAGATTTCCACTCCCAACAACTGGTATGTGAATGGTTGGATTCAAGCTGAAATTAGTTCTGAACTGAACAAAAATGACATGATGCCATTTCATAGGATGTATTGTAGAATACGCTAAAAACGTTCTAAGAGACTAATTTTTTCCAGCGTGTTTCGCGTGGCTCTTGCACGTGTAGTCACAGAAATGAATGTGAGAGGGAAAATGTATGTGACCATTTTGTGTGGAAAATGAACTAAAGAACGCTCGTTTTTTGGGGATGAATTTTTACTTCCACTCGTACTTCCACTCCTAATTGCTAGAGATATGTTTATAGGGCAGAAAATATACTAACTAATCAAAGACGCCCTTAGAGGTTGATCCGAGTTGTTACAATAAATTAGAAAATTATTATGTCACTGTTGACGGCATTTTTTTGATATGTTATTCACATCAGATGTAAAGTTTCAGCGAATGTTTGTGTAAGTCCATGTAAAATTCATCCAAAAACGTATTCTTCCGAACTTCAAAATAAGTTGACAGTAAATGCGAATTATTTTAGATAAAGCTGAAGGTGGGTGTTCCAATATTCACCTACTTTTGATTCTACGTAACTACTTCTCTTACGATCATTGACCCCTAACATTTTGATTGAATTTATTTGATACTTTTATCCAACCGACCCTCAGCATAGCTATTGTTACCATGAAAATTTGTATAGATCATCGTTGGACGTTGGCGGTGGTATGCGTATCATCAACATTGGAACCGAGGGGAGTTGGGCGTTTTGGTTTATTATTCATTCTGAATAATAACCCTGTTTTCGGTCACGAAAAATTTTTTACACCCCCCCCCCCCCTCAAAATTTGATACTTTACGTTTCAAGACATGGAGATTCCAAATTTGCAATGTCCGTCCGCTGTCCCCCGTCCACCATCCGCCGTCCGCCGTTTTGCGCCTTTAACGTGGTCCAAAAAATTCATTCTTTCGCACAAAAATCCGATTTGGTATCTAGTTGTGCCCGCCATCTTGGCAATACGATCAGACAAAGCCCATGATTGTTATGGGCAAAAAACGGTTAAAAAAATCAACGAAACGCAGTACAACGTGGGAGCTACAGCGGAAGTCAACGTTTCGGTCTCATCGAAATTGCTCGCCTGCTCAACTGGCAACGCCGCCCCCTCGCCTCGCAACGCAACGCTCGCCCCCCCCCCCCCTCTTTTTTGTTTGCTTCCTCTAGGATGCACTCGTGTTTCGTATATAACCTTTGGCATTACGATTTGTCTCTTTATCGTCCGATTGCCTCGTTCTCGTCTTCACCTCCACGAATGACTGTTTCGCTCGTCTCAACTATTTCCGTTAGCAAAATATGTGTTATCTTCGATTGAACTTTTCATTATTCGCTTATTTTTGGTTTATTTAATAGTTCGTTCGTTTCAATTAATACGATTCAATTTTTTAGATTCTTTCGTTTCATTCTCATTTTGGGGTTTTCATAAATTTTTGGTTACATTTTGATATTAGTATTTAGCGTGCATGTTTTCATATTAAAATTCAGTTTTTTCTAGATACTTTCGTTTTTTTTGTTCATTTTAATATTACGATTCAGTTCTTTTCGACCTTTTTTTGGGTTTCATTTCGATATTTTTCGATGCTGAATCGAACGGGATGGGTCTCGCAGCATTAATGTTAGGTCAAGCTGTTTATCCGAATAATAAACCGTTGTGTAATAGTTTGCAGGGTTTTGCAAAGGGAAAATTGTGTAGCTATGCGCTACGACTTGTGGTCAAACTGCAGACGGAAAAAGGAAACACGGGCTTTAGCAGCATCACTCTACGTGAATACAAAATGTTAACCACGCTTGAGCCGTAAAATTGTCTTTTCCTCACTTCATCTATTCGAAAGAGAACGATTTCTTGTTTGCTTCCTTCTTGAGCTACCTTCTTGTTAGCTTCCAGCCAATTACCAACCCAGAAGGCTTTCAATCAATTCAGCATTGATGTCTTGAATTGGGGCTTGATGGTGGTATTGGTGACGACAGTGATGTTCGCATTGATAGTAGACTTGAAGGTCTTAAGGTATAATTAGGAAAGACTTGTTATAGATCCGCCTGAAGGTAATCGTGGTCAAAGGGAAAGCGATCAACTCCATGAGAAACGGGAATCACGTTCAGCCGGCACAGATACGAGTATATAACCGTGCGAGCGAATACGGGAATAAAGGTCCTACTGTTCGAGGAGCATTCGCAGCAGCCTCATTTAAATACCACCGAAAAGTAGCTATTAATACAAAAATGTATGATCATATCTATTCATAGATGAATTGACGTACGATTTTCCTCTCCGTCTTTCGATATTTTATTCGGTCTTTTGAAAACCAACTAAACATGCACAAAATCGAATAAATGATGTACACCAGTGAATTTTGAATAGCCTGCAATGAAAGAACCGGTACTCCGATAAAATGTAAAGATCTGGAAAAAAAACTCTTAAAACATCTCCTCTCCACTAGGAAGAACCATTTGTTGAAAAATTTGGTTCTAATTATTATCTGCCCGCTATGAGGTACTAAACACAGTTTTTACTTCTCGAAATACGTTTGGTGTTCCATAACCCACACACGTGAAACACGTTCCAGGTATTGGCGCTCATCTCTCGTTTCTTTTCTTCTTGCAAACACTCTTTATGGAATTTCACTCGTTTAATGAGGACACTGGGTTGTAGATATAATTAATAATGGCCGGGAGGGTGTCGCACACAGTGGTGTTCGTTAATAGGTTCAATTTTCTAGCCATCAGCCGTATTTCTTGGCGAGCCGGAGCGGAAAATTCTCTTTGACTAGAGCGGCAGAGCCGTCCCGCTCTCAACTCGGTGTAGAACACATCGAGGAGTTCTCCGTCGAGTGGAGCTCGCGACGAGGAGTGTCGCAGCTTTTGTTCCTCAAGTGGGGGAAGTCATTTGTTCCGACCCCTTCAAATCAGAGCTACTCCTGCATTCTCGGCCTCAATCTCACCTTTTCACGTTTCAAAAATAATATTGGCGTTACCTATTTCGTACTATTTGGATGGTATCTCTAGTTGTTAGTGTCTTTTCCCTGATTATCGTTATATTTTCGCGATTAAACGTAATTTTATTTTGAGCAGCAAAACTTCCTGAAAAAACCCGATCATTTCACGAAAAGTTACGCAATGGATGTGAAAAAACATTCAAGCCAATACTCCGTACTTATGTTGTCAGTTTAACTAGTTCTTACGCACACGAACACAAATAACTATCAAAATGTATCGAAAAGTTTGAGTCGTCGTAATTGTTACATATATAGCATTCGAAGCCAAGGAATGTTTTAAATTCGTCACATGATTGGTGGTTAGTGCTGGTTTTTTTTGTTGTGTTGTTGGTGATTTATCGTAGACGCGAAAATGAGTTTTCAGTTGACAAGGGCGGTGGGGGACGAAAATGTAACGATAACTAGGGTCTTTTGCATTTTTCTCGAAAATTACTAACGATTTTGATTAAACTTTAAAATTATCTTCTACCAGTCAGTACCTAACGTTTTCCCTTCATAAATATCTCCATGAAAATACGTTGAACGGGGATATAGGCCTAAAAATAAAAATTGAAGGTTTTTTACTATTTTTGATAAAATGGGTTCAACGATTTTCACCAAACTCACAGAATGTTTTGAAGTAGTTAATATCTATACATTGTTCTCAATAAATGTTCACCTGACAATTCATTGAACAGAGATAAAAATTACAAATACTCGTAAAGACTGTGTTTGAACGTATTCTCAACCGCTTCACTGGATTTGATCAATCTTACAGATCGCCTTTTAGCAATTGATACCCACATTTTGTCCTCGAATTCTCTCGGCTGGAAGTCGTGTGGAACGTCTCATTCAGCCTCCTTGCGAAGAGATAACTGTGGCGAATACTATCTTTTTCAAAAGCCGTGTTGACAGTTTCATAAATCTCCTGTGTATCAATTGTTCAATATGTGGATTGCGTAGGAGCACCACAATCAATAACGGAACTTTCCGCGCTACCAATTCCTTCGTAAAATGTTGAGTTTTACCAAGTTCAACTGAACTGAGTAAAAAAGTGATTGAGTCAGTAGCTAAATCCCACGCAACGGGTGCAACGGGTGGCACCTCTGGCTAAGGAAAGGTGCGTTCCACTAAATGTTTGCTATAATTTTCAACAATTTTTATTTGCTTTTGGTAACAGTTTTCAAAGAACTCCGATCAACAATCGGCAAAGCTCATTGCCTCAACAGTCGTATATGAAGTTCAAGAGTAAGAAAGAAGGAATTATCGTACACGAAAGTTGGGACAATAAAGCGTTATAAGACAAATAGTCTTAAGAGGTAAAAGTACTGTAAAATGGTAATTTTCTGGGGCCCGGGGTCGTGAGAACAATTTTCTTTTTCCGGAAGAATGAAAGTATTCGGTTGGTGAGTTCTTCCAAATTGAACTTCTAAAATGAAGACTGGGCCAGCGAATCCAGGAAATGATGAGTTGTTGCAGTTCAGGGCGATGGCGAAACGAGGAGGTTTTTTTTTTTTTTTTTCTCACGCCGCGAGTCTCCTCTGCAGAGGACTAATTACCTCTCGCGGGAAACGGGAAACTTCATTTCACAGCTTGTTCCGAGCCGCCATTTTGACTTGGCAAGCCCCATACCACCCTACCACATTCTCATTCTCCAATAAAACCTCCGTTATTAGAGCCCCCTCCGCTCATCACATGCAGCCGCTTCTTATAATCCCTTGTGGGAGCAACTTTAGGCGATGGTGGGCCAACTTAAGACCTCATTAACATATTGACTCTGAAACTCGGGTTTTACGTTGGAGTCGTCTGAAACTCACGTAGGGGCTAAGGGAGAGCACGCACGACGTCTAACGAGTCTCTCCAAATCTTAATCACGGCGATTAATAAGTAAACTGTCTTTAACCGTAGTCACGCGCGTGAGCGCTGCACGGGATATGTTCAATTAGTATGATGTGGTTCATTGTTGCTATTTTATGTAGTGAACTGAACTGTGACAACTAACGCGTTGCAGTCGTGTGAATTACATATCTGAACGTTGCATTCCGCTTTGCCAAAACATTACTTCCAACACCCACCAATTATTAACAAAATATAACACAACTTGGTATATGTCTGCGTGAAACCGCAGCTTCCATGCATTAAAAATGTCCCCAGCCTTCCGTTTTCATACTTGAACTAGCCGTGTCGAGTCAGTCGTTGTGTAACGTCACTTTCTCAAAACCTTCTACCCTTAAACCAAAGGGGTCGTTTTCAAAAGTCTTTTGCACTTCCTCCAAAAACAGCTGGCACAGTTTATAGAGTTAGAGTTAGAGACAGTTTTACCAAATGTCGAACGTAATCGACTCAACCCATCAATCCACCTACTCGCCAACATCTGCTTAAAGAGATCGAAATTTTTTGGAGAGACTTCTTTTTTTTTTTTTTTTTTTTTTTTTTTTTTTTTTTTTTAATGTTTATTTGTTTAAGACCATTACAAAGTATTATACCTTACTGACTGATTGTACAAAGCTGTGATTGAACAAATAACGAGAATGTCTTTCAAAAATTAGAAGGACAATACTTGAAAACTGCTTAAAACAAAATTATAAAATTAACAAATAACTGAACTGAACTTCGTAACTGGTAATAAGTAGAGGTGGTGGGAGAATTTACTGGAAGACTTTCTTGCACGAAGCCATGGGAGATGAGAGAAATGTTTCATTCAAACATTGAGGGCAGCAATGCAGAAAGATGGGGTGGAAGTATTAGTCGCTGAACATCGAAGGGCTGCAGACCTTGATGTACCAGTGGGTTGAGGTTGCACCTTGCACTTTCGATGAAATGTTTCACGATTTTTTCACGGAACTCAGTCGGCGTTTCCAAACCAAAATCGTTATATATAGTTGAGTTTCGTACGAATGGCGGGGCGTGTACTATGTCTCTTTGTAATATTTTGTTCTGCTGCTGTTCAATTCTGCGGAACTGAGAATGAGAACAGGTTCCCCATATAGGAAGAGCATACGCCCAAATAGGCCTGATAATAGTTTTGTATAAAATCATTCTGTTCTCGACAGATAGATAGGGGCTATGTAGAAGGGGCTTGAGCGTGCTTGTGCGATTCCTGAGACGTTGTAGTAGGACAGTAATGTGGTCCTTAAAGGTAAGTTTTTTATCCAGCGTAACTCCCAAATATTTATACGTGGATGCGGAAGGAATCACTTTGGTTGAGTAGTTGATTGGCAACTCATTATATTTATAGCGGTAGGTGAAGGTAACTATGTTTGATTTGTTGGGATTAATTTTGAGTCGCCATTTTGAGCACCATTCTTCGAGGAGATCGACAGACGCCTGTAACTTTGCAGTTGCCGTTTCAAAGGCAGCAAAAACCAGATCGTCTGCATACATGGAGGAGAATGATGGAGGAGCAGGCAAGGGAAGATCGTGGCAGAAAAATATATACAAATAAGGCCCCATTACACTGCCTTGAGGCACGCCCGCTCGGATTCCTTTGATGGACGAGAAAACATTTTGAATATTTACTTGGAAGGTTCGATCTGTTAGGTAACTTTTGATCAAAGTATATAAGTTGTTGGGGATATGGCGATTGAGTTTGGCGAGGAGGCCTTCGTGCCAGAGCCGATCAAATGCTTGTTCGGTGTCAAAAAAGCGGTACGACAGAATTCTTTTTTCTGGTATGAATTTTTAATATAGGTTGTTACACGTTGCAACTGTAGAGGACACGAAAGTTTCTCTCTGAATCCAAACTGCTGATCAGGGATTAGATGATCAGTGTATTTCTTGATGAGTATAAGAATTAAACGCTCAAAGATTTTAGAAAGAACTGAGAGCAAACTGATAGGTCTATAGGATGAGATGTCATGTTCAGGTTTTCCCGGTTTGGCGAACATGATGATGGTCGCATGCTTCCAGGCTTGTGGAAAGTAACCTAGTTGGGCTGCAGCAGTGTAGATACGAGTCAAGTGCGAACAGAGACAACGCGGTGCATTAGTCAAAAGGCTCTTAACAATTAGATCTGGTCCTGGGGCTTTACGCGAACCTGATCGTCTTATCAATTTATTGACTTCTTTCGGCGTGAAATAAACGGGAGGAGAAGGGAAAGGGCAGTCTTCCACTGGGAGAAGGGGCGGACCATTTTCATGAGGAGTGAACCGACTGGCAAGCATTTCAGAAAAAGCTGTCGCTTTCTCGAGCGGAAGTGATAACCACCTAGAATTTCTCTTGAGTTGAGGAATAGTTTTATGACTCTTAGTTAGAATTTTAGTTTTTCTGTATAGAGAGAAATCTTTAGCACTTAGAGAGAGAATCTCATCCCGTCGTTTTTGATTACGTAAGTCAGATATTTCTGCTCTTAAGGCATTGCTCAGTTGATTGCAAAGTATTTTGTCACTCCGGTTCCCCGTGCGAAGCCATCTCCGTCTAGCGCGTTTTCTTTCGGCCCATATTTCTTTTATACTAGGCGGGAAGGAGTAAGATGTCGGTGGACGCACCAAGGAAGTTGAGGACGCTTGCGTAGCAGCAGTGGAGATCACTGTTGTCAGTTTCTCGACCGCCCCGTCGATTTCGGCTTCGTTCTTCAATGACGGTAGTTCATTTAGTTCGTATGCCAGTTTTTCTTTGTATTTTTTCCAATCTACAGGGTATCTAAGAAGAGTAGGTTTAGTGGTGAGGAGTTTTGGGAAACCGTGAAGTACCATATGTACTGGGAAGTGATCTGAGCTCAGGTCATGCTCTACGTGAATATTAGATGTTTGGTTTGTAAGTCCTTTAGTTATGAAGAAGTCCAAGAGAGTGGGACGTACTCCGGGCCTGGGATCATACCTGGTTGGTACTTTGGGGTCTTCAATGTTGAGTTGAAATGTTAACCGCCATTGATTAATTAACCGGCCATAGGAGTTCGATGTAGGTGACCCCCATGAAGGATGTTTCGCGTTGTAGTCTCCTCCTAGGATGAAGGTTGACCCCAATTCGTGTACTACACCCATTAGGGTTGGGAATGACAGGTTTCTGTCCATCCTTCTGCATTGAGGTGGAATGTAGGCTGCTCCGATTTGCAGATCTTTCCCTTGCAAGTGCAGAATGCATCGAGCAACTTGTATTTCGGTCTCGATGATGGGTAGTAGGGTAGACTGGTTGAGGTTATCCCTGACTAATAGGGCAGCTCCAGCGCAGCTTAGACCACCAGGCTCACGAGCTAAGTACGTTTTGAACCCAGGTATATTCAGTTGACAGTTGAACGGTAGTTTGATTTCGGACAGCATTGCTATATCAACCTTGTGGGTGGCTAAATAATGAGTTAATTCTTGAATTTTTCCTCGAATGGAACAGCAGTTCCATGTCATGATTTGGATATTAGTGTTACAGGTCATTTTGTGAGAAGAGATGAGAGGTTGAGCGATTTAAATGCATTGGTTATTTCTTCCCTGATTACTGAAACAATCTGCATCACTACAGCGTGTACTATTTCTTGTACTATGCTTCCTAAGTCTGTCATCTGGTTGCTAGCTTGAGTACTCCTAGCGTTTTTCAGTGCTTCGCTAAACGGTCTAGAGAAAACGTGATTTTGCGCTTTTGGAGTAGTTTTGTTAGTTGTGATGGCAGACGGGGGTGTTTGTTTGAAGCCTGGGAGTGGTAAAAAAGAATTTTCATCGTATGTGAATTCTGTATGCAAATTCTTTCTCGAAACGTTGGTTATTCCGGCTAATTTTCGATAATGTGAGCAACCTTTCCAGCTGGATGCGTGTGGTTCGCCACAGTTAACGCACTTGTAGTCTTTGTTAGTGGGATCGTGTTGTTTAGTTTCGTGAGTACCAGCACAAACACCGCATCTTGGAGAGCGCGAACACTGACCTTTGGCATGATTCCATTGCTGGCAGTTTTTGCAGTGGATAGGTCCTGATTTTGGCTTATATTCTTCTATCTTGCAGGAAATAAATGCAAGATGTTTGACCCTGAAAAGAACAGATACGTCTTCATCGGGCTCAACATCGATGTAGTAAATAGGCATTAAGGTTCCCTTATTATCTCCAGTTGTGTGTTTGGCATTGAAAACCTGCCTGCATTTAATCCCATATTCGCGTAAGATTTCATCTGATATCAAGTTTGGTTTAGTACCAGAAGGAAAGCCGCGTAGGACTACTCTACGTGGTCTCCTATCTTTTGGAAGATAAGTGTGGAATTCAATGTTGGGTTCATTTGAAAATGCAGAAATGAACTTCCTGTATTGTTCTTGACACGAAGGGGTGATTCTGTATTCGTTTTTCATGAGTGTTTTGATCATGGCTTTCTCATCAATCGAGTGTACGTAGACAATAAAGTCGTCAACAGAAAGGGTGCCCTTATAAGTACATGTGATCGGGAGACCGAGTATTTTTGTGTCTTGTTTAGATTGTGAAGTTGAAGCATTTTCCATTTCCATGAGTGATTTCTCACTTTCATCGTTAAGAGCAAAATTTTGAATCTCTTCGAGTGGTGTGAACTTGTTTTGTGTAGCAATAGATGGTGTGGTAGTGACATTTTTAGTTTGTTTTTCGAATGAATAAGGTTGAGATTTCCGAGAGGTATGCCGTTTAGAAGGAGCTTTGAACTCATTATTAGATTGATTATCCGGAGGAAGGATAGGGTCACCGTCGGTTCCCAGCTGCATCGGGAGAATCGGACGGAACAGTGAAGATTACTAGATAGTAACTGTTTATAACTCACTTACGGGGCGCAGCGGTGTAAACAAAACACTGATAGGCGAGCGTAAGACAGGTGTTGACAGTTCGGAATCCCAAACGCGACTGGAGAGACTTCTCACACGACCTACTGCGAAGAAACAATTTATTTGCTCCTACCTACACGTCGAGTCCAAGTTCATCCGAAAAGAACGTGCATCAGACAAAACTAATCGTGCGTCAACTGTATAAATTATCGCTCAAATCTGATTTCGCGTCTGAAATGGCACCGTAATTCGATATTCTCGTAATTCTACGGCTGTCAGATTTAAGGATCAAACAAATTATATTGAGCTTCACGTGATACGTCAAGTCAAGATCGAACATTTCCAACCAAATCTATAACTTTCCTTCGCAGTGTGTTGAGAGAAAGGAGGATGGCCATCGAATAGATCGTTTTTCTCGACTTAAATGATTGAATTGCTCATTGATTTTCTCTTCTCTTTCTCGATTTACTTTTAGATGCTTAAATATTTGGCGCTGTTACAGGTAGTTTTGACTGCTAAACGCCAGTTATTTTCAGCTCATCATGAAAACCGAAGAGTTAGGCGTTACCTGGCACGTAGCAGTTAACCTTCAAAGCCTTCAATGATTTTTCATTATTCATTCCCTCTTTTCACTGTTTTCCTCCCTCCACCCACAAATGCATAATTGAGAGAATACCAAATGAACCTTTCAGTCAGATTCATGAGAGCTGCTTCAAACTTGGCATAAATTCACTGTGATGAGTAGAGTGGCAGCTGATGAACTGAATAGGAGCCATGTGGTAGCGGCAGCACATTATACACCCCCTACCACTGAGTGATGGGTTATTAAAAAGAGTCCGCTGCTCCTCAAATCGTAGACATTTAGGGCATATACAAAATGGACTGGAATGGTTGGAATTTATTTATGTTCAAAATGTTGAAGCCGTGTGACACTGTCAGAAGCTACAAGCTGATTTGAACAGACTAAATATTCACAATCACCTTTGCGTTAGGTACATTTTGGTCCCCCGCCACAAACGTGACCTATTTTGGCTTCAGAAGGCTTCGAAACGCCAATATCTGAAGAAAACTCAACTTTTAAAAAATATTTTGGCGATGGAAAATAAACATAGTTTTAAGTGACTTAATTGCACTCATTCTAAATGACGTGAGTAAACGATCTCACCTCTAGATGTAGATGGATGTAGTAGATAATGATACATGAAGGAAAAGAGAATAATTTGAAGAACAATACTCAGAAACGAGTTACAAAGCATGCCGTGCAAGGTACCCCTCGGTTTGTATAGTATTTATTCATCAAGTTCTGCGTACGAAAGACGGATCAGTCATCGCGCGTTTCGTACTGAGCATAACTACGTCCAAAATTCAGTGTATGTCATACGTGGGTCACACGTTCCATCGTGACGCTTGAGCACACAATGGCGTGTCCATAGAACACGTATGACAATTAGGTCACTTGGGATGTTTCAATGGTAATAGATGAAATATGAACTCTCGAATTTATGAAAAGACGGATACACATATGTAAAAGCGTGTGAACGGGAAATTAAAGCAACGCAGAGGAAAAACAAAGGCGGTTAAAGACTGCTCCTTGGTGTCCAAGAATTAATAGGAAAGACCCGGTATGTTTGTCGTCTCTAATCCTCGTTTCTTCTTCAATCCCTGATCAGTCTTCGCAATCACGATTCGTTTTGTCACAGAGTTTATTTTTCATTTTTCATTTACGGTCGAAGCAAACAACGGCGACTGTTCCGATTAACCCGCGAAATAACAATCAACTCTCCGGTAAAAAATCTTCTCATGAATGTTTCGTTTGTTTTCGTGTCTCTCAGTAAATGAAAAGTCCCTCTACATTTCAGTATCGCTTCATCAATACACATATTTGTCATCACTCTGGTTTTCCAAAAGATTAAAAATGCGTCAGCGGTGTGCGCTCTTATTAGTTCCTACAGTAACTCGAGGAAGGTTATCTAACGCTATCGATAACCAACGACGCAACTCCCAGCTGTGATGATACCGCACTAAACTGGAGGTGACTAGTATACGATGTCACTTCAGAGAAAATTCGAAGAATAAGTGCGTGGTTGTAAGAAACAGGTGAGGACGAGCCGAAAAACATGAACTCCACGCGGTCGTTCTCAAATACCGTTCAGTCAAAAAATGATATACCTGCACGGATGTATGTGTTAAAATGTCAAATTTTGACTCACACTATGTATGTCTATACACATGCTGGGGTTTCGTTCATAAAAACCAATCACCGATGTGACAAACAGAAAGCGTTTGTACAAATTTAAAGAAGGAAATTAGGAGCTCCGATTAAGTAAACGTGGAACAACTATAAATTTGAACGATAGAACTGACTACGAGTAAATGAGGCGTCTGAGTGTTTCCTCTGTGTAGCGAGAAGTTGGGATGTCAGCGATTGATGCCATACTTGACGATTTATACAATGTCAGGTGAGATCCTGATGACGCAGTAGATGATAATGTGGGGTGCCGATGACTCCCCTCCCCCCTACCCATTCTAACAACTGGTTGCATGCTGCTTAGAGCCTGCACTAAATTTAAAAAACATGGAACGTGGTAACTTCTCTTGTCAATGTTCCTGCACGGAATATGTGCATAAGGGTTTGGGATATGTTGAGGGAGAGTGTGCAAAGAAGGTCTATGTATAACCGCTTCAAGAGGGAGGAGGCCCAAGGGTTAGCGAGGAAGGGAGGAGAGGTTGATGGTCAGGAGCGGAGGGGTGAGGGCGGAACGAGACTTAATGGCGTAATTTCGTTCCCTTCCTACGTGACGTTTTCTGGCCACTAGGATTCAGTCGCATGGTTGAGATGAGTGGAGCAGCTGACCATGTTGTACTACAATGAAGAGCTGCATTACTCATGAAACGGTTGGGAGGGGGGTGGGACTATACCGAAGAAAGAGGCATTAAAGATGGTTTCCCTTTTGCGCGTTAACGCAGTGACTGAAATAAAGAATCACGAACGAGTGATCGCTTTACCGTATAACGAATTGCCAAATGTGAACATGTACTCTTCTATACAAGAAACACGTGTCCTAACTCAGTTGTGTTTAGAAGTATAGTGAGCAGTGAATGTTTTTTTTTACGTCTTTCATGAAATTCCATCTAAACTCGCCACCCTCCCGTCATAATAGTGATCCATTATCTCGGGACGAACATCAACAAACCGATTCAGAGTGATTTTACTACCTCCTTTACTTTTCCGTTCAACTTGAATGCGGGCTTCATCTAGATGCACTAGGGGTAGCACAACTTTATGCCAAACGATTTCTGCTTTATCATTACCACAGACAGCATGGAATTGACTTGAACCCAACCCCATCGAGAAATATAAGGCAAAAATCACAAAATATCAAGACAACTCTTCTTCCACACCTGTTATCTTGTGTTATCAAAATATTTCAGTGATTGTTTGATGAAGTATTACATGCAGCACTTACGCGTCGTTAGAAACGTGAAATCTTTCGTCGAATTAACTCCAGATCTTAACGTTTTGAGGCCTATTGAATCCAAATACCTAATTTCAGCGGGTGGTTTGTCTGAGACTGAGAATGAACAATGTATGATTCGTTCAACCTGATATTTTTGTGTGGCTGTCTCTGAAATGTCGTTGATTGAGCCTGTATAACATTCCCTAGAATCAACACTTTTGAAGGAGGATTGCCGATCTCCGAGAGATCATCCTGAATATCGCATAGAGTGAAGCGTTTTAAAAGAACTCGCCCCAAAGTATTTGTTCGGGCGTGGGTGGTTCTCTCTTTTCAATGATTGAGCTACCTTCTTTATTCATCCCCGTCGAACGCAGGTGCACGTCCAAATGTACCGCGTAGCGTGTGTTTTCAGTGTTCTCAAATTTATCACAGTAAATACTCAACAGATCTAGATCGGTTCGACGGGTTGTCGCCAACTAACAATGAGTTCGCCCTACCCATTGGGCCTGAACCTCACGTGGGTATGACCAAAAGTCACCTGAACCGTTTGGTGGCTCAATGGGAGACACAGGAAAATAGCGCCCATTGGCATCGCCAGCCGCGACTTAGACAATCGAAAAGGCTTGTTACGCCTTCTGGTTAAAGGGCAAAGGCGATGCTGACACTCTCCAGGAGGGATCTGAGGGTCTTGATTAGCTTCCCCACCGGACACTGCCCACTCAGGTATCACCTCAACAAGATGGGCGTCTCAGAGGCGGTGGAATGATGACTCTGTGGTGAGGAGGACGAGGCGGCAGAGCACAACCTATATGAGTGCCCTGCCTTAGCAGTCAAACGCTTTGGATACTTTGCCCAGGGGATTATTGAGCCCCATATCGTAGCGGAGTCTGCGGCGAAGGACATACTCGGCTTCATAAAGGGGGCGGGTATGTACGACGCCTTTTACTAAGGAAGGGTTAGTGTCACAATAGGCCCACACGTGGCCGCAGTGAGAAAGGGACTTGTCCCGCACGCCCTCGGAAAAGAAAAGAAACAAAAAACAATGAGTTAGTTTGGTCACAATTGTTTTTTACACAATTTTTATGTTTCAAACTCCGTGAGCCCAAAAAACATCACTAAAGAAAACTGCCTTTATGTGTGTCGGTGTCTATGTACGCGATTGAAAGGAAACGGTTTGACCAAATCGCTTCACGAAACGAAGGTAGGAGCAAAATCCGTCTTTTCTTACAGCCTTTCAGTTAGCATTTCTGTAAAAATTCTGTATAAAAAACTTGTCTCTCGTGAATTGAACGCGGTTTGACACTTGCCACGTAAGTAAATTACAGTTCTGAACAGGGATTACAGGATGGCGGGTTGATGTATGGCGCGGACTCTTTGGGTTCCACCACTCCCGTTGTGCTCGCATTTGTTACAAGAGTACAACTGTGCTGACTGACTCCTATCAAAGGCAAGCGGTTCATCGTGGTCTTGCGGTAAGACGGTCGATTCATAATTCTCGACGTTAGTTGAGGGTTGTGGATCGAATCCCCGGCGCGATTGCCGTAATTTTTGCCTTAGTCAGCAGCTCTTAAAAAGAATCTCCAAATTTCCTTCCCCCCGTAACAATGGCGCCCAACTAGTGGTCGAATTTCTTCTTTCCAAGAAAAAGAAGAGGCCCCGAGAGAAAAATTAAAAAATTAAGAGAGAAAAATAATGAGACGAGTTCTCGGGTCCGGGATTCGCTGACGCTGTGAAAGTTCCAGCGCGAAGGTGGAATGGGCGACGCGCCTACTACAATGCGAGGGAACGAAGACTTTCCTTGTAGCCTTTCTCGAATCAAAGATCGGATTTTCCGGGGATTCGCTCAACTCTCGTAAAATTCTTTCCCAAAAAAAAAAAAAAAATGAGTTCGCTCCAGGAGTAGCGGTTAATAGACGAGGGGGGAGATGTGCTGACTGACTCCTATCAAAGGCAAGCGGTTCATCGTGGTCTTGCGGTAAGACGGTCGATTCATAATTCTCGACGTTAGTTGAGGGTTGTGGATCGAATCCCCGGCGCGATTGCCGTAATTTTTGCCTTAGTCAGCAGCTCTTAAAATCAGGAATCTCCAAATTTCCTTCCCCCCGTAACACAACTCTCCTCCCATTTCCTAGAACGGTTCGCGGTAAACGGGACGTTCCCGCAGTAATCGGTAGCTGAGTGAGGTGACGAGCCACGACATGATTAAACTGGACAAACCAACTACGAATTAACATAATCAGATAAGTAACAGTAGACAAAAAAGCGACGTATCACTCAACTTTTATTAGCCCCCCGAACATTCGGCGATTTTGAAGGTTTAGGTTCTTATCCAATACTTTTCTCACTCCGTTCATTGGAACTTGGTCAAACATAACTTCACGATTTGCATGAGGAAGATCATACAGTTACGCATTCCATGATGATGAGTGAGCAAGTAGTGCACAGATGGTTCATGAGACACTCAACGGGTTTTGTTTGAGCAGGATTGTGTTTACCGTTTAGGGTTTATCGGGTCCAACTGTGAGCACTGGTAGCAACTGAAATGAAAATGATTTGTCATTTTTTGAAACGTGTCAGATGTTGAGAAAGTGCATCGTTGAGGGATTCGGGGCTCTCGCTTGATCTCGATTAAGGATAATATACATCAACAAATCAAATACACCGATCATATTTAATATTTTGATGTGAATTATTTACATGTAACCACTAAAAAATAACGTTATCTGTATTACTTTGAGAGCAGGTTCTAACAACCAGAGATAAGTAGGAGTTGGGATCAAACACAAACAACCAACCAGTCAATGCCAAATAATCACTTACCTGTAACAGAATTCAAACCTGCCATTTGATAGTAGTTCAGTGGAGATAATATACGCCCTTCACAACACAGGTCAGTTCCGAAATTGGTGTTCGGTGCTCCTAAGGGCTTATTTCAGGGCCATCTTCGTGTTTCACCACTGGCCTGAAAGGTTGCTTGGTCCTTAAGAACAACAAATTTTTACTTCCTTTGCTCTACGAAGTACGAGAAAGGAAAGTTATGTAATCGGCTGAAAAAATTTTTTTGAGTTCTCTTCAGATCTTTACGTTTCAGACCCCCCTGAGTCCGAAAAACACTATTTGGGAATATGGTCTGTGTGTCTGTGTGTGTGTATGTGTGTCTGTGAACGATTTTTAGAGAAAACCACCGTACCAAATCAGCTCAAACTTGATATCTATCCCGGAAGTCACTATGGGACGCCAAAATAAGCGTATGAAAAAATCCACCGGAATTTAACTATAGTTATCATAGTGATCAAAACACCAAATATTTTTTTTTCTCAAAAACGGCTCTAACGATTTTGATTAAATTTTTTATTTTGGTAGCTCCAAATATGGCAAGTATACCATAAAATTCCCATCTATGGGAAAATGACGAGAGCAGCACAATAAATTACCAAAACTTTAGACGAAATTGGTTTTAGCGCGGTTTTTAGAGAAAACAACCGTACCAAATCAGCTGAAACATGATGTCTAGCCTACAGGTTACCATGGGACGCCAAAATAAGGGTATGGACAAAATCTACCGAAAGTTAAGTTAAGTATAGTTACCATAGTCATCAAAACACCAAATTGTTTTCTCAAAAACGGCTCTAACGATTTTAATTAAATTTTGTATGTTGATAGCTCTCAATAAGGCAATGATACTATAAAATTCTCATTCGTGGGAAAATGACGAGAGCAGCACAATAAATTATCAAAATTTTCGACGAAAAGCGTTTTTAGCGCAGTTTTTTTCTTATAAACTCCGATGGAATTTTTGTAGAATGTTAAAATAAATTAGTATTGTAGTCCAATCCAATACCTAAAGATTGAGTGTTTAAAAACGCTCATGAGATACATGGGGCTCACTCCAGAAATTCCTGAATTTCAACTTTTGCCGTTTCGCTTTCTACCAGTTCTAAACTTTTTATACAATAACTCTGCAAAAGTAATTACTATCCTTCTCAAAAAAATTTGTGTTTACAGCCTCAATAATTATCTGTGTACCAATTGCTCAATAATGGTGTTGCAATGAGTACGAACAGCACAATAAAATCTGGAACTGTAAGCGCTACCGCTTCCTGCTGCCGTAAAGCGTTGTTTGACCAAGTTCAAATTAACTGAGTGATAAATGAATTCATTAAATATAATTAACCATGTACAAAGTGAATTGACGTAGAGCTAAGCAAAGTTGTGTGTTGCAACGCACCAGATATTTGAAATACATTTTTGCAGGCCATTCCGTGCTCTCAGGGGTCGTGCTGCAGAATATGCGCATTTTGTATCTCTTTAAACTGTAAAGTGTAACTATCTATCTGATTGTAATTTGACTACATTGTGTTGCAGGGGATGAAAAAGCATTAGTCGAAACGTTAGATTGCTTGATGGCGCGCCAAGTCTGCTATGAGGACCCTTCGTGTTCACCCATCCTCGAAACTATTCCCCGAGTCTGCGGCCCTGAATCAGGTCAGTAACTCACATAGATAACTATTTTTTTGATTTTGAGTCAACCAAGAACACGTTTTCGTCGTGGAGAAAATTCACTTTCCCCCGGACAAATCTGAAGAGATTGGAAGGGGCAACTTGAACCTCAAGGCGACATATCCATCAGTTTCAAATTTTATTTCGTAGTCCTCCCTTCTTGAATTTCTCTTTTCACGCTTCATCGAATAAAACAAGACGTTGACTGACACAAGCTCTTAAAAAGTCCATTTTATGTCAGTTCCGTTCTGCGGGTTGCTCCACATCTTTCACCTTACCTCCTCTCTTTCCTTCAAACTCCGCCTTAATTTCCAACTTGTACCTCAACTGAGTCTTGGTGTGACCAAAAGTCTTTCACCTACACATTCAAATATTATCAATGCTACAGAATAATTTCAGCAACAGAAACAATATGATCACAAATTGTGGATTTTAGTAGATAAAAGTTCCTGTAGTTGAATGAGATCCACCATTATTAGTGAACAATTTTCACGAATCGCCTGCGATTTTCAATCTTCTCAAATAACTTCTGATCCAGAAATGTGGAAACAGTTACCATACTAAGCCACGGTAACTGGAGATAAAAATACGATCAAATATGTGGTGAGATGAATCATAAAACCGGCCCCATTTATAGTAAATTCGACGATACGCTACACACCTTTCATAAATATCAATTTATTTGCATTCGAAAAACTGTAGTATTTCTCCTCATCATTACCCGAAAATTGCCCTCCAACTTTAAAACCTGAGGTTTTGTGTTATGGAACGGAAGATTCCATAAGACTATTTCCGAACGCGATACTCATATTTACGTAGGTATTACATATGTAACACATAAAATGGACTTCAACATCCCACAAAATCTCTCTACGCTGAAGTATTTTATTTGATTGGAAAAATGTAGTGTTTCGCCGTACGTTAAGCACATACACTGGAGAACTGTTTTAAATTTTTGATGACCAGTCGAAATTGCACTAGAAAATATTTGGTGCGTTCCAACACAAAACTTCCCGCAACCACCCTTCAAATTCGACGACCTGGCGCATATTGTCGGTCGCATCTTCGTCAAACGCATTTCTACGGAAATATTTATGGAAACCAACATGTAGGTACTAGTTAATCATGTGTACTCTGTAAGTTTGATATCGTTAGAGCCGTTTTTCAGAAAGGTGGTGGGACAATAAATTAATGTTCCACATATCTTGTTTCCTGAGCTATCATGGTTTATATTTCCGTTCAACTGATTGATACAGAAATGATTTTGTAGTGATCATGGTGGAGGAAGAAACAGAGGGCATCCAGTGGTCTGGTCAACCCATTCACTCTGAGAGACGTTCTAAGATGTTGGGGAAGAGCACATACGTGTGACATCCCTTTCACGAGGGTTCCCATTTCGCTTTCCATTTTTCTAATGCCCGTTCATCGTTGGTGTCAAGTTTTCGTTCTCCTGAGTGGCCGCACAGAGTTCAGCCCAGAGTGGGGGAAGCTCCCGTTTCAACCGTGCTCTCAACGGCCAAGTCAACTGACCAGTGATCACCTGGAGTGCTTCTGTCGATACTGTCTTCTATAACTTGGTGATCCACGGGAGACCCACTTCTTTTCACTCAAACACTCCATCCTGCACGCTATGAGCCTCTAGCGCGGAGGAAACAAGAAACTACGCGCTGCTTCGCTGTATTCGGAGATAGTACGGAATTCTCCAGGTGGTCAGATCTCCGCGCGGTGTAACGTGGGCAACAGCTCTCCATCGGGAGACTGGCAACAGACCCAATACCTGCCGTACCTCCACAGGTCTGGGTTTGGTTGATGCTGAGCGAGTGGCTGGCCACAACTCCTCTGACGGTAGATTGATATAACCCTCTTCGAGGATTGAGGAACGGTCATTCGATAAGACCTGATTACGGTCGAGCAACAAGAGAAATTAGTCAGAATAGTGGGTTGTACTCGTACACAAAAATTAACGATCGATTCTCAAACGGACGAAGTTCTTCAAAGAGAAAATGGAATGGTTTCGCCATACGTGTTTAATTTCCAGTTTGTTTACAAGTAATTGAAGTTCGGCTGAGGGAGCTTCAGAGAGAAAACGTCAATTGCATTCAACTCCGTGTGTTATTTAAAAACGACATCACGCTGGTTAGCCACTTCAAGCTACTCACTTCAATTGAAATACCGCATGACAACATGAAAAAGTAACACTGCAGAAAAAATGTACTAAACACGCGCTCTTATTTTTTTGATCCTCTCCAACCATTTTCACATGAAAAAGCGCGTGAAATTGGTTGTCTCTTTTATTTTTTCAAAGGGAAACCTTTCATTTTTATAGCGTATTCGTATTTACACCGTGTCTGTCGAGCTCGCAGACTAATTTGTGGCCAAACCAAAACGCTCCGTCCAAGTAATTGCTATCGGTACATAACGAGCAATAATTTTGTCGCAGTCTTCCTCTCATGTTTTACTCTTTTGCGAAAAGTTCCAATCAAACGGAAAATTTCACTCACCACTACAACATTTCACTCACCGGTACTCCAAGTCAATTGTTTCGTGCTTCTAGGGCATGCTGTGGGCTATTTTGTTTATAAATTAAACATTTTTACTTCCCTCTAATTCAAATTGCTAGGAAGTTATTCCAAAGTTACATTTTATTCACGCCCACGCTTCCTATGTTAAAAATAAACATTTTGGGATGAGGTTCTAAGCGTGCTATGAGGGCATGTTATCATAAATCTTGGTCTACTTGTACTGATTAAATGCGTTGGCACAACAGGTTGAGTAGAAAATGCTGTACACTAGGTGGTATCACAGAGTGCCTTGTATCTCCACTCTTCTTTAAGTTCATCATTGGGAAAGCCAGGTTTTGCTGGGGTAGGAATGAAGTAGGGCATGAATTCAACGCAACCAGTGCTTTCGTACTTAACGGAATATTGTCCCACAAGGTGGTAACAGCAAAGGGGCTTAGAAGAGTTACCCTAGATTGACGTGTGTGCGTTGGGGGTTAACCTTCAAATGCGCCTTGAGTTTATAAGGTCGAGGATGTGCCCTAGATACGTTTGTGTGGACAGCTTTCCTAGTCTAGAGTTAGTGGTGCACCCAAGAACGTCTCCTCCGCAGCTGCATCATAAACTTCTTCTCTCATGACGTCCTTTCGTAGTCAACTCATGAGTTTTGCTATGCTTGACTGACAGTGAAAAGGCTTACACATTTTGATAAAGAGGTTCGCGCACTAGTCGTACTATACGGAATCACTTGCGCGTCACATACACACGCTGCCATAATTTTGGGTTTTCCTCATCATCCGTAAGCTTGCTCTGCATTTCTCAAGTCGGAATGGGGAAGTTCTCCTACTGGTTCTGGGGGGAATACTGTGGTGTGACAAGCAACACAGCTTAGCGTGCTTATTGAAAAATTATTGAAGACAAGAAACAAACATTTCAGTCACAAGTGAAAAATCATGAGCATTTCGTTTTTCTTTAATAAAAGAAAAGAGTGAGTTGAGAATGAGTTTTTTTCAACATGTTGTCATGCTTCAATCAACATGTGTTTCAGCCAGGATTAAAAAAAGAATAATTTAGTGTAGACGCGTACTTCAACATCCCCCAATTTAGAATCAATTTTTCCCGACATTGACGACCCCTAGCTTCTCTCGGTGTATTCGGAATCTAACACTTCCAAGAGGCTTCGTGAGTATATCGGCGTGTTGGTCCACTGAGTCTTCCTTCTCAATATCCAGTTCCCCATTTATCACTTGCTCTCTAGCTTTGAAACGTTCAACCGTACCATCTGGGTTCATTTTAACTTTGTATACCCATTTCGTTGATATGGCTCTCTTTCCCGCAGGTAGTTCAGTAAGTGACCAAGTACTATTGGCATTTAACGAATCAATTTCATTTTGCATTGCACTTTTCCAATTTTCTTGGTTTTTACTATGCAATAACCAATAACTCTTTGGCTCATCTAATTTTAGAATTTCATTTTCGCCAAACATAATTAATGCGTCAAAACCATACCTTTCGGGTGGCCCAAGAGTTTCACGATCTCTTAGTACTCGATCAAAACCTTCATTATTTTGATCATACCAAGTGTCGTGTCCCACCTCTCCTGGTTCTTCTGATCTGGCTGGTCGTATTTCTTGGCTAGCATGATTTTTGTCTTCTTTAATTTCTGCAAAATGACGAAAATCAACAACAGATTCTTCTTATCCATTTTGATCATTTTTATCTGAATTTTACATTTCTTTCAACGGTCGTTCATCAAACGTTACGTCCCTAGATCTCAATAACTTTATCCTTCCGGGAGACCAAATTCTGTATCCATCATTTTCATCATAGCCTATCAAAATGCATTTTTCGGCTTTCTTGCTCATCTTTCCTTTAAATTTCTTTGGAATGTGGGCGTAACATGTACACCCTATAATCCGTAGATTTTTTATATCAGGCTTTTTTCTGACCCACAATTCATAAGGAGATATTCCCTCAACTCCGGAAACACCAGTTCTGTTGATAATATACGTAGCGGTATTTATCATTTCAGCCCACAAACCCTGTGGTATATTCTCATGAGCATGCATTAGGGTTCTGGCTGGTTCAACTATTGTTCTATGGTCGCGTTCACAGCACCCGTTTTGTTCAGGAGTGTACGGCATTGTGAGCCTCTGCTTTATACCATTTTTGTGTAAGAAAGCCGTCACTACTCCACAATCAAATTCACCACCATTGTCACTCAAAATTTCTTTGATAACGTGGCCTAATACTTTTCTTTCAGAAATAAATTGTTTTAATATTTCAAATACTTCACATTTTCGTTTCATGAAGTAAATGGTACGATATTTAGTGTAGGTATCTTTAAAACAAACATAATGCATATGTGAACCAATTTACTGCAAGAATGGTCCTACTACGTCACATGAAACGATCTCACCTGGGGTGGTTGTTTTTGGTCAAGTTCCAAACTTACGCCTGTGAGCTTTGCCATATACGCATGCTTCACAAAGCTTACCTTCATCTTTGATCTCGAATCCAAGCTCAGCTTTCACAACTTTCTTTACGTGTTTCATGTTCTGATGTGCCAGTCTTTCATGATAGATTTGGGCTAGGTTCATCCTGTCAACTGAACAGACATTCAAAAAGTTTTCGGGTATCAGATTTTTGACATCAAGTTCATATAACCCTGTATTCCGAGACCGTTTTCCCTTCAAAATTATCTCATTTCCCACTAAAAATTCACAACTTTCAGTATAGGAAACGAATTTACTGTTAGCAACTTTGTCTTGCGCAGACAGAGTGGAAAAAAGATTTTTCATTATATCTGGAACAAACCAGACGTCAGACAACGTTATTTTCCGCTTGAAGCCATTTACTGTAGCCTCCATTACAATGCTACCGTTACCTACGGCCTTCACAGCGTTACCGTTGGCTGTTCTCACATTATGCTCAACTGAAAAATTTTCAAATGAAGTGAAAAATTCTTTGGTATGAGTTATATGCCTCGTAGCACCACTGTCCACATACCATGAATTTGACTCAGACAGGAAACTACCTCGGATGTTTCTGCACTCAACGTAATGTCATTTACGCTTGAAGTGAACGTCTTGTTTTTCGATTTGAATGGCTTACACATAGAAGATATTGAAGAAGACGGATGTTGCCCACTCCATTTTGCAGGTCTTGGCGGTCTTCCATCAGTATCTGCTAACTTGAATCTTATGGTTATTCTTTCCACAATAATTACAAATAATTTTTTTGAGCGAAGTATTGTTATTGTTATTGAAGATATTATTGGTTCTAGTTGTCAACACACCTTCATCATGTTGCTCTTCATTTTTTGAGTTCAGAGCTCTTTCGTAAGCGCATAATTGAGAAGTCAAGTTTTCAATTGTTCTCTCAGTCTTAGACATCATCATCCAACTGGACCTGAATGAAAAATAGTCGTTTGGCAAAGTTTCAAGTATTTTGCACATGAGAAACACATCAGGAAGTCTACATGTACAGTTGTTGTTACTAAGTTTCATTTCTTCTTTGAGTTGATTCTACAAATTTTTAAGTTTAGACAACAACGTGGGCATGTCATCATTTTCATCACGCTTATAACTAAAAAATTGCGAACATAACTCAAAAGACTTATCATCAGCAGTCCCGTCAAAGAGTCGGTGAAGCTCTTGCCATGCGTCGTATCCTTTTGAAAAACGCATAATTTTCTGGATGTTTTCATCGCCGAGATTATTCATCATGACAATCATCGCTGTACTGTTCGCAGTGGCAAATTTTTGCTTTTCCGTTTTGTAGGCAGCCAGCTCCGTAACAGTCGCTTCATGCAATGGCGAGGCAGGCTCTTTCAAGGTTCCTTCAACAACCTCGAATGCATTTGGCAGACCTTGCAATAACGTAGTCATTTTGAATTTTCAAATTGTCCAATTCACTTTCCCGTTTAGGTCGCCCACTTTCACCTTTGCTAAATCCATTGTCAATGTTCACTTCAATCACTATCACTGTTTAATAATTGTTCCTTGTTTACTATTCACGTAAACTGGTCTCATAACCAATTGAAAAATTATTAAAGACAAGAAACAAACATTTCAGTCACAAGTGAAACATCATGAGCATTACGTTTTTCTTTAATAAAAGATAAATTCAACATGTTGTCATGCTTCAATCAACATGTGTTTCAGCCAGGATTCAAAAAAGAATAATTTAGTGTAGACGCGTACTTCAACACTTATGAGCTGATCATAGGGTTGCTTCACAGGGTTTTGCTGCGGGAACGTAAGTGAGCTAGTGTGTGGCCTTCCCATAGTCCTCAGTGGTAGGGAGTAAGGTTGCAAAATACATTTATGAAAATAATTACTGCCACAGGCAGGTTGTTTAATCGTGTGGAGGTGATTGCTAGCATGAGGCTGCGCTTCTGTAGTAGGAGCCAAACACCAGCCAGATGGTTGCAGAGGTAGCAGGTGTTTATGATGCTACTAAGGAATCATGATGTGGAGCCATAGAGGCCACGACAATAATGAGTGATTGTCAGGAAACTCTTTTTACCCCTACACCACATCCTGTCTAATTTTAAAATTTGAAAAACTGTGGCCGGCTGATGCTCTGGAGAATGAGGAGGAGGTCTTGCCAATTGGTTCATTGAACTGAGACAAACTTCCGACGACCATGGGCAGATGAATTGCAAGATCTCATAGTCACTTGCTTCACATTGACTCACAGGGATTATGGTGTGGGAGACCGGGTCTTACAACGTCACCGGCTTCCTTCCCTTCTCTTTTCCCATGCACTTTTCTACTTCTCATTCTCCATTCAAATGAATGACTGCCCGATACTTGAGACCTCTGCCACCTGAAGGGCTCAGATTAGTCAGAAGAATTATGTCTAAAGGAATGACGAATTAAAAGTTACTGGATGCTTCTGAGGAGATACTCTACATAGGAGCTCCAACGCATTAATGACTTCGACAGTTGGAGAATGATGTCACCGAAAGTCATTGTTTAATCTCACTTTGGTAAGAGCTGGTGAAGAGCGATCAGGGCAACTGTGGGAGAAATTTTGAGTTTGCCGTTTCCTTCTCAAGACCGGAAAGGAGTTGTAACTCGTCATTGCAACTGGACGGTATTTGGTGAACTCCATGTGAAAAAGCTAAGTGCGTATGCTCGGTGAACGGATCAACGGTGTTCTTTGATAGTGTAGAGCGTGATAGGAAGATTGTACGTGAGACTCGAAATAAAAGATTTATGATGAAAATTGGTCATCAGGGATTTCACTCGCACAGAGATTGGCAATCATGAGAGTTACGGGAGGCGTGGATTCAGAAATAATCGAATTTTCTTGCAAGTTCTTGGGTTGTAAGCTCAGGAGGTAATTGACAGAAAATGAAGTGAGCGTTCTCGAGTCAAGCAGTTGATGAGAGGTGGTGTTCCTCGAGTAACAGGATGATGTCGATGTTTCCTGTACGAAAGGGGGCGTGCATTCATAGAGTCAAGCGGAAAGCGAAATACCCAATACTCTACATGAGCTGTAATCTATCAAACTTTGTTTCTCGTGAGTGGGTTCCATATTACATTCCAATATGAAGTACTGAAACCGAACGAGAGATGTTAAAAATGGCCAGCAAAAGCTCCTTTGAAGTGGAAGCTCATAGTAGATAGTAGGACCAACTACGAGAGTATTAACGGAAGCACTCCAGGTGATCACTGGTCAGTTACCGGTTGACCTAGCCGTTGAGTGCATGGTTGACAAGTAAGGAGTGAAACTGGAGTTTTCCTCGCTTTGGGCTGAAATCTGTGCAGATCTCACGACAGAACGAAAACTTGCCACCATCGACGAATGGGCGTTAGATGAATGGCGAGCGAGATGGGGATCCTCGTCAAAGGGGCGTGACGCGTATGAGTTTTTCCCAAATATTCGACCACTGGACGAGCCAATTCCTTACGATATTTTTTTCTCTCAGAGACTCTCCATCATGCACGTCTTGCGCCTCCAGTGCGGAGGACACAAGAAACCCATGTGCTGCTCCACTATAGATTCTACAACAATGAGCGACGGTTGTTGAGAGGGCAAGCGAGCTTAGCAGCAATGACTGCTACAAAGCAAGCTTATAACCATCTTGCAGAGTTCGTGAAGGAGGTGAAGGCTAAGAAACGTGGTCATAGTTGATCTGTCCTTTTGAAACTAGCCACCCAAGAAAAATGATTAGATCAGGTGGGAAACCAGATAAAGAACTCCCCCCAGACGGTATGGGATTCCTCAGGTTGTCACCTCCGCACGGTAACACATGGGCTACAGCTCTCTACCGGAAGACTGCTAATACCTGTCGTACCTTCTGAGGTCTGAGTTCGGTGGATACTGCGTGAGTTGGCCTCTTGCATATTACCAAAACCACAACTTCCATGACTGATGTAACCCTCGTCGAGGGTTTAGGAACAGTCATCCAATAAGGAAACAGACCTTCTGTCTAAAGCTACCAAACATTTTCAATACTGCTCTTTTGATAAGCTTTTCACAATTAGCTCGCACATAAATTAACTGACGTCAGGTTGTGTGTGTGTGCGCGCGCGTCGAAACGCTGTAACTCGCTGAATATGTAACGATCTTTTCTAGACGGTCGAGAAAAGTGAAAAGTAGTGAGAACTTATTTAGAAACCACTACAAGTAATATCGAAATTTCACTCAATCTGTAATGGAAGTCGTTAGGTTGCTCGTTAAAAAAAAATCATGGGAAATCCGTTGGAAGTGAAGGGAAAAATAGTGTAAGGGTAGATATGTATATCCTAAATAGTCTGTTGATTCTCGATTTTATGTCTTTTTACTTTCCTTGCTCTACGAAGTAGAAAGTAAAGTTATGTAATCGGCTGAAAAAAAAAATTGAGTTCGCTTCAGATCTTTACGTTTCAGACCCCCCTGAGTCCGAAAAACACTATTTGGGAAAATGGTCTGTGTGTATGTGTGTCTGTGAACGATTTTTAGAGAAACCCACCGTACCAAATCAGCTCAAACTTTATATCTAGCTCGGAAGTCACTATGGAACGCCAAAATAAGGGTATGAACAAAATCCACCGGAATTTAACTATAGTTATCATAGTGATCAAAACAACAAATTTTTTTTTTTCTCAAAAACGGCTCTAACGATTTTGATTAAAATTTTTATATTGATAGCTCCCAATATGGCAACTATACCATAGAATTCTCATTTGTGGGAAAATGACGAGAGCAGCACAATAAATTACCAAAATTTTCGGCGAAATCGATTTTAGCGCGGTTTATAGATAAAACAACCGTACCAAATCAGCTGAAACTTGATGTCTAGCCTCCACGTTACCATGGGACGCCAAATTGAGGGTATGGGCAAACTCCACCGAAAGTTAACTATAGTTAGCATAGTGATCAAAACACCAAATTTTTTTTTCTCAACAACGGCTCTAACGATTTTGATTACATTTTTTATATAGATAGCTCTCAATAAGATAATAATACCATAAAATTCCCATTCGTGGGAAAATGACGAGAGCAGCACAATAAATTATTAAAATTTTCGAGGAAAGCGTTTTTAGCGCAGTTTTTTTCTTATAAACTCCGCTGGAATTTTTTTAGGATGTTAAAATAAATAAGTATTGTAGTCCAACCCAATACCTAAAGAATGAGTGTTTAAAAACCCTCATGAGATACATGGGGTTCACTCCAGAAATTCCTGAATTTCAACTTTTGCCGTTTCGCTTACCACCAGTTCTAAACTTTTTACCCAATAACTCTGCAAAAGTAATTACTATCCTTCTCAAAAAAATTTGTGTTTACAGCCTCATTAATTATCTGTGTACCAATTGCTCAATAATGGTCCTGCAATGAGTACGAGCAGCACAATAAAATATGGAACTGTAAGCGCTACTGCTTCCTGCTGCCGTAAAGCGTTGCTTGACCAAGTTCCAATTAACTGAGTGATAAATGAATCGATTAAATAGAGTTAGCCATGAACAAAGTGAATTGACGTAGAGCTAAGGAAAGTTGTGTGTTGCAACGCACCAGAAATCCGTCAGTTAGTTGTTGTCGTTTGTATAATGTCTTGAGTGGTGTAAATCGCAGTAGTAGTCGCATTTTGTGTTAAGTTGTTCATTTGTGATCTGTTCATTGAAGGTTTTTTGTTTATATATTTCCATGTTTCCCAATATGTTCAGTTTTCGTCCTTTGTATTATTCATGTAATAGGATGGTGCAGTCCGGTATTTCGTGTATATCATATTCACTGCATCGTTATCAATACTTAGCAGCACAGATGTAGTGAAAAGGTTCATTCGGGTTCACCGACTGTTTTCATAATTGCTACAGGAGCGAGCTCCCTATTTTTTGTTTTTCGTCCCATGGACCTTGTACGGGGAATTCCGTGGATCGCCCTTTCTTTTCTCGATTGGTCCACATTGATTTTGTGGGGCTCGCAAAGAGTATAATTTCCCTCGAAGGTCGACTGAGAAACCCTTAATTTTGGCCGACTCGCTATAACGCTGTTTCATTCACCTGCCTTCGACTAGCCAGTAATTAAAGTTTGCCACTCTCTCTATAAATCAGCACAGGCCTTGAATATGCTAATCTAGGAGCCTACCATTTTTCCAGTTGCTCGTACTCCTTCCGACCTAGAGTGAGGGTTGGTAAAAGATAAATATATAGCGGACGAGTCAAACTGCCCCGATGCGATTTTCTGGCTTCACCTGGGAACATTCCACGGCCTTGCGCAAGGAGGTTAGTGACCACCAGCAGTAGCTGAAATGGGTTTCGTTCATGTTTTGTGTAACTTCTTCGCGTTGCTCTAAAATTGTTTATTTCGAGTATTTGAAGCAGTTGAATCAATTTCGCCTTCACTTAATCAAAAATTTCCGTAGCCACTGAAACTGTTGCTGTCGCCTCAAAAATGTTTGTAATGTCTGCCCGCTGTCCCTTCGCTCTTCACGTAGTCCAGAAAATCCGTTCTTCCTCACTAAAATTCCATTTGGTATCTCGTTGTACCCGACTGCTCGGCAATCAGATCCGATAGATGTGGGCACCAAACGGTTGAAAAAATTAGACGAAAACAACATTCTGGCAGTTTTATTGTACTTCTGTCGTTTGGTGTCGTTTCCTATAGATTTTTCGATGCTGAGTTGACTAGGACCCGCCTTAGAGATGCAGGACTGCGTTGAAATGGTTAACGGTGAAATCACAGTGAATACCAAGAGGTGGATTTCAGTAGTTGAAGGGACTGAAGCGAAGGTTATCTTTACTCCGCGTCCTGCTAAATGCCTAGCGTCGCTTAGAAAATGTCAATTTTCGTTATCCCGATGTAGTGGTCATGTTTCATATCATTTATAACTATTTTTAGAGGCTGTACCGAATGAGATTGGTCTTACAAGTGCTCTATAGACATAATAGTTTGCATGTGAGTAGTCGTTTTCCTGATTGTTGATATACCCACGTTGTCTTCTTATTATTTTGGACGTTGGACTGAATAGAATTGGTTCCAAACATACCGTGTGTGCCAGAACGAATCGAACTCGTCGGTTTAGCCATGGCTCGGTCGGGGAATTTGTGCTGACCTTAAACGCCCTGATTCACTCGAAATTTCGGTGTCAGCAGTCTGTACGGAGCTCTTGTCTCATCGAATTGTCGCCCTGTTGCCTGCGCGTTCACTTCCACCCAGTTTCGTGTTTGTGTTGTATGCCAGCCGTTCGGAATTATTCAAGATTGAAAGCTAACTTGACAAGTTAACTATGCAATGGGATATTTTAATCCTTCGCCTTCAATTTTTCTTTCCTTTTCCTGCCACGCACACCGGTCATTATGTTCGAACTTTGTCCATTCTTCATGAACAGTTGAACACACTGTGCTGAATCGACTACGGCTGCTTCGAGGGAAGCAGGGTTGCTTTTGAGACGCTTGTCGTCTGCCACTATCTCGCTTGTGCCTACATACAAGAGATCAATGCTTTCTTTGCATCACCCTCAACTCCTAAATCTTCCCGCATGATAACTGTCCCAGAACGACCTCTCAAAAAACGAGTCCAGGGAAATCCAGTGAAAAGGTCTTGTGATGACAGCACGCGACCATCAGGTCTGCCTCCCTCCCCTATCTGGAGGAAGAACCTATGGATAAATGCACAATCTATGCACATACAAGCTCACATAATTTTGAAAAATGTCACTCAACGTACACGTTTCAACGCTCTGTCAACACAGGAAGCACCTGTTATTCCATCATATGAGTCACAACACCACAGTCGTTTCCAAGAGTGCACCTGGTCAACGCACGGTAGTCACAGCATCTTCGAATACAACTTCCTATTCTCGATCACCTGAGAGCTGGTGTCTTCTGAGGAGGAGGGAAGCTCCGACAAAGAGAGATTCCTGGAGAAGTGGATGTGGCAGCTGTGTGGAACGAAGACGTACGATCCACAGAAGATGTGAACGCCAAGGACAATATTGTGAATTTGATTACATTTGAGAAGCTGTATACTTCCACCAGAAACATTTTGGAACTTTAATCAAAATTAGGTTCCGTTTTGTAGGGTTGTCAGTACTGCTCTGATTACAGCACACAGCGCAAAACTGCACTGTTCACGAGTGCGTGAGGACAGGCACTTCATGAAGGGCGGAGTGATATAATGGTACGAACCGAGCTTGTTGGTTTAGTGAAGGGTAGTTTGGGACATTTGTACTGACTAAGCACCTCAAACGCCATGGTTCACTCGAAATTTCAGTGCCAGCAGTCGGAACAGAGCTCTTGTCTCATTGACGGCACGCCCTGTAGCTCGCGATTCGTTCGCTCCCATGAGGGTTCGGTGGTTGTGATGGTAAGACTAGTCCGACTGTAATGACGAATAAAACTTCTTGTTTCAATTCCATTCGGTCGATACCGTTCCACAACCCCCTCCTCACTTGATGCGATATCGTAACATGTGCAAGAGAACAAACAACGGTTGTGTTATAATTTGCAGCGTTATCTTTTTCCTTTTTTAGTCTACAATGGTATTATGAATACACATAAATACATAAAACGTGGTCTAGCCTTTTTATGTTGCTCCCCGTGGAATTCGGGTTAACTTAGGCAGACAACGGCCGGCAATCCTAAAATTAACTTTTTTAAAAATTTCCGCTTGTTTACAATGAGCTCGTCAATGCACATGAGTTCGTTCCGACGCCTTGAATTAAATAGTCACTCAAAAAAGTTCCAATGAACGAATGAAATGACTATAAACATCCAATGCGGCGCTTCACACACCTTTCCTTGGCCCCACTTACATTCAGCGATTTGTGTGGTTTCCAATCTATTTTGCGCTTAGTTTATTTGAACGTTTAAAGTTTCGTTTTAAAGCTTCTGGCTGTTGCTACGTCTGCGACGAGCATTATCGAGTTATCGTGGTATAAATTAGTAATGCGCCCGTTACAATAATTTTTTCGGGAAGATTTATACAGGATTTATATTTAGAATTATACTGGGAAAAGTGTTGGAATTCCTTCTCCTAATTAGGATGTTGTTCGTCGTAGTAGTTTATTGGAATACGAATCTAATTTTTCTGAAAATTCCGGTATCACATGCGTGGTGTTTACTAGAAAAATACTGCGCTAAAACTTTTTGTGATATTTTAGATAATTTACTGTGGTAATTTCGCCATTGTTCCGCGGATGATATTTTTTTGATATTGTCAGGTTATTTGGTACTGTCCATACAAAAATGTAATTATGTGTAAAAAGTGAATTTTTCATCCGTAATTCACAGAAACAAACAAAAAATATCGAAGTACAACCAAGAAATGGAAAAAAATCCCATGGAGTATGGAATAATAACCGCTAAAATAATACGACGGCGTTATAATATTAAATAGATGATTTGAAATCCTTTGCCTGTGCTTGTCACAAATTGTCCAGCAAAGCTAGATCCTTGCTATTACTAATGAAGTCAAATGAAAAGAGTTCCGGCTGAGTACGTCAGCATGGACAGCCATTTTCAAAACCGTTCTTCCGACAATCATTTTTCGTTACTATCTCGTTCACGTGAACATTAATTATTCGTTGAATATCCCAAGTTGAAGGAATATTTTAAATAGTAGATTAAAGTACTTGTTACAAGCTTATTCTGTTCCGTTGGAACGGGCGACTGGATATGATAGCCCTCAAGTGCGTGTATGTGTGTTTAGAAAAGAGGACAATACAACCAGACAACGTTTGATCGGTGGGGAACACGCTGACTCGTGTTCTGAGCTGATGCCGACATTCCAGTCACCACAAAGGAGTAGTTCTCAACGTACATGGTGGTTACGGTGATGGATGGCGAGAAGCGGCGGATAACGTTACGAGAAAATGTGAGAGAACCGCCTCGAACGATGGGACCAAATCGGCTCAAATGCGAAATTTAGCTTGTGGGAGCACAAAATAAAGGTTAGACGAAAAACGGTAGAAAAATAACTAGTCATCGTAGTGATCAAAACGCCTTCTTTCCTCGTAAAGATTATGATCAAATTTCCAGAATGTAGAGCTACCTGTAACACGACACTAGCGTTCATTATCGTTCTTAAAATAATTCGGAGCAACCCCGAAAATTCCGAAATTTCAACACTTCAACTGCCATTTTCCATAGTTTTTACTCTGTAACTCCAGAACGAGGAACACAATCGTTTTCAAAACAATTGACAGTGGTCGTAGTATAGGTAGCATATAGGTAGCAGCGACTCAATAAATTTCCTGGACCTTAATTTTCAACAGTTCCTACCTCCGAGATTCATCCCAGTATCGCACTGAAGGAAACATGACCTGATTAGAACGGAACAGCTAAAATTGACATTTTCTCGGCGACACTACGCAATTGGCCAGGAAAACGGAGGGTTGGTTGGAGTGAGACAGGAGGCAGTGCGAATAGTGAGCGCAGGCCTGGGAGAAACGAAAACTTCCTTTAGATTGTCCTGCGAGTTTCTTCAGGTAATAGTTTTTGCGTCACTATGTTTACTGTGATTACAGTATTGTCCATCTAAACGCAATCCCACACCTCTGAGACTCAGCTTCGAAGAGTACCAAACGATACCAAATCCGACAGAATAGCGATAAAACTGCCAATAGCTAATTAGTTTTTGTCCAATAACTTATTTATTATTCATGATAGTTGTGAATAGTTGTGTGTTTTTACTCGCCAGATATATTAATTTCCTCCTAGTAATACGATAAGGTGTGTTACTGAACAAGGGAAAAGCCTAAAAAAGGAAGCATGCATTTGGGAAAACAGAACGGTACTGTAGTGTGGGGTTCGTTAAGGGTTTTCATAAAACGAACTTCGGTGCGTTTTTGACAACTCGATTTGCTACAATTTAATTGTTGCAGCTACGCGCTCAACGATAATTGGCTGCTTACATTTGATGAGGCATGGTTACTCACCCAATAATAGAAATCTAACGCGGTATAATAATGCCCATGCTAACACTGCTCCACGTGTATTGTAAATCTACAGCACCGAGTACCTTTGTAAAAGCGTGTTTGTTGGACCTATTGACCCGGAATGCAAGTACAAGTTTGTTCGTTCCACGTTCAAGTTCTATTTTTTTCATTTATGTATTCCTGATTTCGTAGTTGGTTTGGAGTTTCGTATTCAGCACTCAACGTCGTGTACGAAAGAGTAGCGAACGAAGCGGAGGAGCGAAAATTCGAAAGAAACTCAACGGCGAGTCTTGAGCATTCAGGGTTGCCAATCCTATCGTTGAGAAACTCGTTCCACCGAGTTTCTTTTCTCTGTTATTCTTCCCGCATCTGTAGCGAAAAAAAGTCTAAGGAGCAGGCAGATAAATTATGTTAACATAAGGAAAAGGGGGCATTACGTTTCGATGTTTCTTCTTCGCTTCCAAGTCTCACGTGGAACGTTCCGACTCATGCCCTTTTTTGTTTGTTAACTCCATTTATCTCTCTCCTCCTTAGTTGGTCCTTAAGCGGGTAGTTCGCATCAAGTTGCAACTGTTTCATGGGTGTCGAAAAACACGAAGAAACTACTGAAATCTAATATTCTTTCCGGTGCGTAATAAAACGGATTTGACAAATGATGTTGATTTTGCATTTGCCGGAGTGATAGCAACTAATCTACTTTCTACAACATTCGCAGATTAGTACAATTTTCTCTTGGATCCTAACAAGTACCGTTCAGCTAACCTTGAATCGTCGTTAAAATTGCAACAGCTGACTTGTTACTGTAAGAGGACTCCAGCTACACATCATGCTGCTATAACTTATGTGTGTATGTTATGGGAATAAGTGATACCTCTTCGTTTTGAGTCGTGAAGATCTGCTACCAGGCTCTAATCATATGGCAGAGACTTGATAGTTAGCGTCTCCAGTTCTTTGGTACAACTATAAGATTAAACGTCCAAGAAGATTCTTGCAGGAGGCACCTCCTTATCCTCAGTCAGCTAGGTTTGATCCTGTGACACATTAGAACTGGAATAATAGGACTTCAGTCCGCGGTGCTGATCTCGACCCAGTTCCATAATAATAACAGTATATGAACCACCCTCGGATTGCTCCATCTAGACTTATTTATCGCCCAGGTCGCCAACCGGTAGGTACCGTCATTTTTCTCTAACTCTCTTGAGTTATGAACCAATTAAAGAACCACAGTGTCACCTTTACAAGCATACTGAGCTAGGATTTTGAAGCAAGTGACCACCGAAGTTACGACATTCCGAAGCATATGCAGCTGGCCAAGGCCGTCATTACGCCGAGCTTCTTTCTCTCCATCTCTGTCACTCTCTCTCTGTCTCCGCGTTTTCGCTCTCATAGCATGACGTCACAGCTTTTCATGTTTATTGGTGGGTTACTTGCAATGTGCGTTAATAAAATATGTGAGAGTTAGATAAGTTTAAATGATTTCGAATCTGAACGTACAAAAACTTCAGAGACAATGAAATCGTGCCTCTTATGTCAGTTGAAGACAAACGAGGAAGGCTCTTTGGGTTATAACTCCGTTAATCATAACCGTTGAAAAATGGCAAAGAACATGAATAAGAGGAAGCTCGGAGTTAACATTCGCACGATGACAATCAACGGCGTTATTGAGATTCCTAATTCCCATGATCGGATCGTAGGATTAACTACGTAAACGCCCGGCCACCCTCTCTCCTTGCATTTCACTACCAACAAACATAACAATCGACTAATGACAACGTGATATTGTAGGATTACGCAAACCAACACAATTTAGCAGATCCAATCGGGTTGCGTGGGGTGGAAGCGATGAAAGCCCCAGGGGCTTCAGATATACGTAACCAGCATAACCGAGAAGGTAGGGTGTTACTGTATCGTCAAGATCGGGATGATTTCTGAAAAGTGTTGACAATTAGTGGCGCTGATACATCACAAATCGCGCAATATGTTTGATTAAGTCGTTTGTTCTTAAAAGTGTGTTGCTGTTATGAATAATATTCAATGGAAATTAGGTAAGTTATCCTCTTTTTGATTCTCCTTAATCAGTTAAGGCTTAATGAGGCCTTAGACTCGGCAGTGAGGTGAGCGGATTAGTTTCTCGTCTTATTCAATTGTTCTCGTCTCAATATTTCGTGTGGGCGTTTTCGAGAGTGGTTAAGTAAGTATTCTCGAATTGTACTGGGTGGATTTTGTTTATGTTATTCCTTCGTGTCTTCACGCCGAGTGTAGTATGGGTCTGAATGCGGGTTGAAGCCATGAAATCCATTACTTCTTATGTGAAAATGTGAGCAACTATGCGCTAATAAATATCTTTCAATCTACAGGCCACGAAACGCAAGGTGCGATGTAAGCACTGTTTTCTGTCAGGAACATTTCTTTAACTTAGAACGAGTCTCAGAGGTGTGCAACAGCGTCAGTTATCTTTTCTCTCCGGCGTCCGCCCATTTCTCTCGCTGCCTCTCGTTTCAATCCAACCACTCGTCAGTTTTAGTCGTCGCGTGGTGCCGTGATGTGCTAGAGCCGTCAAGAAGTTCAGAGGAAGATCCAGAAACTTCAAAGACAGGGTTGCTTAGCTATGACAGGGGCCATGAACACTTGTTCCACTGCTGCAATAGTAGTTGTTGGAGAGCTACATACAAAACGGGTTGTTCATGTGCGTGCGCTGGTTTTATCGAGATCCGCTAGAAAACACTGGGCTATGGTGGACTGTATAATAGTGTGTGAATTTCGTAACAGTAGATGTGTTGACAGAATGCAGTACTCACCGTGCAGCACAAGACGTTGAGTTTCCCTGGCCAGGGGGAAGAGGAAGCGGCGATGGACTGCCACGTGCTTGGGACAAATTAGAGGAGCAAACACAACGTGTTCCGAAATTCACCGCAAACGAATTACTTTTGACAGTTAACAAAATGCATTTTATTTACACAAATAATGGACGAAATTAATCACAAAAAGGCAAATGATCGGAAATTATACAAGAGAGAAATTGGTCTGAGCTCAACGAAACAAGTCCTTCAATGGCCAATACAGTAGTTCTCTTGAATAGCTCACCCCTCCAAACACACATTGAGAGGACTGCTCACCTGGGAGCGGTGAGGGTTTTGCAGACCAGTAATATTTCTACCAGGGCTATACCTAGGTAATCTAAATCGGTCTGTGGTCCACCAGATGGGCCACGACTAAGACAGTTATGATCCTGTTTTTGGTGATGCCTGGGGGAGTACCGAGACTGCAGGGCATCAGCCAAAGCCGAGGGAACAGTGACCTGAGTCGTGGCCACATAGGGACCCATTTCCCATTGTCGGGGAGTACCGACCGGGTGGCCCCCCACATTCCTCAGACCCCGCCGGTTAAAAAGTAAAGTTGGGATGGGCGACCTACCTTCCAGCGACCTCACGATCACCACGATATCCGCAGAGCAAGCGCATTTTCCAGCTTTTTCATGCCTCGCCCTGGGTAGGAATTGAATTGCTCCGTTCTACCTCACTTGCCCTGGGTTAGGGCTTATTGTGGCCCTAACCCATAATGCTCCAGCGCATGGCTACGAGCTGGGCATTCCCGTGGTACCACGTTTGGGTCAAACAACCCTTAAGGCCAGACTGGTCACTGGCCTGCCCCATCTTTCGATGGCACTCACGACTTTTCCTCATCGCGGGACAAGGCAGTTTGGACTTTCTGCCTTCCTGAGGTACAGAAGGACCCTGATAAACTTCGGCAGACAGGTTCGTCTGAGACAGGTGAAAAGGCTCATTTGTTGTTCAAGGGCATAGGAAATGATTGCACTCTCCTACGCGATGTACATCTTGAGATTCAGCTCGTAAAGATGTTCCTCAATGTTAACCTTAACTCATCAGAGGCAGGCGTGGTAAATGCCCACGGCTAGTATTGGATAACGGCTAACAAGCTAATCGAAATCGTTAGGCATTTTTGCAAACAAAAAAAAGGTCTTCGATGTTTTGATAACTGTAGTTAGTTTTGGGTTGATTGGGCTTTTAGTTTTATTTTGACGTTTCATGGTACCGGCGAAATATGAACTTTTCAGTGATTTGAATAAACCGTTTTCTCTTAATCGCGTTCGAAGTCACACATATCAATCCCCAAATGATGTTTTTCAGACTCAGTAGCGCTTGAAACGAAACAATCTGAATAACACTGAAAACACAAATAACGGCCATTTGTATAACTCTTTTCTTCTTCGTGAGGCTATAGAAAGTAAAAAAATCGTGTATTAATGAACTTCTAAGCTGTTTGAATTTTGAATCGTTGAAGATTACCAGCTCAGGGACGTTTTCTCACTTGGATCACGATATTGCTTTTAGTCTGGTCTTCATCACTTATCACCTAGAACCCTCAATGGATCCAGAAAACGATTACAGGGTTACACTGCAGGAGAAGGGACCAAATTCACGAGAAGAAAAGGGATAGTGTGTTCCCTGAATTCTCCGTTCAATTCAGTTGTTGGAATTTGGCAACTTGCAAGAGGAGTCAAGTCTGCAGTTACGCGTTGGTATAAACCTAATCCGAAAGGAGATTTAATTTGGCTACTTGAGCTGTTGCCAGGTAATAACGTTAAGTCTGAATTTCCTCTCTTCTGGAGTAGCTCTCAGATTTGTAGAGAATCGAACAAAACATCTCGAGGGTCTCTGAATGGAGAGGATTATACAACTAACTAACTCTTCGCTCTTGAAATATAAATAGAACAGTGAGAGTCTTTCGCCCGGAACCATCGCGAGAGAAGACTTGCTGATAAAAGGTGTCGCCGGTTGTCGCCCGTTGCCAGTAAAACATAAAAGGGTTCCCGAGCGGTGGTTTGCACAGCTTCAAAGGAACCGCCCACCTTCGCACCTTCTTTTTTTATTTTTACTGGTAATCAGAATCGTCGAGTTTACTTCGCAAGGGGAAACAACCCTACAATTGACGTTAATAGACTCATCATGAATCACTCGTCTGTGTCTCTTAGGAGGATTTCTAGTCCTATTATCCTCGATTTTATTATACAAGTTGGAGATGGTTAAAAACTGAGTATAGGATTTAATACTCACTCGCTATAGAATTGAGTGTTCACTCGCAATAGAATTGAGTGTTCCGAATCTACTTCTCACAGCTCTACCCGAGTATAGTGAAGTTCAGTGATCTATTTGTTTGGTTATATGTTCGGGGAGGGAATGCCCGACCATACAAAATGGTGTTTAGAAGAGTTACGAATAAAAGTTATATCGTGACTTCAGGTAAGAAGTATCTAGAGTAGTAGAATATCTATTTGAAATTTGTTAAAGCGTGCGGCGCTCGACAAATTAGAGAAACGCTGGTGTCGGGACGTGGGGTTGTTTACCAGGCAAATCGTAGGCGTGAGTGAATTACTGCAGGTGATGCTCGGCTTCTTCGGAAAGAACACGAAATGTTCATTGAGCAGACTGTACGCTCGAACGACGCCGCGCTCCATAAATAACCTTGTCATCCCGTCGAATGCGTCTCTGTAAATCTGTGCTGTACGTTTTCGATTAAGTGAACATCCTCCTTGTGCCATGTATACCAAACGGGGCTGGCTAATTTCTAAACAGGCCTGACGATAATCATCACGATTATCACAATAAGCCGTCAAAAGGGTTTTCACACCGTGGAACTCCTCAAAGGGAGCAGCTGCCGATGATTGTTACGGGGCCCTAGAAAAAATAACTGGTTTCGAAGACTTCGGTCCGGAGATAGACATTCGCTGGTTGACAAGCTTCCCCCCAGTAGAACACGGAATCAAGGCACGACTTACCAGTGTTCAAACGGATAGAGTTTTTGTTGAACCCACTGCAATGTATTTCAGAAGCGCAAAAATCAATTTCGAGAGAAATCAACAACAAAAATCAACGCCTGTGGGTAAACTGTTTGACATCTATGCTTGGAACAGCAGAATGCCGAGAAAAGGACCCAGGGTTACTCCATAAGAAGCCCAAATGGCATCGGACGAAGGCAAACCCAGAAACTACGCCATCCTTTTATCATACATGCCAGCCATGTGAATATGTCAACACAAACGCCCGACGAGTAGATTTTCAGAAGTAACAGCGAGTTTGGTGACTCATCAAAGAACTCAGTGAATGGCGTGTTCTTGTTTGTCTCGTTTGAAGCTTCGAGAATGTTGTAAGTGTTCGATAACAGATTTTAGCAGTTGAAGTAGCCTGAAATACGCCGTTCTGCCCATGGATGTTCCCAAGGACCGCGAATAGGAAGAACTGCCAAAGGACGAGTTTTTCGAACTGTTCAATAGAGGGGGTAGAGGGTGAGGCAGATTGGTGGAACAGGACTTCGATAATATTAAGAGATCTTCGTATTGGCTCATACCCTTGCGGATATCTCTACCAGCATACTGCTAAGGGGTGGCTCCCTTTCAACTCTCGAGTACCCGGCCGCTATACTATCCCAAGCTTCAACTTCCGGTGTTGCTATATGAGGACGCGGTAAACAACCTAATCTCGTCTGCATCTCATTGTAAGTCATTGTCAGCGAGATTGAATAAGCTTTTTTATTTGACGGCCAGGGAGGGTTAGCGCCTTGCGGTCCTCTCCTCCACCATGGATACATATTCACAGAAGTAATACCCTCGTACCGTTCTGTTGAACAAAACATTTTAAGGTATGTACCGTTGATATGTTTCTAAGATAACTTGACATGTGACGAACCGAAAGAAACATGTAACTAAAAACGGATAACGAAATGGAATGAACGTATCAAATGTCTAAAAAAAACACTTGTTACGTTTTTCTAAAACATTCTCAGTATTCACTATTAAGTTTCTTCTTCGGCGTCGAAAGAAATGGTGGTCTGCTCCAGTTTGAAGTCTTCTGGGTGTTCATAATACAGCTTTATTCCCTATATTAAGATCTTTAAAACAGAACTGTTTGGTGTGCAGGGGTTTTCAGAATATTTGCATTATTCATTGTATTGTAATCATGGATGTTGTGCGTACACTCAGGGTTTTGGAACAGATAATTACGTTCCCTGATTTTCATAACTCCTAGTTTTTTAAGAGAGAGAGAGGGAAAGAGAGAATAAGAGAAAGAGGAAGAGAGAAAGAGAGAGAGGAAGAGAGAGAGAGAGAGAGAGAGAGAGAGAGAGAGAGAGAGAGAGAGAGAGAGAGATTGATTGAAATCTTTTATTTAACAATCAGGGATGATTAGGGCCACTGGGCCCTCTCCTCCACCATCCCTGAACAAAGTCGCAAATATTGATCAGTTGCGCTCATTAACAAATCAAATTAAAATAATTTTCTTCTACATAAAATTCTTCAATATTCCTTAATTAACGTTTCTTTAAATTTTTCTTTGAAACAGTCTACCTTTTCACTCAAGTCAAACGTATCGATGTGACACGATACAATTTGGATGCCTGTACCATAAACGATCTCGAATATGTCGAGGAACGGTGCGCCGGAATTTTTAAAAGTTTGTTTTTTGATCGGGTGTCTCTTTGGTTGATAAACTGAAATTCGTTATAGGCATACAGTGGTTTTTTAGTTTTTAATATTTTAAATAGCGTTGCAGCTGTCTGAAGCGATTTTCTCTCCCTAATTTTCAACCAACTTAGGCGTCGGTAGTGTGGGGTTACATGCTCTTCGGGACGCAGTCTCAAAGCGAGTCGGAGTGCCGCATTTTGTGCTTTCTGTAGACGACTAATTTCGCAGCTCTTGAGATCACATAACGCGGAGGTAGCGTAATCAAAGTGTGGCATTATCAGGGTTTGCACTAATTGTTTGGGCACGTGTGTGGGAAAATCCATGGCAATTCGACGAAGTTGGTAGATGCTGCGGAAGGCCTTATTGCAGATCGACGTGGTTTGAAGATCCCAAGATAAATGATCTTCAATTGAGATTCCCAAGATACTTGCAGACTCGACGTATTCATGAGGGGTATCGTTGTGGGTGATGTTTGGGATTCCTAAATTCTTTGCTTTATTGAGCATCTTTGGATATTCCAATACCATCGCCTTCGTTTTTCGCAGGTTAATTTGCATACCATGCGATACGCACCACTCAGCAACTCGTGAGAGATCACTACTGAGTGTTTTGACTGCTCCATCAATTTCGTCCACATTGCACGGCCGGTAGAACTGGAGGTCATCCGCATAGGCAGTATATTCTGTCCTCTCATTGCAGCATAGTGCAGATAAAACCGATCCTTGTGGTGTTCCTACTTCTACGTCTTTCCAAGATGACAAGCAGCCATCATCTCTCTTGACAGCCAATTGTCGTTCTCGTAAATAAGACTCGAACCACATTAGCGCACTTCCTGTGATTCCAACCGAAGACAGTACTGCACACAAAATGTCTCTCTGGATGAGATGAAATACAGAGGAGAAATCGACCATAACCATTATAGTGATTGTTTTACGATACATTGCTTCTCTCGCGTAGTCCAGAACGCTAATCAACGCAGTTTCTGTGCTAAAACCTGAACGGTAGGCTGATTGTTTTGGATCAAGGAGGTTGTGCTTCTCGACATAGTCACGTATTTGCCTGTATACGATCTTATCTAGAACTTTTCCAATTGCACACCGGAGAGAGATTGCTCGAAAGTCTGCTGCAGTATCTGGCTGTTTAACTTTGGGTAACGGTTTGATTATTGAGCGAGAAAGAGAGAGAAAGAGAGAGAGAGAGAGAGAGAGAGAGAGAGAGAGAGAGAGAGAGAGAGAGAAAGAGAGAGAGTTGAGAAAGAACATCCGGGTTGGCAGGCGGGCAAAAAATCAGCGTCACAAACAAAAATGTCACTTCCCCTTGGTTACTGGCTTCAAATCCAGAGAAGTGAATAAATTCAACTCACACATTACAACCGACCACCTGTCTCTTTTTCCTTCCAACATCAGCATAATGTGATGATAGCGCCAGTCAGTGTTTAGGAATGACATGCCAAGCTGATGTGTAGTTGGTCGAGGTCAACTAAACATTCAACAACTGGGAACGAAGTTTGCTTCTATAATGGTACAAGATCTGGACGACTTGACTGGTTCAACTTCCTTATCGTCCAGTGTCGTAGCAAAAACTCGATCCGCTGAACAACGTCTTGCTCTATTCGCCTAATCATTTTCGTTACTCTACGACCACTTGCGAGGGGCTGAGTCTCTGTGTTCTACTCAAGTTGGCTCTCTACGCTCGGAAAAATGCAACGGTGATAATCTTTGACGTCGTTCACACAAACGTATCGCATGTGCTCCATGTGTGAATACGTAAAAGCCAGTCAGTTCGAGGTTGCTCGTCTTCGCATAACATCAATAAATATATACAAGGAAGAATGCGGTTTTACGACGGAGGAAAATGGAGACAAAGTCAAGAACACGTTGGCTTCACAAGAGATGGCTTGTGATGCGGAGGGGATATCTGTGTGTGGGGGGGGGGGTCAACCCTTCGAACTCATATTCCCCTTCTGCACTTCATCCATGATGGAAAGAGCTGTAATGGTTCAAGTGAACGCCCTTTCACGACCCTTCATCAAAGCTTCAGTATTCCTTCTGGTTTCAAAGGTCTGCCGTCAATACAATCCAACAAGCATTCTTAGAAGAAGCGTATTGTGTGAGCACATGTTCAAGCATTGGTGACACCTCATATTCCGTCCCGTTCCCAGAACCTCAAAAATACTAATTCCACTTCACCGTGATTGCTTTTATTTCCGTGTCGCTGTTCGATTCAGGAAATAACAGTGTCGTCCGTCACTGAGGCCTCTCCTTAATTTCCCGACATCGACCGTCCGTTTTTATCTCCGTCGTTTATCGCGAGAAGTCGGGTAATGTCAAAAGTTTCTGCAGACGTATCAGGGCTTTATCTGGCCGACACCGTTCGACAAACTTCTTAAAGAGATTGCCGCGAGGCGTGAACGTGAGGACTCCCACAGCGTCTGATCATTAGGTCGCCGCTTTGGAAAACCTCCTTCTGTCTCTACGACCTCGTTTTTATTCTAAGCGTCTTCCCTAACGCAAAGAACCGGCGAACTTGAAGTCTATTAATAACATCGGTGAATTGTTGGAGGCAAGAAATCTGGGTAACTTCATTAACTAGTTTCCCTTGTCTTGTTGCAATTACAACTAACTAGTCTGCAGCGGTTCAAAGCTATTGCCATTGATCTGTTATCGAAAGGAAGGAGGTTTTATTCCTCGGAGCGTGTTGTTCTTTGCGTATTATTTCCGCTTCGTTACCTCACATAATAATCTCAAACTTACAACTCAGCTCATCACGCTGTTTTCTTGGCAATACATTTTCAAAACATAATAATGTATTTAATCAACATAGAATCGAAAGTATTCTTTTTAGATTCTGGTGGGGGGGGGTCCAGTAGGCTTTTCTCACTTCAATCCGCCAACAACAAACGCTATTTGTTAACTTGCACATGCCTCCACGCTCCTTATTTTAATGAGGAGTACTGCGTACGTTAAGCTGGGGATGCTTCAGGACGATACGAAATTACTTGAGTAGCTTATTCTTGGAGTGCAGGTAACTTCCGACTTGTGGAGCGTCATGATAACTCAATAATGCTGTTTGCAAGCAAGTCACTGGCTAGAGGCTCCACTTGATTGTCCCTGAAGAACTTGTTGGCGTTGGTCTGACCTGTCTGACGACCCTTCGAATGATGAGTAGTACTTGATGCTTGGAACCTTTGCGTTCACTGGAAATTCGAAGAAATGTGATGATGTGAGAACTTATCTTTGAACAACCATGTCAGAAGATCGTAATCGGGGTCTAGACACAAAATCTGTAGTAAAGCAGTGACTGCGTCCTATTCACAAGTTCTGGCGTGGGAAAGATGGGGAGAAAAGTGCTGACCAGATAAACCGGCTGGGTGTGTCACGGGATGTTCTACACTGCATTTCGCTGCTTAGGTATCTCTACTAGTGCCCGTTATATAACGAAACTTCAAGTAACCTACCTTCGTTTGCGCAGTCAAAACTTCTGCTTCTAGAGCTCACGGCGGGACATGGTAACATCGTTTTATTCACAACTTCGAAAATAGCGGTGTTTAACGGGCATGGAAATCCCTGAGGTAGTCCGAAGAATGTGTTTATTCGGCTCAGGAGACGCCGAAACATAAGGATTTGATGGAAAATCACAAAGGAGTTCTTCAGTCGATCACATTATTTCCTTTCCTATTAATGTAGGGCTGAGGGAAATGGGAGCTGTAATTTATGATAAAAGGCAAGCCCTTCTCGACAGCGGAAATTGCCTTTCTAAGGCAATCAGGTTTTCCTACTATTATAGAGCAATACTCCTGTTTCAGAAGCTTCTTCATGTGTGACTATATAGAGAGTGAACCCGTTTGAAGTGATAGGAGCTTGAGAAGAAGGACGTACAAATCCTCGGGAGTAGGATATCTGCGTTGAATTTCAAATGCACTTGTAAAGGCGTCACTGAACCCACAAAGTTGAGCTCCAAAACCTGTTCAACGCCACCCGCTAGTGCGTCATTAACTTATTCAACGCAATTTTAGCATCATTAGCGAGCCGCTCGAAAGTACTAAGGGCTCTTACAAATTCAGTTAGGCTCTCACGATGCTTGAAACAGGATTACAATTGAATTGAGGTGGACGACGTAATGTGAAGTACAAAAGTCGAAATCATGAACTGCCGGTTGGGATTGTTACTCGGTTATGTCGAAAAACCCCTCTCTGCCATGTGCAAGTGTTTTTACTCAATAGCTCTAACAAAGTGATGATTATCCTTCTCCATATCGTTCAATAATGGCCAGGGCATGAGCACAAGAAGCACTGTAAGTACTACCGCTAGCTGCCACCGCGACGTGCCGTTTTTCTGAAATGAACTAAGTGAAAAATACGTTAAAGCCATGAGAACCAGTAAATTTACTTGTTCACTTAGCTAAGGAACATTGTGAGACCCCGCGCGTCTGGTATTTTAGTTTTCTCCATTGATAAAGTGTCATGCCACAGAAAATTGAAGGTGGATAGCGATATTTTGCGTTGTTCGTTTAATAATTGGCTAGGTTGTTCAAAAAAGGCTCAGGATGAGACAGGGGATGGTACAAAGCCGATTCCCTGAATTGAGTGGAAAATAAGGGATAATAAAGAAAGATGAGAGAAAAAATTCACCCTTCAATTTACGAGCCAACGAAGACCTTCATTGTGTAATTTTGTCAGCAGTCATGTAGAAACACATTCCACATCAGGCAACTAAGCAATCACGTCTTCCACCATCAATTCTTCACATTTCCCCCCCCCCCCCCATTATTAGTAAGCCACTGACAAACGAAATCAGACACTATTTGGACCAGGATAGACGTGAATGAACTCGGAGACGGGTATTTACTGAGCACCAACTTGTAATTGGTGAGCTGGTATATCGCAGGATTTGAGGAGTTCAATGTACAAAGAAGAGGTAACTTACACGAGAGATGAGTTGAGTATGAAATCGCGAACAAATAGGCAGTCGGGGAAGTCCGAGGTCAAAGACTCTAACCGCTTCGACGCTTTGCGTCGAACAGACACTGTTTGTGAGCGAACTGTATACTAACCTGTGACCGTTATAAAACTGTTAAAACAAACTTACCCCACGCAGTAATATTCCTGAGTGTGCTCGAACCTTCAATTACTTTGAAACATTTCGGGTTTCTTCGTGTGCGTAAACATCACTCAAGTTCACTTATCGTTAACAGATGAGTCATCAAAAATCTCACGATATACGCGTAACCCCGATGATGGATTTGGATAGTTGATAAAACAAAACTGCAGCCCATGAATGTGTAAGTTACGTGTGAACAAACTGGGGACGAAGAAAACGCTTAGAAAGTCGGCGCTTGAATGATGATTTTAGAAGAACGAATGATAAAATGCGCAAAAAATGAGTTAAACGGCTACGTACATTGAGCTAAGCTTTGAATAAGCAACAAGCAAAGAAATAGGCTTATAAATATATAACATTCAGGCAAATCCGTTGTTAGAAGGCGCGTGGCAAAGAAGGAAACATGTGCTGACTCCAACTCTTTTATCAATAGCAAGGTTCTTACATGATGTTAGTTTTACCCTTTTTAATTTTTTAATCTCCCAGCTTTTCAATGATACCCGGCAGGATGTAGAGGTTGATGAGCAGAACCTTCAGGGTCCATCCATCCTTAAATCGGAGGTTTTCCATGCCTTCTCCATTGGTAAAATCAGGAAAGCAGTAAGCCCGGACGAGGTTCCCATGGAGGCAATCAAGCTGATAGAGGAGGACAACTTAGATCTGGTGGTGGAGCTGTTCAGTCGGATTTATGAGACTGGGAGGCTTCCTGAGGAGTGGTTAAAGTCCACCTTTGTGGTGATCGCCAAGAAGCAGCACCCCAAAACTTGCAATGATTACCGGCTGATAAGCCTAATGAGCCACATGCTGAAAACGTTTTTGCGAGTTCTTCACGCTCGCATCCGCTCCAAGTGTGAGTTTGACCTTGATGATGCCCAGTTCGGTTTCCAGCACGCCTTTGGTATATGAGAAGCATTGTTTGTCTTTAGCGTCCTAATGCAGAAGTGTCATGATCAGCGTAGAGATGTCTTTGCCTGCTTCATTGACTATGAGAAGGCGTGTGACCGTCTCCCGCATTCACGGCTTTTTGAGGTTCTGAAGGAGTGTAGAGTAGGTGGGAAGGATATTCGCATAATCCACAACCTGTACTGGAAGCAGGTGGCCGAAGTACGAGCGGGTGATATTGTGACGGCTGAGCTCAGCATCCAGAGAGGGGTTAGGCAAGGATGCCTGCTTTCACCTCTTCTTTTCAACCTTTATGCAGATCGTATATTTAAGGAAGCGGTTGAAGATCTTGATGTTGGGGTCAGAGTGAACGGGGAGCGAATCACCTCCATCAAATATGCTGATGATACCGTGCTGTTGGCTGAGAGCCTGGAGGATCTTCAGCTTCTCTTGAATAGACTCTCGAGTGCTGGCCAACGGGCGGGTCTGACAATCAATATTATGAAGACCAAATGGGTGGTTTTCAGTCGTTCCTCTCATGATGATGCTGTGTTGACACTCAATGGCCACAGAGTTGAACGAGTAAGGAGATTCAAGTACTTGGGCTGCCTCATCAACGAATCTATGGATCCGGAAATGGAGGTCAAATGTAGAATTGAGAAGGCTCGTTCCGTATTCTTGAAAATGAGAAATCTTTTCCGTGATAAGAACCTCAATTTCTCTCTCCGATGGAGAATGGTAAAATGTTATGTCTTGTTGTACGGAGCGGAGGCTTGGACCCTAAAGGCTGCCACTCTGAGCAGAATAGGAGCCTTTGAGATGTGGCAATTGCGTAGGATGTTTAGGATCCCTTGGACAGCCCGTATTTCAAACGAGGAAGTTCTCCGGCGGGCTCAGGTTCAGAGGAAGCTCCTGGCTACGGTGAAATGCCGTAAAATTGCATACTTGGGACACATATTCAGGGGAGAAAAGTATCGGCTACTTCAGTTGATTATGAAAGGGAAGATCGAGGTCGGCGCGGTGCTGGAAGAAGACGGCTCTTCTGGCTGAATAACTTGAGGAAATGGACGCTCTCGCCGCAATGATTGCCAACGTCCGGTTAGCCGGAAAAGGGACATACAGAAGAAGAATGAGTATTTATACGTATTTGTTAGTAGTTTACGCATATACATGTTCTCAGACTTGAGAGAACTCGCATTAAGTAAATTTAAACTTATAACTGAACGACTTTGTTGGTGAACGCATCAAAAGCAACACATGATTATTCAGGTTACATAAGCGTATATGCGCATATTCCGTTCTCAATACTACTGGACTAGGCTCCTAGTCGATGTCAAGTTCCACTGCCTGCGAGATTTGTGGGTGTTGGGCAGGATTAACAAAGTGGGGTAAGTATGCGACTGGTTTCATAAAGTAATCACGGTTTTTGTCACACGTAGGAACGAACAACATCAACATCTAATGAGCGAGCACACATACGTACTCGAATTGGGTTAGCCCGCCAGTTAACTAGAAAATCTGATTCTCTCTAAATCAACTAGAAGAATTCACTAATGCGTCCATATTGAACCGCTTACCACTAAACTGAATAATTGCAGTAACACTACAGCACTGATGACGGCGACTCCGAAATACGTAACCCAGCATATTAACTTGGGCACGAAATCATAGGTCAGCTTCCAGCCTTGGATTACGGATCACTCTGCCTTCATCACTTATCGCTGATTGGTAAGATCATGCAGCTCAACCTACACCTTGATGACCCACTTTCAACTACTAAAGCATTCTCAGCATTTACTCCACGCGAACTTTCTTTTCTCTTCCCAGAGAGGCAAAACTGGTCAATGGAAAACTCGAACGTCAGGCAATGAGTCTTTTGGTTTATTATTCATTCTGAATAATAACCCTATGCTTTCGGTCACGAAACATTTTTTACAACCCCCCCTCAAAATTTGATACTTCACGTTTCAAGACTTGGAGATTCCAAATTTGCAATGTCCGTCCGCCGTCCGGGCCGTTTTGTGCCTTTAAACGTGGTCTAAAAAATTCGTTCTTTCGCACAAAAATTACATGTGGTATCTAGTTGTGCCCTCCATCTCGGCAATCTGATCGGCCGAAGCCCGTGGTTGTAATGGGCAAAAATCGGTTAAAAAAATTAACGAAACGCAGAACAACGCGGGACTACAGCGAAAGTCAACGTTTCGTCGTTTGAACTCCCTCCCTCCCACCCGTCTCAATAAAAAACGGCGGCAACGCTGCAGGGCGGGCGGCTCAACTCCCCTTTCGCCTTGCAACGGGTTCGCTCTAAGCGGCGCCCCCGTTCCAATTTTCCCGACGACAGGGCAAAATCATCACACGTTTTATTTCCGTAATTCCATTGTAGCCAGGATGTGTTTCGTATGGTTTACTAGTATTCTATGCTGAATCGAATGGGATGGGTCTCGGAGCAGTTATGCTATGTCAAGCTGTTCATGAGAATAATAAACCATTGTGTAATAAATAATTTGCAGGGTTTTGTCGATTAGAAGTGAGTAGGGGGAATAAGACGAACCTAAACCTGTGGGTTTCGTCTCGAGAACGGCTCTTGATCCGCTGTACAAACGTAAAAATCGATATCTTGCTGTGTGGCCGCGAGTTATAAACTTGGTCGGGATTTCACCAATTTCTGGGAGACGGATGAACATCTTCATTGCTCCTTGCGATGGAAGGATAAAGAAATCACGGCATGTCCTGATCAATTTCAATTATGTATAACGGAAGACCCGCCCATTTCGTTATACTGCGTCAAAATAGCCCCATACTTCCGAATAGTATCTGCCATACCTAAGAATTTGTGAATTGGTCGAACTTTCTTGCTCTAACCCGATTCACCCGATTAACAAACTCAGGCCACGGCATTAAAAGAGCTATTTTTGTGCCTCTCCAGAACACTGCTATCCAAAGTTATCGAACATATTGACGGGGAGGATATATATATGTTCACGGAAATTAAGAAACGGAAGAATTTCGGATTCGTGAGAAAATGCTGTAAAAAGGATTTTTGGGGTCAGATTAACTTCCCTTGCAGTGAAAATTCGCTGAGATTAACTCGTCCGGATTGAACAACTAAACAGTAGCAATTAGCTACTGGAATGAGGCACCCCTCTTGGAGGTCTGCTGTATTCTTTGCAAACAAGCCCTAATCATCGAGTCACACTCCAAGAAGAGATACTAAGCACAAACGAACGTTTGGGGCTACATGAAGAAATACGAGAAGAAAAGTCGGGGGATCACTTGCAGGGAGCTCTTCCATTTATTTCCAGAGAGGAAATATAGTTGTTCGCAAAGACCCAAGTGGTTCCGACTTTCAACTCCACACACTCGTTCACTCAGCTTCTTCCAATAATCCTTTTATACGTAAACGTCGAGGAACCACTCAGATTCATTGAAAACTCAATCCGGTAAACTCTCCCACTTTTGACTGTTTGAATGAACGTGTTATCAGTTTTATGTGTGAACACGTGAATTGAGGAAACTAATCCTAAATATTTTTCAATCGTTGTGATGATTGGGCACGAACGTGTCTTTTCAACAATACGCATACGCATTCCAGATCGTTATTCAAACTTTCGTTGGGACTTGGGCAATTTGTGGTAGACTGAACGCGTAACATCTCTCGTCATAACGAACTGCAGGATCACGTTGCCACCAAATAGTTCTCGATCAGTCATGCGAGAACTGTAGTTACATACTTCACAGAAGATTGTGCTGAATAATTATAACCATGATGTTGATAATTCTAGTGGTTCCAGCACGCGAACAAATTTGGTCCATCTATGCACGAAATTTTTAAGAAGCCGGGATTCCGCGTGAGGACGATTTACTTCGTTTGCAATTATTTACAATTATACAGATTGTTAGGTGTTCGTATTCTACTTAACAGCTACTGTGAACTTCAGGTTCAAACAAGAAAAGTCAGTGAGTTCCACGACTGAACTAGTTAAGGCTGGTCAATTAAGTCGATACTGTTGGCTAAACTGATTAGTAGTGAAATGTCGCTTCCTCTTTGTTATTCAACCACCTACGTGGCAAGGAAACCAGAAGTGTTATGTTGGGAAATGCAGGCTAATGCTACAATTCCGAGCGTTTGAATATTTAACTTCTTAAGTAATGAAAACGTGTGGACTATAAGTATGGTAGAGAAATGACAATAAATTACGGGAAACAATAAACTATTCACTTAATAAAAGCTGGAAACCGAAATGTGTATTTGGCCGTTGAACGGGATGAGTGGTTGCTTAGAAGTTGTAGAAGTTCGTTGGGGCAAAATGGGTTGAACTGACCTGGTTTTCGGACAGATTTAGTGAGAATGTGTACCTTTGTAAACGAAAGGTTCCTTCGTGAACCAAGGGCCGCGGAATTAAATTTGCACGGCAAAACCTTTTAGTTCGAACGTAGAAACTAGCAGCTGAAAAACTAGCGAACAGCAGTGACCACCAAACTCAAAAAAGGGAGAATTCAGAGGATGTCTCGCACTGTTCCGCAATCGCAACTGGTTGGAACATTTTGTTCGGGATCAAGGGCAATCGCAAACCCGTGGTCGAAACAGGTAGCCTGGCGATAAGGATGCGCGATAAGTTCATTGTTCAACACACGGCAAGGGGGGTTTGTTGATGAGTAAAGTTTTTCTTTTGTGTCGAACATGTGACCTCTGACACAGACTTCACTCGAACCTTGAGATATTTCAACAACGAGGTTTCGTTACAGGGTTGATTTCACCATTGCCGCATTCCTCGACAGCAATGAATAGGCTTCTCGCGTTCCCGTGTTGTGAGAAGGGGCGAGGAGAAACATTTGAATCGTAGTCAAGAACGTCCCGAGAGACGAAAACTTCCGGCCCTCGACGAATAACATTGGTTCGTGCCGTTAACATTAACGGTTACCAATCCTGTGAAAGTAGAAAGCTCCCTGCTCATTTATCTTGTACTTGTGTATTGGCCATTGAAGGACTTGTTTCGTTGAGCTCAGACCGACCTAGCTGAAGCGTGTTTCGCAGGGCCTACCACCGCTCTCGCAGCGGCCTTTTGTTTCATTCCGCGTTCTCCTGCCTCCCGCCAAGTCTTCCCGCTCGTTTATAGTTTCCCTCATTTTTAATATCCAATCATTTGCATTTTAGGTGATTGATTTCGTTCATTATTTTTGTGTAAAAAAAGGCATTTAGTTAACTGTCAGAATTGATTTGTTTGTGGAGAATTTCGGAACACGTTGTGTTTGCTCCTTCAATTTGCCCCAAGCACGTGGCAGTCCATCGTCCCTTCCTCTTCTCCCTGGCCAGGGAAACTCTACCTCAGGAGCTGTGGGGTGAGTACTCCATTCTGTCCAATCCTCGCAACACAATCTATCGTTACGAAATTCATTCACTATTAGCCAGTCCACACACAGTCAATCGCCCAGTGTTTTCTAGCAGATCTCGATAGAACCAGCGCAGTTGCGCATGAACACCCCCGTTTTGTATGTAGCTCTCCAACACTTGTTTGAATTTTAAGGTAGTGAAACACCCATTTCAACAATACTCGAAACCCACAGTGAGAGAGAGAGGGTGATCGAATGAAAGAAAGAGGGAAAGAGTTGAGAAAGCGTGCAAATTGTGAATGTTTAATAATTACGAGCCTGTTATCGTCACAAGCAAGAATGACATTTTCCCTTGGTTACTTGCTTCAAATCCGGAGAAGTGAGTAAGCAAAACTCACATATTACAACCAACCACCTGTCTCTTTTTCCTGCCAACATTCAGCTTAGGATAGCAAAATCAGGACACCTGTAGAGCAGCGTATACCTCGAAAGAGATTTTTTTAAGTGAAGCTTTTAGCAGTGATTTTATGCTTCACTGGCAACATCGAGAAGCAGCCATCAAGAAAATGCTTTGACAGCAAAGACGAAAGAAACAGAAAGAACGTGACGCTGGCAAGCCAACGACAATTTCACTTGTCTTCGAGGCAGTCTCTTGCAGGCAATTCACGGTCATTCAAGTCAACATGTGAGTGGAACTTGTCGAAGGTATTTCGGTTGATATGTTGAGCGTATTTTCATACTTGTCTTATGCTCTGCTCAACCGAGTAACTGTTAGTTTTATTCCACGGAAATCCAAGAAAATCCGTCGCCGCCATTATTTCATTTGCTGCTTTGTGAGTTTGTGATTCCACCGAAAATGAGTAACACAGCGCAACGTACCTTGTTAAACAAAATTAATCTAAATATATCGAAATCTTTACGTAAGTGTCTGCCTTTTGTGCTTCTCATGTACCAATACGTGAATTCTTGTTACAACCGTAGAAGAGTTACGGCTAGATGATCGTAAATCTGTCTGAAAATAAGTGGGTTCGCTGCCGGGGCCGTATTTACATGGAAAAAGTCTGCCAACTGATCTAATCGTACCTGCTTGTTAACATCAAAGCAGTTCCAGCCAAATCTCAGCCCAGGGGAGTTAAAGTTAAGCAAGGCTTTTCATGCTCATTCAGAACCTACGCGAATAGCGGAGCAGGCTTTCGCACTTCATTGCCGCGGAACACGTGTCCAAACGGCAATTTCGTCTTCACTTCGGAATGAGAAGGATGAATCTATGTATAGACACAGTTCCCCTTTAAACCAAAGTTTAATACCAGCTTCTGCTCGGATCGACGATCGCTAACAAAGTGAAATCGATTCATGCCTCGTTGGATGACTTGTTCGAACGCATCCCACCCCATCCAACAGAGAAATATTGATTATGGCTTACTACAACAATTTTGATCGAACTCGTTGATACAACCAAGAACATAAATATTCATCCAATAAAACACAAAATAAGAGAAACTTGTTAAACACCTATTTACAATCTTCATCACATAGCGATACGGAAAATGTAAAATATGTTTAATCTTGTCTAAAAATGTCTTTTAAACTGGCAGTAAGAAATAAAATATAGGGCACTGCTTGTTTTAACGATATGTACAAGAGGAAGGGAGATGAATTAAATTGCACCCAAGAATGGTGACTCAGATGGAGATCTGCAGACTAACTGTGAAAGTTGAATTGATTGGTTTATCTATTTTCTCCCAATCGCATTCACAGCCCATTTTGGTTTATCATTCATTGTGGATAATAGCCCTGTTTTCGGTCACGAAAAATTTTTTACAACCCTCAAAATTCGATACTTCACGTTTCAAGACATGGGAATTCCAAATCTGCAATGTCCGTCCACCGTCCCCCGTCGGGGCCGTTTTGTGGGTTTAACGCAGTTTAAAAAATCCGTTCTTTCCCACAAAAATCACATTTGGTGTCTAGTTGTGCCCGCTATCTCGGCAATCCGATCGGACAAAGCCCATGGTTGTTAAGGACATAAAAAGATTAAATAAATTAACAAAACGCAATATAATCGCAAATACGCCGTGATTCGTATCGTTTTCAAGGTATTTTTACATCCTGGGTCGAATGGAATGAGTATCAGACGTGAACAACTGCGTATAATGAAATTACAGTAATTATTTGATTCAACTAATTGAAAGAACTCGCGGGAACTACAGTGGAAGTCAACGTTTCGTCGTTAGTACTCCCCCCATCATCCAAACCACCCGCCCGCTCGATTCGCAACGTCATGCCAATTGCCAAGGGTTTGCTGGAAGTCCCCGTCCCAACTTCCCGACTATTTTTGCCCGATGGGGCGGAGGAAGGTTAGGGCCACTTTCTCCGCACACCCCTACATCAAATCATAAATGCCTACAGACGTTTACGGGCGCCTGGGGCCGGGAGAATATTTAGTTTCCGTAATTTCATTGTAGTCAGGCCATGTTTCGTATAGTTTACTAGTATTTACGATGCTAAATCGAATGGAATGGGTCTCGGAGCAATAATACTAGGTCAAACTGTTCATGAGAATAATAAACCGTTTTGTAATAATTTACAGGGTTTTTCATTTGACTTTTTTCGGAGATCTGAAGAAAACTCAAAAATATTTTCCTACCACGTACGACTAAGAAAAGTGAATGAAGTGAGAGGTAAATTTATTGGATTTGAAGAACATGAATACATGTTTATACGATCGGTGCGGATTTAAGAAGCGCCGGTCTCGAGCCCAGAGCAGACTTATTGATCTGCGAGAACGAAAAGACTATCACGTTTGTATGCATCTGCTCAATTTTGGCCAAAAGCCGCGTTACTACATTTAGTGATCGTTTAAATAAAAAGTTTATTTTCGGTAGTGTGTGTGAGTGCGTGTGTTGCCTACAGCGATGAGGTGTAAAGGGGGCCGAGGCCGAGATCGTAACGTCGTGGATGCTCGCTGTTGTGCCTGCGGTAGGCAGTTTGAATCACTGAATTATGTGGTGTGGGTGTGTCCGCGTACTCATGGGGGCAGGTGCAGGTTGTTGGTGCATTGTCATCTGAGGGCTAGGAAGTGGAGAGAGAGCGGCACTACTGAGCTGTCTCTCGAAAAAGACTGAGCCCTGACATCGTCGCCGTTGGTCCCACCAACCAGTGTGCAGTGATCCTGGATGTCTGGGTAGCATCTGGCAGCTGGAATCTTTCACTAACTTGGCAAGCCAAGAGTCGTAAATGACAGGATGGATCTTCGTATGGCGGTGTTGGAAGTTCGTAGAGTGGGGCAAGTAACATTAGGGTTACAGCATTGACCGTGTCTTGGGGTGGCCTACGGTCCAAGAAAAGTGCTGAAGAGATGCGTTGGCTGGGTTTCAGAAGCCGTTCCCGTCGCAATTGAACTGATGATCGTTCTTCCCTGTCCCAATCCTTCTATCCCTAGACCCTTGCGTAGGGGGGTCTGGGCGCTCTCCTCATTTCCTCAATTATTATTTATTTAGTTTCTCCTTATTCGGTGCCACCGACCCATTTTTGGGAAGCTACAAAGAAAAACCCTGCAAATTATTACACAATGGTTTATTATTCTCATGAACAGCTTGACCTAGTATTAGTGCTCCCCATCCTAATCGACTCAGCATCGAATCTAGTAAACCATACGAAACATGTCCTGGCTACAATGGAACTACGGAAACAAATCGACTGATGATTTTGCCCCGTCGTCGGGTTCGCTTCAAGCACCCGTTCCGAGGCGAAAGGGGAGTTGAGTGACGGCGACGTTGGGAGGCGAGCGAGCACGGTTGCTTTTTTAATGAGACGGGTGGGGAGGGAGGGAGTTCAAACGACGAAACGCTCTAGTTCCCGCGTTGTACTGCGTTTCGTTAATTTTTTTAACCGTTTTTTGCCCATTACAACCACGGGCTTCGTCAGATCGGATTGCCGAGATGGCGGGCACAACTAGATACCACATGTAATTTTTGTGCGAAAGAACGAATTTTTTAGACCACGTTTAAAGGCACAAAACGGCCCGGACGGCGGACGGACATTGCAAATTTGGAATCTCCAAGTCTTGAAACGTAAAGTATCAAATTTTGAGGGTGGGTTGTAAAAAATTTTTCGTGACCGAAAACATAGGGTTTTTATTCAGAATGAATAATAAACCAAAACGCGTGTAGACCGACTGAGGTGGTTCCTTTTCGACTTTTTAGTGCTTTTTTGAAGGTAGGAAAATAAGGTTATAAGCAATATCTATGGACGAGGAGGAACCGAGCAAAAGTACCAAAAAATACGGCTCCTACGCTTTTGATTGAACTCCCCAGTTATGTTCTATTAAGTACTACCAAAATTTTATCTCCGTAAATGTTAGAAAATTTAGAGAACGGACATATGGGCCTAAGAAGCGAAACAATTTTTTTAAACGTTTTTGGAAAGCCGGTGTTCATCAAACACACAATTTGTCTCCAACTAGTCAACACACAGTTGCCCTCTGGCAATCCGTTGGAAGGAGATAAGAGATGATATTAGCTAATTTGTACAACTGAAATGTGTCAACCATTCATCAATGGCCCTAAAAACACACACTTTGTTTTCTGTAGCAGTTTTTGTTGAGTGCGTTGAACAATGGAAGAGCGTTTGAATAAGCATCTAGATCCCTTGCATTCATGGAGTTGAGGGATGTTGCGTTGTTTACACACCAAATATTGTTTTGAAGTGACCAAATTACGTTTTGGAGAAGACACTTTGCTTGGTTACGTGTTAAGGAGTTGTAATTCAAAGAGGAGAGTTCGGTGTAGGAAGGAAAAGAATCGTTAAGTTCAATCCCGGATATTTGAGCTCTCATTCATTTCCCAACTTCGACTTCCTTTTGACAAGAGTGTGAAAATAAACATGAGTAATAGCTTCGACGCTGTGACGGGAGCGAAGATTGAATTTTATTGCTCAATTAACGCAGTGCGTGGTAAACCGACTGTCACTAACCACCTGGACGATAGCCACGATGATTGTTACGTTATTCATAGCTGGGTGAAGGGAAGCTTTGCAGCCGGTACTGGGAAGAAGAGAGGGACCGTCAATTATAAAAGCCTCTGGGGTATGTGGAGGCATGAAAGAGACGTCTAACGAGCTACGGGCGGGACCTGGCCTCTCCTGGGAAAACGAGTCAGCGGACAGTGAAGCCTGTGGTATCGCAGAAATTCTGGCTCTCCCAAATGAGACGTCCCTTTGAAGTTTGGATCCGTCGACAGTGTTGTGTGCTATTGACGGCGGGAAATGGACGGAGAGAGGTCGAGATTCAACTGCCTCCCCCTCACTGTTCGCCTATCGTTCATAACGCTTTAATTATCCTCGTCGCATTGCCTCGCGAGCCAACACGTATAATCGCTTTAAATCTTTACCAATCATTTGTCAGGCCTTTACACAACTGTGCACCCCTTTTATCCGCTCATCATCCAACCTCCCAAAGGTCGAAGGGTCTTCGTTTCCACCGCGCTTCGTCGCTAAAAGCCCAATCACTGACTATCTCCCAATTACTTCCAACTTTCTCTCATTCCGTGGACCCTCATGTAAATAACTTGAAGCTCATATGAGTCAGGGTGCATGTGACCCACTACTAACTCCCCAATAATCAAATTAAGTGTTCTAAAAATCCGCGAATGAAATTATCGTTTTAATGTCCACCCTCCCATATGGTCGTTGCCTTACTTCTTTCACTTTATCAGCTTCCAGTTTGGTTATCATCAGCTACAAAGTCCTGACCTATTTAAGAAACGATAACTTTCGCTATTCTGTCCCGCGAGTTCCTTCAAGTTGTAAAATTTGTCTTCCATATTTTCTGTGATTTTCGTTTCTTCCTCTAGAGACTCGTCCTATTCACCTCAGCTTCGAAAAATGCTTAGGAAACGATATGGAACGCGGCGTAATGATGATAAAACTGCCAACATTTTCTAATGTTGTAAGTGTAACCTTTGCCCTAAACTACTATTCGTTTCGTCTGGTCGGAACCCCGAGTAGTGGGCATAACTAGGTACAAAACAGAATTTGTGTGAAACATCGGACTTTTTAGACCATGTTCAAGGCAAAATATGATCTCGATCTTGGACGTCGGGCGGACATTGAAGATTTGGGATCCCATATCATGAAAATTAAAGCTTCAAATTATGATGGGGTGGGGGTTGTACAAAAATTATTCCGACCGAAAACATAAATGTATTATTCAGAATGAATTGTTTCGACCAGGATATACTTGAATGAATCTCGGAGACGGGTTTTAGTTGAGCACGAACTTGTAATTTGAAGAGTTGATATATCACAATATTTGGAAACTTGGATGTACAAGAAGAGGTGACATGAACAGGATATGATTTGCGTATAGAAGCGCGAACAAGGAAGGCTCTGAAGGCGTGAGACTGGTTGTACGTGGAAGGAAGGAGAAATCCGAATTAGATGTTGATGAGAGGTGAAACAAGTGCCCGTTGGGAGAATTGGGAGACGACTGTATCGCGAGAGGTGTTAGATGACTGTGTTGGGAGAACTGGAGACGAGCGACTTTAGCGAGACTTCGTAGGAGAATGAGTTTGGGAGGAGCTGTCTGTCATGGCGAGGAATGTGAAAAGAGAGGAGGAAATGATATTTCAGAATGTCAATTGGAATTAACTGAAGATGTAGAATTTCCATTGGTAACAAAAGGAGAGGAAGAGATTGAGGACGAAGATCTTTGGGGATCTTCCCCTTAAAGGCCAGGGTGTCACGTTAGGGCAGGTGTGGGAATTCTGAGATCAAAAAACTCATAATGATTCGGCGTTTTGCGCGCCGAACATGAATAATAAATCAAAACTGCGCTAGATTCGCGTTTCGTTGGTATGTTTGATAATTCATTTTGCTCCTCTCTTTATTTCCTTACAAAAGCGATGGAGCTGTTTTCGATAAAAAAATATTTGTTGTTTTTATCCCGATCTTAACTATAGTTTTCAACTGATTTGTTGCATACCCAGGGTGATATGCAGGCTATGTATGAAATTTGAGACGATTCGGTTCTTCCGTTTTTCGGACTCAGCAGCCCGTGAAACTTAACATCTTCTCTACAAGATGTCGGAGCGTGATGATTTCCAACTTTATGAATGGCTACAGAGAACGCGAGCTTGTATCGTGATATCACGCTGAAACTCACTGATGAGGTAATAATTTGAACCAGCTCAAAAAGCGTATCATGATCTGATCATGAAGTTATGTTTATTTCTGCGAACCCTAACTATTTACAATGGTCCTCATAGTCATCGCTTGAGATGATATGGAGACTCAAGTGAAAATTGAGGGCCATAAAGGAGAACGGTTTGTATTCGTAGTCGCCAAACCCCCTGGTAGCGGGCACGAAAATCTGCGGAATCCTTTATCAAATCTTCAACCTTATTTTTTTTTATACGAATATAATCAGTTTCAAAGGTTATTCAACAATTAGTCTTATTGTTCTTCATACCGTACTTCGATAGTTTGTAGTTATTGTAAACAAGTGAAGTCAATTTTGCGGAGATCAGGCTGATAAGACGTTCATTCCTGAAAATCCTATCGAAATTCTCCCTTTTGCAAAGACACCGTTGTAGGTGTAGTGGTGCTTTGTCGTTAATTTGGAAGAAGCGTGCGGAGAAAGGGGAGACTAATACTAACAAAGGGTTGGTAGCGGACGCTGTAAAAAATAGTCAATATAAAGAACCTTCTCGTGATTTCAACGGAGAACTATTCTATCATCGATCAATATATAAATCAATATAAACGGTCCATATGATCAATTTTTGCAGTTTGAAGTGGTGGGGGGGGGGTAAGGAGGCATGGCGGATAGCAGTCTTCCCTCTCCTCACTTTTGATCAACAACATGAGCATTTAGTTTGTGGGATCAGCCTGGCTTTTGGTATTCAGGTGGCGGCTGATATTGGCCCACGCTAAGGCGAAAATCGCGAAGTGACAAACCATCTGGCTCGCTAGTGCATGATGCGGATGCTGCGGAAGGCAACTCGCGAGCCCTCAAGTTCACTCACAATTGAGTTGGCACTGTAAACAGCAACCTGATCAATTCAATCAACGTTCCACTTGAGTGAACGTGAGTAAATGTTTGATGTAAGTGGAAACTGTGAATACAGCCTTCGATGTTTTTCGATTTTTGTTGTAATTTAAGTCCAGACGTTTATTAAGTGGGAGTCTTGGGGTGATTTGCTATTTAATTATTTAGGTTATGGTGGTGAAACCGACAGAGATTGAAAACGATCCAGGTAAACGCGGAGTTCACAACATGTTAAAAATGAACGGTAGCGGAAGAAAGGCATAAAAGCAACGTAAACGTAAACGCGTTGTCCGTTCAAACATCGTTCGTTTGAACAAAACTTATAACAGCTCATTGCGCGACCAGTTTCGTCTCCCTCGTACTCTCCCCTCTTGTTTCACTCGGCACAGTATAATTGTTCTGATCACCGGATACGCTACGGATCTAGGAAAACAGGAGTTTCCCTGCAGTTCATGAAACTTGAAAAGGTCACGTCCATTGAACGCTGCTCACAGATGTATTCAAATTATTCGTTCCAAACACAAGCAGCGGTCGAACAGCGTCGGGGCGGTAGTGTAATGTCCACTTAGCGTGCCAGCCCGAAAATCGTTGACCGTTGTTCAGGGGCCTGCTCATTTATCTTGTACTTGTGTATTGGCCATTGAAGGACTTGTTTCGTTGAGCTCAGACCGACCTAGCTGAAGCGTGTTTCGCAGGGCCTACCACCGCTCTCGCAGCGGCCTTTTGTTTCATTCCGCGTTCTCCTGCCTCCCGCCAAGTCTTCCCGCTCGTTTATAGTTTCCCTCATTTTTAATATCCAATCATTTGCATTTTAGGTGATTGATTTCGTTCATTATTTTTGTGTAAAAAAAGGCATTTAGTTAACTGTCAGAATTGATTTGTTTGTGGAGAATTTCGGAACACGTTGTGTTTGCTCCTTCAATTTGCCCCAAGCACGTGGCAGTCCATCGTCCCTTCCTCTTCTCCCTGGCCAGGGAAACTCTACCTCAGGAGCTGTGGGGTGAGTACTCCATTCTGTCCAATCCTCGCAACACAATCTATCGTTACGAAATTCATTCACTATTAGCCAGTCCACACACAGTCAATCGCCCAGTGTTTTCTAGCAGATCTCGATAGAACCAGCGCAGTTGCGCATGAACACCCCCGTTTTGTATGTAGCTCTCCAACACTTGTTTGAATTTTAAGGTAGTGAAACACCCATTTCAACAATACTCGAAACCCACAGTGAGAGAGAGGGGGTGATCGAATGAAAGAAAGAGGGAAAGAGTTGAGAAAGCGTGCAAATTGTGAATGTTTAATAATTACGAGCCTGTTATCGTCACAAGCAAGAATGACATTTTCCCTTGGTTACTTGCTTCAAATCCGGAGAAGTGAGTAAGCAAAACTCACATATTACAACCAACCACCTGTCTCTTTTTCCTGCCAACATTCAGCTTAGGATAGCAAAAATCGGGACACCTGTAGAGCAGCGTATACCTCGAAAGAGATTTTTTTTTTAAGTGAAGCTTTTAGCAGTGATTTTATGCTTCACTGGCAACATCGAGAAGCAGCCATCAAGAAAATGCTTTGACAGCAAAGACGAAAGAAACAGAAAGAACGTGACGCTGGCAAGCCAACGACAATTTCACTTGTCTTCGAGGCAGTCTCTTGCAGGCAATTCACGGTCATTCAAGTCAACATGTGAGTGGAACTTGTCGAAGGTATTTCGGTTGATATGTTGAGCGTATTTTCATACTTGTCTTATGCTCTGCTCAACCGAGTAACTGTTAGTTTTATTCCACGGAAATCCAAGAAAATCCGTCGCCGCCATTATTTCATTTGCTGCTTTGTGAGTTTGTGATTCCACCGAAAAATGAGTAACACAGCGCAACGTACCTTGTTAAACAAAATTAATCTAAATATATCGAAATCTTTACGTAAGTGTCTGCCTTTTGTGCTTCTCATGTACCAATACGTGAATTCTTGTTACAACCGTAGAAGAGTTACGGCTAGATGATCGTAAATCTGTCTGAAAATAAGTGGGTTCGCTGCCGGGGCCGTATTTACATGGAAAAAGTCTGCCAACTGATCTAATCGTACCTGCTTGTTAACATCAAAGCAGTTCCAGCCAAATCTCAGCCCAGGGGAGTTAAAGTTAAGCAAGGCTTTTCATGCTCATTCAGAACCTACGCGAATAGCGGAGCAGGCTTTCGCACTTCATTGCCGCGGAACACGTGTCCAAACGGCAATTTCGTCTTCACTTCGGAATGAGAAGGATGAATCTATGTATAGACACAGTTCCCCTTTAAACCAAAGTTTAATACCAGCTTCTGCTCGGATCGACGATCGCTAACAAAGTGAAATCGATTCATGCCTCGTTGGATGACTTGTTCGAACGCATCCCACCCCATCCAACAGAGAAATATTGATTATGGCTTACTACAACAATTTTGATCGAACTCGTTGATACAACCAAGAACATAAATATTCATCCAATAAAACACAAAATAAGAGAAACTTGTTAAACACCTATTTACAATCTTCATCACATAGCGATACGGAAAATGTAAAATATGTTTAATCTTGTCTAAAAATGTCTTTTAAACTGGCAGTAAGAAATAAAATATAGGGCACTGCTTGTTTTAACGATATGTACAAGAGGAAGGGAGATGAATTAAATTGCACCCAAGAATGGTGACTCAGATGGAGATCTGCAGACTAACTGTGAAAGTTGAATTGATTGGTTTATCTATTTTCTCCCAATCGCATTCACAGCCCATTTTGGTTTATCATTCATTGTGAATAATAACCCTGTTTTCGGTCACGAAAAATTTTTTACAACCCCCCCCCCCCCTCAAAATTCGATACTTCACGTTTCAAGACATGGGAATTCCAAATCTGCAATGTCCGTCCACCGTCCCCCGTCCGGGCCGTTTTGTGCCTTTAACGCAGTTTAAAAAATCCGTTCTTTCCCACAAAAATCCCATTTGGTGTCTAGTTGTGCCCGCCATCTCGGCAATCCGATCGGACGAAGCCCATGGTTGTTATGGACAAAAAATGGTTAAAAAAATTAACAAAACGCAGTATAATCGCGGATAAGCCGTGTTTCGTATCATTTTCAAGGTATTTTTACATCCTTGGTCGAATGGAATGAGTATCAGATGTGTACAACTGCGTATAGGGAAATTACAGTAATTATTTGATTCAACTAATTGAAAGAACTCGCGGGAACTACAGTGGAAGTCAACGTTTCGTCGTTAGTACTCCCCCCATCATCCAAACCACCCGCCCGCTCGATTCGCAACGTCATGCCAATTGCCAAGGGTTTGCTGGAAGTCCCCGTCCCAACTTCCCGACTATTTTTGCCCGATGGGGCGGAGGAAGGTTAGGGCCACTTTCTCCGCACACCCCTACATCAAATCATAAATGCCTACAGACGTTTACGGGCGCCTGGGGCCGGGAGAATATTTAGTTTCCGTAATTTCATTGTAGTCAGGCCATGTTTCGTATAGTTTACTAGTATTTACGATGCTAAATCGAATGGAATGGGTCTCGGAGCAATAATACTAGGTCAAACTGTTCATGAGAATAATAAACCGTTTTGTAATAATTTACAGGGTTTTTCATTTGACTTTTTTCGGAGATCTGAAGAAAACTCAAAAATATTTTCCTACCACGTACGACTAAGAAAAGTGAATGAAGTGAGAGGTAAATTTATTGGATTTGAAGAACATGAATACATGTTTATACGATCGGTGCGGATTTAAGAAGCGCCGGTCTCGAGCCCAGAGCAGACTTATTGATCTGCGAGAACGAAAAGACTATCACGTTTGTATGCATCTGCTCAATTTTGGCCAAAAGCCGCGTTACTACATTTAGTGATCGTTTAAATAAAAAGTTTATTTTCGGTAGTGTGTGTGAGTGCGTGTGTTGCCTACAGCGATGAGGTGTAAAGGGGGCCGAGGCCGAGATCGTAACGTCGTGGATGCTCGCTGTTGTGCCTGCGGTAGGCAGTTTGAATCACTGAATTATGTGGTGTGGGTGTGTCCGCGTACTCATGGGGGCAGGTGCAGGTTGTTGGTGCATTGTCATCTGAGGGCTAGGAAGTGGAGAGAGCGGCACTACTGAGCTGTCTCTCGAAAAAGACTGAGCCCTGACATCGTCGCCGTTGGTCCCACCAACCAGTGTGCAGTGATCCTGGATGTCTGGGTAGCATCTGGCAGCTGGAATCTTTCACTAACTTGGCAAGCCAAGAGTCGTAAATGACAGGATGGATCTTCGTATGGCGGTGTTGGAAGTTCGTAGAGTGGGGCAAGTAACATTAGGGTTACAGCATTGACCGTGTCTTGGGGTGGCCTACGGTCCAAGAAAAGTGCTGAAGAGATGCGTTGGCTGGGTTTCAGAAGCCGTTCCCGTCGCAATTGAACTGATGATCGTTCTTCCCTGTCCCAATCCTTCTATCCCTAGACCCTTGCGTAGGGGGGTCTGGGCGCTCTCCTCATTTCCTCAATTATTATTTATTTAGTTTCTCCTTATTCGGTGCCACCGACCCATTTTTGGGAAGCTACAAAGAAAAACCCTGCAAATTATTACACAATGGTTTATTATTCTCATGAACAGCTTGACCTAGTATTAGTGCTCCCCCATCCCAATCGATTCAGCATCGAATACTAGTAAACCATACGAAACATGTACTGGCTACAATGGAACTACGGAAACAAAACGACTGATGATTTTGCCCCGTCGTCGGGTTCGCTTCAAGCACCCCCGTTCCGAGGCGAAAGGGGAGTTGAGTGACGGCGACGTTGGGAGGCGAGCGAGCACGGTTGCTTTTTTAATGAGACGGGTGGGGAGGGAGGGAGTTCAAACGACGAAACGCTCTAGTTCCCGCGTTGTACTGCGTTTCGTTAATTTTTTTAACCGTTTTTTGCCCATTACAACCACGGGCTTCGTCAGATCGGATTGCCGAGATGGCGGGCACAACTAGATACCACATGTAATTTTTGTGCGAAAGAACGAATTTTTTAGACCACGTTTAAAGGCACAAAACGGCCCGGACGGCGGACGGACATTGCAAATTTGGAATCTCCAAGTCTTGAAACGTAAAGTATCAAATTTTGAGGGTGGGTTGTAAAAAATTTTTCGTGACCGAAAACATAGGGTTTTTATTCAGAATGAATAATAAACCAAAACGCGTGTAGACCGACTGAGGTGGTTCCTTTTCGACTTTTTAGTGCTTTTTTGAAGGTAGGAAAATAAGGTTATAAGCAATATCTATGGACGAGGAGGAACCGAGCAAAAGTACCAAAAAATACGGCTCCTACGCTTTTGATTGAACTCCCCAGTTATGTTCTATTAAGTACTACCAAAATTTTATCTCCGTAAATGTTAGAAAATTTAGAGAACGGACATATGGGCCTAAGAAGCGAAACAATTTTTTAAACGTTTTTGGAAAGCCGGTGTTCATCAAACACACAATTTGTCTCCAACTAGTCAACACACAGTTGCCCTCTGGCAATCCGTTGGAAGGAGATAAGAGATGATATTAGCTAATTTGTACAACTGAAATGTGTCAACCATTCATCAATGGCCCTAAAAACACACACTTTGTTTTCTGTAGCAGTTTTTGTTGAGTGCGTTGAACAATGGAAGAGCGTTTGAATAAGCATCTAGATCCCTTGCATTCATGGAGTTGAGGGATGTTGCGTTGTTTACACACCAAATATTGTTTTGAAGTGACCAAATTACGTTTTGGAGAAGACACTTTGCTTGGTTACGTGTTAAGGAGTTGTAATTCAAAGAGGAGAGTTCGGTGTAGGAAGGAAAAGAATCGTTAAGTTCAATCCCGGATATTTGAGCTCTCATTCATTTCCCAACTTCGACTTCCTTTTGACAAGAGTGTGAAAATAAACATGAGTAATAGCTTCGACGCTGTGACGGGAGCGAAGATTGAATTTTATTGCTCAATTAACGCAGTGCGTGGTAAACCGACTGTCACTAACCACCTGGACGATAGCCACGATGATTGTTACGTTATTCATAGCTGGGTGAAGGGAAGCTTTGCAGCCGGTACTGGGAAGAAGAGAGGGACCGTCAATTATAAAAGCCTCTGGGGTATGTGGAGGCATGAAAGAGACGTCTAACGAGCTACGGGCGGGACCTGGCCTCTCCTGGGAAAACGAGTCAGCGGACAGTGAAGCCTGTGGTATCGCAGAAATTCTGGCTCTCCCAAATGAGACGTCCCTTTGAAGTTTGGATCCGTCGACAGTGTTGTGTGCTATTGACGGCGGGAAATGGACGGAGAGAGGTCGAGATTCAACTGCCTCCCCCTCACTGTTCGCCTATCGTTCATAACGCTTTAATTATCCTCGTCGCATTGCCTCGCGAGCCAACACGTATAATCGCTTTAAATCTTTACCAATCATTTGTCAGGCCTTTACACAACTGTGCACCCCTTTTATCCGCTCATCATCCAACCTCCCAAAGGTCGAAGGGTCTTCGTTTCCACCGCGCTTCGTCGCTAAAAGCCCAATCACTGACTATCTCCCAATTACTTCCAACTTTCTCTCATTCCGTGGACCCTCATGTAAATAACTTGAAGCTCATATGAGTCAGGGTGCATGTGACCCACTACTAACTCCCCAATAATCAAATTAAGTGTTCTAAAAATCCGCGAATGAAATTATCGTTTTAATGTCCACCCTCCCATATGGTCGTTGCCTTACTTCTTTCACTTTATCAGCTTCCAGTTTGGTTATCATCAGCTACAAAGTCCTGACCTATTTAAGAAACGATAACTTTCGCTATTCTGTCCCGCGAGTTCCTTCAAGTTGTAAAATTTGTCTTCCATATTTTCTGTGATTTTCGTTTCTTCCTCTAGAGACTCGTCCTATTCACCTCAGCTTCGAAAAATGCTTAGGAAACGATATGGAACGCGGCGTAATGATGATAAAACTGCCAACATTTTCTAATGTTGTAAGTGTAACCTTTGCCCTAAACTACTATTCGTTTCGTCTGGTCGGAACCCCGAGTAGTGGGCATAACTAGGTACAAAACAGAATTTGTGTGAAACATCGGACTTTTTAGACCATGTTCAAGGCAAAATATGATCTCGATCTTGGACGTCGGGCGGACATTGAAGATTTGGGATCCCATATCATGAAAATTAAAGCTTCAAATTATGATGGGGTGGGGTTGTACAAAAATTATTCCGACCGAAAACATAAATGTATTATTCAGAATGAATTGTTTCGACCAGGATATACTTGAATGAATCTCGGAGACGGGTTTTAGTTGAGCACGAACTTGTAATTTGAAGAGTTGATATATCACAATATTTGGAAACTTGGATGTACAAGAAGAGGTGACATGAACAGGATATGATTTGCGTATAGAAGCGCGAACAAGGAAGGCTCTGAAGGCGTGAGACTGGTTGTACGTGGAAGGAAGGAGAAATCCGAATTAGATGTTGATGAGAGGTGAAACAAGTGCCCGTTGGGAGAATTGGGAGACGACTGTATCGCGAGAGGTGTTAGATGACTGTGTTGGGAGAACTGGAGACGAGCGACTTTAGCGAGACTTCGTAGGAGAATGAGTTTGGGAGGAGCTGTCTGTCATGGCGAGGAATGTGAAAAGAGAGGAGGAAATGATATTTCAGAATGTCAATTGGAATTAACTGAAGATGTAGAATTTCCATTGGTAACAAAAGAGAGGAAGAGATTGAGGACGAAGATCTTTGGGGATCTTCCCTTAAAGGCCAGGGTGTCACGTTAGGGCAGGTGTGGGAATTCTGAGATCAAAAAACTCATAATGATTCGGCGTTTTGCGCGCCGAACATGAATAATAAATCAAAACTGCGCTAGATTCGCGTTTCGTTGGTATGTTTGATAATTCATTTTGCTCCTCTCTTTATTTCCTTACAAAAGCGATGGAGCTGTTTTCGATAAAAAAATATTTGTTGTTTTTATCCCGATCTTAACTATAGTTTTCAACTGATTTGTTGCATACCCAGGGTGATATGCAGGCTATGTATGAAATTTGAGACGATTCGGTTCTTCCGTTTTTCGGACTCAGCAGCCCGTGAAACTTAACATCTTCTCTACAAGATGTCGGAGCGTGATGATTTCCAACTTTATGAATGGCTACAGAGAACGCGAGCTTGTATCGTGATATCACGCTGAAACTCACTGATGAGGTAATAATTTGAACCAGCTCAAAAAGCGTATCATGATCTGATCATGAAGTTATGTTTATTTCTGCGAACCCTAACTATTTACAATGGTCCTCATAGTCATCGCTTGAGATGATATGGAGACTCAAGTGAAAATTGAGGGCCATAAAGGAGAACGGTTTGTATTCGTAGTCGCCAAACCCCCTGGTAGCGGGCACGAAAATCTGCGGAATCCTTTATCAAATCTTCAACCTTATTTTTTTTTATACGAATATAATCAGTTTCAAAGGTTATTCAACAATTAGTCTTATTGTTCTTCATACCGTACTTCGATAGTTTGTAGTTATTGTAAACAAGTGAAGTCAATTTTGCGGAGATCAGGCTGATAAGACGTTCATTCCTGAAAATCCTATCGAAATTCTCCCTTTTGCAAAGACACCGTTGTAGGTGTAGTGGTGCTTTGTCGTTAATTTGGAAGAAGCGTGCGGAGAAAGGGGAGACTAATACTAACAAAGGGTTGGTAGCGGACGCTGTAAAAAATAGTCAATATAAAGAACCTTCTCGTGATTTCAACGGAGAACTATTCTATCATCGATCAATATATAAATCAATATAAACGGTCCATATGATCAATTTTTGCAGTTTGAAGTGGTGAGGGGGGGGGGGTAAGGAGGCATGGCGGATAGCAGTCTTCCCTCTCCACACTTTTGATCAACAACATGAGCATTTAGTTTGTGGGATCAGCCTGGCTTTTGGTATTCAGGTGGCGGCTGATATTGGCCCACGCTAAGGCGAAAATCGCGAAGTGACAAACCATCTGGCTCGCTAGTGCATGATGCGGATGCTGCGGAAGGCAACTCGCGAGCCCTCAAGTTCACTCACAATTGAGTTGGCACTGTAAACAGCAACCTGATCAATTCAATCAACGTTCCACTTGAGTGAACGTGAGTAAATGTTTGATGTAAGTGGAAACTGTGAATACAGCCTTCGATGTTTTTCGATTTTTGTTGTAATTTAAGTCCAGACGTTTATTAAGTGGGAGTCTTGGGGTGATTTGCTATTTAATTATTTAGGTTATGGTGGTGAAACCGACAGAGATTGAAAACGATCCAGGTAAACGCGGAGTTCACAACATGTTAAAAATGAACGGTAGCGGAAGAAAGGCATAAAAGCAACGTAAACGTAAACGCGTTGTCCGTTCAAACATCGTTCGTTTGAACAAAACTTATAACAGCTCATTGCGCGACCAGTTTCGTCTCCCTCGTACTCTCCCCTCTTGTTTCACTCGGCACAGTATAATTGTTCTGATCACCGGATACGCTACGGATCTAGGAAAACAGGAGTTTCCCTGCAGTTCATGAAACTTGAAAAGGTCACGTCCATTGAACGCTGCTCACAGATGTATTCAAATTATTCGTTCCAAACACAAGCAGCGGTCGAACAGCGTCGGGGCGGTAGTGTAATGTCCACTTAGCGTGCCAGCCCGAAAATCGTTGACCGTTGTTCAGGGGCTGACCACGCAAACAACGCTAACAAATGAAACCCTTACGAGTTGAACTTTAAACATCGAGTGAGACGAGTGCACGGGTCGTGTGCCTTCAAGCCCAAACACAAACGATGCACCTTAATGAGAATAAGCATTTTCGTGTTTGTCGTTGATCAGGCTTCACACAAGAATTTTCCTGAGCAACGCTTACAGGGACAGGTATATACGTATTCGCCCGGGAACAACACCAAATAAATAAAGTTCCTAATACTGAATGGGTTTTCCAGAAACCATCAGAAGTTTTTAAAGAAAAACAAACCTTTATCTTCTCAAACTCTATTTTACTACGCCCTGAAAAACGTGGAATAGAAATTCACTTGGATGGAGAACTATTCACTAAAAAACTATCAGTAGAGTAACGAAGAAACGCATTGTGCAAAGCTCCTTCATATCCATAACACGGCTATGTAACTGTCGAGCGTATTCTAAATTTGCCATTTGAGTCACACAAGGACATTTGCATATCATAAGAAAGCTCATCACTCCGATATCACGACCGATGGATGACCTTGTAAACATGGATTACGTTCCAGTCAGTAGAATAATTTCGGCTGTTAATCGATAACACGAAAACTCTCTCAAGTGAAAGATGAACGTGCTTCAGTTTCTTTGGAATCCTTTTAGAAAACGTCTTTTCATTTTTATACGATTCCGTCGAGATGTTCAAAAATTGTACGTATTTCTGTGGAAGGCTTCATCTTGGGGGAGTCAAAGCCGTACGTGGAGGTGAACACATATTAAATCTCTACTGCGTATACACTTCCAGAAAATTGCGATGATTTTAAATTCTAAGCATCGACGGGCTGTGAGAGCTAAGTGTAATGATAAAAATAATAAAGGATGTATAGGCGCACTATCCTACCGTCCTAACTGTACTTGCTATCGTGCTAAATATTTAAATTTGATGGTGTACCACTATTGCGTATAGAGTCTCTAGATTGTTAGATTATCCGGATGAGCACCAATTTTGTGGTTTGTGATAAATAGCATTAACACCTGCGTACGGTTCGGGATATGCGCCCTTGGGAAATAAATAGCCACTTCTTGGGAATGAGTTGAGGCGTGAGTAAACGGTTATGTTGAAGTGTAATCGTACAACGTCAAAAACAAAATATATATAAGTTACTTCAACAGAGAATCTGGCCCAGGCACATCACAACGCAAATCGCTGGGGAAAGATAAATATTGAGAACAACGTTCAAACCAGTCTCTTGAATGTCGCGGTGACAAAGGTGCCGCGGAAGGAACCGAAAGAAAAGAACCGGGATTGGGAATAAGATAATACTACGGAGCGCACAGAAAAAACAGGTCCGGGAACGATCGCAAAAATCGGGAATAATAATAAGAGGGTAGCAACAACAACCACAACGACAATAATGAAAGTGAATAAGGACGGCAATTGATAACGAGGTAAACAGTTTGACATCGCGGCTATGAGTGCGTTCCATTTGTGAAAATATACGGCGGATACAACCACTTGGAGAAAAAAGAAAATTTAAATATCAATGATCAATTACAAATGAACAGGAGTTAGTACAGCAAAACTCGACAAATGATGATATTGGGGTGTTCGAGCAACTAAATAAGGGAAGTTGTGGTCTTCGCGAAGCTAAGGGAAGTGAAAAGCGGGCTGAGTTGAACTTAATTACACTTATAACAAGCGGATAAAAATTGGAAACCGCTGAGAACCGTGTGACGATCAAGACCCCCAGGGTCCTTAAACTCGTTCGCGTGAGCTTACCGCCAAATGACCGGGCGTAATGGATTCGCACATACGAACAACTCTTCCTTGCTTTGCTCTAGAGAACCACTTGGCGGTCGATCGTATAAATACGCCATCGCCATTGGTGGGGAGAAAAGCTATATAATCGATCGGGCGTATTACATGATACAAAAGGACACAATTAAGCCAGAAGCGGGAGCAGGCAGTTAAGACGTCTGTTTCCCTGACCTCACGAGCGGAATGATGAACGATTCCAGATACGAGGGTAGATTCTCCTGCGTAAACACTCAAAATTTATTGCTATGAAGGGAGTTGGGCGAGAGCGGTGAACTCTCTGAAGAATATACCGGGAGAATCCCTTTTTCGACACCTGGGGTATTCACCGCTCCCAACCCATCCAATGGAACCCTGATATTTCTTCGTTAAAAACACACCTGGTCGTATACATCGCAGACATACCACTGTTGTGATCTTTCATTCTTGATTCCAAGCTAAGTTTTTCCTGGAAACGTTGAACTACACGGCAATGGTTCTTGGATTGTACTGGTTATATTTTAACACTTCTTCCAGCGTTTTAATCACAAACAGTCTTTCTCCACGATGCAGAATAACCCCGCGTTAAACACACTAAAGAGGTGATCTAACCGTTAATCGGCTTTTTATTTCTCACAACTTCCATTCTTTAATTTATTTATTATATTTCTCACTTTTGAGCACTTACAACATAAGTGCTAATTTTACTGCCTCTATTTCAAATCCTTATTTCGTTTCTCGTGTTGTTGGGCTCAAGATTTACTCGCGTAATTACGTTGCTTCTAAGACGAGCTCGAGTCATATCAAGTGGGCAGAAGCTAGGAGCTCGTTACCGACGCTCTTTCAATTGGTCGTATTCTCCACGACCTTATTCGACTGCGGCCGACTGCAATTTCCATTATGATAAAGTGGCCCTCTTTCTTGTACTGCACTACTTGGTAACGTAGCAGCGATTCTGAGGGAATAGGATGGTAGGGTAGGGTAACAACCTTCAAGAAAATTCTCGGCTCATCCATCACATGACAGAGTGACAGATGCGTCTCCTGGGAAAAAGATGAGGTAGTTCGGGAACACTACTTGATCCCGATGAAAAAAAACAACAAAATGACTTGAGATATTTTCGGGGCCCGAACCTTCGACTAGATAAATAAACGAACAGAAACTAGGTAAAATTTCTTGACAGCAGTCACATCGGAAGGGAGAGAAGCATACAATCAAAGAAACTTTTCGTTATTATAAAAAATGAAGTAGACTGGAGTTTTAGCAGTGATCAATGCCGTCAAAGCCTTGATTCGTATTTATCGTCTTTGATTTCGTTCAATAAGTTGTGACGCTCCAAATGAGGGCTCATTCTAGTTCAATATTTCATGTGCCGTTATTTTATTGCTTTTAATTCTTTGTAGAAGGGAGAAAAACGCAATAGACTTGTGATCAATTCAATACCTTTTGAGTGATCAATTAAATTTTTCACTTCCCCTATTAAACAAATAGAAACGTAAAGAAAAAGAACTAAAAGATAACTTCTACTTTGCCTTGTCAGATGAAGTGATGCGGTAGTGTTGGCTCCTGGCGCCCTTGCTCGATGAACACGTTGATGAAAATCTCCATTGACATAATCACAATACTGAATATTGTAATCGCGACAGAATTAAAGAAATTTGTGAAAATAAGACATGCAGATAGCAACAGCGGGTTGTGATATCGAAACCGACTAATAATTCTAGATTAGGATCACTGTTGAGCTTCGGGCCGTGACGTTGTATTGCGTTGTATATAAAATAGTGAAGAACATGCAGGGCTGGGTGGTAAATGGGAATAAGTTTGAATAAAACTGTTTGTGTGCCCGAAACCGCAACATCAACGTGTCAAAAGTGGGCTCTGGGCTTTGATGTGATTAGAATACGCGTTCAACAAATCCAAATTGTGGAATCACCTGGCTCTAAAATTTATTAACTCCCAGAAGATTTGAACTGGAACTTATGTGGAAATATCTCGAGAGGTAAGAAATATTTTGAAGGCTTATCGACGCTAGTCTAGCGAACTTATAATCAAAGATGTTGTAAACTCTCAAATGGACCTTTCCATAAAAAGAACAAGGAATGAAAAAAAAGTTACAAATTATCACACAACGGTTTACCTATTCTACTTTATCGAGAGTCGACAAATATTAGCATATAACGTCACTTTATCAGCGATCTTGGGAACGACAATTTACACGCTAACGAAAATGTTTGTGGAGAATCTCCTACAATCATTCTATTCGATTCAGTATTGAAAAATACTAATAAATGATACAAAACATGACCAGACTTCAACGGGCATTTTATAGACGGCGCTAGGCAATTAACACGACGGGAGGCGTTGAACTGTTGGGTGTTGAGACGGGAGGCAGTGCGGGAAATGAGCGCAGACCAGGGTGTAATGATAACTTTCAACTAGTAGAATTCTTATTCAGCGAGCAGGATGAACATGGATTGTTCGGACAAGAGTGCCACCCGGTTTCAACGGCAATGGACATGTGAATCGAAGATCTGCAATAGCAAGGCAACTTAGTGTTAGGCTTACGCAGTTTGAACCTTCATTTCATCCAACTACGTCGTTGAGTATAAGTTTCGCCGGTAGTTTCGATGCTACAGGTCAGTAGTAAAACAACCTATGTTACCATGACTTATTCGTGAAAAAATGTTTGTGAAAACGTGATTTTGTGACATGAAAAAAACCTTCCCCAGTGGGTGGGTACTCCAACCTCATTGTTCGACGCAAAGCGTCGAAGAGGTCAGAGTCTTTGACCTCGGACTTCCCCTCTTAATTGTCTCCAACTATTTCAATACCTGCCCGTCACCTGCGGGAATCCCTCAGCTGCGGTCCCCCCAGCCCCTTTCTTTATTTCTTTCTCCCAATTTCATTTTCCTATCGACGACAGAGCTCTTCCAAAATCATTCTGCTTCTGGTTGCCCGCGCCAGTTCATGTGTTCCCAGTACTGCCCTTGTGTCGCCCATTTGTACTCCATCTCACCTCAATTTTAATTCAACTCAATTCCACACGCACGTTCATTACAGTCCTCCTCATGCTCACCAAGTTTCAGTTTTATTGCGATCCTCAGCTCCCCCTCTCGTGCACCCAACACTCATTGTTCAACTGAATTCGTACGGAGGTTCGGCGTCCTCGGTTTCTAATGTACATCCTGAGCTGGGGCCTCCGGTTCTTCTTTAGCCTCGATCTACTACTGCCTCCCCCTGCCCCTGCCTCTCTTTCTGTCACTATTCTGAGCTCTGTCATCGTAAGAATTCAGGGTGATCTTCACTCCTCCTAGGGGTTTTCCTCACATCCATTTCTTATCACTTCTTCATCCACTTCTCAATCCTTGGGTTTGCCACATCCTCCACTAGAACTCAAAGAATGACGCTTTTTCTTCAGCTTTTGTCCCGTTTTGCTTCCCTGGGTATGTCTGAGGGTGAATTCTGCCTCTCAGTGACGCTGCTCTGAACTCGTATCTAAGTGCAAATCCGATATACTAATGTAACGATCTCTGTCTCACTCTCATCCTCCCCCTCCCCCCCCATCATGACATCACCCTTCTTTCATCAAATTATACTTCGTCCGTACTGTATTTCTTATCTCTCCCCCGTTTGTATCCAACACCTACACCTGTTTTTTGTCAGTAAAACGGTGGGTTTTACTGACAAACGCCAGTAAAACCGCCGACCAGCCGCAGTTTGCCTTTAACGTAACAAACCCATTCTTTTACACAAAAACCCCATTTGGTATCTACCCTGCACGGCAACCCCATCGGACGAAGCTCGTGGTTTGTATGGGCAAAAAATAGTTTTAAAAAATCTACTATAATGAAATTTTGGCAGTTTTATTGCAACTTTTTGCATTTGCTGTCAGAGCCAAATTTCGCGTTTAAGCGGCATCCCCCCTTTAACCCTTAGCTGTTATGGACAACAAATGGTTCAACGGATTAGCCAGAAACGATAAAAATTAAAAAAATGGCGGTTTAATTGTAATTACGTGTTTGGTATCGTTTCCTAGATGTTTTTCAAACTTGGGTCTCAGAGGTGTACAACCACGTCAAGAAATGATGTGTGAAATCAAAGTAATTGCAGTGAGCCAAAGTCCTCGGAGGAACATACAGCGAAAGTCCAACCACCTGTCTTGACACCAATTGCCTACAGGCGCCTGGAATATGCCATTTTCGTCGTTCCGTCGTAGCCAGGTCATGTTTCGTATCGTCTTATGGTATTTTTCGATGCTGAATCGAATAGGATGGATCTCGGAGGTGTGAGCTCATGTCAAGCTGTTGAAGAGAATAATAAACCATTGTGTAATAAATGCTGCGTCTTCACTACAAGAAATGCGCCTCTTTATGAACGGTTTAAGACGTCTGGTTATCGCGAAACAGTAAACTACATACAACTGACCACCAATCGTTGAGCAGATGTAGAGCCATATCTTTCAATTACTTAGCAGTTTTTCTGGTCTGGCCTTTATCACCATATTATTTGATCACATTAAATTCGAGTGTTGTAATTGTCTGTGTAGAGAGAAGAAATGGAGCTCTATAAGTAATCATACGAATGCCAACAAATTGAACCCCCCCCCCCCTAAAAATTGATTGCCCTTGAACGATCTGCGGTTTCCAATGCACTTAATATTTCAGGTCTTCAGGTATTTCATTTCAGCGCTAACGGATTGGGAGCCCATTCTTCTCTGTAGGGTTTCAGCTGATAAATAAAATAAGGAAATACAATGGAAGAGGGCAGGACAATAGTTACTCTTCGATAGGCCAGTAATTTCGTATTCGGGCGTCGAAAGTTTTAACAATAGATTGTGCGGGGGGGGGGGGGGGTGAATCCCCGTCGTGATCGATCATGGGCCACTAAAATCATATCCCCGAACAATGGACACCAAAAAATTCCCTCCATTCGTTCATTATATTAGATTTTCAGTTAAAATTCATTTTTGTTGGTGCGATGTGTTACCCAATTACTTTTCAATAAGGATCGCGTAACTAAAATTAGTCTACATTTCGTGGCCAGAACAATGGATTCTCCAAACGCGGGGAATATATGTTTGAATACGTTTCATTATACGCGAATGCTCAGTTCACTGATTCAGACTCACTCGGCCTTCAATGTGGCAAGATCCAGTTTCACGAAAACGTGTTTAACGTTGACGGATTTAATAAATTCCTTCCGTTTAAGCCCGTACAAACCTAGCGTTGGCAACCGGAGTTAGTGTGGACATGCATATCTTCAAACGAATATGATGCGTTTCTTTTCGCTGTGTCTGACATTTGCTACCACAAGTCTAACTTTTCTTCGTCTCTATCCCTTTCTCTCTTTTTCTAAAAGTGAGGTCGATGTTATGGCGAATTTTTTGACACCCTCCTGATTTAGCAGTGTATTTTCCATCTATTCTGTTCTGTGCAAGTAAGCGAACCTCACGAACCCCATTCCCTCGAGGGAGGGCGCCAAAAATTCCAAAGTAAGACTGCTATACGGCACAGCAAACTTAATCATCCTCATGGAGTTTTTTTGTTTATGTTGTCCCGTGGGCGTATTTCATTTTATCATGACTGCACGTCCCAAATGAACACTATTTGTCCAATAGTCTCGTCGCCACCACCTTCCATATTTTGGGTTGATCTGGGATGAAACTCCCAGGAGCTCATCCTGCTAGCTCCTGGACCACTGAACGAGTTGGCCGTTGCAAATGTCACAATCTTTGATTTTTTTTCGTCGTTCTTAGTTCTCCTTTTGAACCACTCACCACCATGACCGGAGTTTGTGGTAATCACAATGCTTTTTATCTCTATCTTGATTTAGCTTGATAGCATCTTCCTCGAACGGTTTGCCGCCGTCTAATATCAATAAATTCTGTTGGAAAGCTCGTGCCTCTCGAACAATGTACATGTGATATCCTACATCGTCGTCAAAGATCTTTTCATGGTATTAGCAGTGTGTAGACACCAATGTGTCAGTACTTTACGCTTCACACTTATTCGTTCACTAATCCTCATATGAGGAAAATGCTTTTTTTACTTTCCTCTTCCCTATGGGTAGAGAATGTCTTGCGATCGTGTAAAAAAAGAACTTGGATATACATCAGATCTGCACACACACTGACGTTTGGCATTCGGACGCAGATAACCTCAAAATCGTAATTTTTTTCTTGTCACACTTTAGGGCAGAGGAAACGGTATTACGTAACGGTTTATTATTCTCTGGCACAGCTTGACGTTTTACCTCCGAGACCCATCCCATTCGATTCAGCATCGAAAAATATCAGTAAACGATACAAAACATGACCTGGCTTCAACGAAACAACGGAAATGACATATTCCAGGCGCCTGTAGGCATTTGTCAAGATGCGAGGAGTCGAGGTGGATGGTTCGACTGAAATGAGAGCAAACGATGAATCGATTACTTTCGCTGTATTGTCCTGCGAGTTCTTTGGCTCACAACAATAACTGATTTCATACATGGTCTGGACACAGTAGTGCACCTTTGAGACTCGTTCCATTCGACCCAGCATCCAAAAATACCTGGAAAATGATACCAAACACGGTGATAAAACTGACAAAATTGCGTTTTTGTTAATTTGCATACCATTTTTGGCCCATAACAACCATGGGCTTCGTCAGATCAGAGTGCCAATCAAGTGAGTACAACTAGATACCAAACGGGACATGGAAAGATTTGAAATTTCGATGCCTTGAAACGTTAAGTATCAAATTTTGAGGTGTGGGGGGGGGGGTTGTTAAAAAAATTGTTAACCGAGAACATATGTGTATTATTCAGAATGAATAATAAACCGAAATCCGAATTTCTAATTTGCGAATGTATCATTACTCAGGAGCCTCACAGACTTCGCACGAGAAGAGAGCTTCTGTTTGTTGGCGACATACGTGCTCCGAATAGCATTCGAGCGGTTCACAAGTCAGTAGAATAGGTAGCACGTAATTCACATTTCTTCTTTCGTGAGGAATTAAACCTTCACATCCTCTCTGCCGTCCCTCTTCACTCTACATCACACGTTACAATCTACATCTACACCAGCGGGTCAATCTTTCGGCTTTACAACGATTCGTACCTCGCATTACAGGTGCTCGTGGCATTCCTTCGCTGGACCTCTTCCTGGATCAAGCAGTAGTGCGATCCAACATAAACAGGTGTTGAGAACCGACAAAAGACGGTTAACGAATGGGTCATCGAACAATGGCAGAATGTTTGATGAGTGCTCTTGCAGGGGCGGAGAGGCGGAAGACGCTATCAGCAGATGCGCTCGCCTTCTCCAAGGGAGACTATTACCTCGCTCTTAGCTACCGAATCGGCAATGAGGTGGTTATCGGTTTATACACGGGCCTGGGTGAACCTGCGCGATGAGTTGAGAAGTTGGGAGCAATACCATCAACCAGTGTGAGCACCTAACACTAATTTAATTTAATTTCCTCCACACATACAGCACCATGGCCAAAATGGAGAAATTCAAGCGACATTGAGGTCTTCTCACATAGACATGATTTGACATTGAATTCTCTCGCTGATGTCGGAAGATCCAACCAGACCATACACGAGTAATTATGATGAAAAACATTTGTAACACACTGCTTCTTTTTTTCATCGTACGCTACAACACCAAATTGACGAGTGGCTCAAAGCTATGAATGCCAAGTGACTCCTCTCCGTGAATTTCTGGTCTGGTAACAGCAAAGCTCGAAGCCAACTAAACTTTCGAAAGGCGCATTTTTCACGTTATTTTCCTTGAACTGATTCTTGGATAACTATTTATTGGGAATGATATTTATTCTAGAATGTCGTGCAGCAACAATAATGAGTTGCGAAATGATGTTTATTAAAAGCACTCTCAGAGTTCAGGTCAAAATCGTGGGTTGAAAATCCAATGCCTTGTATCACCGAATAGTTTCGTGGAAAAATTGAAGTCATTGGTTAAGCCAGTACTTCTGACTCAAGAAGCACAGAGATATTACTTCGGTCCATAATCAGCTGACCTAGGTTTACGAGAAGGACTCCAAATTTGATATCGAAACTGTCAAAAATTCGTTGAAGGCCTAGTGTTTTTTTTTGTTCACTCTTAAGTCCAGCAAAAAACGAGACAGCAATAATATCTCAAACCATTCTGGACGCTTCATGATTTCTAGATGCCAAAATGAGGCTTATCAATCAATCAATATGAATATTCGCGCATTGTGGACGTTCGGAGGCTGGTAACTGCATGCGTATCTCCGAGAATATTTCTCGAAATTAGCTAATTTCTTTTTTCTGAAGATGTTGCGCATGTCGATTAAACTGAACACGGGAGTCTCTACTTACTGACGCATTTTCGTGAGGCTGGATATTTCTGTACAAATGATGCATGGCGCTTGGTTTTTGTTTTATTTTTACTTTGCCCTAAAAGTAGGGATGTCCGAAGATTTCCATTGAAATAAAGATTTCTCTCGTTTCCGAAACGAAATACAATATAAATACATCGTCAGGTCAAATACCTCACTATTGCCGTGCCGTTATTGTTTAAAAATCCAGGATGGAGTCTTGCACCGTCACTAATACGACGTTAAAACAGCTCATTCCAAAGTACAATATCTTACCTCCTGTAACTGGCCGTCTGTAACATCTTACATGTTCCCTCACTCAGAACCTATGTCAGTATACCTACTGTCTTGCAAGTTGTCACAATTTCAGCACAATTCGCAGTCATGAAGTAATTTCCAGTCGTTTGACAAAAAAGATCTTCCAATAGGAATGAACTGAAACGCGATGTGAGTTGAACTGAGGCTGGTGAACTTAATTATACATTTAGTTCTCAACAATCCTTCCCGAAAAAGACTACGACTTCTTTAAGGCTTTGAAAAAAACCCAGACTCCGTATCGGGAAGAAGATCTATCTGTAAATATGTATGAAGTCAGCTTCTGTCAAGCCGTCTCATGTATTTCTCAGTAACTCAATTCCAAACGAGAAAAATAGATTGCTTCATGAATTTCAGCAGGTCGTTTCACCCGCCCAGACCCAGGTAGGTGGCATGGAAAATATAGCCTTAATAAAGTGAACTCTCCTGACGTGAAAAGATCAATTATTTAACCGAGTAGTCTCGATATTTATAATGGCGAATCTTGACAGCCTGGCAGCTAATTGACTTAGAAAGCTACTGCTGACATACTGCTGACATACTACTCTCTGGATGCGTTCACATTCCTCCCCCCCCCATAATGAAATTTACTCCTCGTTTGTCTTTGGTATCGACACCCTCTACGGGAATAATGTGACATGAATGGAAAGATTTCGTAGGTCTAAACAGCTCCGGACTACTTCAGCTTCGTGTCTGACGGTACACTTATATGCTGCGAGCAAGCTAGTTGGAATCGCTGCACCTTTATCATTCGAAGGCTGGGGATGTGAGGACAAAGCAACACTACCGGCATGTCTCGGAACTGGGGCCTAAAACTGCTCCTTGAAACAGCGCCAGTCGGATCTGTGTTGGAATTGGAAAGTCAAGTCCAAAACTTATTAGTTCCCCAAGTCACATGTGTGAAGTTAGTTGTTTATGCGTTGTCAAATAAATCGTTCACTCTTTGCTTGACCCTCGAACTTGATATTATCTCTCGTATTTTTACGACAGGGCCCAGATTGAGGGCTGAATTTAGTTAACGAAATTTAAAAAGTGATCGTTTTTGTATCATTACTGTTTTTTGTGAAAATGAGTGCAAATATGGTGAAAATAGAACCGTTAGGTAAAAACAATTTTGATACCTGGGTGATGCAAACCAAATCAGGAGGATGGGACTACGCAAATGGAAAGATGCCGAGACCGACAGACGATGCTGGAGCAGCTGCATGGACCGAAAAGGATGCAGAAGCAAGGTCTGATCCTATTCTTTCTATTAGTTCATCGGAACTAAAGATTGTGAAAGGTTTGAAAACTTCAAACGAAGTGTGGAAGAAACTCCACGAGGTTTACGCATCGAAAGGTCCTGCACATAAGGCGTTACTCAAAAAGTTAGTATTGCACAAAATGCGGGTTGAGGATGACGTAAGAGAACATGTTATGAACTTTTTTGACACAGTAGACAAGTTATCAGATATGGAAATTGATGTTAACGATGATCTACTCTCAATAATGTTACTCTATAGTTTACCTGATTGTTACGAAAATTTTAGATGTGCAATAGAATCTCGAGATACATTGCTAACGCCAGATACGCTTAGGACGAAAATTATTGAAGAGTCTGAAGCTCGAGGGAAAACGTGTGAAAGAGAAGATTATTACATTCAGATGCTATGGTTGTTCGAAAGAAATTTTCAAAATCGAAAAGAGAAGATTATGGGAAGAATAGCGCGAATCGTGATTTTAAATTTAAATGTTTTAAATGTCAGAAATTTGGTCATAAAGCTTCTGAATGTCCATGCAAAGGTGAGCAAGGAAGAACTAGTGAAGAAAGTTTGAGTACCACAATGGTGTGCCTAGCAACGAAAAGTACGAACAACCTAAGATTCTGTCTGGACAGTGGGTGTAGCAGTCATATGTGTAATGACGGGCGAACGTTTATTGAAATTAATTCAGTAAGTGATACTAAATTAAACTTAGCTAACACTTCCACTACTGATGTTGTAGGGAAAGGCACTGTAACGTTTGAAGAAGAAGATGATGGAAGAATTTAGAATGAAAAATTTAGGAAAAATTCATTATTGTTTAGGTTTGGAATTTGACTATGATCTTGAAAGAGGAAAATTGAAAATTAGTCAAAGGAAATACATTCACGAAATTTTAAAAAGATTCAACATGACCAGAAAATCCAATATCAACTCCTTTGGATGTGAATGTTAAGCGTTGGTGAAGTTGGAAGCGAAGCAGAGTGAAATGAACAAATATCCTTTCCGAAATTTGATAGGATCCCTCATGTATTTGGCCATTGGTACTCGGCCTGACATAGATCATGCAGTAATTTATCTCAGCCAGTTTAATAGTTGTTATTCTGAAGTCCACTGGAAAGCAGCCAAACGTATACTACGATATTTGAAGGGGACAATGAATTACCAGCTCGTATATTGTAGGACGAACGAAGAACTGACCGGGTATTCGGATGCTGACTGGGGTAATTGCAGGAAAGATAGCCATTCATTCAGCGGTTTTGTGTTTACATTGTCGGGTGCAGCGATTTCTCGGTCGTCAAAGAAACAGAGGACGGTGGCTTTGTCGAGCGTTGAAGCAGAGCTGATGTGTGTATCCGACGGCGTGAAAGAAGCCATATATCTGCACAAGTTTCTTCGGTAGCTGGGCTTTCCTACAAACCTACGATAGCCAGGGGGCGCAGGAACACATCAGGAACTCAGCGTACAGGTCAAGAACTAAGCACGTAGACGTCAGAAGCCACTTCATCAGGAAAAATATCGAAGAGGGCTTAATCGATCTACAGCATTTGGCAACAGAAAGCATGGTGGCTGACTTTCTCACGAAACCTCTACCACAAGAAATTTGAACTTGAGGGGGCGTGTTGGAATTGGAAAGTCAAGTCCAAAACTTATTAGTTCCCCAAGTCACATGTGTGAAGTTAGTTGTTTATGCGTTGTCAAATAAATCGTTCACTCTTTGCTTGACCCTCGAACTTGATATTATCTCTCGTATTTTTACAACAATCTGATCCTCAATATCCCCTCTCATCACAAGTTAATAAACCGGAATATCAAAGTGGTGAATAAGCCTTTGGTGTCAAAAGCTTGTATAGTGGCGGTAGCACCGAAAGTGCCCTGGAGTGGGGTGTTGGGCTGGAAGTGCGTCAACTAGATGTCTCATTAGGGGTTTTCCGTGTGTTGCTTGTTCGTGTTTCAACCGGTGAGTGATCTATTGCCGAACGTTTCAGCGTGGAACGTGCTTTAGCCAACACGCACCTTCCGAAATCGACAGGAAAACAGGCCGCGAAATGACACAAAATGTCCAATACCCCACCACCCAACAAGTAACGCCTCTTAACGCCGCCTATTCCCTTGGACTCTACGATCGCCCCATGGTGATACAGATACGCTCACACACTGGTATCCGACACAGTAACCTTTGAAAAGGAAGATCTGAAGAAAACTGTTTAAAACTTATATTTATACCGATTACATAACTTTCTTTCTTACCCTCTTGGGGTGAAGAAAGTAATACAACAGTACTAAAGTTAACGTACCTGTTAGGTGAGTCCGTCTCCTCTGGCTTGTGAGTTACTGTGGGCAAGCGCTTTCGATGTAAAGACATCATCGTCTGGCCGTTTAGTCAGTACTGGAGTCAGTCAGTTGGTCGTGGTCTTTATATACAACGCTCCATCACTCCCTTCACCTTTCTCTTTGTATATAAAGACCACGACCAACTGACTGACTCCAGTACTGACTAAACGGCCAGACGATGATGTCTTTACATCGAAAGCGCTTGCCCACAGTAACTCACAAGCCAGAGGAGACGGACTCACCTAACAGGTACGTTAACTTTAGTATTTGCCTACTGGCAGACACAACCCAATTTCTTTAATACCTAACACAGCCAGTCCGGCTAAGGTACTACTAACAAGACTGACCAACAAGACCTCTCCCCGCCCCTTCCCCAACGCTCCATCACTCCCTTCACCTTTCTCTTTGTATATAAAGACCACGACCAACTGACTGACTCCAGTACTGACTAAACGGCCAGACGATGATGTCTTTACATCGAAAGCGCTTGCCCACAGTAACTCACAAGCCAGAGGAGACGGACTCACCTAACAGGTACGTTAACTTTAGTATTTGCCTACTGGCGGACACAACCCAATTTCTTTAATACCTAATACAACAGTGACCCCCCCCTTCGTGGTTAGAACAACGTTAGGCAAAGAGTCCACAATCCGCCTTATTTGCATCACAGAAAACCATTTCTTGATAGCAAAGCCATAGAACATACAAAAGAGATCACCTCGAGGCTGAATTGAATTCATTAAGATCACTAAAACCTTCGGAGGGTTTGTCGGAACGTGAGTAAACGAGTGCCGTTTCAGTTGGTCCTGCAGGTTGGACTCAAAATAGCTGACTGGCTTTAGGACCTTGACTCAGAGGTCATCATCTGTCCGAGCCCTGGTAATCGACCTACAACGATCAGAGGTTTGGGAGGGTAAAGAGTAGTCCATGTTTCCGAATTTTAGTCACACGCTATAAGTAACAAGCATACCGAGGCCGGGGAGGGGGGGGGCTCTTTTATCGTATTCCCTATGTATGTACGAAATGCACAAATAATCCTTCACACTGGCTGACAACTTTCATCGTGGGGTTTAAAAACTGTGCAAATTCTGTACGTATACACGTAGAGCTCATAGTATTTCCGGGATGATTCAGCTATCGATGCAAGGGTTGTATCATTCAATTCATTCGGATTTGGCGTACTTCTCGTGATAAAGAACGCTGGAAGTTATTACAAAACGGTTTATTATTCTCGAGCACAGCTTGTCGCAGTTTCATACCTCTGAAACCTATCCCATTTGATTCAGCATCTCAGAATACTAGTAAACGAATTGAAACATGACCACTGAAACGGAACAACGAAACTTCACATTGTCTAGGTGTCGCTAGGCAATTGGTCTATGAAAGTAGGGCTTAATCGATCGAACTCTCTATTTTTCAAACATAGCTTTGTGGGTCGTTCATCGATTTTCGGAGGTGCGTGAAGGATGAAATGGTGCAGCGCACTGAGCTGTTTACAAACCGCCCAATTTTTCCATTTGCCTCTTCATGAAGATATTGGACATCACGACGATTTGGATCCATTTGACAGGGGGTTCAATCTAATGGGCTAGGCCAGTTTTGACCTACCGGCTCGTTGGTGCCGCAAGGAGAGCTAATCGGAGGGGGTAGGGCCGGCCATCGCAGGCTGAGACCACGATTACAGCAGGCGCCGCCTGGTCGCCCATGCCTGGGGATGAATGGTGAATCTTCCTCGCCACCTACTGGAAAAAAGCGCGGATGAACTCCCAGCAGGAGGAATTCGCGCCCTGGTTCGCACGTCCTCGTAGAGGGTGCACTCGAATAGTACGTGAGATGCATCCTCACGGATCTCTTCCCCACACGGGCAAATGTTGAAGGTGTGGCGCTTGAAGAAGAAGAGACGCTGGTTGAAGGCGCCATGCGCTGACAGAAGTTGGACAGCGGGGAAGGTTGGGCGCCACCCTTTCATTCCACCCAGGCGATCACGGATGGAGGGGGGAGGGTTCAACCAATAAATGCCTGTGTCTCGTAATAATATTATTCACTGTCTAATCACGTGCCAAGTGTACCGTCCTTAAAATGTTCACCATACCAATCAAGACGGATTTCACTAATCTATATCTACAGCCGATACTATTTTATTAAGGACATCATAAATAAGCAGATGACGTTGATCAAACTCGCTGTGTACTTCAGGCATCTTGTTTCCTACGAAGATTTCTATACACATTTGTTGAACGAAGATGATCATTGACAACATGCGGAGCACCTGATATACTAAAGTCTGTGCGATGAAACGCCCAATAAACCTAAACTCCCTATACCTTCATCGATTGGAAACGAGAACAGTGGAAAATGGCGATTCAACAAGGGCCAGGTAGTGAATTTTCTCGTGTGGCTGATATTCAGACGCTCGTTCGTATGAACGTTTTTCGCAAAGGGGTAAAATTGGTTTGATCCCAATAATTCCAAGTACGGCGTGAGTGTTGTGAACCAAACGCACGAAATCTGAATCAGAAATAAAATAAACTAAGTGAAGTTTTTCTTTGCGGATAAATGCTCTTGACATCACGTTTCCAAACCGCTTTTCAGTCTCTCCCTCCACAAAACTCGCAGGTTGTGAAAGTACATTTTTCTGTGGTGAAACTCCCAATTCAATTTGTCTCCACCCCTTGGAATTCACGGAGGCGGCCTACTCGAGTCTCCTCATTCGACTGACTTCAAAGTTACGTAGGCTCTACAATTACTCGTGAAGCAGGAAACACGCTTTAGGCCGATAGAAATATTATTACTTTTGTAACGTATGAATAAATATCTGGATGTGACGTAATAAGTTTCACTTCCCTTTAAAAACTGATTTGTGGTTGAAGGTCGTTGACACGAAATCGTCTGAAGCCAGTTAAATGAGAACTTAACGAGTTCGAGAGTAAACTGTTGACAGCGGAATACTACAGCTAATTTGTAACAACCCGGGAATGTCATACGAGCAGCTGTCGTTGTCATTAGAAGCGTCGGTTGTAAAACTGAACGAGTTTGTAACCCACTATGGATATTGACGTTGTAACAGCGATGGGTTAATGAAGTTTCCAACTATTCCCCCACTTTAGTTGTTGCGCAAGCACTTCATAACGAAGCGAAACGGGATCTTTGTGGAGCTTCGCCTTTACGCTGTTCATATTTCGCAGAAAGTTACGAAAATTATACGTAATCAAGTTGAAGTTGCGTCGACTTGTAGTCGCAGTGAGGAACTCATCATAGTGTCATGATACTATGAAACTCAATAGCTACTTAAATTACATGCACTAAAGGGGAAACAAGTTAGGGGCAGGTACTTCACAACTTGGCTGATCGTCTGATCTAGTCGCTCTTTTGGTTGATGCTCAAAACAATTAATTTTCCGCCTCACAATACACAAGCGGAAATTACTTCATGCAGTGGCAAAGACGTCACGTATCAACTTGGTCCCTTCACTTTTCACCGCTGTGAAACGATTAAGTATGTGGAGTGGTGGAACGAACAAAACTTTCTCTTATACATGATGAAACTATCATTAATTTCCAAAACTCCTTACCTGTCTTGATTACATGTTCACGTTACTACACCTTTTCGTGTGCTTATTCGTGGTCCAAGAGTGCAGTGGTTGTTGACTAATTTCTTTCTCACTTGTCGTTTCGGGGCGCTTTTCCTTCTTTTTGTTGAAGCAGGGTTCCTGTGGCCAACTCAGCCGAAACCTTTCAAAATGCACCACCGAATCCTGCCAGGTTGTACTCAATCGAAGCCTTATTAATCAGTCTCTCTCGTGTACCTTTACAGTTCATATGAGCTAAATTTACGTACCATAATAATGTATCGTAACGTAACCTTGTCAAGTTATAACAAAATATATTTTGGTTTATTATTCATTCTGAATAATAACCCTATGTTTTCGGTCACGAAAAATTTTTTACAACCCCCCCTCAAAATTTGATACTTTACGTTTCAAGACATGGAGATTCCAAATTTGCAATGTCCGTCCGCTGTCCCCCGTCCACCGTCCGGGCCGTTTTGTGCCTTTAGCGTGGTCTAAAAATTCGTTCTTTCGCACAAAAATCCCATTAGGTATCTAGTTGTGCTCGGCAATCCGATCGGACGAAACCCATGGTTGTTATAGGCAAAAAACCCTGCAAATTATTACACAACGGTTTATTATTCGGATAATCAGCTTGACCTAGCATTAATGCTCCGAGACCCATCCTGTTCGATTCAGCATCGAAAAATATCATAATTATACCCAAAAAAAGGTCGAAAAGAACTGAATCGTAATATTAAAATAAACAAAAAAAAACGAAAGTATCTAGAAAAAACTGAATTTTAATATGAAAACATGCACGCTAAATACTAATATCAAAATGTAACCAAAAATCTATGAAAAAAAAAACAAAATGAGAATGAAACGAAAGAATCTAAAAAAATTGAATCGTATTAAAACCAAAACGTCGGGGAAATTGGAACGGGGACGCTCGAAGCGAACCCGGGGGGAGTTGAGTGTTGGGAGGGAAGCGAGCGGGAGGCGCGCTGCTCGCTCGCCTCGAGTTTTTTAATGTGACGGGCGGGGCGGGGGGAGTTCAAAAGACGAAACGCTGTAGCTCCCCCGTTGTACTGCGTTTCGTTAATTTTTTTAACCGTTTTTTGCCCATTACAACCACGGGCTTCGTCCGATCGTATTGCCGAGATGGCAGGCACAACTAGATACCAAATCGGATTTATGGACGAAAGAACGAATTTTTTAGACCACGTTAAAGGCACAAAACGGCCTGGACGGCGGACGGGGGACGTGGGACGGCGGACGGATATTGCAAATTTGGAATCTTCATGTCTTGAAACGTAAAGTATCAAATTTTGAGGGGGGGTTGTTAGAAATTTTTCGTGGCCAAAAACATAGGGTTATTATTCAGAATGAATGATAAACCAAAATGGTTAAAAAAATTTAACGAGATGCAGTATAACGGGGGAACTACAGCGGAAGTTAACGTTTCGCCTCCCTCCCTCTCGTCATATCAAACTCAATCACCTGCCCGCTCGACTCGCAATGGGATCGCTGGAAGCCCCCGCCGGGGCTCCAAGGCCACTTCCTCCGCACACCCCACCATCGGATCATAAATGCCTACAGACATTTACGGGCGCCTGGCGCCAGGGGAATATTTAGTTTCCGTAGTTCCATTGTAGTCAGGTCATGTTTCGTATAGTTTACTAGTATTCGATGCTGAATTGAATGGGATGGGTCTCGGAGCGGTAATACTAGCCATTGTGTAATAATTTGCAGGGTTTTTACTTTCAATAGCTCTACGAAGTAGGAAGGAATGTTATGTGATCAACTGAAAAAAAAAGTGTGATTTTCTTCAGACCTTCACGTTTTAAATACTTCTCAGTCCGAAAAGTGCCATTTGATTACACAGCGCTTCATATGTCCGCGAACATATTGAACAAAATGAATGAACCATATGAGATCCCCATAGGACGCCATGAACAGCCCCAAACTACTCAACATAATTTTGAAAATGTCATCCCGCAGGAAAGTGACGAGAGCTGCGCGATTTGAGCTTAGATTTTGTCCCACGAATCCCGCTCATGTGGTACTATCAATCTCAGACAAATCAGGATGTTAGTCCAACGGACGAATTATACCGCGAGAGCTTGTTAACGTTCGCAAGATAAAAAGAAGCAACCCCAGAAATTCTGGAATCTGAACCAGTCCCTCTCCACTTACAACAATTTCAAAATACGATCCTCCTCATTCTGAAAAAAAAAAATACTTCGCTCAATTATGTTTGCATTATATTTGATGAGTTTGCTCAGCACAACGCTTTTTGAACTTCGCTTTAGTTGATTATACTCACTGAATTAACTCGTGAGCGGTTCTCCTTCTATGCTGTCTGTGTGAATTATATTTGTTCAGGAAGAGGGCAGCTTCATCGTTGACGCGACAGTACTACTGATGGTCGATACCTTTTCGATGGATTCATATCAGATCAGCTTGCGAATCAAAGTGAAGTTGGACGTTTCAAGCGTACTGGCATTAGTGAAACGTTTCCGTTTAGCTTCACGACGTGACTGTCCAAATTAATCCCCAAAACTGCGGTTCGTAACACCGAACTGGCTCGAAGGACTTGATTGTACGGCATTGATGTGTTATAAATCGAAACGTTTGTGTGTCAAGCCTGTACAAGTTCGTTCTTTATTTTCTTCGAGAGCTGCGCGCCTTTCTTCTTCTTTCAGCGCAGCTAATTGCCCGAAATTCCACCTAAGTATTAGGCCTCTGAAGCGGCTGGTTGCTGTCGAGACTGACGTATAATCAACTTGTCGTTTAGGGAAATCACCAGGTACACGTTCAATCGATCGGAAGAGCTATTAAATTGTTCAATTCTCAGTGTAACGTTCGCCCTCCACAGTTCAGGACGCGGGACAATCATTTAATGAACGGAATTGAGTGAAGAGAAGTTTTCATATCGTTTCAGTAAGGTGTAAAGAGAACGTTGTAGCCAGTTCTTTTGAATTCTCGTGGTATTGAAAAATAATGGAAGTGTACCTGATTTGACGTATATACCGATTCTCTGTATTTGTTCCAATAATATATTTATAATATCGATCCATAAGAAAGAACGAACTGTAGTGTTACATTACGTTCATCAATTTAGGGGTCAGTTCGAAAGTCATCTAGAGTTGAATAATAACGTGCCAAATGCTGTGTGGATCATGAAATATTTGGCAGAAGCTGATGAATGGGTGACTGAGGCGATGAAGTTTTAGTTACAGAAATCTGAGTGGCAATCTCTCGCAGCTCAAGTGGATTAGAGCTAATTCGTTTAATCATCAATCTTGTCAGGGCGTTGATTACTTCAGCTTTTCCATGGCCCTCGTTCAGGTTGGAACTCAACAGGAAACGAGATCCAATTTTTAGAACCCTGCTCGAGCAATCTTGCCTTCCAACTCCTCCTCTATGCCCAGTGATCGATGTGTTATCGTTTATGCTCGAAAGGAGTAATTAGTCAAGTAGTCAGTAGTCGGGAGGAATTATTTTTTGTATTTCCCCTTTCACGCTTCCTTAATGTAGCCAAAAAGAAAATGGTTCGGGTGACGCGTTCCTTGGAGGTCATCATCGGCTCGCCATAAGTCACTCTTTTAAAAAGTGCTGAGGTTCTGGATCAGCAGCAGTCCCCTTGGGCATCACTATCTGCGCGTTATCACTGGATGGTGGACCCAAGTGTGGCACTATCTCTTGAATTTTGTTGCTTCCTCCTCGAATGCCTCCTTGGGAATTTCACAAGCCCCCCATACCCTCTTCTCCCTCACTTTCGCCGCTACGTCTTTTATATTGACTTAGTTTGTCGTAATTAATCTTACATTGACTATCAGAAAAGCACGGTGTGTAAGAGACGAATACAGAACCCACTCTTATATCATGTTCTTCTAAGATCGTTCTTACGAAAGACAACCCCTAATAGCCACGTGTTAATCCACGCATGGACAGCCAAGGATATTAAGGTCAAACACACAGAAAGCCCCCTTTACTACGTAAATTAATTGAACATTCAGGAGTCACTATAGGGTCCAGGTAATTAATACATTACAAGACCTACATAAAGTTCTTTCCTTTCAGAGTAATCAGTGCGTGATACCGTAGCGCCATTCTCATTCGTGAGCTCATATACCTTATTATGTCATGTGATAATTTAGCAATCAATTAAAGGTTGACCGTATCCAGTAACACTCCCCCCCCCCTTCTCTTTCGTCCGTCATGAGGGAGTACATACATCAAACGTATACAAATACATCTTCTATAGTAGAAATCAGTTTAGTTTTATTTGGTGACACAATCTCCTCTCTCATCATCAATAACACCACAAGTGAATCCACGAAGTCTGCTTCTGAAAGGTTTCTACATGGCCCAAGTTGAGTGTGAAGGCTCACAAGGTGACTGCTAGTACTGTTAGGTCTTATGTTGCTAACCACTCACAACACCCGTTTTAAGGCAAATTGAGAAAAAGCCCAGGGTCCGTGACATCATCTATCACTCTAGCTAATATTCATTATTTCTATCGTTATTCCTTTATTTTATTTCTTCCATTTACGACTCATTGCTCACTCATATCCCCCCCCCCTCCCATACCAGCCACCATTACACACCAAGTAGCTACGAGAGTGCTCTTCACATATTTAACGGTATTGGACGCGGCATTGAAGGATTCAAATTCTCTCTTAGCCATCACTCAACTGACAAAAAGCGTCACGCTGGGAGGGCATGAAACTGTGTTGCCCTCCTGGCCTTTACACCATTACTTCTTTCACTTCTCTCTCACTCTCTCTCTCTCTCTCTCTCTCTCTCTCTCTCTCTCTCTCTTTCTCTTTCTCTCCATCCCGTCATTTCTGTGGAAGTTGTAGTGGAATAATCGTATTGAAGCGAAATTGCGCAATAACTTCTGATACCTAGCCCTCTCATTTACGTATTCCTTCAGTTGTGTTAGGGCCTTGACCTACAGCATTTCCCATCTTCCAAGGTCGAACCGGCGTCCATCGAAGGGCCGAGTTGTTCAATCTCATCATCACATTGTGTTCAATACATGAGAACAACGAGTAAGAGAATGCACTTCATAATCATCCACCACGCGTGCTTACGAATCTCCCTAAGCCAGTAATATACCAGCATTAAGAACTACAGAGCCCAAGTTTAAGAAGGATGGAGGGGAGCTACGCTCCTCAAAAAATAGTTCTAATCGTTTAGGGTATTTATCACTTCGTACCATCGCTATATTTAAATGTGAGCAGTTATAAGCATTCGAATCATAACACTTCACAAATAGCACATTAAAGCGATCTTCCTTTTCTTACTAATGACACATTGTTTTCGTTACAGTGTCCTGTTCGACGGTGACAGTGACCAAGTGCCAGGCCGCACTCCGAACCCTGCAAGCCTTCCCGTTCTTCACCCCCACGTGTCTGTGTCGGGAACCTCAAGTTGATCACGAGTGCAACTCTTTTCGAAACTTTCTCTTCGATCATCCTTGTATCTTCGTTATTAAAAAAGGTAAACGAAGTTTTTTTAACTGGCGATGACACCAAGACGATTAAGAATTTCAGAAACTTCTATCACAACTATGCCATGTTGCCCCCATACCAACTTTCAAATGCGTTTCTTCTTCGTATCCGGGCTGGGACTAACTCTGGTTGTCTTGAGACGGAGATTTGGATTCCTTTTTAATTTATTTTTCCTGGTCTAACTAGGCAGGGCAGCAAAACAGGCTGGTTTCCCTGAAATTATATCCTTGATTCGTTGGTATATTGATGATTTAAGTGGCCAGAGCATTTGAGCCAGAAACGACGTAGGTGGAACGAGGATATTTTACAGAATCCATAAAAACCTGCATGCGGTCAATTCAGCTAAGAGAGTGATCTGAAAATAACTCATAAACGTAGAATGGAACAAAGTGGGCTGCATTCGTTGTATCATCTCATAATTAACGTAATGTGAGCTTAAGAAAAGTAAGAACGAGGTTTGAAAGTTCGGTACCACTCACATCGGACCGGACTGATTTCTGTACGAGAGCCGTAACATTATAATTCAATTCACAGATCCTCTGAGCGTGCTTCCAAATGTCCGAAGAACCTCTCAAACCCAGGACAAGGGTTTACAAAGCAAACCTTGGTCAGTCCGAGAAAAACTACGGTTTTATCAAGCAAGATTCAGTAGCTACATAATTATGATACACGCACATTTCGTTGAAGCGCGGGTCAAAATGTTCCTTTAATACCTACTAGATAACGTACAATGAAGCCGGGATGAACGGCAGTCTCCCCAACTTCCACATCTAGGTCTAAACCACTAACAGTCCTTTGTGATTTCCGTAGGAAGCTATACACCAGGCGTGTCCTTTAACTTTGTCAAACTTCTATAAGCCAATTTGCGTGGTGTAGCTCAACTTGTCATGGCTTTTAGAGTCGTCATTGTGTGGATACTCATCTAGTGTAGTCTGCCTTATTGACGAGTGTACAGTAAACAACCTCGGGAGGTTAATCCGTATCTTTCTCTCAACATAACCAAACAAAGTTGTATCAGTATACCTTTATTACCTATAACTACAGTAGTTAACAGAAAAAAGTTCTCCTTCGCTAAAATTAGTTAATCATTCAAAAAACGTTCACATTGCAGTCTAAAAAGCTACTTAACTGTGAGTGTCGTAGTTCCGCCTTTGTAAGTGCAAATTATTTCCCCCTACAAAAATCCGTTTACCGGCACCTCATGATATGCCTCAGTAATTAATAGAACAGAACCGCCAAGGGAAGGGCGATATAAACTTCAAAATGAAACTGCTGGTTGCCGCAGATGCTAGAAATCTCCCAGAAGAAATGTGCCAAATTGTAGGGTGTGTACCATTTAGTTCTACCACCAAGGATAATTTGAGCCATTCTCTCTGCTTGCAATGTCCTGATACGTGACGTAATGATATTGCTTGCTAACGGCTCACATCCACACGTAGTAAATCACACGCGTCGTTATTCTTTTTAGTTCATCACTCTTACAAACACACAGTTTTCACTCCATCTTGTTTCTGAAGGTGGAGACCACACTAGGCCCCAACGAAACCTTCCCTAGACTCGACATATCCAGATGATTTCTTTGAAGCTAATGAACTCACAATGATTAGGGAAAATTGTGATATAGTGTTTAATATTCCTCTAGGCCCTGATTTGTAAAGTCTGTCAATCAAAATCTTCTTAACATTTTTAAACTTCTAAGTCAGCTTTGGAAAATGAAACAACTTGATTTTCGTTCACCGTGAATTCTTGACGTTTGTATCTAGAAGGCTCTTGGCGCATTCCATCACGTTCGTCGTACACATAGTGAAGAAATATAGGGAGCACTTGTATCCGTAATTGGGCCTGCTAAACTCGAAGTTTCTGAACGTGAGTGTTGCTATTTGGGGGGGGGGGGGGCTTTCATTGTGAGGATTGCTATTTGGAGGAAACTGCGGCCATTCAGATTCGGTTTAGAGGTGACACCATTATAGTTAATTACTACCGGTTTCGTGGCCAACATTTCCTTTTTTTTACACTCTGTCACTAATAAATACCCGCTGTTAAGCTACATCAAGACTAGATCAACTGTTAACGTTTATTTACGTATACGTTACCTCAACTGAGTACAAAATTATTTTCAGCATTTCATGAGCGCGTTGGGAGTATTTTCACCCTGAAATCAAATGAACAGATGAAGAGAGGAAAATCTCCGAATTAACTCCAAGTCTTTGTCTCATTGTGGAAAGTAATTTACTGCACGATCGTGATTCAGTGGATTATATGTTTCTTACATGTTTTCTTCTTGTTTACAAAAATCACTATAATTTCAAATTTTGCGCTCCTTGATTTTGCTTCGTCATAAACTAGCGGATGCGCTCGTTTTATTTAGCCAAATTCGATTTATCACTGTAATTTTTCTCATCCTGAAACTGAGAACGTGTCATAAACTTGTTTCCACTGTTCAATAACAAAATTCGGCATTTATAGTTCGGATAGATGGTACAACAAGAACGTCGGATTGGATAGCTTGTCATGGATAATTGAACAGTGTAGCGAGGAGGGAAGGGATGTGCGCGAGCTTAAGCCCAAATCAACCGAAACTACAAGGTCGTGAGGTGGCCCACATTTCATCGATGCGAGTGTATAGTCCGTACGAGCAAGAGAACGTACGTTAACAACAAAAGGGGCTTCTAATTTTACGTTCATTAAATGTGTTATCCAGTTTAGGGTACAAATCTATCACAGGTTTTATCCGGAAAGGAGTTTACGAAACGAGAGATAGTGACCAAATAGCAGCCTTTCTCAATTGATCTGAGCACGTACAAATTTCAGCGAGCTCGCTACACCGCCGAGGGAGAGCACATTTAGCACACGCTGAGCTTGAAGGGCTGGCCGATGTTTCACTTTCGTTATATCAGCGTGGAGCAGCTATGGCTGGACTTTGAGGCACTAGGGACTCGTCTCGGGGATAGACAGAAGAGAAAAGTGAAGCCGAATATAACGTGAAATCTACGGGAGAAAAAGCGCCTATGGCGGTAATTTGCAAGGAGCGGGAGTCTCCATTTTTCTTTTTTTACTTTTCTCACAAACTTGAGTTATATTTCCCACAGGTATACAAGTTTTATAACTGGGAGCCTTCGGGAACCTGTGTCAACCTTTGCTCTCTGCTCTGCAGATGAGCCCAAATTTTACTCTTCGAAGAACTCGAACCCGTCGCTCCTCCCTCCAATCACGTAACCCGCAAAACAAATGACGATTGGATGATTTAATGCGGTGGTTCAGGTAGCAATTACTTGACTCCAGCTTCACTGTGATTGTTGAGGAGGTTAATGATCTATGAAAAAGACGAAAGTTCCTTCGGATTGTCGTTGAATTTATAACTTCATTATTTACACCCTGTAAATAACGCCTTGGTGCGAAGGATGTGCGTGTGAACTCCGAATCATTTTGTCAGGACCGTGACTATTTACCTTACCTCATTCGCGCTCGCTTTATTGCATACCATAGACCTACTCGATTGTGGTATTTTAGTTCCTAACCATTGGAGATGAACATGAAGAGAAGACATCAGGTCTCTGACGTTATGCTGCTGTGACGAGTAATTTGGCTCTTCCCATGTCCTAGTTTTCCCATCTCCCGACGTAATCGTCATCTCAACCAACGAATCCCCTCTAGTCACCTCTCCCTCATCACCCTCAAACCTGCTCCCCGTGCCTCCTTATTTTTCACAGCTGTACGAAGTTATGTCATCGGCCAACATTTTTTAATTTAGTCTCCCTTAGATCTTTACTTTTTATGGGCTACTGAGTTAGAAAATCACCATTTGGGAAATGGTCTATGTGTCTGTATGTTTGTCCACACGGTGGGGTGCAGCAGCGTCTGGGTCAGACCAGGCCATCACATCCTTCAGGAAGACAGGAAGAAGGTTATGGTTTCCCTCTAGAGTGGCTGAAAGGTACTCTGGCAAACGATTAGAGGGAAGGGGTGTGGCTTGCCAATGGGTTTCCTGTCCCAATTTATTCTCTACCCAAACTATGAGCCATATAGGCTCAGTTGTGGCCGCAGTGGGGTTTTGCCCAGTACCATCAATGAAAAAAAAAGGTATGAGCCGAAACAATATCCAACTTTCCCTCAGAAGCTCAAAGGCACCCAGAAGTCCCTGTTCCCTGTTGTAAATGTGGGTCAGCAGCCGCAGGAAAGTTTCCAAATCTACCAGCCACGGACTCCCTGACCGTTAGAGGAGTAAGATTCTGTGCCTTACCGAGCAAGTGAGTAGAATGGAGGGGCATGACGGTCCTCACGTGTTCAGGGGAGGCATATCTCAGGAGACGTTCGGATAGAGATAAAATTTCGTATTTCGTAAAAAAATTTTGATGCATTACGGTTTCGATCGGCTACGCATGGCCTAATAAAAGTTGCGGGCTCTGGCGTTGGCTCTTAGTCCCAAACGTTGATGATTTCTATTGCGGTGCGAGAACAAGAGAATTGTTGCGAAGGTTACGTGTTCTGAAGATATATTGGTTGTGGGAGAGTGAAGAAAGTTCGAGTTGAACTCGACGGCGCGGGCACGTAAATAGACTCTTCAGGGCGCTTAAGTTGGTCGGAATCACATAAACGCAAGACGTTCGACCAACTTTTGGAGGGCGTCCATGCAGTCACGGAAGAAGGTGAATGGATCGGAAAGTGCGTTTTTCCAGGAGCGATAAATCGCTCGAACGGTCCCAAAGTCGGGACAGAGAAAAAGAGAAAACGAGGCGAAGGAGGATTTTCTAATCTTATCCAAAATAAATCGACGGGTAACGGCGTAATCTCACGTCCTATTCGGTACTACAGAAAACACTTGATCTTCGCAGGATTTGTGACATCTTGAACCTCTTGCTGTGGAATTCAGATATTTCAAATAGCAATGCCGCCACTCAGGAACTCTGAGTCTCAACGTCTTCTATTTCCCACTGACACAACAGGCGCGGTCTCATAACTCTGGCGGGCTGAGGAAGAACAGTCGTGTAATCCTGACATAATCTGTATGTTTTGATGCTTCCTGAGGAAGAGTGCATAATGTTAATATGGTACCATCTAGTGTACATCAATGAGACAAATATATCATATGCAAACTCGTCCTTGCCCAAATTTCCTTGTGATTGATGGAGGCTGCAATGCAAAGAAAGGGAGGAACTGAGTAATTTCCGGAGATGGCTTAGTATTTTCGGTTCTTTAGACCAACGAAGTAAGTAACATAAATATGACCGAAAGCTTCTTCGAGTGGAGATATCAGATAATCGTGCTGGGAAAGTAGACCGTATCAAGATGTAGCTGTGTGCCGTGTGCACAATAAGTGTGTCAGCTGGTCATTCTTTACCCCCCATTTGTTGGTCGGTTTCAATCCTAACAACAAACACCAGGAAAGCAATTCAAGACCGAAATTTGCCAAGACCAAAGGGTCTCCTCCCTATAATGAATTTGATAGTGATTTCTTGTGAAAATTTGGCATCTCGTCGTTTACCCTATTAGAAATGGTTCATGTACCATTATTTGTCGAGAGGAGTTGTGTTTTGCGCTACATTTTGATGTCCAGTATGTCGCTCCGTTTAAGGACGCATCTGAATCGGTTACAAATTTACTGGCGTGTGATTTCTATTCCCTATGTCTTCCGCAACGCCTCCTCCATATGCCCATGTGGACGATCTGACTGTACTGATCCGTACGGAGGATGTCGTCATCAGTGAATGGGCATTAGAGAACTGGCCTGCGAGATGGGAATCCTCGTCAATGGGGCGTGACACGTATGAGTCTGTCCACAACATTTGTGAACGCTTTAGAAGAGGGTGGGTTGTGCCAGACCACCGGCTGAACCAATTCCTTACTGGACATGGTGACGTCAATGCCCGGCTCCCCTTCTTTTCTCTCAAACACGCCAGGATGAAACAGGAAACCACGTGCTGCCTCACTGTAGTTCCTACAACAGCGAGCGATGGCTGCTGGAGGAGCAAACGAACCAACCAGCATTGCCTCCTGCAAAGAAAGCCTGGTATAGGCTTGCCCAATTTGCGAAGAAGGTCATGACAAAGAAACGTGGTCACAGTTGATCTGTCTCTTTGAAACTTGCCACCCAAGTAAATAGGTAAATCAGGTATAAAGTCAGATTAAGAACTCCTCCCAGATGGTACGGATTCCCCAGGTGGTCGTACCGGCAAAGACCGAAACCTGCAGTACCTTCACACGTTTGAGTTTGGTGGATGTTGAACGAGTGCCCAGCGAATTGGATGATGGTCTAACCGCAACTTCTATGACAATCGACTGATTTAACTCTCTCCGAGGGTTGAGGAACTGTCATATTGATAACGAAACAGACCCATTTCCTCCGAAAGTATCTTAGTTCGGCTCTGTATTTCGAGCAGTTAATCCGGTTTACTACCTTCCTTCAGATAACTCAAGTGCGTTCTCAGTGATCGTTAATGTCCCAATTGCGTCGTTATTTTTTTTATTTCGTCGCTTCACGCTATTGTGCATAACTTCCGTTATATTCTACCTCTATCTTCTGGCGCTGTAAACGTATAACTCAATACCTTTCACACCAGCATTCAACATTTAATGTTTAGCAAACATCCGCATAAAATGCGACCATTGCAATCGTGGTCGAAACCGTTACGAGCATGATTGGAGCCTCAGGTCAAGGCAGAAAAGGCTGCGGGTCGGTTCTTCCCGTCTTGTACAGGCTATCAAACAGAGCAGGCGTTTGTGTATAATACATTGCTATAATTGAAGAAAGAAGAAACTTGAAGTGCGGAATTTCGAAAAAATAAGAGTCCATTTCATGATGTTCCATGATACATATTACGTATAAATTCATTGAATGGGAGCTTCCTTTATATGTATATGCCACAACGCTCGATGGGAGTCAGTTATGGGGAAAAAAGCAGCAGCTCTAAGCACCTAGGTCGTTGAAGTGGTTAACCTTCAATATCACGTATCAGAATGGATGAGTTGCAGAGTCCCAAACGTTTCTAAAATCTTGAGTATAGAACATTTTGGTGTGGTTTGTATCGGCGTACTTTTAAAAATTAAATATCTGGTGCCACACATCACACGCGTACAAACTATTAGCGATTAAAGTTCCACAATTTCGGGCTACTGCTATCTATGTCACGACCATTATGCAATTATCAACGTCTAGGTAGTTGAAAGTATTAATAAAAGGATTATTTTGGAATAGTGCATGGTCACAGTTCTGGAATTATTGGGAGAAAATGTCATATAATGTTAAAATGACGTATGTTTGAATTTTAGAATTTCTGAGGTTGCCCTCGATTATCTCATGACCATTAGTCATTGATTAACCGCGTAGGCAGTTGTACAGACTGCCACTATGACTCTTTTCAGAACGCTTACGTTGTGTGAGCGCGGGTAAAAATTGCACCAAAGTTGTTTTCATTCGAATTTTTCATGATTACTTGCGCTCCTCTCGTCATTTTCCCAGGAATCAACTTCACTATACTTTTGGATTAAGTTTCGTTTAAATAGTTAGAGCAGTTTTTGAAAAAAAGGGGGGTTTTGATCGCTATGATGAACTACTGACCATTTTAACCCGCGGATACTCGCTGCGTAAGCCTTACTCTCACACGTCTGGATAAAACAGCATTCCCTGAAATACGAGAAGGCTAGGAATATGAACTCGAGTATAGTCGGTGGGAAGGAACACCTCTGGACAAAGGGTACCAGAAGGCAAGGTCGGTTACTATTGGGTGTCAGAAGAACGTATTTGTTTAAGCGAAACTAGAGTTGTGAGAAAAACTCACACGCGAGTGCTTGAGTTTAAATTTTTCAGTGCCTGTGCAATTTGTTCTAGCTGCCGTACCAAAGTAAGTATTTAACCTATAAAACCGCATCAATGCTGTTATTTCTGAAGTTTTTTCACACATTCGTTCAACACGTATATTCCCGAATACCCGCTGGCTTGATTGGGAAGGGCTTGCTTGATGGGGAAGTACAGTTTCGAATTATTTAAAAAACTAATGTTACAGTAGCAGTAATTTCAAAATGTTGTGTGGTTATGTGCTCTAAATAGTTATGCGAAGTTCTCCAACGTACAACTAGCACAACTCTTTTATTTGGTGTCATTTCCGATTCGGCTGGTACTATTTTATTGGTAAAAAGGCCAATACTCTGATAAAGTGATGGAAACACACAAGCACAAACACGTTCATCACCCAGAACCTTTTTCGCACTATTCACAAAATTAAGTTTGCCGGGACACCGATTTCGCCGAGAATGTAGCTTTATCCGGCTTGCTGTACGTCAAAAAAGCTCAACTCGCAAATGCGAAGGAACACCAGGCTTTCAAATCATACTTGTGCAACGCTTGTGACAATTTAGTTTTGAAGGAATCCGAACATCAACTATTGCGCTTCTATGCACATTAACCGTAACTCTTCAACCGGCTCTCCAGAGAGAGGTACAAGGAGCTGCTTGCACTGGGGAGGAAGGATATGAGGATCATATGTGGCCTGTTCACAAGTCACTGTCTGCTGAAGTACAACCTTGCAAATATTGGCAAGTGCGAGGTAAAGGTACGCAGGTTCTGCGACGTAGGGCTGGAGACGGCAGAGCACGAGCGCCATTGTGTGTTTGGGAGGCCTTTCTTCAGCCCGAAGAGGTTGTGGCAAATGCAGAACTTACGGATATCCTCCGCTTTGTGCGGTGGTATTGGGGGCGCATAGGTGACCACCACCAAGTGAGACCAGTGCCGTGGGGCCTGGAGGTGGTGCAGGGGGGCCACGATCTGAGAATCATGGACGCCCTCACAATAGGCCCGTTCGTGACTGCAGTGAGGGTATCGCCTGCAACCACCGTTAAAGGGGGAAAAAAATGCACATCAACCTGACGGTACCAATGGAAAAAAAAACTTTGTGAAAAACCACTAATTTTAGGAAGTCGGGTTGTAAAAGTATATTGTAAAAAATAATAATTGTGAGTGAACAATATTTATATACGGGATGACTGCTCAACAACTGGCAAGGAAATTGTTAATGACCTGCTAGATATCGAAATAAAGCCGATTCAGTTCAACCGTACGAAACATGTAGGTAAGGAAACAAACTTATTCGCATTTTCAAGATATTCAAATGTTTCAAAAATATTAGCGTAAATGTGGTAGAATGAAAAAGTAATCGCATTCTAAATTTAAATTTTTTCCACTTAAATAGAGTAACACCTGAACTAATGAACTAAATACACAATGAATACTAGTGATAATAAATGTGTAAAACGTGGTAGAGTGCACCAATCGCACTGCTAGCTCCAGAATCCTGATAGAATCGCTATACTATTGGGTACAAGACTTGAAACACGATTGAAACAGTTTTATTCTTTAACTTGCTCCCATAATGCATTCCAATTTGAATTTTTCTGCCGAATTGAAGCTGAATTTTAAAAGCAAGTACCGTCGGTAAACTTGGTAAAGGAAGTTTTCGGGGGATACGACCATCTCTGACTGAAAAATTATCCTCGTGAGATAAAAACGAAGTTTATTCAAATACTCTATTTGAAAGTTGTTTAAAATGGAGATCATTGAGAACCTTCGCAAAGTGAGTTGAACCGTATCCGAGGAGTAGTGATGGTTGGAATGTAATAAGCTATTCAACGATTTATATGGAAATTTGCTGTATAACCAATATATAAGGAGTTATGACTACTTTTACCGTAGAAAGTCGTACTTAACATAAAAAGGAACGATTCTGGTGTCAGGGTTGAGTGTTGATCAAGGATGTTGGAGTGGGGTTTTGTGGCATTCAAAGTGTATAATTTCCTTCCTGGAGTTAATGACTTTATCCTGAAATAATTCGTATCACTGGAATAGATAAGCCATATGAAGGCAGTACAAAACTATGAATGCATGTAATACGTGCGTATATGTACGAGAATATGCCATCAGAAGGGCCGTGAATCAGGGTCACTATGAGAACCTTCCAGATCGAAGCACATGCCGCAACTCAGATACAGCTTGGCGGACAGAGATCCAAATAGGAGGGAACCTTCTAGTCTGACGTGGAAAACTGTTCAAGCAAGAGGGTCGATCTATGAGCGTAGCTCTGGGAAAAAAGTCTTCTGAACGAAAGAATGGAACGGGATGGGGCCGAGCTTCCAGCAGGGAGAACCGCTCTATTGTCTTGACTCTTCAAGCGTGAAATCATTCACGGATGAACACACCTCTGACTAGGGCGGCGACGAGAGAATATAGGTATTCCGATGTGGGACTTTTCATTATGCTGTTTTCTTCGTACGTAAACATCGAAAAATATCATCGGATCGTGAACAGGGCTCATGGAAATGGTTTTGTTCGGGAAGACGTCGAGCACAAAAAGTTTGCCGAAGTTTTTGCAGTTTGTCAGCTCTTTCGAATAACAGGAATCATATCGCGTCTTGTGCCTTCGTTATCACTAGCGCAGAAGCTTCATCTTCGAGGTTGAAAACAGGAAGAATTGGACTGTTCAAATTTGGAATAAACACTGGAGGTTTTGTTTTTCGGAGCTTTCGCATAAATCAATATTCGTTCTCCTGTAGAATAGAGGCATCCCTCAGATGCACAATTCATCACATGAACGGCATATTGAATGAACATGCCGACTTGACGTGGTATATCCACCTCTCAAACAACCACTATGCTCATACCACACAACAACCGTTGGTCAGATATGATTGGGATGAATTTGATGAGGTGATATCGCACACTTGCCTCACATGGACATTGAATCCAAAAATACGTAGGTAACGGGCGAAGCAGTCTCTTATAGATGGAAGCCAATACTGGTTCGAAAGCTCAAGCTGCTGATCCTGATGGCCCGCACTTAACGGTACTCCCCTATCCAGGACTTTCCCATCCCTCAATTTTAGATTCCTCTCCACAGCAGACAGCTCCTCCCGAACTCACGTGAAAGTCGGTCGTCTCCAGCTCTCCCAACACATACTTGTTTCACTTCTCATCGACGTCTAACTCGGATTTCTCCTTCCTTTCCTGTACAACCAGTTTCACGACTTCAGAGCCCCCCCCCCCCTTGTTTGCGCTCATATACGCAAATCATATCCTGTTCTAGTCACTTCTCCTTTGTACATGTTAGTCTTCAAATCTTGTGGTATTACAACTCATCAAATCACAAGTTCGTGCTAAACTAAAACCTGTCTTCGAGATTCATTGAAGTTTAGTCCAAACGGTTCATATGGTCAAGTGCAGCCCTCTCTAGATTGGAGAACATTCATAGAAAATCAGTAGTGTGTTAACAGAGGCAGGTGTTGATCGCACCTGAAGTGATGTATGTGCTATGCTACACACTAAAGGCTTGACAGCCACCTCAGCCTTCCGTTTCTCGTCCGATTAGGATCTCACAAACGCCTGGCTTTTGTCGTGAAGCGACCCAGAGGCGTGGTTTGGACCTTGATGCATCACCGATTGACTCTTGCAGTGTAGTTCTTAGTAAGATTTTTGCCCAATTCGTTCGGTAGTAACTCACCACAAACTAGTAGTCGGAATTTCCTCAGTTTCCCTGGTGTTCCATCTGAATAGTAGTTCAAAAAAGCTGCACTCTTAATTCTGCTGTGTCGCATACCGAAATAATAAGATAAAATAACTGGTGTAAATTGAATAGATAGTGAAGGATTCCTCCGATAGTCTAGGTTTGAATTCAGAGGTCTAAGGTCTGACACTACTCTCGTGCACACGGTGTATGCACACAATAGTAAATAGTGGTTGTGAGTGGGAAAATAGCTAAACTTGTTCAGCACTATGCATGGTGACGCTCCTATCAAACCGACATATCAACGCCATTTGATTGCGATGAACTCACGTCGGTGACATCGTTACGACTGTAAACAAAGAAACCCGCTCATCTTCGACCTATTCATGCTATTGAACAGTTTTTGTTGACGTTCCTACAACCGTGAGGGTTAAGACGTACCCGACACCCAAGAAACTGAAGTTAGGCTGTTGGTAGAGTATGAGTTTGCACTAACTATAAACGTTCCCCCCTTCTACGACATGTCGTAGTTTCCATAATCGTGGTCAATCCCGAGGACATAACCTATGACAATAAATATCTTCCGCAAGAGATACATGAGCTATTTAAGCATACCGGAGGAATAAACCTATGGGGCAGCGTTTGTCTACGTGAGCGTCATATCAGTTCGATATGCAACTCACAACTCCGTGATTAACGTTCTCGTTCCACCACGCAAGACATGGAGACTATTATTTCCTTGTTGACGTGAAGTATTTGTAGCCTTTGAGTGGTAATACGACCTCCTGGGGGGTAAATGAGGTTGGTTTACATTTGTTGATTACATTTGCTGATGAAGGTAATAATAATCGTGTAATGAGGAAATTAAACCAGCTCTCCGTTTAGTAATTATGCTTCCATTCTCGCTGATTCAGTCGTCGTGTTACTGCGCGGTTGGGCGATAGTAATGAAATTCACTAACTCAAACGCAGGAACAACTGGATCTTGCTGAGGTTGGTACACTGTCTTAATGTACAAAGACGATGCGTCGATGGAATTGTAGTAGCCTCCACGTCAGGCGTGCCACAATCGCGTGGCGGTAAACACCATCGATTGTTCATATGCTGATATATGGGTGGATTCATTTAGTAGTTGCCAAATAACCATTTGAAAAATAAAGAAAGCACACCGCCAGAATTTTTCTCTCTTCTCTGCGTACGAGACTATATGAACCAGTCCCAGTACCTCGCCACACTAGACCTACGTAGTGGATACCATTGGGTTAAGATACAGGTGGAGAGTGTTCAAAAAACAAGCTTCGCTGTTCCTGGTGGTATTTGGGCGTGCCAAAGAACGCCATCTGGATTGAAGAATACACTTTTCAGAAGACAGATTTTCAATCTCGTGAGCTCTTGCCTCCAAGAACATCATTATTTTGCACGCTTCATGGAAGAAACAGTTGGAGGAGCTATGCGCATTGCTTCAGCGTCTAGAAGAGGCTAATCTCAAACATCAGGAACTTGAATGTGCAGCAGTTGAGCCGCATTGTTAGTCCTGCAGTTATTCAGTCTGATGGTGGATAACTTACAGCGATCCCGAGCTCGGATCCTATACCGCTGAAGCACCTTGTGCAACGTTCCTGGAAGATCGGTCATCTTATTAGCTCCAATAAAACTCTTGAACCGATGGGATTTTGTTTTTCATTATCGAACAGAAAATATCAATATTTTAGTTATCAGCCTGTCCTTTGTGTAAAATATGTGTTGGGAAAAAGTTCCATGGGCAGCCTCCTACTTCAACTTTCATCGAGTTTTTATTGATTAACCTCGGATTAGTCGCCGAGATTGGCATTATCTCTATTTCCACCTTTTTACTTTTCTTGGCACTACGAAGTAGAAAGGGAAGTTATGTAATCGGCTGAAAAAAAAATTTTGAGTTTTCTTCAGATCTTTACGTTTCAGAACCTCCTGAGTCCGAAAAACACTATTTTGGAAAATGGTCTGTGTATCTGTGTGTGTGTATGTGTGTCTGTGAACGATTTTTAGAGAAAACCACCGTACCAAATCAGCTCAAACTTGATGTCTCGCTCGCGGGTTACCATGGGACGCCAAAATAATGGTATGAACAAAATCCACTGAAAGTTAACTATAGTAATCATAGTGATGAAAACACCAAATATTTTTTTTCTCAAAAACGGCTCTAACGATTTTGATTAAATTTTTTATATTGGTAGCTCTTAATAAGATGATTATACCATAAAATTCCCATTTGTGGGAAAATGACGAGAGCAGCACAATAAATTATCAAAATTTTCGACGAAATCGATTTTAGCGCGGTTTTTAGAGAAAACAACCGTACCAAATCAGCTGAAACTTGATGTCCAGCCTACAGGTTATCATGGGACGCAAAAATATGGGTATATGAAAAATCCACCGAAAGTTAACTATAGTTATCATAGTGATCAAAACACCAAATTTTTTTTCTCAAAAATGGCTCTAACGATTTTGATTAAATTTTTTATATTGGTAGCTCTTAATAAGATGATCATACCATAAAATTCCCATTTGTGGGAAAATGACGAGAGCAGCACAATAAATTATCAAAAATTTCGACGAAAAGCGTTTTTAGCGCAGGTTTTTCCTTATAAACTACGCTGGAATTTTTGTTGAATGTTAAAAAAAATTGGTATTGTAGTCCAATTCAATACCTGAAGGGTGAGTGTTTGAAAACGCTCTTGACATACATGGGGCTCACTCCAGAAATTCCTGAATTTCAACTACCGCCGTTTCCCTTAATACCAGCTCTAACAGTTATTACCCAATAACTCTGCCAAAGCGATTACTATCTTCTTCAAAAAATTCATGTTATAGCCTCATTAATTATCTGTGCACCAATCGTTCAATAATGGTCCTGGGATGAGTACGAGCAGCACAATAAATTTCGGAGCTGTAAGCGCTACCGCTTCCTGCTGCCGCGAAGTGTTGTTTGACCAAGTTCAGACGCACTGAGTGGTAAATGAATTGTTTAAGTAGAAAAAGCCATATAGAAAGTGAATTGACGTAGAGCTAAGGAAAGTTGTGTGTTGCAACGCACCAGATATTTTGCCTGATAAATAGATGCATAGCTGAAAACGTAAAAGGGAGTTTTGAAGAGAACTTTGTTTGAAAATTAGTGCTCCTACCACATTATTTCATTTCAAGTGAGTGGGAATCTTCGTATAATCAGTAGATGAATAGAATGCACCACGTTAGAATTCTTTGCAGAATTGACGTGACTTGGAAAGAAAATCCAGGGCCTGAAAGGCGGAAGCTGTACTGTCCGCTCATCATGAAGAAGTTGTTTACCATCTGAGAATAACTCTAGTCTTCTTATTGTTGTTAGCTCTGAGCCCCAATATGCATTTTTTGCATTCAGGTCACATCTAATGACGGCGTGGAAGCCCGAGCCCCTTATCAGTGACGTTGTTCTTTTAATTGACGTTGAAGTGCGGTGAACAACTGCGCCCTCCTGACTTGGCCTCTTGTATTATTATTTACAAAAATTGTGCCGGATCGTACACACGTATGTCGTTCTTTCACTGCTCCGAACCCATCCCATTCGATTCAGCATCGAATACTAGTAAACCATACGAAACATGACCTGACTACAATGGAAGTACGGAAACTAAATATTCCCCCGGCGCCAGGCGCCCGTAAACGTCTGTAGGCATTTATGGTGTGATGGAGGGGTGTGCGGAGGAAGTGGCCTTAACCTTCCTCCGCCTCGTCAGGCAAAGAGTCGGGGAAATTGGGACGGGGGCTTCCAGCGAACCCTCGCTCGGCAATTGGCAGGACGTTACAAGTCCAAAGGGCGTTGCGAGTCGAGCGGGCCTTGAAAACGATACGAAACACGGCTTATTTGTGATTATACTGCGTTTCGTTAATTTTTTAACCATTTTTTGCCCACAACAACCATGGGCTTCGTCCGATCGGATTGCCGAGATGGCGGGCACAACTAGATACCACATGTAATTTTTGTGCAACAGAACGAATTTTTTAGACCACGTTAAAGGCACAAAACGGCCCGGACAGCGGACGGGGGACGGATATTACAGATTTGGAATCCCCATGTTTTGAAACGTAAGGTATCAAACTTTGAGGGGGATTGTAAAAAATGTTTCGTGACTGTAAACATATGGTTAGTATTCAGAATGAATAATAAACCAAAAGCAGCGTCCCTTCGTTGGGCCTGGGGGAACCAATTGTAACCCACGAGAACTGTCAGATTTCACCCTTAGTTTGACTTTCTGTTGCACAGGTGGAACATTATAGTGATGAAATTGCTCAGTCAATTTTTCCAACGAAAAGTGAGCGGATGAAAGCGTATTTGCTTGGACGTTAACACAATAACATCTAAGAGGGAAGTGATCCGCTCAACGAGCGACATGCAAGGCGTTAGGTAATAAAATTCCACAGCCCACGTCAACATCGCTGACCACCTCGTCAGGGCGAGAAACCGTATTGAATGTTTGCAGTACTGCCAAACTGAGACGAAGGGTGACTACCAAGGAACGACGACGGCTCGGAACGACCCTGAGTAACTGCTACTACTTTGGAACAGAGCAAAATAAATATTGAAAGGTCGGCCTCAGCATCTTTCCTGCTGAGTAGCCATGTCGTGTGTAGTTTTGCGATTTCACTGTTGAAATAATGACATCCTGGTAAAAATGGTAATTCGTGAAGAACAATAACACGAATAGCTAGGTTGATACACGTTAGACTCTCATGTTGCTCGCCGAATTCTGAGACTGAAAACCCTGTTCATAAAACGGTTGAACCACTCTTTAATGTCGGTGTACACAATATGTAAAACTGGGGATGACTAATACAATAACTCAGGCCTAATGATGAAATACACGGCGAAGAGTGAACTCCTTGGGAAATAGCGTAAGGCGGAGCTTTTTCTCCTCGTGGTTGGCAGTGGGATGTTTCATTTTCTTCTAAATGAGAGCGCCATCATTCAGCATTCATTGCTTGTCTATTATCCTGCGTGAAAAGTGAAAGCGTAATTCCTTCATGACATCAGATCCGTAATTCCCGCTATGAATATAAATGTTGAATCTCTATAACAACTTCAAACGTTGTTAACGGAGCGGTAGTTGTCAGTATTAATATTACAATCTCTAACTAACCTGATCACTGCCAGCAATATTGTCGCCACTCTCTTAGTCAAGAAGCTTGTATTCCAGAGCTTATTGTTATTCTGAATCAGTCTTTCGCTACATCCTACTTCCCAAACCCCATTTGAAAGGCTAAATCCGGTTAGAATGTGGAAGTGTTCCTTCGAATCCGGGGAAACACGTACCACTGTTTGGAAACTACTATTGTTCCACCGTCAGTATTGATTCTCTCGATATTTCACGTATTTCTTGCTCCACAGAAAAAGTGAATACGTTCAAGTTGTGCTATCTTATTCAGAAATGCACATTCTCAAGGAGCATTGCTGATCTCCAGATTGTAATGAACATTCAGACATGCTGAGTGTATCTATCGTAATAAGAACGGCCACTTGGAAATCAAGGTTTCCGAGAATAGAAAGGTTATCGATTCACTCTGAACTGCATCTTTTTTCCTTCTTTTTGTTCGAATGAGGATGAAAGACTCCAAGCTGTCGAGTGAGTGGTTTTATTTATTTGTTTTCAGCATGCCATAGGTTAAGTGAGAGAAGGCATTATTTTTGAATTTTAGTTCTTTTCCACCGGTATGCTTTTATTTTAAATCAGTTTTGTGTGTTAGCTTCATTTTCGTTTTTTTTCTTTATTAAAAAATTAACTTTCCTTTCTTGAATTTATTGTATTTCGTTTTTCTCGATTCATGGGTTCATCCCCACAACTTATTTATTTTCTTATTCCACCGTTCACTTTAGCTCCAAGGAATAAATAGGGAAAAACTTACACAATGTCCACAAGGTGCCATGAAATTCGGTGGTGTACCTTCTGAGCTCAGTACATTGAAGAAGAGTTTAATTGTGAGGTATGACGCATCACACAAAGTTTCACTCTCTAGCAACAATTTGAGGGTTCGCTGCACTAAGATGCATTTTATCGTTGTAGAGCTGATGCTGTAGTAAAAACGTACCCCTGGGTTCAATCAATTGTCGATCTCCTCTCTGAAAATTACGGAGAAAACATGTTTAATGTTCGAAAGTGTGCGTGAGAGTTGTTATACCTCTTGAGTAAAGTGTGCAACGTGATATGACCTGGACGAGAAGACTGCATTTAAAAGGTGTGTGGGTAGAGGTCATACCCCACTTTGTGACTGAGCGTTATAGAGGGGACGTCATTCTTGTAAGTAGTCTTTTCCGAATGCTTAATAGCAGAGTTCATGCAGTGTATGCTTGAAGTAGCTCCTTAAGGTTGACTTGACGACTGGGACTTCTCTTCGGCACTTGTCTAAACTGAAACTTGTGAAGTGTGTGGCGAGATTTGCATGTGTAATTGGTAAATTGAGGGTTCCAGCAGTGGGATTTGTTAGTTGTTCTTGCGAATTTCGAATTGTGAGTATGAGGCTCATTCAATTACATAAGATGTTATGGCATATGTTGGCAGGACGAAAGTTAATGAGTATATACTGCCCGGAGGACCAAATGTTGGGCGCACGGAAGGGCGATAAGAAAAACTCAGTGAGCGTAAGAAGGACTGTATTTTGTGCAATGAAGTGAGTGGAGTTTGTGTACAAAGGGTGAAACACGGGGACGGCTCGTAAAATGGGGGAACTGGCGTGAGAAACTGTATCGGAAGGAGATGAGTGAGCACAGGGAGACGAGTGTCTTTCGCGAGAGTTCATAGGTGAACGAATTTGGGGAGAGCTGTCCATTGTAGAGAGGAGTGTGAAGAGGAGGGGAGGAAATGATATTTTGGAATGTCCAGCCGAAGCGAGAATTCTGTCACCATGGAATCCCGGCAGGTACGAAGGTCTTCGGGGAAACGATGACTTTGCCATTAAGGGCCAGGGAGTCCCGTTCAGGCAGGTGTGGCAACTCCGAGGTCAAAAAACTGATTCGGCGTTTTGTGTCGCACAGCATATTCGCCCTGTCCAGTCGGCCAATGACGTTTAGCGCTTACAATGAGCTTCTGCATTTGTTGCAGCTGATTTTTCCTGCCTAATTTTTTACTTGGGCTAGAACTGTGGTCGTTCTGTGTTTGTATGGAAACTGTGTGTAGCTAACTGAATTCGATTTGGGATGTGAGACATTTTACGAAGTAGGAGTGTGCTAGGGTTTTTGTGGTCGTGATGAGGATAAGGTCAGTGTAAGAAAGAGAAATGAATTACGGGCGATAAAAATAGTCAGCTTTAGGATGACGACCACTGTTTGAAACGCGGCTCGTGTATTGATTTCTCACTTGCACCAAACATAAGTAAGTAGATAAGTTTTGGTATTGAGTTTTTTTAGTGAGATCTGTACTTGTTTCTTCGGTTAGTCCTGAGTTGAAATCATATCGTAGCCATGCAGTACCTCTGTGTATGTGGAATGTTCTTTTTTGGCCACTATCACCTGTGGGCGACTATCAGAACTCATTTAGTGCCTCGAAGGTTTATGATGCAATCAGTATGACCTGCGTTACTTGATGATAGTGGTAAGAGTTTTCTTGTCTATGGGGCATAACTTCGACTACTTATTTTGATTTCTTAGGATGTAAGTAAATTACGTTAATCGTTCGGTGTATCAGATAGTTATTATGTATCTCCCAGTATTCTGGGTGGGTGCATGAAATTCAGCTGTGGTTTGCCCTCCAATTGAGGGGTGCATGAAATATGAGCGTAAAGCGGATGATCAAATTGTTTCGCGCCTTGACGGACGTAGGAGAAAGGACTTCCGAAGCAGTCGAGGCGCTGTTGGCTGGCTCGTGTGTCCGGCCATCAAGGTTTTTTTTGTCGGAGCGTAGACAACACTGGTTATTGTTATCATTATTATTATATCGCAATTCTATCAGTTTTTCATAATTATTAATGAAATATTCATAAACTCGAAACCTGAAGTTCGACAGCTTGTGTATTGGTATATCTATTTTCACTCACTATTGACTCACGTGGCTTCGGTTCAACCAAGTTTTCTTCGAATCGTTCAATGGATGTTGGGAATTCAACACGACGAGAGAGATGGTTTCAAAAATATACATTCAGACGACGACAAGGGAGAATTCGTAATGTTAAAGGGAAAGCTTCAAGAGAATTAAATCGTAAAGGAAATCCAGATGGAAATCGGGTCACACACATCCAAAGAGGGCAGTGACACGTTGAGAGTCAGAAGAGCTAGCAAAGGGAAGTGAGGTTGGAACGAGGTCAATGAGGAGCATCCCCGCTCCTCAAACCCTTTCACCGGAGCAGGTTTACAGACGCTTAATTTGAATGCAAGCAAAAACTGCCGCCTTGGTAGGTATAACCAAGGGTCGTGGGTCGTGTAACAACTAGTACTTGGGTGGGATGACTCCAGTACTTCAGACTTGGCCAGTTGGTTCGATATCCTTCCTTCTCCCACTAGTTCAAGCCGTTCTGCAATTACACTCCAACGTTCAGTGTTCTTCGTATTCTAAACGAACGCGAGGTTTACCAGTTATCTCAAAAATTACAAAAGGTCTCGAGTGAGACGTGATAATCGTCGATGTGGTGACCTACTTTTGCAGGCCATGATTGCATCCAGGAGCAAGAAAGATCGTATTATCCCTCTCGGCAGAGAACAGTAACTAATCAGAAGAAACTGTTTGGGGGAAAATACATCCTCGTATTCTGATACGTTTTCGTCACTCAAAATTTCAACACACAGCCAAATTCGTCGCGTCAAGAAAATTGGTTCTCTCGACTCAGGCGGGTTTGAAACGCTAATGCGATGGAGAAGAGTTTTTGTAAGACGGTAGTAATACTACTCTTATAATGAGAATTACTTGTTTGGTTCTCCATTATCCAGAGACACAAAAACTTTTGGGGCTGTTTTGCAATCAAATGTTATTGGGGAACGTCGGAGTGGGATTAACCGTGCTGAAGTGGGATGCTCACACAGTTTGACAACTTTGACCGCACCGGCTAATTGTGTGGAGCGTAAGCTGATTAGGCATCATCCACTTCTCACTCCTCATCATCCACTTTGATACATGAAGGTATCAAACGGTTGTTACACAAGGAGAGCTCAATCTCGAGTTAGTTCAATGTCAATAATTACGTTGAAAGTGAGCCCCGCTCATCTGGATTATGGACAACCGCAATGCAGTGTACCAAATATTCGCGTACGAAATTCACAAACAATAAAAATAATTGACGTATCCGTAATGAATAATTCAACCAGTGCCGCACCTGAAGCTTTTTGAATTTGTTCTTCAAATCTTCATAGAACCGTTTGCTTTGTCGTTTGTAGACGAGTGCTGATACCAATAACGTACTTACTTACGTTCTAGATTTTCCATACTGTGCCAACCACATTTAGCGTATACCTCACCAGTATCGTGGACTCAAACTTACGGCCAGCATTGACTCTGATAAACCAGCAGGGGTTTTCAGGAGAGCTCTAATTTCCAACTTCGACTGTGGAAGTCCCTCCCTCCTCTCCAGCACCCGAAGCATTTTTGGTGAAGGTACGATGAAAGGGAGGTATAAAGCAAAAAGAGGAGGTTTCATTTCTCTTTGCAAAAAACGGCTTTAACAATTTAGATCAAACTCTTGGGCTGCTTGCAATCTCCTCTCCTCCGCTCAGGAACCCCTGAATCAGCCAAACAACGTGTTTTTTAACAGTTCAAAATTTTCCACTGTCATTTTTTAAATTTATTTTATTTTATTTTTTTTAATAATACTGTCAACTTTATTTGTATAGTTAGATACATTCTGGTTGTGCACATTAGTTTGTATATATTTTATATTGGCACTTGTTCATGAGGTCTTTGTCCAATGACAAGCCTCATACATTGCTGAGTAAGTCAGCACTTATTATTATATATAAACATAGATAACATGTATATAAACCAATAACGAATTGTAGATGCGATTATAACGATGATAATAGGATAAAGGGGACAACGAAAATGTATTAATTATTAATAAAATCACTCGGTCTTTTCCTTTTCAAACGCCGTTTGTTTCGCTCTGGAGGGGGATTTTGTGCACTGGTCCTAAGTTATGGATTTTCATGTGTGATGAGCGACTGGTGGAGTGTATTGTAGCACAATGAGACTGTTTCCTGTACTCCCAGGATGTCCAGGTCTTGATGCAGGGCTTTGTTTCTGTCGAACCATGGCGCATTGGTCATCATCCTAAGGCATTTATTTTGTTGGACCTGCAACTTTTTTACTTGGGTATCTGATGCCGAACCCCACAGTCCACAAGCAGAGGTCCAGATTGGGCGAATCATGGTTTGGTAAAGTAAACGTTTCGCGTGAAGTCGCAGCGGTGACCTGTTTCCCATTAAACGTGCCAGGAATGTGATTCTGCTGCGAATCTTCTGTTGTAGGCCTTTTATATGGAGATTCCAAGTCAACTTTGGATCTGGTTCCAAACCTAAATAGCGAACTGAATCTGTCAAGGGGATTACGTTGCTTCCAAAGGTGATAAGCACATCTTCCACGTTTCTTTTTGGGGTAAATCGAACGACCTTGGACTTGTTTGGATTTATTTTAATTCTCCATTTGTTACACTAGGCATGAACTTCATCAAGCATCAACTGCAGGTCATTTTGAGTGGTTTGACATGTGCCTTTGCTGAGAATGGCCGAGTCATCTGCAAATTGAGCCACCTTGATTGAGTTTGTGGTAGGTTGGGGGAAGTCAGACGAGTAAACGAGGTAAAGCAGCGGCCCCCACACGCTCCCCTGAGCAACTCCTGCAGACATGCCTCTGGGGGAAGAAACAGAGTTCCCTAGCGCGACCGAGTAAGTTCTATCATTCAGGTACGAGTGTACAAGGCGGTATAGCGTATCCGGTAAAATATTTCTGACCTCAGCAAGCAAACCCGGATACCAAACTCGGTCAAAAGCTTTTTCCACATCCAAAAAGACTCCAAGGCAAACTGAGCACTCTTCCATATGTATCCATGATCATCTGTAACTCGATGCAGCTGTTGAGGACATGAGTGGTTATGGCGGAAGCCAAACTGTGTGTCCTGAGATCATAGGTCTCAGGTGAGTCATGAGATAGGGCAAGAGCAGCCTTTCGAAGATTTTCGAGAAAAGGGGCAATAGGCTAATGGGGCGGTAGTTAGATGGATCGCTTTTGTTTTTTCCTGGTTTTGGGATCATTACGATAAGGGCGTGCTTCCAGGTTGTGGGAAAATACGCTAACCTGATCATGGCGTTATATATTTGTGTGAGATAAACCAGTGCTTTGCGAGAAAACGCTCGTAGTAGTGGTACCACAATCATGTCTTTCCCCGGGGCCTTCTTGGTTTTCGACCTGTTAACTGAATTACGTACTTGCCCTGGTGTGATATGCATTTTAAGTGGAGATAGTTGGAGCGGTTCGTCGATGGATTCCATAACCATATTAGTGTGAGTAGGGTTTGTGCATGGATTTGGACTGAATTGTTGCTCCAACATATTGGCAAATAGGTTTGTTTTCTCATCACACATCGAAATATATTCGTTATTATGTTTGAGAGGGGGTACTTTTTCATAGTGCTTCATGAGTGTTTTTGCTTTTTTCCACAGTGAGCCATCCGATGTGTCCAACCCTTTAATCTGGGCCACTGAGGCATCAGCTCTTTCCTCCTTCAGGGCCAACCTTAGGTCATTTGTAGCTCTATTCATCGCGTATTTATCTGGGGAGTATTTCGTACGTCCCACCGCTTTCGGCACTCTCGGAGAATATCGGAAGGGAACTTGATGCTGATTACTCGTTCGGGTAATGGGACTAGAGACTATATGGGCTGCATTAGCTGCTTGCTGTATGTTCCTGTTAAGTATTGATATAGCAGCATCCACGTCCTGTTTTGTTTTAAGAGGAACTCTAAGATTTGTGATGTCCTCCAGGGTTTTTGAGTAAACTTCCCAATTAAAAGGAGTTTTAATTAGTTTAATTAATTAATTAACAAATCACCAAGAAAATTATTCTATTCTCCATCACTATCCTTCTTTAACCATCTGTGGCGCGTCCTTGTACGTCGTTTCTGGGGTTTGAAACAATTATCAAGTTTATCATCTCTGGTTTAAACATAGCGTTCGGAATTCGCGATGTATCTAAAGCCGGTTCGCGTCATCACGAATATTTTATAACTAACTGTAGACGTTTCTGGTGGAGAGCAATAATGTTTCATCCTCCTCTGTACGTTTCACGTTCCGACGGATAGACCGTTGAGAAACCTGATTCCAATGGAAGGTGGATATAGTCTTGTGAGTGGGTAATGGGAAATTGAAAGCATTCCGACATCGGAACGTGTAAGCTCGACGCGGTACGAAATGATAGAAACATTCAGTTGAGCTCAACTTCAGGCATCGAGTCCTACTGTTGACAGAAAGAACGGGTAAATGTACAACGTTCAACTCCGTTAGTGTGTGTGGGTTGAGAGCTGAAGCGATGGTTCGTTTGAATATCGAGGAGAACGAAGTAGCAGATGTTAACGGCAGGTGAAACGCGGAGTTGAATGAAGGATTTATATTTCCCGCTGGGAACGATGTTTGTTGAAAGGTGGAACGGAGTGAACCGTCATGGCATCAAAACCACGCGACACAGGAACGTGCTTTGTTTTCAGTTGAGCAATAGTCATTAGTCACAGTTCCATATGTGAAACGATAGTTTGGTTATTATTCATTTCCTCTGTTCCCTCTATGAATAGCTCTAGCGGACAGGAAAATTCATTTGCCATCTTTCATCGCTTGGATATTGAGACGTACACTCCGACACGGCAAGGGGTGAGAGGTTGATGCTTCGAGATGAATTGTTGATTTTGTCTCCGAATTAACATTGCAGAAACAATTACAAAAGTACATACCTACCTTCGTTGCTTATTCAAAATTGACTAAATAGAGTCGTCCGGGTCGTCCAATTTTGAGTCAACGTAATGAATGGATTGAATTACTGAACCGTATCAAGCGAAGGCAGTAAGTATTCCCCGGGGAACGCTGAATCTCTCGTTACCCATTTCATGATTCTCCATGAAACCCGTGCATTTCTGAGCTCCACGCATGAAAGGCGTTCGATACATAAATTAGTCGGCCAAATTTATGTGACAATGTTTCAGCGACTAATATTGGGGATTGAAATTACTTATGAAAAGTTGACAGAAAATGTCGAAAGATCAGCTCAGCACAATGTAGTACAAGTAAATAAAACTGTTTTATACGTGAGTAACAGAAGAATATATTTTTGCGTTGTCCAACACGCTCTCTGCGCCGTATTTAAAGACTAGCATGGTATATTACGGGTGTCGAAACCCTCCCGAGTGGTTAGAAAGAGCATAGTCGATCACCCGCGCAACAAGCGTCAAACGAAGTCACCGGTACACAAATACACGGGTATCGATTACTAAAAGCGGAAAAGTATGAGGCCAAATGCAGCGGCCTTGATAATAGTGATTTTTCATACGAGGGTCGAACGAATGACGGCTCCAAGTTGTGTTCGTTAGCTTTGTCAATTATTCATTCAATTTCCACTTAATAGCGATCGTTTCGTCATTGTAGACACGATGGCGCCAAACGGCTGACTCCTTCCACGTTTTAAGGCCTCCCTAATAATTGATACTCGTTGGGTTACGGCTGTGACTCAAAGTCGCTGAGAATAGAAACTTGGACACCTGTGGAAACATCTTAAACGAGGGTTAATTAGGGAACTCGACAAATATCCATTCGTTGAGGGATGATTATATTTTTCCAGCCGACTGTATCGAAACCGACTGTATGAGCTGAAAAGTGCTGAAAAAAATCAGGTTATCGCTGAAGTTTGTGTTTCGAATTAAAGTGTCCTGTTCTGAAGGACAGTTAATGTAATATCGTGCTCTATTTCCGTGGATACCGTTATTACTTATTGACAATATTGTATTACTTATTTATTCGATAATTTGTCAAGACTATTTCGCAATTGGGTTATATACATGTGCTTATTATAAACCTAGATTCAGAAAACAGGATACTTAATTTATAACAACTAATTTGAGAAGCGTAAGCGCTCGATATTATAAATGCTAACGTTACCTCCTGTTCTTTTCCCTCCATTCAAATCCTCGTGCACAGTTGGAAGGCGCCTCGTCAGTATTCGAAGGTGAAGGATTCTTCAGTCCGTTGCCGAATTGATGGTTTTTTATTGTGAATGTCGTTTTACTTAATTTAATTGTCTGATGATGAACTGGAATTTTGCTACGTTCTTTCTCTTATTTGTAATTTTGGTTCTTTTTTTTTGCACTTCTCATTCACCAACAAGCAACTCCTAATGCGGGGCTGCGTTTCCAGATGACAAAAAGCTTTTTCAGCATGTCCGGGTACTGCTCGATCGCTTTAAGTGTTAGCTGGTGTCCGTGGTCAGGGGTTGTTCTTTGTTCGAGCACACTCATTCCATAAGCGGGACGTTGCAGCTTGCCAGACGGCGATTCGCGAGGAGGGTGGGCCTCCTCGACTCTCAGCTGAGCTTCTCCTTCTGCAGTGGCTTAGCGTCCCTGGAGCGTAGGAGTGCATGATTTCTCCAATCTCTCTACTTCAACGAAACATTAGAGCTTCCCATCACGTATTGGCCGGCACATTATGTAAATTGCAAAAATGTAGAACGGCAATGAAAGAACAGGTATTCCAAGAGAGTACAGTAAACTGCCTGGGAGTTCTACTTCCTCGTGCCTCGATACCTCACAAAATGTGATAGTTGTAAATGGAAATTATTTCATGCTTAACGCGTGGGCAACATTCTTTCGAATTAGGCGTTCGAATTATTTTACAGATCCAACACATCTTTTATAGCTGTAAATGGAGCGTCCTTCTGTTTCCAAGGTCTTGACCGAGAGACGCCCGCTATCTCTTTACTAATCATACGTCTCATACTTACTGCTCATACTCCTGACCTTACATACTAAACTGCGTGAACGAATTAAGTAGTATTACACAATGTGCCGTATGATAGGATGTAATGAAATAGGAAATAAAGGTTGTGAATATGAATATTATGTAATACATTTTTCTACCACGAAGATTTCCTGTTAGTTTATCCATTGTTGTCGGAGTAAACTGTCACGGTTCATTCGAAAAGCCCTGGAGCGGATGAACGTTGTGTTAAACGATCAGATAATTCTTCAAAAATATCTTAAACAAGGTGCTCACCAACCTGGAATTTCTCAGCCTATGACGAGTTCCTCACCATGTCACGTGACCTTCTTCATGGATCCTGTTTACGTGGGAAGCAAATCTTTCTATTTCCTTGAATAGACACGCGCAACAATTTTCTCGTTCGGACCTCTCAGCTTTAAATCTTCGGAACTACTTCTGCCAACATAGCCAAACGCCCTTTTACCTCATGATGCAGCAGTTGATGGATTTGCGAACGTTGTCTATGGAAAGCGATAGTTACCGTTGTTAAAGCGCCACTGCCAAGTTCCGAGTATTTTGAGCAAAGCTTTTGAGCAATGCCCCTTCACACATCTCATCGACCGCATCTATGTCAACGAATTGAACCCGCAAATTTACTTAACGTACTTTATAAGATGTAATTTCACTGTTAAATGAACAGAAAAAGATCCAATGACGTTTATTGATCATCATGTTTGATTTGGTTTCAGGTAACGATCAATTCACCAAACAGTTGTGACGTTAATGGTAAGTTATTTTGTTACACGCTGTCGTTTTCAGAATGAGGTCAAATTCACAAACCAGACCGGGATGTACAATGGTGTGAAAGAGGATTATTGATCATAAGGTTGGGATGTGCGACACTGAAGGGTACACAGGAGGGAAAGAAGTAAAGTTATTGGAAACTGAGAAGAATTTTTTACTTTAAAGTGGAACAGAACTTTCAATGTTCACTCTTGGCAACATGAACAGAACTAAATTAAGTTTTCCAATAGTTACCTCACTGAAATGACTGTTGATACCAGAAACATTTCTAAAATAGTTAGCGTTTCTTAAATAAAATTGCCGCTGGAATATACTTGAATAATATTGAAAGCTATGTATCGCATCACTTTCGACGCATCATGCCAGTTCAATTATATATACAGATGAGGCTAATAAATAGAGAGACAGACAATGACTTAAGAGCGTATGCGTGAAACGCCAGCAACTGGCAGGTGTTATCGTGAAGCTTTATTTTTCGGACGAAATGCTCTCGCCTCCGTAAACAAATCAGAATGGCCTTCAACTCCTCTTCTTTCGAATTACAGTTGGTTTTTTGTTTCCACGGGGAAACGTAACGCGTGGGAAGGAACCAGGTTGGATCATATAATTTAAAAACAACCTACAAGATGCTACTTTGCTGTACTTGAGGCCCTACCTATTTACGTGATTATCAAAATGACATAAATAATACTTAAAATTGAAAAGCAACTGGATCTGGTATCCTCGACCACACCTTTAGGCCTCACTCATGAAGTCGTCGTCAGATGAAGTCCGTGGACCGAAGGCGTGAAAAGATTCGGATGCCTTTCAAGAGGACGATGCCGGCGTTTTACCAGCACCAACGATGTAGGTAATGATAATAGTGACTGTCTGACGGGCTGTTGGCAAAATAAATTTGCCATAAATAAATGTGTTGAAGCATATACCTGTCGACACTGTTATGTGGGGAAATGTAGACTCTAAGGCTCGAATCTGAGCGTCTGAATATTAGCCCCACAGGATATAAAAATGTGTGGACTGTATGTAGGATGAGAAAATGCGAATAAATTATGGGAAAACAGTTAACAATGAATAATTTACTATATAAAAACTAGAACACGGAACGTTTATTTGGCGGTTGAACGGGATGGTTTCTGAGAAGTTGTAGCAGATCGTAGAAAATGGATCGGACTGACCTGGAATCCAGACGAATGTCAGAACGTGGACCCTCGTAAACTTTGTGAAACACAGGCTACGGAGTAAATTTGCACAGCAAATAATTGTTCGAACGTCGAAAACTAGCGGTTGGAATGCACGCGAACAGCAGTGGCCACCAAAAAACTCGTAAAAAAGGAGAATAGGGAAAACGTCTCGAACTGTTCGTCAATGGCAGTAAATCGCAACTGGTCACACGTTTGTCCGCGATCAGGCACAATCACGGGCCCTTGGTCAAAGCAGGTAGATCGGCGATAATGATTTGCGATAAGTTCCTCGGTCCTCCTTTTTCTTTTGGGCGAGCATGTGACCCCTGACTCTGCCACCTTTCTCGAACCTTAAGATAATTCAACAACAGCATTACGTCAGATTGGTTGCAGAGCAGTATTGCCCGCGTTTACCCTTTGCGTACTGCATCTGCTTCCGAACAGTAACAGTACAGCAACGAACAGTTTTGAAGTTTGTCATGAAACTCAGAAAAACGTCAAATTACAATTTTAATGAAACACGTCTATGGCAATCAGTTTTTATTGAGAACACGTGTTCGAACGTTCTAAACATAGCCGAGAAGACGTACCTGGTGACTGACGCCCGGGTCGCCAGGATCACGTCAAACTTCACACGTCAAAAAAGAGTGACGATATCGAAAAATATCTGGTGCGTTGCAACACACAACTTTCCTTAGCTCTACAACAATTCACTTTGTACATGGCTAATTCTACTTACTCAATTCATTTATCACTCATTTCCTTTGAACTTGGTCAAACAACACGTCACAGCAGCAGGAAGCGGTAGCGCTTACAGTTCCGGAATTTATTGTGCTGCTCACACTCATTACCACCATTATTCCCATTATTGAGCAATTGGTACACAGAAAATTAATGAGGCTGTTCACGAATTTTTTGAAGAGGGATAATAATCACTTTTGCAGAGTTAATGGGTAATAACTGTTAGAACTGGCAGTACGCGAAACGGCGGTATTTGAAATTCAGGAATTTCTGAAGTGAGCCTCATGTACCTCATGAGCGTTTTTAAACACTCACACTTTAGGTTTTGGATTGGACTACTACAATACCAATTTTCTTTAACTTTCTACTAACATCCCAGCGGAGTTTATAAGGAAAAAACTGCGCTAAAAACGCTTTTCGTCGAGCTCCACGGATGGGAATTTTATGGTGTGATTGCCATATTGGGAGCTATCAATATAAAAAATTTAGTCAAAATCGTTAGATCCGTTTTTGAGAAAAAAGTTTTGTGTTTTGATCACTATGATGACTATAGTTAACTTTCGGTGGATTTTGCTCATACCCTTATTTTGGCGTCCCATGGTAACCTGCGGGCTAGATATCAAGTTTGAGGGGGTTTGGTACGGTCGTTTTCTCTAAAAACCACTCTAAAATCGATAACGTCGACAGTTTTGGCAATTTATTGTGCTGCTCTCGTCATTATCCCATGAATGGGAATTTTATGGTATAGTTGCCATATTGGGGGCTATCAATGTAAGAAATTTAATCAAAATCGTTGGAGCTGTTTTTGAGAAAACAAATATTTGGTGTTTTGATCACTATGATAACTATAGTTAAATTTGGGTGAATTGTGTTCATACCCTTATTTTGGCGTCCCATGATGACCTGCGGGCGAGATATGAAGTTTGAGCTGATTTGGTTCGATGGTTTTCTCTAAAAATCGTTCACAGACACACATACACACACACACACACACAGGCCATTTTCCCAAATAGTGTTTTTCGGACTCAGGAGGGTCTGAAACGTAAAGATCTGTTTGAGCACGAATTGATACAGAAACCATACAGTTCTACACTGTGTATGTAACGGCACTGCATCATCATCATTCGACGGGCTATTACAGAAAATCGTGCGAAACCAAGTCGTAGAGCGTTTTTGTAATTTTCGAAGTAGTAATTCGTCATTTCGGAGAATCTCATCGTGTGATGCTTTTTGTTTCATAGATCGAAAGTATTTTAGCGAGAATCGTTTAAAACGTCAAAAACGTAGAAGGCGTTTCTGCTTAACGCATTAAGACATGTGTTATTGTAAACCTGTGCCTTCATTTGCAGAATTTTAAAATATATTGTTATATGAGAGATATAGCATTAAGTGAGGGACGGAGTAAGTACATTATCGACCGAATGCAATCAGAACATGTGGTTCTATTCGCAATTAGTAACTCGAAGAAGTTTTACCACCACAAACAGAGAGTGTGGGCAACAGGTCGACGCCTCGATGAGACAACCTCTCAGTTACGACTGCTGGCATCGCAGTATCGAGTGAATGAATCAAGGTACGTCCTGGATGAACCCTGGCTAAATCAAAGAGTTCGGTTCGTCCCGGTACAATATATTTTCTAGCAAAGTGTCGTAATGGCTCGTGAAGAATATTGCAACTTCGCCTGAAGTTTTTTGAGAAAACTGCAAAAGCTACTACTCCGAGTACATTTTGCAGTTCGACTGTTCTCCCTTAAGTTCTGACTGCAGTCACATACACACAGCTCTCGGGCCAGGATTGTGGTCTTCTAACTGTCGGCCTCTACAGCTTCTCTTTTTTCTTGCCGAGTTGCAATAATTTCCTTGGACGTAGCGTTGAGTGAAGCAGTGGTCACCAGACCCAGGACTATCAACCAGATTATTTGAAGAAAAAACACTCTGCGCTTGATGATCGGATTGGTTCAATGTCAAACATACTAACAGTTCCTTCTTGTAAATTAGGTGGCAGTGGATAACATGATAAGATGCACGAAGGAAGAAACATCAGATGGCGTCTCGGTGATACGATAGGAACACACGCACACTTTGGGGAGGGAGGTTGCTCGGTTCTCAGGGGAGTAGATGCAAAGAGAGCTTAGACGCCAAACTGAAAAGCCGAATCAGTCAGAAATAGCGTGGCTCGTTGATTTCCTTTTACATATCCTCGAAAGGCGAAAGAAATGCTGGGTCAAAAGAGCCGAGATTATTAGATTTGTTCTTCTGAACGTGCAAGATTCACCGCCGCTCTGATATTGACACAACCATCGCGAGTGCTAGCTCCCTAAAGGTTCGAATCCCTTTGTTGAAAATCGCTCCCATTTCTCTTCCCTAAGACCCTTTTTCTTTGGCTCATCCAACTTCTCGTTGAGCGAGAGAAATTTTCGAAGCGTTCAAACCTAAGTAAGCGGTCGAATGCTCGCACTTCCCTACTCTCCTCTCAAACTGTACACTTCCGCAATTTTTTCTTTTGTTCGCAAATTCATCAAGGAACATCCGCGTGAGAGAAAAGACGCTTTATGGGAGACGTATATCCTACCAGGAGAATTGTTATCACCATGTAATTCTGGAGTGAGAATAGGGGTGTAGTATCCGTTACCTCCGCCAAAATTGTACCCAATCAAAGCTTGAGGAGTCTATCAAGGCGGATACGCGAACACCTACCTTGCTTCTGAGATTGATAGCTTTAATCGATTACAGGACGTGAGCCGTGTAGCTCATAAGTGCGCAGTGGCTCCCTGCAATGAAATAGATGCTCGACTGGGATTTATTTCATAATTATGTGACAGTAGTTTCTATCTACACTACGCTGGATCATCCAGTTAATTACAGAATTGAGAACATAAATCTTGTCTCTTCTCAGGCCAAGGAAGTACTATACGGTAGGAACAAAAATATTTGAGTATTTCCTTGATCCTTTCAAAATATCAGTCTGCTAAGTCCAAAAACACTCACTCTTGAGCTATATGTGCGTACGCTTGACACGGAATGGAACTGAGTTGTTAAAATTGGTCAAACTAGGACCATTTGCTATGATTGTCGACAATAACCACGATGAATAAGTACAACTAGTTTGTTCATCAAAGAAAGTGGGTCTGAAACATCAATTCTCAGCCTTTCAGCGAAACACTAGAGACTTTCGAAGTGACGCTTTTGTTTTCTACTGTTTGCCACCTCGACCGAAGCAAATCTCACATGTTATGTATGCAATATCGCTTCTCGTCACCGTGCGTTCGAGGTCAACAGTATCTGGAGGGGATTGAACTCAACGTACGCCATCGGCCAAAGTATTCAGAGTGATGCGAGAAATGGCAAACCAACAATGCCAGCAGAATATCAAATTATTACTCACCAAAACTGCTACTAGTTCAATAATTGTATGGATAGTTTCAGCATATTTTGTAGTCTTTTATAAGTTTGGTCTAGTGGTAGTGACAAACGTAGAACAATTTCCTGTGATAAATGACTACCGAACGTGACAATTGGTAGTCCAAAAAACTACATCTACGCTGTTCATTTGCCGAAGGTTATAGAATACCAAGGGACAGTTACAATTCCGACCGAGTTGCCTCTACCTCCCTCATACCCCGCAGTGTAAAAAACGAAGTAAGGGATGGGATGATTACCCTCCAGCGACTCCACAACTACCACGATGTCCGCGGAGCAAGCGCATTTTTCAGCATTGTCAGGCCTTGCCCTGGGTAGTAGTTGGATTGCTCCGTTCTACCTACCTTGCCCTGTGGAGGCAGCCACCTTTCGTGGCCCTAACCCATAGTGCACCAGCGCAAGGCCACGGGCTGCGCATTCCTGTGGTACTATTTTGGACCAGACGATCCTTGCGGCCAGAATGGTCTCTGGCTCGCCCCATCATTCGATGGCACTTACGGCTTTTCCTCATCCAAGGGCGGGGATTGTAACCGTGACTTGAAGAGGATAAATCACACAACCACTTACATCTTAAAAACCGCCGAATGTACTGACTGACTTTCATTTGTATTTCAAAATCACACGCCAAACTCAGGAATTATTGTATCGTTTCATGTACAGTTCATCGCTCAGTTTCTAGATTGTCCTGGCTACGTTCCAATCTGATTAGCGCCACTGACATGTGGATTTTTTTCTCATAACACTCAATCTTACTAAACCACTCTAAAACTGCATTAGTTCATACATTTTGGTAATTTCTACACCCATGTTATGAATACGAAGGTGGTATGTTCCTCACATCATACAGAGCTTGTTGCACGCAAACGAAGGGGAGATCAACGTGAATAATTAGTTTATGAACGAAACGAGCGAGTTAGGGCTGTTTTAATAGGAGATAAAAGTAAAAGGTGAGAAGAGGAAAAGAAAATAAATGTTTAGGAAACCGTAAGAGGGCAAATAAGTTGTCTGCACCGGAAATACTAATCCTTGTGTCACTATGACCCAATATTAATAGTACGAAGTTTATTGACAGGGATAGTTTGTACCACGTAAATGTTCATGGGGAACAACAACAGTAAATGGTTGTCCTTACCCAAAATCGTTATGGCTGACATTAAAAAACAAATAATTCGTCGAAGATTTTTAAATGTTTCGTTGCCCTAATGCGCTTGATCTTATCTGTTTGTTAAATGGGTCATTAAAGAAATAGTCGTGAACAACAAAATGTAGGTACATATTAAGAAAATCATTGGAATCTACGTTAATTGTTGCGAAAAGCTTTATCGCGGCTCTTGGTACATTTTTGTAACGGGTAAACTTGTGCAGTTATAAAATACGTTTCTTTCCAAGGAAACGGTTTTGCTTCTGGGGCTCGTATCTTGTGCCTTTGCATAAAGGTCCGCGGATCATAAATGATAGGTATTGATCAGTAAGATACACGTTTGATACATAAAAACATACCAAAACCTAATTTTCTGCATTTCAAAAACTCGACGATTCAGCTACTCTCTCGCACAGTTGGATAGACACGAACACACGACGAATACATGCAGAAATTCTGTTTTTCTGATTCAGTAGACTCAAAACGAAAAATGTGATGGAAAACGTTTTCCTTTCGGTCGATTATCATAAATTCGTTGCTCTTATTGTCGAAGAAAGCGAATAAGATCCCAATGTGCGGTGCAAAATAAGGTTAGGTGTTATTTCAGTGGAAATCCAGCCTTGGTATGCTCCCGTCTTTTTCGATTATACAGTAGAGCACAGCGTATCGCGAGAGGTAAGCCTAGAGGAAGGGGAGTACAGCGAAAATCTATTTCCGAACAGAAGTGGAGTTGACTGCGGCAGAAAAATCAAGGGGTAGGAAACTTTTCAACTCGTATAAGTTACGGCTTCCGCCAGGTTCTGGTTTCTTTAAAAACTCTTTCCGAAGGAAATGTCACCAGTACTTGAATCTTGCGTTTCTATTTGGAGTGGCTTCAGCGGAAAACTTCCTAAATCGCAGAAGAAGTTGCTGAAGGAAATTTTGCTCGGGTTCGTCAAGAAAGGGTGGCAAAGGAGCATTGAATAACCCGTCTCAAATCCAAGTATCGGTAAGCTCCCAACTGACTGGTCTAAAGCCAATGTCCTCGACCGATACGTAACATTGTTGAGTTTCACGGAGTGAGTTTTAGTTCAAAGAGAAGAAACCCAACAGTTAGACGCCCTTCTAGTTCACAAGCATCTCATTTTCGTCTACGAAGTTTTTCACGAAGATGTATAACGTCGTTTGCTCAATTGCGAGCTTCGCCCTCTTCGCCGGGTCCAATTCCCCTCGAAACTTCGGTAGTCGAAGAGAAAAATGGCTCCAGTCTCAATCAGACGTTCTCGGGGTTCCCAATAAACGGAAGAATGAGGGAAACCCGATAGCCACGAGCTGAATCCGTAGATATTTTGGAACATAAAAGTTGCCATCTCAGCTCGTTCAGGGGCTTTATTAACGGTCTGTAAACTTTTGACGAACTGTGCGGTTGGAAAATGTGTCTCCAATCAGTACACAAAAACGTCATTTTGTGTTTTATATAATTGGTTCTATACGCGAGCCAGAGATATTCCATTGAGTGTTTACGTTGATGGAGCTCGAGCCATAGTCATTCAGAAGAATTTGACTCATAATGTTGATGAAATCATGAATCGATTGGACGAATATTGGCGAAAAATTACATAATGCGTGACGATTTGATGATCCAAAATTACTTTCTTCATTCATTATAGATACAGAAATAGAATGAATGAAAACTATGGAACATGATGTGGTCAATAGAAAGGGTTAGATTCCGAAACGAGATGACTGTTGATTTAATTTAATGAATTGCCCTATAGCGAACTTCATCGCTGAAACATGTAATCAATATCAGTATAATTGGGGAACGTACAAACGCTCCGTAATTTCCCGATGAGGGGCAAATACTTGAGAATGGAGCGCGAATCGCACTTAATAATTATCGCATCATTTCCCTTTGGTCTAATTAACCCACGAGCCGTTGGAGAATTTCCTGCCAGTTGAACATTTAGAGTCTTGTAGGTCGTCATGATCTCGCATTGCCTTGTAAAAACGCTGCAAATTATTACTCAACGGTTTACTATTCTATTGCACAGCAAGCTCTGAACATTCCCAGGTTGACGAAGTTTCGCACCTCCGACACCAATCCCATTCGATTCAGTATCGAAAAATACCAGTAAACGATACGGAACATGTCCTTAATACGCCAAAACAACGAAAATTCACGTTTTCTTGGCGTTTTAAATGCAATTTCCACGACGCGACGAGTCGAATTGATGGTTAGTGTGACGGGGAGTTGAGTGGAAAATGAACGGAGCCGGGGAGAAACGATACATTTCCCCTCATTGTTCCGCGAATTCCTTCAAGTAGTAGAATTCGTTTACCATAATTCACTGTATTTACTGTGATTTCCCTGTATTCCATCTAGACGCAGTCCTGCACCTCTGAGACCTGTCTTATCCTTCTCAGAATCACAAAACACACAGGAAACGATACCAAATACGTGGAGAGATCGAAGGAATTTATCTAGTGTTCCCGAAAACGTAGGTCAATCGACGCATCCACGCACCCTGCCTCTTTTCTTCTGATCAGTATTGTATACAGTATAACATGTGATATATTAGGAGTTTACAAAAGTCGTAGTGGAAGTTCCTGTCGGGACTCAAAATAATAAATCTGAAAAACCTCGAAACTCGCCTTGAATCATAAATAAACAAAATAACACGTCAGAGAAAATAAGGAAATGAAATTAAGAACTCGATAAGTCCCACTTTAAATTTAAGCGAAAAGATAGAAATGAAATGAATTAATTAAACTCCTTTTCAATATTAAATCAAAGTAAGCTAAGTTCGCGTTTAGACGATAAGGAGACAAGGGATTAATACACCAGGGATTCGCTTTCACAAACAGTATCGTATAGCATTGTATCTTCGTATCAGTATGCGAAAAGAGGTACTGACTGACCCTCGTCACAGCAACAATTTTCATGAATGAGAGATAGTCAAATACTATTCCGGATGCTTCTGAAGAAACGCCGATTGTGTCGGTGACAGATTGACGTACAACTGGCTACGTAGGGCAGAACTAACTAGTTACTAACTAAGCTTTTCCGGACGTCTGGACTAAACCTTACGTAGCTCTATGTCCTAAACAATACTTTCGGTTGTTTGAGGGAAAATCAAATAGTAGAGATTCCAGTTCGTACGATAACTATGGTCATTGTTCGTTGGATTTTGCTTCACACTATACTTTTAAAGGTATTTGCGCCGATTTAATTCATTCTTTTTCTAGCAATGTTTTCATACACAAATTTATTTTTGTAATTCACTGTTCTTACGTCTTCAAAACTAGTTTATCGTGAGTCTGTTCACTTTACACCAAAAAGTGGTTCATTCTCCTGGAACAGAAATTAGTCGTTTCCGTCCTCTTTCGAAAAAAGTGAATTCGACGATTTTAAATTCATGTCGTTAACTCTAGGTTCGTGATGTTTCGATCAAAAGAATTGTGTAGCCATCGCTAACATTCTGTTTCATTCTCGTTGTCTCAAGAAACATTCCATTGACAGTTTTTTCCTTTTTTTATTGCTGGTTGATTTTAACTTCCTGCAAGTTGAAAATAAATTAGTACATATACGGTTTGTTGCAATATCACCATAGTGATTGTTGAAAGACAACAAATGATCATTCTGTTTATTCGCCGGGATCTCGATTGTCGGTTAGGTGTACTCTCCAACTAAGTGAATATTCCATTAGATGACTCGTACCGCTGCTCCTTATGTGGTATTTTCCTCCGCTCGGAATCACCAACATAACCGCCCCACGTGGTGTTTGCTTCCCTAACGTCGGATGCTTTACTTGATTAGATTCAGAAGTAGGCTTTTTGTGTCTCACTCCTTCTCCAATGCTTCTACGAACGGCTCCTTTCCATCTCGTCTATCATGCTCATCATGACTGTAATGGGTTACAGTACAGAGAAGAGGTTACAAAGAAAAATATGCCGATGAACAAACCAAAATGTGTCGAAAATAATGTTTTATGAACATTTCATAGTTGCTAAAGTTACTGCTTTACCGGATCTGATCAATCTTCTAGCAACCTATACCCATATTTTTATCTGGGCGAACGTTTCTAAATCTACTTGATGTACGAAAATGTGTGCCACGAAAGCTCGGAAAACGGGATTTGTCGAAAATCAATTTACTGTTATTCCAATTTTCTCAGAAACGGCTATAACGATTTTAACTTGAGAATTTACTGGGTGATTTTATACCAGGGGGCTTATGGACAACGAAATATAGATACTGAACACCAAAAACATCTCACGAATTTTCGTCGTCATTTAATTTATTTTGGAACCGAGGAAAAACATTCGTCTCTGGTTCATTTTCTCCCTAAATATTGAAACAGAGTATACAAATGGAAGATAGTTATCTGGCTATTAGCTAGTCTCTTTATTTACTAGAACTCCTTATATATATAGGAAATTCCTGCAACCTCCCGAAATTTGACGACCAGCTATATATACGGGCGGTGCATCTTCGTTTAACGCTTTTCTACGGAAACGTTTACGGAAAACAGGATGTAATTACCGGTTAGTTGACGATAGATGCAGAAATAGTTACGGAAAACGAAATATGGTTATAGGTTGCCTTTATTGCCTTTCGTCGAATTTTCATGGATTTATTTATGGAGCGGAAAAGTTGGGTACTAATCAATAAAAGATAATTTGAACATTTAATCAATCAAAACCGTTGGAGCCGTTTTGAGACAAACCCTCGTTTTTAGTGCGCTTTGGTTTTCCACAGTAAAATATCAAGTGCGCCGCATCACACAACTTTCCTTAGCTCTACGTCAATTCACTTGTATTCATGGCGTTTGTTACTAACTGAATATGTTTTTGACTCAGTTCATCGGAACCGGCGGCAGAAAGCGGTAGCGTGTAGAGCTCCGGAATTTATTGTGCAGCTCGTACTCGTGCCCTGACTATTATTGTGAAATTGGTACAAATAAAATAAATGGAGCGTAATGAGCTTTTCTAAACGCTCATCGTATACATATTCGAAACTAATGAAAATTTCAGTCACATTCGAGCGGAAAAAACTGGGCTAAATTCGATTTTCTTCGAAATGGTTGGTCACTTGGAGCTGTCTAGTCAAAAAAGTCATTCGAAATCGGTACTGCGGTGGCAACTATATTTAGTTTTAGGCGGATCATGGTCATACACTTATATTGGTAGGCTAGTCCCCGTTGTACTCAAACATTCGTAATAGATCGTAGCGAAGGGATATAGAAGATTCGTTTATGTGCCGAATTCAAACGTTTTTGTTTCAACTGTTATAGAACGAATCAAATATGTGATGAAAAGTGAAACGCGGTAGATAAATAGCGGTAAGAGACAAGAAAATCTGCCAATAACAGATTACGATGTATCTAATGTTTTCCCTTCAAAACGTTTCAGCCGAGCATCGGATTGAAGTATGAAACGGCTAGAAAAGAGCTCCCATTCCTGCAGTATGGTAATTTGCTCCAGCGCCGACTAAGTTAATTAGGGCGTTCTGAATAATTTCCACAACAGTGCCAGATAGTGGCGAGTTTTGAACTTTCAGGGGTAGAACTGAGGAGAAAAACAGTTTCATTTGTTGCTGCTCATTCCGTATGTGAGCTACCGAACCTTTCAAAGGGCTTTTTCACCGGCTATGTCACCTCAATAAACCCTTTGTTTTCGTGGATTCTCATGCGCTTGAGTGTTTTTTGATATCGAGATCCCATTATACGGGTTCAATGCGCGTCTTGCATGTTTTCATGGCTTTAATATACATGCGGCGTAAGAAGGATTAGAGAGAAGAAGGCGAGAAGGGGGGTCTAAAATGTCAAACGCGGAGCAACACATCAATCTTCGTTTTCACGTAAATTCGATGAATATAAAGAAATTACATTCTATTCAAAAGCGATATTCGTGATAACGGTTTTGGTTTTTTTTTTAACAATGCGCGGAGGAGGGAATGTTCGTATCAACTAGTAACTATGAGTGACATGCCCGTGAGAAATTGAGAAAATAGCTATTCGCCGATGGATAAACGGATAGAGAAAACATTTCGTAGATCGTTCGACGCAAGAAAACGGCTGGACAATGAAATACGTGGAACAAGCGAAAATCCTTGGGTTGGACAGTCGCGTGCCAACACTTTTCTTCACTGTAAATCTATGCAGCGAAGCACAAATTCCACGAATAATCTCATTTTTCATCCCGCGTTGATCTATTGGCTAATCTCACTGAGTTTGAGCTGATTAAATGTCACCCAAAGAGTAAGGAAAGCACTGCGATTGTGTAAAAAATTGGTTTTTCTTCAGATCTTAAAGTTATGAAGCCTATCGAAGCCAAAAAAAAATCATTTCGGCGCGTGGTCTGTGTGAACGTGAGCCTGTAGTTTAGTTTGTGGGAGAACAGCTGAACAGTTTGAGCTGGTCCTTCTTTAGTATGTTATTTTTTCACGACGCGAAAATAACGTTATGGGGATCAAAATGTACAGAAAACCGTACCCCCGACGAATTTACAGGGATTGTGGAAAGTTATGCGTTGCAACTTCATAGGTCCGTGGCAGAGGAGGAGGGGGGGGGGAGTAAAAATAAATTGTGTAAACACTGTGTAGAAATGTCGATTGTTCTAATCGAATGGGGCGAAATTGCTTTTTTCGGTATGAGCAATAAAACTGTTAAATGCCATAGTGAAGGTTTTCCAAGTATGTCTTCATGTAGATTTTGAGGAAATCCCTGCGGTTCCCAATAATTAGGCTTCTTAACCGGTCCCTGGCATCGGGAACGCAAACTGATGGGACGAATTGGATTCTAGATTAAACGAGTAGTTTGAGGAGAATTGACTTAATTGATAGCGCATATCATGTTCGCAGGTTCCAATTACTTCAATTGCTGGGGTTCCCGGTACATGCAGTTGAGTGGAATATTCTTATCGCCTCGATTGACGAATTGATTCTAAGGGAAATTAAACTAATTACCTTGTAATTGCTAATGAGATTCTCTGATCGAGTGTACAAACGTGGAAATTGCTGTGGTAACGCTTCAACACGTGTTTCACACACTGGAAGATCCTTTGAGGATTGTGATCTCACACCTATAATAGGTGGGTAGGAGTAAACAATTCACCAGCAATAGCACATGCGTGCTCTTGAACAACAGGTGGCAAGATCAAGCCTCATAATTGTGGCAGTATACTGTGATTAGTATCAATCGCAATGTTGGAATGGTTTCAGAAGGAGGTTTCTCTACTATCACATCTTGATGCTCTAATACCCTTCAAGAAACCTGTACTGCTTATACGGCATCACAGGAAAGAGAACTTACAGAATCGACAATTGAGTGGCAAAGGGATTCCTGTATAATCTGATCGCTCACAGCGTCGATCAATTTGACAACTTATAAAAAACGATTTGGAATACTTCTCCCTTCACAGAGAGCAGCAACTTTGCATGCTTTCGAACATCCTCGATGAAACATAGAATGTGAGACCAAAGACGCAGTTTTTTGGAGCAATCCCACGTTTAGTTGGGGCGAAGAGAGTTCTTGAGAGGTTCTTGTTTTTATAGAACGAGGTTCAGAATCACCATTTAACTGCCTCTGTCATTGTGACTGCACGTTTTCTGGTTGTTGTAACAGTGAGGCTGCAGTTGGGAAGCCTGGCAAGATATAATTGCTTTTCATGCAGGAAACCAACTACAAGCTGGGCCACTAGTGATTCCGATTGATGGTTCCTGCAGCATGAGAGAAGGATCGCCCAGTAACAGTGAGAGTTTCAAACCAGCACTACAGCTGTTACAACGAGTTGCACTTCCTATCAAGTCAACCCGTAAACTGTTGATTTTTGACAGTATACTTCTGCCAGAAGCGAGCCCTTGGGTTTTTCTGTTTAGAGACACTGGTAGTGATTGGTTTTGTTGAAGGGGGAAGACTGGAAGGACGTTTAGAAAAGCGGGGAAAGCATCAACCTTGCCATGGGCGACTTCAAGTTGATTTGAGACACGCCTGTCCTCCCTAGCAAGGCATGCGAACGTTGATGTCGAGGAACCTATCGACAAGGCTTTTGTTCTTGTGCATCAGAGCACCATTCTAGTAGAAATGTTGTCTGTATCTCGTCTATTAATTAAGATACTACTTTACTGAAACGTTACCATTGGCTACCACAAGACGGTTGTTGTTAGCTAGCGTCGCACAGTCTGTTCAAAACACCGCTACACATTTTACTTTCCGCTACCCCAAAGGGAAAGGAAAGTATAAAAATCGTGTCAAAAAAAAATTTGGGTTTTCTTCAGATCTTCACGTTTTGAGACCTACTGAGTCTAAAAAACCTAATTTCGGCCCGTGGTTTATGTGTGTGTATGTATGTGTGTCTGTAGTTCGATTTGCAAGAGAACGGCTGATCCGATTGAGCTGGTTCTTTTTTTGTTTTGTTCGTTATTTTTTGTAGACACAAAATAAGGTTATGGGCGATTTCGGACGATGGAAAGGGGGGGGGTGGGAGGCAAAAATGTACCAAAAACGTACGTATGTATTTTGCATTTTTCTCGAAAACGGCTCCAACGATTTTGATCAAACTTTCAAATTATCTTCCAATAATGAATAACTAACTTTTCTACTCCATACATATCTCCATGAACGGTGAACGGAGGTATAAGCCTATGAAGCAAAAATAGGTTTTTTGCACTTTATGGCAAAACGGCTTCAACGATTTTCACCAAACTCTCAGGGTATTTTTGACCAGTTAATACCTACATATTGTTCTGAATAAATGTTCCTGTGACGGTCCATTGAACAGAGATAAAAATCAAAATTCGTCGAAATTAACGTTTTTTCGAACATTTCCGTAAATTCCAGGGTAACTTTTTCACCAGATGTGATCAATCTTATGGAGTGTCTTTTAGCATTCTGAACCCACATTTTTTTCTCGGCATTTATCTCTGTATATATATGTTGAACGGAGATATAAGCTAAGTTAACTCACAAAAGGAGATTTGTCGTATATTAATTTATCGGTATTCCACTTTTTCCAAAAACGGCTCAGATGATTTCGATCAAAGTTACGGAGTACTCTCAGCTAACTAGTCCCTACATTTTGTTCCGTATAAATGTTTTTGTAAAAATGCGTTGAACGAAGATATAGCGCCCGCATATGTAGGTGGTGTTCGAACTTAAAGGGATTGCGGAAAGTTGTGTGTTGCTAAGCACTGCTCGTTATTTTTGTGGAAGGGACCATAGCGCACTAAAAATCAACGATCAAGGATTCTTTTTTTATCACGCGGTATGCCAAGGTAGTCGCATGATTTCGCATCAAATATTTAGAGCATGAAATTTTGAGGTGCTCAGAGTTGGCGACAGAAGAAGAATCTGTCGTTTTCCTTAAAGGAGGGCCTATTAGGAATAATTCTGTTATCACAATACTTGCAGTCAGGAGAATAGCGCCAAGGAAGGAAGGAGAGCACACAAGTGCTCAATTTGGTTTCCATTCGTTGTCTGTTTGAATAGAAGCGGCTGAAAGGATCTGAGATGCCTTTTCCGTAGATATTGCACTACAGTGTTACCTTTCCAGCAAATCCTTTAGAAGGCAACTCGTTTGCCAGAATCCTCTTTCCCATCCCCTTGTCGAGAAACCTCCCCGCTGCTCCAGTCCGACCTGCCAACAATCCCGAGGGTCCAGACGGGCATTCAATTGTCCTCGCCGCCTCTTCTCTCGCCTATTGTTAATTCAACTCCGAAGGGATGTGACAACGGGAATTGTGTTGCCTCCAAGAGGACATTGGAGCACGTGGAAGGTTGTGGCAGATGTTGGTGCTCTCAGCATCCAAGAGTATGCGATGTAATTATGCGTAGATGAGAGAACAGTTTACTTCCTCGAACCCAGTTATTCATCCGGCAGAACAAACTTCAAGGACTTCATTCATGTGACTTCAACCTTAATCTTACGCGCTGACCTACGTAAAACAAGATTCCGGTTTTCTGGAAAATCGTCGCAACGCTAACAATCATCAACTCACCACTTGGCGATTGACGGTGTTTCCAGAGGTAACTTGCATTTCGTACTTTCCACAACCCAGAATATGAAGCAGGTATTCTAATCGGTACTAACCAATTTAATTGTAAGACCCTTACAATTTTAGGTCTCTTGCTATGACAAACAAAAAAATTGAAGCGGCGGGTCGGTCGGGGTTGTCCCCACGTTTTTCTGCACAATTTCAATTGAACATGAACACAGCCTGTTCACAGCGACTGTACCACATTCCTATTGGATGGTTTGTGCCTGTGCTCAGATTTGCTAGAATATGAGCCATGGCTACTGATGAGCCTTGTTTTTGTTCTTAACTTCCAAAATCCGCAGGAAATAAATTAACATGATCAGTTCGAATGAATGTCTTGTAGCAACACATGAACAACTTTTCTGCTCCTATTTCTGAAACCATCCACCGGATGTGTATAAACCAAAAAAAAAAAAACATTCTTCGAGTAGTAAAATGTCGATTTTCTGATCAACATTTTGTCTTGAGAAAATATCCAACGGGAGACATCATACAACTTTCGGCATTTCACCACTTTTTCCCTCAGTTCGTTGAGACTCGGTAAAAAATAAATTAACGTTTTGCGTAGAAAGTGGTATCACTTACAGTTCCGGTATTTATTGAGGTGCTCATCCTCACGGTATTATTGAGCACACAAGAACAATGAGACTTGCCAACGTGGTTGTTTTAAAAGGATTGTATTCACTGTTTTCGAGTTATTAAAACAGTTATGAATTCCGGAAATTCGGGGGACGCTCCTATCTTATGGGAGTTCGTAGATGCTATTTATACATTACATTTATTGGACAACCACCCTCTTTGTTCGAAAATTCTAGAATCATTTGAGCGAAATTAATGAGGGAAAAATTGCACTGCAACCGAATTTGGCCGGATTTTTAATGGTTAATAGTGCTTGTTCGGTAGGCCTTATTAACTGGGTCTTTGACCTCCAGGAATTTCCCACTCACACTTACCAGTACTCACTGGCTCAACGCAAGTCATTGTTTTCCCAAACAAGTTTCTATCTCAACCCTTTTGTTTGTACCTAGGGAAGTCCCGCTCCTCAGTTCTTTACGATTCACAACGGATTTCCCCTTTCCCAAATATCTTTTCCCGCCCCTCAATTTTAGATTCCTCTCCTCAAAACACGTCTCTTTCCAGAAGTCAGTCATTCTAACAGCTCTCGCGATACAGTGGTCTCCCAGTTCTCCCAATGATTCGTCTTTCACCTCACGCTACTCACAACTGACTCTCTCTCTCTCTCTCTCTCTCTCTCTCTCTCTCTCTCTCTCTCTCTCCCGCATATGTAGCTGGTGTTCGAACTTGAAGGGGTGGCGGTAAGTTGTGTGTTGCTACGCACCAGATATTTTTTACTACAAATCTTGTCTAGCTGCTACGGGCCTCTGGTCTTCAGGTGAGCAGTATTATTGAATATTTTGTGCGCAGAAACATTAATTTGTTATTTCCTATCAGTAAACAGTCTCTCTTTCACTCCCGCTCACGCTCTCTCTCTCTCTCTCTCTCTCTCTCTCTCTCTCTCTCTCTCTCTCTCTCTCTCTCTCTCTCCTTTCACTTAGTATTCCACAACCAGTTCATATGTATTGAGAGTCCCCTCGTTCGCGTTTATATACCTATACTCCACTGGATAACGCTATTCTGTCAAGTATAATACAGTCCTCACTCACGCTCACCACGTCCATTTATTTCTCAGTTTCAAGCTCCCCCATTCGAGTGCCCAACAATACTGCTCTCGTTATTTACTCGCGTATTTTATCGTGAGAATTGCAAGGCACTTTTGCTTTATTTTGGTTTTCCCACGCACAAAATTTATACACAATCGTTTTTTGAAAAAACAAATTTGGTGTTTGATCCCCACGATAACTATAGTTAGTTTGGGGCCGATTGCGCCCATACCGTTATCTTGTTGTCTCATAGTTACTCGCAAACTAAATATAAAAAATGAACTGTTTTATCGCAATTGCGTTGACTGACACACAGACCGTTTTCCCGAATGGTGGTTTTCGGACTCAGAAGCGCTTGAAACGTAACCCAATTTTTTTTTTCGTCAGCCATTTACGGCAAAAACCAGATCGAGCCAAATTCACTGCTCGCTTTACCAGTAATACCAAATCCTTCCATTGCTCACAAAACCATCCTACCCTCCTCAAGTCTCAAAGTTGAAATACGAAGACACACACACCACCGCCTGCAAGCCATCCCTTCGTGACATTGAAATGAGGACTGAATGATGTGCAAAATGGCGGGCGTGAAGTGGAAAAAGTGATGCAGTGCGCTACAGCCTTCATGTTTGGCCGAGAAGCATTTGATATTTCTTGACAAACATTTTGAACGCCGTAAGCATGTTCCATATCATGACATAACACAATACACAGGTGGGCTCGAACCTTCCAAACATTATCAAGAGTGAGTTGTAATCGAGCAACCAAAAAAACCCCTAGACAGCATCTATCGCAAAAACTGAATCTCGAAGATATTTGTGTTCGACGCAAAGCGTCGAAATTGTCAGTTCATTGATCTCGGACTTCCCCACGTCATTATCTCCGACCGCCTAATCGTCTCCAACTATTTCGATACCTGCCCCTCACCCTTGGAAATCCCAAATCGGCGGATATTTCCAACGGTGGTCTTCCCCTCACCTCTTCTCAGATTCCCTTCCACAACAGATACCTTCTCCCAAAACATCATTCTTCTACGAAGTGTCGCCGAAGTGAGTCGTCCCCAGCTCTCCCAAAACTTGTTTCCTAACACCTTTCGCGATACGGCCTTCTCCAATTCTCCCAACGGATACCTCTATCAACTCTCATTGACTTCTAGTTCGGCTTTCTCCCTCCTTCCGAGTACAACCAGTTTTCACGTCTTCAGAGCCCGATTTGTTCGCGATTCCATACTCAACTCATCTCCCGTGTAAGTCACCTCTTCTTTGTACAATCCAAGTCTTCAAATCTTGTGATATTCCAGCTCACCAATTACAAGTTTGTGCTCAGTAAATATCCGTCTCCGAGTTTCATTCACGTCTATCCTGGTCCAAACATTTGGTCCTCCGGGCCGGATAGACAAATAACATTTTCGCGGCTGTAGCATTCCGGGTCCAGCGCGAAAAGTGTATATTCTCCTGTTCGAAACTGTAATAAGATGGACTTCTCACCTACATGGGGTAACAACTTCCATCTCCCCTCAGACCGTATCTTGAATGACGCAACGCTAATCTCTTACTCCGAAAAACTGGTTAATCTACAACTCTCTGTAGCTAGTCTGGATACATCTGCAGCTTCCGCTCCATATGACCTCCTCAATCTGTGGTTCTCCTTCATCAGAGCATCCAGGCAATTCCCTGAGGTAGAGAATTACATATCAGGAATCAAAGATAAAGTACTCAGCACCAAATGGCACAACACAATCCGCTCCCTATTAGACGATACAGAGGCCATGATTGATTTTCATCTGCTTCCGATGATGGGTTCGCCTCCATCGGCAGTCTTCACACCTACTCCTTCTTCTACTTCTTCCTCGTCGCCAACCTTCCAAAGACTATCGACACCGTGACGATTTCATCGTTACCATCCGTTAAAGAAGACGCCGAGACGTCACCTCATCACCCCTTCACCTACGCCAAACGCTCCAACCTGAAGACATCTCCGCTTCCACCAGCCATTGGGATACCCGCTCCTTCTTCGCCGCCATTCAAGAACCCGCAACCGACGCCGTCGCCCTCCGCTTCCGGTACAATGTCTTCACCTTCACCGGATAAGAAAGCCTCCGAGTCTCTCGTCACAGCACCGTATTGCCTCCCCACTCAATCACCAATACGCTGTTCACAACGACCTAATCCATGCGAACTTCTAATAGTCACCATCGAAACGAAGCCCCACCTCACTCAAGATGCTCACTGCGCCCGTCAACCGCTTTCTTCCACTCCCGCCATCTTCAAATCGCTTCCGACGAATGTTACACAAGGTAAGGCTCTGAAGCGTGTGAACTGGTTCCCCAACGTAGAATATAGGAAGGAGCCTTCAGCTCTTCCTGTTCAGAGGCAGCCCTCAGCCCTTTGTGCCTACAATCCACATTCCAAGTGTTGTCACCAAGCCCAACGTTCTGAACTCAATCAATTTGCCTATACCCTCCTATGTCTCTTCCTCCTACCTGTTCCTGTGCTCCTGCAACTCCACTTAGCCCTCATCATTAGCACCCTATCCCCAACGCCCTTCATATCTATCACGCCTCAGCTCCTCTCATATTCTCATTCGAATCACACGACCCACAACCGTTTTCCTACAAGTGCATTCACACCTCCACACAGAACAGAAGCACTGTATTGGTGTTTCAAGGCCCTCAACATGGACGTTTGCTCTCAGAATCTCGTGCCCACACACCAAAATTTAAGAGCTGTCACCAGGACCCCTTTGCCCACCCCTCTAAATTCACGCAGTTTACCCATACATCGTTTGTCTCATCCTTCCGCCTATTTTTCTGCTCCTACGACTCAACTCAGCCCTCATCTCAAGTATCCCATGTCCCAACGCCCTTTTTGGTCTTCACACCCTACTTTTCTAAATCCTAGTCTTCACATCTTACTATGCTAAACCCTAACTGTTGTACCCTACCACAACCCACATCATCTTGCCCTAACATTCGGTTTCTTCAATGCTACACCAGCACAGCTTTCCTCTATCTCTTCTACCTTCCACTCCTGATCCTCCCTAAATTCGAGTGTGATTACCAAGGTCCCTCAGACCACCTTACCACATTCACATAGTTTGCCCACACCCTTTTCCGTCCCTTCTTCCTAACTGTTTCTCTACATTGCAATTTCACTCAGCTCGCATCCTTAATAGCACAAGCCTCAATGTCTTATGCCCCACATCCAGTCTCCTTCAATGTTCTGTCCTACCAACATTCCTTATCCTCTCGACCTCCCACTTGTACTCGTAATCATCCCTCGTATCATTGAGCATTCACTCAGGACAGCACTAGGTCTCACCTCTTAATCCCATGCCTTAAATCATACCTTTACCCACTGCACATGCCCTTTTGCACCACTCCCATACGCTTTTTCCTTCTCACTGCCCCTGTATGCTAGCCCCTTTTAGCACGACCTCAGTAAGCTCCTTCAACTTTCACCACCTCACTGTAATTGCCCCTACCGCCCCTTTCAACATGCCTTCCTCCCTCTTGCAGCACCCCAGCGTGCCTTCCTCACTAATTGCACCACCCCAATGTGCATTCTCCTACTTGCACCACCCCAATGTGCGTTCTCCTACTTGCACCACCCCAATGTGCGTTCTCTTACTTGCACCACCCCAATGTGCATTCTCCTACTTGCACCACCCCAATGTGCGTTCTCCTATGTGCACCAAATGAGTGAAATTTCTCCTACTTACACCACCCCAATGTGTATCCTCCTAATTGCACCACCTCAGTGTGTATTCTCCTACATGCACCCCATCTCAGTGTGCATTCTCCTACATGCACCCACTCTCAGTGTGCATTCTCCTACATGCACTCCACATCAGTGTGCATTCTCCTACTTGCACCACCCCAATGTGTATTCTCCTCAGTGTGCATTCTCCTACATGCACCCCACCTCAGTGTGCATTCTCCTACTTGCACCGCCCAGCATGTTGGCTGTTTGCACCTCCACCTTGTGAAAATCCCCCTCTATATTCCCCATCTGTGCATGTGCTTCCCTGAACCTCAGTTTTTGATAAATACTTCCATTTCACCCTACCTTGATGCTGTTCACTTCATGCTAGTGCTTTCTCAATATCCTTTCATTCTCCTTGCACCACATCCTGTGCTTCCTCGTGTGATCACGCATTCATCCTCATCCTCGCATCTAAGCTCCAGTTCTCCGTTGCCATGCTCTACTCACCACCCATATTTTGAACCGACAACACTTACCACCTCCTCTGACTCACCCCTCAAGTGAGCAAGCCTCCTCACCTACGTTCATTACCACAACCACTGTAACCCCACTTCGAGGGTTATCCTGCTGTCGCAGCGCGGGGGAGTATGTTCGACGCAAAGCGTCGAAATTGTCAGTTCATTGATCTCGGACTTCCCCACGTCATTATCTCCGACCGCCTAATCGTCTCCAACTATTTCGATACCTGCCCCTCACCCTTGGAAATCCCAAATCGGCGGATATTTCCAACGGTGGTCTTCCCCTCCTTCCCCTCACCTCTTCTCAGATTCCCTTCCACAACAGATACCTTCTCCCAAAACATCATTCTTCTACGAAGTGTCGCCGAAGTGAGTCGTCCCCAGCTCTCCCAAAACTTGTTTCCTAACACCTTTCGCGATACGGCCTTCTCCAATTCTCCCAACGGATACCTCTATCAACTCTCATTGACTTCTAGTTCGGCTTTCTCCCTCCTTCCGAGTACAACCAGTTTTCACGTCTTCAGAGCCCGATTTGTTCGCGATTCCATACTCAACTCATCTCCCGTGTAAGTCACCTCTTCTTTGTACAATCCAAGTCTTCAAATCTTGTGATATTCCAGCTCACCAATTACAAGTTTGTGCTCAGTAAATATCCGTCTCCGAGTTTCATTCACGTCTATCCTGGTCCAAACAATTTGGCCAAAGGCATTACGCAAACACACTGTCAAAAACTGCTCTTTATGTTGAAAACAGTATCGCTGATGTAAATTTGGTTACAAGAAAATAACAAGCGGGGAACGGATTTTCAAGCTGATCAAAACCTCCAGTTCCGACTACGTGGGGTCGACGGACGCAAAAACTGTATTTCGTGTGGAGATTTCGTTATGTTAATCGTTGGAATAGTAATTTATACGCCTACCGGGTCGAGTCAACTCGGGCCAGGGAGTCCAATTATATACACAAATCACGAAGAAATCGCTGGGCGGCTGTTTGTGTAGCTAGCTCGCCATAATGGCCAACAGTTACCGATTCCAGCGTCGTTAGTTTGACGTTTGCTAAAGTGTCTACTACGCTGACACAAATGAAGAAGGGGGAAACAACTTGTTCGTAACTGTCGTATTTTTCAATTTTCCCAAACTATTTACGCGAAAAATGATTGTACGAGTTTGAGTTAAAATATCTTTTTTTCCTTGTGTTCCCAAGCACTGTTCCTTAACCCTCATGAGAGCGTTATACCACTCGAAAGTGTTGTAGGTTGTGGTTTCGCTAGGGTGTGAGAACCGCGGCACTCAATCAGCATCCACCGAACCCAGACCTGTGGAGGGACCGCAGGTTGCCAGTTAGCCAGTCACCTAATAGACAGCTGTTGCCCATATGTTACCACTCAGAGGTATGACTCTAGCGAACCCGTACCATTTGGGAGGAGTTCTTAATATGATATTCCACCCAATTCCTAACTATTTACTTGGGTGGCAAGTTTCAAAGGGACAGATCAACTGCGCGAATTGGTTATTGGCTTGCTTTGTGACAGTCAACGCTGGTAGGTGTGTCTACTCTTCCAAGAGCCGTCGCTCACTGTTGTAAAACATACAGTCGAGCAGAGCATTTCGCTCCTGTAAGGAATTGGCTAGACAAGTGGTCTGGCTCAATCAACTTTCTCCTATGACGTTCACGGATGTTGGAAAAAATTTCATACATGCACGCCCTTGTGACAAGGAATGCCTTCTCGTTTGTCATTTATACAATCCCCATTCATTTTTCGTTCAATAGAGATATCTATACGGAGTTCGACCCACAGTGGGGGAAGCTCTATTTTCATTCTCAACTTTTCCACCATGCATTTAACAGCCAAGTCAACTGGTAACTGACCTGTGATAATTTGGAGTGCTTATAGTTTTTTTTGCTGATATTGGTCCATGAGCATTTTGGGAGACATCGAGTTGGATGAAGTCCGAATAATAAAACGCTATTGTAATCGGCGGAAAGTTATGTTATCTACCAAGTAGTTTATGCTGTGACATTTATTTGGTTAGAGCGTTTCAAAAGTTCATCTTAAGCTTCGAGTTTTTCCAGCAGACGAGGGAACCAGGTTATGTTGCGTTACCTCGAATCGTATTCATTACTTCTCCTGCTCTGAGAAGAACACCGAGTCGTGTATAACTCGTCAGTATATAACGATTACTTCAAATTCACGCTCCGTAGGTCAAGTTTAAGTGATAACTTGCAGTCCAATTCTGACGCTACATTTGAATAATTACTAGAAACTGCGGAATATTTTACGCAAATCTGAAATGCAATAAACAATTTATTCAGTAAGAAACGGTTCGTTGAGTTTTCTCGTGCAAGTGTTACCGACCTGGAAAAGGGCTCATGCTAGGAAATAAGCTCCCGCCTCCGGTAGCTCGAGGGCTCACCCTTCACAACCCCTTCCGAGGCAGTTATAAGAGGTATCACTTCTTGTTCGGTAGACATGAAAAGGTGCAGGAGAGAAGGGACCTAACCAGCCCTTAGAGTACTCGAGGGTATTGGCGGCCAATCTCAATGTTATCTATTGAAATGCTTCACTGTTCAGCGTAAATTACGCTCTGACGTCGATGAGCTTTCAATCCTGTGGGCGGTATCCCGTAATGAGCGAGATTGTTGGCAAGAGGAACTGCTCCTGTCTATCGACTACTGATTCATTTGAAACGTACGAATCATTTTTGATTCTTCGCTGCAATTCGTAATTTGTATGTATGCGCACAACGTTTCTCAGATTAAGCGGCAAGTGCGCAAAGTCTTGTGAATTAACCATTTAGTCTTTGTTATATCCAAATGTTTAAAACATGTCAAACAAAGCAAAAACGCAGGTTGCAGTCTAGGCAGGTAGCCTCCCTGCTTCCATAACAGTGCAGGTTATCTTGCTGTCTTGATAGTAATCAAGACGATTTGAAATGAGCATCGCCGATAAAGGTGGCTATTCGACGCAAAGCGTCGAAGTTGTCAGAGTCTTTGACCTCGGACTTCCCCGCGTCATTGTCTCCAACCGCCTAATAGTCTCCAACTATTTCAATACCTGCCCCTCACCAGTGGGAATCCCTCAGCTGCCGGCCCCCCAGCCCCCTTTTCTAGGTTTTCCCCTTTCTTTATTTCTTTCTCCCAATTTCATTTTCCTATCGACAACAGAGCTCTTCTAAAATCATTCCGCTTCCAACTACCACCCCAGTCACTTCTCACTCTCTCACATAGTTGCCAGTTCACGCGTTCCGAGTACTGCCCTTGTGTTGGCCAGTTGTACTCCATCTCACCTCAAATTCAATTCTAATCAATTCCGTACGCACGTATAATACAGTCATCCTCACGCTCACCGAGTTTCAGTTTCATTGCGATCCTCAGCTCCCCCATTCTTGCACCCAACAGTGATGTTAAATCGTTAGTTGTGTGGGGGTACGAGCCCAGGCATATATCAGTTTAAAATAGACTGACAAATTGCAAGACCAGCTTCAACCCCGTTTTCTGTACGAATAGAACTGCAGTAGAGGGAGTAATAGATGTCCCTCATGCGTTTCATATTCCTCTACACAAAAAAAGCAAATAATATGAGTAACTCTCGCCCCATTACGCTTTTATCGGGTTTAGTTAAAATAATTTAGGCTGGCGAAAAATTATTTTGTTCAGTTCTTGGAGAATCGTCTTATCAAAATACATATTATCGACACATCATCAGCGACAAGCAATTTGGTTTTAGGAAGAGCAAGAACACGGATGATGCAGTCCATTACGTGACAGAATGTACGCTGAAACTGCTGGACGATGGAAGAAAGGTTGCGTGCTTATTACGGAACTTATAGAAGGCTTTTAACAGTGTCCGATAGCAATTTACTCAAATCGGCAAAAGGGACGGGAATCGGTCCTGGCTTTCTTCATTGAGCGGCCATCCACAAAAATCGGATACGCTCTTAGTGATGGAGAGCCGAACAGATGCGCAATAACCCAGGGAATATCCCTTGGACCAATTGATTTCAAAGTATATAAGTTACATAAAACCGCCTGAGAGGGAAAAGATGCCACTAGCGGATGATACAGTGTATACAATACCAAGTAAGAGAAGAGAGAGAGAGAGAGAGAGAGAGAGAGAGAGAGAGAGAGAGAGAGAGAGAGAGAGAGAGAGAGAGAGAGAGAGAGAGAGAAAGAGTGAGAGAGCGTGAGCGGGAGTGAAAGAGAGACTGTTTACTGATAGGAAATAACAAATTAATGTTTCTGCGCACAAAATATTCAATAATACTGCTCACCTGAAGACCAGAGGCCCGTAGCAGCTAGACAAGATTTGTAGTAAAAAATATCTGGTGCGTAGCAACACACAACTTACCGCCACCCCTTCAAGTTCGAACACCAGCTACATATGCGGGCGCTATATCTTCGTTCAACGCATTTTTGCAGGAACATTTATGGAGAACTAAATGTAGGGACTAGTTAGCTGAGAGTACTCCGTAAATTGGAATACCGATAAATTAATATTCGCCAAATCTCCTTTTCTGAGTTAACTTGGCTTATATCTCCGTTCAACATATATACAGAAATAATTATACAGAACGAAATGTTGGTATGGGTGATTACAACACACCCACCAACCACCCACACTCATCACATCCGGTGAAGAAGTTATCCTGGAATTTACGGAAACGTTAGAAAAAACGTTATTTTCGACACATTTTGATTTTTATCTCTGTTCAATGAACTGTCAGAGAAACATTTATTGAAAACAATATGTAGGTATTGACTATTTGAAAACATCTTGAATGTTTGGTGATGATCATTGAAGTCCTTATGCCAAAAAGCGTAAAAAACCTATTTTTGCTTCATAGACCTATATCTCAGTTCACCGTATTTTCATGGAGATATGTATGCAGAAGAAAAGTTAGGTATTGATTAGTAGAAGATAATTTGGAAGTTTAATTAAAATCGTTACAGCCGTTTTCGAGAAAAATGCGAAAACCCCTAGTTTTTGGTACATTTTCGTCCCCCCCCCCCGTTACCATCGGCCGAAAACGTCCATAACCTTATTTTGGTGTCTACAAAAAATACCGAACAAAACAAAAAAAGAACCAGCTCAATCGGATCAGCCGTTCTCCCGCAAACTCGAACTACAGACACACACACACACCTACTCTCACACGCGCCAAAATTAGGTTTTTTAGACTCAGTAGGCCTCAAAACGTTAAGATCTGAAGAAAACTCAATTTTTTTTTTGACCCGATTACTATACTTTCCTTCCCTTCGGGTAGCGGAAAGTAAAAATCCTAATAAAATAAGTAGTGTGCTCCTCGCATAAGAATAAAATAATTGCTCAATATTTACTATCTTTATATTATTATCTGTATTAACAATTCAAAATAATCGAAAGGAGGGCAGCGTATTTACATACTTTACATATTATTTAATATTTAGCACGTAAATTATATTTCAATTATTTTATAATCATCGATATAAACTTTGAATAATGGATTCCACCCCTCGAATATTCCAACCAATGACCCACTCAAACACATCCTTCTTATAGCTTCCCTTCGTACTGCTTACAGGATTCTTTAGGGTATAATGCAACACTTTGCGCACTATATACATGTTGTATTTTGGACTTTTGGTCGGGATCATGCCATGAAAACACTAAAGAGTGTCTCGTCCAATGAAACAGCTGTTTCAAGGAAATGAGAATGCGAATCAAAATGATCAGAATGAATGTCATTGCCTTCACGATGCGTGAGACTGAAAGACTTCTCATTGGCTGCTAGTTCCGATTGCCTACGGGCGCTTGTAATACTCATTTTTCGTCGTTCCGTCTTAGTCAGGTCATGGTTTACATGATTCACCGGTATTTTTCCATGCTCGATCTCGGATGTGTAAGACAAGGCCAAGCTGTTCAAGAGAATAATAAACCGTTGTTGAAAAATTTGCAGCGGGGTTTTCAATCAAGTCGATAGTATCAAGATACCACTGCCCATTGCTAAACAAAGCCGAGCATCCTTCCCCCCCCCCTCCCCACCTTACTTGTGTTCTGACGAACGAGTGTTGAACACTCAATAACCCTTTGTTAGGTAGGACTGACTAAGATTCGTTTTCACCGACAGTTGATATCTGTACTTGTTTATCCAGTGCTTTCAAACGAACAGGTGGTCGTCCGATAAGCTTTAAAACTACCACCCTGACCGGGTAAACCCATAAACGTGATGTGACTGTAATACCAACATGCGTTTGGCGAACGAAATCGCTTCTGCCGTAGAAGTCTGTCGTGACTTGGGGAAAACTCATAGTGAAACAGAGGAAAGCCATTCCACAAAGAGTTGAGCTCTAATACCCCTCACCACACCCTTCAGTATCATTAAACGTCCTCCTGAGCTCGAGACTAGTTTGAAAGAGTTCCATTTTCGCGTCGTGTCTTACCTTCTTTTCTTTTCCTATTCTTTTGAAGTGGTTGGGTTTCTCTGGCGCCATTTCTATAAAAACTCCTCAACCGGTCGAGTGGAGAGGAGCTGTCCAACGTCCGTAGCCAATAAAACGAAAACGAGCTCACAGACATCTTCAAGGACCATCGATGGAACTTTTTGTCCGGACCGAGAAAGAAGAAAAATATATAGATCAACGTTTATAAGAATTGCTCCTCGTTGGTGTGGTTTCTCCTGAAGATGCTTTCATTACGATAGTTTAATAAATCCCCAGATTTTTTTTCGCTGTATTTTACGCCACATGTTTCAGAACGCAAAAATGATTATTATGCGTCATGATGCAAAAATTTAGTACGTCTGAGATCTGAATTTTGGAGCTTTATAATTTTAGATAGAGAAGTGTGAGTGTGTGGGTGTGAGAGCGAGAGAAAAGTGCTGAGGTCGCCTGGATGTGTCTGCAGGGGTTCTTGGAGGTATCAACACCCGTGACTGGTGGTCTTTTTTACGTGGAATATCCTCTTATCTTCCATTGCACCCCCTTCACATCCCTCCCCCATCCTTAGGATCGGCGTAGGTAGTCTGTAGTCTGTACACCCTCCTCACTTCATTCATTATTATTTAGTTTCATTTGTAATGTGCCATCATTTAGTGTGAGTTTCGTAGTTGGAGGGGGGGGGGTTCTAAAATTTTTAGACTTTTTCTTGAAAACTGCTGCAACGAAGTTGATTGAACGTACTACACACATTTCATTAGTCCATACCCCCAACTAGTGGAAATAAAGATTCAAAAAGCCGAAGGTCCACAATCAACCAAGAGTGTCCACATTTCAAGGACGACTAAAGCGCCACATACACTGTCAGTTTAACTGAAGATAATCGTAAGGCCGTAGATCGGGATTGCTCACACATTTATCAGTTGATCTGAAGATAATGGACTGCAGTTTGCCCGGACTGAAGGTGTTTGGTCGCCGGGTAGGCGGGGATAGGATGAGAGATTCGCGACAGGCAGCCACCTGTCGGATAATCATCTCATGTGCCCCCCACCACACACAGTCAGTTAGCCTGCAGGCAAACGATCTGTTGTCACCGTTTCCATCAGTTTTGCGTGAGATAATTTTCGTGAGATCATTCACCAGCCGAGATTTGGACTGACGAGGAAAGATGGACGGGAAACCTCCTTTCATTTCCGCATTTATTGAATTAGATCGGGTCTACCCTTTGTTTATGGAAAGTCAAGGACGACTACGCTAATAAAAGATGAGGGAGGGGATGAGACGTACGGTGAGTTGTTGAAGTTCTATAAAAAAAAACTGTGCCGTCAGCCACCATTGACACAGTGAAAAAAAAATTGATAACTTGAAATGTGTAAAGAGTTGAAGAAAGTAAAACCGCCAACGCATAATTCGTTAGATCCTTGAGGTGAGACCGCCTCAGTTCACGGAGCAACAAAATGTTGCTAGCCTCTCTATCTCGCAGCCAACTTTTTACCCAGACCCTTTTTTCTTGGGGTTCCCCAAGACCTGACAAAACAAACATAGCGCAACGTTTCCGACGGAGCATGGTGAAAAACTGGGGATCTCCTGCAGTCCTGTTTCATTGACCGACAGTCCGCCTGCAGGTACCGGACTGTAGTGTGTGCTATCTTCAGGCTATCATCTGCAGTTCAGTACGACTGCCTGCGGGTGGTTGAATGCTAGTGTATGGAACTCGGCGATATTGCTCTTACGATCGCCTGTTGAGGCGGGCCTGCAGGCAATCGCATAGTGTATGGCAACCTCAAGTCCGAAAGATACCATTAAAAAAATCCTCGAAGCGCGTTTGTTTTTGTGTCTGTGAGTACGGTTGACAGAAAATGACCTATTCGAGTCTGTTCAAATATAATATTTAGCGTGCAAGTTATCGTGAGACGTCAAAATGAGGGTTTGGGCAACACTGGTTCAACACTATGGTTAACGAGGTGGTCAAAACACCAAATATATTTATTATTAAAACCCTGCAAATTATTACACAATGGTTTATTATTCTCATGAACAGCCTGGCCTAGTATTACTGCTCTGAGACCCATCCCATTCAATTCAGCATCAAATACTAGTAAACCATACGAAACATGACCTGGCTAGAATGGAACCACGGAAACTAAATATTCCCCCAGCGCCAGGCGCCCGTACACGTCTGTAGGCATTTATGATCCGATGGAGGGGTGTGCGTAGGAAGTGGCCTTGGCGCCCCGTCGGGCAAGAGTCGGGGAAATTGGGACCGGGGCTTCCAGCGTTCCCGTTGCGAGTCGAGTGGGTGGGTGACTGAGTTTGATATGACGGGAGGGAGAGAGTACTAACGACGAAACGTTGACTTCCGCTGTAGTTCCTGCCTTATACTGCGTTTCGTTTTTTTTAAAACCATTTTTTGCCCATAACAACCATGGGCTTGGTCCGATCGGAAGGCCGAGATGGCGGGCACAACTAGATACCAAATGGGATTTTTGTGCGGAAGAACGAATTTTTTAGAGAACGTTAAATGCACAAAACCCCGGAAACCCGGCACGTTAAAGGCCCGGGCGGCGAATGGGGGACGGGGGACGGCGGATGAACATTGAAAATTTGGAATCTCCAAGTCTTGAAACGTAAAGTATCAAATTTCGAGGGGGGTTATGAAAAATTTTTCGTGACCGAAAACATAGGGTTATTATTCAGAATAAATAATAAACCAAAACGGCTCTGACGGTGTTGACTATATTGTTTTATGTCGAACATTCCAGTTAACGCTACCATACAATTTTCGAGCCCAGCACAACAAATCGTTGATCATTTATATGAATAGCGATTTCCGTTCAAGTTTTACTCTTCGCTACCCAAATTGTAAGAAAAGTCTCGCGATTGTGCAAGAAAAAAGTTGAGTTTTATCCAGATCTTTTTGTTTTGTGGTTTTCGTATTCAAGAGCGTGGTTTGTGTGTGTGTCTATCGAAATATGAGAACCGCTGGACAGATTTAGCGGTAAACTTCTCTTCTTCGTCTTATTCATGATGTTACGACAACTCGAAAATCAGGTTATGAGCGGTTTCTATCGATGGGAAAGGATAGGCGAGGGACTAAAATGTACCATAAACTAGGTTTTTTCCCCATTTTTCGTGAAAACGGCTATAAAACTTTTGATTAAACTTTCAAATTATGCCTTAATAGTTAGTTCCCAACTTTTTCCCCACGTGAATATATCTGTGAAAAGCCAGTGAACGGAGATACAGCCTTATGAAGCACAAACAGGTATTTTTTACTTTTTGGCAAAACGCTTTTCAACGAACTCGGAGGAAGTCTTATAATAGTTAATACCCATAGATTGATCTCCGTAAATGTTTCTTTAACGGTCTATTGAACAGAGATAAAAACCAAAATGTGTAGAAATTAGTGTTTAAAAAAAAAATCATTTTCACAGTTTCTATAGTAAGTGGCTTAGATCAATCATATGGAATATCTTTAAGCAACCTGCGTACATATTTTGTTCTATCTCTTGAACGGAGGTATAAGCCACGAAAGCTCAAAAAACAGGAAGAGCAGGTTTAACTTCAATTTATCGTTCTTACAATTTTCTCGAAATCGTACTACTTCGATCAAATTTCGGAATACTCTCAACTAACAATTACCCACATTTTGTTCTCCGTAAATGTTTCCGTAGAAATTCTTCGAACGAAGATACAGTGCGAGTATTTATATCGGGACGTCGACTATACAGATATTGTGGGAATTAGTGTGTTGTCACGCACCAGATATACTACTTTTACATCTCCCTTATATGGTACTTGGGAGATGAGAGTTTAATACTGGTCGACTAATTTGTTTTGCGGTTTGTTCCTTATAATTCCACAACTGATAACACCCTTCCTCCCTCCTCACCGGAAAAATCATGAATACAGTTTCTTTAAAAATCCGTTTCCAAAGAAGGTGGTAGTGGGAGCTCAATAGATTCTAAAACGTTAGCCGTTACCAGATTGTACTTAGAACGTTTTATTTTCTAATAAATCCCGCTAAAATACGATGATGGTGTTAAGCATCGCTCTCGTAACTAGACGTGTTGCCTACAAGATCAAAGTTTATCGATGATTAAATATGAGTAAATTAATTAGATGTACGTGGTGCTGATGAAAGTTGTATGATGCGTCGTACTACTTATTTGTATATTTAATTTCCTTGGCTATACGAACTAGAAAGACAAATGTTGAGTTCTCTTCAGAACATTGCGTTTCAAGGGCTACTGAGCCCGAAAATCGCTATTTGGTCAGTGTGTCCGTGTCCGCGTATGTGAACGCGATTGAAAGAAAACGGCTCAACCAAATCAGCTGATACATGATACCTAACCCGCAAGTTAGCATGGGGCACCAAGATAGGGATATGCTAAGCTAAGTAGGGAAAGCTATCTGTACCTATCACAGTGATCAAAACACGTTTTTTTTTCAAAAATGGCCGACGATTTTGCATAAATTATTTGTTGGTAGCTCCAAACGACTCGACAATACCATAAATTTCCCTATTTTCGGGAAAATGACGAGAGAAGCACAATGAATTACCAAATATGTCGACGAAACTGGATTTCAGCGCAGTTTTCACTTTATAAACTTCGCTCAAATGTTACTAGAATCCTCGGAAAGATTGGAGTGGTAATTCAATTAAGTACCTATACAGCGAGCGTTTAGTAATGCTCATAAGATATGTAAGAGCTGCATTAGAAATTCCGAAAGTTCAACCACCGGCTTTTCGTTTACTACCATTTCTCCCAGTTTTAACCCGATAATTCTGTAACAGGGATTATTATTCATACCCAAAAAAATTTGTTTCCAGTTTCTTTGATTTTCTGCGTACTACTCGCTCAATAATGGTCATGACATGATTAGGAGCACTACAATAAATTCTGCAGATATACCCGCGCTACCGCTTTATACGCAAAACTTCGAGTTATGTTTCAGTAAGTTCAAATGAAGTGAGCGAACAATTTAAATTTTATTAGTAGCAAAAGCTATGAAAACCAGAGTTTATGTAAAGCTTAAAACGTTGTGTGATGCATCGCATTCTATTTTTGTTATTGACTGCGGTCGCGTAAATGTACGCCGTCGAAATCCGTCTTTGTCGGCGCTCTGCGTGTTGATAAATGCAAGTTATGTTCGTGATACCGAAAATAACGTTTTTTAAAAAGAAACTTTAATTCTGTTAATAAATTGAGTGAATTACAGCAAGGATTTGAATAATACAGAACGACTAAGACTGATGCAGAGAATGACGACTTCTGTAGGTCGCAGGGTGCTTTTATAAGCTATTGTCACAAAGGTGGGCGTGAGGAAGTGCAGCGTCGCAGTACGTTAACAGTGGCGGCTTTGTTTTGGGCGAAGGCTGTGCGTCGGAGATGATTCTGACGGGATGAGTCGAGATAGGTGAATGCGGCGTCAGCAGGTTCATATCTGTGGCGGCACTGCTCCAAAGGAAGGCTTGCGACAGGTTGCGCAATTGAAGATATTGCCGAGGCCAGGGCCGACGAAGTCGTGATGATCACTCCTCCCACCGTAGAATGAGGCATAGGGCGTTATGCCGAATTATTTGGGCGAATTGTAAACTGCAACTGAGAACTCACAGGTTGGGTTAGAACTTGTTGATTTATTCGAGAAGTACGCTTCTTATATGTGTAACCGATTAGTAATATAGTGAACATGAGAGCGATAATTATATAAAGTGGGCTAACTAAGAAGTGTACATAATTGTTGTTAGTACTTAAAGTGTCCTTGAATAGAAATGGCCAATGTTCATCCAACTGGGGAATAGGGAGTAATCCGTTAGATTAAGTTCGAATGGTCGGAAAGCAAGGGTTGACATCCGGTCGGGGGTATCAGAGGGATTCGTACGGTTCCTTGTATGAGTTTACTAGACTTGACAAGTTCGTTGTTGATTAAGATGTCGTGGTTAGATGGCTCAATAATCCAGGTACCCTTGATACGTTTGAAGGTATTTCTGTCAGGTTGCCGGTCCTCGATTAATATTTCTTTTTGGGCGGCAACGAGAACGTGACCAGTTTCGGGGATCGAAAAATGGTACGGGTCCCTGAGTGTAAGTTTCATTAATTGGCATTCGTTCATAGAATTGTATTTGATTATCTGTTGAGAACAATTGGATATTTCTGTCCATGGTTGAAGGTTATTACAGTAGTAATTATCATAATTGCTTTTATAACATAGTTGGTTAGTAGAATGTTTAATGTTGTAATTCCTATCTACTAGAGCATATTTAGACTTAGGAATTATAGTTACATATTCGTGGTTATATAGTATTGGCACTGGTTGTAGTATGTACATTTGAAGCCCAGTGTCTACGTAAACTGGCAGTTTAACTATGTAAACTATTTGATCGTTATTCAATGAACAAATTACTTTCGAGTTTAGTTCATATTCCACGGTATTGTTAAACATCTTTAATGTGCCTTCACGGTTCTCTTTGGCTATTTCCATAAGTTCGGACTGAAGAGTTCCCACGGGTATTATGCTTGGGTGGGCAATCCGTAATTTACAAAAGGTTAGGGACGTGTCTATTTCTTTCAGTTGTTCAATCACGATATTAATATTCGTTAAGATTTGAGAACCAATTTTCTTAATGCGGCAGATTTTGATGTATTCGAATTCGTTCTTTCGTCAAGCTTTCTTCTTATTTCATTATTGTTTTGGTTTAGTATAGTGATAGTGTCATTGTATTGCTGTATGAGATCAGTTACCAAATGGTGTTCTTTTTCTAATTGAATGGAAGTTTGAACTCGTTCTTTATTTAATTTGGTGATGATCGCGTCATATTTCTTTCTGTCTTCGTCGTCAAGGTTTCCCGTGATAAATTTTACTACAGATCCAAGTCCGTTGACAAGTCCTCGTTTGTTTTGTTTCCTGACTTGTATGTCTTTCCCTAGCCTGTAAATTGAGGAGCTTTTCATATGCTATGTGGAGTGTAGAATCGATCGCTTCTATGTGTCTGCGAGGGATTTGTGTTGGTTCGAGAGATTGTGTTTCTGTTTTCATTTTTCTAAATGTCTCGTGTAGTTCACTGAGGGTCGTGCGTAAGATGTTTGTGTCATAGTGGATTATGAGTAGGTGTTCGTTCGTCTCAATGTAAGCGGGTCCGAGGTGGATGGGTAATAATCCTCCACTATGGTCTAGGTTGTGCATTTCGGCGGAGGCCGATGATGTGTGTAAAAGAAATCTGAAAGAGAGTTATACGTTTAGACATTCTTGTGTGACGTTATTGTAGATTTGTTCACGTAGTGTATGTGGGTTTAAATGGAGAGGTTTATTTTGTGATAAGAGGTCTGCGAATTTACAGACAAATGGTCCACAGTCATAAGAGTTATTTTGTCGGGGTATTGGTGAGACTGTTCGTAAGGTCCATTCTGATAATTTTAACTCTTGATTATGTTTGTCTTTCCAATCTTCTTTCAGGTATTGGAATATTATTTCTAATATTTCCTCGCCGTCGTTTGGCAGAGAGTCGTAATACTCAATGGTTTTTATTAGTGGTCTGACTGCTACTAGTCGCCAATGGGATGCCTTGTAAATGGGAATTAGGATAATATCCTTTTCCCTAAGATCTACTCTTTTTGTATAGTTTTTTACTCGACTGTAACCTCGTAGATAAGGCACAAATAAAAATGTATTGAAAGCATACGTTTTGGGTAATTCCTTGTTGGATTTACTTCTTTCGTTAATTAGTTCCATATAGAGGTTCAGCACCTGATCGTTGAACCAATTACAATCTTTTATCGAATTTAAATCGTCTTCGGACAATTTTGTTTTTATTTCATATTCTGTTTCTTGTTCTAGAGCTCGCGGTCTTTTAATGTTTTTTAAATGTATTTTCGTTCTAGTGTTGTGATGTCTAGGTTCGATTTCCGCGGTTTTTCTAATAAGGTCGATATCTTTAATGTTCTCTTTATTATACTTTCGTTTCGTCTTGTCCTGTATCTGTTTAGTTTCGACGTATACTTCAAGTGGTATATCCGGGAGTGTTTCTTCGCGTTTTTCATTTTCTTTATTAATTGTTCTCTCTTTTGTGTTAAATTGTTTTTCGTGTAGTATTGTGTAGAGTTTATTCATTTTATTTTTGTGTTCTGTTGTGTAGATGTTTACTAGGGCTGTTTCGATGTCCGGGGGAATCGGTGTTTTAGATCCGAATGTACCGTTAATTATTTCATAGGGAGTCATTCCCGTGTTAGTGTGGATACTATTATTGTACGATATTATCGCGTATTTAATTCTTTCCTTGATCGATGTGTTTTTAAATTCGTCACTTTCCGTCATTAGCCTGACGATTTCTATGAGTGTGGAGTGAAATCTCTCTATAGGCGAGTTCGAATTTGGATTTTGGGTGCTGGTGTAATGTATCTTTATGTTTTGTACGTTTAGGAATTCCTTTATCAGGGATGAGCTAAATTCATTCCCATTGTCCATTACGAGTTCTAAAGGGTTTCCATGATGGGAAATAAAAGTTAACAGTTTTTGTTATTTCGATACTGTTCAGTGACTTTAAGGCGTATACTTGTGCGTATTTAGAAAATTTATCTATTATCGTTAGGAATTTCTGTCTTTCGATTGTAATAGTGTCCATGTGTACTGTTTCAAGTGGTTTTGACGGAGTGTGTGTGATATTGAATGCTGGTTTCAATGGCCTTCTTTCGTATTTACATTTCAGGCAGAGGTCACATCTGTTTATGACGCCTGTTATGTTTTTCTTTGAGATTTGGCCAGAAGTATATACGCTTGATTTGTTGATATGTTTCGTCTATTCCGCGATGGAATCGTTCCTGCCTGTGATTGTGTAGAATGATGTTGGTTTGGTCTTCTTGATCTAAGACATCTATTATTTTCTTGGTGTATTTGGTCAATTTGATTTCGGACGATTTGAATTTTTCCATAAAAATGGAGGTGAATTTTTCGTAAATGTCCGATTCAAAGAAGAGTCCGTATGACGTCTTCGGGTTTAGGTAATTGACTAAGAACTTAATGATTTCGTTTTCTAGGTCTCTTTGAGGGAATCTTACCGTGATGCGGGTTTTATCATTTCGGAAAAGTTTTTCGGTTTTTATGTCTGTGTCGAATTGTTCACCCACTGATATAATTATTTGATTTTTGCAATGATTTATGGCATTATCTTTTATCGGTATTAGGGCTATGTCTTTTCCTTCTTTGTCCGAATGTATAGTTTCACAATCACTTTGTTGATCCACATTTACAATCAGAGAGGGTGATAGTTCTTTTGGTACTAATAAGGTTTCTTTCGTGTTAATCTCTATCCTTGAAAGTGCGTCTGCGTTTGCATTGTGTTTCCCCTTTTTATACTTGATTTCGAAATCAAATTCTTCCAACCGAAGTTTCCATCGGAAAAGTTTAGAATTGGGTTCCTTTAAGGAGTGTAACCATCGGAGAGGTTGATGATCCGTTTCTAGTGTGAATCTTCGCCCATATAGATAAGGACGGAAGTATTGGCAAGCCCAAACACACGCTAAGAGCTCTCGTTCTATCGTAGATAATTTTCTCTCTGTGTCATTAAGTGTTCGGCTGGCAAATGCGACTGGGTGTATTTCATTTTCGAATTTTTGGGAAAGCACAGCACCAAGGGCGACTCCCGAGGCGTCCGTATTTAGAATAAACGGTTTTTCGAAGTCTGGGTATTTTAATACTGGGTCGTTCACCAAGAGATTCTTGCATTGTTCGAAGCTATTTACGTAATCGGAGTCGTTAATATTTATTTTATTTCCTTTCTTTAGTCTGGTAGTTAATGGTTTGGTGATATCGTGGTATATAGGGCGACTCCCGAGGCGTCCGTATTTAGAATAAACGGTTTTTCGAAGTCTGGGTATTTTAATACTGGGTCGTTCACCAAGAGATTCTTGCATTGTTCGAAGCTATTTACGTAATCGGAGTCGTTAATATTTATTTTATTTCCTTTCTTTAGTCTGGTAGTTAATGGTTTGGTGATATCTGCTAAATTGCGGATAAACTTTCGATAATACGACAATAATCCAAGGAAGCTTTTTAATTCTTTTGTGGTCCTAGGTAAGGGGTATTTTCGGATTGATTCAATTTTTTGAGGGTTAGGTTTTAGTCCTGATTCGGTAATAAGGTGTCCTAAGAAGGCTACTTCTTTCCTCATAAACTCTGTCTTATCGAGTTGTACCTTTAAATTGGCTTTCCTGAGTCTGTCGAATATACACCTTAGTCTTGTTATGTGTTCCTGAAGGCTAGATGAAAATACTATTATATCGTCCATATACACAGCACATATTTCGTTCTGTATACCTCTGAGACAATTGTCCATTAAGCGTTGGAAGGTACTAGGGGCATTTTTTAGACCAAAAGGCATTTTCTTGAATTCCCATTTCCCATTCTCTGTGCTGAAGGCAGTTTTGGGTATACTCGATTCTTCCATTTTTACTTGCCAAAATCCTGAGGCAAGGTCAAGCGTGGTAAAGTATTTGCATTTACCTAATTTCGAAAGAATATCCTCTATATTAGGGAGGTCATATTTGTCATCTATAGTTTTTTGGTTTAGTAAACGGTAATCGATCACAATGCGAAATTTTTTCTTTCCTGATGCGTCTTGCTTCTTTTCTACAATCCAAAGAGGTGAATTATAAGCTGAATTTGATGGTTGAATTACGTCATTGTCAATCATTTTTTGGATTTGGCTCTTTACTTCGGTTTTGTAAACTTCTGGATACCTATACGATTTAGAATAGACAGGGATTTCGTCCGTAGTGCGAATTTTATGTTCGGCGTACGAAGTTGCACTTAACGGTTCGTCTTCATCGTAGAATATATCAGGATATTCCGATAGAAGCTCTTTTAGTTTTTTCTTTTTCTTCCTCGTTTAAATGATCTTGACGGATGGATGGAATAATTTTGTGAATTTTATTTTTTGTATTATATTGTTGGGCCTTTGTTTACTGTTCATCTGTGGATTTTTGTCGAACATTTCTTCTGGAATTTGTTCGGCTGATTGTAGACTTTTGACGTTCAAATTTTGAGTGGTTTCTGAAGTGTTAAGGGCAAGGCATCTGGCGAGGTGGTTTTCTACCTTGACCAGGCAATTAGGAATTTCAATTGGTCCTATTTTTCTGTGGTCAATGATCGCTGTTCCGTTTTTAATATTTGTTAAGTGCATCTGTATTTGTTTTCCGGATCTAGGTGGTATCTCGTATGTACGGATATAAGGCGTTTCAGTTGTGTTATAGGTTTTCTTGACGGTTGATGATTTCGGCTTTTGTGGAACGTTAAAATGGTTTAAGGGAAGATCTACGTCGCAGATGTTGATCGTGTTCTTCTGTACGTTAAGGATCGCTCCCAATTTTTCCAAATTGTCCCAACCAAGCAATAAATCAAAATCGTCGTGAAATTCAAATATATAAAACGTGCATGCAACATTTTTCTTGAAATGATGGTTAACGACATTTATAGGTAATTCTATACTGTGGGTGCCTTTAGTTGAACCATGAGAGGATGTGACTAAAAATTTATCGGGTTTAACAAATTCTTCGAAGTATTTAAGAGCTACGTTAGTACATACAAAACTGTTAGATGCTCCAATATCTATTAAGATTTTAAGATTATTGTGGTTAATTAAATACGGGAGTTTCGTAGAGCTGTTGAGATGGTTCAAGTTAATTCGTGGTAATTCGTAGCTTCTTCTAAAAAACGAGTGTCTATTTCTTCATTTTCCGATTGGCTTCGTTCTTCATCCGGGAATTTTGATCGTGTTTATGGGTTGAAGTTCATGATTGAGAGTCGTTTGATATGACATTGTGTCTTTTGTCCTTAAATGGTATGGAATGTACGGCGCGTCTGGCTTCGGGATTGATTTTTGTTGATAATGGGGAAAGTACGGTTTCCGTGGCGGGCCTTGTTGATTCTTGTTGAAGTTTTTTCCACTTTCGTTGTTATATTCCGCTTTTTGGAATGGTTTCCCATTATTGGTTTTTGAGTATAATATGTTTGTGGTTTTTGCGTGAACGGTTGTCTTTGTGCGTTTTGCGTGAACGGTGGTCTTTGTGCGTTTGATACGTATTGTGGGTTTTGCTTTTCCAAGTATCGTTTACGTAGTTTTGGGAATTGATATTCATTTGTTAGAATTCTAACAGCGTCGTTGAGGTCTACGGGTCCTTTGTTTATTAATAATTGACCGATGTCATCGTTAAGTCCCATTAGAAATCCTCTCAAAGCGACTTTTTCCATTAATTTAAGTGTTACCGGCGTATATTGGTCAGTTGAGTTTTTCAACTTAGCTATTAGCAGCGTGAACAATTTATATGTTCTAGCGTGAAATTCGAACGGAGTTTCGTTCTGATGTTGTCTGAGTTTTCCTAACTCAAGGATCAAATGCTCTTCGTCTCGTTTATCGTCGAAGTTAGCGATTAGCGCGGTTTTAATTTCATCCCATGTATTCAATGGGCAGTTAAATGTTCCAGTGGCAGCTCTTCCTTTGATCTTCGCTCTGATATTGTTTAATATAACCTTATTTCCATAACAATTTAGGTCGTCTAGGTCAAAAAGTGGTCTATCAGTTCTTCGCATCTCTCGAGAAATTGAGACAAGATTTCTGGTTCTCCAGTGAAGTCTGGTATTCCACTAAAATCTGTTTTGTCCGGTTTGAGACTCAAGCTTCGAGCTGGTGGTCTCACTGCGTCTACCAATTGTTGGAATTGATCCGGGGACATGGCAACGAATTGTTGAACAACCGGGGTCTCTGGCATTTTGGAGGAGGTTGAAGTATCGGAATTTTGATTTGGCGAATTTGGTCGTAATAATTCTCTCAGCAAATTTGACCTATTCGTTGGTGGGGAATAAGGCCGTGAAGAGGTCGGTCTGTCTCTATGAGGAAGCGAACTCTTTTCTTTTTTCTTTTGGAAAAGGTTGAGCGAGTCTTTTCTATGATCTTTTCCTGCCGTTTTGGATTCTTTTTTCACTTATTTATCGGAACGATTGACTTTACTCACCAAGTCGGGGTGTGTTAATTGCGCTTTTTATTATTTTATTTATTTCTTATTCGTGTTGACTTTACTAACCAAGTCGGGGTATTGTAATTGAAATCACCTACTAGGTGAACCTAACTTGAAGAACCTAACTCAATGTTAGTTTGTAAGTACGAAAAGTGGTACTTACAGTAGCTCGACGAGCATTCTTCTACAGTCTTCTCGACCGGGTCGTCTCTGATCGTCTGTCGTCTTCTTGAAGGTGTTGATCCCGTGTGTTGAGATGTTGATGCGTAGGTGTTGTCTTAAAACTTTGAGAAGTACCCTATGTGAGGTAGACAATGTCCTACCGACTGCGCCAGTTATGTTCGTGATACCGAAAATAACGTTTTTAAAAAGAAACTTTAATTCTGTTAATAAATTGAGTGAATTACAGCAAGGATTTGAATAATACAGAACGACTAAGACTGATGCAGAGAATGACGACTTCTGTAGGTTGCAGGGTGCTTTTATAAGCTATTGTCACAAAGGTGGGCGTGAGGAAGTGCAGCGTCGCAGTACGTTAACAGTGGCGGCTTTGTTTTGGGCGAAGGCTGTGCGTCGGAGATGATTCTGACGGGATGAGTCGAGATAGGTGAATGCGGCGTCAGCAGGTTCATATCTGTGGCGGCACTGCTCCAAAGGAAGGCTTGCGACAGGTTGCGCAATTGAAGATATTGCCGAGGCCAGGGCCGACGAAGTCGTGATGATCACTTGCATCTACTTTTACGTGTTCCGATGGTATTATAAAGAGGCAATTTTGAAAGTGGAGCTAGAAAATACGGAATGTGTTCCGAGAGCCGGCGGCGGATCTTCACAAGGGCGTCCGATATTTCGCCTCCTCCTCACAACCTATTTAAAGATCATTTTCTTCTCGGAAAGGGGTTTCTTCCATCCTGCCACTTCCAATAGCCCACTCCCAGGCCGGAATTAACCCTTTTGTTCTGGAAACTCCGCCAATTTTTTTTTTTTCTCTCTTTTACGGCGTATTAACAGGGAAGTCAGGTTTCCTTCGGCTGTTTCCAGCTAACGCTTGGGCTTCTCGTAAACTATTCTTTCTCTTTGTCGAGTGCAAACGTCTTCACGGAGGATTTATCCGGTTCGAACCTCGGGGACTGTCGCAATCAATTCGGCCTGTAAAACTCGGCGCTATACGCAAGAGGATTGTATATTTCTTAGGCATCGGTTTGTTCTTGCAGCCTGTTGTTGCTGCTAGAAGCCAAACCAAGTTCAATACAGGAATAACCTATAAAAGAAGTACCGCTAAATAATAGTTAATAACGCTGTCCTACTACATGAAGTGATAAGAGTTGTGCCTATTCATTGTCTTATTGATTTTGACAAGATTGTGTAGGAATTATGCACTCATATACATTTAAAATGCATATAGCGGTGTTTTTTATTGTCGTTATTTTGCGCTACTTTTTATAAATGCACTTCTTCTATAAAAATATATTATAATAATAACAAACGGTGGTATCCAGAAAATAACGTTACCAGTTTGAAGGGCGCAGGGATTTGTTGTCAACGGTTTGCAAGACGTGTTTTTGTGCCCTTATCGACAAAAATAAAACCACATTCGAGTTATTGCGCTGTGAAACGCTTTCCTAGATGGGAGAAATTCCGCTAACCTTGGCAGAGCTCATTCGCGTCATCTTTTGCCAACATGAGATCTGCTCAGTTGTCAATTTCCACATTTACCGTAACAATTTCATTCACACCTCACGTAAACTTACGTGTTAGAATTAATACCAAATTAGATCGTTTAAAGGTCAGTAGGGGTGCTCAAAGCGGTCCATGTCGATATCAATGACGAGGAAAGAAGTGCAAGAGAAGGGTTGGTTTCTTATCACGAAGAGCTTTAGCAGTAAATTTGAATAAACAACCTGTTGTATAAACGTTGATATTCTTCTCCGATGTCATCATGACTGGGAATGAAACTTAACTGTATCGCTGTACTCCCGATTCTATCTGGCAGTCTCTATGGCGCCAAGGATTCTCCAAGTCCTGAAGAGTAGGGTCAAGTTTTTCGGCCCGGTTGCCTCCTCCACAACTTCTAGACACACTGATACTACACTCGCCTCATAATTTCAGCTACACTGCGGCCACTGGAAGGCGGACTTGCTGAAGGAAGATCTCATAACCTTTCGCTGTACACTCCTGCTCAGCAAGCCTCAGTATTTTTGTCCACACGCATTTAGCCAATTAGCAAATTAATCCAGTTAGGCTGTTATTATCCCTATGTTGCTGCAACCGAAAACAAACGGGCAACAGAAAAGAACAGCAGGAAAATGACACCCGTCCCATTTTCACAACGCCAGAATGTGGTATCACTCGTCTCACCAGTGTCTTCAGCGTGGTATATTTGCGGCCTATCCACCACATAACATTAACCGTATCCCCTTATTAGCCCCTCGTACTATTATCATTCCATCAAATCAAAGCCGTTGGGATTTTTTTCATACCTGGAAGGCACGAAAAAGATCTATCGTAGCGTCCGGAGAAGTGGATTGTATTTGGCATTTGGTGTAAACTTATTTTCTGGGTTCTTCTTTTTACCTCTGAGTGACTTCGCAAATGCCGTAGTGTCCTCGAAGCAGATCATTCAGCCAGTTCATCTAATAAAATGAAAGCTGAACTCACTATTGCTCTAATCCACATAACTGTAAATGACTTTGCAATGGTCAAACTTAAAAATACAGATATGCGGAGAGAGGGAGCGGTATAAAAGAGAGGTTGAGCGAGAAAGAGAGAGCTCTTCATTTCCATACACTTACAAAATAATGCTAATAACGCTCATACAACCGGAAACTTGTAAAGACTCGTTAGTTTAGCGCAGAGGAACAGTATCGGAGTTTTCTCTTTTGTGTGAATTGTATTTCCAGGTTGGTGCGGCAAGGAGGCGACAAAATAGTATACGAGAGTGAACAATACAAAATGCAAATGCCGAAAGCGACAGGGAGTCTCAAGGCAAGAGAGCATTACGGGAGAGAAAATAACAACTATAGAAGCAGGTGAAAGATTATCCTAATACCGTCATTCCCGTCATGGAATATTATGAGCGGACTTCTGCGCTCGAGCCACTGGTAGAATATAATAATACCTACAGCAGTACATAGTTCAACAGGTCACGGACGATAATAAACTCGTTGGTTGCTATTTGAGTATGACGCGCGAAGTTTTTCCTGATTCATTGAAGATGCCAATGAATGGTTGGCTCCTTGTTAAAAAAATGGAGATGATTCTGAGCTGACAGATCGTTCTTTCGAAATTGATCGGTAGATAAATGAAGTACTTTCTATATGAGCTTGAATCGCAAAAATTGCTGTCTGACACGCAATTTGGATTGAGAAGGGACAGATGTTGGGAAAGGGATAAAGGAAAAAAGAAGTCTTGAAAGTCTTTCAATCCATCAATAAGGATCTGCTGCTAAAAACGGAGTTCTTATATCAGGTAATGTGCGAGTCAATTAACAATTATGGTGAATGAACACAGTAACTTTTTGGGTTAAAAAACCCTTCGTTCTCAAGGCGTCTGTGGGATGCTCCCAAGGAGCTAGTCTTGTTAACAGATCTATACTGTTCTACTGAAACTCCACTAAAGTTATTCACGTGGACGGTTATTTTCCACTCAAAACGGGAAAATTATGACTCAAATTCATTCAACTTTTGTAAAACCATTGTGACAGTAATGGACGGTGGTTTGACTGAAGCTCACGGATCCCAAAACTGTTTGGGCGTTCGTACGTCTGGGCCATACTCAGGACATATTATTCTGGAGATTCTGAACTAGATGAAATCGTAAATCTAAAGCGCGCTAGGATTTCGTGTTGCTACCGGTGCGGGTGACGTTATTTGTCCGATTGGGTTGGGTGTGATGCACAGGCGAGGAGTTGAGTGACAGGTGCACACTAATGCTATATTCGAATTATCAGAGTTGCAGAGATTTCAACACACACAAAAATATTATAAAATCTGTTGATTGTTCGTTATGATACGACTCAGTGTAATTACGAGGAAGAGAAGAAATTGCCGTGTTGGTCTAATCGTAAGAGTGATACAATCGTAATTGTCTGTGAAATACGAGATACGCGGACCTTTTTTCATGAGTGAGGTATGTGAGATGCGAGAGGAAGTATCGTTCGAATTGGGCTCTGCGTTGGTGTAAGTGAATGCCGTGTGGTGTAATTTTGGAGTATAATTCGTGCGTTTCACGAAAAATTTGATAAAATTGAGTAAACCTTCGTTAGTAACGAATCGGGAGTAGTTACAAAAGTCCACAGCTTCCAACACGTTTACTTGAACTTGTCTACGACACAGTGGATCCACGACGTTCTGTGAATTGTCTGATTTATCGAAAACATCGAATCGTGCGCTCTATCAATGCGTCCGTTGAAAGTGAGACCAATCTGAATGTAATGCAAATATTCCAACATAACGAGAAAGATTCGTAACGGCTGGATAATAAAATCCCGGCGCTGTTTGCACGTACCGAACCCGAAGCAAAACATTCCCGTTTATGAAGATCCGCTGAACGTGACACACCTCACTTCAGAGGATGAACAACCGATACCCACGATTTGTGCTCTAAATAGCGCATATATATGTATTGTATGAAAGAAGCGTCATCTAATTCTTGTCAAGGAAAGTTTTGGGGCCTGTATCACCTGATATTTCCGTCTAGTAGGTCGTAGAGATTGTAATAGACTGCTAACGTGACTAGGGTTGAAACAAGTAAACGCTTACAAGAATGGCGTTTATAGTTGCTGGGAAAAGAGATGAGGGCGGGCACGCTTTGACCAGTCATCCGAACGATTATCTGACGCATTACCTCACCCTTGCTGGCCTCTTCGGCTATTGAACCGCTACAACGACTGAACAATCGCTCTCTCGCCTCTCTCCCCCCACGATAATCGCGCAAGTAAACTGTGAGTGATTTGATGAATGGCATCAAATCTAAAATCGCTGTCGCTTTTGGGACTAATTCATTGAAGTGAGTCCTTTCACTGGGAAAGCCCAAATTTCAACTTGTTGGTACAGATACGAAGAGAGAGAGAGGGGAGAGAGAGAGAGAGAGAGAGAGAGAGAGAGAGAGAGAGAGAGGGGAGAGAGAGAGAGAGAGAGAGAGAGAGAGAGAGAGAAAGGGGGAGAGAGAGTTTAGTTATACAAACAGGGAAAGTATATATGGGTGAGTAGATAAAAATCAAATATCAGTAGCACATATATTTCCAAATGGAGTAGCTGTTATACCAATTGTTTCATAGTTGTCATCGAAATAGTGTCCAATATTATTCGATGAGGGTCACCATCAGTTAGATTAGAAGCAAATATCTATTAACTTGTTGGTAAACTCTCAGGGCTCTGCAGCCAATCTCTCTATCGTCGCTCCTCTCTGCCCTTAGTGTGCTAGAAACTAGATCTGGCGTGTTCCAAGCCATCAAACTGTCTTATCAGCTCCCCTGTACTGAGTCACTGAATCCTAACGCCATCACCCCGCAAGTTCTTCATACACTGCATCTACCCTAAACTAATTAGCTCGTCATTCGTAACATCTATCGGGTGTTTCATGTTGCAATAATGCAGATAAATGTCATTATATCGCAATGCAGTTCTTGCTGGCCGCTTACACATGTAGACACGTTCTATTATCTTACATTCAAAAACTATGTGCACATGTGTTGAAAACTTTGCCAAAAAACGAATTTAATCCTTTTATTTTGGTTATTTACAGCTGTCCATCCTCGTTCCTTTTGATTAAACATCCACGAGACATACCTAAACCTTTTCAAAAAGAACAGATTATGAGGAATCCTTGAAAGGATCTCCAGGGGGAAGATGTCGCAGCCGACATCGATCCCATCACTAACGTCACAGAGTAACAAGAATGACACGCTGCTAACCCGTGCGTACCACATCAATAAAAAGTCCAGCGATAATAAAATTCCTTGGGGACGAACCTGACTAATAAAAAACGAACGAGAGAAAAACCTAATTAATTTATCAAACCCCTCGGTCGGTTCGTTGGTTGGCGATGACTGATGAAGTGGGTCGAGGGCACTTCCCTTCCATCCCGACAAAATATTTGGCTGCCCCTCTCGCCCTTGTTATTGGACCCGCATAACGTGATTTGTCAGATCCTGTTCGGCCACGTATTTTCTTCTTGTATAATGTGACATCACATTGACATCTATCCAGAGTCACATATTGAACATCCAACGTTTTGTCTTATGCGGATTCAGTGTGTTTAATGAATTTATGAAAACATCGTAGATATACGGCGGAGGGTTTCCTGTTTCCATTATTGGCAACAACTGATCGGGTTCGCGTTATGTTTCACCTCGTTCGCCTGTCAACTTTTAAAGAGGCTAACGGTCGAAGCGCATCGTTCTAGCTTTTGGTCAACGACGCAGACACTTCAACTTAATCACGACTCAACCAAACGGCGCGACACGTTGAATTGAATGTTCTGAAGGAGGCTCATTAGTTTCATTTGATATAACCTTGCGTCTTGTAATACATGAAATTATCTTCTGATCTGGTCAACTATCATTCTACAACTCGACACCAATTAACTTTTAATAGTCACTTCCTCAGCACAAAAAGGTCGGAGAACATTTCAAAAGCTGGCCTTAAATGATCAAACCTAAGAATCACACTCCATCAAATCAGGTATGATTCTCCATCTCTAATGTGTGTAAGAGTTTGATTTTATGCCGGTACTGTTGATGGACGTAACTTTATCGAAGAAAACCTCAATTTACTAAATGTCGACCGCATAATTTTCTTGGATTGAATGAGAGATAATGTATATTTCGTTTCAAGAAGTAATTCGCGTAGTTTCAGATTGTTCATTTTTCATCGATCATCGCCGAATCAGCTTCAAAACTCGATTTAAAACTATTTGTCTTCTCTGATCAACTGATCGATCGGTCAGTTCCTCCGATCGCTATCTAAAAAAAAAAGAAAAAAAGCAGGAATGGGGCAAAAAAAACTATAGTATATATTTTAATGACGCCTGGAAGGATTTTTTTTGTAAATCTTCGTCGTGTGATGTTTTGTCGACATTTTCTCATGTCTGCTGAACGATATCTATCTGATATGTTGTGTGCGAGGACCTTGCTTTGCTTTTTCATAATCATTGAGGGGCCAATACTGTTTCGGTTCCATACTTGCGTAAAGAAAAGTGGAGTTTGCTACATATTGGAAGTCGGTAAAGTTCCAAATGGATTACACCATGCTGCTAGCGTTCATATTACAAACCGATATTTTTCCTCCAATTCTGGATACGCTCAAGATGACATGTAACAATAATTATTCTTAGGTATCAATTGGCATCATGCTATGAGTTTTCAAAAATATTTTCCAGTTTTACTTACAGCAGCGTTTTCACCTTCTTGTGTCGCACGCAACTTCTCAATAGTCGATGAACGATATAACCCAAGATTGCCGGTCTAGGGTCGATGAAAGTCCAAGATCTCAATCGGGGACCATGTCAGGAAATGGGTTAAGTGGCTCTGCTCGCTTTCAGTCGATGTCACGGATCTCGGAACCTCTACTAATCCCCTGTTTTGATTAGCGAACCCCTGCATGTGGTGAACGGAGTACAAAACTGATGAAATCTTTATGAACGCGATGAATCGCGTTGCTCGTTGTGTATTCAGGCTGCATCACCACGCCACGTCAATCCGTTCGAACTGGGCTGTCTCGAAAATACCGACGAGCTCGCGAGGTCGAACTGGGAAATGGCCTGAAAGTTCCACAGCTCAAAAACCCCGTCAGTACTTGTTCAACTACTTCACTCGTCTTCAACAACTTCACTTCATTCCGAATGACAAGACTTTGACAACTTTGCTGGTTCCACTTCACAATTCTGTATTTTGAAGTTACTTCTTTTGATCGAACGCTTGAAGCGTCGCTGCCGTATTGAGAAATTCAGTGGTTTAGCGAACTGCCAGGCAGGTCCTCAAAACATCGTTTTATCGCCCAATTAGCTGAATACACTACGAATATACGATGCGTGTATACACTCACCAATTAGGCAATGTGATTAACAACATAAGACACAAGTAAAGGTCCAGTCCAACTCTAGGAACCGTCTAGTCAGCCTCGAAACGTCGTCTGATCTTCCCACTTCTTTTGATGCGATCAGCCGACACCACAAGGTACTGTCCATTGAATCAATTTCTTAGCGGCCACCTTTTTGTACATCTTTCGGCTATCCGTACGAACTTGAAAACTATTCCATAACACATTCAGAACTCAAATTACCAGTACCTAAACTTTTATCCATAAATTTTCCGCAGAAACGCGTTGATATATAGAGAATAAATCCAGGGGTGGCGAAAAGCTGTCACACACGAGATATTTCCTTCTTGTTTCTATTTAGAGGCTGCTCTAGTGTCATTCAATTGTGTATCCAATAAGGATGGTGTTAAGAGCTGTTGTCCATTTAGAAACAACAGTTGGCGTCGAAGGAAAAAATTCATCGTAACGCCCTCGAACAAGTTATTATTCGTACATCGGACTCCGATTTGAATAACTAGAACTCGCGGCGAATTGGGAGTTTCGTGGGTGTATGAGCCATCCAAGCCCGAATTAATTGAACATTCGACCGCGTCGCGGATTGGTGATATTCAATCTATTCCTTTCTACTGGTTGCGGAAAATATCGGTAAACCAGCACGTGTTGGTAAGCTCCAGTGGTCTCGAATAAAAACTGCTTCGATTCACGGTGAAGCTAAGCCGTCAAACCTAAATACGAAGATAAGCGTCGTTAATATTCCATATTGTACGGGACAAGGAAAATGATCTCATTTTGTTTTCAGCGCCTTGAGTCGTTTTGGGTCGTCTTAGCACGTTCCCTCTTGTGAGTTCTTAATGTGCTCTATCGAAGCCCAAAGATAAGCCGTGCCATTACATTTTGATCCGCTCCCATGCAAGGCTATGGAGCCCTGTACCATCTGTAGGTATTTCTTCGTACAATTTAGAAATCTCGCATTACAATTTAATTAATGTCGATCTGAACCAAGCTCTCTGGGATCAAATAGTGTAAGGAGCGCTGATTAAGTCGTCAGTGACAATGGGAGCAGTTCCAAAGGGAAGCAATTAGTAGATTTCTCTCTTTTCGCAGAGAAATCTAATCCTTCTCTTCAGTGCGCAAGGTCTTCCAAGGCAAGGCGGCCGAAACTTGCAAACCCGGAACCGATTTTTTAAAAATCCCCAACAAGTTAGCCCCGCCTAATACCATGCCTCGAAGCGGATGTTCAAACAACCTGTTCTAATTATTCGATCAATAATCCCCTTCTTCCAGCGCTTAGAGATTTGAATCTAACTGCATCCCACACAGGTACTGATTCATTTTTCAGCTCCTCACAGCAGTTAGTAGTAGCCATCGAAAACTATTTCTGTTAATTTCACGCCCACACATCTTTTCCCTCAATCTACTTAGACTTAGTACATCGCATTATGGCATAATGGGGCTGTGTGCTTAAATGAATAAATAAATTTTTTTAAAGCAACCTTTACTAAAGTTAACGGACCTGTTAGGGCTAAGTCAGTACTGTCTTTACATCGAAAGCGCTCGCCTGCAGTATCTCACCAGCCAGAGGAGGACTCACCTAACAAGTACGTTAACTGTAGTAATTTACCTGCTGGCAGAACTAACCCAATTACTTTAAAACAACCTTTCTTCACATTGTGCAATACGTCGGAGGGGGAGTTAGTTCGAGCTTAGGAGTAACGGAGGGTATGGGTTCGTGCTTGAGAACCAAATCGCTACACTGCGAGGTTTTACAGTTTCAAACGCTCAAATTTCGGTTGACGGTTGTGAGCACCAAGTTATACAGCGGAGTTTGTCTAGATGTTATTTAACCAGGTTGTCAAATAAATGTTAATATTTGTTACCTTCAAGCTAAAAAAAACACGGTTTTGTACATTTTTTTCACCTTGAACCGAACTCTATTATTTTTATCAATTTTCAGTCCTCATCTTCAGGGCATATTCTAAATTTACATTATCGAGATGGTGTCTGCTAGGATTTTTGTTTTCATTCAATCAAATTGCAGGCGATGCAGGATATGTGTATCCGGAATGGAATAAACGGTGCTGTCCTTTATTCCGATGAGATACCTCATTGCACTCGACACATCATACCGAAAATCTAGGTGTCACTTCCAAATACGCGGCTTCCTGGGAATTACACGATAACAGCATGCGTAGTGTTGATCTAGGATTGGACGAGCGATACGCCCAAGTAAACTTCTCAACGTGTGTTGTGTGGACTGTATTTTCACAAAGCAAAACCTATGATATTATGTGGGCCCACCGAAGGTATAACTTTAGGCAATACAAAAATAAATGAAATCACTTCTTTTAAAATTAAACAAGGCAACGTAATCGGAAAATAAAATGAATGTTTGTGGTGTGTCGTGACGTCGCGGACGAAAAGACGAGCGAGATGGTGACTTGCGGATGTGACGTGAATAGCTTATATATTAAGCACAATACCTTTATCCGCTGGTACCAGGCAATGTGCCAAAGGTATTTTACCCGTCTTCAAAAGCGTGGCCTCCTGGAGGTAGAATAACGCGAGGACGAGCGAGGTGGACAAGGAAACAGAACGGTACAAGTTGTAGAAGGCGAATGACGAGAAAAATGAAGAACGATGAGATTCGGTAATGGGTGACGTAATGATGGCCCTACAAACCCGTGTCATGATGGATCGGGCTTGGGTGTGATTCATGCAGCACTTGCTCGACTGCCGGAAGTGACCTTTGCCGAAAACGTGAAAGACTCAACAAAGGAGTTGAAATCAACTTTGGTGAACATACCGCCCACCAAAATTTCTTTGGAAATTTTAATTCCTTGCACACTAGTGTGAAGATGGCTGCGTTATTGGGGCGAGAGAGACAACCTTGGTGATTGGGCGTCGGAATGTCCCGTGTAGAGTGTCAACGTCAATAACTCGTACCAGCCCATCCTTACCAGGATATACTTTGGAAACTCTGCCCAACGGCCATTGGGTAGGCGGAGTTTTCAGATCAGTCAATACCACTATTGTTCCTTCTGTGAGGTTTGTACCAGTACGATTCCATTTACCCCGTTGTTGCAATTGAAGTAAATATTCTTTCATCCAGCGCTGCCAAAAATGCTGAGTTAACCTCTGGATGAGTCTCCAGCGTTGGAGGCGGTTAAGAGGAATGTCCTGCAGAGAGGGTTCTGGTCGAGCAATTAAAGGGCGCCCTATCAGGAAGTGTCCGGGTGTCAGACATTCAAGGCTGTCGGGGTCATCCTGCATTGGACTAAGAGGACGAGAATTCAGGATGGCTTCTATGCGTGTCATCAATGTGCTCAGTTCCTCGTACGTTAGCGGGGCGCTGGGGATAATTTTTTTCAGAATTGTCTTCACACTCTTCACGCCGGCTTCCCACAGACCACCAAAATGTGGTGCTTGAGCAGGATTGAAGGACCAGTCGATTCCTTGAGATGACAAGTGCTGATGGACTGTGACAGAAACGTCATCACGTTTCATCCAACAGTAGAGCTCCCTTAGCTGGCGGCTGGCTCCGACAAAATTCGTACCACAATCAGAGTACATGCAGTTGGGGCTCCCACGACGTGCAATAAATCGATCTAGCGTGGCAAGGAACGCATCGGTGGTACAATCGGAAACTAGTTCGAGGTGGAGAGCTTTAGTGGCCATACACACAAATAAGCATAGGTATGCTTTGCTCACTGACGTTTTCCTGTATTTGGAGAAGCGTATAGAGAATGGACCAGCATAATCCACTCCCACATGGCGAAAAACTCCCCCTTCAGTGACTCTTGAAGAAGGTAAATTTCCCATCAACGTGGTGCTGGTCTTCATAGTGGTTTTGAAGCAAACCAAACATTTGCGCAGTCGCTGACGAATTACTGTTCGAGCCGATGATATCCAGTAACGTTCTTGCAGCATTGCGTGAAGAGCAGATGGTCCTATATGTAGATAATTCCGGTGATAGTAGTCGACAAGCAGTTTTACAAAATGACACTTTCCCGGGAGCACAATTGGGTGTTTTGTCTTAAAGGGTAATGAGGATTCTTGTAAGCGACCGCCCACCCTAATAACTCCAAGTTCATCTATGAAACAGTTCAATCTTTGAAATGGGGGTGGAAAGTGACCCTGGTTTCTTTTACATTCCTTGGTTATTAGATTTTCCTGAACAATTTTAATGAGGGTGAGGTTAGCCATGTGGTATTCACCAACGAGAATTAAACCTGGTTTGACTGGACGATTATAAGGGGCCTGCCAAAGTAAAAAAGTGTGTGATTTCTTAGAGAAATATGAGCTAAACATTGCCCTCACAAATCTCAAAACATACACAAATACACGAACCAGAGTGCCATAACTAGAAAAGCGTTCCATCCACCTTATTAGTGAAGGGCTTTCATGAATGTTGAGCACCACTGGTTCACCTGATTTCATTTCTGGAAGATCTCCACAAGATACCAGCTGAATCGGCTTGACAGGCCATGTAGACATTGGGCATGTTAACCATGGTGGACCATTAAAAACTGAGGATGGGTTATAAATTCAGAAGGAAGGCATCCCCTTGAAGCCAGGTCAGCAGCATTCTCTAATGATGGAACATGATGCCAATGATTAATTTCCATTTTGTCTGTGATAGCCACCACACGATGTGAGACGAATGTTTTGAGTAGATGAGGGCTGTTTTAAGCCAACCCAGCACTAACTGCGAATCTGAGAACCAGAAGTATTGCTGCACCCCTACCTCTTTTATCCAGCCTTGCATGGACTGGTAAAGTTGGCACAATAATTGAGCGGCTAATAACTCTAAACGAGGGATTGTGATGGTTCGTATGGGAGCCAATTTAGTTTTTGCCTTGAGCAAATAAACATAAACATGATCGTCATATTCCACCCGGATGTAAATGGCCGCACTGTACCCATACGTGGACGCATCACAAAATCCTATCAGTTTCATGTTGAGGGCATTATTAAAGGATATAAAACGGGGTATTTCTAATGAATTTAACGCAGGTAAATCTTTAATAAAACGGTCCCACTTCTGTTTTGTCGAAGAGGGTACCTGAACGTCCCAGTCAGTTCCAAGTTGCCAGCACGACTGGAGAATAATCTTAGCATACATAACGACTGGTGATATGTAACCCAAAGGATCGTAAATTTTCGCAATGGCTGACAGAATTCCTCTTTTCGTGTAAATAAGTAACGGAGGTGATATTTTGTAACGAAAGACGTCTTGGGTGGGCTCCCATTGAAGACCCAAAATTTTGACGAGTCCATTACTGTCACCATCAAAGTCCAAGGGTTTCGTGCAGGTTTCGGGGATGGTATTCAGAATTTCTTGTGAATTGCTTGACCACTTACTAAGAGTAAAGCAACCCTTACCTAGCATTTCCACAAGTTCGGATTGTAGAGCGAGTGCATCGGTTAAACTCGAACTACCAGCTACGATGTCATCCACAAAAACATCATTGGTTAATGCATCCGAGGCAAGAGGGAATTTGGACCCTTCGTCCAACACTAGCTGTTGAATGGTACGAAGAGCAAGGTAGGGAGAGCATGAAAGACCATAGGTGACGGTGTTGAGCTCATACTCAGTTAGTTGTGATTCGGGGCCTTGACGCCAAAAATATGCTGATATTTGCAATCAGCTGGATTCACTAAAATCTGCCTATACATTTTAACCACATCTGCTGTGAACACAACCGAATGAAGCCGAAACCTTAACACCAGATCAGCAATATCTTTCTGCAATTTGGGACCAGTATGCAGGTTTTCGTTGAGAGATCCATTTACAGTTTGACAGGAGCCATCAAACACGACTCGTAGTTTCTTAATTGACCCTTCAGCCTTCCAAATTCCGTGATGTGGGATAACGTATTCCCCCACTGTAGGAGAAGCTTTCATGTGGCCCATTTCATAATATTCTCTCATAAATTCGTCGTACGATTTTCTAAAATCTGGGTTTTTTGACAATTTTGTTTCTAAATTCAGGAATCGTCTCAGAGCAATATGATGAGAGGCCTTCAAATTTGGTAGCGGGAAACGCTTAAAGGGTAATTTGACTACATATCTGCCTGACTTTTCTCTAACCGTAGTAGTCTTGTAATGCTCCTCACACCATTTATCTTCGTCAGAGACTATTGGAACGGTGGCGACTTCTTCGACTGACCAGAATTTTGAAATAAGATCCGATATGTCCGACGATTGTTTAGTAAAGAGACATGACTTTCTTACTGCTGGGCGTTGATATTTCCCGCCACAATGTGCCCAAAGACTGTTGGAAGCAACTTAGGCATGTCACTGCACACCGTCACATGTGGGCCTACGATGATTTCAAAGAACAAGTCTGCCCCAAGCAAAAATTCTATTGGACCAGGCTTGTGAAATGAGGGGTCTGCCAGAACAAAATTTTTAAGGGAGTTAACGAAATGCCGAGGTAGAGAACTGTGAGGAAGGTAACTAGTGATACTAGGCACCACCACAGCTTCTGTTTCAAAAGAAGTTTCGTTAGCCAGTAGTGTGCAATCAAGTACTCCTTTGACATTCCCCAATTGCGATTCCCCAAGGCCAGTGATGGTTTTATGATAACCTCGCGAGTCCAGACCTAGCCGAACTTTACATTCATTAGTTATGAATGAAAACTGGCTGCCTCCATCTACTACAGCTCTCACTGACTGTGGAACGCCCCTAACGTCAACAATGTCGACGATTGCTGTGCCCAGCAAAACCCCAACAGATTCCATAGTCCCCCCTAACAGAGCGACTGCATCTGAATCGGACGGAGAACTAGTAGAGGTGGAAGGCGTACTTATGTTGTCACCGTGGGAGGGAGCGGAAGCACCGTCAGAATCGGATGGCAAGTGTAGCCAGGTGTGATGTTTCTTTGAACATGTTCGACACAGTGATGAAGATTTACAATTTTGAGTAAAATGTGCATCCGACAAGCAATTTTTGCAACCGCGCCAATTCCGCAATGAATCAAATCGTTGGCGAGGTGTTAAATTGCGAAATGTCTCACAATGGAACAGGTAATGGGACGTACGACATATTGGGCAAGGTAGCGGAACGCTGGTGTGACCCTTCTGGTTCACAGAATGGTTTGGAGTGGCCCTTTTAGAGCCTTTACCCACAAAAAATGCAGACCTTGGTGAATGTGGTTTGGGAGCATGAGATTGTGGTGAATGTTTCAAAGGTTCAAGCGTGGGGTTGGAGAGCTCTAAACTACGACACTCTTGGTTGACGAACTCAACAAGTTGTGTGAAAGTGGGAAATTCTTCGTTTACATACCGCCTTTCGAAGTCTTGTCGGGTTTGCAAATCTAGAGCTCGAATGGCAAGAGATAAAAATATGAACTCTTCAGAATGTTCCACACCAAGAAGCCTATACGCAGCAAAATTATCTGTCATGGTTGATGCAAAGGTTTTGAGAAGAGCAAGCGACGGTTTAGAAGGCAAAGGTTTAAAGTTTATTATGTTATTTAAATAATGCGTGGCCAATAATCTTTTATTATTGTAAGTATTTAAGATTGTCTCCCAGGCCCTTTTGTACTCCGTTTCTTGTACAGGTATGCCTTTAATTAGGAAAGAGCAGCATCCTTCAAAGATGAGATTAAATAATGAAATTTTTCAATCACTGGAATATCGGGATCATTATGCACGATCGAGATGAATGTGTCTCGGAACATAGGCCAAAGCGCAAAATCGCCATTAAATTGAATTAATTTAATCGTGGGTAGGCGAGCGCGGAGGACATATTTTGAGAAAGCCTCATGGCCGATTCAGCACTGGCACCTGGAGATACCACAGTAGAAGGTGGGCATAATGTTTCGTAAATAGCCTGACATTCGTAATAATCATTATCATTGTGGGTCATGAGTTTTGTTCCCTTTCACCCGGGAAACTATCAATTTTATTAGCGTCGGAATATAGATCTATTAGTTCTTCCCAAAGTTTATTAAACTTATCGTAGTGACATTTACACTCCTTAAACATCCCTTTAAAAAGGAATAGTTTGGTGGAGTCCTTTTGGGCGTTTCTACCTTGCTCGGCAATCACTTTAATTTTCAAATAAGTTTGGTACAGTTTTTATACAAAGTAACACTCTTTGATTTAAATTCCTCGTCCGAAATGACCGACATGGCTATAACCCACTGAACAACCTATTACAAAGTAACTTATTTGAAGGGATGAACGCACAACAAAAACAAAATGAAATACGATGCAGTTCCGTTTGTGACTAATCACTGTTGCTCAAACACGAATGTACGCAATTTAGAGCAAGATTAAATCAATTACTGAAACAAACTCAGTATACACTCGATCGTAATCTCAAAACCACGTGGTTTTAAATTATTTTCACGACGCCGATTGCTAGCAATCACGCACAACGACAACACCACACGGCGATTAAAATTATAAATCTTACGTAATTAAATCCGGTTCGGAGAAACCAAAATGTTGATCTAGGATTGGACGAGCGATACGCCCAAGTAAACTTCTCAACGTGTGTTGTGTGGACTGTATTTTCACAAAGCAAAACCTATGATATTATGTGGGCCCACCGAAGGTATAACTTTAGGCAATACAAAAATAAATGAAATCACTTCTTTTAAAATTAAACAAGGCAACGTAATCGGAAAATAAAATGAATGTTTGTGGTGTGTCGTGACGTCGCGGACGAAAAGACGAGCGAGATGGTGACTTGCGGATGTGACGTGAATAGCTTATATATTAAGCACAATACCTTTATCCGCTGGTACCAGGCAATGTGCCAAAGGTATTTTACCCGTCTTCAAAAGCGTGGCCTCCTGGAGGTAGAATAACGCGAGGACGAGCGAGGTGGACAAGGAAACAGAACGGTACAAGTTGTAGAAGGCGAATGACGAGAAAAAATGAAGAACGATGAGATTCGGTAATGGGTGACGTAATGATGGCCCTACAAACCCGTGTCATGATGGATCGGGCTTGGGTGTGATTCATGCAGCACTTGCTCGACTGCCGGAAGTGACCTTTGCCGAAAACGTGAAAGACTCAACAAAGGAGTTGAAATCAACTTTGGTGAACACGTAGTTATGCTCACAACGAGCCTGTACTCGCTCCGTGTGTTTGCTACTTGAAGATCACGTCACGCCCTCTTCAGGCACTTCTTAAAAGGTGGAATCTCTAAAGAGTAGCGTAGGCCTCGAGAGCGATCCCGAATTGAGAGAAGATTTACACAAACGCTCCACTACAAATAAAATCCGGGTACTTCCAATCTCTAGCCGGTGAATTGCAAGTGTTCATTTTTCGTGAAGAGTCCTCAGGTAGATTACATTGGGTAAATGTAGATGGAGCATTGAAAATTTGGTTACACGTAATTGTAGTATACGAAAATTGGAATAACTCGCATAATTATCTAATCACTAACGTGGCTCGTGGGTTAAGGTTGTGTTGAATGACGATCCACTCGAGTGACCAAAATCGCTGTGACGACTAAATATCGATAATAATGAGGAATACTAGTGATGATCAAATCATAAAACCAAAAACAAATATTCGCAACAAAAAAAAGTCATGAGGACAGCTTTTCGAATCAAATCTTTGAAATTTTCGGAGGTTGAACTCAATTTCTGGTCATTTGGATGATCATCTAAGTAAATCAGTGTTGGGCTTTGGATGTTAGACAAAAATGATGTTTGAAATATATGTAGTTAGCCGACCAAGTGAGTCCAGTAAATCTATCGTATTGCGCTTGGTTGTTATATTTTCGAATTACCGTAGCCTTATAGATATTAGAAACGTCCATTGCATTAAATAATCCGGACAGTTGAGCTACGGGAAGGTGGGCCGTTTTGGAGAATAACGTTTGAATGATCTACCGTTGAGCAATACACAGCGGTTCTAGGTACGTTAAGTCTCATGGGCAGAGCCCCTCACCAGGATACCGTTTGAGATCACAGACTGTGCTCATTGCTGCCAATATGGTACTCTCAGGATGAAAAATGCGCGTGATGTAAGATATAAGACTCGGGCTCCTACAGTTCACACCGCTCAGATTTATCGATCATGGTTTGATGCCACTAACTTATGGGGTCGAGATTCTTTGAAATAAAAACCAGATTGGACTTATTATAATTTAGCTTTAAGCCAACGCCTGTAAACCACTGATTTACTCGATATACATTTTCTGCTGCGGCTCGCCCGTATTCCCCCTGCGCGTTGTTCGCGAGAACTATATCTATATCACCAGCATACGTCATTATATCTCAGTCTTGGTGGACGTTGCGCAATCCCATGAGAAGCAATATCACTCAAAACTGCGCCTGTTGGTTTATTATTCATTCTGCAGAATACAATTACGTTTTCGGCGTTAGCATTTTTTTATCATACAACGACCATTACTGAGCACTCACCGCGTAGGTGATTTATGATACTGTCAACATTTTTTAAAGAACAACTGTGAGAAATGGTAGAGTGAAACGGCGTTAGTCTAAATTCCTGAATTTCTGGGTGGCTCTTAACTGTTTTATTGGTAATAGCGGGCTAAATCCCAGTTTTTTCGAAATAGTTCATCACTTATCGCGTTGCTGCGACCAGTGAGGTTTTCATGGTACTTTTGTCTAACTAGGAACTGTTCTTAAACATAACCCAATCGTTACAGACGTTTTTGAAAAAATGTTGATCACTATGATAACTATAGTCAATTCTGGACCGATTTCGCTGATATCTTTATTTTGGCGTCCCGAGGTAATGTGCTGGCTAAGTATTAAATCTGAGCCACACACGGGGCGTTTTAACAAAAGGTGATTTTTGGACTCTGAAGCCTTCCCCTGGGGAGTGTTTTCCAGCCGGTTACACCACTTCCCTTTTTGCTACGTAGGGCTGAGGAAAAGTAAAAAGAAGACTGACCAGTCTTTCCCCTTGAGACTTCAGTAGAGATGAGACATGTCCTGAAGAACTGCTCAATCAAGTGTCATTTCAACGTATCTCTTGAATTCTTCGCAGTTGAGCGATGTTCTACCCTAAACCACCTACCGTTTTAAATCATTGGAAGAATGAAATGAGGATTAAGTTGTGTTTCAGTTTAAGACGAAATGAATTGTTAAATCAATCTGTGCCTCAAAGAGGATGTTGGAAGATAACGGTGATGCTTAACGCAGTGGAAATATTTTTTCATTTCCTGCAAGCGGCTCTGGGAAACTGATGGGACTATAACTAGATGAATCAAACCGTTGCTACGTTACGAAACAATAGACCATTTCCGCGAAGCTTCAGAATAAAAATATCCGTTTCCCGTCTTTTCAATCTCTATTTATTCTTCCCCTGCTGCAATGGACGTTATATCAAATCAGAAATGAACTTTCAAAGAAAAACACAACAAATTATTACACAACGGTTTATTATTCTATATTATACAACGTCGAAAATTTTCGGAAAATGGTTATATAAACAAACCAAGAAACGACAATGTTTGTAGAGTAGCGTTGAGACCCATAATACTAGTAAGGAGATTGCTATCGATTTTTTATTCGCACCCACGGATATCTCAGCTCAAGGATATCGGTTTTCTGATCTCTCCATCATTGTATACTTCTCGCACTGTTTGTAAGTCTGGCAGTAAATTAAGTGCTGATATTTTCCCGCAAATCCCAATCGAACCATCTCGAGGCTCGATAACAACCCCAGTCATAATAAACGGGGAGAGATGTCCTCTGGAAATCAGAACTCTATTTTCCTATGGTGGGGAAATTAGAATCAGTAGAGACTAGTTACAATCGAGAAGTTGAGAAACGCAGGAAAGCTTCAGGGGCGAAACCTGTACTACACTAGGGCTCAAAAAGTTGAGATATAACGCAACCAGACGTCATAAAATTATTTGCCGACTTGGGTACAAATATGAACCATGCTCGTAGAAACTGAGCGTTATGACACCTTGAATTATTGCTAGAGTGGTGCTTGTAGCGTTGAAGAAAGTTGTGCAATGCCTCGCACTAGTCAACTCCAACCTTACTAAAAATATCTGGTGCGAAGCGTCACGCAATTTTACACCACTTAGGCAACTAATATAATGTGTTTTGACCCTCAGTTAATATTATTACCACAAGTACCTCCGATGGGGGCTTGTACTGCGGGCATGGTCATACTTTCGCAAATATCCGAAGATCATCGCCAAGCTCCACACAGATTCCAGCCGAGAAGGCTGCACTGATAAATTGGATCCCTGGGTATCGACACACCTCGAGGACGCCTCCAGCCGGCCTTGGATTCCCACCAATGACGAAACCTGCAGTCGGAGCGTTTGCATTGTAATCTCGACAGGGTGGCACTATAGGTCTTTAGGCGGCGGCGCTCATTCCGATTTTGCCAGTCCCGTGGCACCCAGAAGACCCTACTTCTCAGATGTCACTCCCGATCCACACGAGCCAAGCTGTTTTATCATTCTGTCAAGTGCGATCTTCAAGCTCTGCTCGGTGCCCCTCCAACACGTTACATTGACTACCACGAGGATACCTGTGATGGCTAATACCGCCCAATCTTGAGTAAGAGCCTTCTGTGCCCCTTTAGGTCGACAAAATACACACAAAGCTGTTGTCAGTTTGCAACCGATTTCGCTCATATACTTATTTTGACGTCCCATGGCGATGTGCGTGGTCTTCACCTTCACTGAAAAGAGACAGTTTAACAAATATTTTCTCATGATAGTTATCTTTCTACCGGCGGGGTATTTTTATCCTGCATTGGATTGAGATGGAGACTCTACATCGGTAACGCTTCCATAAATTCCTGCATTGCAGGAAAGTTCCACAAACCATCATTTATCAGTTGCTACTTGTCATTGACCTGCTAGGTTAATGAATTCGTGACATTGAAGAGCAACACCACAGCGTTACCTAACTGAGCTTCAAGAAAACTTGACTTGTTTGTGATGGAAGCAATCCATTAGTCACCGAGTTCGAAGAACTTTTCCTCCCGACTAGGGTAGTTGATATTTTCCGAATAGAGCAGAGGTTGGAAAGTTTGATGTTGTAGTTATTGAACGAAATCCTGCGGATGTATTAAAAGTGGTTACGATATGAAACTTGGAAGTTGAGCAGACAATTTTTACTCCAGGGGTCGAAGTTAATGGGCTCTCTTTCCTCACCCCCCAACACCAGTAGTTCGGGGGTAGGTAACTGAGGTTTTCTTTTAAGGGCCCGTAATTGCTCCCGTTATGAGGAGCGGCGTCATACTTTTTGGTCAAAACACCGTCTTCACAATTTGCCAGCTCATCTTTGATGGCAATGGAAAAGTTTAATTAAAGGATTTGAAAGTAACTTCGCTATCATTTGTTATATAATGGGAAAATAACCCGTCTCCTGTCTGAGAAATGACTGCAGTAAAGTCTGCCTCTCGCTGTTTGGGCGAGAGGCAGCGAAAAAGAGATCTGTGTGTTTGAATGGTAGTTGGGAAGTTGGAAAGGGAAAAAGCGATGGAGTAAGCGGATGAGAAGGGAAGGGAAGCTCCGTTGAAAAGACGGATGCGCAAACTCATATTTTCCACGTTTTAGAGCTCACGTTGTCGCAGAGTTTCGAAAACTGACCTTTGTAAATGTATGCGCTTCAGCTCTTTGTAGTCCTACGTCAAAATGAAAACAACAAATGCGGCGAAGTCAGCTAAATCCGAGTTATGTCAAGGACACGAAGCCCCCCCTCCCCCACCATTCGCATTATGAAATTCGAAACAAAAAGCGCTGGTGAAGTTCCATTATCTCTATGTTGCTACAAGTCACCATTGTTTGTTATTTGAAGGAAACAGAGCGAATGTGAGCTCAATGTATCAGGATATACAGACCGACAATTAAGTGCCCTAGGCGTAATGTCTGAATTGCTAAATGATAGAGGCTACTCTATCCAGGCTCGAAATGAACTGAAAACGTGCTAGTTGTGTCTAAGTTCATAAAAATCTGTGCTCACAAGCTATCAAAAAAACTGTGTGGGATAAGTTCGCGAACGATAAAATATGTATTTGTAGCCTTTTCGGACGTGCGCGGTTATAAAAGACGTAGAAAAGTTATGCTGCCACAACTCTTGGGTTCCCATACGAACATTGGTTGCTGTTGCACACTCCCCCGCGGCTGCAATAACTCGCTCATGGGCGTTCTGACACAACCTTGAGTATAATGTTTTACATGCAGTAGATATTTTGTCTTCGGATGAGTATAAATTTGTATATTGTGTGTATTTTTCAAGTCATCCATATCAAGAAAACGCCTGGGTTCTAGAACCCAGGATGACACAAAATAAATTTAGTCGATGGCCGTGGTTAACCGCGCCCATGGAAACTAAATGCATTTCATACTACGCGCGCTGGCGTGCTTGTTTGTTTGAGTTGCTGGATCATAAGGTCCACGCGTTTCCTCAAACTCGGTTGTGGTTACTTCAAGCGTCATTGTGGCCTTGTGAGATTCTTCATCGAAAAGCTGGAATGATGTAGAGAGCGAGAGAGAGAGAGAGAGAGAGAGAGAGAGAGAGAGAGCATTAAAGGGCGAGAGAGACATATGTTGAAGCCAGACATTGTCGCTGTTAATCCACTCCAGACTACTCTGATCCTGAATATCCAAGTTGTCTCTGACGCCAGGAATGTTCCACCAACATTTCGAGCTGATTAGCGTACGACAGGACGGAACTTTAAAAACTCGTAAAAAGGGGGCTGGTAGTCTGCGGGTTACCACGTCCTTGTATAGAGTGTTGTACAAGAAAAGTGGCGAGGAGATGTGTTCGTTAAGTGTGTCAGCAAGCCTTCTCTGTGGCATCATCACTCGCACGATGTTTAGTTAATACAGAACGTTCTCATGCCTTCCGTTTTCCCCTTCTGCAGCAATTCGTAGTTTGACTTTGCGCTACCTGTGCACGTGTTCCACCTACAGAAAATGGCATTTTCTTGATTCCGACGATTTCAATAGACAATGCGTGTGCTCCCCGATACAAATAACAATAATACATCGTGTGAAATAACATTGCCCCAGGACTGTGACCGAACGGATGCACACGAAGCTGAGTATATTTTCATTCATCCGCAATAATCAATTTGCCTAGTTGGAATTAAATAAATTAACGAATTTGCACACCGTCCTGATGCCGCAACTGTATAATAAATCCGCCTGCGGCATGAAATTCGGATGGGGAATTGAATAGGGTCAGTGGGGGCTCTTTCATTAATACGTCAAAATGCCCAAAGCTCAACTCGTAATTACGCCCCTCTTCATCGTTATTTTCTTCAGCATTTAAGGCCGATATTACCCGGCAATGAACAGCGAGATATTTATGGGGGGCTTTTAACATGGCGTGGCCCCAAAATGTTTCATCCTACAAACTTATTCTGTTGATATTTCTATACTTGAGTATGAGCAATGCGATTCATCACATCATCCGAACACGGATTAATGGACGTGTATCTGTAATGTGTGAGTGTTGGCTTTAATTACGAATCCCCTCCTCAGACGAATGAGTTGGAAACCGCCGTTCACTTTGGTTAATTATTCGTTGTTATATGCTCAATATTTTTCGAAGTCCAAAATCATGTTGTGCAAGAGAATAGTAAACTTTTGTGTAATATTTTGAGGCGTTTCTAGTTTTGAATCAATCACTCGAGTTTATTAGAAGGGTTGGTTATTTCGAAGAGTGAAGTTGTTCGTAAACAGAACGTAAACAGTGGAACTCCAAAGGAATGTTGTTAATTAATTTTCTAGGGCAACAATGGAACGTAGCTTTAATGAGTTTGCTTAGAGATTCAGAATAACGCCACAATAACAAACAAGAAGAAATCAAATTGAGAGAGGAAATTATGAGGTAAGTTTCGTACACCAGGGCAACGCGTATAGGACGTTGAAGCTTCTGTCGCACTCAACCAATTAGGCAATTTCCAGCGTTGTCGTTTCGTTTGAGTTCTTCTCCAGAACTCGATACAGACATAGCTGAATGCATTTATAGCCCAGCGCGCTATATAGTTATTTAGTGTGTTGGAAAACGTTTTTTAAATCTTCCTTCAGGTTTTCACGGCTTTTGGAAAGTAGTCTGCGTGTTCGTGAACGCGAGTGGGAAAGAACAACTGCACCAAATCAGCTCAAACTTGATCTTCAGCCGACAGATCAACATCGGACGACGGATGTATGAGCAAAGTTGGGCTAAAATTCACTATAGTTATCGTAGTGATCAAAATACTGACTGTTCATCTTTCAAAAACGGTTCCAACAATGGTGACAAATATACGTGGGAAAATGACGGCGGTAGTACAATAAATCATCAAAAGTTTTGGTGAAAACAGTCGTTAGTCCAGTTCCTTATTCATAAACCCCTCACACGTACGAGATGATCAGTCAGTAAATGTCGCGATGGAAATAAGTCACGTTTCCGTACGTAATGCCAACATTCGTGTCATATTTCATGCACTCGAGCTGCTCGAATATGCTGAATATACGTGGGGCTGAGGAAAGTTGTGTGGTGTAGAGCACAAGATATTTTTCAAAGATTCACTGATCTCCTTAAAGCGGCATTTCTGAGCGGTTTCGAATATTCTCCCAACAAATGGGTAATTTCCCTTGCAAATTAATAGTAAACAGATTGTTCGCGCTAGCCCAATCGTTCCTCTAGCGCTGAATTTTCAAGTTAAAAAAAAAATTAACAACAAGAAATGAAAAACTTATACCAACTGAATTTATATTAAGATGTTGGCAAATTAATAAGAAAGTGCACTCACGGTTCGAAACTGTAGACGATCTTCCCGGGCGAAAGACGAACGGTGGTGACAACGACGGAGAAGAGTTTAATTTGCCAACGTAAAATAAAATGAACCACTTTAAGCACAAAACTAAATTTTACTAGATTCAAATTGAATCAATAAATGAATGAGTAATGAGAAAATAAAATAATAATCAAAAGCGGGTTTACAAGCGGGGAGACGAAAACGGGCGGACGAGCGCCAACGACGGAGTGAAGTCGCGTCCATGACTGAGACAAAAGCCTATCCTCGACGACAGATTACGCCACCTTCCAACTCATTTAATATTATTATTTCGCCGAAACACAGATCTTTAAATTATGGGAAAACGTTGAAGCCCTACTTGAGAAAAGCTACTTATACGTAAAAATAAAATAAAATAAATATTAAAATATCTGGTGCGTTGCAACACACGACTTTCCTTAGCTCTACGTCAATTCACTTTGTACAGGGCTAATTCTATTCAATCAATACATTTATCACTCAGTTAATTTGAACTTGGTCGAACAACGCTTTACGGCAGCAGAAAGCCGAAGCGCTTACAGTTCCGGAATTTATTGTGCTGCTCGTACTCATTGCAAGACCATTATTGAGCAATTGGTACACAGATAATTAATGAGGCTGTAAACGCGATTTTAAAAAAAGGAAAGTAATTACTTTTGCAGAGTTATTGGGTAATAACTGTTAGGTAGTAAGCGCAACGGCAGTAGTTAAAATTCAGGAATTTCTGGAGTGAGCCCCATGTATCTCATGAGCGTTTTTAAACACTCACCCTCTAGGTATTGGATTAGACTACAATACCGATTTTTTTCAACATTCTACAAGAATTCCAGCGGAGTTTATAAGGAAAAAGCTGCGCGAAAAACGCATTTGGTCGAAAATTATGATAATTTATTGTGCTGCTCTCGTCATTTTCCCAGAAATGAGAATTTTATGGTATAGTTGCCATATTGGGAGGTATCAATATGAAGAATTTAATCAAAATCGTTAAAGCCGTTTTTGAGAAAAAAAATATTTGGTGTTTTGATCACCATGATAACTATAGTTAACTTTCAGTGGATTTTGTTCATACCCTTATTTTGGCGTCCCATGGTAACTTGCGGACGAGATATGAAGTTTGAGCTCATTTGGTACGGTGGTTTTCTCTAAAAATTGTTCACAGACACACACACACACACACACACACACACACACACACAGACCATTTTCCCAAATAGTGTTTTTCAGACTCAGGGGGGTCTGAAACGTAAAGATCTGAAGAGAACTCAAAATTTTTTTTCAGCCGATTACATAACTTTCCTTTCTACTTCGTAGAGCAAGGAAAGTAAAAAAATTGATGAGCGGTGTGACACACGTTTTCCTCGACGAGCTTGGAATTCGCCCCCTACAGTGTAAATGTAATGTATGCGTTTTTACAGTTACCTGACCGGTTGCCAAACGACTCTACTAAAGTGGAGAAGTACAACAAACTACTGATGGATGGGTAAAGTTTTTGGCAACTAACAAGTTCCTCAATTCTTTTAGTTGGGGCCTACTCGTAACGAGAAGTGCTCAACCAACTTCTGTCTACATCTTGGACTAATTGCTTTATTATTTTCCGTAGTTGGATTTCATAGCAATTGTCACGATCTCAACAAGACAATCCAATGAACGAGCAGTTTAGCGGTAAGCTGAAGCACTCGTTAGCAGAACCTGATGAGACAAGCTGGAATAGAGTTCCTCTGAGAGACCCTTAGATAATGTTGTTGTCACGTGAATGGATTATTTGGCCTCCCGCGTCACGACGCTAATCGTCTCTCGGGTTTAACTAGGTCCCGCGCATGACTCCTACACTGCTTGAAAGCCTTGCCGATAACGGTTACTTAATAAGGGGCTGAAGGATGCTTCTCAATCCGATAACTCGCGCGTCGCTTATCGAAATTACTTGGAAACTTTTATGAAGATTGGATTCGTTTTACCATTTCGTTGATATCCGTTGAGCCCCATTCGTTCATTCATTCATTCTATTCATTGCATGATGTTGTCTGGTGATTAGGTTGAAAGTTTTCTTCTCCCGCCCTTGACCATTTCCCCAACTATACAGATCGATCGAAAAATGAAAACGAATCATCACTATGTTTAAGTCAGATGGATTCAAGAGATTTCATAATCCCTGACCCTTTATTCACAATGCTACGAAACATTATTGGATAAACAGCCTGGAAACCGTTTATTCATCCCCAATTACAGAAGCCTGCAGTTCATTTTGGCATTTTCTTAGACCATCGTATAAATATATTCGTTAGCTCAAATTATTTAGTGGTGTATAAACACTTCCAGAGTCGTTAAAAGTTCTTTTGTGACCAAGTGGTAGGATTGATACGCCTGGTAAAATGAAGGGACAACTTAAGTAAACACGAAAGACCCTTCCGTACTTCTTTCCAGTTCTTGCTTCTCCTAAAGTGGTAAAATTGGAACTGATATTGAACTTAAAAATGACGCATTCGCCTGAAACGCCTTTAAGTTTGATTAACCCTAATACGTCCAGCTAGTCGTCAACTCCAAGGGCGTGCTGGAAAGCGATAGCAGTAGCGTGAAAGTATACGCCATGCCTCAACTTCTAGATGTTGGCCGAAGGAAGTACGACTCACAATCGAAAATGGATTTCGCTGATAGGTACAGAACTACTTGAACCTCATATGGCACTAGACTCGAGGCCTTTGAAACGTGGAAAGGTTATTGGCAGCTAGAACAAAGGATTATTTATTGAATGTAACAATTTTTCTCTTTTACATGATTTTACTGTGAAGAAGGTGAAGCCAGTTGCGAAGAACAACAGAACGAATCTAACAAAAGCAATCTTTCGTCATCAAGCTGTTACTTTGTTTGCTTGTGTCGGAGGACATTGCCTGTGAAGTCCGACAGTGTTCTCGGGGCACCAGCCGGACTTGTGAATGAACTCTAATTCAAATATCTTGGTGGAAGGTGTCCAAGAACAAGAAATCATACTTCTTGGAACATAACTCAAGGAAATCACTTTAACTCTATGACGCAGAAACGAAACTGATGCAGGGCGTCTTGCGAAGTAGAGCGCCACTGGGCACTCAATCGTGGCAGAAATAGTGAAATTTTTCTACCAATACTCGCAGGTGATTTAAAATAGTTGACGAAATCCAAGTGCTTTTTGTACAGTCCGCAAATAACTTGATCGGGCCAATAATTCAGTAACAGTCCAATTAATTGAAATGTACGATATTTCAATAACGTTTGTCACTTCCCGCATTAAGTAAAACGTTGAGAAGGAATGTAGGAAGGAGCTGGAACCGATCAGACCAGAAGTGAAACACACATTTTCATTTCGCGCGTACCATTTCAACTCTTCAAACACGAAAACGCCCCAATTGCGGTAAATTCCAATTCCAACGGGTTTCTTGGAACCTGACATCACTAATTACATCGGGCGGAAGGGCGTTTTATTGTGAATGGAAGTTTCCTTCATCACTCAAACACGAATTGAAGGGACGCGGGCTGGAAGTAGGCAGGTGATTGATCGATGGAGCCCAAATCTACTTGGGGTGGGACGCGGCCGTCAACGCGTGCAACCAACAAATGGTGACATTTCGTTTAGTCTCACTTGCACAAGTGTGATAATATTTTCGTCTCTGTAAGTGTCGATTGTGGGGTAGTGAGAATTCTTATGAAAACGTTTACTAATGCTGATTAACGTTCTCTTTCGATAATAACGGACCACACAAGGTTGTACACGTTTATCATTCCCCCACTGGCTACTTAAACTCGTACCGTTTCCAGGAATACATTTTCAGGTTGCCTAACAGCGTGTTCCTCCACACTGATGGCTCACAACATAGCCAGACGGGGTCCACATTTTATGATGGAAATAATGACGAAGTGATAGTTCGAGGAACAGAGCGTCGATTTATTAAGCACAAAGCTATGCAATGTAAACCTCATACAGAGTACACCACATGCATAGTTGTATCAAATAAGAAAAATTTTTTGCAAAAATATCGGGGCTGAAGCCCTCCTTTCACTCCGATACAAAAGAGACAACTACTGCCTTGATGGTCCTCTAGCCAGGAGTAAATAGTACCACCTCACTCTCATTGTAGAGTAAAGTGTAAAGAAAAGCTTTAACAAATATTGCTAGGACTGCTAGGTCTATCTATTGCCCCAAATATTTTTTGTTAGTTGAACAAGTTGCGTGAACTTGACAACTCAATTGCCCTATTTCGTCGTATAATCAATATAATTGCGCACAATCGAAATGCGTAAATTTAACGACTATTTTTTATCTATTGTCCTAAATATTTTTCAAAAAACATCAAAACGCGTGCCTTTAACGATTATGTTTTATTTATTGTCCTAAATATTTTTTCGTAAATTTAACGACTCCCTACGTCTTTGTCGTCGTATAACCGATCTAATTCAAGAAATTAATAAGATTTAAAAACCTACTTTCGCTTCCTTTATTTCGCAATAATAACAATACGCGATATTTTTACTACAGATCTTGTAATTTGCGTAATGTTTGCTAAGAGCATAGGGCGACAATTTTTTGCGCAATTATGCCTCAATAAAAATACGTAGCGATTTATTTTAGGGCTCCACGTGCGCACGGAATTTATTTAGCGCCAACACGTGTGCTGTGGGGGAAATTGGGGCAGGAGGTACTTAGGCGTTAGCGCAATAATTGGTTGGGGTATGACGTAGATCCACTCGGAAATTGCGCCAATTGTGGGGGCATGACGTCACCTTAGAAATAACTATAATAGAGGGGAGCGTGACGTCACAGAGGGGGTTGATCCACTGAAAAATTATGGTAGTGGTAGGGGACGTGACGTCACATGATGATGTTGATTTTGAGGGGGAAGGGAGGTGACTCCATATCAGCTGTAGTCGATGATTGAGTGGTGGGGGTTGACCTAGACTCTCTCAGAAGAGGCGCCAATTGTAGTCGATAGGGGGGGGGGAGGGGATACTCTCAGAAGTTACATGGTTGGAGGGGGTGTAACATCACATGATGATGCTGTCTGGGGTGACGTCATGTCAGCTGGGGGGTGGGGTTTGACCTAATTCCTCCTAGAAGTGGCATAGCCCTAACTACTGGCACCTACAGTGAATGTAGTCTAGTGGTCATAGACGAAGATTCATATTATGACGAAGGTCAGGCATTGGATCGACACTCGGGATCAGTGTAATTTTTGTCTCAGTCAGCGGCTCTTCAAACATTTCCAAGCCCCTCGTAACAAATGGTGTCAGAAGTTCCAAACACCAACACCCTCCTTCATTCCAAGAACAGAAGAGGGCCAGAAAGAAATGATGACGCGCCTACTCCAATGTGAAAGAAAAGTAAGTCGCTCTTCTCGTTTGTCGAATCTTTGATCGGATTTTCCAGGGATTCGCTCCAACTCTCAAAAATCCGTTCATTGAAGTCGTCTGCTCTAGGAGCAGCAGCTAACCGCTCTGGCGACTGCATCACCATAAGGTTCTGACGTTTAATTGTAAACACTGTTTCTCCACACAATGGCAATTTTGCACCACGTCAGACGAAACACCGGAGCACATGATCCACACACCCATGATGTTCCTGGAGCATTCCATCGGAAAACAATTATCCCGTTCAATCTGGGTACCATTAATTAACCATCTAAACCGTTGATGTAAATGACCTCTGGTAACCAATGTGGCAGTGACAGTGTGTTAGTGACAGTTAAATTCTTTTGTTTAAAGACAATAAAAAATCATAATGATTGGTAACAACTTTTCTGTACTTTTACGTGATCTCAAAACAACATTTCACATCAAAAATGGGCATTTGAGTGTTTGGAAGGTGTCAAGTGAGTAGAACAGGTGATTGTTGGAGGTTAGCATACTTGGACCATTACAGCTCCCAACGAATTGTTTTTCCATGTAATATGTTTTGGAAAAACCCTGCAAATTATTGCACAATGGTTTATTATTCTCATGAACAGCTTGACCAAGTATTACTGCTCCCCCATCCCATTCGATTCAGCATCGAATACTAGTAAACCATACGAAACATGACCTGGCTACAATGGAATTACGGAAACAAAACGTCTGATGATTTTGCCCCGTCGGGTCGGGGAAATTGGAACTTCGGAGCTTCGAGCAAACCCGTTGCGAGTCGAAAGGGGGAGTCGAGGGGGCGGGCGGGGTTGGGATGCGAGCAAGCGAGCGGATGGTTTTTTAATGAGACGGGAGGGAGGGAGGGAGTACTGACGACGAAACGTTGACTTCCGCTGTAGTTCCCGCATTGTACTGCGCTTCGTTAATTTTTTTAACCGTTTTTTGCCCATAACAATCAAGGGCTTCGTCCGATCGGATTGCCAAGATGGCGGCACACCTAGATACCAAATGAGATTTTTGTGTGAAAGAACGAATTTTTTAGACCACGTTAAAGGCACAAAATGGCCCGGACGGCGGACGGCGGATGGACATTGCAAATTCGGAATCTCCATGTCGTGAAACGTAAAGTATCAAATTTTGAGGGGGAGTTGTAAAAAATTTTCGTGACCGAAAACAAGGGGTTATTATTCAGAATGAATAATAAACCAAAAACATAGACTGTATGTTTCTAAGTAATTTAACAATGTAGCCGCCCGTGACAGACCGATAAATCTGACTAGCGTTCGATGTGTCACAACAGCTCGTGAACTGATGAGTGAAGAGTAAGATCGCCGTCTCGTTAAAGCGCCGCCCGGAAATCAGCGTCGGGATTTATGTTCTCGCACAGCCATCTTGACTGGCGTTTGGCGAGTTGTCCATGGAATGGGACTGGCCTAAACCTGTTGAGTTCAAGTAAGGCAACATCCAACCATTGTGAGGAAATGATTTGTATCTTCTGTCGCCACCAACTGGCTAGCTTCCTGTCTTCTCAAGGAACACTTTTGACTAAATTCTTCGCCCACAGAATCTTCATTAATCTTTTACTTGGACGGTAGCCCGCGGTTAATTGATTGGGAGTTTACAACCCTTCGGAGAGTCGACTTTATTTTATCCCTTAAAAGGGGTAGGATGGAATTAATCAAGACTACCTCACGACTCTCAGGGTCAGCAGAAACCCCTCTTTTTGCAAGTGTTGGAAGAAATTTAATTATGACCCATTTGATAACAATTTTTAGTAATTTTCCTTCTCCGATGTCAGTCCCTCGTATATCCTGAGTATATACTACAGTAATGTAATTACAGCCCATGAAATACAAGTTCGGCTTTTTGTTGAGAACTATTCCTTGCACTTACCCCACAAGTTCTCACCATCAATAACATTTTATTATTGTAAAGAATATTTAAGTCATAACTCATAAGATATCAAATTTCAACAAACTGTTTGAAACTGGAAACACCTCAAATTCGCGCTTCCAGTATTGGCACAGTCATATTTTTAGTGGTTAGGGGAGTACCACTTAGAGGCGGTTCGGGGATCCCCCAGCACATCAGCCTCCTTCAACTAAGTGGTTAGCAATCGGGCCGTAGTACCACATACTATACAGCATACAAATCGTTTCACTCCTTGAGAAGTATGGTCCACAGATAAACTTCTATCAATTCAGGAAAGTGGCCACAGTATTGGGACTCACTTCATGATGACACGAATTTAAAGTTAGTAATTGCGGCCCTATCCCTCGTTTTTCTTTCCAAAAGTGCTCCTCGTGTACCATCGTTTCGTCAGATACTTGAACAGAATTCATGTCTATTGTGGTTATTAAAAGACAGTGTTAGGCAAGAGGGGGAGCTTGAAAGTGAACTCGATAAGCACGAGTGAGGACTGTATTGAGCTTTAACAGAATAGCGATATGAGGTTGAGTATATAAGCGTGGACACAAGGGGGTTCTGAACGCGCGTGAACTGGTTGCACGGGAAACTAGAGCGGAGAGAGTTGAGCTGTGACTGGCCTGAGAGTTGATAGAGAATATCTACAGTGAGCACTGGGAGACGAGTGTCGGGGAGAGCTGTGTGTGTTGGAGAAGGAGGTAAATCGAGGGGAGGAAGGATATTTTGGAAAGTCCAAATTGGGGAAATCTGCTGTCCCTTCAGAAGTTAAATCAAAGTTAATCCTTTCGTTTGGAGGAGAAGCCGACTGAACAGGCAGTTTGGACTTCCGCGTGGCAAACATGAAAAAGTGTTCCAAATAGTTGGATTGAACTCACCACGGAAATGCCCGAGCTCCCAACGAATTTGATGCTGTTAAACAGCCTCTAACCGATTTCATCTACAACCAAATCATCCACGCACTTGTAGTCTTGACCACTGGTCGGTCTTTCCAAATATTCCTACGTTGAAATTCTCGCAAAGTTCTGAAGGAACTGGATATGAGTGGCAGGTGGATATCACCAGCCATGTGGAACTTCCCTCTCCGACGTTGAAGTGATCGTCGATTACAGTAGGTAGTTGCTCGTTGTTTGCTAGGAATCTTTTCAATAACTGGAAGGCCACAACTTCATTGAATTCCGTTAGAAAATAATTTATTTTGGAAATCAAAACTGCCGTTTATTTTTCAGCAGTAACTACAGTGCTGTAGTTTTACTATCCTCATGCGTAATCCATCCATTTTGGTTTATTATTCATTCTGCATAATAACCCTATGATTTCGGTCACAAAAAATTATTTACAACCCCCCCTCAAAATTTGATACTTTACGTTTCAAGACATCAAGATTCCAAATTTGCAATGTCCGTCCAGCGTCCGGGCCGTTTTGTGCCTTTAACGTGGTCTAAAAAATTCGTTCTATCGCACAAAAATCCCATTTGGTATCTAGTTGTGCCCGCCGTCACAGCAATCCGATCGGACGAAGCCCATGGCTGTTATGGGGAAAAAATGGTTAACAAAATTAACGAAACGCATATAATCGCAAATAAGCCTTGTTTCGTATCGCTTTCAAGGCCCGCTCGACTCGCAGGCTTTGTACTCGCAACGTCCTGCCAATTGCTGTGCGAGGATTCACTGGAAGCCCTCGTCCCACCACTCCATCGGATAAGACATTAACGGGCGCCTGGTGCCGGGGGAATATTTTTAATTTCCGTAGTTCCATTGTAGTCAGGTCATGTTTTGTATGGTTTACTAGTATTCGACGCTGAATCGAATGGGATGGGGGAGCAGTAATACTTGGTCAAGCTGTTCATGAAAATGATGAACCATTGTGTAATAATTTGCAGGGTTTCACTTTCCGCTACCCGAAGGCAAGGAAAGTATAGTAATCGGGTCAGAAAAAAAATTTGGGTTTTCTTCAGATCTTTACGTTTTGAGGCCTTCTGAGTCTAAAAAACATAATTTCGTATGTGTGTGTGTCTGTAGTTCGATTTGCGGGAGAACGGCTGATCCGATTGAGCTGGTTCTTTTTCTGTTTTGTTCGTTATTTTTTGTAGACACCAAAATAAGGTTATGGACGATTTCGGCCGGTTGGGAAGGGAGGTGGGGGACGAAAATGTACCAAAACTAAGGTTTTTCGCAACGATTTTGATTAAACTTTCAAAATATCTTTTACTAATCAATACCTAACTTTTCCTCTCCATATATATATATATCTCCATGAAAATACGGTGAACGGAGATATAGTCCCCTGAAGCAAAAATAGGTTTTTTACGCTTTTTGGCAAAACGACTTGAACGATTATCATCAAACTTTCAAGATGTTTTCGAATGGTTAATACCTACATATTTTTCTCAATAAATGTTCCTCTGACAGTCCAGTAAACAGAGATAAAAATCAAAATGTGTCGAAAATAACGTTTTTTCGAACATTTTCGTTAATTCCAGGGTAACTGCATCATCAGGTGTGATAGATCTTACAGAGTGTCTTTAAGTCACCCATATCCACATTTTGTCCCCCATGATTATTTCTGTATATATATGTTGAACAGAGATACAAGCCAAGTTAACTCAGAAAAGGAGATTCGTCGAATATTAATTATCGGTTCCAATTTTCTCAAAAACGGCTCTAACGATTTCGATCAAACTTACGGAGCACTCTCGGCTAACTAGTCCCTACATTTTCTTCTGCATAAATGTTCCTGTAAAAATGCGTTGAACGAAGATATAGCGCCCTCATATGTAGGTGGTGTTCGAACTTAAAGGGGTGGCGAAAAGTTGTGTGTTGCTACGCACCAGATATTTTCAGTTTTCTTCAGACGTTTTGTTTAAAGCACTTGAGAGTCTTAAAAACACCATCTATGAAAAATGTGGGTGTGTGTCTTTGAGTACAATCGAAAGACGCCTGTTGAACCACATAAACTCAAATCTTTTAGACAGCTTCCAGCTCCCAATGGGACACCATTAGTAATTTTGTCTATAAAACAGCACGAACGGTTCTGATAAAGTTTCATGAGGACAATAACAAGTGACGTAGAGGTAATACAACATTGTCAGGCGTAGTCAACAATTTCGACGAAACTCAATTTCAGTGCATTTTTTCTTATAAATCCCGCTCATGTATAACTTGAGTTCTCAAAAGAATCCTGTTGGTAGTCCAATAGGTAACCTACTATACTTACTGGTAACCTATTCTAGGCTAATAACGCAATGTCAGGTATCATTTTTATCCTAAGACAACCTGGTGGTGTCACTTACCACTTTCACGCCATTTATTGTCGATCTGGTTGCATACTGCATCGTATCTAAGGGCAGTGCCACCGCGTAAATGGCTTGTAGTTAATGGCAATCTCCTCCACCAGTGCTGTTGGAAATTCTACTCAACCATATCGAAAAGTAGGTCGAACTGTCTCAACTCCGTTCTGTCAACCAAGCCACACAAGGAAGAAGCAGGCTTACTGTGTTTTAAGGCAGATAGTGTTGCCATGTCACACCACTGCAGCTGATCCTGTGGTTACCGAAGATAGGCCACAAGAGTGCAACGCTTCATGCAAAATTGGCCACAAATAGTCCTTTGTACAGAATAGGAGCCACAATTTTCACATGCTGACCCCTTGGTGCTATGGTGCTGTTACGTTTAACCTCACGAAATGTGAAGAGGATGAAACATAATTACCTAACGTGATTGGAATATGGCGTTTTACTCCAATTACTGTTCGGAGAAGATTTGCCACCACAAACAGGAAATTGGGTGGGAGCGAGAGCGAGCGCGGACGACAAACGACACCTTGACGAGACAACAGCTCCGAGCTTGCTAAGTCGAAGAGTTTGGTTCGCCTCGGTACATTGCATGCATGCAGTATGTGGGATGGCTCGTAACTCCAGATGCCGCTTCTTCTATGCACTTGGGCTTATTTATTTTCGGAGCTATGAGCACAGTGCACACCATCCAAAAGCCTTTCCCAGACTTGATAGATGCGCCGACAGATCATGTGAGCGGTTTGTGCATAAAAGCTTCACCATTTCTGAAGAAATGCCAGAGATCCTTTGCCAGTCCAACATGGTGCTGGCTGTTTGAATACAGTTCAGTAACATTTGTTCTCGTTAGTTGCCTGCATCTACCTCACAATAAAAGTGAAGCTCTGTAAACGAAAGAAGATATCAACAAGACTGAAGAGCACACTGATTGCTAGTTGGCTGAAGTGTAACGCATTTTCTGGTCCAGTCATAAGTTAGCAGCAGGGCTACCAAGAGTAACTTGAGAGACCTTTAGAGCAGTCTCGTCTATCGTAGCAAATGTTAATCTCATCTTTCGGAGTCATAGAACTTCACTGGCATTCAGAATAAAAGTCAGTTGAATATTCAACGGAGCTTCAGATCTCTGTTGCTGTTAAAAGACGTTGACGGTTCAGAAATGTTGATTACAAAGCTCATCTTGAGAATACATTTGTTGATATCAAGATGGCAAAACCACTTTCAACGAGATGGGTAATACACAAACTCTTCGCAGTAATGTATTCAAACAATTGCTTGTGAAGCATCATCCAACTTTCCCCTGGCACTTTTAGGAGTTTCCAACCACCGTGAGTTGTCGAACTAGTTGGTTTCGTTCATGAGACTTTCTCTCATTCATCACTTTGTATCAACTCACTAAGACTACCCTGGAGTCACTTGAGTATACACATATTGTTGGATAAGGTGGCAAGGGCCGTTTGATTATCTCCCATCAAAATATTTGCACCTCAAAAAAGGATGCTTTCCTCTCAAATGCTACCCTTCCTTTCTCAATGAAGGAGGAGGGCCTTGTCTCAGTTCTGCCAGAAGGGATATCAGACCGTTACATCCCACCATTAAGGTTATGAAATAAATTATGGGAAAGGAGACTGAATCAGTATCAAGCAATATTGCACATCAATTTCGTTTTCGCTCAAAAAATCGGCTGGTTCCAGCGGCAAAGAAAAAACATTTAGCTATTGTGTTCAGTACGCTCGTATATTCAGCTGACAGAAGAATCATTTTGCTCTTATCACGCGCGCAGCAACGAAGACGAGAGTCCAAGGACGTGTCGACCCCGTCACCTCATATTATCGGCCCTGATGAGACGTAGGATCGCGTCGCACCTGAGTCAACGAGACGCACTGTCAACTAGAAGGTAACAGCTTTTGGCAACTCCTTTCTACAATTTTCCACACGAAGTAAATTACATATTCGGATACATTCCCAAATATTGTTTCGCGAATTCATTTCGATTTCGGCGGTTTTGGACTTGCAACGCGCGCCATCGCAGAACTGGGCAGGCCTATTTAGTTTAATTTAAATTTAATTTCATAACTTAGGAAGAGACAATGTTACTCGAGATCTAAAAATGGACCAAAGCCAATGTTTTTCTGCAAAGGTCACTCATTGCCTTGAGTGTCCTTAGTCATCAGTTTCGTTTCCTTTGTTGTTTCTTTTTTCTTTGTTTTTCTTTTGTTTATTACGTAAGGGACATCCCGCTTCAAGCTGGTCAGTTCTTGCCGAAAAATCGTCTGGTCACCCGAACGTTTTTCTTGTTATTATTCCTGGTAATCCACAAAGTGTCGCTGGGAATCCCATGTGAGCAGTTCCGCGCAACCGATTAGGAATCCAATCGGGCATTTACGCGATCGCGAGCTCGCCAGATATTCTTACAGCTTCGTGTGTCCAGTTCCATCGCCTCAATTTTGTCTGAAGACGTCAGACGTCAAACGACAGTGTAGTTGTTGGACCCCCACAAAGAACCTTTTCTTTTGCGCATATAGGAATTTCTGTTTTATTTCATCGAAATAATAATTTCTTTTTTTTCGTTAATAAATCTCATGTATATCGTGTCGTTCAAGGTTTTTCTTCAAAGGAAAATTCTCCTACCCACCACATTGAACGTTACAATGTATTTTCCACAATTTTCGATGTTAATTTCTTTCAAGTACATTAATCCAATTAGAACTTTGCGTTGGTTTGAGTAACCACTTACGATACACGGGAACAAGTGACACTGTGACAGTGATTGACTTTTTACAGGGCGAATGCGTTCAAACAGGAGTCAAGGGGCATCTGTGGAAGCTTCTCCGTCAAATCAGAAGGTGCTAAGATCTAAAATGGTTTATCGAAGATATTGCAGCTGGACCGAAGAAGGTTGTAGTTCATAAACAACTCCTCCGCGTAACGTGCGTTGTCAAAAATTATACGGCTCTGATTTCTACTTCCCTGAGACTCGACAGCAATCACACAAAATAAACTGTTGTTAAGTTTGAATCGAAGCGTGAATAAAGAATAACCGATAAATATCACACACAAATGACAGCATCTACATCGCATTTACCATATATCGGATTCTCGATGTTGTCTGGAAGCCTTTCCCGTCAAGTCTGTTCATTACGTCAAAGCTGAACCTCGTCCTCATTCTTCTCGTTACTAGTTACTAAGAAACGAAAGATTTAAGAACAGAAGCGAATCAAAATCCACGACTGATGATTCGAACAGGCGTGAGGAAAGAATGCTATGAAAGAGCCCCTTGCTTTGGTGACTTTTTTTGAAAGTGGCAACACTGATTCCCCGTCACCTACAAACACTTTCAGTGTAACATCGAAGCCAACAGATGCCGGTACATGAACTCAATGTTTTTGGCGCTTAAATAAAACAGTATTTCTTTCTGTTGTTTAAATTGTTTTTTTGCTATTTTACTATAACAAATACTGATACACGACTTGAAAATTGAGCTTGTGTATATATTTGGGCAACCAGCTGCGTAAAAGAAGTGTTAATATTTTTGTTATTCTGTGGGTTACACGTTTTTTACTTTCCTTGGCTCTACGAAGTAGAAAGGGAGGTTATGTAATCGGCTGAAAAACAAATTTTGAGTTCTCTTCAGATCTTTACGTTTCAGACCCACTTGAATCCAAAAAACACTATTTGGGAAAATGGTCTGTGTGTCTGTGAACGATTTTTAGAGAGAACCATCGTACCAAATCCATTCAAACATGATATCTCGCTTGCTGGTTACCATGGGACGCCAAAATAAGGGTATGAATCAAATCCATCGAAAGTTAACTATAGTTATCATAGTGATCAAAACACCAAATATTTTTTCTCTCAAAAACGGCTCCAACGATTTTGATTAAATTTGTTATATTGGTAGCTCCCAATATGGCAACTATACCATGAAATTCCCATTTGTGGGAAAATGACGAGAGCAGCACAATAAATTACCAAAACTTTCGACGAAATCCATTTTAACGCGGTTTTTAGAGGAAACCACCGTACCAAATCAGCTGAAACTTGATGTCTAGACTACAGGTTACCAAGGGACGCAAAAATAAGGGTATGGGCCTAATCCACCGAAAGTTAACTATAGTCATCATAGTGATCAAAACACCAAATTTTTTTTTCTCAAAAACGGCTCTAACGATTTTGATTAAATTTTTTATATAGATAGCTCTTAATAAGATAATTATACCATAAAATTCCTATTGGTGGGAAAATGACGAGAGCAGCCAAATAAATTATCAAAATTTTCGACGAAAAGTGTTTTTGTCACGGTTTTTTCCTTTTAAACTCCGCTGGAATGTTACTAGAATGTTAAAAAATATCTGGCGCGTTGCAACACACAACTTTCCTTAGCTCTACAACAATTCACTTTGCACATGGCTAATTCTATTTAATCAATTCATTTATCACTCCGTTAATTTGAACTTGGTCAAACAACGCTTTACGGCAGCATGAAGCGGCAGCGATTACAGTTAAGGAATTTATTGTGCTGCTCGTACTCATTCCAGGACCATTATTGAGTGATTGGTACACAGATAATCAATGAGGCTGTACACACAATTTTTTGAAGAAGGATAGTAATTACTTTTGCAGAGTTATTGGGTAAAAACTTTCAGAACTGGTATTCTGCGAAACGGCGGTAGTTGAAACTCAGGAATTTATGGAGTGAGCCTATCTCATGAGCGTTTTTAAGTACTCACCCTATAGGTATTGGATTGGACTACAATACCAATTTTTTTAAAACATTTTACTATCATTGCAGCGGAGTTTATTAGGAAAAGACCGCGGCAAAAACGCTTTTCGTCGAAAATTTTGATAATTTATTGTGCTGCTCTCGTTATTTTCCCACAAATGGGAATTTCACAGTAAAATTACCTTATTAAGAGCTACCAATATAAAAAATTTAATCAAAATCGTTGGAGCCATTTTAGAGAACAAAAATTTGGTGTTTTGATCACTATGATAAGTATAGTTAACTTTCGGTGGATTTTACCCATACCCTTATTTTGGCGTCTCATGGTAACCTGTAGGCTAGACATCACGTTTCAGCTGATTTGGTACGGTAGTTTTCTCTAAAAACCGCACTAAAATCGATTTCGTCGAAAGTTTTGATAATTTATTGTGCTGTCTCATTGAGAGCTATCAGTATAAGAAATATAATCAAAATCGTTAGAGCCGTTTTTGAGAAATAAATATTTGAGCCGTAAATGAGAAAACAAATCCTTCTTCAAAAAATTTGTGTTTACAGCCTCATTAATTATCTGTGTACCGATTGCTCAATAATGGTCCTGCAATGAGTACGAGCAGCACAATAAATTCCATAACTGTAGGCGCTACCGCTTCCTGCTGCTGTGAAGTGTTGTTGACCAAGTTCAAAGGAACTGAGTGATAAATGAATTGATTAAATAGAATTAGCCATGTAAAAAGTGTATTGACGTAGAGCTAAGGAAAGTTGTGTGTTGCAACGCACCAGATATTTAATAATAGGTTGTGAAAAAGCGGAGTGAGCGCGACGTAAAAAGGTAAGCTCTTTCATACCCCTACATTTGAATTTCGTGACTAAAGTATAATAATATTGAAACGATAAAGACCTGAAAAATTAGTAATAGAAAAAGTAATCAGTGAATTTTTGGGAGAATGATCAATCTGTTGATAGGACTATACTTGCCTTGAATCCGTCGACGCCTTACTCAGCTAAAATAGTTTAAAAAGTAAAAACTTCTGGCGAATAATCTTATAAACACTGCCCTAATATAAGAAATGAACGCATTTCTGCAACATATCAGGAGAACATGCTTGCAGATAACTTAACAAAGCTGGCATGCGGTTATTATTGTACCCTTCCAGATAATTAGAACTTAAGAAGCAAACCGAGCAAATAGAATAATTTTGCAGTCCAAAAACCTGGAAGTATTCTTCTCGTACAACGAGCGTGAATAAACATACTGAGAGTCTAAGCACTATTTTCGGAAGAAAACAGTTAGGCACGTTACCTGAATGCGTAACATGGTGACGTTCCTGCTACGGCTACAGTGTTTCCTACAGTTAACACAAGGACCACGCGCCGAAATTAGGTTTTTACTTTCCGCTACCCGAAAGGAAGGAAAGTATAGTAATAGGCCCAAAAAAAAAATTTTCTTCAGATCTTTACGTTTTGAGGCCTACTGAGTCTAAAAAACCTAATTTCGGCGCGTGGTCCGTGTGTGTGTGTGTCTGTAGTTCGATTTGTTGGAGAATGGCTGATCCGATTGAGCTGGTTTTTTTTTGTTTTGTTTGTTATTTTTTGTAGACACCAAAATAAGGTTACGGACGATTTTGGCCGATGGGAAGGGTGGGTGGGTGGACGAAAATGTACCAAAAACTAGGGTTTTTCGCATTTTTCTCGAAAACGGCTCTAACGATTTTGATTAAACTTTCAAATTATCTCCTACTAATCAATACCTAACTTTTCTTCTACATACATATCTCCATGAAAATACGGTGAACGAAGATATGGGCCCCTGAAGCAAAAATCGGTTTTTTACGCTTTTGGCAAAACGGCTCCAGCGATTTTCACCAAACTCACAGGATGTTTTCAAATAGTTAATACCTACATATTCTTGCCAATAAATGTTCCTGTGACGGTCCATTGAACAGAGATAAAAATCAAAATGTGTCGAAAATAACGTTTTTCCGAACATTTCCGTAAATTCCAGGGTAACTTATTCACCAGGTGTGATAAATCCTAATGGAGTGTCTTTCAGTCACCCATAGCCACATTTCGTTCTGCATAACTATTTCGGTATTTACATGCTGAACGGAGATATAAGCCAAGTTAACTCAGAAAAGGAGATTTGTCGATTATTAATTTATTGGTATTCCAATTTTCTCAAAAACGGCTCCAAAGATTTCGATCAAACTTTCGGAGTACACTCAGCTAATTAGTCCCTACATTTTGTTCTGTATAAATGTTCCTGTAAAAATGCGTTGAACGAGGATATAGCGCCGGCCTATGTAGGTGGTGTTCGAAATTACGGGGGTGGCGGAAAGTTGTGTGTTGCTACGCACCAGATATTTAAGACTCAGTAGGCCTCAAAACGTAAAGATCTGAAGAAAACCCAATTTTTTTTTTTTTTTTTTTTTTTTTTTTGACCCGATTACTATACTTTCCTTCCCTTCGGGTAGCGGGAAGTAAAAGAACAGGTGCTTACGCTCCAGAATCAAAAGTGATCTAATAATCGTATGTACTTCGCATGTATACAGTAGCGTCAGTTCCAAACGTTGGAAATTATATTGGATTACAACACCACGAAAAGTGGTTTGACACAGAGACCGTCTGGTCACCATCTTCTCCCCAAGTGGACTACCAAAAACCTTGCCCTTCTAAGAGCTCAATGCTCGCCGTGCTTTCGGAAGACGTCCCATCTGGTACTGCAGGTACATACGAGGGCTCCCACGCTGGATGTTGCCCTGGACCTGGCTGTTCTGCGGTCCACAACTGGCCTGCCTCGTTACTACATCAGGTTTGACACAGGTGACTATTGCCAGAGAATATTGTTGTTGTTTTTTTTGTTTTTTTTTTTCTAATAAATACAACGGTGGATGCAGGCGATACCTGAGTACCACTGCAACCACAAACGGGCTTATTGTAAGGGCGTCCATGATCCTCAGATCACGGCCCACCTGCACCACCCCCAGGGTCTTTACTGGGGCACTGAGTTTGCAAAATGTATTTTTTTTTAATTCGGCCATGGTGATAAAAAAAGATCCCGAGTGAACGTATAACCACAATTAGATATATAGTCATTCGGCGGCCGGAATTATCCTACACTCACACTAGCTCAATATTCACTCCTTTCAGCTGAACGCTGACGACTTCTGTTCTCTTCGCCATAATATCACCATTATGATTGATAAAAGACTAATGGAATGAGGTACTGTTTGTTACCCAATAGGTGTAGGGAAGTGATTGGTAGTTTTACCGTGACAGAGCCTGAGAGGTAACGAGCGTTATGTAATCTTAGTTTGGACGAAATCATAATTTAGTCGCTCCAACAACATGATGTAACAACAATCAAAGGAAGAATGTTGAGGAAGCAATTAGTGGCTGTAGAGTGTTGCTGTAAAAGCGAAGCGCAACTAGTAAGGACATGCCGCGAATAATTCAAATGGCTGATCTTTGTTGCGAGCAGTTTCCTGAAATCCCCTTTGCTTGCTCTTGTTCTCTCTCAAGCTAAATATTTCCCTTTCGCGACGGTGGAACGAGAAATGCGAAATAAACTTCGTTGGAGAATCACTCCTTGGCATTATTAAAATCGAGTAATATCAGAAGTGAGCTATGACCTCTTGTTCTTCATTTCCTTTTTACAAGCCGAGTATTGTGTTAAAACTACTTTTGTTCTCTTTGACTAACTCAACGAGTAATTTGCGCAGTTCTCGTTGATCTTCTTTTAGAATTGTGTATCCCTTTAGTTCCGTCAAAACCGTGAAGCGTTGTTCAACCAATAAAGGCTCATAATTTTCATCATTTTGTCAAAATCCACACGCTCGCTCTTTTTATATCATCTTTTGTATTTAAATTTCTTCTATGGGATCGCTGCGATTAATACCACGGAAGACCAGTCCAGTATTACGTCTGGGACTGGAGACCTCAATTGGGAGACACCAAATTCCCTTATTTAACAAAGAACTCACAATAAAGCAAACCATATCGTTGTATGGTTACCAGATGTGGGGCTCAAACTCCTAGGTTAAGAAAATTCAGACATTCCAGAACAGAGTGCTCAGAATAATTTCAGGTGTCTAGTGCTATCTTCCAATCCAACGAAAATACCACCAGACGTGCTATGATTAATTCAAACACCTAACTTAACCGGGAAAAAATACAATACTATAGTTTGATTGTTTGCTATTTGTTGTAAATATTATAATTGTAATTATTAGTGGGTTCTGTCAATGGATAGTAAGTCAGATCATGTTACGCGTGGAGTATACTTCTTTATAGTACAAGTGTGGTACGTTGTACTGTAATGTAAAAGAAATTAATATAACGTTGACTTGAGTTTTTTGGAACGTTCCGAGAGAATGTTGAGCTTTTCGACGCCTCGCAAGTTACACAGCGTTTCACAATTACTTCAACTCCTTTGAATCCGCCGGCTGCCTGCCTAGACACACTGTTCGACGCAATCGCCGAATCCCTCCAGGCTTTTGACCTCGGAATTTCCGCTCCTTGCCTAACGGGCTCCTGTGGCGAGGTCATTGTTCCTCTAAAGGTCTTTGCGCCCATGGAAATCCCAAATCGGCGGATATTTCCAACGGTGGTTTTCCCATCCTTCCCCTCTCCACCCTTCTCAGATCCTTCTCTACAACAGATACCTTCTCCCAAATATTCATTCTTCTACGAAGTGTCGCCGAAGTGAGTCGTCCCCAGCTCTCCCAAAACTTGTTTCCTAACACTTTTCGCGATACGGCCGTCTCCAATTCTCCCTCTCATCGACTTCTAGTTCGGCTTTCTCCCTCCTTCCGAGTACAACCAGTTTTCACGTCTTCAGAGCCTGATTTGTTCGCGATTCCATACTCAACTCATCTCCCGTGTAAGTCACATCTTCTTTGTACGATCCAAGTCTTCAAATCTTGTGATATTCCAGCTCACCAATTACAAGTTTGTGCTCAGTAAATATCCGTCTCCGAGTTTCATTCACGTCTATCCTGGTCCAAACACACACAATACATGTCACGGTCGTACATATTGTATATAATGAGCCTACCTATCATCAGTAAGAGGAATATTTTACAGAGGACTACATTTCAAACAAATTGTAGCCAAATCATGATGGTCAGCCTTTTGCGCGTATTATGCATATTTTGCCAAAGACGATGCCTCGTGAATTTGAAGAGGTTAACCCTTCCTGACCGCTTAATTTGATGTTCTGCAGGTTTTAATCCAGGGGGTTGGTTGTTATTAAATTCAGTTAAACGATATGTACCAAATGTATCTATAATCAGTTCGATGTAATTGGATGATTCTCGAATGAACCAACTGATAATTGTACTAAAATGCCTCTTACGCGGTATGACAACGGCATTTCAAGAACCTTAATGGGATTAAACTTGAATATTTTGACTCTGTTAGAAAAGAGAACGACCCTGCACTCAGTTGAGCACTCGTCGGATTTCCAAACAACGCTCCGAGTTACTAAAGTTGTTAAACGTAACTTGATCATTATCCGGCGCCGGTCGGTATGAAGTTAACGTTCGTTTAGGGGTTTTGAGCTCTCGGCGGAGTCTCACGAGGCCCCTGGGTTTTCATTCGCACATTCAAGCGGCTTGTAACCGACTGCAAACTTCCGTTCGACGTGTAATCCCGTTTCCTAATTTTGAGGGCGTCCTCTGAGCCGTGAGAACGGGCTTCTGTGTGGTGCCGCGGGGGAGGGATCTGATAAAACTCCATTCAAACCATCTTTTAGAGCCCGTTTATCAAGTTTATTTCAAACCAAACTAACTCTGAACTGCCCTCGTTGCCTGTAGCATCCTATATACTTTTGAAGCCATAAATTTTTACTGGAAGGAGTATGTTACGCATGTTATTTGCATAGAAACTTATTGCAATATAACGTGATGTATCAAGTTTGAAAATACGTTCACATTCTCTCAAACTTTGAATCATGAGGTGTAACAAACTCCGGCTCACTCAGAGATAAAAACGCTTCTGAATTAATTTTTTATTGATGGGCTAAAAGTACTGCAGCAATACGTGAAGACGATCCGTTCTAAAACAGCTGATGTGATGCGCTCAACTTTCTTAATTTTAATCAAAATTAGATGAAATGAACGTATAAGAGCTATACTCTCGTTCAACGTGGGGGTAGAACGAGTTTATGAATGAGAAAATCCAGCACCATGTGAGTAGCATGATCCCTCACTCAACTACACATCCTATTCTACACTTTCTCACGAATGTCTACGAGCTACTGACAACCAAACTGATAGTCTTTCCGAAAAATCGAAAATTGCTTCTCAATGTGGCGAACTGACGTGAGAAAGTGTCATCGTCCGCATTATAATTAGGTCCTGTGCCAGTATGCTCAAGTATAATTCTTCTACATCATGCAGGCAGGCTACTGTCAATAATATTACGATATATGTCGACCAATGGAAAATTACAACGGGTCAAAATATCAATCGTGAGGTGAGGGCTTTTGAGGTTTGAATTGATTTCAGTGTTTTCCTTCGAGTCTTCAAGTCTACACTCGTGATGGGAGGGGGGGGGGGGCTTGGCAGTGGACGCCTTGCAAGACTCAACGAGTCAACCATTCAGCTTCCCTTTGGGCAAGTGAGAGCTTCTGTTCGTTATCAACATGCCTCCTCCAAACGGAATCAGAGAGCTAACTAATTACCCTTCCCATTTCCAGCTGTTTAGTGAACGAGGTGAGCTATTAAAGGCACGTGTGTGAACGGCTGTTGATTATGTCTGTCCTGTTATCCTCGTCATGGTTTTCATCCAATTCAATCCGAGTAACTAGGTTTCTACTTCAACGAGCAAGGAGTAATTTATTTTCTTTAGTTATTCAACTTCTAGTGCCTTTATTCAAAGTACGCATTTCCATTCTCAGTTTATCGGGAAACGCATTTCCAGTTTAGGTTTTGAAATGTCTGAAACAACGAGCGCCATGGGCTGTCTCTCAGTTAACGTAGCTCTGAAAGAAGTTGTCTGAGTATATACATTGCAGGAAGGGAAAGAAGTGTTTAGTAGCCAGTACAAATTGGCACTTACAGTTGGTCTGTAGGATGATAACAAGCCTGACTGCGGCGTAAGTATCATAAATACCCCACCTTTGGTGACGTTCAGTGTAACATGCACATGGAAATAAATGCTTACATCCTTGATAGAGATTGAGATTGTGTTTCTCTGGGTTGGTGAGTAAGTAGCGACAATGACAACTTTATTAGAAATCAAAAACACGTCCAGTCAGGCACTAAGAGCTATCTCAGTACGAATGGGCAGTTCCATTCCAGACTAATCGCCAAATCAACGAAGCGCACAACTCAAAAGAGTTTGCTCAGACAGTACTAATGCACGGCTCACAAAGGTAAATTGAATCGATTCGCTTGGGCTCGAAGACACGGGAACAGGTACTTTGCAACGTCTCTCATCCTTTACGCGGCAAAGAAATACTAACCATCTACAAGACTTACGGAAGGATCGCCCGCAGTTGCTGTCCCATGAACCAGCACACCTAAGAACCTACCAGCACACCTACCTAAGAATATTGAAAGCTGCTAACGAGTTGGCACAATTGTGACGACGAGGGAGGTTGAGGAATTTATTATCAAAAAGCTGCCATAAACTGGTGCTTGCTGGTTATAGGTGTCCATGATAAGTGCTGCGGGTTATAGGTGTCCATGCAAGTATTCGTTTGTTCACTATTAAATATAAAATGTTGGCCGAGGTGTGTTTGATATGAATGAAAGTTCCGATTCTTGAATTTATCGATGTCTTTGGGTTGGAAACAGGCACATTCGTGAGTGGAAATGCGTGTATCCATCTTCGCACTTCCCGTTACGTTAAGAAGCCCTCCATTATACCTATACGACGCCTCGTCCATCACCTGTCTTGCAATCTTCCAGCTCAGCTCCCGGCTCCTCTTTCTGATTCCATCCCTCGTCTCTCGCTTTCTTCCACCTTTTTCGTTTCAAAGAATTTCACGCATATCCTTCAACTTGGAAAGTGGCAATTCATAATGATCTATTGTAAAAACGTATATTTTATCGTACGTCTATAATAAAACGTTTAACCTCACGTGTAGAAACTTGTTCATTGATCCCACGTCGGGCTATAAGATCGCTCTAGCCCCAACATCCCAACAGAGGGATTTTGTTTCATTCGACCAAACTACAGCACTGCGCAGTTATTAATGTAATTTACCACCAGAATGCCATCTTCGTAATGCAAACAGTTTGATCTGTGTGATAAGTCTTCCTCACTTAATATTAAAATTGTTATAGACGCTTCGCCGCCAAAATAAGCAGAGCAAAGTTATAGTATGTCGTTGATGAAGACTTAACTCTTGATATTGGTGAAATACTGAAACCCCAATCTGTAGAAATACGGAACATCTTGAATACACGTTATATCCAGTTTTTTGATGATTAAGTACTTGTATGTAGGGCGAACCAGAAAGAACGGTGAAACGATTAGATCAGAATTACTGAACCAAGATGATTTTTTCATGAGAAATTGATTAGCGCACAACTGTCGTTGCCTCTGTCATCAATCCCTGGAAAACTTTTTTGTTCACTGGAACACTTTCTCTACAAATTTGTACATATTTTTGGAGGTATTTTTAGAAGATTTTCGCTCCCAGCATTGATTGAACATTCAGATGAAAATTCGTATTTTGGATGTTTTCGCTAATGACTCAGTTCAGTGGTTACAACATTTCATAATAACATAGACCTGTATGTTTATTCCTAACTGTATTTTAGTATGTAACGAATAAATCGCGAATGCTTCCATGTCCATTGAAGGTTCACATGCAGTCTCTGTTCGGCTCAGCTCATGTTGCATAGGAACCAAAGTTTTCTGACCTGAGGTCTTTGTTCTGGAGCCGTGGGAAAGTCCACACAACACTTATCAGCCAACACCTTTCAATATTCTGAGTGCTGCTGAGTACAATGATTGGTGTTTCTGGGTACAATTACATACTTTCCTACATCAGAGCATTTTCCTATATACTTCTTCCCTTATCTCTCTTGTCACCCCTAGCTTTTGCCACCTCCTTACGGCCAACACACACACACACTCTCTCTCTCTCTCTCTCTCTCTCTCTCTCATCTCTCGTCCTTCCTCACACCCGTTTATTTGAAACCCCCCTGCTCTTATGTAAACTCTGTCTCTTAGCTACATTACTCAGAACTTTATTTATATCATGTATCTCAAGTGAACGTTTAGCTAGCCTGGGCACGTCCTACCTCTCGCTGTAGCATTCATTAACTATTTCTATGTCCTCTCATTTATCTCTATATGAATTGCGCCCAACAGTATCTATGGAGTGAAAACCGAAAGATTAATATTTAACAATTTCGGTTGTACTTGACCTGTAAAAGATATTGGAGTAAGATTCGTGATAGACAACATTTCGGAATGACCTTATGTACGTTCAATATTCACGTACTAGTCCTCGATGTTATATTTATATTATGCAGAAAAGGGTTTGTGTAGCTTAGCTTGCGAAAGGGTTTATTATTAGCTGGAGTATGAAGTAACGTTATCAACCACTCAGGGACCTCCGTTATTACGTACAGCGGCAAGAACAGAACGCATTTCCTTCGTAAGACGTTGACTAGCTGCAGATGTTTAGAAAGAAATCTCCAACGTATTGCACTGTTAAACACAAAGTGAGGTTAAGCAGCTGTTGTAGGAGCTGGTAAGAGAATAACGTCTGAATAATCAAGAAGTGAGTAGTAAAAATCTGTATCACCTTATAAACCTGAACGTTGTAGCAGTTCTTCAGGCGTTTTAGTGTCACTTTCATATACGCATCTTTGTATACGGATTTCGCCCGCTATCTTAAACCCACTAAACGTAAAAATACGTATCAACTAGCATTTCATCTCTCAGTGGTTAGCCAGATAGAAATGGTTGGCCGGAATTTTTTCTATCTGCAGTGCCTCTAATCCATTACGATCGGATATTCCAAACGGTATAGTACATTTACAATCGGACAGGTGGAGAAAATCTGGTTGGTCGATTCAAGTACATTATTTTCACCTCATTCTCCACTGTTAATTATCGGAATATATGTAGTTTTGGTTATATTCGAGATTACGAAACTCCCCAACAACCGTGGAATCGAAGTTAACCTCTCCCTCTCTCCGACCCATTGCGGCCTCGTAAAACAACTTCGTCGAAATTGACAGCTTAAATCAACACAACAGTAATGTCGACAAAAAGGACAAATCAACTCGTCGAAAGGCAACGCGAAAGCATTTCTATTATTCTAGGTGAGTGGCGACCAAAACGTACTGGACTCCGTAATCTATTAGCTGTAATGAACTGTAGTGATCTTGTGTTTGCGTTGGCTCAAACTTTTAATCCCTCTCAACGCTAGAGAATCTATCACAGTGCCTAATTGATATTTCTTTCTTTGAAATCCGAACACGTTTGATTGAAAATATAAAAGCACGCCACCACTACCACGCCCGCACTTGTGTCGGTCAAGTGAGAGATTTTTTTCATGTTTCACTGCGCTTCATCGAGTTTAGCTTGTTCATTTTCGTGATAAAAAATAAAAGTTGTTCAGAAGTACGTTCATACAATTCGCTGTAACGTGGGGACCGGAAATTAGAATCCAAATTACGAAAAACGGTTGCGCCAAAACCCGTTTCATCATGGTCCTTACATTATAGCGTACATATGGATCTCTTTTTTCCATCACGTTGGATACCAGGAGCCCTAAAGTTTTGAATGAAAGGTAGAATTATAGTACAGTGATCGATAAACATGTCAGGTTATGCGAGAAAAACGGTAGTTTCTGTTTCGTTTTTCGAGACTTTCGAAGTAAGTGCATTATTGGGTCAACATGGCGGTATTCTTCCAACCCATACCTACATTTTGTTTTTAACAATCATTTCTGGTCTATTTAGACGGTTGATTCCGTTCAGCAACATCAATTTGAACTATCTGCAACAATTATGTGACACAGGGTTGGTTGGCTTCATCTGGTGAGATATCGTCCTACTTTTCAAATATAGCAAACCCCTTGTGGCGATCCCACTTTTAAATGTTCTCCAACACACACTGCTCGCTATTTAGTCGGTTGCTTTCATTGACGAGTGTCAATTTGGAGTATCAGGTGACAGAGGGATATCGTCCAACCTTTAAAAAATAGCGATTCTCCTGTAAACGTAAATATGTCAGACATCGGATAACACTGTGAGCGTTTAAGGCGAGCGAATCGGATGGAATACGGTTTATGCACACGTGGCTGTGGAATGCTACCAAAGGACTATCTACTATTCATTTGCATAATAGTTGAGATGAAACACCCGTGGCTGATTGAGTGAGTCCTGATGAGGGATCATGGCCTCAATCCCAGGAGGAATTAGTGGTCCCTTGCTGTAAGGGCATTGAGGGCGTGTCATTAATAACAAAGACGTTAATCTATTGTGATCCTTACCATATATAAGGAATAATACTAACAACAATAAGGTTTACTTTCACACGCAAAAATGAAACGAAATAGAAACCTCGTGAAACGCTTCTGTTGAGCAGTTGAGCAACTCTCCATTTTCATGAATAATCAATCGGAATCACGCACAGAATACAAACAATACACGAATAACCCTACACACAGATAGAAAACCCTCATCGTTGCATTCCTGAATTGTGAGTACATTTATACGAACGACTTCAGAAACTCAAGATATCTGCAGACTGCTTCTAGTAATCGATGCAGAGGTGGTGGAATGGTCCAATTCCACTTCTTTTAAAAAAATTCTCCGTCGTAGAATCTCCCCACACATTCGACGTGTAGGAAATTACAAGAGCTAGTCTTGTGCCTATACCGAATCGTACTTCCCTAGCTCCATCTGAATTATGTGGGGGGGGGGGAGGGAGAGTGTCACGAAATGTAGAGAAGAATAGAAAAAACTCACAAACCGAGGTCGACGACAGCCCTCCAGCCCAAACATCATCTTGATTTTTTCGTGTGTTTTATTTTCTCTTGTTTTAGTCTCCGTCTTAGCATATTTTATTCGAACCGAAGCTTGAAATATGTATAACAGTAATTGGTAGTCCAATCTTCCAAATATGTGTATCTGTTATCTATTCATTTGTGTTGTGATGCTGACACCTGTTCTTTTTATAGTGTTCCAGTAGCTAGAAGCAAGTTTTACTGAGAGGAGTTATTAGTCCTGACTTTGAAATCTACTAACTAGTCTTTCGAGTTGACAATAATAAGGTTTGGTGTCATTGGTTATTTACAGTAGCTATGGAAAATATATGTGTTTGCTCGAAGGGGTTGTCCTCCTAAACAGTTCAAAACAGCTTTGCTAGGTCTGGATACTAGGTCGATGTTGAACTGCCAGGTTTATTGTAGCTCTGAGTACCGGAGAAAGTCCTGACTAGTTGATGTTTGAAGTTGATAAAGTCGGTCGGTCAATGGTTAAGACGAAATGAAATAATAAAGCGTCTATTGAGTCGTGAGAACTACCTTTGAAGTTGATACATTTTCCCTCGCCCAAAGGATCCCCGGCTTTCGGTCAATAGTTCCTCAAACGAATCCAAACTTTGTGGTCACTTCCCTCCTCTCATCCTTCACCTATCTACCTCGCAGTGGCAATCAAAACTTTTCCAGAAGTTTATATCCTTGGACGGTTGATTGTGAAGAAGCTGTCCAGGAGTAGCCTTCACTTCTCTTAAAAAGGCTGGGGACGGATCGACGGGATAAGTGGGACTTGAAAGGCTGTTACTTCCGTTCAGCGGGTTTTCTTACGTGAGAGTTCAAGTACTTCAAGTGCACAACAAAATATCGAAGTTGAACACGAGCAACTCAAACGATCATAGATATGTGATAAAACACTGTTCACTTATTGTATTGATTCGTGCTCAAACATGGGCATTAACTTTCGTTGGTTTCTCCAAAGCAGTTAAATCTTCTACCAAAGTGCTTGTACGCCACTTCTACAGTTAGTCGTGTGGTACAACTTTGTCTTTATGATTTATGTATTATAAAAACCCTGATCGGGACTGGTGCGATGTTTTACCATAGCGCCTCACCTCTTCCAACAAGTTTCAGTTGTTATTTCATTTTTTCTTCAGTTCAACTCCTGGGAATTTCACTAGTTCAGCGCCTAACGAGGCAGGACAATAAAACACGTTTCTACTACCCTGTCAGTGTGGAACTTCCAGTAATCAGTTATATCGGAGGTAAACGTATTTTTAAGAAGGTCTCAATCGTTTTGCATTGGGCAACCTCACAAGTCCCATACGCATAGCTGAATACTGGCCAGCATAACGCGCTAAAATGATTACACCGTTTGTAGGTTTTGTTTCCTTATTGTTTGGCGTCTCTACTCCTCTCCTCAGCTCCACAAAGTAGACAGGAAAGTTTATCCATCGGTAGGAAACAAACGTTGGTTTTTCAAATCTGTACTTTTGAAGGGCTACTGAGTACCATAAACACCGTTTGGGAAAATGGCCATAGTAAGTGTGGGTGAATGTGAACGCGATTGAGAGAAAATAGCTGAATGAAACCCATTCGAATTCAATATTTAGCCTGAACCGAATGCGAATATGAGAGTATGGGCCAGCTTATCAATGTCATTTGCTAGCTTGACTAAAAGTTGACTAATTCAAATCGTTCGTTAACTCCCGAAGACGCGTTCATCAATTCACTTTGACACCGCGTTAGCGCTAGCTGTTAGTTATGTTTTAACTCGTCTCTTTGCTCGTTAGTTATCGGATAGCTAACCGTTATTGTTTAGTTTGTTGGCAGCCATTTTCGGTTGTGTTTCGCTAGCCTCGTTCCGTTTTCGTTTGCGCTTTCGCGTTTTTATTACTATTCTATTCTATTGGGTTTTCGTCACCTAAATTTTAAATCATTGCATTAACAATGGACTTCGACTACGATCTGTCTGACTCTGATTTCTCCGACGAAGAGGTATACGCGTTTTTTGAGTGGGAGAGAAGGCCGTACCAGGTCCGTCCGAGAATTGAATATTTTGACACACTCGACGACGTAGATTTCCATTCTAGGTTCCGGTTGTCGAAAGAAACAACGGAGTTTGTACTTTCGCTAATTCGAACGCGAATAGAATCGCCAAGCAATTACGCCTATGACGAAACTCCTCTTAACGCTCAGGTTCTACGGTCTCGGTAAGTACAGACCTAATATTTTATTGACCTACCACGTTACTTATGTGCATGATATAACTTACGTCAAGTTCGAAAAGTAATTAAGAGCTTTCATCGAATGTTAACGTTTCAATTCTATTAGTCCAAATGTGTCGTTCGACTAATCTGAGTTCTCTAGTCCCCTCGTACGTTCAGCGCAATGCACTAATAATGCAGCATAGTGCAATGGTTGTTCGAGGCAAAGCTTCTGAAATGGGGGCTTTGGAAAAGTTTGAAACGTAAATATCTGAAGAAAACTCAATCAAATTGTCTTTGTTGCCAATCACGTAGCTCTCATCCTACTTTAATGAGGCCGTATAAAGAAAATGGGCATTACAATTCAATGCGATTATTCGTATACATTTTAGAATTGTGTGGTAGTAGAGCACGTAAATAACCATTTTTGTTTTCTCTTTGCAGGTTCGATGCTAATAGCTGTAGGCGAATTTTGTGGCGTTAGTAAAACTCCTGGCTCCCTCATTGTGAAACTAGTTTCCCAGACCACTGTTCATTTGCCCCTACTTTCTTAAAGACGATATTCGGAGAAGAAAAAATCTCAAAAGCCCAAAGAGCATTTTACCACTGGGCTAGAATGGCACAGACCACTGGTGTTATCGACTGTACGCACGTGAAAATGTCAATTTGAATGAAACACACCGCACATTTGGTGTTGAGAAGCATCATGTATCGTTTTTCAAATTGTTTAAAGTTGCTTGGTGTATGATTAATTTTGAATAATACACGTGTCGTTTTCTGTAAGGAACATTTTTACTTTCCGCTACCCGAAGGGAAGGAAAGTATAGTAATCGGCCCAAAAAAAAAATGTGGGTTTTCTTCAGACCTTTACGTTTCAGACCCTACTGAGTCTAAAAAACCTAATTTCGGCGCGTGGTCCGTGTGTGTGTGTCTGTAGTTCGATTTGCGGGAGAACGGCTGATCCGATTGAGCTGGTTCTTTTTTGTTTTGTTCGTTATTTTTTGTAGACACCAAAATAAGGTTATGGACGATTTCGGCCGATGGGAAGGGGGTGGGGGACGAAAATGTACCAAAAACTAGGGTTTCTCGCATTTGTATCGAAAACGGCTCCAACGATTTTGATTAAACTTCCAAATTATCTTCTACTAATCAATACCTAACTTTTCTTCTCCATACATATCTCCATGAAAATACGGTGAACGGAGATATGGGCCCCTGAAGCAAAAATAGGTTTTTTACGCTTTTTGGCAAAACGGCTTCAGCGATTTTCATCAAACTCATAGGATGTTTTCAAATAGTTGATACCTACATATTCTTCTCGATAAATGTTCCTGTGACGTTCCATTGAACAGAGATAAAAATCAAAATGTGTCGAAAATCACGTTTTTTCGAATATTTCCGTAAATTCCAGGGTAACTTCTTCACCAGGTGTGATAAATCCTAATGGAGTGTCTTTCAGTCACCCATAGCCACATTTCGTTCTGTATAATTATTTCTGTATATATATGTTGAACGGAGATATAAGCCAAGTTAACTCAGAAAAGGAGATTTGTCGAATATTAATTTATCGGTATTCCAATTTTCTCAAAAACGGTTCTAACGATTTCGATCAAACTTTCGGAGTACTCTCAGCTAACTAGTCCCAACATTTTGTACTACATAAATGTTCCTGTAAAAATGCGTTGAACGGAGATATAGCGCCCGCCTATGTAGGTGGTGTTCGAACTTAAAGGGGTGGTGGCGGAAGTTGTGTGTTGCTACGCACCAGATATTTTTACTTATGCTTGCCCCACTCACGACGGAAAGTTATAAAATCGACGGGAAAAATCACGACAAACTCTTAACAAAAATAATCACAATACGAAAAATGAGCTACACAATAAGTAGAGGAGTAAGAAAAGAATAAGAAGATAAGAAAAGAATTGGAAAAAAAATATAAAAGTATCAAGTAAGATCACAAATATATTATTTAACAATTCTGCAACTGATATTTTGGGTATTCGAATGAAAATGTCAAATAATGAAATCGACAGGCGGCCCAACGGTACCAACTCTCCAACACATTGTTTTGGAGGAAAACTCGCCAAGTCGCCTCTTCGTTTGAGGGATTCTCGTTTGAGCGTAGTGGGAGCCCTTTTTCCCCGCGTTAAAACTCTCGCTAGCTAACTGATAGCCAATTGCCGATTGATGAACGCGATCCGAGCTCAAGAATTATTTCACTCCATGATTATAGTTAACAGATCGCTACCTAATCAACGTTCTAACTAAAGAATTGATATACCGGCCCTATGTATATCAAAATCTGTTCAAAACTAAGTTAAGTCATAGTAATCAAAACACCAACTGTAAAATCAGATTTCGTGAGGAAAATGATGTAAGCAGCACAATTCATTATCAAAGCCTTCAGTGAAAGTATTTTAGCGCACTTGTTGCCACAGAAATTCTTCACAAATCGTACTAGCACGCTCGGAGAAATCAGAAGGGTGGTACAATAAACCACCTACGCAATGGCGGTGTAATAACGCTCATAAGACAATCAGGAGCAACCCCAGAAATTGTGGAATTCCAACCAACGTCGTTTCACGTACAACCACTTCACACAGTTCTTCTACGAATAATTCTAACTCCCGCTGTGCGAAGCGTCGCGCCACGTATTTTTTCCTCCCGAGTCAACCTCTCCTTCATTCAAAGAGTGAGGAATGTGACCGGCTGTACGAGAAAGTTTGATTTTTTATCGCCCAAATAAAAATTTAAAAAAACAGCGGAATTTAGTTGAGTGATATTATGTGCTTTAAAAAGTGATCAAGTAAGTTGGTATGTGCTTAGCAAGCATTCCCTTGAAGCGTTCCTGCAGTACATCAATGGATATAACGATTACAAAATTAACTGTTCGAAAGTCAATGTGGACAGTACAGAACACAGATTCGCTAACATTAAAGAACCGTATTTTACGTTTTCTCAAAACCGGCTTTAATGACCTTGATCAAACATAGGGAGATTGAGCTAATTGGTAACTAAATATCGTTTCACATAAATGTTTCTGTGGAAATGCATTGATCGAAGATGCGTAACGTGTCATTGCATTTAGAGGGGTGGCAGAAAGCTTTGTGATGCCAAATATTTTTTTTTACAAGAGCACGATACTTTCGTAACCTTTCGGTTAGCGGGAAGTAAAAACATTGAGCCATGTTTCCTTTAGAACCTCCCAAGGATAGAACAATAAACGAACGTTTGGCGAAGAGAGTTGACTTGCCTCGGGAGTGAAAAATTGATTGAGTGGCGAAGAGAACGTCATAAATGTAACGAGAAACATTGCTGAATCAGAATCAGAGGTGAGTTACTTTAAATGAGCAGGTAAGTGAAAAGGTGAACGAGAGTTTGCTATAACGACTAACATCGTAAATAAGGCAGTTATTGTCTCTCATCTCACCACGAATTAGCCAAATAGGAGTGGTAGACAAAAGGCGAGAACTTGGGAAGTGTTATTAGATTATTGCCTTTCATCTTGTGAGTTTGGTGACGATCGTTAAAACCGTTTTCGAGAAAAAGGCGAAAATCCTCACTTTTCGGCCCATTTTGGTCCCCCACCACCCCTTTCATTCATCAATGGAAATCGTTCATAACCTTTTTTTCTCGTCTAGAAAAATTGTGAAAAAAAGCGAAGAAAATCGGTTCGGCCATCTCCTGTAAATTGAATTACAGACACAAACACTGGTTATGCTCCGAAATTGGGTATTTTGTATTCAGTGGGCTGCAAAACGTGAAGATTTGAAGAAACCCCAACTTTTTTTTTGACACGATTACAATACTTTCCTCCCCATCGGTAACTGAAAGTAGAACGCTGAAAATTATTACACAACGGTTTATTATTCTCTTGAACGGCTTGACGGAGTCTGACAGCTCCGATACGCATCCCATTCGATTCAGTATCGAAAAATACCAGTAACCCACACGAAACAAGACCTGACTACATGACTACAACGGAACGACGAAAACTAAATATTCCAGGCGCCCGTAAGCTGTAGGAAATTGGCACGACGTGACGAATTGAGCGGGGGGGGGGGGGTCATGACACGGATGGAGGGAGTACAAACGATTACTATCGCTGTAGTTATTATCCCGCGAGCTCATTCAATTATTAGACTTTGGCTCACTGTAATTACTATAATTACTCTATATGCAGTTGTGCACCTATTATACACATTCCATTCGACCCAGGATCTACGAAATACCTTGAAAACGATACCAAACACGGCGTATTCGCGATAAAACTGCCAAAATGGAATTTTTTATACGTTTTTTTGCCCATAACAACCATGGCCTTCGTCCGATGGGATTGCCAAGCAGGCGGGCACAACTAGATACGAAAAGGGATTCATTCTTTCAACACCGTGTACAAGCGGTCACATTGCCATCTTTCATCCCCCGCTGGGGATGTCTGAATTCAAAATTCCCACGTTGTCGAACCATCTACACCGATGGACATTCCAAAACATCCAAGCAGGATGTGCTTGCTACGTGGACTGAATCGTCCATCACCCAGCAGAACCAACTCCCTGGCGACCCACCTCTGAGGGATATTACTGCTATCAGACTCACGAAGCACATTCCAGAAGTTTTCCCTAGTCACGGGTCTTCCCGCCTTACGGAAGTGGAAACGAGAAAAATTTCTGAAATCAACTTATTACGTGATAAAGAATGGCAAGTAAGACTATGCTGAATGCGTGATCACTCAGGGATTCAAGGCAATGAAATAGTTGACATCAAAGCAAAATCCCTGCAAATTATTACACAATGGTTATTATTCTCATGAACAGCTTGACCTAGTATTAGTGCTCCGAGACCCATCCCATTCAACTCAGCATCGAATACTAGTAAACCATACGAAACATGACCTGGCTACAATGGAACTACGGAAACAAAACGTCTGATGATTTTGCCCCGTCGGGTCGGGGAAATTGGAACGGGGGCGCTGCTTCAAGCGAACCCGTTGCGAGGCGAAAGGGGAGTTGAGCCCCCCCCCGCAGCATTGCGAGGCGAGGACGAGGCGGGTTGTTTTTTATTGAGATGGGCGGGAGGGAGAACAAGTTCCCGCGATGTACTGCGTTTCGTTAATTTTTTTAACCGTTTTTTGCCCATTACAACCACGGGCTTCGTCCGATCGGATTGCCGAGATGGCGGGCACAACCAGATACCAAATGGGATTTTTGAGCGAAAGAACAAATTTTTTAGACCATGTTAAAGGCACAAAACGGCCCGGACAGCGGATGGGGGACGGTGGACAGGGGACGGCGGACGGACATTGCAAATTTGGAATCTCCAAGTCTTGAAACGTAAAGTATCAAATTTTGAGGGGGGGTTGTAAAATATTTTTCGTGACCGAAAACATAGGGTTATTATTCAGAATGAATAATAAACCAAAACAGCAGTCCTGCTCCCTGAGCCACCGCCAGAGCCAATAGAGCCTTTCACAAACTTCACGAGGGCAGCAATCCGTGCCCTATGAGCTCAGTGGGGCGTTGAATTTTCCTAAAATCCGGCCAGCAATTGGTAAAAGGAACTATTTCAACGCCCCAACAAAAAAACATGGTTCCAAAGAGTTCGCAGCCCACACAGCTTAGAGCCTTCTGTAGTACCGTCCGTCTGCCTGACCAACCAACTGTTTCATAAAAGCCATCAATGCTCCTTAGAACACGAAATTTCGTAAAAAATCTTTCTTGAATGGCCATGCTACTACGCCGAAAGACTCATATTCCTAGAAAGAATAGAAAACAACGTGACGTGCCGCTTCAATCTGGACACCATCCTTGCAGATGGGTGTATATACAGCAGCGTGTAAATTGATTAGCCGACAGAACATTTCATTTTGACATTCTACCCCAGTTACAATATTTTACCTTGTTACTTTATTTTAATGAAGTAATAAATTTCCTCCTCATTTTCATATAATTTAGTTCACTCTTGTGATAATACGGTTTTATGAATTTATTTTCGAAGCCGATAAAAAAATAGTATAACACGTGGGAGCGTATGCCCGTAGGAAGCAAAAACGAACAAGGTTAGGTGAGGTAATAGCGAACTGATAAAACCAAATGAGACGTGGGTGGCTGAACTCAATAGGGCGATTGATGAAGGGATCGGGAAGCAATGAGGGACGAAGCGGTAATCAACAGCGACAAGTAGTTGCGCTAGTTGTCGTGAACTTCTGGTCATTATCAGAGGAAATGCTGCGAATTGCTCGTCACTCTCAATCCCAGTCTATTTCACCGAGCAATTAGCGGCGAGCACACGTGTACCGATTGTCGTTAATGGCGTAATTGATGGAGGATTTAATTTCCAGATATTCCGAATTTACTATTGCAAGTTATTAACGTTGAACGAATGCGACCTTTCTCATTAAACAGAGAACGCTATTTTAGTTTCGTCTACGTTGAGCACTTGGCTCTCTCAGATACGTAAAGGTTGAGTTTGTTTCGCAATAACGAAATTTGTCGGAGTTCCATAGCACACTACATTTGTCTTTGTCATCGATGCTGAAAACACTTAACTAACTCATTGTCTTACAATTATCTGGCTGTTGAGAGAGAGTAGACAACCCAGTTGCGGAATCTTGAGACTTCGATGAGGGGTTGTTCTTCAATTATCTGGAGGATTGTCCAGTCTGCAATGCGTGTTACTAGCGGACTGAGGGAAAGAATAAATCCCATATTGTTACATTATACTTTTTAGTAACGCGCAGAGGTCGTTGGGTTATTAGTCACTCCTGTCAGCTCAGGCTGCTTCCGAGAAGCATTCAGGTTTGCTCCATTCGCAAAGAAGGACGTATACATTATTTAATGTCCTTCGACATTTGGGGCGTAAACATGGAACTATAATAGACAAAAGCTTGAGATGAGGCTTGGAGCAAGTCGTACATCAGTGGCCGGAGCAATTCGGAGCCTGGCCTGAAGTACATCATCCAATCTCAGTTGTAGTATTTTGCCATGCCAACATTATTAACGTATTCGTACTGAGACAGGACGATTAACATACTGTTTGGAGATGCTTTTGAAGAGCTGACTCAGGCAAAAATTACAGCAATCGTGCGAAGCTCCGATCCATTGTTGCCTGACTTTCGTCGGGAATATGAAAATTGTCTTAACCACAAGACCACGATCGCCCGGTGCCTTCAAATAGAACTCAGTCAGTACAATGCTGTGGGATCAGCGCCAACCAAACCATCAATTATTTACCCGGTTCGGGTGTGCTGCTCACTGTGTGCTTTAAGTTCCCACTTGAAAGTAAAACATTTGCTAAGCAGCATTCAACTTACGATATATGAGACAAATCCACGCACGAGAAGAAGCAGTTATGGTACTGGAAAAGAAAAGCTGGACTAATTAAGCTGGTTGTAAACAGTTAATTCGCACGATGGAAATTGCCACGTGTAATTTTGTTTGCTGAATAGTATGAAGAATAAACGAAGCAGACAGGCCGAGAGTTCTGGAATATGCTCGATTGTCTTCAACGGCCAAGAAGGTCGGGCCGCCCTTAAAAGCTCAACCCCTTCCCTGGGAGTCATTCAATCCTGACTTCATCTACCTTATTACAGTATTCTCTGTTCGACCTAAAAACTTTGTGAGCTGCATCTCCTCGTGAAGTACTTGTCAACACATTTCCACAGAGTACTTTATTACTTTATCGGGTACAGATGGCTATTCAAGGGAATACGTACCTCTGTGCGACTTGCTCCTACGCCAAAAGAAAACCCTTTTCATTGAATTTAATTTCAGTGCGTAACTGGGACCTTATAAATAATGTAAATAGCTCACTTGGAAATCACTCATCTTCGTGGAAATGCAGTGAACACTGAAGATGTATGGTCAATTTTTACAGAAACGGCTTTAACGACTTGAATTAAACCGAATTATCGAATTATTCGATACCTACTTATTCTTCATGAAAGTTCCTACTATCTGTAGACTGGAGAGAAAAGCCAACAAAACGTTCCAACAATTCGTTTTATTCTTCTCGACGTTATCAACGTTTCGCAGTATAGAAACGTAGCCATAAATATTCCTGTGGAAGTGCGTTGAACTGCTGTGTCGGAAAAACACCATTTAAGAAAATGCTTCGTATGTATTCGTCGACATTGAGAGGAAACGGCTAAAACAAATCGAGTCAACGTTCACATTTGGGCTGTGGATCACCATTGCACGCAAAAATGAGAGTATGAGCAAACTTAACTATAGTTAGCGTGGGGATCAAAATACCTTCTTCGAAAAAATCTGTAGACCCGGATATTAATCAACTTTTTGTATCGACCGCTCCGAACGCTGAAGTATCATGAAATGCTCATCCGTGGAAAAATTATGAGAGCAGCACAACAGATTATGAAAAATTTCAACAAAAAAATCGATTCGCAGCGCTGCGTTTTCATTATAAATCCCGCTGAAATGAGATCAGCATTTTTATTTTGCTACAGCATGCTAGTAGTGATGGGTTGCTACCCAAACGCCAAGAGTTACACAACGCTCGTAAGATAATAAGGAATTTCCGATTTCAAACTACTGCCGTTTTACTTACTACCATCTCAAAATTGTTTTGACTGGATAAAACAGTGAACCCGGTCGTTCTCAGAGATATCATGTTGACAGACTCATAAATCACCTGTGCACTGATTGTTCGATCGTGGTTATGGCATAAGCGATATCTTCCAGAACTTTTAGCGTCATCAGTTTCTACGTAGAACGTTGAACTTTAAATAAACTGAGTGCAATAGTAACTAGAATTATATAATTCGCAGAATGGATATGGAGCTGAGGAAAGTTGCGTGATGCATTGCGCTAGATATTTACCGAGAAGTTAAGCTGATTAACTACAAAATATTAAGACTCACAAAGTAGGTCGGCCGGTTAGAAGTTTTGGGGTTGACATTCGTTTCAGCCTATCATTCCTATTCATTATATTTTATGTTTACTAGTTCCAACGTGAACACAAAAAAATGTCAATTCAAATCGGATTGTCGAAGGTTATCTCCAGAAGGCGTTTCACTGACAGGCGTTCATTTCGAGGCTACATTAAGTGAAAGTCACAAATTCATTCAGAATTTCATATCAATCTCAGAAAAAGTCAATTCATATTTTCAATATAATTCTCATGGTGGCTCAGTTAGCATATTTCAAATTCAGCCTCTTGTTCAACTCAAATACACTCTATATAACGCCAGAGGTAATGGGGCTACGCAATTATAGTCGGACGCGAGGCAATTGACGGAAAATTGTCGCTTTGCATCCTCAGCCTCCTCAAGGTTAACGAATAGGTCAGCTTTCGATGACAATAAATCAATCAATCACATTACAATGATCAAACATAATGAGCAGGAACATTCACGATGCGGGTAATCAATTCCATAACAGGGTATACTGCATTGTGAATTATGCTATCAGTTTACCATTCAAGTATCCGTTCTTTCCCGGTCTGCGACTATTTGTTCGTTTTTAACATTTCGGTTATCGAACATTGGATTGATATTCGTAAGGTGTGATTGTGATAGACATTGATATGCCTTAGCATTTGAAGTTGTGTGCCAAAACGTGAAACTTGCCATATCTTCAATGCGGTTCATGTTATTGATGTGGATACCCACTACCGTACTATTTCCATCGCCCTTCGATTGCCACATACTTACGAAATGATTTGCTGCTTCTGTTTTTGATAAACTCCCATGCAACTAGTAACCGAGGGGTAGATAAAGAACTTCTACTCAAATCTTTTTCATCTTCAAATCAGGAATACACGAAAGAATTGAATCATTTGATTACATTGACGAAAATAATTGTCAATTACGGGTATAACGTTGTTTTGGACTGTATGATGAACCAGCTAGTCTTTGTATTTCTTGGAGGCCGGCTATGGGAACGAAAGTCGAAAACTGGAAGCGTGATGATGAGCTGCGAGCAAGTTTCGAGTCAAGAGATGGAAGCAGTTTTCAAAATAAAGAGCCGCAATTATTAGATTGTGGCCGACGTGAGAGGCGTGAAGGAGGTGAGGTGGAGTGAGGCGAAGTGGGGAGTTGGATTGCAGGAGAATGACGGTAGCTCAACTATTGAAGATCGAGGTGGAAGGTAAGAAAGAGCCTTGTGGATCGATAAAGGGCTGCAAACATTCGGGGGGAAAACCTTTTCTTCCTGCCACCTCACAATATTTGTTTACACGAACCCTGTGTGTTAACTCCTCTGAAATCGCTCATTCATTTAGGCTAAACGCTAATTCACTTCAAAGCACTTAGCGGAAACCCTCTTTCTGTGGATCGATGTAGCGAAGGCGCTTGCCCGTTCAATGGGCTGACTTCATTCATCACCTGAAATTCGAAGGCTGCTTTAGGTCGAAGCAGCTGCAACGAATGCCGCATTCGACATTATTTCCCTAATATGAGAGGAGTCCATAATGTTCTCGGCTTCGGCGCGTAAAAGTGTAGACGGACGTCGATTCATGTCACGGAAAACTGTATCTTTGTATTTCATTGAGCGACAACAAGCATTAGTTATACAGATACCACATGTGTCAAAAGACTGCTCACTGCAGCCTCGTGACAAGCAACGAATGAGCTGTTCTCTTTCATGTACTGCTTCATAATGACTTACTCTTTGTGACAACTGTACACAAAATGGCGTATGGCTTAGCAGCGCATGTTCATTTTGGACGTTGAGGAGCGCGTGAAACCGGCGCGCTTGTGCCCAACGGGTTCACAGACAGTCCAAGACAAATTCGATGGTGAGGTACGCGCGTCAGGTCTGCATTGTATGCACAGTTCTCCATTGCTGGGTTCTCCATTGGCGCTTGCGCAGCGTGGTAAATGATGTCAACCACTATGATTTGCCTACTCTCTCTCCCAAATGTTAGGTTGGTCCCAGTTTTCTGAATCCCTTTTGATGGTAGATGCTGCTTTGAACCGATAGCCGAGAGTCCACTGCAGTTTGGTGGTGAAACTTCATGACTAACACAGCTTAGAGACAATGCACCCGCTATGTTGCTTCCTTGTGATACCTAGTGGAATGGTGGACCTTGGAGTGTTTTGTGACAGCCAGGCGTCATTTTCGGAACTTTCCGTGCTCGCAGGGCCCTCCTTGCGTTGGGCGTTTTTCAGTGAAGTACCCTGGAGTTTCCCTGTATTTCCTGCATTGCCTGCACAAAGCACGCGCTTCTCCTTAACCACACCTCTCAAGAACTCCCCCGGTCTGCCAACTCATTCTTGTGTTACCATCAAAACGTCGACTTCGACTTTTTCAGCGATTCCCTATCAGGTCTCAGATCTGCCATAGCCTGGTCTGCTGAAGAAACTCGTGTTTTACCATCTATTTTCTGTTGGCGTTGATGCTACCGTTTGCATTTCCACCTTCTTGTTCTGAATTCATAACATTAATTGTATATATAGTGGTTAAAGTGACATATATTCTGTTCACACATGATTTTATCTAATGTATGATTCACATTGGACGATTAGGATACAAGTCTATTTACATGAGGATTGGTAACTTCATATACTTAGAAACTTAAAAGACTTGAAGAAATTGGGTTATATCCGCCAGTAGGCAAATTACTAAAGTTGATGAGTTGACGTGATGGAGCGTCGGGGAAGGGGCGGGTGAGGAGGTCATGTACCTCGGGGGAAAACCCCCTAGAGATAAATGGAACGTGTTGGATGGTCTGTCAATTGTGGAATTTACGTCTTTTTTGTGTAGGGTGGTCTGTAAATCCGTCATCGCTAACATACGCTACAACAAACAATGCCTCACTCACAATATAACAACAAAATACGCATTCATACAGATCAACAGACAGACATACTCTGCTCAAAAAACAAAACATTTAGCTCAAAAACTTTGGATCAGGACAGAAATACGGACGCTATACATTAAAAAAGACAAACTTAATAGGGAAATATACAAAATACACTTAGAATCGGCCAACATAATGACGAAAAACAATTTACACGACATATTTATAGATTTCCTAGACTGCCTACGTACAAAGACGAATATAATCATAACTAACAAATACAAAAATATGGAAAGAAAACTCGACAAACTTAAGAAAAAACTAGACCCTATCTCGAAACCTGCTACAACATTTCATAGTAGAACGGTTAACTTGACGGATATAAAACTCACTGATAAAGAATCGCAATTATTAGAAAGAGGACTCAAACATAACTTACAAAAGAAATCGAAAAAAACATTCTGGACGCTGAGACAGCCATACAATATCTACCGATTAAAAACCAAGAACGCATACGCCACAAAATTGCAGACAAAATCGAACGAACTATCAAACAATACAGAAAGAACAGGACGGACCACAAAGACATAAAAACAGCTATACAAATTAGGACCAAACTCAACAACAATAATTTAATTTTGACAAAAGCAGACAAAGGAAACGTCATTGTTATACTAGATAAACAGAACTACATAAATAAGACGACTGACTTTATCAACCAAACCCAATGCACGAAACTGAAAAAAGACCCTACGGACTCGTTCGAAACACAAATACGTAATGCACTTAGAAACCACTCTAACATACCAAAAGAACAACATTATAAATTCATAAACATGAACCCAAAACCACCACTACTAAAAGGACAACCAAAAATTCATAAAAAGGATACACCCATCAGACCAGTCATAAACTTCACATCTGCACCAGCATATAAACTCTCAAAATATTTGACCACAATGCTAAAAAGTACCATTACATTACCAAACACATATACGGAAGAACTCACCACTAGATTGAAAGACGTAACTATAACTCCAAACACTAGATTGGTATCATTTGATATAAAAAACTTATATCCCTCCATGCCAATAAAAGAAACCATTGACATACTACAAACCAAGCTAACACAAATAGACACGACAACCACTAGAAACGTCACCAACCTCACCAAACTGACACTCGGACAAAACTACTTTCAATTTAACAATAGCATATACAAGCCAAAAGATGGATTAGGTATGGGAAACCCTACCTCGTCCGTATTATCTGAAATATTTCTACAACATTACAAAGAAACTCACATCCAGACCTTCATGACAAAACACGATATCAAACACTACGCCAGATATGTAGATGATATCATCTGCATATTAGGCCGTGATAACACTGACGATATACTAAAGGACATAAACAATATCCACCATAACATCCAATATGACATGGACAAAGAACAAAATAAAACTCTTAATTACTTGGACCTGAAAATCACACGGTTGGACAACAAACTACAATACCACATTTTTAGAAAACCTACCGCTACCGACAAGACCATACATTTTACATCAAACCACCCACAACAACATAAACTAAGTGCATTTAGACACATGATACGGAGACTAAAAACTATCCCACTATCCGAACAAAATTACAAAAAAGAACTTGATACTATAAATACTATCGCAGAAAATAACGGTTACTCCGAAAAAACAGTAAACAAATTATTGAGACAATATGACTCCAAAACAAACGACTCAAAAACACAAAATACACAGACTTTAACAAGACGCTGCACATTCACGTACACAGGACCAAAAATATACGGAATAACTAATATCCTCCGAAAGGAAGGTACACAAATTGCATTACGTACGGACAACACACTTAGAACCAAACTAACTGCGAAGACTGAAAAGACAGACCCACTCCACCAAAGTGGGGTGTATAAAATAACTTGTACTTGTAAAAACGCATACATAGGACAGACAGGACGAAAAATACGGACCAGATATTCAGCGCTTGCCCACATTAACTTACAAGCCAGAGGAGACGGACTCACCTAACAGAGTTAACTTAAAAGACTTCTTTAACCCAATCTGCTAGCATATCATCTAACAATCCTGCACAAATACTAACTACTTACATGGTTATAATATACATTTATCTACATTTAGTTTTAATAAAACCCCTGTGTGAATGCATATCTAATCACCAACATATCTACATGATTTTCATGTAAACGTATATATCTTGTGTATCTCTTGAAATCTTATATCGTATCATCATTCTTATCGTATGCATGTTTTTGTTTGTAGTCAATCTCTCCTCTATAATGAGTGGACTGTATACTCCAAGATTTTATCCCGGAACAACCGAATGAATGACTACAACCAGTCTAAAAAACGTACCTCCACTGGCAGCGAAGTCCTACCGACCTGAAATGAAATAACAACACGAGCGATAAATGATTGAAGAAAAAAAGGGACTGTATTTCAGGTGGCGGAGGTCTTTCCCCGACCAGAGGGCACTGTAACTTGCGACGCGAAACACTTCAACAAAGTTAAACACTTAACAGAAGCCCTTCCAAATCAATAGCGGGGAAAAATTAAATTAATTTGTGCTATTAAGCCGAAAAACAAGGGGTTTGTCTCGATCGACCGCACGATGGTTAGCAGGAGTCGAGAGGAAAGGACCTTGTTTGTGAGAGGTGAGGCGGACGCCTTGGAGGGGAAAGGCTGGCCCCGGGTTATTGGGTGGAACGCACCTTACATTCTCAACGCTGTTTCCCTTTCATACATCGTTCTAGCACACTCTGTTAGAGACTTACATTGGGCGTTGTGATTACACAGTGTAGGAGGGGATATTCCTGTATGTTATAGAGCCTGTTCATTATACCAGAATTGTCGTATGGTTTACAATCTCGTTTACATAATGAAATAGCAGGGAACTCTTCACGGTATTTGGACTTTTGAGACTTCGAAAAAATCGTGTGCCTTGTTAGTTGGACTTGTAGATAAGGCTTGTCTCCTTGGAATGCCGTTCAATACCCTGGCGGCGATAGTGCAACCTGAAAATATCTGGTGCGTTGCAACACACAACTTTCCTTAGCTCTACGTCAATTCACTTTGTACGTGGCTAATTCTATTTAATCAATTCATTTATCACTCAGTTAATTTGAACTTGGTCAAACAACGCTCTACGGCAGCAGGAAGCGGTAGCGCTTACAGTTCCGCAATTTATTGTGCTGATCGTACTCATTGCAGAACCATTATTGAGCAATCGGTACACAGATAATTAATGAGGCTGTAAACACACATTTTTTGAAGAACGATAGTAATTACTTTTGCAGAGTTATTGGGTAAAAACTTTTGGAACTGGTAATAAGCGAAACGGCAGTAGTTGAAATTCAGGAATTTCTGGAGTAACCCCCATCTATCTCATGAACGTTTTCAAACTCTCACCCTTTAGGTATTGGATTGAACTACAATATTGAATTTTTTTTAGCACTCTACTAACATTCCAGCGGAGTTTATAAGGAAAAAACTGCGCTAAAAACGCTTTTGGTCGAAAATGTTGATAATTTATTGTGCTGCTCTCGTCATCTTCCCACAAATGGGAATTTGATGGTATCATTTTCTTATTGAGAGCTATCAATATAAAAAATTTAATCAAAATCGTTACGGCCATTTTTGAGAAAAAAAAATTTTGTGTTTTGATCACTATGATAATTATAGTTAACTTTCGGTGGATTTTGCTCATACCCTTATTTTGACGTTCCATGATGATCTGTAAGCTAGATATATCAAGTTTCAGCTGATTTGGTACAGTTGTTTTCTCTAAAAACCGCGCTAAAATCGATTTCGTCGAAAGTTTTGGTAACTTATTGTGCTGCTCTCGTGATTTTCCCATAAATGGGAATTTCATGGTATAGTTGCCTTATTGGGAGCTACCAATATAAAAAATCTAATCAAAATCGTTAGAGCCGTTTTTGAGAAAAAATATATTTGGTGTTTTGATCACTATGATAACTATAGTTAACTTTCGATGGATTTGGTCCAAACCCTTATTTTGTCGTCTCATGGTGACCCGCGGCCGAGATATCATGTTTGAGCTTATTTGGTACGGTGGTTTTCTCTAAAAATCGTTCACAGACACACAGACCATTTTCCCAAATAGTGTTTTTCGGACTCAAGGGGGTCTGAAACGTAAAGATCTGAAGAAAACTCAAAATTTGTTTTCAGCCGATTACATAACTTTCCTTTCTACTTCGTAGAGCAAGGAAAGTAAAAAGTTTTTATATATTGAATCAGAGAATGACAGGTGCTGCATCAAGTTCCAGATTATAATATGAATATTCATGAGGGCAACAGGAAAAATCACTATTAATTTGACGCCTGATAGTTGTGAAGCTTCGCGGTCTCAACGTACTCTGTAGCTGTAGTTCCGTCTTCATCTCAGTAGGAGTATGTTTTTGAGGAATATAACACATGTTTCTAGGTTCATCAGATTAAGTGTTGTACTACATGATAATTATTGTGGTACATTTCCCCTCGTATTAATCTTCATTCTGTCTATATCTTTCGTCTAAAAATTTATGAATAAAAATTCAAACATCGTCATTACTCTTCATTTTGTGAAGAATTCGAAGCTTATGAAAGTTCTCTTCCCAGCGGAAACTCTCTACGGGTAAACTGAAGGCAGCTTTTGCCACCCTTCCTGAACCTTGACGACCATTTTTCTACTTCATTTCTCCGGAAATCAATACTTCCAAAGGTCCGCTAAGCGATTTTGACGAGGCCTGATTCCATCTACCGATCCTCTGAGTCCTTCTTCGCCCGGAGCGCCTTAATTTAATTCTTCTGCGTCGCTAAATGTTTTCGAAAAAGACCGGAGATTTCGACAGCAGTCATGAAGAACACCATAGAAAGGAAACTATTCCAAATCCCAGTTATGTACCTATCCTTTAAACGGCACTCAGAAACATAGTTACAGCGTAGGTGCTGAATAGATAACTAATCATAAAACGATTCACGTAGCGGGTGACATAATGAAGGACGTGAGCCAGCGGCGTTAGAAGAGTGGTTAGACCTAGCAGCTTCACATCCCATGCTCTGGTTGAGAGCAATGAGTTCTGACGCTTGCAGAGCTGGTGAGATTAGGAAGCCGATAGGACGTAGCTGACTGCATTTTGAGTACCTGCAATCCATAGCTACAGTTCAGCGAAACTGTCATAAAATCCTGGGAAATGTGTTTCTGTTTCCTTCGTAGCTTCTTTGGGATCCCGTTGCGACGTCCTTCAAGATTTCACTAATCGGAAACAAGAGCTGCCCCTCCTCTAGATGCATTTGCTTCTTAGGCTGAACTAGGCTCTTAGGCGTGTAACCTCATAATTCGTGACAAAAAAGGCATCTCTCCAGTGCGTGGCTCCTGGTGTCGGGAGTACCAGCCAGATGAAGGTTATTGCTAAAATACGTGGTCACAGTTGATCATGGTCGTGGTTGACCTTTGTCATTTGCTCACCCAAGCAAACAGTTAAATCAAGTGGAGTATGGGTTTGTCTGGCGAAGTTACGTGCGGGCAACAGCTTTCTACCGGGAGACTGGCTAAATGAGAACCTGCCGTACCTCTACAAGTCTGGACTCGGTAAATGATGAGCGATTCCCCACGCTCTCTCGATATCAATGCCGCAACCTTTATGATACCCATAAATTACATTCTAACTTTCTTGACGGGTCGCAAGACTCCAGTCAGAGGATTCAGGAATGGTCTATATATAAGGAGAAAACCAACCTGTGAGTATGCCTTCAAGCGCATTTATCCGCTTGGAAGAACTGCAGTTGACATCTTTGTGAACGAACGAGTCCGGCTGGTGCAAACAAAGCTTTTTCTATTCTTCGACTACTCGGCAGTAGTTGTGACTTTAAATTGATCTCATGAGTGAGGGCCCAAATTGTCTGCAAACGTCCTAGAGTACCTGTAGTAGCTGAAGAAAGGTGTCCCTTCAAGGCGACGGAATACATGAAAGGCCTCAACGTGTAAGAGACCTTCCAGTTCTTATCAAAAGCGGTAGTTTGATGTCAACAATCGGAAGGGTAGAATGAAAAGTGGAACACTTCGATTTATCGTTAAAAGGAGAAATGTTTCACAATCCGAATATGTTATTTTTTGAAGTGAAGCTTCTATATAGATAGGGGGGTCTTAGGATTTTCGAGTCACGAAAATCCGTTACCGGTCACGTGGTAGGGCAAGACGACGGCGAGAGCAGGTGTAGCAGCGACAGAGAGAGGGAATGCTAGGGGCGGTGGAGAGAGGGCAACTGCGTAATGCGCAGCCGCGCACAGAGAGCGGGGATAGGAGGGACAGCTGAGCAGATGCTCTCGTGTGATATGTCCTCCACCAGAGTCCCGGCAGCGTTTCTTATTTTCGCTCTCCACGTGGCTGGGCATCGTGGCCTCCGCCTGTCGTTTTCGCTCTCCTTAACTTCTTAATTCGGAAAAACGAATCACAACGTACAAGTGGAAAAACAACGGCTAAGTGGAAAAACGCATTGAAAAAACATTTTTACTCGAAGTTTTACAGGCAAGTTTTCAAATTCGAGTACATTAACAATCTGCCCGTAAAACTTCGAGTAAAAATGTTTTTGCGATGCGTTTTTTCACTTAGCCGTTGTTTTTCCACTTGTCCGTTGTGATTCGGTGCGACTATAAACCACTAGTGTCATGGGGAGTAATCGTACTTTCGTAATAAATGAAGCTATGAATTAATCAAACCTCCCTCCCTCTCATCTCGCTCGTTCTTTCTCTCTCGCTCTCTCTCCTTCACCTTCTTCCTATCCCTTTCCTCTCATGCCCAATTATTTTGATGAAACTTTCACGAAAAAAACTGTTGGATTTAGTTTATGCAGTTTAGTTCGTAGTTACATGTTGCCTGGCGCATGTTTCACCAATAATTCTTTATTCATAATGCAGTTGTGTTTACGCTCATTTTTAGGTTGCAGCGTTCGAAAGTTGTTAACTCACAGCAATAGACATAATATTGAGTTTACCTATGTATTGTTCCCGTATATGGTAAAGAGTGGTCGCTCGCAACTTACGTTGGCGAGATTTTTGTAGATTCAAGAATCAAACCTCCATCACTTACTTAATTTCTCTCTTGCAATTGGCCACTCTTCATAGATGGCCCGGTAGTCGCAGAGACCTTTTTACTTCTTTTACTTTGAACTATTCCGTTACTCTTTTAAGGAACTCCTCGTTTAGTTTTGAAAAAAATTAATGAGAACAGTTTGTACCCTTATTTTGTTTATTGAGTGAGAAGAAAGCGTGCATTCTATAAATAAAATAAGCTGTTGGAACTGGTACGGTGAAACAATTTTCACTAGCGATATACATATATACCATGAGTGGAACTTCGGGGACTGTACGTTTCCCAAATTCTAATTATTAACTTATGACGTTAATCCCTCCCAATAATTCATCAAGATATGTCATGGAATCGAATGACGCTGAGATCGAACATGCAGATTTAATTTGGCCCGCCATGTTCAATCACTCGGAGCGGTACTACTTTCTGTATCTTGGCTATCACTCACGACTGAAGCTAATTATGTTGCAAAGACCGGAAATTACGAGCTCAACTTTCTTGACGCGGCACGTCGGAAGTATGGAACTCAAAACGGATTCTCAAGTTATCGTGGCTTGCTAGTTTTTTTTCTTCTTTTCTTAGACGTTGAAGAATAGGAATGATGCAATTTGGCTAAACACGATGGTTGAGTGGCATTTTTATTGGGATAGGTAGCAAGGATAATAATAATTCACCATCTCAGCAACTCAACTCACCTCTTTCTATTTTCAAAGGAATGGGATGTTCCGGCGGCTTACGCCAGTTTTATTTTATAAGAACATTGATTTGTCTATATATGCCTTCGTACTGTGTGTTTTTCTATGAATTCTCAACACAACGAGACTCGACGGACTACAATTTTTACCTAAGACCGATCCTACTGTTGGGCCAGAAACGCGTAACGTTTGAGTCACGGTTGGTGGACGCTTTACCCTCGTCTGTTGGTGTTTTCTGCTCCATGTTCTATTCGCTGTCCAAATTAATGCAGCATTTTTTTATTAGGTATGGCAAACTAAAAGCATACTGTCTTCATGGTATCGCCGCTTTGATGCACGACCTGCGAGTAACGTAAACGACAGTCATAGGCAGCTGAGATACCATGAAAGTATGGTACCTCAGGCGTAGTCTCTGTTAGGCTTATTGTACGAGAAATCTCAACCTCCTTTGTTTTCTGCAACTGCATTGGAAAGCATGTCTAAGAGAGTATGGTGTTTTTAATGCGAATTAAGTCGCACACTCGAGCTGAGGGCGTTCCCAAGCTAATTTGTGAAGCTGCTTGGGTTTTTATTACTTCTTTCGCTCAACTCCCTTCTCAGCCCTAGGTTGACAGCTCCTGCGAGATTCTACTCAGTTACAGTTGCTCCAAGTTCTCACACCAGTTCACTTATCCAGAGATCCCCTCCCCCTTCCGTGTTTCGATAAATTCTTACTCTCCTTTACTCTACTCGTAACTCTCTCATACTCATTCCTCTATCAAGTATCAAATGAAACAGTCCTCATATTCGTCTCATTGAATTTATTCCTCGCCCGTATTGAACTTTATATCTCCCCCCCCCCCATGCATGCGATAATATGTCTTGTGATATCAGCGTTTAATGCATGTGAGAATGAATTGAAATGGGTGAGGAATAAGTAGTCGAAAGTTGAGCCAAGAAAAACGCGTTATATCATTCAAGTAGCAGGGGTGATTTGTTTACTAATGAGTAAAATGTACACGTTCGTAAACCACTCGAGGAACTGAATTTGAGGATATAAATATTTTGTATTTATTTGTTTCCCACATTTTTACGCTACTGTTATAGGATCGTTACCGGGCGTCTCTCAATAAACAACAATTCCTCCCAAATATATCCGTGTAATATGGTCCGTTCCACAGAATTATTAAAGCCCACAGGTACAGAAAGTAAGAGGAGCGAAGTGGTGCCACTGGAGTCCGGAAGAGGAATAGACCGAGTGCCTCGTTGAGTGCCGCGGACCGGATTTTCCTAACCTTCCGATCGCGGCAATGCGGTCCCCCCTCTCCCTGTTCAACAGCAGCTATCTTCCTCTTCAGATTTAATCGGAGGTGCTTCGAGTGGCTCGGCCCGATAAAAGAAGCTCCGATGTTCCGAGTCACAGCTCGATCTGATCGTGCCCGTAACACTACACTCATATGTTCAAGCAACTTGGATGTGTTACCCCGATATCCCAAGATAAATGACAATAATATTAAATTGTAATTTGAATTAAGTACTCTTGTTGACATCAGAATAATCTTCCATTGAGTTGAAGCTCGTGTTGAAAGATGAGTTCATCAGCTTTTTAAAATTGTTAGTTTACAGCTGTTAGCTACCATTTACATGGTCAGAATTTTCAGGTTCAAGAAAAGCAGGGCAGTGTGTTCGAATCTGCGTGTTACAGATATTTATAATTATGCTGTCTGGGATGTAACAATATGGGTTTGAATTAGTCTAGTACGTGCGGCTCCAGACTGGGAGGCAGTAAGCCAGAACTGATTCTACGAGGGCAGATGCAAATCTCCTAGTCAGGATCGATGCAAATACCCAAGTATCTGGCACTATAACTTAACGCGACAGTCCTACACTTGGTGAGCTCAGCTGTTGGTGTTTTGTATCGGAACTCACGACACTGGGCAGAGACTCGTCGGATGTGTTCGTAACGGCAATGTATGTCAGGTCATTAGATAACACGAGAGGGGACGTTATGAAGACCGGAAAGAATTTGAGAGCTGCGTGGAACGCAGAACGGGTAGAGGATAGAGGATATTTTCCGAATAAGAGATAAGAGAAGCGAATATCCTCAAGCGGGAGGAATTAAATCAGAGGAAACCTCGCGAAATTAAGTTCTACCAAACCAACAGAGATAAGCGAGCTTTATAACGGTTAATTTGGATTTTCCTCAAAATAATTAGAGGTAGACTTGGAGACAAGCAGCCTACGCAGCAGTTGTTGAGAGATACAGACGATTTAGGAGTACCAGTACCTAATGTGCTATTCTTTGCTATACATGAAACCTCAGCTGATCAGTCCATAATTACCTTTACCTTTTGTTTAACCGATATTTGAGTTACTGGCTTTAATATTGGGATTACATTTAAATAGCAGTTGTTGGATGTTCAAGATATGAATACGATTATAGTTCAATGAACTCCAGAAGCTCTACTTTTCGGCCCGATTCCAAAGAAAACAACGTTCAACGGTTGCCAAAAGCAAATTGCGCCAGATCTTTCTTCTGACGTGCGTCTTTCGCCTCGGCTCAAAGGCGATTTTGATCTATGATTTCTCTTGCCTGAATGCTAAACGCGATGAAAGTAAAATGAAGGCAAAATCCCCGAAAATAAATACAAATTGTGGAAAGAATCGGTGCGGGAGGTAAGAGGAAAAGTTTCAGATTGCTTGGGAAAGAGCAGTGCGTATTATCCCTTTTGTAGAAGAGGTAGATGGTTTTTGATGGCAGGTACCGAAGGGATTGTGACTGAAGCTCCATCACGATCCTGGGCTGCTTGCCCGCAAGCCGGGAGACGAATATATTTTTACATCCAAAAGCCGTCTCTCGGCAGCCAAGCAATAACCGTCTTTTTCCCTTGCTCGCTCACTCACGAGAAAACCAAGATGAAAGGAGAAATTCAACGACCTTAAGGAGCTTCTACCGAAATTTCGCTCGACATAAAATAGCGAAAAAACTCTTACACGGTGGAAACCTCATTCATCCTGAGGGCCCCTGCTTGTTGAGGGAAGATGCAATACGGCACTCAATCAACGTTTTTCAGAAAAATATCGCTGTTCATCCAGTTAATTGAACAGCCCCGACTTCCAAAACATCCAAAGCATCCAGATCGTCTGGGAGCTATGTAGTGAATTAATGTGGCAAGACAATTCGCGAGAGCTATGGGATTTCAATTTATTATGTCCTCCGCCGTCGTGAAGTCGTTTTAGAGAGAAGAATGGCCTAGGAGCGCCATATTTCGACTTTTACTGGTCATCTCACTGCTGCTGACATTCTGTAAGAGTAAGCTGGAGCTCTACGTGTTATTTTGTTTTGAAACGTCATTCCCAGTGAGTGAAACCAGTTTTCCCCTTTCCTTAACCTCATTAAGTAGAAAAGATGGTTAAAAATTAGAAACATTTGTACAGTTTCCTTCAGACCTGAACGTTTCACGGGCTTCTGAATCCGAGACACACCGTGACACACCGTGAAAATGACGTTTGTTTTTTACCCATTTGCCATGTTACTGCAACCCTGCGGGATGAGACTCTATTTCCAACCTCCCCTCTTTTGGGATTACAGGTAGTTTATTTATAGAGCATGCTACATCAATAAATATCTGAACAGAGCAATCGACCAGTACGACACATGTTTTTCGCAAAATTGGCGATAACTATTTTGATTAAATTGTTTGAGTGCAGAGCTGAGAACGATATAACAGTATAATGGAATTCTCATTCGTGGATAAATTACGAGAGTAACACAATAAGTTATCGAACCATTACAATTAAATCAACTATAGCGCCTGGCTCATGCGGTACTATCATTCTCAGCAAAATCAGGGTTGTAGTCTAAAGCCAGCTGTAAGATGTCAGCTTAGTAACCTTTATAAGGTAATTAGAAGTAACCCCAGGTATCCAAAATTAGTTATTATTGTTTAGTATGTTTAATGACAGTAGTGACTATACACAACTTTGTGAATCAATTCTCAAGAATACGTGCAGGAGTAGGAAGCTCGAGGGAGTGTGAGAGAACTTTCCCTCACCCCTGAAGCAAAGGGAGGAGCGAAGGGATCACAAACCGCTCCCTCATTGAACAGGAGCGAGTCAAAATGAACCCCATAAAACCGCCGCAGTGGAAAGAATTACATTCCTTCATTCAGAGTCCCTGTTCAGCTAGGAACAAATGAGAGCTACTTATCTCTGGACAACGGTGTCGCTAAAAGTCGTGTTTTGATTTTTTTCATCTCTTCCCTACGGAAGTCCAGTTAGCGAGCCACGGATTCTACTACTGGAGAAGCTGGGTGGGAACCCAATCAGGCCTTTCGTGTGCTATTATCGCGGGGATCGCGGTCGTCCTTCTGTGTGTGAGCCACATGCCACCATACACAGGATAGCGCGCAGTAAAAATGGGTGCCTTCCCTGGGGCCGGCTCTGAGGGGTAACATCTCGTGGTGGGTGTATTAAGTTACGCCTCCGAGACAGTTTGTAGCGTACGAAGCGCGTCGTAATCGATGCCAATACCCACGACGTTGTACCTTATTTTGGCGTAAGGGTGGTGCACGTGGAACTGAGTTCAGAATAGGTGCACCATTCAGCCGGTAGAGACACCCAGCCAAACCTTCGGGATTTTTTTTTTTTTTTGCACAAGCGTGGCTTGAGGAGCTAACTTTTTCGCATTGTTTCCTTTATAGTTTTAGAGCTGTTTACAGAAACCTTCCCAAACGCTGGATATTGAATGAATTAATAAAGGTTTTAAGCGCTGTTAGTTTCTCCCTAGAAAATCAAGTTCTGTTTTATAAGATATATGTGAACTGTGTGAAAAAGAGAGAGAGAGAGAGAGAGAGAGAGAGAGAAGTTGCTAGAATCTAGGTGAGGCTGAGGAAGGTTTTGTGATGCACCACACATGTTGTTTTAGCCTTAGATGTAGTAGTTTAAGGAGTTAGTTTTTCCGAAGGTCAACAAGTCTGTGGAACCTTGAATGAGTAGTTGAAATAATACACCGTGAGAATCGTGAAAGTCTTGAGTAAATGAAATTCTACAGCTAATCCAAAGTTTAAAATAAGTGGGATCTTATAAATGTTTATGCGCCCCACAACTCTACGAAAACTGTACGATTTTGCCTGATTTGAGCTGTCAATAGAAGAAATCGTCAGGTCGACTGCTTTGGATATGAGCCCGCTTGTGATCAACACTTGTCCATGTGTCCCAACGCGTCCCTTATATGCACAACTCTCCTTAGGGCCCTGTTCAATAAATTAAGAGGATATCGGTATTCGAGGATGCAGATAGAGCAAGGCACAGACCGCTCTTTTTCTCATCATGAACGGACATCCCTCCGCTAGTAATCACATTTTCCTTGCCCTGAACATGTCTTCTTATACTCTGTCTACCCCCTGGATTAACGAGTCCGACACCTCACAATACATGGAAGAGCCTTCTGGATCTAGCAGGTTATTAGCGTCCGCTCCTATCGACGTTCGTTTCAACCTCATTGTCAGAAGCTTGCCGCTAGAATCATAAGCCAAATCTTATTAACGTGAAGAGGTGATATTTTGTAAATGGTTCAATTTCGCTGGGCATTTGAATGACTTAATGAAGCGCATGAAAACAGGTTCAGTATCCAACGTCCTAGTTCAGCTTACCAATATTCCCCATGTGAGGTATAGGTTCATGCAGCCAATTTTGAATTCATTCACAACACCATGTGCGTCGCCTCCCAGATGAACCCCCTAAAAATCCATATAATTTTCATCGCTCTACAACATTATTTATACTTGCGAGATTTGAAGTGATGGTGAGCGATTATTTTCGTCTAGTCGTACACAAGTTAAGATACTCGTAGATGATTCCAGGGGGACGCAGAATATCGACCTCACAATCGGTTCTGGTGTAAAAGTTAGTAATCAAATAACGTTTATCGAATATCCAGTTATTAAGCAGTTGATAGGACTGCCGACATGATGTTTCGGTAGAAACGGTACTCACGGAGCGAGAACCATTAAAAAACTACCGTTAGCCCCCAAGGCGATAATAACGTGCATTCTGGAATGTTATGGGTAGCTCCTAGTGTTTCGTGATTATTTACCAACCTTTAATCGTTCAAACAGTTATCACGACTACCAAGGTACATTTGGCGTGAATTTACCCCTCTTATCCAGGCCATAATCTTAATTTTCTCGCGTTGAATAAAAAAAAGATAACCTAATCGAATTTTCAGGAGTGAAACGACGGAGAATAATGCGTCATTCTAAATTATAGACATCCTCCCGTAACTTCAAATAGGGCGTGCTTCACTATGACTTCGAAAAAGTATGAGCAATGCATCGTAGTATAGTAGTATTATTATGTCTAACAATATGCTCCATTGCTAATGTGATATAATACAATCTCCAAATAAATTTATCAAAAAAAGACTCTCTGATGGAAGAAAGTAAGCTTCCTTCTTCTCAGAGGCCTGTTGGAGACTTGCACGAAGTTAGAAAGTCACGAAGAAACTTCAAAAACTAAGCGCAGAAAGAAGGAGGAGTCGGACGAGAAGAGAGGGAATAAAGCGGCATTAAAATTGAATTCTGGAAACGTGATTTTGTCCCGTGAAAGTCAAATTACGCGTAGATGTTGAAAAGAGTGGGGGATCTTCCGCGCGCGTGCTTCTCCTCCTGTTCACCAGAGTGACAACCCTTGCGACACGAAGAAAGGATTTATTTTGCTGGAATTGAGTATGTCAAACTCTAGAAGAAGGGAAAACCCTTTGGCAGCTTGGTATGGTAAATAGTTTGCTACAATACCTTACAACGATGATGGAAATGAATAAAATACGACAAACAGTTCAGAAATGACGAACGGATATGGAAATGTGAGAAATTGGATTTTGGGCGCTACTGAAAATTTAACTTCAAAAGTTGCCAAAATGCTTAATATCTTGGGTATGGATACACATGTTGAAAACAGGGTTGTTCCGTCGTCTTCTTACTTTTCTTGGCCTTCTTCCTATAAAAAGGAAAGTAATGTAATCGGTTAAAACATTTTTTCTGAGTTTTCTTCGGCAGTTTACGTTTTAAGGGCCATTGTGTCCAATAAAAACCATTTGCGAAAACGGTATGCGTGTGTCTGAATTGTTATTTGAGGGCTGGGAAGTGGAGAGAGAGCGGCACTACCGGGTCGTTTCTGAAGGCCATACATCGTCGCCGTTGGTTCTGACCTGTCTCCAGCTTCTGCCAGGCAGGATATTGCGGTGACTCGGTTAAGAGACCCAAATATGACCGGAGGGACTTGGTCTGGCAGCGTCGGAAGCTCGTGGAGTGGAAGCAGGTAACGTCAGGGTTGCTGCATTGACCGTCTCTGGCGCGGCGTGTGGTGCAAGAAACGTGCTGACGAGATGCGTCGGATGGGTGTGTCAGCAGGCGTTCACCGTGTTTGTGTGACGCATCGCATCAGATTTTTTGAACTACAAATCGTATTAAACCACGTCCTCATCAATAGCGTGAAATGCGCGCTTCTTTCGTATGTTTCTCACAAATTTTCAACTCCATGACGAAGTTGACGAAGGATTTTGTGTATTATGAGTCTGGTTTCCCGATGACTCATGACAACTTGCCCCTTAGGACGGCCCCTTGGAGCAATTTGTTTCAATATCCGAATGATCGCGAACCCTACGAGTAATGTTACTTTATGCAAACAAGCAAAATACCTGAAGTTTTCTGAACCTAACGGGTTATAACATCGTTCAATTAGAAGGTTATCAACTTTAATTAATTTTTGATTTATTTATCGCGTTTCCTTTCGTTTATATTTTGAGTAGATAATCATACGAGCTAATGAAATTTTCACTCTCTCTGGGAAGAGGAGCAGAGATGAAAGGCTGGAAACAAATTACCTCCTATTCCGCCAGCTATCAAAGCGTTTCATGCCCAGAAGAATCTTTTCACTCCTCAAGATTATTCAAGAGAACGTTGCTATAATCAGACAACCCAATTACGGACAAGAGGAGAAAACTCCAACAATTACCAGTTTTAATAACCCTTTTACGCGTAAATTGTTATTTGCTGATGGGAAATTTTCTAACCTCTTATCTTTTACTAAACACAGTACATTTCCAGTCTGATTATTCAAAAACGTTTTCTTTCATAATTGAATGTGAGAAACTTGGGGCTAACAGAAAACAGCTGCATTTGCTATACCGTACATTGTACCGTAAAAACGAGAAGGTCAAGGTCGTATATCGAGAATAGCAGTGAACGTGGTTAAAGAACTGGAGAGAACTCGAGAGTAGAGTTAGACGAAAGTCGGTTGAGCCAGACTGCTGGATGAGCCAGTTCCTTCTATGAGGTTCTACTTTTTTCCCCTTCACGTTTTGCGGGTTCTGCCCTGAGGTAACAGAAAATCAGGCGCTGTTCGACTGCAGTTCCTACAACGCTAAGCGACGGTTATTAGATGAGCAGTCAAACCTCCTAGCCCTGACTGCTACTAAGTAAGCTTATCACCATTTTGCCCAGTTTGCGAAGAAGGGTTGTTTGGCACAGGACAAAGTAGTTGGGCTCTGGACCTTGGGCCTTTTCCCAGGTGCGTTTGGCCTAACAGTTTCACATCCTTTTCCATGTTATGCCGGAGGGAAGTCAGAGAACTGCTCGTTCAGTCGGCTTCTCCTCCAGGGATTAAGTTCAGTTTAACTTCCAACGACAACGGATTTCTCCTTTTGGACTTTCCAGAATGTCCTTCTTTCCCTCCTTCGATTTACCTCCTTCTCCAACACACACAGCTCTGCCCAGATACACTCGTCTCCCAGTGCTCACTATACATTCCTGTATCAACTCTCAGGCCAGTCACAGCTCTTCTCACTCTCTTCCTCCGCTCCACTTTTCCACACATCCAGTTCATACGTATTCCGATTCCCCTTGTGTCGCCCTTATATACTCAAACTCCACTATTTATTTCACGTGTAATACAGTACTTATCTCACGCACACCGAGTTTTATTTTATTTTATTTAAGTTACCCCTCTCGAGCGTTCACAAGGGTATCTCAAAAAAAAAACCAAAAAAAACGTGGTCACGGTTGATCCCTTCCTTAGGAAATTGCCACCCAAGTAAATATTTAGATCTGGCGGGTAACCAGATTATTACCTCTCCAGATGGTACCGGGTTCCTCAAGGTCATAACTCCGTGTGGTAACGCATAGGCAAAGGCAACCTATCTCCAGTGGATACTGAACGAGTGCCAGTGCTCTCGCACGTTACCAAAACAGTTATCTTCATGACATCCATAAACGACTGATTTAACTCTCTTATGAGTGTTTAGGAGCAGTCTTTACGATGAGGAAACAGGCCTACGTAGTTGTGGTTTTATTTGCAATGGAAGATGATAAAATTACCTGAAAACTATAGTTCTTAGAAACATATGAAGGAAAATTACACGCATGATCTGAAGCGCTGACAACTGTAATTTAGGAGATATCGGGCTGTAGTTTATGAGCCAGATAATGGTTATACAAAAATTCCCAACTGATCAACGGAGGGACTCAGCACATGCGAGGAAACGGATTGAAATAATCAACGGTGGACGTAATGAAAGGCACGTAGCAGTGCTAATAATAATGATAGTAATAAACGGAGGTTAATAGCATTTTTAAAACACGTAGGTGCTTTGCCTAGTTCACGATTAAAAATATCTGGTGCGTAGCAACACACAACTTTCCTTAGCTCTACGTCAATACACTTTGTACATGGCTAATTCTATTTAATCAATTCGTTTATCACTCAGTTCCTTCGAAATTGGTCAAACAACACTTCACAGCAGCAGGAAGCGGTAGCGCCTAATGTTCTGGAATTTATTGTGCTGCTCGTACTCATTCCCGGACCATTATTGAGCAATTGGTACACAGATAATTAATGCTCTCGTCATTTTCCTACGAATGGGAATTTTATGGTATAATTGCCTTATCAAAAGATATCAATATAAAAAATTTAATCAAAATCGTTAGAGCCGTTTTTGAGAAACAAATTTGGTGTTTTGATCACTATGATAACTATAGTTAACTTTCGGTGGATTTTGCCCATACCCTTATTTTTGCGTCCCATGGTAACCCGTAGGCTAGACATCAAGTTTCAGCTGATTTGGTACGGTTGTTTCCTCTAAAACCCGCGCTAAAATCGATTTCGTCGAAAGTTTTGGTAATTTATTGTGCTGCTCTCGTCATTTTCCCACATATGAGAATTTCATGCTATGATTTCCTTATTAACAGCTATCAATATAAAAAATTTAATCAAAATCGTTATAGCGGTTTTTGAGAAAAAAAATATTTTGTGTTTTGATCACTATGATAACTATAGTTAACTTTCAGTGGATTTTGTTTAAACCCTCATTTTGGTTTCCCATGGTAATCTGCGGGCGAGATATGAAGTTTGAGCTGATTTGGTACGGTGGTTTTCTCTAAAAATCGTTCACAGACAGATCTGTTTCTTTATTTCATGACTGTACCTAAACCCTCGACGAGGGTTATATCAGTCATAGAAGTTGCGGTTTCGCTAATATGCAAGAGGCCGGCCCCTGCAGCATCCACCGAACTCAGACCTGTGGAGAGTACGGCAGGTATGTGGTCGTTAGCCAGTCTCACCGTAGAGAGCTGTTGCCCGTGTGTTGTTACCGCGCGGGTGACCACCTGAGAATCCCGTACCATCTGGGAGTAGTTCTTAATCTGGTTCCCTACCTGATCTTACTGTTGCTTGGGTGGCAAGTTTCAAAGGACTGATCAACTATAACCACGTTTTCTAGCCATTACCTTCTTTTGCGAACTTGGCAAAATGGTTATAGGTTTCCTGTAGCAGTCAAAGCTGCTAAGTTCGTTTGCCCTCTCAGCAACCGTCGCTCACTGTTGTAGAAACTACAGTGGAGCACATGGTTTCTTGTTTCCTCCGCACTGGAGGCACAAGACGTGCATAATGGAGAGTCTTTCAGAGAAAGAAGTGGAGCCGCGCATTGGAAGTCACCATGTCCGTGAAGGAACTGGCTCGTCCAGTGGTCTGGCTCAACCCATTTTCTAGAAAGACGTTCACGGATGTTGGGAAGAACTCATACGTATCACGTCCCTTTGACGAGATTCCCATCTCGCTTGCCATTTCTCTAGAGCCCATTCATCGATGGCGTGCAAGTTTCTGTTCTGTGGTGAGATCCGCACGAGTTCAGCCCAAAGCGAGAAGCTCCCGTTTCACTCTCCACTTGTCAATCATGCACTCAACAGCCAAATCAACTGGTAACTGACCAGTGATCACCTGGAGTGCTTCCGTTGATACAGTCTTGTAGGCCTTGGTGATCCACAGGAGCGCGGCTCTCTGGGATTGGGCCAATACTTTTGATTGACTGTTGGTTGCTACCCCAGACAACAGGGCAGTAGCCAATCACACCTAAATAGATGTGGCCTTATACATGAGGATGGTGTCGTGGTAACACACACCCAAGTAGCCTTAAACAATGGCACGCAGTGAGGCAAAACCTTGCAATGGTAGTGCCTTTAAGGGACTGGAGGTGTTGGTTGAAACCCCACCTCTCACCTATATTCACTCCTAAATACTTGAGTGGCTTTTCAAGAAGGAGCCTGTGGCCGCCAAAGCGTATTGTGGGTGGATTATTCACTTTCCCTTCAAGAGGATTAGCTGGGTTTTCCTCAGCCACCTGCATCTTGACGTGCTCGCACCATTGGTTGACAGTGGAGCACGGTGGGTTTTTCTTCAATTTGGCGGACTGACTCTGCAAAGATCAGCACAGTCAAGTCATCCACATAGGCGTACGGCTCCGCAGTCAGTCTCCATGAGTTTCCTGAGAAGACCTTCGAAGAAGGCATTCCAGAGTGCTGGTCCTAGGACCAGGCCTGTGAGCACCCTTCTCAATCTTTCTCCGGACGGAACATGCCTACTTTCGATCGTAGCAGTTCTGTCTGTCAGGTAACTTCTGACGAGCGAGTACAGGTTGCAGGATTCTACCTTTGAGTTCATTAAGGAGCGCTGGCCACCAAAGGTTGTCAAACGCTCCTCTGATGTCAATCAGAACTGCTACGACGTACTTAGCCGGTGCCAGCAGAAACACGCCGAATCTCGACAATGACATCCTGCGTGGACCTTCCTTTGGTACACCCGTATTGCCTGCCTGTGAGGTTTGCGGCCAAAGACTCCTTCGAGGGACTGCAATATCAAGATTTCTAGTGTTTTGCCTAATATGGAAAGAAGGCTGAGTGGTCTCCATGATCGCAGGTCCGACTGATTGCAGTCGCCTCCTTTGAAGAGTGACAACGCGCAGACTTCCACTGAGTGGGGAACTGTCCGACCTGCAGACAGTCATTAAATAAATTAAGGAGACCGCTGGAGATTGTCCGCTCAGCCTTCCTTAGCATATTGCTTTCTATTTTATCTGGCCCAGGAGATTTGTTGGGCTTTAAGGTCGCAAGAGCCCTGCCGAGGTCGCCTGTTGTCCACAATGGGATGTCGGGCTCGTTCGGAGGGTTCATGATCAGCTCCCTTGCTGCCCTCTGGGCTTCAGTGTCTCGAGCTAGTTGGTCATCTGGGAACGCCTTCTCAAGGAGGGTTTCCAGTGAACGTTCGATACTGCAGGCCCAGCCTGACTCATTTTGCATCGCAGCTAAGACCTGCTCTACATTTGCTTTTCCTATGGAGGACTTGTAGTGTCTGCCCCAGGGGTTCTCGAGCTCTCCGCTTCCACAAAATTTCGCCAGCCTTGCCGTTTGGCTCGTTTGATGGCGCGGTGGAAGGCCTTCTTCTCTTGGATGAAGGCAGTTCGGAGTGTTGCTCTGGCATCAGGGTCACGAGTGTTTTGGTACATCCTTCTGGCTCTATTGCACTTTGCTTGAGGGGATTAAGTTCCTCAGTCCACCCATGGGACTTTGATCGCCCTGTGCTTTGCCATTGAGTACAGAGAGCCCAGCAGAGTGCAGTGCTGTGGTAAATGTGTCCACTTTGCTGTCCACCTCTTCAGGTGTGGATGCTTGCACTATTAGGTCGGTGTCTGCGGCACGCAGTTCACCTTCCAGTACCCTAAAGAATTGCGGCCAGTCAGCATTTTTGTGCGGAATCGCTTTTCACGCGTGTCTTTGCAGAGGATGTTATCATCCGTAATGGCAAAGTCAATAACCATGTGATCGCTCTGCGTTGCACCTGGTACGACTCGCCAACCCTTCAATTTGAGTAGCAGGGTGTGGGACACGGCTGTGACGTCTATACACGACCTTCCCTCCCGGGCCATCATAGGTCGCCTCAGTCATGGGGTCGTTGGCAACAACCAAAGTTGTACCTGGTGAGCAGCTCTATCCGCCTCGCCCGCCCCATCCAGGGTTGGGGATCCCCACAATGGTGATCTGGCGTTTGCATCAGCACAGACTACGCAGGGTCGTCCTGATAGGCCTGCTAGAGCCCGCTCGAGTGGTTCAAGGCTGTTGGCAACTGGTGCGCCAAATTGCCTGTAAAATGATATTACAACCAGCTCAAAGCCACCGGCTCGGATGAGCACAGCGGCCACGTGCTGGCTGTTCAGGTGAGTGAGTGCGAGCATGTCAATGGACGGGTCGATGCAGGCTACCCACCACTCGTGCCTGCGATCCGAGACCAAGAGTTTTGGATCCTATGTACGGTTCCTGTATGGCGAGGACACTGCAGCGTTTCTTGAGTGCATTTTGCAGCAACTCAGCCATAACTGGGCAACTCTTATTTGTGTTTGTGCTGAAGGATTCAACTGTTTTGACCTATTCATAATCCACTCGTGACTCCTGGAGGGCAATCGCTCGCTGACGAATGGTACAGCGTGCGTCTCGTGTAGAGTGTGCGACCTGTTGGATTTTTGCGTTCGACGCAATTGGCACACTTGAGGGAGCATCATGCTTGCATTCCTTACTCAGATGTGCAAGGCGCACCAGGCGCACACAACAGGTCTTGTACAGGCCACTGCCAGGTAGCCATAGCGCTGGCATTTGTAGCACTGAGTGGGGCTTGGTACTCAGTATGGCGCACCGCTGCCGGAGCTATTTGGAGGTGCCTTGCCCTCTAGTTTTTGTACAGGCTGGGTGATACCTCAATCACCCAATCCTTCTGTCTGCCACGCTTTTTGGTGAAGAGGCCTGACATCCTGCGGCTGCAAGCTAACGCAGGGTTGTGCTCAACAACTTGTTGGGCCAAGTCCTCTTTGAAGTCAGTCCGCACGTCGCACAGCAGCAGGCGTGGGAAACGACCCAGAAGGGGCTGACGCTTGGAGCTTCAACTCCTTTTTGTGGAAATGTGGCTCGTGAGCGCCTTGGCCATTTCTGGCGTTTCCGTCACAATGACGGCGCCACCTCCTACTGCGGTGCGGATGTCTAGCACTCCGGACACTCAGAGCTTGGAGGTCCGTAGCAGGGACACCGCCATAAGCGCTTCCATTGCGTCAGGGTTGGAGGACCAGCCTCTCCTTCCTCACATGTCCGCCTAACCACTACCACGTTTTGTCGTGGGTTTTTAGGAGTTTGTAAGCGGTGGAGGCTTTTATTTTGGTTTTATTTTTATTTTTGCCCTTGTTTTTGGGCGGAGGCATAGGTGGGCGCTGCCCTCGGCCTGCACTTCCTCATAGTTGGGGCCTGTTTCTGCTTCCCTCTGCGCTTCCTGGCCTGGCAGGCTGCCATTCCACCTCAGCTCCATGAGGGAGGAAGCACAGTAGCGGCTACTGCCGCATATGAGGGCCTGGGGTACTACCCTGGCTCGTTGTTGCTCCTCGAGTTTGAGGGGCTGGTGGCACTGGCTGCTGGGCAGTGCCCTACGCAGCTCTTCCTCACGACAGCCGCCACAGTTTCCGCAGGGGGTGGCAGGGCGATGTCGTTGAGTGGGCATTAGCTTTTATAGCCAGCTTCGAAATTTCGAAGAGGCAACTAGTTACGAGGTCCCGCATAGGTCCTGTCGCGTTGGCCCTCATCCGTGCCAGCTGGCCGTGGATGATTTGGACGTATGCGCAAATTTGCTCCATGTCCGACAGTTTAGGGTCCACGCTGTGTCGTGTGTTTGTAGTGCTTGGGTTGCCCGGGCTACTAGGGAGAAAGGGGAGATGAACGCGGTTTGCCCGGTTCTTTCCGCCCTTGTTTGTTTGGACGACGAGTAGGTTGCTCATCGTCCGAAGAGGGAGGGGTCGAGTTGTACATCGTAACGTGTGTTTGTCAGCCATTAGTTCATCGAGTTGTTCCAAGTTAATTGTTCTCACGTAAGTAGGGTTTGCGCTCGTGAAAATGTTTCGCATGCCAACGATACTGCATTTGAAGTGTGGAATTATTCGTTGGCATAACACGATTCTTGGCATCCTAATGGAATGATGGCCGACGTTGAGAGATAGTCGTAATTAACTACGGTCAGTTACGAAAGAGGAATCGAGTTGACAAAAAAAAAGTATCCTTCGCATTCACCTCTCTTTCTTGCATTCACTCTATTAAATGCTCATTTGACCGCGAACCCGAGTGAGGTAACTGTTGACGCTCAAAGGATCGACAAGTGGACTTTTGAATGTCAGTTGTGGTTTTATTAGAACTGATCTACTGTTACTGTGCGGTTTTCTCTGCTCCCGCTCATTACCGCCTTTTCACGAATCCCCGTTGAAATTGAAGCTATTTCAATTCTGTCATATAGTTGTTAAACCTGTCCGAAATCCGATGAATGGAAATCTCTAGTTTTGACGTTGCTGGATGAATAACTAAATAAATAGGTAAAACGTATAATTATATAAATTGTATTTCTATTTTTATTCCTAATATAATTCAATGGAACTCCGCAGAGTGGATGCCCTGCTGTATCGAGAAAACACTAGGCTGGCTTTCAGAATTACAATGTCAGAGCTACCTACTCCACTTTTACTGAATATAAAACACGTACGCAAATAAACCGACAAACACAATATTCAGGGGTGGTTCACAAATTTTTTTTTTATCATTCACGTGGAGATTTATGGTCCCGGGTAGTATCCGAATGTTTTATAAGAGCGACTTCGTCACGTAATCAACAAATACTTCATATATTAACAGAATACCTGCACATGAAGGAAGGTAATGACATATAAGCAGCAAATCATACCATGGCATCATTCATGGATGTAATCTATGGTGCAACATTAAAACACAACGTAAGATTAAAGCTGGAAAAATTGAAAGATATTACATGCTATCCTGTTAGAAAGGATTCAAATTGAAGTAGTGCTATGACTAAAGGCAGCATGAGGCAGTTGGAGGTAGTACGGACTCAAGACGTAATCAACGAGACGTACAGAGCCCACCGCATGAAGAACCAATACGAGTATAATTCCTCTCATGAGACCAACTCGGCGTGTTCTCGTCGCTTAGCTGCCCTTCGGTCAGGATCTATCCTCATTAAACCTCGATTAATTTCACATTATTTTGCTGTTATAATAAAGCAGTGTTTTTTCAACATATAACTTTTTCGTCCTTCAGAAGAACTTGGCTTTCACATACGATTACAGTTTGGAGATAGCTAAAACGCGTCAATATCGTGTTGAGGAAAAGTAGTTACTTCACGTGTTCTTATTTACACGTGGCGTTCAAATTGGAGGTCTTGCAAGGACAGCGTTTGGAAACTAAGCAATAATTAATTTTATGAATAAGCAATTTTTCATTTATTTGTATATCAACTGTAAATTTTTAATTAATACTGCAGCGTCGTTCGTCAAAGTTTAAGCGTTGTAATGCTGTATGACATCTGAAGCTGCCAGGTCCACTGTTGCTTCATTAGTGAGAAGGCTGAGCCGAAGTTCCTATACCACAAGTTAACGAGATTCCGAACGAACTCATACGTAGCCAAGTGACAGCGTGCACGCGTATGGTACTGAGACGTATTAGGTTCGATTCAAAGGGGATACAATTTATTTAAAACGCCATATCATCGGTCGTTAGGACTAGTGAGTTGCGGAAGGCATAAATATTCCTACTGCAATACATTAACTCCCACCACGCTCAGGATGCTCACGGGAGAGGGGTAAAAAGGTAGAGGGATATACTGGATAGTACGAGTAACTGAGGAAATTTTAAGAGCGTGTGGTTCAAGGGGGGGGGGTGTAAACGATATAAATTTCGTACTACAAAAAGGGCTTTTATATTGTAAGTTTCCCCGAATAAACCACAATCGAATAAAGGAAAATTTGATTTTGAAACCCAAGTGGCTGTACATTTCCATGAAAGGTACGTGCGTGAAAGAAGGCCAAAAAAACGTGGTTCAGAATCACATTCTTGAATCCAAGAGACATTCACGTTGAAACGGAGTAGATCTGAGGGAAATTGCTAGTTCTTGCGGGCTGCCGTCTCCTGGCGCTCATAAAAGCCCATTAGAGTCGCCATTCCGTTTCAAGCCGGTCAGGGGAGGAGTAAATGCTCTCTGCCTCTTCCAAATGCTCCGTTTCATTACAGCGCCTACCAACCTACTTTCAAAATACATTCCTCCCTTGAACTACGTTCGTAAATCATCTTTTCGGAAGATACGATTATTTCTTTGGGGGTTTTTTGAGTTCCCCGATGCCGAGGATCTACGGGGGCAGGAAGTTCAGCCCTCCAGTCATTTACGAAACATTCCCTACTGGGGCTCTCTACAACTATTTGACAGACACTCTACTGCGTAAATGCACCGTGGTTTACGTTGATGAATATAAAGCATTCATTCAATTGTACACCTCTGCAACAAGACTATCGTCATTTATATGATGCTCCACCTGGAAATAAACTCTGCGCTAGTTCATTTGCCGCAATTTTGGTTTCTCTTGTTTTCGCTCACTTAGTTTGCGCGTGTTCATCTTTACCTTGAAAGAGACGGCTGAACGAGTGACGAACTCATTGTCACTAATCACATCCGAACAATGAAATCACAGCTACGACTAAACAACCACCCGGTTAAGATGCCATCTATAGTCTGATTAGCATGTTAATGGAACTTGTCGTTTGTCGAGCTTAGAATCTAATTGCCTACGGAATCTCGCTTCCGGCTTCTCAATGACCGCTTCCGCCGGTAATTGGCTCAGAGATTTGTGCTTTAGGTGACTTATGAAAAGGGAACCTTGGTTTTGCTCACAGTTTATTCGAGTCGCCGTGTTCTGAAATAAAAGCGTTTAACGTCGCGTTAGCACCAAAACCAGTAAACATACAGCTCAACGTGGTAACATGTGTTTAACACGTCGTCAACTTTAACTCATTCGTCGAACGAAATTTTAAAGGTTCTTGTTAGTTGTTCAATTTTTCTTCTGAAACCCCTACAGCGCTAGCAGCGCCGGTTACTGTATCGTTAAGGGCCGTATTTGTTATGTAACCCGAGAAATAAGTTCCTGAAAAGCTGACGCGATTTCGGCCATGAGTTGACGAAAACATGTTTGAGCGAGGAATCTTGATATGGTAGCGGTGGGGCCTGTCGTTAAGTAATTACTTAGTGTTTGTTAGATTCTACAACAGTACTGGACAAGACCGTGTTATAAAAAGAGGCGATACTATATCGGATATAGTTGCTGATAACCTTCACCGCCTGTCGCGTAATTCTTCTTCGTCCTTTGGAAATATTTCAATACTGAAGTGAAAATGAAAAGACCCCATTCACAGGCTTTTTCATGAACTTGTATGTGAGAACCGTAACTATCGTAAACTAATTATGTAAATGTACGATACAACAAGCTGAGCAGCACAACATTTTCAAATCATTTCGTTTGCACTCTACGCTACACCTTTGAATTGCGATGTTACCGAGCTACGACCCGCAGCTGTATCGATTATGGTTCAATATTATATGAAGTTACCGGTAAAACAGCCCTTTTAGCTTTAGACCGCATCCGATACAATTATATTCGCATTTCTATTTGTGGGATAAACTGAATCAAGCTGAACTTGTAGATGCAGATGAACTACCACTAGAGCAATGGGAGCGTTAGCGGAATGAGTGGTGTCATTAGCGTGGCATGCGCAGCTGGTAGTACTGCAGGACTACTAAACCGAACATCACAGTGCCACTGCGTATCGCAGTCACAACCTCCACCACCACGTCTTTTATTTACTTATTTGAAGGTTACACTGGCCGATGCCCCAACTTATAATATGGATGATTTTAACGACACCGAGTGCAACGGAAAGAAAAACAATATCAAACAAGAACGCGAGGAGTTGCACGAACAAAAGTTGATATTCAGCAAGGGATAAACAGACACGTCTTTCTTCAGCACCCCCCCCCCTCTCACCTGAGAGCAATGAGGGGCAATCTATGATCTCACAAACTAGCCTGTAGAGGAAGGCACCATCCGCAAGCCAACGATATCAAACTAATCGTCTTCCATGCATGGGGCTCCTAAAAGTCGTAATGGAGATACCGCCGCAAAACCCGTTCCAGAAGTGCTTTGTGGGCGATGTAGTATGGAGACCAAACCACAGAGCAATACTCCTCTATTCTGTCCTAATCAGACGACCATAAAGCGAGGTCAACGCATGGGCATCTACCATGTCCCTTGTATTTCTCTTTAAAACCCCAAGGAGCCCGTCCGCTCGGTTATCGATGCTCTCCATATGAAGAAGAACGATGGTTAACAGCCATACGCCGTTCCTAAGTCACGAACAACCCTCTTGAGGACTACTGTTCACAGTTCCGACCTACACACCGGCAGATCTATCTTTTCCGACTCCGCCTCATCTCTCGCGCCCTGCGTTGACTGTGGTATCGCCAGTCTGTTGTCTCCGAGCGTGACCTGTGTCGAATCAGCCAAAGAACGAACTTGATTTTGACTCGACTTAGTGCGGTTGGACCATTTTCTCCGACCACCGCTGCTATCCCATCGCATAATTGACACATCCATAACCCGTACCTTCCACCTGACAGTGCTAACATCCTGCCGCGCGATTTTCCGCCACTAGATCACCACCTTCCCAGATCAGGCGTGTTAATTTCGCTATCAAGAGACTTTCAATTTATCGATTTGTTCATCTATAATTTTAATTTGCCGATCAGAGTTTTTTTTGGTTTATTATAACTTCCTACCCAAGATTTTAGTTTACTTTAACTTTCGCCTTCTATCTTGCCAACCACTAGATCCGATACTGATTAGTCGAAACAGTTCAGCGAGGCATTTGTTGACGTCGAAGAATAGTTCGTTCTGCTGACACCGTTTTCAGTGAAACCTGCAGAGCCAGTTACAGTCCTGAACATCACAAACGAAACACCTTCAAATCATCAGTGAATAGTAAGGATCGAATATCATCACCGAGGGCATCACAAATATCGTACATGAATATCAGGAACAAAAGCGGTACGACATGAGAGGGACGCCTAAAGACACGTTCTTAACCTAATCACAGCCTCTCTGGTAGCTCCGAGATTTCTGCATTCTAGAGCGAACCACGAAATTTCATTCATTCAACTATCATATTATTACAGCTTAGTCGAGCTTTTAGTTTTCTTTTCGCAACACTTCATGAAATTTCGTGCAAAGCTTGGATTATAATAGCTACGAGTGAAGGGTGGTCGTAATTTATTGTTTGTCATTCAAAATAATTTATTTAGTGCATAGATCACTCTGTCACACGTACGTTTTATTACTAAGTTTAAATTCTCATAACTGAGCAGACTGCATTTCCATCGTAACTAACATAATTTTTTCTTACGTTTCAGAGAAAGACCCCTACCCGATCGATGCGCTGCCGACATGCAACCACGCACTTTCGGTCTGTCAAAAAGACAGCGGATGTCAAAAAATTTACGACAAATTCAAAACTGACTGCAAAGTCAGGGACGGCAAATGTCACATGGAGGATCGGTAAGTGTCATTTTTGTAATGCAATGCCGTGCCACAAAGTCCGTTGTGTTGATTTATTTCACATTCGCATCTACTGTTGGAAATTAAAAAACCTAAATAAGCCATCGTAGGGCACGTTTTCGTTGTTATCTCTGTTCAACGGGCGGTTAGAGAAATGTGTATGAGGCACATTGCAAACCTGCTGATTATGTGAAGATATAACGTGTTCGATTTACAGTCTTATTTTTTACATCTCTGATTATCCCTTATTTGGGATGAGCACCGCGGCCTAAAGTCCTGCTGTCTTACAGGTTCATGTCTAGCTTCCTGGGAAACGTCAGGTATTTCCTGCAAGAGTCACCTTTGATGTCAACCCTCGAAGAAGTTGTACCGAAGTCCGAAAATCGCTCCCTTTCAAGTCTCTGGCACTGGGCATGATAGGGAGTTTCCACATATGTAATTCACCACATGCGCCGAGGGGTGACGACTACACCCATAACGACACCTATTTGTTCATTTGGCAGTGTCCCTTGACGATCCCCACTATCTGATTTGAGTCCTTTTGGTGGCCCGATAGGTAGAGTTGAAATAGGTACAGCCTTCTCATTTCTAGTGATGCCTTTACGCCCAGGAATTCATAAACAGTAACTCTATTAAGCGTCGCTAAGCAAAACGCTTGACTTATCCACACCCCAAATCCATCCAGCGTTATAGATGTTTTAGGGGACGCTGTTCCACAGGATCCTTCTGGTTGCAATTTTTATTCCCTCTCGAACTCATACTTGGGAACTATCATGTCAGTGACCATGCCGAGCTCTGTAATGTTTTCCTAAATATAGCCAGAGGCCCATTACTTACTTTAATTTCTTTCAGCCGTTTCTCCAAACAGTTTAAAGGAAAAAAACGTTTTCCTTCTTAAGCCTATATCTTAGCTCAAAATATTTTCACTGAGAAAGAAAGTTTCAAAGAATAAATGAAAGTTAGATATTGCTCGGTAAAAGATAATCTGAGAGTTTAAACAAAATGTTGAAGGTTAGCCGGTCAACCACAAATCAGACTATGAATACATGCAGACCACGCGGCGAATATTTGCTTCTTATTCAGTCGGCCTCAACACGTGAAGATCTGAAGGAAAGTAAATCTTATGCCCGTTTCCGGGCGCACGCAAAATATGTAAGAAAGATTCAAATCTTCTTGAACGAATCAAAAATATTTTGCGATATCTGATATTTATGTAAATCAAATTTGTTTCAGGACATTAGAAGAATTATTTTTGAGCCGGTTTTGAAACCACGTCAAAAATTACGTATTATGCATGCGTATAAATCAAGTTCTTCTCAGGGATGAAGAAGTTTTGTAAAAAAAAGATTTATTTTACACAAGAATTTAACTTGAAATATTCAGTGATTTGACGGGGTACATACGGCAAGGCAGCTAAATGAGACACGTCGAGCTGAGCTGGCGTATGGGGTTTTAAGGTCATTCCTGCGGTTATAGATTTTCAAGTTATGTGTACAGCAGATTGACGAGAAAATGGAATAGCTGCAAAAAACACCAAACGCCACTCACTCGTCGTCACTTCGTCTTCCGTTCTGCGATCCGTGTTTGTTTATATTATTACATAACTCGACTCTAACTTGCTTGACTCTCTTACAGATAGCTTCCTTTTTTTAATAAAAATTGAGAGTATTCAGGACGTTAAAAGGCTCGCATGAGATGAGTTAAAGACGATAGGAATCCTGAATGAAGTTGTGCGGTGCGTAGCAACTGATTTATTAAAAAATAATACACCATAGTCGTATAACGTAACATCACATTTTCACCCAGTTGGCATCAAATAGCGTGTGGGCTCAGAATGAGAAACAAATGTTGGTTCGTCTGGATATTATTTTCTTCACAAGCGTTGATGTAAACGAATGAACATTCACGAAGAACTCCGTTCCAGCGGATAACGATTAAATAATTGCCCAGAGCGATCACAAATCGTAGAATGAATGTAGAGCCAAGTTGAGAGATACGTCACAAAAGAGGCCGTCCGATGGTGTGATTGGTGTCTCAATATTTGGCACGGATATTTGCACCTGCTCGTATGTACTATGTCGAATGAATTGAGTTGAGCAGACGCGTGTTAGAGCCGGAGGGATACGTGGACTTGGTACCACAAAATCCAGCACACGTTGCTATAATGTCGTTATTATTAGACCGTGTAACATCCCTCTGTGATGAATCGTCCCGCGTGAACGCCCTTTCCAACTCCAGTGGGAAATCAAGGTGACTGATAGAATGAGAGGAAGGAGAAAGCGATTATCAAAGGACTGTTGCGGCTGGACGTTTGGCCTGAAAGGCCTCACACACCCTCAACCGCACATAGCAGCTCAATCCTCAGATGTAGGCCATTGGTCTCACTTCACCCGTTCCCCCACCAATGACCCTTGCAGGCTCATCCCCTTGCTAACTCATACCCTTGCCCCTTCACTAAAACTCCATCGTGACGCCTTGCTATCGCCTTGCCGTCTTTTAGCCCTCCAACCTCCAACCTCGTAGCCTTCAAACTCGCTCGCCTCACCACGACCTGTAGCCACCCCCGCCCAACCAATTCCTCGCCAGCGAATCGATAACCTTCCAGCTGGGCCTTTCTTCCCTGGCCCTACTTATATTCGTCCTCGGATCGTGCGGTACGGACGCATACCGAAGCTGGGAACGAGCTCGGAAAAACATCGGTAGCTTCCATTTCCCCTGGTTGTTGGCGTGGAAACATGAAAAGTTAAGAGTTGAAAAACAAACAAAAAGATAGAAGTTTTTATAGTTGCTTTGTGAAATAAATAAATATTTATTGTCTTCCACCATAACTTTGTGTAGGAGTTGAATAAGTGAACCAAACTTACTGAATAACGCAAAAAGAATCTTTAATGAATAATTTTCAGGAAGAGAAATAACTCCTCATGACATAATATTTCAGTAAATAATTAACAATTATGTGGCAATTTCTTCTAAATATTACTTTAAACTGACGAAAACTTCCAACTATTACTACTACAGTAAAAAGCGTGCAATGGTTGAGCTTAAAATGGGCATTAGAAACTGAAATTTTGTAATGTACGGAAACTGCGCTGCACTGTTTAACATAAACTTCAGTTTGACTTCAATTCTCTTGTCGGAATTCATGACCAGAACGAAACATGACAGAGCTATAATTTTCCATTTAGTAGCCCTACTCCTATATTTTTTCTACTATAAGAGAAAGGCAATTTTTTCTACTATAAGTATTAGTGCAATTTATGGACAGTCATAACGGCTCAAATAGGTCCTCAAAAAACACCGCCAAATCGCGCACTAAGCATCAAAGTACACCCCATTCGTACACCCGTCAGTTCTCGGCAATGAAGTTTACAGATGTTATACTCTTGTATGGTATCACATGGGATTATACATATATTTTTTATTTGATAATATAAAAGATAAATAGTGTAATATTATTCTACTATTTCATAATGACTAGTATCGTTATTATAATTACCGTATAGTGTGTGAACTCAGATGATCTTAAAGCCCTCCACAAATATTATGAAGACATACCTTTCCTGGTCTACGTATGGGACCTAAGATCGATATGTCTCAATGATTTCTTCATTAATCTGCTCAACTTGAGTAAACTGGGAAGTAAGTCGCCTATCAATCTTCCATAAGTAGAAAAGAAGAAAACGTTAAATAAGTTGCACGTTGTATGAGAGAGAGAGAGAGAGAGAGAGAGAGAGAGAGAGAGAGAGAGAGAGCGTATTGGTATACTATAACGATAACTACTGAATGTAATTGGAAAACGGAATTTTTTCTCCTAATCATACTACAGAGAAGATTTATCACCCCAAACATTGAGCTGGGTGGGAGTTAACTCAAGCACAGACAACAGCGGGCACTTTGACACAGTGGCTTGGTTCAAACTGATCAGAAGATCAGGGAGTTTGAAGTGCTAAATTATCAAAAGACCATCTGGTTCGTTGGAGTACGTCGAAGCATCGTTGCTCTATCATTCATTAAGTGCGCGTTCTTAGGTACTCATTAAAATTGTATGTCCTGGGGGTGCTGCTAACTTAGTGCAGCTGTCAACATCAAAAAACTGATCCTGGTGCGAGGTAATTTGAAAATTTTAATTTATGGCCCTAAAAGATGCCTTGGTATGAGATTGAAACTGACAACAAAACAGCAGCATAGTTCACGACTTTATTTTGTTTGCACGCATCTTCTGTGCAGCGTAAGCTCTTCTCGAACCCAATGAAGACAGCTCATTTCTTGATGAATGACGATTTTCTGAATAACGAATGTAAAGGCTTCCCTCATCGATGGGGAATTGTTAGTTGTATGCGAACATGTTGGAAACCTGTGCTCTGATCAGTCCCGCTCTCAGATGCTACCAAAGTACTCTGGCACAGCTGTGCTCAGATTCCACACAATTTTTGCATTGACTGCGTGTTCCCCCTCGAACCCTTTCAAAATCTGGTGATGATAACACCTGTTTAGGACTGCGAGATTTTCCCGAGCCTTGGTTTTTAAAAAAAGTTGATCGATCCTGTTCTTCCGTGTCTGAGGAAGGTTCTGAGAGAGAAACAAAATTGCTTTTGGAGTGCTGAGGCCGAGGCTTCTTAATATGCTGCTTCGTTCTCAACTCAAGAAAACCATTGACCTCTTGAATGTAGCAGTGTACGCAGTGCTGGTAGACGAGAATCTTCTCAACACTAGCCTTCTTTTCCTCAGAGTAACCGTCTTAATTGATCACCAAACTGTAACCAAGTTCGAGACTGAAACTCTGTTCAAAGTTACACATCGTGTTGTTAGAACATCGAGTGATTTGAGGTGTCTTTTTTTATTTACAAAATTTTAATCTGACTATTCGTCATACGGTAGGTTATAAGAAGTAGAGTGAATACGCTAATTTATGTGGTACATGTGTTGAGAGCAAAAACCATTTGATATAGTACTGAAATGAAAATAAATGTTCGATTGATTGCTTCCGCTTCAGCCATTTCCTGTATCGTGGTTGTGAGGGGTTATGTGCTGCTTCTCTTGCAGTTGGGTTGCAATGGAGCGCCACCAGGTGCCAAGTTAGCGTTTGGTCTATCGCGGTGCACATTTTTTAGCCACCTGCAATACAACTAAGAAGCTCGTCGTCGTGATCTGGTCGTGAAATATCCGTAATTCAATCTTACCACTCAGCTCATGTGAATGATGTAATGGGGTGACGTGTGTGATGACTGGGGTTCAAAAGCACAATGTAAGTTGGTACTTAGTATAGTAATTTAGATCATTTTGTGCTGCGCGTAGTTCTGAGGCGCAAAAGGTTTAACGTTCCGAAATTGGGCTGCTTCCACTTATTTTCTGTAGCATTTGTTATTGAGTAACCATCTTATAGATCAGCTTATGGACCACCTGCCATCTCACTTTGTGTTATAACGCTTGTGCCAACTAAGTGGTATCTATACGGTTTACTCGTATATGCGTTCCAAACGAAGCTGTCTGGTGGCTTCTCGAGGATTTTAGTCGTAGTCGTGAAGTTTGAAGGTGTGTGATCGTGGTGCAAACCAAATAGTGAATGTGTCGCATTGTTCGAAAGCTGGTAGTATAGTAAAATACGATTATGCTATGGAACTTCACATGGAAAACCTAAACTATGTACATTGAGAATGTAGGAAGATATATTTTTCATCAGAACAATTGGACGCTGCAACACCCCCAGTGAGGTTTTTCGGCCTTGAATAATATGAAATCACTTTCACAGATTCGAGAGGGTATGTAACGTTATTCATTTCTATTTGAAGGGTCCAGAGTTGATTTATTAAGGAATATAGTGGAGATTGGAGAAACCAGGATCGGTGATAGACACATCTGCTCTTCTTACAATACAGAGCCTTTGAAATGAAGAACTTAGCAATGAAGTAACGGAGAGCGTTACACTATGAGGCATGGTTGGAAAGACGTCACTACACATCACTGAGCAACCAAATAAAACTTCAGATTGACCTCATACTTTAGTGACGATTTAGAGGAAGCGGTATTCTTTTTTAATCATCCTGTATATACGAGTGCGCTGTAATTCGCAATGAGAAACACACCTCGTATTCATTGAAGACTCCTACGACGATTTTAGTCGCGACTAAATAGGTAAATTTTCATTTGATGTATGTTTTGAAAATCACCTCAGTCTTCAGCCTTTCACATCACGTGTCATGATTTGACTGTTTCATTTTTATCCGAGATCCCCCTCCATTCCATTCTGCCACAAATCCCTAGGACCTCTTGACCTTTTCCTTGTACTCAACTCTTATTCACACTCTCCCTCCCTCACACTGTCGCCCCTAGCCAAACCCTCTCTTCCTCCTCTCAATTTTTTATCCTCTTTCTTTCAGCAGTTTGCACTTCCTTGCCATTCTTTTTTCATTTCTCCCGCGCTCTACTACTTTCCTCATTATGCGTTGACGGAATTTTGGAGTCTCGTCAAGCAATAGCAGTAAGACAACATCATTTATAGGTTTTCTCTTCCCAAGTGCTTTTGGTTCTGAAGGTACTCAAAGTAGTAACCGCGGTGGTGCAATAAGTGTGCTTAATTTATTGATGCATCTTCGTTTGTCATTTGAGAACCCCTATACACAATAATGTAGGATTCGTAGCAGAAGAAGGGGCGCAGATCACTAAGTCCGCTCATTCTGCTCCTCTGCTCCAGCTCTTCTGCGCAGTGCAGGTATTAAATCAGTCTTCGGTCGAATAAGGGCGCCATTCGTTCTTCCGTATCGTAATATGCATGCATGAACGTGGGTAATATACAGAGCGTAACGTGCGTTAATTGCATCACGGAAGAAGACGACACTGTGTTACGTCTTATTATGACTGCACTTTAATCGTCTGGCAAGAATCGCGTGGAGGATCAATGAGTCGTTGTTGATGAGTTAATAATAGAGGTGTTAAGTATTGTTAAATATTTGCTATTTGTCGGAAGCCAAGGCACCTCCTCAAGAGCAACCCAATTTCCCAAGCAACAGAAGTGTGTATATACTGCTGCTTAATGATAGGACGGCGGTGATGATTGAGCTTATGCACTTTTGAATAAAAATGAATCTTCCTGTTAACGCTTCAACAGACTGTGACTAGAGCGGGCATTCTGAGGAACCCACGTAAAATGGTGTTGCGCAGGTTGAAAATACCGTGAGTGACTGAGCAATCGAAACTCGATTATAATTTGTCGAGCTTTCGATTCATAGAGAGCAGTTTTGTACGTCTCTGTACAAAAGAGAAACCCCGCTGCTAATTTCAAAAAGGGACGTGATGTACGAGTTGTAGTTAGTTAGGATAAGGGAAGGAACGCGGTTGTTCTCCAGTTCGTACAGCGTAGGCGCAAGTACATTACTTTGTAATCCAATTTCCATGTTAAATCACTTTAGAGGATCTCGGCTGAAAAACCGCCAGCTCTCCCGGAATAGGCGTTCGCGCTCGCTCGACGGTTTGTGTGGAATTGATGGTCCCTGAGGAAGAGAGAGGAAAATATCCGACAATTTTTCTGTGTTTTGGGTTGAAACACAATGATACAACCTCTCGTATCCTTCTTCCACAATGCTATTACGTTTCTCTCGGTCCAAACCGCCATCCAATTACAGGTTATGGACATTTTCGCGTAGGTTCTGATTTTATATCGCCCTAGAATTTCAAGTCCCCAACAGAATTAAACGAGATGCAGAATTATCGTGAACAAGTTAGAACTGGCGTCTCAATCTTTCCAGTGTTCCGACTCGGATGCTCCAGCTATGGGTCGTATTAATAAATTTTAATTTCATAATAAAACGTCTAATACGTTTTTTAATTAAAGAAAAGCATATGAATTGCGTGAATTTAAAAAGCTCAAGTCCTAGTGAACACGTACGAATCACTCGCTTAGGAAATTTTCCTAAAATTCCCCTACTGTGTTCTGATGAGAAGCTACGTGAAGTCACAGTCTGAAATTTACCGAGGAACTTATTTAAAAAGTCAAGTGTTAAACGGGATCACATAGGGCTATTATTTCGATATAAATTCATTCATTCAAAAGTAATTCACAACTTTTCTCACGACATTGAATGGTAGAAATGATTGGTTGCACAACTCTTTAAATTTATTTTTTCAAACAGTATTTCTCTGAGTAAACAGAAATATGACGTAATGACACATTCTTATCGGTAGTCGTTTCTGTCAAAACGTGTTGGTCGTATCACTTCCTCTACGTTAGTAAGGGAACTGGTTTGTTGCTTCCTACCCGGCATTTCACTAATTTTTGTAACAAAATAGGCCTAATAGTAACTATACCAGTTTCTAAAACTTCGATCTAAAAATGCAGGTTATTCTTGGAAGAAGTTTTATTTTTATTTTTTCAAAATTTGGGTATTCCTCAGATTGTTGAGTTTTGAGAGCTACTGAATCTCAAATATCTGGTGCGTTGCAACATAAAACCTTCCTTAGCTCTGCGTCAATTCACTTTGTACATGGCTAATTCTATTTAATCGATTCATTTATCACTCAGTTCCTTTGAACTTGGTCCAACAACACTTCACAGCAGCTGGAAGCGGTAGCGTTTACAGTTCTGGAATTTATTGTGCTGCTCGTACTCATTCCAGGACCATTATTGAGTAATTGGTACACACAAAATTGATGAAGCTGTAAACCCAAATTTTTTTAAGGAGGACAGTAATCGCTTTTGCAGAGTTATTGAGTAATAACTGTTAGAACTGGTAGTAAGCGAAACGGCAGTAGTTGAAACTCAGGAATTTCTGGAGTGAGCCCCATCTATCTCATCAGTGGTTTTAAACACTCACCCTTTGGGTATTGAATTGGACAACCAATTCGTTGTAGTCCAATCCAATACCGATTTTCATAAACATTCTACCAACATTCCAGCGGAGTTTATAAGGAAAAAACTGCGCGAAAAACGCTTTTGGTCGAAAATTTTGATAATTTATTGTACTGCTCTCGTCATTTTCCCACGAATGAGAATTTTATAGTATCATTGACTTATTGAGAGCTATCAATATAAAAAATGTAATTGAAATCGTTAGAGCCGTTTTTGAGAAAAAAAATTTGGTGTTTTGATCACTATAATGACTATAGTTAACTTTCGGGGGATTTTGCCCATACCCTCGTTATTGCGTCCCATGGTAACCTGTAGGCTAGACATCAAGTTTCAGCTGATTTGCTACGGTGGTTTTCTCTAAAAACTGCGCTAAAATCGATTTCGTCGAAAGTTTTGATAATTTATTGTGCTGCTCTAGTCGTTTTCCCACATATGGGAATTTCATGGTATCATTGCCTTATTGAGAGGTATCAATATAAAAAATTTAATCAAAATCGTTAGAGCCGTTTTGGAGAAAACAAAGTTGGTGTTTCAATCACTATGCTAACTATAGTTAACTTTCGGTGGATTTTGTTTATACCCTTATTTTTGCGTGCCATGGTAATCTGTAGGCTAGACATCAAATTTGAGGTGATTTGGTTCAGTCGTTTTCTCTAAAAACCGCGCTAAAATTGATTTCGTCGAATGTTTTGGTAATTTATAGTGGTGCTCTCGTTATTTTCCCATTGTTGGGAATTTTGAGGTATAATTGCCATATTAGGAGGTATCAACATAAAAAATGTAATCAAAATCGTTAGAGCCGTTTTTGAGAAAAAAAATATTTGGTGTTTTTATCACTATGATAACTATAGTTAACTTTCGGTGGTTTTGTTCATACCCTTATTTTGGCGTCCCATGGTGACTTGCGAGCGACATACACACACACACGAGATTCAATCGATCGCGTATTCTACGTTTGTTTCAGTGCAATCGCTAGAAAGTGCCTTTTTGTTATTGAGTAAACGGATGCATTCCATTAGAATTAAGGTCCTAAGAACCTACGAAATGGATATCCATTTTGTGAAGTTCCAACGCTTCCTTTACTAGTGATAGTTTCATCGCGCTAAGGCCAAAATATGCTAACGTTTAACGAAACGATTCGTTTCGATTTTTTTTGTTGCACTTTTCAAAATCTGCGACCATATGCTTGAGGTTAAGTTTTATTTCCCGTTACCCCACTCCAATCAGAAAGGGAGTCAGTGCACTATTGCAGGGTGTCTGCTAGTGTAGAAGATGTAGAACAAAGGATGTAGAGTACTTCCCTGGAGGACGTCCGCTCAATCCTACGAGACTAAGAAAGAGCTCGTTGGTAGCGCACAGTGAATGTTCTGTTCGTGGGATGAGATTAAATAGTGAACGCCAAACACTCAGAGACAGTCATATAGTTTCATACTCTCAAACGATTCGAAGAGCAAGTTGCTCGGCTATAACATCGGGGTAAGTTTCAAACCGGGAATCGGTCATAAACGGCGAGGAACAGTCTAGTCGCTCCAGTCGATGTTTAGCAATAAAGTGACTCGATGTAGTGATGATCGAGTGTCTATTAGCGATTTAAACGGCCGGGATGATGTAGCTGGGTGGTCATTCATACATCAAGTGGTGTGCGTGTGTGTGTGTGAGTGTATGGGGGGTGGTGAAGGGTGAACAAGTTATATTTACACAGTGAAACCTGAACTGCTCATGACTTACGAGAAATCGATATCAGTTCAACCTCGTGGGCTCAGCAGGGCGCCCTATTTAATTGCGGCTGCAGATTAGAGTGCAGGGGGTTTCTGACATTCAACTTTCGACCTTTGGTTTTCCTCGTCACGGCGCGACGCTTCCAATTGTTTAGCCCGAACGTCTTCACAAACAGTGAACTCCCCCGTGCAACGTAGTAACAATTGCATTTGACGTTTTTCTGCGTTTACAGGATTTAATTAACGCGACTTCTTGTGAGACGTATTAAAGAAAAATTATATTAACCGTTAATTCGCGATAATGTCACGAAACGAACTGTAATTTTTCATAGACAAAAATCATATGACCAGAAATAACAAATGCGCCTGGCCAACCAATAACTGTTGAAGGGTCGTCACTTGTAAATTTCGACAAGACGCAATACCAAATTCATAGAGAACAGTGAACCTTGATGAGTTGTTTAAAAAAATTTACTGCTACGCATCAGAAACTTTCCTCATGGCTTTGGCTACTAATCTACTTTTCACTCAATTAATTTGAACAAGATGAAACATAATTTTACGTTTCAAGTAGAAAATCGTAGCGGTTAAAGTTCCAAAATTTATTGCATAGGTGATTCATGGAACTGTCAATACGATTTTTTTTAGAAGGGTCGTGTTAACGTTCAGCAATCGACGGATTGAAACTGAATGGGAATAAGTGAAAACGCGGTGGATGGCTTCCGAAATTTCTTCGTTTGTTTTTAATAATTCAATGAACGCTGATATTCACGTCATACGAAAAAAACTGCTACAGAACAGCCCGTCTTCGACATTGTCGGTAATTTATTGAGCAGCTCCCGTCATTTTCTTACTAGTCTAGGAACTGGAACAGTCCACACATAAAATTGAATCCAAATCGTTAGATCCGTTTTTGAGAAAAATATATTTGGTAGATCACTATGATTAAAAAAATGCTTTTAGTAAATTAAACAGCTTTATACTTCTATTTTTGGTTTATTATTCATTCTGAATAATAATAATTTGGTCAGGAAAAGGTTTTTTCACAACCTCCCCTCAAAATTTGATACTTTACGTTTCAAGACATCAGGATTCTAAATCTGCAATTTCCGTCCGCGTTCATTGCCACAAAAATCTTATCTGGTATCCACTTGTTCCCCCCGCTGCAATCCGATCGAACGAAGCCCACGGTTGTTATGGGCGAACAATGGTTTAAAAAATCAACAAGAAGGCAATTTTTGGTACTTTTATCGCGAATACGCTGTGTTCCGTATCGTTTTTTATGTATTTTTAGATGCTTCGTCGAGTGGAAAAATTCTCAGAGGTGTACGACTGTGTCTAGACGAAAATAGTAATATCGTAGTCATTGTAGTGAGCCAAAGTCTACTACTTGAAAGAACTCCCAGGACAATAACTACAGCGAAAGTAATCATTTCATCGTTTGTACTCCCTTTTTCCCGACTCATTAAAACCACCAGCTCGACTAGCAACGTCGTGCCAATTGCCTACAGTCGCCAGAAATATTTAGATTTCGTCGTTCCGTTGTAGTCAGGTCATGTTTTACATGATTTACTGGTATTTTTCGATGCTGAATCAAATGGAATGGGTCTTGGAGGTGTGAGACCAGGGCAACCAGTTCAAGAGAAAAATAAACCGTAGTGTAATAATTTGGAGGGTTTTTGGTGTTGGAACGGTTGCTCTTATGCATACTTTGATGCCTTACGTTGACTTACAGAGTAAATCATGGATTTCAGCCGTTCTTTCACAGCCTCGTTCGCACACCTCTAGTATGTGTGTCAGTCTGTGTGTGTGTGTGTATCTCGCTCGCAAGTCACCATGGGACGCCAAAATAAAGGTATGAACGAAATCCACCGAAAGTTAACTATAGTTATCATAGTGATCAAAACACCCAATATTTTGTTTTCTCAAAAACGACTCTAACGATTTTGATTACATTTTTAATGTAGATGGCTCCTAATATGGCAATTATACTTCAAAATTCCCAACAATGGAAAAATGACGAGAGCAGCACAATAAATTACCAAAGCTTCCGACGAAATCAATTTTAGCGCGGTTTTTAGAGAAAACGACTGAACCAAATCACCTCAAATTTGATGTCTAGCCTACAGATTACCATGGCACGCAAAAATAAGGGTATAAACAAAATCCACCGAAAGTTAACTATAGTTAGCATAGTGATTGAAACACCAACTTTGTTTTCTCCAAAACGGCTCTAACGATTTTGATTAAATCTGTTATATTGATAGCTCTCAATAAGGCAATGACACCATGAAATTCCCATTGGTGGGAGAACGACTAGAGCAGCACAATAAATTATCAAAACTTTCGACGAAATCGATTTTAGCACAGTTTTTAGAGAAAACCACCGTAGAAAATCAGCTGAAACTTGATGTCTAGCCTACGGATTACCATGGGACGCAATAACGAGGGTATGGGCAAAATCCCCCGAAAGTTAACTATAGTCATTATAGTGATCAAAACACCAAATTTTTTTTTCTCAAGAACGGCTATAACGATTTTAATTACATTTTTTATATTGATAGCTCTCAATAAGGCAATGATACCATAAAATTCTCATTCGTGGGAAAATTACGAGAGCAGTACAATAAATTATCAAAATTTTCGACCAAAAGCGTTTTTCGCGCAGTTGTTTCCTTATAAACTCCCCTGGAATTCTTGTAGAATGTTAAAAAAAATTGGTATTGGATTGGACAACAAAGAATTGGTAGTACAATCCAATACCTAAAGGGTGAGTGTTTAAAACCACTCATGAGATAGATGGGGCTCACTCCAGGAATTCCTGAATTTCAACTACTGCCGTTTCGCTTACTACCAGTTCTAACAGTTATTACTCAATAACTCTGCAAAAGCGATTACTGTCCTCCTTAAAAAAATTTGGGTTTACAGCTTCATTAATTTTGTGTGTACCAATTACTCAATAATGGTCCTGGAATGAGTACGAGCAGCACAATAAATTCCAGAACTGTAAACGCTACCGCTTCCAGCTGCTGTGAAGTGTTGTTGGACCAAGTTCAAAGGAACTGAGTGGTAAATGAATTGAGTATGTAGAAATAGCCATGTACAAAGTGAATTGACGTAGAGCCAAGGAAAGTTGTGTGTTGCAACGCACCAGATATTTTTTAGAAGAATCGTGTTTATTTTTCTTGAGTTATCGGGTCAGAACTGTGAGAAACGGTAGTGAATGATGGTTGGAATTCTCAATTGATGATTCTGAGGAGGCACCCACATTTTTTATGGAATTTATGTTTATACGTAGAAAATTGTTATATACAGAATGAATAACAGATTTGATTATTTGCTGCAGTCATGAAAATAACTGAGTGCATGTGGGACCAAGGAAAGTTGTGTGATGCGTCGCGCCTGACGTTTACAGTTGTGCTAATTTGTGAAGCCATCCCTGGGTTCGTTACACCAGTTCAAAGACTTGATGAGATTATGTTTAATTTTGTTTGGTTGTTTAGTAATTTTACTGCAGAGACAATCTCTCTTGAATACTCCAGCGCTGAATTTGTTCGACTTATTTTGGGGCCATTAGAACGATTGCTTTTAAAAACCTCGTCACGAAATCAATTTCGTCCAGGTCGAACTCCTCTGCCCTGTATTAGATCCACCTTCACCTTCGTCAATTTCGTTTTCTATCCCCGAACAGAAGTGCTCTAATAATTTTCTCAGGCTCAATTTTATAAATTCAAAAATAGACATGATGAACCGTCAGTACAATGATGAAGAGAATAAAATTAATAAATGTGTACGTTCGTGAATGATAACATTTGCGGAAGTGGGCCATTAGCAGAAAATCGAAGGCGGAAGCGGTAAATCCTCGATTTTTTTTGAATATTGGTAAACCGTTCATCGAAAGGTTTGATGAAATCCACCTCTAATATCGTTTCGAGATGTAAGTAGTCCGTTCTTTCACACAATCCAAATCGCATTTTAGGACTTCACTACGAAATTGAACTCAACGAACTCGAATTAAATTAAACGAAAATGTATTTTCTCTTCGGGCGGGTAAACTATTTCGCTATGTCGTAGTGCCTCCACAATAGTTTTGTGTTGTTCCTGTTCACCTGAGGCTAGGTTAATGTCTCAAGTGGCGGATCGATGAACCATCAATGAATCTGCCCATGGATTTTCTGTCAAGTATTTTTCCTTAACATTATTGTCATACAACAACTACGCAAGTAGTAGTAGCAAGTAGTTTCTTTATTGAAAAAAGAAATGAGTTGACACACAGATTTTCGTTAAGTTGATACAACTTTTAGTGGTCGGAAGTTTCAGTCGTTTCAGTCGTGAAGAGATGAAGGAGGCGAATCCTTCAACACCTAGTGGGTTGAGACGGCTTTAATGCGTAGGTACAAGTTTCTCCATGCAATATCGTAGCATGGTCGTCGAATGTGAATCCCAAAACCGTCTTCGTATGACGTTGAGTTTTGTTCGAATGGAGGTTACTTTGCTGCAAACTATTTTATTGACTTTCGAGTCGTTTAAATTGCGAGTTTGAGCATGTGTCTCATACGGGTATAGAAATGTGATCTTGGAAACCTCCATTCCTCCATTGACTGAACTAATGTGTGTTTCTGAAGACTTGTGCCGCCTCTGCTTGGTTTTTACGGCTCATGACGTAGACCAAAACATTTGCGTATAAAACAGTGATATTTCGGAACTTTGGAACGTGACAGAAGACCTAGAACCTAAAATGCAAACTCTAAGGAATTCGTTTTGAATATTGACGGAGAATATGTTTTGGAGGTAGGTTGTTAATGTGGCGAACGGGTTGTGTGAGAGGTGAGGTTTTATTTTACAAAGAAGACCCGCGGGCCAGACGCGATCGTAACCTCGCTCAGCATCGAAAACTGCAGTTTTGCATACTTCCTTTCCGGAATTATAATACAGTCCACTCTTGAAAGTACTACGACAAAATAGCAAAAGCCCTTTAAGAAGACAGATGCCTGACGATCTTCTACTTCATCACAGTCCACCAAGAGTTCAGACAGTTCTCAGTCCCGATCCTATTTCTTAATTTCTCTGTATTCAGTGCTCATTCATTTCTGTCGTTTTCTAAATACACGATTTTTCATTGCTGAAACTATACATATATGTTGACACGTTTGCCGTGGCTGTCAACAACAGCATAATGTCCAAACTAACTTTGGTAGATCGTTCTTTGTTTTCCTTCCGACAATTGAGTTGAACTACTCAATTCTTCGCTCCAGAGCAACTCAGTGCGCATCACCTTTCATTACAAAAGATCTGAGATTTCGGCCATCCAGTCACGAATTGGTTTGCAGTTATGTATTGTCTTAATTCATCAGAACATAACGCTGCGATAATTTGCCTCGAACGATTCACTTCGCAATTCGATTATAAGCCTGCAGATCAAGATGGGCGATTGAAATAAGGTAAAGGGTAAAATCGGTAAAGACGGGACGGAGTGGTCACTATATCCACTTTCACACTTGAATTTAAATAAACAACAACGAAGGCCGTTTTCAAGATTCAATAACCCCAGTTATTTTTAATGGCCTGACATGGTGTTTTTATGAATCAGAAATTGACATGTGTCTGGTCCGGAAAATTGTTTAGATCGTATTGTAAATTGTAATACAAATAAACTCGAATGGTTGACTAAATAATAATAATTGCTATTAGATTATAATTGGATCGGATTACAATCAGAGCAACTATGATTAGACTGTCGAATATTGATTCATTAAATTAAATGTGCTACCAGGGCGTGTTGTATTAGGGATGTGGACATCGGCACCTGGGCCATTCGCCGCCAGACGCTTGAATCATACTTCAGCGCTCAACAAATTGACGATATCAGTGTATCATCTTGAAGTATAACGTAGGTATTGGAACCATTGCTTTAATTGAAGGGCGAGGGGGATATTAATAGGTTCCAGATTCAAAATTTCCATGCATGCTTTTAAGTTCTAAGTGTTCCCGAATTATTCAGTCTGGCCCTATTCATTACTTTATCAAAGCCCACTTGATTCGGGTGACATAATTAGAAGCTACATGGAGTGAGCTGCAAATGAATTTCACGAACTGAGAGCAGCATCTCGGCATTCCCAAACGGAAGTCTTGTCATGAACAAGAACCAGGGGCCAGTCCGCTCCCCAGGATTCACATGGGGAAGAAGCGTAGGCACCGGAAGAACGGCTCATGTCAATTCGAACGCTAGGGCCAGCCACCCATTCAGGCTGCTCAATCTGCAGCCAAGTAGAATGACATCACGGGAGCACTCGTCGGCCCACAGCCACTGACACAGCGCCATTAAGCAAGGCTCAGCAGTTAATGTCAAAGTGTTGGGTTCGTGGCGTAGCGTGTTGTTGGCGAAAGAGGGGGTGAAAGCCACAAAGCTAGGTACCGTTTCCAACCGCCTTAGGTCCCCAGACAACCCACCTCATACGTGTGACACGTTCTCGGGCCGCCTCAGATGTCAGCATCTATCTCAGCGCACGCTGAGGTCTGTTGGAATCGAGTAGGATCGTAATTCTGAGAAAGGAATCATAAATATTTTGAAGGAAATCTCTTATTGGCATCTGGAGTTGCTGTTTGCGCGGATAGAGTCAAAAATAAAGGAGATTGTGTGAGATTTACAGTGAGTCACACCTCACGCTACCATGGAGTCGACTCTGGCGCCTCTCAGAAAATTTCCGACAGTAACTAATGAACAAGCTACAACAGATATTAGCACGCATGAACAGATATAGTCGCAATTATTACTTTTTACTCGAGGTTGGGTACGTTTGATCAAAATCGTAGGAGCCTATGGAAAGGACTTTGGTAGACCTCAATTTTTGATAAAGTCCTAATACGTTACTTCCGTAGTTACCCTGAAATTGCTGAACCACACTCCGCTCGATTTCAACTCTGACAACGTGTTGTTAATCCCAGATTAGATTTATCTTTCTCAACATGAATCTTTCAATATTTACTAAAGTTAACATACCTGTTTGGTGAGTCCGTCTCCTCTGCCAAGTGAGATACTGCGGGCGTACTCGTACTTCCAATTTAACAATATTGTATACAAGCCAAAAGATGGACTAGGTATGAGAAACCCACCCCTACTCAAAGACCCCCCAAAACTCGTATCTTGCAGCCTAGAATAGATTGATTTTCATTCGGACTGATAAGCATTTATATCAAGGAATGACGCTGGTCATTTTAGCTGCATTTTGTTACTTTCCGCTACCCGAAGGGAAGGAAAGTATAGTAATCGGCTCAAAAAAATATCTGGTGCGTAGCAACACACAACTTTCCGCCACCCCTTTAAGTTCGAACACCACCTTCATAGGCGGGCGCTATATCTTCGTTCAACGCATTTTTACAGGAACATTTATGGAGAACAAAATGTAGGGACTAGTTAGTTGAGAGTACTCCGAATGTTTGATCGAAATCGTTAGAGCCGTTTTTGAGAAAATTGGAATACCGATAAAATAATATTCGACAAATCTCCTTTTTTGTGTTAACTTGGCTTATATCTCCGTTCAACATATATATACAGAAATAATTATAGAGAACGAAATGTTGGTATGGGTGACTAAAAGACACTCCATTAGGATTTATCACTTCTGGTAACGAAGTTGCTCTGGAATTTGCGGATATGTTAGAAAAAACGTTATTTACGACACATTTGGTTTTTATCTCTGTGCATTGGAGCGTCACAGGAACATTTATTGAGAAGAATATGTAGGTATCAACTATTTGAAAACATCCTGTGAGTTTGGTGGAAATCGCTGAAGCCGTTTTGCCAAAAGCGTAAAAACCTATTTTGCTTCAGGGGCCCATACCTCCGTTCACCGTATTTTCATGGAGATATGTATGGAGAAGAAAAGTTAGGTATTGATTAGGAGAAGATAATTTGAAAGTTTAATCAAAATCGTTGGAGCCGTTTTCGAGAAAAATGCGAAAAACCCTAGTTTTTGACACATTTTCGTCCCCCCCCCCCTTCCTCCGGCCGAAGTCGTCCATAACCTTATTTTGGTGTCTACAAAAATAACGAACAAAACAAAAAGAACCAACTCAATCGGATCAGCCGTTCGCCCGCAAATCGAACTACAGACACACACACACAGACATACACACAGACATACACGGACCTCTCTCCGAAATTAGGTTTTTAGACTCAGTAGGGTCTGAAACGTAAAGATCTGAAGAAAACCCAACTTTTTTTTTTGGGCCGATTACTATACTTTCCTTCCCTTCGGGTAGCGGAAAGTAAAAAATTTGGGTTTTCTTCAGATCTTTACGTTTCAGACCCAACTGAGTCTAAAAAACCTAATTTCGGCGCGTGGTCCGTGTGTATGTGTGTGTGTGTCTGTAGTTCGATTTGCGGGAGAACGGCTGATCCGATTGAGCTGGTTCTTTTTTTGTTTTGTTCGTTATTTTTTGTAGACACCAAAATAAGGTTATGGACGATTTCGGCCGATGGGAAGGGGGGGGGACGAAAATGTACCAAAAACTAGGGTTTTTCGCATTTTTCTCAAAAACGGCTCTAACGATTTTGATTAAACTTTCAAATTATCTTTTCCTAATCAATACCTAACTTTTCTTCACCATACATATCTCCATGAAAATACGGTGAACGGAGATATGGGCCCCTGAAGCAAAAATAGGTTTTTTACGCTTTTTGGCAAAATGGCTTCAGCGATTTTCACCAAACTCACAGGATGTTTTCAAATAGTTAATACCTACATATTCCTTTCAATAAATGTTCCTGTGACGGTCCATTGAACCGAGATAAAAATCAAAATGTATCAAAAATAACGTTTTTTCTAACATTTCCGTAAATTCCAGGGTAATTTTTTCACCAAATGTGATAAATTCTAATGGAGTGTCTTTTAGTCACTCATACCCACATTTCGTTCTCCATAATTATTTCTGTATGTATATGTTGAACGGAGATATAAGCCAAGTTAACTCAGAAAAGGAGATTTGTAGAATATTAATTTATCGGTATTCCAATTTTCTCAAAAATGGCTCTAACGATTTCGATCAAACTTACGGAGTACTCTCAGCTAACTAGTCCCAACATTTTGTTCTCCATAAATGTTCCTGTAAAAATGCGTTGAACGAAGATATAGCGCCCGCCTATGTAGCTGGTGTTCGAACTTAAAAGGGTAGCGGAAAGTTGTGTGTTGCTACGCACAAGACACACACACAGACATACACACACACGGACCTCGCTCCGAAATCAGGTTTTTTAGACTCAGTATGGTCTGAAACGTAAAGATCTGAAGAAAACCCAATTTTGTTTTTTTTTTTGGCCGATTACTATACTTTCCTTCCCTTCGGGTAGCGGAAAGTAATTAATTTGCATAAAGTGAAGGTTAATTATGTTCTAAAACCGAAAACGCGAACGGAATAGTTGGCAGTCAAAAACATCTCGCTCCATCTTCCTGGAGTTACCCCGGAGTACGGTGCGATGCTGCCAAATCCTGTTAAAGTGAACCATCGAACTTGGTTGGTGTCTCGTAATCGGTCAACTGCAGCTCCCGTTTACTCAGTGACCCGCATAACTTTGGCCCTTTCAATATTTGCCAATTGACCCGGCTGACCGAGCGACCTGCTATAAAACCTCCCACGCTGACAACCTCGGGCAAAAGCTGCAATTTAAATTGCGCTTTACCCCTTTCCGTTGATCCAGGCTTCGTAAAACAAATGAGACTGTTCGTGCACTTTGCATTATCGTGAAGTATTGCGTATGACACCGTGAGTGTCGACGTTATAATAGTAATCGCGTCACTATAAGAACTGTCAGAGAACGAAATGTATTATTTAGAGCTAACTACACAACGAAGCTAATCACTGTGATAAATATATCTATTTTGGCATCAATTTTGCTCGTACCCTTATTTTTTGTATCACGATAATCTGCCGGCTAAGTAATTAATAAATTGGAGTTGGTTTTGCTCGAGCCTTTTTCTCTAAATCGCGTTCACACACACCGACCCGTTTCCCAAATGATATTTTTCGGACGCAGGAGTTCTTATAGCCCTAAGGATCTGGAGAAAAGACAAACAACTATTTTGAGCCGATGATGTAACTTTCCTTGTGCCTACGCGATGGGAAGTATAGTTTCCTTCCTGCCACGTAGGCCTAAGGAAAGTAGAAAGGCGCAATGACGCAGGATCAGTACGATAAACTAAGCTATTATCAAAATACTAACATTTACTGTTGTTCCATCCATACTGTCAACTAGAATATTTTGGTTCCTGGTTATTCCGGTGGAGAAAAAGAGGCTAGGAACTGAAGTGGACGAATATCCACTCACAGGACGGAAGCATTGTACGAGTTTCATCATCTCAACAGTTTTCCTCTCATGGGAACGACCTGCCGCAATACCGAGTTAAGGGTCACTTTGAATACTATGCAAGATTCTACCAAGTGTGTCTATTGAACTTTTTGACAACGACGTAAACCGTCTCAGGGGGAATTCTAGGTTTCGACTAAGACAGTTTTCCATTGCTTAACAACGAAAATATTTTATTGTCTGCTTCCCATGCCTTTTCTATTTATGAGCCTCTCGATTACTCGGTATTCTTGACGCGACAAACTGCTAAGGTGTAATTCTGAGGATATAATCGTGGAGACTAGTGCAAGTTTTGTCAGGATGATTCCAGGACGTCAAACCAGGCAGACGTTAAAGGAACGAGATTGGTAGCTGAAACGACGTGCACATTTGTAATTGAGGCTCGTCGAAAAAAAAAACGTGTCCCTTTCGCCTGACCGATTTCCCTACCACATTAATCTAAGTTCAACAATATTTCTAATATCAACGTTACGAATAATACCCTTTACTTAAACAGAACTTCCAGTCATATTTAACTTAACTTTTGAACGTGATAACCGATTCTAAAAAATCTGCAAGAAAACCGAAATATCTTTTTACTTTCCTTGCTCTACGAAGTAGAAAGGAAAGTTATGTAATCGGCTGAAAAAAAAATTCTTTACGTTTCAGACCCTCCTGAGTCCGAAAAACACTATTTGGGAAAATGGTCTGTGTGTCTGTGAACGATTTTTAGAGAAAACCATCGTACCAAATCATCTCAAACTTCATATCTCGCCCGCAAGTCACCATGGGACGCGAAAAGGAGGGTATCAACAAAATCCACCGAAATTTAAATATAGTTATCATAGTGATCAAAACACCAAATATATTTTTTCTCAAAAACGGCTCTAATGATTTTGATTAAATTTTTTATATTGGTAGCTCCCAATATGGCAACTATACCATAGAATTCCCATTTGTGGGAAAATGACGAAAGCAGCACAATAAATTACCAAAATTTTCGACGAAATCGATTTTAGCGCGGTTTTTGGAGAAAACCACCGTACCAAATCAGCTGAAACTTGATGTCTAGCCTACGAGTTACCATGGGACGCCAAATTAAGGGTATGGGAAAAATCCACCAAAAGTTAACTATAGTTATCATAGTGATCAAAACACCAAATTTTGTTTCTCAAAAACGGCTCTAACGATTTTGATTAAATTTGTTATATTGATAGCTCTCAATGAGAAAATGATACCCTAAAATTCCCATTTGTGGGAAGATGACGAGAGCAGCACAATAAATTATCAAAATTTTCGACCGAAAGCGTTTTTAGCGCAGTTTTTTCCTTATAAACTCCGCTGGAATGTTGGTAGAATGCTAAAAAAAATTGGTATTGTAGGGCAATCCAATACCTAAAGGGTGGGTGTTTAAAAACGATCATGAGATACATGGGGCTCACTCCAGAAATTCCTGAATTTCAACCACGCCCGTTTCGCTTACTACCAGTTCTAACAGTTATTACCCAATAACTCCACAAAAGTGATTACTATCCACTTCAAAAAATTCGTGTTTACAGCCTCATTAATTATCTGTGTACCGGTTGCTCAATATGGGTCCTGCAATGAGTACGAGCAGCACAATCAAATCTGGAACTGTAAGCGCTACTGCTTCCTGCTGCCGTAAAGCGTTATTTGACCAAGTTCAAATTAACTGAGTGATAAATGAATTGATTAAATCGAATTGGCCATGTACAAAGTGAATTGACGTAGAGGTAAGGAAAGTTTTGTGTTGCAACGCACCAGATATTTTTCATCTGCTCTACATGCCTAAACGGATCCCTGATGGTAACTTGTTGTAAACGTATCTTCATTCTCTCGAAAGTCGGACCCAGTGTAACTAAGAAATTCCCATTTGACCCGAACATGACTTTCCTTCAACTCCCACTAAATTCTGTCATCATCTAGGATAATGCACATGTTATGAATTTCACCATTTCCCAACTGAAGTATTAATGTTGATAATTCGCTTCTTTTCACTAATAAATGTGACGAAGCCATTACCAGCCAAAAGCTATAGCGATCAAATTAATTAACGTGGGAAAACTCACTGCTTCCACTCACCTATGGTATACATACCCCCAAGCATTCACTCAGTCTTCACTCATTTCCCAGGTGTATAACTGGCTCATGGTTCTCGATTCACTCCAAAAACTCTTATATTTCATTCTCATCTTCTCCCTGGTTGGTGCGTTAGGTATGTGTCGATGAAAAGTCTACTTTTGCATCCAAAAACCAGTTAGTCAGATTTGTCGAGACAAAAAGTTTTCCTTCCTTGACACCGAATCTGTCAGATCCGTTCCACATGCCCTGAATCAAAAATATCCTCAAGCATTAGTCAATTACTAAATTCACCTTGGAAGCCCTTAAAAATTACGTCGGACATCAAAAAACTATCCTCACCCCCCCCCCCCTTGGTTTTCTCGTCCTGTGACTGATCGAAATGATTGGGTGGCCAGAGACTTCCATTCATTGCATTCATATATGAAAACGCGTGAAAGAAAGACAAAAAATTAAAGGCTATAGGTAAGTTGACTGAGGGGAATGAATTAAGATGGCACTGTATGAATATGAATCACAGGAACTCCTCGTAATTATTACGCTGTAAATCACACATTGAGATGATTTGAAAAAAAATGGGACGGGTCTCAGAGGTGTGAGACTACGTCAAGCTGTGCGAGTAAATGTAATCGTTTTTTTGTTATTTCTGGCACCACAAACACAAGAAACAAATTTAAATACGCCTACGAGGTTGTTCAATGGTCGTCATTATTACCTTAGAAATTTATGAAGATGATTCAAGTCACATCGTAAACTGAACGTAATCCTAACTGAACTAATCAAACCTAAACTGTTTAATTAGCACCAGACTATCAAATTGAAATGCAAGTTTTGTATAATTTACAGCACTTTGCAAACTGGAGTAAATTAATAAAGTCATCGCAACCTGATTAAAATAAAGTCGGGAAAGACAGTGAACCCCAAGGAAGTACGAAAGAAGAGGAAAATAATATCGCAGCACACTTTTTAATGAGGACAACTGTTATGCTCCTTCTTAGGAGTGTAAATACTTGAGCGCTTCTTTTCACAGGAACTACTTTCCTTCATTTTATCTTTCGTTTTTTTTTTAATGTTTTGATTTTCAGCTCTTTCTTCAATGGGTCTAAGCAGAACATTTTCCCAAATGGTCTTTATCAGGCTTAGAAGCCCTTGAAACGAGAACATCTGAAGAAAGCACAAAAAAAAAGTTTTTATCCGATTAAATAACCTGCCTCCCTATTATATGGGACTAAAGAAATTAGAAAGTTTATAACTGCTGAGCAGCAAATGTTAAACCTAATGAAACACTTGACTCAAGGCTCTTGCTGGGCGTATCCCGTAATGCCCATGCAGTAAAAGCGTCGTCGTGTCCAAGAATCAAATTATGAACGCCTTATCTCAGGAAATCTTTTAAATGACTGCCGCTCTGCGGATAGCTCGTAGAGAGTAGTTATTATCACGAGGCGAGACATTTTTCGACTTACCGCGACACACTTTCATGAGCGAAGTAAAACTAAGTTATCGGATGTAAAGCTGATTGGCAAGCAAGAAATTAAAGTGGCAAGGAAGACCTCTGAGTGTACAAAGACTATCAACATCACACAGCTTCCCTGACTCCCGCAAACCACAGTATGAAGGCCGTTTATTTTCTCTAATTTTAATCAAGTCAGAACGGTCTTAATAACATGGTCGATAAAGTCTGAAAATTTCGGCTCTAGTCGCCGTTCGACGGACTATCGTAGAAGCATTTATGGTACACTATCTTTAGATATTAACTACTTCGAATCACCAGAATTGGATTTAAATCGCTGAAGGCACAAAAATATTTAAAAACCTCTTCATATTCGTTCGCTACATTTCCCGGTATTTATCGGTAGAAGATACGTACGTCGTAACAATTGTCGGAAGCCAAAAAGGCCGCATTAACCTTTGTTAACCTATGGCTATTAAATACTTGACATTCTAGACAAGAAAGAGCCCGTGGGCACCAACACGTTTTGACTATTGGCATTTATTTCCCTTTTGGAGCATAAGCTGCGATTTTTTGTTTTTTGTTTTTTTTTCATCAGCACCCACTTGACGTGCTCGCAGCATTGAGCGACGGTGCGGGGTTTTGCCTGGATTTCGTGAATCTACTGTGCACATATCAGCACGGTCAGGTCATCCACATTAGTTTGTGGTAGCTTTACAGAATTGTCGAATAAAACACGGATCACCGTCTATGCGTTCAACAGGGATTTGTTAGTTTTATGTTTTAAGTGGCCTAATTCACAACGTGAAGGAGTTGCGGTTGATGACTGCTAAACCTTATAACTTTGCCGCGCACAAAAGCATGAATAGTCGATCCATTTTTTCGATCCGGCTCATCGACCAAGTGGCTCATCCGGCTCATTTTCCGCCAATGTGACTACGCGTATTCTGTTGACCTCTTAAACCAGCTCGCCGTTAACTTTAAATCAACTCCACCGAACCGTTCGCCTATACTTTCCAAACTTCACTTTTAAAATGGATTGGAATTTGTAAGCCAATATAGCAACCTAATTATAGTTGAATCGACCACCTCTCTTCTCGGACGATGAGAAGGTAGAAGTGAGTTAGTGAGGTAGAGCCCGCACTGATCGATGGAAACGGGAAAGACGAATGAAAGGCCGAAACGGATGACGAGACGGAAGGCGCCAGCAGAAAGCATTTCAATCAGCTACTTTATCTTGAGAGTAACTGCGAAGATATAGAATCGAACTAGACAACCTACTGGTCAATTAGAGAAATGGATGCTTAATAGCAAAGCAATGAATATCGATACATTCTGAAGAGAGCATGTACGGGATTTGTTTTTGTTTTTTTTTTCATTTCAACTGAAATACCATTCTTTGTCGAACTGCGCACCCGCGTTCGAAATTCTCCGTTGGGGGTCTTCCCTTCGCAAAATAAACACACTAACGAAGGTAATAAGACGGAGTACCAGTATACTACCATCTCGTTTTGAAAATAGTTTATTTTCCGCCTGCTCCTTCTAACGATAACAAGCAAGTAACCCCCAGTGATGTTACTCTTTTTACTTAATGCAAGAGATATGAGTCTTTATACGAGGAAATCTCCATCGGGTGATAGAAAACAAATCGACTATGTTCTCGCGAATAGCCGTTTTAAGAACTGCGTAAAAAGAGTGGCTGCCTATCCAGGTGCAGATATTGCGTCAGATCACAATCCACTGGTTGCAGATATTTCTGTGAAGGTTAAGTGTATCAGGAAGTCAACCCGTGCCAAGAGACTGGATCTGTCTAGACTATGCTCAATTACTGTGAAGTCTGCGATGTCAGAGGGCATCAACTCTCAGCTCCGCAGGTTGGTGGAGTATGGTGCCCGTGATGTTGACTCTTTGTGGTCATCCTTGAAGGTGGCAATATCGGAGTCGACTGGTAAGCATTTACGAACTGATGGCCGGGTGAAAAAGAGATGCTGGATGACTGACCGAATTCTCGATCTGATGGAGTTGTGGAGAGCCAACAAGGGACATGCAACAGAGTACCAAAAACTGCATACCTTGGTCAAAGGGGAGATCAAAACTGCCAAGGAGGAATGGATGTTGAAGGAGTGAGGAGATGGAGGAACTCGAGGCACAGCATGATCTTCAGCGATTGTATGAGAAGGTTAAAGGGATCACAGGGTTGATGAGGAAAAGAGCCCCAATGGTGATATTGGGAGACGACAACAGGCCGTTATTGGACCGTGATGATGTGATCAATGCCTGGAAGGCCTACATCTCCCAGCTTTTCAATGATACCCGGCAGGATGTAGAGGTTGATGAGCAGAACCTTGAGGGTCCATCCATCCTTAAATCGCAGGTTCTCCATGCCATCTCCATTGGTAAAATCAGGAAAGCAGTAGGCCTGGACGAGATTCCCATGGAGGCAATCAAGCTGATAGAGGAGGACAACTTGGATCTGGTGGTGGAGCTGTTCAATCGGATTTATGAGACTGGGAGGCTTCCTGAGGAGTGGTTAAAGTCCACCTTTGTGGTGATCCCCAAGAAGCAGCACCCCAAAACTTGCAATGATTACCGGCTGATAAGCCTAATGAGCCACATGCTGAAAACGTGTTTGAGAGTTCTTCACGCTCGCATCCGCTCCAAGTGTGAGTTTGACCTTGATGATGCCCAGTTCGGTTTCCGGCACGCCTTTGGTATATGAGAAGCATTGTTTGTCTTTAGCGTCCTAATGCAGAAGTGTCATGATCAGCGTAGAGATGTCTTTGCCAGCTTCATTGACTATGAGAAGGCGTTTGACCGTCTCCTGCATTCAAGGCGTTTTGAGGTTCTGAAGGAATGTGGAGTAGATGGGAAGGATATTCGCATAATCCACAACCTGTACTGGAAGCAGGTGGCGGAGGTACGAGTGGGTGATATTGTGACGCCTGAGCTCAGCATACAGAGAGGGGTTAGGCAAGGATGCCTGCTTTCACCTCTTCTTTTCAACCTTTATGCAGATCGTATATTTAAGGAAGCGGTTGATGATCTTGATGTTGGGGTCAGAGTGAACGGGGAGCGAATCACCTCCATCAAATATGCTGATGATACCGTGTTGTTGGCTGAGAGCCTGGAGGATCTTCAGCTTCTCTTGAATAGACTCTCGAGTGCTGGCCAACGGGCGGGTCTGACAATCAATATTATGAAGACCAAATGGGTGGTTTTCAGTCGTTCCTCTCATGATGATGCTGTGTTGACACTCAATGGCCGCAGAATTGAACGAGTAAGGAGATTCAAGTACTTGGGCTGCCTCATCAACGAATCTATGGACCCGGACATGGAGGTCAAATGTAGAATTGGGAAGGTTAGGTGAAAATGAGAAATCTTTTCCGTGATAAGAACCTCAACTTCTCTCTCCGATGGAGAATGGTAAAATGTTATGTCTTGTTGTACGGAGCGGAGGCTTGGACCCTAAAGGCTGCCACCCTGAGCAGAATAGGAGCCTTTGAGATGTGGCAATCGCGTAGGATGTTTATGATCCCTTGGACAGCCCGCATTTCAAACGAGGAAGTTCTCCGGCGGGCTCAGGTTCAGAGGAAGCTCCTGGCTACGGTGAAATGCCGTAAAATTGCATACTTGGGACACATATTGAGGGGAGAAAAGTATCGGCTACTTCAGTTGATTATGAAAGGGAAGATCGAGGTCGGCGCGGTGCTGGAAGAAGACGGCTCTCCTGGCTGAATAACTTGAGGAAGTGGACGGGTATACAGCGTGCGGAGGAGCTTTTCAGGACTGCAGAGGACCGGGACGCTCTCGCCGCAGTGATTGCCAACGTCCGGTTAGCCGGATAAGGCACATACAGAAGAGATATAAACCAATGGCAATGTTACCGGCTATAGAAAATAACTGTGGTGTGAATTTTTGAGAGTCAGTCACAATAAAACAAACAGCTTCCCTGGGCCGACCTTTCGCTCACTTTATTAAGCATCTTTAGGGCAATAACATATCACAGTAGGTAAGCTAACAATAAACTACGCTATAGGCGACTTTTAGTAACGGAATTGCAATGTTGGCGATAAAATACCTCGGAAAACCCCGATATTGATTCCTTTCAATTTTTTACGTCGGATTCTGTAGACTAACTATACAGAATTTGAGGGGAAACAGATCTTGTGGGTAACTACTAATAACAACCAGCGGCGTTGGTAGAAAGTACGTGGGAGAAGCCCAAAGCTTTCAGGGGTCTCTGTGGCAAGAGCAGCTAGGTCATTCCTAGACGTGCCAATGTGAGCACGGGTCTGCTCAAGACTCAGACGCCAGCAGCAAAACCGCAGGCCTCAAGCAATAGTCAATATCCTGTTCACCTTCGCGACTAAGCTGTCAGTTGTGAAGGTAATCGATCTCTGCAATGGCTGTAGCCCTTCCAGCCCAAAAATTGACTCAAGGGCCTCGAGTATCGCGTGTATTTCTGCCTGGTTGTTGAATCAGTTATATACCAACCAAAATAAAACCAACACACGAGGGTTTTTTTTTAAATTTTCTCGGAAACAGCAATAAAGTTTTTGAATACACTTGTAAAATTATTCTTGACCACACAAGGCCTAAGTATTGTTCCATATAAAACTCTATGGGAAAGTTTGGCGAACAGAGATAGAAGCCTATGAAACAAAGTTATGCCCTTTTCCCATTTTGGCAAAACAGCTTCAACAGTTTTCGCCGAACTCACGGAATTTCTTCAACCAGTCTATACTTCTACGCTGTTCCTCAGACGTGTTCCTCTAGTAGTCAGTTTAACAGAGATAACCATCGAATCATTGTCCATAATCGCGCCTTTCGTTAACGTTTCCATAATTCCCCAAGTAACCCCATGATAAACATGACAGGGTGTCTTTCAGCGACCTATACCCAAATGTTCTACTCCACAACTATTTCTGTATCTATCTGAACAGAGAGGTAAGTCACGATAGCTCGGAAAATGGTATTTGTAGTACATCAGTATAATTTTTTTCGATTTTCTCAAACACTGCTCTAAAAATTTGGATCAAACATACAAAATACTCACAACTAACCAGTCAATAAGTTTTGTACCGCATTAACGTTTTGTAAAAATGCGTTGAACGAAGATATGGCGCTCGTAGTTACTGCAGATCTTCGAATTTCCGGGGGTTGAAGAAAGATGTCAGCTGCTCCGTACCAGATATTTTAAATGAAATTCTCATACATTCGCCTTCCAGCCAAATTGATATGTTTGAACGTTCGAAAGAGTTTTGCTCCATAATTTCAGAAAATATGTATTGATGTTTTTGAAAGTACATAAAGATAAATTAGGAGTTCGAGACTGGTATCAAGTAAATATAAACATAAAACCAAACTACAAGGAAAACGATAAAAGAGAAACACTTGACATGGGGTAAGCACTGTTTAGGGAAAACAATTGGGATTCGAAAATCTTTGAGACTGTGTTCATAACGGGGTTATCAATAAATCAAAAGCAATTGGTACTTTCCACGTGTCGGTAGGGTATTTAGGCCCCACTGAAAACTCGCTACCAGGCGTCGGACCAAAAGAGCTACGACTCGACAACAAATAGGCCATAACTTCGGCGTGTCACGGAAAATGAGGATGAGCTTGTGTCGTACGAATAATTACTAGCAAATGCTTTAGTTCCGGTAATTCAAAGGAAGGGGGAGGGGTGGTTACTGTGAGGCAAACGATACGTGGTTTGATTATTTTCTGGATTTAGAAGACTGAGACTGACATTTAAATATAAAAACCCTGCAAATTATTACACAACATAAACAGCTTGACCTAGCATTAATGCTCCGAGACCCATCCCGTTCGATTCAGCATCGAAAAATATCAAAATGAAACCCAAAGAAAGGTCGAAAAGAACTGAATCGTAATATTAAAATAAACAAAAAAAACCGAAAGTATCTAGAAAAAAATTAATTTTAATATGGAAACATGCACGCTAAATACTAATATCAAAATGTAACCAAAAATCTATGAAAAAAACCAGAATGAGAATGAAACGAAAGAATCTAAAAAATTTGAATCGTATTAAAACCAAAAAAAACGAAACGAACGAACTATTAAATAAATAAACCAAAAATAAAAGGATAATGAAAAGTTCAATCGAAGATAACAGATATTTTGCTAACGGAAATAGTTGAGACGGAGTGAAACAGTCATTCCTGGAGGTGAAGACGAGAACAAGGCAATCGGACGAAAGAGACAAATCGTAATGCCAAAGGTTATATACGAAACACGAGCGCTTCCTAGAGGAAGCAAAAAATATCTGGTGCGTTGCAACACACAACTTTCCTTAGCTCTACGTCAATTCACTTTGTACATGGCTAATTCTATTTAATCAATTCATTCATCACTCAGTTCCTTTGAACTTGGTCAAACAACGCTTTACGGCAGCAGAAAGTGGTAGCGCTTACAGTACCGGAATTTATTGTGCTGCTCGTACTCATTGCAGGACCATTATTGAGCAATTGGTACACAGATAATTAATGAGGCTGTAAACACGATTTTTTTAAAAAAAGGATAGTGATCACTTTTGCAGAGTTATTGGAAAATAATTGTTAGAACTGGTAGTAAGCGAAACGGCAGTAGTTGAAATTCAGGAATTTCTGGAGTGGGCCTATCTCATGAGCGTTTTTAAACACTCACCCTTTAGGTATTGGATTGGACTACAATACCAATTTTTTTAAACATTCTACATGAATACCAGCGGAGTTTATAAGGAAAAAACTGCGCTAAAAACGCTTTTGGTCGAAAATCTTGATAATTTATTGTGCTGCTCTCGTCATTTTCCCACGAATGAGAATTTTATGGTATCATTGCCTTATTGAGAGCTATCAATATAAAAAATGTAATTAAAATCATTACAGCCGTTTTTGAGAAAAAAAATTTGGTGTTTTGATCACTATAATGACTATAGTTAACTTTCGGTGGATTTTGCCCATACCCTCGTTATTGCGTCCCATGGTAACCTGTAGGCTAGACATCAAGTTTCAGCTTATTTGGTACAGTGGTTTTCTCTAAAAACCGCGCTAAAATTGATTTCGTCGAAAGTTTTGGTAATTTATTGTGCTGCTCTCGTCATTTTCCCATTGTTGGGAATTTTGAGGTATAATTGCCGTATTAGGGGGTATCAACATAAAAAATGTAATCAAAATCGTTATGGCCGTTTTTGAGAAAAAAAATATTTGGTGTTTTGATCACTATGATAACTATAGTTAACTTTCAGTGGATTTTGTTCATACCCTTATTTTGGCGTCCCATGGTTACTTGCGAGCGACATACACACACAGACTGACACACACATGAGAGGTGTGCGAACGAGGTTGTGAAAGAACGGCTGAAATCCATTATTTACTCTGCGGGAGGGAAGGAGTACTAACGACAAAACTTCCGCGTTGTACTCCGTTTCGTTAATTTTTTTTACCATTTTTTGCCCATAACAACCATGGGCTTCGTCCGATCGGATTGCCGAGATGGCGGCACAACTAGATACCAAATGGGATTTTTGTGCGAAAGAACGAATTTTTTAGACCACGTTAGAGGCACAAAACGGCCCGGACGGTGGTCGGGGGACGGGTGACGGCGGACGGACATTGCAAATTTGGAATCTCCAAGTCTTGAAACGTAAAGTATCAAATTTCGAGGGGGGTTGTAAAAAATTTTTCGTGACCGAAAACACAGGGTTATTATTCAGAATGAATAATAAACCAACATTGTGAGGCCACGGTGTGTTAGCTTTCAATTCAAAACAAAATCAACTTTTGCAAACCTAGCGTTAGCGGTATAGCGGTATGGACGGCGGCGACTTGTATGGAGTCTAGGGTTCTGGGATGTTTCTACTAACGCATCAATTTTTCTGTAGTTCAGCAATTTGTTCTAAATTTTTAGTTTCTGTCTGCTGGATGAGATGTCGGTTCTGACTTCACTTTCACCTCAGGCCGATTCAACTTAGTTTTCTGTAATTACCATTTCGGATTCCAAGCCGTCCAACCTTCATGGTCAGCAGGCAATAAAAGTTAAGCCTAGTGAGTCGACCTTTGGAAACAAAGACGGCAGGTTAATTAACTCCCAAGTTAAACACAACTTTGCTTTTCTACTGATATTTAACTTACTGGAGAGGATTGAGGGGTTGGTTTTCGTTTAGCTCCAGAGACTTGGTGCTTTCCACATGTTAGCTAATTAAGAGCACTCCGTCATCGTAAATGATTAACTCGGGAAGTTGATCTTCTCCTTCCTCCCGTTTTTTTTTTTTTTTTCGCCGCCGTATTCTTCGTAGTCGGGCATAGCCCCAGGAGCGATAACTCTTTAGGATCCTGGCCGCTAAACCTTGTTGATTCATCACTGTCAGCTGGAAAGAAAAATAATTCTCTTGGAGTTTTGCAGTCGGTGACGGTGGAAGATTGGCTCAAGGATTCCATAACAAATGTGCTTTTCAAAGTTAAATTTAATCTCACTGGGTGGGCAAAGCCATATTTTCAAAACAACGGCGTGACTTTGATTCGCAAATCAGTCTTCCGGCTGTGGTTTTCACTTCAAGTTTCCACAAACTTTGAATGAACACAAGTTTAAGATGATATAGATATATTCAATACTCATTTAACGGAAAACAATCATTATTCGTGGGCTCACCGGATATTCCATTACACGGAAATGAGTCAGTTTCGTCAGAGGAGGCATTCCATGTAACCCATGCATTTTAAAGTAAAACAAAATTGCATGCACGTGAAAATAGATATAAAAAACGAGGTTCGTAAGTAGCGTATTGTGGCTAGTTCCAATTGAACTGGGTAATGAATTCGTTGCCTTCCTTCCGCCGGTCAGCCAATACTTGGCTGAAGAGAGCCAATTTTGACGGTTGAAGAAAGTTTGGTGTGCACGTGGGAATCAGTTCTGCAAAATTTCCGAACCATACACTAAACATTGGAATTTCATGTACAGATATACGTAGATGACTTCGTCGTCGCGCAATTGTGGTTCAGCCATTTTCTTTCAATCGCGTTCACAGACACACATGCCAATATATACACAGACCAATTTTCCAAATGGTGTTTTAGCCTTCCCCTTACAGCCAGAAACCGTCACGTTGGGAGGGAAGGAAATCCTGTCACGATGTTCCCCCCTGGCAACTCACCATTCTACTCGGATACTCACCACCCTTGGGTCGACCAAGTTTTTTTTCAAACTCAATAGCCCTCAAAACGTAAACATCCAAAGAAAACTATAACACACGCCATAAACAGCTTTAACATTGCAGTTCCAAACATGTGACCAGTCGTGGGATAATGACGAGGTCAGTTCAATAAATGAAGACAATCCCATCAAAAATCTATACTCACGAAGGAGTTAGTTCCCTTATTCATACGTAGTACAAAGGAGAGTTATGTAGTCTGCTGAAAAAAGCTGGTTCATCCTGGCTATTCTCTCTCAATTGTGTTCAGAAACACACGGATCGACGGTGTTCTTTGCACTGAGTAGAATTTAGATGATATATGAAGAACACTCAACAACATTGTCAACTGGTTACATGAATTCGATTGCCTCGTCGTGAGGTTAAGGAGAGTAGGAAGCTTTTTTTTACTAACAGAAGAGACCCTGAAGAGACAGCAAAAAAAAGGAGTTCATGAAAGAAAACTCCTGGCTCAAGAAATTCTTCCCCGTGAAGGAGCCAGCGAGGAAAACGAAAAAGGGTATCTAACAAGATAATTATAAACCGTCTTAAGTTCGTATTAAGTTGTTGAAGGTTATTGTAAAGCGAGGTATACTTGATTAAGCAGAAACGTGTCCAAAGAGCCAAACCTGGGCAAGAAGTTTTTTAACGCGGATACTTACGTCAAAGTTTAAATAGGCGGAGCAATACGTTCTGAGTAAAAAGCAAGGAGGCGATCATCCAACGTTCTTCCTGCCAGACTGTCTCCAGAACTCGTTAGGTTTCCGAAAGTTTTTTTCCTGTCAACTCCTAAAACAGAATGAGTTGTTCATAGAATTTTGTTAAATCGACACTGAGTTTGTGGGATAGTTTTCATGAATTAGAATGTGATGTGAACTCATGCTCTTCTATTTGATCACCTATTGGGAGTTCGTACCGTGTGGTGGCCTGGAGGGGTGGGAGGGTGCAAAGCCCGAAGAGTCGAGTTTATTATATATTTATTTTGTGGCACGATGTCCCCTCCCAGCGTAATACTTTTTGGCAATTAGGTGAAGGCATGTTCTTGATTGGAGAAAAATTGATTTCAGCTTAGTTTTTCCTCATGCCGCTTATATGGTACTATCATTCTAACAAAGGTTAAAATGGTAATACGACGAAAGTTTGGTAACCTTCATACGATAATTAGAAGCGACCCGAGTAATTCCGAGAATCAAACCCCTGCTGTTTCACTTACCACCATTTCTCACAAGTTTCATCCGATTCAGTGATCCGAAAATGATCTTTCTCCTAAAAATCACGTTAACAGTCTCATATATCAACTCTACATTGATTGCTCCACAACGGAAGTGACATAAGCTAGAGCACTTCACTGAACCCGTATCATTAACAACCATATACTTATACGTGTACGGGTATACTTATGGTGTACTTTATACAGTCAAGTTCAATTTTATTGACTAAAAAATATTTCGAATTAGTAGCTAGAGCCACGAAAATCGCTGAATGTAAGTGAGGCTGGGAAAGTTGTGTGATGCGACGCACCAGATGCTTTAAATTCAATCGGAAGAAGTGCTGTTAATTATCTTTGCAGTGTCTATTGCCATCTTTTCGCATATTACGAAACTCAGAAACTGTTAGGAATTGCTCGCCAACATCCTCTAGGTAACTCGTACTCTGACGATAACTGAGGAGTTATTTATCAACTTTAACTGAACCTTCGTTGGCCTGTTCTGTCCATGTTCCTCACTATTTGAAAAACTGCAAAGCGTTTCAACGGTTTTCCTATATTTTAAAAGTTGTTTTATGTTGGGGAGCTTTTTAAGAAGACGTTAGTTTTACTATTTAAACTACAATAGAGAACTTGAGCAAGCTTTAAATAAACCACTGCCAGTAATTCGTTGCAATTCGAACGAATATTTTTCCAGAAGTGATTATTCGGTTCATGCCCACTTACCTACCTGTTTCTTATTGGTGAATGAATGGGTTTGTAATTATTATTGTCTATTCTTCCCTTCCCCGTCGGTAAGGGGCGTGGAGACTGACGTAAAATGAACGAAGAAAGGTGACTGCTACATTAAGTTCTTGAAGCGGGCATTTTCCGCCATTGGAATCATTACACACCAGATTGCGAGCCCCGCCTTTATTTGACTAATCAACCAGGGAGGGTTGGCCAACAAAAGAGAAGAGGGTGAATTGAACTTATTGGCACAACCAGTTTCGATCTTCTAAGACAAATGTCTTAATCTCACTCACCCCATCGCGAAACTCCCTTTATCGTCATTCCTAACCAATCTTATTCATATTTCCACGTTCTGTCTAAGATCATATTGCTCCATAGTTCGTCTGTGAATGAGCACTTAGGAATGAAGCTCATATTTTCTGTTCACTTTCATCCTAGGACTTTCCCCTTGTTCCATTTTTTGCTTTCCTTAGCCACACGGATTCGACAGGGAAGTTATATAATTGGCTGAAAATGTTTTTAGTGTTCGTCAGGTCCTTAACTTACTACAGCTGTAATAGTGATCAATACACCAAGTTTCTCTCACAAAAGCCGCTGTCGTGGTTTTGAATAAATATTTTGTATGCACAGTAGTCAATGCCATACCCTCACTATAAACTTATCATGTGAGGAGACTATGACGAGAACAGCACAATAAATGATCGAACACTTCGCCGAAAAACACTTTTATATCAGTTCATTGACGTTTTTAGATCGAACAGTATTTAAAAAGGACACTCTAATGAACTCGGAACCTCATGGCAATCGTAAAATAGGTGAGGCAGTGGAAAACATTGGGATAAGAATGGTATATCGCAGTCGTTCGCGAATAAGGAAGGCAGGAATCCCTCCACGTAACCCTTTGCGTGTGTCAACCACCTTGTCGACTCTTTGCCGTGCGGAATGAAGGTAGGGGACTATACCATCAGAGCGCTAGATGGTACAGACATCGAAATTCCTACGGAGTCTATTGATCTGATTGAAATGTCTTGGGCATGCAGGAGTACACTGCAAAGTGGGGGCCAACGGTGAGTCTCATTAAACCAAAGATCATGGTGTGTCGTCGTAGTGGAAGGGGGGCAGAAGTTGGAAACGTTGCTGGAGACAGTTGGTCAGAACTGGATGGATGATATGCAGGTTGAGTGGAAACCCCTGGTACCTAGTGAGACCCTCAGATCTGATTATAGACAATATACGTTCGTTATGGGTGTCCCCGCTTGCCGTCGGTGATGATACGTATGCGGGATTAGACAGCCAAAGAAGTCTTCGCTCAATGTGCAACAGGAGAAGGGACAACAATATCACCAATTTTGTTGCCACGTGTCCTGCATTTGGTGAATTCCGAGAGTTTTTTTCTGAGTGCTAGATCCTTGAACGCCGAGGAGGCTGTCACTCTGCTAGGTTATCAGAAGGTATGGAGGCAAGTGGGGCAGAATACGTACCCTACTTCTGCAATGGAAGTCCTTTTAGGCATCTCACCTCTCCATATACAAATTCAGAGGACTGCTTACCTGGGAGCAGTAAGGCTTTTGCAGACAGGGAACTTCTCCACCACGGTTAAGGCAAGCCTCCAAAGAACAACTGAACAGTTCAAACTGGAAGAGACAGTAGTCCTTGCTACCGACGTCATGTCAGAGCGGAAGAACTTTTGGCTGCCATTCAGAGTCAGTATCCACTCGCGGGAACGATGGGAGCAGGAGACATTCCGGACTGAGGTGGGCGCCCTGCGGTGGTACACCAATGGTTCAGTCATGGGAGGCAGAGCTGGACTGGGCATTGTTGGGCCCAACTACAGTCTGGCTAAGCCACTGGGAGAGTACGCCACGATACTCCAAGCTGAAATTCTAGCTATAAAGGAGAAGAGATCCTGTCTAAAGGACTCAAGGGCAAGCGGATCTACATATTCTCAGACAGCCAGGCCGCATTAAAGCCTATAGGTTCAGGTCCAGGCTGGCATGGGAATGCCTTCATGCGCTCAAGCAGCTCGACGCCCACAATAGGCTTTCCCTCATCTGGGTGCCAGCTCACAGGGGCTGACCACCTTGTGAAGAAGGGCACAGAAACCCTACCCATTGAGCCAGAACCTCACGTAGGTATGACTTAAAGTCACCTGAACCGTCTGGTGGCTCAATGGGAGACACAAGAAAATAGCCCCCATTGGCATCGCCAGCCACGACTTAGACAATTGAAAAGGCTTGTTACTCCTTCTGGACCAAGGGCAAAGGCGATGCTAACACTCTCCAGGAGGGATCTGAGGGTCTTGATTAGCTTCCTCACTGGACTCTGCCCACTCAGGTATCACCTCAACAAGATGGGCATCTCAGAGGCGGTGGAATGCAGACTCCGTGGTGAGGAGGACGAGACGGCGGAGCACATCCTATGTGAGTGCCCTGCCTTAGCAGTCAAACGCTTTGAATACTTTGCCCAGGGGATTATTGAGCCCCATATCATAGTGGAGTCTGCGGTGAAGGACATACTTGGCTTCATAAAGGGGGCGGGTATGTACGACGCCTTCTACTAAGGAAGGGCCTGTGTCACAATAAGCCCACGTGTGGCTGCAGTGACAAAGGCACTATGTCCCCCATGCCCTGGGGGGGGGGGGATGGAGGCAGGTGTCACTATTCGTGCATCGTGAATAGCATTATTTTCTTCTTTTTTTTCTTCGTCTTCCTCCACTTCATACTAGTGAAATCATAAACCACGAGTTTCATGGCTTTCAAAAATAATGGCTCGAAAGGGAAGTACCAATGTCAAGGTATCATCTTGTGAGTGGGACGGCTGTTTGTTGTGCAGCACTATCCCAATATATGCTGTAAATGTAACCCACTGCGACACTCATTTTGTTTGACTAAGATTCACCCCACCATGAAGCTGTTCCTTAGAAGCTACCAAATCTAACGAATTCTTTCTCGTGTGAAGGAACAATTAAATCTCAATTTTCACGTTTCTACAACACCCTACTTTATTACCAAATAATGATCACAGAGAGGCTGAGCATTTAGGTCAGCTGAAGAAGTTTTTTTAAATTCCTTAGTCACCCGAAACCTTATGGTCTCAGTTTGTCTGCCATTCTCATGTTCGCTGCTTTAGCCTGCATTTATTTGATCATCTTCAAACGTTAACTGCTTTCTTAATTGCGCACCCCCTCCCCCGGTCCCTCAACCACGCGTCCTGAATCTCGCGCTTTTCTTCATCCCTCGTTTGGAGAACTTTATTCAAGGATCCTTGGGAAAAGAACCGTGAGCTTAATAACCCACTTTTGTAACACCTTCCAGTAAATTTTCTCCTCTCCCGGTTTTCCCGTATTGTCCCTTACACTACGTCAGCATCAACTCTGTGCTGTTCTTTTTCAACTCTTCATGGGTTCACCTCTGAATTTCCATTCTTCTACGCAGACTAATTAATTGAGGCGCTCCGACGTATACCTTAAACATATTTTTCGCGTTCACAGATGACCGAACAGCTTTGACAGCTTGGTGTTTTTCGTACTCAGAAGTCCTTGAAACTAAAAGATCTATAGTGAGCTCAAAGATTTTATTTCAACCGATTACACGACTTTCCTACTTTGAGGAGATAAGGGAAGTGAAAATTACGATTGACTTTCTGCTTTGGTCGCGAAATACAACTTTTATTCGCAAGAAACGACAAGAGCAAAAATGTCACGCTTTTGAGGCAAAAAATGAAAGCCAAAAACCATATAATGCGTCGAAATAAATTGATTGAAAAGCCAGTTCGTCAGATGTGAATATTTCTAGTCTCATCGGTCCCGATTATCCAGTGTGTAACTTCAGTGTGTGCAAGTTCTTCAGATAGACCCAGTTTTTGTGGGACATGCGAATCTGTTGTATTCGATTCTAGAGAACAAAATGAATTATAAGACACAAGAGCGTTGACTTTTTTCGAGTATTACATTGATTTTTACACATAAAAAGGTACATCGAGCGGCCTCGTATTATTGAGGAATAAAAATCAATTATTACCATACGCATTTATAAGTAAGCGGCCAAAAGCGAAGAGAACGAAGGATAACACCCTGTCTAGTAGGTTTCTGTTGCTATCAATTGAGCCGCATTCGATGGCCCTATCATTCAACCAGGTCACTAGCCGATTCCCGAGTGTCAGATCTCTACCTTATTTCTACAGTTCACAATTCTCAATTGTAGGGGAGCAAGTCGAGGGCGGTAATTACCGTGCTTGTAAAGATGACAACCCTGCTTTGGGTGTAAATAGCGCTCTAGCATCGAATATGTTAATGATATACATAGTTCGCATGATAGCTCGTTTAGTCTTCTGTTTTCGAAAACACTTCTGAAGTTCTAACGTCCCGTGCAACAATCCTATTTCATTTTCTACTCTGAGTGAGTGCTGATGGTATGTTAGAACCAGGGTAGTGCAGACGACCAATTGGCTGCTCAAAAACCGCTTAAATTGGAATTAATTTTGAAAGATAGTAGGTAAAGAAAATTTTCTTGAAAGGATTCATCAGGGAGTTTTTTTTCACGAATTTCTTGACAGTCACTAATTTCATTTGTAAGCAGCGGAATGATCGAACCAAACTTTAGAGTAAATAAGCGCATTGGTGAATTTCTAACAGCCCAACTGACAAAACTTTTGTTCTTGTTTCAGGGAACAATGCCTGGAATCCTGGTCCCAAATACGAATGACTCCAATGTTTGGGTGCATATGCCCAAACAACCACTTCAAAAAGAGGTGTGAGAGAATCTTCAGTTTGGTAAATCACAACCCGTGTTTAGGTAAGAGAAATAGTGCGAGGCAAGAAGAAGAACACAAGAAACACTCACGTTTCAGTTCCCGTTACTCACATAACAATTTACACGACATCTAACACGCATTTGTTTCATTACTCCCACTTTCGTATCAAATATAACTCAACAAAACTCGTACCTTAAAATTCCAGGAATACTATTTGACACAGCTTTCTTCTATCTGAACGCACGTCCCGTTTTCATATGCTGCTGCTTCCATCACGATAGCTCTTTATTGCACTGGGTTTGAATTCTGTTCTAATGGTCCTTCGTGCATGAACCTCCTATCGTTTATGGCAGAGTTTGGCTCTGGCTGCTCGAGTCTTTTGCGTAGTAATTCGATGAATCAGGTTCTGTTGACGTCGGTAGCTTCGAATTCCGCTCCATCCTGCGTCTTTGTCAGGAGAGAACTTTTTCCGTTTGTCCTTCCACATCCCCGAAGATATGCAATCGTATCTTCAATTCTCGAGCGAATTATAGTTATGTCAGGTAAGTTTGAGATAGTGTTTACATTCTCACGCTGTAGCTCACTGTAGATCACGAAGGTGGGTACTTGTTGTTTGCTGGCTCACTCCTCTACTTTTGTGCACTCTCAACAACTGATCCCCGGCAATTGAACCTACAATTAATTTTATCAAGTGATTCCTGAGAACGTCACCGTGTCATCATGATAGTTCGAATTCAGCTCCTTCCAATTTCGTTCGTAGCTTTCGAAAATTCGTCGAATTCGTTGTTTCTTCTCCATTCGACAGCAAAGATAGTGGAGTAGATAGTTGCATCATTGACGGATGATAGTTCAGCGTTTCTATACTTGATACGGACTTTGGTCGACTAGTCAAGCGGCAAAGCAGGCAGCCAGAGTCAAACTTTGTACTTGATAATTCAAGTACGCCATGATCTTCATTTTGTCTGGACAATGTTTTGATGTAGATGAAGAGTGACTCTTCATCAATCCACGAAACTGAGAAACCAGATTTCGAAAAACACCCTACGGCCATTGGAACAAGTGCGTGTACTGAAAGATCCTCGTGAAAGACTGTCGCCTGTGTTCCTTTTCACACGCATGCCTGCTCTTCACTTCAACACTAGCACACACTTTCACTCTGTAATCTCCTTTATGTTTCAGACCCGCCATCTGCACTCACAATATAAAAACCCCTCAAGCACTCACCAACGCACGGACACCTGAGGTAGACAACCACTGTAGATTTTGCTCACACTCTCATTGATTAAAAAAAAAAACGAAAAGAAAAAATAAAAAATGTTATGTTTTTGTCTGACCGAGTCTCGGCACAGAGAGCACAAAGTTGAGTGATGTTGGAATGTGATATTGGGTGGGTTTCAGTGAGAAGTGCACCAAGTTGGGCTCTAACGCATCACTTTTTCACTTCCTGGACTTCTGGTACCGGCGACTTCATCAATGCTGTCAACTACTCAACTGTGGAGTCAATGTTCGCACGAGAACCATCCCACGCAAGTACGTATTCGTTCATTCAAACCTTCCAATTCAGTTCCTTGTCAAACTGGATTAAATCCCTATTTCCCGGTAAAGCGGTTTGGCCCGCAGCTGCGTACCACGTTCTTGATTTATTCCCTGACCTCTTCCGAACATTTCCCGAGTATAACTAGAGGGACTTGTGTGTTTCTTCCGCCATCATTTTGCTTTCTGACGTTCGGCACAGACCGTTCATTTAACATACCGCGTCCGAATAATGGAATATTCATTGGCCTCTCAGACCCCTTTCCGCATCCTGAATATTTTAAAGGGACGATGACGCGATAAATAATGGCTGAATTTGATAAAGAGGAATTAACGCAAAAAATAATCCAAAAAATGTCCACAACCACAGGAAAATAGGAGAACCAAGTATACTTATTTTAACTGGAATAGTGCTCCTCAAGCCCTGTATTTCAGATTTACTAAAACCATAGACATTGTGAGCCTCAAAACTATACTAACCCCATTAATCTTTGAGTAAAAATAGCGTTTAACGTGAAGAATCTTATTGTTATTCTAAACGATTATTGCATTTTCAAAATTAGATTGGTGCAATGTCATGATTGGTGATCATGGGGCAGTTCGTCATATTTATCGTAGTAATCAAACATATTACTCGTCATGTTGGCTGGCCTTTCATTTTCGATCACAGCAGACCCGATGTTTTCACGCCTGCAATACCATTTGCCTCATTGAGTTCCGACTCGATTCAAATAGCTATGAGGAGGAAGGTTGAGGAAGGGAAAAATGATGACTACAAATATATTCTAATAGCAACAAATTTGGAACATTATTCGGCTAAGTTTTGATTTCCCCGCACGATTTAAAAAATCACTTCCGGTTAAGTCATACAATGCGCCTCCATTGAGCCTTGGGAAGCATTAGACTAGTCATTTTCATCGACTGGGTGTTGCCAAGTGGCCATTATGATTTCAACGTATTTTGCGTATCATGGGCCACTTTTCCTGGCTATATCTTCGCCGGGAACCACCAATCGAAGCCTCCTCTCTAAGTTATCACTCATTCGGGAGTACCGAATGGCCTCAGGTGGGCTCTGGACATTATTCTGGTTGAATAATGAAAATGGGCTGGTTTCGAAAATTCAAATACAACCAGCAATGTTAAATTACAATAATTTACCTAGGCGGTGTAAATCAAGTCGAAGATGTCGATGGGCTACCTACATGTGACTTTAGACAACAGTTCGTTTACGTATGAGGTGGAAGAATAGGGGCGATAAGAAGGAAAGCTGTGATTGGAATGTCGCCCGGTTGAAAAATGAATGACACTGCAGCTTGTCACATAAAAGCAGAATCAATTGCCAGCCGACTCAATAATTCTTCCAAGTCAACATCTCTCCTGGACCCCCTTTGGAGACTTTGACCAATTTACTTTCAGAAAAGGGTGACCCTTAGCGGTTAAATGTTCAAAGTCTGGAGAGATTCACTGTCTGACGGCGAACAAAAAGAGTTGGAGTGGCGAGAATGAAGTCTCACCATGTATACCACTGTTGGCGATTCAAATACTGCGAGGAGCGATAGGTTTCTTTTAACACGTTTTCATTCAGAACTGTGTGAGTCGCCTTAATCTTCAATTGCACTACAAATGAGCACAGCTGAATCTAGTCACACAGTAGCTTGCAAAATGAATGAGCAGACGAACCTTAAAGTAGAATGCGGCAGATTGACTCGTTCAACACGCTAACGAGAAGTTCTCCGCGGTAACTAAAACGTCAGCTATTTTTAAAAGGGAGACGTTGAAGAGAAATTTAGCAGAGCTTTGGATGTATCGCCCCATATTTTTTGTTAAAATTAGGACAAAATCGCTCAACAAGAACAACGAAAATGAGTTTATATTGAAGTTAGTACACGGGAAATTTGCATGTAATATAAGACATGTTAAAATTAGAACCTTCCATTTTTTTCAAGGAGATATTTCGAACATACGTGATAGTACCATGCTGAGGGGATCTTGAGTATCGTGATGTTAATTAAACTTTCGACAAGATACTTTTCTCATACTCTTACGGGGATAAGACCGAAGAAGCACACAAACTCCCTCATTTTAATAATATGAGACAGTTTCCTTTATAGCGGCAGAAACCGTCCTAGTACTTTGATACCTCGTTGAACATCTCAATATTTTTGCGGATTCGCCTCTTTGATCGTAGGCATCAAATCTTCATACGAGTGTCGCTTTTGTTGCACTGTGTTAAGCCCGTCTGATTTCCATATGCAAACGGTGTAAGTACGTCGAATACAAATTCGTATGTAACAAAAAAAAGTTACGATTGGTTTAACGGCCTTATTTCACCCAGAGAAAATAATTCCAACGAGGGTATTTTTAACGCGAAAAGGTCAGAGGGCACTTCCAGTGAAAATTATACTTTTATGCGATTTGCAGAAACTTTCCCCGCAGCGTGGAGGGCTTAAAATGCGTTTGTTGGATATCTTTGATAGCGAGTGGTGATGGACACCAATACAAATATTTTTAAACCCCGAACTTCGCGCTTGTCACGCGTCCCATTTACCGAGTTCAAACTCTAAGTCCTTGTGAGGATACCACAACACTTACGTGAACTTAAATCAACCAATAGTTATATTATCAGCCAAACGAGAACTGAACGTTTACGTCCAATTCTGTTAAAAGGTGAAATTATCGTCAGCGATGGAATACTATGGAGACACTAAACACCATCTCACCATGTTTTGTAGGTTCAAATTTCGCTCGTCGATCAGTATGTAGTACCACCTACCGTAGTTCCAATCAGTTCTATTTTCTTGCCATATCATTAAATTATGGGCGGCATAGTCTACACAATCCGCATTTCTTGACAACCAATACAATGGCACTAGATTAGCGGCTTTATCTATTGACCACTCCTACGTTCTTCGTATAAAGAACCACACATCCCCACTACATCTGCCAACCTGAGTAGTGCGATATTCCATGAACACTAATGGATAGCGTGGTCTACAACGTAAATATGATAACCAACCCTTGCTAGCCGAGGTATCTGTCCAGAGCGTGTGAACACGTCTGAATCTGCGCAGTGCCTCTTTTCCACTCTGTACTTCTGCCGCCAGCTGATGAAGGGATGCCTCCCCAAGCTTAGCCTAGAAGCCCACGAAAACGGATTGTGCTCAACTCTAAGGCACATCCGTGAGGTCCAAACCCTTAGTCCCAGTGGAGTATGTTTTCCAAATGATGGGGATTGATTGTGGCGAGAAAAGAAGTCTAAGCGAGTACGATTACGAGATCGAAGGTAAGGGAACACGCTATGGTCCCGACACCTCTGAATCACCTGTTGCTTGGCATGATGATAGCGAATCGTCTACATGCCCGTTTACTATGTGGATTTACAATCTCGATCGAGTGGGCGTGAAAACAATGGTCAGTGTTTTATTCGCCGAGAAGAGGTTGCTATTCGGATAGAGGCGGCTTGGAAGCAGTACGCTAGTGTAGACGACCTTACCAAATCATGCTCCGCCAAATCTAGGCTGCTATCTATGTAAATGGCTCCACAAACAACGTATATGATTATCGGGGAAGCCGATTTAAATAGCCAACCACTACTCCACATTTGGGTCCATAGGCTTTCTACTACGAATCATTTCAAGTATCTAGATGTTGCTATTTGTAGCAAGTTACTGAACAATTTCAAATTCTCAAACCCTTTCTAGGTTTGCCTGATGGGAACACGTTACGTGCTGCCATTTCCATACAAACAATGATTTCAATGTACGGAAAGTAACGAGATTTCTCCAGTGCAGCCAAAGTGCGGAGATTTGGTTGTTAAGAGAGCAGCCAGGACGCGAATGTCGAGATCTTTGTCTACTGTGACTTCTTCAAGCAAAAATTCTACCCTTTTCACTTGTATTTCGAAGGAAGGGTAGTGACGAACTGACTTCTCAGACTCACATCAGCTGAGTAGGTGGAGAATAGGAATAAAAAAAAAAAGAAAGACGGATGATTCATAATGTACGATAAAATCCTCTCCCCTGAAAAAAACCCAAATAAACTTCCAAATAACTTTAGGGGAGAGGTTGGACGTGTCTGCTACGTTATGGTATAGACAAACAGCTAGGTTGTTGGTGGTTAAAAAAACGGCCATTACCATCCCAAAACCCTCTCAGCACTGGCGCAATCTGAAACAGACCTCAGTCAACACTTTTTGCCCGATGCTTAAAACCAGAATGTAATTTCCATTCAAATAGTTAACTTTGATATCATTCTCAGCATGGCCCAGTAATTGAGTTTCCCCCTGATTCCTTCCCGTAGTTGTGACCATGTTGTTCTGATTTGCTGGAGAAATTCAGAAATAGTGGTCATCCATCTGTTGAAAACGCTCCGTTCTATTAGATTGGTAACTGAGTACCTGGCCTTAGTTGATGAACCATGCTGTTGAGCAGCGGAAGCGTTGGATGATGTGGCTGGCGACGAACCAGGCCTGAAAGGCAGCTGCTTCAGACGTTTGTGATGCCAGTGAGCTGCTGTGCCTCATCTGTATGAATCTCAGTACAGAGTTTAGGCCCCTCTGGTGTGGACCTATGACGCATTCGAATGATCCAATATTAAACTATTTTCAGGTTGAACAGAGAGCTTCCTAATCTTCGAATGCCATGCCCTGTCTGCTCGTGGATTTCTATTATTTGGAACACTCCCCGGCTTATATTGTGACGAGAGACTGCTGGGGGTGGCCTCTGATGCTGAGTACAAAAACCTAACGTGCTCCAGCACTCAAGGACTTGTTCCCAGTTCTCTGCCACCCGTTAATATCTACACCCCCTCCCATGTATTGTTGAAGTGTAGTATCACCTACAAACATGGTACTTTTTTGGTGCCAGAGTGTTGGGGAAAAGCGTATTTTTGTATGATACGGCAATTTTTTAGGGAGAATGGCGGGAATTATTTTTTAAGAGATGGTAAGCGTTCTCTCATCCGTTCACCAATTGACAAATAACTAACCACCATCCGTTTTGCACGATTTTTCGTGGAAAATTTCGGTAAAGACGAAGAAAACTCTTTTGTAGTCTTCTTCTTGAAGTTACTATACTGGCAGAGAAATCGTCAACCCAGAACCGGTTGGAGAGGACAAATGAAATCCGAAACCCTCAAAAGTTATGATGGTCTTCGTTGCGACCCAACCGCATCTAGGGGCCTCCCTCGGGAAACCAACGAGACCGTTATAATGGTTATTTATTCTGCCTTTATCGTCGAAGGGGATGACAGAATAAATTATTAATGTCGACAAAGCTGCTTTCAACTGCAGACTTCCGGAGCCACAGCTGTTTGTGGAAGTATTTGAGTCTACAGTTGCTATTAAGTTTTATTAATTTGGATTCATTTTAATTGGGGTCACTGGCTCTTAAGCTCCGCCTATAGAATGTCTAGTTTTTATTTTTGAGGTTGAGATAACTAGCGCCTTCCCTTTGTGATGGTCTGAAACGGAATATTTTTTCAAGTTCACACGTGTCAGGGAACCGCAATTACACCCCCTCCCCGCACACCATGCTAAAACAATTATTTATATTTTGTCAAGTGCATTGTTCACAACTTGTAGACGTCATTAATGACTACAAGGGGAACTATAACCGTTACGTTATAAGTTACAACAAGGTTCGAACACTTGAATGTACAGAGGAGAAGTGAGTTAACATAACATAAGATAAAATCGTTCTGAGTGCGGTGACAGGGGGGGAAACTGTCGCTTTGGAAGGGGTATAAATTCTTCCGATTGGTTGGTTTCGTATGGAGGATGGTTGTGACCGGTGGAGGGGTGACTGGATGGGGACAGTAAGTATTTGAGAAATGAAAGCTCGTTAGTCGGGGGCTCTATTGTGTTTTGTGGTATTGGAATCTGAAGCCTATTGTTACGAAGTGCCAAGTAGGAACGGTAATCCCAGAGGTGGGGCATTTTGAGGCGCTTGGGAAACTAATTGGGGAACTCCAAGCGTTAAGACCCGGACGACTCGGATCCAAAAACGGAAATGTTGAGATGTTGGGAAAAACTGAGGTCAATGTATTTTGAGACTTGCTCAAAACATATTCCCCGCGCTGTGATGATGACATTGCAGGATATTACTGGGTAGGAAGGGGACATAATTTCCTCAGTGGACGTGTGAGGGAGCCAGATTAGGTAGCTACTTCAGCTACTCGAGATATGCCTGATCTATCGTGGAAAAGACGGGTGATACGACCCAATCTCCATTGTGTTACTGGAAGATTAGGTTTCATGAGTATCACTACTTGCTCGGGAGAAGGATTGATACCTGTCCGTGCATAACCCCACTTTGTTCTATCTTGTAGAGCTGTGAGATACTCCACTGTCCATCTCTTCCAGAAGGCTTTGGTCAGCTGAATCACTTGTTTGTACCTTGATCCCAAATTGTGACTTGCATCGAGAGTGTTGTCAGAACAAAGTGGTGGAGGGGGCAATGGTGGAGGAGTCGGCATTGTCTTGTTTGAGGGTGTCACTGAGCTGCCAGAGGGGTTATGCAAAGGTGGCGTGTTGTCTGATGGTGGTGGTTCAGAGATTATGGAACGTAAAATTAAGAAGTGTCCAGGAGTCCGGAAGTGCAGGTCGTCTGGGGACGTGGAAACACCTACCAATGGTCGAGAATTCAGAATTGCTTCAATGCGAGAGAGAATAGGAATGAAACACTCCAAGGTCAGAACCTGGTTTCGAAGCCCTGTGCGAAGTAATCGTTTGGCTGATTTCACTGCTGCTTCCCAGAGTCCACCAAAATGTGGAGCGGCAGGGGGAATGAAGTGCCATTGTGTCCCATGTGAGAGGCTTTCCCTATTGACAGCAGTTTTGTAGACTTCGGAAGAGAGGAGGGATCGAAGACGGCGGAGTTCGCCAGCAGCCCCAACAAAATTTGTTCCATTATCGGAGTATATCGCAGTTGGATTTCACAGAATCTGCGATAGGCCGAGATGAAGGCCAGAGTGGAGAGGGAAGTAGCAAACTCAAGGTGCACTGCTTTGGTGGTGAAACAAACAAAGACTACCATGTAAGCCTGGCGTGTTTTGCTCTGGGTTGAACGTGATGATGATCGAAAGAATGATGTAAGGGTGAATGGTCCCGCATAATCCACACCAACTATTTGGAATGTTGCTGTTGGCTGTGTTCGGGAGGAGGGGAGCTGACCCATTGGTGGTTGGAATGGTGTAGGGCGGTAGGAGAAGCACTTGTTGCACTTAGACAGCTGACGCCGGACAACTCGTTTTCCATCCACAATCCAATGCTTCCTACGGAGGAAAGCTAGGGTGGAGGAGGGTCCAGTATGGAGGTTGGAGATGTGAGCTTCACTGATTAGTAGACGGGTCAGATAATGATAGGATGGCAATAGTATGGGGTGCCGGGCGTCAAAGTCTAAATTTGATGAGGCCAATCGCCCTCCTACCCGTAGAATATTGTCCTCGGAGCTAATAAAATAGGCTAAGGATTTACCAAGATGGGATTCGATGGAGCCTGAACGAGCTTCCTTCAGCTGGGGACTGAGGGCATGGAACTGAGCGTGGCCGACCAAGATACGTTCTGCTTCCTTCGACTCGACAAGAGTAAGGGGAGGTACGTGTGACTGGATGAAGGCAGATATTGTAGTGCGCTGCGACATTAGTGAACGTATGTGAGAGCGGCGTTGACGAAGTGTGCGGTCAGAGGATCTGCGAGCCGTTACAATGAAACTACGTATCCAGGCGGTTATGTTGCGGAGTGAGACAAAAGAGGAGCGACGTTCTTCAAGCAGATGAAACGTGTCGTCATAAACCGGAGTCATGCTTAAGGAAACTGATGTGTTTGGGCGAACTTCAAACGTGACATTAGGGTTAGACAATTCAGGACGAACTCGAACAAGGGGCCACTCATACGGTGATTGTTTAATCCAGGCTGGCCCTTCCATCCACTGACGGTGATCAAGAAGTTGCTGAGGTGTGAGCCCTCGCGAGGCAACATCGGCTGGATTTTCGGAGGTTCCCACATGAAACCACTGCTGAGCTGGTATGTGAGACAGAGTGTCAGAGACCCGATTCCCCACGAAGGTTTTCCATGTTGGAGCTGGCGAAGCGGTCAGCCACGAGAGTGTTATCGTGGAGTCCGAAAAGGCTAGTATGTGTTCAGCGCTGAGTTTTGGGAATAAGGGGGATACCTTGGACATCAGCTTAGCGAGAAGTTGAGCTGCACACAGTTCCAGTCTGGGGATGGTTGTGGTGTTTTTACCAATTGGAGACATCCTTGCCTTTGCTGATATGAGTCTAGAAACATTCTGAGGGGCACGGACAACTACGAGATACACCACGGCGGCATATGCTTGTTCTGAAGCATCTGCAAAGCCAATTAGATAAGTCGGGCCGTCAGTTATCGGCACATGTCGGGAAATATGTAAACCAGCAAGAAGGGGAAGCTGGGTCTGAAGCTTGTCCCAAGTAACGATCGTATCCGGTGGCAAAGGTGCGTCCCACTGAAAATGAGCCTGGGCGATCGGACGAGAAATAACTCTTGCGTACACAATTACGGGAATTAACCAGCCCAGTGGATCATAGATCTTCGCGATTTGAGAAATGAGTTCTCGCTTTGTGTGAACATTACTGCTAGCTGCCAGCCTGTAGAAAAATGTGTCTGATGAAGGATCCTAACACAGTCCCAGTAACTTGAGTAGTGGCGTCCCCATCGAATCATCAATGTTAGAGCTGAACTCCAAGGGTTCGGAGGGAGGAAGGATTTGATCACGAGGGATTCCCTGGAGAAGATCAGGGTGGTTTGAGGCCCACTTGTGAAGCTTGGGACAAGCTAGTGAAAGAAGATGGCATAACTCATTCCGTACGCGGAGAGCAGTACTAACAGAGTTTGAACCTCCGTTAACATCATCAACATACGTCTTCTCACGTAGTATTTGAGATGCATGAGGGTGGGAATCGGCATGCTTTGCGGCCAAATCCCTCAGTACTCGCCCGGATAGCCACGTGGCTGAGGTTGTTCCGTAAGTGACAGTCTTCAGCCAGTAGTCAGTGATGGGATCGTTGGGGTTGAATCTCCATAAGATGCGCAAAAAGTCTGAGTCATTTTCCCTGTGTCGGACTTGCCTGAACATCAGACGTATGTCTGCGGTGAAAACGTAGCGATTCATACGGAACCGAGTGACAACGTCACCAATGTCTAGCTGCAGACGGGGACCTGATAAAAGTAAATCGTTTAAGGAGTAACTCGAGGTGGATGGCTGTGAGGCATTAAAAACTACCATAATCTTGTCGGATGGGTCACCCTGTCGATGTACAGCGTGATGCGGCAAATAATACTTAGGAGTTCCCGGAGGAGGACGAGCAGTGGGTTCCATGTGGCCTTGAACCAGGTAGTCTTCCATGAACTGGTTATATGCAGTTCGCAATTCCGGCTTACGACGCATCTTACTTTCAATTTTGAATAATTGTTGAAGTGCTGCGGCGCGGGAATCCCCAAGGAGAGATGGTTGATGTTTGAAGGGTAAGGCTACTACATAGCGACCATCAGGAAGGCGGCTGGTAGTGGAAGTGAATATTTTCTCAGCCTTTAGCTCCTCTGGAGTAAGTTGGCTCCTAGTCGGGGGTGTCTCGAGCTGAAAGAGGCGTGCTAAGAGGTGATGAAGTTCGCAGTCTGCTTTTCTAGTAGGTGTGTTGAGGGACTGAGCGCATGGGAAAGATGATGTGTGTATCTTGACGGCGCTGGCACTGCCACAAAACATAGAAGGTTTATGAGGGAGGAGTGGAAGCATCTTTATCAGAGAATTGTTAGGTTTGGTAGTTGAGGTGGGATGATCAGATTGAGAAGGAGGTGGGGTCTGAATTAAGCTTGAGGAGGGATCAGCCACGAGTTCTTCAATAGAGTTCGTTGAAGGATTAGTGCGACAAACGGCGTTCAGTTTTTCTCTGTGTTCCAGAACGGATGGGTGGAAGCTTACGGTTTTCTTTTGGAAGGGGGTGAAGTAGCTGCCCGTGATGACCCATCCTAGTTTAGTCCGGCGTGCCGTTGGAGACCCTTGAATTGGATATATTACAGTTTGAAGATCAACTGACTCGAATACGGCGCTACCGAAAATTATCTCCACTGGCTGAGGTTGGAAGTACTTGGGGTCAGCAAGCTCTAAGGAGTTGAAGTGCGGCCAAAGGTGGTGCGGCAACGGAGAAGTTGGGATATCATTGGTAGCCCTGGTGATAACGCGAAGAGTTATGTAAAGGTCGGGTCGAGTAGGTTGACGAAGCCAAAGGGAAGTGGTTCCGAGAATTGTTGAGCTAGAGGTGCCTCCAACACCAGAAATGCTGATAGGCGGCGAGGGGAGGATTATCATGCCAGTTCTGAGAGCAGCTTCCTGTGTTATCAGGTTCAGCTCACTACCAGTATCCAGTATGGCCCTAGACCGATGCCATTTACCACCAGCGTTGCGAATCGAAATTTCCGCTGTGGGGATTATTGCTAGATCTAGAGGAGTGTGTCGAAGAGTCGAAAGGGAAGATGTCTTAGCAACGAAGTTGGTTCGATTGAAGGGCATCGGTCGGCCATACCGCTAATCTACTTGCGTAGGATCCCACGAGGATGTTGGTGGAGGTGAGCTGATGTGATTCAGGGGTTCTGCCTCCCTCAAATGCGGTGGAGGAGCGTTATTCGTGGCCCCTGGGAGAGAAGGCCAGAGACCCCTTGCTTCCGTGTCATTCCCTATCGCTACCTGATTTTGGGAGTAGTAAGAAGAAATAGAAGCAGGAGAATGGGCGTTTCCTAGTGGTTGGGAAGCAGGAGCGGAAGGTCCAGAGGGTGATCTCAACGGGTCGCTTGCGAAAGTCCGGTTTACGGCATTTTGAAGAGTGTGGTAACGATTTGATGTTTGAAGATGAGTTTGTCTGGTCTGGGGATCAGGACATGCGGTTCAGGAGTGCTGAGATCTGTTGACGGAGTTGGGATTGATGTAGTCATTAAGGTGGAGGAAGGTGTGATGACGGCCGTCGCAATGGAAGCAGTTTGAATTAAAGGGGCAGTTTCTAACGGCGTGCGTGCTCGCCAAACAGTTCCAGCAAAGATTGCAACTTTTTACCAAGTCCCTACGCGCAACAACTGACATGCATCCGAACTCGGGACACTTTCTTAGTGCGTGTAATCCTTTGCAAATTTGGCAAGGGAATCGGATTTGGGGGGAACCTACTGCAACAGGTTTTTGAAAGCCACGCACCACAGAACTGTACATATTTGGAGTATTACGACTATTACTATTACTCGTATTTTGGAAAGTGTGCCTACCTTTGTTACTCTGATTAACGCTAAGATTAGGAGCAAAATTATTGGCGTTACACAATTCGACATTTGCCAATTCTACGGGTTCATAAGACTCACCATCGTCCTGAAGAGCAGCGAAGGAGTTCCTAAAAGCACCAAACCTTCCTCTCGGTGGGGTTGCAGTTCTTCTCCGCTGATTGGAAGGTGCCCATGGATTGCGAGTGGTCCGCTGATCGTTGAAAATGCTTCGGGCTCGGCGCTGTTCGTTCTGTTGGTCCAAGAACTTCATCAGGTCTTGAAACGTGGGTATATAGTCACGATCCGGAAATGCTTTCTGGAACTCTTCACAAAGGTCGGGAGAGAGTTTCGAGTATGCAACGTAAAAGTCTCTGAAGTCGCCTGGGTCTGTGATGTTCAGATTATTTACCACATTCCTCGTACTGTGGAGCTTAGAGATAAAACAGCTGAGGTCATCTTTGTCAGGGTTTGGTTTCAACGAAGCAGTTTCGTGAAAAACCTTGAATGTTGCCATAGCCGTTCTTCTTCTTCCGGTATATTCGCCGACTAGTGCCTCGTAAGCCCTCTCGTAGTCGGCATCTGTATTGCCAATATGTTCCACAATTGATAAAGGTTACCCTGACAAGTGTTGTTTGAGGCAAGCCAGTTTTTTAGCTGTCGGAATGTCCAGATGGTGAGCAGCGTTTTCGAAACTCGAGCGAAAACTGTGGAATTCCGTAATGTTTCCAGAAAACATCGGTATGGTCCCAGCTAAAAAATTGTGATGCTTCATCGCTATTATTAAAGCTTCTTGAGAAGTCGGCCGCTCAGGTTGTCTATTCACTGAGGACCCCTTTCTGATGAGAGTCAGCAGATAAAGGAATCAGCGGGCGCATGCGAAGTTCAATAATGCGATTCGTTTCTTCTAATTGGGAAGAGATTTTGTCCATCCATGTGGCGAGAACCGCATCGCTGATTCCGAACCCGTAATTCTCAACCTCGGGGAATTCTTCTCGGGTTTCAGCGAAGAAGCGGAGCCAATAACTGGCATCAACTGCAGCAGAGGCTGAGGACGTGTCGAGATGAACAGCAGAGTGGTTTATATTGTGTAGCTTCCGAGAATAACAAAAGAGCCTGCGCGTTGAGTCATTGATGACGAAGTCTGCCGGGAGATGAAAGTTGTAACTTACTTCCCCTAAGCCTTACGATGAAGCTAGAGGCGTGTCATTTGAAGAGCTTTGATGTACATCGGCTTCGTGGTCCAGTGCAGGTGAGAAGTCGTCAATTTCTTCATCGGCCACGCCAGCCCCAGTTCGTGTGTATACCATCTTGAGCTTCGTACGTGAGAATGATCACTTTTCGCGCTGGACCCGGAATGCTTCAGCCGCGAAAATACTATTTGTCTCTACGGCCCGGAGGACCAAAGATGTATAGACCAGGATAGACTTAAATGAACACGGTTTAAAGAAGCACAGAACGTGTAATTGGAGAGTTCAAGTCACAACAAGGTTCGAACACTTGAATGTACAGAGGAGAAGTGAGTTAACATAACATAAGATAAAATCGTTCTGAGTGCGGTGACAGGGGGGGAAACTGTCGCTTTGGAAGGGGTATAAATTCTTCCGATTGGTTGGTTTCGTATGGAGGATGGTTGTGACCGGTGGAGGGGTGACTGGATGGGGACAGTAAGTATTTGAGAAATGAAAGCTCGTTAGTCGGGGGCTCTATTGTGTTTTGTGGTATTGGAATCTGAAGCCTATTGTTACGAAGTGCCAAGTAGGAACGGTAATCCCAGAGGTGGGGCATTTTGAGGCGCTTGGGAAACTAATTGGGGAACTCCAAGCGTTAAGACCCGGACGACTCGGATCCAAAAACGGAAATGTTGAGATGTTGGGAAAAACTGAGGTCAATGTATTTTGCGACTTGCTCAAAACAGAATTGAAGAAACTAAATTACCATTGAGAAATTTACTATGGGAAAAAGCGAAATAGCAGGAAATGGCAGTTCAGTCCAACTGGCCTACATGGAAAAGTGGGCTGACCGAACAAGAAACAGGATTCATACTATCAGTGATGTTGAACGGTTTGGGTTGCTTCTACATGCACAGTTTCCATCTTCTCCATTCGTCACTCCCATCGTGGGGTGTTCTGGTTATTTCTATTTATTCTTGAGCGAACCATCACAATGTCATTTGAACTCGCGAGTCACAATATATGATGACATCGCAACATACTGTTTCTATTCAACGTGAATACTGAGCGCAAATCAAGTTCTACTTCAACTTGCCTCTCTGACGAGTAAATTTGTTGTTGAATGGTTGGCAGATCTTCGTTCAAGCCGTTTCGGCAAACTGATTGATGGGTTCGGGTTAGGAATTTACTTCGGCAGGTTAATGAAGAAGCGGTTGAAGTAGTTTCGTAGTGCGATAAATCTTTATAAATTCGACTGCACTCATTTTCGGTTGTGTTTTAGCCATCAAACGTTCGAGCAGATGATATGAGAAGTGATTTCGGAAAACGAAATCAACAGTTCGAAAAAAAAACCAAATAAGTAAAACTAACCAACGAAAATCAAGTTCTGCATTTTTGTTGAGAAATTTACAGCTTACGTTTGAAAATGTTAGTTTGTATCTACGTTTAAAAAAGGGCCACGATTTCAATTGATTTGGGCCAAATTAATGATATGAGAGGAAAGCCGCGTGATTTGTGGCACCTGATATGTATTAGAAACATCAAAATCTTGGGTGTACAAAACAGCCACCAGTTCAGTGGTTACATGAAATTTATGTAGCTAAAAAACAGTTGATCCTCGGCTGATGCCATCTCCCTTCAATCAGTTCATGTAGTTCAGAGGCCAAAGTGTAATTGATGGTCGACCATGGGGTTGAGAAATACGCTTCGAACCTGTTTTGTGCCTCCATCCGTGTACAATCCAAGTTGTTAAGAATTGTCGGACGTTCAGCGGATTGTTGTTTTGCAGGCGTTAGTTTTTGCTAATTTGAGCCCGTAGGTTTGACTTCAATTATGTCGAGTGTGGATATGTAAACTACAGGTTATGTTGTTCGTAGCCAAATTTTAGAAGTGGAACAATTCCATTACCACCAATGACAGGTATGTTTAAGTCTGGCGCTGAGGGAGATGTAGCTTCTTGACATGCTGCCATTCAGCTCAAATGTCATCCAATGACTGCTAGTGGAAAACGTGAGGCGAAAATGCGGAAACATGGAACAGGGGAACTTCTTATCTGGAGCAAGTTCTCAATACAATCGAAGAAATATGAAAAATGAGAAGTATGGGTATTGGAATGAAGGGGTAGCGCGAGGCGCAGAGAGCCAAATTTCTCATATAGTTATTTCGTGACATCATTTCGTTCCCTCTCAGCACGAAGAAGGCAGACGCAAATAACCGACGATTGCTATATTAAAACTCACCTCAAGTTATCACAAAAATTTAATCGGGCAAATCCTCTTTTCGTACTGTGTTCCAACAGTTTGAAAACCAGTGAAGTCTTATTTATTAAAGTCGCAATGATATACGCATCACTAAATGGGGACACGGGCACACGTTGGTTCTTCTCCACAGTGTCTGTCGATGATTCAGATATTGCTCACTTCCCGTCTTTTGAGGGGCTCATCGTAAATAATAGGTGGGATTCTCCTTTTCCAACGAACTCGCAACGGGCTAAACGGTGGTGAGGTACGTCATTGATATCGAAGCCCACCGCACCATATGCCAGTGTCCAATCCTTTCTACCCATGATTAACGTGGACGTACCTCCAACGGACTACTCACACTCTTTAGAGAACAAAGAGAGGCCAGCAATTGGAATAGAAAACGGGTTGCGCCAAGAGTTGTAGAAGAAATTATGTAACTGTGCAAGTTCAGCGTAACGACTGAGGAAGCGAGAGGGATTCTCAGCTACATGCTTGCCACAACGCCCTGATTTAAATATGTTTGATAAAATTCACACAGGGAGCGGAAGGGCAAGAGTGAGTGACGAAGGTGTTTCCTCTTCAATTTATAATGAACTTCGTCAACTTTGGCGCATGCGCAATTCTAGTAAGAAAAAAACAGGTAGAAATCATTAAATAATTACTTTTTACGTTCTGCCCGGTCTGTTTGAGTGTATTAGTGAGTGCAGCACACTGGACAGCAAAATATAGCGTGAAATAAATTCACACGTTTATGAACACAAAAACCTTCACGTTGAAATTTTCCTACTAATTAACCTAACATGAATTATCTGTTTCATGGTCCCCCATTTATCACCAGCTCTTTTAAAACATGTCAATTGAATAAATCCAGATTTTCGAATACACTTGATTGGATCAAAATTGATACAGAAGCTCCATGTCCATTTCACTGGGGACCATATTATTGGGATCGCACGTTCCGGGTACAGAAGGAATGAGCATACATTTTCCTTTAGGCAAGAACGTGGGATACACAAAACTTGGAAAAGAGCAGTTGCAGTTGAAGAAGATGTCAAAAACTTAACAGTCGCGGAATGGCGTCGGAGCCAATTAACCTCAGATGGGCCAGCAGTTCAGCCTGAACGAGGACTGAAATGTTGTAAACTGCTAGGTTCATCTGTAGACCAACCTCTCGTGATCTGCTTGTTAGACAGCTTCCCGGCGGTATTGTCATGCGGAGGGAGTTAAGAAGCAGATCATTTTACAAGTGAGCCAGCCTTTCAGTTCTCTGCTAGCCTTGACTAGCCAGTTATTATGAGGCAGGCACACATCTCCTTCAAACATGACATGTACGTATGATGTTTATATTTTTACGTGATCGAAAGGCTATGATTTCTTTCTGAGGAGATTAAGTCCTTGCTAGATGTCACACTGCACATCTGCGGCAGTGACAAATTCCTGCTGAGCGTGCCAGGTTTAGCTGCTATTGAAGAATGGCTGGCTCAGGAAAGACCACCAAAGGATGTGCAATGGTTCTACATTTAACGATTGCTGTCAAAGTGCGACTCGGCTGAGGTCCCGTTCCATATATGACTGATCCTACTTAAAGGCCTAACCTAGTCCCAAAGCCTCGCGCACTTATCTCAAAACTAACTTCATCATTTGAGCAAAAATCTCAGCCCCACTCGCGAGAATCATTGAAATAATCCAATAATTGAAATGGATGGGATCTAACACTACATATTTTCGAATGTATTGACTGACTATGTTTGTCTGTTCAACTTAAACCAACTCTGTTTACCACATCAAATCTATCGAAGAGTTTCTTTAGGCAGTCATTCTTTCTAATCAAAAGGTCTGATCAAAAAAGAAGCCGCGTAAAATAAAATTCTCAGGACATCCCCTCCCGAATCATACTTTGAGAAGAGATGAAAACGCATGAAAGGCCTACGGGCTTACCAAACGAAGGGTGATTTTCCAGCTTTAGAGCCGTCGCAGTCGTCAGACTCAAAACACAACTCTCCAGCCAAAATATCGTTCTTCGTTTTGTGAGTCTTTCGTGTTCTTACCTGTCTTTTCTTATATCGTGATTCCATTGCATACGTTAAACTATATCATTCTAACGGAATTGTGAAATCTAAATTGAAAGTGTATACCTGTTCAAGAGAGCTAGTTGAATGGTTAAATTACACGCAAAACTATTCTTCTTTATTCTTCCTTCTAGGGCTAGATCCGTGTCAATTTGGTCGAACCTTCGCAGAATTTGCCAAAGTCACGTGACAAGACGGATTTTCAAATTTGTAGAGCGCATCAAAAGTTGCGCCCAACGCACAAAAAGCGCTAAAAGCACTGAAAAAGTGTAGGTCAGATTTTTTGACTGGTATCGTTCTGTAGTGTTTCAGAGGTTTAGCTGAGGCTTACTCAACATAGAGATATTGTACCGAGTCGATCCATTGCCCATTTGATATCGTGTGCCGTTCGCTGATAACCTGCAACCACCGCAGTCATTTGATCCAATTATGGCGTTCAATTCACCTGAGAGGAGTGCGTGATATAACTTGAGAGACAATTGTGAGAAGCAACTGTAGAAACTTGAGGAAATGAATGGGTGATCATCGATCAATTGGAAGGTTCTCTCAGTGATGCGAGGGGCGATAACATACATACCCGTCGATGAACGCTCTCAGTTTAATTATATTCAATATATCTGGAAACTAGAAGCTATCTGAAGTGAACCCACAATCAGAATTGACGTCAACAATTGTGTTCTGAAAACTAGACATTGAACGTCACTATACTCCACACAGAAATTCATGAACAAATTTTAGGTTGTCAATGCTTTCGGGTTAGTTGATAATTAAATTTGGGTTCCATATGGATTATATTCATCAAGCTAACCGAGTATGATCCCTTTTGTACAACAACCGAATATGGAAATCAGATGGCTTTTTCAGTGCAACGCTTCGCAGAAACTGTTCCTACCATTCCTCCGTTTACAAAATCCATAGTAGCGTCGCCCCAACGTAGATTAAATTATGCAGAAACTATTGTGATGGACTGCTCATTAAATCAGCGAAGTAAAATTTTGGCCCTTTAAAGTCTCTAAACCTCTGTCATCAAACACAATTCATTGTTTGTAGCGTGTCGGAAGTTGAACGTTGATGAATTTGAGTAATTGTAGTAAAATGACGACACGGTAGTAATTCTCCCGCTTAGATGGAAACCATTGCGTCGTTCACGCGACCGTAGATGCTGGACGAGAAATATCGAAAGAGTCCGCATATTGTCAATTTTCCTGCCCTTAAAAATACGTTCGATTCCACATAATTCAGTTTATACCGCCTGGGGAAATGCGATACTGCGATACATTTGAATCTCGCCTCGTGGGCGAAGTAATTTCTCTAAATGAGCAGTTTCATCAATCACTCACTACTATAAGCCAAATCGGTTTCATTGGAGGCTAAATAAGCTGAGCTGCTCAGATTGGATCGAGGCTGCTCAATGAGAAAAGCATCACTGTCTCTACTTCATGTACTTGTCTACAAGGAACAAACACACCTCTTCTATCCACATACGAAACAACGAATCGGCGATCATTTAAGCTGTCAGTGCGATGTTCCGAAGGCATTGATTTTCATCTCCAACTCACTAACACACCCACACATGGCAGTTGTGATTTTATTTCTTTAATCGAGTTTTCCCTGATATTTTGAAAAAAGAACGAATTTTTCCTTTGGGTTTGGTTGCAGACTGGTAACTCATCAATTGAATCACTGTGAGACTTGAAAATGTAATAATCCAACGATTACGAATTAATGAGCAGTAAATATCGCGAAACATTTTATTTATTTGGTGAATGATCGTTTTCTACACCGTGATTGAGAAGATCGATATACTCGGTTTGAGATACATCGCCAATTGCTGAGATCCATCAATGCTATAATCATATTATTATCATTCAAAAACTGTATTGTAAGGTCACAGTGCTGGGGAATAAACATGTTTCCACTGTACTTGCGTTTAAAAAATATTTGTTTTCACGTTGGAAAATATCTGAACTCCGACTTTGAGCGAAGCTGATAATCATGCAAAAAAATTTATTGTACAAGCCGTGATTTGGAGAAATCGATGTTTAGCTAGACAATGATGAATTAGCAGTCTACAACCAAATTTTAAATTAGTAATTATTGGGAGCTATTGAGGTGAACATTGATTGCGCGTGAACTCGTGCGGTGATCGCAGTTTGTTGATGATTAGTTTTTACGATGGCAATTTATTTTACGAACTCCCTCAACTGCATACTTTTCACGGTAAAAGTGAAACTTCGTTTTGTATAGCTTCAGTTTTCTTATTCTCCCTTCCTCCAGTTCGACCAAATCCATTCTTTCATCCACTTGAAAGAAAGTGAAAAGAGCTGAAAAAGTTTTCACGAAGGAATCGGCAGCCCTTTTGTTCTCCAACGCCCTTTCAACTGATTCAGCCTCGCGGAGGTGGATTCTCAAAATTATTATAACGAAAGAAACGAAGAATTGGGAGTTGTGGGATTTTATTCACAGTTCACTCGAGGAGTCGCGGTGATTGATCGAGAACACGTTTTGGAAATACCATTAACATTGAAAGTTTTTGATTAATTGTCCGGCACATGCTGCTTAGCAATGACACTGTGATTCGCTCTGACGGAAAGCCCATTGATAGGACCCTGGGGTTCCTGGTAAGGAAGTTACTTACTTACACTTACCTACAACCCTTCAATTGTAACTCATCCAATGAGAGGCTTGAACAAGGAAGCGGTACGGGAAGTGTCAATGAAATTTTCATTATAAAGTAAAGGGTTAATCCAAGCAAACTGCAAGTGTTGTTGAGAACCACAACCTTCTTGTTTTTTTTCCTGGTCGTTGTTAGTTTATTCAGGAGTCACGCGAAAGAAGGAGAGAAGCCTTTTGGCACAGCTAGGTCGATGGAGTTCTTGAAGAGCAGCAAAACAGAGAATAGTGTCTCGATGGTGGTTCATTGTAACACTCGATTATGCTTACCTCATGGGAGTTTTAATATAACTAACGCTCAGAGCGTTTCACTCATGTGAGCATGGACTGAATTACTTGTTACATTCACTAATTTCCCAATGAAATCCTACGTGCCGTGATCAGTGGGGTAGGTAGGGCCCAGCCCACGGAACTCGGTCTCGGATTAATAACGGAGTAAAGAGTGGATATAGTAAGAAACCATCACTGGAATTCGAATCAAGTAGAGCAACTGGTACACCCCCAGAATATCCGCCCACCTTTTTTTAAACGCCCTATTGCCCTATTATCAAAGTTGCTTTGGAATCATTTAAGGAGGGAGGAACTTGTGACTTGATCTGTAGATTCGTGAATCTTCAGACACCTATAATCCGGCCATCACAAACTGGTTCATGTACAGTTGATGTTCACCTACTAGAAAGTTTCTTCCAGGAGCATTCATAAAACCAATGTTTGAGAAAAACCGTTAAGACCACCCGAAGCAGTCAAAACGATTTTCATAGTTGGTAGAAGGAAAATAAGTCAGTGTGAGACCTAGGAAGTTGTATGGTTCCGGTTGTTGTAAACACAGTATACTTTAACGTCAGGTTAGTCGGTGTTTGTTGTAAGTGAGGGATGTCGTAATGTTTTCACTTTTGTATCGTTCCGTTATGTCCGTTATTGATTTGTTGAATTGAAAGAAAAAATTCGGTTTGAATGACTCTACATCTAATTTTGTACTTCACCCGCTTCTCAAAAACACAAATTGTCACTTTAGAGCGCAGCTTGGAGGGTTTTCTGACCTCTAGGAAGGAAGACAGAAAAGAAGGGAATATAGCGAGAAGTAGCTCATAGAGTTACAGACCTTTCTCAGTGCGACGAGACAAAGTGCTTCACATCTTTGTGACCATGAGTACGGGGGATCATGAACCTAGTGCAGACCTAGCTATTAGTAAGAATTCAATTGAGACTTTTCCCCCTCTCACATAGAGAAAACCTTTCTTTCTTCGAGAAGACCAGTGCTTGAAAGAAGGTACTGAACGTCACATCACGAGCGGCCTCCATGGCCTTTTTGTATCAATCTACTTCACTGTACTTATCGTGGCAACTTATATCAGCGTCTAGTCAGATATTCTAGAAAGGTGCTACCACAACAAACCCTCACTTGCCGTTACAGGAAACGTGTGGAGCCTTGGAGCACAAATAAGCATACAGTTGAACTACTGGTCTGCCCAAGGAGCCCAAGGTGTACCAATGACTTATTTTCGGACATTTACAGTAGGAGTTTGTGCGTTGTAGGAATAACTTAGTCAAACAAACGAGGCTTAGGAATGATTTCTGTTCTGTGGTGAGATCCGCACGGAATTCAGCCCAAAGCGGGGGAAGCTCCTGTTTCACTCTCACCTTGTCAACTGTGCACTCAACGGCCAAAGCAACTGGTAACTGACCAGTGATCACCTGGAGCGCTTCTGATGATAGTCTTGTAGGTCTTGGCGATCCACAGGAGCGCAGCCCTCTGGGATTGGGCCAATACTCTCTTTTGATAGACTGTTAGTATGCTACCCCAGACTACGGGGCAGTAGCCAATCACGCCTAGATATATGGCCTTATACATGAGGAGTGTCATGGTAACACACACCCCAAGTGGCCTTAGTAATTGCACGCAATAAGGCAAGCCTTGCAATGACAGTGCCTTTAAGGGGCTGGAGGTGTTGGTTGAGGCCCTCTCCTCTCACCTATATTCACTCCTAAATACTAAACGTGCTTTTCAAGAAGGATCCTGTGGCCGCCGAAGCTTTTCACATTATTCACTTTTCCTTTCAAGAGGATTAGCTGGGTGTTTTCCTCAGCCATCTGCATCTTGACATGTTCGCACCATTGGGTGACGGTGTGGAGCACATGGCGGATTCTTTCTTCGATTTGGCGGACTGACTCCGCAAAGATCAGCACAGTCAAGTCATCCGCATAGGCGTATGGCTCGCAGTCAGTCTCCATGAGTCTCCTGAGAAGACATGTCGATGGACGGGTCAATGCAGGCCACTGCTGCCTTGGCCATCGTTCTTGCTACAGTCATCGCTCGCTCCTGCGATCCCAGAGCAAGAGTTTTGGATCCTATGCATGGTTCCTGTATAGCGAGAACACTGCAGCGTTTCTTGAGGGCACTTTGCAGCAACTCAGCCATAACCGGGGAACTCTTATTTGTGTTGTGCTGAAGGATTCGAACTATTTTTAACCTATTCATAATCCACGTGACATCCTGGAGGGCAGAAGCCGCAAAACACAGATCATATTTAGCAAACGGGCAGTCTGGTGATTCATGTCGGTTGATTCCCTCTACTCCACCTCATAATTTTAACGCCAACTACTTGACGAGCTGTAGCTACTTAGCTGATCCATTCCGTCAAACTTCAGGAATTGATGTTTGATAACGTTTCCCTCAATTATCGTGAAGCTTTTTGTCTAGTATGAAGCCGTGTAGTAAAGACTTTAATGATCGTTTGAATAGTTATAAGTCGTATAACGTGGGAGATAAAGTACTTCAATTTCAACATAGAAACGGAATGAACGATGTAGTTGCCTGAGCGACGTTTGGTCAAGTGCTTTATAAACTCTTGAACTATCGCAGGAACTCATTTCATTTTATAAATACAATCTTAATTGTCTGAGCCTTTGCAGTAGCTTCTGAATCAGCATATCCGACCAAATTTAAAGAGGGGCTCAAGTTCGGAGAGAATAAACAACGACGAGAGGATAATTGGGATAATTTCCGTCGGTAGTGTGAAATTGGAGAAGGATATTTTAGTTTAAAAACGTTCTCTCTTGCAACTCAAGAAATTTTTCAACTTTTTGTGAATGGCGTTGAGGGTTGAGGTTCGCGTGATTACCGGATGTTAGCGAGTTATGAGACGTTGTATACGATTTCTCTCGTCATGCAACCAGAGTTCGTGAACTGAAAAGAGCAAATATTCAGAGTTGGCTGTCCGAAGAAGATGGAAAAGAAAACTGCAGACTGCTGCAAACCACCGGGTTAAAACTTCCACAGCTTTACAACTTCCAATACTTTGTCGTGGATTGAGAGCGCTACGTCACAAAACAAACCTTCTACATTGCTATCCTCCTCCTTTCTCCAATTTAATCATCATGCCTTTGAAAGCGTTCTCCGAAATTCCGTTAATTGTCTCGTGCGCTTTCAATGCAGTAACATCATTCGTTAGTAGTGAAAAACTACCAGCGTGTACTATTGCGGAGTTACATAATTCGCTTTAAGTTCCACGCGACTGTTTGTTCAAGGAGCTCATTAAAAAAAGTGTTTAAAGAAACAATTGAGCTTTCGACAACACGCTAACAATTTGGATACTTGTTTGATGTTTCAAGGGACAGTAAGTACGTTGAGAGAAATTCAATATGCATAAGTTAGAAGTTGTCATTCAAGTCCCTCATCATGAACCGCTTCACTGGTATCGTTTAATTATTACAATTAACGTCATTTCTATTCCATGCGAACCTTGAAATACAGTTTTAGAGATGAATGATCCCCCGAAATTCAGATTCCTCCCACGCTCAAATTATCCACGACTGATCCCAGTGCAATAAAAATGTAAAACTTTTACTCAATTAATTATTCCTTTGCATTAGGAAATCTAGGCCAAAATTAAGAAGCGTTATTTGTCGAATGGCCGGTTATAACGTGGAAAGCACGTCGATATTTCTAAGTATTGCGCGTATCAGCAGTATTAATCAGGTCGAATCAGTACAGCTTACACGTGGAATATTTAACGGTTTTCCTCAAACTGGTCATTTGCTTGTGGTGACAGAAAATGAGATAAGGAACGATGAAGACTTTTAAGCGACGTAAATCCTCCCCCGTCCACCATTTGTCAGAGCTTAATTTTTCAATTTTATTTCCGTTATGGTTCTTATGATTTTTTATATAAACAATATAATTTAAGCACTCAAAGAGTAAATTTACTTTTGGGTCATGGATCTTCCACCTATTAAAGGTAAGATTCTACTCTAATTCATCAATAATAATGTTCAATTAGACAGCTGTAGTTAGTTTTATAGGATTAGTTTTTCCTTTATTTATTTTACTTATTTATAATTTATTGGTTTATTTATTTATTCAAACAGAACAAATATCCGTTGATGGATATCACAGATAGACAGTGTGTGCATGATAGTACCAAACATTTTGTAACCCACCGAATGAAACTCTCAAGAAGAAAGTAAAAAGAAACCGAAGACGGTACAATCGTCTGTAGGCCTTCGCCGCACTACTTTTGCTAGTCCACAGATATTGAAATTTTGTGTAATGGTGCATGAAAACTGGCATGTCCCCGACTCAAATATTAAACTCGTACTTATTATTATATGGCTAAGCGGCACCTAATCTAATACCTTGGTATTGTTTACGTTTTTGTTTTGGTTTTTTTTTTGTTAACATTTTGTTGTTTTATGAACACTCATGTAGCACACCTCAAACACCCCGGTCACCACCTGGTTGGTTTATTATCAAGCTTCGTTCCGTTCTTATCAGACTTCTCGTTATTTTTATTTCGGCTTTTGAATAGTGTGATGCCTTAATCTGAGCACCTCAGTAAAATGGAATACAGCTTTACTCTCTTTATAGCCACTACAAATTGTCTAAAACAAAACGAGTGATTTATGTTATCGTCACAGGTCTCCCGATATACTCGACCAGCTCACTCATTTGCTACTTTCTTGATCGATTCCCATTAGCGTGAATTTGCTTCACTATTTGAGATAGTTTGTGAAAAATTCGAGCCGGTAGTTCACTTTCATTTACCAGTAGATGCCACTGACTCATTTATACTTTGATGGTTCACGCGTGAAAGCAAATTTACGCCCGTTTTTACGATGTATGATGCAATGAACATGTATTATGATTCTTCGTTTATGATAGTATGATTATTATCGTGATTCAGTGATTTGAGGTATTTCCAGTTGGCGCTATGTACTGTGTTCTCACAATTTTCAGGTTAACCAGGAACCAATTGACCATCGGCTTGCTTGAAGTAATATTTCGTATTTACGACGTGTAATTCTAAGAGGTCTTTTATCATTCTAAAGGGTTTAACATGTAATGCTAGTTTTTTATGTTGTTTGTTGTGATGATTTAGCGACGTTAAGCAAGGCCGTCTTCAGCATCGCCCGGGCTCAAACGTATTTTATGAGGAAACCAGCTAAGCATAACAAACATTTGACGATCATTTTGAAATGGTTTCTTCAAATTTAGATTAAAATTGTTCGCTTATCCTGATCATGAGCTTCATCGTTTATTTTCAACATTCTGCGGTTTCTGCCTGTACGTTTTCTCACATTGACTTATTACTCTCGAATACGTCGTAGCATTGGTACTTTATCTTGTGTTATAAATTCATTAAGTATTGATACGCGATCACCTTTGATCCGTTCTATGCGGTCACCCTTCTGTGTGAGATGTTTTTGTGGTAGAGGTATTCATTCATTGCATGTGTTTATTTAGTACGGATATTTAGTATATGTGTACGGATTGGTGGATTGGTGGAATTCAGTTATCAGCTTGGATAATGCGCGTCACTTAGAAAAGACTCAAGCAGTAATGGGGTGTTTAGAGCTGTTGAACAATGATTCCGCCCAAGTGTTTTCTCAATTTAGCGAAGATGGATTAATTTACCTAAGGTTATCGTGATTTTAATGGCAAATATCTGTTCTTCATCTATTTCTTGAAGCTTTACCAATTGAACCTGGGTGTCACAACTAGGCGTGAAACTATTCCTTAAGAAGAGATTCAAATTGGTTGTGAAGAACGTATTGTTGATTAGCCAATATCCTAGCAACTCGCACTGGGGATCAACCGCAATTTTATGGGTATTCTGGGACGAATTTTTCTCTATATCAGTCATCTCACTTCTGGACAGAGCCGATTCTCATTTACAGAGCAAAAAATAAAGTTTGGTTTGATCATTACAAGTGTGAAGAATTTTAGAATAGCAGTATCCTGTCTCGTTGTGCCGTTGTGACTCCGTTGGATCTGGTCGAATTGGTGTGAAGCGAGATGAGAATCCTCGGCAAAAGGACGACACACGTACGAGTACTGAATGGCGCATTCTACCTTTCATTAGATTCGACGAGAGTTTACTTTATCAGTCTCAGTTTGTGGGCCGAATCGTTACTGTACGGAGGCCGCTGAGTTGTTTCTTCTTTTCTTCTGCTTGCACTTTTCTGATCATTTATACTCGTATATTTAAGGCGAACAAAAGTTTGTGATTGGAGAGTATAGAGTTTTCTTTTATTGCAAACATGAACTTTTCAAATTTAGTTTCTTGTGTAACCAGTAAAACCTTTATCCAATTAAAACTTTATAAACTTGAGTAACTAGCAAATGAGAGCTCCTAAGAGTATGATGCGAGATGAGTCTTTAGGGGCAAACGGTACATCAAAGGAAAATTGAGTCAATTCCTTATTACGAATGGCTGATGGAATCGAGACCAGGCACAAAAGTGTTTTATGATTATAAGGTGCGTTGGCGTATACCTGATTTGGTGGTTTACTTCGCTAAAGTACAAACATTTCTTTCAACTATTACAATTACTGTGTAGCTCAAACACACTCCCTAGAATGTATACAAATCTTATTTTCGAACCTTCGAATTTTTTTGTAGTACATACGGATAGACTTCCATCAAACGATTGTCTTTCACAAATTAATACACATCCACCTTTCACAATTTTTTATAAATATAATTGAACGCTGACTGTCGCTTTCGGGATAAGCACCGCAGCCTGAGGTCCTGATAAGGGGATAAGCACCACAATTCCGGTCCTAATGTCTCATAGCTTCCTGAGGAACGCTACGTACCTCCTGCAATAATCTTCTTTGATGTTAAACCTTTGAGAATTTCAACCGAACAACCAAAACGCTGCAAATTACTACACAACAATTGATTATTCTCCTGCACAGTATCACCCAGTTGCACACCTCTGAGGCTCCAGGGGAATATTCCATTCAATTCTGTATCAAAAAATACCAGTAAACTATCGAAAAGATACCAAAATACCAGGGAAAGGATACCAATAAAACTGCCAAAATTTCGTTTTTGGTTAATTTTTTTAACCATTTTTAGCGCTTAACGACCATGGGTTTCGTCCGATAGGATTGCCGAGTAACCAGGCAGATCTATATTCCTAATGGAATGTTTTAATTCCAAAATTTAGGCAGAACGGAGGACGACTTTTGCAGAATTGTCATTCCCGTGCCTTAAAACGTGAAGGGGTTGTAAAAAATGTTCTAGACCAAAAACATAGGTGTATCATTCAGAATGAATAATAAACAAAAGTCGTTCTCAATCATGTCCCTGGCAGTGAGCCAGTAGATAGTTGTTAGCCATCTCAGATATACCACACTACCCACAACAAAGCATTTGACCTACACACATCATACACGTTTGATCATTTTGCAGCTTCTTGTGATGATTCCTTTTACCTGCATTAAATTCGTCCTTGCTATCATCATAAGGCTGGGGTTTATCTCATGAGTTTGTCCTGAAATACATCATTTGGAGTCTCTGACTGTCTTGTGAACTAGTGACGCAGATCCCGACAATTAAGCAATCTATTATGGGTAAAGTGGACAAACTGAGTCTGGGGAGATGTTCGAAAGCCCCTTGACGGCCTTCTCCTTTCCAGTGCACATTAACTTTATTACACCTGGCTAAAGAATTGAGCCGCATCTGGCACTCTTTCGCCAGTTTTGACGTTGTTCAGTAGCTCATAAGCGCCATACAGGACGCCTGACTGTCAGTCATTACGTTGATGATCGGTCACATCGATTATATCATAAACCTTAGCTTGAAAAACCAGGAGTTGGAGGGGGACCAGGGCAATGTACCCTGGTTCCCATTGTCTATGCTCTACAGGGTTTTAAATCCATCAATAATATACGTTGACACCATTCGAAAGCAGAAACCGACGGCTTTCGTTCCATTAGCTTCCTTCTGGACGAACTATGTATCTCCTATAGAAATCGTACAAGGGGCACCATCATGTTCTGTAGATGCCGTTGACTAGCCTGTCCCACCTTAGTTATTTCAAGTCTTCTTACTCTGTACGCAACCTTCGTTTCCTGTGCCTTGACGAATATGTCAAGAAGAAGAAGAAAAAGGTCAAACGTTGTCCACATAGCACTGGTAGGTTTGGTTTTCATCAAACCTCATTGGTAAGGCCCAATAGTGGTTCGGCTGGGGTGCTACAAATCCCTCTGATTGATGCTGCGCGGGACTCATAGGGGTTCATCGGTCTCACGACAACCTCCAATAGCGAACGGGCCACTCTGGGGTTTATGTTCCAGGTCCTTCCATACATTCGCTGGTATGTCCGTAGGGCTGTCGTCGCCTTCTTGGTTATTTGCGATATGCTCTTTCCAGCTCAGTTTCCTATCGAACCCTGCTCTACAATCAATTCTCTCGGCACCTGTTGAAAAGTTTCCCAAAGGGCGCTAGAACATGACAATTTTTAGAATTCTCAAAATTGTGGGAAACTATTTTGAAAAAGCTCGCAAAATACTTTTAACTAACCAATAGTAATACTTTTATAAAAGCAATTGGGTTAGATCGCCAGTAGGCAAATTACTAAAGTTAACGTACCTGTTAGGTGAGTCTGTCTCCTCTGGCTGGTGAAATACTGTGGTCGAGCGCTTTCTACGTAAAGACATCGTTGGGCCGTTAAGTCAGTACTCCTTAACGGCCAGACGATGATGCCTTCACATCGAAAGCGCTCGCCCACAGTATCTCACCAGCCAGAGGCGACGGCCTCACCTAACAGGTACGTTAACTTTAATACTACTTTTCGTTCTTCGAAGTTTCTAAATAAATGTGTTGAAGGATGGTTCTGCGTTTATATTTACGACGTATCGCTCAATGTATGTGGGATAAGATAAGAGTGTAATTTGTGGTATCAGTATCGAGACAATAATCCGCGTACGGCCAGTTTCCATTTTAATTGGAAGTGGATAAGTCACTTATTTAAAATACAACCGTCAGATCTCCACGAAAGTACGACAACAGGAATTCGCCTTTGCAACGAACTGTGTGTTAAAATGAACAAAAACCAACACCGTGAAATAAACTACTTACGTGCGATGATTTCTGTAGGAATGAATTCAGAACCTCCTTCCCACGTTGTGTTCCCATTTCAAAGTAGTATCTTGTCTTTTCCGCGATAAGAAGTCAAATGGGGTAGAATGGTATCGTGAGGGGGAGGGGACCTGACACTTTTCCTTCGGCCTACCTTTCAACAAATGTTTCATTCAGGAATTGCCGCTCGTCTAGATGGTAATGTGACTGGATGCCTTCTTGTAGAGAAACCCCGAATCATTACTGTGGTCGAGACGATGAAGAACTTCGACTATAACATCTCCCAACGTGCGAGAACGTTATTTTACACTGCACTAATCACTGTTACTGCGACGCACAACGCAGTTATAACTATAGTTACATTATTTCTTAATTGGTCCATTGCTTCATAACTTCGTTCAGCGCAGCACACAGTTTTGTCGGTAGATAGTTACATTCAGTGTAGCAACTACAAACAGCATCGCAAATTCGTTCACAATAAAAAAAGTCCCTCTCGGATATCGTTCCCATCTTTCGTGTGTAGCCACTTGAGGTTCTAGGTTTTAAAAAAACCCCTAGGGACTTTTTGTGGCATCTTGTGAAACCGTCCCTTTCTGCCAAATACTGAACTATTCATTCCACGCCGACTCTTCTTAGGATCGCACACAGTTTCTTCCCTGTCAAATCTGTTCCACGAGACAGGAAGGAACTTTCTCGTCGCCTCTGTCATGTTTTCTTCTGTTCAAATGTGTAAAAAGACGTATTTCAGGACTTTCTGTGGTTCTCCCTCTACGATTTAAAAAGGTTATGTTGTCACTGGATGGATTAACAAGTGTAGTTGGTGTATTTCCGTGTTAACGTCTTCTTTCTGAGTTTGATATTTTTCAGTTGATTCCACCGTTCTATTTCAAATGCCCGGTGAACAGTAGACGAGTAGTATATCTGTTAAGACCATTTTGATATCCTGAAAACAGGTCAACGAGTCTGGTCGATAAATCCCGAGAGCTCACAATCATTATTGCAAAAGCTGGTCCACGAACATCAAACTAACTTTATAATGAAACCTAATTCCGTATTGTATCCCGAAGTTGAGCCCAGTCTCTAGGGAAATGAATGCTTTAACGTAACTCTCCAATATTCAGAGCAACATCAGTGCTTTAGTAAGTTTTATTTCTCATGAAATGATCCCACGATAAAGAAGGCCACGAGCATGAAGCATCATCAAGAACTGGAGTAAAAGATGAAGTCTACATGAACGAAGGGCAATAAACCAAGTATACATACGTATATATGAAAAAGGAGGGAAAGGAAATAGGCAATGATGAACATACTGTTGAGCTTTTGATCACTGTGCAGCTAGGGAACCAGAAATCCGCTACGGCATTCTGGAACCGGAGCTGGCCTCGTTACGGGCACTTAGCGGTCGAATCACGAGCCAGTTCTCCTTAGGAGCATGGCAACTTTCATGCTTTACTCCTCTTTTTTACTTTTCTTGGCCGTACGAAGTAGAATAGCTGGGGAAAAATTGAGTTATCTTCATAGCTTTACGACCAAGTGAGTCTGGAAACCCTTATTGGGGAAAATGGTCTCTATGTCTGTGAATGTGGTCGAGCGAGAGCCGCTGAACCGAATCACCATAAGCGTGATATCTAGCCTGCAGGTTACCATGGAACGCCAAAATAAGGGCATGAGCAAAATCCACCCGAAACTGACTTTAGTTATCATGGTTATCAAAACCCTAAATATTACTGCTATGACGACATCGATTGGAGTATTTTTATAGGCAGTTCTAAATAACACGACAGTACCATAAAATTCCCATCCGTGAGAAAATGACGATTGCGTCACGTTTAATAACCACAACTAAGCGCTATCCGCTAGGAGCAACTGCGGGAGTTCCGGAATTTCAACCCCCGCTGTTTCACTTGCTTCCATTCCTAACAGTTTTTACCTGATAATTCTGGAACAGTGATTATTATCCTCTTCAAAAAAATCGCATTTTTTATCTCACTGATTATCCGTGTACTGATCGCTCAGTAATGGTCGTGGTCCACGCATGAGCACCACAGTAAATTCCGGAATTATAACGCTACCACTCTGTACCGCCGTAGTGTTCTAGACAGTTCCCATTGAGAAGATAATTGAGGATTTGAGGATTGAGAAGCCCCAAAACCTGGTTTGCTTCCAATCATAATTACAATAATTAAATAAATAGAAAATAGATGCGCTTTCGTTATAAAATAAAATTGCAAATAAAAAAGAAAATAAATAAAATCCTTCGGCCTCCTGAAGGAGATATTATGGCAGCCCGTGGCTAAATACTGGTTGAATCCATCTTTAGATGTGACTGGATGCGCTGATCTGGAAGTTCTTCAACGGCTGAACTCTTCGAAATTGTCTTGGCTTGAGGGCTCCGGCAAGGAAACCACTCGTATTGCTTGTAGTCAGAACAACCTACCACGAGACAGTTCTAAGGTGGTAGAAAAAACTTTCATGAGGGCAGAGGAATATTGAAGAATGGCAGCTGCAGTAGACCAAGCGCGGCTTACTGGTTCAGTTAAAGGCCACACAAACTGTATCTCTTCCCTATAGTTTACGGACGTTTATAATACAAATAAACAAAAAATATTTGAACAAAATAAATAAATACTGCCTCTTTATTTAAGAACTTTTATTATGGTGGCCCTGTCCTACCCTGTGTAACAACTGAGTGAAAAATGAATTGAATTAGTAGGTAAAGGCTAAGGAAAGTTGTGTGCTGCATCGCAATCTGATCGAATGAAACATGTGGTTGTTGTGGGAAAATAATTCAGCAGTTTCTTCGCAATTAATTCGTGTTTTGTATAGTTTCATCGGTATTTTTCGATGCGGAGTCAAATAGAGTGGGTCTCAGAGTGAACATAGTGAGGCGAATTCAACTACTCAAGGAACCGTCAGATCGTACCAATTATCTACTGTAGCCTGAAAAATGTCAATTTTCATTGTTCTGTTGCAGTCATGTCATGTTTCAAATCGTTAACTAGTATTGATCATTCTGAATCGAATTGGATGGGTGTGGAGGAGCTTCACGACCGAAAACTTTCGACTTGGGATTTTATAGGATTTTTCGCAGTAATGCTCCACTGTTGTCTAATAATTTGCAGTGTTATTAAATTTGATTTCTGTAATTACCTTTTTAATGCGAAAATCAGCTGCCACACTCTCTCCATCTTTAGATGCTACAATCCTGCACTGTATCACAGACTGGACAAGTTAATTATGCAAATATGTATTCAAACACAACATTCCAGTATAGTGAGTGTCTTTCTAGGCTGAAAGAGGGGTGTTGGTGAGATCTTCCGTCATCTTTGGGCTATAGTCACAACAAATGACAATATCTTTACACGCGGGACACTCCCAGCCTGGGATGAGAGCCTCATCATCCAACAGGAGCGTTGTCCTTGACTTGACTCCTAGTGATGGACTTGACCCAATCGATTTATACGTTAATTACATTTGATGGTCATCGTAATTCATAAAATTGAGGGTTCGTTTGTCTCTTCTCGTATTTTCAAACATTTATGGATGGCGCGTTAATTGTAAACTCATAAACGGTGTTGGACTAAACTAGTTGAAAATGGCAACGCGGCTGCACTATTATGACATCAAGCGTCACGATGAACTTAGTGATTACTCCTCTGAAGCGCTCTTGTCAATTAATGACAAAGCGAGGACAGTAATGCAGCTGTTGGACTAGGTGAAACACGTAGTTCTGATGACAAATTTCTGTTCCATTTCCCGTGGAAGGCAGACGTGGAGAGAGCGGGCATCTCATTTTACTCAACTCCATGCCGCCCCTTACCGTACTGTCTTCACAAACTAAACGCAACCCTCTTCCCCGCAATCATCTCCCTCACTACATGATTGCTCCCACATTGTTCTGACGTGACTGAACCTCAATGCAATACCTGAACAGCAACCCTACCTCCCGGTTATACTCTAATTGAAGATTAATTCGCTTTGTAATAGGTTGCGATGATTAAGCCAGTCAGACGTTACATACGTTACGCTAGTTGGCAAATCTCCTAACCCGATCAATTAGCGACAGTTTTGAATATATTTTATTGATAACGACCATTTGAATGTAGGAACATTTCATGCATGACATTATACGACTTTATTTTGTCCAATCTGAAATTAATTTCAGCCAGAATGGACGAGTGCATTTATTCGCGAATACATGCCTTTCCTGTATAAGAGTGACATTAAAAACTATAGTTTAAGAAAACATCAAATGTATCTTCTACTAACCGACTTCCATCTGTTGTACTTCGTGACTAATTCTCTTGAAACAAAGTGAACAAAAATATGGGCATAAAAGTTTAAGACACTCACAAGGTACAACAACAACGCCTTTTCTCCATTAACGTTTAGCGGATGTATGAAAAGTAAATAAAATAAGATTACCTCAACTTTAAAAATTAAAAGCCATTTTCCTGAATTTCTTCAAGAACGGCTTTAACGACGGCAAATTATTCGTCAACTGCATTAACGGTTAAAGCGGTTGTTTGAAAACCTAAATGAACAACACGTTTAATTTTTGACGTAAACGCGTGACTTTAACTTTCTGCTACCTTGAGGGACAAAAGAAAGAGAAGAAAGAAAGTATTATAATCGTGACATTAAAAAAGTCGGGGTTTCCTCAGATATTTACGTTTTTAGGCCAAACGAATCCAAAAAACCCTGCAAATTATTACACAATGGTTTATTATTCTCATGAGCAGCTTGACCTAGACTGCTTCCCCATCCCATTCGATTCAGCATCGAATACTACTAAACCATACGAAACATGATCTGACTACAATGGAACTACGGAAATATTCCCCTGGCGCCAGGCGCCTGTAAACGTCTGATCCGTTGGTGGGGTGGGAAGTGGCCCAGCAAACCCTCGCTCAGCAATTGGTAGGATGTTGCGAGTCCAAAAGGCGCAGCGAGTCGAGCGGGCCTTGAAAACGATACGAAACACGGCTTATTTGCGACTATACTGCGTTTCGTTAATTTTTTTAACCTTTTTTTGCCCATAACAACCATGGGCTTCGTCCGATCGGATTGCCGAGATGGCGGGCACAACTAGATACCAAATGGGATTTTTTTGTGAAAGAACGAATTTTTTATACCACGTTAAAGGCACAAAACGGCCCGGACAGCGGACGAGGGATGGTTGACGGGGGACGGGGGACGGCGGACGGACATTGCAGATTTGGAATCCCCATGTCTTGAAACGTAAAGTATCAAATTTTGAGGGGCGGTTGTAAAAAATTTTTCGTGACCGAAAACATAGGGTTATTATTCAGAATGAATAATAAACCAAAACCTGATTTCGGCACGTGGTCTGTGTGTGTGTTTTTTAAACAGATTAATTGAACATCTAATCAGCCTGACCTCAAAAACCATAACAGACTACATACTAATTATTTTACATGGTTTTGTCCTGTAATTTTTTTTTCTTAATCACACTATATTATATTCACACCACTTATATGATACAACACAAACTAGTTCTACAGTAACGTCATGTCCATAGACTCAAGCAACGATGTTAGGTCTTTGATGTGCTCCAACGGTAGTGTTCCCATATATCAGCCACTGACCACATTGCAGGATTTTTTCGCTGGTCCTACTCGATTTTGATCATAACGCTCTCAGTGGAAAAGAAGATGATCCAAATTTTGTACCTCGCCCACCAAGCACGTGAAAGCCATCTCATATGAGAGGTGGAATCGATGAAGATCTTCCCGTACCCTTCCATGTTCAGACCAGCAGCGTCAGCCATCAGGAGAAGGGCCGGTCCATGCGCTGCTGGTCTGTGATTTATGGAAATAAAGGTTTCGTCATTCGAACGTCAGCTGTCCCCCGGCACTTTTGCTCTCACAGCTGAATACTACGGTGTCTACAATCCCGCCATACTCTTGATCGTGGCATTAAGGTGACGATAGCAGCAAGCTCGTCAGCCCTGGCTCCTTATTTTGCACCAGAATCAGCTGCTTCGTTCTTGGCATTGCCAACGTGTGCCCGAATTCGTCGCAGTAGCCATTCCAAAGCCTTCATAATAGCCAAAGCCTCCACTTGGTTGTTTGAGCAGAGCTCCCTAAGCCTAAACAGTTGACGTTAAATGGAATCAACGTGCCCGGAGTAGACCACGAATGCACAAACAACCATTCCTCTACCCATGTTACTCCCATCTGTGTAGATTTTATATGTGACAATTTCGTCATCCTCGAATGTTAATTCCCAACGACCCTTGCCACTAAGTGCCACCACCTTCGAGGGAGTAAGGCCTTCTTCATTGCCACGTACTGCAATCTATCGTGGACTCTGTCTATCTCCTGTGCTTTAATTACGATAGGCTTCTCTCCAGCCGGGTGATATGGATTTCCCCTGATCAGTCGAACAAGCATCAGCTGCTGAACTCTGCGAAGAACAACAACATTGTGCTGAACTGACAGCGCCTCCCTCCAGCCACGACTAAGACAGGCGAAAAGGCTCATTGTGCCTTCTTTTTCAAGGGTGAAGGCGATGCTAACACTCTCCAGACAGGACCTGAGAGTCCTTACTTGCTTTCTCACCAGACACTGTCCACGTAGGCATCTACTCAACAAGATTCAGAGGAAGTTGAGTACAGATTGTGCGGTGAGGAGGACGAAACAGCAGAGCACATCCAGGCAGCGAGGCACTTCGAATATTTTCTCAGGGGTTCATCTAACCCCAAAGCATAACGGAGTCAACGGCGAAGGACGTACTCATCTTTCTAAGAGCGGCTGGTATGCACGACGTCTTTTACTGAGTAAGAAACATCATTACAATGGGCCCATGTGTGACCACAGTGAGAAAGGGACTCACTCCCTCGGATTAAAAACTAAAAAAATTCCAAGTGACTGGTTGCTGTTACTTAGCACTTATAATGTAATGAGGAGGATTCTCGGCAATTCTAAAATTCCAACCAACGCCTTTTCATTTACTACTATTTCTCACAGTTTTAATCCAATAATTTAATCCTTCTCAAAAAAGTCGTGTTGACAGTATCATAAATACTCCGTACATCGACTACTGAATAACGTTTGTGGCATGAGCGGGAGAACCTCAACCTTCCACGAGCCACGTCTCAATTGTGAACGCTACCACTTTTCACGTAAATTGTGGAGTTATTTTTTACAAATTGAAATCGACTGGGTGAAGAATAGATTGGGTTAATAGCCAAAGCTATGAAAATCGTTGGATGCACGATTGGCTAGAAAAGTAGTGCGATGAGTTTTTGTTCATGACTGAAGTTGATCTTAAGGCCAATATCCGCCCTGTATAGTATTAAAGTGATTGAGAAAAAAATTAACATCCTTATACAACAAAGATATACGAATGGCGGATGGTTCAGTTAGACTTATTGATGGGCTTTCTAATCGTGATGTACAATGTTCTGCCAGGATAGACTTGAATGAATCTCGGGGACGGGTTTAGTTGAGCACGAACTTGTAATTTGAAGAGTTGGTATATCACAAGATTTGGAGACTTAGATGTAGAAGAAATGACTTGAACAGGATATGATTTCAGTATATAAGCGCGAACAAGGAGAGCTCTGAAGGCGTGAAACTGGTTGTTCGGGGAAATACGAATTAGATGTCAATGAGAGCTGAAACAAGTGTCGGTTGGGAGAATCAGAGACGACTGTATCGCGAAAGGTGTTAGAAGACTGTGGTGGGAGCGCAACAGACTTTCGCCAGACTTTGTAGGAGAATGAGTTTGGGAGGAGGTTTCTGTTGTGGAGAGGAATGTGAAAAGAGAGGAGGAAATTATATTTTGCAATGTTCAAACGAAGGGGAAATCCATTGTCAACTGGAGTTAACTGAAGAAGTGGAATTTTCATAGGTTACAAAAAGGGTTGAGGATGAAGGTCTTTGGGGAAACAATGACTTTGAGGTTAAGGGTCAGGGAGTCCCATTAGGGTAGGTGCGGGGATTCTGAGGTTAAAAACCCATACTGATTCGGCTTTTTACGCTGAACAACGTTGACGGTGAGTCAAGCCTTGTCAAGTCTAAATGCGTCCTTTTCTATATTCCGCTTATTAAAACTTTTCTGCGCATCATGTCGAGCTCTGAGAAATGCATAGGGTTTTACGATAATATCTAGTATATCCCAGTGGCCTGCCATCATGCCGTGTTAGGTCTTCCACCATTCAGTTATTTTCAATCCCGGTGTTCCGTGTTCCAAACCAGAACTATCATTTCCTCCTCCGCATCCCCCATAGAGTAGGGACCAACTAGTCTTTCACGGGGCGTCATTTTCGACCCTCTTCCGTGCTCACGTTAGCAACTTTTCTGTCAAATTATAACGAGCTGCATCGCAACACGTGGTTCTAATCTGTATTTGCCTCAAATTTCTCCACCTACGGAGTTACCTCAAGGCTATTCGTGACTCCCCCTCGCACGGTGAGTCCAACCGTTCCTTATTCCACAAATCAGTGCTCTCATTTTCACTCAACTTCGATGCTCTTACATGCAACTGAACAGAGGGGAAAGGGTTCCTAGCTTAACATATCAGGGAACTGAATGAATAAAAAACAACCGCTATAATTAATAGTATTTCCGTGTGTATTTCAGTATTTCTGTCGCCACGAGACTTTAATAAGATTTAAAAAAAAGAGTTTACTTTTAGTTATTATGATAAACTAAACACCAAACAATTATTTCTCAAAAACGGCTTCGACGATTGTGATTGAAGTTTTTGTGAAGCTAGTTCCAGATAACGCGACAGTTCCGGGGTGTGCTCATTCGTGGGAGAATGACTGGAGCAGCACAATAAATTAAGCAAAGCCGGCGAAAATAGATTTTATTTCATTTCTTGTCTCATAAATCGCGCTCGTTTACAATTACGGTATATATATACGGTTATGGTTTCGTAACGTCCAATACATATTTAGAAGGAACCCTACAAATTCCAGAATTCAAACCACTGCCGCCGTTTCACTTACTACCATTTTTGACGGGGTGTTTTTAATCTCCATCGAAGCTGCTTCTTAAATAATCAGAGATGAAACCCTTTTGACAGTTTAATTTACTTCCTCTTCGTCTCCTATTACCAAATGAATACCTATGGAACAATCACTATGTCTCGTCACCACTAGTATGACGTGCCTGTAGCAGGCATCCATTAAGTGTACGGAGGCAAATGCATATTTGGATAGCCGTTGACATTGGCAGTAGTCACAACCAGCCTGTAACATGTCCTCTGAATACAATTCTTTGCGCTTTTCGAGTGCCCTACGGCCTCAAACCAATCAGGTCGCAAATCAGCCCTCGCACGAGTTGGTCGCTGCTTTTGGATGTCTGATGACCCGAACAAACAAATTATTCTAGACAGTAGAATCCAGGAGTTATATGCAGCATGTAGTCAGTATCATGAGAAGCTTAAAACTCACTTGCATTTAATAACATCTGCTGCACACCTCTCCCCTCCTCTTTGCTAGAACTGGACCCTCGCCATAATGTTCGGAGGACATATCACTAAGAATTGCCTAGGAGTAATAACATCAAGAGTTGAACGGAAGACCAGGTGTTGAGCATCTTTCGCACTACTTTCTGAGAATTGTGATAATTAGTCATACCGCGTTCATTTCTGCGGAAGAGACCCCCGCGAAAAACCTCAACAGTTCAACCCTTTGAGCGCTATATCTTCATTATGGTCTCTAACTATCACCTAATACCTGTCACATCTACTCAGAGTATTATTCACGGTAAAACAGGCTGCCCCGTATGGCCATCTTCTCTCTTCGTTGAACGGGCGAAAGAACGATGGATGGGAAGCAACAAATTCCACTTCTTTCTCGACTTGAGTTGCTCGCACGTGAAGGTATTTATCGACCCAATTTATGTGTCACGCTTGTATTTCTGGGTTCGACGTTATGTTCATTACGAGCCTTACGCCGAAACCTTAAACTCGTTTTCTGCGATGATGACCATTACCTCCCAAGGGCCTCTTACTGAATTCACGTCCGCGTTTGTCGTTCCCTAGTCACCCTACGTTCCTTCGTTACGTTTGAGAGCCGTCTTGAGCACCCTTTTCGTTCACTGCTGCAGTAAACGTTTCACATTTTTGTCATACACATTTAATCGGCTAAATGGATTTGCCATTTATAATACTTAGTTCATATACATAGTTTGTACACAGAAGCTACTTTCGAAACTTGTCTACAAATTATGGCAGTTTTTGTTCAATTCGTCTTCATTTAACCATGATACAATGCCGATTAATCCAATCCACGAGGAGAAACACATTAATTATATAAAAATTGTACCTAGACACATATTTAATTTTTAGAAAATGCATTACAATTTTATTTGTATATGAGTGGTGTCTTCTAAATGAAAACTATTCCGTAACTATATTATTGCTATTTTTTATTCTGAAAGACTATAAAATACCTGGTGCGACGCATCACAACTTTTTGCAGCCGCACGTAATCCAGCGGGTCGTATCGCTCTACCACTTGATCTATCTAGTTTTTATGAACCTGGTAAACTCTGCACGAACGAAATTTCTGCAATTTGTTGGGTTGATCCTATTTATAAGTCCACTGATCTTATTATTGAGTGATCCACCACAAGACTTTTTGTGAGAAGACTCGTATTTGCTGTTCTGAAATTTTAAGATGACAATTAAGAAAAAAAGCTAGTGAATTAAACGAGGATAGTTTGAAATCCAGAATTTCTGAACTTGCTCCTTGACATCTTATCATCGTCATCAAATATCAATTGTATAGGTAATTCACCTAACTACGAAATTAATTTTTCTTTTTAGAATGTTAGTGTAGTATGAACAGAATTTATAAGGGACAACGCTGCAAATTATTACACAGTGGTTTATAATTCCATAGCACAACACGATTGCACATTTTCGAGACTCATTCCATTCAATTCAGCTTAGAAAAATACCAGTAAACGATAGGAAACATGACCTGGCTATAACCGAACGACGAAAATTGACGTTTTGTACGCGGCACGAGGCAATTGGTACGAAGCGGCAAGTCCAACTAACAGTGAGACAGGAGACGGAGCAGGAAATGATGGCAAACTGGGGAGAAACGATAATTTTCGCTACACTGTCCCACGAGCTCTTTCAAGTACTGGTTGTGTGTACTTTGATTTCACTGTTTCCCATCTATACACGTTAAGACACCTCTGAAACTCGTACTATTATACTCAACCTTCGAAAAATACGTAGGAGACGATTCCAAACACGATATAACTCTAATTAAACTGCCAGAACCTCTTCAAAGCATTTTTTGCTTATAACAACCGTGGATTTTGTCCGTTTTCCGAGAAGGCGGGCACAATTCAAACGGATTTATTATACCAAGTTATTAAGAGCAAACTATGTCCCGGGTGGACATTGCAAATTTGGAATCCCCTTGTCTAGAACCGTAAAGTGTCGGTTATTATTCGACAAATCTAATATATAAAATTCTGGTGTCACAGTGTTCGTTAAAAACCTTCTCCGTTTCCGACCGATTCGTATGAAAATACAAGTTTGCGAGTATATTCAGTAGGTCTGAGAATAGGACGTGAACTTCTTCTCATACATAAAATGATGAGGGTAGTACACAGACATTTATTCTACATTTTTTAACAAAATTTGTTGTTTTAGTTTTTTTCACGGTTAGGCATTAAAAAATACATGCCTCCCTGAATTTACGCCTTTCTTCCGCCATTCCTTATTTTATAATAGTGACATTAGTGATGTAATAATTGTTTACTCTCCGGGTTCTTAGCTGATATGTTACCACTCGATCAATTATTCCCGCCAGGAGTCTACCGGTGTCCCTTCTCACCTTAGAACTGATGGAAAAGTTTGCTGGAAATGATTTATATGGTGAAACCACGTTTGCCGACTCATCTAGAAATAATTTACGTGGCAAAACCGCGTTTTCCGCCTCAGCCGAGACAGTGAAAGATGTGAAAAACAACGTATTGCTATTCGGGGGCACTCAATTACTCCTTTAAGGTGATCACAGACGGACACTTTCATTTTGGTTTGTCATTCATTGTGAATAATATACAAATCTGCAATGTCCGTCCGGCTATATTCTGCCTTTAACGTGATCTGAAAAATCAAATAGCTGTGCACGCCTGCTCGGCAATCCGATCGGAAGAAGCCCAAGGTTGTTATGGGCAAAAAATGGTTAACAAAATTAGCGAAGACCTAATGTTGGCAGTTGTATCGCAATTACTCCTCGCTTGGCACCGTTTTCCCGGTATTTATCGATGAAACGAGTTTCAGAGGTGTGCGACTGCGTCTAGATCGAAAGTAGTGAGATTAGAGTAAATATAGTCAGCCAAAGTCTGCTGAAACAACCACCAGTTATTCCTGGCCTGCTGCTTCACATCTCAATCCAACCACTCGTCTATATTACAGAGAAATCACAGTAAATATATTAAGGAAAATTCTACTACTTTCAACGAATACAGCGAAAGTTATCGTTTCTCCCAGGCCCGCGCTCGCTACCCGCATTACCTTTCGTCTCAATCCATCCACTCGTCGGTTGGTCATGTTTCGTATGGTTTACTGGGTGATGGTTGAGTGGGATGGGTCTTGTAGGTGTGAGACTACGTCTAGCTATGCAGTAAACTGTTGTGTAATGATTTGCAGCATATTCACTACGTTACCATTCACATGATTTCAGTTTAACGCTCTTATTTTTTATTTGACTACAAAAATAATTTATATGGCAAAACAACATCTTTTAGGTTAGCGGTATATTATTATAAAATGAAATTTCACTATCCCGACATGGGGAAATAAGTTAAACAGTGTGAGTTCAGGTGTTCGGTACTAGGACATCATCGTTGGATTTATTCATGAGACAAAACCGTAAAGTACAACTGCTTGCCCATATGGTTTCATGTCCAGTTTATTCATCGCGACATTGTGATGCTCAAATTAGCATTGACTGAAACATCATAAGTTGTGAATATCTGAAACCATTTCAATTTTGTTTACATTTTTTATCCTCGTTTAACTCGGACTTCCATTTTCCAGGAATTGAACATAATTGCTTCACAGTGTCATTTGAATGTATTGAAATTCGCTGTTGAAACTGAAACAATTGTGAAGTCAAGTTAATTCATAATTTATTGCATAGATTGAACTAAGCAATAAGAGGTACTCGTCTCTCAACGATTCAATTACGCATTAATAATGAAATAATTTAACTTCCCGTCATCAATGGATTTGGTAGCGTAATATACGACGTAAATAACTGTAGCAAATGATTTCCCGCTTGACCGGTACAATGTGAAGTGCACAAAGCACGCCAATTTTACAAGAGAAATGTTATTGCAGTAATTGAATTTCTCTTACTCAACGTTGCATTTAGCTGCGTATTACGTCAGCTTTCAACGAGCATCTTTTTGATTTTGCCTGTTAGTCACTTGTGATTTCATTTAACCAACTTTGATAAAACTGTGGGCTCAACACAGATTGGATAGGAAAACTAGCCGCTCAGATAAAGTCAATTGAATTTCTGACCGTGAGCAATGTTAATAGCAAACTCAACCTTTGATCGATACTAAGTACTACTTCTACCTGTCAGGGCCCGCATTTCAAAAACAGGAGTTGATGTCATGCACTTATTATTAGAATGCGTTATTCAACTGCATAAACTTTATTGTTTAATTGGAAACGTCCATTAACTCCGGGTAGTAAATTGGGAATGAGATATTATTTTTTCAAAATGCTCAGCGTCGCTTGATTGTTTCCAAGTAACACTTGTCTCACGTAATGAAGATGAATTAGAAACATGAATCTGAAACACATTAATGGTCATCGGTAAAGCAGAATCCTCATCCTGTTTGCGAAGAACAAGAAAAGGAAAAATCCATAGAGAGAGAGGAAATTGATCAAAATCAATTACAATTCTCGGGAGAGACGTGTGGATCCAGTTCCAGCTAAAAGGAAGGGTGGGGGAAGACTCGTACATTGAAGTCGGTGGTCTAGGAGCAGTGGCAATGAGGGAGAAGCACAAAGTGACTTTTATTTGATGCCCCAAGTGGCCGTAGTGTGGTTGGTTAGCATGAAGAATGGTACAGTGAGGAAGCAATTGATGCTGGTTCAGAGGTAAAAGTCGCTGTGGTGTTTGCGGTGAGTAGCTCCTGTACAATTCCATCCTCTTCCAAATTACCACGGAGTAGACGCTTAGGCGTCATCGGAACTTTTTCACTTTGGCCATTGTATAATTCCTAAATGCGTCGAGTAAATGGGGGACTGTTGTCATTCAGGGCGTAACCGGAAATTTTAGGTGCAACTAGAATCGTGAGATTTGAATAATGACATCATTCTGAGGTTGATTTGCGCGACGATAGCGCCTCCTTATCATTGGCAGTGAGGAAGAAAAAGTGATTCACCCGAACATATTTGAATCGTTAAGATTGGAAGATCAGATAACTGTGTGTCTTTGAAGCAGGCAGAATACATTAACTACCAACTACGAGATTTACATAAATATTCAAGCACGCAAGAATCGTAGATAGCATATCGTAGCAAGTCGTGGACAAAGTCGTCTTCAGAGCTAATCAATTGGTGATCACTTTAGAGGCAAAACCGGGTATTGGTAAATTCAGGCCAACCACCTCGAGAAAAGAATCGATCGGAATGATATGACCTTTACGAATGACCTTTGAAGTATTTCAATACTACCATTTTCATCATACGCATCTGAATTCGATGAATCACACTTTCGTTAATCGACTCGAACGCTGGCAAAATTGGGTGCAACCCCGTAATGTCCCCAGCAAAATATTCTGTTATAGATCCGCAGCGCACATACATTCTCTTTTTTTCACGTAAACGATTTTGTTTTGGTAGTTTTGAAGATCTTGAGTAAATTTATTCTCAATTCATGGGTTTCGCGGGCTCGTTCACCTAGTCTTTAGAATCGATAGAATGTACTCATATCCAAATACCTTCAGTGTAGAATTACTTGGAAATCATTACTAGTACATCACAAAGTAGTAATTATTGCGTATTATTTTGTTTATCAATGACGTCCAACGAAGAAGGTAATTTTGATCAAACCAAAAATGAGTCAAAGAAACGAAAAAAGTGAGTGATTAGTACAAGCAAGCACAATATGGGCTGTGCAAACCACGACCGGAGTGCCCAGGTGTGTACTGTTCAGAGTCTGAATGTTAAACACAATTTCTGAACTTTAACGAAACAGTGGAACTGGTCTCTATAGCAACAGCTTATGTTTGCTTCAGAGAGAAACTAGAAATATCTGGTGCGTAGCGACACACAACTTTCCGGCATCCCTTTAAGTTCGAACACCAGCTACATATCCGGGTGGTATCTTCGTTCAACGCATTTCCACAGAAACATTTAAGGAGAGCAAAATGTAGGGATTAGTTAGTTGAGAGTCATTCGTAAGTTTGATCAAAATCGTCTGAGCCGTTTTTGAGGAAATTGGAATACCGATAAATTAATATTCGACAAATCTCGTTTTTTTCTGAGTTAACTTGGCTTATATCTCCGTTCAACATGTATATACAGAAATAATTACACGAAACGAAATGTGGGTATTGGTGACTGTAAGATTGATCACATCTGGTGGAGCAGTTACCCTGGAACGTTATTTTCGATACGTTTTCATGTTTATCTCTGTTCAGTGGATTGTCAAAGGAACATTTATTGAGAACAATATCTAGGTGTTAACTATTTGAAAACATCCTGAGAGTTTGGTGAAAATCGTCGAAGCCGTTTTGCCAAAAAGCGTAAAAACCAAATGTTTGCTTCATAGGACTATATCTCCGTTCACAGTATTTTCATGGAGATATGTATACAGAAGAAAAGTTAGGTATTGATTAGAAGAAGATAATTTGAACGTTTAATCAAAATCGTTAGTGTCGTTTTTGAGAAAAATGCGAAAAACACTAGTTTTTGGTTCATTTTCGTCCCCCTTCCCCTTTCCATCGGCCAAAATCGCCCGTAACCTTATTTTGGTGTCCGCAAAAATAACGAACAAAACAAAAAAAGAACCAGCTCAATCTGATCAGCCGTTCTCCCGCAAATCGAAATACAGACAAACACACGGACCACGCACCGAAATTAGGTTTTCTAGACTCTGTAGGCCTCAAAACGTAAAGATCTGAAGAAAACCAAATTTTTTTTGACACGATTACTATACTTTCCTTTCCATTTGGGGCAGCGGAAAGTAAAAATGAGCGCTAACCATCGAATGAAGGAGCAAATTGTCAGGATTGGGGAGCTGTAATCCTTAATAGAATGAGTGATGGAAAAACTTGTTCGCTGATTGAATGAATTCTTTCAGGTAGTAGTATCGTAATCAACAAATATGTCCAACACTCGAAACCAAATCCATTGTCATTAATGTTCAACACTTTTTTGAGGCGAATTGTATGAGAGGTGTGATTGCCCAAGAGTCTGCTTACGTACCATTTGTAGTTTAGAAACCAATGAAGGGTGAGTTCAATGTACTACTAGTCCTTCAGACCACAATTAATTCCGTAATGCTCCTGACTACAGTCTCAGCGTGCATAGTGAAATGGTGGTTCATAGTGAAATTTGAAACAAAATAAAATGTCAGATAGTATTGTTTAAGCATTTTTCAGCTCCAAAGAAAGCGAAACCTCGGTTCAACATTTAGCGTGGTTTTCGAATAATTTCAGTTTATACAATTCATCATCGAGTCTTTAATTTCCCCAACCGTGCGTAGTGGAAAGGAAAGTTATGTAGCCGGCGGCTGGACATTTGTTTTGCAAGTTTTCTTCAGACCTCAACGTTTCATGGGCTACTGAGGCCGAAAAAGACTATTTGGGCTTGTGTGTGCCCTTTTTTTTTTAAATTCATCATTTCACATCATTGACATGTTCACCGCTGGCATTAAAAATAAGGTCGTAGATTACACCACTAGTGGTTTGGGGTGGGGGGGAGGGTGAAGGTTTGGGCAGGGAGAATGGCTGAGAACGGATCTTTTCATAGTTCGATGAGGACGGGAATGTGGCGCCGTCTGCATAGTCGTCGGTTACTTGAAGAATTGAATCGTTCAAGTGTCTGTATTGGATGTTGTGGGGGAGCAAATCTTTCGATGGCTTCTTGGAGAGTATCGGAAAGGGTTTTCAGGCTGGAGTCGTGGTAGATTTCGTCGCAACGTTCTGTTTCGGTGTTTTGTTCTATCTGCTAGAAGATGGATTTGAAATATGTGCCGTATATTGGTAGAGCGTATACCCAGAGCAGAGGAATGAATTCCTAGTAGATAGGCATTTAAGTATCTAGTGACATGTGGGGATTTTCCAAAAAGTACCACACGTTGGGACGTTATTGTGTGGAGGCGTTTTTCAGGTCGGTAATGTGGTCTCGAAACGTCAATCCGAAGTCACTTCGAGGTACTTGCGAGCCTCACGGATATCATCATGGGACGGCGAAATGGCCAAATCAATTCAAAACTAACTGGTTATCAATGTGATCAAAATGTCAAATACTTTTTACCCTATAACCGTTTTGGGTGAGTTGTTGTCATGGACAGCCACAAATAACACGACAAACCGTGCAAATCTCAGCCTTGGGGAAATGACGAAAAAAGCACGAACGATAAAATATTTCGTGGAAACTTTGCCGCAGTTTTCCCCTTTACAAATGCCGTTCGTTCTTATGATATCATCATTCTCAAAAACAAAATCAGAGTGGTAATTCAATAAAGTGTCCATGTACTGTGTTGGGCGCAGATGAATAAGGCTAGTTGACGGAATGGGCTGTATTTAGAAAAGCGGGAGAAGCGTGGTGCTCGCGGAAATATTTACAAGATATTTACAATCGGGATTTCTGTAACACTGAGATGAATCGATATTCACGTTAGATTGCACTTCATTTGTGAACACTACCAAATCCGGCCTGCTTACGATGTTATAAATGAGACCACAACTACGCGAGGTTTGGTCGTTGGGAAAGCTTAACAGGGAGACGGATAAGAGCGGAAGAGAGATGCGCCCGGGCTATCGAGTAAAACTGTATTGTCCGAAAAAGGACTGGAGACGGGGTTATATAACAAGGGGAGGAGCTGTCTCTTTGGAGAGGAAATAAAGAAGGGAAAAACGCCAGTTCAGGGAAATCTACGGCCGTTAGCGGAAGTGAAATTTCCACACGTACGAGGGGGTAAGAGGGAACAATAGCCTTAAGTGTCAGGTAGCCCTTACTACCAATTCTCAGTTTTTACCCAATAATTCCAAAACATCTCTTTCGTACCTTCTCAGAAAAATCCGTTCTACAGCCTCCTATATCATTCATGAACTGATTATTCAGGAATGTTCGAGGTACTTGGTGTAAGTGGGAGCAACGTGATATATTACTGAACCTTAAGTGCCACCAGTTAACCGTTCGGCCAAGTTCCATTAAACCGAATGAAAAACATCCTAATGGCACCTAGAATAGAAACTTGCCTGATGGGTGTGTGGTTTCACCAGGTATAGGCTTTCAGGCAACAGATCAAGAACTTCATCAACAACCGATTAAGCTTTTTGTACTTTCCTTGGCTCTACGAAATAGAAAGTAAAGTTATGCACTCAATGGAAACAAAGTTATGAGTTCTCTTCTGATCGTTATGTTTCAGACCCTACTGGGTTCGAAAAATACAATTTGGGGAAACGGTCATGAGAGTGTGTGTCTACGGTTTCAGTCGCTGATTCATGTGGTTCAAGGGTATCTGCGTACACATGAGGGCCATGTCAAGCGTCATGATGTGGGTCTGCAAGCTGGTTGCTGGTGCATTGTCATCTAAGGCCGCCGTTGCTGCCGACCAGTTTGCAGTGATCCTAAATGTCCAGTTAGTATCTGGCAGCCTGGATCTTGCGCTAACTTAACAAGCCAAGAAGCGAAACTATGATAGAGCTTCGTATAGCAGTGTCGGAAGCTCGTAACATCAGGGCATGCAACATTGACCGTGTCCTAGGGTAGTGTGTGGTGCAAGATAAATGCTGCGGAGATGCGTCGACTGGGCATGTCAGCAGGCGTTCTCCAAGATATCACCACCTACGTGCTGCCCTGGTTGTATCTAAACTCGCTCTATCTGGAACGCCCTCTTATCCTTCTTCCCTTAAAACAGGCGTCGGGTAGTCTGAGAACCCTCCCAATTTCCTTATTTATTAGGAAATTTAGTTGAATACCACCCTCCCAATTACAGTGAGCTTTGAAGAAAAAAAATTGTGTGTCACAACACAATTGAGAACACGATTACTATACTTTTCTTTCCCTTTGTGGTTGCGGAAAGTGAAAAACACTGCAAATTATTGCACAGAGGTTTATTATTCTCATGAACAGCTTGACCTAGTATTACTGCTCCGAGCAGTATTACGGCTAAACCGAATCAGCTCAAACTAGATATCTAGTCCCATGGGACGCCAGAATAAGGGTTAATACCTATATATCATTTTCGTTAAATGTTCCTCTGACAGTCCATTGAACAGAGGTGAAAATCAAAATGTGTCAAAAATAATGTTTATTTGGACAATTTTCATAATTTCCAGAGCAACTGCTGCACTGGATTTGATCTTGAGGCTTTTAGTTTTTTTAAAAATTTTTCTCCGTAATAATTTCTGCCCTATCTTTTGCACGGACATAAATGCCACGAAAAATCAGAAAACTATGTTTGTCGAATAGTAATCTATCGTTTCTCCAATTTTCCGAAAAACGGCATTAACGATTTCAGTCAAACCTGAATCAAACCTGGAATGCTCTCAACAAACTACTACCTACATTTTGTTTCCTGAAAATGTTTCCTTAGAAACGCATTGATACAGCGCCCTTGTTTACGGTAGGTCGTCGAATTTACGAGGGTTGCGGAAAGGTTTACGTTGCTACTCCTCAGTAATTTTAGTCATAAACGTTCCTCAATCACTGAGTGGAGATCAAACCCACAACCTGCCAAAAACGTGTTGTGTAACTTAAAATTGGCTGGCTTTTAACAAATTCGGGGAGTATCTTTTACCAACTTATACCTTTATCATGTACAACACAGCTATTTATGGAATCATTTACTGAACAGAGATATAAAGTTTGTGAGGGTAACAATTCAAAATATTCTTAAATTCATTTCTGCGTTCAACTGGGCAATTACCCAGGAGACGGGAGAAAAACTGTCATCCCTGCTACCGTCGACTTGTGACCCACATGATAGTCAACCTCTACATTCCAGGAGTTAGTGTATTGGAAATGGAGCAAAATTTACTATTACATTCGTTCGCATCTCGCTAAGAGGACGATGAAACATATATGCGTTCATTCGGTACGTTCCAAGACGTGCCAAAGTTTTCTCGGGGTTCTCAATTATTTCAACCGCATATTAAATTACATTTCGCAATGTTACCGGGTTTCTCGTCGTTCTCAGCTTTTCGTGGTTCAAGTAATTACCGTCCCGAGTTGCATTCGAGCGAGATTTTAATTGTCCATACCTTCCGTACTTTCGCAGTTGTTGCCAGCGGCTACGAGCTCAGAACTCTCAGCAACCTGCATATGAGAAGTTCCATGTATAATCTATTTTCATTTTACCGGCGTGTTTTCATCGTTGGCTAACTCCTACAACAACCGGGGTTTCGCTTCACATAGACATGCACAATAAATGTACTATGGAAGGTGAGAAGGTGTATGTTATGAGAAGGTCGTATCGATTCGTCTGAGTGATATTGCGTTAGGTTGCTTCGTTGGTTTCTCGTGTTGACTTCGGCTGATGCATGTTGGTTTGGATTGAGAAATGCGAGAAACCCTGAAGTGTGCAGGGAAAACAGATCGCCGTATTCAGCGCCTCAAAAAATATAGGAAAGTGTACACGCGTTTCCCGCACTTTATTATCCTTGGAACCGGTAAAGCGGGAAATCGTGTCGGGTACAGGGCAAACCGGCAGTCGCATCATACTCAGCGTCCCAAAAAACAGATCCCGAGTATATCACATTCAACTCGAACCTAATTTTGCCTGTTCTTCACCAGGACCTCAAGGGAAAACTTCCCTTTTATCGCTTTAATACCACGAAATGGTGTATTGAATGTTGCTAAAATGATTCATTTATCATCAATTCTTGTTACAATTGTTATTTTGAATTAATTGGGCACAGGGACATTCACGTTCAGTTAGGCAACACCTGCAACACCGAAATGTCTTGATTATATTCTTCATTTTTTTCAGCTTATATAAAGAAGGAAGGAAGCTTTTTTTTTAAAAAAACTAACAACCATTTGAAATGAACAATTTTTATTTTATTAACACTAAACTGAAAATACCCACGAGGAAATATACAATAGGGTTTTTTTGCATGGACTAACATGGAGCTGAAGAGGCTTGCAAATGGGAGAACCATAATTTGTTGATAATACGTACAAGATTATTTGGATTATTTTTAAAGCTCTAATAAATACATAAAATAATGAACCATTTATTCATAACAATGAAAATCTCTAAAACATGGATCGAGGCATAAGTCTGGATGATTGGGACCCTTTTGTTCGCAAGAGGTTAATTGAACTCCCAGGAGGTAAGAAAAACCCTCGCCCGGGGGCCTGTGCCCAAGAGAATTAATATATTTTTAAATATTGCTTAAAATACATTAGAAACCCGATGAATGTGCTGAAAACTCATCAATTACCCTAACCGTAGTACATGCGCTAATAGTTAATTCTGAAGGTGTGTGGAAGGATTCTAAGGGACGTCTCGTCTTAGCTCAGGATCGTAAAACGGGCCCAAGCCAGGTTGCAAACACATATAATGGGAAATTTTGTTATTGCAGGTTTTGCCTTGCTGAACGTGAATGTCCCTTGGCCCAGTTAATTAAAGTGCCAATTTTAACGAGAATGCGTGATAGATGAATCATTTTAGGAACATGAAATACGACACTTGATGATGTTAAAGCGATGAAATGGCATTTTTAATTTGAGGTCCTGTGGTAGAACAGGATAAATTAGGCTCGGGTTGAATGTGCTTAACTCGGAACAGAGATACACGGGTGCATCATCGGTGAGTCGACAATGTCATTCCAAGCCTATGAATCCCGTAAAAAAGGAGCATGCTTTGAAGTAGAGTTCTGGCCGTTAATTTCAATCACGGGAGCCTCCGTGGATTATCGTGCGACGTGAGCGCGTGACGAGGTCTACTTGTATTAACTTGAATTAATTGTCAGCTGTCGTTATTCTAAGCTTCAAACAATGATATCCATCATTAGTCTGTTCAAGGTCAAAACTAATACCCTTGTGTATGCTGGTAAAATTTTCCTTCCATATATCTGGGTGTTGGGTCGGGCTCCTGTTACAAGCGCCAGGGGTGGATCCAGATTCATTCCGAGTAAATCCTAACCTGTTGTTAATTGAATCGGGATAGCAGTGGGATTTCTACGTTGTAGTAGAATTCTAGAAGATTACGGCAACAGTAAGGCTACTAGGGATATGACCTGATTGTGCAAGCGCTTCGTCCGAAGTTGGAGTACAGTAGCGCGGTTCGATTTCCTCGAGAGATACTAAAGGTATTAATTGTAATTGGAAGCAGACTGAGTTTATTATCGTTCCTTGCGTCATGTTACCCTCAAGCGTCGAATTCCTGTAGATCGCCTGAGTAGCTGTGCAATATTTTGCTATAGAAACGCCGATGCACCGGTACGGAATTCTGTTTCAACTCTGCGTTATGTCATTTATGACTCTTAGTCACCATCAACTATATCGACTTCTCAGTTTTTCCGTCTTAGCTTTTCGAACGGAAATCGATTTGTACAACTCTGCAGCACCTTCTCAGACCACTGCAGTTCAACGTTCAATAAATATCAAACAGTTTTGTAGACTTTTCTTCCTCGTTGGTTTCTCAACTTAGCACTCAGCAAATACCAAGTTGTGCTCTAGCATAATATCAAATGTTGTCCACTGGTACACACAATAATAAATCATCATTTTTTAATTGATTTGAGTCAACATTGATGTCATATACTTCGATAAATAGCGATAATCCTTCAGTATGGCAACGTTAACCGACCGTTACATAATGAGAATGGAAAATAAACGCTGAAGAGTCATAGCTCATAGATATAACAATTGGATAAGGGAGTGTGAGAGGTTATAAGCAGAATAAATGCACAGAAGTAAAAATTTATGGATTTCGACTAAGTCTAGATACCTTAAAAGATAGAATTGACTCAGGAAGAAAAGTTGTTTAAGTATTTCTAATGCGTGCTACAATAACATCTAAGTTACCTTAAAACAATTCGTAGAATAATCAGAATTGTTTCGTATTGAAAACGTACCCCGAATTCCAAAAAATTGAAGGAGAAGGCGAAGTAAACCGGTTTGCAGAAGAGGCCATGAAATTATTATATTACCCCGCAAATATAGTCTCTAGTAAATAATTCAAATATTTCGAAACGGGAATTCCACGGAAATGTCAACCCTTAATGTAACTCTTCACTGTCAGTTGCGGTTGAAGAAGGCTGTTTATTAACTAGTGAACTTTGACCGTTTCCATGGAGATGACAGATCTTCGTTGGTAGTACAACAACCATTTCTCATTGCACCTTCTTTCCAAAATTTAAATTCAAATCGGCCAGTCGCCGACAATTCCGAATACGAATTTTTTATGACATTTTCTTTGTGCTTTCCGGCTGAAGCTAAAAGATGTGGTTTTTCGAAACCCTACTGGTCAATTCAACTTCACGTTCAATCGTCACATGTTTACTAGTTCCACGCATGTTCAACGGGTAACAACTCGAAGATGATCGGGTCCCGACCCAATTCAACGTTTTTCATCACAATTCTTACGCATCCATTCGGCTATTCGTGGATGGTCGCATATCAGGTTATGATTGTAAGAGTGAATGACTTAAAAACGGTGCTGATTCTCATGTGAAAGGCTTCCAGAAATTTTAATTACACGGCGCTGTAGATCCATTGAAATCTGCTTCAAAAAGTAATAAAAAACAACAATCGACGAAGCAGGGAACAGAGAGCCAAGAAATAAAGTGAGTGCGCATCGACGGAAGGAAGAAAATACAAATAAAAAAGACAATAGAAATTTCAATACGACTTTTACAATTTTCAAATATTAATTCCGGTGATCAAGTTGCAACAAAAAAAAGTAATCGATATCGTTGGAACCATTTTGGGGAAAAAGTATCGGGTGGTTCGATCACTGAAAATCAGTTAGGCTCATACATAGCTGAATACCTAATTTGACCGGCTATGGTTCAGGTGTTCGCTCCCAATCACATTCAGAAACCTGCGGACATTTTGGTGTTTTCCAGAATCATTTGAAACGTGAAGATCTGAAGGATATGAAAAAAAGTTTTTTCCCAGCCTATTATGCAACTTTCCTTCCTAATTCGTGAAGCTAAGGAAAGAAACAAGCCATAGGTGTATTGGCGTGACATATTTCTATAAGGGATATTCAGGCCACATTTCTGAATCGATTTCGATCATTATTATTTTCTTCGCCATTGGTTCGTTCATAAAACTTAGTAATTCCGCATATTTTCGGTAGATTACACTGTTGAAGTGGCTCTGTTGTGATTAATTGAATGAAACATAAATAGCGAACGGTTGTGGAGCTCAATTCAATTAGACTAGGAAGAACGTATCGAATGATGCAGATTTACTTATCAACATGTTTCACACATGAATGACTAAAGCGAACACTGGAATTGATGAAAAGGTGAAGTAGAATATTTCAAGCGATTACGTTACTCTTCGTGCGTACGTACACCCGGAAGACAGAGAAAACGTCAGCCCGACGAAACGTACAGTATTTTCGTATCGTACTTGCCGTCGCAGAAGCGTATTCGTACTTACATCTAAAAGGTCAGTGTTTCCTGAGGTATCATTAATGCAACGCCCACGCTTTCGGAACTCGAGGGATCCTTTTACGGAAGTTGTTGTATTATTAACGTAGAGCCTCAGCGCTGGATGAAAAGAGGGATTACGAAGAGTTTATGGCGGATGAATTTTCGTACGCGTAACGCAAGTGTTTTTATTTCACAATGCGGTCGGCAGAAAGTTACTTTTCTTTTGACCATTGCGTCAGTTTCGGATATGATGAAAGTTTTCAACTTGCCGGCTCTTCAAACTCTGCCTCTCCACAAACTTCTGTAGAGTTTGAACCAATTGTTTCTGAACCACTACGGTGTACTCCTCGTCAATATCAGTGTGATCTCAAGAGCAAGAAAATAAAGGAAACAGTAGAGTGATTTAGTAAATTATCAACATGGCGATTTTAACACTTAACGTACGGGAAGGTCCACCAGTACAGCAACAGCACTTACTTAATTCCTGCTGCGCGCATTATTCTACGGAGAATATTCTCAAAGTAGACTTTTTATGCCTTCTACAATACGGAATGATCACTAGCTTCCCAGAATGATCAGGGGGGGGGGGGTCTTCTATTCTACGTAATGTAACAAAAACAGTTGTGTAAAACTAGAATGTCACCAACGGCACCTTCGAAATATTTTTTTAAAGTTTTCTGGGAGCAGAAAAGCCCACTTCTTTCACTTTAAAACATTTTTGGTCAATTAAAAATTAAAAAATTAATTTCCTGAAAATACGGTGTCTATAACAGTTCTTGTCGCGATTTCTCAAGTAACTAAGGGTAAGTAAGTAAGTAAGTAAGGGTAGTCAAGGGTCTCATAATCTTGCCTTCCTTGCTGCCCAATATTAGTCTGAGGTTTCCTTCCTGGGAAGTTGGGTTAGGTTGTCAGGAGTGGGGTAGCAGGTCGGTTCCCTCTTTAGTTCCCTTCACCGCCTATCGTGACGATGTCTGAGCATGGGGTGCTCTGTTCAATCGCACAACTTTTTTTCATAACGTTTTTCCTGCAAAAAGAGTAAACTCAGCTGAATTTCCGAAGAAATTGACAGTGCAGTTGTAGGAAAGGGCTAGAATATTTGCGTCGCATGAACAGTTCGTCGAGGGTCGTGAGAAAGTTGAGAGTAACCGTCGTATGATCGCCGATCTCACACCAGCATCAACAACGAAAACTTGGTTATTATTCCGCAACTTCCCGATAGAAGCAGGCGTCTAACCATCAATGAGATTGGATCTGAGATCGGAATAAGTTATGAAAAGCACTCTAACACTCATTTTAGAATACCTAGGATTCCCAAAGCTGGGGGCAATGTGGGTTTCTCGCCTTGTGACAGCTGACTTAACAAAAGTTGGCGGAATTCGACTGGGAGAGAGTTGAATATCCTCCCTACAGACCTGATCCATCGCCCTGCAGTTTTAATAGCTTTGGCCTTCTAAAGGTGGCCATTGAAGGATAAAGCTAAAGCAACAGCGATGAAGAGGTCGAGACCTGCGTGGGCAAATGCCTGGAGAAAAGACTTACTTCATTCTGTGAGCTGGGAATTCCAAAATTACGAGTACCTACTCACTGGGAAAAATTAATTTCCAAATCAGGAGATTGCGTAGAAAAATTGTTTGTTTTTTTGAGTTCAAATGAAAAATGTGACGTTTACATTTGATACGCCATCGTTCATATGATATATAAGTTACATAAGCGTAAATGGAGAATGAATTAAAGGGAAAAAACATAAACAAAAACCTCCTCTCTCAATTTAGATAGAACTGCACTAATCCCCCTCCCAAGAGAAAAGCTCGTCTATTATTCTTTGGCTAGGCTGCAACCCAATACAGTTTAAGTATACATTTTCATTAGATGACATCTCGTAAACCACTGGCATTCTCACAAAAGTTATGTTCGTATTCCAATAAGCTCCAAGTATAATGGTTATGGCTTATTTGGAGGTAACCCATCAAATTAGATAATATAATACTACTTATATATTCATTTCATGACATCGTTCGGCTCCATGCCAGCGTGACCCCTCGCTCAGGTGTATTCGCCATTCATGAGAATCATTTTACCAAATTTTGACATTTCAGAACCCATTTTTTCTGATGTCGAGTTCAACAAAGGGAACCAGGAGATCTTATTCCGTGCCAATCCTAAGCTCAACAGTGATGTATTTCCCACGAAAATGTTGGAGTAATACGAAAAATCGCTGTGCCACTTGTTAGGTGCCATACAAGGAGTTGGAAGCTGAAGTATTTTACTTTCATCAGAAAACATGTCACAACGAAAAGTGATTCACGGGTTCTGTGAAAGATTTGGTGCGAATATCAATTTGACAAACAGGATATGTAAAAAACTTGTAAGTGGCGGGGGGAGGGGGGAGGGAGAGTTATTATACATTGGCAATTCAAAGGGAAGGGAACGGCGTCGATACGACGAATATTACCGTTAGATTTTTCAGTTTCTCCGTTTTATTGGCCCTTTGTGCCGCTTTCTTTCCTCTCGAGTTTTCATTTTATTCACTGTGAGTGCGCCTCGTTGACTACAGATCGGGTTATACACACCATCAGTAAAATGAATAAATTGCACAGAGAAGAGAGAAAAATGGTGCCTCAGTATTCAAACGGTGAAGGTCACGCGGCCGAAAATGCTAAAGGCCGACTCGTCGTCGATATTCTTCTCATGAATGATTCTCTGGAGTTGAAGCTTTTTTTAGCAGCGACTGGCGGCTGAGTGGCGGCGCAGAACTGCGTGACGCGAAATAATGGCTACGGCCTGAAAGTTTTTTTCTCTGAAACAGGAAGAGGACAAGCTTTTCTTGAGGTCAGAAGGTGGCCTCTCCCCCACTTCGGTTCCACCGCCTGATGTACCTATTCAACTCTTGTTATCGATCTCCAGAGTGTCCTTGAATCTTCAAAGGTGACTATTATTGAGAGAAGGTGCGGCTTTAGTGGTGAGGAAATGTTGAGTTCGGACAATTGAGCTAAATTCAGTTAATGAGTTTGATTATTCAGTCAATCACCATTCGAGTTGAATAATAACGACTTCCTCGCTCCAACGCATTGGGCCAGTCGCGCGATAGTGAGAACGCTGGATAGTGGGTCGATGGGCTGGATATTGGTTGTGGGGTGGGAGGGAGGGGGGGCTTGATGCACATTTAATCGAACGTCAATGTGGAAGGCGCATCCAAACCTGGAAACTCGTTCGGTCAACGATTGTTCCATTAGGGTGAACCGCGGAAGTGGAAGCCGATACGCCAAATTAATCAGTGTTTTGAGTGAAGCTGTAAATCATCCTCATGAAAATGTCCACCAGGGGAAGTTCCTCTGCCCGAATGTACTGTTCGCAGATCCATCAAGCTTCTCGAGCGATGTAAAAAGTAATACTGCGCCTCATACCTTACGCAGTATTGGTCTACAATTTTACGAAGAGTTCGAAAATGTCCCTTGCAAGTATTTCGTTTCCACCGCTTTCTTTAGTTTAGCAAAAACGAAATAAAATTGGCCATAAATGTCAACTTTTGTTCAAGCCTTTCTATTGTTGGAGTTCGTTTTTCTACTTAACAAGTTTAGTCATTACCTACAAAAATATCAGTAGCGCCTCGGGATTCCGAAACACAGAACAACTTTTGTCAACTATCAGGGTTCCGGCAGGTTAGCAGACGTAGACGAATTCACCTTAGACAGTCGGTTGTATTGCTTGCAAATAATTAATGGGCGTTATCTTGTAGTTTCGGAAGGATATCTGCGATGAACTTGAGGGGAAGGCTTGGAACTGGATAACTAACTCTCTTGAGAAAGTCAGATTACAACGGCTAATTCGTTGTGAGCTTTCACGTCACAGCGGGCGTTGAAACAGATTGGCCACCACTACTATCGTGAACGCGTCTAGAGAAGTTCCTTTCCAATGAATTAACCAGAAGCCGTTGAGAAGTTCAGCGAAGTTGAGTTGTGAAGCTACTCCGCAAATCAAATGTCAAGTGAGATGTTGTTTCCGAGCGGTCAACTGCCAGGATTTGAAGGGGGTCTAATGAAAGACCGTGGAGCTCAACCCAAACGGTGATCGGAGAGAAGGTCCTGGATAAAGACAGGATGGCCAGTTCCCAGTGATTAAGTTTCCTTTTGCTCGCTCATTGGAAGGCTTTGCAGTGACGACTGGTGGACAAATATCGTCGCTAGGTGAATCTCTGTTGGACGTTTTTCGACCGAATCCCGACCATTTTGATTTCAAAGAGAAGTAAATTGGAATTAGGGTCAGTCTATGAGTTTCTGGAGTCAAAGCTCACAAAGGTATTCAACCAAAGCGAAAGATAACTAAATCACTCCCCTCCCCACTCCTCCCCATTCATTTGCTCTTCACACGTAATTGCTTTAATTGCCGAGAAAAAACTGTGGCACTGCGTATTATGGTATTTCTTTCACTTTTTCGCATAATTAACTAAAGGTACTTACGGCGATTTAGTACGCGCTTTGGAAATAAATATCTAGCGCGACGCATCACACAACATTCCTCGCTCTCACGCGAATTCAGCGATTCTCTCGACTCTACCAACCAATCAAGGCCTCATTTTGCTTATAACAACGTTCTACATGACAGCGGGAAGCGCTCATAGTTCTGCAATTTATTGTGCTGCTCCTATTTTTGCCAATACCATTAATGAGCAATCAGTTCACAGGTGATTTAAGAGACTGGCTACCTGATTTTTTCCGAGAAGTATCGCGATCAGCGTATTGGAATAATCGGGTAAAAACAGTGAAAAGTGGTAGTAGATGAAACGATGGGGGTTGGAATTCTGGAATTTATGGAATAGCTCCTCATATAGGAGCTGGATTGGACTACTAAGTACATTTTTCGGAAGACCCTGGTAACATTTGAGCGGACTTTGTAAGGAAAAAACTGCGCTAAAACTCGATTTTCGACGAAATGTTTGGTGATTTATTCAGCTGCTCTCGCCCTTTTCCCAAAAACGAGAATTTGCGGTATTGTTGTCATTTGAGCTATTCATTTAAAAAAATCAATCAAAATCGCTAAAGCCGTTTTTGAGAAAAAATAGAGCTATGATAACTATAGGTAGTGTTCGGCGGGTTTTGATTATAATCTACATTTGGCGTTCCATGGTACCGTACGGGTTCGAATTTGAGTTAATTTGGGTCTGCTGTTTTTGCTTAATCGCGTTCACATATTCGCGGACCATGTTCCCAAATAGTGTTTTTCGGACTCAGTAGACCTTAAAACATAAAGATCTGATGAAAAAAAAAATTTTTTTAGGCAAAATGTGCGCAAGGGGCCTATGGGTGAGCTCGCGCTTCTGATCCTGCACTCCAATACGATTGTATGATCTATACTAAATACCTTGGTATACTACACTGATGGCTCGGTGCAGGGTGGCCTTGCAGGGGCAGGCATCTTTGGGCCGAGAGTCAGGGTCGCTGGCCACAGTGTTCCAGGCAGAGGTGGCTGCGGTGACAGTCTGTGTGCAGCGGCTGCTGCAGAGAGGACTTAAGCGGTAGAGAATCTACATAATGGTGGACAGTCAGGCCACTCTCAAGGTCTTAGCCTCATACTGTCTTACATCACGGCAGGTGTGGGAGTGTCTGACTGGACTGAAGGCCCTGGCAGAGGACAACAGTGTAACACTGTGCTGGGTGCCAGGGCATCAGGGTGTAGAGGGAAACGAACAGGCTGATAGGTTGGCTAAGAAGGGATCAGTGCAGATCCCTATTGGGCCTGAGTCCTTTGTTAGGACTACGTAGAGAGGTTGGAAAATGGGAAGACCGGTGGAGGGCTGCTCATAGACAGGGGCTGCCCGGCCTTAGACAGTCAAAACTCTTCGTCCGGCTCTCCAGAGAGAGGTCCAAGGAGGTGCTTGCACTGGGGAGGAAGGATATGAGGATCATATGTGGCCTGTTCACAGGTCACTGTCCGCTGAGGTACGACCTTGCAAATATTGGCAAGTGCGAGGTACAGGTATGCAGGTTCTGCGAGGTAGGGCTAGAGACGGCAGAGCATGTGCTGTGCGTATGCGATGGACTCGCGGCATCGCGCCGTTGTGTGTTTGGGAGGCCCTGTCTTCAGCCCGAAGAGGTGGCAAATGCAGAACTTGCGGATATCCTCCGCTTTGTGCGGGGGTGGTGGGGGCGCATAGGTGACGTCACACCAAGTGAGACCAGTGCCGTGGGGCCTGGAGGTGGTGCAGGGGGGCCATGAGCTGAGGACGCCCTTACAATAGGCTGCAGTGAGGGTATGGCCTGCATCCACCGTTGTAATTTAAAAAAAAAAACTAAGTACCTGTGCACTAATTTTGGAAGTTTTTGTGACTCTTATTATGAAGCTTTCAGAATACAGTATACTCGTACATTCCTGGTTGTTTATATCGACCAGTTCACATTTTTGTAAGAAAGGGCCTAACGCGTGAAAGTGCCAGGAGCTATCTCTATTTCCTGCCAGGAGAGAATACTTTCATGAAGACCAAACGGCTACAAACAATGAAAAATAGAGCATTCGTTAGATTGGTTCTGACATTTGAATCGATCTTCTCATTGCGCTAATTAACTGCAAGCGAGCCATCTATCTGGCTATAACTTTTTGAATATGCTCTCCACTTAGAATATACGTGCTTAATGTTTTTCAGTAATATTACGCGTACCTAAACACTGCCCAGTTACCATGTTGTATGATGAAGTAGTAGTAGAATATTATGAGAGTGTGGTGAGATGTGGTGAGCTCATACGCTCTTCTATATACAAACTCGTTTCAATTTATTTTGAAACTTGTTTCACTTGAATGAATGAATAATGAAATGAAATGTATTTTCATTTTAAATTGAAGTTTTGAAATGAAATTGTTTGAAATTTTGATATAAAATAAAAACAATATTTAATACCAACATTAAGTTACGTCGAGCGCGTCTTTATTTTTGGAAATTGAAATCGGTTGAGCGCCAGAGGAAGGCAGAAATAGAGTTAAATCAAGGGGAAAATAAGTTGACGAGAGACGAGAGATGAGTGAACTGCATCGTACTGATTCGGTTGATAAACACAAGGCACTCACGAGAGAGAGTGCTGAGTAATATGTAAGAGAGTCCATACTTACCGCCCCGAATAGTTGAACTGGTAATTGATCAAACGATCTGAACTGTCAAAGCATGACTTGGCAACTGAAAATACCGGTAGTGTGTGAACTGTTAAGTTAGATGGAAAGGGTGGAAAATATATTCGGCCGATCAACAGCGGGTGTGAGGAGAAACTTCAAAGGAGTGCTGTCGATGAGGGCAGGTGGACAAGAGAAGAGTGTGAAGTTTGGTGAGAAACTCACGTTTGCACCTTGATGATGAAAATTGAAGCTGATCTGTGATTTATGAGACAGTTGGGAAAAGATGCTTAAAAGGAAGGTGTTCATTGACGAGGTCCCGGTAACACTCTCTATTGGCGGCTTTAAGATTAAATGACTACTAAGCCCAGCGGTCAGAACCACTAAAACTGATATTATTTTTAATCTTCGCGTTCTTGTCTCGTACTTAAAAAATCGTGAGTATAATTTAGTGAGACGATACTAACAAGACTCGTGGGGGGGTAAGAAAAGATAACCTTTGAAAACGTGAGCAGTTTGCGTGCAAGTATAACAACCTCCGAAGGAGTTTTGAGCATCTTGTGTCGTTCAAAGTTCTTATGAAAGGCAGCTCACCCGTTTCACATCCTCTTCCCTACGGGAACTAATTAAGTGTCTACCCCCAGTACATTAGGTTTGATTCAATTATGTTAGAGTTTTTAAAGCGGCAATGAAATAACGCACACTCGGATTGAAGTTTAAAAACGTTTGTTTATAAAAACAAAGGAACGAAAACGAAATTTGCCTGAAGGACGATACAGAAAGTGAAAAGAACAGAAAAACAATGGCGTCGGTCATATGGTTCCAAGATGGTGGGCGTACGTCGGCAAGACCCAATGTAGCCAACAAATTATAATCGATTTACTTAAATTCAGAGCTATTTAACTGAATTAATTTCGTTCAATTCAAATCTAAACAATTCAATGAGTTATCTTTGATCAATTCAATTAAATTTTATTAAAATGGATTAAATTTATAATCATATATATGTATATTCAAGCCAAGTCGATCCCTGTCTAATTAATTTAATTCAATGTACTTAAAATGCATTCCAGACAATTCTATTCAGTTCAATTGGGTTGGTTGGCTACATCTAGCCGGACATCGTCCAACCTCCAAAAATAGCAACCCTCACGTGTGGCAATCCCATATTTAAATGTGGATACGCCATATATACAAGTACCGTATCTTCCTCCAACGCATTTCCGTAGAAACGTTTTGTTACGGGCTGTGACTCAGAGCGGAGAGCCGTTCCACTCAGAGGAGCTGTTCCCATGAGAAGGGAAGAAGACGATTGAAGGCGACGGAAATTAGAGGGTGGGGACGACTCCGCGACAGCGTTCGGAGCCACGCAGAACCGACACACTTCTCGCTCTATCTATCCTCTTAGGCTACTTCGTATGTTTTTTGGACTGAACTTTGTTGAATATAGACGTATACTGATGAAAGGATTTGTCTTTGTGGGACGCCTGAACCATTTATCTTATTACAATATACCAGTACTGACTATTGAGAAGTCTGTGTGAGGTTGATAGAAACCGTTAATGCTGTGGAAATGCAGTAGCATAGCTTTTAAATAAGTGTTGAGGCTTCATGGGCTTATGCGTTAGCTCACTGTATTTTAACTGAGATATTTATTCGAAACGCAAGTTAGTTGTTTATTGATAGAGGATGTGCTGGAAGTTCAATCAATTTCGTTACAGGCGTTTTCGAGAAAAATGCGAAAACCCTTCAAACAAACAAATTCGTTACCTTTTTATCGGGCATCTAAACCACTTCGCGGGAAACTTGAAATTAAATCGAGGCAGTTATTGTTGAATGTCTAGGTATCACAATATCCCGGAAAAGTCGGCAGATTGTTATGTTTCGAGCAATCTTGTAACAACAGATAAGAGAGAACGGGGGCACACTTTCGCGGTATGAATCGACAGAAAAATCAAAATTCTTGTTTGTGAGGAATTTAGCAAGATTGCCATTAGTTTTCATTTGTCAGAGTTCTACATTCCTATTTTGAGTAGCAGTAGCCCAGCAATTGCTGTTGTGAGGGAATACCCGCACTGATAGCAAGAGAAACTTGATTGACCCGGTTGAAAGGTAGATAAAGGTCAATTTACAGAGGGAGTTGTGGGCCAGTGGCACTGCAGTGGCCGCCCCTTCTAAGATCGACCCCTCCATAAAATCGGCTGCGGGGTGCGTTAGGCAAAGCGAGGGACGGAAGTTGGAGGAGAAAGGAAAATCCGCAATCGTCTGGTTGTATAGCGCCAACTTCCCCACTCTTTATTATTCCATGGAATTCGGGAATCCCGCATTCTCGAACGATACCACACGTGTATCACAAGCAATCGAAGGAAAAAAATAATATTTTAGCCGCCTCCATCTGTTTTGTGCACTACTGGAAAGTTATGCTACAGTTTTGTATAATGTTGCGCGCTTGATGACTTATGTGTTGTTCATGGGTGAGACTGTTTTCAGTAACACGTGAGCACTCGAAGAACGTCGACGTGAATATATTAAGTATAAATACGTAGGACAAATTTGAAGGTGTGATATTTTTTTCGTGTTCCTAAAAACTTTCTTTAGTAAATTGGCTCCACAGAAGTTATTATTTTCCGTGAACATTTTCTTGACTACAATGAACTTAGGCACAAAACGTTCTCTTGGGATAGAAGAAAAAAGGCTGTATTTTAGAAATTGATCACAAATATAATATGTTCGTAATACAAATGAACATATGTTGAAATACAAGCACATTAGGCGTGGTCGTTTAGACCGTCTGTCAGAGTTGGCTGAAATATTCACAGGTATTTCACCGAAATTAAAATCCTTTAATAGGAAAATTATACTGTACCGTCTGCTACAAGTTATTACGTAATAAGAAATAGTCCACTACACGAAAAGCACGAGTAAATCAACCCCTCAATCCCAATTGAATTATAAAACCGAATCCCCCCCCCTCCAAGCACTAACATAAGCTGCCAGCTGATTCCACTTGCCCGTTCAGTGAGAACCCCCACCTCAACGTACAGAATTCGGAATTCAGCCAAGATAAGGCACGTCGTCCAAAAATGCAAGACGCCGTCGCTTTGACGGAGACCTCGAAGAGCGCAGTGTCCTCGACTCCTTGCACAATTCCGTTGATAATAATGGGACAACAACGCCCCGCTGACTATCAATACCCAGACGTCAAAATTGCTATTTTCCTCAACCAAAACATCTTTACGGGCGACATGGCAGACTTTGAAGCCTGCTGACTAAACCGATCTCTGTGTGTTGCGTAATTTTGTGTAGGACCCGTCCGTCATCAATGACCCCTCTGGGTTTATAATTTGACTATTTTCATGCAGCCTCATCAATTCACACACCCAAGGAATTTTAACGTGCCTAATTTCTGAGAGGAAATATTTACACAGGCACCGGGAATACTTTGATTTTGTATTCAAGGTGAATTTTAACCAAAATGGACCTTATCTCCAGGTATACAAAATACTAAGGCACCAAAATACATTTTTTAAATAAATTAAGTTGGAACTTGAACAATGCAAATCCCCACATCTGAGCTCTGTATGCGACAACAGCCTCAAAAGCACTGGCCGTTTGGCCTTCAACGGGATATCGTTTTGCCCTGCCATAAAGTGTTTGCTCCGTACTTTGCCACGTCTACTTTTCACTTCAGATAGGGGCGGCAAGAGAGTCTCTTTTGGATTAGTTATTTCAGTAGACAGTTTGCAGTTTTTCAAATCGAACAAAGCACTTTTCAAAAAACCTTACTGTGACAAGGCCATCGAAATTTTTTTTTTTAATTTATCGTGTATACCGCCGGGACATATGCTGTCACATTGTCGACATACAGATAAATGACTACTACTTTTTTTAATGATTGAATACATGTAAATGTCAGCTACTCCAATGGTTGAAGGTCTCTGCAGTTATTAATGACTCACAAAACACTAGGAATTGTGTGTCTCTCTGATGCCATCAAGAAAAAAAAGTACGTGAAACTAGAGGTTTATAACTGATGAGGGCCGAATTCGTGAAGCGTTGTCGCTGAGTTTTGATCTTGTTGGCTTTAGAACGTGTAGAAGGTGAGCCGTGAGATTGTACCGCAGATTATAAAAGGGTCGTGAAGTAGATTAAAGGGACTAAGTCATTATTCTTCCTCCGCCTTCTAGCCGCTTGCTTACTGCTCTTCGTGGATAACCCAACCAGGACGACATTTTCATTGTTTCAAGTTCAAGATTAGTAATGCAAAAGCAAATCGTTTCATCGTCTTTTCTCTTGCTAATTGCGCTAATTTATTAATTACCTTGAGCTTCTTTTACTCTGAAGCCAGAAAATGCTCCATTCCTCTTCCAACGCTAACGCCATAAGCGGAAAAATTATTATATTAAGGGAAGTCTCGCAATTAAATTTCTATTATTGTTAAGGCAAATTTAGTGTATTTAAGCTCGTTTTAAATTTAAAAAAAAATATTGCAGTACTACGGTACAAAGACAAGGGTTTTATATTAGCGGTTCACGAAAGGTGCAGGTTTTTGATCCTCTTCAGCCACCGTACGTCACTGTTGTTAGCCAAGAGATTCAGTACTATGATGTTCGTGTGTTTGTGAAGTCGATTTACGTGTTTCACAGCTCTTCTTCTGATGACATCATCCATCACTTCAATGTTGAGGTCGCGGTGGTGATTATTCGTTCGGAGGTACTATCCATGATTTTCGTGTTACTTTCTCTAGTGCAACCGCATAAGAAGACCGAACGTTTGTTCGCCAGCTCGTCGAGTAGCATTTTATTGTTAGCAGGAAGCTGCGACTATTTTCCCAATAACCACTACATTATCCTGCCATCAACGTGGTCTAAACAATCCGTTCTTTCGCAAGAGAATTCCCTTTTTATCTGGTTGTGCCACCCAGACGGCAATCAGATCGGACGAAACCCATGGCTGTTATGGGTGACAAATGGTTTGAAAAATTAACAGAAAACAAAATTCTGGCAGTTTCATTGCACGTAAGTCGTGTTTAGTATCGTTTCCTCGGTACTTTTTGATACTAGGTCGGATATAAATAATTCTCAGAGGTGTGCGACTGCGTCTAGACCGAAACGAGTGAACTCACTGTTATTGTAGTGGGCCAAAGCCCACTAATTGAAAGAACTCGCAGGACAATAACTATAGCGAAAATAATCGTTTCATCCCTTGTTCTCTTTGTACCTCTCTCTCGTTTCATTATAACCACCGCCAGTTCGACTAGCAACGTCATGACAATTGCCTACAGGCGCCTGGAATATTTAATTATCGTCGTTTCGTTGTAGTCAGGTCATGTTTCTTGTGGTTATCTAGAATTTTTGACATTTTATGTCTTTACTTTGCTACATAAACTCGAAAATATAACGCGAAAGATGTTAAGCGGGATATGTAACGGAGAAGGGTCACGAAATATCGAATGGTTGAAGTGTAACGCTTGGTAACGTCTGTTACAAAATGTAACGCTGGGTAACATCACACGTTTTAATAACCTTAGTGACCAAGTGCAATTGCAATTGACGCGGCCATTATATCGAAACCATCAACGAGCACAATCAAACGTAGTAATCATCGCATAAAAACAAAAATAAAAGACATAAAATGTCCCTAGTGGTTGCGTGCTTGTACGAAAGCTGTACCCACCGTTTGAGTGAAGTTTTATCCCAGAGTTCAAGTAAATGCCGTGTCATCGCGTTTTTACAGTTTTTACCAGATAATTCCAAAATAATAAACACGATCCTTCTCGATAAATTGCTGTGCTTAAGGCCACACAGTGAAAACATAGAAGCGAAAACTTGAAAATATGGCAGGATTGGCAGTGTGATACACTCACATTTTCTTGTGATGTGTATTCACGAAGTAAAGTTAAAGTTTAATGGCAAAAATATAGATAGCTCGTAAATTTTGTTTAACTTTGAGCAAAATCTAATACAAAACCGAGTCACGTGCTGCAACGCCAGTTTTGTTTTGTTTGATACTGAATCGAATGACATGGGTCTCGGAGGTGTGAAACTTAGCTGTGCAGAAGAATTGGTTTGAACCGTTGTGTAATAATTTGGAGCGTTTTTAACTTTAGGTTGACCCTTCTTTCTTCTTGTTGACGGGTTCCTTCCATCTTAGTTTGGAGTTTCAAGTTGTAGTACTTGGCGTTATTTGCGCGTTGAATGATATGAGTGTTTACTTCAATGAAGATTGGGTTTAGTTTATGATACTTGAAGTTAACGTGGATTGACTTGAATCAAGTTTGATTCTTCATTTCTTTGTCCATTTTTTGGAGACAATTAACAGAGAACGGAAATTTCTCTATGAATCCTAAATTTAAACAGTTAGTCATTCCAACGGATAACATTCGATAAAAATGGGCTTGTAAGTTTAAAATCCGTAGTTTCCTTCATTAAGTTTGATATACAGCAAGTCAGATCACGGAAAGTAGCCCGAATTTGATTTGGGACACTTCAAAACTCATAAAACCTTGGTAGTGGCCAAAAACGTTGTTTGAAAGGTACTTCGTGTGTTTTTTCCTTCATTTTTTCGCGTAGAGTCGATTAGTTGCATTGATAGCTTGAAAAAATGTTAAGATTTGAATTTATCGTTTTCTGTTCATTCCGCGTAATTCACCACAGGGAGGGTCGCCTGAGTACTGTTTTCCTCTCCTTCTCATTACAACCGATGGAACTGCCCCACTACCTGATTTTCATATATTTTGAACATTTAAACCAACGATGAATAAACGAGTACAGTGAGTTCTGTCGTTCTGCTGCAAAATTGAGTATAAACCCGCTTTCCAGAGAAATAGAACAGAACTTGAAACCTACGTGTCAACGAGTAACGGTTGTCGCACATATTGGCCACTTCAAAACCTCGCGTAGTTTCCATCCTCTGTGTCTGCCTCCTCGATCACCTGGGAAATTTGTTCATCAGACGCGCCTGAAACTTTTAGCTCACAGCAAATGATGATTCATACTATCAAATAGCGAAATGCTGGTTTCTTAGACATCTCTCGGCAAATGTATAACCATTACTAGGTACAGTGTTTGACTAACAAATAATGCGTTTACAGCACGAAAGGGAGTTTATGAACGTGTTCTAAACGGAACGACGTCCGTTCTTGGGAATACGATTTTATCCGAGTGACGGGAGAATTAACATTAGTTCCGTATTTTAGGTCAGCGCTCAGGTAAATTACTCCGAGCGGTATGTAAAAATCGATGAATTAACATTACGGGAATTGACGACCTCCGCGAATTCTTATTAGAATGAGCGCTCTAACTGAAGAAGCAAACGAAGAAGGGTCGAGATTTAATTACCATTTTTCTCTCATCCCAGGTGGCAGAGACCCGAGAGAAAGGGGGAAAAAAGACGGAAAGGTAAGCCTTCCAGTTCGAGGAAAGGCAAGGGGGGAGCTTATCCACTTATCTCCTTACTTTGCTATTGAATTAAAATCCTATTTCAACTTTGATCTCCTGGGCAGCTTCAAGAACTTTTCTTTTTAGCAGCCTACAGTCTACTGGTGTTCTGCCAGGGAGAATGGAAAAACGCAAAAAGCTGCCGAGGGCCGAGAAAGTAACAACGAGAAGCTATACCCGGGTTTTCCACTTTTCCTCGAATACAAGATGAATATGTCAGTTTTTATCTTTGCCTAAGGGTAAACCTGAGCTCTGAAACATTTAATAGATGAAAAGCAATTAATATTTATCTGCTAACTATAATCAGATAAACTTCCTGAAACTAACATTGTAATTAATTTTTTTATCAAACTACAAAATAAATGTAAGAGCTGTTTCTCCGAATCCCTTCGTAGTTACTTTGCAGCTCAATTCCATGGCCAATCGTTGGAAACCCCCGAAGGAACGTGGCAATAACTACGCCGTGTCTGTAGGCTCTTTCGTAACGAAATTATATCAGTGATTTAGAATGCGCTTTTTATTGGTGAAAACAATGACGGATCTCTATCGCGAAAAAGAAGATGGTATCACTGTATTCATATGACAGTGCCCAATTCAAATTACTATCCCCATGATAATTCAGAAAACACATTTGAGGAACTAGAGTAACAATTTTCCCCACCCTCGACTCAACAAGCGTGGAAAATATTGTGATTGGTCAGAAATTTAATAAACAAAACGTTTCGTTGCCGATCTAATGTGCGAGTTTCTGTGGTACACTGTTGAATCAGCTTCTCAGTTTCCCCAGGACAAGAACAGACCTTCCTCGTGTTTTTTTCTCAAATCATAAGAATAACGGGGCTTAACCATCGACAAACGCACATAAAGAAACGCGTACAGGGGAACAACGTGCCTTGGCAAGCGCTTAGGGGAAGAATGGGCCATCTCTTCACCTCCACGTGGAATCCACCCCTTTCATCTTGCGTTTTCTGTTTTTCACACTGTCGTTTGTGTGAACTCCAGCGATAATTCCGTCATTGGCAGAGCATTCGTGAGTTCTGTTGATTAAAAGTGGTGTTACTGCGACTTTCCTGCCTTCTGAAGAAGAAAAATGTGGAACGGAGAAGAAAGATTACTGGAGAAAAGAGAGACGTGGAGGGTGAGAGTTGGAAATGAAATGTGCACGTTACCGATGCTTCGAGAAATAATTTCGAGTGACGAAAGGAATATCATTCGCAAGTTCAATGAGTTAGATGACGAATCAGCAAATTACGTAGCCATAAGATCCCAAGGACGAAATGAGTGCTCAGTTGAGGATGTCTTCCTATCAATACCGGATGCGCGTTTCTCGCTCTGCTGGGACCGTCGAAGAAGATATATGCGGACCTGCATGGAATAACCAAGAGAAGGCTTGAAATACTGAAAAGCCTCCTGGAAACCGGTTCAACGCTGAAAGACAGACGTGGGTCGCACCCCCCCACCCAAAGTTTCTGACGCCATGAACAACACCAAAGCTTATATAAAGCCATTCAAAGGGCGGGAGCCACTACAGTCAGAAAAAGGCTCGATAAGTTTACCTTGTAAAACACTCCAACTTCTTCGAATTCATTAATTGTGCAAGGCTGAACGACTAAATTCAACATCAGTTTTGGTTATCTGAAAAAGGATAATTACAGCACTTGTGATTCTATGAATAACAAAGCCAAGGAGTGTTCTGACGACGGTCGATTGGAAAAAGTGGAAAACGAGCGCGAGCTTCATCGGCGAAAAGCGCAATATGTTTCCCACAGGAATACCGTCATTTGCTGCAAACGTCTTCAATAAATCCCTACTGTCTCCAAGCGTGGGCACTAACGGCGTGTACAACGGGCGACAGCTCTTAGTTTAGTCTCTCAACGTCCAACACCTAGGAGGCCAAGACTTTGTATCTTATCCATATCCAGAGGCTGTGCAAAGAAAAAAGCGCCCTAGCTTTTAATGTTTGCAGACAGTTGGGGTGGACAGAATAAAAATTGAACGGTTCTTCGTTTTTTTCGTTAGCTGACATCCCAACTGACGAGATTCTACAAGTTTGCACGGTTGCAGTGAGTCAGTCGCATTCACGAAAAACACGCAGCCCCGTTTTAGTACTCGGTGTTAAATCACAATCACCGTCATTTCACCCTGCGAGGCTATTCCTAAATGCGGAGCGAAAGCGAAAACATTTTTTTAAACCAGCAACGCTAGTTGAATTGATCTGCTTACCCGTTTTTCTCGCGTAAAAGGAAGATTTCTCATTAATTCTGATTTTTATTCCCATTTCATAACATGCTTTTTTTAACTTGTCATCAACATGTACTCTAATGGCTAATATTGGTTGGAAACCTCCAGATTTAGCACTTTCATCGTTTTTTTTCTTGGCGTACTTCATTAGTTTAAAAACTGGTCGTTTTCAGAGTGGTCGTCCGTTGTACCAGTCGTTCGTCGATCGAATTACGTTTGGCGATGTACACGGATTAGTCGAGTCGCGACGTTTGAGAATTATGTCGGGGTATACCATTAAAAAAATGTATGAGTGCTGTTGCGTTAGAGGACGCCCTTTCATTGGCTGGTGAGACAATAATTTCCAACCCTAGCCCCAACCATGAGAAAGGGTGTTTACTTATTGATTTTGCCAATAGTACCCACTGCTCACAGGCACAAGAGGAATCCAAACAGCGAAGAACTTTTTCTTACCCTTTTTTGATGCTCATATTACGATGACCAAACCCACCTCCCATTTTGCATTTCTCCACAATACGAAAGTTAATGTCGTAATCGATCGTTCGACCATTACAATGAATCACTTTCTGAAGTACCACACCCTCGAATGGGATCGGACGGATACAATGAAACGGAACCAAGTGGAATCCAACGTAGTACCTTCCACTAGCTGGGTTTCCACTTCAGTTTGATACAGATCACTGAGCCGCAGTTCAACTTTCGAATCCACGTTAATGATGATTACGGTGGATATATGATGAGTGTGTATTGTGAAACGAGATCGCTACATGTTTCTCAAAATGATAAACTTGTTGAAGTTAAACGAGAGGCCGGGAACCCCGAAAAGTTACCTATTATTCATTGTAACGTTGTTATATCTGACTTTGAAACGTTTGATCTAACGCCTTTAATGAAATTGAAGTACTGAGAGATATTATTTGTCGAAAGGAAACTCACAAATGACTGGAGTAGTTACAAATGGCTAGAAACATTCAGCTTGTTATTTATTTATGACGAGTAACGAGAATTTCCACCCAGTTTGATGATGTGAAGAACGCGTAGTGCTCGTTGAACAAAAATGAAATGTAAAACAAACGCCCAAGTTGCAGGACAACACTACAGCTGAACGGGGAGTGGGAGAATGTAGACTCGCAGTGCAGGTAAGCTGGATGAACCCGATAGAATTGGCCAGTATGACGCCGTAATGCAATACCAGACGATTGACGTTGTTCACTCGACGGGAACGCTGTGGAGAGTATACGTAGCATGAAAGGAAGCTACACATAACATACGTTGTCCGAGAAATACACTTGAGTCAAGAGTTGACAAAGGATGGCCAAGACGCAGACTGTCATTTACGAAGTGGCGTGAGGGGAAGTGGTAACAGAACAATTGCCAGCGTTTAAGAGAAAGCTCCAAGAAGAGACTAAGGCATTAGGACGAGACTGGAGAGTGAGTAAGGGTAGCCAAAGATGCACGCTGACGAAAGAGCGCCCCTTTCAGACCTGGGCCAATTTCGTGAATGACGATCAGCAAAAAAGGGCCAAGAGGAAATCCAGAGTGCAGAAAACACCACGAGCCCTGAGTGAGTTCTTAATTCAAGAGCTTCAGAACATTCAAGATGATCCAAGATGAAGCACACGCCCTCAAAGAGAAGAAGGTTAGTCACAGCGGAACGATTTCGAATAAGGAGCAACTTAAGGAAGAGCAGACAATATGAGTTCGGCTCTGGAGATGATAGGATCGACTTAGCCAGTTCAGTTCACTAGCCAGGTTAATTACCAAACGGAAATTTTCATTGAACACACTACTTTAACGTATTTTACGGCTGTCCCAACCTGGCTTGACAATATCGTTTAATACTGACTGCTATACTGGCGAGCAGATCACGCTACGACGAATGAAACCTCTCCTTTGATCTCGGAAAGTACCAACTTCAAGGTTCACGGTACGCCTATTTCCCTTTTCGCCTATTAAATTTTCACGCATGAAGTGAGTCAGTCGCATTCACGAAAAACCCGCAGAGCCCTGGCGTTTTACTACTCGGTGTTAAATCGCTATACTTGGCCGGTTGTAGACCCGTACAAGAAAATCATTATATAATCAGTGTATAATTTAGCCCTCCTGTTCATGTCGAGCCACAAGCACAATTTCCACTGTAAATGCTAACTATTTTTCAATAGGTATTAAAATTTGATAACTTTACTAGTATCACATTCCCCTGGAAGTTGTTTGTCAGTGATAGAGATTTGAAAGATTCTATGCGCTCAGTTCTGACCCATTAGGATTATTCACCTCTGAGCTAGCCAACATTTGTATTATGAATTCATCCTTCCGTCATTATGGATTCCGATTTGGTGAATTAGGGGCATTGCGACAACATGTACATGTATATGTTTCCCCGAAATGAGTTCTAGTTCCTTAGTTTCTAGTTTCCTAGTTCATTCTGCGTATTCTCTAATTCTAAAACCACCAACCTGATTATTCCACTTGGAATATTCAACACAACCAAAATCGCACATGTGTCACACAAACATTTAGGCATTTCAGGCTCAGTTTTCATTGTATGCGTAATTATAAGTTGACAATGTCAGTAGTTAGATTCCCCCCCCCCCCGTCACACTCGCCCACCAATCCTCCGCCAAATGCCGTTGCGTAATGTCGAACCAAAAAGTTGTTCTTCCGTCAAGCGCATCGTACTAGTCTAACCTTCTACTTAATTATTAGCCTCGGCAACGACAGTTGGTAACTTCTTTTAAGGTCACTGATCAAACTCAAAGGACACCGAGTTTGAAAGTTCCAGGAAATCCCTTAAAATTACTAATTAATGAGAAATCCGTATGTGAAGACAAATCAAGCGCAACGTCAGGCTCCAACTTCGACGATACGAAATTAGTTTGGGAGGTGAACTTCGACTTCCACATTAAGCTTCGTCCTCGCATGGCCTTTCCGTGTGTACTAACATTAAGAGCGATTGCTATCGAAGTTAAAGTGAAGTCGGGATATCGAAGTACACATTTCTCTATTAAGAGACTCCATGTTTGGACGACGAGCACAGAGGAGTTTGAGTAAAGGCTTTGAACCCTAAGTACATCAGAGAAAAAGCTCAGGGTGTTCTGAGTTGTTGCTACTACACAGTTCGAAGGAGCTTGGATTGGAAATCGAGAGAGACGCGCTGGTATACAAATATCCACAGATTCCTCACTTCCATTTCCAGCTCAAGACCAGAGAACGTCGTAATTCCCACCAACAGTATTGTTAGGAACTTCCCTAACAATTCTTACGCACTTTCAATCTGAATTCCAATTTCCCTTAATATTCTCATGAAAATCGTGTTTACAGCCCAATTACCTTCTCAAGGAGAGTTTGACAACGGATCTGAAATAGGTGGAGACAAACCACGCACGGAGTTCCAGGATTCAAACTATTGCTTCTCTTTGAGTAACTTTTCCAATTCCGAAATGCGTTAAGACAAACTATCTCAGGAAAATCGGGTTATTACTGCCATAAATTACCTACAGGCCGATTTCTGTAATATGTAGTAATAGCCATACACCAGTTAGACCTCGTGTTAAGTAGGAACAACCCAACTATTTCTGTAGCGTTACTCTCCATTACCCGTTTTAACACCAAATTCCGCGAGGGTCGTGTAAGCTGAGTGAAAACAAATTAAATGAGCTGGTAAACCGGTAAAAACGACTGAATATTCGTGGAGCAGAGGAAAAGTATTTCCAGCGTTTTATTATGTATTGCTTTTGAGCTGTGATTTAGGATTTGAACCATTTGGCTGATGCTGTGTCAAGACAATGTGCTTTCAGTGTAGAAATCATTTACAGTATCTATACAGCTTTTGTTGAATCAATTTACCTATTCTGTTTTTTACTCCATTGAAATGGTGGGACCTCCTGAAACTAATTCACCTGCAGTACTTGAGTTTTGCTTAAATGCAGAATGCCAGAGAGAGAGAGAGAGAGAGAGAGAGAGAGAGAGAGAGAGAGAGGGAATGTCGTCTCATTATTTTTCATACTCACACTTAGATTGTTCGCGTCAAAATACATAATGTTGCCTAGGCAACATTTTCGAATATTGTTTTAAAACTGGAAAACATATAAGCCGATAATTTCTGGGTGATGTTCTAAGCGATATGTATAGGGATGATCATTGCAATTTTTCAGTGCCTTGGGAAACACTTCATGGACCGCACAAATTTCGTAATTTGGAAAATTAAACGTATTAGGTCTTACAACGTAATTACATCTTTGCTTCTATCACATCATGCAGTCATTCAATTGTCGTAACCAAGTTAATTCATTAGCTGCCCGTCCGAAAGAGCCGTGGAAAATACGAACCTTTCGTTTTCACGCATTGTACGCCGACGAAGGTTCATTGCAGCCAAAGGCCTTCACAAACGGTTCCATCAAGTTCATTTCCGTCCACAATGGAAGCAATACGGGTGTTCGTGGCCGTTTCTTGGCAAACTTTTTTTTCGATGGTTTACGCAATTTATGATGCAAACGATCAGGGAAAGATTGAATCGAACGTGGGGTTCACTTTGGGGCAATTTTCTCTTTCATTTAGGGCGATTCTCTCACTGAATCGCACTCACCCAATGTATACACGTGGCTGTCTTCAGTAGTTCAATAAGACTTGTAACTATGTCGAGTTTAGGCTGCGTGTGGTTTTTACTTTCCTTGGCTCTACGAAGTGGAAAGGAAAGTTATGTAATCGGCTGAAAAAAAAATTTTGAGTTTTCTTCAGACCTTTACGTTTCAGACCCTCCTGAGTCCGAAAAACACTATTTGGGAAAATGGTCTGTGTGTCTGTGAACGATTTTTAGAGAAAACCACCGTACCAAATCAGCTCAAACTGGATATCTCATCCGCAGGTCACCATGGGACGCCAAAATAAGGGTATGAACAAAATCCACCGAAAGTTAACGTTAGTTATCATGGTGATCAAAAACACCAAATATTTTTTTTCTCAAAAACGGCTCTAACAATTTTGATTAAATTTTTTATATTGATAGCTTTTAATATGGCAATTATACCATAAAATTCCCATTTGTGGGAAAATGACGAGAGCAGCACAATAAATTACCAAAACTTTCGACAAAATCGATTTTAGCGCAGTTTTTAGAGAAAACCACCGTACCAAATCAGCTGAGACTTGATGTCTAGCCTACAGGTTACTATGGGACGCAAAAATGAGGGTATGGGCAGAATCCATCGAATGTTAACTATAGTTATCATAGTTATCAAAACACCAAATTTTTTTTCTCAAAAACAGCTCTAACGATTTTGATTAAATTTTTTATATTGATAGCTCTCAATAAGACAATCACACTATAAAATTCCTTTTTGTGGGAAAATGACTAGAGCAGCACAATAAACCACCAAAATTTTCGACGAAAAGCGTTTTTAGCGCAGTTTTTTTTCCTTATAAACTCCGCTGGAATTTTTGTTGAATGTTGAAAAAAATTGGTATTGTAGTCCAATCCAATACCTAAAGGTTGAGTGTTTAAAAACGCTCATGAGATACATGGGGGTTACTCCAGAAATTCCTGAATTTCAACTAGTGTCATTTCGCTTATTACCAGTTCTAAAGGTGTTTACGCAATAACTCTGCAAAAGTAATTACTATCCTTCTTCAAAAAATTTGCGTTTACAGCCTCAATAATTTTCTGTATACCACTTGCTCAATAATGGTCCTGCGATGAGCATGGGCAGCACAATAAATTCAAGAACTGTAGGCGCTACCGCTTCCTGCTGCTGTGACGTGTTGTTCGACCAAGATTCAAATTAACTGAGTGATAAATGAATTGTTCAAATAGAATTAGCCATGTACAAAGTGAATTGTTGTAGAGCTAAGGAAAGTTGTGTGTTGCTACGCACCAGATATTTTCATACTTTTGATAATGTCTTTCAGATTCGTCTTGTGTGTATCCAACATAACCTTCAACTTATCTCACTGCGATTTGTGCGAGGTGAATACCTTCAATGCGTTTCAACATTTCCAAAAGTTATTCCGTCTTCGAGGGAGAAGCGACAAATATCTTTGTTCTGCAGTAATTGACGAATCGGTGCTCGAGAAACATCAAATGAAACGGGAATCCTCGCCTGAATGGTTTCGACGATGTTCGCTGCTCAACTCATTTTATTACGCGCGTGAACTCGAAAGAAATGAGAATGCTGGTCGTCAACTGGTAAAAGTCGGAGTATTCATCACTTCTGAGACACACTACCGGTTTTGATTAATTACGTATCCATTAGCTTTCATCGCACAACTTTACACTGTGGGTTTGAAAACTTTTATGTGGCAAAACTTTTAGTGTGACTGAGGATTTCGCTGTCAAAATCCGCCGTTCGCAGCGCAAGTGGAAGCCGTGTAAGCATCCAACTCAACAAGTGAACCAAAAACCAAAACTTGACTCAAAGTCGAAGAGAACGATAGCTCTTGGGGTTACAGGTAACTGAAGTCATGCAAAGCGAGTAGCCACACCCAATTTAATAAGGAAATTAAAGAAATTGGGTTGTGTCCGCCAGTAGGCAAATACTAAAGTTAACGTACCTGTTAGGTGAGTCCGTCTCCTCTGGCTTGTGAGTTACTGTGGGCAAGCGCTTTCGATGTAAAGACATCATCGTCTGGCCGTTTAGTCAGTACTGGAGTCAGTCAGTTGGTCGTGGTCTTTATATACAAAGAGAAAGGTGAAAGGAGTGATGGAGCGTTGGGGAAGGGGCGGGGAGAGGTCTTGTTGGTCAGTCTTGTTAGTAGTACCTTAGCCGGACTGGCTGTGTTAGGTATTAAAGAAATTGGGTTGTGTCCGCCAGTAGGCAAATACTAAAGTTAACGTACCTGTTAGGTGAGTCCGTATTTGCCTACTGGCGGACACAACCCAATTTCTTTAATACCTAACACAGCCAGTCCGGCTAAGGTACTACTAACAAGACTGACCAACAAGACCTCTCCCCGCCCCTTCCCCAACGCTCCATCACTCCTTTCACCTTTCTCTTTGTATATAAAGACCACGACCAACTGACTGACTCCAGTACTGACTAAACGGCCAGACGATGATGTCTTTACATCGAAAGCGCTTGCCCACAGTAACTCACAAGCCAGAGGAGACGGACTCACCTAACAGGTACGTTAACTTTAATAAGGAAATGGTAAAAAAAAAAATTCGAAACGGTGGGGGAGCTAGTGAGGTTTGTATGTGATGGGGAGAGGGGCAAGCCAGTCAGTAACTAAAACTCAGGTGGTTAGAGGACATATCTGTTGCTATGGACGTTTTTAGCTTTACAGGTTCGGGCAGCACTTAATGCCAAGTCTTTGCTAAAATTTCACCCTTCCGTTGAACATTGCCTAGCACGCGGAAAAACGTGTTTCACTATTTAGACTGAACTCTTCGTAGAACGTTGTTGAGAGACACCCGTATGGCATATCATGTGGAAAGTTGATTAATGCATCTCATCAAATTTTGTGTTAAAATATGTTCTGTCCCACATACTGTTGTCCAACCTGAAACGTGAAGTGGATGAACTCTCTCCCGTCAAGCAAAGTATGAAACTGTACATGTGATTACTTGACATAAGAAGTCCGCTTACAGTCGTATTAAGTGCATAAGCAGTATTGGGAACGTCGTGCCAGAAACTACCAGCTCCTGGCCACTGCTCCTGGCTACCCCCCAAGGATTCGGGGGTGAAACTGTGTGGATCTGAGGCTGCATACAGACGCCACGTGATGGGCGCTTTTGATACCGCAGTGGGGTTGGCCATCAGTTTCAAAATAACGGGCTGCTAGCAAAATCAAAGTTGAACTCAGAACTGGCGTCAGAACTGTGGTGTGTACAAATACGTCACACGTACGCTTTAGAGTAGATACATGAGAGATGAGCTATTTTTTGCTATTGTTACTCCTCCCCCCTCCCTCTCACTCTCTCTCTCTCTCTCTCATCGTGCATCCACCAACCAGGTTTAGGTATAATCAAAGATATGCGAGTCCTTTATTGCAACGGTAACATCAGATGCCGCGGTTTATACATTGTTGAAACAATCCTTCGACTGAGACGAACTCTTTTAACGTTTTTTTCGCACAACTTTTCCCGTCGGTTTATAATAAAAGGCCCTCAAACACTACCTGACATTTCTGGCGGCCAGGAGAAAGGGCCTTTATGAAGTATTCAATACGCCATCAATTGTGGATCTTTCATGAATATTCTAACCCGGGAGAGTTGCTCATTGAAAGTTCACGGCCAACAAACGTAATGAAAAATATTCTGGTTTGGTTGAAACAGAACGAGATAGGAATTGCCAACTGCATTACGATTTCTTTGTTTTCACTGACTCTCGCGCTGTCCGCTTCTAGCTGCCGAGTGTTATGAGTTGGATTCTCGACTGTTACAACCATTTCACGTTCCTTCGCCCTAGTTGAATGAAAAGTTACGTAATCAAAAAAATTAATACGGTACTTCGATAAACTATTAATACGATGACGATTTAATAACGTTCATGAGATAATTACTAGCAGCCCCTGAATTTCCGGAATTCAACACTTTCGTTTCCCTTACTTCCATAAGTTACAATTTTCACCCGTTAATTTCAATATAGTGCTAAATTCGTTTTTTCCCACAAAAATCCAATTTGGTATCTAGTTGTGCCCGCCATCTCGGCAATCCGATCGGACGAAGCCCATGGTTGTTATGGGCAAAAAACGGTTAAAAAAATTAGCGAAACGCAGTGCAACGCGGGAACACAACGGAAGTCGTTTGAACTCCCACCCCTCCCGCCCATCTAAACGAAATCTCTCGCTTGCTCAACTGGCTACGCCGCCCCCTCGCCACTCAACCCAACGCACTCCCGCCCTCTACGATTTGTCTCTTTATCGTCCGATTGCCTTGTTCTCGTCTTCACCTCCACGAATGACTGTTTCGCTCCTCCTCAACTATTTCCGTTAGCAAAATATCTGTTATCTTCGATTGAACTTTGCATTATTCGTTTATTTTTGGTTTATTTATTTAATAGTTCGTTCGTTTCATTTTTTTGGTTTTAATACGATTCAAATTTTTTAGATTCTTTCGTTTCATTCTCATTTTGGTTTTTTTCGTAAATTTTTGGTTACATTTTGATATTAATATTTAGCGTGCGTGTTTTCATATTAAAATTCAGTTTTTTCTAGATACTTTCGTGTTTGTTTTTGTTTTATTGTTGTATTTATTTTAATATTACGATTCAGTTCTTTTCGACCTTTTTTTGGGTTTCATTTTGATATTTTTCGATGCTGAAGAGAACGGGATGGGTCTCGGAGCATTAATGCTAGGTCAAGCTGTTTATCCGAATAATAAACCGTTGTGTAATAATTTGCAGGGTTTTTTGTTTATTTAAATTCTACTATTAGTCTCGTATTTGGGTGAAACAACAGTATGCTGTAAGAGGCATTTTCTGAAGGTATCCAGATTCTGCTGTAGTTGAAAAGGAGCAAAATGAACACGTTTTTTCATCTTCTGTTTCATCTGCTGTTGTACGAGTGCAAAGCATGTTTCTGTGTGCAAAACGTTACATTAGTCATTTTACAAATGTATCCAACTTGTATGGCAATTGGACTCATCCGAACAAAGATATTCAAATCAGGCGGCTATTAAAGTGGCTCCGATTATTTATGGCCGGTTGCCGCCGCAGGTAACTTGGTGACCTGGCGTTTTATGGCCCTCGAGTAAGACCACTTATATTCTATGGCCTTCGAATACAAAAAGGAGATGATTAAGTTGGCGGGATCTCCGTTAAGGAAGAAGAGCCAAGTCGTGGAGTGACGAGGTCTTCCATTATGAGACTTTTATCGTCAAGGTTGATATTGACAAAGACGAGCGTGAACCCCCTTCTTATCAGCTGGCTTTTCACGTAGTCCCTTCCTCCCCGTCCATCTCAACGTCCGCGTCTCATATTATGACTCCTGAGGCGCCTCCAGCCTGAAATGACGAGCTCAACTTGTAATAAATCTAAGTGTCCTACTCGTTCTTCCTCCTACACTGACACTTCCACTCTTTTTCATGCTTCAACACTCGCACTTTATCATCACGCCCCGATTTTCTAGTTATTACGAAACTCTTGAGAAAGTTTTCATTTTGACGGGAACCCAACACAAAAGCGTTTCACCCCTCTTCCATTTATATTCTCGTAAAGACTGAAAACAAAGTGGTTTCTAAGAAAGTAAATGGGCAACTGCGTTGGCTCATTGAGAATTTATACAATTTCAGAGCTGATAAGTGCCACAATATAAATCTCTGACTAGCCTCATTAAGCACAAACGAAATTATGAACCGTAGCTTTTCTCGTCAAATTCAAACTACTCAACGTCAATTTCATGAAAATCATTCTAAGATAGAACTAGAATGAAATGGTAATTTGTTATTTCCAAAAAAACCTTATTAATTCGAACGTTTTCAGACCAGTTTCTCCCGTTCACACAGTTTGGTAAAAGAGGTCTCATTCAACAGAAAACATTGTCGTCTCATAATTCCTTTAACCAGCGCTTTTCTCAAAGGCGCATCGGTTCCGTCGTATGTTCGCGGAACCGATCAAGGATCGTCACTGTCACAGTGTAGACTCCTTACTGCATTCAAGCGTGGGGATTCGTTTCGCCTGCCAGAATGAAACCCATTCAAACGGATTCCGATGAAGCGCGAGGAGTACGCTAAATCCGGACAACCAGAATTTGTCGTTAAAGTGATTTCTGTTGTGTACCGGGACGAACCAAACTCTTCTATTCAGCGAGGCTCGTCCGGGGCATTTGTGCTGGCTCGGCACCTCAAATGCCCCGATTCGCGCGTGACTTCGCTGCCGTATGTTGAAACCGAGCGTCAGTTCCCTGTTTGTGGTGGTAAAACATATCCGGAAGTAATTCACGAATAAAACTCCTTGTTCGAATTGCATTCGGCTTCTACCGTATTACTTCCCGACTCACCTAGTGCGATACCGCTTTCTATATTAATCCCCCCCTTAACAGTAGTTTTAGATTGTGGATATTTGAAGACCTTCGATCCTTCGGCTTATTTTGCGTCCTGAACGGTCGGTCGAAGAAAAACATACATTGCTGAGTCTCCTGTACGATGAACCGGTGAGGAGGGCTGAGGAGCATCAGAAATGTGGCTGTAGCAGTGATGGCAGGAGCTGAAGATGGTCACCACCCCCGGTGTTTGCAGACGAATAGATTTTATAAATGAGTTTCACAATTCACAACAATTAGCTGTTTCAGACAAATGTTGAATGTGAGTGGTGATTCATTTGTTAACTAAAAGTGCGTTCTCTGATTGTGAACGTTTCCTCCAGTGAGGGAATACTTCCACTCTAACAGTAGCAGTAGCAACCAGCAATGAGCCAATAGGTTTAAACCCAAAAGAACGTTTGACGTGCGAAATGAGGTTAGATCTTTCGATTGGAGCAGCCCTTATAACGACTTTCGCGCGACAAGGGTTGCACTTATATGAAACACTTCAAGATTCACTTATGATTTTGCTTAAATCCGCTTTCCTTGTCGGTTCATCTTCTGGTCTGTTAACATTTTAAGAGCGTCGATAATATCTCAATTTATCCAACGGCCGTTAGTATTTTTAGAAACGCAAGTGAACTTACGGCTCATTCTATGTGTTCTACTGCGTGTTGAAAACCCCTGTGTTTTCTCAAAAGTGGTCAGTATGATTCAACTGGTAGTTCAAACGTTGAGAGGAATAAATATAATAGTCCTTCAACAAACGATCTCTCAGTTGTTCAACCATAGAAACCAAGAGGATTTTGATAGAAATGTCTAGTATGGTGTATTTATTTGAAGGGCACCACGGACAAAGCCAAGGTGTGTGTGTGTGTGTGAATGCATGACACTAAGGGCCGGTTTATCAATGTCATTTGCTAGCTTGACTAAAGGTTGACTAAGCGAAATCGTTCGTTAACTCCCGAAGACGCGTCTATCAACTCACTTTGACACCGCGTTAGCGCTACCTGTTAGTTATGTTTTAACTCGTCTCTTCGTTCGTTAGTTATCGGATAACGAACCGTTATCGGCAGCCATTTTCGGTTGTGTTTCGCTAGCCTCGTTCTGTTTTCGTTTGCGCTTTCGCGATATTCTTTTCTATTGGGTTTTCGTCACATAAATTTTAAATAATTTTATTAACAATGGAGTTCGACTACGATCTGTCTGGCTCTGATTTCTCCGACGAAGAGGTATACGCGTTTCTTGAGTGGGAGAGAAGGCCGTACCAGGTCCGTCCGAGAATCGAATATTTTGACACACTCGACGACGTAGATTTTAATTCTAGGTTCCGGTTGTCGAAAGAAACAACGTTGTTTGTACTTTCGCTAATTCGAACGCGAATAGAATCGAAAAGCAAACGCAATTACGCCTATGACGAAAGTCCTCTTAACGCTCAGGTTCTACGGTCTGGGTAAGTACACACCTAATATTTTATCGACCTACCACGTTACTTATGTGCATGATATAACTTACGTCAAGTTCGAAAAGTAATTAAGAGCTTTCATCGAATGTTTACGTTTCAATTCTATTAGTCCAAATGTCTGGGTTCGACTAATCACGAGTTCTCTAGTCCCCTCTTACGTTCAGCGCAATGCACTAATAATGCAGCATAGTGCAATGGTGTTCACAATGTGTACGTATAAACTGATAAAGAAGAACGTCGAGGAATCTATAGTTATACCTAATTACGTTATGTCATTGTTTGAGTAACCAATAATGAGTCACGTTTGACGAGACTATGCCAAGACGATTATGTTGTGGGAAGTTGTTTTGATTCTTTTGGAATTAGCTGTTTGAATGCCGTAATTTGGTTGTTGCTGATTATGATTGAAATTCTATTTCATACCTTATTGGATTCCCAACACGAATTTGACGTGAACGATGGCGGTGAAAATTATGCGTTTTGACCACAATGAAAACTATAATTTTGTGTACCCGTCTAATGTGGGTGTGGGATCGTGAATATCAAGCGTGAGTTGACTGGGTTCAGTCATTCTCTCTCAATAGTGTCCACAATCGCACACACCATGTTCTGAAATGGGGGCTTTGAAAAAGTTTGAAACGTAAATATCTGAAGAAAACTCAATCAAATTGTCTTTTTTGCCAATCACGTAGCTCTCATCCTACTTTAATGAGGCTGTATAAAGAAAATGGGCATTACAATTCAATGCGATTATTCGTATACATTTTAGAATTATGTGGTAGTAGAGCACGTAAATAACCATTTTTGTTTTCTCTTTGCAGGTTCGATGCTAATAGCTGTAGGCGAATTTTGTGGCGTTAGTAAAACTCCTGGCTCCCTCATTGGAAAACTAGTTTCCCAGACCACTGTTCATTTGCCCCTACTTTCTTAAAGGCGATATTCGGAGAAGAAAAAATCTCAAAAGCCCGAAGAGCGTTTTACCCCTGGTGTTATCGACTGTACACACGTGAAAATGTCAATTTGAGTGAAACACGCCGCACATTTGGTGTTGAGAAGCATCATGTATCGTTTTTCAAATTTTTTAAAGTTGCTTGGTGTATGATTAATTTTGAATAATACACGTGACGTTTTCTGAAGGAACAATTTTTTACTTATGCTTGCCCCACTCACGACGGAAAGTTATAAAATCGACGGAAAAAATCACGACAAACACTTAACAAAAATAATCACAATACGAAAAATGAGCTACACGAGAAGTAGAGGAGTAAGAAAAGAATGAGAAGTAAGAAGATAAGAAAAAAAAGGAAAAAAAAGAGAAAAGTATCAAGTGAGATCACAAATATATTATTTAACAATAATGCAACTGATATTTTGGGTATTCGAGCGACAATGTCAAGTAATGAAATCGACAGACGGCAAATGAAGGTGGCCCAATGGTACCAACTCTCCAACGCATTGTTTGGGAGGAAAACTCGCCAAGTCGCCTCTTCGTTCGAGGGATTCTCGTTTGAGCATAGTGGCAGCCCTTTTTCCCTGCGTTAAAACTCTCGCTAGCTAACTATTAGTCAATTGCCGATTGATAGACACGATCCGAGCTCGAGAATTTTTTCACTCCATGATTATCGTTAACAGATCGCTACCTAATCAACGTTTTAACTAAAGAATTGATAAACCGGCCCTAAGAGCCTGCAATTGTCCATAAAACATGCTTGATCTCTGTTCGACGCAAAGCGAACCTCTTTGACCTCGGACTCCCCCGCGTCATTGTCTCCGACCGCCTAATTGTCTCCAACCATTTCAATACCTGCCCCTCACCTGCGGGAATCCCTCATCTGTGGGCCCCCCAGCCACCCTTTTCTAGGTTTTCCCCTTTCTTTATTTCTTTCTCGCAATTTCATTTTCCTATCGACGACAGAGCTCTTCCAAATTCATTCTGCTTCCAATTATCGCGCCAGTAACTTCTCACTCTCTCACACGGTTGCCCGTGTGAATTCACGCGTTCCGAGTACTGCCCTTGTGTCGCACAGTTGTACTCCATCACTCATCTAAGGAAAGTCTCGGAATAGCGTGAACTGGCTTCCCATAGTGGATTATAGGAGCGAGTCTTCAGCTCCTTCTCTTCAGAGGCAGCCCTCAGCTCCTCTTGGTTCCCCCTTTTATTTATGCAACCCACAATAATTTTCTCCCAAGTCGCTAACCCACATTAAAAGTCCCACACAGCCCAAGCTCAAATCGTTTCTACAAGGCCCTCACTACAAACCCTTCCTCTCAGCTCCTTGTGCCTACAACCCGCATTTCAAGTGTTGTCACCAAGCCAACAGCCTCCACCCCCTTTGACTCTTCCTCCTAGCTGTTTCTCTGCTCCTGCAACTCTATTCAGCCCTCATTACTAGCACCCTATCCCCCAATGGCCTTTATATCTGTCACGCCTCAGCTCCACTCATATCCTCATTCGAATCACACAACCCACAGCCATTTTCCTACATGTGCATTCACGCCTCCACACATAACAGAAGCATTATATTGGTGTTTCGAGTCTCTCAATACAAACATTTGCTCTCAGAACCTCGTGCCCACATACCAAAGTTTAAGTGCTGTCACCAAGCCCCCTTTGATTACCTCACTAAATTCACGTAGATCATCTACACCTCCTTTTGACTCATCCTTCTACCTGGTTTTCTGCCCCTTCGACTACACTCAGCCCTCATCTATAGTACCCCATGCCCTAACACCCTTTAGGTCTTCACATCCTATCTAATCTAAACCCCAACTGCTGTACCCTACCACAGCCCACACTATCTTACCTTAACATTGAGTTCCTTCAATGCTACACCAGCACAGCTTCCCTCTACCCTTTCTACCTTCCACACCTGATCATACCAAAATTCAAGTGCCATCGCCAAGGCCCCTTTGACCACCTTACTACATTCACAGTGTGCCTTTTTCCCTATTCACACCACCTCCCAATAGTATGCCTTCCACCATCTCCCACCTTGGTGGCCCACACCTTAAACCTCTTTATGCCTGTGCTGTCCTACTCTCCTTTCGTTCTCCTTGCACCACCTCCCGTGCCTCCTCATGATATCACTCATTCATCCTCATTTTTGCACCTCCAGGTCTCTGATGTCCTGCTCAACTCACTACCACATCATTGTCTCACACTCATCACCTCATCTCTCTGTGCTCTGGCTCATCAGGTAGCCCAGCCTTGCCATGTCCTCCAGCTCAGCCCTCATGAGCGCTAGCCTACTCACTCACGTTCATTACCACACACCACTGTAACCCCTCTTCAAGGGTTATCCTGCTGCCGCAGCGCGGGGGAGTATGTTCGACGCAAAGCGTCAAAGTGGTCAGAGTCTTTGACCTCGGACTTCCCCACGTCATTGTCTCCGACCGCCTAATTGTCTCCAACCATTTCAATACCTGTCCCTCACCTGCGGGAATCCCTCATCTGTGGGCCCCCCAGACCCCTTTTTCTAGGTTTTCCCCTTTCTTTATTTCTTTCTCCCAATTTCATTTTCCTATCGACTACAGAGCTCTTCCAAATTCATTCTGCTTCCAATTACCGCCCCGGTAACTTCCCACTCTCTCACACGGTTGCCCGAGCGAGTTCACACGTTCCGAGTACTGCCCTTGTGTCGCCCAGTTGTACTCCATCACACCTCAATTTCAATTCTACTCAATTCTGTACGCACGTATAATACAGTCCCCCTCACGCTCACCGAGTTTCAGTTTCATTGCGATCCTTAGCTCCCCCATTCTTGCACCCAACAATCTCTGTTCCCTGATTCGAAGAGGCGGAGAGAAAAAACACAAGCAAGAAATACATTGGAAGTGATGAAGCATGCGGCTACCCCTGAACCTTGTAAATAGACAATATATGGGCAGATGAACATCTCTGGGTTGAGGTCCTAACAGTCTAGAGTTTTTCTCAATTAACTGGAAGTGTGGCTTCTAAGACTGAACACCCGAACATGCTTATACATTCTATTTATTAATACGTTTATATATGTTACAAATTCTTTACCTGTATAGAATAGCTGGCAACACTTGTAAAAATTTGTCAGAATATTATGTTGAGTAGAGATTGGAAAAGAATGTTGACGGATAGTATAATTAGATTAACAAGGTGTGCTTTGATGAACTGCCCACTTAATGGCATACCGGTAAAATGAAAAATTAATGGATGGATGATTCGGCGTTCAACATCAGGTGTGGCGTCCGGAAATGCGTATAGAACTCCTTGAGAGTACAAATTGTCACGCAATGAGAACGTTCTCGTGGATCAAAAGAGCGTCATGGACTAACAAAAATGGCAGCGACAATCGACGATAAGGCTAATTTGAAGAGGATTTTGAAGGAACTTTGAAGTTCTGGGTGTTTCTTCAGGAAGCTACGGCTAGTGAGTCATGTTTTAATGCGGCAAAAAGGTGAACGAGGGTTCGGCTGTCCAGAACACAATCTATTGGTTGTAAACAAAAAGTGTTCCATCCATCCTGCTTCTTTCTTTCGTCTAATAAATACCAGCTACTTTGATTTTTACTTTCCGCTACCCGAAGGGAAGGAAAGTATAGTAATCGGCCCAAAAAAAAAATTTGGGTTATCTTCAGATCTTTACATTTCAGACCCTACTGAGTCTAAAAAACCTAATTTCGGCGCGTGGTCCGTGTGTGTGTGTGTGTGTGTGTCTGTAGTTCAATTTGCGGGAGAACGGCTGATCCGATTGAGCTGGTTCCTTTTTTGTTTTGTTCGTTATTTTTTGTAGACACCAAAATAAGGTTATGGACGATTTCGGTCGGTGGGAAGGGGGGTGGGGGACAAAAATGTACCAAAAACTAGTGTTTTTCGCATTTTTCTCAAAAACAGCTCCAACGATTTTGATTAAACTTTCAAATTATCTTCTACTAATTAATACCTAACTTTTCTTCTCCATACATATCTCCATGAAAATACGGTGAACGGAGATATAGCGCTATGAAGCAAAAATAGGCTTTTTACGCTTTTTTGCAAAATGGCTTCAACGATTATCACCTAACTTTCAAGATGTTTTTCAATAGTTAATACCTACATATTGTTCTCAATAAATGTTCCTCTGACAGTCCATTGAACAGAGATAAAAATTAAAATGTGTCGAAAATAACGTTTTTTCGAACGTTTCCGTAAATTCCAGGGTAACTTCTTCACCAGATGTGATAAATCCTAATGGAGTGTCTTTTAGTCACCCATACCCACATTTTGTTCCCGATAATTATTTCTGTATATATATGTTGAACGGAGATATAAGCCAAGTTAACTCAGAAAAGGAGATTTGTCGAATATTAATTTATCGGTATTCCAATTGTCTCAAAAACGATTTCGGCGAAACTTACGGAGTACACTCAGCTAACCAGTCCCTACATTTTGTTCTGTATAAATGTTCCTGTAACAATGCGTTGAACGAAGATATAGCGCCCGCCTATGTAGGTGGTTTTCGAAATTACGGGGGTGGCGGAAAGTTGTGTGTTGCTACGCACCAGATATTTTATTTTCGAAGCAACCTTATTATTTTTCTATCGCTCAATTCGTACCCGCTGATAAGGGAATTTGGTTTGAATTTTGTGGACCAAACTCCATACTGCCCTAGTTGGATCGCACTTCGTCCTTGCCAGTACTTCTTGCGAGCAAGGACTGTCATCATTCATACGAACGCTAACTCCAATCTGTCGGGTTGAGCATATGGAGAAAATTATAGAACTTCAAGGTTTGAGTGAATGTGGAGATTTTGTGATTTGAACAGTACAATTGGGAAATTGTACCCACGGCAATCAATGTGCGTCACAATATGCCCATTCGGGAACATACAAACCGGAGTGAGCATCATTATTCAAGTTCAACGCTTAGTCCACATGTGTGCAGTGCACTCTAAAGGTTGGAACTGGCAGGTTAAATAATGTTCCAATAACTCGAACTACTAATACGAGGACAAAGGGACGATTTAGGTCAACTGTTGATTACGTGGAAGAGGGACTCTATCATCTACACCCGTAGCAACAGCCTTCTTTGCGGTGTCTGCGTCGAATAGCTCAAGCCTAATGATTTTATGAGTGTTAACTTTTCCGGAATATTGAATTATGTAATTGTTCCATTTCCACACCTAAATGGAAATGATTTCCCTCTGGTCTTCTCAACTTCTCGACTTTTGACATAACAAATAACACCACTTGTTGCATCATTACACCGCATTATACGTATAAAATTATCGCCAAAAACTAACACTGGAATACATAAGCTCGTAACGTTATCCAGCGTTATGACAAGGGAACCGACGTACAGTAACGGCTGCTGGACTGATATGATAAAATATATCTGAAAGCTGAAGATGTATCTCGATCGGATGCCTGGTGTTGTGTGTAGCGGCCCGAACACAAAAAAATAAGATTAGTCGCCACAAATGATCCAGGCCCATTCTGCCAGGTCCATTAAGAATGACAAACCTGAAATCCTGATATGACAAACGAATAAGGCTTTCCGTTCACCGCGGTGATGTCTGAGGTTCTAGGCCTCGATGACGAGGACACCCTAATCGGTCACACGTTGTCTTCCCGATCCCAGAGATGTTACTGGCCTCCACTCCACGAGCTTCTGACACCCCCATCCGTCCTGTCTAATTTGCACGTCTTCCAGAGACAACCCGGGCACATAAAGGAACGCTACAGACTGGTCGGGACCAGTCTTTCTCCGCAGACACCCTCGGCTTGAGACCCTTGCTTTGAATACCCGCATCACGTGTTTTGGCGACTCAAACTGGTTATCACGGGCATGACAGCGAGCATCCACGACGTTACGATCCCAGCACTTACGAAACGACATTCAAATTCTCATTATGGTCCATGTACCTACTATTTAGATAACAGATGCCATTCGGAAAGCACCAGAGAAAGAAGAAGTGCTCAGTATCTTCGGGAACATTCGAATTGCTGAGGGTACAGTTATGATTGCCATCTTTCCACGTCGAGTCGAGTCGCTAGGAGATCGCTTATCAACTACCCGTGTAGCCATTGCGGTCGAAAGAAGCGTATAGCTAGTGTCATTCAGTCTCCCAAAACCGACGTGAAAACCCATTCGGTCTTTACCACGTCCACCATCAGTCTCCCAACAAGCCCTTTTAGCAATACCTGATGAGACACAATTAACTGTTTTTCTCGTCCAAATGTAAGTAGGATAATATGCTATCTGTATAGACGCAGTATATCCTTTCAACTTGTTTCTAGAAAAAATCTGAAAATTATTGTGTTCAACCTGACCTGGCGTTTTCTAATTAATGTAACCGTTTTGACGGAAAACGGGAGAATTACTCATGAAGAATGTGCAGTTGTCATGTGTGCTGTCACATTTGAGTAAGGCTCAGAAAATTAGATAAATAACTGTTGGGCCCATGCAGTATATATCTATGGAATTACAGTGATTGGGTTAGTTCCGCCAGTAGGTAAATTCTTAAAGTTAACTTACCTGTTTGGTGAGTCTGTCTTCTCTGACTGGTAGAATGCTGTGGGCTGTAGTACTGACTCAACAACCAGACGATGATGTCTTTACAACGAAAGAGCCCGCCTGGAGCATTCTACCAGCCAGAGAAGACGGGCTCACCAAACAGGTACGTTAACTTTTATATTCATGAAATAAATTGAATTGTTGTTTCATCGCTGAGAACTATTGAAGAAAATAAACCAGTTTTGGTACATTGTGGCTCCCATTTCTTCACATTGTAGTATGAGGGTTTTAAAGAGTGAGTGCTGCTCATAAATGATAGAGCTGTTATGAAAAACTCGCCTTCCTCCGCAAATCGAAAATGTTATCGTTCTGCTGACGACGGATCGTGCATATCAACTCCTCAATGTTCAAGGAAACTTCATTCGTATCTCCCCCTCTCTTCATTCCCTTTTAATTGTATACTCCGTACATGCTTGGCAAGTTTGTTCCCCGAGCACAACAAGCGCAGTAACTCCGCCTTTTCATCCTCTATTTGCTTCGGTAATGTAAATACTCCGTGATTATTTGGAATAACTCACTCGAAGGGTTTTCACTGTGATATCGTCTATTGTTCTGGGTCTCATCTGATGCTGCAAAACGTTACCTCGCGATATAATTTACGCAAGCGTCAGCGGCTCCGCGTTTATTGGGTTGACCGAATAAACATTGCCGACTCAGCGTACTGTTTTTCTTCGCTCTTCGCAAAGTTCCCTCTACAGCTGCACAACGGAGGCTTCGCCAAATGGTAATAAATCCTAATTTGCATACAGAAGGGGTTTTTTTAAAGGTTGTCTCGGAGACGAGAAGAGCTCATCTCCTACGACTGTAGACGAGACAGCGAAACGACACCGGAAATTCCTTTCATACCGCTTTGAGACTAGATCCATATAAAACAAAACCATAAGCGCCAACGTGTGGTGTGTGTAGCTAATAGGATTCGTTTCAATTACTCGCATGCCAAGGAAGACAGTTGATTTCCTATCAACTCCTATCAATCCTCTCCAGCTCGTCTCAATCATCAACTAATTCTTCGCCTTATTGAAGATCTCTCTCCCTTTGTTGCACCCAACGTTCTTGAAACTGAAAATAGTCGCTGCCCTTCGATCAGTCCAAGCAATGCTCCTTGCCTCTCGTTTTGGAGCTTCATGTTGAATTTGGTACAGTCTTCGTCTCTTAATCGCGTTCACAGACAGAAACACTCTGGTTATTTACCCAAATAGTGTTTTTCAGGCTCAGGAGCGATTGCAGCGTAAATAAATTGAGGAAACTAGTTATTCTTCCTTTTTTTACATCGTTGTGGTGATGGAAGATGATAAAAATTGAAAGAGACTATTTTTTGTGCTCGAAGAATCAAACTTTTTGGTTTATTATCCCTCCTTAACAATACACCTATGTTTTCGGCCCGGAATATTTGTTCACAGCTCTCTCTCAAATGTTATACCGTTCACCGACCACGCCATATATTGCCTTCAACGTGGTTTCAAAAATCCGTTCTTTCCCACAAAACGTCCGTTTGGAATCTAATAGAGCCTCACTGAACAATCCGATATAATGAAACCCATAATTGTTATGGGCAAAAAATAGTTTGAACATATTGGCAGTTTTATTGCAATTACATCGCGTTCATGATCGTTTTCTAGTATTTTTTTATGCTGAGCCAAATAGGACAGTTCTCAGAAATGAAGGCCGCCTCTAAATTGAAAACAGGGAAATAACAGTATAATAATAAGGGCAATTCTAGTATTTGCAGTGAGTCACAGTATAGCGAAAGTCGTAAATTCTCCCTGGCCTGTGCTCATTTCCCGCGTTACCTCTCGTTTTATTCCATTCAGTCTCGTCACGTCGTACCAATTGCCCTGTGTCGCCTCGAAAATGTTACGTTTACTAGTATGTTTGGACGACGACTTTTCTAGGTTACACCACAATCATGTTGTGCAAGAGAATAACACACATTTGTGTAATAATTTGCTGTGCTTTTGAATTCAGTAAGCCCCTAAACGTTTTTTACGCGCAATGGCCGCTAACATCTCCGTTCAATGGGCCGCAGAATAGATATTCTTGGAGAACTCCGTACACTTACATTTTCATTGAAGACAATACACCTCCGTAAAAAACTTTTAACGGAGATTTAAAACCGTTTCCATTAACGGTTTTGAAGAAGAGCACTTACAACTTCGATTAAAACTCAACTTTGACATATCGATCTGCGTGCCCCTTAAAAATTCCTTGAGCTTCCTGTTGAGTGGAAATACGAGTTAATAATTAGAAATGATCGAATGGTGTACCGAGTTTGATAAATGTTAAGGGGTTGATACTCAGATTTAATCACAACATACAACATACATACAGTTTGTCTCTTATAAGCTGTTCTGTAGAAGAGCGCGATGTATTCAACGCCTGTGCATGTAGCATAACGTCGTAATTGAGGGTCTACACAACTTGAGGGGGTTACGAGGGCACCAGATATTTTCAATCGGCGTCATTACAACGCAAATCACAGAAAAAAGTGGTCAGTAAAAATAATGATATTCGACAACTGTGGAAAACACACATGAAGTTCCCAAAAGTTGTTCCGAGAGGGTTAGAGTGGGTGTGAAAATTACTTGAAGAAAAGAGCGATGATAGTTTTTGTGTTACTTCAAAAATACCCCTTGTGCGTTTAGAAGCACCTCGTCAATCTGGAGGGAAGGCGTTCGCCGTACCGTCCACAAATAAACGTGACTATCGACGATATGTCGCAGTGCTTGTCAAATAACTGTGAGGTGAACGACTCTATCACATCCTTCGATCAAAGCGAATAATTTATGAAAGAAAGGATAGAGAGCTGTACCCAAAATATTGTTTCTTTTTGAAAGCGGTAGCCAGGAGATGAGAACGTAGGAGCGAGCGAGGTAACGGTTTGAGAGGTGTTATCGACCTAAGACCCTATATAGGCCACCCTACTAAACTTCAGTGTCAATAACCACCCCCTCAGCCCCTTCAGCCAAGTGACGCACCGGCTACTCTCTGCGTATTTTCAAGTCTTCGCTCCCAAAACATCGCGACTCCGGAGGTAAAAAATTTATGAAGAGCGGAAGCGTGTTTACAAAGAGAAAAAGAATATTTTCCAGAGCAGCGTCGTTGAGACCAGAGACATATTTTCTGACAACTTTCCTTCCCGACCCAATTTAATCCAAGTAGAAGGTCAACATCGAGGGGAGTCTTCGTATTTCAGCCGGAAATCCAAGTCCTCGCTCGACAGATTGAAACGTGAAACCAACTGGAGCTGCGGTCTTTTTACCCAACTTTCTTCCTTTTTATCTTCTTTCTCTTTGTACATGCACTAAATTGTTTATTTACAATGTAGATTCAATTTATTACTTCTCCCTTCGTAATAACGCTAGCAGTTGCCTCGTTGAGCTGCTCCACTAGCATTCTACCAGCTCTAATGGTCTGTTGTGGATATATTCCGTGGGAACGCACCCCTCATTCCCGTCCTCGAAAACATGGGCGGTCGCAGTCGCCTTGGTTAAGGCTTTGATAGATAGCAGTGGCGCTGGAGACCCCTGCCATCGTTCTAACTGATAGTGTAGTAAGTATGCAATAAAGCAGAATGTATAAAGGAAGAAGAGCTAACAGAAGCATTACAAGCTGCTTAGTGTTTTTACAGATATGATTGTAGACAACAGAACGTTGTATCGAGTTTAATCGAAGTTATAAAAGCCATTCACGCGTGCATTTTGCATGCATTTGGTTTCTTATCCCTCCTCATCTTGATAGGAAATGCTGTTAACCTGATTTTTGCTGCTCGGAAAGAAACGAGGAATAAATCACAACGACCTACATGGACGCGGCTACCGTTGAATGTTCCAGAATTAATTGAGTCGCTTCTACTTGGGTCATTCCCCACATTGAGAAACAACGTGTAGGTAATTCATTTGTCTGTTCACCTGACATTTTTTGGAAAGGTTCGTTTTCATGATTGTGGAGTTATGAGGTAAAAACTACGAAAATTGCAAAGGTTTGTTTTTATGTCTACGAGTACAACTGTAGTTAGTTTCTGACCGACTTTGCTCTCACCGATATTTTCGCTCTTCTCATTGACGCGCAGGGCCAATGTCAAATTTAACCTGATACGATACAGCTGTCATTTCGTAATTTTGTTGGCCAACACACGTACCACTTTCTCAAATCATGTTTTTCGGACTCAGGAGCCACTATAGTCTGTAAAAGTAAAAGTAAGTAGAAGTTCGATGAAAAAATACACCACTATATTAGCTACGTTGCAGCGTTAAGGACAATAGAATATCTGGTGAGGCGCCACTTACATCTTCCCTCAGCACAGGGCGTATTTACAATTAATCCAACTTGTGTATGAATTGTCCAGGCTGAGCTCTTCGTAGTGACGGGGTGCGTACAGCATCTCGTGCGTAGGAAGGTTGCACTTGAGGCCCTGGCGTGCTATTCCGTCCCTTCAGGGCTGGTTTGGGAATGCCTGAGTAGCGTGAAAACTGTGGAAAAGGAAAACACATTAAAACTGTGTTGGGTGCCGGGTCATACAGGGATAGAAGGGAATGAGGAGGCCAACGAACTGGTGAGAAAAGGATCTGTGCTTCTCCCGGTGGGGCCTGAGCCAGTTCCGATGAGGTAGACTTCGTTCCATTCCTTGGGCACCGCAAGTTTTAATCGTGCTATAACTACGAGTAGGTAATTCATGCTAGCCTCAAAAGACCTTTGAGCCCAATTCAAACCGTTGCAGCTGTGACAAGTCCCTGTATTTCAAACGAGTTGTCTGCCGTCCCCACCGTCCAGACCATATTTTTCCTTCAACGTCGTCTAAAATATCCGTTCAGTCACACACAATTCCGTTTGGTGTCTAGTTGTCAAAGCCTACTCGGCAATTCAATCTAATGAAACCACAGTTTTTATGGAAGACAAATGGTTGAAACAATTACCCAACACAGAAATTTCGGCAGTTTTCGAATTGGATGGGTCTCAAAAAGGTCGTACTGCGTCTGGATTAGGAAAAGTAAAATCGCAGTAAATATAGTGAAGCGAATTCTATTACATGAAGGAACTGGCACGACAGTATAGCGAAAGCTATCGTTTCTCCCCGGCCTCCACTCATTTCCCGCCCTGCTTCGTGACATACTCCAACCACCCGTGAGTTCGATTCGTCATATCGATCCAATAGCCTAGTGTCGCCTAGAACACGTCAATTTTCGTTTTTCCGTAGATGTCTGGACATGTTTGATGTTGAATCGAATAGTATGGGACTCTAAGGTGGAGCCAGAAGAACGATAGGACTAGAGAAACCAGCAAATATTCATTTTTTCGTAACCTCATAAATAACTGCTTTCTCAATGCAAAAACGCTATTTAGGAGAACGGTGTGTGTGTATTTGAATGCGATTGAGAGAAAGCGGCTGAACAACGATTTTATCGCAGTTTTTCCATCATAAACCTCCTTCATACGATAGTAGCATTCGCATTAAAATTCTCGTAAATTAATATGCACTGATCACTCAATTATGATTATTGCGTAAGTAGGAACAACTCAATAAATTTCTTTGACTTTGTGTTCTACCGTGTACGTACTTGGACTGAATAAAAAAAAAAGCGTTAGTAGCTAGAATAATAAATTGCGCTGAATGGAAGTTGGGCTGAGGAAGGTTGTGTGATAGTAATCGGGTCCAAAAAAAGTGGGTTTTCTTCAGATCTTTACGTTTTGAGGCCTACAGAGTCTAAAAAACCTAATTTCGGCGCGTGGTCCGTGTGTGTCTCTAATTCGATTTGCGGGAGAACGGCTGATCCGATTGAGCTGATTCTTTTTTTGTTTTGTTTGTTTTTTTTTTTAGACACCAAAATAAGGTTATGGGCGATTTCGGCCGATGGAAAGAGGGGGTGGGGGACGAAAATGTACCAAAATGTACCTTTTTCGCATTTTTCTCAAAAACGGCTCCAACGATTTTGATTAAACTTTCAAATCATCTTTTACTAATCAATATCTAACTTTTCTTATTCATACATACCTCCATGAAAATACAGTGAACGGAGATATAGACCTATGAAGCAAAAATAGGTTTTTTACGCTTTTTGGCATAACGACTTCAATGATTTTCACCAAACTCTCAGGATGTTTTCGAATACTTAATACCTACGTATTGTTCTTGATAAATGTTCCTCTGAAAGTCCACTGAGCAGAGATACAAATGAAAATGTGTCGAAAATAACGTTTTTTCGAACATTTCCGTAAATTCTGGAGTAACTGCTTCACCAAATTCGATAAATCTTTCAGAACGTCTTTAAGCCACCCATACCCACATTTTGTTCTCCATAATTATTTCTGTATATTTATTTTGAACGCGTATATAAGCCAAGTTAACTCAGAAAAGGAGATTTGTCGAATATTAATTTTTCGGTATTCCAATTTTCTCAAAAATGGCTGTAACGATTTCGATCAAACTTACGGAGTACTCTCAGCTAACTAGCCCCTACATTTGGTTCTCCGTAACTGTTTCTGTAGAAATGCGTTGAACGAAGATATAGCGCCCTCATATGTAGCTGGTGTTTTAACTTAAAGGGGTGGCGGAAAGTTGTGTGTTGCTACGCACCAGATATTTTTTTAGGCGGAATTGGTCACAACAGTGAAACTCTCTATTTTTCCATAAATTGACTCGTTGCAACTGGATACGTTTTATTAACGCTGGACGAGCCCGAAATTCATTAGACACGTCATGCTTAATAAGGTATGAGTTACCCATCTTTACTTTCCTTGGCTCTACTAAGTAGAAAGGAAAGTTATGTAATCGGCTGAAAAAAAAATTTTGAGTTCTCTTCAGATCTTTACATTTCAGACCCCCCTGAGTCCGAAAAACACTATTTGGGAATATGGGCTGTGTGTGTGTGTGTATGTGTGTCTGTCAGTCTGTGTGTGTGTGTATGTGTGTCTGTGAACGATTTTTAGAGAAAACCACCGTACCAAATCAGCTCAAACTTGATATGTAGCCCGGAAGTCACTATGGGACGCCAAAATGAGGGTATGAACAAAATCCACTGAAATTTAACTATAGTTATCATAGTGATCAAAACACCAAATATTTTTTTTCTCAAAAACGGCTCTAACGATTTTGATTAAACTTTTTATACTGATAGCTCTTAAAAAGATAAGTATACCATGAAATTCCCATCTGTGGGAAAATGACGAGAGCAGCACAATAAATTATCAAAATTTTCCATGAAAAGCGTTTTTACCGCGGTTTTTTCCTTTTAAACCCCGCTGGAATGTTAGTAGAATGTTTTAAAAAAATTGGTATTGTAATCCAATTAAATACCTATAGGGTGATTGTTTAAAAACGCTCATGGGATACATGGGGCTCACTCCAGAAATTCCTGAGTTTCAACTACCGCCGTTGCGCTTACTACTAGTTTTAAAACTTTTTACCCAATTACTCCGTCAAAGTGATTACTATACTTCTTTAAAAAATACGTGTTTACAGTCTCATTAATTATCTATGTACTAATTGCTCAATAATGGTCCTGGAATGAGTACGAGCAGCACAATAAAATCTGGAACTGTAAGCGCTACCGCTTCCTGCTGCCGTAAAGCGTTATTTGACCAAGTTCAGATTAACTGAGTGATAAATGAATTGATTAAATAGAATTAGCCATGTACAAAGTGAACTGTTTTAGATCTAAGGAAAGTTGTGTGTTGCAACGCACCAGATATTTTTTTAGGTACTAGTCACAAGTAGTTGGACGGTGAGTGTGACATTAATTAGGAATTGGAAAAGAGTGTTGCCATTCAAACGATGAATTTATTTCATCACGCATAGGTCAAAGTTATTATCACCGTTTTTGAATCATTCATCGCTCACTCGATTTTGACGACTGGTCTGAACACAAATACCAATTGTTACCTGTCACGACTCCGCCTCTTGTAATCTCCCTCCTCGTAACTTCATTATTCACTACCTGTGTTTTACTCAAAGGTGCTGTAGTGTTGATAGTGGCGCCGGAGCTAGGTTCAAACGAATCAAACAGTATTGAGCTTCATGAATCCGACCACCGCTCTCACTACTCAGGGCGTTCAACATTTCAATTTCAATCATAACCCCGGAACGTGCGGTCGATATTTCACTAGAATCCATCTGAGTGACGTGGAATTGAGTCTACTGACAGTGAAATGTGAATCTAGAACGATCAGGTCACGGTCACTTTTATTCGATGTCGAAGAAAGTCACAAATTTTAGGTCGTAATTTGAAGCTTTTCGTTCGAGAAAAAAAGTTGATAATGTGTCACTGAAACGAGCAGTAATTTACGTTCAGCTACCTTGTATAGATAAGTATGGAAACAACCCAAGTTCGAGGATATTTTTTGTAGGCGGCTCTATAAAAAACGTGTATCACAAGATATCTAGAGTAATCACTTCTCATGTACAGCTCCAAAATGTGTTAATAAAGTACTCTCAAAGACCTCTTGATTCAAATGTGGATTGGCGAGAAACGACATGATCGATGAACGTTGTGTTTCGGGAGCTGCCACTTCCGGAAGTGGAGGCGTTATTATGGGCTTATACCGGAGACTTGGGGAATGGAACTGAATTTAGCAGCTCTAGCAGCTAATCCAATGTGTCTGGGAGTAGAACGTAACTGAGCTTTCAATATGGAAAGTGGTAGTGCTTTAGTTTCAGAATGGATTGCCTTTGTTCAAGCCGCGGCTTGTATTGAGTTACCAACGCTGACCATGTAATCATTTTTGACAACATTATTGTGGACGTAAAGGCTGTGACTAAAATTAGCCAAGGATGGTAGCTTGAATTCCGGAATTTCGTGGGATGCCCTAATTACGTTATGACCATCATTAAACAACATCGCGAAGAAGCTCATTAATTTTGATAGTTTTTTTAATGCTTCGTTTATTGAGATTACTTCTGGTTTACAACTTATTATTAAATTGACAACAACACTTTTATACAAAATGAAGATACACAACTTCTGACAATTTCGGTGTATGACTTTCATCGTTCACAATTATTGAGATAGTTTTCATGGCTCTTTTCTCTTCAACTTTCTCAGTAGGACGTTTTTTTTTTCCTTTTCGAGGGCGTGCGGGACAAGTCCCTTTGTCACTGCGGCCACCACGTGTGGGCCTATTGTAACACTAACCCTTCCTTAGTAAAAGGCGTCGTACATACCCGCCCCCTTTATGAAGCCAAGTATGTCCTTCACCGCAGACTCCGCTATGATATGGGGCTCAATAATCCCCTGGGCAAAGTATCCAAGTCGTTTGACTGCTAAGGCAGGGCACTCACATAGGATGTGCTCCCCTCGTCCTCCTCACCACAGAGTTTGCATTCCACCGCCTCTGAGATGCCCATCTTGTTGAGGTGATACCTGAGTGGGCAGTGTCCGGTGAGGAAGCTAATCAAGACCCTCAGATCCCTCCTGGAGAGTGTCAGCATCGCCTTTGCCCTTTGACAAGAAGGCGTAACAAGCCTTTTCGATTGTCTAAGTCGTGGCTGGTGATGCCAATGGGCGCTATTTTCCTGTGTCTCGCATTGGGCTACCAAACGGTTCAGGTGACTTTTGGTCATACCTACGTGAGGTTCAGGCTCAATGGGTAGGGCTTCTGTGCCCTTCTTCGCAAGGTGGTCGTTAACACCAAGCAGATGGACAGCGTCAGTTTTGATCTGACCTCTCAGCCACTTTCTTCATGGTCTCATCGATTGTTGTTACCTCAACGTCATGGTGAAGCTTATCATCCCGGATACACCAAGGGGCATAAAGTAAGATCCTTCGCCCACTGTTTTGAAAGAGCTGGGTGTTCTCCGGATCGCTCTGGGCTGTGCAGCCCTACAACTTCATCGAAATCGTTGGGCCGCTTTCAAGGACAATATTCATTGTTTTGAAAACGATATGACTCGTTTTGGAACGACTTTTCTGATACCCTTATTTTGGCGCAAAACGCGGAATTAGTATGAGTTTTTTGACCTCAGCATTCCCGCACCTGTTCTAACGGGACTGCCTGGGCATAACGGCAAAGTCATTGTTTCCCCAAAGACCTTCGTCCTCAACCCCTTTTTGTTACCTGAGGAAATTCCACCTCTTCAGTTAATTCCAATTGACAACGGATTTCCGCTTTGTCTGGACATTGCGAAATATTATTTCTTCCTCTCTTTTCACATTCCTTCCCACAATGGACAGCTCCTCCCAAACTCATTCTCCTACAAAGTCTCGCGAAAGTCAGTCGTCTGCAGTTCTCCCAACATAGTCATCTAACACCTTTCGCGATACAGCCGTCTCCAATTCTCCCAATGGAAACTTGTTTCACCTCTCGTGACACACATCCAATTCTGATTTCTCCTTCCTTCCCCGTACAACCAGTTTCAAGCCTTTAGAGCTCTCCTTGTCCGCACTTATATACTCAACTCATATCCTGTTCAAGTCACCTTTTCTTGTACATCTACGTTTCTAAATCTTGTGATATACCAACATAACGTGCTCAACTAAAACTCGTCTTCAAGATTCATTCAAGTCTATCCTGGTCGAAACAGGCGTTCTATGTTGATTTGCAGGCTAGAGCTGATTTGTTTTTGCTGTTTTCTCCTAATTGCATCCACATAATCATACACAAAGCCTAAATATTTTTCTGAGAGCAGTATGTGGATCGTTGTACTCTGAGGGGGGCCTCTTCACTCATCGTGTTTATTAAACACAAAATCGTGCTTCGTTTGCGTCAATGTTCATTCTTCTATTATTTCTCATCTAGAACACATTCTCCATTTCCTATTTTTTCGAAAGTGTTATAGATGTAAGCCGCAATGCTCGCTACATCTTGCTTCATACTATTTTTGTCAATGAACTACTTCTGATGAATGACTACTTTCCGTATTGGACTGAGATACGGTATCATACAGTACCTTCCCGCTTTCCTCCAGTTGTGTTGGAACTTTGATCCAGAGAAGTTCTGTGTTTGCGAATTTTAGCCACAGGCTCTCTGCAACGCGCATCCGAAGGTCCGATGTTTTTGTTTTTTTTTTTTCGTTTTTTAAAATGAAACTTGAAAACAGTTTTCCGAAAATTAATAAGAGCGGTCCTCTCCCTACGGTAATACTGAGTGTGAAAACAGATTGCGCTAATGTCTTATAAACTGAAACCACATCACGCGTTACTTAGCTCACGAAAAATTAGCGAGGAGCCTTCTCGATTCATTAAACACTGAATGTTTTTGTCGAAGCATTCGTGGCCACAAACATGACAAAAAATTGTTTGTTTGTCTGTACTCCATCCAAATCAGTGTGAGTTTTATAAATACCATTTGCCTCTTGGTCGTTCATTGATGTCTTTCCATTTAATGATCAACGATCAGAAAAAGTGTTACCATCGTAAAATCGTTTTTCGCCGGAGGCCATCAATGGTTTATTCCAGAACACCATCAGGTTACTTTTTGAGGTTGTTGAAATAGAAGTGATGTAATGTGATACGTGCCCCGTATTTTTATGCGGAGGTTGGGGTCGTGCCGCATTTCAACATTAAAAGAAGTCGATTGGCTACGGGGAAGGAATCATGATCAAATCGAAATGTTGATGAGGTGGTACCGCACTCCAAAACGCTTCTGCTCCGTTGGTTTATTCATCGGCAGATTCGATTTTAAGAGAATCTCGATCAAAAATTCAATATTTTCCCTAGGTTAAGAGCGTTATGACTACTTTGGTTCATTGGGCACCGCCGCGTACCAATGGCCTAGTGGAGCAAGAATAAAGCCTATTTTTCGCTTTCCTTAGCCCAAGTATTAACCTTTCAGAGCACAGTGCACCAAAACGAAGTTGGAAGTTGACTGCTGCGTTCTAAATTAGGACCAAAAGAACGCGGTTCGAATCTAGTAGAACTCTTATGCAATGAAGCTACCACGAACCACAAAACAAGGCAATTCAGCACCTGACAGGGTGTTGCGTAGTGCTTCGTATTGTATTCAGGGTCATCCCGTTTCGGTTTATTATTCATTCTGAATAATAATAATTCTGTGTTTTCGCTCAGGAAAATTTCCTTCCAGTGCGCAAATCATGTTTCGTATGTTTTACTGGCATCTTTCGATACTGAATCGAATGGGATGGGTCTTCGAGGTGTGAGACTACGTCAAGATGTGCAAGATTATAATAAACCATTGCGTAATAATTTGCAGCGTTTTTTTTTTCTTCCGCCCGATTGTATCCTGATTGGATCAAAGACGGAGCATCAAAGAGCCCCCGTTTAGCGAAATTAATCAGTTTCAAAAAACGAATAATTTGACCTCTTTCGCCCGCAAAGGAGTCACAGATTTAATTGCATCGGTTCCAGTGAAAGATTTGTCCCGCCTTTCATCTCATTCCTCAGATCTGGTTGAGAGATGAAAAAACGTTCTAAAAAAAGCTGGGCAGCTGAGGAAGCTAAAAGGGTTTTGATTTCCCACTTTTAAGGAGTGATCAACTTCCCCTGCGATTCTTCTTTTCATTTTGTCCTTGCTATTCATTTGGTATCTCAACGTGTATCAATCAGCATTTTGTGGTAGGTGAGCGAGATTCATGCAACAGGCTTATGGGACATTATCGTAATCGTCAATTTAGATAAACTCTTATTTTAGAAATAATTTTCTATTATTTCCTTTAATTATGGTACTGCATAGTCAATGGTTCAAGGTGCTATATTACTGTGTCATGCAAGAAGAGAGCTGAACTGACGTTCGTTTGATATAAATAGTTTTTAATTTCCTTAGTCAAAAATAGTAAGACGTGTAGAATGTTCTTTACCTGTTTAAGTGGCGGGATAATGTGGCTCAGGTGATTACAAGGAATCATGGGAACTGTATGAAGCGTCATGACCTGTCTGTAAGTTGTGTTGGTGATTTGTAATAAGAAGACTTGGATGAGGAGACAATGTCGGTTCAGAACTACACTACGATGGACCAGTCTAATCTGGAGCTCGATATCCTACGTGTACATAGCTAACCAATAAGAATGGTGTGATCGGCTGCTCGTAGGGAAGGTACATAAAATCAAAGCTTTACCACTCACTTTCTCCTGTGGCGCAAGAGAAACGCACGAAGAAATGCGTCAACTAGGCAGGCGTTCTCCGCGTCATCAGGTGTTGCTCGGTTCGTCGTGGTCATTATACAGAAATGTCTCCTTATCGACCGAAATCCCTGTTTCCTAGAAAGATTGATCTAACTTCTATCTTATTCTGTCGCGTGTTCTTTCTTCTTGGCTGAGAAAGTCTGATGACAACATTTAAAAACCAATTGGTGGGGCTGTCAGCACGATTCGGAAGTTCGTGCTAACATTTTTGGAATAATTAGGAAAACACTGCGAAAATAATTAGCTAACAAAATGACGTTTGTTTCAATTCGGATCCAATTATGAGGCACCCTGATTGTTTTGGGAACGCTCGAGCCGTATCAGTGATAATTATAAGAAACACGGACCTATTTTCCCAAACGATGTTTTTCGGACTCAGAAGCCCTTGAACCGCAAAGATCCGAAGAAAACTCAACATTTTCCTTTCAGCTGATTATATAAAGTTTCCTTCTATTTCGTGTGGCTAAGAAAAGTAAATATATCTAAAAACGGATAACTCACAACGACCATTTCGCGAGGAGTAAAAATTGCCGAGTTCACTTGAGGATTGGGGATGTAGTGAGATGTTTCGCGCCTGATGTTCTCAATTAATCCAGAGGCGAGGTCGTGTAAGGCGGCGAATATCTGGCAAATGAAAAATTTCAATCACAAGTAGATTGGCCCGTTCTTGATTGGCATTCACAAAGTTGGTCGTGAGGCTTGTGAGAATGACGCGGGTTGAAGTATATTGTTGGTCTTGAAGGAGAGGTGACGTTTCTTTGAAACGGCGCCGAAAGCTTAGTCGCGTACAAAGTAGTGTGTATGTGAATGTGTTTCCACACCAGTCATTCGAGAGCAACGAAACTTGATGTGAATTGCTATTGTAACAATTACGATGCTCCCTGAAGTTTCACGACACGATGCGTCATGAAACTTTAGTCAACCTACCAGGAACCCACTTTCTCGAATTTAGTGGCTACACGATCAGAAAAAACGCTTCTTTCTCGTCAAGAGTAAAATTTACTATTCTTCAATGTTGGCTTAATAACTCGTTCAGCGTTGGAATAGTAATTGAATATGCACGTGTTCGACCAAATGTTTGATACTGGTACAACGCTTTGATAATGCCATCTCATGATTCAGAGCGTAGTGGCTACCTCACAGGTATGAAGATCGCAATGTATTCCTTGAGAATCGCTCTCCCTGAAGTAGCGCTTGGGGATATAGCAGACGTATGAGTGGGAGGATAGGGGCCATTATCCTATTTCATGTGGTACTGAAGCCACTACAAGCGTGTTCGATAAATTACAAAAAGCTTAAATCCTTTGTTGTGCATTGAACGGGTTTTGTTCCCCTAGGAAAAATTTATGAAATAAATAAAACCAATTTTATTTTTATACGTTCTGAATAATTTGTATTACTTTATTTGGCTCTACGAAATGGAAAGGAAAGTTATGCAATCGGCTGAAAAAAAAATTGATTTTTCTTCAGATCTTTACGAGTCTGAAAAACACTATTTAAGAAAATGGTTTATGTGTGCAACGTATCGTGACATGACATTGTGTATACACGTTGTCGTGCCTGTGGTTACCAGTTTGAGTCGCTGAATCGTTTGGTGCAGGTGTATCCACGTACTCATACTGGGTCTCCAAGCCAGTTGCTGGTGCGTTGTCATATGATTAGGAGGAGGGAGTGTGGAGATACAGGTGGTCCCTGAAGAAGGACTGAAGTCTGACATCGCCTACGTTGGTGCGAAGGTACCAGTCTGCAGAGGTCCAGGTAGTTTCTGGCAGCCACGATCTTGCACTCCACTTGGCCAGCCAAGAGTCTCAAATATGACAGAACGGATCTTCGTATGACGGTGTCTGAAGCTCGTGGCATGGAGGCCAGTAACATCAGGGTAGCAGTGACCGTGTACTGGCGCAGCGTGTGGTGCATGACAAGTTTTGAGAAGATGGCTGGGTGTATCAGCAGGCGTTCTTCGAGGTGTTGCCAGAGCAATATGCCTGGGCCGTATCCAAACTGGCGGTCGTTCTATCGTGGAACATCCTCTTATCCTTCTTTCTTTATCCACCCCCCCCCTCACAGTCGTTCTATCCTTGGAGCTGACGAAGGGTCGTCTGAGGGCCTCCTAATTTCCTCAACTTTGCGTATTTAGTTTCTCTTTTTTGAATGCCATTTACGTTGAGCGGTGGGGAAGGGGGAGGGGCTAAAATTTGAGCGCATGTGTGTCCTAAAACAAAGTTGAGCGTGAAGGGCTGAAACATGATATCCGGGTATAAGCAAAATCCGCTAAAAGCTTCGACCTCCGCCGTTTCACCGACTGCCGTTTCTAAAAGTTATTATCAGATAACTCTTGAAAAGTGATAATTATCCTTCTCTAAAGGATACTGTTGACTGCCTCATTAATTCTTTGTGCACTTATTGCTCAATATTTTTCAGGGCATGAGTAGGAGTAGCACAATAAATTCCGGGATGGTAAATGCTACCGCTTTCTGCCACCGTGAAGTGATGTTTTAAAACATTCAAATGAGCTGAGGCGTGGGTGCAGCTTTGAAACAACCCCAAACTGATGGTATTCTGCATCCGGTTGATTATTTTTCCAAGAAGTTGACACCTGGTCAAATGAAGAAAGATATAATGTATTTGAAATGCCTAGCAACAAAAGAGGCGATTGTGTGTTGGCGACATTATCTCATATGCAAGGCATTTATAGTGGCATTTATGCATTTATAGTGGCATCGGATCATAAACCACTTGTCAATTTAAAGTCTAAATCACGCACAGATGAAGCGTTGGGTGATTTGATGTTGTATCTGTCGCAACAGAAGTAGGACTAGACTTGATTTAAAAAATTCACCACTTCTACGGGCATATTGGCACAAACCAAATATCTGAAAAGTTGAGAACCTTCTACTATTTTAAAAATATTGATAAACTTGTACATCAGTTCTGTAGTGCTTGTGAAGTGAGTATTCGAAATAAATCTAGAACTGGAAGAGCAATCGGGTTGCTCTCGAAGTTGGGTCCTGCAGAATATCCTTATCATATCATGTCTGTCGACACGATTGGTCGTTTTGCTGGGAATAATTCAACCAAGGTGCCACTGATTTGATCAAATTGATCGAAATAGTAGCAAAAGAAAACAAAATACAAATGTTGCTAGTGGACCTATAGGGTGCATTTAATTCTACGAATTTCAGAACATATCTAGACAATAAGAGCATTGATCTTCTCGGCACAACTGTAGACAACCCACAATCTAATGGAGTGAACGAACGGTTAAATCAAAGTCTGGTGAACGGGATACGTTGCCGAATCGTTGAGACGGATGATGAACAATCATGGACTACTATCGCAGAGACATGTTCCAAAGAATGTAACGATACTTCTCGTGGAACAACAAAATTTGCGCCTGCTTATCTTTTATATGGAATAACATCCGACATAGTTCCTGAAGAATTAAAACGTGATACGGATCTGAGTGATGATCGGTCGAAAGCACTTGAAAATTCCAAGGCGAGTTTTGAGAGGAATAAGAAGCTGGTTGATCAAAGTAGGAAAGGACATGAATTTCAAGAGGGTGATTTAGTGCATGCTTCAAACGGCAATAGATTGAATAGAAATAAATTGGATGAGATTAGGATAGGACCATTTAATATAAAAAAGAGAGTTTCATCATGTATTTAAGAAGTAGATTGTAAATCACGCCATGGAGCAGCAAATGTTTTTCATAGCTCTAAGTTAGTTCCATACTCTTTTCCTGTAGATAAAGAGTCACCGACGAACGAAGGAGTAAATTATGTAGGTACATAATTTAGGAGCTGAACTGTACCACTCTTTATTCTCACGCTTGTGGCGGAGAACACGTAAACTACTTGTGGTTATCTATTTTCGAAGGTTCTAAGTTGTTAATGTTCGAGTTATGAAACCTCGTGTAAAATTGTATATATAAGGAGATCCCATTGTAAATTCTGAAGAAGATATTGAAGGACTCTTATTCAATACTATTATTTTAGCAACCGTCTAACTGTCTTCCTTCTTCGGGTTATATATATATTTTCATCAGAAGAAACCCCTTCAGGCTCCTTGACGATGAGGGTTACTGCGAAAAATACTCCTTAATGATCGTCAATTTCGCAAGAACCATTATGTCTTTGGGAATAAGGAGATGAATATAAGAACACAGGCGAGTTTGTTGTATGATGTAAGAACCGAAATATCCTAATTGGAGGCAATGGAAGCGATTGGAAGAAGTGGGATCATGTGCACTCGAGATATTGAGTTTTGCATATTTTTACATTCACTTCCATCTCCGAGAATGGATTTGATACTTCAACAATGATGGAAAATTATTATTATCGGCACGTATTTTCGCTAAGTCGAAACAAGTGAAGAGGAAACTGAAGAAAACGGTTGGTCGAGTGGGTCGCTATTTTTGCCAATTAAGTCGACGAACCAATCGTTCATCATTTCTTGAGAGTTTTTCGTCGGTCTCAGTGAATCACGTTTGTTTTTTTTATATTGAGAAAGTTATTTATGAACAATAAGATTGTGGCAGCTATGGAAAGTCCAAAAATCAATGTTTTAAAATAATTTATAGGGTTTGTTTGAAAGTGGGTTTCCTCTACGTAATCACTTCGCGCTTCTTAGTCTAGGCACCGGCTTTTACTTTTTGCACACGACTCACTTCACCACCAGATGTGAATTCTCCAACGTCCCCTTCACCTCCTGATCGTCAAAAAAGTGTTTACCGTCACTTCAGTTTCGTCGAAAGACGTTAGCGACGACTTTGAGGGCGGTCCAAAGAATTGGAAAGTTTCAGCAATGCAAAAGACAAACGCGATAGTTTAACGCTCTGAATGGTGGACTACATTATATGCTGATTGTCGCTAAAAAACAACATCCCCCGAAAAATCGCCATCGTCTCGGAAGTAATGTTCAGACAAAACTCGATTCCTGTTACGTTTCGCGGTGGGTTGGTTCTGTTAGCGGTCGCCCTGCACGGAGTTCATGCCGATACGTGTGCTTTCTGTTGTTGCTCCCTTTCACCTTTACCTTCGGCTCTTCCGCTTCCCTCTTCCGCACCATCAGTCCGTCTGTCACCGTGCTCCGGTGCACGGGAGTGCAAACCTCGAAATAACCGTCCTTTTTCCTTACTCACCATTTCGAACGAAATTGACAGCACAAGAGAACGACGGGAAACGGAGTCGCCGTCATCATCAGGTAACCAACCTCAGCACTCACACATGTGCATTTGATTTGGGCTTTGTGTTGCGAGAACCAAGAAGGAATATTATTTCAGCGCAGTGCGGCCTTCTCATTTCATCCCCCAATAGTTTTCCGGATAGGTACTGTTTACTCTCTCCGCAGCCCTCGGCATAGAGTCGAAAAGCAGATACAGCAAGAGAGGAAACCCTGTTTTGGCAGCTAACACCATTACATTTTCACGGACCCTGAAAAGAATTGTGTGAACTCTGAAATGCACAACTCTATGCAATCACAGGATAGTCTCGATAGACCGATGAATTATTATTATTTCTCCTTTAAACATATCTATCTCTCCGCTGAAACATCGCCCTGGCAAGGTACATTACCTGACCTAACTCTGATCGTCTCCTTCCTGGCATGTAACTAGAAAATGAAGCAAATGACAGCACCACGCTCTGTATAAATACCTTAAAATTAATGGGTAAAACGATTGAACGTCAAAAGGTGTCAGACTATAAGTCAAAAGATGTTTGAGAGTGGCAACCGACTGATTTGGTAGCCACAAGCTGATGAATTCCACTACGTCGTCCCAAACCGCTATAGTTGACCATAAGTAGGACGGGGAGTGGGAAATTCATAGTTTCAGTGTTATCATTTTTTTTGAATCGCCACGTAGTTTGATAACTTGACCTTTTGATGAGTGACTGCAGACGCGAACGTGCACGTACGATTCGGTAGCTTAATTGACCTCAAGAGCCTCTTTGGGGTGTTCACTCACCTCTAAACCACCGCTAGTAAAATTTTATTGCTCACCATGCTAACCCCAACACGCTGGCAGAGTGTCGGTAAAACCAAAATTTGTGCTTCTGATTCGCATATTAAGCAGACTCAAATCTGGCGCGAAGCACCACTCAGCATTCTACAGCTCCTCTAAATTCGACGAGAACGCTTACAGAAAACAAAATGTAGATACTAACTTACTATGTGAAACCATCAATTTGATCAGAATCGCCAGAACCACAGCCATTTTTCAAAAAATTCAGAGAGCGATTATTCATGTTCGGAGCACATCTCTGTCCTCATCGATGAATTTAGAATCGATTGTTGACAACAAAATGTGGCCACAGGTGTTGTTGGGCGCACGATAGGGCGAGAGTCGGAATCGATTGAAATAAAAGCAACTCTGTGAGCGTGAGGAGGACTGTATTTTGTGCGATGAAGTGAGTAGAGTTTGTGTACAAAGGGGCGACACAAGGGACGGCTCGTAATATGCGTGAATTGGCGCGGGAAACTGTATCGGAAGGAGATGAGTGTCTTTTGCGAGAGTCCGTAGGTTAATGAATTTGGAAGATAATCTAAGGGCGTGTGGGCTCATTTCTACGCAAATTGGTTTGATGATATGTTTCAAAATATTTTCTGACTGACCTACAATTTTACGGATAATTATTTTGTAAACTAATAGGACTAAGGACTGACGTTGGTTCCGGCTAGATGTCCAGGTAGTATCCGGCAGCCGGGATATTGCGCTCACTTGGCAAGCCAAGAGGCGCAGATCGGACAGAACGGATCTTCGTATGACCGTGTCTGAAGCTCTTGGAGTGGAGTCAGGTAACATCAAGGTTGCAGCATTGTCTGTTCCCTGGCACTGTGCAAGAAAAGTGCTGAGGAGATGCGTCGGCTGGATGTGTCAGCAGGCGTTTTTCGAGTTATTTCCACCCGCGTGTTGCTTGGCTCGTATCTTAACTGGTGCTCGTTTTATTGTGGAACACTCTCTTACCATGCTTTCCTTCACCCTCTCAATCCTTTCCTCATCCCATTTCCTTGATTATGGTTGATTTGGTATCTTTTTTGAGTACCACCGTCCCATTTATGGTGAGCATGAAAAAAAGTGAGCGTGTCACCGCATCTCACAACATTTCACGGGCACACGGAGGTTCTGCAACTTTTATCTACCAATTACAATTATGTGTTTGTGTGTGTTTGTGAACGCGATTGAGCAAAAACAGCACAAAATCGATAACTATCCAGCAAGTTATTATGGGACGCGAAAATAAGGCTGCTCCGCAAGAAAGTAACTATAGTTATAATGGTGATCAAAACACTAAATTTTTTTTTAATAAAAAATGGCTGAAACACTGATTGACAGAAGTATCTTCGCAAAGATTCAATGTTGCCAGTATTAATGAAATCCCATATATTGGCCTCATAACTAATGCATAAACCGGCGTGGAAAACGTTCTTATCAAGAAAGGCGACTTTAGGTTGCGGTATGTTGGACATTCATGTACTTGGAACGGCTACCTTAGCGCTGGCAACCTGCTTATCTATATGTGGTACAAATGGAAGTGTTGGTGTCACGCATACTTATAGATATTTCTACCTCTATGCATTGGCTCTGCTCTATGCTTCGTTAAGACCCGAGCTTACACCGTTTCTAAACATCATTGTCGTGTGGTTCGTCATTACCAAGTTCAGGTTTCACTAAAGAACTTATTCATTTCTAGTATTGTGGCAAGACCATCAGATGAAAATAATACAAAATGAAGGCTTACGTATTTTGCGAAATAACATGTTAAACGAGGTGTTGGAATCAAAAAGTTATCTTTAAATTTAACTCAATGTTGAGGCGCGGTCTCTCACGTTCGTCAGAGTTATTTTTTAGACAAATGTCGTATTTTGCATATCAACTTGTCGAATAGGGCGGTGACGAAAAGTTTCTTTTATTAAGGCAGTCTATTATCAGTAATGATGTACAATGAAGTATGCACATTCGTCATGACCCTGACCATCTCGACTCGCGAACATTTCGTGATTGTACAGTATCAAAAATCGCATTACTCGTTCCTTATCCTTCGCCGAGTATTCGGGGCAGAAGGATAAATGGCCGAATACGCCAATTAAACGGCACACGCTATGAACATTGACGTGAGGCAGGATGCAGTCAGTGATGTTTCTTGGTGGATAAAGGAGGGTTATTTTGAGGCGAAACCACTTTCAGCTCGTTACTATTAAAGGCATCTTTGCGTTGCTTGAACACCATTAAGTCCCGAGCTCTTCCCATCAACGTTCTATCTTTGGCTTCGGGTTCCCTGTTTCCGACAATCCTCTCTTTGCTATTAGTTTTCTGAACAAAGTGAAGCAGTAATTTTCCAATTTCGCCATCATCTGAGAAATTCTATTAGATTGCGGTCTCGTTTTCTGACGTTCGAATAATGAAGTGGAAAGCCAGTAGCGTTATTGATGATGAGATGAGCATGAGCGAAGGAAAAGTGTAGCCCGTACAACAGTTTTTGTTTCCAATTATTATTAAGAACCTTATTTTTGAATATCTTGGGCGGCGGATCGTACAATATTCCTCAGTCCCGAGTATATTTGGTGGCTTCAACACAAATCAATTTATTTTTCGCTCAGTTCATTTGAACTTGGTAAAACATGAGAGAAAGAGGTTCTCCGTTTCGTAAAAAAGGGTAGCGCTAGAAGTTCCATAATTTTCGCGGTAGCCCCACTTAATCCACGACCATCGTTGACTAATCAGTCCACAGGTGATTTATGAGACTGTCAACTTAGTTTTTACTTTCCTTGCTCTACGAAGTAGAAAGGAAAGTTATGTAATCGGCTGAAAAAAAAATTTTGAGTTCTCTTCAGATCTTTACGTTTCAGACCCCCCTGAGTCCGAAAAACACTATTTGGGAAAATGACGAAAGCAGCACAATAAATTACCAAAACTTTCGACGAAATCGATTTTAGCGCAGTTTTTTCCTTATAAACTCCGCTGGAATTCTTGTAGAATGTTTAAAAAAATTGGTATTGTAGTCCAATCCAATATCTAAAGGGTGAGGGTTTAAAAACGGTCATGAAATACATGGGGCTCACTCCAGAAATTCCTGAATTTCAACTACTGCCGTTTCGCTTAATACCAGTTCTAACAGTTATTTTCCAATAACTCTGCAAAAGTGATTACTATCCTTTTTTTAAAAAAAATCGTGTTTACAGCCTCATTAATTATCTGTGTACCAATTGCTCAATAATGGTCCTGCAATGAGTACGAGCAGCACAATAAATTCTGGAACTATACGCGCTACCGCTTTCTGCTGCCGTGAAGCGTTGTTTGACCAAGTTCAAATGAACTGAGTGATAAATGAATTGATCAAATTTAGCCATGTACGAAGTGAATTGACGTAGAGCTAAGGAAAGTTGTGTGTTGCAACGCACCAGATATTTTGGTGTAGGATCGTGTTAATTATATTGAAATTATCCTGTAAAAACAGTAAGAAATGGTAGCGAATGCAACGGCGGTGGTTTGAATTCGGGAATTTCTGGGGTTTCTTTTAACTCTTTTAACGAGCGTTATTAAACTCTTATTGGACTACCACCCTATTTTATATGAGAAAAAATCATGCGAGCTAGATTTGTTAGGGAAAAACTGCGCTAAAATCGTTTTTTTTTTTTCAAACTATTCGCTAATCAGGGATGAACGTTTTATGATGCTGTTATTTTAGTGTGGTCTGTTTATTGTGTGTTATTTTGAGCTGTTAACTACAAACTAGTAAGGGCTGACATCGTACGTTGTGCCGATGCCTCGACAAGTACACAGGTGTACTCATCACCTGGGAACATTTTGAACAACTCATTCACACCAAATAAATTACATCCATACGCTACTCATTACATACACACACCTTTCACACCGGCTGGCTGCGGTGGGGGGATAAACCCCAAGCCAGCCCGAAGGCTTACCCTCCTAAGGACCTCCTTCAGACTCGATGTTCAGAGGGTTGCTAAGAGAAGTCCTGATACGGCCCCAGAAACGAACATAATGGCAATAAACTCAATAAAAACTTCGAACTAATCAAATAAAGTTCATCGTTAAAAACAGCAACTTAAAAACCAAAAACCTTGAGAATGAATGCAAAGCGATTTGTAATCACACTATCGCAGTAATCATTCATCAACTTGATGAGATCATCGTAAAATACCTTTCTCGCAGATTCTGGACAACAATAGTCGACCTGCGTTTTAAATGTTTGGGACCACACTGAAGTAACCAAAACTTCTATTCATTTCGGATTCTTGCTATTATCGATTCCAACTCATTCCAACAATTATGAAAGGTAATATTCCCGTGGTTCTAGATCTGAATCCTTTGCGACGCACCTTGTCGTCTCCTTTATCACGTGAAGGAGCGCGCCGTATTTTCTCAAAGAGATATTGCCACTTTCACGAATCATCGTCGCCATTGTAAGAACTTGGTAGTATAAGAGCGCACTGGTTAACCGTCAGACAGGTCTATATTTTCAAATTGCTAAAGAATTGGCCACAGGTATAACAGTAATCAGCGATGGTCCAACATTCGCAAAACCACGAAATTCCAGAATGCACTCGACGTCTCCTAGGACGACTTGTTTCGCGCGCTATTTGGTTTTTAATTTGTAACTCGAACCTTTCGTGGATGTACATATCTATTATACGATTCTTCTTAAATACAGATAGTAAAACAATTCGGGGCCACCAAATGCATTTCAGTGTGTTAATTATTACCGGTTTTGTACTGGATTTTTCCCCAACCAAAACAATTTTCAACACGAAAGTAAAGTTAAATGAAGTGTTTGCAAAATAAAGTGACTGGTCAGATTTCGTCAGAGCTTCTACAAACAACTGTTTGAACATATCGCAACTCCGGAAACCGTTTCTTTTTATGTTGGATTCCAATTTAGGCCCCGTTTTTTCCGAAGAAAGATCTTGGTTCTTCGTCCACTGCAATGTATCAACCGCCGAAACGTGCCTGGCTTCCTGGAAACTGATTGGCCCGAATCCCTTTGCCACAACCTCTTCCAATATATCGAGGGAGCGTGGATAATTCTCTGCCGCGAACCCCTCAATAAGTAGGGAGAGCCTTCAGCTTCCACTTCACGTAGTGCTTCATTTATTATCACCACACTGCCCCCCCCTTCTTCTGGCCATCACAATTCTCCTCTTACCACGAGCCAAAACCCGCAACTCTTTCAATGAGCGGTTGGTTATTCATCGTCGCACAACTCCTGCCGGAGATCAATAGAAGTAGCAATCGAGCACTGGTTCGAAGCCTCCGTCCATTTTTCATTCCGAGTATTTACCAACATTTTTCGTCCGCTAGACTCTCGCCAGAAAACGAAAGGAGAAAACTTGAAAGACACGATGCGAAGTGGAGTTAATAAACAGTTCATTAGCGATTAGTTCATAACTCTTCTGATAAGCCCCCCCCCTTCTCATCATAACACTCACATACTGTATTAACAATCTGTCCTAATCAAAAACTACCACCAAACTGTACTTTCCTGTTCGAATAACTAATCCCAAACTCACACTGGATTGTTTACAAAACCCTGGGAATGATGGATTAGGTGCCATACAATGATATCCGGTATATATATTCAGATGAATACGCAGATATTGATGATATGAACAATTATCAATTACCAACCTACGTCTGCACCCACATCTCGAAGTAGTGATTAACATCTTCCGGTGCTGTCTGGTTTGGAAGGTTCAGGAGAAGTGTCCCCAGCTCTTCTTCAGCAATGTGAGATGGCGTAACTGTTCTCCCTTGTGGGCTGTTGTGCTTTGGAGTATGAATCCTCATCCTGCTCAGCATCACTCTAGAGAACAGTGCGATCTGCGACAATTCCCTTCCTTTTACAACGTATCAGGAGCCAACCTGAGAAACAAGGCCAGCCAATTTCGTCTGGAACGAAAAGATGGTATGGCCATCTGCTGAACCACGTATGCTGTGCAGCACACGCAGCCAGAGAATACCATAAATGGTACACCTCCTACTTGCTACCAGAAGAAGTATTGAGACGATATTATCCCCACAGCTGCCTCTAGAAATGCGCTTGTCTATGAGGTACCTGAAAACAATCAGTAGTCTTCTCGTGTTTGTCGTGAGACGGGACAGGGATGACGTCGTTGTGTACGCCATGTCTGAAGGAAAGACCAGTAAACCATGGCCTCAACGCAGCATGAAAGGGTCACATGTGCCTGAACGAAAGGCAGCACTGCTTGTCAAGGGTCCTCAGCTTAAGACGTAATGTAAGTGAGTGGCCCCGTCTAGAAATTAAATGTATTGCTCGCTCAAGTGTGCAATTTTTTAGGAGTCGACTACCAAAATTCTAATCAAGCTTACATTAATATAACATGAAGTATATTTCTTTGCCTACATCAAAAAATCCGTTCATAAACTGCCTCAATTACCGTAATTGCTTCCTGTTTCATTCTAGTAAGAGTCCTAATGAAAGTAATGGAAAAGAACAGCAGAAAAGAGTTTTACTCACACAAGTTTCTTCTTTGAGCAGGCAAATTCTCAAACCTCAACTGTGCGTTTATTCAACACCCTAGAAATATGTACGATAATTATTCCGACGGAATATTACCACCAACTGTTGTTTTCGTATTTTTCTCTAGAAATAAGTGCAGCACGAAACCTCGACATTTGAGAATAAAAACACGACCCCAAGTTATAACTTATATAATATATGTTGCCACGCGTTAATTAACTTACATTCAAGAACATGGCTATAAAAACTTGTACTTCCGCGGGTAAGTCGTTTAATGGTTCGCTAACGTGATTTTTTTTAGAATGTTCGTGCTATTTTTGTGGAAATACCGGAAAACACTGTGGATACTTTTTACTCAGCTAAAATCTCTACATTTCTTGAATCCTTTCATTTATCAAAACAATGAAAATAATGCAAATGGTAGGGAGTTATGATGAGATGATACAACCTTTTTTCGTCAGTTTTTTCGATAATCTCAAAGCTCCGCATAGTAGAAGTTGAAATACTCTCTATTCCATTACTTACTTTTCGGTTAACTTCCCGATGGCAGGTTGCCCAAGTAGCTGGCAGGAGAGAAAGGCGTTTCAAGGGATTGCCAAGAACGGTAAAGTACACAGAATAACTCGCGAGAGATACGTAACTTGAGGAGTCCAGTAAAACGCGTATAACGGCACTGGATTTGTTATTACGTTACGTGCGCTCGCTTGGAAGCCAAGAGCTATCCTGCAGCGCATAATTTCAACTCTCTTGAGTAAAACATGGAATTGTAATAACTACAACTTTAAATGTTACTTGTAAGTTGATAAAGGGGAATAAAGATTGTGTATGATCCGAGAAGCTACCATCTCTTGATTACGTCTTCGAGAAGTATTTCCAAACTTCAAAGTTTACGATTTTTCCAAGCAGCGTCTAGCATCGGGGTGAAATGAGCACCGCGGCTTCAAGTCTCACCTTCCCAGTTCCCTGATGACTAGATCGTTATACGCGTACTGCGGCTCTTCTGTGTCACCTGCATCGAGCAGTTTGGTCTTCTATCGTGTAAAGGTGTTTGATCATTTAGCACTGACGAGTGGCTTCAAGATTGATATAGTAGCAACACAGTATTGATATCACCGTGGTCTTACTTTGTTCATTAGATTATGTTTCCTCCTGGCATATCCTTTATATAGCTAGGTAATATAAGCCAAGAAAGACCAGAAAATGAGATTTGGGAACACGAAATCTCAAATTACGGCTCCAACCAATAAGGTCGCAACAAACTAGTACCTAACTTTTGTCCGTATATATATCAAATCGTCGAATTGACGAGGGTTGTGGAAAGTTGTGTGTTGCTACTTACCAGATATTTATTTTCCGCGTCATACAGCTGGATGTAAACAAGGTTTCGATTCAATTGCTAACGGACAAAGCAAATGAAGTACCTCTATTAACAGTGGGAAACGACTGAGCCTACCAGTGTCACTTATCGTCCACAGGCACTCGGTGGTAGAAAAGTCCCAACAGTACCTGTCCGAAATAATTGAGGATGGAACAAAGAACAAGAAATCGGGATTAGGGAAACCGAGCAAAATGAAAATGCTGTACAGCGCTGAATTAATGCCCCAATTCGCATGTATAAGTGTTGACGTCGTCTGGGGATGAAAGGCGACTCGTGTCCCGTCGACTGGCATCCTCAGGGTTAATTGCGGTCAAACAGTTATCGCGGGAAAGAAGATTATTACTTCGTGGTTGTAACTTGTGCAGGTTTACTGAAGAACGACGGCAGCTGGAATATCAGAAGAAAACGTAATCTTTAGGAGGAGCAACAACGGAAAATACGCGTAAATAAATGCGCTAAGGTCTGTTTCCTTATTAAATGGCTGTTTTTAAACATACTGAATGGAATCAATGCGGGGCTAGTTGACAACTAACCCAAACGAGAAATAACGCTAGAAATTCTCATGATGAATGGAATAGTTATGCTTCGAACAAGGGGAGACCAAGCCCTGTGCGTCGCGGATTGGGCTCAAATTCAAAGTGTGACCCCAATAATGGAAGCAGCCAGAGCATCTCACCCCCATGCCAAATAGCAGATAATCTGTAGTTCTTAAATTACTAATTCTAATTCCTCAAAAAGATCGATATCGTTTCAAATGATGTAAAAACTTTTTAAAATGTCAATAAATGATCTGAAAATCATCTGTTTTCCGCTGTGCTCTACTTGATTTCGTACTCGGATTTTCAATTTAGTTACGTAAAACAGCAGTAGTTCGATAGTTTTGCAACAAGAAAGTGCTGCAATTTTCACTATTTTTATACCGTTTTTCAAATTATCATGCCAAAAACGAAATCCGAGTGCATAGTATAATATCTCAATGTAACACACACGTCTCGAACTCTCAGAAAAAAAGTTTTTTCATACGATTCTCAACACGGTGGTCTCCAAATAACGGAAACGATGAAAGAATAAAGCAACTTTCCGCGTAAATTCCAATTTGATCAGCGAATTCTGAACATTTAGCCTTTGATCGTTTATTTTTGCCCGTTCGCATAGTGTATATGAGCAATGCTAGTCTCAAAAGACTGATTGGGGATATCAATAGTCGATCCTACCTTGAAATATAAATGTGCTCATGCCAACTCAAGCTAAAACAACTGATTTTTCGGTATTTTGGTTCTCAAGATGAGATATTCTGGCTTCAATTCTTCCATTTTGGGGCGTGAGAAAATGAGAAAAAACTGAGAAAACGTGACCCCACAGGCCTCTTTTTGCGAGTTGTGAAGAAATAGTGGAGACTCCTTCACAGGCGTGATTACATGAATTGCTGAAATGTGCCACATCAAGCAACTTTCTATTAGGTTTACGATGTTTGATTGATGACTAACTGATTGGACGAACGCTTTGAGTTCGAACGTTACCGTTGTCGAAATTAGAGTTGTTTTCGTGAACATTTTGAAGACGAACGTTGACGTTCGGAGAATATTTTTATTTTCCTTGGCTCTACAAAGTAGGAAGGAAAGTTATGTTATAGGCTGAATGAAAAAATTTTGAGTTCTCTTCAGATCTTTACGTTTCAGACCTCCCCGAGTCCGAAAAACACTATTTGGGAGAATGGTCTGTGTGTGTGTGTGTATGTGCGTCTGTGAACGATTTTTAGAGAGAACCACCGCACCAAATCCACTCAAACGTGATATCTAGCCGGCAGGTTACCACGGGACGCCAAAATAAGGGTACGAGCAAAATCCATCGAATGTTATTCATAGTTATCATAGTGATTAAAACACCAAATATTTTTTTTCTCAAAAATGGCTCGAACGATTTTGATTAAACTTTTTATATTGGTAGCTTTCAATATGGCAATTATATTATGAAATTCGCATTAGTGGGAAAATGACGAAAGCAGCACAATAAATTACCAAAACTTTCGACGAATTCGATTTTAGCGCGGTTTTTAGAGAAAACAACCGTACCAAATCAGCTGAAACTTGATGTCTAGCCTACGGGTTACCATGAGACGCAAAAATAAGGGTATGGGCAAAATCCACCGAAAGTTAACTATAGTTATCATAGTGATCAAAACACCAAATTTTGTTTCTCTAAAACGACTCTAACGATTTTGATTAAATTTTTACATTGATAGCTCTCAATAAGGCAATTACACCATAAAATTCTGATTCGTGGGAAAATGACGAGAGCAGCACAATAAATTATCAAAATTTTCGACGAAAAGCGTTTTTAGCACGGTTTTTCCTTATAAACTCCGCTGAAATGTTAGTAGAATGTTAAAGAAAATTGGCATTGTAGCCCATATAATACCTAAGGGGTGAGAGTTTATAAACGCTCATGAGATAAATGGGGCTCACTCCAGAAATTCCTAAATTTCAACTACCGCCGTTTCGCTTACTACCAGTTCTAACAGTTATTAGCCAATAACTCTGCAAAAGCGATTACTATCCTCATTAATTATCTGTGTTCCGATTGCTCAATAATGGTCCTGCAATGAGTACGAGCAGCACAATAAATTCCAGTGCTACCGCTTCCTGCTGCTGTGAAGTGTTGTTTGACCAAGTAACTGAGTAATAATGAATTGATTAAATAGAATTAGCCATGTACAAAGTGAATTGGCGTAGAGCTAAGGAAAGTTGTGTGTTGCAACGCACCAGATATTTGTTTTGTACCTTGGCTCTAATCTTCAAAATGTGAATACAGCACAGTTGATATTTACCATAGTTAATGATAAAACGTTGAGGAAACACGTTTTTCTCACCCAATGAGCTAAGTAGATTACAAAGTGTCGCAACTTACAGCGTGTTAAGCTCAAGGAGGCTTTCACTGTAGTTGAAAGTCGCGTTAAGGATTCAGAGTACAGCTCTCGGTCAATGAAACACGAAGTGGAATATACGCAACGGTGATTTTAGTAGAGGTCAGATAAATTGAAGTGTAAGGTTGGTAATGAAAAGGCACATTTTAGGAAAGCGTAGGGGTCGTGAGCAGAGAGAAATGGCGTTTGCAGGTTCCGAAGCTGGAGCTGGCCGCAAAAGGTCGGAAAACAGGCTTTTAAGGTATTTAGTCTGTCACCGTCTTCTTGGTTCATTCTACAGAACGTGAAATGAGACATTTCAAAAGCAGGCGGAGTGGTTGTTGAGAGATTGGACGAGGGGTCTACCAAAATGAGAGAGCAATTTCTTGTTTACCTGAGAGAAAATCCAGAGTTCGTGAGTAGAATCCCAATTTCCCCTACAGAGTTGAATTAACAACTGTATACCTACGGATATTTTTTAAGGGACTCGAGCCGAGTCCCAAACAACGCGACAATATCCTCGTTGTTCCGACAATCATCGAAGCTGCTCTTGAATCGTCGAATTCATTGATAAGACCGATCGGTATATTTTGTCCCTGATTGAGCGATCGCACTAATATCTACTAGCGGAATGGTATTAGCAACCAATTTCAATGTTCTCCAGTATAATTTCAGTGTTCAGAAGGTGACCAACAGGTGTTTGATCCTCCGACTTCCACTTTCATCACTAGTTTCAGGTCCGTTTTTTTTCTGTAGCGCTTATTCGAAAACGATCATTTATAAAGCTGTGGTAATTATGCGGGCGTATTTCATATTTTTATTCAAAAGAGGAGACGGAAAAGCTCCTTGTACTTTAACCATTGATTTACTATAAATTATTGTTGAATGTGCGGTTCCACTATTCGTTGAAATGAAACAAAGGGGCACATTTCTTCGTCGCGACACGTTCCAAAACGTTGCTTTATGATGTGGTCTCCGCACTACGTGATGCCCCGAAAATCCACCACTCTGAGAAAGGTGCTGCGCATATTTATTCTATTTCGGTCGAGAGCGTATACGGAGAGCAGTAAGCGTACAGTTCTTCGAACTTCCGCTCCGATAGTAACGTAATGAATCATCAACAACACAGAAATCATCCGGCGTGACGCATTTCACAACTGTCTTACCCCTTTACGTTCATAAGGTTATTTACCGCTCTGTCAACTCATGTAGCCTGTTTTTCGTACAGCTCTTGCGAATAATATAAGTAGTTTTAACTTATAAAGGACCACATGAAGATCAATAAAAATTGGGAGTAGACACACATCACTTCAAATTGCAAGTTCTGGAATGGAAAAAAGGTCGCCCTCAAAACGTTACTACCCAACGTTCCAGAGTTTATTTCGTTGCCTCCGGTTACCTGAGAGCAGACTGATCACCAGTATGATATTTATTTTGTAAATGTTCATATTTGACGTTCCAAAAAAGCACCTTTGTCAAGGAAGAAATATTATCATTAGCAGCATTGTCAGGGATTCCATGAGTTTCTTCTCACCACTTCGTAACGTTCCCTAAAATCCGTCCTAACATTTTGGAAGCCAAATGGACCACTTAAACAATTTTTGTTGATAACAACTTCGCTGGATTTATAACTAATGGTGTAGCTCTTGCTAGTTTCCTACCAATGAAAACCCTTGCTGCCATTTTTAAAAAAATAAGTGTTTAGAGTTTTGATATCGGTGATAACTATTGTTAGTTAGTCTCACGCTAGTGAGCAGGCCAAATATCAAGTTTGATTTGGCGGTTGCCATGCAATCCTGTTGACAGCCTCACACGCGCATGAACCCTCTGGAATACGTGGAACGTAAAGAAACGTTTACTACATAAAGCTGAAGAAACCGCCTACCGCTGAAGGACATCTCTCAACTCACAATCAGTAATATATGGTACAGCTTTTTAGGGAGAGCTGCAGAAGTTCCAATTCTTATCGACGTTGTGTAAGAAACCGGCTCGGGCCTGTGCGTCTGCGGGGAGTCGTACACATAATCTTTAATACACGTAATATTATTGTTCGATACATGAGAAATGTCATAAATTTCGAAGAGTGAAAACACCCATGTAAGGCCATGAATCATAAGTATGCTGTTTCCAACGTGTCTTGGTTTGATTTCGATTTGCATTATACCTGTGTATTTTTTGTTGAGTTAAAATGACTGGATACGTCAAGTAACGTAAAATTGGGATTGGTTAACTATAGACTAATGAATTAGCAAGCTCAACTAATTACTCCAATCATTACTAAATAGAACTCGATCCTTCTCGCCTGGCTGCTCTTTACAAGAGCGCACCATAGAATGATTTCAGAGTTTCTCGAAGTATAATTTGAAGTTGGGAAATACTATTTGGCTGCGACGAGTTAGTATTATCTGTAGCAACAGCTCGCCAATTAACTCTGATTTAATCGACGGTCGATTACAATGATCTTTTGAGTTGGAAATACCTCAAATGCACATCCATTACATGAATCAAATATATTACTCTATTTTGTTTACGCTGTGTACGGCAAGTGATTTCTAGTATATCGGCTTGATAATCCAGATTTAATTCGAGGTTTTTTGGTCTGAATTTCAAACTAAAAAAAGATTGTTGCAGGGTCTGGAGCCAAGAATGAAGAGGAAACGAACCTAAGCTTCCAAAATACGTGCGATCAAGCCCTCGAAAGCTGCAATCAGCAGTATTCCTGCAAAAGCGCATTGTCCTCGGTGATGCAACACTGCAGCAACACGTGGTGCCGCCGAGAGCACTGCATGCAGTCCTTGCAAAACTTTTACAGAAACGTCGACTCCCATTGGAGTCTCGAAATCGCCTTCTGCTTGTGCAAGTGAGTAATACTGATTAAACGAACACATTTTTGATGAAATGAGAAACAAACTGGAACTCGTGCATACACATTTTTTCACGCTCACTTGCTGTTTCAACTTTTTGCGTTGTTCTTTGAACTCATTTCCAGGCCCCACAATTTCATCCATTTCGCAGGAATTGATAAAAAGTTAGAAGTTCTAAGTTGAGGTAATTCAGCCGGAACTCGTGGTCTAATTTCATAACCAGTCCAGCAATTTCAAACTAAGAAGATTTCGAGAAAGGAAATACGAGGGAAGCGCAGAGCAGAAAATGATTGGCAAACAAGTGGAGAAAGAGAAGTAAAGACTAAACCCAAGTCTTTTGAAAACTCCACAGCTCAGATACGTGAGGTGAATTAGGTTGTGCACCTCACTTTCTCCTCTTTCTCGGCAGATTCCGATTTTCGGATCTTACTGCGCGCAAGAAGCATTCGACGTTTATTACACGAGAAGACGTCAAGATTTAGAATAACGCCATAGATCGTGGCTCTCAGTGCATGCGTTGTCAACAGGATGGTCCCTGATCGAAGTCAATACTTGAAGCCGGGCGTTCAATGAAATTAGTGCCAACGAACTCCGACATTCACCGATTATCTTTCGTCGTCATGGCACCGTACAATACGTTGACAATTCCAGTTGAAAGGGCGTTCTAATGTTGTTCCCTAATGTCCTCGCTCATTTACGCCTCATCCGCGAAGAGATTAGCTGGAGTCCCGTGTTGGAACGCATTCTGTAATTCAATGTCAATCCGAGTCACCTCGAAAACCGTGAACCTTCAATGTCCATCTGTAGGGTTTTTTAACAAGCTCAATAATGTGCATATTGTTCATGAACCGTTCCAACCCATCGATGAAGTTATTTATAATTGTTTTTACATTCGCTACCACAAAGATGAGAAACGTTTTAAAATTGGGAGAAAAAAATAGATTTTTTCCTGTCAAATAGGACGGGTTTCAGTTGTGCAGGGTTGCGTGTGGGGGGAAAACCGTCGCAGTGAACATAGTGAAGCAATAATTGAAAGAAATCGCTGTACGATACAGCGAATATTATTCTTTCTCTTCGGCCTACGCCTCAGTTCCAACACTCCAATCACTCCAACTACCCGTCAGTTAGACTCGGCGCGTCGTGCCAATTCCCTAGCATCGCCTATAATTTGTCAATTCTCGTCGTTTCGGTCAGATTTTTGATATAGCCACATTATATTCTTAGTATTTTTCAATGTTGGATTGAATAGGATAGGCCCCAATCACGGAGTGCAAAAGAATAATAAACCGCTGTGTAATAATTTGTATCGGTTTCGGTTCTCCTGTGAATATAATTAACTCAGCCCTGCAGTTTTTGAGATTATTTTTCAGGTTTTTTAATGCGATAATAGCAGAGTGGACTGTTGTAGACAAAGGTTAAATTTATTTTTTAGAAAAGAAGAAATGATTCGCTCGCGGAATAAATAAAATTATTGAATCAAAGTAACAAAGAAATAGCTCCTTGTGGTGCGTCACCTAACTAAAACACGGTTCTCTCTGCGCCTGACGAGCTCCGAAATACATGATGAGGTGATGGCACTGGACACACGCAGATGTGTGTATACTACACTTGTGGCGAGCTCGCAATAGGGTGAATCTCCGACTGAAGACCTAGTCATAAGGACGCTCGGTAATTAACACCCCCAAATTCAAGGGTCGGACAACTCGTGATCAGCAAAGAATTTCCGGCAGAAAAATGATGTGGGAAACCAGGAAAGAAAAACGGCTCGGGTGTTTGGATGATCTTCAAACGAGCTGACTGGAGCTTTGAAGGGTGAGGACGCGGTACTGAATGTCCATTACGCAACGGCAAAAATAAGGCGACTTTTGCAAAAACACATCCGTGTAGGGCTGCAGTTACTTTCGCTAAAATAAGGAGTTTTTAATGGTTCTTTACCCTCGAGCATCAACTTTCAAGATTAGCTTCGAAATGTTTGTCAATGAGCACAGTTCGAACAAAAATTTATATTAGCAAAGGAGGCCCCTTCGTATCACACTAAGAGTCCCTTATGCCAAACATTAGTAGAAACTTAGGACACGTCCAATAATACTGCCTTGCAGTCTTATCTAATAATTTTTCTGATACGTCTATAAGCATGTAACTAAATCAACGAATGCTCTCTAAGCCTGAAATGATGATAACGAATTTGATCCCTTCCTGGGTGCTTCAATAAACGTTTTTAAAATAACGTGGAGGTAATTCCTTGGTAGGTTCAGTGAGAAAGAACGATAACCCTTTTGGCCGAGTTAGCAAAAGTCACTGTGATGACACCCCAAACGAATACTGTGAGGTTTTTTGGCGCTACTAAGCCTAATAATAATGTTTAAATAAAAGGCCGTGTAAGTAAGATATTCTTTGAAAATAAAATCAAAATCGACGTCCCATGTTTCGCTAAGCAGCTCCGTCAGATGTGAATTTTTCATGCATTGTGAACGATGCGAAGAATTTACTGATGCGCTCCCGAGCTTTGAGCGTTGTTAACATTCATTGTCCGTAGATCAAAGAAATGAAATATCAAAGCTTTCCATTCTGTTGGGTCTAATAAGGTCTCGGTATAATTTTGAGCCGTTTTCCCGAAGCACTTCCTTACAAGAATAAAAACTTCAAATAGATTTTAGCGAAGTTAAAATGCTTTAGTTATGTGGTGACTAACCTGCCCCCCCCCTCCGTCCTTTCACGCATCAACCTCTCCCACTCTTATCCACTAAATTGGATTGGTTCAAGTTTCAGGCTCTTGCTGGTACAGCTTTTCGTGAACTTTGGAAACTCAATTAGTAGGTCGTGGAAGTTCGGCCTCCAGAGATGTATAGCCTACACGTGCATAATATCCGCTTCTCGGCCTCTCAGTTCCTCCATACGTGCTTTGAAAAGGAGGACTGGCTAAAATGGGTCTTCGTTGAAAGAGCTGGTTTAATGAGAAAGTTGGGGCTCAATATTGAAGTTGAAAGCTAATAAAGCCTTTTGTTTTCTTGCTGTTCGTCTCTGCTACGTTTCCTGCCTGCGATCTGCCCAATGGCTCGACCGATGAAAGCAGCTGTTTGATAAAGTGTTTCACGATGGAGAGTCGCGATAGGGGGCAGTAAAGCGGAGTAAAAACGACCTCCGCCCGGCCTGCTATTTGTACGGATATTGAGAATCGGTCTGAAAATAATGTGGGATTTAAGCAAAATGAATTACCCGGCGGTAGTGAATTAATGAGGCATCAAGAGACTGTGGCTTACTGGCAATTTGCTAGGTCAGTCAATTTAATCATAGCACGTACTGCAGAGAAGAGATGATCTAGCGAACACCTAATTGTGAGTTCGACGTTTAATTATTGCAAAGCGATAAGTTGTGAGCCGCGTTCTATGTAGCAATAACTTTTTAGTGTATCCCGAACGGGCGATCACTTATCAGAAAACTTTGAAGCGATGTTAGTCGTTTACCGAATGCGTTGGCACGCGAGGCTGTCCGGGAGAGGATGAGACTAACGGACTCGGGTTTGATCCCCGACCAGGCATCCACCCTCGTTCCACACCAACGTGGTGAGGCGAAGGGTGCCAGCGATGCAGCTAGGAAACTGAAGCGAGCTTCCAAACGAGTCGGTTCCAGGGGAGATAAGAAACTGGCTTGATCTGGCCATGGCTTAAGTAACCGTTTCCACAGCTTTGGACTCCCTGTATCCATCATCCTCGTGCTAATGGGCCGACAGCGTAAAAGTTCCAAGGGCGCCTGATGTTTTAGTTTATATAGATCTTCACGAAATCTCCATTAGAACTTGGGCAGTAGAAGCCGCTCATAATACCATTCAAGAGTATCGTGGAATACAAGAAAAATGGAAAACTTGGAATCTCTAAAGCGGCTTTAGAAAAACACTCCCGCTTACATTTCTGGCTAAAGAGTGAGTTTTTATGAAATTTTAGAATTATAAAATTCCAGTTTGGGCTACATCCTTTTAGCCCATTTTTCTGGTTAATGAACTGATCCTAGAAAATTAGAAGGACTGTGTATGGCGTCAATTCGGAATCCAGTAGGTCTCTATTTTTGAAAACTATCTGGTGCCCTCAAGGATGCGTCACAGCGCTGGAGTCTGAAATTTAGTGCTAATATAATAAACGAACAAACAGAGCTCAACGGATTAATAAGGGCGTCAAGCTGCCGCAGGCTGGTTCACAACCAAAACAAGACTGTCTTCCTTTCTGTTTTCTCTTGAAGACGACCCATCGCGGTAACGCATCCCTGCGGACATCAAAAATACTAGGCAGGTTACCCGTTAGGCAGGAAAGACTCGGCAGGATCTTTGGTGTGGCGGTGTAAGAAGCTTGTAAAGTGGACGCCGGTGAAATCTGCTTCGCTACATCGACATTGTCGTTAAGGGCTCTGATGTAGAGAAAGAAAGTAGTTCTCTGTTCCGTGGGTAATTCAGCAAGCGTTCTTCGCTCTGAACTCGACCATTCTCATATAATTTCAATGAACCGGCCTATTCGGGGAAGTTAAAAAAACGAATCCAAGGATATTCCTTAACTATTCACAATATAATAAAAAGGTACAAAGACCAATGGAAGAAGACGAGGTTTGCGGAAGATGACGTCTTACTTTCACAACTTTGAATAACCCTACGCTAAATTATGAGTTCTCTTCAGATCTTCACGTTTCAAAAGCTTTTGAGTTCGAAAAACGCCATGAGTACGAACGGTCTGTGCGTGTGAGTCTGTAAACGTGATCGAAAAAAAACAGGTGAACCAAATCAGCTCAAATGTGGTATTTGAGTTGTGTCGGTCTTAGCTTTAAGATAATCATTGTAATCAACTTAGCTTAAGTACACAACCAACAAATGATATGTTTTTATAATATTTCATAACTAACTATGGAAATACGTTTGGTATACTACACTGATGGCTCGGTGCAGGGTGGCCTTGCAGGGGCAGGCATCTTTGGGCCGAGGATCAGAGCAGTGATCCCATTGGGGTCGCTGGCCACGGTGTTCCAGGCAGAGGTGGCTGCGGTGACAGTCTGTGTGCAGCGGCTGCTGCGGAGGGGACTGAAGCAGCAGAGAATAGACAGTCAAAACTCTTCATCCAGCTCTCCAGAGAGAGGTTCAAGGAGGTGCTTGCACTGGGGAGGAAGGACATGAGGATCATATGTGGCCTGTTCACAGGCCACTGTCCGCTGATGTAGCACCTTGCAAATATTGGCAAGTGCGAGGTACAGGTATGCAGGTTCTGCGACGTATGGCTAGAGACGGCAGAGCATGTGCTGTGTGTATGCGATGGACTCGCGGCATCGCGCCGTTGTGTGTTTGGGGGCCCTTTCTTCAGCCCGAAGAGGTGGCAAATGCAGAACTTGCGGATATCCTCCGCTTTGTGCGGGGGTGGTGGGGGCGCATAGGTGACGTCACACCAAGTGAGACCAGTGCCGTGGGGCCTAGGGGTGGTGCAGGTGGGCCATGATCCGATTATGATGGACGCCCTTACAATAGGCCCGTTTGTGGCTGCAGTGAGGGTATTGCCTGCATCTACCGTTTCAAAAAAAAAATGGAAATACGTTGGAAATAAACCATTGACAGAAGGTTATCCACCTGAGTTTTCCCCTGGGCCCAGGTCAACCCCCTGAGAACACTGGGGGATTCCCCAGCGCACGAAGAAGGGGGTACCTCGACCTGCATAAATATCAGAAGGGCCTCTAGCCACTTCAGGCAGTCCCATTCCGACCTCCTGTCAGTGACAGCTCACAAAAAACCTCTTATCATTTTTAAACCTAAAAAGAAAACGACTCTTTGCTTATTGAGTGTAGCTGTTACTCTACCCTGTAGAGTGTACTTGTCTCCTCAATAAACTGGTGTAGCTGTTACTTCCCTTCAGGAAGTGTACTTGCTCCCGGTAAAATTGTAGTGCAGCTGTTGATTCCCCTTCAGGGGTTCGTACTTGTTCCTACATTAAACTGGTGCAGCTGTTGGCTCTCTTCAAAGGCCGAACTTGCTCCCAATTTAGTATACGGACGAGCTGTTGATCCTCCTTCAGAGGATCGTACTCTCCCATATTTTTGGGAAATTAGTGTAGCTGTTGATTTTATCATACTTGCTCCTATTTCCCTGTGGTGTAGCTGTTACCTCCTTCAGAGGTGTACTTGCTCTCACACGAGGTGTAGCTGCTCCTCATAACGAGGGTACTTGCTCCCTCAAACTAGGGACACCTCCTTCAGGGGTGAACAAGGTGGAGTCACATTTTACAAAAACTAGTCGGACATGCCAGATCCAACCAAAAAAATTAATAACTTCAAAAAAGTCATAACATGAGTTATTATAGCGACCAAACCCAATTTTTTTTTCTCTCAAAAACCGGTCTTCGAGGGAAAACGACGAGAACTGCACCGTAAATCATCATGTCATCTTATAAACTCTGCACAAACGATACAATCGTTGCGATGATAAACTGATTACGATGAAAGTTTAATAGTGTTCATAGAACATCTTAGTGCAACACTGAAAATTCCAGAACTTCTAGCGCTATCTCATTCTACGTATTACGTGAAGTTACGTTTTAGTAAGTTCACACGAATTGAGTGCAAAATACATTGGATAAATAGCTAAAGCGATGAGAATCACTATATGTACGAGGCACAAAGGAGAGTTGTGTGATGTGGCTCACCAGATATTTTCTCACTCTCTCATCTTGCTTTGGAATGAGTCCATTGCTGCAAACAAAATTAAAAAAAAAAAAAAAAAAAAAAAAACGGTCGCATGGTCTTCTCAAAATAGTTTCCTGCGCTTCTCTTCATTCAGTAATGGAAACAACGTTTCATGGCCGTCTACAGTTTAACTCCGTATATGTGGTAAAAGCGTACACAATTACCTGAACAAACGTGTGCACGAAAACCAAAACATAATGTAACTTGACGTTTAAGCGTGAATTTAAATGACTGACACCTCCGAATGTTCACATACAAAGTGTCACGCGAGAAAGCGAAGATGATTCCGTGCTTTACCGGTGACTGAGCGCCATTGAGAGAAGTGACTCCTACCCTCGAATGCGTTAGAAGGAATTAGAATGAACCGTGATCACGATGAAGGGTTAGTCTGGTTTAGAGACGGTGTGAAACTTGTTCTCAAGGCGATGGAAACCTTACTCCATTCCCTTTCAATATGTCACGGGTTATTGGAAAGAAGTCAGTTGAATGGATCAAGTATTGAGCTCCGTCTTCCTCCCAATTCCCCGAATCTGCTTTATTAAATTTTCGCAATATCCGTTGGTTTTGTGAATCCGTTCTCCAAACTCTTCATCACTTTCTGCCTTTTTCGCGCGGATTTCTCACGTACTTCATAAACTGTAGAAAACGTGGTAGTGGGTTGTTTGATCTGACATGAAGCTGGTGGTGAAAGGAAAGAGGTAGTTTTTCTCTAAACCATCATTTTCTTTACCCCCATCCACTTCGCTACATTTCTCACTCCATCTCCGCTCATTTCGTTTTCTCTGTTGAGTGTCGCTCCTGAGCCCTTCATCCTCCAGTCTGCTTACTTTTTATGTCAGCAGTATTATTTCACGGTCCAATGGTTCAATCAAAGGGCACACCCGATATTGAAACTACTTGAAGTCTGGCGGGTGAATTGAAGAGGCAGCGCTTGAAAAAAGCTTGGAGACGATTTTTCAGATCCTGTCGTAATCATCTCATCGCCGGTTTAGTAATCACCTTTGCCCCTGCCACTTCCTTTGACGGCCTAATAGCCATGAAAATGAATCAACCGCTCCCTTAATTAATACTCTATCCACTTCTACTAAGACTTACTTACTTTTTCATTCACGAGGAGCAATTCTTATTCTATCAAAGGCAACTTGTGATCAGCATCATCGCCTACCAATTAATTATAGCAGGATCGCCAAAATTAAACCTAAATGCAAATTAAATGTGTCCATAATTAAAGGACGGTAGATCCCTTTAGCGCTCGTTCTCAGAAACCGCAAACCTGAAGCAATAACGACGATGCGAGACAGCTTATGTGATCGTTCGGATATGTTATTTGGAAACTTAGTTAAGCAGTTCTATCACGCGTTAGTAGTTAATTTGTAACAAATTTTCGTGGAAAAATAAACTGTTGGTTCTGTAAAAAAAAAGCCAGGAAGACATGCCCGGGACGAATCCTGGATTGCAATGTTCTTGAATTGAATATTAATACGTATTAATAAATTCACGTGCATACGTGCAAGTATTGTTCATTATTAGGAAATAAATCCATCGTTGGCGTATGATTTTCGAAAAAATCTCAAAATCCTTTTTATGAGACGAACCTTTAAAGAAACGGTTGGTCTAGAGTAAGAAATATTAAACTAACTTGGAGAATGTCTAGGTTCAATTTTAAAACTTTCTCGGTATTATAATCATTCATCATGTGTTCCTCGTCTTCCACGTTTTATTAACACCAGAAAATGTAAAAGGGTACATTACGAGCATATTACATTTATTTAATTAGGTAGATGCCTAGCTTTCCCCCTCCGTTAGAAAGGTACAATTTCCATGTTTCTAAGGGCCACCAGGAAATGTGAATGGTTGAAAGATAGAACCCTTACGTGAACCCAAGGATCCTGTGTAGTACAGAAAAGCTGTATCATTTTAAAAATTGACAAATTATATAAACAAACGTTAAATGCTACAATTCTAAGAATGAGAAATTGAAAAGTTAGGCGTATTCAGGGGAAAACGTAAGAATAAGTCATGAAAGTCCGCAGTCTCATTCATTTACGTTATTTTTATGCTGTTTACTCCATTGATTTTTAAATTTTTTATTCGCTCTTAGTTCATGTTGTATTAATACATTTTTCCTCAATTTTATTCAATTCTCCTCTATAAATCCTCAAAGTTCAGCTTGGTTTACCGATCTGTCGAGGCCCCTTGTCCACCTCTGGATTCACGAAACCGTCAACTCACCCTTCAAAATGTATTTTTTCGGAATCTTCCACATTTGTCTTCCGACGCTGGAGCAACGGAAAAGTGTCGTGAATTGAGTACGACAAAACGTCTTCAGTTATCAGCATTATTCTTCCTTCTAGGCGTTTCTCACTATCCTTTCTTCCTGTCTTTGGCCATTTAAATCAGGGAGGGCGTTTGTTCGTAACGAGCGGATTTTCTATAAACTTGAATAAGGAGAAAATGCAGAAACAGCGAGACATGAATATCTTCAACCAGTAACGAGGAAGCGACGATATTTCGGTCGAACATCCGCGATTAGATGTGTCTCAATAGAAACAGCATCACGCCTGGTACCTTTTCCAATGCGACAGCTAGATACCTCAACAGAAAAATAGGCTATCGAAGTTCTAGGGGTATTAGAAAACTAGCAAACTGAGAGGACAGAAGGTAGTTGACTTTATTTGTCCAGTTTTAAACCTTAAACTTTATATATGATTGAAAAAGCTTGGATTGGGGGGAGGGGGTGAATTTAGGTGTATTTTCCAGTTGGCAATCAGATAACTAGCATCTTTTTGTTGACTTCGTGTGGTTTTAAAATTATATGATAAGAGTTATCTGCATATTACTTCGAGCGTCGTTTTTTACGAACTATTTCATAATTCTGTGCGCTACTCTCGTCATTATACCACCGAAAGATAACTTTATGGTACTGTTATTGTTGGGCGCACAAGAGGGCAAGAGTTGAAGATCGAAATGAAAGAAACTCGGTGAGCGTGAGGAAAACTGTATTAAAGCAATGAAGTGAGTAGAGTTTGTGTACAAAAGAGCGACACAAGGGGACGACTCGTAATATACGTGAACTGGCACGGGAAACGGTATCGGAAGGAGATAGCGAACTGTATGGGTGGAGAATACAAAGAGGAAAGTGTCTGAGTAGCACTGGGGAACGAGTGTGTCCTTCGCGAGAGTTCGTAGGGGAATGAATTAGGGTGGAGCTGTCTGTTGTGGAGAGGAATCTGAAAGTGAGGAGAGGGAAAATAAAGAAAGGAAAACCCCACTTCGGGGAAATCCATTGCCAATAACCGCGGAGGTGGAATTCGGGGAAACAATGACTTTGCCTTCGAGGGCCAAGGAACTCCAAGTTTAAATATCTGGTGCGTAGCAACACACAACTTTCCGCCACCCCTTTAAGTTCGAACACCACCTACATAGGCGGGCGCTATATCTTCGTTCAACGCATTTTTACAGGAACATTTATGGAGAACAAAATGTAGGGACTAGTTAGCTGAGAGAACTCCGAAAGTTTTATCGAAATCTTCAGAGCTGTTTTTGAGAAAATTGGAATACCGATAAATTAATATTCGACAAATCTCCTTTTCTGAGTTAACTTGGCTTATATCTCCGTTCAACATATATATACAGAAATAATTATGGAGAACGAAATGTTGGTATGGGTGACTAAAAGACACCCCATTAAGATTTATCACATCTGGTGAAGAAGTTACCCTGGAATTTACGGAAATGTTAGAAAAAACGTTATTTTCGACACATTTTGATTTTTATCTCTGTTCAATGGACCGTCACAGGAACATTTATCGAAAAGAATATGTAGGTATTAACTATTTGAAAACATCCTGTGAGTTTGGTGGAAATTGCTGGAGCCGTTTTGCCAAAAACGCGTAAAAAACCTATTTTTGCTTCAGGGGCCCACATCTCCGTTCACCGGATTTTCATGGAGATATGTATGGAGAAGAAAAGTTAGGTATTGATTAGGAAAAGATAATTTGAAAGTTTGATCAAAATCGTTGGAGCCGTTTTCGAGAAAAATGCGAAAAACCCTAGTTTTTGGTACATTTTCGTCCCCCACCCCCCCACCCCCCCTTCCCATCGGCCGAAATCGTCCATAACCTTATTTTGGTGTCTACAAAAATAACGAACAAAACAAAAAAAGAACCAGCTCAATCGGATCAGCCGTTCTCCCGCAAATCGAACTACAGACACACACACACATACACACGGACCACGCGCCGAAATTAGGTTTTTTAGACTCAGTAGGGTCTGAAACGTAAAGATCTGAAGAAAACCCAAATTTTTTTTTTTGGGCCGATTACTATACTTTCCTCCCCTTCGGGTAGCGGAAAGTAAAAAACTGATACTGATTCGGCGTTTTGCGTCTGATTGCTGATTTGGAACTGTACATGCAGCAAATATAATCAAAATCATCATAGCCGTTTGTGAGAAAAAAATATTTTGTGTTTTGATCACAACGAAAACTACATTTAGTTTAAAACTGATTTTGCGCACACCCTTATTTTGGCGTGCCATAGTGATTTGGGGGCTAAATAATAAATTTGAGTTGATTTCGTTCTGCCTTTTTATCTCAATCGTTCACAGACGCGCAGGCGATTTGCCCAAATACTGTTTTTGGATTCAGAAGCCCTTGAAACATGAAAATCTGACTGCATTAAGTAACTTTCCTTCACCCTTCGTAGAGGTAAAGAAATTAAAAATAGGTTACACGAAATATTTTTTACCAGGTTTAAATTATTTACGTAGAACCATATTATTATGTACTGTAGGTTTATTAATTGGAATGAAGCGTAAGCGGCGGCATCTAATGCTGTTAATCGGGCTAGTAGACAAGTAGGAGTAATGGTAAATAGGAGTAAAGTAAGCGCCACTTTTAAAGCGGACACAAAGCTGCGTAACTGGCTGTCTAATTGTCGAAATGACAGTTTACGAGAGTTAACTATTTTGAAGAGAGCATGACGGGACGGTAAGCGGTTAAACGGGAAACGAGAGGTAAACCGAGCTCTAAAGGTGAGTTGACGATTGCCAACGGTTAATGTGTTGATTGCAGGGTCAATTCTCCGTCGTCGAAAGATAATTCTATCAAATCCGCTCGGTCCCTCGGGCTCCAGCACGCACTGTATCATCTCCGGCTTTCAGTCCGAAGAACTATAATCTCCCCACGCACGGGAGATAATTCATCCGTTAAACATATTTCATCCTGATGCGGCAATTAATAAATTTTACGTGTGACTGCACGATTCATTATTTTGCCGACTCAATGTTTCATCAAACTCTTCTGAATATATCCAAAGCCTTTCCTCGAGTTGGAAAGGCGATTTTGATGCAACAGACTGTTAAGCTATTACATTAGAACACGAATAGAATATCCCTGCGGTTGTGACACAAAGCTTCCGCATTTTCCTGATGTTCCAGATCAGCTTGGGTTTCATCAGAGCTGACGAAAATAAGGTGTTCGTCCGCAGTGTGAAACTGATACAACTGACACAAACGTGGATTACATGTCGATGATGCGGAACGTCGAAAGGGGAGTGAAGTGTGTGACGGTTTGTTAATACGGCAATACGAACATATATTTCCAGATTGCCGCATCAGGCGCGTGAGTAACCTGCACGAGGAAACAATCTGGGCCTGTCAGAGCGTTTAGGATACCCGCCAATGGAGAAAGAACGAGACAGTCGGTTCAGCTGCTTGGTGTAAAGAGTGTTCCCACGGAGTAGGCACAGATTCATTACCGCCTCAGTTGGATGGCAAACGAAAGAACACCTCTGAACAATGCGAACTGGAAGAGCAAGTGAGGTCTGCAATAGCATGATTTCCAACAATAAACCGTCTTGTCAACACACTAGTGGCATGATCTGTTCAAGACTTACAACAATGAAACCCATGCAAAAGATGCTTCTGAGAACTCTTAATGATCGAGGAACAGAGAGCAGAGGGTGTTCACAGAAACTACGTTTACATCTAAATAAAGTATGCGTTGACAACTATTTCCACTTCTTCTTCTTCGACACTGCTAAATAAGAGTTACTTCTACACTGTGACGATACGCATGCGTGTTTTCTCGTGCATCCTCTAAGGGTAAGGGGGTTGCAGAAAGTTTTCTATTGCCACGCACCAGATATTCAATTATCTCGATCGAACTTGTATGATAGGATAACATAGTAATTGCTGAAACCTAGGAGTGCTCGGCATGACTGATGCGATATAAGGATATGGGGCTTCGCATTGACTAACATTGCGAAAAATAGAATGTCGAACAACCATTGTTTTACAAAAGCTGGCGATTGGCAACGGCGGGAGTAAAGTCATTCTCCAGTAAAGCCTCTCAATTAAGAGGCTTATTGTTAGGGTTAAACTCTGCGGGGTTTAAATAATTCAAGCGATAAGCAACCAATCGATCTCTCGAGGGAGCTCAATTTGCAGCCGTCATCGACTGGTAGAGCGAATACACAGCTAACTGCATTTGGCTCGTTGACCTCAGGTTCCACTCAGCTAATCGAGTGAGGGCGCCGCGATCACGTCCTTGCGTCACCTTCGATTAGGTTACTCAAATAAGCCATCAATTATCAAACATTCTTCTCTGAAACTAAAGTATTTAGAACAAAATTAATTTGAAGCTCCAAAAGTTCAACGTGAGTAAAAAATGTACTACTCTGGTAAGCATTTGCTGTCAATTCTACCACTCTTCAGTTGTGGTTTGCTAAGCACCACTTCAAACTAGGGCAGACAGTGACGTACTACCCACAAGAGTTCATAACTAGTTTGCGACGTTGGTGGAACAAAAGGTAAGCGTTTTCTGATTATTTTTTCTTACGTTCCTTAGCTCTAATAGTAGGAAGGCAAGCTATGCAATTGGCTGAATAAAAAGAGTTGAGTTTCCTTCAAATCGCACGTCCAAAGAACCCAAATTCGAACAATGCTCTGTGTGCGTGCGTGTGTATGGTTGAACGAAGTCCTACACGACAGCATCCACAGCCCATTGACATGGCGATTGAGTGCACGGGAGACAAGAGGAGAGTGAAATGGAAGCTGAACGAAAACTTGCTCCGCTAAATGAATGGGCATTAGATCAATGGCAAGCGAGATGGAAATCGTCGACAAAGAGACGTGACACATACGAGTTGTTTCCCAACAACCGTGGATGTCTTAGCAGAAATAGGGGTTGAGCCAGACCATTGGACGAACTAGTTTCTTACAGGGGACGGTGACTAGAATGCGCGGCTCCACATCTCTTCTCTCGAAGACTCTCTGCGCTTTTAATTTCAACTTCTGCAACTTATCCCTGCTCAGAGGAGAAGAATCCTGCACCTAGAAGAAGCGAGGCACATCTCACATTATCAAAGTATTCTTCTTGTCCGGTTGTTTTTTGAACAACAGTACTTGTTTTATTTTTATAATAGGAGAGATCTCTATATTACGAAAAATTTTCATGTCTTCCCAACAACCGAATTTTCGTAGATTACTGCGGAATCCTCGGAACTCACAAAACGGACTCAACAGTTCGCAATTTTTGAACACCTTTTAAGCTGTAGATGCTTGAACATGAATTCGAGTTCATTTTTAAAAATACGGACAGGTTCCCGTTATTTGACTTGACTTGTTAATAAACATAGTCGAAGGAATTTGTGGCTAGTTGTGGGTCCCGAAACTAACTTTTATTGAAAGTTATCGAACGCAAAGACCAAAAATCCAAGGATCCACCAAAAAACGTTAAAGTTAGGTTTTTGTTAGAGAATGACGTGAAGCGGGTTTCGTCGGGCACGTTTTACGAAAAGTCGCGATCTTGAGACGATTGCAATAGTTCTGTGTTTCGTCTTTATTTCCAGACTATGCCGCGAGTTTAGTCAAATAAGCGCTGTTAAGAACTCAAGCCGACTAAATACACAGTCTGAACAACTCAATTCCCTTCATCTTAAATATTAATCGAACTTCTTGTTTTTCTTTTTAGTTCATGCTAATAATAACCGCTTTGATCCATTTTGAGACGTGAGAGAAAAGGGAAGACACATTACAGATGAGATTTGACTGAAGTCGCGAATACCTCGAAATAAAACAGAATTCAAAGAGAAGAGGGATTCGACAGAGCCAGAAACTAGACCGGGGACCTTAGTAGATGTTTACTATCCTTAGCCCTTCGGAGTAGGGAGGCAAGTTATCTAATCGGCTGCAGAATAGTGTTATACCCGAGAAACTGTTCCTGTACCTGTACTTGGACAGTTGGTTTCCCTGAGCTTGACAAAAACTCGCTGTGATTCGACAAAACAATTGGACCATCTCCGTTGATCCCCGTTCCGAATCTTGTCCAATGAAATTGTAGATTTGTACGAATTTCCTACCGCTGGGAATGAGAAATACATTGTTACTAATACAATTAACGGATAATTGCAAAAGATGGAAGTTGATTCTGGGGCTAGGTTTTCCATTTTATCTGAAGATGCCTTCCGTTCTTTTTCCAAAAATGTTGCGCAATGCAGGGTTGGGGGGGGGGGGGGGAATAACTGCAAATGTTGAGTACAAGAATAAGTTCACTGAAACTGTATTGCACATAGTCCCTCCCGTTGCACGTTATTAGAAAATACGGATCTAAACCTACAGCAAATTCATAATAAGATTGTCCCTCTGAGCTGAAGGTTTTGTTTCTGAATTTTCCAAAATCTGCGAAGGAAAAATTGGATGCATACCAAATTTAGTAGTTTCCCTTCAGCTGCGACCAGGTGCTGAACCTGTCTGCTTAAAAGAACGAAACGTGCTAACTTTTAAGAAACGGCTTTAATCCATTAGAGTTGCGAACGGTACTTTTGGAAAAAAGTTGCATAAAGTGTTGTTACACGTACGTGCCACTCTAATGTGCAATGACTTATCTCGTATTTCCATAGACGAGTGCGCACCCGCCTTGATGTGATCTTTCCAACTCTCCCACAACAACTCATATCCTAGTTCTGACACGAACGCGTACGGGTCCGTTTTCACAGCAACTACAGAGATTTATGGCTTTTTGGGATCGTCACAAAGAAGTTAGGTTGTCGCCATTATCTTGTTCGGCTGTATAATGGTCGTATCCTAAAAAGCGCCATGTCAATCAGCTAGTATCGGCGAATGTTTCTTCTCCCGAATGTACTCTTTGTAATTCCCTGGACGATACCACGTCGTGTTATCTTTGGCATCCCTGGTATCCCCTCATCGCTACCTGCCTCGTCCTCAGCGGGAAAGAAGACCTCAGCAGTGCTTGGATGATTATGTGCGGTGAAGTGTTCATTGATACTATCGACTTTTACGAGAACCAATTTACTTACCTTTATTAACTTTTTGTGTAAGACTCGTATACATCGTATTGAAGTGGGGGGGGGGGATGTTATATCCAACTATTCCTTCTCCTACCTGTATTCATTGCTTGCTTTGTTCTTCTGTTTCTCTTATAATTCCAACACTGTGAAATAACACTTTCGAAAAAACAACAATCTCATCGACCGACTATAAATTGGTTCTTCAATTGAGGTCGTGGTATAAGTGATATCAGCCCAGTAAATTACGGAACGTTAAGTACTACCGGTTTCTCGCTATAGAATGTTCATTCAAGTTCTAACAGACCCAGATAAACTGAGTGAAAAATATATTGGATTAGTTGCCTGAGTGGTAAAAGTCGTGGAATGAGCGCGGGAATTCTCTGCTACTTTCGCGTGCCACCGGGGTCACTCCTAGGCTCCATTCTCTTCATACTTGTAATTAGCGGGCCTGCAACGTTCTCAATGGCGTGTCATACCTTGTGTGTGTAGATAACGTAAAGATCGTCCCTCTGCGTTACTCGGTCGTGCTCGTTCCATGGTCTCGTGCTTAATCCAGTGCAATGTGGTCACCTATTATCGCTCCTTTCCTCCGTCACTTCTATGCCTGCTACATTGACGAAACCCCCGGTCACTCGACTTTCTGCCGTTTGCAACCTCGGAATTATTCTCAACAAGCAGCTTGCCTTCAATGACCACGTCACTCAGTTGTCTGCTGGCGCTGTGGGGTCTCTAGAATTTTTTAAGCAACATACTCGAAAGTTCTCCCATGCTCCAGCTATTGTTCTGCTCTACCGTTCTCTCCCGTTCTTGAATACGCGTCTGTGGCGTGGCTTCCATTCCGTTTAAGTAATAAATACGCCTCTTACCGAGGTTGAAATACTCATTGCCCAAGCATGACTAAAATGTTTCTCAAAGCCATCGTAAATTTGTCTGCAGTTCGTTTTGATTGTTCTCCGAAATATCCGCTGCCTACTTCTACAATTATTTTTTTAAACGACGAGTTCTAACAAATTTTTCTATTCTCAGTCCACATTGTTTCGTTTCCACGTACCATATTTCGGTTTCCTCCCTCTAATTAGGCCTCTTTGGTTTTGGTTTTGTAGAATGGCTGTTCTTAAAATGCTTCTATGGTAGCTTTAGGATAGAAAATATTTGCACGATGTTGTCAGCGTTTGATGAGAATCGCTGAATGGTGCCGTCATTCGCTTATTCATACACTTGCACCACCCGACCCTTATTTAGGGCAGCTTGGTAATCATGGCGCAGTTGATTAGTGCGAACAGCTGCGTTCAAAAGTGTTAATCAAGTAGAATCTGGACCAGAGCACGTGGTCCCCGATTGGTTTTATTGCTTCCGTCGTTAGAACCCTTCTCACTAAACGGTCTCGGAAGAAGGATAAAATAATGTGCCAAAGAAAAGTAAAAACGAAGTGAGAGAAAAATTAATACACCAGTGGTTGAAGGGTTTCTTGATTCTTTGGAGCGAGGCGTGAGGGAAGGGATTCAATTTCCAGTGAAGCACCGTAAAAGTTATGAAACCAAGACGCTCCCGCCTTTTTTCTTTCTCATCTTCACCCGCCCGTTTCATAGCACTAAGCTGATACCTACTCTTTTCAAAGAGTACTCAAAAAATTATACTAATTACTCTTATAACCTAATCATAGAAGTCGTTGCCTGCGAACAGCAGCTAAAGAATAAGAGAAGGGATCCTACACCTATTCAGCACACCTTTGGGATCGTTGCCCAGTGAAATAGTATGTAAACCTACCTACGAAGGATCGAATAACACACACAATTCCTTACAGCCACGCGTATACGACGTAAGTGCATAGTACGCAATTGTCGAGTTTGTTTGATTGGAAGCATGGATGGTGAAGTGAAGCTGCCAACCCTAGTCACGCCTTAGGACAACTGGCCGTTTACTGACTGGCACAATAGAAGTGTACTTCAAAGATAATGTTTTGGCTTCGGGCAAGCAGAACGTGAGTGCTTATGATCGTTGCGCAGAGAGATGTGGACTGATACGCTGAGCATTGCCAACCATAGGAAAAGGATGGCAGCAGTGCAGAGAAGACGCATTGCTTCCTCATACCGCACTGTTTCTCTAGAGCCAACGTTGGGGCTTGGTGTTGGTAGTCGGTGTAGTCCCAATCCACTTCCTGGCATCCGAGCTGAAAGATTTGCAACCATCAAGTGAGCGACCTGAGTATAGCTGCAAGGAAAAAAAGGGGGAGGCTGTCACCCTTAAGATGTGAAAAAAAAAGAATCAGACGCAGCAGTGGCTCAGCGTTACCACAGTGAAATGGATTCTTATGATACTCAGTTTCTTATGAGACATGAGGCTTCTAGGGTGTAGCTGCACCAAATTAGTGAGGCCGCTTACAAACTGCTTGCACTACAGGGCAACTAGATGATGCTTGCCATGCCATCCTCTCTACCCAAAGGTGGGTAGGCTGACGAAACACGTCATAAGACGCAGTCAACCTGCTCACACCACAGACCCCATCATGTTGAATTCCGAGAAAAAAAAACTGAAGGTCTATTGCTCAATTCGCCCGAGCAGTGCTAAGGAAGAAGCTTGGTGATCCGGAGCCAGTGTCTCACTGGGATGAATAATGAAGTCATGGGTTAAAAATCACTCCTGAACCTCCCAAATGGTGGCAGACTGCCAGATTGGTATCTCAACACAGGTTCATGGGGCCGCAGATTGTCCTTCTCAAGTCCCATTAAAAAAACAAAGGTAATGTAGGTTTGAACACGGTTTTCCTCGATGAAAGCATAGATGGCTGAAAAACGTTGTATACGTGCCTTACTGGAAGGACAGCCACAACAATGTAAAAAGTACCGATAACCAAAACAGTGACTTCACGAGGGACTGGAGTAAGAGAAATTGACGTGATGTCACTGGTTTCAGACTATTTTTATAAAATAGATCAAGTTGATCCATGTTGCACAGGAATATACAATGACGCGAGTTAAGTAAATCATTGGTATTCTATCGACTATATGCTAACACTGTGTCGAGCTGTAGCTCATATTCTATGGTTGACATTACAACTCAGTTTTTAGGAAGATTGTTACGTCGTATATCTTAATAACTGAATGTTCACTATTACATGTATTGGCATATTCAGACTCGTTATTTTATTTTTCAAGGCAGATTTTATATTTATAGTATTATACTATTTGTTGTGCTAGAGATGTTCGTGAACTATTTCACGCATTCGTTGTTGGGTGCAAGAATGGGGGAGGATCGCAACAAAACTGAAACTCGGTGAGCGTGAGGAGGACTGTATTATACGTGCGTACGGACTGGAGTAGAATTGAACTTGGGGTGAGATGGAGTACAAATGGGCGACACAAGGGCAGTACTCGGAACGCGTGAACTGGCGACCGTGTGAGAGAGTGAGAAGTTACTGGGGTGATAGTTGGAAGCAGAATGATATTGGAAGAGCTCTGTCGTCGATAGGAAAATGACATTGGGAGAAAGAAATAAAGAAAGGGGAAAACCTAAGAAACGGGGCTGGAGGACCCGCAGCTGAGGGATTCCCGCGGGTGAGGGGCAGGTATTGAAATAGTTGGAGACAATTAGGCGGTCGGAGACATTGACGTGGGGAAGTCCGAGGTCAATGACGCTTTGCGTCGAACATTCGTAGTGAAACAACAGTAACGCTTTACATCTGGTTGATGGGCATTAATGGCCTTATCGAGAGCAACATGATTTTCAGGATGGATTACTGCGTTTGTTACAACACGAATACACGTTCGGTGTATTGTAGTTATGGTAACGATTATAACTCTACTCAATTGTTCTGCTAACTGGCACACTCTTCAATCTACTGATTTCAGTTACCCTTTCACACAATCCTTTGATATATTATGGGATTGAATTCCTGCGTTTTGGCTGGCGCTATTTTTAAGTACTCTAATTTGGGAACTGGTGAAATAACGGGTGAAAATACAATAAAAAACAAACGAAAAATGCCGACGAGAGAACGTAATAACGGGCGGATTTTACTCATGCCCTTATTTTGGCGTCCCATGCAGATCTGCAGGCAAGGTATTAAGTTTGACCTGATTTCACTCAACCGTTTTCTCCCAATCGCGTTCACACATACACAGAACATTTGTGTTTTCGGACTCAGTAGGCCTTGAAACGTAAATACCTGAAAAGAACTTTACACTTTTTTTTCCAACCGATTACATAACTTTCCTTTCTACTTCGTAAAGCCAAGGAAAGTAACAAACAATCGGAAACATAGGTGTTATTGTAAAAATCTCTTGATCTTCAGTGAGCCTGAACGGCTTCAAACCAGGACTGAGGGCAACATTCTCGCAACATACCTTCAACAGACAGATAACTTCTTTCTTCAACATTGACTATATCAGACATTCGACCGACATCGTCATATTTTCTCTGGTCTTTGTTGGAAGGAATATATCATAATTCATCGCACTCATTATAAATTAGCTATAGATAGTCGAGCAATCAATCACAAACATTGGATAATCCGATACATTAGGAAGTAGGGGAACAACTGCAACTACTGCAATTCTCGTCTACTATTCCTTATCTTTAATATGAGTTTGGATTTCAACTTTATACTCCAATTTGTTGAACTGCGTTTTATTTTTGGTTACAGGAAGACGAAAAATAATAAAGATGAGTGTCTGGTCGCTCAAGAATTGCTCCATCCTGTCTGCGCTCAACAGCCTGAGAATAACGTCATTCCTACTTGTCATTCTTTAGCGCAATCTTGTATAGAAGATCCACCCTGCAGGTACGTAGTACGGTATTTTACCTAAACCTTAAAAGGGGGCTCGTTTTTTTCTCGCTTCGGCGTTGTACGATGTCATCAAATATCGCTCGTCTAAATTTCCCTCTTCTGACCCTGTCCAATTAATGGCACAAATGGGGCAACCCTCGAGAGGTCGCTCGTAGAATCTCCTGTTTCAGAATCCTTTTCTGAACTAAAAGTTCTCCTCTGCACGTCCTGTGAATTTACTCTTACCCTGCCACGTCATACTTGTTGTCATACTCTCTTTCTTTCTGTGAAACTGTGAATACCATCCCAACCACACACGTCAACCACGAATTATTCCTTCGTGGTTTATTCACACGGTGCTACTGGTGATAATAACTCCAACAAACCAACGATTCAGAAGATATTTACTAACACGGATGCCAGACTATTTCAACTATCTTGATTCTTACAATGAGCTGTAGGAGGGTATCCACAAATGACTAGTACGTTGGAAAATAGATAGTTCTTATAAAAGGACAAAGTTGACGGTGGTGGTGGAGGAGGCTGGACCGAAAACAATTTTCTCTCCTGTCAGAAGAGAGTCAGGTGAGGGAAATTTGAGCTGCATTTCATGTGCGACACTGAAGGAAATCATATAAATAGAAGGGAGGCCAGCGTAGAGGAGTTGTTTAAATTGGTAAGTGGAAGGAGATGAGTGGTGAGTGAATGAAATAGTTTCTGTAATTTAACGGTAATCATCACCCATCACTTACTGGGCTTGCTCATACTATCTCCTATTCTACTCTTCCTTAATATCCCGAGTCAAAGCTACAATAACTTCCCGTTTGACGAGTGGATGTGTGCGAGAAGCTTCTATTGGCTCGGACGTGCTCCACGTTACGAGGAGAGAGAGAATCCCGGAAAGAATAACAACGTTGGGGCTTAAACCCTGCGAAAGTTTGAGACCCCCTCGATATCAGCCGAGCAACTTTGCATTATTCGAGGCCACTTCACTTGAGCTCGGGCTCGCCAAAATAACCCCTTCCGCGGTCGAAATCCTTAACGCTCTTTGGATCTTAACCGGGCTCACAACATTCGGAATAAAAAGGTTTGTCAGTGCATGATGAATCGCGGAAAATCGAAAACGCAATATATCGCACGAAAATTCGTAAGAAAAAATGGAGTTATTGGTGAGTACGGTTATCTTGTGATTGTAAACAAATGAGCCTTTTTTAGAGAGTGCAATTCGAAGTTAAATGTCGTAAGAATCTTACGTGTGTTGTTATGTGTTCATTACGTTTTCATTTATCAAATGGTTGAATAAATAGCTGTGAGAAACAGGAAGAAGTCACATATTCAAGACTGGAAGACTTCTATTTAGCGAACGCCTGTTCTGCATCCATGGGTTGCCAGAAATATATTTATTTAAAGCAATATGTAGGTTTACTTAACTAATAGTCAAATCATTCAGAAAAATTAGATTCTAATTGTCAAGTTTTCGAAATTCGATAAATGTTATAAGAGCCGTATTCGAGAAAACTCCAAAACCACTCGTTTTTAAAAACACCCTTAGTGCTGCTTGTGAGCAGTTTCAAATAATGGAGCGGTAATATAAAAACGTTCATTCGAAAATTCAATATAGCAGCACGATAACCTATGAAATATTTCGAGGAGAATCGATTTTAACTTTATAAATTCTGCTCGTAAATTGTGTTACAATGCGTTAGTATTACAATACGCTACACAATTACAATTCAATAACGGTAATAAAATAATTAAGCGCAATTCCAGAATACAACTATTGTCGTTTCTTCAAATCACTTTCTGCCCAACGCTTGCTTCCGATTTCACAAAAAATTAAAAGATCCAGTTTTCTTCAGATCTTTGCGTTTTGAATTTGTACAGAACCAACTGCTTTAAAATCCAGTAATTTTTGTTCCCGCCGCTCTAAATGGTTCAGTTGATGGACGGGAACTCAGGCAGTGCCTCTCTTCGGCGTGGTTGGAAAGGGCTTCAGAAGGCATCTATGGAGGATACTACCGGCACTTCCGAGCTTTAAGGTTACAACAACAAGCTCATGTACATATGTATATCAAGCGCCATAAGGGAAGCAGGTAGCTGGTGCATCGTCATCCGTGTACTGGGAGGTGAATCGACTGAGTAACTCTCTTATGAATGTTCAGAATCGGTACTTTTGATAAGGAAATTGACCGGGGAGGTGGAAAGTGGCATGGCCGAGTCGTCTGAAGAAGGAAGGATGTCTGACATCACCGGCGCGAGTGCCAACCAGTCCGCTGGGGAACTGTGAAGTTAAGGTTGTCTCTGTAAGACGAACTTATTCTCACTTGACGAGCCAAAAAGCGCAAATATGACTGAGGTTGCGTGTCTGTAAGCGAACTACATATTATTTTAGCAACGGGGGTGTAATCCAAGATTCATGGGAAAAAAATATTTGCCAGACATCAAATGATCGGTTTTTCAATACTCTACGAAACAGCTCCGATTATTTTCATCACACTCACATCCGACTAGTACGTATCACTGAGAAAAGGTGGTGACACTGGGTGGGAGCAACCCAATAAATTCCAGGGCGTTAATCACTATAAGTTTCTGCGTCTCCGTAATATCTTAGATTGTTCCCAGTTCATTTTAGCTGGGAGAAAAACAGATTGGGTTGAGTGTATATGGGGCTGAAGAAAGTCGCGTGAAGCGTCGCGCCAGATATCTCACTCTCTCACTCACTCGCTCTCTCTTCGTGCATATACCAACGTGGTTTAGGCGTAATCAAAAATATTTGGGTCAATTAATGCAACTGATATCCCCTGGCATAATGAAATTAACGCTCCGCTGAGAAGAGTATGGTTCATTTCACGCTAAGCCACCTACGTATTAGTAAGTTTCACGGGTTCGGTGACCACTTTTTAATTTCTTCTATCGAATCCCCAATGACTCCGTGAATTCACTCAACTTGTGCAAGTTTCCTTCTTTCTCGAACGGCAAAAAGTTTAACGCAATCCCGGTACAAAAGAACAACCTCTCAGATCCATTACATCCGCCAGGTTTCGCCCTTAGGGGCCGAGCTCCAAGACTGATAGCCGCCAGGAGAGTAAGACTCGGCCTGACAGTTGAGTCATTTGTCTTGGCTTCTCCCACGAATTTTTCCTTGATTTCCGAACCGAACCTTTGGCAGTGTTTGCTGGGAGCTACTCTTTCATTTTATTCTTTCCCCTCGGTGATGCAATGTTGTCAACAAACGTTGGTCCCAAGGTATTGAAAAGGAACCCATTTCCTCCTCTGGCGGTCGAGAAAATTGGACCTCGCTAAGTTCATTAGATCGATTGACTCACGTTGAAGAACGGTTGCGCCAATGCGAGAGACGATACGAAATGTCCGTCAACTCTCGATCAAAGGTATTTTCTTATCAGTTGGTAACAATTGAACCATCTAATGGCAACGAAAAGAATTCTCCTCGGAAGATATTACAAACCGGCTCTGTAGTCAACTTCTTTGATGTCTTACTAAGACTCTCGTGTTACACCTAAGGCGAAAAAAGAAAATTGTGAGGTTGCTTAAGCAGTCACTGGTCGAGGGCATGACTTAAAAAGGAACCAAAGGAGCAGAAAAGTAATTTTCAACAAGAATGTAAAAGATGGTGAAAAAAGAAGGGGGAACACTAAAGACCCCCTTTTCGGAAACCATTTATCGAGGTTGGAGTCACTTCAGTGTTACGTAGTTCCCTTGGATCTGAACATTTTTGTAAGTATTAGCAGATACCTATAATTATTTCCTGGAAAATTCTTAAAATAGGCCGATGACCCAAATACAATATTCAAGGACTAATGAAGTGGTGCATTGCCTGAAACCCCACTGTACGTTCCTGATTTCCAATGTCAGAAGACCAACGAACTCACGTATGGGCTGAATTAGGTGACCCATAAACAATTCGGATTTCGTTTATGTTTGTGTATTAGTTCAGTTATCTTGTCCTTCTATCTAGGAACTCAGTATTTCCTGTCCGAAACTTTACTGCTCCTTTTGTTAAGTGGTAGTTTTATGTTCACAACTTGGATTAATCATATACTGCTTAGATTGGTGAAGGACTACGTAAATAGTTCATTTTCAAATTGAAGAACGGAGTACTGCCGGCCTCACGGTGGCCTTTGTTCGCTCAAAACGAATGATAAGTATGCGAAAGTATAACGTGTAAGAGATTGTACCAGGCCAAACTGTTTGGAAGAAACTGGTAGCTGAAATGAATTCGTTGATTTAGGAAGCATTTTTAAGGTAAGCCTTAAGGGTTCGGAGGATTGTAGGTGGCTCCAGGGCCAGGATCAAGACCCGCTCGTGGCGTCTGGTTAAGGTTAATCCCAGGTGACACAATCCCCTTGTCACTTCATACCCTCACCATAGGAAAAAAACGTCTACACAAAAATGACTACACAAGATCACGATAATCAGCTCGTTCGTAAATTTCTCAAGAATGTAACCCACCTACAGGGTGTGGGTTTTGGTTGCGCTCCGACCTCATCTCAAACATGGCACACAGCACCGCGTAATTTTGTTGATCAACTTACCACTCACTGAAAGGTCCCGTGATCTGTCTTGGAATTGAACATTAAGAATACTTCTGAGATATTACGCTTCTTTTGGTTGCCTTACACTCATCTTAGCCTTCAATACTGGTATTACATCATAGATCAAAGTTTACTTCTTTCATTAGTCGAGGCTCATCGACAGAGCTTATTGGAACTTTTAGGGCGAATGATATATCGTAAATAGTATAAATATGGTAGCAATAATGTTTTAACTTCGTCAACAGTGAACAGATTAACTGGAAGCGCTAAATATACGGGTGGTACAAAAACTAGCCGTTCAAACGCCAATATTTAAGAAGCACGTGAGAGTGTTGGTGGAAATCTAGGAACGTAAATTCAGAATCGTCGACAAACTGCGATTCGGCCTCAATTTTGAAAAATGTTTGAACTGCGGCCTCCAAACTTTCGTTATTTTAAAAATATTTTTCAATGATGAAAACACATTTTAGCATCCGTGTGTTAGATTAGGGACATCCTGTATATAGTGTGGTAGACTATTTTGTAAACGTATCGCGATATAAAGCAGGAAAACACGGAGGAGTGAATAATTGAATCCATCACTGGAGCTGTACGGAATTTTTTCGGGTAGTACTTCACTTTGAAAGAAGTACAGGTTGAAGTGTCAACGCCTTTAAATGCATGTATGTTGTTGTGTATGCGTGTAAAAGTGTTCGAGGCGGGTTTCTTTTTCGAAAGTGTGCAAATATTGTACGATTCGTTATTAAGCTCTTGTAACTCTTCAATTAATCAAAAACTCCACGACAAGGCGCAATGATGTAGACGTATTTTTTAAATTATCTAATACGATCACCACACACGTTTTCAAGAATTATTACATATTTCAATACTCTCCTCAAATCAACATCGGGTTAGTAAAAGTAAAAGTGAACCAAAACCGTATAAAAGAAATTTGAAGAGAGTGAAATTAAAACTTGGTTCCTCAACTGTTAATATTACATGTACAAAAGTTCTACTAGTCTTTTCTCTGATCCCTCCTTTTCATTTAAGCTGAGGGTTCAGTGCACAACTCACAACCAAACTTGTTTATTATAAGATGATATTTTAACTGAAGAAAATAGTTGTTGATGATGAGACAACGAAGAGTCGCTCATGGAAACAGCATCCATGCTCTTGAGAATACTGATCCATCATAAATTTTGAGCATTGCTTCATTTCGATAAGTGGCTATTTAACCCAATCAACATCCATAAACTTACCATTCTCTCCATTTACAGGATAGGATTGGAGAACTATGTACAAGCTTGTGCTGTAGATGCAGTGACCAAGCAATGCGCTGGGCCTCCTCAAGTATGCAGGACAGCCATGCTGGGTATTCTTGGAACTGCCCTCAGGTCTAATTGCGCTTGTAAAGGCACTGATTTTTCACAACTTTATGACTGCATGGGATGGCAACGTGTCCTATGGTTCAACCCATGTGTGGGTGAGTAACACCGAAATTTTGCTTGGCTGCTGTCTGTTTAGCGTATTAAAGTAATAGCTTGTTTCCCATCACTCATTTGATTTTTGCTCATTGAGTATAACCCCGTCGGGAGCACAATATTGAAATAGTTATAGTTGATAAAATAAGTCGTCATCTTACTCAACCATAGATGGCTTTTGGTTCTCAATATCTCTGCATACTCAGTGCTCACATTTATGAATGTGACATATGATAAAAAATAATGATTTGGATAACCTAAACTACATGTTTGAATCACTCAGAGAAACTAAACCTGTTCCTAAACTTTTGAGAAACTGCTTTTTCAGGGTATCCCAGTTTTTGGTCTTAGCATTATTGGTTCAGCCAATGAAAGTTGTGGTTTATAACTAGGCTTTTTCAGATTTCTAGCTGTTATCATTATTCACAGTTCCTCCAACTGCAAGGACTTCTAACGTGATGAGTATCTGTTAACCATGTAACAACCATAATATAAATTTCTGGATGGATGCTGATGATCCGAACCCTATGTTCAGCCGTTCTCTTAAAATTTTAATACTTACCCGCACCGTGGTCTTTAGAAAAATTACATTTATTGTTCTGTTTTTTAGTGGAATCACAGAGAGATTTTCATGCAAGAAAACGGATCGGTGAAATAGTAGCAACTGAGGGAACAGCTTCACTACCCTCAACACCAAGTCGTCTGGTGGTTTCTGTAACTACTACCAGTCTTGCACCAACTATAAGAATCCACCACACACCGCCACCAACCCAAGCTACGGCTCCAAGCCCCACAAAAGAGCCTCTGACGTCCACTTTGATGACAACCACTCGAAAGCCTACAACCACTACATCAACAACCACCTCTACAACGACTACTACTACTACAACTACAACTACTACGACTACATTAGCTCCAACTACTCGAACCACTACTACCACTACGACTCACCGACCTCTCCCAACCATTGCAACAGGTGTGTTATAGACTGTTTTACTTTCTTTAGTCCTACTATAACCATTACTACTGATAGTTATCATGGCAATCAAAACACCAAATTTTTTATCTCAAAAACAGATCTAACAGCTTTTTGTTTAAATGTAGTGTATGGACAAACATGTTGGAAGAAACAGATTTTAGCAATGTTTCTTTAAAAAGCTAACTCATATGGTAATAGTACTCTCGAAAAAAAATCAAGGTGATTTTCCCAATAAACTACCTATACAATGGGAACCTAACAACGCTCATAAAATTATAATGTGCGCCCACAGAAATTCTCGCTTTTAAACCACTGCCTTTTCACTTACAACCATTTCTCACAGTTTTCACCTGATAATTCTAAAACAGTAAACATGCTTCTCAGAAAAATCTAGTTTCCAATCTTATGAATCATCAACACTAATTACGCAATAAAGGCATAATCAGAAGCAACTCAATAAATTTTGGAATTTTCATCGCCACAAGTTTCTACCTAGAACCTTGAACTACCATTAAGGAACTGAATTATAAGTAGTAGCTAGATTGACAAAAATTGAAAAATGCGCGTGAGGCTGAAAAATGTTGTGGGCCCCTCCAGATATGCACACCAAGACCTGCCTCATTTGGGTTTTGATTTTGAAAAACTGCATGCTCCAAAAAAATGAAAACGTTAGTACAAAATGAAGTAACGCGTGCAGGATAATACTGGATGCTGCGATATCCAACTTGTGATTGTTTTTCACCCAACAACTCGATTTTTGTTGCTTCATTTTCAATGTCAAAACGCTGATTACAAGCACAATAATTTATAAATAGACCTTGAAAATCAATTATCAGAACTAAACCCTCAATATAACATTAGCTTACATAAGAGAGATTAAAACTAAACTTGAATACCCTGTTCGCATACCAATTCCCACTAGTGGATTTTTTCCTTTTTTATTGCTAAGAATCTGATACTCTTACAACCTGCAGGCAGCAACGACTGTATGGACAGTAGCTCAATTTTTGAAGAGTAACTTTTGTTTCTGCTTAACAATTTTCTACTTGCACATCAGCAAAGCATCTTCATGAAATCTGAATGGCTGTGAAACTTAGATAAGTCTAGCAGTAGTTCAAGTTAGTTTAATCTTCTGTCAACTAGGTGGATTTGAAATTCATGGTGAGCAATTTTACCGACTACTCGTACGAATAATTTAATTTTACTCATTTGATTTATATTGGCAGCTATGGTCACAATAAACACAACAGGTGTATTTTAAGTAGTTCATCTCACGTGACCAGAGATGGGGTCAATTAGCAGTGTCAAAGTGAGGGAAAGAAATTAATTTTTCATCGTTTATTTCAAATCCGTCCCTGATTCTACCTGGGATAAATCTTCAGTGCTTATTTTTCCACCCAGATAGAGCTTACAACAGCAAAGTCTGTAAACCTTGTGCTCTACATTGAGCCAGCTTGCTGTTAGGTGTTTTATACGCTTGACCAGATGTGTTATGGTGTATAACCTAGAAAAAACTACATTCCATTAGCATAGGGCCTCCCTCTGAAAACAACTTACCTACTTTTACTGGCAAGCTCTGAGTAGACTGGCAATCAGATTTGAGTTGTATGCTGACAATGACCAGTACCGGTTGAAGGTAGCAACTCTGGCTAAAAGTAAAGCTCACACCATCGAGGTATTTATTGAAGTTTGGGGGATCAATAAGGTCAATAATGAAAGAATAACGTTTTGATTACGTTCTCTGCTCAATTTTGTGGTCGTGCGAATGTCCCATATGGGCCCATTTCAGTCACTAAGCTGAACTGTGCATCAGGCGTGCGATGAGCACTGTGAATTAAATTTTGATGTATCGGTTGATTCTTCTTGGACTTCGATGACGAGGTGGGGTCATCGAACACCTTACCAAAACAAAGGACCACCATATTGATAATAATAAAGTCACTAAATATGTAGAAAAACTGGAAAAAGAACATGCTGAAGGCGGCTGTGATAAATATGTATAAACCAACGCGGATCAAATAATATGAAAAGATTCAGGAATTGAGACTAACAGGGAGGATGTTTTAAAATAACCTTGACAAACTGCAAAACACTGCAATGACTGCATACGAAGTAAAAGAATTGGTGCGAAAAGCATCGAAAAAGGAATCCCTGGGAGGTGAACTTTGGATAGCTGTTTTTATACCTTAGGATACCCCAAGTAATCACCAACTTAGGCTCGATGATCCACCAACTTCGCTAGAAATAAAAAGATCGAGCCGATTGACCCTCCTGATAAATAATCGATATCATTTTATTCACACAGAGCCCCTCATGTGCCTAGAGTGTGACGAACACACCGATTAACACACTGGGCTCATTTTGAGCAGCGAACGTGTTAAAGGGTCAGAAAAGTCTCAGCTTGAGTATAATTAAAATAAGCAAGTGATCACACCTTTTCCAATATGTACAGCAGTTAGTAAGCTGTTCCCATTTAAAAAAGAGGGCACACTATAGTAATAATATAGTCGCACTAGGCCATTACCAGACCATCTTCCTGGTGTAGTATAATGACCCAATCCCAAGAAGAATGAAATGCACGTTTTATTATACTGCGAGTAGCACTAAAAGAAATGGAAGCAATGGTGCAAGCCCCTATAACTCATACGAGTATAACCATCTTCAAGGGTTTAGGAACAGTCATTCAATAAGGAAACAGACCTGGTGCAAGCCACACTTGTAATCGCATGACTCATTGGAGGAAGAAAACGAAATCGTCAGAGGCACAGGTAGTGGAATAGTTATTCACTCTGGCATTCAGAGGCTAATGAAAGACTCATAAACAGCCAGGCTTCCTGCTCTGGTAGTTGTTAAATTCCTACCTGGACTCAGAGCCTTTAATTTCCTGCGAATACCCCAACACTTTACCTTTATTGTTGTCCTCCCATATGCACAAAATATAATGACATACAAAGACTTCTCCAGTTTTTAGAAATCATCTTTGCCTGAATTTGGTTCTGCCCTGTTCTGACATAGATGCTTTGTTATTACTTTTCTAAAAGTATGTGAAATATAATGATTGTTGTTGCATTAAGGAAGCTGTTTAAGGACGAACCATAATTGATTGGTTTTAATATCAATGTAACATGCCTTTGCATCACAAACTATCATATCCAATTTAATTATGTTTATCATTTTTGTTTGACCTAGAGGTGAATTTTCGAGTTGCAATGAGTATGTTTAGTTATGATTTAAAAAAACTAACTGTTCAGCTTTGAGAAAAAACCTAAGTACCTGAGCTTTATGCTCTTATGAGTGTTCAGCAATGATCATTTTGATATGGAAATAGCCCTGCCCTGATGATCTGAACAGAGCTTAGAGATGTGTTTCAACACTTTCGCTGTTCCAACGTCAGGTCAGGGTCAAAGTCTAGAGTTTTGGTAGGGAATGTAAAACACATTACAAAAGAGGAAGAAACAAACTTATTAACAGCATTTCCCAAAGGTTCGCCTAACAGTCAGTCAGGGAGATGTTTTGGAATGCAAATCTGAAACAATCACTTAAGGCTCACCCATGAACAATAAAGTAGTGGACAATTGGGAACGGATAATTGATAATTGGGCATCTCCTCCAAAATGTGGAGGTTATAATGATATGTTGTTGAGAGGAACTGGACAATCAGACGTCCAATGACATGACAGCAATGAGGCAAAAAGGAGAAGAAAGCTCATTGCATGAATGGAAAAAATGGCCCCATGTCTCAGGAGACTCTTTGGCTTTCTCAAGGCCCTAATCACTATTGTACACAACCAGTCCAGGAGAAGACCCACTCCATTTCTTGGAAGTTCATTACATTTCATAGTTCACATCGTGGCATTAATGCCATAGAACAAATTAACCTTTTATTTCTAATACTTTTACGATAAACGTTTTCATATGGCCACCTTCTTCCTTCCATTCATCAATTTATTTACTTTGTAGAATATTGTGTGGTGACAAAACCTGGCCAACCCAATCAATACATTTCGGAAGGAGATGGAAAAAGAGTAAGTTTTTCATACATTATTTTTTCGAATTCTGAGATTGATTTCAGAATGATTCATCAGCTCATCAAAAAACTGAAAGACGGGACTTTTTTTAAATGTTTTGTCTGGTTAACAAGCTGTTTCACGGTATTTCTGCTAGCCTTACTTGTATTGTAGCTACTTGTCATTACTATCAGTTTTTTCGTGGCTTTCAAGGACAATTACTGCTTCTAATGACCACCATTTAGATCCCTACCTCAATGTTGAGGCTACTGTGGATAGAATAACATTGATTATCATTCTCAGCAATAAAGGTTTTCCATTGGAACTAATTGCTTGTGATATTGCCACAACACTCTCCAGTTGGCTCTCAGCTACGTACTTCAAGCTGCTCTATCAACTAGATAATTTTCTCAGTCGTGTTTTCACCTGTGTGGTGGGGGGGGGCTAAATGTTTTCATCTAGTGTTATTTTAGCTTATCACGTCCTTGAATAACATCTTAAAAACTAAAAACTAAGTGTTCTGAATGCTTGTTCCACGAAGTTGTAGCTGGTATCATAAATAAATAATTACAATGGCCATAGCATTAGAAGACCTCTAATTTGATCGTGTATGCTTCTTCTAATAGCTATACAGAGAAGGTGAGCCAGATTGTTCAGACATTTGCCAATGCCCAGATGGCTCGCTAATCTGCAACACAATATGCGTGGAGCGCCATCCTTGCAAGACTGACTTTGCATTCTACAATCATGCAGCTCCAGCATACCAGGCATATCGAGGGCGCTGTCTATGTTATTCTGGTCGTTTCATCTGCATGAGGCCTGCTCCAGGTGACTTTCACGATATTTTGTTTTGTTACATTTTTGTGGCTTACTTTGAGCAAATCAATGTTATCAGGACTATTCATGCATCCGTGGAAACCATCATATTACACGTATGAATGAGCAGTATAGTGAGTACGGTGCACTAATGTCAATGCTTGTATGGAGCAGTACAATTCTTCTAATCGACGATTTTGATTGCAGACACATACGAGATGCCACAAGGGGTTTTCTTATTTCTTGGATATAGTGAGACAGACGAAACGCTCCTCAAACCGCTTACAAAAATGGAAGTTCAAGACGCAGTTGTTTCACTCCACAACCTCCTAAGACTGTATGTTAAACCCAAGGTACGAATACGAAACTGAGTACATCTCTTCAGTCTTCTAACCCTATCACAGACTGCTCAGACTACCACTCAATAGAAAACTATTGGACATACTCAGTGATCATGTAGGCAGGGTATGAATTCTATGCAACTTTGAGTTATGCCCTTTTTATTGTAAAAACAAAAACTAGGTACTTCGTTTTCAACAGTTATTTGTAGTTTAACATTTGACTTTCATGCAAATTACCAATCTTCAAGTAGGATCACTCAGTTCTTTCCCTTGTGCACAAGGTGACAGGCTAGGTTCATTCCTCTCACTTTGCTCTGTAGTTTCACTGACCAAAATATCGATGAGTTAGTTCTATTTTTGACGAATTTTCGTAACATGAAATGGTGAGAACATTACCCCCCCCCCCTGTTCAGCTGGCCTACCTGCACTTAACAGTTCAGTGCAGCAGCTCTGTCACTTTCTATGTCAAATTCTCAACCTGATACAACAAATTTTAGGAGTGGGCCCTTGGACCAATCCATAATACAATTGTTGGAAACTTCTAATATGTATGAGTAAGGTTTGATGGTACTGCAAGCAGCTTTTTAAAAAGAGTTAACTTTTATTATTACACACATTTGTTCAGTCAATGACAGTTTCTTCTCCTTTTAAATCAAGATAATACTTAGACTATAAGCATCGATGATTTTTACTGCGATTAAATTTTTCTCCAGTGTTCAATTTAAAATATTTAGAAAAATAATTAAATTTCTTACGATAAAATGTTATTTTGCTCACTGTATAATTTCAGACCCCGTGCATGCTTTCTATGTACAAACTGTCTTCTGAAAACGTGATACTGGTTGCCAAGTTATCAGACAGTAATTCTACCTTGACGAGGCCCGATGAAGAACCAGAACCTGGTTTGTTGAAAAGACAACAGGTGAGATTTATTGCACTGGAAATTACTCAAATGATGTTGGTTTATCTAAAGATGGTTTCAAATAATTTGCAGCGCTGTGTAACGGTTTATTAGATATTTAAGGTTCAGGAAATACTAGCAATAGTTAGTCAGCCGGGTCACATACGTCGAATCGAGTGTAGATTATGGTCCAAACCTTGTTAATGGTGCAAATCAGTATTACAATCAGTAGCATCAACTTGGCTGACACGTTCTGTCCTTCTGAATATTTCGTTTTGTTCTAGGAGGAATGCGAAGGACCGCTTCAAGAGATCAGTGAGATGATAAACAATCAACATTCCATAGTCCACTCTCACCTCCTTCTGTCCATTTTCAAGATGGCTGAAGTTGAGGTAGTCTACCCTGCGCCAAGTTCAGCCACCTGTGTCGCATCTACCTGTATTTTGCTCTCAATAATGCAAATATGGTTCATTTCTTCATGACCATAGCGTAATAAGTAATGAACACAACAAAAAAAACAGTAAACAAAGTAACGTATATCGCTAAAACAATCTGTGGTTAGATCTGTGTTTCAATGTTATCTGTCAACTTCTGTACACCTATAAGTTTCCAAATGCCTGGTGGCTGTATTGATGCTCTGTAAAACGTCAATTATTTTAAAGAACGATAACAATAATGTCATTTTCTCTTTGGGTGGATACAATCTCATGGATGTAATATTATATGTGTACAGAATTGTTATAAAGTTGAACTGAAAGAATGTGCATCCTGCAAGCTGCGAAGTTGCGTAATTTCGTCTCATTGAGCATAAATAACCAGCTCATCAAGGCGTTTATTTGTGATTGGTTACGTGTGTCACCGATTAGAAGAGCATCTGCGAAATTAAAAATGTGGTTCTTTTGAATTTACAAAAGGAATGATTTTACGACCACCATAAATGGAAGACTCCTTCTCGTGTATTTCTCTTGATTGAAGCGCAAATGTTTTGATTTATAACGTGTACCGACAACTGTTCGTTTTATCCTTGAAAGCCAACAGTTCATTCAGGATACATATACTCGGTATTTTGAACTTTTGGAAGCACAATAATTCACATAAGACCACATGTAAAATGAGTGAACTTCGAATAATGAGATTTTCCTACATGATGAAACTTGTAAAAGTGAGTTTGTACAGATACACGCTACTGTAAATGTTCGAAGAGCAGTAAAACATAAGATCCAATCTCCAATGTATCTCAAAATTTGCCAACCCTCAAGCTTTTACCTGAGGCAGGATACATCTTAGAATTTACATGGTCCCAGGAAAATTTTGGTTTTGACTACTACATTAATGACTTTAGTACATTGCACAATGCTTATTTGACAGAAATGAAACATTTTTCTCACAGTGTGTGTTGTTAGGGACAAAATATCCCTCTCCTTTTCTTGAACATACATTTCCATCTCTTGATCACACAAGTGACTCATCTACATTTTGACAATAAAGTTTAGATGGATCACTTTTGTAAACAGCCAATACTTAACAAATCCTTATGGTAAAAGCTCGTGATGTCTAAATTTGATCAAACAGGTTCGTGAATGTTGAGATTTATTGATAGCTCTCATTTTACGTCTCTTTGGAATTTAACAGTGCCATATTCACTGATGAAGGGACCTTAACTCAATTGGACCCAGATTTTAATCTGAAAATCTCAGTCTTGACGTAACATTGTGAATAAAATTTATCAGCCCACGTGACCACAAATCGACGTCCAAGTGAATTTTATTATTCCCTAAAAAATTTAATTAACTAATGTGACGACTCTTAAAAAAGCATAGCTAGGTACTTTAAGCACCAAACTTCGATGAGTGAATAGATTTTCATCCACTAAAATGAAGGCTGTTCCAAAAGATTGCTCCAAAGGCCTGAGAATCTTCAGTTTTATAGCAAGTTTCTTTTTCACTATTCATCTTTTTTTTATTCCACTAATAATGGTCAGTCTGTTCAGTAAGATTCAAAGAATTCTTTGTCAAGTTTTACATAATGTAAATTTAAGCAATATTTTTTACTGCTTTCGCGTACAAAAATGAACCAGACCATAATTTCCAGCTTGAATGATCCCTTTCATGAGGAGGAGGATAGAGATGGTAGTCAAGTTTGAATCTGGTAGAAGCTCAATCAAAATATGAATCAGATTTCTGAGTAAGAACAATGTGTCAAATGAATGGGTTTGAACTCATTTACTCCTCGCTCGGAAAAATAAGCTTAGCACAAAAGTACAACTGTGAGATAAGCATTACCTAATTTAGTCACTTCGTGGCACTGCAATAAATCAGGGCTCCAGAAGTATCGGATGTATACATGCGTACCTGGCCTATTGAGACTTCTTTCGTTTAGAAGGTGGATGGTGGTTCAGCCTCTGTACGAGTATGTGCAGGATTTCTTTGCTATTGTAAAATTGCCAGATGAGCTTTAGGAAGTTGTAAACCTCAACTCTATGTCCCCAGTTCACTTCAGAATCATTCCCATTGTGCTAGTCATTGGAATCTGTTTGACTGAATAATGGGAAGTTTGAAGCCGTATACACTAACAGCTCAACAAATTTGGTTTCCTTGTTAGTGTGGATCACTTCATCGTTTTCATTTTGAAATGTGTTACTCTATTCTCTTTTTTCATTTAATTAGGAAGGAATCAGGTATATTTCCCCCTTTCCCAGCAACAGTTTACCCAGCAGCGTAAAGTATTTAATTGCATACCTGTTAACTATCTAGGTGAACCCATAACTTTCTCTCTAGAGCGTTGTTGAGTAATACGTACTTAATGTATTTCATTTCTAAAGTAAAATTACCTTTGGACTCCCAGAACTTTGAAACTTGAGTTTCTAAAAAAAGAGCCATAGTCAAATTTCCAGTTGTTCATGCTGCTCTCGTTCCTACTGCCATAGAACTTAAGAAGATAATGTTAAAAAACTATTAATTGATTAAATAAAAAGTCAGTGTGAGAGCATCTAATACCACCCTACTTTCGAATGTTACTCAAGCCTTTTGAAGAAAAAAAAAACACTTCGATGTGTAAATTAGAGTCTTGGATTCTTGAATAATAACTACTTTAAACAATATTTATTGCTTCCTTGACCAGACTGGCCTACAATTCTGAAAATGTATTTTTCAGGAAGATTCGAGGAAAACGAGTTGAATGAAGTTACTGTTTTCTTTATATTAGAAGTATATTTATAACATTCTGGAAATAAATGAGTATCTACGTGGGCTGTGATTGGTTAAGTGTTCACACTCTCATTACTCACATTGACAATCACGAAAATGTTTGTCACTCTGTGGCTAGAAGCAGGGAAGTTTTCTCAAGTCACCTTAACACTTTTTGCTTAATAAAACATCCCAGTTATTGATGTTTACTTGAAATACAAGGGTGTCCAAGATGAAATTCATAAGTTTGACTGAGTGCTCAACCAAGAAAAATGTTTTAACTAGGTTTATTGAAGTTATTTCAGGGAGTTTAACTAACGTCACATACAGCTACATCGCTTCCATTTCAGATGACAAAGTTCGTTATTGGATATTGTCTGTTGAGTAGTCGAATGTGAATGCAGAATTGGATAAAAGCAGATCGAGCATCGGCTACTTTAACATTTGCAAAACACTATTCACGCTCTAGTGATTGAAATAGAGGCCATACATAGTATAAGGTATGATGGTAGGTTTGACGGGATGTCCTCAGGACCAGTGATGAACGTTGTAAGCAGGTTGGGAAATGAGTTATTAGATTAATTCGTTGTTCCCACAGTCCAAATAGTTTTGCTGTTTATTTGATTTGAAAATTGTGTTGTTTCATCAATGAATATTTATAACTATTTAAGGATTACAGCAGATCAAGAGTCTTAATCTTTATGTTGAGGTTGTGACGGTTTATTATTGACGAAACATTTACAGTGGCAAACATGGTGATGTCAACAAAGAAGGTAAACATTTTACATGAGCTCAGGAATGCATTTAATAATGCACTAACTGTAAATCTACTGGTGAATATATAGGTGGGCTAGAAGACGCTCTGGGCTTTGTCCACTCTTTCTATCAAAACCTACAATATAAACGTAATTCACATTTTAGTTGTACCTGTTGAATATTTAAGCTCTAAATGTTCGATTATCATTTTGAGTTTCAATTTGAGTGTCTGCATCAAAGAAAACTCGTCCAGTCACATGAGCAAATTGTGATGTTGAGAACCTCCATTGGTGTACCCCAGGAATTTATTTTTTACGAACCTGAATTCTCTATCTAAACTCTACGGTTTTTAAAATTGGATAGAAATAGAAAAATAACTGATGTCGGTAGGTGGATTAAGCAAGATTAGCAGCCAACACAACAACAGCTTCAGATGAATGAGATTACCCTCTTATGATAGTTACCCTCTTATGGAGTTTCATGAGGCTTCTTCCCCATCCAATGTAGTGTCCCCGAGCAGCTATATGAAACTCGGGATTCCTTCTGCAACTTGTTCATCCAGTCAGTCGAGTGTTGAAACATTCAAATAAAACCTTTCCTAAGAAACAGTGACATTTGCTACTCAACTGATGTCTACACACTTTGAACATATTCTTTGGTATTTTAAATGTGTTCTAGTGAATGAAGAACCTGCAAACAGCTTTGCTAGCTGAATTTGTTGAATACACGTAAAAATAGTACAATAGAATAACTCAGTGTTTGAGATAAAACATTCTTGTTCTGTGGTATTTATGCGTATTTATTGTTGGACACCCTCTTATTTTATAACCAGATATATCCAGGAGGGGTAGCATTACAATTCCCGCTAAAAAAATCACGAGGAGAATAAAATGATCAAGATTTTGAAATAACTAGAAATTACGAATATGTTAACACAAGAGAATAAAAATAGTGTCCATATTAAGTGAAAGTTTGAGTGTGCCATTGTCTGCAAGATCATTGGCAAAATTGAAACTTATCTGACTGCTTTTAAATAAATTTGATGCATATCATTATTTAGGGCTGATAAAACGATAAATTAATTAAAGAATAGGTTGAAACTGCTGAGCATTGTGAAAGTAGCTAAAACCAGTATGCTCTTCTTCCGATGTCCTTGCTCGTGAACCTAAAATGCAAGTTTTATTTTTCGAAACCATTTACTCACAAGATTCTATGTTGCAATCATCTTAGAGCATAAAAACACTCTTTCTTACTTGTTTGGAACATGGATTGATATAGCAAAAGTAAATAAATTATTCCAATATATCGTAAATGGCCTTAAGGAAGAACTATTTTTCCAACTCTAAAGAAAAAATAGTGAGAAAGACCGTTTTAAACGACAAAGAAAATTGATGATAACATAGTTTAAAATCGTTGAACTGGAGAAAGTGACGTATACATATCATATATCAGACTGAATATCAAGCTAGCAGGCATCTTCTTACTTAACATATCAATATAAATAAAGCATATGAAATATATATAGGCAGAGTATGAATTATAAAAAAGACAAAACTAGATTGTATTATATTACTGTAGATTAAGATTGTGTATATGGCTCAAATTAGAATGCTCCACTATTCACCTTACATGTTAAAAAAAGAAAACGTAAATTTAAAAAAAAAACAAAATATATTTTACTGGGAAGACGTTTCAGCAGAGTTATTTGTATGATTTGTATATTGGGGATCTCAAAACCTTGTAAATATGTTCCAACCCACGAGCCTCCGTTGCGATGACGAGTGGGCTGTTTTCCATCTGTCATTTGAAAACCTATAATACGTTCTTGAAAATTCTGTTCTATTCGCATTGATTAGTTTTCATTTTTGATTACAATTGGTATTTATGGTGTACTAGATGGAAGTTGTGGCTCCTGTATACAATCTCATATATTATTATTGAGTGAAATGTTCCCAAATTAAGTTAACACTAAATCAATGTATAAAAAACTTCACCCTATTCAGTTTATAATCTTGTACAAAAAATGTGTAGCGAAAATTTTGACGAAGGTTCTTGATATTGAAAAAAATCTTCGTGACGAACGAGTATCTGTCCATAAATAAAGAGTTATGTATGTAAATGATGTCCGATATTGAGGAATGATGAATTGTTGAGCGCAAAGCATTGCTATGGAAGTTGTGCGGTAGCAAAAATAATTCCTATCCTATACTTATCTGAAATGATGTTCTTTTATGGATTGTTAAAGTTGTTTAGATATGTATCAGATTCTACAAGAAGTTGTTTGTAAATAAAATAGACCTGGTTCTACAAAAAATAACTTTTCTTTCTGTAATTGAAAAAGAAATTAAAGTTGGACAAACGTGTAATCATTACCTCTTTCTATTGAGATTTGAGCATCTTGTTTAGGAACTTCAATTCGTGCCAGCCCCTTGGTTAGTGAACACATAAATCTTGCTGCAGCAGGAAAAAAGCTCTTACTACAAGAACGTGAAGCACACTTTCACACTGCTGTTATCCATAAAGTTGCCTTGCCTGAGGGGCAGCGGGTTTTAATTTGTTGTTTCGTTGTGTTTTTACTACCCACTTACACCTGGAACCTGGAACTCGAAGAATACTTCTTCTGGGTCTGAGCACAATAGTGGCTCAGTCTGCATTTTGACCAGGATGGACTTGAATGAATCATGGAGCCGGATTTCAGTTGAGCACGAACTTGTAATTTGAATAGTTGATATATCAGAAGATTTGAAGACCTAGATGTACAAAAAAGAGGTGACTTAAACAGGATATGAGTTAAGTATATATGCGCGGACCAGGAGGGCTCTGGAGGCGTGAAACTGGTTGTACGGAGAATGAAGGAGAAATCCGAATTAGATGTTGATGAGAGGTGAAACAAGAGGTGTTAGATGACTGCGTTGGGAGAACTGGAGACAACCGACTTTCGCGAGACTTCGTAGGAGAATGAGTTTGGGAGGAGCTGTCTGTTGTGGAGAGGAATGTGAAATAACGGAAGAGGTGGAATTTCCATAGGTAACAAAAGGGGGATGAGGAGAAGGTCTTTGGGGAAATAATGGCTTTACAGTTAAGGTGAAGTCCTGCTGGGGCAGGTGTGGGAATTCTGAGGTCAAAAACCCATACTGATTCGACGTTTTGCGACAAACAGTCTGTTTTGCAACTATCAGGGAAAGACTTTCTGCTAGATGATCAAGAATGAAGTGTACCACATCCTATACAAAAGTGGCCTTGTATAGAGATGGAGGAGTGGAGGGTGTGAAGAGTTCCAAAAGTGACAAAGACTTGGGACGATTTTAACAGGTACAATAGAAAGAAAATTAGGCCATTAGACAACTGGTCCAATGTATTTCATTATTGCATTTATTTCCCTTAGCTATGAAGTTCCCTTTTCCAACAGCTTATAGAATTTCTTCTCAGGGAATGAAGAAGTGGACCAACGTCAGTTTTTGTAAATTATATGTAAAGAACACGTTTAAATGCGACCACCGAGCAAATTGAAATAATCTGTCTTTAAGAACATTTAAAGAAAATGACGAATTTCTTGTCACTGCTTATAGCCAAGTTTCTACCAAAACCACTTGACATACCCAAAAATCGTGGTCTTGCTCCCTTCTCAACCACTTTGAACACTCACAAGCATAAATGATATCAACTGAAATTTTTAAGACCAGTCTCAACCTGTATTTAGCTGGTATTACTTTGACATGATGGCAATTTACTCCAGGGCAGCTGCTTCCAACAGTACCAAAACTACAGCAGCTTTCGATTGAATTTTACCAATAAGCTTTGACGATTATAAGGTCATACAGAAAATTCTCTCTGATTCGTCAGATTTCAAGGAGTTTGAGGAAGGGAAACATGCCTTGTCCTCAGACACATCACCATTTAGAGAAAAAGAAGGAGAAAGATAAATTGAAAAACGAACGATTTTAGACATCAGTACTGGTTACAAGGGCACAATATTAGCACTGGAATACGTCGCACACATTCTTTCACTTTTCTACCGGGTATCATAGAAAAAAAGAGTCAACCCCAACCTCAAATCAACAGAAGAAAGAAGAGCTGAAAATTATGAATAGAAACTGGGGCTGGTCATGACGTCCACAAAAGTCTTCTGATTTATGGTTCTAGTCTTGGCCAATTAAGGCACTTATGCTGCTGCCTGCATAAAACAATGTGATTTGATCCCAGTTAGTGACAAAGGCTGTAAAGGAGGTAGCAGTGCACCAAGATATGCATCTTACTTTTCTTTTTCTTTTTTGCAACGTGACGCAAATACTGGTAACAATTACAAGTAATTTTTACTTTCCTTGGCTCTACAAGTAAAACGGAAAGTTATGTAATCGGCTGGAAAAAAAAAGTTGAGTTTTCTTCAGATCTTTACATTTCAGACCCTCCTGAGTCTGAAAAACACTATTTGGGAAAATGGTCTGAGTGTTCAACCTGCAGTCGGAGGTCCAGAATACCGCTGCCATATTTCCTGCAAGTCATATGAGCCAGGTGAGGCCAGCCAGAACGACAACCTCACCTCTACAAGGTCCCCGCAGGATTACATCCATCAAGGCTTAACACAGTGTACTCTGTCGCCACACTGTGCTACCCTGCAGTGGGTGGTCCATAATTTCATTGCCGTACTCCCTGCTTGTTCGTATGAGCCGGACTTGAAGGGAAACAACTTACACCTCTTTCACATACATGACACTCTACCTTGAGCTGGGATCGCAGAGCACACCCCCCACAGGATAGGGAACGTAATTCTCCTGCCATATCCTGTGGGTGGCCGTAAAAGCCGGCCTTAAAGGGGTTCAAATCTCACGCCACTGACATACACAACATATTCCAGATACAAACAACACTGCAACGGCTCACGTGGCAGAACACATTGACTTGAAACACTCATGATGAGCGAAAGACAGTCCTGGAAGTAGCTCACTAACGATCCCCTTTATAGGTGCGGCCTTCGAAATGAGGAGGGGGAAAAACCAGGTTTGAGCGTTCCTGGGGTGGCTGATAGCGTGTGTCCCGCTCACCACATCACCAGTGGATGAGGGCTGACTCTGAGCAGCAGCTGAAAAATCCCTCATGCGTCTTAATCCCGTTGGGTGGCCAGACTGGCAGCTGCGGCGCATGTGGGGGCCTCCCTTTGGTCCTCAATGAACCAGCAAAAGGGGCTAGAATCAATATGCCTGAGGGGAAGCTTTCAGGACACTGCTTTGAGCACCTCTCGCTCATACCACTAGCACACGAAACAAATGAACTCACAAGGGTTCACTACACCAGTCTACTTCTTTAATCCCCCCCCCCCCCCGCATTAGTAAAAACAACATGACAAAGTTAGTTAAAACTTCAGCAGGCAATAAAAACGCCACCTGCTCCTCTTCCTCAAGCTCACCAAGCTCGACCCCTCCCTCTTCAGATGATGAGCAACCTACTGTCGCCCAAACAAACAACTTCACCTCCCCCTTCAACCACTAGTAGCCCGGGCAACCTGGCTACTACAAGCAGTAGGCACCCAGTGGACCCTAATCTATCGGACATGGAACAGATTTGTGCCTATGTCCCAATTATTCATGGCCAACTGGCACGAATGAGGGTTGACGCGACGGGAACAATGTGTGACCTCGTCACCCACTACCTCTTAAAAATATTGAAGCTGGCCATAAAGGCAAGTGCCCCCCCCCCCCACAATATGACATCACCCCCTGCCATTACCCCACTGCAGGAAACCGTGGGGGTTGTTGTGAGGGAAGAGCTGTGGAGCCAGCAGCCTGTGCAGCCAAGGCCACCAGCCCCCACAAGTTCGAGGAGCTCTTATGACCCAGAGAAGTACCCCAGGCCCTTCATATGCAGCAGTAGTAGCTACTGAGCCCTCCTCCCTCCATCACGGAGCCGAGGCCGAATGGCAGCCTGCCAGGGCCAGGAAGCGCAGGGGAAAAAAGAAATGGCCCCAACAAAGCAGGATGTGCAAGCCGAGGGTCCACGCCTCCACTCAAAAACAGGGGTAAACATAAAAATGAAACCAAAGTAAAAAGTATCCACCTCTTAACAAACTCCCCCTTAAAAACCCATGACAAAACATGGTAGTAGTTAGGCCTAGGTGTGAGGAAGGAGAGGCTGGTCCCTCCACCCCTGATGCAATGGGAGCGCTGATGGGAGGTTTCCCTGCTAAGGACCTCCAAGCACAGAAACTCCGGAAATGGCCAAGGCGCTTACGAGCCATATTTCCACCAAGAAGGAGTTGAAGCTACAAGCATCAGCCCCCCTGGGTCGCTTCCCACATCTGCTATTGTGCAACTTACGGACCGACCTACAAAGAGAGCCAACAAGTTGTTGAGCACAACCCAGAGTTAGGCTTGCAGTCGCGGGACGTCAGGTCCCTTTACACAAAAAAGCAGAGCAGACAGAAGGATTGGGTGATCGAGGTGTCACCCGGCCTACACAAAACACTAGAGGGGGCATGGCACCTCAAGGTAGCCTGGCAGCAGCGCGCCATCTGTAAGTACGAAGCCCCCACACAGTGCTACAAATGCCAGCGTTATGGCCACCTGGAAGTAGCCTGCACGAGACCTGTTGTGTGTGCCTGGTGCTTCATATCACATCTGAGCAAGGAGTGCAAGTGTGCGGCTCCCCTCAAGTGTGCTAATTGCGTCAAACGCAAACTACAACAGGTCTCTCTCACTCTACACAAGATTCACACTGTACTATTCGTCAGCGAAAAATTGCGCTCCAGGAGTCACGAGTGGATTATGAATAGGAAAAACAGTTCAAATCCTTCAGCACAACAGAAATAAGAGTTCCCCAGTTATGGCTGAGTTGCTGCAAAGTGCACCCAAGAAACGCTGCAGTGTTCTCGCCATACAGGGACCACACATAGGATCCAAAACTCTTGGTTTGGGATCGCAGGCACGAGTGGTGGCTGGAGCAAGAACGGGAGCCAAGACAGCAGTGGCTATCGACATGCTTGGTTGTTGCCAATGACCCCATGACTGAGGCGACCTATGATGGGCTGGGAGGAATGTCGTGCATAGACGTCACGGCCCTGTCGCACACCCTGCTACTCAAATTGCAGGGATGGCGAGTCGTACCAGGTGCAACGCAGAGCGATCACATGGTTTTTGACTTTGCCATCGCAGATGACAACATCCTCTGCAAAGACACGCGTGAAAAGCGATTCCCAACAAAAAATGCTGACTGGCCACGATTCTCTAGGGTACTGGAAGATGAACTGCATGCTGCAGACACCGACCTAATATTGCAAGCTGCCACACCTGAAGAGGTGGACAGCAAAGTGGACATATTTACCACAGCACTGTACTCTGCTGGGCTCTCTGTACTTGGATAACAGAAGCACAGGGTGATCAAACTCCCATGGTGGATTGATGAACTTAATCCTCTCAAGCAAAGTGTAAATAGAGCCAGAAGGATGTACCAACACACTCGTGACCCTGATGCCAGAGCAACACTCCGAACTGCCTTCATCCAAGAGAAGAAGGCCTTCCACTGCGCCATCAAACGAGCCAAATGGCAAGGCTGGCGAAATTTTGTAGAAGCAGAGAGCTCTGAGAACCCCTAGGGCAGACATTACAAGTCCTCAATAGGAAAAGCAAACATAGAGCAGGTCTTAGCTGCAATGTAAAATGAGTGAGGCTGGGCCTGCAGCATCGAAAGTGCACTGGAAACCCTCCTTGAGAAGGCGTTCCCTGACGACCAAGTAGCTCGAGATACTGAAGCCCAGAGGGCAGCAAGGGAGCTGATCATGGACCCCCCGAACGAGCCCGAGATCCCATTATGTACAACAGGCGACCTTGGCCAGATCGAATAGAAAGTAATATGCTAAGGAAGGTTGAGCAGACAATCTCCTGCGGCCTCCTTAATTTATTTAATGATTGTCTGCAGGTCGGACAGTTCCAACTGATCAGGGAAGAGACCGATTAGGGCTGCTCGTACTCATTCCCGATCGAGTACGAGCAGCACAATAAATTCCGGAACTGTACGCACTACTGCTTCCTGCAGCCGTAAAGGGTTGTTTGACCAAGTTCAAATGAACTGAGTGATAAATGAATTGAGTAAGTGGAAAAAGCCATGTACATGAGTGAATTGACATAAAGCTAAGGAAAGTTGTGTGTTGCAATGCACCAGATATTTTTATATTCTGTTCTCGATGCTCGAAATGAATGAGACAAGCCCGTGGAGCTATAGTTATTCAAAGATGACGAAGATGAGCAAACTATTAGTTGTACTGTTGGCTCAGTTCATAGATGAGTATTTCAGGCGACGAAGGTCTGTTTTTTTAATTCTTTTACAGCCTCAGCATCAGACTCAGGTGGAGAGGTAATTGTAGGCCTGGCCACCCTTTTTTTCGTTTAGTCGCCCGGAAACGTTGTTCCTCTGTGTTTAAATTAGTTCAGTTTTGTTACATTTCTTTCTAACTTCCTTTCAAACTATTTTCACAGCAGAAGTGTTTGCATTTTGTTTAATCGCTGTTTTCATTTTGGTACAAATGTTTCATGAATCATACTTCATTTGGCAGCCAAGCCTGATGTTCATCCTCTCCATGGCCTCAGAAGCTCTAGGCCTGGAGCTGAAGGTGAGTACTGCACTCCTTTAATACATAATGAAAACGATATAGTATTTGCCAAAATTGGATATTCCTTCAATACAGTCCACACTAACCACACCCAGAGCTCTTGTGGATCCCAAATAAAAATACCGAGGCGTTCCTTTGTAAAATTTACCAGTACACGCTACATCCCTTAGCTGAACACGGGTTTTTACACAGCCTATCAGTTGTTACTTGAAAAATTAATCTTGTCTTAAGGGTTCAATCCAAATCTTCTCAGTTGTTTTTGTAAAAAGTTTGAAGCCCCTTTTATTAGTTTTTCATCCACGCCTGCATTGACTAAATATATGGGTTTACTTCAATTAAGCTGTAAGTGGCTACTTACATTGGCCATGCATCCATTGGGAGAATGGGCCAGCCAGCAGACAAGGCAACTCTTAGACCTGTCTTAACCATTTAGGAAGATGCACCGATGAGGAATCGGCACAATGATCTCAGGAACGATTAATACACACAACTGCTTGTTGTCTGTGACATACTTTTATTTGGCTGAGTAATAATTTTGCATACGAGCTCAATAATTATCAGTAAACTTAAAGTTAGAATACTGAAAAGCTTCTCTTAACTCTCTATACATTTAACCGTGATACAGGTTATCATAGAATTAATCATTAAATAACGTAGTTTACGACAAAAGTCATGAATAATCATGCGTGTGGGCACAAAGGAATGGAAAAGCATTGTGTTGAAAAACAAAATTTTCGTTTAACACGTCATTCCACCTATGAACTTAATAAATAGTGTACATAGTCTTTTTAAAGAGAAAGTAATAATTAATATCTCAGTCTAAGTCACTTGGAAGTTCACTGTTATACATTTTCAAAAATTGAGTTGATTGGGAATAATATCAAGACATTACATTTAAAGTTATGATTATTAGGAAAATAAAAAAGTTACCCTAGACAGCTTACACAATATTCAATTTGGACTTTGACACTGTTTTCGGGATTAACCTAGCCATACAACAAGTTTTGCGTAACGTGGATTTGAAACCCATAAGATCTCTTTAAACACTCAACAACCAAAATATACAGTCACATTTAGGCGATATTGAGGCTCAATTCTTCGTCTGACTGACTATCCAGTAGTTCTAGACTGCCAGTCGAGGCCACCAGAAGAGAAAGATAATGCAAAACTATGGTGAACAATGCGGTTGAATAGGGATTTGCATGGCTCAGCAGGCAACAACAGTTGGTAACTGCACATTTGCCTTCTAACTGTTCATCATTTCTTCTCTTTCAGGTCTTTGTTAAGATAATGAAGAACATAGTGCAACACTAGGTCGTAGCAGTATTTGTATTCTGTCTGCAAACAAAGAGAAAGCTCATAATGATATGTAGGTTCTTAAAATGCCATGGTTAGAATGCACACTATCACATGTTTAGACAACCAACCATGTTTTCAATAAGCTGCGGGCGATGTCGTCTTACAGCCTTGACTGCTTGGAAAATGTCTACTTCACCGTGTTGGATAACTTGTTCTATACAAGCATTTGCAGCACAGTAAACACCACAACGCCCTCTCCCGTCTCTAAAAATTTTAAATTGGTTTCGAAAAAATCATTAATAGAATTTCCAATAATAATATATGATAATAAACAAAGCATGTGTCATTGAGTGACAGTATCTTGTGCAATTAAATCTGATTATTGCAAACGTTTTGTTTCTCTGTCTCAAACTTTGAAGATGAAGTGAGTAGGAATGTTATTTCATAACATTTCCTCATAAACAACCAATGGTGTGAAATAAATAAGAAATACAACGCCATGAAACTAAAAATTTATCGTAATTAAACTCTTTCGCTTTTCGTGAGATACGAACATACAAATGGACTAGGTTTCACTGTCGTCACATATCGACCATTATGTATTAGACGCCGTTGTTTACTCATGATGGCAACACTCAAATACTCTAAAACTATGAAAATAGTCGAAGGTAATCCTGTGTGTCCAGATAAACCATGAAGCTGAGAATCTTTACAATGCTGCAACAATCAGGCACATGTTCCTCTTTTAAGAACTTGTGGGAAGAGGCCAGATTAATTCGACAGAGCTCGTAGGCCAATGGGCTGCCAATCAGCGGCCTTGTTCCATTATACTTGTTTGCAACTTGGCTTGGACAAGTCTTCTAGTCCTGACTTAAGACCTACATCTCCTACCTTAATACCCATCCAAACACCTTCAGGAGCAGTCGCCTCAGGATTTAGCTATTAGTGCATGTACTAGGTAATTATTGAGTTTTCCTTACCCTTCCTTCCTCCTTTAGTTTTCTAATATATTTTAAGTAATTTAAACAAATTTATTCATTCTTTTCTGCATAGAATTGGCCGAACAAGATAACAGTCCTTAGGTCAGTCAGGAAAGGCCCTGGGCGGAATTTTTTTTCTCTTACCCCCTGAGAGTTTAATTAGCCTCCTGCTAACAAAAGGGTTTACACAAAGGAAAAACGGATTTTCTCCACATTGGACCTTACGAAATAGTCGCTTTCTACCATTTCTCAAATCTCACTCACCCACTCCCGCTTCCCAGACCCAGCAAAACTGTACTGATACCAGACTTATGCCTTGATCCATGTTTTGGAGAGTTTCATGGCTATGAATAAGTTATTGATTATTTATGTATTAATTGAAGCTACACAAATAATCCAAATAATTGTAATTAAGTGCAATATGTAAGCTGATGTGTGTATTTTTTTACATTTTCTTTACTTCTTAGCTTACAATATTTCTTGTACACACTATTAGTAATTCTTGATATATTCTCCCATTTGCAAGTCTTTTCAGTTCTATATCAGCCTATACAACTACAAAGTCCTATTACATATTTTTCTTTCATTCCTTTCTTTTTATTATTTTCTTGTCTTGTTTTGTTTTTCCTCATGGGTTTTATGAATTCAATTTTAGTCTTTATGAAATGAAAATTGTTCTTCAAAGTGGCCTTTAGTTTGTTTTTGGTTTATTATTCATTCGGAATAATAACCCTATGTTTTCGGTCGGGAAAAATTTTTTACAACCCCCCTCAAAATTTGATACTTTACGTTTCAAGACATGGGGGATTCCAAATCTGCAATATCCGTCAAAAAATTCGTTTTTTCGCACGAAAATCCCATTTGGTATCTAGTTGTGCTTGCCATCTTGGCAATCCGAGCGGGCGAAGCCCATGGTTGTTATGGACAAAGAATGGTTAAAAAATTAACAAAACGCAGAATAATCAGAAATACGCTGTGTTTCATGTAGTTTTCAAGGAATTTTTACATTCTGGGTAGAATGGAATGAGTATCAGACGTGTACAAGTGTGTATAGTGAAATTACAGTAATTATAGTGAGCCAAAGTCAGCTAATTGAAAGAACTCGCGGGAACTACAGCAGAAGTAAACGTTTCGTAGTTAGTACTCCCTCTCTCCCGTCTCATCATAACCTCCCACCGCTCGACTCGTAACGTCGTGCCAATTGCCTACAAGCCCTTACGGGTGCCTGGCGCCAGGGGAATATTTAGTTTCCGTAGTTCCATTGTAGCCAGGTCATGTTTCGCATGGTTTACTAGTATTTTTCGATTCCGAATCGAATGGGATGGGTCTCGGAGCAGTAATACTAGGTCAAGCTGTTCATGAGAATAATAAACCATTGTGTAATAATTTGCAGAGTTTTTTTTTGTGCTGAGAAAATCAAGAAATTTTGGTATTGCAGGTTCAGCCAAATCGAATGTGAATGTCCTTACGCCCAGAGCTGAGATGCCACTGAAGTAAATCATTTTAGCAACATTTTTTGGTGTGGGATGGAACATCTAAAATTAGGCTCGGGATGTGTTTGGAAGATTGCCTGAGGGGCCTTCCTGGATATTAAGGGGCCCTTGGCAGTACCTCCAAATGCAGCATTGAAATGGGACTAACTAGATTTTATGTCAATAGGAATGTAATAAGGTGGATCATTGCGGTATTGAACAGGAATGAGATTCAGTCAGACCTTGCTAGGAAGGGTGAGGACAGTGAGAGGATGCCCTCAGAGAATGGTCCCTTCTCCACTCCTATGGAACCTAGCGATGAACTCTCTTTGCGGGAGATCAAATGTGGCAGGACTTTGCATCCAAGGATATACTGGAGAGATTTATGTTATCATTTCTGGGGCCATCATAATACAAGAAAAGGGGTACAGCAATCAACATAATGACTGATGCTCAAGCATCTTGCAAGGCACTAAAGAACTACTGCACACAATCAAAACTAGTAAGGTAGTGCATGATGTAGGTAAACTCTTTAGGAATCTCGAATAAAGTTAACGTTTATTGATTTCCTAGGCATAAAGAGGTCACTAGAAACGAGAGGGTGAACTATTTGGCCAAACTCGTTTTGTCTACTGTACATATTGGACCATTTCCCCACTGTGGGGCATCTCCATCACTAGACCAGAGGACAAGGAGAGAATGTTCCAGGAGAATGCATCAAACTGTCAAGAACACTTCAGGAGTGAGGCACTCCAATCACTTTATCTCAGGACTAACACACAAGATAAGACGTAGCCTTCTGATGATGGAGAGGAAGGATTTAAGGCAGATAGTGAGAATCGTCACGATACACTGCAAAATGAACTAACACACGTATGTTCTGGGTATAAGTGACACCCCACAGTGCAGGTAGTGTGGTACACATGAAGAAACTCCCTAGCATGTCCTGGCCCAGTGAAAGGAAGCGATTTTTGGTCTTCGGTACATCTTCTTCAAGAGTGGACATCAAAGAAGACTCGCTAGAAATACCTGGCATCTGGCACGAGCTAGGTAGGAAGCTAAGCATGGATCTTTGAGACATTAGGACTAGCACAATTGGGCTATAAGTGCACAGTGCTCATCCCAAGTAAGAGACGGCCAGGCTTATTATATGGCCAAGCACTCAGAGGACTTTGAGAAAGTGCATTAGCAGTGTGTTCAGGCGTTCTTCATGACATCTATATCTGAGTTCTGTTCAGCCCAAACCTTCCCTTCTTGTCGGTGCAAATGCTACTGCTTTTGGTTTATTATTCATTCTGAATAATAACCCTATGTTTTCGGTCACGAAAAATTTTTTACAACCCCCCCTCAAAATTTGATACTTTATGTTTCAAGACATGGAGATTCCAAATTTTCAATGTCCGTCCGCCGTCCGCCGTCCCCCGTCCGCCGTCCGGGCCATTTTGTGCCTTTAACTGGTCTAAAAAACTCGTTCTTTCGCCCAAAAATCCGATTTGGTATCTAGTTGTGCCCGCCATCTCGGCAATCCGATCGGACGAAGCCCATGGTTGTAATGGGCAAAAAACGGTTAAAAAAATTAACGAAACGCACTACAACGCGGGAGCTACAAGCGTTTCGTCGTTTGAATTCCTCCCGCCCCGCCCGTCTCATTAAAAAACTCGAGGCGAGCGAGCAGCGCGCCTCCTGCTCGCTTCCCTCCCAACGACTTCGCCTCCCGCTCTCCACTCAACTCGCCTTTCGCTTCGAGCGCCCCCGTTCCAATTTCCCCGACGTTTTGGTTTTAATACGATTCAATTTTATAAGATTCTTTCGCTTCATTCTCATTTTGTTTTTTTTTCATAGATTTTTGGTTAAATTTTGATATTAGTATTTAGCGTGCATGTTTTCATATTAAAATTCAGTTTGTTCTAGATACTTTCGTGTTTTTTTTGTTTATTTTAATATTACGATTCAGTTCTTTTCGACCTTTTTTTGGGTTTAATTATGATATTTTTCGATGCTGAATCGAACAGGATGGGTCTCGGAGCATTAATGCTAGGTCAAGCTGATTATCCGAATAATAAACCGTTGTGTAATAATTTGCAGGGTTTTTATCTATTTTTCGTTTTCTCCTAAACCCCTCAATTCCCAGGACAGAAATTTGTGGGTCTGATCCCCTCCTTCTTTCTAATTTATTTATGTATTGAAGTAATAATGATTCATAGTTCAAACTTACTGTGATACAACCACTACAGGCCCATAGTCAGTTCTCTGTCTCCACCTCTCAACCATGTTCATGAGCTCTACAAGGGAGTTTGTAGATGTTGGAACTCTGTGACCCATTGGCCAGCATGTCAGTTGAAATAATTGTACAGTTCTTGGTGGTGCTTTAACTCCAGCCATTAACTCTGTTAGGGACACAATCTGAAAATTGCATGGTGTATTTAAAATGTTTAACGCGCATTTTTATGCAAGTAGTTAAACCTATGTGTTACTGAGTTATAAATAGACTAAACCAGGATGTACACTATTGAGTTAAGAATGTGTGCTTCTCATGGGATATAAAATAATTTATAGTAATCCATTTATACTTTATCACTTAGTAATACTCTTATTGCAGAACGAGATTATCCTCGAGTGTGGACCTTACCTTTTGTTTGACAGCAGTTCTGAGCACCCCCTTTTTGTTTCCAGCTTGATTCAATGACAGTGTTTTTGAAATTTAACTGCCATTAGTCACATGGAGAGCATGAACCAGACATTACTTCTATTGAATTCAAGTTTAAATATTCATCACCATGTGCAATGAATCAGTGAATCAGTAGAGTGTGCCAGTCCAAGCCAGGGGTTAAGTGGTGCTTGGCTAACAGCATAGTAGCACTAAAATATAATTCTATACTGTATGTTGTCCCACTCTATTGAATATTACTCACCTTTTTGTTTATTCGTAGTAACCACGTTTTAATATTTGAATAGTGATTGTGCGAGATATGGTCAATCGTGAAAACAGGACCATATTTTTTCGAATGCTTCCCTTCTGGCCAATATGGAGGGTATTGTTGCTGGAAATAGGATTGACGTGTTGATCAGCAGTGAAAGAAAGAACGATAAACACCAAATTAACTTTTTCGTTCGATATTTTCCTAGTCGCATGTTGTTGGTAATTGTATTAAAATGAAAACTACAAGAAAAATGAAACTGACTACTCTGCACACATTCAATAAGTTTTAAACAGCACAGGCAGAACTTACCGAATCATGAGAAGGTATACAAAGCACCACAACAGCTGAGCACTCATAATCGTATACCAATGACCAGAAGTCGCCAGGTGTATGCTTCAGAGGCCATTCAGTGACTATGTATTCCTTTGGTTTCGTATATCCCTGGAAGGTAAAATGAAAATATATTATCCACCCACCTCAACATTGAAAGATGGTGTAGGTTGAGAGCAAAGATGCACATGACTTATTGGTGTGAATGTGCACCACTAGCAGGAAATATTAATCAAGTTGTAAGTATGTTGGGTTGCATTAAAGTGCGCATAAAGGTGGCAGTTCAAGCTGGGACTGAGACCAGAGACAAAGACAGGAGGCTGCTAGCGTCGCTTGTCATTGGAATTGATATAGTCACCAGTTAGCATGCTACCACGACAGGCAGGCGAGACCAAGGGCAGCAAGAATGCCTCTGACCCGGACAAGTAGTACCTCGGGTCATGCTCGAAAAGCACATGTGTTTACTATTAAAAATGACTGCCTTTCCAGAAAAAGACTGGTAAAAGCTTATTGAACAGATCAGACAGTACCCTTTGATACGCAATGTATTCTAGTTATATATTATTCATTAATGGGTAATCTGTTTTTAGATTTGTAATAATAATACTAATCATTGTTTTTTCTTCCTCCAATAATACCTATTATTTGACATTCCATTACAGTGAAAAATTAACACCACAGACAATATATGTTCATTGACAGACTACAATACTGAGTGAATCTTAGCTTTGGTTGTGGCCTCAGTCTCCACCGACAAATGGTGCAGAAGAGACTGAGACTTTTGTTGCAGTCTCCAGTCCTTTTCTCCATTCTTTGTCGCAGCATGAACTGCCACTGTAAGAGAAACAAGCAAATGCCACTACACAGCCTTGGGAATGGACGAGAGTGCCTAATACCCCTAATTCTCCCAGATTGTTAAATAAAAGCCTTCATTCTTCTGCAGTTCGAATAGTGATTATTTCACAGGAATTATGAATGGTACCAATTTAGTTCTTGGTAGAGGCTGCCTCAACACACACTCTGCTGCACTCACAACCATAAGGGTCTATATTTTCTTGCAATATCATCTCTTTGGCAAAAAGATTAATGATTTAGTTTAGGAGTTTAGTTTAGTTTAGGAGCAAACTAGGAAGGTTTAATGACACGCTCTCCATGAAACTGCACTAAGAGCATCAGCATTTCACATGCAGTGATGCTGAGATTCCTAAGTCAACTTGCAAGGAAAGACATAAACAAGAAAGAAGCCAATAACTTCAATGTGGTTCGAGTACACAAACAAATATAAATCAATGTTTCATTTCATTCTCTTCACCAAAAGAAAGAAGATATAATGTTCATAAAGTCACGCTTCACTCAAGTTTTTGTGAACTATCCACATATAGATTAACTATTTATTTTGTACTCCCAATGATATTTACTACCAAATTTGGGTAAAAACTATCCAAAACACCAATTGTACTAGGTTTAATGTGTACAGGAGAAAATAATTACTTTTTACACAGAAAGACATGAGCTACTATCCAGGGAAGAGAGATACATTAAACAGGTTGGGTTTTTGCTTCTATTTGGGACTATCAGAGAAGCACTCCCCCACAATTATTATGAGTAGTTGGTTCATACACTGCTTATTTTTGTGCTGTTCACAATAGCCTCAGTATAATTTATATACGTTAATAAGCCTTGTTTGAACACCATTCTTGTGATAATTTAATAACTTCTCTCTAACTGTTAGAAACACGTTGACAGCATCAGCTAGAATCTCTAGGCGTGTGCTTACAAGTAATACAAACAAAAATGAACTTGAGCTTTCTTACGTCAACAAAAACAGCATTTATGTAGTCAGTAAAGGTGTTTCCCTGGAAAGATGTTAGATATGGGCGATAGTTATCGGCTGCAACAAAAAACGAAAAAAATTGTACTCAGTATTCTGGGTTTTGAAGAAATAAAAACACAACAAAATCAATATTGGCCTGGACAAACAGCATGAAATCTCTTTTAAATAATGGTTTTCCTGAACATTGTCTCTGGAAAAGCAACGGTTCTTTCAAAAAGTTTGGATTCACTAAGCCAAATCAATCACCATTCAACTTAACATTTTAGTACTACTTGCGAAAAATGTTACTCCTGTTTTAAATTTTTTTAACTTTTGCACCAACAATCGCATTGTAAGGGTAATTGGTTATTACTGCCCATTCATGAGCGTCTTCTGGTTAGTTTTCTCTGAATCGCCAGTTACGTTATTGATTAATCCTACTTCATGAAATACATTGAGGAAAACTGCAAAAGGAAAATAAAGAAGGATAAATTATTGTTTATGAAACTTCTTTTATGCTTCCATTCCACAAAAGAAATTAACGAACTTGCTTTTGTGGCTAATTGCTGAAAAAATAAAAATTAATAGTAATACAGTAAGAGTGGCAAGTGATACGATGAATGCCTTGATGGGGATGAAATGAGGAGAGATGCCGTAGTTGGGTTTGGGATCAGAGGTGTGTGTACTAACTGTAAATACTGAAAACACCCTGCAGTAACTTTGCCGAGACAGTTATTATTGAAACGACCACCACAGAAGTTTTACGTATTCCTTTATAATGATTTACAACATTGTCCATCTTTCAAGTTTCCTGTGAGTATTATCCATTTCAGCATATTTTCCGCTCAAATTATTGCAAAATACTGCACACCCTGAAGGTTTATCTGGCTATATAAGGGTTGAAACAGTATACAAATTACGTCACCGCAAAGGACAGAATTTACAATGAGCGGCTTTGTTGTCAAAAAACTCATATTACAATTCATTTTGGTTGTGCCAGTGGTTGTCAGCACTTTTCATAAGGAAGGATTTACAGTACAACTTTTTTTGGCAATAATTCGAAATACTTTGGAAAAGAGGAAGAGAAAAGCGTTTGGTTGTACTGCTGAAAAACAAACAATATTTCATTCTTAACACGTTGGTAATAGTCTATATAATATTTTAAAAGCGAGCAATCGGTGATTAAAACATAGTTTTCTTGAAAGGATTGCAGGAGGAGTACGAACTGAGAATATAAGGAACTAAATTAATGAACAAGCCTGACCAAGCTGTTTTGAAGAAAAAATCTGAAGGAAGAGAGTTTTGGCACTCACACGGTTATTTTTGTGAAACGAACAAAGCACCTTGATAGTGTTACCCGTGTATTTTGAAAGAACGAAAAACGAGTATGACAATTTATTTAGAGCGACATTTGGAAGAGTTGAAAGATTATCAAGAGAACATGGGTGAGATGTGTGGAGTTAGGGTATTTAACGAGGTTTTCTAATACGTGGGTGGGTGGCCACAAAAGTCAGCTAAGTCGAACTTTAAGTCATACGATGGGAATTAAGACGCACTGGTTTACTTAATCACCTCATATATAATGATCATGTCATCGCCAAGTAGTGAATTTCATTTCTAATGAATTCCTTCACAAAAATAACAAATAAGAACACTTACGTGGTACTATCAAAACGTCTCTGTTTTTTTCTCTGTTGTCACCTCTATGGCCACCTGCACAATCTCCTATCGTGAACCTTGGTGTCTGTTTGCAGATTTGCTGAAATCATAACAATGATCGATTTCTTCTAAAATAGAACATTTTCATTACCCTACTGTAGCCTTAGCTTGAAAAGTTCCAACTAATCTCAAGTACTCTCTGAATTTGTTGTCATTATATTGTCATATTGTACAGATGTTTGTGTAAACTAGTACTACTGTGTGATACGTATTCTATCCGTGAGTTGACACATCAAACTCAATGCATAAAAATACAAGGTATAAAACAACTTCAATAACAAACTAGGCTCACCTGGTACTCACGTTGATATTCGTTCATCTTAGTTAAGGGATTTTTGACAGACTTTTGTTTCAGCCGCTGAGAAAGTTCCTTAACAGGAAACCAAGACACACCACAAACAACGTACTCTTCCAGTGTGTCGTAAACAAATTTATATTGATCCTGGAAGAAATGTAACAAGGAAAAAAAAGAATCACAATGGAGCTTAATAAGTTTTGAAATTTAATTGATGACTGGAGTTGAAAAGATTCAACCCCAACTCATTTGAAATACTATAATCTAGATAAGTGGAAAGTTTCATGTAGGTGGGCGAATTACTTCCAGGAAAGCACTGCTATTCGGAATGTAGTTGTTTTGACTCCAACATTTTGTTAAAGAATTGTTTAATGAATCTGTACATCTGTAATAAAAATGTGTGCACGATGGGCGATATTTTAGTTAGACCTACCATAAGGAGTGAACGTTTGTTCATTCTTAAACAACACCTTAGAGACATAGAGTCATAAAGTGTTCAAAGTACAAGAAACCTTCTTTGTTTCAATTCTTCAGAAGGGACACTACTTTTAGACTGACTTTGGAGCTGTCAATAGACTCTCCTTATCTCGACTGACACAACCCCTCTTCATGGATTGCAAGATTCTGTTGTTCGAGCGTTCACGAATGGTCATTGGGAGAAGAAAACAGTCTCCATTTATGTGGATTAATCGAAAGACTGAGATCCGATCAAATACAATGGACTTCCACTGAAGAAATCAGAGTTATCTGCTTTCAAACAGAGGGTGTCCACATCTGGTTTTAGAAGAGTTCACTCTGTAGCTTCAAGCTACCTAATTTGGCTTTACTTATCAGGGGATCTAAGTTGCAGCCTGCCCTTTGGTGAGATTCACATTGACTACTGCATTTCTTTGCTCCATTCTGGTTCTGGCAGGGGCATTTTCGAAATTGATCTCTTCCCAATTATTTGGAGAATAAGACTAGGATTTTGGTGGGATGGGCTCTAGTACCGTCTAGGGCTGGTCTCATGGCAGATAGAAGGCTAGAATATACTACCTCCCTCATACTTCTGGCTGAATTGAACATTTTAATGAGAGCCGAACAAAACTAGCAATCATTTGCATTGTTTGTTGAGTCTCACTGAATCATTGGAAGAAAAAAAGGTGGGGGACGTACGCGTTCCTTTTAGTCAACCTTCAAAAGAGTGAAAAATTGTAGGAACCCATGGATTATCGCAATCACTTTGACAAGTCCTCAAACAGAGAATGAAAACACCTCTTACGCGCACAAATAATCTGAATTTCTCAACCAGAGAATATTATGATAACTGTTTTCGATTTCTTCAATGAATCCCAAATTATTATATTTAAAAGTGGAGTAGCATCAGCAAGCAGAGAAGAGAATTTGAGTAAGAAGTTTTCATAATACTAAGCATATGTGTATTTACTGATTATAAGTTGTAAATAAAAGTATGAGTTTGATGCCCTTACCAATGTCTCAATCATCCCTTTCCGCGACCTTCTCAGCATCTTGAAATATCCAAAAACATTAAAACAATCCTCTTCATCCGCTAACTCTAGATTCGCATCGATTGCCAGGTAAACACCAGATCTCCCGCCACCATCACTGTACATTAAACTAATATTTAGGTTGTGGCAAAATATTTAAAGAAATACCATCTTTTCTTTTTGTCACATTGTTAGTAATATATTTGATGATGCATTCATAACTTCCTGAGGAGTGACTACGCAAATACAGATAATTAGTCAGTTACAATTTCTAACTTGATTCAGTTCATTTCAACGAATTTACTGTGACTTGGACAAACTTGGGCTAGAAATTTATTTCAGTGTTGCGTGTGAGCGAGATTGATATGACTATCACTGTGGATTCAGGAATAGTCGTTTTGATAAGGAAACAAGCCTGTTGCATGTGAGCGTGCTCTTTTTTACAATGTAGCCACCATACTTACAAAAACGTGAAAAACGACGCACTCTATGATGAAAAGAGCAATTGAATGTATCACATCAGCATGATAATGTCAATATATAATCAACAGTTACATTAAAACATAATGTTGACAATTTCCTCTCATCATAGCTGAAGAATGAGTACCCACTTGCAATGAACCACTATAGGGCCTCCAGGGCCTCCTGGCTTTGTCCTTGATCCAACCACTGCTCTCATACGCCGACGAAACTCCAGAATGGCATTAGGAAAAGGGCAGGTATGACAAGGCCATTGAGTATAATGGAATTGTAAGAGTTTTCGTTCTTCTTCTTGATCCTGTGAGTACAAAATTAAACACTTAGATTGTATCTGAACGGAAATTAGAAAGTGATACAGTCCACAGAGTCTATTGAGGGGGTGATTTAGCTGTTAAACGTGCAACTAGTATATAAGATAAAAATAGCCTACACCTCGGCTTTGGGACTAGGCAGAGTTAAGTATAAGGGCTAGATGTGAGGGACAGTAAGCAATGCTTCTCATTCCTCTTGATATATTTTAGCAGTTCGCTGTGCCAAGAGAAATAGGAATATGCAAATTGAAGAAAAAAAAAGGAGCTTTTTCCCCACAAAAAGAGAAGCAACACTAAGATTTCCAAGTTTTCCACTCAGAATTTCCATACTTCGAACTGAGTTCTCTCAAGAAAGAGGTGCAATTGGCACACAACATGAATGTGGCGGCTGGCCACCCCTTTACCTACAAAAGGCGCCTCACCACAAAGTCATCCCGACAGAGGGCGCTAGCTGCGAGCCACCAACTACTCTTGGAGGGGTTAGCATGTGGCCAATGGGAGAGGACTACTCCCTCCAAGAGAACGTATATAACGGCCTGCCTGCAAGGACAAACGGCTCCAACCTTCAGACCAACCTCCCCGAAGGAAATCAGCAAAACCATCAAAGGCCTCACCAAAAAGAAGGCCCCAGGCAGCGATGGCATCTCAAACAGAGTCCTGAAGACACTCCCCAGGATCCACACAGTAGCCATCTGCAACATCATCAACGCCTGCCTCCGTGCGCCTCCAATACTTCCCTGCAGTGTGGAAAGAGGCCACAATCATCTGCATCCCCAAGGCAGGAAAGCCTCTGAACAAAGCCACTAGCTACAGGCCCATCAGCCTTCTCTGCACCCTGAGCAAGATCGCCGAGGCCATCATTTTAACCCGCCCCATCGAGTTCATCTCCACCAACAAGGTACTCCCTGACTTCCAACATGGCTTCAGACACCGTCATGGAACCTGCCACCAGCTCCTCAGGGTGACTGAATACATAGCTGAGAGCCGAAACAAGCATCGGCACACATCCATGCTTCTATTGAACGCCTGCCAAGCCGTTGACAGGGTCTGGCACGAAGGCCTGATATACAAGCTCATCCTGCTCCGCTGCCCACCCTCTTTCATCAGTCTGATTTGCTCCTTCCTCACCAACAGTACCTTCAGGGTGAGAGTTGGCAAAACTCTATCCACCACCCACCACATCATGGCTGGCGTACCCCAAGGCTCAAAACTCTCCCCCGCCCTCTTCAACATCTTCTGCCACGACATACCTGTCCACGAGAAGATCACCACTGCACAATATGCAGACGACGTAGCTCTCCTCTACACCTCCAAAACCAAGCTGCACTGTGCCACAGTCATGAATAAGTTCCTGTCGTCCCTGCTCAGCTGGTACCACAAATGGGGACTACACCTCAACGAATCCAAATCAGAAGCACTCTTCTTCTCCAGCCGTAACACCCCCCCCCCCACATCCAAGTGGGAAACCATCCGATCCCTTGGAAACACCAGGCCAAGTACCTCGGTGTCATCTTCGACAGGAAACTCAACTGGTACAGGCAAACCCTCGCAGTTCGTGCCAAAATCAACGGAGCCTTCATTGCTCTCCGGCCGTTCTTCAACAACAGAAAGGTCTCACATCCAACGAAAATCCGTGTCTTCATCGCCATCATCAGGAGCATCAGCACCTATGCCATCCCCGTCTGGGGCATGGCCTCCTCCCTTCGCCAACTCGAGGGCACCTACATGAAGTCCCTTCGAGGAGTCCTCCGCTCACCCCGCTACATCACAAACCGGCAGCTCCTGAAGGAAACAGGCCTCCCCTCGCTCAGCGCAGCCGCCTCAACCTACATCCTCCGCAACTCAGTGGCGGGTCACCCCAACCGGTCCATCAGCTGCCTCGCACAATATGCCCCCAACGCCTCGGACATCGTCCGTAGGCCCTGCTCCCTCATTCCACGCTAACCCCATCCCGCCCTCCCCGCATCGCACATGCGCATGAGTCCCCCTACATCTGCAGGCTGGCCTCCCGTCCTTCTGGTTTAGAACCTCCGGGTTGGCAACCGCGGGGGAGGGGTTTTAGTCAGTAAAAATCCGACACTACCCATTTGGGTGTCTTTTGAAAATTTCCCCTCCCCAGAAGCGTCCGAAAAAAAAGAAGGACAAACAACATTCATTCTTTCGTTCATCCCTTCATCTGACAACAACCCATCACCATCAGCAGAGCCAGCAGAGACGACGAGTCTCTCCTCTCGCGTCTGAAGAAGAAGGAGCGACGACTCAACCGAGTCCCTCGCCGTGAGGAGCTACTGCTCAACCGAGCCCTTCGATCTACGCAACGACGCCCGAGAAAACCCGTTCCTCGCCTCACGCTTTCTCAACCGGCAGAGACAGGACCTACAAACACAACAAACTTTCGTCGGCCCTTTTTAAGGCCACACACCCTTGAAAAGGGGACCCCGACAATGAATACTCTATTTTTCCGAGTTCATGGATGAAAAAGTTCACTTTTCGCCTTTGTTTTTTTAATACAACACATGAACGATTGTTTACTAACAATCAGATGGCCTTAAAGCAGATTTGCCCGGGAACCCCCCTGTCTTGCTTTGAAGAAAAGAGTGGTACCATTGGCATGTAGCATCAGTGAAAAGTTAGCATTAGCTAATATTGAAATGAACGATTGAATTAGTAACCAAATAAAAACTACCGAGACCTTGGGGTGGTTGAGAGCTGTATGAATTGGCTGGAGGAACTGACCTGAGATGACAAAAACCGCCCTGAATGGATGGCTCACTGTGATTGAGACGTACATGAAATAAATTGGGAATAATTGTGGCACAATACTGTCCACATCCTTACACTTTGAATCATTTTGTAAAATATTCTCACCGTATTTTGCTTGTAGATGACTCTGACAGTTCTTATATGGAAATTCGCCAGCTCCTCTTCATATAGAATGGAAATGTTCAAGTCTCCATAGTTTTCACTCTTCACTTTAGCACTGGGCCAATACTGGATGCACATCACCTGCGATAAGAAAAAAACAGTACTTGAAAAATAAAATAAAAGTTAGCAGGAAGTTTCAGTGTGAAATTTAAAGATTACACATCATTTTTCTTGTAGTGCCTTGTTATTTGAAACACGATTCATGTAGAGGATCTGTGATACCTCAACAGTGTTTGCCTGCTGCTTAGATGTTAACCTATTGGGCATAATATACCTTAATAAAATCAAATGTCTTTGTCAGCATCACAATACAGCTGGCCTTTTCCTGCCAAATCATCCTCCAAAAGTCATTCACAGTCGCTTCTGTTGGTCCCTGGGTGACAATGTAGGCGTTGGGCGTGAGCAAACTCTGCAGTGTACAAAACAACGAAAAAATATGATATTAGTTGTCAAAGTGTGAGCAGACTGAAAATTCGTTTTAATTTTGACTCACATCTACGTACGAAGCATTAATGTAATCTGAGTCGGGGACTCCTTCCACTGCATCAAGTACCACTCTGTTATAGTCGTCTGCAACGTTCCAAAAACCAAATGAGTTAGTTATTTTATGAAAATTGTAGTATCAGCATGAAATGTGACAAAAGGCTTTGATAGAAAATGTGGATTGAAACGAGAATGTTTCTAGAAAGTGTGTGAGACAATGTTTAACTCACACTGTTGGTTCAGTTTCAAAACAACAGGCAAGATGTCATATCTCGATGAGTTCATATGTTTTTCTTAGTCCTCGCTCATCATTTCTATTCAGGAATTGGAATTAACACTGTGCTTGCACAGTGTACTGCAACGCTATGACGTTATGCTTATTACGTTTATGCTATGATTTCAAAATTTCTTGGTGCAATTCGCATTTCAGACGATTCAAGCATTTTGTTTTATTATTCGTTCTGAATAATAGCCCAATGTTTTCGGTCGGGAAACATTTTTTACTACCCACTCTCAAAATTTGATACCTTACATTTCATAACATCTGGATTCTAAATCTGCAATTTCCATCCACCGGCTGGCTGCCGTCGTCTGGGCAGTTCTGTGCCTTTGATGTTGTCTAAAAAAGCCCAATGTTTCGTACAAACATCCAATTTGGTAACTATTTGTGCCTGCCTGCTCAGCAATACGATCGGACAAAGCTCACGGTTGTTATGGGCAAAACGGGGTTAAAAAAATTAATAACAACGGAATTTCGGCATTTTTCAAATGTTTTGTCGTTTTCAAGGTATTTATTTCGAGGGATCCTGGGTCGAATGGAATGAGTATCAGACGTGTACAACTGCATGTGGTAAAATTACAGTAATCATAGTGAGCCAAAGTCTACTAATTGCAAGAACTAGAGGGGCAATAACTTCAGAGAAAGTAATCATTTGATCGTTTGTACTCCCTCCTTCCCGTCTCATTAAAATCACCCGCCAGTTCGACTGGCAACGTCGTGCCAATTGCCTACAGGTGCCTGGAATATTTAGATTTCGTCGTTCCGTTGTAGTCAGGTGATGTTTCATATGGTTTACTGGTATTTTTCGATGCTCAATCAAATGGGATGGGTCTCAGAGGTGTGAAACCAGGTTCAAGCGGTTCAAAAGAGTAATAAACAGTTACGTAATAATTTGCAGGTTTTTTTAATACTACAAGCCACTTTGCAAATTATGTTATTGAACTGTAAGTTAAGAGTTACGTAATTTATTTAGTTGCATTTGCCAACCGTTTTTTAAAAATAAGAATGGTGCGTGTCATAACTTACAGGGTATGCATCGGGGATTTTGATTTTTCTCTTTGTTCCCTGATTTTGAGGCATGGCGACATGATTGTGTTTCTACCTTCACAGCTGTCTGAAACAAACAAACCATTAATAGAAACCTGTGGAAGCATGTAGCTGGTTCCTCACAAGTCTGTGGGGCATCAACATCAAGACAATTAACGATTTTGATGTTTTGTTGACTTTTCACGGGTCGTGGTGTTAAATTAAAATGTTCTCTGTCAATTGATTCATGCATGGTATTGATGTATGTTGATTTTCGAGTAGGGTTAGAATGGCACGCTTACACAGGATCAAGATCAGGAACTTGCACGATATATGATTGTACAGTACAATATATTTCCATAGTGAGTAAGGAAATTTGCGACTGTGTTTATGTGAATAGGATTTTTTTCGTCTTCTCAATCAGATTTTGGTCAGCCATTCACACAGTTGCCGTACTCTTCTAGAAAGCCTGTCAATGGAATACGCACTAAATTTAATGACCGTCTACACAGTAGACAGTCGTGACATTTTCCAAACTTCAGTGAAATAATGGTCCTGCTCATCAGCATCGATGGCGATAATGGCGAATCTACGACACACATAGTATTGAATTCTGTGCACAAAAATGTTTCCTTCCCCCATCGAATAGAATATGCTTCACTAGCGGCCTGTCCCGGTTTTGTATGGGTGGACATTTTAAAAAACCATTTTGGGATGAATAACGATAATTAAACTTAACATGACTCAATTTGTAAATCAAATTGTAACATACATGTTTCATATTTTATTTGTTTTATAATTTATAAATTTTAAATTTTTAAAAAACATTTTGGGCTGAACAAAGATGAACTAACTGAACAAAGATGGCTAACTTATAAAGAAATGCTAATTATCATGTATCAATTGTGAAATCTTTGCTGTTTATAATATTAGTGTAGATAGGTGATTTAGTATACTCAGAACCATTGGAAGGTAGTGAGTGATATAGGACACTCTTCATTAGGGCTGTATGTTCGAATTTTTGGAGGTAACATACATCCTGTGACCTATCATAAATTCAACCTTACAGTTCTTTTCCAAGTCTACCTCAAGGCTCAATCTTGCAGTGTTTCTTAGTATACTTATGGTACTTATGAGGTATATTCTATTTGAGAGGCCGGTGAAACATTTTCGTGTACAGAATTCATCACTTCCAACTGCATTTGGAGTTTTAAACCACTCAGAACAGTTTTCGTATCAACCCTGAGATGATGTTTAACTCCTTCCTTCCTTCGAATGTAGAAATGTGATTTGCACACTGAATTGAAAGACTTCTAAAGCATACAGACTTCAAAAATTGTAGGAATTTAATAAATGTTTCTTAAACTCTCTGAGCATGCTCCAGCCTTGATTAGTTGCTATGCCACACTCACAACCTGTTATTGTGCTTTTATTCAAAAATGGGCCTCTGTGTATTTCAAAATTAAGCACTTGGGAGACCTGGACTTCTCAATGCAGGTAAGGGCAGGGTTCAGTATTGTTTCTCGCTATTCCATCTTTGAGTAAATAGATATCTTTAGATTGCAGGTACTACTCTCTTTCGTTTAATCAGACCAAAACCTTGAAGCGCTCTGAACACTGATTGGTATCTACTTCCCTCGTAGATATTCTAAATATTACACACCCCCAAAGCTATTATTCATAATGATGAATACGAGTAACAATAAATTTATCATTTTTGCATTTTTGGAGAGAAACGTTGAGTGATTCATTTCCATTCAAATTCATACCAGATATTTCAAGAGTGCGAAATTGAACATCACACTTTTATTTGTAAATAGATGGAAACTTGATATTAGCAAACCACACAATATGCGACGGAATGCCTCACGTACCTGAAATTCAAGTTTGTAAAGAACTTGAAATTTTCTGCGCTGCTCACAGTGCTTAACAAAGTTTTTGAGGTCGACTGGTTCATCAGGAATGGTCGAAAGCACTCCATTGTTTTCTGAGAACGAATAATAGAAGTGAATAATACGAATAATAACATGGTTTCATCGAGTTCAGTAACTGTTACAGTTTGATCATTATTGAGTATTGCTATAGGCTGTAATCATCTTATCCGTAGCATTATGGTACAATTTGTATCTTGTTTTCATATTATCAACTTTCAGTGTTTGGAAGTTATCGTTGCAATAAGATTTTACGTCGCAAGCCTAGCCAATGAGAAGTTCACAGTGAAGTTGTGAAGGCAAAATTTGACATTGAATTATCAACGTAGGTTTAATGAACTACTTGTAGCAACGATCCTGGAAATAAATTGACGAAGTGGATTTTCATGCAAACCCTTATTATACGTACTACAAACAGTGAATTGGAACTATAAGCTGAAACTGAGCAAACAGAATCTCTAGTGTTCAACGTGTTTCTTTAGGTCGTGAATTATGAATTTATTCATTAATTTGGAACAAATAAAAGCTTCCAGCACAGCTAAGTTTAAGTTGGCGATAGAAGATGTGAGGATAAGCCCTACCAATTTTTTTAGCTCACATGGATTAGCTCAGGTGTCACACCCCTGAAAGTTATCGCACCAAATAAAAACAAACGACTCGACCACGTTAGTGGGCACAAAAAGTGTAGTGGGAACATATCTACATCGAGCATATATTTATCCTGAATCAGGAATATTGGTGAGTTTATTGACAGAAGACCTGTATGGATGGATCACAACATATTTCTTGAGATTCAAAACATCTAGATTGGGTCACTGACTCTTATATTTAGATTATGTGTGCCAGATACCGTAGTTACGTAATTATGGCTTGTCTGTATAACTAGTTTCATGAAGTTGTCACATGTTTTCTTTTTGGAACGTACTTTTAGGTTTGATAATTTCGTATTTTTCAACCTCCTGTAAGGCTTTGAATTGGGTACTTCTAGTAGGGGAAACAGAGGCTGTTGAAGAGCCACCCTAAACATGAGAAACAGACCCTCTCCTGTTAAGATGGCATATGCATCCATTCTTGACCTCCTGTTGATAGAAACTAACTTTCTTGCTTTCCTTTTGGGAGCCCTTAGGACACAGGCTACTTAGAGAACAAGTATTACATCATTGTTTGCCCCATTGCACGTGTGGGATGATTTTCCTGTCAAATTTTCAAAAATACCGTCCTCTAGAAACCCAACACTATAGTTCACCAATCTTTGTGGCCCATTTTCATCAGCGGGCTACTTTTTGGCTTTTTGGCTAGTAATCGTGTGTGGGGGGGGGGGGACCTTAACCGAAAATGGATGTGTTCCAAACATTTCTCAAAAACAGCTTTAACAGTTTAACGTCACGTTTTATGTAACTTGCCTAGTGCTTGCATTAGAGTTGACTCATTGCTTTACACGTATGTTGAATTTCATAATTAGAAGTTCAACTCCAGCGACTTTCTCCCATCAAAAGGTATTCATGTCGACTAAGTTTGAAATAATTAAAACCTGGTTGGTAATTAAAACAATAATAATAAATATAAACATTTACAGTAGCGCTACTTATCAACATTTTGATTTTTGGCGACGAACTCGTGTGACGTTTTCGTTTCAATCTGAGTTTAGGACGATCAGGCATGGGTTTTGAGTTTGGTTTATTGAACTGACATTATAATGTTTACACATTTTATTGTTCTAGTTTATCTTTTCAGTGACAATCAGTTGTAAAATGATATAGAGTGTATATAAAATACTGTTGAGTTTACGGGCGATTGGGAGAAGTTACATAATGCACCGTATATAATATATTTACTTATATGAACCATGAAATTCATTCGTTCTAGAAATTGTGGAAACCAATCCAGGGAATGGGAGCCCATGAACGTCATGCTTCGTGCCGCAATATTCACTGACTATCTAGATGACTATATTTTGTGACGGCCGTTGATAGTTGCCACATCATTCATCAATCTTGATGAAAGCCTAAACTACACACAGATTTGATATTTCAATCAGTAAATTTCGTGTCTGCATTTGAAAGCTGAAACCTTTTGAAAACTTATTGAACCACACGTGACTTTTACTTCTGAACTCACTGCTGCGTTCATCGAAATTAGCCGATTTCATTGAACATTGACGTGCAAAAAAAAAGTTACTGAGCTTGATTTTATTGCAGCATAAAATCTACAACAATGAATGAAGATGATACATGTACAAAAACATTGGCACCAAATCACTACACATTTAAAAACACAAAAATATGGGAATCGCCAAATTTGTTAACGCTGCCAGCAAAATCTACGGTGAACGGAAACAAATAAATTGCGGTGCCCAAATTAAAAAGAATAAGCGAAAAACAACATTTAATTAGGCTGGAAGTAAATAAGATGTCTACTGCGCACAGGAATTTAGTACGGCTTTAAATCAGACTACTGTCTATGGGAGTGTTGACCATATAATAATGGTAAAATACGAGCATACATGGCACCTTTTTATGGACCAGTTACATACCCTGTTCCGTCCACCATTTGAAACAACCTGAAAATAAGCACAGGAGGTATTTATGGTGATCACGTTATGGCGGTTACCTTCAAGATCTACTTGTTCAGGCATCTAGTAAATGTTATAATAACATCCCCCATGTAGATCGTATATATCAGTAAAACTACGGCCATGTCCAATACGCTGATTTGTGTTGGGATTCGCTATAAAAACCAATGCATGTAGATTGAAAGTGCTTCACGGTTTGGGAAGTAGACCAGATAAACCTGTGTGAGGGAAGGTCAGTTTGGTTGAGGGTCGTACGATAAAGGTTAGCGAACGAATAAAAATTCAATAGTTGTAATTCTCTTTAGTAATATCACGAATATGAGAATTTTCCATATACACCTGGAGCTTTTCTCTAAATAAAGGAGGATTTCGCATTTCTCGCTTAAAAAGAGATCGCAGGTCTCGTGGAGGTTTGAGGTATCTAACTCGCCTTATTTCGGCGGATCCTACTTCCTGACAGACAAATCAAGTATGAGATTCAGGAGTTAGCCGCCACTTCACTCGCTAAAACAGTATATCGAAAGCGACTACTTTTCAAGGTGTCTCGACAAATTATTCAATTATTAGGAGCTGTAGAAGAGCGCTCAAATTTCGAATGTAATTTCTTACGAGTTTTTAAATGCCTCGAGATGATTAATAGCATTTCGCTCATCAGAGTTTCTCGAGCCAAATACGACAACTAACTCGATCTACTCGGATGACACCAAGCGATACGGATATTGAAATCAATCATATACGACACGAATGTCTTCACAGTATGCGTTTTCGGGTTATATGTAGCCGAATCAGTTCGGTGCCTTAACCGAAAATCCTGAGCTGGACCTTTCCCCAAATTTCAACTTCAGCCGTCGATCCCAGAATCGGAGAGCCTTGTGTCAATCAACGTTGACATTTCAACTCCTGCCAATACAATTTTATGACTCTAGCCAACAAAGTGTTTTCCCTCGTATGGTTTCTCCCATAGGTTTTTTCTCAGCCCCTTCCCTCATCCCATTTTCCCAGCTCTTGCCGCCTCTCATCAGGAATTCTATGTTGAGGTATATGAGATTTAAGCGCAGATTTTATTATGAGACACAGTTTTAATGAGCGAAAACACTCTTTTACTTAAGGCAAGATTACTAATAATACGCCATGCGTAAGAACACGATGCACGTCTTGGCTGTTGAACAGCTAATCAAAACTGATCTCTTGGGGCGAGTGCGCGGCTCATTCAAATTCAAAAATAAAACATTGTCAAATTACAATTTCAACATTTTACCTCTCAAACTCGGGCAGTTTGATACAACTCACAGTTCTCACTTAGTTACACTCACTCACTCTCCGCTCTCGTCTCAACACAGCTCACGTATCTGGAGACTCCATGTATTGTGCGAACCCTGTCTCTCACGTAATCTACTTTTATCATTCTCAAATGTAATTTTCCTTCGCCCATAATTAACTTCAGATTTCTCTCTCTCTCTCTCTCTCTCTCTCTCTCTCTCTCTCTCTCTCTCTCTCTCTCTCTCTTTCTCTCTCTCTTTTAATTTATATAGAGCATAGAGCAAATGTCGCAAAAATGGGGAAGATTTCGAAAATTGCAGGAGTTGAGGTTCGCAAATTGCGTTATCAACAGATACCGCTGAACCAAGTTACAACTTGGAATAAAAATCCATGTGAGCAGCGACTTTCTGGCTAGCAACTCTAGAACAGGACGATCCTGGACGAGGAAGTTGAATTATTTTGCACTGCGATCGTTGATCTCAATAATGAGAGTAGTTGAAATCGAGTGTCGCAAAGCTGTAGAGTGTTCGCATTGTAGTTTTTTTTACTTTCCGCGACCGTAAAACGAAAAGCGTTTATTGTAAAAAGGTTATGAGCGATTCACATCGATAGGAAAGGGGGTGGGTGGCGAAAATGTACCAAATCTAGGGTTTTTTTGCATTTTTCACTAAAACGGCTCTAATAAGTTTGATTTAGCTTTCAAATTATCTTCTCCCAGTTAGTAAAATACTTTTCTTCTGTATAAATATATCTATGAAAATACGGTGAAAGGAGATATACGTCTAAAAAGCGAGTAGTTTTTTTTACGCTTCTTAGCAACGATTTTCACCAAACTCATACAATGTGTTTAAATATTGAACAATAAATGTTCTTCTGACAGTCAATTGAACCGAGATAAAAGTACAAATGTATCGAAAATAATGTTTTTTTAAAACATTTTTGTTACTTCCCGAGTAACAGCGTCACTGGATTGCGTCAATCTTATGGAGGACCACATTTTGTTCTGCTGTGAACGAAGTGTGTATATATACTGATTATTTCCCAAAGGTATGCGACAGAAGCCGGTTGAAATAAAGTTGAGCTTTAGAATTCTTCGTTCAACAACGAAAAACGTGTTGTTTCTTATCCGGTGTGGGATGTGTTTGCCAATTCGGACGAGTGATTCATTATTCACTTTATTCGCCTCATAGCCCTCAACGAAGGCCAGAGGTAAACATTCACCTCCTCCCAAAACCTTGGCCGCTCTTTATTTTAGTCCAGATTTCCGATCGAGACTACCGTTTGAGAAACAAAAAAGAAAGAAACCACTTCCTCGCATCGCCAGTTTTATCTGAATTACACGAAAATATCTCGACAAAGGCTATCGGTGAATTGTTTATAGTTTTGTAACCAAACTGTTGTACATTTCGTCAGTGCTGAATGAATTTGTGGTTGACCCTAACCTGTGCAGGAATTTATTCACGGGCCAATCGTCTAAAATCAGTGGTCGATCGTGTTGATAAATGACGAAATTGCCAAGCCCAAAAATGGAGCAACATTGAGAAGAACATGCCCAATCGCCTCGAGTGATTGTGATAAATAAATCGATCGACTAACTTTCTCCATCGACGCGTCCTAAACGTTATTCAAATGATAAGTTGGTATCGCAGGTGACAGATAGTGGAGGACTGACCAATTTCCACACCAAGAGAGCCAGAAAACTGAAGGAACGTCACAAAAAAATCGAGCCCCTCACGTTTGAGTTCTCTTGAGTAAGAAATTTCGAATAAGATACATTAATTGGGCTTTGCAGACACATACGTATACTGCAATCGAAAGAAAAAGAAATTCAAGGCGGTATTTCGTGCTGTAATAAATGGTTTATATATTTATTTAATTTTGTAGGAAGTGCTTTACGTAAGCTTCCCTGGGGCCTAAGAGAGGGACTTCTTTTTCTCTCTCTCCCTCTCACCCCCCCCCTACCCTGGTTGTTTTGCCTACTATTTAAAATGAAATCATTTCTATTCTGGAGGTGAATTATAAACGCCGTGGTGTGGTAAAACATCATGCGTTGAGCCTGTGCCAATTTCGAGTTCATGTGCGTTCTGTGCCACCAACGTGTAGCGTATGCACCTCAAGCATGCGTGATTCAACAAAAGAATGAGTTAGCGGGAAAGGCAAGTTGCAAGTCATTAATATTAGAGGTGGAGAGCGGAGTACACTTTAGAAATTGAACCACAAGTGGGCGAAATACGAATATTCACAAAACCTACCCAAAACGGAAACGCGTGAGTTACAGTCTCCAAACTTCTGTAAACACTGTAATGTGGTTCAAGAAACGCGGAAGACAGAAGTTTTGGAATTGGCAAACGGGAAGTAATAGGTTAGAGGAGAGAAGCCTAATGAGTAAGCTTGGGGTTAGTACGAGTATATGATGCGTTAGAGCTGGTTCGTACCAATGAACTCAAGGTATTCGCTAATTTATGTTTTCGTTTGACCTATCAATCAAACGCAACGATGAGGAACGGATTTCAGACATTTTTATATCGACGCAAAAGGTGTTGGAACACTATGGGTTCAAATTTCAAAGCAACGGACCGTGCGTGGTAGCAATGTATGCGCGATACTTTATGGTTAGCACGTCCAGCCGTCAGAAAAGTTCAGCTGTTGTGAAGTGTTCAACGAAGCAACAGTTATTTAGCCATCGAGTGCCGTGACATGTTCTATTAGCGTGTATCGTAAGCTTTTTTCCGGAGAATATCTGCTTACAGATTGATCTTAGATGTGAATTACAGACCCAGTTGAGAGAACTGCAGGCTGAGTTACCTTTTGATTAATAATTCGCAACTGCGTGCACATCAACAAATTTTCACGTTCGAATCGTTCCTTCAGTTTCGTCAACACATTTATTGCTGGTTTTGTCTTTTAATCGTGACAAAACACAATGACTTCTTTGAAGCAGTCAGCCAAGTACCAAAATCAGCAGCGTTGGGATTTTTAGGGGATTTGTCCAAATTGACCTTAGAGCTGATTTCTCAACCCCTTCCATCGATGTCGTTACAGTAGGGAACTTTCGGAGACTCTAGATGTTGAGGTGCTGTAAGTGAGTTTCTCGTATTGAAATATTATTCATACGTTAGGCTGGCACATGGTGTCTCACGGGAGGTGACATAAACAAAGCGATTTCGTGCGATTAAAAAGAAAAACAACGCGTACTTGCTACAAAAAAAAATGGGCTTCGCCTACGACTTAGCAGCGGTCCGCTAAAGACGAACTGGGGACCTGCCAATTCATTGCTTGGCACATTTTCAAACAGCGTCACTAACCCGAGCTCCAAGCTATTCGTCTGACAGATTTGCAATCAGGCTGCTTCGTCCATCTTACAAAAAATACCGGGCGTTACATTTTCGTGGCTCAAATTTACGATGTACCGTGCGTTCCAATATGAAATATCTGGTGCGTTGCAACACACAACTTTCCTTAGCTCTACGTCAATTCACTTTGTACATGGCTAATTCTATTTAATCAATTCATTTATCACTCAGTTCCTTTGAACTTGGTCAAACAACACTTCACAGCAGCAGGAAGCGGTAGCGCTTACAGTTATGGAATTTATTGTGCTGCTCGTACTCATTTCGGGACCATTATTGAGCAATTGGTACACAGATAATTAATGAGCCTGTAAACACGAATTTTTTAAAGAAGGATAGTAATCACTTTTGCACAGTTATTGGGTAATAACTGTTAGAACTGGTAGTAAGCGAAACAGCGGTAGTTGAAATTCAGGAATTTCTGGAGTGAGCCCCATCTATCTCATGAGCGGTTTTAAACACCTCACCCTCTGGGTATTGAATTGGATTACAATACCAATTTTCTTTAACATTCTACCAACATTCCAACGGAGTTTATAAGAAAAAACCGCGCTAAAAACGCTTTTCGTCGAAAATTTTGATAATTTATTGTGCTGCTCTTGTCATTTTCCTACGAATGGGAATTTTATGGTATAATTGCCTTATCAAAAGATATCAATACAGAAAATTTAATCAAAATCGTTAGAGCCGTTTTGAAGAAAAAAATTTGGTGTTTCAATCACTATAGTTAACTTTCGATGGATTTTGTTCATACCCTTATTTTCGGGTCCCATAGCAACCTGTAGGCTGGAGGTCAAATTTGAGGTGATTTGGCTCGGTCGTTTTCTCTAAAAACCACTCTAAAATCGATTACGTCGAAAAGTTTTGGTAATTTATTGTCCAGCTCTCGTCATTTTCCCATAGATGGGAATTTTATGGTATCGTTGCCTTATTGAGAGCTATCAATATAAAAAATGTAATCAAAATCGTTAGAGCCGTTTTTGAGAAAAAAAATATTTGGTGTTTTGATCACTATGATAACTATAGGTAACTTTCAGTGGATTTTGCTCATACCCTTATTTTGGCGTCCCATTGTGACCAGTAGGCGAGATATGAAGTTTGAGCTGATTTGATACGGTGGTTTCCTCTAAAAATCGTTCACAGACACACTTTAGTGACACACACACACACACACACACATACAGACCATTTTCTCAAATAGTGTTTGTCGGACTCAGGAGGGTCTGAAACGTAAAGATCTGAAGAAAACTCAAAATTTTTTTTTCAGACGATTACATAACTTTCCTTTCTACTTCGTAGAGCCAAGGAAAGTAAAAATACGAGAACGTGACCCTCGTTTCTGTTAATTATGATACGAGGTAGGTGCTTTTGTACGTGCTTACAGGCCAGACGGTGAAATCTCTTTAATTAACCCTCAACGAACAGGTAGGCTTAGTGGAACACCATGCACACGTTGGCGCTCTTTATGCGCCAGTCTCTTTTTCACAATATTTGACAATTGTAAGCGGAATACGAACACGGGTGATCGTAATACTTAAAGAAACCTTTTTTTTTTTCAATAGAAAAATAAGTATACGTTGATTAGAAAGGTAGAACACATTATGGAATATATATTTGCCCATCACCAATTAACAAACAAAAAATGGAAGTATCACATTTGTTCCTATAGTCTAGGGGGGTTATATCAGGTGGAAAAACACAAACAAATAAGTATATACTTATGTGCGTAAGCTCTACGAGTTTCCTTCGACTAGAACGTAGGTAGGGACGTACTTCACTTGAATAAATTAATTTTAGAACAAGTGTGAATAAATTCAAATATATTAATTGTGTGGGTAGGTAGGTAAATAGGAACTTGAAATGGTCCGGTCTTACCACAGTAAATTTCGAGGTTTAATGTATAATACACCAGTGAGTCGACTATGGCGAATATTTTGATCCCATACATGGCTGGCTTATTGGGAATGTATCGAATACAGGTCTGTTTCTTTATTTGGTGACTGTACCTAAACCCTCGACGAGGATTATATCAGTCATAGAAGTTGCGGTTTCGCTAATATGCAAGAGGCCGGCCCCTGCAGCATCCACCGAACTCAGACCTGTGGAGGTACGGCAGGTATTTGGTCTTAGCCAGTCTCACCGTAGAGAGCTGTTGCCCGTGTGTTACCGCGCGGAGGTTGACCACCTGAGGAATCCCGTACCATCTGGGAGTATTTCATAATGTGGTTTCCTACCTGATCTTACTTTTTACTTGGGTGGCAAGTTTCAAAAGGACAGATCAACTATAACCACGTTTCTTAGCCATCACCTTCTTTGCGAACTTTGCAAAATGGTCATAGGCTTCCTTTGTAGCAGTCAATGCTGCTAAGTTCGTTTGCCCTACCAACAACCGTCGCTCACTGTTGTAGAAACTACAGTGGAGCAGCACATGGTTTCTTGTTTCCTCCGCACTGGAGGCACAAGACGTGCATAATGGAGAGTCTTTCAGGGAAAGGAAGTGGAGCCGCGCATTGAAGTCACCATGTCCCGTGAGGAACTGACTCGTCCAGTGGTCTGGCTCAACCCATTTTCTAGAAAGACGTTCACGGATGTTGGGGAAGAACTCATACGTATCACGTCCTTTTGACGAGATTCCCATCTCGCTTGCCATTTCTCTAGAGCCCATTCGTCGATGGCGGCAAGTTTCTGTTCTGTGGTGAGATCCGCACGGAGTTCAGCCCAAAGCGGGGAAGCTCCTGTTTCACTCTCCACTTGTCAATCATGCACTCGACAGCCAAATCAACTGGTAACTGACCAGTGATCACCTGGAGTGCTTCCGTTGATACAGTCTTGTAGGCCTTGGTGACCCACAGGAGCGCAGCTCTCTGGGATTGAGCCAATACTCTCTTTTGATTGACTGTTAGTTTGCTACCCCAGACAACGGGGCAGTAGCCAATCACACCTAAATAGATGGCCTTATACATGAGGATGGTGTCGTGGTAACACACACCCCAAGTGGCCTTGCTAATGGCACGCAGTGAGGCAAACCTTGCAATGGTAGTGCCTTTAAGGGACTGGAGGTGTTGGTTGAAACCCCACCTCTCACCTATATTCACTCCTAAATACTTGACGTGCTTTTCAAGAAGGAGCCTGTGGCCGCCAAAGCGTATTGTGGGTGGATTATTCACTTTCCCCTTCAAGAGGATTAGCTGGGTTTTCCTCAGCCACCTGCATCTTGACATGCTCGCACCATTGGTTGACAGTGCGGAGCACATGGTGAGTTTTTCTTCAATTTGGCGGACTGACTCTGCCAAGATCAGCACAGTCAAGTCATCCACATAGGCGTACGGCCCGCAGTCAGTCTCCATGAGTTTCCAGAGTAGACCTTCGAAGAAGGCATTCCAGAGTGCTGGTCCTAGGCCTGAGCCCTGTGGGCACCCTTCTCAATCTTTCTCCGGACGGAGACATGCCTACTTTCGATCGTAGCAGTTCTGTCTGTCAGCTAACTTCTGACGAGTGAGTACAGGTTGCCGGGGATTCCCCTATCTTTAAGCTCATTAAGGAGCGCTGGCCACCAAAGGTTGTCAAACGCTCCTCTGATGTCAATCAGAACTGCTACGACGTACTTAGCCGGTGCCAGCAGTCAACCACGCCGAATCTCGACAATGACATCCTGCGTGGACCTTCCTTTGGTACACCCGTATTGCCTGCCTGTGAGGTTGCGGCCAAAGACTCCTTCGAGGGACTGCAACATCAAGATTTCTAGTGTTTTGCCTAATATGGAAAGAAGGCTGAGTGGTCTCCATGATCGCGGGTCTGACTGATTGCGGTCGCCTCCCTTTTGAAGAGTGACAACACGCGCAGACTTCCACTGAGTGGGGAACTGTCCGACCTGCAGACAGTCATTAAATAAATTAAGGAGACCGCTGGAGATTGTCCGCTCAGCCTTCCTTAGCATATTGCTTTCTATTTTGTCTGGCCCCTGGGATTTGTTGGGCTTTAAGGTCGCAAGGGCCCTGCCGAGGTCGCCTGTTGTCCACAATGGGATGTCGGGCTCGTTCGGAGGGTCCATGATCAGCTCCCTTGCTGTCCTCTGGGCTTCAGTGTCTCGAGCTACTTGGTCATCTGGGAACGCCTTCTCAAGGAGGGTTTCCAGTGAGCTTTCGATGCTGCAGGCCCAGCCTGACTCATTTTGCATCGCAGCTAAGACTTGCTCTACGTTTGCTTTTCCTATGGAGGACTTGTAGTGTCTGCCCCAGGGGTTCTCAGAGCTCTCCGCTTCCACAAAATTTCGCCAGCCTTGCCGTTTGGCTCGTTTGATGGCGCGGTGGAAAGCCTTCTTCTCTTGGATGAAGGCAGTTCGGAGTGTTGCTCTGGCATCAGGGTCACGAGTGTTTTGGTACATCCTTCTGGCTCTGCACTTTGCTTGAGGGGGTTGTTCCTCAGTCCACCATGGGACTTTGATCGCCCTGTGCTTCTGTTGGCTATACAGAGAGCCCAGCAGAGTGCAGTGCTGTGGTAAATGTGTCCACTTTGCTGTCCACCTCTTCAGGTGTGGATGCTTGCGCTATTAGGTCGGTGTCTGCGACGCAGTTCACCTTCCAGTACCCTACAGAATTGTGGCCAGTCAGCATTTTTTGTGCGGAATCGCTTTTCACGCATGTCTTTGCAGAGGATGTTGTCATCCGTGATGGCAAAGTCAATAACCATGTGATCGCTCTGTTGCACCTGGTACGACTCGCCAACCTTGCAATTTGAGTAGCAGGGTGTGAGACACGGCTGTGACGTCTATACACGACCTTCCTCCTGGACCATCATAGGTCGCCTCAGTCATGGGGTCGTTGACAACAACCAAGTTGTACCTGGTGAGCAGCTCTATATACGCCTCGCCCGCCCTGTCCAGGGTTGGGGATCCCCACAATGGTGATCTGGCGTTTGCATCAGCACAGACTACGCAGGGTCGTCCTGATAGGCCTGCTAGAGCCCGCTCGAGTGGTTCAAGGCTGTTGGCAACTGGTGCGCCAAATTGTCTGTAAATGATATTACAACCAGCTCAAAGCCACCGGCTCGTATGAGCACAGCGGCCAAGTGCTGGCTGTTCAGGTGGGTGAGTGCGAGCATGTCAATGGACGGTCGGTGCAGGCTACTGCTGCCTTGGCTCCGTTCTTGCTCCAGTCACCACTCGTGCCTGCGATCCCAGACCAAGGGTTTTGGATCCTATGTATGGTTCCTGTATGGCGAGGACACTGCAGCGTTTCTTGAGTGCATTTTGCAGCAACTCAGCCATAACTGGGCAACTCTTATTTGTGTGTTGTGCTGAAGGATTCGGAACTGTTTTGACCCATTCAATCTACCGTGACTCCTGAGGGCAATCGCCGCTGACGAATGGTACAGCGTGCGTCTCGTGTAGTGTGAGACCTGTTGGATTTTGCGTTCGACGCAATTGGCACACTTGAGAGGGCATCACGCTTGCATTCCCTACTCAGATGTGGCAAGGCGCACCAGGCGCACACAACAGGTCTTGTACAGGCCATCGCCAGGTGGCCATAGCGCTGGCATTTGCAGCACTGAGTGGGGGCTTGGTACTTTCTGCATGGCGCACCGCTGCCAGGCTATTTGGAGGTGCCTTGCCCCCTCTAGTTTTTGTATAGGCTGGGTGACCTCAATCACCCAATCCTTCTGCCTTCCACGCTGTTTGGTGAAGAGGGCCTGACATCCCTGCGGCTGCAAGCTAACGCAGGGTTGTGCTCAACAACTTGTTGGGCCAAGTCCTCTTTGAAGATCAGTCCGCACGTCGCACAATAGCAGGCGTGGGAAACGACCCAGGGGGCTGACGCTTGAGCTTCAACTCCTTTGTTGAAATGTGGCTCGTGAGCGCCTTGGCCATTTCTGGCGTTTCCGTCACAATGACGGCGCCACCTCCTACTGCGTGCGGATGTTCTAGCACTCGGACGCTTAGAGCTTGGAGGTCCGTAGCAGGGACCCCCCGCACCAGTGCTTCCATTGTATCAGGGTTGGAGGGCCCAGCCTCTCCTTCCTTACATGTATGCCTAACCACTACCACGTTTTGCCGTGGGGTTTTAGGGGGGAGTTTGGCAAGCGGTGGAGGCTTTTTATTTTGTTTTTATTTTTACTTTTGCCCTTGTTTTTGGGCAGAGGCGTAGGCGGGCGCTGCCCTCAGCCTGCTTAGTTGGGGCCTGTTTCCGCTTCCCCCTGCGCTTCCTGGCCCCTGGCAGACTGCCATTCCGCCTCAGCTCCATGAGGGGAGGAGGAGGCGCAGAGCGTGCTACTGCCGCATATGAGGGCCTGGGTACTACCCTGGCTCATTGAAGGTCCTTGAGTTTGGGGGCTGGTGGCACTGGCTGCTGGGCAATTGCCCTACGCGGCTCTTCCTCACGACAGCCGCCACAGTTTCCGCAGAGGAGTGGCAGGGGGCGATGTCGTTGGGGGCATTAGCTATAGCCAGCTTCGAAATTTCGAAGAGGCAACTAGTGATGAGGTCCCGTGATAGGTCCTGTCGCGTTGACTCCTCATCCGTGCCATCTGGCTGTGGATGACGGGACATATGCGCAAATTTGCTCCATGTCCGACAGATTAGGGTCAACGGCGTGTCGTGTGCTTGTATAGCCGTTGCCCGGGCTACTAGGGGAGAAGGGGGGAGATGAACGCGGTTTGCCCGTTTCTTTCCGCCCTTGTTTGTTTGGACGACGAGTAGATTGCTCATCGTCCGAAGAGGGAGGGGCCGAGCTTGGCGAGCCCGAGGAAGAGGCGCAGGTGGCGTTTTTATTACCTGCAATTGTGTTATTTGACTTAGTCATGTTTTTTACTAATTTTGAGGGGGGGGGGGAGATTAAAGAAGCAGACTGGTGTAGTGTATCCTTGTGAGTTCATTTGTTGTGTGTGTTAGTGGTATGAGCGAGAGGTGCTCGAGAGGCAGTGTCCTGGAAGCTCCCCCTCAGGCATATTGATTCTAGCCCCTTTCGCTGGTCCGTTGAGGGTCAAAGGGAGGCCCCCACATGCGCCGCAGCTGCCAGTCCGCCACCCACCGGGACTAAGACGCATGAGGGATTTTTCGGCTGCTGCTCGAGTCAGCCCTCGGCCACTGGTGATGTGGTGAGCGGGACACACGCTATCAGCCGCCCCAGGAACGCTCAAACCTGGTTTTTCCCCTCCTCATTCCGAAGGCCGCACCTATAGGGATCGCCTCAAAGGTGTTAGTGAGCTACCTCCAGGACTGTCACCTTTCGCTCATTATGAGTGTTGTAAGTCAATATGTTCTGCCACGCAAGCCGTTGCAGTGTATTTTGTATCTGGAATATGATGTGAGTGTCAGTGTCGTGAGCTTTAAGCCCCTTTAAGGCCGGATTTAACGACCACGCAGAGGATACGGCAGGAGAATTCTGTCCCCCTTCCTGCGGGGGGTGTGTACTGCGATCCCAGCTAAAGGTAGGGGGTTCCCAGTGTGTCATGTATGTGAATGAAGTGTAAGTTGTGTCCCTTTTAGTTCGGCTTATACGAACACGCAGGGAGTACGGCAGTGGAATACAATAGGATCGAGCTTCTCATCAATAGTTAGTTGTTCCTCTGATGTGAAATGGTGTTTGCGATTTTCACGAAAATGCTCAAAAAAACTCTCTGACAGTCGAATACAATAGGATCGAGCTTCTCATCAATAGTTAGTTGTTCCTCTGATGTGAAATGGTGTTTGCGATTTTCACGAAAATGCTCAAAAAAACTCTCTGACAGGTGCTAATTTGCTCGTTTTCTTACGAGTAACCCTCGTCGACTTTTCATCAAACCTTGTTGAACACCACAAAAATACGAACCGAGTATAGTTCATTGAAGGACGGAGAATTTCTATTCTTGTATCATCGTTCGCCCCCATACTTCCTGGAAATTCACTTTTCTCGAATGTTGGCAGGAGGGTTGAGAGGGAGTTCCTGTACAAAATCTCTCTGAAGGCGCACTGCGTACGCCGTTGACGGTTAAACTTTATCGCTGACAGTTCGTAACTAGCCATGAAAGACAGACTTGCTTACAAATTCGTCAGATACTTTAGAACTTCTAATGAAATTACCACTCTGTGTACGAAAATGCACTTCCCGTATATATTGAGAGTGCGAGAGAGATTCATGTCGTGATGTAACAGTTACTTTTGCCACTAGCTGTAAAAAACTAAAAGTACCCTTATCTTGCTACTCTGTTCCCTCCTCTCTTCAACTAGAAAGAAGAAAGAGCTCTGATGGCAACCTCGGAGGAGTACGATGAGAAGATTCACTTCGTCATATCCCTCGCTTGACGAACAAAAACTTGAAAACCAAGTTTCACTTTTTTAGAAACCAACATTTCATTCCTGTCAGAAACCCTTGATGTTTTCATACCCAAGCTCACTCTAAATAGGACGGTGAAACCATTAAACCCCGAAAAAACTAAATTAAGACGAGGAAACAGCGATGAAAAAAATGAAGAGGGAAGACGGCTGCTGTTTCGCAGGAGTAGGTATTGGAAGAAAAGAACACCAGTGAGCAAGCGGTTCTGCCATATAACCCTATCATAGTTATATATGCTGCCACCACGGACAAACTTCCAGTGTTTTAACACCCAACTCTTCTGAAACCAGTCAATGCTGCAACCCAGACTCCACTTCTCTTGCAGCTTCTGGCACTGCTAGTAGAGAATCAGTCTTGTGCCTTGCCAAATTTAAAATTCTGGGGATAAAGCATGGAGAATACTGAATGGGAGACAGTACCGTTTGTGGTTAGACAAGAGTAGGAAGCGTACCAGCTAGCCGAAATGGTGAGGAGAAAGACTCTGTCAACAATGGTGTGACAGCGCCTGTAGAATGTTGTATGACACTCTTAACCCCCTAATGAAATGCTGAGTAAGGGGAAGGGAGTAAAGTGGTCAATGTTTTCAAGTGTGGTACTGCATGAGAACTGGAGAGGTTCACTAACCCAGTCTGTACAAAAAGGCGGTAGGCCATGATCTAAAGCGGCGAGTGAGAGCATGGTTTTTAGTCGTTGTAAATACGCTGGTACGTTACCAAAGTTACCCCAGGGCAGCAGCCGTGGCATTTCAACCAATACCTCCAGTCGTGGGTTGCCTCACTAGTAGCAATTGTGCCAACTTTGTGTTAACTTACAGTCAATCACAAGAAATTACAAGCTCAATGCTTGATAACTGCGCTCCTGTGGATTACCAAGGCCTACAGGACAGTTTACATTTACCTGGCCACTGAGTGCCCAGTGGACAAGAAGAGAGAAGAAGATCAGGGGAGGGAAGAGGGGAGGCAACTGCGGGCCATAGGACTCTGCCAGAGCTGCAGGACCAGTGGGCCCATGTCCTAACTCCCATTGGGGGGACCCGATTAGTGCCCCAGCCGCCGTCAGTACCCATTGCCCCACCCCCCTGGGTTTGTATGAGGGGGGTGACTGGTTGGGGATCGAACCAGGGTCCTGGTTCAGAAGGCCACACGCCCCAACACGCTTGACCAGCGCGCCCCCCTGCCCAGTAGACAAGAGGAGAGTGAAAAAGGACCCTCCTCCGTTATGGACCCAATTCTGCTATGGCGTTAGAACTAAACAAAACTAGCAGGGCATGATGAATAGGTGTTGGACTGATGGGAATCCTCGTCAAAGAAACGTGAAACGAGTTTCCCCAAGTGTCCGGGAACATCTTAGAATAAAATGGTTCCTTCATCTTGACTTCAGTTCACTCTTCTCTCCATCTTGCGCCTCCAGTCTGGAGGAAACCAGAAACCATGTGCTGTACATTGTGGTCCCTACTACAGCGAGTGGTGATCGTTGGATAAGCAATCAAATCCTCCAGCTCTGGCTGCTACCTGTTTGCCCAATTTGTGAAGAAGACTCTTGCTAAAGAAAGTGGTAACAATTCATCTTCTACGTTTGACACTTGCCGCCCAATCAAACAGTTAAAACAAGCGGAGAAACCACTCAAGCTCCGACGTATGATGCAAGATTCCTCAACGTGGCTACACACGGGTACAATGGCTAAATGACTCTTTCTGCCGCGCCCCCACAGGTCTGCTCTAGCTCTTGCATGCTATTATATCCGTGACCCGCACGATGTTCACCAGATTTCTGTCTGAGGGTTGACGAACGATCAATATGAAGAAAACAGACCCGTCAAGAAGTCATGATGAGTTTACCAACTGCCCTATGAAACAGATTGAGCTGCCATGGAATCTCACCGCAGTTTCTTCTAGACAAACAGTAGCACTACGCTAAATATTTCGGCGTGGCGCAAGGAAGATACGTAACATGACTGAAAATGGATGAAACTATAACGTATTAGTGAAATTTTCTTTTCTTTGAGTATCTTTTGCAGAAGGCAATTGCCAAATCAGAAATACATTTCGTCGGTTGTTGGCAACCAATAGATACAATTTAAAAAATGGTTTAGAATGCAATTTAGCATCAGAATTGCCGTTCAAAATCAATCTAATTCTCACCGGATGGTTACAAGTTTATTGCGTGTTGGTTGGCTTACGGATTAGCTTTAGTATTTGAATTCAAAAGGAGTAAGGTAGACGCAGCTCCTGAGGAGGCTCGGCAATAATTAACGCGAGTCCTACTAATTAGGGAATATTGCGCGGCTTAGCGGTGGTATCAAAATACGGCCGCGGGTATCCCTTGTTCCGTGACACATGGAAATTAGCCTCGTCCGTATAACCAAGTCTGCGGGCGGGAAGAGAAAACGACCAAAGCATGTTCAATCACGAACTGTAGCTGGCTAATAACCTAGCCCCTAAACCTCTTTAGTAGGATAATTATGTTCTAAACCTCGCTTCTAACATGTTACCGGAATATTTTAGGCTCGGCCATCGGAGGCAACTAGAAATATCCACTTTCGCCATCGACGGTGCTATACAAGTTACAGTTAACCTTAGATAAAAGCACAACACGATTTTCTACATACTATGGGCGTAAGCTTAGAAGGCACACTGATGATGACGCTATATTTTCAGTTTATTTGCTTCATCTTTCAAACCACGGGGCCAAAAATTGGTTTTCAACTCTCAAAAAAGATTTTGGTTCGCGAAGGTTGAAAAAATTCCTATAGAATCGCGGAGTTGTTGGAATGCCAGGCAGTCAAGTTTGCAATACCAAAGTATCAAAAACTAAGGCTTAACGCAGTTTTACTTAGCTCTACAAAGTTATAATCGGCTAAAGAAATAAGTGTTGAGTTCTCTTCAGATCTATATGTTTTGCAAACGCGGTTGAGCAAAAATGGCGGAACGAAATTTGCTCAAATTTGATATCGAGCCAGCAGATTACGATGGGACGCCAAAACAAGGTTATGAACAGAATTCCACATTCTCATTTGTGGGAAAGTGACCAGAGCAGCACAATAAATTACGAAACATTTCGACGAAAGATGTTTTTTTAATGAACTCCGCTCAAACGTAAACTAAAATCTTCCAAAAACTTGACGTGGAAGTCCGAACAAGTTCATATACGATAAGCATATGACAACGCTCATAAGATATATAGGAGATACCCCAGAAATTTCGGAATTTTGACCCATACCGTTTCACTCACTACCATTTCTCAAGGAGTTTACCCGATAATTCTGAAACAATCGTTCTCAAAAAAATCGTGTTTACAGTTTTTATAGTATTTTTTTGCGTACTGATTTCTCGATAAACGTCTTTGCACAAGTAGGAGCATCATAATAAATTCCGCAACTATACGCGCAATCACTTTCTACCAACGTGGAGTTACGTTTGACCGAGTTTAAGTGGACTGAGTGAAAAATGAATTGAATTAGTAGCTAAAACCATACAACCAGAGAATTACGTGGAGCCAAGGAAATTTGTCACACCTAATAACTTTAAACCAATTTTAACGATTTTTATCAATCTTAAAACACTTACATGAAACGATAAAAGGTTTTATTCACGAAAATGGCTTCACAAATTGTTGAAACTTCCGGGGTGTCTTCGGGTAGCCAATGCTAATATATTGTTCATGTCAAGTATTTTTCAGACGCTCCATTTAACCCTCGAGTACTAACAAGCCGTCTCTCGGGCGTGCAAGTGTGGTTGTATGGTGGGAAAACCACGTGATCGTAGTTCCCTCCCTCCTAACATCATTCAAACTTGGCCCTTTGATCCGTCTCTGGTTCGTGACTCCTTTAAGTTTTCTTGAATTCTACTAGTTTTGAGCGACGGAATCAGATGAAATCAGAGTTAGGGCACACGCCGTGTCCTGGGGGTGAATAGTAGGCGTATCTCTGTGGCTTCATCGCCCACGTTTCGCTCGGTTTGTATTTCAACAGGTGGCTGTTAAATCGAGGAATTTCCATTGACTCGCCCTTAGGATTCCTCTCACCAACTGCTTCGGGTAGCGTCCGTTAATTCCATCCTCATTTCTTGAATTTCGATTTGATTATTTTCTCTTTTCGCTGCCAATTTCACACTCGGGCGTAAGCGTTGAAAAGAAAAAAACCAACTGTGTAGTAAGCTTATCTTATTTACGCTGGTCTCTTATCCAAACTCAAGCCCCATCTCACTGACACGTATTTTCGATTGAGCCAATCATTTCTTTCGGATCGGACGTACAAGGTATATGTAGAGGGTGCCGTTAGTGCCAGATTGCCAATTTTCTCCTCCGTCCCTCAAGGTAGTGTAATTGGGCCTTTATTGTACATTTTCTACATCCACGACTTGTTCATTTACAAAGACAATATTACAATCTCAGCCCAATTTGCCGATGACTGCGCGTACTTGACCAAACACCAGACTGGTGAAGATGCAAGTGAGTCGATTCAGGCGATTGCAAATGATGTCAGTGAATGGGCAATAAAATGGAGAATAAAAATAAACACTTCCAAATCAAATCTGTGAGTTTATACTTACAAACGCAACTTTACATGCCAGCCTGTAGAAATGGACTCAACCGCTCTTGAGATAAAAACTCACGTCAAATATTTGGGTTTGACTATGGGCAAACGACTCACATGGACAAATCACATCAATGCAATAACAGCCTAAATACGCCATAGAATCAGCCATCTTAAACCACTCCTCACTGACAAAAATCTCAGTATTAAAAACAAGCTTCTTATCTACAATTCCATAATCGAACCCATCGGGTACTACGGAGGGGGTCTATGGTCGTCCGCCTCGAACACCCAAATAAACCGAGTGCAAGTCCTCCAAAATCGCGTTCTCCGTTTGATCACCGGCGCCGACTGGTACATCAGGAACGAGGAACTTCACAAGGACCTTGATGTACCAACAGTAAAAGACTGCTTAATCGCCACATACATCGCATCCTACCGAAAAGCATCAACCCATCCAAATCCGTACGTAAGCAACATTCCGATAGAACGACCCTTGCCCAGACATCTGAGACGCCTTAAAAGGAAGCACCACTCCGACTTCTCAGAGGGCTTCAACTGAATGAAGCATCCTTCACCCCCTCATTTTTAAACTTGCAAAAACAATAAAGGGCTATGCTCAGAGGAACAGTAAACTCACCAGTACAGTTGTTACGTACTCGCGGATTTTTTTTTGTTCAATACTAGGTAGTTGATGGACTTATCCTAGTAATTAAGGTAAAATTTCACGTTATTTGTTTATACAACTGTTTGTTATCTCACTATATAGTGCTGTGCACAAAAATGTTTCTTCGTAATAAAAAATAAATAAATAAAATATCTGGTGCGTAGCAACACACGACTTTCCGCCACCCCTTTAAGTTCGAACACCAGCTACATATGCGGGTGCTATATCTTCGTTCAACGCATTTTTACAGGAACATTTATTCAGAAGAAAATGTAGGGACTAGTTAGCTGAGAGGTACCTGTAAGTTTGATCGAAATCGTTAGAGCTGTTTTTGAAGAAAATTGGAATACCGATAAATTAATATTCGACAAATCTCATTTTCTGAGTTAATTTGGCCTATATCTCCGTCCAACATATATATACAGGAACAATTATAGAGAACGAAATGTTGGTATGAGTGACCAAAGACACTCCATTAGGATTTATCACATCTGGTGAAGAAGTTACCCTGGAATTTACGAAAATGTTCGAAAAAACGTTATTTTTGACAAATTTTAATTTTTATCTCTGTTCAATGGACCGTCACAGGAACATTTATTGAGAATAATATGTAGGTATTAACTATTTGAAAACATCCTGTGAGTTTGGTGGAAATCGCTGAAGCCGTTATGCCAAAAAGCGTAAAAACCCTATTTTTGCTGCAGGGGCCCATATCTCCGTTCACCGTATTTTCATGGAGATATGTATAGAGAAGAAAAGTTAGGTATTGATTAGGAGAAGATAATTTGAAAGTTTAATCAAAATCGTTAGAGCCGTTTTCGAGAAAAATGCGAAAAACCCTAGTTTTTGGTACATTTTGTCCCCACCCCCTTCCCACCGGTCGAAATCGTCCATAACCTTATTTTGGTGTCTACAAAAAAATAACGAACAAAACAAAAAAGAACCAACTCAATCGGATCAGCCAGTTCCTTACAAATCGAACTACAGACACACACACACACAGACATACACACAGACATACACACGGACCTCTCTCCGAAATTAGGTTTTTTAGACTCAGTAGGGTCTGAAACGTAAAGATCTGAAGAAAACCCAACTTTTTTTTTTGGGCCGATTACTATACTTTCCTTCCCTTCGGGTAGCGGAAAGTAAAAAGTAAGCTTACCGTGCGATTGTTGACCGAATTCATCTCCGTCACTCAGTTGAGGAAGTTAGTTCTTGTTTAGTTCGACGCTAAACTTATTTCTATCTGAAATACACAGCTCTCCTTCGTCCTATTAATTGAAGACTAATTATTTTGTTTTCAACGTCAACTTGTCCTTCCTACTGCACCAATTACGTTTACCCGAAAGGAAACTGAGCTTTAAAAAAAACTTTAAAAACTTTATTTCGGAATACTAGATTTACAATGGTACATTCGTCTGAGAAAACTAGCGCAAAAGTGAAGTTTTCCGAGCAATGAATATCTAAAGGCACCTCGTAGGGAGGTGGATACTACTTAACAAGCCTTTTAACCCAGAGAATCTCCGGGTTAAAATTTACCCAGTACGCAAATATCGTCACGTAACTTATACTATGAGCTCATCATATAGGTCTTTGATTTGAATACCACACCAATTTTTTAAGGTTCTAGTAACATTTTAGCGGAGTTTATAAGGAAAAAACTGAATCGTCAAAAAGTCTGGTGATTTATTATGCTGCTCTCGCCATTTCTCCATGGATGGGAATTTTACGGTATCGTTAAAGCCGCTTTTGAGAAAAAACTATATGGTGTTTTGATCACTATGATAACTATAGTTAGTTTTGGTCGGATTTGGCTCATACTCTTATTTTGGCGTCCCATGATGACCGGCGGGCCAGATATCAAGATTGAGCTATAGAAATCTGAAGAGAACTCAACTTTTTTTTCAGCCGACTACATTACTTTCCTTTTCAATACGTAGAGCCAAGGAAAGCAAAAAAAAAATGCGCTAAAATGTAATTTATTGAACTGTTCTTGTCATCTCCTCCACCACCCCCCCCCCCACCCCTCACGTAGATGAAAAAAAACAATTTGGTGTTTTGATCGTAATGATAGTTATAGTTAGTTTTGAACCGATTTTGCCCATAAAGTTATTTTGGTAACCCATAGTCACTTGAATACAAAATTCGAGCAAAGTTGATTCAGCTTGTTGCGTTCACAGACCATTTCTCGAAATGGTTTTTTCGGGCACAGAAGCTCTTGAAACTTGAAGGTCCGAAGAGAAATATTTCTTTTTTTTCAGCAGACTGCATAACTCTTTTTCCTACTTCGCAAAGTAAATGAACGTAGAAATAATGGTGGCCATTATATGCGCACCAGTGATTAGATGAATAGCATCAAACAATATTTCACAAAAGTATAATCTGCTGCTCTGATTTTTCGGGTTGCGCTGCCGTTACGTTGAACTGCTGGACGAAGAGGCTGAGTGAAGCGAACATTTCAACCCTTACTGACAAGCCTCATCCCAAGAAAACCGTATATTGTTTCATAGAGTGACCCCCACGTTGTTTGGGGCCAATGAGACGAACAATCATTTTCGAATGCTCTCCCATCGTTCTGTCGTAGCTAATTAGACTCATATGGCAATTGCTAGATGCATTGCTGACCCTTATACATGTGAGGTCAGCCTTATCGATCCACCGACGATGGGAAGAAATATTTCTAGGCACTCACTCAGCTTGAAACTACAAGACAAAATTACGATCGACGTTTAGATGGAACTGAGTGTAGATGCGCGGAATTATTAGTTTAAATAGATTACGTTCCAGAGGACGAGTGTCGGCTGTTTCGCGGTAGCTGGAAAACCCTTTTTTGACTAGAATGTCTTGACTATTTTTACTGAATTCCTCAACGTAATGAGAGAGAGTCGAAGAGCAACATTTGGAATGCCCCAACAATAACACGAATTTGCAACTCCAGCAGACATTTTCGTTGAAAGAGAGAGAGGGAATGAAAAAGAAGGCTTGGGTGGGGTGAAGGGGGCAGTCTCCCTTGGATAATCGTAAATTTCATCTCTTGAAGTTGCTCATTCCATTTCCTACTTTTACTCCCTCTGAAAACCTTCTAGTTTGATAGCTTCCTAACTGAATTATCCGCACATCTGGACGTTGACACTTTCAGTTCTCTTGACCCACACTGTAGGTCACGTCCGATCGACCAGACTCTCATTGAACTTTTAAATAGCGTACTTCGAATCACGTATCTGTGAGTTTGGAAAGCAGTAATTTTCATTTCAGAACAACGTGATTGTTCACGATATCAAACATTCGCCCCCGTACGCCTACAGTTGGTTAGAGGAACCATACAGGGCAATTAGGGGACCGTTTTTTTTTCTGTTTTTCATGATATCGGCAAGCTTACAGAAAATATTCCGAGTTCAATTATGAGGGAATGTAGATCCATGTATCTCCTATTGATTTTTACATTCTTTGGCTCTACGACGTCGGGAGTGGACGTTCACGTTTCAGAGGCTTCCGAGTCCGAAATACGCCACTCGAGAAAATGGTGTGTGCGTCTGTGAGAACGATTTAGAGAGATCCGCTAAAGGGCCAAGGGAGGCCGCTATAGCCTGCAAATTAACATGAGACGTCGAAACAAAGTCATGTGCAAAATTGATCCGTACTCCCCGTAGTTATCGTAATGATCCAAATTGCAAATATTTGTTCCTTAAAAACCCCTAATGAGTTTATTTGTGCAGTCGATAACAATTGATCGGTAAATCGGAATTTTAAGGCGTGAAAAATTGTCAAGAGCATCACCATAAATTATCAGTATTGAGTAAACTCTATTTTAATGTGGGTTTTCCATCATAAATCCCAGTAAAAGCGAAAGGAGAGAAAGATATCATCGTATTTAAAGTTGTGAACAGCCGTCGCACACTTTTTTACAGTTTACCAAGCTGGAAGCATTTAAGGTAGCTGCGCCGTTGGAATCAACGGTTTATTATTCTCCTGCGCAGCACGATTGTGACCTTCCATATTTTATTAAATGTACCTGATTCCTACAGATTTACTAATGTATGTATATCGTTTTAAGCTGTACTGGTGTTATTAGTTTGTACGCTTGCACGTGTCACTATAATTTTTTTTGTATCGTCGTTTTAGTACATAGATTAATATCATGTCCTTGTGGTATTCGAGCAGTTGTTAACATTATTGGTTACATTATTTTCGCTTTTGTTGCAAATAATAAAATTTTTCATTTTGTTTATTCCTTGGTATTATGTACCTTGTTGTATACTGTACATTTTCTTGCATACCCACGCTGCTATTGCTGCAATTGTATATCATCATCGTCAATTTTGGAAATTCACTCATTTCTGAGCAAAAGACCTCGAACGAATCAACGGTTTATTATTCTCCTGCGCAGCATGATTGTGACCTTCTCTATTTTATCAAATGTCGAAAAACGTTAAGAATATAACGTGGCTTTATCAACAACCCGGGAAACGAACTCTTATGCAAAATGCAACGTTTGTAAAGAACCTTCGAGACCTATCCCATTCGAATCAGCATTGAATAATACTAGTATACGACACGAAACATGATTTAACGAAACAACGAAAATTGATAAAATTTCCCTGACCGACGGAATGAATAACAAACCAAAAACAACAGATCATCGTTTTGGATTCCTTAGTTAGAAAATTTGACGGAGTATTTCTCAGGAGAGAAATTCTCCAACCAACCTGCAAAATGTTCTGACAGGTTAATCTGATATAATGTTTCAGTACCATTCAAACTATGATTGTTAAACTCAGCTTTCGGGCTCTAACTGGACTTAGCAACATCCCATGAAAAACGTTATTAAACCACTCAACGAATACCTTATTTGGCTAATTCAATAATACATCGTACTAGAAGCTTATATGGAGAATTATATATCTAGCAAACAAAATCTGTCCAAATATTTGGTTATTGACATTTTATGTCTTTACTTTGCTACATAAACTCGAAAAACGTTACGCGGGATATGTAACGGAGAAGCGTCACGAAATATATTGTGTTGGGTTAGGTGCATGGTAACGTCTGTTACAAAATCTAACGCTTGGTAACATCACACGTTTTAATAACCTCAGTGACTAAGTGATGATGTTTATTGCAATTGACGCGGCCATTATATCGAAACCATCAACGAGCACAATCAAACGTAGTTATCTTTGCATAAAAAATAACAAAAATAAAAGACATAAAATGTTCCTAGTGGTTGCGTACTTGTACGAAAGCTGTACCCACCGTTTGTGTAACGGTTTCTTTCGCGCCCGCCAGCCTTAACGTGAAACGCTACTAGGGTTTTCTGCTATAAAGTCTCGTAATTTTGTTTACATTTTGCAAATCTTTCCTTTTTTTAATTTTCTTATTTCTCTCTCTCTCTCTCTCTCTCTCTCTCTCTCTCTCTCTCTCCGGTAACCAAGGAGAGAGTTAAGGAAGTGATTCTGAGCATTCACTCATCAGCGCAAGGAAGTGATGGCATATCAATTGTGACGCTCCAAATGCTAGCTGATGTGGTCTCTCCAGTGCTTGCTCATCTATTTAATAGTTCCTTGGAATCACAGAAGTATCCATCCCGTTGGAAGCAGGTCGTTATCACTCCAATAAGAAAAACCTCTAGACCGCCGCGTGCAAGTGACTTTGGGCCGATAAATGTTCTCTGTGCTCCTGGTAAAGTACTTGACAGACTAGTTTTTCAGGATCTTAACAGCTTCCTGACAGCAAATCGGACACTGAACACCATGCAGTCAGCGTACCGCACTGGTTTCAGCACGGAGACAGCACTGATCCGAGTGTTCGACGATGTCAGGTTTGCGATGGACAAAAAGGAAGTCACGTTTTTGGTGATGATTGATTTTTCTCGGGCCTTTGATCGAGTGAGACGTGACGTACTGCTGGATATTCTTTTTTCAGTGGGTATATCGCGGCAGATGGTTCAGTGGTTTGCCTCACACCTCTCTGATCGCTCGCAGAAGGTTAAGAGCCCTGATGGCAGCTTGTCAAAAGAGTCAGTCACCAAAACTGGAGTCCCGCAGGGGTCGGTATTATCAGCCATATTATTTGTTCTTGCAATTGATTCTGCAACCTCAGTCTTCCACCAGTGCAGATTTATGGTCTACGCTGATGACTTGCAGATTTACATAAGTTCGCCGATTGACCGAGTTAAGGATGCAATAGAGACATTGAACGCTGAGATTGCTGGCCTTCTATCGTGGTGTTCATCGCACGGCATGGTGATAAACTCGTCTAAGTGCAAAGCCATGGTGATGGGGTACTCAAGACTGCTTTCACGGCTTAATGTTGTAGAGCTTCCACAGATCGAAGTGGGTGGTATGAAGCTCAGATATGAATCGTTATTGAAGAACTTGGGCGTGTTAACTGAACCCTCACTCAGTTTGTGTGCCCTCAGTGACATGACTGGCGAGCAGATGAGTATGCTCCAGAGGGCCCAGAATGCCGTAGTTCGTTTTCTTTTCAGACTGAAATGGGATGAGCATGTCAACCCATACTTCCTCAAGCTTCGATGGCTGGAGATTGAGGAGCAGCTGCAGTTGCACATCGGAACGATGCTGTTCAGGACTCTTAAGTCTGGATCACCACAGTACCTTGCGGAGAAGTTTGCGTTCCTGGAAGATTGTCATCAGCATCACACTCGAAGGCGTCTCATACATATACCCCTCCACCGAACAACAATATTCAACAAATCATTCACAGCCACAGCCATCCGCATCTACAACAACAATCCCGACTCCTTCAGACCAGAACAAAGCGTGAGAGCATTTAAAAATACTTTTTCAAATTTACTGTTGCAGAAGTACAGGAAAAAAAAAAGAGGAGGAAAAGGTGTGCAATGCGCTTGAATTGAGAAGTTTTTGATTTTTTTCTTTTTATCTTTTTGTACGTTTATGTTTCGTTTGTTTTTTTATTAATATGAAGCGATCATTTGATGTAAATAACTACTGCCAGAAGTGGAAAAAAAGGTCAATGCTTCCAGGGACAGTGGAAGAGAGCCCTATGGCCTTAACTGCCCCTGGTTAATTTAAATAAACCATTTCAATCAATCAATCAATCAATCTCTCTCTCTCTCTCTCTCTCTCTCTCATGTCATGTAGAGAGAGATGATGTCATGGCAGAGAGTTTTGGAATCATGATCTACCAACTAAGGAGGACAGCTTGGAAACTTGGAAGTGAAATTTTTAATCATTTGTGTGTTACGAGTTTGAAAGGTTTAATTTATGTTCTATGGTGCTGTAAATCTGTATGGAAATTAAAAACAAAACTATCTATATTTTGGTAAACGAAGATGACGACTTTGTTGACTTCCATTCAGGTGCTTATAGTAAGGGGTAATAGTTAAGTTAAGGATTCTTCCCAACTAAAATTCCTATCTTTGGTTTCTACAGGTTGTGGTGATATTGCCTGTTGAATCAAGCTTTCAGGACGTTTCAATTATCGATACTTCGCCATTGTTCCTCTCACGGTCTGCTGTACGGTAACATACAAAATGTATTTTTTGCTCACTTTTATTTTGCTATAGTAAATGACGAATTAAATTTAATTGCCCTATACTTATACCTTTATTTAGCTCCCCACAACAATTTCCGCAGCCAATTATTGAACTGACAGTTTTTCACATTTTCTTACAAATGGCTACTACTATTTTGATCAAAGCCACCGAGTACGTCAAGATAATACGTACAGGTATATCTAGATTCGGTTTTCTACGAGTATTTCCGTAGTAATGCGTTGAATTAACAACTAACGTGCTCGCATAATGCCTGTATAAAAAGCGTATCATCACATTTACAGTACCTGAGGAGAGATTTTAATTGTGTTCTCGAAAACGGTACATTCAGTGGTCCCGAATTTCCTTATGGAGTGAAAGCTGCGATAGGTTTGGTCAGCTCATTGGTTGGTCAGTCGATTTTGGCGAGCTCACCGAACTCTGCAAGGATATTACGGTAATGACAGTTCGCTAATGTTAATTAGACTTGAAAACGCGTTGATAAGAATATTTTATTTAATTTATAACAGGTGCAGTCGGTAATTGGTACTCGCTATGTTTTGTAATTTAAAACGATGTTTGCGTCTTGACTGAGCCGAACTAGGTGGGTTCAACATTCTTTTCAAGTGGAAAGCCCAGTTGTCTTTTGTGTCTGTTGACGTTTGAACAAGATTGTCATAACAATGAGCCTTCCTTGCCTTCTTCAATAATGTAGTAGCTAGTAGTTTTGCTCGGCCCATTCCTCAGATTCGACGACTTCGTCTACTTTCTTGCGAGTGATGCGATTGTGTAAATTCCGAAAGCTCAGTGTCTCGTGTCTCGTGGTGTCACGATCTGACGAAATCTGATGGCGGATTTCACTTTTTTTCGACAAAAAGAAAGAAGTGTTTCAAAGAAAGCTCGGGGATTCCCTGAACCCAAGCTGTATTGGCAAGGCTTCTTCCGAGAGAGTTTATAATTCAGATGTCTTTGTGAGTCCATAGGGTTGGAGGACAACCTAAGGCTAAGATATAACGAGCAGTGCGTAGCAACACCCAACTTTCCGCCACCCCTTTAAGTTCGAACACCACCTACATATGCGGGCGCTATATCTTCGTTCAACGCATTTCCACAGAAACATTTATACAGAACAAAATGTAGGGACTAGTTAGTTAAGAGTACTCCGTAAGTTTGATCGAAATCGTTAGACTCATTTTTGAGAAAATTGGAATACCGACAAATTAATATTCGACGGATCTCCTTTTCTGAGTTAACTTGGCTTATATCTCCGTTCGACATATATATACAGAACGAAATGTGGGTATGGGTGACTAAAAGACACTCTGTAAGATCTATCACATCTGGTGATGCAGTTACCCTGGAATTAATGGAAATGTTAGAAAAAACGTTATTTTCGACACATTTTGATTTTTATCTCTGTTCAATGGACCGTCACAGGAACATTTATCGAAAAGAATATGTAGGTATTAACTATTTGAAAACATCCTGTGAGTTTGGTGGAAATTGCTGGAGCCGTTTTGCCAAAAACGCGTAAAAAACCTATTTTTGCTTCAGGGGCCCACATCTCCGTTCACCGGATTTTCATGGAGATATGTATGGGTAAGAAAAGTTAGGTATTGATTAGGAAAAGATAATTTGAAAGTTTGATCAAAATCGTTGGAGCCGTTTCCGAGAAAAATGCGAAAACCCCTAGTTTTTGGTACATTTTTTGTCCCACACCCCCCTTCCCATCGGCCGAAATCGTCCATAACCTTATTTAGGTGTCTACAAAAATAACAAAAAAAAAAGAACTAGCTGAATCGGATCAGCCGTTCTCCCGCAAATCGAACTACAGACACACACACACGGACCACGCGCCGAAATTAGGTTTTTTAGAATCAGTAGGGTCTGAAACGTAAAGATCTGAAGAAAACCCACTTTTTTTTTGTTGACACGATTACTACTTTCCTTTCCCTTTGGGGTAGCGGAAAGTGAACACGCAGGTACAAACCCGTTTCAGACCAATCTAAAACAGAATCCGCACTACACATGGCTGTGTGTGTGATTTTTAGTCTGTAGTTTTACAGTGCCAGCATGTTGATTACAGACAGCTGGTGTTATGGGCGTTCCTGACAATGGGTGGTACTGTTGAGACTCCCACGTTGCTAGTGGATTGTCGTCCAAGGGCTGAAAACAGAGAGGCACTATCGAATTGTTTCGGGTCCTGAGTAGTCTACAGTGATCCTGGATCTGGAAGCTGAGATCTTACACTCACATGGCAAGCAAAGGGCAAATATGACTGCGTACGTCAGTATCAGAAGCTTGTGGACTAGGGGCTGGTCACATCGGGGTTGCGGCATTGACTGTATTCTGGTGGGACGTCTGATGTAAGAAACGTGCTGAGGAGATACGTCGGCTGGGTGTGTCAGAGGCATTCTTTGACGTATCACCAGCGTCGCCTCTGGTGGTCGTTATATCATGGAGCTTTCTCTTATTCTTCTTTCCTTCCTCGTCCCATTCCTTCTATCCCCGGAGCCGTCGTAAGTAGGCTGGGCGCCCTCCCTATTTTATTAATTTTTATTCATTTTTTGGCTGCATCGTAAAAAAAGTGTGTGTGACAGCGACGACATAAGTCCCTTACTCACATCCGCATGAGCGTAAATTTGATGATTTTGGTGGACTTGGCCATTTCACATTTCAAATTGAAACCAAATCATTGCGCTGGAAAGTATATCCCACAAATCTGTATAATACAAAGTTAAAAGTATTATCAGAATGAATTTGTTAAGGGGGTGCTTTTTTTAACTAATCATTGATGTGAATCCATTCCTGGAGTGAATCGATCTATTTTAAATGTGAAAACTATTTGAAATAGAAAAATCGATGCGCAAATTGTGACAATTATTTTTCCTGTATAAAATTGAACAGTTATGGCGGGAAATGGTCTATTTGAAATGGAAACCTCAAATATGGAATGACGACATCTCAAATGATTGAGAAAAGTGTACCTTCACCACGAATAATATCACTTCTAGGGAGGTGCGGAATTTTAGTTGAAATAGTCCGTTTCAAACGGAGAGACTGATTTTGAACTATTTCAGAAAATATCTGGTGCGTTGCAACACACAACTTTCCTTAGCTCTACGTCAATTCAATTTGTACATGGCTAATTCGATTTAATCGATTCATTTATCACTCAGTTCCTTTGAACTTGGTCATACAGCAGCAGGAAGCGGTAGCACCTACATTTCTGGAATTTAATGTGCTGCTCGTACTCATTGCAGAACCATTATTGAGCGATTGGTACACAGATAATTAATGAGGCTGTAAACACGAATTTTTTGAAGAGGATAGTAATCACTTTTGTAGAGTTATTGGGTAATAACTGTTAGAACTGGTAGTAAGCGAAACGGCGGTAGTTGAAATTCAGGAATTTCTGGAGTGAGCCCCATGTATCTCATGAGCGTTTTTAAACACTCACCCTTTAGGTATTGGATTGGACTACAACACGACTTTTTTTTTTAACATTCTACTAACATTCCAGCGGAGTTTAAAAGGAAAAAACCGCGGCAAAAACGCTTTTCATCGAAAATTTTGATAATTTATTGTGCTGCTCTCGTCATTTTCCCACAAATGGGCATTTTATGGTATGATTATCTTATTAAGAGCTATCTATATAAAAAATTCAATCAAAATCGTTAGAGCCGTTTTTGAAAAAAAAAATTTGGTGTTTTGATCAGTATGACAACTATAGCTAAATTTCGGTGGATTTTGTTCATACCCTTATTTTGGAGTCCCATGGTAACCTGCGGGCGAGATATGAAGTTTGAGTTGATTTGGTACGGTGGTTTTCTCTAAAAATCGTTCACACACACACACACACAGATCTGTTTCTTTATTTCATGACTGTACCTAAACCCTCGACGAGGGTTATATCAGTCATAGAAGTTGCGGTTTCGCTAATATGCAAGAGGCCGGCCCCTGCAGCATCCACCGAACTCAGACCTGTGGAGGTACGGCAGGTATGTGGTCGTTAGCCAGTCTCACCGTAGAGAGCTGTTGCCCGTGTGTTACCGCGCGGAGGTGACCACCTGAGGAATCCCGTACCATCTGGGGGTAGTTCTAAATCTGGTTCCCTACCTGATCTTACTGGTTACTTGGGTGGCAAGTTTCAAAGGACTGATCAACTATAACCACGTTTCTTAGCCATTACCTTCTTTGCGAACTTTGCAAAATGGTTATGAAGCTTCCTTTGTAGCAGTCAAAGCTGCTAAGTTCGTTTGCCCTCTCAACAACCGTCGCTCACTGTTGTAGAAACTACAGTGGAGCAGCACATGGTTTCTTGTTTCCTCCGCACTGGAGGCACAAGACGTGCATAATGGAGAGTCTTTCAGAGAAAAGAAGTGGAGCCGCGCATTGAAGTCACCATGTCCCGTGAGGAACTGGCTCGTCCAGTGGTCAGGCTCAACCCATTTTCTAGAAAGACGTTCACGGATGTTGGGGAAGAACTCATACGTATCACGTCCGCTTTGACGAGGATTCCCATCTCGCTTGCCATTTCTCTAGAGCCCATTCATCGATGGCGGCAAGTTTCTGTTCTGTGGTGAGATCCGCACGGAGTTCAGCCCAAAGCGAGAGAAGCTCCGTTCACTCTCCACTTGTCAATCATGCACTCAACAGCCAAATCACACTGGTATCTGACCAGTGCTCACCTGGAGTGCGTCCGTTGATACAGTCTTGTAGGCCTTGATGATCCACAGGAGCGCGGCTCTCTGGGATTGGGCCAATACTCTCTTTTGATTGACTGTTGGTTTGCTACCCCAGACAACAGGGCAGTAGCCAATCACACCTAGATATATGGCCTTATACATGAGGATAGCGTCATGGTAACACACCCCAAGTGGCCTTAGTAATGGCACACAGTGAGGCAAACCTTGCAATGGTAGTGCCTTTAAGGGGCTGGATGTGTTGGTTGAAACCCCACCTCTCACCTATATTCACTCCTAAATACTTGACGTGCTTTTCAGAAGGAGCCTGTGGCCGCCAAAGCGTATTCTGGGTGGATTATTCACTTTCCCCTTCAGAGGATTAGCTGGGTTTTCCTCAGCCACCTGCATCTTGACATGCTCGCACCATTGGTTGACAGTGCAGAGCACGTGGTGGAGTTTTTCTTCAATTTGGCGGACTGACTCTGCAAAGATCAGCACAGTCAAGTCATCCACATAGGCGTACGGCTCGCAGTCAGTCTCCATGAGTTTCCTGAAGACCTTCGAAGAAGGCATTCAGAGTGCTGGTCCTAGGACCGAGCCTGTGGGCACCCCTTCTCAATCTTTCTCCGGACGGAGACATGCCTACTTTCGATCGTAGCAGTTCTGTCTGTCAGGTAACTTCTGACGAGCGAGTACAGGTTGCAGGGGATTCCCCTACCTTTGAGTTCATTAAGGAGCGCTGGCCACCAAAGGTTGTCAAACGCCCCTCTGATGTCAATCAGAACTGCTACGACGTACTTAGCCGGTGCCAGCAGGGAAACACGCCGGATCTCGACAATGACATCCTGCGTGGACCTTCGCTTTGGTACACCCGTATTGCCTGCCTGTGAGGTTGCGGCCAAAGACTCCTTCGAGGGACTGCAACATCAAGATTTCTAGTGTTTTGCCTAATATGGAAAGAAGGCTGAGTGGTCTCCATGATCGCGGGTCTGACTGATTGCGGTCGCCTCCCTTTTGAAGAGTGACAACGCGCGCAGTCTTCCACTGAGTGGGAAACTGTCCGACCTGCAGACAGTCATTAAATAAATTAAGGAGGCCGCTGGAGATTGTCCGCTCAGCCTGCCTTAGCATATTGCTTTCTATTTTATCTGGCCCAGGAGATTTGTTGGGCTTTAAGGTCGCAAAAGGGCCCTGCCGAAAGTCGCCTGTTGTCCACAATGGGACGTCGGGCTCGTTCGGAGGGCCCATGATCAGCTCCCTTGCTGCCCTCTGGGCTTCAGTGTGTCGAGCTACTTGGTCATCTGGGAACGCCTTCTCAAGGAGGGTTTCCAGTGAGCTCTCGATGCTGCAGGCCCAGCCTGACTCATTTTGCATCGCAGCTAATACCTGCTCTACGTTAGCTTTTCCTATGGAGGACTTGTGTTTCTCGCCCCAGGGGTTCGTAGAGCTCTCTGAGTCCATAAAACTCAGCCAGCCTTGCCGCTTGGCTCGTTTGATGTCGTGGTGGAAGGCCTTCTTCTCTTGAATCAAGGCAGTTCGAGATGTTGCTCTGGCATCAGGGTCTGAGTGTTTTGGTACATCCTTCTAGCTCTATTTGCACTTTGCTTGAGGGATTTGGTTCCTCAGTCCACCATGGGACTTTGATCGCCCTGTGCTTCTGTTGGCCAAGTACAGAGAGCCCAGCAGAGTGCAGTGCTGTGGTAAATATGTCCACTTTGCTGTCCACCTCTTCAGGTGTGGATGCTTGCGCTATTACGTCGGTGTCCAGCGGCATAGTTCACCTTCCAGTACCCTACAGAATTGTGGCCAATCAGCATTTTTGTGCGGAATCGCTTTTCACGCGTGTCTTTGCAGAGGATGTTGTCATCCGTAATGGCAAAGTCAATAACCATGTGGTCGCTCTGCGTTGCACCTGGTACGACTCGCCAACCCTGCAATTTGAGTAGCAGGGTGTGAGACACGGCTGTGACATCTATACACGACCTTCCTCCCGGACCATCATAGGTCGCCTCAGTCATGGGGTCGTTGACAACAATCAAGTTGTACCTGGTGAGCAGCTCTATATACGCCTCGCCCGCCCCATCCAGGGTTGGGGATCCCCACAATGGTGATCTGGCATTTGCATCGGCACAGACTATGCAGGGTCGTCCTGATAGGCCTGCTAGAGCCCGCTCGAGTGGTTCAGGCTGTTGGCAACTGGTGCGCCAAATTGCCTGTAAAATGATATTACAACCAGCTCAAAGCCACCAGCTCGGATGAGCACAGCGGCCAAGTGCTGGCTGTTCAGGTGAGTGAGTGCGAGCATGTCAATGGGTAGTCGATGCAGGCCACTGCTGCCTTGGCTCCCGTTCTTGCTCCAGCCACCACTCGTGCCTGCGATCCCAGACCAAGAGTTTTGGATCCTATGTATGGTTCCTGTATGGCGAGAACACTGCAGCGTTTCTTGAGTGCATTTTGCAGCAACTCAGCCATAACTGGGCAACTCTTATTGGTGTTGTGCTGAAGGATTCGAACTGCTTTTGACCTATTCATAATCCTCGTGACTCCTGGAGGGCAATCGCTCGCTGACGAATGGTACAGCGTGCGTCTCGTGTAAGTGTGCAACCTGTTGGATTTTGCGTTCGACGCAATTGGCACATGAGGAGCATCACGCTTGCATTCCTTACTCCAGATGTGGCAAGGCGCACCAGGCGCACACAACAGGTCTTGTACAGGCCACTGCCAGGTAGCCATAGCTCTGGCATTTGTAGCACTGAGTGGGGGCTTGGTACTTTCGTATGGCGCACCGCTGCCAGGCTATTTGGAGGTGCCTTGCCCCTCTAGTTTTTGTATAGGCTGGGTGATACCTCAATCACCCAATCCTTCTGTCTGCCACGCTTTTTGGTGAAGAGAGGCCTGACGTCCTGCGGCTGCAAGCCTAACGCAGGGTTGTGCTCAACAACTTGCTGGGCCAAGTCCTCTTTTGAAGGTCAGTCCGCGTCGCACAATAGCAGGCGTGGGAAACGACCCAGGGGGCTGATGCTTGGAGCTTCAACTCCTTTTCGTGGAAATGTGGCTCGTGAGCGCCTTTGCCATTTCTGGCGTTTCCGTCACAATGACCGCGCCACCTCCTACTGCAGTACGGATGTCTAGCACTCGGACGCTTAGGGCTTGGAGGTCCGTGGCAGGGACACCCGCATCAGTGCTTCCATTGCATCAGGGTTGGAGGGACCAGCCTCTCCTTCTTCGCATGTGCGCCTGACCACTACCACGTTTTGTCGTGGGTTTTTAGAGGGAGTTTGGTAGGCGGTGGAGGCTTTTTATTTTGCTTTTATTTTTATTGTTGCCCTTGTTATTGGGCGGAGGCGTAGGCGGGGCGCTGCCCTCGGCCTGCTTAGTTGGGGCCTTTCTGCTTCCCCCTGCGCTTCCTGGCCCTGGCAGACTGCCATTCAGCCTCAGCTCCATGAGGAGGAAGGCGCAGTGGCGGCTACTGCCGCATATGAGGGCCTGGGGTACTACCTGGCTCGTTGCAGCTCCTTGAGTTTGGGGGCTGGTGGCACTGGCTGCTGGGCAATTGCCCTCGCAGCTCTTCCCTCACAACAGCCGCCACAGTTTCCCGCAGGGCGGAGTGGCAGGGGCGCTGGCGTTGGGGGGGCATTAGCTTTGATTGCCAGCTTCGAAATTTCGAAGAGGCAGCTAGTTACGAGGTCCCGCATAGGTCCTGTCGCATTGGCCCTCATCCGTGCCAGCTGGCTGTGGATGATTTGGACATAAGCGCAAATTTGCTCCATGTCCGACAGATTAGGGTCAACGGAATGCCGAGTGCTTGTAGTATTCACAATTCACAATTCACAATTCTTCTTAAGGAAAATTGTGAACTGATGGATCCAAATCCGTCTTTCCCAAGAGGAAATTTCTCGGTTTTGTGACCAAAAAAGTTGCTACTTAACAATCAATTTAACATAAGAAATAATAATTGTAAAATAAGAAACCCTATTCTCATTTAGAAAAAACTCAATTTCACCCTGTAAACTGAATATATCTGGGTATCTGAATATATACGGTCGCTCGAATAAAGTGAGTAAAAGTATTTCATTAGGGGCGATATCTGATACCATAGTCACCAGGGAATCTGGGATATTGGGTCTCACGTGATGATTACATCCACCTCGCAATGAGACCTTTCAGCCTCGTGGAAACTGGAGACGGTCGGAGACCAGATTGAATTAGCAGCTGAGTTGACAGACGCTCGATGAATCCTCGTGGAGGTCAAGATATTTGCGGCGTTATTCAACTCGAAACTTTCGAACGGACTCAGTTGCTAAGCGAATACATTTTTGAACGTTTCAAGAGTGCGTACGATGTGGGATTGTTGAAGCACAAAAAACTCAATGCGCCCACAAAGCTAATAACAGAAATGATGCTTTAAATCTGATCATGAACAGTAACCTTCTTGATAGATTTTAATTGTGATTACTGAAGTTTAGGTCTTCTAGGGACAAATATCTGTACAGAGGAATCACGACGTGTCTGCATTACGTGTTGGTGAACCAAGCTGATATGCAGGAATGCTGTCGGTATCATAGGAGAAACAAGACTTTGAGCGCTATCATACACCAAGGCTGCCCTAGCGAATAGAATACAATAGGGATTTACTCTCCTCAGTCCAACAGAAAGAAATTTAGTTTCAGACGAAAAGCGATCCTGACTATTGATCATACCTTACTCGTTAAGCCCCCCCCCCCCTTCAGGTATAAAACATACCCTTTGTTACCCTGAATTGAGAGAAAATGGCAGTAACAAATCAACTCAAATGCCGCGCCCAATTCATTCGATCAATCGACGTGAAACTCACTGGAGAACAACTTCATGTAGAAAGTGTGGTGTGCCTGTTTAGTAGTAGTGTTGTATTGTGCTCCGGCGACCACAACAGTGGGTAACTAATGTAGAAAGACGCTTGATCGTGGGCGTCATAACAAGGGCCACAACAATGGATCTGACAGGTTGGCAGGTTTCGAGGGGGTTAGGGTAATGGTTCGTTGAAAAGACGTAGTACGCACGACGCCGTCTCAGGAGAAAATGGGTCTGTAGCCGGACCGTAGGAAGGAAGCCTTTCAGTCTTTCAGTTTTCAAGTCTTGTACATCCAGACTGGAAGAGAAAACAAGAAATTGCGTTCTGCTTATCAGTAGTGAGTGACGCTTATTAGATGACTGGTCAGCCCTGACTGCGTCCAAGCAAGCGTTTCACCATATAGCTCAATTTGCGACTAGAGTTATAACTAAGGAACTACTCACTGCGACACTGTTGAACCTTGCCATCACAAGATGTTGCAGGTACTGAACATACACGCAGTCACCCTTGAAAACAGCAGTATGGGCACACTCCTGTCTTTCTATGCCTGTGTCTCGGTACGGGAGCTACCTTGCAGGCATCTCGGCTCTCACATGAGAAGGCAACCACTCTTCCACGACGTGCTAGAGCTGCTACTTTCTTTCACTAGAGAAAAGGTTGCACATCGCAATGATAAGCTGGGCATTACCACGAGCAAAAGAAGTCATTCATTTTGAATGAGAGCCGAATTTTATCGGGCGAGAAGCAGAAGTCTAGGAAATTCAGTGCATTGAACTAAGAGCTCCAAACTAGCGTCCCTTTTATAGAATAATAAGATTATTTTCACTTAGTATCTATTCTGACCAAAGTCCAAGATCATCTAGATGTTTAGATGAGATCCTTCTTGTATCCTGTGTTTCGAAACTGCTTCTGTCTGGCAGTGGAGGCCCTGGATGAGGAGTCAAGAGATGAGCAGATGCCCAGAAGATATATTTTACTAGTTAGTTCGGGCATGTTTGACACACCATCAACAGTGGCCACTCTGGAGTCAACGCTCCCATAACTACTCTGACCCGAGTCAACAGTCACCAGTTTACCCTGACTTTAACAATCGCTTTTGGAATTCTCAATCATCCAACGATACTTCCCCAACCAAGCCCAGGACCTGTAGAGTCGACGTTTTGAGTGCATTTTTGTATCCACTCTCCTGTGAGTTAATTTTTTGTTATTTACGCGGATTCAATAATAAATTTCAATCAGTTTCTATTTCTTTTCATCAAGGAAACGCGAGTGAACCTGGTTCCCTGATTGTTTCTCGAAGACCGCGTTCGTACATTTACCATTGATACCAATTCTTCATCTTACGGTAGGCAAATAAATATATTTTTGAGTGTTATCGGTTGATGATTTGGACGATGCGTAGCAACCAAGACTCCGAAACAGACGTGGGCTTGTCCACCGCCAGTTCAGCTCGAATACCTGAGAGTGAGCTTGAAGCAGTCAGGTCGACTTATACTCCTCATATCACGTCAACGGACATTTTGTTTTACTCAAGGACAAATCTATCGTTACACAGTTCATAATCAAGACAATAATAATTCTTCGAATTTTGGAAGGTAAATTGGTATATGCGAAATCGAAAGAAAGCAAGTAGTTCAAAAATAATTATGAAAACTTTGACGACCCAGTGAAAATCGAGAATAATTTAATTAATTGAAATGTCTTCGATATATTTTGTAATTCCAGGACGAATAATACCGATTTTTTGTCAATCGCTTCAACCATACGTGGCATATTGTAAGTTGAACTTTTGCCATGTCCCACGCAATCTTTAAATGCCATCACGAGCTTTCGTCCTTTTTTTGTCGTTTCTCTGTGTAAAATGAGAATGACCTATTTTCGAATACATACGACGCGACGGCAACTATAGCGTCTTCAGTGGCGTTTTCTACATTTTTTGCTTACATTTCAATGACAAAGTTGCCAATACCCGGCAGAAAGTAGAAGCGACACGCCATTCAATTTTCCGCGCTCCTTCCTAAACTTGACGAAACGCTATATAACACGCTATATCTACGTACAACGCGATTAAACAGTGCTCACAAGTATGGTATCATATGGTGAAAATTACCTCACGAGTGTGAAATCTACATTTTTGTGCAATTTCGAGAAAACATTGAAAAATCAAATTCCCTTGCGTCTTCTGGCCGATTTCTCGGCTCCGCAGAGGGCCACAAAATAGTTACAATGAACAAATTGAAGGTACAGATAGATAAATGAAGTTTCGTCAGTGAGATGAAAATTAGTTCGGCATCTGTTTGTAAACGTACGAAGACATTTCGAAAGTCGCTTTTTTTGGGTAACGTTGGCTTTTATCGCCGTTCAACGGACTGCAGCATGCAGAGAAATGAACGAGTAAGGGCTAGTTGAAGATACCGTATGAGTTTGATTGAAATCATGCAAAAAAAAAAACGTTCTACTCCTTTTCGACGCTATTTATCAATTCTTCGCAGAATTGATAGAAAAGATACTTGAAAAAACTGCCTATTCCTCTTCCCCTGTGTCCACAACTTTAATTTCGTGCCTTAGAAAAATTAAAAGTTGAAAAAAAACGGGATTCAGCCGCTCCCCCACTAAGACTGAAGACATGCTCTTTTTGATGTGGATTGCATACTATAAACTAGTAAAATACGCACATCAAGTTTAATCGAAAGATTTCGAAACAGTTCTTTTTAATACTTTCTCGTGTGTAGTCCTTCAACAACTTTCAGGTTAAGTATAATTCAGGTAGTAATAATATAGCCCGAAAAAAACCGATAAATTTATGTGTCAAAACGACGCACTAAAGAACAAATATTTTCAAATAGCTACGTTCAGTTGTTATAGCTATTAGCAATGCATCTCGAGAGAATGAGCTTCGCTATAGTGAACATAGTAATCGAAAATCAATACACTTGGTTTTTTAGCATACGTTTTATTTGAAAAGTATCTGACGATCCAAAGGTTGTGCCAGGTTTCCTCCTTGTGGCATCAAATGCAGCTGTTCGGAAAATGAGTTTTAATGAAACAAAAGGAAATCGATTGATCAATTAACTGGTGAAACGGGGGCACTACGGACAAAGCAACAATTCTGATTGTCCTCAACTCCTTAACGACGATGTCGTTGGTCATTAAGTGCGAAAGTTGTGTCAGCGACGGGGCGACGGAACGTTGGGGTTGACCAAGAGTCTCTTATGAGACCCGTGAACCCTGGCATTCGCCCATTGTGTGGGCATTTACTGAAACAGCTTTGGACACATTGAGGAAGTTTTTCAACAAATTCGGTTTATTACAAGTTTTTGGTCAGTAAAAATTCGTATTATTTCGAGAAAACGTAATTTCCCGTTCATATCCGACGTTGGAAATGAATGCGTCGATCTTCAATTGCATGGAGTTTACTAATACATGTTCCCCCTCTTTGGCTCTTTCTCGTGCCTCCCCACCTGGTAGCAAAGACTCGATCCATTAGGTCCACAGGCATGCACTTACCGTAAGAGATGAGACCGCTGTTGAGCATCGACAATTTGATGGTGTTTGGAATCGATATGAGTGACAGGTGGTGAGAGCGAGTGACTTTCTTCGTTTCCTTGGTGTGATGTTTAGACCTGCGGGGTGCGGATTTCGACCTCCGGGAAGATGCCGCCCCGGAGGCGTTGGGCCTTGTCGACGACAGTTTGAAGACTTTGATGGAACTCGCGGGCGACGGAAAGGAAATCAAATTAATCTCTTGTCTCCTTCGGGAAAAGCAATTAAGGGGCGCGAGGGTTGTCACCGGGAGGCTTTTATTTTTATTTTTGTCGAATAACGAGATGGAAAATAATTGATAAACGTGAGGGATTAACTGCGCGTAGGCAACTGGGCCAGAGGTCGGGTTTGCGATCTGTTTTGGGAGCCGCTGCAGCCCCCTCTACTTGACTCGAGTTCAAATCTAAAGAAGCGCTCGCGCCGCGTCGCCTGCCCCGTCCGGCTTCAATTTTAGCACAGTCCTGTCGGCCACTCTATCACACTCTCACACACTAGCTCTCTCTTTCACACTCTAATCCTCCTCCACGCCTAACAGTCTACATCTAATGCAAGCTACCACGCAACACTCCACGCCCTCAATTAGAAGAAGATCGCAGAAGACACCAGTCGCCTTTAGATCAAACGCATTTGTTAATTACCGGAACGTCCCATTAACTGGAGTGCAAATCAGTCCATAATATAATTATCTCCCCATTCGTCCCAAACATCAAGTTAATAAACTAGCGAATGTGAGTGCACCAGTTGGAACATGGAACATTTCCTTCATTTTGCGTTCCTTTCGAATTTTATTCTGAACTCCCCAATCATTTGCTGTGAGAACGTTGTTCAACTTTGTGTTTGTCACTATGAAATAAAATATATTTCCTCATCCAAACGTAATACATAGCACGGTTGTAATTCAATTGATGAAAGATCAGTTCTCCTAATGGACAATGCCTGCGATTCGGAGAACAAGTCAAAACTTGAGCATATCGATACTTAACGACTAGGTACCTACGCATTGAGACACGTATTAAGAAAAAATATTACGCGCCGCATCACACAACATTCCTTAGCTCTACATAAAATTCTTTGGTTTCAATGGTTGATTCAATTAGTTATTCACACAGTTCATTTAAACTTGGCACAACACCACTTCACGGTAGCAGAAAGCGGTGTCACAGTTCCGAAATGTTGTTCTGCTTGTACTCATGCCCTAGCCATTATTGAGCAATCGGAATACAGGATTGATGAGGCTGTATACACGAGGCTTTTTGAGAAGGATAATAATCAGTTTTCTAGAGCTATCGGGTAAGAAATGTTTCAGAAATGGTATTAAGTGAAATGGCGGGGAATGAAATACCGGAATTTCAGTTGTAGCCCCTATATATGTTATGGAGGTCATTAAAGACTTATGGTCCAGGTACTTGATTAGTCTACCACCTCAAATTTCTGAAGATCATAACATTTGAGAGGTGTTTATAAGGAAAAAAAACTGCCCTAAAATCGATCTTCGTCGTAATGTTCGGTAATTTATTATCGCTATAAAGTAAATAATAAATTTATTATTATTTACCCTCGTCATTTCCCCGCGGATGAAAATGTTATTGTATTGTGGTGGCATTTGAATCTGTTCATGTAAGAAATTAAACCGTTAGAGCCGTTTTTGAGAGAAGAAATGTTTGGTGTTTAGATCAATAACTATAGTTATCACTGTGGCCACAACTGCACCTACCGTGAGCATGAGCCCTCTCGTGTTCTCCCAGTTTCACCACCAACTCCAGAGGAGCTGGTGTTCTCTGATGCGGAGTCCACAATGCGTCCCCACCATTCTCGCACAAAACGCAAGACAATCTTGAGGTCCATCCTCGCAACCTCCTCGGGCCGTAGCTGATGAAGCCCATGCACTCTGAGGCGTGCTGCAGCCAGCCCCTCGTACGGGCACAATACACGCTCCGCCGTCTCCAGCTTCACCTCGCAGAATCAGCAATTCTGTACCTCTGACTGGCCAATTTTGGACAGGTGGCCTCATACCCTTATTTTGGCGTTCGATGGTGACCTGTGAGCTAAACGTCAAGTTTGAGCTGATTTGGTTCAGCCGTTCTTCTCAAGCGTTCAGCTTTTCTTCTCTCTGAAAGCTCACCGTAAATGAGGGTGGCACCCAAACAGGAGAAACTAAATAAATAGTAATTAAGCAAATGGTGATGGCACCCAGATTACTCTACACCGGCTCTAGGGATAGATAGATTGAGACGGGGAAGGAAAAAAGGATAAAAGGATGTTGTTCGTGAGTTTGATCGTACTCGTCATAGCGGTTTGTAAGAAAATAGGAAAACCGATAAATTAATATTCAACAAATCTCATTTTCCGAACTATCAGGGCTTATATCTCCGTTCAACAGATGGATACAGATATAATTGCGGGGGAAAAATGTGGGTATAGGTTGTTAGAAGACGCTGCGTAAGATTGACCATATCCAGTTATGCAGTTACTTAGGAAGTTATAAAAATGTTCAAAAAAACATTATTTTCGACACATTTTCATTTTTATCTCTGCACGATGGACTTTCAGAAGCACGTTTTTTGAGAACAACATACAGGTATTAACCATTCAAAAACATTCTGCGAGTTTGGTGAAAAATTCATGGAGATATTTATAGATGACTAAGGTTTTGTACTAACCAGAAGAAGATAACTTGTAAGTTGAATCGGAATTGTTATAGCCGTTTTCGAGAAAAATGGGGAAACCCGAAGTAAGAAATCGTTCATAACCTTATTTACGCGTCTTCAAAAAATCACGAACCAAACAAAAGAAGAACCAGCTCAATTGGTCCAGCCGTTCTCCGGCAAATCGAACTTCAGACACACACACACGACTGTAACGATTTTCGATTAAATGTAGTGGAGTACTCACAACTAACTTGTACCTACGTATTGTTATACGTAATTGTTTCCGTAAAAATGCGTTGAAAGAAGATACAGCGATCGTATATGAAGCGCTTCGTCGAATTTACGGGGGTTGCGGAAAGTTGTCTGTTGCTGCTCACCAGGTTTTTTTTTTTGCTTTATTAACTAGAACGTTCGTAACTTTTCACCTCGAATAAATGTACCGTATCACTCCCACGTGGTTGTTTTTAATAAACTCATTTCTCTCGTCTTCTACATTCGGCTCGGTGAACAAGTAATAAATGTTACGATGCATGCTACCACAGGTGGATTATGCTACATTTAATTTTTAACAGTGCCCATTTTGTGACGCGTAACAGAATTAAGACAAATTACTGCAAGCAATCCAATCAAATATGGTTTGTTTAACTAAAGCATTACCTGATTATTCTACAACTCGGGACCATACTTTGTACTGTTGGCAGCTGTATCGTATCCCAACTCTTTTTCTCGTTACATGGTTCGCATACAGTTTCTACTCGTCGGCCGATTGCACTCGGTCTGCATAAACGAGGCTTCGCGGCTGCTGTTGTGTCAATCTTGTCTCACTGTACTTACTATGGCCAACTATATTCCCATTTCTACAGAGGCTCTCTTCTTCACTTCGCCAGTAAGGATTGTCAAAAAATCATCTCTCCACTAAATGATATTGACCCTTTAGAATGTCTACATGCGTTATCTGTATCTTGGTTCCAAGTGCAAATCTCAAAATCATCAAGGGATCTCCGAATCAACTGATCACGTTTTCCACGTGGTTTCGTAGTTGTCATATTCCATTTCTTCAGAAACATACTGGGTGGAAATTGTCTTCCTAAGTAATGGCTGAGGCTGGAAAAACACATAAGGGGTCAAAATAGAAACGAAAAAAAGGAAAAACTTCGATAAAAGTTACAAGAAGATGGAAACTTTGTCCAGGAAATCGAGAGATCTGTCACCTTTTGTAAACTCGGGACGTTACACCCGAGCATAATCAACACAAATGAACTGGATGGTGAAATAAAAAGCACACGTTCAAGGCACGCGCTTGTAAAAGTCAACTGTAAAATTACAAACGACAAAATAATATATTTTCTCAATATCCCACTCTACAAAGAAACCAAATTCAACCTCTTTTACTTATTCTCCATCCCTTGGCAGACAAACGACCAATATGTAACTGTACCCAAATACAGGGTTGTCCATTCTAATTATTCTATAATAATCTTGAAAGACGAGTGCCAAAAGAATAATATATTTTATTGCAGTAACGATCTAATATCCTACGAAAAACTACTGCGTGAGACCGGAATAATGAATAATAGTTCGACACAACGTTGTAAATTTGCTCAAATAGAAATATCAGAAAATTATTTTACCCGTCTACCCGAAACTAACCAACTTTTATTAGTATTCCCAAATGAGGACAACATTGAAATAAGAAGTAGCAGCCAAATAGAAACAATAACGCCTAAAGGTATCCACCTTATTAAGCCCGCTAATGATCGAGTTTATTACCATAACAAATTACTCTTAGAGCAGAAAAACTCGAAAGGAAGCCCAACGCTTCTTAGTCTCCCTCAGCTAAAATTAAATTCGCTACTAAATGTTTCGGAAAACAAAATTAAGTTAAAGGAAATTGACCTGGAGCAATTGGATGTTTTCGACGTGTCCAAACCTACTATAACTCACGTGTACAATCAAGCGGTTAGAACAAAATAGATTGTAATTATGTTCGTTATATTAGGTATATTGGTTTCGTATACAATGCTATCTGTATTTCTCAACAAATGTAACATTGTAAAGCCTCATAACAATTGTGAAACAAATTAATTTCAATAATTTGTTTAATCTAAGAGGGAAGGAGTTACGAGAAGATATTTGCGTAGGTAACTTTTAACCCGAAGATTCTCGGGATTAAAAGACTAGCTCAGCAGTATCCACCTCCCTACGAGGTGTCCTTGGACATACAGCACTTCAGAAACTTTACTTTTGTGTTAGCCGTCTCCAACGATTGTACCCTTTGTAAACCAAGTAATTCCGTAATAAAGTTTTTTTTTTAAACTCAATTTTAATATACATCATATACATCTCATAAATTTACATATATGTTCAAAGCGTGATATTTCGTAACTTGATTTTTTTTTTTTTTTTTTTTTTGCCATTACCTTTAGTACTTACTGTTAGTGTTCTCTTTGAGGCTCTTGACGGCAGCTTGTTGACACCGAAGCAATATGTCTCGTGAAAACCGTTCTCACTCTTTTATTGGTGTTTCTCCAAGCTCCTGGTGAGTTACTGGTTGATTTGGACTGCCTCGCATGGCCTGTTCAATTGGATTGAGTTCCTCTTCACCCTAGCTGTATGTGGCGCGTATACTAAGTATTATCTAAATTGATTATAATGTGTTGAGGGGACACTGCAAGGCCCTATCTCATTTTTGCTATACGTAAATGAATAATTGAATATGTAAATAGACAGCGTTATTTTGGTTTTTGTTGGTGATACAGCAATTTTATTTTACGGTAAAATTTGTACAGAGTTGCTTAAGACTACTAACTATAATTTGTTTCTCGTTAAGCATTGATTGGGCACCAATGTGAATTTACACAAAACCTCGCTAATTAACTAATCATTTTCTAATTATGGTAGTTCAGTGTCTTCAGAGGCGCATTTTCATCGTGTCTCGTGTTTTGGTAGTTATTAAGCTTGTAATTTTATATTTTCGCCTTTGTCTAGAATATGTAAACACTTCTGGGTTACACTTGACGATAATTTGACATTCAACTTCCATATTCATTCTTCGATTTCTAAATTGAGAAAATTATTTTATGTTTTTAAGGAACACGACCAGTAAGTCATTGCTTTGATCTGTTAGATAGTACAAAATATAACTACTACTTTTTTAAAAGTTTCTTTAAGAAATATTTCTCGTTATCCTACTACCCTACTATCTCGATGATTCGATGTGCTCAACGATAGGCAACTGTTTTTGTTTCAATCTTGCTTGCACGTCTATAAAGTCGTAATTCTGGCTGAACATCGATGCAGTGTAGAGTGTAGACGTGTTGCAGCGACTTCAATATTCGGTTGTCCTGAGTGTAAAACTGAACGCGCAAAGAAAAACCTAACACCAGCATCTTTAGTCTTTTGGGACATTTGAATGAAATATTCAGCCAAGGACTGCACAATTTGATTTGTAGAGTTTTTAGTTCGATGTGATTTTGTTTATTCTGACTTAGTCACTTCAATATTTAAAATGATACGTTATTGTCATGCACTCGTAGATTTATAAGTATGTAGTTCTTGAGGTTAGCTCCACCAGTCAGTTTATGTGAACTTATTAGCTGGTATTTGAAGGGTCGGTTTGATTTGGCACTCTACTTCAATTTGTAGTCTTTCTTGTTCTTTCAATAAGTAAATAAATAACGTAATTACGGAAGAATATAGAAAAATATAATAACATAAATTATGTAGGTAGGTACATTTTAGACAACCCTGAGTTGGAAACCATCCGTAATTTTGGTTTATTTTTCATTCTGAGTAATAGCCCTATGTTTCCGGTCAGGAAAATCTTTTTACAGCCCCCCCCCCCTCCCCCTCGAAATTTGATACTTTACGTTTCATCACATCGGGATCATCCGCCGTCTGGACCGTTTTGTGTCTTTAACGTGGTCTAAAAAAACCATTCCAGTTATCCCGCCTGCTTGGCAATTCGATCGGACGAAGCCCACAGTTGTTGAAGGCAAAAAATGGTTTAAAAAATTGAAAAACCCGCAATTTTCAGTTTTATCGCAAGTACGCGGTATTTTGGATCATTTTCTACGAATTTTTAGGTGCTGGGTCGACTGTAAAGAGTCACGGAGGGGTACGACTGCGTCCGTATTGAATATAGTGAAATCGCAGTAATTATAGTGAGCCTGAGTCTACTGATTGAAAGAACTGGACAATAAAGCGAAGTGGTAATCGCATCGTTTGCACTCCTTTTCGTCTCAGTCTAACCACCCAGCAGCCCCACTTAATGTAAATTGCCTACAGGTTCCCATAGGTGCCTGGAATATGTCATTTTAGTCGTTTTGTTGTTGTCAGGTCATGTTTCGTATCGCTGACTGGTATTTTTCGATGCTGAATCGAATGGAATGGGTCTCGGATCTGTGAGACTACGTCAAGCTGTGCAAGGGAACTAAATACCGTTGTGTAATAACGTACAGCGTTTTTTGTTGTGGGTTGAGACCTCAGTCATAAATAATGCAGCGTTTAACCAAGTTCGAAAGGCAGTTAGGAATGCTGAATTACCACGGGGTGACTTCCTGTGAGATGGATTGGAAGGATGGTGTGGTGAAGGGAGGGGGCGAATGGACGTATGAACAGCCTCCTCTCCACAGGGAGAGGAGACTGTTAATTAATAAAGTTGTCTCCGCTTGAATTTGGACGATGGGGAATACAGTTGTGTACAGCTGTGTACCTCCTGGAACCAATCTTGGCAAAGGTGAAAGTTGCACATAGTTAATGCGCATTCGGGAACACTTTGGTTTGCCAAAGTCTATGTGGACGAAATATATTCCCGTGTCTCTCTGGCAGATGTAAAAATCACTGGAGGCAGCTGTTCTACGAAAACTTTCTTCATCTTACCCTATGAGAATGCGTAGACGACGGTTAACCAGAAATTGTTACTGCGGTTGCGCACTTTGTACATCTGTGTGGTTGAATAGTCTGTCAGCAAGAACATCCCGTGATGATGGAGTGTTGCATACAATCGGTCTGAGTTTTGCCACGTCACAGAAAGCAGTAGAAGGTCGAAACGAACAACAGTACAGCCCGTTATAAATTCAAGCGCAACTCGAACCTCAAACAAAATTGGGGCCTAAAACGTTGCTATGCAGTTGTTGAAGTGACTGTTCTTGTAAAGCGGTTCAACTGACTTCCCTCTCTCCTTTCGGAAAACAATGACGTCACAAAAGATCTGCCATTCTCGTCTCGTCCGGGGTATTCCACTTTGTTGCTCAATGTGTAACGAGTTGCTGTGTTTTTATTGTTGGAAAAAAAGGTCGATTTGATGAGGTGGTGGGCACGGGCGACCGTGAAGGTAGACCTCCGAATTCCCCACCCTCTGTAATGAGCGGTTTGTTTCTAGCCCCAGATCTAGAGAAAAAAAGGTGATTTTCGCGAGAGCCTTCGGAAAACAAATTAGCTTTGAGCTCTGTAGCTCTGAGTCACAGCGTGAATAATAAAATGCGCGCTTCAAATACGTGTTTAATTACTTGTATTTGCTAAGCGTCGGTACGTTTGACTGAGTTTTTCTAGTTGCCAGAAAGAGTATTTTCTTTCCGCAATCAGCCTTTTTTTTTATCTCCGGCTTCTTAAAGAATTGATAACACGTGAGCTGGCCTTGAAGTGTTTGTCAAAACAAATGTAAACATCTTTGCATTCAGGTCGTGATTTACAAATGAGCTGTTATGAAGAGCTGCGAACGAATATTAGGGGAGCTCTATTCGTGCGTGTGCGCGGGTCTGGGCGTCCACTCGGTGTACTCAATATATTCGGTCAAAGCATTTAGAAACCTAAAATTAAGAGGAACAGTTGGATGCCGGGTGAGCCTCGGCTGACACCAGTTCACCGACTTCGGGTGTCATCAGTTGGAGTTGACAGGAACCAAAGAGAACCCTCAAGGGAAAAGAAGAACTAGCTGAGATACGAAGTTGTCGACATGTTTAGGTGCAGTTTATTCGGTGTGTTGTGCGGCATCGTCCTCACCTTCAGCGACTATGTCAGGTACGTCATTCGTCAGAGCTGGGCGACCTTATGGGTTTTATTAAGTAAAAGTATATAAAAGTATAACCAGCGATAGACACATTTACTTTAAGATTATAACTATATAACTCTCCTAAAAACGAGGAAAACTGGAACTTGTATATTCACATTTCCTAACACTCATGAACTACCTCATTCCTAAAATAGACAAACAATTACCTTTAACACCACGGGGAGGGCGTTTCGAAATCAAGCACGGCCGAACCCCGCCTTAAGAACTGGAAATATTTAAACAAAGTTGTCTATTTTGAAGAGCCTTATGTCATTCTGAATCATCTGTTCGTTAATGACGTTCTTTACCAACTGCCAAACACTTGAAAACGGGCGGTGCCATTAAATTCACTAACTAGACAATTTTTACAAAATCAGGAACCAACTAACGAAATTCTACTGTACTCCCGTTCTTCAATTTCATCCCAAAATGTGATGTAGTAACATTTCCTTTTCTTCCAACTCCAGTACTTTCATGCGTGTCCCTCCTAGCGGCAAATTTTAGTGCAAAATATCGGGTGCGATGCATCACATTACTTTCCCCACCACCAAAAATCGACAATCCACAGGTCAGTCGCCGTATCTTCATTCAGCGATGTTTGTTTCGTGGAAATTATTAAGAAAAACCTTTCGTTTCCGTGATTTGCCTGAGATTCACGGAAAAGGCGTATAAAAGCTAAACAATCTCTTTTCCTTCATTGGTCTACGTCACCGTTTACTTTTTTATCTCCTTTTTGTTTTACAAAAGCCTTCGCGGAAATCAAAATATAGTTACGTTCTTCCAGCCTTCATCAGCAAAACATAAGTTGTTTTCTTAATGCTAGAAAAGTTGCGCCAACTTCGGCATTTTGGTATATTTGGATTTGTCGAGCTAATTCCTACAGAAAGAAATTTAAACCTACCCGCAACTTCATGTTCGTGCTCAACTCTTATCACCGCTTTAGTTCGACGATACGCCAAAAGACGCGTATTATATTCTTGAACAAAATTGTATTCAAGCCGTTTTTTGATACAATTGAAAGAAAAACGTGAAAGTTCTCGAAGTAGTTTCGCTGTATGGGCAGTAAGAGAAACAAAGGTGAACGACAAACACTCTCGTTTGGAATGCGCTCTACAAGTTTGAAACTACATTGAAGGCCATGTCTTCGGGTGTGCTTGCTTTCATTCCCATGAAACGGATCTAATCAACAGTCATGAAGATCAATAGACGGAAATTATGCGTTATATGTGCTGTAGGTTTAACCAGAATCGTAAGAGCCATTTTAGTTTGCATTGCTCACAAAAAACTGATTTTATCTATTTTGGATCCCCCCTCCGTCACTTAATAGGAGGGAGAATCTGCTTCTAGTGACCCAATGTTTTATTCCTACATTTTGACAACTAACTCGAAACCGTTTGGCATATCAGGTTCTTTCTTGACCCCTTTACCCTCAGAATCTTGCAGCCTGCAGCCATTCCCATTCCATTTGCACTGCCTGGACAAATTGAGCAATGCTCCTTCAGTGTCCATCAGAATTCAACATGGTACAGACTAATGCCTGGTATGTGAGCCGGTTGGCAGTGTCATTTGCCGTGCGCAGCCAGCCTGACCACTTTTTGGCATGGGAAGCATCATCCACAATTGATCTGCAGTGCGGGCAGTTTGGGCTTACAACCTCACCAGTTCGATGTAGGTACGCCTTAAATGTCACGAGAGGAACTGGGAAAGGTAGCCATGGATCAAGTGCTGGAATCAGCTGCCTGGTCCACTGCCTCTTCTGGATTGTGTCCCACTCGTCTTGCTACCTCCCAAGGGTCACAGCTCTCCTTCTTTTCTTCTGGTAGCCATTCTCCAGAAACCCCCCTGATCGGTACAGCTCTTTCCGCGGGCTACCACCAACACTACTTTCTGGGAAAACGTGCGATATGAGCTAGCACACAGGGCTCGCCCCCTCAACACTGCTGCCCTTCGTAGGATTCCTCCTAATAGTAGATGGAATTGGTTTGGTTTTTCTGACAGTTGGGTTATGAGCATAACTCGTCGTCTCATATAGTTTAATGTTACACGAGGCCAAGAGATGGCGGCTGTATAGACCTATGACGCGCCGGGTGGCCCTACCTGAAGTGATTCAACTCGAACGTTTCTAATAACTTCAGTTCCACTCGATTCAACGAATGATTATTATTTCTCCTGCTCCTGTCGTAAAAATAACTAAAATATAATGCTGACTCAAGAGATCTGAAGACCTACATTTCTGACGAAAACTCCTTTCTCTGCACGTTACCATGTTTTTTCCACTTTTCTTGTTGAGGCGTCTAAAAAGAGTTGTTGCTGCTCATCAGAAATGACCAGAGGGGTTTAGGTCGATTGTTTGAATAGCGCTCACTCACACACGTCGCACGAAATGTTTGGATCGAGGAAAGCTATTTGCTAGTATTTTTCCCTTCGACCTGAATATAATTTCGTGGCAGATCATATTGAAGAATTGAGCGTCTATGTAATCAACGCTAGACAAGGCGGATTGGGTTTTTTTAGTATTGCGCGAACAGACCGTCATCATGCCTTTGAAAAAATTTCCTTAAATTCAATATTAGCGGTTCAGTGCTCTGATTCATTCAAGTGGGTACACGCTCGTTGTCAGAAGCTGCCACTCAATAGAGTGACGGATGAGGTTCCGCTTAAGGGATGTCAATTGACATGCATTAGGGCTCAACTGATTGTTAATACCTCCAGGTTTCTATGCAAGTTAATTGCTTCTTGGAAACGGAACAATCGATCTTTGTTGTTGAGGATTCCACGTTTTCTGGGTAACTGAAATATTTCTTGATAGTTTCAATTGTGACTGGTTTTTGTGGCACTCAGCGTATAACTTGTACTTCTCATAGTCATACCCTCGCTCCAAGTTCAATTGTTTTTGTCCAGTACCTATAAGTTGAATAGTACAATCAAGATCACGAAAGAAACTCGTTTAGATCTGTTGGAGAGCCAGTACTCAGTTTAAAGCGAGTTACTGATCTACTCTCTAGTCATTGTTGTTTGAGGAACATGCTATAATACGCCAATATGGTTGCTTGTCTGGTCTGCTCGTTTTCTTTGTAAAGTGAGTGTTAATGTGCATGGATATTGAACCTGGACGGTTACGTGCGTGTGAGCGTGGGTATTTCTCAGTAATAGCTCACACACAAAGCTGGCTTGGAGGACCAGTTTAGAAACACCGCCAACAAAATGAAAACGTTGAGAATAAGCAATTGAAGGAGAGAATTAGAACTGTGAAGGAAATAATTTGGAAACTACTTAAGGAATGAAGAAACTGGTACAATAAATTGAAAATTACGCAAATAAAGGAAATTAAAATGTATACGCTTTTTAGTTTATTAGACCATTGATTAGATGAGGAAAGTTGATGGAACGATATGAGAGTATGCAGTGCAGAAAAAATAAATTGGAGCAGGTTTACCAGTTGAAAAGAGGTAGGAAGTGATGAAAAAATACGAAGAAGCTGAGTTGAGTTATGGAGCAGAAGAAACAACAATGCGCGGTACAGGTTGGATGGACGCGTGTTGTAGAAAGTTTGATATGAACTTTACTCCCAGTGCGAGACGAACGGGGACTGAATTGCATAAGTTGCTCAACCAAAGGTGGAGAGTTGGACGCATTCTAGCGTAATACCAAGAGTTACAGGGGATCAAGGTTTCAAGATCGCTCAGCTGTTCAAGTTCTCGATTCTTCTCGGCCCTTAAGGGCTGGTCTGGGAGACGGCGGGGTCCTCAATAAGAAGCGCAGAGTAGGATGGCCAGTCAGCCAGTCAACGGAGACATTATAATGTCGCAATGTTAACCAAAGAGTGAAATGATTAAATACGATTGGGGCGAACAAACTTCTTGGCAGGGCCCAACAGGACTGCCCTTCAGATAGCATACGCTCTTCATTTAGGAGCCACGATGGTCGGGACCGTGGTTTTATAAACCGTACAGCTGGGAACTGAAAGAAGTAAAAACTGGACTGATCTTTGAGAGTCACACGGTGAAGTTACCTTCCTTTGCACGAAACTGTCTCATCCGACGACGCCGTCGCTCGACGCGTTGAAATGTTCTCAGGCGGTGGGAAAACAATCTTACGCGTCAAGTCCCTTCGTCGAGGAGTATTAACCATTTTCAAAGCACTCAGGAGCCACTACTCATAAAACTACGAAAGGTACCAAGTATCCATCTCTCACCGCACAGCACCACAGCAAATGTATGTGCGTCCCACCTCGTGGGGCAGCCACCCTGTACCTTCAACTTGGTGTCAGATCTTTGGTTCCCAACTGGATCTAATTGTTTACTTTAGCGGCAAGCGTCAAAGCTATTTTAACTATTACATTTCTTCCTAATACTGTCAAAAGTTTAATAGCTGCACATCCAACGGCTGCTGGTTGTTTCCTCAAGGCCGAAATGACACGACCTTTAGAGTGGCGAGAGTTGAGAGAACATAAATAAAGCCACTCATTGAAATTGTTGTGAAGAACTAGTCAAGCTTGTCAGACGGTCCAGCTTATCTCAATTCGTTCTGAAACGTTCTTGGATGTTGGAAGAAATCATATTCACGTCTCTTGACGAAGATTCCCATCTGGCGTGCCATTTATCCAGCCCACGTTTGTTGAGCGGTGCAAGTTTCCCAATCCCCCCCCCCCTACCTCCTCAAAATTTCAAGAAATCAGGGTTCCAAATTTGCAATGTCCGCCCGCCGTCCTGATCGACGAAGCCCATGGTTGTTTTCGGCAAAAAGCGGTTAAAAATATCTGGTGCGTTGCAACACACAACTTTCCTTAGCTCTACTACAATTCACTTTGTACATGGCTAATTCTATTTAATCGATTCATTTATCACTCAGTGCCTTTGAACTTGGTCAAACAACACTTCACAGCAGCAGGAAGCGGTAGCGCCTAATGTTCTGGAATTTATTGTGCTGCTCGTACTCATTGCCGGACCATTATTGAGCAATTGGTACACAGATAATTAATGAGGCTGTAACACAGATTTTTTGAAGAAGGATAGTAATTACTTTTGCTGAGTTATTGGGTAAACACTTTTAGAACTGGTAGTAAGCGAAACGGCAGTAGTTGAAAATCAGGAATTTCTGGAGTGAGCCCCATGTACCTCATGAGCGTTTTTAAACACTCACCCTTTAGGTATTTGATTTGACTACAATACCAGTTTTCTTTAACTTTCTACTAACATTCCAGCGGAGTTTATAAGGAAAAAACCGCGCTAAAATCAATTTCGTCGAAAATTTTGATAATTTATTGTGCTGCTCTCGTCATTTTCCCACAAATGGGAATTTTATGGTATAATTATTTTATTAAGAGCTATCTATATAAGAAATTTAATCAAAATCGTTAGAGCCGTTTACGAGAAAAAAATTTGGTGTTTTGATCACTATGATAACTATAGTTAACTATCGATGGATTTTGCCCAAACCTTCATTTTTGCGTCCCATGGTAACCTGTAGGCTAGACATCAAGTTTGAGCTGATTTGGTACGGTTGTTTTCTCTAGAAACCGCGCTAAAATCAATTTCGTCGAAAATTTTGATTATTTGTTGTGCTGCTCTCGTCATTTTTCCACGGATGGGAATTTTATGCAATAATTATCTTATTAAGAGCTACCAATATACAAAATTTAATCAAAATCGTTGGAGCCATTTTTGAGAAAAAAAATATTTGGTGTTTTGATCAGTATGATAACTATATTTAAATTTCGGTGGATTTTGTTCAAACCCTCATTTTGGCGTTCCATGGTAATTTGCGGGCGAGATATCAAGTTTGAGTGGATTTGGTACGATGGTTCTCTCTAAAAATCGTTCACAGACACACAAACCATTTTCCCAAATAGTGTTTTTCGGACTCAGGGCGGTCTAAAACGTAAAGATCTGAAGAGAACTCAAATTTTTTTTCATGCCGATTACATAACTTTCCTTTCTACTTCGTAGAGCCAAGGAAAGTAAAAATTAACAAAAATTAGCAAAATGAACAATTTTGGCAGTTTTATCGCAAATACGCCATGGTCGGTATCGTTTTCTAGGGATTTTTATACGCTGGGTCGAATTGAAAAATTTTCGAAGGGAGTACGACTGCGTCTAGACCGAAAGTGATGAGCCAATGTCTGCTAATTGAAAGAACTTGCGGGACAATACACTACAGCGAAAGTAATAGTTCCATCACGTCCTCCCTCCCGTCTAATTAAAACCACCCGCCAACTCGACTCGCAAAGCCGTGCCAATTGCCTATACGCGCCTGGAATATTTAGTTTTCGTCGTTCTGTTTCAGTCAGGTTATGTTTCTTATGGTTGACTGGTATTTTTTGGTACTGGAATTGAATTGGTTGGGGAGGTGTGAGACTACCACAAGCTGCGCAAGTGTAATAATTTGCAAAGTGTCCCATCAAGTTCTGGTTCAGTCAACCGGTAGCTTCCAGGCCTTATATGCCACCAATTCTCTATTAGTGACATTGCTAATACCTCTCGATGCAGCAAACCTGGTGAGGGTTGTTCCTTAAAGAACTGCAGATATCACACCCAGATATCAAACTGAACCTACCGTTTGAAGCTCTGTGGGGGGTCTCCGAACTCGATTCACCCTTCCTTGTTTGTGGACGTCTGGAAAGACTTATCACTTTAGTTGAGATTTCTCGCGGTCTTCCAGAGAGGTGGTTTCATCTGAATTCTACGTTTGCACGCCACATAAAAGCGGGTAAGGTGGATTTTGTTTTGAAATGTGTCCCTGATTGTATCATTCTTACAATTACGGCAATTTCCAATACGTTCCACGTTCGTTTTAATTGATTATGTTTCGGCTCTAGGCACTTCCCTAGAGTTGCAACTAACCATCGCTCTCTGCGTTACTCATTAGCAACTCTCTGAGTTAGTCGTGGATTTGGTTTTATAATGAGACGCCGGCGACATTGGGTGGACAGCCTTTCAACAGTTAACGAATTTTTAGAGGAGTTGGCTCTCTTTAACTTTGATAACTACTGCCATCTGCGCATTTTCCGATGTGACGCCTTTCATGTTTGTAAATGTTATTTAGGTACGTTCATTGCTAGGAGTTTGTTCACTGTGGGATTTTTTGTTGTTGTACGAGGGTATCTCAGAAGTACTCAGTTCAGTTTAGAGTTGATTACTTTATTGAGAGTGTTTCCATTGTCACGGAGCCTGTACAATCAGCTTCATCTATTCTTCAAGTTGTATTTTACAATCTATCAGAGAGCTCAGAAAATTAATGGTAGACTACCTCAATTCACCTACAGGCAAAAGAAAATAAAGAGCAAGTTCTCACTGCGATGCAATTAAGCTCCTGCTGGTGATTTGTTTTCGGGATTCAACTACGGTTCACACAAGGCAAATAACAAGTCTTTAGACAAATGACGCACAGTTGATTTATAAGACCTAATCCGGACGAAAGGAATTTCGTAGGTGCATTGACCTTCAAGACGCGGAGTCTCGTTTTGCTAGACGGATAAATAAAGCACTAGTAGGATTGTTATTGCAAGTATAAAACGAGTTTAAAAGTACTTGAATCATTGTCGTTTCGTTTGTATTGGTTGAGGATGGTGATTCACAAAATAACTCTGACATACGAATGTCCGTTCATTGCATCCCACCTCACAGCTCATCGTTACGCTTTTTTCAATATTTCAGGGGCGCCACACGTGGGAATAAAACGGACGAAAGAGGATTATTCATAAACTTCCTCGAAGTGTCATCTTATGACAGGTTTCTCAGGCCAAACATCTCCGGAGCACCAACTGATGTCTACGCCAGGATGTACGTCTATTCTATCGGCTCGATTGAAGCTCAAAATCTGGTAATTACGTGCACATAACTATGACTGTTCGTTCAAACCGGGTTACGCGTTCACGTTTCCAGAATTTATTGTGTTGCACGTACTTACGCCCTGACCACCATTGAGCAACTGGTGCACAGAAAATTATTGAGGCTGTTAAAACAATTTTTTTTTTTTTTACGAATAATTATCACTTTCCCACAGGTTATCGGGTGAAAACATTAAGAAATGGTAGTAAGTGAAACAGCCTCGGTTGAAATTCCGGAATTTCTAGAGTAGTCTCTGTATATCTCATGAGCGTTATTAAAGACTCGTCGTACAGGTATTTGGTTGGATTACCACCTGCATTTTTCTGATGATCCTACTAATATTTTAACGGAGTTTATAAGGAAAAAACTGCGCTAAACTCGATTTTCGTTCGAAATGTTTAGTAATTTATTGTGCTGCTCTCGTCATTTGCCCACAGAAATTGTATGACACAATCAGCTTATCAAGAGCTGTCTATGTAAAAAGTTCAATCAAAATCGTTATAGCCGTTATTGAGGGAAAAAAACGTTCGGTATTTTGATCGCTATAATTACTATAGTTAGTTTTGAGCGGATTTTGCTCATACCCTCATTTTGGCGTCCCATGGTGTCCTGCGGGTTCTGTCGTTTCACACACCCTCACTCCATTTTCCCATATTGTGTTTTGGACTCAGTACGCTCTGAAATGTTTACTTCTGAACAGGATTCAACAATTTGGTTCAGCTGTTTTCTGAACCCGTTTTAATTTTAATGTTTTGGAAGGTGCATACGCTTAAGGACTTTTTCACATGCACACAAAATCGATAATAACAAGCTTGCCAATCCCTAGTGAAATATCAAGAAAAGTTTTCTGAGGGGTGTTGCAACGTATTTCAGGTGTAAGCCATCAGAATTATACCCAAGGAGTATAATACATTTTTTTCCCTCGTCTCTGAGTTAGTATAATTTGTCCTAAAAAATACAATAGAATGTGGCCAATTTTCTCCCATAGTATAGCAAAGACTCGACTAATTTTGTATTTTCCCTCACAGAAATTTACAGCCCAAATTCTTCTCAAGTACCGATGGAAAGATGAGAGGTTACAGCATGAGGGGCATGTAACAGAAGGAGAAGACTCTTTGCGAAACTTAGTCTGGACCCCCCACGTCTATTTAGTTAATGAGCACGAAAGCCATGTAATGGGTTCAGGAAAAAATGACATACTTGTTTCCATCAGTAATGATGGTACAGTTTTGTACACATCCAGGTAAATTTAAAATAGTATTTATTAATGGTGCACGTACATATGTCACATATTCAAGATGAACTCACGTTTCACAAATATTAATTGACAACACACATTTATTTACTCATATTTACCATTCTATTTTTCAGGCTTAAAGTAACCCTACTCTGCATGATGGATCTGGCAAAATTTCCCTTTGATAACCAATTCTGCCCTTTGGAGCTAGAAGCTTGTAAGTACACCTCTATTCGCTTAACCTTCTATGGACCATGAAACAGCATAGTGTGCCCCAAATCACTTGAGTTATTGTTTTTCGGCTCAGGCTTAGCAGTAACTCCTCCGTCCTATACCTCTCCACTATTCTTGTTTATTGTCTAAGTATACTTGATACTGTTTGAAACGTCAACTGCTCATCATCCTCAAGTGTTTGGCGTGATTGGTCAGTCGTTTAAATAGTTTTACTTAACCTGTGGGACATGATATTAGGCGTTCTTCTCCTAATAAGAATACCCCACCCTTTCAGATGCTACCAAGCCCACAAGTATGCTTTTATCTCGTAAAAACCAGGAAAAACTAGTGATAACGATCCAGTCATAGAGTTTACAGATGAGGGGGGGAGTGGAAAAGGTTTGGCTGCAGCTATGTCTACTGCTGTGGTGAGTTATTTGCAACGGAATGAAATCGAAAACGTGTAAATGTAGATGTGTTTATTGACTTTAAAACGGAAAAAGTGACACTGGTTGGGTAGTTTGCATGCATTTCTCTCTACTGAGATAAAGTCAACGAAAATTCAACTTTGACAAACATCAGATATCAAACGTGTTACACGTGAATTGATGTGGTTTTTACGTTGTTTTCTCGTCAAACTGACAAAAAAAATTGTGGACTACATCAATTGATGTGTCCCAGATGTGGGAGAAGTACATTCAATCGTCGTTATTTACAATTCCCAAAACATACAACGTGTTTTCCCCACATTGGACGTTCCAAAATATTCACTTCCCACCCCTTCTCAAATCTCCTTAGATTCCAACTCTTAGCACTTCCTAGAGCCAGCCCAAAAGTGGAATTATACAACTGTGTATACAATATTTCTTTTCAAAATAGTTTTCAGTTTGTTTTTTACTCTTCCTTCCTTTTTACATGTAGGTAAATAGAAAAAAATGAAACAAAAATTTCAACAACTTTCGATATTGCAGGTTTTTGCTAACTGAATATTAATGTCCTTGGGCCGAGAGGCCAGCGATCGGCGTCCAACTTAGAGTTTCAATTTTAACAAGAATTTAAATCATTTTAGCAACATTCCATACAACATTTTGTCGCACTAAAGTGATAAAATGGGGGTTTCACTTCCAGTCGTGGGGTAGAACAGGTAAATTAGGCTCGGGTTGAATGTGTTAAAAGAACTACTACTTAGAAATTAGGCGACTCATAACTGATATTCGTGTTACCGAATAACTGCACATACAGGTATGGTCTACGTAGGGTTAGTTAAGCTCTAATGTAAATCAAGTACACAGACTAGTAGAAGTACTATGGAACATGCTGAAGGAGGCCCATGCCAGCGTGTTTTGTTGCCAGGGAAAATCTTTTGAAAATACTGTTTTAGTAATGTGGGTGAGATTCAATCTGTGGCACGCATTTTTTCACATTAGGTTTGTCACGTATGTTCAGGGGGACACAACCAATTTTCTTTGTGAGTAAAAATAAAAAGGCTTTATTAGTGGAAATTATAAAAGAAAATAACTGCTTCGGTTTAATTTAAAAAAAAGGGAAATACAATATTAAAGTAAACCGGAAAAATAATTCTTCTCCCGACATAAAGAGTGTAGGGGCTCACCAAGTTTGCTTGCGATCGGTCGACGCTTCGGCGTGTAAAAGGAGACTGAGCTGTCCGGCTCAGGGCCCTCTTCATTGATAAGATGGCCTGGCTTCCCGAGTCCAGAGGTCGTGACTCTGTCACACCATCCTCCCATCGAGTAGGCCCTCGTTGCTGCTGGCCAGGTTGTCGCTGAGTCCCCTCTTCTGCGACAGGGTACCTTCATTCCCCCGTCTCCCGGGAACCCAGATGCTGCAGTGATGACGAAGACGATGCTGTGGTATCGATGGGATGCATTGGCAGTTTAATTTGTCGTGAAGGGTAGACTGAGTGCAAGTGGCGATCGGCGTAATGCGAGGAGGATAATGATACGGTGTCTATTGTCGGAGGGTATGCATTTTTTTAATTGACTGACGTGGGCTATTTTTATGTTCCCTGGATCTGCGACATTGGTCAGCTCATATGACACAGGTGAAAGCTGTTTTGTTACTTGGAAGGGGTCTGAATATTTAAATGATAGTTTGGTTGCTACTACCACGCAACCACGCTCTGCTACCAGTGTCACGTATGTTCAGGGGGACACAACCAATTTTCTGTGTGAGTAAAAATACAAAGGCTCTATTAATGGAAATTATAAAAGAAAATAACTGCTTCGGTTTAATTAAAAAAGGGAAATAAAATATTAAAGTAAACCGGAAATTAATTCTCCTCCCGACGTAAAGAGTGTAGGGGCTCACCAAGTTTGCTTGCGATCGGTCGACGCTTCGGCGCGTGAAAGGAGACTGAGCTCTCCGGCTCAGGGCTCTCTTCATTGATAAGATGGCCTGGCCTCCCGAGTCCAGAGGTCGTGACTCTGTCACACCATCCTCCCATCGAGTAGGCCCTCGTTGCTGCTGGCCAGGTTGTCGCTGAGTCCCCTCTTCTGCGACAGGGTACCTTCATTCCCCCGTCTCCCGGGAACCCAGATGCTGCAGTGATGACGAAGACGATGCTGTGGTATCGATGGGATGCATTGGCAGTTTAATTTGTCGTGAAGGGTAGACTGAGTGCAAGTGGCGATCGGCGTAATGCGAGGAGGATAATGATACGGTGTCTATTGTCGGAGGGTATGCATTTTTTAATTGACTGACGTGGGCTATTTTTATGTTCCCTGGATCTGCGACATTGGTCAGCTCATATGACACAGGTGAAAGCTGTTTTGTTACTTGGAAGGGGTCTGAATATTTAAATGATAGTTTGGTTGCTACTACCACGCAACCACGCTCTGCTACCAGTGTCACGTATGTTCAGGGGGACACAACCAATTTTCTGTGTGAGTAAAAATACAAAGGCTCTATTAATGGAAATTATAAAAGAAAATAACTGCTTCGGTTTAATTAAAAAAAAGGAAATAAAATATTAAAGTAAACCGGAAATTAATTCTCCTCCCGACGTAAAGAGTGTAGGGGCTCACCAAGTTTGCTTGCGATCGGTCGACGCTTCGGCGCGTGAAAGGAGACTGAGCTCTCCGGCTCAGGGCTCTCTTCATTGATAAGATGGCCTGGCCTCCCGAGTCCAGAGGTCGTGACTCTGTCACACCATCCTCCCATCGAGTAGGCCCTCGTTGCTGCTGGCCAGGTTGTCGCTGAGTCCCCTCTTCTGCGACAGGGTACCTTCATTCCCCCGTCTCCCGGGAACCCAGATGCTGCAGTGATGACGAAGACGATGCTGTGGTATCGATGGGATGCATTGGCAGTTTAATTTGTCGTGAAGGGTAGACTGAGTGCAAGTGGCGATCGGCGTAATGCGAGGAGGATAATGATACGGTGTCTATTGTCGGAGGGTATGCATTTTTTTAATTGACTGACGTGGGCTATTTTTATGTTCCCTGGATCTGCGACATTGGTCAGCTCATATGACACAGGTGAAAGCTGTTTTGTTACTTGGAAGGGGTCTGAATATTTAAATGATAGTTTGGTTGCTACTACCACGCAACCACGCTCTGCTACCAGTGTCACGTATGTTCAGGGGGACACAACCAATTTTCTGTGTGAGTAAAAATACAAAGGCTCTATTAATGGAAATTATAAAAGAAAATAACTGCTTCGGTTTAATTAAAAAAAGGGAAATAAAATATTAAAGTAAACCGGAAATTAATTCTCCTCTCGACGTAAAGAGTGTAGGGGCTCACCAAGTTTGCTTGCGATCGGTCGACGCTTCGGCGCGTGAAAGGAGACTGAGCTCTCCGGCTCAGGGCTCTCTTCATTGATAAGATGGCCTGGCCTCCCGAGTCCGGAGGTCGTGACTTTGTCACAGCTTATCTGTGCTCATCGCCTATTCTTCCACCCTGCACCTGAAGAGTCTTGGAAGAAAGTGGGTTGAGCCAGTTCCTCACAGAATACGGCGAATTCAACACGCAGCTCAACTTCTTTTCTCTCAAAGACTCCCCACCCTGCACGTCTTACGCTCCCAATGCATGGGGAAATAAGTAATCACTCCGCTGCATTTTCTACAACAGAGAGCGACAGTTTCTAGAAGAGCAACCAATGCTTCCAGCTTTGACTGCTACTGAGCCAGCTTATAACCCAGTTTGCGAAGAGGGTTTTAAAAAATGTGGTCACATCTGATCTCTCCCTTTGAAAATTGCTAGCCAGGTAAATAATTAGCTCAGACGGGAAACCGTATTACAAACTAGGGATGGTACGAATTCCCCAGAATACTACTTTGGTGTCATAACGTGGACGTGGGCAACAGCTCTCTACTGAGAGACTGGCTAAATGACAACCTGCCCTACCTCCACAGGTCTAGGTTGAGTGGAGGCTGAGCGATTTCCTGTGGTCTCACATGCTAGCATAACTGCATAACAATCGTCCTTTCTTCGTTTTATTATCTAATGGCTGTTAAGGAACAGTCATTTTAATAAGGAAGCAGACCTGTATCAAGAGAATTCTAATCCTCCAGAGTAAAAGTTACAACTAAGGTACCTGTTCTGTTGTGTGGTGGAGAACAGGATCCCGGCCTCATGGCCTACTCGTGTACCATCTCATTTCTTGTTTTATTAGGGAACTACAACACGAATCATCTAAAACTACATTGGGAGACAGGAACACCAATTATAATTGACAGTAAACTCCAGTTGACGGAATATTCATTAATGTCTATCTCGACGAATGAAAGTGCCAACATGTATGAAGATCTCAACCCGCTAGCTGAAGTTGACACTTCTGACAGCAAATTCAGTAAGACATAGTTGCTGCAAAAATGAAACAATGTTTTAAACTTTGTTTTACGGAAGCTCATGATATTTGCAATACCTATAGAGGGAAACTACAGCTGCTTGACGGTCAAGTTTCATCTGAAAAGGGAAGTCGGTCATTACATCATGGACTACTATGTGCCGAGCATACTTCTAGTGGTTGTATCATGGGTGTCCTTCTGGCTAGATCCCAACGCAGTACCTGGACGAACTACTTTGGGTAAGAAAAAGTCCACCATTGGTTTTTATATTCGAACATTGATTTATTTCAATTTCAAAGCAATTCATATTTTTCAAATCACTGTTTCAAACCTCCATAAGCTGAGAAAGTTACCCGTGAAATATATTTTAATACTCCAACTTCAAAGTGCTCACAGTTTCTTTTGTATCCATTCTGGTTTGTTACGTGTCTAAAGATTTTTTTAAAATACCCCTTTTGAACTGTTAATCTTTAAAAAATCAACAAACATCTCAGAAGAAAGCAACTCGAGCCATAGGAGAAAAAGTGGAGTAACAGGTTCTTTAGACTCCAAACGCTAAGTTATAAAAGGACTGAAGGTCATTGTAGGAGTTTAAGATCCTTTATAATTCGTTCTCACTCAACAACATACACTTTGAGCAGACACAATAGCCAGGAGATAGAAAACTACTGCACATCTTATCTCTCATTTCCTTCATCTCTGGCTGACACACCCTAGATCAAAAACATGACTCTTAAATTGCACAAAGTGGATTACATTGGCTACAAAGGCAACCTCATCTCACTAAGCGTGGGGAGATATTTTATCGAGCAATAACAATAACAGTCTCTTTTCTGTGCAAAGGCGCCAACAATGTCCAATTAGAGGAGTAATTGGTTAGACCAATATTTACACCATCCTTAAATTCATACCAAACCGTCCTGTTCTAATTGTTCTAGAGGAGCAATATGCATGGAAGTGTTATCTATTTGTTGGGTGCAAGAGAGGGAGAGATCAGTCCATGCAAAGAATTAAGTTCAAGAAATGGGATACATGAGGAAGAGGAGCATGTAGTTATACTTGAGAAGTAATGAGTATGAGTAAATTAAAGCTTAATCGACACTGGGTCTCTGGATAGGTTAACAATTTGTACGGCTGAATGTTTTGAGGAAGTGAGAAGTAGGGGGGGAAGTGAGATGAGGGAATGAAGTGAGGAAAAGTGGTAAAATACATTGTCGGCTTCTGTCAGCGAATTGAAAGAACGATAATGATCGAGAGGGGTAATTCGGAGAGTCTGACAGCTCCAGAACAGACCTCCTCCAGTCACTGAGCTCGCGAGATTGTGAATTCCAATTGGGTTTGAGCCCACTAAACTTCTATACCAACTGGGTCCGACAATATTCTTGAAAAAATGTAAAGTGACTCTCGGCGCTGAAGCACTGGAATTGTTAATAGCGTAAAAGTGTGAGGGGAAGTCACCATATCAATCATTGTCATTTACCCACTGCCTTTCTCATTTTTGCTTTTCTTACAGGTACAAGCACAATGTTGACATTCATCACTCTATCAAGGAACATTGGAAGCTCATTACCCAAAGTTTCATACGTAAAAGCTACTGAATATTGGTTCATTATGTGCACAGGCTTCATTTTTGGATCGCTGGTTGAGTTTGCATTTGTCAACACGATTTGGAGGAGAAGGTGAGTAATCAAAATAATATTTTTTATAACTAAGACTTGAGTAGTAATACTAATTTTTTCATCATGCTCTCAGCAATGTTGTCATACGGTATTTGTGAGCTTTCTCTGAGTTCTAAATTTATTACGGGTTCAGTTGAGACAGCAAACAACATAAATTGGCTTCCAACCAACACATGTACAATGATGCCCAGTTGAAGATGGTGTATGAATACAAATATATATTAATATATGTATGAATGCTTTGTCCAATGGGAGGTCTGCAGAGAGTTCACTGAACATGAGCGTTCAACATCCTAGTCGCAAAATTATAAATATCTGGTGAGTGCCAACACACAACTGTCGACAACTCCCATAAAGTGGACGACCAGTTGCATATATAGGCACCATATTTTCGTTCAATGCATTTCTATGAAAACCTTTACCAAGAACAAAATGTAGGTACTAGTTAGTTGAGAGTACTCCACAAGTTTGATCAACATCGATACAGCTATTTTTGGGAAAATTTGAAAAACTGTACATTAATGTTTGACTAATCTAGTTTTTCGTGCTATCATGGCTTATATCTCCGTTCAACAGATAGATACACGAATATATGTGAGACACAAAATATAGGTATAGGTTGCGAGAAAACAATCCATAAGATTGATCAAATCCAATGGAGCAGTTACTTTGAAAACTGTGTAAATGTTTTTTAAAAAACGATATTTTTGATACGTTATGGTTTATATCTCAATGGACTGTCAAAGGAACATTTATAGAGAACGACATACAGGCATTACTTATTTACTTATTTCGTGAGTTTGGAGAAAATCGTTGAGGCTTTTTAGGCAAAATATAAAGAAAACCCATTTTTGCTTCATAGGCGTATATCTCCATTCAACTAATTTTCATGGAGATATGCATGGAAAACCAAAGTTGGGTACTAACTAGTAGAGATAATTTGAAAATTTAATAAAAATCGTTACTGCCAGAAACCCTAGGTTTTAGTACATTGTACCCCTACACCCCTTTCCTATTGATGATAATTGCTCGTAACATTACTTTCGCATCTTAGAAGTCACGAAAGAAACTAAAAACCCTGAAAATTATTACACAATGGTTTATTATTCTCATGAACAGCTTCACCTAGTATTACTGCTCCAAGACCCATCCCATTCAATTCAGCATTGAATACTAGTAAACCATACGAAACATTACCTGACTACAATGGAACTACGAAAACTAAATATTCCCCCAGCGCCAGGCGCCCGCAAATGGGGGCTTCCAGCAAACCCGTTGCGAGTTGAGCGGGCGGGTGATTGAGTTTGATATGACGCGAGGGAAGGAGTACTAACGACGAAACGTTGACTTCCACCAGTAGTTCCCGCGTTATACTGCATTTCGTTAATTTTTTTAACCATTTTTTGCCCATAACAACCATGGGCTTCGTCCGATCAGATTGCCGAGATGGCGGGCACAACTAGATACCAAATGGGATTTTTGTGCAAAAGAACGAATTTTTTAGACCACGTTAAAAGCACAAAACGGCCCGGATGGCGGACGGACATTGCAAATTTGGAATCTCCATGTCTTGAAACGTAAAGTATCAAATTTTGAGGGGGGGTTGTAAAAAATTTTTTGTGACCGAAAACATAGCGTTATTATTCAGAATGAATAATAAACCAAAACGCAGCGAATTATTACACGACGATTTATTGTTCTCTACCACAGCTCGAAGTGGTCTCACACTTACACGACCCAGCACATTCGATCCATCATCAAAACGAGAAAAATGCGAAAAACCTTAGTTTTTGGTACATTTTCGTCCCCCCCCCCCACCCCTTCCTATCGGCCAAAATCGTCCATAACCTTATTTTGGTGTCTACAAAAAATAATGAACAAAACAAAAAAAGAACCAGCTCAATCGGATCAGCCATTCTCCCACAAATCGAACTACAGACACACACACACACACGGACCACGAGCCGAAATTAGGTTTTTTAGACTCAGTAGGCCTCAAAACGTAAAGATCTGAAGAAAACCCAATTTTTTTTTTGACCCGATTACTATACTTTCCTTCCCTTCGGGTAGCGGAAAGTAAAATATTAGTAAGCCATATGAAAAGTGAATGAATTGAAATTTTCTAAGCGACGCTAGGCAATTGGCGTGACGTGACGAGTCGATCTGACAGGTTGGAGTGGGACATGGAGGCAGTGCGGTAAATGCGCGCAGGCCAGTTCTTTCAATTAGTAGACTTTTGAAGGGCTTGTATTTACTTTAAATTTGCTGTTTTGGATTCAGACGTAGTTGCACAGCACTCTGAGATTCGTTTCATTCGACACAGCAAATGAAAATTCCCTAGTAAGGGATACCAAACACAACGTAATTGCGATAAAACTGCCAAAATTTAGTTTTTCTCTAGTTTTTCAACCCATTTTTGCATTTTCAAGAGAAGGTATTATAAAAAAAAGATACCATATATTTAATAATTAAGGAAATAGGGAGGGCGCCCAGACTTCCCTACACTGGCTCTAGGGATAGCAGGATTGAGAAGGGAAAAGAAAGCAGGATAAGAGGGTGCTCCACAATAGTACGACTACCAGTTCATATATGCCACAGTTTCTGACTCTGCCTTAAGAAGATCCATCCTCTCATATTTGCACCAATCACTTTTTATAACTGGGAGTATAAGTAAAGCATTGCGATCAGCCTAATAAGTCGAGTCATCATCATCATCTGTTTGCTTTAAGGTTATGGCTGAGTTGCTGCAAAGTGCAATCAAGAAACCCTACAGTGTCCTCGCCATACAGGAATCATACATAGGGTCCAAATTTCTTGGTCTGGGATCGCAGGCACGGTGGTGGCTGGAGCAAAAATGGGAGCTAAGGCAGCAGTAGCCCGCATTGACCCGTCTATCGACATTTCCACACTCACCCACCTGAACAGCCAGCACTTGGCCGCTGTGCTCATCTGAGCTGGCAGCTTTGAGCTGGTTGTAATATCATTTTACAGTCAATTTGGTGCACCAGTTACCAACAGCCTTCCACCACTTGAGCGGGCTCTAGCAGAACTGTCAGGACGACCCTGCATAGTCTGTGCTGATGCAAACGCCAGATCACCATTGTGGGAATCCCTGACCCTGGATGGGGCAGGCAAGGCGTATATAGAGTTGCTCACTAAGGACAACTTGGTTGTTGCCAACCACCCCATGACTGAGGTGACCTATGATGGGCTGGGAGGAAGGTCGTGCATAAACGTCACAGCCGTGTCTCACACCTTGCTACTCAAATTTTAAGGTTGGTGAGTCGTACCAGGTGCAATGCAGAGCGATCACATGGTTATTGACTTTGCCATTGCAGATGACAACATCCTCTGCAAAGACACCCGTGAAGAGCGATTCCACACAAAAAATGCTGACTAGTCACAAGTCTATAGGGTACTGGAAGGGGAAGTGCATGCTGCAGACACCAACCTAATAGTGCAAACTGCCACACCTGAAGAGGTGGACAGCAAAGTGGACATAATATTTACCACAGCACTGAACTCTGCTGGGCTCTGTGTACTTGGGCAACAGAAGCATAGGGCGGCGATCAAAGTTCCATGGTGGACTGACGAACTTAACCCCCTCAAGCAAAGTGTAAATAGAGCCGGAAGGATGTACCAACACGCTCATGACTCTGATGCCAGAGCCACACTCCGAACTGCCTTCATCCAAGAGAATGAGGTGAAGGTCTTCCACCTTGCCATCAAATGAGCCAAATGGCAAGGCTGGCAAAATTTTGTGGAAGCGGAGAGCTCTGAGAACCCCTGGGGCAGACATTACAAGTCATTCATAGGAAAAGCAAACGTAGAGCAGGTTTTAGCTGCAATGCAAAATGATTCGGTCGATGCAATGCAGTGCAATGCGAAATTCGGCGTGTTTCCCAGCTGGCACTGGCTAAGTACGTCGTAGCAGCAGGCCTTAGGGAGCATGTTCATGAAGAAGATAAATGTTATGTTCTTCAAAATGTCCAGTCCTACAGCATCGAAAAATTGCTGGAAACCCTCCTTGAGAAGGCGTTTCCTTGCAACCAAGTAGCTCGAGATACTGAAGCTCAGAGGGCAGCAAGGGAGCTGATCATGCCAGACATCTCATTGTGGACAACAGGCGACCTAGGCTGGGCCCTTGCCACCTTGAAAACCAACAACTCTCTTGAGCCAGATAGAATAGAAAGCAATATGCTAAGGAAGGCTGAGCGGACAATCTCCAGCAGCCTCCTTAATTTATTTAATGACTGCAGTTCGGACCGTTTCCCACTCAGTGGAAGTCTGCGTGTTTTGTCACTCTTCAAAAGGGAGGCAACCGCAATCAGTAAGATGCCATCATGGAGACCGCTTAGCCTTCTTTCCATATTAGGCAAAACATTAGAAATCTTGATGTTGCAGTCCCTTGAAGGAGTCTGTGGCCACAACCTCACAGGTAGGCAATACAGGTGTACCAAAGGAAGGTCCACGCAGGACGTCATTGGCGAAATTCGGCGTGTTTCCCAGCTGGCACTGGCTAAGTACGTCGTAGCAGCAGGCCTTAGGGAGCATGTTCATGAAGAAGATAAATGTTATGTTCTTCAAAATGTCCAGTCCTGTCAAAGATGAGCTCCAAAGCTCGTGGCCCATGGTAACACGCTTCATTTGACCTACAATTTTTAGTCGTTCTATTACTACTTTCCTCTTCCTCCATACAATTTTTGTTTAGTGTCATGATGAGCTTTGTCAGCCATCTCACATATGGTTAAGTTTTGAGTGAAAAGCTGTACGTTATTACAAGGTGGTTGTAACATGCGCAGGAAAAATGTTGAACTAAAGAAAAAGAGCACCAGGCATATATTGAAATCGACACTAACACCCCAGATGAAGAGAAAAGAAATCTCTGGTTTGGACCGAAGCAGGTCATGTTCATCATTGGGAGGCGAGCATGTGAGTACAATTATTTCTTCTTACTCTAACTTACCTACAGTCTATATTACATGACTGTCATTATTCGTAAACAAAATTAACTCATCTTTATGGCTGCTTGTTTAGACTACAGTGTCACATTGGACATTATAAAATAAATGTTAAGAGAAAAAAATATTTGGTGTTTTTAACTCTACGATAACTATAGTTAGCTTAGGGGGGGCTTTTGCTTGGGGTCAATAATCCAACATGTAAAGGAACTCTTGTCAGTACTTGAGACTGTTAATTCAGGATTTAAGTTCATTTGGGCACACGTTGGCAAAGACAGTAACGAAGCAGCTGATGCTCGAGAGAAAGAGGCAGTTGGGGCTGAAAGGCTTTCTGTTATCTTCTCCTTGGTGAGTAAGGCGACATTGTTGGCACCACAGTATTCAGTTGTAGGAGCAAAAGTAGCATGGAACAGCTGACGCCCGAAGGATGAAACCTTTCTTTCCATCAATCGTGGACCAGATGCAGATCATCCTGCCCTTCTCCTGAAGCCTTACAATGCTGTTGACTGGATATAGAAGAGTACGGGAACATCGTTGGTTTCACCTCTCCGATGAGGCTTGGAATGAGGAGCAAAATTGGGATCATCTTCTCTTCTGCTATGGGGGTTATGATCAAGATTGAGTACGGCTGGCAAGAAAATGTATCTTGCCAAGTGGTCAGAGGCCAAAACCTTTCAAGACACTACTGTTGGAGCACTTAAAAGACCTCACATTGTTCCTTGAGTCTATGGACATTCACATGTGGAATTCAAAACTGGAATTGCCAAATGTGAGGGTCGCTATTTCTGGATGTTGGACATTACCTCGGTAGATGGAGCCAACCCACCCCTATCACAAGATTGCAAGTTGCTGATAGTCCAAATTGACGGGAATTCATGAAAGCAATCATCTAAATAGTGGGCAGTATGTGGGTGGAAACATTTATGAAGCCAGAAAAAAAGCATTCATGCAAGTTACCTTATCTGCTGACTCGTATACCAACTATTGTCAGCGCAAACCTTTCCACGCAGCTTCATCCACATAGCAAGGTCACCTTGGTCTGCATAAAATTTTTGGGACCATTGATTCAGATCAATTCAACGAATTCTGGAATTTCAAGACCCCTGCCCACTTGCATTGTAAAACAGGAGTGTTTTTGTTTTAGCAAGTTTGAATGAACAGAGTGAAAAATATATAGGATGAGTAGCTTGAGGTTTAGATAGATTAGATAGATATTCTGGAGGCGTGATTGGAGATAGGTGTGCTCACACAATGCCCTCAGCATTGCACCAGCTCGTTTTCTGATTTTTAACAGTCTGAGCAGTAGCGTGATACAAAAATAACAATGATTTTATAAAACCATGTAAATATTTTCCATTTAGAATGATTATTTGTAGGATGTAACCAGTAGTCTTCTTTGGAAGTAAACTGATTATATTTTCAATAAACCTGAAAAAATGGACCATTTTCCCAAATAGTGTTTTTCGGACTCAGTGGGACTGTTAGTACATTACTACAGTGACTTGTTACTGAACTTGTTCTAAAAGCAAGGGAAGCGAAAATGGTATTGTGCAGAGTGCATCACTTCAAGCAAGATGAGAAGCTTTCAGTTTTTATTCTATGCAATTTTTAAAGGGTACACGAAACTGATATGTACTGTGTGAGAAGTCATGAGCTAAGGGGTAGTATGGTGCGTCCTCACTCAGGTTCTTCGTAAGCTGCCGAATGAAGTGAGTTTAGGGTGATTCTGAAATGAACATAGAAAGAAGACTCCGTGAATCCCACGTTTTCTGGACTGAACTAATGTACTGTAAGAGTTAGGGGCATGAAAGTCTCACTTGGGATTCTTGGCATTGAAATAGTTAGCAATTGTTGGGGTTTCCTCTCGTTCACCAGAAAATATTCTCGAATTCTTCAAGAACACTACTGCTGCTCTACTTGTTACTGACAGGGGTACACTAAAAGGATCTGAATATTGGGCTGGAATATTTTTAGTCGCTCGTTCTGCCTATTGGTGGATTTTTGAATAACTGTGAAGATTCTCATTTGTGAACTGGGGTGGCCTCATAGGTTTGTTGTACTTCGTAACTAGGTCCACTTGAATGAGAAGCCAGAATCACAGTATCTCTGAAGCAAGAAGGATGTATACGTAATAACTGGTTATAGTATCAGTTCATTGTACCTACCCCTCAGAATTTTCATACAACCAAACTAAGTTTCCATTTTGATTTCGCATTATATTCCAAAGAGTAGAGACAGATTAGGAGAAAGTGAATGCTTCAAGAACTGATCAAGTTACAAATATAAGTACCGGTGAATTCAATAAAAGATACGTTGGAAATTTATTAGGTAGTTCATATTGGAAGCAGTTTAGGTGGGATTATAGAGTTTCTGAAATCATATTTGAACATTTAAAGGGAGGGAACATTTCCAAACAGAAGAAAGTTCCTTTCGACCAGTTGAGAGAATAGTCTCAAATAATCCAGAATTCATTTCACGATGTCGACAAATCTTTTAATTATCAAGATCGTTTTTATAAACCCACTAAAATTGTCTGTGAGCATAACACACTAGTAAAATAGAAAGTTTTATTTTGTAAACGTTTTATCCAACCAAATACATGTTTGAAACTAACAGTTATTTGAATTATTACAGAAGAGCCACAGTCAAACAACACTTTCTGTCGAGTCTATTGTACCCGTCATCAGCCCTCCAGCGCATGAGACGGCAGAGCCACAAAAGAAGGGTTGGTTTACCATGACACCGCAGGAGATAGCCAACTGGATCGACAAAAGGAGCAGAGTTGGATTTCCCATACTTTTTGTCATTTGCAACATCTGTTATTGGACTGCTCTTCTTCTCTGATTCCTCTTCAGCTTCTACTTAGATTTCAACGACCCCCGCAATCTGTGGTGGTTAAAAGTATTTCGCACTAAAGTTCCTTCGATTCCTTGCGAATCTACGTGCAACTATGGAGGGGATGGTCCTTCCGCTAGCTCTCCAGTAGAGACCTGACCCTTTACACGGACATGAAGTGGAATTTTACGACTTTGAATTACGAGAGAATATTATAATATTGTTGGACTCGAATTTATAGTATTTTCCTTCATTTTATCGACGTTTGAACACAATTCACTCAACTAATTAAACATTGCGTTCATTTTAGTTACATTTTTGTACATTTCTATCCTCAAGCCACCTCCTTTGTACTTGATGTATGGGTGAAAATTTACTAATTAATATTAATTATTTAATCGGCTACATTTTCTTGAAAATTTGTCTTCAGTCAATTTCAGCCCTATGCTTCTGTAGCTTATGCATCTACTAGGCTGCAATGTACAAGCTTTGCTCATGTAACCTACCAAAACATTGGCATGTAGGCTTGGTCATGCCACCTCATCTGTCTTTACAATTGTAGGAGTCACCACTCTCAGGGTGCTTGAGAAGTGAAGAATAGTCCCCACATTTTGCTCCGCTTTGGGTGAGGAAACTTCCCCTGAAGGTCAGTGTTAGCAGGCAGTTGACATGTCACACATTAATTTTCGAGATCCTCCACACCACACCCTCAGCGTTTAGGGTGGATCAATCTCTCATAAATGACCCATGATGTCCATTTTGTACATGGCAGTTCAATAAATTCTCATCCGTGGGAAATCAACAGGAGCAGCGTGATAAAGGGTCAAACATTTCAAGAAAAAACGAATTTGGCACAGTTTTTTCCTTTCAAATTCCGCTCGAATGATACTAGTTTCCTTGAAAAAATTGAGGAGGTATAGAACACCTATACTTTTAATAATGCTCATAAAACTGTTAGGAGCAACCAAAGAAATTCCAAAATGCCAACCACTGCCTTAGTAGTAATACCGAAACCATAAAACACGATCCATCCCAAAAAAAAGCAATACATTTAATTCTGGAACCTAAAGCACCACCACGTTTAGACAGCATTATAAACTGAATGAAAGACAGATTTAATTAGCTGTTAGAGTGGAGAAATTTGCTGAATGTATGTGGGGCCAAGGAAAGTTTTGTGAGGCTTCACACCACATATTTCAGTATGGAACAAAAATAACTACAGAAACGAATCTCGTTTGATATTCAACCTGCAGGTCATTATGGGTTGCCAAAATAATCGTATGAGCAAAAACGTACAAAAACTGACTATGGTAAGGGCTGGTATGGTAAGTTGTTGACCAGCTAAGGGAAAATTCTCAATCAATCACCAACAGTATTACCTGTAGAGTATGTAATGGATTTTCTCAGAGTTAGCGGTATTCTTCTACTGCCTACGTTAATGATGACCTTTGTTAGTAACAATTTTTATTTATACTTTTGAAAAAAGTATTCGTGCTATAGTAGATGACCACTTAAGAAAATGAAATCGCTAGTAGTTGACCCGATGCTGATGCAGTAGTTGACCATGTGCACAGGAAGTTTTCAATACTAAAGGGATAATATTATTAAAAATAGGAATAATTCATTAACACATGTTCACAGCCTTTATCTAATTTATTAAAATATTAAATCATAAAAAATACGATCGTTTAAAATGTTATCAAAGGTATAACAAAGTTCAATCCCACTAGAAATCCAACTCTGGCACATTATAGACATTACGAGTGTTGCTAGTTAGTGGCCCACAAATAAAGGGAAACTACATCCCTCCATTTATATGTCAATATATCAGGCTTTTCTGGCCACCGCCATAACCGTCTACATTTTTTCATTGATGTGATTGTGGCTTCCTTATTCATAGACAAATATTAAATATTCATCGATTTGTCTCTTGACAGATAGAACGGTAATGCCGGATAATTGTTCATTTCCGTCGCTCAACTCTTCAACGGGTTCATCTGAATCAGCATCTTCGTTACTGGAAATTGAACTCTCAGATGGACAGCTTACAACTTTCTTTACTTTGTCATCGGTTTGTTTTACTTATCTTCTTTTGCTGTATCTCTTTGTTCTTTTTTCCTTTGCCTTTCATTAGCTCTCTTTTTTCAGGTTTTCCTCTTCTTCTTTCTTTACTATTATTTTTTGGAAATATTAGTGAAATTGCTTTCCTGAAACAACAGTTGGCATCTTTTCTTTGGACGTTCTTCTTTTCTTTATTGTTGCTTGCTTGGTTTGATAGAAGAAATATCTTTTAAATGGACTTGGGACTTTTTGTGAAAGACTTGTAGGATTGGAGTCGTACCTCCAAGGGAAAGACAGCTGCTAGTGACGCCATTTGGTCGTGTGCAGTTGGATTGCTTAGGGCTTGCTGAACTATTACAACATTCCCATCGTTGAGTGCTCTATGTGTATCAATTATGGGTATAGGCGAGTTATCATCGCTTAATAGTGTGGTACCTGTAAGCACGTTAACACTCTCAATGCTGATGAATCCATATGGATTCATGCTAAGTCTGTGCTCCGGGCGGGTGAATCCTTATGGCATCATTGGCTGCGAGAATGTTCCCTTTCCTTTCGAACTTCCGCAAGGGGCAGGGATAGGTCCGATTCGAGTCAGCGTGGCACTAATGTCTTCAGTTGGTTCTGAGGAACACAAGTGTGTTCGTCGTTTGCGCGTACGAGGTGTATTGCGGGTTCTACAGGCCGTTTTTCGCTGTTTCCCGTGTTGTGTCACACTCGTTGGAATTTTCGTTTGTATACTTCGATTTTTGGTAAGTTTAACTTCACATAATAGTTGTTTTGCAAAATCGTGTAAGTAACCGTTCATGTTGAGACATTAGGAATATTATTGTTACAGTAATTTTCCAGAAATCATGGAGAAACCAGGGACTTCCACAGGAAGAAAAGATTCATCCAGGAAGAAAAAACCTCCATCAACTCGACGTTCACTGCAAGGTATGCATACCTAAATGCATACTAACAAGTAATTTGAATATTTTCAACTTTTTATTGAAAAGGTGTTTTGCAATTTTATTACTTTCCGCTACCCGAAGGGAAGGAAAGTATAGTAATCGGCCCAGTAAAAAAATTTGGGTTTTCTTCAGATCTTTACGTTTCAGACCCTACTGAGTCTAAAAAACCTAATTTCGGCGCGTGGTCCGTGTGTATGTGTGTGTGTGTGTGTCTGTAGTTCGATTTGCAGGAGAACGGCTGATCCGATTGAGCTGGTTCTTTTTTTGTTTTGTTCGTTATTTTTTGTAGACACCAAAATAAGGTTATGGACGATTTCGGCCGATGGGAAGGGGGGGGGGACGAAAATGTACCAAAAACTAGGGTTTTTCGCATTTTTCTCGAAAACGGCTCCAACGATTTTGATTAAACTTTCATATTACCTTCTTCTAATCAATACCTAACTTTTCTTCTCTATACATATCTCCATGAAAATACGGTGAACGGAGATAAGGGCCCCTGAAGCAAGAATAGGTTTTTTACGCTTTTTGGCATAACGGCTTCAGCGATTTTCACCAAACTCACAGGATGTTTTCAAATAGTTAATACCTACATATTGTTCTCAATAAATGTTCCTGTGACGGTCCATTGAACAGAGATAAAAATTAAAATTTGTCAAAAATAACGTTTTTTCGAACATTTTCGTAAATTCCAGGGTAACTTTTTCACCAGATGTGATAAATCCTAATGGAGTGTCTTTTGGTCACTCATACCAACATTTCGTTCTCCATAATTATTTCTGTATATATATATGTTGAACGGAGATATAAGCCAAGTTAACTCAGAAAAGGAGATTTGTCGAATATTAATTTATCGGTATTCCAATTTTCTCAAAAACGGCTCTAACGATTTCGATCAAACTTACGGAGTACTCTCAGCTAACTAGTCCCTACATTTTCTTCTGAATAGATGTTCCTGTAAAAATGCGTTGAACGAAGATATAGCACCCGCATATGTAGCTGGTGTTCGAACTTAAAGGGGTGGCGGAAAGTCGTGTGTTGCTACGCACCAGATATTTTTTTAGATGACAAAGGGTTCTGGTGCACTCAGGAAACAAAGAAGAAAAGTCGACCTTCATGATTTCCGCTTGGCAATCGTAGCATACCATTGCGGTGACGTACCATATCCGACCACATCGAATCTTCCATCTCGAAATTCACAAACGATATATTCCCATCATCACGATTACGTTGTCGACAATGCTATAAATCCAAAATCACCAAATGGGTCTCTTCTTATTGCCCTGCATGCGAAGGGGAACCCGGCCTTTGCGTTAATTGTTTTCTTGAATTCCACAAGGATCTCGGCTTCACTTTGTTCAAATGATAAGTTTCATTCACCAACATTTTTGGGTGTTTGAGGATTGGCCACCTCATTTATTTGACACTGTTGATTGTAAGATTACTACTGTTCATAATTGATTGGATAATTTTTTTATTGTCCCTGTATTTGATTGTAAGTTACTGCTCATTATTTTATCATGATTTACCTACTTTTGATTCACCATAAACATTGTTATCTTCCCGATTTTCCAAACCTAATAAAAGATTTGTCAAGCCAATTTTGAATAATATTTCCACCACTTGGTGGCCACTCCTTCTACCTTCACCAATAAATAGATAGTGGTTGGATCGTACTGTTGATTTGGTTGGACCAAGTAGACTTCAAATAAGGTTTATGCTGAAATATTTCATTTTCCATTCAGGCTCTGACGGCACCCAACAGACGTCAGATGCTGTGTTGCGGGTTTGCATACACTGGTTTATCCCCACAGGCGGATGATGCCACATGGATTCATTTTTTAAAAAGCAGTAAATTTACAATTTACGGACTAAATATTCTTCAAAATAGCGTATTTATACACAATTAGTTAGCCAGTTTTAAAAAATAAAAATCCCGCCAGAGGCAATGATTGACAAAACCTGTCACGCGTTGAGAGTGTTAATGTCATCCAACATTTTCCATGCGTGATGTATCAATTCAACTGGTGAAATGAGGTCCCTAGCAACGTTGGTATCATCAAGCTCTATGTTAATGATGCCTTTTCATTGGTACTTTTCCCTCTACTTTGTATTTGAGCATTTTGCAAGGCACACCGAATTTCTTTGCTGCTTCCCTTATAGAGGTTTTATGCAGCAAAACATCATTACCAGCTTTAAGTAAAGCCTCTAAAGCCTAAAAAGTCAAAAAGTATGAGAATTCAGAAATTGACCATAGGTCATGTCAGAAGTTGACCACAGTGGTCATCTACTAGAAAAAAACAGTAATATGACATGAGCATTTGCAGAATCAAGTTAAGCACTTTTTCCTTGAACAATACTCTCGTTTCTACGTTGAAATTTTTTTTTTTTTAGTTGACCACCATGGTCAACTACTGAATATAAACAATTTCTGCATCCAGTAGATCACCAAAACAAAATGACAGGCACAGGGACGAGTAAACAACATAATTCAAGCGTCATTTTGGATTGCCAGTCAATTACGTGCAGTAATGGATTGCTTAATACGTTCAATGTTCGATTGCCAGTCCCTTAGTGAAAAAGGTTGTAAGAGGGCAAGAATGTGGAGAATCTAAGAGACCACTTTCACTGGACACCATAAGCTTTAAATGAGGCCTTACCAACTGTGAGTTGATGACACGCGTTTCTAAATGGCTTTAGTGCCTTTTAAGCAGGTTTGCACCAACACCAATACAAAATATCCCTTATTTTGAAGCTTTTCCTCAGAAACGGTCAACTACTAGCGCGCAGTCAATTACTGAGGCCCTTACATGGTTATTATAGTGTTTAAATCACCAATTTTCTATTTTAATTGGTAATGTTTTAATGCTTTATGTGGCGGCTGGCCACCCTTTACCAACAAAAGGCGCCTCACAGCGAAGTCATCCCGACAGAGGGTGCTAGCTGTGAGCCGACTACTCTGGAGGGGATAGCATGTGGCCAATGAGAGAGGACTACCCCCTCCAAGAGAACGTACATAAGGGCCTGCCTGCATGAACAAACCTCATTCTTTCTTCTGATTCCTTCCTTACTTCTTCTGACTACAAGCAGCCACCCTCAGCAACGCCAGCAAAGGCGACGAGTCCCTCATCTCGCCTCTGAAGGAGAAGGAGCCCCGACTCAACCGAGTCCCTCGCCGTGAGGAGCTACTGCTCAACCGAGCCCTTCGACCTAGGCGTCAACGCCTGAGGAACTCGTCCCTCGCTGTGAGGAGCCACTGCTCAACCAAGCCCTTCGACTCAACCGAGTCCCTCATCTCGCGTCCGAAGGAGAAGGAGCCACTCAACCGAGTCCCTCGCCGTGAGGAGCTACTGCTCACCCGAGCCCTTCGACGCTTGAGAAACTCGTCGCTCGTTTCACATTTTGCCAACTGGCAGAGACAGGACCTACAACAATTTCGTCGGCCCTTTTTAAGGCCACACTCCTGAAAAGGGGACCCAACACTTTAATTAGGAATGTTCAACTCGCGACCTCCAATCTTCACCAAATCATTATAAATTTCAGAAAAACAAGTAAGTGATGTGTCCTCAGCAAACCCGAATATTTTACTACCTAGATCATCAATTCATTAATATACAAAAGGAACAGCATTGGCCCAAGAACCATTCCCTGAGGGATGGTCACCCCAATTTATGCGAACTGTTGAACTGAAGCTATTATCAATTTGTATTATCTGTAATTGGTCAGTCGGGTACAATTTTATGAGCTCCCGCTGTAATCCCCTTATGCCACATTGTTGCAGTCTACCCAATAACGTTGCATGGTGCTGAGATAAAAGCCTTGTAAACATCAAGGAACAATCCTAACACAAAAAATCCCTCATTGCATTTTTCGTACAATTTGTACATATCAAATAGTCCGTGTTCAGTACTCCCTCTCTTGAATCCAAATTGCCTTCCAGTGACAATTCTGGTTACCTTGATAAAGGGCACAAGTTTTGATGAGGATAACATAAGGGCGACAGGCATGTAATTACTCATCACCTTCCTATCGCCACTCTTGAATAGTGGTATTACAATGGCTTTTGAACCTAATTTTATCTGTTCTGCCCCAGGGCTGGAAATGAAAAATACCATTTCATCTCATCAATGCCACAAAATGTTATTTATAGCTAAATTATGCGTGGTGGAATTGGAAAAGTGACGAAATAGAATGAACTATTAAACGAACTTGCATGTGGAAACAGATAACATGGAGCATGGAGACCGCCAAAGGCAGGGACAGTGTTGCCACTACATTTGGCGTATTAAAATAAAACTAATGGGAACGTTGCTAAACTGATTTATTTATCATAAATTCTTGTAAAAAATTTAAATTCCAAATTAGAGCAAAGTACATTCATGTTCAGTTGAACAAAATGTGCAATACCGAGAAAAAAATTGTTTGTTTCCAATTTTTTCAGCTTACCCACATAAAAAACCCAGCAAATTATTACACAATGGTTTATTATTCTCGTGAACAGCTTGACCTAGTATTACTGCTCCCCCATCCCATTCGATTCCGCATCGAATACTAGTAAACCATACGAAACATGACCTGACTACAATGGAACTACGGAAATTAAAAATATTCGCCAGGCGCCTGATCCGATAGAGGGGTGAGACGAAGGCTTTCAGTGAACCCTCGCACGGCAATTGGCAGGACGTTGCGAGTCCAAAGAGCGCTGCGAGTCGAGCGGGCCTTGAAAACGATACGAAACACGGCTTATTTGCGATTATACTGCGTTTCGTTAATTTTTTTAAACCATTTTTGCCCATATCAACCATGGGCATCATCCGATCGGATTGCCGAGATGGCGGGCACAACTAGATACCAAATGGGATTTTTGTGCGAAAGAACGAATTTTTTAGACCGCGTTAAAGGCACAAAACGGCCCAGACAGGGGACGGTGGATGGACATTGCAGATTTGGAATCCCCATGTCTTTTAACGTAAAGTAACAAATTTGGGGGGGGGGGGTTGTAAAAAACTTTTCGTGATCATAGGGTTATTATTCAGAATGAATAATAAACCAAAAAGGGGAGAAGAGTTAAAAACAAACTAAAAACCTTTTTGAAAAGAACCGTTTTCATTTCATAAAGACTAAATTTAAAACTTACACGTCAAGAAATATATAATAGGACTTTATTTTTATATAGACTAACATAAAACTGAAAAGACTTGCAAATGGGAAAATATACCAAGAATTGTTAATAATGTGTACAAGAAATACTGTAAGCTAAGAAGTTCACAAAATAAATGTTAACTTGGAAATACCTGAGGCTCAGAAATAATTGAACTCCCTGGAGATAAGAAAAAACCCTGGGTCCCAGGGGCTTTCTCGATAGAGCTAAGGGCTATGACCTTGTTTAGCCAGTTCCGAGGCCAGAGAGCATGAATAATTTTTTTTTTTTTTTAATTGGTTTAAATTTATTAGAAAACCCTAGAAAGTAAGGAAAACTCAATTATTTACCTTAACTGCGGTTAATAGCTAAATCCAGAGGGGACTGCTCCTGCAGGTGTTTAGAAGGGTATTAAGGGATGAGATGTAGGTCTTGGGGCTGGAAGGCAGGTTCAAGCCTGGTTGCAAACAAGTATAATGGAAGGGGACCCTGCAAGCCTTGCTGGAAGGATGTCAATTGCCTTTGGGCTGAATGCATTAAGTAGTGGAATATGGGCTGCTGGATATTTTAGCACCGAGTTTGTAACGTTACAAAAATTATAAGCACCAAGCTCCAGTGAATACCTCTCAATTTCTGTGGAATCGACCGGTGTCACAGAGGACGATTTTTCAGGAGCGTGACAGGATTCTATTTTTTGAAATGAAATTGTTCTTTTCAAAAAAGGTTTTTAGTTTGTTTTTAACTGTTCTTCCATTTTTTTGTGCTGAAATTTTTTTCTCGCTATCGCACATTTTGTCTAACTGAACATGAATGTTCTTGGCTCAAAGCTCATCTGCGTCTAATTTGGAATTTAAATTTTACCAAGAGCGCTAGCAAACGTTATGAGTCACGAACCGAAGAATTGGGCAAATGTGATCACAGCCATTGTTTTGGGATCCAACTGATGACTCGAGAACACTGCTCTCGGCTCCTGTATGAATATCATTGCCACCTGTGAAAGTAACGTGGCGCGCTGGGAACAAACCTAGAGGTCGGGTTCCTTCTTTGGTTAGCCTAGTAGGAAGCGTTGGGAGCAAACCTAGAGCTCAGGTTCCTTCTTTGGTTGGCCTGGTAGGAAGCGCTGGGAACAGACCTCGAGTAAGGGTTCCTTCTTTGGATGGCCTGGAAGGAAGCGGAGGGAACAAACCTCAAGGAAGGGTTGCTTCTTTGGATGGCCTGGAAGGAAGCGCTGGGAACAGACCTCGAGTAAAGTTTCCTTCTTTGGATGGCCTGGAAGGAAGCGCTGGGAACAGACCTCAAGGAAGGGTTGCTTCTTTGGATGGCCTGGAAGGAAGCGCTGGGAACAGACCTCGAGTAAGGGTTCCTTCTTTGGATGGCCTGGAAGGAAGCGCTGGGAACAGACCTCGAGTAAGGGTTCCTTCTTTGGATGGCCTGGAAGGAAGCGCTGGGAACAGACCTCGAGTAAGGGTTCCTTCTTTGGATGGCCTGGAAGGAAGCGGAGGGAACAAACCTCGAGTAAGGGTTCCTTCTTTGGATGGCCTGGAAGGAAGCGGAGGGAACAGACCTCGAGTAAGGGTTCCTTCTTTGGATGGCCTGGAAGGAAGCGCTGGGAACAGACCTCGAGTAAGGGTTCCTTCTTTGGATGGCCTGGAAGGAAGCGGAGGGAACAAACCTCGAGTAAGGGTTCCTTCTTTGGACGGCCTGGAAGGAAGCGGAGGGAACAAACCTCGAGTAAGGGTTCCTTCTTTGGATGGCCTGGAAGGAAGCGGAGGGAACAAACCTCGAGTAAGGGTTCCTTCTTTGGATGGCCTGGAAGGAAGCGGAGGGAACAAACCTCGAGTAAGGGTTCCTTCTTTGGACGGCCTGGAAGGAAGCGGAGGGAACAAACCTCGAGTAAGGGTTCCTTCTTTGGACGGCCTGGAAGGAAGCGCTGGGAACAAACCTCGAGCCGAGTGAGGAACAGCGAAGATGAGCGAATGAGCCGGTGAGAGTTCGGGCGGCCTCGACAGTTCGTGATAACGCGATTGGCGGCCATTAGACGGGCGCCGTGGGCTTCACATTTGACGTTAGCGGCCATTGAGCGTTGTCGGTCTTTCCAGTGCGGTACCTCGTTGTGCGGTCTCCAGCCTCAGTGAGTTGTCTCGTTTATTTTCTACCCGAAGAGCCCCAAAATCATCAAGTTGGCGAGCCTATTTGCGACGATGGGTGACGAAAGCAGCCCGACGACTTTATATGTCGGCAACTTGGATCACTCGGTCTCGGAGGAGCTGCTCTGCACGCTCTTCTCGCAGATCGGCTTTGTGCGCGGGTGCAAGGTAATCCGCGAGCCCGGGAACGATCCTTACGCCTTCGTCGATTTCGGGAGTCACCAGGCGGCGGCTACCGCGTTGGGCGCCATGAACCGCCGTTTTTTTCTCGACAAAGAAATGAAAGTCAACTGGGCCACTTCCCCCGGCAACCAGCCCAAATTGGACACGAGCAACCACCACCATATTTTCGTCGGAGATTTGAGCCCGGAGATCGAGACTCAGACTCTTCGTGACGCGTTTGCGCCGTTCGGCGAGATTTCAAATTGCCGAATCGTTCGAGACCCTCAGACGTTAAGGAGCAAAGGTTACGCTTTCGTTTCTTTCGTCAAAAAAGCCGAAGCGGAGAACGCGATTTTGGCGATGAACGGGCAATGGTTGGGGAATCGGAGCATTCGAACCAATTGGTCGACTCGAAAACCGCCTCCGCCGCGAGACACGCGCGGCCGCCCCCCGGCCACCAAACAACCGACTTACGACGAAGTATATCATCAATCCAGTCCAACGAATTGCACTGTTTACTGCGGAGGATTCACCAACGGCATTTGCGACGAGTTGATACACTCAGTTTTCGCTCCCTACGGAACAATTAACGACGTCCGCTGCTTCAGGGACAAAGGTTACGCGTTCATCAAGTTCACGACCAAAGAAGCGGCCACTCACGCCATTGAGTCAGTTCACAACACTGAAATCAACGGTCAGGTCGTCAAGTGTTTTTGGGGAAAAGAGTCGACCGAGTCAAATTCGAACCACAGCTCGGCCAACGCCAATCCCGTCGGAGCCTCTCAGTGGCCGTCGTACATGTACTATCCGGGTTATTACGCTCAAGGATATACGCCGGGTCCGCCGTCTCACATGGCGCAGACTTATGTGCCCACCTATTCGTACGGCAGTCAGTACGGCTACCCTCAGAATTACGTTGGACGACCGACGATGCCCAACGCCTGGGCGCAGTCTGCCGCCTCCGCGTCCTCTCCTACCGCCTCCCAGCCGTCCACTCAGCAAATGCAGCCCCAGGACAGTGGGATGACTTACGTCATGAGCCAGTACCAAGCTCAGTGACATCCCATCAAATAGGTTCGTATCTTATTTACATTTATTTCGTTGTGTACGTCTGTAATGAAACGCTCTATTATACACGCAATACGCCGGTTGACCTTTGTCCAGTCACAAACCTTGTCCTCTCACCCCTCCTAAACATTGCTCTCTGGCCACTCAACCAACCTCGTCTTCTGCCCATTATAAAACTGTGTTGTCTCCCCTCTTGTATACTTTTCCTTCAAAACTTGCCAAAGGTTCCAGAATTAATCGAGGTGCTTCTACTCATGGTGTTTATTGTTGTGGACTTATCTACTGGAAACTGCCCGTGAAACGGCTGTAGTTTGAATTCCGGAATTGGGGTTGCTCCTAACTATCATTTTAAAGTTATTGAACTTATCGCGCATGCACTTTGTTGTACTACCACCCTAATTTTTCTGAAAACGCCAGTAACATTTGAATATTTGAGCTGAATTTATAAAGAAAGAACTGCGCTTCGAAAGGTTTGATAATTTATTGCGCTCCTCTCCTCATTTTCCAACAAACGAAAATGCCTTGGTATCGTCTTGCTATTTGGAGCTGACTGTACACAACATTTTTGAGAAAAAACACATTTGGTGTTTTGATTGCTGATAGCTACAGTTAGTTTTGTGTGGGTTTTCGTAATACCATTATGTACGCACAGACCATTCGCTCAAATAGTGTTCTTCAGTCTTGAGTGCCGAGAGCTGCTCAAGTTCAAGTTGTGGTTGTTTCGAGTTGTGTTTTGTGTTTGGCCGACCGTTTGGGTTGGTGTTGCTAACGCATGTCATCAGTGGTATGGGAGGCAGTGGGTGGTGGTGAAGTCATTGCGCTGTCTCCAGGCAACTTCGAGAGAGGGAAATGGGCGATGGGGGATATTTTTAATGTCGGAGCATGCGAGTGGTGATTCTTTTAAATATGTATTACTGATAGCATCTCCGCAACCTACTCAGGCAGCAAGGAAGGCGCTCCAAGACAAGTGACAGTTAGCCCTTCGCTAATTCCTTGTTACCGTACTAAGGACCTCGCTCAAACATTCCCTGGAACTACCGCCTTAAGCCACGCACACCCCATCGACAGGCAGCCCTGCTCTTCTGCCACCAACTAACTTCCTTACGCAAGTGGCTCTTGGTCAGTTGGATCAGTGCTAATTTGTACCCTGTCTGTTCATTCCTTTCTATTCCTTTGTGACCTGGCACCCAACTGGTGGTTGAAACGTTCTCCTCAGTCAGTGTCATCAGCCCAGCCCTGACGAAATAGTATAAGAAGCCAGTGCCTGACATGACGTAAATCTTTTTCCATTTCACTGGCTGGTGAAACCACACTAGCGCCTACCTGCATAGCATTTTCAAGGTTCAGTTAATTTTCAGACAAAATCAAGTCGTTGCTAACGTGTCAACAAAAAAGAAACTTCATTCCCTAACAAATCCCATCTTTTTACGTTTTTGGATTTGTCACTGCGCTGGATAGCTTTCTACAGGAGTGGGGATAAGGAATCCACAATGTGCACGAAAGCTAAGTGTGCTAAGTTCATTAACCAGAAAAATGGCAGGAAGTATCTACATTTGGATATCTCTATTGTGTGTTAATATTACTACTAGCCAGTGGCATGTACAAGAAGGTGGTGCTCTGTGTATGGTGCTTCGAAGCACCACTGAACAACTGGTCTGATGTAGGGGGGACTCCAGAGCTTTAGAAAATTAGTAGTTGTAGGCTGTACCTCATCATTTGAGTACACACTGGCCACTGTACTCAATTCCTGCACGGAGTTCCGTGAAATCTGCCTCCTGATCCCCTATTAATATGTACAGAAGTAAATATGATATCTACTCGTACGCCTTATGGTGGGCTAGGGTTGATTTGGTTTTAATATCAGACCAGAGCGATGATCGCTGGAAATATTGTTTGGGTAGTAAACTGTTTTAGGAACGAAAGCCCTGGAAAACTTCGTCGGGTCTGCGCAGTTGTGTCAAACGTGGTACAAGCAATTGACGCAATGTAACTATACATTTACGGGTACTGCAGCATTGAAAGTACTGTGGGGTTTCACTTCTTTCATCCCTATTGAAAGCTATAGAGGCAATCAGTAGTGTAAGGAGGGCTGATGACGAACATGACCTCCCACTGGGGGAAACAGGTTAACTGTGAAGGTCTCTTGATAAGATAAGACTGTAGCACGTTCAGGCTTCACCGGCTTCTTCTTTTAATGAATATAACGAACACCTACTGGTCAGCCACTTGTCGACAGTGGAATGCAGGGTGTTGTTGGGCAAATAAAATGCTACTTGTCTGCCAATTGGATGGAAGAAATATGAGAAGTGGTAGTTGAAAGTGAACGCGTGAAATAAATAAGCCAACTCTCCTCTTCATGTTACCCGTGATGATGAGGTGTCTTACTTACACGTCTATCAAGATCGATTTTTACTTTCCTTGGCTCTACGAAGTAGAAAGGAAAGTTATGTAATCGGCTGAAAAAACAATTTTGAGTTCTCTTCAGATCTTTACGTTTCAGACCCTCCTGAGTCCGAAAAACACTATTTGGGAAAATGGTCTGTGTGTGTGTCTGTGGACGATTTTTAGAGAAAACCACCGTACCAAATCAGCTCAAACTACATATCTCGCCCGCAGGTCATCATGGGACGCCAAAATAAGGGTATGAACAAAATCCACCGAAATTTAACTATAGTTATCATAGTGATCAAAACACCAAATATTTTTTTTCTCATTAACAGCCCTAGCGATTTTGATAAAATTTTTTATATTGATAGCTCCCAATATGGCAACTATACCATAAAATTCCCATTTATGGGAAAATGACGAGAGCAGCGCAGTAAATTTCCAAAACTTTCGACGTAATCGATTTTAGAGTGGTTTTTAGAGAAAACCACCGTACCAAATCCCCTCAAACTTGATATCTATCCCGCAGGTTACCATGGGACGCCAAAATAAGGGTATGAGCAAAATCCATCGAAAGTTAACTATAGTCGTCATAGTGATCAAAACACAAAGTTTTTTTCTCAAAAACGGCTCTAACGATTTTGCTTAAAATTTTTATATTGATAGCTCTCAATATGGCAATCACACAATAAAATTCCCATTCGTGGGAAAATGACGAGAGCAGCACAATAAATAATCAAAATTTTCGACGAAAAGCGTTTTTAGCGCAGTTTTTTCCTTATAAACTCCGCTGGGATGTTAGTAGAAAGTTAAAGAAAATTGGTATTGTAGTCCAATCCAATACCTAAAGTGTGAGTGTTTAAAAACGCTCATGAGGCTCATGAGGTTCACTTCAGAAATTCCTGAATTTCAACTACCGCCGTTGCGCTTACTACTAGTTCTAACAGTTATTACCCATTAACTCTGCAAAAATGATTATTATCCCTCTTCAAAAAATTCGTGTACAGCCTCATTAATTTTCTGTGTGTTTACCAATTGCTCAATAATGGTCCTATAATGAGTATGAGCAGCACAATAAATTCTGGAACTGTAAGCGCTACCGGTTCCTGCTGCTGTGACGTGTTGTTTGACCAAGTTCAATTGAACTGAGTGATGAATGAATTGAGTAAGTAGAATTAGCCATGTACAAAGTGAATTGTTGTAGAGCTAAGGAAAGTTGTGTGTTGGAACGCACCAGATATTTTCACTCAGTGTCTTAACCCATTCAATGCGGGACTTCCTAGCGCTCTATACTCCCCTACTGAAGAAGAAAAAAAGGATTTTCGAGTGTGTACTTCTCTGGTGTATTGCGGCTCAAGTATAAGAGGTACCGAAAAACGGCGCGTACTGGTGCACTAAGAAAATCATAATGAAGGCTATGCCATCCCACTGCAGTCCCAAAAGTAGAAGATCCCCCCTTCGAATACGAAAACATACAGAGCGATGCGAGAGGGCCTTGGGGTAATATTACCTCAAACGTAGGAGGAGTGAAGTGTCATGAGGTAATATTACCTCATCCGCATTGAATGGGTTAACACAATTGGAGCGCCAGAAGTAGGTCATCTAGCAAGAAAGGGACGCTTTTATCCAGCTGCGCTGTATCTCCAAGCTGTAGATTGGCCTCTGTAGGGTAATAGCGAACTGCAATAGGACTGAGGTATTGATAACTTTAGCCTTGGGGGCAGTCATTATGATTTACAATAGTTTTTCCTTCAAGTTATGCGAGCACAAGTGTATTATCTTTTTTTCGTGATATCTTTCATTTTCTTGGCGATCTTGTCTATGGCCATTGGCCTTGGTGGTCAGACTCCAAGTATATTTGTTGAGTGTTGTACCTCTCTGTATTCACCCCACTTCCATGATACCAACCTACTGTATTTCATTTTTTATGATTACGTTTTCTCTTTGTCCCTCCTACATTTTCGGTTAAACATTGTTTCCCCCATCTCCTCCCCGGTTGGTGCTATTTGCTTGTCTGCAGCACTGGGTGAGTAAATTCACAGTAACACCCCTTCCTTCTAATTTTTTCTTAATGCCTTCGTTCACTACTGCTGCAAAAAAAATACTTGTCTACCCAATGGAAAGATACGTTTAGGTACCTTCTAGCGATGATGAGAATCTTTGAAACAAGCCGCTGAAGTCTGCTCAGTTTGTGCAATGAGTTCTCAAACTGACCAGAAACTTAATAACTTAATTTGTGGAAATTGGACGCAGCCACAGCGAGCACTGGAAAGACAGGATGACAGATAGAGGTTCATCAGATTGAATAAATTCTTTTTGCTAATTGGAAGGGGTCTGTCAAGGGTTCACAGGCGTTTGCATTGGGATGGAGGATTGATTGCATAAACCAATCATACTCCAAACTTTGACAAGTGACGTATATTCAACGTAAACCAGTTCCATGAAATAATTCAGATAAGAAGAATGGTCAAATTGATAAATATGACCGGAAATGAAGATATGCAGAAAATGATGTAACGTTGGATCGAAATCTGCGTACAATCGTCGCAATCGAGACTTTGGCAAATGATTTCAATCGCGTCATCAATGAGCAGTAATTCATTTCAGGGGTCCTCTTTCAATTACCAATTTGATTATTAATCCCTCTTTTTTTTGCAGATTTTGTAATTGGCACAATAACCTGGCATTTTTGTTCACGTAACGTGAGCTTCCGACGTTTTATGGTGAGTGTATATCGTGAACATTTCATTCATTTTGAACCTTGTTCGTACATTCTTCTTTTAGTTTTGCTGTTGAATATTATGAAAGCAGCGGGGACTGTTGAAATCTCCGTTTGTTCTTGGTGCAACACTGCGATCATGTTCAAGTCTTATGAAACTCTACCATTCAGGTTTTACATAGTTGTATTGATATCTCTTTAGGTTGCTTGAACGGGGACTTTGGGTATTGCCAAGATTTGTTTCTACTGGCAAAATATCTGGTGCGTAGCAACACACAACTTTCCGCCACCCGTTTAAGTTCGAACACCACCTACATAGGCGGGCGCTATATCTTCGTTCAACGCGTTTTTACAGGAACATTTATGGAGAACAAAATGTAGGGACTAGTTAGCTGAGAGTACTCCGAAAGTTTGATCGAAATCGTTAGAGCCATTTTTGAAAAAATTGGAATACCGATAAATTAATATTCTACAAATCTCCTTTTCCGAGTTAACTTGGCTTATATCTCCATTCAACATATATATACAGAAATAATTATAGAGAACGAAATGTTGGTATGGGTGACTAAAAGACACTCCATTAGGATTTATCACATCTGGTGAAAAAGTTACCCTGGAATTTACAGAAATGTTAGAAAAACTGTTATTTTTGACACATTATATTTTTATCTCTGTTCAATGGACCGTCACAGGAACATTTAATGAAAAGAATATGTAGGTATTATCTATTTGAAAACATCCTGTGAGTTTGGTGAAAATCGCTTAAGCCGTTTTGCCAAAAAGCGTAAAAAACCTATTTTTGCTTCAGGGGCCCATATCTCCGTTCACCGTATTTTCATGGAGATATGTATAGAGGAGAAAAGTTAGGTATTGATTAGGAGAAGATAATTTGAAAGTTTAATCAAAATCGTTAGAGCCGTTTTTGAGAAAAATGCGAAAAACCCTAGTTTTTGGTACATTTTTGTTCCCCCCCCCTTCCCATCGACCGAAATCGTCCATAACCTTATTTTGGTGTCTAAAAAAAATAACGAACAAAACAAAAAAAGAACCAGCTCAATCGGATCAACCGTTCTCCCGCAAATCGAACTACAGACACACGGACCATGCGCCGAAATTAGGTTTTTTAGACTCAGTAGGCCTCAAAACGTAAAGATCTGAAGAAAACCCAAATTTTTTTTTGGGCCGATTACTGTACTTTCCTTCCCTTCGGGTAGCGGAAAGTAAAAAGGTGAAGGTCGCACTGAATTTTAATGACTGGTGTCACCATACTCCATGGAACTTTATTTCTCAGGGGAGCTACGCGCAGGATTTTAATTTTTTGGACTGGGTAGCTGCATCCTCTTATTCAGTTCATCCAGTTAATTATCAAACAGTAGTTTATTGAACCCAGGTATTTCCATTGATGTTATGAAAGTTTCAAAATAAATACAGTATTCTCTCAAATTGCTAAGTACGTGTTTTCAATTGGTGAATGTGCTGGACAGTACGAACTGTAGGCTCGTTGCACCGTAAACATAAGGTTTGTTTGTTACATATTAGTGTTTGTGCCATTGAAATGATTAAGAAAGCGCTGTGAAATAAGTTAGCTGAGATAGCAACAGTTTGTCATCTTTTATAGGATGCTCTTCACCCGCAAGTACTCGCTAGGTGCAGCAGGACACTGTTACTTGCATGTGAGATTTTCCGTGTAAATGCTGCCCATTTTTTTAAGCAGTATCCTTGAATATAATTGTTTGTTCATTCATCATTCATTTTCCTCACTTTTTACTTTCCTTGGCTCTACAAAGTAGAAAGGAACGTTACGTTACCATGGAACGCCACAATAAGGGTAAGAGCTAAATCCCTCCAAAATCAACTATACTCATCATAGTGATCAAAACACTAAAAATGTTTTTGAACGATTTTTATTAAATTTTGCATATAGTGTCGTCCTAATTACAATACCCTAAAATTCTTATTTGTGGGAAAATGACGAGAGCAGCACAATAAATTACAGAACGTTTCAACGAAAGTCAATTTTAGCTCAGTTTTTTCCTTGTAAACATGCTCAAATGTTACTAGGGTGTACAGACAATTTGACGTTATAGTCCAATAAAGTATTCATACGACGGTGTTTAATAACTCTCATAAGATATATAGTAGCTACTCCTGAAATTCGGTAATTTCAACCCCTCACTGTTTCACTTACTACCATGTCACGCAGTTTTTACCCGATCATTCTGGTACGGCGATTATAATCATTCTTGAAACAATAGTGTTTACTGACTTTTTAATTCTTTGTGCACTAATTGATCAATAATGGTTGTGGCCTAAGCAGGAGCCCAACAATAAATTCAGGAACTATAAGCGCTATTTCTACCGTCAAGTTCAAATGTACTGAATGAAAAGTGAATCGAATTAAGAAAGCCGTGAAAACCATTGAATTTATGTGAGGGAAGTTGTGCAATTTGTCCCACTCAATGTTCAATTATACTTCTACAGCTTAACTTCCAAAAATTAATGGTTTGTAACCTAGTTTCAGTTCTTTTTTATTCTATCCGTACTGATGAGTAAATATACTTGGAAATGCGATAGTTGATGTATGGGTTCGTCATTTGGGATTAATAAGAACAGCTGAGCTGTATAATATTTTTGTACTCTTGAGTACTAAATTTTCTCTAGTGATGCACAAGTATAATCTGATTGATTAAATTAAATTGATGTACAATAACCCGAATACAGTTGCAATTTCCAGTGATATTGGTGTCCGGGCAAACTTAATTTCGTGAACAGTGTGAATAAGGTCCTAGGCATTGTAGAACACGATTCTATAGATCAAAAAGTTGGAGGAAAAAGTTCCCATCACTTCTCCAGAGACTTGCCATTTTTACAAATAAAATGAGCGGTGCGTAGTAACACACAACTTTCCGCAATCAATTTAAGTTCGAACACTACCTACATATGTAAGCGCTATATCATCGTTCAACACATTTTACAGGAACATTTATAGAGAACAGAATGTAGGGACTAGTTAGCTGAGAGTACTCAGTAAGTTTGATCAAAATCGTCTGAGCCGAATTAGAATACCGATAAATTAATATTCAACAAATCTCCTTTTCTGAGTTAACTTGGCATTAAGATTGATCACATCTGGTGAAGCAGTTACCCTGGAATTTACGGAAATGTTCGAAAAAACGTTATTTTCGACACATTTTCATTTTTATCTCTGTTCAATGGACTGCCAGAGGAACATTTATTTAGAACAATATGTAGGTTATTAACTATTCGAAAACATCTTGAAAGTTTGGTGATAATCGTTGAAGCCGTTTTGCCAAAAAGCGTAAAAACCCTATTTTTGCTTCATAGGCCTATATCTCCGTTCACCCTATTTTCGTGGAGATATGTATAGAGATGAAAAGTTAGGTATTGATTAGTCGAAGATAATTTAACAGTTTAATCAAAATCGTTAGAGCTGTTTTCAAGAAAAATGGGGAAAACACTAGTTTTTGGTACAATTTCGTCCCCCCCCCCCCCCCTTCCATGGGTCGAAGTCGCCCATAACCTTATTTTGTTGTCTACAAAAAATAACAAACAAAACCAATAAAGAACCAGCTCAATCGGATCAGCCGTTCTCCTGCGAATCGAACTACAGACACACACATATGGACCACTCACCGAAATTAGGTTTTTCAGACTCTGTAGGCCTCAAAACGTAAAGATCAGAAGAAAACCCAAATTTTTTTAATTTTTTTTTTTTTTTTTACACGATTACTATACTTTCCTTTCCCTTTGAGGTAGCGGAAAGTAATAAAACGGGTTGAATCAGAAATTGCATGAAAGGAGGCAAAGAGAGGAGTCGTACTACATGAAGTCTGTTGGATAAACTTGCAAAGATAAATAGAACACCGAACTAGAAAACATGTTGGGATCACTGCTAATGTAACATTTTTGTTTTGTTTTTTTGATTACTCACCAGAAAAGCAAACTGTATCAAAATAATGATGCAAAAAAAGTAATTAACTCCCCCCATTCGAGCAGGCACATATTCTGGGGGACAACGAAGAACAAATAGGCGGTGGGGAATCAGAAATAACTGCAATGACACGATTTTATGGTTTAAATGCTTACATTGGTACAGCGCTCGCATGTGAGAACACATTTCACAGGAACTGAAATAATTGAAACTTGAGCGCTTGCATGTGTTACAGCTCAGGTTTCACAAAAACAATTGAACTTGATTATTTGGTGCCGTTTGTCTAAGATTGCCCCTACCCTCCAGCTGTACAAGAGTTTAGGTTTCTTGCCTTCGTGTATTTCAGACAATGCGGTTTTATCCAGACACGTGTGAGAGAAAATCGAGCGAGTACTGGTGGGCTAACTGTTTTGTAGTGTTTATTGCACTTTCTTCGTGTCAACAGTTTGTTGGACTACCAACACAGGAAATTGTGGCATATGAGCACTAAAATGGAGTATTTAGGCCTGGTGTAGGAAAGTGAAGTTGGGTAACCATTGAAACATTAACAAAAATTCAATTTTCTGTCAACTGTGCAATTCTACAGCCCTTTCTAGTACAGAAGTGTAAGAAGTTCAATAAAAACCTATCCTATCATCTAATACCAATAAAATAATTCAAAGGTCCATCCTTGTCTCTGTTCTTTGACTCGTCATGTAAATGTGAGGTCCTTCGCTCCATGAAGTAGACAGACACCCAGAATCCTTAATAATAATAATAATAATCCTGTTTTCAGGAAAAGTTTCTTCACAACCCTCCTTCATGATGTGGCATTACGTTCAAGGCATGGGGATCCCAAATCTGCAATGTTCGTCTGCCATCCAGCCCATATTTTGCCTTTAAAGGTTTCTAAAAAATCTGTTCTTATGCCAGAAAAAATTCCGTTTGGAATGGAAAACAGGTTGTGACTCCTGTCACAATAAAGCCAGGAAGTGTTGCGACGTTCTGGAAATTATTAGGTTGCCCAATCATGTTTCAAAGTTTGTTGAGTAACCTGCTTATAGGTCTATCTGTCTATTCAACACAATTGTTTCTTTGGAGGTTTGTGGTGCTGTAGGCGAAAAATGGGCAAAACACACTAAAGTTAACGTACCTGTTAGGTGAGTCTGTCTCCTTGGGGCGGTGAGATACTGTGGACGAGCGCTTTCGATGTAAAGACATCATTAGCTTATCATTGCTTCAATACCTGGGCAAAACACAGTTAAAAAAAATACATAAAACAATTTTTCTCAGTCCCAAGTTCGTTCAGGAGTTTTTATTTTTGAAGCTGTTAGTGTAAAGAAAACAAAAAGGTGTTTCAGTCTCTGATAATTATAGTTTTGGACTGATTTTCCTCGTGTCCTTGTTTTTTCCTATGTTAATCTGCAGGCTAAGTATCAAATTTGTCTATATTTAGTTCAGCCATTCTCAGCAATTTTCTTTGTTTCAGGTTAAATATGATGCTATCTCTTGAAGGGCAACTTCTGGTGGATGATGGATCACCCTGACTCTATAGATGCTCTCTATTTGGTTTGAGTTTTTCTTTGCAGTTTTCGTCGTTTTTGTAATTAGTTTGATGTTGTCAACCAAACCAGTGTCTGTTTTCGTTTGTTCCTTTTTTTCATTCTTTTTTCCTCGTTTCTTCATTCCACGTTGAGTAAATGCGTTTTGAGTTTTTCTCTTACCTATGTTTCTACTTGAATGAAGCCTGGGGCCTACTTTTGTTGCCTTGCACATAGTTTTTGCAGTTGTACATAGTTGCGTATATTTCTCACAATTTAAAAATGGCCAGGTTTTTTGTTTTTTCTTTTCTTTTTTTAAATTGCACAGCATCGAGTCTGTGATTCGTTGGGAGTACGGAGCTATGACCGTACCGTGTGGTTATACAATATCAAAATCTTTCTGTATGAAACAGTTGGTACCTGTCGATCACGCATTTGTTTGAAAAATCTGAGCTTCGGGGTTTTTATTGATGTCTTGCCAATTTTACGGTTCTCACTGGTCTGTCTGCTCCCAAACCTCTTGTCAATATTTTTGAGAGTTGAGTTTTTGGGGTCGCCAAATTGTCACGCAATATGTAAGTTTTGAATTTGTGTCATAGCATCTGACAAATCTGTATTTAATTACAGCTGAACATTTGAATGTTATTTTGTCTGTTTGTTTCTTTTGTTCAAAATCGCTAGTAGACTAAGCCTAATTATTTCAAGTTTGTTCATTCAAGTGAATTATGTTCACCAGTGGATCTCATAGTTTAAAGTGGTCTCCTAAACTAAATTACAACACAAAAATGGAAAAACCAATGCTGATGCATGAAAGAACAACTTTGTTGCTTGTCTAACCATTCAAACTTGCTTTAAAAAAGTTTGGTTATCTCCATTTACATTTGGATGCCTGTCTAAACTGGCTTAGTCGCGTTTTCCAAATTCAGCCTCATCGCCGGTTTTTAAGGTCGGTCTTGTCTTATTTTTAAAAATTGGCTCAGCCTTAATTGTCTGTAATTGGTCCCTTTTTCGATTTTTAAAACATTGACCGTTGCCACGCTTCAAATATCGGCTCTGCCTAACCCTTCGCAGATTTTTTGGCTACACTTTTCAAAGATCGGCCTTCATAATAATTTTCAGACTTTGGACTGTAGAATCTAACAACCCTCGACTCAAATCACGTGCTCAATGTTTTGTTAAATATTACTATGTCGACGAGTTGTGCAGCATTGAATATTACTGATTCGCTCCTTCTAGAAATAGTACGATTTGCTGAGAATTTCATGGCTGTGTATTGTTAAGTATCCCATTATAAGATCTAATAATTTTCGTATTTTCTCTTGAATCTTGATGCAGGCTGATAATTTTAGCTTTATTTCTTGCATTTATTTTTGTATTGTTGAATTGTGGTAACAATGTAAGTCATCCTTGATTATTTCTGTTGAGTATTGTAGATAGAGTGCCACGCCTACGCGAAATTCTTGCGGTTTGTTGAAAGAAAATGGCTTAGATGTTTATTTTATCAAAGGTCGATCCAAAAATGTTTCCATGATTTGTTTTGACACTTTTACTTGTATGAACAAATAGATTTCTTTTGTGTGCTAAATTGTCTCTATAATTTTTTAATTGCTCTCACACAAAGTTGATCAATACGAAGAATTGAATTAATGGCTGCTGAACTTGTTCGATTGAATGATACTTAAATACTGGATACTTGAATCGTTCGTCGTTATTTCTTTCAAGTCTTTAGGGAGCATGAGGCAGACCCTCCCTCCGTCACCTTCGTTACTTCTTGCTTTGCTGTCTAGTGTTGCCAGTCTGGAAGTTCATTCTTGGTTCATATTCCCAGGTTTCCTATTCCTCCTTGTTCTTCTCAGTCTCTGTGGTGTTCTCTCAATTACTCAGTTTGTCGCTAATCCAGTTTCGTTCCAGAAGTTGGCGAGTAGTTCTCCAAAGTAAATATTTCATTGAAGATCATGTTAGGCCTTTAGATTACCAGGATTTGCAGTTTATGGATAATAGATTCAGAATGACAGGTCTCATGATTAATGAGCAAGAAGAACTTCACAAATACAGTCGTTTTTCTAGGTAGGCTTCGATTCATCTATGTTGGATAAAGCTGAGCAAATGCTTTGCTTTTTGTGTTCTGCCTTCTTACATAATCACTGATACCACCACTTCTCATACCTGTTACACACGCAATAAGTTCACATTCTTTTGCCCAAACTTCAGTATTTTATCCAGTATACCGTAATTACCATTTTTAAATATTGCAAGGGTTTCGCAGGTGGTGCCTGCGGTCTAGAGAATGTCATTTCTGAATCTTGGCTTTCCTGCTTCTGCATAATCTTGATACAGCAGGTCTATAAATGTTCTTCCTGTCTCTTCATTCACTTTGCTCGGGTCATTAGAAAGGTTCCATTATTGTTTTTCATAAACCATCTCTTATGAAATACATTTAGTAGTGCTGCACAGCTCTTACGTGTGTATGGCTTTGGCAATGTATGCAGGCTGCTTAATCATTGACCCAGGACCAATAGTCATATTTAATTCTTGTACTGCTGACAGGTCCTACTCTTTTTTACTAGTTCTGTTCTTCAGACTTAGCCTTTGCTTGGTTTCCTCCTACGTCATCTAAACCTCAGCCTTCTTCAGACAATGTTCATCTCAAAGATCACAGGCTTGATTGCATCCCAGTGTTGGCCGATTGAGCTGTTATCATCTACATGCAGTTTGAGATTTGTAGAAACTATCTTTCTTCTCTGGAACTCAAATTTTGTAGATGTTGTGTCTGCTTTCCTTACAACCGGAACAATCTACAGAAGTTGTGGTTTTCTGTATTGTGGTCTACTTGGTTTTGGTTGTGCTATAAGGGAAGTAGTCTTAATGGAGAAACTCTAGTGCCAAGTGCTGGAGTCATCCGTAGAATGAAAGTACTTGAAATATCTCTATTTTGATTGCATTCCATTGGTTCACATTGTGTTCAAGTTCCTCATGTCTACTTTGTCATTGGTGCAATTACTGATTCATTTCTCTTAACCTTCAATGGTTTCCCTCAAGGATCGATTAGATTTGACCTATGACTCCTCGGAAGTTTCAGTCGGTACATGACATTGCAGGATACTTACATGCCTCATCTATTTAAAAACATTTTTGTCACCCATAGCTGTTTGAGAAAAGTGAAGGTCGCTGCTAACCCAATTCTGTGAGCTTGGGTATCCACTAGGTATATTATATTACGATTCTCATCCCTAGCCAAGCAGCAGGTGTTTAGAACTTGCCTTAAATCATTGGATTTCTTCAACGTATAAAGCCCCTGGTTGGTCATCACTCATCCTCCTCGGCCATTACAAGGTGCTCCCTGCTCCCTGTTCAACCAGCAGAGTCTTGATTTCTTAGTTTATTTTTCATCCGTTCTGATCTACCACCCACTGCTTTTTAATTCTGGCTTTGTACAGACACTGGTGGAGTCTGATGATTCAGTAGGAAGAAATTATTGTTTTTTAGAGGTTGTTTTGTACATGAAGCAATATTATCAGACTATAAGAACAGCTCGCTGTTAAGTGTGAAGGACACAGTACAATTAGTTAATCTATAAATTGATCATAAAACCTTCGATTTAATGTTCAAAAAATAATTAAATTTGAAATGTTTTAAGCTGTAAGTAATATGAAACTACTAAATATGTTGGTAGAAGACCGTGTGCATCACAGTCACTTTTTATAACGTTCTTATCACAATTTCAATGGGCTAATACTATACACAGTAATTTCCCATTAGAATTGAATGAGTCCATTATGATGAGCAAGGCCAGAAACCTTTGTGTGTCCATATATTGTAATAACAAGTCGCTTTCCATTCTTTGGAACCAGTGGTGAGGAGTGGTCTTTTCAGAAGTGATTTCCTATCAGAAATATTAACCAAGGGAGAGGGAAGTAACAAAGTGGAATTACGCACATTTGTATTTCTACTTGCTGAATGGATTTTGAGTCACATTGGTATACATTTCAATAGTTTTCTCATTGTTAATAACAAAGCCTAACTGTTTGGTGCAGCTATAATGCTGTATCAATTTTTAGGAGTGATAGGTAACTGAGTACAGCTATACAAAATAGTTTAGATGTTTTATCCTTTTCAATGGTTGGCTCGTGTTTACTAGGGTTATCCAAAAAGCAGATCTCTGGTTTTTTTAATTAAAAAAACAACATGATCATGATAACGAAAACTAATATCCAGATAATTTTTCTCCGTAATCATTCCACTCTATACACTTTTTCGTCTGTGGCAGTTTCAAGATTCCAGCATCAGTCTGCTGCACCACTGCCTGCACAGTAAATCTTTTCTTTTGTTCCATTTTCATCATCCAATTGCGTTCTACTCAATTTGTTGTTTAAAGGAGGGAACAAGTGTTAGTTGCTAGGAGCTAAATCAAGTCTGGAGAAAGGATTTTTGCACGATATTGTAGCCAAAATGATTCATAAGGCCAATCGTGTGCAACATGAGACTTACGAGTTATTACGAAGGAGGCTTATCCAGGTACTCACATCGATTTTCAATAGCTTCTCAGAATTTTTTCAATGTCTAACAATAACATTGAGCATTTATCGAGGTGCTGAAATAAACCACACAAACCGAACCCCCTTTCTATCCAAGAATGGCTGTTCATAGCAGACTATTTGTTCAAAAGTTTATGGCGTGGTTGTGAAGAATGTCGCCACTCTAGGGATTTTTGATTATTTGTTTTACTGTGGTGTGACGTAGTACAAGTACACCCATGTTCCATAATCAGTAACGAAAGAGTCCAAAAACCCTCTCCCTTCTTTATCAAAATGCATGCTCAGCCACAACACGGCATTTGTGGTCTTCAGTCTACATCCAAGGGATCCACCTCGAACGAAAGTTCAATTTTTCTTACACAGTATTGTAAATTTATGAGCTTGAAACTTCAGAGAATAAAGCTTCAAGTTTATCTTAAGTGACACAACGATCTTGGGGTACTGTATCATTACACAACCTTGTTCGATAATGGATCCATCTTTCCTCATAAACCTTGCACAAGTTGATGAATTTCTATTAGAGCAACATCATTTGTTGTGAGAAATTTGAAACAAGACCCATTCTCTTCTGGGAGTGGAGCAAGTTACTAATCCACTTGAAATGGCTGTAAAAGCTTACAGAGAGCATGGAGCTGTGACATGTTTTAAACAAAGGTGATGGTGTTAAATGGCACAGGTCCCAACATCATTGCATAACATTTCCCTGTATTGACAGAACAGACTCTACTTTTTGGACAGCCTTTGTAGTAATGAATTGTAACTATAAATAGTGCATTGATGTAGGTGGTTTCATCATGGGTACCAAATTCTGATTTAAAAGTGACGTTCAGTTTTAATTTTGTGTAGATTTTGGCAATTAGGTTATTAATTAGTAAAAAGTAGATCTCAATTAAGTTAGTAACCGATGACATCCTAACTTGACATTAAATTACAATGCTAGAGATAAACTTCGTTGCTAATTAATCACCTAACTCACAAAATCTATACAACTTCACAACTCTCTCAGTTCTAATAAACAACGGCTTTTTTTCTAATCTCAATATTGCTATATGAAATTGGTTTCTGTCTTACATGCAAGTATATAGTTCAGATGTATGAACTATCAAAACAGGGGGTCTCAATGTTCCTTACAACTCACTGAAGAATCTGTCATTTCGCCAGTTGTCATTCACTTCCACTCTCACAAATACTTACATGCAGGGATTAGTGAGTACCTTACATGGTTCTGTGAGTTTCACAGCAACATCAATATTTCGCATATTTCGCACATTTTGACATAGTTAGCATTTGAATTTTTTATACCTTGTTGAGCCTTGAATGCTATTCCATGAATAGTAGTTGAAAGACTGAGTGGAATGATTCCCATTTTCCTCAATAAACTAAACCTTCCTCAGTTTGTTCGACAGACTAAACAGAATTCAGGAAATTAGGTGATGTTTTCCACTCACAATACCTGTTCATTAATCTGAATCAAAATTGATTTTTGACTAAACGTGTCATAAAAATTAGTTTCAATGACAATAAGTAGCGTAGATCATGTACAATTTGTGTTTGTTGATATTTGAAAGGGTAATTAGTATTTTAATTGTCCTTAAATGATTAATTAGTGGCACTAATGACGGTCACACCGTGTTTTTTTTTTAATATATAATGATCGACCCGCAAATACTAGGGTAGGGTGCACAATATTGTGGCGATACAATTCAAGTGGAAGTTCAATGTCAATTATAGATCTTTGGGAAGGAATTAATTAGGTTTTTCAGTGGTGTGTTGAAAACTAAAACCCTTATTTCCTTGAACGGTTTGCTAATCTTTTTTTTGAATGCCCATGAATGTCAAGTTGTAGCAATACCTCCACATTTAAGTACTTGGTGTTCATGCGGAACTATTTGTCAAGCACACTTTAGTTTTTAAGTCAGTAATTTACCTGTTCTTCCTGTGAGTGCCAAATTGTTGAAGTGGTAAGAGCGGTTGGAACCCTTATCGTAAGTTTAAAATATTTGTTGATGTTGCCATTTTCAATCTCTGTTTTCCAGTAGGTAGCCTTGATCTTCCATCACTCTTAAATAACTACCTGAAGAGTAAGCCCAATGTATGTTAGTATGTAAAATTCGAACTGCATCCACCCAGCTCAAATATTTATACAGCAAATATGATGTTTTTTATTAGTGATCAGAAGAGCGAAATTGACGATGGAATCAAAATAAGTTTGCTTCAGAACAGTAACTCCTTGAGATGAATGACTTGAGTATTCATTCTTCGGTATTACCTCTTTTAAATACTTGCAATAGCTAACAGCAAAAATGAAAATTGATTGCTTAGTCATAGGTCTCCATTCTCTAATTCATGTTTACATAACGCTAATGTAGCATTGAAGTGAGGAGACAAATAAAGTAGCAAGTGAAAGGTATTCATTGTGGTGTGGTCTATGTCAATCCTGTTGGAAGAATATAGAAATGTGTGCTTAAAAATGTCGGCAAGTACCCTGCAAAATTATGAACTGAGCTTCAAGTGAAAGGTGCTACGCAAATTAAACTATAAGTCATTCATAGTGGTCGGTATTCTTCTTTGAGTGTTTTTTCAAGTTGTGTTTATAGCATTACTAAGTCAAATTCAGTCGTTCCCAACCCAAATTCGACCTCATGCAAAAGAAATGTGACCTTTCTATGACAAAATTGAAAACATTACCTGGAGAATTCCAAACATGTTTCACTGCGTTGTCTGCCAAACGCTGAATGGCCATTGATATGCTAAATAAGACTCAAAGGATGCACTAAATACTTTCAGCTTAGGGAAATATTACTTGTGTGTGATTCTGTTTTGAATGGAGAATCATCAAGACATAAGAATTAGAGCCTTGCATTGGAATCACCGAGTCTCGTCAGGAGCTTATCCTGGTTAGTTCTTGAATTGAATTTGACTCCCATGCTATTTGTTTTGCACCTGTTCCTTGAGTGCCGCCTACTTTCTTTTCGTGAGGGGATCATCCATCATGCATTCTGTGGCTCGGTGAGCTAGTAATCATCCAGCAATAGCTTACAGATCCAGAGCCTCTTTGGAAGTATTCGATGCTCTCAAAAACCCCAACACAATAAAGGGGGGGGGATGTGAGTAAACCCTCAACTCTTATTAATTCTGCTAGTTGTGGATGTAACTTTTGTGTACTCTATGGACAAAAGTGACACTGTTTGTGTGACCTCTTTTCATGAACTTGAGCCATACCCTAAAAAATATCCAAGTTCTCTTTAGTCATTTAATTTCTAAAATAAAATGAGTTAGTTTAGCTAAGAAACATTTAAACCAATGTTGAACCAATGACATTAAAATGAAGTTCAGTGAACATGAGCCACTTGTGTGACATGGGGTAGCGTGTCAACACGATATCCCATACACACTTCAATGACACAAACAGCAAACTGCCCACAGGACTCATGCCTTGATAAGAAGTTGTTAAAATTGACTTGTACCACATGTGCAGGGTTGCCAATATCTGCTAATACATCTGCCAAGTTGAATGTGCTGTATAGCTTCCTAATCTATTGACACATGAACTTCTTGATGAAAAAATCACGTACCAAATTTCTTGAAAAAGCATCACAATTGCAGGGGGGTAAAACTTCCATAAAATTGGAAGCCCTGTACAGTTCAGTTTTTATGTGCCACCATCAATTTTATTGGGATTGAGTCATAGGAGTTCATTCATTTGCAGAATCCTTGAAAGTATTAATGAAAATTGTCGATGTAATGCCTGTGAGGGATTGACCTCTGGCGCAAGTAAATAAAATCTGTTCACGAGGCCCTTAAGAGCAAATGAGCGTTTCAAATTTTAATGACACAGAGCGTTGCTGCGAGATGTCTATTCCGGTTTTGTTTTGGTTCCAGGAATATAGTGTTCACAAGGGTGACGAGACTTTGTGTTCTTGCTCAGGTGGCCATCCATTAGAAAAGGGTTATGCACATTCAGAACCCATATGGGTGTGATTGACTCAGTCCAATCGATCACAGTTTATATGCAGTACCTTTTCTGTACACTGCAATGAACACACTGCACATCACTTTGAGGGATTATACGCTAGACTGACGTACTCAGAATAGTATGAAAAGCCGAAATATATTTGATTTAGACGCTCAAAATTCCCACTTATATTTTGAGTTATATACCTCCTTCAACAAACAAGATTTTGGTGCCTAAAATCAATATAACTTACAATACTACGAATGTTTTGGGTTGGTATTCATTAGTTGCAACAGTTATGAGGATTTGTTCCTCAATTTTCTATAAATTTAGGATTTTTATTGTGTCTGTATAGCTTTTCCCGATGCAGTTACTGTGCAGTTTAGTAACTTGAAATATCCGTTTAATATAAAACACTATATTTTATCATTGTAGCGTACCCCTTAAATTAGAGTTATTTGCCAGTACCTGTACAGTAAAACTTGGATTTGCCATCTTGCATTCTGCTTGCCCAAACGAGCTAAAATGGCCCCAGATCTTACTAATGAAAAGCCTTCATTCGCAGTATATATGAACACTTCGTTTTTACAGCCCCGATGTTGGATGCGAGGAATGTGCTGTATGTCACACTCGAAGTTGCAGGATATAAACTGTATACCACACCATTTTTTCATAAAAATGCAACTAAAACCAATAGATTTCTTAAACTCTTAATACTTTTGTGTACCTAGTGCATGAATAGGTCAAGTACATTTTACATGGCCTTCGTTAAACTCCTCGGGGTTGAAAAGTATTTTTCCCTTCAAGACTCATTCGATGTGGTGAACGCATGACAGCACTAGCGTTTGAGAGCCAACATGTTTTGAGCTTCCTCTTCCATACAACTCCCTATAACCAAATCTTTTTATGTGAATTCACGAAGTGGCTTTTTGAAATGTGTATGGATGCCCTGTTTCAGCAGCTTATAAGAATCCCCTCTTTCCCCAATGATCATCGTGAACATTTGAAATAGTAATCTAGTGATGGTTTCTTCATAATCAGGTTGTCTGTTACTTTTTATGTGCTGGTTTTGAATCATATTGCATTTCAAATTCAGTGAACAATCCCGACTTTCAGCAGAGTCTCCTTTTTTCTTTGGCATTGCTTGTACATGCTTGTTCATGTTTCACTCTTTGAGGAAATTCAACTTGGAATAGGTTGAATTTGGCTAATAAAAAACTGAATTTAACTTGTAAATGTTGAACTTGACTTGGCCAGGATTGAATTTGATTTGGGAATGGTACATATAGTGAACCATCGTCGTCCCATGTGAAATAAATTTTTCAAAAATCTTAGCTAGATATGGTTTAAAATTGGAACTTCAAGTGTTTATTTTTCTAACCATCAAAGTAAAAAAAAAAAAAAAAAAAAAAAATCAAAACTAAGATGTATTTTTGTGCAAGATGATAGCTTAGCATTTGAACACATCTAGTACCCAGAAAAGTGTGTACACGTTAGTATATTTTTTTAACTTTTGCATCATTTAGTCTTCATCAAACTCAATTTGTTTTTGTTAACTTTGTTCGTAGATCTGATGAAGAACTCAGAGCTATTTTTAATACTCGTCAAATAAAGAAACCCGAATTCTCAAATGTCCACAAATCGGAACATTATAAATAATTCTTTACAAGGTATCACCTGAACTATGTTCAGTTCACTAGGACAAACATGCTGCAATGCCTAATTATATTTCTGATGTAATGAATAGTAGGTGGGAGGGGCTTTTTCTCGTTTGAGTCTAATGAGGACCAAGAAAACTGGACACATTTTCCCATGCATGTAATAATAATCGAGGACGTCAAACGAAAATGTAGTAACTTGCGTGGGTTAGTTTTTCTTTCAAGGATTCCTTTAGCCTCTCCCCCGCTACTACCAGTTAAATCCTTTGCAACAGAATTGTGGTGTCAATATGTACAAATTACCTATGCAGACAATTTATAATGCTAAGCCGGGTAGCATTGTAGTTAATGTAAGTTTTGATGGATGTAAAAATATTCGTAATGGATGTCTTTTAATGTGTTATCAACATATCAATCATTTTATTAATCAAACTTCTTGTATTCCCAGTTCTTGTGTCACATATTTGCAGTATCACATATTCTGCACTGTTAACTGTTAATGTTAAAATAAATTTTAAAATTCTTGAGTTTTATGATCGTTTTTGTGATATGTAGATAAGTACTCGTGTAAATATCTATCTTCTCGAAACATTCCTTGTTTAATTAATAGCCAAGATCAAAATGTCAGTAGAAGACAATTCAAGTTGATGTTGCAGTTTCTATGTGTGTAAAAATCCCATGATGAGCAGTGTACTATCATGTTATAACATTTTATTCCCGAATTCGTAACAAATACAATGATTGGTAAAGTATAGTGATCTGTCCTCTTGGGCAGTAATTTTACCTTTTTTGCCTCAATGAGTAAGGAAGAAATTCTAGTCGCCCAGCTCATGAAAATCAAATTTTTGAGTGGTTCAAATTCTTTTGGTTATGAACTGACTTTCATATTTAAATTCCCTGATTTTATATGTTGTAGTTATGTATTCAAGGAACGTAGCATGTAATAATGTAAGGTAGACTAAACCTTGAGAGCGTAATATTTTACTTGTTTGTCTAATAATTCCCCAGATTAGGTCAACTTTCTAAAAGGTTGTCTTGGAATCCCCATTTGGAGACCTCAGAGCTCTATCAGAGTTGGGGCACAACAGGGACTTCTGTATCAGCATTGTATGACGATGCGTATAGCTACATAAAATACAGTCTGATAGATATTTGTGTTGCTAACGACTATAAGTTGCCTGTTCTCATGTTGCTGGGATACAGGACTCTTAATAGCTGCCTTAGAGTGGTAATATCTTCACTCGGCAAGTAGTTTATGAATGTAACACGCTCAGCCTTCTACGGTCTCCTTCTGCATCACATTTCTTTAGGGGTGTAGCTCTATTTTGACTCATTGATGTCAATTTCATCGTTTCTTTCCACAGAAAGATGTAGCTGTCTAGAGCTCTGCAGTCTAACTCAAGAAAAACTTGCTAGGTAGCAATAGAACCCAAAAAAACCAATCACCAATTGAAATCAAGCAGTTTACAGGTTGCCAAGTAGTACTAATCAACTTCTGGCATTGACCGGGATTATTAACAGGTCAAATTTGGTGACTCTAACTTAGGAATGAATACATTGAAATATTCTTCCCTCACCCATCACAAATATTTCTGACTATTGTAGCAACTTGAATAAATGTTTGAGTAGAGTCAAATCCATGTTACTATACGTTTGATTTGGCTTATCACCAGCAGTTATAAAAAGTGGTGAGGGGAAAACGAAATAAAGACAGGCAATTGGAGGCGCACGAGTACAAAGCAAGCGCAACTAATTTTTTTTAAATTTCTATATTAATTTCGAATCATTCTTTTTGTCTCTCTCTCATTACTTGATTTCGAAGATCTTGGTGAAAATATTTTTGAAGCTCGCCCTGGAACTGTTTTGCAAATTTCAAGGCTTCAATGTCTAGGAAATTAATAACAAACCATCTACTTCTACAAAAAACTGAAATCTAAAACAAGCAAAAAGTTGATATCTTTGTAAACTCTTACCTCTTAGTGTGTTAAATACTCAACACAGGATTAACAGGTATTAGGTTACTTATGCTAACTTTTCCGCCTTTTTGAATTTGACTGCTTTTAAGTCAATTAGTAGCCTCCTGAAAGACTTAACACATACAGCCCGATTGGCCTAATGACCCCTTATATATTTGTGTGCTACCAGGTTCGGGCCTGTCTCCCAGCCCTGACTTAAGAACTAGGTCTCGTCTCTCAGTACTCTTCCAGGCCTCTTCAGGAACTATCGCCTCTGGATTTAACTATTAGCGGATATATTAAGTTAATTAATTATCGAGGTTTGTTTACATGCTATGGTTTTTTAATATATGAAGTAATTTTTGATGCATTCATTCATACTAATACTATTACTCATTACTTTACTAGCAGAATGTTTTTTTAATTTCTAGACTAAATAAATGTGCCGGTATTGCAGGTTTTGCCTAACTAAAAGTGCTTAGGCACATTGCCTGGAGGCTGCAGATTAGGGTCGAATTTAATATATAAATTTTCACGAGAACTTATAATATATAAATCCTTTAAGCAACATTCGATACAACATTTTATGATACTAAAGTGGTGGAATGGTATTGTTCACCCCAGGTCCACTGGTAGAACCAGTAAGGTTGGGGCCACATTGATTGTGTTAGTATTGTGTGTGATTTCCAGTGCCATCATTAACGTGGACTCAAATTTACATGATTCACTAGCTCACCAAGTGAGCGTGTTATGTAACAGCTATGATTATTTTCTAACCCTGTGCCCTTCTGATACGGAAACCCCCACATTAGATCCAACACTTTTGATTCAGTTGGTAACACATAGTTTACACGTTAATTTATGTATTTTGATTCACAACTGTTTTTCCAAACACTACAATATACTTCACAGTATTTTTCATTGAACAATATTCTCATTTTTGTCCTAGGAATTTCTATGGAAGACGATGAAGACGAAGAAAGATGAAGATGATCAGCGAATGGATTCACAATTGGTGTGAATTGGGAGAGAATGTACTGTGTGACGTTGTATCGTGCGTAAAAAGCTGATTTGAAGCTCTTCGTAAGAGTGTGAAGACAACGTCCACTTCTCCTAGATTAGGGTTTTTTGTGAAACTAATAAAAGTTTTCGTAATACTATCAGTATGGTTAATACTTGAACGCTTTTTACTTTTCTCAAGCCTATGAGATGGGCTGAATCTAATCAACTCAAATGTTGTGCGTGGCACACACAACTAACTATATCTGTAGTTATCGTTATAACTAAAAGACCAGTATTTCCTGCTGAAAGGGCTATAAAGATTATGGCTTATAGTTTTACAAAAATAGTTCCAAGCAATTGTGCTATGTGTTGACGTTTTCATCAATAGGAAAACTAAGAGAGTAGCCCAATACATTATTGCAATGAATATCAAGTTTTTCATTTTTTTTCTCTAAAACGCACATAAATCAGTAGTCCAATAAGCTACCTAAGCTATGGTTGTTGGGTGAAGGGTATAAATGGAAAATTTTCTTCTACCACCTATTGTCCCTGTTATCCCTAACTATTGATTATGAAAACTTCCAAAAAATCATCTTATAATGAATTAAATGCATGTTGATCACTTAATTAAAGTCATAAGGTAACCAGTGCCAACACGATAACTTAAGGAACGTTATGCACTGTCTGTTTTGTGCATAACTGATGTGTATTATGATGCCATTTAAGAACTATTTACAAGTCAATCACAAATGTGCAGTGAGATGAAAGTATCTGCATCTGATTAGTGAGTTCAAGCCAACTTTTCTCATCCCCACATGTTTTTTTATTAAAGCTCTAGCAACTAACTAACCAAATCCGTTTGTCGTTTGGTTTATATTAACTACTTTGAACTGCCCAATGCTCTATACAGAAAGTAGTAATCAGTGCGTAGGTCATTTATGAGACTCACGATTTTTCTGAGAAGGTTCGTTTTAATGGGTTTGAGATTATTGGGTAAAAACTGTAGGAAATCTTAGTTATTGGAACGACAGTGGTTTGAATATTGGAATTTCTAGGGTTGCTCCTTGTGATCTTATGAACGTCATTAAACTTTTATATTTAGTTTATAGGTAGTTTTTGGACTATCACCTTGATTTTTTTTTTTTTTTTTTTTTTGAGAACCGTTCATGAGTGAGATTCATAAGGGAACAACTACGCAAAAATAAATTTTCTCTGGTATTGTTGGCAATTTATTGTGCTGCTCTCGTAATTTTTGCCAGAAATGAGAATTTCGTGTTACCATTGTGTCATTTAGAACTGTTAACACAGGAATTTTAATCGTAATAGGAAAAGCCATTTTTTAAAAAAGATACATAACTTCCCTTTCTACCTTGTAGAGCCAAGGAAAGTAAAAAACTCACGGTGGGAGTACCAAGTGTTGAACTGATCTTGTTCATACCCTTATTTCGGTGTCTCGTGGTAATCTGCAGGCTAAACACAGAATTTAAGCCAATAAGGTGTAGCTTTTTCCTTTTTTTTAATCAAAAGGTATTTTTCAGACTCAGAAGCCTTTTAAATGTTGAGATGTGTAGAGAACTAACAAAAACAGATTTCGACTGATTAGGTACTTTTCCTTTCTACTCTGTAGGGCTAAGGAAATTAATTGTATAAATGTGTGCTATAGCGGGAAGTTATTATTTTGAACTAAAATAAACTCACTTGCTCATAATCATTTATGTCTAAGTAAGAGAAGGAGCAATGAAACATAGCTGGTGTGGCCTTGTGAAGGTGAGGTCATTCTGGAGTCTTTATTGACTATTATTATACTGTATTAAATAATATCTGCTAGCGGGTTCTCACTAGGAAACACCTACAGTTCTCACAGTCTGGAAGCCAAGAGAGCGAAAAATTGCCGAATGCCGTGCACGACCTGACGTTTCAATAAATATTTTTGATAACTTCCTGGTTATTCAGCTTAAATTGGCCTCACACCTCAGAGACCTATCCCATTCAATTCAGCATTGAAAATACTAGTGAACGGTACGAATCATGACCTAACTACAACGGAACAAGGAAAATTGTCATCTAGGCAATCGGCAGGACGTGATAAGACGAACTGTCGGGATGGAGAGTGGAAAATGAGCGACGGAGGGATACATTTTGCTATATTATGCAGACAGTGCCTTCAAATAGAGTCTTTGGCTAACTATATTAATTGTGGTTTCACTGTTTTCCATGTAGAGGCAGTCCTACTCCTCTGAGAGGCGTTCTATTCGACTTAGTATGACCTCTAAAACGATAACAAACACTATGTAGTTGTAATCAAATGGCAAAAAATCGTTTTAGCTGATTTTTTATAACATTTGTTGCCCATAACAACCGTGGGTTTTCTCTGATCTGATTGCTGAGTAGGGAGACGTCATTAGGTCACAGATGGCATGTTTCTGTTTTTTTTGTTGTTGTAAATATTATCGTACATAGTTACATTACAGTTCCAATAAACAATTATCTATATATACAAATAAATTGTCACACAATCAATGGAACACAACCATTAGTGGTCCACTTATCAAATTTGGGATTTCAAAAATAGATATATCAATTATATAACAATAATGTGGTAGGTATTCAAAAATTATAAAGGTATCAGAACTTCAATTGATTTGTAGGTAGAACACAATTATTATGAATTTGTTGAATAGGCGCCATGTCTGAATGCTGTTTCCTCTTCAGTAGTCGTTCATTATGAAGTGGTGGGGGGGGGGGGGGTTCAACTATCTATTTGAAAGAAGCTCGTTGAAATGGTCGCCAGTAATTAGTCTGAGAATCCGGTTTTGAATTTGTTAGCAAAGCTGAACCCCAAATGACGCATCCATATTGCCAAACAGGCCAAAGCAGTAGGAGGTACATCAATTTTTTCGAATGAAGATTCAGTGACGGGCTTGTTAGCAAACTATTTAGGGTATGAATCCACGCTCTAGTTGTTTGAACTGCAGTTGAAATACGAGCGTCCCTTGTCATCTTTAAATTCAATAGTAAACCTAAGTATTTTGTCTCAGAGGAATAAGGCACTACACAACGCTTTACAGTTAGTTGTGCATGTGCTACCTTCCTGCAATATGTGAACTGTACCAACTGAGATTTTGAGCCGTTCATCTTCACTCTTCAGTCAGAATACCATTGATTAACTTGATGATCTTTGTCGGGGCCCCCCTTTTCAGAAGTTGCGCTGTTGCTTGATTGTGTGTGGTCCTGAAAAGGGCCGACGAAATATTGTTGTTGTGTGTGTGTTGGTTCTGTCTGTCGGTTGAGAGGGTGTGAGATGAAGAACGGATTTCTCGGGCGTCGTTAGGTCGAAGGGCTCGGTTGAGCGGTAGCTCCTCTCGGTGAGGGATCCGGTTGGATCGTCGCTCCTTCTGTCGTAGACGCGAGATGAGGGACTCGGTTGAGTCAGGAGGTTCGGTCGAGCAGCGGGCGAGGGACGAGTTCCTCAGGCGTCGAAGCGTCGTCTGAAGGGCTCGGTTGAGCAGTAGCTCCTCACGGTAAGGGATTCGGTTGAATCGTCGCTCCTTCTTCTTCTGACGTGAAAGGGCGGACTCATCGTCCCCGCCGGAGCCGCTGAAGGCGGTCGGTCGTTGTCAGAGAATGTGAACGGTGTAAGAGTGGAAGATGGAATTAATGTTTTTCGTGCAGGCAGGCCCTTATATACCTGCTCCTGGAGGGAGTCGCCTTCTCTGGTTGGCCGCCTGCTGTTCCCTCCAGGAGTGGTTTGCGGCTAGCGCCCTCTGTTGGGATGAGGCGCCTTTTGTTGTAGAGAGTGGCCAGCCGCCACAATCTTGCTCATTCGTAGATCCTTTGGCTAAGACATCCTCATAGTGTGCAATCTTCACAGAGTCTCCGACTGGGCTATCGTGCACATAGACCAGGAATAGGAATGGCCCCAAAATGCTCCCCTGTGGCACACCGGCTTTAATTCAGTAAGATTCCCAAATTTCAGCGCCCTCATGTTGAACGGAGAAAGTGGGATTGTTCAGATACCAAGTTATTATAAGGAGCAGGGTGTGTGGCAAGTAGGGTTTTAATTGAACTAAAAGGCCATCATGCCAGACCCTATCAAAAGCCTTCTCAGTATCCAAGCACATATCCTTCTCCCCACGTGACGAGAACTGAGTCAACAACTCTGTTTAGTTGCTGTTCACAACACGTTTCTGTGGAAGATTGGATGTTTCTGGCCACGTTAAAGGAAATATTGCCTGGACGACGGGCAATGCAGATATGGAATTGGGTTGTAAAAAAATTGTCTAGACCGAAACCGTGGGTGTATTATTCAGAATGAGTAATAAACAAAAACCCCGCAAATTATTACACAACGGTTTATTATTCGGATAATCAGCGTGACCTAGCATTAATGCTCCGAGACCCATCCTGTTCGATTCAGCATCGAAAAATATCATAATGAAACCCAAAAAAAGGTCGAAAAGAACTGAATTGTAATATTAAAATAAACAAACAAAAAAACACGAAAGTATATAGAAAAAACTGAATTTTAATATGAAAACATGCACGCTAAATACTAATATCAAAATTTAACCAAAAATCTATGAAAAAAACCAAAATGAGAATGAAACAAAAGAATCTAAAAAAATTGAATCGTATTAAAACCAAAACGTCAGGGAAGTTGGAACGGGGGTGCTCGAAGCGAAAGTTGATAAGGGGAGTTGAGTGGCGGCGTCATTGGGAGCGCGGTTGCTTTTTTAATGAGACGGACAGGAGGGATGGAGGGAGTTCAAACAACGAAACGCTGTAGCTCCCGTGTTGTACAGCGTTTTGTTAATATTTTTAACCGTTTTTTGCCCATAACGACCACGGGCTTCGTCCGATCGGATTGCCGAGATGGCGGGCACAACTAGATACCAAATCGGATTTTTGGGCGAAAGAACGAATTTTTTAGACCACGTTAAAGGGACAAAACAGCTCGGACGGGGGACGGACATTGCAAATTTGGAATCTCCAAGTCTTGAAACGTAAAGTATCAAATTTTGAGGGGGGGGGGGTGTAAAAAATTTTTCGTGACCGAAAACATAGGGTTATTATTCAGAATGAATAATAAACCAAAAGCAGTTCTTCCGCGCCAGAAAGTTGTTCCAGGAGGGGAGTGAGGGAACGGCTCTGTTCTCCACGAGAAACCAAGACCACGGGAACGTGAGTATCGAAAGTGACCTAAACATCGATGTATCGCCACCCGGATCTCGATCTGTTGCTTGACATCTCGAGGAGTTCTGCATTACCAGGGCTTGGCTCGGTTCTGTCGTGTATCGTGTTTCATTTATTGCCGTCTCCTAGTTTTGGCTCGAAGCTTGCGTCCTCTCGTCTGGATTCGCCGTTCAGACCTGATTTTACGTTGCAGCGCTTTGCCGTCGAAAAAAGTAGGCGTAGAAGGACGAAGCACCGGTAAGTAATTTTCATATATTTCGAACGAAAGGTTGTCAAAACTTGTTAGGGCCAACTGGGCTACAGCTTTATTTGCAGGGTTGGAAGGAATATACGTGCAGTCTGTCACGGAATAGCTCTTTTTGTCAATTTACTTTGGGTGTGCGCATGAGTCGAAACTCTCATTTATTGATTAGCTGTTAAATTGACAGGGCTGATTGCTAGGATTCCGTGGAACTGTCAAATTCAGAAGGGAACCTTTTTTTTTTGACGATCTTCAGCCTATTTTTCTAATGCTCTAGAATCGTCATTTGTGTTGTACAAGTTGCGTACACCGACAATTTACTGCGCAGGGTCTCCTTCAAATTAAACAAAAAAAAAAAAAAATCCCGCGTCTTCTGCAAAACTCGTCATCCTCCCATCTCAATATATTCATTCAATGAAATTATTTTATTTTGCAAGTGTTTCGTCTACGCTGGGACTTTACCACTCATATTTGTGTTAGCACTTATTGTGCAATTTTTTTGAGCGAGATGCATACTAATTCAGGGTTAAGTTTTACTTGGAAGATAAAATGCTCTACCAAATCAGCTCAAAGTTCATATTCAGACCTGGGTTAGCGGTTTTAGCGTCGTTTATTAACTTTCTCATGCTAGAAAAAAATTGATTACCCTTTTTTTTCGTTTTCTGTCTGCAACCATAAAGATAATAACAACAAAAAAAGTAAACTTTCATGTCCCCCCCCCCCCCCCCCCCTCCCACATCTTCACTAATTCTATGGACCCGCCAGTGCACTAGGGTCAGTTACATCGATTTTGGAGCATCTCCCCCATAACTCCTCTCAAATGTTACAAGAATCTTCAGAACAATTCAAATAAATCACGGCCAGTTTAGGGGAAGACAGCGTCACAGTGGTTCCCACAAGAGGCTGCCCTCAAGGGGGGGTACTTTCTCCCCTCCTGTGGCTACTGGTGGCTGACGAGCTGCTGGAAACACTGCAGCTTGAAGGCTACGAAGTGGTCGCATACGCGGATGACCTTGCAGTTCTGGTAAGAGGAAAATTTGCCTCCACAGTGTCTGAAAGGATGCAAGGAGCTATAGATATCATCCAAGGATGGTGTGATAAGGAGGGATTGCATATAAACCCAACCAAGACCACCATGGTTTCATTCACCAAGCGAAGAAACCTAAATATAGTATCACCCACCATGCAAGGAGCAAGGCTCCATATAAGTACAGAGGTGAAATACCTCGGGGTGATACTGGATAAGCAGCTCACTTGGAATTCACATGTGAGATACGCGCTGCACAAGGCAACTGCAGCCCTGTGGGCATGCAGGAGGCTGTGCAGCAAATCATGGGGCATTACTCCAAAAATGATGGAGTGGCTCTATAAGGGGATAATAAGACCCCGCGTCACCTACGCCTCCACGGTGTGGTGGAAGGTAACATGCCGGCTAGCAGCTCAAGGAAACTCCAAAAACTGCAGCGACAGGCATGTCTAGCTATTACAGGGGCAATGAATACGTGCCCTACTGCTGCAATGGAAGTCCTTTAGACATCTCACCTCTCCATATACATGTTCAGAGGACTGCTTACCTGGGAGCAGTAAGGCTTTTGCAGACAGGGAACATCTCCACCAGGGTTAAGGCAAGCCTCCAAAGAACAACTAGACAGTTCAAACTGGAAGAGGCTGTGGTCCTTGCTACCGACGTTATGTCAGAGCGAAAAAACTTTCGGCTGCCATTCAGGGTAAGTATCCACTCGCGGGAACGATGGGAGCAGGAGACGTTCCGGACCGAGGTAGGTGCCCTGCGGTGGTATACCGATGGTTCAGTCATGGGAGGCAGAGCTGGACTGGGCATTGTTGGGCCAAACTACAGTCTGGCTAAGCCGCTGGGAGAGTACGCCACGATATTCCAAGCTGAAATCCTAGCTATAAAGATCTGCGCGGTAGAGATCCTGTCTAAGGGACTCAAGGGCAAGCGGATCTACATATTCTCGGACAGCCAGGCCGCATTAAAGGCCATCGCGGCCTATAGTTTTAGGTCCAGGCTGGCATGGGAATGCCTTCATGCACTCAAGCAGCTCGGCGCCCACAATAGGCTTTCCCTTATCTGGGTGCCGGCTCACAAGGGGCATGAGGGCAATGAAAAGGCTGACCACCTTGCAAAGAAGGGCACAGAAGCCCTACCCATTGGGCCTGGACCTCACGTAGGTATGACCAAAAGTCACCTGAACCGTTTGGTGGCTCAATGGGAGACACAGGAAAATAGCGCCCATTGGCATCGCCAGCCACGACTTAGACAATCAAAAAGGCTTGTTACACCTTCTGGTCAAAGGGCAAAGGCGATGCTGACACTCTCTAGGAGGGACTTGAGGGTCTTGATTAGCTTCCTCACCGGACACTGCCCACTTAGGTATCACCTCAACAAGATGGGCATCTCAGAGGCAGTGGAATGCAGACTCTGTGGTGAGGAGGACGAGACGGCGGAGCACATCCTATGTGAGTGCCCTGCCTTAGCAGCGAAACGCTTTGAATTCTTTGCCCAGGGGATTATTGAGCCCCACATCATAGCAGAAGCTGCGGTGAAGGACATACTCGGCTTCATAAAGGGGGCGGGTATGTACAACGCCTTTTACTAAGGAAGGGCTAGAGTCACAATAGGCCCACACGTGGCCGCAGTGACAAAGGGACTTGTCCCGATGCCCTCGGGGAAAAAAAAAACAAAAAAAAAAAACAATTCAAATGGATTGGGAATGAAGAGGCCAACAAACTGGTAGAGTACGATTGGTACTGATCCCGGGGGAACTGCAATCCTTCGTAGGGACCATCAAGTCCACTTGCGCAAGGAAGTTAGTGGTAGAGAAGCGCCTCCTATTTGTGGGGTGTGCATGGCTAAAGGTAGTCAACGTCATTCATCAGACTTTCCAGCGAGTGTTTGAGCGAGGTCCTCAGTCGGGCAAGAAGAAATATCTCCGGCTTGTTTACGAGGGCGCTCACTAAGATCTGTACAAGATTGGCAAGTCGGAGGTACGGAGTTGCAGATTGTGCAAGGCAGAGTTGGATGTATTGTGAGCTTGCGAAGGGCTAACTGTGACTTGCCTTAGAGTGCTTGGAGCGCCTTTCTTGCTGTCAGACGAGGTTGCAGAGATGCCATCACTAATATGTGTTGAAAAATGGGATCACCATTCACTTGCTGCAGCATGTGTCCCCTGTCACGACCTCTTGAAGTTTTGCGAACCATCAGAAGGTAGACACAAAAATCTCGTCGCCTGGATGCAGCACAATGACTTCACCAACTGTTTCACAACCACCCACTGCCTCTACAAAGTGACGCCCATAGCACTGATGACATTGTGTGTTACCGAGACCGACCTAAACAGTCGACAAAGTTCAACTCCAGTTTGCCCTGCTGTTGGCAGGTAGTAGTTTGACATTCCTCGAGGTGGCCTCTTTACTTTCCTTAGCCTTACAGATTTAAAATGAAAAATATGTGATCGATATTTGTTATGTCAAATCTTGACGTTTTATGGACTCGTGAGTCCAAATAACACCATTTGGGAAACTGTGTGTGTCTGTGAACGTGATTGATAAAATGGCTTCGCCAAATTATCATGTTTGATAATTAGCTGCAGGCCACCACTGGAGACCGCAATAAGGGTATGAGCAAAATTGGTTCAAAATTTACTATAGTGATCAGAATACTACATTTTTTTTAAGGCTGCATTGATTTTGACCAAATTTTGTGTACGGACAGCTCCAACTAACCAAACAGTAATGTAAAATTCTCATCAGCGAGAAAATTACGAGAGCAACGTAATAAATTACCAAACATTTCGACTTTTGATTGTTACACTGTTTTTACTTTCCTTGGCTCTACAAAGTAGAAAGGAAAGTTATGTAATCGGCTGCAAAAAAAATTTTGAGTTCTCTTCAGATCTTTACGTTTCAGACCCCCCTGAGTCTGAAAAACACTATTTGGGAAAATGGTCTGTGTGTGTGTGTGTATGTGTGTCTGTGAACTATTTTTAGAGAGAACCACCGTACCAAATCCACTCAAACTTGATATCTCGCCCACAAGTTACCACGGAACGCCAAAATAAGGGTTTGAACAAAATCCACCGAAAGTAAACTATAGTTATCATAGTGATCAAAACACCAAATATTTTTCTTCTCAAAGACTCTAACGATTTTGATTAAATTTTTTATATTGATAGCTCTCAATAAGGCAATCATACCATGAAATTCCCATTTTTGGGAAAATGACGAGAGCAGCCCAATAAATTATCAAAATTTTCGACGAAAAGCGTTTTTAGCGCAGTTTTTTCCTTATAAACTCCGCCGGAATTTTAGTAGAATGTCAAAAAAAAAATTGGTACTGTAGTCCAATTCAATACGTAAAGGGAGAGTGTTTAAAAACCACTCATGAGATAATTGGGGCTCACTCCGGAAATTCCTGAATTTCAACTACCGCCGTTTTGCTTAATACCAGTTCTAACAATTATTACCCAATAACTCTGCAGAAGTAATTACTATCCTTCTTCAAAAAATTTGCGTTTACAGCCTCATTAATTATCTGTGTACCAATTGCTCAATAATGATCCTACAATGAGTACGAGCAGCACAATAAATTCCGGAACTGTAAGCGCTACCGCTTCCTGCTGCCGTAAAGCGTTGTTTGACGAAGTTCAAATTAATTGAGTGATAAATGAATTGATTAAATAGAATTAGCCATGTACAAAGTGAATTGTTGTAGAGATAAGAAAAGTTGTGTGTTGCAACACACCAGATATTTTCCTTTCAAATTTTGTTCAAATGATATTAGCATTCTCTGAATAAATAAATATCACTTACTGTCATTTCTAACAGTTAATACAAAGTGGTAAACATGATCCTTCTAAAAAATTGTGTTGACTTTCTAGTAAATATCCTGTGCTCTGATCGCTCCATAATAGTCATGGAACAAGTAGGAGCAGCGAAATAAGTTCTGGAATCTTACATGCTACCAGTTTTTATGTAGAACGTTAATAAAAATTGCCTGATAAACAGAATTTATTGTATAGAAAGTTGAATAACTTTTCCTTAGTAGCGTGGGGGGGGGGGGGAGTTATACTTATTTATAAAATTAAAATGTATTTGTAGAAAGCATTGTGTTTGGTTTTCTTCAAAAAACCATTAATTCTTTACATTCGAGGATTTGGCTGGAAGTTATCAAGCCTAAATTTCTTGAATAAAAATTAACTAGAGATATCAGGCAGTTCACAATTAAATGTACATACACTTATCTGTTTTGAATCAGGCTCCACTATCCTTAATATATTATGCAATAACATTTTGAGCATAACTGGCCTGTTAACAAGTGTTACGAGGGGGGTTTGGAGACGCTTTTGGGAATCTGCTGACTCAGGCAAAAATTACGGCAATCGCGCCGGAGCTTGATCCACAATCCTCGACTTACATCGATAATTACGAATCAACTGTCTTAACCACTAGACCACGATCAACCACTTGCCTTTAAAGGAAGTCAGGTAGTACACAAGTTTTCTCTTTTATGTTGATTAACTTTTTTTTAGTGGAGAGGAAATTATTTTTATATAAATAATTAAATCGTATTTATAACATTATTTTGATTTGTTAAAAAAATGATTAATTCTTGACTGAAAGTCATCACTCAAAAGAAATACAAAAACAATCAACAAAAAAAGCATTTCGGTTTGTTGAGCTTATCTCAAACTTGGCTATATATATATATACTCTTTTGACTGTAATCCCAGTCGTGGGATGTGCACCGCGGCCAGATGGCCTATTGTGCCAGTCCTAATGTCATACTGGTTTCTGAGGAAAGCCAGGTTCTGCAGTGTCCAGTTATGATCCCAACAACCTGCCAACTTGGCTATAAGGCTCAGCACAACTGTAATAATTGTTTTTAATTAGCCAATACCTAAAGTTTTGGTGGTTTAGATGTTCTTCTTATGGCTCACTGAACAAAATAATCATATGACTAGTAGTAGTATGTATTGTCGGGGATTTTGCTTGTCAAAGGGTGTATCTAATAACCGTTATCTATATCTTCCTCTTCATAAGTGTTCCTCTGAAATCTTATTGAACAGAGATGTTGGTTTTCAAGAGGCTCATTTTGATCAGGCTCAATATTTATAATTGGTCTTGTTAATTACGCAGCATACATTGTTTGATTCTTGTATATTTTTCAGCCATGGCAATGGAGAAAGAAATGTTGATTAAAACTATCATGGAATGCACACGGGCAAGTTATCAGCCTCCTCCTTTGAAGAAGTGTCTCGAAAAAAAGGACGATGAAGGTTTAACTCATCGTCTTTTCAACGAATTCAGTGTTGATATCAATGAAGTTTACCCAAACTTATTTATTTGTGATGAGTAAGTTGAATTCAATGTATTATGTAGCTATGTCTTACATATCTAGCAAGGAAAGTAATGTAATTTTCTGAGACACCAGGCCCGTGAGCTGCTCCAACAAATCTTCCTTTCTGAGTTCCCTGAGGCTGAAAATCATATTTTGAGCAAGTAGTTTGAGCGTCTCTCTATGTCCTTGAAGAAAAAAAGGTGAGGCATCAAATCAGCATGAGTTTCATGATCAGCTACCTAATTAATTTGAAATACCGTGGCAATGCTTTAAGCATAATAAAATGTTAGTTTTAGTTTTTCCATTAGACGTTTTGCCTCAAAATGGCTCTAATGGATTCAACTACATTCTTGTATCACATGTTCAAACTATGAGAGGCTGCTGCGCAATTTTCATTTGTGAGATGTTAAACACGCAATTCAAACCAAAATCTGTCCTAAAAATTTGAGCAACATCTACTACCTGACAGCTGAAACACAGCTCAGCAGGCACAAGCGTGTCCAAAAATCGGGAGATACAATTTAAGGAAATGTCACAAAATGATTTCATGCATAAATTGTAGTGCTAAAATGCATCTAGCATCCAGTTGCCAGGTGTATGGAAGCTATTACCTCAAAGTTAGGAAAATAAATACATTTTTTCACATAATTCAATACTATTTGTTAATGGTGGTAACATAAACACAATATGACAATAAAAGAGCGAGGGCTCGAGAGCAGTACATGGCACACATCCATAATTCCTACCTTATTATGGGACATTTAGATACAGATAATTATTATGCATTACATTATCATCAATTTTATATAGGTTTATGGATTAAATGAATGATAATAAGAATTCTAAGTTATATGTGATTGCTGTAGTCAATCAATGCATAGTCCTAAAAATTCTGAAGGTTAGTATTGGGGCTGCGCTCAATTTCATGCCGGTTAATGAAAGGAAGAGAGAGAGAGAAAGAAAAAAAAGTTTGAAATGATGCGAAGAAAATAAATGACAAAATTGAAGGTGAAGTGGACCATATTTACATATGCACAGTGGTATCATAGACAGTGGAACAGAAAATTAGTCTAAGAGCTCTGTACACTAGAAAAATCATAATAAATGAATAGTGCTCTAGTTCACATAATACTCAAAATAAAATAAATGACTGAGGACGAAAAGAATGTAAAGCAGGGATGATCTGACCAGGACTTGCAGATTTTGAATTGGAGACGATTGAAGCAGTGGGAAATCCTGTTTTTCTTCTCGTTTTCAGCTGGTTGTTAGGATTGACTGGCACTTTACTTTGTCCAGAAATGTCCTGATGGAAAGACTATGTATTGGGTCCAGAGACGTTGAAATAGAAAAAAAAATAAGGGAGAGTTGGGCACAGATCACGTTGCTTATCATTGGTGCAATGAAGACAGAAATGAAACCGGGGGCTGGGATTATTGTGGTCAAGGAGTTTGTGCGAGTGGCAAGTTGTTGCGGTAGGAGACATTCAGGGGTTTTGTGGGGTCACCAAATGGTCCAACAACTCTGACGCCTTGTCCAAGATTCATTAGAGTCAACAAGTTCAGTTAATTGGTCGGCATGTACTCGTATTTTGGAAGTTTTTGCTTCTGAAGTGTAAAATCTTCGGGCTAACATAGTCAGTCAACTTTGAGATCTGCTGTTGACGTGGAAGCGTCCCAATAGCATTTGATGCAACCAGATTCATCACATCACGAAACAAAGCTCTGAACTCTGGCGTACAGAAATTGATGCACGTTACCTCCACAGTTACAAACCTAATTAAAATATGTATCAAAGAGAGCCACTCAGTTATGTGCCTGCAATTAGTACAGGATTATAGTTGAGTTTAATAGGTCTGCACTCAACTGTTATACCTCAGGAGCCCTATTAAATGGGGTCATAGCTGGAGTGGAAAAAAGAAGCATTGGGACGTTTCCTATGATGATTTGATTCGGGGGCCCAACATAGCTCACACATAATATGCCATTCTGGAGTCACGCTTGTTGTTTAGTCATTTTCATAAAGGTCACACAACAGACCCCTTGCTTGTCATTGTATTTCAGTTCCAATGGTCTTGTTGTTCATATTTGCTTACCCTCCGGTATCATCTCCCACTTTGACGCACTAAAGGTAAGTTGAATCACCAAATAAAATACTGTTCAATCATGGTTCTGTTGGGTTTCTCACCTTTAAATGTAGTGCAGCATATATATTTCGTTGATTTCCTCCTAAGGCAGTATACACTTCCTTTTAATAATTTTGTCTAGTTGATGGCTCTCTCCACAGTGCTCAGCTGCCTATAATTAATTTTATTCCTTTTGCCCGATTGTAGGTACACTCGCAGGAGGTTCTCAGCTTCTTAAAATTTATTTTGCTTGATTTCTGGGTCACTCTAGGGGTGCTGGATAACATTCATTCATTTCTCTATGCTTGGTTCACGGCTTCCTCACTTGAGGCTCAGTGCAGCATGTTGTTCATCCTTTTCCTTTTCCTCAGTTGTTAGTTCACCTCCACATTGAACCTTTCTTACAATTCATTCATTTACTTTCATATAATACTTTACTCACACCTAAGTTTGATGTAGTTTGAAGTTCATTCATTTTCTTTCCCTCTGTTTCTTGCTAACTTCAAGATTTGGGACTTCGTTAAATTAATCCTTGCCACACGGCTCTATTGGTGGCCTCCCTTTACATCAGTGGAGAATGAAAGTCAATCAACATCTTCTGCGAAGTCAATGGATCACATTCAGGCTTGCAGCAGTTCAAAAGTTATCCTTATTTTCAAACCACGATTTTCTCATCTGCTTCGTTGATGATCCATTCCAGTGGTCCTCCAGGCTCTCTATTATCAATTAACATTTCTGTTTCTATTTCGTTTAACTACTTACATACTTGTGCGTATTTAAAAATTGGTGTTATCATTTGTATTTTGCTTTTAGGAGTACTGCTCGCGACACAGCATATCTCAATTCTATTGGAATTACTCACGTCTTGAACGCTGCAGAAGGTCAGCTTCCAGGATTTGTCAATACATCAAGTGATTTTTACCACAGATCAGGCATAACTTATAAAGGGATACATCTAACTGATGTACGGGCTGCTGATGCAAGCAAATATTTTAAAGAAGCTTCAATTTTTATTGGTGATGCTCTCAACGAAGGTGGTATGTTAGCTTTGAATATTCTTCATTGTATTTTAGAAAATATGGTTCTTACATCATTTATTACTGTTCCCTTTTTTTTTACAAAAGCATGAGTATGAATGCTAGACAGTGACATGTTCAATCACTCTTCATAGAACGTACATATTGGCCAATTGGATTGAAATTCTTGATATAAAAAATGGCATTGGATCACCTACTCGAAAATGACCTAGTGCCCAGGTGACACATCAAGTTCATAGCAACAACATTTGCCGTCGTATTTTCTGGCTGGGTCTGTTCCCTTTAGGACAATGTCAAAGCTGCCATTGTGTTATTAGTTCGTTATTAAATCAAACCATTAATGTGATGAATGGTTATGTTCAATTCAAATAATCAAATGTAATCAGAAGCAACCTATCATTTCATGCTGGTATTTATCACTTCACTATTATCGTCATTGATGGTAAGTAGTTATGCAAATATAAATTATCTGCTGCATTCTCTGAGTTGAAAAACATGTGAAGGAAGATTTGAGAAAGGAACATTTGATTGTGCCTAAATTCGGCTAAGTGTTCCTGATGCTCACTGTGCTATAGATATCTTCCACAATTAGAGAGCTTGTAATAATATCTGGTGCGTTGCAACACACAACTTTCCTTAGCTCTACGTCAATTCACTTTGTACATGGTTAATTCTATTTAATCAATTCATTTATCACAGTTAATTTGAACTTGGTCAAACAACGCTTTACGGCAGCAGAAAGCGGTAGCGCTTACAGTTCCAGATGTTATTGTGCTGTTCGTACTCATTGCAACACCAGTATTGAGCAATTGGTACACAGATAATTAATGAGGCTGTAAACACAAATTTTTTGAAGAAGGATAGTAATTACTTTTGCAGAGTTGTTGGGTAAAAAGTTTAGAACTGGTAGTAAGCGGAACGGCAGTAGTCGAAATTCAGGAATTTCTGGAGTGACTCCCATGTATCTCATGAGCGTTTTTAAACACTCACCCTATAGGTATTGGATTGGACTGCAATACTTTTTTTTTTAACATTCTACTAAAATTCCGGCGGAGTTTATAAGGAAAAAACTGCGCTAAAAACGCTTTTCGTCGAAAATTTTGATAATTTATTGGGCTGCTCTCGTCATTTTCCCAAAAATGGGAATTTCATGGTATGATTGCCTTATTGAGAGCTATCAATATAAAAAATTTAATCAAAATCGTTTGAGTCGAGTCTTTGAGAAGAAAAATATTTGGTGTTTTGATCACTATGATAACTATAGTTAACTTTCGGTAGATTTTGTCCATACGCTTATTTTGGCGTCCCATGGTAACCTGTAGGCTAGACATCATGTTTCAGCTGATTTGGTACGGTTGTTTTCTCTAAAAACCGCGCTAAAACCGATTTTGTCTAACGTTTTGGTAATTTATTGTGCTGCTCTCGTCATTTCCCCATAGATGGTAATTTTATGGTATAGTTGCCATATTTGGTGCTACCAATATAAAAAATTTAATCAAAATCGTTAGAACCAGTTTTGAGAAAAAAATATTTGGTGTTTTGATCACTATGATAACTATAGTTAAATTTCGGTGGATTTTGTTCATACCCTTATTTTGGCGTCCCATAGTGACTTCCGGGCTAGATATCAAGTTTGAGCTAATTTGGTCTAGCCATTTTTTTCTAAATCAAGTTCACAGACACACAGACCATTGGTTTTGGTGTTTTGATCACTACGATTACTATAGATAACTTTCGGTAGATTTTGTCCATACGCTTATTTTGGCGTCCCATGGTAACCTGTAGGCTAGACATCATGTTTCAGCTGATTTGGTATGGTTGTTTTCTCTAAAAACCGCGCTAAAACTGGTTTCGTCTAAAGTTTTGGTAATTTATTGTGCTGCTCTTGTCATTTTCCCATAGATGGGAATTTTATGGTATAGTTGCCATATTTGGAGCTACCAATATAAAAAATTTAATCAAAATCGTTAGAACCGTTTTTGAGAAAAAAATATTTGGTGTTTTGATCACTATGATAACTATAGGTAAATTTCGGTGGATTTTGTTCATACCCTTATTTTGGCGTCCCATAGAGACTTCCGGGCTAGATATCAAGTTTGAGCTGATTTGGTACGGTGGTATTCTCTAAAAATTGTTCACAGACACTCGTACACACACAGACCCACAGACCATTTTCCCAAATAGTGTTTTTCGGACTCAGGGGGGTCTGAAACTTAAAGATCTGAAGAGAACTCAAAATTTTTTTTCCAGCCGATTACATAACTTTCCTTTCTACTTCATAAAGCAAGGAAAGTAAAAAATTGCATTCTTGATGCACATGACGGTTAGAATCATCAACAAAGGTACCTCCATAAAATGAGGTAAAAGTGCAAATATACTCTTTTCTTGATTATTTCAATTTACCCTCTTTTTACTTTTCTTCACAAAGTAGAAACGAAAGTTATGTTATCATCTGAAAAAACTTTTGAGTTCTCTTCAGATCTTTACGTTTTAAGGATTTTTGAGTATGAAAAACTTTATCTAGGAAAATGGTCTGTGTGTCTGTGAACTTGATTTAGAAAAAAATGGCTAGACCAAATTAGCTCGAACTTGAAATCTAGCACATAAGTTACTATGAAACGCCAAAATAAGGGTATGAGCAAAATCCACTCACAACTGACTATAGTTATCAGAGTGATTCACTAAATATTTTTTTCTCTAGAAACTGCTTTAACGATTTTGATGTAATTTCTTGTATAGACAGCTCCCCAAAAATACCATAAAGTTATCACATATGAGGAAATGACGAGTGCAGCACAATAAATGACCAAATATTTCGACAAAATCGAGTTTTTTTCCTTGTAATCTCTGCTCAAATGTTACTGGAACCTTCAGGAAAATTGAGAGTCGTTGAATTAGATACCTATACCGTGAGCATTCAATAATGCTCATGGGCTACAACAGAAATTTAGCAATTCCAACCACTGCTGTTCCACATACTAACATTTCTCAACATTCATACCCTGATTATTTCAAACAGGTGAACACTATCCTTCTCAAACAAACCACATGGACAGTCTCATGAACTGTCCTGATTGCTCAATAACGGTCATGACATAAGCAGGAGCAACACAATAAATTCCTGAATCATAAACACCACCGGTTTCATGTACAAGTAGAACGTTGTTATCAACAGAATGAAATACAAATATGATCATTCCCTAGAGTGAAGAAAAAATCGCTGAACTCAAGTAGGACTAAGGAAAGTTGTGTCGCATATTTTCTTCTAGTTATACGGTTGACTGCTTGAAGAATTCCCTTTTTTTGGGTGCTTCTAACCCATATTTGCCCTTCAAATAGTCCAAAACAAATGAGTTCCTTGGCTACCATCTGTGTTGTGCCCAATCCCTGGTTTTTAAATATTCTGAGTTCCAAGCGATAGCTGAAATAGTCCATGCTTTTCTCTTACTCTGATCAGTGCTTCCTGATCTAAATCATTCATGTCCCTTTTAACGTTCATCAATGTTTTTCAATCGTCATCCTAATTAGTTCATCAAGTGAACGTATCTCTCTCATCACGCAATTAAATTCCCTTGAGTGATATGCCTCCTTTATGGTTTCATAGAATTCTATCACAAAGTATTGAGGAGAGTTGAGCAAAAGTTGGTTATAGCGGTCCCCATGATCGAAACAGAATATTTTACCACCAAAGTTTACTCAACATTTATAGAGCTGTTTATAATTAAATTGTTTGTGTATAGTGACTAATTGTGCCTTGCTTTAACATAAGTATTGAATGTTGGAAGAATGTTTGCAGTTTTCTGCTAAGGACCTATTACCCCCACCAGCAAGCCTTGACCTGACCCATTGCTTGAAATTCATGACATTGTGTACAATGATCAATGACTATTTTGCTGGTACAAATCATTCAAAACCTTCCAGATAACTCGCTGTTATGGCTATTACATGCTTATATTGCTTGACTTGTGATTAAATTAACTAAGTACCAAGCTTCAAGGGAGCTTGAAGTTCGTTATTTTTAGCATCTACTTTTATTGCAGTGCACCCAGTGAAGATGACACTTCTGAAGTGTGAGTTCAAGTGAAGAGGGTATCAAATGCCATCATTATGTCTCTTAAGTATATAGCAAACTCTTCTGAGAATATAGAAAACGTGAACATTCATTTTAAGGCATAAAACAGAAAACCATTCATATTCCGGATACTAGTAGAAGATCAAATGAAATGGCTAGCAATGAAACGCTGAGAGATCTCGATGGGATTATGGTGGGAAGATGGTAGCATACTAAAAGCTCTTCATTGAAACAGGTAAAAGCTCCACAATTAAAGATTTCTGGTGGAGGCTATGTACGTCCTACGATTTCAGCTTGTGCAGGTGCCATATAAGGTGCCAAGTAATGACTCTAGTCGATGCCCTAGGTCTGGGCTAACTAGCACCAGAAAAAATAGAAACACTTGAAGGGAATGAAGGGGAAACTCAAAGGTGTAGTGTGGTGAATGTCCCAGCAGAGCTAGTTCAGTCTAGTGCAATGTTTTAATGTGATTGAGGTCCAGTCGTCTTATCTTGTAGCAGGTTGTGAAACTCTGTGTTGCTTTCTTTCGTTAACAGGCTCATCAGCAGTGTGGGCATTGGCTCAAAAAGTGTATCACCAACAAGGTCTTAACATGTCAGATATTATGCTACTAGCACTTTCTGAGGGCATGCAGTAGACTAATGCAAATTTAGGTAATGTGTGGCTCTGGTCATCAAGGTTAAATCTTGCCATCTCAAGGTTGGAATGCCAGTGAGGGTATTATCACATGATTAGTGACAACTGAGACTTCACATTCTTACTGTTGGCTTCAACCAGTTTGAAGGCATCTTCCTGTTTGAACGGTTATGGTGCTCATTATCTAGTCTAAAATTATATATTATAGTACGAAATGGAGTTTTCCTTGCTATTGGACTTAACTCCTACTGTAATTACTGAAACTTCTTCTCTTCACCCATTTGCATCTCGTTCTTTTCTTTTTCTCCAAATTCATGCTTCTACACCACAGTTTTGCAAGAGAAGTGCTGCTCATACATACAATAGCCAGTGCAGTGACCAATGTTGTCTTCCAAGTAACTGCACACTGTATGCCTTTTTTATGGGTTACATACTTGAAGTGAGTTGTATAATACGCCCAGAGCACTACAAAAAACTTGATTTGTTAACATTTTGAATGGATCAAATTCAACTGTACGATATCAAACGTTCAACCAGTTGTACTGCTGAAGCTACAAACTTGTGTGTCGTTCGAGTAATACTAGACTGAGTTACTTGGGTTAACTTCATTCCTTTCTCCATCGAGTAAACCGACAGATGTGATTTCCCCAGCCTATTTGTTACGTACTAAAACGTTTAATTTCTTTTGAAACTTGGAATCAAAAAACTCTATCTGGCTCGAATAAATTAACAAATAGTGCTGTTAGGGTAAAGTTTTCTGTAGTTAGGTAAGTTAGTTCGCTACTTGTATAATGAAATAATGGAAACAAGCTGAGACTATTTCAGTTTCTCTTTCTTCTTCATATTCTTCGTCAGTCACAACTTTTTTACTCTGCTCATTCAGCTAATAGCGATATAATCATGCCAGTTTTGAATACTAACAGATTGGAATCCTGAGTTGGCAGAGGGAAGATGACGACAGTAAGTTATGGACTTGCACATTTTGTTGGCAATGATTGAAAATCATTGGAGTGTAAATACCTAGAACGTTAATGGAATTCATGTAAATTAGTGCATGTGGGATAGTTTGTGCTAAAACATTCTATTTGCACGTTGAAATGATAGTTAACTGTATCACAGTGTGTTGGTGAGCACATTCAATTTATTGAACTTCATTTTTAAAACCACTAAATGGCTAGAATAATGCCCTCATTAATAATAATATTGGAGTCTTGCCATTATCTTGGTGTCATACCTATTTGTTCGGTACGTGTATTACAACTCCGTAAACAATCTAACAAAGCACCCTATGTGTTATCTGTCACCTTTTTTCATTGCGTTATATAATTGTTTTGTTATTAAGGTGAAGATTAGTTGTTAGTAGTGTTTATGGGGTTATTCCGTGTAAGCTGCAACTACAGGGATATCTATTTTATTAGTAAGGCATACTTCCATAATCTAAATGGTTCATAAATTCATAGGTATCACCAAAAAATTACAAGACGGAGACCTGTTAAAAATTGACATGTTTTAGTTTCATTGAGACATGCCATTGTGAGCTCCCAATTTTTCTTGGCTTAAACCAATGGATGGAATATGGTTTCCATCTGTGTTAGAGCTGTAAAACAACCTTTGTGTTGTAGTTATCTTTTGTGGAGGTGACAGTTCAAGAGAAGCACATGTTCAAGTCGAGCTGGATTTGGAAATGGGTATTGAAGCTAGTGCTCAAGGGCACTACAATCCAGAGCATAGGATGAGAACAATAGGTGGGGCACAAGGATTAGATCTTATGGAGCAGAGGCAAGGGTTGTTTTAGATCATATAGGCATTCCATACAATGAGTAGGGCTAGACTATTCCTAGCTAGATGCCCCCGTGAAAGGATTGGAGCATGTAGGGCTAGGTGCCAAGAGTTCTGGTTAAAGGGCTAGGTCACCAGCTAAAACCAACTCTTAGTAATTCACATAACTCTGTTCAATTTGGACATGAATCCTCTCAATTTGTTGGGATGCAGGTAATGTGAACAAGCAGAGCCCTAATAACCTTGAGTTATTGATGATTGATCCTCTTGGGGCTAGTTAAGCGTCAAAGATACTTGAAATAATGAGCTTATTTTTGAGTTCCATATGTTTAGTTTATTCAACCCGTAGTTGATTCTCACATCTTTATTAGGGTAGGCAGATATTTTTTACCATTTGCTTACATGCGTTAGGGTAAAAGTTACAATAGTTGACACTATTAGAGAGACATATTCATTTCTGAGTTCTATCCAAGTGTTCAAGACAAAAAACCTCGTAGGTAGTTATAATGAAGTGTGAGTTCCTTGTGAACGCTTTGCATGTATTTGAGTTACTTCAACCATTTTTCTCTATTATCACAAACGAATTTTTTGAAACTTGGCTTTTTGCACCCAATGTTGACAGTTTTGCTCGGGTAAACTCCGTATGTTGGCATTTGCAGTTAAGCTCATGTTAAAATGTATTTCAAGAAGGGCTTGGCCTAAGTAAGACTACATTTGACAGTTGAACCACATGATTTAATTACAGAGCAACAGGAATAGAAATAAGGAACACAAATTTACCAAGATTTTAGCTGTAAGATTTGGGCTTGGGCAGTTCGTGCCCAATGCTACCGACTGATACAGACAGGAGACAATTCCTGTTGCTTGGAGGCCACAAACTATCCTCCGTCAGTTGCAGGGAAGAAGTTGTGTTGCTTCAGCAATTATATTTTATGGAGTGCTCCTCTAGATGTTACCAATAAGCGCGGCACAAAATTACTCAATATTTGCTCCAGATCCGTCATTGAAGTTATCAGCCAATTGGATTGCTCTTGCATCATTGTTTGACAGCTACTGTTTACTATGTATATGTATGTGACTTTGAACTTCCTTCCAAAGTGCATATACTGTTAAATCTACAACCTAGGTCCGGTTCAGTGAGTCACGAAATGTTTTATGTCTTTCCTCCCTAATTATTTCCCAAATCACTGATGCACAAATGTGAAACCTCGTTCTATCCAAGGAAAGCTCATTGCTTTTTGCAATGGCTATAATTGGGGTTTTTTTGTCATGTGGAGTTTTCCATGTTGTGCTCCAATGAAGCCTTTCTGAGTGTGCCATGGCGCAATACTGCATATTCAGAAGCCATTGCCAATGATAAAAGTTATCATTGGAGTTTTCTTCTCAATCACCTTTTTAAACATCCCACAGAATCTGTGGGCCTTGAAAAAAAAATTGCATTTTGTACTTTCCCCCTTTATAAGAATCCTACTGTGACACTGCATAAGATTTGTACTGTAACTTCAAAATTCTGGTAGGTTTCTAAAAGTATTCAAAAAAGTGATAAGCATGGGTATAACAATGAAACTATCAAGTTATATGTCAACTTTAGAAACCGAATGTCAACATTGGGATCAGATGATGTCAACTTGAGGTTCCACTACATTGAATGAAAACTTCGTTCATTGTTGTCAACTATTCATTGAGCAGCAGTGTAAAATAGTAATTTTTACTCATAATATTTTACTTCCAAGTCCAAATTTGTTTATTTACCTCCCCTAGCTGCAGGGCATGGTTGTTGCTGCTGTCATTCGCTTCAATATCAGTCCGATTATTTATGTCTGTTATAATTAGTGGGGCTGGCCGGACTCAATACTTCATTCTTACCAGCAGAAAAACGACAATTTCTAGTACTTACAGTACCTAAATACCTTATTTCTACGTTTTGAAATTGAAGTTTCAATAGCTGGATAAGTGTCAACAATTGGTGCTTTTACCATGTACATATTTATTTTCGGTTCCATAAAACAACATTAAATTATTACTTAAAGTGGCAATGCTGAAGACAGTTAGTTAGCGTGACATTTTCTATTTAAAAAAATGCTTTTGAAGTAGTTGTATCACAAAAAATGGTATTCCACACAATGAGCAAAACTGTAGAACTTGAAACTACTGGAATAATGGTGGGCTTGGGGTTCTTCCTGACTGCAGGAAGCAAAAAGTGATACCATCACTAGATTAAGTAAGCAATCGTACTATTGTACTGTGTGCGCTGTAGTCCAATGGAATAACCCTGTAGACAAATGCCAAATATTCACAGTTAAATTCTTCCCTTTTCTTCTAGGTAAAGTGGTTGTGCACTGTGTGATGGGAATTTCAAGGTCGCCTACTTTCGTATTGGCATTTTTAATGCTGAGAAGGGGAATGTCTGCTGTGGAGGCGATGACTACAATTCGTAAAAAACGAAATGTTTACCCGAATGATGGTTTCATCCGCCAAATCGCTGCACTGGATAATGCACTGACTAGGAGGAGAAGTGTAAGTGATGATATTCTTTGCTTGACATTTGATGTCTTAGCCTTTCATTGCCAGAGAAAGTCACTAAAATCACTCTCATGTAGTCACATGTCCTGAACTTGAATCAATTTCGCTCATATTTCTATTGTGTAATTAAAACAGTAACTGAATCGCATTGACATTGTGAATAACAGTGTTTTCAGGCATTTGTATGTTTCTGCATTTTACAGCTTACATTGAATCTAGCCTTGAAAGAGGCTTTCATGTTCTGAGCGTTTCAAACGAGTTTAAGAAAAATTCTGAACATCCAAGTTTACAAATGGTTTTCTTGTGAAAATACTGTTGCTTCTATTTACAATCTGTATGCTGAGCATTTATTGACACGGGTTGGCTGGACTACTCACGTTTCAGTTACCAAGGCTCTTATATTTTCCCAACCACATTAGAGATGTTAACAAAGCCTGTGTCAATGAGTGTCCTCACCTCATTAATTGTTATACAGTCACACAAGCAGGAAATTACCAATGTGAACCCTGAACATCTTGCCTGAATGCAAAGCCAGATATGAGATAACAGCCTTTGAGTGTCAGCTATTGAAAATCATTTGAGGCAAGCTTACACCAAACACTGCTGGTAAACAGCCTTTTTAAACGAGATGCTCGCTTGATTTTTAATACTCATCCATACCAATGATAGTGACTGAACTCTTTCAAAACGTTACTAACTATTGTACTCTAGTTCGAACTGGCCTTCAAATGCGCCCGTGTGTTGAATCGGCTTTACTATTAGGCAAAAGACCACTACAAAAAACCCTGACACTCAACTATTCAAACATTGTCAATGCTGGAGTGATGAAGGCAGGCTTATTAAAACAAAACGCAACAGCTATGGCCATCTACTGTGCTCAACTTTATCTGTATGTAAGGTTCGATCCTACTTGGGCTATCGGCCTCTAGTGCCAATTAAGCTCCAAAAATATTGTTGGGAGTAGCCGGCGCGGGCAATTATATTTAACGCATTGATCCCTGGCATCTGTGAGGTTGACGATGTAACGACAGCACCTGGAAATAGCGTGTGAATCTGTTGAGCGCTGTTGCACCTTCTTCAGTTTGTGGCAACGTGATAGAAAAGACACAAATGGGAGAATGACTTAGAAGAGAAAAAATGAAAAGGGCAGAAAGAATCACTGTATTAACAGGCAGAGTGAAAAGCAACGCTCATAAAAATAAATAGTAATGTATGAAGGGAGAACAAAGAAGAACCTTCTCTCAATCTCATTGAGGAGGGATGTCTAGATGGAGGAGGCTGGTTGGGTTGGCAGAGAGTTGTCCAGTGGTAAACAATCCTATCAATTCACTCTTTCCAATAAGCTGATAAGGTAAGTGTTTAGAACATACGTAGGTTTGTAGTGGTTGAAAAAACGAATGGAATCGGTTGGTAGAAGGTACCATAATGCGAATTTCAACCTCATATTGGCTAAGTTCGGTATCAAAAACAGTCAAATTGATTGTAAGCCACTTCCAATCAATTCCTCTCAGAACTTCCTTTTCTCAGTGTGCTTTAGTTTTGGCTACAAAATGAGTCAACACCAGAGAACTGCGCATGAAAAGGACTACCAACAGGAACAGTAACTAGAATCATCTAGCTTGTAGCACGGAGTAGGGTGAATGAGTTCAATGGCAACATTGAGAAATTAAGAGTGATTTAGAGCTCAGCGTATTTACTAAATTGTTGTACAGTTCTCAGCTTAAACGCCTCTAATTGATTGCTCAAAGACTACAGGCTCATACTATTTGTTTTCGTGAACGCTATGTCCTCCACGGTGGCGGCCGTGGCAAGGAGGTTAGTGTATCAGCCTACCATGCCAAATACTCGGGTTCGATTCCCGAGCGTTACACCTAACAATTTGCGGCCGTCACCTCGTGGAAGACAATGGCAAACCACCACGAGTATACTTGCCTAGTAAGCCTCTCAAAACAGTGCCATTCGGAACCGGCGATAAACTGTAGGTCCCATATACCTGTGTTTAACAGTTAATGATACACAGCACAGGTATATGTAAGAGGTCGCCTACGCCCTCTATGGGTACGGCACTTCGAGAAGAAGAAGAACGCTATGTCAATAATCACTGAACAGTCACCTTATCTTTCGGGTCAAAACATATTACTTACTCAATTGTTACATGTAGTTTAGCATTAGTTCAATAGTTCTGCTTATCCTTCAAGCGGCAGTATATTTTATGTTTTTCTTGTTTAGGCGCTCTTGGCTCTGACGCAGTAATGGTGGCAGCACATCCTCCTTCCAGTGTTCTTTGTGTGACATGAATGGCACATTTCTTGATGTTTACCCCCAACTTCTGTGTGTTCATGTTAACCTTACCTAGTTGTTTGTGAAAACTAAATCACATATTTCTGTGTTTCATGTGAAATGTCAAGTTTGTACAGAAACTTGATCAAAAAAATATGCAAGATTGCAAAATTGATTTATTCTTAATGTTGTCAACTTTTGGAAAGTCAATAAATATATAAGATTCCACAGTACACAGGTTACTGAAATATTGAGCCTCAGCCCAACTCTCAATACGTTTGTTGAACTAAGTAGTTGGATTCTAAATGGTAGTTGTTTTTTCAGTTCACTTGAGACAGAGATAACTGCCAACAAGTTCTACATGCTGCATACTTTTCCAAGAAGTCAACGAAATTTAGACATCGAAATATGAAATTTTGTTCACATTTGGCGTTTTGAGGGTTTATTTGTAACACTAGCCAAACATTTCTATGCTGGAAATTCTTTACAGATCTTAAATTGCAGTAGGCTACTGCAGTCACATGTGGAGAGAGCTGTCTACTTACAGACTGGAACTGGGCCTTTTCAGGCATAGTACAAGGGCTCTGCACCATCTGATATTGTACAGGGTGTGTGAGGGTTTGGAATAAGATCGATGTTATATCCGGCAGACTGTAGGTCCCGGCTTCTTATACCATTTCGTTGAGACTAGTTTGGGAATACCTGACTAGTCTGAACACCTTGGCAAAGGAGAACACTTTAACACTGTGTTATTGGTTTGGTCATAGAGGAATTGAAGGGAATGAGGAGGTTGACAAACTGGTGAGAGACAGATCTGCACTTCTTTTAGTGGAACTTGAGCCCTTCGTAAGGACCCCTAGAGCCACTTGAATAAGGAGGTAAGTGGAAGGGGAAGTTAGTTCATAGCTGCTTATTGGCAGCATGTGCCTGGCTGAAGGCAGTCGAGGTTATTTATTAGGCTCTCCAGGGAGCAAGCATGAGAGTCTCCAGTCTGGAGAGAGAAAGTATACGAATTGTATGTGGCCTGTTCACAGGACTCTATCTGCTGAGGTCCTGATTCATCTGGTCGAGATTGGTAAGTTAGAGGTATAGAGTGACAGATTCTGCAAGGTAGAGCTGGAGTCAGCGGAGCATGTACTGTGTACACCTCAGAGGGCTTTGGGTACCTCAGCTGTGGCTAGATGAGGTTGCAAGGATGGACCTCAAGGCTGTTTTGCATGTGGTGGGAGAACAGTGGAGATGTGTTGGGGACGTCGCATAAGGGAATACCATCTCCATTGTGACTGGGGAGTGGAACTGAGAAGACTTCAGGCAGCTCATGTACGCCACAATAGACTCATCTGGGCCATAGAGAGGGTTTTCTCGGTTGCCACCAGTATGCAAGGAGTGATGTGTCTGCATTCACTTTCACTTGTCTTCAGTCGGCACTCCTGAGGCTTATAGGTTGGTGAAGCAGGTCATTCTGGTTCATCTCTGGCAAAGGCATGGTCTATCAGGTTGAAGCTTTGGTAGTGGAAATTATATTGAAGCAAGATTTCTTAAGATAAGAGTTCTGTCTCCTTTCTCGCCAGTTATTTACAATCCTCCTATGTCTGGGATGACTTACGAACATGAGCTTCTCAGAAGTGAACCCAACCTTTTGGGGGGTCTTCTTGTGGGTTCTGTTGCAGCATGGGTGTCTCGACATTACAAATCATTCCTCATCATCCCTTTTGTTGTGTTACCTATTCTTCACAGGTATTTTCAACAGACCTTACCATCAGAAACTATGATTTCCCTTTAGGTGACTTCCCTTAATGGTGTATTGTAAAAATTTGGTAATAGAAATTTGAGACTACACTTTGAAAACATTAATTTACTTTTCTTGGGTGTACTGAGAAGAAAACTGTTGCATCACATGTAACTCTGTTGCTTATCACATTTAAACAATTAAATGATGTTCCACGGCTGATGTAAAACGTTCACCACAAACAATTATTATCTACAAAGTGATAATTAATAATCTATGAATGGGATACAACTTTCATGTAGTTCATCAGGTATAAGAATCTTAATTTCATGATGCAGTCTATTGTTGAAATGCCAACTGTTGGACACCACTTTTAGTGACTGGGGCTCAAAGTCACTCCAACTCATTTAAACCACTCAATATCCACCAATAGACTGCGCTATGAATTTTGTTAATAGGAGCTTAATACTTATTTTAACACGTAAATATCAGTGTCTCACAAAAGTTGAATACTTATTATATACATAATAATGATGTCATCGTGGGAATATGGTACAACTTCACATTTACTCATGAAGACAAAAATACGTACTAATATACAACAACCTATTTACGTTTCAAAATTATAAAAGTTCTTGTAAAAATAAGTGTATTTTGTAAAATAGTTTTTATGAATGAACCACAAGAACAGGAAAATTCAACAATTATTAACACTCTTAACAAGCTAATTTAACGATATACACAACAGTCGTTTGTAACTCCATTACTTAACATCCACTTTGGTCGTTGAGGACGTTACAGTAGTGCTGATGTACATTATTTGTGATGCGAAACATTTACAAGAGGTTTTCAAGTTCATCCTTCTTCCTCATAATAATGAATTATGAGACGTTGGGTTATTAAATGACTTGAGATCGATATGTCAAGAGGTGAAACTCGTTACACAGTCACTTCTTCTGTGAATCTTTTAGAGTCTTCAAGATTGATGTGAATTGGAATTTTAAGCATGGACGCATTGGGCGTTGAGTTAGATTTGCTTCCTCCTCCATCCTTCCACATGTGTGCACCTTTGACTCCAGAAGCAGTTGTATCACCTGCTTCACTTTCAATATTATTCGAGTCAGGCGGCTTGCCACTTTTTTGTGAAGATCTACAGCTTAAATCACTTTGTTCCACTTTTATAGTTGTACAGCTGGTAGTGCTTGCTGCTTCTGTTTTAGGGCCAGTGTTTATTTTAACCTTTGAAATTGGAATCTCTTCAGATTTGGTGAGTGAAGTTTCTTCATTTTCGTAGGTTGTCTGAAGTCTACCAGCTTCCTGCATAGCGTTGATACGAGCGGCTAAATGTCTGTTTCCATGCCGCATGTTTTTTTCCTTCAATTGCTCCAACTGCACGTACAACCTTTTAAACTCCTCCTGTGAAAACGATGGACAATTAGTCATATACTCATATGCCCCTGCAATAGCAATACTTGCATCTCAGTTGACAATGTCAAGTATCATGAATATTTAATTCGACAATTTAGACATTGTTTATCACACTTCCTGCAGACTTTATTTTTGAAGTTGGACTGTTCATAATAAAAGTTATAACTGAACGCACCTAGAAACAAGCCAATGTTAATCATCCAGTCATGGTGTAAAAGGTTTTTTGCACGCTGACATTCTTTTCTCAGTGTTTTGTTTTCATCTCTAGTAGAGTAACAGTTGATTGTCCCACTATATATTCCATCTCATTTCACTGGTGCACAACCTAATGAACTAACAGGATGACAGTTCTAAGCTTAATGTAAGCATTTATCATTTTTCTAAAATATAGGAGGGCTCATTTCCTACGGTATACCGGCCCAACGATTCAGTTCAGAATTACAGCCTCCTCCACTTCAGATTTTCATATCCCTTCTAAAGAAGTTGCTTGCGTTGATATGCAGTGGGTTAGCTTTACTTACTATTACTACAAAAAATCATGAATCATTTCTGAACAGCTTGTATTGACTCCTCAGAAGATTTCTAAGAGGAAGATAATTTTTGGTTACAGTTCAGAATGTAGACGAGGACTATCTGTATTTTTGAAAGCTGTATCTACTTCATTTTTTGTCTCCCTTTTCCTACTTCTCTGATTTTTGTGTGAATTCATAGAGCAGAGGAGACTGAAAAAGAGTAATGAGACGAATATAACCCCATACAGAGGGTGTAAGACATAGGTGTACCAAACAGCAACAGAAGATTAATGCCACGAAGTGTACTGCAGCTGGAAAATATGGAAGACATTTAACATCATGAGCACCTGGGAGTGCTTGATAGGTGAATAATGTACCTAGAACACATCAGGAACGTTAACAATCCAGACAGAATTACATGTATCTCATTACTCCATAGACTGATTGTGTCAATGTCCAAAAATAAAAGTGTTTACAGTTGGTCTAGTAGTGAGTTTTTTTTTGTCGTTTGACTTTTTGTCCACTAAAAATTGGTGAGGTGTGATGGGTAAACTTGATGGTCGATCGAATCAGATTAAGAACTATGAACCTCTTTGTAGTTTACATTGTAGACAGTATAAATGCAGTTGAGGGTAGGTACAAAAGGCATTTTCTGATGCCTTTTGTCAGGAAATTGGTGTACTCAGCATATTATTGCCTAGAGTTCTTCGTCTCAGATAAAGCAATTAGCTAGTACGTGCTCATCTAGTAAAGAGATGTGGCTTAAATTGTGTGATGTGTGGAAACTGAGTCAGGACAGTGGCCATGGCCCCAGCAAAAATTGTTCATATGGTCAAAAAGGACTGATGATGATGCTCAAGGTGTTCAGCAAATTTCTCAGGAGTATGAACGAAGGAGACAGAACTTAAATGCCACATGGGCCGATAAATGGTGCTGCTGAATGGGGAAATCTTGAAGTACACTACTGAGTGCAGTAATTGAAAATAGTAAGATTGATGAAAATGAACAGTAACTCATGTTAAATGTTGTTGAAATTCCAGGTTAAATAATTCAGCGACCTACTTTCTACATCATGGCTCCCTTGATACAGCGAATACAAATTCCACATTCCCCTATTGCTGTTTCCAGGCTTCTGTTCGTTTATAGGATGTTTGACGTTTATTAAGCCAGCATTTTAGGGTGTGCATTGGAAGAAATTTCGAATTCTGGCCAACAGTATTTTTCTAACTGAATGTTAAGACATCTTGCCGAATAACTATTTTCCTAAATAAATCGTTTTCGTTTCTTCCTTCTTTAAACGTAGAGTTTTAGTTCAATAAAACATTCATACGTGCTGCAACAAAATCGTGAATTAACTTGGCATCACTTTTGTTTCTTCTTATTCCCTTCATTCAGCTTACTGTACTCCTGAGTTGGCGACTTTCAAAACATTGATGAATCATACCACTGTACACATACGTCACAATGAACACGGGAATGAGGGATTTTCAACCTTACAGTAGCACTGAAAATACGTTATACATCAGCAATGATCCAATTTTAGAACTTGCTGGAGAAAAAGATTCTCAGGTGAGTGGAGTGATGTTGGAGACAAATGGTCAGAACAGAGAATAAAATATTTTGCCACAGAATGGGGTTCAACTTTTTTTAAATCGTCAATACATGTAGAATGAAGAAAATATGGTGCTCTGATGATGTTTAAAAAGCCAGACTCAGTCGACAACTTAAAATAATTGTTTAAGGGATGGACTTTTTACTATCATTTGTGTAAACAGCAGCCCCGTAACAGGCTCTCCCTCATTTGGGTGCCGGCTCACAGGGGGCATGAGGGCAATGAAAAGGCTGACCGCCTTGCGAAAAGGGGTACAGAAACCCTACCCATCGGGCCTGAGCCACACGTGGGATTGACGAAAAGTCACCTAAACCGTCTGGTTGCTCGATGGGAGATACAGGAAAATGGCGCCCATTGGCATCGCCAGCCACGACTAAGACAGGCGAAAAGGCTTGTCACGCCTTCCTGTCAAAGGGCTAAGGCGATGCTGACACTCTCCAGACAAGATCTGAGAGTACTGATAAGCTTCCTCACCGGGCACTGCCCACTCAGATATCACCTCAACAAGATGGGCATCTCAGAGGCGGTGGAATGCAGACTCTGCGGTGAGGAGGATGAGACAGCAGAGCATATCCTATGTGAATGCCCTGCTCTGGCAGCAAAACGCTTTGAATACTTCGGTCAGGGGACCACTGAACCCCAAACCGTAGCAGATTCTGCGGTGAAGGACATACTCGGCTTCCTAAGGGGGGCGGGTATGTACGACGCCTTCTACTAAGAAAGGGCCAGTGTCACAATAGGCCCATATGTGGCCGCAGTGACAAAGGGACTTGTCCCACACGCCCTCGGGTAAAAAAAAAAAAAATCATTTGTGTAAAACAGACTTGACTTATTTCTGTTTCAACTTCAGGGTAATCGTGTTCTTAAATTGCATTGAATAATTGGGACTTTCGTTTTAATAATGTAGAGTCTAGCACGCAACATGGCAATTGAAGCCTGAATTGTAAAATTAATGGCGAGCCAAGTCACGATACGATTTTTTGTACCAAACAGAATCAACTGGAGAAAACAATGCATCAGCTTCTGCTGAGAATCAAGGTTTGAAAATCAATCAATGTTCTTCCTTCACCTGGATATCTTGATCCGTGAGTTTAAGGTCTGTACCAGCACTCGAAGAATTGGATGAAACAGCGTATTGAGAATTCCCAGATCTCGGCTGACTGTGGAATTTAGTAGCTATGTTGATTTTTGGAGCTGTGCTGATTGTGTCTTCAGATTTCCCAAGGCCTTTGAAGACAAGATACGCCTGTAAAATCCAATTGGAGTATCCAATTACTGGCTATGAATTTCAAAGAATGGGCAAATCAAATGTCATTCAAGTCGTCATTGTAATGTTTAGTGCTAATACATTGAATACCTCAGTGTTTTCGTACGTACTGTATACTGTCCAGGAGCACCTTGATGCACTCAGCCTCTCTCACCCACTCTCTGTGTCATTGTGCCCTTTATTTGATCATAATCTACTTGCTTTCTCTTAACCTTGACTCACTAAAAGTCAGTAAGTTGGAGTAGTAATGTAGAGAAGTGGCGGTGAGTAGTATGTAACTACTAAGCAAGGAATAAGTATGGGACAAATAGTTCCTGACTTCAGCTACCAACAATCAACACAAGAACCCTTCACGTAATCCAACTCTAAATTAACAGCTCTAGTTCACCACATTAGTGGTTCTTATTTAAGTTCTCCAACTTCTCTTGTTCCAAACAATTAATTACATAATTATATATTTCTCGTCGTCCATTATCTAATTAAGTGATACACAGTACTTTTAACTGAAACACCCAACCCTGTACATCGTACAGGTACTGTTATTTTCCCGAATAAGCGTTCTAGCACACAAACGTACCTCCCAATTTCCTACATTAACTGTGCTAAACAGCAATGCTTGAGAGTAATCTATATTTGATTTCAAAAATTCTGACAGTTCATAACAAATATTGGGTTTTGCTGAAAAACGTCGCGTAGAGGATTTTGAGACATGTTTTTAACATTTTGAATCAAAGATTGACAGTGCATCAATGGCTGAAGCTGTTCAGGCGCTAATGCAAGTTTCATGAGTGGGTGTGTTCCATACGATTTCCCAATGCCATAATGGGAGTGCTTATCTATTTTTCTGCGCAGAAATATTCAGAGCTCCTCAAAAGTATTCCAATTCATTACACAGATCAGTTTAGGTACTGTTGCCAGAGAAAATAATTCAATGAGATTTGCTATGGAGGGTTTCGTTCGTAGGTTGGGCTTTCATCTGGCATCCTTCAAATTATATGTAATGTTTTATAGATTGGTATCAATCCTAACAGGTTTTGTTGCTAGAGAGGATAATTTACGTAATTGGCTGAAAAACAAATTTCAGTCCTCTTTAGATCTTTACGTTCCAGCCCCTACTGAGTCCAAAAAACTCTATTTGGGAAAATGATCTACGTGTGTGTGTGAACGATATTTAGAGAAAATGGCTGAAGCAAATCAATTCAAACTTGATATCTAGTTCTTTTTTCAAAAGTGGCTATAACAATTTTCATTACATTTTGTATATAGACAGCTCCTAATAAGATGACTATACCATAAAATTCTTATCAAATTATAAGCGATGTAGTTGAGGGGTTTTTCTGACTTGGAGACTGACAAAACATGAGAGTTTTGGAGGTTTGGTATTCTTCCACCTAAAGGTAGGAAGTGGAGTGTAAAGTTCGTGTGACAAGCAAGAAAAAAAGAAGAAATGCAGCGTGTTCTCCAAATTGAAAATGTCCACTCATAATCAACGTCTTGGATTCTTCTGAACAAACGCAACAAACAACAATTTCAATTTTCATGCAATGTTAAGAGTGGCTAGAGATTATGCCTATTCAACCCTATTTGAAGTTCTTCATTTCATTTGTACTGATAATAACAGCACATTCATGTGGGTAAATATGAATCCTTTGATGCAAATAATGTCCGAAGTTTTCATTAGATTGTAGACAACTACAGGGAAAATGCTGTGGGTGGTTCTGAATTGTCTTTGACTTCATGCTTACAACGGTGTCAGGCAATAAATTTGATGCTTGTCCTTTGTCAATAAGTGAGACAGGTATTTCCCTTCCCAGAATTATCCTCACAACATAATAATATATAGTAAGCATTTGCCGACGAATCTCACGTGCAACATACAAAACCCAAGTAATCCAGGAGGATTAACACCTGAATTGCCTTCTAATTGTCAATGATCCATTCGAATTTTGTTTCACTTTTTGGTGAAGTACAGGATTTAAGGGTGATGTGAAGTTCTTGCTTTTTTCCATGTTCCCTTCTATCCAACGCATCGAATGGCTGATCACGTCAGTTGTTAGGGATGGACAAGGAAGCTTCATAGTGAAGAACACAGGGTTTAGTTTAAGGAGAATGGGAAGCTGACATTCTATGATATACAAGACTCTTGGTTGTCCCAGCTCTCCGTAGGCTCCTGCTCAGCTCACCACTTTTTTGAACAAAGATGTTCAGGGATTCCCAGGTTTTTACCAACCTGCATTTAATTATGAACGAGCCTTGCTTTATTCTCATACATTGTGCACTACTTCACTTACTAATCAGTGCATTAACTACATGTAAACATAACTTTCAGTTCATAATTACGCACCTTTTACTAATGTGATACTATCACAAGGTACCCAAATGAGGTGCGATTTTCCCACTGTGAGTTATTGGAGAGCTTTCACAGGTAGCATGAATCATTAATTATAAAAGATTATTTGAGGCTTAAGAAAGATGTGTGACTAATATGTTGGAGACTGGGCAGTTGCAGTTAAGACGTCTTTACTCACATAAAAATTGGCTGTGAAATCTGAGAGAGAGCTTCGGTGGTCAGTGAGTGGATGAATGAGTCGTATGTCCTCAGGTAATTCACACCATTGAACGAAGTTTTGAAATATTTGCGCCTCACAAATGTCCTAGCTTTCTAGTCTAAGTCTTACTCTCTAATGCAGCCTCAATATTATCAGGGTCGTCTAACATGCCAATTTGCCTAGCCAGTCTGATGTGAAATCATGAGGTATCGACTAACAGCCAACATCCAGAGTGACAAGTCTTTTGATCTTGCTTGATATTGTTGATATTAGCCACATACTCGATATGTGTGTAGTGCTACCCTTTGCTGCTGCGTTGACTAAGTATGTTTTCCCCCTATTTAACACGTTCACTGCGGCTGTCGACGAATGAGACCTCTTCCCCCTTGCGGATGTCGACGACCTGTCGACATCTCCCTTACCTTATTCAGATCAACCCCAACACGTCCAGCCGACTCGAAGCCAGTTCCCTTTCAGACTCAACGTAGTGAAACGTCCCAAGTTTATGACCAAGCCTTTGCCGTCCACCAGATCGATTTTTCGTTATTTTTTTTTCTCGTTTTTCTCATACGGCAAATGTTTTACTCAATACTTTTTATTAGCTTACGCCAAATATTATTTGCATCGAAAATTATGAATAAATAGCTACGAAATAACCCCCTAATAAAGAGTAAAAAGAATAAACTTTCTATTTTATTTTATTTTTTAATTTTTTTTTTCAGTGCGTTTCATGTTTTAGTGCGTATTTTAATTTGCTGTTTTTGTCCAGATGAGCAGACGTGGTGTGAAGAGACAATTGGTATTTGAGGAAGAATGGCTTCTGGATTTATTTTGTTATTGATTTTGATTACAATGTATAAATTTTCTTGTACCGTTATAATATACTTAATAATATTTTCAGTAATAATAATAGTTCTTTGTCGTTGCGTCGTTTTATCGATTTTTTATCGTTTTTATATGTACAAAATACTTTTCTATGGAACGCTTGTGAATTATACTTTTGAGTGCATTTTCGTGTAGTCTTCTCGTTCTTATACCAAAAAAAGCTGCTGGGCCTCCTTTCTAATTACTTAGGTAGATAATATTTTCACGAAGAAGCTGTGCACTCGTTCTCTGTTATAAAAGCTGTCCCCTTTACAGCTTAGCTTGGTTTTTAGAGTATTATAAATTCACCTATAGAATGTCGAATTCCTGTCGACCACCCGCCAGAGGTAAGAGTTTCCTATAGTCAGGCGGGCGTCGACCACCCGTTGGCAAACGTTTTTCAAGATCAAATTTAGTTAATGAAATTTGAACTACAAGTCATCAGATGTTTTTTTGGTTCCAAAAAGAAAGAAATGGAGACAAAAAAGGTTGCCGCGCAGAAAATCGGTTTCGAACAATTATTGTCGCAGTGAACGCGTTAAAGAAGTAGCAGTAGATGTGGGGTGTAGAAAAGGTGTATTGAACCTGGGAGTATAGGTGGGTCACAATTAATATTGAGAAATGGCAGTATCCTTATAATGGGAGGGAAATTGGCTATTGAACACTGGAAGCTCTCCTCTAATATGCTCCACTGTTTTGTTTAATCACATGATGCATGTGTTCACAAATAATAATAAAAGTAATAATAATATCGATATTCACTGACCTTACTCCCAAATATGAAACACAGCAGCAAAGTTACAGTCATCTGGGTGTGACAGAAAAATATAATGTAAAGCAAATCTGGATTCGCAGGAGACTGCAGAAAAAGCCTGAAAAAATAGCAAAAATTACTAGGGGACTCGTTCAAATCAATGAAATTTTATGGCATTAGCATTGATTTAGTAATGAAGGGGTGGCTTTACACTATTACCCGATGTGTGCAAAACTATGCCTTTAAGGCAAAAACGTGCACACATTGTCAAAATCACAGAGTCATCATGTGCAATTTTTCCTTGAGTAATACTCATTTACTAAAACTAGTTTAGATTTTATGCAAGTGATATGTTCATGTGATTTCCAAGGAAAAATCAATGCGAGTGCTAAAGAAGCTACACATTGCATTCGGCTCAAAACATCTACACTTTATCTCTTATAATGTTCAAATAGCATAGTTTGATTTGACACAAATCAGGAAATTTTCTCTCTCACAGTGAGTACATGCATAATCTTTTTCGTATGCAAGTTGTGTTCATATTCGCAGAATGTTGCAACTATTTTTACTTATGTATTGATGACAGTACGATTGTAGTGTTCTTCTTTGCTCACAATGAAGTAGGCAGTTGCATCTGAGAGAACATTTACGGAACCATCGATGGGCTGTTGAGTTAGTTACCCAGTATAAGTTGGATATCCAAGAGTCACACAAACTTCTGGTGACCAATGATTTTCAGTGAGTTGAAATAACTTTTTTGGTTAAGTTGTAGTGGAAGGTTGGTTTAGCTTTAAGTGAAGACATACAGAAGATGACTTTCTCTTGAGAGGAAGAAAATGGATAAATCTATGTAAGTACACACTCAAACACACTCACGGGTAAAGATGTGCAGAAGAAAAAGTGCTGTGGGGATAAGATGCTTTTATTCAAACCTGAAGGAATCGGAACTTTAAATAGGAAGGAAGACATTACTGTCTACTTTGAAGTAGACACTGAAAGAGGTTCGTACAGATCAGAAACTAAAAGTGAGGACACTCTGTTTCTAGAACTGTACATTAACAGAAGACCTGAATCTACAGTTTGAGATGCTGATTGCCACCACTAAAAAATACAGACAATGGCAGCAGGTGGCCGTGTAAAGCATGCAAGATAATGTAAGAAATAAATTGGAACAGCAGAAGTATAAGAGACCTGATTCCCATATCTCATTAATCATCATACTAAAACTGCAATTTGAACTCATGTATTGAATCATTCAGATATTAGTAATAAACTGATTAGCTTATTTGCAATGAGTAATAAGTCATGCTGGCCAATAAGATCAGTCAGATTATATGCTAAAATATCATATTTTACGGAAGAAGAGTGAAATACTATGACCAGCAATATGCTGGACTGTGTTAATGGGTAAATCAGGTGCGCCACACAGCACAACTTTCCTTTGGTCTATGTGAGTTCACTTGTGTTCATGGCTTTTCATACTTACTCAATTCATTTATCACTCAGTTTATTTGAAAATGGTCAAACATCACTTCACGACAGCAGAAAGCGGTAGGTAGCGCTTGAAGTTTCGGAATTTATTGTGCTGCTCGTACTCACTATTGAGCAATTGGTACACAGGAAATTCATGGGCCTATAGACACGATTTTTCACTTTTTCTGTGTTATTGAGTAAAAACTTTTGGCAATATGTGGTAAGTGAAACAACGGTGGTTGAATTTCGGAATGTCTGGAGTAGCTCTTAAGCTATATATTATGAATGTTATTGAAGACTCATCTCACAGGCACTTCATTGGACTGTCACTCAGGATTTTCTAAGATTCTAATGACATACCAGACGAGTTTTTGACGAAACTGGCTGAAATGATTAGCATACTTCTAACAGATCCCACAATGTCATGCCCACGGTCACACGGATCGCACAATGGTCATTAATAAAGTCGGAGGTAGAAAATGTTTGACGGTAATAGACAACACAACTGATGCAGAAGCGCTGAGATCGGTCACCTAATGTTCTCAGCTGTTTGATACATTGAATTCATATGGACCAGAGCCCATATATAGGAAAGCCTATAGGAATAGGAAACAACGTAATTGCGGATTCCATGGCTTATCTCAGTAGGATACAAGATGATGTCTTGGAGGTAGTGGTTCCAGACACTGACCCATCAGATTGAAGCAAGATTGGCAAGTACTTGACAACACTGCACCGGTTGGTATTCAGTACTGCAAAAAAGGTCATGGTTCCATCTGGGAGGCCTTAATAGAAGGACAATTACAGTAGCTGTCCAGACCCATTCAAATCATGGGTTATGTGGAGCGTACGTTCATCTAATTGGACGGAATGAATTCCCCACACATCGCTGTAGTGACGGAGATGAAACTCTGAACCACATATTTCTCAGCAGGGAGAGTTGAATGTCGTCAGTAGACCCATTGTAAGCCCCTTGTAAATGATTCATTCTAGATCATAACCTGTGTACCTTGTAATATGAGCAAGCCAAACTTCCTAAAAGCATGAAATAGGACCCTGAAAGTTTTCTCATAGCAAATGGAAGTACTATTATGCTTTCAGGTCCATTTATCAAAGTTCTCATACCTGAATTAAAATCTAGATCAGAAGTAATATAGTTTTCACTATGGTAAAACGAGTGGATATTAAGTTTGAGAAAAACGGAACCCACATTAATCATCATAAAATCTCCATTTTGGATCTGCTTAAGATGTAGAACTCTGTTGCCCAACCTAAGATGGGAAAATATTACGTGTGAGTGGAAAGTCATACCCCAACAAACTGAGGTGCTGCGTAGGTCTTAAGACCATAATTGTGTTTTACTTAGTGCAGAGAAAATATATCCATATTAACTACGAGTTTAAGATTACATTGAAATGTTGAGAAATAAGGACAGAAGAAATTCATTATAGATGGCCATCGATATAAATCTGCTTTCATTGAATTCAGAGGGAGCTTTCCTCACTACAATGCACAGCCGTATACCCCATATGAGGAACAAGACCTCCACTGAAACAGAAAAATGGTTACAAGTGTTGTATTAGTTATCCTGGTACTATATGGCATTATAAGGTCTTTTGTCAACAGTATTTCGAAAATTGTTCAAGGGTACTATAGTTCATTTTCAAGTAACTATAACACATTTGAGGTAATATAGTTCTGGTTGATACAAATATAAATATAACATACTATGGAAGAAACCATTAACATAAATATGCTGTGATAATCATGAATAAATCATTCAATTCAAACTCTAATATCCAAAATGTGGGAAAAATATACATAGATATTGGTTGGCAAAACCTCTTTAGTTCTGTCGGATGGGTTGGGCATTCCCTAGGGAAACATTTGGAAACGTAAAAACAAAACTAGTTTTTTGAGGAAATTTACAGAAAAATATGTGCGCACTACAAAATATTGGTACTGACTCGTAAAGTAAATTAAATTCTTACAGTCTTTTTCGAGAAACATTTTTGGTTCGTATTGTTCCTAAACATCCTTTACCGTAGATGGATCGATGTATTATCTTATTTTTGATTGACAGAAAAATAGCAAACGAAGCCCTAAAGATCAAGCTCGATCAATTCAGCCATTCTCCCGGCAAGTTTAATGCAAATGAACACATATAACTTTTCTTATGATAGAGATTGTTCCTGAACACTAGTAAGAGAGTTATTTCAGTTCAGTTTATCAGCGTCATGGAAGTAGCAGCTTTGCTAGTATGTGAGAGCACTGGCACTCTCTCAGAACCTACCAAACCCAGAGCTGTGGAGGTACAGCAGGTTGTCATTTAGCCAGTCTCAGGGTAGCTGTTGCATACGTATTAACATGCACAAGCAGCTATGACCCCGGGTAATCTGTACCATCTGGGAGGAGTTCTTAATGTGGTTTCTCACCTGATCTATCTGTTTACTTAGGTGGCCAGTTTCAAATGGAGAAATCAACGGTGGCCACGTTTTTTCGTCCTAACCTTTGTCACAAACTAGGTGACAGGGTTATAAGCTTGTAGTAGCAGTCAAAGCAGGAAAGTTGGCATGCTCTTCCAACAACTGTCGCTTACTGCTGTAGGAATTATAGTGGAGCAGCATGTGACGTTTGTTTCGTCAGCACTGGAGGCCCAAAACATGTAGAATGTATTTGAGAGAAACGAAGCAGAGCCGTGCATTGATGTCGCCATCTCTCGTAAAGAGCTTTTTGGGGGTACAAAAGAGTGATGAGGGGGGGGGGCTTGAAACTGAGAAATAAATGGACATGGTGAGCGTGAGTATGGACTGTATTATACTTGACAGAATAGGGTTGTCAGTTTGAGTGTGAGTATATAAACCCAAACAAGGGACACTAAATAGATGCAAAACTGATTGTAAGATTATAAGTGGAGGAAGACAGAGATACAGTTGAGTTGTGAGTTGCGCGAGCTGAGAGACGAATTGTTGGGAGAACTGGGGGAGAACTGACTTTCGTGAGAACTCGTAGGTGAATGAGTTTGGGACACGCTGTCTGTAGTGGAGAGCATTGTAAATTGTGGGGAGGGGAAAAGGATATTCGGGAAAGTCCAGAAGAAGGGAAATCCGTCGTCAATCCAAAATAACTGACAGGGCGGACTTTCCATAGGTAGAGAAAAAGAGCTTGAGGACGGCAGAAGGTGTTCGAGGAAACGATGATTTTGCCGTTAGGGCCAGTGAGTCCCGTTATGGCAAGTGCGGAAATTTTGGAGGTCAAAGACCCAGCTAATTCGGCGTGCACTGATCAGAGATAGCTTGTTCAAATTCGGAAAAGACGATTTTACGAAGTAAAAATGATTCTTAGTTTGTTAGACGTGACTAACGCTTTTACAAATATCACAATGACAAAATTGCCATCTTATCAAATCAAACTGCATAATTTCGGGACCTTTGCTATTAGCTCTTCCAGATAAATTCAGTTAGAGATTAATAAAACGTGTTGTTGCATTAGAAATACCTGGGGGAGAGGGTCATATATAATGATTGAGATATCGAGAAGGAAAAATGCAATAAGAAATATACAAACGTATCTTACTTATCGTGAATGAATGATCCCACCAGTCCGTTTGGCAGAGGAATGCTTTCAAGTCATCAGCAGTCTTTGCTACTATTACCCTGGGCGGCGCTACCAGGGTTCTTATGATTAAGAATACAGCGAATGCAGCCACGATCATTCCAAGCCGTTTGAGAAGATCCATGTCCGTGATCTTAACTGCTTTGGCAGATCTGACTCTAAAAATTACTGATATCCTGTAAGCAAGCGAAATAAAGTTAAAAACGTTTAAAACAAGTTTTTTTGTTTTTACGCGAAAGGAACTCATGTATGGGTCAAAGCAACCAGCCCGTAATATGAACCAGTTGAAAACTAATCCTGAACTTGAGAAACACATTAATGGGCTTTTCCACATTCTAGTTTCTGCTAAGATTTTGTGCACAAATAAGTCATCCATCATGGTCACGTCATCATGAACCTCCGTTCACCTTTTTACGAGATGGCCGTTAGCGTGTTTATATTGGAAGAGGTTCGTAGCCCAAAGAGGGGATTAGGTTATGAGATTCAAATTTATTGAACGTTTTTTGTTTCGTTGGTCTTCATAACAAACTTGAACGAGTGTTCAATATTCGTCTTTCGTCGATGTTTTTTATTCCGGAGAAATAAGTTTTTGTTAGGTATTTAGGATATTTGGTGTAGAAAGTGTCAAGTTTGTTAGCTGGTTGTTGAAATGCGAAGGAAAGGAAGATAAATTCCTCTGACTCACTGCGCCCAGTCATTAAGTGCTAATGTTTTCCGTTTATAGATGCAATTTGCGAGCCAACTCGAGAAACCAATCTTGTTTAGTTTCGCGTTTCCTACGAGACGCTAAAGTTTGGCAGAGACCTTTGAGCCCAGCCCAGAGATCGGATTTTTGTTCTCCTCCTAAATCTTGAGACACTAAGCTGATTTACATCACTTGGAGCACGGGGGTTTGTTTAGAGGACTATTAATTATTCAGAACAGACGTTCGGAAAAGGGTTAGATTGAGGATTCGGTTTTCGTTCTCAGAACTTGTTAAGAAGTGCATACCAGGAAACATTGACTGTGATTCGAAAATTGTCGTGTTTCCTCCGAAGTTGCTATTAAGTTAATTGTATTCACGCTTTCCAAATCTTGGACTAATAGATTTTACCTAAGAATATAAATCACAAATTGTTATGCTTCAATTAGCACAGCTTCATGAACCAGATCAAGAGAGGCGCAGGTTTTCATATTCACAAATACTCAATTAATGTGGCAACTTGAAACTAAGTCGTTGTACCTGAGATAATGGCCACTCCCTTTTCGCTCAGCTACTCTCAACGCTAACATATTGGCTAGTTTTGGGTGATGACCGTTGGACTGGGAGTTACGTCTCACTCTGCCACTGTTTCGTTTTTGAGTCATAAACGCCTGCTCGCTGTCTCATGCGCTGTGGCAATGTTCAGGACCACCTGGGGTGGTGTGACTTGGCAACACTATTTGACCCAAAGCCCAGTGAGCCTTGCTGTTGGCGTCAGCTACAAATGGTTCAGTCGACGATTGGGAACTCAGGCAGTGTCCCATCTCTCCCTATTCTTTGATGTGGATCGAGTGGGCTTCGAAGTTGAAGAGATTATTGGCATTGGTCGTGTGGCATCACTGCCTACAATGATGAGGCGTACGAGAAGCCCAGATCATAACACTGTGGATGCTCGTTGTCATGTCAGTGGTGGACCGTGAGTTGCTGAATCAGATAGTGTGTACATGTGCCCATTTACTCATGGGTTTTGCAAGCAGGCTGCTTATAGAGTGTGGAGGGCAAACCGCACTACTGAATGGTTACTAGAAAAGCGCTGACGCGTAACAACGTAGTCGTGAACCCGAATGTCCAGATAGTCTCTAGAAGACAGGATCTAGTGCCCTTTTAGGAAGGCAGCAAGCCCAAATACGGTAGGACGGATCCTTTGAATAGGGGCTTGTTGCATTGAGTGTGTCCAGGCGAGGAATGTGGAGTAAGGAACGCACCCCCTCCCACACCACCACCACCCCATTCTGAATATAGAGACAGGCGTTCACTGGAGTGTGCCACTATTCGGGTGTCACTGGGTTCATACCTTGTCTGATGGGCATTCTATGGTCCTTTCCTCCTCCTTTCCAATTCTTGATTCCTTCCAGCTGGCGTATAGTAATCTGGGCGACCCCCTCATCTCTTCACTCCTTATATATTCAGTTTATTTCAAGATGAGCTGACTTCCCCTGCTGCCGCACGATGAGTTTTGAAAAACAAAGTTTGTACTCTGAGAGGCAACTCCTTCCACTATTGGGTCCAACCAGTTCAGCCGAAGCATTTATTCTGATTCCTCCAATCAACTTCTCATCCTCCCAACTCACTCTGCTAATTAGTGGACAAGTGACTGCTCGCTCATAACTTGGTAGATTTACCAGGATATTTCCTTACTACTGCTCATTACTTTTGATTTATTTAAGTATTCATTTTATTGTACTTTTCATTCAATTCTTTCTATATGCAGACATTCTTATTAAATAATTATTAATTTTCCTTTTACGTATTTATTTTAAAAAATCTATTTATACGTTCTTTCTACTCCTTTGAATTGAACCGTTTCTAGGGTGTATTTATTTTGTTTTAATATTGATCAGTGCCTTCTGTCATCGTTGCGGTCGCATATACAAATAAACGAAAAAAAGCCTCGTTGGAATTGAAACTTTAGTACTCCAGACGTTTTTATCAATCTTAATTAACTTTTGATACTTGCTGTGTAAGTGAAGAATACGGTCGCGTGGGGTTTATAATAATAAACTTGATGGATATTAATTTAATATACGTTAAATAATTAGCATTTTCCTTCATGTGTATGTTTTCTACATTTGAGGTCCAGACACAATGGCACATGAAAAAAATCGAGCTCAGGTGGCTTCAAAACGTTGAGCTCTACTGAATATTAATTTAGGTTGCTGGTTCCAAAGCTTTCGTTACCCATACGAGCGGGAAAAGTCGGTAAAATTTCGGTAGGTTTTAAATGCCGAGAAATTATAACGGGATATGGGGGGTTTTTTTTTCGTAGTAACGAATACCTAGCTTATGACACCCAATTTCGCTTTCGAAATTGTCGACCAGTTGAAACCGAGTCGGGGACCGACAGATCGTTTTTAAGGGCATTGTGGAGCAATAAGCTGAAATTAACGCCAGGTTGCCCGAAGAGGATCGACTCAAAGTTGATACCAGTTTGTTAGCTTTCGACGCAGTTTATAACGAGATCAAGCTTTGGAAAACTCCGAGAAGTCGCGATTTGAAACTAAACCGCCTGCAGCGTCGGTTAAGAGGCTTCCCCGGATTGAAGTTCCCGTTTGGAAAGGAACAGTCGACACATTCCGAAATTGGTTGGCCATTATAATTCCGTGGCTCACAAAGGTTTTCCTGCTGATGAATTTGCATATTCACGGTCTCTCGGAGATTTCCCACATTTACTATTAATAGAAACGATGAGCGTGACTGACGAATATTATCAGAGAGCTTAGGTTTCAGCAGTATTCATTACGTCAACTTCTGTTAAATTAAAAAAACCTTCCGAGGAGTTTTTACAAGATGAGCTTTAGCGTTGATTACAGATATAAATCGATGTTTGGCCACTTGAGCCGCAGTTAACACGCCACATCGAAGAAAATCAATAATAATAGTAAGAGTAAATCGTAAATAGCATATTTATTAGGTATTACATACAATCGGAGCAAGTAAAACTTTGGGAGAGCGTAATCCTTTATATGTGCGGATAAATTAATTTTCGTACGAATTCTTGTCAAAAAGGGGTGATGATTCAGTGCACTTTGTCACTATGACTATTTATAGACTATTTTGTTGCTGTCTACCTGATGGGAATAATTGTTGCGTAGGCGAGGAACCTCGTTATAGTTCAAATAGATTGAAAAATCACGTTTATATTTTCTTTGTCTTTCGCAACAAAGATGCTTCTAACAACCGCAACAGGCTGCTGCGTGGGAAATCCCTCTCAAACGAACGGGGCGCAAACGGCGTCCAAACCGTATGTGGAATAGAGCACGAAGTTTGTTAGAATGAGCCTGCCGGACCGTCAGATATTTCTGCGCGCCCTGAGCAATTACGGTTGTGAGTATAGAGCGTAATAGAGGGCTCTCGAGGACACGAGCTGTGTACCCCCCAACTCTCCCATGATCAACCTCGTCCATCGGCCCTCGACGCCCATCCTTAGCGTTCTACTTCTAATCTGTTCGTTGCATAGTTATGTTGTCCATTCGTTTGCGTTTTCGCAGTATTATTGCCACTCCATGGGTGAGTTATGGTTGCAATAATCGAGTCCGAAAGAAGCGAAAACCCGGTTTCAACGGTTTTCTAATTTGCATCAGTAGTTTGAGGACATTGTATTATTGATTGGCAAAAACCTGAGGCGTGTACCCTTGTATACAGTGAGCTACATCTGGGGAGATTGTTTAGTTACATGCAAAGAAGAGGAGGAACAAATAAAGGTTTGGAAGTATCCATGGGCAACTCAATGCAAGCGCTCAATTGGTGTTCATGTTGTTCCGCTAATAATCCAGACACTCTGGCATTTAATTGCTACTAACTTTGGTTGTCGATTTCAACTGGTTTACGAAAAAAAGGCGAAAAAAACTCACTCACCTCCAAGTTTTCAACATCAGTGCGCCGTATGTCAATGAGAATCCGACTTCTCTCAACCAAACTCTACTCGTACAAGTCACGATGTTGGGTCTTGGATACATGACTATAGTCTGGAAATGAAACGTCGAATAGGCCAATCAATTAGGACTGTCGGTACTTTTTAATATTTGTAGACAATTGCGTTGAACTGAATTGCACTTTGATAATTCTGTAAATCGAAAAGCACGGCTTTCGACTTCGCAGTTTCGGCAAAAAGTCGGGTCCAGGAGGTGCTGCTGCCTTCAGCTGCTTTTTGACGCTCATAACTCGAGTTCCTATGAACTGAAAACCACTCCGCTATTTTCCTCATTCCTCGGTGTTAATTTTCTTCAGTTTGGACTTCCCATTTTTTTCAATAAGTTTCAATCGTACGTTTTCCCCCTAATAAACTTTCGTACCAGTTGGCAGATTACTGTTTACGAAGTACACTGTATCGCATGCACCAGCAGCAGGACTTTGGGCCGAGGTCGTCGTCTTTTCCTTAACGTATTTCCCCTAATAATTTGCCACTGCCATTATTCACCAATTGTTAATAGGTTCTATATTACACGCATTCGCTATGGGTCACAGTTGAACTCCCTCCAGTACAAAAGGAATACGTTGACTGCATACAATATGATTATTCGTCGTGAAAATAACTAGTGTGGCGCATCACATAGCTTTCCTCAGCCAAACGTAAATTCCTTTCCTTTGATGTGACGGAAAAATATTGCGTTTCTCTAACTTTAGTTCGTCACAAAATGTTTTAAGGTTCTCCGTACTCTTATGTGTTACGATATCGTACTAATTGAGAAGTACGCATTAGTGTGGGAAGGGAGCATGCACGATAACGGCTGAATGTAATTGGAACACTTGAGTTCGATTCGCAATTACAGCTCAGAGATTTACCACCACATACATGAAACTGGGTGGGAGTGTGCGCGATCAGGCGACAGACGACGCCTCAATGAGACAACAGCTCTGTTCTGACCGCCGACATCAAAGTTTCTAGTGAATCGGTAAATTCCCTGGACGAGCCTTTACCTAATCGAGTTCGGTTAGTCTCTGTACGTATTGGAAGTGTTTCTGGAATCAGTCTAAAGTTCGATATATAATAGCTCGTGTCTGTGTGCCAGCATAGTACTGATTCCTTTTTTGATTTGGACAAAAACCACGAGTTTATTCACTAATCTCCCACGTGCTACAGGAAGATTTTTTAAAAAAATTTAAATCCTTTCCATCTCATTTCTTATTTGTACAGTTGATAAAAACGTGAATGTAGAAATGATAATACAAAATGTATAGGAATAAAATAGTAATTTTAATGAATACATTATGCTTACTGTGCTATAAATGAAGAACGCTCCCAGGATGATGACTCTCAATAAAACTGGGCTGGCTGCTCTCACAACCTGAGGAAAAGAATCGGTAATATTTCAGATAAAGAGCATTTAAGGAAGATCAAAGTTTATCCAGCGATGTGGCTTAGCTGCAGGAATCTCATGGGAAAGATAATAATCAGCTGTAATCAGTACATGGACGATAATTTCTTTTATAGTGGCTGTAAAAGAGGAGACCATTCCAGTGAAGGAGGTTTAGGAGAGTTAGCTGCTGGAGCTCATCTGTTCCTTTTTCTTCTTTAGTCGCACTTTACTAATCCAGAAGCCGCTTGGCCTGGACAAAGGTGTGATGAGAACTAACATAGTATTTGTCCCTTATCTGTTCAGCAGCCCCAGCCGAAAACCGAGTGCCTGGAATCATGTACCAGTGTATTGAAGTCGATGGAGATTGAGACGGCATCTTTCCCTATCTTCTATCAATAGCAATATAGCAACAGCATTCTTACTAATGATGAATGTGGCAGTTCAACAACCCCTTTGCATCATATCCCACAACTCTTGGCAGGTTTCTACCATCTTCTAGTTTCTTCTTGTTAACGATTCTTCGCAAGTGGCAAGGCAATAGAGGATAATAGTACATTCACACGCGACCCTCGAGGGATACGATTTTTCAAAGTTGCACCGTTGACTGCTGTCGTCAAAAATCATCCCACCTATGAAGGAGGGGGGGGGGGTAGAAGTAGTGTTTCACCCAGTTTACCAACGAGTCCTGTGTAAGCAAGCTTCCAGAAGGCGGGGAAGGCTAGCTTGGCTTGGGCTTGGGAGAGCTCTCCCGACATAGCCAATACTGGTCAAGACAACCTTACCTCCACGCGGTGGTTGTAATAAGCCACGAGATACACGCCGCACCATCCGTCAGCGAGCAACTGCGCTCCAGGACGCTCTGTCTTCCAGAATGTCTAGAAGTGTGATGAAATATGGGAGCAATACCTTTCTTACCTTTAAAGGCTTTCGCGTATCACTTACGTTAAAATGCATTTTTATATTACCAAATACTTGAGCGATTAAAAGCCGTACAAGAAAGACCATTAATGAAACTTCTCGTTGAATGAATTTAAGTGCTTTTGCACCCACCAGCTGAAACAGCTTTACATTAAATTAACCTCCCCCTCGCGCAATTCAATTAACCATTTCATCACCAGTGTCCAAAATTCAATATTAATCAAACGAGGTTGTAGAAAATGTTCTGTTGTCTTTATTTTCATGTGCATTGAACTAGTTGATGATTTCCGTTCTGTTCCCGAGTACGTCAGTAAAATTCAGAGTACTCTTCAGAAATAATACAGCGTTGCATTTCCACTGTAACCTATTAAATGGAGCAAAGAGCGAAGCGTGTGTGTTGCTGGCAGTGGGTGTAGGGGAAGGAGTTACGCCCGTTGATTTAATCTGCAAATTTCTGGTCGGACCTTTTTGAAACGCGTCTGGTGTTTTACCTCTGCGCTGTTTTTGACAGGCTGAGCTCGGCCTTCCTGTTAAATACACAGGAAAACGAAAACAAAGTAACCGCGACGCTCCAGCAATTTCATTACCTCGCCGCCTTTAACTAATTCTACTCAGGATGTTCAATATCTTTACGAAGCTAGAGTGCGAGTTGATTATGTTAACGAGCTCTTTTGCGTTCGCTATATTATTCCCAACTTGCTAACCATTGCGTGAGTTGTACCGGCAAACCACCTCTGTTTTGAAGTATTCGAAACGTTAAATGTAAGCTACTAGTTGAACAAAATGAGGTGCTGTAAAGTAAACTTAAAAGGTGGGCGATGGATGCTTGGGGTTGAATGAGGCGAACCCCCCCCCCCTCCCCCTCATCGACCCTCAGTTACAAATTAATCCTGATCTAATTACCTGAAACGGTGTGTTAACCGGCACTATCGATCAGCCGTGTTCACAGCTTCTAGGGGAACAATCTACCGCGTGTTATGATAAGTAATTTGCTGAAACCTCACTGGTACTTGCACAACTTTAAAACAAAATCTCATCGAAGTATTATAATTAGTAAAAGTCTTCAAGTTTATCGAACCACATCAACCTCCTCATGTGTCTACCAATAATCCTAGTTTCGTTAGGCCCGAGGAAAACCTTCCTGGGTGCAAAGAAATCTAATTCTTTCACGATTTTTTTGTCTTATCGTAATTTTGAACACACACACATAAAAGAAGAAATAACATAAGTGTAATCAAATAAGTGAATTCATCGTATTTCAAAACATGATGAGCCCCATCAGCTATCGATTGTTGCGCTGTACATCACTACAAGCGTCGGTTTTTGCCACACTAGCGGCATCCTGCTATTTAGCGGATTTATTCCCGGGTTTCAGCTCCGCGTCGATATAAAATGAATTCAAAGGAGAACGAGGGTTGCAACAACTTATGAATACCAGAGTGCCTTGTATCCTCATTGAATATTTATCAACTTCCTTATTTGTTCTCGGGGATAATTAACAACTCGCCAAAATATGTATATTTACATTGTCAAAACGGCCTCTTTTAGTATTCACCTCTGTAGTTTTCTGTCTTCCGAAAAGTATCGAGAAATTTGAAAGTGTGATGTTTGAATATTAATGTCTTCCGAACTTCACTGGATCAAAAGAGGTGCGTGAAGCAAACTTGCGACGAAACTACTATTCAAACTCTACAAACCTATTGGGAATGCTTTTAATTTTAATTTTCCGAAGAAAATTGAGAGGAAGTTATAAATTATAAATAAATTGGGAACGGTCAAGAAGAGAGTTCGTCATGACGTCTTGTTGAGGCCCTCTGAATTTGAATACGACACTTCAGCTCGTGGTCTGTGTGTGTGCGTACGTGTAGGAGGGGTTCCTAATAAAACGTGTGTAAAACAAGCTCAAACGTTTCTCAAAAACAGCCATATCGGTATAGATCACTCACCGAATGTCTTATTTATCGACTAGTTTCCCCTAAACAGTTCTGACGAATAGAAATGAAGTGAAAGGCAGTTGTATAAAATGTAACAAGTTGTTTCACGCACTATATCTTTTGTCATCAGTCTTTTTGAGTTCCGTCTCTGACCATTGGATGCGGAGAGAAATAAATGTCCTGAAAAAAAGGCGACTTGAACGCCTGTGGTGAACAATAATAAAATTTTACTTCCTTTTTTTTTTTCATATCAGTTCAGCGGGGGCTTCACGACATATTTAAGAGAAACGAAATAACTGCAGTAGTTAGGGAAATAGGAAATATCTTTGCAGTGTCTGCTGAGCAACCAAAGAGAGATCTACTTCAACAACACTTTTCCTTTTTGTACTTTTCTATAGAATTTTGCTATAGATTTTCGAACTTTTAATAACATCATTTAAATCAATACTTTTAACTCTCTACGCCTTACATTTACTATAATCAACCGTCATAATTCACGCTTGTAATATAAGGATATAGAAATTCCCTAATGTCTGACGGTACAATCGGTTTTTGGATAATGAATAATAGAACATGACTACGAAAGATTTTAGTTAAGAAATCTGAAACAGTGTTGGTTGTAAAACCAACGGGGTCAGTTTCGTGGGAGTGAGTGCAAACCATTTTGTCGCATCCTAACGCTTCAGACCCCAATAAGATACAATTCTGGAAACTCGCGCGCCTTTCCCGAGGAGGTTTTTGTGGAATCACGTTGCTATTTCCTTTTATTCAAGTTTAAAAGAAATGAAAATGACTCAATCTAGCTTTTTTTGTTGCGAAGAAACGTGAGTGCTTTTTATAGAACTACATTGGATAGGTTATTGGCAAAATCTGTCAACTAGCAACGATTAACCTACTGAAGTTTTTTAATGTTTCGCTTTATTTTGTTGTGAAAGAATCCGACAAACTAAGCGTTGTGTTAGTTTTGACTCAAGACCTCATTGTATTTGTAGTGAAGAGCTGACCGTTCAACAATAATTACACACAAGATCACGCACAATAATTACGCAAAAGATCAAATCAATGGTCTACTCAGGTTACATTTTCTTAATTTCCCGCAATGGAGCTCTTGTGATTGCTTATGTATTATGTAATAACGGCTAATCGGGAGCTGACAGAAACGGAAATGATATCTTACCGGTCATTCGAGACAAAGAATGAGAAATGAATCCCTGACAAAAACATTTGCTCCAACAATCAAGAAGTTAATTAGAACTGTGAGGTAGTTAATTGTCGCTTCTTATCTCCTAAAAAGAAAATTATTCATTAAAAAGAAAGCGAAGTTCGAAAAAACTTAATTCTTTGGGTTACAGGAATTTAGGCGATTCGGAAGTCCAAGGGGAGGGACAAGAGCAATTAATTTGAATCTTGACCAGAAATGCCACATACACCTTCACGTGCGTCCCCAATTAGAGCATAGAATAATTTCAAGGTAACGATTAAAGAATGGTTCCAGGTGGGAACCATCAGTAGCTGATTGATGTGTTGAATGGAAGAAGTGTGTGAAGGGTTGCACAATTATATTCGATGGGAAAGTGTATACGGAGGAAGCCTCTTGAGCGAATTCAATCTCTTCTGGCTTTGAGAGTTCCCATGGTAGTTGTATAGGGTGTCCCAAAATTAACGCAAGATTTGAATTAAATAGAAAACACAGTTTTTAGTCTTTTGATTGTAATTTTTTTATTGATTCATAAAGTACATAGGATAGGGTTATTTATGGAATAACACATCGGGCAAATGGCCTCCGCGGCTTTGCATACACATACGCACTCGTTTGTCGAAATTTTCCATGACCGTTCTGCATAAATGTGGCTGAATTTCGTTGATGCAACGTTGAATCTCCTCCTTTAATGCACGCGTAGTTGTGGGCTTGTTGACGTAGACCTGTGATTTTAGATAACCCCATAAAAAGAAATCTAATGGTGTTAAATCACACGATCTAGGGGGCCAATTCTGATCACCGAAACGAGAGAGTACACGACCTGAAAATGTCTCATGAAAAATCAGCATTCATTTGTTGTTGCTCAATAATCCATTCAACAAACTCTCTTCGCTGTGCATGGTCATTGGGCTTCAGTAGTTGTGTTATTTGAATTTTGTAAGCATGGAGACACAGATCTTTAGTGAGTATACGCTGTAGAGAGCTTCTTGAAATTTGCAATTCTTGTCCACGACGCCGAATTGAGGTTCCTGGATTGTCACCAACATTCGCACGTACTGCCTCTAATTGACATTTGAACGGCTTGTTTTTGGACGACCAGTGTGTTTGGCGTCTCCCATGGATCCTGTCTCTCGGAATTTTTCAATTAATCGCTTCACAGTTGACGAAGTTAAAACACTATTCCGACCATACTTTGTATGAAATTTTCGAACTACGGCCGCCAAGCATTCATTATTTTTGACATATTGCTCAACAATGAAGACACGTTGTTCTATTGCGTAACGCTCCATTTTTACTAACCCTAAACTGTCAACTGTCGATTTATTTTGTTTTTAGGGTTGGCAACACTGTACTGCATAAATGGCGGCAAATTCAAATATTGCGTTAATTTTGGGACACCCCACATACTTACTACTGTTAGCGTTCCTTACCACATTAATTCTTGTAGAAATGCTTAGTAGCCGCGTAGCGCTGTGGCCTTGGGTTCGTTGGATCAGCTACGGTGGTCTGGCATGGCGACTCCATCTGCTTCAAAGCCCAGTAAGCCTCCTGAGTTTGCGGGTGCTCTTCGTGGTTTGGTTGACTGACAGGGAACTCATGTAGTGCAACGACTTCCCCTATTTTTTGGCGTCGGTAGAATGGGCTTCAAAGGGCATTCATGGAAGAGATTGTGGCACTTTTATGTGGCATCACTGGCTACTAGGTGCTCAAGAGAATGCAATTGTGACGCATGGGATGTTTGCTGCCGTACCTGTGGGAACCAGTTTGAATCAATGAATCGTGTGGAGTAGGGGCGTGCTAACTCAAGCGTTATGACACGGTCTGCAAGAAAGTTGCTGAACTGGGAAGTGAAGAGGAAGCAGCACCGGGTTGTGTCTGGAGAAGGACCGAGGCTTGAAATCTCGTCGTTGGTACCGACCAGTCTGCAGAGGATTCTAGATGTTGGGATAGTGTCTTGAAAGTTGGGATCTTGCAGGGTGAGCCATAGTAGGCACATAACATCAAGGTTGAAGCATTGCCATAATGTTCTTCGTCGCTAGAGTCCTACAATAGAAACTCTGGAGGGTATTCATTTGCGAGCAGTTGACGAGGACGAACGTTCGGTATTGGTTCTGAACGCTTCTGAGCATCTGTGAGAAGTGTTAGCCCCTCCTAATACTAAGAAACCTGAGCGCAGCCACCGGTGGAGTCCAGCAGTTTTTTTCTGAATCTTCCTCTAGCCTCCTCCTCGTCGTTGCGTTGAATACGTTCACTGGAGATGTTAACTAGACTCGTGTCTGGTGTCCACCGGATTCAGGGGCCACATATTCGTGTCGAAAGTCAGAGTTCCAATTGAAAATATTAATGAGAATGATTATGTGTCTGACTATTAATATGTTACGAAGGCTGACAGACGCAAAGGAAGATCTGAGTGTGGACCTGAGAGCGGCAGTTTTAGACAATAGTTTAACGGTATGTCAAACACCTTTTTGTCTATTAAGAGAGTAAACGTCTTCTCTTGGAGCAAATATACAATCATTAAAAAAAAGCTTTTAACAGGGACGATTCCAACTACATAATAACCGCTTCTTAAAAGTTGACTCACATCGGGTGGCACACTGTCCATTGTAGATAGACGAGGTAGTTCGCACGACCAAGACAACACTTCTAACCCTCCATGTTAAAGTTAAACAGTCGAAAACAGTCTTAGGGGTGGGTGATTCTACCCAAAAGTCGGAGGCAGGAAAAATCACCTCGAGTTTTAGACCTCATCAGGATCAAGGGAGGCGTCCGTGAGGATGGCCTTAATTGGAATATTTTATCAATTCCCTTCTTGAAGAGGGGTTACCTCTAATTCGGGTTGAAATGCGTCTCGTAAGTCGATTAATCCAGGTCGCTGTGTTGGATCCAAAGGAACCAACCACAACTCCAGTTACGATGGGTTAAAGAGAGCGGAGCTAATAGCTGCTTAAGCGGATTTCCGAAATCTACGGACTATTCAACGAACCCTCGGAAATTCATCCCTTGTCCTCATTTCACTACCAGAGAAATGTCTTATCCCGTGTATTTACTGAGAACGTAAGGAATACAGTTCTGCCGCTTCTTACCTCCGTTTGTCTATCTGCGATATTATGGACACTATGGGCACTCCAACTAGGGCTGAAGAGGAGCCGTATGACTTTGGCCAGGGGAGGAATTTGGGCGTAATACGCCAAACTAACAATCTTCCACAAAACCCCCTATATTAGTCGTGTAACTCAAATTATCGATACTTCTCAGTTTTTATTGGTTGGCAGAATTGTTGGAGTTTCAAAACGGAAGATCAATGTTTCGATCGAATCGATTCTGCGTTTTCAGATCGACGGGACTTCGTGCTTTATTTATTATCGCCCAAATTATTTTGTAAGGAATTGCAAAAAAGGTCAAATCTCTGGGTCAAATCTTTACATACCCTCGTGGGGTTAGTGACAATTCCCTGACAGCAATAGTGATGCATAATGGCATACATGGTGGTGTAGTGGGTGTTACATACACAATGGGAGTGTTTGAGTCACAACAATAAAGCAGGGAAGGAAATTCTTACAATCAATCTCTACGTGATATTAACCCCACTCGTGATATTCTTCACTCTTTCCAAAATTTGCACTACCCTACACTACGTTCAGGTTGCGTACAACTTTGTACTCAGTTCAAATACAACATCCACTCATGTACCATGTTCCGTGTGATGCCCAACTTTTTCGATTCCGTTTTATTCTGCTCACTATTACGTTTAGAATTATACTGTATTCTATCGTTTATTGTACTATGAGGTTGGGAGCACTAGCTTATCATAAAGAGAGTTGATTTTGATCTGAACAAGCGGCGTTTTTTCCAACGTAAATTAAACCTTATTTTGATTGGTAAAACTACATTAAATTGGCGCAGCCTGTAGGACCTTGTGAAGAAATGCATAGAAAATGCCGAACGGTCCTGCACCAGCTCCGATACCAGCAGGTACATCAAAAACTCCGGATCTAGCAGATTTGATAAGGGCATTGAATACGCAACAGCAGAATATTTCTATTCTAGTTAAGGCGATGTCAACTCACGGAACGGATGGACGTTCAGGCGAGGTATCTGTTTCGTTTGATAAATTCGACGAAACGATTGAAACCTACGATGATTTCACGGATGGGGTCGACGCTTATTTTTTTGTGTTAGAAATGTACCAGAAACTAAACAAGCAGGCACGTTCGTACCCCTGTTATCACCCCAACATTTCGCGTTACTCAAGAGTTTATTGTATCCAGAAAATTATACGACAGAATCATTCAAGCAATTGAAAGACGCTTTAAAAAAGCACTTAAGCCCCGCTCCGTTATTGATTTCGAGTAGGTATGCCTTCATCACATGTAAACAACATGAAGGCGAGACAATTTCGCACTACATGTCAGAACTTAGGCGCCTTGCCTCCATTTGTCGTTATGATCAGGCAATGTTGAACATGATGCTAAGAGATGTGTTCATTAGTGGGTTGAGGTCGAAAGTGATGCTTGACAGATTATTCGAAGAGGCCGATATTGACCTGGAAAGAACGTTAAATTTTACAATGGCAATAGAGGGCACCTCTGAGCTTCTTCAACCGCCTACTGCCTACTTCCCTTGTCAACAAAATAAGTCATAAGAAACACAGCAAAAAAACCGTAAATCCACCCAGTAAAAAATCAACTCTCTTTATGATAAGCCAGTGCTCCCAACCTCACAGTACAATAAACGATAGAATACAGTATAAGACTGATATAACTCTCTCCGAGGGTTCGGGAACAGTAATTTTGATAAGGAAGCAGACCTGCTCATATGTTAACTCTGTTCTAGGACAGGTACATACCATTCTGCTGTTCTACTCAAAATTCACGAGTTTTGCGGAGTCATCACACTTTGCGTTTCCCTTGGAGACTAGTTCTCTGACAAACTATCCCACCCCCCTTCACACCCTCCTGAAACGCCATAAATATCTTGTTGCCACTGTAGTTGACGCTCATTTGTTAAATAAAACCGAAGCGTAACCTGCTCAATCCTTCCACTATGGCCATACACGCCTCTTCCTCTCCAGTTTCCTCTGAGAATATGATTTCCCTACAGTAGGAGTGATGTGCCTCATTCACTGGATGGTCATCAACTATTGGCACAAAACGATCAAGACGCAGAGAAATTGAAGAGTAAGGAGAAACAGTGACTGGCGGAAGATCGTTTTCCCGCATGCGTTCACAGCTAACGGAGAATCTCGCAGCTCAAACGGGACCTCTCCTTTAAACGTGCGCCATGTGCAACGTCCTCTTTGACAGAACCCTGAGTGGTAATCTGTTTTATTTGTTGATAAAGTGATCGCCACGTAGCCGAAAGAGCAACCAAAGAGGGCTTTTGGATAACTATGACGCTTTCATGGAGCATTGTCTTGCCAAGCAGGATCCGAGCGCTATGGTTCAGAAGAGAGCTCTAGGGCTGCAACAAAGCTCAGAGCTGGTACACGAGCTAATCGGAGACAGACGTACTGCTTCGTGTAGCTCCTCTCACATCAGTGTGGAATTAGTGTCCCTAGACGGCTACCCATACTCCTAGGTGGCTCATCTGTTTTACCAGCATCTGGATTTTTATTTAGTACGAGCAAACACATCCCAGCGTGGACCTTGTGAGTGTCCGCTATACGTTCGTATTGGCGAACTCAAACTATCCACGGATTTGTTCAAGTGGGGATCCGTTAAGGGCTTTTATGCTAATGTTTATAGTTGGAGGCTCAACTTATCAACCTTTTGTCGTCGAACCGAATTAAGGAATGTTATGTTAGAATCGATGCCAGCCACGGAATAGGAAACCTACCGGTTATCGCTAGAGCCCTTTTAACACAGCATATTTCGAACAGTTTCACGCTCATCTTACGGAAGCACGCAAGGTCTGTAGCTTTAAAGGCAGTCTTGAATTTAATAAATCGATTTCGAGAAAATGTCACAGTTCAAGAGTCTTACTTCACAAATTGAAAGGAGCGGTTGGTGAATTGTTAAGAGCCATGAATCCTGCGGAACCCTCTAAAAGCTGTTTTGACGTTAACAAACGAGTTCTTGTTCGATTCTGAGGTGGAGTCAGCCGACTAGGTTCTTCGCCGTCAAAAGGTATTTCTCCCCCAACTGAAGTTACCCCTCTACAGAGTTTTATTTAGATATAACGGAAAACCGTTTTCTTCTCCTACTTGTTCGACGCCAAGTGAAATCGAGTGCAGCGCCGATGGAACAAATAGTACAGCGACTCGAAAGTTCCCTGGCCTTAACTCTCAGTTTAAATTGAAATACATTAGAAATAAATCCGTAAATGTCTGACTTCATTCAACACTTTTGCAGGTGAAACAGCGAATGATTGCGTTCGGAAACTCGTCAAGTGGGAAATATGACAGCATCCGAAGGTTATTCTAAACAAAACGCCTACCGCACTCTGCCGTATCGCTATAAAGCGCTCGTTTTCACACATTTGGGGCACCGCACTAACCGATAACCAACGTTGCAGAAGCAAGGGAATCCAAAAAATCCAAATAGCGGAACTATGCCCGTGCTTTGTAGAACTTCCCTTTGAAGCGAAGAGTCGAAAGCTTCGTATGTAAGAGGATTACCCATGTAGAACTGATCCAGGGGGTTAGAGAAAACACGAAGCTGAGATTAAAAAACACACAAAAAAAACTCGAATCCGCTTCGGTCCGTTCTAAATAGGAAAAGAAACATTTGTGTGAAACTGAGAAAAGGGTGGAAAGGCGAATATAGTAAAATGGCTACTCCCACGGTTCATAAAAACTTCTCATGATTTTTGTTTTGTTGCATTCGGATTTGCGTCAAGTTGAGCAGACGATCACGGGAACGTCGATTTCCGTTACTGGATGAGGAAATGGAGGGTGGCAAATAACGAAAAATTATTTGTGAAATTATTAGTTTTGTGTTTTTGCTATTGCGGCTTATTTTGATGCACCTCTATCATTCGATTTAGCTTCCAGTCTAGTTATGCACCATAGTTGGTTGTTCTAAAGTTATTTGTGGTGGTGGTGATGGGCGGGGGGGGGGTAGTAACGTGAATTTCCAGGTTATTTCATCCCTCACGACTTATTCTGATATATGCCTATTACACCAGGTTGAAACGTTAGCCACTTTAGGTATACTTCAAACTGACTCATCTGTTGTAGAACTTTTTCAGCCTTCTACACTTTGCTCTATTCATGCTGTTCTGGGCGAAATAATAAATCGAATTAGTTTGAATGTGCAGTGGAAAATCAAAAACGGGTTGAAACGAAATTCGTGGTTGCTTACCTTTACATTTGCGTATTTCCAGGTGAAAATGAGAACGAAGGGCAAGCAAAATAACGGTAAGCAGGAGAGGATGAGGATCGCAGTTCGCAGAAGCCAGTTGAGGGAAACAACGCACGGGCTGCCGTCGACGCAAAACTCACAACCCTCAGCACAAGCAAGACACTCGAAAATGCCGCTTCGATTGTACTCACTCCCTTCTCCCTGAAAAAAAAAAAAAAAAAAACAATACAAAAATACAGAAAATTATTTGTATACCTTTTACGTTAAGCGATTTGAGCAAGAAATCCGAATGCCTTCAGGGCGTGCTTAACAACAACAAAATCTCGTCGAATATTAACATATTACAAACGACAGCAGCCACCGGCACAAAATTTCGCTCACTGTGCCACGTTCGGGCTAAGTACGATGGATACAAAAACGAGGGGCTAATTAGTTTCTCTGTACTCCGGAGTCGAAATGGAACCTTTCACCTTTCTCTTTGTATATAAAGACCACGACCAACTGACTGACTCCAGTACTGACTTAACGGCCAGACGATGATGTCTTTACATCGAAAGCGCTTGCCCACAGTAACTCACAAGCCAGAGGAGACGGACTCACCTAACAGGTACGTTAACTTTAGTAATTTGCCTACTGGCGGATATAACCCAATTTCTTTAATACCCGAAATGGAACCGTGGATGTAAATGGAATAAGTTGGAAAATTGCCTCGTGAGCAATATTTGGTGGATGACCGCGGAACCAGTTTCAGAACTTGATCTGGAATAAGCAGTTTTCTCCGCACGTTCGTACAATAGTGTGAGAAAAAATACTCCAAGTGCCGTTGGGATGATCCCACACAGACTCCGGATGTACAGACTAGTGAATACCGTAGAGTCAGCTTTCTCAGTAGCCCTGTGCCCTAAACACTTTCAGTCCTGTTTGGATTATCCGTCATTATCATTTAAAAGTTGTATGTGTTTCTTCGGGATGGTCTGAAGCATGGAATCATTCGGTTCGAAAAGGAACACCACGTGAGACGCATCAGACTAATTTCCTCAGCTCCAAACAACTCAGCTTTACTTTTCGCATTAGCAACCAATCTAATTTAAATCTCACTTGTCTCGTGTAAATGGTTTACGGTTCTAATGTGGGGTTTTCCACTGTCGAGGAATCGGTGTAGTAGTATCGATGCTGAAAATTGTACTGAGACAGAAAAAAACCGGCCGTTAAACCGGTTGTATTTAGCGCTCCAGAATTTAAAAAGTTACCACTACTCATCTGATCACCTTTGTTACCTTCGTCTCAATTGTAATCTCAATTTATGGGCTTTTCTACGCGATCTTCTCGGAAAAGAATCTCCTTCGCTCAACAGGAGTAACGGGGAGAAAGCTGGGAAACGAATTAACCACAGAGCGGAAGGGGTATTCCAGAGATCTTAGGATTATTCCTAGTTACAATCCAACTATCCATCCATGATCGTCAGATGTCAGTTTTGAGATAAAACAGAATAATCTTTCTGTGTTGTTGTAAAGTGGGCCGAGTTTTCGGATTCAAATTTCCCCGTTGTTTGGTAACAAGTTCGTTCATAAGAGGTATCCTTTCTGACGGATTTCGTTGGCAATCCTGTGTTAATTTGAGAACAGGGACATAGAGGTACACAGCTTTTTTACTTTCCTTGCTCTACGAAGTAGAAAGGAAAGTTATGTTATCGGCTGAAAAAAAAATTTTGAGTTCTCTTCAGATCTTTACGTTTCAGACCCCCCTGAGTCCGAAAAACACTATTTGGGAAAATGGTCTGTGTGTGTGTGTGTGTCAGTCTGTGTGTGTGTATGTGACTGATATAACCCTCGTCGAGGGTTTAGGTGCAGTCATCAAATAAAGAAACAGACCTGTGTGTGTGTATGTGTGCCCGTGAACGATTTTTAGAGAAAACCACCGTACCAAATCAGCTCAAACTTCATATCTCGCCCGCAGGTCACCATGGGACGCCAAAATAAGGGTTTGAACAAAATCCACCTTAAGTTAACTATAGTTATCATAGTGATCAAAACACCAAATATTTTTTTTCTCAAAAACGGCTTTAACGATTTTGATTAAATTGTTTATATTGATAGCTCTCAATAAGGCAATTATACCATAAAATTCCCATTTGTGGGAAAATGACGAGAGCAGCACAATAAATTACCAAAACTTTCGACGAAATCGATTTTAGCGCAGTTTTTAGAGAAAACCACCGTACCAAATCAGCTGAAACTTGATGTCTAGCCTACAGGTTACTATGGGACGCAAAAATAAGGGTATGGGCCAAATCCACCGAAATTTAACTATAGTCATCATAGTGATCAAAACACCAAATTTTTTTTCTCAAAAACGGCTCTAACGATTTTAATTACATTTTTAACACACAGTCACATTCCCCCTGTGTTCGACGACTGTAATTAGTGAATTTTCTACGAAAGTTCGCTAAAACATGTTAACAACGTGGCTGCGGCTGTTTATTTCTTCTCTATCTTGTTCCAGTTCAGTTTGCTCTGCCCGAAAAGAGTAGATTTTTCGTTAAACTTACCCTCATAATTTTCTGTTATCGCCCAGTCGGTCCTCTTGATCATCAATGGATACTGAGGTGAAAAAAACGACGGTCATTTTTCAACTTCAAGACACTGAATTGCTCGTTCTGCAGTTTTTTTTTCCATCGCGCTTCAAGCTCAACGCCGAACTCACAAGAAGTCGTGAAAGTCTACCCCTGATTAATCGCGGCGACCCTTTCAAGTTAGAGAGAATAAATTGGCAATTTTTCAAGTTTTTTCGTCTCGCTTTTTTTTTTTACTTCCATCGCTCATTAAAGAAACTCAACGTAGGACGAATGACTAGTAAACTGAAAGAACCCGACGGCTTGGATTCACAAAATTAAAAGACTTACTAGTACAAAGTATAAATTGATCCCGAAAAGACTTGCATATTCCAAGAAGTGTATTTTAAATCGGCAGCTTTTTTTAAAAAGGCAATCTGGTAGATAGTGAGAACAGTAAACTCAATATGGAAAGGAAGAGGAGGAAAATTGCGTGAATGTACTTTGTTGACGCAACGTTACACAATCTAGTACCTGGGATTCTAAATTCGCAGTTTAAACTTAAAATCCCGTGTTACTTATTTTTGGTTCCAGCAAGCTTTCGAGGAAGGGCGTTAACATTTGACGAAAACATTTGTTTAGAGCTAACAAGCCAGAGGGGTAATTTCGCGAGAAAGACACTCGTCTCCTGTTGAAGATGAGTCGGTTGTAGGCAGAGTACACTCAAGCGAGACAAGACGTGGATTAGTAAACTCAATGGCAGAATTACAGTAAACTACCAAGTCTCAAGCAGCCCTGGGAGTTGCGGTTATTTAAATTGTTACTTCGACCCCTTGACACAATTAAGGTACATGTTGCTTACAATCGGGTCATGAAAGTAAACAATGTTTTGATCGATTTCAGTTGCTGGGTGGGAGCTGCCTTGATAATGATAGTGATGTACACCGAAACTTCGGCATAAGCGTGAACCTGCTGAATCCAATGAGCCTACTTCTGGGCGTGGTAAAAAAAAATCCGTTCTTTAGCATAGCATTAGCAATCTGATTGGACGAAACCCATGGTGGTTATGCGCACAACAGGTTAAAAAAATTAGCCGAAAACGAAATTCTGGCAGTTATTGCATTTACGTCGCGTTTAGAATTCAAGTATTTGAAGGAACTCATCTTTTCTCCCTGGTCTGCCCGCATTTCGTCTCACTGCGTTCCGCCTCATTCAGTTCGTCGCGTCGTGCCAACTGCCAGAAAAACGTCAATTTTCGTGGTTCCATTGTAGTGGTGATGTTGAATATAGTTCATTAGTGTTTTTCGATGCTGAATCAAATGTCTTGGGTCTCGAAAGTGCTATACGAACGTAGTAGTTTCCACGTGAGTTGTCGTTTCTTGGATTGCTGATATATCCAGGTTATATTCTTAATATTTGTCGACGTTGGATTGAATAGGATCCCAATCGTGTTGGGCATGAGAATAATTAACTGTTGTGTAATAATTGAGCGTTTATCTGAGAATATTTCTATTTACATGTATTTACGGTTTTGGAATTATCTGATAAAAATTGAAAAATGGTAGTAAGTCAATCGCGGGGGTTCGAACGTTGGTGTTCAGCACAAGTCGAATTAGATGGGTTTTTGACCTCAGAACGTCCGCACTGGACTTTCTCATGTATCGTTCCACCCCTCAATTGTAGATTCCTCCCCACAACAGACAGCTCCTCCCAAACTCATTCACCTACGAATTCTCCTGAAAGTCAGCCATCTCCAGTTCTCCGAACACATAGTCATTTAACAAGCTCTCGCGATACATTCGTCTCAAAATTCTCTCAACAGACACTTGTTTCACCTCTCATCCACATCTAATATGGATTTCTCCTTCCTTCCCTGTATAACCAGTTTCACGCCTTCAGAGGCCCCCTTATTCGCGCTTATATACTCACATCATATCCTATTCTAGTCACCTCTTCTTTGTACATCTAAGTCTTCAAATCTTGTGATATCCCAAATCTTTAATTCACAAGTTTGTGCCAAACTAAAACCCATTTCCAAGATTCATTCAAGTCTACCCTGGTCAAAACACTTGGAATCTCTGAGTTTGCTCCCAAACATCCCAATAAACTTTTTGAGCTCTCGTCGTACAGGTAATATATTGGACTAGCACCCTGTTTTTTTAAAAATTCTAGTATCATTTGATCGGAATTGATAGGAGACAAATTTTCTTCGAAACGTTCGATAACTTAGTCTCTCATTATTTTCCCCTTAATATAAATTTCGTGGTACTGTTGTGTTATTTGGAACTGTCCACGTAAAAAATTTAATGAAGATCGTTATAGCAGTTTTTGGTGTTTGGATCACTATAGTAACTATAGATAGTGTAGATTTTGCTCATACCATCATTTTGGCGTCCCGTGGTGTCTTGTAGGTCAAATATAAAAGTTGGGCCCAACCTCAACTGATACGAACCTCCTGCTGTTAACTGAGGTGGCTGCGTTTCAATGGTCGTAAAGAGCTTCCGAAATTTTAATCACGAACTTCCTTCCTTTGATTAGCATTTTGTATTAAACCGTTGTTTGCTGTTTTAGTAACCAATCAAATCCTTGTTTTACTGGGTTTGGTTTTACATGAATCAGGTGGTCAGAACAGGAGAGCCAGAGAAGGTAATTGTCTACAAAGCTCTCGAGTAGCCCATTGTTTCTTGACCTTAGTGTGTATGGCCACAGTATCTCCCTCCTCGTGTTGTACGCACGCCAATTGATTTGCAAACAGCTTACACGGACTGTTAAGTGCTCCATAATTTTGTCATAATCTTTCATAAACCTTTCTTTAGCCCACAATGTTTTGTCATGGTCAGTGTGGGTATTGTTACGTCGTTCGTTGAACCATTTATGAGTGATCTCCATCTATTGCCGATTATTCAAAGATGGCGTTCAGGGTTGATGAAACAGGAGGGCTGATTTTGTGAACGCGTTTCGTCACAACCGAGGTTAAAATTGTGTGAGCAGGACAACAGGGCTGAGGGAAGCGCTGAGAGTTATGTTACCGATTCGTGATTGGAGGTTAAGGTGGCGTGCTCAGGTAAACTACGTGCTATGTTCACTTTTGAATTGGTCCCATTCCATCGAGACAAGTTGGAAATTTCAATGCCCGTATCACTCCCATTTCACTCGGCATTTATTTACGTTTTTACCACCACCGAGTTCGAAAAACGAAGTGACTTTTTAAACCGATAGCGTCTCATATCTGATCTTTCAACACTTGAACTGGGTTGTTTGCTACTGCAGGGTGCAATATTATGCACCTCTATGTACTTGCGATGACGAGGCAAGTGGTTCCTTTGTAGTCAGCTCGGGGCCATTCAAGTAGAGGGTTGAAGGAGACGACTTCACAAGGAGGATCGTTTGAGCGTGAGAGATGATTGTGAGGAAATCAGTTTTGAGAGGCGTGCGGCGGGAGTGAGGAGTTACATATTGGCGAGCAATAAAGGGAAAAGCAAATGGATCATAGGAACATCAAACAGCGACGTTGAAGGCAACTTTCCTGATACGGAGGTTCTCATTCAACGAAGAGCTCACGCATTTGTCTTTACTCTCAATACTCTTTCCTGGACTGTAACGCATCAGTTGAATATAACTGCACACAGACACTAGGCAAAGTGTCGAACTGATGGTTTGGAGTGAGACGGAGGCAGTACGGGAAATGAGCGCAGGCGAGGCCAGGGTGAAACGATAACTTTCATTGTATAGTCTCGCTATTTCCTCCAAGTAGTAGAATTCGCCTCGCTATATTTACTGTGATATTACTGTTTCTCAGCTAGATGCAGTCTTACACCTCTGAGACCCACCCTGTGCGACTCAGCGTTGATAAATTCCTAGGAAACTACACCAAACACAAGTAATTATAATGAAACTGCCACACTTTTTTAGCTGATTTTTTAAACCATTATTTTTCATTACTGCCCTTGGGTTCCGTCCGATTAGATTGCCCAGTAGGCGGGTCCAATTAGATTTCAAACGGAGCTTTCTTGCGCAATAACGGAGTTTTAGACCGTGCTAAAAGGCCTGAGCGGGACAGCGGGCGGACGTTGTATATTTGAAATATCTGGTGCGTTGCAACACACAACTTTTCTTGGCTCTACGTCAATTCACTTTGTACATGGCTAATTCTATTTAATCAATTCATTTATCACTCAGTGCCTTTGAACTTGGTCAAACAACACGTCACAGCAGCAGGAAGCGGTAGCGCCTAATGTTCTGGAATTTATTGTGCTGCTCGTACTCATTCCCGGACGATTATTGAGCAATTGGTACACAGATAATTGATGGGCCTGTAAACACGAATTTTTTGAAGGAGGGTAGCAATCACTTTTGCAGAGTTATTGGGCAATAACTGTTAGAACTGGTAGTAAGCGAAACAGCGGTAGTTGAAATTCAGGAATTTCTGGAGTGACCCCCATGTATCTCATGAGCGGTTTTAAACACCTCACCCTCTGGGTATTGAATTGGATTACAATACCAATTTTCTTTAACATTCTACCAACATTGCAGCGGAGTTTATGAGAAAAAAACTGCGCTAAAAACGCTTTTTGTCGAACATTTTGATAATTTATTGTGCTGCTCTTGTCATTTTCCCATAGATGGGAATCTTATGGTATAGTTGCCTTATTGGGAGCTATCAATATAAAAAATTTAATCGAAATCTGTAGAGCCGTTTTTGAGAAAAAAAATATTTGGTGTTTTGATCACTATAACTATTGTTAACTTTCGGTGGATTTTGCTCATACCCTTATTTTGGCGTTCCATTGTCACCAGCAGGCGAGATATCAAGTTTGAGCTGATTTGATGCGGTGGTTTTCTCTGAAAATCGTGCACAGACACATTTTAGTGACACACACAGACACACAGTCCATTTTCCCACATAGTGTTTTTCGGACTCAGGAGGGTCTGAAACGTAAAGATCTGAAGAAAACTCAAAAAAAAATTTTCAGCCGATTACATAACTTTCCTTTCTACTTCGTAGAGCCGAGGAAAGTAAAAATTGAGGAGGGATTGTAAAAAGGTTTTCCTGACAGGAAACATAGGCGCATTATTCAGAACAAATAATAAACCTAAATCAACTATACTCATACTGTTAAAAATAAGATCAACTATCTCCAGAAGAATATTTCCTCCAAGTCTCGGAATGACGGTGGTAGCCTTCGGGCTACATCTTGCTTCATGAGGTCTGTGAAATGCTGCTTAAAACGTTCGGCAAACTTCCCAAGTTGAACCCAACTTCGCGACGAAGATCTATGACTACGAGTGTACCTCCCTACCTTTCACCTTACTACATGGAGAGGTCGTAAAGCCAGGTAATCGGTAAATACACGCTCACCCAAGAAAACTCGTTGAATTTGAAATCTTTGCCATTCTACAATTAAATTTGACATTGACACTTTCCATTTCGATTAGAAATATTTTTAACTACATAGTGAAAGGCGTTCCTCTTGCAAGGGGGTTTTAGTTGAGGATCTGTCGTACATAACCAATACTGCCGACTAGTTCAGAAAACCGTTGCTCGAGGTGCAGACAGGTGTCAATCATTCGGGGCTTCTAATGCCAAAATGAGATTTATTCGCGCTTTGTGATAGTGATAGTTCACGATTAGAATAGTTCAAAACAGGTATAGTTGAAATGGAACTGTCCAGAGCGATGGTGAGACGAGGTAAGGGTTACAGGGGGCTGGACATTGACTGCACCACTGACGTCTTGTTGCTTGCCTTTGTCAGACAGTACAATTTGGCAAACGGGCAGGAAATTAACGTGCCGAAGATTGAACTAATTTCTTTCCTCAGGGGTAGTGGCATGAATTCTCTCAAATCTTGGATGTGCCTCGGCGGCGCGTCAGTAGAACAAGTGCGAGAATACATTTACTTGGGTTTGCCTTTTTCACACATGCCACCACCCTCCTCCTAAATAGAGCCTCTTCTGCTTCTGATGCTGCCCTCGCCGTGATCGTCAGGGTCAAGATCTTAAAAGTGTTGCTGCTGTACTGCTCGCCACTTCACTCCTTGCGGAGTTTCCCTCGACTCTGCCCTACCCTTAGACCTTCTGTCGCCATTCCTCACCGCATCTAACCTTCTTCCTAGGTTCTTATATGAACTCGACCTCAATCCGATCATATTACTTCACTTGTTTCCATCCAGACTTAGTAGTTGATTGCCCTCTCACTCTGCAGCCCTACCTCTGCTCGAACTGGCCTCTTTAAATCAAATCGTGCGTCCTTTTATTCAACTCTGTGTAATTGGAGTCCATGGAGCCGGCATCCGTGCACTTTCGCGACGCCACTTTGTGTCCCCATTGCAATTGGGGTGCCCCTGATGCCCCAATCCACTTTATATAGGAATTTCCCGTGTTATTCAATGCACATACGAAATTTTTATAGCCCCACTCCGCTTATTTATCATAGCAATTCCTCCGCCTCCTGTCATCCGCATCACGCGCTACGGCTAATCACCTATTCTTTTTCCTTCGTGAGGCCATCGAAGTGAGAGACGTCTTCCCAGAAGTGTGATCCTCATTTTAAGCCAAGCGATTTCTCCCACTCCTCTTTGGTCCTTCCTCTTAAGCAATGTATAGTTGTTTCCAGTATTGTTCCGCTTTTTTCGTTCCTTCCGTTATCCATTTCGTATTTTTCGTTTTCCTGGCCCCTCTTACATTCTTACGATGGATCTATATCCAAAGGTAACAAAAAATTGATTGAACAAGGATTGGACACATCAGAGTTTAGTTTTGCCTGTGTCATGCCGTTCTGCATCGCAAAGAGAGACAATAGAACATTGGCAAAATCCTGTCATATTTTTTGAACATTCTGGAGATCCCAGTCAATTCATTTTCGATATAATTAAATCACAGTTTCGTAAACCGGTTTATAAGTATTCAATGTTTGCACGTAGTATTTGGAAAACGTTTGGGAATTATTAATATTCTAATGAGGAAGCACTTGGGCCGTGGTTATGTCTTGGAAGATAAGATGACGATATAGTTAAGATGAATTAGATTTCTATAATATCTGTGCACTCGTTTTTGTATGTAATAACATTAGTATTTTCATCCGGGAAGAACGCGTTTTACGTCGTGCAATTTATTATTGTCCGGTCTCTTCATAAAGCTCCTATTTATAAGGTTGTAACGCACATACATACAACATTCGCCCTACAGATGTGATGGCGTACCTTTATTTCCTCAAATAAAAAAATGTTTTGTCAATGGAAGGGTCTTCCCTTTTTTCAATATTGGTTCAGAACAAGAAAGCGGAACGTAGCTCACCAGCATCAATTTTTCGTACTCCTCTTCAATCTGAGTGCCGTTGTAGTAACTGTGCGAGGCCTTTGTATCGGGAAAGTAAAATCCTCTTCTGCAGACGCATTTATAGCTTCCACGACGAAAACCCAATCCTTCGACTGGGACGCACTGTGGACAAAAATATTTTCAAATCGATAACAGAACAGTTAACAAGGCGTGAAAGTGAATCGGGGCTCCTTTAAGGAGGTAACAATGTGCTAAAGCTGAACCGTCTAACTTTTAATAGCCTTGGGGCCTCTAGTTAGCATTTCCATTCAATTGCAAGATACAAAATTAACTTTTGCGAAGTCATTAGTTTGGAAATGATTCTAATATTTAGTGTGTTTAGTCAATGGATGATTTAACATTTCATGGCGGTAAACGTAGGATGAAATCCATTCGAAGTTGAGGAGCGCTCTACGGCTCTAAAGCATACCATTGCTTCCCGCTACCCAAAAAGTTGCAAATTAATAACTGTCGCCCAAAGACGTTTTCTTCGAATCTCTGTTTTCTTTAAAAAACTAAGGATTTCTTCCCCGTGGTTCTCAGGAACCTGACCATACGGGATGTATAAAATGATGATGTTTTTGGGGCTTTACGTGTAGGTGACGTTTCTGGTTGGAAACTAAGGAGCCATTTAATAACAACGGAAAGAAGAAGAATGAAATAAAACAGAATATAGAAACATCACACAACTTCACTTAGCCCAATCAGCGATTTTTCTACATAGAAACTGGTGGCGCTTCAAGTTCTGGAATTTATTGAGTCTTTCCTCATAGTGCCAAAACCATCATTGAACTATCAGTGCACAGGAGATTTATGAGACTGTCAGCATAATTTTGAGAAGGATTGTGTTAACTGTTCTGGAGTTATCGGGTAAATACTGAGAAAAAAAAAAAATAGTAAGTCAAACGGCGTAGGTTGGAATACCGGAACTTTTCAGGTTGCTCCTAACCATTTTGCGAGCGTTATTAGACGCTCATCGTATAAGTGGTTTATCACAATACCATTTTTCTGAGAATGCTAGTGGCATTTGAGCGGAATTTGTAAGAAAAACCCTGCGCAAATCTAATTTTTCTTCAAAATTGTTTATAATTCGTTGTTTTGTTCTCGTCATTTTCCCACAAATAAGAATTTTAAGGTACTGCGGTTTAATTTGGAACCGTTTCATTAAAAAAGGCGGTTGAACTTGTTGCCTCGGGGTGAACAATCTTTAAATCAATCAGCCCGTAGTGTTGGGAGCTCTGTGCCATGCATAAGCGAAGCAACTCAGAGAACTGCTGATGGACTGCAGAAGTAACTCCTACGTGAGAACGATGGAAATGTTAGCCATCCTTCTACTATCACACGCACAAACTGCTCCTATCGCCTTAGTTTCTAACATGAAAACTAAGGGCAGTAGTGCTCAAGATTCGTATTTTTGAGCTAGTGAGCCAAATTTATGAATACTTTTTTCAAGTCTTGTGAATTGAGGAATCAACCCAAGGAACTGTGGCATGCGAGCAAAAACCACGCTTACAAAATAAAGTCACATCGATAGCTAAATTACCTTTGTCGTTCGCTTTTTACACTTGTCAGATGCTGCGAAAATGTTAAGTTGGGTGCTGCCCGTTCGCATGGGGCACTGGTCAATGTCCACTCTTCTCAAATCAATGTCAATACCACTGGTTCCTCTGAAAAGACAAACATTAGTACAGTAGTTTTTTAAAACTCTATTCCAAAACTTCCCATGCGGAGAAAACATGAAATTTGCTTAGTTTAGTAAGAGCAGTTGCCAGTTATGAAAGAGTTGAGTTTGGATCAGTCAGTATAAGTTCACAAAATACCTGCCACGTGACACCAACAAAAATTGCTGACTCACGTAAGAATTAAATAATGGTAACTACAGAAAGTAGCAAATAGGTATCCAAGAAGAATTTGTTTCACGACTCGTCTTCCTTCAGTTATAAGAAGAGGTGAATTACTTCCTATGTCTGAATGTACGCTCCTCCGTACATTCTTTTGCCCTTAGTACTTAATAATACTCAAGTTTTACTTTCATGGTTCTTTCATGGTTTAGTTCTTGGTTTTCTACTTCTTGAATTACCGTTCGTATTTCCACTCCGTTTGTGAGTTGTAAGTTAGCACGGACGGTTACCAAGGAAGAGCAGCATTCTATCGGAACACAGGTACCAAACATGACTATGTAAAACACGAGTCGATTTGAAAATTTCGCACGGAAGTGGACATAGGCAGTTACGAGTTCGTACGTCTCGGTGTTGTCAGAAACTAAATATACTGGCGCTGGATCTTCGAAAACCCATAACTATCATGGCTCATGTCTTCGTTCAACAGATGGATACAGAAATAATATGCGGATATCAAAATATGGGTACAGGTTGCTGAAAAACGCTCCATAAGTTGATCAAATTCAACAAGGCAGTTACTCTAATTACGAATTTGTTTAAAAAAAATCCATTTTCGACACCACTAACCGACGTTGAGATGGAAGTAAGTAGTGATAAATGCGATTTCATGACCACTGAACCGGAAATATAACGATTTGTTCTTGATAGAGCATGCTCCAAGTCCTCAGCAAGTGAGGTTCGGGCAATTCTTGAAGCACCCATATGCTTCCGCCGTTCTGACAATATCAGACTAGGTGGGCACAGGCTGCGATGCGTGAGGACATACCCTCCGATGTTGTTCCAGGCCAGGTCAATAGAGAGAGTCTGCAAGTCTATTGGGGACCGTTGACGTCGCGTGCGGTATAATCTGACGAAGCGGAAACCTGTACTACTCTCTCTTAGTCTTGCATTTTGAATTGACAGTTTCGGCCCTGTCCGTTAATAGTTGGTTTTTCGTTCTTTAGTTTTTCACGTGTTTCGTGCATTCTGTCTACGCTGTTTTCTTTCTTTTCTCCTATTCTCTTTTCTCCTTTCCTACTTCTCCTTCCCTTTTCGACAGCTTTCGCGGTATCCCGAATTCGACTTGGTAAGTCCAAATTATACGGTCCGCATTAACAAAAACCGCCAACCGCCAACCCAAAAAAACGTCGCCCTGGTCACTTCCTTGACCTTTTTTTTGTCACCACCAACTCAAGCAGTTCTTCGGACTTGCAATACACTACGAAAGGTTTCTTAAAAATCGAGCTGAAAAATTGCGACCTTTGTGTTCTCGATAAAGTCCTTCGTTGGCTTGGTACCGAAATCGCCTCAAACAGTTTGCCATAGCATGCAAAGCAAGTTATTTCGGACTGTCAGCAATTTTATCCGATCGCCTTGACAATTTTGATCCGAGAGATCTATTCACATAGCGTCAAAAATAATTCCTAAAAGCCAATTACACAGGGTGAATCCAGACAAAGAGGCTACCGCTATCATGTTCGGTCGCAGAAAATTCTATATATTTGTCAGTGGCATTGAGATAATTTTAAAACAATTTATTCGAGTAAAATACAGATCATAATCCCCTTGAGTTCGTATTTGGAAATCGTCAAACCCAATCAATCATATTGTAAAGTGAAGCATATTGAAGAGGTTGTATTAAGGGGAAATTGTGTAGGCGGACGAGGGCATTGCTTCTGCCGCGGATTGATGTGGCTATTTGGGAAGGCAGGCTGTTTGGAGCAGAAACTTTAGTAAACGGAGTTGTGCTCGCGGCATTCATGAATGTACTTTTAGCTGTTTCTTCCATTACCCGAGCAGCATTCTGCGATGCGGACTCTTGCGCAAGGGCCATCGAGGAGGTACTGGTACGTAAGTCTTTCTGTACGAAATACCTCCTCGCATGTTCCTTGGTCTGCTATTTCACATACCAGCTGATTAGAAATGGCTCAAAGTTTGGGAAGCTACAATGCAGCGCCAATTTCTTTAATCGGGCAACGAAATCTGCAACGCATTCAATCTTAGATTGGTTTGATTTACCAAACGCCCATCGTTCCATCGTTTTTCTGCTTACTTCAACACGGGTGGTTCTTTCATGAGAAAGATCTAGATCCACTCACTCACTCGCTCACTCATCCGGGAGGCGGCTGCGGGCCATACGACACCACTAGAGCCGCAGGACCAATGGCATTTTGCTATGGCACACATTGGGCCCATGTCCTAACTCCCCGGCGAGCCCGGTGGGGGGCCCGCCTAGTTTCCCAGCCGCTGCCGGTACCCATTGCCTCACCCCCCTGGGTTTGGAGGAGGGGGGTGCCCGGTCGGGGATCGAACCAGAGTCTGCTGGGTCCCCGCCTGGTTCGGAAGGCCTCGCGCCCCAACTCGCTCAGCCAGCGCGCCTAGATCCAGCCGCTCGACAAAATGGCTCTAACTATTCCCGATGAAAACCGAAGTGTAGTTGATGCAATCATTCCTCCTTTTGGGCTACTCAGGCTTTTTCTTCCGGGTTTTCGTGATTTATATCAAGTACACCCAAGCGAACAAATTTAACAACTTCCTTTTTCAGACCATCCAAATGGGGAAACGAGCCAGGCCCGAGGGGGCCTATAGGCTTGTTGGTTTTCAGATCATCCATCAATTTTGATGAGAAACCTATTCTAGCACGAGGGTCAAATAGTTCTAGCAACAGGGGCCTTTCTAAATCTTAAACCCCGTGCAACCATCTGCTTTACATTGTCACCATCACTGCCAGACAAACGACGGAATGTTGAGAATTTACGGCTACGGACGCGATACGCAGATTTATTCTCGTCGCCAAATGAGATGTACGAAGGCAAACACCAGATTGATGTACCCGAACCGTATATTTGGCTTCCGAATACAAAATGAGAACTGAGCTCTGGCTGCCATGCGCCGACGGTCAATAGGAGGGGAGAAGAGGAACAATCGTGTTTTCATTACACACATTGCTGTATGTCAACATCATGGCAGTATAGGGGGTGAATGAGCAGTATTCGTCGGATAAAGCTGTTCCCTTCATATTTAAGGGACCAAATAGCTATTTTAGAGTAGTAGATGACCATAGATACAGAAGATAGATCAGTTGTCAATGTGATCTCGAGCCGTTCGGACCTCGATTGATTCGCTCTGTTTTCCCTCTCATAATCGCCGTATTTTCTCTCTCACTCTTTTAACGTTGTTCGCACTTGTTCGCTAGTTGTTGTTTCGTTGTTATCGCGTTGCTTGTCGGCTTTCATTCGTTATCGAGCTTGTTGTTGTTATCGCCGTGCTGTCGACTTCTGTCCGCTAATCGGGTGGTCTCACGGGCTCGGAACCCGACTCGGATAGGTACCTACGTTCGAAAATCATAATGGATTGCAAGACCTGCACTCGTCAATTGCATTCCCCTAAGAAAACTGCGAAATGTGCTGTTTGTCCTGCCTCATTTCACCCATCTTGCACACGTCTAAAGACCGTGGAAAATTATAAGATATTGAAAAAGGAGCTCAGGATGAAATGGAAATGCGATATGTGCTCTGCCGGGTCGGATAAAAAAGAGCCTGAGTTAAGCACTGAGGTAGGAAGCGATTCTAGTGTCAGTGAATTGTCGGATGGACAAGCAGATCGTAGTGCTCCAGCAACGTTCACTGAGGAGGATATAGTACAATTATTTAAACAGTTTGAGGTGAAGTTGGGTACAATGGTGCGTGAGGCTGTTCGTTCGGAGATTTCTGAGTATGTTGAAAGATTGGAGAGTCGTGCTGCAGCCATTGAGACTACGCCCGTGGCCCAGGGCTCCAAATCGGATGGTTTACAACAACAATTGAATGGTATTTCTGCGGAAATTGGTGAACTCAAGAAAACTGATCTTATCGAACGAGTTGCAGAGGCATCTGCTACTGTGCCAACTGAAAAACTCCCGGATGCGGACAGTTTTCGTTTGAAGAGGGTACTGTCCGAATTGAGGGAGCGTCAGAGGCGTGCCAAAAATGTTGTTTTTTATGGTGTTCCCGAGTCGACCTCTGTGTCCCTGACTGCTCGCATGGAGGAGGATAGTGTTTTTCTCAGGGCTGCTTTTGCTAAGCTCTCCGTGGATTTTCAGAACACCGTTTTGAAAATCAGTCGCATAGGTAGACGTGAGAGCGCAAAGATTCGCCCCTTGTTGGTCGCTATGAATGACTCTTCTTCTGTATCCAGGGTTTTAAACGCTAATCGATCAGCTAATCCTCCACCTTATTGGGTTTCGCAGGACAGATCACAGCAGGCATTTCAACATTGACATTTCAACATACTGTCATGGAAGCGTTTGTTGATGGTGTCCAGGTTGACAGTATTTATACGGACTTTGCTAAGGTCTTCGACAGGGTCTCCCATGCGGTTCTCCTTGAAAAGCTGGAGGCTTTTGGTTTTTTGGGTCGTTACTTGCATGGCTGAGGAGTTATTTGCTGGGTCGTCGTCTGGTTGTCAGGCTGAGGGACGTGGTCTCTGATTCGTTCATTGCCTCATCAGGTGTGCCCCAGGGATCACATTTGGGCCCTTTACTATTTCTCATCTTCATTGATGACGTGAGTAAACTGTTTGAGGGACTGTGAAACATCTGTTATTCGCTGATGATTTGAAGATTTTTTTGAGAGTGGCCTCAATGAGTGATTGTTTGGTTCTTCAGAATGCTCTTACAGCCTTGCACGGATGGTGTTTGAAGAATGAGCTTGGACTGAATATTGATAAGTGCTGTGTGGTCACTTTCCGTCGAGGTGTATCCAGCCTACAGCATGACTACTCGATAGGAGGGGCGCTGCTCCAGCGTAAAACCCTGGTGCGGGATCTCGGAGTTTTGATCGGTTCAGATTTTACGTTTTCGGACCATATTGGTGAAATATGCTCGAGAGCAATGAGAAAACTGGGTTTTCTTAAAAGAAATACGAGGGATTTCAAGGATCCAAACGCCCTTAAGCTGCTATTCACCTCCCTTGTCGTTACACCTCTCGAGTTTCCTCCCCTGTGTGGTCGCCGTGGTATACCAGTGCCAAGAATACCTTGGAGCGTGTTCAGCGCCACTTCCTGCGCTATGTGTCCTACAAGAGAGGCTATAGGTGGGAGGACTTTTCCCACGCAGTGGCGCTCAGGAGAGAAGGCATGTCCTCTTTGGAGAGTCGGCGACGTGAGGCGGAAATGCTTCTCCTGCATGGGTTGACAGCGGGTCGACTGGATTGTCCGTATCTGCTTTCCAAGTTGAACTTCTACGCCCCTCCATACGCTACCAGACTCCATCAGCCTTTTTATGTCTACACCTCTTCGACGAACCATCTCCGCAATAACCCCATGGTGCGCTTCCAGGATGACTTCAATAGGTTGTCACACGGTGTTTCGGAGGACCTACTGTTGTTGTCGAAAGACTCTTTTAGGTCCAAAATTCGACGGTTATTGTGATTTTCATTAGTTGGCTCGGGATTGCTGCTGATTGTTTTGTGCTATTTATTGTGGTTTATATTGTCCTTCTTTTATTAATCTTTGTTTCTCACTGTTAAATTGGGCACTGCCCGTATATGTTATAAATAAATATGATAAACAGCACACTTTAGCTTCTTGCTGTATGACGGGGTAGGTATACGTATTGAATATCATACGTGTGCGAGGTGTATAGGTCTTCCTCTTGAAGCTGCTACAAACGCTGCAGGTGAATGAGTAGGTTAGTCATTATGCACAATTTTTCAGACTTCTTCCAGTCTGAGAAGCTGAAATTAAGGATAGGTGCGCGTGGCGGTTGAATGTGCCTTCATCGCCCCTATTCAAGTAGCCTAATTACATAAGCCATTGTCGTAATGTGTGTACTCAAACCTTAGTAAGAACCAGATTACCAAGCCTACCAATTCTACCACAAAATTAGTACACACAAGCCAGCTGCTTCTTTCATAATGTGTAGGGAAATGGTGAAACAGGAACCATAGTGAAAATACGACGGACATTTTTTCCTAGTCAACTTTTCTCAGCGTTGAACGAAAAATATCTACTCACTTGAAGAAGTAACTTCCATTGACGTATCCGAAAAATGGGACAGTGTAAGTGAGCATCCAAATATTCCCTCCTCCACAGTCATAATAAGGCTTACTCCATTTTCCATCTTCGTAGCCAACACTGAGAATCTCGTCTGGTTCCCTTTCCGTGTGTGCTGTCACGTTAAAAGCGTATGAATTGTAACCTGCAACAACAAAATATTATCCTGTTGAGTAAATCAGACAAACAAAGCATAGACAAACAACAATCGGAGAACGTGATCGATCATTAGTGAACAAAATGCGTTAACGCGCTTCCCACTGAGCGAATCATATATCACGAATCTTTCAATGAACTGAACGCCAATTCTTTGAGCCGACACCGAGTGGCTAGAAGCGATAAGTGGCTTAGTTTCGCCATTTGAATGTTTCATGGTCTTACTCGGTAAACAAAATTCCTCCATTCATCTACTGTCTTTAAATTTTATTGCACATTCAGCATATTTTCATAGGAGGGAAGCTCATTCAGTCGTGCCAACAGAGAATGAAAAACGTCAGCATCAAAATCCGTTGCCTGGCCTTAACGAATTACATATTTCAACATTTTCAGATAAATTTCTTAATATAAATATTTGGTGCGTAGCAACACACAACTTTCCGCCACCATCGTAAGTTCGAAGACCAGCTAGATACGCGGGTGCTATATCTTCATTCAACGCATTTCGACAGAAACATTTATAGAGAACAAAATGTAGGGACTAGTTAGCTGAGAGTACTCCGTAAGTTTGATCGAAATCGTTAGAGCCGTGTTTGAGAAAATTGGAATTCCGATAAATTAATATTCGACTATCTCCTTTTCTGAGTTAACTTGGCTTATATCTCCGTTCAACATATATATACAGAAATAATTATGGAGAACGAAATGTTGGTATGAGTGACTAAAAGACACTCCATTAGGATTTATCACATCTGGTGAAGAAGTTACCCTGGAATTTACGGAAATGTTCGAAAAAATGTTATTTTCGACACATTTTGATTTTTATCTCCGTTCAATGGACTGTCAAAGGAACATTTATTGGAAACAATACGTAGGTATTAACTATTTGAAAACATCCTGCGAGTTTGGTGAAAATCGGAGAAGCCGTTTTTCTTTTCTGTTTAAACTTGGTTTTTTGACAACAGCCCGATTTCAGCATTGGTAGTTTAAACAGTTAAGGAGACGTTCTTTCCGCTTGTTTTGGTTATTCCTATAAGTTTTGAAAATGTCGCCGTAGTGAGGTTGAGTTTTGTATGCTCTGGTACAGATTCTGCGATGATTTATGGTAGTTTGCTCCTTCATTTGAAGAAGAGAGGTTTCACAGTTGTAGTTCACAAAAAGTGAATAATGCAGATAGGAGTCTGTATTTTTTTTTATTCTTCCTTCAGCTATAATAAATTTGAACATGAAAGCTGATTCGTCTTAACTCGGAACTCTAGGGTTAAACATGTCACCCCAAGGATGCCAGGAAATGAGAATCCAACTCCAAATAAATTTAAAAACATCGTCCAAGAATATGTCAGTGTGCGGTATGTCAGTGTTTGTCAACTGCGGGTCTTCTAAAATTGTCCCTGACGAGAACTAATTGGGAAAGAAAATGAGGGGAGGGCTTTCCCGAAGGGCCTTCTTAATTTGACCGCAGAATCAATACGCCGGACTGGACTGGTCCAACTTTCAGACGACGCGCTCCTCTGATTCGGAATGGACAGTTGATTGGAGTTCGGTGGAAGTGATGAAGATTGGTGCGTCGCCAGATGTGGTTAGGAAGAGAAAAGGGTGCGGACGAGGGAAAAGGAAGAGATGTCTGGTGGCCATGGAGGTCGACGAGATGCTTCAATAGCTTTTAAGCCTATTTGCGCGAAAGAGATGACCAGCGATGCGAGGTAATGGCGCAGTTCCCCGCAACCGAATTCGTATGAGTTTTCAACGGACGTTTTACGCGGGGGGGGGGGGGGTCTTTTCAACTTTTGGATTTCCAAAAACGTGCGACTCAAATGAAGAGGTTGTACATCAACACAGATCTTCAGAACGGTATGTGAACTGACGTCTTTAAACTTTAAAGGTAAATAATATTTATTAATACTAACATACGCTTGATCAATAAGTTTCAAAGTGGCGCTGTCGTCGTAATTCGCTATTAGGGTTTGCGCCAGGCTGCAGTCAGGGAGATTCTTTAAAAAGATATCTCGAGAACATCCTAGAACTTTCCCACTACTGTCACCTCCCGCGGGTCGGCTTCCTAAGTGACGGCTGCGAGAGGGATCTCGTCACAAGAGAGATTATGTTTCTACGAGTGACGGGAAAATGCTCTCTGGAAAAATACTGTCAGATAACTGTAAGTTTTTCTAGAACTACCTCTAAAGGGACGCTTTCGCGACTTCAAAATACTTAGAAACTGGAGAGAAATGTTGGAATCCGCGCTGTTTGAACCGGTTATTATGACAACGTGGAGGATGTACGAGCTAGTAAGCTCCGTAATCACAAAACATTAGAAAAATCACTTACAACAACGAGCGACTCCTTCAACTTCAGTATTACTACTATTTGAGTCAGACAAACAGATAAAAGTATATTGCCATTTGTTACAGTTAATGTGTGTGCATCAACATTCAGGAAGAAGAAAGTTTCATGATTGTTGGTGGGGAGGGGGGAGGGGGAGGGGGAGAGGATGCATGTGTCTGTTCAAGTACCTTAAGCCTCCAAATTCTTTACACCGTTTCATTTTTGTGTCACATATTTGAAAGTGAAGGGATCACCAGAAACCTAATGGAGAAGACATGCAGTGAGCGGCGACGTAACTAGTCGCAAATGAAGCAGGCATTAACTCAACTAGGTGTAGTATGAATTAAATGCATGTCTCGTGATTTAATTGAGGAAAGACGTCGTAATAAAGAAAAGAAAGTGTGACTGCTATAGCCCAAACGACGTGAGGCAACGCTCTGGTAAAACTAAGCAGTCTTAGGAGTGAGTAAGTTGAAAGGAGAGGTTTGAATTACCCCCTCAATTAATTTTTTTCTTCAACCTTTACTGAGCTAGGAATGATCATTGACATGATGGCGCCCATGTACGAGTTCGATAGGAAACACAACAAGCTATGGAACAGTGAAAGTCATCGATTTCCGCCTTCTAAGATGGATCTAAGACCCTGGAGTTTGAATAAGTGGCAGTGGAAGGAGTGTGACCAGCGATGCGTTTTTATAGCACACGGTTTATCATAGCTGGGGACAGCATAATGCATCATAAAGGGTATCTCAAAAAGATCAACATGACTCGACTCAACTCTAAATCAACCGATCACTGGAAATGAGAGGGCGGACCATCTAGCCAGACTCGGTTCGTCTACAGTACCAACAAGGCCAGTTCCCCTCTGTGAGGCATCTTCGTCACTAGTCACGAGGACAGTGAGTGAATATGCCAGGAGAATGCACCAGATGACGTAGCCTTCTACTGATGGAGTAGAATGGCTTGAAGCGGATAATGGGGCTCATCACGGAACACTGTAAAATGAACAAACGGGTGTATGTTATGGGCATAGTCGATACCCCACAGTGCCACTTGGGCCAGTTAGAGTTATTATAAAAAACTTCTTTCTTTCACTATTACCATCCCTACCGATTACAAAGGTTGATATTTCCATTGAACTTTCCCGCACTTGACTTTACCTGTAATTATTTTCCCTCATCTTTCATACTAGATTTCATTTTTCCCTATATATTGCTTCCAAGAGAAGCAAAGTTTTGTAAAACCTCAACCTGTAACAATTTCAGTTCAACTCTAGAGCTGTCTTCATATGTTATGTGACAAATGTTTTTACGATGGCCCATTCAACTGAGATATAACCCAAAGTATGCCGAAAACGGTTTTTTAACGTTATCAATTTTCCACCCGCTGATCGCAATTTGATCAATTCGAACCTGGTTTTAGCAAACAACGCTCACATTTTGTTCTTCGCGTGTATTTCCGTACTTATCCCTCAAACGGAAATGTAAACCTTGATGGACCAGAAAAGGATATTAGGAAGCATTAAAAGGTGGGGGTTTCCTTTTTTTACTTTCGTTGAATCTAAGAAGTAGAAAGAAAAGTTGTGTAATCAGTTGGGGAGGAACAAAAATCCGAGTTCAATAAACACTATTCGAGAAAACAGTTTGTGCGTGTTTTTTACTTTCCTTGGCGATACAAAGTAGAAAGGAAAGTTATGTAATCGGCTGAAAAAATTTTTTTTTGAGTTTTCTTCAGATCTTTACGTTTCAGGCCCTCCTGAGTCCAAAAAACACTATTTGGGAAAATGGTCTGTGAGTCTGTGTGTGTGTATGTGAACGATTTTTAGAGCAAACCACCGTACCAAATCCGCTCAAACTTCATATCTCGCCAGCAGATTACCATGGAACGCCAAAATAAGGGTATGAACAAAATCCACCGAAATTTAACTATAGTTATCATAGTGATCAAAACACCAAATTTTTTTTTCTCAAAAACGGCTCAAACGATTTTGATTAAATTTTTTATATTGGTGGCTCTCAATAAGGTGAACATACCATAAAATTCCCATTTGTGGGAAAATGACGAGAGCAACACAATAAGTTATCAAAATTTCGACGAAAAGCGTTTTTAGCGCAGTTTTTTCGTTATAAACTCCGGTAAAATTTTTGTAGAAAGATAATAAAAATTGGGATTGTAGGCCAATTCAATACCTAAAGGGTGAGGTGTTTAAAAACGCTCATGAGATACATGGGGGTCACTCCAGAAATTCCTGAATTTCAACTACTGCCGTTTCGCTTAACACCAGTTCTAAACGTTTTTACCCAATAACTCTGCAAAAGCGATTACTATCCTTCTTCAAAACATTTGTGTTTACAGCATCATTAATTATCTGTGTACCAATTGCTCAATAATAGTCCTGCAATGAGTACGAGCAGCACAATAAAATCTGGAACTGTAAGCGCTACCGCTTCCTGCTGCCGTAAAGCGTTGTTTGACAAGTTCAAAGGGACTGAGTGATAAATGAATTGATTAAATAGAATTAGCCATGTACAAAGTGAATTGTTGTAGAGCTAAGGAAAGTTGTGTGTTGCAACGCACCAGATATTTTAAAATCGATTAGTCGTTTGTTCTGCTTGCTCCCAACTCTTGAGTACACGCTTCACTTGGTATACTTGACATTATGCAACCAGGTATAACATATAAAAGACACATCATCAGTACAACAGTGGTCTAGTAAACCGAAACGCGTCTACAAGTTATCATTGTCTTTATTTTACCCGTGGAAATAGACTACTTCGTCTTAACTCGTCTTTTATAAGATGGATTTCCACTATCTCGCCGCACCCACCTTACATCAGGTATAACATATATGCATAATAATGTTTCCATGTCCATTCCTTAATGTTAACTGTTCTTAGTATGGTTTCTCGCTACTGTGGGGTCATGTCGACGTTAAAAGGAACTTCATGTTCGTGTAGTTGAGAAAAATATTACCAATTGTTCTTGAATCAGTTACTTTATTGTCATCGGCTACACTCTGCCTCTGAGAAAACTTTACCGCTCCAACCGCGGCCTTTGCCTGATGCTTCTAGCCCTGGACCTTTTCCGAACTTACCCCTGACCTCCTTCCCTTGATTCATCTCAACTCCGAAATATCCCCTGTTCCGTTATCCTCTTAATTCTAGGATGGTGGTGTACCGCGACGAACCAAACCCTTCCATTCAGCGGAGGCTCGTCCGGGGCATTTGTGCTGACTGGGCTCCTCAAATGCCCCGATTCCCTCGAAACTTCGCTGCTGTCAGTTGTAACCGAGCGGTTCCCTCGTCGCTGTGTCGCTCGCGTTCACTCATGGTGGTTAGACATCTCCGAAAGTAATTCGCGAATAAAACTCCTTGTTCGAATTGCATTCGGTTGTTATCGTGCTAAATTCCCGACTCACCTAGTGCAATACCGCTCTCAATATTAATCCCCCCCTCCCCCCCTCCGGTAACAGTGGTATGACTGATTGATCATCCATTTTTGCCACATGCCTATCAGTACACGTGGCCACCACCCACTCAAGTCATTGCATCACCTGCTGGGAAAGGCACTCCAGAGCTAGTTGCCCGCGCCTCTGCTTGGTTATTTCAATGTTGTTGCCGATGTTACGAAGGGACTGACGGAGTTTGGAGATGGTTTTTGAAGAGCTACTGACTCAGGCAAAAATTACGGCAATCGCGCCGGAGATTCGACTTACAACCCTCGACTTACGTCGAGAATTATGAGTCGTCTGTCTGAACCACTAGACCACGATCAACCGCTTGCCTTTAATGGGAGTCAGTCAGAACATCTCCTCCCTCGTCTGTTAACCGCTGCTCCTGGAGCGGACTCTTTTAAGGAAAGAATTTACGAGAGTTGAGCGAACCCCCGGAAAATCCGATCTTTGATTCGAGAAACGAGAGGGCTACAAGGAAAGTCTTTTTTCTTTCGCATTGTAGTGGGCGCGTTGCCCATTTTACCTTCGCGCTGGAACTTTCACTCCACGTTGGGCGCCAATTGTACTGAGGTAGTTTGGAGATGCTTTTGAAGAGCTGCTGACTCAGGCAAAAATTACGGCAATCGCGCCGGAGATTCGATCCACAACCCTCGACTTACGTCGAGAATTATGAATCGACTGTCTTGACCACTAGACCACGATCAACCGGTTGCCTTTAATGGGAGTCAGTCAGCACACCGAAAAAGGGGATATCCGAGGTCGTATACGACAAAGGCGCAGCCAACTCGATTCTGATCCATATAACTGCCATCTGTGCAAATGCCAAATGTAATGTAAGGTATATCGTCTGTATCATTGAATGTAAGGAGAGGGGAGAGATCAATGCAATCTCTCACTCCTGTTATCAGCAGATTATCTTTCCTTTGGATTCTTTTTTCCAAAAATCTAATCCCGAAAATTTTTAATTTCCTTTTCGGTGTCACCCATATTACTTTTTGTGAGAAATACGTTTCCAAAACATTGTTTCTCCAAAAATCAGAGAAATAAAATTTCTAATCTTTCGTTCAATTTTTCGAGCCATTGCTTATAGTCTTCAGGATAGTTCCGGTCTGTTATCAAACAATTCTCTTCCAAGTCTCTTAATGCGGTACGATTAACTCCATTATTTTCAATCATGCGACGAGGAATGCAATTAAAACTCTCATTTCCGCGTGATAATTGACCAATATTTGCTTTCGAGCTGTTTGGACGAGCGGTCCTATTAAATGCGAGCTGACCAGTTGCATAATTAGTTTAACGAGCTCTACAAGTCCTCCAATGAGATTCGCTGTTCCCTCTGTCTTGGCTCGCAGTGACGGAGTTAGTTAGCCCTCACCCATCCGAAAATCACGATTTGGTCGAATAGCCCGTTCAGTTGAACCCATTCTGCAAAAGTTTACAGCCCATCTATTATCGATAATTGGCCGAAGTCTCCTATTTAATTAAATCGCTTACGTAACTTCTGCAGTGCCTTTTTAGTAGCTTTTGAAACCGGAAGAACTACGTAATGAAATTAAACGACAATATCTAGAGCACCGCATCACGCAACTTTCATTCGCTCCGCGGGCAGCCAGCGATTTTCATTTCACTTAAGCTACTAATCCAATCTGTTTTCCCCTCAGTTTATTTGAACTTGGTGAAACATAACTTAACGTTGTTCGTGGAAAGCGTTAGCGCTTAAATTGAGTGTCCTCTCCCCCCACCGTCCCACCAACTCATGTCACTGCCGTTATTGAGAAATAAAGAGACTGTCAACACGATGTTTTTGAGAAGGATTGTGTTTACAGTTTTGGAACTATCGAGTGAAAACTATGAGAAATGGTAGTAAGTGAAATGACGGTGGTTGGAATAGTGGTATTTCGGGGGTCGGTCTTAGTAATGTAGTGATGGTTATAAAAAGGTCGTGGTATAAGCAGTTTATGGAACTACCACCTCATTTTTCTGAGAACACTGGTATCATTTCATCGAAATTTATAAGGAGAAAAGAGCGCTCAAATTAATTTGCTCCGAAACTGTTAACGATTATGATATATGAGAAGAAAGCTCTCCAGAATGAAGAAAGAGAAAGAAGACCCTTCAAACTCCAAAGGTTCTACACCGGCGCGGTCTTCTTCTAATGCTTCGTTATTTTTGTTACTTTTTGCTCTCAAGTATCTTAATTGCTGCAACCGTTTCATCACGCGATGGTTCGCCTACTGACCAATAAAAGAAAGATATACGAGTAATCAGTACGTAGTAATCAGTAACCAACTTCGCGGGAGAACGGGTGAATTGAGCTCGTTATTTTTAGTTTCCTTAGTTATTGTGTCGACGGCCACACATGAGTTGTGAACAGTTTCTAGCATTGCGAGGGAGTGGTAAGGGGGAGGGATAAATGAAGACCTGAAGTAAATGAAGGTATAAGTGCCATTTTGGTCATTTTTGAGTTAAACCCGACATTATAATTTACGTTATAAACTGTTGTGACCTAAGTTCTAACTCTGCTCTGCCAGTTCATATAGTTGCCGACAGAATGCGTCAACTGTATGTGCCGTGCAGTTCAAAGTAAAATTAGATCTATGTGCCTCTCGAGAAAAGTCGGCTGTTGTGTTGATTGAATCATTCTGTTTCCTTGGTTTCTGAGGTTATGTTTTCCCGCTAGTGTTGACAGAAGCAAAGTGTAAGCGTAATATTGTTTTAAGCAGCAGTATTATTTGAAAGTTTATACGATGATTGAAAGTGGCAAGAGACGAAGAAAGAAGTGAGAAGATAGGTAATCCGACAAAAAAAGAGAAAAAACAGTGGACGGGAAGAACTTGGAGGCTCAAAATCTCAAAAGCTGCTTTTGTTTGATGGTTTCTACCAAATCTGATTTTTGCAAGGAGCAAAACTACCTCTTAGGGCTAATCAGCGTTAAGTCCGTTAAAAGGAGACGCCATGGGCAATGCAATGATCCCCATGAAAGTAGGCGGCAGGCTATTGCTAATGGTGAGTCCCAAAACGAGTGCAGACATTGGTGGAGTTGATAATGAGACGGAACATCGAAAATACGCTGCTCAGTATGAAAACATGGTTTGCGAGCACGTTAATTCTATTCCACGGGAGGTAAGCCATCATGGGCGCAATAAATATGACAAACAGTATTTGTCCCTGGATCTAAACATCAGCCGGCTATTTAAAGCATTCAAAGGAAAATGCCCTAGTGCTCAAACCTCAGAAGTTTCTATTTTGATACTTTAAAAGAAAAAGTCATGGGGATTGCGGTTTCGCTATCATGCGAGAGGTCGGCCAATCGTGCAGCATCCACCGAACCCAGACCTGCGGAGGTAGAGCATATATTTGGCCATTTTCCCGCTGGAGAGCTGTTGCCCATGTTAGATAGGCAACAGTCTGACCATCTGAAGAATCCAGTACCATCTGGAAGAAGCTCCCAATCTGGTTTCCCACCCTATCCAACCATCCACTTGGGCGGCAAGTTTCAAAGGGAACGCTCAATTGTGATCTTCTATTTCACGCTTCTTATTTCATACACTTAGTATTGGTACATGCGCCACTTGTGACTTCTAGCAGAAAAAATTATCATCTTCCTCGGTGCGTCAGAAAGTACAGGACCGAGCTTCAGCTTGATCCTTTGAAGGCAGAGAAATCTTGGTTACGATTAAATACGGATTGTATAAATGCTCAAAGAATGAACATAATGACTCGACTCAACTCAACTCTAAATCAACCGATCACTGGAAATGATCACTGTGAGACATCTTCGTCACTAGTCACGAGGACAGTGAGAGAATATGTCAGGAAAATGCACCAGATGACTTTTCATCTTCAGTAAGACTTTCTTAGCCCACATTAACCCACAGCTACATATATTTTTATCTGCGCCAGTTGTCTACCTATAATTTCGGTGCTCATGGGTTATCTATGATAACGTTGTGGCATGCAGGCCTGCCCTGCAGAGGAGGCAGTAAAGTAACCTCATCTCTATTAAAAGATGTCACCCTAACACCTACTTTAATGGCCTGGAGCGATAACTGCACCGGGCGAAATAAAAATCAGATGCTGCTTTTCTTGTGGATATACCTTATAGCAATTTGAGGAGGTACATCACAAGTTTCTGCGCGATTTGGCAGTCATAGAATAGCTGAAATGTGTAAAGTATGTGTACGTGCTATACATCTGAGGGCCTCAAGGAAACGATTGAAACTGTACGTGACCTTTCTTGTGAGCGGGATGGAAGAGAATGAATGTCTTTTCAATATAAAGAATGCTGTCAAAAAATGTTCGAACACCAACAAGCTTAACATATCAAAAATTGATTTGAGTCACAGTTGATGCTTCATGGAAAAATAAAAGTGAAACAAACATTCAACGAGCTTGAACAATGTTTTGACCAGGGTAGACTTGAAAGCATCACGGAGACGGGTTTTACTGTAGCACGAACTTGTTTTGGGAGATAACAACAAGATTCGAGCACTTACATGTACAAAGAAGAAGTACGTAGAGTAGGATATGCGATTGAGTATTCTAGCGCGAACAAGAGGGCTCTGAATGCTTCAACTGGTTGTTCAGGGAAGGAGGGAGGAGTGGGAGTTAGTTGCCAGAGAGATAAGAAACGAATATCTATCACGAGAACTGGAACACGAATGAGTATCTGGGAAGAGCTTAGTGCTGGGGAGAGGAAGTAATTGAGAGGTGGGAGGAGGATATTTTGGAAAGTCCAGAATGGGAAAATCCGCCGTCACTTGGAAATAACTGAAGAGGAAGCGAACTTTCCCCCTGCTACGAACTAAGGGCTTGAGGTGCCAGAAATAGGTGGAGTAAATGTTTGGGTGAGGCCCAAAACAAATACTTTCCGTCAAGGGCAACTGCGGGGGGAGGTTCCCTCGCTCAAAATCATAACTTATTCGGCCTGCACTGAACAATCAATGAACCACAGTCAACGTGGTCCCCATCAAGAATATTGATCTTCCAGGACTTGAATTCTCTCAAATTTCGTGTAAAGAAGACTGATCTAAAAAGTATGATTCTATTCCTCACTCGGCAAAGAAAAAACAATTCCTTGAACAGCTGACATCATAAATTAACTCTGAATTGAGACTAAAAGTAAAAAGTATTTGGTTTTGTAATACCCTTTCTCACCTTACATAGCCTAGATTGTATTCGCAAGCCTAAATATCTGGTGCGTTGCAACACACAACTTTCCTTAGCTCTACAACAATTCACTTTGCACATGGCAAATTCTATTTAACCAATTCATTTATCACTCAGTCCCTTTGAACTTGTCAAACAACGCTTTACGGCAGCAGGAAGCGGTAGCGCCTACAGTTCCAGATTTTATTGTGCTGCTCGTACTCATTGCAGGACTATTATTGAGCAATTGGTACACAGATAATTAATGATGCTGTAAACACAAATTTTTTGAAGAAGGATAGTAATCGCTTTTGCAGAGTTATTGGGTAAAAACGTTTAGAACTGGTGTTAAGCGAAACGGCAGTAGTTGAAATTCAGGAATTTCTGGAGTGACCCCCATGTATCTCATGAGCGTTTTTAGGCACTCACCCTTTAGGTATTGAATTGGTCTACAAACCCAATTTTTTTTACCTTTCTACCAGAATTCCAGCGGAGTTTATACGGAAAAAAACTGCGCTAAAAACGCTTTTCGTCGAAAATTTTGATAACTTATTGTGCTGCTCTCGTCATTTTCCCCACAATGGGAATTTTATGGTATCATTGCCTTATTGAGAGTTATCAATATAAAAAATATAAACAAAAATTTGGTGTTTTGATCACTATGATAAATATAGTTAACTTTCGGTGGATTTTGTTCATTCCCTTATTTTGGCGTCCCATGGTAACCTGTAGGCTAGACATAAAGTTTCAGCTGATTTGGCGCGGTGGTTTTCTCTAACAACCGCGCTAAAATCGATTTTGTCGAAAGTTTTGCTAATTTATTGTGCTGCTCTCGTCATTTTCCCACAAATGGGAATTTTATTCTATAATTGTCCTACTGAGAGCTACCAATGTAAAAAATTTAATCAAAATCGTTAGAGCCGTTTTCGAGAAAAAAAAAATTTGGTGTTTTGATCACTATGATGATAACTACAGTTAAATTTCGGTGGATTTTGTTCATACCCTTATTTTGGCGTTCCATGGTAATCTGCGGGCGAGGTATGAAGTTTCAGCTGATTTGGTACGGTGGTTTTCTCTAAAAATCGTTCACAGACACACAGACCATTTTCCCAAATAGTGTTTTTTGGACTCAGGGGGGTCTGAAACGTAAAGATCTGAAGAAAACTCAAAATTTTTTTCAACTGATTACATAACTTTCCTTTCTACTTCGTAGAGCCAAGGAAAGTAAAAAAGGCATGCTTGAAATTGGTTCGTACTAGCCTAGCCCTTTTGAATAATATCGATACTAGGCAAAACATCTTACTTTGTTTTATTACTCTATTATACAGACAAAAAGTATTAAATTTTCAGCACTTAGATCACCAAATTATGCATGATGCACTTAAATATTGATTTTAATTTAATGATATGGACATTGATTCGCTTTGATTCATAGATTTAAAAAACTAAACTTTAGTATATGGAATGAGTTTCAATAAAGATATCACGTTTGTGGTAGTATTAATAAGGTTGTGTACTGAGAAAAAATCTTCTTATCTCTTAACTTCGAAAATGGCACATTGTAAATTGATGATCATTAATTCAGGTCTTCAAATGAATGTTTGTTTGGCATGAACAGCGGGTGCAACGATTTTGATTGGTCGTACTTTATACTGAGTGTACTGTTCTCAACAAAAAAATCGTGAAAGTACGATGAAAGATGTGTGCCTTAGAGCTAACTGCTTCTGAATAAATGTATCCCATTGTTAGGAGTCATCGAGACGTTAGGAGTACGCTGACATCTGTTGAAACGGTGAGTTGACATGAGTCGATCAATATTTCGGAAGAGGCTACCAATATGCAACAATCGAGACTCCTACAGGTCGTTTATTAGTCTCTAACAACGAACCAAAATGCGGTAAATCTCATTCACAGCGTTCCCCCTTTATCGCTATAAGTGAAAGAAAGGTTTCAATAATTTTTAGTCTGTCAGTTGGAAGTGTATGGAACTTTTTGAAATATTTTGTCATTCGAGTGTTAGATTGTATCAGCTAATGAGTTTTGAAGGGTTTCTACACATGATAATTACTTTGAAACATGGCTTCATAAATTCTTAATTGGAATAGATTGAGAATGATAAACGTCCTATTCAGGTCCGACGCGAAGCCTAAACATTCACCTCAACCTGCCGACCGCTGTGTCCAGCGGAATTACTTGGGGGCGTAAGGATTTTCACAACTGTGGACTGCGTTACAAATCTAATTTAAAGTCGTTGGGGCAGGAAATGGGAAATATCTCACACTCACACACCTCACCTCGCAAACGTTGGTTTCGTCCTTCGGCCCTTTGCTCCTCGGAGACCATTTCTGCATAGCACGTTGGAATTCGCTACCCTTTCATCATCAGAAATTCAATTACCCGCGATATCTCCTCCGCTTTAACCCTGCGAGTATATTACGCGTGTCCCTAGGGCTGGGGTTTTTTTTCTCGCGTTGGTTCAACACTTAGGACTCAAATATAATAAGCTAATACCTTGCTAACCACTAACTTCTTGTTTCAATTTTCTGGAAACAGACGTAATTGCGCCACTTGTTACATTATTTATACACGCGAAGCGACAAGTACTGATGATAAAAAGGCGAATATTTCAGAGTTTGGCCTTAAGTAACTTAACAATATCATAATTTTAATTGAACTTCGTCTCTGACTCACCTAAGCGACGGAACTTCTATGGAGAAATCAATTTCGTCAAATCTTTCTCATTCAACTGAAGGGCACTGGGGAAAAACGACTTCAGTCCTTTTTTAACCTCTCTCGTTTGTGTGAACTACAGTTATCGGCGATTGCATCACCCAACAGGTTCTTATCTTCTTATCAATCTTGTGTTCGCTTGCTAGTTGTTCACACGTATCGTACTCAACTATATTACTTTCTCTGGAAACAACAGTTTTTCAAACGTGTGTGATTGTGCAGTATTACAGTGCGATGGACAGTGACTTTTCCGTGTCCAGTGAAGAAGAGATAGGACCGTCGAGCGGAGGAACAAAAAAAAAGAAAAAAAAAAAGAAAAAAACAGGTAGGGTTGGAGATGTAATGAAAACCTTGCGAACTACCACCCACGAACTTGGGCCTGACTGCCAGTGTAAACGATTTCACTGTTTCACTTCGATTTGTGAGCCAGAACGCCGAAGAATAATACGAGAATTTAACGATTTAGGGGACACCAATGTTCAAACTGCTTACCTTGCTAGTCTTATTACTGTTCTCCCAGCCATGCGTCGACGTCCACGAAAGAACGAAGATGAGGCACGAATTAATTCAGCTTCATTCAGCTATCGAGTCAGGATTAGTGAGAATGAAAAAATCCGCGATTTAACAGTTTGTATAAAGGCTTTCATATCCTTACACGGAATTGCAGGTCGACGAGTTAGGTATGTGAGAGATTCCCTTGTTTCTGATGAAAAATCGCCAACTGACAAACGCGGAAAACATGAAGTACGTCCACATAAACTGAGCGATGAGACCAAGGGAAAGGCGATTGACTTCATCAAAAGTCTGAAGGGCCGTAAATCCCATTATTCATTGAAGGATTCAAGGAAAGTATATTTACCTGATACACTAAATATATCTAAGCTACACAGAATGTATATTGAGCAAAACCCCGATCATAAAATGCAGTATGAATCGTTCCGCTGCATATTTGAAAATAATTTCAACATTTCATTTGGTTATCCGCGCAACGATACATGCAGCACCTACTTTACATTGAAGGCTGACATTTTTTCTCTAACTGAGAAATCGAAATCAAATTTGGATGGTCCCGTGAGTGAGAAGGCACAGAAAGAGCTCGACATTAAGCTACGAGGAAAAGAACTTCATCTGAGGAGAAGTGTTCTATCAGCTGAAGAGATGCTATCGCAAACGCTCTATGAAATCCAGCGATGACAATGGACTACCATAAAAACCTATCAACATCTAACATGACGACAAACGACGTATACTATAAACGTCAACTGAATTTTATTAGCTTCAACATCCATGTTTTATCGAGTTCGCAAGCCGTATTCTACACTTACGACGAATCTATTGCTCGAAAAGGAGCTGACGACGTTTGTTCAATGATGCACCACTTCTTTTGCCACATTTTGCCAATGGAGATTAGGTGAAGCTGGCAATATTTTGTGACTCATGTTCTGGGCAAAACAAGAACTTCACTGTTATACGATTTTTACACTATATGGTTGTGCAAGAGAAACGATTCGAAACAGTGAAAGTTACATTTCCGATACGTGGCCATTGCTACCTTGAATACGATCAAAACATGAGTCTTATTAATCAAAAAACGTACACAGAGACGCCAGAAGACTGGAGGGAAGAATTCAAAAGCTGTCGTGTAAAACCGAACCCATTCCAAGTAATCGACTGTGGACAAAATTTTGAATTCCAAAATTGGACTGCCTTTCTTTCTCTACTATACGCTGCAAAATGCCCCTTCCCTACCCGACCGGTCAGAATACTGAAATTTGGAAATGAAAAATCCCAGTAAGGTTCTGCACTAGGCAGCATTCACAGGTATGTACCAACAATCTCCGCTATTTGCAAAAAAGTCCACAAAAACCACATCAAGAAAGAGGACGTCAAACAGCGCGGTGATGTTAACCAAATTGTGCACAGGTCAGATACCTACCAAGAAAGCAAAGTGGGACGATTCATAAGCGCTTACATCATTCCTACGTCATTCTACCGACGTTTGACATACATCAACCAACCAGAAGAAAGTGAGGACAAATACATTGATAATCCACCGATTGACGCCTAATGCCGGGGAAAAGTGACATCAGTCTGTATATTCCTGAGAATATTTTCAAAATTTGAAAATATTTCATTTAATGATTGTGGAAAATCTTACCAAAAACTTATTTTTCTTGATACGAATTTTAATAAACATGTTTCTGATCAAATGCTGATTTTTGCGTATTTTTTAAAATGAGTCTGAAGTATTGTTCTTAGTTGGGAAACTTTGAATTTCATTTTCCTCAAATTCCGTCTGACGGGACTTAGGTCATTCTTCCCCAGTGCCCTTCAACTGTGTTCTGTTCTTGTTTAATCTCAATAGTCTGCCAGTGTGTGTTGTTATCGCGTTAAACTACATAGACTCATTGTAATCTCTCCAAGACTGCCAGGACAGAAAATTACTCGGACGTTATTGAAGAACAGATGTCTGTGGTGAAATTGATTGTCCTTTTCGTCGACCTAAGTTCAGATATGCATGCGTCGCTATTGCGTAATAAAAGACACCGCTTTTGCAACGTTGCCCAACCTGATCGAGCGCCGGTATCATAATTTTGTTGTGTAAATACGATGCTTTTAATACCGGCAGTATTTCATGAGTATGTACTGTACCAGCTAATGCCAGCATTCACGTTTTGAATTTTGATTAATTGGAGACTTATGGTGACCTTCGTTTTGGGTTAACAAAAACGCATATTTACTTCATAATTGTAGACTCCAAACACTTTCAATTCGAGTCTACTTTCTCATAATTTTCTTCATAAATGAGCGCGAGAAAGCGAAATATAAGTATTGGCGTTTGTTTCACGCCGGCTCTCGTGGACTTCAGTTCCATACGCTGTTTGAATGAAGTTTCCTCGTAGAAACCGTGAAAGTTGATCAACAGTGCTGAGAGCTTTCTGTCAAGAAAAGCGGGAGCCATGATTTGTTTGCAGGCTTATTAAGTAGTGAGTAGTGAGATAGAAGGACCTAATGCTCTTAAGCGAAAGCAACCAGAAGGAGACAAACTACGGGAGTGGAAGGAAATCAGTTGACGAGCAGCGTGGGGCGGCCTCGAAATAATTGGGCTCTCTCAACTTCACAATGATCACAATATTTGGTGGAAACCCTCCTTTTTTATTAGTCTCTCTTTCTCTCTCACTCTTTCATTCTAACTCTCCCGCGCAGGAATTCTCTCCGCGTTGTCACTCTATCTATCCTACGAAGGAAAGTCTTAATGGAAAACTTACGAGTCCCGTGGTTCTCCTCTACAACCAACTCCAATTCAGATCCCCTTCAGGTTACATAATGGATATTTCTCTCACTCAACGAACTTAGATTTCTGATTCTACAAAACAAAAATTCAGATTATGATAAATTTGTCCACAGGTCACAGTGTTCTCTAGGAATCAGCGCTAGACTTGCCCCCTCTCGTCACCATCAACATCAGACTTATAAGGGAAATTGAACAACCTTAGTTCCGATGGAGAAGGCGGATGGCAGCCCCTCTGGTTGCCAATTAGTTGCCAGGCGCTATGAGCCATTGCGTTAGGTCTGCTCACTACGTAGGTCCCATTCACTAGAGTACCGGCCAAACACCATAACTGCCAAAAGATCCACTACCCTTTTATGGTGTAACCTCTTACAATTTGTCTTAATACATCTCACTCATATGAAACTAGCGTTCTCACAAAACATTATGTTGGTGGTTCAATAACCTATTTACACACTGGGAGTTTGACAAACGTTATAAATACATATGATTGGCCCGCGAACCTCTGAAATTCAAATTATTGCCATTGTTCAACTGCTTAACTTTTTTCATAATTTGATAACAGTAAGCACGAGTCTGCCCTAAACAAAAAAAAAACATCTTGACATTCCATACATTACCTATACCCTAGCGAATCAATAAAGGCTGTGGCGTAAGTATGAGCAATGCAATAAATTCCGGAACGTTAATACCGGTTGATATGTAGTACCTTCCATTCTACGAAGTCGGTGTGACAACTATTCGATTAGGTTGTAGAGGGATCAGCGTCGCTGAATGCAAGAGGGGCTGAAGTTGTCTGTTGCGTCGCAGCAAATATCCGTATCCTGTTTCGGTTTACGTCGCTGCTACAACGGAGGATGGACGCAGACTAAGTTGAAGTTCTCACAAACTTGGATACAGCAGGCAGAGAGATAATGCATAGAAAGTAGCTAATTAGACCCCTAACGGCATTACTGGCGCAGTGGCCACAAATTGTTCTTGAAAACGTTTTATTTTTTAAAAGATGAGATATTATTTTAAGTCGCTTAACGCTATCAAACGTGCGTTAGTTGCCATCTTAACTGAATAATTCAAAGAACGTTATAATAATTTAACTTGTATTAGTCACAAGTCTCAGTTGCTCTCACACGATTCTAAAACACATGCGAACATTTCTTATTTCGGTCTACCTTTTCTTGATAACCTACACGACTGTGTAAAGAGTGTAGTACATTTCATTTCAAGAGATTCGAAAGACCGTCGATACCAGTCGTAATTTCCGAGAAAGTGGTTTTTAACGGAGCGGATAATCTTCAAAGTGACTGATAAGCTGTGCAGCAGGATGTAGAAACGGGGAACAAAAAGGGAATGAAAGGAGGAAAGGATACTTTGGAAAGTAAAGCGGGGCCACTGAAAAGCCCATTTACCAACCCACTCAGAGGAACGAGGACGCCTACAGCTCACGAGGAGGGCTGGAAGTAGTCGATAGGCAGTTAATAGTAAATATTTATTTTTCGATTTTTTTCTCCCAATAATAAATGATGATTTTCTTTATAACCGATATCGATACTTCGTTTAAGAAGACCGATTCATGTGTTCATGCGAAGATTAGTTATTCTAGCGAGGAGTCTGAAAGCCAAGATATGAAATTTAGGCCAGTTTGACCTTTGAGGTTCATTTGAATTCAAGCCGTTACATTGGATGATTATTGAATACAAAAACTGGTGTGAATTATGGGCCACTGAATTATCGTCCGAAATTATACTACGTTCTAACGATCAAGTATTGGCGTATTCACAGCCTGATAATTCCAGTATCTAAAAAATTTTTTTTGGAAACCGTGGAGAAGATGAAACCCCTGTTAGACGCAAAACGCCGAATCAGTATGGGTTTTTTGACTTCGGAATTCTCGCACCTGCCCTAGCGGGATTCCCTTAACAGTTAAGTCATTGTTCCGAAATATCATCTCCACCCCTCTTTTCACATTCCTTCCCACAACGGACAGCTCCTCCCAAACTCATTCTCCTACGAAGTCTCGCGAAAGTCGGTTGTCTCCAGTTCTCCCAACACAGTCATCAGTCTCTTTGTTACAGATATTAGTTTCACCTCTCATCGATATCTAATTAGGATTTCTCCTTCTTCCCCAGTACAACCAGTTTCACGCCTTCAGAGCCCTCCTTGTTCGCGCTTATATACTCATATCGTATCCTGTTTAAATCACCTTCTTGTATATCTAAGTCTCTAAATCTTGTGATTTACCAACTCTTCAAATTGCAAGTTCGTGCTCAACTAAAACCCGTCTCCGAGATTCATTCAAGTCTACCCTGGTCGAAACAACCCTAATTGAACTGGAAATTGAAATACTATAGAAATATGAATAGAAATAGAAATTTGGGATACGGGGAAAAACGCAAAATAAAGTTTAAAAGAGAGGTGATACATCTTGAAACTCCGCTTGTTCTCAACATAATGAAGTAGCGTCAAGCGTGATAGCTAAGACTTACTAGGAAAGTCCTATAGGTGGCAATGTGACGACTGGCCTGGAACTAGCACACTTCCTGCACACGATATCCCCAGTAAGCAAAAACCCACGTTAAAACAGTGTCGGGGTTATTTCTTTGTTGTTTAAAAATCAAATAAATTGCCAGGCTTTTTACGCTGTAATCACGGCTCTCATACTATCTTTTATGACAAAGATCTTTGTTTGGAAAATATCGTAAAGTTTACTGTAAAGACAATCAATTTAAATGATATTTGATTCGTTTTGGCCCCAAATTACGTTTGCCTAAAACCGCAACTGAACCGTGCCCAATAAACGGTAAAAAAATAAATCAAGAAAAAATTATCATTATGAAGTTTGAACAGTTCTTTAGCGTAGCTCATATTTCAGTTCCAATCAATCGTACATGAGCGTCAAAATCCATTGGATAAATAATTACCTGAAGTTGTATCAAGTTCCGCTTCTGAATTTTTTCTCCAATTCAACTCAAAGCTGTGGAAACAACTAAGTAACTCCCATCTTCGGGTTCCTGATTAGTTGTAGATGTTCTTCTTGAAGAGTGCACAGAAAACTACGATAAAAAGTTGCTGTTGAAGTTCTTCAAATGACCTTCTGAGAGTTCAAGTTTAACGTCTGCGGCTGCGAGAAACTTTGAATCCACCTCTCTCAGTGAATTGAATGAGATTCTCAATCTCAAACGAGTGTCATTGAATTAGCAGCAGAAAAGTTATGGTTGATGTCAGAGAAACTTGGTGAGTCGGTATAATATTTATCGATGAGTATTTTTGCTGTGGAAACAGTAACACACCGTCCTTAATTCCCAGGAACTCTTCTGTTACTCGCCTAAAGGCCTCATCAGTCTATTGGCGCTCAAAATACAAATAAATTGAGAGAGTAGAAGTAGATCAAAAAAGGTAATGAGGACAGATTAACGAACAGCAATCAAACGCTGACTTCCTTACTTACTTGACATTTTTATCCTTGATTTATTTCTGCTTTATCGAAGGCCTAATTGTAAGGTTGGCTCATAAATACTACCAATAAACCGTCCACGTATAATTGTATCCTCAAACGAAGCAGCGACAAAGTCCTTCAGACGAAAACTAACAAACAACTACCAATTGGCTAAACGCCGAAAAAAACAAATAGATAATTTGAGGTAGTAACGGCGAAGATGCAAGAAAAGTGAATTTAAAGGTTCGTTACGCCAGGCTCAACGCAACACACTGGCTGGTAGGAATACGGAGGTTTGTACACAGCACGGAAGTCTAGGTTGGGATACTGTGGAGCCAATTTTCCAGCCGGCTTCTGTAGATGTTGAGATCTCAGGAACCGTAAGGAACCGAACGATTTCAAAGGGCACCTTGGACGGGAAAGAAAAATAGCTGCGCAGAGAAAACCTCGATGGGGATCGAACAATGAAGGGATAACGGGACTCGTAATATTCAAAAGCAACAGCGACTACAATAAAATACCCTCTTTCCGCACTCCCCGTAAATTCGACGACCTGCTACATATACAGGCCTTCGTTCAACGCATTTCTACAGGAAAAGTTATGGAGAACAAAATGTAGGTACTAGTTAGCTGACAGTACTCCGTAATTTTTATAGAAATCGTTAGAGCAATTTTTGAGAAAATTGGAAAAACGATGAAACGATTCGAAATATCTCGTTTTGCGAGCTATCATGGCTTATATCTCCGTTCAATAGATGGATAAAGAAGTACTCACGCAGTACACAATGTGGGTATAGGTTGCTACAAGACATTCCGTAAGATAGATGAAATCCAGGGATGCAGTTACTCAGGGAATTGCAAAAACCAAGAATGTTTATTTTTACTTTCCGCTACCCGAAGGGAAGGAAAGTATAGTAATCGGGTCAAAAAAAAAAAATTGGGTTTTCTAATTTCGGCGCGTGGTCCGTGTGTGTGTCTGTAGTTCGATTTGCGGGAGAACGGCTGATCCGATTGAGCTGGTTCTTTTTTTTGTTTTGTTCGATATTTTTTGTGGACACCAAAATAAGGTTATGGACGATTTCGACCGATGGGAGGGGGGGGGGGCGAAAATGTACCAAAAACCAGTGTTTTTCGCATTTTTCTCGAAAACGGCACTAATGATTTTGATTAAACTTTCAAATTATCTCCCACTGATCGATACCTAACTTTTCTTCTCCGTGCATATCTCCATGGAAATACGGTGAACGGAGATACAGGCCCCTGAAGCAAAAACGGGTTTTTTACGCTTTTTGGCAAAACGGCTTCAACGATTATCACCAAACTTTAGAGATGTTTTTGAATAGTTATTACCTACATATTGTTATGAATAAATGTTCCTCTGACAGTCCATTGAACAGAGATAAAAATCAAAATGCGTCGAAAATAACGTTTTTTCGAACATTTCCGTAAATTTCAGGGTCCCTTCTTCACCAGATGTGATAAATTCTAATGGAAAGTCTTATATTTACCCATACCCACATTTCGTTCTGCATAATTATTTCTGTATATATATGTTGAACGGAGATATAAGCCAAGTTAACACAGAAAAGGAGATTTGTCGAATATTAATTTATCGGTATTCCAATTGTCTCAAAAACGGCTCTAACGATTTCGATCAAACTTTCGTAGTACTCTCAGCTAACTAGTCCCTACATTTTGTTCTCCATAAATGTTTCGGTAGAAATGCGTTGAACGAAGATATAGCGCCCGCCTATGTAGGTGATGTTCGAACTCAAAGGGGTGGCGGAAAGTAGTGTGTTGCTACGCACCAGATATTTTTATTTCTACATCGGTTCAATGGACTGTCAGAGGAAGATATATTGATCCGTAGGTATTAACTATTTTAAAACAATCTGTGTGTTTAGTGGAAATCGTTAGAGCCGTTTTCGAGAAAATGCGAAGAACCCATGTTTTTTGGTACATTTTTGTTCACCACCCTCTTTCCTATCGACCGAAATCGCCCGTAACATTATTTTCGCGTGTACAAAAAATCACGAGCAATATAAAAAAAAAAGCCAGCCAGCTCAATCAGTTCAGCCGTCCTTCCGAAAATTTATCTGTAAATATATAAATTTGACGACGGCACCCGAAAAGGCGAAACTAAATGAATAAAATTAATGAAACGGGGAGGGCGCCCAGACTACTCTACGCCGGCTCTAGGGTTGGAAGGATCTAGAAGGGGAAGGAAAGAAGGATAAGAGGATGTTTCACGATAGAACAACCACCAGTTTAGACACGACCCGAACAACACGCCAGGAGGTGATACTTCGGAGAGCGTCTGCTGATTCACTCAGCCGACGCATCTCTTCTGCACGTTTCTTGCACCACACGGACACCAACCCCGCGTTTTTTTTTTTTGGATTCAGTAGACCTGAAAACGTAAAGATCTGACGAAAACCCAAATTTGTTGTTGACACGATCACGATACTTTCCTTAACCCTTTGAATAACGGCTGGAATATATAACGATAGGCTGCTCCTTAATCCGTTTTCTAACAAGCGTGTTAACACATATACTTTTCGTGGTTCCAGAAGGTACTTTGAAGACTTCACGAAAGCAGATGTTGAATCGTGCAACCGATATCGTTGCTGTGGTGTTATGATCGATGTGAAATAATCTGGGAATCACTAAAAGTGGTGTTGTAATTTCTTCAAAAAACAAGGAAAGTAAAAATGAATAAAAAGCTTGTGAAGCCTCTGATTTGATTTGCGTATTAATTAACTGTACAAGATTTCAGCATTCAGTGGAAAGCCAATTACTTAGGAATAAAACGTAAGCGCCCTGTGGTTTGAGGGTGGAAAATTAATGATGGGGCACAACGTTTTGGTGATCCAATCGTAGAGAGCTGCGGTTCACTGAACCATTATGGCTTATAAAACATCGTCGAAAGACTTGGTAATAAGAACCAAGGCCAGCGGTGAACGCGAAACGCAACCAATTTCCTTCACGTTTTTGGTTACTTCCGTTTATAATGGAATTCTACCGGTTGTAAGGCTTTCGTCTGAGTAGGTGGATTGCAATGCAAGGCATTACACGTTTCCTGTTTGGAAAGTTATTACTATTGCATCAATGGTTGATAATTTATTGTAACGTACGCATGCTGACATGAGAGAAAATATAGTGCGTACTTGCTGTTTCCATAGTACTGCGAAGCGATGCTTAGTACTTAGTTTAATTGGCGGCATATAAATGATTAGAAATGTATGTTAGAGTCGTTTTGTGTACACTTCCCATTTTTCCCTGCGATCCCCATGCCGTTAATGGGGCGGCCGCTAAGGGCATATTAACAACGGTGTCAAGAATTGCTGTGTTCAAAAAACCTGCTGAACAGCAAAATCAACTGCTCAGGCGTCGAGGGGAATTCCCCCCCAAATGAAAGAGATGATCCGGCAAAAAAGGAAAAAAGCTGCTCGACTCCTCTCCACTCACTTTTCAGAGAATAAATTTAAAACGAGCTGGAAATTGGGGGAAGAAAGCCAGGGCAAGTTAGAAACCCTTCTCTTACTCGAAAGTCGCCTCCGCTCGAAAATACGTTGCGTAACCTTATTATCCATAGTCATTACTCCGACATGTCCATAGTATCTCACGGTACGTGTGAAGTTCTTTAAGCTCGTTGTTACCTCATGAACGTTTCTGGTAGGATGCTGCTCGCATTGATTCTTTATAATCTTCATTAAAGTCCGTGTCCGGGCATATGTTGTGGCTAGAGTTCCGATTCGGTCGGAGGAGGAGCAACCACTCGAGTAACCATTGCCATTCTGTCCCATAGTTGTAATGTAGTGTTGTCGTGAAGTCTTACCTCATGATTTACTTCGCATGGGCGGGAACATCTAGAGCATTAGAGCTGAAAAGAGTTTTATTTCCATTTATTGAGTCAGAGCGATAATTGACTGGGCTGTATAGGTTCCAGTGAACCTGCCACTTGATGTTAGCAGTTGAATCCTGAAGAGAGCAAACAAATAAAGAGGGACTCCTCTAAACGAAGATCTACAGCGACGCTGACGTTAATCAACCAGAAGAATAGTTCTACAAAGTTTTTTAGCGGCCTTCGTGAGATTGCGGATTCGATAGAATGCCCCTAACTTTTTTCTAATTAAGTCTGTCGAGAAACCGAGTTTGGTGAGCTGGAGTTCGCTTTTGTATGTTCGCTCGATCGTGAACGATCGCAATGCCGTTCAACGAACCTTTCAATTAGCCAACAAGGCCTCTCTTAATCTGCGCTTTTTCATCAAACCAACAACACGAGCGAATATCAGTAGTGATCGTGGATCTCTCCGAAGTCCAAAGATTTTTGAAGTTTCGCGACGCTCGTTCGGAACGCAGCGTCCCATTCTTTAGAAAAGAAAGCATTTAGTTTTTCCGGTTCAAACTGTTTCATTTCGTCTCATTCCAAAGTTTTTGCACCCATCCCCTTCACCGCCCTTGAAGAACCCCTTCGTTTCACGACATTAGGGTTCGCAACTTTTTTCATCAGTTTTGTCACGCTAAATTGAGGCCAGAACCATTGTTCATTTCTTACTTTGAAACTGTTCTATCCGCAAGGTTAATTTGGTACCGATTGACCATCAACTACGTCCAGTACTTCCATACTGCATTGAGCAAGACATGACAGCTCCCTTGCAGTTTGACAAATTGACAAATTGACAGGTTACAAATGGACTGATTCGACCCCAGTAAAATGTAACGTAAAGCTAATTCTGGCTGTTAGAACTTTGAAAGTTCACTCTTACTAATATCACGGTTAGTACCTGGTTACTGGTTATGATTTGACATCTCAATAATCACTACTAGCTGTAGCATCAAACTCTAATTGCCAACCTGCCTGTCAGACCATTTCAGAGCTCTCCTCTGCTTTTAGTCGAAGGTGAATTTCATCGTATTAGAGTGCGACATTTTGAGAAATTAGTGATACGAAATTTGTTTCATGTCATTTTGTGATGAACTTAGGGGCTTAACTTTGTAGAATACGTACAAAATACATACAAGATGATATACACATATATATATTTAAATTGAGAACTGGGGTGAGAAACGTGGTAAAGATAAGGACACGAAATATAAATTACCCTATGCAATTCGACGTTAATCCTCAGAATAAGATATGTTTCAGAAGGCGAGAAAAAACCTACGCGAACAGTTCCCAATTGTAACGTGGACCTCGGAAACCATCACCTAACTACAAAAAAGGGTCATGCTGAGAGGGAACGAGATGATGTCATGAAATGAGTATACCCGTGTGAGCAGTTCGGTCTTCCTTCTCCTCTCCTCATACCAGGGTCGAGTAGGATTGCCTGAATGAAATTAAAGTTGCGAGGCCTGAAGGTAATTAACGTATAGGTAATTGATGGAACTGTCAACACGATTTTTTCAATTACTTTTATTGTCGTTGCGATGCAATCAGCTGTCACGGATTAACTCAACTCGTTCCTGACTCGCTCAATTTGTTCCTCCCCTCTCGTCCAGCGACTTGCTCATTCCTGCCACCACTAACACGTGTATGGTCTACGTTCTGTCGTTAGTTCTTCAGTTTTGTCTACATCTTAAGAGCCCTGCTGCTTAACCTCTAATTTCTGGTGGAGTTATGTCGCTCCGATGAAGAAGGTTTCTGTGGTTGGTTAACATTTGCCTAGAGGGCTGCTATCTGGAACTAAGTAGCAGTTATGTTTAGAAGCGTGTCGCTTAGTCGTTTTCTACCCTTCTTCTTAATTCTTAGATGCGTATTTAACTATTTTAATAATCTGTCCGTACTGGGGTATGTCCTGCAGTATTTTTCGTTCTGCTCACGCACAATAATTGTAAACTGTGTGGGATAAATCTGTTAATTCATTCATAAATGGTCGTTCTCCACTTTTCCAACGAATGGATCCGATTTGGTTCAAATTTACGGGGCCCACTCAACCGATAAATGTTCCCATTGAAATGCGTTTGTCGAAGATGCTCGTATTCGAACCGTGTCATTGAATGTAGAGGAATCACGAAACGTCACGTAATTCTTCATGCCTGATATTTTAAATTTGATTCATTTATACTGATTCGCCGGGTAGGGGGACACAGAACAGTGTAGTAGTTAGTAAAAAACGGAAGTAAAAGTTTCTAAATGTCACGAAAGGCTAAAAACTAGCTTCTTAATTCGAAACCAAATCAAATGTATCGGAGACATCAACATTAAGAGTTACTCTCTCATTCTATCTCATTTTATCATCAGTTTGCCAGAACAAAAAACCTTACGTATTCGTGATGAATAATGCACTCGAGGGAAGAAGCTCATTCGCGTGGTTCAGCTTCCAAAGGAAGTTTTAAGTGCCTTCCACTGCCCTCCTTTCCACCTCGGTAAGCTCATATATAATGCTTGCCACGACAGCAGTTGGAGAATCGAAGCTTCGCTTGCGGTAGGCACGCGGAGGGTGATGACCACGGGTTCGTACGAGGGTTTTGCTTAAACTCGTGAATCAATTTGTTGATCTGTCCATAGTGGGCGAGAGAAAGCGATACAAACCCTTTCCCCTCTTTACCAAGGATTCAATTGGTAAACAAAGTGATGGATTCGGCGGCTTTTGGAGTGGGGAACAATCGAAGATGGTTCGCTGTATTCAAAGCAACGCCGCTATGTGCCAGATTTTGCGCTTAATACAAGAGGGGAATACATCTCGTGAAACGAAGAAATTAATGGTCCCATTTTCTTGCGACGCAATTACTCTGATGTCATCTGGCATATCACAAGACCACAGCTCAACGAGGCTGATCATCGCTTAGTCGGTGGAAGTATTTTAGTATGCTGATTTAATTTATTCGAACTGTTTACTGTTGATTTCAATTATAAAGGAGGAGATACAACCGAAAGTTGAATTTTTCCTTCTATTCTTTTTTCGAGCTAAGCAAGGAAAGAATAATGATCTTGACCTGTGTCCGTTAGTGCTAGGTCGTAGGAGAGCGGTTGTGATGGTCTTGCACGCTGAATATGTAGTGGTAGTGGCAAGGGCCGCTTTCTTCCCACCACTATGTAGAACTTCACCACCTTCAAAACTTAATATGTTCTTAAATCTCAGATTTATGAAGAAAAGGAAGACGATTTATTATGTTTCTCACTGTTTTGCCTTTGACTTCCATCATTGAAGCCTCAGTAGGCTTACTGTAATCGAAACTGGAGATTTTTGTGATCGACAAAAGATGGAAAATAAAAATTCTTCGGAAAACGTTTCACTTGGCAACTATAATATCTTCGGTCGAACGTAAGAAGGTTCATCGATGGTCTTCAATGAGATGACGGTACAAAGGGGTATATGTTCTGGAGAAAGATGCGGAGGTTGTGGCAGACGGAAAATCGGTCGCTTGAAACTTTTCCGTGTTCTGTTCCCAGTTCCTTAAGATGAATGGTCATGTTTCACATTTTTCACGACATCGTTTTGTGAGAAGAGAGTATTACTGTAATTGAGTGGAGGAGCTTCCCCCGCATTGGGCTGAACTCTGTGTAGATCTCCTCACGGAACAGCAACTTGCCGCCATCGACGAATGGGCGTTAGAGAAATGGCAAGCGACATGGGAATCGTCGTCAAAGGGACATGACACGTATGAGTTCTTCCCCAACATCCGTGAACGCCTTTCAACAAAATGGGTTGAGCCAGACCACTGGACGAGCCAGTTCCTCACGGGACATGGCGACTTAAATACGCGGCTCCACGTTTTGCGCCTCCAGTGTGGAGGAAACAAGTAACCACGTGCTGCTCCACTGTAGTTTCTACGGACTGCAACAAAGCTAGCCTCGCCGGATTCGCAAGTAGTAGTGGTGGCTAAGAAACATGGTCACAGTTGTTCTGTCGTTTTGAAACTTGCCACCCAAGTAAATAGTTAAATTAGATAAGAAACCAGATTAAGAACTCCTCCCAGATGGTACGGGATTCCTCAGGTGGTAACACACGGGCAACAGTTCAGGTCTGAGTTCGGTGGAGGCTGCAGGGGTCGGCTTGCATACTAGCGAAACCGCAACTTCCATGACTGACATAACCCTCGTAGAGGGTTTAGGAACAGTCATCACATAAGAAAGCAGACCTGTTCCATGATGGGACGTGCAGCTATGAAATGAAATGAGTCCGTAAGATCCTAATCACTTATCAAGTACTGTTAAAATTCCAATACAATATTTTCGTTCGATGCTTTAACTGTATAGATGCGAACAAATTTCTCTATTAAATACTATAGTTCATATTAGTTGAGCATATAGTCCATGATGCTAGAACAGAACGACGCGAAAGACCTTTTGGTCAATGGAAAGCAAATGTAAGAGGATCAGAAAGTACTAAAGACATGACTTTCGTGAATAATACGTAGATATTCTCAATGTGCCGTATTAAGATTGTGTGGAAAACCGAGTAATTCACCTTATCTAAATGACGATTCCAGCCACTGATGCGCGGTTGCTCTCATCTCTTAAGAAATTGAAAAATGGGTCGAAATAATGCTCCCTTCAACGTTTTTAACCAAGCTCAAGAATGGTTTTGGTCAGATATCATGTACGCACAGATAACAACTTAACATCTACGAATCATTTAGAAATGCCATGAAACAGAGCTTGCAATTAATTTTTCAAAAACGCTCACTCCAACGTTCCAATCCCAACGGAGATTACTTAATTTTCTCCGGGAAAGTGAGACAGTCGTGTTTGATCCGTCAAACAAGTTACATCTCGCGTCCATATCGCTGTTCACTAACTCTCCCTCGACTCCGCCGCCGCCGCCGCTTCGGCTTTGTGATCGCCGGTTGGTGAGTCTATTAAGATAACCATTATCTTGAACGAACTCTGTCCCTTCCTCCGTTATGGAAGAAGAACCTCCTGACACCGGGAATTCCAGTTCGGAGTTCAATTTAGTAAAGAAACGTCGTGAAGACACAAGTAGAACACCGTACTCGCGACACCACCGTCGGGTTCACTCTCTAAGCCTATTCCGATAAAGACTGTCAATCGTTTTACTACTTTACAAAACAGTTCTGTTAGCGAGTCAATACCAGAAGAACATATCAGTGATAACCCTTCCAATGTTGAACCCAACACCCAAAACAATAATGTTAGAAAACCAGGGCTGAGGATCACATGCACACTAACGGATACCTCCAAAGTTGAAGATTTTATCGCACTTACTCGTAAGATTGATTCAACCGCCTACATTACAACTTTAAATGCTGGAGAGTTCCGCATCACACCTAGCTCCCAAGATTCGTACCGCTTATTTATAGCCAAATTTACTGAACGCAAAGACATAGAGTTCCACACATACCTACCGAGAGGGAACCGTCCGCATCGCGTCGTTCTCCGCGGATTCCCAGCCAACATGAATCCTAGCCAAATTGCTACCCAACTATTGTCTGAATACGGCATAAAGTGTAAACAGGTAGTGAATGCCAAACACATGACGGGCGATCTCAAGGGAACCCTGATGCCGATATATTATCTAGATCTTGAGCCAGTGGAACAGCTGTCTTTTCCATCAAGCATTTGGGAGCAGGTCCCATTCATTGCAAACGCTGTCAGCGATGGAACCATGCGCGCGGGCAGTGCTCCCGTCCCACCCGTTGCGGCATTTGTGCGGGTTTCCATGAAACAAAAGACCACATGTTTTCCAATCTCGATGATCCCGTCAGAAAATGTGTCAACTGTTCTGAAAATCATGCTTCTAGCTGGAAAAGATGCCCTATTTACCGTAAATTAGCTGGTACTGCCACGAAATTCTACAAAAATCCAAAACACCGCTCTAAATCAAACTTTGACATTTCGAAAGTTGATTTTCCCCCTCTGACCCCTAACACTAGCCCACAAACACCCGCCCATGCATCAGCATCTAACTCGGATAGGACTCCACGGCCCACAACATCCACCATGAAGTACAACGGAGCAGTACACAAATCTTTCAGCAGTATCGAGTCGCTAGGGTTAGGTACTATGATTCGGGACATAGTCACCGCTCGTACAAGCTATAAAAGATGAAATATCAGCCTCATTAAAAAGTATCAATTTCTCATCACTAATAAAACCATGAGCTCGAACAGTGATTCGATTCTCCGTGTCATGATTTGGAATACACAATCAATAAGGAACAAATTTCACGAGCTTTTCCATCATGTAACTTTATATAAAATAGACATTGTAATGCTGTCAGAAATCAAGCTTCCCGTTAATGCAAAATGGTCACTACCTGGTTTTAAATCTTACATAGCATACGACGCTTATGAGGTGGGGTGTGCAGGCTCTATGCTACTAGTACGATCGAACATCAATCAATCGGAACTTCTGCCGATCAGAGAACCGGATATACAAGTCGCCAGATGTATACAACATTTGGAAGGAGGCTTAGACGTGCAACTAGGAGCGTTATACATACCGCCACAATGCAGACGTCTCAACAGGAATCTGTCTATGGCTACTTTACTGGGTGTTATTCACCAACTGGGACCAACTTTTCTATTAGGTGGGGATTATAACGCCAAACATCCGTCATGGAACTCTCCGGCCTCGAATCCGTATGGCGTGTTGATAGACAACTGGACTCGCAGGTTCAATCTCCACATCAATCATGCTGGAGTACCCACAAGGTACGATCCAAGAGTCAACGTTCGACCTAGTCATCTCGACTTCTTTGTATCAAAAGGTTTGTCCCATCAGATTTCACATAGCAGAGTGGTGGAGGATCTGTCGTCTGATCACTTCCCTGTACACACTCTTCTGCACGGAACGCCGAAATGTTTCACTTCAAAGCCTTCACTCATCAATAATCCGATGGATTGGGTGATATACAAACACTATATTGCAAACAACTTATACGATCGTGCATCTCTAGTATGTGAACAAGATATAGACAATGAAATAGAAACAAAATCACCTCCCTGTTGACAACGGCCGCCAGAAAGGCTGCACCAACAGGGCCCATGAAACTGAAACCCAACATACAGGTCCCACCACATCTCCACCAAATCTGGCTCGAAAGGAAGAGAGCACGACGCTGTTATAGACGCTCCCGAAACCCAAGTGACAAACTCTTAGCAAACAGACTTGGGAATGCAATAAAAACCGAAGTTGCGAACATAGAGCACGAAAAACTAAGAGATAAAATTTTATCTTTGAATGAAAAGACGGCTCTCTTTACAGGAAAACCAAAACTCTGACAAAAAGAAACTGGTCGATCCCTCAGTTGAAATTGAATGGACGATGGATCTCACTTCCCGCAGAAAAAGCATCAGCATTTGCTGACTTACTCGAAGCACGCTTCAAACCCCACCCGGGACCTCGAGTAGAGCAAGCTACGGGTAACTTCCCATCACCAGCTGTATTCTTCTCGGCTAAAGATTTACGCAGAATTCTGAGCAAATCATCATCTAGAAGAGCTCCTGGATCAGACCTGATAGTGCGCCCCCTACTCCAACGCGCTCCAAACAAACTCATAGCTCGCCTAGACCACATATACACTTCTGCTGTGAGAATTGGTTATTTCCCCCGAAAGTGGAAGCACGCAAATATAATAATGATTCCAAAACAAGTAAACTCGAAGATAACATCATATCGTACAGGCCAATCAGCTTGCTCTCTCTACTCTCCAAGATCTTCGAGCGCCTGGTTTTCGGCCATCTCTTGAACTTCACGGGTCATGTAATTCCGCATGAGCAGTTCAGTTTCAGAGATTCCTTGCCTGGTCCCCTCCAACTCCAGCGCTTCACTTCGTTCATAGAAGCATCCTACCAGGCCAAACACGTATGTAAAGCAACGTACTTTGACGCCGAACAGGCGTTTGACCGCCTGTGGCACGAGGGTCTGCTATCAAAGTTATCACCACACCTTCCCAACAACTTGTTTAGTTTGATAACCCACTATCTAACCGGTAGAACATTCCAAGTATCTATTCAGGGAGAGTTCTCAACAGTAAGGCCGATAAATGCTGGAGTTCCGAAAGGCGGACGTCTTTCCCCGTACCTCTAAACTCTCTACTGGTACGATCTCCCTCTCCCGAAAGCCCCAGAGTTCTCAGCTCTATATGCTGACGATTTGGTTTATGCTGTTAGCTGCCCCGACTCGGATTCAGCCACTAACCGCCTACAGCAAATGCTACATGATCTGGGCCACTGGTGTACCAAATGGAGGCTCAAGATAAACCCAACCAAATCGCGGACAGTCACCTACACCTACAAACACTCATTTACCAACCACCCTCTGACCTATGACAATGAAGTAATCCCATCCTCCACCTCCCACCGTTATCTAGGCCTCATATTGGATCAGAGATTAACCATCCAATGACCACATCACCGAGTTACTAAGAAAAATAAAACTAAGGACTAATCAACTGAAACCCCTTCTTAACAACCCTAACTTACTGATCCATAACAAAGTCATGATTTACCTCTCCCTCATCCGCCCTATCTGGACCTATGCCCTCCCTGTTTGGGGTACCTGCTCGACGTCTGAGTTCCGTCGAATCGAACAGCAGCAAAACTCGATCTTACAGCGCCGTGTCATCCACTCTCCTCCTTATGTCAGAAACAAAACCATCTACGACGACTTCCATATTCTTAATCCCACCGAACTGCTCTACAAACACACCAGAACCTTCATCATTAATAACCGAGAACACTCCAACCCCCTCGCTGCTGATGGACTATCTCCTCCTCCACCAATGCCTCGTCTAAACCGCCCTCACTATGTATTCTGCACCTTCATCTCCATAGACTAACTGCAAAATCAAGTGAAGCACCGTGTACCTAATTAACTTCCTAGTTAATTAATGTCAAATGTTTTGATTACTTAAGCTAACTTGTCAATACGGTATGTTATTTAATTTAACGGTCGTAAATAAAAGGATGTAAAAAAAAGGGAAATTGAGAAGTGCCACGTATTAAACAACGCTGCAACTTATTACGCAACGGTTTATTATTCTGTTGCACAGCTCGACGGAGTCTCACATCGATTCAGCATCGAAAAATACCAGTAAACCATGAGAAATATGACCTGACTACAACGGAGAACGATGAAAACTAAGTATTGGCAATTGGCACGGCGTGGCGAGTCGAGCGGGCAGGTGGTTTTAATGAGACTGGAGGGAGGGAGTACAAATTATGAAACGATTTCTTTCGCTGTAGTTATTTTCCCGCGAGTTCTTTCAATTAGTGGACTTTGTTTGCCTATAATTACTGTGATTTCACTATTTTCAGTCTAAACTCAATCGTACACCTCTCAGAATTTTTCCATTCGACCCAGCATAAATAAAACTGCCAAAATTGTGGCTTTGTTAATGTTTTAAATCATTTTTTGCCTTTAACAACCATGGGTTTCGTCCTATCGGATTGCGAAGTATACCAAATAGGATTGTTGTATGAAAGAACGGATTTTTCCACGTTAATGGCACAAAACGGCGCGGACGACGGACGGGCATCTAGGGATGTCTTAAAACGTGTAATGTATCAAATTTGGTGAGGGGGTGGGGAGTGTGTAAAAACCATTTCCGAAAATATAGGGTTAATATTCAGAATGAATGATAAACCAAAAAGCGAGTGGCTCATCGCAAGGGGCAGAGTTCTAGTCATAAAATGTAATATTCAGATCCATTCGCATTTAGCCGTTGCAGTTCAGTATTGTAGGGAATTCGGAATACTTCTGATCTCTCATCGAATATATATGCGGAATTCGCAAGTCTACGAACGAGCTGAATCTGGTTAGAGGTATCAATTGTGTAGCTTCTGCAGTCTCGACACGGAGTTCGGTGAAGTCTCGATAGCGACCCTTCGGAGTTTCCACGGGTAGTTTGACAGTTAGGAGATCTTGATCGGAAGGTGATTGATGGTCAACTTGTCATGTACTCGCCAGTTGAAACCTGTTACCGTCATGAAATCTCAAAGCGACGTTCGAAATACCGATAGCTCGAAAATTGTTTCGGAAATTAGTTTTGTCGTGAAAACTACGAAACGGAAACTCGCGGAAGTCTTAACACGATGTACATAATAATGAGCTGGTTCCGGGCAACGTGCGACGTGTTGGGAATGAGAGCGTCCAAAATTATCCTGCTGCAGAGCCAAGTCATCAGAGCCCAAAATATTGATGAATCAAAACCGTAAAACGTTTAAATTTGTATGAATTCGGACTGCAGAAGTTAGCAATTTTCAACATAATGTTTCTCGAGTTCACTTGTCGCATTTTTAGACACGCATCAATACAGTAATTTGTTTGGCGGAAGGTGCAGGATTTACACAGCAACACGTAGACACACCTAATCTCATATATCATCTGGCCAGTACCCAACATTCGAGCAGAGAATCCCATCTTTTCTTAATACTTAGTTAAGAACATGAGGTGGTATAATAAAACGGAGAATGAAGGATAGTCTATTTTCGCTAAATTTGAGTTGCGTTTAGTGGAAATAGAGAACCGTTCTTTCACCGTTTTATTATTGAAATGGGTTTCTACAACTTCGTAATGAGTGCATGAGATAGTTTATTTTGAGAACATGCTGGAAAGCCTTTTTGAGAGTGAGCGAACGAGGTGTGTCGCAGTTCGACGTTAAATCTTACAGTTTACTCACTTCCTAAGTACATAGATGTACGTTTAGAATGTAAACAGTCTGATGTTTTGACAGGTTATTTACAAATTACTACTGTTATTATATTTGTATTGTTACATTGGATGAAGCAACGTCACAATTTCGACTGTTTAGGTGTACCCCAAATTGACTTACAACATCACAACAGATGGTAACAAACTTCGGGGTTTAGTTGTGTTAGGAATTGAGGCTAGTGTGGAACCCGGCGGTCGTATATCTTTCGTGATGATTGTTTTGAATTCTCAACCCCGTAATATCACTTTCGCTTTCCACTCCACACGGTTTACTTTACACCTCCTTTGATAGGGAAGGTAATAAAAAGAAACGAATGAACAAAAAGGGAGCTCCCAGGGACCGCGAAATATCGAAACACACACGCCTCGTAAGAAGAGATCCAACTTAGTTGGGTGCGAAGCATAAAATATAATACGAACGAACTTAGCCGACGAAATAACTTTATAAGGGTCAAGTTAGGGACTTGTAATTTTGCTTGTTTCTTTCGTTACGTTCAACGGAGAGTCTGCTTCCACGAGTGATTGAGGACATTGCATCAGGTCGGCCATCACCCCTCTCTGCAATGCCCATACCGAAATTCCTGCGGCGTACTGCCAAATCAACAGTTTAAGAGGCTTAGCTCACTCTCGCCCTGGTCCGAAATTAGTAAGAGGAGAGCAACTAACATAACATCTCGAAGCATTAAATTTCGTTGACGACGAACCACAAGCTTCGAGCAAATGATCATCGGTGAATTAGTTCACGAAATTCCACCCATGATTTCTGAACGCTCCAGAAAGTATAGAAGAAACACTGGTATGAAAAAAATACTGAAAGCTCCCGGTGCTGTTTCAGTTGTATCGGTATTTGTCACCAGCATACTTCTTAACGGAAGGACTTCTTCTCGCTCCTGCAGAGCCTTCCCTTGAAATCACCAAGGAGAACTTGCTAGGTCGCTGACAACTTGTCAAACAAACATACCAACAATTCTGGACTAAATGGAGGATAACTACTTGTCTACATTGCAAGAAAAATCTCGTCCTAGTACAACAAGTGGACTAAGCCAGCAAGACCCTTGCAAGTGGGCAATCTCGTTCTCTCTAAAGACCCATCAGCCTCCGTACTGTCCTGGCAAGAGTAATTGAATAACATTCTGAGCGTGATGGAGTGGCAAGAGTTGTAACAGTTGTATCATAGTTCAAGCTGGCAACTGATGGAAGCTCCTTATAACCTGTAACGATCAATGTGGTGGGGAGGAGAAGATTCCTTGAAACAAAGCCCTTGAACCACATGATGTACAGACGATTTATTATAAAACAAAAAAAAGAAATTGTTCTCTCTCCGAGTAAAATAAAACAGTAATTAAAAGAAACGGGGTCCGCCAACTACACTGCCCCTGTACGTATAACCTGAGGCGTTGACTTCGTGTTCTGATGGATGGTGGCGATGTGATGAGTGTCCAGTTCTGACGAACTCGCGATCGCGTACGCGTCCGATTGGATTCCGAATCGGCTGTGCGGAACTATTCACTCCGGATCTCCGAATATACGTTCTGGATTACCAGGGAAAAAAAGGACACGAAACAATGTTCGGGTGGCCACGCTAACTTTTGGGCAAGCAATGAATCATTTGAAACGTGAAGGCACTAGAAATAAAAAATGTCTCTTACGTAATCGTCAAAAGGAAAAAAAAAGAAATAACAAAGGAAATGAACCCACGACCAAGGACACTCAAGGCAATGAGTGACCTTTGCCGAAAAACAGAAGCTTCGGCTCACATCCAGGTCCTGTGTAACTGACGCTAAAACATAACCAATAAATAACCTCTTTTAAATTTTTGAACGTTGAAATTTGATCTTGAATTTGGTGGGCGGTATGTTCGGGAATTGAATATAATTTTCCCCGTTATTGGTTTATTATTCATTCTGAATAATCACCCTATGTTTTCAGTCACGACAAATGTTTTACAACCCCCCCTCAAAATTTGATACGTTACGTTTCAAGACATGGGCATTCCAAATCTGCAATGTTAGTCCGCCGTCCCCTGTCCACCGTCCACCGACCCCCGTCACCCGTCCGGACCATTTGTGCCTTTAACGTGGTCTAAAAAATTCGTTCTTTCGCACAAAAATCCCATTTGGTATCTAGTTGTGCCCGCCATCCGATCGGACGAAGCCCATGGTTGTTATGGGCAAAACATGGTTAAAAAAATTAACGAAACGCAGTATAATCGCAAATAAGCCGTGTTTCGTATCGTTTTCAAGGCCTGCTCGACTCGCAGCGCCCTTTGGACTCGCAACATCCTGCCAATTGCCGTGCGAGGGTTCACTGGAAGCCCTCGTCCCACCCCTCCATCGGGTCAGACGTTTACGGGCGCCTGGCGCCGGGGGAATATTTTTTATTTCCGTAGTTCCATTGTAGTCAGGTCATGTTTCGTAAGGTTTACTTGTATTCGATGTTGAATCGAATGGGATGGGGGAGCAGTAATACTAGGTCAAGCTGTTCATGAGAATAATGAACCATTGTGTAATAATTTGCAGGGTTTACACGACGCTGTATGTCTGGAGCGTTCTTCCCTTTGCACGTAAGCCCTGACAAGGCATCGCCAACATCCGCATTCGTTCACCGCGTCCACGCCGACTCGTTTGTTTTCCCGCTTTTCCCTTTGCGTTTGAAGTTTCAGGATATTTCACTAAGTTAAGTTTTCAATCTCTTCAACCCTGAATTTCCTCAATCTTCGAAGAGGAGGCTTCTGCTACTTTCACCATCAATCCGGTACTTCGTTACGATTCACTTTCTTCTTTCTCTGGGACATTCGGACAATTTATTTTTACTTCTCCCGATTTTAATTTATTTATTTTATACCAAAATCTGACATTAATAATATTATTATTATTATTATCCAGACACCTTTGACTTTAATCTAAATAGATCGTTTCAATTTCACTTGATTATTATTTTTCGAATGAATAATCCTTCATTTTCAATTCTTCGTTACTCTTCAAATTTAAATTCGTATTTCTATTTCCGTTTCTACGTTCGTTTTTCTTTTCAGGTCCATTGGCTTCCTATGAATTCAATTTCCAGTTCCCCCAGAAGAGCTTGTTGTTCCCCTTGAATTGGAGTTTTGGCTTTTGGGTTTATTTATTTCTCACACTGTGCAAGGCGGATTTTGATAGCGAAACACGTTACACATCCTGAAATAGTTTGCTATTGATGTTAAAAACTACTACTTAACCTATAACGCACAAGTCGCGGCACAAATCAGCCTCAACGATGGCCCAATTTTCTCACATGCTTTCGCTCGTCATCTCACTGCTGGTTTTTTTAATCGCACGTTGTCAAAATGAGCGATGACGTTGAACTTTTTAGTGAGGTATTGAATCACACTGAAAATACTGCGATAAATTCAAGTTATGATATTGCGAACTTATTAACACAATTTTCGCCAGATTTTAGTAAGTTATGTGCTTTCTTTTGAAAAGAGGGATGTGAAGAACAACGGAGTGCGTTTAATGTTGTTGAAAACTCATGTTTTCATCTTCGAGAAACTTCGACGTCCAGTAGACGTCCTCTAAATGCATTAAATGCTGGTTACATTGAACTAAACAGCTACGGTTTTATTACGACCTCTTTGTTAAAAGAACTTTTCATCTATCGCGGCAGTCCAACACATTTCTCGGTAGAACAGATTTTCAGTGAGGAGGACAAATTTTCCATGCGGAAGGGCATTTCTGCAAAAAGTTCTTAGCGGTGACGGCTTCTCTGAAAGCTATTCAGAAATAAGTTGGGGCTAGTCATCCGTCACATTGACGATTTGAGTAAGTTGGTGAGAAATCAAGTGAATTCCCAATTGAACGGAACCATTGGCTTTTTACAATGTTAGTTCACAACTGCTTTCAGTCGTCCTGTATTGGTTGCTCTAACGCATTTAGAACGTAGGGTTTAGGATTGTTTGTTCACTGACCCACAAAGTTATTCTCCTGTATTTCCTGCAGTTCCCATTTTTTAGAGATATTTACGGGAGTTCTAAGCCGGATAAAAAAAGAGCAGGCCCAATCCAATAATCACTGATCCAGCTCGCTCTTACAAATGATATGAGGTAATATTAATATGTTATATGTATATTCCATACGAGACAGGGGTTGAATCATATTTAATTCCACTTAATTATAAAATTAAAAGACACTCCCTGTTCTTGAAAATCATAATTACTTTTGTTCTTCTTAAAAATAGTAGTCCCTTGTGTTTGCACAAGGGTAGACTTGAAAGAACTACAGAGAATTCACAACAAGATTTGAACACTCACATGTATAATGAAGAAGTGACTAGAACAGGATCTGAGTTTGAGTATACAAGCGCGAACAAGAGGGCTCTGAAGTTGTGAAACTGGTTGTACGGGGAAGGAAGGGGAAATCCGAATTAGATGTCAATGAGAGGTGAAACTGGTGTCCGTTGCGAGAGCTGGGGGACAAATCTCCGTCGGGAGAGCTGGGAGACGACTCACTTTTGTGAGAGCTGATAGATGACTGAGTTTGGGAGGAGCTGTCTGTTGTGGAGAGAAATGTAAATTAAGGGGTGGGAAAAGGATATTTTGAAAAGTCCAGAAAAAGGGAAAATCCTTCGTCACTTGGAAATAATTGACAAGCGGGACATCCCACAAGTACAAACAAAAGGGTTCAGGTCTCGGGGGAAACAATGACATCTTGCTAGTGCAAAGTGCATACTTTCAGAGGTCAAGAAATCCCAACTAATTCAGCCTGCGCCGAACAGCTGGCAGTGGAAACAAAAATCAATGTATTTCAAATTGTCTTACAAATAGTCACAATCAGCCTAAATCTCTCGAACATATTTACATAAATGTCTCCGTTCAAATGAATTTAAGTAAAAGTTTCGGTGTTTAAACATCTTCTTTCAAATTTTCATCGAAAACACAATTCATCCACGAGTTCTTGCGAAAGTTGGTCGTCTCCCAGCTCTCTCAATACACATTCATCACTAGCTCTCGCGGTATACAGTCGTCTCCTTGTTACAGATATTAGTTTCACCTCTCATCGGCATCTAATTCGGATTTCTTCTGCTTGGTTGTACGAGACCAGTTTCACGCCTTCAAAACCCCCCTTGTTCGCACTTGTATACTCAAATCATATCCTGTTCTAATCACATTATGCAACGTACAATAGAAAGTAAATTTATTAACTAGAAGTTATTTGAATAAATGGTAGTTCCTGAGCAGGCACAGCCTGGGCTAGAACGGCCATTTCAGCGTATAATCACAGTAACATTAACAACAGACAACCGCTTTTCTGCATGTACGAAGTGGAATTAAACTGCATGACTGACGTTAATTGGGCAAGATCCCCTGCTCATTCAACAGAAATGCTTCTCAAGATTCATCATTTTTAAAGTGATTAGGCTTATGTGATATACTGTGAGCTCTTCAAGCTGCAGGGAAAGATGCTTTTTGATTAACAACATTTCCATGGAGTTGGAACGGAGTGGAGTGCGAATATGAGGCTTATCGACAGTATTGGGATGTTGGTGGTAAAAAAGAACTGGACCAATGAAGAAGAGCAGTCTGCAGGTGAATACCATAGCCTTTTTATAAAGGCGATCACAGGGGAATCTTCTGCATTTCCCAGCCAAGCATCAGTTTCAAAATTCTCTCTAGACGACTATCAGGTTCCGCGAATGATCTGGAGGAGGAGGTGCTTTCCTTCACTCTACCACAAAGAAAGAAATGAGCCGTTGAGCCGTTCTCACTTAAATCTGACTACCGACGCTACAAAAAACACGCCAGACTTGGGGGTTCCTGAATGAGTAGGCTTCAAAACGCAATCATCTGAAGAAAATTCTACTCAAAGTTGCAGGATGTAAAAAAAGTGGAGAAGGCCGTAAGTTTTGACACTGTTTAGAGATTTTCGAACGACTTTTTGTTAGATTCACAAGGAGAAAGAAGTTACAGAGCATTTAAAAATTCGAAATGCGAAAGTGGAGTAAATGATCGTTCTGCAACAAAAAGATATCGTCTAGTAGAGAGTGTTCCAAAGGTAACTGTTGACCTGAGAAGTGAAGAGATTTCAAACGACATCTGTCGCTCCGTCAACTTGGGCTTCCAGTCTGTAAACAAACTATCCTGAACAAACATGCTCCATAATTGCAGCAGTGACGGTTGTGAGTGGCATTTCCTCTGTTGCTTATTTAGTACGGTAGACGTTGAGTGAAGGAAGAACTTCAAGGTGTGCGATGAATATTTACGAAAAGCGCTTAACACTAATCGAGTAGCTTCGAGTCGCACAATGTTGCCGGTGTGAAGCACGAGAGCGAGGTTGTTGGGACTTCTGCCCTCTTGAATATTGAGTATTGCATCAGGAAGGAGTGCTGATCATACCACTCAGCCAGTTCTCTTTTAACTTTATAGCTTCTTAATAATTCACACAGGCTCGTTTGAGTGATAACTTGAAGTACTAGCTCGCTTTAGGATTGCGTGGTGAGGCTCATGTCAGTCACTGCTGTGAACCTAGAGTATCAATTATTCACTTCTTTTTCTCAATTTATGTGGAACTGTAAGTGTTACCCGCTGCAAAGGGACTGAGGGAGAGTGAGAGAGTGAATGCTTTTATTTATCGACGTCGCGTGCATTAGAGCCATGAGGCCCTCTCTTCTATTCTACCAGAATCTAATTCTTAGTAACAGTTCTACTCCACGTTAGAAGCTCTATCGTAAATTCCTTAAAAATAAATATATGCACATACGTAAACAATCAAATTCACCTCCAACAATACATTACATAAAAGCACCATAGCAAAAGTGTATTAACTTATTGAGGAAGAAAATAAATGAACATGGCATATAAATTACATTGTCACAATTGAGTCATTCAAGTCAGACACCTTTCCTACCAGCTGGCTGTGGCGGGCTATAACCCCAAAATAGCCTCCAAGGACTGCCCTCCGAATTTTTCAGAACGCGTCTCTGAGAGAGGTGTTAAGCCGCCCAACAATTAGCAAAAATGTGAACTCAGGATAATAATAAGCCCAACAAACTGACAACATATATACCCGACAGTGACAATTCACTCACACCTCACACAGCAAAAAAAAACCAACGTACACCAGCCTTTCAATGGAGATACAGGACCAGTGTAGAATGAAAACGCTGCAAATGTTCACTCAATGTTTTATTATTCTCTGCCACAGTATGATTGAGATCTATCCTATTCAATCCGACGTCATAAGACATTAAGAATATAACATGGCTATATCAACAATATGGAAAATTACTACCCATGTGCAAACAGTAATGTTTTTAGAATATTTGTCAGACCCATCCCTTTCGATTCGGCATCGAAAAACACCAGTAAACGATAGCAAACATGACCACTACACCGGAACAACGAAAATTGACGTTTTTCAAGGTGACAGTAGGTAGTGAGTCTGTTACGAGGGGGGTTTGGAGACGTTTGGGGATCCACTGACTCAGGCAAAAATTACGGCAATCGCGCCGGAGCTCCGATCCACAATCCTCGACTTTACGTCGAGAATTATGAACAATGTCATATCACCACCTACAAGACCTATATCCGACCGGCCATTGAATATGGATCCGAGTTGCTATCAACAGCGTCAGCTGCAACATGTAAGGTGCTTGATAAGTTCCAAAACAAGGCCCTTCGGTATATAACAGGAGCAGCCAAGTCAACCCCCATATCGGTAATGGAAGCACAAACTGGGATCGAGTCTTTGGACCTTCGAAGGGACCTAAATACTCTCAAACTTACCGAAAAGATCAGCCGCCTCCCTGTTAAACACTGGACTGAGTACCGCCAAGCAAGCACGCGCCTTAAAACCCAGCCCACTTTGCTTACCTCGGCAGCGGCTATCCGCGGAAAGTACGCTCTCAACTGGCCGAATCCCGAGCCTCTTTCTGGCAACACATTGGCTGACCTCCAGTTGCCTGCTCCAAAGTACAACTTGTCAATAGGACTGCCTGCTAATAAGGGAAATTTAACCGTTCCAGAGCTGCAGTTAGGGAACTCTACCCCGCCGAGTTTTGGATACATATCTACACAGACGGTTCATCTGACAGGGCAGCAGGAAAGTCTGGCGCAGGATACTGCTCCCCAGGCCACTTCGAGGGTTCATTAGCATTGGGCAGGCTAGCGTCTAATTATGATGCTGAATTGAGAGCTATTCATGAGGCGGTGGGGTGCCTGGCAACCCTCGAAACAGCAGAAAGAAGAGCAGTGATTTTCGTGGACTCCAAGGCCGCAATAATAGCTCTCTGCTCAAGCGACCCAGCACCGGACGCTTTCATGCGCACCACAAGGAGAGCTATTGGAGCGCTTATCGCTGCTGGTTGGGAGTTAACCCTTCAATGGATCCCTTCACATTGTGGGATCCCTGGCAACGAGAGAGCAGACAGATTGGCAAAGCAGGGCAGCAACCAACCTGCTACCTTATCGGAACCCGTTACCCTAAGCCAAGCCATGAATGATGCGCGTCATACAGTTAAGGATAAGTGGCTACAGAGGACACGGGACCAAGCAGCTGGGAAAAAGTGGGCTCAACTCGTGAAAGAGCCAATACCACCAGGATTACCACGAAAGGATTTCGTTGCGAATTTTCGCATGGCTACAGGCCACGACTTTCTCCAGAGCCATTTACACCGTATTGGAGTTGCCGACTCGCGTTTGTGTCCCCTTTGTGATATGCAGGTGGAAATTGACGCTGGATGCAGGCGGGAAGCAGTGAGTGAAATGAGCGTAGGACCACGAGTTCTTGCCTCGCGAGTTCTTTCAGTTAGTAGAATTTGGCTCACTCTAATACTGTGATTTCACTACTTTCCGTCTGGACGTAGTCTTACACCTCTGAAAATTGCTCCATTCGACCCAGCATCTGGAAATACCTATAAAATGATACCTAGTACGAAATTTCGTTTGCGGTTAATTTTTTAAATCATTTCTTGACCATAATAATTACGGGTTTCGTCCAATCGGATTGCCGAGCAGGCCAGCACAAGTGGGTACCAAATGAGACTTGTGCGAAAGAACGGATATTTTAGACCACGGTCGGGACATATTGTGCCAATTATAACATCCTGGAACGACCGCTTGATAACGCTACGACTGCATGTATCGATAGGTCGCTTGATAACGCTACGACTGCATGTATCGATATGCGTCCGTTAGTTATCTCATATTTATACCATATTGGTCAGCCGTGAGGGAAGCTGATGGTTAAACCTCTAGGTTCAACGCCTGAAATGTATAGGGCTGGAGGACCAAGGCTGCTGCCTGAATTAGCGAATAAATACATAAGAAAATGAAATTGAAAATAAATGAAAGTCAAAGGCTAGGAAAATAAGGAAATACAAATTATTCGGAAATAAAGTATAGCTTCTATTACAAGGAATTGACTGAAAATGAAATCGAACGGAACAAAATAAATTAGAGCTCACGAATAAAAAATATCTGGTGCGTAGCAACACACAACTTTCCGCCACCCCCGTAATTTCGAACACCAGCTACATAGGCGGGCGCTATATCTTCGTTCAACGCATTTCTACAGAAACATTTATGGAGAACAAAATGTAGGGACTAGTTAGCTGAGAGTACTCCGTAAGTTTGATCGAAATCGTTAGAGCCGTTTTTGGGAAAATTGGAATACCGATAAATTAATATTCGACAAATCTCCTTTTCTGAGTTAACTTGGCTTATATCTCCGTTCAACATATATATACAGAAATAATTATACAGAACAAAATGGGGGTATGGGTGACTAAAAGACACTCCATTACAATTTATCACATCTGGTGAAGAAGTTACCAAGGAATTTACGGAAATGTTCGAAAAAACGTTATTTTCGACACGTTTTGATTTTTATCTCTGTTCAATGGACCGTCACAGGAACATTTATTCAGAACAATATGTAGGTATTAACTATTCGAAAACATCCTGTGAGTTTGGTGAAAATCGCTGGAGCCGTTTTGCCAAAAAGCGTAAAAACCTATTTTTTGCTTCATGGGCCTATGTCTCCGTTCACCGTATTTTCATGGAGATATGTATGGAGAAGAAAAGTTAGGTATTGATTAGTAGAAGATAATTTGAAAGTTTAATCAAAATCGTTAGAGCCGTTTTTGAGAAAAATGCGAAAAACCCTAGTTTTTGGTACATTTTCGTCCTCCCCTTCCCATCAGCCGAAATCGTCCATAACCTTAATTTGGTGTCTACAAAAAATAACAAACAAAACAAAAAATGAACCAGCTAAATCGGATCAGCCGTTCTCCCGCAAATCGAACTACAGACACACACACATACACACGGACCACGCGCCGAATTAGGTTTTTTAGACTCAGTATGGTCTGAAACGTAAAGATCTGAAGAAAACCCAATTTTTTTTTGGGCCGATTACTATACTTTCCTTCCCTTCGGGTAGCGGAAAGTAATAAGATATCTCGTTGGGGCCCTTGAAGATCGGAGTTCGCTTACCGGAAACGGAGGTACACGATCGCGGAAAGAATGGAATAGGTGAGATGAGATCGAGCGAAATGGGGTGATGAAGGTAGTGGGGCGATGCGTGGTTTAAACTTGTTAAAGTGGAAGTTGCTGTTGTGATGAGGTTTGATGAGCTTGAGGAGAATCGTTTGGGTTGCTATTGTCGCTCCGAATCGACCGATCGGGCCCTTAACAGAAGGGGCCCAGTTAAGGGGGCCAGACGCAGGAAATTTTTTGCTTACTATTTCAACCGCATATACCCATTCTTAATTTCATTGAATTAACACCTTTTCATGGTTTTTGTACATTTAAAATAATTATATAACGGGGTATTACATAATGAACATTAAATAATTGGCATAATCGTACAGCTGTCGTTATTTTTAATTTCAAACATGGCGCCAGAGCCTACGATGTCGGCGATATCGATAACCTGACCTCGGTCGTCATATTGCCTTATCAGAGGGAGCGGTCCCTATTCTTTGCTTTTACCTCAAATCCTTCACTGGTATCATACCACACTCTCTTCAAGCGTCACTACAGACACTTTGAATCACGATGACAATAATCCAAAAATCAAGAAATCAACTTAATGGAGAAACTGTTCAAAAACTCGACTTGCAAATCCCCAGCCAAATTCTTCTTCCTCCTCCTCCATGGCACAGGCTGAGGCCGCCTACTCCTTTGCTGAAATTGCACCCAACATGCCAACAGCCTTAGCATTCTTGCTGTCGTTTTTCAATGTCCTCCGACGAGGTATGAATGACGGGCACACGCCCAAACACCACACTCAAAGGCACAAACACGGGCTGCGGAACCGCCCTGTAAACGTCAATGGTAATGTTCAGAACCGTGTAATATATCACAAATGAATTAGATCATGGAAAACCTCAGTAGCAATATAGTTGAAGGTAAACGTTAATATAAAGTATGAAATGTTTTCAGACATTTTGGACGATGATAGTACGTTATTACGTAATATATTTAATTAATGAATTATTTGTTGGGCAGTCTTTGAACCTGGGCGATGCTCGTATCTTTATGTATGCTTCAATTTCTGCGTTCAACTTTTGATAGTTATTGGAACAAGGCTTTTGTAATAAAGTTTGAATGTAACGTTTCTGTCATGAACCAGTTTCTATTGTTTCTTCTTGGCATTTTTCCTTTCGTTGCAATTGTTTCCATTCTCTCACTCCCCAGCCCATCGAAAACTCTCCGCTTTCACCTTTCTATTAGAAAGGACCGGGAAGGACGGGTGATAATGAAAAAGTGAATTCCTAGTCATTCATTATTACAGAACCTTGTTAATCAACGCCTCCTCCTCTCCATCCTCATGGTCTCTCACAGTTCTCCCCACGAATTTCCCCTTTTTTAATGAGAAATTGAAATTACTGGTCGAAGGAGGGGGAGATATTGACAAAGGAAGATCGGGATGAAGAAAGAAAGGGGGATTTGAAGGTGTTTGAAACGTTGGATCACAATGCAGTTGCGACTAGAAGCTTCGATTAACACTGGTTTTCAAGGCTTTTTTATTGTTTTTTTTTTTTAAACGGTGGAGCCTCAGCTCATGGCCCTCCAGCACGTCACCTATACACCCCCCCCCACCCCACAACGCGGAGGACATCCGCAAGTTCTGCATTCGCCACCTCTTCCAGCTGAAGACAGGGTCTCCCAAACACACCACGGTGCGATGCCGCGAGTCCATCCCATACACACAACACATGCTCTGCCGTCTCTAGCCCCACCTCGCAGAACCTGCATATCTGTACCTCTCACCTGCCAATATTAACAAGGTGGTACCTCAGCATACAGTGACTTGTGAACAGGCCACATATGATCCTCACATCCTTCCTTCCCAGTGCAAGCTTCTCCTTGGCCCTCCCTCTGGAGAGTCGGATGAAGAGTTTTGACTGTCTAAGACCGGGCAACCCCAGCCAATGGGCAGTCATGCACCTGTCCTCCCATTTGCCATCCTCTCTACGTAGGTGGCTCCTGGTAGTCCCAGGGCTTGGGGCCGACAGGAATCTGCATCGATCCCTTCTTTGCCAACCCATCAGCCCATTTGTTTCCCTCTATACTCTAATGCCCTGGCACCCAACATGGCGTTACACTGTTGTCCTCGGCCAGGGCCTTCAGTCCAGTCAGACACTCCCGCACCTGCCGCAACGTAAGGCAATACGAGGCTAAGGCCTTGAGAGTGGCCTGACTACCCACCATATCCGTTTTGTCAAAAAGCGTGAAAATCTGTTTTTGCATTTTAGGCCTGTATCCCCGTTCACCGTGTTTAATGGAGATATTTATGGAGAAGAAAAGTTATGTTCTAACGAGTAAAAGATAATTTGAACGGTGGGTAAATTGAGGTATGTGTGGCTTCAGTCATATATTCTTTGTACATGCACGTGCTGTGAATCTTGTTTTGATCTCCGTCCTTTTCAAATTACAAGTTTGTGTTACAATTCTCAAGTCTACCCAGAATAAAACAAATTTTCTAAGCACGTACGTCTATTGGGGGGTTCGTCAAAGCGTATCGTTCCTGAAAGTTGACAAGTTGTGGTTGTACCTGCTATTTGATTGTTAAAGTGATGAATTCAAAGCGATATTTAAAGTAACAACTTTCCTTTCCTTTCGAGGACATGTTAAAGCTGCTCGCGATGGCTACATAATCTATTAGACGCGAAAACGTCTCTCCCAGAGCGTTTGAGTATATGAATAGATTAGGCCGGCTGAGAGGGTATTTACCGCGGGTCGCGCCTGACATTAGGGGCAGATTAGTTGGGGAATTATTATGGCTGTATATTCATCCGTGTTTCGTATGTGCTACAGTTTCTCCGAGTGAAATCCATTACTGTCAGACAGGAGCTGCGGTACAACTTAACTGCGCGGAATAGAGCAGGAAGCGAAGCTTGGCTATCTTTCATGTTCTTGGGAGTTACGTGCCAATGGACTGAGAATCGTTAGAATCGAAGGAAGTTTTTCACAGGATAGTTGGGAAATTAATGTATACGATGACTGATTATGTTCTTCAGTGGTGGGGCATGTAAACTAAGTCGGTATTCACCCTAAATCATCAATGATCAAACATCAAATGTTTTGGTCGCCTATTCTTTCCTTTTTTTCGGTATAAAATGTTTTCTGTGTGCTGGAATTTTTCGTGTAAAACAGCCCCAATTTACAATTCTGGAGGAAAGTCCATTCTCTAAGACGTGGAGTAGAGAAAACAATTCGGTACGTTCTCATAACAGTTTCAGTAAACTTGCATCGATGCCGCTGGAATAAAACCACACAGTCTCGAACTAAGCATCCATGGTACCCCAGCGTCAGCGTGCTGCACTGTACGAAAAGTACCCGTATTATCATAAGTGAGACGCATTCCTTTCTAATTTCATGGGCAAAAAAATACATTTTCAACGTCATGAGCGTATACTTTTCGGCGTTTCATATCGGCCTTCACACACGTTCATTCGTTTCAGGCCAACCCATGAATCTATAAGGTAACCAGTTGAGCTAACTCATCACTCGCCGGACGCTGTATATATCCATACCCTGATTCACGGTCACCATCTGCTGCACTGCCGTCTCACTTCATCACGCAATAGTGGATATACCGCTCTGACATAAACCGCTCTACCATCTTTCTATACGCAGTAATGGTTTACAAAAGAGCGTCAATAAACGTCTCCGTTCTCTTATGGATATGGCGGTTTTTGGTTCTACAAACCGGCGAATCATTATTACCAATTATTTTGGGATTTCGGACCTTGCATGAATTATCACGGGAAATAGATGTAGGAGGACTGAAATTTCATGCAGGTATCTGCGTCTGGTGAATAAATTGGGTAATTCTGGAAGAATAATGGACCAATGAACATGTGAATAGGTGCCAACAACGGTGCATGGATGCTAAATACTTGGCGCACCTCACAACTTTCCTTAGCCCCACGTACATTAGGCGATTTTCGTGGTTGTAGCAGTCAATCCTATCTATTTTTCACTGAATCTCTTTGGACTTACTGAAACACACTTCACATTTGAAGTTTAACTTCAAACTTCACGTTTAAAAGCGTTAATGTTCCGAAATTTGTTGAGATGCTCCCACTCACCATTGAGCAACCACTGCACAGGGAATTTATGAGTCATAATTATTTTTGAAGATTGGGCCAACTGCTTAGGAATTATTGAGCAAACACTGCGAGAAATGGTAGTAATTCAAACAGCAGTGGTTTCAACTCCGGAATTTCTCGGGTTGCTGCTAATTACTGTCATGAGTAATAAACACTCTTGTCGCACTCTCATTAAACCGTGTCATGTCAACATATTTCATACAACGCTTATTCGTGCTATTTCCCAAAACGCGTCTTCCAATCTTCAAATTCCGTCGCATTCGGCCTGCCCACAGGGCAATTCTTTTCTCGCCCAATAAATCAATTTATAAAATAGTCATAGCTAAAGTTTCACCAGAGTTCATTTAAGACGTTTTTGATAACTAACGCCAGCGACTTGGCGAACTATACTCGGTGGATTCGAACGGCTGAGTGTTAACAGTCCGTTTTCCGACGCGTTGCAGCGTTTGGTCCGTGCTGCTTGCTACATTACCGCTTGAGCTTCTTAACGACTTATCCCAACATTAGAATATTTACGAAATGACATTTTTTCTACTCGCACTTTGGCTCAGTGTATCAGGGGACTGGCGTCGACCGCGATTTTGTTTCAGGGATCGAGAACGAGAATCCGAAGACGAACGGTAAGCCCTATTTCGTTCAATGTGATGTAAGATAGCCAATTGGGCTGCTTGATAGAAAATAATAATTTGTTTGGAACGGATTTTCGTTTTTCATTAAGTCGAATGTCATTACAAATACTTCCTGAACATTGTTGCTAGTTTTATTAATTTATTTGGCCATATTCTGCTTATGTAAACAACCGTTCCACCAATCTCTCTCCCTCTCTCGCCTACGTCCTTTGTACGGTAATTTGTGTTTAATGAGTAACATTATATTTGATTCTTTCTGTATCTTCGATGTCGAGAGCTGTACATTTTCGTCTTCTTGTGGAGTCGCGTACTCTCAAATGATTGACCGCGTAGATGTACACTACCTCAAAAGAAAGCACCCAGACCAAATCTTAGGGGAGCATGTCGTTGTCGAAGGAGCGACCGATAATTGGCAGTTTTGGTGGCTCCTCTCATCTTATCCAGCACTCCGTCTTTCTTGGAATATGATTAAAACTGGTTTCCTGGTTTCAAACATAAATATCTGGTGCGTAGCAACACACAACTTTCCGCCACCCCTTTAAGTTCGAACACCAGCTACATATCTGGGTGCTATATCTTCAATCAACGCATTTCTACCGAAACATTTATGGAGAACAAAATGTACGGAATAGTTAGTTGAGAGTACTGCGAAAGTTTGATCGAAATCGTTAGAGCCGTTTTTGAGAAAATTGGAATACCGATAAATTAATATTCGACAAATCTCCTTTTCTGTGTTAACTTGGCTTATATCTCCGTTCAACATATATATACAGAAATAATTATGGAAAACGAAATGTGGGTATGGGTAAATATAAGACACTCCATTAGAATTTATCACATCTGGTGAAGAAGGGACCCTGAAATTTACGGAAATGTTCGAAAAAACGTTATTTTCGACACATTTTGATTTTTATCTCTGTTCAATGGACTGTCAGAGGAACATTTATTGAGAACAATATGTAGGTATCAACTATTTGAAAACATTCTGTGAGTTTGGTGTAAATCACTGAAGCCGTTTTGCCAAAAAGCGTAAAAAACCTATTTTTGCTTCAGGGGCCCATATCTCCGTTCACCGTATTTCCATGGAGATATGTATGAGAAAGAAAAGTTAGGTATTGATCAGTAGGAGGTCATTTGAAAGTTTAATCAAAATCATTGGAGCCATTTTCGAGAAAAATGCGAAAAACCCTAGTTTTTGGTACATTTTCGTCCCCCCCTCCCCCTTCCCACCGGCCGAAATCGTCCATAACCTTATTTTGGTGTCTACAAAAAATAACGAACAAAACAAAAAAGAACCAGCTCAATCGGATCAGCCGTTCTCCCGCAAATCGAACTACAGACACACACACACACACGGACCATGCGCCGAAATTAGGTTTATTAGACTCAGTAGGCCCCAAAACGTAAAGATCTGAAGAAAACCCAAATTTTTTTTGACTCGATTACTATATTTTCCTTCCCTTCGGGTGGCGGAAAATAAAAATTCTAATTGATCATCCATCAAACCAGGCTTTACAAACGCGTGAGTCTCCCATAGTAGTGATCGCATTTCAATTTTAATTTTCCGATACAATCACAATAATTGTTAGCAGGTGCAGCGGAGTAGGCTGAATAAAACTTGATGCTTCAATCATGAGATTAGAAATTATTTTCAATTAAGGGGGAAAGCTCTCACACAAACACGTTTTCAGGGCCGCTATTTATCTTCCAAATAAACGCTGGTGAGTAACAATCTGCGTGATGGTGTCGTAATCGCGACTGGCAAGTGGGGAAGATTTATTGGCACAGCGGTAGATGGTAATGGCATCTTACGAAACTGAATGAGCGACTGGGTTGAGGTTATGAATCTCGCTAAGTGAATTCAAGGGGAAACTTGGGCATTTACTCGCCCTCGCGTTTGAAGAGGAGGCATTGCCGTTTGCTAACAAATAACACCAAAACTTCTGAAGGCTTGGAAGTTCTCAGAGGCCTTGGGTGGTGGAGTAACGGAACGCTATTTCACCATTCTACGCTATTCTAATCATACACGTAATCCATCCATCACCAGATACGTCTACCCAGGTTGAGCTAGCGGAAGACAAAAGAAGCGTTTGGATGAGACCATCAACTTTCACGGTAAAGTATGAGCGGAGACTGACTGGCCTTCTGTCCAACTTTGTACCCGCTCAAGCTTGAATAATCCAGCAACACATTAACTTGGTGCTCAATAGTGCTCGGGTAAGATGAGAGCCCTACAACTATTCATTAATGAATTACTGTACTTCCTTAGACGAGCTTGAATATTGTAAATCCTTATGAATGGCGTCGGTGCCTCCGCATTCAACTCATGAAACATCATCTAGTCCCCGTGGTCCACCGCGTTCAAAGCCGCGCCCTAACGGATCCACACTCAGAGGAGGATGCACCTTGAGAGCGGCGAGACTCGACCAGTCACAGTAAACACTCACTCAGTTGACACTTTAGAAAGTTTTGCGAATGGGACGATAGTTCAACGATCAAACCAGTGACAAAGTTCGTGATATAGTGATGAAAAAACGTGGTGGCATGATTGCCTTTGGGATCAACCGAAAAGTGTCTCCGTTTGATGTCATATTATGGACGCAGAACTTTATGACACACTGGGCAAAGAACTTAGTTCCCAGTACTAATATCCTTCAAACAACGGATGTTCGATTGTTTACGGTTTCCTCAACCCGATGATTATTTTGCTTTCGAGAAAAGTTAACAGATTCAACAATATTTTCCACCTCCCACGCACTATCTGCCGAAAGGACCGTTCTGCTAGTCTTAATGTTTCTGTCATTCTACCAGGAAATTCTTAACTCTGAAAGCTCCTCCTCCCTAGTTGAAATCAATTTAGGAGACAATTTCCTCAGCCAAAGATTACCATGCGATAAAGAAGTCTTATTTTCGTTTTGTGCTTACATCACGTTAACTCTGCTCTGATACTACCACAGCCCATTCTACTCCACGTGTACATTGTTTTTTTCCCTAATAAAAATGTTTGCCTTGTTTTTGAGCAGTGACAGCCGAATATTGTGTGTGTTAGAAATGTGAAGATGGCTTGTTGTCTGAATGAGTTGCAGGTAATTTATTCCATCGACTGCGATTAAAACAACGCCATTTTCGCAAACAATCCAGGCAAATGGTCTATGTGCTTGCGAGCTGGGTGGTCCGAGTCCTTCGTTTTTTTTTCTTCATTTCCAGAGTGTTACTGCCAGGGTAGGGCTGCACTTGCACTGGATGGTGGTAGGTCAGAGTAAAACGCATAACATCAAATTTTCAAGAGTTAGGGGGGGAGGGCAGAGCTAAGTGGAGAAGTGATCCCTCGGGCAATGGAGAGTGGCACTAACTAAAACGGTGCATAACGACGAAATTTAGTAATGGGGGTGGGGACAGTGCACGGATAGAAGCATATTGAGCAGCATGATGTATCAGTCAGTGTATCGGACTCACATGTAACAGCAAAATTATCATTACCTGACTGAGAGGGCTCGAGGTAGGAAGGACGTGAAATGAGTGGGTCACTTTACACAAGCGTACAAGCATGGGCAAGTAGATAGGTAGTGAATAGAAAACTGTGTGGGGGGGGGGGATTAAGAAGGAGCAGTAGGAATGGGCGAATGGAGAGGTAGAGAAGTGAGAGGACTACCAGTAGCACGCCTGAACGAAGTCAACTTATTTCCTTTTCTCTTTAACTTCCCTCCAACACAGCTTGGAACCATGCTTCCTGAGATCGGCCCCACAGAAAGCGTCGAACCCTGAGCGAGGCGGAATAAATGAAGAGAAAATGAACAGGCAAAAAGTGTTACCCTGAATTTACATGTAATCTGCAATAACAATTGAGGAGAGAGAGATTAAAGTAAAAGTTACTCAGCAGGAAAGTTTCAGAACATTCAATCTCGTTCCGAACCATGAATTTTCCTAAATAAGTAATCTAATTAGTGACTCTTGATTGTTTGGAAGTGAAAAATTCTTGCGGAGATTGGCGTTAAGGAGTTTTGCTCGCTGACAACGCTCTTCAGTAACTAGATTTGAAGAGAACGAAGGAAGAACCTTCAGAGCCGACTGAGTAGGCAGGAGGTTCATTAAGGTGTGATTTCTCCTCGGGAATTTCGTTGCAAGCCTCGCCAGCTTTCCAACAAATCACAACGTCGATGAATACTGAACTTTTAGATTGATTTCGTGAAAGAGCTTCAAAACACATAAACTACAACCTCTTCAGTATCAAAATAACGACGATCCGGGACTGCTTATCAATTTTGATTTTATGAATGAACTGACGGCCCCTACAGTTGTCATGTTGGTAAATTTCTTGACAATTTCCGTCGAACTTGCACTTTGTAACTGAATTTATATCTTGTTCTGGAGGGAGGAGGGAAAAGGGTTTGTAGCAAGGTCCCGATTGTAGACTTGAAGGTAATGTTAATGGACGTGTATTGAAAGCTCATTCCACTCTGATAAACCAGAACACATTTTGCAAATAAGTAAATAAGTGAGTAACTTCTGGGGAAAATATCTGGAGCGCATCAAACTCATTTCTTCAGTTACTAATCCAATCTATTACTTTCCGCTACCCAATGTGGAAGAAAAGTATATTGCAATCGTGTCAAAAAAAGGTTGAGTTTTCTTCAGATCATCACCGTTCTGAGACCTTCTGAATCTAAAAATCCGCGCGTGTCTTTTTTTAAATTTAAACAAAAAAATTTATTTGCGCTTGCGCTCACGACGAGTACAAGCGTACGCTGTTAAATACAAGTTTTGGAACGTAAATTACCAAAACATAATGATTATAAAATGACACAAAATGGCAGAAGTAATAACAAAACTCACAGTAAAAAGAAATCCACCCTATTTAAAAACATAAACAGCTCCTGTCAGTAAGACGAAACCACAATACCCAACCCTTTAATATTTACTTACGCAAATAAATAACGACAAGGATTTCAGCAGACGTAGTAAGACGTCCCCTAGTAAGACTGCCCTTTTACTGTGTACGTTCCAGTGTACAGACCCGCTGCAGCACGGAGTAATCGAAGATCAAGAGTAAAAGGACAGTCACGAGACCTGTTAGCACTGAACCTACAGAGGTTAAACCGCGTCCATACATGCCCACTGATCATAGTCGACCTCCAAAGGGTAGGAAAACTCGGCTCCGAACGTTCTTTAATTAGCGGGAAAATCTCTCGTGCCTACATGCGCTGTTATCCTACCTCACCCTGATCATCCATCTCCTGACTTCTAGCGGTTCATACGAAGCCTGCCTAAACTCTAGTGCGTTTGGCTCGCATTTTATGGGATTGGACACCGCGGCAGTAGAAAACTGGGCTGTCCATAACGCAACTATTTTTGCCTCATTCTTGGAGCACGGCTCACCAATGAGGGAACAATTGCCGGTAAACAGGCTGGAATCCACATAAACCACAACCCGACCCTTCTCTGCTCACAAACATTACCATCAGTATAAACCAAAAAGTGAGCCGTGAAATCCCCTCCCGATCCAACAGTAATGTCTGTATTTTTGTAGTTTCCAGAGTAACTGCTTCAATATTGCGGGAGTAGCGGAAAGTTGTGAGTTGCTACGCTCCAAATGTTCCTAGTCAATACACGACAATATGATACAATTTTCATCAGTGGGAAAATGACGCGAGCACCACAATAAATTACCGAAAAATTCGATAAAAACCGTAGTTTTTTCCGCTAAACTATAGTAGACTCTTCTATGTTGTACTTCAATTGTATACGATGACTGTTCCATAACGCCCATTAGATATATATGAACTACTCCGGAAATTTCGGAATTTCAACCGCCGCTGTTTCACTTATTACCATTTCCAAACTTTTTTACCCAATAACTTCGTAAAAGTGATTATTATCCTTCTCAAAACAAATCGTGTCTACATCCAAATCAATAATGGTCAAGGTATGAGTGGGAGCAGCACAATAAATTATGCATTAAGCGCTACCGTTTTCTCCCACTAAGTTCAAATGAACAAATTGAATTAGTAGCCATGAAAAACCAGTGAATTTATGAAAAGATAAGGAAGGTCTTGTGACTCGGCGTACCTGATGTTTTAAATGGCGAATTACGGACTCATTAGTCCTTGAAACGTTACGATCTGTTGAAAACTTAAAATTTCTCTCTCAGCTTTAATTTCTCTTTCTGAAAAGGAAAGTAATTAAGTGCAGTGAACTAGAAGAATACGAAACAAAACGACTTTAAGCCGATTCCAAACGGGTTGCCAGCAAACGTAGGAGACACTTTTCACGATGAAAGTATGTCAAAAACGCCGGTGACCCTTTGGATGCTCATTCGTGCAACATGACGTGAATACCGATTATGCTATTACTTGCAAACAACGAATTCTGAGAGAGCCTTTACTCATTTTATTTCGTTTCATTTCCTTCCAATTCAGTCCCTTTCATTTGAATTCCATCCAATTTCACGTCATCCCGTTTAATTGTATCTCATTTCATTGTATTCGATTTCATTTCATCTCGTTGAATTTCGTGAACTTTATTTAGCGTTTTCTGACATTTGGAGGGAAAAATGAATGTCTCTCATCGACCTGAACATGTGTGTGTGCGTACAAGTGGCCTAGGGTAGCGTCTTTGAGGGAGTGGAGGTTTTTTTCGCATTTGTTATAAACGAAAAATGACATCTATGCTACTCCCGACTGTAAGTCGCAGTTTGGTGCTGTGGGGAGGAGTTAAGAAAAATTTCCTGAATTAGAAGTTCTTTTACTGTGTTGATTTAATTGATTATTTAAAATAAATTGTTACTTAGTGTCGTTTTAAACTGATTGACTGATCATGTCAAAAACTGCAAAGCCATTAGTGTATGCATGAGCGCTGTGTTGTTGTTTGCCGCAAGCTGAATCAGTCTGGGTTATTTGACCTCCGAATGCTCGCACTTGCCCTAAAGGCAAAGTTATTGTTTCCCCGAAACCCCTTTGTTACCTGCGGAAATTCCACTTCCTCAGTTATTCCCAAGTGACAACGGATTGGTGATTCTTCCTTTACCCACTCCTGAGTTTCAGATTCCTCTTCACGACAGACAGCTCCTCCCAAACTCATTCGTCGACGAATTCTCGCAAAAGTCGGTCGTGTCCAGTTCTCCCAACTCACAGTCATCTAATAGCTTTCACGATAGAGTCGTCCCTTAATTCTTCCAACAGACATTTGTTTCACCTCTCATCAACATCTAATTCGAATTTCTCCTTCCTTCCCCATACACCTAGTTTCACACCTTTAGAGCCTCCCTTGTTTGCGCTTATATACTCAAATCACATTCTGTTCTAGTCAAGTCTGTAGTAAGTGTCTGTCTGTGTAGTAAGTCTGTTCTTGTACATCCAAGTCCTCAAATCTTGTGATATCCCAACTCTTCAAATTACAAGTTCGTGCTACACCAAAATCCTTCTTCATGATTCATTCAAGTCTACTGCGGTCAAAACAGTTGTCGAGGGCTGAATGGCCTATTTTCGTAGCTCCCTCTTTAAGGTTCCTGATTAGGTGATGGAACGAATACCAAGGGGTAGTGTGTGGTGTGGCCCCTCTATAATCGTACGCCTGCTTCCGTCCGAATTCCTTCCTTCAAGAATGGATGGTCGTGACCCCCAGATTCCTAAATTTTGATGATATGCTTCTGGGCCAAATAAACTTGGTTAATGAGCGTGGATCTCCCCTCCCGATACTCCATAAATCATCAAAGATTACACCAGGGAGTAGTAAAACATTTTAAGCGTCCATTTTTAGGGAATTTCTAACCTCTCTACAGATATAGACAAGCTTTTGCATCTAATTGACGACACTATTGATTTTATTGTTCCGGTTGATGCATTGGTCGATTTGTATCCCCAGGTAGCATATGGAAGTTGCCTGTTCAATACGAAGTGCTGGGTGAAACTCCACCTCTCACCTATATTGGCTCCTCAGTAATTGACATGCTTCTCGAGAAGGAGACTGTGACCACCAATATCTGTTAACAGTTAGCTATTCAATCAACGCACTACCCTCGCAAGGTTTGCCTCATCACGAGCAATTAGCAAGGCAAGAGGGAGTACCTTACTATAACAATATCCTCATGTCTGCCAGCTGGTGGCTGGTGCATTGTCGTCTGAGCGCTTGGAAGTTGAGAGAAGTTGTCTCTGCCTACCAGCTGTTGATATCGTCGTATTTCGTCCTGATTAGTCTGCAATGATCCAGCAAGTCCAGGTAGTGCTTGGTAGCCGGAATCTTGCGCTCACTTAGCAAGCTAAGAAGCTTGAATATGGCAAGACGGATGTTCTTATAGTGGCGTGTGAAGCTCTTGGAGTGGAGGCAGGTAACATCAGGATTGCAGCATTGACCCTGCCCTGGTAGCCTCTGAACTGGTGGGCATTTTATCCTGGAACATCCTTCTTTCCTTCCCTCTCCCAATCCTCCCATCCTTAGAGCTGGCGTAGGATCGTCTGGACGCCATCCCCATTTCGTTAATCCTAATTTATTAGGTGTTTGTTGGTTCCCACTGTCTCGTTCAGCGTGTGGATGTTGATGAATGAATGAACAAAGGGGTAAATGCATTGTCTCACGCCGTACTTCAGGAATAATGATTCGCGTGCGGTGTTGGTTTAAGAATGAGTATAGTTGCCTTGCAAGCAGATGACTCTGCACGGATAATATCATTCCTGTTAGGCCATTTACTTCGAGTGACAGATTACAGTCTTGTGTGTAGCGTATTGCGAGCTGGGTAAACCAAAATAAATTACTTGCCCAGCTCCAACTCTAGGGCGTTGGAGACCGGTTGTAGCAAGATCGAAGGAATTCAATAACTAACGGTATAAACGCATCATGACGTAATGCACAGTTATTCATGAGACGTCTAGACTGACGAAGAGCCTTGGGATAAAATGTGGTTGGTGCACAAATGGTGATGAACAGATGGACCTCGCTATGGTTCCTAAAAGTTATCGCTATTCATTCGATGTTGACATTGTTCGTATTAAGTTGGCGTGGTGTGAAAAGAGTGCTATTCACAGCATCGAAAGAAGACTTAGTGGCACTAAGCGACAAGATCTTGTACTGAACTTTTTGCGAACCCCTTTGAGTGATTTATAATAGGGGGATCAGATGAGACTGGGACGAAATGAATGAAATGGGTTTTCCTGCCGGTAAAGCCTCCGCCCACGTTGTCGATCCTTCGGACCCTTTTTACGCGACACCTCTGAATTTGACATCTACTCTGCCAATTCAACACATCCAGACCTCCACCGCTCAGGTTCCAGACTCACCTTTCAGCTACGTCCTGGACACGAACTCATCTTTTCATGTTTTTTTCTCGTCTTCACACAACTTTCCTCATCTCTACGTGCATTCAGCTGTTTTTGTGGCTTTAGCTACTACTCCACTACTACTAACTGAGTTCATCCGAACACAACTTCGCGTTTTACGTAAAAACTGTTAGCGCTACTGGAATTTATTGAGTTGTTGGTTGTTCCATTATTGAGCTATCGGTGCACAAGGAAGGATCGTGTTTCGTGATGTGGAATTATCGAATTAAAACGGTAAGAAACTATAGTAAGTGGAACGGCAGCGGTTTGGATTTTGTAGTTTCTCGGGTTGCTACTAATTATGTTATGAGAGTTAACAGACAATAAGCCAATAGCTAGTTTATTGAACTCCACATTGGTATTAGCGGGCGAAGGACATTGATATGCGCATTGATTGAGAGGCTCCCTCTCAACCTATGAACCATCTCAACCTTGGGTCCATCTAACGTCAATTTAACACATTAGATTGAGATGTAAAGATGTGTAGGGAAGCTAACTCCACTTAGCCTCAACTGGTCATGACAACCTCACCTCCACTAGGCGTGGCGAGAATATTTTTATGTAAGTCTCGCTTTTCACGTCACGTCACGTCACGTCCTGGTAGCGGTGGATCTCCTAGGGGACGGAGGGAGGTGCTACCCGCTGTAAAAGCCAACCCATTGGGAACTACTCTACCGGGCTTAAGTGGAGCGCATGTATGGGTGGCGAGAGAGAGAGAACGCCTCGGGCCTGCCACCCATCCAGGTGCTTAGGCTGCTCGAGCCACAGCTAACTAAAACGGTACTACGGGAAGCTTCTGCCCACGGTCACATATACGGTGTTTTAAGACCGAGTGTCACCGGTCATGAAGCCAAAGCTGTGGTTTCAATGGAAAACTCCCTGTGTTTCATTCAGGAGAGGTAAAGGCCACAAGGTTGGGTACTATCTCCACCACTCGACTTACACCTGCCACCCTCATATTACTGAGAACGCGTGTACCATTTCAGCGAAAGTTATAAGGATACGTCGAAATCTATTTTGTTCGACATCTTTGATATGACAACATCAAATACCGAAATGTGGCATTTGAAGTTGTACATCGTTGGAGTTATTTGTGAAAACCAAACAATCTGTGTTTTGATAAATATGACAACTATAATTAGTTTCGAGTGAATTTGCTCATACCGTCATTTTGGCGTCCCCTGGTAACCTGCAGGCCATCTGTACATTTTGAGCTGTTTTCACACTCACAGATCATTTCCTCAACCGCAGTTTTTCGAAAGGAGTAGCCCATGAAACGTGAATATCTGAACTAGATTCAAAAAAATATTTTCAGCTGATTTCATAATTGTTCTGTTCACTGCGTGGAGCTAAGGAAAGTGAAAATATTGTAAGCGGATGTACATTGTGAAGGTCATAAACATGAAAATATTGACGGACCACTGAACGCCCCATTAGCGGGTGTACAAATCTCTTCGTAATATACCAAACTCTCAAGTCCCTAACGCAAGTGATGAACCTAACAACCTTACTACATGTCGTTCAGAGTAGAGTCACGCGGCAGCATGGGTATATCGGTAAATGGTTGTATACGTGAACAGGTTGAACGAAGGGAGTGAGAGTGAGAGATACATACACGAACGGGATTTTTTCATGGAATCGGTAGAATACTGTTCCACGGATCTCTGCCTTGGGTTGTTCTCTCTCTCTCTCTCTCTCTCTCTCCCCTCCCCCCACTTGATTCACTACCACTTCTATAACGGCAACATTCTGATCGATGCCAATGTTCCTAAAATGTCGTCACAATCACAATTGCACAATACAGTAGATACAACGTACCAGCTGTAGTTTGAAAAAAATGGCGCAAGTCCACCAGCTCCCCTCGGCTCATTCTAAGGTAGTTGATAAAATCAACACCTACTTTCCACATTGTTCACTGTGAATTAGAGAAAGAAATAAACGTCACCCGGAGCTTGGCGTTTTGAAGCGTCTTCACCGGGAGCAAGGCCCAGTGTCACAAAACTTTCTAATCAAATTTTCATGATTAATCCGGAACTTGGAGTTGAAAAACGACGATGTCGAGTTTCAGCAACGTTAACTAAATAAATTGACGGAATGAATAAATAAATTAATCAGCGATTAGATTGACAGGCCGATATTGGGCGGTCAGCGCCCTAAATAGAATCTTTATCGACTTCCATTCTCGATTTTCTGCGGCACGAATTTATTCATTTGATTTTATTATTTATTGCATTATCAATTTTAACTTACGGTCGTACATACACAGATATGAGCTGGAGGAGAATAAACAGTGCTATTCACGTGATTTAGAATACGTTATTGAAGAGGGGACAGAACAGAGGAGCTTGATTTTGTGGCAGTTCCTCAATCGGTCTTCTTGACAAAACGTCAAATTTCAACACAATTCTCGTCAACCACTGCCAAAGTCCCGTCCCTATTTTCAGTAGACAATTGAGCGGTCAGCATCAAGTACTCAGTAACAAAATAGGGCAAAGGATGCGGCATCATAAACCCCTTCTCAGCACGTGATCTTTCTAAATTTGTCCGAAAATTCGTCCGATTTACTCCTCAAGGCTGTGAAGGTCTGCAGCTACTAGTCTTATTTAAAAGGCGAATGTCACTCAACACCGTGTTATGCGAACCATAAGAGGGTTCCCCCTGATTCGTTTGCAATGCAACCCTTCAATCAGCGCATGTGTATACCAACCGTACAACAAACCATCGAAAGGTTAGACTGGAGTCTAAATAACAAGATGATTGGCCGCAAGACCATTTCTACGCCAAAGAGCGCTGTTTTATTTTGTTCTGGTCTTATTGAACAGTCGTAGACCTATAGGCATTTGTCACCACGGGCGCGCTAGTGATGGAGCATCCACTGAAAGTCGCGCGCGCCAAAGTATTGTTGACCTGGCGAGGAGGTTGCCTGCTCCTATCCGCTGCTCCTGGACGTATCTTGACCATTTGCTTTCGCAGGGCGATCACAAACTCTCGTGAGAGGCCGTGTCAAAGGGACTTGACAGGAACGAGTTTTTCCCCAACATCCAGAAACGTCTTAGGAAGAAATGGCTCAAGCCAGACCAGGTGACGAGCCAATTCCTCGCGTGACACGCGACTTCAGTGCTCGGGTCCACGGCTGAATGGGCAGTAAAATCTTGCTCCTAAGTAAGCTCATATAGCCCCGTTTGCAAAAAAGGTGTTGTTAAAAAACTTGGTCACAGTTGCCACCCAACCATTGATGGTTACTATCTAACTAAAAAAATGAATCGAGTAAGGAACCAGATTATACTCCAAAATATGGCACGGGATTTTTCAGAGTCATAACTCTACGTGATTACATATGGGCAAAAAAGTCTTCTGCCAGAAGACAGGCTGAACAACTGCGCGCCGTGCCTCCAAAGCGAGCTCCCTTGCTCATGTGACGATATTCATAAACGACTAATATAATCAATACTCTAATGGATCGCAATATTGCTGTCCGAGGGTTCAGAAAGGGGAAATATTTATCTTCTGTTTTAACTAAATGTTTAACTTTTTGAACAGTTTGGTAATAGCTTCGTGTATAGGAGAGAACTAAGCCAGAAACTGGTTTAACTGTCTTTGAAATACCTTCACAAGTCACTATGCCAGCGAATGAACCACTTGACTTGCTCAACTTATGCGATAGAAAATTACTGGAAGAACGCCTTCAGCGCTGTTTGACGTTGTGAATAAACAAAGCGCGCTTAAATGAAGGTTTTTCAGAAGCAAAAGTGTTAGATTAAAAGGACTGAATTTGGGGTCGAGGAGGCCCTGGTTTTAACGATCAGCGTCTCGCCCATCCCTACTGTGCGTGGCAGTTTCTTTTTGCACACACCACGCATCCGTCGGTTCCTCCTCCACAAATCCAAGAATAAAACCCCAGACTCACTGAAAGATACTGATTCGTTTTTCCCGAGCGATGGTGTCAATATTAAGACGACCTCCAGTGAACATCGTAAATCACTTAACCAGCTGACATTACCTTATTGTTCTTCCCTTCGCGTGAAGCTTATGAATGGAAGGTGGTAAGTGAATCAATGGACTTTAATTACGGCCTGGCGTAACTGAAAGCCATCAATTGATAGTAGGTCAGAAGGCAACGTCAAAAGAGCGAAAGATCACCGCTAATTGGTTCACGAGCGTTCGTGAAAGGAGCCATTAATTCTCACCGAGGCTATGAAGAGTTAAGTGAGAGAACAAGATCTGTAGGCTACGCTCTCACAGTTGTAATATAGAATAACAGAACTCTTAGGAAAAACAAACATGGTGTTTGCACCACAAACGTGCTTAGCAATTAAGTTTACAACACCTCTCTTAGCGAAACCAACATCTAGACAAGCAAATAAAATAAAGTTCAGTGGATACTTACTGAAAACTTTTAGACGAAATCGATGCGAATTCTTGAACAGATATTACGCTCCAAGTATCATAGCTAGTCCGTATCATAGTAAAGCTGTAGGTGAATGACGACTGTTCTTTACCGTTGCATCGTCAAATTACAAGCAATTTCATTACACAGTCTAAGAGGAATAAATAACGTAACTGTTGTCGTCCTGCTCGTCACTAAATACGCTCACTGGATGTAACAGATTTGAAAGAAAGCGGGAAGGCTCAAGTATAATACTGTGTTTCGGATCGGACGAAGCAAGAGATGTTTCGTTGACGCATTGGAGTAGCGAATGTCGGCACCTTATCGCACGGTCGCCAACTCTTCCCCTTATTTTTCTGATTTGCGATTCGTTTTGTCTCGATAGAAAAAGGCTTTTTCATTAATGCGTCATCAACGCCACAAAACTGTTTTGAACTTTTTGCTCGACGAATTTCGAGACTAACAGATCCCGTTCTTCCCATACTTACAAGTTCAAGAAAACCGTTCTCAGATGATCATCCTAACGTAGCCACATGGCGTTTTTGACTGCCTGCAACAGACACAGGGTGCAAGACCACTTTCAAAATTTTGTCACCTAGAGCGCTTCACGCGGAACAATCGAGTCGGACTGTCAATTTTTCGAAGCCATTTTCATCCATATTATCTTGATTGAAACCATAGAGGAACTTAATTTTTATTCTATTGTTTTCAACGTGAATTGTGTTTTGGCAACTGAACCCTGGTCTTTTACAACTCAGCAAAACATGACTCACGCCTTCATCTACCCTGTTGTAACGTTGCTTCTCCTAGGTAGAGCTGAAGTGTTGCGGGTGTATAACCCGTTCCCGACTATTGCTAATTACCTTCTGATAAGATCCATATATACGTCGGACAACACACTTAGATGAAAATATATACGTTTGCATTTAAACAAAAGCTCTGCTTCTTGACTTTATCATTTTTCGTACAATGGTATAAAACATGGTGACAGCGGTGAAACCTAGTTAGGAGAAGTGAACTTAGGAAAGGAATTGGAATATAAGCCACGCGAAATCACTGCTCGGCAACAGGTGTGTATCTTTACGTATGTAACCTCGATCCGTGAAACGCGTTTACCGGTCTTTATTTAAGTGTATTTTATTTGTACGGAATATGGCAAATTCGGTGGCTACGGTTGCTCTGGCACCATTGGAATATGGTAGTGACATGGCGCGTTGTTGGATACGATACAAACGAAGGTTTGAGCGATTTGTGGATGCCTACTACGATACTGCCAAGGATAAGCGCAAGATTGCAATTCTGCTTAATGGCGCGGGCGATGAGGCAAACGATGTTTATGATTCCTTTATTGGTAATTTGGCGGCTGATAAGAAGGAAAGTTTAGAAGAAATACTAAAGCACTTTGACAAACATTATGCTCCTAAGGACAGCATCACCTACCGCCGGCATTTATTTTTCACAAGGAAACAAGAGAATGGTGAGACTTATGAGCAATATATGACAATTTTGCGCAACCTTGGGATCGTCTGTGAATTCAGCACTTTATACGATGGATTGGTTAGAGACATTTTCACTCGCGGAATACTTGACAAAGACGTAAAGGCAAAGCTGATTGGAATGGGTGACGTCACCAGTGATAAAGTGCTTGAAACCGCAAGGAATCAGGCAGCGATTTCTAAACAAGTACAGGAACAAGTCCTTGGGATTAAAGAAAAGAGCCTCGATGTATTAAGAAGGAAGATGCAACACCCTACTAGGAGGACCTTATCGTCAAAATCGGAGACCAATGGAAGTGGAAATGTACGCGACCGGGGAACTCAACAGTATGTAACTAATTGTCAATTTTGTGGTTACAATCACACAAAGGGGCGATGCCCGGCGTTTGGAAGGGTCTGTAACATTTGTAAATAGACCAATCATTTCTCAACTGTGTGTAGATCCAAAAAACGTATAAATCTATTAGAAAATGAAGAGGAGAAAGAGGAAGAGTTTGAGATGGACGTTATTGATATTCATGAGCTTAAGGCGTCACCGGCGATTGCAAGTGGATCGGAATGGTATACTAGTGAATTGGATATTAATGGGCATCCAATCACTATGAAGATTGATACCGGGGCCCAATGCAACGTAATTGGAATTGCTGAGTATGAAAGGATCGGCTTCAATCAAGATGAACTTCAAGTAGCAAAGGTAAAATATCTGGTGCGTAGCAACACACAACTTTCCGCCACTCCTTTAAGTTCGAACACCACCTACATAGGCGGGCGCTATATCTTCGTTCAACGCATTTTTACAGGAACATTTATGGAGAACAAAATGTAGATACTAGTTAGTTGAGAGTACTCCGAAAGTTTGATCGAAATCGTTGGAGCCGTTTTTGAGAAAATTGGAATAGCGATAAATTAATATTCGACAAATCTCCTTTTCTGAGTTAACTTGGCTTATATCTCCGTTCAACATATATATACAGAAATAATTATGGAGAACGAAATGTTGGTATGGGTGACTAAAAGACACTCCATTAGAATTTATCACATCTGGTGAAATAGTTACCCTGGAATTTACGGAAATGTTCGAAAAAACGTTATTTTCGACACATTTTGATTTTTATCTCTGTTCAATGGACCGTCACAGGAACATTTATTGAGAAGAATATGTAGGTATCAACTATTTGAAAACATTCTGTGAGTTTGGTGTAAATCACTGAAGCCGTTTTGCCAAAAAGCGTAAAAAACCTATTTTCGCTTCAAGGGCCCATATCTCCGTTCGCCGTATTTCCATGGAGATATGTATGGAGAAGAAAAGTTAGGTATTGATTAGGAGAAGATGATTTGAAAGTTTAATCAAAACCGTTAGAGCCGTTTTCGAGAAAAATGCGAAAATCCCTAGTTTTTGGTACATTTTTGTCCCCCCCCCCCTTCCCATCGGCCGAAATCGTCCATAACCTTATTTTGGTGTCTACAAAAAATAAAGAACAAAAAAAAAAAAGAACCAGCTCAATCCGATCAGCTGTTCTCCCGCAAATCGAACTACAGACACACACACACCCATACACACACACACGCACACATACACACGGACCACGCGCCGAAATTAGGTTTATTAGACTCAGTAGAGTCCGAAACGTAAAGATCTGAAGAAAACCCAAATTTTTTTTTGGGCCGATTACTATACTTTCCTTCCCTTCGGGTAGTGGAAAGTAAAAATAGGCGGAATTGATTGTGGAGCCGACAGAGTGGGTTAACCAGATGATAGTGGTTCAAAAAAAAGATGGGTCTCTCAGGGTCTGTATGGATCCTAGACCCTTAAACAAGGCGATTAGGCGACCACATTTTCCTTTTCCCGTCATTGAGGATGTCACGACCGAACTATGTAGTGCTACTGTATTTTGCAAATTAGATGCTAAGTCTGGATCTTGGATGTTGCCGTTGAACGGCCAAAGTTCGCGACTATGCACTTTTGTTACTCCGTGGGGTAGATTTGTGTTTGAAAGATTGGCTTTTGGGGTGTCATGTGGACCAGAACTATTCCAAAGATTTATTTCTCAAGTGTTCAGTGGTATAGAAAATGTATTCACATTTCACGATGATATTTTTGTATGGGCAGAATCGAATGTGGAGATGATGAAAAAAATGAATTTAGTCTTTGAAGCTGCTCAGAAAAATGGAATAAAATTTAATAAGAAAAAATGTGAGTTTTTCGTTGAAAAGGTGACGTTTTTGGGGCACACTTTCAGCAAGGCTGTGTTGGCATTGAAAGCCCCGGATTACAAAAAATCGCTCCAACGTGTTTTGGGGTTATTCAATTACGTTTCGAAATGTATTCCTAATTATTCTGAATGTACCACAGGTTTTAGGGAACATAGTGACCCTATCCTGAAGGACGACGTCGAGTTTTCATGGAACGCAGCTTTGAATAAAGATTTTGAAAAGTTGAAAACACTGCTCACCAAAGCCCCAATTCTTCAATATTACAATCACTTCAAACCAGTAACTCTAACTGTTGACGCGAGTTCTCATTCATCGGGGGCTGCACTTGGTCAAAACGGTTTACCCATAGCATATGCGTCAAGGGCCCTCACTGACACTCAACAAAGGTATGCCCAGATTGAGAAAGAATTACTTGCTGTATGTTTCGGGGTCGAACGTTTTCGCCAATATATATTTGGACATGATGTGGTGGATGTAGAAACTGATCACAAACCACTGTTGGGTCTGTATGAAAAACCATTGTATAAGATCCCAGTACGGTTACAGCGAATGTTGATGAGATTACAACCGTACAACCTACGTTTACGGCACAAGCCGGGTAAGCACCTTCATTTGGCAGATGTATTATCTAGGGATGTTTCAACTGTAGGCCTTTCGTGGAGAAGTGATATAGACGAAGATATTGAATTGCAAGTGGCCCTATTAGTTGAAAACCTGCCAGTTACCAAGGATTTATGGAATAGGATTAAAAAATACTATGATGAAGACCCTAGTATCATGCAACTCAAAGACTATATAAATAATGAATGGCCGCCTTACTATAAAGACGTCAATGAATTAGTAAAACCTTATTTTCAGCTGAAAACAGAGCTAATTGTTCTCAAAGATTTGATTTTTTATAGCGACAGAATCATAATTCCGAAAGGAATGCGAAAAGAAATATTGGTAAGTCTACATTCTGGACATTCAGGAATAAATAGGATGGTAGAAAGAGCTAGTATATCGGTTTTTTGGACTGGAATAAACCAGCACATAAAAATTCTTGTAAGTTCGTGTCCAATCTGTCTGAAACATCAGGTACACAAACAAAAACTAGTGATGAAATGTAAAGAGACAACACAGCTTCCATGGTTAGAAGTGGGATGTGACATTTTTGAACTAAATTCAAAAAAATACCTAGTGATTGTTGATGCCCTTTCAGGTTATCCAGAAGTGTTGGAGTTAGAAACTTTAAAAAGTGTCTCAGTTATGAAAGGAATGGAAGAAACTTTTGCTCGGCATGGGATTCCAATGATAGTGTATACGGATGGCGCATTAAGCTTTGATTGCGACCTCTTCAGACAATTTTCGAAGGAGTGGAGCTTTCTCCATATAATTTCAACCCCACGCTCTCCTCGCTCTAATGGACTTGCGGAAAGCGCTGTAAAATCTGTAAAAAATATGTTTAAAAAGGTATTCGATAATAACGAATGCCCTTACCTAGCCTTATCAAATTTTAGAAATACTCCTAAGAACGGTATAAGTTCTCCTGCTGCTAATTTGATGGGAAGATCTCTGAGGACAAAAGTTCCATCCGCGTTCAAGCTGTTAATGCCCAAGATAACTTATGATGATTGAAAAACGAAATAAATCAAAAGAATGCTATGATACGTCCGCAACCACTAGACTTCCATTTGCTGAAGGGCAAACCGTGGTTTTTAAGAAGTTACCTGACTCAAATTGGTTCCCAGGTGTAATAGTTAGGATGGAAGGACGCCCCAATTCCTATTTGGTTGAAGGAGAAAACGGAAGAAAATATGTAAGGAATGAAATTTATATACGTCCACGGTCTATTAGTCATCAAAGAGTTTCGGCTCAGTCTGAAAGCACTACGAAGGGTATCCTGATGTCAGATAGAGTGGAGGCTAGTGCCATCATTCCTATAGATAGTCCAAAAGTCCCGAACGCATGTATTAGTCCAATTCGATCTCCTAAAGATTCTGTTGGTACAAATGTTTCTCCTCCAAAATCACTAGAGAATAAATCAAGAGTGGGTAGAGTTATTAAAAAGCCTACAAGATTGATTGAAGAATTGTAAATAGGTATATCTATTACCAAATACATGAAAAGTATGTTTGTTTCAGAGGGGTGTTTGGAGTCAGAAAACCGTGGCTGATTGATTTCCTACCTTTGCAAACATATTGTTTATTGTGTTGTTTATTTGCAACTTGTTTATGTATTCATTAATTACGCATGTAATAATAAGAATAGTCCTCATGATTTGTGGTGACAACACACTTAGATGAAAATATATACGCTTGCATTTAAACAAAAGCTCTGCTTCTTGACTTTATCATTTTTCGTACAATGGTATAAAACATACCCCAAAGCAAGCCGAGAACTGCAAGAGTCTCTATCTGCCCTTCTCCGACTGACTATACCTATACCTACTTGGATCGCTCTTCGAACTCCACGCTTTCCCCATGACTTATTTTATGATTCTCATTTCATTGTACTACTTCCTACTCACATCGTCTCACTAAACAAACCAAATCAACGTAAAACACGGATTCTTCAGATCATAGTTCCTGATTGAGAAGAAAGCGAAATGTAGGTACTAGTTAGTTTAGAGTACCGTAGACGTTTGATCGAAATCGATAGACCCATTTACGGGAAAATTGGAAAACCGATAATTTCAAGTTCAACAAATCTCATTTTCCGAGCTTTCATGGTTTACGTCTTTGTACAACTGATAGATACACAAATAGTTGCGGAGACACAATTTGGTACCGTACACGCTTGTTGAATGAGATCATCTTTCATCGTTCGTGAAGTGTGCAAACAACCGTTTATTCACAAACTCAGTGTCTGCTCATGTGTTCTATTTTGTTTTCGTTCTATCGAATAGCGCGAGATCTGTAGGCGTTCGTTACCTCAGACGCACTAGTGCCACAGTCTCCAGTAAGGCAAGGCAGCAGACCCACTGCTCTTGGATAGATTTCGACAGCAGCAAGGGTTGTCACCAGTTGCTTTCACTGAGCCATCGCGATCTTTCAAACCCAAAACTGTTCCCATTCTCCCTTTTTTCTTTCCTGACGAATTTTCAAGAGCTTCGCACGGGTACTTAGCACATACCATCAATACTGGCCAGTGAGTACTCGAGAGCAATCGCCAATCACTGCCGCTGCAATTTGCTACTATAGCCATACAAACGTAAATTTGCACCCCTTTCTTTGTTTCCCAGCTCTAGGACGCGCATCGGGCAACACCGTTGTAGCCATCATTAGCTAAAGCCGTTTTATTGGCTCTGGTGACTATTATATCTCCATAAACTATTCTTCTCTTGAAATAGGTCAAACTGTTGGTTCATATTCTCCCTAGAAACCACCCTATAAAACACATACGTTAGGTTGTATATTTTTCTAAAGATGTTGAGTTAATTAGCACGACCTCCCGAATTTCATTTTATTTACGAGGCAATTCAAAGGATAATTAAACCTATCTCGGTGCTTTGGGAAACAGGGTTTCCGATATTGAGACAATCCTCTCCTCTGGTATCAAGCAGTTATTTCATTTACACGATTTTAGCAAAACCGCTCGACAGCCAAAACTTGACAAAGCGGTCTCACGTTGGTAAAGAACTAACGAAACTACTCCGGCTTCCCGGTAAACGTACAAAGTTTCACGACTGGCAACAACAAATACGAGTATCTCAAACCGTAACCGGCGACAAGTGAATCTTCTCGAAAATGGACTTCAAGAACAGTCTCCGCTAACTTTTTAATGCCGTCGGTCGCATCCGATTTCGACTTGTTGGTTGTTTTGATGATTTTTGTTTGTTGGAATGGTTCAGAAACATCCCCCTCCATCCGCTTCCTGAGTTGCGCGGAAAGTCTTTCACAAACCAATATAAAGGTCACGTTCCAAGCCTCTCCACCCCTCATCATCGGTTCTGAGAGACGCTCAAACTTTTCGAAGCTCAAATACCAAGCAAGAACCATTTCGCGAATTCGAAATGAGTTCCATCTAAATCTATTCAGCCGTTTGAAAGAACTGTCGTACATAAATTAAGTTAATTTTTAATTATCTCTGTCAAATAATCAAAACCAAGCAATTTGAGAGGTGTTATTTAATAAGCTATTAGTCATTCACTTGACTTTCTATGTGATCCAGTAGATGGTGGTATTGATAGCTTATTGAAAGGCCTAGATAATGCCGCACATTATGTCCCACATTCGAGAAACCCCGAGCTTCGAACCACAGTCTTGACGGACGATGCACGATGAACTCTCCACTAACATTGTGCCGCTTTACAGTTCTATTTGAGTAATAGTAAACGGAGAGTCTAAAACAAAACAACAGTTGCTCAACAGGAGATTTCTCAGAGAAGAAACAAATGTTTGAAACAAAGCTCTTAAAAATTGCCTTCACCTCCATAAATTTGATGATACTCTATATTGAAGGGGTGAGGGTTGTGGTGGGGCGTAGGGTTCATTCGTTCACCGCATTGCTGCAAAACAATTCGTTGAGACCGAAATATGGGACCCTTTTAGTAATGAAATCTGCTGAAAAATTTTTGTCGAGTTCTTTTCAGATCATTTTTCAATGGTCTTGCTCCGCTCAACGAGTTTTCACGGGGATATTGGTGAAGTACGAAAGGTAAGATGATAATATTGATGAACCGAAGATATTTTGATTATTTAGTCGAAATAGTTGTAGCCAATTTACAATTTAACATAAACCACGTAAATCGTACACAGTTTTTGCAATATCCTGGCTGGAGCTGCAACCATTTGTCTAACGCAGAAGTAGCTTCATTGCATGAAATATTGTGTAACTTTTATTCAAAAAATCGATTGCAGACCTGAAAGAACTGAATCTTCAAATGCTCACCGACGTTCTAATAAAACATACAGGACCCAACCTCTCTTCTTGTAAGCCGTGAGTTTTGCAATTTATACAACTGCTTCGAGCCAAATTCGGCAGAGTAATGTGGGCTAGCATACCAGACACAGATTCGCCAGCAATACGAAGGATGGTACTTTGAAGAATCCGAAGTAGTAGACCAGGCCTTGTCTACGCGCTTCCCTAGAAATATTTTGCCCCCCCAAGTAGCGAACGAGTCTCACGAATGGAACAATTTGAGTGACGACACCATATGTAGAACAGACGATGATGAGTCAGAGCCAGACGACGATATTTACTAGAAGCATTAAGGAAGGCTGAAGTGATTATGTAGTATTCTGTTTTATGAACCATCGAGACAAAAAAACATTACAAATATGTAATTAGTAATTTCAACACGGAAGTTAAGTCTGTCGTGTAAACACCACATTTTGTAGGCAACAGATACTATTTCATTGTTTACTGTGTGGCGCTGTAGACGCGATTTAGGCCAGCTGCTGCTGTAAACGACTCTGCTTTCAACATTTCACTTATTTAATGAGGCGGGTACGATTTTATAGTATAGCCGATGGCAGTGGAACTTGTTCGGCACAAACCGAATTACATGGGTTTTTGGACCTCAGAACGTCCGCACTTAACAGTACTCATTGGCCCTATGGAAAGTCATTGTTTTCCCTTACACCTTATTCATCAAGCCCTATTGTTCTATTTTTGTTTTTGTTACAGATTTCTCTCCACAACAGACAGCTCCTTCCAAACTCATTCACCTACGAATTCTCGCGAAAGTCAGTCGTCTCCAGTTCTCCCAACACACAGTCATCTAACAGCTCTCGTGATGCAGTCGTCGTTGTCGTCATCAATATCTAATTTGGATTTCTCATACCTTCCTCGTACTACCAGTTTCACGCCTTCAGAGCTCCTCTTGTTCAGGCTTATATATTCAAATCATATCCTGTTCTCAGTTATTTGATGCGAATCCGCCATAAAATTTTTCCAATGTCAACTTATAAACCAATATTTGGTTCAAAATTGAATCTGCTCTGCTGACGCTGGTCCAAAAGTGAGGAGAAGTCCCACGTTTTCCGTTACTTTTTAACAGTTTAATTGTGTGGTATACGTTTTAGCCATCAACGCAATAAGAGAAAATTTTTTCCAAATTTGAACGAATTTTGATTGGCTTTGCACCTTCGTGGCCAAGGACGGGCGATAGCAGTATTTTGAGTTTGGAAAGTAGAAGACAATGCCTCAACCGTGGTACATACTGTAACTATCAACTAATGAGTCAAATTTGTAATTTTATGCTCCACAGGGAGCAGAGAGCCGGGTTTTCACCAAACTAATCGATCAACGAGTTCAGCCCTCGCCTTCTGGACTGTAACGGGACGAACCAAACCCTTCGATTCAGCGGAGGCTCGTCCGGGGCATTTATGCTGACTGGGCACCTCAAATTCCCCAATTCACTCGAGACTTCGCTGCCGTCAGTTGTAACCAAGCTGGTTCCCTCGTCACCGTGTCGTCCGCATTCGCATTTGCTCCCACTCAGCTCCCTGTCTGTGGTGGTAAAACTTCCTGGAATTTAGTTGAGCATAAAACTCACCCAGTGCGATACTGCTTTCAATATTAATCCCCCCCATATGCCTCGGACTGGTTACCACTGCCACGTCAGCATTACGATCCTATCGAAATGACACGGCTTATGGATGACATGGCTATTCCATGGACATTTCTAGATACCCGATTCTCTCACATCTGGCCATGCAGAGCAGGCTAATTCTGACGTCTCAAGGTTGGGGGGGGGGTGTGATGGGGTCATCGCGTGAACAATCAGTGTTTTTAGTGGTTTCAATTACTCAATCAAATAATGGATGGTGTTTGGATAGAATCCTCGGTTTTACTACGTGGTCAGAGTTGGGAGAGTACATCTAGAAAGTGAGTAAAAGATTGTAATGAGTACATCGGCGTGTGGTCGGTGCTTCCTTCGTAGAATTTTATGGATTGCAGTCCTAAGATGAAGGAGTTGAAGAAATGAACAGCTGCAGTCGTTGAATGACAGCAACTGAAGTGACTGTGCTACTGTTGAACAGTGAGAACCTACACTGCTACGCTAACTACACACGAATATTAACTGCTACGGGTTCTCCTTGAGTATTGTACAAGATCGATAACTACCAAGAACTGCACTTCTTTGCCAGCTTTTAAAAAAATCGAACAATTAAAATTATTTTTGTGGTTTGGTCGTTCTGAAAAAAGACATAACTCGATTTCGGGGGCTTTCAATGTCTTCATCAGACGGGGCTGCAAAGTTCTGTGAAGATTGTTGCGAAACAAAGGAGTCTACTAATCGATAACCGATGACACCAGTCACTGAACTGTGAAGGAAAGATATCCGACGCGTAACGGGATATCATCGAGAGTTTCCAAGCTCCTCACGGAACGTACTAATCGAAGTGAACGGAAGCTTACATCCTCCTGAGGACTGAGCATGGTGATCGAATCCGAGTTCGTTCAAGTTAAGGCTTGATACACTCCTCCCCGCCACATTTAGAGTGACGTGACGAACAGGTATGAAAAAAATATCACGAAAAGTGCTCCAAGCAGCCTACGCAGGAATAAAGCAGCGAACGCGCGAGAAGTCCGAGAGCTGACACGAAAATCGGCAAGCCGAAAATACCCGTAGAGGCGCTGACCGCGCTTTTTCTCGATACGCTTTTCTGAGTCAGAAATGAAGCAATTAATTCTTCGCGGCCGCGCTTTTTTCAGTGAACTCGACCGTCTAAAGCCTACCAGTTGACGGGAGTAATTTGGTGAACGAAATTTCAGTACTAGACAGAATTTGCATAGGTTCATAAGATTTCGTGACCTAATTTTTGTGCGTACCTAGTGCGTACCTATATCAAACGAAACCCAGAACAATAATAAAAACCGCCGGTAATATTATAAAAGTTTCATCGTCACACCGCCGTCCTGTATTCACCAGCCACTCACAGAGGCCTTTAGTCCTGTCATTGGTTTCCTATATTTAATAGTTCTTCTCTATTTGGAAGCATGATCCGACAAGATACCTAACCTATACCAGGCATAAACCGACGTACAAATGACATATTCGTGCAGAACCAGCCTGGGATTGTTTCTCGCAATATTCAAAGCCGGGCTGGAGATACTACTTCTACTGGAGAGGTACCTACCGGCATTTCCACGCAATCTCTACTATATACTACTATTATTAGTTGCAGTGCTTCGTCCTCTGAATCCCCTTGTAAGGAGCAGAGGTGGAGGCCGACACGTTCCTAATTTCTTGGCAGGTTCAAGGACAGCTTCAGTGCAGACGAGGTTCTCTTTTCACTAAAACCGAGATTTTCACCAAGCTCATAAAGCTATCCCACAAATAAAAAATGGCGCCCTCTGGTTATCATTGCCAGCAGAAAAGGCCAATGCTTTTGCCGACAAACTAGAATCAAGATTCGTCCAATTCATCCCCACTACGTCAAACCCTGAGGGACGAAAGAACCATAATGGCTATAGCTTCAAGGAATCCCTTCTCTCGCATGCGCTTCGTAAACTGATTGCTCACCTCGCTCCCATCTATTCAGTTGCAGCTCGGATCGGTTATTTTCCAAAAAGCTGGAAACATACCACCATTGCTATGATCCCTAAGCCCGGCAAGGCTGGAGACGTATTGATCTCGTACCGTCCCTTCAGCCTTTTTCCACACGCTTTCGAAGATCTTCGAACGTCTCATTCACCCACACTATCTACTATATACTGAACCTCTTTACCGAAGCAACAATGCAGATTCCGAGAAAACTTATCTTGTCCCCTACCACTCCAAGGGATTTCATCGTACCTAAAGCAATCCTTCCACGGCAAGCAGGCGTGCAGAGCAACTTTTTGATTTGAGCTAGCCTTCAATCGGGTTTAGCATCCGGGTTGCTCGAGAAAACTGGACCACGCATCCCCTGCAACACTATGTGGAGGAAATTTTGCAGTTCAGTCCAAAATACCTTTTCGGGAAAAGAAATATAAGGGCTACTTCTCAGGGCTACACGCCGATGACTTGGTTCATGCCGTGGGAAACCCAGAACTTCTCTCAGATTACAAGCCTCACTCGAAAAACTAGGCCAGTCGTGATTGAAAGTTAACCCCGCCAAATCCACAATACTCGTACATACAAGCGAAACTACACCGAACATCCCGTGATATATATGAACATCCAGATACCATCAACTACATCTCAGATTACAACACTGAAAAAAGCATGTCACTAACCGGAGTTCCCAACCATATTAATTTTTCGACAATCCTACGTTAACTCTAGAGAAGAAAATCCTGATATACAGGCCTATCTGGTCGTATGCGCAGGTGCCCCAAATCGGCGTTCCGTGAAATCGAACAGCATCAAACTAAAATGCTCCAATGACACATGATTCGCGAATGGGAGTCCCCTTTCGTACGCGATGAGACCATTTCTGCCAACTTCAACCATAGTACTCCGTTCGCACACCTCACAAAAAACACGAGTAGATTTTTCTCGTCGAACATAGAGCATCATAACGCTACAACAATAGAGTTTTGCTCTTTCTACCAACCGCCGCCTCGAAACTCCATGCCACATCCTTGCTTACCTGGAAATGTATGCACTCAATCTATCAATCGATCAATTTGTGATTCCCTACTAATGCGTGGAAAGAAAAACAATGAACGACAGCCCTCAGTGCATTAAACTCAAAGCGTCAATCAAAAATGAAGAAAAGGTGCGCTCACCACATCGCTCGCTCATGCCAAACTAAGCAAGAGTCTCAAGAGACAGCCTTCATGATCGCACTGGTTATTCTAATCCACTTCATTTCTGTCTTATTTTTATTATAATGGCAATAATAGGAAATTGGATGGCACTGTTTTACGAGTATTACTAAGCTGACAACTCGAGGAACGATAGAATGACGAAAAACGTAGGAAGAGAAACGATTGTCATTGAACAAAGAGCATGGACAGTTCAACATGACACTGCGCTCTAGCGTGAAATAAAATAACTATTATTTCTGCGATCTAAACACACGATCATTACATTTCAACCAAAAGGAATGGTATGTCCCATCAAACGGGCAAGTAGCGTAGAGCTTCTAAATGAGTAATGACATTTCTCTACAGGATTACAAAACAACTCTCTTCTTAACTCATGAATTGGTTTTCTGTTCTCTTACTGCGAAATTTGTGCTCGTTGAAATAACACTGGCCTCAACAGTTATTCTATTTGCCAGAGCAAAAGATCAATCATAAATAGAAGTCCAGAAATGCAAGAGAATCACAAGATTTATTTACGAGAACTAAGAAAACAACTCTAGCGAGGGTCTCTTACAATCTTCCTCGCTTCCGGTTCAGCTACATTGCCAGCCTCTCAGATTTGAGATCTTATCTAATAACGCTCAACGTTTTTAGTCCTAGATCCTCCTGACCTGTGAGGCGCTTGTGAACTTAACTCATTAACAGAAAAGCACCACCCCACGTTTTACGAAGGCTTTCTTTCCTTAATTCATGTTTCTTTTATCTCAATCTGTAGCTAACAGGATGAAGAGAAAAGCTAAGCGATTCTCCAGACTCATCTTTCGATATGCTGTGAGAGTATAGTCTTGAAAGCACTTTTCGCTTTTGAAAGATCATCGACGGTTTAGGACACGAAAATAAGATTGAAGCAACACTACTCCAATCTCCTTAGGGTCTAATTTAAAACGTACGTTCATTCGACGACATACGTACGACATTTGTATCTCCCTGTAAGAAATATAAAAGTTTTACATAAACAAAGAATGTGTGAATAGACGGTTTTTCACTTCATGTTTGATTAATCAGGTCAAACCGGTCTGGATTTTTATTTTCCTCGAAATTTAGCTGATGTTCATTCCAAAATGCTTGAGGTTTGAGATTTGAAACGAAAGAAAATGATTAGGCCGTTCGAGACGCCTTCGGACTTCAACCTTTCGTGGAAGCGCTTTTTTTTTGTTTGAAAATTAGCTATAATTCAACTTCATTTCTTAATCACGTCCATAACGGCATCACATGGCTTCGGATTACGATACCGCTCCCGAAGCGTTCTTTCTTCACATACACCCCTCCTTCCAGAATAACTTGTAGAGGAAGCCGTAGCAATATAGCTTAGCTCGGTGGCAAAGTGTCGGAGGCAACGAGAGACGCTGGTTCGATGGCTGGGTCAAAGTAGAATTCAATGGAGGAGGTGAGGAAAAAGCAGGTGGGCTGGTCAGTAGACCATCTAGAAGTGAATCGCTTTGGCAATACTTAAATAAGTTCCCAAAAAGACGAATTGACTGAGAGACATTTTTAAAGAACGGAAGTGAGGTCATTGTAGCACGAACATATTGTTATTGTGTGAATGCAAACTGGGAAATGCTTCCATAGTTGAGCAGTTCCCCCAAAGCGATGCAAGGGGGAAAGATACATTATGATGTCATTCAAGATAACGTTAAACAATGAAATATTACACTTCAGAACACAGAGCCTTCAATCCAACTTTGCCCAATTAAAGTAGTCCCAGGCATTCTATAAGAGATCAGTAAACCTCTATTATCTGATCGGGGAACCCATCAAAACAGTCCACCAAAGATTTCGATCTAGGTTCACTGTTTAAGCCTTTGAGTATACGAGTATTTCTACGGGCTTGGTGATTTTAAATTTCCAATGCGATCAAGAAATGGTCGCTGAAAGTAAGAAAGGAGTCGAGTAAGACGTCGATATCTGGGAACTGAAAATGTGACCAAAGATTTATCCCATTTAACGTGAAAAAAAAACAATCTCTAGGTGCAATGTCGACACCAAATCAAGCAAATCAGAAACCTTGTGATGATTTTGAAGAAATTGTGAGAGTGGAGCAAGTACTACTTTTGAAAGGTCCCAGGTTCAGGTGGTTGCAGATCTTGAAGGTGACGCAACCATTCGAAGGTACAAGATCACCACAGGCCAAAACTGAAGGTTGAGTTGAACATCCGTCCCATACTATAATGCAAAATAGCAGGATGACATAATGTTCACATTCAGTATTATCTTGCTCTAACCCAAAAGAAGAGCGTTCTTCCAAAGGAAAAAAGATATAGTTGTTTTTTGGACATGTTAGAAAACTCACAGACATATGTCAAGTAGCACCTGGAGCTGAAGATTATGTGAATGCAGGTGCCATAAAAAAGGTGGTTTTACGAGCATCATATTACTGAATTTATAACAGAGCATTGCTATTTCCGCTTTTGTGTAATTACATTCTTTTTTAGAGCGATTCGAGCGGTTCCAGCTTCATCAGTTTTGTTAAGGTCGGTTGTACTTTCACTTTCATCTTGGACATGCTAATGTCTGCAGAGGAAAACTTTTCTCATCATTGCTTTACGTACAGAAAAATCTAATACGTACAAAAACTAACGAAAACTAGATATAAATAAATAACTAAACAGGCAAGTCACAACTGCTACAATAGGAAAGAGGCGAGCAGCAGGTGGATCCTAATTGTGACGTGAAGTTAAACGTTAAATATTTTGTGTTTTGATAACTATAATTGTAATAACTATATGATAACTATAATTGTAATGACGTATGATAACTATAATTGTAATAACTAGTTTGTACTAACTATAACTGAATTATAATTCATTTTAAACCAGTTCTCCTCGTATCCGTCTCATGGTGGTGTGCAGGCTAAATATACAGCTTGAGTCGATTTGGTTCAGTGGTTTTGTATTAATAGCGTTCACTGACACTTGACCATTTTCCCAAATGGCGTTTTTCTGACTCAATAGCCCTTCAAATGTAAATATTTGAAAAAAAAAAAGAAACTTGTTTTCCCTCCGGTAACACAGCATCGGTTCCTATCACGTGTGGCTAGACGAAGCAACACAATTGAGGTGTCATCTTTTGGGTTCGAATTGTTCTGTGAACTGTTATACGTAAACGGGAAAGTAATTTAGTCCTGAATTATTATCGTTAGGGTAATAATAACTTCGCTAATCGACTTAATGATATAAAACTCCCGAACGTTGCGATTCAGTTCTTCGCTCAGGGAACATTCTAATTTGGTAATTTAACGAGGGAAGTCAGCAAACTCGATCTCGGTTCCTCTGTAAACAGCGGTAGCAAGCTTTAAGCCGGCGTTTGGTTCGACTGCAACTATGAAAAATTCCTGAAACGTTGACCAGGGGGCTGGAGAAGTGCCGATTCATAACTAGAAGGTTGAAATGAGAACGGCTCGAATGAAAGCAGAGCGCCGGGAAATCTACGAGCAAATATGACGTGGAATTTTATTTCATTTGCCTCGCGCTACACAACTGCTCTCCGTGCAATGTGCCCGTTCCGTCTCCTCTGGTGATCACTCTGAAGTGCTTTGTCCAACATGCCATGTTGTTGTTGAAATCCTAATCCATAAATGGGTAGTGTTGTCGCCGATTACCTAATGTAGAAAAGGTTTGACAGTACAGGCACAATAAAAGGTCGGAAAATGCGTTCGTGCTGGGCACAAAAGAATAGTAATTACGAGCAGAACTTAACACGCACGCCGTTTATATTTTCTTATTTTTGATTAAACGCGCAGACTTGAGAAACTCTATTTGGTAAGTCGTACCAACCACTGAGATTGTGCAGTAATGAGCGGACTGTTCTAAGATGGATTCTATAAGTCATCTCTAGCTCTTTGCGTGCGTTTTGAACTCACCAGGGCGCTTAAAACTCCAGAAATGTTCGAACGGGAGTGATTGAATGCAAAACAACTTGGGGTGCTCCAGTAAATACTATCTTCTACGCCTTGGTGATCCACAGGAGCGCAGCTCTCTGGGATTGTACCAGTGCTTTCCTTTGTCTTCGAGTTTTTAACCTAGATAACAGGGTAGAAGCCAGTAACGCCTAAGTAAATGGCCTTGTACATGAGTATTGTGTCACGATAACATACTCCTCAAGGGGCTCATACTGAGGCAAACCTTGCGAAGCTAGTGGATCCCTTTGAGGGATTGGATGACTAAAAACTTGACTTGCTTCACAAGAGAAAGCCTCCAGCCGCCAAGACGGAACAACAGTGAGATTATAGTGAGAACACTGTGAAAAAAGGAACAGCAGTTATTTAATTCAAGAACTGTATTGCTGTTAACGAATTTTAGGAAGCTTATTAGAACCTGTTGTCAACGATAGATTCATGAGAGCGGGATTTATAAGGAAATATCTGGTGCGTTGCAACACACAACTTTCCTTAGCTCTACGACAATCCACTTTGTACACGGCTAATTTTATTTAATCAATTCACTTATCACTCAGTTAATTTGAACTTGGTCAAACAACGCGTTACGGCAGCAGGAAGCGGTAGCGCTTAGATCCGGCATTTATTGTGCTGCTCGTACTCATTGCAGGACCATTATTGAGCAATTGGTACACAGGCTGAGGTATTGGTACACATTGGTACAATGAAGCTGTAAACGCGATTCTTTAAAAAAAAGGATAGTAATCACTTTTGCTAAATACTTTTGGAAAATAACTGTTAGAACTGGTAGTAAGCGAAACGGCAGTAGTTGAAATTCAGGAATTTCTGGAGTGACCCCCATGTATCTCATGAGCGTTTTTAAACACTCACCCTTTAGGTATTGGATTGCACTACAATACCAATTTTTTTAACATTCTACAAAAATTCCAGCGGAGTTTATAAGGAAACATAGGCGGGCGCTATATCTTCGTTCAACGCATTTTTACAGGAACATTTATACGGAACAAAATGTAGGGACTAGTTAGCTGAGAGCACTCCGAAAGTTTGATCGAAATCGTTGGAGCCGTTTTTAAGAAAATACGAATACCGATAAATTAATATTCGACAAATCTCCTTTTCTGAGTTAACTTGGCTTATATCTCCGTTCAACATATATATACAGAAATAGTTATGGGAAACAAAATGTTGGTATGGGTGACTAAAAGACACTTCATTAGAATTTATCACATCTGGTGAAAAAATTACCCTGGAATTTTCGGAAATGTTCGAAAAAACGTTATTTTCAACACATTTTCATTTTTATCTCTGCTCAATGGACTTTCAGAGGAACATTTATTGAGAACAATATGTAGGTATTAACTATTCGAAAATATCCTGAGAGTTTGATGATAATCGTTGAAGTCATTTTGCCAAAAAGCTTCAAAAACCTATTTTTGCTTCATAGGTCATTATCTCCGTTCACCGTATTTTCATGGAGATATGTATAGAGAAGAAAAGTTAGGTATTGATTAGGAGAAGATAATTTGAAAGTTTAATCAAAATCGTTAGAGCTGTTTTCGAGAAAAATGCGAAAACCCTAGTTTTTGGTACATTTTCGTCCCCCACCCCCTTCCCATCGGCCATAACCTTATTTTGGTGTCTACAAAAATAACGAACAAAACAAAAAAAGAACCAGCTCAATCGGATCAGCCGTTCGCCCGCAAATCGAACTACAGACGCACACACACACATACACACACACACACACACACATACACACACACACACACATACACACACACGGACCACGCGCCGAAATTAGGTTTTTTAGACTCAGTAGGGTCTGAAACGTAAAGATCTGAAGAAAACACAAATTTTTTTTTGGGCCGATTACTATACTTTCCTTCCCTTCGGGTAGCGGAAAGTAAAAACTGCGCGAAAAACGCTTTTGGTCGAAAATTTTGATAATTTATTGTGCCGCTCTCGTCATTTTCCCACGAATGAGAGTTTTATAGTATCATTGCCTGATTAAGAGCTATCAATATAAAAAATGTAATTAAAATCGTTGGAGCCGTTTTTGAGAATAAAATTTGGTGTTTTGATCACTATGATGACTATAGTTAACTTTCGGTGGATTTTGCCCATACCCTAATTATTGCGTCCCATGGTAACCTGTAGGTCAGACATCAAGTTTCAGCTGATTTGGTACGGTGGTTTTCTCTAAAAATCGTTCATAGACACACACAGACACACAGAGTGTCTTTTTTGTACAATTTTTAGAGAAAACCACCGCACCAAATCAGCTCAAACATGATATCTCGCCCGCAGGTGGGACGCCAAAATAAGGGTATGAACAAAATCCACCGAAAGCTAACTATAGTTATCATAGTGTTCAAAACACCAAATATTTTTTTTCTCAGAAACGGCTCTAACGATTTTGATTAAATTTTTTATATTGATAACTCCCAATAAGTCAACTATTCCGTAAAATTCTCCATTGTGGGAAAATGACGAGAGCAGCACAATTAATTACCCAAATTTTAGCGCGGTTGTTTTTCTTTTTAAACTCCGCTGAAATGTTAGAAAGTGAATTGACGTAGAGCTAAGGAAAGTTGTGTGTTGCAACTCACCAGATATTTTTTGAGAAAAATGTTTGGTGTGATCACTATCATAAATTATTTCAGCCTTGTTTTGCTGTTCTTTGACACATCTAAAGAAACCATTACGAGAGAGACTCCTACATCGAGAAACGATGTTAAGTCATTGCTGAAAGAGTGATAATGATGATAAAACTATGCGGGTTAAATATAAAGATGAGTTGTGCGTTGTTTCTGCTTTCATTATAACTTTGTCATTGCATGTACTAACGACCCTGCATATTGCTAAACTTGGGATTAGTCTAACTGAAACTACAAATAGATCGTGAGAGAAAGGGCTGCTCGTTTAAACTGAAAACTACTAAAACACTACGGAGCACTGAAAAAGTCGAGTGTTTTGGTTAAAAAACTTCGTACTTGCTGTTCGAACACTCGGTGATGTACTCAAGGTTTCGAGCAAACTGACAAAGGGCAAACATTTTTCCCGTTGCAACGTTCCAACGAACTTGAGGCGGCCAACTTGAAAGTTGAGGTGATAAAACGGAAGTGTGAGGAGAGCGGACAGGAACGAAGTTATTAGCGGAAGAAGTTCCCATCGCCCTTCGAGTTTCAGAACTGTGAAATACTAGTTGGCGGAAAGACGATTTACTTACTTTCCATCTTCAACCTAATAAAGTCTTCTTGAGAGTTTTCATATGAAGAGAGTTGAAACAGAGGAAGCGGAATGAAGGTCGACGGGGTGTCGAGCGCAAACAAAATGCTATCGACTTTTTGTCACCAGCCGAGTGTTCCCTTCATCCAATTGGTTCCGGAGTTCCGATAGAAAATCTGTTTGCGATTGTTTTGGGGATTCTTACATAGTGCAAACATTGGGTGTAAATAATGGTAAACATGGCGAATTGGGCTTTTTGCCAGGAGCCCAGGGATACTACATTGAACCAGAATTAACAGAATAAAACTCCAGGAAATGCTTTGTCTGAGCAACTCATTAAGCAAACGTGGTCACGATATATCAGAAACCCACGACATAACTTCGTGTAGGAGATCAAACTCAAGAGTTGGAAGTGTTCGTTATCCGTTGTCTGTAAGGTGCACCAATTTGTGGTACACTGACTAATAATAACAACTGAACAAATACTACGTGCAGTACACTGAATCAGACGTTGGAAGGAATGCTACTCACAAGAACCCCACCGGATTTATGGGTGAGAGTAACTTAGGTACTAAAGAAATTGGGTTATATCCGCCAGTAGGCAAATTACTAAAGTTAACGTACCTGTTAGGTGAGTCCGTCTCCTCTGGCTTGTGAGTTACTGTGGGCAAGCGCTTTCGATGTAAAGACATCATCGTCTGGCCGTTAAGTCAGTACTGGAGTCAGTCAGTTGGTCGTGGTCTTTATATACAAAGAGAAAGGTGAAAGGGGTGATGGAGCGTCGGGGAAGGGGCGGGGAGAGGAGGTCATGTAGCTCAGGGGGAAACCCCCTAGAGATAAATGGAACGTGTTGGATGGTCTGTCAATTGTGGAATTTAAGTCTTTTTTGTGTAAATCCGTCAGTTGGTTGTTTTCGTTTGTGTAGTGTTTTGAGTGGTGTGAATATGGTGTCGCATTTTGTGTTGATTTGTTCATTTATGATCTGTCCATTGAAGTTTTTTTGTTTATAAATTTCCATGTTTTCTAATATGTTCAGTTTTCGTCCTTTGTATTGTTTGTGTAGTAAGGTGGTACAGTCCTGTATTTTGGTGGGTTCGTTTGTTTTGGAGTCATATTGTCTTAGTAATTTGTTTATTGTTTTTTTAGAGTAACCGTTATTTTCTGCGATAGTATTTATAATATCAAGTTCTTTTTTGTAATTTTGTTCGGATACCCCACCACAACCACCCACAACAACATAAACTAAGTGCATTCAGACACATGATACGGAGACTAACAACGATCCCACTATCCGAACAAAATTACAAAAAAGAACTTGATATTTTAAATACTATCGCAGAAAATAACGGTTACTCTAAAAAAACAATAAACAAATTACTAAGACAATATGACTCAAAACAAACGACTCAAAAACAGAAAATACACAGACTTTAACAAGACGCTGCACATTCACGTACACAGGACCACAAATATACGGAATAACTAATATCCTCCGAAAGGAAGGTATACAAATTGCATTACGTACGGACAACACACTTAGAACCAAACTAACTGCAAAGACTGAAAAGACAGACCTACTCGACCAAAGTGGGGTGTATAAAACAACTTGTACTTGTAAAAACGCATACATAGGACAGACAGGACCAGATACTCAGAACACATTAAATCTCTTAGTAGGAACAAAGACGATTCAAACTTTGCCAACCACCTCAAAACAACTGGACATGAACCCACCAAAATACAGAACTGTACCACCTTACTACACAAACAATACAAAGGACGAAAACTGAACGTATTAGAAAACATGGAAATTTATAAACAAAAAAAACTTCAATGGACAGATCATAAATGAACAAATCAACACAAAATGCGACACCATATTCACACCACTCAAAACACTACACAAACGAAAACAACCAAGTGACGGATTTACAGACCTCCCTACACAAAAAGACTTAAATTCCACAATTGACAGACCATCCAACACGTTCCATTTATCTCTAGGGGGTTTCCCCCTGAGCTACATGACCTCCTCTCCCGCCCCTTCCCCGACGCTCCATCACCCCTTTCACCTTTCTCTTTGTATATAAAGACCACGACCAACTGACTGACTCCAGTACTGACTTAACGGCCAGACGATGATGTCTTTACATCGAAAGCGCTTGCCCACAGTAACTCACAAGCCAGAGGAGACGGACTCACCTAACAGGTACGTTAACTTTAGTAACTTAGGTATGTTCACGATCGAACATTAAGTCATTCAAGAATTATACAAGAAGACGCTGCAAATAATTACGCAACGGTTCATTATTCATTTGCTCAGAAAATACCAATAAACCATACGAAACATGACCACGAAAGCTGACCTATTCTAGGCGCCTGTAGGTAATTGACGCGACGTGACGAGTAGAACTGATGAGTGGATGGAGTGAGATGGGAGGTAACGCGGGAAATGAGCGCAGGCCGGGGAGAACGATCACGTTCGCAATGTCGTCCCACGAGTTCCTTCATGTAGTAGAGTTTGCCGCTATATTTCCTGTGATTTCACTTGATTCTCTCTACACACAGCCTACTCTGAGACCCGCCCTATGCGAAACATACCAAGGAAACAATATCAAACACGCCGTAGTTGCAATAAAATTGGAATGACAAAAATAAAACCAAACGTATTATAAATTTCGAGGAACGAAAAGATAATACGACAAATGTCCGAGTCTCGTCGTACGAGCTATTGAATCAACGTGAAAACGTTAAAAATGTGTGAGTATCTGTCCCCTATTCACATATGAACTCTGAAAAAATAGTCAGCGAAGCTGAGCAAGAGTGGGAGATTCAGAACTTAGTCACATCGATGCATAAAATTAGTTAATGATAACGTCCACGTTTCAGAAGTCATTTGGGACCTGACCTGCGTAATCTTTTGCGTGTCTCCGCAGTCAGATGCACATTGTGAAAGCTACCATTTTGCCTTTTCAGTCGCTTTAATGGAGGGACTGAAATACACGCCACGAACGGCCTTCTAACGTAAAACTTTGCGCCGGTTCCTGATTCCAATGTCCGCAGAATCGAATGAATATTGTGAAAGTTATGAGCCAAGATATTGATTGACAAGGAACGGACAGACGTGGAACAGCATTCTCATGAATCTTAAACGATAGACTCGATTGGTCATTACTTATTTGGAGAACACCGCTATTGTGACTTCCTGTTTCAACGTATGGCTTGCCTACCTACGATGGTATGGAAGTAAAAGTTCCATTTCCTCTTCGCAAAACACATGCTGGAAATGCGATAGGATCAAGAACATATGATGCAATGCGATATGTTTCTAGCACAGATCGAAAGTTGAATACCGGTGTAGTTACCAGCAATACGTGCGTGTCTCAGATTCCTGGCAGTAATATCAGGAACGCCAATAACAATATTCTTCAATTTGTCCATTAAACAGCTCTATCAATAATAATTACATAACAATAGAACTGCTACGATCGAATGCAGACACATTTCAGTTCGGACAGTGGTTGAGATGAGATGCCGAAGTTCGAAGATCTTCTCAGAAGAAGACTAACAGCGGTCCGTAGACCTGCGTGAATAACCTGACGGTACTCCATGCAGAGTTGGTTCGCCCAATCGTGTCAAAACCAGATCAAGTGCTCCGAACTTTCACCCAGTGGTGTGAGCACGTCAATTTGCCGGTGGCTGAGGAGAAAACTAAGCTCATCGTCTTAATTAAGAGGGAAACTCAACAGCCAACCACCGATAAGTTTTGGGCGGCCACAAGCTCCTTCTTGAGAAGCTAGTGAAGTACTTAGGCGTCATTACAGGAGAGACGTGGCAATTCAGGTAACACCTACTGTACGCCCAAAACTGGCGACTCTGTGGCGCTGGTGTTGATGAAAAATGATCCGCTCACTCCTGGCGGGTTAGACAATTATTATTAATTCTAGTGGCTATTTGGTTGTGGACTGTATATGCACGATACGCTGTGTTCGAAATGATGCAAGCACTACTCAGCGATGCGGACGTTCTGGGTGCGTGTCCCTGGCCAGGGATGTGGAGCCGAGTAGTGGTCGATGCTCGCAACTCCGAACACAGTTATTGAGCGTAATGAATTTAACTGAACTAAATAAAAATTATACGACAAGAAAAATAAATAAAAAGTCTGTTTTGAATGCGGGGGCACAATTTCAGAGCCCAAAGATACAACACGCACTCTATACTAAAATACCCTCTGTCTACGTAGTCACCGAGGAAAAGGTATTTTGTTGACGCAGGAGGACCACCGACTTCAAATAATTTCATGAGGTCGTAGAACTGCCCGTGGATGTCACCGCAAACTGTGACAGGAGCCTCGATGTCAATCATGGTCTTTTCGGACCGCAGCAACGTGGCTCCTTCATTGATTATCCTGAGAGCAGCGGCTTCGTCGATCCGCCCTTCAGCCATAAAATGCTGTTTAAGAACATCTGGCCTGGGTCGACCCCCCCGACTTTCGAAAACCTCGGATGCCGTCAACTTGTGCGACGGAGGAAAAGGCACGTTTTGAATAACGCGGGCGGTGGTCGACAGTTTCTGGGCGTTGTACGACATGATAGCAAACGGTTGTTCCTAATAATTTTAACACAATATACATGGGATTTCCGAGGAAACCCCTAACTAGTCACTTCCGTACCAACAATCGAAGAGGCACAACGGTTGAAGCACAGGCTCACCCAATTAATGAAGCGTGGAGGTTTTGAGTTACGGAAATGGGCATCAAATTGTGAGGAACTGCTTCATGATATACCAGTTCTTAAAAAAAAAAAAAACAAGAAAAGAATGCACAAGCGGGGAGACAAGCGGGCGAACGAATGCGCGGTCGGACAAAGCTTCGAACGCTAACTGAACACTACCAGTTCAGCTATGGCTCATGTTCAGATTAGAGCCCGACAGTTAGATCTTGAAACTTGACCCAGCGTTGTTCCCATCGGCCGCACCTACACACACCTACATTCCTTAAAATGCACAACCCTCGCCAGGTTTGCCTTATCTACGAGGCCATTTACCCGTGGTCTGGAGTAGCAAACTAACATTCAATCGAAAGAATACTGGCGCGATCCCAAACAACTGATGAAACTCACTTATGAGTGTTAAGAAACAGTTGTTTTGATTAAAAAACAGACCTGATCATTATAAGGTTGGTACTTGCATGGAAACGAGTGACATATTGGTTCTCCAACCGCTGTACACGACAAGACGTTTGTTTAAAGTTAATCTTTTCAGTAACAAAAAACTACCGACTATAATGGGCTTGGAACACATTCGGAATGAAAGAAGTCTCGCAACGTTAGTAATAATGATCCGTATGATGGGAAGGAAACTACTGCAGAGCAATAGAGTGACACTCCATTGAGCCTGCATTCCAATAACCCTTGTCTTCGACTTCAGACAGCGCTTGAGATCTTCGTTTCAGGGATCGACACCCCAAAATCGCGATGCGGATACATTTTCCCTTTCTTTTGTCATATTTACTACCCCAGGGTTAACGTATTCTCCCTGTTTCCTTCAATGTCCGAAATATTCAGCGTCTCCTGAACCTAACCCAATATTGAGGGAAAGAATGCTATTGAAGAATGTAACATTGGATTAGGGCAACCGCAATCTGAAATCCATCAAGTACATTGAGTAATCGAAAACTGTTTCCCAGAAAAAAAATGTTGGCTCTCAACGCCCCTCGAACTTTTGACGGAGTTCGGAACAGAAGGTTTCTGTCACGACTTCAAAGGGGTCCCCGGGTCCAATATCACAAGATTCTTGTCTCTTATTCGTTTCAAAGGCATTTCAGAGTGAAACGAAAAGACGAAAGAAAATACGAGAAAAAATGATGGGCTGTAAGGAACGAGGTATTACTTGCCGGATGTTCCTGACTGAATTGCAGAGGGATACGTTCGCATCCCTTCATCTATCGCTGTATTCCAACTCCTGAATTTAATTGACTCTCACTTGTGCCCTCGTGCCACTCTCCCTCAAGTTCAACCAACTGTCACATGACCTCTGCGTACTAGTTTGCATATGCTTTCCCTTCAACTTCCTGAGATCCGGAGTGTGTTGTGATCACTCTTCTGTATAGTAACGGTGATGGCCTAAAAATTCTCATATGGTTTCCCAATTTACAGAGAAAACGAGTAAAATGCCACCATGACTCAATTATGAATACTGGATGAGAATTATCTTTTCCGCCTACATCTATTATTTATCATGGGTCATAGGAGCTGCGGGAGGGGGGGGTTCTTGTGGAACCTTTACTCTTGCGTATTGAGAAGCGTTTACCATATTGCGTCAGGTCTCTGAGATTGTAGCTTTTCTTTCTCATTCTCTTAACCCTCGAGATAATCTTGCAGCGTGCCGCCATTCCCATAATGCCGAGCAGTTTTCAACGTTCAGGAGCGGTCTTTCCACCTTGCCTTCACTTTTCATTCCTGCTAGGTAGGAGGAGCAAATTGATTTTCATGCATGAGAAGATGGTATGGGAAGCATCATCCACCGTTTTCCTGTAGTGCAGGCAGTTTGGGCTAGCAGTCTTATCAACCCGATGCAGGTACGCCCTAAATATCCCGATTCCCATGAGCTGCACGAGCCATGGACCAAGTTTTGGAAGCAGCTGCATCCTACTCGTTTCGCCAACTCCTGTGGGTCGCATTCCCACCATCTCTTCTACCGGTTGTTGGGTTGCTTCATGGCTAAATTGCCTCTTGAGCAACTGTGCGGAACGCAGAAGCAATCCGAGGGGCACACATCCTATGAACTGCTGCCCAGTGATAAGCAATGCTCAGTGTACCTGCCACACTTCCACCCCACATAAGGCTCCCCTCTTGTGTTGGCCATCAGATGGGAAAGAGCTGTTGTTGCTGTGGCAACATTATCCGCTGCTTGCCGTATGTGGAAACCAAATGACAATGTGATATCCACCATCATGCCCTAATATCGAACTGCTTCCCTTGTTTGCAGTTCCATGGTCTCACCCATTCATGGAAATGAGAGTCTCCATCCTTCTCGTCCTTACATATTGACGTGAATAGTGATCGATCACCTTGACACTACTTACGTTAAGACTTTGGATGTACATCCCTGTCCAAATTAATCAAACGTAAATCGAAGAAATGAACCACCATGAAGAAATTCACGTTTCTTTTCACATGCCAACCCAAATTACGGGACAAATTCGTTATTTGATCACAATTGTTAATGTTGTTGATCAAAACACTAAATTTTTTTCCCTCAATGACGACTTTGATTAAATATTTCGTATAGACAGCTCCAATAAACGCGATGTTACTTTAAAATTCTCATCAGTGGAAAAACGAGAGCAACACAATAAATTACCAAACATTATGACGAAAATCGATCTTAGCGCAGTGTTTACTTTCCGCTACCCAATGGCTGACGAAAGGATTATAATCGTGGCGTTGACCTATGAAACAAAAATAGGTTTTTTACGTTTTTCAGTTTTGCGGCTTTAATGATTTGCACCCAACTCATAGGTAATTATATAAATGATCAATATCTGTACATTGTTCTCAATAAATGTTTTTCCAAATGAACAGGAAATTATGTTTTCTTGAAACTTCTCGAGTAACTGCTTCAATGGATTTGATAACTCTTACCGTGTGTATTGGTTTATTTTTCATTCTGTTGTAGGTAAGAAAACATTTTTTACAACCCCCCCTCAAAATGTGATACTTTACGTTTCAAGACATGGGGATTCCTAATCTGCAATGTCCGTCCGCCGTCCGAGCCGTTTTGTGCCTTTTAAAGTGGTCTAAAAAATTCGTTCTTTCGCACAAAAAAACCATTTGGTATCTAGTTGTGTCCCCATCTCAGCAATCCGATCGGACGAAGCTCGTGGTTTTTATGGGCAAAAAGTTGTTAAAAAATTTAACAAAACGCAGTTTAATTGCAAATACGCCGTGTTTGGTATCGTTTTCAAGGTATTTATACATCCTGGGTCGAATGGAATGAGTATCAGACGTGTACAACTGCGTATAGTGAAATTACAGTCATTATAGTGAGCCAAAGTCCACTAACTGAAAGAACTCGCGGGAACTACAGCGGAAGTCAACGTTTCGTCGTTTGTACTCCCTCCCTCCGGTCTCATAAAAAGTTCCATTGTAGTCAGGTCATGTTTCGTATGGTTTACTTGTATTTTTCGATGCTGAACGAATGGGATGGGTCTCGGAACAATAATACTAGGTCAAGCTGTTCATGAGAATAATAAACCGTTGTGTAATAATTTGCAGAGTTTTTTACTTTCCTTGCTCTACGAAGTAGAAAGGAAAGTTATGTAATCGGCTGAAAAAAATTTTTGAGTTCTCTTCAGATCTTTACGTTTCAGACCCCCCTGAGTCCGAAAAACACTAATTGGGAAAATGGTCTGTGTGTGTGTGTGTGTGTGTGTCTGTGAACGATTTTTAGAGAAAACCACCGTACCAAATCAGCTCAAACTTGACATCTAGCCCGGAAATCACTATGGGACGCCAAAATAAGGGTATGAACAAAATCCATCGAAATTTAACTATAGTTATCATATTGATCAAAACAGCAAATATTTTTTTTCTCAAAAACGGCTCTAACGATTTTGAATAAATGTTTTATATAGATAGCTCTCAATAAAACAATTATACCATGAAATGCCCATTCGGGGGAAAATGACGAGAGCAGCACAATAAATTATCAAAATTTTCGACGAAAAGCGTTTTTAGCGCAGTTTTTTTCTTATAAACTCCGCTGGTTCCTTATAAACTCCGTTGGAATGTCAGTAGAATGTTAAAAAAAAAAATTGGTATTGTAGTCCAATCCAATACCTATAGGGTGAGTGTTTAAAAACGCTCATGAGGTACATGGGGCTCACTCCAGAAATTCCTGAATTTCAACTACCGTCGTTTCGCTTACTACCAGTTCTAAACGTTTTTACCCAATAATTCTGTAAAAGTAATTACTATCCTTCTTTAAAAAATTCGTGTTTACAGGCTCATTAATTATCTGTGTACCAATTGCTCAATAATGGTCCTGGAATGAGTACGAGCAGCACAATAAAATCTGGAACTGTAAGCGCTACCGCTTCCTGCTGCCGTAAAGCGTTGCTTGACCAAGTTCAAATTAACTGAGTTGTAAATGAATCGATTAAATAGAATTAGCCACATACAAAGTGAATTGTTGTAGAGCTAAGGAAAGTTGCGTGTTGCAACGCACCAGATATTTTTAAAAAAAATCTACTTACACCCATATTTTGTGCTCAACAATTATTTCTGTATCCATGTGTTGCACGTATTTAGAAGCTGTAAAAACACGATATTTGTTTTATTTTGTTTAGAAAGCTGTTATTCATTTGCTGCTTCGGAGATAGCGTAATGCGTTGCGATAATTGCCCAGCTGTAATTGAAATAACCTTTCAAAACGGTCACATTTAAAGAGAAAATCACGAATTGTCGTGAATTTGCGAACGAAAAGTTATTTCCAACGTACAGGCTTGAATTGGGGCAATGGAGTTGTCAACGGTTCTGATTAAATGCTGCTGATGGAAGAGAGATTCGAAGCAAAGCTCCGAAGGGCTTACAAGGACGGGAACGAAGGTAAACAAGGAATCACAATTAGGCAGGAAAGGACAACGGCAGTTTGTGAGACGAAGTAAAACCGTCTCCTGGCCGTTCATTAAAGGTCTACTGCGCTTTGAACGTGATATAATTGATGGGCGATCACGTGAATGCTGGGCTTACACGGCTTTTGACATGAAGCGCTTCCGACAGGAGAGCAACTGCTTAGGACGGACTTTGAGTGGTGGATGGGAGGTTTGAGGAGTCGCCAAAGCTTCACGATGTGATGGTCATTTCAATGAGCCATCAGAGAATGTTCAAACGCCTTCATTTTGAGAGAAAAGTGGTGGGTTAAAAAGTTTAACCCTCTTTGTTATATGCTCTTTTGGCGCCTGTCAAACGCAGAGAATTGTTGGCTGTTTCGTCGAAGGTAGGCCCACATTTTCCGAATAGTTTTGTCCAACGGTGTCGATATGTTTCACAAACACGATCCTTTCAGTGGAACGATAAGTAGAAAGCTCATGAGTGTTGCACGCTAAACAACGTATCATTTTTTGTTAAACGCAATTATTTCAAGCGTTAAACTGACACAAGCAGTAATTGATATCAAAATACGTGACGATACACTACGAGCAAGTTTGAGCTAACTTTTGAAGTGTGTCGTGAGTGATTCTGATTTCAGAAACGGAACTACAGCATTTCGCGCTCGTTGGGAGGGTGCCGCAATTGTATAATTTACTGAAAATGGGAGTTGAGTTGGAGCGGACATATGATTAATTATATTTATAATAACAGTCCGACAAACTAGAAATTTCAATAATAAAACACGGCGATAACATTAAAGTTCCCCAACGCACGTGGGGCTGAAGGAAGTTGTGTGATGCATCGCAAAAGATATTCTTAATCACAAAGAACCGAACGCTTTTCAAAGAAATTCGCTAAAACCCCCGTTCCTGGAACATATTCGGATGCAGTCCATGCCTTGTCACTAGCTAATGCACGAGAAGCTCGAATTGGCTTATGATTCCCCACTTTGCGTAGCTCTAATTCCATAATTACTGACAATGGCAACTAATGGTGTTCACAGTCAGTTGGAAATAGCTAAATATAGCATCGTTCCTCGATGAACGAAACTTCTCAGAAAGTTAGGGCGTTCTATCTCCCTGGGGAGTGGCCGTAATTATGACAGCAATATTTGAACCAGACAAACAGATGAAACTAATATAAGGGTAGAACCAGATCTTTTAGTGGGCACTAACCAAAATGAGGGATTAAATATTTCGATTACATTTTGTAGAGGAGTGATTGCAGCTGTAGAGCAGTTCTAATATCGAGCCCTTGCCTCTTACGTCTTTTATAGTCTCAGACGAAAAGCAAATTATAACTTCCGGGCACGAAACGAGTTCACGCCATCGGCGGCTCCGAAGAGTTTAATTTCGATAGAAACCAGTTCAGGGATTCGACGAGCCAACTGTAACGTTTGCCCGAAGCTTCCTACCAAATTACGTTTCCTTGTAGCACAACCCTCGACGCCAATCCGAACGAAGAGTGCAAAATTAGGAATTCTGCGCGTGACAACGAATAACCGAAGATTTTCCAATAAAGCGAACAATATTAGTGGATATTATCCGATTGGTGGCGTGCGTTCTGAATCAAATAATGAACGCGTTCCCTCTGTTTGAAGAGGCGTATTCCATTGAGAAAGATGGGATTGTGCTCGCCTTGCCTCGCCATTTAGACCGACGTACCATCACCTCCACCCTCTGACCATGTTCTTACATAGGGGACTGTCGTTTTGTGATAAACCTTCTACCTCCTGGAGTGCTGCCAATCGTGATCACTCACAGCTTCACCCTTGCAAAATATGGCCAAGATAACGCACTTCCCGAACACATTGTGAAAATCGACCGCTTGGTAGATATTTTGCGTGGTGTAGAAATAAAAATTTCTCTCCGCACAATACCGGCACATTAATGGCACTTTTCCCGGTGCTCTCAACGGCTATGTAAAACTTCAACTGCGTCCTTGAGATCACCGTCTCATAAAATAGTCACTCTGATAACAATAAATACCCAATCACGTGGGAATCAAGTAAGACTGATATCTTGCAGCAAACATAAATGCCATGCCAGTTACTTCTTCAGACAGTGGGATGAGAATATTCACTTTTTAAATAAGTTGAGCGCATTAGCATTGTTAGCTTGAGAAAGAGAGCAGTGGCGTCTTCACTCTTTGGTGACTTTCGAGAGGTATTGTTTACTACCGAATCAATGACAGGCTGAACTGCCATGACAATCGACGTTACTGCACAACAATTCAGACAAAGATTCACGGGAAAGAACCAAGTAAGATTACCGGGCTTCGGTTCAACCCTCACGAAAGACAATTTCACGGCGCGACTCACGTTTGCTCCTGCGCGAATGCAGGACGCGCAATGATATCTTGTTCTTCATGGACAAACATTTTTGGAGGAGGCGTCTTCAACGCGAGATCGTGTTAAACGTTGGGAGCAACCAGTGCATTCCTGAAAGCATTAATAATTTTGTTCATAACTTCAACTTCACAACAAGACCGCCTGATTAATCTGGCCTCTTCCGGATACGCTGAATGAGTCGGATTGTTGGCTCGATGGCACCGATCCCCTATATCCTCAATGATGATCATCCAGACCTCCTGATGGGGTAAAACAACCCACCGTCAAATTTTTAATCATTAATGTGCGTGTTAGCTACGACTAATACGGAGCCCTGCGGAAAGATTTGGTGCAACGTGTTGCAACTTTGCACAGTAAGTACATATCGATTATTATCGCGCTACTACGCAAACCAATGTTCTCCACGAACCACGTAAAACTTAACGTTCTACACAGAAACTTACAGAGCTTCGTGTTTCGAAATTTATAGAGCTGGATGACATTCATCGCATAACCAGCGTATGCATAATATAAGAAATCGCCAACAGCATTGTTTTAGGAACGTTATTGGGTGCAAGAATGGGGGAGCTGAGGATCACAATAAAACTGAAACCCGGTGAGCGTGAGGAGGACTGTATTATATGTGCTTGCGGAATTGAGTAGAATTAAAACTGAGGTGAGATGGAGTACAACTGGGAGACAAGGGCAGCACTCGGAACGCGTGAACTGGCAACCGTGTGAGAGAGTGAGAAGTTACTGGGGTGGTTGTTGGAAGCAGAATGATTTGGAGATGCTCTGTCGTCGATAGGAAAATGAAATTGGGAGAAAGAAATAAAGAAAGGGGAAAACCTAGAAAAGGGGGCTGGGAGGCCCGCGTCTGAGGGATTCCCGCAGGGGCAGGTATTGAAATGGTTGGAGACAATTAGGCGGTCGGAGACAATGACGCGGGGAAGTCCGAGTTCAACGACTCTGACAACTTTGACGCTTTGCGTCGAACAGTTAGTGTTCACCGTTGTGAAATGTTAGGAAAATATCTCGTGCGTTGCAACACACAACTTTCCTTAGCTTTACAACAATTCACTTTGTACATGACTAATTCTATTTAATCAATTCATTTATCACTCAGTTAATTTGAACTTGGTCAAACAACGCTTTACGGCAGCAGGAAGCGGTAGCGCTTACAGTTCCGGAATTTTTGTGCTGCTCATACTTATTCGAGGACCATTATTGAGCGATTGGTACACAGAGAATTAATGGGGCTGTAAAAATTAATTTTTTGAAGAGGATAGTAATTACTTTTGCAGAGTTATTGGGTAAAAACTTTTAGAACTGGTAGTAAGCGAAATGGCGGCAGTTGAAATTCAGGAATTTCTGGAGTGACCCCTATGTATCTCATGAGCCGTTTCCAACACTCACCCTATAGGTATTGGATTGGACTACAATACCAGTTTTGTTAAACATTCTACAAGAATTCCAGCGGAGTTTATAAGTAAAAACCCGCGCTAAAACGCTTTTCGACAACTTTGATAATTCATTGTGCTGCTCTCGTCATTTTTCCACAAATGGGAATTTTATGGTATAGTTGCCATATTGAGAGCTACCAATGTAAAAAATTTAATCAAAATCGTTAGAGCCGTTTTTGAGAGAAACAAATATTTGGTGTTTTGATCACGATGATAACTATAGCTAAATTTCGGTGGATTTTGTTCATACCCTTATTTTGGCGTCCCATAGTAACCTGCGGGCGAGATATCATGTTTGAGCTGATTTGGCGCGGTGGTTTCTTCTAAAAATCGTTCACAGACACACATACACACACACCTAGACACACAGACTATTTTCCCAATTAGTGTTTTTCGGACTCAGGAGGGTCTGAAACGAACAGACCTGAAGAAAACTCAAAATTTTTTTTTTCAGCCGATTATATAACTTTCCTTTCTACTTCGTAGAGCCAAGGAAAGTAAAAAGTCAGTCAAATAGACGAAAATTCCGCAATTTGCCATAGTTGAACTTCCATCTCGGGATAACTTTTTGGACTGCTATCATGATTTTTGTGAGAACTCCACGAATGTTAGTGGGATTTATGTGGGAAGAGTGCCTCCTACAATCAATGCTTGTAGACCCGTCTGACAATTTACTGTGCAACCAGTGCAATAAGAATTGAGAGGAGGAAATAGAACCAAGCAACACGCCCAACCATGACATCTCCTCAGCACATTTCTTGTGACGCACTATGTGGCAGGACACTGTCAATCCTGCAACCTTAATGTTACCTCTACCAACCTCCAGATGCTATACGTTTTGCGTATTTGCTCTTCACGGCTTCTGAAGTGATCTCCAGATCCCCGCTTCTAGGGGTTACGTGGACACTCAGGATCAGTGCAGATCGGTAAGGACCTATGGCAACGATGACTGGTCTGAGTCCTCCTCCAAAGACAGCAGTGCCACTCTACATATGCCATCGGTCGAATGACCTAGGAGAAGATTATGACGTTGATGCAGCCACTATGAGTTCCACACACGATTCGACTCGTACTAGACACGGAGAGTTCTTCATGTTACGATTCTGGTCCTTTCTAAACTTTATCACGCTGAACAGTCAACCGAACGTGCAGAGAAGCTACATGCTCTAAAGGGCAATTGGACATTGAGACGGATGATGTTGACACTTCACTGCAGCTGTTGCCGCACAAATTCAACCACGCACGACATCCCGGCGGCCAGATCCCTATCCTGCCTTCATGATTACTGTCTTGGGTGCTGTGAAGCAGACGGAACCACTCTCGTTTTCACAGTTTTCTTTTCCCCTACTGGAATCCCCGTACCAATTAATTCTTAGAAAACATCAAGTGAGTTCTTCACGTGTGACGATGCTTCAACCTTGGGGACCAAATCATCACGTTTCTCGACAGTTTGGCCGGACGGAACTTTCACAGATTGGCGACCGAAATAAAAATGTAGCAAATAGTATTGTCGTGTAAGGGGTAAATTTCCAAACATTTCTAATGGTTTAAAGCCTTTCGAAGAGCAATTTAACTTCGCTATGAACGACAGAAAAAGGAGTAACGAGACGCCTTTGAACAAGCGAGACGAGCTTCGAGTTTCAATCCCGTTCACTCCATTTAATGTAACGATATTCAGTCCAATGGCTCGAATTCAAAGAGGATGGCAATATACCAGTTTATTAGGTCTCTTCCGCCAACAATCAATGAAGGGCGGAAGTCGAATGGAGAGTTCCGATGATCAACTTGCCGGGTTTGTTCATCGCGAATACTTGTGATGCCATCAAGAACTGCTAAAACGATGAATTGTATACTTTCTCCTGGGGTAGAGTGGAACGTTTACGTTTATAGAAAAGTATTCTATCGAGCGAAATAAATAATGTGATGTTTCTAACATTGTGATACGCCAGTCACTTATGTAATGATTGCTACGTTTGCATTATACGCGCACAGCTTTGTGCTGATAGCTCCAGATACCAACTTCATCGCATATGTACGTTACGAAATCATTTCTTCAGACACAAAAAAGAACATCAATCCAAACTGTGTCGGACGACGGAGGTGCATAATTTCCGTGCGCTCTCTCCACACTTTCTGCGAGTTGTTTAAGCCTGTGTGTTCGTCCTATTCGTTGACAACGTTGACAGCCCAACGATCCTTTCAAGAAATTAACAAATTTTCCAACATCCCACACGTCTACCAGTTACTTTTATTTCTTCATTCATTCCGAATAATACAAGTTTCCAAGATTCCAAATCAGCAATGTCCGTCCGCCGTTCAGCCCATACTTTGCCTTTAACGTCGTCTAACGAATCTGGACTTTAGCACCAAAATTCCGTTTACGATCTAGTTGTTAATGCCTCTTCTGCTAGTGTAATTGAGTGTTTAAATGGCGGTTGAGGAGAGTACCTAGCCCTGCGGCCTACACCTCTCCCCTGCCACACTCCACATAGATTCCCGGGGAACCTCCCAGCGAAACCCGGTTCCCACGAAGCCAAACCTTTGACTTAACTAACGGCTGGCAGCGCCACGCCTAAAAGGCTCAACGCGGATAGAAGCCCCCGCGGTACCCATGTAATTTGGCTACGACTTGAGCAGCCTAAGGGCCTGAATGGATAGGAGGCACCGGTGCCGGCACCTACGTTTTATCTCCGTGGAGATTTAGGGGATTGGCGTAGTTTAGCTCAATCACACATAAGATAATTAGTAACAACCCAAGAAATTCCAACCAACGCCATTCTAGTTGTTACCATTCATTGCAGTTTTTATCCCTTTATTCCTTAATAATGGTCATGGCAGAGGTACGAGCACCTCAATTAACTCAGGAACTTTAAGAGCTACTAGTTTCCACGAAGAACGTTGAGCTACCAAATGTATATAAATTAGGAGCTAGAGTAATAAAAATCGAAGAATGCACGTTGGGCCAAGTAAAGTTGTGATAGGTTAACAAATTTAGAAATTATCCGCATCATTTCTTGCTTCTCTAGCGTTGGCGATGATAAAATAATAACTGTATTTGTTCTAATATCCAAAAACCAGTTAGACGTGAAAACTGGATAAAGAGACGCCGGCAGGGTAGTGAGGTGTAAGGAGGCTGAGTGCGGTTACGATCCTATATAAATAGTGAAATGCTACACCCGAGGGAATCATACGAGCGAGCCAACTATGAAAGGACCATACCAACCTGGAGATTCGCTGTTTTCAAACGTTTCGAAGCTGTTCGTTTATGGTGAAGGCGATATATACTTTCTGCGTCGTCTACGCAAGCAGTAAACCTGCGGCCTCCTGCGAGGCGTGTTTGGAATACGCGGATGTTTTATGAAGGTCTGTCAGCTCAACATGAAATTAACCAATCTGTTTCAATAAAAGTCTGTTTCCCAGTATTCATCGCATGTTTTTATTGAGAGAAAAACCGGAGTAACGAGGGCCTATAAACCTTTCCCGTTTCTTATAAAATTTCTTTCCATCTTGTACACTCTGCAGTAACCTGATATATACAGGATTGTGTATTCTCTTCTCGTTACACATTGCCGCCATATAGAAAATTTACAAATCAACGTGGACAGTTGCGGAGCTTTTGTTATCAGCCATGACCAAACACATAACAGTGAGCGACATGTGAAAACTTTAATAGATGAAAGTCGTATTTCTCGATAATTACGAGTCCATTTGCAGTTATCACAATGGGAGATCCTCTCCAGCCGTGTTTCTGTCTACTACACACATACTATACCGTATACATACTATAACTTACACACAGGTACCTGCTCCTCTCCCCACCATAGATAAATGGAATGAGTGGGTTTTCCCAAGTCAATGTACTTTACCATTATAGTCTTTGGCTGGCTATTTGCTAGTAACATAAACGAATTATCAACATAAAGTTGTGAAATGGATAAAAGAAACGTATGTAGATTATGTGGCATCTTTCTTCAGTGAGTTGAGGAGTCAGTCGAATGAATTCGAAACTTGAAGCGGAGTGATGTCTGCAAATGACTAAACGAAAAACGACTGGAATGCAAATCTAAATTGCTCAGTATCGTCCGTTTCTTCCACACTTTCATCTTGGAACGTCTCTTAATTGATCATTATAAACGTTCTCTCATTAGGAAATGGGGTTCTCGTTTCCATCACTAAAAAATATTACTCCAAGGCATATCCCTCAAAAGTTTTTATGAAACTCAAATGGAACCTCATATCGCGCCCTTGCTTACGCCTAGGGACCTATTGTTATCAATTACGCGGAGTAACCCTTAAAGGATCAAACCCAGATTTACTGGTGGTTAGTTAATTTAAGCTCGAGATCCGCTTAGGACGAACCAAGCTGTAAACCAATTTAATATGACTTCATTTGTTCAGGAATACAAATTAATTACAGAAGTACCTTCGACTATGGTGGGTGTCATCTAAATACGTTATACGTTTATGCTTCAGCACTTCCACCTAAGCTTCGAGAACGTTCCACCAGAGGTAATTAGGTTGGTTATTAAGGGAATGAAAATCATTGGAGCCCCCACATTTACGACCACGCGTGTTCAGAGCACTTCAGTTTGTCTGAGCGCTATTGCTTGAGAATATCAAGGCACTACTACGAAAATTAGCGTCCTTCCACGCTTTTGAACTTCCCGTAAATTGAGAGTTTTTATGATAAGTTCATCCGCAAACCCTGAGATGAAGAACGTGGTGCCCTACTGTATGACACCTCAAAGAGATCTCTCACGCAACTTCCATGGTGAGATATTGAGCATGTGGATCCTACCGAGGGATGTTATATATATACATATATAACCTTCTGACTGTATTCCCAGTAATGGGATGTGCAGCGCGGCCAGATGGCCTATTGTGCTAGGTAGTTCCTGAAGGAGTCCTCGTTGTTATCCATCCTGGGAGAAGTGGTGCCAAAGACCAAAAATCGCTCCCTCTCAAGTCTCCAGCACTGGGCCAGGACATGGTAGGGAGTCTCTTCATCCGTGCCACACCACCTGCATAGAGGGGTTTCAGCTATACCCATAACATACATGTGTTGTGTTGTGTTTGTTCATTCTGCAGTGCCCTGTTATGATCCCAACAACCTGCCTTAAATCCTTCCTCTCCATCCTCAGAAGGGTGTCTCTTGTCTCACTTGTTTGCTCTGAGACAAATCGTTTGAAGTGTCTTACTCCTGCAGCGTTCCAGATTGTCTGATGCAGTCTTCTGGCATGTTCTCTCACAGTCCTTTTAACTAGTGACAGAGAGATCCCGCAATGGGGCGGTGACCCAATAGGTACTGTGGACGAACCACGTCTGGCCAGATGGTCCCCCCTCTCATTTCCAATGATCCCACTATGTCCTGGAATCCAATACACATTAACTCTATTCGCACTTGCTAGGGAGTTAAGCCACATCCTGCACTCTCGCACCAGTTTTGACGTCGTGCAGTAGTTCAATAGCGCTTTACACGACGCTTGACTATCGGTCAATATATTGATAGTTCTATTGCTATAGCCTTTCTCATGCATTTGGATTGCCCCAGCAATAATAGCATAAATCTCTGCTTGAAAAACTGACGGAGTGGAGCCTAGGGCAATATAAGTCCCACTCCGTCCAGAGCCACTTATCCACACCCCGGATCCTGTCCCCTCTGGGGTCTTCGATCCATCTGTGTAGATGATCACGCCACTGGGAGGCCGAAACTGGCGGCTATCGCTGTTCCATGGACCTCCCAATAGCTGAACATTATATTTCCTCTCGAGCTCATACATGGGCATGATTGCGTCTGTGATCATGCTGAGCTCCTTGAAGGTCTCCAAGTCCCTAAATATAGCCAGGTGTCCATTAGTCGCCTGAAGCACCTTAGCTATTCCGAGCTTAGTGAGTCTGTAAGCCACCTTCATCGCCTCTGCCTTGACATAAATGTCCAGGGGAAGAAGGTCAAACAGTTTCTCCATGGTGATGGTGGGTGTAGTCTTCATCACCCCCGCTATGAGTAGGCACCCCAGCCTTTGTACTTTGGCTAGACTTCTGCCATTCACTCCAATGGCAGCTCTATGCCACCACACGATTGACCCATATGAGATTATTGGTCTCACTATGGCTTCGTAGAACCAGCAGGCCATTCTGGGTTTTACACCCCACGTCCTCCCGCACATTCTCTGACACGCCCATAGGGCCATTGTCGCCTTCTTGGTCACGTATCTGATGTGCTCGTTCCAGACTAATTTCCGATCTAGAATCACACCCAGATATTTTACTTGCTCGCTGAGCTGAATTTCTTTGCCCATCACTAACTGCGGCCTCAGTCCTGACAGTTGCCTAAGCCTTGTGAACGGCACGATGACCGTCTTGGCTGGGTTGATGGATAACCCCATCTCCCCACACCACAGGCACACCATCCGCAAGGCCGCTCCCATCAGGTCCGACAGCACGCTTTGCACCCTGCCCCGAATGAGCACAACCACATCATCAGCATATCCTTGGGCGTAAAACCCCGCCGCATTAAGTCTCCCCAGTAGGGAGTTAATCACTAGGTTCCAGAGGAGCGGAGATAGGACCCCTCCCTGAGGGCATCCGCTCACAGTCCTCGCCCTGATTGTGCAGTTTCCTAGCGTAGTATGGATCTCTCTGCTTTCCAATACAGCGATGATCCACTTTATTGCATTGTTGTGTACATTAAATTTCATCAACGCCCTTCCAATGCTACATATGGAGGTGTTGTCAAAGGCCCCTTCTATGTCCAGAAAGGCCCCTAAGGCAATCTCCCTATTACCCATTGACTCTTCTAGTTTCCTAACTAGTGCATGCAGCGCAGAGTCCCATGATCTCCCTGCGCGGTAGGCATGTTGGCCATCAACCAGAGGGGTCAGTCTCACATCCGTCCCTCAAGTACTTGTCAAGGATTTTCTCCACGGTCTTGAGCAGGAAAGATGTGAGGCATATTGGTCGGGGGATGTTTATACGCACAGTGATTGTGATATGACATTTCGATCTAGAAAGATGAAAAGAACGACCCCCAAAAAACAATATAGAGAACGTGATAACTTCAACATTAATATCATACTCGCATAAGTTCCAACTCCTGACGTAAGTCATCGAAAATACCGCTATTCTAACCAGGCATTATAGTTGAGTTGCAGCCGAATAGCACGATTCGAAAGACGGTATTTGCAGGATGTGCACGCATAGTCACTCACATCCGTTCACGCTACTATTCTAGTATATTGGAGTGGCAAGTCGTCCAGCAATTTTGAACCATGCAGTGAACGTTGAGTTGGTGAGTTCCATCGCACTAGAGGAAACTAATCGTAAAACTATGTATGTCCAAATAACGAAAATTAGATGGTCTTAACCCTGGAATGACATCAGGGGTTCTTTGGACCCCAACGTCAAATTTCTTTTCGCCATGCCACTTTTCTGTGAATCACAGCTTCCCCTCTCCCATCCTAAATATACCTCTAACCCTCTCCTTCACGATTCCACCATCAGATAATCCAGTTGCCATCTAGAAATCGAACAGTGTGCCCATAAAGTGGCTCTGGAGTCTAAAGGACCCCGTGTTGTAGTTAACGTGTGCTCTTTTGTGCTTTCGTCGGGAGTCAGAGTCGTGTTTCTCACCCATTTTTCGTTGTTTTGTTTTTGTTTTTTTGTGAATAGCGTGGCATCAAAACCTTTGTTTACTAACCCCGAAGACATCCATCGTGTGTTACTTGAGCTAGAAGAGGAAGATTTTGGCGGTTATGCAAGTTCAGACGAGGAGGAACACGTGGTTATTCGCCATAAATCGTGATACTGGCAAACCTGAGATCATTATGACATACAATAAAACCAAGGGTGGGACTGATTCATTTGATCAGTTGTGCCACACATACACCACAGCTCGGAAGACTCGGCGCGATGGCCAATGCGGTTTTTTCTTTGGAATGCTTGATCAGGCAGGAGTCAATGCCGCAGTTCTTCATGGAATGACCAACTGGGACAACAAGATTCCTCGAAAAACTTTTCTATACGAACTGGGCTTTACATTGATCAAACCATGGTTGGAAAAAAGATATAAATCAACCATACCAACGTCTCCAAAACTTACGATGCGGCAGATTTTGGGAGGAACCCCTGACATTGCTTCAACTTCCAATGAAAAAACGATGCTTGATAGGAAACAGCGATGTGCTTTCTGTAAGAGGGAAGACGACAAAAAAACCAAAAGATTGTGTCAAGGATGTAAAAGACCAATGTGCGATGAACATCGTTCAGCGAAATGCTATGAATTTAGTGAATAATGAAAATTCTCGTGCTCGGACATTTTTCACGATTTTGACTATCCGTTTTTACTTTCCTTGGCTCTACGAAGTAGAAAGGAAAGTTATGTAATCGGCTGGAAAAAAATTTGAATTTTCTTCAGATCTTTACGTTTCAGACCCTCCTGAGTCCGAAAAACACTATTTGGGAAAATGGTCTGTGTGCGTGCGTGTGTGTGTGTGTGTGCGTGTGTGTGCGTGTGTGTATGTGTGTCTGTGAACGATTTTTAGAGAAAACCACCATACCAAATCAGCTGAAACTTCATTTTTAGCCTACAGGTTACCATGGGACGCAAAAATAAGGGTATGGGCCAAACCCACCGAAAGTTCAGTATAGTTATCATAGTGATCAAAACACGAAATTTTTTTTCTCAAAAACGGCTCTAACGATTTTGATTAAAGTTTTTATATTGATAGCTCTCAATAAGGCAATGATACCATAAAATTCCGATTCGTGGAAAAATGACGAGAGCAGCACAATAAATTATCAACATTTTCAACGAAAAGCGTTTTTAGCGCGGGTTTTTCTTATAAACTCCGCTGGAATGTTTAACAAAATTGGTGTAGTAGTCCAATCCAATACCTAAAGGGTGAGTGTTTAAAAACGCTCATGAGATACATGGGGCTCACCCCAGAAATTCCTGAATTTCAACTACTGCCGTTTCGCTTACTACCAGTTCTAACAGTTATTACCCAATAACTCGGCAAAAGTAATTACTATCCTTCTTCAAAAAATTTGTGTTTACAGCCACATTAATTATCTGTGTACCAATTGCTCAATAATGTTCCTGCAATGAGTACGAGAAGCACAATCAAATCGGGAATTGTAAGCGCTACCGCTTCCTGCTGCCGTAAAGCGTTGTTTGACCAAGTTCAAATCAACTGAGTGATAAATGAATTGATTAAATAGAATTAGCCATGTACAAAGTGAATTGTTGTAAAGCTAAGGAAAGTTGTGTGTTGCAACGCTCCAGATATTTTGATTTTGATTCAGAAAGTATTTGACTTTTGAAATAATTATGTCTTGGTTTTTTGAGAAGCATATAGAATTTAGTTTTTTCAAATAATGTAAGAAAATAAAAAAGTTTCGAATGTATTCAAAGTTTCCATGTGTTTACTGTTAATAAAAAAATAAAACATTTCACCAATTTCCGTTTTGTTTTGTTCCTTTTCTCTAATCCCATAGAGTGAAAAAGCAAACTCAGGTGGTCGGAATAACAACTAGAAAAATTAAAATAAATAAAATAATAGGTGTGGGGTACAGGGGGCCCCTGTTGTCAGATTAAGGTGAATGAATATGGTTGTCGTTCTAGGGTTAAAATGAACAACTTACTGAACACAGAGTTTTTCTTGGGCGTGAGAAAACAATAATTATGAGCTACGAACAGAGTCTAGAAATCATATCGTTAAACGACGATGGCGGCATAATTGTGATGAATATATAATTATAAAACGAGGCTAGGCTATCCTCCTCGCTAACCATTATCGAGAGGAGTCGTTAAACTACTAAGCTTTTTAATAACCTCGTCACTAATTAAAAAACTATCGTGTTCTTTATTCGATTCAATATCAATATCTTCTACTTTGTCTTCTAACACCGACAGAAATGCTTTAATTGTAAAGTAACTGTCTTCTGGCTCGCTTTGATGAATCGGTATCTCAACATCAAAGTTAAACAAATCAGTTCGTTTGTTCCTAACCAAGCACATTTGTGGATGTTTAAAAAATACAGAAAATAGTGGCAATATTGGCCATGTTCAGCGAAGGCCGAATTAGTTGGGATTGTTAGCTTGGAACTTTCGCATTTGCTCGTAACGGGAAGTCATTGTTTGACTTCGCCTTCCCAAACATGGAGTCCTCCTATTTTTGATATCCCTCAATCCCTTTCATAGCTGCGGGAAAGTCTGCTTCCTCTTCAGTTATTTCCAAGTGACAACCAGTTTCCGCCTTTCTGGAAAAAAAATTCAAAATATCCTGTTCCCATCCTTCTCCACGACACGAACCTCTTCCCAAACATTCATTCGTCTCTCAGTTCTCGCCACAGACACTCGTTTCACAGCTCTTTGACAACTAATTTGCACTTCTCTCTCCTACCCCGTACAACCAGTTTCACGCATTCTTTCTTTGCCCTTGAATACTCAAACTTATACCCTAATCTAGTTACTCCTTCTTTGCACCTCTACGTGCTCTAGCCTTGTTGTAGTCTCCCAACTCTTCGAATTACAAGTTTCATGCTACTGTAAAAACCCGTCTCCGTGATTCTTTCAAGTATACCCTGGTCAAAAAAGGCCTGTTAAATTAATTATGGGTTTGTTCGTTCATTTATTGTAATAAATCGTTTACTGAGAGATTACTGTGATTGGCCCCTCGACATCCTTCTATAAATTCAAGACGGCTGATAAGAGCTAACCCGCTCATACTTGTATTCAGATGTATCGTTTATCGATCCAACGGGAAATCGTAAATTGTCATTCGGCGGCTTCGCTATTTGACTGGTTCCATTCTTAGGAAGAGTAGCCTCTCGCATAAAGTCAAGTGCAAAGGACCCATTCATCTTGATGTGAAGCTTGATGGTTCAGAACATTTCTCTTCCCTCGATAAACCTTCCGATATCGGTTTTCAGCTATATACGTAACGCAAAATATGAAGGAAAGTTACCTGCAATATTCTCACAAAAGAAGTGGAACGAGGGCGCACGTTCCATGAAATATAGAGAGGCAAACGCTCTTTCCTTGCATCTCAACATGCGAGACCCTTTTGCTTGTCGGTCTGAACAGAACTTTTTTCCTTTTGAGTAATCCCCACCGACGTATAATCAAGGAATGGACGCGTGGAGCAGTATCATTCTCGGTACTTCAGTCAAAGTCGGGTATTGTGTCAAGCGGTCAACGTTCAAGGTTGATACCAAAGTAATGAAGTCACCGGAGAAAAGTGATTTGTCAAAAAGATCTCCCTTATATTCGTGTTTCAAAGCAAATCTTTCGCAATGTTCGACGCAAAGCGTCGAAATTGTCAGTTCATTGACCTCGGACTTCCCCACGTCATAATCTCCGACCGCCTAATCGTCTCCAACTATTTCGATACCTGCCCCTCACCCTTGGAAATCCCAAATCGGCGGATATTTCCAACGGTGGTCTTCCCCTCTCCTCTTCTCAGATTCCCTTCCACAACAGATACCTTCTCCCAAAACATCATTCTGCTACGAAGTGTCGTCGAAGTGAGTCGCCTCCAGTTTTCGCGTTTTCTCCCAACACTTGTTTCCTAACACCTTTCGCGATACGGCCGTCTCCAATTCTCCCAACGGATACCTCTATCAACTCTCATCGACTTCTAGTTCGGCTTTCTCCCTCCTTCCGAGTACAACCAGTTTTTCACGTCTTCAGAGCCCTATTTGTTCGCGATTCCATACTCAACTCATCTCCCGTGTAAGTCACCTCTTCTTTGTACAATCCAAGTCTTCAAATCTTGTGATATTCCAGCTCACCAATTACAAGTTTGTGCTCAGTAAATATCCGTCTCCGAGTTTCATTCACGTCTATCCTGGTCCAAACACGCAATATTCTCAGTGTTACTGGCGCACAGGGGTTCGTCACAGTAGACCCCCCCCCCCCTATACATCAGAAATAGAAAAAGATCGAAACTAAAATAGAATCAGCGAATATTACCTTTACTTTCTTGAGCCGTGATTGAAAAACCTTAAGGCCAGCGCAAGACAAATCATATATGTTTGTTCTACCGGAAGTAGGTGACAAGTCGTTTGGACCAGTGCCTCGTTTGGCTTCTCCTTGACGAAATTAGGCGCCTTCTCAACGAAACGTCCCCAATTCCCAGCAACGATTTTGAGCAAAAACACCACAAACCAAATTTTTTGCGAGCTTCTATTTCGTGATTCCGCACTTTCTTACTATACTGTTTCGCGATCGGTTCTACCTTCTACCTTTTCGCCAGCCCGTTTGGGTACCCCAACAATAGCACTATTTTCAATTTTAGCTATAGTACGATTTATTATCATTTGATAACAAGTGCTTCCATTTGATTTATTTCTTCCTTTTAATTATATCTGGAACTGAAGAGATACAATATTGCGGTAGCAGCTATTCAGGAGATTAGGTGGAAGGATACAGTAACAATGGATAGTGCACAGTACACTATATTCTGCAGTGGTACTGGTAGAAGTGAATATGGCACCGGATTCTTGGTGCAGAACAAACTAAAGGGTAATGTGATGAACTTCGAACCGGTAAATGTACGACTGTGTGCGATACGACTTAGAATGAAATATTTCAATATGACTGTTATTTCAGCTCATGCACCAACAGAAGAGGCCAGTGAAGAAGAGAAAGAGGCATTTTATGAGCAGTTGGAAAGACTATACAGTAATGCACCTAGTCACGATGTGAAGTTCATTTTAGCAGACATGAATGCAAAAGTGGGGAATGAACAGGAATTCAGACCAATAACGAGGGGAAAGAGTTTACATGATGAATGCAACGATAACGGCTTCAGACTAGTAGACTTTGCAACCGGGAGGAATATGACAATTAGTAGTACGTACTTCGAACACAAAAGAATCCATAAGACCACCTGGAAGTCACCCGATGGAGTAACGAACAACCAGATTGATCACGTGCTCATTGACCGGATACATGGAAGTGATATTCTGAATGTACAAACATGTAGAGGAGCTGATGTAGACTCTGACCATTATTTGGTAATGGTTGAATATCAACAAAGACTGTCTACCCACAATAAGGAGCCACGAGCTCGACCACCACAGAAACTAGCAGCGAATAAACTAATAAATGATGATGAGGTCAGAGTCAACATGGGTTGGAGGAAAGTATTCGAAGGATAACTCCCCAGGAGGACATCACACAACACTGGGAGGTAGTCAAAGAGTGTATTAAGAAGACAGCCGAGGAAAAATTGGGATATGAACCAAGAAATGGAAGACAGACATGTTGATGAGGAATGTAAAGATGCACTGGAGAAGAGAAGAATAGCAAGGGAGAAGATGTTGCAACGTGACACTCGTGCTTCAAGAGAAGCATTCAACCGAGAGAGGAGGAATGCAAAACACATTTGCAGAAGAAAGAAAAGGGAGGGAAACTTATTGAGATCGAAAATTGCAATAATCAGCGAGAAGTGAGGAAACCTTATCAAGGGCTAAAAGGTATAAAGAGAGGATTTGTACCTAGTACCACTTTTTTGCAAGTCAAAGGAAGGAGAGTTACTTGGGTACCCGGTACAAATTTTGAACGGATGGGCCGACTTATCTGAACTTCTGAATGAAGAGGCAGTGGACGAACCTTTTGAGATAAGGGATGATAGTGAGGAAGAGGCGGAACCTACGGTGGCTGAAGTCGAGGTCGCCATTGCAAAGTTGAACAATCATAAGGCTGCAGGAGAGGACTCATTGTCAGGGGAGCTGTTTAAATATGGCGGAGAGCGGCTTGGAGAAGAGATGCACAAACTATTTTCCGAAATCTGGAAGCGAGAGATTATGCCTGAAGAGTGGAAAACTGCAGTTATAGTTCCCATACATAAGAAAGGAGACAAAGTAAGTTGTGCTAACTATCGAGGAGTCTCTCTATTGAATGTAGGATACAAAGTATTGTCTAAAATACTAGCAGAAAGGCTGAAATATAAAGTAGAAGCAGGCCTGGGAGAGTACCACTGTGGGTTCAGGCAAAATAGATCAACGACTGACCAGATGTTCACGCTAAGGATGATTTTGGAGAAGTGCTATGAGTTTAATGCCACGCTGAACCAATTATTTATTGACTTTAGAGCCGCATATGACCAGATTTTGCGGCATCAATTGTACCGGGTCATGCAGGAGGAGTTTCATATACCTGCAAAGCTCATAAGATTGACGAGAATGGCGTTGAGTGCATCGAATAGTAAAGTGCGGATAAGTGGCGAACTATCTAGCAGTTTTACTGTCGCCAGAGGCCTGATACAAGGGGATTCTTTGTCGACTCTTTTATTCAATATGGCGCTGGAAGCTGTAGTGAGAAAATGTCCGATTAACCCTGGTGGGACTATCTTTAACAGGACATGTCAAAACCTGGCATTTGCGGATGACATAGACGTTGTGGCTACGCGGCAGGATAAACTGAAAGAAAACGTGGACATTATCAGAGTGGAGGGAGCTAAAATGGGTCTTGAAGTAAGTGCTCCAAAAACGAAATATATGATCAACAGCAGAAGTGCGACTAGATGGAGAAATGTCCAAGAATTTAGTGGATTCGAAAGAGTGCAACAGTTCACGTATCTTGGAGGGATTGTGACCGAGAATAATCAATTAACAACAGAAATCCAGGCAAGAATAGCAAAAGGATACCGCTGTTATTATAGCTTTGTAAGTGTTTTGAAATCTTCACTCGTCTCAAGACGGTTGAAAATCCTGTTATACCAAACAATTATTCGGCCAACTGTAACTTATGGCTCGGAGACTTGGACCCTTACTGTGAAAAACCAAAATGCGTTGCTTAATTGTGAAAGGAAAATTTTACGGAGAATCTTCGGCGCCGTGTGTGAAAGATCAGAATGGAGAATAAGGACGAACGCTAAATTAGAAACACTCTATAACAGTCCATCCATTCTGAATGTTATAAAAGCGGGAAGTCTAAGATGGCTAGGACATGTGGAGCGGATGGGAGATGTAAGAGTGCCGAAAAAGGTCCTGAACACCAAACCTGAGGGATGCCGATCGCTCGGAAGACCGAGGAAGAGGTGGATGGATGACGTCGCAGCCGACCTCCGGAAACTCGGTGTTCGCAACTGGAAGGTATAAGCGTCAAATCGGGACAGATGGAGATCTGACGTTGTTGTGGCGGCCAAGGTTCACCAAGGGCTGTAGAGCCGATGATGATGAATTATATCGTTTTATTAAGATGGGACATAATTTAGTGTTTCCCCAATTTATTTTAAATGCATGTGGTCCGTTAGGACAGTTGTGACCGACTGAGGCTCACAGTCCTCTCCGCGTCTCAACAGTATGTGTGAAGAAATTTCTGCAAAAACATAAATTGGAGCGATAGCCATTCAATTGTGAGAGCAACTTAAACGTTAAAATATGTTCTTTCAAAGAAGCATGTTTGACATTTATGGTCTGAAGACAAGGGGAAACCTCAAGTAATCCGTCTCGAAACACGTAAAAGAGAAACTCACACAAATTTGCTGTCTTTCTTGGCATTGATTATTGTCACAACGTTTAGTTTTATAGCCAGACTTCTGTTTGCAAGAGGCAGTACTAAAATGCAGAATAGCCTGATTAATTAAACAAACGACCACTGTGCTTGAGTACTTAAATTCGTTTCATAGTTTTGACGCAGTTGGCATTGGACTTTTAATGAAAATAAAGTTTAGTTTCATCACTTAAATCGCACATATTGAAGGTCCGCCTCTTCGATTTTCGTTTCCAAGCAGCCCTGAAACGTTGTTTCATCATCTTCGCCAAATTATGGAGAGCGTATTCATAGCCTTTTCGAAGTAGTAGCCCAAATTTGTAACGTAAAGCGGACCCGAAAGCCGTCGGTAACGAACAAACCTCGCGTCAGCTGAAGGCAATTGAAATAAAAAAAACGCCGTCATGACATCAAAGGGGATGTCTCAAAGAAGGACATTGCTTCTACTGGGTTTGGAACAGCGACGCTCAACCGGATTCGACGCCCAAAGAGTTCAATCTCGATCCTCGGGATTTTCAACCAACAGAACCAACGTGAAAATTCAACGATACAGTAGTGACTCTTGATATCTACAGCGTGATATTGGTCTTCGACCAATAGCTTCATGAATGGTGCAACGGCATCGTGATTGTGAAGAATCGTGGTTGGAATACGGCTGAGTACTCGGTGACTTAATGGCGGTGACATTTTTCATTCGTATCATTTAGCCTCAGGGGGTCAAATCGAAAGGGCGACAAATGACCAGCACGTTAGGGCGAGAAAAGCGCTGTTTTTTTAATTTTTTTATGCAGTAGACCTTCCAAATACCTTTTGGGTAGTTGACAGTAAACAAATAAAATATAAGCGTGCGAGGATTGCGTGAGATGGAAATATTTTCTATCTGTCAGGCTCTAATTTGAAGTAGAGTTTCGGTGTCAAAGCCGTTTGAGGATCAAGAGGTGCTCCGACGTTGAAGACTCAGTCAGTTGGGTCAACACCGTTGTCAGTTTCCGTTCTTTTCTCCCTGTCCTGATGAGATTTTTAATGGATTTGTTGTAGATCGCTGGGTGAGAATCACAGCTGGACTTTTGTGTTTCTAATAGACTCACTCAGTCAATATTTGCCATTTTCAACTTACTTTGCTAGGATATAAAGAGACGGTTCTTTCGGTGTACTCTGTGAGGATGATTTGATCCGTAGAGCTTTCAGGTTTTTGTCTCTCCAGCGTATATTTGAAACATCGATATAAAAGATATTCTATAATTTTGGGCCAGCGATAGTGATTCTGTCTGTTTCAATTTCAGAACTGCATCGAGAGAGAATGGAAATGTGAACGCCATTCCGAGTCAGTCATGAAACCGTACTCAATTAGCGAGAAGCCCTAGAATCGGATGGAAGTTATTACCTATAGTGAGGGGAGGTAACAGATAAACTTACCTCAACGAGGTTGAAACCCGCTTCAAATAAGCCAGACACCTATCATTAATTGAACAATAGGCCAGTGAAACTAGGGCAGAATCGCTAGCAACGTAACTGCTGGATGGGAAGCTTATTATCTCACCTTGGATAATTTTAGACTAATTGCGATTCACTAACCTCACGTCTGGTGTTTACCGTAGATGCTCCAGGCCCTCGGTCTAGCGAAGACTTGTGACGCGAATTAATAAATATTCTAAATCAACGAATTACCCACTCCTTCTTTAAAACTCGACGATTTCCCGTGTCTGATTAATCATGAGAATTATCGCGGTATTCCGTTGAAATAGGGTTGTGCACGTGAGATCACGTTCACTGACGGGACATATTCGTGAGATTTAAAAGAGTCGACAAAGAATCCCCTTGTCTCAGGCCTCTGGCGACAGTAAAACTGCTGGGTAGTTCGCCACTTATCCGCACTTTACTATTCGATGCACTCAACGTCATTCTCGTCAATCTTATGAGCTTTGCAGGTATATGAAACTCCTCCTGCATGACCCGGTACAATTGATGCCGCAAAATCTGGTCATATGCGGCTCTAAAGTCAATAAATAATTGGTTCAGCGTGACATTAAACTCATAGCACTTCTCCAAAATCATCCTTAGCGTGAACATCTGGTCAGTCGTTGATCTATTTTGCCTGAACCCACAGTGGTACTCTCCCAGGCCTGCTTCTACTTTATATTTCAGCCTTTCTGCTAGTATTTTAGACAATACTTTGTATCCTACATTCAATAGAGAGACTCCTCGATAGTTAGCACAACTTACTTTGTCTCCTTCCTTATGTATGGGAACTATAACTGCAGTTTTCCACTCTTCAGGCATAATCTCTCGCTTCCAGATTTCGGAAAATAGTTTGTGCATCTCTTCTCCAATCCGCTCTCCGCCATATTTAAACAGCTCCCCTGACAATGAGTCCTCTCCTGCAGCCTTATGATTGTTCAACTTTGCAATGGCGACCTCGACTTCAGCCACCGTAGGTTCCGCCTCTTCCTCACTATCATCCGTTATCTCAAAAGGTTCGTCCACTGCCTCTTCAGTCAGAAGTTCAGAAAAGTATTCGGCCCATCTGTTCAAAATTTGTACCGGGTCCCCAAGTAACTCTCCTTCCTTTGACTTGCATAAAGTGGTACTAGGTACAAATCCTCTCTTTATACCTTTTAGCCCTTGATACAGTTTCCTCACTTCTCGCTGATTATTGCAATTTTCGATCTCAATAAGTTTCCCCCTCTCTTCTTCCCTTTTCTTTCTTCTGCAAATGTGTTTTGCATTCCTCCTCTCACGGATTTGCGGCAAGCTCTTGCTTTTATAATTCCCTGAAAAATCGCTAAAAAGCGGAAAATTAAAAAAAGGGACTGTCGGGTGAGGAAAAGGGCGGATCGACGGGATGGATTGGGGGTTTGTTCTCCACTTGCGACTAAGTTACGACTGGACGGTTTCCAAAGGTTTCGGATGTCTGCAGTGAAATTTTAACTACTTCTGGATTCTGCGAAAGTAAGTAGTTAGAAAATATAAAAAATTTCGATTGGTCGTTTCGGTTCATGACAGAATAAAGGTCACACTCCGGTTTTATGACTTTAGGTTAATTTAGTGGATGACGAACTTCTTTGAAAGAAAGTATTGCGATTGTGTCAATAAAAAAGTTTCGAATTTACTGCCGCAGTTTTGTGTTGCTACCGATCAGACATTTTACGTTCAGTAGCCCTCAAAACGTAAAAGTCGGAAAAAAAAATTTTTCACTCGATCGCAATATTTTATTTATTTCTCGGGCCGTGAACAGCAAAAAGCTAGGTCTGCAGGCAGGGGGGAAGGTCGAGAGGAAATCACCGTTTCGACAGCGGAAAAAGTGTGTTGGGTGAAGCTTCTTTTTTAAAGGGATGCCGTTGAACTGGGGCATTCCCTCCTGTGACAGAAAACCGGCGTGAAACGTCGAGAACTCCTAACAAGTTCGACTGAAACACACCTATGCTGAATTCAACTATGATGTAAAGCGTTCTTGGTCCATGGAGTATATACCATTACTGAATTGAACTTCACGCAATTAAACTTACACTTTTCGTGATTTTTCAACCACACAAATTTTGTGTCACTCAAATCATGGCTTTTGCTTTTCCAGTATTAGTTATAATAACAGTTATCCATTGTAATCTATAGCTATTACTTCAATCGGAGTCGTGTCACCTTTCCTTCTTCGAGTTGAATCACCATCACTACTGATTCGATCGTTCCTCCTTCGAGTGTTCCAGATACACGCTGAACTATCGCTGCTGCTCATCGCCATTCGAAGTTCCTCACCAAAAAAGCGACCTACTAACACTGGTGTGGCGGAAATGATTGCTGTTGTAACGTTCAATGTGGTGAGGAGGAAAATTTTCCTTTGAACAAAGCCCTTGAACCACACGATGTACATAAGATTTATTAACAAAAAAAAAGAAATTATTATCTCTCCGAGTTAAATAAAACAGGAATTCCTATAGGCGCAAAAGGAAAGGGGCCCCACCAGCTACACTGCCCTTTTACGTCTGACCTGAGGCGTCTTCTTCAGGTTGGCTTCGGTTCTGATGAGACGGAATGGAGTCGATGAAACTGAATATACTAGCAGCTTCGAGCGTACAGTTCTGGCGTATTCGCGATCGCGAAAATGTCCGATTGGATTCCGAGTCGGTTGCGCGGTACTGCTCACTCCCGATCCCCAAATACACTTTCTGGATTACCAGGAATAACAAGAAAAGAGAACTGAACAGCTTGAAGCGTGAAGGCATTAGATCAAATGTCCCTTACGCAATATACAGAAATAAAACAGGAACGAAACTTATGACTAAGGACACTCAAGGCAAGGAGCGACCTTTGCCGAAAAACGTTGGTTTTGGTCCGTGTTTAGGTCTTCAGTAACTGACGCTAAAACAGCTGTCATGGCAAACGATTGAACGGAGAGAACGCTCCACAGGGAAGGTGCTGCCTTTCCACAGACAAGTCCTCCGATCATGTATAGTGCAGAGAACTAAATTTATGAAATGATCACTCGTGACTACGCAAGGTTTAATTCAAATTGTGAAAGGCTTAATTTTAATTGGGAAATGCTCAATTATAATTGCGAAAAGTTTAATTATAACTGTGCAAGGGTCAATTCTGTTCGGGCCGGGAAAGTTCAATTCAGTTTGTGAAATGTTTATTTCAGTTCGCGAATGCTATATATCCGGCCAATTGTATCGTGGACATACAATACTCACTATATAAGGTGAATAATCTAAATTATCAGTGTATCACATGAGACTGTGAGATTTACTAGAGGTTAGGTGAACACCATTCGCCATAATTGCAGTGGTAGCATGCGATTCAACCATCGGGCTGCGTGGAAGTTGGCATCATTTACTGTTTGTCTTTTGGTCTCTGCCATAAAATATTTTCAATGACTCGTCAAATGACACACTGTGCAAATGGAAATCAATCAGAAAGTAGTTGCTCTATCGGCAGGCGGTAACTTGACGATGGTAGAACAGAAGATATAACCTAAATCGTTAGATGGATCAGATACGCCCGCGTCGAATCAAATGCGAGCTTCTATGACGTAAGTTGTACTTGAAGAATTGTGAGTTATACTAGGGGAAACCTTAGGATGAAATAACTGTTCAACTCCCGAAGATGATAGTTGTGAGTCGCTTCACATGATTCAATTCAGTTGATCAGGTTTTATGAGTCCGTTCTAGAAAATTGCGAAATAATGTTATTTCTCGGCGACGCCTTCATACATTATTGATGCGAGGTATATAGTTCCAAAGCAATAACCCGTCTCTTTCAACGACACCTTCGGTCTTCTTCGAGCTTTACGACTGAAATCGCGATTTTTTTTCTTGTTTTCAACAGTCCCTCCCGCTGTTTACTCGGAGATAAATCTGAAGCCTTCGTCTCTCCGTAACACATATAGAACGACATTTCGGTTCCGCGTTTGTTGATTATTGATGTTTTCGTTAGTTATGATTCGTAAACTTCGTACACCAAGTAACTCGTAATTATTACGAGGAATGTTTTTGGTGGTCATGCGTCTGCTGTGCTAAATATAAATTTTCTCCTGTGTCACATATGCCAAAATTCAGCCAATTTCATAGTTTTTCTTCCTTCTATGTAGGGCTAAGAAGAGTGAAAATAGCGTAGCTCCTTTCGGTGATTTTGGCTTCGTAATCCATCAGTGTAGTGAAGTTCAACCTGCGAATGGAGGATTGTGATTGGGGATGCAGGTTATTCAATTTAATTTTTATTTCCTACAATGGGCTAGTCACCTCCATGTCACGAATGCATTGATCGCATTAACTGCGGATGGTAGTTTTCCATTCTGAGTGAGGAGAGCCTAGAAAACATTCAGAAATAATCAAGCGACTTCAGGTTAAAATATTATCTTCTTTGGGAAGCAAGAAGAGTATTCGCATTCGAATGGAGCAAGCGGCGCAGAAGAGTCTCATTCAATCGAGAGTCAGAGCAGCGAAGCAGACTGAGGTTGGTAGAAACTCAGTGGCACTGACAAAGCCAATAACCAACCTTCACGAGAGCTCGATCCACTTGACTGTTACCGCTACTTGGGAATTCCAAATAAATTTTCATTCGCTCTGATGTTGAACGCCTGAATACACTTCTTTCTTAATTGGAGCCTTTCATTCTATTAGAGTTCGTCAGCTGTTAGATACCTAAGCCCCCATCTTTAACGTCGGTTTTTCCTTCTTTTTCACTAAATACACAAACCACGAGGAAACTTTATTCTACGTAAAATCACACATTGTGATGTTCACCTCTCTGCAGTACTGCGCTTGACAAATCGTTGAACAAGCGAAAATCAAGTTGATATTTGATCCTTATATTATTTATTGATCAAAGAATGTGTAGTCAGAGCTTGGATGCAGGCACCGTGCGGGGAACATAGGTTCTGCCTCTCAAGGTTCTTACAGGTCTGTTTCCTCGTCACATGACTGTTCCTGAACCCCCAAAGAGGGTTATGTCAAGGTTTTCACAATCGCATGTTGTTCGAGCCATGCCCATCGTCAGGCCCGCCATTACCTCCGTGTGCATGTTTTGCTAAATCAATCGAAGGTGTCTCACGAAGTCTTTTCAAGTATCTTAGGCCCAAGTTAAGCCAGCAACGTCAGAACGGAATTTCGTATTTAAGCTCGAACTGTTGGGACGTATGTTTCCGTACCAGTTAGCTGAATTCTAAATTTGTGCTGGTCAAACTGATTAGAGTGGGATATCCAATGAGTTTTAGCCCTTGTAGGGTACCCTAGTGAACATTGTGAATACCTCAGACTTTCCTTGGCTCTCTAATTGTGCGCCAATTGGTTTTACACAACAGGATTTGTACTCGGCGTTGCTATTTCCGCAATAAAATACACATTTTCGAGTTGAGCTGTTTACAGTGCATCCGTGAAATCGTGAGAAAGAACATCCTTGACCAACTAGTTAGCTATGGAAGTGGGTGAATTGCGAACCCTCTTGAAACGTCGTGTTATGACGGAGTTGTCCTCTACAAGATTACGAATAATGCGGTTAACTGCCCTTTGCTTCTATCAGAGATCCTGGTTTGTCGGCCATCCACTCGCTGATCACTTCTCTTCCCTGTTCCATTCTCCTCGACTAATTATCAATCGATCTGCCTGCTCTGGGGTTCTCGCTCTGCTCAATTCCTCACCCCTTAATTCCACCGCTGAGGTCATCGATATTTTTGTTTTCTTTTCAACCGACTTGGTTTGTTCCATGTCACGTGTTCCGGCTGTACCAATCGTGTTTGCATGGTCAGCTTACAATAGACAGCTTACATGGTCAGCTATTTTCATGGGTTCCGTTGGAAGTGAGGAGTTGTGGGGGCAGATGGACCTGGAGGCCATTAAGTCACAAGTTGGCGACTTCCGTGAGTAATGGGAAAGCCACTGGCTGTCATTCGATATTGAACTCTGCCTGAACTCTAGCTGTGATAACGATTTCCCAAAGATTTGTTCATTCGGGGCAGCAGCCCCATACATCTGAAATATGAAGGACCGGTCTTGCAAAACGTTGATTGCTCGGCTGCGTATGGGGTTCAAAAGAAAACTGCAGCGCTTCGTAGAAGTGGAATCTACTGGACTGTACAAATCGTTTAAGGTACGGGACCCTAAGAAACTTCAGTTCACATTCGTTACCACTCATTTAACATGCCGGACTTCATAAAGGGCTAATAAATGACAACTCTGCTGGTAGTTATCCTCTTGTACAGTCGGCTTCTCGTGAAACCAAAATAGAAGTGTTTCGTTGCCCAGGAATTTCGATTATTTAATTATCTCAATAATACTGTCGTTTAATGTTTGTGATTGTTTTCCGACGATCGATCGTGAAGTCGCTTATTACTCATGGCAGTAATATTGTTATTCATGCAGATGAAATGATTATGCAATTATGAGTAACCGAATACCATGTTAACCTCACAATTCATAGCACAGGTTCATTCCAATGAGAATCACTTTACAATAACACCCTCATATGAGCTGAGTGGAACAATTTTCAACATGCACTCTGCCCGGAAGAGACAAAGCTTCGAACGACTGGATCAATACGCAGAGACGGAAAAATCGCCGAATCTACGTGGAGTTGAGTGAAGTTGATGTTTTCAGAGGCACGCAAGTTTGCTCGGGTGTGCTGCGGCTTGTAACCCACAGCCACTTCAACGAGTGACCCACCAACTAAGTTTGGCTTTTTCACCTATTCCACTGCCTGGACGGTTTAGCTCGACTAACCGCTTCGTTAATATCCTTACGAAAACACCTGCAGTAGGTTTCCGTTCTGTTCAATTATGTACAGCGACGCATCACACAAGTTCACTCGGCACTACTTTTCTGATTCCATGATTTTTCTTGTTAAGCCAAATGCTCCAGTTAGGTACGTACTTCTCCGTTTAATCAACTTAATTATCGTTCAGTAGCAGTATTTTAACGTTGTCAAAGACTACGTGACTTCCTTCTAAATCGATTTAACGACTCGTCAAAACTTTCTGGTTACTTTCGGTTAGAAAAACTTGGCATGTGTGTTAGGGTCGTGCAACGACACAGAGACAAAACGCTTCATTTATAAATCGATGCCATTTCGATCACTTTGTACTCGATTGAAATTGAATGAAGGAAGCCGAATCTTGGTTTGTTTTGGACAGGGTCCGTCAAATGTACAGTAATTTAGGATTTCGATTACAGTGGGCACTGAGACTTCAGGCAATTGTCATGGCGTGACAAGTCGAGCTGACAGATGGTTGGAGCGAGACGGAGGGAGTGCAAATGATAAACGATTATTTTCGCAGTATTGTCACGAGAGTTTTATTAGTGGGCTTTGGTAATTACTGTGATTTCACTTTTTTCGGTCTAGCTGCAGTCGTACACCTCTGAGACTCCTTCCACTCAAAAAACGGTAATAAACACAACTTTATTGCAATGGAACTGACAAAATTGCGTTTTTGTTAATTTTTTCAACCCAATTTTTGCCCGGTCCGATCGAATCGCCCAGCAGGCGACACAACTAGATACAAATGCGGAAGAACGGATTTTTTATATCACGTTAAAGGCCGAATATCGGTCGACGGTTGACGGGGGACGACATTGCAGATTTGGAATCCTGATGCTTTGAAACATAAAATGTCATATTTTGAAGGGGGAGGGGTTGTAAAAAATTGTGTCAAACCAAAACATAGGTCAATTATTCAGAATGTTAATTATAACAACAATCTGGGAAACGACAATGTTTTTAGGGCACCTCCGAGAGTCATTCGATTTAGCATCGAAAATACTAGTCAGCGGTAACAAACATCACCTGACCACAACGGAACAACAAAATTGACATTTTCTAGGCGACGCTGAGCAATTGATACGTCGTGACGAGTCGAAATGACGAATGGCTGGACTGAAACGGAAGGCAATTTGAGCAACGACTGCAGACTGGGGAGAAACAATTACTTCCGCTCGATTTTCCCGCGAGATACTTCATGCAGTATAATTAGCCCCACTATATTTACTTTAATTTCTGTAAGAGTTTTATTACGATTTTCCATCTACACGCAGCCTCCAAAACCCGTCTCATTCGGCTCGTCTCATCAGAAAATATCTGGTGCGTTGCAACAAACAACTTTCCTTAGCTCTACGTCAATTCACTTTGTACATGGCTAATTCTATTTAATCAATTCATTTATCACTCACTTCCTATGAACTTGGTCAAACAACACGTCACAGCAGCAGGAAGCTGTAGCGCCTACAGTTATGAAATTTATTGTGCTGCTCGTACTCATTGCAGTACCATTATTGAGCAATTGGTATACAGAAAATTAATGAAGCTGTAAACAAAATTTTTTTGAAGGAGGATAGTAATCACTTTTGCAGAGTTATTGGGTAATAACTATTAGAACTGGTATTAAGCGAAACGACGGTAGTTGAAATTCAGGAATTTCTGGAGTGACCCCCATGTATTTCATGAGCGTTTTTAAACACTCACCCTTTAGGTATTGGATTGGACTACAACACGACTTTTTTTTAACATTCTAGTAACATTCCAGCGGAGTTTAAAAGGACAAAACCGCGGCAAAAACGCTTTTCGTCGAAAATTTTGATAATTTATTGTGCTGCTCTCGTCTTTTTCCCATAAATGGGAATTTTTTGGTATAATTATCTAAATTATTTAATTTTTTATTATTGTCTAAAATTGAATCAAAATCGTTAGAGCCGTTTTTGAGAAAAAAAAATTTGGTGTTTTGATCACTATGATAACTATGGTTAACTTTCGGAGGATTTTGCCCATACCCTTATTTTTGCGTCCCATGGTAACCTGTAGGCTAGACATCAAGTTTCAGCTGATTTGGTAGGGTTGTTTTCTCTAAAAACCGCACTAAAATCGATTTCGTCGAAAATGTTGATAATTTATTGTGCTGCTCTCGTCTTTTTCCCACAAATGAGAATTTTATGGTATAATTATCTTATTAAGAGCTACCAATATAAAAAATTTAATCAAAATCGTTATAGCCGTTTTTGAGAAAAAAAAAAATTTGGTGTTTTGATCGCTATGATAACTATAGTAAACTTTCGGTGGATTTTGTTCATACCCTATTTTGGCGTCCCATGGTAACTTGCGGGCGAGATATGAAGTTTGAGCTGATTTGGTACGGTGGTTTTCTCTAAAAATCGTTCACAGACACACACACACACACACACAGACTATTTTCCGAAATTGTGTTTTTCGGACTCAGGAGGTTCTGAAACGTAAAGATCTGAAGAAAACTCAAAATTTTTTTTCAGCCGATTACATAACTTTCCTTTCTACTTCGTAGAGCCAAGGAAAGTAAAAAGCCTAGGAAACGATAACAAACACAACTTAATTGCAATAAAGCTGTCAAAATTTTGTTAAACCATCTCTTGGCCATAATATCCACGGGGCTTGTCCGATCGGATCGCCCAGTAGGTTGGCAAAACTAGATGCCAACTGGAATTTTTTTGCGAAAGAATGGACATCAAAAGCAAAACATGGCCTGGAGGGCGGGTGACGTCGGACGGACAGATACAGTTTTGGAATCGCATGTATTGAAACGTAAAATGTCTAATGTTATGGGCCAATTAAAATTGTCCATTCGCAGGTTGTAGGGCAAATTGTCTTCATGGGCGATGTTCCACTTCTGATGCAGGGTCAGCCGTGGAATGTCGAAATATCGCCGACAAGAGCAATACATAGTGCTTCTGGATCCGAGGAGGCCAAACAATGCTAATGGTTGGTCTGGTGCTATAACCGATAATGTGTTGTGTCTTATCGCAAACTACAGTCATTGTTCTGGTCAAATTACTCAGATCAAAACAAACGAAAATATGAGGCTTCTGCTTCATAGCGCGGGTTCTATGTGGGTTGAAACCGCTGAAGGGCTCGCTATTTGAATAACGTGATAAGTGACACTGTCAACGAACCGGGCGCTGGGCTGAAGTATGCAACATCCATTATGCACTCCTACCAAGCGGAACTCATTCAATCGGAACGCTCATTTACAATTGTTCAAGGCTGTTATAGTTAGGTCTTGTTGAATTACCAATTAGAAATTATTTAAATTCTCCTTGCCGTGCTAGCAATAGATCTGTTGCATATATCCATTCGTTTATAGAGCGTACTGGTATTTCGTGCTACAGTAATTAATGGTAGTCAAGCGTTCCCAACACAACCACTCAGTCATCTGAGTTACCTACAGAATGTGTAATGTGGGGGTTGGAACGTGGATGGGGTGGGTGTGGGGGCCAAAGAAAAAAATATATCTTATTTAATGAAATGTGAATAAAACGGGTGGGGATCAATGACGTTGTATTAAAATACTGGCGCTATACATACTTTTCTTTACTACCAGTACGAATGTCATTCGAGTTCACCATAACGCCACGTACTACCAAATCCAAGCAAAACTTTATTGATATCTGTATTGAGCGTTCCAATTTTTTCTTCTTAGTTACTTACGTTATCTCTACGAATTCTGTGAAAAGATGTTGTGACTACCAGTTGCGCTCTTGGAAACCACTGAGTCAACAATATTCACACGTGTTCGTTGAGTGGCAGCTTTTGGAATTGTGTGAAATCGCAAAGCAATTCGTACACAAATTGTGCTTCCCCACGTAGGTTCTTCGAGCTTCTAGGCTGGATTTGAGGAAACGTGGGCATTTTTCTACCCCAGGATGTTTGGCACAGATAGGGCAGGGATGTGGACCTGGTGGTGGAGGTCCAACATCACCAGACCTTTTCGTAACCGCTTGATTTTCTCGGACTCGTTGTTTGAGAGGTCGTTCGGGGACAAAGACATTTGGGGCTTGCTCTTGAAACGTTGTGCGCGTCTTCAAGTCGCGTCAATGTTCTATGTAAATTAGCGATATCGATACCGAGTAGTAAATGCAACAAGGAGTTATCCTCAATTACAGTCAGAGAACTGTAACCACCATAAACAGGGAACTGAGTGGGAGTGAACGCAGGTACGGGCGTCAAGGCAACATCTGGATGAGAGAACCGCTCAGTTACGACTCACAACGCCAAGTTTCGAGTGAATAGGGGCAAAGTCAGCTCAAATGCTCCGGAAGAACCTTCACTAAATGGAAGAGTTCAGTTCGTCCCGGTGGACTACTTAATATGTGTCATTATTGGCTGAACCTCAACAAACTATTATTCAACAGCCAAGAACGCCAAAAGGACATGCACAGTGTTTCGTACTGGGTCTAACCAAAAAAGTTCCTCCACAAAAATTCTAAAACACTTTTTTTCAACTTATGAACTCATTTTCTGGAAATCCAACGAGCTTTCTAATGATGTGGTCAACTTTGCGAGTCCTTATCGTGAGATTCGATTTATAAACAAACCCAGACCTTAAACCCCGTCTTTATGTAGGCGCCTGCTGTTTCTCCGCATTCACACTTGAATTTCTCCATGAAATCGATGAAAACTCGCATATTTGATGATATCGTTAGAAAGCTGATAAAGTTAGCACATTTCCTAGATTTTTGACATCTTCCAGCATACTTTTTGAAGACAACATTTACGTACAAGTCTTCAGGAGTTCATTTTTGCGTATAAATGTGCAATGTCTAACGCTGGATCTGAATATGTTATCAACTAGTGAAATATGTTGTTTTTATGTAGAGGAACGTTGGGTTTTATGGCAAACAAATTTGTTTGACGCAAGCGCCGAATCCCTCCAGGCTTTTGACCTCGGAATTTCCGCTCCTTGCCTAACGGGCTCCTGTGGCGAGGTCATTGTTCCTCTAAAGGTCTTTGCGCCCATGGAAATTCCAAATCGGCGGATATTTCCAACGGTGGTTTTCCCATCCTTCCCCTCTCCACCCTTCTCAGATCCTTCTCCACAACAGATACCTTCTCCCAAATATTCATTCTGCTACGAAGTGTCGCCGAAGTGAGTCGTCCCCAGCTCTCCCAACACTTGTTTCCTAACACCTTTCGCGATACGGCCGTCTCCGATTCTCCCAACGGATACCTCTTTCACCTCTCATCGACTTCTAGTTCGGCTTTCTCCCTCCTTCCGAGTACAACCAGTTTTCACGTCTTCAGAGCCCTATTTGTTCGCGATTCCATACTCAACTCATCTCCCGTGTAAGTCACCTCTTCTTTGTACAACCCAAGTCTTCAAACCTTGTGATATTCCAGCTCACCAATTACAAGTTTGTGCTCAGTAAATATCCGTCTCCAAGTTTCATTCACGTCTATCCTGGTCCAAACAAAATTTATGGCGTTTCATTCAATTCCGAGTCTGTTTCCACATAATCGTTTTATTTATATCTAATGCGGAACACCCTGTGTATCCAATGCCGTCAAATTTCTCTTTCTTCGAGTCTTTAGAAAATTTGCTCCTAAACTGTGTGAACCGATTAAAATTGTATTTTCTAAAAAACGTTCCTGAATTATTTTTTACCCGTAAGCGTTCAAGTCAGCCAGGAAACGAACTCATTGTCAACAAAAGGCTCTTGATTGTAGAGGGAAGTCTGTCAAAGTTGATCTGGAATGTGAGTTTGGTCAAGTTCTTTTTATAAGCTAGCGAGCCGCTCCATAAAGTAACGTATTTTTTAAAGACGTAAGTCTCTGTGGAAATAGGTTTACTATTTTCTGCTAGCAGTGCCGAGCACAAATATTAAGTGAGTGCTGGCCGGCATTAAATGAGGGGAAACTTACTCTATTTTAGTCCTCCTATCACCTTCTCAGTAACATGTGCGAGGAGTCGTATAAATTGAATTTTCTTCAAGTCTAATTACCTACATTCTAGGAAACGTGGCCGATAGAGCAATACGAGTGTCTTCCCTCGAGCGGGTTTTAATTTAATTTAAAGGCAGCCCGTGTCTCTCACACACATGACTTGACGAGGATTGGAGCGGAGAAACTGAGGTAACATTCCCTTATAACAGGCGTCGGGGTGAAAAGGAAAACGAAAGAAAACGTGGCGGGGTCAAAGCTAGGCTATAGGACCTCTCTTTTGTGGTAGGTTGCTGGAGGTATATAGCCGTGGGAGAGGCCAATGAAATGAAAAGAAGAGCGGGGAAACAGCGGGGGCTCAAAGTAACTGGCGGTTTTAAAAAATGAAAGCCCTTCCATCTACCGTCGACTATCCTTTACCAAAGTTACTTCCTTTCCTGGCGACAAATATCGTTAATAACTGCAAGAGCTTTACCAGGGTCTTCACACCACCGTTGGATAAAATGAAAAAGAAATAGATTTATCTCATACCACTGCGTTCGATTGGATTCGTACGGGATAACTGTTAAACAGATGAAATATCCGAAAATCACATCAGCTCCTAATCAAAAGTCCGCGTCACCGACACTACGACAATACAATATTTAGGAAAAGGAGACCATGAGAGCAAGCTCAACAGGGAACAGGTGGCATTTTCCATGCGGAGTTTTATAGATCCAGCCTACAAAATCCTGCTCAATTCAGTGGATTTGGAGTGTTTTGCAGTTGGTTAGCACGTAGCGTATCGAGTTTTCTAACAATAGAACGTGTTTTCACTTTACTTAGCCCTACGTCAAGCAAAGTTATGTCATCGACTGAAAATAGTTTTTCTCCAAATCTTCACATTTCAAGAGATTTTGAGCTCGAAAACAGCATTTGACAAAATGATCTGTGATCGCGAATCAGAGAGAACAGCTTAAGCGATGCGACACAAAATATGCATTTCACGTGACGCCACAATATCGGGATACGAAAAGTTCGTATAAAATCAACTATAGTTTTTATAATGATCAAAACACCCATTTCTTTGCCCGAAATGATGTAACAATATCGTCGACGTTTTATTCGTGGAAAAACGACAAAGCAGCACACTAAACTATATGAAAAAATGTCAACACAATGTCACCGTAGTGGTTTTTTCAACTTAAATCTTGATAACTATGATATTATATGATCAGGAAATTCCAATAAAGTGTCTGTACGATGGAAGTTGACTTATGGCAATCGATAATCGACAGCAACCTCAGAAATTCAAACATCCGTAGTCTCTTTAGGTATTTCTCTCGCAGTTTTCGTCTATAATTCCAGAAATATAAGCAAAAACCACTAAAAAAAAGCAGTCCTGAATTTTTCAGTTAAATATGCTACATCAGTGTAAGCCAAATAACTGCCGTACTTACGTGAGTCAGCAGAACGCACTAATAATCTGCTCAACCATTTGTGCGAACTTATCTTGCACAGCTGTGTCGCAGGTTCGGGCAATAAACTTGAGAGTTGGTTTTGTCGGTTTCAATACAGAACACGGGTGATTGAAACTAGCGCCAGCATGAGGAGACGCGTTTAGCATCTCACAAGAGCTTTATGGGCCTGTGAATTTAGGAATCGATCGAAAGATGTGGTCCTCGGACTCCTGTGTGTCATAAGGTGCTCAGCTGGGTTTAACTTGCTACAATTTCAAGGTCGCACGAGTTGAATATAGGAAAGCCAGGTAGTAGGTTCATTTGTAGTAACGCATCTGGAGCCCTTCCTACTGATGAGCGTTGAAGTAAGGGTCAGTCGTCCGAAAATCATTATTATTTCTGAGAATTTTCGTAAGTTTTGCATCTCAATTAAAATGTAGAATTTGACCGTTCTACTATTTTAGCTAAAACAGTCGCTAGTTGTGCAACAGTACGTTTAAGACAAAACCATCGTAAGACACTGACTGTCGGCCAAACATAGGATCTGACTTTAATCCGTGTTAGTTGACGGACGCCAATCTAATTTAGTGGTATTCAAATACCAAACCACTTACTTGAAATGTTTGAATGTACAGGTCCCCTGATACTCCACTTCCTCAACGAATAATAGAACCAACAAAATAATTAACAAAACAGCGATACATTCGCCTGGATCGGTTCAGTCTCTGAAACAGTTCCTTCCAAAAGTGAACAAACGATGAGAAACCGGATTTGAGAGAAACCGCTAACGGACTCTGTTCAGCTGAACCACTAGACGCCCAGCAACAACGAAATGAACCGCAACTCAATATAATCGCTTGTAACTCGGCAGTTCTCTTTGTCTCCGTGTACCGCAGCTCTGTGCCAAAGCTCAACAACGAATCTATAGCGTTTGGCCAACGAGTCTTGTCTTAAAGAGTGGCTCATCTCGTCCTATTGGCGAGGAGTTGGAGCTCGATCAGCTGTTCACTTAATTATCAGTTCTTTGAAACCGCCCACGGTCTAACTACTAGGGCCAGTGGGAATGGTAAGTTCAGGCTATTTTAAATCCGTTCTTCTCACATCTTCACTGGAAATAGCAATGCTTTCTACCCAATAACCACGCAGTCACGCCACCAAAACCAATCACGTTCGATTCAGCGTCAAAACATCAGGTGCGACGCATCACGGCTCTTCCTATTAATTCACGACGTGCCAATTGCCAGCGTCGACTGGAAAATGCCAATTTTTGACGTTCCGCTGTAGTCAGATCACGTTTTGCACCATTCATAAGTATTGTTTGACGCTGAATCATAGAGGATGGGGCCCAATCATGCTCTGAAATAGAACGATATACCGTTGTGTAATGATTTTCAGCGTTTTTAATATAAATTTACAAGAAATTGCGGCTACGTTGGAAGAAACACGAAAGAAATGGCAATTCAAAAGTAGACGCTTCTATTAAAAAAACTTAAAATGTTAACCTCCCACTATGTCACTTATAAATTTTAAATAATTCCCGTATGTAGGAATATACTGCTACGCTACTAAATACAATGGGAAACTGATTAATTATGGTTAAACGTTGCGGTAGCGATAGTGTCGCTGTGAGAATCGTAAAGAAAAAAAGTTTATCTGGAGTGGCGCATCGCACAACGTACTATCGGCGATTTTTATGGCTTAAGCTACTAATCCAATTTATTTTTCTCTCAGTTCACACGTACTTGGTGAGATGGTTTCGCGTGTTAGGTACAGCGTGTACAAGATTAATAATCTGAAATTTATTGAGTTTCTCCTCCTCATGCCACTAACTTTATTGAGCAACACTGTGGGAAATGGTTGGTGGAAATCGGAGTCAAACGGTGGCGGTTGCAATTTCAGAGATTGTCTAATATTCAAGACGAAGCGAGTAGAATTGACGAAACGTTGCTCTGAACCGTAACGGAATACTAAAGTTAACGTACCTGTTAGGTGAGTCCGTCTCCTCTGGCTTGTGAGTTACGGAATACTTCGTAACGTGTACCTCGGTCTTGATATTAGGTGGCTTCAAATTATTCGAAATAATCGGCCAATTGATTTCAATTTTGCTGTTGCCGAGAACGGCGTGTTGAATACAGAACCATCTACATCGTAACGTTATGAATGAATTGCCTAACTTTCTCTTGAAATCCTACGTGTGTCACAGGCTCGATATCACCGTCTGAATTCCCTTGTTGCGGTTGTGAAATTACACCAAAAGGCCTTCCAATCGCGATAAAAGAAACACGCTGTCCCGTTGAATATAATATGAACTTTGAAGATCCTCCTGTCTCCCCTTCCCTTCAGGATCAAGTTATCACTGTTCACTTACGAGTTGACTTGGCCGTTGAATGCATAACGGACAAGTGGAGAGTGAAACTGGGAGCGTCCCTCACTCTGGGCTGAACTCTGTGCTAATCTTTCAAGTGAATGAAAACTTGCTGCCGTTGACGAATGGGCATTGGAGAAATGGACGAGATCGTCAAAGGAACGTGACATTAGTGTTTCCTCATTAGTCGTGAACGTCATGAGGGAGAGCGGGATGCGCCTGATCACAGGACAAGCCAGTCTCTCACGGGATATGGCGACTTCAATGCGAGGTTCCACGTCTTTTCACTCAATGACTCCATCCTACACGTCTTGCGTCTCTAATGCGGGGGAAACAAGAAACGAAGTGCTCTTACAATAGTGAACGACGGTTGTTGGAAGAACAAACAAACCTACCAGCATTGACTGCTACCAGGGAAGCCTATATTTCCCCGAGTTTGCAAAGAAAGCCATGGCAAAGAAACGTGGTCTCAGTTGATCCGTCCATTTGAAACATACTACTCAAGTAAATAATTAGATCAGGTCGATAACCAGATTAAAAACTCTCCCTTGATGGTACGGGATTCTCCAGGTGGTATCTCCGTGCGGTTAAACACGGAACAGCTCTCCACCGTGTAATTTTGATAAGGAAACAGACTTGTAAATTTTGGAACGGGTTTCTAATTTGATCGCGTGTAACTTTTCGAATAAAAGCTGATGTTAAACATTTTAGTTCCAGGTATTTAGGGTAGCTCTTACGAGCAGCTGCCCTGAAGGAGTTTCTACATGAAACTTCAACTTCAGTCACTTCAACGAGTTTAGAGGGGATAGACGTTGTTTATCGAACTAATTTTACATGACTGATTTGATCTCCTTGGACCGATTTTTGAAGTACTCTCGGCACCTAAAGACGGTTTTATGTGGAAATATTTCGCCTTGTAAACGAACGAAACGGTCTCCTTTTGTTCGAACGATCGTTTAGTTCGCCTTTTTTGTCCGAAGTAACAGCTTCTCAAAGAACATCCAGCTTTAGCTTTCCGGTGGGTGCGCCTTTGAAACTTACACGAGCCGGCGGGTAACAGGACTGAGCGCTCACTCCAGAAAATCGCCTTTTCCGTCCTCAGCCAACTCTGTTTTTGATGTAAAGGAAGTAAAATCATTTGAAACAACACTCTTCCTCAACCGTAACGATATTACCTTGACTGGAACATTTTGTAAGCTGTAAATTGAATTTAACGAGTAGTACTTCCCATCGAATACGTGAGATGTATTTTACTCTTCAGAACATAATTTGGGAATATTCTCATTGGATGGATACCAAGTAAAAATGTCAATACTATATACATTTGGAAACAGATGAAAAATCGCTATAAGCGGTCAAGCACTATTTAAATATATCTTTAAAAGCTCTTCATACGGGGAAACGTATATTTTAGGGAGGATCTCCCCTCACCCACCACGTGGCTGGCTCGCCTGGTTCTTCTGGTGTCCGCAGTGATGCGTCACAGCTCTGGTAATGAATGAGCTGTGACATGAGAAAATATCTGGTGCGTTGCAACACACAACTTTCCTTAGCTCTACAACAATTCACTTTGTACATGGCTAATTCTATTTAATCAATTCATTTATCACTCAGTTAATTTGAACTTCGTCAAACAACGCTTTACGGCAGCAGGAAGCGGTAGCGCTTACAGTTCCAGATTTCATTGTGCTGCTCGTACTAATTGCAGGACCATTATTGAGCAATTGGTACACGGATAATTAATGAGGCTGTAAACACAAATTTTTTGAAGAAGGAAAGTAATAAATTACTTTTGCAGAGTTATTGGGTAAAAACGTTTAAAACTGGTAGTAAGCGAACCGGCAGTAGTTGAAGTTCCGGAATTTCTGGACCCCCATGTATCTCATGAGCGATTTTAAACATTCACCCTTTAGGTATTGGATTGGACCACAATACCAATTTTTTTAACATTCTACAAAAAGTCCAGCGGAGTTTATAAGGAAAAAACTGCGCTAAAACGCTTTTCGTTGAAAATGTTGATAATTTATTGAGCTGCTCTCGTCATTTTCCCACGAATGGGAATTTTATGGAATTGTTGCCTTATTGAGAGTTATCAATACAAAAAATTTAATCAAAATCGTTAGAGCTGTATTCGAGAAAAAAATTTGGTGTTTTGATCACTATGATAACTATAGCTATTTTTCTGTGGATTTTGTTCATACCCTTATTTTGGCGTCCCATGGTAACCTGTAGGCTAGATATCAAGTTTCAGCTAATTTGGTACGGGGGTTTTCTCTAAAAATCGTTCACAGTGTCTGTCACAGACCATTTTCCCAAATAGTGTTTTTCGTACTCAGGAGGGTCTGAAACGTTTCCTTTCTACTTTGTAGAGCCAAGGAAAGTAAAAATAAAGATTGTTCTCGATGCTACTCAGGCTGTGTCTCCATGAAACTATGATTGCTTAGTTAAAGTTTATCCGTTAGAGTAATCCCAAGGAGAGGGGAAGGCAAGAATCCAGATATTTTAAAACCCCCAAATAGCAACTTGATAATTTTAAAATACCCGTCCAAACACGGGTTAACTTTCCTGTTTTAAAAGCATGAAAGTTATATTATGAAGCTGTGCCCGGCTTCCCCAAATTATTATGTATATCGTACAAACAAACTTCTGAACGTCATTACACGCGTCTGCAATTGTTGGTGAAATTAGTTGCAGTATTCTTAAGTTTTCTGTCGCGCTGTTGGTATCAACTGCAACCATATCAAGGGGCCCATAGTAAAGCTCTCTCACTCTCTCATGATGAGGTTCAGTGTGGTTGCAGTACAAGAGACTTAATACGGCCTCCATGGGCTGCTAGATAAAGTAGTTCAACTGCTTTTCACACTGCAGTGCCCATAAGATTCATTGAGATTCGGCGGCCTGTTCTCATTGAATCGATATCAAAATCTACCTCTTTAATCAAAAGGTTAAACAAGAGTGGAGGCTGGGGCGCAATGAAGAACGAATCCGATTTGTGAAGACGAATCGGGGTGGAGTTCTCACACGACAAAGGCAGCAACAACCAGTACGGTGACATCTTGGGCGAACGTTCTCATTTCCCGGTCAGCAGAAGCGTTCAGTTCACCGCAGCGTCATTCACTGACTGAATCACTATTTGCCAATTACTCTTGGCAATGAGATGGGATTCGCGTATGTTCATAATCAACGAGAAAACTGAAGACGCGCGTGAATATTTTGGTTAGCTGATCCTTGATTTGGCAAACGATCAGAAACAGAAGAATAAGTATTTTGAGTGCCTGTGTGGAAACAAGTGCTTATTAAGCGAAACAGCAAACAATACAGTTTATCACAACATTAGCGGATCGAACGCATCTGTCAAATCTTGACCGGCAGATTTGAAAAAGTATTTTCGCAAGTTTGCCTACTGCGTACTACGCAGGTACATGTAAAACCCCTCTTTCTTTAGATAGTGATGCCCACAGGGGCCAGAAGCCACTTGAAAGAAGAGATGCAGTGGTTTTTTTTTCAATGGCACTCGGTTAAAAAAACAGTGCGGTCTTGATCTCACGGTTATCAGTATTATATAAAATTGTAGCTCCGCTCATTATTTGTATTGAATCTCGTCGGGGGTCGTTGCTGGCATTTCGTGTTCGTAATTTTAGTTCGATTTGTTATAAACCTGTATTGTTTTCATACTTTCATTCGTCTTTACAAAAATTTGACCGGCAGAAGAGAACGCATGTGGGATACAAACAAGCCCCTTTGCACCTTACGCCGGTGGTTGAGGATAAGATCAGTTGCGGACATTGCGTGAAATTGAATTAAGCCACTCCGCTGGTGTAGATTCGATAAGACTTGGAAGCTCGCCCAATTAATTTATAGCCCAACTTTGACTGGAGTGCAACTCTTGGATAAAGGGGTGAGACGATCTCTTGGGGGAAGGTGGTGAGGAGAGGAGGGAATAGGGGATGGAGGGTTGAGGGGAAGAGGGATGATACGTTGGATAAGGAAACAAGCTTGTCTAAGGACCAAAACTTGGGTTTTATGGGACTTCCCCCTTCGCTTTCACTTGGGAAATCGACCTAGGAAAACGGCGTGCTCAACGATGAAATACGAAGAGAAGTGAGAATCCTAATTCGTTTCGTAAGGCTTGAGAAAGAGTTTTAACTTTCCTCAGCCGTACGAAGTAGGAAAGAAAGTTATGCAATCAGCTGACAATTTTGTTTATTAGTATGCTTCAGATCTTTTTTTCTGTGAACGCTGAACGAAAAGAGGTCAAATCTATTACTCAGAACACACTTAAGCATGTGGTTCGACGATAAGATTTCAAGCAAAATCGGCTCAAATTTAACTGAAATTTACGGTATTCGAACATATTTTCTCTAGTTTGTCATTTACGATTTACAACTTGTCAAGTAAGTTGAGAATACCAACAAATTGCAATACATCCGATTATAAAAAACGAATTTTTTCATGGCTAGTCTCCAATTGAGTACATCAATACGTACTGACTAACATGCGTGTGGAGTGAAGTTGTCCGTATTCAGAGTGCCTAATTTAGAAATTTTGTTCAGTTCCTCTTATTTTAAATATAATCGCACACTATCAATTTGATGATGATAATGAGCTTTCCCAATCGGTCTATATAATGTGACACATATTTGTAATATGTTAGCTCCATTGTTTGTGTAGTATACTCATACCCTTCTATTTTTCCTTTGACTTATGTATATTTTCTTGTACAATCATAAGTAATTTGAAATTCAGCTCCAGACCACAAAAGGCTTGGCTCAATGGTTTAGAGGTAGATTCTAAATGTTTTTTATTATTTCGTGAGCCTATGCCTTTTATATGGAATAGATTCGTACATTCTGTTAGTATCTTGATCTATCTTGTTATCTTGAGAAAGATAACTGGTTAACGTAATTTTCTCAAAAAGGGGACTAAGAATTTTGAATAAAATGTGGCGATCCTATGAGATTTTTGTTTTTGTGAAATAGGTATCACATTATTTATCAAACATTTCGACTAAACCGTTGTTCTTACGTGAATCGGAGTGTATTTATTCAATGAACATCACACACAAGTAACGGCAACTTAATAAATTCAACCAGAGTTAACACTATCCGTTCTGTGCCCAACCCCATTCTTTCGTTTTGCATGGTGCAGACGAGTGCCGAGGGGTAAATCGAGGCACGAGGTGGTAACGTGACAGTCATCATCTACGTCTACTTCGCAGTACTAACGCTCAGGGCTAAAAGGTTTATCCAACCAGTGCAGGTACACATTACCAGTAAGGAGCTGTGTCAGGTAGAAACCAACCTCTCCATGACCAACCAACCTCAGCACTTGAGCCGTGGAAGGAGAGTTCCATGTTCTGGGTTAAGACTCCTGATCCATCTCTCCGCGTTGCTTCACTGTTGTTGCCACCTCCCAATCGAGCTTTTCTTTTTACTTGTTGTACCCTGACAATCCTGTATAAGGGCCCAATCACTTTACTTTAGTGGCCAGGAGATGAATTGAGACCACGCCAGCTATCCCTAAAACTGCCTCGTGAGAGGTGCGCGGCCCGATTCCCAAAGGTGGTGCTGGGCAAGATTGGGATGGAGCTTATCAATTCCGACACAGTAGCCCAGGAGAACAAAGAAACGCATCAAGGAGTAGGAGAACTTGAGGGCTGATCCTCATACTGAAGCCGCTCTTCAACACCCCAAACTGAAACGTGTTGAAGGATGTTGCGAAACGACGGCAGAGTGGTCTCAGGAGGGTGAATAGCAAATAACATGTTGTTTAGACGTAGGAGCCAACCTGACGTTACGTGAGAAACAGTTCCGGGCCAGCTTCCTCCGTGCATGTCACTCTTGATTGTGGCAAAACGCACAATTTTCAGAGAACCAAATCTTTGCTGTCTTTAACAGCAAGAATATGTGCCAAGCTAGCTACATTTATTGAAGAAAACCTTTGGAACTTTGCACCTCCCAAATGCTCGCAATCAGTAAAGAGCGGAAAATTCCAATTAACATTAACTTCCGTTTGAACTCTCTTTCATTACATTAAGCCGAGACTAAGCTCACCAAATCGACACTAACCCATTGTCTCTCCTTAACTTCCTCTCTTCTATGTTACCTAAACCAACGCTGTTTTACCTTTATGGGCTTCCTTTTTATTCTTTCACTTAACCTTATTTTCTCTGGAGTCAGAGCTCTCAGAACAAACGTCTGCAATGAATGGGTGAGGCACGTAGCTTCCTCTTAGCCTCCTCACTATGACGATATAGATAACCTAGTTGTAGAACACTCGGTAGTTCACATAAATATGGGGAATATTCGAATATCATGCAATACGTGTTCTATAAATCTTTGAATATCTGGGAATCTGCAAGCATAACTGCGCAGAAAGTGGAAATTCGGGGACAAAGAAGCGGGAGAGGCAACTTCAGCGATCGCCGTTAATTTCCTCCGACACCAGCCAGATGGCGATGAAAACTTTTGGCTGTGGAGTAAGAAACTGAAAAATAAAATGACCCAGCGATTAGTTACAGAAATCTAGCGACCTGAAGAACCGTCATCACAATTTTTGTTATTCAACCATGCACGTTTGTGATTTCCCGGGCGCGGCAACACACAAAAAACGCTGCAAATTATTACACAACGGTTTATTATTCGGATAATCAGCTTGACCTAGCATTAATGCTCCGAGACCCATCCTGTTCGATTCAGCATCGAAAAATATCATAATGAAACCCAAAAAAAGGCCGAAAAGAACTGAATCGTAATATTAAAATAAACAAAAAAAAAATGAAACGAACGAACTATTAATAAATAAACCAAAAATAAGCGAATAATGAAAAGTTCAATCGAAGATAACAGATATTTTGCTACCGTTGAGACGGAGAGGAAAAGTCATTCGTGGAGGTGAAGACGAGAACAAGGCAATCGGACGATAAAAGAGACAAATCGTAGTGCCAAAGGTTATATACGAAACACGAGCGCTTCCTGAAGACAAAAAAAAAAAAAACCCCGGCGCTAATTGGGCGAACGCTGTGAGTCGAGTGGAAAGGGTGGCGGGCGGCGGTGTTGCCGGACCAGTGACGATCGCTTTTGATGGGCGGGAGCGAGGGACTTCAAAGACGTAACGCGTTATACTGCGTTTCGTTAATTTTTAACCGTTTTTGCCCATTACAACCACGGGCTTCGTCCGATCGGATTGCGGAGATGGCGGGCACAACTAGATACCAAATCGGATTTTTGGGCGAAAGAACGAATTTTTTAGACCACGTTAAAGGCACAAAACGGCCCGGACGGCGGACGGCGGACGGGGGACGGGGGACGGGGGACGGCGGACGGACATTGCAAATTTGGAATCTCCATGTCATGAAACGTAAAGTATCAAATTTTGAGGGGGGGTTGTAAAAAATTTTTCGTGACCGAAAACATAGGGTTATTATTCAGAATGAATAATAAACCAAAAGGGTTCGAAAATATATACCAACTTAGGTTGTAACTGAAAGATCGGTAATCACGGCACATTTAATCAGTTTCCACATTTTTTCGAATAATTTCAGCAAGATCAACATTAGCAAAGCCGCTGTCTCCCATGACATAATCTCAAAAATAAATTGAGGCGTTCCTTACTATTTAGGATTGAATAATTTGCATAGCTCAATCGTGGAGTTATTGTTGAGAAAGTTGGGTGTTAGAGAAGAGAAGATGTGGAATCGGGTATAGGAGTACAGAAGTTAACGAATGAGAAGAGCGAGATAGAGCACGGTATTGGTACTCTTCAGAACGATAGATGTTGAGTACAGCGGGAGAGAGGAGATCTCACGAGACAAGGGGGTCTCTGGATAGTTGAGTTGGTGAAGGGCTGACAGGTAGTGTGTGTAACTAAGCAAGAGCTGAGTGTCAAATGCGTCGTTGCGCGAGTTTGGAAGTTGGAATGCCTAAAGAGAGGGAGTAAGTAAGAGCTGGAGAGAGGAAAACTACGTTGGAAAATCCATTATCAAGAAAATACATCGTCGGCTCCGGTCATAACTTGTGTCGACAGGGCTTGAAGTCATAGGGAGAAGTCGAGTGACACAGGAATGCGGGCTCAGGTGTTGGCCGTACAGAACAAAACTTGGGAAAACTCAACTTGAGCAGAGCCAAACGGATTCTTGATTGACATTAAGTATTCTACTTAGCAAAGGTTTTCCAACTTGATTTTTCCAGCGTTTCGACGACAATTGCGACGTGGCCATTTTTTTTTCTTATCGTATGAATTGATTGTGAACATTCACGTTGACAGAATAACGTACTGTTTAAGACGGTTAAATATTAACGTCAATCTTTCTCTTCCATTCGTTCATACTGATAATGTCTATCGTGCTGATGTCACGTTTCTTTAGTTTCCGAAACCCCAAGAAGCGTATTATGCAAAAAAAGCTGTCAGATGATGCCTCTAACTTTCGAAGCGGAAATATTTTTCGGGATCTGACTAATGAATATTAATTACACTTCACGTAAGTAATGTGTTAGGAGTCATAAAGTGCGCGTCCACTTTTATCCATCACCCACTCTAGTCCACGTTAAGTTGACACTTTGAACTTGGCAATTTTATAGGACCTGAAAAAAAAAACATGACCCGTTTTACTCCATTTTTCCCTCGAATTAGGATGGAAAAACGTGGTCTCCCGTCAGAGGTAAAAACAACACTGACGTTTTTCTGTAAAAAAGTGATTAAGGTTGATGTTTTGGTGGATGGGGGAGGATGGTTTTGAGCAGCAACCAGGAGGCTGGTGTTTGAGAGGGATAGAAGGGTTGGGGTGGGGGCTCGTTGCCCGGGAAAGTTTTAGCTTAACTTCGAAAAGTGAGAGAACGTTATGGGAACGGGAGAGATGTGTGCCAGTTTTCTTAAATGTGAATCTCTGCAGCTGTACAATAAGTATTGAGCGCTGGGAGATAGAGAGGGGCTCTCGCGGAGGTCGGTATTTTGCATCACATTGTTGAGTGATTGATAATCCGATTAATGCCAGCGCTGAAGGAATACAGAAACGTAGAAATCCTTCGGAAATATATTCGTGATTTATTAGACGGACGGCGGTGTCAATAAAATTGTCGGTGAAATCGGTTGGGAGAGCTGAGAACCTTGGAAAAATAAGTCACTTCAAATAACAAGCCTGCTAACGAGCCAAACACACGTTCACGGAGCTACTTCACGGGGTTCAATCGAATAATCATCTCAGATTTCACGTTTTCAGGTTTCTCCACCCCACTCCAGTCACGATACGATTCGAGTCAATGAGTCCGAATCAAGTTTTCGACGAACATCGCTGGTTTACTCCCCTGGGCCTTTTCGGTTTTGGGGATCTGCAGGAGTTGAGATGATAGGAAGTCTCCTAATTGACTCTCATTCTTCAGCTAATTGGAATGGATTTTTCACGGGGAAAATCTCACGTCGATAACCAGCGGTTTATTCACTTTATGGATCCGTTACTGAGACTTAAGGAACCCTTACGTTTTAAATACTTCTATTTCTATTTTTCTCGAAACGTCAAGCCATCACCTTACACCTTGAACACATCTGAGTTCCATTTTTCTCACATTTTGTGCGAAATATCTGAGTACTGGATGTAGACATCAATTTTCGTCGAGAACCTACTGAAACGGTACAACGTTCTATTTTTTTCTCAAAACTTCACATTGTATCACTGAGTAAGACGTTCCAGAAAAGATGTCCTCACAGAGCTAGCATAAATTACGCGCGCTGTTCATGTTAACACTGAAACATTTAGAACGCTCTCTCAACTATTATTTCGCCGATTTTTACTTTCCGCTACCCGAAGGGAAGGAAAGTATAGTAATCGGCCCAAAAAAAAAATTTGGGTTTTCTTCAGATCTTTACGTTTCAGACCCTACTGAGTCTAAAAAACCTAATTTCGGCGCGTGGTCCGTGTGTATGTGTGTGTGTGTGTGTGTGTGTGTGTATGTGTGTGTGTGTGTGTGTATGTGTGTGTGTCTGTAGTTCGATTTGCGGGAGAACGGCTGATCCGATTGAGCTGGTTCTTTTTTTATTTTGTTTGTTATTTTTTGTAGACGCCAAAATAAGGTTATGGACGATTTCGGCCGTTGGGAAGGGGGGGTGGGGGACGAAAATGTACCAAAAATTAGGCTTTTTCGCATTTTTCTCGAAAACGGCTCTAACGATTTTGATCAAACTTTCAAATTATCTTCTCCTAATCAATACCTAACTTTTCTTTTCTATACATATCTCCATGAAAATACGGTAAACAGAGATATGGGCCCCTGAAGCAAAAATAGGTTTTTTACGTTTTTTGGCAAAACGGCTCCAGCGATTTTCACTAAACTCACAGGATCTTTTCAAATAGTTAATACCTACATACTCTTTCCAATAAATATTCCTGTGACGGTCCATTGAACAGAGATAAAAATTAAAATGTGTCAAAAATAACGTTTTTTCGAACATTTCCGTAAATTCCAGGGTAACTTTTTCACCAGATGTGATAAATCCTAATGGAGTGTCTTTCAGTCACCCATACCAACATTTTGTTCTCCATAATTATTTCTGTATATATATGTTGAACGGAGATATAAGCCAAGTTAACTCAGAAAAGGAGATTTGTCGAATATTAATTTATCGGAATTCCAATTTTCTCAAAAACGGCTCTAACGATTTCGATCAAACTTACGGAATACTTTCAGCTAACTAGTCCCTACATTTAGTTCCCCATAAATGTTTCTGTAGAAATGCGTTGAACGAAGATATAGCACCCGCATATGTAGCTGGTGTTCGAACTTAAAGGGGTGGCGGAAAGTTGTGTGTTGCTACGCACCAGATATTTTAGTTTAACAACTGTATGGTTATTGTCTGTTTTTTGGAGTTCATTGCGTTCCTTTATGTACGTTTCTCATCTCCCCTCCATGGCTATTCCCGCAACCTTAGAACTTTTTATCTGGTAATCGCTGTCATCAGCAGTGCACACGATATTTTCGTTTTCTCATTGCATGAGTCAATAGTTATGTGTGAGCCCATTAGAGTGAATTATATTCTCGCGTAATTGTACCTCTTAAATCGATCCATAAGGTATCTAGCACTACGCCAAGCGGATGAAGAAGAGGAATATTGAGGGACAGAAGATAATGATGGGGCCCTTCCTTCTATTCTTAGCCTTGTAAAGTCCGACGAAACGTTTTGCAATCATCTGAAACAAAGTTTTGGAGTTTTCTTCCAACTGCCACTCAGTACGAAAAACGCCATTTGGGAAAATGACTGGTGTTATTGTGTCAGTTCTTTTCATATGAACCTGTACTGAACCCGCAGTCACATACACGCAGACAGTATTCCCAAATAGAGTTTGTTGGATTGGCCCTTAAAACGTAAAACCCTGCAAATTATTACACAATGGTTTATTATTCTTATGAACAGCTTGTCCTAGTATTAGTGCTTCCTCATCCCATTCGATTCAGCATCGAATACTAGTAAACCATACGAAACATGACCTGACTACAATGGAACTACGGAAACAAAACGTGTGATGATTTTGCCCCGTCGTGTCGGGGAAATTGGAACGAGGGCGCTTCGAGCGAACCCCTTGCAAGGCGAAAGGGGAGTTGAGCGGGCGGGCAGCGTTGCGCGAGGCGGGTGGTTTTTTATTGCGACGGGAGGGAGGGAGGGACTTCGAACGACGAAACGTGACTTCTGCTGTAGTTCCCGCGTTGTACTGCGTTTCGTTAATTTTTTTAACCGTTTTTCGCCCATAACAATCATGGGCTTCGTCTGATCGGATTGCCGAGATGGCGGGCACAACTGGATACCAAATGGGGTTTTTGTGCGAAAGAACGAATTTTTTAGACCACGTTAAGGCACAAAATGGCCCGGACGGCGGACAGGGGATGGCGGACGGGCATTGCAAATTTGGAATCTCCATGTCTTGAAACGTAAAGTATCAAATTTTGAGGGGGGGTTGTAAAAAATTTTTCGTGACCGAAAACATAGGGTTATTATACACATAATTATGAACAGCTGCAATAAATTTCTAGTACACACCCAACTATCAACACCTTGTGCCACTTGTTGCATAGTATTCATTCCATAATTCCAAACGTTCTAATCGCTGGAATTGTGTTAGTGGCCTCGATGAAGGATGGCCTCGTACGGAGACAGTTCGGACAACTCAATAAATTTCTAAGTGTTAAACACCACTATGAGTAACATTTTTGTGTTTCGTGACAACGGTAAACTTCAAAATTATCGACTTTACCACAATTAACTTAGTTCGCAATAAACATTTTATCGATTCGCTATCGATGTTCTGAATTCAATCATTTCACGCGAGCTCTATCAATCTAATGAATATTTTGAGGCCGTTGGAGTGGGCGCGTTTTTCGAGAAATATCAGAAACAACGTATTTTTCATGAGTCAAGTGAAGAATAATTGTCAAAAGATTTAGATAGGAAGATCGATTTTGTAAATTTCCCTATTAAGTTTCTCTTTTTTAACGTATAACGTCCGTATCCAAAGTTTTTCAGCTGAATATTTTGTGCAGGGTATGTCTTTTTACTTTCCGCTACCCGAAAGGAAGGAAAGTATAGTAATTGGCCCAAAAAAATTTGGGTTTTCTTCAGATCTTTACGTTTCAGACCCTACCGAGTCTAAAAAACCTAATTTCGGCGCGTGGTCCGTGTGTATGTGTGTGTGTCTGTGGTTCGATTTGCGGGAGAACGGCTGATCCGATTGAGCTGGTTCTTTTTTTGTTTTGTTCCCTATTTTTTGTAGACACCAAAATAAGGTTATTGACGATTTCGGCCAATAAGAAGGAGTGGGGGGGGGACGAAAATGTACCGAAAACCAGTGTTTTTCGCATTTTTCTGAAAACGGATCTAACGATTTTGATTAAACTTTCAAATTATCTGGTCATAATCAATACCTAACTTTTCTTCTCCATACATATCTCCATGAAAACACGGTGAACGGAGATATGGGCCCCTGAAGCAAAAATAGGTTTTTAACGCTTTTTGGCAAAACGGCTTCAGTGATTTTCACCAAACTCACAGGATGTTTTAAACTAGTTAATACCTACATATTCTATTCAATAAATGTTCCTGTGACGGTCCAATGAACAGAGATAAAAATCAAAATGTGTCGAAAATAACGTTTTTTCGAACATTTCCGTAAATTCCAGGGTAACTTTTTCACCAAATGTGATAAATTTGAATGGAGTGACTTCTAGTCACCCATACCAACATTTCGTTCTGTATAATTATTTCTGTATATATACGTTGAACGGAGATATAAGCCAAGTTAACTCAGAAAAGGAGATTTGTCGAATATTATTTTATCGGTATTCCGATTTTCTCAAAAACGGCTCTAACGATTTCGATCAAACTTTCGGAGTACTCTCAGCTAACTAGTCCCTACATTTTGTTCTCCATAAATGTTCCTGTAAAAATGCGTTGAACGAAGATATAGCGCCCGACTATGTAGGTGGTGTTCGAACTTAAAGGGGTGGCGGAAAGTCGTGTGTTGCTACGCACCAGATATTTCTTGTAGGGTTTTCGAGACAGATGAACCGAAGATTGGTTGGTATTACTAGTATTTATCACTCACAATTGCTACTTTAGGTTTTTCGGACATCGACGACACGTAAGAGTCCATATCTAACGCCTTTCGACTTTTATTTGAACGGATTTGACTTTTATTTATTTGAATTTGTGTATTTGAAACGAAAAAACGGATGAAAAATGAACATGCTTAGGAAAAATTGTCAACTTTGACGACACATAACGTGTCAAATGTTACAAACCTCTAATGTTTTCAAACGTTCGTGGTTCCTGTGATCCGACACGTGAATATTTGCCTGTAAGCCCGAAAGATGTGCCGAAAGTTCAGCTTTCCAACAGTAAAATCAAAAAAACGTTCAGCAAATTTTTCAGGGAAATGAGAAAGGCGTAGTTCTTCAGGGGAAAGTCCTGGTTTTAACCGAACTTACGTTTTCGGAAAAATATTTTGATTTAGTTGCTTCAGCGATAAAAGCCGCTGAATGTACGAGGGACTGACCGAAGCTGTGAGATGCGTCGCACATTTTATTGCTGAATGATTTCGGCGTCGATCTCCGAACTGTACCTCCGTGAAGGGATACCTCTACCTCTTTCGAGTAAATGTACCTTGCCTGCCGATATAAACAATCCCATTTACTTTTTAACTTACGACTTACCACATTTTTATGCTAAGAAATATAAATGGAAATGAAGTAGTTTATCTTCGCGGGGATTTCACGTACTGAACGATGTGCATGTACCAACAATGATGCGAAGCTGAAAAACGAATATAAAATCCCCGAGGAAAGAAATTCCTTTTTTTTCCAATTACTATTTTATTACAGAACGGATTTCCAATACTTCGCCGAGGGTATTTCAAGTTCTATTTTTATAGATATACGCGTTATTTGTTGTTTCTTACATAACCAGCTTCATATTTGTAGCTGCAAATGATTCATAATCAGTCCTACCAAAACACAATACCATTTGACGTGTCAATTGTAGTAAGAAACCAGTGTATGTTCGTCGTTACTCCGGCTGTTGAATATAACATGCTTCCACGAAGATGCTTCTGCTTATAAAAAGGCTGGACCTACAGCCCTTTCCCTACGGTTGTGCAAAACATTGCTTTACCAATCGGGTGGGGGTCCAAGTGAATCGTAGCTAACGACCTTTTTATTTAAATGAGGTCCCTTCGAATCGCATCCTTTGCGCCTTTTTTCTTTATATCTGTGGAATCTCAGCGGTAAAATTCTGTACGTATCGTGCCTCTTAAACCCAAACGCGAGGCAGGCAGAGTCTCACTTATCCCAATATGTTTTCTGCTGGGCTACGGGATCTAGCAAGATTTAAGCGTCAGACGAGCGAAGGAGCGGAACATAAATTATTTTGGAGCAAGTTGCAATGAATTGCTGCGGAACTGCAACAAATGAAGCTTCACTTGCTCCCGATGGCCTCCTATTTCCTGATTGAGAGCCACCTTGTTGGATTAACTTTATCGAGCATAACAAGTGGTTGATCCTGCTGACCTTACTCTGTCTAGCATCTGAAATATTTTCTCTGCTCTCGCTTTGTAACTTTATCTTCGTTATTTATTAAAGGAAAAACTATGCACTGATGAATCACGCGTTGTTTGCGGATGAGAATACCACTGACGTTGTCTAAGGCGTTAATTAAGCGCTCGAAGAGCATGCGAAAAATACCCCTTTTTAGTGGGTTGCTTACTCCGGCTCGTATTCGCTCTCGGAAAATATAAATAATCGTATATTCAAGATAATTTGTGATACTGACTTCAAGATTTGAGAAAAAAAGAACGTCGAAATTTCCATATCAATGTCGAGTAGGGTCATGCAAGGGTCGAAAATGCAATAGTTATTGCCTAGCAAGTAGTGCCATGTACCAACTCAACGTACAGTAATTTCATTCAGCACTAGGGCTAATAGTATCCACACCTGACCTTCTAAGTTGAAAAGCTTTAGCTTATCGCATGCATTTGAAGTATATCAGTGAAATATGTGGACGAAACTTTACGGTTGCCGTCGAGTTTAACAATACGGTGAACAATAGACAATGCGGAGGGTTTTTTTTGAGGAAGGGGGAGTGTCTCCTGCACGCGGGTAGTTGTCGATAAGACGGAACAAACGCTGGCACCCATGAAGAATGACACGATCAAATACTGTGAAAGCAATGGCCAACAACAGCCAAGATATATTTGATTTCTTCAGGTGTCTGTTCTCACTGGAGTTGGATGCGAAATTATTCGTGCGGTCGGCAGTGCATTTCGATTTTTGACCGTCAGGACACTACAAGGAGCTCTTTTGGAGATAATTTGCGTTTTACTTATGATGGTCAATCCTCTACCGTGCCTTCTCCTTACTCAGCACGCTACAGCTGGTGGTTAGGTCAGTGACACTTCGTGTGGCAATATTCATTGAATGCAGTATATCGCCTCACCTGTCGAACATATCCACATAGTAGTAAATAACTTTTAATTTCCCAATTAACTCAATTTAACACAAAAGAGTGGCCTGGCATGAACATGGTGTAACAAAAAATTATGAGCCCTTTCAATTTAGAAGACATCGATGGAATGAAGGTGTCAGAAATACCTTGGAACTTGGTAAGAAGTAGGTTCAATTATTTGCGTTAAACTTCCGTGTTGGTCTTTTTTTATTGATGCTCACATATCGTTACGTATTAGCGCCTCTATAAACTCTTTGTTAGCCTAGCTCAAGTCAAATTGGTGAGGGAGTTTAGTGTCGATTTCAGAGATCGAGCTGCTCGAGCCTCCACGCCTTCCCCAGCTTTGATGTATAGCTGTAAATACCAAAAACAGAGCCAGATGACAATCACCTTCATTCTCTTTCTTTCAATATTGAGAGCCCCGCGGGCGTAAGTATTAGTGTTTCCGGCGCCGAAGCCGTACGGTAAATATGGTATATTGACGATTCAGTCGAGGTTTTCATCATCCCCTTTCCCTCATCTCGTGTCTCGTCCTTTACTTTTGCTACCACCTTATTACAGTCCACTTTGAACCTCAAAACAGTTGAAAACTCACCCTCAGCTCTCGCCTCAGGCGCACACCAGCGCAACTATTCAAAGATTTACACTAATTTTTGTCGCGTGAGCTGTCACTCAATTATTCTACTCTAAACTCTATCTCTAAGGATTCTGTTGCTTGCCTCATGCATTTCGCGTGACCTGTATTTCATATCTTTCCCTTTCTTGCACCCAACAATAGCTTATAGATGCTTGAATTAATTTTTGTTGCTTCCATGACGACAGATTTAGATTGTTTTTCCTCAGTCACTACCCCTCAGTTCACTTACATGAATATATTCCCAAACATTCGTCGAACGGCAAAGAAAAACTAATTAAGCTGCATTCAAGTCCTTCATATCCCCCTGCCAACGTGAAATGGCGTACGGCCCTATTTTTGAGTCTCATGGAAAAAAAAGGGAACGATGATTTTCGGTAATGTGATTTAGGAGACCAGAGAAAGTAAATATGCGACGGATACTAAACTATTTACTTTTGAACGATCACAATACTTTTCTCGCCTTTTTGTGTTGATGGAAATAAACCCTATTGACACATTTCGAGCGTTCCAATTTCCCCAAGGACTCCACATAATTTGATCGGGTACTCAAAAACCCTTTGCGAACAGATATGTGTATTTCCCCTCCACGAACGTTCCCGTTAAAGTATATGATCGAGGAACCGCGGTGATGGTGTGCGCTTGTGTAGATATGATCGACATCACATTAGATGGAGGAGTGTGAAGAAAGTTGCCTGATTTTCAAGATGATTGTCGACTAAATGTCTGAAAAATTCTCAACAGCTCTAAGAACTCATCACGTATAAAATATTTTTGTATGAATTTGATCCATTATAAGAACGTACACTTGTAGACGTAGTCGCCCTGAATTAATCGACAAACGTACAAACTTCAGTGACTTGTCATGTGTATCTCCACGGTATATCTCGACCTTTTCCACGATATTACTCTGAAAGGGCGAAAGTATGACCTTGGGTACCCCTCGTTCATACTACTATTTATGTTTTCAAATGCGGGTACTTGGGCTTGTTTATGTACCATTACAAACTTGATGCGGGAATGAATGTCGCTGACGGCTAGTGTAACATCGCCTTCAGCCAGAAGTCAGTTTCGTTCTTCAGTTTTTATCGCAGTTCATGCTGATATGCGTACCCTCGCACAACCCTTGCCGTTCTACTAGGGGTACGCGTAACACCGGTACGAACGTGGCTATAACTGAATGTCAACCTGCCCTGCTCAAACAGAATTCTACAAGCTTCAACCTTCGTTCCAAAGCTCCCAATCATTCTGTTCTATCATTGTTATTCTGTCTAGTAGTGCGGTATGTATTCATCACTAAATTTATAAGCAAAAAGTCGTATAATTGTTACGAAGAGGTAAAGCGTTTTGCCTCCCACGAAAAAGTAAGCTGATGTCATGCTAAGCCTTAAGGCCCCGCGCCTTCTCCCGTGTTTTGCGCGTCTAATGTAATATAAGTGTTACGAAATTGTCTGCTAATGTAAACGTTTTCGCTTGGCCCTTCCGTGTCACGGTAGAGTTACGAGCCGTCACTGGAGATCGCGAGATACTAATGTGCTTTGTGACTTCTGGTTGTTTCTACATCCCGTGCTGGAGCAGTTCATGAATATATCAGTGGCATATTCACTACTATCCTTCCTCGATTGCCGAAGGCCAGATATTCCCAGACACAGCCAACGAGGTAAGGGGATCAGTCTAGCAACTAACCAGAATACTTTGAAACTGTGAAAATTTAGTATCTCTAAATTTCTTAAATTTCCTAACGGTTATCGACCAGACTCGATAGTGGTATATAATGGCTCTTCACAAACACTCACAAAGAACGTAGCACGATGAGATCACATTCCCACACAGAATCTCAAATGGAAGTTCACATCATTGAAGTAAAATGTTATGTACTCATTATGTCCACTCAGTTCAAAAATGATGGTTGAATGTATTTAATACAAATATTACCTCGCTTAAACTGATTGTTATTCCGGATGACCCTTTCAGCATTCTTCCTCGCGATGTAGAACCATTCGCTTGTGTTGCTGAGGTAATTGTACTCAATGGCAAGGTCTTTGCCCAAAATAGCGCCCTCCGGCAAACGGTAAGCGTATGGGCAAAACAACCAAAAATGTTTGTACTGTTGTTGATCGTAGCAGTTTCCAGCGGCGAATATGTCTTCGTCAAACTCCACCATGCTGAATACCATAGCGTGAAGGAGGTATTCAGAGTTGAGGACTTCTTTAGGCGCGTACTTCCACATTCTCGTGAGAAGATTTGCTCGATTAACGGCCACTTCCGCTTCGACTCTGAATCTTTCCTGAAAACGAAAATAAGACGAAAATTAGCTTTTAGCTTTTCTATGTGTGTTGCAGTTGAAGATACATGCATTCGCACGACTAGTAGAAATCATCACAGTCTAGTGACGAATAATCAGTTTCAGCGACCAGAAAATACAAATACATTCATTCGTCTCAACTAGTTAGTGTAGAAAATATTCGGCAACTCATAACTGGAAGGAAGTTGGGAGACTTACAGCATAATAGATCATTGAATACATTTTGACACAATTCCGACCGTGCGATATAAGATATTCAGTAATTCCGACTCATTTGCGTTTGGGATTTTTGGAGGAATCTTAATAAGGCAAGTAGTATTCATTGGAGATCTTTGAATAGCAGAATTGCAAAGCTCTTCCTTTATATTTTCTGCGTCTTACCTTTTTAAAAACTCACCATATATTTAACCGATTAGTCGCTTGAACTCCCTCAACGCGATATTAAATAGTCGTATTTTCCTTTCATGCCAGGCGTATAGCGAAAGACACCCATATGACAGCTCTTGTTCGTATTTATCAATGTTTCAACCGACATTTTTAAAATCCTTTTCAATCTAAAAGGTTTCAGAAAGTACATTAATCGGCGAAAGATGCGATTTCATTTTGGCGTCTGGAGCCTGACACTTTATCAAGCAGAAAACCTTGACCATGATTTGAAGTCTCTGTCTTTGGGCAACAGAGCGAGAGAGCGGCTGAAGCCAAAAAATATATCCCACTAATCGCCACCCATCGGTTGTTTTCCGTCAACACCTCTGTTTCAGACAGTTCAAACTCATGAGATGTTCAAACTTGAGTTAAGATGTATTTCACTTTCCACCAGTTGATTTTTACCATACTGATTCGTTCCAGGGTGTCTGTTGGGCGCTCAAGAGGGGAGCTTGAGGATCGAAATGAAAATGAACTCGGTGAGCGTGAAGAGGACTGTATTATACGAATTAAGTTGAGTTAGATTTGAATAGAGATTTTGAACGAAAGGGCGATACAAGGCTACTACTCGGAACGCCTGAACTGGCGTGGGAAGCTGTATGGGAGAGTTACTAGTCCGATAGTTGGAAGCGGAATAATTTTGGAAGAAATTCAGTCGTGGAGAGGAATCTGAAAAAGGAGGAGAGGGAAAAGGTGGGAAAACCATCAATGGAAATGCACGACCAGGTGGTATTTCCGTAGGTGCGAAGACCTTTGGAGAAACAATGACCTTGCCCCAGGTGCGGTTGGGCAGGAGCAGAAGTTCCGAGATCAAAAACCTGGACAGATTCGGCACTTCGCGTCGAACAGTGTCATCAACACTGTTTTCTATTCACTTCCTTCCAAACGTTAAGTTCCAACTATCAAATCATTACTCAATGATTATCCAAGTTCACAGACAAGAACTTCAGTCAAAAAGTTGCATTTACGAAGCAGATATAAAACTATAGTAGCACGAAGGGGAAACCAGGCCTAGAGAAAGTAGGAGAAGAAGCCCGTAACATGACGGAAACACTTGTTCAACTTTCAGGGCGATGGTTGCACCAAAACAGTTTTAACGTCTTCATGGAAACCTTAATTGCTTTTCCGGCGTTCGTAATTATTCAGTGATGTATATCATTGTTGACAAAACATTTACTCATGTCACTCCGGTGTATCGAGATTATGAAAATATAATTTCCTTCGAGCCAATACTAAATAAAAAACGTATCTTTTCGCACAATTGTTGTTTCGTAGGAGTAAATATGCATACTTGGATTTCCAACAAGAAACATAGGAGAATGTTGTTCGTCGAATTGCTTATTTGAACAGCTACGATTTCGAATGTAAAGAGTCAAGTCGGTGAACGGTATGGAAATTGGACGAGTCTCAAACTGATAGTTTTGGGAATATTCAACCAACATTTAACAGTATGTTGATAACCGCAGTTCGTAAATATCAATGTACATCCTGCAAATGAAAACTCGAGGAAGCAAACAACCCGTTTCCGACAGACTGAGCAAACTCACGATGCGAGTAGCGGTCAGCGGTGGCCAAGCAATAGCTGAAATATGGGCTGCCAGTGGAACAAACCGCACCCTCAGCTTCGAGCGCTTTCTCTCAACTGCTTTCAAACGTTCCCCAACACAAATTTAAAGCATCAACGACGGTCTGAAATTTAAAAATCCAGAACAGACTTGATTGTTGAGTGTACCCAGGTTCCTTATCAAAATGAACTGTTCCTTGACACTCATGAGAGAGTTATATCAGTCGTACAGTAGCCAAACAATCAACTATATGCGCGCCGCCGTAATGCGCACACTCAAGCTCTTATCCAACGGTTCCAAGCAATAGTTTTTACAGAACTACTTAGAAACTTTTCGTCAACTTAGGATGAAAGTTCGTGGGAACACGAAGGTGGGAGATACAACAAAAATATTCTCAATTACCGAAATCTCGCTAGTCAAAATACGTGCAAGCGATGTCGGTTACATTTGATTTGGCCTCTGCTGGTCTTTTTGGGTTGATTGCAGGTATCGGTCCGGCAGAAGATTTTGAATGATGCTATTCACAATACTTCGGAAGTTCGCTGCTCGCTGGGAGATTTTACTGACACGATTGCTGCGCCCTCTGTTTTATTTAGAAGCCATAATACCCAAGCCCCTCACTCCTTTTACGATCAGTGCTAATTCTTTTTGCGCGAGTCGATACAGCACGTGGCTACTCTTTTCGCTGACCAATTTTATATACAGCAACCATTGTGAGGCGATACTGTCTATATTGTCATACCATATCGTTCTGAGATAACATCTACGAGACGTATAGTGAAGCGAGAATTTATGGAGAGGATACACAACTCAAAATTCAAACGACTGATGACGTCGCATTTAAGAAAAAAGAATATTCGTCCCCGGTAATGATTTCAAACCTTTCATATTCCAGTAGAGCGTGCTATCCCCTTGGCTACGAATGAATCATTGTAGAATGATGTAAACTTGTGGTGCAACCCAGACTGTCTTCCCGCTCATGAATGAAGTCGAAAACCAGCTACAGCAGTCACATGGCATTAAAACGTCTGCATAAGTAATAATTAGGCGAAATAGTCAACACTGTTCACGTGATATTTCAAGAACATAACACACACGTTACACAATATAATGCAGACCTGCGTTGAATTGTTGGAACTCGATCGTAGAGTGTAGAACCACTGTATATGTATGAAACGCCTAGAAAATTGCAGTTTTAGTTTGAAAATTACACAAAGATAAGCTTCGAAATGAGTGAATTCAGTGCTTGAGGGAAAAAGTACTCCCAAAATAGTAAATGAAACTACCACCAACTCACCAAGAGGTGGAGAAGGGGGAAAATAGTAGAGGATTGGTGAAGGTGTGGTAGGACGATTATGTTCTGATTATAGTGGTGGAGGTGGGTGTACAGCAAGAGGATTAATGGAGGGGGATGGGTGTGTGGGTAGGAATTAGTGATTGGTGAAGGAGTGGGGCCAAAAACCTTCTGCTACAGTATGACTAGCTCCGGGTCGTGGTTTCCTTTCCCAATTACAAATTAGGCCAGAGCCCTTACAGGCTTTCAACCCCCATTTATCTACTGCTCTCTTCTCATAAATCTGACTTCAAACACCGATGTTTTTGGCACAGGATGCCCCTTAACAGAAAGTTCAACTTATTCTCAACCGATCGCTATACTTTTCCTACCAATTGAGTTGAGATAAGAATGGGGAAAGAACGAAAACGGAAGGCGCTTAAGCTGGAAGAACAGCTCGAAATAATAAGGTGTCATAGTGGGCAGTGGGCTGTACTTTATGTGATATTCTCATCGGAGGAAACCTCGAGACAAATCTAGTCATTAAAGTTTACGTATCTGTTAGGTGAGTCCGTCTCCTCTGGCTGGTGTGTTGCTGGTGGCAAGCGCTTTCGATGTAAAGACATCTCCCCGACCCTTCCCATTGCTTTAATACAAATCTAGTCCATTCGACCATGACAGTTCCATCTGAACTGCTCGTGCGCAAGGTAAGGTGTAGGAGAAAAAGTGGGAGATTTTTATGAGCGCACGGCAGCTATTCGTTGCCATAATCATTGTTTTTTCCGGATTGAAATTCTAGCTTCGTCTCGCGAGACATTTGAAGGCAATTCCTGATCAAATCCTTATATATCCAACCACACCGTTCCAAATGCCCTTCATTTACTCAGTGTCGTTCTCTCCGTTCGCTCCAATTCAGAGCGTCCAAAGACCACAAACACAACAAAGGTTTCAGTTGAAGTTTTCCCTCGACAAGCAGTCAAATATAACCACTCTACTTTGACCCAACACATTGCTCCACTTTATTCATTCGTTTCGATATTACCGAAGGATGGCGTTGTGCACTGGAGGATTCGAACATTTAATAGAAACGAGATGCGAATGTTTTTGCTCTTTAGTAAACCAGATTAAACGAGGTTGGCGTAAGCGGCAAAAAAACCCTCACGACACTAAACAAAACTGAGTCTGTTAAGAGGAGAGGGTGTGGACGGAATAAGCTGATTTCGAAAAGAGGAGATGCGACGAGCGCAGGTGGAATAAAACTAGAAAAAAAAGGAGCAAGCTGGTTGGTAAAGTGGGTCACTCCGACGCTTCGAATAACCAGTCCGCCATCGACTTAACGAACTAGCAAACTGACTAGTAAATGAAGGTATCAACTAACAAACTAATGGATTAACCCTTTGTCAACTTGTCCGCCATATCAAATCCAAAATATTCCACACGCTCAGTTTCATATCTAATCTTACATATCCCCACGGCTTTTATTTTGATGCTGCGGCCATTGTCGATCTTTCTTTTCTTCGAATGAACAGCAATGCGGCATCTTTCACGCGACCAGCAATTCCACCTAATGAAACTTTAATTTTCTGTGCTCTCTCGGCTATGACTTCAAGGAATATTCATGTTCGAAAGCGCGCGCAGCAGCTGAAGGGCAAACAATGTAATTTCACAGAATTTACGCCGATGGTAGAAGCTGATAAAGAGAAAAATATATACACGCAGATCTTTTCTCCGCTCGTCTCAAAATAAAGAATTAAAACGTTTTTAACCTCCTAAGATACGAAGAGCAGAAGAGGCGAAAATGAAAATTTATTGGACTCGAATTGTTAAGAGAACGAGAAGAAGAAACTGGGGCGAAGTGGAAATTCAAGTTCATTCCTGTTCATAAAATATTACCGCCTCGAATCCCTTCACCGGCGCCTCAAATTGTAAAAGTCTTCCCCCGCAGCGTTTTTTCACGTTCGGAAAAAGTTGTTTTGCGACAAAAGTCGAGAAAATACCGTCCTCTCAACTTCAGATTATACTTTTTTCAGACGAGGAATAATTCTCTTGATTGATTCATTGATGTCAATCCATCCTCCGCGAATATCACTAGTTACTGGTACACAATTATTCAATAATAGAACACATAACTGACTTAAGTCTCGAGATGTGCGTACGTAACGACGTAATAGTATGTGCGCCAAAATAAGAAGCACTCGTAAGGTGCTGGCCAACAACATTAACGGTACTAAAAAATTAGTAATTAAACTTCTCATACCATCTCGAAGTTCACCGTATCACACACGACAATAAAAGTGAACATTCCGAAAGCCCCCAGTTGGAAAATGCTGCTACGTGATCTAGAAACGGTGCAAATTATTACACGAAGATTTATTATTTTTATTGATAGCATGATTGAGACTTATCTTATTTAATCCAAAGTAGACAAATATTAAGAATATAACATGGGTGTATCAACGATCCGGAAAACGAGAGCTCATATGCAAATATATTGTGTAACATTAATATATTGTGTATTGCGTAAACGTGCTTGGTAGCAATCAAAGCTGGGAGGTTTGGCCCTTCTTCAGAAAACAGTCGTCACTGTTGTTAGGTCTTCAGTGGAGCACGTGGTGTATTGTTTCCTTCACACTGGAAGCTCAAGACGTGCAAGATAGAGAATCTTAGAGAGAAAATACGTGGAGCCGCGCGTTGAAGTCTACGCGTCCCGCATGGAACTGGCTTGTCCTGTAGTCTTGCTCGCCTCCTTTCTTCTAAGATGTTCACCGACGTTGGAAGAAACTCTTCTGTGTCACGCCCTTTTGACGAGTATTCCCATCTAATGCCCATTCATCTTTGTACAGTGGAGAGGTCAACGCTGAGATCAGGCCACAGCGAGGAAAGCTCCCTTTTCGCTCTTCAGTTGTCTACCATGCACTCAGTGGTTCAAGAACTTCAGTGGTGTACTCTTTTGTATGCCCTGGCGATCCACAGGAGCACAGCTCTCTGGGATTGGGTAAGTAGTTTACTCGATTGACCGTGAGACGCACAGACTCATCAGGGTTACATCAGTCGAAAGTCTTGAAGGTTGCGGTTTCGCTATCGTGCAACAAGCCGATAGTTGTCATTCAGCCAGTCTTCCGGTGGGGAGCACTCACTCACATTCATGTACTTGACATGAATTGACTTGAGAGCTCTTGAAACCGTACGCATAACTGTGATATTTGCGAAGGAGAGATTAACATCAATGAATCAATAAAGAAAATAATTTCTCGTCTGAAAAAAGTATAATCTGAAGTTGACGGGAGGGCATTTTCTCGACTTTTGTGTTGACACCAACGATTTTCCCTGGTTTCCATACGCTTCCTTCTGGTTGCTCTTCGTATTCCCTGTCGAACTAATACTTGAGCACCATCGTGTCAGTGACCATGTTGAGTTCCGTGAAGGCTCTCAAGTTTCTCAATATGGTCAAATATCTAACCTTAGCCATACCAAGCCTATTAAGTCTGTACACCACCTTCATAGCCTCTGCTTTGATAAATACAGGCAGGTCGCGCACGTCAGAAGAAGTTACTTAGAAGTTACTTCCTATTTTATTAAAATTTTGCTTTACAATAAAGTCACGACTTGAATACATCTTCTGAATAAAAATAAACTACACGGCCGGAGGTACGAGTTGAGAGCGACATGATCCAACAACTCACACGAAATAGGTAAACCCGCATCTCGAGATTTATTTCTGGTTCTGGTACAAGAATGACCATGGAGCGCCCAGCCAAGCGACAGGATTCCTCAAGCGGCAGACAAGCAGACCATTCAGGATACCCATCGAGCGTCAAAACACTCCTATTCACGGCAATTCGTTAGTATTCCAACAGGATTGGACAGTGGTTGTGAAAAACATCATGGCAACTATATAGTGGGCGCTCCTCACACCGTGGCGAGTCAGATGGCTTCGCGCTCAGGCTCAACAACTCTGCCCTGATTCTGAACACCCAAATCCTTCTTCTCTCCTGTAAATGGCAATAAATTGTTTCCGATGGCAATTCCCCGACGAATGAGAGTAAAGTAAGTTGCGGTTGAGAACAACGACGATTCTCGAAGCCTACACCTACAACTCACTAGCCCGATAATCGGCTGAACTATCGGCTGCCACTGTACGGGGAAGAATAGCCACCTCATCAATTTTCTTTTGAGTTTCTCACACAATCGAAAGGTCAAAATACAACTGGTTATTTATAACTTTCTGCTTTCCATGTTTAGGTATTTGTTGAGGCAGGTTCTGTGACGAATGCTTGAAGCGTAAAACGATGTTTTGGTTGGCAGTCAAGCAACTCTCAATGTCGTCACACAAAACTAATTTGGACGTGGGGTTAGTCATTCCGGTCGATTGAATATTCTACAAGGTTTTAATCGATCAGTAGCAAAACGTTGCGTAAGCACGACTTTCAGAACAAGGTGGTCGAAAAGGAACTCTAAAGCTTCGCCCGATGTGTATATAGTTAGTGATATAACACAATGATATGAGTCATAGGTCTTGGCTGTTGGAGAAGCGCTATATGACATAACCCCTCTCCTGATTTTGATATTTATGTCTTTGAAGCGTTGGATAGTCTGAACTCAGTTAACCCGAACTTTTCTCCCCAATCTCACAACAGTTTTCTCCCCATTTGCTCTCATTCGTGGCTTCAGACGACTTGTTACCTAATGGCCCTTTCCATCATTCTCCTCCTACTTCCCTTCAAGTTGTGCTACGGTGTGTCTTGTTCCATTGTCTACCTTCTGACTTTCGTGGATGTTCTTTTGTACTCTGTAAGGGAGGACTTTCACCTCAGACCAACTTATCAACAGTTCGCTCATCAATGTCAGTATACCTTGTATAACATATACATTATCCGGCTAACGCCTTATTTTGTAAAAGATTCGATAATTTTAACTAGTCTGTTGTGAGCTGAAGAAAACCCGAAAACGATGTTTTAGCAGATTACAAACAGAGCTAACGCCAACTGCCAGTTTGCATTGACAAACGTTGTGAAGGTGGAATCGTTTGCCTCATCCTGTGAATGTTTAATTCGCAATGGAGAAGACTTTATTGATGCATTGTTACGGGAACTGCTAAGCCACACATTGAAATCGGGAGTGTGTAGTATTTAATATTTGACATGTCCAGAATAAGCGGCGAAATAATGTTTTGACTGATGCTACTGACTGTGGCGGATAGAGGTTATTAAGAGTTTTAATAACAAGGGTCAGGCCTTGAGCCTCTTGAGTTATAATATAAACCGCAGTCAATATGTAAGTACTCAAGAGTTTATTGACATACTGCGAACACAGCGTTAGACAACGCGGTTCCGGGAATAGCTTCGGAATTATTAAAGGTCTGTTCCAGCCCAACGGAGTCGTTCTGAATATGGAGAAAACGCTGCCAATGTTTTTTCTGAATGGCGTGAGATACCCACTCCGTTTACGTCCGATCAACAGGGGTTATGACAACCTGAGTGAGCCTCTTCCCATCAATCGAGCTGTATGACGCATCAATAAACTCGACAGGCTTTCATGACCCCGTCTCTTTAGGTTTACTATTCGTTCTGAACAATACACCTACATTTTTGACACTTTCAAGTTTCAAGGCATGGGGAATCCCGGTCTGCAATGTTCATCTGCCGCCCAGGCCACATTTTGCCATAAAAATTTGTTGTTACACACAATAAATTCTATTTGAGATCTAGTTGCATCCGCCTACTCAGCAATCTGACCGGAAGAAGCAGATCGTTGTTATGGACAATAAATGGTTTAGATACAAGCCGAAAACAAAATTGAGGCAGTTTCATTTCATTTACGTAGTGTTTTCAGTGAAATCACAATAAACACAGTAAGGACAACTCTACAACTTGAAAGAACTCGCAGGACAATACAGCGAAAGTTAACATTTCTTCCGGGCCTGCGCTCATTTCCCACGCTACCTCCGTCTCACTCCAGCGACTCGTCAATTCGATTCGTCCAGTCGTGCCAATTACCTAGCGTCGACTAGGTAGCGTCAATTTTGGTTATTCAGGAGTAGTCGTTTACTAGTGTTTTTCGATGCTACATGGGTTTTGGAGATGTGGGACGGCATAAGGCTGTTCAAGAGAATAATAACCCGTTGCGTAGTAATTGGCAGAGTATTTATTGAATGAAGTTATCGGCAATGTACGAATTAAGTTCCGATTGAAAAATGATTCAGCACTCACACGTTCATTTTAAGCCATCAAACTGAAACGTGTAACTATGTCTACAGCTTTGAACTAGGCAACAACGACCTGTAAATTGGTAGATGTAAACTTGACACATTCATACAATTACAAATCCCTTTCTGAATGTATTGAAAGCGTAGTTGTGACACCGGCGAGACACAGGAAACTGCTCATAACAGCGAGGTGAGGATCGAATTGTTGGGGCCTTCACTGCATCATCTGATCGTTGGCATTGGTGAGGAACTGGAAGGTACTGTACGGACAAATGATAAATCTAATATAATTGACGACTTTATGTGGTATCATTAACGAGGCATTTCACGCAGTTTATTCATGTGCGCGTTTCATTATGGGGAAATTGGATATTTACTTACCGTGAGACACTAAAACAGAAATCTTTAATCGCATGTTATTAAGACTTATGTCAGGCACTGCACGTACAATTGTGAAAGCTATGTCAAATAGTTTGGGTAATATACACGGTACAGATTGTCTTGACGATTCAGCTCGTGAGATGTAACGATCGGCCGCACTGATGTTCCATGTAGAAATTTCGAAAACTGGTTTGGCCGAGGGAATAGTTTAACGTGTTCCACGCGCGCCACGTGCATGCAAATGACGACACCCCACCTTCCGAAGGACCGATCCTTTCTGCATCGCAGTCATCTGTACGGTTTTCTCAAACACGGCTTCAGGCTGGTCTAAGACGAATTTCCTCGAGGTTTCCTTTCAGCTTTTGGCTGCCCCTTATCGACTTTCAGATTGACTTCCCGCTAGTGGTCTTTACATCGAACAAAGAAGTTATTTAAACGAACTTCTCGTGGAACGGAAACATTTCATACGGCGTTAGCTCAATTTCAAGTTTACGACTGAACCCAATCGCCTTCGCGCTACGTGATGCACAGTTGAGTAAATACGGTGCCGACGTGCTGGCTCGGTGTGTTCCGTTGGTTGGCGAACCTTTCGATCGAAATCATAACCCTCTCCACGTTTTAGAAGTGGTTATCGTGAGTGAAAATATGGTGGTAAAAATATTATTGAGATGGAGAAGAGCCAACTGACCAAACGTTCACTTTCCTCCTCATAGGGGAACGTGGACGTATTTTTCAGTGAATGATGGTGACAGAAGGTAGTTCCAAAAGGCGAGAGCTCACAGTTTGGCTCATTTCCTCTCTTGAAACCGCCAACTTCCTTCCAATTCTCGTTCCTTAAGCCAGAGTGAGTTCGGTAAAATTCGAGGAGTATCACTATTTTTCCTAATATCGAATAACCGTAATCCCACTGACATCGAAATCGGTTTATCTCACTTCCATTTCTCGGCTACATTGGTACTTTTAAGGTGTTTTATTCATTCATTGCTGATTCAAAGTTTGAGTAAGTACCGCGCTTTTTAAATTAGTGCCAAACTTTGGCTAGCTCAGGGTCTCGTATTACACATCTTCTTATCACTCGAAAGGCACATTTGTTGTAATGTTAATCCTTCCAAATTATCGAGTTAGATTGAGTACCAGTCAGGGAGATCGAAATGAGCCTCTTAGTAAAACCTCAGGTGCGACACACCAATTAACTTCAATAATTCTAATTCAATTCATTTTTCACTCAGTTCATTTGAAATTGGTCGAACGACTCTACGATGGTAGAAAGTGATGGCGCTTATAGTTCCCGTATTTATTGTGCAGCTCGTACATGTGCCACGACCATTACTGAGAAATCAGTACACAGAAAATTAAAGAGACTGTGAACACAATTTCTTTGAGAAGGATGATCATTACTCTTTCAGAATTATCGGGTAAAAATTGAGAAGAATTGGTTGACACTGCGAACTTTCTGAAGCAGGTTCTATATACCCCACAAGAGTTATCAAACTATTCTCATGTAAGCACTTGATTGGTAGTCAGCATGTCAGCGTGCGATATTTTTGAATATTCCAGTAACATTTGAAAGAAGTATATAAGGAAAAATACTGTACTAAAATGTATTTTCCTCAAAATGTTTCGTAATTTATTGTGCGGCTATCGTAATTACCCCACAAATGGAAATTCTGTAGTCGTCCGGTGTTTTTTTGGGCTGTCCATACAAATAATTCAACCAAAATCGTCGGAGCCATTTTCGAGAAAAAATTTTCGGGCATAGGAGGCAATGATATAAAAATGTATGAAGAGAACTAACAGTTTTTTTTCGGCCGATTACATAACTTCTCCTTCTACTTCGTACAGCCAAGGAAACTAAAAAGAAAACGAATCCCAATCTCGGTGAATTCTTGCTTTGCGTCATTCCTAGTCATAATACACCTTACGAAGATCCACAATATCAAGCACTTCAAGCATTATCTGCAGAAAACACAGTTTTACCGGCTAAGATCGTCTTCACGCTGACACATCGAATACAAACGTATATTGTGTTACGCCGATTACGGGGGTCAAACCACTTTGTATTCGGAAGTCATTTGACCTCAATCGAATATTTCTCCTCAACAAGTTCAGGCCTACCGAATCAGGGGATGTGGTGAATATAGCGGATTATTGGAAATCGTAAAAGCCAAAAAGCAAACAAAAAAAAAAAAAATGGAATAAAAGGTCGGAAAACGAAGGTGGAATAGAAGACGAGAAAGAGGATCATAGCAGGATATGAGTAAGCGGTTGGAGGGCGATAATAAAGGATCGTAAGGGAGAACGTTGGGTTTTCTGGAAGGTTGTGTCCTCATCGGATTTTAACCCTGGAAAAGTGAAAGGGGTTTTGTACAATATTTGCTGCCCATAAGTTCTAATTCTTCTCTCAAATGGCGTTTCCACCAGCACACAGAACAATTCACTATCCCAACAACTCAATTTGAATTGACGTGGAAGCGTTAATAATAGTCTGTTGATAGCAAACAGGAAGCACATCATGAATGCAGTCTAAAAATATCTCTCAATATCTCACCGAATATGTCATTCCCAGGATTAATAGAATTCCTCCAGAAAAGTAGTTCTTGCAGCGAAAAAATTGACGTTATTTTTCTAAAAGGTTAAGTAATTGAATTTGACTCCAATATTGTCGAACAGGCCATTTAACCTCTCGAACATTGTAATGGAGTTAGTTTTGAAAGCGAAAAACACAGAAGAAAAGTAACTTCATGAGAGAATATTCAATACACATGCTGCCTACACATAAACATTTTTACTTTTCTTAGCTCTGAGGACGAGGAACCCGTTGGCAACCACCACGGTCGTCAGAGCACCAGTTTGCCATCCTGGAGGGAACCCTCTTGCTCAATGATCCACTAATATGAGTTCTGTACCCGTCTAAGGTGTTACTATGGACCACATGGTCTGACCAAGACATGCCTGCGCCAGTTCAGGTCGTCAAGAAAGGAAGGAGACCCCTTCTCTATCTCTCACACACAGATAACTGTTTCAATCGGTGTTTTTTTTTACTTAGTAGCCTTCGGAACATAAATTTCCTCTTTATCACGTGAAGCCAAGGAAAGTAAAAACGCTGCAAATTATTACGCGACGGCTTATTAATTCTCTTGCACAGCTTGACGTAGTCTCACACCCCCGAGACCAATCCCGTTCGACTCGGCATCTGAAAATACCTTGAAAGCGATATCAAATACGGCGTATTCGCGATATAACTGCCTTAAATGTGTTTTTGTTATTGTTTCAACTACTTTTTGGCCATAACAACCATGGGCTTCGTCCTCTCGGATTCCCGAGTACATAGGATCAACTAGATACCAAACGGGATTTTTTGACTACGTTAAATGCCAAATATGCCCCAAATGTGGTATCGTTAATTTTCACACGATACGAGAAAATGCTATTTTGTTTATTTCTTTAGTTATCAGACGGAAACGTTAAAATCAAGAACGTCACACAACAATACACATTTCTTACCGATGGAAAACATTGTATACAACGGAACGGGCAGTGAACAATTCGCACAGGCGAGTTGCTACTATTTTAGGCGAAGCTGTCGATATAGAAGGAGAAGAAAGAAAAGAGAGGTTTCAGTTGTTCGAATAAGTGTTACCTGTACGACCATCAGCACCGATTTGTCCTGACGTATTTGCCGACTGTTCCTACTTCTGAACCCAGCGACCCGTCCGGGCCGTTTTGTACCTTTAACGTTCTCTAAAAAATGTATTCTTTCGTTCAAAATCTCAATTGGTATCTAGTTCTGCCCGCCATCTCGGCAATTCGATCGGACGAAACCCGCGGTTGTTATGCGCACAAAAGGTTGAAAATTTAACAAAAACGTAATTTTGGCACTTTTAACGCAAATACGGCGTGTTTGGTGTCGTTTCCGAGCTACTTTTAGATGCTGGGGCAAACGGACCGGACTGAAGTTCGAAAATAGTGAAAATGCAGTATTTATAGTAAGCCAAAATCTTGTAAATAAACGCGTCCCTTAGGATGTGGATGAAGGGACGATCGGTCCTTACGTTTGTTTGAGCGTTCGTAGTTAGCTCCGCGAGCAGCTCCCCTCAGCGGGTCGACTCCCCCCGGACCGGGCTCTGGCTCGTCAACTGCCTCAGTCCGCTCTCAACGGAAGTCGAGTCACCGGGAGGTTTCACCAAACGCTCACATTTGCCGATTAAACAATCGTCAATGATCGCTGATCTGAGATTTACTGTGCAATATAGCAAAGTCCACCAATGTGGTTGACGATTAAAACATTAAAACAACCCGCGGATTCTTCAAAACGGAGTCGTAGCGGTTAGAAGTTGACTCGGTGCGACGCGGTTACCGCTCGCCAAACAAAGACCGTTTTCCTGACAGAGAACTGCCTTTAACTGAATAATACGAGTTTTATGACTGCTTTTCGTTTTGTCTTGAATCGTTCCGCTAATTTTGCTTACTTGAAACGCACAAAAGTAGGACTAGAATAGGGGGTTCATTTTGGTTGTTCAAGTAAACGAGAAGGTTATGATTTCCTTCGGATAGTTCGTAATAAAATGATACGGTGCAATGATATGCCATCTGAGCATTCGAACACGCTGAATTCTTTGGGTCTGCTTTGGTCCTCCACAATGGGCTGCTAATACCAACCGAAATGCTCTACCACAGCTTATTTTTGTAAAAGTAGGAACAGAAATGAGGAAGCCCTTGAAACGTACAAATCTGCTGTGGACTCCAAAAAGTAAAAATATCTCTTACAAATACGACTAGGTCTCTCAAACAATTAATTCTAGTTAAATAGGCTAAATTGTTGATTTAGGACGATGCCCAGTCCCGAAATTGGCTAGTCGAATCAATTAATTTAATCGTTTCAAAAGACGTTAGAAAACCCCGATTTACTTACAGAAAATTCCTATTTATCAATTAAATGTTGTTTTGAAAAGTTTGGTGGCACATAGTGGCGGTCGTGTTTCGTGTTCCGCGACGAAAATTCCGTTTCTCGTAAACCCGACGTGAATCCGCGATTCTCCATAATTAAATGCTATTGTTCGGTGAATTTTCGATCCGTGTTCAACCAGTCCGCGGACATATCTTTACTAAGTGCGCGGCAAGATATTCCGGAGTTTTAGTCAAACCGACTCCCGCCGGAAATGTTCCGTCACTTTGAAGACTTCAGAGGTGAGTTTTTACACAACATGCTATTTTGGTACGTGAGCCAAAGTTATCATTGCTTCCTGTTCATCTTGAAAATAGCTCAATTCGAACCCGATTTGATAGAAACTGCTGCCCAAGATGTCTATTCTAACATTTCCCTAACGTGGGGAAACAACGTTGTTATGGGCGAAAACTGGTTAAAAAATTAACATTGTGGCAATTTTATCGCAAATACGCGGTGGTCGGTATCGTTTGCCAGCTATTTTCAGATGCTGGGGCGAATAGAACGATTCTAAAAGGCGTACAACGCGTCTAGAACGCGCGGGACAATTACTGCCGCGAAAGTAATCGTTTCATCATTTGTACTCCCCCCTTCTCGTGTCGTTAAAACCACCACGTCGTGCCAAGTGCCTATAGGCGTCTGAAATATTCAGTTTCCGTCATTCGATTATAGTCAGGTTATGTTTCGTGTGGTTTACTGGTATTTGTCGGTGCTGAATCGAATGGGATCGGTCTCGGAGGTGTCAGGTCTGCTGTGCAAGAGAATAATTAACCGTCGTGTAATAATTTGCAGCGTTTTTAAATTAGTATTTTTTACCAATTCCCCATCCCTACATTTTGACGAAACCGATGAACTGCAATTTGCTCATCGGTATACTCGTATCTACACTTTTTCGTCGAAAACTATATCGGTAACAATTTGTTTAACGGATATCCAAAACATAAGGGAATATTGGTTTCTTCAAGTTCAAAATTTCCCTCTCCTTCAGAGATGGCCTCACTGGGCGTCGTATTTGTTATTTTGTTCTCATGGATGTGTCTGAGGGAAGTTTTAACGGAATTATACCGCCTGAATTCATGTGAGTGTGTGGTACGTTTTATAACACGACTCGTGATCGCGTGTATACGTCCTGTTCTGCATGTTGTTATTTATAACTGTTTCGCTTTTATCACATTCTTTGAACCGCTAAGCTTTTTTTTTTGCTTTCATACCGGGATAAAGGGATAAAAATGTCCAGAAATAAATATAATATGACATGACGAAAATATGCCTTTTATCAACTAACATAGTTTTCTTGGAGAGATTATGAAAATCTGCTGAATATTTCCTGACACAGAGAAAAGTAGGAGGTGCGTGAGAGTTGATTGGGCTGCCACATCTAATTGATCATCCCTCTTCTTCCACCTAATTTCATCTCGTTCTATCCATGACACTGTGAGGAGTTCGTAGTTTTTGTATCTTTCCCGCGTAATGGCCCTTCGTCCTTGAATAACCACAATCAGCCTAAGAAGCGTGAAATAGTCTACATCTGTAACCCTCCGTCGTTGAGAAAAGCGCTTGCCGGAAACCAAAGCGTCACTGAACCCCTTTGATCACCTTGTTCGGCTCCTTGGAAATATCTGGAACGGAAAATAAAAGGATAAAAAGAACGTATTTCTCGCGTGTCGACGGTTTGCGTGCTTATCGCCAGTAAGTTTCAAACAAGTTCCTCGGGTTAAAGCTTTGAGAAGATTTTGAACACCTGTGAAATGAGTCCAATTCACTTTCCTTGAGAGTCGAAACATCATTCGAGTCGTTGAAGCATTTTAAAGGCTGAGTTGAGACTTCTGTGAGGGCATGAAAGACTTGTCTACCATGTCCAAGGTACAGAAGATCCTCTCTAGAGAAGAGAGGCCGCAAGTCGGTTTTCTCCTAAAGGCAGGGGGAACATACACAAGGGGCAGCAAGGAGACCTTGGAGGAGCTACTGACAGCTCACTTCCCAGGGTCTCAAAGCCTGCAGTGGGGAGATAGCCACCACCATCAGCTGAGCGCCGATGGAGGTACCTGTCATGGGCAATCGAGGAACCCACTGCTAGCTGCAGCCTCCAGAGAAATGTTCACACTCAATAAGGTTAAATGGGCTATTGGTTCATTTAAACCTTACAAGGCGCCAGGTGCAGATGGGATCTTCCCAGCCATGTTTCAGCATGGTAGGGAGGCTCTGGTTCCGATACTGGTGAGGCTTTTCAGGGCGAGCTATGTCCTTGGGTACATACCCACTATGTGGAGGAAGGTGAAGGTGGTCTTTATACCAAAGTCGGGTGGCTCCTCGGCCCTGGCTAAGGGCTACCGCCCCATCATTCTCATGTCCTTCGTGTTGAAAACAATGGAGAAGATAGTGTGCCTATCAATAAAGGAGTACTATCTTACTCAGAATCCCATTCGGAGTTCCCAGCATGCCTATCAGAGGGGGAGATCCGCTGAGACTGCTCTGAAGGAACTGGCAACAGTGCTGGAGGATACTCTGAGATCCGGAGAGATTGCGCTGTGCTGCTTTCTGGATATTGGGGCGGCTTTCGACAATACGTCGTATGCCTCAATTACGGCTGCGGCTGGTAGGAAGGGAGTAGATCCTTACCTAATCTCTTGAACCAACGAGATACTGAGTAGCAGGGTGGTCTTCTCAGAGTTGGGGGGGAGGGGGGGAGACACTCTCTGTGGTGCCCACCAGGGGATGCCCACAGGAGGGGGGGGTGCTCTCCCCTCTCCTCTGGTTACTGGTAGCTGATACCCTTCTCCAGCTGCTAGAGGAGGAGGGCTACAAGGTAATAGGATACGCGGATGACCTGGTAATTATAGTCAGGGGTAAATTCGCGAGTGTAATCAGTGAATGCATGCAGCATGCACTGAATACCCTACAGACATGGTGCAGTGGGCAAGGACTGTTTGTCAATCCAGACAAAACGAGCCTGATCCCATTCACCAGAAGGCGCAGCCTTACGCTGCGGGAACTCAGGCTGGGTGGCAAGGTGGTGAGGATCCAGCATGAGATCAAGTACTTGGGAGTCTTTCTTGATGGAAAGCTCTCTTGGGCCACACACGTGAAAAAAGCCGTACAGCGGGCGTTGGCGGTGATGTGGGCAGCTCAAAGAATGGTGGGGAAGACATGGGGGCGGAGACCTGGGATGATCCGGTGGCTGTACACTGCGGTTGTTAGGCCTGTAGTCAACTATGGAGCCCTGGTCTGGTAGACTAGGATGGAAAACAAAACTGTGCAGTTGCAGCTAAATAAACTGCAGCATAGGGCGTGTCTGGCCATTACAGGCTGTATGAGAACATGCCCTACGGCTGCACTGGAGGTCTTGCTAGAGTTAGCTCCACTCCACATACATGTTAAAAGGATGGCGTTCCTCCAGGCTGTGTGTATGTTGGAGTTGGGTCTGATCATGCGGGGGAGGAGGAGTTCCTGCTACTTGATCCTTGACAAGGTGAAGGTGGGGGGGCCTGAACTGCAGGTGGTAGACTCAATGCCCGCGAGGTTCAACTTCGCGCTACCCTTTCGGATACTCATTCATGAGCGATCCAGGTGGGTAGGGGGAGCTCCCGCTTTCGAAGCTGGGGCCCTGGTATACTACACTGATGGCTCGGTGCAGGGTGGCCTTGCAGGGGCAGACATCTTTGGGCCGAGGATCAGAGCAGTGATCCCATTGGGGCCGCTGGCTACCGTGTTCCAAGCAGAGGTGGCTACGGTAACGGTCTGTGTGCAGCGGCTGCTGCAGAGGGGACTGAAGCGGCAGAGAATCTACATCATGGTGGACAGTCAGGCCACTCTCAAGGCCTTAGCCTCATACTGTCTTACATCGCGGCATGTGTGGGAGTGTCTGACTGGACTGAAGGCCCTGGCTGAGGACAACAGTGTAACACTGTGTTGGGTGCCAGGGCATCAGGGTATAGAGGGAAACGAACGAGCTGATAGGTTGGCTAAGAAGGGATCACAGCAGATCCCTATTGGCCCTGAGCCCTTTGTTGGGACTACCAGGAGCCACCTACGTAGAGAGGTTGGCAAATGGGAGGACAGGTGCAGGGCTGCTCATTGGCAGGGGCTGCCCGGCCTTAGACAGTCAAAACTCTTCATCCGGCTCTCCAGAGAGAGGTCCAAGGAGGTGCTTGCACTGGGGAGGAAGGACATGAGGATCATATGTGGCCTGTTCACAGGTCACTGTCCGCTGAGGTACCACCTTGCAAATATTGGCAAGTGCGAGGTACAGGTATGCAGGTTCTGCGAGGTAGGGCTAGAGACGGCAGAGCATGTGCTGTGCGTATGCGATGGACTCGCGGCATCGCGCCGTTGTGTGTTTGGGAGGCCCTGTCTTCAGCCCGAAGAGGTGGCAAATGCGGAACTTGCGGATATCCTCCGCTTTGTGCGGGGGTGATGGGGGCGCATAGGTGACGCTACACCAAGTGAGACCAGTGCCGTGGGGCCTGGGGGTGGTGCAGGTGGGCCATGATCCGAGTATCATGGACGCCCTTACAATAGGCCCGTTTGTGGCTGCAGTGAGGGTATTGCCTGCATCCACTGTTTCAAAAAAAAAAAAAAAAGGCTGAGCTCTAACAGTGAAGGTGGATGTCTGGTGATTGCAAGAAGTAAATGTCATCACGATAACAGTTCTTTAATATGACGTGTTGTTCATTCACTGAGACGGGAACTGGAGGCAATCAGCAGCTCCGCTGGTTCCGTGGATTCACAAAAAAATATCTGTATTTTCCGGAAACTCTAAATGGTCTAGCGAATCAATAAAACTGCGTGGAAAACTCCATTTATAGATTGTTTGAAGGCGCAAAAAAGTTTCACGACGAACAGCTGAAGTTGTGCAGGTAGGTCTTATCTTCAATGTGCTTCTTCTTTATTACGAAGCAAGAAGTCCATAAATATTTGGTTCTGCGAGTTTTTCAGAGTGGGATTAACGACATCAAATATTTTGAGTGACAACGCGTCGAACGAAAAGTCGTAAACAATGGTTTTCGCCGTTTGCCCCTTTGGTTGCTTCACTTCTCTTCATTTCTCCAGTCTGATGATTCCAACCGCAACTCTTTGAGTAAAAACACATTTGCGTGCTGCCTTTTGTTTAGTTCGCTTCTCACTCCAACAAACAGCGGTCACTAAAAAGATAAGTTCTTCTCTCTCCATATTGCAAGAACGAACGTTTTTAGAGTTATTACGTCTATCGCACGAGCATTTATAGTTTCCAAAGTGATACAGAAGAAGACTCGTGACTCCTTAGTTTCCCTTGTTTGATTCTTCACAATATGAATACGAATGCCAAGGACAAACGTGGCTCACTTGTTTCCGGGTTTTCAAAAAGAAAAGAACCGTAAGGTGCAGCGATGTTAGCGTTTTCCACAATGTTTTCGTGTGGTAAGTAGGTATTTAAAATTAAATGCTGAACAGAGTCATTATTAGATGCATCCATAAATCAACAGAATGGTTGAACTTTTTGTCCGTTCTTTATTAATTATTACAAATTTTTACCTCTCCGAATGGAGAATTCTCTAAATAAAATGATTTCCCTTGAGAGCTAACCTTCACATTTTTGTCATGTTTTGTGAATATGGTAGAAATGTGGTGCACTGGGACCTGTCAAAGCTGAAAAGCGGTCTATAGGAAACAACCTTTGATTTATACCATAGAAACAGAACTCAGTGAGAATAAATCGCTCTTAAATCACGATTACTTGCTCTTCTCGTGTTTTTTCGTTATGATCTTGGTCTGGGATCGCAGGCACGAGCGGTGGCTGGAGCAAGAACGGGAGCCAAGGCAGCAGTGGCCTGCATTGACCCGTCCATTGACATGCTCGCACTCACCCACCTGAACAGCCAGCACTTGGCCGCTGTGCTTATCCGAGCCGGAGGCTTTGAGCTGGTTGTAATATCATTTTACAGGCAATTTGGCGCACCAGTTGCCAACAGCCTTCAACCACTTGAGCGGGCTCTAGCAGGCCTATCAGGACGACCCTGCATAGTCTGTGCTGATGCAAACGCCAGATCAGCATTGTGGGGATCCTCAACCGTGGATGGGGCTGGCGAGGCGTATATAGAGCTGCTCACCAGGTACAACTTGGTTGTTGCCAACGACCCCATGACTGAGGCGACCTATGATGGTCCAGGAGGAAGGTCGTGTACAGATGTCACAGCCGTGTCTCACACCCTGCTACTCAAATTGCAAGGTTGGCGAGTCGTACCAGGTGCAACGCAGAGCGATCACATGGTTATTGACTTTGCCATCACGGATGACAACATCCTCTGCAAAGACACGAGTGAAAAGCGTATCCGCACAGAAAACGCTGACTGGCCACAATTCTGTAGGGTACTGGAAGGTGAACTGCGTGCCGCAGACACCGGCCTAATAGTGCAAGCATCCACACCTGAAGAGGTGGACTGCAAAGTGGACATATTTACCATAGCACTGCACTCTGCTGGGCTCTCTGTACTTGGGCAACAGAAGCACAGGGCAATCAAAGTCCCATGGTGGACTGAGGAACTTAATCCCCTCAAGCAAAGTGTAAATAGAGCCAGAAGGATGTACCAAAACACTCGTGACCCTGTTGCCAGAGCAACACTCTGAACTGCCTTCATCCAAGAGAAGAAGGCCTTCCACCGCACCATCAAACGAGCCAAACGGCAAGATTGGCGAAATTTTGTGGAAGCGGAGAGCTCTGAGAACCCCTGGGACAGGCATTACAAGTACTCCATAGGAAAAGCAAACGTAGAGCAGGACTTAGCTGCGATGCAAAATGAGTCAGGCTGGGCCTGCAGCATCGAAAGTTCACTGGAAACTCTCCTTGAGAAGGCGTTCCCAGATGACCAAGTGGCTCGAGACACTGAAGCCCAGAGGGCAGCAAGGGAGCTGACCATGGACCCTCCGAACGAGCCCGACATCCAATTATGGACAACAGGCGACCTCGGCAGGGCCCTTGCGACCTTAAAGCCCAACAAATCTCCTGGGCCAGATAAAATAGAAAGCAATATGCTATTGAGGGCTGAGCGGACAATCTCCAGGGGTCTCCTTAATTTATTTAATGACTGTCTGCAGGTCGGACAGTTCCCCACTCAGTGGAAGTCTGCGCGTGTTGTTACTCTTCAAAAGGGAGGCGACCGCAATCAGTCAGACCCGCGATCATGGAGACCACTCAGCCTTCTTTCCATATTAGGCAAAACACTAGGCATCTTGATGTTGCAGGCCCTCGAACGAGTCTTTGGCCGCAACCTCACAGGCAGGCAATACGGGTGTACCAAAGGAAGGTCCACACAGGATGTCATTGTCGAGATTCGGCGTGTTTCTCTGCTGGCACCGGCTAAGTACGTTGTAGCAGTTCTGATTGACATCAGAGGAGCGTTTGACAACCTTTGGTGGCCAGCGCTCCTTAATGAGCTCAAAGGTAGGGGAATCCCCCGCAACCTGTACTCGCTCGTCAGAAGTTACCTGACAGACAGAACTGCTACGATCAAAAGCAGGCATGTCTCTGTCCGGAGAAAGATTGAGAAGGAGTGCCCACAGGGCTCGGTCCTTGAACCAGCACTCTGGAATGCCTTCTTCGAAGGTCTTCTTAGGAAACTCATGGAGACTGACTGTGAGCCGTACGCCTATGTGGATGACTTGACTGTGCTGATCTTTGCAGAGTCAGTCTGCCAAATTGAAGAAAAAACCCACCACGTGCTCCACACTGTCAACCAATGGTGCGAGCATGTCAAGATGCAGGTGGCTGAGGAAAAAACCCAGCTAATCCTCTTGAAAGGGAAAGTGAATAATCCACCCATAATACGCTTTGGCGGCCACAGGCTCCTTTTCGAAAAGCACGTCAAGTATTTAGGAGTGAATATAGGTGAGAGGTGGGGTTTCAACCAACACCTCCAGTCCCTTAAAGACCTACCATTGCAAGGTTTGCCTCACTGCGTGCCATTACTAAGGACACTTGGGGTGTGTGTTACCACGACACTATCCTCATGTATAAGGCCATCTATCTAGGCGTGATTGGCTACTGCCCCGTTGTCTGGGGTAGCAAACTAACAGTCACTCAAAGGAGAGTATTTGCCCAATCCCAGAGAGCTGCACTCCTGTGGATCACCAAGGCCTACAAGGCTGTATCAATAGAAGCACTCCAGGTGATCACTGGTCAGTTACCAGTTGATTTGGCTGTTGAGTGCATGGTTGACAAGAGGAGAGTGCAACAGGAGCTTCCCCCGCTATGGGCTGAACTCCGTGCAGACCTCACCACAGAACAGAAACTTGCCGCCATCGATGAATGGGCTCTAGAGAAATGGCAAGCGAGATGGGAATCCTCGTCAAAGAGGCGTGATACGTATGAGTTCTTCCCCAACATCCGTGTACGTCTTTCTAGAAAATGGGTTGAGCCAGACCACTGGACGAGCCAGTTCCTCACGGGACATGGTGACTTCAATGCGCGGCTCCACTTCTTTTCTCTGAAAGACTCCCCATTATGCACGTCTTGCGTCTCCAGCGTGGAGGAAACAAGAAACCATGTGCTGCTCCCCTATAGATTCTTCAACAATGAGCGACGGTTGTTGGGAGGGCAAACGAACTCAGCAGCATTGACTGCTTCAAAGCAAGCCTATAACCATTTTGCAAAGTTCGCGAAAAAGGTGATGGCTAGGAAACGTGGTCATAGTTGATCTGTCCTTTTGAAACTTACCACTCAAGTAAATAGTTAGATCGGGTAGGAAACCAGATTAAGAACTCCTCCCAGATGGTACGGGATTCCTCAGGTGGTCACCTCCGTGCGGTCACACACGGGCAACAGCTCTCTACCGGGAGACTGGCTAACGACCAAATACCTGCCGTACCTCCACAGGTCTGAGTTCGGTGGATGCTGCAGGGGCCGGCCTCTTGCATATTAGCGAAACCGCAACTTCTATGACTGATATAACCCTCGTCGAGGGTTTAGGTACAGTCATCAAATAAGGAAACAGACCTGTCCGGTTCGTCGGTTCGCGATTCGGAACGTTTACTAGCGTCACTGATACTGGTGCTAGTTACAACTTTCATCACTGACAACTTTCTAGCGCTAGTATTCTTCAAAATATGACTTAAATCGTTCGACTAACCGTTGAACTGTGGAATCATTCTGCGAATCCCACCCTTCGGCAAATTTCCGTTGTAACCGAAATATCATTCTTCAGTTGTCGTGTTGCCACCACCGTATGCGTGTTTCTCCACGTTGTGTTCGTTACGTATCCAATTTTATTCGCGCCCGTCCGACTTCTCCTGCTTTAGAGCTTTCCCCACTGCCCTCTACGCGTTTATTTTTTTCATCTTTTTCGACCAGCCATGGATAGGCGAATTAATACGAAATTGATTCATCAATTAAGAGAAAACGGCCCGAGGACTGTTGTGGATTGACCTATGAGTTTCGGTTTTATCTCTGACAAGTATGAGTGTCCTGAATGTGGTGGATGGATGAAATTATGTGAAAAGGCTGGTTCCATAGATGGGTTTGAATGGAGATGTAGATTGAGCGGCCACAACTCCAAGCGATCTATTCCCTCCACTTCAAGGATCCTGAAAGCGGAGCTCACACCAACTCTATAAAGGGTACGTGGTCGGCAGTAAAGCGGGGATTGCCGGCACAGATGTGTGGTGGCGAGGGGGAGGATGACGCGTCTAACTCGTACTTGTACAATTACGTTTCGCGGCGACAGCACAAGCTCATAACTATCACAACCGACTTTTCTCATGCTATTAAGGCGGCGTATCCCCCTCAAAGTTCGGACACGTAATTATAGAGGTGAGTGATTTTTATTTATTTTTGTGGTCGTCAATGTGTGTTCTGTTGCACTACGCGAGTGATATTTATTATTGTTGTGGTGGTCATTAATGTCTGTTGCATTAGGCGCGCACTTTTCGTCCACGTTGTCTCAGTTTTGCGCGCTTTCCGTCGTTTACATTCTTCCTCTTCCTTGCGCGGGCTTTGTTTACATTCACTTTTACGACAAAACATCGCTCAACTCTTACCGCTACCGTTACGTTCACCAGTATCAGTGACGCTAGTAAACGTTCCGAATCGCGAACCGAAGTTCCACGCAAATGTACCCGCGACCACTATTCTGGGATTTTACCCAATTTTCTTCTATTGCCATAATTTGTGAAAATGGGCAACGCATTACACACATTTTGGGGGACAAGCCGTTCGGTATTGGGCTAGCGATTATCACCCCAGAGAGGGAATGGAGGTCTGTACTAAAGAATATTAACTAGAATTAGGTTATGACGAAAATACCGTAACAATTTAGATAGGTAGAGGGTTTATTAACAACGAATTGGAGTTGCCAATAGGCATGCCAAAAGGCGGCATAAAATCATTATTAGAGTTGGGTGGCCAGATGAATGAATATAATGACTAATACGGAGAAGTTGACGTTGAAGACAGATTAAACGAGTGAATGAAGATGTGGATGCACAAATAAGAGACAAATAATTGGTTTCGGCTCTCCCAGCAAGAATATTCCCTGAGTAGAAGCATATAATGCGATGGCGCTAGTGAATGCGAATGTCTTACGTGAAAGATGCAGTAGAGTTGTTTCGAAGTCGTATGAATGATTTGAGCGATGGCTCGAAAAAAAATGACTACTGCATAGAGGATGTCGGTTGAGATGTAAAAGATGAGGTGAGAATGTTCTTTCTCCCGAAGAGTTGGTATATCACAAGTTTTGAAGACTTGAATGTACAAAGAAAAGGTGACTCACGCAGGATGAGTTGAGTATACAAGCGCAAACAAGTAGGGCTCTGAAGGCGTGAAACTGGTTGTACTGGGAAGAAAGGAGAAATCCAAATTAGATGTCAATGAAAGGTGAAACAAGTGTCAATTGGGAGAATTGGAGAGGATGGTATCGGGAAAGGTTGGGAAACTGGAGACGATTGACTTCTGCGAGACTTCGTAGAAGTATGAGTTTGGGAGGATGCGTCTGTTGTGGAGAGGAATCTGAAGAAGGAGGAGAGGGAAAAGATGGGAAAACCACATTAGGGGAATCCACCGTAGGAAATAACCGTGGAGGAGGAATTTGCGCAGGTACGAAGGTTTTTTGTGGAAACAATGACCTTTCCGTTGGTGAGTCCCGTTAGGGCAGGTGCGAAAATTCCGAGGTCAAAAATCTAGAAAAAAGGGCCGCTTGGGGGATGGAACAAAAGGGCCGCTCGTCGTTGTTATGGACTTGGTCGTAAAAAATCAAGTTCTTAAACACTCTCACAATTGATGTAGTATCTTTTTTCTTCAGCATGCAACAACATTCTACAAACACACTGGTGGTGCTGAAGGTTGCGGAATTTTCGAGTTGCTCCTCTTTATGCCACTACCATTATTGAGCAATCAGTGAGCAGGATAATTCATTATACTCCCAACTCGATTTTTTCGAAAAGGATTGCGTTTACAGTTTTGGAATCATCGGGGGAAAACTGTTCGAAATGCTGATGGGTGAGGAAGGTTCTATGACTCACTCAAATTGAGACCACATGACGTCAGAGGCGAAAAAATTCTAAGCCTAATGTTTTTGAATATAATATTTACAACGAAATGTTTTTACTTTAACGTTCGAATTTCTATTATTTTTTTGATTTTTTATCGTCACCGTCAAGAACCAGCCATGTCAGGTAGAGTGTACAATAAAGCAAAGGAAACGGGTGAACATTGGAGAGAGAAGTAACGCTTCTTGTGAGCCAAGGAAATATTGATGGTTTCGATTTCAACGATAATGATTAAAATGAGGACAGCACAAATACTCGTAAAACGCTGGTAAAGCCGGGTCTGAGTTATTAATGTTTTCAAGCTCATTGAATATGAGTGGTTTGGAGGATAAGGACGAAGCTAACCCGATCAAGTAAATCATCGGAAGGAAGGGAAATAGAGAGGCAGGGCAGTAGACGGAGCGAGTAAATCATTTGCGGGGAAAGAAATCCAGAGAGTTGGGGCAGACGAACGTCACGGAATGTATGTTTTTGAGACCGGGGGAACTCCAACGTGGGAAACTCAAAAGAAAAGTAGATATTTTCCAAAAGGGGGCAAACTTTGGTGGAATCTAATCACAACTATTGTCTTCACTTCAGAAAATTCAGTTCAGGTTTCAGTACGTAAAGACAAATTAACATTGGTCATAAACTAGTATGTAATGAAGGTCAACAGCTAAAGACTATGCGCTCAAGTTTATTAATTCACAACCTAAAAGGTAAACAAAATATTAATATCGGTAGGAAAATTTGAATTGAGCTTTCACCAGGATTTTTAGTCATCAATTAACGAAGTCTCTTATGGCAACTATACTCTCATTAGGTGTTTTACAAAAATTTCTATGACCATTGGTAGAACGGGGATAGAAGTCATAGTAAATCGGAAAAGAAAATTCTCCGAACCATAACGGCCAGAACGATTTTGAAACTCGCAGGATACATTTAATTGATTCCGGATTCGGTTTTCTGTGCAAATGCAATATACGAACATGCAGTGTCTGCGTCAAATTTCCAGTGGTTGATGAATTTTAATGCTTCTGTAACGGGACGAAACCAAACCCTTCGATACAGCGGAGGCTCGTCCGAGGCATTTATGCTGACTGGGCACCTCAAATGCTCCGATTTGCTTGAGACTTCGCTGCCGTCAGTTGTAACCGAGCCAGTTCCCTCGTCGCTGTGTCGTCTGTGCTCGCGTTCGCTCCCACTCAGTTTCCTGTTTGTGGTGGTAAAACATGTCCGAAAGTAATTCACGAATAAAACTCCTTCTATCATACTACTTCCTGACTCACCTAGTTGGATACGGCTTTCAATATTAATCTCCCCCGTAACATTGGCGGCCAACTAATGGTCGAACTTCCCGTACATTCAGGTTCTTCTAATGCGATGGGAACTTTTGATCCCCCACCTTCAACTTTTCTGCCCTACTGCTGTGACCTACTCTGTCGTCTGTCAGTATGTTCTCGACGAACAGTTGAACACAGCTCGGCTGCTTCGAGGAAACTAGGATAAATGTAAAGGAGCTTCTGATCTACCAGCATCTCGCGCACATCTACATAGAAAGGTCAGTGCTTATCTAGCATCGCAGCAGCATAAACCTACTAGTCAGTGGAAACCTACGGAACATTCATCTCACAACGAATCTTATCATGCATTAACATCGACATCTTCCCACGTTTCTGTCCCCGAACGACCTCTCAAACCACACGTCTGGGGAAATCACGCGTCTTCAAAATGGCCGGGTGAAGACAAAACTCCATCGCCACATCCACATCCCCGCTCTATGTGCGGCAAACATCATGGGGGAAAAAAAAGAGCTCACGTTTCCTCAACTCCAGCCAGGAGGCTCGAAGAACCTACGTGGAAGTGCCCAATCTGTGTACGAATTGTCTGGCAGCCTCAAACACGCTCAAGAGCTGCCACTCAACGTACACGTGTGAATGCTGTCAACACAGGCATCACTCCCTGCCCCACCCCATGAGCCAAAACGCCGAACTTGTTCCCAAAATCGCAACTAACCACTGGTAGACGCAGCATCTTCGCTCTGCACTACCCCTTCTGGAACACCTGAGGGCAGATGTCCTCTGAGGAGGAGGGAAACTCCGACTCCCCTTACTCAGAGAATCGTCTTTCGCCAAGAGATGGACCGATTCTCTGAACCATGGATGTCGCAGCTGCGTGGGACGAGGACGTACGATCTACACATCCCAAGATGTGTACGTCAGAGACATTGTGAGGTGACTATTTATTTTTAGTTCTAAATTCCTTACTCCCACCACAAACATGGGCACCCTTTTGCAATTTTAATCGAAATTCTCTCGTCCGGGGCATTTATGCTGACTGGGCACCTCAAATTCCCCGATTCGCTCGAGACTTCGCTGCCGTCAGTTGTAACCAAGCCAGTTCACTCGTCGTTGTGTCGCCCGCGCTCGCGTTCGCTCCCACTCAGTTCCCTGTCTGTGGTGGTAAAACTCCCCCGAATGTAATTGAGAGTAAAACTCTGTTCCAATTGCATTCGGCTTGATAAACACCTCCCCAACTCTCTTAGTGCGATATCGCTGTAAATATTAATCCCCTCCTAACACTTCACAGTGGTTTGAAGCAGGTCAGGGCATGAGGGGCTCACTAACCCAGCTATGCTATCGGCCAGCTGGCTGCGACGACACGGAGCTCAAAGGCAGTGCCACAGTAAAAGTACCTCGGGGTGATTATGGGGAATTCACTCACTTGGGAAAATCATAATTGTCATCTCTACTCAAATTCCCCGCGTCGCATGACGCATCTCCACCAACTTACTCAGGCGTACTGCATTGTCTTTTTCGGGAGGCTTCCGAAAGACACCAGGCATTTTTCTTCTGCCTAGCGTTTAAGGAAATTATTTAGTAAAGACGAACGGCCTCAGAAGTTTGTAAATAGAATTATGAAGCAAAAATGACGGTGATAACATGAAGGAGTGCCATACTCTCGATGTGTACAAAGAAACTGTCTGTAGTTGTACCTTTTTGCATCACGTCGTTGATGAGAGTACTACACACTGCAGCAAATCATAATTCCATGAAGAGACGTCCTACGCCATGTGAGGCAATAAAAACAGAATAAACAATAAATTGTCTATATTTCCACAGAAATAATGAGCACAATTGTTAAATCGATTTCGACGGTTAGATAACAAACATGAACTGAAGGTACCTCATACTGAAGATATTCTATGTACTGCTTATTTGTTACATCAAAACTAAAGTCATGATTAGATTCACTCAGATGACTTGCAAACGCAGAATCACCTTTGTTATCCCTAAAATCCTTTTCATGCTCTTTTATTCGTTCCCTAAACTTCCTACCAGTTTGACCACAATACTCAAGTCCACATGAACATTTCTTCACTTTTGCCCAAAAGGAGGTATGTTGGATGTTCTGGAAAAGTTCGAAATTGTTAAAAGTGATAGGTGTGGGAAGTCTCTAAATGAGGTAATCCCTCAAAACATTTCACCACTAATAGGTTCATTTTTACAATAGCTTGGGTTTTCCCTCCACCATTGTCTTGAGTTGATTGACATCGGCTTTTTCCGATGTTACGGCTCTGGTTTCCCCTGCCCCGCCCCCTTTCATTTCTCTGAGCCAATAGGATTCAATATCTCCGTTCACCTAACTATATAAGACGTTCTTTCTATGAGGTACCTTCAGTTCATGTTTGTTACTGATGATGACCTAATCGTCGAAACCGATTTAACAATTGTGCTCATTATTTCTGTGGAAATATAGACAATTTATTGTTTATTCTGTTTTTAATGAAATGGGTTTCCACAATATCCTCGCGAATGATTTAGCTCATATGTGAGGCACGATGCTGCATGCTTGACGAAAAATTTAGTAGGCAAACATTCTACCCTCCGCCTTTTCAGAGCTAGCGTACTTCTTCACACGCTTCAACAAACGAAATTAAGCGCGACATTTCTCCAATTTTTTACCACATAATGTCGAAACAATCATGTCGGTGGTCTCATGAATCTCCTGTACGCTGGTTACTCAATTTATTTCCAGGAGCGTAGGTAGCACCTCAATAAATTCATGAACTTTAAGCACTTGTATTCTATGCGTAAATTGTGAAGTTATGTTTACCAAGTTCGAATGAACTAGTAAAGTGAAAAATGGATTGGATTAGTAATTAAAGCCGTGAAGACTGAAAGTTCGTAGTGCTAAGGAAAGTTGTGATGCTACGGCTACGGCTACTTCGTTTATCCCTTCGTGGAAAAGAGTGTCGAGCGAATTGGAATGACATTGAAAGAGTAGGGAAGGGTTTCCGCGTTGAAGCACCAGAAATACCTCTAAAAAAGAGCTGTTTCTGGGCTAGTTGCCCAAATGAAACTGTCTGCAAAAGTTTTGTTTGCTGAAGTGTGTAGCCGACCCCACAGTCTAGAACTTTCTGCACCGTTCATATGTCATTTTGTATTCAATAAAACGGGGCAGTTCAATAAAAAGGGGTACACGTCAATCAATTCTTCGATAGGAGTAAACGAGTGACCGACGGTGAACTTACAAGAAAAGTCGAACGTTAACGTGTGCCAGGCTTCTAGGAAATGTGATTACACGAGCAAACATTGGGCTGAGAAAGTGTGTGCCTCCTTATCTGTCTTTTCTATTGATTTTACGTTCTGTTGTTCGTCTTTCTCATCTTGTTTGTCTTGAGTTAGCTGTTTTATTCATCGAATCGGGGAGCCAAATTCAATCGTTTAGCGCTTTCTAAACCGGTAGAGTGCGTTGAATAACTTGCTGAGTTACAATGTCATTCGATTAATGAAGCAGTTCATCAATGATACTGATTTTAGAATATATATAACTTCCAAACCTCACTAAATTTAACCTGCCAGTAGCATTGCCTGAAATACACGAATGCCAGAGACACGAATTCTTGTATAGCTAGAAGAGGCACCCTGCAAGGTCAAGGTCAATTACCTCCAGTTACGAGAATAACGTATTTGTTTCTGCGAAACCTGACTTGCGCTAAAAACTCTCACACGCCAGTGCTCAGTTTAATAGGTGTCGTCAAGTATTAGCTGATGATCTAGGTATGGCCACTGGTTAATAATATATTCAGTACTCTTGAATCGGTCAACTGTTGGAATCGTTACCTGAGGTGTGAGCTTTTCGATACTGTGCTTCGACTAACAGATCAGCGTATGGTTCAACACTGTATAAAATATACGAATATCTGATTATCGCATTGTTATTAGATCGGATGCTAATTGCTCACCATGTACTTTCAAGTCCACGGCGGAACTACTTGATTATGATTGAGAAGATCGTGGAGAACGGTTCTCATATAAAAGTTCCTGGAAATTGAACGTTCTGAGGCTCGGGGCGTGTATTAAAAGCCAGGGGGTGTATTAAATAAGAGCTTAGCGAGCGTAACTTTCGAAATACTTTGTGTGGGTGGTTCAACTTTTCGGCAGCAGCTTGAGAGTTCCTCACACGTCACAGAATGATGTACCCCACCTCACGGACAGCCATCGCCAACTTTAATACGGATTGAGCCAACGATAGTTGTGCGATAATCCTTCCCTTGGAAACCTATCTTATTGAAATATATTTCGTCAGACTCTGAAAGCGATTTATTTTGCTTCAATGGACAGTTCTTGGGAGTTTAACACTGCGGCGTGCAAAGATGTTTGGTTGTACCTCGGAGCAACTATTCGTCAATATCCAGAAGGTATAAACTTCTATTCACACAGTTTCAATTATTATCAATAAGATTAGCCCACTACAAGACACTCGATTCAGAAGTGTAATCAAAGAGAAAAAACACAATAATTTATGCCTTAAGATGATACAATATAATGAGATATATCAGCGAAGGAAACAAACAAGTTTTTCCGCTTGTTTGGACGAATGAAGAAGTCGTCTCTGTTGATGCACGGAGTAGTGCATACAGGAACCATACACTAGTTCCAATGATCTTTCCTTCTGTGGGTCTTCCAAGGTACCCCAAGATACCTACAGGTTCTCCGAGTTCTCGATATCAGCTTCTTAGAGTCTTCCAAGGTCCTAAAGTTTGCTTCCAAAGGTTTTAAGAATGCCGAGGATTCGCTTGCAGGGTTTCAATGGATAGATGGACGGATGGCATGCGTTATGAAAATGCTCTTCAAAAGTACGTGAGACGTACGAGTTTTCGATATTAGTTTGGGAGAAAACAGGCCGAGCAGGGCTACGGGATTTGGTAGTTACGATTCGACTTCACTTCTTTTGATTTATTTTAATTTTAAACTAGAGAGGGCACTAAATCACGTTTCGCTTCGTTGTATCGCGTATAGAAATGAGCGATACAGTCATTAAATTAGCGGTCTAGCTTGTCAGCCCAGTAACAATCTCTCCATGTGTCACAGCACATACAAACATTTGTAGTGTTGCGATAGAAAGTATCCTGTGCCGGGATGACATTGTTGTGGTGATGATAAACTCGTGACCTTGCACCAACGTTGTTCTAATTTACGACACGCAAAAGTTCCAGGTTATATTGCCAGTACTGTCACATACGAGGAACTGTTCTCTCCTTCAGCCCCATTCGGCCTGGAAAATACAGATACCAAGAAGATCTATTAGGATTATTTCCAGTTTTATGTCATTAATGGTGCATCTCTATGTTGACAGAAGCCAAACACATTTGTTTACGTATGGGGTTACTACTATAAATCAACAACTTACTTAAATTAACCACAACAGCTCAATCCTCAAAACTCAGCGAAGTGCGTCGAAAAGCCCGACGGAACACTTAAACATGCAAAAACAGACCAGTTGAAGTCAGAAAGCTTTGAACCGTTCTCTCCAATTGCGCAGGCGTCGGCCTTTAAAGAAGACTGTTGAATGCAGAAATGCCTGCAAACGAGGAAAACTTTTGAGTGGTTTTCAACTTCAGGACCACCGAGAAGTTTCCGTTCGGAAAACGTGTTCAGGAAGCGTGAGTAGGTACAGAATACCTCTTACTTCAGCAACTGGTAGATTGCACTTTTGTTGTGATGGTCGTTGAGCTTCTATATCTTCAATTCCTTAAAAAGGAGAACAACTCCACAGTTCAACTTACAGGCTGCCGTGGCGAACTACTTCTGTAGCTGTTTTGTTCGATATGACAGCGAAACTGTACTAACGGAGGTACCATGGAAGGACGTTATTTTGTGAATTCACAGTAAACTTTTTCTACTAAATTCTTTTTATTTGGAGCGAAAAAAGTACGTACAGAAAGGCATAGGTACTGTCTGTAAATGACGAGCGCTATACTATACCTACAAGTAAGTACGCTACGAGATGTAAGCACTAATATACTGCGCACGTGAATAAGGAGAATATGCAAATAATTGGAGAAGTTACAACCCTTTTCGACAGCCACAGTTCCACAATGTTGAAATTAACCGTAAAAAGCACGTACCCCACAATTCTAATACCATACGCTCGAATATACTGAAACTATTATTGCGATGACATTTTATTTGGCAGGAGCTTGAGAAGCACTTGAATGACGGTGAGGGGTGCTGGAGTTGGTCGAAGAGATTCTGGAGCTCGAAGAAAGTTGGTCTGCTCGATTCTGGACGTCGAGCAGAAAGCTTCTTCCAGTCCAGAGAGTGAGCCTAACTGCGATCAACACAATTTCTGTTACCTAGCAGGACGATTCCTCGCTCCTTTTCTTTAATCATGGCGGTCAGTTACAATAAATACACTCGTAAATACGTCCACCTCTCACTTTTCCATCCCTGGACATGTTCCAACTTCCTGCCCCATGCGCTCCTCTCAACTCCGTGCCATGGCAAATTTTATCCCCCCTCCCTCTTTATAGTTCCTCTCACTTAAAACGCTTTTCATTTATAATCAGTGTCTTAACCCAATCCTTATTCGGCCGGTACAACGCGATTTTAACAGCGTGTTCTTTCTTACGAAACCCTTCATTCATTCTGAATCTTCTTGAAATTTTTTCAACTGTGTACTTCGTTTTCTCCATTTTGTCTTATAGCGAAACCCTGTGAACGTCGTCAGTTACGTGAAAGAATTTTGTGGACTCGTTTATTGAATGAGAACTAGAAATCGTAACCAACAATCAGTACTTTGAATGTCAAGTTTATGCTCACCTATTACGGTCGCTCATCCCTGTTGGCAGCTGACTGATTCCATAATTGATGCGGTCTTCTGTCGTCTTATTTCCTTAAATTCACCTGGTTCCCGTAATATTCGGATTTCACGCAATTAAAGTTCGAATGGGTCTATTGTGGATCTTCTCGTACCGGAATAATTGGGAAGCCCGAGGCATCTCGTCGCCAAGGCTCTGTACACTCGTCGGAAAAATTCCAATTCTTTTTTCTTCCGATCCGCTCTTCGTCAACATCAGGAATATTTTTCGGTCTTATTTATTTATTTGCGTTACGATTTTTGTTGTTGTAATGAGCTCTTAAGTTGTTTCGTAGTGTGGGTTCCATAGGATGAGTTTAGATTCATTTTATATTGTTTCTATAAGCAACATTTGATTTACACGAGTGTCTGAGTTTTGTCAATACCGTTTCTCCTAATTATCACTTTAATTTATTTTTTGGTTCATCCCCAAGGTTCGTGTCGTTAACATTTTCGTGTCAAACGCCTTAACTCTCTGGGTTTCGAAACCACCTAAAAAAGGAATTTCGGTTTCAACCCATCGTTAATGCTTCCAATCGATATGGGGTACTCTGAGGCCTTCTAGTTATCCATATAACACTGGTTTCACTGGAAACGATAGTAACACCCCCCGAAGCTCACACCGATCACGCTATTCAAAGAACCACATAAAGTCAACTCTGGGTAAACGAAATCGTTCCTTTCGGGAGTGAAAGAGCATTGTTTTTGAAAAGCTCGGGTAGTACCACGCACGATAACCAAGAGACCCAGCTGAATGGACCAGTTGCAGCAAGTTGGCTGCCTGAGGCTTCTCTCTCCGGCCTTACCAATTTTGATTTGAAGGTTAACTTCAACACTTACAATCCCCATTTAAATATGCACAGGATGATGATTCTTGATTGCAGTTGTTCTTTCATACTTAAAGCCTGGTCATCACAAATCACACCTTCACCACGACCGCTAGCATCCTCGATGTTACGATCCCGGCCTTTTGCACGAACGTGACTGCGAGCGAACTTCATCTCTCTCACCTTTATAACGCGAACTGCTCGAAGAAGATGTATAGGTGGCACTCACACCTCCAGAATTTCATCTTGTCACCATAAACTCAGAAGGCTCACTGAAACGGATCCTCAAAAAATCCAAGACCGTGCGCATATTTGACGCCTTGTCGAATTAGAGCGTATTGATATCGTGTATTGATACGTTTTTTGGAAGAAGGCTAAGCCACAGTTTTGGTGCCCACTCTGGCTTGCTATATATGTCTGTTTACGCCTAAGAGCAGTTTTCATTTGTTTACTTTCCTTGATTACTGGTCTGCCTTGAGCTTCACCTCACATGTTCACTATTGTTGTTGCCTCCCTCCATCACCTGAACCGTCTCCACCGTTTTTCGTCTTTCATCTCCGCCATCATTCTCTTCTCGTTACCCGCCTCGGCTCAACTTCTCCTTTTTTAACGCATCAGTTGCCAATAGCATCTACTGAAATCTCTTCTAACTGGTTTCCTACGGTCATCAGCATCCAAAAGGAAGCCAATTTTGCCAAGAATCCGGATTCACTTCGCAACAACGTCCAGCAGTACGAAGTTCCGCATTAAGTGGTCAGAGACACGTTTCTCTCGAAAATTGTGAACTGTGAAGAAGTTTAATTTCAGCCCTTTAATCTATTTTTTAATTATCTCGAAGATCCTTTTTTTCGTATACATTATTGATTCCCAAAAATATAGTCCAGTTATTCGTTATTCAGAGTTTGAAGCCCACCTCTAGCAATTCTTCAAACAATGTCACTTTTAGCTTATACAGGACTTCTTCCTGATTGAGGACTAGAACCGCTGCTCTTCCAGTTGCACCCGGTGAACTCGCCAAGATCATCTCAAAACGCCTACACTCGGACTGCCTTGTCGTCGTGCCAGATTCGAGGCCCTAATTGATTTCCAACTGGTCAAAGGTGGGGCTTTGCCGTTTTCTCGAGTGTGAGTTCGCTACGTGTAGCTATCAGCCTCACTAGTTTCAGAGTGAATCTCTACGAACCCAACTCGCCATTCCTGATACATCAACGCCCAGCATTATAACCACTACAACGCTGACAGTACAGCATGGGCTACTTGCATGAATTAAAACGACGGTAATATTATGATGCTGTACTCACTGTAATGTGTTGCCGAGTTCTCCTTCATTTGGCACGGAAGAACCAGTTAAACCTTTGAAGCAGCAAGTCCCTAATAAACCGGGTGGAAATAGTGGAAGGACGACGAAACCGTGGAAATATTATGCGGGGGTTTGCGCGGAGGCTTTAAGGAAACGATCATTAGAAACTACCAACTACTGAGGAGAATTGAAGAAGTAATCTAAAATCCTGCGACAAGAAAACCAGCGAAGCACCATAATATGCAAAAGTTGGTTTTACAGAATGAGCTAAGCAGCGAGATTAATGAATATGCTTCATAGCCAAGAATGCACGACAATATTCTTTTAACGCCCCTTGAAGAGTTGAGCTCGTTTAACAAAAGGAGCTTGTCTAAGGCGCTAAGGAGCGAAACTATTTAATATGCTAAACCTACGGGAGTTGAAGTTTTTTGAAGGCATTACCGACCGTTTTTCATGACTCTGAACACAGCGTGTCTAGATCCTTGCTATCAAGGGATGAGTTATAGGTGACCTGAAATGCCAATTTATTCATTAAAATGCGATGGTATCGTTGTACGAGAAAACGGTTGTACTGTCTCATTGTGGAAGAACGTTCAAATGTTATAGATAACATTAATTCGAGCTGTACGTCGTTTTATAACTAATTTTGCAACTAAACACTCCTAACTGGGGAGGATCGCCTGCGAATATCACGGGCTGAGCAAACAACATAACGGTTGATATATTCCACGCATGAAGGAAGGGTTGTGATTCATGAAGCCGTGAAGTCGAGAGTGGATTTCGTGATACAAATGACCAAATACATGAATCGCACGAAGTTCCTAAGCCACACGTAGAGTCGAGCAACTAATACAATATGACTTTCCCCTCCATTCGTATGAACTTGGTAAAACATTACTTAACGTTATATGCTGCTAGCAGTTAATGCCACGATCTTTATGTAAGAATCAACGTGGACTAATGGAACTATCAGCGAGATCTTTATGAGGACGTTCGTGTTAATGACCAATGAACACCAAAAAAATGTCGGTTAGTTTGGATTTCGGATCTGAAGGCCATTATTAAACTCTCATCACGAAAGTAGTGTGTTGAGCCACCACCTCGTTATGTTTGGGAACGGTCATACTACATGAGCGAGATTTATAAGGGAAACACCACACAAAAACCGCTTTTCATGAAAGGTTTTGACAATTTATTCCGTTGAGAATTTCACGGCACCGTCCTGTCGTTTGTCCATAGAAAAAACAATCATTGCGGCCATTTTTCAGTGGATAAATATTTGTTGTTTTGATCACTATGATAACTGTAGGTGGTTTTGAACCAATTTTGCACAAACCCTTACTTTATCATGCTGATCTGCTGGCAACGTTTAATTGCGTTCACAGGCACGCCCACACATACCATTTTCCCGAATGGATACTGTAGCCCTTGAAACGTAACAACTGATGAAAAATCACATTTCCTCCAGCCGATTACATAACTTCGTAGGAATGAGGAACGTAAAAACAGCGTAATGTTGGCATTATTCCAACGTATTTCTTTCCTCCTTCCCCCATTAAATTTTTTCGTGCAAAGAAACCATCACAAATACAACTACTATTGCTGTCTAAGTACCTGCTATTGCCTTCCCGACTCCAATACGAGAAGCGACCTCTAGTTCTGTCTTTTTCAAGTCTTGTCCCCTTGAACTTTTGTGTCCTTCCTTTAAATAAAGTACGTTTTGTTTTTATTCAACTTCATCACCATCAAACTTGACGTACATGGTAAATTTTGGGACTGGTTCCACAAAGACGTATATTCTACGACAATATTTTAGGTATTTTTATGTCTGATATTCCTACGAATGACATGGGCTCGATTCCTGCCCTCTCACACTTCGCCCTTGACGTTTAAGTATGAAATGTCACCGTACTTATTGTACACGGTGATAATCATACATGACGGAGTTGAAATAAAGAATAATATAATTATCCTTCCTTACTTATAATCATGTTCGTGTACGAGAATCTGAAAAAGCAAGCAGCGTTTTATTCGGGCGTTGGAGACTAACACTGTTGGGTGCAAGAATGGGGGAGCTGAGGATCACAATGAAACTGAAACTCGGTGAGCGTGAGAAGGACTGTATTATACGTGCGTGCAGAATTGAGTAGAATTAAAATAGAGGTGAGTACAAATGGGCGGCACAAGGGCAGTACTCGGAACGCGTGAACTGGCGCGGGCAACCCTGTGAGAGAGTGAGAAGTTACTGGGGTGGTTGTTGGAAGCAGAATGATTTTGGAAGAGCTCTGTCGTCGATAGGAAAATGAAATTGGGAGAAAGAAATAAAGAAAGGGGAAACCTAGAAAAGGGGGCTGGGGGGCCCGCAGCTGAGGGATTCCCGCAGGAACTATTACGCAGGGAAGTCCGAGGTCAAAGACTCTGACAACTTCGACGCTTTGCGCCGAACATACTCCCCCGCGCTGCGGCAGCAGGATAACCCTTGAAGTGGGGTTACAGTTGTGTGTGGTAATGAACGTGAGTGAGGAGGCTAGCGCTCATGAGGGCTGAGCTGGAGGACGTGGCTAGGCTGAGCTACCTGATGAGCCAGAGCACAGGGAGATGAGGTGATGAGTGTGAGACAATGATGTGGTGGTGAGTTGAGCAGGACAACAGAGACCTGGAGGTGCAGAAATGAGGATGAATGAGTGATCTCATGAGGAAGCACAGGAGGTGGTGCAAGGAGAACAGAAGGAGAGTAGGATTGCACAGGCATAAAGAGGTTTAAGGTGTGGGCCACTAAGGTGGGAGATGGCGGAAGGCATATTATGGGGAGGTGAGTAGGGAAGGCAGGCTGGGGTGGTGCAAGTAGGGAGAAAGGCAGGCTAGGGTGGTGCAAATAGGGAGAAAGGCAGGCTGGGGTGGTGCAAGTAGGGAGAAAGGCACGCTGGGGTGGTGCAAGTAGGGAGGAAGGCACGCTGGGGTGGTGCAAGATGGAGGAAGGAATGGAAATTGAAAATTGAATTGAATTAGTTGGAGACAATTAGGCGGTTGGAGACAATTACGCGGGGGAGTCGGAGGTCAAAGACTCTGACAACTTCGACGCTTTGCGCCGAACAACCACGTTATTCCAGCCGGCCTGTTTGGACCAGGATAGACGTGAATGAAACTCGGAGACGGATATTTACTGAGCACAAACTTGTAATTGGTGAGCTGGAATATCACAAGATTTGAAGACTTGGATTGTACAAAGAAGAGGTGACTTACACGGGAGATGAGTTGAGTATGGAATCGCGAACAAATAGGGCTCTGAAGACGTGAAAAACTGGTTGTACTCGGAAGGAGGGAGAAAGCCGAACTAGAAGTCGATGAGAGTTGATAGAGGTATCCGTTGGGAGAATTGAGACGGCCGTATCGCGGAAGGGGGTAGGAAACAAGTGTTGGGAGAAAACGCGAAAACTGGAGACGACTCACGTCGGCGACACTTCGTAGCAGAATGATGTTTTTGGGAGAAGGTATCTGTTGTGGAAGGAATCTGGGAAGAGGTGAGGGAAGGAGGGGAAGACCACCGTTGGAAATATCCGCCGATTTGGATTTGGCGGTGAGGGGCAGGTATCGAAATAGTTGGAGACGATTAGGCGGTCGGAGATAATGACGTGGGAAGTCCGAGATCAATGAACTGACAATTTCGACGCTTATGCGTCGAACATACTCCTCAAGCGCTGCGACAGCAGGATAACCCTCGAAGTGGGGTTACAGTGGTTGTGGTAATGAACGTAGGTGAGGAGGCTTGCTCACTTGAGGGGTGAGTCAGAGGAGGTGGTAAGTGTTGTCGGTTCAAAATATGGGTGGTGAGTAGAGCATGGCAACGGAGAACTGGAGCTTAGATGCGAGGATGAGGATGAATGCGTGATCATTAACGAGGAAGCACAGGATGTGGTGCAAGGAGAATGAAAGGATATTGAGAAAGCACTAGCATGAAGTGAACAGCATCAAGGTAGGGTGAAATGGAAGTATTTATCAAAAACTGAGGTTCAGGAAGCACATGCACAGATGGGGAATATAGAGGGGGATTTTCACAAGGTGGAGGTGCAAACAGCCAACATGCTGGGCGGTGCAAGTAGGAGAATGCACACTGAGGTGGGGTGCATGTAGGAGAATGCACACTGAGGAGAATACACATTGGGGTGGTGCAAGTAGGAGAATGCACACTGATGTGGAGTGCATGTAGGAGAATGCACACTGAGAGTGGGTGCATGTAGGAGAATGCACACTGAGATGGGGTGCATGTAGGAGAATACACACTGAGGTGGTGCAATTAGGAGGATACACATTGGGGTGGTGTAAGTAGGAGAAATTTCACTCATTTGGTGCACATAGGAGAACGCACATTGGGGTGGTGCAAGTAGGAGAATGCACATTGGGGTGGTGCAAGTAAGAGAACGCACATTGGGGTGGTGCAAGTAGGAGAACGCACATTGGGGTGGTGCAAGTAGGAGAATGCACATTGGGGTGGTGCAATTAGCGGTGGAAGGCACGCTGGGGGTGCTGGAAGAGGGAGGAAGGCATGTTGAAAGGGGCGGTAGGGGCAATTACAGTGAGGTGGTGAAAGTTGAAGGAGCTTACTGAGGTCGTGCAAAGGGCCAGCATACAGGGGCAGTGAGAAGGAAAAAGCGTATGAGTGGTGCAAAAGGGCATGTGCAGTGGGTAAAGGTATGATTTAAGGCATGGGATTAAGAGGTGAGACCTAGTGCTGTCACCTGAGTGAATGCTCAATGATACGAGGGATGATTACGAGTACAAGTGGGAGGTCGAGAGGATAAGGAATGTTGGTAGGACAGAACATTGAAGGAGACTGGATGTGGGGCATAAGACATTGAGGCTTGTGCTATTAAGGATGCGAGCTGAGTGAAAGTGCAAAGTAGAGAAACAGGTAGGAAGAAGGGACGGAAAAGGGTGGGAGCAAACTATGTGAATGTGGTAAGGTGGTCTGAGGGACCTTGGTAATCACACTCAATTTAGGGAGGATCAGGAGTGGAAGGTAGAAGAGATAGAGGAAAGCTGTGCTGGTGTAGCATTGAAGAAACCGAATGTTAGGGCAAGATGATGTGGGTTGTGGTAGGGCACAACAGTTAGGGTTTAGCATAGTAAGATGTGAAGACTAGGATCTAGAAAAGTAGGATGTGACGACTAGGATTTAGAAAAGTAGGGTGTGAAGACCAAAAAGGGCGTTGGGACATGGGATACTTGAGATGAGGGCTGAGTTGAGTCGTAGGAGCAGAAAAATAGGCGGAAGGATGAGACAAAAGGATGTATGGGTAAACTGCGTGAATTTAGAGAGGGTGGGGAAAGTGGTCCTGGTGACAGCTCTTAAATTTTGGTGTGTGGGCACGAGATTCTTAGAGCAAACGTCCATGTTGAGGGCCTTGAAACACCAATACAGTGCTTCTGTTCTGTGTGGAGGTGTGAATGCACTTGTAGGAAAACGGTTGTGGGTCGTGTGATCTGAAATGAGAACATGAGAGGAGCTGAGGCGTGATAGATATGAAGGGCGTTGGGGGAGAGGGTGCTAATGATGAGGGCTAAGTGGAGTTGCAGGAGCACAGGAACAGGTAGGAGGAAGAGATACATAGGAGGGTATAGGCAAATTGATTGAGTTCAGAACGTTGGGCTTGGTGACAACACTTGGAATGTGGATTGTAGGGCACAAAGGGCTGAGGGCTGCCTCTGAACAGGAAGAGCTGAAGGCTCCTTCCTATATTCTACGTTGGGGAACCAGTTCACACGCTTCAGAGCCTTACCTTGTGTAACATTCGTCGGAAGCGATTTGAAGATGGCGGGAGTGGAAGAAAGCGGTTGACGGGCGCAGTGAGCATCTTGAGTGAGGTGGGGCTTCGTTTCGATGGTGACTATTGGAAGTTCGCATGGATTAGGTCGTTGTGAACAGCGTATTGGTGATTGAGTGGGGAGGCAATACGGTGCTGTGACGAGAGACTCGGAGGCTTTCTTATCCGGTGAAGGTGAAGACATTGTACCGGAAGCGGAGGGCGACGGCGTCGGTTGCGGGTTCTTGAATGGCGGCGAAGAAGGAGCGGGTATCCCAATGGCTGGTGGAAGCGGAGATGGCTTCAGGTTGGAGCGTTTTGGCGTAGGTGAAGGTGATGAGGTGACGTCTCGGCGTCTTCTTTAACGGATGGTAACGATGAAATCGTCACGGTGTCGATAGTCTTTTGGAAGGTTGGCGACGAGGAAGAAGTAGAAGAAGGAGTAGGTGTGAAGACTGCCGATGGAGGCGAACCCATCATCGGAAGCAGATGAAAATCAACCATGGCCTCTGTATCGTCTAATAGGGAGCGGATTGTGTTGTGCCATTTGGTGCTGAGTACTTTATCTTTGATTCCTGATATGTAATTCTCTCACCTCAGGGAAATTGCCTGGATGCTCTGATGAAGGAGGAACCACAGATTGAGGAGGTCATATGGAGCGGAAGCTGCAGATGTATCCAGACTAGCTACAGAGAGTTGTAGATTAACCAGTTTTTCGGAGTAAGAGATTAGCGTTGCGTCATTCAAGATACGGTCTGAGGGAGATGGAAGTTGTTACCCCATGTAGGTGAGAAGTCCATCTTATTACAGTTTCGAACAGGAGAATATACACTCTTTCGCGCTGGACCCAGAATGCCACAGCCGCGAAAATGTTATTTGTCTATCCGGCCTGGAGGACCAAATGTTTGGACCAGGATAGACGTGAATGAAACTCTGAGACGGATATTTACTGAGCACAAACTTGTAATTGGTGAGCTGGAATATCACAAGATTTGAAGACTTGATTGTACAAAGAAGAGGTGACTTACACGGGAGATGAGTTGAGTATGGAATCGCGAACAAATAGGGCTCTGAAGACGGGAAAAACTGGTTGTACTTTGAAGGAGGAGAAAGCCGAACTAGAAGTCGATGAGAGTTGATAGAGGTATCCGTTGGGAGAATTGGAGACGGCCGTATCGCGAAAGGTGTTAGGAAACAAGTGTTGGGAGAAACGGAAAACTGGAGACGACTCACTTCGACGACACTTCTGCAGCAGAATGATGTTTTGGGAGAAGGTATCGGTTGTGGAAGGAATCTGGGAAGAGGTGAGGGAAGGAGGGGAAGACCACCGTTGGAAATATCCGCCGATTTGGGATTTCCAAGGGTGAGGGGCAGGTATCGAAATAGTTGGAGACGATTAGGCGGTCGGAGATAATGACGTGGGGAAGTCCGAGATCAATGAACTGACAATTTCGACGCTTTGCGTCGAACACGGCCCATGTTCCAACATTGAAACTGGTATCCCTAACTCGCCACTTACTCATGCGCGAAAACCAAATACTTACATTCAATCACACTGCATCAACCATTTTGAGGAGAACCGATAGAACTTTTCTCCAAACGATTGGAAAACGAAGCACGTAATTTCCTTCGCTACGTTCAGTTATACGATTTTGACACATTGCAGCCTGAAATTCTATTGGAGGTAAAACGAAGGTACGGATAAATCGGCTCAGATGTTTGTATGTATCGCACTGTGTACGGACCATTAAACAACTCTTGGGCGCTTGTGGCTGGTAAATATGCCCAATAGTTCTTCCAAGGGAAATTGGATTTGGTAACGCACGAGCGATGCCCCAGTCTATCAGATTTGAAGCACGAAGGAATGCGTGGTATGAAGGAAAAGAAAAGGAAAAAAAGAATGAGAGAAAAAGGAAGAGAGAGAGAGAGAGAGAGAGAGAGAGAGAGAGAGAGAGAGAGAGAGAGAGAGAGAGAGAGAGAGAGATTAGGTGATGTTTAAAAAGCAAGAAGTTGGGTAAATCGATCGGGGTATCACTCGTTAGGTGGGATATTGTTCAAAACACAGCTGGGACGTTAGAGTTCAATAGTGAATTACCATTTAGCTCCTTTGAACCAATGAATGAATATTCTTCAACTACTGCTAACTGGTAGATAATGGTGAGAAGAATAATGTGCACCACATCACAATAAAATTTCTACTTTGATCGATTGGGACTTGCCACATTTGAGTAAAAATTCTACAGATCCAACTATATTTGTATCTATAATGATTATAACCAGCAGTAATCTCAGCCAACAGTGATTCGATCAGTGGCCACATTGTATGAAGCAATCACCACTGAGCATTTTATTCAAATAACAATATCTTGAGGAGCGTGATGGGTGCAAGAGTGGGGGGAGCTCTGAACTTTGGTGTGGGTGAATAAAATCTTACAAATGAAATGACTGAAGAGATGATAGTGGTGTTGAGAATTGATGAATAAATTAGTATGGGTGAGTACAGAGTGGAGTATGAGTTAACGCGGTGGGGGTCTCTGGATAGATTAATTGGGACTTTGTTGAGCGTTGAGGGCGAGCAAGAATAACTGGGCGAGAGCTGAGAGTCAAGTGTTACTTTGCAGGTTTGAGATTGGAATGCCTATGGAGATGTAGCAAGTAAGATCTGGGGAAGTGTGACGAGGGAAGAGGCTGAGGGAAAATCCCACTGGGGAAACAGTATGGCGAAACATACGTTGTCGGGTCAGTCATAAAATTGTGCTGGCTGGGCTTGAACTGCCAGTTTTGTTTAAAGAGACCTCTGGGATTCTGGGAGTGCTGGCTAAGGTTGAAATTTGAGAAAAGTCTCTGAGCTTCCCGCCGAGGGGCCAATCACCCGATAGACACACACATGTTTACGATAGACGAATATTTCGGCTCTCATTTTTACGATAAAAGTTGAATTCTCGTTGGCCTAAGTGACTCACAGAAGCATATTGAGTTGAACTGTCGGTCGAAACAGTCCGAAATGATGGCCTTTCATTTCAAAGGTAATGTAATTATCCTTGGTAATTCGGAGCGCATATTCCTGTTTTGACCGGCCGGGATGTTGGGCGATAGGACTAAGGAACGGGCTGTCGAAATGGAATAGTAATTATTCCGGAGACTGCACGTCGTCGATATTTCAAAGAAGGCCGTTCGTACATTCGAACAAAGCTCCAAGAATCCTTCAGAATAACCGGGACATCACGGATACACGCATGAGTTTACGCTTAGTGCCTTGTTTCCCATCCTTCTCGCCTATCTCAGGACAACCGTAATTTTCCCTCCAAGCCCTTTATTGGATTCAAGCCTCGTTCACGACTGCAGCAAAAGCACGTGTTGGTAACCCAAGAACCCTACGATGGTATTCGAGAACCAATTGTCTACCAACGTGTAGCGCGGTTGTTGAAGGCTCTCTCTAACTAAATAATCGTTTCAAGGCTCTTAAGGTGAAATTTCTCACGGCGAAAGGCGGAATCTTGGCGGTAAAAGGAAATCTCTCGAAGGAATTTCTAGCTCAATCGGAAAACGTTTACTTTTGTTTTTTTCAACTCATCGAACATATGTCTACACAGATTTGTTTCACGGGATACGAATACCCCTAGGAGACAGAGAATGGGATAAAATGATTTGAGAACCTAACGGGTGGTTGGCGATCAGAAGACATACTTTGACTCACATTTTACACTCATGGAACATGTAAGCTTCATTGAATGAGCCAACATGTCGAGTAACTCACCACCGTCAACACGATTTTCCTCAAGAGTCGTGTTAGCTCTCCGTGCATATTAAAAGACGGCACTCTTGAATTTTCTTTCTTTCCAGACCTGTCTTTTACCAATTGATAACTTCTTCAATTGGATTGTTTCTTGTACTACTAACAGGACGTTTGATGAGAGCAGTCTTCTGCATTGAGCTGGATTTATAGGAAAAAACGGGATTATCGAATGTTCGATGATTTGTTGGGCGGCTGTGTCAATATAATATGTTAATAAAATAAACACAACTTTCCTTAGCTCTACATCACTTCACTCAAGTTCATAGCTTTATCTAGTGACTCAATTTATTTTTCCATCAGTTCATTTGAACTTGATAAAACACCACTTCACGGAGACAGAAAGCGGAAGCCCTTACAGTTTCAGAATTTTATTGTGCTGCTCGTACTCATGCCCTGACCATTATTGAGCATTCGCTCGCTGAGAGTTAATGAGGCTGTGAACACGAATTTTTGAAAAGAACGATGATCACTTTTCCAGAGTTACCGGGTAAAAACTAGTAGAAATGGGAGTAAGCGAAACTTCAGTGGTAGCAATTCCGGAATTCTGTGTATCTTATTACCGTTTTCGAAAAATGATCGAATGGTCGTATAGGTACTTGGTTGGAAAACCACCTACATTTTGCTGAAGAACTAGTACCATTTGAGCGGAATTTATAAGAATAAAACTACTCTTAAACCAAAATTCTTCGGAATGTTTAGTGACTTAGCGTGCTGCTCTCATCATTTTTCCACAAATGGGAATTTTTACTTTCCGCTACCCGAAGGGAAGGAAAGTATAGTAATCGGCCCAAAAAAAAAATTTGGGTTTTCTTCAGATCTTCACGTTTTGAGGCCTACTGAGTCTAGAAAACCTAATTTCGGCGCGTGGTCCGTGTGTATGTGTGTGTCTGTAGTTCGATTTGCGGGAGAACGGCTGATCCGACTGAGCTGGTTCTTTTTTTTTGTTTTGTTCGTTATTTTTTGTAGACACCAAAATAAGGTTATGGACGATTTCGGCCGACGGGAAGGGGGGGGGGGGGACGAAAATGTACCAAAAACTAGGGTTTTTCGCATTTTTCTCGAAAACGGCTATAACGATTTTGATTAAACTTTCAAATTATCTTTTACTAATCAATACCTAACTTTTCTTCTGTATACATATCTCCATGAAAATACGGTGAACGGAGATATGGGCCCACGAAGCAAAAATAGGTTTTTTACGCTTTTTGGCATACCGACTTCAGCGATTTTCACCAAACTCACAGGATGTTTTCAAATAGTTGATACCTACATATTCTCTTGAATAAATGTTCCTGTGACGGTCCATTGAACAGAGATACAAATCAAAATGTGTCAAAAATAACGTTTTTTCGAACATTTCCGTAAATTTCAGGGTAACTTCTTCACCAGATGTGATAAATCCTAAAGGAGTGTCTTTTAGTCACCCATACCAACACTTTGTACTCCATAATTATTTCTGTATATATATGTTGAACGGAGATTTCGGGGGTGGCGGAATGTTGTGTGTTGGTACGCACCAGATATTTAGCATTGACGTGTTTTCTGGAGCTGTATACACAACAAATTTAATCAAAATCGTTAGAGCCGTTTTTAAGAAAAAAATATTTGGCATTTCTATTACTATGATAACTGTAGTTAGTTTTTGGCGGATTTTGCCCATATCGTCATGTCGCCATCCCATGATAACGTGCGAGAGATATCAAGTTTGAGCTGATGTGCGCAATTTTCACAGACACGCACACCATTTTTCAAATAGTGTTTTTCGGTTCACAAGTTGAGTTAAGCTTTGACTATATACTTATGGCATGTGGATGTGGCACGTACTAAGTAGGTAGCTGTTAAACTGGTTCAAGATGTTTGTCTGTACTCCAGCAACAATATTAATTTAGCAAGCATTTTCTTGAGTGTATTGCGGTGGAAAATTATGATTAATTCTTGTTGGCCAAGACGTATGACTCATCTCCCTGTTACGGGCTATGCCCACATAGGGGATTAGTTTCTGCACGCTAGTTGTGTTTAATGTTATTTCATCTTTTTTAGTTTTTTTTTTTTTTTTTTAGTTTTACTTATTTTTATTGCCTTTGTACTTATGGAAGAAATAAAATGAATAAATAAGAGAAATGAAATTTCATTCAGCCGATTCGTCAACTTTCCTTTTTACTCTGTTGTGTCAAGAATGTAAAAACATTTGATAGACGAAGAGAGTGTGGGGATGTCTTGGAAACATTTTTCAGTTACCAATTTTTCTAAATATCGCGACGTCTTGTGCCAACGTAAAAGTCGAATACGATGTCGGGTTGCCTCGATTCAGCTTTTCCATTGAATGGCGCGCACAGAACCACAGATAGTTTTTCGGACGAACTAAAACTACTGATTTAAACTGAGATTAGACGAAAGTTTGAAAATATCTCAGCCAATCACGTAGCTTTTCTTCTTGCTTCAATTGAGGTAACAAGAATAAAAACCCACGTTGAGCCTTTCACGAATAAACGTGGGGCGAACATTTGCAGGAGGTTCGAACGCATTCCACCGTTACGTATTGCAGTTACTGCATGTTTCCGTTATTAACCCGAACAGGAAATTCCATTATTATCAAACGTTCCAATCACATGGTAGGGAATATGAACGGGAAATGAGGAGTTGTGTTTTTGTTAGGAAAATCGTTCTGAGGTCCTTGTAAGCCACTCAGCTACTCGACAGGCGCCTGATCCGGGTACCGGAAGTAAACGATTTAGAATTTCGAAGAAATGAAACATCACTTAAAGTTCATTTGACCTTCAATGTAAGACAGTGCCCAGTGAAATCGGATTATATCGCTAAACCTCATAAATATACTGAACTACAGTGTCGGCGGATTGGCGCTGAGAATACTGAGCAGTTTCAGTCAGCACTCACCAACATAGTGCCACAACGTACTCAGACATATTTCGTATAATGAGAGAAAAACGACCCAAGAACGTGCTCCAATATATCAATGTACTTCCACATGTTACAGGGGGGCTCGTAACACTCGAGAAACCAATGAGCGCGCACGAAAAAAGCGGGGTTATCGAGTAGTCAAAACTAAATAAGAAAACGTCCAAAACGTGATCACCAGCGTTCTATTGAAACATTTCTGTTGTTTGATTGTCTTGACTCACTCCCAGTAACCGCATGGTGTCACATCTGAAACTGACGGTTATTCACCTGCAAATAGGACGGTTTGAGGGCAATTTTTTTCCATAGCAGGGTGATGATGTGGGGTCACATTCTCGCCTCTGGAGTAATTTATTCAACAATATTCAGGCAGCTACCTCTCCGGAATTCAATTGAACCGCCTCGTAAAGTTCTTTGAACGAGAACCGCCTTTTTTTCACCGGAGCTTCTATTCCTTTCCACTTTCTCTCGTACCCGAAAGTACATAAAGTACCGTTTCTTCAATCGTCAGAGAGAATTAACCCTTCTCGTGTTTAGCTACTTTTACTCAGTGCATCATTCTTGTTTTCCGTTTGGAACAAACCCATAAAATATCTAACCGGTCAATAATTGACTATTCTCCTGACAATCGTCTGTTCCCTGCTAAAAGCCAAAACGAACTAACTCATCAAATGTCCAACATACTTGGATTGAACTGACAAATTTTCGTCTTTCTTTTTGTATTCACATTTTTCCCCCGACAAACATCTCCCTAACAAGCAGATGAATGGCTGTGCTTGCAGAAAAATTACTTGAAAGTTAGATTTAACACTGCTCTGACCAGAGTAGACGTCAAAGAACCACGGAGACGGGGTTTACTGCGGAGAAAGCTATGGAAGATTTACAATCCGGCAGCCGCCAACGAACCCCCACTGATTAGTCTTATGTTCTTAGAGTTATTCAACCTCTTCATTTGTCCTGTCGTAAGTTCGAACACGAATAATATCTGCTGCAACGCATCACAGGACTTTCCATAGTCATTCGTTACATTCAACGATTTTCATTGCTCTGCATACTAACCCAATCTGTTTTTCAAATAAACGGCGTAGAACTTCAGGCTGTACAATTACATCTCACAGTCAACTCCCCAAAGTGACACAAGGGCACCAACATTACTCAAGGTGTCGTGAAGTCATCGGGTATGAACCGTAGGCCTGTTTGGCTTGTTTGGAATTCCCCAGGGAACCTTCAATCAGTCAGGGGCCCGATTTACTTCATCGCCTGTATAAACTTATTAGTGCAGAAGGACACCTGGGGGATCAGCATAACTTCTGATGGCGATACTCCTTTGATAGTGTTGTGGTGAGTTTTTTGTCCATAACCACGGAGATGGGTTTTACTGTAGCACAAACTTGTAATTTGAAAAGATGAGAGATCACAACAAATGAGAGCACGTACAGGTACGAAGAAAAGTGACTAGAATAGGATATGAGTTTGAGTATACAAGCACGAACAAAGGATCTCTGTAGGCGTGAAACTAGTTGTAAGGGGAAGAAGAGTTTGGGAAGAGCTGTGTGCTGTGGAGAGGAACGTAAATTGAGGGGTGGGAAAAGGATATTTTGGAAAGTCTAGAAAAAGAAGAACTCCTCTGTCACTTGAAAATACTGGAGTGGACCCCTCTACAGATACAAACGAGAAGCTTTGAGGCCAGGAAGGGTTGAACTCGAGATTTGGGGAAGGCCCAAAACAATGAGTCCAGTTACGCCCATATGCAGCATTCCGCGCTCAAAACACCCAACTAATTTAGCCGGTGCAGAACAAACACGAAGAGTTAAACTCCCCATCACTACCACTGGCTGCGCCATTGTAATTATCATGATCCTCACCTACAACAACGAAAATAGTTTGTGTTGGTTATTCGAGATTCAGTCCAAGCAATGTACTATTCACCTATTTGTAAACATTCGTACAGATTAAAGCAAACACAGAAGACTACGTAGATACCATTTAGAGACGAAACGCGTTATAGTGCGTGGTTGTTACACATGGTGTGGACTTCATTGTTAACTCCATATTTACTAGTTCATTTTCCATTTTCACAATTTTGTTCTTCCATTGAGCTCTTTCGTAGTTGTTTACTCCAACTATTCATTTCCATTTGAACCATGTGTCCTAATTAGCATTTATGTGTTTGTCGTTCTCCGCGTTAAATGTTGTACTTTGGGGATGTCCTACAAATCCACAGAAACGTTGGCGATGCTGAATAGTTTATTGCTCTGAGTGAACGAGCCAGCTCCTCACGGGACATGGCGACTTCAATGCGTGGCTCCACCTATTTTCTCTCAAAGACTCTCCATCATGTACGTCTTGCGCCTCCAGTGCAGAGGAAACAAGAAACCACGTGCTGCTTCACTGTAGTTTCTACAACAGTGAGCGAAGGTTGTTGGGAGGGCAAACGAACTTAGAAGCATTGACTGCTACAAAACAAGCCTATAACCATTTTGCAGAGTTCGCAAAGAAGGTGATAGCCAAGAAACGTGGTCATAGTTGATCTGTCCTTTTGAAACTTACCACCGAAGTAAATAGTTAGATCGGGTAGGAAACCAGATTAAGGACTACTCCCAGATGGTACCGGATTCCTCAGGTGGTCACCTCCAGAGAGAGAGGGAGCGAGAGGGTACTGATTGGATTGATCAATTTACCTACTGACCTGGGGAAATTAGAGCCATAGAGCCCTCTCTATCATTTCCCCAGGTATATAGATACAAAAATTCCTCGTAGGGTTATCACATCAATATATACAGGCTACCAACATCAAGGTATATACATTAATTTAGTTAGTATTATGTTTTTTTACCTGAAACTCTCTCTACGCAAAAACTTTCAGTAAGCTCATTTTTTCAATTAAAACCGTCACACCAAAATTACAGTCACAGCAACTCAGAAAAAACAAGCACACAAAATCTACGTTCATACGATATAAATTACAAACACACAAAACATTTTTCACGCATACCAAAGATCGAGACATGCACCTTTCGTTCCAGCTAGTCAGAAAATTTCCGACCGGTCCAACAGATCGATGTTTTTCAAAAATTCAACGATGAGCCGCTCGGTAACGATTATAAATATATACGAGTTCACGATGGAAGTGAGAAGGCTAATTTGACGGAAATTAACCAAGCAACGAATAACTCTTGATAGCGAGAATCAGTGGGGCCCAAAATAGCGTACAGAATAAATGAATAATGTTAATGGTGCTTCTAGTGGTTGTTTTCAACCAGTTCAGGCGGCCGCGAATGGTGGTTACCGTCCCTAAACTCATTAAATATCGACGTAATTACGTAGCGGATATGCTACGTGTGAGGTGACAAAAGTTCGGATTCTGCCGTCACCCTGTTGGTAGGTTATGAGACCACGCACCTAACAATTGTGCCCAGAATGTCCCTCGGTATTGAGAAAGAAACGGAACGAGTAAACGACAAAACCATCTGACGCCCATTGAGCGTCTACCAAACTGTACCATTTCATCCAATTATCTTGCGAATTTTTCCACGGTTTCTCCAGTCCGAACCGGATATCCAATCTCTGGCGAAGAGCGAATGATTTTATCCGGTGCCATAGTCGCAGTCATTTTACACTCCCCATCCGTTCAGCGCCGCTTTACGACGTCAATTGCTTCATTTACTTCCCCGGTAATAATCAGAGCGGAGAGCTGTTTTAACATTCATTTGGTTATGAGTGAACGTATAACCGGTCGATTGATTGCATTTAAACGACGGGGTTTCAGTTCTGTAAATTTGACAGGAGGCTTCCAAAGAGTCAGGTGTTTTTTCGACGCTCAACCACCCAATCAGTTCTTGTTGGCAGGAGTGGAAAATATTGAGTTCCCTCGGAGTTGCTCTACTTCTGACATTTGCCTCATCCATCACTTCAACGCCGAAATAACGGCTAAATGCAAACACAAAGCGTACTACTAATCGATGAACCCCTTAAAACCAGAACCCGGTAAATGCGGAGCAGCACAAAGCACGTAGCTCCTACGAGCATTTTAGTCTGCCATTACTTTCAGTAAACACGCATAATGTGGTGAGCTGCTGGAGAACTTTGACGACGTGGCAGTAATATTGCGAAGACTGATTACAAAGGCTTACGGAAAACTGAGAACGTAGGAAGTTATTCTCTATTTACCTTACGAATATCCTTACTGAATCCAGCGTTCAACGAAGAACCTAACTACGCAATCGTATATTCACGTAGTATAGATAACCAAAATCTCTGTAAGATAAGTACATTGTTGCCAACAACTGCGCACATAGACGAGCGATGTGCACACCGAGTTGAAACTTTTCCGGGAAACCATCCATAAACCAACACCTTTAATCTCATCAATATCGAACAGCTACGAACTATTGCGAGTTTAACGAAAAACATACGTAATCCACAATCCGTAGTAGGTTATTAAAATAAAGCCCCAACAATCTCTCCCAAATTTGACGTCAGGTCCAGAGTTTGGTTAGAAATGTATGTAACAGGACCAGGCGCACTGGACAAAGGGCAATGTGACTTTTCAGGGTTTTTGTCGGGGTTTTTGCATTGACAGACAAAGAACGCGATATCAGGAAAAAAGTGGTAATAAAATGAGAGGGAAGCATTTCTGCTAAGAAGTAAAGGCACAGACAAGAATGCAGGCAAAAGGTTATGTAGCAGTAGTGGTGGGGTCAATGAGACATTTATCAGAAATGGTACAGTCGGGCTGTACTAGAGTTTTGTGGACCCTCTAGGGCGTGGAAGATCATTATTATCTAGATTAGTAGGTTACATTCTGTTTATGGTGTACCGGAATGTGTACAGACAAGAAACAAGTGAGTTATCATCCAGAATCTGATCCTGCTGCTTTTTTGTTTTAGTTGTGAGGAGGTGGGAAAGAAATCAAGAGATAGAAATGAGTAGATTGGTGACGGAGGATAGAAGAATGTTTTTATGTGGTTTAACCCAGAGAACGTATACGGGTAAAATGGGTACGCGCTGTAGGGGAGAGAGAAGAGAGACGATATTTGTTAATTAATGGAGGATGAGAGAAGAGTTAACTGGAATAAAATTGATGTTCTTCGGTTTTGCACATCTCTTTTGTCTCTCCAGATCACAGTGAACTTACCAAGCCTGGCTGAAGACAGAATTGACCACACACGTGGCCACCTCACTGCTCTCTAGTTTGACCCAGAACTGGGTCACTCGTCTCTCTCATTAACTTGTTACTCCAACCGTAAATTTTTTGTGATAATATAACCGCCCATCGATCGTCTCATAAATGACTAATTCTTTCCCGCATTTAATTATGTTTGTTTGTTTTTCTCTCACGCAATAGACAAAAATAATGAAAACCCCGCTTCGCGACGGGTTCACGAGAAAAATGGTCGGCGTCTGAAATGTTTTGGCTGTTGATTTTTAGAGGTGGTCAATGTAGAATGAGATGAGTCGGGAAAAATCCTTCAGACAGTCAACAGTTCCAAAAACGTCAAATGGCGGTGGCAGTTACTTGAAGAGATGAAAGGAAGGGTCGGATATACAGCTACAGGATTTTCAACTTACTTTCCCTTTATTTAGCGTTGCAAGAAGGTCTTGGCGTCTAACCTAGAGCGGTACGAAATTATTCGGTCAGGTTCCACTTCGTTAAGTGAGTACGTTCTCTTGGTGTAGAACAGGGAAGCGAGGCGGTCACCTGAATTGTCTACCACTGGAGAAGATTTTGGCCTACGCCTCCTGTAGTCTGCTGCCTTTGTCCACGGCTCGTAGTTTTAAAGGGGTCGTAGTAAGGGCGGTAGCGTTCCCCATCTCCACAACAGGATGTGTTCTATGTGTGCTACATATGTGCTATGATCTTTTCCATGGGGTATCAGCTCATCGAGCGTTTTCTGTTTTAACTCAGCAATAATCGAAAGGAATAATCTGATCAGCAATGTCATATTATTTTACTGTTTACTTGACACCCAACTTCAACGTTCGATGAAGAATTCTAACCATTATTCATTCAACATTCCATTTAGTCGCATATTTCCAGTAGAACCAGGCGATTGGTTTTATTGATGTAAAAAGTTGTTACAGTGATATATCAAAAGTGTCAGCGAAATTCCAATCTTATGAAACGTGCAATCTTCGTAAAGACTCTTTTAGCGATGAGCCAATTCATCGTAAATTAATCACATTTACTACCTCAACCTTGTGTACATTATTTTGATTGTTGGTTTATGAAATGAATGAAATCGTTGACTGAACTTTTGGAAATGATTGCTCACTTCAACCTCGCTGCTGAGACTTAATTCAATTCAAGTTGGTCAGGAGGTTTGGTCAGCACTTGAGGTCAGCGTTCAACTGCCTCTTCAATTGTCCTCTTTCAATCTCTTCAATTGTCTCCTTTCGAGACGTCAGTCAACCGGTTTGTAGAATGAATTGTTTTATTTGTGCCTACGGTTAAATTATTTCCATGATAGAATGCAGGGCTTGCACGATTACTAATGAAGAGGAATCTTCAAAGTATTAACGCATTTTGCGAGAAAACGGCTCTAACGATTTTGATTAAACTTTCATATTATCTTCTCCTAATCAATACCTAACTTTTCTTTCACATACATATCTCCATGAAAATACGGTGAACGGAGATATGAGCCCCTGAAGCAAAAATAGGTTTTTTACGCTTTTTGGCAAAACGGCTTCAGCGATTTTCACCAAACTCACAGGATGTTTTCAAATAGTTAATACCTACATATTCTCTTGAATAAATGTTCCTGTGACGGTCCATTGAACAGAGATAAAAATCAAAATGTGTCAAAAATAACGTTTTTTCGAACATTTCCGTAAATTCCAGGGTAACGTCTTTACCAGGTGTGATAAATTCTAATGGAATGTCTTTCATTTACCCATACTCACATTTCGTTCCCCATCATTATTTCTGTATATATATGTTGAACGGAGATATAAGCCAAGTTAACTCAGAAAAGGAGATTTGTCGAATATTATTACTTTCCGCTACCCGAAGGGAAGGAAAGTATAGTATCGGCCCAAAAAAAAATTTGGGTTTTCTTCAGATCTTTACGTTTCAGACCCTACTGAGTCTAAAAAACCTAATTTCGGCGCGTGGTCCGTGTGTGTGTGTGTGTGTGTGTGTGTCTGTAGTTCGATTTGCGGGAGAACGGCAGATCCGATTGAGCTGGTTCTTTTTTGTTTTGTTCGTTATTTTTTGTAGACACCAAAATAAGGTTATGGACGATTTCGGCCGATGGGAAGGGGGGGTGGGGGACAAAAATGTACCAAAAACTAGGGTTTTTCGCATTTTTCTCGAAAACGGCTCTAACGATTTTGATTAAACTTTCAAATTATCTTTTCCTAATCAATACCTAACTTTTCTTCTCCATACGTATCTCCATGAAACGGTGAACGGAGATATGGGCCCCTGAAGCAAAAATAGGTTTTTTACGCTTTTTGGCCAAACGGCTTCAGCGATTTTCACCAAACTCACAGGATGTTTTAGAATAGTTAATACCTACATATTCTTCCCAATAAATGTTCCTGTGACGGTCGATTGAACAGAGATAAAAATCAAAATGTGTCGAAAATAACGTTTTTTCGAACATTTCCGTAAATTCCAGGGTAACTTTTTCACCAGATGTGATAAATCCTAATGAAGTGTCTTTTAGTCACCCTTACCCACATTTCGTTTTCCATAATTATTTCTGTATGTATATGTTGAACGGAGATATAAGCCAAGTTAACTCAGAAAAGGAGATTTGTCGAATATTAATTTATCGGTATTCCAATTTTCTCAAAAACGGCTCTAACGATTTCGATCAAACTTACGGAGTACTCTCAGCTATTTAGTCCCTACATTTTGTTACCCATAAATGTTCCTGTAAAAATGCGTTGAACGAAGATATAGCGCCCGCCTATGTAGGTGGTGTTCGAACTTAAAGGGGTGGCGGAAAGTTGTGTGTTGCTACGCACTAGTTTCAGAAAAGAACCGTTTCGTTCCTGAAGGCGCTAACCTAATATTTCAACGCGTTTCCCAGTTTTTATTTATATAGATCACATTTGTTTCCGGTCAACATATGGGCTGTTAGTGCAAGAGAGAAACAGAATTTCAAGCGGGTGAAGAAATTACCAATGAATGTCATACGAGAGGCGAGGGCTATATTTGTTAAGCTTATATTCATAATGAGGTTTCAGAGATTCACAAGAAAGAAGGGGGAGGGGGAGAGAGAACATGAAACAACATGCAGGTTTGTCTCTGAATAATAATAACTGTTGGGTGCACGTGAGGGGGAGCTGAGGATCGCAATAAAACTGAAACTCGGTGAGCGTGCGGAAATGCGTTGAGTAAAATTGAGGTGAGATGGAGTACAAATGGGCAACACAAGGGCAGTACTCGGAACGCGTGAACTGGCGCGGGCAACCGTATGCGAGAGTGAGAAGTTACTGGGGTGATAGTTGGAAGTAGAATGATTTTGGAAGAGCTCTGTTGTCAATAGGAAATGAAATTAGGAGAAAGAAATAAAGAAAGGGGAAAACCTGGGAAAGGGCGCTGTTAGAAACAACTGACTGCAGCTGAGGGATTCCCGTTGGTGAGGGGCAGGTATTGAAATAGTTGGAGACAATGACGCGGGGAAGTCCGAGGTCAAAGACTCTAACCACTTCGACGCTTTGCGTTTAACAATAACTGTGAGCATTACCGAATCTTCTGTAACAATGACAGAGATCAGTTACTTGGAGATTAAACCAGGACAAAAAGTGGGAAGAAAGGGTGTCAAGGGGGAATCCCACTGGACGAAAACTGAACCTTTCAACGGTAGCGGGAACTCACTGGCAATTGTAATGAGTCGGAAGAGGGTTTCCAGGATGAAGCAGAAGGATTTCGGTGGTGGCTTTTAAGAAATGGGGGGGGGGGGGGGGCTGACAAGAGTTGCAATGTCTCTTACCTCAGAGCCCTACCACCAGCTCCAAGTTATGACCCACCAACTCCAAACAGTTACTGACCGGTTCAACGGACTGTTCAAGGAACTATGAAACAGGGTTATTATTGATATTGTAAGGTCTTTCATGAAAGTGCGAGTTTTTTTCGAGAGAAACCAAGAAAACCGCACAAACTAACACACACAATGATCACTCACTGAAAGATTGATGGTGCAAGACGTGCTGAACAAGTTTTCGTGAACGATTATAACACAAATGAGGAATTTTTGTACATTCTGGATCCAGGCAAGTAAACAAATTTCATAGAATTAATGTTATTCCATTTTATGTTTCAAATGTCGATATCGGCTTGATTCCGCGATATTTTATCCCACTACTAGTACCGCTTTGCTGGGCACGTCTAAATTGTGCTGGCAACTGTTGTTGTGCTCAGCAACTCTCAGCCTGGGCGCATTCAAGTCATTTGAAGACGTTTCTGACAGGTCTGTTTCCTTTTCAAAATGACTGTTTCTGCAGGTTCGGAGAGATTTAAATCAGTCTACTGTCATGGAGGTTGTGGTTTCACACAATAAGCCAGCTACTCGCTTAGCATCCACCCAACCCATACCTGTGAAGGCACGCTGTGGTTTTAGGTCTTTTGTCAGTCTCCCGGTGTGGAGCTGTGGCCCATAATGAATCGCCTGGAGCCCCGTACCATCTGAGAGGGGTTCTTAACCTGGTTTCCCACCCGGGGGCTAGTTCCAAAGGGACGATAAACTGTGATCACGTTGGCCATGGGCCTTCTTCGTAAATTGGGCGAAATGGTTACTGGCTCCCCTGGAGCAGTCAATGCCAGTAGGTTCGTCTGCCATCCCGACAACCGTCGTTGGCGCTTCTACGTACGTTGTCCTCCTCGAATTGTTCTTCCATGCTCTATGTAATGAACCAGATAGATGTTGACAGAGTAGATGGCCTTACATATCCGTTAGCGGGATTTTCCAATTAGCGGGATCATTTTTTCAACGGTCACTCATCTTTTCCTGCTCATCAATTCGTTGTGCACGCCTGGAACATGGTATTCTCCGTGCATAACCAACTCAACCAGTCCGCCCACCCTATCCTTTGTTCGGTTCACTCTTTCTTTGGTTTTTAAAACTTTTATCGACAATGAATCCAAGCCACGCTCTCTTGCCCACCCATATCTCAAATAAACTAGGAGCTGGTCATCGTGCTGGAATAGACCTTAGCAATCACATGTTGTATGGAGTATGGGATGCTAGCATCCAAAACAAAGCATTCGAAGGTATATCCGCGGTCATTAAGAGTTTGTTAGAACAATTTTTAATTAGAACCGAATAGTGTGGGTTACGTTTTTTTGATATGGAGACACGCCTACCACTTATGCGCTTTGTTCCCTACTATCGAGACAGAGTAACACGATTTATTCGATTTTGTTACACAGTCGCCAGTAACTGAAACGCTCCAGCACTTTTTCCTATAATTCGTGGCGTGACTTTATGAGCCACAAAAACGTGAAGGGAGAACTTTTTATGAGCTGAACCGTTAAGCGGCAGGCGTACTAGTTGGGCATTGAAGAATGACAGCGTATTATTTTATTTTTCGTTGAAGCCCCCATATTCTAGTGCCAGCAGAAAATCGATAGATTTTCTCCTGTTCGTGTCGCACGGAGGGTGAGTTTATGAACAATTTCAACTCTTTGTAGGAGAGTCAAACGTAACGTAGAGGCGATTACTCGGAAAGTGGGGCAAGGAGGCGTGAGGTGTGAAGTTCAACACGCTTTGTTATCAAGTTCGAATATTGAAGGGTCCCAAAAACCTACGTTAGAAACTCGATTACCAATTCACCAAGGTCTAGAAATGTTAAGAAACTTCGCATGACACGTGGCTGAACCAAGCAGTTTCAAGATGAGTTTTATTTTCCATCTACAATTCCGCGGATGATGTGTGCCCACTAACTTGTACGAGTGATTACGTACCAAAGGTCTCGCCCTGCCCCTACTTGTCAACAGTGGAAGGTATAGTATAGTAATACGTGAAACGTGCAACTGTAACGTTATGAGTCTGATCAGTGTTCGCCGTAATCAGAAGGAAATGACCCGCTACAGTCATGAGTGTGAATAAATTCAACGGACACGACGTGGAATACGTGCAAGTCTCCATACCAAGTACACCATCCCGTTCTTCGAGTAAATGATCAAAACGATCCATCCCAAACGCCAACATCCTGCAATAACCGCGTCCTGCCTATGGGATAAAGGCGTAATGTACAGCATAGCCAGAAGGGATTCCGAAAACCAGGTTTTACGAGATTATTCCCGAAACAGAAAGCAAGAGAGTTTTGAAAAAAATCGTGTTTACATTATCATGAATTCCCTACGCGACGATAGCTTGATAATGGTCGTGCTATAAGTACAAACAACTCCATAAATTCCCCAACTTGAAGCGCTATCACATTCTACGTAATTATCAAGTTATGTTTTAAAACACTCAATGAACTAAGCGAGAAAAAGATAATTTGCTAGTGATATAGTATTCACTGAAGGTACGTGAGGCTGAAGAATGTCGTGTGATACGCTGCATTACATATATTCACGGAGTACTTCCCATAATTGCAGAACAAGTATTCACGGAACTTCTCATAAAAATCATATTTTGAGTTCACAGCCTTCACGGTGGGTACTGCTACTAAGGCATGACATAACTAAGGACAAACCAATAACTTCTTGGACCTGAACACAACCACTTTATAAGTAGAACGTTAAGTTAATTTCTACCTAGTTCATTTACACTGAAGATGGGTTAGTTGCCCGAAAGTCGCTGAATGCATGCGATAATGAGGGAAGTTGTGTGCGTCCTCCGCCCATAATCTCGTATTTCGACAAAGAACGTTCGCATCCTTGACCTCTATCCGAAAACTTCATGAGTGACTTTATCGGTTCAGTCCCGCGTAAAATCACAACTGACGAGGATTGTAGGAAAACAAACCCTAGGATTTCCTAACCGGAGACTTGAGAGGAAGCGACTTTGGTCTTTGGCACCACTTCTCCCAGGATGGATGCCAACGAGGAGTTTTTCAGGAACTACCTGGCTTTCCTCCGGAAGCTAGGCAATGACCTGTAAGACATTAGGACTGGCACAATAGGCCATTTGGCCGCGGTGCACATCTCACCACTGGGACAGTCAGAAGAATATATAACCTACACCTATAACTACCAAACCATTACACTCCCCCCCCCCCTCCAGACAAAAAATCTTTGGTGCAAAAAAAAAATTTTTGTCGAACCCTTCCTGGCAACTCAGTCCGCAGCACACGGGGGAGACTAGCAATATAAGAAAATTAGAAAATAAATAAAATGAAGAAAGAAATAATAGCGGGAGCGGGAAGCCTGTTGGTGGTGGCCTCGGGTAGGCAAGGGATGGGTACACTCCAGAGAGGCCGTGGATGCTAAGGTGATAGGACGCCTGCTGGACGCTAGCACCCTAGGGGGAGCGAGACTCCGGGACCTGGGTGCTTCAGGAGTCACCCCGGCTTTGTCACAGCGGGGGAGGTGCGTGCTAGTAGCACCACGGTTTCAGAGTCTCGCTCCCCCTGGAGCCCGCCGCTGTTTATATTAGCGACGAAACCACGCTCTGCTACCAATTTGTAACGTACTTGGGGAATTGTCTCACAATTCCTGCGTACAGAACGCGCGTGACAGACGTGTCTGGGCTCAAAAGAAAAGAACAAATCAAATACGCTCAATAATACTCACTTGATGAAATAAATAAAATAATGGCTCTCAAGAAAGTAATGGGAAATGAAATTATAAAGCAATTAAGACCCACTTGAATTTAATCAGCAAAAACTCGAAATGAAACGAACTCCTTTTAAAATGAAATAAATAACCTATGCTCGGATTGTATTAATACCAATAAAGGGACAATGGGGAAAATGAAACACCAAGCTCTGATCGCTTACCTTACTTCACACAATCTAAAGGAATTTAAACACTGGCTTAATACAGGGAATAATTCGTTGACGAAGCCGGCAGCCGTTCTGATTGAGAAGCGTGGCTCCGTCGCTAATATAAACAGCGGCGGGCTGCACAGGAGGCGGTCAGTGTTGCCACCTCCCGCAGCCCGCCGCGAACCATTGCAAACCCTAGGATTATGTGTCGCTACAGGGGTAACATTGGCATGAAACGTACAGCACATTTTCTATGATAATTTTATGCTAAGCTGCCATACAGAAAATTAGTTTGACGTTAAGTTACGGAATTAATTGATGTTCTGTGAGCTCGATTTACTAGCGTACAGCTTCAATGCAGAATATAGGAACGTGCAGCTTGTGTTGGAGAAAACGTTTTGTACTGCATATTATAAAATGAATCGAAGGAGGATGTAATTTGTTTTTACCTTTTACCCTTGATCAGAGGTTGCTCGTGCTCCTTTCAAAGTAACGACGGGATCCGACAACAAATCAACGTTTTGTTCATATTTTTCCCCTTTTCCGAGAAAAGGCGAGGGATAAACTAAAAGCGAAGATTAGCGAGATCCTTATAATGGAGATCTGGATTAAAGGCGATCTGGGTTTCATATTGGGAATAACGTCATAGTAACTAGAAACCCCGATATTGGTTCTCCCTCGAGGCTTTCAGGAGATAGGATGTTTAAAATCTCCCCTCAATGATTGATAGTCGAGATGGCTCATAAGGTTAAGCCTTCGGGGTGGAGTACCTGGGAAACATCGATGGCTCCACTACAACTAGCTCACACCGTAGAGCGGTTACGACGCGCCTGACCAATATCAGACTATCGGTTAAACAAATCATATAGCTCAACATGCTGTTACTTTGCCTGCCATTATTTTAAAATGTTGTGACCAGAAGACACTGGGACAACATTTTCTTCCCTACTGAGACCAAAATTAACCATTCTTCCACTGTTTTTGGCATATGGTTGAGAATGTATCAAGAAAATAGAGCTTCTGAACACAGACCTGATAACCTTTTCACACCACGCATAAATTATTTTGTCTTCCTTTGCGTGTACGAAATGAAATCAGCTTCCATTCGACTCGAAGAGCACCACACAAAGCTCTGGCACCAATCAGAAATTTGAACGTCACGTATTTAACTTTTTCGTCGTACATTAGCCTGAGAGTTCATAAAACTATCCACGGATTGAAACTCAGGAGAAAACCTCAAAATCTCTTTCAAGTCGTCGAAAATTCTGAACGAGTGGCAAGTATTTGTTTGACTGACCGTGTAGGAACATCACCTGTATCTATCTGCCCAAGTTCTGCCGCCGGTTCTGTGGGAGTTTTTTCACCTGGAAGACTTTTTGCGCATCATTAATAGTTCGTTTCAAGGGAACTCATTGATTTCCATTTGTATTCTTCCTCTTGGTCGGTTATTTTATGTTTAATTTTCGTTTTTTATTCGCTTTCATGTAAACCCTTCTCACAGGCAAGGGTTGATGCGGGAAGAAGAGTTTCCCGATGCGTCCGCTTGGTAATTTTTTCCACCTACTCGGCAATCCCATGGAACGGAACCAATGGTTGTTATGTGCAAGAAATGGTTTAAAAAATTCACCAAAAACCGAATGTTGGCAGTTTTATTACGTTGTACTTTGTTGTGTATTATGTGTTTGTTGATGCTCACTCGTGTAAAACCAATTTCAGAGCGTCTACATTAAAAAAAAAATCTAGTGCGTTTCAACACACAACTTTCCTTAGGTCTACGTCAATTCGCTTTGTACAAGGCTAATTCTATTTAATCAATTCATTCAGTTCCTTTGAACTTGGTCAAATAACACGTCACAGCAGCAGGAAGCGGTAGCGCCTACAGTTCTGGAATTTATTGTGCTACTCGTACTCGTTGCAGGACCTTTATTGAGCAATTGGTACACAGAGAATTGATGAGGCTGTAAACACAAATTTTTTAAAGAAGGATAGTAATTACTTTTGCGGAGTTATTGGGTAAACACTTTTAGAACTGATACTAAGCGAAACGGCCGTAGTTGAAATTCAGAAATTTCTGGAGTGACCCCCATGTATCTCATGAGCGTTTTCAAACTCTCACCCTTTAGGTATTGGATTGGACTACAATACCAATTCTTTTTTTACATTCTACAAAAACTCCAGCGGAGTCTATAAGGAAAAAACTGCGCTAAAAACGCTTTTGGTCGAAAATGTTTATAATTTATTGTGCCGCGCTCGTCATTTTCCCCCGAATGGCAATTTTATGGTATAGTTGCCTATTGAGAGCTATCAATATAAAAAATGTAATTAAAATCGTTAGAGCCGTTTTTGAAAAAAAAATTGGTGTTTTGATCACCATGATAACTATAGTTAACTTTCGATGGATTTTGCCCATATCCTTATTTTTGCGTCCCATGGTAACCCTTAGGCTAGAGGTTTCAGCTGATTTGGTACGGTGGTTTTCTCTAAAAACCGCGCTAAAATCGATTTCGTCGGAAGTTTCGGTAATTTATTGTGCTGCTCTTGTCATTTTCCCACAAATGGGAGTTTTATGCTCCAATTGCCTTATTGAGTGCTATCAATATAAAAAATTTAATCAAAATCGTTTGAGCCGTTTTTAAGACAAAAAAAATTTGGTGTTTTGATCACTCCGATAACTATAGTTAACTTTCAGTGGATTTTGTTCAAACCGTTATTTTGGCGTCCCTTGGAGGTCTGCGGGAGAGATATCAAGTTTGAGCTGATTTGGTACGGTGGTTTTCTCTAAAAATCGTTCACAGACACATAGACCCACAGACCATTTTCCCAAATAGTGTTTTTCGGACTCAGGAGGGTCTGAAACGTAAAGATCTGAAGAAAACTCAAAATTTTTAGAGCCAAGGAAAGTAAAAATTGAAATCTCAGTAACTATACTGAGGAAAATTTGATTACTTGGCGAAATTTGCAGTATAATCTACACAAATAAAAATGAAACCCGTTTTCCGTTGTCACGACATAGCATGAAAACGGCTTGACCGATTTGGCTGATGTTTTTTTTTTGTAGTTTTCCAATACTCTGTACCAGGTTCTTACGGAGCATAAACCAGCCACGTCTGTGTAATGGCACCCGGCTTGCGGTGAAGAAATTATTGAACAACGTCATCGAAGCCACAATTTTGAAAGTGAAGTACGAAGGCGAAGATCCCACGTATCCCTACGATACCGAACGATATGCAATTCAGTTTTAAACGTCTACAGTTGGCAGTGCGGCTTGCATTTGCAATAACAATAAATAAATCGCAAGGGCAGTCGCTAAGTGTATGTGGTATCAACCTGGAAAATCCATGTTTACATGGCCAATTATATGTCGCTTGTTCCCGTGTCGGAAAACCATCAACATTATTTATTTACGCCCCAGAACATACAACTAAAAATATGGTTATCAAAAAGCATTAGAGTAGTGAGAAGCAGTGAAGGATATAGAGGCTATTAGTTGCTTTCTAGAGCGCGCGTGATATTGAGATCAGTGTTTACTTCAAAATTCCCAGTTGTAAAAATGTTAGTGAAATTATTGAACCCTACGGAATGAACAGTATTATGAAAATATATATTTTGTTTTTTATTTAATAAAATTAGTAAAGTCCTTCTCGGGTATGACGAGATATACAAAATAAAGTAGTGCATCAAATTTACGCTAAGGCGGTACGAAGTTCGCCGGGTCAGCTAGTGTAGCAAAAGTTATCGTTTCTGTTTTTTCTGCGCTCATTCCGCTCACTGCCTTCCGTCTCACTCCAACCACCCGTCATTTCGATTCATCGCGTGGTATTGGCACCCGTATCGTCGCCCAGAAAATGTCAACTGTCAAATGCCCGTTGTAGTCAAATTATCGTACATCCGCACACGGTTTCATAGATGAGGAGTGCGTACTGCAAAACCACAACCTCCATGACTCTTTGACATTACCATAAAACTCTCATTCGTCGGGAAATAATGACAGCGGAACAAACATTTCGACAAATCGATTTTAACGTCATTTTCTTTTCATAAATAAATCAGCCTCGCATTCCGTAACACAATCTATACCATGAGCGTGTAATAACGACCATCAACTGATCAGCACCATCTCCAGAACTTTCGGAATCCCGACCGTCGTTGTTTCACTCACTAATATGTCTTTCAGTTTTTACCCGATAATCCGGAAACAGTGTCTATTCCTGTACTAATTGCTCAATAACGATCGTGGCATGAGCAGGTGCTCCACAATACATTTTGAAGCTTTGAGCGCTACTACTTGCTACGTAAAATGTAACGTTGCGTTTTAAGTACTGATACAAATTCGTTTTATCCTCTTACTTCATTTAACGTTAATTCAGTTGAGTACAGAGCACATCTTCTAGTTTCCAGTTGGTATTCTTTTCGTATTTTCTTTGTAACCATTTTCCACTTCAGTCAGTTTTAACAAAAATTAAATTAGGTGACAACTAGTTCGTTTGTCTTTATTCATTGTAAATAAAACCATTCTACTCATTTTCATTCACTCTGATGCCTCTGGAACGTTGACTAGTGACCACACACAAAATAGAGTAATTAGTAGATCAGGAATTCCCATCCCTTAGCCCCACGGAGTAGGAAGGCAAGTTAGGTATGTTGGACACACGAATGGGAGAGCTCAGAACTGAGAAATAAATTGATGTGGTGAGTAGTCGAGTATGAGTATATAAACGTGCACAAGGGGATCTCAATACATGAAAGAAAGAGAGAGAGAGAGAGAGAGAGAGAGAGAGAGAGAGAGAGAGAGAGACGAATTGTTGAGAGAACTGAAAGACGACTGTATTGCCGGAGAAGGATGACTGACTTGAAAGGAGCTGTCTGTTGAGAAGAGAAATTATTATTACAATTGAGGGATGGGGAAAGTCTAGGACAGGGGGGAAATCCGTTGTCAAATGGAAATAACTGAGGAGTGGGCTTTCACAGGTACAAACAAAAGGGTTGAGATAGAATGGGGTTTGGGAAAACAATAACTTTCTGTAGGGTCAATGTGAGCCGTTAGGTTAGGAGTGAGAGCAGATATTCCAGAGTCAAAGACCCTGCTAATTCGGCCTGCTGAACAAAATAATTAACTAAAGAACGATTTAAGTCATTTTCGTCTCTTCTCACTTTCGCTGGTGTTCGTTAAGCGTAAAAAACAATATTTATCACAATGGTGCGTGTGAGCAGGTGTGTCCCACGCTCCAAGTGGGCCCTTTAGAAGAAGCCGCACAACTTTGATATTTGACCTGCACAGTAATCTGTCCCCAGATCAACCCAATAAATCTCCATAGCGATGAACGCTACCGGTTCTAGAACAAAATGCAGCATAATATCGTAATCCGTTGCATTATTCTGTACCATCATCATACACTCCGTGACTGACAATACAACACCCATGTCAATCACATTGGGGATTCACTATGAGTTTAAAAGCACCATTTGAGGTCATTGGGACATGATGGTTAGATTAGTTGACACCAAGGTACACATCTTTGAAAGCGCCTGAAGACATGAAAAGTTGTCTGATGCGTCGCACTTGGTGTCTATTTTGGCTGTAACATCTGATTTTAGTGATGTTTCAGTTTTTACTTTCCCTAGCTCTGCTAATGAAAAAGGAAAATTATGCTACCGGCTCTAAACATATTTTTTTTAGCTGGCTTCAGATCTTTAAATTATGGGTTTTTAAGGCTACTAACGTGGGCATCTCCGTCAATAGTCAAGAGGGTTGTAAAGGAATATGTGAGAAGAATTGAATCACTGCGAGAGTGACGCACTCCAAACGTGTTATCTTTGGACGAGCACATCACATAAGAGAAGAAGGACGTGGACCAGATGGTGAGGATAAAACGGGACACAGCAAGAAGAACAGACATGCATGTTAGGGGCATAGTGATGACACCCGTCGCTGCAGGTGGTGTGGTACAGATGAGGAAACTCCCTATCATCTCTAGGCTCAGTACCAGAGACTTGAAAAGTTCGGTCAATGATACAGCTTGTCCAAGGGTCGACAGTTCATTGGGGAGCTAGGAGTGAGGGCATGGACCTCTGAGGCATTAGGACTAGCACAATAGGTCTTTACGCTGCGGTGCTCATCCTAAAAAAGGAACAATCAGAGTTATAAAAAACCCTGCAAATTATTACACAATGGTTTATTATTCTCATGAACAGCTTGACCTAGTATACCTAGTATCCGAGACCCATCCCATTCAATTCAGCATCGAATACTAGTAAACCATATGAAACATGACCTGGCCACAATGGAACTACGGAAACTAAATATTCCCCCGGCGCCAGGCGCCTGTAAACGTGTCGGGCAAGAGTCGGGGAAATTGTGACGGGGGCGAGTCGAGCGGGCGGGTGGTTTTAATGAGACGGGAGGGAGTACTAACAACGAAACGTTGACTTCCGCTGTAGTTCCCGCGTTATACTGCGTTTCGTTAATTTTTTTAACCATTTTTTGCCCATAACAACGATGGGCTTCGTCCGATCGGATTGGGGGACGCAACAAGATGCCAAATGGGATTTTGGTACGAAAGAACGAATTTTTTAGACCAGGTTAAAGGCACAAAACGGCCTGGACGGCGGACGGTGGACGGACATTGCAAATTTGGAATCTCCAAGTCTTGAAACGTGAAGTATCAAATTTTGAGGGGGGGGTTGTAAAAAATTTTTCGTGACTGAAAACATAGGGTCATTATTCAGAATAATGAATAATAAACCAAAACAACTATTGAGTGTGAAAACCCCCATTTGGGAAAATAGTGTGTGTGTATTTGTGAACGCGATTGAAAGTGACTTTACCAAATCGGCTCAAATATGATAACGATCCTCACTTCACGATAGAACGCTACAATGATGGTTGTATTCCAGTAAACTATCTACATGACACGCTCATAAAATAATTGAGAGCAACCCAATAAAATCTGGAACCCCAACAGCCGATAAGTAAGACGGTTAATTTTGTGCCTCTGAAAAACATCATGTGGGTGGTCTCATGATTTAACGTGTGTATTTATTGCTCAATAGTGCGTGGGGCATGAGTAGGACCACCTCAATAAATTCAAGTACCTCGAGTTATGTAAGAACAGAGTGAAAAATAAAGAGGACTTCTTCTGCATCCATGAAAATCTCTGAAGGTGAATTGCTCTAGGGCTTGTAATACTTGATTGAATACTAATTGTGTAGTCATAGTGGCCTTGGAACGCCTTTTAAATATTATGAAGGCACTGCCTTCATATACTATAAATGGGGCTGAAAACAATATGTCTTCCTCATTTCGTGACCGCGTGTAGACTGCATTAATAAAAGTCGTCAATCTTTTATTTGACTGAACAACATGGCTAAGGATTGTTGTATGATGCGTCGTTCCTAACATTTTCACTCACTCGTTTTCCGTTCGCCTCATCAAAACCGGCGTGCCAATTCATCGAGTGGACGAACGACGGGCGCTTTCCTGGAGGATTACCATTCCGCTACTAGAAGTAAGAGCTCCAGCCTCACTCACTCATTTTCAAATGAACGGTCAATGTGCATGCCTGATACTGTCATTCTTCGTATTATCTCTCGGTGTTTCCGTGGCAATTTCAAGTTATTTCGTGGTTTACTCCGAATTTTGTCACTTTCAAAATCCAAATACCACATGCTGACACGAGTCATTATCGATAAATTGTTAATATTAAGTCGAATGCAACCAATCTGCAAGATAGAAACTTGTTTTTGGAAACTTCGTAGTGGCGTTTGTACCATAATTTTAACACTCATTCCCATTGACTAACGAAAGTATCGGGGTTGAACATTTTTGGCTTTACCTTCTTTCGACGTTCGATTTCACGTGTCGGCACTTGTGTGGAATTAATAAAGGGGATAACAAGAGCGGAAAGCCGAAGCTTCGTCTCCGTCAGAATCCAATTCAATTTGAGTATGAAACGAAAACATCGCCCTCCGTGAAAATATCCCATTTCTTGTCGGTTTCCTATCTCGGCTGGTTCCTTCACCGAATACGACGCGGGATTTCTCAAGTGATCGAATAAAATTGAAAAGCGGCTTCAATCCAACCTTATTATCTTGGAAGCCGCGCTTGTGCCGTGGAACTGAAATCCTTCGAAGTCGGTCTGATAACCGGCCCATTATAATACGTCACTAGTTGTTATGACGTTGTTTCATTTCTTCCACAAATTGTATCAACCGCTGATGCTAATGACGTACGGTTTTAGTCGTCAATCAACCTAAGAGGTTTTCTCAGAGGCACAGAAGTTTAGCATTTCTTGTGCCAGTTCAGAAATGTCGTCTAGTTCATACATTATTATACGAATCCCATCGTATTGAGTTTTGAGTTATTTCGTGGTATAAGCGTATACTGGTGGTCTTTATCACTCACTGCGTCACTAAGAACAGGGTTACTTTGGCTCCTGGAAAACAGCCTCCTTCATACTCACCAATTCCACGACCTCTTTGTAAATCTTCCACTGGAGTCGACGGTTAATCGAATACATCTGATGCCGTTCTCCAAACAGGCCTGTTTCCTTATCAAAATGCCTGTGCCTCAACACTCATAAGGGAGTTATATCAGTTGAAAGTCAAGGAGGTTGCGGTTTCGCTATTGTACAAGAGCCTGGACGATCGCTCAGCGTCCACCGACCCTGTAAGTACGGTAGGTTGTCATTTATTCAGTCTCCTGGTAGAGCACTGTCGCCTGTGTGTCACCCCGTGGAGGAACGACCCTGGGGAATCAGCCCATACAGAGCTTGCTTGTTGGATGGGCGTAATTGGAAAACAAAAGTACGACGAGTGGAATCGTTAACATGCGAGAGGGTAAGATCAATCAAATTTGTTTCTGAGTAAACTTGTAGTATGCGCTGCACTGCCAGGTCATCCACATAGTGGCGGAAACTCTCCTGAGGGCCCTGAAGTCGAGGTTTAGAAGGACACAACGAGCTCGTGTCGGGAATGGACAGGGAGGAGGTCTGTTAGCATATGCGACAAAAAGTCCTCAAAGGTGAACGCGGGGGAGAGGGAGGTTATAATATGAAAATTTGGGGAGCAGTGCTAAGCGTCGTACGAATTGCGAAAAATGGTCGGGGGCACATTCGAATATCGTAAGTAATTTCAACAAAAATTTGAGGACACTCATGGGGTTGACGGTATAAAATATGGGAATCGTGGAGAGTGGTTCCTCTAAATATCGTGGCAAATCCTGAAGACTCGCCCGAATGCTGGGGACGTCCGTTTGCTTACAGTCAGCGGGTGGTGGAGGAAGGGACGGCGCCGGAGTACGGCAAAAGCGGCGTTTATATCTCTGGCGTGCTTCGTGACTGCGTTTTAGCCACGCCGAAAATTGAACATCGGCGCACGCGACTCACAAAAGGGAGAAACACTCGGCACAGCTAATCGGGGGGGGGGAGCAAAAATTTGCATTTGCCACAAAAGGGGGTGTCGTCAAGGGATTTTTGGGGTCCAGGAGACGATGATCGACTCATGATGGGGCAGTGTTGAACAATCCGAGCAACAATGAACAGGAGTGAACAAAGTGGTCGATGATGTAATGATCGACTAGAACATGGTGGGACGGGGGGGGGGGGTGCAATGAACACGAACAGGATGCAACGGGAACGTGAACACGTGCTCGATTTTCGTACGTGCGAAAATGCAGAAAGTACGCGTGGGAAGCGCGGCGTATTTTCGAGAGGGGTGAATCGGAAAGGCTCTGCTACCAATTTGTGACGTACTTGGGGAATTCTCTTACAAATTACCCGCGTACAGAACACGAGTGAAAGTCGCGTCCGGGCCCAAAAGAAACGAACAAATTAACTACACTCAATTATACTCACTTGATGAAAATAAATAAAATAATGCCTCTCAGGAAAGTACTGGGAAATGAAATTGTAAACCAAATAAGACCCACTTGAATTTAATAAGGAAAAAATAGAAATGAAATGAAATAAACTCCTTTTAGAATGAAACAAATAACCTATGCTCGGATTGTAGTAAATGACAATAAAGGGACAATGGGGAAAATGAAACACCAACCTCAGATCGCTTACCTTACTTCACACAATCTAAAGGGAATTTAAATACTTGATCACTGGCTTAAATATCTGGTGCGTTGCAACACACAACTTTCCTTAGCTCTCCGTCAATTCACTTTGTACATGGCCTTTGAACTTGGTCAAACAACACTTCACAGCAGCAGGAAACGGTAGCGCCTACAGCTCTGGAATTTATTGTGCTGCTCGTACTCATTCCAGGACCATTAGTGAGCAATTGGTACACAGATAATTAATGAGGCTGTAAACACGAATTTTTTTGATGAAGGATAGTAATTACTTTTGCAGAGCTAATGGGTAATAACTGTTATAACTAGTAGTAAGCGAAACGACACTAGTTGAAGTTCAGGAATTTCTGGAGTGAGCCCCATGTATCTCATGAGCGTTTTTAAACTAGGAGGAGGATCGGACTACAATAACAATTTTTTTTAACATTCTACTAACATTCCAGCGGAGGTTATAAGAAAAATAGCGCTAAAAACGCTTTTCGTCGAAAATTTTGATAATTTATTGTGCTGCTCTCGTCATTTTTCCACGAATGGGAGTTTTATGGTATAGTTGCCTTATTGAGAGCTATCAATATAAAAAATTTAATCAAAATCGTTAGAGCTCTTTTTGAGAAAAAGATTTGGTGTTTTAATCAGTATTATAACTATAGTTAACTTTCGATGGATTTTGCCCACACCCTTACTTTTGTGTCCCATGGTAACCTGTGGGCTAGACATCAAGTTTCCGCTGATTTGGTACGGTTGTTTTCTCTAAAAACAGCGCTAAAATCGATTTCGTCGAAAGTTTTGGTAATTTATTGTGCTGCTCTCGTCATTTTCCCACTAATGGGAATTTTATGCTATAATTGCCTTATTAATAGCTATCAATATAAAAAATTTAATCAAAATCGTTAGAGCCGTTTTTGAGAAAAAAAATATTTGGTGTTTTGATCACTATGATAACTATAGTTCAATTTCAGTGGATTTTGTTCATACACTCATTTTGGCGTCCCATGGTAACTTACCGGCGAGATATGAAGTTTGAGCTGATTTGGTACGGTGGTTTTCTCTAAAAATTGTATACAGACACACACACACACACAGACCATTTTGCCAAATAGTGTTTTTCGGACTCAGGAGGGTCTGAAACGTAAAGATCTGAAGAAATCTCAACATTTTTATTCAACCGATTACATAACTTTCCTTTCTACTTCGTAGAGCCAAGGAAAGTAGAAAGGGGATTTGTCAGCGATGTCGGTAGCTGTTATCTGACTAAAATGTATAATTCAAATTCAGTCTTCTTCGTCGCAACTCATGTTTTGGCTCTCAGCATGATTGGCATGTAACAATTTTTTGGCTGTGGTTCCGACATACATTATTCCGGCATCACACTTTACTCCAGTTTTATTATTTTTGTGAGAACCACATAGGTAGCAAAACTCCTGTGCGTGTTGTGTTGCATTGATTCCCAGCATCATTTGAATCTTCATGGTTCTCCCATTCTTCCGCGTCCAATTCTCTTAGAATACGAGCGATCTCTGTATCAGTGGAATACCGACGAGTAGGGCGTGACCTGAAAAAGTTCACCATTAGATTTACGTAGATTTTTTCACGAACTCTAAATTTGTTAGGATTGAACACTGCTAAAAAATGAGATCAAGATCTGCACACAATGAGTATTTATTGATCCATAAAACAATAACTGTAGGTACAGAAACGATCTAAACTCATCAAGATAACAAATTTGATGTAATTTACTTACATTGTTGAACCATGTCGCACTGCTGTGTTCTCCCCGCTGGGTCTTGTCGCGCTGCGGTGTTCCCACCGTGAGGTACCAGTTGATTATCGATGTCGAAACGAAACTGATTCCCAACATGAAGCGATGCAAACTGGACGTGAGCAGGTGCGTGGAATCATGAAAAAAAGCATACGGTGGGTGGGGGGGGAGGGGATTTCTCAGAAAAGAGATCAAGGGGCAATAATTTTGTCCAGTGTGCGGTGTAAACACCGCGCGCGCGACTGACGGAAGGTTAAGAGTTTCCGGTTCGATGGAAACGGGTCGGCTTACTTCGTAAGTTTGTGCAGCTCTTCTACAGCAAAACTTTTGAACAGTTTGGGACCCCACGCTGTATTCATTGCTCCCACGAGCCGTCCTTGTCTTCGTCATAACAAGGTTAATATATGGCCTCCCCAGTTCACGTCGCTCGTTTCTGACATTCCACGCGCTGTGGGCATCCATTGAGAAACTAGATCTCTCCACGAACATATTGGATCATTTTCGTTGCATAGTTATGAAACCGCTTTACCGAAAGCTGCTGGGTATCCAATGAGAAGCATCGAAGAGGCCGGCTGCTTTAATAGATTCTGAAGTTAGGTTTCTCCGCCCGCCGCCGCCCTGTTGAACTTGTTGATGAATGTAGCTACCGTGATAACAAACCGATGAGGGTTTCAGAAGACACCGAGTCAAGCGAAAGCGTGTTGCTTCCACTCGTGAAACTCGATATTGCCGTCCCCAATAATGTAGAAAGAACGTGAGATGTGGAACTACGCATTCGAACTAAGTTCGACTTACGAAAACTGAGCGCATCACAGTAAACACAATAGTGATTTTGCCATTATGAAACGTCGTATTAACATAAGAAATGAAACCCGGTACATTAAATATTCACGTAATTCAATAATTACCTTACTTTTTCGACGTACCTTGACGGAAAAACAATAGTGCGACTCCATAAGCTATTACCTCATTCACTGGTTCATTGTACTAGTTCCCCTCTAAGCTTGATCTCTGTATTAAACACGACGCGTTGAAACTCGTTTTGCATTTCTCTGTTCATCCACTGTTAGCAGAAACCGAACATTCTTCAAATTTAATTTAGTTTTTTCAATTGAGAACTCAAATTATGTTAACGTTTCTGGTAGTGTACACATTTTGAATACTAGAAATGTAGAAAAACATGAGCAGCTAAATGCAGTGCTTAACGTCCCTCAATTTAGAGTGTCTTCAGTAATTTGTCCAGCAATTTTTGCGATAATCGTGATTCAACCCGTTTTCCTGAAAAACAGTTGTATCACCGTCGACATTTTGTCAACGGTAATTCGGGTAGCGACGCAGTTGAAGTAGTTTGCATCAACCCTCGTTGTGTCTAGGTTGTGGGAGAAGACCTGAGGAAATAAAAAAGTGCTCTTCCGTGGCAGTTTGAAGTGGGGGATGAGAGCCCTAACGGACGATATCTCTGCTGTGAATGAAGAAAGATTCCAGTGGGATGGAAAATGTTGCATAGTAGCGGATACGTCGCATCAGCCTCGTGTGATGGGAAGTTGGTTCTGTCGTCACACACCGACTATCTCCATTTTCCTCAACCGTGACTTTTCGAACGAATAGCCGCTAAGCCCCTTCTGGTGAGGGATTCCATTACGCGTGAGTCACCTCCGGACGACCTAACGTTCCTTTTGCGGGGAGAAAAGGATCCCCCGAGAAAGAATGTTACAGACTACTGAGGTTCCCTTATGGAATGACAAAACGAAGAAGAAAAAAGAGGCACGAGACTGACAAGCCTCAGACTACAAACCTCCGACGAAGTAGCTCGAATTGATTTCCTCCACGTGATAGACTTCTCGACATTATTTAGCTTGTTCAAATGAACAACATTTGGGTAGGGCCAATAAGGACGACTCACTGATTGAATTCGATCGCACGCTATACAGATGATGAACTGCTCATGGATAACAAAATTTAGTAGTAATCACCCAATGAGCTTGAGCACACACAGAAAATGTGAAAAACGTGAAACGACTCTTTAATATTCAATGATTCACCGCAGGTTTGTTTTGACCCGCATTTTTGTTCATCAGATGACTGCAGGAGACGAGATGTGAATATAGATTACTAGAATAATTGCAATAATATCCTTCTTTTCACTTTAAGTCATGTTCATTGTGCGTCGCTACTTTGATACCGTTATAAATTATTTGGATTGTTTCGTAGGCATTTGTCGATGCTGAGACGATAATATCGGTCTCAGAGGTCTGCGTCTAGATTGAACACAATGAAACCACAGTAAATACAATTTGGCAAATTCTGTCACTTGAAGGGGCTCGCAGGACAACATGGCGAAAGGTATCGTTTCTCTTCGGGCTGTGTTGATTTCTCACACTGCCTCCCGTATCATTCAAACCAACCGTCACTTCGACTCGTCATGTCGTGCCTCGCTTCGCCCAGAAACTGTCGTTTTAATCGTTGCTGTCAGGTCATGTTTCGTATCGTTTAGTAGTATTTTTTACTTTCCTTGGCTCTACGAAGTAGAAAGGAAAGTTATGTAATCGGCTGAAAAAAAAATTTTTGAGTTCTCTTCAGATCTTTACGTTTCAGACCCCCCTGAGTCCGAAAAACACTATTTGGGAAAATGGTCTGTGTATGTGACTGTGAACGATTTTTAGAGAAAACCACTGTACCAAATCAGCTCAAACTTGATATCTAGCTCGGAAGTCACTATGGAACGCCAAAATAAGGGTATGAGCAAAATCCACTGAAAGTTAACTATAGTTATCATAGTGATCAAAACACCAAATATTTTTTTTCTCAAAAACGGCTCTGACGATTTTGATTAAATTTTTTATATTGGTAGCTCCAAATATGGCAACTATACCATAAAATTCCCATTTGTGGGAAAATGACAAGAGCAGCACAATAAATTATCAAAGTTTTCGACGAAAAGCGTTTTTAGCGCAGTTTTTTTCTTATAAACTCCGCTGGAATTTTTGTAGAATGTTGAAATAAATTAGTATTGTAGTCCAATCCAATACCTAAAGATTGAGTGTTTAAAAACGCTCATGAGATACATTGGGCTCACTCCAGAAATTCCTGAATTTCAACTTTGGCCGTTTCGCTTACTTCCAGTTGTAAACTTTTTACCCAATAACTCTGCAAAAGTACTTACTATCCTTCTCAAAAAAATTTGTGTTTACAGCCTTATTGATTATCTGTGTACCAATTGCTCAATACTAGTGTTGCAATGAGTAGGAGCAGCACAATAACATCTGGAACTGTATGCGCTACCGCTTCGTGCTGCCGTAAAGCGTTGTTTGACCAAGTTCAAATTAACTGAGTGATAAATGAATTGATTAAATAGAATTATTTTGAGTGTTTAAAAACGCTCATGAGATACATGTGGGTTACTCCGGAAATACCTGAATTTCAACTTTGGCCGTTTCGCTTACTTCCAGTTGTAAACTTTTTACCCAATAACTCTGCAAAAGTACTTACTATCCTTCTCAAAAAAATTTGTGTTTACAGCCTTATTGATTATCTGTGTACCAATTGCTCAATACTAGTGTTGCAATGAGTACGAGCAGCACAATAAATTCCGGAACTGTATGCGCTACCGCTTCGTGCTGCCGTAAAGCGTTGTTTGACCAAGTTCAAATTAACTGAGTGATAAATGAATTGATTAAATAGAATTATTTTGAGTGTTTAAAAACGCTCATGAGATACATGTGGGTTACTCCGGAAATACCTGAATTTCAACTTTGGCCGTTTCGCTTACTTCCAGTTGTAAACTTTTTACCCAATAACTCTGCAAAAGTACTTACTATCCTTCTCAAAAAAATTTGTGTTTACAGCCTTATTGATTATCTGTGTACCAATTGCTCAATACTAGTGTTGCAATGAGTACGAGCAGCACAATAAATTCCGGAACTGTAAGCGCTACCGCTTCCTGCTGCCGTAAAGCGTTGTTTGACCAAGTTCAAATTAACTGAGTGATAAATGAATTGATTAAATAGAATTAACCATGTACAAAGTGAATTGACGTAGAGCTAAGGAATGTTGTGTGTTGCAACGCACCAGATATTTATATACTGAATCTGATTGGATGGGCCTCGGAGGGGCGGGAGTGCACCAGGCTGTGCTAGAGAATAATAAACCGTTACGTAATAATTAATAAATAATACGTCAAGCTGGATTTTCTCTCGTGAGCTTAATGACTACCGTGCATTCTAGTGCACGAAAACGTTAGCGTTGCTGGGTCTGAATACGGATTGATTTCTGTAAGTTTAAATGTGGCATTGGGTGTGAGAAGAACTGCTTGGTGCTTCAACTCTTACAAGAACACGGTGCATCTTATTCCGTCCCATTCACAAAATATACGTTTCACTTCTGTTCTACCAGAATCCCTAACTATGTATAGTAGAGTGAGGCTATTTTAGAAGTAACTAGGAAGATGAGTGTTTTCAGAGAAAGGAATTGTTCAAAACTATAGTTCCTCCGTTTGCCGAACGTTGAATACAGAAGCGGCAATTACCAGTATGACTGCGAAATTAACTTGCAGTTGAGCCGAGCAAGCAAAGTTCTGAGGGGGAATTTCATGTTAAACCGTGAAAAGAACAGCTCCGCAGGATCTAATTAAATGAATAATACTCGATTCATCAAGGAAACATTGCGAGTAGGTTTCGAGCGACCGTTTCTCATTCGTTATCATGATTCTAAATCAATCCCAAACTAGCGCAGAGATATCTGAATACGGAATCACTTCATCCCACCCACTCAATCACCGCTGTACCTCTTTTTTCTTTTATTTTTTCAAAAATATATATTATCTGAAATGGAGATTTCAACTGACTTGGGAAAGAAGCGTCGTTAAATAAACCGCCTTTTGTTGGCCGTTATGTTCTGAATTGAACCCCGATTCCTTTGTAATAAGAGATTTATGGGATATTGGTTTAAAGCCCATTGAACGAACGCCACTCTGAAGGAGATTTGGTACCCATTTTCTTCCTGACAACCCAAAACTTTGCCGAGCCCGCTTTCTATTTCGCCAGCCATGGAATCAAAATCAAACTTTTGACTTGACAATAGGGACACATCTGCGTTGTTGAGGTGAGGGAGATGAAAGAGAACGATTAGAAATATTGAAACAAAGATGAATAGTGGGGAGATTATGAAATAGCGTTTCATTTGCAAAAATGCTGGCTCGATTTGATAGTAGGTGTCCAGTTTCAAATATTTGTGCCTAAATACTTCGTTGGCCATACTCTAATCATTCGAGACTTGTCCCGACTTAATTGAGTGTCGTTTGACAAATATTGTCGTATGTGCTTCAAAAACATATTTATAGCCTAAAATTACGGATTTTCGCATCAGTTTTTTCGATATGTTACTGACACGTTTCAAAGTGGAATGGTTACAGTGGAGCGTTGTGGGGTTGGGACGATAAGCCGCTTGGTGGAGACAATCATGACTCTGGTCTGATTGTTAGTTGTGGATATTTCAAATTTGCGCTTCTGAATTAAATCAGCCGTCTAAGTTTGTGCATCGTCGATACCTATAGATGGGTTTGCTACAATCGACGGTTGCTAGTTTCAGACGTAGAACAATACCCCACTAAATTCAGCTAACCAACTCCCTATCATTCAGTGCCATTCTTGAAGGTGGGACGGTATCCTTTTGGATGGACCCAACCAATCCCCAGTTACATGATTATTAGTTGTCGATAGTCCGTACAGGCCAAAAATACGTTTTCTGGTAACACCGGAGCTTAGAGCTTTCCAGAAGGTGGGTGAAAACTTTGCTAGGAATGACGTGCTGCAACAACTTAAATTTTTTAGTCAGAATCTGAACAGTATCGTAAACGCTCGCGTTGGGACGAATTTCACAACTTTCCTCAGCCCCACGGACATTCGCGAAATAAATTCCGAGGAAATTTGGCGACCTGCCCCGGCCTTGGCGGAAGAAGCCCGAAAATCTCGTAGTGATCGTTAAACAGAATATCTGGTGCGCGGCAACACACGAATTTCCGCAACCCCCGTAAATTTCAAATCTGTCATGACTGAGTACACAGACGCAGTATTTTTGTTCAAGGCATTTCCATAGAATCATTTATGCTGAATAAAGCTGTCAGGGTGATATTGATTGAGATCAAAACCTGCAAATTATTACACAATGGTTTATTATTCTCATGAACAGCTTGACCAAGTATTACTGCTCCCCCATCCCATTCGATTCAGCATCGAATACTAGTAAACCATACGAAACATGACCTGGCTACAATGGAACTACAGAAACAAAACGTCTGATGATTTTGCCCCGTCGGGTCGGGGAAATTGGAACGGGGGCGCTTCGAGCGAACCCGTTGCGAGTCAAAATATCTGGTGCGTAGCAACACACGACTTTCCGCCACCCCTTTAAGTTCGAACACCAGCTACATATGCGGGTGCTATATCTTCGTTCAACGCATTTTTACAGGAACATTTATTCACAGGAAAATGTAGGGACTAGTTAGCTGAGAGTACTCCGTAAGTTTGATCGAAATCGTTAGAGCCGTTTTTGAGAAAATTGGAATACCGATAAATTAATATTCGACAAATCTCCTTTTCTGAGTTAACTTGGCTTATATCTCCGTTCAACATATATATACAGAAATAATTATAGAGAACGAAATGTTGGTATGAGTGACCAAAAGACACTCCATTAGGATTTATCACATCTGGTGAAGAAGTTACCCTGGAATTTACGAAAATGTTCGAAAAAACGTTATTTTTGACAAATTTTCATTTTTATCTCTGCTCAATGGACTTTCAGAGGAACATTTATTGAGAACAATATGTAGGTATTAACTATTCGAAAATATCCTGAGAGTTTGGTGGAAATCGCTGAAGCCGTTATGCCAAAAAGCGTAAAAACCCTATTTTTGCTGCAGGGGCCCATATCTCCGTTCACCGTATTTTCATGGAGATATGTATGGAGAAGAAAAGTTAGGTATTGATTAGGAGAAGATAATTTGAAAGTTTAATCAAAATCGTTAGAGCCGTTTTCGAGAAAAATGCGAAAAACCCTAGTTTTTGGTACATTTTTGTCCCCCCACCCCCCTTCCCACCGGTCGAAATCGTCCATAACCTTATTTTGGTGTCTACAAAAAATAACGAACAAAACAAATGAAGAACCAGCTCCATCGGATCAGCCGTTCTCCCGCAAATCGAACTACAGACACACACTCATACACACACACACACACACACACACACACACACACATACACACACATACACACGGACCACGCGCCGAAATTAGGTTTTTTAGGCTCAGTAGGCCTCAAAACGTAAAGATCTGAAGAAAACCCAAATTTTTTTTTTGGGCCGATTACTATACTTTCCTTCCCTTCGGGTAGCGGAAAGTAAAAGGGAGTCGAGCGGGCGGCGTTGGGAGGCGAGCGAGCGAGTGGGTGGTTTTTTAATGTGGCGGGAGGGAGTACAAACGACGAAACGTTGACTTCCGCTGTAGTTCCTGCGTTGTACTGCGTTTCGTTAATTTTTTTAACCGTTTTAAAAAATTTTTCGTGACCGAAAACATAGGGTATTCAAAATTAGACACTCATCAGTGATAGTTTGAAAGTTTAATCAAAATCGTTAAAGCTGTTTGTGATGAAATTTCGATGTATCCTCCACCATCTACCACCTCACAGCCCTACCGACTAAAATCGCTCATAAGCTAGTTTTCACACTGTTAGATAAGAACTAGTTTAATCGGTCCTGCCATTCTTTCGCCAATCGAACTACAGACTCAGACCACGCCTCGAAATGTGATTCGAAGCCAACAATGCCCTCAATCGTTTTTAAAACTCTGTGCACCCCATGTGTTTTATTGCGTTCACACAAGCTTTCTTTCTACGAGAAAGTTGATTTGATTCATAAATAATAATAATAATGATAATAATAAGAAACGGGGGAAATTTCGTCTAACCAATCATTGCAGAACTTGGATTGCCCCAGATTATCTCATACTCTCAATTGAATGCTCAGCGAGTAGGTCATTTATTGACCCTTAGAAAACATTTGGGGGGGGGGGGGGGTTGTTTGTATGTATTACTCTTCTTTTACCTGAGGCTGTGAAATAAGTTATTCAAGAAGCTCTTCATCAGCATTCCAGAACTACTCTCAATTATCTTTACAGAGTAAAGGGCTTAATGAACTACAACATCGTTTATGCAAAACTGTTCGCACCAGCTGGAGCTGAGTTTATAATGAAAAACTGGAGAAGTAGGTTCATGTCACAATTTTCAGTGAGATATTAGGTTGCTCTCATAATTCTTTCCTGAGGTGGAAAACGCTTCATAAAAGTTCTTAATTATTCATAAGCAAATATTGCCAAAACCGTAGCAGACTTTTTGAAGAAATTTGAGAAATAAAAAAATACTACACAATTTCGATTGATTTGGTTCAAAACCGTGGAGTAGTGTATGATGAAAAACAAAGGGACTCAGTCCCAAGAGGCAAGGGGAAGGAGATCAGCGTAAGAGAATGTTTCGAATTGGAGTGGCTCCCCTCGCAACGCCTTGAAACGCCTGGTGATGCATACACAACCAGCTGATGCATCTCCTGAGCCTATATCGCATACTAGACCCTGCCCCGGGACACAGTCAATACTGAAACTCTGTTTTCATTTGCCTCTGGATATCAAAAGCTTCTGCAACTGTCATTGTCGTAGCTCTTGGCCATTCGAGTTACTGCAGACTCGTTGAGACTACTGAACGGTCTCTGCCTTCGATCCTCCCTCAGCAACAATCAGTAAATACTGTGACATTACACAAATAACGTGGAAGTGCCTGATCTTCTCCACGAGTGTCCTCTCAGTGGTGCTACACAACACGGGGAGTCTTCACAGTGTATGAGTGACAACGTCATTAGACATTGGGACAGATGCTAATGTTATGTCACTACACAGTCGCCGATTCTACTCAAGTCCAAGACCAACTAGTGTCTACAGGAGCAAGCAGCCGCATTCAGAACATCGTTTGTGCAAAACTATTCGCACCAGCTGGAGCTGAGTTTATAATGAAAAACTGGAGAAGTAGGTTCATGTCACAATTTTCAGAGAGATATTAGGTTGCTCTCATAATTCTAGAAGAACTCTGCCGGTTATTCTGGGTTCTTGCTATTGGTTCAAGTACTGAAGTTCATGCACACACGCACGCTCAAATCAGAAATAGAATGGACTGAAACAGCTTCGTGTTCAGTTTTATTCATCTCAGCCTTGAGTCTGTAGGGACCATCGACCATCGGGATCACATTTATTCGGAACTTGTCAAAAAACCACTACTGAACAAGGGTGCATAGTTGTGATACGTAAACAATAAAAACGACTGAGACAACATGAAGGTATGGAAATTGATAATACTTTGATGGAGATAAACTGATTAGTTAACACTATATTTGCTCCAATCAAAACGATACGTAATCGAACCTGCTAATGGATTTACCTCTCAACCCCCGAACGAAAGACGGAGAAGAGACAACCCCAAATCACGCTAAACCGCTTCCATTTCACTCCCTGTAGGTATTATTAGAGGTAACCAATTCGAGCATCCCTCCTGCGATCCATCCAAATGACCTATCCAAGCCTTTCTCTTTTTACTTGGCTCTACAAAGTGGAAAGGAAAGTTATGTAATCGGCTGAAAAAAAAATTTTGAGTTCTCTTCAGATTTTTACGTTTCAGACCCCCCTGAGTCCGAAAAACACTATTTGGGAAAATGGTCTGTGAGTCTGTGTGTCTGTGAACGGTTTTTAGAGAGATCCACCGTACCAAATCCACTCAAACCTGATATCTAGCCCGCAGGTTACCATGGGACGCAAAAATAAGGGTATGGGCAAAATCCACCGAAAGTTAACTATAGTTATCATAGTGATCAAAACACCAAATTTCTCAAAAACAGCTCTAACGATTTTGATTAAATTTTTTATATTGATAGCTCTCAATAAGGCAACTATACCATAAAACTCCCATTCGTGGAAAAATGACGAGAGCAGCACAATAAATTATCAAAATTTTCGACGAAAATCGTTTTTAGAGCAGTTTTTTCCTTATAAACTCCGCTGGAATTTTGGTAGAATATTAAAAAAAATTGGTATTTAGTTCAATCCAATACGGTGAGTACTAAAGGGTGAGTGTTTAAAAACGCTCATGAGATACATGTGGGTTACTCCGGAAATACCTGAATTTCAGCTACTGCCGTTTAGCTTACTACAGGTTCTAAAAGTGTTTACCCAATAACTCTGTAAACGTAATTACTATCCTTCTTCAAAAAATTAATGCTTACAGCCTCATTAATTATCGGTGTACCAATAGCTCAATAATGGTCCTGCAATGAGTACGAGCAGCACAATAAACTCCGGAACTGTAAGCGCTACCGCTTCCTGCTGCCATAAAGCGTTGTTTGACCAAGTTCAAATTAACTGAGTGATAAATGAATTGATTGAATAGAATTAGCCATGTACAGAGTGAATTGTTGTAGAGCTAAGGAAAGTTGTGTGTTGCAACGCACCAGATATTTTCGAAGAAGCTCATGGCAGACTGGCCTAACTGATTTACAGCCCCATGATGATATCTTCACTTCAAAATTGCCTGGCCGCGGTACACCGTCACTATTATGGTGTATTATTGATTCTGAATAATAACCCTTTGTTTTTGGTCAGCCACATTTTTTTAACCCCCCTCCCCCCCTCGCACACACACACAATTTGTTATTTTACGTTTCCACGATTTGCAATGTCCGTCCGCGGTCCGGGCCGTTTTGTTAAAGGCCGTGGTCTAAAAAATTCGTTCTTTCGCAAAAAAAATCCCATTTGGTATCTAGTAGTGCCCGCCTGCTCGGCAATCCGATCGGAGGAAGCCCATGGTTGTTAAAGGCAGAAAACGGTTAAAAACATTAACAAAAAGGCAATTTTGGGAGTTTTATCGCAAATACGCCGTGTCTGGGATCGTTCTCAAGGTATTTTTAGATGCTGGATCGAACGAACGAACCGAAAGGCCTACGAGGTAATCGTTTCATCGTTTGTACTCCTTCCCTCCCGTCTCATGAAAACCACCCGCCAAAGCCTCGTCGTCCCGTTGTAGCCAGGTCATGTTTCGCGTGGTTAACTGGGATTTTTTTATGCTGAATCGATGGGATGGGTGTCAGAGCTGTGACACTCCGCCAAGCTGTTCAAGAGAATAATAAACCATTGCGTAATAATTTGCAGGGGTTTTAGTTCTTCATTGTACGTTATTTAGTGCTATCTCTTATTGTCTTGGTGCAAACGTAACCAACTGTTGAATTGTCACTGTGTGTAGGCCTGATCCGAGCGTGCCAAACAGCTCACTCCAAAACTGTCTTTCTTGTTTTTGATCAGCAGCATGCTTTCAACGATGGTTTGTACATATTACATCCTATAGATATTCAGAGGGTAAGGGGGGGGGTTGGCTACGCAATCGTTCAAGATATTTAGCGAATGACTAGGAAATACCACCGTGAGAGGTGAGCTTTCCGTATATTGTGAAATATATCTTTGGACACGTTTCATTCGCTTTGCGACATGATACTCCTGTATAAGCTTCGCTAGAACTGTGCCAATGTCCCTTGCACACACACCTACTCCGGTTCCGTACCTTCGCGTAAGCTCCGCGAGCTGCTCATTTATTTGATCGGCCAACAGTCTCATCAAATAACGCGCACAACCGACGATCTCGTCTTCAACGAACTTGAATGTCGCTGCGGACAGGAGCATCAACGAGAACGCGAAATCCATCATCATATCAACCAATTTACTCGCGGAGAATATATTCATTGAGCGTTCCTAAATAAAAAATAATTGGTGTTAACTCCACTCAATTCTATTTACAACTGCTCAGGCATGCCACTTGCATTTATTTTGTGGGTTCACGAGCGAGGATTACGTCCTTAAAATAATTCGTAAATATAACTGAAGAAGGAACTTTAAGCCTTTTCCCCGAGAACGAATCACAGGAAGTATTAGCAGCGAATGTGATAGTAGACACTGGTGGCAGTACCATACAGGTAGATTTTCACAGCCAACACAGGGCTACAGAAAGTGACATCGGGTAATTCCAACCACGAACGATTTGTTATTTTGGAGTATTTAATATCTGGCCAAAGTAGGTTTGAGACCTTGAGGCAATCGATCCTAACAGTGTTTCAATAATGCTTTCTTTTTTACGCTTATTTTTGTCTTTTTCGTAGTGTTTTCTTGGTGCGCGAAACGTTTCGATTAATTACTGTTAGTGTCGTAGGACACAGACTGGTGACATGGTATATATCGTTTAATTTCCGACAACCTAACTTGATGTGAGGTTCACATTCCTCTTTTGTCAAACGTACCTTTGTAATGTACCACACACTAGCTATGAAGTGACTCGTGGAGGTTACGTGGGATCACTCTGAGCTCTCGCTGTTCATTAGAGTCACGGAAAAACTGGATGTCAATGCACCGGGCCCACCCGACTCTTTTATGGATGCTAAAGCTTCCGAAGGAAGAGATACCTTCGAGACAGCTGTGACGACTACTCTGTGTTGTGTTTTTTGGGATGTGAACCCCCTGATGGGATCTATCTGGGTGCCGGTCCAGGTTCTGGTGGGTGCGCTTCTCAGTTCTGAAATCGATAAATCACCAGTGACTGGACGTCCTAATCTGTTCCGAAGGTAGGTGAGAACCCCTCCGGTTTGTTGTGGAACTTAGCTCAAGTGAGGTCACTGTCAGTGTTCAGAAACCTACTGATGGAAGGGCAATCTTCGCTGGTTACTCGGAACTTTACGGCGAAAGGTAACTCATTCCATCGATTGAGGTCCAGCATTTTGAACTCAAGGTGGGAGATTTTTACTTTCCGCTACCCGAAGGGAAGGAAAGTATAGTAATCGGCCCAAAAAAAAAATTTGGGTTTTCTTCAGATCTTTACGTTTCAGACCCTACTGAGTCTAAAAAACCTAGTTGCGGCGCGTGGTCCGTGTGTGCGTGCGTGTGTGTGTGTGTGTGTAGGTGTGTGTGTGTGTGTCTGCAGTTCGATTTGCGGGAGAACGGCTGATCCGATTGAGCTGGTTCTTTTTTTGTTTTGTTCGTTATTTTTTGTAGACACCAAAATGAGGTTATGGACGGGGAAGGGGGGGGGGGCGAAAATGTACCAAAAACTAGGGTTTTCCGCATTTTTCTCGAAAACAGCTCTGAGGATGTTGATTAAACTTTCAAATTATCTTGTACTGATCAATATGTAACTTTTCTTCCCCATACATATCTCAATGAAAATACGGTGAACTGAGATATAGGTCTATGAAGCAAAAATAGGTTTTTTACGCTTTTTGGCATAACGACTTCTACGATTATCACCAAACTCACAGGATGTTTTCAAATAGTTAATACCTACATATTGTTCTCAATAAATGTCCCTGTGACGGTCCATCGAACAGAGATAAAAATCAAAATGTGTCAAAAATAACGTTTTTTCGAACATTTCCGTAAATTCCAGGGTAACTTTTTCACCAGATGTGATAAATTCTAATGGAGTGTCTTTTAGTTACCCATACCCACATTTAGTTCCCCATAATTATATCTGTATATACATGTTGAACGGAGATATAAGCGAAGTTAACTTGAAAAAGGAGATTTGACGAATAATAATTTATCGGTATTCCAATTTTCTCAAAAACGGCTGTAATGATTTCGATCAAACATTCGGAGTACTCTCAGCTAACTAGTCCCTACATTTTGTTCTCGATAAATGTTCCTGTAAAAATGCGTTGAACGAAGATATAGCGCCCGCATATGTAGCTGGTGTTCGAACTTGAAGGGGTGGCGGAAAGTTGTGTGTTGCTACGCACCAGATATTTTACTAGATTGATTAATGTGGAAGTACTTTTATGATCCCTGTTATCAAGAGGTGATCAGTTCAGAGAGTCATATTGGTACGCAAGTCTCACAACGTGCAAGTTGTACAGATCACTACTTGGCAAGTTGCAGCTCGCAGTTGGAACGTTAATTCACTCTGGGTAACCAAACCGAGGAATAACAGAAAGTCTTTTAAAACATCCACGTCTATCATATGGTATCTGTGAGCGGATTCCACCATCCTCTCCTTGCTGCTACGCTCCTCTGTCTACACCTCTCCAACGAGCTTCTGACCATCTCCAACAATCCAGACCTCCTTGACTACGTCCCTCCCCACATGAATGACAGTAAGTCAGTTTTGAACCGCTTGGCATTTAATCTTGTCATTCGCATTCCATTCAATCTACCAAATCTATTTCTGAATCACTCGCATCAGGTCTCCTGCCGATGTTTTGTTGCATCCAATCAAAACCAGCTCAAACCAAAGCACAACAGTTATCCATAGTGGAATAGAACTTCAGATCAAAATCGAAATAAACCAGAATAATCCACTCTCCAAATGGGTTTCCATTCCCGCGATAGTCTTCGTATTTTTCCTGCTAGTTTTCCCATTTCGGGTTGAAAACAACTGAACCCCGAACGTACTAAACTTTTTCTCCAACTTCTGTCTTACTATATCTGTTAGCTTGTACCCAATTGCAGTGTTCTGCCAGTTTAAACCTTCTAACTTAGTTTCAGCTCTGCGTTTGAGCGGTAATCCAATGTAAGATAATAAGAGGAGCTTTAGAACCTGCCTGGATCTCTCCATAAAAGGTGCAGTAGTTAGTTCGTAGTTTGCAAGAGCTCGAGGAGATTTGAATTGAAATTAACTTAATAATCAAATTTACCTAGTTCAGTCGTTACTTATAGAGTTACACGTTGTACGTAATTCAATAACTACTTTTGTATGGGACATAAAAGGCAAGTTTTATTGTACATCAGCCATACTTTCGTGAAATAACGAAAATAAGAGTAACCTTATTAGTTAAAATGAAATTACATATTGTTCAATTCGTCAATGGATAATTGGAGACTAACAGGAAACACCGAATCTGTTGATTAATCCATCTGAAAACATACATCCTCACTGATACAATAACTCCTATTGGTTTGTTATTCTTTCGGACTGAAACACCGTTTTCGGACAAGAACATTTTTCTACAACCCCTCTCAAAATTTGGAACTTTACGTTTCGAGGCGTGGAGATTCCAAATCTGCGTCCAAATAAAATTGCCCAAACTTCGTATTTAGCTGATTTTTTTAAAACTATTTTTTTGCTCATAAGAACTACGGGTTGGATGTCGAAATGAGGAGAACAATGTGATACCAAATGCAATTTTAGCGCGAAATGTCGGATTTTTTAGACCATGATAAATGCAAAACGTGGCCTGAACGGTGGACGGACGTTCCAGATTTGGAATCCCCTCGCCTTGAAACGTTAAGTGTCAAACTCAGACGGAGGTCGTAAAAAAAGTTACTGACCGAAAACATGGGTGCATTATTCGGAATGAATAATAAACGAAGTGAGTTATGACGTATGAGCATATGCTCACCCTTCGTAGAACCAGAGCGGCGGTAAGTTAATTTCATGTTGACTCCCCATCTGCTTGTAGATGAACAGATATATTGCGAGTGATAAAAAACGCTGCAAATTATTACACAACGGTTGACTATTCCCATGCAGAGCATGATTGGGACCCATCCTATTCAACCCAACCCAACCCAATTCGAAAAATATCAAGAATATAACATGTTTATAGTAGCAATCCGGAAAACGACAACTCTTGTGCAAACGAACGCGTTCGAGATCCATCCCTTCTGATTCAACGTCGAAAAATATACGAACGAAACGAAACATGAACAGTGCGCCGAAACAATGGAAATTGACGTTTTTTTTAGGCAATTAGCACGACGTGACTAGTCGAACTGACGGATAGTTGGAGTGAGGCGGTAGGCTGTAAGCAGTGATCAGGCCGAGGAGAAAAGATAATTTTCACGACGTTGTCCCACAAGCTCCCTCAACTACCAGAATTCACATCACTCATTACATTAACTGAGATTTCACTTTCGTCCAACTAGAAGCACTTCTGCATCTCCGACACTCGTTTTATTCGACTCAGCATCAAAAAATACCTAGAAAACCATACCAAACACGATATAATTTCGATGACGCTGCCAGATTCTCGTTGTTGGCTAATTCCAGCAATAATTGGTTTCTTCTGATCGGATTGACGAGCAGGTTGATTCAACTAGATACCAGATGGTGCTTTTGTGCGGAAGAAGGGCCAAACATGGCCCGGACGGAGATGACACATTTGAAAACTCCATGCCTCGAATGATGTGTCAAATTTTGAAGGGGGATTTGCAAGATAATTTTCCGTGACCGGAAACAAAGGTGTATCATTCAGAATAAATAATAAAGCATAAACGATCATTATGAATGAATAATCAATCAAAACTGCGCTCAAACCGACGTTTTTCGATATTTATCATTCGTATTCCAGCGGTTCATTGTTCTATTGTGTATTTCGGAATTGTCCATTTCCAAAAAGTAATATCAAAACTTTTAGAGTGACAATGAAAATATTTGGAGTGTCGTTCCCTATGGAAAATATAGTTAGTTATGAACCGATTCTGCTCACAACTTTACTTTGACGTTCCATAATTTGCCGGCTAACTGCGAATTTTGAGCCGTTGTCCAAGCCATTTTGTCTGTTCACCGACTCGCACTCAGAGCATTTTCCCGAATGGTGCTTTTCGGGCTCAAGAAGCCCTTGAAACGAAAATATTTGAAGAAAGCTCAGAGGTTTTGTCAGTTGATCACTGAACATTCCTCCTCGTATGGGTAAGGAATGTAACGACAGGTTCACATAATCCTCCTTAAAGCATGGCTAGTTGTTGTTCTGTTAAAGTGAGCTTACTCGATCGTAGCTCAAGATCGAATCGCGCGTATAACATCCAATACACTAGACGTAATGAAGTGGGGAAGGAGATAGTTCAATCTAATTTTAGCTCCGTCAATAAATGCCGCCATCCGTTCCTTCATAGCGGCGATGAAGTTAACTGGAGTTCCAACTCCATACTAAGCGGTTTCAATATACGACCACCAGAATGTCGAACTGAAATTAAACCCTGTTGATATATTAAAAATGTATTGATTCAGTAAGTTTCAAAGTACACGATCAATCAACAAGAGGCACGAAAGCCGTTTTCCGTTTTACGCAATAAACCGGTATTTGTACACATAACGGTTTGTAATCCTGTAAATATTTGTTACGCCTCGTGTACAATATCGTCGTTAAACTGTCGAGTGTTGAGAAATAAACATATTCTATTGACGATATAGTTGTATACTTTGGGATTGGAAAATGGGAAATACTCCTGCTCTCCCGATTGAACCAGGCGTATCATTGTCCAACTGAGGAACGATAAACAGAAACATTATTTTCAAGTGTGTACAGCATGGAGAAAATGAGTATCATAAATGGTGCTTGTTTTAGGGGCAGTAATGAGTAATTTGACGAGGATAGACTTTAACGCATAACGAACACGGAATTTACTGTAGCACGAACTGGTAATTTGAAGAGTTGGGATATCACAAGATTTGAAAACTTAGATGTACAAAGAAGAAGTGACTAGAATAAGATATGAGTTTGAGCATAAAAGCGCGAACAAGTGGGGCTCTGAAGGCGTGAAACTAGTTGTATGGGAAGGAAGGAGAAATCCAAGTTAAATGTCGATGAGAGGTGGAAGAAGTGTCCGTTGAGAGAATTCGAGACGGCTGTATCGCGAATTTTGTTAAATGACTGTGTTGAGAGAACTGGTGACGACTGACTATCGCGAGACTTCGTAGGATAATGAGTTTGGGAGGAGCTGTCTATCGTGGAGAGAAATGTGAATAGAGAGGAGAAAATGATATTTTGGAATGTCCTGATGAAGGAAAACCCCATTGTGAATGGAAGTTAAATGAAGAGGTGAAATTTCCATAGGTAACAAAAGGGGGTTGAGGACGAACGTCTTTGGGGAAACAATGACTTTGCCGTTAAGGGCAAGGGAGTCTCGTTAGGGCAAGTGCGGGAATTCCGAAGTCAAAAAACTCATACTGATTTGGCGTTTTGCGCCAAACAACTACAAGTAACCTACAGTGGTCTTTACTGTGTGTCATACCAACATGTCTCCAACATTCGTAACTGTTCCCTCTTCGAAACGGTTCTTTCTAGAAACGTCGAACCACGTAAATATGAAAGTTTGAGTCGCACGTTAACAAGTACAGACTTGTCCAATTCGTTGACTCTTCACTCCTTTGAAAGGGCGGAGCGAAGTATCCGTTCTCATCCATTTTTCAACACTTTCAACGAGTGAACGTGAAGAAGTGCAGATGATTGGATCAATAACCACGAGAATGAAACGAACGTTTGCGGCAATTTCAAGGTGCATCAGGAGCTGATTCCCGTATTATTTATTTCCAACTGACGCAAGTCAAGGTGGCGTTACAGCAGATTCGGTTCCATAATTTTAAACGGGTGAGAATAGGGAGAGCAGAGCCGTGGAACAAAGCATGAAGAGTTCATTGTTCTTAGCGGCCCGAGATGTCTTCTATCCGTTTTCGCAAGCGTAAAAACCATGTTTTTGTGGCATAGGACTCCGTTCACCAAATTTTCGTGGATATTTTTATGAAGTACAAAAGTTGGGTGTCAAATCGTGCAGGATAATTTGAAAATGAAATCATAATCTTTATATTTGTATCCGAGAAAAATGCGGAAATCCCCTAGTTTCTAGTACGTTTTTGTCCCCCATCCTCCTTTTTCGTTGGTGGAACTCGCTCACCACCTTATTTTTGCGCCCTGAAGTATCACAGATAAAACCAAAGGCTAACCAGCTCAATCAGTTCAACTGTCCTCCCGTGAAATGAACTACAGACACATGCGCGGAAATTACGGTTTTTGGATTCAGGCCTCAAAACGTGAAGGTCTCAACACACGACTTGATTACAACACTTTCCATACCTTTGAGTAGCGAAACGTAAAAACGTCTTAGCCGTTTTTCCCAAAAGTATTTAAAAAAGTCGTTTTGCTTCGTGGATCTATATTTTCGTTCACCTAATATTCACAGAGGTATTTGTGGGAAAAACAGTTAGGCATTGATCAGTAACAGGTAATTTGGATGTTTAATTAACAGCGTTAATGCCGCTGTCGAATTGAAGTCGTGAAACCGTCCTTTTTTGGCATTTGACTACAAAACCCAATCCGCACTTCTGCACAACATTGATTATTGACGTGGTTGATGACAACCGGGGCTCATTACTAGATCCCCTTTCTGTTTACTTGAACCAGTATAGCGACGTGATAGGCGAAAAGGAGAAATCTGCTGCGACTTTAATTTAGTGTAAATTAATCCTGTGCGAAGCAACTTAGGCGGCAATTCGATCTTATTATATTAATACGTGCAAAATACAACTTCACTCCAGTGCGTCGAGCAGTAGAACCGAACGACCACGTTTTAAAATGAATTCACCTCTTTTTTCCATGGGATAAGCTTATTCTTATCTGATGAGCTGTGCTGAGTTCAAACACGAATTACGAGTTCGTCAATTTTCGTCACCGTAGACACCACCTCAGTGATTCAACATTCTTATCGACCCAGTCAACTCCTCCCATCTATTGATTATACATCATACCATTCGAGCAAACAATGAAAATTCCTGTCTTTCTCCTCTCGTTTCTGTCAATCCGAACCTGTCAATTTCACGGATAAGACTTATCTCACAACAATCGTTAGCAATCAAAACGATAGTTTTCTCATTCCATCCGGCATTGATGGCCCAGGTGATGAAGGACTTGTACGATTTTTTCTTTCATTTCAGATATTTAATTGATTTACTTGAAGGGATTAGCGCTCAGAGTGCTACCAATCACTGTTCAGGATTGTTTTTAAGCAATTTACTCCCTCTATTTTTCCAACCGTCAAGTTTGAAAAGGTATTTCCTCAACTAAGGTCGAACTGATGCCAACAAGACCAGCTTTCACTGATGAAATGACTATTTCTACTGGCGGGCATATGGTTTCTTTTGATTCCGTACCTGAGAGAACGAGTTATAACGCAAGGCCATCCTTACGTCCCGAGAGTCAGAGAGCATGTTGAAGTGGCTCATTGAGTGATCAAACTAAAAAGAAAGTTGGGCAGAAACTAATTAGGTCATTGAAAATGAAGCTTCCGTTTGAATAAAAGTCTGACATTTAGGTCACAATATGATGTCAAAGTTGGAGGGTGAGGCAATACACGTCCTTTTGGGGGAAGGAAAGGCCATAAACTGTTCATGGAAACATATTACACATATACAAGTTAAAAGTGTAGAGACTTAGGGGGACTTTTTAAAAAGGATTTATTTTCAATTTACAGAATTCAATAATAAGACTTTAATTTTTACAATACTTTGCAAAATGGGACAGAGGAGGACACGAAGTTAACAGCAAGACGTCTGAACGAGAACACACCGAGCTGTGGGGTGGTGAAAACATTTATAGCCTCCTATGAGCTGACACAGCAGCAATGACTAACGGTTCAGCGTCTTGGTACAATACAGCATTTCATAATGATATAAGTCCTCCCTCCCAAGTTTCAAAAACAAATTAAACAATATTGTTGCCCCCATGACGTTTATAATTACAATAATAATAAAAGGTTGGTTTACAATGATTAAATTCCCGAGAGTTAACAAATGCAAAAGAACGGAGTACAATATCGTGAAGCTATTACTTCTTACGCTGAGTTACTCTGGCTAGTTATTCGAATTTTCCTCTTTTGGAGCTGAAATTGATAGATTGAGTATGAAATTAAGAGAATAAAGATCAAGTACAAAATGATAGTCCAGAAGCTTGGCACTAATAACTCGACAGGTTGAAATTGACTTTCAACGTACTGGATTTTGTTCTTTAAGGGAGACAATAACGTTAGATCTTCTAATGTGATTTGTTTGTTTAGTTGAATTTTAAATGTGGGTTTTGACTTTACTTTTGAGAACACACCGAGCTGTGGGATGGTGGAAACATTTATAGCCTCCTATGAGCTGACACAGCAGCAATGACTAACGGTTCAGCGTCTTGGACAATCCAGCATTTTATAATGATATAAGTTACATATTAGAAAACATGGAAGTCTATGAACGAAAAAACTTCAATGGACAGATCATAAATGAACAAATCAACTCAAAACGCGACACCACATTTACACCACTCAAAACAGTACACGAATGGAAGCAACCAACTGACGGATCTATCTAGAAACCACCCTATACAAAAAAGACTTAGATTCAACTGTTCAACGCAAAGCGCCGAATCAGTCCAGGTTTTTGACCTCGGAATTTCCGCTCCTGCCCAACGGGACTCACCTACTGCGAGGTCATTGTTTCTCCAAAGGTCTTCGTACCTGCGGAAATTCCACTTCCACGGTTATTTCCAATGGTGGTTTTCCCACCTTTTCCCTGCCCTCCATTTTCAGATTCCTCTCCACTACTGATACCTTCTCCCAAAACCATTCTGCTTCGAAATATCGCCGAAGTTGGACCACCCCCATTTCCTAACACAACGGGAGCGGTCGTCTTCAATTCTCGCGACAGACACTTGTTTCACCTCTCATCGACTTCTAATTCGGATATCTCCTTCCTTTCCAGTACAACCAGTTTCACGCCTTCAGATCCCTACTTGTTTGCGCTTCTATACACAACTCATATCAGTGTAATCTTCTGTGTACATCCAAGTCTTCAAATCTTGTGATATACCAACTCATAATTTACAAGTTCGTGCTCAACTAAAACCCGTCTCCGAGTTTCATTCAAATCTATCCAGGTCCAAACATTGACAATCAACAGACTATTTAAGACATACAAAACTGCCTTTACATTCCTCTCCTTTCACTTCCAACACATTTCCCTGGAGGTGTATAACCAGGTTCCTTTCCCTCCAAACCATCCCCCCCCCTTCCAACACAATTCCATCCCGTTCACCTTTATCTTCTTATACAAAGACTACGACTAACTAACTGACTTTAGTGTTGACATGACAGCCGAACCATGATGTCTTTACATCGAAAGTGCTCACCCACAGTATCTCACCAGCCAGATAAGACGGACCCACCAAACAGGTACGTTAACTTTAATAGTTACTGGCGGAATTAACCCAATCACATTAATAAGTGTGTTAAGGTTTATGTCTTGGTTATGAACGGCTACAATTCGCATATACCGTCTACTAATTAGTTGGTGGTCCAAATAAACCTCACAACGTCGGGTATCGATTCTACTTCCGTAATTATTGAAGAATGATGGCGTTGTAATCTCACAGGCACATGCTCACATGTTGTATCAACCAAGGATTTTATTATGGGTTTGTTCGAAAGGGGTTTTCTTTCAGATAAACAAGTGTCTCATCGCGATATTCCACCAACGACCGACCGTCATTGTAACTAAAATAAAAATCGCAATTTTATTTCGCGTTATCTTCGTGTGTGATCGTGGCACACAGTTATGGAGAAACGACGGCAGATCTGAACCGACGATATACAACGTACCCGAAGCATGTATCTAAAACTACGTTCGACTCGGAAGTTATTTCGAATTTTCAGGACGTTGGCGCCAAGGGTCGGAAAAACTTTATCCCAACTGCATAACGAAACAAATCGAGCGACCATAAAACACGGACGGTAAAAGCTAAGTTTGGCTCTCTCGATGAAAATATTCAAGCGATCCAGATGGTCAATGACATAGAAACACGACTTTATCGGGCTCTCCTTATGCCGTCGTTAGAACATATTTTCAAAACAGAACTTTGTACTTGGCGAGTAGAAGTTCGGAAAGCACGCTTGTGATGTATCGATTTCAGAAAGTGAATAAGTCAAAACATTATCCGGTATACTTCACGATCAACACATTTTAGTGACATGCGCTACGATACTCAATCGCATCACTAAAATTAAAACAAGTGCAGTGCTGCATCACGATATTTCATTAAAGTACAAAATCAACTGTAAAGCTTTGAATGTCGATGCTACGGCAAATTTTCAACAAAGGAAAGTGATAAATTTTTCTTACACTTTAAAATGTCGTATTTTATCGCTTTTACAATTTTTTTTGGATTCATCAACCTTTCCCCGCAAAAAAATTGTAATAATGCAGGATAGAACGATAAATGGTGTACAACGTTACAGTTAAAAACATGGCAAATATGATAAATAGAAGTTTTTTAACATCCCAACTTTGAAGCTGGTCGTTTTCCGTCTTTATTGAAGAAAATTGTGTTTTTTATACGTGGTACTGTATTCTCTGTAGTTAAAAACCAAGCGGTCTTAAGCTTTCAACAGTGCTATCAAAAATAGCAAGACGACGCAGCTAAACAACGACACTCGGTATCGAGATGACGAAGAATAATATTTGAAATCATAACCAATGGCAGTCAGAAACATGGATGAGCAGAGGATACTCGATTTGCGTCTCGTAGTTTTCAATTCGTATCACGACTAAACTCAACCAAAGCCAGCAAGTATGCAATGGAGCGTTGCATGTAGAGGAGCCTTCAGTCAAAATAGCACGGCAGTCACGTGTTTGAACATTTTTGCGCCCAAGTCTGACGTAACTACTGCTTAACCTGTAAAATTAGATTCAACTGCCTAGTGATGCTTGTTGTTTAGGTTTAGAATAACATCGAAACTTTCAGTTAGGAAGTTCTGGTTTTCCTCAAAGGTGGCTCACTGGTGCTCTAGCAAACGAGAGGAGGGGAAGGATCTTTGCTCGGCCGTCATTAACGCTGTTATGAGTAAGGCCTCAGCTGTTCATTGGCAACCAGGGTTATGGGAGACGGTCCCAGTTGAGTGTGGATGGGAAAGTCAGCCTCTATCCCCTCCACCATCCTCTTCCTCTATTTCCTCCTGCACTTCTACTGTTTCTACCGCTATAGGCTATTGCCAATACCACACTGTGACTGGGCATTTAGAAATACCGAAGCCCCAAGTCCAACAGAAGCATCCTGTCGAAAAGAATGAAAAATAAGCATTGGCAGATCAGTTTACCAGTGTGCTTCTGAGATATGTGCCTCACAGATCCAACCAAGTATTCGCCTAGCACTCATCAAACACAAAATTTGTTTTTCATACACAGCTCTTAGGATTTCGTCATAAATCCCGCTCATAAGATACTGTCGTTCTCAAAAAGATCGTGTCGGTAGTCCAATAAGGCACCTATGTTACACAATGGTGGTTTACTAGCGACTATGAAATAGTTAGAAACATCATACGAAATTTAGTCTATCGAACTACTGTCGTCTCATTGACTAACTTTTCTCACAGAATTATCTTGACATTCCTAAATGATACCCTTGCGGTGATCACTGTTAATCGGTAGAGACATGAGCAGGGAAACCCCTATGTCATGTTCTCTCGTGTCCATATGCGCTCAGTGAAAAAAAGGCAGTTAGTTAGTTGGCTGTGCGAAGTCGCGCATCAGATATTTTGCCTGAAGGTCGGTTTAACACTTGGGATACGGAAGGCAGAAAGAGCACATTGTGTAGTACGTAGCCATCAGGTCTTGTTGTGGACGGAGATTAATCACGTCGGGTTGAGAAACTCGATCGGAAAATTATAAATTAAATTAAAGAAGATGAGCGGCAGGAAGGGTTGCTTCGCATCGAAGATGTCACTTCATGCGTTTATTAGATATTTATGATCGCACTGTAGCTCAAAAATGAATCGCTAATGTCCTCTGAAAATCTGGGCCAACTGAAGATTATAGGCGAGGGGAGGTTTGAATTGGATTAGTACCCAATGTTCTGTCCCCCACGATTAATAAAATCAACAATGAAATTCGTCAGAAAAAGGAAATGAGAGGGACGAGTTTAGAGAAAGAGCTACCCGATCGAAAATGTTTAACTTAGATTCTACCCCTGAATCAGCTGTCATCGAATTACCACAAAGAATTCCCAGGTAAGGAGGACCAGCAGATCTACAACCAGAAAAAGCATGACTGAACTGATGGAAAACAACAATACAATAGCCTTAACATCCAGCTTTGACAGGGGTTAACGAAAGTTATATATTTGGAAACCATTCCAAATTAATTGACTTAGCGGCCAGACGATGATGTCTGTTGGGCACACGAGAGGTCGAGAGTGGAAGATCGAAGTAAAACAAACTCGGTGAGCGTGAGGAGTACTGTTATAAAGCAATGAAGTGAATGGAGTTTGTCTACAAAAGGGCGACGCAAGGGACGACTCGTAATATGGGTGAACTGGCAGGGGAAACTGTATCGAAAGTAGATAGCGAACTGTATGGGTGGAGAATAGATAAAGGAATGTTTCTGAGTGAGCACAGAAAGACGAGTCTTTCGCGCGAGTTTGTAGGTGAATGAATTTAGTAGGAGCTGTCTGTTGTGGAGAGGAATCTGAATTTGAGGAGAGGGAAAAAACACTTGGACAGGGAAATCCATTGCCTACCGCGGAAGTGGAATTCCTGCAGGTAGCATGGGGGGTGAGGGGAGACAACGACATTGCCGTTACGGCAGGTGTGGGCATTCCGAGGTCAAATACCCAGACTGATTTGACTTGCGTCGAACAATGTCTTTGCATCGATAGCACTCACCCACAGCGTCTCACCAGCCAGAGAAGGCAGGCCCACCAAACAGATACCTTAACTTGAATAACTCCAAATTAATCACAAAACTATCTGTCCTGTTATTTCTTTAATTCCAATGTGGGGAACATTACCACCCCCAAACAAAAGAGTTTTTGATAGCCCAATGAACCTACCGGGTGTACCTAACTACTCTCAGGTTATTAAATGGGTCTTATCAGATCACCGGGTGTACCCAATTAATTTTGAAATGTTAATCAGTGAACCGCAGGCGGTCACATGAGTCACTAGCGTTCGGGTTCCTATTAGTAAAAATCAAAAAAACTGTTTCGCAACGTTACGGGAAGCGCGGTTTGTGATGCCGACCCTCAACCTCCCTCTTGCAGCCCATCTTTGGCCCATCGCTCCATGGCCTACATTTTCCATGGACGCCAACCTACAGCTGACTATCTCAGGCCCTATGCTCCGTGGCTTAAGCCCTTCCTGGACGCCAAACCTTCGCTGCCTAAGCCTAATGCGTTCTCAAATCCTACGACTTCCCGAACACCCCATTGCTCTGTGTCATGTAACTACCGCTCCATCTTCTCGCCTACCCGCGCAGCCGCAGGGCGAGTCTACTCATTCTCTACTACTCAAAGAGTCTCCAATAAAGACTCGTGATCATACGCACGGGCTCCTTGTATAAGGAGGAATGATGTTAGGTGCACGATCCAATTGTACGTTGACAAAAGGACAGAACGAGGTTTAACTCATTTCGCATGAAGAGTAAAGACGCAGTCGACGAGAAAGGAGTTGCGGTAGTTTTTCGACCGAGAAAGTAGGTAAGGCATTCTTATTCCGATTTTGATTTTAACGACGAGACTGGCTAACCTTATGAAATTACATCACCAATATGCAGGAAGTGATGCGATTTTTATTGCTATCCGCCCTGATATCTTATGAGCGGGATTTATGACGAAATCCTAAGAGCTGTGTATGAAAAACAAATTTTGTGTTTGATGAGTGCTAGGGGAATACTTGGTTGGATCTGTGAGGCACATATTTCATTATGTAGTCTGATACCATGCGATCAACGTGAACAATATTCATGTTATATCATGAAGGTGGTACTATATAACACCAATGAGGTGTATTGTTATTCAACTACAGTCTCTATAAAAAAACAAAGAAAATGATTTGAGATTCACTCAACTTCTCTATTACATGTTGAGTGTTGTTATAAATTTTCGATTAGTGTTCGGTTCTGTGAACTCAACATACTGATAGAAAGATTACAAATGGATAGTTTTTGGCACAGTTAAAATAAGCATCATTTACCTGTATTCTTCATACATTTAACTCTTACTCTGTCAGAATAGAGGGGTTCCAAGAACGGTACATAGTAAAATACCTGGTGAGACGCATCACACAACTTTTTTTGGCCCTACGTTCATTCAGCGATTTTCTAATGAATCAGTTTTTCATTGTTTTTGAAACGACGTTCTAAATAAAAACTGGTGGCTCTTGGAATTCCGGAATTTATTGTGTGCTCCTACTTGTGCGAAACTTATGTTGAACAAGCTGTACAAAGGTGGTTTATGAGAGTGTCGACATGATGTTTTTGAGAATGATTGTGTTCACCGTTTCTTAATAATCAGATACGAACTGTTAGAAATACTGTATGATATACGGCTTACATACTCGTATCTTATGAGGGTTACTATACGACAATCGTATAAGCATTCAATTGGACTGCCAATCCAATTAACATTTGAGCGTAATTAATAAGGAAAAACTGAGCTCATTTTTTTCAAAGCCTCATTCGGCGTCTCATGGCGACCTACAGGCTAGTTATCAGGTTTGAGCCGATTTAGTACAGCTGTTTTCTCTGAATCGTGTTGTGGCGGAAACAAACAAAAAATTAGTGACGTTAATTGAAGAATGTTTGAGTCGCGGTTTCCGGATGGGCAAAACTGGACCTTATTCTTACCGTTGTAGCTTATCGCTCTACCGTTTTGCGCTTATCGCCACCTTACATCGGGACCCCCTGCTCAGCTCCACCTCGAGTCGTGAGGTTCTTCTTGTTTCGTCTGGCAGTCTGCGTTAAGTTGGCATGAACGACTTTCGTCCTGATTCCCGCACCACTACAGAGTCAAGAATTTTTTTTGAAGCAATTAACGTACCGTTCTCGTACCGGGCCCAAAACTGCATCGAGATCAGAAGCAGAAACTGTGCCAGATCAACCCCAACCTCCAGAAAGGTTCTCTTAATCATGCCCATCTCGTCCATTCAGAGAAGTTTCCTTCCCTTTTTTTTTTGTTTGTAATGAGCTCAGTTAGGAGAAGAATTAGTTGTTTAGTTATTTATTTGTGCTGCAGCCCTGAGATTCGTTTTTTTATTTATTATAACGTTTTATATATTCAAGAAATTTTATTTTATCGTGGGTTCATCCCCCTAAAGTTATCTGCGTTCACAGCACAGTATAAATAAATGGCGCCCAACGTGGGGCGAGGTTCACATGTGTTTTCTGCTTGCACCTTGCCCCGAAGGAAGCTCTGCTACCACTGTGGGTACAAAGAGGTGAATATATTCTCGTGCCCCAACTGTAGCTTGATGGAAAAGAACGAGCTAGGGAACCAGTCTTAGGGGGCTCTCAACTTCCCTTGCCGTTTTTAGATCCCTACTAACCAGAACCAGACTTAGCGTTATCGTCTTCTGCCATTCCATTACTACCCTGCATCGTTCCGCTGTCGTTACCTATCGCCTCACATCCTGGTTCGGAAGTGCCATCGGCTCTCCTGGAGGCAATTTCACCGGAATTACCGTCTCTTCATACAATCAACTCTGGCTTAAATCTTGATGTTTCTTCAGATCTGCTGATTTTACCGCTGCTTTATCAACCAATGGAGTTGTCGAACTCGGGTCAGTTTCCTGTACCGAGGAATCATATTAACGTTCCCGCTCTGTGTGACACTGGCTCACGCCTCTCGTTCATTGGAGATCTCGGCTTACAGCTATTCGGTATTGGACAAAGCCTCCCTTCAAATGAGAAGACCGACCCATTCATTGTCAAAATGGCAAATGGAGCTCACGTCACTGTCTCCAGTTGTTTCCGCTTTAATTTTCTAATCGGTAATCGAACCATACCCTGTCTTTTGTACTATTTGTGCTCACTATCATTTCCAGTAGTGATTGGTTTGGATTTGCTGAGGAGTAACCGTGTTGTTACCGATGTCGGCAACAGAGTCTGGTGGTATTCAGAGAACCCCAACCAAAAATTCAGTTTTCGTTTGAACTGTCCCTTAGGGCCTCAGTCTAACAGGAATTCTGATCCACAGAGTGCAGTTTCTTGCGGCATCAAAGATTTAGGAAATTCAGAACGTCAAACCTTGAATAAAGTGGTCACGCTTGGTCTCGAGTCCTTGAAGGATTCTCCCGGGTTAACGACTGTCATCACTCACAAAATTGATGTTGGATCTTCTACACCGACCAAACAACGTGCGTATAATTATTCTCCAAAGGTTCTGGAAGCTATGCACACACAGTTAGATGAAATGTTAAAGTCTACGGTCGTCGAACCTAGTAAGTCCCCTTGGGCTTCACCTGTGGTGATGGTCCACAAAGGAGATACTTACCGGTTTTGCATTGAATTTCGCCGGGTCAACGCCTGTACGAAGAAAGATTCTTATCCTATGCCGAACATAAATACGTTACTGGATTCCCTGCGACATGCTGCCTATTTATCGAAGCTAGACCTCCGGCAAGCGTTTTTTCAAGAACCTTTAGCGGACGAGGAGAGCCGCGACAATGTTTACAGACACTGTTCGGCGCAAAACAGTATCAGCTTTTTGACCTCGGAATTCTCGCACCTTCCCCAATGGGACTCTCACGATAAAGTCGTCTCCGATTCTCTCAACGAACACTTGTTCCACCTCTCATCGACATCTAATTCGGATTTCTCCTTCCTTCCCCATACAACCAGTTTGACGCCTTCAAAGCCCTCCTTGTTCGCGCTTATATACTAAAATCATATCCTGTTCAAGTCATCTCTTCTTGTACATCTATGTCTCTAAATGTTGTACGTTCCAACTCTTCAAATTACAAGTTCGTGGTCATCAAAACCCGTCTCCGAGATTCATTCAAGTCTAACCTGGTCCAAGCAAGTGTCACGCTGGAGGGGAACGAAATGACAACACGAAGTGGTGTCACAAAATAAGTATATAACATACTTTGTTCTTCAAGTCTCCCCCCCCCCCCTCGATCCACCACCCTCCTGGTCGAAACAGAGAAACTTTATTTCACACACACAGGTATCATTCTCTTTAATAGTGTTTTTCCACTCGGAAGCTTTTTAATCTGAAAATTTGAGATCTGGACCAAATTTAAAATAGTTCTACCCGATTACATAACTTTCCTTTCTGTTACATAGAAGCAAGGGAAGTAAAAAACAATGTCGAATACAGGTTAGAAAATGTCCTCATGTACACGTAGTAATCGTTCATACAAAGTTGTAGTTATCAAACTAGAAACATTAAAATTCAGATAAATTTTGAATTAACCGTAAAATTAATATCAACAACAGTTTTTGAAAAAGTTTTCTTGTAACGTTGTTCCTACTAAATTAAGCGAAGACCAGACTCAATAATTTCCTGGAGAGTGGAGAGGTGGGAAAAAACATTTCTTCATAGTTTGGAATTTTTTTATACTGAAGAAGTTGATAGCTCTACACTATTGGGTCATCGATAGAAACTATTCTGATAACCATTGATAACATCGAAGGTAGACCCAAGTACCGAACGTTTTTTTTTTCGAAAAGGAGAAGTGCTCTATTCATAATAAACAGTTGAATTAGGAGAATGGGTGGTATGCTAATATTTATATTTACAGATTTGGCCAAATAAAGGAGGTTCTCGACGGTTGACGAGCTGCGCTGACGGCAGATGACCACCGACTAATGTGACGAAGGACGCATTTCCCTCATTCTTATGATAACGATCCAGGCCATCGCTCAACCGGCCTGCATTCAGCCCCACAAACGCGGATTCGTGATTTTCCGATTGAACATTATCGCGTTCGCTTTCTCTGCGGGAGAAATAACAACACGGAGCAGAATATTTTTGCCACATCTGCGCCATCTGATGGAGGATCAGTGCTGAGGGGGAAAGCGGGAGGACTAGCCCTCCAACAATTGATTTATTTGACGACAGAGTATCAGGCTCGTAGATAACGAGGGAGGGCAACCTACAGCATCAACCCGAGACATCGTTGGGATCCACAGTTTCCGCTTATTTATTGGTCGAACCAACCGCTATATTCATTACCGTCGTAAAAGTGGCCAACTCAAACTCGTTCAATATTCAAAAACCGAAACGTCACTGATCGACTGAGCGTTTAAAACTGGCGTATTCCTACCAAAATACGTTTATTATATGCAAAGCATCAGCTTTAGCTGGAAAGGGTGTCAGTGGTTCGTCGTTATCGTGGTCATTTAGGGAGAGGGACCTCTGACAAATCTGTGTGGCGCAGTCTTCTTTATTGCCAACTCAGATGGTGATACTGGACTACCCATATACCAAAAAAAAATAAAGGCATGCTGAGGTTATAATGACCAACAAACTCAAAAACATCCGTCAGCCTCTCATCTTTTTTCTTCAAAGTGTTGAAGAGACTTTTGCTGCCCAACCCACTAAAACACCTTAAACCGTTATTGCAGAATACCCAGTTCGGCTTTCGTCTCGTTGACCTTAGTCCAATGCAGCTCCAGATCGTCGCCAAAATGCCACGTCTCAAAAATGTTGGTGTAACGTGCTCATCAGGTGTGTGAAGGCTTTGTCAAAGGTTGGAAAGATCTGAGTTTGAACCAACTGTTTTATTCTTTTTCAGGAATTGTGGGCTCTATAAGCCCAATGGGTATCATCGAGAAAATACTTCTTCTTGAAAAATTCCGAAAGAACGAAGTAAAAAAAGACAAATATACTTTTAAATTCTATTTAATCTCCGTTTCTACGTAAATTTAAATCGAAAGAGCGACCAGAATAAGAATAATCAGAAATTCGGTTGATGGAAATGAAAATGTGAATATACAAAATGGTTCATAGATGCTAACTGAGGGCGTCGTGAAGCCAGAAATGTCAATTCGGGGTTAGAAATGAGTGAGCTGTTGAATACTTCCTGGGGCCTAATTAAGGGCTCATTGAACAAAGGTTGGAGATATTGAGTAGACATTGCGGAATTGGAAATATTATAGCGTGGAACAAGGGATGAAGGGGAATGACTTTAAATCATTGAAGGAATCGACTATAGCTCCATCCCCTGGTTGGTAATTGAAGGAATGCTCTAGAGAATGGCGAGGGAAGCTTGACACCTTGGCCTCGTGAATCAATCATCACAATCTTGGAACGCTCACGTCACCAAAATGTGCAGCACTGTGTATACAGACTTGAGTCCCATATACTGTACAGATCTACACCCAAAAACTGGTGGTTGCGGAACCTCGTGTAATGCGGCACTCTTGTAGAGTCAGAGGCGATGTCTGGTTTGCGGAATGTTCCACAGTGATAAAAGTTACCTCATAAGATTTCAAGAATCGCATCTAGGTGAGCACGTGCAACATTTACATGGACAAAATTCATGTTTTTCTGAGTACCACGAATTCTTGACGAATAACCTTATTAACTGCAGCCGTGGTGAGAAATGTGAGTGTAGACCAAACAACAGATTAAAATTGTCGGAGAGGAGCGGGAAGATGAGTGCAGCAGCTTTTAACAGTTTAGGACGAGAAAATGTTACAACGAAAAAACCCTGCAAATTATTACACAACGGTTTATTATTCGGATAATCAGCTTGACCTAGCATTAATGCTCCGAGATCCATCCTGTTCGATTCAGCATCGAAAAATATCATAATGAAACCCAAAAAAGGTCGAAAAGAACTAAAATCGTAATATCGTAATATTAAAATAAACAAAAAAACGAAAGTATCTAGAAAAAACTGAATTTTAATATGAAAACATGCACACTAAATACTAATATCAAAATTTAACCAAAATTGATGAAAAAAACCAAAATGAGAATGAAACGAAAGAATCTAAAAATTGAAACGAATTAAAAACAAAACGTCAGGGGAAATTGGAACGGGGCACTCAGAAGCGAAGCGCGTCGTCGTTAAGGTGGCCAAAGGGGTCGTTGGGAGGGAGGCGAGAGCCGCCTCGAGAGCGGTTGGTTTTTTAAAGAGACAGGCGGGGCGGAGAATTCAAACGACGAAACGCTTGTAGCTCCGCGTTGTACTGCGTTTCGTTAATTTTTTAACCGTTTTTGCCCATTACAACCACGGGCTTCGTCCGATCGGATTGCCGAGATGGCGGGCACAACTAGATACCAAGTCGGATTTTGGGTGAAAGAACGAATTTTTTAGACTACGTTAAAGGCACAAAACGGCCCGGACGGCGGACGGCGGACGGGGACGGGGACGGGGACGGGGACGGGGACGGGGACAGGGGACGGCGGAAGGACATTGCAAATTTGGAATCTCCATGTCTTGAAACCTAAAGTATCAAATTTTGAGGGGGGGTTGTAAAAAATTTTTCGTGACCAAAAACATTGAGTTATTATTCAGAATGAATAATAAACCAAAATGCCGGAAGCGGAGCAGTTTGGAAAGCGCTCTTTATCTTGAATGAGAAGTAACTTGGTGTGTGAGAGCAACGAGAGAAAGAGTAAGAGAGATAGGAATGTAAAGGCGAATGAAATACGTGTGAAGTCGATGAGATTGAAACGGTCGGTTCGGAGTAAGAGTTATCGCTTTAATTTAATATCACATTTACTTGTTCAGGAAATTGTCTTCCGTTTTGGTGTGAACTGTCAAAATTTATTCAAGTTGTAATTTAATTTTCGAAAGAAGAACAACGGAGTCGGTTTCAGGGATCCTGCTTTATCTGGACATGTTCAAAATAAAAACGATCGGGGTTGAGGACTTCAAAGCCAGACGTCTATTTGTGAATCAGGGGAATGCATGAGCGGTTGACGGAATGTGTAGTAAAAATGGCAGACTTAGGAACGCCTAGTTACTTTTTTGAAGGAATTCAGTTTTGAGCTGATGAGCAAATTTGGGTGAGTTGACTTCGGCGGAAGTACCGGAAGGACTTCAGAACTGAAACAAAACTTGTAACGCATCCTCGATTTAGGAGTATGTTCTCCAGCAGTAACAATATACATTTCACAACAGTTTTAAGTTATGTTGATGAGTTGAGCGTCTAAACGGTTCAACAGTTCGAATCATTTAATGTAATTGTACAACGGCTTCATAATTTTGGTAATTATTTGAAATGTGCGTTTTCGTTATGGTGGAAATAATTTAGTTCCGCCACTAGGTAAATTACTCAAGTTAACGTACCTGTCTGGTGAGTCCGTCTTCTGTGGCCGATGAGAGACTGTAGGTGAGCGCTTTTGATGTAAAGACATCATCGTCTGGCCGTCAAGTCAGTACTAAAGCCAGTTAGTTGGCCGTCGTCTTTGTATATGAAGAGAAATGTTAACGGGATGATGTTGCGTCAGGGGAGGTGGGTGGAAGAGAGTAGGTCATGCACCTCCAGGGAAATCTGTTGGAAGGGAAGGGAAAAGAATGTAAGGGTAGTACGTATGTCTTAAATAGCCTGTTGATTGTCGAGTCTAAGTGTTTTTTGTATAGGGTTGTACGTAAATCCATCAGTTGGTTGTTTTTGTTTGTGTGTCTTGAGTGGTGTTGAAATAGTGTCGCATTTTGTATTGATTTGTTCATGTATGATGTGCCTATTGAAGTTTTTTCGGTCTTTGTATTGTTTATGTTGTTGGATGGAGCATTCCAGTATTTTGGTAGGTTCGTGTCTAGTTGTCTTGACGTGGTTGGCAAGGTTTGAGTCGTCTTGTTATGTTTGAGTCTTGAATCGTTTTCACAAGTACAAGTTATTGTATATACCACATTTGGTTGAGTGGGTGTGTTGTTTCAGTCTTTGCAGTTACAAGCAAAGACAGAGAGTTGTTGCGGTATTAAGTGTGTTGTCCGTAGGTAATGCATAAGCCGTCCTCTTGGAAGATGTTCGTTATTCCGTGTAATGTCGTCCTGTGTGCAGTGCAAATGTGCAGCGTCTGGCCAAAGCCGGTGTATTTTCCAACTTTGCAATGTCCGTCCGCCGTCCCCCATCCCCCGTCATCCGTCCGCCGTCCGGGCCGTTTTGTGCCTTTAACGTGGTCTAAAAAATTCGTTCTTTCGCCCAAAAATCCCATTTGGTATCTGGTTGTGCCCGCCATCTCGGCAATCCGATCGGACGAATCCCATGATTGTTATGGGCAAAAAACGGTTAAAAAAATTTGCAGCACGGTTGCTTTTGGTTTATTATTCATTCTCAATAATAACTCTATGTTTTCGGTCACGAAAAATTTTTTACAACCCCCCCTCAAAATTTGAGACTTTACATTTCAAGACTTGGAGATTCCAACTTTGCAATGTCCGTTCACCATCCCCCGTCCCCCGTCACCCATCCCTCGTCCCCCGTCCGCTGTCCGGACCGTTTTGTGTCTTTAACGTGGTCTAAAAAATTCGTTCTTTCGCCCAAAAATCCGATTTGGTATCTAGTTGTACCCGCCATCTCTGCAATCTGATCGGACGAAGCCTGAAGAATCTAAAAAAATTGAATCGTATTAAAACCAAAACGTTGGAACGGGGGCGCTCGAAGTGAAAAGCGAAAGGGGAGTTGAGTGGTGGCGTCGTTGGGAGGCAAGCGAGCGGGAGGCGCGCTCGCTCGCCTCAAGCGCGGTTGCTTTTTTAATGAGACGGGTGGGAGTTCAAACGACGAAACGCTGTAGCTCCTGCATTGTACTGCGTTTCGTTAATTTTTTTAACCGTTTTTTGCCCATTACAACCACGGGCTTTGCCCGATCGGATTGCCGAGATGGCGAGCACAACTAGATACCACATCGGATATTTGGGCGAAAGAACGAATTTTTTAGACCACGTTAAAGACACAAAATGGTCCGGACAGCGGACGGGGGTCGAGGGATGGGTGACGGGGGATGGGGGACGAGGGATGGGTGATGGGGGACGGGGGATGGTGAACGGACATTGCAAAGTTGGAATCTCCAAGTCTTGAAACGTAAAGTCTCAAATTTTGAGGGGGGGTTGTAAAAAATTTTTCGTGACCGAAAACATAGAGTTATTATTGAGAATGAATAATAAACCAAAAGCAACCGTGCTCGAGCGCGCCTCCCGCTCGATTGCCTCCCAACGACGCCGCCACTCAACTCCCCTTTCGCCTTTCGCTTCGAGCGCCCCCGTTCCAATTTCCCCGACGTTTTGGTTTCAATACGATTTAATTTTTTTAGATTCTTTCGTTTCATTCTCTTTTTGGTTTTTTTCATAGATTTTTGTTAAATTTTGATATTAGTATTTAGCGTGCATGTTTTCATATTAAAATTCAGTTTTTTCTACATACTTTCGTTTTTTTTTTGTTTATTTTAATATTACGATTCAGTTCTTTTCGACCTTTTCTTGGGTTTCATTATGATATTTTTCGATGCTGAATCGAACAGGATGGGTCTCAGAGCATTAATGCTAGGTCAAGCTGATTATCCGAATAATAAACCGTTGTGTAATAATTTGCAGGGTTTTTTGGAGTCATATTGTCTTAATAAGTTGTTTATTGTCTGTGTGGTGTAGCCGTTATTGTGGTCGATAGTATTGATAATATCAAACTCTTTTGGTTTAGTATTCATTCTGAATAATAACCCTATGTTTTCGGTCAGGAAAAATGTTTTACAACCCCCCCTCAAAATTTGATATTTTGACATGGAGATTCCAAATTTGCAATGTCCATCCGCCGTCCGCCGTCCCCCGTCCGGGCCGTTTTGTACCTGTAACGTGGTCTAAAAAATTCGTTCTTTTGCACAAAAATCCCATTTGGTATCTAATTGTTCCCGCCATCTCGGCAGTTCGATCGGACGAAGCCCATGATCGTTATGGGCAAAAAACGGTTAAAAAAATTAACGAAACACAGTACAACACAGGAACTACAGCGGAAGTCGACGTTTCGTCGTTTGTACTCCCTCCCTCCCTCCCGTCTCATTAAAAAACCACCTGCTCGCTCGTCGCTGCCCGCTCGACTCCCCTTTTGACTCGCAACGGGTTCGCTTGAAGCCCTCCGTTCCAATTTCCCCGACCCGATGGGGCAAAATCATCAGACGTTTTGTTTCCGTAGTTCCATTGTAGCCAGGTCATGTTTCGTATGGTTTACTAGTATTCGATGCTGAATCGAATGGGATGGGGGAGCAGTAATTCTTGGTCAAGCTGTTCATGAGAATAATAAACCATTGTGTATTAATTTGCAGGGTTTTTATAATTTTGTTCGGATAGTGGGATAGTTCTTAGTTTCCGCATCATATGTCTGAATGCACTTAGTTTATGTTGTGGTTTGATGTATAGTGCATGGTCGTGTCGGTAGCAGAAGGTTTTCTAGAAATGTTACTGTAGTTCGTTATTAGTCCATGTGATTTTTAGGTTCAAGTTGTTAATGGAGAAGAACAGAGATTTTATTCTGTTCTTTGTCCATGTCAGATTGGCTGCTATGGGGGACATTGTTTACGTCCTCTACTATTTCGTCGGTGTTGTCACAGCTCAACATGAAAATAATAATCAACATAAAGTCGGGATGTATGTTTCTTCATGATGCTGTATAAATAAAACGGTCAGTATGGACGAGATAGAGAATATGTACAGCATATACAAGCCAGAAGATGGATTAGGTATGGGAAACCCGACGCAACACCATCCTGTTAACCTTCCTCTTCCTATACAGAGACCACAACCAACTAACTAACTTTAGAACTAACTGAACAGCCAGACGATGATGTCTTTACATCGAAAGCGCTCGCCCACATTCTCTCACCGGCCAGAGAAGACGGACTCACCAAATTGGGACGTTAACTTCAGTAATTTAGTTCGCACACACCATTTCTCTACTTATCGATTGAAAGGAATTACGTCGCATGTGAAAACTGATGATTAGTGTCCCCATTATAAGTTTCCAAAAGTAGCAATATAAAAGTAATGTGAACCGTCTGACGGTATTTGAAACATAATGCGAGTCAGTGCGACAGAATTTCACGTTATATTTGAAACGAGTTGCAATCTTCTCGAGTGCAGTTAATGAAATGTATTCAGGAATAATGAGAAAAGAGGAGGTGGGAGGAGGACTGGTGCCGAGCCAGTATATCACCCTAATCAGTAAAAACGGGGTTGGTTTTCGGAATTACGTACCTTTTAATCGCAGCTCCTAATCAGTCTGATGCGAGAAATTCCCAACCCTCTCTCCGCACAATTCGTTCCGACAGCGATTATTCAGTACATTCGCGCGGATCTGCGGGGGTTTCTAACTCGAATAATTAGCTGTAAGTGGCTACGTTATTTACCTCGTTCCCTCCTATGGAACTCGATCTGTTAGAAAGCCATGGAAGATTTACAATCCGGCTGCCGCCAGCGAGCCCCCACTGATTAGTCTTATGTTCTTAGAGTTATTCAACCTCTTCATTTGTCCCGTAGTTAGTTCAAACACGAATAATATCTGCTGCGATGCATCACAGGACTTTCCATAGCCATTCGTTACATTCAACGATTTTCGTTGCTCTGCATACTAACCCAATCTGCTTTTCAAATAAACGGCGTAGAACTTCAGGCTGTATATTTACATCACACAATCAACTCCCCAAAGCGACACAAGGGCACCAATATTACTCAAGGTGTCGTGAAGTCGTCGGGCAGCTACCTACAAAATCGAAGAGTCTGCGAATTTGTATGAGCTAAACCGTAGGCCCGTTTGAGTTGTATGGATTCATCAAGGAGTCTGTTTGGGCCCAATTTACTTCATCACCTGTATATACCTTTGATAGTGTTGTGGTGGGTGTTTGGACCGGAGTAGACCTGAAAAAACCACGGAGACGGGTTTTAATGTAGCACGAACTTGTAATTTGAAGAGTTGGGAGACCACAACAGGCTGGAGGACGTACAGGTACAAAGAAGAAGTGACTAGAGAGAGAAGAGACTATACAAGCGCAAACATGGGGGCTCTGTAGGCGTGAAACTGGTAGTACAGGAAAGGAAAGAGGAGTCGAAATTAGTTGTCAGAGAGAGGTGAAAAGAGTGTTTGTCAGGAGAGCTAGTAGATAACTGAATCTGGGAAAAGCTGCCTGTTTTGGAGACGAAATAAATTAACGGATGGGACCAGAATATTTCGGAGAGTCCAGACAAAGGAAAACTGATAGTCAATTGGGAATAAAGAGCTGGAAAACAAATGGGCTAGTCGACAGAAAGCTGGGCAGGGAATGCCCAAGACAATGAGTCCCGTTGAGACAAATGTAGACGTTCCAAAGCCAAAATCCCAACTAATTCGGCCTCTCTTGTCACATTCCTCTCTACAACAGACAGCTCCTCCCAAACTCATTCTCTTAGGAAGTCTCGCGAAAGTCGGTCGTCTCCAGTTCTTCCAACACAGTCATCAAACACCTCTCGTGATACAGTCATCTCCAATTCTCTATATGGACACTTGTTTCACCCTCATCAACATCTAATACGGGTTTATTCTTCCTACCCTGTACAACCAGTTTCATGCATTCAGAGCCCCCCTTGTTTGCGCTTCATTCAAATCACCTCTTCTTTGTACATCTAAGTCTTGTGATATACCAACTCTTCAAATTACAAGTTCGTGCTCATCTAAAACCCGACTCCAAGATTCATTCAAGTCTATCCGGGTCAAAACAGAAAGCGCTCGTTATTCAGGCGTGCCCATAGATAAGATATCGAGGTGGCACTTGCACGTTGGAACCGTGGTAGGAATACTGAGAATAATAGTACGCATATACTGAGAAATCCGTAGCTCTCTCCTCCTCAATGCGAAACGGGATGCAGGGTGTAGATTTCGAGACATTCTCGAAATGCGGGGTTACCTTCAGTGTTTGGAGTCTAGTCAGCTGGAAGCGGAGGGGAGTGTATTGATTATCTTTATAAAACTGCATTTAAACGACAGCAGATGTTTTCACAGAGAACCTGGGCAGGTGCAGAGGCCTCCCGAGCTACGACTTGCTGCGATAGCACCATATGCCACAAAGCCCCGCAGAGCTTTTGAATTACTATGTACGTTTTGGAAAATGAGCGGGAACATAGATGATGTTTATACTTCCTATACTCTTCGGTTTCACCGGCGGCATCTGTGGAACAAATTACCGGTCACTTTCGTGCAATTCCCACGGGGGAAATTTCTTACTGTGACAGCTCGCATGTACTCTCCATACTAGACCTGTCATTGTGAGATAGGTGAGCGGCTATTGAAACTTAGAAGGCAAAGGTTTTTCAACTTTTTACAATGGCTTTGGCGATTTAGATCAAACTCGCAGGGTGTTGGCAACTTGTGCATTGTCTTCCATACATACTTTTGTTCATTGAACGGAATAATACCTGTGCTTCAAACTTCGTCTTTCAAATTTTCTGGAAAGCGCTACTACCAATTTCGGTCATTTTCATGGGATACCTTCAGCTAACTAATAATCAAATTTCGTTTATTTGTTAATAATAAGCGTTCCCGTAGCAATTCGTTGAACAAAGCTGCAGCGCTTGTATGTTTGTTTTTTGCGAGACACGAGTAACATTTGCGGCATTTAATGAACGGGATGGGGGTGGGAGAAGGCAAATGTACTTGAACCTTGCGGTTTCCTTTTGGTTTCTTTGTTCTCAAAAAGTACGGTGACAATTTGGATCAATCTTACAACACGTATTTTACTTATTACTTTTTTGTAAACATCCAGGTAGAAATACTGTGTACGGCTTTAACGGTATAAATTAAGCTTAACACAACATCTGTGTTCCTATTGTGGTTACCCTGTGACGAAAGACTAGATGTGGTAAAAAACGAACGTGATCGCTCGCACTATTTCCAACCAGTGGGTCTTCGATGAACTGGCGGAATGTTTCAATCCAAAACGAACCTGTTATTGCTACCAGCAACTATGACCGAGTGGTCCTTGGACGATGATGAACGCCAAAACACACCAGAGAATGAGATTCAGCGAGTATTGAATCAAACATAGTCAGCCATCGATTTGACAGGTGGCAATCGAATAATCAACGTGATTAAGCGGTCTTCGGATTGAAGACACGTGAATTGAATCTTCAGATTAATTAAATCCATCACGTCTCTCTTGGCTCTCTTGACTAATATCGAAGTGTGATCAAATATCGGGTAGTGAGACGACGTTTCGAGAATGTTCATCTCCCTCTTCTTGCTTCTGTACACTAATCAAGGAAATTGTTACAACTTGATATCGCTACGACCGAAAATCAATTGAGCTCCTGGATGGCACATGTCGTATTACCAGGTCGAGTGGATCATCTGCAAACGATGTTGTCCCGACGATGGCGGGTTCCAGAGTTCTGAAGCTGCCATCGACGCCTATTTTCAGTGTTTAATAAAACGGAAAATGTGTATAAGAAGCATCCATTTTGGTTTGTGATGCTTACTCAAGAAAGATGTACCATCCAACTGATTAGACGAAGTGGAATTCATTTAACTTGTCTTCTTCAACTTCCTTCGATTATTGTTTGAATTATCGCACCCCGTTGCCTGAACCGTCGAATATTCTCGGGTGTCCTCTATCTGCCGCCTATACTTCCTATAAACCAATTTGTAGAGAAATATTCGGTAACATAATGACTGATAAAAAAAACCCAGTAAGTATGGTGAACTGTGGTAGGAACTTTTTATAGAAATTACGAGTTTGCAGTCTCTTGATTAAAAAATATCTGGTGCGTAGCAACACACAACTTTCCGCCACCCCTTTAAGTTCGAACACCACCTACATAGGCGGGCGCTATATCTTCGTTTAACGCATTTCTACAGGAACATTTATGGATAACAAAATGTAGGGACTAGTTAGCTGAGAGTACTCCGAAAGTTTGATCGAAATCGTTAGAGCCGTTTTTGAGAAATTTGGAATACCGATAAATTAATATTCGACAAATCTCCTTTTCTGAGTTAACTTGGCTTATATCTCCGTTCAACATATATATACAGAAATAGTTATGGAGAACGAAATGTTGGTATGGGTGACTAAAAGACACTCCATTAGAATTTATCACATCTGGTGAAAAAGTTACCCTGGAATTTACGGAAATGTTCGAAAAAACGTTATTTTCGGCACATTTTGATTTTTATCTCTGTTCAATGGACTGTCAGAGGAACATTTATTGAGAATAATATGTAGGTATTAACTATTCGGATACATCTTGAAAGTTTGGTGATAATCGTTGGAGCCGTTTTGCCAAAAAGCGTAAAAAACCTATTTTAGCTTCATGGGCCTATATCTCCGTTCACCGTATTTTCATGGAGATATGTATAGAGAAGAAAAGTTGGGTATTGATCAGTAGAAGATAATTTGAAAGTTTAATCAAAATCCTTAGAGCCGTTTTCGAGAAAAATTCAAAAAACCTAGTTTTGGTACATTTCGTCCCCCACCCCCTTCCCACCCGCCGAAACCGTCCATAACCTTATTTTGGTGTCTACAAAAAATAACGAACAAACCAAAAAAAGAACCAGCACAATCGGAACAGCCGTGCTCACGCAAATCGAAGTAGAGACACACACACACACATACACACACACATACACACGGACCACGCGCCGAAATTAGGTTTTTTAGACTCGGTAGGGTCTGAAACGTAAAGATCTGAAGAAAACCCAAATTTTTTTTTTGGGCCGATTACTATACTTTCCTTCCCTTCGGGTAGCGCAAAGTAAAAAGCAAAGATTTCAAGAGGTAAAGAGTTCGTCTGTAACCGAATTTTAGAGATTTTCGCTGGATCGATGGCACACGTTCGTTTTGATATTTGCTGTTGTTTGGTGATGATGGTCGGTCGCTAAAACGAGTTTGAGGTTTGCTACCACGAGGGAGAATATCTTCATACAAAAATTAATAAAAAGTAACCTGTTTTCACCACCTCTCCAAAATAGTACCAGATGCTTCTGAAGCCTATGGCCAAAACACTAATCACAGTTTCCAGAATAACAAAAACTCGTCCAACTGACAAGAGACGAAAATTATCTGGAGCGACGCATCTCAGAGTTCGGCCATTTCGTTTACGGCCATTTATATTTTTGGATTGGATTCTATCCAATCAGCTAGCTGAGTAGGCTGGCACAACTGGATCCTAATTGGAATTTTAGTGGGAAAGAACGGATTTTTTTTACCACTCTAAGGGAAAACATGTCCTGGACTGTTCGGACATGGCAGGTTTGGAATCCCCATGCTTCGAAACGTGTTAAATTTAGAAGGAGATTGTAAACAAATTTTCCCGACCGAAAACATGGAGGTATTATCCAGAATGAGTAAAAGAGTGACGTTGAGTTTATTCCCGCGCAACTCGGTATCTGCCCGTAGGTCAGCAAGTTTACTGTGAGACCATGACAAAAGGTAGGAGAAGATTTCGATGTGAGGGAACTTGATAGAAAAGAAGGATAAAGGGAATGACGTGGGTTTCGGCACGTCCAAGTCTCAGATGTGTCGTGGTAGGGGAAAATCCTGACATTTTCGCTTTAAAACTTCACGATCGTTTTTCTAGGCAGGCACCCACTTTTTTTACGTGGGTTACCGAAAATAACACGCGGTAAAGATCACCAGGTCACCCATTGAAGAAGAATGGGTTCATATTGAAGACTCAGTGAATGTTTAATAACTTTCATATCGAATCCTTCAGCTGGAATTATCACTCAACAAGTTTTAGCGCAGCTTCATCTATCACGATTAGCTGTGACTCAAGTTCAAATCCACCGGCTAACTCTCTAGAAGAATATTGGATGCCGCCCATTCTAATACCTTATCTTAATTCTCTCTCTGCTGCTTCGGAACGCAGTTTTCCTGAAGACAATGCTCCGGCTCTCACCCCACTTTCTTTTCATCCCTTTCATATGCAACATTCCGCGGAAGGAGAATTGAGCTGTAAAGCTAAAATCATTCCGAAGTTTCCATTGAGCTGAAAACTGAAGCCGAATTGTGGTATAATTGGAGAAAAGGGGAGAAAAACGTGACAACGTGAAATTGGAAGATACGGAAATGATGGATATGATCAAGAGAGTCACTTCCCGCTCAACGTAGACGAAATCTCGGTTCATTTCTATCGTACTGGCGGAATCACAATTGAGCTGGTGCCACAGGTGATTAATGGAAACCTGGCTCTATTCAGGAACTTGGAGACCTTCACAAAGCTCAGCATGATCACGGAGTTCGATCGGAAATACAATGTGCGACCAGTGGTAGGCCTCAGGAACAGCGAAAGTCAGGAAGGAACTGCGTCAGATGGATCAAAAACTCTGTGGCTTTGGGGTGTGGATAAGTGGCTCTGGGAGGAGTGGGACGTACATTCCCGCCGGCCCCACTCCCACGGTATTTCAAGCAGATATCTATGCTATCATCGCCGGGGCAATGATAATGCGTGAGAAAGGCTATAACAATAGAAGTATCAACATATTGACTGACAATCAAGCGTCTTGCAAGGCGTTGATGAGTTTTGACAACGTCAAACTGGTGCGAGAGTGTAGCATGCGGCTTAACTCCTTAGCAAACGCTAATAGAGTTAATGTGTATTGGATTCCTAGGCATAAGGGGATCATTGGAAATGAAAAGGTGGACCATCTGGCCAGACGTGGGGATTGGGCGACCTCCCCATTGTGGGATTTCTCTGTCACTAGTCAAGAGGACTGTCGGAGAATATGCCAGAAGAATGCATCAGACTGCCTAGAATGCTGCCTATCCTCGCTATCTCAGATGAAACACGTGAGATAAGACAGAACGTCCCGAGGGTGGAGAGGAAGGACCTAAGGCAGATTGTTGGGATCATAACCGGGAACTGTAAAATGAACAACAACATGTATTTTATGGGCATAGTCGACACCCCTCGGTTTTGGTGATGTGGCACGGATGAGGAGACTCCCCACCATGTCCTGGCCCAGTGCCCGAGACTTGAGTGGGAACGATTTCCGAAAGTGTTTCAGGTTTCACGTATCACAGAGAAATATTCTTTCATTCGTCATTCAACGCTTCAATCTTCGAGGAATAAAAAGAGTTTCGTACATTTTCCTAACGACAACACGACGGAATTGAAAGAACTTTCGTTTCAAACGCAAGTGAACACAACAAAGGTGCAAACCAAAAAAACAACGTCGACAACATTTAAAAGTGGTTACTATTTTTCGAGTTGGACGATATCCCGCCAAATGGAGCTAACAAACTTCCTGTCACATGATAACAACTTGCCAACCGCCCAAATAGTGAGCGTTGTTCGACAATTTGAAATTGTAATTGTTACCCACAAGGGTAGCTATTTCTGAAGATTGGGTGATCTCTTGCTGAATGGGGCACACCAATCCCCTTTCACGTGGCTGATAGTAAAATTTGCTGATAGTTGGATTGAGAAAACATTTCTTATTCATATTTTGGAAGCTTTCAACAGAAATTGCGAAATTGAATTGACAGACGTTATCGTCATAAAGCTTCGTTATTTGTAAAATGAATGATGTGTGACGAGTATTAATTTTTTGAATGTTGCGTTGAGAGTAATGCTCAAATTAATATTCAGATTTATTTAATTGAAGGATTTTAAAGAGCCACTGCAAGCCATTTTCTTCCTATGATGTTAAACTAGCCGACTTTGAGTAATATTGAACTATATAGGTGTTGTGTCGAAGGCAAAACACAAAAGTAGAAGGAGAGAGTGATATGGAAATGGGAATCTGAGAGTTAAGCATCGCGTTTCCATCAAATTCTTCCTTGCACTGTTCCGTCTTGCTGGATGATCTGATTAAGAGCGAATAATTATTGCATCCGTTGTTACACGTTTCGCAATCAATGAAAAAGAAAATAGGAGCACCCTATCGTCACGAGCATTCAGTTCAGGCGACCAGGATAGAGCAAGTCCCATCGACTTTCAATTTGCACCGAGCTTTGTGCAAAGAGACAAAGTGCGTTCAGCGATGCTCTTCGACTTCCATAGTAAGCAGTTCAACGCACGACAGTCACGTTGAAGAAGTAGTATTTATTTCTTCCTTTTACTTACCAAGGTAATAAAGTCGGCAGACGAGAAAGGCTTTTCTCGGGACGGCCTGCCACTTTCCCTCTGGGTATCGTCGGCGGGGCACGTAGCCTCTATTATTCACCATTTTCTCTCTTAACATTTTCCGGAGCTTTCTCAGGGTGTGGACCGGCTCGCAATTAGAGTTAACCTGAGACCCGATACTCGGACCCTCAAGAGAGCACTAATGTTCAACCTGAGCCGTGAGGATGATAACTTGATTGATAACGTCGGACCGCTCTTAATCTTCCTTCAACTCGGGTTTGGACTCACTTCACGAGAGTTCTACATGATCCAAATTTCTCGCTAAGGGCTTGACTCGCCACTCTCTCATGTCACAACGTGGGTGAAACAATCACGTCAATTGATGAACTGCATATTGTATTGATTCTTGTTTCAATATTCCAATTGGTGCTGAGATCATATTCTAAGCGTGTGATTAATCCATGACATATTTCTAAAACTTCTTCAAAGTTTTCCTGAAGCGCTCCGATGAATTCAACACTGACCTTCTCATTTCTCACATGTGTGTACTATTTTAAATATATATGCGGTAGTCGGATATACAGAGCCTCATTTATTGAACAGCCGGAACTGTGACGTGTGCGCTTCAAACAAGAAGATCGTTCCTTGACATAAAATGAATTCCATTGATTTAAAAACTGTTCGCGATGGGATGTTAGGTAATCAGTACAGATCTTCATTTGCGATTCACCCCATATGATTAGCTTTTTGACAAATGCCTCAAAACTGAGTCTTACTTCCGAGATCACTGAAAGACATGCATTGCAGTAGGCGTATACTGCGTGGTAATAAACTGGCAGCGTTTAGTCGAACCTTACACGGCGGGCCCATGGTTAATGCAGTTCATTTTTCAACCTGCGTATTGTAAATAAGAGGCTGAAAACACCTTGGGGAGTTAACAGTTCTGCTGTTACCACATGCAAGTTTGAGTCGCTCATTATGTATTCATCCCAAAAGCAAGCAATTAAGTGACATTCGAAGAAGAATTCACAATTTTAGGGTGAAGCAAAGTGGACTATATTGGTCTTACTTAGAACAGAGTTAACGTAATTTGTGTACAGCGGAAATAGAAACCAAGATAAGTGTTCAGTGTACCGCTTTAACTGAGGGTCAGGGTAAAAGGTTTGTCCGAATAGTAACAGAAGCAATTCTGGTTTTGGGGTCTCATCTGTTGAGTGAGATCAGGCTTTTGCGCTAGGCGCATTTCTATACAGGTACCACCCTAAAATGCCTCATCCGTTAGAACAGAGATCAGCGATTAAATTCTGAGTTAAACTTGGAAAGTCAGCGACAGAGACGATTTCAATGATCAAACAGCTTACTTCAGGAAAAAGTGGTATGTCCAGGAGGCAAGGTCTTTTTGGAGGGCCTTAAAGGGGGTCGCTGACGAAGATCACCAACGACGACGAACACCGTCGACTGAATATTCCCTTGTACTTCAGGTGTTAAATTTTCCAAGTTCGTAGAAGCTAAGATCGCCGAAGAGATCACAGCGAAAAGACTTGACGGGAAAACGAGAGTGGCTTCTCTGGATAAAACTTCATTCCGGAACACGAGGGAACAATTGCACTGACTCCGAGGCAAGGCCCTGTTCACAGGACCCACCGCTTCCCAAATCTACCTACCCAGGACTTGAATTGCTGCAAATTAATGGGAAACGGTTCATTACTCTTCTGCGCAGCATGACTGTGGATTTTCCTGTTTCATCAAACCTCGAGAAATACTAATAATATAATATCGAACGATGCTAGAAAACGATATGAAACATAACCGCTGCAAAGGAACAACGAAAATTGACCTTTTCTAGACCACGCTGCACAATTGGTACTACACGATGACTCGAACTGACGGATGGTTGGAGTGAGACGAAAGGTAGCGCGGAAAATGAGCGCAGGTTGGGTAGAAACCATTACCTTCGCTATTCCGTCCCTCGAGTTCCTTCAAGTAGCAGATTTGCCTCACAGTATTTATTATTTAGACGCAGTTCGTGGGGAAGTTTTAAGAAGTGGAGTTTTATATTAATAAATTATGACCCATGAACTATTATACTCGGGTGTAATACGTTATTATTATCTGAGGTGTACTAAGGGTTTATTAACGTCTAAGAAAAAATTAGGAGCAACCCCAGAGATTTCGGGTCGCTTCGTACCGTTTCTCACAGTTTTCACCTGATAATACCAAAACAGTAAAAAAGTTCCTTCTCGAAGTCGCATTGACAGTATCACGAAACACTTGTGCAGTTATTGCTTAATAATGGTTGTGGTATAAGTTTCCTCACTTTAAGCGCTACCGCTTTCTACGTAAAACGTTATGTTTAGTATATTTCAAATGAACACTGTGAAGAATTGATTGCATTAGTGGCAAAAGCATCGAAAATTCCTAAGTTTGCTTGGTAGCTAAGGAAAGTTGTGTGATGCGTCACTCGAGATATTCAGAAATGGAAAACAAAAGTGGAGATACTGTTCACTGGCGAACAACGTAGCGATGAACAATGTTTGAGGTTGGGATTACCAGACATCCTTCCTTCGATATTTATCTTGAATTTACCGGTTGCGGACGGAGTGCGATCAGTGAGATCCCGCAGAGTCCCTACAATTTGCTTTTCGCCGGCATTAAAATCTGTAACCCCTTAATTGACGGAAACCTCATAACGATTTTGCGGGTCGGTTGGGTGGGATCGTGTTTCTTCATTTTGTGCGAATCCAGAGGGGAACAGATGAATTCAACTTGTTTCGGGTTACCGTGCGTTGAAACTTGTAGTTACACAGACGGAATGGTAGACCAGAGGCTTTTCTAAACAGTATACACGTGTGAGTTCCAACAGATGCGAGCTTGTTCGTGTGTTCGTCGATACGACTCGGATTTCTTCAGATGCTGTGGATTTCACATTTCACTCACAAACTCTTCTACAACGAGGGGAAGTCGTGTTAGGGAGGGACGACGATAAAATTGAGTAATGACTGGTACTTAAAGTTGATCCTCATTAATTTCACGGTTTGTTATATGTCTTAGCCCGACAAAGTACGGTGGGACGTTACGTAATCGGCAGAAAAAAAAACAGATCATCGCGTTTCACTATCTTCCGTACTCAATAACCAAACAAGCAGTTTCATATGCATGTAAATTAAGATCGTCTTAGGGACCAAGTTGTTTTTAAAACCACCATTAATTTAAACTGTAAACAAGTCGTATTTGACGGCGAATTAACAGGGGATTAACGTAGAGCAAGGCAGCAGGACGAGGACGCACCAAGCTGCCCCGCGGGAGTGGGGAGGGTATGGTCACTATATAGGAGGGTTCACATAGTCAATCGTAACCCAAAATCAGTGGTGAAGTTTTGAAGTATCATTTCTCCCTCATAATCGTGCCTTACAGTTTACAAAATATCTGGCGCGTTGCAACACACAACTTTCCTTAGCTCTACAACAATTCACTTTGTACATGGCTGATTCTATTTAATCAATTCATTCATCACTCAGTTAATTTGAACTTGGTCAAACTACGCTTTACGGCAGCAGGAAGCGGTAGCGCTTACAGTTCCAGATTTTATTGTGCTGCTCGTACTCATTGCAGGACCAATATTGAGCAATCGGTACACAGATAATTAATGAGGCTGTAAACATAAATTTTTTGAAGAAGGATAGTGATTACTTTTGCAGAGTTATTGGGTAAAAATGTTTAGAACTGGTAGTAAGCGAAACGGCAGTAGTTGAAATTTAGGAATTTCTGGAGTGAGCCCCATGTATCTCATCAGCGTTTTTAAACATTGGACTACAATACCAATTCTTTTTTTACATTCTACAAGAATTCCAGCGGAGTTTGTAAGGAAAACCCTGCAAATTATTACACAACGGTTTATTATTCGGATAATCAGCTTGACCTAGCATTAATGCTCCGAGACCCATCCTGTTCGATTCAGCATCGAAAAATATCATAATGAAACCCAAAAAAAGATCGAAAAGAACTGAATCGTAATATTAAAATAAACAAAAAAAACGAAAGTATCTAGGAAAAACTGAGTTTTAATATGAAAACATGCACGCTAAGTACTAATATCAAAATTTAACCAAAAATCCATGAAAAAAAACAAAATGAGAATGAAACGAAAGAATCTAAAAAAATTGAATCGTATTAAAACCAAAACGTCGGGGAAATTGGAACGGGGGCGCTCGAAGCGAACCCGGGGGGAGTTGAGTGTTGGCAGGGAAGCGAGCGGGAGGCCGCGCTTGCTCGCCTCGAGTTTTTTAATGAGACGTGCGGGGCGGGGGGAGTTCAAACGACGAAACGCTGTAGCTCCCGCATTGTACTGCGTTTTGTTAATTTTTTTAACCGTTTTTTGCCCATTACAACCACGGGCTTCGTCCGATCGGATTGCCGAGATGGCGGGCACAACTAGATTCCAAATCGGATTTTTGGGCGAAAGAACGAATTTTTTAGACCACGTTAAAGGCACAAAACGGCCCGGTCGGCGGACAGGGGACGGGGGACGGCGGACGGACATTGCTAATTTGGAATCTCCATGTCTTGAAACGTAAAGTATCAAATTTTGAGGGGGGGTTGTAAAAAATGTTGGTGACCGAAAACATAGGGTTATTATTCAGAATGAATAATAAACCAAAACTGCGCTAGAAACGTTTTTGGTCGAAAATTTTGATAATTTATTGGGCTGCTCTTGTCATTGTCCCACAGATGAAAATATTATGGTGTCATTGCCCTATTGAGAGCTATCAATATAAAAAATTTAATCAAAATCGTATGAGCTGTTTTTGAGAAAAAACGTTTGGTGTTTTGATCACTATGATAACTATAGTTAAATTGCGGTTTGGATAACTATAGTTAAATTTCGGTTCCGATTTGGTATCTAGTTGTGCCCGGCATCTCGGCAATCCGATCGGACGAAGCCCATGGTTGTTATGGGCAAAAAATGGTTAAAAAAATTAACGAATAGCAGTATAACGCGGGAACTACAGGGGAAGTCAACGTTTCGTCGTTAGTACTCCCTCCCTCCCTCTCGCCCGCTCCCCTCGCAACGGGTTTGTAGCCAGGTCATGTTTCGTATGGTTTACTAGTATTTTTCGATTCCGAATCGAATGGGATGGGTCTCGGAGCAAAAATACTATGTCAAGCTGTTCATGAGAATAATAAACCAATTTGTAATAGTTTGCTGGGTTTCCGTCTCATAGTAACCTGCAGGACAATTTTTACTTTTTTCATTAGCCGGTTACAACAATTTTCTTTCTTTTCTTTTCTATTTTCTTTCTTTCTCCGTATGTTTATGCGTGGAGTGTACAGTCGGGAGAAGGGACAGCGATGTCACGCGTCGCCCCATATATTTTAAAACCACGTATAATATCAGCAGCAAGTGGAAATCCGGAATTCGTTTCAATACACTAAGAAACAAACTGTTAAGCGCAACGAGTCCAATAACTTTAATTTAATCGAACGCTGATGCACAAAAAACCCTACGAACAATATTCTCACTCGGGTTGCTCACGGTGACGGACGTGTCACAAACTGTGAGCTGAAGAAATTACGATGGCCATCGTATAGTATCAACTTGACAGCAAAATAAATTTCAAGCCGTCGGATAGAAGAGCGCAATAATCTGAGTAATGCCCTCAAGAGAGTAATCGTATCAAGAGGTAGGACAAGGAAAGCGGTATTAATCCTTGCACCAGATGTTTGAGGTCAGGTCCCAAATGGGCTCTTGAGTGATGACCGCTATTACAATCCGTTCTCCGGGATCCAGTTAGATTGCTAATGGAGAAGCGGCAAAATAGAGCCATCTGATGAGAGAATGATGGTTGATTTCTCAAGAGTCTGATGGCCTCCGGGGAAGTGAATTCTGGACCTCGTCAGAGAGTCTAGCGTCGTGCTCGGAACTCCCTACCGGCTCTTGCTAGGTTTTATAGCCTCTACATCTGATCAACTACCGATCAATGTAACCGAACGTCTTTCGAGTTGTTAAGACACGTGGTTTAGAGCATCACTCACTTCTACAATTTGCCTCATTTTATGAGTTTGCTAATCATCTTGTTAGTATCAATTCAAGAGACAATTTTTACTTTCCTTGTCACTACAAAGTAGAAAGGAAAGTTAAGTAATCGGCTGAAAAAAAAAATTTGAGTTCTCTTCAGATCTTTACGTTTCGGACCCACCAGAGTCCGAAAAACACTATTTGGGAAAATGGTCTGCGAATGTGTGTGTGTGTCTGTGATCGGTTTTTAGAGAAAACGACCGAACCAAATCAGCTCAAGCTTGATATCCAGCCCGCAGGTTACCACGGGACGCCAAAATCAGGGTATGAGCAAAATCCACCGAAAGTTAACTATAGTTATCATGGTGATCAAAACACCAAATTTTGTTTCTCTACAACGGCTCTAACGATTTTGATTACACTTTTTATATTGGTAGCTCCCAATAAGGCAACTATACCCTAAAATTCCCATTCGTTGGAAAATGACGAGAGCAGCACAATAAATTATCAAACGTTTCGACGAAAAGCGTTTTTAGCGCGGTTTTTTTTTTCTTATAAACTCCACTGGAATTTTAGTAGAATGTTTAAAAAAGTTGGTATTGTAGTCCAATACTTATAGGGTGAGTGTTTGAAAACGCTCGTGGGATACGTGAGGCTCACTCCAGAAATTCCTGAGTTTCAACTACTGCCGTTTCGCTTACTACCAGTTCTAAAAGTGTTTACCCAATAACTCAGCAAAAGTGATTACTATCCTTTTCCAAAAAATCTGTGTTACAGCCTCATTAATTATCTGTGTACCGATTGCTCAATAATGGTCCTGGAATGTGTACGAGCAGCACAAGAAATTCCGGAACTGTAAGCGCTACCGCTTACAGCTGCTGTGAAGTATTGTTTGACAAAGTTCAAATGAATTGCGTAAGTGGAAAAAGCCTTATACCTGAGTGAATTGACGTGGAGCTAAGGGAAGTTGTGGTTTGCAACGCACCAGATATTTTCTTAAGCATATGATGTTCTGTGAAATTCATTGATGACATTTCTTAATGGTGAGCGTTGAGGCGAGCACGTAATCAAGAAGGAAACTTCATCCTTCGCAAACCAACAGAGGGAAAATCGCGACTGTGAGTGTAGGAAACCTTGCACAAAGAGTCCCCTCCCACGTAAACACTCACTAGAGGCAGTTTTTCATTTTAAAATGCCCGGAACGACGGGCTCCGGGGGGAGAAGCCGCATGTTGTTGAAAAACGAATTCATTTGAATTGGCTTCCATGAAAGGGAACAGCCGTTTTAGTAGCATATACTCGTTAGGTTTGCCCTATAACATAGTTCCCTCAAAGAAAAAATGGGCTGTAAATCTGTCGCACAGAAAACCTTCACCTTGGAGAAATCTCTTTCATACAGAACAATGTCGTGGGGATTTACGTTTCCCCGAACCCGTATATTGTGTGGGTTGGCTGTACCTCACTCGGATGAAATGAAACTTCGTCTCCATCTCTTGCGGCATCTAGTTAAAAGCGTTTGGGATTATGATTGTTGTTGGCATGGACGCCTAACGTTTCAAGAATATGCGAGTTTGACCCGTGTCATTCCTTGATCTTTGATGGTGGACATTACGGATTCACTATGCACGTTTTCATGAAGTTCCCGGTTTAAAACACAACAAAAACTTGCGCTCTCTTCCAATCGATTAAACCAACGTCTCTAATTTTGGGAAGAGATACATCAAGATTGTATTTAGCTCTCAATACTTCACTCAAGGCTTTTTTTTATTGCAAAGTCTTCTGTTCAGGAGTTGTCAATGACTGTCATGTCAACAAACAACTGAATGCCTTTAAGAGAGCAATGAGCTTGGTCCAGCCACATACCTTTTTTTTAATACAAACCTTTGTTTTTGGTGACACGCACAAACGAAAGGTTGCCCCCAAAGGTCACATGATACAAGGGTGCTCCAATGAGGGTTCCCGTGATTTCAGTGCTTGGGACAGAGTGATGCTTAGTTCTAGTTAATGCTTAGATATGGAGTGTTAGAAGTTGACAACCTCACACATTAACAAATGGAATGAAAATTGACAAAATTAACCCATTTAAACAAGTTCACGATATAATAGACAATATCGACAGAATAAAATGGGGGAAACATATATAAAGGGCTAAACAGTTCAGGGAGTCCGGCGGTCGCATTCGGTCAAGTTGTAGTCTTGATGGTGGATGTTGGCAGCTGTTGCAATAGAACGTTGCGATGGCTCGCCATAGGTGCGTGTAGTTGGTGATGATTGGATTTGAGCTTACGGGATGAGTAATTTCTAACGAACCTGGTGCTCCAGTTATGTCTCAAATACGATGTGAGGGTAGCATTTGCGAGGTTCTGTAATTCTTTCATCGAATTGTAAAATTCCCCTCTGAGCTAAGCTGGCACAACCAAATCGCTTCTTGGGAGGCAATGCGTAAACGGGAGTGCCAGGACGCCTCGGGGGGCCCTAGCTTGAATCGGCCAGATCTGCGAAAGGGTCCGACTCACTTCAACGCTGTAAGTTCTGTTGGTTAGATAGAAAAATCCGTCAGTACCTGCTATCTGAGACGAGTTTTCCCAACTTCGCTAAAAAATCAGAGGTTCAGATATCGTCAAATGTATGAGTCCACGAATAGTACACAACACTGATTTGCTTGTGTACTTGCTGAGTATTTTAGTAACTATACGGTGAAGTTCGTGGTACACGAGTGAGAAGCTCTGAGACCAAACTGGGTGGGCAGAACGTGGCGTTAAAGTATTTGCGCTAGCATAGAACGTTAACTGATTGGCGTGTACCGGAACCGGTCGCTCTTGGTTTTTCCTGGTTTAGTTATCATTGTTCATTTCCAGCTCTTGACAAACAAGAGACTAACTATGTTACGGGTTAGAGAAGAACGCATTCATTCTCTGCTCGCGTAAGAAGTAATGGAAAAACGAGCTCCACAGTGATTCCGAAACTATTTACATTTAACCTTTTAGTCTTTCTTAAGCGAGTACTTTGATGATCATCATCAAATTCAGTCTTTAAAACGAAGATTCGCACGTTAGTTAATCTATCAATGACGACATTTTTTCCTGGTGCCCGTAGAAGCGTCCAACCAGTACGGAGGAGCGAAAAGTGTATTGTGGTTCATCCGAAGTCAACATTCTTTCCTGCTCTCGCTATCAAACTGCCAAATTGCAACAAGATGATCGAGGTCTCACCGGTTATGTTTATATCTCGTTCCATTTTACTCTTCCATCGCTCTGTTCATCATTCCTTAACCACCGTTTGTTGCTTGTGGTCTTCTCGTTGTTGTATAAAATACTGCAATACACCTGGGCTGTTAATTTGAGGACCTTGAGAGAACATTTCAAGCAGCACTGAGGTGAATCCCGCAAGAAGGGTTGACCTGGACACCGTAAAAATGTTGGTCAGCATTAGCTGCGGTGCCTTCACCAACGTTCACTGTCCACTTATACTTACACTGTTACCATTGCAAAAAATTGCAGGCAGCTCGTAATCACATTCAAATTCGTTTTCAAAAACCAAATTGTGAGGAGTCAAACCAATTCATGAATGAGATGGGCAACCGTGAAATCACGGTAAATACAGTGAAGTGAATTATAGTAGTTGAAGGGACTCGCTGAAAATGTAGCGAAATTCGTCTGTTCTCCCCGGCCTGCGCTCGTTTCTCCTCTCTGCCTGGCAGCTCATCTCGTGCACTTTGACAATCGTCACCTAGAAAATATTACTTTCGTTGTTCCGATGTAGCCGGCGCATGTTTCGTGTCGTTTACGGGATTTTTCGATGCTTTCGGCAGGAATGGATCTTGGAGGAGTGAGACTGCGTCGAGCTGTGCAAGAGAATAATAAACCAGTGTCTAATAATTCGTCACATTTTTCATGCAGTCGATTTTGAGGTAATGTTAGGAGGTTACCGAATCCTCAGTAAAATATCTGGTGCGTTGCAACACACAACAATGGCTGTAAACACCAATTTTTTTGGAGAAGGATAGTAATTACTTTTGCAGAGTTATTGGGTAAACACTTTTCGAACTGGTAGTAAGCGAAACAGTGGTAGTTGAAATTCAGGAATTTCTGGAGTGAGCCCCATCTATCTCATGAGCGGTTTTAAACACTCACCCTTTAGGTATTGGATTGGACTACAATACCAATTTTCTTTAACATTCTACCAACATTGCAGCGGAGTTTATAAGGAAAAAACTGCGCTTAAAACATTTTGATAATTTATTGTGCTTCTCTCGTCATTTTCCCAAGAATGGAAATTTTATGGTATCATTGCCTTATTGTGAGCTATCAACATAAAAAAATTAATCAAAATCGTTATAGCCATTTTTGAGAAAAAACATTTGGTGTTTTGATCACTATGATAACTATAGTTACCTTTCGGTGGATTTTGTCCATACCCTTATTTTGGCGTCCCATGGTAACATGTAGGCTAGACATCATGTTTCAGCTGATTTGGTACGGTTGTTTTTTTAAAAACCGCGCTAAAACCGATTTCGTCGAAAGTTTTGGTAATTTATTGTGCTGCTCTCGTCATTTTCCCATAAATGGGAATTTCATGGTAAAGTTGCCATATTGGGAGCTACCTATATAAAAATCGTTAAAGCCGTTTTTTGAGAAAAAAAAAATTGGTGTTTTGATCACTATGATAACTATAATTAGCTTTCGGTGGATTTTGTTCATACCCTCATTTTGGCGTGCCATAGTAATCTGCGGGCGAGATATGAAGTTTGAGCTGATTTGGTACGGTGGTTTTCGGACTCAGGAGGGTCTGAAACGTAAAGATCTGAAGAAAACTCAAAAAACAATTTCCAACCGATTACATAACTTTCCTTTCTACTTCGTAGAGCCAAGGAAAGTAATAAAAAGCTGACTAATACATTAATTCACACGAGGGAGAGAAACATCATCTTCATTCAAATGTATCCCAGGACTTCAGAACACCGTCTCATTATGGACTGTAATGAGGAAGATGTAGGTGGGCTGAGGGATGTCCCTTTTCAATGCTATTCATACAAGTTGATGCCCAAGTATTAGCGATGCAGCTTCGCCAAGTCGGTCTTACCTATTAACCCCAACGCCAACTCGTATGGATGCAACTCCTCCCCTTACTATCAGTTACGGTTTTTCGTAACGTTACAACAGATGATCAACACAATTCGTTATGGATTGATCAAATTTTCAATCACGAAACTACAAATAAGGATAAATTTCATCTTCTATTCACGTTTATTTTTCTCAGGATGAGCTCTCAATTCTAGATGCTCGTTGCTCTGAGATTGAAACGTGCGGTGAATGATAGAGTTTGCTTTCTCTCATCGTGAGTAGTTGAACAATGTGGGCTGTGATCCGATGAGTCTTTCGGGATACGCCTTTCCTTGATTCGGGATTTTCTCTCATTCTACTTTCTAGCTTGTTTTATGTTAATCGACTTGGGGATGAAATACGAGTCTCAATATACGTCACTTTATACACTTGTTCTAGTTTCCTTCCGATCTCTGACGTCAGTAGAGTTTTCTGCGTCAAGAATATCAAAAGCAACCACACGAAAAGAATTGTGACATTTCCTCGATTATCATGGAATACAATCACACAAACTAAAGAGTGAATCTACATACATTAGGAATCAGACAATCGGAAACTTCGTTTCCCAATTGTAACCGTTAGCTATATGCGTCATGTATCTAGGGAGTTTTTTCCGTAATTTGTAAAACAATGGCTGCTCTGATTTAGTTCGAACTCATAGGGGGTCTTCAAATAATCAATTCTTGTATTTTGACGCAGTTTTTCGCGCTTTGCAATTTCGCTTTCAACTCCATATTGAAATTCTTCACCTCGAAGCTGTGTAATAAACCCATATATTCCCACATTTTCCGGATATTAAAAGTTCTACATTTCTTATCATGTTTGCAGGAGAGCGTGGACATTTGTCACAACCCCCCCCCCTCAAAATTTGATACTTTACGTTTCAAGACATGGAGATTCCAAATTTGCAATGTCCGTCCGCCGTCTTTTGGCGCCGCCTTTGGCACTACGATTTGTCTCTTTATCGTCCGATTGCCTTGTTCTCGTCTTCACCTCCACGAATGACTGTTTCGCTCCGTCTCAACTATTTCCGTTAGCAAGATATCTGTTACCTTGGATTGAACTTTTCATTATTCGCTTATTTTTCTAGATACTTTCGTTTTTTTTGTTTATTTTACTATTACGATCCAGTTCTTTTCGACCTTTTTTTGGGTTTCATTTTGATATTTTTCAACGCTGAATCGAACGGGGTGGGTCTCGGAGCATTAATGCTTGGTCAAGCTATTTATCCGAATAATAAACCGTTGTGTAATAATTTGCAGGGTTTTCTTTTTCGTAGGCCTTTTTGCAGAAAGCGTCGAAACAAAATGGGAAGCAGAGTCGAATTTACTGGGGCTGAGGAAAGTTGTGTGATGCTTTGCACTGTAAATTTTGCTGTTTATGTGTGTTATCAGTGAACAATCAAGATTTTCATTAGTATCAGCTTTCATCGTCAATCCCTCTCCAACCCAATTTCAGATTCCTCTCCACAACAGACAACTTCTCCAAAACTCATTCGGATTTCTCATTCCTTCTACGTACAAGCAGTTTCACGCCTCCAGGGCCCTCCTTGTTCGTGCTTATATACTCAAATCATATCTTTAAACATCTCGTGATATCCTAACTTTTCAGTTTACAAATTCGTGCTAAACTTGAACCCGTCTTCGAGATTCATTCAAGTCTACTGTAGTCAAAACAACTAGCGTTCCACCTTATGTTGACTTCATCACTTTTCAGGCGCACTTTTTTTTTGCATTTTTCAACAAATGGAACGTGATCTTTCAAAATTTTTTTCGATTTTGCAACAGCTGTTAGGTGATTTCTCAATGAAATTTTTTCACTTTCTAAACTACATCACGCTACTTCCCAACCGCATTTCAATAGCTAGGCAATTATTTTTATTCAATTTTCTAATACGTGTACACGATGCACAAACATGCTTTGCCCGAGTTTCCCTCCATCTTCACACAGCTACCTAATATCCTCTCCCCCTCCCCCCCTCCCCCCCTTTCAGAACTTCTTTACTGACGTTCGAACGATGTGACCTACACTATTGACTGCAGTTCCAACATAACAGGGAAAATTATGCAACAATCGTTTTTACTATCCTTGCTCTACGAAGTAGAAAGGAAAGTTATGTAATCGGCTGGAAATTTTTTTTTGAGTTTTCTTCAGATCTTTACGTTTCCGACCCTTCTGAGTCCGAAAAACATTATTTGGGGAAATGGTCTGTGAGTCTGTGTGTCTGTGAACTATTTTTAGAGAAAACCACCGTACCAAATCAGCTCAAACTTCATATCTCGCCCGCAGATTACTATGGCACGCCAAAATGAGGGTATGAACAAAATCCACCGAAAGCTAATTATAGTTATCATAGTGATCAAAACACCAAATTGTTTTTTCTCAAAAAACGGCTTCAACGATTTTGATTAAATTTTTTAAATAGGTAGCTCCCAATATGGCAACTATACCATGAAATTCCCGTTTGTGGGAAAATGACGAGAGCAGCACAATAAATTACCAAAACTTTCAACGAAATGGAATTTAGCGCGGTTTGTAGATAAAACAACCGTACCAAATCAGCTGAAACTTGATGTCCAGCCTACAGGTTACTGTGGGACGCCAAAATAAGGGTATGGGCAAAATCCACCGAACGTTAACTATAGTTATCACAGTGATCAAAACACCAAATTTTGTTTCTCAAAAATGGCTCTAACGAATTTGATTAAATTTTTTATATTGATAGCTCTCAATAAGAAAATGATACCATAAAATTCCCATTTGTGGGAAAATAACGAGACCAGCACAATAAATTATCAAATTTTCGACTAAAAGCGTTTTTAGCGCAGTTTTTTCCTTATAAAGTTCGCTGAAATGTTAGTAGAATGCTAAACAAAATTGGTATTGTAGTCCAATCCAATACCTAAAGGGGGGGTGTTTAAAAACGCTCATGAGATACATGGGGGTCACTCCAGAAATTCCTGAATTTCAACTACGCCCGTTTCGCTTACTACCAGTTCTAACGGTTATTACCCAATAACTCTACGAAAGCGATTACTATCCACTTCAAAAAATTCGTGTTCACAGCCTCATTAAATAACTTGTACCGATTGCTCAATAATGGTCCTGAAATGAGTACGAGCAGCACATTAAAAACTGGAACTGTAAGCGCAACCGCTTCCTGCTGCCGTAACGCGTTATTTGACCAAGTTCAAATTAACTGAGTGATAAATGAATTGATTAAATTGGATTGGCCATGTACAAAGTGAATTTACGTAGAGCTAAAGAAAGTTGTTTGTTGCAACGCACTAGATATTTTCATTTCCTCTCAATGTGTCTATCATGATCATCCTAACTGCGTCATTGGATGTCATCAATCTTATGGAATGTCTTCTAACAGCCTATACCCACTATTTTTTCAGCGCAACTATTTCTATATCCGGTTGTTGAACGGATATATAAGCCATGTGAACTCTGAAAACATGATTGGTGGAATATTAATTTACCGTTTTTCCAATTTTCTCAAAAACTGCTACAACGATTTGTAGTGTTGCTACGAACCAGATATTTCACAATGACTGTTCAACTTTAAAACCAGTATGTTATGCGGATAATATCTGTATGAGATCATGGGATGGCATACTTTGTGGTTAATTTCATTTCCGGTGGTCGAGATACTCAGAATGGGGAGTATAACTGACTGAACCTTTCGGCTCAAGAAAATTACTTCAGGACCGCCTTGTCAGGTTTGCTCCCTTTATGGCATTAAAAGTTTAGAGAGCGAGGGAACTTGTTCTGAATGGGAGACATCATTCTTCATCAAACCGACTCCAAATGACATTAAGAAGTTTTTTAGAGTGACTTTCAACGACGCAAATCAGCCATTCACCACTACCTCACTTAAGGAGAAGGGGAAGCGTTGTAGCTAACCAATCGTAACGATAAAAGTTTAATTTTCGACGCCAAATTTTGAGGTTTGAGATACCCGTCAGTCCCTTTCTCACACTTTAGTTTGAACTTGATGTTCTTGGGAGTCTTCATTGAATTACCTCTCCGGCATTGATAAATTCACAAAACCTCAACACAAACGCTACGAATTGATTACTCTTGCTCGAATATAATTACTCATCTCGTTACGGCCCACTTACCGGAGGTACTAAGGTACGGTACGCCCGTTATTTTGCTCTTATGCATTTAACTTTCCTTAGCTGTACGAAGTAGAAAGAAAATTTTTGTAATCAGTTGAGTTTTCCTCAGATATTACGTTTGAAAGGCTACTGAGTCCAAAGAACACCATTTGAGGAAATGGCCTGTGTGTGTGTCATCCTGTACGCCCAAGTAGTATCTAAAAGCTGAGATTTTGCGCAAATATGACTGGACGGATCCTTTCACCCCTAGGGCCGCAGAGGGTAGTCCAGCTGCCCTCCCCGTTTCATTAGTAATTATTTATTTGACTGAGTGAAAACGACTGAACCGAATCGGCCCAAAATTTATTTTTAGTTTGAAAAGCGTATATAACGTCAAAAAATAAGGGTATGAGCAGAATTTCTCAAAAACTAATGATTTAGTTTACATTTTTTAGAGGTCAGCTCCACACCATTACCACGAAATTCTCATTTGAGGGGAGAAGACGAAAGTTGTCGATTTTAGCTCAGTATTTCCGCACAAATTTCTCTACTATGATATAATGATACTAGAGTTGTTTAATAAATTAGGGTGATAGTCTAATGAACTAACTATACGATTAGCGTCGAACGATTCCCACGAGAAAGTCGGATTCAACTCGCAGTTTTTATCTGCTTATTTCAAATAAGTCAACGCAATACGTCCTGAAAATATCATGAGTGCAGTCACATAAATTTTCTGAGCACTGTCCGTCCAAAATTGGTTGTGACACTAGTAGGAACAACACAATAAATTCCCGGACCGTAAGTGCTACCACATTTTTTGTGAAAAGTGAGGTTCAAATGAACTGACGGGTATTAGTGGCTAAAGCCGTGAAAGGCACGGAAAAGTTGTGTGATGCGTCGCACCACATATTAGTCAAATGCTGTTGTGAATCTAATAACTACAGGCTTCTTGCGAGTGTTATGAGAACCACACATCCGGGTGTTGCCAAGCGAATTTTCATGCCCAGCCACTAACGAAATAAAACATACTTGACGGAGTAAAAGTTGGTTAAGGCTGTGAAACTCCTCTCTGACTGCACAACTTAATATACCTGAAATGTATGCAAAAACGGCAGAAATGCACTGATATAGGCTTGCGAGAAGGACATTGTTGAATGCACGTCAACTGTTAAGGTGCTAGGATGGGAATTTCGTGATTCCCAGTATACCTTAACACATATGGCTGGCTTGGAGGACCACGGTACAATACCGTCAAATTATATGTGAAACAAATGGTGAAAGAAAGGAAAGCTTGGTGAGAAAAGGACAACGAGGAAAATAATTTGAAATTAGAAGGGGTTTATAATAAAATAAGAAATTCTGCTGAGAAAATGAAAATACAAAGAAGGCTCGAGCAAGGAAATGAATAAATGAATTTGATTTTCGTTGGGGCCCTAGATGAGGTGGATGAAAATACGGTGAATGTGGCAACGTGATGTGTGGAAGAAAATTGGAACGGTCTTACCGGTAGTCGGAAGTAACAGAGATGATAGAGGGACAAGATGACATGAAGCAAAAGTGAAGCGACACGTAGATCGTGTCTTAAAGAGTTGGATCGAGCGTGGTTGTACTGCAGTAGATGTAGAAACGCACTGATCGCATGAGCAGCTCAGTAGGCAGGGGAAAGTTGGTGGGGTGATGCCAGTTTTGGTGTGTCTTGATGGGTTTAGATGGACAAAGTTTTCAAGGCCACGTTTGTTTGCTGCTCCTTTCTGTTGTTGGTCAAAGGAGCAGCGGGTCCCGTAATGATGAGAGCGCACAGTTCGAGGGCCTCAGAAATTTTCGCCCCAATATTAAACATCTACTTTCTTACTTCTTTCACGTCAAGCAGTGGTATAGCAGAAGAGGGTTGCTGTTTGCTAATATTTTACGGTATTCCACTAGACGGCACCATCGACCCTTCGTCACGAGATCGTTACTTAGCAGTAGTCCAATTCGACGCTGCTTCATGAAAGCAACCGTCCAAATAGTGAGTGGTAAATTTTTAAAGGCGAAATTGCTCCACACGTGCTTTCATAAATTGGTGCTCCACTAGATAGAGCCAACCATCCCCTGTCAGTTCATTGTAAGTGGCCGATAGGCTCAATGTTTTCAAGTTGATACTAAAATCATCCGCAAAGTCTTTGAAGTTCGCATGAGGTGTCAGTTTGCCAACTGGTACCAGAATTTCTCGTCATACCAAAGCAAGGTCTGAGTTCACTGGAAACGGTATTCTGAACAGTTAGCCAGTTTTGAGTTCCAGAACCGTCCAGGAAGAATAAAACACTTTATATCACAAGGAAAGATACCGAAGTAGTGAGAACGCTAGTCTTGTGACGCTCAGGGCCGGTTCATCCATTCATCAATTAAAACGTCGAATTGTTTGTTAACGATATTCGGTGAGTAAAAAACAACTAGAGCTCGGATCGCGTTCATCAATCGCCAATTGACTGATAGTTAGCTAGCGAAAGTTTGAACACGGGGAAAAAGAGGCACTACGCTCAAATGAGAATCCCTCGAACGTAGTGGCAACTTTGCGAGTTTTCATCCAAAACGATGTGTTGGAGAGAATCAAAACGGAACTTCACAACATCCGTCTCGTCATTCGTTACCCACACTAGGTCACTCAAGCACTGACGTAATGTAAGTAGGGCACCCTATAGATTTAGGGACTATGGAATTGAAACGTAAACATTTAAAAATTGACGTCGTCGAGCGTATCAAAATACTCAATTCTCGGACGGACCTGGTACGCGTTTAACTCTTCGTCGGTGAAATCAGAATCGGCGAGCTCCCAATCGGAGTCCATTGCTCATAAAATGATTTTTGACTGAGTTGGCAGAGCTCCAATAAATAATATAACGATAATAATAACGGAAACAGATCGAGGCAACACATTATTTGACAGACTGAAGGTTTAGTTATCCGATAACTGAAGAGCGAAGAGACGAGTTAAAAATAACTAAAAACTAGCGCTAACGGGTCGTCAAAGTTCATTGATGAACGCGTCTTTGGTAGTTATCGGAAGATTTGACTTATTCAGCCTTTAGTCGAGCCTGTAACATTGATAAACCGGCCCTCAGTCCACTTTGTTTCATGGAATCCACTACTTTTCTCATATCAACGAACGAAGCTGATATTCTTCGTGTACACATTAATTGTTCTATCACGAGAAACTCGATTAAGAGCATATTAATCATACCGAGGAAAATTGGATAAGATTTTGTTAAGTTTAAATGAGAGAAAACAAAGTAAGCGTGGCACGTGTGAAATCTTAGATTTGTATTCTCGTAGTTCATTATACGCTTTTCATTCGTTGCAGAGCAGTTTCCCAGGAAGTTATAATTCAATGACTGGGCCTGTTCTTCGTCAGGCGTTTTAATTTCCTGGCCGGAGTGAATTGAGCCGGGACGGTGATAATTCATTGGCTTTACGTTTCGGCCACCGTCAGTCTGAACTTTTGTTTGATTTCCTGGGAACTTCGATTCTTCATCATTCGTAACTTATAGCGGTTCCACGATACGGGCTACCCGAACGAACGCTAGATCATGTTTGACTAACGTTTCGTCGTTAACTATAACAACATTGTGGTCGATACTTTGTACAGTCCCAAAAAATATATCTCTGTCTGCCGCCAAAAAATAAACTTCATTCTAGTGGCCATCGTTCACGTTCATGATGACAAATGCGTTTTTACAGATCGTTATACAAGCTAATCAAAATTTATTTATTGCCACTTAATACCTAAACAGTATTGAATATACATCCTACGTCTTATTTCCTTAAGATTCCCGATAAATTCACGTATTTGCATGAGGCGTAATAAAAATGACCTCGCATTATTCATAAAGCGACTGTAAAACTGAATTTCAAGTACGTCGGTACTCATTTCATGTACTCGAGTCCTCTTAGAGCAATAACTATCGATGGAAGTGAGCAGAGCCAGGGATAAAGTGACGTACACCTGGTAAATACACAAATATACGTACAAATGAACAAACCACTAGGCTTCCAATACCTTCAAACCATTCATGAGGGTATTGACAATTTACTTGAAGGCTCCCTCTCAAATCCGTCATCACTTGCTTCTCCTTTTTCCATCGCTCCCATGTTCAAAAAGCTCCTTACAATGAATATGTTAGGGTTTCGCAAATATTTCGCTAACACTTTGGCCCACATTGTTGCACAATGCGGTTTAAATTTCCATACTTCTCTGTCATAGCAAAGGAGCAGCTGTGTGTGTGTGTGTTCGTCCCCGTTAAAACATTTACCCTGGAAGTTAGTATAAAATTCACTCTTATTTGATCGGAGGTTTTAATTAATCCTGCACCATGCCTTAATCGGTTGATGTCAATGTAAAACAGTAAAATGATGATTCGTCGCGTTTTCCTTTTGGACGATCAATCATGATTTATGCACTGTTGTTTCTGAGTGAATTATACTGTCTCAATCATCTGCTATCGAAGATTTCGTAGCTATATTAAAATAGCAGGATTTTTGGGTGCAACAGAGAGATGGAAATTGAATACGGTCAAATGAACTATTGTTCATTGAAGCGAGTGGACTGCAGTGTACGCGCAAAACATTTTTGGATGGTCAATCACAAGAGATCTATGGAATCGAGAGAGTTCAGAGTAACTTGTTAGAGAAAGAAGTTAGTGACTTAGTATGCACATGTGACAGTGAACGGTTCTACACAAATGAAGTGAGCTGTATCATAGAGACCTCACTATCCGAGTTTACGAGTCTCACACGGGGCGTGGGTTGGGGGTGAAAAGTCGGGGCAGAAGATAGAGGTTGATCCACAGAAGGGAGAAAAGGAGAAAATTCGGAAGTTAATTGGACGTTTTTCGAAGGCATTAAGATGTGTTGCTGATGATGGGAGAAGAGGAACAGAAGGTGAAGTTGGGTGACCTAGGAAATGTGGGTATGGCGGCTGGCTTTAGAGGGTTGAAGTCGAAATAGACCCGCAATTGTTTGAATGAGTTGGGAAATACGGTTTGGAAGAAAAGGGTGGATTGACGAATGACTGCTAGGGGTTGGGCCCTGGAGTAATACGTAAGAACGAACAGCTGATTTCAAATTTGCTTTCGGCTCTTACAAAAAATTAATTAGATGATTGATCGCCAAGTTGTCAGTTTCATCATAACTACTTATGCTAGATAACGTCTGGCTCTTATACGAAACTAGGTATAGTTTTCGTTGTTTTCTGACTTCTGCTGCTGTAACACGAGAATTTCTGATGGAGTACGTCAGTTATTTTAGAGTAGAACTCGTTAAGATTGCCTCTTGTACAAAATCATGGACTTATCTTCATATGCATGCACCTGAATGTATGTAATCCAGTTCCCACGTCGTCCAATACTTTTGCTTGTTTATTAATTCATATTGTTATTGTCAGAGACTTGATTTCCTTCAAAGCGCTTTAAACAATCTTTCCTACACACCATCTTGAAACTGTTCCTTAGTATACTAGATACAGGCGAATGAATCATGCAAGAGGAGGTACGTTAAAGTAAACCTTAAACAAAATGAACGTTTTGCATGCACAGGAAAGAATAAGAATGAACTCGGGAATAAATCAGGTTTATGATACTCCTTAACTAAGCAATTTCGCTATCCAAGATTATAATGAATAGCAACGCGTAAAATGCGCATTTATAACTAAAATGGTACTTAGCAATTCAATTACTATTCGAGTATAATGAGTTCAAATGTAAAATTAGGTGATCTCTTTGCGCGCACTCAGGAAAATTTGAAGGAGCTCTAATGGACGAACACTATCAACGTGGGTGGGGAGGAACGGGCATGTAATAGTTTACAACAGATAAATGTAGAAATTTATGTTAATGAGAATGACGTCAATTATGAACCAGAAGGCGCTTTGGGCGGCCGTGAACCACGGAAATTATACGGGTCACCGACACGAGTCCATGTCCTTCGTGCCTCTACTTCAGAGAGCCCTTATATCTACTCGTTATTTTGCGGACCTTGTTCGACACAAGAGGCCATTACCGAGCCTATCGGGGACTAATTGATTGTGGCCCCCAAAACTAATTTGTGAGCTTGAAGTGCTTAAACAAGTTAAGTTTGTCGTACAAAAGGAGCTTAAAATTAATATCGGGATTCGGTACCGTTTTTGATGGTAGTAAAGGCCACACGCTTTTCACCATCGAGCAGAAATAGCCTTCCTGTTTCATGTTGTTAATGGTGAGATGCGAAACCCGTGTTCTTTCTTCCGTCTCGCGTCAAATGGTGTTCATTTAGGGTCGGCTATTTTCCTTTTGAGATCCTTTGGGGTGAGTTGGGTTCATAACCCAGATTCCTGTATGTATTAATTACGACGTTACCACCGAAAATGAATAACGTACGATTGGTTTTTATGTCCATTCTCACCTAGCAGGTGAGAGAATCAAAATTCTTTTCCCGGGGTAGAACCAACGTTTGATGGTCTGACCCTCTACTGATGTGGAAGGTCTCAAGCACTAATGTGCTGAAGAGAGTCGGGGTAGCGGGACCAAGGTGTTCCTCATCAACTGAACTCCTGAGCAATCCTGAACTGAGAAGGCGTACTCGACTGTGGAACAAATGATATTGCCAACTTTCCCCACACCAGGCACAGTGCAAACCTAAGACCTCCACTTCATGTTGGGCGACCACCTGAATCTATCATGGAACCGGTCAACACGAAAAAATTGCTACTATCATATTCGTAGTTCCTCTTACGACAGTAAAAGCCGAGCGTGAGCTGAATATTGATACATTCCAGTTTGCCAAATCGACTAAATTATTTGACGATACTTTCTTCCCATTTCCATACAGCAATAACAGACGTTTGCCTCCAAAGTACGTTGACAGTACAATCAACTTCCCGAAAGCTGCTAATGCTGTAAAAATTGGGGCAGATTATAAGCAACACTATATACTCGGTTGGAGATCGAGGATGATATGTTGCAGGGAGGGGGGAAGGAGACTCGAAGAACAAACTACGTTATATGTTTATTTTGTGACACCACTTCGTGTCGTCATTTGATTCCCCTCCAGCGTGACACTTGTTTGGGCCAGGATAGACTTGAATGAATCTCAGAGACGGGTTTTAGTTGAGCACGAACTAGTAATTTGAAGAATTGGTATATCACAAGATTTGAAGACTTAGATGTACAAAGAAGAGGTGACTTACGCAAGATATGATTTGAGTATGTAAGCGCGAACAAGGGGGGCTCTGAAGGCGTGAAACTGGTTGTACGGGGAAAGACGGAGATATCCGAATTAGAAGTCGATGAGAGGTGAAAGTGTCCGTTGGGAGAATTGTAGACGACCGTATCGCGAAAGGTGTTAGAAGATGACTCTGTCGGGGAACTGGAGACGACCGACTTCTGGAAGACTTCGTAGGAGAGAATGAGGTTGGGAGGAGCTCTGGCGTGGCGAGGAATGTGAAAAAGAGGTGAAGAAATGATATTTCGGAATCCCAGAATGGAATAGCGTAACATATGTAATGTTCCAAACATGCCTTCAAAGAATACATAAACGTCAATAGAGGTATCCAACACTTTTACAGTTACTGTTCTGCATTCGGGAATGTCTGTGAGAGTTCCGACCTGGTGGTTCCTACCTCCCTCAGACCCCACAGTTTAAAAACGAGAAAGAGGATGGGATTTCCACTCTCCCGCGACCTCACCACGTTATTCGCTGAGCAACCGCAGTTTCCTGCATTGTCAGGCCTTGCCCTGCGGAGGCAGCCACCTGTGGTAGCCCTAACCCATAATGCACCGGCGCAAGGCCGCGGGCTGTGCATTCCCGTGGTACTATTTCGGGTTAAACAACCCTTAAGGTCTGACGGTCGCAGGCCCGCACCTTCTTTTGACGGCGCTTACGGCTTTCTCTCATCCTAGGGTAGTACAGTTTGGGCTTGCTGACCTCCGTGGGGTTAGGAAGGACCCCAGTAAGCTGATAAAGAGGGCCCCGAAGCCTCCACTCCCTACTAGGAGGTCCATCTGTCGCGCAAACGGGTTTCCGGTCCCTTCCAGAACTATGACTGTTGAAAAATAAAGAAAATGTATAAAATTTAAAAAATGTGAAAGGCTCTTGTGAAAGTTTGGAAAAGCATGGCGGGTTCCGTCGGATAGTTTTGATAAGTAGGCAACCAATAAGTACCTAACCTAATAATAATTTTTAATTTTTTGAATTGAAAAGTCATTTCACGAATAAATACTAGACCAGTTTTAGCAGTTTCGTAAGCACGCTTTTAATTTTTGCAGCAATTTTTAGGTGACTGGCCTGATTTCCTGCACTCCGTACTCTTTGCTAAAGGAATTGGTGACAGTAAACGCTTTCCTTCAACAAACTGAGCTGAAAATATTAATAGAGTTCATTTCTGATTCACAATAACCTGTGCCACGCCGAGTTGTAGGGGAATGATAATGATCTTCGCCAAGACCAACTTTGTTGTTTTACGAACAGAGACAAGGACGTACACCACTTGGGTGCCATTGAATGGCATAGCATTGAGACCAGGCCTGTGACTATTCAGTGTCTTAAGTAGGAGGTTCACATCAGTATTTGGTCTTCCCTTTGCGAAAGCTGATTTATGTTTGCCGGCAGATCCCAAATTTTTCCTCTCTAGAGGTGTAAAGGTTTATTTGGCCCTGATTCAGTCTCACCTACAGGTTGTCATGCTGTGGAGTAAGTGAAGCGGATCTGTTGTCATCCAGGATCTACTTCTGAAAGTCCTTCTGAACAAAAAAAGGAAACATCCCACAGTGCAGTTATTTGAAAAAATTAGAGTTCAGACTTTCTTGAACCTCGTGAACTAAGTTACATTGATGAGGTCCTTGAAGAAGCAGTGATCGGCATCGTAAATCATTGGATCTTAGCATTGCCTTCCAGGAAAACTGTTCACGGTCAACCAGTCTTTGATTTTAGCTAAATTGTTCAATTCTCTTCCTGAGAATGTTCGTGGAAGCCCATCCCCAGAGTCGTTTGAGAAAAGGCCACCTGTTATTTTGTTTCCTTGCATCAATTTCTGGTCCTATCACTTAAATGGCCAGATTATAAAGTCAATGATGGAGGATTTTCTTTGTTTTTCTACTCGTAATTATGTCAGTATAAGGTGATGTGACGGTGAGTCCTCCCCGCAGCACAGGTTTTGTATACAGTAGGGAGTCTCATTTGTCATAACACCTGTAAAATAATGGTTTCTGGGGTGAATACATCAATTCCTTCCTTCAATAATCGTGATGTATTGTACACAAGAACCAGTTCGTTCAATAGCCTGTATAAGGTTTGACCAATGGCCTCCACCATCCATTTATTTAACTGCAGCCTCTTCTTCCGCTTCATCTTTCAACTTTAACATTTGCACCGACGCTCTAGTGGACGTCACGACCTCGTTCTATTTCGTTGTCACCACAGGTTCCAATCGTGCCTGCAACAAACTTATGTAAGATATGTACGTACGTACACTTTTTAATAAATGCGTTACATGAAAAACATTTCTATCGTTATTAGGTAAGTTATAAATCAGATGACAAACGGCAATTAAAATCAAGTTTCGACCGATTTTAAATTTCATTTTGTTGCTCTTGTAACGTTTTTGCTCTCGATGTATGCTATTATGTATTACTTTTAGTAATTAATGTCGCATCATTGGAGAACGCATTAATTACATCTGGCGTCGCCTGCACCAACACGTAGCTTAGTCGCACAAGATTGTTTAGATTCGTGTAAATATCGATTCCGCCATACTCTCGCAACGACCGTAGTTCGTCCCAGTTACTTAGTGCTCTACAACATTCTAATTCCTGTATAAAAGTAATAAGAATTCTGACGGCGCAATAAGAGCTGTTTAGCGTGAGCATTTTACTGAGGCTATTGGGGAGGAACAACCCAATAAACGTGAGGTGAATCGAAGCAATGCTCTTGCGACAGAAAGAGAATCTGAAACGAGATTTTCAAGGGAGCTGAGAGAGAAAAAGTGGAAAATGGCAGGTCGAGGTCAGACGACAGAATCAACAAGTGGAGCGCATCCTTCTTGACTCATTCACCTTTCGTGCGTTTTATTTTGAGTTTCAAAACGCGATTCATTATTTATCGAATTCCTTCCATCTCTGCGAATTTCACACGCTATCGCTTCAAATTACGCGCCTGAAACTCATAGATTCTTCTTCAGTATTCGCGCTTGAAGAATACTCTGGTGTGCGTGAGAGCATCTTCAATCTTCTGAAAGCGACGGATAGTTCTTCTCGCTGCCTTCAAGGCCCGTTAAACATCTATTACTTCTAGAAAGGTGGTGAACCATTACGAGTGGAAACGAGCTAAAAACTCTGCAAATTATTACACAATGGTTTATTATTCTCATGAACAGCTTGACCTAGTATTAGTGCTCCCCCATCCCATTCGATTCAGCATCGAATACTAGTAAACCATACGAAACATGTCCTGGCTACAATTGAACTATGGAAACGGGACGGCGGACGGGGGACGGTGGACGGGGGACGGCGGACGGACATTGCAAATTTGGAATCTCCAAGTCTAGAAACGTAAAGTATCAAATTTTGAGGAGGGGTTGTAAAAAAATGTTCGTGACCGAAAACATAGGGAACCAAAAGAAGAGCGTGACTGAAAGAAATCAACATCGGACGAAAAAGAAGTTGGAGTACGAGCCCTCACAACATCAAGTCACCAAGAAGCCACCTCTGCCTGGAACACTGTAGCCAACGACTCCAATGGGATTGCCGCTCTGATCCTTGGCCCAAAGATGCCTGCCCCTGCATGGCCACCCTTCACCTAACCATCAGTGTAGTACACCAGGGCCCCAGCTTCGAAAGCGAGAACTCCCCCTTCCCACCTGGATCGCTCATGAATGAGTATCCTAAACGGTAACACGAGGTTGAACCTCGCAGGCATTGAGTCTATCACATGCAGTTCGGGCCCCTCCACCTTCACCTTGTCAAGGATAAAGTGGCACGAACTCCTCCTCCTCCCCCCCCCCATGATCAGACCCAACTCCAACATACGCACAGCCTGGAGGAACGCCATCCTTTTAACATGTATGTGGAGTGGAGCTAAATCTAGCAAGACCTCCAGTGCAGCCATAGGGCATGTTGGCATACAGCCTGTAATGGCCAGACACACCCTATGCTGCAGTTTATTCAGCTGCAACTGCACTGTTCTGTTTTCCATCCTAGTCCACCAGACCAGGGCTCCATAGGTGACTACAGGCCTAACAACCACAGTGTACAGCCACCGGATCATCCCAGGCCTCAGCCCCCATGTCTTCCGCACCACTCCCTGAGCTGCCCACATCACCACCGACGCCCACTGTAAGGCTTTTTTCACGTGTGTGGCCCAAGTGAGCTTCCCATCAAGGAAAACTCCCAAGTACTTGATCTCATGCTGGATCTTCACCACCTTGCCACCCAGCCTGAGTTCCTGCAGCGTAAGGCTGCGCCTTCTGTTGAACGGAACCAGGCTCGTTTTGTCTGGATTGACAAACAGTCCTTGCCCATTGCACTATCTCTGTAGGGTATTCAGTGCATGCTGCGAATTTACCCCTGACCATAATTACCAGGTCGTCCGCGTATCCTATTACCTTGTAACCCTCCTCTTTCAGCAGCTCGAGAAGGGTATCAGCTACCAGTAACCAGAGGAGAGAGGAGAGCACCCCCCCCCCCTGGGCACTCCTTGGTGGGTACCATAGAGAGTGTCTCCCCCCCCCACTCCGATATGAGTATTTTACTGGACTACCGTCCTAATCGTCTGAGAGTTCTAGTAGGATATAAACAGGATTTTTATGGAAAAAAACTGCCATGTTTGACGATTTATTGCGCTATTTGTGATAGAATGTTATGATAGTGTCGTGTTATTCTGATTCATTCTTACAATAAATTTATTCGAAACCATTATAGCCGCTTCTGAGGAAAAACAATGTTGGTGTTTTCACTATGATAACTATAGTTAGTTTCTCAAAGTGGTCCTATAGTAAACTACAGTTTAATATTAAAATTCGAAATGATTTCGTTCTATTCGGTGCTGTCACGTGGTATATATGCAATATATTTGTTGAAAACTAATTCTTGAACAACCGCGGTAAACTGTGTACAAGACATTTGTGTTTCCCACAATAAGTTTTCGTGTTGAAGGATTATTAGTGGGCCGGGTTCCTACGGTTATTAAATTAACAATTTTACCTAAAACCCGAGCATGCTGCAAAGGGGCTCCTTACGATGTTGGGGAGATGTTATGAAATTTGTTGTAACGGGCAAACTTGTCGGCTCAACGGCTAAAACGCACGGGTATTCTGAGTATTACTGAATATGAAACCCTGAATGACGATGACATTTTAAAATTCATGTACGTTCTTCGGTGCTTAACGAGATACGTTATGTGAAGCGCATCACCTCGAATGACTATTGATTAGGGCTCTCACAACATGAGTGACAATGATACCGAACCACGTCAACGATAGCTCCTGTCGGATATATGAGAAGCTGGAATTGTAAGCTTCTCCCATCTCCATGTATATGAAGCCCTGTAGAGTGTAATACAACCTTAAACATACTTATTTGGTGGAGTCGTGAACATGCAAAGGGAGAGGAGCGAGGCTTTATTAACTTGAGTGTAGTTTGATTACTCCGAGGGCACGATTCCTGAGAGCTAAGACTATTCAATTCTCGCTGTGAACTTGGAAGACTCATTCGAAGCTCATGTGTCGTATATTGGTTGATGTTTTTGATGATGAAGACCACGCTTTGATTTTAACACTTGTAACAAATCAGTATAAAGGTTCTTGTAATGCAATATTGAGTGCTTCACAAAAAACCTTTGGACCTAATTACTCGAAGTATTGAAGAGAAGCTTACTCTTACTTAGCATCTTATACGTGCCGTTCCCTTTCATCCAGACAGTCACCCTTCCACTGAAGTTAACATGTTCTGATCACAATTCTCAATTTCGATAAGGCTACTGTCCAAGCATGTAGTACTGGTCCCAGGTTACGCCAAAAATTCGCATTTGTGAGAAATAATACACAAACGTCTTGTAGCCTCACAACCAGGGCTTTAATGCTATTAAGTCTGGCCTTAGGATTGCGCTGAATTCGGTATGAGTGCGTAGTGCGAATTCACTGTAAAGCTCTCGATCACTCAACAGCAATGTTCAAAGGGCTACCAGAATATACAGAACAGTGGGTAAACTGGTGTGGCAGAAGAAAGAGACGCCTCCAGCCCTATCCTTTGAGAACACCAAACCCTCAAGAATATCTCATTTATACCACATTGTAGAGACAAGGAGCACACCCCAGTTGCTCAGCAGCTCTGAGAAATGCAGACTAAAATAAGACTTAAGCGACGCCACACAATTTGTCCTCAGTTACACGTCAAATTTACATTCACAGTTCAACCAAATAATCCTATCTGTTCCAGCATGGATCATGCTTTAGTCTTCACGTAACCGCCAGAAAGACTCACGTTGGGGAGGAACGAAATCCAGACACGAAATGAGCACGTAAGAAACTCAGGACTCGCGCCTGTCACTTTCGCAAAACAACGCCATTTTCTACGTAAAAACTGGTGACGATGATTCAAGAGTTGGTTGCGTATCTGCCAATCGTTATTGAGTAGCCGAAGCATTGTTAATATGTGGAGCATTCAAAATGGTCTGGTTTTGCAAATATTCGTGTTTACGGTGACGTAATTGTAGGCTATCAAACGAGTTCCTTAGATAACACATAGTTTGACTTTCGGAATTTCTCAGGTTGAACGATGTGAAGGTCAAATACGTAATTTGAGCTGAGTCTATTCCACCTGAACGATGCTAAAAAGATTAACCGTACAAGTTGACTGATGTGACCAGTTTTTGTGCCTCTCCATCAGTCAATTTCCATGCTCAGTAAATCTTGCTAGACACATTACTTCCATACAAGTATCAGTCAAGTGTATTAGTCCTTAGTGGCATTCGAGCTATCAACATTGGAGTTTGGAGATGTGACCACATCCTAATGCCCATTCAATTTTCTTGCAACACTAACGGCGTTTAGTGGGGATGAAACACTGATTTCATTAGTCGCTAGAGTCACTAATGGAAGTGGGGTCAACGAAAGCTGTGTGATGCGTCGCGCCTTACGTTTGTTGGTTAGGTGGTTAGAGGGCACTGCAGCTCGTGTGACACGTAAAAGGAGATGTGACGTTTCTGACGGGCCGACAACCGCGGTAATAAATGTTATTAAAGCTAATAGGGAGCATGCACATCATAAGAAGCGAATCCACGAGGTTTGCCGTATAATTGCAATAGGAATAAACTCACCACAAGGTAGCAGAGAGTTGTTCTTTTCTTCTTTCATTCTCCAACTACCTCAAAAGCGTTAACGACATGGAAAAAGAGGAATATTCCCCGCTGTATATCCGTTATGCCATGCCTCGATCTTGCAGCATAATTCCCCTTCTCTTCGTCATCCGCTTTGTTCCGTAAAATTAAACTTCCAGAAAGAATCTGTTATTACTGTTCTGGGCCCTGAGTCGGATGGAGAAAGACGAAGCTTGCGGGACGAAATACACGCATAAAGTCGGGGATGAACTCTTTCACAATGTCATCAACGTTCTTTCCTCATTTCGCTCGCTTGTACTTTCTGCCATCACCCCCTTACGTCGTGAAGTTTCTATTCAGTTTTCACTCACAGTTACACAAACTCTTTCATGTCTCTTTTCACCCATTTCTTGCGAATGAAAACTGACAAGTATCTCTAGAAGAGCCAAATCATCTTTGACTGGGTGCCATGGATGAGCCTAAATAACGTGATGACGAAGATGTACTGCTCATTCGCCGTTGTAATGTGGAGCGGATATTAAAATAAACTATTTTTAAAGGAAATAATTGCGTATTACTGCTGATGTTGTCTACGGTGTACTACATGTAGGTTGAATGCAGTACGTACTAGAATAGGGTGCATGTACTATTAACTACTAGTGGGTTGAATGTGTAGGTGAATATAATTTGAACATGTTACTTTTAATGCGTTCGTAACCGTTCCTAACGAAACTTCCTCAGGGTCATTTCTAGCTGTAGTTCTTCACGGGCTCACGGCCGTTCCCAATATTGCCAGCAGAATTCCATTGACGTTACCAGTAATAACGTCCAATCTTCTTTCGGTTCAACCAGATGACTTGCGGTTTGTCAAAACTTCACTCATTTCACACCCTCTGAGTGGAGATTTAAATTTGCCGACTGTACTTCTCCACTTCAGTTGTTCTCTTTTCGAATGCTTCCTCTCACATCCCGCAGTTCACGAAAGAGGCGCCATAAAGAAGTAAATTCCTGCACATCTTTAAATTGTGTGGATTTCAGCATTCATTGGTGGTAGGGGCCGTGACCAGATATGTAAGAGAACAGCTGAACCGGTTGAGCTTGTTACTTCTACTTTCATTAGCCTATCGAAGTTTGAAGGAAAGTAATTTGGAGGGTGAAAAGAATTTTTCTTCGGATCTTCACGTTCCCAAGGTTCCTGACTCCAAAAAATAGCATTGGAGATAATGAGTTGGGTTTTTGTATGTGCATGTTCTATTGGGAACGTTGGAAGGAATACTTAACCAAATCGCCTCATTTGACACTGAACCTTCTGCTCAACAAGGGAGTGGATGAAATCGGCCAGAAACTGATTAGTTATCCCCGTCATCCAACCCTACAATTTTTTCTGGAAAGCGGCTCCAACGATTTGTTCAACGCAAAACGCCGAATCAACATGGGGTTTTGGCCCTAATGGGACTCCATGGCCCTAAATGGGATAGTCATTGTTTTCCCAAAGATCTTCGTCTTCAACCCCTAATTGTTACCCATGGAAATTCCACCTCTTTCTTTATTTCCATTTAACAACAGATTTCCCCTTTGTCTTGACATTCCGAAATATCGTTTCCTCCTCCCTTTTCACAATCCTCTCCCCAACAGACAGCTCCTCCCAAACTCACCAAGCTCCCCTTTGAAGTCTAGCGAAAGTCGGTCGTCTCCAGTTCTCCCAATAGAGAGTTGTTACACCGCTCATTGAGATCTAATTCCGATTTCTCCTTCCTTCCCCGTACAACCAGTTTCACGCCTTCAGAGCCCCCCTTGTTCGCGCTCATGTACTCAACTCATATCCTGTTCAAGTCATCTCTTCTTTGTACATCTAAGTCTTCAAATATTGTGATATACCAACTTTTCAAATTACAAGTTCGTGCTAAACTAAACCCGAACACTAATCTTTCCACTAAAAATATATTCTTGTTGTCAACACCAACTATCTACATGGCGGGTAAGTAGGAGCTACGCAATAAAATCTGTCTCACAACAAAACGTTACGTTCTAAGTATAAATTAACTGAGAGTAGAACAGACTGGATTAGTCGCTGGAGCGTTGACTGTCAAGGAATAAACTTGGGACTGAGGAATATTGTGTGTTGAGTCATAGTGATTGTTTATCCGTTCATGATGCAAATGAGCAGTTTCTGTCAAGGAGGGAGAAGGAGAAGGTGCATATACGCCGTATTTAATGCTAATGGAAATTACTTGCTCAGATTGAAAAGTATACCAGTAAATGGACAGCGTTTGGAGAGAACTGAGGGCCATGACTGTGTCACTCCTTTTGATGAAGAGTTGGCAGCGGTTAGCACCTGAATGATGCTTAAATTTGCTTCTTAAATAAGACAGATGTTGGTCCGACAGTTTTTTGACCAAACTGAATTATGAACGCGATCATCAGATTACGGCCAGCAATGCAGACTCACGCAACGCGACGAACTTTCACTCAGAGATTTGAAAAAGACGACTTCACCATTTCACAAAAATTAGATTATCTCGTGTGATAATTCATTATAATGTGTGAGTACTCGTTTTCATTTGAAAGAGTTTCGTTCATCGATAAAATAATAAAATGTGCCAAGATAAGATCGTCAGACAATAAACTTAACGACCACTCGCAACTATTTCAACTCCCTCAAAAGCGAGACGATTCACAGTAACAACATCTCGTTTCATCGGAACCCTATGGACGGCCGTAAAGCACGTCCCTCGTAATGTTATAAAGTTGACCGAGCCCACTGGCTTCCGTTCCATCAATTTGTCTCTCGAGTGAGTGGACTGTTTCTGCAGAAGATTTCACACTTAGTTGTGATAAAGCCAGGGGAATCAACGCCTTTTAACTCTATTGGAATTCCATTTCCACCAATCGTTTCAACGCAGTCTAGGGATAACAAAGATGAGTTGTAGCCACTCACTCGTAATAAAATTTCTTCGCTTCTTCTTAATGGGTGAAAACGTCCGCAGGAAGTAATTGAGCCGTGTGATATGGGGTGGCTGGTTGCAAATGACCGCCTACTAGCGATCATCAAGGTTGCATCTCATCATACTGTTTTAATTTGAAGTCAGACCACTGAATTGTTTCGCTCGTTACGCGGAGGGTCAGAGGCTACATCCATCCTCCATATACGATGGTAGAAGACTTTTAAAGACTTCATGTCATTATGAAAGTCTACAAATATTGTACATGAAAGGGTTTATTATGAAAGGATAAGAGTGCAGGAATATGAGAACAACACCCTGAAGCAATGCCAAGTAGGTGGTTTTGAACTTGATGGGCCAAGGTTGGGGTTCGTGGCTTTAGTATAATGGATCAAAGCACATCTCACCCTGAGAGCTCGGGTACTCATTGATTGAAAACGTTCTTCTCGAGGCATTCAATCAAACATGAAATGATGATTACCGTTTCGTTATTTCATTTCCTAATCTCATTTGGATTAGCGAGAAATGGAAGTGACCGACTGTTTAATGAAATAAGCGAAACGATGTGACATTCAATGCCTCTTCATTGGAAAGCCTTGGAAATTCAGTCCCTCACACACGACGGCTTCCTTGAATTCTTTCCCAATCTAATAAAATAATTTTACTGCCGTAAATAATCAGAGAATCGTTATAAATAACAGTCCACTCTCCCAACAAAGTCGTCCAACACCTTTCGCGATAAAAACTTTCCCAACGGACACTTGTTTCACCTCTCATCGACTTCTAATTCGGATTTCCTCTTCCTTCCCCTGCAACCAGTTTCACGTCTTCAGAGCCCTCCTTGTGCGCGCTACACAAATCATATCCTGTTTAAGTCACCTGTTCTTGTGCATCTAAATCTCCAAATCTTGTGATACACCAACTCTTCAAATTACAAGTTGGTGTTCAACTAAAACCCGCCTCCGAGATTCTTTCAAGTCTATCCAGGTCGAAACAGAGTGTTTGGTCGCAATCAAGAAGGAAAGCAGAACGGAATAACGTCAATTTTCACATGCAATCAGTAAATCTATCTATCATGGTGATCAAAACACCAAATGTACTTTTACTCTTTGAATTCGGTTTTAACAATTTCGGTTAGATGTTTAGTATTGATCATTTCAAACAACACCGCGTTAATACGACATTTTCATTTGCAAACAAATAAAGAGGGCAGCACGTACGATTATCGAAAATGTCGATGAAAATAGATCTTTAGCCAAAAATCGGTGTTGGTAGTTCAGTGCTCCAACTACACGATGGTCTTTACAATGAAAATATCCAGGGATATTCCAATAAATTCTGGAATTCAGAATATCGTCACTTATTGACATTTTGCACTTCGTTCTTCGTATAATCGAAAATCGTAAACACACGGCTTTTCACATCGGATAAATTCCGGAGCCTCAAGCGCTACCAAATTGGTGTTAAAAGAGTGAAAAACTGATTGAATTCGTTGCTAGGGCGATGAAAATAGCAAAATTCACATAGAGCTGGAGAAACATTGAGTGAGTGATATCAGGGAGGCAGCTACAGGCGTACCGACAGCGGCACCATCAATTGAAGCTGCGGGACCAATGGCAGTATGCTGTGGCCACTGAGGGCCCATGTCCCAACTCCCCTTTCACGAGCCTGTTGGGCGTCCCGCACATCTCCCCAGCCTATTGCTAGTACCCATTGACTCACCCCCCTGGGTTTGGAGAAGGGGGGTGCCTGGTCGGGGATCGAACCAGAGTCCGCTGGTTCTATCCCCGCCTGGCTCGGACAGCCTCGCGCCCCAACGCGCTCGGCCACTGCGCCCCCCAAAAAACATTGACCGCGCCCCGAGAAACATTGACTCCGTGTGCACTAAACTGAGATAAGAACCGTGATAAGAGACTAAAATGGTCGAGCAGAAATTTCATTGGAGGTTTACATCCTGTAATAAAAACTGGTGGTATTTACTACCACTGAATAATGATCAATTCAATGATTGTGATAATTATACAAATAGTGCACCGGAAAATCGTTTGTTTGTCTTCAACAAAACCAATAGTTTATGTCATTGTCACAACTGTTGTGATTCTATCATCAACGCCAACTAAACATGTTTCGATTTTCCATATTAATAGGACGACATGAAAATACTATTCGGAGTATTACGAGAATGCGCACAATGGAGAATCTCGAGAGTTGTTGAGAATGAGAGGTTTGCCAATAGTGGTCAGAGGTGAAAATATATCTGTAGTGGCTTTGTTGGGGGCAATCTGGTGAGAGAAAATCCGCTGGGCTAGCGGTATTGCCAGGTGATGTGAGGGACTAGGAACAATATGCTGGAGAGCAGGAGCCGGTATCCCATTACCGTCTCGTTGCGTTCGACGAGGGAAAAACCCTCTTTCATCCCAGAGAGAGAGAGAGAGGAATAAGTCCTCAGGCCTTCCAAATGATCCCTGAATCAACTGTTTCTCGTGGATGACCGAGCATAAAATTCTGGCGCCGCGAAAACATGTGAAGTTATGGTTAATGACCGTGTTCACATTCGTAAAAATTGTTTCCGGTGGTGTTGCCATTCGATGCTCCCGGATCACTTAACGATCTGACAAAACGAGAGAGAACTTTTTCGTCACGTGATTCCATTATATTCATAATTCGACTCCTTGTTTCAATGTGGGAGAATATGCTCTTCGCATTTAGCAATACTCGCAACAACGCGAACCTCAATTACAGTTGTGGGAACAGGGCATTCTATCATAAACCGTATGTTGAAGCAAAATTGTCATTGCGGTTACCTCTCACAACCTTAATGAAAAACATCCGGGCCAATTAATATTTAACTCTATAGAACCAACACTCACCCCTCATTCGAGTAAGGCGCCTCAGAAGCCTACACTACAACTACTCCCTAATTTTTTTGTTTCAAACCACATGCTCAGGGTATTTATTAGACTGACCTAGTATATGAGTATATAATATAACCATGCCCAGAATAAATTAAAACATCTCCCAATTAAAAATAAACTGTGCGGCATAGTTAAATTAAAAACCGTCTGCGGCTTAAGAGAAACGAAAAGAAGATTCGTTCGCTGTTAAGAAATATTTAGGGTAAGAAAAAAATAACACCATCTTGCACAAGCATCGAACGGTAGCGCCAAGCCAACTTCACGAGTGTCAGAAAGTCGGGGCCGTTTATCATATCTATGACTTCATCGAACGTCAAAGTATTCCGATTGAAGGTAAAAGCCTAAATTACACAAGCGCCAATGAAAAACGCCGTCCCGCTCACTGTATTTACTGTAATTTCACCGTTTGCCATCTACAGGCAGTAATACATCTGTGGTGCCCGTCTTATTTGGCACAGCATCAAAGAATACCGAGAAAATGACACCAATTACGACGTTTTCAACAAAACCGATAAAGTTCCATTATTGGATTATTTGTCAAACCATTTGTTCCATAACAACCATGAGTTAGGTCCGATCGGAATGCCGAGTAAGCGGGTACAACTAGATCGGAAATGGAACTTAACTGCGGAAAGATGGATTTCATAGACAACGTTAACAGCAATACATGGCCTGGATGGCGAACGGGAATTGCAGATTTGGAATCGTCATGCCTTGGAACTTAAATTGTCATATTGCGAGGGGGGTTTCAAAAACATTCAAAGGTGGAATTGCAACATGCGAAGGTTGCTTTGTTTGGAGGTTGGTCGATATTTCGCTTGCACGTGGGTACTCGTTTCCTAGATAGTTGATATAACTATGTCATATTCATAATGTTTGTGGACGTTGGATTGAATAGGATTGGTCACAATCATGCTGTGCTGGTGAATAAATAAATCGCTGTCGGTCGATTACAATGTATCCCTTATCCCACGCGTTGCGTGCAGTAATGATCTTTATTGCGAGCTCGCAGCATCTCAACATATTTTCATTAGAATATTTCTTATTTTCGTAAATGCGACATGATGAGAAAGTGCTACTACATGCAGAGGCCTCACTTATTGTTCTCTCTATTCCTGGCGTTCATTAGTGAACGGTTTGAAGATGGATCTGGTTTTCATGAGCAGCCTTGAAAACCTAGCGTCTTTTCTTCGCGCCGTGCACTCTCCCGAGAGGTTGCCTCTCAACAATTATGCCAAGACTTCTTAATTAAACTCCAAGAGCTGACCTTTTTTAAAGGCTCGCGTCTTCATTCTATTTTAGAATGATTCGACTTTGCGGCCTTTCGTGACGGCACTCTCGCTGGTCTCGCACAAAGAAACGCTTGAGCCTCTACAAAAGCTCAAAAGGGGAGAGTCTGTATGAACTTTGTTCACCGCTGTTCTCTTGAAATGCGGTTTACGATTTGTCGTCTCAACTACAGCTCGTCTCGTTGTGAAGAAACTTGAGAAAACGGCGTGAAAACTGCTGTTTAGTTTAATGAGTATTCAGGGCTTTCAAAAATAAATTAGAGCTTCAGTTTGAAAAGATAAATATGAGGCGTGACTCTTGTTTTATGTGAAACTCAGTTTGAAAAGTGGGGATTACAATATTTGCGACCGAGTCTGAAACCTGTGAGTCCTTAACATTGTAAAACCTCTTGCCTCCCTTTTCCCTGTTCACCATTATCATCAAGTCATCTTGGAATCCTTGAATGAATTTTTTTCTTTGTATCAGTTCATGTTACTGCACGTGTGTACTCCGTATTATGAAGGTCACTTTAGGAAAAAAATAGTAGCTGAACAACGTATCATTTCAATTCGATAGTTGAGAGTTTTGATGAGCAGAAATCCTGTAGCTCCTGTAACTCAATTAAATACGATGAGAGAAATGTGTATAATTTCAAAACCAGGTTAACCCCTCCCCCTTCTTTCGTAAACTGGGAAACGCATGAAAAGCAGTTTCAGTCTTTCTGACATACCTAATTGTGTCATATAATATAAACCACACGCGCGACATATTCGGATGAACGCTTCATTTATTATAATATTAGCACTACCGACTGCATTACGAATAATTTTACAGCTCCAATTGGCTGTACTGTGGGCTCATTGAGAAGGAAATGTTCATTGTGAAATGTGAGCCGGTGGCTATTCGTGTTACTTTGCGCAAGTTACGATTTTAATCGATTAGCGTTTTCCTGGTCAATGGAGACACTTTGTTTAAATCATATTGATGATGTACCTAATTGTTTGGCTTGGGGATGATTCAATTACCCTATTTTACGATGAGCTAAAATATTCGTGTACTGTCGTGAGATAATGTAAACACGAATTTCCAAAGAAAACAAACGACGGTTGATAATAATCTGCTCACACCCGTATATTCTGGTCATGAAATATAACGCAAATTAGCATTTCTAATATGAATAACTTATTACGATCACATTATAATAAAATAACACTTCGGTAAATACGTTTGCCCGTCGTCTCGTATTGTTCACCATATCAATCAAAATGTGACATTGACCTCTTTAGAAGCCTCCATGTTTTTCGTGTTCGATTTCAACAAACGACTATTTTCAAGACGCTTTCTGCGAGCTTGTTGCTTGTCCGTTGTCATCTGTGGGAGAGGGGGATGTGAAGAGAGAACGGCATTACCAACTAGTATTAGCGGTCTGGAGACCACTCCAAAGGCTGTGGCCTGACATCGTTTCCGTGGGTCCCGACCGGTCTGCATCAAACCCGAATGTCCTCGCTGTCTCTGGAAGCCGGATTTCTCTTACTTGGCAAACCGAAATGGTGTTGGAAGCTAGTAGGGTGAATCAGGATGGCTGTATTGACTGTGCCCTCTGATAATCCTTCAATTCCTTTTTCTCAAAATAGCTGCTGTTGGACGCACGAAAGAGGGAGTTTAAGAACGAAATAAAAAGAAACTCGGTGAGCGTGAGAATATTGAAATGAATATTCGTTTGAGTTTGAGTATCTAAGGGCGGAGGGAGAGAGTGAGAAGAGGTGTGACTGGCCCGAGAGTTGATGGAGGCATATCGTGAGCACAAGGAGACGAGTATATCTGCGCTGAGCTGTGTGTTTCGGAGAAAGAGGTAAATCGAGGGAGAGAAGGACATTCTGGAACGTGCAAAAGGTGAAATCTGTTGTCGTTGGAAGTTAAAACGAACTTAATATCTTCGTCTGGAGGAGAAACCGACTGAACGGGCAGTTCGAAACTGATGGGCTGAATGCACCTGGGAAAAGACCCCTGCTCAAGAGCCCAACTACTTCGGCCTGTGCCAAACAGCTGCTACTAAATCACCCTTCATTATTATTTCATGGTATCAGAACACCTAAAAATGTTCTGAAAACATCAGTGTTTTGAAATGTGGGAGAGAGAGTCTGCTCTTAGTGGCTCCATGTTAAGGCATCACGTGGGAGGACCATTTAGCACGCTTGATCAGGTTGGCCCTCACGCCTCTCAGCAATAGCAGTTCTTTCTTCCTTGTCTACTTCACCCTCCCCGAGAATCGTACAGAGTGCCATGCCGCCATTACCACACAACCCTGCGGTTCGGGGGGTCCATGAGCAGTCCTAGCTCCATATTTTCATTCCTACGCCATGCCCATTCAGCTTTCCCACCATAGGCTTCGTGGGTAGGTTTAAACGTGACGAAGGTACGTCTGCAGCGTACCATGTCAACTTATTGTTACATTACAGAACTATAGTGTATTTGCTATGGAGTATACCATATGTTGTCGTCGGTGAGGCTACATTACAGATTTCTTATTTCACCTTATTGTTCTTCACATGACGAAAAATCGCACTCGCGCTGCTGATTATATTCTAATGAGAATATAATTGCGTTTCCCACCTCCCTCCCTCCACCTCTCGTTCCTAAGCACCGTTGACGGCACAGCGCTTTTCTAGTCCAACTAGTTGAGGTTTAAAAATCTCTCCACACCTGAACTGAATATATTAATTAAGTATATTTTTCACGAACAACAATTCAAAAGCGCAATCATAAGAGTGGAGATTCCCCGTCCATGACCTAACAGGAGGCTTCAGTTAACTTATTCAGGGCGAAGCCGTTAGTACTATTATTACTGGATCACACGAATCTTCCTTTTTTCATTTGGAATATGTTATCTTTTTAAATGGAACTACCAATTTTAATCGTAACGATGCAAATAAATATAATAAAAAACGCAAACAGCCAAACTGTTATCTCGTTTAATTTTGCCACTCAACATGTTAAAATTGGTCATGTAGGAGGGGAATTAAGTTTGAAAAGGTCTTCAAGAAGGACGAAATGCGGTGGGAGAAAATAAATCTGGGAATGTAAAACAGCTCAAAGCTCTTTTATGTGTAACCGTCATCAAAGAATGAAGCAGAAAAACATTTAAAAACACTAGACTGTTGAGCCCGTCTGTTCGTGTAGCTGTTTTCTTACTTTCCAAAGCCAAGAAATGAAGAAATTGAGTTTAGAAACAAACGGTAAACCGACGCTTGCGTTGGTTGTTGAGCGTTGCAACGAACATACAAGCGCGAAATTTCAGGACGCAAGAACAAGAGCTCGCTTATGGGATAACTTAAGAATGGTGACGAACAGGAATGGGTTGAATGTTAGAGCGGGAGAGTTAAGTGAGGAATGTGGAGGCAAACACAATGGTAAGGCAAGAGAACCCCGATTGAGGAGATACCTCGTTAATTTCGTTCTAAATGAGATGGAATTCCTCAACGTCGAGAAATCAGTAAACCCAGGATCCTTGGGAATTCCGCTTCAAACACGTTCTTCACTAATTCAGTACAAAATCTCGCTTGGATATTCTTTCACATTCAGCACTGTTACAGTCTGTAAATCTGTCCAATGAAGGTTCGAGCTCAATAGACTCATTTAGCTCACTTAAGGTAGTGTAACAGACTGCAATTCCTGCATTATAAGTCTCTCTTCAACCGGAATGGCGTTCTCAGTGTTTTGAGATATACGAAACATGAAATCATGTTTCGACCAGCATCATTTCAGGCCGAACTAGGATTTTCACTTGTCATAAATCAGACGTTTTTGAACACCGACTAATTATTTACTGTGCAGACTTTAACAAAAAACAAAGACATGAACACTTGAATGACTTATTTTCCTTTCAGACGGAAATATTGTAGGAAGGCCCAGCATATACATGCCCTTATTTTGACTCTCCTAATACTGATGGTAACCGACCTGTGGCCTCTTCTGGGGCGTCCATAAACAGCCTCATGCCCTCTCCGTTTCAAGTCCCTAGTAGGTGTCCCGAATACGCCTCTTCCGTAACCTCATCCGACTGCTGGAGTGGCACCCCAAGCACTGAGCTGCATCACAGTCAGCCTTTGCAAGTTCGCAGTACATACTCCGCCAACTCCAACCCAGGTTTTCAGAATCTGCAGTTCTGTACCTCTGACTTATCAATCTTGGCCGGGTGGCACGTTAGGGGATAGTTTCCAATGAACAGGCCATGTATCATCCGTATGCTTTCACTCTCCAGACTGAGGACCTCATTCGATTACCGATTGCTCAATAACGGCGTGACTCTCCCCCGATCGCTTTTCATTATTTGACTACCTGTCAAAACTGCTTGTTACTCTCATTGTCGTCACTACGAACACATTTTTAAGTACACATATAATATGCTATGACAACGTAAAAACAATTAAGGCTGCTTCCGTTATAAATGGGATCAAGCTTTTAAAGAACTCGTTTTTGCATTCTTAATACCAAGTAAGCTTAAACCACGAGCTCCCACGATTTGGCGCTATCAATGTCAGCCCCTTTTTTAATTTTGAGTGAAAGGAACAAGTAAATCAATACCTTTACCTTTTCCAATGTTTCGGAGAGAATCGAAAAATCGCGTGATCCGTTGCTATTTTATAAGGACCTCATTACAGGTGAAAGTGTGAGGAAAACACACCTGCTATGGGCCTAGTTTATGAATCCCACAGGAGCTTCAAACGTATTCTGTATGTACTAAGGAAAAGCCTGATCTTGGTAACGCATGTGCGTGGGAAAGCAGGAAGAGAGTAGATCTTCCTGTTAGACGGTACCCAAAACTCACAGACACGTCAATAGAACATTGTCAAGCCTCTGTAAATTGAGAAACATATAACTCTACTTGCACCTCACTATTTCAAACCACAACTCATAAAGGATCCCCTAAAAACAATGAAAAAAAAAAAAACGCTGAAAATGATTACACGACGGTTTATAATTCTCTTCCACAGCTCGACGAAGTCCAATCTCCAAGAACCATCCCATTCGATTCAACATCAAAAATACCAGTGAACCATACGAAAAATGACCTAACTAAACCATGACGACAAAAATTTACACATTCCAGGCAACTGTAGGCAATTGGAACGACGTTAGGAAATCAGTGGTTGCTATGGGCAAAAAAGGTTTGAAAAATTAGGGTGAAACGGAATTTTGGCCGTTTCATATCATCAAACCGTCGTTAGTGGTATTGTACTCTAAATAGTTTTGATTATAAGTCGAATAGAATGGGTCTCCAAGGTGTAGGACTGCATTTAGATGGAACGCAGTGAAATCCTAGTAAACGTGGCGAGGCTAATTCGGCTACTTAAAAAAACACACGGTACAGTATAGCGAAAGTTATCGTTCACATGTATCGTTACTCCTTCGCCTTCGCTCATTCCCCACACTGCCTCCCATCCCACTCCCAACGTTCGTCGTTTCGACTCCGCGCCAATATCCCAGCATCGCTTAGAAAATCTCAATTTTCGTGGTTTTTTTCTTTGTCGCCAGGTCATGTTCCACATCGTTTACATGCAGTTTTCAATGCAGAATAGGATGAGCTGGATGGCAGAGGTCTAGGACTGCGTCTGGGTAAAAAACAGTAAATATAGCTAGGTGAATTCCTCTACTTGAAGGAAGTTGGTGAAAGGCGCACAATGGTAAACATAAATTTGGAATCGTCGTTTGAAAGGTGTCTCAATCACAACGTCTCTGTATCTCGTCGGTAATTGTACTGGACTCGATAATGGACGAGGGAGAGGTAATCGAACTCTAACCTCCGAATCTTCAATGATTGTTGGGAAGAGAGAGGGAGAGTGATAGAGGCGCGTGTCATGAATCATTTCACGCATTCATCACGAGCTCCTGAAAATGACGTAGCACTGAATCTGTAGTTGATGCGTGATTTCAACCCTTCGGATGTTTCAACGTTGCAGCTCCCCCTGTCCGTAATAAATTCGAGCGGTACAGCCTGACAGATTCCAGTAACCGTGAGCGTCATAGCGCGCTATCCAAGTTATTTACATTGTGATTATACGGCGGAACTTATTCGCCCGCCCACACTAATGAAATTAGACAAATTTAATCGTATTCCGTTCTTTATTGCGAGTTTTCACGACACGATATGCAACGTCTCAACATATTGGTCGGGCATTCAGCAGCTTCCTGCATAGATTTTCGGATTTTAGGTGGGCGATATGCACAGCAACAGGATTGGCGCTTTTGAAGGTTCAGACGGGTCCTGAAAAGACGAACCTTCACCGGTACCTTTTCACTACTTGACGACTCATTGAACAGTTCCTTCGAAATGTGCCCATATGACCCCAAATCGATAAATTAAACACTTTTAACTTTGAAATTAAGAGTTATACCTATTTAAATAAAATTATAAACGTTCTATGCAGATTCTACGTGCAATATTGATCGTGAATTGATATTTGAAGTTTTCTGTTATTTCACGTGAGATTTATGTTTTCCACGTTTCATCGTGCGTCGTTGAGGAGTTGGTGGAGCAGCCCCAACACAACATATGCAATGAAGCCAACGTTCAGAAACCACTGTAGAATTATTTCATTTCAGTCGAATACCAGCCAGCAAGTACAGTTGACATCGTAGTTTGGGATGTTCTCATGCGAAATATTTCGTGGGCATATATATTCAAATCACTCTAGTTGAATATGAAATATGGGACGATGTATTTGATCGAACTGCGATGGAACTGTGAGCTGTAGACCATTTAATTCACGTTTTCACGGCAATAGGAGCTTCTTTAATTGAGAACCAACGGGAGTCGGAAGAACACTTCTGGGGCCTCATGAAGCCGACTGCTCCAGTCAAGTGAGTTGATCGCTCTGTTCTTAACATTCATCTTTTGTTCTCGACTCGATCGCCCGCATCTTTTAGTTTCCACTTCCTCTATCTCTGGAAGTAATTTGAGCGGTGGGGGTGTCGGAGTCGGAGCTGTCGCAGTTCCAATGTCATATTTCACGCCTTAAAATCAACCGCTGTTCACATTCCAACCCATTGACTCCAAAAACTCCGACTATTTGGAACGTGGTTTCAACTCCTCGACTTTATTTAATCTTGTTTGAAACAACTTGGAACCGGAGTGCTCGATACAAGAGTGGGAAGGAATGAAAGCCAAAAGGAGCTTATTCCAACGTTCTCATTTAAAGATCGATGAAATCTTCCGACACTTTGACGTCATCGCGGCTTCCTTGTATAAATACCAGCAAAAAGAGGGCGAGAGATGACAAAAGGAAGAAACGCCATCATTTGAAAAACGCGCAAAACACGGAGATTACACACCGAAGTGGAACGACGACGGAAAATCTAAGGAGCGACACAAAACTATCACGGAGAAGAAACTCAGAAAAAACTTCGAAACCACGCTTGTCAACGCCTTCACTTAGGGCGGGCGAACTGCGTCTTTCAGGCCTTTCACCAGTTGCTTTTCTCCAAGATAGGACGTATTATTCAAGCAACACATCTCGCGACATTTAATCTTCCATCGACGTTCTGTTTTTTCTTTTCTTAGCATTATGAAGTAATGAGCAAAGTTATATAATCGCCTGAAATATAAGAACATCTTGAAGTTTCTTCAAATAGTCTCGTTTTGTGTGTCTGAGAAGCGACTGAGAGAAGATGGCTGAACCTAATATGCAAACATTGCATATTTAGCTTGCACATAACCATGCCACGCCACCATATGAGTAAAGTCGTTCCGAACTATAGTTATCATAGCGATCAACACATCACGTTTGTTTCTTATGAAAAAGAAACAAACTGGATTATATTTATGAGAAGAAATTTTCACCTCTGGGAAAAATGACGACAGCAGCACAATAAGTTACATCAAAGTTCGAAGATTGTAGTTCTGCTTTTTCTTTGCAGAGCCCACTCACATCAACGCCACCATAACCAGCGTTTTGATAAGAATCAGCGTGGCAGTTCAATAAAGTACCTAACGGTATGAGCTATCGTTTGTAACAGCCCCTGTAATTTCGGAGTTTGTACCATCGCACATAAAAGGATGTTAGTACTGAAGAAAGAAGGAGGACGAGCAGTTCGACGTTGCAGCGTAAATAGGCAGTACATTGACAGGTGAATCTAGTCTGGTTTCATGTTTGACCTCTTCCTCCCGTCACTGAATCGTTCAGCGTAGCAAACACACTTCTGTCGATCCGTAAAACTATTCCTGCAGGCGCTAACTATATTTTATGCGTGATTTTAAAGTATATTGCGCGATAAAGTCACTCAATCAGTTCCCTCAAGTGGCTGATGTGCGACAGATTAAAAAATGTTGGGTATTATTTCAACTCTCGTGGGCGTTTCCTTTCAACCGAACTCAGATGGTCACTCCTGTTTCCCATTTCGTGAACGAAATGAAACCGTAATTCACGGTCAAATTGGAAAGGCAATGAAGGGTCAGGTGGGCGCCTAATATGACAGAAAAGTGAGTGGAAGGACTCAGTCTATTGGGGATAAAAGCTACCGACTGGAAAACAGAATGCTGCAGGCAGAAGCCGCACTTTGACGGCACCGATTTTTCTTACTCGCTCGCAAGGGAGACACAAAAAACGGTATTCTAATGAACAAAGAAATATGCGTCCGTTCTGTGACTAGAATAGCATCGAACAACGTTGTACGTATCATATCCCCCAAACTCCTCTAAAACAAAAAATGAAAGTCAATCGAAACTTCCTGAGTACGGCCTGTGAATTATAAGCCCACCCCAAATATAAAGCTGTTATAATAATGTTGCGCACGTAATTTATGAAGTGGGAACAACTTTCTGAGCTGTGGGAAGTTGTCAAGAAAACTGTCAGTGAACTGGGAGATTAAATGTCAACTTCTAGGCCTCCTTTTAAACAACGGGAACTTGAGCTTCGAACCACCGAGTTCATTCCTTCTATTTACACCAAGTATTTTCCGTCATCTTTAGTAACAGTTCTCCATAACGTTATTGAAATCTAACTAGTTTAGTCAGCTAAGACTATAAGAACTGAACTGTATCGTAGTGTGAATATTATATTGTCACGCGTCGTCATGAGCAACCAGTTGAGTTGAGCAATTAGATATTCGCCACGTACAAAAATTTGAGATTAAACATAAACTTGAAGACTACACCTTAACCTACTACTGAAATGAGCATGTCTTTAATCCAAATAAACTAAGAGCGCTGCCGATCAAAGCTATGCGTTTAGTTAACGACGATGTGAAAACGGAGTAAATTTGAAAGAATTGGAAATTTATTGAGGTCTTAAGATTTGTGTGAGTTTCATCACGATTGAACTACTCCTAATTGTATGTAAACGTTTACCGTAGGAAGATGTTCTGGAATTTATCAAGGTGCTCTTAAACATAGGCAGGCGGTCATTGATCATTCCATGCACAGGTCAATCCGTTGACCGTTTTGGAATTATTGCAAGTTGTATTGCGGGGGAGGTTGCTGCTACCATTTTGAGAAATAGATAGCCCTAGATTAAAATCAAGTTTTATTTAATTGTCCGCCGAATGCACACTGATTTCACTCCCTTTTTCTGCTACCTTCAGAAGAGACACACCGTTCACAAGTTAGCTTCACTAACTAGGAAGCGAAGGGCTATTCAAGCATGTTATGTTAAAACGGGCTTGAGGCCACTCTCAGGCGCACTTCATAATTTCCCCATTAAGCAGTCGGGAGAATGTGCTTACAACATGGGTATCCTGATATCCCATAAAACAAGTTGATAGTTCATCACAACCTTCAACTGGTCTCTGAAAAATTGTCACAACTCCTCTGCCACGCATAGTGATTCATATATGATCACTCAAAGTGCATGCCTTCACATGAGTTCTTCTCCATGGTGTGGGAAAAGGGCAAGGATGGTTCTTATGCCCAAACGCAAGGGAAATCTGACCTCGCTGGTTTAGGCGCTTGTGAATGCTAGACATTGCTGGGAAGGGAATGAAGCCCCATATTCCCAAGCTTTTTGTATGCCATCCGGTGTACAAATAACTTGTCAACGAATGGCTCAGAGTGGTGGAGGGCCCTATGACGATGTAGCGAGGTAACGCCTTTTTTGGAAGGTGGAGTTGTTAGTCACCCTGGACGTGGGAAGTGCGCTCAATTCCACCCAATGGAAGGACTGGAGGGCACCTTCAGGTTAATGAATACGTAAACAGAGTGATGAGAAGATAAATGAGGGACAGAACACTGATGTATGAGGCAGTCCGCGGATTTCGCAGGAGGAATGAAACTGTGAGGATATCCCAGGCTCTGTGTAGAATTCGGATCAGGATGACTTGCTAAACTTCACATGACGCTGTTTTCTTTATAGGGTGCTCTGACTAACTGGCAGGAGTGATTATTAGTTGCACATTGGGTTCGGCTCTGATCAAGGTGGAACAAGCAGAGCGATGTAGCGGGCGTGCGCCTGGTTCATGGGCTGTCCATCTCTCTGGAAAACAGCGCTGACTAGCTAGTTTTGGAACGACGCATAAAACGGAACCACTCCTACCATCAACCGTGTTGAAACCACTGAACTCCTACTGAAGAATGCACCTGAATATTTGGACGTGATGTGAACAGTGGACGGATAGCAATGGTAACAATTGTGAGGCCTATGAGTGAGTAGGAGCTCACATGCATGTGGAAGGGTTTTCTCAGGTATCCTAGGTGCACTAGAGCAACCTGACTACAGCTTTCGGAGTAAAAGAGGAGAACTGCGACCCTCGTGAAGTGACAAGATGAGTGACACCATGTAAAGAGACCTACAACATAACACACTACAACCAAGCAGAGAAATCTATGAAAGCTATTGTTACGGGCAACGCCCGGCGCTGTAACAATTTCACCAAGATTTTTTCCTGCCTCAAAATTCGAAGCTCTAAGAGCCCTGTCACGTAATGGACATCATTGGGACATGTTTCATTCAAACAGCCTAGAGAAATAGATAAATGAAATAGCTTGTTTTATTAGTCAGCTGAACAGAAAAAAATAATTTAATGCGAAAGAAATAGTAACGAACAATATCTGCTTGATCTTAACAATGGTCATACTGTAAATAACAATGATTGCTGAATAAATGGGTCTATTTTATTGAGAAACCAAAAGAACACAATACTAACACGTCTGAATGCGTGGAAGTTAATTATCGAATGTCAAACGACAATGCTCGCAACGTTTCATAATTTCGTGTTTCTGATTCCTTTAACGTAGCTGCGTAATATTCCTTGAAACGGGAGCAAAGTTGTAGACCGTCGTAACGTAACTAGTACCGACGGGTGGGCAATATTTCAGATAACGGAGGAAATATGACAACGGAGGAAGGAGGAGAGTGAAGTGTTTTCTCAGGTCGAACGAGCTGAGTAACATTGTCCCGACAAGAATGCTCAGCTTAAGAAGGATTTTGATGAGATTAAAGTATTAAGACCAGAGGGGAAATAATTAACTGCAAGCAGTTGCAAAACGGGTTCAGGTTTTAGCAAAACAAGGGGACGCTGTTTTTTTTCTTCTCTGAATGATGCTCCAAGCATTAAACCTCAGGATCATGTAGTGTAATATTCAGTGGTGAAGCGAGAATGAATGTTTCGGTTAGTGCGGGGGGGGGGGAGTGCATTCATGAAAATATAGATTTTCCAGCGCTCCATCTACTACATCCATTTGTTTGCGTGCAGAGGTGTTCACATTACATCCTGGTATGTGACATTGTGAGCGAAACACTGATGAACGCTGGTGTGAAATGCAAATGGCAGACACTGACACAACGAAGAAGGTATTCTGTGTTAGTTCTTTAGACATCTATTCGAAGAGGAATTCGTTGCTACGAGGCGTGGACAACTCACAATGTTTCATGGGGCATGAGAACTGTCTCAATCAGTAATTACGTAACACTACGTATCTTTCCAAGAAATGAAGTTGGGGTATGAAGTTCGCAGGCGATCTCTAACGAGTTCTTGGGTTCGCGTATACACTGGCTGCTAAGGAGGATACATACGAGTTATGTAGGCGTTGTTGAGTGCACGAGAGATGGAGCTCGAGTTGGAGTAAAAGAAATAAATGAAAGTGGTTAGTATGAGTGAGGACTGTATCAATACTTTGAATATCAGTTTGAATGCGTATTTTACTAGAGAGTCACAGGATAAGTGAACTGGTTTCACGGAACGAGAGCTGAGAGACGAGTGTGTGTTTGGACCATGATAGATTTGAATGAATCTCGGAGACCGGTTTTAGTTGAGCACGAATTTGTAATTGATGAGTTGATATACCACAAGATTGAAGACTTGGATGTACGAAGAACACCGGATATGATTTGAGTAGCGCGCACAAGGAGGGCTCTGAAGACGTGAAACTGGTTGCAGGGCAAGGAAGAAGAAATCCGAATTGGAAGACGATGAGAGGTGAAACAAGTGCCCGTTGGGAGAACGTGTAAGAAACCAAAATGTTGTTCCAACCGATCACATAAATTTTCTTTTTACCTAGCGGAAAGTAAAAACAACCTTGCACAACCAAATTTAAAATATTTTCACCCACCTCTCAATTTATCTTGTTCGTCGCTCACTTATAGAAATGCATAATGAGGTTATTAGAAACGAATGTTTCCAAAGCTGAAATCACGCTAATTTGAAGTTAATGGAACATTCGATCTAAAGTCTATCCAAAGCGTGTACTGGTTCACATTGAGAATTGAGGCGGTAAATACGAGGAGATAAATCTCATTTAGAAAAAATTCCTTTACTGCATCCACTCCATTCATGTACTCCTTCCCCTGTCCACAAAGTTTTTTGTTTAGGCGTTATGCGATGCCTAAAATGGTGACGATTGAAATTTGTTCGTAATTTCATCCGACTTAACAAGAAATGTCATCTGGTACTTCTCCTCTGTTATGCAAAGCAATTAGGTTTTTTGCCCAGCCGACCCTTCTTTTTCCGTCATTTCCGAGGGGAATCTGTCGAGTGCGACATGCGGTAACTTTTTTTTTGCAGGTCACGAGACTCACGAGGTCAGTTCAATATCTTCGAGCCTCAGGTTTTCTGCGCCCTCAATGAACAATTCTCGGTACCTAGAAATTAGCCCACATTCTCTAACGGGTTATAACTTATCACCACACGCTATTATGATTTTTTCCGTTATGCGTTCGATTTCCGATTTGTTACAATCACATTGGCTTTTGCGCCCCATTTGGTTATGGGTTCAAAGTAGAGTGCTATCAGTACTACCTTAGACAATTAACGCGCACTATCACACTTCCTGTTTGGCACAAGCGGAATTAGAAGGGGGGTTTTGACCTCTGAACGTCCACCCTGCCTAAAGTCGTTGTTTTCCCATACACCTCCGTTCCACCTCCTCAGTTATACCCAAGTGACAACGAATTTCCCTGTCCTGGGCTTTCCTATCTATCTTCTCCCACACCTCAATTTTATATTCCTCTCCGCAACAGACAGCCCCTTCGAAACTCATTCACCTACGAATTCTCGTTTTAGAAATTTACAGAGTACAGAATTAATTATCAAACTTGAGTCGATTTTGTTAGGCTGTTTTATCTTAACACTTTTGCTGCTAACGACCGAACCCCTGTGTAAGACCACTGCTACACAAAACATGGCGGCGCGCGGTAAACCCTCGCTTTCGGGCGTAGTCACTCGCATGGAACAAAACGTTATTTTTCTTTCCTACTGCTACCGCGCCTGCATTAGCTGGATATCAGGTATCGAAAACGGCCTAGACATAATATGTGAGATTATTATTCTGGATATATGAACCAAAAAGGAAAATATATTTTAAATTTCTTCGATTCGTTTCAAACGGGCCGTAAAAACTACATTGTTTTACGTTTGTACCTACAAATAAGTAGGTTGGGAGGTCAGCAGGTACCTACTAGAAATACATATTACTGAAAAATACATCCGTACCACAAAAGAACAATAATAAATTTATTGTCACAAACCATTCATATACATGCTTTCATATAACACTTATTCAAAAGTTATTATATAATAACCTTAGTAAAACTTTTTGGAGGGAGCAGTCGAGGAACTTGTGGAGGGTTGAGGCTATTCATCCTAATTACGGGGTCTTTTGAGACCTCCCCGAGTTTTAACCTTGTTTATTCTGGAAAATATCATAGATAAATAGCACGATGTGCGAAGAATTGAAACATATATACGTATATAACATCTAAGGGGAAAGCACAAAAAGTAGGCCAGTAGACAAGTGAGATGAGTTTAGACATCCAAATACTTGTTTTCAATCCTCTTCTCAATAAATGCCACAAATATTTGCTCATTAGAAACAGTAAAAAAGAATGGTACAGTAAAATATATAACTTACCACAAAAAAAATTGCAGGAGAAACGCGTTCCGTTGAGGCTTTTGTCAGACTGAAAATAGAAAACCATCGCTACCTGAACTCCTCGGCGGGTACTCCCCGCTCATTTACAAGGGTCATTCCCACTACTATTATGCCCTTTATTGAAAAGGGCTTATGGAACTACTGTATAGGTATTAATGGATGTTATAAGACATATAGATCTTTTTCCCAAATTGAGTTTTTTTAACTCTGAAGTTCTTGAAACGTGAAGATCTGTAGAGAACTCAACATATTACTACAGGGTACAACTTAAGAAATCACTAAGCACACCAGCGCTGAAGAATATTGATTTTTGCCTTCCTCAACTCACAATTAACGAGCAAGCGTCTAGTAGTCTGATAGTACGCGACAATGGCCCATTGTTCCAGCTATTGTTGGTTTTCATGCAGTGAAGTAACCTCAAACTGTTAACAGTCTTCTCACATAGAAAACGTGTGATTGGATCGTTGCACGACCTATCACAACCCAACTTGGTCGGGACTTGTAGTATTGCGCCATGAAAAGAGAACTGTACATTAAATCGAGCTCAGTCAACAAGTAAGAAATTCGGGTCGACTGAAACTTCGGTATTGAGGGAGCTGTTGAACTTGTAGTTTCTGGGACAACAGAAACTTCGTTCCAACGGAAACTGTCAAAGCTTTCTGTAACTTGTCTACGATTCACTTCAATCAACCGAACGTTCTGAATTCTGCTCGTTGTGTTTCGCTATAACAAAAAACTTGGGTGGCATAAGAGCTTATTGCGTGTCTTAAATGGGTGTCATCGCAATTTATCGAATTTAAGTACGTTTCTACGACCCACTTAATTATCAAGAACTACTCTTCCAGTTATTTTATCGAACAAGGTATTTTTTTTAGCAAAGAAATACCGTATCAAGGTGTAATGTTCACTGTGTTTTCCGCGTGTGTGGCAAGTTACGATGAAGAACAATAAAAAATAATATCCAACAGTTTGTCTTGCAAAAAACGACTTGGTTTGACAACTCAAGTTTGTCGAAGGTAAATCTTGTGACTCAACCTTTTCCCCCGAATTTGATATTTATGTAAATAGTATTCATTTATACGGTAACCAGCGAGTTCGGTGAAAATTCCCCATCGGGCTCTCGTTGAACCGCCACATCCGCCCCGACCTGATTCGGTGCAGATTTATGCAGCCACACACCTCTGGGGAGACATACTGGAGGGAACTTAGTTTTTATTCGACTGTAGAAGGGCCGATCAACCAAATGAAAATTAGTTTCCAGACTTCTGATTAAGCGAGAGTTTCTGTCAACAATGCCCCTAGGGCTATTTGAACGAGTTTCTTGAATTCAACCGTGACTCACGCATTTGAATGTCGTAGACGTTCTAGGGGAACACCGAGTCCATGGTGGAACATGAAAAGGGTTGAAAATAATGATGGGATGTAAAATAAAGAATTCCATCGCCACCATCAGTTCGAGCTATTCTATGGTTTAATGCACAGTATCCCAAAGGTATTGAGTGAGTATTTTGTCAAACCTCTACTCTCCAACACTGGAGTGGAGACAGTACACATGTCACTCAATCTCTCAAATGAAGGTATTTGATGGAGGTGGTGGGGTGGCCTGTTGGTCGTTGTCCGAGTTTCATTGGCGTTTGAGATTGTCCGCATTACGTTTGAGGACAAACATGGACTGAAATTCGACCCAAGAACTGCTTGAAGAGGATTGGTTGACGCATATCAGAGCATCTCGTGACCCGACGAAACGCCTGCAAGATCATGGGGTGAAGTGCGTTGTTCTCAAAGCAAAACCACAGGCTTTGATTTTGGCTCTCGGGTCTGCAGGATACGCGGGGAGTAATTAAATCTCAATCCTGGACTGCATGAGCAGGATGAGGAGGATGAGTTGAGCCAGAACTGTTCGTTATGCAACCCAGGAGTACTGGATGACATGTTGCACTTCTTGGCCATTTGGCCTATCCATAGAAAATCAGAAAAGCCAGATTCGGAACTGCACAATTGTCTCGCGATACGGTTTTCACCATTATAAATAGAGTCAATCGCTTTCCTCTGGCAAAGTTTATGGCGTTCGAAGGCTGAACAGTCCTGATAGAACGTTGCCCTGCTGTGGGGTAGCCAGGCTTCGCACAAAGCGTCCCCTGAGCGTACATTCAAACTCCAGTTGGGCCTAGGCGACTCTCTCTGCCGCTACTCCGTTTTCGAGCCAAGAGCATCCAAGCTTCGAATTTTCTTTCAGCCCAGGTTATTTTTATCCTATTGTACAGGAACACAGATAAAATATGGTAGATCGAACTTTGTCCAGTTCTGAAACGCGCAGCTTAGTACATTTTTGAAGGGTTTTCGGCAAAAAATATTTGTTCTTTCCCCCCTCCCATTTGTTCGTAGTTTCCCCCTCATTTATTCTTTTCCGCTCTCATTCGATTGGAAGCTTGTCACAGTTGGGTGGATGTTGTTGAAAGATATGTCGGATATGTTCTGCTCACGAAACCGTGAGGAATAAACCTCGAGCCCATCGACGGAGTGTAACGCACATTTCAGTACACGCGGAGCTCGAGGTCCGAAGGGACGACAATAAATTTCAACAAAGCCCTGCCCACTCGCTGGAAGGGAAACGAACTGTTACGAAGTAGCGGGCCTTTTGGGGGAGAAAGTGGTAATGAAATTGGCGGGCTGGTTGAGGCCTCCGTTTACCTAAAGTTTCGTCTGAGTGCGATTGCTTTAGAAGTCGGCAAACATAGTTTGGAGCTCGTCAAAATTCCGAGGAGCCAAAACTTCAATCACAACTTCGTGATTTGAAACAGTCGTCGCAATCGGCGTCGACTGCTGTTCACATGAAGTGCGAGGTTGTATCAGGTTTGACACTATTGACTGTATCGATTTGCAAGCCACAGAGCTAGATGTTCTTATTATTCCCCATCACTATTATTGACCCTAATTTACGGCCACACATTTTGATGAGGTTAAACTGCATTCTGTATTTAATGTAGTAACTTTTATGAATGTAGGTTTCACAGCGTTTGAATGACCCTCATATCCATCATTGGGGCCATTAATATTTCGCCTTAAACGGCATTACAACTTTAAAAGCTTATCTTATTCAGCCCGACTTACCAGATCAAAATGCTCGACATGATTCATATGGTGTGATGCAGGCTGCAGATCTACAATTGGCGCAGGAGCTGTTAGCTCAACGCGCTTTCTGGGATGGCTTCGCCTAATCATGAGTGTTAGCGTCTCAAATTCAGCGGCTATTAATTAGACAGAGTTGGCAGCTTATGCTTATGGGTGGTTTTCTCAATCGGTAAAAATACCCTCTACGATAAACGACTGCGCTGGTACTCATGTAGGGCATTTAATAAGGCGCAATTCCTAAGAGCTCACTTACGGCAGAAGTATATTGTAGGAAGGAATGATGAAATAAGCATTGAAAGGTCAGCGTGATGGTATACATCTGAGGATATGTGCCTATTGTAGTTAGTGAGGCGCAGGAAACGTGGGAGGCGGCATACCATGGCACACAACTGGCAGAGAGATTGCACCCCGGACTTCAGCCGCTATGAAATACTTGCACAGGGACCACGAGTATAGGCAGATTGACATTTGTCAAGCTCTATCAGGCTCTACCATTGCTGGTGTGGGTCAGCCACCCCCACAGCATTGGCCAAGCTGCGCAACCTCAGACTCTTTGGTCCCTCCTAAGTAGTGAGATTCTGAGATTTGATGAGCCGCTGAGTAGAGTCAAATAATGCGAGGATCCTCTCCTACATAGTATTACGATGCGGGCTGGTCTTCTTTGATACTCGAGGACGAGGCGCATAAGTGATGTGTCAATTCTATTTCAGTTGTTCCGGATGGTATGAAAAATCTGACCTGTGTGGATAATCAAATTTCGTGCTTAATAACACTGTTCAGCGCAACCCGAATTAGCTTGGTTTTTGACCTCAGGACATCTGTACTTAACAGTACTTCCTGGCCCTATGGAAAGTCATTGTTTCCCAATGCACCTTTGTCCTCAAGCCCTTCTGTTACAAGTGGAAAGCCCACTCCTCAGTTATTTCCAAGTGACAACGGGTTTCCCCTGCTCTGGACTTTCCCATCCCTCAATTTTAGATTTCTCTCCACAACAGATAGCTCCTTCCAAACTCATTAACCTACGAATTCTCGCGAAAGTCACTCCTCTCCAGTTCTCCCAACACACAGTCATCTAACAGCTTTCGCAATAGAGTCGTCTCCTAATTCCCTCATCAGACACTTGTTTCGGTTCTCATCGACATCTAATTTGGATTTTGCCTTTCTTCCCCATACAACCAGTTTCACGCCTCCAGAGCCCCCCCCCCCACCCCTTGTTCACGCTTGTATACTCAAATCATATCCTGTTCTAATCACTTCTTCTTCTGTATACATCTACATCTTCAAATCTTGTAATATCCCAACTCTTCAAATTACAAGTTCTACAATTAAAACACGTCTAACCTGCCATAACAAGGAGCAACCCATAAAAAATTTTGGAGCTCATAAAATGATCGTCACTTCGACCAAACTGTTTCACAGTATTCTTTCTATAATCCCAACTCTGTAAATACCAATTATGTTTGCCCGAAGGGAAACCGAGTTCTTAAAAAAAACTTTAAAAATTTATCACGGAATTACTTGGTTTACAAAGGGTACAATCGTTGGAGACGGTGACAAAAGTGAAGTGTCTCAAGTGTTGTATGTCTAAGGACACCTCGTAGGGAGGTGGATACTGCTGAGCTAGTCTTTTAATCCCGAGAATCTTCGAGGTTAAAAGTTACATACTACACACATATCTTCTCGTAACTCAAAACGTTTGATATTTCAATAGACAACCGACACGATGATTATTCATAAAATACATCAGATAACTGAGGGCAGCCGAAAAATTCTGAATTACTAAACCCTGCTGGTTTCGGGGTCAAGTTTCTCCAGATTTCCAGGAAAATTTTAGTATGAAACGATGTATATTGTGTAATATTACTGCGCATCAGGGGTTTGATGAATCCAAACGTCAAACCCTCCATGTATAAAAATATCTGGTGAGTAGCGACACACAACTTTCAGTAAATTCGACGACCTGCCGTACATCGATAAATTATTGTGCGAAAAATCTCGTTTTCTGAGCTATCATGGCTTATATCTCTGTTCAACAGATACATACAGAAATAATCACGATAATGAAATGTGATTATAGGCTGCTAGTAGACAACCCGTAAGATTGATCAAATCTGGTGACGCAGCCACTCGGGAAATGACAAAAATGGTCCTTATATTGCGGAACAATGAGTATCAATAGTTTGCGTGTCTAACGTTCATTTCAACCGGAAAGGCTGGGAAGTAGATTGGATTGATTCGCAGAGCGATAAAACTCGGCTGAGAAAAGCTGTGTGATGAGTCAAACCTGATATTTCATAATTTTCTAGTCAGACGCTCCAAAGTTAATGAAGTCTTGCAGAATTCTTACAAGTTCGTTAACTGCACAAACTCTGAACCTGGAGAGGAATCTGCCCTCCCAGAAATCGAGTCCAGTGACTCTCAATACCCCAAGTTCAAACAAGTTAAGATTACAGAAGGATGGGGAAAGTTAGAAGTATATTGACCGAAGGTCGAAGTAGACAACAAAAGGGGAAAGTGGGATGATCGAGTAGGTAAAGTATGAGAGGCCGAGCGGGCCCAGGGCTAATGGAACGAGATCTGAACCGTATTAGTTATTGTGGAGAATACCTTACGTTTCATACTACTCTCTAGTCACACTAAATCGGCAGCCCTTCAATTTTTAGTAGGAAAATCAGAAGTTGAAACTTCTGTCTAGATTTTCTGTATCTCCATTGAATAACTCGTACCACGTCCTTCGTTCTTTACTAGTTCTTTATATAGTTGGCTCATTAATCACCCCTGTGGACACCGTGTCAATGCTGAAGTTTTCCAGTTCCATACGACACGACAGTACCATAAAATGTCTCCATGAGTTGAATAAGAAAAGTAGCGTAATAAATTATCAATAATGTCCAAAGAAATCCCTTTTGTTCTTATAAATTCCGCTCAAATAACCCTCGCAAATTAGAAACAACTCCACAAATCAAACCACCGCCGTGAGAGTGCACGACGGACTCTGGTGTCCTCATAAATAGCGGTCGCTCATATGATGTTGGCCAATGTTAGTCATATACCTACTTAGCATGTCGACGACTTTCGGCTTTACACGTAACTCTTTAGATGGGACGCCAGAATGTTAATTTCTTACCTGACATCACTCCAAGGTACTTAGTTGCGTACCTTTACGAGTTTTTAAATTTATTTTTCATCCCGAAAAGAAAAACTCAGTAGTTTACCTACCAATTTGGATGACATTCGCTGGTTCTTCGATAATTGATCGCTTTATACTCTTCCACGACATTTCAGAGTTTTTTTGTCTCTTCCTGTTTTCAGCCTCATTTACAAACTCTCCCACCGGTTCAGAATATTTTCAAAAATTGTCGATCAAATATTTCGTCTTCACAGTGAGAGGACAGTTCGAATGACGGTCGGTTATTGGATGAGGTGGAACGCAAACATTTTTCTGTTAGTGCACCCGTTGGCATCCATCGCAGTTCAATTCGATTTTCAACGATTGTAATGATTGTAGATTAGACATTTCATTTATCCGTGTCTCATCAAACAAAATTTTTGTACAATCCCCCCCTCTTCACACCATTACGTTTCAAGGCATAGAGACTCCAAATCTGCCATGTCCGTCCGCCATCCAATCCATATTTTGCCTTTAATATCGTCTGAAATACCCGTTAGATCATTTGGTCTCGGCAAGGATTGGACGAAACCCCTGAACCCCGAAACTGACTCCCGCCTCCCTTCGACTCGTCGTGCCAATAGCCTAGCGTTGTCCACTAAATACCTTTTTCGTTGTAGTCAGGTCAGGCTTCGCATCGTTTATTTGTATTTTCCGATGCTGAATCTGAATGATTCGGTTTCGAAGATGCTCCACAAACAGTTTACACGCGAGTTGTCGTTTTCCTGTATTGTTAATTCAGCCATGTTATATTCTTAATATTTTTCCACGTCGGATTGAGTAGGATAGGTCCCAATGATGCTGTAGAAGGGAATTGTTTGGACCAGGATAGACGTGAATGAAACTCGGAGACGGATATTTACTGAGCACAAACTTGTAATTGATGAGCTGGAATATCACAAGATTTGAAGACTTGGATTGTACAAAGAAGAGGTGACTTACACGGGAGATGAGGTGAGTATGGAATCGCGAACAAATAGGGCTCTGAAGATGTGAAAAACTGGTTGTACTCGGAAGGAGGAGAAAAGCCGAACTAGAAGTCGATGAGAGTTGATAGAGGTATCCGTTGGGAGAATTGGAGACAGCCGTATCGCGAAAGGTGTTAGGAAACAAGTGTTGGGAGAAAACGCGAAAACTGGAGACGACTCACTTCGACGACACTTCGTAGCAGAATGATGTTTGCGAGAAGTTGGAAGGGAATCTGAGAAGAGGAGAGGAAGGAAGGAGGGAAGACCACCGTTGGAAATATCCGCCGATTTGGGATTTCCAAGGGTGAGGGGCAGGTATCGAAATAGTTGGAGACGATTAGGCGGTCGGAGATAATGACGTGGGGAAGTCCGAGGTCAATGAACTGACAATTTCGACGCTTTGCGTCGAACATACTCCCCCGCGCTGCGACAGCAGGATAACCCTCGAAGTGGGATTACAGTGGTTGTGGTAATGAACATAGGTGAGGAGGCTTGCTCACTTGAGGGGTAAGTCAGAGGAGGTGGTTAGTGTTGTCGGTTCAAAATATGGGTGGTGAGTAGAGCACGGCAACGGAGAACTGGAGCTTAGATGCGAGGATGAGGATGAATGCGTGATCACACGCGGAAGCACAGGATGTGGTGCAAGGAGAATGAAAGGATATTGAGAAAGCACTAGCATGACGTGAACAGCATCAAGGTAGGGTGAAATGGAAGTATTTATCAAAAACTGAGGTTCAGGGAAGCACATGCACAGATGGGGAATATAGAGGGGGATTTTCACAAGGTGGAGGTGCAAACAGCCAACATGCTGGGCGGTGCAAGTAGGAGAATGCACACTGAGGTGGGGTGCATGGAGCAGGATGCACACTGAGGAGAATACACATTGGGGTGGTGTGCAAGTAGGAGAATGCACACTGAGATGGGGTGCATGTAGGAGAATACACATTGGGGTGGTGTAAGTGAGAAACGCACACACCGATTTGGGATGCACATAGGAGAACGCACATTGGGGTGGTGCAAGTAGGAGAATGCACACTGACAATGTGGGGTGCATGTAGGAGAATGCACACTGAGATGGGGTGCATGTAGAGAATACACACTGAGGTGGTGCCATTAGGAGAATACACATTGGGGTGGCGTAAGTAGGAGAAATTTCACTCATTTGGTGCACATAGGAGACCGCACATTGGGGTGGTGCAAGTAGGAGAACGCACACTGATGTGGGCGCATGTAGGAGAATGCACGCTGAGATGGGGTGCATGTAGGAGAATACACATTGAGGTGGTGCAATTAGGAGAATACACATTGGGGTGGTGTAATAGGGAGGAAGGCACATTGAAAGGGGCGGTAGGGGCAATTACAGTGAGGTGGTGAAAGTTGAAGGAGCTTACTGAGGTCGTGCAAAGGGGCTAGCATACAGGGGCAGTAAGAAGGAAAAAGCGTATGGGAGTGGTGCAAAGGCATGTGCAGTGAGTAAAGGTATGATTTAAGGCATGGGATTAAGAGGTGAGACCTAGTGCTGTCCTGGGTGAATGCTCAATGATACGAGGGATGATTACAGTACAAGTGGGAGGTCGAGAGGATAAGGAATGTTGGTAGGACAGAACATTGAAGGAGACTGGATGTGGGGCATAAGACATTGAGGTTTGTGCTACAGGATGCGAGCTGAGTGAAATTGCAATGTAGAGAAACAGTTAGGAAGAAGGGACGAAAAAGGGTGTGGGCAAACTATGCGAATGTGGTAAGGTGGTCCGAGGGACCTTGGTAATCACACTGAATTTAGGGAGGATCAGGAGTGGAAGGTAGAAGAGATAGAGGAAAGCTGTGCTGGTGTAGCGTTGAAGAAACCGAATGTTAGGCAAGATGATGTGTGGGTTGTGGTAGGGGTACAACAGTTAGGGTTTAGCATAGTAAGATGTGAAGACTAGGATTTAGAAAAGTAGGATGTGACGACTAGGATTTAGAAAAGTAGGGTGTGAAGACCAAAAAGGGCGTTGGGACATGGGATACTTGAGATGAGGGCTGAGTTGAGTCGTAGGAGCAGAAAATAGGCGGAAGGATGAGACAAAAGGATGTATGGGTAAACTACGTGAATTTAGAGGGTTGGGCAAAGGGGTCTTGGTGACAGCTCTTAAATTTTGGTGTGTGGGCACGAGATTCTGAGAGCAAACGTCTATGTTGAGGGCCTTGAAACACCAATACAGTGCTTCTGTTCTGTGTGGAGTGTGAATGCACTTGTAGGAAAACGGTTGTGGGTCGTGTGATTCGAATGAGAAAATGAGAGGAGCTGAGGCGTGATAGATATGAAGGGCGTTGGGGATAGGGTGCTAATGATGAGGGCTAAGTGGAGTTGCAGGAGCACAGGAACAGGTAGGAGGAAGAGACATAGGAGGGTATAGGCAAATTGATTGAGTTCAGAACGTTGGGCTTGGTGACAACACTTGAATGTGGATTAGGCACAAAGGGCTGAGGGCTGCTCTCTGAACAGGAAGAGCTGAAGGCTCCTTCCTATATTCTACGTTGGGAACCAGTTCACACGCTTCAGAGCCTTACCTTGTGTAACATTCGTCGGCAGCGATTTGAAGATGGCGGGAGTGGAAGAAAGTGGTTGACGGGCGCAGTGTGCATCTTGAGTGAGGTGGGGCTTCGTTTCGATGGTGACTATTGGAAGTTCGCATGGATTAGGTCGTTGTGAACAGCGTATTGGTGATTGAGTGGGAGGCAATACGGTGCTGTGACGAGAGACTCGGAGGCTTTCTTATCCGGTGAAGGTGAAGACATTGTACCGGAAGCGGAGGGCGACGGCTTCGGTTGCGGTTCTGAATGGTGGCGAAGAAGGAGCGGGTATCCCAATGGCTGGTGGAAGCGGAGATGTCTTTCAGGTTGGAGCGTTTTGGCGTAGGTGAAGGGGTGATGAGGTGACGTCTCGGCGTCTTTAACGGATGGTAACGATGAAATCGTCACGGTGTCGATAGTCTTTTGGAAGGTTGGCGACGAGGAAGAAGTAGAAGAAGGAGTAGGTGTGAAGACTGCCGATGGAGGCGAACCCATCATCGGAAGCAGATGAAAATCAATCATGGCCTCTGTATCGTCTAATAGGGAGCGATTGTGTTGTGCCATTTGGTGCTGAGTACTTTATCTTTGATTCCTGATATGTAATTTCTACCTCAGGGAATTGATTGGATGCTGTGATGAAGGAGAACCACAGATTGAGGAGGAGGTCATATGGAGCGGAAGCTGCAGATGTATCCAGACTAGCTACAGACAGTTGTAGATTAACCAGTTTTTCGGAGTAAAGATTAGCGTTGCGTCATTCAAGATACGGTCTGAGGGGAGATGGAAGTTGTTGCCCCATGTAGGTGAGAGAAGTCCATCTTAATACAGTTTCGAACAGGAGAATATACACTTTTCGCGCTGGACCCGGAATGCTACAGCCATGCGAAAATGTTATTTGTCTATCCGGCCCGGAGGACCAAATGTTTGGACCAGGATAGACGTGAATGAAACTCGGAGACGGATATTTACTGAGCACAAACTTGTAATTGATGAGCTGGAATATCACAAGATTTGAAGACTGGATTGTACAAAGAAGAGGTGACTTACACGGGAGATGAGTTGAGTATGGAATCGCGAACAAATAGGGCTCTGAAGATGTGAAAACTGGTTGTACTCGGAAGGAGGGAGAAAGCCGAACTAGAAGTCGATGAGGAGTTGATAGAGGTATCCGTTGGGAGAATTGGAGACGGCCGTATCGCGAAAGGTGTTAGGAAACAAGTGTTGGGAGAAAACGCGAAAACTGGAGACGACTCACTTCGACGACACTTCGTAGCAGAATGATGTTTTGCGAGAAGTTGGAAGGAATCTGAGAAGAGGAGAGGGAAGGAGGAAGACCACCGTTGAAATATCCGCCGATTTGGGATTTCCAAGGGTGAGGGGCAGGTATCGAAATAGTTGGAGACGATTAGGCGGTCGGAGATAATGACGTGGGGAAGTCCGAGGTCAATGAACTGACAATTTCGACGCTTTGCGTCGAACAGGAATAATAAACCGTTGTGTCATAATTTGCAGCAGTACTCACTTCAATGTTTCAATTGAAGACGTTTGATATTCATACATGTTTTGACACCGCAAAAGGGGTAAGAAGTTTATAAGGTTAATGAGACAGAAGTTTGCTTACGAAAGGAATATTACCGCATTAGACACGCTAGTTGATCAATAATTGTGTAAGTTTACCCACTCGAGCTGACAAAACTCCTCTTCATCATCTAGTCAACGAACCTCTTCAACTCTCTTTACCAGCCACAGGTTTAAAGGGAGGTGTGTTATTAATCCCATGTTATGCCATGTGGACGACTTTTGGGGGCAAATAACGCCCTTCGTTCAAACTGTTTTCTCAACTCTTCCGTCAGTCGACGCTTAAATTACGAATTTAAACTTTTGAACTCGTCCCTTTGAGAAACCGGCGGAACTGTTCTGCTCGCTCAACAGTCGGAGGGTGAAATTATTTCATTCTCCCAAAAGTCACATCGTTCACACTTCTGAAGCTGCTCACTTGAACTGAGATCATATTGCGGGTGAAAAGCAATTACGCAACCCGCATCACCACCGTCGCATAACCATCTCTTTCCCATTTATTCGAATGTAGAACGATGTCTCTGATTAATAACGTCTGCTTGGTCATGTAAAAATTACGGTTTGAACGGATGTTCATTTTTATAATTGGTAATTAGGCTTTGGCTATCAGACTGAGAACAAATGAAGAGATATAACTCAGTTTTATCTCATTTTTGGACATACATGGCATCACATTCCACATCTGATATTGCTGACGAGACTCACTCCAAAATCGGCTCATGAACACATGGAAACGTTATAACTATTTTTACCACTCCTTCAGTCCTTCCAAAAATATGTAAACGGAAAACCTTGTGGGGTCCAGAGGTTTCCATACCCAGCACCTTCTCTCCGAACCAATACTAACTGCCCCCCTCCCCCCCACCCGTCGTACTTACTCCCTGTCACACATAGTGCGATAACGCGATAAGAAACAAATCTAACCCACATTTTGTACATTGTTCGCTAGGAGCGACACTTTGGTTGGTTGCAGTTTCATGGCATCAGCAGAGTCAACGTGGCAGTGCCTCTAGCCAACTAGCACCCCATTTATTATAAATCAGCTTTATTTGTATTCCTGGTAGTTTCAATTCTCTAAATCCCTAAAGAATCAGACCTATTTTAAACAAAAATAGATTATTATTTCAAATATTTTCCTCTAGCTGTGTAAAAATAGTGTATTAATACTTTCAAACGGCTAGTACCGATTCGGTCTAAACTGTTTGACGGAGTGCTTCCTTGTTCCGTCTGCTAGTACTTTACGGGTGTGATATGACAGACTAGTTTTGTCGTTTCCCCCGTGACCAACTGTCTCGATTGAAAAAGGGTCAAAACTCGGGAGTAGTGGCGTTAAGTGCCTACTACTTAAATTCAGTCGGCCAGTACATTCCACTCGGTGTGGTGAAGCAGGAGTGAACTTCCCGCACGTACATTCTTGGTAGCATTTCGTGTGGAAGTCTTCTCTATCATTAATCAGTAACCACTTTGTCAACGTTTTCGTAATTAACAATGATCACCCTTCACCCCCATACCGGCTTTGCGCTGTGCATGATGCACGGCCACTTTCAATGTGTCTAAACTGTTCTGAAGTCGATGAAGGATCGCTTCCGCTTGCCCAGTTGCTAAAATCAAATTTCTTCGTGAAGCGTGTTCGCTGCTTTCACGGAGAATGCACAGCAGTTTTGTGTGACTTGTTTATGCTCGACGGAGTTAATAGGAAATTTCTGCTCGTAAAGCTGAATCAGCCGCCCCCTTCTCACCTTATTCTCTTCTTCCGAGTGCTATGCTACATCGTGAATCAGTTTATGAATTAGGAGCATTAAAGCACGAAGCGAACTATCAAGTTGACTCACCTGTTCACGTTACTGGTCATAAAAACTCGAAAGAGTGCACCGTTCGGCTTCCTCGTCGAATCACAAAGTATAGCGGGGAAGGATCAAGCAGGGAATTCAGCGTGCGCTACGGCTGGCTATTTAAAACGTAGAAAATGAGGAAAATACGATGGAACTATGATGTACGGTCGTTACATCACTGCCCACATCGCCTTAATTTCTCCGCTCTTTTCGTCTTTTCCAACTGCCCGCGTAAACATTTAGTAGGCTTCAACGTGAATTTGATGGCTCAGATGTACTGTGCAGGTACATACGCTGTCATCAAACTTTGAACGAGAAGAGACGACCAACAAGATGCGATGGAGCCGTTGCGCAGGAATAGTGAGCTGGTGGAACGCACATTGTGTGTACGAAATTTTGGCTGGTGGAGTACATTGAACTGCCGTATCACCCACCATTTAAAATCTCTTGTGTTGTAATAGCCTATACCAGACGTGAACAAACGCTCCGATCAGATCCCAAAGTGCCGGGTTAGACCGGGTTTGTCATTCACGCTCAGCTCGTAAAATGATTCATGAAAAAGTTAACTACTCTCTTTGAGGTCGGTTCCAAATGAAACTGCGTTCGTCAATGCCTCCTCTAGAATTGTTGCTGCCTGTGTAATTGTCCCACTGTGTTCTCGGGTGCAGCATTCTGATTCCTATAAGTTCCCTGCTGTCTCCAGTGGTTGATCGACCCCCGTTTCTTAATTTAGCCGGCCTTTTCCCACTTTCGTGGCTCCTCTTACTACCCTTAACGACTGTCTGCGGAGACATGACAATATTGTGCCCCTCCAGTACTGTTGGGAAACGAATATAGAAGATCATGGCTAGTAGTGCCTATGCTCGGTCGTGAATGGTTTAAATTCAGTAAGTTGACCTCACACGAGCAATATTACTCACCTGGGTTACTGGAATTGGTTTCACTTGCAGTTAGCTCGAGATGTTAAAGATCATTTGAATTCTCGTTGGAATGGACGAGAATCGCAACGCAAAATGATGAACTAATCCCCTTTTCTTTAGTTCCATGCAAAGATGCAATTTAAGTTGTTATTTGTCATGTGATAAACGTGAGAAATATCGTGTTGCAATGTACTGCGTAACAAAAGTTCACAGGTCGTATGTATAGTTTAGCGCCGCAATGCGCCGACGGCTGAGATTAATTTTCGTTCGCTTACTGGAATTTAGTTTCGTTCATTTGCTGCTCGCGTTTCGTTCTCGAGTGACTTTTTTCAACTAATTCCCGCTGAATGTGTTACTTAGGCCTTCCTCACGTTCAATAGCACCTCGTGTTATTTTCCTCTCTCTTCTCTTCACTCCCTGTTTGCTCACCCCCTGTCAGAACGATAGGATCTGTAGCACAATCCGATCACATTTAGTTCAGAGTAGACTACAACCAAGTCATTCATGGGTTGTTCTGTGTTAGCATGTCGTGCTTCGTTATTTGCGCTTGTTGAAAGAATATTGAAAGGGGTCGTATGGTATCCTGGATCGAATGGTATGAGCATCAGACGTGTACAACTGTGCATAGTAGTAGACATACTATTACTACAGTGAAAGTAATAGTTTCATCGTCTGTACTCCCTTCCTCCCGTCTCGTCAAAACCACCCGCCCGCTCGATTCGCCACGCTGTGTCATTTGCCTACAGGCGCTTAGCGGCGCCTGGAATATTTAGTTCTCGTCGTTCCACTGTAGTCAGGTCATGTTCGTTGTTTCGTGGATGCTGAATCGAATGGGATGAGTCTCGGAGCTGTAAGACTAGGTCGTGCTGTTCATGAGAATAATAAGTCGTTGTGTAATAATTTGCAGCGTTTTTCTCAACGAATCTCGCTCACATGACACTACCCTCCTCGTTTCGGAACTTCAAGTGATACAAGTTTATACGTAGAACTTTTAAACTGAGTCAAAAATACATCGGATCAGTAGCAAAAGCAACTAAAGTCGCTGAATGTTCAAGGGACTGAGAAAAGTTGTTTGATGCGTCGCACCAGAATTTTTTCGACGCTCCCCTCGAAAATCTTTTTGGAAGGGGGTGTTGGAGGGCAAACTTTGCGAAAGAAATTCATTCCACCGAGTATTAGTCGGAATCACGGGAGGCAGAATAATTCCAAGATGAAGTCATGCCGTAATTCGTTTAACGTTTTAATTTACCCCAGCTCAACCAAACGCACCTTACTCGCCAAAGGACAATCCTTGCCTTATTTACTCTCGTATTTAGGAGCATTTATTCCAAGAAATTACCATATTAGAGACCTTTCCTTCCACCCACCGTTTCCGTATTCTGGCTTTTTGTGGGAATGAACTGCATTTTACGGTTCAAGTAGCATACACCGCAGACCACTGCGGAATTAATGAATTTCGTGTTTTATCAGTGGCCAACTGTAAGAAGGGAGTTACGCGACTCGATGAGAGTAGTGTGAGGTTCCACACTCGAGATTGGTTTAACGTTCAATATAATGTAGCGCGCATACACAAATTACTGTCAATCGACATTAAAATCAGCTGGTTATTGGTCTCACTGTCATATAACGAATCTATCGGACTGTAAAGAGAGTAGTGCTTTATCAAATGGATAAGATAGTGGACTACCTACAGGTTCAAGGTCGTGATTGAATAAACTAGGGTGGAGCAACAAGGCAAGAAGACCACGTAACAGTTTTGGGTCCATGAAGGTTTCTCGAAAGGAAAAAACCAATGAGCTAAAACAAAGTCAGATTGCTATCCCTCAGTCGCTCTGTCAACTATTTCTCAGCCCGTAGAGTGGCAATACTCAATAATGCTACTGAATGCCCTTATGTTGACAGATAGGCTGCAGGCTCCATTCAACAAAACAGTCGATAGGATTTTGAAAAGCTCGATGAAAGCGAGCCTGTAGTCGTTAGATATTGAAGGCCATTCGAGGTTGTTTGGATTGTGGAAACCGTAAACAATAGTTTTAACGATATCTGCACTCCAGTTGTTACTAAAAAGGGCTGCTAGCGACTTCAGTCATATAACAAGCTAATGCGCGCGTGTCATTCAGGATAAAAATGAATTGTGCACAACTCGTATCTCCACCAACACCTGGTTTCATCAACCACGATTAACTTAATCGATAGTTACAAACGGTCTTGCAGTGAGAGGACGGCAACCGTTATCAAAATATAAATATTGCTAACGATTTAGTTTAGTCCCAGGGCTGTTCGCAGACTGAAATGATCTGCGATACGAAGTGATAAAAGTTATTGAGGGAAAATCCCTCTTTTGTGGGGTCGAACAGCGTGATGAACTGTAACAAAGTAACCCCAACATCACAACTTTCACGGATGTGGGAAAGTATAATACAATTATTTAACTGCCCATGCAATAAGTTGGTTCGTGCTGCTAAGCGCTCTAGGGAGCTTACTGCTAAAAATCTCCATTCAGACTGGCCAAATGAGCGTGTCTATGTAAACGAAAATTTGACGTCCTACCGTGCAGATCTGCTCCGCCGTACAAAGATTAAGGCGCGGGAAAGTGGCGTGAAGTATGTTTGGTTGAAAAATTGTGTAATCCATGTAAGAAAATCTGACGGTGGACCGGTCTCGACTATCAAGTCCCCCCAGGACTAGGAGCGCATGTAATATTTCTCTTCTTCTACTCAGTTGATGGTTGGCTCGGATAAAATACATATCTCTCATGGAAGAAATTTTCAATAATATTGATAGTTTAGTGTCAATTGATGAAGTGATTTGTTCGGATTTGGGATACTTAAATAATGAATTGACAGACATCCGAGGCAATTTGATTTTGTTAAATTCAAATATCAGAAGCTTACAGCATAATTTTGATGAGATGGTTGTTAATTTAGGTAATATGATTACAAAACCTGACTTTATTTGTTTAACCGAGACTTGAAGCGCGACGGAGAATATAGCATAATATATCGGGCTACGGCTCCTTTAGCTCAACGAACTTTATCAATCAGAACAGTGGGGTAGTGGTATTTTTCAATGAAGATTGCAGGAATACTGTGGTCAAAGAAATACTGATGTCTGGAGCTACTTGTTTGGTGAGCGATTTCTTTTTCTGTAATAATAGGATAAGGGTGATCTGTATCTATAGATATCCCTCGGAAGACATTAATTTGTTTTTAGAAGAGCTAGTGGGTATATTGCAAGATAAGCCGCAGACATTGACTGTGCTCATGGGGGATTTTAATATTGACATTTTACCCTCTGCCTCGGGATCTTCGAGAATCATTTATTTGGCCACCCTAGCAGAATAAGGTTTGGTGCTTTATATAAATAAACCAACACGGGTTGTTTGGGAACAGGTTTCATGTTTGGATCATATAATCCTGCGTAAGCCCACTTGTCATGTACGCACCACAGCTAAATCATATATTTGGGAATCAAATATAACTGACCATTTCACGACTTTAATTGGTTTCATTTTTGCTGAAATTGGAAACAGACCTTCGCAATCAGAAGAATGTGGGGAAGGCAAGATTTTCTACGACTATGTTAAGTTGATTGAGTTAATTAAAAATGTACACTGGGATCCTGTGTTCCTGGCCGGCACTGTCAATTCTTGCGCTGAGTGTTTTGAGCAGATCCTTTTATCTTTTTCGAAGCAATGTAGCTACACCACTCGCAGGTTTGTGCGTAGCCTTCGTCCGATCAAGCCGTGAATTACCCAGGGAATTGTGAAAAGTATTCGTGTAAAGGAATCAATTGCTCAGAGACTTCGTAAGGAGCCTTTTAATATTAAGCTTAAGAAATATAGATAATAAGTTAACCTCTATCATTAGAAATTGTAAGGATTCCTTCGATAGAAAAAAATTAGAAGAAGCTGGATCAAATTGTAAGAAAGTCTGGAATGTTATTAATGACGCCACTGGACGGAGGAGGTTAAACTCTTAAATATTAAGTATTGTACAGGAACAAAATGTACTGGAAGTTGGTAAGAACACTAAACTTGTGGCTAATGCTTTCAATTCGCACTTTTCCACTGTCGGTGAGAAGATTTCTTCAGAGGATAATGTTGGTGGGGGTGACCGTGCCGCAAGTGTAATACTTTGTGATGAGAATGGTGTGGTACCGATTTATGAAGAGTTTGCTAGGGTTGGTGACGAGGACGTTAAGAGGATCATAGATTCGAAGTCCTGGATACGATGGTATTACAGTGGAAGTCCTGAAAAAAGTTAAAACGAATAATTCCAAGCCATTAGCACATCTCATAAACATGAGTATTGCTACTGGTGTTTTCCCTGACATCTATAAGATGACCATCGTCACTCCGCTTTTTAAGGCTGGGGACCCTCAGACACTGGATAATTACAGACCTATTTCCTTGGTCTCTAATGTAGCAAAAATTATAGAAAAGGCAGTGAAGCACCACTTAGTTGAAAACCTGGCAAGGAATAACTTGTTGCATAGCAGACAGTTTGGCTTCCGTGCAGGTCTGGGCACTCAGGACGCTGTTGCCGCGCTAACGGAGAGGGTATTTTCCGAGCTCGACAAAGGAAATAAACCATTGGCAGTTTTCCTGGATTTGAGGAAAGCTTTTGATTGTTTTTTCTCATAATAAGTTAGTGGAAAGTATGCGCGCATTAATGGGGAATAGCATTGCTGTTTGGGTACAGAGTTATTTACCTGGGTGATGTCAGAAAGTGAAAATAAACGCAATTTTGAGTGAGTGATCTTCCTTCTCCTATGGAATTCCGCAGGGCACAGTTCTTGGACCCCTTTTATTTATATGCTTTATGAATAATCAGTTTGGCGTTCAACTTGATGGGGACATAATTACCTGTGCTGATGATACAGCCGTCGTGGTCTCGCGAAATAATTGGGATGCATCCTTGCAAGCCGCGTCTGCTTGCTTGCTTGTGGTCAAGGATTGGCTGGATAGAGTCGGCTTATAGCTAAATTTTAGCAAATCCAATTTTGTTGCTTTTTCCTTACGTAATACCTCTGTCCCTGTTCTAGGAAATATCAAATGCCACATTGTGTAAACCTGTAGTGCAAGTGATTGCAGTTGCCCTGGTATCAAGCAGATTCCACAAGCTACGTATTTGGGGGTGGTTTTGGACCAATGTTCGTCCTGGAAGTACCATATTGACAATATATGCAACAGACTTTGTAAAGTCAAACCCCTGTGCCTTGAAATCCGAAATTTTATGTCTATGGGCACGCTTAAAATGTTTTATTATGCTCTAGTGCAATCTGTGATATCCTATTGTATTCTTGTGTGGGGATCGGCCTACCGAAGTTACCTAGAGCCTTTGCATATAACCCAGAAAAAAATTATCAAAATTTTACTGCGTAAGAAAATGAGATTCCCCTCCTCAGCAGTTTTTAAGACATTCGAGGTATTGGACATCTTCCACATTTACAAAAAAATTGTATCTATATATATAAGTTATGTTTGAAGGGGGGAAGTTCGACTTTTTAAAAAAGAAACTGAACTTTATTTACAAAGACACTGAGTACAAGCAAGGAGACAGGGCTGAAGAGAACTGAATAGCCCTGGCTCTTACACCTCTATTTAAACATTCGCCCGTGCACATTCAGCAGTTAGCACCTGAAGGGTGCTTACACAGCTTTATTTGTTGACATCAGAGGGTTGGGAACATGTAACTCGTCCCTCCCGGAGAGTAAAATTACGGGTACAATTTTGGTCGGATTACTTTTTACATTACAGGGTAAGCCTTTGAGAGGCTATAACGGATAGTTACAATGATATTAGTAATGTTTGTTTACAACATTTCACACGCTCGGCTGTGAGTTTATTTCAACAGTTTTACGCCATTCAATACAAACGAAAGCGATTGACGTGATTAATAATCCATACAGTAAGATTGTCCATACACTGGGTCTCACATACTGGGTGATAGTGTTCTCTATGGGTGCGATGGTTTGAGCCGGTAGTGTCAGAGAGTTCAAAAACCCAATTTAGTTTCGAGTGGTAGATTACCACAGGGTTTCTCGTTGTGTTTGTAGATGGAATTATTAATGTTCTGTTTCGGTACTGGATTTGGCTAGAATCTGGTTCAAAGAGGAAGATTCCTACCAAATCTCTAAATTCAATTTTTTTTCCTGTTGTTATCGTGAGCCTGTCTTCTGAAGGAAAAATGGCTATGTACTGTTTTGCTTGTTTCAAGTACTCTATTCGGTTGTCGGTTATTTCTAATTTGAATGTGTCGCAATGATCGTTTGTGCCATCGATGAGGATGCCGCGCTGCAAGTGAAGTTACTTGTTAAATCGAAATTGTTGGGACACAAGGTGTAGGTTGGACCGTACTGCATTTTTTCATTAAGGAAGTTTGTCTCTTGAGTGGTGCCTGATTTGAGTACATATTGGGTGGAGGGCAGTACAGTAACGAAGGTGCCCGAAAGAACGGAGGAACGGTTGTAAAAAATATTAAATCGAAACTATCCGGGTGTGTAATCGGTATATCTAGGAAATATACGATTTCACTTTCTCCGATGTAGCACCTTACTCTGATGTGTGTCTGTAATTCAAACAAGGCGTTGCCGTAAAAATCAGGTAGTCGGTTGTTGTAGTGGGTTTTTAGTTCACGTAGGGCGTCCAGTAAAGTCTCTGGTTTTATGATGCTTGGGTGGATTTTTCCTAGCTTACAAAAATGTAACTGAGTTGTGTATGTCTTGTGTTAGGTCCAGGAGTAATTGTAGCAGTATTTGATTGTGGTCTAGTGCGCGTTCAACTTGAAGGACGTGGTGTGGAATGAACTGGCGTCCCTAAGATGTTCAATTTCTCGAGTCAGTGTTTTGTGGTTTTGTTGATTGACTCTATAGTGGAGTTTAAGTGGTTGGCGAGTGAATAGTTTATGCGGTGTAATGTCGTTCTATTTGTTTAGAGAGGAGTTGTTTGGTTTGATTTGTTTGAGAATGGAGTCGTATTTTTTGTCAGTGGAATCGAGGTTGCCAGTGATAAATTTGATGGTCGAACCAAGTCCGTCGATCAGGCCGCGACTTCGTCGTTTTGGCAGGACGGATTCATTTAACTTGTCCTGCGCCAATGAAAGTAGATGGTTTATCAATTGTATTTTAACGTGAACGGCTTCCTCGACTTCAGGATCTGAGTTGACGGTATGTAATATGTCGTCGAAATGCAAGCGTATTGTGTCTAGTTGGGTTTTAGTCCGTTCGTTTGGTAAAGTGGGCGATGGTATGGTAGTCCTCAATTTTCTTGGCTGGTCCTAGGTGGACCGGTATTATTCCCAGGTTGTTCGATATTTCCGTGATTTTAATCCCCAAGGATATTTGGGCCCAGATGATGGCGAGGGTGGTGCTGTAAAATGGAATGCAAGTTGTCAGAGGTTGGGGCTATTTTAGGCAAGCTTCGACGATTTCTAAACACATCGTTTCCCTAAGGTTTGGGATGTCGTTGTGGTCAAATGTTAGTTCGTCAGAAGAGGTTAGGGCTTTGGCGTATTGGCAGATAAATACTCCACAATCGTCGCTGTTATTTTGGAGTGGGATGTCTGTTCGTTGGCAGCATTTCCAGGAAGTGATTTCCAGGGGGAGTCCTTTTTTGTGTTTGTGTTCCTCGTTAAGGTAGTATTTAATTTTTTCTAATATGTCGGTGCCATCCAACCCAAGGGAATCTAGATATTCTATTTCTCGTGTTTTCATGTTGATCACTATTAGTCTCCAGTGGGAGGGCTTGAGTATGGGAATTACGACGATATCCTTTTCAAAGATATCAGATTTACGAGTGTAGTTCTTCACTCGTTGGTGGCCTCCAGTTATTAAAGATACGTACAGAAATGTGTTGAAGCAAAAGGTGGAGGGAAATTTCTGGCTTTGCCTACTTCTTTGGTCCAGTAATTCCATGTAGAAATTAATTATATTGTCGTTCAGCCAATTGTTGTCTTTTAAAGTTAAGAGATCTGCTCTAGTCAACTTATGCCCGAATTTGTTGGTTAAGATTTCCGATTCGTGTAATGATTCGTCCCAAGCGTTCGCGACTGAACCTGAAAATTTCTTTGGACGGCGGATGTTATTAAAGTGGATCTTTTCTTTAGTGTTGTGGTGTCGAGGTATGATTTGGGCGGTTTTGAGATTTTGATTTATTGTTTTAATCGTTTCTTTGTTGTACTTTGGTTTAGTTTTTGACTGTTTTTGCACGGTTTTAACGAATATTTCAGTTGGTATATCTGGGGATCTCTCTGTCTACATTTCGTTTTTTCTATTATCTTTGTTTTATCGGAGTGCATTTTTTCTTTGATTTGAGCGTATAAGATTTTCATCTTTTCTTTGTGGAGCGTAACGTAATTATTCGATAATACTTGGTTAATATCCATGTCTAGTAGGGTGTCTTTGTTAGTGTGGCCAACAGGAGTTCAAACGGAGTCAACTTGGAGATCGAGTGTATCGAGTTATTGTATGCTAGAATGGCGTGGGTGACTTTAGACTTAATTCTTTCTTTTTTGAACTCGTTCCTCTCTTTGAGAATTCTGATGTGCTCAATCAGGGTGGAGTGGAATCTTTCTACTAGCCCGTTGGATTCAGGATGTTGGGAGGCTATGAAGTGAGCATTGATCTTGTGTAGTAGTAGGAATTCTCTAACGAGGGAGTTTTGGAATTCAGGTCCATTGTCCATGACGAGGGTAACTGGGATCCCATGATGTGTAAAATAATTTAGTAATCCCTCTATGATTTCGGTTGAGTTGGCGGTTTTCAGCGGGTATGCTTGGGCGTAGCGAGAGAAAGAGTCGATGATAGTTAAAAATTTGGACCCGTCTAGTGTTATGGTGTCTATGTGAATTGTCTCTAGTGGTCGTGAGGCTGTTGGCGTAATGTTGTATTTAACTTTTAATGGTTTACGATCATACTTGCACCGGGTGCAGATTTCGCAGTTGTTGATACAGTTTTGGATCGTAGTTCTCATGTTAGGCCAATAGTGAGTCCTCTTAATGCGTTCATGGGTTTCGTCTATTCCTCTGTGGTTAGTGTAACTTTCGTGGTATTTGTGTACGAGTTCCTTTTGTTCAGTCTCGTCAGTGACGTCAATGAGTTTCTTTTTATACTTAGTCATTACGATTTCCGAGAACGAGAAATGTTTGGTCATGAGACGGGTGAAGTCTGTGTATATGTCGTCTGTAAAAAAGAGTCCATATTTAATTTTGGGCACGACGTATTCTTTTACGAATTCTTTGAGTTCTTGTTCGAATTTAGGGATTGAAAAGTGTACTGTTATTCTTGATTTGTTGCCAAATATTGTTTCTACTGTCACAGGGTTTCGTACTGGCATTTTGACAGTGTTTATGATGATTTGGTGATTACAAGAATTTACAGCTTCGTCTTTGATGGGGATGGCGACTATGGCGTGACCAATTACATCGGAATGGACCGTGACTTCTGTGTTTGTCTCATCGTCTTTGATTTCGAGTTTTTCGTCTGGGTCGATGTTTGCTGTTACTGAGTCAGTTCCGTCTAAATCCGTTATTGGTAGGTTGGTGATGTTTTGGATGGGTTTTGGGGTGCATGAGGCGAAAATTCGTCCAGTGCATTTTCTATTGCTGCGTTGTCATCTAGGGGTCGTCTACGTTTTCGTTGTTGTTTAATAGTTCTATTCTAGAGAGGGCGTCGGCGTTGGAATTTAGTGAGCCCCTTTTGTAAACTATGTCGAAATCGTACGCTGCCAGTTTGGTTCTCCACTTGAAGAGTTTCGAACTTGGTTCTCGGATGGACCATAGCCACTGGAGAGGTTTATGGTCGCAAAAATGCGGAATTTCCTTCCGAAGAGGTATGGTCGGAAATATTGTACTCCCCACACGACGGCTAGCAGTTCTCTTTCAATGGTTGAGAGTCGACGCTCCGTATCATTTAACGTGCGACTAGCGTACGCTATAGGGAGGTCTGCTCCATCGGTGGACTGGCTTAAAACGGCACCGATGGCAATGCCACTGGCGTCTGTCGTCAGTTGGAACGGTTTAGAAAAATCAGGGCATTGGAGAATGGGGTTATTCGTTAGGATCGTTTTGCAGGTTTCAAAACATTTCAAATACTCAGGGTTTGACAGGTCGATTTTATTTCTTTTGAGGCACCTTGTGAATGGTTTTGTTATGGCGGCGAAATCTTAATAAATTTGCGATAATATCCTACAGGCCCAAAAAGGATTTAATTTCGGTATTAGTTTTGGGCAGGGGATAATCGAGGATCGCTTGGATTTTGTCCGGGTTCGGTTGACTCCGTTAGCTGATATGACGTGACCGAGGTACGCGATTTCTTTGCGTAGAAACTCGGTTTTGTCTAGCTGAACTTTTAGGTTCGCTTTCCTCAGGCGTTTAAAGATTTCTTCCAATTTCAACAAGTGCTCGGACAAGGTTGTACTAAAGATGATGATGTCATCTAAGTACACGCAACAGTACTCATTTGCAATACCGCGCAAGATTGAGTCCATCATGCGTTGGAAAGTGGAGGGGGAATTTTTTAAGCCAAACGGCATTCTGGTAAACCCAGGTGGTAGTTTGGTGTACTGAATGCCGTTTCGATGCTTTCCGGGTGCATCTCGATCTGATGGAAACCAGACTTTAAGTCGATGACGCTGAAATACTGGCTTCGACCAAGTTTGTCGAGAAGTTCGGATATTTGTGGAAGCGGATATTTGTCTTCTATAGTTTTCTCGTTGAGCTTCCTATAGTCGATTACTATCCGGAATTTAGGCTTTCCACTAGCATCGGCCTTTTTTGGGACTATCCAAATGGGGCTATTGTATCCGCTCACTGTGTCTAACGATTCCTGGTCTAACATTTCCTGAATTTGTTTATCTACTTCTTTCCTGAAAATTTCTGGAAATCGGTAGTTTCTGGTGAAAAATTGGTCTGTCATCTGTAGTTTTGATTTGGTGTTTGATGTTGTTTGTAAATGTTAGGGGTTCTTTGTCTTCGTGGAAGATGTCGGCGTATTTCGTGACTAAGTTTACGATTTCCGTGTTTCTCTTCGGCGTTCATGTGGTCAAGTCTTAATTTTGATGGGTCGAATTTGAATGTAAAATCTTTCGTCCGTAAAATAATTGTTTAAGTTTTGAGTAGTTAGTTCGTCAATTTGTTTGTTGACTAGTTCGTCGACTGGTTCTACGGGGACTGGTCTGATCTGTACAAGTTTTTCTGCTGCGTTGCTGGGGTTCAGGACTCTGACGTGGGTTTCGTGGTTGGTTACGCGCACCAACACTCAGGAATTTCGATTTTTCCTATTTTTTTATACGGGATGATGGCGTCTCCGTTTCCCACGTTTTTTACTCTGAGCCTGACTTGCTGCAGGGATCTTGCTTCGATCAGATTGAGGTTCGCTAATTTGGAGTCTAAATATTTAATGGGGATATTTATTTTTGGGGTTTTTAGAAGATTATTTCTCAGGTCGATATCGGCCTTGAGGATTTTGAGGTTGTCCAAACCTAAGAGGCAATCAAACGCAGCGTGGAACTTGAAAACGTTGAATTTCAAGTTCAGGTTGCGGTTGCGGAAAAATTCGCCGCAGGGTACGGTGGTGGTGTAATTGCCTTCGGATGATCCATGTGCGGTTTTAACCACAAATGGTTCCTTCTTTAGGTTTTTTGGGGAATAAGGTTTCACTTACGTTCGGGTTTATGTAGCTCTTTTGTGCTGCCGGTATCTATTAATAATTTTAAATTTAACTTAGGATTTCAACGTATGGTAGTTCGCTGATTGTTTTGCGTTCCAGATTCATTAATTCGAATCTGGGGGTGTTGAGGCAGTTTTCTCCTAAAAAAGAATCGTCCGTCTCAGAGTGAGTGTCTTGTTCGTCTAGTTCGTTTTCGCAATGTTCGTTCGTGGGGTCTCCTTCACTGGGCTGGTCATTATTGTCTGGACCAAGGTTCAGGGTGAAATGAAAATTTGGGTTGGCAGAACGTCAAGACATAGGGACTACGCGCCTTGGGCTAGTCCCCTTTGGAAGGTAGAGTCCGGTCTGACGGTCGTATTTGCCGTAAATTTTGGCGTGAATGTCTGATTGCGCGTTTGTTGAGAGGGTTCTGGGGGCGTTTTATTTGGGGGGTTGTAGTTAGCACGGAAGGAATTTTGTGGCCTGAAGTTATTGTAGTTAGTTTGTGGTCGGAAGTTATTCATCGGTTTGTGGTTTGTCATGGGTTTGAAGGTTGCTTGGTTTTGGTTTATTGCTCGACAGCAACTGGTAATCGTTGGTTAGCCATGATAAGGCTGTGTTTAGGTCGGGCGGTTGCCTAGTTCTTAGATTGCTTCCCAGGGATCCTTCAATTGTTGTAAGAAACTCCTGAGCGCGAACTTCTTGTATTTTTCGATAAGGAATTGCGCATTTTGTGTCTCGTGGTTTTGTACGTATGCTATCGTTAGGTTTAATAATTTGTGTATTCTATCGTAGAATTTGAATGGCGTTTCTCCTTCCGCCTGTTTGGTATTTATTAGTTCCATCACGAGTGTGATGTCGTCTCTACGATCAGAGTAAGCGTTGAGAAGAGCTTCTCTTATCTGATCGTAGGTCGTCAGGCTACTGGAAAAGATCTGCGTGGATGCGGGTGGTAATATTTTGGCTTTAACCGCCATGATTAAAGCGTAATTTTGAAAGCTTCCGGGATCCTGAGTGTTATAGAATTTATCGTGTAACGTTTGAGTTACTTGAAGAAATTCATGTAATGTTTCAGGTTCGCCGGTGAATGTGGGGATAAGGTGGAGGTATTCTCTCCCTGTTGTCATAGTCCGTATTTTGGTACTGTCTGGTTGGAGCGGAATGGGTGTTGCCGCTTACTACTTGATTTACAAGAAGTTGCTGCACCATCTCCTGTAGTTGATTGATTTGCGTCTGTTGATGTGAAATAAATAGCATGTTTTCGTTGGGAGTTTGTTCGGGGGATGTGTTGGAGGTATTGGGGTGTGTTCCATTGTTTGATTTTCGGGAACGACGGGAAGGGGGTTTTTGTACTTCCCAAGACGGGCGTGGACGTACTGTTTTAGTGTTTTCGGAATTTTGGCGGTTGTGTGTGCTGTGTGTGAAAATTGTAGACCGGAATTTTATGAATTGTGTGCTGTGGATAAAGTCGATTATTACGTACAAACAGTTAGGAAATATAAATCAAGTAATTCTTAAAAGTTTAACTTAGTTGGTAAGGAAGTGTCGGAAGATCCTTGAAGGCCTTTCTACGAATCTGCGCTGGTGTTCGGACGGCGAGATTACGACGAAGCGGGCTCCAGTTGGATGAAAGCGAAGCAAAGAATCAAGTGCGATAATAAAATGATGAAAGAAGTTGAATGTGATCTCCTCGATATGCGGGCGAGGGTCAGTCGGAGAAAAACAGATACGAGTGCGGCAGCGAAATATTGAGAAGGAGAGAATTTGCCGGGAAGCTCGCACTGTTGCGAAGAAAAGTTTCTTCTTATTTAAGCTGGTTGCTTGTAGAAAGGTTTTGGTAACGCAGACGGCGTTTACCAAAAATTGTTGTCCTTAAGTTTTCGGACTGATCAAATTGCCGCGGGTGGGGCAAAAGTGTGAAATTCTTAAATTTCTGAAATTTACTCACAGGGTGCTTGTTCGTAGCATAACACGGTACTGCGAGGAGCCTCTTCAGACGGTGCTGTTCCTTGCGTGTCTTTGTTGGGTGATCGTAAGGTTCCGCTCGTTGTAGAATGGCGAGTACGTTCGCGGTGGTTCTATCCGGAGTGGTCCTCTATCGACTGCGCCAGTTATGTTTGAAGGGGGGAAGTTCGACTTTTTAAAAAAGAAACTGAACTTTTATTTACAAAGACACTGAGTACAAGCAAGGAGACAGGGCTGAAGAGAACTGAATAGCCCTGGCTCTTACACCTCTATTTAAACATTCGCCCGTGCACATTCAGCAGTTAGCACCTGAAGGGTGCTTACACAGCTTTTTATTTGTTGACATCAGAGGGGTTGGGAACATGTAACTTATATATATTCAAAAATTTATCTGCTTATGAAAAGAATTATGGGCGGACGAGGTCATCTGGTAACCTTACACTGAAGTTGCCTTTTAGATTCACAACTGGAAGTCAGAATTTTTTCGCGTACAATGGAATAAAGCTGTTTAATAGCCTTCCAAAGGAATTAAAGATGCCGGGTTTAAGCGGCGCATCAAAGAGTACGTCCGTGTAGAAATGCTCAGATGATTCTCCTTTTTAACTTTTTTTTCCTGATTTTTTTTTAAATGAACTATCTATCATATAATTCAGTATATTGTACTATATAAGTTTGCGATTGGTACCTATCTGTAGCTACAAAGTTGTAACGGCTCCTCCCCTTAGCACAAGTTTTTACTTATCGAGGGGGGAACGCATTATGCAGTATTTGTGTTTCTTTTTGTAGTCTTCTTAAATGAATGCATTACTTTAAAAATAAAAATAAATAAAAAATACCACAGACGGATCACGCTCAATCGGCAAGCAACTGGTCAACGAATACATCGGGATAAATGTAAATGGAACGAGGAAATGAAATAACTCACCCAAGTTTTCCCAGTTGGCGGCAACGCTTTTATGAAGACTCACAGTTGTTGGTGAGCAGACACGACGGGAGCAACCACGGAAAGAGTTATGAAAAGAAACCCGAATAAATTTCACTTCGAAAAACGCATACGAAAGGGGGGGGGCAAGGGAAGGTAGGTAAAGGCACTTGTCTTCATCGGAAGCTGGATCAGAATGAACAAAAAAATGGGAAAAGAGAGGACAATCAGTGATGGAGTGGACACGGGAAGAAAGAAACCGACCGTTATGGGACCGTTCAACCCGAACTAATTTTTGAAGGATACCGTCGCTCTGCCCATCATCAAAATAAACAGTTTTTCTTCTCGAAATCGAACGTGATCATGTGTCATTTTACCTCCAGTGTTTATCGATCGTCACGCGAAGCCCAAGAAACAAACAATTTTGGGTCGTTGGTAGTTGCTCACACTGGCTAAATGATGGACTGTTAGATCAGTCAGCAGAGCGATAAAAATTATAGTTTGTACGCGAGGGGGCTTTTTTTTGATAGGGGGTAGCGGTGCACATCTTGAAGTGAGTGGATGACAATAATAAATGCTCCCGTGAGATGAAGTAGATGCTCATTATCCGAGTCCAGGACTCACCGAATTGGGAGGGACTTATGGAAAGAGCGATTTTGTTACTTGTACAACAATATTCTTCCAATACCATCCACCGTTCTTGGAGTATTGTGAATTTTGAGCCTTGTGAATTTCACAATCTTTTAAAAAGCACGGAGGCGAGTTTTTATTTGTTCTCCCAACTGTTATTCAATAATGCATTGGAAAGGCAATCGACGATTCTGTTTTCATAGTGCACCAAGAGCTGTAAAACTTCATTTTCTGGAAATTTAATTTATTTATTCATAGACATACGGGCACAAAGCTTTGTCTAAGTAGGTTGACGAAAAAATAACATAAAAAGGAAAAACGATGGCCTTGGAATGTGTGCGGAAACTGAACGGAACTAATTTTTAAGGGATACTTTTAACTGCCTCGAGGAGCTATGCGGGAAGCAGTAAGATTCAAAGCCCTAATCGGCCGAAGGAGAAGATTATTGAACAGATAATAAGGAGGGGTTGTGAGAACATAAAACTGCTTCGTGACGCGAATTCGATATAAGGCGCATGCATGGTATCAAGCCGTTTCAGGGCAGTGGAATCAATTGCCGACTTCAGAGGGCCAACGACGCTGACTAAGAGAGCGAGTATGCAAGTATAAATACATATTCCCGGCAATTTGATGACATCGAGTGGAGATAGGGTCGTTTCAAGAGGATTCACACCAGAGTCAAATCAGACAGCGTCAGGCCCTGACCCGCTCGTAAGTGACATGTGGTGTATTGCCATCCTGTATTTTTGTCATACATACAGGCACGTGACTTTGCCAAACATTGTAGAGATCCATTGCATACGGAATTGTGGGGTAGAGTCTTGCCTTAGGACCTCGAGCCCACGAATATTTTTACTTCTCGTTAAAATGTATCATAACCATAATTTAGAGGGGGTTAACGAAACTTCATGTTTTCGTGTTGTTGTGTTCATGTGTAGTGTTCTGTTCTGATGTACATGAATTTATAGTTTTGATCTCACTGCTTCTCGGTAGAACTCTGAATCGAGAGAAGCATAGCGTATAAAGAGGATGTGAGGATTGACCTCATTCGAAAGCAAGCGGGCTCGTCTCACGGATTCCATAACACTGGCGTATCTAGCTTGATGCCATCCTGAATATACAGTATCTTGCCAGCTTTCACCTCACGCTCTTCCAAGAGAAGTGAGCCTATGAATATCAGGACACTTCTGAGTGGCATTTAGTAGTCACAAATGTCAACCATTCGTCTTCTCAAAACTGAAACAGTAACTTTTCCTATATTCAAGCCAAAAGGATAAGAAATAAGATAATTATACCTATACGGGGGCCTGAAGAGTTATAGTAATCGGCATAAGAAAAATTGAATTCCACGGATCTTGAGCTCTCCAGAGTCGGGAACCTATAATTTCGGTGTGTCACTTTTTCAATATCCTCGTTGTTCTGAGATGAAAAAATAAGGTAATGTCAAGGTTTGTGATTTGGTAGCTTCACAATTAACGATCCAATAATTTCGAGACACTGCAGGGTACCGCAATGAGACGAGAAGTGTGTGGCTTACGATGGCTCAAACTCCAATACTTAATGAAAGCGAGGAGAATTTCGAGGTGTGGCCGTCATGGGATCAATAAGTATTGGCCTCCAAGAGGCTGCTCTTCTCTTCCACCAATTATGAGACTTTTCAAGCACAGTCGAACTTATTTATAGTATTTCTCGCGTTTTCTTGATTGAGCTATACTTTGAGGCTTGGAAAATCTCGAAATGAGTGAACGTTAAGTATTTTGGAACAACTACAATTACCGTGACACGTTGATGGTGGAACTTATAAAGGCTGCTTTCAGGCTATTTGAATTATAGTTAAATAATGTGAAGATGAGGGGTGTGAGGGGAAGGAAGAGCCTCAGCTAAAACACAACAGAAAGATCTGTTAAGTTTTCGCCATCGAGTAACAAGTTCCTCACACCTGCTTGGACTGTTCAGATCTCTTTTCTTTACTTCAGTCGCACCGTTCCTTCTCATTTGGCAAGACACTCACGTGGGGTACTGTCAAGGTTAACAACCAAAAACTTTTCATCCCTTGAAGCCTAAGTGTATTACTGCCGTGGGCTACGAACTCTTAACAACCAGCTCTTCCCCTGAACCCATTACAACGTCTCAGCGTCCATCCTGAGAAAATCCCAAATTACAAACTTCCAATTTTACGTCTCAAGAAAATAACGAACTAAACAAATTAGGAAACCAGCTAAGCAGGATTGGTTTTAAATCTCTACAGACACATGTTGGAGTTCACTCTTTCCCTTAGTGTGGAGGAAAATGTACCCAAAGATCAAGAATCTCCCCCTGCATACTTATTGCGCTAGCCCACCGTGGTGGGTAAAGCCTCCAGTTTTTTGAAGTGAAACTTCTATATAACTTAGGATTCTCGAGTCACGAAAATCCGTTACCGCTCACGTGGTAGGGCAAGACGACAGCGAGAGCAGGTGCTGCAGCGACAGAGAGAGGGAAGGCTAGGGGCGGTGGAGAGAGGGCACTTGCGTAATGCGCAGCCGCGCGCGGATAGCAGGGATACGAGGAACAGCTGAGCAGATGCTCTCGTGTGATATATCCTCCACCAGAGTCCCGGCGGCGTGTGCTCAACAGTTATTTTCTTATTTCCGCTATCCACATGGCTGGGCATCGTTGCCTCCGCCTGTCGTTTTCGCTCTCCTTAACTTCTTAATTCGCTCATGTGCTCTCGCCCAGTGGCGTCAATAGAGCGGGCCGCGTTGTAGAGTAGACTATGGATGTTTTTTTTCCCGGATTGAATTCTGTTTTCCTGTTTAATAAAATAAAATATGTTTAAATAATATAAAAAATGCATTCATTACAATTTACCTACCCTAACCAAATCATAATTTGCAGTAAACCTGTGAATAAACAAATGTGTGACAGTAACACGTGGTAGAAGTGAAACTTTAACGTGCAAAACCGAATCACAACCAACAAGTGGAAAAACGAATTGCAACGGAAAAGTGGAAAAACATTGTTAATGTACTTGTCGAATTTGAAAACCTGCCCGTAAGACTTCAGTAAAAATGTTTTTGCGATGCGCTTTTCCACTTTTCCGTTGTTTTTCCACTTGTCCGTTGCGATTCGTTTTTGCACGTTAAGTTTCACTTCTACCATCTGTGACTATCACTCATTTCTTTTTACCCCTAAATCACCTGTGAGACAGACATTTTGTGGCCAGGTCTTCGCTGTAGCAGCACCATGGCGTAGTGGTGGAAAGCAAGACACTGGATCTTTGACAGTCACACAACTTTATATTCTTCTATCGGCATCCACTTGAACGGGTTCCATGCCTTAGTCAGAACACATCCCGCAGTTTGACACTGACGAACTCTCATCGGATCCATAGCACAATGGAAGTTGGAGTACAATACTTTCTTTACCCTAAGAGATGGAAAGTGAAGCCTTGCGACATTAGGACACTATTAGCAGCGGACTCGTCTGAGTTGTATTAAGACCCTGAGCATGAGGCTGTGCTCCTACTACTTACACTCGTTGCTGCCTATTTTAATTCGCTCAGCGTATTCGGCTCATCACACCACTCTCCTCAGTCTGCCTTAGGGGCTGGAAGGGTTGTTCAACTTGGAGACGTGGGAAATTTCGACTAACTGTGTTTCAGCTTCTCTATGTACATCCACATCTTTTTGTAAATAAACTGCAAAATAGGCAGCGAGTGAGACGTCAGTGACTTTTGTTCGACCCGGGTCGGTTTGAGCCGGAACTTCTGCACTTGCCCCTTGCAGGAAATCCTTGTTGTGGGCTTTCCTCGAACATAGAGTCCACCTATTTTTGACCCGTCGCAACCCCATGGTTCGTAGCAGCAGGAAAGCCCGCTTCTTCTTCCAAGCAGACAACGGATTTCCCCTCTCCTGATTTTCCAAAATATCCTTTCCCCACCCCTCAATTTACTTCCTATCCACAACACACAGCTCTTCCCAGATGCTCATTTGTCTCCTAGTTCTCACGATAGACGCTCGTTTCACAGCTCTCCGACATCTAATTGGCACTTCTCTCTCCTTCACCTCACAAGCTGTTGACGCAGTCAGAGCCCCCTTGTTACTCAAACTCATATCCTATTCTACTCAGTTCTTCTTCGTACGCGTAAGTGCTCGATTCTTGATGAGATCTCCGTTAACTCATCAGATTACAAGTTTCGTGCTACAGTAAAACCCGTATCCGTGATTCTTTCAAGTCTACTCCAGTGAAAACAGCTCTCTTCGTTAAAAAAATACTCGGTCTCCAACCACGAGGGAGAGTTGAATACCTTGGCCACAGGACCCCTGGATTTTCATTAGACTTATGTGGTGAAGGTGGCTGCGATGCCATGTTCCCGCCTCTCAAAAGTGGTGGCCGTACAAATAATTAGGGAGAATGTGTAACGCGAAACAACATCCCAGACAGGACTTTGAGAAAGTATACTGAGGAGACGGTGAGAGCTTATGGGAATGAAGGGAGAACTAAGTCTCATATTCGTGTCGACTCCTCGGAAAACTCTTACATCACATGATGAGCTGAATCCAACGATCGAGGTTGCCAGCCTGTAGCAGTATTTTGTAAAATGGAGGCTTGAAGTGCGTGCTGATTCATTGCAGCTGAATTCTAGGCTGCCACCCCCTAAATCAATGGAGGAGTGCTCGATGTGAGTTCGTCGTCTATTTCTTGTGCATTTGTCCGGTCCTCTGTGAATTTCCCCTAATGATGTTCAATCGCTTGGGCTTAATGGAGCCAATTTCAATACCCTTGGTGAGCATTGCACACTGGTATGGGACATTTTTGATGTGCCGTTAAGTTTATTCGGAAAGTTTTCGTTTTTCTCTCTCTCTCTCTCCAATTAATTCGGTATGCGTTTTTATTTTTATTTAATAATGGTGTGAAAGGACCGGTCCATTCTGCCGGAAGACGATTTAAAAAACCAAGCAGTATAGTATATTTGTTTTATTGACATACGTAAAGGATGATTTAATTTGTACTTAATAAACTTAATCTGTAACTCTGCCCCCTTGCTAAACATCCGATATCGTAGGTAAAACTGCTCGCCATCTATCCTGAGTACCTTCTCCGGGCAGAATTTTAGTGTACCCCTCCTCACCAAGGGCCTCGACGAAGCGCCTGGGGGCTTCAATTCCTATCCTTCTTAATTCGCAATAATCTACCAGGTAGGATTCTCAGGGGTTCTCTCGTGCGTCCATTGACGACACCTAATGTATTTGTCTTCAGAGCTGAGCTTAATCCAATCTTACATCATTAACTAAGTTCTCAGTAATATTGGCATCATACTGAATGAAATAGTGGGAATGCGTATTGTAGGAATGCTCTGCCGACATACATGTGAGTTAGGTTAAGTTGAAGTCAAAACCAATGACTTGTGCGTAAACGAGAGATGAGCAAGATGCCGTCAAGAAAGAAGTCAATACATAACAGACTACTAAGCTCTATACCAGCAGGTACATTAAAAATCGTTTGACGAAAACCGTCCGGATAGGCGATTGTACAGTTCATAATACTGCGAAGAAGATACTGTGAATCTCCGCGTTTAGCCTGAAGCCTTTACCCCCCCCCCCCCTCCCAATACTCGGCAGACCAACGCACCCCATGAGGAAGGTTTTAAGATGTGAAGAGAGTCCACAATAAAACTTCTCCAGTGACCCCGAAAGCTCTCGTTGTAGCGTGGAGGAGTGAAGAGGAACGGAAAAAAACCAATGCAGTACTCGTAACACTCCCAGGGGGGAGTCCATTCGTCGACAGCGTCATCGATCTCAGTCTTTCCGTCACAGTTCAACACAATACAACATAGTTACAAGATTAAATTCATTCATAAGATCACAAACACCCCGGGATAGTGAACATTACAAAAATACCTTATAATACTGGGCATAAGAAGGATTTACCGATCGGATACATTTTTTTGGGGGGACTTCGATAGTTCCGAGCGTAAAGGTTGATTATGGCAAGCTGTGAAATGACACACGTTATTTTCAACACTCGTGCCGAGAAAAAGGGAAATGATATAGACACGTTATTTTAAAGTGAACCATACTTTGTTACTTATCACAAAAACGGTGTAGGCACGATTGAAAGTTTCACGATACTGCTCGACATTGTGGCATAACCAATGACGACCAATCAAAACATTATGGTATGGCCAACCACCAACAATGCAAAAATGTACACCGCTCGAAACATTACACGAACGGAAACACCCAACTGACGGATGAAACAATGTCATTTCGGTCACCTTTCTCTTCCTATATAAAAACAATTAACAGCCAGATGATGATGTCCTCACATCGAAAGCCCTCGCCGACATCATCTCACCAGCTGAAGAAGACGGACCCAACAAACAGGTACGTTAACCTCAACGAAAGTGTTAAGTGACGGGCTAAACCAAGGGATTTTTCCACAGGTGTAACCAACGGGTTAACTGAAGGGGTAATTGGCAGGATAAATGAAGGGTGACCGAAGTGTTGACCAACGAACTAATCAACAAATTAGTTTTAACGAAAGGTTAACTGAGGAGTTAACCAACCGGTTAATGGAAGAGTTAACTGGCGAGTTAACCAACAGGTTAATCGAAGAGTAGGCACGAACACATACTGCAGTAAGGACAATTACTCAAGTGTTATTTCGTAAGTGTGGGTTTTCATGATTTACCTACTAACTCGATCCACTTTTCACTCAGTTCATTTGAACTTTCGTAAAACGCACGTTTTACGAAAAACTTGGTGGTGGAGTTCTGGAATTTATTGAGGTTTTCGTACTCATTCAGCGATCTTTTAGCAATGAGTGCTTTCGTGGCACAGTCAGAAAGTTTTTTTGAGAAGAAATGAAATGAAGAAATCCACTGTTTCAGAAAGATCTGGTAAAAACGGTCATAAGTAAAAAGGCGGTAGTTGGAATTCTGGAATTGTTACTAATGATACTATGATCGATCATAAGCGACCATTGTATGCTTAATTAATTGGACTGCGCCTCGATTTTTTTCCGAGAAAGAACGAAATTCAGCAAAAATAACTCCTTTATGTATGAAGTAGCCCCTGTATATCCTACGAGCGTTATTACATACTCATCGTATAAATGCTTGGTCGGACTAACCCTTGAATTTTCCTGAAGAACCCTTTTTGATCACTATGATAACTATAGTTAATGTTAGGCGGATTTGGCTCATACCCTCATTTTTTCGTCGTTTAGTCACCTGCGGGCTAAAAATCAATTTGAGCTGCAGACCATTTTCACAAATAGCGTTTTTCGGAACCGTCCACATGACAGACGAGTTTAAACGTCACAAGACTTAGTTACTGCCTCAAGATTCCTAGCGGGCTGGACAGTGACTAACAATGACGATGTTGACGAGCTACTGAATTCGTGATTAGAATAGTTACTCTAATTCTGTTAGATGGAAATTACATCTGTAGCTGGGAAATACATCGTAAACGTTTCCCGTCTCTCTGATGAGAACACCTGTAGTCCTTTCGATTAGTCCAGCAGCTCATTAGGGGTTGGTGATATTACCTATAATTAGCCCTATAAACTAAAAAGTTGTATACTTTCCGTTACCCAAAGGGCAAGGAAACATTGCTATCGTGTCGATCAAAAAGTTGGGTTTTCTCCAGATCTTTACATTTTGAGGCCTACAGAAACCTAATTCCCGCGTGTGGCTGTAGTTTAATTGAACAGTTGAACCGATTGAGTTGGTTCTTTTCTAGTTTTGTTCGTTATATTTTGATGACGAGAAAATATGGTTATGAGTGATCCATGTCGACTCTGAGCCCTTTGTTGGGAATACCAGGAGCTACCTACGCTGAGAGGTTGGCAAATGGGAGGATAGGAACAGGGTTGCCCATTGGCAGGGGTTGCCCGCCCTTAGACAGTCAAAACTCTTCATCCGACTCTCCAGAGGGAGGTCCAAGGAGGTGTTTGCACTGGGGAGGAAGGATATGAGGATCATATGTGGCCTATTTGCAGGTCACTGTCCGCTAAGGTACCGCCTTGCTAGTATTGGCAAGTGTGAGGTACAGGTATGCAGGTTCTGCGAGGTTGGGCTAGAGACGGCTGAGCATGTGTTGTGCATATGCGATGGACTCGCGGCATCGCGCCGTCGTGTGTTTGGCAAAGGCAGAACTTGCGGATGCCCTCCGCTTTGTGCAGTGCTGGTGGGAGCGTTTAGATGACGTCAAACCAAGTCAGCCCAGTTCCGTGTGGCCTAGGGGTGGTGCAGAGGGGCCATGAGCTGAGGCTGAGTGATTTCCATCTATACACGAGGGGGGGGGGGTGTACCAAAAGTTAGAGGTTTTCGAATTTTTCTCGATAACGACTGTAACGCCTTGATTCAATGTTAAAATTATCTTCTACTAGCTAGTAGCCAACTTTCCTTCGCTGCAGCGTCTGAAACGTAAAGATTTAGCAATCATACGAAATAATGTATTCTTCATCATCATTGGTACACGAGTGTAGCGTTACATGAGTCCTTTTTGAAGAAACATTTACTGTTGAGACGATTAGAACAATGAAGAACCAAACCAAAGGGGCGATATCGAGCAGAAAATGGGATTCGACCATGTTCTGGTTTAATACACATCTTTCATCGGCGTGATCGGTTTCATGTAAAATTCGAGCAGGATATTGCTGTCATCCTTCCACCACGATCCCAATATAAACGATGATAATACTCATAGCGTTAATAAAAAAAATCACGAAAACTAAGTTACCTTCGGCTGTTGAGTTCTACGCAACTAGAGCATCAAGCCACACGAATGCGCAATTTTTGGAAATTCATGCGTCGCGCACAAGTAAAATGAGAAGCTTCAAGAGATAGGTTGGTATCATGACGTATTAATGGATAATATGTGCTAATTAATATTAAATATAAATTTAATATGATAGGACTCTTCGAATTGTACCAATCGACAAGTACCATTTTGAAATTCGAATTTTGTTCGTTAGCAGTACAGAAAGGACCCGATGTAAGTGCTCGTGTTTTTAAAATGGGGTGAGTGCTGAAGAATTAAAGTCGACTCTAAAACAGGAAGAGACAAGAAAACGTATTCAGGCACTGCCATTTGATTGCTCGTTTCACTGGAGGAAGGCGGTAGCACGTTAAAGACTACTTGTGTATTCTCCTTCGAGTGTCCCCCAGCAGCCCGAGCGAGTCACTGTTTGCGTTGGGTTTCCATATGTACAGTTCAAGTTGTCCTTCTGCATTTGGTTCGCGCTTCGCTATATACAGCAAGCCAATCCGCAATATAAACAACTATAATTGAGCGGTATTCGTGGACGGAAGAAGCGGCGAAATTTGTATAGTGAGGAATAATCGACGTATGAATATTGCGTGGGGGTTTTGAGCCGAACGAAACGATAGTACAATCGCCTTGAAATCCAGTGGATATTTCACGAGAAAATATGCTATTTGCCTTGCTATAGGTAGTCGTACTGCGACTGAAAACGGTAGGAGTACGCTAGAACAGACGCATGTCGTGTTGTTTGCAGTCTAGTTGTTTACAATTCGATACTCATCGCTTGCTGTCCTTGAATTTATTATTCAGTTGTCACTTTTTACGATGACAGAAATTCTTCCGTTCGGCGGACAGTGCTCAACAACTTCGACCCCTAGCAGGCCCGTGCGTTTCTGAGAGTCTCGTCAGGTGTTGATGTAGATTGCGGCAACTATTCTAACTGTTCACATTTGTAAGAGCTGGTTAAATAAACGAAACGAGATGATAGAAAAATTATTTTAACACAAAGTTATCGAGTTTTTTTTCGTGCAAAACGTAAAAACAGTGTAGTCGACTTTACGGCATTGACGAGTGATGCATATTTCGGGTCTCGCAGAAGTTTTAATGACTATCCTTGGATGATTCCTTTATCAAATGCCTATTTCGAGTCTTCAAGGGCAATAGATAAGGGTGTTTGAAGACTCTACAGAAAGAAGTGACAGAGACTGAATCCGGCGAGCTTATTGACGCCGCCCGACAGGTGGAGATGGTTGGAAACAGTTGTACCTAAAAGTCGCAGTTTTTTATGAAATTCGACGGCCTGCCGTACGTGTACGTGCAGAGCGCCCAGGGGACTGCTCCATTGGTCCCCTCACTCTGGCTAGGTTTTCGAGGATCCTCCATGTTGACGCACCCTGCACTATCAGACCTTTTCTGATCGATTGTGGTGATCACAAGAACTGAATGAGCTTGAACTTTCACAAATCAATTTTGCTCCCGCCATTTGTATTCTCCCTATATACCTCTCTATTTTCACTTTTATAATTAGAGAATTCATTTGATACATATTGCAGCTACAATCGTTTTCCCGCATCCTGGCCTCGTGGACGCAGCGTCTGCAATGTACTGGCTGCTAAAGCTGTTCAGAGCAATCCATCAGTCCTTTTATTCAATCTGACTCTATCGATGGATTTTCCTCCTCTCCATACACCACATTTATTATCCAGTGACGTACCGTCGATCTTAAACTTCCAACGCCCAATATGACTCGTCTTCTGAATAGCTGCTCTGATAGTATCTTCTGCTGAGTTCGACTTCCGTTTTGTGGTCATTCCAATCTTTGCGTTACTTGCTAGCTCTCTCCTGTGCTAAGCATTAGCTTTGGGGAAGAGCGACAATTTTAAATAATTTATGTTTTTCTAAAGAATCGGTATATGCCGAATTTTGAAAGTACAGTGCGCGCCTGGTCCGCGCTCTTCGCACCCCATAAGTGGCCTTCCCAGGATCAAATGGAAATTTCACTGACAGCTAATCGAACATAATCAAATCATCAGCTAATTAATCAACTGCTCGTTTGTTAATTCTAATTAGTTGTCAAGATAACAGAGATCCAATTTATTCACTAACAATATTATTTTGTGTTGTGTTTCTTGAATTAGACACCACCCGAAACAATTAATTCCTGAGCACAAGCTGTTAAATAAAATTGAGAGAAGAACAGTTTTGAGCCAAAATGAGAGCACGTAAAAGCGCAAGAAAACTCAGATGAGAGGAGGTAGAAAGTTCTGAAGAACAATCTATGTGGAACGGAACTTTAATTGCCGTACTCGTTATCCCTGCACTGGTTTGGGTTGCAGTCCTAAGCAGTGGCACTGGTCAGAAAGCTGTGTCGAGGATCCATGATGTGGACTCACGGGACACACTAACCGAAAGCAAGTCAGAAACAGTAAACTTGACTTACAAAAGGGATATCAACAACACGGTTAGGTGGTCAATAATTACCCTATGGCATGCTAACATGACAGCTAACATGCGCCGACAACATAAAAATACCGCAAGAAAAACTTCGACATAAGTAAAACAGTTAAAATTCCATCAACTCACGCCACCCTCTGCCCCTTAAATATTATTTTAACACTCATACGTCCGCTGAGGCTTTACGGTTGTGTAATCATAAGATCCACCTCGGCATCACTAATTATTAAAATTCAAACAACAAACAAGAGTGTTCAGAGCCATAACCGGTTCACCCTGGTGCATCCGTAGCGACTTTTACATGCCTACGTTGAGGAGGTAATGCAAGAGCGACACATCAGATTGCACAGCCCAATCCAACTGCAATAGAAGTGGCACAGAATCTATCTACCTTTGGAGGCATTGGCTCGTCTCCACAAAACCGCATAATTTAGTCCATTCAGGCTACTCCTTCTAGCCAAGTATAATTAAATAAAGTTTCTCATTAAAAAAATGGTTTTGGGTGGAAACTCAACGCGAGCGCTAAATTGCAGATGGGAACAACGCGATCATGGTGAGTGGGAGGGCAGATAGTCATAGACTTGAACATAGAGCACGAAACAACGGATGATGAATGGGCAGAGCAAATCCCAGCAGTATCAATGGAATTTCTACGTTTCCTTGTCATTTTTTGGTTTATTATTCATTCTGAATAATAACCCTATGTTTTCGGTCACGAAAAATTTTTTACAACCCCCCCTCAAAATTTGATACTTTACGTTTCATGACATGGAGATTCCAAATTTGCAATGTCCGTCCGCCGTCCCCCGTCCCCCGTCCCCCGTCCCCCGTCCGCCGTCCGCCGTCCGGGCCGTTTTGTGCCTTTAACGTGGTCTAAAAATTCGTTCTTTCGCCCAAAAATCCGATTTGGTATCTAGTTGTGCCCGCCATCTCCGCAATCCGATCGGACGAAGCCCGTGGTTGTAATGGGCAAAAACGGTTAAAAATTAACGAAACGCAGTATAACGCGTTACGTCTTTGAAGTCCTCGCTCCCGCCCATCAAAAGCGATCGTCACTGGTCCGGCAACACTGCCGCCCGCCACCCCTTTCCACTCGACTCACAGCGTTCGCCCAATTAGCGCTGGGGTTTTTTTTTTTTTTTTGTCTTCCTAGGAAGCGCTCGTGTTTCGTATATAACCTTTGGCACTACGATTTGTCTCTTTATCGTCCGATTGCCTTGTTCTCGTCTTCACCTCCACGAATGACTCTTTCTCTCCGTCTCAACGGTAGCAAAATATCTGTTATCTTCGATTGAACTTTTCATTATTCGCTTATTTTTGGTTTATTTATTAATAGTTCGTTCGTTTCATTTTTTTTGTTTATTTTAATATTACGATTCAGTTCTTTTCGGCCTTTTTTTGGGTTTCATTATGATATTTTTCGATGCTGAATCGAACAGGATGGGTCTCGGAGCATTAATGCTAGGTCAAGCTGATTATCCGAATAATAAACCGTTGTGTAATAATTTGCAGCGTTTCTCAATTGGATATGCACCACAGCCGGGTCTTCTTCTTCCCGACAGTGACGTTACTACCAAGGCCATCACAATTGTGTTGAATGCATAGTGTGCGTGACGACACGTCAAGGTAGGTTCAGGAGATGAATCAGCCATAGATTCCTTCCAAGCAAATAGCGGAAAGTGGTTGGCCATTAAAAGAACTCTGGATTCGACGCTCATGATGACGTAATCCGGAGAATGGGAAACAGTTTACTTTCTATGCGTTTTTTGTAATATTTAGCGTTGTTACTAAGATAGCTAGCTGCTAGGATAACTAAAAGTGTTCACTACGTATAACAGGTCTTTCAATCCCTCAAATTTTGCGTAAAGTGAGAAAAGCTTCACTCAAGGCGGAAGAATCTTCTACGTAACGACTTTTGATTGAACTACAACACATATAGTATGTGAGACTCCATTAGACTCGGTGTCATTCGCAGCACACAAGTCGCCAGCACGAAGGCCAAAGAAGTCAGGTGGAGGCATATCACATCAGTTGTACGGGTGTGTTGTGATCTTTGTTCGTGTGAACAAAAAGTTAGTACGTATATACGCGTGAGCGCTCACATTTGACACCCGCTTTTCAGGCAGCATTTTATCGATGAATGACAAGGACAGGAGTCCTTCTCAAACGGTATCCAATCAAAGGATTGACTTCACGGGAGATGAGTGAGACGAAACCGATTCTCACATTTCTGGCAGATTCAGAATGTGAAACACAAGCAGCGTTGGAAATGTCATTCCACTTATGATCTAAATTCCTCCGAGATAGTAGAAGCCGAAATCCAATCTTCCGAACAAGAGATTCAGCGGATGGTGAGAACACATTTAATAATAATAAACAATACCGTCATAGATCGTACAGAAGCTGTTTAGAAATGTCAAGTTCCCAATTACGGATGATGAGCTTATTTCATATCGATCCATTTTGTCACACGTCCTGCTCATTCGCTTCAGACGTTCCCGATCGCGGTGTGTCATCTCACGTATTCTCGGTGGTCCTATCACTCGATGCACATCGACAACAATCAATCATGTTGTCAATCTCACATCCCGCCGTCATGTTCATTCCTCGCCTTATCATCCATCAACAGTCTCACCAACAATCCAAAATCACAGAATTTAAGCGGTGAGTTGTGACTGAGTTAAAAATAAATCTAGCTGAGTACATAACTACTTACCACAATAATCTTGTTGGACCGACGAAAAACCTGTTCGATGCAGGTCATGAAAAAACTCGGTTAAATGTAAAGGTTCCGCATGTTTCGATGGCTACTTTAGAGCCCTGCCATATGTTACATTACAGATCTCAGCGGAACAATGAAAACAGACAAAGAGACTTTTTACGTAGAACTCAGAAATATTGTGAGACTCGTTACCACTCACCTTGAAATTCAATATACTGTACGCGGACAACGTCTAGTGTTCTTGTGGTGCGCTAAAACATCGCTTGTTTCACTTTTTTTGTTCAGTAAGAATGGCCGTATCGCGAAGCCTTCTCAGTACATTATGGATAGTAGGCGGTTTAATTATTTATGGTTGCTTGACGCTAAACAGAGGAGATGTGTCATCTACACAACGACCGTTGTTCTGGCAATTCGTTTGAAATTCGAACAATTCCATGACAAAGTTAACGCCTGAAGATTTGCGAGTACGGTATCATGAATAGCTTTAGCATGAGTATTGTTCACTGAACGAGGATCTCAAAATAGACGAAAAATCAAATCCCGATAAAACAGCCGAAATACATGTTTTCTTGTATTATTATTTTGCACTCTCGATAACAATAAATAACCAAACCCGTTTATTTGTTTTACAACTTCCGACAGGCCTTCGTCGTTTCGAGGGTCGCAGAGCGTTATTATTCGTGACGAATGAATAACTCCACAGAACCCACGCACAATTACACGCTCACAATTTGATAGTACTAGCCACGAATTTCAATAGCGAGCGCAGTGTACGTTTTACATGTTTCAAAATACCCTTGTGAAACATAGCGCCGTGTACTATTGAAATAAATTAGGGGGAGCAATTCGTACGAGTAGCCAAACGGGCCAGTCTATTCTGTTTATTTCTTGTGAGCCTCCTCTGCCCGTAAAAAAGCTTTCGGCCTCGTCATGAATAACCACAACCCTCTTTAGGTTGATTGATTGATGGCTCTCGCAAAGTTGCGTTGCGTTAATTTCTGGCTAGTACGTCTATGGATACGCACAAGTAACTGCATCACAGAGGTGCACGGTTGCGTACCGTCTGAAATGTCGGCTAACGTTCCCATAAGGAGATGGAGGATCCTTTTGACGGAGATACGAAACGGTTTCCCGGAACAACCTGTCTTCGGGTCGAATTCCTGTGGAGACTCAAATGAGAAACTAAGTTGTTGGGTAGTAACAGTGGCAGCGCAGCGCCCACACGACTATCCTGACAGGGCTGCAACACTATGCAAGAAAATGTTTACAGGTGTCGCTAACCCATCAGCCTGAAATAGATACACACACACTCCAACCAGGAATGGAGACGAAACAGTCTATATATCGTTCTCTCGTGCTAAGAAGAGCTCCGTTTGATTCAGTAAAATAAAAGTTGAATTGGTGAACTGGAGTGAATATGTGCCCGATCTCAGATGTGCCCACCCTTATGTTTTATGGAAATATCCTTTCATTATTGGTGTACGTTCAGATTGCAGTTGTTTGTGAACTCCACTCCATCGGGGATATTTCTTTCCCACTGGCACTTTATAAAAGACAATGAATTGTCAAAAAAATACAGAATTATTTTACCAAACTCGATAAGAAGAAGCAACCAAGGGGGTCGTTGACTATAACTCCGTCAAACGGCTTGCCAGTTGGTTTTTAACCCTACCGTTTTCAAATCGGCATACTTCAAGATTTTCATGTAGTCGTGTCTCGAATATAATGAAGGCGTGTACCACTCTTGATTTCGTTTGGTTTACTGTCTAAGATGAGTTCTGGGAACTAGTCAATTAAACGACCCCTTTTACTCTGATCCATTCATTGACGGTGCAAATAACGGCAATCGAGAAATTACCTATGTCGAGTTATACATGTGGTATTGCAAATTTAAATTCCACAGTTGTCCGCGTGAGGAATTCGGGTGATTTGAGAGAGCAACAGAGAGAAAACTCATAACGTAGCGAGGCGATGAAGAGTGTCATCATTTAACTACCCTTTGATCTACCGGAAACGACAATAATGCAGACAGCCCCGAGGGTATAGCGAAATAGCCTCCTTTCGCTTATTATTTCTGTCCCTTGGCGATAGAAAGATATTTAGTGAAAACACCTCTCCAAGCAGACAGTGATGAAGAAAATGGATTCCCACTTCAAGGGGAGTAATTTAGTTGTTAGAGCGACGTAAGTCGAGTATCGACTATCACCCATGGCTTAGAATAGTAAAAGAGCTAGTTAATAAACTGATAAAGACAACGACGAACGGAACTCATAATTCAGTGGGATTATTGACAGAGTGAAGGTTCAGTAAAAACCTCGTGTACCATTTGTCGACAATTAGCTCGTGTGGAAGAACCGAATGTGCGCGTTTCACGGAAACGTACTCATCAAAGGAGCGTTTAACTACGTAAGGTGGCCAGCGTTCCTCACGGAGTTAAAATGTTGGGAACGCCTTGCACCTATGCTAGCTCGACGGAAGCTACCTGACGTCTCAGTCCAGAGAACGGTGGAGAAGAGGCGCCCACACGTGTGAGTCGTTGGATCAGTTGTTTGGAACGCCTCTTTCGAAACCCTGCTCCAGAGCCTCATAAAAACTTTATTCAGCGTACTAACGAATATATGAAGAAACGGAATTTGTTGTCGCCACATTGAAGTATTGTGATATTACGCGATCATGTATTTGACTTCCCCAGTCCGTTAGCGTGAACAGCTTTGAAACTAGGTTGTTGTGAACAACGTCCTATTTACCGAGTTGATGATAGTTGCTCGCTCGGAAGGAGCACTCAATCAGCTGATCCAATCGGCTCCTACTTTCTTCGCAGTGAAATGCAATCTCTTTTGATGATAAGTGCCGTTCCGGACCACACTTCTGCATTTACACTTCTTATTTAGAACGTTTCGGAACGGATCGCTATAAGCCGACTGGCTTTTAGGAAGTCTCTCGATTGTTTTCAGACAGAATTTTACGGCGGTGGTTAAGGGTCTGCCGGCTGAAATGATTGCTTTGGAATTGGAAGTGATCGCTCACACCTTCACTGACTAAACAAACTTCTGCCGACTGCGGTGACGAGCGCGAATTCCCTCAAATTTCGGACGGCTAGAAGCCAATTTATTTAGCCGATTTTGCGCTCCGTCATGATTTACAATTGTTACTCTGAGCGGTTAGAGAAAACTCCCTTGCCGTGAACTGCACACATGAACCGCACGGTTGCAATACAATTTCAGCAGTAACTTTTTTATTTTTTATTGCAACAGGTACATCGGTTTCAGATTTTCTTGGTGTTTTTACTTTTTCACACGCCTTGCATGGTGCTGGATTAAAATTGACGCCTGCTCCGGTGTCTGTTCCTCACATGTATAGTTATTATCGCGTCTTACTTCTAAAATACCTTTCTGAAATCCAATTTCGCATGGCCAGATTTATTTCGTTAGGCGGGCAATCAGTCTACTCTAGCGTATTGCAGAAAAATGTGAGGTCATCTACGCTAGGGACTCAAATAAAATACGTGTTGACCTTATTTATTGCTACTTGTTATTGACTTGTTATTTATTAGGAAGGCAGGAACCGGGTTGGTAATTGACGCTAAATGTTCCACGTTCTGAAGTTTGACAAGGACTCGTGGTGGGTTGCATTTTATACAAGATTCACCGTAAAACCAAGGAACGGCAAAACTTCTAACTCGTGTAATCATTTTGAAGCAGCTCCTTATAAAAATGTTTCAGTACTTTGAACCAGTGTTGAAAAATAAGCATTGCACCTTGGCAGAGAATCATACCTCACGAATTTGAATCAAACGGTGAGGTGTATATTGGAGAGACGACGTGGTGAATGAACATGAATGATAACCAAACCCTCCGAGTATTTGTAAAGTTCTCATCAAACTCAAAACACCTTCAGCTTTTAAAATGATTCACTCGTGAAATGCCAGGTTTGAGAAACGTGTAAGGGGGCTTTTGGAAGAGTTGCTCATTCTGATAGTACGAAGCTGCAGTTTACTTTGTAAAAAGGAAGAATTTTCGGCTTCGAACTCGTTTCCGACCAGGTTTTTAAATCGGTTCGAAACGGAAGTAACTTAGGACTAGATGTGACTGACTGATTAGCTGTTTAATAACTCATAATTCATCGGCGAGGGTAGTAAATTATTGTGTTCCTTACTACAGGCTACTTATTCCGTTATAATTCATCGAAGAGCTTCCCGGGTTCCCCGTTTTTATCTCCTCGACTTAACCTAATCCCCGATATTTGCGTGTCTTTCATTTGCGGTTGGGTAAATGAAGATTTTCCTGGACAACTATTCACGAGTTCTTTTGAAGGTTGTGAGGTTGGGTTTAGTTATATCCCTGCTTAATGGATCTACTTCGTGGAAACGATGGTCTCCCAATTTTTTTTTTTTTTTTTCCTTCGAGTGAGTTCGGGCTTCGGTCATTAGTCAGCAATTTCCCGGCTCTTCGCAGCCCCTCAAGAGCCGCCCGTCCAAGTGATTTATGCCAAGTTTTTCTAGGTAACGCTGAGTTATATAATCTTGATCGCGGAGGGAAATTGAATGGAAAACTAATTACTAGTTGACGTACTTCTCGCTGAAAGGAGTTTTTAATTATCTACGTTATGTAGATGAAACTTATTTGGTTAGACAGAAGAGTGAACGTTTTCTAGAATATATCGGAAGGTCAGAGTGAAAATGGCATGGCGTGAAAGAAGACGTGAAGAGAACTATAGATTAGTGAAAACAATTAACCCTGCGCTTTTAATTCCAACAATCTCCAAGTGTTGAACGGTTGTGATTACGAAGCGAACGCAACGAAAATATCGCCCGAAAGGAACAACAACGAAAGACTGGGGAAAGCAGCGAAAAGAAAACACGAATAAATAAACATAAAAAATTTAATTGTGGTATGTATGTAAGGAAATTAAAGTTCAAACTTCTTCAGGAAATACAAGTGAACTGGTAAAATAAAAGTAAAACGTCTCTAGCCAGTAAAACGAAATGAAAATTAGCGGAATCTGCTGGAGGACCTCTTCTTTCTTTGTTTGAACTAGTATGCCACTGGGACGAATATTTGGTCGGGAACAGCAAAGCATCTGCTGTGTACATGTCTGGCTGCGGAGCTTGGAGTTCATTAGCTGTGGCCAGAGGAGGTTGCAGGGATAGACGTCAAGGTCGTCTTTAGTTTCGTACAACCATGGTGTGCATGTATTGGGGCCGCCGCATCAGAGAACACCATTGGTGGGGGGTCATGTACGCCCACACAATAGAACACAATATTTTAAAAAATTAGCGGTATGAATGCTGAATCCCAGCATATTATACCTCTGGATTCCCAATATCAATGGTGCAGTAGGAAGTTATTTTGTGTAACCCAAACATACTCACTTTAGAAGATTATTTCAGTCTATCTCCTCTGCCTGATAAGGTACTGTGGGCGGGCGCTTTCGATGTAGAGACATCATCGTCTGACCGATAAGTCAGAACCAGAGTCAGTCAGTTGGTCGCGCTCTTTATATATGAAAAGAAAGGTAAACGGGATGGCAGAGTGTCGGGTAAGAGGGGGAGGGGGAGGAAGGAGGTCGTGCACCTCTGGGGAGAACCACTAGAGGTGAAGGGAAAAGAGAGTCTGTCAGTTGTTTCTTTTTTTGTATAGGGTGGTCAGTAAATCCGTCCGTTGGTTGTTTTCGTTTGAGTAGTGTCTTGAGTGGTGTAAATATGGTGTCGCATTTTGTGTTGATTCGTTCGTTTATGGTCTTTCTACTGAAGTTTTTTAATTATACATTTCCATGTTTTCTAAAATGTTCCGTTTTCGTCCTTTGCATTGTTTGTGTAGTAAGGTGGCACAGTCCTATATTTTGGTAGGTTCATGTCCACTTGTCTTGAGGTGGTTGGGAAAGTTTGAATCGTCTTTGTTCCTACTAAGAGATTTAATGTGTTCTGAATATCTGGTCCGTATTTTTCGTCCCGTCTGTCCTATGTATGCGTTTTTACAAGTACACGTTATTTTATATACCCCATTTTGGTCGAGTGGGTCTGTCTTTTCAATTTTTACAGTAAGTTTGGTTCTAAGTGTGTTGTCTGTACGTAATTAGATCTGAATATTTTTGGTCCTGTGTACGTAAATGTGCAGCGTCTAGTCAATGTCTGTGTATTTTGTGTTTTTGGATCGTCTTTTTTGGAATCATATTGTCTTAATAATTTGTTTATTGTTTTTTTTTAGAGTAACCATTGTTCGATGCAAAGCGTCGAAGTGGTTAGAGCCTTTGACCACGTAATTGTCTCCAACTATTTCAATACCTGCCCCTCACCTGCGGGAATCCTTCAGCTGTATACAGTTGGTTCTAACAGCCCCCTTTGCTGGGTTTTCCCATTTCTTCATTTCTTTCTCCCAATTTCATTTTCCTATCGATGACAGAGCTCTTCCAAAATCATTCTGCTTCCAACTATCGCCCCAGTAACTTCTCACTCTCTCATACAGTTGCCCGCGCCAGCTCACGCGTTTCGAGTACTACCCTTTTGTCGCCCATTTGTACTCCATCTCAGCTCAATTTTAATTCTACTCAATTCCGCAAGCACGTATAATACAGTCCTCCTCACGCTCACCGAGTTTCAGTTTTATTTTGATCCTCAGCTCCCCCTCTCGTGCAGCCATCAACCGTTATGTTGTGCAATAGTATTGATAGTATCAAGTACTTTTTTGTAATTTTGTTCAAATAGTGGGATAGTTTTTAGTCGCTGTATCATGTGTCTGAATGCACTTAGTTTATGTTGTTGTGGTTGGTTTGATGTATAGTGTATAGTCGTGTTGGTAGCAGTAGGTTTTTTATTTTTTAAATGTCGTACTGTAGTTCGTTGTGCAAACGAGTGATTTTTAGGTCCAAGTAAGTAAGAATTTTATTCCGTTCTTTGTCCATGTCATATTGGTTGTTATGGTGGACATTATTTAAATCTTTCAATATTTTGTCAGTGTTATCACGGCTTAATATGCAGATCATATCATCTACATATCTGGCGTAACGTTCGATATCGTCTCACCAGCCAAAGGAAACGGACTCACCTTACAGGAACGTACCCAATTGCTTTAATTATTTGAATCCATTGCATTGTTATTTGATTTTTGAAATGTCAAAGGGTTCGAAAGCGTTGTCCTTACAGTGGCGGAGTCACAACAGCTGCACGTTCAATTTAGCGGAATATACTTATTGAGTAAAGAAGACCATCATCGAACCTACACCCACACTTCAGATGACAAACAGGCCGAGAGATTGGGGTTTTTCTGCAGAGCGGTGACTTTCCCTTCTCGTTACTGTTTACAGAATGTCTTTGCCCAACTTCTCCCGCCGACTCATCTCTCAGCTCGAGTGATGTTCTTATGGACAGTAACTTGTGATGAAGTGGGAAGCTCAAGACCCTAATATATGAATTCGTGCTTTAATGGATTGCGTTATAACGCGAATTACCTTAAAGCGAAAATGGAAATTGCTTGACACCTCCATTTTACGACCCCCTCCCCTTTCATGATCGATGCTGCTGCTAATTAGTGTTTTCATCATCTACCGAAATTATTCTCGACAAATATCGAGTGTAATAGACTAACATGAGAGCTTACTTTTCTGAAACTCAATAAATAATAAATACCTTTGTGAACCAAGGATTCCATGGCATCACATTTTGGACGATTCCACGGTGGACAGTCTTGATTTGACCATCGACACCAGGGAACGGAAATGAAAAAGCACGGTGGTGGCCACCAAATCCCAAAAAAAGCTTGGGAGAACGCTTGGCGCCCATTCTGCAGGGGAAAGGAAATAGTTCAGGGGCCATTGCAGACCAGAGGTCGGAGCAGGTAGGGTGACAAATAGGAAGCGTTGTGATTTTGATCTTTAATATGGGTAAAGTGGTTTGTTTTGAAATCACGTCTTGGGTTCAAATTTGTTGCCAGGCGATCTTACGCGACAAAAATTGCTGACTTACCCAAGACCTGTGATTCATAAACAACCACAATTAGCTGAAGCTCGTAAGATTGACCCATGAGACATTCCTTTTAGCGTAAGAGCAAGTTTCAATGTCTCCTGAGAGTCATCAAGTGTTCCAAACTGTCACCCAATGGTGCGAGCACATCAAGTTGACCAGTTAATCTTCTTGAAGGAAACATGAAGTAGCCAACCGCCAAAACGTTGTAGCGGCCACAGGCTCGCTCCTTATTGACAAGCAAGTTAAATACTTGAGTTCAGCCATTAGCTCCAGTCCCTCGCAAGGTTTGCCTCATTGCGGGCACTCAGCAAGGCCTTTTGGGGTTTGTGTTACTGTGACACAGTCCTCATGTACAATACTATTTACTTAGGTGTGATGTCCGCTGTCAGGGATAACAAACTACCAGTCACTCAAAGGGAAGTACTGACTCTGCACGTGACATATATGAGTTTTTTGCGAACATCCATGAACATCTCAGGAGAGAGTGGGGCACGGGAAACCGCGTGCTACTCCACTGTAGTTCCTACTCCATTTGTTGGGAGAGCAGCCAAACCTTCCAGCTTTTATTGCTACTAAGCCAGCTTTTAACTGTTTCAACCAGTTTCCGAAGAAAGTCACGACAAAGATACGTGGTCACTGTTGATCTTTCCCTTAGAAGCATGCCACCCAAGTAAATTGCAGATCAGAAGGCAGTCCGATTAAGAACTTCTCCCAGATGGTACGGACTTTCCTGGGCATGGTAATGAGCAACAGCTCTCTGCCGAGAGACTGGCTAAATGATGACCTGTCTGAGTTCGTTGGATGCTTTGCGATCGCCCATACTCTTGCATGCTGTCGAAACCCTCATCTTCCATGACTTCCGATTGACATAACTCTCTTGTAAGTGAGCACTCATTTTGGCAATGAAACACTCCTGTATCTTCTAAGTCTTGGTTATTGAACGATCGATTTACCTTCACATAGCTTCGCTGCACCTCAGAAAAGGGGCTGACAGTAATAATTGAATTGTGTATGTAAATTCTCAGTTGTTCCTTAAACGCCAAATAAAACCGGTATTTCTTGCCACCTAAATGTTATCGTAGTTCTGAAATCACCCTTGCGTTGAAAAAGCGCTGCTTAGCATTCTCTGCGATTGAGAATACCACCAATCAATTATCACAGTAGCAATACGCAAAGCTACACATAGTTGAACCTTTTCACGACCGCATATCAAATGTCAAATGATTACGGTGCAAATTGAAAACTGAATTAGTATGCACTGAATAGTCCATGATCTGGTGGCTGGTACTGCCTAAAAATGTCCTTTACAAGGGACTCGTTGGATGGGATACTGTTCTTGATAACCGTGATAAATTTCATAGTGCTTCCACAGCTATAACAGAACTTTCGTTTCATGTTCACTGCCTCAAGTAGCAGGCGAGCGCAATGAAATATTATCCGAACATCGCGACACTTGAATATATATGGTTTTGTTACGTGAGGGACGGTGATACCGCAGACTTGATACTTTCATCATCTGAGAGCAAGAATAGCTGCTAAGACTGTAGGCCGGCAGGAAATGGGTTTCTTCTTCTCTTTACCTCCTTCGCGTTCTCATTGACGAGCAAATGGTCGAGGGAGAAGAGCCCCGAGAAAAGCAAAATGAGACCATCCAGTGTGAAGTGGGCAAACAATGTCGGAGCGGCTGAGTAATATTTGCCAGGCAACTCAGTTGGACGCTCGTTTTGTGTGAACGTAACGGTGAAAAGTCGAGAAAAAAAAAATCACGAGGAATACAAAAGTTCTTCGTTAGCCCCACACACAAGGGAAGGTGAAAAAGGTTTTGTGTGCGGGGAAGGGGAAAAGAAAACTGATGGAACGTCTGCTATTGTAAGCCAAGTTTTTTTTTATTGGTGCTATGAAGGAGCCAATCAATACTTACCGAAACGATCTTATGGAAACCACAGGTCTCCTTGATGTCCTGGAACCTGAAGAATGCCTAAAAGGAGTATGAGTGGATTGGATCACGAACACTCTCATACCTGAAAAAGATGGGAAATACTCAGATACACGTTTGTGACAATGTTAACTGAACAAGTTATCATGAAGGGACATTTTGGTTTATTATTCATTCTGAATAATAACCCTATGTTTTCGGTCACGAAAAATTTTTTACAACCCCTCCTCAAAATTTGATACTTGACGTTTCAAGACATGGAGATTCCAAATTTGGAATGTCCGTCCGCCGTCCGGGCCGTTTTGTGCCTTTAACGTGGTCTAAAAAGTTCGTTCTTTCACACAAAAACCCCATTTGGTATCTAATTGTGCCTGCCATCTCGGCAATTTGATCGGACGAAGCCCATGGTTGTTATGGGCAAAAAATGGTTAAAACATTAACGAAACGCAGTATAACGTGGGAACTACAGCGGAAGTCAATGTTTCGTCGTTAGTACTTCCTCCCCCCGTCTCATCAAATCCACCCGCCCGCTCGCCTCGCAACGGGTTAGCTGGAAGCCCCCGTCCCAATTTCCTCGACTATTTTTTTTGCCTACAGACGTTTACGGGCGCCTGGCACCGGGGGAATATTTAGTTTCCGTAGTTCCATTGTAGTCAGGTCATGTTTCGTATGGTTTACTAGTATTCGATGCTAAATTGGATGGGATGGGTCTCGGGGCAGTAATGCTAGGTCAGGGTGTTCATGAGAATAATAAGCCATTGTGTAATAATTTGCAGGGTTTTATATACATTTCCGTGGTTCTACAACGCATGAAGGACTTGGCTAAAAAAAATGACTTTCACCATCACGTTTCCCCGGTCTGTTTCTTCCCGGCTAGAGGCGTCCTCGAGATATGGCTGTACCTTGGGATTGAGTTTCACTGTGCCACTGGAAGCCACTTGAACCTTTGGAAAGTTGACAAGACTACACTGACGCCACAGCAGAAGCTGCGCTTCCTACGAATGTACTTATTCCCAAGGCTGACCTACGGGCTAGTTTGTGGTAAGTTGACCATCTGAACGCTGATAAGCCTTGACAGAATGGTGCACTTTGCTGTTCGTGCATGGTTAGGCTTCTCACATAGCGTCACACGTACATCCACGCTCCCGTTCAGTCTGGGGGACTCGTCGTGTCTCTCTAACTATTGCGTTTTTGTGTCGTAAGCTACTGCTTGCTTTGCAGGCATCTGACTGGGCCGTCCCCCGCGTTGTGGGTGGTCTTGGATTCGTTCAGGATCAACTACAGTGGAGTGGCATGGCGTCTCCATTCGCCCTTAAGCCCAATAAGCCTTCAGAGTTCGTGGTTGTTCCGTATGGTTCGGCTGATGGATGGGAACTCAGGCATGGTGTCCTCACTCCCCCTACTCTTCGGCCTGGGTGGAGTGGGCTTCAGAGAGCATTCATTGTAGTAATTACCGGCACATTCACACATCACTGGCTACAACAATGAGGTATGCAAGAGGCCAGGATCGTAACATTGTGAATGCTCGCTGCAGTGCCCGTGGTAACCAGTTCGAGTCGCTGAATCTTGTAGTGCCCACGTACTCATGGGGACCTCTTACTTGATTCTTACTATTTCTAAGCGTATCCATCCAATTCTCTGCTTCATATTTTAGACATTTTACGCTATGAAGTCAGCTGTGGTTGAAGATGCAACGTTTCGTATGATGAGTGTTCGAAAATAAAACTCGAATAGCGTACCTGCCTGAATAGTTACGCAGGAAATATGTTACAAGTTTAATTAAACTCTAGATTATTGTACGTGTAACGGTCATTAACATTACATTAGTGCTAAAGGTAACAACTAGATTATCGTCCTGAGGGCTCCAAAACTACCTACAGATCAGAATTAAAATCAACTGCAGTCAATTTGTTGTCAATTACAATACATTTGAGAGTAAATATGACAAACAACATGAAAACCGAGTTGTGTCCGATTGTCAGTTCCAATGTGGTTTGAAACGTTTTGGTACTTGTGAAGTTTTTAATTAGCGGAGTTTCCTTCTTCTCTCTTGATAGAAGTGCGTTCGCTCGTTTTTGGCAAAACTTGGCGAGTTCTTTTCACGAAAAAGTTGGGCCGCTCTTTTTTTCTTTTATCTTCGCTGTTGATGCGCCTCGAAAGCCCCCGCTCCTCTGATCGTCAATCACTCAGGCGCTCAGCACGAAATGCAATATACATACTTCTTACTTTCCTTCCGGGCATCTTAACTGCTCACATGATGAGTTGGTGAGCTCACTCTTCCAATCATTTTTGAAGCACTTACTCAACGTCCGTCCCCTGCTTTCGCTTTTTTCCTTAAAATTTGTTTCCCGACATTACACGAATACATTTTTCATGCGAACTCTGTTTCTCCTTCGCCAAGACCCTCCAAGTTTTCTTTCCAACGCTTTACAGCATGAATCAGTTAACTATTTAATTATTCTTCCCTATCATATGAAATATAACCTCGTGAGGCCTTAATACCTGCATGATAACTCTTGATTGTCAGTAACACTACCTTCTAAGTCCCAAAGTCTATTGTGTGTAACTGTGCAGGCACCAACTGTCCACACTGACGTTCGGGGCTTAAATTTCTACAGAGTTTTGCCAAGTTGTTTGCCTCCTGACACCCTCCCATTACAGGATCGTACATAACCTCACTTGTGGCATTGAAACCACACAAAAGTACAGCAGCGATACCACAATGTGCCCAGGGGAGGGTTTTTTGAAAAACGACGGCGCACACAGTAAGTGCGGAACTGTCCAATCTGCAGGCAGTCATTAAATTAATTGAGGATGCGGTGGGAGATTCCTTGACATATTGCTTTCTATCTTATCTAGATAGAATATTTGTTGGGCTGTAAGGTAGCAAGAGCCTTGCTAAGGTCGCTTGATGTCCACAATGGGATGTCAGGCTCGTTCGGAGGTTTCCTTGCCGCCATCTGGGCTTGTATATCTACGACTGAAGAGTCGCTGGGGAACGCTTTCGAAATAAGAGCTTCCAGTGAACCTCCTATGCTACAGGACCAGCCTCCATATTTACTTTTCCTATGTAGAACTTATAATGCTTTTTATAATGCCCCCTTACTTGCCACGAAATACCCACACACACCTCACCTCATATTTTATTCAGACCGCCGTGTTTCTACTATTATGCTGTCCGACCTGAGGCATTAGATGCCGACCGTCGTGGAGACTGGGATGGCTGTCTATGAACTGCAGAAGAGGACATGGAAAACCGGCGTGTTATGAACTAGTGAATTACAAGCTTGTGAAATAAGTGGTAATAGATATGTGTCTCCTTATCCAGTTCATATGAGAAGCGTTAACGATTGGTAGCACATTTGGCGTTCAACTGTAGATGGGGGTTGAGGATGTTACTCAGTGGACAGAGTGGGATGTAGTCAACCACCAGCAGGTCTCCTAACTGTCTCTCTCCAAAAACGGCATCACCCAGAACTGGAAGCCAGTGGTTGTCGAATTCCCAGTCCTGGGGGGGGGGGGCATGAAGTCAAATGCAGTGAGTGTGTGTTCTACATGGTAGTGGCTAGCTGTGCCTATTCTTTTTACACAAGTACAAGATCGGATTTCTACGTGGGATTGATTATAGTTTATTGTGATTGAGTTCTCTCTAGCTTCACTGAGTCCAGCGTAATGACAGAAAGAATTTGATAGTAAACTGGACGATCATGCAGGATATTCTATCATGGTCTCTTTGAACTTTTAACTTCCATGATGTACGAGCGTGTCGGCTTGAGGCGCTGGGCGACTTCGTAGACGTCTGGGATGAAGATGACACTAATGGGGACACTATATCTTCCTGGATTGATATACCATCCCTGTGTCTTTGTGTTGAATGGTCTGATGCTCCTACTAAATGTTGGGGGCTGTGAATATCGGCAGTATTCTTCATTGTCATAGAACAACCTTAGGTAAGCGTCCATGTGCAAACTACCGACGTTTTTATTAAAAACCGATTTTGCGGAATCGTTTCCCAATAAATTAAGCTCGCTAAAAACAATCGTTCCAGAAAACTCCTCTTTGATGGCTCAATAAAGTACGTGCGCTGAATGACCTTATTAAAAGCATCACGAGGGTAGGATAGCTCGGACCAACCTACAAACACTCCATCGGCTCCTGCAGAATCTCTAACGACCGCTCCCAACCCGTGATACTGCCCCAGTGAGATCACTTTTCTCAACAGCGTTACCCTCACCAGCACAAATTTTCACCACAAACTGTCGGTTGAAGAGCACAAAATGATAACGATCAGTCACAAAATATCACTCACAAAACGCATCAGTTAGCGGTTACTTGTTCATTGATGCGCGTGGTTGGGAGCGTTGGTTGCCGGTTGAAAAATAGAAAATTCACAAATGATATGACGTCAACAGATTTTTCGTTAGTCGTGATAATCGTAAATGAGAGGCGATTCTCAGTATCCTCCGATGTTGAAATTAATTAGCTAACTCTGCAAGTAGCTGGACACACGCAGATAAGAAATTGCCTTTGTGCGCGTATTCTATTGACAGGATGAGACAAATTAAGGACCGGTTTATCAATTCTTTGGTTAAAACGTTGATAAGGTGTTAACGATAATCAAGGAGTGAAAAAATACTAGAGCTCGGATCGCGTTCATCAATCGCCAATTGACTAACAGTAAACTAACGGGAGTTTTAACGCGGGGAAAAAGGGCTACTACTACGCTCAAACGAGAATCCCTTGAGCGAAGAGGCAACTTGGTGAGTTTTGATCCAAAACAATGTGTTGGAAAGTTGGTACCATTGGGCCACCTTCATTTGCCGCCTGTCGATTTCATTATTCGACATTTTACTTCGAGTACCCAAAATATCAGTTGCAGAATTGTTAAATAATATATTTGTGATCTTACTTGATATTTTTCTCTTTTTTTCCAATTCTCTTCTTATCTATCCTTATTTCTCATTCTTTTCTTACTCAACTGAACAATGGTCGGGGAAACTAGTTTCAGAATGCGGGAGGGAGAAGTTTTACTAACGCCACAAAAGTCGCCCACAGCTAATAGCATCGAACCTGCAAAGAGAAAACGAAAATGATTGTTTACGTGTTCTACTTCCACATAATTCCAAAATTTATACGAATCGCCTTCAATAGTAAGGACCTTTTCATTCCTATAGCCTCATTATTAGCCTATGTGATTGGTAAAAAAGATAATTACTGAGTTTTCTTCAGATATTTACGTTTCTAACTCCCAAAACCACCCTTTTCGGAACGTGGTGTGCGATTGTCGACACGAATGAGACAGGACGACTGAACCTAGTCAACTCCAACTTGATATTCACGATCTCACACCAATATCGGACGGTCACAGAAAGTTATGAGCACAAAATTATACTTCTCACTGAGGTCAAACGCGTAATTCTCGCCTATCGTTCACACTAAACTCATGTTCCAATAAGCTACAAAATGGAAGGTCAATAATAATCAGAAATAAGCAAACGAAGTACGGTAAACTTCTCCGTATATTTGATACGGTTTACATTTTTCCTATAATTCCAAAAGGGGATATTTTGGGACTAATGGAATTGAAACGTAAACATTCGAGGAAAGCTCTAAATTACTTTTCGATCATGACGTAAGTTATATCATGCACGAATGTAACGTGGTAGGTCGATAAAATATTTGGTCTGTACTTACCGAGGCCGTAGAAACTGAGCGTTAGGAGTTTCTTCACTGACGAAATTGCGTGATTTCGATTACTTGGTGATTCAATCTGCGTTACAGTTAGTGAAAGTACGAACAGCGTTGTTTCTTTCGACAATCGGAACCTAGTATGAAAATGTACGTCGTCGAGCGTATCAAAATACTCGATTCTCGGACGGACCTGGTACGCGTTGATCTTTTCGTCGGAGAAATCAGTCTGTGAGAGCTCCCAGTCGAAGTCCATTGCTCGTAGAATGACATTAAATTGAGTTGGCAGTATCCCATTCAATAATAGAACGATAATAATAATGTGATAACGAGAGCAGAAACGGAAACAGATCGAGGCCAACGAAACACAACTGAACATGGCTGCCAACAAAATTTTTCAGATAACTGTTCAACTTTTTGATAACTGAAATAACAGGTCGGAAATAAATAAACGCAGATAATAAATAAATAAAAACATATCGAGGCGAGCGAAACACATCATTTAACAGATATAACGGTTAGTTATCCGATAACTAAAGAGCGAAGAGACGAGCTAAAAAATAACTATCAGCTAGCGCTAACGGGGCGTCAAAGTGAATTGATGAACGCGCCTTCGGGAGTTAACGAACGATTTGACTTAGTCAGTCTTTAGTTGAGCTAGCAAATGACATTGCTAAACCAGCCCCAAGGATTTCAGGTCATTTGCTGGATGCCGCTAATGGCCTAACAACCTGCGTGCTAGTTTGTTTTTTTGTTTTGCAAAACGCTGTTTCACAGCAATTGTTGGGTGCAAGAGAGGGAGAGATATTAAATACAGCAAGAGCGAATAATACTTTTATGAATTAGACGCGTGAGAGGGAGGACTGTATTGTTGCTTTGGTCGATCGAATTTTCACCTAAGATACGATAGAGGTAAGGGCTCAGAGTCGAGTGATTAAGTATGGGACTAACTGCATGCAACACAGTAACAAACCTCTGGATAGGTGAACTGGTATGAGCATTCACGAAAACGAGGGATGAGATGTATGACATGGAAGGGGGGCAGACTTAACCATAAGTAGGAAAATACGCTGTCGGCTTCTGGAATAAACCTTTATCCTTGTGTCGGCAGGGCTCATAATAACAAAGGAGAGTTGATTGACAAGGAACGCCGAGATTTCGAAATCTACAGCTACAGGTGAAGTTGGAGAAGACCCAGAGGCCCGAGAAGTTCGTCTTCAGTATCACCATTAGAGTGTGAGGACACAGATCAATTCTGCTATAACCGATAAGAATAGTAATACATAAATTTAGTAAATGGTAAATTCATTTTTAGAACAACTATGATTCTGATTCTCGCAGTATACGGTCAGTTTCGTGGGATGATTGATTGAATATTCAATTGGGCACCATAGAGAAGAATACCCCGAGGAAAATGCGTTAAATAAAATTTCTCTCCTTTTACATCCAACACATCTGGACGTGACTGAATGCATATATTGGCTAGGCATGGTGCGGTACTGCTTTCATGTCGTAATTGTACGAACTGTCACATAAATAATGAAATCATAATCGCGTTCTAATTACGTTAGACCATGTGGCGATATTGATTAGTAGTTCCGCTCCCAAGATTAGTTCGTTTAATTCATTTGGTCAACTATACATTACTCAGCTCTACCTTAAGGCTAAACCATTGGCTGAAGGAAAGAACTGAGTTTTGAGTTCATCTGATGTTAAAGTTTTAATATCGAAAATTTTCAAAACAATAAAAAAATACCTATGTAGTGTTCTCCTTGAATGTTCCTCTACCGGTCTATTGAGCAGAGATAACAAGCGAAATGTGCCGTAAATCGTTGTTGGTTTCAAGCTTCCCTGAGTAACCGCCTGACTGAATTTGATCGAACCGAAGGAGTGTTCTGGAAAGCTACACGCACGTTTCGTAATGCACTATTTATCTGTTAAACGGAGATATAAGTTATGAGAGCTTGGGAAATGGGAATTGCTGAACATTACATGCTCATTTTTCTCGTTTTTTCTGGTTTAGCCACCTAAACAAGGATTACGATACGAAAAAGTGCATTAACTCGTTCAACAAATGAACGTTGTCCGAACAACGTACGGCGGAAAAGGGGGCATTTCCAAAGGCCAAAGGACACGAATAAATGCCTACAAAGCCAGTTCTTTGTCAACGTTCTGTTGTACAAATGGTCAAAATGGACGATATTAGGTAGTAAACAAATCAAATGCCCGAATGCCTGAACTAGAACGCCGATGTAGCGTCGCGCCAATTCAGCTCGAATATTCGTTCAAAGCCAGCATGCATTTCTTCATTGATATTCAAACGAACGGGAAGAGTTGTGCGACGACAAGCGGCATTTCGTCATCGAGCGGAAAGGGACAACATGGAGTGAGAACTTCAAGGAACTTGGCTCTGGAGAACTGACGGTTAGAATTGGGAAGTTCGGTTAAGGAAATTAGGCCGACGACTTGAAGCTCCTAAAGTGGTAAGGAAAGTATTGCCGGTTTCAGGGTTTAGCTCTGAAGTTGGGGCGGTTTAGTGAAGTAAGTTGGGAGCATAAAGCGAGGAGTAAACAAGCAAGGGTTATGAGCTCATCTCCTACGCAGTGTTTTTCTTGTACTGTGGCACGCCCTTTGTTGAACGGGCGCACGTTGAAAAGGAAATTACTAGATGAGAGTTGTAGTGACGCCATTTTCAAAATTTAAGATTAGTTCCTTGAACGGTTTTGTTTGAGCTGTATAAAAGATTATAGTACAGAATACATTGAAGTAAACCAGACGTAATAACGTCCGTTGTTTGACCAAGGTGGAACAGATCTGCTTAAATGTGAGATCCACGTTCGTCATAAAGCTGAGTCTGTGCAGTCATGCAGCAGTTTCCCACCGTATTCTTGTCGGCACGTTCACCTTTTGAATGTGTTGTTAAGCACGAAATTCGATTTTCCACGCCTTTTCTGATCTGGGAAATGGGCCTATAAAATGTAAAGCTAGATGTAGTAAATCATGCCTTAAGTGAACAAAAAATACATTAATCTTAACCCACAATGCTTATAGGGTGCTATTCGACACTGCCGAAGCTGATGAAAACTACGGAATGAGCTATGATAATTTTTACATTGTTTCATTCAAAACGGAAACAATGAAATGCGAAGAATGAATCAACATGCATTGTCGGGGTTTTCGTTTTTCTAAAATCACCTCCATGATATAATAATGAATGATGAGTGTTACATTTGGCAGACTTCAGATTTGAAGTCTCCTCGACAACTTCGACAATTAGACTTCATTAGTCAATTCATCAAAGACAAGAAGGATTGTCCTGCCAATTTATTTTCAAGGATTAGTCCGATTCATATCCCTTCACAATTGTCCATCGAGGACATAGAAGAAGCTCAAAAACATGACGGAGAGTTGGCAGAACTTGTCAAATCCACAACATCTCTTAAATTTCAGATCGTCAAATGTTTGGATTTGCAAGGAGAAAGGGAAGGGAAGAAAGGAAGGTGGTGTTGAATTGGAGTGCGGTATGAATAGAGATGGTGGTACCTGAGTTGGCGTTATCGGTTGGTTGCTCCTGGCCATGAGGGATGCGATGATTCCAGCACAAACCCGTCTACGCACCGGAATGGAGGAAAATTAAGTTTGCGTGCGCACAGTGCTCCCGTACACGAAAAAACGCGCAGAAAAGCCGAAAATAGTAAGAATTTTGGTATACAAAAAGGAACAGGTGGTTGTTGATAGTAAATACCGCGGATAATAACAATTGTGATAAGCGGAGATAGCGATTAAAGTAAAAAAAGGCGGTAAGAGATCTCAGGTGAGAAGGCAGCAGAGGCTCTCCCAAGGTACCACCTCGCTATCCTCGCCATCTCTGTGTCCGACTCCAACTCAACGAGGAATAAATAATAGGTGAACAGATAAAAACAAACGAGGAAATAAAGGTTTAACAAAAGGAGGGATAGGGCATGAGAATGAAAGTATGGGGTAAATTTTCTGACTCAAACATCAAACTCCCCACTCAAATCATGTTTGGGATTCATCCACTGGCGTTCTTCGACCGTTTCTTCCAATCCATTTTAGAAAAGATATGAATTCGTTCCTGTTTACTATTTGGAAAAGAGGCCACCGCGGGGGGGGGGGGGTCTCATTCATCAAAAATGAGATTAGGAGGACTTACCTCAACATGTTTCAAAGTGTCGCAGAACATTTAGCGGTAAGGAAGTAATGGCAGCTTCCAAGTAGTCCAAACCAGCCCCACTATTCGCGTCTAATTTTCATATTTTTCGCACGTGCACGTGTTTGAAGTCAGCACATCAGTATCCTGACTTCACCAAAATTTACGGCCAACTACCGCATAACCGACCATATAGACAACTCCTAACACCGATACGGCCACTCACCACTGTGCAACATCTGCAAGATCCTCTAGTTCATCATTCAATTACTGGTCGGACCAACCCAACTTAGGTTCGAACAAGCTACGTCTGGCCGTCCCTTAAAATGACGTTTAGACCTTGGTAACCAATTGAGTGCTCTGCCAACGAGTCAAAACCTGGCGACAGTCCTGAAACCGATTCCAGATTTTCTAATAAATCTTGATATCGTCGGTACCTTATCCCCGTCGCAAGAATTTCGATATTTTCCCACGATAATCGATCCATTCTCAAGATGGCCTGAAGACACTCCACTACCCGATATTTTAGCAGAAACAGTTGTCGAAGCTATGCTTTGTCGGTCCCAAACGTCATCAATACTGACAGAGGACGGCAATTCGATATTTCCTTATTCGGGGAATTATGAAGAGTTTTAGGATTCGAACTTGCATAGACTTGAAATTGTCGCTAAAAGTGCACATCGTACACAATTGGGTTGACTAACTTCCAATAGTTTTCTTGTTCCACTACAATTTCGAGTGTGAGTGACATCTTGGGCCAGCCCATCTATGATTTGACGATCCAGCTCCTATCAGACTCTTTTGAACAAAACCTAATCAAAAACGATTAGTTCAACGCTTAGGCGTCAACTACAGGATCAAATGAACCGACAAAAAACCTGTTCTTGACGAGAAACACCCTCCAAAAACAATTCGACACGACGCCTCTTGTAAAACTTTGCATCCATTGTATGACGGCCCCTTCAAAGTGTTATCCCGCAGTCGAAAGACTTTTGGAGTGGAAACACCAAAAGGACCGCAAACCACGTCCATCGATCGACTCAAACCAGCCTTCGTTGTACAGGAACTCGAGGACAGCGTGTAATGATATTTACTGTAATATTTAATAATATTTACTGTAACTCCAGTAATGATAGAAGTCAAGACCCAGAACAAGGTTTAAGAAGAGGTAAGGAAAATCGTGACGCCGCGATTAGGGCGGACTGTCAAGTGGCAGACAGTTGCTCGAGCGTCGCCGAGGACAGACCGTGTGTGGCTATTTCCCACTTTGATTTCAAAATCCTTTTTTATTTCATCTTGATCACACGTTATGGGTCCAAAGTATTATAATTTCGCTTCTAACGTTTAGAGTTAGATATTTCATCTTGACAACTCTTTTCTTCGTCTCAAATTAAAGTCAGTTCTTTCTAGTTGCTGAAGCTTGGAGTCATATTTTCTTAAACGTATGATTCTTTACGCCCCGAAATAGAATTAATTAGAGCACTAATTGTAATAGGAATTGAGTGAACAGTTCATAGCTTATTAATGAGACTCTACACGATGTTGTCTGAGAAGGATCGTGTTTAGCGTATTGTTATAATCGAATAAAAACTGTTAGAAATCCCAGTGGAAGAAGCGGCGAATTTCAATTCCTGAATTTCCGGGGTCACTCCTAATTATCATATGAACGGTATTAAACCGTTATCATATAAGCAGTTTATTTTAATAACGCCTCGATGCGTCTGAGAACGCTAGTATTATGTGGGCGAATTATATAAAAATAAAACCGAACTGAAATTTTCTTATACGTTTTTGACGATTTATGCTCTTCTCGTCATTTTTCCACAAATTACGATTTCACGGTATTGTTGCGTTATTTAAGGTGATCCGAAGACCAAATGGAATCACCATCTTTCCAGCCAGTCATTTGATCACTATGATAACTATAGATAGTTTTGATTCGATTTTACTCATACCGTTGACGTCCCGAGATGGCATGTACGCTGAATATGGCATTTTATTCCGTTTTCTTTCAATCACGTCCACAGACACAAATACCATTTCCCCAAATGACGTTTTTCTAAACTAAAAAGGCTAAAAAAAAAGCCGGACAGTAACAAAGCTTATGGCAGCTTAGACAGTAGCCAACACCCCTCTCCTGCCAGCACCAGACAACTCTCCGGGAGGGATTTCCAATAGAACCACGGTCCCCACGAGACCAAACCCTTGGCTTCACGGCTGGCAGCGTCACGCCCGAAGGGCTTCATGCCGCTGGCCACGGGCAGAAGCGCCCGTGGTACCCATTCTATATGGCTGCTCGCTGGACGCTTTATGTCCATGGGGGTTCCTACAGTAAAACTACACCAAAGAAAAAAGTACCCCCCTATTTCCAGAGGTTGCGGAACCGTTTTGGGCGGAACATTCCATAATTAGATGCCGCATTTAATTAGGCGCATCGAGGCATTTTTTTCTTCTTCCCTTTCGCGCGGTCTTGTAACAAGGTTGTTCTTTCAGCTCGGTTTCGCAGTGAGGCAATGCTCAGTATCCCCTTATTCATCCCCTTCAAAAATAATGAGCCGCGATTCCTCTTAATTTCCCCCTCGGGAAACGCCCTCTCTTTATTTTAATTTTATTATAACTGCCTTCTGAAATTCTAGTCGTACAGGTTTTTCGTAATTTTGGTTAGTAGCGTGCCGGCTGGATTCTATCTTTCAGTTACCACGTAGTCAGGAAAATGTCGTGTACAAAAACATAGTTGTACTGAACAATATTCAGTACAACTATGTTCTTGTTCACGACATTTTCCTGACTCTACGTGGTAACTGAAAGATAATTTTGTAACATTTAAAAGCGAGAGTTTCTACATTAAAATACACTATTGTAAGGGTGATTGAAGTCAAAATGTTTTCTCCTCTGTACTACAATGTTGTGGTAATAATAACGATGATAATTTATATGTGTGCACAAGTACAGTGAACCGTAAGTGTGGTGATACATGACCTGCTAGTGTTCATTTACCTTGAGGCACTGATGCTAATACATTTCTGCTTATCATTCCACACGAGATGATCGGTTAGAGAGGAAAGATCGCATAACTCGATAATAGGTATCAGAGACCAGTGGTTTAAGATTATCCAATAAATAAGCCGGGGTGCCAGACTTGACGAGTGTCGAGAACAAGGCCCCGACAAACATCTTGATTATCATAGGTTTCAAGGATGTTCTCGACCACTATATGGAGCTGTTCCTGGCAAGAACGGCAATGGTTTCGAGAACTGCACAAGTCGAGCGTGCCACGAGCAAGAGCCGACAGCAGTTTGAGAAACATCAGCCTTCGTTGAAGTCTTTGAGAAGCTTAAGATTGAGCGATCGTTGAAAAGATCCAATAGCTGGTTGAATCGTGCGCAGGTTTATTCGGTTTCTGGATCATTACAATTGCCGCATGCTTCCAACGAGTAGGAACGCTGGAAGATTATATATGTTGGTCAAATGTGAACACACATGGCGCGGTTCGTTGGCGTGTGCTCTACTATGCAGTAGTCTCTTCGGCCTGTGCAATACCCTCACACTCGCATCGACGACACCTACCGGCGATGAAAGGAGTTTGCAGTAGATCTCTAAATTCCAAAATTCACACTACTATCTCTCCATCCTTGTTTCATTCACTTTCTCGTAACTTTAAACGGAATGTCTGTTTGTCAACCCATCAAACCACCAATATGGCGTTGATGGTAAATGGAAGTTACGAGAAGATATTTGCGGGGTGTGTAACTTTTAACCCGACGATTCTCGGGATTAAAAGACTAGCTCAGCAGTATCCACCTCCCTACGAGGTGTCCTTAGACTTACAGCACTTGAGAAACTTCACTTTTGTGTTAGCCGTCTCTAACGTTTGTACCATTTGTAAACCACGTTCTTCCGTAATAAATTTTCAAAGTTTTTTTTAAAAACTCAGTTTCCCTCACGGAAAACATAATTTGGATGCAACCTAATATGTTACTGACTGTAAGATATCGTTGGTTTCGTGACCAAATGTTTTGAATCTACTATCAGCTACAGTTGCATTACTACGATGTCCCATACTAACATACATTTAATTTCCCACTACGAACCAACTAACCCCAATTCAGGCTTTTAACGCAAAGCCGTTATCGTGTGAGCTGAGTTGAGTTGATATTTTATTACTCTTAGCTGGAAGGGCGATGACAATTGCTGAACTCACGTGGGAAGTAAGGAAAATTGTACGCTGTCTATCACCCGATGTTTTCGTATCCGCCAGTTTGCGATTGTGTGGAGCTACCAAATTCTAACCGAAAGCAACAACTACATTCTTGGCTGCTGTTTAAAGAAACTATTGTAGAGTCGCACGTAGTTCAAGTTGTTCGTAACTCTATATCTCATTGGATATTCCCAAACGCTGAAACAATTGATTTTGAGGAAAAACCTTTCGAAAATAACCTTTGAAGTAGAAACAGCGACATCATCGATGATGGTGGGGTTGAAACAACGTGGAAACATAAATTGCACAACTTCCGACACCACAACTCTCGTGAGAATACGGAACACCCGCTCACGACCTTAGACGTTTGGCCCTGTCAATCCCCAACTGTTACGTCCATCAACAATCGGGGATTTACTTCGAATCGGAGGGTGGATGGTTGTTACGACCAGCTAAGCGTGGGTGGTAGGGGTGGAGGGGTTCACACAGTTCTTAACCTGTTTGAACGTTCTAAGTTAGACGTTTGGGAATATATAAAGTTCAGCGATTTTTACCGCTCAGGCAACTGATCAATTTTTTCTCACTCATGACAAGTTTTTTACAACTGGACTAGGAGCTCTCTACAAAAACTGTTAACGGTCGTTGAAGTAATAACGCGAAACAAGATCGCTTTTCGAAGATGTTCTTGTGTAAAGTTTTCCTCGGAAAATCATCTGCTTTGTTTTCATCGTGAGTGATTTTTTTCAACCTTACATATACAGAACGTTATGTAGAATGGAAAACCGTTTGAAAAATCAGGGTGCGGCGGTTGTTAACCCTCCTCCGCATTTGTATCGCCTCCGAGCCCATTTAATTTTGCACTGATGAACGCCATCTGCAGATATTTGACGCTCCGTGTATTCTTCGTTTCCACGATGGTAGTTTATTTTTCCCTCGCCCGCCCACGGTGCGTATTGGCGCCAGCACACGGTGCATTATTTGGGCAACGTATGAGAAAGGAATCAAAACTAAGAAAAATGTAATAACAAATTTGGAACCCGATGTATAAGGACATCGAGTCAAAATCGATCGTGGGACCTTCAAGGGCGACCGGGAAGAATGGCGGACTTGCACATACACGACGAACGCTAATAAGTACGGTTCTTGTAATTCTTCAATTAATAAGCGTTAACGTCTCAGTGGCATCCCAACAAATTGAGTGCTCTCTTGGTTCTACTCCTTATGAGGTAAGCGAAACAATTTTTTTTTTAATTTCATACGCTTTCCGTACTCATCATCAAATATGAATTACAAATAATATTTAGTTTTTTTAAAATGTCAAGGATACCTGTGTGATTTTCCGATGGACATATATTCAACACATAATTGAGGAGAGGCAATCATCGGATTTTGCCCGACTTTTGAAAAAGTAAATTCAAAGTCGAACGGTGGTTTTTCAAAATTTACTTTTAAAGGAATGTTGCAAATGAAAAAGCAATGTGTACAATTAATTTAAGAGGACTGTATCAAGAAAAATATCTGGTGCGTAGCAACACACAACTTTCCGCCACCCCCGTAATTTCGAACACCAGCAACATATGCGGGCGCTATATCTTCATTCAACGCATTTTTACAGGAAAATCTATACAGAACAAAGTGTACGTACTAGTTAGCTGAGAGTAATCCGAATGTTTGATCGAAATAGTTAGAGCCGTTTTTGAGAAAATTGGAATACCGATAAATTAATATTCGACAAATCTCCTTTTCTGAGATAACTCGGCTTATCTCTCCGTTCAACATATATATACAGAAATAATTATGTAAAACGAAATGTTTTTATACGTGACTAGAAGACATTCCATTAGGATTTATCACATCTGGTGAAGAAGTTACCCTGGAATTTACGGAAATGTTAGAAAAAACGTTGTTTTCGAAACATTTTGATTTTTATCTCTGTTCAATGGACCGTCACAGGAACATTTATCGAGAAGAATATGTATGTATCAACTATTTGAAAACATCCTGTGAGTTTGGTGAAAATCACTGAAGTCATTATGCCAAAAAGCGTAAAAAACCTATTTTTGTTTCATGGGCCTATATCTCCGTTGACCGTATTTTCATGGAGATATGTATGGAAAAAGAAAGTTAGGTATTGATTAGTAGAAGATAATGTGAAAGTTTAATCAAAATCGTTAGAGCCGTTTTCGAGAGAAATGCGAAAAACCCTAGTTTTTGGTACATTTTCGTCCCCCACCCCCCCTTCCCATCGGCCGACATCGTCCATAACCTTATTTTGGTGTCTACAAAAAATAACAAACAAAACAAAAAAGAACCAGCTCAATCGGATCAGCCGTCCTCCCGCAAAACGAACTACAGACACACACACACACACACACACGGACCACGCGCCGAAATTAGGGTTTTTAGACTCAGTAGGGTCTGAAACGTAAAGATCTGAAGAAAACCCAAATTTTTTTTTGGGCCGATTACTATACTTTCCCTCCCTTCGGGTAGCGGAAAGTAAAAAAGAGTACAATTTAAAAGGATGAGATGCAGAAGGAAGAGTGCACACGCAATAGGCGATGGTGGGAGCGCAAGTTAAATGAAGGAATCGGCGGATAAAGCGCGAAGAAGAGGAGAGAACGCGTTGCGGTTTGCCCAAATTTTCTCCTTCCTATGTTCAGGAAGCGTACGGATGCCGCAGCGGCAATCAATAGAGAGATTTTAGAAGTCTTGTACAATGCAGGTGACAGACATCACGAAAAGGAGGCAGCCATTGCTGTCTATTACATGGCTTTTTTAAACATCCACCTGGAGGATCAGCAATAGAGGAACTATAGTAAATCCAATTTTTAATGCAGGTATGATAGATGGTATAGTTCTAGATGCGTTAACGGGTCGTAAATCATTTCCACTGGAAACGAGAGAAATGAATAACCCTGACAGTTTATTTCAGGAGAAAATCAATGAAGATTCGTTGACTATTTTTGTAAAACTAATAAGCAAAACTACACGTACGTGGCTATAGGGCTTCCGGAATCAGAGGATTTCCGGAATGGCATGATTTTGAAATGAGCGCAAGACCAAGATAGATATATAAATAAATAGATTGATAGCTGACTGGCTGCCAAGCACAAACTTAAGGCGTTGTCAGAATGGGGGGCATATATACCCGCACGCGATGATGACTATCGGCAACTTGCAATCGTGTGACAAAATGTGTTGACTCCATCTAACGAGATATCGTCCAACCTCGAAAACTAACAGGTCTTGTTTTGACCAATCTCCTTACTGCAATTTAGGTGTCGAAGCCTGAAGATAACCAGTAATCAATTACAAGTTAAATTTAAAGCAGAACCTCAAAATTATTTCGACGAGGATGCAACGCAAACGTTACATCGGAACAATTTATAAGGAAATTAAGGTTGAACAAATAAATCACGGACTAACTTAGCTCATCCATCCATCCATCTCAGGAACGAAATAGAGCAACGTGACGGACGGTCAGAGAGGGTGACTACGTGGTAGTGATAACTCAATGTGGTTGTGTAAGAGCCGACGGTGTCACGGCGCATTCGCGAAAAAGAGGCGAACTCGAGGGAAGCCGGTGGCCTGAGCTCTCATCCCGTACTTGGAAAGAAGATCATTAATCTTGCTGTTGAGTGGTACAAGCCTCACCGAAAACCTGGAGACATGGACCCGATAGTAGAATAGGATGATTCACTCTCTTCGATAAGAACATGGTAATTGCCGACTTGATGACGCACTTCTCTTTTACAATCTATCGGCACTTTCAGTCTGAAGGGCTCCTTCCTGCCCTCCTACCACCGCTCGCCCATCCACTCTGAATGTTTTAATTAAAGCTTAGGGTCGTCGTTGACATTCATACTTCATTATAGTCGACTTCCTTCATCCGCTCAACTTCCATTGATTATCCCTAACTCTGAATAAATGAGCAGCGGAAGTGAAGTGACACTATCAAGACGAAAATAAGAAACTCGAGACAGTAATGAATTCCCCTTCAACATCACCCATCGTCGCCCTCACAGCGGTAACTCTTGAACGTCCTTCGCCTTAACCCTACAACACTCTCCTTTCCACAACCACCCGCTGTTTTGTGCAATCTCCCCCCCCCCCACCCCATCCGAAGATATTTAAACTGATTTTGGATTGAGAGTAAGGGATGTAAGAAAATGAAGTCAACAAACAGGTTTTTATAAAACACAACTTACCTTACAGGCGCGGAGTGGCATCCAGACCACCACAAAAATGCAAAACACCCAAAACGCGTCTTCCACTTTTCAAAGTATGAAGTATTCAAATCATTTTTTATAATATAATCAGTCAGTCGCTACAATAAATCATTTCAACCTGAAGATATCGCCAAAGCCTTGTCACAATTAATTTAGGAATTAGGATTGGAATTATATAACAAACCAAGTATTCAAGAAACTCGCCATCCCACCCCCATCCTGCCCTCTCAGCCCACCTTTCCTATCCTGTCCATCCATTCTTCTATCGTTACCGGCAAAGCGATGATTATCTAGTAACTCTCCAAACCAGTTGAACAGATGTTAGTTATTCTGGTCGGTCCAGAAGAAGATTGTGACGCACCGTACTTAAATAATATTGGCTACTGGGTTGCTGCTACTCACCTCATGATCTGTGTTCAATGATAAGCAAGCAGTGCGTTCAGTGAACTGCCATAACGGTTATTATGAGACCGTTCGCGCTCATTGAATAGGATATGTTATTTAGGAAAAATTGTTAAAAATTGGGTTTGGAAGATATCTCTGGGCTACCCTCGTTATTCCCCAATCAGAGAAACTGTCATCTCGCAGCAAACTTATGTAGGACTACCCATATAAAAATTTGATTTGAATAGTGGAGCTGTTTTGATTTGGAGGACTGGAGATTACTCGAAAACGTATTGCGGCCTTTCGTGAATACGAACTGAACTCCAATATTGAGCAGCATTAGATGAGCCGTTTTATATCAATCCAATTCTCAGATACTTAAACACACATCTCGGTTTTTTTACTTTCCTTGGCTCTACGGAGTAGAAAGGAAAGTTATGTAATCGGCTGAAAAAACAATTTTGAGTTCTCTTCAGATCTTTACGTTTCAGACCATCCTGAGTCCGAAAAACACTATTTGGGAAAATGGTCTGTGTGTCTGTGAACGATTTTTAGAGAGAACCATCGTGCCAAATCCACTCAGACTTGCTATAACGCCTGAAGATTACCATGGAACGCAAAAATAAGGATATGGGCAAAATCCACCGAAAGTTAACTATAGTTATCATAGTGATCAAAACACCAAATTTTTTTTTCTCAAAAACGGCTCTTACGATTTTGATTAAATGTTTTATATTGATAGCTCTCAATAAGGCAATTATACCATTAAATTCCCATTTGTGGGAAAATGACGAGAGCAGCACAATAAATTATCACAATTTTCGACGAAAAGCGTTTTTACCGCGGTTTTTCGCTTTTAAACTCCGCTGGAATGTTAGTAGAATGTTAAAACAAATTGGTATTGTAGTCCAATCCAATACCTAAAGGGTGAGTGTTAAAAACGCCCATGAGATACACGGGGCTCACTCCAGAAATTCCTGAATTTCCCCTACCGCCGTTTCGCTTACTACCAGTTCTAAACGTTTTTACCCAATAACTCGGCAAAAGTAATTACTATCCTCCTTCACAAAATTCGTGTTCACAGCCTTATTCTGTGTACCAATTGCTCAATAATGGGCCTGCAATGAGTACAAGCAGCACAATAAAATCTGGAACTGTAAGCGCTATTCCTTCCTGCAGCCGTAAAGCGTTGTTTGACCAAGTTCAAATTAACTGAGTGATAAAGGAATTGATTAAATAGAATTAGCCATGTACAAAGTGAATTGTTGTAGAGCTAAGGAAAGTTGAGTGTTGCAACGCACCAGATATTTTCAAAGGATCCAATTAATGAAACCCAATGTCGTTACAAATTTTGGGGATTCAGAAAGATTAAACAGCATTGAATGAAATAAAGTTTGCGGGTGGAAAAAAGGTTTATGTGATGGTTGGTATTTTGAACCAACCCCAAAACTAAAGGGCCGCCTAACCATTGTGAGGAACTCTCTACTACTCTCTAGCCAAGAGTACTGTGAAAGCATGTGTCAGGAGAATATATCAGACTGACGCCTAACCAGTGGGGATCATCACGGGCGCGATCGGATTCCCCTTCCCATTCCTGAAAGCAGTACTGCCTTGCTTACCACTGGAGAAGACGAACTCGGCCGAAGGACAGTGAGAGGGAGAAGGGGGGACCACATTGCCGCAATCGGGAGGTTAGGAAAACCGTGTTCGCAGGGTGCAACGTGATTGACGTCCTATTTCTCCTCCGGACGCCTACCGCGTCACTTCGGTCCGTCTGTCTATATTCTTCCGGGCTATTGACTTACTGGAAACGGACCCTATTATCCGTATATATTTGGAACGGAGAATCGGTTATTGTAAAACGCCTATAACAAATATAAAAACAATATCCATGTTATAGTATGCTACTTTCGAGTTTATAGTGTCAGAAATGGGTTGAGCCGTGGCAAAACTATTCTATATGCCCACTGTTAGGTGCAAGAATGGGGGAGCTGAGGTTCACAATAAAACGGAAACTCGGTGAGCGTGAGGAGGACTGTATTATACTGCGTACGGAAATGAGTTGAATTAGAATTGAAGTACACAAATGGGCGACACAAGGGGAACGCGGAACTGGCGTGGGCAACCGATAGAGAGAGAGTGAGAAGTTACTGTGGTGGATGTTGGAAGCAGAATGATTTGGAGGTGCTCTGTCGTCGATAGGAAAATGAAATTGGGAGAAAGAAGTAAGGAAAGGGGAAAACCTAAAAAAGGGGGCTGGGGGGCCCGCGACTGAGGGATTCCCGCAAGGGCAGGTATTAAAAATGGTTGGAGACAATTAGGCGGTCGATGACAATGACGCGGGGAAGTCCGAGTTCATCGACTCTGACAACTTCGACGCTTTGCGTCGAACACCCACAATGAATATTGATGCCCATAGAATGAAGTTACGCTCAACTCCATGAAACATGAGGTACGTTTAAATGTATAGAGCAAGCTGTAGTTAATTTAAAACGGCCAAACCTCCAAACTCTAGCAAATTATGCTACCCGTGATTTGTGCAAACCGCTGAAAATTTCATAACAATCCATACACGATATAAGTAGCGCAGGAAGCAGTTAACGTAGCGTCATTATTCCACGATAATTATCTCATTTCCTGCAACGTCAACGTGCTCAATTTCCCAATATTTTTGTAGACCTCGGATAATCAGAAGAGCAGGCGGTTATTCTCTCGCACCACCATATCAAGGCCGTTCCACCACGAGTAATGTCATTGCTTTACAATTTGTCGCGGCTTCTATCGCTACGTTCCATCGCGTCGAACCAATTTTACATCGCGGATTGGGTTACTGTGACCTTTTCCCCGCCTTTGACGTTGATTTCAAAGGGGAAGCTGAGCGGTGGAGAAATTACAGTAGTTTGATAGTGTCGTCAGCTCTGATGGCTTTTGCGATTGAGCAACAGCCGCCAGAGCGAGCTCAATTTCTACGTCGCTAATCTTTTCCCCGCCGATTTGAGACACTAGTAAGGCAAAAAATATGTTGCGACAGGTCGCTCGAAATTCCTTACGAGATCACGAATATGGTGAATTTGGTCGTTGCTAGTTTATACTTGTCATGGCTGTACGAAGTTACGTAATCGACTGAGTTTTCTTGACCTCTTTACCATCCGAAAAACACCATTTGGAAGAGCATTTTGTGCGCTTGAACGCAATTGAGAGGAAACGGTCTTACCAAATCAACTCAAATTTCATATTTGGCCTGCAAAACACTATCCGACCCGCAAATGAGGGTATTACCGAAATTGGCTTATAACTATACTTATCCCACTACTAACTAACTATAATTATCACGGTGGTCAGAATACCAATGTACTTTACTCTAAGACAGCTCTAACGGTTTGATTGAACTTTTCGTCTGCACAGTTATGATACCACGAAATCCTTATTCGTGGGATAATATCGAGAGCAGCTACACGAATTATAAAAAAACAGGAATATTGACTTAATCGCAGTTTTCTTACTAATAAAATTATAATAGTGATGTCAGAAAAATGTGGATAGTAGTGCAATAAACAAATTTCACGATTATAGTTCAATAACGTCAATCAGATGGTAAACAGCAACTGAATAAGTTCCGGAATTCAAACGACCGCCATTTCACTCACTACCATTTCTCATAGCTTTTACCCGATAATTCCCACGCAGTGGACTCGATCCTTCTCAAAAAACCACGTTGACAGTCTCGTGAATCACCTGTGCACTGCTGGCTCACTGATGGTCATGGTACTTCAATATGTCCCGGAACATTAAGAGCTACCAGTTTCCACGCGTACGTAACAAAGTTATTTTACGAAATTCAAATTAGCAGAGTGAAAAATAAATTGGATTAGTTGCTGAAGCCCCTGAAATCACTGCATGTACACAATGACTGGGGCTGGGATTGTGGCCTATCCCAGTCAATAGAATGTCGACAAATACTAAGAACACAACAAAGCTATATCAACAGTCCGGGAAACGATAACTCGAACGGAAACTAACAGTGTTTGTAGAATACCTTCGAGCCTCATCCCTAACGATTCAGCATCAAAAAGTACTCGTGAAAGACGAGAAACGTGATCCGATAACAAAAAAACACTCGAAATTGACATTTTCTAGGGCACTGTGGAAGCGTGACGAGTCGAACTGATGAGTGAGTGGCTGTGAGAAAGGAAATGAGCGCAGGGCGGGCAGAAACGATTACTTTCGCTATGCGGTACCTCCAGTTCCTTCATGCGGTAGAATTCATTTCACTACATTTACTCTGATTTCGCTGTTTTCCACATGAACACAGTTCTGGTTTCATTCTTGTCTTTTACTGGTCGAATGTGACCGGCAACCTCCTCCTACTTGCTCGGTTCTAATTTGCTTGCAACTCTTCCAAAACCGTCGCGCTTTGAGAGTGAAAGACGATGGATTGCGATCGTAACTCGACGGCTCAACATTTTTTTCAGAATTGTCGACTTATCCCTGGAAGACGAAAAATGTGAGTGATGCCGCATTCGGGATGTTTCGTGGAGGTGGTTTTCCAGACCGTATTGGAATTGCCCGGAATGGTCGAATTCTCCCTACCTTCCAACGTGAACGGGGCTTGTCCAAACGGTATTTCATTGCGTCCGAAGGATGAAATATGTGGTTCTGCCCTCTACAGCATTTCAGTGACGGTGCGACGTTAAAGGGACAATGTCTGATTATTACTGGAACTTCGGATTCAACGAAGATTAAGTTGTAGTTGCTTATAATTGACAGCTAAACGAGTTTTTCCGTCGGCCTTGCCATCTTTTGAGCCCAGCGAATTATTACTCTCAAAATCCGAACTATCTAGTGCGGCGCATCACACAAATTACCTTGGCAGCACGTGCATTCGACAGTCTTCTTCACCCTCGCAATTAATCAAATCTGTCTTTCATTCACTTTATAACGTTCGATGTGAAAACTGGTGGCACTGAAGGTTCCGGAATTTATTGCGCTGCGACCGTTATTGAGCAATCATTGCACAGATGATTTATGACACCGTCAACACGACTTTCATGAGGAGGGTCCTATCCACTGTTTTGGAATAATCGGGTACGAAGTCATTTTAGGTGAATGCTACGGCAGTGGCTCGCACTCCGGAATTTCTGAGGTTTCTCCTACTATTTTATGGGAGGGATATTCTGTGTTCTATGCTGGGAGCCTTGATGAGCCCCTGAAATTCAAAGTCAACGGCTGAGTCGTTTTAGTGTGCTTGAGAACAATGTTCGGGAAACTATTGACTCCACGGTGCAGTACGGTGCGGTCTTGCCGATTTCTTCTGCGGGGAATCAAAAGCCCTAGGGTGACTTTGGGAACAGCGTAGAAACGCGAGTCATTCTACTCATTTGTTTCCTTCCCTTTCGATATTTTCAACTATTGAAATGCTTTCCTTCCTCACGGTTAGTAGCCTGCCCAGAATCACTCGAATGAATTGAACTAGTATAGCACGTCCGGTACCTCCTACTATGCACGATTCTATTGACACGGATGAAGAAACATCGAAACCAAACATGATAGTTGACTAGAATCGTATGAAAGGAGAGACAAAAACAGTTGACCAGTCGAGCCCACGCGTGTACCGCAGCCAGGAAAACTCGAAAATGCCCGTTCGATTCATGAACACTTTGATTATTCGATTCTATTTCGATTTATTATCGATTTTACCTTTACGTTACTGTAAAATACTACACAATATTGATTCTTTCTCATTTGTTGAAACAATCAAGGGCGAAGTTACAGGAAAAACGAGCACGTGGAAAAAATATAAGGTGTGCCTTTTAGCTCCAAGGCAATTCACTGCCGCCACTAATTAAATGTATTTCTCACTCGGTTCATTTGAACTTGGTAAAAAAACACTTCACGACGGCTGAAAGCGGTGCGCTCACACTTTCATCGCCTGGCCACTATTCTCGTCAATATGTTTGGTAATTTATTGTGCTGCTTCCGTCATTTTCCCACTGATGGGAATTTAATGGAATTTTCGTCTTATTAGGAGCTGTCTACACATAAACTTAATCAAAATCGTTTCCTGTCTGTTCCCTTATTAGATGACTGTTCCTAAACCCTCGACGAGGGTCATATCAGTCATGGCAGTTGCGGTTCCACTAATACGCAAAAGGCCGGTCCCTGCCGTATCCAGCTGTTTTCGCTCAATCGCGTTCATAGACACACATACACGCAGACCATTTTCCCAAATAGTGTTCTTCGGATTCAGTAGGGTCTGAAACGTGAAGATCTGGAAGGAACTCAAAAATGGTTTTTAGCCGATTACATAACTTTCCTTCCTATTTCGTAGAGCGACGGAATGTAACAATTATCGGAAAAAATGGCAACCAATGGAGATGATACGTGGTTCAGTGGAAATCAAAAAAGGGTCATGTTTTTGCAGCTGTATTATCCGGCTTGTACGCAAGAATTAATTGATTTTTTATTTATTTTAATTCATACCATTATTATTGATTGGATAATGATTAAAACCCCGAAATCTTGATGAAATGAAGAGAATTTTACATGACTTTCCTTTCCATTATCTAGAACCAATAAAAGTCAAAACAGTAACTACGCTGCTTCAGTTTTTGTGCCGAAAGAGTTCGTATTGGGGTTCCAGTGATCTAGTACGTTAGATGGTGGTTGGTGGTTAGGTGGTTGGGGACGAGGTGGTTCTTCAAATCGCGCTGTTAAAACTCTTGACATTGAGTTAATATAAATTAGAAATCGCCTTTCATCCGGTGAATCCCTAACGTAGCATTCAAGCATCTGCATTTTTAAGGAGCCAGTCATAATTGATTCCGTTGATCGCAATTGTCAAAAACAAGGATTCGCAGCAACAGCACATTGTGTAAGGGTAGTTTTACAGAGTATCTGTTCGGCGCAAGTCGAATGAGTCTGGATTTTTGACCTCCGAATTCCCGCACCTGCCCTAACGGGACTCCCTGGCCCTTAACGGCAAAGTCATTGTTTCCCCAAACCTCTTTTTGGAAATTCCACCTCCACAGTTAATTCCAAGTGACAACAAAGTTCCCCTGAACTGGCTTTCCCATCGTTTTTCCCCAGTCCTCAATTTCAAATCCTCCTTCTCCTGAACAGATAGCTCCTTCCAAACTCAAACTTCTACAAAGTCTCGTGAAAGTCGGTCGTCTTCATTCTCCCAACACAGTCATCCAACAGCTCTCACGATACAGTTGTCCCCAAATTCTCCCAACAGACTTTTCACCTCTTATCGACATTTAATTCGGATTCCTCCTTCCTTCCCCGTACAACCAGTTTCACGCCTTTGGAGCCACCCTTGTTCGCGCTTATGTAGTCAAATCGATATATATATCGTTCGCCCTTATATACTCTCTTCGATATTCATTCATGTCTACCCTGGTCAAAACAGTATCTTCTTCGAAAGGATATATCAATACTGGTTTTATTTTCCCAGTTAATTGCTGACGAAATTCGTATTTTCACAGGATCTGTATTACATTCATAGAGAGTGTTCGACGCAAAGCGCCGAATCAGTCCAGGTTTTTTGACCTCGGAATTTCCGTAAGTGCTCTAACGGGACTTACAACGGCAAATTCATTATTTTCGCAAACACCTTCGTCTTCAGCCCTTTTGTTACCTATGGAAATTCCACCTTTTGAGTTAATTCCAATTGGCGACGTATTTCCCCTTCGTCTGGATATTCCCATCTTTTTCCCACGCTTCTGAATTTCAGACTCCTCTCCACAAGAGACACCTCCTACCCCAACTCACTCACCTACGAACTCTGAGGAAAGTCACTACTCTCCTTACGATATACTTTCCCGCGCCGGTTCACGCGTTCCGAGTACTCTTGTGTTGCCCCTTTGTGCACGAACTCAGCTCAATTCTAACTCCACTCAGTTCATCGTCTACATAATACAGTCCTCAGCACACTCACTGAGTTTCTTTATTTCGATCTACAACTCTCCCTCTCGTGCACTCAACAGAGAGCATTAACGTCACAAAACCGAAGTGAAACTCTAATCAAATCAAAATAGCAAAGATACGGTGATTTGTGACTCCATACCGTATTCTCGTCGTTAACATTGATTATGAACTGACTGACTGATAGAATGACTTGAATTATTTTTATAAGATGTTTTGTAGTGCTCACGGGAGTTGTATTTATGCCTAAACATTTTACTCGCTGCGCAGCTATCATTCCCATTCAATTCCTGGCTGAAATTAAATTTAATATAGAAATAAATACTGACATAAATTAAACGTCCTGAGAAATTCCTTACGCGTCACGATTGCTAACGTGAAGTGCAATTACCAATTATCTAATTTAAAATTTTGACAGGCAGTGAAAAGCATTTCTCTCCAAATCGCGTATAAGAAAATCCAATTCAATTTGCGAGCGATACGGAAGAATCAGAAGTTGGAATGCGAACCAAGTTCAAAATTGATGAACAAAAGTAGTTCAAATCAATTAATTCCGACGTTCGACCGGTCGTGTCCAACACAATATTCGGATGGTTGGGTCGCTGGATGAAGCAAACCAGGAAGGAATGTTTTATCATTATAAATAACCTAACGGTAGAGCAATGCTTCGTTTGGGGGAGTAATAAGGGTTGCGATATAACAACAGTGAAAGTTTCTCTAGTGAGAGGCGGAGGTCGGATACAGCTTCAACGAGGGTTGAGTAAATAGAGTGTATCAATCGGCCGGAGATAACGAGGAAGCTGCACATCTTTTCCGGACGACGCAGTAGCGAGTGAGTGGCTGGTTTTCTTACGACTCTCTTCTCTCATTTGGACATTGTTCAATTCCATACACTTCGCGAGTTGTACACTTTCTGAATCGGATCCGGACGACTTTCTCTTCTAAGTTGATTATCGTCACGTTGAAAATTTGAGGCCATCATGTTCTAACGTTCTGTGGCCTCGGTTTAACTTAGTCGTTCAAAATGTCTGTTCCTAACGCGTACATTATTGCCCCTCTAACGTAACTGAACTAACTTGATATTCCAAGTCATTACGCTAAATAAGTTAGTGGAATACTTGGACATCTACATTGTCAATGGATGAGCAAATTCCGAAAATCTAGGAGTCAGTCACCTACATTATCTTTCTTTAAATGTTCTGTACCGACGCCAGATGTATATTTCGCTAACTGACGTGATTGCTGCACGTGAGCTTTCTGAGTGGTCTTTCCTGTATTCCCTAATTTTTGAGCTTCTTGTGGTAGTCTACCCTAGAACTCAGACAGGTGAACATTCTAAACTCTCGTCCCTGCTCACACCAATTCAACTAAGCAGAAACGTAAACTCTGTCCTCACAATAGGATCCTTCATCACTTATCTCGTTCATGAGCCTCCACTGAATTAAACGCCTCTCCTTCTCATGCAACCAACAGCACTACTAATGTACTTATTTATACGATGAAAGATTTGAGCCATTGCTCCAGTCATCGCTCGTTCTTTTAAGACATGAACGTACAGCGTAAATCGATCAAAAACCATGCTTCAAAACAATTATAACTGGATACAAAGTACAAGAGCCAGAAACAAAGAGCTGACGAAATTACGGAAAAACATTGAAGCACTTCAACGCAATATTGTCACAATATAATAGCCTTACGGGAGGGTAATATTGTTATTAACTACATCCTATTATAAACTGATAAGAGTGATATCGAATGATGAGCGAAGGAGAATTCCAAAGTGTCGTGTAGAGCAAAACTGACTGCACTTATTACTATTATTATCAGAGCTACGTTTATGTAAAATGTAAACGTTGACGCGTACATCAACTCCAATCTACCCAAAAGAACGAGCGGTGCGTAGCAACACACAACATTCCGCAATCCCTTAAAGTTCGAACACCACCTACATAAGCGGGCGCTATATCTTCGTTCAACGCATTTTTACAGAAACATTTATACAGAACAAAATCTGGAGACAAGCTAGCTAAGAGTCATTTGTAAGTTTGATCGAAATTGTGTGAGCTGTTTTTGAGAAAAGTGGAATATCGATAAATTAATATTCGACGAATCTCCTTTTCTGAGATAACTTGGCGTACATCTCCGTTCCACAGGAGGATACAGAGATAGATTGCTTAGTACAAATTGAGGGTTTAGAATGCTGGAAGACACTCCATAAGATTTATCACATTTGGTTCCAGTTAACCTGGAATTTACGGAAATGTTCAAAAAAACGTTATTTTCGATACATTTTAATTTTTATCTCTGCTCAATGGACTTTCAGAAGAACATTTATTCGGAACAATATGTAGGTATTGACTATTCAAAAACACCCTGAGAGTTTTGTGAAAATCGTTGGAGCCGTTTAGCCAAAAAGCGTAAAAACCCTATTTTTGCTTCATAGGCCTATATCTCCGTTCAACGTATTTTCATGGAGATATGTATGAAGAAGAGAAGTTATATATTGATTAGTAGAAGATGGTTTGAAAGTCTAATCACAATCGTTATAGCCGTTATAGAAAACCTAAAATTTTTTTTTTTTACACGATTACTATACTTTCCTTTCCCTTTGGGGTAGCGGAAAGTAAAAAGTAGTATCACGGTTACAAACTAGCATGTAGGATGTTCAAAAGAATATCATATAACTAATTTTTGAGCAGGTGAGGGAGAAATAGGATGTAGATTATTCGAGTAGTTGAAACTTGGAATAATTAAGAAGATCGATAAAACGAGGGGAAACCTGGGACTGTTGACCTAACCTTTTCCTGGTGGATAGATAACTAACCGAGGTGCTTCTGAGTGCTATGCAAGATTAAATTTTTGAACTATCGCTAATGACTGTAATCGATTTCTTCCAGAAACAAGAATTGAATGCGAAATTAGGTGGGTTGATTACGAATGTTTGTTACGTGGCAAAAGACTTTCAAATTTCAATTTTCAAAAGTATTTCTTCATTAATTCAGGAATGCACGTGATAGTTATTCTAGAACCTTCATCAAATCACCGCCCACGTTGGACGAAATTCTCCTCATCTAATCATCGAGAAAGTCCTCGCTGTAATTAATTACTTGTTAAATATAATTATTTTAGTGTCTTGAGTTTCAAGTTTCAGCATGTTTAGTGCGGCTTTAATTGATACAATGATATCATACTCGTACAGCGAGGTTTCTCCGAAGGTTGTTCTCATCCACTGAAGAGAAGAGAAAGAAAATACAAAACGATGGAGATCGCAAAGAAACAACGAGAGTAAGCCCCAGTTGTTTCTGTGTGACCTTCACCATTGATAGCATTGACAGAAACGCCGGCTGAGTGTTCGCGAAACTATGAAACGATCAAAAGGACCGCTTTGTCAGCCCTTCTAATGAGTGTTTGAGCCTTCTTCATGTAACAGTGTGAAAGGACGAATGTACGAGTACCCGTCCAAAGTTACACGTGGAATCATCCGATGCGCAGATCACGCCGTTTCTCGATTTATGTAAACTCGATCGTATCATCAACGCACAATCGCTATAAATTCATTCAACTCACTGCTACGATAACGCAAGCGCAGAACAAATCGTAAATATTCGTTAGTTGGAAGTAGGTTGTGTGTTGGAGCAGTGGATTTTCAAAACATCTCGTCGTTATCTGTTTTCGCGTGTTTCTGCGATCAACGGTTGGCTCGAGAAGTACTTGAAAAAAATAGGGTGTAAGTTACGGTATGTATTACAGATTATCAACACAGTATGAGGTCCAATGGAGCGGTCTGCGCGAAGCAGTAAGCATGCGTTTAGCGCCGAATTGAAAAACCTATTTTTTAGGCACATTCTAATTGGTACTCCGTTTGACGGACCGTGAGAGTAACATTAATCAATAAAAATAATCTGTTGACTAGTTGAAGGCACTTAGTTTTAAATAAGTCTTTCAAGCGATTTGAAACAAGTTTTTTAAAACGTGTGGTAGCTTCATAGGAGTGTATCTCCCTTCACTGTAAATTCACGTGCATATTATTGACGAAGGAAAGATTAATGAAAGCAGGTTTATTAGAACAATAATACAACAGCTATTGCCTCCCACTAAGTTCAATTGTATACTGTTTATAAGGTCCGTTTCTACATGGGCTATCGATCTCTAGTGCCAATTAAGGTTTGAAAATATAATCAGGAGTATAGCCGCCGCGGGAAGTTATGTTGAACGCAGCGATCCCAGGCGTCTGAGAGGTCGATGATGAAACGGCGGCAACTGAAAATAGTGGCAGGACTCTGTTGAGCGCTGTTGCACCTTCAATTTAAGGAATTGAGGATTTAAGGAAGACACAAACGTGAGCACTGCTTTGAAGAAAAGGGTGAAAAACAGGCAGGGATATATTGACGGAGGAGCCTAGTTGGGTTGGCCCAAGTGAGAAGGTCGCCTGGTTGTAAAAAATCGTGTCAATTCATTCTGCCAATAAGTGGATAAGGTACATGTTCGAAACATGGTTGGCATGTAGTGGTTGAAAAGTGCGAAGGCGCCATGATGCGAATTCCAACCTCGTATTGGGTGAGCTCAAAATCAAAACAATTGCTGAGTAGAGGAAATGCTGTAAGTTGATTGTTGCTGTGATTTTTGGGTAGTGTTTGGTACATTTTGGTCCCACCCACGCATCGGAAACTGATCACTACCTAATTTTCACGTCTCCGTGAAATAAAAACGAAAGAAGGACAGACTCAGTCGGCTAAGCCTTTTCCCCTCGCAATTCTGAATATATAAAACATGCACGCACTACAAGAGACCGTGGTCTACCTCAAACGAACAAGAACCTAATCGATGACGATACAAATTGTGAAACTTAAATTATTGAAATGTTTCTTGATTGACATTCACAAAGTTGATTTCATAGGCATGAACTAAATCCGCAAAGGGGGAGCACCTTCTATGCTCAAAACCTCACGGAATCGCTCATCTCACGTTCCACTTTGGTTGGGGGGGGGGGGGTCGATGTGACTTGAATGCAGTGCATTAATTTACTGGATCCTCTTTTGACCATTACGCAGTGTGCCAGACAATGCGCTCGCTGGCTTTATATTCTGTCAATCCTTAATTTCAGCACTGGTTACGAACAAATAGTGAATGTTGTGTTGATTAGGTTACAGTACAAGTATTGTAGAACTGAGTGGCTCTCAAAATGGACTAAGCGATTAAATCCAGAAAAACGTCAGTAAATCCCTTCCCAGGGCCGAGGTAAATGGAATAGCGCTTATGGGAAGCGAAATGAATCCTAGAACGACAACGTTTTCATAGTCGAGTCTTCCCAAACGGTTACTTTGGTCGTTAAGCGTGAAAAGATAATGCGGCAGATTTTGATTTGAAGAGGTTCCACTGAGAACCCCTGAACTGTCTACTAAATTGCATTTTGTGCCTCTTCAACCTTTTTTGACTTAACGACCCATCGTTAACACAGAAATTAAAAATCCCGGCCGACGGAGCAAGTGTAAACCCTGCTCGAAACATCGCCTGTGATTCGTCAATATCATTGGCACGACGAGTTTAGAAAAGTTTAGCAGAAAGTTTTGTTCAAGACGGTCGGGCTCCAACCCAGTAGAGATGTTCAAAATCAGTTAACATGGTGGGCGTGTAAACATTGAGAGTGAAAGGATCACGTTTTACTTTTACGTTGTTAAACATCATTGTTGTGAACAATTTCCTATGATCTTCTTCGAGTTCTTTTTATTCCAATTATTTTATACGCACGTTAAGCACCTGACAGAGCCATCCACCGACTCTTTCAGCAATTGGGATGAAGGAATGTTTTCAGTCGGAACATAGCAAATACGTGAAGCCCAACCCTCTGACATTCCTCGGACCGTTAGTGAGCTTGTTGCTTCAGCCTCAATCGCCGTTCGTTCGCTTCCCCCTTGCCTGCAATTTATCTTGATTTCTTGACGCGTCGAAAGAAAAGTCGATAGTATACGCAATTAAACAGAGCCCGCATTTGAAATGCTGATTAGGTTAGGGATTGAAATAGAAAGAATCTTTTCATTTTCCCCTAATTAGGAGGAGTGGCCGTTGACGAAAAGCAACCACCTTCCCAATCAAGCGAATGAAGAGTCATGACCAAAGCCACCGAGGAGCTGTTCCCAGTTTGATTAGTGCAACCAGCGGGAGTCAGTTCATTAGAAATATAGAGGATTCTTCTCTTTCACGTTGCGCGAATAAATTGGAGTAACCGACAACAACAATCGTACTCAGGAGTGAAATATCTGGATAGATGCATCACAAAACTTCCTCTGCTTACGCTTACAGAATTTATTGAGTAGCTTCTACTTGAGTAATCAGTGCAAAAGTGCACTGCATGACTTTCTGCGGAACGTTACTCATATGTACTATTTGGGAAAAAACTGCCAGAGTGCCTGTGAGTGAAACGGCAGCGGTTTGAGTTCAGAAATTTTTGGAATTGTTCCTAATCATCTTAAGACCATTAATAAGAGCCGGTTGCGCCAACACTTGTTCAAATGTAATCCAATGCGAAACGTGACTTCACAGACAGTTAATGAATTTTCTGTCGCGCCAGCCTTTCTTAGCGTTAGTGCTAACTAATCCGTCGTCGGGCCTCAATTAAAATCCCACCGTCGTGTCCCAACTGTAACTTTCCGTCCGTTTCATCAAGTTATTTGGCTCTCGTTTTTTATTCTTCTTTGACTACAGAACCGTTACGTTCGGGTTGCTTCTATTTATTCGGTCGTCTGTTGCAGCATATCAATAGAAATTTATTAGTTATGTGATTATTATTATTTCCATTAACTGCTATTGGAGCATAGGGCTTCGACGAGAGTCATCCATTCGTTCCGGTTGGCGGCGATCCTCTTTGCTTCTTGCCATGTTTTGCCGACCTGGCCTAGCTCCTTCTCTGCAGGCCTGCGCCACGTCTCCCTGGGTCTTCCTCTTCTCCTCTCTCCCTGGGGGTTCCACTGTAGCGCCGCCTTCTCCACAGAATCGTCGGATTTGCGTAGGGTGTGTCCTACCCATCTCCATTTCCGCCCCCTAATTTGCAAGCGGATCGGAAGCTGGTTAGTGGCTCTCCATAGTTCTTCATTTGAGATGTGCTCTGGCCACCAAATACCCACGATTCTTCGTAGGCACCTGTTCACGAAGGTCTGCAGCGGACGGGTGATGCTCTTTGTGACTTTCCATGTTTCATTGCCATACAGCAGGACCGATTTCACGTTTGTGTTTGAAGAGCCGTATTTTCGTGCTCCTGGATAGGCTCCTGCTCTTCCAAACTGGATAGAGCTGAACGAAAGCCCCATTTGCCTTCTTTATACGGCTCTTAGCATCCTCTGATGATCCGCCTCCCTTTGTGACCACGCTTCCCAGGTAGGCAAAGGAGTCAATTCCCTCCACAGTGCCGCCTTGCAGGACAAGATGGTCCCGGCACTGCTCATTCACTCTCATTTCTTTGGTCTTGTCTAGGTTGATTTTAAGGCCAACACGGCTTGCGCTTCGGCTGAAAGCATCCAGCTTGTCCTGCAGATCGTCAAACCTCTGAGCCAGGAGACAGAGGTCGTCGGCAAAATCCAGGTCTTCCAGTCATTCCCGCAATCCCCACTGGATTCCGCGTCTTCTCCCTCCAAGTGACGCTCTCATTATGCTGTCTAGGACCACGATAAAGAGAGTTGGTGACAGTACACACCCCTGCTCCACCCCAGTTTCGATCTTAATTGGGTTTGAGAGCGCTCCTTCATGTACGATCCGGCATTGGTGCCCTTCGTATTGGCTCCTTATGTACGAAGAAGATGTGACTAGACCAGGGTATGAGTTTGAGTATACAAGCGCCAACAAGGGGGCTTTGAAGGCGTGAAACTGGTTGTAGGGGGAAGGAGAGAGGAATCCGAATTAAACGTTGAAGAGAGGTGAAACGAGTGTATGGCGCGAGAACTGGGGGACGAATGCGTGTTAGGAGAACTGACTTTCGCGAGAGCTGATAGATGACTGTGTACTGGTAGACGACCGTCGATCCTGCAAACTAGTTGATGACTTAGTTTGGGAGGAGCTGTGTGTTGTGGGGAGGAATTTAAATTGAGGGGAGGGAAAAGTGTATTTTGGAAAGTCCAGAAAAAGGGAAATCCCTTGTTGTCGCTTGGAAATAACTGTAGAAGAGGAAGGGGACTTTCCACAGCTGTGAAACAACGAGGTTCGAGGTCAAAAAGGAGGACAGGGATGGCCTGAGACAAATGAGTCTCTAATTGAGTTAGGGCAAGAGCAGATGTTCTGAGGTCCAAAGCCCACCAATTTGGCCTGCACTGAACACACACATATAATTTAATCAATATTATGGTAGCCATTTTTGAGGAAACATATATTAAGTGTTTCGATCACCATGTGGATTTTTGATGGATGTGGTTCATTACCTTATTTTCCTGTTCTATGGGATCCTGCAGGCTAAATATAAAGTTTAAGCTGATTTGCTTCAACCGTTTTCTCTCAATTGGCTCACACAGACCATTTTTTTCGTCTTTTTCGGAATCAAGAAGTAAAGGTCTGAAGAGAACTAAACAAACAAAAATTGTTCGGCCTATTACGTAACTTCCCTGTCTACTTTGCACAACCAATAAAAGTAAAAACCATCATTCATAAAGTCATTTATTATGTTTCGGGCACGTATCGGTCATGAACCGTAGGGGGGGAGGGGGAGAGGAGATTATATGTGGTCGCGTTTATCATTATCATTCTGACTTCGACACGGATTTGACGAGGAGGCCCAAGGAAGGCTTGTTGACCTTGTGGAAGTACATCTTGATTACGAAGGAAATGGCCTAGTTCTTGCCTAACACCTAAAACGCATAACTTACAGTACAGTTACTTGGAGGAAAATTACTCTGCACGCGGAAATTGAGTAGTTTTGAAGTTTGAGGGATCAAGGAATGTATTTAGTTGAATGTTGGCAATTAAAGACAATTATTACAAGCCAAAATTACTGAGATTGCATAATTCCCTTGATAAAAACCACAACTGTTAAATTATGTTCAACTAATTTACCAGTATTGGTGATTATACCACCACATTCTGGTGCAAAGAGTATAAGCTACTCAACGCCGACTATTCCGACATTATCCTATTTACGAATGACATTTAAAGCTTGTCAGCATTGCACGGTTGGATAAATGAAAAACTTCACCAAATCGATGCCAAATCGAATAAAAGAATCACTTAAAACCTGTGTATTCATTCCATTTAAACATCAGCTGCGTTGAAAATGGATAAAAGTCGCTCAGATACGGTGCTGTGTTTTGTTTTTAGACGACGCTGATTATAATCCTTTTATTATTGAAACGTACGCAAACAATGAGCCTATTTTAATGTTTGCGTACGTGGAGATTAGAAACTCAAAATGGAGGTGAGCATCCGTGTGTTAATGAGTCACTGATTTGATGACACATCACGTTGCTGACTAACATGAGTTCAAATTTTATCGGTGCAACGCTCTTATCTTTCAACGTTAGAACAATTTATGTTAATTGAATCAAGCTTGTAGATGAAACTTGCCCTAAACATTGTTTCATAGTACCTTACGTTACCACCGCACGAAATGTTTGATATTTCATTGTCCTGCTCCTGTCATCTCTCCACGAGTTAAATGTTATGTTATCATCGTGTTTTTTGAACATGTCGATACGAAAGGTCTATGTAAACCGTTAGCACCGTTGAGAAAAAAAGGTGTTTGGATCCTTATGATAATTGTCGTCAATTTTGGGCCGATTTCGGCGTCCCTTGGTGATGTGAGGCAAAATGTAACATACGAGTCGCGTTCTCAGACACCCAGATCAATGAGGGTTCGGACTCAGTAGGAACGTTCAGATTTGAAGAAAACTCGAATGTTTTGTATCATCCGATCGGATAATCGCTCTTTCAAGTCCGTGGAGAGCACGAACGTAAAGATAAACCTGAAGCATGAAGGGTATAGCTGCCGATGAAACGAAGCAAATTTTCATGTATGTAGTGTCATGTTGCACTGTCCATACAAAAGTTACTAACTGCACAACTAGGTAACAGCCAGCTGCCAGGTGTGTAACGATAAAACGAGGCGAAAGTGAGAAAAGCAAGATTTGTATAAATCTGTGTAATTAGCAGAGAAGAATGTGAGAAAACTCAAACCTGACTGACCGATTTCGAGCAAAACTTGGGCTATATGCGTCCTCTTCCGTTATCCCACTCCAACTTTATTTGAAAGAGACCTGAAAGAAGACGTTTGAGAATGGACATTAAAAAAAAAAAACCCCGTTGGCTCCATTTACCTAATGTCTCAGCGAATGTTGAAGCAAATAAACTCTTTCAGGTGGAAATTGAGTCTCACAAATTACCGTTTTCCTGGTTTATTTCTTGAACAAATGCCCTTTATTCCGCTAAATTATTTGATTGGAAAACATTCGGTGAGAAGGATAAGAAAAATATTGAGGACAAAGTGGGTTTCCGCTCAGTAAGTAACGGAACGTTCAATTTACATCGGGTCTTCCGTCCTTCATTCTTCGTACCGCCTGAACGAGCGAGAGGTCACATTGTCAGTAAGAACAATAAACTTTCTGCTGCTGACGGTCTTTACAACGTAAACCGCCTAATTAGATTCTGATTCATATTACGAAACGAAAGAAACCACAAAATGGTGGACAAATCAATCAAAAATAAATTAATTGCTGAGAAAACTTCAGTTGAACGGAAATTCGATGTAACTCTTCAAACGGAGGAGTCTTAAAGGGCTTTTCAACGTTAAGCGTAAAGGCGCCTCATTCAATTCTGCAGTTCCATCATTGGTGTCGGCGTAAGTTTCTATTCGAGTAGTACGACATGTCGTTTGGTGGAATTTTGCCAAGAATCGGACCTGGTCGTGTGTAATACGTGGTATAGGCTTCCACGGAGACTGTACACGTGGAAATCACCCCAGGACGGCAGTGAGCGAGTCGTTCGTAATCAAATTGATTACGTTTTGATCAATAAGCGCTTTCGGAATGCAGTCAAGAGTGCGAAGGCTCACCCGGGGGCAGATATCAATTCGGACCACAGCCCAGTTATTGCCCGCGTACGTCTGCGACTCCGTAGGGCCCAACCTAAGGTTGCAAGGAAAGTCAACTTGAGGCTGCTTAAGTCAGAGGTTATAGCCGAGGAAGCAGGGAATCAGATGAATCAGGCTGCCGAGAGAATAAGTGTTTCTGATATAGATAGTGCATGGCTTGAGTTCAAATCTGCTATTAATGGGGCTGCAAAGGACCATCTGAGCGCGGCAATCGAACCAAGAAAGAAGTGGATGACAGATGACATACTTCGAATGTTGGAAGAAAGGCGCCTGCTGAAGAACAGGGATGATCGAGCGTACAAGGCACTGCAAACCCGTATTCGAGGTACAACTCGTCGCGCAAGGGAGGACTGGTTGGCATCTCAGTGTGCTGAGATTGAATATTTGAATGAAATTCATGATGATTTCAACCTGCATAAAAAGGGTTAGAGAACTAACCTCCACGGGCAGGAAGAATCATGCTTCGGTGGTGATGGACGAGTGTGGCTTCGTTGCTATATCCCATGAGGGAAAGTGCCAGGTATGGGAGAAGTACGTGAACGAATTGTTCAGCGATTTCCGGGAAGTCTGCGAAATATCCAGTCGTGATGGTGATGACGGGCCACCCATTTTGGTTGACGAGGTTCGGCGTGCAATCTGCACTGCCAAAACTGGGAAGGCTGTGGGTCCTGATGAGGTGAGCATAGAGATGTTCAAGTTGATGAGCGATGAAAGTATTGCTAAGCTGACGATACTCTTCAACAGGATTTACGACAGTGGGCAGATCCCTTTGGAGTGGCTGAACTCAATCTTCGTGACGCACCCCAAGAAAGCTAATGCTCGTGGGTGCAGTGATCACAGGACCATCAGCTTGATGAGCCATGCTCTAAAGATTCTACTGCGAGTGCTCCACTACAGGTTGTGGCGGAGAGTGGAGGCGGAAATCGGGGATACCCAGTTTGGATTCCGGAGCGCTTTTGGAACAAGAGAAGCCTTATTTGCCATGCTGGTGCTGGTCCAGAAGTGTCTCGACCAGCGGTGCCCAGTTTTTGCTTGTTTTATCGATTTCGAGAAACCATTCGATAACGTGAAGCATGTGCAGCTTATTCGTATCCTGGAAGAAGTGGGTCTTAATTTCAAGGATCTGAGACTAATCAGGAACTTGTACTGGGGGCAGAAGGTTGTGTGTTCGTGTGGATGGTTCGCTCTCTGACCAGGTGGCTGTTGCCAAAGGGGTCAGGCAAGGCTGCACGTTGTCGCCATTGCTCTTTAATATTTATTCGGAGCAAGTCTTTAAGGACGCCCTGGACGACTGTGATATTGGCATCCCTGTGAATGGATTGCCGAAGTAGAAAGGAAAGTTATGAAATCGGCTGAAAAAAAAAATTTGAGTTCTTCAGATCTTTACGTTTCAGACCCCCCTGAGCCCGAAAAACACTATTTGGGAAAATGGTCTGTGTGTGTGTGTATCAAATCAGCTCAAACTTGATATCTCGCCCGCAGGTCATCATGGGACGCCAAAATAAGGGTTTGATCAAAATCCACTTAAAGTTAACTATAGTTATTATAGTGATCAAAACACCAAATATTTTTTTTCTAAAAACAGCTCTAACGATTTTGATTACATTTTTTATATTGATAGCTCTCAATAAGGCAATTATACCATGGAGTTCCTATTTGTGGGAAAATGACGAGAGCAGCACAATAAATTACCAAAACTTTCGACGAAATCTATTTTAGCGCAGTTTTTAGAGAAAACCACCGTACCAAATCAGCTGAAACTTGATGTCACGCCTTGATACCATGGGACGCAATAATGAGGGTATGGGCAAAATCCACCGAAGGTTAACTATAGTCATCGTAGTGATCAAAACACCAATTTTTTTTCTCAAAAACGGCTATTACGATTTTAATTAAATTTTTTATGTTGATAGCTCTAAATAAGGCAATGATACAGTAAAATTCTCATTTGTGGGAAAATGACGAGAGCAGCGCAATAAATTATCAAAATTTTCTACCAAAAGCGTTTTCCGCGCAGTTTTTTCATTATAAACTCCGCTGGAAAACAACCGTACCAAATCAGCTGAAACTTGATGTCTAGCCTACAGGTTACCATAGGGCGCAAAAATAAGGACATGGGCAAAATCCACCGAAAGTTAACTATAGTTATCATAGTGATCAAAACACCAAGTTTTTTTCTCATAAAAGGCTCCAACGATTTTGATTACATTTTTTATATTGATAGCTACCAACATGGCAACTACACCATATAATTCCCATTCGTGGGAAAATGACGAGAGCAGCACAATTAATTACCAAAATTTTCAACGAAATCTATTTTAGCGCGATTTTTTTCTTATAACCTCCGCTGGAATGTTAGTAGAATGTAAAAAAAAAAGGTTATTATAGTCCAATCCAATACCTAAAGGGTGAGTGTTTCATGAGATACATGGGGCTCACTCCAGAAATTCCTGAATTTCAACTACTGCCGTTTCGCTCACTACCAGTTCTAACAGTTATTTTCCAATAACTCTGCGAAAGTGATTACTATCCTTTTTTTTTAAAAAATCGTGTTTACAGCCTCATTAATTATCTGTGTACCAATTGCTCAATAATGGTCCTGCAGTGAGTACGAGCAGCACAATAAAATCTGGAACTGTAAGCGCTACCTCTTTCTGCTGCATTAAAGCGTTGATTGACCAAGTTCAAATTAACTGAGTGATAAATGAATTGATTAAATAGAATTAGCCATGTACAAAGTGAATTGACGTAGAGCTAAGGAAAGTTGTGTGTTGCAACGCACCAAATATTTTTTTCAGCCGATTACATAACTTTCCTTTCTACTTCGTTAGAGCCAAGGAAAGTAAAAAGCATAACATTGAATTTTGCTTTCTTGTGCTGGAGGAATAGGGAAGTGTTGAACTGATTGACGTAGAGTGGCAGCAGATGTGCGGAAAATGCAAGCAACATCAACGGCTATGGGATGGTTGAGGTAAGCCGTACTTTTTCAATAACCTCCCTACATTCCGTTCGGTTTTCTCTATCCACGTCATTGTATTATTTCCTCGACACGGGGATTCCACCGACACAGGAAGATGGCCTTGATAGTCCCAGTGCGGTATATCATCGCGTTACATAAAAATACACGGCAATTCTTACCGACGAGCCGTCCCGTTTTTTCCGAGAATAGGTCGCTTTGACGACGAAGGGAAATTGTATTTTCTTAGTCTTCACTCTTTCCGGTCTCAATAATACCATTGAGTCAACCGCTCTCCCATAACGCAAACTTGGAAGCTTTCTCTTTTTTGTCGGAGACAAGAGGAGTCGAGGTAGAACAAATATCTCACCACCTCTTAGGATCAATCTACCAATAGCTGACTTTTCTGTCGCCACCTTCCTTCTGCACATTTCCCCTTCTTCCTGCTGAGAACCTCCCTGCCGATCTTTCTTCCGGATTTGTCTCTTCTGTACACATACATCACGCTAGCGCGCTGCCTTCTGAAGTTCACGAATATTCTTTCTGGGATAGAGGACCAACGGTGGTGTTGTATTGAAAGTACCTGTTACTTTAAGTGATTTATTCATCATCCGATCGGCCGTCCTGCTCGGGTGAGATAAAGTAAAATGAATGATGGGAGTACAAGTTACGCATAAATAAATGGATGTTTGTTAGGATTCCGAGCCAATAACAACTCATATCGAGTGGCGATGTTTCTATTCTTAAATTTTGTATCATAATTAGGCACTGCAAAATATTTCGACAAAGAAATGTTTATTCCGAAAATATCCAGCGCAACGCGTCACATGACGCGTGCTCTCAGTAGTTCTTATTGATCCAGAAACTATGTAATCTCGTCTTCATTCACTTCATACGAAATGAAAATTGGTAGCCCTTGAATTTCGGGATTTATTGAGTCCTGCTTACGCTACAATCGTTATTGACTAACCAGTACGTAGGTCATTTTTGGAGCAGAAAATGTAAAAAAAAAATCGAGAATTACCCCGGTTCTACAGTTCAATACAATTTTCTGCAGTTAAGCTTCCGCCGAATAATTTTGTCAAAACGACTTTCTCAAACAAGACGCTGTCAAACGCACGTTTGTGCAACTTAATGTTTATTAGCAACCAGCGTGCTGTGATGGACTGGAGAGGGTAACTGAGGGAGAAATGAAGTTAAGAACACGATCACTGATTATCGTAACACTGCGCTGCGCTGTGGTAAAAGTTTTGTGTGTTCGGCTTCTCCATTGAATACAGAACACCAAAGAAACTATAGAAAGCCCACACTTAAATATTAACCAGTTTCCATCACAATCTACAAGAAGAAGCTTGGTAACTCACGTCCAACGATCAAGGCACTAAGCACTGATACACAGTTCTTCAATGGAATTCCCGGTCACGTTCTGAGAAAAGTTATCTAACTTCCAGCCTAAATCTTCCTTCAGTTCGACGCCCTCCTGAAACAACCGAACGATACACGTGCGTCACTTTCTTCGAGCGTGCGTTTTATTTAGAGTTGAAGGAAAACTTCTACCCAATAGACGAACGGTAACGCATACGAGTTCCGCTTGTTTGGGAAGAATTGAAGCTGTCACGGGGTTGTTCCTAACTGATTGAACAATTATCGATCTCATACGCAAACAGGTTATAGATCGAAACGACCTGCTTCCAACTCCCCTTACAGCGCGAATGGTTGATCCTCTTTTGGCTGATGACTGCACGTTTCGGGTCGAAAACGTGACGATGTAGCTTTGAGATTAATTCCGACCGAATTCGACCCATCACGTTGTTTGAAGCCACTTTCTTCTCCATCTGTCTGAAAATCGTAGGATTTTCCTCCATTTAAATTCCCCTTTTATTTGTTGGAGAACCGCGAAAAAAAATCCACAGTAGCTCGAATTTAAAACCAACAAAGCCTGTTGGTTTAGTGATTGAGCGAAGGAGAGAAAAAAAAAATGCGTTCCACCTCCACCGCTTTTCAAAAAGTGATGTTAAGTAAAGTAATACCTAACGTGGATATTTACATTTAAAAATATTCCTGACAAACCGACTCGAAACTTAACCAAACTGCGCTGACGTTGTGTACATAAAAGGAAATTATGAATTAACAAACACTCGATTTCCCTTGGTGGCACCGAAAATGTTGGCTTTCCTGAAGTTATTCAATTAGCCGCCTTCAACTATGAAGCAATCTGCTGAATGGCGCTCGATTTTTTATTTCTGTCAACTCCATTTGCAATCTCCGATCCCGAGAGGATTTGCAATATTCAAGCTTATAACTCCACTACTATCAATGAAAGTCGCAATCGTCATTACTTTTAAAGGTAACATAGTGAAGAGCAGGCACCTTTAAGAATGGTTCTATATTTTGCAGCTGGTTGCACAGATTCAATTGGTGCAAGATTCCTGAGTCCTTACGAGCTTCGCGATAATTTGACCTAATAGCCATCGTCTTCACTCCACTTGTCAATCAATCACGTTTACTTCTACAAACATAATACAAGTTGTTCGTGTAAATTGTTCCCTTTCACGCGCTATTGAACACGGCGGATGTGTTAATGACTAACATTTTACAAGTAGCACATTATTCATGTGAACCTACTGGAGACCAAACTCACTATGGGTGTCTTGGTGGACAGTTTTGTAAGAGTTGGTGACACGGAGGAGTGCAGATCGTAGAGACTGAGCCACCGACCTGCTTTTCATTGACCGTGAAGCTTCTTCGATGCAGGCAGCATGAAAACGGGCACTCGGAAGTACAGCACGTGCCAGTCTCCTTGCTGAACTCCCCAAGGCCCTAATCCCGTCTCTCTTCTTTTCAATTCGGTAATTAACGGCGTCACTTTCATTTTGTAGCATGTTAACTTTCTGATCCATTTCCGCCCACATATTCTAAGTGGCGTCTCGCGATAAAAGTACTCTGCGCTTTCTGAAGAGGAACACCAAAGAGTTTGCCCACTTTTCAGTCCTCGTTTCCTTGCACAAGGCACTGATTCATTGCCCATTCTCTTCAGTCTGGTGAGTTTCGCACTTGCTAGGTTGAGATTGTCTTGAGAGCGCTTCTGCTTTACTTGGCATTTAAATTCTCCAACCCCTGAGAAGGGGTCAACCACGAATACCTCGCTTTCTCGGCTCTCCCCTTCTTTTTGCGCTGACAGTTCCTGTTGCGTGTCATACTCAGGGTCTCCTGCCCCGTGTGGCTGTCATACACCTTACCTTCAATTCCCTCTTCTCATTGAGCCACTACCTATACTACCGTTCCTACTGCCATGTCCCCAGACAAGCCGACCTCCTCACCTCATTTCTTTCCACCCTTGACCTTCTTGCCTTGCCGCTCAAATCAATTGTGTCGCAGCTTTCTTATAAACTTCTCCCATTCCTCTTCCCGCGCTAGCGTTGTTTTTGGTTTATAATTCATTCTGAATAATAACCCTGTGTTCGCTCAAGACATGGAGATTCCAAATTTGCAATGTCCGTCCCCCATCCGCCGTCTGGGCCGTTTTGTGCCTTTAACGTGGTCTGAAAAATTCGTTGTTTCGCACAAAAATCCCATTTGGCATCTAGTTGTGCCCGCCATCTCGGCAATCTGATCGGACGAAGCCCATGATTGTAGCAAAAAATGGTTAAAAAAATTGACAAAACGCTGTATAATGCGGGAACTACAGCGGAAGTCAACGTTTCTTCGTTAGTACTCCCTTCGTCCCTCCCTCCCTCCCGTCATATCAAACTCAATGACCCGCCCGCTCGACTCGCAACGCCCTTTCGACTCTTCTTGCCTGACGGGCCACTTCCTCCGCACACCCCTCCATCGGATCATAAACGCCTACAGACGAATATTTAGTTTCCGTAGTTCCGTTGTAGCCAGGTCATGTTTTGTATGGTTTAATAGTATTCGATGCTGAATTGAATGGGATGGGTCTCGGAGCAGTAATACTAGGTCAAGCTGTTCATGAGAATGCAGGGTTTTTTCTCTTTTAGTCTTTGGGCATTGTGGCAAGTATATATGTACAAATCACAGTGTGTTAGGTGAGCTGTTGGTTGAGAATGTACGAACACAACTACTCTACACAAGAGTAGCAAGATTGTGAAGTACTACACGCATGCACACCATTCCCACACATACTAGTTACAGGATGTGAGGAAGTTGAATGTTCATCATCAGTTGGTTTCAAGTTGCCAATTTAACAAATCAATAAAGATTGTATGTATATTTATTTCAGTGAAAACATCGGATCTATTAAGAGTCACGTTTGGCAGTGAGAGATGTTAACTACGTGTTCTCCATCCAAGTTACATCGTTGAATGTCACGTTAATATACGTATTGTCACGGGAACAATGTAGGTAGGATTTTGATTGCGGTGCGGTGAACTGATATGCCTTACTTAATAAATCCACCCGTGAGCTTCTCTGTTGGTCTAGTGGTTACGAAATTGATCTGTGTAGTTCTGGATATTAACAAAAAACGTTTTCGAGATCGAATTGGACCCAATGAGAATGATGGTAACACAAGGTTATCCTACTACCACTCCTACCATCGAAAACGTCTGAAACATTACTTGGGTTATCTCAGGTTTTTGGGCTGAATAATATGTACCTTCTTCGTTGAAACAATTCGAATCCCTTCAAACAATTTTCGTTCGTTCGAGAATATTCATGGACTCCTCATACGTACCCCCTCACACCAACACTCAAAAAGAATGACCCATATTTCCAAGGAACCGAATGTTCTTCAACTCGTTGAGGTTTCTATTTAAATTGAGTGCAACATGATTTCGTGAACTTGCTTTGGAAATGGCATTCTTTTTAACGGAAAATATGTCAGCATACGTCATTTCGATCTCTCGCAAAGAAGGTAGTTGTGAACTGAACCTGTGATTTCTCCTATCTCCTTTGGCGTTCTTTTTCTTTCATCAACTGGAAGTGCTTGTCGTCTAAAGACCCAGTTAAAAGCCAGCTCTAATTCCTAGCGGCCACTTGTTTTCTCTTTCGATGTTCCCATTAAACCGGGCCCTTCATCTCTTCTCGTTGTTCGCCCTTTCATAAATTCGAAGTTTCATCTCTCAAAGGAAGCCTCAGAGAGTCTCACACATCTCCCAAGAGAGATTTCTTACAAATCTCAACGTTTCAAATCGACAATTGGCCAGACCTTCCCGTCTTTGTGAACTCCTGATCAGGTCGTCTGCATACCAACGTGGCGTTAGATATGGGGTTTACTGAAGGCATGATTACAACACCAAAAATGGAATATGACGCTGACAATCGCTATTTCTGATGTTAGAGACAACTGCATAAGTGGCGAGTTCAACGGTTCTAAACAGTGCAGGGCTTTATTGATCACACTAAAACACGAGGCAATGCACATAGAAATAGTTACAGACAACAAGATGAGGGTATATGCTGGTAAAAGATTGATGAAGTCCAGTAACGGACTTACTCGGGAAGTTACAAAACGGTTCAAAATAACATTATTCATCTCTGTCCGAAGGACTGTCAGAAGAACATTTATTGACAACAATATATAGGTATTAACTATTTAAAAACATTCTGTGAGTTCGGAGAAGATCGTCAGAGTCGTTTAAAGGAAAAATCTGGAAAGCCCTAGTTTTTGTTATATTTCCGCTCCCCACCCCCACCCCCTTTCCCATCGATGGAAGTCGTACGTAACCTTATTATCGCGTCTACGAAAAATCACGAACGTTACGAAAAAATAACGAGCTCAATCGATTCAGCTGTTCTCCCGCAAATCGAACTACAGACATACACACAGGGCCCATGCGCGGAAAATAAGTTTTCTGGTTCAATAGTCCTACAAACCTGAAGATCTGAAGTATTTGACACGATTATAAGCCCTTCGGAGAGCGAAAAGTAATAAACATTGACGCAATAAACAGTGCGCTTACTCCAACTTTTGATATAAAGGGTAAACAACGGTACAATATATCGCAACAACAATGACGTCTGTTTAGCTAATTATGCATCAACTGACATAAAATTACACATCTCACGAAAATCACGGGTAGGCAAACCTGAATCAACGCAGCGTCATTTCAAACACGTCCCTCCAACTCAACTGACAGCCTTCATCCTCAACCTCCGTAACATCCTAATTAGGATGCCGTACTTCTTGAGTGAATGAACTGCGATTTACTCTAGTTTTGGGTTTCGTTGAATTCTTTATATTGTAACGATACTCTCAAACGGAACAACCACGTTGTTTTGACAAATTTCAAGAAATCGTGTTGAAAAACCTTACGGTCGCGACCCTAGGGCCGACTGGGTTTCGATTGCCCTAATGGAAGTCCGTCATTCCGCTGAAGTCAAGGATCATCTTGTCTCCTCTGTTTTTCCCACTGACCGCCGCTCCTTTATTCATTCCATTTCCGTCGCACAACGTCGTCGTACGACTGTCTCCACTCGCCTAATTTTCGGATCGCCGATTCTCTGTCGCTAACTCTCATCTGTGCCCGTAACCGGTTGATCTTTACTCAGAACTCACCCTCTGCCGCGCACCTCAGTGTAAGTTCACAACCTCAGTATTCGGGATAAACACATACCTCCTCTCTATTTAAAAGCCAAATTCCAACTTTTCCCCTTAAACACATTCAGTCCATTCCATTATATTTATTTGCAAACTGCCTTGTGCCCGGCTTAAGACCTACATCTCGTCACTTAGTACCCTTCCACACACCTATAGGAGCAATCGCCTTTGGATTTAGCTATTAGTGCATCTAGTACAGTTAGTAAGTAAGTATTGAGTTTACCTTACTTTCTTCATTTTCAATTACTCAATATTTGGAAAATGTAATAATACTCTTCGGACAGAATCAGCCGAACAAGGCCATCATCGCCCATTTCTTTAACGGGAAAGCTCCCGGCCACGGCGGGTTCTTACTTTCCTTGCTCTACGAAGTAGAAAGGAAAGTTATGTAATCGGCTGAAAAAAAAATGTTGAGTTCTCTTCAGATCTTTACGTTTCAGACCCCCCTGAGCCCGAAAAACGCTATTTGGGAAAATGGTCTGTGTGTCTGTGTGAACGATTTTTAGAGAAAAACACCGTACCAAATGAGCTCAAACTTCATATCTCGCCCACAAGTTAACATGGGACGCCAAAATGAGGGTATGAACAAAATCCACCGAAATTTAACTATAGTTATCATGGTGATCAAAACACCAAATATTTTTTCCCCAAAAACGGCTATAACGATTTTGATTACATTTTTTATATTGATAGCTCTCATTAAGACAATTACAGCATAAAATTCTCATTCGTGGGAAAATGACAAGAGCAGCACAATAAATTATCAAAAGTTTCGACGAAAAGCGATTTTAGCGCGGTTTTTTCCTTATAGACTCCGCTAAAATGTTACTAGAAAGTTGAAGAAAAAATTGGTATTGTTGTCCAATCCAATACCTATAGGGTGAGTGCTTAAAGACGCTCATGAGATACACGGGGCTCACTACAGAAGTTCCCGAATTTGAACTACCGTCGTTTCTCTTACTACCAGTTCTAAACATTTTTACCCAATAACTCTGCAAAAGTAATTACTATCCTTCTTCAAAAAATTAATGCTTAGAGCCTCATTAATTATCTGTGTAACAGTTGCTCGGTAATGGTTCTGGAATGAGTACGAGCAGCACAATAAATTCCGGAACTGTAAGCGCTACCGCATTCTGCTGCCGTGAAGTGTTGTTTGACCAAGTTCAAATGAATTGATTTGGTAAACAAAGCCATATAGAAAGTGAATTGACGTAGAGCTAAGGAAAGTTGTGTGTTGTAACGCACCAGATATTTTCTTACCTCCTGGGAGGTCGATTAGCCTCCTGTTAACGAAAAGGTTCCAATCATCCTGGCTTACGTCTCGATCCATATTTAGAGATTTTCGTGGCTATAAATAAATTATTAATTATTTTATATATTTATTAGAGCTATAAAAATAACCCAAAGAATTGTAAAGGTGTGTAATAAGTGAACCAATGTGTGTGTATTGTATGTAGGTAAGCTGAAGAAAAAGAAATAATCAAGAAGTTTCGTTATTGCAGGTTTCCCCTAATGGAAAATGCAGAGCCAACTTAGAATTTCAATTTTAACAAGAATTTATGAAAACTAAATCATTTAGAAATATTTCAGACAATGTTTTGCGGTATTAACGCTGTGAAATTGTGTTTTTCACTTCTAGTTCATGGGTGGAACAGGTAAAATTGGGTAAAAACTGGAGGATAATAATGTATGAACATGGTGAGGGTGAGTGAGGACGGTATTACGAACACGGGAGCGCTAAATATACGTGAACTGGTTGCGTGGAAAACTAAGTAGACTGAGGGAGAGAGAGAAAGTGATCGAGAGGTGAGTTGCGACTGGCGTGAGAGCTGAGAGACGAGTGTCTATTGGGAGAACGACTGTCAATCACGAGTGTTGGAAAGAGCTGTGCGTTGAAGATAACCAAGACTGTTTCTAACGATCTTAAAATTATGTATTTTAACTTGTTTCTACGAACCTGACTGTTGCAGTTACGAGTTGCGCGACGATGTAAGCGCAATTTTGATTTATTATCCATTCCGAATAATACACTTACGTTTTTGGTAGGGAAATTCTTTAGACCCCCCCCCCCCCAACTATCAAAATTAGACCCATACTGTTTCAAGGCATGCAGTGTGACGGAACACGTGGTTGTTGAGAGCAAAAAGGTGTTGAAAACTCCGAAAACTAAATTTTGTCGATTTTATTGCAATTACTTCGTGTTTGGTGTCCTTTTCCACGTATTTCTGAGGCAGATGGTACACGTCTTAGGAGTTTAGGACTGCGTCCACATGAAAAAACGGGAAATCGCTGTAAATATAGATTAAAATACATATAATTCTACTACTTGAATTAAAATTGGGGTTGCATTCCAACACAAGCCCGACAAGAGTTGGTTAACCCTCATAAAATATTTAGGAGCATCGCCAGAATTTGCGAAGTTAAAACCACCACCGTTTGAATCGTAATCAATTACCCGATAATTCCGTAGCAGTGAACACCAACGTATTCCCAAAGTCAACCTGACAGCACTATGTATCATCTGTAAGTGTAGCTGTGGAAACTTGTGTGATGCTTCTCTTCTGACATTTATTTACAATTACTGATCACTAAACACATCTGACCGTCAAATTCAGGAAATTTGAACACCATCGATTTCTTCGTCCAGTTGTTTACAGTTTTCTAGCCACCTTCACGAACGCGTTATGTGCTATACCAATGCTACTTACCATTTCCGAATGATCTCTGATGAATCCAATTAACCGATTTTCGGCCATTGACGTAGTACATCCTTCGTATGACCTAAGCGAACGATAAACTTAACACTAAAAGTCGCTGAGTGTACTTGTGGTTTATTAAAGTCAAACCCGCCGCATGCTTTTTGAGTATTTATATCTAGGTGATGGCTAATCATCGTCACCTATTGCAGAACCATCACCAAGTCACACGTTCAATAAATTCGTTCTCATGAGTCGGAATTTTGACTTAAATTTTATTACCGAATTTCGATTTAATTCGAACGCAAACTTGTGCACACTAAGAAAACGTATTTTAACGGTTTAAACATTTGAGTAGAGGGAAGAGTCTGATCACGAAAAAAATTCGATAGGTTTCAAAAATAATCTATTGAGTTAATAAATAACGACGTCATTCCCAACCGCTATCAATCAATACACTCAGCTCTGGCGGCTATGTTCAACCACTAAATCACTTTCTGTAGTAACCGAGCGAGCTGAGTCTCTGTAATCCCCATATAGTGATGAATGACTTTTGAGGTCCATGCTCCCCTATAGCGCGTGTCAAAGTCATTGATTATCCTCAACAACCTCAGATTAGGGGAGTGTCTTCGGAGAAGCAGACACAGGTTGGGAGCGCGGAATTTAGTTTCATCACGCGGTACTGCTTGATTTTAGAAGCACTTGAGAATCAATTTTACTCGACTGCGACGCGTACCAATGATACGTCGATTTACCCACCGTTACATTTCTTCGTCGACACTACGTCCCTATACGTTCGACGAATTTCAACTCAAATTCTAATTTGTGTACAAATGAATTGAACAAGTAAGAGAAATCAGCAGTAAAAGTTGAACAACGAAACAAGGAGTCAAAATCAGCCAATTAGTAGAACTTATCCGATTAACACACTCATGAAGTGACAAACTTGAACTATTTTCGTCACATTGTGTTTAGCAACAATCAGAATATGAGAGAATGCCAGTAAAAAGGAGCGAAGATGAATAATCTAGAAATTGAAAGGGGTCTGGATGAAAATTATGCAGAAGCATGTCCAATAAACGAAGTAAATGAAAAAATAACCTAGAATTTCCGTGCACACAAGAGCTGGAGCACGCTCTGAAATGTGAACACGGGGCTCAACAATTTCAACATTGGGTGATTATCCCAAATCATTTTTATCGTTTTTTTCCTTAATACGGAAATCGGAGCTGACTTAATAAAGCTGTTTTCCGCAAGTTGTGGTCATCAAACGCGAGCACACGTTGGATTTATTCCAGAACCGTGCAAATTAAATGAACCAAAACAGGGATTGATGAGGGCACCAGGACTGCCTCATTAGAGGGAGAGAGAGAGAGAGAGAGAGTGAGAGAGAGAGAGAGAGAGAGAGAGAGAGAGAGAGAGAGAGTGAGAGAGAGAGTTATTAGGAAGAAAGAATGTGTCTAGAGGTAATTCCCCTTTAGAACAACCGTCATTTTTGAGGAGTAGACAGCCCACTAGGTGAAAATTTCATCTTAATTCTTCTTTGGACGAATGAGTTCGTCAGAGCTGCAACCATCACTCCAACACGCTCCGCTCAACGTTGCCGTTCAAAGAATGTGCCTTGTCGTACGTCAACTGTTTATCTCAGCTCGAAGAACTGTCTGAGCAGGATTCAGGCACTGGTTCGGCCCGATACCTCATGAAGAATATAACGTGATGTAATGTTCTCTTCAAATTATTCCTCACCCACACCAACGAACATGGAGGAGGCCGTACCCTGCTTGACTGGTTTCCTGTCAAGCAACTCATGAACATCAACTGAGAACTCAAAGCGCTTACTAGGGGGTTCAAAACCAGCCATCGTCACCTCAACGCCGCTTGAAAAATTGACAACACTGAGAGGCATTGGAACAACATTGAAGCCTCAAGGATATCGTCAAGTAACTCTTCACCCTTCTTCTGGTTTCTTGGCAACATTACTCTCCAAGAGGCTCTTGAACTACAGATTGAGGAACGGGTGGCACTGATGTCATGGAAATGCGAAAGGGAGAACGTCCCAACGCAACTCTTGCCAGTTGATCTGACACGCCGTACGCCTTTCTTTTTGACATTTCCTCTCATTCGTTATCGGACATCACATTGCACTAGTATTTCCAATGCAATTCGTGAATTCAGTAATTTTGAATACGTATGTTGCTGTGTGCACGTTTGCTGCCCCAGCAATCCCGATTCCAGGAAAAATGACCGACGTTTGTCAAAAAGCGAAGGAGTGAATCGTTGTTGCCAGTATCGGATGTGTTCAATTTCGTTCAAACCAATTCACCATGAAACAGTGAGTTCTACTTGTTTGGTGAGCGAGAGAAACTGACTCTGTTCCTTCTCTCAGATTAATAACTTCCGGTACCAACGCATTGGACGTTGCATCTGTGGAACAATCAAAGGTCTATAAGCTCACTATTTGCACTCGGTAGATCCGATTCATCATCTCCCTTCAATACTTCCTCAGTTTGATGAAAATCGAACGCGGAAGGGGATTGTGTCCACAGACAAGACAAATAGATATGAGGAGGTGGGGTTCTTTGCAGTTTGATATTAATATGCTGTCAATCTTCCGCAATGGTTTATTGAATCGTTCGAGGTAAAACGCTGCCACTCGACATCCATCAAACATTTCGCGGTGGGCTTAGATTGAAACGAATCAAGTACGGCCGTTCTCTTCTGATTCAATGGATTTACAACGGCATTCTTTCATTCAAGCGTTTAAAAAAAAAGTTACTTATTATGGTCAGCCATCATTATCGTGCGTGTGTGGAACACGCAGGCGAATAATGAGGTACGAATGAGTGGAGTGAAGCTGCGCTGTGGCATTATGGCGTTCACAAATACTGGGTATGTGAAGTAGTACATTCATTGTTAATCATGAAATAGGAATCAATATTCGTCGGACGAGCAAACAACTTACTATACATGGTGACTTCAATGTAAATACTCATTCCTTCTCTCTAAAAGTTTGCCCAGTTTCCACAACACCAACGATCAATCAACAATCAAGCCTGATTGAACGATTCGGATTATCTTAACCGTCACACGTCAGTATTCTGTTCTTTGTGAATCACTGAACGACTACGTGCGGTAAAATTTCTTCATATGGCGGTAACATCATACACATCCGTCGTGGTACAATGAGAACACGACGAAGTAACTCATAAACTACGACTGATGTAACACCCCTATACGTTCCATGATTGAGGTTCAATCACATCACAAAAATCTCCATAGCACTTACGTACGTTCACTCACTGATTCTCATGGCTTTTGCTACAAATTGAATTTATTTCTCTCTCGATTCATTCGAACTTGGTCAAAAATAACGTCACGGTAATAGAAAATGATAGCCCTTACAGTTCCCGAATTTATTGTGTTGCTCCTACTTGTGTTACGATAAATATTCAGCAATTGGCACACAGACAATTCAAAGACTGGACAAACGATTTGTTGAGGAGAATAATACGCGCTGTTTCAGAATTATTGGGCAAAAACTAAAAAATGGTAATAAGTGAAACGACGGTGGTTTAAATTCCGACATTTCTAGAATAGCTACTGTATCTTATGAGAATTGTGAAACGCACATCGTATAAGTGTTTCAATGGATTAGCTTTTTTTTAAAGGTTCTTGTAACATTTGAGAGAAGTTCTTAAGGAAACGTCGGAATTTTTGGCAATTTTCATGATATTGTTGAGTCATTTGAACCTGTCATTGCAAAAAGTTAAATAAAAAATGTTATCACCGTTTTTGATAACACAAATTTAGTTTTTTGATTGCGATGATAACTATAGATCTTTATCGTACCCTCACTTCGCAGTCCGATTGTAAACCTGCGGGCTAGACATCAAGTTTTTGCATCATTCTTCCAAAGATCTATACTGAATATTTTGGAAGAAATGCGTATGTTAGTGCTTTACGATTAAAAACAAAATACTATTAACATTGGCGATTTTGAGAGTTTTAAACTCTTTATTTATCATGAGTCCACCCTGATAGGGATATGTTCATCTATTTGGTTCTTCAAGTTTGGTTTTTTAGTTTCAATTCCCTTTTGGGTTCTTGTTTTAAATCTGTCAATAGATTTTGTTGTCAACTCCTACGCTTGAGATGGTTTTTTTTTTTTTACTGATTCAGTGGTGGGCGCTGACATTATTCTTATTGTTTTGGGTTTGTGTTATTTAGTGTTAAAAAAAGTTCATTTCGTTTCTTTTTGTTTATAACTACCACGGTCGCTGAGCTCCATGACTACCAGAATGGCAGTATGACACACCGACAGGACATGAAAAGGTTGAGGTACTGGCCATATTCCTGGAAACAGAGATATCCTAAAGTTAACGTACCTGTTTGGTGAGTCCGTCTCCTCTGGTTGGTGAGATACTGTGGGCGACGGCTTTCGATGTAAATGCACCATTGTCTGGCCGTCAAGTAAGCGCTCGCCCCACAGTATCCCACCAACCAGAGGAGACGGACTCGCCAAACAGGTACGTAATTTACCTACTGACGGAACTAACCCAATTACACAGATATCCATTAAAGGAAGAAATTCGAGCATCCCAATAAGTGAGAATACTCCAAAATGAATTGAAATGAATGAAATTGAGAAAGCCTAGCAAGGCGGGCTGTATGGCCTTGACACAACGCTTCCATATACGGAACTCTCACTGCTGGTTCACAACCTACCCGGCTAATTTTGAGTGATGAGTGTTTTTGAAAGCTCCAGCTGAAGTCAATGCTTCACCTACATCCATTAACAAACATAAAACGACAGCATCCAGCGTCAGTCATTACTTCTGGCGCCAGGCGTGAAATGTTCTCTTTATCGATTCACTGTGAGATATGTACAATTTTGTAACTAATTGATTTCAATTTTAAAAAAAAATCCAGTACGACACGTCACACAACTTTCCAGGCTTTAGCTACCAATATATTTTTCTCTCAGTTCATCTGCATTAAACTTCACGTTTTACGTGGAGAGTGGTTAAAGTTCCGGAATTTGTTGCTGATCAAAGGAGAAGTTTTATTACCGATTACTTCCGTCGACACATTTCGTTCAATGACCTTGATTTACTCCCGCAATATAATGAAAAGAAACAAATTAGAAGCTCCTTCTAATATCAAATATTCATTGTGTTTTCACTAGGATAGACTAGAACGAAACTCGAAGACGGGTTCTAGTTTAGCACGAACTTGTAATTTGAAGAGTTGGGATATCACTATGTGACGAAGAGGTTTGGAGATGCTTTTGAAGAGCTGCTGACTAAGGCAAAAATTACGGCAATCGCGCCGGGGATTCGATCCACAATCCGAGAATTATGAATCGACCGTCTAACCGCAAGACCACGATGAACCGCTTGCCTTTGATAGGAGTCAGTCAGCACATCTCCCCCCTCGTCTATTAACCGCTACTCCTGGAGCGAACTCATTTTTTTTTAGGGAAAGAATTTTACGAGAGTTGAGCGAATCCCCGAAAAATCCGATCTTTGATTCGAGAAAGGCTACAAGGAAAGTCTTCGTTCCCTCGCATTGTAGTAGGCGCGTCGCCCATTCCACCTTCGCGCTGGAACTTTCACAGAGTCAGCGAATCCCGGACCCGAGAACTCGTCTCATTATTTTTCTCTCTTAATTTTTTAATTTTTCTCTCGGGGCCTCTTCTTTTTCTTGGAAAGAAGAAATTCGACCACTAGTTGGGCGCCATTTGTGACGAAGAGGTTTGGAGATGCTTTTGAAGAGCTGCTGACTAAGGCAAAAATTACGGCAATCGCGCCGGGGATTCGATCCACAATCCGAGAATTATGAATCGACCGTCTTACCGCAAGACCACGATGAACCGCTTGCCTTTGATAGGAGTCAGTCAGCACAACTAGATTTGAAGACTTAGATGTACAAAGAAGAGGTGATTATTACAGGATATGATTTGAGTATATAAGCGTGAACAAGGGGGGCTCTGATGGCGTGAAATTGGTTGTACGGAGAAGGAAGGCAAAATCCAAATTAGATGTCGACGAGAACTGAAACAAGTGTCTGTTGGGAGAATCGGGAGACTCCCGTATCACGAGAGCTGTTAGATGACTATGTGTTGCGAGACCTGGAGTCGACTGAATTTCGCGAGAATTCGTAAGTGGAGAGGAATCTAAAATTAAGGGGTGGGAAAAGATAGATGGGAAAGTCCAGGACAGAAGGAATCCGTTCTCACTTGGAAATAACTGAAGAGGTGGACTTTCCATAGGTAACAAAAGTGGTTGAGGACGAAGGTGTTCGGGGAAACAATGACTTTCCGTAGGGCGAGTGAGTACTGTTAAGTGTAGACGTTCTGAGGTCGAAAACCCATCTAATTCGGCTTGTGCCGAACACATTGCTTATGTTCAAACACAAATATTCTTCTGGACAACGTTCGGATAAAGTACGAAAAGGATTTTCTGACCACAATGACGACTTGAGACACGAAGTATTAACGCGGGTTGTAGCTGCAGCTGTTGAACGTCTTTGATGTCTTTGAGCGACACAATGCGGACGGTCCACTGTAAAACAAGTAAAACGGCGAGTCATGATGTTCCAAGTACCAATTGTAATCATCACTGAAATCAACAGCAGGTTACACGTAGACGTCCGAAGGGAGTGTCACGTTCATAGCGACGAGCTGCTTACGTCCTGCTGCATAATTATACGTTGAAATAATAATTGAAAAAAATAAAAGCACGAACGTGATACTGATGACCTACTAAATTTTGAAAAGTCGTCGGAGTTCTGACGACCCATGCTCAGTAGTACGAGAACTGTTGAAGAAGCGACTGTTTGAGATCGTGGCCTATCATCCCTGCAAGCCGTTACAACTTTCATTTATTTTTATCCTGCTTGGCAACGCCGTCAGCAAGACAAGGTCCCGAATAGAAAAGAATATTTAAAAAAACGGAAAAAAGAAGAAGAAAAACACTATGATAATAATTAGTTGACCGTAAATAAAATCAGATAACTAGAAATAATTTGACTCATTTTGATAGTTTGACATCTTCAGATATTAACTGCTAAATTGATTTGTATCGAAGGACTACGTTGGAAAAGTTTAGGTCGTTCCAAAAATAGTTACTTCAAATCATTTAAATAGGTAGTATACACCATACGAAAGCAAGCTCTAAGCAAATGTAACTACTCTTTCTTTTCCGTGATACAAAGTGACGTTTGAAGGTTGGACAATATCCCGCTAGATGGAGTAGAGCAACTCCCTGTCACATGATTGTCCGTCTAATTAGTGGGCAACATTTGAAAGTGAAATTATCACACACGAGAGTTGCTATTTGTAAAGGTTGGGCAATATCCTTAGATGGAGCCAACCAACCAATAGGTTTGATAAGTTCGAAGAATGCAAGGACGTCGTTACTTTGGATGTGCAATTTCCGAGGATGTTCAGATAGCTGGACAGAGAAATGAGACAGAGATCAGGACGAGTGCCAAAGGGCAGGGTTATTGCTAATGGAGCTTTCGCTGGAAGTCTCGAGCCAAGTTGTGAGAGGATTTGAACGTTTCTTAACTCGCGAGAAGATACCTGACACGCCACTCCTCCCTCCCTCACTATCCACGACTGGGTATTTACGACATCTAATCCTTCGAAACCGACACTTTTTCCTCGAGCCAGCTCTGCGCAAAACTGTGAAACATATTTTTCGAAGCACTTCCCGTCATTATTTTTCATTCACAATTCTGAGAGGTCAGAAATATCTCCCCGCTCGTCTTCTCAGTTAGAACGTATACATGGTTCATGAACGGTCTACCTCTGACGTCAATCGTGGATGTATTCCAGTATTTAATACTTTATCGGTAATACAATAATTTCATTCGGAGCAGCCCCCATGACGTACAAAACCAACGCACGTGACCGTGTTCATTCGATAAACTAACACCAGTTCTGAATGTGCGGTTATCCCGGTACGTTAAGATGCCAAATCAAAGTATAAAAGTAATTGGGTTAGTTCCGCCAGTAAGTAAATTACCAAAGTTAACGTACCTGACATGCCTTACATTCACCTTCCTTCACTTCTATCGGGTTTCCCCACAGGTGCATGACCTCCTTCCTCCTCCCCGGCCTTTCCAAGACGCTACACCATCCCGTTAACCTTCCTCTTCCTATATAAAGACCACGACCAACTAACTGACTTCGGTACTGACTTAACAGCAAGACGAGGACGTTTTAACATCGAAAGCCCTCACCAGAGGAGACGGACTCACCAAACAGGTACGTTAACTTAGCTAAGTATAAAAGTTTTTACCCGCGGAGCCGTTGCTACAAAAGCGCCGACATTTATTGAGCGGCTCCTATTTATGCCCCGATTTCCCTTGAAAAACTAGCGTACAGATACTGGGACTTCCAACACGAATTCCTCAGGAAGGATTGTGTTCTCGGATGTGGAATTATCGGGTAAACATTGAAAGAATAGTGTGCAATCTGGAATTTCTGAGCTTGCTTCTGACTATCTACTGACTACTGTTCAACGTACATAGTATAAGTAGCTTATTGTACAACCCCGATTTGTGGGAACGCTTATATCACATTAGCGAGATTTATACGGAAAAACTACACAAACTTCACTTTTCACAGAATTTTAAAATTTTTATTTTCTAAATTTTTTATAATTTATTGTGCTGCTCTCATCAATATCCTAATAACGACCAGTACTTTTATACTGTTTGAATTTTTCTATCCAAAAAATTGAATCAAAACTGAGTCGTTTTTGGGAGAAAAAGTTTTGTTTTGCTAACTATGATAGCTATGGTTAGTTGGGAACCGATTCTCCTCCCACCTTTATTTTGACGTCCGGTGGGGACCTGCTGTCTAAATGTCAAATTTCAGCTGATTCATTCTAACCGGAAGCACTTGAAACGTTAAGTTGTTGAACTCAAAAACGTTTTATCAACCGATTACGCAACTTTCCTGCCTCTATAGGGGCGAGGAGAATAAAAATGAGTGCAACTCCCAAAAAAGGTGTAATTTTGCCACAGTTTGTGTCCGCCTCAAACCCAAAATGTGATAAATCCATTTGACCGAATCTGTTTTCATTTTGACACTCCGGAGTAAGAAATGTCGGTAACTGATCTAGTAAGTGTTTGGATGGTGAATCGTTTTTGTAAAAACTCCGTTGAGAAGTAAAAGGAGCATGTTTCAGTCCGTACGAGTATAATATGGCGGGGGAACGAATGAACCGATTGAGCCACTTTTGTTTCTCTCGTTATTTTGTGAAAAAGCAATTCATGATATACAATAACGTGCCATTCTCACAGGCAACACTTAGAATTGGTCCCCATACATGCATGGTTTGGTACATCACTGCGACCTTTGTTTTGGACAGGGTAGACATGAATGAATCATGGTTTACTGTAGCACAAAACTTGTAATTGAAAAGTCAGAAATCACACCAAGTTTTGAACACTTGCATGCACAGAAGAGAAGTGAAGTCAGTGACACATTGCCATCACATAAATTACAGTAGTTCTGAGGGAACCACCACTTTGGAAAGGGTATAAATTCGTCGGATTGGTTAGTTAACTGAGGACGATTTTCAAAAGGAGCGCCAAAAGACATGCTTTAATTGGTAGGTTTCGCCTGGTGGATGGTTGTGACCAGTGGAGGGGTGACAGCAAGGGGACAGACAGTATCTGGCACACCTGGATTTATGAAGGCTCGTTAGTTGGAGGCTCTATTATGATTTGCGGTATTAGAACTTGAAACCTATTGTTGTGGACTGACGAGTAGGAACGGCAATCCCAGAGATGGAAAATTTTTAGGCGTCTGGGAAAACTAATTGGGGAACTGTATGCGCTTAGAGCCGGACCACTCTCAGATACAAGGATTAGAAGGGGAACAGAGAGGTGCTGGAAAACCTGTAAAGTTGGCTGAGGTCAAGGTACTTCAAGACTTGATCGAAACACCCTCGATAAAGTTCCAGTCCTCAGGTACTCACGAACACTTCAGTTTCCTGTCGTTTATTGCAATTAGAGCGCTGATATCAACCCAACAAAACGAAATATAATTGTGAGTAGAGAGAGTAAGAGACTTTTGATTACAGTTCCAAAAAGATGCCCATGTTTGTGATGGAAGTATTGAAATATACACGCACCTCACAATATTGACTCTGGCGTACACGCCTTCTGTGGATCGTATGTCTTCGACATCTAGCGTTCAGAGAATCTCGGAGGACACCTACTATCCATAGGTAGTTGTGTGCAAAGATACATACTGCTGTGTGCTGTTCAGTTCCCCACTTGGGAACAACTATGGTGTTCGCCTATTGACAAAAGAGTGATCACTAATATGATCCTTTTCCACGCTATATTCTTTGGCCTTCTCTGCTTGGTCAGTTTGGCTTACGTGTGCTGGGCCATTTTATCCTAACAATTATAACCTCCATCGCCCACTATGCCACCTCGCTCGTACTGCTTCCCTGCTCTTTGCTGAATACAACATCGAATCCGTCCTCTGCCTCACTCTCATTGACGTCTCACTTGCTTCAGATCATTCGACTGCTTCCTGGACTTTCATTTTTAGTGTTTTCCTTCCGTGTCCTGCCACTCCGTGTGCTGTGCTTTTGAATATATTGTCCCATATTGTTGAATTCGGCTTGCTCCCATACGCCAATAAAATAAAAGAACAAATATACATTTGAAAATGAGTTTGTCCGAGCATTACCCGTTCATATTCAAAGTGTTGTAGTCGGTGGTGCAGTTTTGAAAAAGCTTTCGGTATTTCGATCACTGTGACAATTATAGTTAGTTTGGAACCAATTTTGCTCAGATCCTTATTTTAACCTTTCGCGTTGACTAGTTGAATGTCAAATATGAGATGATTTAGTATTGGCGTTTTGCCTCAATCCCGACCAGGCATGCGCAAGCTATCTATTTTTACAAATGACGTTTTTTGGGTTCAGAAGCCTTTGAAACCCTAATACGCGAGAGAAAATTTCATACAACCGATTACAAAACTTTCCTTACTACTTCGTGGGGCTAAAATGAACGGCATATTAAGTAATGACAATTAAAATTCGGGCGATGAATTTTAGGACTCCCCGACCCTCAAATTTTTGCCGTCCTAGTCGGGGCAGCTGATATTCAATCCTTCGTTGTGCAGAGTTCAAGTTAATTTTCATCGTTTCATTTTCTGAGACATTGGATATCTCTCAGGTCCTTCGAATACTATTTGTCGATGTCGAAGGAAATTGAAGGAATTGGAATGGATTGATTCATAAAACCCGGCCATGAGTAAGAAACATGCGAAGTGATTTACTGGAAAAAAGTCAAGGACACGATGTTATTCGCGGGGCTTCCACAAATTGCTTTCGAGCCTTTGAAGTAGATCAAAGTGCCACTGTCAGTCGCTCACTCCTCAAAAACCACCGTCTTCTTCGAAGAGTTAATGGGAACTAGCGGAGTTAAGTGATGTGGGTTACCTAAATCTCATTCATCTTTGTCAGTGTGGTTCGGCAGAGTTAAATGAAGCTCGCTCTCAAGTTAAGTAATAACGGAGTACTCATGGAATTGGAAAACGAAATGAACATCCACGCGGGATTTGGGAGTTGTACGGTGTTGGAAATCAAGAGTGGGGAACTAATCAATCTTACTCGTTTGTACGACATGCGTTTTCTACTTTTCTTAGTCTTAAGAAGTAGAAGAAAAGAAAGAAAAGTTATGGAATCGGTTGAAAAAAAAAAAAAAAATTGAGTTCGCTTCACGTATCGAGAGCTACTGAATTCCAAAAACACTATTTGGGAAAAAGGTCACACACATAAGCTATCTTATCGAGTCCACAGCGTGAAGGTTGCGGATGAGGGTTTTTGTCATTGGCGAATCCCAGGCGAGAGGAGTCCTCGCGATGTGTTGGTTCCTTGCCAATGGTCCTCAGGGCAACCTCCTTGGCTCGGAGCCACACAGGCTGATGAGGTATCTTTTTATTCTTTTACATAGTCCCCAAGTCTCCATAGAAGCCACAGCAGAAGCTTTCCAGGCAGGCCTGCCAATGATGTGACATGGGGACTACATCTGCCTTCAAGCCTAGGTAAGCCTTTTAAGGTTGTGGCTGCTCTGCATGGTTTTGTTGATGGAGGGGAACTCAGGCGGTGTCCCGACTTCCAATATTACGGAAGAGTGGAGTGGGCTTCAGATGTCATCTTTGGAAGAGATTACCGTCAGTTTCAAGACGTGGCAAAAAGTTTGAGTAGCCTAATTACGTGATTTAGGTTTGCATACTACATTACATAGCCAACTGCCAATATGGGTGAGAGGTGGTGTTTCAGCCAATAACAGTCCTACACCTACAGTCCTTCAAAGTCACCCCTGAACGATTTGCCTCATTACGAGCAATTAGCAAGGCCACTTGGGCTGTGTCACACCAAGGCCTGAAAGACAGCATCGACTGAAGCACTCCAAAAGATCATTGGCTAGTCACCCATTGACTTGACCATTCAGTGCAAAGTGGGCTAGTGGCGAGTGAAATAAGTTTCCTTCGCTGTAGGCCAAACTCCATAAAGACATCTACACTGAACGAAGACTTACTAGGCTAGAGGGCCTTAGAAATGACAAGTGGGATGGGACCCTTGTCAAAGGGATGTGTTTGGCACAAGTCGAATCAGTCTGGGTTTTTTTACCTCGGAATGCCAACACCTGCCCTAATGGCAAAGTTTCCCCATGCACATTCATCCTCAACTCCTTTTGTTTACCTATGGAAAGTCCACCTCGTCAATTATTTCAGATTGAGGACGGATTTTTCCCTTCCTCTGGGCTTTCGGAAATATCCTTTCACTCCCCTCCCTTTACATTCCTCTTTAAAACCGACAGCTCTTCCCAAACTCATTCACCTATGAATTCTCGCGAAAGCCGGTCTCCAGTTTTCCCAACGCACAGTCATCTAACAGCTCTCGCAATACAGCCGTATCTCAATTCTCCCAATAGACACTTCACCTCCCCCCCCCCCCATCACACTTCGTTTCACCTCTCATCGACATCTAATTGGATCTCTGATTCCTTCCCCGTACAACCAGTTTTACGCCTTCAATGCCTCCCTTGTTCGCGCTTATATACTCAAATCATATCCTGTTCTAATCACCTCTTCTTTGTACACCTAAGTCTTCAAATCCGGTGATATCCAAACTCTTCAAATTACAAGTTCGTGCTAAACTAAAATCCGTCTTCGAGATTAATTGAAGTCTAAACTGGTCATAATAGGATGTGACACGTAGGAGTTTTTTCCCAACATCCATGAACTTGGCAGAAAGTGAGATGAGCCAGATCATTGGACGAGTCAGTTCCCTACAGGACATGGCGGCTTCAATGCCCCGCTCTACTCCTTTTCTCCCAACGACTCATCCCACACGTTCTTCGCCTGCAGTGTGAAGAAAACGTGAAACCACATGTTGCTCCACTGTAGTTTCTACAACCGTGAGCGATGGTTGTTAAAAGAGAAGACAAACCATTTAGCTTTGACTGCTACTAAGCAAGCTCATAACCGTTTCGCCTAGTTTTCGAAGTAGGTAATGGCATGGAATAGTGGTCACAGTTGACTTGACCCTTCGAAATTTGCTATCTATGCGGTAAGATCAGATTGTGAACTCCCCTGAGTCATACGTCCGCGTGGTAACACACGAGCAACAGAAGACTGGGTAATTGACAACCTACAATACCTCCGCATGTCTAGCTTCAGTGGCTGCTTAGCGAGCTCCTGTGCTCACTACACCATTTAGCAAGGTAACGACGTTAAGATGGTTATTCGGTTTTATACATATCTTATTCAGCGACTAGTGTGATTCTCAGACGGACGAAGGCGGTTAGATATATATATATATATATATATTATTACGAGGTTGTCAGCGGAGACGCTAGGCCTCGAAAATATTGTCAGATGTGAGATTAGGAAACTACCATGCTCCGCAAAATTGGAGAGTTGCAGCGAAATAGGTGACGCGGTATAATGGGCGTTGTATTTTGGCGATAGCTAACGTACATTATTTTCTTCTCTCAGCCGATGTGAGGATGAAGAGTGACGGGCAAATAATGTACCTACGAAGATAGCAACTCAGAAACCACTTGGTCGTGTAATGCTTTTCTTCAGTTTTATCGACGAGCGTCACTGAATATAAAACATCGACGGTGAAACGAGGTGAACTCATCCGAGATAATGACCGTTTTATTATTACTTTTGAAATCTCTGTGTGGTACTTCTCTTGAAACTAATCAGCTACGGTGTCTTCAATATTTGTCGAACAGGGTAGTTCAGTTAATAGTTTTCGATGAGTGCTATGGAAAGCGCTACTTTAATTTATTTATATTACTTTTTTATTGGCTTTAAAAACGTATCAAAAAAGCCACTCAAGTATATAAAATTGGTCAAGAAAGATCACATACTTCAATAATTTAGCTTGGTAATTGAAAAGTTGAACTAAACTATTGTTTGAATAGAATTATGTGAAGGAAAATAGACTTCACGTCGTTTTACATGTTGGTCGCACCGGTAAGTACTGTAGTGAAGCGCTTCTTGTTGGACTCAAATAACACCCGAAATATTCTCCCGGACACCAAAATACTTACGGTAAGGACGCCATTTAAAGGCTTCAATTATTAATCATTTGGAGGAATGCGGGGAACCCTCAGTCATATAGGTTTGGAGTAACTACTGATGAGACTGGAATATTGATACATCGGGTACGACTAGTTGTATGGAACGTGGCGCCGGGAATTCTCTGAATTATTATATAATCGAGAGAGAATAAACCCTTGTTCCACCATGAATGAGTATCAATCCACAAATATTTCTAATAAGCTCATCGCTCTTAATAAGCTTAGAACAATGCTATTTCACATTCTTTAGAAGTTTTGCAACTTCAAAATTCAGTAATTAAGTTCGCAGACGAACGCGCTATGATTAGTTTATATCTACTGCTCGAGTAATGGCTGCTGGCTATTTGGAATATACGTGTTTCAAACTGCACATACTAAAACGTACGATAACGGGATCTTCTGAATTATAAGGATCAATTATTCTGGCACGATACGTGACTCTTCCAAACTTCTTCCTGGCGGGTAGTTTTGTAATGAATAAATAAATAGCACCGAACTCACAAATCTATATTCAACTTAGTACCAATAAATAAAATAACGGGTGTGTAACGCATTTCTACGGGGACATCTATGGAAAACAGAATGTAGTTAGCTGAGAGGACTCCGTGAGTCTGATCGAAATCGTTAGAGCAGTTTTTAAGAAAATTTAAAAAACCTAACCTGAACTACTATTTGACCAATCTAGTTTTCTGAGCTATCGTGGCTGTTTGGACCAGGATAGATTTAAATGAATATCGGAGACGGGTTTTAGTTGAGCACGGACTTGTAATTGATGAGTTGGTATATCACAAGATTTGAAGACTCGTATGTACAAAGAAGAGATGAGTTACACAGGATGTGAGTTGAGTACATAAGCGCGAACAAGTGGGGCTCTGAAGGCGTGAAACTGGTTATACTGGGAAGGAAATTGAAGTCCGAATTATATGTCGATGAGAGGTGAAACAAGTGTCCGTTGGGAGAATTGGAGACTGTATCGCGAGAGGTGTTAGAAGACAAGTGTTGGGGAATGAGAGAGGACCGACTTCGGCGATACTTCGTAGTAGAATGATTTCTGGAGAAGGTATCAGTTGTGGAGAGGGAAAAGGTGGGAAAACCACCGTTGAAAATGGTGAGACAATGACCTTGCCACAGGTGAGACCCGTTGGGCAGAAGCGGAATTCCGAGGTCACAAACTTGGACAGATTTGGCGCTTTGTATCGAACAACGGCTTATATCTCCCTTTAAAAGATAGATACAGAAATAATCACGAGGGAAAAAAGTGAATAAAGGTTGCTAAAAACACTCTATAAGATTGATCAAATCTAGTGACGCAGATAAATTACAAAAATGTTCAAAAATATTTTCGAAACACTATCATTATTATCTATGTTCAATGGACTACCAGCGGAAAATTTATGGATAACAATATCGTTGAACAATCTTCGAAGCCGTTTTGCCAAAAAGCATAAAAAACCTAGTTTAGCTTCAAAGACCCATATCTCCGTTCACCAGATTTTCATGAGGATATTTATGCTCACATTAGTTAGGTATTAACAAGTACAAGATAATATGAAAAGTTTTTCAAAATCATTTAAGCTGTTTTTGAGAAAACTGCGAAAACCCCTAGTTTTTGGTACGCTTTTGACCCCTTCCCTTTCCTTACCGACGGAAATCGCCCATAACCTTATTTTCACGTCTATCAAAAATATCGAACAAAAAAAAACAAGCTCTCTCGCAAATCGAACTAAAGACGCACACGGGCCAAGCGTTTTGACTCAGTAGGCCTCAAAACGTAAAGATCCGGAAAAAACCCAATTTGGATTGCGGAAAGTAAAAAACGCTGCACGTTATTACGCAACGGTTTATTATCTCCTTGCACCGCTTGATGTAGTTTCACACCCCTAATACCCATCCCATTCGATTCACCATCGAAAAACACCAGTAAACGATACGAAACATGACCTGACTACAAAGGAACGACGAAAATTACATATTCCACATGCCTGTGGGCGCGTGTAGGCAATTAGCACGGTGCGACGAATCTCCCCACGAGTTCTTTCAATAAGAAGACTTTGGCTCATTGTACCCCTCTGAGAACGGGTACATTCAACACAGTACCGAAAATAAAACCCAACACGACTCAAATGCGATAACAGTGCCAAAATGGCGTTTTCGTTAATTTTTTAAACTAGTTGTTGCCCATAACAACCACGGGCTTCGTCCAATCGGATTGCTGAGGAGCTGAGCACAAATAGATATCAGATGGCATTTTTGTGCGAACGAACGAATTCTTTTGGACGACGTTAAAGGCGGGGAAACGTACAGTGTCAAATTTTGAGGGAGGGTTGTACAAAAACTGTCCTGCCCGAAAACGTAGGTGTTATTCAGAATGAATAATAAACCAAAACCATATTATGAACCATAAAAATGACGAACTACATAAAGCGATGAAAAAACAACACGCATAGAAAATAGCAAAGATAACCACAGCAACAAAAACGACAAGGAAGGATGAGGATATCAGGTAACGTGGACGAGAAGAGAAAGAGGATCGGTGATTTGGTAGTCGAACGTAGAGGCGGTACCTGAAGGTTGTAGTGGCGTTGTCAATCGAGCAACTGAACGCTGAGTTCATTCATTTCAATTCGATCTACGCAGTGGAAGTGATTTGTGAAAACAACATGAAACCTCCATAATCGCCATTTTCGAAATAGGCTCAACAACGTGAATAATCGCTGGAGCGTCGGACTTTGGTTAGGCCTGGTTTGTCGTCGGAGAACGATTACCCGCCTAATCGGACGACTCCCTGTTCACTTGTAGAGCATTTAATGTGGACCGACGCTGAGGAGCGGACTAAATGTGGTAAATTACTACCAACTCACTCAAGGGGTGTTTGAGGAAGGGAAGTATTGGGTGGGGATGTTGATAAAAGCGAGCTTTTGGTATAGGAGGGAAGTAGTCGTGTCTGAGGGAGAGAGGGCCGGAACGTGACTGGTTTGGGAATATAGACTGAATGGTCAAACTTGTGCGAGGGCTCTCTATGCTTTTGCCGTGAATCTAACGGAGAACAAAGGAAGAAAGCATCACCTGACTGAGCTAGACCCACAACCTCCAACCCTGCGAATGTCGCTAATAAAATATTTGAAAATCCTTTCCACCGTCAGTGATGATTGTGGAAATGTCTGTGACATCCCACGTTATCACTCATCACCAATCAATGAGCCGCACATTGATTGGGACAACTTTCAAGTACTATAACGCTGGTCTACTGACAGAATATTTTGTTAAGAAATGCTCCTTGATCGACGGTGTGAAACGACAAGTGGAAGGGTTATTGGAGTGCCGATCCTGGGGCGGTGAGATGAGAAAAAGGTACGGAGAATCGTTGTAAACAGGCAATCGGCGTTGGGCTGAGAAGTTGACTGAATAGTCGCATCGAAGTCAAGTCAGATCGTAGTCGTGTTGCGAACGGATCGGAAGTCAGAGAGTCGTTGGCGGCGATAGGCTCCTGACTCTCAACATTTGACGCTCCTCGGCGCGATTGGGCTCCAACAATGTTGTGTGTCAGTCGTACAGTCACGCCCATGAAAAGGAGGCCCGACTTTCTTATATGCCTGTTTCACATCGTCATTTCGTTCCCACCCAGCGTGACATTTTTGTTAGGTCAAAGCTAGAGCGTGGTCCATCCCAAAAAAACAAAAACATCAGTGACAAATGACACAAAACTATTCACCTACCTTGCCAATTTCATCGTGCTTCGCTTTTTATGCAACTGATGGTACACTGCAGGTTGAGTCTTGCCGCAGATAGGCAAGGCCTCCTTCTAGCTGCCAAACCTTGCCAGTAGGAGTTTCTTTACTACGGGTTGGCGGCGGCCTATGGTGAAGGTTGGAAACAGGTAGCCTGAGTACATGGCAGTGTGGGTGTAGATCGAATTCCGTTCACATCCCATCGCCCAACGTATTTTACATTCACTCGGTAACACGCCCTCACCTGAATGCTCGCCTTGTTATTTCTGCCAATCGCATACCTCTTGGGGCTTTAGTGAGAGCGTGTGATACCAGTTAAATTGCGAAAGTGCCCAAAAAATGTTACATCAAAAATTGTTCTGCCATGTCTATGACAATTACCGACCATAATTAATCTGAAACTAACCCGCTGCTGATTTATGAAACTAAACCAATCCAGAAATAGAAAAGAAAGAAACGATTGACGGGGATAGAGAAATTAATGAGCTATTTACGAATTGTTGAAAATAAGTGTATATTCCAACAGAAATCAGATATATACGGAAATTAAAGAATACGTACAAAAGAAGACGAAAGAGATGTTTGAATGAAGGGAAATCTACGTTGATGACAAGCTACATGCAGTCGGAAGTATGCAGAACAGCCGAGGTTCATTTGAGTGGCCCATTCCTTCAAGAAACCCTCGTCAAACGCCATTGATTTGTTTCTCTGACGGAAGGACGTTCTTGCCACCTGGCCAAGTGCGTCGATACATCTTTTACAAGTCGTTTCCGACTGATTATTCGGACTTTCGAAAGGCCAACTGTCTATAGCAATGAATAAAGTTGGCATGCCTCCGTTTGATAATATTGAATCACGATCACAAACCGAATAAGCCATTATTCCTCATTGTACAGATGTCCCACAGAGATCTGATGAGTTATTTCGTAAAAGCTTGAGGTAATATCAGCGTCTATGGTTACAAAATCCGAAAGCCTCGGACCGCTGGGGGTAATTAACTTACCGCCATAGGCACAATATCGGTTAAGGACACATTGTCGTAGAAGCTCGATTTTTAGAGACTTTCGCGCATTCAAAGGGATGTGGCTCGGTAAGAGGTTTTTCTACTTCATTGTGAGCGGTAGAGAATAAGAGCAGCCATCATATGAATGCTGGAGGGGGAAAAAAAACTCGTTCATTCGACCAGCTCTCGTAAATTACGAGGGATAAATGGGATGAGTCCACCGGCTGGTACGAATGAAATAAAATATGGATCGAGGAACTGCTCAGGATTCGTGGGAGGAAAGAGCTGCAACGCACTCTAGCCGGCCCGCTGTATTTATCGTCGGCTCAGCGAATATATTCAGCAAATACCGCGCGGTAAAAAGGAAATGATAATGCGGTATGCAAGTAAGTGCCAAATTAACAAGAAAAACGAATCCAACTTTTTATCGCGATTTTTCACGACTTCTTCAGGACATTTCAAATAATTTGGATAAAATATTATACTTCTAGTTTTACTTGCATAAATTATTTTACTAGCTCCACGTTGAACCAACGCTCGTAGCAAAGATAGGAAAACAGGGACACACTGTTTCGGCCGATGGAGGCCTCTGTTGATGTAAATAGTGGTCTCAGGCAGACGTCAAATCGCCGGGCTATCCCCCTTCGGCTTTTGTTTCATAATTCATTCTGAACAATACGTTTAGTGCTTTTAACGCGGTCTTAAAATTTCGTTCTTTCGCACAAAAATCTCGTCCGGTATCAAGTTGTGCCCACCTGCTCGGCAATCCGATTGGACGAAGCCTATGGTTGTTATGGGCAAAAAAGATTTTAAAAAAATTAACAAACACGCAATATTGGCAGTTTTATCGCAAATACGCCGTGTTTGGTATCGTTTTCAAGGTATTTTAGTTAAGTATTTTTAGTGAAATTACAGTAATTATAGTGAGCCACAGTCTACTAATTGGAAGAACACGCGGGACAATAACTACAGCGAAACTAATCGTTTGATCGTATGCACTCCCTCCCTCCTTTCTCATCAAAACCACACCCGCCCACTCGTCGTGCATACCAGTAAACCACGCGAAACATGACCTGACTAGAACGGAACTACGAAAACTAAATATTCCCGGGGGTTGTCGGCAATTGGCACGACGTCAAGCTATTCGAATTAATTATAAACGATTTTTTAATAATTTGCAGCGCTTTTACTTTCCTTGGTTCTACGAAGCAGGAAGGAAAGTTATGTAATCGGCTGAGAATATCTGGTGTGTTGCAACACACAACTTTCCTTAGCTCTACAACAATTCACTTTGTACATGGCTAATTCTATTTAAATCAATTCATTGATCACTCAGTTAATTTGAACTTGGTCGAACAACGCATTACGGCAGCAGGAAGCGGTAGCGCTTACAGTTACAGATTTTATTGTGCTGCTCGTACTCATTCCAGAACCATTACTGAGCGATTGTTACACAGATAATTAATGAGGCTGTAAGCATTAATTTTTTGAAGAAGGATAGTGATTACTTTTGCAGAGTTATTGGGTAAAAATGTTTGGAACTGGTAGTAAGCGAAACGGCGGTAGTTGAAATTCAGGAATTTCTGGAGTGAGCCTCATGAATCTCAAGAGCGTTCTTAAACACTCACCCTTTAGGTATTGGATGGGACTACAATACCTAATTTTTTCAACATTCTACAAAAATTCCAGCGGAGTTTATAAGGAAAAAACTGCGCTAAAAACGTTTTTGGTTGAAAATTTTGATAATTTATTGTGCTGCTCTCGTCATTTTCCCACGAATGGGAATTTTATGGTATAATTATCTTATTAAGAGCTACCAATAAAAAAAATTTAATCAAAATCACACACACAGACCATTTTCCCAAATAGTGTTTTTCGGACACAGGGGGGGTCTGAAACGTAAAGATCTGATCTTTTTCTTTCAGCCGATTACATAACTCTCCTTTCTACTTCGTAGAGCCAAGCAAAGTAAAAACCCTGCCAATTATTACACAACGGTTTATCATTCGGATAATCAGCTTGACCTAGCATTAATGCTCTGAGACCCATCCTGTTCGATTCAGCATCGAAAAATATCATCATGAAACCCAAAAAAAGGTCGAAAAGAACTGAAGCGTAATATTAAAATAAACAAAAAAAAACGAAAGTATCTAGAAAAAACTGAATTTTAATATGGAAACATGCACGCTAAATACTAATATCAAAATTTAACCAAAAATCTATGGAAAAAAACAAAATGAGAATGAAACGAAAGGATCTAAAAAAATTGAATCGTATAAAAACCAAAACGTCGGGGAAATTGGAACGGAGGCGTTCGAAGCGAACCCGGGGGGAGTTGAGTGATGGGAGGGAAGCGAGCGGAAGGCGCAACTTTTTATGAGACGGGCGGGAGGGAGTTCAAACGACGAAACGCTGTAGCTCCCGCGTTGTACTGCGCTTCGTTCATTTTTTTAACCGTTTTTTGCCCATTACAACCACGGGCTTCGTCCGATCGGATTGCCGAGATGGCGGGCACAACTAGATACCAAATCGGATTTTTGGACGAAAGAACGAATTTTTTAGACCACGTTAAAGGCACAAAACGGCCCGGACGGGGGACGGGGGACGGTGGACGGACATTGCAAATTTTGAATCTCCATGTCTTGAAACGTAAAGTATCAAATTTTGAGGGGGGGTTGTAAAAAATTTTTTGTGACCGAAAACATAGGGTTATTATTCAGAATAAATAATAAACCAAAAGACTTGAGTTCTCTGTGTATATCTTCACAATCCAGACTCCACTGACTCCGAATAACACTATTTGGAAAAATGGTCTGAGTGTCTGTGAACGCGACTGGGAGAAAATGGCCTAATAAAATCAACTCAAAGTGTTTGTAGCCCGCAGACCACCATGGGACGCAAAGAATAAGGGTTTGAGCAAAATCCGCTTTAAACTAGCTAAAGTTATCATAATGATCAACACACCAACTTTGTTTCCTCGAAAACAGCTCCAAGTATTGTTGCTTACATTTTTTATTTTGACAGCTCCTAATAATACAATAATACCATAAAATTTCCATAGGTGGGAGAATGACGAAAGCAGCACAATTAATTACCAAACTTTTCGACTAAAATCGATTTTAGCAAAGTTTTTTCCGCTGAAAGTAACTGGAATCTTCGGAAAAATTGGTGTGCTAGTCCGATAAAATACCGATACAACGAGAGTTTAAATGCGCTCAGGAGATATTTAGAGGCTAGTACAGAAATTCCGGAATTTCAACTACCGCCGTTTCCCCTATCATTTCTAAAAAAAAGGGGTTTACAGCCTCATTAATTTTGTGTGTACCGATTTCTTAATAATGGTACGAGCAGCTCAATAAATTCCGGAGCTATATGTACCACCCGAGCATGCCTTCCTTCCTTCTTGCACCCCAGTGTGCCCTCCTCCCTCTTGCACCACCCCAGTGTGCCGTTCTCCCTCTTGCACCACCCCTGTGTGCCTTCCTCCCTCTTGCACCACCTCAGTGTGCCTCCCTCCCTCTTGCACCACCCCAGTGTGGCTTTCTCCCTCTTGCACCACCCCAGTGTGGCTTTCTCCCTATTCGCACCACCCCAGTGTGGCTTTCTCCATATTCGCACCACCCCAGTGTGCCTTTCTTCCTCTTGCACCATTCCAGTGTGCCTTTCTCCCTATTCGCACCACCCCAGCATGCCATCCTCCCTCTTGCACCACCCCAGTGTGCCTTCTCCCTCTAGAACCATCCCAGCGTGCCTTCCTCCCTACTTGCACCATCCCAGCGTGCCTTCCTCCCTACTTGCACCACCCCAGCCTGCCTTTCTCCCTATTCGCACCACCCAAGTGTGCCTTGCCTACTCACCTCCCCCTACTATGCCTTCCGCCAACTCCCACCTTAGTGGCCCACACCTTAAACCTCTTTATGCCTGTGCTGTCTTACTCTCCTTTCGTTCTCCTTGCACTGCCTCCTGTGCTATCCTCATGAAATCACTCATTCATCCTCATTTTTGCACCTCCAGGTCTCTGTTGTCCTGCCCAACTCACTACCACATCATTGTCTCACACTCATCACCTCATCTCTCTGTGCTCTGGCTCATCAGGCAGCCCAACCTAGCCACATCCTCCAGCTCGCTCAGCCCTCATGAGCGCTAGCCTCCTCACTCACGATCATTACCACACACAACTGTAACCCTACTTCAAGGGTTATCCTGCTGCCGCAGAGCGGGGGAGTATGTTCGACGCAAAGCGTCGAAGTTGTCAGAGTCTTTGACCTCGGACTTCCCCGCGTCATTTTCTCTCCGACCGCCTAATTGTTTCCAACTATTTCCATACCTGCCCCTCACCAGCGGGAATCCCTCAGCTGCGGGCCCCCCAGCCCCCTTTTCTAGGTTTTCCCCTTTCTTTATTTCTTTCTCCCAATTTCATTTTCCTATCGATGACAGAGCTCTTCTTAAATCATTCTGCTCCCAACTATCACCCCAGTAACTTCTTACTTTCTCATAAAGTTGCCCGGGCCAGTTCACGTGTTCCAAGTACTGCCCTTGTGTTGCCCAGTTGTACTCCATCTCACCTCAATTTCAATTCTACTCAATTCCACACGCACCTATAATACAGTCCTCCTCACGCTCACCGAGTTTCAGTTTCGTTGCGATCCTCAGCTCCCCCATTCTTGCACCTAACAGTAACACCATGCTACTGGATTAATACGGATGAAATATATGACAACGAAGAAATTATTTCTTGACAATTCCTCGAAAATTCAAAAAACTACATTTATTTGTGCACGTCGTAGGAGTCGATTGCTGCTGGTCAGAATTTCACGATATTTAAGACGACGAAATTGCATGTGATGGCAGTCGTAATAAGTGTGTTCTCTGACGCAATAAACGTATAACTCAACACAAACTTAAACTCTGGAGAAACGGTAACTATTGCAGAGATATATTCACCAGCATCTACCGGCTAGCGAGACACGAAGATTAAGAAATTTTCCTACCTCAAAAAAAACACAAAACACGCCATCTCCCGCCAGCTTCATTTTCTGAAGCTGCGGATTCAAAAGAATGTCGAGTAAACGGACGAAGAACGCGTTTGAAAAGCTTCACTAAATAATTCCGAGAATCACGAACCGACGTAGTAGAAAGCTATAAAGAACCACTTGGGCACACAAACAACTCGACTCCTTCCGACTTTCCCCTTAACTTTTCTTCCGAAGCTGCGAGTTGGATATTCGCTCGAAATAACTTTTACTTCAAGTACCTTGCGTGATGAGTCTTCCGGGTTCTTGCTCGCCTGCGATGCTTAACGGCAATAACACGCTGACCACGTAAGTACCGCGAGTTATGTTTATAACGTGATACACATTATTGATTGCCTTGCGTTTTTTGCAATATTTAATTTACTAATCACTTGTCCCAATGATGAAAATGTTGGAAAACTCCCCATAGAACTACCGGCATGTTGCAGGCAGTACATTCTCTACTTTTTACTTTCCGCTACCCGAAGGGAAGGAAAGTATAGTAATCGGCCCAAAAAAAAAATTTGGGTTTTCTTCAGATCTTTACGTTTTGAGGCCTACCGAGTCTGAAAAACCTAATTTCGGCGCGTGGTCCGTGTGTGTGTGTGTGTGTGTGTGTAGGTGTGTGTGAGTGTGTGTGTGTGTCTGTAGTTCGATTACCGCGTTCATCTCCCCCTTCTCCCCCTAGTAGCCCGGGCAACCCGGCTACAAGCACACTGACACAGCGTGGACCCTAAACTGTCGGACATGGAGCAAATTTGCGCATACGTCCAAATCATCCACGGCCAGCTGGCACGGATGAGGGCCAACGCGACAGGACCTATGCGTGGGACCTCGTAACTAGTTGCCTCTTCGAAATTTCGAAGCTGGCTATAAAGCTAATGCCGCCCCCAACGACATCGCCCCCTGCCACTCTCTGCGAGAAACTGTGGCGGCTGTCGTGAGGAAGAGCTGCGTAGGGCAATTGCCCAGCAGCCAGTGCCACCAGCCCCCCAAACTCAAGGAGATTCAACGAGCCAGGGTAGTACCCCAGGCCCCTCATATGCGGCAGTAGCCGCTACTGCTCATGGAGCTGAGGCGGAATGGCAGTCTGCCAGGGCCAGGAAGCGCAGGGGGAAGAATAAAAAGGCCCCAACTAAACAGGCCGAGGGCAGCGCCCCGCCTACGCCTCTGCCCAAAAACAAGGGCAAAAGTAAAAATAAAAGTAAAAATAAAAAGCCTCCACCGCTTGCCAAACTTCCCCCTAAAAACCCGCGACAAAACGTGGTAGTGGTTAGGCGGACATGTGAGGAAGGAGAGGCTGGTCCTCCAACCCTGACGCAATGGAAGCCCCTTATGCGGGTGTCCCTGCTACGGACCTTCAAGCACTAAGCGTCCGAAAAGTGCTAGACATCCGCACCGCAGTGGGAGGTGGCGCCGTCATTGTGACAGAAACGCCAGAAATGGCCAAGGCGCTCACGAGCCACATTTCCACAAAAAAGGAGTTGAAGCTCCAAGCGTCAGCCCCCCTGGGTCGTTTCCCACGCCTGCTATTGTGCGACGTGCGGATTGACCTTCAAAAAGAGGACTTGGCCCAACAAGTTGTTGAGCACAACCCTGCGTTAGCTTGCAGCCGCAGGACGTCAGGCCTCTCTTCACCAAAAAGCGTGGCAGACAGAAGGATTGGGTGATAGAGGTATCACCCAGCCTATACAAAAACTAGAGGGCAAGGCACCTCCAAATAGCCTGGCAGCGGTGCGCCATACGAAAGTACCAAGCCCCACTCAGTGCTACAAATGCCAGCGCTATGGCCACCTGGCAGTGGCCTTTGTACAAGACCTGTTGTGTGTGCGCCTGGTGCGCCTGCCACATCTGAGTAAGGAATGCAAGCGTGATGCCCTCACATGTGCCAATTGCGTCGAACGCAAAATCCAACAGGTTGCACACTCCACACGAGACGCACGCTGTACCATTCGTCAGCGAGCAATTGCCCTCCAGGAGTCACGAGTGGATTATGAATAGGTCAAAAACAGTTCGAATCCTTCAGCACAACACCAATAAGAGTTGCCCAGTTATGGCTGAGTTGCTGCAAAATGCACTCAAGAAACGCTGCAGTGTTCTCGCCATACAGGAACCATACATAGGATCCAAAACTCTTGGTCTGGGATCGCAGGCACGAGTGGTGGCTGGAGCAAGAACGGGAGTAACTACCACAGTAACTCACAAGCCAGAGGAGACGGACTCACCTAACAGGTACGTTAACTTTAGTATTTGCCTACTGGCGGACACAACCCAATTTCTTTAATACCTAACACAGCCAGTCCGGCTAAGGTACTACTAACAAGACTGACCAACAAGACCTCTCCCCGCCCCTTCCCCAACGCTCCATCACTCCTTTCACCTTTCTCTTTGTATATAAAGACCACGACCAACTGACTGACTCCAGTACTGACTAAACGGCCAGACGATGATGTCTTTACATCGAAAGCGCTTGCCCACAGTAACTCACAAGCCAGAGGAGACGGACTCACCTAACAGGTACGTTAACTTTAGGATCCAAAACTCTTGGTCTGGGATCGCAGGCACGAGTGGTGGCTGGAGCAAGAACGGGAGCCAAGGCAGCAGTGGCCTGCATCGACCCGTCCATTGACATGCTCGCACTCACTCACCTGAACAGCCAGCACTTGGCCGCTGTGCTCATCCGAGCTTTTGGCTTGAGCTGGTTGTAATATCATTTACAGGCAATTTGGCGCGCCAGTTGCCAACAGCCTTGAACCACTCGAGCGGGCTCAGCAGGCCTATCAGGACGACCCTGCATAGTCTGTGCCGATGCAAATGCCAGATCACCATTGTGATCCCCAACCCTGGATGGGGCGGGCGAGGCGTATATAGAGCTGCTCACCAGGTACAACTTGATTGTTGCCAACGACCCCATGACTGAGGCGACCTATGATGGTCCGGAGGAAGGTCGTGTATAGACGTCACAGCCGTGTCTCACACCCTGCTACTCAAATTGCAGGGTTGGCGAGTCGCATTGCGTGCAACGCAGAGCGATCACATGGTTATTGACTTTGCCATCACGGATGACAACATCCTCTGCAAAGACATCGGCGTGAAAAGCGATTCCGCACAAAAATGCTGACTGGCCACAATTCTTGTAGGGTACTGGAAGGTGAACTGATGCGCGGACACCCGATCTAATAGCGCAAGCATACACACCTGAAAGAGGTGGACAGCAAAGTGGACATATTTACCACAGCACTGCACTCTGCTGGGCTCTCTGTACTTGGCCAACAGAAGCACAGGGCGATCAAAGTCCCATGGTGGACTGGAGGAACTAAATCCCTCAAGCAAAGTGCAAATAGAGCCAGAAGGATGTACCAAAACACTCGTGACCCTGATGCCAGAGCAACACTCGAACTGCCTTCATCCAAGAGAAGAAGGCCTTCCACCGCGCCATCAAACGAGCCAAACGGCAAGGCTGGCGAAATTTTGTGAAGTGGAGAGCTCTGAGAACCCCTGGGGCAGACACTACAAGTCCTCCATAGAAAAGCAAATGTAGAGCAGGTCTTAGCTGCGATGCAAAATGAGTCAGGCTGGGCCTGCAGCATCGAACGTTCACTGAAACCCTCCTTGAGAAGGCGTTTCCCAGATGACCAAGTAGCTCGAGACACTGAAGCCCAGAGGGCAGCAAGGAGCTGATCATGGACCCTCCGAACGAGCCCGACATCCCACTGTGGACAACAGGCGACCTCGGCAGGGCCCTTTGCGACCTTAAAGCCCAACAAACCCCTGGGCCGGATAAAATAGAAAGCAATATGCATGAAGGCTGAGCGAACGATCTCCAGCGGCCTCCTTAATTTATATAATGACTGTCTGCTGGTCGGACAGTTCCCCACTCAGTGGAAGATCTGCGCGTGTTGTCACTCTTCAAAAGGGAGGCGACCGCAATCAGTCAGACCCGCGATCATGGAGACCACTCAGCCTTTCTTTCCATATTAGGCAAAACACTAGAAATCTTGATGTTGCAGTCCCTCGAAGGAGTCTTTGGCCGTAACCTCACAGGCAGGCAATACGGGTGTACCAAAGGAAGGTCCACGCAGGATGTCATTGTCGAGATCCGGCGTGTTTCCCTGTTGGCACCGGCTAAGCACGTCGTAGCAGTTCTGATTGACATCAGAGGGGCGTTTGACAACCTTTGGTGGCCAGCGCTCCTTAATGAACTCAAAGGTAGGAATCCCCGCAACCTGTACTCGCTCGTCAGAAGTTACCTGACAGACAGAACTGCTACGATCGAAAGTAGGCATGTCTCCGTCCAGAGAAAGATTGAGAAGGGTGCCCACAGGCTCGGTCCTAGGACCAGCACTCTGGAATGCCTTCTTCGAGGTCTTCTCAGGAAACTCATGGAGACTGACCGCGAGCCGTACGCCTATGTGGATGACTTGACTGTGCTGATCTTTGCAGAGCCAGTCCACCAACTTGAAGAAAAAACCCACCACGTGCTCCGCACTGTCGGAGCATGTCAAGATGCAGGTGGCTGAGGAAAAGACCCAGCTAATCCTCTTGAAAAGGGAAAGTGAATAATCCACCCACAATACGCTTTGGCGGCCACAGGCTCCTTGTCAAGTATTTAGGAGTGAATATAGGTGAGAGGTGGGGTTTCAACCAACACCTCCAGTCCCTTAAAGGCACTACCATTGCAAGGTTTGCCTCACTGCGTGCCATTACTAAGGCCACTTGGGGTGTGTGTTACCACGACACCATCCTCATGTATAAGGCCATCTATTTAGGTGTGTGATTGGCTACTGCCCCGTTGTCTGGGGTAGCAAACCTAACAGTCAATCAAAGAGAGTATTGGCCCAATCCCAGAGAGCTGCGCTCCTGTGGATCACCAAGGCCTACAAGACTGTATCAACGGAAGCACTCCAGGTGATCACTGGTCAGTTACCAGTTGATTTGGCTGTTGAGTGCATGATTGACAAGTGGAGAGTGAAACAGGAGCTTCCCCGCTTTGGGCTGAACTCGTGCGGAGCTCACCACAGAACAGAAACTTGCCGCCATCGATGAATGGGCTCTAGAAATGGCAAGCGAGATGGGAATCCTCGTCAAAGGGACGTGATACGTATGAGTTCTTCCCCGACATCCGTGAACGTCTTTCTAGAAAATGGGTTGAGCCAGACCACTGGACGATTTGCCAGTTCCTCACGGGACATGGTGACTTCAATGCGCGGCTCCACTTCTTTTCTCTAAAAGACTCTCCATTATGCACGTCTTGTGCCTCCAGTGCGGAGGAAACAGAAACCATGTGCTGCTCCACTGTAGTTTCTACAACAGTGAGCGACGGTTGTTGGGAGGGCAAACGAACTTAGCAGCTTTGACTGCTACAAAGGAAGCCTATAATCATTTTGCAAAGTTCGCAAAGAAGGTAATGGCTAAGAAACGTGGTTATAGTTGATCAGTCCTTTTGAAACTTGCCACCCAAGTAAACAGTAAGATCAGGTAGGGAACCAGATTAAGAACTACTCCCAGATGGTACGGGATTCCTCAGGTGGTCACCTCCGCGCGGTAACACACGGGCAACAGCTCTCTACGGTGAGACTGGCTAACGACCAAATACCTGCCGTACCTCCACAGGTCTGAGTTCGGTAGATGCTGCAGGGCCGGCCTCTTGCATAATGGCGAAACCGCACCTTCTATGACTGATATAACCTCCGTCGAGGGTTTAGGTACAGTCATCAAATAAAGAAACAGACCTGTCTGTAGTTCGATTTGCGGAAGAACGGCTGATCCGATCGCGCTGGTTTTTTTTTTTTTTTGTTGTTGTTATTTTTTGTATACACCAAAATAAGGTTATGGACGATTTCGGCCAGTGGGAAGGGGGGTGGGGGGACGAAAATGTACCAAAAAACAGTGTTTTTCGCATTTTTCTCGAATCTACATGAAAATACGGTGAACGAAGATATAGGCCTATGAAGCAAAAATAGGTTTTTTACGCTTTTTGGTTAAACGGCAACGATTATCACCAAACTTTCAAGATGTTTTTTAACAGTTAATACCTACATATTGTTCTCAATAAATGTTCTTCTGACAGTCCATTGAACAGAGATAAAAATTAAAATGTATCAAAAATAACATTTTTTCGAACATTTCCGTAAATTCCAGGGTAACTTCTTCACCAGATGTGATAAATCCTAATGGAGTGTCTTCTAGTCACCGATACCAACATTTCGTTCTACATAATTATTTCTGTATATATATGTTGAGCGGAGATATAAGCTAAGTCAACACAGAAAAAGAGATTTGTCGAATATTAATTTATCGGTATTCCAATTTTGTCAAAAACGGCTCTAACGATTTCGATCAAACTTACGGAATACTCTCAGCTAACTAGTCCCTACATTTTGCACTCCATAAATGTTCCTGTAAAAATGCGTTGAACGAAGATATAGCACCCGCATATGTAGCTGGTGTTCGAACTTATGGAGGTGGCGGAAAGTTGTGTGTTGCTACGCACCAGATATTTTTAGATCTTGAAACGCCTGTCAACTGCCAAAACACTTCCGTGCTTTGGCTAAGTTATTAACGTTAAAATTACTGCTTTCATAGATTAAAATTTGTTGCACCAACGTCTCACGGAAATGTGTGGATTCTGTCAACAATGTCTTATTTATTCTATCCCTATAGCTGAATATCAGAGGAAAACCCAAAATTAAATGATGTACTCTAGAAAGGCGGGATGTGGGATAATAATCGTAAGAAGTCACATTACATTCGAGTAGATTGGCCCTCGAGAAATCTACACACTACATCAAGCTAGGTTTAATGAGCAAGTGTTTCTAAAGCATGAACCGGGAAGGCCAGACTCTTAAGGTTTTCCAAATCAAATTGTGAACTTTCCATTTCTAATGACGAAACTACGAACAGTGATTATCCGTTGGTACATCTAAATTTATTTTAAAAATCGGTACTTTAATGGGTAACACATCAACCGAACTGCCATCTTATCTACCTTATATTGCACTTCGCCGTCTGCAGCCGCTATGCTCATCATCGCTACAAGAGGTTCGTCCAGAAGGCTGGAAATAATACGCAATACGTTCCTTTTTGGCGGGGATTCGCAAACATCTTCGGTGGTTGACCCATTTTGGTTCAATCAGAATGAATAATAACCCTACGTTGTCGGTCAGGAAACATTTTTTACGACCCCCTCTCCAAATTTGATACTTTACGTTTCAAGGCACGGGGATACCAAATGTGTTATGTCCGTCCACCGTCCGCCATCTGCCGTCTGGCCCGTTTTGTGCCTTTTACGTGGTCTGAAAAATACGTTCTTACGCACAAAAACCCCATTTGGTATCTAGTTGAGCCCGCCATATCGGCAATCCCATCGGACGAAGCCCATGGTTGTTCTGGACAAATAATGGTTAAAAATATCTGGTGCGTTGCAACACACAAACAACTTTCCTTAGCTCTACGTCAATTCTCTTTGTACATGGCTAATTCTATTTAATCAATCCATTTATCATTCAGTTAATTTGAACTTGGTCAAACAACGCTTTACGGCAGCAGGAAGCGGTAGCGCTTACAGTTCCAGATTTTATTGTGCAGCTCGTATTCATTGAAGTATAGTAATTACTTTTGCAGAGCTATTGGGTAAAAACGTTTAGAACTGGTAGTAAGCAAAACGGCAGTAGTTGAGATTCAGGAATTTCTGGAGTGACCCCCATGTACCTCATGAGCGTTTTTAAACACTCACCCTTTAGGTATTGGATTGGACTACAATACCGTTGTTTTTTTTTTACATTCTACAAGAATTCCAGCGGAGTTTATAAGGAAAAAACTGCGCTAAAATTTTCGAGCTCGTCGAAAATTTTGATAATTTATTGTGCTGCTCTCGTCATTTTCCCACAAAGTTTAGAATTTTATGGTATAGTGGCCATATTGGGAGCTATCAATATAAAAAATGTAAACAAAATCGTTAGAGCTATTTTTGAGACAAAAAATGTTTGGTGTTTTGATCACTATGATAACTATAGTTACCTTTCGGTGGATTTTGTTCAATCCCTCATTTTGGCGTTCCATAGTAACTTGCGGGCGAGAAGTTTGAGTGGATTTGGTACGGTGGTTCTCTCTAAAAATCGTTCACACACAGACCATTTTCCCAATAGTTTTTTTCGGGGGTCTGAAACGTGAACATAACTTTCCTTTCTACTTTGTAGAGCCAAGGAAAGTAAAAATTAACAAAACGCAGTATAATCGCAAATACGCCGTGTTTCGTATCGTTTTCAAGATATTTTTATATTCTGGGTCGAATGGAATGAGTATCAGACGTGTACAACTGTGTATAGTGAATTACAGTAATTATAGTGAGTCAAAGTCAACTAATTGAAAGAACTCACAGGAACTACAGCGGAGGTAAACGTTTCGTCGTTAGTACTCCCTCCCTCTCGTCTCATCAAAACCACCTGCCTGCTTGACTCGCGATGTCGTGCCAATTGCTTACTGGTTCTTACGGGCGCCGGGAAATATCTAGTTTCCGTAGTTTCATTGTAGTCAGGTCATGTTTCGTATGGTTTACTAGTATTTTTCGATGCTGAATCGAATGATATGGGTCTCGGAGCAGTAATACTAGGTCAAGCTGTTCACGAGAATAATAAATCGTTGTGTGCAGGGTTTTTATTTCAATTTCAGCACTTTTTGTCATTTTAATGCGTACATGAAAGAAAGAATGAATCTTTTTCCTTCGTGCATTACTCTTATTTTCCATCTCTTCTATAAACTATGAATCAAAAGAATTCTGTGTTCTCAATTTGATTTGGGAAATTTTCGATCTGACTTGGGTAACCTCTAAATACTTGAGTTAAAAACTTTCCATATTATCTGAGGCAAAAATACGCTAACTCGTGAAGAATAGTGCATTAGATCTGGTTTTGGATGTTAAAACAAAAGAATCTCTTAAGTGAGTTGTGCACAGATTACACGGAACAAAAGAGAATGCTGCCAAACTCAGTTGGAGACAATACTTCTACAACAACAAAAAACTATCAGTTCGTGTCTCTAAAAATCCATTTTCTCCAGTCCCGCTTCGACAGGTTCCACCAGGATGGTGATTAGTGCTGATTTGTAAATCACAGTGAATAGAGCTAATAAACATGTTGCTTTGTTATATTCGTTTTTCTCAACATGTTGGTTCAACATGAGGAAAAGTTAAACTGTTTTTTTGGTTTGACAACGAAACAAATTGTCAATTTAGGCAGATACTTTTAGTGAAAATATTACTCTCCAATAAATTCCCTTACTCTTGCACCTTGCTTATCTGTGCCACCCTGTATCTGCAAACGACTCCCTAAACAGAACGCTTTATCTTCTATTCGGAGGGCGAACATTTTATTTGTGAATTCACGATGTGCAGAATAAGCAGCCAAGAATATAGGGAATGGCTCTCTCGCTCACTGGACCTCACGTCGTGTGTTTTACATTTGAACGGTTGTTGTTGCTTTTTGTACCAGAAGCACAATCCGCCAACAACGTAGTCCTGAGATTTAGTGTTCCTGACAAGAGTTAATAAAACTGGTCAAGGTACCCTAAAATAGGACCTTTTCCTTGACCGTATCAGTCTCACAGCCTATAAGCCCACCCTTACCGAAGGCTATTGAACTTGATTTCCCCACTCTCAATGCATTTTGATGTTAATATTGTTCCACTCTCTGGAAAATTGAGTTGTAACAGCTGTACAAAAGAGATTTTGATTGTGCATTTGGGACATAACTCTAAGGGGTAAGGTTTAAAGAGTTATCCATACACCTCAAAGTTTTCTTTTCTCCTTGACGGATAGCAACTAATCGAGCCCAGCGATAAATCGTATTCTTTTTTTCTGTTTATTCGGCCACAGCCGTTCAAAGGGTGTAATTTGATGTGCCGGTCACTTGCAAGCTTTCAAGTTGGATTTTTTCATCGCACCATCGCCCCGATCAACGTCAATGACGAACACAGTGAATGGAAATGACGGTTAACGTATAATTTCACCATGTTGCGTACCGAGTGATGAACATTCGAACGAACAGTCACACGAGGAGCGTAACAAAACGCACACGCGTGTTTGAAATAACAGAGAGCCCGAAGAGCTCACAGAAGAGAATAACTGGCACGATTAAGGATTTCGCGAGAGGATGTTGAACAATGGAGTCAAAAGCAGGGATCAGATAACTGAATAAAGCCGTCCCAACCATCAAGGAATGTCTCTGAAATGGGGTCTATTAAACTGATACAATCTTATTAAAGCTTTTAGTGAAGCTCTGACCTACTCACTTCTTGTAAACACTGAATTTCAGTCGAGGGTTTAGGAGAAGAAACCGTTTGAGAGACTCTGGCCGTCATATGATAACGCTCATCTGTGTTATCGGAATTTGTAATTAGCTTGAGACACTATTTGTACCTTCTCTTTGCGCTCATCAGCCAGAGTTTCCAACTCAACTCACTTTTCTCCGGATTCCTTATGTCATATATCACAACTTGAATTTGTGTGATCTGTACAAATTGCGACGGTCTTTCCTTTTAGTACTCCTGTGAATAGATAAGGTTGCTTCACCATCGCAAGAGCATTCAGGGCCGTTTTCACCAAAACAGCACTAAACGTGATCCAACTGATCAGGGCTAGATAAGTAAATCAAGGCTAGCCATTTTCGTGCGCACCACGCTAACCGAGATCACTGTGGGATGCGGTTAGCATAGACGTAATTACGCCGCGATTAAGCCATATCGAGAAGGCAGTGAACTAATGAGGTTACAGTTAAAGTAAGGAAATTGGGCATCTGTTTGACACCGTAGATACCCAATGCTCAATAATCCGAATTTGACCAAATTATTGTTTCTAATTATTGTCCGACGCCAAAGTGGCCGCAGTAACCTCTGCCGAAGCTGAAACGTGTGAGGAGCATAAAGTGAAAATACGCGTACTACAACTGCTAGAGCTGCAGGAAAAAGCCAAATTAGTCCGGTCAGAATGATCTGTGCGTGTAGGAAAATCGGAAGCGGTACAAGAAAATGAGAACTGAGCAAGAAATAATAAAAACCGAAATTATGAGGTTACAACTTTTACAAGCAAGGAACTTAAATGGGGAAGGGAGAATTGCGTTTAGTAAAAGTTTTTTAATACACTAATGTGTGTGTAAAAGCGTGGTATTATTTAATATTTCCTACCTATCTGCTACTAAATCCACCCAGGTAAGCCATTTGCGTTGGGGTTTTCTAACACGGCAATATGACGTCTGGTTTTTTCAGAAACTGCTCAGCACACATTTTACGCAAACAACAACTTGTTTTCGACGATCGTAATACTTTTGTTCGCAACAGAATTTAAATTCATTCTTGTAGAAGTCGTTGGACCCCGCTCATAGTCATCTGAGGCGCCGGGTGAGATGACGATAACCCAACATATTAGATTATCATCGTGGTGGAATAGCAACTGAAATAACTGCGCACTTGTAAACAGTATCTTTGTTTATTATCATTATTCCAAAATATATGTAAATTATTCACAATAATAGAAGCGAACACTCGGCGGAGCACGGTAATGGTGGACAAATATCAGAGTATGATAAAGAAAGATAAGAGCTAACCGGACCTAACCGCCCAACTTTTTGGGGTTAACGTTTGATCAGGGCTAGAGCTTAACCCGATCTGGTGAAGCCCGTTTTTGTCGCGGAAGCGGGTTTGGTGCTGTTAATCGACTCTAAGCGGGATCAACGCAGTTGGTGAAGACGGCCCTCAGAGTTCATTGCGTTCAACGGATGCACGGCCAGGCTCTCTCATTGCTGACGCGGGCCAGCAGCTCTCAAAACACCTTGCCTAACCAAGCAGCTTCAGATTCCTTGCTACCTTTCAGAAGTGACATTCTTATGCTAGCTGAGCAGGTGAGTTGAGTGAAAGGATGTGAGAATCGTCACCAGCCTAGTCTGGGGAAGAGGGTTGTTATTGAGGCGTTTACGCGAACGAGGTGGCAGGGTATCTGCATTTCATTTTTCCCGAGAGTTGAGAACTCGGCTGAGGCAAGGTTTCAAAATTATCTGCCTCCTTCAAGTGATCGTAAAGCAGCTAAAAAAAAACGAAGTGGAGGAATACTAGCGTTCGCAGAAGTTCGACTATCCGGGTCGATTCGCGGCTGCGGTGCTGGAGCATATAGGCAGTATGGATCGCTATGCAAAGATGGTGCCGGAGCAGTTTCAGCGTAAATTAAAAACAAATCGACTGTAGCGCAGTGTTATTCTTATGATATTACGCTCAAATGCTTCTCGCAGCCATGTGGGTTCGCTGGCGCTCGTACAACGTTTAGGAGCAACTCCAGACATCCTGAATTTACAACCACCGCCGTTTCTCTTACTACCATTCCGTACAGTTCGTACCCAATTATTCCAAAACGATGAAACGATCCTGCCCCCCAAATCTTGCCGACAATATTATAAATACCTGTGCACCGATTGCTGAATAACAGGCGCCAGTAGAAGTAGCATAATAAATTCTGGAACCTCAAACGCCAACGTCTACAAATCCGTTGTTATGCAGCGAATGAAAAACATATTTGATTAGTTGTTAGAATGAAGAAAATCACTGAATGCGCGTGTGACTAAGGAAAGTGCGTATGTGTCACACCAGTAATTGAAGTTATAGATCAGAGAATAATAATAATTTTAAATACACTAATTTCAATGGTTGTTATAATATTTCTATTTATGATAAGAATTTTAAATGTTATTCACATTACATACTTAAACATGGAGTATTATTATAATTAGATTATCATAACTGCACTTCAAGTTTTAAACGATTAAGTTAACTATAACGTTTAAATTAGAACCTACCTTTATAATCAGTTACATATTAAATATGGATGAATTGGAAATCGAAAGAATAATTAATGATACTTAAACGCGAACTAGACTATCAAATTACAGTTAGTGTAAATTAATAGACTATAAATATAAATAATCGTCTAAAAAGTATTGTTCGGTGAAAGGCTGATTCGTTTACCTGGTGCATCCGCCCAACCCAACAGTTTCAGTCCTTCTCATGTGATGCCGCGGGTAAGTCCGCGAACTGCCCCTTCTCGTCCGACAAAGAGATTCGGGTTAACTTCCAACGACAACGGATTTCCCTCTTTCGTACTTTCCCTCGATTTACCTCCTTCTCCAGCTCACACCACTCTTCCCAGAGACACTATTCTCCCAGTGGACACATATTCATTCCACTATCAACTGCTATCCCTGTAACTTCTCTCTCTCTCACTCTTTCTCTCTCTCTCTCTCCATCTGAGACACTTTTCCACGCTAGTTCACCCGTTCTGAGTACTACCCTTGTGTCGCCCTTTTGTACACTATCTCAGCTCATTCCTAACTCAACTCAATTTCGCACGTAAAATACAGTCTTCTCTCACGCTCACCGAGTTCGCTTTTATTTTGGTTTTCGGTCACGGAAAATTTTTTACAACCCCCCCCCAAATTTGATACTTTACGTTTGAAGACTTGGAGATTCCAAATTCGCAATGTCCGTCCGCCGTCCCCTGTCCCCTGTCCACCGTCCCCTGTTCCCTGTCCACCGTCTGGGCCGTTTTGTGCCTTTAACCCATTCAATACGGCGGCCATATTGAGATCCCTATGCAGTATACTGCTTAGTTTTTCATAAACGGCCGTCACTGACGGCACAACTTTTTCTACGTATATGGCTTAGTTAATTTTTGTATGGGCTTGAAAAAATAGTTACAAAATTCTAATGTGTCTAATTAGTGTATAAATTGACGAGCGCCTCAGGGCGCTCTGCAGTCATAGCTAATGTGTAGGTAGGCTATCACGCAAAATACAAACAGCTATGACTGCAAGCGCCTCGAGGCGCTCGTCATTTTATACACGAATTGGGCCATTGGAATTTCGAAACAATTATTTCAAGCCTAAACTAATCCATAACGTACTTTCAGAAGGTAAGTTGTATTGAATAAGGTGTAATTATAAAGAGAGGAAAACAATTTTTTGTCAACTTTTTCAATAAAATTACAAGTATTTATACAGTAAATAACATAGAAGTCGTTCGTAAATGTTTACATGGGTAGTAAATAGTACTTGTAAACATTAAGCAATTAATTTCCATCAACGGTCATATTTTTGTGGAAATTTACAAAACAATTTTCGATACATAAAGCAGGTGTATCAGGACAAGCTGGACAGGATACGAAGAAGTTCCTCGTCAGTCATCACTTTTCTTTGCATTGGCTCACCAACTTTGGGTTGTTTGGTGCTGAAAAAATCATTATTACAATGATTATCATTATTAAAAATCAATACAAATTCATCATCGTAATTTTAATGTTAGTGAAACGTAAAAAATATGCAAACCTTGAAGTTGAGGGTTGTGGCTCCTCACTCGCCCTCTTTTTTCCTCCTCAAGTACGAACCTTCTGCTAAAAAAATAGGTATATTAGCTTATTATTAAGTAATAAGTTTAAATTATACGTCCAAATGTAAAGATAATGGAATTTTACTTACCCTAATTTGGGAACTATGCAGTTTCTAAAGGAAACGTCAGATTCAGAAACGGCAAACTGCAAAATGTTCAGAATGTTGTTAGGAGTGACTGCCAGTAAATAACGGGCTTCCACAAGTGACTGGAACGGTCTGAAGCACATTTGAAACTAAAGAAAACCGAGCGTCTCGGGGCGCTCGCCGTCATGGGGTAAGGGTCGGAAGAGCGCCTCGAGGCGCTTGCCGTCACCAGGTATAACATTGGAGAGCGCCCCAGGGCGCTCTCCGTATTGAATGGGATAACGTGGTCTAAAAAATTCGTTCTTTCGCCCAAAAATCCGATTTGGTATCTAGTTGTGCCCGCCATCTCGGCAATCCGATTGGACGAAGCCCGTGGTTGTAATGGGCAAAAAACGGTAAAAAAAATTAATTAAACGCAGTACAACGCGGGAAGTCAACAGTTCGTAGTTTGAACTCCCTCCCTCCCTGCCTGTCTCATTAAAAAAGCAACCGGGCTCGCTCGCCTCCCAACGACGCCGCCACTCAACTCCCCTTTCGCCTCGGAACGGGTTCGCTTCGAGCGCCCCCGTTCCAATTTCCCCGATGACGGGGCAAAATCATCAGACGTTTTGTTTCCGTAGTTCCATTGTAGCCAGGACATGTTTCGTATGGTTTACTAGTATTCAATGCTGAATCGAATGGGATGGGGGAGCACTAATACTAGGTCAAGCTGTTCATGAGAATAATAAACCATTGTGTAATAATTTGCAGGGTTTTTTATTTCGATCCTCAAGCACCCCCTCTCGTGTGCCCAAAAAGTATAATATAGTAATTGCTATGAGCGTACTAATTTTATAGTAATTATGACACAAGTCTACAGGTTTTGTACTGTAATTAATTGTTATTGCACTAAGTAAATTATAATCATCCACTTAGTTATTAAATCAAATTTTAAATAATTTAACAGTTACCTACCTGAGATTGATGAATCAATCGACCTTCAATCGATAAACTGCCATATTTAATTATTACATTACTTGACACGCGTTGAGACTGTTGTGAATTTCACCATTTCACAACTTGACGTTAGTAATCTGCGTCTTTCGCTGATACATGTGATGTAGGGACCTTAACTTCCAGGTTCATTGACTGAAGAAGACCCACTCTTCTCGCTCACCCGATGGAAAGGGGAAGAGTGGGTACCTGTATATATGCTCCCGGGCATTCACTCAGTCTTCACTCACCTTCCTGACCACACATGATGTAAATATTCTCCCTGGCTAGGACGTTAGACTCGTCCCGACGAACGCACTGGCCCAAAAGTAAAGTCCTCAAGAATTAGGTGGTACCAGATTCACCTAGGAAACCCTTCGAAGATTACGAGCATAAATACATAACAAAGACGATACCGATAACGTTCCGGAACTGTGAGACGGCGAATGAGTTGGATATTGGAAATTGGAAGAACGAGGAATATTGCAGAAAACGGCGTGGCTTCCACTTGTAAATTCAGTGCTTCCTATTCCGGCGCTGGTCACAGAAGCTAAAAAAAATACACATTGTAGGTTATTGGAGCGATGTCGATCTTCCCTCAAGTGCCCACGCGCACGGGTAATTTAAAACTCAAGGAAATTCGGATTGATAAACTTTTTCAAATAGTTTTCTACACGATGCGGGCTATTGCTCGAGATAAATTATTTCCCAATTCACTTTAACAAATGATAGCAAGAGACCGAACCATACGAAATATTCCGGAGCCCGTTGAATTTGAAGAACGTGAAAACTTCAATCATGACCTCGTTCCATCACATTCCGGTTCATGTTCAACAGCAAATGATTTTCGGTTGTGGAATTTCAGCGGTCCTTTTCGAAGAAGTAGCCTTTGGGCGGGAGTCCCTCTTACCATATCAAAAGAGCTTTTGGGATAAGGGCCATTTATCTATCGGCACGAGAAACGATCCCCCTCCCACCGTTGCGGTTTTCTGTTCTTTGTTTCTAGCCCTTGCCACCGCCAACATCATTCAACCGTTCATGTCTTCACATCAGTAGGCGATAGATACTCACATCCTAATATACTCTCCTATGGTGCATTATTTGACGTTTTTCTCCCCTTCCAAATACCCATTTCTTTGTCTCCGGAACCGAACCAATTTACCCTCGTCATTCCGGTTTCCGTCACCCCGAGCCTGGAACCCAGTGACATGTGTAAGCAGCGCCTGATTTAACGGACAATCTCCTACAGAAGGCATGTACATATAACGACACATTTAAAGGCTACAACATATATTTAACTGCGGTCAATACTTTCTTAGCTTCTCGAAAATACACACTTTCTTAGGCCCCACCCAAGTACATATAGAAATTTTCTTCATTCGAGCAATTAATCAAATCAATGTTCCATTCAGCTCGTAACAACGTTCTAAATAAACTTCGTCGGCGCGTAAGGTTACTAATCGATTGTTCTGCTCCTTCTTGTTCAACGACCATCATTGAGCAATCAGTGTACTGACGATTTATGAAACAGTTCTCGTGATTTTTTCGAGGAGGATCGTTTTTGGTATAAGTGATCAAGTCAAATGGCGTTATCAAACACTCATTGTATTTTATCGGACTGCTGCTCCACTTTTTTGGGACGTTTTTTCGTATCATTGGGAATTTATACGAAAAAAAGCTTCACTGAAATCGATTTCGTCAAAAAATTTCGTTTTGATCACTAATAACACTAATCACATAATTTTCGGTAGATTTTACTCATACTTTTACTTACATAAATATTAAATTTGAGGCAGTTTTCTCTCTAACGCGTTCCTGATGTTATCGAGTAAACAATGCTACATTCTCGGACACAATTAATGACGAAACGTCCGTCATAGGATTGTCTGATTTGTGACTTTTTCCCAATACACTTCTGTACTGATTAACTGGCGGAGAGGAAACTGACACCAGAGATGCGAGAGAACTGAAAAAACGAGATCGATATCATCTCATTTTTCTTCAGCAGCGTCTATTTCCTGGCCCTGGAGACGTCGGCGCATCTTCCTGAAATCCGGGCAATTCTTTTCTGTTTTTTTTTTAGATGGAAACGGAGATTTCTAGAAATTCACAATTCAGCACACGCACTGCCCTTCAGCTTCGTTGTCATCATGAAAAATAGCTAACGCCGGAGAGTTGAACCCACGTTTTGTTATTTGAACCATATCATCCCATTGAACGAACTTCACTCTCACAACGAAGAAAAGTAAACCGCTCGCAATATGTGAAGCGTGGAAAGCTGAAAGACGGGGGTGGAGGTTTCTCTAGTTCAGGAGTTTCGTCTTAACTAACAGATTAGTCCACATCAGCAATTTCTCGTTTTTCTCTGAACTTGTTTCTTTACACAATCTCACAGCGTGGCGATTGGCAAAGTAATTGTTTGCAACCTGGCTTGGACTCGTCTTTCTGTCCTGACTTGAGACCGACGTCTTGTCCCTTAGTACCCTTCCAGAAATCTTCAGGCTCAGTCGCCTCGGAATTTAGCTATTAGTGCATGTACAACAGTTGAGGTAAATGATTATTGAGTTTTCCTTTCTTTCTCCTGTATTTTAAAGACTTAAGCTCTTCGGCTCAGAATAGGCAGAACAAGATACTTAGCTCTACCGGGAAAGCCCCCGGGCGCGGGTTCCCTCCTGGGAGTTCAATCATCCTCTGGCTAACAATAAAATGTATGGATTATCATTACCTTCGGTACTACCAATTTCCAAATCATACGACGGATTTTCCTCACATTGGACTTCCCAAAATATTTACTTACCAGCACTTTTCAAATCTTTTTTTGACATTTTATGTCTTTACTTTGCTACATAAACTCGAAAAACGTTACGCGGGATATGTAACGGAGAAGCGTCACGAAATTTGTGTTGGGTTAGGTGCACGGTAACGTCTGTTACAAAATCTAACGCTTGGTAACATCACACGTTTTAATAACCTCAGTGACTAAGTGATGATGTCTATTGCAATTGACGCGGCCATTATATCGAAACCATCAACGAGCACAATCAAACGTTGTTATCATTGCATAAAAACAAAAATAAAAGACATAAAATGTCCCTAGTGGTAGCTGTGCCCACCGTTTGTGTTTCAGACACGCGCTAACACCCCCCCCCCCTCCTTTCAAGACAACCAATGCTGGGAATATTTTTTCAATACTCAACATCTATTACAAGGTCTCATTAGTTTATATCTCAAAGTTGAATTACCACATGAAATGTAGTTATAAGAAACAAAAAAATATCTGGTGCGTTGCAACACACAACTTTCCTTAGCTCTACAACAATTCACTTTGTACATGGCTAATTCTACTTACTCAATTCATTCATCACTCAGTTCCTTTGAACTTGGTCAAACAACACGTCACAGCAGCAGGAAGCGGTAGCGCTTACAGTTCCGGAATTTATTGTGCTGCTCATACTCAATATAGGACCATTATTGAGCAAGTGGTACACAGAAAGTTAATGAGGCTGTACACGAATTTTTTGAAGAGAGATAATAATCACTTTTGCAGAGTTAATGGGTAAAAACGTTTAGAACTGGTAGTAAACGAAACGGCGGTAGTTGCAATTCAGGAATTTCTGAAGTGAGCCTCATGTACCTCATGAGCGTTTTTAAACACTCACACTTTAGGTATTGGATTGGACTACAATACCAATTTTCTTTAACTGTCTACTAACATCCCAGCGGAGTTTATAAGGAAAAAACTGCGCTAAAAACGATTTTCGTCGAAAATTTTGATTGTTTATTGTGCTGCTCTCGTCATTTTCCCACGAATGGGAATTTCATGGTGTGATTGCCATATTGAGAGCTATATAATACAATGTAATCAAAATCGTTAGAGCCGTTTTTGAGAAAAAAATTGTGTGTTTTGATCACTATGATGACTATAGTTAACTTTCGGTGGATGTTGCTCATACCCTTATTTTGGCGTCCCATGCCGCATGCCTGCGGGCTAGATATCAAGTTTGAGGGGATTTGGTACGGTCGTTTTCTCTAAAAACCACTCTAAAATCGATTACGTCGAAAGTTTTGGCAATTTATTGTGCTGCTCTCGTCATTTTCCCACGAATAGGAATTTCTAGGTATAGTTGCCATAATGGGAGCTATCAATATAAAAAATTTAATCAAAATCGTTAGAGAAATTTTTGAGAAAAAAAATATTTGGTGTTTTGATCACCATGATAACTATAGTTACATTTCGGTGGATTTTGTTCATACCCTTATTTTGGCGTCCCATGATGACCTGTGGACGGGATATCAAGTTTGAGCTGATTTGGTATGGTGTTTTTCTCTAAAAATCGTTCACAGATACACATACACACACAGACCATTTTCCCAAATAGTGTTTTTCGGACTCAGGAGGGTCTGAAACGTAAAGATCTGAAGAAAACTTTTTTTCAGCCGATTACATAACTTTACTTTCTACTTTGTAGAGCCACGGAAAGTAAAAAAGTTCAAACAGTGCACATAAATTCGTAATGAAGACTTTCAAAGATTACAGGAGTTAAACATTTTGTCAATATGTCTGAAAGTTCACCTTCAGAAGAGCAATATTTCAAATCAAATTTATGTTCTAATTTTGACATGTTTTGAGCAATACAATCATGATGCAAAAGCGTTGGAAAAAACTGAATGAGGGAAAACATTTAGTGAGCATTAACCTTTCAGTTTGAGGGAGTCGTCAGAAGTGCGTTGTGAATGGTGATGATCGCAATGTACAATACATATACGTACACCCATATATTACCTATTTTTTTACAATATTTCTTATGCATATCATTGACAGTTCTTGGTATATTTTCCGATTCGCAAGTCGTTTCAGATCCTCGCGTGTAAGTTTTAATATTAGTCTTCACAAAATAGAATTGTTCTTTTATCTTTTTGAAATGGATTTTAGTTTGTTTTCCACTCATCCTCCTTTTTTTATGAAGATCGGTTGAAAAAAATGTCTAGAAATTTCGATATCAGGTTTCGCCTAGCTGAACGTTGATATCCTTGGATCCAGGTCGCCAATTGGTGTCCAATTTATAATTTCAATTTTAACTAGAATTTATGATAAATTGATCATTTTAGCAGCATTACATACAAAATATTGTGGCATAGATGTGATGAAATGGTTTTTTTTTTCATTTCTGGTACTGGGATAGAACAAGTAAAATTAGGCTCGGGTTGAATGTGTTAAAGAAGGTGAGTATCGTCCACTTCACCGTCAACGTGAAACAAACACCAAGATGGATATTCACTTATTGTCCAGATGCTGACAGAAAACCAATGTACGTAGCCCTCCGAGGCACTGAGGCAAACGCGAGTGGGCTAGCACTATATATATGGTGGTTTCTGCTGATAACCTTTGAGAGTGTGTGTGGTACTGTACAGGGTGTGGGCTCTCAAATTACTAGGTCTTTGAGTGCATGGTGGACAAGTGAAGAGTGAACAGAAAGCTTCCTTCACTATGAGATAAACTCAGTACAAAGTTCTCCACTGAACAAAAACTTGCCCCGCTAGATGAATGGGCATTGAGTAAATGGCAGGGCGAGAAGGAAATCCTCTTCGAAGAGGCGCAATACGTTCTATCCCAACATGCTTGAACATCTTGGGAGAAAGTGGATTGAGCCTAACCTCTGGACGAGCCAGTTCCTTACAGGACATGGTGGCTTCAATGCTCAGCTCCAGTTTTTTTTTTTTCTCTCAAAGACTCTCCATCCTGAACATCATGCACCTCCAGTGAGCAACGGTTGTTAGAAAAGTAGGCAAACCTCCCAGCTTTGAATGCTAGAAGGAGAATAAGATATCAGGGCATCAGGCAAGGCCGAGGGAACAATGACCGAAGTCGCGGCCATTCAGGGCCATTTCCCATCTCCCCAGAGTTATTGGGAGTCGACTTGGCTTCTTTAAAAGGGGTTTCGGAATCTACTAGTCCCCTCCACAAATTTTAGGATCTTTTTCCTTTCTGTTTCTCTCAAGCTAGTATTATTTAGTATTCTCTCCGCTAGTGTATTGAGTCTAGTACCAAACCATAACGGGCATTCCCTAAGAAAGTGATCTACCGTTTCTATTTCTCCACACGGGCACCTAGAGTTGATGTTGGGATTGATCCTGTTGAGAGTCTTACCCACCCCGTAGTGACCAGATAACATCCCAGTGATTTTTCGTAGTCTCACCTTACTTAAGCTCAGTACCCCATTGGTTCGTTGCAGGTTATAACAAGTTATGTCCATAATTTTGGAATGTTGGTACCCTTCATGGTTGTTCATTTCGTCACTGACGTTACTCCACATTTTCTCATTTATTTTTGCTTTCAGTTGTTGCATTGTGACAGGCAAGAACGGCTCTGGTCCACAAATGTGTCCCCTCGCTCCCGCCTTGGCTAGTTCGTCCGCTCTCTCATTCCTCGCCGATCCACTATGTCCGGATATCCTTTTTAGCGTGATTGTGTTCCCTAGTTGATGAAGTTTCCCAACTTTGTGCTTTGTATCTTCTATAAGGTAGCTCCTGACTATTGAGTTGCCCAGTGTTTTTGCCACAGATTGGTTGTCAGTATAAATAGCTATATTCGTATTCCTAATGTTCCTTGTTACAAGTGTGCTAATACATGAGTTTAATCTTTGGTACACTGAGGTGTTTGTGCCTAATGAAAGTGTTTCCTCCCATTCTAATGCAGGAATATATACTCCCATTCCTGCGTTACCATTTGAATGTTTGGAGCCGTCTGTGTAGCAGATGATTTCAGATGCATCTACCACCGACTTTGACTGCTACTTAGCAAGCTTGTTACCATTTCGACCATTTTACCAAGATACTTATGACAAAATATTTTCCTTTCCCTTTGGGTAGCTGAAAGTAAAAAGGCGGTCACACAGGGGACTAGCTCCTCAAGTAAATAGTTAGATCAGGTGGGACACCAGATTGAGAATTTCACTCAGATGGTACGGATTTCCTTCGCGTGGTAACGCATGGCTAACAGCTCTACAGGGAGAGCGGCTAAATAACCACCTGCCGTACCTCCCAGGTGTGGATGCTAAGCAAGTGACCATGCTTTCGCATGTTGGTGAATGACTTTCGACTGATATAAGTCTCTTATGAGTATCAGAGATCAGCGGGACCTTAGTGTTATGTGCAAATAACAAGTCCAGCTGGCTGTTCTCGGCATTTCAAAAGTACAAGTAGTAGATTGAAAACACATCTGGTGATCTCTTCTGCATTAAAAGTGAAAATATGGCTAGAAACAGGAGTGGTGATTTGAATTTTTGACACAAAAACCGAGCTTGAAGTAAAGTGTTATCCGGTCTGCTTCACATCACTTTGAGTGTGTTACTTTGAATGTTTCACACTGACTACAAGATTGTATCTCAGGGCTAAGGAAGAATTCACAAAAAACTGAAGACACAAGACAAAGGGTTGATACTACAGATCAAATATCCAGAATCTCAGAAGATGGAAGATAAGGAGGTACAGAATGCCACAATCCAGTAACAGCAATTTTGAATGATTGGCCTGAAAAAGTGAAGTTACGTGAATCAGTTACACACGCGTCATTTCGTTGGTGGAGTCGGATGAAGAGGTGCTACTCCAAGAAAAATGGGTGCGATTTTCAATAATATGTGAAGCATTCATAGGTAGCAATTTATATTTTTCAACTTACCGGCTTTGAGGTTCCATTTGGTCACTTGTTTGACAATAACAAACAAGCCTATGGGATTCCGCGCTTTTTGCCGGAAATCGTTTGCAATTCCACCGCGTGCGACAACAATCTGACATACGACTATTTTCACGCGAGAGAAGTTCATAAATATTCACTCAGCTAATGTGAACGTGCTCTCGGCTCCTAATTTGAACTTACGTACCAAGCTCACTCATAAAGTAGAAACGGGTCGTGATGCTGTGAAATGTTCATTTGGGACACCAAGGAAAAGCTGGAAGGGATTAAATGTTCAGGGCAATCAAAGAGGTAACGGGACTATCACGCAAAGTGATTTTCTCCTGACGGCCGACATCGGGCGGGGAGCCGAAGATATTGGACGTGAGCAAGCTGGCAGGAGGATTGTAGAGGATGTGCTTCGCTGCTACAACGATACCGAGGAGCGTGGAGCGAGGAGGAGGACGTGAAGTGAACACTGCACGCTCTCTACGCTTTTAAATCGATTCGAAACGTCTTTCTCCTTTCAGGCAGCATTCGGATTCGAACGCGGAAATCCGCCCTGTTCACATTAACTTACGTGGCACAACGTTTTACCTCACAGACTGAAGAATAACTCCATTTTTCCGCTGCGGATTCAATTTTCGTACTTCAAGAACAAAGCATTCTTTGGCAGCTTCTTGTGGAACAACAATTCAGGTTATTGAGCTGGAAGTTGCTGGGTATTTTCCTATTAGGTTTATTCCAGAGAGGAATAATTAAAAGTTCCCAAGAAGCGGCCAAGGCAGAGTAAAAAGAGGCGGAGGGAGATTTTCAATCTCCCCAATTCCGGTAAGTGAGACTTGGACTACGGAAGAAAAGTGAAGCTCGTTGAATTGAACATAATGATAATCTTTTCAACCTAACTTTATACAATATTATCCTTTCATCGCTGTGACTTCAGTTTCTTTAGTCTCAGTACATTGATTACCTCATCCTCGAGTCATCACATGCTAATAAAATAACACAAAACTCTCCTGGCTGTAAAGAGGCTCCCCTTCTGCCAATATAATTCAGATCAAAGAAAAAGCAAGGTTCCCAAAGACGACAACCCACACACCTACGAGCTCTGGGATATTCGACCAGTTTTGTGAAATGGAGACATAAACTATATATGCACCGTCCGAACTTGCATGATGTTGAGCCACATCTGTAGTCGACACTCACATTTAATATGCAAGCTATATTTCGCCGTAGATGTTGGTTGTTGTACTGCCCTTGGCCCTACGAAGTGAGAAGGAACCTTAAGAAATCGGTTGAAAACAAATCTTGAGTTTTCCTCAGATGTTTTCGTTTCAAGTGCCGCTGAGCCCGCAAAATGCCATTTGTGGAAACGCTCTGCGTGTCTGTGAACACGAGTGAGGGAATAGGCAGACCCAAATCGGCTCAAATTTAATAGTTGGCCTGCATTGGCCTGCAGTTCACTACGCGCCGCCAAAATGAGAGCATTGGTAAATTCCTATTTGTGAGAAAACGCCGAGAGCGGCGCCAATTACGAACAAGTGCGCAATTCCGGATAAGTTCCGGTCATATGATCCTTGCATTTTCAGGAAAATCAGGGTGGCAGTCCAATAAACCACCTATACGACGAGTACTCCCTAGATGATTAGCAACAACACTGGAAAATTCGGAATTCCAACCACCGCCGAGTTCGATAATTACTCTTCCTCACTGGTCTGTAACCATGTAGCTATGAAGCAGTGAATACGTCCTTTCTCAAAAAAATCACGTCGACAGTCTCGTGTGTGATCTGTGTGTTGATTGCTCGACAATGGTCATGGCACGGACAGAAACACACATGAATAAATTTTGAAATTTTAAGTGCTTTCAATTGCTACGTGAAATGTGGAATCATGTTTCACCGAGTTCGAATGAACTGAGTGAAAAATTGATTGGATCAGTATGAAGCCATGGAAATCGGTGAATGGAAGTTGTTTGGTGTCACTCCAAGTATTTTAAAGAACATTCTTCCTATCGTCCGGCAAAATACCGTCAAGGGCAGCGGATTCGAGACTCAGTCCGTCTCGTGTGTTGATAAGTCAGATCAAACGTTCTCACATGGGAAGGTAGTTTAATGCCACAAATTACATAGCTACATGACCAGCAAACTTCTGACCCAAAAACGAGGCGTTGTACCTTTCTACGACCTGAGCAGAGCACTTCGTCATGGGTATGAATCCATGGAGTAGAATACATCATCAACAAATGCGCGACTAAATATTGATCTGCGTAACAAGCTGGAACATATTTGGAGCCGTGTCCAAGCCAACCCCCATAACCGATGTATATTTTATCAATATTGGTATCAGTACATGCGCATCTTCGAAGAGGAATCAAAAACAGATACAATAAAGCAAGTACTAAGTAAGTAATCTAAATAACCCCAGTGGCATGCCCATGTCCAGCCGTGACATGGATTCCTCGAGATTTTAGATAAATTTGACCTACCAATTCATCAAATTTATAGTAAACTCGGGCGCATTGTGATATTCACGCTCTTCGAGCCAAGTCACGGTCGCCGGTCGTGCTCATCTTTGATCCGGTGAAATTGACTTGGAGTCTACGACAAACAATTAGGGACACGAGTTGGTCGGCCACGGTTTAGATTATAACTCAATTCTCGTAACCTACATTTACTATTACTACTGACAATTCAACAAGGGGCTCCGGCAGTTCATAGTCCCTGTATTATCTGCCTGTATCGCGAAGGACAACCGCCATGCGCGTTCAACTGCACCAACCGTCCGTTTAATAGCATCGGCGGCGTGTCACCTACTACCAGCTGTTTGAGAGCAATTCAGTCCCAACCTCCCCCACTCCTTTGTACGAGTAATTATGTAGATGAGAGACAAGAGCTCATTGTGATATCAAACCTGTACATTATGCTAACATTATCACTGACTCCGTTCCCATCCATCACGCAAGAACAACGAATTGAGAGTGACATGAACTCTGATTCCTTTCAACTAGCATTATTTGCTTGGTGGAAACGTCGACTTCATTATTTCCTTTGAATAGCATTCAAAAAGCACCTTGACTCCCAAACGGTTTGAATAAACAGTAGAGCGACAAACAATGCGATCACCGTACCAACTTGCACATAGACAAATTTTCCACAATTCATTTGAAATTTGAGGAAGAAGTTCTTGACAATAAACTTTGAAGGGATAAAACGTTATAAAATTACTTGGCGTTCGAAAGACTACGTGAATCCTATCATTCCGTAAATCTCAATACAGTTAAAAGTCGCACATACAATAAAATATAGGCGAATTTCAGTCTTCGCTTTCAGTTTGGGATTTACCATGACGTTCTCGGCGAGTGGAATTTGCTGGAGCCAAATGAGCTCTGCTTTGCTTGTAAGCCGAATGCATTTGGAAAACGATTGTGGTGTTCACGTCCTTTTTACGGCAGCAAAGAAGCGATTCTGAACGCAGAGATGGTTCACCATCACATATAGAAAGAATTATCTTTATCGGTGCTTTCTTGTCGAGCGAAATATTTGATAATGATAAACGTCATCGAAACTGAACCTGGATACACGAAACCTCAAGATTAAAAAAAAAAAACATGTGCCAGCTTTATTTGCGGCAGCATAAAGAAGTACCGGCCACTTATGGTTATGACGAGGTTTCCTGGGAAGTTCACACGAGAGAGTGCTGCACTGAGTTGGTCGACTACGTCGGGATCTCTGAACTTTAAATAATCACATTCGCCATCTCCATCTCATACGTGTCCTTGTCCTGCATCAGATACTGGAGCCGAATAATCTTCAAGTGGTGCGATAGTGTGAGGGTGACAACGTTCGCCGATTTTGATCGCCGGTGGGCACGAATGAATTAAACGACTGCGTCATTCTTACTGGTGGACGGGCTGGTGAGAAGGTTAGGTGGGAGGGGCAGGTCATTTCATTTAATAATTTCTCCAGGCAAAACAGAAGTGATGGTTGCTCAGTACCACGTACGCGGCCTCAAAGGGTTGATTATAACGTGCATCACTTATTTCGTGATAAGCCACCCTGTCTGTGAACATAACGACTATTGAATCGTCATCGAACGCAATCAGGGCCTTGAAGATAATTCTAAGCACCTCGTTATAAGTTAGTCCAATCATTTAAATTATAACGACTTCGTTCAACCATGAGTTAACTGACTTTCATTTTTCGGCCGTCGAGCAATCAGCGAGCCCCATTTTGTAACGCACTACTGAAATCTTAAGTGAGTTAGTTCACGGCATAAAATGGAACAAAACAAAGTTATTACGCCAATTTCCCAACTTTTCAGCCCTCCGTTTTCTTCAGGGACCTCTCTATTTATAACTTCGAGCAAATGAAACATGGCTCAAATCGAAAACTGCCTGAAGCGCAAGATTCGCGGAATTAATTCATAGATTAATACTTGCTTACGCAACTTCCCAACTCGCAATTAGCCGATGGACATAATCGGTCCGATATTTAAGTTACGCTTTTCCCGGCTACGAAGATTATTGTCCCCATTCGCATAAATAACAACGTTTAATCGCGTTTTAATTTACGAGTTTAGGCACTTCCTGAATTAATATTCCTGGAACATCCTCCTCAACTAGTAAGCTGCCCAACTTTTGCGGTCACCCATTAGCTTCCACCGATGGAATCAGCTGGATGAATGGGAACAAACTCGGGGCGAGCGTAATGTCATTTAAAAAAAGCGGACGCGACAAAAACTTAACGTTCGAAACGGATAAGCGGCAAAACTTTAGGGGTTTCCCCCCTCTTCGCCTCGTTCTGTACGGTTGTGGGAAAGAATAAATAAAAACCTAATAACCCGATTTTATTTGTTCTCTTTTCCTCGTACAAATTGAACGGAAAGTCCTTTTAGTGTGTGAATTTATGCTGCGGATGCTCTTGCTGACGATTGAAGGTGAATATGAACTGTCGAAGTGCCGCGAAATATTCGCTTATTCACGATTAACCAAACGTGACGTGCTTTGCAATAAATTTTTGTTAACAGTCCTTTCACGACTGAAGAGAAAAATCGCATGAAATCCTTTTCCGTGAAAACACATTCAACGACTTTCTCGTATCCCCCACCCCACCCCTCTACCCTTTCAGTGAATCATTTTACTGTTCCATTTTAACTAGGAGGCTGATTTCAGCGATTCTCCGCCAATAAAGTCCTGTGTTATGGTCTTGAGAAAAACATTCTGTTCTCTAATTAAGAAGCACTGGACCAGGGAATAAAAACCAAGACTTTTTTCAAAAGAGAACATGGATCGTTGTTGATTTTGTTGCGCCTACTAAATTTTCACACAGGCAGCCTATTTCCTTTCGTTGGGAGACTACGCAATCCTTACTTCCAGCCATCACCTTATGACGTCCAAGTATGCAAACTACACCTTACATCCCAGAATTTCAATCCTCGCCGTTTTACTTACTACCGTTTCTTACAGTTATTACCCAATTAAGCAGAAGCTGTGCTCACGATCCTTTTAAAAAAAGTTGTGTCGACAGTTTCATGAATCTCTTGTGCGTTGACTGCTCGGTGATGGTCGTGGCAACAGTAAGAACAGCACAATAAATTTCGGAATTTCAAGCGTCACCAGTTTTTATGTGGAACATGTTTTAACCAAATGAAAGGCAGATTCGAGTAGTTTCTAAAGTAAAGGAAATCGTTGAATACACGTGAGGCTAAGGAAAGTTGTGCGATGCGTTGCGGCGCATATTTTCAAAACCATCCTGATAGTTTTTGCTTTTCAAAACATGGATTGTTCGACCGCAAAGCGTCGAAGTGGTCAGAGTCTTTGACCTCAGACTTCCCTGCGTCATTATCTCCGACTGCCTAATTGTCTCCAACCATTACAATACCTGCCCCTCACCTGCGGGAATCCCTCAGCTGCGGCCCCCCTAGCCCCCTTTTCTAGGTTTTCCCCTTTCTTTATTTCTTTCTCCCAATTTCATTTCCTATTGACGACAGAGCTCTTCCAAAATCATTCTGCTTCCAACTACCATCCCAGTAACTTCTCACTCTCTCATACGGTTGCCCACACCAGTTCACGCATTCTGAGTACTGCCCTTGTGTCGCCCATTTGTACTCCATCTCATCTCAATTTTAATTCAACTCAATTCCGCACACACGTATACTACAGTCCTCCTCACACTCACCGAGTTTCAGTGTTATTGCAATCCTCAGCTCCCCCTCTCGTGCACCTAACATGGATGTAGAGCGCCTTCAAATATGTTTTCCTCGGATTGCCATTTACGATCCGCCACTTGCCATACAAATTGAGAATACCCGAAAATTTTAATATCTGATTGTGAAAAACAAATTTTCTCATGGTTAGTCTCAAATGGAATACATAAATATCTATGTTGGCCGAAGTTATGTTTTTCAGCAATCCCCAGTCGAGCTTAGTTCCTATTATTTTACCATTTGTTAGTGGTTGTTAATGTTATGGGGAAAATGAACTGTTTAAACAATAGTATTCGTGGGTTTAATGTAGAATGCCCGTTTTTCTTCATGTTAGTATAGGTGATTGTATAATGTGAGCATTTTTCTTTTCTCATTCAATTCTAAGTAGCTTCTGGTTCAACTTACTCCCCCTAACAGCACAGAGCTTGTTCCCTATGGTTCAGGGCAAGATTCTTCATGTTTTTTAATTTGTTTGTACCTATGGATTTCGTATGAAATAAATACATCCATTCAATCAGTGATATGATAAATTTACTAACAGACAGCTTCCCTCTACAGGGGATCTGTATGCGTTGAGGAAATGAAGATTGGCTTAGATTATTTCAAATGATTTGTTTGTAGTATTTGAGGTTGAGGGGACCATTATATTTGTTACGGGGGGGATTTATATTGGTATCGATAACACACAAAGAGAGACGGGAGGTGGTACGATAGAAGCCGAATGCAATCAGAACAGAGTTTTATTCTCGATTACAATTGGGTAAGTTTAACCACCACAAAAAGGGAACTGGGTGAGAGCGAACAGGAGCGCGGACGTCACAGCGACGAGGGAACTGGCTCAGTTACAACTGACGGCAGCGAAGTCTCGAGCGAATTGGGGCATTTGAGGTGCCCAGTCAGCATAAATGCCCCGGACGAACCTCCGCTGAATCGAAGGGTTTGGTTCGTCCCGTTACATATTATACTCTACAGTTCCATGAAGAAACAATTTCAAAATTGTTGTTTTTTTCCCATTTCTACTGTTGGGTTCCCGCAAAAGCCTTAGACTTATCGTTCGTATGATACTTACTAGCTTACACCATGAACTGCCGTAAGTATCAAGAAGTTACTCACTAGTTCCTCGGTAAAATGAAGTCGAGTTGGTTCACGGGCATCGGAAAAGTGTTAACTATTAGCGATTTACCACGAAGACCCTTCAAATAAGACGTAAAAGATGTTTATGGACGGCTCCCTGATCGTCAGCATTGAGATCCACATTCCCCGGGGCACTTCAAGCCTTCGCGAAGGGGCAGGGGACGATAGACGACCCGTCAAACGATAAGGGTTAGTCGAGCGAAACTTGGATAAAAGCCCCTCATCATCTGTGGGTAATTCATGATCGCAGGCTCTCCATCTTCAACGAAATTCAGGTGTATCGTCAGCTGCACGGAGCAACTCATTATTTACCTTCGTTTTTTGATTGAATTTGCTACATTACACCCTGGATATTGATGGTCTTCCGAGGAAACTCACGTTACTCATGATAATCGAGTTCTGATCCAGGTGAGAAGCACCTATCAGGCAGTAGGTACTTCACTATCGATCGCTCTACATGTTGATATTGGCTAATTTCGCATGATATAAGCGCGCTACGAACAGCCGCCGCAATCAGACCGAATCAGTTGTTTCAAGTATCAATCGCGCCTTCGTCGAGCGTAGACGTGCTGTTTGCCCTCTTCCGACGGTCCGGATTGCAGTATAAATCAGATAAGCTCTTATCTAGAACCTATTCACACCTCTAATCCGATTATCTCTTGTTATTTCATTCTTGTTATTTTACTTCGTAACCCCGCATCACTCATTGAATGGGTGTTGATACCGGAGGGGGACCTCCTCCTCCAACAAATGGATCTAACCTAACAAAGGACATTGAGCCCAACACTACAAATCGTACTTTAGACACTGGGACGGGAAACCCGCCCAACAATCCGAACGATCAACTAACTCCAGACTTCTTACAACGAGCCCAGAAAAATCGTTTTAAACTCTCTGATAAAGGGCCATATTTTATATTCGTGGAAGCAAAAAATGGACAGATTGGAAGAACCCACCCCATGACTTTTGGGAGGTGGATCTTTGGCAGTGCGAACATAAACAAACGATCCATAATAAATATAAGTGCAGTTGGTGGAAACCGCATAAAAATAGAAACTAATTCGGGAGCGACAGCAAATGCTCTATTAGAATTTAAAGGGTTCTCAGAGAGGAATTATTTTGCATATATACCAGATTCATTAATATACAAAACTGGCGTCGTTAGGAACATCGACCCTTCTCTTGAAGATAGCGAAATTCTGGAGGAGATAGTGACAAGTGTACCCGTAATTAGAATGAGACGTCTTTCTAAACTGGTGACCAATCCAGATGGCACGAAATCCACCATCAAATTATCGACTTGCTTCATAGTATTTAACGGACAATCACTCCCCGATTATGTGTCCATATACGGCGCTCGGTGTCGTGTTAATGTTTATGTACCGCCTGTCCGTGTCTGTTCATTTTGCTTTCGAATCGGTCACATAAAATACCAATGCCGTGATGGATTTCGTTGCCTGCATTGTGGGGGAAAACATGAAAGCTCCACTTGTCCTTCTCCTGAAAAATCAGCAAACAATTGTATAAACTGTAAAGGACAAAATCATAAAGCAGACAGTAGACAGTGCCCACTATTTTTAGAGAGGCAGAAAACTATGAGAGATAGGTTCATGAAGGACCCTTACTCCACGGTGGTTAGGAACAGTTTCCAACCTCTAACTCGTTCAGATGATGAAAATGAACGGGAGACATACCCTGAGATATCAGCCTCCAACGCACCAAAAGCCGTACCGTCGACGACAACGTGTTCAACCCTATAGACGACCAGAAAAAACGTCTAAATCCTCCGATACCGAAGATTGGTTTACAGAAAGTCAAATTTATAATACTAGTGTTGCACCCAACTTACCCCAAGCTCAACCCCAACGTCAGCGCCCTAACACGACCAACCGTTCCCATCCAATGGACAATGGTAATGAAACCGCTCAACTAATTGAGCAAACGGCGTCTAGCATTGGCCGTCTCATTAAAGATTCAACAGCATCCGGAACTACATATGATAGGGACACAATCCTTCAGAATATATCATCTATTTTGCTCCAGATGATTAATCAGCAAGGACCACGTTAGTGTACAAAGAACTACTTACCGAGTACACAGACTAAACAAAATGACAACAATACAGGATAGCTACAACTTCAGAATATTGCAATGGAATGCCCGATCACTGGTCCAAAACAAATCTAGCCTTGTAAATTTTCTAGTACATAACCCAGTTTCTGTAGTAGCCGTATCAGAAACATGGTTTCACCCCTCCAGAAATTACTCAATAGGAGGATATGATATAATCCGGAAGGATAGGAGGGACGGAAGAGCAGGGGTAGCCCTCCTCATAAAGTCAGCTCTAAATAGTGAACCAATCACTATCTCAAATCGTCTAAATGGTGTCTTTGTAGTAGCGGCCAAAATCAGAATCTCACCCCAGTTTACATGTACAGTTGTCTCAATTTATAATGAACCAACAAATCGGATAACGGAAACACAATGGAAATCGCTTTTCGACTCAATTCCGCACCCTGCAGTAATAACAGGCGACTTCAACTGTCACCACACAGCAGTGGGTTGTTCATTCGTGGATAGGAAAGGTCACGACCTATTCGGAGCGGCTGGTGAATGCGACTTAGTGTACCTCAATGACGGGTCGCCTACCTTGATACCTTCGGCTACACACCGAGCCATATCAGCGATTGACGTAACTTTTGTCAGCTCCAATTTGGCCCCCCGCTTCACCTGGTCGACTCTTGACGATAACTTGGGTTCAAACCACTGGCCATGCCTGATCACCATGAACCAAAGAGAGGAACTTAGACAATTCACTCCGTCTCGAAAATGGAATTACCAAAAAGCGGATTGGGAGAGATTTGACAGTTTCCTACAGAGCAAACTAGAAGAAGTGAATCAGCTGAACTTCTCCTACGATAATTTCGTTAATCTCCTAGAAGAAGCCTGTGATCGGTCAATGCCTAAGACTAAAGGTATTTTGAAACCGAGAAACTACGGATGGAAACCGAGCCTGCGACATAGCAAATTCAAACCGTCATGAGGCGTGCAAAGCATTCAAAAACTTATCGAACTTCGACAACTACGGTAAGGCCCAGCGGGAAACGGACATTGCAAAGAAAACCCTCAACCAAGCAAACGAAATTCCTTTCAAACGTACTGTACATCATTAAACCGAACTACACCGATAAAACAAATCTGGGACAAAATCCGAACTCTCCAGAACGCCATCTCATCCAATTCACGCGTTAAAAATGGCCCATGGACGGAAGAATTCCTACAAAACCTGGCTCCAGACTCCTCACAAACTGGCAACAGTACTTCAGGCGGCATAGGGACTGACTCTAATACCCATTTCTCAGCCCCTTTCACCTTGCATGAATTAAACATAGCATTGTCAAGATCTTCGGATGCAGCCCCAGGAAAGGACGGCGTGAGTTACATGGTTCTCTCTCGTCTCCCGATACCCTACAGAAGACTCCTTCTACAACAGTTCAACAATTATTGGGCTCAAGGTTCTTTCCCCCCGTCCTGGAAAGAATATATAATCGTACCAATACTAAAGCCAGGAAAGGAAAGAGGAGTCGCAACATCATACAGACCAATTGCGCTGGCATCCTGCATATTCAAAGTTTTCGAAAGAATGATCAGAGCGAGGCTTATGTGGTGGTTAGAAAGCAACCAACTCCTACCTCCGAGCCAATTTGGTTTCCGGTCAAACAGATCCACTTTGGATGCTGTTAACAACCTAGTTTGCGACGTACAATTGGGGCTAACTGACAATAAAACTACTCTCGGCCTTTTCCTGGACATTGCATCAGCATACGACAACGTGGACATGGATATCCTATACTGCAAATTGATAGCTAAGGGAATTGGCCCGAACACCGCAGATAACATTGTCCAACTCTTTCGCGAAAGAATCATATTCCTTCGAGTTGACGGTGAGATAGTAGGACAACGCACCTTGTGGAAAGGTTTGCCTCAAGGCAGCATCCTCAGTCCTGTCCTGTATGCAGTATATGTGTCAGAGCTAGAGACAGTAATACCTCAAGATACTAGTCTGCTCCAGTACGCGGATGATTTGTGCATCTACACGACTTCTTGAGATCCAGAAACGTGCAAAGAACTGTTAAACGAATCTCTCTCAGAGGTAGCTAACCATCTTGACTCACTTGGGTTGCGTGTGGCCCCTCATAAGTCAGTTCTCTGTCCATTCACAAGAAGAAGACGCACACTTTTCACAGATGAGACGGAAATAGGAGGAATGCTGATACCAGTAGCCCGCACTGTCAAGTTCCTAGGCATACACCTTACTTCTAAATTGGACTGGTCTCGACATATAAATGAAATGCTGTCGAAGGTGGAACCTTATTATAACCTTCTGCGGTCATTCACGAACACCAAGTGGGAGCTGACCCCAAAACTGCGATGCTATTTTACAGGGCCACGATTAGAAGTCTCCTGGACTATGGGTCAATGTTCTACAGTTCTACATACCAATGCCACTTGCAGAAAATGGAGAGAGCCCAAAACAAAGCACTTAGAGTTATCACCGGTGCTCTGTGCTCAACCCCCCTAAATGCTCTGATGGCTGAGGCGGGCGAACCATCTCCACACACACGTCATACAATGCTAGCGGACAGGTTTTTGGTCAGAATGTATAGTAGGGACCCACACTCGTATAGCAGAATCAGAGCACTAGCGATCCAGAATCTGACTGCTACGTACTGGACCAAGAAACCATCTCCTCTGCTGTGCGATAGTTTCACAGGTCTTTCTGATGAGCTTATTTGGATTGCGTGCTCGCCAACCCCATTACAATTCAAGCTTCCGTATGAGGTATTCAAATCTCGCGTTCCAATTGTACATCTGACGGCAGCCAATCAGCAATCCCTTCGTAACCGGTGGCCAGAGGGCATATTCATCTATACAGACGGGTCGGTACAGGAAGGCGGCGTAGGCTGCGCTTTTTACGATGAAACACACCATCATTCAAACCAGTTTCGTTTGTGGAATAGAGCCAACATCTATACAGCGGAAGCTGCAGCCATATCATTCGGGTTACAACATGCCATTGACATGGGAGCCCAAGGCAAAACCATCGTACTACTGAGTGATTCACAAAGCGTCTTGAATAAAGTACAATCACTCTCCACGTCCTCCCAAATCTCTCCTTTCGAGGGAAAAATTCTGCAGAATATCCACACTCTGAAGTCCAGTGGAAGCAAAACGGTACTCTGCTGGATAAAAGGCCACAGCGGGATAAGCGGCAACGACATTGTCGACGCCATCGCAAAACGAGCTGCCACACACCCGATGCCACCGACATCACCCGAATTCCCGCCAACAGAATTGAAGAAAGAAATCTCCCGAAAAATGCACAAGTTGTGGGACTCGGAATATGCAGCATACCATGGAAATAGATACAAAGCTCTATTTCCAGTCCTGAAAAGGAGCCCTTGGTTCATGTCGGTCAAAGAGGCGAAACCCAAGAGTTTCTACCGAAACATTATAAGGTTAAGAACTGGCCACGGGAGAACAAACTCCCGCATACATATTTTCGACCCACAGACGTCACCTGAGTGCCCTCACTGCATAGGAGAAGAGGAAACCATGCAGCATGTCGTCCTAGAGTGCCCGCGATACAACGATGACAGAATGGACTTACTCGCATCACTCCCAAAGAACATACCATCCCCATTCAATTTGGACACCCTCATCGCCCAAGAACTTTTTCAAATTTATGAAAACATAAATAATTTCCTTTCAAAGATTGATTTTTCATTTTAAATTTTTGAAGCACTGAATTGATTTGTATTTTTAACTTGTAACGGCTGAATGGTGTGTACCGAAGCCAATAAAAAATTTAAAAAAAAAAAAAAAAAAAAAAAAAAAAGTATGTTTGACACATTTGGGGATATCAACGTAGAGCTCCAGAATAATTATAGCTATCCTCCTTTGTACTACGCTGGAAAAAAATGTAACGCTAACGGCAATAAATGTTCCTTCCGGTCATTAGTCAAGTCTTTTGAGGGCAGAAAGAATAATTTGTTCCACGTGACTCTGAATACGATTGAAGAAGAGCGGGCACGTCAAATCACCTAAACCTTAATCTCTAACCTTTAGAACATAAATGGATGGCAAGCTAAGGTTATGAGTTAGGTTATGAAACTAAAATTTATCACAGTGATCTAAAGTTTCTCTTGTTTTTTCAATGAAAAACGGATATATCGATTTTCAACAATTTGTACTGTCGGAAATTTCAAACGCTTCCACTTGACATAAAGTAGGCATGTATAGAAAATTATGAAAGCAGCACAATAAATGATAAAAGATCTTGATGAAAATTGAAACCAAAATGCACAAATGAGTATAAAGAGGACTTTAGGATAAGACTTTCAAAAGAACTAAAGTAGAACAAGGTTCGAACACCGTTTGTTGGACGAGCGTTTGAAACTCCTTTGGAACAAACCTGATGTTTGGATGCGATAACGAGATCATTTGGATGCTCGCCAAAATCACATGTCTTCTCAATGCCTGGAACTCTTCCGCAGGGACTTCCTGCCCATTTTCGGTTAAGAACATTTTAATCAAATCATCGAGGAAGCTGAAACCAACTAATTCATTCGAAATGTTACCGCCCAGGTTGACGGAGATGTGAAACGGACGTTCATGCTCATTCAACGCTAAAACTTGCCACGATCCGAGGAAACGGTTGTCCACAAAAAGTTCAGTGTCACCGACAATCATTTTAATCAAATATTTGCGCGAATTATGACTCACATACCCGTCCACAGTGGTTTCCCAAAATGAGATGGGGATAGTGAGACAAGAAAATACTGAAGCTAAGGATGAATGATCTGGTGTGACGGACTACTTTGCTCGCCCGCTTCTCTTCTCATCATAAACGCATCGATGCGCTTTTTTTATACAGGAACACGTTGATTGATCGCTCATGCACGCTACACTTGTAAATCAAAACTTATTACCCAGTTACTTGAAAGTAACCTGCGGGTTTTTGATCAACATCGATGGAACATTAATTGGACTCCATTCCACGACTGGTTACGTGAATAGTTCCAGTGTAGCACAATTCAAATCATTAAAAACGCGTTTTTAAAGTCGAGTCCGTCATACGAATTACAAAATTACCATGTATGGTGTCAAATTGTTAAGGATAGCGGAAGACACCTCGTGGATTTAATCCGAATCGTTGAAACAAAAACATACATTTTCCTTTTCGCCAAATTTCCACCTAACAGAATGGTTTTGATGAGGACAGGGTGAGTTGTTATGGTTACAGCCTTTCCTGCGAAAAAAACAAGGCCCCCACATTTATGGAAGCAGGTCCTTATTCATTTCCCAAAAAGGACGTACTCAACCGGTTCAGCCATGGACGTGAAGGTCTCGTCAGAATCACACTTAGCTCCTCGTGGTAGGAAGAATAGTTATGGGATCTTCTGAGAAAAAAAAGTCAATTTTCTTCCGAACTTCACGTCGTGTGTCTGTGAACGCGATTGGGAGATGACTAAATCGACTCAAATTTGATGCTTAGCCTGGAAATGATCATGGAACGTCAAGATGAGAGTATGAACAAATCGGTATAATACTGACGATAGTTATCACACTATTGTTGAATTTTTACTTTCCTTGGCTCTACAAAGTAAAAAGGAAAGTTATGTAATCGGCTGAAAAAAAAAAAACTTTGAGTTTTCTTCAGATCTTTACGTTTCAGACCCTCCTGAGTCCGAAAAACATTATTTGGGGAAATGGTCTGTGTGTCTGTGAACTATTTTTAGAGAAAACCACCGTACCAAATCAGCTCAAACTTCATATCTCGCCCGCAGATTACTATGGCACGCCAAAATGAGGGTATGAACAAAATCCACCGAAAGCTAATTATAGTTATCATAGTGATCAAAACACCAAATATTTTTTTTCTCAAAAATTTCTCTAACGATTTTGATTACATTTTTTATATTGATAGCTCCCATTATGGCAACTATACCTAGAAATTCCTATTTGTGGGAAAATGACGAGAGCAGCACAATAAATTGCCAAAACTTTCGACGTAATCGATTTTAGAGTGGTTTTTAGAGAAAACGACCGTACCAAATCCCCTCAAACTTGATATCTATCCCGCAGGTTACCATGGGACGCCAAAATAAGGGTATGAGCAACATCCACCGAAAGTTAACTATAGTCATCATAGTGATCAAAACACACAATTTTTTTCTCAAAAACGGCTCTAACGATTTTGATTACATTGTATTATATAGCTCTCAATATGGCAATCACACCATGAAATTCCCATTCGTGGGAAAATGACGAGAGCAGCACAATAAATAATCAAAATTTTCGACGAAAATCGTTTTTAGCGCAGTTTTTTCCTTATAAACTCCGCTGGGATGTTAGTAGAAAGTTAAAGAAAATTGGTATTGTAGTCCAATCCATACCTAAAGCGTGAGTGTTTAAAAACGCTCATGAGGTACATGGTACATGAGGTACACTTCAGAAATTCCTGAATTTCAACTACCGCCGTTCCGCTTACTACCAGTTCTAACAGTTATTACCCATTAACTCTGCAAAAGTGATTATTATCCCTCTCCAAAAAATTCGTGTACAGCCTCATTAATTTTCTGTGTACCAATTGCTCAATAATGGTCCTATAATGAGTATGAGCAGCACAATAAATTCCGGAACTGTAAGCGCTACCGCTTCCTGCTGCTGTGACGTGTTGTTTGACCAAGTTCAAATTAACTGAGTGATGAATGAATTGAGTAAGTAGAATTAGCCATGTACAAAGTGAATTGTTGTGGAGCTAAGGAAAGTTGTGTGTTGCAACGCACCAGATATTTTCCTTTGAAACGGCTATTACGATTTTGACTCAAACTCTTGTCTGGATACTTCCAAATTACTAGACAGTAATAGAATTCTCAATAGTAGAAAAAATTTGGGAGCAGCGCGATAATTTATCAAATGTATCGAAGAAAGTCGACGAAAAATTATGGTGGTAGTGTGGACAATAAATAGATACAATGAAAGTGAAATAACGTCGTTTCTGTTACTACCATTAATTACAGCTTTTATCCGATAATTAAAAAACGGTAAACACAGTCGCTGAATAACAGTGTAGAGACACGACACTCTTGTAAACCACCTGTGATCAATCACGACAGTGGCCAAAGTACGAGCGAGTGGGTAAATTCTGGATCGTGAAACGCGGCCACTTTCCACACAAATGAGAACGAATGAGTGAATGATTGTTTGGGCTGAAGAACGTTGTGTGATCCGTCGGACCACATATATTACTGATGACAATGACGAAGACCACCTCCCCCCCCCACCCAACACACATTGATCACTCAGAAAGGTGACGTTACGCTGTAGAATGAACTTCAGATTCGAAATGGCAACAAGGTACAAGACGCTGGTCTCAGTTGACTACAATACGCAATGCAATGATCAAAATACGAGCGCCGTTATTTTTGCTCGAATAGTGCTGTTTTTCGCCTTTTGGAAGCAGCATAAAGTTATTTATAATGTCCTCATGTTTGGGCAAAACAGCGTGTCTACTGAAGCGCGCTAAGGACGTGCTGATTAAAACTTCGGTGTACCAAGAATTGATAATATTGAACAATATGAAGCAACAATAATATTTAAGACCACTCGATGGACGAGAAAACCGCTACGAATTTGAATGACCCATCGATGTTGGTCACGTCGCGGTCAGAGTGCAAATGCGAAGGCTCTTGGATCTGAATGCAACTGAGCATTCGTCAATAAGCGATCAACCTCTGGTGGTTTTCCCCTCTGAGAATGAAGCTCTCTAACGGCTTTCAAAATGGGCCCTGTGGGCCAAGCAATGTGGGGACTCGCCATTCATCGAAAACCACATGAAGAGCTCGCTCACATCGAGGCTTTCCAATTCATGTCGAGTGGGCGTTACACACTGCATTTACGACTAGGCCTAGACCGCTATGGCAACGATTAAAACGAGCATTATCCAACTTGGTCCAACTGCGGCTAGAGGCTCTAGTAGAGTAGTCCTTTCGAATCCTATCATTCCTGTTCATTGTGCTCAAACAATGCACTTAATTTTGAGCCGTTTGACTCGCCATCGTATGGCTGGAACATATTATATACGCCATCATATGCGCTGAAACATGTTGACGGTTTTGACGTTGACAAATAGTAGTGCGCGTCCAAAGGTCATCTACACTTCCCTGTTAACTTCAATTAACAGCTTGATGTCAAATCAAAAGCAATTAGCTCATTCACATCAACCATTTAATGGTTTCATTCCAGTGAGGAATACAAATGAAAACTTCAACAGCAAGAATAGCCTTGATAGTTAGTGATCCGCAGATTCGTGAAGAATTGGGTTAGTTTCGCCAGTAGTAAGTAGTAATTGGGTTAGTTCCGCCAGTGGGTAAATGACTCAAGTTAACATACCTGTTTGGTGAGTCCGTCTCCTCTCGCTGGTGAGATATGCGGCCGTTAAGTCAGTAATTAACGGCCAGACGATGATGTCTTTACATCGACTTCACTCGCCCACAGTATCTCACCAGCCAGAGGAGACGGAATCACCAAATTGGTGCGTTAATTTTGGTAAAAAGCATTATGTTCTTATCTGCGTCCGTAGCCGCTCGATCAACATTCCGTATGTCGTATCGAAAGACCGCCTTTTTCCGGTGCATTCCTTTCTATTCGAGCATTTCCCAAATTTGTCTGGTTTGCGAGTGCTATTTCCAGGATTTTCTCGTCAGATCCGATTTTACTAGGGCCACCTCTGCGACACGCCGAAAAGACGGAAATTGGTAAGCTCCCTTTCTCCCCCCCCCCCTTCAAACATTAGACTAATAGACCTGCTAAATGGACATTACGCAGTTAGGAACACACTGCGCGGATTCAACTCGACCATCGGAGCTCAATGCTCCTATGGGGAAATAAAAACGGTTGAGCATATCATATGTGAATGCCCAATATGGTTCAGAATCCCCAAATTTGTGTAGGGAACCGGAAGATTCCAGTACCCATTCTAAGAGTCAAAGCTGAATCCCTTTTACATTTAGGTGATGGGAAATGGGCCCATTTGTGATCACGACTAACGTCATTGTTCCCTCGGCTTCGGCTGATGCCCTACAGTCTCCTTCTTCTTCTCCCTTTCTTCCCCTTTTTATAATCTTTCAGACAGCAACATTCGCCACTATTTTCGTTTTTCATAAAAATGATTGTTGTGTACTATAAAAAAAATTATATCGCCTAATGCAACACAATTAAGCTTACAAACGTATAACAAGCAACATATATTCTAGTTCAATCAAGAAATTTCGCTCCTGGAGAATCCATCCTTGAAAATACTTATTTATAATGTTGCAGGTCTGGAACATCAATACGTGTATTAATGGTAGGCGTATCTCTTTTTAATTGAAACAATGAAGTAAAAACGCTTCAAATTACACAAATTGTTTATTATGTCCTTTTGCAGCATGATTGGGGCTGCATTTATAATCAAACTACGGCTGAATTAACTCATTTGTGAACTACAATGTTTGTAGAGCACCTCCAAGGCCCATCTTAATCAGCACTTTCGAGACCCATGTCATTCGGTTAAGCATCGGAAAATATTAGCAGACGACACGAAACAACGGAACAACAAAAATTGATCGTTTATGGACCTCACGAGACAATTGGCTTGAAGTTACAGAATTTTCCTGGATCAGACCAAACCTAAACCTGTGAGACTCGTTTCATTTGAGTCAGCATCGAAAAATACTTGGGAGACAATACCAAACACGACGTAATTGCAATAAAACATTTTGGTTAATATTTCAAACGATTTTTCGCCCGCGACAATCCGATCTGATTGCCTAGTACGCGAGCACCACTTCATCACAGGTGGAATGTGGATGTTTTAGACCACGTTAAACGAATTATATGGCCTGTACGGCGGACGGATCCCACAAGGAGTGTAGTGTGACCGATTTACGTTCCTTCACTAGGGGGAGGAATACTCCAGGACGTAGGTTTGTAGAACTCCTTCACACTGTCACGCTTCTCCTTTGCAAGGGCTTTGATCATCTACGCAGCATAACACCGACTGAGAAGATGACTGAAACAGTTATTGCTTTTGTCAATCGGCACCAGGGAGAAGGGAGAAAGATATTCGACAGAAAGATATCTCAGTGCCGCTCAATCCTCTCCTGCGTGAAACCCTACTCTCAGATTTTGTGATGTTAACGTTACAATAGTCTAAGCCTTTACTTTCGTGTTGTAACAATTCATATTAGTGTGTTGTTGTCGTATTGTGTTATTTATTTCCATGAAGTTACTGAGTGAACCCACGAGCCGTGAGACGTTACGTCCCGAATGAAAAAAACTCAGTATAATTCCCCTGTTTTACGACGACCGGTTCGAAATGAGATACCGTTTTAGAGAAGCCACTGTCCTGAACATTCTGATGAAAGGTACCTTGGAGGAAACTCCTAATGTACTGTCAGCTCTTGTTCTTGTCGGAGGAACTCGTTATATCGCTCCTCTGAATGTATTTCATACTTACGTTATCAATCATTAGGTCTCTCAGGGACACTTCTTCCTCAGTAGAAAATATATTTATATGGTTTGTTTCATGATTTTCGTAACAACTTAAAGAATGAATTATATCAAACTAACAGGGTTTTTCCAACTGGTCAAAACCTGTACGTGTTCCTCTGACAGTTTATTGAGCGTACAAAAGAACCGAGATCGAAAAAAGCTGTTTTTTAAAATAAATGTACAGCTTGAACGCTCCAGCGAATCTAATTAACCCGATGGGGTGCCATTTACTGACATATGCCGACCACCCCTTCATTTCAGCTAAGAGCCGTTGAATGGAGACATGAACCAAAATATTGGATTCCTCGATCAGGGACGGATTATTTTTCCTGGGGCTCATGAATCTGCAGTTCGCATGAGGCTCACATCATTCAACAATTCTTTTGTAGCATCAACAAGATGGTACGTCTGTTGAAGGTGACTAACGTCCAAGTTTTGTTCGTCTGAGGTTCTAACTCAGCAATTACCAAATGCAGTGAAATCGTGGCGATATTGAAACACTGCAACATAAAACAGATGCTCTAATACAGTCGTCGACCTCAGCACACGCTCACCATAACCTTGAGGGCTATGAATACTTCCTCGGAAGCCCCCAAGAAATGCTTTCTCTGCGACCTCAGGTTTTTGTGCGATGATCTTCTTCCCCTAAAATACTGTCACCACAAAAAGGCTCACGAGCAAAACCTTAAATTAAACAAGCTCGTTATAAGCAGTAGTGGGCAGCGTTTGGGTGAACTAATTTGTCATTTAAGGTTGACAAGGTGGACGTAAAGCAACTTTGATGGGTGACATAAGGAAAAGAACTCAGACCTGCTACCGTTTTTGTTGGCCGAACGCCGGTAACCGTTAATGCTCGAGTGGCCATCGAACCGACTTGGGTTACGAAGAGACGGAAATGTCATAAAACCTTCAACAGCAGGATTTAATTAAAGTCGTCTGTCTCCCGAGGAGGAGTATGGTGCAAGAAAAGCTCAGAGGAAGAGTGAAAACGTTTTCAGCATACTCAAAAGAAAGAAGACTAGAAAATTAAGTAGAAGGCGATGAGAGTGATGTATCACTAAAAGCTTGTACCGACAGTTAAAAGCACGAAGCCTCGAAACAGAAGAGGATTAACTCACATTTTTGCTCAACATCCTTCGCGAGGTTTCTTCCGTTCAACCATCAGCATTCGTCATAGTTAACGGGTTTCTTTTTAACACGTTCTAAGGTTGGAGAGGAGTTTTTCTCTCTTGCCGTTACATTATACGACGGCGTATTATACCAAAATATTTAATAATGTAGAAATAGTCCACGACAAAAATGAATATTGGCACGATATTCGGTCTGTAAAGCATTGGCAATTATTTCGAAGGAACGACCGACCTGAAGCAGCCCAAATATGGATGATTTGAATTTATCATTTGAACATTTCAATATTTCTACATTATTTAAGAACAGTTCACTAACTTATCCATCAGAAGACTATTCACTACTTAGTAGAAGCTCAACAACCTACAGGACGCTTTGCGTTGCGTACTTCTCTTGCGCTTCGTTGTTCGAAGAAACAAAACGCTACTTTTCTCAGCCCCACATTCACTTGGCGATTTGTAAAACTCAGTTTGCGTAAAATTCGTGGCTCTTACACAAGAACTAGTGGCTCGCGAATTTATTAAGTAGCTCTTATCTATACCAAGACTATAATTGAGCCATAATGAATAGGTGATTTTATAGTGTCAACATTTTTGTTGCGTTCAGAGTTTTGGAATTATCGAGGGAAAACCTTGAGAAATACAAGTGTTGATTAGGTGGACTGGCGTTCGTTAACATACATCGTTGGCGTACAAACAATTGGACTACCACGTCAATTTTTATAAAGGTTTTAGTAAAATGCGGGCGGAGTTTACAAACAACAATTACGCAACAATTTTTTAGTTATCCGAAGGTACCCATACAAGAAAATTCAACCAAAATCGTGAAAGCCTTTTTCGAGAAAACTCTATTTGGCGTTTATTCACTATGATTATTATATTCAGTTTTGGGCCGATTTTGCTTATATCATAATTTTGACGTTTCATATTGAGCTGCGGGGTAAATATCCACGTGAAGTAGAAAAACCCTGCAAATTAAACCCTGCTCCGAGACCCATCCGATTCAATTCAGCATCGAATACTAGTAAACCATACGAAACATGACCTGACTACAATGGAACTACGGAAACTAAATATTCCCCCCGCGCCAGGCGCCCGTAAACGTCTGTAGGCAAAAAGAGTCGGGGAAATTGGGACGGGGCTTCCAGCGAACCCATTGTGAGTCGAGCGGGCGTTGCGAGGCGGGCGGGCGGGTGGATTTGATGAGACGGGAGGGAGTACAAACGACGAAACGTTGACTTCTGCCGTAGTTCCCGCGTTATACCGCGTTTCGTTAATTTTTTTTACCATTTTTTGCCCATAACAACCATGGGCTTCGTCCGATCCAATTGCCGAGATGGCGGGCACAACTAGATACCAAAATAGATTTTTCTGCGAAAGAACGAATTTTTTAGACCACGTTAAAGGTACAAAACGGCCCGGACGGCGGACAGGCATTGCTAATTTGGAATCTCCATGTCTTGAAACGTAAAGTATCAAATTTTGAGGGGGGGGGGGGGTTGTAAAAAAATGTTCGTGACCGAAAACATAGGGTTATTATTCAGAATGAATAATAAACCAAAACAGTCAATGTAACTGCTGCTGTCTGAACATACGATATCTTTAGACATTGCCAAAAATATATTGAGCTTTTCTCGCTATTTCGCCCACCGATAACAATTTTTATTCATCGACCAAGTGCTTTATAATTGAAACGTTTCTCAAACGGTGTTTTTTTTGCAGACGCGTTGGAATGTAACGATCTGGCAATTTCAAAAAGGGTTCCCCCACTTCATAGGGTAAAGCGTATGAAAATATCAGGTGCGACACATCACGCAACTTTTCTCAGCTCAACCTAAATTCAATAGTTTTCATGGCTTTAGCTGCTAGTTCGATTTATTATTCACGCAGTTCATTTAAACTTGGTAAATCACCAGTCCACAGTAGCAGAAAGCGGTATCGCTCACAGTTCCGGAATTTATTGTGCTGCTCCTACTCATACCCTGAGCAGTTGTTACAATGAAGATTGATACAGTGGTATTTTTTTAGAAGGATAGTAATCACTCGTCCAGAGTTATCGGGTAACCACTTTTAAAAAGCGGTAGATTAAATTTCGGGATTCCTGTGGTGGCCCCTGTATATCTTATGAACGTTATCAAAATTCCATCGCACAGGCACTTAATTGGAATACTACTTCAAATTTTCTGAAGATTAGAGCTCGGTTTATAAGGAAAAAACTGAGCTTAAATCGATTATCGTCGAAATATTTGGTAATTTATTGTGCTGCTCTCATCATTTTCCCACTGACGGGAATTTTATCGTACAGTTTCCTCACTAAGAGCTGTCAATATAGAAAATTCATTCAAAATCGTTAAAGTGGTTCTTTAGAACAAAGATATATGGTGTTGATCACTATGATAACTATAGTTAGTTTTGTCATACCCTTATTTTGGTATTTCATGGTGATTTGCGGGCTAGATACCACGTTCTTGGTGATTCTGTCGTATTCATTCAATCGCTTTCAAAAACACACACAGGCAGTTTCCCAAACGGTTTTTTTTTGGCCTCAGTAGGGTCTGAACGTAGAGATCTGGAGAGAACTTTACTTTTCAGCCAATTACGTCAGGACCAATAAAAGTAAAAATAGGTGCACCTCAGAAATGGATCTGTGCTCAATAGCTCCCAAGTTGCCTTTCGTGACGGGGTGAAAAACGTTCGAGTCATGAGGAGGCACTTGAACCACGACCTAAACCGAATGAACCATACGCTACCCACCACAAAATTCAGTTCTTCGACGTACCATTCTGATATTGCATTGATACGTCGTGTCAGGGAAGTGAATATAGAACGGTGTCTATTCTGCAAGGTTCAGAGAGTAAGAAACCAACGCAGATGATGAGTTGGAGGATGCCGCTCGCTGATTGGGATAGGAATACTCATCGATGACGAAGGGAGTATATAATTTACGGCTTGCTGCGTGAATCGCTCGGGGATTACACGCCTGGAAGGCTCAGAAGTTCTCGTTTCACCCCAACAAGGGAGTTATTACTCTAAATGAACGGGTATTTGTTGGCCACAATTCATCGTGAATGTTTTTTACGAATAAGAAGGGCAGTTGAGCTCATTTGTAATTGCTACATCATTTGCGAATTTGCATACCTTTACAGATTACGTGATTTTTAATGTATGAGAGGTTTTTATTTCTATCGATTCGAGCTTTCGAACTTCAGGAATCTGTGTCAAATGGATGCGATTTGCGTTCTATTAGTACATAATACTCTACGGATTTCGGAATATATATAGTGTGTAATATATAATAATTCGTGACAGTTTGAGAACCGTCGTTTATCACGAGAAATTAACGCGCTTGGTACTGAACACCAACTGTAGTGCGTTTGCGGTACTGGAGGTGTTGGCTGAGATCCCACCTTTCGCTCACTCCTAGGTACATGATTTGCTTTTCAGGAAGGAACCTGCGGCCGTCAAAACGTATTGTCGATGCGCTATTTAGTTTTCCTTCTTAGACGATTAACTGGGGTTTTTCATCAGCCACCTGCAGCTTGACATGTTCGCACGCTTGAAAGGATAAATTAATTTTAGAACCGTTAAATACAATTTGTCCCAAATTCTGATTATACTCCAATACCCTCACATCCCACTCACCGCCAAGAATACTAACCTTGAGAAAAGCCAATCAATAAGCATTTTCCTCACAAAACCATCGTCTGCCACAAAATGTACCTTCGCGTCTAATGGCAAAATGATGGCACCCGCAACACCTAATCAAATCCCACGCCAACCCCGAACAACGCCTCACCAACATTATGGATTGAAACTTCTCCCACTCTTCCCCGTGATAAAGTTAGAGTGTTTCATTATTCACGTTTTCTTGATAACGTTTTTACACGGGCATTGCGGCAGAACACGGCTCTGGTCTCCGTGAGAATACTCTTCCCGATTTTAGTTCGCGAAAGAAAAGAGGGCAGCAGAAGAATGTTGAAGATAATCCGATTTCACGCGTATTTTACCAGCCTCCCACGCTCTCCCTGTAACTTATTCTCCTCCCCTGTTATTCCGATCCATAAACCTGTTCTTTGTATTCACTAGACCTCTTTCCCACCAAAACCGATATTGAGTAGTTTGGAACCGACTGTCGAGAACCGCAATGTACTCAGTTATTCTAACGCTACACTTATTGTGAAGATTGTCTCCATCGTGTGTAATCATTATGTGTATATAAGGGGTCGTATTCAATGGGAGTTTCAGAATGACGAGCGAGCGACTCAATGAAAACAACTTTAGCTTCTGAGATCTGAACCAATCCCCGTGGATGAATTGCGATGAGGCGGTGAAACCCGTTCTTCTAATCCACACACGTGAAACTATCGCCTTTCTCTATGGCGACCTAATATCTGTCAACGGCGCGAAGTTCAAGGGAAAATACGCAGGTTCCACTTTATACCGAGTCCCATCCACGCGCTCATGGTCCGCGAGAAGTTTAGCATAAGCTGGTTTGTCGTACGTTAAGTTAACCTCATGAAATTTCCTGGATGAATCCCTTGGGAAGATTTAACACGACAAATGTCAATGCGTTCGTCGAACCAAATAGCAAACCACAAACGAAATAGTTCGAAGAACACATCTCCTGGAATTTATTGTGAACCATCATACTTTACCAATAACATAGTCTTTTATAGATATAGTTTTCATTTTTTTAGGGCAACTATTTTCCGTCAAATTTGACCTTCACGGAGTTCAACTTTTTAAACAGATTTGAAACTATTATTCACGCAAAACACAAGTTGCAATGAGACAGGGCTGAAGAGAACTGGAGGGCTCTAACAGACTTATTTAGTCGTAGATGTACAGTTAGCAGTACGCGCCTGAAGGACGCTTACACAGCGTTTATGTTATTAACGTCAGCAAGTTAGGGATCCATAACTTTCATTTACTCAAATTTGAGGAAATTGAATTAATGAATCAAAAAAATGATTGCTAATGCAAGAGACTATTCTGATTACATTTCGTTTTTGAGAAGAACATGAATATAAAAAGTATTGTTATTTCCTCTTTGGAAAACTGAATGATTTTCGTGTTCTGAATTCAATTTTCAGCAATCAGTGATTGAAGATCGAGTCACTACCGTTATGATGCCTTTCCTCATTTTTCGACGCATAGCACCAAATTGGTTCGAGTCTTCGTCCTCGGACTTCCCCATGTCGTTGTCTCCGAGTATTTCAATACCTGCCCCTCACCTGCAGTCGGTTGGAACTAACAGCCTCCTTTCCCAGGTTTTCTCCTATCTTTATCTTTTTCTCCCCAATTTCATTTTCCTATCGACGACAGAGCATTTCCAAATTCATGCCGGTTCCAACTGTCACCCCTGTAACTTCTCGCTCTCTCATACCGTTGCCCGCGCCAGTTCATGCGATCCGAGTACTGCCCTTGGGTCGCCCATTTGTACACCATCTCAGCTCATTTTACTTTCCGCTACCCGAAGGGAAGGAAAGTATAGTAATCGGCCCAAGAAAAAAATTTGGGTTTTCTTCAGATCTTTACGTTTCAGACCCTACTGAGTCCAAAAAACCTAATTTCGGCGCGTGGTCCGTGTGTGTGTGTGTGTATGTGTGTGTGTCTGTAGTTCAATTTGCGGAAGAACGGCTGATCCGATTGAGTTGGTTCTTTTTTCGTATTGTTTGTTATTTTTTGTAGACACCAAAATAAGGTTATGGACGATTTCGGCCGATGGGAAGGGGGGGGGGGACGAAAATGTACCAAAAACTATGGTTTTTGGCATTTTTATCGAAACCGGCTCAAACGATTTTGATTAAACTTTCAAATTATCTTCTCCTAATCAATACCTAACTTTTCTTCTCTATACATATCTCCATGAAAATACGGTGAACGGAGATATGGGCCCCTGAAGCAAAAATAGGTTTTTTTACGCTTTTTGGCAAAACGGCTTCAGCGATTTTCACCAAACTCACAGGATGATTTCAAATAATTATTACCTACATATTCTTCCCAATAAATGTTCCTGTGATGGTCCACTGAACAGAGATGAAAATCAAAATGTGTCAAAAATAACGTTTTTTCTAACATTTCCGTGAATTCCAGGGTAACTTTTTCACCAGACGTGATAAATCCTAATGGAGTGTCTTTTAGTTACCCATACCCACATTTTGTTTCGTATAATTATTTCTGTATATGTATGTTGAACGGAGATATAAGCCAAGTTAACTCAGAAAAAGAGATTTGTCGAATATTAATTTATCGGTATTCCGATTTTCTCAAAAACGGGTCTAACGATCTTGATCAAACTTTCGGAGTACTCTCAGCTAACTAGTCCCTACATTTTCTTCTCCATACATGTTCCTGTAAAAATGCGATGGACGAAGATATAGCGCCCGCCTATGTAGGTGGTGGTCGAACTTGAAGGGGTGGCGGAAAGTTGTGTGTCGCTACGCACCAGATATTTTTAACTCAACTCAATTCCGCTCGCATATTACAGTCCTCCTCACGCTCACCGAGTTTCATTTTTATTTCAATCGACGATTTTTCGGTGTGACGGTGGTGAAAATGAATCATAACGAGTGCCCGTTTTGTTGACTATAATTTATTTAATTCCACAGGTACCAAATGAAAAACGATTCGAAGGCTGAATTTCTCAAAAAGAAAATATCAGGTACTACGAATGGTCAATTTTTCCTCACCACCATGTTGACATACTCGTTACGTTTTCTTTCAACGACATTGGGAGAGCAAAACACAGGTATCGAAGTTTTAGATTGATCCAAATATTTTGAATCGTTCCTGCCAAAAAATACGCGTGCTTCTCAGGTTTCTACATCCGTTGGCAGTGTTATTGAGAATTGGTATCTAAAATCTCGACCCTTACACAACACTGCGTTAATAACTTTCCATTGAAAACCCAGGATTCACCAATGACACAACCCTTATCTGCAGTAACTTTCATAGGCCAGCCAGCACTTGGAAAGCATGGGCGCGCTTGGTTGCGAGGTGGCTAGCAATCTGCGCTAGCATTCACCCGCACGGACGCACCGAAATGCTAGTTTTCTTTGTCAAGAGCCGCCTAACTATACAGTGCCATTGAAAACTCGTTTTTCTAACCACCGAATATTATCATGCTACTACTATGAAAAATGAGGGAAAGGGAGTGAAAGGAGTGGGAGAACGTGAAGCACGAAGAGCCGAGTTTCTCATGCACTTATTTCGTGACATTAGTTTGTTCCCTTCCAGCGTGACGGTTTTAGCAGTTAGGGGAAGGCTAAAGCTCGTTCTATGCTGAAAACAGGGTAAAACGACAAGGTCTTTACTGGAATGAACATTCATGCAAAATTTAATTCACATGTATTGGAGTGAACATGTTAGAAAATATCATTCTCATCGTCTTTCGCCTTTTCTCTTGATGAAGAGCATCAGCTGAGATATGTACTCTTCTTGTGTGGAGCACGGCAAATCTGATACTCAAACCCTCTTCGAAAGAAAGCTTTAAGCTTTAAACTACAGAGTTTTCATCAATTTAGAGTGAAAAAAATAAAATGGATCAGACTCAACGGTTCAGTTCGAATAAAATATATTATTACAGAGGATTAAGCGACGAAAACAGAACACAACAGAACCCTAATTGTAAATAAACGTGTTCAAATGACAACTGAAATTTTATTTCACCACAAAATAATAATTTTACGTCTGGGGTGCATTCCGGGAAAGTTGATAAATGCACGGAAGTATACCCTTCAAATATAATAGTAAAATTGTGTACAACAAGGTATCCACATCACTTCTTCGACGTTAAGTCGTTATCAGTGTAGACTCACTATCACATATTCCTTTTAAAGCTCTTGCAGGCTAATAACGTCTTACCAATTCCACAGGTTCTCAATATCCTTTCTCCCAACTCAACCGTATCGCCCGGTGGCTCATGGAGTTTTGCTTCAAAAACCTTAGTGCAGACTTTCGAGGGGTTGCAATTACTGGCAAAGCTTCTCTTCTATTCCGAATCATAAACTCCAACCCAATCCGCTCAAGATATTATTGGATCGTTAGCTTCCCGGTGGAGTCCCTCGTCGAACTACTATAAAACTCCACGGAATTGGCTGGAGCATTTCGACGGATCGGCGGAAAAACGTGTCACCCTATAAGTGGAAATGGAATTGTAGGGGGGGGGATGCGTACGAGAAAATGGGTGGCTAAACGTCGAAGCGTTCAAACATTGAAGATTTGAAGAGCGACAGAATAACGCTGAATCCTACTTTTCTAACTCAAGGCAGAAGCTCGGCCCAGTAACCTAAATAGTGGTCAGCGTACTCATCAATTTATGCTCGTGAAAGAGGGAACAACGATTTTTGAAACACTGCTCTTCGCTTGACAGCTTTTGGGTTATTATTCAGAATGTTTTCGGTCACGAAAAATTTTTTACAACCCCCCTCAAAATTTGATACTTTACGTTTCAAGACATGGAGATGCCAAATTTGCAATGTCCGTCCGCCGTCCCCCGTCCCCCAACCCCCGTCCGCCGTCCGGGCCGTTTTGTGCCTTTAACGTGGTCTAGAAAATTCGTTCTTTCGCCCAAAAATCGGATTTGGTATCTAGTTGTGCCCGCCATCTCGGCAATCCGATCGGACGAAGCCCGTGGTTGTAATGGGCAAAAAACGGTTAAAAAAATTAACGAAATGCAGTACAACGCGGGAGCTACAGCGTTTCGTCGTTTGAACTCCCTCGCTCCCGCCCGTCTCATTAAAAAAGCAACCGCGCTCGAGGCGAGTGAGCGTGCCTCCCAACGACGCTGCCACTCAACTCCCCTTTCGCCTTTCACTTCGAGCGCCCCCGTTCCAATTTCTCCGACGTTATGGTTTTAATACGATTCAATTTTTTTAGATTCTTTATTTTCATTCTCATTTTGGTTTTTTTCATAGATTTTTGGTTAAATTTTGATATTAGTATTTAGCGTGCATGTTTACATATTAAAATTCAGTTTTTTCTAGATACTTTCGTTTTTTTTTGTTTATTTTAATATTACGATTCAGTTCTTTTCGACCTTTTCTTGGGTTTCATTATGATATTTTTCGATGCTGAATCGAACAGGATGGGTCTCGGAGCATTAATGCTAGGTCAAGCTGATTATCCGAATGATAAACCGTTGTGTAATAATTTTCAGGGTTTTTTAGTTACTCGGCAGCTTCAGGGATACTCTATAATATTCAACGCTGTACATATACGTCTAATGGGTTCGGCAACTGCATCAGGAAAACGTGTATTATAAACTCACGTTTCAAGTATGACGTTTTAACCAAAAACCAGCAGCTGGACCCCCCCCCCCGTCATGTAGGGGTAGTCTCAAATGAGCCTGATGTCCTCTTAGGTTCAGTTCCCGATTTGGCGTTCCCAACCATTCTCGCTTAAAGCACAAGACAGCCCCACAACCTCATCCAGCCGAAGCTTATGCACTCCAAGCACTCTGAGGCGCACTGCAGCGAGCCGCTCACACACAGTACATGCTGCCTCTCGCGAGTTTATCGGCCTTCTATTCATCTACCACCTGGCGCTCAAGACAGTGTTGAGGCGTTCCTCTTTGCCAAGGTCTCCAGACCGGTCAAGCATTCCCAAACGAGCCCCGACGAAATAGTGCAAGAGTCCATCGCTTTAAGTGCAGCCTGACTATCTGACATAATGTATATCTTTTCCCGTTAGCCCCGTGTGCATGGAGGATTGCAGCTTTTTTCTAGAGTTGGGCCATGAGCCGAGAACTGGAGAAAAACTGACAGATTGGAAATATTTTTGCAAGCTGTTACAGTTTCAATTAAGCCAGTGTAATACAGCAGGGTCAACAACACCATTCGGCTATTGTGATCTTATCGTCTTCATATCATCATCGCAACATCGAATTTCCAATTCGAACTACGTAAGATTCAGACAACTAGCAACTCCCGTGTTTATATTCGGACCTTCCCTCGACGGCGTGCTGTATTTCAAACCCTCCGCCTAGTTTAAGCTCCCGAAATGTTCCATTGTACGCTATTGAGGAACCTCAAATCAACCGAAATACTCACAGAAGTATCAACCATCGCAATTTATAAACAAAACCGTCCACCCCATTCTTCCCACGTCGTTTATATTCATCGAATAGAAACAGTACTGCCTTTTTTCGTTCGCTCAGCACCATTTCAAAAGTAGTAGGTCAAGGAATATGCTAATCCACCTACGTGAATAGATTCCCTTTGCAAACTTTTTTCTTCGTCTTCCCATTTTAATTATTCAAACTGCAATGTATATGCAACTGTTCTTAACCCAGTGACCTAGTCGACGTTGCTCATTAAGTAAGCAAGAGTGAACGTCACTTATTTTAATTTGGATGGGCATACTTAAATACGATAGAGGGAATAATTATGTTTTAACCCGATGGAGCAAATGTTTTTAATTTTTTATGTTAAAACTCGGAGAGTGGGACAGCAGTGATTGTTGGACGGGAAGAAATATAATGTACGAAATGTTATAGTGAATAATGAGACAGTACCACTATGAATGACTGCCAGCACGTACGACTTCTTGCACTTCAACTTTCCGTTAATCGTGCGAGAAAAAGTTGAGTTTTCGTCTGACCTTGACGTTTTGAAGCTGACTAAGTGTGTGTGTGTGTATCCCAGAGAGCTGCACTGATGTGGATCATCGAGGCCTGTGGGACAGCATCAATCGAAGCATTCCGAGATATCACTGGTTGCCGGTTGATTTTTCCGTTAAGTGCACGGTGGACAAAGGGAGAGTAAAATAAAAGGAGCTTCCTCCGCTCTTGGGCAAACTTCATATAGACCTCTCTGTTCAACGAAAAGTTGCCTCGCTAGATGAAAGGGCATTAGAGTAATGGCGAACGAGGTGGGAATCCTCGTCAAAGGGACGTGAGACGTACGAGTTCTAACCAATATCCAGGAACGTCTTAGGAGAAGGTGGGTTATGGATAGTGGGGCCATACCACCAGACTAGACAGTTCCTCAGGGAACATGGCAACTTAAATGCGCTCTTCTCTCAAAGACTCTTCATCCTGTAGGTCGTGCGCCTTCAGTCCGGAGGAAACAAGAAACCACGTGCTGCTCCACTGTAGATCCTACAATAGTGAGCAAACATTGTTGGAAGAGCAGCCAAACCTTCCAGATTTGATTGCCACTAAGCAAGCTTATAACCATTCCGTCTAGTTTGCAAAGAAGGGTATGACAAAGAAATCTGACCATCAACGATTGGTCCCTTGAAGAACTTGCCACTCAAGTAAATAGAACCCCAACAGATCAGGTGGGAAACCTGATTTCGAACTATGACGAAAGTCATACCTCCGCGCAGTTACACACAGGCAAAAGTGCTCCAGCCATTCCATAACAGGTATTAAAGAAATTGGGTTATATCCGCCAGTAGGCAAATTACTAAAGTTAATGTACCTGTTAGGTGAGTCCGTCTCCTCTGGCTTGTGAGTTACTGTGGGCAAGCGCTTTCGATGTAAAGACATCATCGTCTGGCCGTTACGTCAGTACTCACCTAACAGGTACGTTAACTTCAGCATTCCATAACAGTTTTGATAAGGAAGCAGACCTGTATGTGTGTATTCCTTTCTAGTGACGTAAGCGCCCCGCAAGCATCTGGCTTATTGCTGTGGCCAGTCTTGGAATCGTGACACGCTGATTATGTGTCTTCCAGTTCGTGACACATATTCACAATGCGGAAGATGCTAGGCTATTGACGTTATCTGGTTATCCAGAAGCACAGCTCAATATCTCTCCCCCTCTCTCTCACTATCCTTCTCTCTCGCTAGTCTTTCTGATTAAAGCCAGAAGACGTTCGAGAGATGTCTAGAGACGTTCGCAGAAACATCGTGATCCAGCGCCAACGAGAGGTGCGGAACGCCTAACTCAAACAAGTTTTCACGAGCTCAGAAATGTATTCTTGAGGTCTTCAGTACGTATGGCCGTAGTAAGGTGCCTGAAGAAGAGCATGGAAATGCCTCTGATATACTTCATTGTACTGATGTAGCGTCACAAATTATGCATTTAAACCCTCAATTATAATTATCACGAAGGCCAACCAGCGTAGTGGTAGAAACTTCCGTTTCCCAGGGCCGTTTTTGAAACAACCGGTCGTGGGCTCCTGTTACGAGGTAAGTGAAAAATTGCACGAAATTCATGGAAAAACTTAATTCTAAGTTTCTTGCCTCGCAGTTTGGATTGTGAATGTGAAAAGCTACGTGAAGCAATGTGCTTATCCAATGTGCCTTCAAAGCAGTGAACAAGTCGGAGGTGAGGAGAGGGAGTTATCAGCTGGCTCGGGTCGTAAGTTTTCCGTCAGATCAACTAACTTTGAATAACAGCACAACAGTCTTAAAATAGCTGAAGCAAACGTTCTGTAACTCCCTGAAACAGCGTCTCATTGAAATAGAATCGTGTTGTTGTTCACGAAACGGCGTATAAGAGAGTACGTATGGGGAATTGGTTTTACTCAGGTTCAGGCCTATCTGGAGGAAATTATTACCAAGATACTGAAGTCAGTCGAAACCTTGAATTTGTCCCACCGCTCACAATCTGAGAATTAATTTCTCTGAGAGGGGTCGGAAGGGAATACTCGCGTTTGATAGACACGCCGCGTTGAAACACATTTCGATGTAGTCGCAAGACAGATATTTGACACGAAAAAGGTTCTTCTTTTTTGGGGGGAACGTTAGAGCGAGGATCTGCTCCTAGTGGCAACGTGAATTCACTCCTGCGTATTGAGAACCAATCCGGAACCTGCTTATAACTTAGCTCTACGTTAATTCACTTTGTACATGGCCTTTGAACTTGGCCAAACAACACGTCACAGCAGCAGGAAGCGGTAGCGCCTACAGTTCTGGAATTTATTGTGCTGCTCGTACTCATTCCAGGACCATTATTGAACTGGTACACAGCTAATTAATGAGGCTGTAAATGCGATTTTTTAAAAAAAGGATAGTAATCACTTTGCCGAGTTATTGGATAAAAACTTTTAGAACTGGTAGTAAGCGAAACGGTAGTAGTTGAAATTCAGGAATGTATCTCATGAGCGTTTTTAAACACTCACTCTATAGATATTGGATTGGACTACAATACCAATTTTTTAAAAACATTCTACTAACATTCCAGCGGAGTTTATAAGGAAAAAACCGCGGCAAAAACGCTTTTCGTCGTTAATTTTGATAATTTATTGTGCTGCTCTCGTCATTTTCCCACGAATGGGAATTTTATAGTAAAATGATCTTATTAGGAACTACCAATATAAGAATTTTAATCAAAATCGTTAGAGCCGTTTTTGAGAAAAAACATTTTGTGTTTTGATCACTATGATATTTATAGTTAACTTTCAGTCGATTTTGTCCAAACCCTTATTTTGGCGTCCCACGGAGGCCTGCGAGCGAGATATCAAGTTTGAGTGGATTTGGTACGGTGGTTTTCTCTGAAAATCGTTCACAGGCACACTTACACACACACACACACCTACACACACACACACACACACACACACACACACACACACACACACACACACACAGAAACACATACCATTTTCCCAAATAGTGTTTTTCGGACTCAGGAGGGTCTGAAACGTAAAGATCTGAAGAAAACTCAAAATGTTTTTTTCAGCCGATTACATAACTTTCCTTTCTACTTCGTAGAGCCAAGGAAAGTAAAAACGGGAATAAAAAAAACAGTATTAAATCAAAAGCGTTTTACAATGCCTTGCACAGGGTTCCAAGGAAATCGACTAACATGATCAGCATATTGGAGGATACGATCCTTGGCAATGTATTTCTTGCCACGTGTCAAGCAGAAGCTTAGTTGCGCAGAAATGGAAATACAATGCGAAGTGAACCACTTTACAAACAATAACATATAAAAAAGTACATTGTAGCCAGGGTACGTGAATGATAACAAGTCCCAGTTTCTAGGATGCTGCTAAGGACAGCGGTTTCAACTGGTTGGCGATTAGGAACTGCAAAGTCCATAAAATACAAGATGCTATTTTGACTCATGAATGGAATGGAGTGATTCAGGAACCGAAACGCTTGTGGTTGTCTCGATGGGAACACTTGGGGCGTGAGATGCATTAAACAAATAATAATCTGACTGAAGTGAGTAGTTGCGGCTGACTTCTTGGTGCCGTGTTGAAACATTTGACTGGAAGAACGCTCAACCATTTCCTTATAAACCGCCATTCAGTTGTTCCGGAGCTCGGCCTTAGTTTCGGAGACATTTATTACGCCTATGACGCTTCACCTTTGAAGTTGGTAGAAGGATATTGTGAGGTACACAATTCATTCGGACGATACTGGAGCAAAGGAAACATTAGGTTTCACAATAGCGGAATGAATCGTTTGATGCCCTGAAACAGCCTGGATCCGTTTCTGAAGACAATCGGAGGGAAGTGATGACGTGAATTCAGCTCTCAACCGTGAGAACGATTTAAGGCATTTCGTGGACTTTGATCGTGATTTGTAAACAAACCAAAGCGAGTGTTTATTGCCCCCAACGACGAAACGTTCGGCTTTCCATCGCCTAAGTTCGCGTCAACGCACATTTCACTGTGACCGAATGAGTACACGACTGTTCAACGAATCTTGACGAACGAGAAAACGCGTATGTAGTTTTTAACGTCAAATATTGGTTGGTTGGTAATAAATCCAAATAAAACGGCACCAAAAGCAGTCGGCTCAAGAAAATAAGGTGAAGGAAGGACGTGGCGAAGGCCAACTCGGCTCTCTGATTTCCTCGAAGCGGGGATCCAACTTTCGCCATTCATCATTCGGATGAACGTTTAGTGAGCCACACCAGCGTGTGGCGTCGACTGCTAAACCCGTGTTCTCCTCGAATGGAAAACCCTTCACACAACTCACTCTTCAATTTATCCAAACTTTCGTCTGATTACTTTTCACTCCGCCACTCGACTGTTCGCGTCTCATTTATTCACGTCAATTCCGCAAAAATGTTCGGCCATCGGTGGTTTTTATTCTCTTGCCCTTCGGAGTTGAAGCTTACATAGTCATTATCAATTTGGAAAAACTGAGGCACATTTTTAAAGTCTTCTCAGTGCGAAATACCGTCATTGGAGAAAATGGCTCGTGTGTTTATGACTCAGAGGAAATGTCGTTGATAACCAGCATCAAAACTAACGTGGGTACCAAAAGGAACTTAAGAGCGAAGTCTGACAACACAACATCGCACATTTATCAAAAACTGCTACTTATTCTAATTAATATCTTCGTATCCGAAGAACTGAACGATAGCATGAAACATGTGGGAAAAATTGATATAGCGCTTTCTTAATAAATCCCCCTCATTAGAAAGGAGAGTTCATACAACTCTCGTCCACTAAGCCACTCCACTAAGGTATCTGCAAGCTGAAACTAAACTAATGATTATAAACTACTAATTTAATAACTCGCATTACCGTTGTCTTTCCACAGTTGGTTTTCTATAGTAAAGAGCAGTAAAGAAGGACTTTCCACAAACAAATATGTCTGATGAATCAAATACACGCTGAAGTTGGTCGGTTCCCTTATATGAATGACTGTTTCTTAACACGCTTAAGAGCATTACATCATTAATGGTGTGAATTCAGGAAGGAAATGATTAAGGTTGGGGTTTGGCTGGCATTCGAGCGACTACTCACAAAGCATTCACAGAACCCAGACCTGTGCAGGTTTGGCATGTGATCATTCAGCCGGTCTCTCGGTAGAGTGCTGTTACTCGTTTGTCCATAAGTGGACGTACGGCCCTGGGAAACCTACGTCGTGTGTTAAGTATTTAGTTGGGTGACAAGTGCCAAATGAAGAGATCATCTGTGTATTTCTTCACGAACTGGGCGAAACAGTTCCAAGCCAAGCTTTGGAAGCAGGTGTGGCTGCTCTTTCATCCATGGGGCTCACTCCAGAAATTCCTGAGTTTCAACTACCGCCGTTTCGCTTAATACCAGTTCTAACAGTTTTTACCCTATAACTCTGCGAAAGTAATTACTATCCTTCTTCAAAAAATGTGTGTTTACAGCCTCGTTGATTATCTGTGTACCAATCGCTCAATAATGGTCCTGCAATGAGTACGAGCAGCACAATAAAATCTGGAACTGTAAGCGCTACCGCTTCCTGCTGCCGTAAAGCGTTGCTTGACCAAGTTCAAATTAACTGAGTGATAAATGAATCGATTAAATAGAATTAGCCATGTGCAAAGTGAATTGTTGTAGAGCTAAGGAAAGTTGTGTGTTGCAACGCACCAGATATTTTTCTTTTTTTACAGGAGAACCGCGGTATTTCGTTTTCCCCAGAATGACCAATAATCACAATGGATCAATTTTCCACCTCGACGGAACCCACATATAGTTCTAGAGAGGCGAACTGAACGACCGAATGTCACGCTTGAATGGTTGAATTCGAGTGCTTAATTGTCGCAGTTTTGAAACTTAATTTGTAGAAGCCAAACTCTGTAAACTGTTTCGCTTGGATTTTTGTACGAATAAGTTTCAATATGTAGAATAGACTGTCTACGACATTTCTTGCAGAAAGCGTTATCAAGAGCGGCCTTTACCAAATTTTCGAAGAAAACAAAGCTATTTCGGTCCTGTTGAAATACGGAATGCGTGAGAGGAACTCTAGAAAAACATTTGCCCCAATATCCAGCATTTTCTTACCAATTAAAATGTTTATGGATGTGAAACTTCGTGAACATTGGGAAATCTCGACGTCTAATTTGGACAGCGTCAAGTACTACAAGGTAAACTCGGAGTATTTCCCGTTAATCCAATAAGAACATTGGTTGAAAAATACAAAAGATCGTCAAAACGATGGAAGGGGGGCAACTATTTCTGCACTCCTCAGCAAAATGAAGTGTAGCGTAATGAACGGAGAAGTGAACAGTAAAAGCAGTGCGGTTGTGGATGGCCAAAAACAGAACCTTCGTTCTGTTGTCGCTATCAGCTGCGTAGCGCTTATCGTCAAATCGGAATCGCTTCCTCAGCTCCACCTCGAGTCCTCGGATTTTTCTTACGCGTCTTAAGACTCAAGAACTTTATTGTTTTTTCTCAGAAGCAATTAACGTACATACCAGTGCTCTTGACTTACTATCGTCATTTGCCAGTCTGAAAATTGTGGTTTCCGTTCTCGTAGCGGACCAAACTGCATTGAGATCAGAGGCACAAACGTGCCTCCAGAAGGGTTCCTTTGCTTCCACCCCATCTCCTCCATTCGGAAAAGTTTTTTATTTTGTTTGTTTCTAAGGAGCTCAGGTAGGACTGGAGAATAAGTCGTTAAGTTTTTGGTATTTATCTGTCCTGTCGCCTTGAGAGTCGTTTGATATTTTTTATTACACAGTTTTATGTATCCAGAAAATTTCTTTTTTTGTCGTGGGTTTGTTCTCTTTAAACTCATTTGCGTTCACAGCACAGTAAAAAAGTGGGAAGGGAAGTTATTTGATCGGCTAAAACAAAAACATTGAGTTTTCTTCAGATCTCTACATTTTGAGGGGCCACTGAGCTTGAAGAAAAGAATACGTAGTCAAGAACAACCACAGAAACTCCGGGATTTAAAACGTGGTCGTTTTTTTTTTGGTTAACTTCTCACCTTCAAAACTGTGAGTTATAGCAGCCAATAATTACCCATACCCGTACATTGGGGTTTAAACTAATATCGTAGCATCAGTAGCAGCAGTTAGATAAATTCCGGCTCTTTATTAAGCGCTATAAGCGCCATGAAATCGCTAAACTCACGAGAGGCTAAAGAAAGTTGAGTGATGCGTCGCATCAGGTATTTTCATAAAAACTCGATTGAGCCACACGTCAATAGGTTTTGAATGCCATGAGAGTTGAATTAAATGTTACAGGCAAGTACGAAACGAGGTCAGGAAAAATTTTTTACAACCCCCCCCAAATTTGATACTTTACGTTTCAAGACTTGGGGATTCCAAATTTGCAATGTCCGTCCGCCGTCCGGGCCGTTTTGTACCTTTAACGCGGTCTAAAAAATTCGTTCTTTCGCACAAAAATCCCATTTGGTATCTAGTTGTGCCCACCATCTCCGCAATCCGATCGGACGAAGCCCATGGTTTTTATGGGCAAAAAATGGTTTAAAAAATTGATAAAACGCAGTATAATTTGTATGTAACGTACTTGGGGAATTGTCTCACAATTCCCGTGTACAGAACACGCGTGAAAGTCGTCTCTGGGCCCAAAAGAAAAGAACAAATCAAATACGCTCAATAATGCTCACTTGATGAAATAAATAAAATAATGGCTCTCAAGAAAGTAATGGGAAATGAAATTATAAAGCAATTAAGACCTACTTGAATTTAATCAGCAAAAACTCGAAATGAATGGAACGAAATGAACTCCTTTTAGAATGAAATAAATAACCTATGCTCGGATTGTATTAATAATTATAAAAAGGACAATGGGGAAAATTAAACACCAAGCTCTGATCGAATTAAAACAGGGAATGATTTGTCAACGAAGCCAGCAGCCATTCTGATCGAGAAGCGTGGCTCCGTCTCTAATATAAACAGCGGCGGGCTGCACAGGTGGCAGTCAGTGTTGCCACCTCCTGCAGCCCACCGCGAAGCATTACAAATAAGCCATGTTTCATATCGTTTACAAGGTATTTTTACATCCTGGAACGAATGGAATGAGTATCAGATGTGTACAACTGCGTATAGTGAAATTATAGTAATTATAGTGAGCCTAAGTCTACTAATTGAATGAACTCGCGGGAACTACAGCGGAAGTCAACGTTTCGTCGTTAGTACTCCCTCCCTCCCATCTCATCAAAACCACCCGCCCGCTCGACTCGCAACCTCGTGACAATTGCCTACAGGCGCGTACGGGCGCATGGAATATTTAGTTTTCGTCGTTCCATAGTAGTCAGGACATGTTTCGTATGGTTTACTGGTATTTTTCGATGCGGAATCGAATGAGATGGGTCTCGGAGCAGTAATAATAAGTCAAGCTGTTCATGAGAATAATAAACCGTTGTGTAATAATTTGCAGTTTTTTGTGTATTGTGAGTGTCACGAGACTGATTCCATGACGGTTCATCGCGAGGGCTACCCGCCTGGCACTTTTAAGGACTGGTATAGAGCTCTGCGAAGTAGAAAGGAAAGTTATGAGATTAGCTGAAAACGACTTTCGAGTTTTCTTCATATCTTCACGTTTCCAGGGCTACTGAGTTTGGAAAAACCGTTTGTGAAAATGGTCTTAGTGTTTTTGTCTGTGAGTGTTATTAGACCGAATCTGTGAGGGGCGTGAAAATCATTGGAGAGACACGCGTGAGAAAATAGATTAGAAATAAAGGCAAGTTAGGGATTCAAGGACAGACATTTTCAATGAGAGCCGGACGTCCGACTTTAGGGCAGCCTCAAATCGAGTAGAATATGTGAGGATATGAGAAGATACATTGTACTTGTTTGCGGCACCTCTCTTTTTGTAGTTCCGTTACTCCTTTCTGTTTATACTATGTAATCAAGGTGGAGCATCTTTCGAGCCGGTGTAGTGCTTCCTCTGTCCAAACCTCTCAGAAGAACTAATTCGTTGGTTTCTGGGTGAGGTCGTGTTTTAACTAAGGTTTTGAATGGAATACTTTTGTGAAACGGATCGGCAACTTTTAACAGCGAAATGAGCGTTTACAGCGTTTTGTACAAGGAAGTGATAAATTTGAGAGTTTTAGAAGGAAACTAAAAGAAATGTTGAACGTCAAACCATTAAGATGGTTTAATGTCCTACACCTCTGAGACCCGTCCTATGGGATTCAGTGTCGAAAAACTCCTGGTAAATGAATACATAACCCTGTCGGATTGCAAAGTAGGCGGGCACAATTGGATACCAAATGGAAGTAAAAAAATTATCTTGATCCAAAATGTAATTGAATTATTCACAATGAATAATAAATCAAAACGAAAACCCCGACGTCTCTTCTCCTTCACTTCGTGTGGGAGAAGAAGAAGGGAGCAAGGCACTTACCTGAGCTGGAAGCGCAATATTCACGATATGATCATTTCACCTTTGGCCACGTATTCTGTATATTTCGTGAAGGGAGCAGTTCTATGTACAATTGGAATTGATGGTTCCGATGGGGTCAGAAGAAAAAATAGAATTGTAATGAAGTGGTTACTGTTGCGAATACGAAGTGCGCACCTAAGTATTATTCATAGAATTCGAAGCATTAGCGGGAACGATCCTCCACTAAATGTTCCTCTCGGGCCTCTTTCCCTCTTTCCATCTCCGACTCGTGAAAACTCCATTTGCTTCTCTTTATCTCGATACTCCTACACCTAAACAACAGAAATCGTTATCGGTAGCTTAGTTTTGAAGGTTTGTGTTATTCAGCATATACTCGAGCAGTCATGTACAGAACAGTAAAAATGAAAATACGGAGGTAGTAAATATTGTTAGTAGTGTGAGTAGAAATGCTTGACGCACTGTGTCAAATCCGTTCTCCAAGACGAGCTGCATGCCCACAGACCCTTTATCTATGTCTTCTAGTTAACTTCAACCAGTTGTCCCCGTTCCTTCCGCTCTACCCACGTTCCTAGTACGCTCGTCTGACAGCCTCCATACCAATAAAGAAAAAACCCATGACATACTACAAACCAAACTAAGACAAATAGACACGACAACTACCAGAAACGTCACCAACCTCACCAAACTGACACTCGGACAAAACTACTTTCAATTTAACAATAGCAAGTACAAGCCAAAAGATTGATTAGGTATGGGAAACCCTGACTCGTCCAAATTAACTGAAATATTTCTACAGCGTTACGAAGAAATTGGGTTATGTCCGCCAGTAGGCAAATTACTAAAGTTAACGTACCTGTTAGGTGAGTCCGTCTCCTCTGGCTGGTGAGTTACTGTGGGTACTGACTTACCGGCCAGACGATGATGTCTTTACATCGAAAGCGGTTGCCCACAGCAACTCACAAGCCAGAGGAGACGGGCTCACCTAACAGGTACGTTAACTTTATTACGAAGAAACTCACATCCTTAATGATAAAACACGATATCAAACACTACGCCAGATATGTGGATGATATCATCTGCATATTAAGCCGTGATAACACTGACAAACTATTAAAGGACTTAAACAATATCCTCCAGAACATCCAATATGACATAGACCATGAACAAAACAAAACTCTTAATTACTTGGACCTGAAAACCACGTTTGGACAGTGAACTACTGTTACGGGCACGATCGGAATGAGCTGTGACTCGGAACTCCGGAGCTTCTTTTTATCGGGCAGAGCCACTTGAAGCAGCTCCGATTAAATCTGAAGAGGAAGATAGCTGCTGATGAACAGGGAGAGGGGAGGGACCGCGTTGCCGCGATCGGGAGGTTAAGAAAAACGGGACCGCGGCGCGCAATGAGGCACTCAGTCTATTCCTCTTCCGGACTCTGGCGGCACCACTTCGGTCCTCTTTACTATCTGTGCCTGTGGGCTATTAACTGGAACGGAACTGAATATATGATTCATGGAGGTATTGGGAGGCCTTATTATTGAGTGACGCCCGAACGATCCATCGTATCACACTACAATACGAAATTTTTAGAAAACCTACTGCTACCGACACAACTATACACTATACATCAAACCACCCACAACAACATAAACTAAGTTACAAAAAAGAACTTGATACTATCAATACTATCGCAGAATATAACGGTTACTCCAAAAAAACAATGAACAAAATATTAAGACAATATGACTCCAAGAACCCTGCAAATTATTACACAATGGTTTAATATTCTGATGAACAGCTTGACCTAGAATTAGTGCTCTCCCATCCCATTCGATTCAGCATCGAATTCTAGTAAACCATACGAAATATGTCCTGGCTACAATGGAACTACGGAAACAAAACGTCTGATGATTTTGCCCCGTCGTCGGGGAAATTGGAATGGGGACGCTCGAAGCAAACCCGCTCTGAGGCGAAAGGGGAGTCGAGTGGTACCGTCGTTGGGAGGCGAGCGAGCGAGCGGGTTTTTTAATGAGACGGGCGGGGAGGGAGGGAGTTCAAACGACGAAACGTTGACTTCCGCTGTAGTTCCTGCGTTGTACTGCGTTTCGTTAATTTTTTTAACCGTTTTTTGTCCATTACAACCACGGGCTTCGTCCGATCGGATTGCCGAGATGGCGGGCACAACTAGATACCAAATCGGATATTTGTGCGAAAGAACGAATTTTTTTAGATCACGTTAAAGGCACAAAACGGCCCGGACGGCAGACGGGGGACGGACATTGCAAATTTGGAATCTCCAAGTCTTGAAACGTAAAGTATCCAATTTTGAGGGGGGGGGTTGTAAAAAATGTTTCGTGACCGAAAACATAGGGTTATTATTCAGAATGAATAATAAACCAAAAGACGACTCAAAAACCCAAAATACACAGACTTTGACTAGACGCTGCACATTAATGTACACAGGACGAAAAATATACGGAATAACTAACATTCTCCGAAAGGAAACCATACAGATCGCATTACGTACGGACAACACACTCAGAACGAAACTAACTGCAAAGACTGAAAAAAACAGACCCACTCGACCAAAGTGGGGTATGTAAAATAATCTGTACTTGTAAAAACGCATACATAGGACAGACGGACCAGATATTCCGAACACATTGAATCTCTTAGTATGAACAAAGACGTTCAAACTTTGCCAACCACCTCAAGACAACTGGACATGAACCTACCAAAATATAGGACTGTGCCACCTTACTATACAAAGGACGAAAACGGAACATATTAGAAAACATGGAAATTTATAATCAAAAAAACTTCAATGGACCGATCATAAACGAACAAATCAACACAAAGTGCGACACTATATTCACACCACTCGAAACACAACACGAGCGAAAACAACCAACTGACGGATTTACAGACCTCCCTATACAAAAAAGACATAGAATCGACCACTGAGAGACTATTCAAGACGTTCCCTTCACCTCTAGTGGGTCTTCCCTGAGGTGCTTGACCTCCTTACTCACCCCCCCTTCCCCGACGCTCCACCACCTCGTTTACGCTTCTCTTCGTATATAAAGACCACGACCAACTGACTGACTCCAGTACTGACTTAACGGCTAGACGATGATGTCTTTCCACCGAAAGCGCTTGCCCATAGTAACTCACCATCCAGAGGATACGGACTCATCTAACAGGTACGTTAAATTTAGTTTTCAATGGTGTTCAACGATCAATTTGTTGTTCTACCAGTTCTCTATACATTTTCCAATTCGTTGTGCAATTAATCCTTGGACAGTTGAGGTATAATTTGAGCAAAACAGGAAAATGGTCAGAGTTCAACTCTTGCAGGACGCTCTCATGTAGTATGCTGAGAATGCCGCCAGCATTTGGGGAGCTGAGTAGAACGCTATGATTTGGATCTTACAATCACGGTCATACAGCTGGATTCGAACGATTTGGAAGTTTTCCCCAATGAAAGGTGATGTCCCCATGTGTTTGACATTGGTTTTTTAAACGTAAATCTGATCCACCTGACCATGTACCACTGGGAGAATCAGTTCGGTACGTCTTGTTACCAAACATAAACAACCTGAAATGAGAACGCAACAACAATCCCAATATTCGCAACACCTTGTTGGTTATGATAAGGAAATCAAAGTGTCTATTGTTGTCATCAGCAAAGGAAATTCGGGATGGAAAGAGTATCGTTTGATTGTTGGAGTCCAGACGCGTACACAGCAAATACTGGCAGACATTCATCCGTGTAATGGGCAATGGAATAATACCAAGCGGTCTTGGAACATTGGAGCGTCCTTGAACACTTCCTTTATGAATGAATGATTCAGTTGTAAGGGATACGGATGACGCAAGGGGGGTATAAGGGCGCTGGACATCCACCCTCTAAGTGAGTCCTCGCAACTGAATCCGGTTTAAGGGTCTGCTCCGAATAGAATTCAATCAATGTTTTTAAGGAAAGGCGAACGGTCCATTCTCTGCGGCCTGCTCTATTTATTTGGTACCATGAGGGTTGGCCATTTTACATATGTTTGGAGATTGAGGAGGTCACTCTCAAAAATCAAGGCGTAGCTGCTAGAAAACCGTCGAGGTTATCACCAGGCAGCGTCATTTTCACTTTCTGCCACCCGAAATGTAAGGAAAGTATTGCGACTGAGGGAAAAAAGTGAATTTTGTGTGTGGTCCGCCAAACAATTTTCGAAAGGGATTGTGGATGCTCGCGGTCGCGTCTATAGTAGGCGGTACGAGCCACTCAATTATATACAGGTGTGTCCACGTGCGCATGGGGACCTTGCCAAGACTGGTTGCTTGTGCATTGTCATCTGAGGGCTGTGAAGTGGAAGAAGAGCGCCTCTCTCAAGCGGTTCTCAAATTTTCCTCGAAGACGGCTCTAACAATTCTTACCAAGCACAGGATGTCAAATAACCAATTCCTGCATATCGTTCCTCATGAATGTTCCACCGATAGTTTGTTGGACAGAGCTGACAATCAAAATGTATCAAACATCGTGTGCTTTGAACGTTTTCAAAACTCACGGAGGAGCTATATATCTGAATTTGATCAACCAGACAAAAGATTCTTGTTGCAACCTCAACCCACATTTTGTTTTCATCAACTATTTCTGTATCCATCCGGTAAACGGAAAGATGAGGCATGATAGCTCGGGGAATGAGATTTGTCGAACACTAAGGGTAGGCAGCGGACTAATTAGATTACAGTAAAGTAAGGTAATTAGCGCCTGTTCAACATCCCGTTGCGTTGATCCTGTGTCGTGAAGAATTGTGTGGAACGGCCTGGCAACCATCAGCCCTCACCAGACCAGATTTGGACAAATTATTACGTCTAATAGTTATCAAACGCCAAGGGGGCCGCATTAACCTTCGTTAAAGCTAAAACTCGTGAGGAACATGAAGTGATAGGGCTGTTGGAAATAGTTGAGCTAGTTCGAGAGAATTCTTAGGTTGAACTGAAAAAATCTGTCCTCGAGCCCATTCGTTATCTATGGAAAGTCCACATCCTCGGTTACTTCCAAGTGACCGTGGATTTCCCTTTTTTTTCCAACTTTTCAATTTTAGATTCCTCGCCACAACAGACAGCTCCTCCCAAACTCATTCACCTATGAATTCTCGCGAAAATCGGTCGTCTCTAGTTCTCCCAAATACAGTCACCTAACAGCTCTCGTGGTACAGTCGTCTACCAATTCTCTCAACAGACACGTGTTTCACCTCTCATTGACATCTACTTCGGAGTTCTCCTTCCTTTTAGTTTCACACCTTCAGAGCCCCCTCGTTCGCGCTTATATACTCAAATCATACCCTATTCTAGTCACCTCTTCTTTGTACATTCAATTCTTCAAATCTTGTGATATCCCAACTCTTCAAATTACAAGTTCGTGCTGAACTAAAACCCGTCTCCGAGATTCATTCAAGTCTACCCTGTTTAAAACGGATGTTATGAGTTGACCTGGATCTATGGGTACTAGTTTTTCTTCCTACAAGATGTAATTATGATTGCAGTAGTTCTCTACTATTAATTTTGTTGCAGACATGACCAAAATTCAAGAAAAACTATCACTATCTACTCCGAGTGATGATTCCTGTATCTCATTTGAAAAAGTAAGAATAAATAATGAATAAAAGAAAAGTAAGTGGGGAGGATCAGGGATCGAATTACTTTGGGCGGAAGGCATGGGACAACTTGAAGAAAAGGACGGACGTAGGGAAGATTATTTGAACTTTATTTATCAGGAAGACATAAACGTTAGCACATACGCCTAAACATGATAATGTGAGTGTTGACTAGGTAAATAAGGTAAGTTATGTATGCACTTGACGCTGTTCGCAAGCAATGTCGTCTCAGAGAGATTGGTGACACCTGATTGCTATTTTGCATCAGTATTTTCTTAACTTCTACTCGTCCCTGTTGACCCCAAACGCGTCACAGAGCGTCAACTGTTGAGGATGTTGACCAACGCAGAGTCAGGAGCTTATCGTTACCTCCAACTCAGTAACTTCCGACCCTTTGCAACACGACTGCGATGCGACCTAACCTGTTCGATCTGCTTCTGAGCCCAACGCCGGTTGCCTGTCTGTAACGATTCTCCGTACCATTTTCTCATTCCACCGCCACTCGCCGAACTAGTCGGAAGTTTATTTTATTTTCTCGTACTTTATATAGCTAGGGAGATGTACCTGTCTGCACTTCTATTTTTTCTAGTACGCTGATGACGATTCTTTCGACAGTCGGTACCTTCCAAATTATCGGGAGAAATCGGGATCGTCAAAATTATTGAAGTCATCCGACCTTTTCCGTGTCCAACTGGGGCGCTGAATGTGAAACAGTAATAATCATAATGATCTTCTTCGAAAGCCAATGTCAATAAGCGCCCGAAAGCAGAAATCATCGTAATACACAAAAGAAAAAAACGGTAATCAGCAGAACAAAAAAAAACATAGTTTATCACCTCGACACTAGCACTATAACTGAGAACTGTCGGCCTGATGCTCAATTAACCGCGCTTAGACCGTACTAATCGCCCAAATTTGGTCGTGATATAACCGAGGTTTGACACTGGTTACAGCTTAACCAAAGATGGTAAAATCCAATTTAGCCAACAACAGTGGTTAGGATCGGTTAGCCAGGTTAACCAAGAATAACTGCGATCAACAAAGTTGATGAAAATGGCCCTAAATTATGGTTGTTCAGGTTTTGATAAAAAACGGCACCAACCATTTCAGTAAAACCTACGCTGTACTTTCAAATAATGAGGACTTACATTGGGTTACCCACGAATGTTTCCGTAGAAATGCGTAGAGCGAAGATACCGCGCCCGCTTAAACAGCAGAACGTCGTATTAACGGGCATTGCGGAAAGTAGTGAGCTCCTGCGCACCGCATATTTTTGTATTTAAATTGAAGGACGTGCCGACATATCAACAACCATATCCTTTTAAGCTCATCTTACCTCATCCAATCCACGATGAGATTGTTGCCAAACCGAAAGGAGTTCTACGCATCGAAAGCGGCTCATTAAGCGAACCATATAGATCACGAAATCCCTATTTCAGAACGTCTCGAAGGTTGCTATTAATTTGTGAGTGTCAATGTGATATCTTCGCATCCGTCTCGGATGATAAATAGAGCGTCGCTCCCGTTCAACAAGCCGTCAATTGAGCGAGGAGTGACAGCACCATCACGACAGACAGCAAGTTGTTGACGTTGCTGAATAAGGACAACCTGTTAAGGGGGATGCAACATGAGCGATAATCGAAGTATTCTCGTACCTTCAGACTTGGGCAGCGCTAGGAAGTGATGGAAGTGAAGTCAAATCGGCGGAGAGCGACAAATTGCTTGTTGCTTTGTGACCTGTTTTTGTCGACGTTCTTCAATTTATTTTGAATCATTGAACAATAAGTATTCTATACTGAAGCTCTCAGTTTCACATCACTATTTCGTTAACTCGCCATGAAATCGATCTTCATACTTTTTCAATTTATTTATATTTAACATCATCTTTCTTCTTTATTTGGTGGGAAGTGCCACATATTGATTCAATTAAGATATTTTACGTTAAAAAATATACTTATGTGTTCAATTGATTACTTTTATCCGGCGATTATGCATTTTTCAGATGCTTACAGCACAAGTCAATAGTCAGCACCCGTGCTCACCTAAACATTTTTTAAAGTCAATCACGTTTATTCATTTAATTACGCGTGAACCCGCACTCGACATTTTTGTTCACTCCAGTTCGCTGTCGCCACGCGAAAAATACCTAATCGCCGACGCTCCCCACACGCTGTGTCTCTCATTCCGACCAAATCAACTCAAGCGTTCACGAAGCTGCTCGTACGACCGAAAATACCTTCCACGATTCACATTGGCAGTTGATATAACACGCGACGCCGTGAATTCGAGATTCCTTTCATATCGTGTCACACGTGTCGAGGCTTTGAAATCCTACTATTCTAGATCCCAGATGTCGTTATCTTGACATCAATATTCAAACGAATAAAAGTGGAGAACACGTGTGACAATAAATAACTTCGTCAAAAAGGAAAGTTCGTGTTTACAATTGCAGTGACCCGGCTCGTGGCAAATCGTTGGTCATATCGAAGGGCTACTGTGAAGGACTAATAGCTCCGAGGTGTTTACTGCAGGGCATTCACATAGGATATGCTCTGCCGTCTCATCCTCCTCGCCACACAGTCTGCCCTCCACTGCCTCTGAGATGCCCACTTTGCTGAGGTGGTATCTGAGTGGGCAGTGCCCGGTGAGGAACTTATCAGTACTCTCAGATCTTGTCTAGAGTGTCAGCATCGCCTTCACCCTTTGACAGGAAGGCGTGAGAAGCCTTTTCGCCTGTCTTAGTCGTGGCTGGCGATGCCAATGGGCGCCATTTTCCTGTATCTCCCATCGAGCTCAATTATAGTTGTTTACGTTTTTGGTTTATTGGTATTTTGCCTGCATGTCTTTTTTTTCTGACCCGAGGGCGTGTGGGACAAGTCCCTTTGTCACTGCGGCCGCATATGGGCCTATTGTGACGCTGGCCCTTTCTTAGTAGAAGGCGTCGTACATACCCGCCCCCCTTAGGAAGCCGAGTATGTCCTTCACCGCAGAGTCCGCTACAGTTTGGGGTTCAGTGGTCCCCTGACCGAAGTTGGCCGCAGACATGCCCCTGGGGACAATGCCGTGACCGTTCCACTATCCACAACCCGTGGTCGCGCCTGGTAGCATGGGCATGCTCCTGGGAAGATAACCCAGAACCAGGCCTGCATGTCTTAATATGCACATGTAAACTACTTCAGCGATTGCTAGTCACCACATTTTGAACGGCTGAAAAGTACGACCTGCTATTTAGAGCAACTTGCTACTTTCCTTAGCTCTTCGAAATGGAAAGGAGAGTTACGTGGACAGCTGAACTTTTTTTATTAGTTCTTTTCTATTGAGTCTGAAAAACACCATTTGGGACGATGGTCTGTGTGCATTTGAACAAAAAAAAAGCGTCTGTAAAGGCGATTGAAAGAAAACGTCCACCTTCCAGCTGCAGTCGAATGTTATCAAATTGATCCACCATAAGTGTGATGTGCATGCTTCCGGAAAGATGCTTTCACGCCCTTCATGTGTTATCTTCCGGCATCTCGCTTCCTGAGAGTTACTGGAGACGGGAGTGACCCATTCTTCGTGAAGGTATCTGCCATTAAAAAAGCCAAAGCAGAAATATCAGGTGCACCGCGTCACAAAACTTTCCATAACTCTACATGAATTTACTGGTTATCACGGCTTTCGCTTCTAACTCAATTTATTTTCCCCTTAGTTCTTTTGAACTAGATGAACACCACTCCACGGTGGTGGGAAACTGTAGAACTTACGGTTCCGGAATTCATTGTGCTGCATCATGAGCTCATTTCCTGACCATTATTGAGTTGAGCAATTAGTACACGGGAAATTAATGAGACTGTAAATACGATTTTTTTTAGAATGGTAATTATCGTTTTCTCAGAGTTGCCGGGTTAAAAATAGAAATGGCAAGAGGAGATTCGTCAGTTTTTCAGACAGAAGGAAACTCGCTGCAGTCTGGTGAGCAGCACAGGACACCTGAATGTGAAGTGGAACTTCAACCGCCTTTCATCGGATGAGACGCCTTTACAAGCGCGTCGGCAGCCATTAACGCTGCCGGATCTTACAACGTCTCATGAGAGCATCATTAATTTCGGCTTTAATTGATACCGCCCCTTTGTACCATCCTGATTTGTCCAATATAGATGTAGGAGACAGCGGTAGGTCACCGCCCTGCAGTATTATCAAGCTCAACAAAAATAATGACACAAGCGTTGGGCAGAAAATTTGACGTATCTGTCTTGAGCAACTGACAAGACCTTGACTTCACAACGACAAAGTAAGGGCAGTGTATGTCAAATCCACGTCAGGTTCGGCGATAAACGCGTTTTGTGATAAGTGAAAATACAATATATCGTGAGTTCGTTATGAATAGAATATCCGTGGGAAGTGAAATCGAAGTAAAAGGGGATGTCAGATTCACACTTGGTTAGGATTAACGGGAGGTTAACCGCAGGAGTGCTCAAAAGAACTAAATAGAAGCACAGTTGGTTGGAAATCACACTGAATTCAGTGGCATCCTTCACGACTGAATATAAGCAATCAGAAAGCTGCATGACTGTAAGATGGCCGATTAACCCTTACTAATCCGTACTAACCAGTCATCAATGATCATTGTGAAGAGAATATCGTCACAGCAAATTGACGTCAAGTACCATTTCTTGAGGGACCTGGTGAAGAACGGTCAAGTCGTCAGTGAGTGTGTGACAGACAACAAAGAGCAAAATTTCAAATATTCCTATCAATGCTTTACCCTAATTCTTGAAATATTGGCGTTGATCGTTTATGTTTATTGGTATCGACAACTGCGCGTTATTGTATTGTTGGTTTTACTTTGCAATAGATTTCTTCAAATTCCTGTATCCGTCATTTTCAACGGTATTTCTAGCTCTTCACCAGCGAACACAACACCGAGGGGACTTCTGGTCCTAAAAACAACGGGTTTGCCCTAACTACAGAAAAAATGCTGAAAATGTGACCTTTTAGGTATCGAGAGGAAAACCTTAGCTCCCGAAGGAATGGATCGAGTGGTTTCATACATTTTACATGTGAAGGGACCTTTTCAGTAGAAATCGTCGATTTCGTGGGCTCAACACATATTTAATTAGTACGCTGCTCTTAAATAATTCACTTAAAAAGGTTCGTAACCTCTTTCGAAATACGTTCAAGGGGCCTTTTTCTGCGTGTTCCGTGCGAACGCATTCGATTCACACGCGATCTCAGTTTTGTTGAAATGTTATTATTTTATTTCATAGTGCGTTATTTTTAAACTTAACGGGACATCTGTCAAACCAAGCAACTGTGATGCGAGTTTGTCGCGTCTCCCAAGAAATGCGAGCTATTTAAATTACCAAAATATCATTGGATAGCGCCTAGTGATCAAACGCTTGTCATTTTGTTGTCGAATAAGCGTGAGCATATCTAATAACTAACGGCTTTACTATACTACACAAGAAAAAAGAAGAAAAAGGACCGCACGCAGACAGATCCTGCTAACATCGTCAACCGATCACGATAAGTAAAGTAAAAACAGTTGCTCTGCGATAAGAGTTCACACAGGTCACCAAGGACAGAGAAACTCACCTGCCACACCTGGGTGCATTCAGCCAGCCTCGTTGCGTTTTCCGCCAAGAGTCGTTGTTCGACGCAAAGCGTCGAAGCGGTTAGAGACTTTGACCTCGGACTTCCCCGCATCATTATCTCCGACCGCCTAATTGTCTCCAACTATTTCAATACCTGCCCCTCACCTGCGAGCTCCCCAGCCCCGTTTCCTAGGTTTTCCCCTTTCTTTATTTCTTTCTCCCAATTTCATTTTCCTATCGACGACAGAGCTCTTCCAAAATCATTCCGCTTCCAACTACCGCACCAGTCACTTCTCACTCTCTCACACGGTTGCCAGTTCACACGTTCCGAGTGCTGCCCTTGTCGCCCAGTTGTGCTCCATCTCACCTCAGTTTTAATTCTACTCAATTCCGCAAGCCCGTATAATACAGTCCTCCTCACGCTCACCGAGTTTCAGTTTTATTGCAATAGCCCCCCCCCCCTTTCATGCACCCAACAGTCGTCAAGTATTGTTATGTTACGCAAAACGTTTTGACGCCCGTTCAATACGAGTTTCGGTTACGGCGAGGTGTTGAAGATGCGCTTTTTGATTTGCCTGATGTCTTGACGTGGGCGACAAAGGGATATTGACTTGTTTTGACCTATCGAAGTGTTTCGATTCTATTTTTATTTCAAAGCCTGAAAAGGTCGGCATAACTGACCCAAGTTTTGATTATCTCTTTTGTCTCTCAGATCCTCACGAATTTGTGTCATTTGGTGGATTGGATCGTGGGGTGATTCAGAGTTGCACATTCGGACCTGTTTATTATATATAAATTCGACCCCAGAATTGTCCAACATTGACAAATTCCATATTTTCGCCGATGATACTGGTATCTTGGTTAAGGGCAGAGAAAGGGACGATGTATTTTCTGCAGGCACTATTCTCACTTTAAATGCTTCAAAATTGAAATATATGCTCTTTTGTGATAAAAGTAGTTTACGCGTGTTCTCACCACAAAATCGGTTGTTCATTCTTGCTTCAATGTACAGTTTTGTGCTTGTCAATCCCTCGAATCGGTTTCGTAATACAAATTCTTGAATAATGGTTTATACATCATTAGTTCAATCAGCCCTGCAATATTGTATTATCGTTGGGGGGGGGGGATGTTCTTCAGCACATTGTCTAAATTAATCACCTTTAAAAAATGTATCATTAATATAATGTTATTTAGACATAGAAGGTACCCTAGCATACGTATTTACAACAAAGCCAAACTTTTCCACCTACGCCAACTTGATAAAAACCAACTTGCTGTACTATTATAAAAAGCCGCTTATGTGCAACCCTTCCCCCATCCACAGGTACCCAACCCATTTTACCCTATTGCAATGTTGATAATACTAAAATTGCCACAACTATATTCTCTCGCAGTCCATCATGCTTACTTCAAATAATTTCCAAACTCCTTCCTCCTACTGTGAGACTACCGCTGCAACACCCTCAGAACTTATGTAAGCGTATGGTATTTACTTGGTTATTTGAAGATGACTACAATATATATAAATCACTTCTGAAGAGTCGTTTATTTGTGGACTTCTAGAGCATTTTGTCGTTAGTTTATTATTAATTGTAACTTAGACATGCTATCTATACATACGTTGTGAAATTTGTACATGATAGCTACGTAAAGCATCGTGACTCTTGCTCGTCACCACTGGGGTAACCTATGATGAGCAATATTATTCTGTTATATTTATTCGATGTACCAAAGGCCATTTTGTCTATATGAAGAATAAATTTCCTTTCATTCATCCATCGCCCATATTTTGCTGAATTTTATTTCAAGTCAAGCAAAAATATTTTTTAGTTGAGCTCAGAACACGTTTATCGTGTTTCTTGTCCGTTTCCGGTCAACCTTTTCCGGCTTCCAACCAGAAAAACAGAGTGATGCACCCTTGTTTCCCAAAACACCAGAACGTATTTTTTCTATTCACTTCTGTTTTGGCATGTGACGTGCTTTTTTCTTCCACTAACTGCCAGAAAGCGTCACCGGAGGGGGGGGGGGATCGTGTCACGAAATAAGTATATAAGAAACCTCCCTTCTTGGCGGCTACACTCCCTTCCAACATCCAAACTCATTCGCGTATTCCTCAGGTGTGTTGGGACCTTGACTCACAGAACTTCCCATATTTCACGTTAAAAATATTCCGAATTCAATATATATTTCGAATTTTAGCCCCAGGTTCTAAGTAGGAGTTCGTGGGTCCAGCGTCGAGTGTTTTTTTCTTCCTTTAACCCTTTCCATCACCCTTTGATTATCCAATTTTATACCAATATTTTTCATTTATCCCGGAGCTCGTTCAGGTTTTTTATTTCATTGTTTTCTTTCCAAAAGAAGGAGGATTTATTTTGGCATTATACTATCAATTTTCTCCGCCGACTTCCAGTTTCTGCCTCAAGGTTTTTTTTTTTAACCTTGGGTATCCAATTCCAATTAGCTGATGTATCAACGCGAACAGCAATCATTAACGTTGTTCATTAGGTGGTTTTTTTTTCAAGGAGTATGCGTTACAGCTACGGTAACATAAATAATAACCAACTTGAAACATGGGTGGGATCTAAGTGAAACTATAGAACAAAACTAGTCCATCTCCTACGTAATATTTCTTGCTTCAACAACGTTTTACATGATCGCTCATCAAAACATTCCCCATTCGTACACGTTTAAATAGTACGAGACGTTTAAGAATACGAAGACGCGTAAAAAGCAAACATCAGCTACATAGTTCCTGTCACGTGGAAGTTGATTTCTATGTGTTTCCATCTTTTTGTTTTTCCCTATTTCGATTGTCAAGTTTGACTCAAATACGTGTACTTCACCCGAATGTTTGAGCATGACGTGAAGAGAATAAGACAACGCTGTGAATGGTAACGTGAAAGTATGAGAAAGTACTTATTAGCGAGTGGAGCCCAAAACACAAAGCTCAAATAGCAGCAAATATTTTGAACGAAAACGTTGGCAGAAAGTAAAAGTACAAAATGTCTTTCAACTGTCGAGATATGACGCTGAATAACAACTTTTTATTTCAAATTTGTCGAGAAAGAATATAATGTCGTTTTCACCTTTTGTTGATCGATAAATTAATCAAAATGGATCACTTATTACGTTAGTTAGGTTGTGGAAAGAATACTTCAGATACACGACCAAAAAGGTGACAACGGCCCGGTGGACGTGTTGCTGCGGGGGGGATTAATATTGAAAGCGGTATCACTCTGGGTGAGTCGGGAAGTAGTACGATAGAAGCCGAATGCAATCGGAACAGAGTTTTATTCTCAATCGCAGGCGGGTAAGTTTAACCACCACAAACAGGGAACTGGCTGGGAGCGTACAGGAGTGTGGACGACACGGCGACGAGGGAACCGGCTCAGTTACAACTGATGGCAGCGAAGTTTCAGGCGAATCAGGGCATTTGAAGTGCCCAGTCAGCACAAATGCCCCGGACGAGCCTCCGCTGAATGGAAGGGTTTGGTTCGTCCCAGTACAGAATGTGCGGGAGGACATGGGGTTTAAAGCCCAGAATTGTCTGCTGGTTCTAGGAAGCCATTGTGAGACCAATAATCTAATATGGGTCGATTGTGTAGTGGCATAGAGCTGCCATTGGAGAGAATGGTAGCAGCCTGGCTTAAGTACAAAGGCTAGGGTGCTTATTAATAGCAGGGTTGACGAAGAACACACGTACCAGCGCCATTGAGAGAATGTTCGACTTTCTTCCCCTGGACATTTATGTCAAGGCAGAGGCGATGAAGGTGGCGTACAGACTCACTAGGCTCGGTATACTCGTGGCTAAAGTGCCACAGGCGACCAATGGACACCTGGCTATTTTCAGGAACTTGGAGACCTTCATGGAGCTCAGCATGGTCACGGACATAATGGTGCCCACGTATGCATACAATGTGTGACCAGTGAGAGGCCTATGGAACAGCCAAAGTCGTTAGTTCCGGCCTCCTAATGGCATCAACATCTATACAAATGGATCAAAAATTCTGGAAGGCACAGGCTTTGGGGTGTGGATAAGTGGCTCTGGGAGGAGTGGAACGTACATTTCTGTGGGCCCCCCACTCCCACAGTCTTTCAAGCAGATATCTATGCTATCATCGCGGGGGGAATCATAATGCATGAGAAAGGCCATAGCAATAGAACTATCAACATATTGACTGATAGTCAAGCGTCTTGCAAAGTGTTCATGAGCTACTGCACAACATCAAAACTGGTGCAAGAGTGTAGGATGCGGCTTAACTTATTAGGAAACGCTAATAGAGTTAATATGTATTGGATTCTTGGGCATAAGAGGGCGGACCATCTGGCCAAGCGTTGTTCGTCTACAGTACCTATTGAGCCAACTCCCCATTGTGGTATTTCTCTGTCACTAGTCAAGAGAACTGTGGGAGAATATGCCAGAAGAATACATCAGACAGTTTGGAATGCTGCGAGGGTAAGGCACTCCAAACACTCTATCTCGAAGCAAACACGTGAGATAAAACAGAATCTTTTGTGGATGGAGAGGAAGTACCTAAAGCGGATTGTTGGGATCATCACCCGGCACTGTAAAATGAATGAAGGCATGGTTTTTATGGGCATAGTTGACACCCCTCGGTTTTGGTGGTGTGGCTTGGATGAGGAGACTCCCTACCATGTCCTGGCCCAGTCCCCGAGACTTGAGCGAGAGCGACTTCCGGTCTTTGGTACTACTTCTCCCAGGGTGGATATCAATGAAAACTCTTGCAGGAATTACCGGGCTTTCCTTAAAAGGCTAGGCATTTACCTGTAAGACATTAGGACTGGCAGAATGGGTCGTTTGTCCTTAGTGCATATCCCACTTGTGGGACTGTCAGAATGCTATATATAGGTTGTGGATAGTAGAAATACCTAATTGGCTGAAGAAAGTTTCTATTCAGATCTTTACTTTTCAAGAACGATGGTCTGGAAAACACCATTTGAGAAAATTGCGCAAGAGCGTCTGTGAACTTGATTGAGAGAAACTGGCTGAAACAAACTGGTTCAAGTTTGATATTTACCCCATAGATCACCATGGGCCACCAAAATGAGGGTGTGAGCGGAATCAACATGGAATCTTTTGTAGTTGTCATAGCGATGACCTCACTCCCATAATTGACGTGAATGTATTGAAATCATCGGAATACGTGTGAAGGTTCGCGAGAGAAGACAAAAACATAAAGATATTTGTGAGTGAGGAAGTATTAATTGAAAATCGGTGAATGAGAACAATTACATCATCCGCTCTGAATTGTATCGTAACCGGTTGTTATGCCTTGCACGCTGAGCTGGAAACAGAAAAGCGTGCACAGGGGAGAGGTAAGTGCAGTGGTCTGAAATTAATGGAAGATTGCTAAGGAACGAGAATCACTGCAGTAGAGCAAGTAGCAGTTGCTAATGTCAACAAGGGTAACATAGTATTTAATGATAATAGCTCACCAATCAAGTGAACTCCTCTTCGTCTGATAATGGCCACGCTTTATCTGATAAATGCAATGTTCCGTCGCTCCAAAGCTTCTTCCTGTCGTAACACCACTGTTCTTACCTACAATAAAACAGGTCATCGTGTCAATTGAAACAACAAACTAAGAGCACGAACGAGAGATGAGAGAGAGTGTTCTGGAGCACAGTGACCGCATGGAGGTGGCAATGTGAGGGAGGAGAGGTGAGATCGGGAAAAGGGCGTTACAGGAAACCCCAATGAACTATTGAGAATGGCTGGGGAATATTGGAATAAAAAAGTTGATTGACAGGGTTTCGGCTGTTGTATACGAACCAGTCTCGACCTCAGGAACTCTGTCTCTTTTGTATTAATTTATCTCAAACTTTACAGAGCTGAGCCAAACACATTACCTGCATCCAACTTGTACTGTCCCCCCTCCCAATCTACGCATGGAGTATAAATCCCCATCCTTGTGAAAATGGAAATCATTCTTACAATGGTTCAGATATTGGCAAGTTTTTGGCCATATATGCGTGTTAGGTGCAAGAATGGGGGAGCTGAGGATCGCAATAAAACTGAAACTCAGTGAACGTGAGAAGGACTGTATTATACTTGCGTGCAGAATTGAGTTTAATTAAAATTGAGGTGAGATGGAGTACAAATGGGCGACACAAGGGCAGTACTCGGAACGCGTGAACTGGCGCGGGCAACCGTATGAGAGAGTGAGAAGTTACTGGGGTGGTAGTTGGAAGCAGAATGATTTTGGAAGAGCTCTGTCGTCGATAGGAAAATGAAATTGGGAGAAAGAAATAAAGAAAGGGGAAAACCTAGAAAAGGGGGCTAGGGGGGCCGCAGGGGCAGGTATTGAAATAGTTGGAGACAATTAGGCGGTCGGATACAATGACAATGCGGGTATGATTCTACTGAGCACAAACTAGCGCCAGTTGCAATAGGTGGAAACTTTTACTGAAATGTTACATTCAGACGTCGTTGACACTCACGTGATAAAGTAAGATGTTTATGTTTTACCAGACTAGTATCGAGTACGTTATTGTTTTATTTCGCGGTTAGTGAGCCTATTTGCTTACCAACGTCATCATTACTTACATCTTGCTGGCTCCTCAATTTTAGGCTATTGAACCCATGAGAGGTTCTTGAAGGTCTTGCGAAAAATCATTAAAGACCTCCAGTTCACAACAGGTGTTTTGAGCTCAGAATCCTTAAATGACAATAGCAGTGCGTCTATCATATCAGTGACAGCTTCAGAATTCGCCGTCAGTTTCAACACTCGCGACGACGACGTTCAACTTCTTCATCAAACTAATTAATTTCTTCTATTAGAAGTTTCGCTGTTCGATGGAGAAAATAACTTCAGAGGTGTTTTGACGAAAGGAGGAGAATTATCGGAGTAACTCTCCCGAAAAAAGAGATCCAAAGGTGTTCTGGGTGTGGTAGCCAAATCACACGTTTAAAATCAGCCTATCGAACTCTGTATGGCGTTCAAGCGATTAAAAAAATATATCTGGTGCGCCTAATCACACAGCTTTCCTCAGCTCTTCGTGAATTCATTTGTGTTCATGGCTTTGGCTACTAACTTTATTTATTTTTCACTCAGTTCATTTGAACATGATAAAACACCACTTCACGGCGGCAGAAAGCGGAAAGTTCCGGAATTTATTGTGCTGCTCGCTTCGCTAATCTCACCATTATTGAGCAATTGGTAGACGGAAAAATACAGAGGCTGTACGCACAATATTTTCTGGAATCTCCGGAATTTTTGGAGTTGATCCTGTACATTTTATGAGATTTATAAAACACTGAAGTAAGATTTGAACGAATTTAAAAGGAATAAACTGCGCTAAAATCGATTTTCATCGAAATGCTTGGTAATTTATTGTGCTGTTTCGTCACGTATGTGTAATACGCTTTTTTTAAAGCAATGATGACGTTAATTGTTTCGATCACATAATAGTATCTTTGCAATGATATTTGTATTAATTGCAGTAAAAGGAGGACGTATTTAAATGACGAGATCTGCATTCCTATTTCAGGGTACTTATGATGTTCTTCAACGCGCTTTTAAAGTTGTTTAATAACATCTCTCTTGACCGATACGGATTTCGAAGGTCGTTAACTCACGGTTGAGACAACTGCGCGTGCATAAATGATGCTTTCAAAGCTTTCAAGCACTGCTGGTTACCCGCAGGAATGATGAAATGCTTCGGTTTCATTTTCTCCTCCGCTGTAGGTGAGTTTGGAGGTTTTCGCCGTGTTTTTGTGGATCCTCGTCATGTCAGCTTAGTAATTACGAATTGATACGAGAGTGTGGGTACTGGTTGAACGAAGATAAAATGAATCACCTAATCACCCAAGTGAACATGTGATTTGTATTCCAACGAAAAAGCTTCCGTAGTTCGTCGCTATATTTTCGTAAACTTGTTCAGCCTTTTCCTGTATACAAGGTGTTTTCACTTGGTACAGCGGACACAATTGGGTGAAAATAGGCTGTAAGTGCCACGATTTCTCATGTAAAGCAAGCGTGGTTAAAGGTTTCATAACATCGTCCTCATTGATGAATAAAAAGAAATGTGTGACAGTCACACATGGTAGAAGTGAAACTTTAACGTGCAAAACCGAATCGCAACCGACAAGTGGAAAAACGAATCACAACACATGGCATCGCAGCCACCCTCACCACATAAATCTAACGAAAGTCCAGGGGTCATGTGGCCAAGGTATTCAACTCTCCCTCGTGGTTGGAGACCGAGTATATTTTAACGAAGAAAGCTGTTTTGACTAGGGTAGACTTGAAAGAATCAAGGATACGGGTTTTACTTATCTGATGAGTTAAGGGAGATCTCTACAAGAATCGAGCACTTACGCGTACGAAGAAGAACTGAGTAGAATAGGATATGAGTTTGAGTAACAAGGGGGCTCTGACTGCGTCAACAGCTTGTGAGGTGAAGGAGAGAGAAGTGCCAATTAGATGTCGGAGAGCTGTGAAACGAGCGTCTATCGTGAGAACTAGGAGACAAATGAGCATCTGGGAAGAGCTGTGTGTTGTGGATAGGAAGTAAATTGAGGGGTGGGGAAAGGATATTTTGGACAATTAGGAAAGGGGAAATCCGTTGTCTGCTTGGAAGAAGAAGCGGGCTTTCCTGCTGCTACGAACCATGGGGTTGCGACGGGTCAAAAATAGGTGGACTCAATGTTCGAGGAAAGCCCAAAACAAGGACTTCCTGCAAGGGGCAAGTGCAGAAGTTCCGACCCGGGTCGAACCAAAGCATTCACTGACGTCTCACTCGCTGCCTATTTTGCAGATTATTTAGAAAAGATGTGGATGTACATAGAGAAGCTGAAACACAGTTAGTCGAAATTTCTCACGTCTCCAAGTTGAACAACCCTTCCAGCCCCTAAGGCAGACTGAGGAGAGTGGTGTGATGAGCCGAATACGCTGAGCGAATTCAAATAGGCAGCAACGAGTGTAAGTAGTAGGAGCACACCCTGATGCTCAGGGTCTTAATGCAACTCAGACGAGTCCGCTGCTAATAGTGTCCTAACGTCGCAAGGCTTCACTTTCCAACTCATAGGGTAAAGAAAGTATCGTACCCCAACTTCCATTGTGCTCTGGATCCGATGAGAGTTCGTCAGTGTCAAACTGCGGGATGTGTTCTGACTGAGGCATGGAACCCGTTCAAGTGGACGCCGATATAAGAATATAAAGTTGTGTGACTGTCAAAGATCCAGTGTCTTGCTTTCCACCACTGCGCCATGGTGCTGCTACAGCGAAGACCTGGGCACAAAATGTCTGTCTCACAGGTGATTTAGGGGTAAAAAGAAATGAGTGACAGTCACACATGGTAGAAGTGAAACTTTAACGTGCAAAAACGAATCGCAACGGACAAGTGGAAAAACAACGGAAAAGTGGAAAAACGCATCGCAAAAACATTTTTACTCGAAGTTTTACGGGCAGATTGTTAATGTACTTGTCGAATTTGAAAACCTGCCCGTGAGACTTCAGTAAAAATGTTTTTGTGATGCGTTTTTCCACTTGTCTGTTGTGATTCGTTTTTCCACTTGTTGGTTGCGATTCGGTTTTCCACATTAAAGTTTCACTTCTACCATGTGTGACTGTCACACATTTCTTTATTCACAGGTTTACTGCAAATTATGATTTGGTTAGGGTAGGTAAATTGTAATGAAAGCATTTTTTATATTACGAGTATTTAAACATGTTTTATTTTATTAAACAGGAAAACAGAATTCAATCCGGGGAGAAAAAACATCCATAGTCTACTCTACAACGCGGCACGCTCTATTGACGCCGCCGGGCGAGAGCACACGAGCGAATTAAGAAGTTAAGGAGAGCGAAAACGACAGGCGGAGGCAACGATGCCCAGCCACGTGGAGCGGAAATAAGAAAATAACTGTTGAGCACACACCGCCAGGACTCTGGTGGAGGACATATCACACGAGAGTATCTGCTCAGCTGTTCCTCGTATCCCCGCTCTCTGCGTGCGGCTGCGCATTACGCAGTTGCCCTCTCTCCACTGCCCCTAGCCTTCCCTCTCTCTGTCGCTGCAGCACCTGCTCTCGCCGTCGTCTTGCCCTACCGCGTGAGCGGTAACGGATTTTCGTGACTCGAAAATCCTAAGACGAACGATCGATCACACTTATTTCACAAAAACGCATTTAGTTTTCTTTCAATCACGTTGGGTACTCAAATGTAGGTAGGTGCTTATTGTTTCCCCCCATTCAAACTTGAACTCGATGAAGGACTCGCAGAGTGAACCATAGTGTTGGGAAGTCGATCAAATTTGACAACTTCCTGCCTGATTTATGGAAATGCAGTTAACGTTCGAGTATTTTCAGAAACTCAGTTGTCAATATTTGAGCCCCAGCTACGTGATTGTGTATGCGCACTAGACGTATACTCTAACGCAGATTCCGAAAATGTGTCTTATAGTTGAATAAAGTTGTTGTAAAATGGGGGATCGTCAAGTAAAAAAATCGTATTTCGCCAAGGGATTGAGTCAGAATGGAGCACTTCACAACATTCTACTCCATTTTCAGTCTAGTTTTGCCCGGTGATTTTTGTTACACAAAGTGTGAAACACCCTACATACTATCTGCTTGACAACTACCGCTGAATCGGCACAAAAATAGTTGTGTTGACTTTCAAATCCAAGTTCATTTACCACTGAAATATAATAACAGTAGCAAGCCCAAGGTTGATTTTCAACATTAATGCAGCTATGCGTACTTTTCCACGCTTGCGATGACACCCTTGTACGGTTTTTCCAATTCACGATAACTCCAAGAAGAATTGAATGAAACGGAAAATTTTCGATGCTTGCAATATTGAAAAACTAACTTTTCCAAAAATTTCGAAAGGAAGCCAAACCAATATCAAAATTAGGAATGCTGATTTGGCCTAAGGCTGTGTAGAGAGTCAGTCACTCTAATTTCACTGCTACTCGAGTGAGCTTTTTGTCTTTCCGTCGGGTGTGTGGGTCATTTCTGTATTTTTCATCTCTTGGTTTTCAGTGTTGAAGTATTTTTTTGCTGTCAACCAAGAGTTTTAATCCGATCAAATGAATTTATACAGAAGGTACATCGACAAAATTTGAGAGGGGGGCATATTTTAATTTCCTTCAATAACCATTATGGTAATTTGGCATGCTACTCCAGTATCTTCCACTCGCAACCACCAAAGCCTCCTTTCTCCAGCTTGTTCATTGTGCGTCACGTCGTGTCTGCATTCTGGAGGAGAAAGCAAAACAGTGTGAGGAGTTATCATTCAATCTCCATGCCCCCAACTACGGCCAAACATAATACCGCCAATGTGGCTCCTTCTCTCCTACACGCGAGCTCCTTTCTTGTTTCATTTCACGGAAACTCATGTCATCGGCATGAAGGCATTCTACAGCGCAAAGACTTCGAATCATCGGGGTTGAACACTCATCCAAATGTGAAAGTGTCATTTTGACGCAATTTTGTTGAGTATCGACGCAGCACATCTGTATTTAGGCATTATAATTCGGTCGATCAGCTGCTCTACGCAATAAAATTTCAAATTTTCAGTAGCCGCTGCAAGTGCTCCTGTAGTAAGTACAGCAAATATTCTCAACCGATTTGCAACGTCACATTCCTCGTTGCTTGGGAGCTTTATCAGAGCGTGCAAACTCCCACGCTCTACCTTTTTGCAGTAGTGAAATTGGTTTTGCTGATTTAATGAGAGCTTTGGTCGCCATGTATGTTGAGCCATTTGAGTATTTCTCTGAAAGGATTCATTCCCGAAGGTGTTCCTCCTGGACATTCTTTATTTCACCTTTGAGGGCAATGTTTTTGATGAGTTTTCGAGTTGGCAGACACTGCCTGCAAGCCAACTTATTATCTCTTCAAAGATGTTGTACCTGTGGAGGGAAGCTTAGAGAAATTTTCGGCTTTAGAATGACCTCAGTTAAGTGTCCTGTCCTTCTTTTCTTTAACGGAAACTATGTAACTTAACGCCAGTTATTTTCTGACCCTTACAGTCAGCATAGTGTTTTGCTTCCACGTTACGATAGAGTTGTAACATCGCGATCAGTAAAGCCGTTATGTTGGACTGTCATTTAGTTCACTTCTATCGATCTCAATACGCAATACGTGACTCAGATTTGACAGCTACTGCTAACATCGACGTTACAGCCACGAGTTCCCTTCATTCATTCGTTTTCATCAATATTAAATGAAAACCCTCACTTCGGCAAACAAAGAACGGCTCCAGAGATGACGAATTGGGCGAAGAGTTGGTCGATGAGCGGCGAGGGAGGAGAGGGCCGTTGAGGGTCTTGTTTCTAACAGGAGGCAAATATTCAATCACGTCGTTAATTTTATTTTCAGCCAAACCCTTCGCCGTTTCTAACTCCGAGGCTCTCAGAACAAGATAAAACCCTCCTTTATACCTCTCCACCCTCGTTACTGAACTCATATTGAAATATTCCGATTGAGGCAATAATCGGATAACGAAATTCTTGAAGCTGGCACCTTTTTCGGAACCAACCCCAAATTTCTTATATTCGACAGTTTTAAAATTTTTCCTGTGTTCGGCATTTTCTCGATTTCCGCTTAACTAACGGCGAAGATTATGAACGTTCCTCGTACCTTCCAATCAATAATTTCTACTTCTGAAACTTGCTCCCCTTTGCAGTACGTGACTGATCTACGAAACTATCATCCTGAAATCGGCATTCGAACAAAATTACCCGGCATGTCTTTAATATACGCTCCATGAATCTAATTAAAAACACTTTAGTGATTTTGACCATGTCGCACATTTGGAAAAGCGGCTGAACTGACAATACTGGAATTTAACATCCAGCATGAAGATCGCTGCGGGAAGCCAAAAGGTAAGTGCAGAATCCCTGTTAAAAACTAACTATAGTTATCATAGTGATCAAAACACCAATTACTTGTTTTCTCAAAAACCGCTTCAAAGATTTCTCGTATGAACTGTTGGAAATAACACGACGGTACCATAGAGCCCTCACCACAGGGACACCGATGGGAGCGGCACAATAATTTGCCAAAACAGTCGATGAAAGTAGATATAAGCGCCGAGTTTTCGATATAAATCCTGTTCATCTGACCTACGTGATACTAGAACTTTCAGAAACGTAAGATTGGTACCCTAATAAACTGCAATATCCGTCCATTATTACGGCTTTAAGGTGGTCTAAAAAATCCATTCGAGATCTAGTTGGAATCCGATCGGACGATATAGGTAAACGAGCGGTGCGTATCAATACACAACTTTCCGCCGCCCCCGTAAGTTCGAACACCGGCTACATATGCGGGTGCTATATCTTCATTCAACGCATTTCTACAGAAACATTTATGGAGAATAAAATGTAGGCACTAGTTAGCTGAGAGTACTCCGTAAGTTTGATCGATTGAGCCGTTTTTGAGAAAATTCGAATACCGATAAATTAATATTCGACAAATCTCCTTTTCTGAGTTAACTTGGCTTATATCTCCGTTCAACATATATATACAGAAATAATTATAGAGAACGAAATGTTGGTATGGGTGACTACAAGACACTCTGTAAGATCTATCACATCTGGTGATGCGGGTACCCTGGAATTTACGGAAATGTTTGAAAAAACGTTATTTTCGACACATTGTGATTTTTATCTCTATTCAATGGCCTGCCAGAGGGGCATTTATCGAAAACAATATGTAGGTATTAACTATTCGAAAACATCTTGAAAGTTTGGTGACAACCGTTGACGCTGTTTTGCCAAAAAGCGTAAAAAACCTATTTTTGCTTTATAGGCCTATATCTTCGTTCAACGTATTTTCATGGAGATATGTATGGAGAAGAAAAGTCAGGTACTAATTGGATAAAGATAATTTGAAAATTTAATCAAAATCGTTCAGTGGTTTTTGAGAAAAAGGCGAAAACACTAGTTTTTGGTACATTTTTGTACCCTTCGGGTGGTGGAAAGTAAAATGGTTTAAGAAATTAACAAAAACGCAATTTCGGCAGTTTTACCGTAATCACGTCGCATTTGGAATCGAGGCTGAGTCGAACGTGACGGGTCTCAGAGGTGTAGGACGGCATGTAGATGAGAAACGATGAAATCACAGTAAACACAGAGAGGCAGATTCTACTACTCAATGGAACTCGCAATACAATACCTAGAACATGGCAATTTCCGTGATTATATTGTAGCGATCGTGTTTCGTATCGTTTAGTGGTATTTTCGATACACAATCGAATGAGATGGGTCCCAAATGTGCTCTACAATTGTTATTTGCAAATGAGAGGTCGTTTCCCAGATTGTTGGTATAGCCACGTTACATTCTTAATATTTTTTGTCGTTTTAGAAAATCGGGTAGGTCACTACTATCGTGCTGCACAAAAGAATAATAATAATGATACGGATTCAGGAAGATTGTCTATTTTCTGATGAATCTGAATTACGTTAATAGATCGATTTCGACTTAAGGCGAGCACCAGTAACGAGAACCCAACCGTCGGGTTATAACTTGTGGCGCATTGATAACAATTTCAGGCACCGGAGCACGCACTCGTTCAGTTTACTGGATGAGTCCACGTGCGATATTTACTCTGAAATTCAGGTCACGACTAAAGATCCGAGATGAAGACGATGTAATGAATACTCCTATCAAACCCAACAAAAGACCGAGGGCACGGAACAATTCAAAATGAAGGGCAGCCATTCGATCACAGCCGACTGATCGATAAATCACCTAAACGGGTTACTCGGCAACAGTGGATGAGATGAACCATTCAAGACGGATTACCGCCTGTTTTGAGAGAACCCTTTGAATCTGAAGTCACATTAATGCGCTCGTCATGCGCATCGGTCCACCTGTGCCGTCAGTATCATGAGATTTCCGCGAGTTTCGTCGTTCTCGTTCGCTTAGCTCCCTAGCGGCGTTGGTTTGAAGTAACAAATATTGAAGATTACGCGATTCCTCATGTCCGTTTTGCCACATTCAGAATTTGAATATTTGGCAAGCGAGCGTAACCTCTTGAAATACGAATGTTTCTGTATTGATAGCGAAGCGCATTAAATTCGTAATCATTTCAGAGGGATCACTCATAGATACTTTTTCGCGCACCGTAAGTTCTCTTATTGAATTTATTCACGTACCAATGTGCGTTTTATAACTTCCCTTTGTGTCTGCAACAGAAGTACGAAACATTCGTTCCGAAAAGGCAGAAATCTCTGGTGTGAATTCTTGAGAGCCAGTCAGGATGAATGAAAAAAACTTCAATGTTTCTCTATAATTTTCTCATAATTTACTGTAATCTAATGCTCTGCTGTGATACCCTATAACCCTGATGATGCTTATTAAATTAATAAATTAGTTAAGCGCAACGTCGGCCTAGAGAAAGTTTTTTTCATTCATCCTGACCGGCTCTCAAGAATTTACACCAGGCTACAAACTAAACGTTCAAATAAAAAAATTCGGAGGAAATCATAAATCGCGAGATGTTAAACTCGTACGGAGGCAACATACTGTTTTGTGCCAGTCAACGAACTGAAAGCGCATCGTCTGATCGTAGAAATTACTGATACAAAGCTCAAATGTGAACCTCATCTGAAGAGAAAGCGAAATAGAACGCTTTGAAACGGAATTTATCGAACAGTAGCTGTTTGGACCAGGATAGACGTGAATGAAACTAGGAGACGGGTATTTACTGAGCACAAACTGGTAATTGGTGAGCTGGTATATCACAAGATTTGAAGACATGGATTGTACAAAGAAGAGGTGACTTACACGGGAGATGAGTTGAGTATGGAATCGCGAACAAATAGGGCTCTGAAGACGTGAAAACTGGTTGTACTGGGAAGGAGGGAGAAAGCCGAACTAGGAGTCGATGAGAGGTGAAAGAGGTATCCGTTGGGAGAATTGGAGACGGCCGTATCGCGAAAGGTGGTAGAAAACAAGTGTTGGGAGACCTGGAGACGACTTACTTCGGCGACACTTCGCAGCAGAATGATTTTTTGGGAGAAGGAATCTGAGAAGGTTGGAGAGGGGAAGGATGGGAAAACCACCGTTGGAAATATCCGCCGATTTGGGATTTTCATAGGCGCAAAGACCTTTGGAGGAACAATGACCTTGCCACAGGTCGGAAGGACCTGGATCGGAAGTTCCGAGGTCAAAAACTGGAGGGATTCGGCGTTTGCGTCAAACAGTAGCGATATATATTGACAGCTACCAAATTCACTGCCGGTTATAGGCGTAAAATTCTGAAGAAATTGAAACAAATTGTGCTGAAACGGCTAATTGGTGAAATGGGGGGAAACATAAGACCTACAAAGGTGAGAGATCCCTGGTGAAGTGTTGATGGGGGGAGGACAAGGTTGCTTCGGGTTGATTCTCAATAATGTGGAGCTTATTGGCCAAGCACAGCTGAACCATGACTTATTTTTTTCTTGACATATCCGTTGAATAGCCCAAAACGGCATTTTTCAGATGCGATGTGGCAAAGGCAGTTCACCTAACAGATTTGTTACGCACCAAATGTGAACAAAATGCCTCGTCTCTGATGTCGACTGTGTCCAGGTAGCAGGGGAATTTTCTCAGATATTATCTCGGAGAAATAATACTTAACTATGGTACTGCAAATCATAAAGGCTAGATGCCCTGTAAATCGCGCGGTGGCTGAGTGCGTTGGGGCGCGAGGCCTTCCGAGCCAGGCGGGGATAGAACCAGCGGACTCTGGTTCGATCCCCGACCGGGCACCCCCTCCTCCAAACCCAGGGGAGTGAGGCAATGGGTACCGGCGGCGGCTGGGAAACTAGGCGGGCCCCCCAATGGGCCCACTGGGGAGTCAGGATATGGGCCCAAGGTGTGCCACGGCGAAATGCCATTGGTCCTGCGGCTCTAGTGGTGTCGTACGGCCCGCAGCCGCCTCCCGGATGAGTGAGTGAGTGCCCTGTAAATCATTTCTCAGATTTCATTTGTGTGGGGGCAGGCGTAATTTTGAACTCATTTTCGGATAAAATGTTATGAGAGCGGCCGTGTGTGGACGTGCATGTGGTCATTAGTCCTCATGATTTCATCGTGTTTTTGAGGTGAAACTTAGGATTCTCGAGTCACGACAATCCCGTTACCGGTCACGTGGTACTGCCAGACGACGTTGATCACACCGGTTCTCGTCCGATCACCGAAGTTAAGCAACGTCAGGCGTGGTTAGTACTTGGATGCGTGACCGCCTGGGAACCCCGCCTGCCGTTAGTGTCTTTTTTTCCTTGAACTATTCTTTGTTTGAACAATAAAACAAGTGTAAGTCCGAATTTGATCAAGCGGCCGTATTCCAGTAACATATACTGTCATTTTGTTACCCGCAATTATTATTTCTGTAGCTGTTTTTGCACTTGTCCGTTGTTTTCCACTCCGTTCTGTGGTACCTAAACTTGGCTTCTTGGGATATTGACATCGTTCGTTCGTACCTTTCCACGTTCAGAGGGGTAGATATCTTAGTTAGACGAGCGTTTTATTATTCTCTTCCTTCGGTTCCCTTGTTCCCAGCTGAAATTTGCCCGTCGTGTGGGGTCCGTTCAAGAAGTTCCACTAATTGTGACATTTCGCTTTTATTTTACGAGCGTATTCCTAGTTTTGTATTCGCTGAAGCAGGTGTTTTGTCTTACATTCCCCCCCCCCCCTTTTATCATCATCTCTGGTCCCTAGTCTTATCTTTTTCAGCTCCTTCTGAGAGGTAGTTTTTGTCCCGAAAGTGGAAAGATGATTTTACTAACTACATGACGTTTCGCAGGTGCTTTGAACGATAAATAGTTTGTAGGTCACTTGTTGAATGACAAATTCTATGTGGCGAGTCAAGAAGCATTGAATTAACCGATGCTAGTTCATCGTCGTTGTCAGACATCACAAGACTAGAGATGAAGTAATACGACAGCGGAATAATATTTAAAAACTAAATTAAAAGGAAATATTAACGTTCAATTACTCTAAAAAAAAAACGAGATTTTCTTGGAGAATCTCCAAGCTAAAAGCTAGAAGGTTGATAAATAAATGGTGTGACGCTTAGAAGCCGCACCACAAGGGGAGAAACCACTTTTAGCGAAAGCGTAGGGAACTCTGTGAGGAGCAAAACTGTCCCTCAAGTTAAGTGTTGATCATTATGCAGGTGAATGACTTGTTCGATCGAGAAGCTTTTTCGCCCAGGCGGCTGTTCCTTTCTACCTGGAGATGCCCCTGTTAAAGTCTAGACGTTCATTTTGGCGGCAAGCCACTTGATTTTGGGTTGCCATGATTAACACTGAGCTTAACACTGAAAAATGTAGACGCCACAAACTAACTAACTTGATGTTGAGTGAGGTTGGTCAGGAAAACGCAAACTGACCACGGATTTCATGACGTCATTGTCGATCGAAGAGTCGATAACTTTCCGCCTTTTCCTTCCTCACCGTTTGGCATTGTTCCCAAATGGTGAGGTAATTCCCAATTCGCGACGTTCGAAGGGGAACATCTGGAGCGAACGGGCTCCTCCTGCAGTGAATGGGTCCAATTAACGGATGTTTACTATCGGGGCTTGTTGGGATGTTTTGATGCGTTCTCCACAGCCACAATTATCGATAGCGCAAACCCGGAAACGGTTGGTTTTAACGATAAGGGTCCATTTGGATCTGGACCCTATCAAGCGTCTAATACGCCTCTTTCATGACCAGTGCTATACAAGCAATGCACCTTTTGGTTTATTATTCATTCTGAATAATTAATAACCCTGTGTTTTCGGTCACGAAAATTTATTTACAACCCCCCCCCCCCATCAAAATTTGATACTTTACGTTTCAAGACATGGGGATTCCAAATCTGCAATGTCCATCCGCCGTCACCCATCCCGGTCCCCCGTCCACCGTCCGCCGACAAGGCCGTTTAGTGCCTTTAACGTGGTCTAAAAAATTCGTTTGGTATCTAATTGTGCCCGCCATCTCGGCAATACGATCGAACGAAGCACATGGTTGTTTAAGGACAAAAAATGGCGAAAAAAATTAACGAAACGCAGTATAATCGTTTTCAAGGTATTTTTACATCCTGGGTCGAATGGAATGAGTATCAGACGTGTACAACTGCGGTCAGGGAAATTACAGTAATTGTTAGAGTCTACTAATTGAAAGAACTCGCGAGAACTACAGTGGAAGTCAACGTTTCGTCGTTAGTACTCCCTCCCTCCCTCCCATCTCTTTAAAACCACCGGCCCGCTCGCCTCGCAACGTCCTGTCCCCGTCCCGATTTCTCCGACACTTTTTTCCCGAAGGGGCAGAGGAAGGTTAAGGCCACTTCTTCTGCACACTCGTGACATACTACAGACGTTTACGGGCGCCTGGCGCCAGGGGAATATTTAGTTTCCGTAGTTCCATTGTAGTCAGGTCATGTTTCGTATGGTTTACTAGTATTTTTCGATGCTGAATTGAATGGGATGGGTCTCGGAGCAGTAACACTAGGTCAAGCTGTTCATGGGAATAATAAACCATTTTGTAATAATTTGCAGGGTTTTTTTTATTGAACCAGGTTTATTGAAAATTGCACTAAAAGCCACACATTTTTTATGCGCAGTCATGCGGTTTGTTGAACTCACGAGTTGAAGGAGGTCAATCAAACATTTGTCACATGCAGTTACTCTCTTTGGGATTTGTTGTTTACGAAGGCTTAAGAGTTAGCTCAATTCCCTCGAATTAAGACTTAGAAGTTTATAACTTACGTGGGTTCGGTATTCGTGATCTGAAATGCACGTACACTTTTACGCTATTCGAGATATCCACACCACGGCTAGGAAACAAGAACTTGTCGACTCTCCACATCGACGTTGCCAGTGGATTTTCCGATTATCCTTGTCCCGGGCGCAGATTCAGTCGATAGCAATCTCTTCTTAACGGATAAGCTCAGCATGTCAGCTCAGGTTTGAAAATGTCGGTTGAGCCTAAATACCTTATTTTTGAAAGCTGTTTGCGAGTTACGAGCCTGGAAATTAATAAATCTTTTCTATCCCAGAGCATCTGTTTTGGTTCCGCTGGGTTCATGGGGATGGCCAAAGCCCACCGAGACAACTATGGTTTGTTTTAGTCGATTCTTCAGCTTATGAATTGATAGTAAATGAATATGAATCTACAATGAAATGAATAGATGGAATTGTTCGTTGCGGTTGAGGAAGTGTGTACCTGACACTGCGTCGCAGGGTTTCCAGAGATGGAAGTAATGCCATTCGCGAAACTTTGATTCAGGACGTGGTCTCAAACAACGAAACTCAATGTTAAAGTTAGTTCGGTTGAGAACTGTTTGGGTTCCCCGAGGAGTTGTGAGTCACGATACTTCGTTTCTGATACTGCGATTGCTTCTAAAGTTTGTATGCGCTCAAGGTCCATAACAGTAAAATTCGCACTGACCCAGATTCTTCTCAAATCGTTGATTAGTTGTATCCATCAGGTGAAACGTTCGAGGCCGTCAGTTGGTCCTGCACTTCAACTCCTTTCGTCCGCATTATCCGCCGTTTTCTCAGTGCTTTACCCCACTAACGTCGAGCGATCAGATTTGTAATTCTAACGAACGCTATCATCATAAGCATTTTTTATAAGAACTGGGTCGTGACTTGACCGCGACTCCCATCGAGAAATACCACGGCTGAGAATTTTTCAACATAACTTGTGCGCCGTGTGTTGCAGACTTAATTTAAACTCGGTACTACACTGATAAAATCTTCCAGTAGCTATTGAGGGATTAAACAGGAGTGGAATGGTGTCAACCCTGTCGCCCAAAAGGAAGGAAAAGGAACGATGTCTGGCAATACATGTGTTAGCAGTGGCCAATGTTCACTGCTTAAACACGATCCTGATTTCTAGCACGGCACATTGTTAACGACAGCTTCAGTTCCGTTGAACCGAATTCCCGACCTTCATGTACGCGATCGACATTTATTTACCACTCGGTATACATACTGTGCCGCATGTAGTTCGGCTCATCGAAAAATCGCCGGTTCATTGGGAAAATATGATTGGCTTCCATGATTATCTTTGAACTACGAAACAGAAATGGTTGCCCAACTACTTTACGACATTGTATGCGTACAAAGCGGCTGGTTTAACACATGGATGGTCGAATGCTTTTGTTTTGGTATATAATTCATTCTGAATAATAACCCTGTGTTTTCGGTCACGAAAATTTTTTTACAACCCCCCCTCAAAATTTGATACTTTACGTTTCAAGACTTGGAGATCCCAAATTTGCAATGTCCGTCCGCCGTCCGCCGTCCCCTGTCCGCCGTCCGGGCCGTTTTGTTCTAAAAAATTCGTTCTTTCGCCCAAAAATTCGATTTGGTATCTAGTTGTGCCCGCCATCTCGGCAATCCGATCAGACGAAGCCCGTGGTTGTAATGGGCAAAAAACGGTAAAAAAATTAACGAAACGCAGTACAACGCGGGAGCTACAGCGTTTCGTCGTTTGAACTCCCTCCCTCCCGCCCGTCTCATTAAAAAGCAACCGCGAGCGAGCGTGCCTCCCAACGACGCCGCCACTCTACTCCCCTTTCGCCTTTCACTTCGAGCGCCCCCGTTCCAATTTCCCCGACGTTATGGTTTTAATACGATTCAAGTTTTTTAGATTCTTTCGTTTCATTCTCATTTTGGTTTTTTTCATAGATTTTTGGTTAAATTTTGATATTAGTATTTAGCGTGCATGTTTTCATATAAAAACTCAGTTTTTTCTAGATACTTTCGTTTTTTTTTTTTGTTTATTTTAATACAATCCAGTTCTTTTCGACCTTTTTTTAGGTTTCATTATGATATTTTTTGATGCTGAATCGAACAGGATGGATCTCAGAGCATTAATGCTAGGTCAAGCTGATTATCCGAATAATAAACCGTTGTGTAATAATTTGCAGGGTTTATTCATAAGAAAGGGAGGTGGGGGGGAAAATGTACCAAAACTAGGATTTCTGGTGTTCTCGAAAGCTGCTTTAACGATTTTGATTAAACTTTCAGATTATTTTCTACTAGTTAGTAAAAAATCTTTTCTTCCCTATAAATATATCAATGAAAATACAGTGAACGGAGATATAGGCCTAAAAAGAAAAATTAGGTTTTCTACCCTCGACAGCTTCAATGCTTTTCACCAAACTCACAGAATGTTTTTAAATACGTAATACCTATATATTGTTTTCAATTTTTGAACATTTTTGCAATTTCCCGAATAACTGCGACACTGGATTTCATAAATTTTATGGAGTGTCTTTCAGCAACCTATAACCACATTTTGTTCACCATAATTATTCCTGTATCTATCTGTTGAACGGAGATATAAGCCATGATATCACGGAGAACGAAATTTGTCGAACATTAAGCTACCGCTTCACCAAATCTCTCAAAAACGGTTCCAATGATTTCCATCAAAATTTGACACTTTACGTTTCAAGACTTGGAGGTTCCAAATTTGCAATGTCCGTCCGCCGTTCGCCGTCCGGGCCGTTTTGTGCCTTTAACGTAGTCTAAAAAATGACTAAACGGCCAGACGATGATGTCTTTACATCGAAAGCGCTTGCCCACAGTAACTCACAAGCCAGAGGAGACGGACTCACCTAACAGGTACGTTAACTTTAGTATTTGCCTACTGGCGGACACAACCCAATTTCTTTAATACCTAACACAGCCAGTCCGGCTAAGGTGCTACTAACAAGACTGACCAACAAGACCTCTCCCCGCCCCTTCCCCAACGCTCCATCACTCCCTTCACCTTTCTCTTTGTATATAAAGACCACGACCAACTGACTGACTCTAGTACTGACTAAACGGCCAGACGATGATGTCTTTACATCGAAAGCGCTTGCCCACAGTAACTCACAAGCCAGAGGAGACGGACTCACCTAACAGGTACGTTAACTTTAGTCTAAAAAATTCGTTCTTTCGCACAAAAATCCCATTTGGTATCTAGTTGTGCCCACCATCTCGGCAATCCGATCGGGCAAAGCCCATTGTTGTTATGGGCAAAAAATGGTTAAAAAAACTAACGAAACACAGTACAACGCGGGAACTACAGCGGAAGTCAACGTTTCGTCGTAAGTACTCCCTCCCTCCCGTCACATCAAACTCAATCGCCGCCCGCTCGACTCGCAATGGGTTGGAAGCCCCCCCCCGACTCTTTATTTTTTTTTTGCTTCCTCTTGGAAGCACTCGTGTTTCGTATATAACCTTTGGCACTACGATTTGTCTCTTTATCGTCTGACTGCCGTGTTCTCGTCTTCACCTCCACGAATGACTGTTTCGCTCCGTCTCAACTATTTCCGTTAGAAAAATATCTGTTATCTTCGATTGAACTTTTCATTATTCGTTTATTTTTGGTTTATTTATTTGATAGTTCGTTCGTTTCATTTTTTTTTGGTTTTAATACGATTCAATTTTTTTAGATGCTTTCGTTTCATTCTCATTTTGGTTTTTTCATAGACGTTTGGTTACATTTTGATATTAGTATTTAGCGTGCATGTTTTCATATTAAAATTCAGTTTTTTCTAGATACTTTCGTTTTTTTGTTTGTTTATTTTAATATTACGATTCAGCTCTTTTCGACCTTTTTTTGGGTTTCATTTTGATATTTTTCGATGCTGAATCGAACGGGATGGGTCTCGGAGCATTAATGCTAGGTCAAGCTATTTATCCGAATAATAAACCGTTGTGTAATAATTTGCAGGGTTTTTTTAAATCTTTCAGCTAAAATTGATTGCATCAAGAAATCTGGCATGTAGCCCCTGTGCGTCAATTAGCTTTTTCCTACTCGGAGAATGGAATTCGTTGGATTCGCCAATTTTTGGGCTCCCATATGATGAGTAAATCATTTGTATTTACCAGAGAGCTATCGCTATCAGCCGATCACTCCATACTGTGATTGAGTTTTCAACAAATGATCAAGCTCGGGCTTGCACAACCAAAAAATGCTGTGCCCAAAGAGTAAATTCTTTAAATAAACTTCGCTGAATGACTTACGGTTTAGTTAAAACTCTGGATAAACAATGAGAGTCTAACGGTAGTCGTAGTAGGAGTATCGTAGTTAGTCGAAGTTTTGATCACGTAATTGGCTAGTCAAGAGTTTAAAACTGAGACAAAAGCGCTACCGCTGCAGTCACCTAAGAATATTCTCGAATTTAACGACAGCAGCTCACTTGTTCATCACAATTTTTACAAAACTATACTTGGGAAATTAACTTCTCGCCAGTCTGTTTAAAAAAATATAATTTCTGTGCCTCGTACGCCATCTACCTTATCTCATGATATTATAATTCAACCTGATATCCATTGATCGTGCATCAGTACATCGTAGCATTAACGTATTTCTCGTTCTTTACAATGAAATTTGTGCTTGATGATAAATGCAGGCGTATAACCGACCTTATATTTGTGATTTCGGAAAAATCGGAAAGAGTTGAATACAACAAGTCAACATTACGAAATGAAAGTTCGCTTCTATCCTTGAATTGAGAAGGCGAATCGCTGTAGCGTGAAGCGGAGCAAGTAATAAGAAACTATACCATCTGTGAAAAAGGGGAACACTCGGGTTTCGACACTTGAAAAAGATCAAAGTTGTTGTCTGAAATACTCGTGAAACAGTTCGACCCCAACGCCAGCCCAAGCCGGAATTTCACTACGAAGCGGAGGACACCACTCAACCCTTAGCTTCAACACCGTTCAACGAATGCTTCAAGCCAGCTATTGTGAAGCTGTGAACGCTATAGGCAGATCTCTTATAAAGAAATCGCTAGAACCTCACCGACCCGAAAACGAGGATCGAAAACGATTTTGAAGAAATTTTCAAATTATGTTTTACTAACCAGCCCCTAATTTGTGCACAACATGAATCTGTGGGAAATATTATTTACTTATGGGGCCTATAAAATGGGTTTTTTTCGCTTATTGATGAAACTGCTTCAACATTTTTTATCAAACTCACAGGATGTCTTGCACATGTCAATGCTTATATATTACTTTCAATAAAGGTTCCATTGACAACCCATTGAACAGAGATAACAAAAATTGTGTCGTTTTACATTTTGGATACATCCAGAGTGAACTAATGATTGAATTTGATCGACCTGACGGAGTGTCTTTCAGCAACATTTTGTTTGGCATTTATTACCTGACTCTTGCCGATGAACATGATCATGGTATCTCGGAAAATGAAATTTTTCGAGCATTAAACCCTCATTTTCCCAGCGTCGTGAAAATTGCAATTTTTGTTCTTCGGTCGTCGTTTTCTCTCAATTACCTCTCAATTTTTCCGCGTTATGCTATCACCTGTTAAGTTGTACTTCTTCCAACGTTCACTTGGATGACCAGGTATTCCAGTAAGTAGTTAACGTTCGTTACGGTGTATAACGTCGAAAAACACCCGCAGCTTGAGTTCGAAATCTAGTGTGGAAATCCTCATCGTCGACTGTACAAACAAATTTCGATTTTCCGACGAATCTGGTAGGGCCTTCTCTTTTATTCAAGAAACCTACATATAACATTATGACTGTCCCAAGGTGTGATATGCACCGCGGCGAAATGATTTATTGTGCCAGTCCTAATGTCTCACAGGTCGATGTCTAGCCTTTAAGGAATGTCAGGTAAGTCCTGCAAGAGTCTCCTTTGATATCCTCCCTGGGAGAGGTAGTACCGAATACCAGAAATCGCTTCCTCTCAAGTCTCAGGCGCTGGGTCAGGACATGGTAGGGAGTCTTCTCATCCGTGCCACAACACGTAAATCGAAGGCTGTCGAGTAAGCCCATAACATACATGTGTTCATTCTGCAGTGCCTCAAGTTCATCAGCGCCTTGCAAGACGTTTGACTATCAGTCATTATGTTGATAGTTCTGTTGCTACCGCCTTTCTCACGCATTATGATTGCCCGGCGATGATAGCATAGACCCCACGGTAATGTGCATTCCAATCCTCCACCATCACGGGCATCATCATGTCGCTGACCACGCTGAGTTCCATGAAGGTCTCCAAGTTCCTGAAAATAGCCAGGTGTCCATTGGTCGCCTGTAGCACTTTAGCTATACCGAGCCTGGTGAGTCTCTACGCCGCCTTCATCGCCTCTGCCTTGACATAAATGTCTAGGGGAAGAAAGTCGAACATTCTCTCAATGGCGCTGGTGGATGTGGTCTTCATCACCCCTGCTATTAATAAGCTGCTACGGGATTCCTCAGGTGGTCACCTCCGCGCAGTCACACACGGGCAACAGATCTCTACCGGGAGACAGCTCTATGCCACCACACAATCGACCCATATGAGATTATTGGTCTGTTAATGGCTTTTTATTGGAAAAATGGGTTAAAATCAGCCTTGCCGGGTACCTTGAGTCCAACAACCTGTTGAGCCCTGCGCAATATGGGTTCCGAGCTGCTCGCGGTGTTGATGATGCCCTCTTCCATCTCACACGGAGGTTGTATGAGATCAGGGACATGAGGCAGATGGCGGCGGTTGTCTTCCTTGACCTGCAGAAGGCCTTTGATTCTATCGATAGGGCGATGCTCCTCTCCACTCTTTCTGATGTGGGGCTGGTGGAGGCAAGCTTGAAATGGTTCTCCAGCTACCTGTCGGGTCGTGCCCAATATGTCGCAATTGGGGAGACTGCTGGCACTCCAAGACCTATAGATTATGGTGTCATTCAAGGAAGTACACTTGGGCCAATCCTCTTCCTGATCTACATCAACCAGTTGGCTGCTTTGGCTCCCGCTGGCGATGTGCTCCTCTTCGCGGATGATGCGGCTGTTGTGGTCTCTGGCTCGACGTGGGGTGAGGTTCATGGCAGGATGCAGGGTCTCCTGGACAAGATTAATGGCTGGCTGCTTGGACGTTTCCTCTCTCTGAACGTGATGAAAACCAAGTGTATGTTTGTTGGTGGGGGCAGCATCCCTAACGTTCGTGGGCTGAGAATCCATTCGTGCCATGATCCTGCTGGCTGTGACTGCGCGGAGCTCGAAGTGGTGCCACAGTACAAGTACCTAGGGGTAATTGTGGAGAATTCTCTCACTTGGGAAAAGCATATCTGCCATCTTTACACCAAGCTCCGCAAATTCCTTTATGTTTTCTACCATGTGAGGCCTCTCCTATCGGTCGATCGTCTGAAATTGGTGTACACCTCACTTGTTCAGTCCTTGCTCCAGTATGGGATTGTGGCGTGGGGGGGTGCATTCCCGACCCATATGAGTAAATTGGTGACCTTACAAAAAGGAATTCTGAAGGTGATGCTTACTAAACCAAGAAGGTTCTCAAGTGAGCTCCTGTTCCGAGAGGCCAGGTATTTTCGATACGTCAGCTCTTCGTCAAGGCCATGCTCCTTTTCTTCTATGCCAACCGTTGGGCCGTCGAGAGACCGTACGTAAACCCCCATCCGACTAGATTCCAGTTCCTCCGGCGTGTCGTTACCTCAGATCAACTGGTCCCTTACCTCTAGAAGTCCGCAATACCTCATCTACCTAGTTTATAATTCTCTTCCGGCTTCTCTTACGGACCCTTCTACTCACTCCCGGTCCTCCTATAAAAAATGTATATACTCCTGGCTTATTGCCCTGGGGTCAAACGGCGTAGAGGATCTCCTAACGAGCCCTTACGTCTAGAACCCTCCATTTTCAGATTGATATGAGTGAATCATAGCACACGAAACATGCGTAGTCACTTGCTAGGCACTGTAATAATGTTTTATAGGTACATGTTTATCCTATTGAGTTTGTGTTTGGCATTATTTTTATTTATTTTTCAATGTGATTTGGTATCAATAAGGAATTTGATTGTGTCAGTTATGGGTATGATATTTTTTTAGTTTTATTATGATATTGGAGCTACTCTGGCCCGTCAATACAGGTTTACCTACAGACGGGCCACACTATTCAGCGCGTAATTCTGTTTTTTTCCTGTCTTCATGAATATTTCTGTTCCGAATAAAGTTTATTCTATTCTATTCTATTCTATTCTATTCTTGTAGAACCAGCAGGCAATTCCGGGCTTTAAGCCCTATGTCCTTCCGCACATCCTTGACACGTCCACTGGGCCGCTGTCGTCTTTTAGACCGTGTATCTGATGTACTCTTACCAGACTAGTTTCCGATCCAGACTCACACCAAGATACTTGGTCTGCTCACTGAGCTGAATTACTATGCCTATAACTTCCTGCGGCTTCAGTTCCGACAGTTGTCTTTGTCTTGTCAAGAAACTTTTCAACTTCCAGTACTAATCCATTGCGCGTATACTCTGTTTTATACGGAGTCCAGAAACAATGGCAATAGGAAACATATGCAGGAGCAGACATCGCAACGGAAACGAGAAGAACTGAATCAAATACAATAACAAACTTAGAGGGCGGTACACAACTTACGTGTTCAGAAATCACAACAAGAACTTCAAATTGCCGACACAAGATGATCAGTCAACTAATTTAAGAAACAGGTCACCATTACGTTTCAAGGCATGGGATTTCCAAATCCATTCCCCGTCCAGGCCACTTTCCTTTCTACTTCGTAGAGGTAAAAATTGTTTTAAAATATCTGGTGCGTAGCAACACACAACATTCCGCCACCCCTTCAAGTTCGAACACCAGCTACATATGCGGGCGCTATATCTCCGTTCAACGCAATTTTACAGGAACATTTATGGAGAACCAAATGTAGGGACTGGTTAGCTGAAAGTACTCCGTAAGTTTGATCGAAATCGTTAGAGCCGTTTTTGACAAAATTGGAATACCGATAAATTAATATTCGACAAATCTCCTTTTCTGAGTTAACTTGGCTTATATCTCCATTCAACATATATATACAGAAATAATTATGGAGAACGAAATGTTGGTACAGGTAACTCAAAGACACTCCATTAGGATTAATCACATCGGGTGAAGTAGTTACCCTGGAATTTACGGAAATGTTCGAAAAAACGTTATTTTCGACCCATTTTCATTTTTATCTCTGTTCAATGGACTGTCAGAGGAACATTTATCGAGAACAATATGTAGCTATTAACTATTCAAAAATATCTCCGAAGTTTGGTGATAATCGTTGACGCCGTTTTGTCAAAAAGCGTAAAAAACCTATTTTTGCTTCATGGGCCTATATCTCCGTTCACCGTATTTTCATGGAGATATGTATGGAGAAGAAAAGTTGGGTATTGATTAATAGAAGCTAATTTGAAAGTTTAATCATAATCGTTAGAGCCGTTTTCGAGAAAAATGCGAAAAACCTTAGTTTTGGTACATTTTCGTCCCCCACCCCTCCTTCCCATCGGCCGAAATCGTCCATAACCTTATTTTGGTGTCTACAAAAAATAACAATCAAAACAAACAAAGAACCAGCTCAATCGGATCAGCCGTTCTCTCGCAAATCGAACTACAGACACACACACACAGACCGAAATCAGGTTTTTTAGACTCAGTAGGCCTCAAAACGTAAAAAGCTGAAGAAAACCCAAATTTTTTTGTTGACCCGATTACTATACTTTCCTTTCCTTCGAGTAGCGGAAAGTAAAAATAGCCAAATATTTTGGCAGTTTTATTGCCATTATGGCGTGCTTGGTATCGTTTCCAAGGTATTTATCGATGCTGTGTCGAATAGTACGGAGCTAACAGTTGTAGAGTTAGTAGAGTAGTACATGGAAAACACTGAAATCGTGGTAGAGGTAGCAAGATAAATTCCACTACATGCAGGAACTCGTAGGACAATGTACAGAAAATGCCAATCTTTCTGTTCCGTTGTAGTGATCACGTTTCGGTTTGAGCGGGATTGGTCACATTCATGCTGTCGAAGAGACTAATAATAAACCGTCGTGTAATAATTTGTAGCGTTACGATAATAACTTTAGCCACTGGATCATGCACTCGTTCAGTTCACTGGATGAGCTCGCACGGTCCGTATCTATACTGACTGCCATATTACAACTAATGTTCCAAGATGAGGACGACACAATGTATCACTCCTATTAAAAATATCTAAAATCGCCTAAAAATATCAATTTTTGAACCTCTGTTGTAGTGATCACGTTTCTTATCGTCCACTACCACTTTTCAAATGGGATAGGTCTTGGAGGTGTGAGAAGGTGTCAATCTATGCACGCTGCGCGAGAGAACCGTATTAACTTGCAGCCTTTTCTGTTCATGACGCGTTCTCTTGTTCTCAGATGAAAGCGTGACACAGAAACGTAAAATTAATAATATTATTGTTCTTTCTAAGTGACATGTAAATGTAGGTAATTTGACAGCCATTTAACCTGACTACCATATTGAACATTTTGTCTCGCTCTGTGGCACCTTTATACATTGACTGTTCCCAGTGTCCTCCTGGTAGCGATGGTATTCACAATCTTGCGGTTGACAACAGCAATGCGATGTAAGTCTACTTCATACTGTGGTATAGTTGCCTAATCTAACGGGCGAATGTATCACCATCCTGCAGTGGTGTAGAACTTTTGCAAACAAACTTTCATCTTTCTCAGTAGGTTTGCGTAGAGGTCAGTGTATACCGTATATCCAGCGGTAGTCCCTTTTTTCGCTCAGCGTTGGACACTAATTCCTCCTTTCATTTCCACTAAATCCAATATGAGCCCTCGTCAGTTACAAACCCTCCTCAATGCGTTTTAAAAAAATTTCCAAGAATCAATGAGGATCAGGCCTTGAATGCTCTTTCGGACGTTTCAATTAACGCTCTGAACCTCTTTCCCTCTTCAATTGTCGTTTTTCATCGAAGAACAATTTTATTAGCAATTTCAATATTCCGGTGGTTGTCCAGCGTTTGCCCTCTTTGCGGCTACGATTTTACGGCGATCTGGATGTGAAGGTTGCTAGCTCCCCTTCGCAGCTCCGAAGAAAATTCAGAGAACCTTCATTTCAGGGGATGGCTGGCGGGATATTAAAAATTCGTTAGTCGGGCGGTGGGATGAAGTTAATTGAATGGAACGGAAGGTTAGTTCAACTTTTAGGCTGATAGGCTTCCCCCGCAGCATCATGAAACGCGCATCGATATTTTAAACCTGATTCCCACTTTTTTCTTCTTTATCAACTTTCCCTTCCACTGTAAACATTAGGAATAGAACCGGAGATTTTATTTAAAGTGTTTCGAAAGAACAACAATTTTTGCCTCGGTGTCGTAACTCCCGTAAAAGAGTTCGCTCAACTGGCATTCCATTAGTTCAACTTTGAATGAGACACTCCTTGAAACTGAACTTAACAACTTCAGTTATGAAATTCGTTCAACAAGTTTCTCAACATTTATTATTATTACTGTATTCTGACCTTCCTTTCCTCGGAACAACCGCCGGATCTTAAAGGCTTATTGATCCCAACCGTAAATATCTTAGTCGACCATACTCAGCTCTCTAAGAATGCGCGTGGAAATTCAACGAGACCATCTTTGGCCTCATCAGCAGTAGATAAGAGTAATATCATTCACTGATTACATAATGAGTTACTCTAGTCATATTCGACGACAATTGAAAACTTTAGTGTAGTGAAAACTGGTAATACCGTTTGTTCGACGCAAAGCGTCGAAGTTGTCAGAGTCTTTGACCTCGGACTTCCCCGCGTCATTGTCTCCGTCCGCCTAATTGTCTCCAACCGTTTCAATACCTGCCCCTCACCTGCGGGAATCCCTTAGCTGCGGGCCCCCAGCCCCCTTTTCTAGGTTTTCTCCTTTCTTTATTTCTTTCTCCCAATTTCATTTTTCCTATCGATGACAAAGCTCTTCCAAAATCATTCCACTTCTAACTACCGCCCCAGTCACTTCTCACTCCCTCACACGGTTGCCAGTTCACCCGTTCCGAGTACTGCCCTTGTCTCCCAGTTGTACTCCATCTCACCTCAATTCCCATTCTACTCAATTCCGTACGCACGTATAATACAGTCCTCCTCACGCTCACGGAGTTTCAGTTTCATTGCGATCCTCAGCTCCCCCATTCTTGCACCCAACACCGTTTTGCAAAAAAGTGGATAAAAAAAAGTTTCCTTGGCAGTTTCCGTTAACTTAATTTGCACGGAGACATTTATGGATAAGAAAAGTTAAGTAGTGATCGGATCCCCATACGTTGAACGAGGAGGGGGGAGCAGCTGTTTTCGATTTCGAAAAATTGATTGCAGTACATTTTTCACTTTCTTTGGCCCTACGCAGCAGAAAGAAAAGTTAGGTAATTGGCTGAGAAAAAACATTTTTGTGTTCCTTTCCGTGAGCCGCATCACAAACTTTTATTAGCTCTACTTTAATTCTGTTGCCATCATGGTTTTTGCTACTAACTCAATTTATTTTTCACTCAGTTCATTTGAACTTGATAAAACATCACTTCACAGCGGCAGAAAGCGGTAGCGTTTACAGTTCCGGAATTTATTGTGCCGTTCGTAATCACGCCCCAACCAGCAATTTGTACACAGCGAATCAATGAGGCTGTAGACACGTTTTTTAAAAGAAGGATAATAGTCACTTTTCCAGAGACATCACGTAAAAACGTTGTACCGTGAAATTGAAGGATCAGGACGAATGCGCGGTTCAGTGGGCAGCAAATCGCTAGCGTCACAGAGCATCTTGGAGCTTTTAGTCGTCCATGGTAGCTCTTCAAAACCCACCAAGCTATTTGCCGCAAAAATCGGGCGATAGCATATCATCTTTTTTTCTTGTCTTCCGATTATTCTGCTTTCGTCCGTATTATACCGGATATAACAAAATCCTCCAGTTCCCTGCATCCCGAATTGATAAAATTTCGTCTGGTACCGACACTACGACTCCCGTGAGGTGTTCATTTTATTGGCATGCCAAATAAGCAGGCCCAAAAAACATTTAATTTCTAAGCCGTTTGTTTGTTTCCATTTCATTATCAGTTGTTCACTTTCTTTTATATATTTATTATTAGTGCCATTTCTTTTACTAGTCGAACAGAGTTATATTCTTTTTTGTTTAATTAAATTAGCTTAATTAATTTTATTAACCCGTATAATTTTTATTTGTTGAAATTTACCAAGGCTCATGGGTTCCTCCCCGCGAGGTTAATGGACTCTTGACTTTCCGAAATTTCAGGAGTAGATCCTGTATATTTCACGAGCGTTACTAAACGCTCATCGATTGGGGATCCGATTGGACTAGCACCTCAATTTTATTTTGAAGAGTGTAGCAACATTCGAGTAAACTTTATAAGGAAAAAATTGTGCTAAAGTCGATTTTGGTCGAAAAGTTTGGTAATTTATTGAGCTGCTCTCGTCATTTTTCCACAAATAAGAATTTCTTAGTATTGTCGTATTAGTATGAGCTGTCCATAGAAAACTTAATCAAAATCGTAATAGCCATTTTTGAGAAAAAAATATTTAGAGTATTGATCAAAATGATAACTATAGTTAGTTTTGGACGGATCCGTCGCGTTCGCAAGTCTGTTCCCTTATTAGATGAATGTTCCTAAACCCTTCTCGATGAGGGTTATATCAGTCGGAAGTTGTAGAATCGCCAATATGCAAGCTGCAGCATCCACTGAACTGTCCACTGAGACCTGTGGAGATACAGCAGAATCTGGTCGTTTGCCAGTCACCCGTTAGAGAGCTGTTTTCCGTGTGTTACTGTGCGGAAGTGGGTTTTGGGTTTCCACATGATCTATCTATTTGCTTGGGTGGCAAGTTTCAAAAGGACAGATCAACTATGACCACGTTTCTTAGCCATCACCTTCTTCGCGAACGTTGCAAAATGGTTATAGGCTTGCTTTAAAGCAGTCAATGCTGCTAAGTTCGTTTGCCCTCCCAACAACCGTCGCTCACTGTTGTAGAAACTACAGTGGAGCAGCACATGGTTTCTTGTTTCCTCCGCACTGGAGGCGCAAGACGTGCATAATGGAGAAACTTTCAGAAAAAAGAAGTGGAGCCGCGCATTGAAGTCACCATGTCCCATGAGGAACTGGCTCGTCCAGTGGTCTGGCTCAACCCATTTCCATGAAAGACGTTCACGGATGTTGGGGAAGAACTCATACGTATCACGTCCCTTTGACGAGGATTCCCATCTCGTTTGCCATTTCTCTAGCGCCCATTCGTCAATAGCGGCATTTTTCTGTTCTGTGGTGAGATTCGCACGGAGTTCAGCCCAAAGTGGGGGAAGCTGAACCCGTTTCACTCTCCACTTGTCAACCATGCACTCAACAGCCAAATCAACTGGTAACTGACCAGTGATCACCTGGAGTGCTTCTGTTGATACAGTCTTGTAGGCATTGGTGATCCACAGTAGCGCAGCTCTTTGGGATTGGGCCAATACTCTCTTTTGATTGACTGTTAGTTTGCTACCCCAGACAACGGGGCAGTAGCCAATCACGCCTAGATAGATGGCCTTATACAAGAGGATAGTGTCATGGTAGCACACACTCCTCCTAGTGGCCTTTGTAATGGCACGCAGTGAGGCAAACCTTGCAATGGTAGTGCCTTTAAGGGACAGGAGGTGTTGGTTGAAACTCCACCTCTCACATATATTCACTCCTAAATACTTGACGTGCTTTTCAAGAAGGAGCCTGTGGCCGCCAAAGCGTATTGTGGGTGGATTATTCACTTTTCCTTTCAAAAGGATCAGCTGGGTTTTTTCCTCAGCCACCTGCATCTTGACGTGTTCGCACCAATGGGTGACGTGGTGGGTTTTTTCCTCGATTTGGCGGACTGACTTTGCGAAGATCAGCACAGTCAAGTCATCCCCACATAGGCGTATGGCTCGCAGTCAGTCTCCATGAGTCTCCTGAAAAGACCTTCGAAGAAGGCATTCCAGTGTGCTGGTCCAAGGACCGAGCCCTGTGAGCACCCCTTTTCAATCTTTCTCTGAACGGAGACATGTCTGCATTCGATCGTAGCAGTTCTGTCTGTCAGGTAACTTCTGACGAGCGAGTACAGGTTGCGGGGGATTCCCCTACCTTTGAGCTCATTAAGGAGCGCTGGCCACCAAAGGTTGTCAAACGCTCCTCTGATGTCAATCAGAACTGCTACGATGTGCCTAGCCAGTGCCAACAGGGAAACACGCCGAATCTCGACAATGACATCCTGCGTGGGCCTTCCTTTGGTACACCCGTATTGCCTGCCTGTGAGGTAGCAGCCAAAGACTCCTTCTAGGGACTGCAACCTCAAGATTTCTAGTGTTTTGCCTAATATGGAAAGAAAGCTGAGCTTTTATTTTTTTAAATTATTTATTTTTATGTTTTGTTTTACCGAATTTATCTCAACTGAGAAAAAAAATGGTAACTATTAACTGCCTGGTAAGTTGTTTGACGCGTCGGACCAGATAACTCAGAAAATATCAAAACGTGATGACGTGGTAAGAATTCAACTTTTTTAACCAATTGGGTAGATTAATGTGGAAATTTTCGAATACTTCCGGCGTAATTGAATGTTCAATGCAAAACCAGTATAACCGAAAGACCGGAAGCCCCGTAAAAAGAGTTCATTCGGCACAGTCGCAAGTCTCCTTTCCACCCGCCAGACAAGATACAGCTGAATATGAAAGAGCTGAAAATGTCGTCGAAGAAAAGGAGGCAGGTAATGGGGTCTCTTCGTCAGCTGTCAAGCGACAACACCGAAAAAAGGTACCCACAGTCACGGTGAAGCCGCCTGGGAGTGATTGGAATAGCAGGGTTTCATTCGATAAATTTGAATAGTAACATTTGTTCAGAACCAAGCCGCTTCTTGCGACCTCATAACCACTACGATAATTGGTACTCGTGGCTGTTTGATGTAATGAATGAATGTGATTCATTTTTCCTTCGATGTCACAGGTACATGAAATGAAACTCTCCAACAGTACAAAGCAAAACGCACCGTCACGTGGATTCTGCAATCTATACGTGCTCGGAGCTTGAGAAACGCTGTACATATTAACACAACGGTTATTATTCTCTTTTACAGCATGATTGTGACATACTATATTAAATCCAGTAACGAAAAATATAAAGAATAATACATGGTTATAATAACCATCCAAGAAACGACTACTCATATGCCGTTTTCTTCCTATAACATCCATTGGTTTCGTCCGTGCGGACTGTCGAGTAGGCGGGCACGACTTGATCCCATACAGAATTGTGGGCATCCCTCCAAGGGTGTAGGAACAGTCATTTTGATAAGGAAACAGACCTAAACCGTTGTGTAATAACCTTTTCCGTTTTGGTTTTGGTTTATTATTCATTCTGAATAATAACCCTATGTTTTCGGTCATGAAAAAATTTGTACAACCCCCCCTCAAAATTTGATACTTTACGTTTCAAGACTTGGAGATTCCAAATTTGCAATGTCCGTCCGCCGTCCCCAGTCCCCCGTCCGGGCCGTTTTGTGCCTTTAACGTGGTCTAGAAAATTCGTTCTTTCGCACAAAAATCCGATTTGGTATCTAGTTGTGCCCGCCATCTCGGCAATCCGATCAGACGAAGCCGGTGGTTGTAATGGGCAAAAAACGGTTAAAAAAATTAACGAAACGCAGTACAACGCGGGAACTAGAGTAGAAGTCAACGTTTCGTCGTTTGAACTCCCTCCCTCCCCGCCTGTCTCATTAAAAAAGCAACCGCGCTTGCTCGCCTCCCGCTCGCTCGCCTCCCAATGACGCCGCCACTCAACTCCCCTTTCGCCTCGAAACGGGTTCGCTTCGAGCGCCCCCGCTCCAATTTCCCCGACGACAGGGCAAAATCATCAGACGTTTTGTTTCCGTAGTTCCATTGTAGCCAGGACATGTTTCGTATGGTTTACTAGTATTCGATGCTGAATCGAATGGGATGGGGGAGCACTAATACTAGGTCAAGCTGTTCATGAGAATAATAAACCATTGTGTAATAATTTGCAGGGTTTTTCCCCTATGTTTTCGATCACAAGTTACCTTCAAAATTTGATACTTAAAGTTTCAAGACATCGGGATTCCAAATCTGCAATGTCCGCCCGTTGTCCACCGGGCCATTCTGTGTCTTTAACGTGATCTAACAATTCGTTATTTCTCACACAAATCCCATTTGCTATCTAATTGTGCACCTACAATACAATCTGACAAAGCCTATAGTTGTTATGGGCAAAAAATGGTTTAAAAAATTAACAAAAACAATTTTTGGTAGTTTTATCGCAAATACTCCGTGTTCGGTATCGTTTTCTAGGTATTTTCAGATGCATGGTCGAACGAAAAAATTGTCATTTACGAGTGCGTCTCGACCAAAAATGGTGGACAGAGTGATTATAGTGAGTCAATGTCTACTAATTGAAAGTACTCACGAGATAATAACTACACATACTCCCTCCCTCCCGTCTCACTAAAACCACCTGCCAGCTCGACTCGCCACGTGGTGCCAATTGCCTAAAAGTGTCTGTGGGAGATAATGTAGTTTTCTTCGTTCCATTGTAGTCGGGTTATGTTTCGTATGGTTTACTGATATTTTTCGATGCTGAATCGAATGGCTTGGGTCTCAGAGGTGAGCGTGAACGTGCAAAGGAATGGCAAACTTATGTAATACTTTTTTCCTTATAAATTACGTTCTCATGAAAATTAGGTTGTTAGTACGACGAGAGTTCAATAAACGCTCGCCAGAGAGGTAGGAGCAACCTCAGAAATTACAGAATTCAAACCAATCCTTCTCAGAAATGTCTGGTGCACGAAACATTCCGCAATTCCCTTATTTTTCGCGATCTGCCATACATATGTTGTATCTTCATTCATCACATTTCTAAACAACAAAATGTGTGTCTTACTAGTCGTTTGTGAGAAAATGGTCGTTTGAGATGGTTGACTAATGTCTTTATCCAGGTGTTCAACGGATAGACGCTGAGATAGTCACCGAGAATTAAATGTGAGTATACTTTGGTGGAAGACACTCTCTGAGGTTGATCAAATTTGGTTTCGCGGTTACTCTAGAAATTACGAAAACGTATAAAACTTTTGACACATTTTGGTCGTTATATTTGTACAATGTGCAAAACAATTTTAGGTATTGACTAGTTGAAGACATCCTGTGAGTAAAATAAAAACCGTTGAAGATGTTTTTTTCCAAAAACAGAATACAACTACACTGTATACTATTGTTGCAGCATAGGAATATATCACCGTTCACCGAATCTGCATTCTTAATTATGGAACCCGAAGGTTGGGTTTTTCAACCCATTGGCTGATTTGACCTGCTGGCGATGAGCTCCTCTTCACCGACGATGCAGTTATTGTAGTTCCAGGCTCGACGTGAGAAGAGCTTTGCAGCAGCCTGTTCAGAATCAATGGCTGATTAGATGTGTCCTCTCTCTGAACGTAGGGACAACCAAGTATATCGTTTTTGGTGGGGGGCAGCTTCTCGGACGTTGGTGGGCTGAGAACCCATTCGAGCGATGATCCAGCTGGCTGTGACTGTTCGGAGCTCGAAGTAGTGCCACACCACACGTACCTTGTGACATGAAAACCTTTAAATTCGAATTTACGCGGTCTCGGCGTCGTTCTATTCACGAAAGTTCGCTCTGGATGGTGCTGCCACCTTGAAGCTGACGCAGCGAATCTTCCGAGCTCCCGTTTCCTATGTTCTCGTCCACGTTGTCTCATCGTCACATCGTCTCCGAGCATTTCTGGAAATTTTCTTTTTCTTTGGTCTGGAAAAACCTCGGATAACTTCGTTTTCTCTTCTGGAAATTCATTAACGATTTCCCACGAATTCGAATCTCCGCACGACCTACCACCACGGAAGAAAACGAAACAGAAGCGGGGAAAGAATTTTCTGACACCCTTTTCTCCACGCATCCCTTCAGTAGTACCGGTACTACGTCTTTACCTACTACCTACGCATACAAGCATACCTCTGAGTGCGAGAACAGACATCAAGCTCCAAGCATAGCTGCCTTGAATGCCAGTTTCCTTCTCGACCCTACTGTCCTATCGCCCGATCCAAAATATCGATAAGTACCTAGCTAAGATATTGGTACAATTTTTACCATACTTAACTAAATTAAATGTTAAATATCTACTAGATATTGCTACCTTTCTTCATTTCTTTTTGTGTCGCCAAGTGACTGCCCTGTTAAGTGCCTTATACAATTAATTTTTTTATTAAAGAATTTACAATTTCCTTAAATGAAATTCCGTCTGACTTTCATATTTCCTGGCCTTGGTCCAATTTAAAAATTTTCTTTTATCAGTAGTTAAATAGTGGGTTCATCCCTACACGCCGAATTTTCTTTCCTTATATTTGTTCATTCAGTCACAGCAGCACAACCTTAGGGTGATGGCGGAGAATTTTCTCACTTGGAAAAGCACGTTTTCCATCTCCACACCAAGCCCCGAAAATTCCTATAAGTATTTTGCCTCGTGAGGTATCTAATATTTGTTGAGTTTGACAGTTTAGTTAGGTTTAATGAAAATTGCGAAACAACCCTCGTTTGTTGTACATTTTGACCCTCACCCTCTTCTAATCCATGGAAATCGCTAATAAACATATTTTTTGCGGATATTTATAATTTTGAACGTGGGCACAGTCTTGATACATTCAACTTTTTAACTTTCTACATGAAAAATATGTAAAACGTTAGTAATTTCAGTCTTCAGAACATGACAATACGCCACGTAAATCTGGTGGCAATATGGTTCGTAAATCTGAAGAGCGAATTGAACGAAAAACGTCCTTTCGCCTCGCCCTCACAGCGCTTCCGCTGACGTCACTAAACCTAATTGAGGGTTTGCAGATTTACATATCCGAATCACCCGTCGACTCATCCATTTTGTGTAGCGTGCACGCCAGAACGTACCACCGCGTTTTGTCAACCTTTTTTTTTACCTATCATTTATTTTCCTCCACAAATTGTTTCAGGATATTGACACGTTCGGTCGTCTCCCCATCACGTTCAACACCTGTGTCAACCTCCGATTAAAGCGAAGGAGCAGGTGTTGGCAATACTTCTTCCTTATCATCCGACTGCTTGGTGATTTCGGGGCTTACCCACCTTTCAACGGACGATGGACGTCCAAGATTAACCGAAGTGTCTCTCATCAAACTTTTCCAAACCACGTCCCCAACCACCGCCCAGTTCAGTTTCGTGATACATCCTCCGGGTGTCCGACCAGTCCTGTCCTTTTTTCGAAAAAACTTACGTTTATTTTTCTAAACTCGCAGATAAAAGAAGTATTTCTAACGGTAAAGAAAATTTTCCTCACATCTTCACCTCACTTCTTGAATTCTTGAAACCTGCAAGGTACATGGTGTGTGTGAATGTCTGCGTGACAAAAATATGACTGCAGATTTTCAATAGACAGTTCGGCTGGTTGAGCAGATTCAGTTGCACCGTTTCTCCGGAAAAATCACGATCCTTTTTTTCACACATTTTGGTTGTTATTTTTAGGTTCTGCCAATGGAGTCAGTGGAACGTTTATGGGGAGCTTAGCTCTAGATACGTTCACTATTTTTTATGGTTTTTTCAACTAGTTCAATGTATTTTTTGCTCTGTCCATCTGAACCAGGTAATCATGCCACACCCATTATTGAGCTATTGGTACACATGGAAATGATGAGGCGGTAATACGATGTTTTGTAGAATAATAACAATAATTTTTCCACAGTTATCTGGTAAGAACTTTCAGGTATGGTAGTAAGTGCAGTAATGGAGGCAATATAGTAGGGTATTGGTCGAAATTACGAAATTGCTGGAGTATTCCCTATATATTTTATGAGCATTATTAAAAACCAATCGTAAAGGTACCTAATCGGACTACCGCCGGAATTGTTCTGCACATTCTAATAACATTTGAGCGGAGTTTATACCGAAAGAACTTCGATGAAGTCGATTTTCGTCGGAATGTTCGGTAATATATTGTGCTGCTCTCGTCATTTTTCCACTAATGAGAGTTAAATGGTATTGGTATATTATTTGTGTTATTTTGAGTTGCTATATAGAAGAAATATAATCAAAAGTGTTAAAGCGGATTTTGCGAAAAAAAAGTTTGGTGTTTTGATCACTATGATAACTATAGTTAGTTTGCTCATACCCTTACTTTGGCGTTCCATGGGCTGATCTACGCCCAGGTGTGTGATCTACGGGCTAGATATCACACACACACAGACAACTTTCCCGAATGATCTGAAGAAAACTCATTTTGTACTTTCAGCTACCCAAATAGTAAGGGAAGTATTGTAATTATGTCAAGAAAAACGTTTAGCTCTTCAGATCATTACGTTTTGAGGCTTAAAGAGTTCAAAAAACCTAAATTGCGTGATCCGTGTGTTTGTACGTCAATAGCACCAATTTGTGGGAGAGCGGCTGAACCGATTCAGCGGGTTCTTATTACTTTCCTTGGCTCTACGAAGTTATATAAGTAATGTAATCGGCTGAAAAAAAAATTTTGAGTTCTCTTCAGATCTTTACGTTTCAGACCCCCCCTGAGTCCGAAAAACACTATATGGGAAAATGGTCTGTGTGTCTGTGAACGATTTTTAGAGAAAACCGCCGTACCAAATCAGCTGAAACATGATGTCTAGCCTACACGTTACCATGGGACGCCAAAATAAGGGTATGGGCAAAATCCACCGAAAGTCAACTATAGTTATAATAGTGATCAAAACACCATTTTTTTTCTCAAAAACGGCTCTAACGATTTTGATTAATTTTTTATATTGATAGCTCTCAATAAGGCAATTATACCATAAAATTCCCGTGGGAAAATGACGAGAGCAGCACAATAAATTATTAAAACTTTCGACGAAAAGCGTTTTTAGCGCAGTTTTTTCCTTATAAACTCCGCTGGAATTTTTGTAGAATGTTGAAATAATTTGGTATTGTAGTCCAATCCAATACCTAAAGGGTGAGTGTTTAAAAACGCTCATGAGATACATGGAGCTCAATCCAGAAATTCCTGAGTTTCAACTACCGCCGTTTCGCTCACTACCAGTTCTAAAAGTGTTTACCCAATAACTCTGTCAAAGTGATTACTATCCATCTTCAAAAAAATTCGTGTTTACCGTCTGAGTACCAATTGCTCAATAATGATTCTGCAATGAGTACGAGCAGCACAATAAAATCTGGAACTGTAAGCGCTACCGCTTCCTGCTGCCGCAAAGCGTTGTTTGACCAAGTTCAAATTAACTGAGTGATAAATGAATTGATTAAATAGAATTAGCCATGTACAAAATGAATTGTTGTAGAGCTAAGGGAAGTTGTGTGTTGCAACGCACCAGATATTTTCATTTTGGTCCTGATTCTTTGTACACGGTAAATCTAGGTTACGGGCGATTTAGATGTATGAGAAAGGCAGTCTGGCGATGAAAATGTACCTAAAACTAGGGATTTTAGCATTTTTCTTGAAAACGGCTAAAACGGTTTTCATTTCGGTTGCAAATTACTTTTATTCTCCATAAATGTATCCGTGAAAATTTGGATAATGTAGATATAGGCCTACGAAGCATAAATAGGTTTTTTACGCTCTTTGGCAAAATGGCTTTTAGGATTTCTACCAAACTTAACTGGATGTATTCAAATAGTTAAGGCGTTGAATCGATCGTGCAAAATCCAATGGCTCTTGAAAAGGTTAGTTTCAGTTGAACTCACCTTGCTTCATGAAACCAACGTTAATTGAATTTGAAAGACGTCAGACATAATTGATCTCACCTCCCCTCGAACCAGTGAAATATTCCGACGAAAGTCGACAGCCGGAGGAATTCTAATCCAAAAATTAAGAGGCTACCTTGAGCTGTTACTAGTAGCTCAATGTTCACATTCATTTCAAAGACCATCCTAATTCATTTGCCTCGAGGAGAGAATCCCTCGCAGTTAACTAATTGGAATCTAGAGAAACTTTACTTGGCGCCTCGTTTTACTCCATCAGTTCTGACCTCTGGTTATGCGAGCGGCGAAACCAAGATTAGATGGTCATTGAAGAGTCTCCAAACTTAATAACTCCTGATTAATCCTCAAACGCCCTCTCAATTCATATACTTCCTGAGATGACTTCGATGACGAAATCTTCCACTTAATTCACGCACAGCCTTCAACATTACCACATTAACGTGGACAAAGCAGATCTCAAGATGAAGTTGATTACATTTCTTTTCTGTACAAGATCCGTTTCTAGACTCCTTGATTGTCAGAACCAGTTGTCGATTAGATCGGTCTTATCTTCAGTGAACACGAAAGACAGAACGTTCTCAGGAAACTTCTGAAAATTTGCTTAAACGTACAGCGTAGATTTTAAATGCGCAAGAGCGACGTTATGTGATTCCCGCTCTGTACAATGGATGTTGTTGTGTATAAAGTACCTATCGACCGATATTGTAACAAGTGAGTAACTGAACATCAACGTTATTCTGACTGCACGGCTAGTTTCGTCTCCTCAAGCGTTACGTGTGCAACATATACCATAGAATCGGCTAAATGTGAAAACGGTTTTAGGCACCTTCATCGCTTGCTAAAATGCGCACCAGTGCTGTGTTTGATAACACGTTACTTTCGCCAAGATGAATGTCTTAGGTACTGGCATCTTTTTCGGCACGCCTCGTGCGCTGAGCTGTCTCGGAAGCGTAACTTAGCGCACCCAACATTTCAGAGTCGACCCTCGGCAAGTCGACCACTTACGGGGGGGGGGGGGCTACTCTGAATGTTGTTTCATGTACATCGAAAACAGAAGGACAACCGATTACTTTGGAACAAGGTGCCCACGAAACGCTTGATTTGGTTTCGACTTGGCCTCCCCAGTGGAGCGGAGTTTGTTACTTCATAATGGAATTTTTAGAAGTAAAACGAGTCAAAATTTAACTTGGAATACCAACCCTGCGCAGAGTTAGGGAGCTCCTTCTTTTTAGTAAAAAAGTAAAGCGAGAGTCTTTTCTCCGCCGCAGCGATTTTACGGAGTCGTGTCGACCCTCTCCAGTCCAGTAGTGCTTCAGGGGTGGGAAAGTACCCTTGTGTTTTGTCGTGAACAGAAGGAAGAATAATAATAATTTAATTTATTATTAAATTCAATGTAATGTTTTGTGGGTGCGTCACAAACATATGCAAAAGTAGTTCGACTACCTGCAAGAATGAAATGGTTACTCCTCAGTGGCTCATTGGTTCGTTTGTATACTGTTTATTCTTTTACGAACGGTTGAGCGTATTCATGTAGGAGATAACTTTATGGATCATGCGTTTTCCTTAATTTTGTGATTACAGGTTTCATAACTCGATCGACTAAACTGGAAGCAAAGAAAAAAAAAATAGTCAACTTTCATTCGGTTTTCTCGAGGGATTTTCACTCCACCACCTGAGAGAAGCGATAAAAGTTAATATTATCTCGAGACTTGGTTAAATCTCATTCGCTTCTCCACGGGAGCAGAATATGAGACAAGTTTTGAGCATTCATCTCCAACTTATCGAGTGGCGAAAGTCGTTTCATTTTGGGAGCTTCACTCTCCAACACAAGCGCCAAACCATCTAAATCCTTCCAAACTCGTCTCGTGTCATAAAACGAATCTTTTCTAATGTCAACATCGCCGTTGGCGTAGATCGAGGCGGCTTACAGTTAATGAGAACAAGTTATTTCGCCCGAGTGACTACCACGACAAGATGACAGGCTCTAAACTAACAAATCGAGAAATGGGATTCCTATTTCCCTTTTTATGTCAATCAACTCTCGCCATGGGTTCCAACGCCTTCGACACCTCGTCAGTAAAATAAAACACCCAAGAAAAGCAGTCGAGGATTGAAAATATGTTTGAACGAATAAATCGCTCCGATAGGATCCGTCATTTCCTGGAAACGAAGGGAGCTCAGGAAGTGAATGTGAACGTCAATGAAGTTGCTATTCGACGTGAAGTTCAGGTGACGGTGAAAAAGGTCTAGCGGTGGCGATTGAGAGAGTGATGACGGGCGGGGTAGGGCGGTCAACGACACAACGGCCCATTAACTCTGCTTTTAGTATCCTATTTACACTGTCTCAGTCTCATTCACCTATGTCAACTCATTTAATAGAGTTAGTCTTGAGGAATAAAAAGTTTGAAGTGGCTGTAGAAAAGCGTTAATCAGCTTCAAATTGAATCGTTCGCGTCTGAAGGAACCTAATTTACTTGAACTCTCCTATAAAGTTGACAGGAACGAAATAAGAAAGATAAGTGAGAAAAGTCAAGAATGCAGTTGGCCCATTTCAGGAGTACGAATTTATATGATGGTCGGATCACACCTGCGTCTACCAGGCGGATATTGGATATTCGGCGTTTCCTTGTTGCCTTCCCTAAGGCCGGTTCACTCTCGTGGAAATGTTCACCCCCCGCTCACACATACACGAAAATATTGAAACGATCACTAGTCTCAACATTAGGACGCTCTAAGGTGGTATTTTTATACCTATTAACTTACTTGCGTCTGGTCGGATGCATGAAAATAAATCCCTCGTCGTAGTTCTGAAATTAAGTTCACTGAAAACGTCAGGATGAGTAAACCATGGATCTTCGATGTGAATATTTGAAGGGGGAATTTCAAGGGGGGGGCTAACAATATCCAACGCCAGGATCTCACAATATTTCTGTTTGAAGAAACGAAATTTCTCAACGTACTCTCAAGCAACGACTTGACCATCAGCTGAGGAGTAGTGAATGTTTAGGTGAAATATGAAACTTTAGACATTCTATAATGTCCTCGGCTTCGTATCCTGAATCAGGTTCGTGTAATACATCACGAACACGTCCCGCTTCTGAACAGTATTCGTACTGACCTGACAACGTTGGTTCAATTCTCTCGCGGTTAGTTTGCCTTACACGTTCCCATGTGCTCTGTGAATTCAGTCACACCCGGGAACTTAATTTGAGATGAGCGTCTGGATGAGGCCGTAAACCGCATATTAATCAAACCGACCTACTCCTTTCGAGCCTATCCAGTCGAGAACGTGGAAAATTCAACGGCACCGTAACGACTTGTTCAGAAGTTAGTGTTATCCATCGCAAAGATGTTAGGTAAGACCCTGGTTAGTTATTGCCTAATCCAGTACGATTTCAACTCCTCAGGGACACACCCTAACGGAGAGCATCGTAACGAAGAGCTGCATTGAGAGGAACTCGTCACAGCCACCGCATACTCATGTATATTCCTTGCAAAAATACATTCACGATATCCTAAATAGGAGGGTGACGTGTTACACAACTCGTGGGAACCACCAGTTGGCGCTAGCGTTGATGATTTGTCCCACGGACAGGTTGTCTCAAGGCAGTACCGCTATTTTCATCGTGCTGTTTCGGTCTACAACTCTGTCAACGATATATTTCGCGACACGTCTGAGAAATAAGCAACGTTGCACGGAATTGACATGTACCAAAAACAACAAGAAGAGACAGCGTGTTTAAGTGAAATGCTACGACAGGTTGGGAACGAGACTTACGACAAATTAAATGGGATGCACAACTGGAAGGTTAGAAATAATACGAAGACGGAGGGACAACCACAATCACAAAGGAACTGACAATGTACGTGCACAATCGTCGTAGACTATACAACTCTTGCACTTGTGCACAAAATATTTTTTCGAAGGTCGTCCGCTAAAACCTGGTAAATAAATTGAAGGTCTTGAGGGAAGCAACCCTCACGCGGTATCAGGGATCATGCGCTGAAAGTTATAGGTTGACTGGAAAGAAGTGAGATTTTAGGTGCCAAACATGATTCCCAAATCCTACGTTTCCAGAAATGAATAACCCCATGAATTTGAAAGCTTCGTGGTTAATGAACAGCATGAAAGAAGACTGAGTTAGATTTGAGCACTACATTAAGTCGCACGCCCGCCTCTCTTTGATGCCCTATTTCCTCGATGTCGTCAGTTGGATTAGTTGAATACACCCCCATGCTAGTCAATTTGGATCTATTTTCCGTCTTACTACACCCCCCCCCCCTAATCATTCCTGAATTCAATCCGCGTTCGGAACTGACTACTCTACCCGTAAAACCATTTTTCAACGCCCTGCGTTAATATTTTACCTTCCGCTACCGAAAGGGTAAGAAAAGAATTGCGAGCATTGAAAAACATGAGATGCTTTGCAACGCAGCACCGTAAATTCGACCATAAAATTACGATAGTTATTTAGCATTTTCCATAACTGATAATTTCATGGTACCGTCATGTTATCATGAGGTGTCCATACAAGTAATTAATCACAAACTCTGTTAACATTTATTATCAAAAACTATTTTGTGTTTTCATCATTATGATGACTATAGTTAATTTAGGACTTAATTTTGCTTATCTTACTCTTGTATTCTGTGGTAGTGTTTTGGGTAAGTAACCGAGTAAAATTGATTTGATTTGGACACGTAAATTTCCAGCCAATTATACTGGGTGCTTCAAAAAAATGTATACACAGGTATTAAAGCAATAGGGTTATGTCCGCCAGAAGGCAAATTATTAAAGTTTACGTATCTGTTAGGTGAGTCCGTCTCCTCTGGCTGGTGGCTCCTCTGGCCACCAGCAACACACCAGCCAGAGGAGACGGACTCACCTAACAGATACGTAAACTTTAATAAATGTATACACACTTTGAGAGAAAATAGCGAAGGTCCAGGGCGGAGGACGACGCGAAAAGCACTGGTTTCCGCCTCGCGCGGCTCGTCGGAAGAAGCTAGGAGTGGCGGGGGAAGACGATGGGCAAAAGGAAACTTGTCGCTGGATGCCGAGCTTGCCGTCACGCAACGATTTGTAATATCAACATGGGGGACGTTCGTTTGAGTTTTGAAGAACGTAAGCAGGTTATTAAGTGGTACTGGAAGTTTGAGAATGTAAATGAAGTTCAAAGACAGTGGAGAAGGGAGTATGATACAGAACCACCTTCAAGATTAACAATTACACGCATACGAGACATATTCGAAGTTCATGGAACAGTGTGTGATGTGCATAAAGGTCATTCAGGTCGGCCTCGAACAGCTACAAGTGATGGGTCATCAACGGCAGTCTTGGAACTGTTTCAACGCTCTCCTAACAAATCTTCAAGGCAAGGGGCACGTGAAAGTGATGTAAGTGCTAGCAGCGTGCTACTATTCTGAAGAGGGGCAAGTATCGTGTTTACATTCCAAGGCTGGTGCAACAGCTAAATGACGACGATCCAGATCGAAGGTTGCAATTTTGTGAATGGACTCAGGAGATGGTGATACGTGAACCGGGATTTATGGGTAGCATCATTTGGTCGGATGAAGCCCAATTTAAACTTAATGGAACTGTCAATAGGCACAATTGTGTTTACTGGTGTGAAGAAAATCCTCACATTACAATTGAAAAAGCTGTAAATTTGCCAGGTGTAAATGTGTGGTGCGGTTTGTCTTCAAGGAGACTCATTGGACCTTTTTCGATTTGAAGGCACTGTAACTGGTATTAATTACCTAACAATGCTTGCTGATTCCATAAACGGTAAATAAATTTTCTATGGAAGTTCAAAGTGTGTATACATTTTTGTGAAGCACCCTGTATAACTTGCTTTCTGCTATGTAGGTCTAAGGGCACACATATACTATCCTGGAGTAGGTTTCGGAGTTGATGACAGTATATTTGGCATGTTGGAGATTGGAAAGGAACTATCCACCAACCTGTGACAAGAATTCGGCCGAACACGGTAAAAGAGAGGTAGTGCAAAACCGAATGAATTTTACTGTTGTTCGTGCCTGCCAGGAACGAGGAACCCTATCAAAAACCCTGCAAATTATTACACAATGGTTTATTATTCTCATGAACAGCTTGACCTAGTATTACTGCCCCCCCATCCCATTCAATTCAGCGTCAAATACTAGTAAACCATACGAAACATGACCTGACTGCAATGGAACTACGGAAATTAAAAATATTCCCCCGGCGCCAGGCGCCTGTAAACTTCTGAGCCGATGGAGGGGTGGGACGAGGGCTTCCAGTGAACCCTCGCACGGCAATATGGCAGGACGTTGCGAGTCCAAAGGGCGCTGCGAGTCGAGCGGGCCTTGAAAACGACACGAAACACGGCTTATTTGCAATTATACTGCGTTTCGTTAATTTGTTAACCATTTTTTCCCCATAACAACCATGGGCTTCGTACGATCGGATTGCCGAGATGGCGGGCACAACTAGATACCAAATGGAATTTTTGTGCGAAAGAACGAATTTTTTAGACCACGTTGAAGGCAAAAAACGGCCCGGAAGGCGGAAACACGGTTAAGAGAGTGTTCTGAAGCGAACCACTGATGAAGATAAGCCATATGTTGACTGCAAGAGAACGATAGAGCAATGAAGACTTGAATTGATTGATGAATCGAGACAGTTATGATACACTGGTTTTTAAGCAGTCATTCGATTACCACGATGGAGTTCTGATCAAGTTGGTACGACAGGGTACTGGTGGAACAGTCACTTGATACATTTTTGATTTAGCAACCAGGAGAACTAGTTCACACCACACGGTGGGTCTCGAGGTATGTGAGCTGGCGTTAGGATGAGAGTGGAGAGCTACCGAATAGCCCGAAAGCTGAGTGATGAACGTCCATTTATGGGTTGGGCCCGGAAAGAGCTGAGAGCTGGAATTTAAAGAGAAGTGGGAAGCGGTAGGAAGTGGATATTATGGAAAGTCTAAAAAGGGAAAATTCATTATCCTCAAAGCCTTTTGTCAGCAGGAGAGGCTAATTGAACTCCCAACAGATAAGAAATAAGCCTGCGCCGGGAAGCCTTCTCATTAGGGTCAAGGGCAATCAACTAATTAGACCTCTGAGCCGAACATGCGAATTTCTGCAAGTAGAAGTATTCGCCTCACGATTTTACTGTTTTCTGTATAATTATAATAAAGGACAAACAGACTCCTCGAACGACTGTATACTGTATACGGACTCACTACCTGACAGGCAGTTTGAGTGAGAAGGGAGGCAAGTGCGGGAAATGAGCTCAAGCCGGGGAATAACGATAGCTTTCGCTGCACTGTTCTATGACTTCAATAGATGCTTCACTATATTAACTGGTATTTCACTGCATGCTATTAAGACGCAGTCCTACAACTCGGAGACTAATCTTATTCTACTCTACATCGACAAATATCTATTATACTAGAAATATTTTAAATAAAACAGTGTCAATACGGCATTTTGACGGGCACAACTAGATCCAAAATGGAATTTTTGAGCAGAAGAACGGATTTTTAGAGACCGCGTTAAAGGGAAAATATAAACACGATGGTGGACGGACATTGCACACTTAGTGTATCCATACTTTGAAGCGTAAAGTGTGGGGGGGGAGGGTGGAAGCTGAGAACTCCAAGTTGTGCTAACACGTAAAATTGACAGTAGGAAGTTACCGAAAGTGCCAAAATGTGGTGACGTATTTCAAGTCAATTATTCAATGGAAATCTTGAAGTCGAACAGCTTTCATTTCCCAAAAACTCGTCATTTAATCCGTAGGATTTAAATAATTGGTATTGAAGCGAACCAAAGGAAATTCGTTTAAAAAACACGACCCGAGAAGTCCAGTAGATAACCGAAAAACAAGCGAATGACGGTAGCGACGTTCTTGTTCATAATATTCATCGCGCAGAGCTGCCCTCAGGTCATCCCTTTGAGGCCCGAAATTAATCAACTCGCCAACTGAGTTTGCCATCGATAGCCCAACGCGTTAATCCGTTCAAAACCAAATCCAGAAATAGCCTCTACCGCGTTCAACATATTCGTTGCCTCGTCGAAAAAAAAAAAAATTTTGTCGAACGACCGGAGGAACGGTTAACTACAAGTTTTATCGGTATCTCCAATTTCGAGCGCGATTACCGTACTTCCCTCAGCTAATGGGTCGGAAAGGAAAGTAAATGAGGGGTGGGAAAAACGCTCCGGTTCGCTCCAATTTCAGAGAGTAATTATCGTTCTAGAGAAGCACCTGAGGTCTGAGAAAAGTCTGCGCCAACCCAGCGCCGCGCGTAACCTTCACGATAATCGCACTTCTCTTTGGCGTCTCGTTAGTAGACCAACTTCACTTGAAGCTTGTTTGTTAATTTGGAGCCTATTACAGTTCATGTTGAGTAAAGTACCTTAGTCGTTCGTGTTCTTGCACGTAGGTTCATTAAATGGAACGGAGGTTGTATTTTAATGAAACGTTCGACGCTTCAATTGGATTGTGACTATTCCATTTTCAGGGTTCTGATATTACGAGTACACGCCCAACAGGTGAAACCTGAACCTTTCCTGAGCTTTCATCGTGGCGTTTAGTTTATGTTTTCAATTGGTGTTTGGTCGCGTGCCATTTAACCATTATTTACTCGCAATTTCACAGCAACTTCTCCGCGAGAAACGCGAATATTTACAGATTTCTCAGCATATCATTTTCAGGCCTCATTGTGTATACCAGCAGGTATATTGTCCGAAACAAATTTTCTTCAAAATTCTTTGATGGTTTATATAGTTTTGAGCCGATTTTGCTCTTAATTCGGTATTCAGCTGTGATGTGCGAGCTAAATACGTCATTTGAATCGATTTGGTTTGCAGTTTTCTCTCAATCTAGTTCACAGACATACGAAGACCGGTGTTGCATGTACAAAAGAACTGTACCTTAACATTTATGAGAGAGTTATATCAGTCGAACGTCATGGAGGTTGTGGTTTCGCCAGCAAATGAGAGCCTAGGCACTGGTAGAATACGGCAGGTTGTCATTCAGCCAGTCATCCGGTAGACAGTTTCCCACCTGATCCAACGATTCACTTTTAAACTGTAGCCACGGGTTATTTATTAATCATGGCCTTCTCGCAAGCTGGGGGAAACGGATATAAGCGTGCTTATTATCGCTCAAAATTGGGAGGTTCGTCTGCTCTCCCAACAACCGTCGCTCACTGTTGTAGAAACTACAGTGAAGCAGCACGTGGTTTCTTGTTTCCTCCACACTGGTGGCGCCAGACGTACAGGATGAAGCGTCTTTGAGAAAAAAAATATCTGGTGCGTAGCAACACACAACTTTCCGCCAACCCCGTAATTTCGAACACCACCTACATATGCGGGCGCTATATCTTCGTTCAACGCAATTTTACAGGAAGATTTATGGAGAACAAAATGTAGGGACTAGTTAGCTGAGAGTACTCCGAAAGTTTGATCGAAATCGTTACAGCCGTTTTTGAGAAAATTGGAAATATCGATAAATTAATATTCGACAAATCTCCTTTTCTGTGTTAACTTGGCTTATATCTCCGTTCAACATATATATACAAAAATAATTATGGAGAACGAAATGTTGGTATGGATGACTGAAAGACACTCCATTAGAATTTATTACATCTGGTGAAGAAGTTACCCTGGCATTTACGGAAATGTTCGAAAAAACGTTATTTTCGACACATTTTGATCTTTATCTCTGTTCAATGGACCGTCACAGGAACATTTATTGAGAACAATATGTAGGTATCAACTATTTGAAAACATCCTGTGAGTTTGGTGATAATGGTTGAAGCCGTTATGCCAAAAAGCGTAAAAAACCTATTTTTGCTTCATGGGCCCATATCTCCGTTTGCTGTATTTTCATGGAGATATGTATGGAGAAGCAAAGTTAGGTATTGATTAGGAAAAGATAATTTGAAAGTTTAGCCAAATTGGTTAGAGCCGTTTTCCAGAAAAAAGCGAAAAGCCCTAGGTTTTGGTACATTTTCGTCCCCCACCCCCCTTCACATCGGCCGAAATCGTCCATAACCTTATTTTGGTGTCTACAAAAAATAACGCACAAAAAAAAGAACCAATTCAATCGGATCAGCCATTCTCCCGCAAATCGAACTACAGACAGGTCTGTTTCCTTATTTGATAACTGTACCTAAACCCTCGACGAGGGTTGTATCAGTCATGGAGTTGCGGTTTCGGTAATATGCAAGAGGCGGGCCCCTGCAGCATCCACTGAACTCAGACCTGAGGAGGTACGGCAGGTATTTGGCCGTTAGTCAGTCTCCCGGTAGAGAACTGTTGCCTGTGTGTGACCGCGCGGAGGTGACCCGTACCATCTGGGAGGAGTTCTTAATCCTGTTTCCTACCTGATCCAACTATTTACTTGGGTGGCAAGTTTCAAAAGGACAGATCAACTATGACCACGTTTCTTAGCCATCACCTTCTTCGCGAACTTAGCAAAATGGTTATAGGCTTGCTTTGAAGCAGTCAATGCTGCTAAGTTCGTTTGCCCTCCCAACAACCGTCGCTCATTGTTGAAGAATCTACAGGGGAGCAGCACGTGGTTTCTTGTTTCCTCCACACTGGAGGCGCAAGACGTGCATAATGGAAAGTCTTTCACAGAAAAGAAGTGGAGCCGCGCATTGAAGTCACCATGTCCCGTGAGGAACTGGCTCGTCCAGTGGTCTGGCTCAACCCATTTCCTTGAAAGACGTTCACGGATGTTGGGGAAGAACTCATACGTATCACGTCCCTTTGACGAGGATTCCCATCTTGTTTGCCATTTCTCTAGAGCCCATTCGTCAATGGCGGCATGTTTCTGTTCTGTGGTGAGATCCGCACGGAGTTCAGCCCAAAGCGGGGGAAGCTCCCGTTTCACTCTCCACTTGTCAACCATGCACTCAACAGCCAAATCAACTGGTAGCTGACCAGTGATCACCTGGAGTGCTTCTGTTGAAACAGTCTTGTAGGCCTTGGTGATCCACAGGAGCGCAGCTCTCTGGGATTGGGCCAATACTCTCTTTTGATTGACTGTTAGTTTGCTACCCCAGACAACGAGGCAGTAGCCAATCACGCCTAGATAGATGGCCTTATACAAGAGGATAGTGTCATGGTAGCACACACTCCTCCTAGTGGCCTTTGTAATGGCACGCAGTGAGGCAAACCTTGCAATCGTAGTGCCTTTAAGGGACAGGAGGTGTTGGTTGAAACCCCACCTCTCACATATATTCACTCCTAAATACTTGACGTGCTTTTCAAGAAGGAGCCTGTGGCCGCCAAAGCGTATTGTGGGTGGATTGTTCACTTTCCCTTTCAAGAGGATTAGCTGGGTTTTTTCCTCAGCCACCTGCATCTTGACATGCTCGCACCATAGGGCGACGGTAAGGAGCACGTTGTGGGTTTTTTCTTCAATTTAGCGGACTGACTCTGCAAAGATCATTTTTACTCTTTATTATAATTTGCGGTGATTTTGATTGATTCACAAATGCAACTGAATAAATCCATTTGCGTTTTTTACGCATCAGTTTATATTCCATTAGGTCTTTACATAAACTGGGAAAAACGTTTGTTGGAAAATGTATCTATCTTCCTAGGCATTTACGTGAATGCCTGAGGCGTACACACCCTCTTCTCCAAAACACACACACACTTCTCAACGTTGTACGTTCATTGCTGTATGGCGATGACATACTTGTGGAGCCCAGACGAATGACAACCGCATGTGGAAATACGCTATTGATTCTACGACGAGTGATATAAGATGGAAAGATTATTCGTGGATGAATAGGTTTTCATTAAAATTCGTTTCACACTGAGTACTGTATAATCCTCTCGTCAGATCACGACTGTCTGTAAAGGCGTACCTTCCAGTCAGTAGTGAGGATAATGAACGGAGTTTTGAGTTAATCCTTAAAACTTGGTCATCAAGAGAGGAGAGAGCGAAGGAGGTTTAGCTTCGACCAGTTTTGCCAGTTGGGAAGCTTTAATTGGGTGCGAATAGATTCAGTCCGATGTCACCCATAAATGAGAAGGTGAAACCATCGAGGAGAAGCTGTTGGAATGTTTGTCTCTGTTCAGTCTGCCTGTCTAATCATGAATGACTAAACACCAGCTTCCCGAGTTGGGAGAACGAGCGTGTTCGCTTCAACTGTTCTCGCTTTGTGTTGGACATAACACAAACGAGGACCACCTGCTGATACCTATTATTGCTCATTCAAAAATGATCTTGAGAGAGAGAAAGAGATCGGTTACACTCACAAAATGCAACATTATTTTACCCCAAGATTCACTTCGGTTATCCTCATTATTCATCGTATTTGTGGATTAAAAATTAACGTTCACACAGGATTACACAAGATGTTTCCAACTACCTGGTTTCATATTCATTTTGTGGAGTACCTACGGCGAGATGCTCTTGAAGGTAAACTCAAAATTATTAGGCGAGACCTCCCAAATTGTGTTCCCCTCAACAAGCATCGCAGTCTGCAGATTAATTCCCTACGTAATACCATTAATATTTAACCCCCTTAATCCACAGAGCTCACGTTGGAAGATAAAAATGCCACCCCATTTTCCTAAGTTCATCATTTCCTTATTCAATAACTAATCCATTTGAATTATACAGATCCTTGCAGAGATAGTTAATGCAGCTTGTAATTTCCTCACTCCTTCGGTTCAACTTCCATGAAGTGGTGGTCTTCAAAGTTTAACCATCGGCTCTAAGCTCAAACTTCAATTGATTATGTTCCTTAAGTGGATGGACCCACCCTATAAAGTTTATTCGCCACTCCCATCTGGAAGATGAAGAACCCGTCCCTTCGTTCCAACATTTGCGGTTTTCGTTATGTTCTTTGAGAATCGCGAGCCGCCGTTTGGGCTGACGCTACCGCGTTCAGCTGAGTTTGGACAGACTTTCTTGTTGTTCTACAGTGAATCTCGATGAGCGCGAAAGCGTCCCGCAAGGGCGCGATCAGCGAAAGCGGTTTGTCTAATCGACTCAGTTGGCGGATTCCCAATTGAAGTTGTTCGACACAAGGCTTTTTCTCGCCTCTTGGCAGTGGTTCACTTCGAAGAAGTCATTCCGTACTTTTCACTGCAGAAGATGGTAGATGTGATCAACGAACGAAGAATAGAAGTGAATCAAAACTCAGCTGTGGAATTTTTCCGATTGGGAGTGAAAATGGGCTTTGTCTCACAATACAAATGACGAAAGAGCTTATTAATATACACCTCATTTGTGAGAATCACACTCAACGGAAAAGTAATCATAGTTATGTTCATAGCGAAATGTATCTTATCAAATTCATAAGGAATTAATTGACTATCTATATGACTCTTATACTAACATTTCTGCCATCTGCTGGGCATCGGACACAACTGAGGTTTTCCTCTAAAATTGCTGAATAATGTAATAGGTTGGATCCGGGCTTAAGGCTCAGGCCACTTCCTTGTACGAGCTATATTCCAAGTCCTTCTCCAAAAAGTTAAAGTAATCTTCTCGTGGTGAATATCATCCAAAGGTGGTGTAATACGGAGGAGCTTTACATCAGTCCTGCCAAAACCACCAGGGTCACCTGGTGGTAGTGCCACCCGTTATGGAAGCAGAGAGATTCCAGTAGATGACAGCGGTAAAGTACCCCGAGTTGATACGGGATAAGCAACTCACATGGAACTCGCATGTGATATGTGCGTTACACAAGGCAACCATACCTCTGTGGACATGCGGAAAGCTGTGTAGTAAATCATGGGGACTCACTCCAAAAACCCTGCGTCACAAATGACTCCCCTGTATGGTTGAGGTTGATAAGCCATCAGGCAGTTCAGGGGAAGCTCCAGTAACTGCAAGAAGAGGCTTGCCTTGCTATCATAGGGGCCACTGCTGCCATGCCCTACTGCTGCAATAGAAGTCCTTTTCAACATCTCTTCTCTCCACATATAAACTCAGAGGACTGCATAACTGGGAGCAGCAACGATTTTGAAGACCAGTAGTGTTTTCATCAGGGGCATAGGCAGGGAATGATTAGGCAGTTCAAATTAGAAGAGGCGGTAGTCCTTGCTTCTGAAGTTATGCCAAAGTGGAAGAACTTTCTGTTGCCATCCAGTGTTTGCGTTCACACGCGCGAATTGTTTTAGAGGGGGTCGTTCTGAACTGAGGAGGGCGCGCTGTCCTGGTATACTGGCGGTTCTGCCATGGAGGACAGAGCTGGTCTGGGTATTGTAGGGCCCAACTTCAGCCTAGCCAAGCGCTGAGAGAGTACGCCATGATATATCAAGTGCAAATTCTAACCATTCAGATCTGTGCCTTGACAGGTAGGATCTTTGAATATTTCTCCCAGGAATTCATCGAATCCCAAACCATAGGAGAGTCTGCAATAAAGGACATACTCGGCTTCTCAAGAGGGGCTGGTGTGCAGGACGTTTTGGTTTATTATTCATTCTGAATAATAACCCTATGTTTTCGGTCGCGAACATTTTTTTACAACCCCCCCCCCTCAAAATTTGATACTTTACGTTTCAAGACTTGGAGATTCCAAATTTGCAATGTCCGTCCGCCGTCCCCCATCCCCCGTCCCTCGTCCGCCATTTGCCGTCCGGGCCGTTTTTTGCCTTTAACGTGGTGTACAAAATTCGTTCTTTCACACGAAAATCCGATTTGGTATCTAGTTGTGCCCGCCATCTCGGCAATCCGATCGGACGAAGCCCGTGGTTATAATGGGCAAAAAATGGTTTAAAAAATTAACGAAACGCAGTACAATGCGGGAACTACAGCGTCTTTCCCTCCCTCCCGTCTCAATAAAAAACAACCGGCCTCGTCCTCGCCTCGCACCGCTGCGGGGCGGGTGGCTCAACTCCCCTTTTGCCTCACAACGGGTTCGCTTTCCTCGACCCGACGCGGCAAAATCATCAGACGTTTTGTTTCCGTAGTTCCATTGTAGCCAGGACATGTTTCGTATGGTTTACTAGTATTCGATGCTAAATCGAATGGGATGACTAATGAATGGGGGCACCAATACTAGGTCAAGCTGTTCATGAGAATAATAAACCATTGTGTAATAATTTTCAGGGTTTTTTATTAAGAAAGGAACATTGTCGCTGTTTGGAATCTCAGAGGCGGGTTTCAGTTGAGCATGAACTTTTAATCACAAGATTTGAAGACGTGGATGTACAGAGCAGGGGTGACTTAAGCGGGATATGAGTTGAGTATATAAGCACGGACAAGTAGGGCTCTGAGGGCGTGAAACTGGTTGTACAGGGAGAATTCCAAATTAGAAGTCGATGAGAGGTGAAACAAGTGTCCGTTGGGAGAATCAGAGACGTCTGTATCGTGAAAGGTATTAGAAGACGAGTGTGTTGGGAAACTGTATTAGACCAAGTTCAGCGAGATTTAGTAGCAGAGTTAATTTGGGAAGTGGTGTCTGTTGTGGAGAGGAATCTGAAATATCTGGTGCGTTGCAACACACAACTTTCCTTAGCTCTACGTCAATTCACTTTGTACATGGCTAACTCTATTTAATCAATTCATTTATCACTCAGTTAATTTGAACTTGGTCAAACAACGCTTAACGACAGCAGAAAGCGGTAGCGCTTACAGTTCCGGAATTTATTGTGCTGCTCGTACTCATTTCAGGACCATTATTGAGCAATTGTTACACAGATAATTAATGAGGCTGTAAATACGACTTTTCAAAAAAAGGATAGTAATCACTTTTGCAGAGTTATTGGAAAATAACTGTTACAACTGGTAGTAAGCGAAACGGCAGTAGTTGAAATTCAGGAATTTCTGGAGTGAGCCCCATGCATCTCATGAGCGTTTTCAAACGCTCACCCTTCAGGTATATGATTGGACTACAATACCGAATTTTTGTGACATTCTACAAGAATTCCAGCGGAGTTTATAAGGAAAAAACTGCGCGAAAAACGCTTTTGGTCGAAAATTTTGATAATTTATTGTGCTGCTCTCGTTATTTTCCCACGAATGAGAATTTTAAAGTATCATTGCCTCATTGAGAGCTATTAATATAAAAAATGTAATTAAAATCGTTAGGGCCGTTTTTGAGAAAAAAATTTGGTGTTTTGATCACTATGATGACTATAGTTAACTTTCGGTGGATTTTTCCCATACCCTCATTATTGCGTCCCATGGTAACCTGTAGGCTAGACATCAAGTTTCAGCTGATTTGGTACGGTGGTTTTCTCTAAAAACCGCGCTAAAATCGATTTCGTCGAACGTTTTGGTAATTTATTGTGCTGCTCTAGTCATTTTCCCACAAATGGAAATTTTATGGTATAATTGCCTCATTAAGAGCTATCAATATAAAAAATTTAATCAAAATCGTTAGAGCCGTTTTTGAGAAAAAAAAATATTTGGTGTTTTGATCACTATGATAACTATAGTTAAATTTCGGTGAATTTTGTTCATACCCTTATTTTGGCGTCCCATGATGACCTGCGGGCGAGATATGAAGTTTGAGCTGATTTGGTACGGTGGTTTTCTCTAAAAATCGTATACAGACACACATACACACACACAGACATACACACATACACACAGACCATTTTCCCAAATAGTGTTTTTCGGACTCAGGGGGGTCTGAAACGTAAAGATCTGAAGAGAACTCAAAATTTTTTTTTCAGCCGATTACATAACTTTCCTTTCTACTTCGTAGAGCAAGGAAAGTAAAAAGGAGGGGAGGGAAAAGATGGGAAAACCACTTCAGGGGAATCCACCGTTGGAAATAACCGCTGAGGTGGAATTTCCGCAGGTACGAAGGTCTTTTGGAAAACAATTACCTTGCCGTCGGTGAGTCTCGTTGGGCAGGTGCGGAAATTCCAAGGCCAAAAACTTGGACTGATTTGGCGCTTTGTGTCGAACAGTTACAATAGATCCATATGAAGTTGCAGTGACAAAAGTGACAAAAAAACGAGAAAAAAAACAAAAACTCTCGTAAGTCAGTGGATTTCCGGAGTTACAATCGGAATAGAATAGATTGATTTGACGTCGTCTGCTTCTTCACTCGTGGATCGTTAGCGATTGAAACGACTCCGATGAACTGAACCTCGTTCCGTTCCTTGTCACCAATCGTGCCCATAACATCACTCCCCCCCTGTAGGAATACGATGTTATCATGATCTTCACCAGGGTGATCCTCTTTGTCTCTTTGGAGAGTTGAAGATGAGGAGACACGTCCGGCAGCTAGACGTGAAGAGGGCACTGGCGGTTACGTGACACTGGTGTGAGGAGTAGTCGTCGGATTGGGGAACGTGAAGCGTCAGGCTTAAGCAGCTGGATTTCAGCACAGGGCCTGAGAAGGTTGGCCGTAGGTTAGCGTCTAATTTCAATTTTCTGTCCGTTTCTCGTGGTTTGACCTAATGTTGAATCCACTCGCTAGTTTTAGTGTACTTATACAAAATCATTTAAAAAAATGTAATCAGATTTATTGGATAAATGAAAAAAAGTTTATTCCTCTCAACTCTCATTTTTTCCTATCCATGTCCGTAATAATATACAGTTGGGCGAGTAAAACATTCCACGGCCATTGGCTGGGAACTACCCTACTTCAAACAACACACAATCCTGCGCCGAGTGGGGGAGTCAGCTGTTTAGATAAATTAAAATGACTAGTACTGTCGTCAGAGCTCGCTTTTTAATTATATTTGTTTATATGCATTATCTATTTAAAGAACGTATAAGCTAGAACATAAATTCAGTATCCTGATGATATCAACCAAGTAAAAACATACTTCTTATAAACATTTCTAGGAATAAATTCGGTGTCTTTCAATTCACTTGACTCACTGTAATAAAGTTGGCGTGAGCGGTACTTTGGTATGGAAACAACGGCCTGTGCAGTGGGGCGAAACGTGTGGGCCTTTGTATTCTACCTAACTCAAGTTCACATGACGTACGGAGAACACTTTAACGATATTGAATAGTTCATGCGAGGGAGATATTTTTCGAGTTCTTAGAAATAATCTTCAGGATGAGCTTTAGGGCTTTTGTTAATGCGTTTAATATTGATGGGGAAGTGCCCCCCTCCCCCCCACCACCGCCACAGACGTCAATACCAAAACTGATTTAACTCTCGCGAGGGGTTTATACAGAATTACAGAGACTTTGTAGCCTAGACAACACGTAAAGTTGTAGAAAGACTGACCTTAAACCACTTGTGAATTTGTCAGCCACTATCTTGGGCTCCCGTGAGGGATTTCGAAATAACCACGTATTTAGTTTTGATGGCATTCAAACTTAATGTATTTTCTGACATTCAGCTTAACGTCGTCCGCAAAAAGTGAACTCTTCCTCCCAATGATATGTACCCAATTCTATTTATGCATTGCAATAATGCAACCACTAAATGATCAACCAAGCATTACTTCCTCCCGCTGATACTACTGCACTATTTGTTTAACTAGGGTCTCTATTTGTGCGATTGGATGGTACAAAGAATACAAATAATAAAGCGGAGAAAGAACGATTGTCTAGTACGCAACTCGTTCTTGTTACTGATGATGACTCAACCGTCGAAATCGATCTAACATTGTAACTCAAATTTAGTGGAAATAGACAATCGTTCTTTTTCCGTTTTATTATTGAAATGGGTTTCCACAACTTCGTCGTGAGTGATTTACTTTGTAGAGAGAATACCTTGAAAGCTACAAAACACCGAGTTATGAGAAATGGGTTGGAGTTTCACTTATTTCTGCTCATGTTTCTAAAGGAATAACGAATAAACAAGGCGAATTTTGCCCAAGCTCCAAAGTTCGCTGATCATGGGAACTTCTTTTGATTCAGTAGCTGTAGTCGCACGAGTAACATAATGTTGAAGACTCGGCGTTGAATCATCTCATCGTCATCGAATCCTTCGAGAATGAAACTCAGTAGTTCGCCGAATCGCAGTATCTTTGGGATGAGAAGACGAGGCCTCGAATGTAACGTCCCTATAAAAAGCAGGGGTTTCACCAAAGTAGCTGAGATGACAGAGAAAGGCCCAAAAGATTTATACGTACTAAACAGCTCCCGTTGAGTTTGTGGAAAGTCTTTTCGACAGAGTAAACGAGAAAACGGTTCTAGGGAAGCGTATTCCAACACAATGCGTAGTATAATAAATTCAACTCTTTATGTCAGAACCCTACTTCATGGATGCAAGACAGAGAGCAGCCAGTTTATAACCGATGAAAGCAGTTACGTCCGAAAGCCGATCTTTGCTGCTCATCCGTTCAACGTGAAACGCAGCTGGTGGGGGAACCGGGATTTCTCGGAGTGGATTCGTAGTGTCTTTATTGAGAGATGGGGCACACTTAGCTGGAAATGATGGCAACGTCGCAGAGGAAGCGATGTATCTTCTTAAAATCCTAGTAAGCCTCTCGGACAGGACGCTGTCTCGAAAGGGAAATGTAGCAGCACTATATGAAATCGGACTGTGCTTTTCTCATTGATTGAGGAATATGAAATGTTGGCGAGTGGAGTGCTTTCGATTCTGGGAGACATCCAATTATTTCACAAAAAACCATCTCATAGATACACGCTTAGAGTTACACCTTCTTTAGTTGAAGCGTTTGCTGAAGGCTCAGATGCGGCTGCCACAGCACATGAGAGGCCCAGCTTGGAAGAGATTGCAGTGGGCGGCCATGCTGTCCCTGATGGGGTGGTTATGACCGCGGTCGCCGTGGTTTGGAATTCTGTAACCGGTGGAGGTTGGTCGAACATAGCTTTGGTGCCCAGCCAGGTTATACAGACCAGTTAATAGTTAACCTGATCCCTCTTATACGTGTAAAGGTGACAGTGGATCAGCTGAACGAAGCCACAGCTCTGTTCCATGGTGGTTCCACTGGGGGCACCACACATGAATCAGTTCTTGTACTTGTGATAGTCGGATTTCTATGGCGACTAGGAGGGGAGGAGGGCAGCACTTGCTAGATGCCGCCGCCTTTGCTTCGTTGGACGATGGGAACCATGTTCGGCATCTGAAGAGGGAGAGGTCAGGCTTGGCAAACCCAAGAACGGTGGAGGGAGGGGGTGTTTGTACGTGGTATGAGCGAAAGCTGGTGTGAGTAGTGTCCTGGAAGCTCCCACTTAGACACGTTGATTTTAGCCACCTTTCCCTAGTCCATTAAGGGTCGAGGGGATCTCCGCATGAGCCATAGCTGCCAGTCCAACACCCATCGAGGCTGGAAGAAATTGTTCGGCAGCTGCTCAGTGTCAGCTCTTAGCCATCCTACGAACGCTCAAACCCGATTTATCTCCCTCCTCATTCCGAAAGTCGCTCCTATAACTTTCCTTAGCTCTACGTTTTCATGGCTTTTGCAAGTAATAAAATGTATTACTTTCTTCGGCTCTACGAAGAAGAAAGGATTGTTAAATGATTGGCTGATATAACTTCAAGTTCTCTGCGTTCGAAAAATGCTATTTGGGAAAATGGTCTGTGTGTGTACGCGATTGAGAGAAACGGCTGAGCAAAAGCAGCTTAAACTCGATACTTAGGCTGCGAGTTACCATGACGGTATGAGGGAAATCCACCCTAAGCTAACATCAAACAACAGCAGCACGATAAATTACCATACGTTTCCACTTTGGACGTTCGGCAGTGAAATTTTGACGCTCACACCTTGGGCAAAGTGGACAGCGGACCGACTTCCGGGATTCGGATCAACGCATTTATATGAATTTCGGACTCCATTCCTTACTTACACGTCAAACCTTTCTTTCATGAATTGCCCCCGTTGTTCACTTGAAAAGAAGGTTACGTCAAAGGCCTAAATACAAGTATATTGATTCCCAAGACCTTCTCCTTTGACTCCAATCAGACCACCTGGATCGAGCCAAACGAGCGATCATTCTTTTGATAAAGGAATTTCCAGGAGGTGCACGTGCTCGCGTAACGAGCTTCCCAACCTACCGATACCAATTTACAAATCACCATTGAAGAACGTGTCCCAGAAATCTCAGAGCACCATTGAAAACCCCACAGCCTTTCCATTGTCGATTGTTATATTTGTCACGTTTCAACAAAACGAGAACACGAATGTTGAAGAGGCTTCAAATTCTAAATATCTGGTGCGTAGCAACAACTACTTTCCGCCACCCCTTTAAGTTCGAACGCCACCTACATAGGCGAGCGCTATATCTTTGTTCAACGCATTTTTACAGGAACATTTATGGAGAACAAAGTGTAGGGAGTAGTTAGCTGAGAGTACTCCGAAAGCTTGATCGAAATCGTTAGAGCCGTTTCTGATAAAATTGGAATTCCGATAAATTAATATTCGACAAATCTCATTTTCTGAGTTAACTTGGCTTATATCTCCGTTCAACATATATATACAGAAATAATTATGGAGAACGAAATGTTGGTATGGGTGACTAAAAGACACTATTACATCTGGTGAAGAAGTTACCCTGAAATTTACGGAAATGTTAGAAAAAACGTTATTTTTGACACATTTTGATTTTTATCTCTGTTCAATGGACCGTCACAGGAACATTTATTGAGAGCAATATGTAGGTATCAACTATTTGAAAACATCCTGTGAGTTTGGTGAAAATCGCTGAAGCCGTTTTGCCAAAAAGCGTAAAAAACCTATTTTTGCTTCAGGGGCCCATATCTCCGTTCACCGTATTTTCATGGAGATATGTATGAGTGAGGAAAAGTTAGGTATTGATCAGTAAAAGATAATTCGAAAGTTTAATCAAAATCGTTAGAGCGGTTTTCGAGAAAAATGCGAAAAACCCTAGTTTTTGGTACATTTTCGTCCCCCACCCCCCCCCCTTCCCATCGGCCGAAATCGTCCATAACCTCATTCTGGTGTCTACAAAAAATAACGAACAAAACAAAAAAAGAATCAGCTCAATCGGATCAGCCGTTCTCCCGCAAATCGAACTACAGACATACACACACACAGACCACGAGCCGAAATTAGGTTTTTTAGACTCAGTAGGGTCTGAAACGTAATGATCTGAAGAAAACCCAAATTTTTTTTTTTTGGCCGATTACTATACTTTCCTTCCCTTCGGGTAGCGGAACGTAAAAATCGCGAATCGTCGAATTAAAAAGTTTCCCTTTCATGATAATCAACTTTTTGCCGCAATAATTGCAATTTTAAAAGTCCTCTGATTCCAATTGCTGGTCCTAACCAGCAACGAACTAGGATGGAAATTAGTTGTTAATGTGAACCAAGTTTATTAGGGAAATAGTCCTCTGGGCATTAAGTAACGGTTACAGTGTAGTCAATATTGGCTTCATTCACGGGAGACGGAACTTCAAGCCGATCCGTGTCGTGATCCTCCCTTCGTCACTCGGCTTTTACATATTCATCTGTTTATTCATCATGTCATCCGTGTGTGTTCATATTCTAATCATCCTGAGCTCAAATCTCTCCTACCACCATTACTCTACGCAAATATCTCAATTTCTCATAAGCTCTGTGAAGCAGCCTGTCGAATATAATTCAAGAATTAAACCCTCGCCCAGACCATTGACCAGAAACAGCTTGAAGACAGCCGAATGACGCATTAGCTGGAATACAACTCACTTAAGCGAACTTTATTTTATTAACATGACATACAGCCCCCGTTTCTATCATTCTCCTACTTTACACTCATGTTGGTTATAACACTGACAAACCTGCAATAACGTTCCACGAGGCCATTTTCAGCGGCAGTCGTCATGTCTTGCCAGCAATTTTCTGGTTGGCCCACAATTCGAACATTCGAAGATAAAACCCTTCCATAAGTTATCTGTCCTAAGAATGTTACCATTTCCAGACGAACAAGCCTCCCCCCCCCCTCCAACAACAAGGTGTGGAGCTACTATTTTAATCAGAACATTAAAAGATCAAATCGCGGCATCTGTGGTTTAGTTTTCTTACACAAGTAAATCCTATTTAGATCGCGGAACTTTTATAAATCAAACAATGACTTCCTACGTTTCAGTTGAGGTGCATTACCGGCCTGAGGCGACTTTTCTTACTTAGTAGACACGAATCGGTTTTAAACTAACTATAGTTGTCATAGTGGTCAAACTACTAATTTTTTTCTCGAAAACGACTCTGACGATTGTGATTAACTTTCATACATGGATAGCTCCAAGTAACATGACAAACACCATAAGATTCCCATTCTTAGAAAAATAAAGATAGCAGCACCAAACACAATCCAAAATTTTGAAGAGTGGTCTGTGGATAGGTGAACTGAGTAGGGGACGAGAGCTGAGAGTTGACTGCTCTGGCATGAGCTTGGAAGTAAGGGATGAGAAGTAAGATGAGGGAAGGGAGTGAGGAAAACCCTGCTGAGGATACCGTTAGGTAGAAAATATATTGTCAGCTCTGCTCATAAAAATGTCAAAGAGTTGACTGACAAGGAAACCAGGATTTTCCGTTATAGCAAGAAGTGCTAAACTCGTTCGGCTAGAGCTGAGCCGAACACGAGCTCTTGTGGAAAACAAAATCGTTATGCGTGAAATGATGACATATCATTTATAGAAAGCGGGTTAACCTTTTTTGCAAACATTCAAAAGACCTCGTTTTTGGTACAGTTTTGACAGTGTAACCAGTCAACGAATTGTCTGAAAAATATTTATGCGTATTAGTAGTAGTATGTATATAGAAATAATGCTGAGTACACCGTCTTGTTTTGGTTTATTATTCATTCTGAATAATAACCCTTTGTTTTCGCACACAAAAAATTTTTTACAACCCCCCCTCAAAATTTGATACTTTACGTTTGAAGACATGGAGATTCCAAATTTGCAATGTCCGTCCACTGTCCGGGCCGTTTTATGCCTTTAACGAAGTCTAAAAAATTCGTTCTTTCGCACAAAAATCCCATTTGGTATCTAGTTGTGCCCGCCATCTCGGCAATCCAATCGGACGAAACCCATGGTTGTTATGGGCAAAAAATGGTTAAAAAAATTAAGAAACGCAGTATAACGCGGGAACTACAGCGGAAGTCAACGTTTCGTCGTTAGTACTCCCTCCCTCCCTGCCGTCCCATTAAAACCACCCGCCCACTCGCCTCGCAATGGGTTCGCTGGAAGCCCCCATTTATGGGCGCCTGGCGCCGGGGGATATTTAGTTTCCGTAGTTCCATTGTAGTCAGGTCATGTTTCGTATGGTTTACTAGTATTCGATGCTGAATTGAATGGGATGGGTCTCGTAGCAGTAATACTAGGTCAAGCTGTTCATGAGAATAATAAACCATTGTGCAATAATTTGCAGGGTTTTTACTTTTCGTTCTTCATCTCTGTTCACACCATCTTTACAGAAATTCACATGTCGAGTAAATTACTTGTATTAGTCAAGGTTTTGTACGTTTGATCCATCTCCTTCTCGCCCACCGTTCCGGGTTATTATTCGTTCTGTAATAACCCTATGTGGAGAAACCTAGTAAAGAGTTAAGCAGATGTCGTGGGCATCTTATTTCCTCCCTATTTTGTCGGCGAATCGTTCGATCTCGATCGCCCCTTATCGCCAGTGATCGCAAAAGATGAACTAGGTCTCGGAACTCGAATTGCTCACCTTCTTTTTCCCCAGTTCGCAACACGCCGCGTTGCAAGTGATTAATACGCTTTTGTTCCGACGTCCGCTTTAAACGCCAACGCACATTTTCATTCTGCTTCTCATCATTTGCCCAACCATTTGGAATTTTGCTGCCAACGCTGTTCGTTGCACGGAATCAAGAAGGGGCCTCTCCGAGAGCGAGAGTCCGAAGACGCAAGATAAGCCCTTGTGCCTTTTCAAGTCCGACCTAAGTTGGGTGCTGGGCGGTTGCGTTGGAGCTAGAGGTTGCGTATATTGGTTGCAACACTATTTTTTCGGACAGGAAACATTTTTTACAACCCCCCCCCCCCTCCCCATCAAAATTTGATATTTAACTTTTCAAGACATCGGGACAATTTGCAATGTCCGTCCACCGTTTGGGCCATTTTGTGCCTTCAACGTTGTCTAAAACATCCGTTCTTTCGTACAAAAATCACATTTGGTATCTAGTTGTGTCCACCATCTCGGCAATCCGATCGGACGAAACCCTTGGTTGTTATGGGTAAAAAAATATGTTAAAAAATGAACAAAAACACAATTTTGGCAGATTAATCGCAAATACGCCGTGTTTGGTATCATTTTCAAGGTATTTTTACATCCTGGGTCGAATGAAATGAGTATCAGATGTGTACAACTGCGTATAGTGAAATTAAAGTAATTATAGTGAGCCAAAGTCTACTAATTGAGAGAACGCGCAGGACGATGACTACAGCGAAAGTTTGTACTCCTTCCCTTCCATCAGAACTGCCAGCCCGCTCGACTCACCACGTCATGCCAATTGCCTACAGGCGCCTACGGTTGACTGGAATATTTAGTTTTCGTCGGTCCGTTGTAGTCAGGTTATGTTTAGCATGCATTACTTACATCATATTTCGCATGGTTTTATTTGTCGATGCTGATTCGAATGGGATGGGTCTCGGCGGAGTAATACTGGATAATGCTGTTCTTCGCAATCATAAACCATTGTGTAACAATTTGAAGGATTTACTTAATGTGGACTGAAAAATCCATGCTTTCGCACAAAAATCCCGTTTAGTATCTAGTTGTGCCTGCCATCTCGGCAATCCAATCGTAAGAAGCCCATGGCTGTTATGGGCAACAAATTGATTAGAAAGTTAACAAAAACGTAATTTTGGCACTTTTAACGCAAATACGGCGTGTTTGGTGTCGTTCCCGAGCTACTTTTAGGTGCTGGGGTAAATGGAAAGAGTTTCGCAGGTGTGCGACCGGACTGAAGTTCGAAAATAGTGATATTGCAGTAGTTATAGGGGGCCAAAGTCTTGTAAATAAACGCGTTCCTTAGGATGTGGATGACGGGACGATCGGTCCTTTCGTTTGAGCGTTCGTAGTTAGCTCCCCGAGCAGCTCCCCTCAGCGGGTCGACTCCCCCCGGACCGGGCTCTGGCTCGTCAACTGCCTCAGTGCGCTCGCTCTCAACGGAAGTCGAGTCACCGGGAGGTTTCACCCAACGCTCACATTGGCCGATTAAAACAATCATCGATGATCACTGATCTGAGATTTACTATGCAATATAACGGAGTTCCCCAAAGTGGTTTAGGATTAAAACATTATCAACCCGCGAATTCCTCAAAACGGAGTCGTAGCGGTTAGAAGTTGACTCGGTACGTCGCGGTTACTGCTCGCCAAACGAAGACAGTTTTCAAGACAGAGAACTGCCTTTAACTTAATAATACGAGTTTTATGACTGATTTTCGTTTTGTCCTGAATCCTTCCGCTAATTTTGCTTACTTGAAACACAGTAGGACGAGAATAGGGGGTTCATTTTGGTTGGTCAAGGAAACGAGAAGGTAATGATTTCCTTTGGATAATTCGAAATAAAATGATTCTGGTGCAATGATATGCCATCTGAGCATTCGAACACACCGAATTCTTTGGGTCTGCTTTGGTCCTCGACAATGGGCTGCTAATATCTACCACAGCTCATTTTTGTAGAAGTAGGAACAGAAACGAGGAAGCCCCATTTAGTATCTAGTTGTGCCCGCCATCTCGGCAATCCGATCGGACGAAGCCCGTGGTTGTTATGGGCAAAAAATGGTTGAAAAAATTAACGAAACGCAGTACAACGCGGGAACTACAGTGGAAGTCAACGTTTCGTTGTTAGTACTCCCTCCCTCCCTCCCTCACGTCTCAATAAAAAACCACCCGCCCAATGCCACCCCCCTCGTCATCGCCTCGCCTCGCAACGCCACCCGCTCGACTCTCGACTCGCAACGCCCCCCGATTGGGCGCCAAGGCCACTTCATCCGGCTACTGACGTTTAGGGGCGCCGGGGGAATATTTAGTTTTCGTATTTCCATTGTAGCCAGGTCATGTTTCGTATGGTTTACTAGTATTTGATGCTGAATTGAATGAGATGGGTCTCGAAGCAGTAATACTAGGTCAAGCTGTTCATGAGAATAATAAACCATTGTGTAATAATTTGCAGGGTTTTTATCTACTTGCACTTGAAATATTTAGTTTTCGTCGTAGTCAGGTCATGTTGCGTGCGGTTTACTGGTATTTTTCGATGCTGAATCGAATGAGATGGGTCCCGGAGGTGTGAGGTCTGCTGTCCAAGAGAATAATAAACCGTTGTGTAATAATTTGCAATGTTTTTGGTACTGTACCGTCCATTGATTTTCCACGAAACCAATTGTGAACATTCACAGACCGCGATCCTAAATCGTGATTCTTTTTATTCGATTCAGGAAGCCACACGACGAAAAATCAAGTTTTTGTTGGTCGATTACGATATTTCTAAAAATGTAATAATATGGTTTAAAAAAGTTTGATATATTAAATCATAGCTTTTATCATAGTAGTTTTTCACTAAGGTTTTATTCGGCATTTTGTGAAAACATGTTGGCCTTTTTAATGCAAAACGTCGAGTGAGATTTACCAGACGACGAATGTCTACGTTAGCAGAATGTCCCTGAGCTACGGTCGAAGGTTATATTTTGGTAGTTCGTAGCACTACCACTGAATTTTCCCAGGAAATTTGCCCTTTCAGCGTTGTTGGCCGCTTCAATGCAGTCAGTTCGGCCTTAACGCCACTTCAAAAACGTAATTTGGGAATATTCTTGGCGATCTCTATACACAGCTGATACTTTAAATTCCCGAGGGGCTTTGTGATGGAACTACAAAATATTTCATCGCAATTCGGTAATCACGGTGTGATCTGTGTTATGAATGTAACCGATTCCTTTAACACAACAGCGAGGTATGCCAATGAGGCTGAAAATAAGCCGAGGGAGGACATTATGAAGGATCGTAGTGGAGTTGAGTAGGGGAAATGGCGTTAAAGGTGAAGGAAAGAGTGTGGGAGGACATAGATAAACACGGCTTGAGACTTCCAACACCGTTGTGTAGGCAACGAAGGTCAACTCGTTTCCTCGAGGGACGAAAATTGAGAGAGAATGGATTTAATGTCTACGGCTGGAGGGTCGTCTGCTGCTGAGCAAGCACTCATGGCTCAGGTTACTCTATTCGTGGTGGCCTACTCGTCCCCTCGAAATTCGGCGGTCAGGTTGGTATCTCATGTATCTGTCGATCCTCATGCCGGCGTGGGATTATCACCACAGAGAAGGAAGTATAGCGAACTTGACAACCAGAAATTCTGATCGCTTGCACACTAATTGTCTCCGTGACTCCAGCCCTTGTACGGGGCTCAAGATATCGGAGAGCCCTTCATCGACTTAGGCTTATCTAGTAAGTATTATATATACCGTTCAGTGTCCTTCGGTAACTACAGTTGCTGCCGTACTTTCTTGAATAATTTTTCTCAAAAATGTGTCCTGGCGTCCGGTTTCTCAACACAAAGGCCAAGTGTGAAATTTATTCGTTCTCATTGCATCGCGTTCGCACACGAAGGTACTTGCGACTTGAAAAGCCCGTCGTAAATGAGCCGGTGGCACATAGAAGGAAAGATATTCTAATCAAAACAATCGATGACAGAAATGCTCAGACCAAAATGAGTTTGTAGAACTTTGAGGACTCAAAAACTTGAAGATTTGATGAAACCTTGAGATTGAATTTTCAAACCGCCTACAAAACATTTTTCATACTATACGTACATACAACCACAGGTGATCATGACTGAATCAAAGACCAGCTACACCCCATGCAGACGCTTGCTGCGGCTTCAGCGGTGGTTTGGCAGCTTTGCGTTAATAATCAACAAGGCCCATTCAGCTTCCGATCGAAATCTTCGACTCCAGATCTCGAAGACGCAGGAATCACCAATGATGAATCACCTGATCCATAACAGATCTAATCGCGATAGTATTGCACCAAAGAGACCGACCGACATTCCTCAGGATTCTTCCCTGAAACGTATACCTTAGATTCTCTATAAACTCATCTAGGGTGATCAGCAAAACTGCGAGGAGGACATCATCGAGAAAAACTGATTTGCTCACCTGCACGTCCGGGGAGATAGCAAACCCAGTGACGTATCATTCGCATGATTGAGAAGAGTATATGACGGAAGATCCTCCTGCCAAACACTTCTGCCTGTCCCCTGACAGCTTACCTCCAACCTGTCACACCCACGTGGTACAGACAGGTCACAGGCCTGTTTTCCTCTCATATCGTCCCTGTCCGTTTGTTTGGTACGACAAGCAAGCGTTTCGACCAGGATAGACTTGGGCAAATTTCAGAGACGAGCTGTAGTTGAGCACGAACTTTTAATTAGAAGAGTTGGTATATCACAAGATTTGGAGACTCAGATGTACAAGAAGAAGTGACTTGAACAGGATTTGAGTAGATAAGCGCGAACAAGGGGGGCTCTTAAGGGTGAAACTGGTTGTACGGGGAAGGAAGGAGAAATACGTATTAGACGTTGATGAGAGGTGAAACAAGTGTCCGCTGGGAGAATTTAGGGGCGATTGTATGGCAAGAGGTGTTAGATGATTGCGTTGGGAGAAATGGAGACGACCGACGTTTGCAAGACTTCGTAGGAGAATGATTTTGCGACGAGCTGTCGGTCGTGGAGAGGAATGTAAAATTGAGGAGATGGGAAAACCCCGGGGGAAATCCGACTTTGAAAATAACCGCAAAGGTGGAATTCCCATAGGTAACAAAAAGGATGAAGGTCTTTGGGGAAACAATGACTTTGCCGTTGAGGGCCAGGTAGTCTCGTTATTACAGGTGTGGGAGTTCCATGGTCAAAAAACTGATACTGATTCGGCGTTTTGCGCCGAACAGCAGGGCCTCTTTCTGTCAGGCTTATCTCCAGCGAGCTTACGGCTAGGGGCAGGATCAACTCTTTCCCTTCGCCCTTCCCAATGTCCTTTCCTCTTTCCTCACTTCCAAGCCATCGTTCCACAAGCGTATTTCTTGTAAACTTTTTCCACCAAAATTGTCTCCACCCCCAATAGGTGTATTCCCGTTATTTTCCCGTTCCTCATCTGTCACGGACTCCTCAGGAAGCTTCACAGGACCCCGACTCAACTAGGAGCGAGGTTCCTATAAGATACTCATCCGACATTATCCTTTTTTTGCGTGCCAATTTTGAGTGGTGGTGATTGAGAAACTGTTCTGCAGTCTCAGTCTTGGTGGAATAAAGAACTGAAATGCTCAAAGCAGAGGTCCTCCAGAGAAAAATTCCATTTAGCGAACCCAGATGGGGAGGAGTTAATTCAATTTTCCTCCCTCTCACGGTTCCTGAATCAGCACGATTCCTTATTAAATAACTGTCCTAGTACATTCATAAGAGAGTTATATTATTCGTACATGAACGTCATGAAGGTTGGGGTGTCACTGGCAAGCTACATCGCGGACACTCACTCAGCTACGCCATACCGTATATATCGGAGGATTCCTATTGATAAATCTCCCTATACTTCGTTCAATGATAATTTGTTTGTTTCATACAACACTAAAACGTTCAGAGGAATGGCGTATTATGCTCTGAGATATTGCGTTGAGTCAGTCAATACCGGAAAAGCCACTGGCATCTGGTCTGGCTTTAAGTCAGTAGCATTTCTCATTCCACTCCACGGCCAGACAAACTCAAACAACGAATAAGTTGAGTTTGATATTGAACCTGTCCACAGATTATGTCTAACATCAGCTTTCCAGACACATGTTTTCGTCCCTTTCTACATTTGATTTCTTACCAGCTACGTTCAGGTGATGGTACAAATGTAATGGTAATGTAACAAACAAATAAACGTTGTAAAACACCAACCAAAACCTTGCAATGAAAACCTCTAAGCTTCTGCGATAAAACCGGCGATAGTCAATAATTAATGGCTCGCCTGTGGCTCTGTGAGAAGTATCGACTACAAGCTTCATCCACTTCCTTTGAGAGCTCGGTTTACAGCTTGTCGTTTGTAAGTACTATCAATTTGAGATCCCTGGCGCTTTCTCGGGGGACACGCCCTTATTCTTCCCAATTACGGAGCAGTCATTCGCGTATTTATTTATAGACGAGGAAACCCTCCGGGTTGGCTCTTCCGGGATGATGGTCAAACAGTCATAACAGTGCGAGGGAACAACAGTTCCATTCCCGAACTCCCTAGGCTCCTGAAGCTCTCGATTAGTCTTCAGAGCTTCGAAAGAATGAAGTTAGTTCGTAATCCATTGAATGTGTGACATATTCTTTATGCTTTCCTTGGCTCTACAAAGTAGAAAGTATATATTTTTTTTTTTTTTCTCAAAAATGGCTCCACCGATTTTGATGGAATTTTTTATATTGGTAGCTCCCAATATGGCAACTATACCATGAAATTCTCATTCGTGGGAGAATAACGAGAGCAGCACAATAAATTACCAAAATTTTCGACGCAGTCGATTTTAGCGCCGTTTTTAGAGAAAACAACCATACCAGCACAAACTTGATGACAGCCTACAGGTTAACATAGGACGCAAACACAAAGGGTATAGGCAAAACCCACCGAAAGTTATCTATAGTTATCATAGTGATCAAAACACCAAATTTTTTCAAAAACAGCTCTAACGATTTTGATTAAATTTTTTATATTGATAGCTCTCAATATAGCAATTATACCATAAAATTCCCATTCGTGGGAAAATGACGAGAGCAGCACAATACATTATCAAAATTTTCGACAAAAAGCGTTTTTACCGCGGTTTTTTCCTTATAAACTCCGCTGGAATTTGAGTAGAATGTTAAAAAAATTAGTATTGTAGTCCAATCATATACCTAATGGGTGAGTGTTTAAAAACGCTCATGAGATACATGGGGCTCACTCCAGAAATTCTTGAATTTCAACTACCGCCGTTTCGCTTACTACCAGTTCTAACAGTTGTTACCCAATAACTCTGCAAAAGTGAATATTATCCTTCTTCAAAAAATTCGTGTTCTCAACCTCATTAATTATCTGTGTACCAATTGCTCAATAATGGTCCTATAATGTGTATGAGCAGCACAATAAATTCCGGAACTGTAAGCGCTACCGCTTCCTGCTGCTGTGACGTGTTGTTTGACCAAGTTCAAAGGAACTGAGTGATAAATGAATTGAGTATGTAGAATTAGCCATGTACAAAGTGAATTGTTGTAGAGCTTAGGAAAGTTGTGTGTTGCAACGCACCAGATATTTTTTAAATTCATCTCCCACTTGCTACACAGTCTTCATTTTATTTGTTTCGTTACAAAGAAACATTAATTAAATACGTACACTTCTGAAGAACCTAAAAAACTGTATTTCTGCAATAGTCTTGAAGAGAAGAGAAGACTATGAAAATATCTCGGAGGAAAGGAAGCTTTCCGGAGATGATTGGCAGAATAAGATGAACTGCAAGCCCTCTGGGGGAGTGAGAGGGCGAGGATGATTCAAAAACCTTATAGGAGAAGAAGGTTTGCCCTTATTCTCCAAAATTCGAGGTATTTCATTTCTGAGATGCCAAAAATTGCCACTTCGGTAACTACCACACTTTTTGTTATATGTAATGATTATATAAAGGATGCGACGCAACATCGAGCGATACTCATCGGCAGGTTCAACTTTTATTTGAACATTCAGCTATTCACCAATGTTATAGATGAGTTTGACGTTTTAACATTGTCCTGAGCTGGAAAATTGTGGTATTCCTAAAACACTAGAAAGAAAGTTCCAGCTGCTATTTATGACTATATTTGTGTGGATTATCTCTTAACTAGCTTCAGTGTTCGATAATTTCTCTGATGTAGCCAGTCCCAAAGGTTCATTACACAGTAATCTGAGTAAAATTAAGTTACCTATAATAACATAGTAATTATCACTCTTCTTTTGGGTAAGACCAGACTTTAACGCGTCATTATGATTGGCTCGGAGGTAGTTGCGGCTATTTGATCGTGAACTGTTCGAGAGTGAGCCAAATTAGCTATCGACTCGAATCGCTGGAGTATGTAAACCTAAACTTGCTTACATGAGTTCTGGGAGAGATAAAAAGGTGGTGAAGGTAATTAAACAACCTTCTACTATCATATCTGATGACAAATCGCCTTTCTTCTTCTGCTTCTTCTTCAAAAACCTGTCTGTCTTTTACCCGAATGTCAGTAAGGGCACACAAAACTCCCAGACCTTCAGTTCTATGCTCCTTTACTATCATTCTAGTGACCGTTACAGTTCGGGAAGCTTAATGTTTCAGTCAGGGCTCCTAGAGAGGTTCTACCAGCATTGTTTGCTTTTTAGTCCAGGAGCCGAGGGCTAAAAACGTTGACCGTTGAGTTGAAAGTTGGTTACTATTTTTTCTGATAGTTCCCTCAATGTTTGGTAACACCCCGCAAGTCTGCTCTCTCAGAAGTATGGACTAAGAAAATGGCGGCTCATCAAAAAAGTCAAAATTTGTCAAAATTTGACTTATTAGTTGATAGTTACAATATTTACCACAGTTGAGGAATTGGCTTGTGCTTTCCCAATTCACACCTCTGCTACCTCCTATGCTTGGCCATTAAGTTGCAGAGCCAATCAAAATTCGTCGAATTTTGAACCAAATTTTGTCTTATTAGTTGACATTGGAAATTTGTATGGTGGATTCGCATCAAGTAACTGAGTCGAAAAACCCGAGTCTGCCACAATAGTTTCGTGGACTTCGACTTGCAGACGAGGTCAAAATTTGACGAAAATTTGGTCAAAAAATGACCTACGGAGTTGAAACTTTAGATTTATGTTACGAGTAGGTGAGGTAGAGTACTTTAAGAATTACCTAGTCTGCTTTCCTCATTTTGAGGACTCTTTCGAGCAGACGACATCAAAATTTGATGAATTTGAAGGCTCAAAAATTGACTTATTAGTAGATAGTTGCAAATGACGTGAATGAATTCCACATCCATCAGCTTTACTATAAAGTTTTATCTGCCACCTCAAAAACGTGGCATTTTCAAAGCAGAGTCGCTGAAATAGAACTGTCCAGTATTAAAACAAAAAACAAAAAAACTGAATAGTTGACAGCTGAAAATGACGTGAATCGCATCTACAGCAACTCAGTAAACAGTAAATAGTATCTGCTACCTTCAAAATGTTGTGTTCATACAGCAGACTACTTCTGGGCTAAAATTACTAATTATATATTTGAAGTATATTCTGCCTCCATGGCTCATAAAAGGAATATTAACTAATCGCCTCGGTATTCCTGTGTGCCTTTAGTGGATGGGAAGTAAAACCCATTAGTACGCATATAGTATGCATTATAACATTTTTTTTCTGATTTTAACAAAACACGTTCATAAAATAACTGGTGCGTGGTAACACACAACTTTACGCGGCCCCGTAAATACGACGACCTGCTACATATACGGGCGCTTTATCTTCGTTTAACGCGGTTTGACGGGAACATTTATGAGGAACAAAATGTAGGTATTACTTAGTTGAGGGTACTTGGTAAGTTTGAATTTAATCGTCATAGCCGTTTTTGATAGAATTGGAAAAAATGTATACGTATTAACTATTTAAAAACATTATGTTAGTTTGATGAAAATCGTTGGAACCATTTTGCCAAAAAGCGTAAAAAACTATTTTTGCTCCTTAGGCTTGTATCTCCGTTCACCGTATTTTCATAGTGGAGAAAAGTTTTGTCCTTACCAGTATAAGATACTTTGTATACAAGTAGTATAAGATACAGTAAAACGCTCCCGGACTATTTGTCGTTCTTTTCAACGTGGAGCGTCCGTCCGTCCGATTTTGGAATATGGGTCCATAGTTTGGACACCATTCCACGCTAACGCTGCTGATCCAGTGTAGGATTCTCCGGTTCGTTTCATTTGAACAGGGCGTGAGCTAGCAAGACGTATCGAGCCTCAGTATCGTGACCGTTCCTCCAATCTATTTCATATGCCAACTGCGGCAACCAAGTATCTGTTCTAAGCCGACCTCTTCGAACTCTACGATCTTTGGATTCTTTTTTCTCCCACACGCAACTTGATATAATCTCCAACACGCTCAGGCCGATAAATGAGGAGCTGGTGGATTCCATTGGATAGTTTTTTAAAAATTAGTTTAACCCGGGAAATTAAGTGGACTTATCTTCGTTATTATCAAATTCTGCGTGTATTTCTTGTGATTTCGTATAGCATATTCTTTTAGAGAGTGGAAGAGACTGAGGAACGAATACAGAAAGGACGAAGTTTAGTATGTTTACGATACTAATTGCATTTCATTCCTCTTTATTGTAGTTATCTCACGAGAAAATTCTATGACGACTTCTGACGCTTGAGGATTTCCGGAAATCTTACTCAAATTAAGTTTCCCTGTCACCATCTCACGGCGAGTTAGCTTCTTGGCACTGAGATCACGTCCGTTCCCAGGTAGCGCGGGGAAATCATCTGAAACATCTATTACAGTCACAGCCCTCTCGACTTCCTCGTTCGATCCGGAGCCTACACACTTTTTCTTCTCATTTCCTGCATTGGACGCTTTTCTTTTTCGTATACGTTTATTTCACCTGTACACGAGAGCTGTAGCGTTGCAATTTCGGGCCGACGTCAATTCCTCGTGACATCTACTCTTCGTGTCCAAATTTATATTGAAATTCTAACCTGCTCCACGGAAAGTCTATTATTGAGGCCACCGGTTCACCTTCACGTAGACAGAATCGAGAAAACAGCGCCGGGTATTTGAGCTAGCACAATATCCGAGCTAGTGGAATTTTTCCCATTTTCTTCCGATGAACACATTACCGTAATCCGTTTCTTCTATCGCTTCCCTGCGCAGCAGCCACCTCCGAGATAATCGAAAACGGATCGTTTCTCTTTGTTCTCCGTCATCGGTCAAACTGCATTCATCTCTCCAATTCATTTCATCTACACTTATACCCCCGACGGGGTTTGAACTCAACTCGGCGCTTGTCACTGAATTGCTTTTCACAATTGAAGAATAAAACATTCATCTCTCTCAACATGGCGCACGCTTGTGCTCCGGCCGTTCCACTAAAAAACTAGTGCGTCTCTTCATCAGGGTCTGGAACGCAAATACGTGATGGAGGCATTGCAGTTGATACTTCAATTGTGTCTCCAATCCCCGATTCCGGTTATTGGGTGGGATCAAAGAACGGCTACTACACTATGATAGTGACGAGCTACCAATTGTTCGACTATTTATTTATACACTTTACGGAGGCCAACGAGCCAAGTTGCAACGAGGGGCATGTCTTCAAAAAACGAAAAATAAAAAGAGTCCCAAACTAACAACCAGAACACCGAAAGATATCGAGGCTCGTTAACTCGAATTGCGAATGGACCCAACCTGACAACGTTTGATTGTGTGCAGTGAACCGTTCATAAGGAATTTAATTAAAGCGGTAGTTGATCGTTGACGCTTCGATGAAGATGTCGGAAGATGAGCGGCGAAGGGAAATCAATAACATTATTTATCTGTTTGTAGAGAATTTCCGTCTGCAAGAAAGCACCGACATTCCAGCTGCATCGGAACACTAGCCAGCAGCGATTCGATTTCGTCAAATTCTTTCCGCGGTACGCCCGACTTGAAAGGAATGGGACGCGCTTCAACACTGCCTCATGGATTGTATAAAGTGGAGACCAGAGGACCTCAAGGTAGTCGATCACCGGCCACGACGCTCTCGATTTGGGGAAGAAAGGATAAGCTCGGATGAAGAAGTCCTCCAGTAAGAACACATTAGCCACGGACCGTTTCGTTCATTGGGAGCACGGGTCCTCCAAAAGAGATATCCAGACTTTTGAAGAAGGTGAAGCAAGAGCTTAAAGAATAATACATTCAGCCCCGTGCAATTCTATTGCTCTTGTACTACACCGACAGCATATCCCATACGTGTTTCCGTATGAAACTGTTGCCGAAAATCGTGATTGGGAATAAGCTGTATAGGACATGAATCCACTATTTAATATCCAAATTTAGGTGACACCGTCAAACGGCGAAAGAAGCAGTTACGGTCACGTCACCTTTCATTAAGCGTTTTTTAACGAAAAGTAAATGGCATTTGATAAGGTTATGAGAGCTAAGGAATGGGGATTTGTTGAATAGGCATTTGTAACAATTGGGAGGTTTTTATAAGCTTCATCTCGTAAAATTCGGTGTCACAGCGATCTGAAACGCTGACCGCTCTAAATCTCGAGCGTTGGCGGCGGCCAAGTTAATTAGGCGAGCCATAATTTCTTGCCGCCTGAATGAAGGTCCAAGAGTAACGTGGCGAGTATAAAGTAATAGGCGTGACTCTGCCCCCAGCATTCAAGCGTGCCAAATCTAAAAGGGAGAAAATTCAGATTGCACACCATCAAAGTTCTTACTTTAGTGAACGGAGAGATAAGTAGCCTGCCAATTTTATGATTAGGCCCTGAACGACGTTTCATCCTCGCTGATCTATTATCCAAATCTTTGGAGGACTTTGGTACTGAAATTTTAAGATCGGGTGTCAAAAAGCTGCTGTGAATGCGTGAAAGATGTCTTTCTAAAACACTCATCGAAAGGATGTGGGAGGAAAGCCTTTGTCGAGAGCCTTCGAACGCTACTAGGATGACAATATTTGCGCGGGGAGCTGCGTTTGACTTTTTTGGTCGAGAGCCTTTTTCAGAAAAACTCAAGAACAGCGTGACTAGAAAAATATCCTCTTTCCCTAATCGCTCGAGGAGAGAAGAGGCGTAAAGGAAGCAGATCTGCTCTGAAAGCCATGGCGCACGGAATCATACTGTTAGGTCAGAAGGTAGGTAAACCTTGATATTCAATAACTTACTTTTAATTTTTTTAAAGTGTATTTCCTCAGAAAGGGCACATATGTGAACAACAAAACTTACACACAACGAAAAGAAACATTGCTCTGAAAATTAAAAAGAATTGCTCTGGAAATTACTTTCTCTGAAAGGAAAACCGCGCAGAGAGAAAGAAGTCGCTCAAAAAAAAAGAAGAATTATACCAGTTTAGCATTATACTAGTTACCCATATAAGCATTTTACTTATCTTCACAGTTATAACTCAGAAAAACGTATCTGATTCGAGATTGAAAATTCTGCAATGTCTGGATGGAGAACGTCACAGTACTGATGTGTACTGACTCCTGAGGTCTGACACATCGTCCTCCTGAGATCCAGTGCACTTTGAAGTGGTCTTGATGAAAAGTTGGTCCACGGCAGAAATTCCTACAGATACAAATTGTGCATGTGGCAATGTACATACGGGGAGGCGCATCGCATGATACGCGAATGTTGTTATGATATCAGACTCCTGATCCCGTATAACCAGTACCGTGCTGCAGAGACTGACTGCCCTGCTAAACTCTGAGTGCTAGCGTTCAAACAGGTTTAATACAAATACAAATAACATAACAGTTAGCGCTACCTTCCGGATTTGAACTCTTCTGCGGAGAATTGATGCAGGAGGTGCGGTATATACGCCTAACTCGCTCCCCCGGTTTCTGCATCAATTTTTACCTGGGTGGGAGTAAGATTTGAAGAACACACAATTACACAACGTTAACGAGTATACACAATGAATCGGTAGTGTAAACATACTACGGACAACTGCATTCAGAGTGGCCAAACATCAACTAACCCGTTGGAGTGGGTAGTGAATAATCGATAGTGAGAGTAGATGAAAGCAGTAAAAAAGAGTGCTATTACAGTGGGGATACATTTGCGAATGCCAGCAGGAGGCTCTGTAGCCGCAACAGTAGCTTTTGGCTGGATCGAAGTGGTCTTGTTCATGGCCCGTCAGCATACTTCTTTGGCCTTCGTGTCACGTTTTTTTTCACCAGCGACCGCAATATTTTGCTTAGTCAAACATCAGCCCCATTTTTCTGTCAGTGGAGTAAATCGAGTTCGTCGACTGCTTGTCGGCTTGTACTGTCGATTTCCATTTTCATGATATCAGCCTCCAAGAGCTCACATACTGTACAACTAGTGTTGACTTATGGTGTTGTTGCGCCTACAAAGTTACAAGAAATCAGACAGTCCCCCTTTCCACAAGCCACGGTAACCATCAGAACGCATTAGCAGTAGAAGAATGAATGAATTGAATGAATGAATTTATTTATCTTCCATTCTCCCTGGCAACATCACACTGTTACATTTCCTCCTACATTCGTCGTAACTCATTATGTTATTTATAAGTACATCTCATTCACACCAAATAAATTACATTCATATCCTACTCACTAACACACTCGTCCATACATAAATACTTACTGACACATACAAACACTCACTGCCCCGACTTTTGAGAAGGGTGAGTACTTGGATATTCCTCCCCTTCTCCGCAGTGGATAAACACGTAACAAACAAAAAACATATAGCGATTGGCAACAAACTATTTACAATGTAGGAGTGCGTGATGACTAAATACATAATATTAGTGTAAGGTCCAACTAGTACACAACAACGATACAATCTAATAGCTCTCAATTAATATTTTTTTAAACTTTTCTTTGAACACTTCTATCCTACCACACTTTTGAAACAGCTCTGCATGATCTTGCCAACATGTTCGTCCGATGGGCAGGAATCCGAAGAACACTGTTCTTGCTCCGAGTATCGCGCTGTGAGAAAAACGATTGGTAAAGATATTGCGGTCTACGATGTTTCAATACCTTGAAAGCCAGACAGGCGATATGTAGCTTCTTTCGTTCTCTAATCTTCAGCCATCCTAACCGCTTATAATGGGGTGTTACGTGCTCGTCCAGGCGCAGTCGCAAAACAAACCGTAGAGCCGCGTTTTCAGCCTTCTGTAATCGATCAAGCTCGCCACTCTTCAAATCGCAGATGGCCGCAGCTGCGTAGTCAAAATAGGGCATCACAAGACTCTGAACGAGCTGGAGGCGCACATGACTTGGAAAATCTGATGCTAAGCGACGTAACTTGTATATTGCCCTGAATGCGCGACTGCAAGTGGCCGCAACTTCTTCTTCCCAGGACAATGAGCCTCCTACGAGGATGCCAAGGAGCTTTGTGGATCGGACATATTCCAAGGGCGAATCTCTCAACATCACTTTAGGCACCGCTGCCATGTCTACTTTATATAGGATCTTAGGATAAACTGATAATAGCCTTGAAGACTGAGACACGTTGAGACATTGTGCTTGGGATACGAATGAGTTTGTTGAGACGTCCTTGTTTTAGTACTAACGCCGCTTGTTCATTCGTTTTGATGAACGCAGATACACTATGATTGGGTCGACATTCAATGAAAGCGAACAGAGGCTGACGAGGTAACAGAATGAGCTTTTGGTGCATCTGTTCAGACGTTTTATTGCAACTGCTGTAATCAACGTGCAATCGTGTCAATGCAGTAGGAACACCGTGCGACACCCTAAGCCGAAACTTTACTGACGACACTAGGACGAGGGTCGCAAACGACCAGTCGTTGTAGAAACATCAACAGAAAAACTGGGAGGAATATTTTCCGACGGCTCGTTAGCACTCTGCTCGTTCAACTTCCTCTCTCTCTCTCTCTCTCTCTCTCTCTCTCTCTCTCTCTTGCTCACTATATTTTCTCTCGGTACCTTTAAGAAATATAGAATCAAATGTGAGAGCGAGTAAAAAAGAAGAAAAAATTACGAGGAGCTTCGCTCTTCGACCGACCGCTCGTCCTTTCAAAGCAGTTTCCCAGCAGTGGTTTTTGCTGAAATTTCATAAGCGAAACAGACCGCTACCTGAATGGTTTAATTTTCTTGATGACTACCCGCTAAATTAACGCGTTACTGTCTCTTAACAAAATGATTTTCCATCTCTTGACCTGCTGTTAGTGGAGAAACTAAACCCAACGTCGACGTGTTTACTGCCAACTTTTTTTTCTTCTCCTATATTTCTCGAATTTGGAAAAACATTCCTCGTCATTTTACAACGTGCTCTCTTAACAGTCGTGAGACCATTAATAACATATGAGGTCACGTGCGGGTGGAACAAATCACAGAAGTTTGGGCAGGAGTGAACACGAAGCAGATGGGCAATGATAGTTTGCCTGAACAACGTTAGTTTTTACTTCCCCCCAAATCGCAAATATTCCAACAGGCCGAAAAACGATGAATTTTCATCGAATCTTCACGTTTTCAGACCCCGTGAATCGAAAATTAATTTCGACGCTAGGTCTGTGTGCGCGTGCTCGTCTGTGAGAACTTTTCAAGCGTAGGAACCAAAAGGTTGAGCTCGTAGTGTGTTTTACGTTATTTACTAGGGCCGCTAAAATATAACTTCGGTTAGTTTTGGCTTACCATTCATTCTGAATAATACAACTATGTTTTCGGTTGGGTCAGTTTGTTTACAACTTCCCCTCAAAATTTGACGCTCGACGTTTCAAGGCATGTGGATTCCAAATCTGCAATATCCGTCCTTCGTCCGGAGTAAGTTTTGCCTTTTATGGGGTCTAAAAAACGGACTACACAATTCCCATTTGGTATCTAGTTGTGCCCGCCGAATCGAAAAGCCGATTGAACGATACTACTACGTTATGTTTGGTGCGATTTCCTAGGTATTATTCGATACAGAGTTGAATACAGCATTTGAGTAGAGGACTGCGTCAAGATAGCAGTGAAATCTGTTGTAAAAATACGAGAGATATCAAGTTCGAGGGTCAAGCAAAGAGTGAACGATTTATTTGACAACGCATAAACAACTAATTTCACACATGTGACTTGGGAAACTAATAAGTTTTGGACTTGACTTTCCAATTCCAACAAAATCACAGTAAATATAGTGAAGCGAATTCTACTACTTGAAGGAACAATATAACGAAACTATCTCCCCAGCCTGCTCTCATTTCAGCACTGCCTCCCGTCTCACTGCAACCACCCATCAACTCCATTCGTCACACGCCGTGCCAAATGCTTAGTGTCGCATAGAAAATGTCAATTCGAGTTGTTCCGTTGTAGTGGTCATGTTTTCATGTATGTTTTGACTGAGACTACGTCAAGTTGTGCAAGATAATTATTAACCGTTGTGTAGTAACATAATTTGACGCGTCTTTCCTTACGTTGTTCGAGACCAAACTATACCTAGAATGAGGGGTTTCTTATTTTATCGAACACTAATCAATCAATTTTGAATGAACTTACAACGTCAGCAGAGGGCTAGGACGCAGTTACTTTTTGCGATAACGGTTTTACCAATTTCGAACGTCCCCACGAGTGGTCTTCAACCATCCAATAATCTACACGACGTAATTAATCAATATTCCTTAGACAGCTCGTTGGATGGAAATGTTAGCCAAACAACAATGATCTTCTACGAACATGGGAACTTTCAGATGATCGATGACCTATTTCTTCCGATCGTTCTACATTTACAACATGTTCTTCCTACTAGTCAGCGGGCTAATTCGCGTGTTCAGTGTTTCGTGCAAGCGGAAGTAACCTTTTTCCGGGATCGATGTAAGAATTGCGTAACCGACGCACAACATCGCAGCCATGTGTGTTATGCCGCTTTTACTTTCCATCGTGTCAAAAAACAAGTTTGGTTGTCGTCAGATCTTTACGTTTTGAGGCCTACTAAATTTGGGAATGGGGAACGAAAACGTACCAACAACTTGGCTTTTTCGCCGTACCCGCACCTAACTAGGACCTAAATTTTGTTCCGCATAACTTTTCCTGTAGAAATGCGTTGAACGAAAATACAGCGCCCGTATATTTAGCAGGTGGTCGAATTTACGGGAGTTGAAGAAAGTTGTGTACCCACGCACCTGATATTTTTAATGAGGTTCTCAATTCATTCAGACTGTAGCCGGAATCTGTCACACATGCTGACTCCTGACCCTCAAACGCGTTGCACTAAGACGTTGCGTTCGGCGCAAAACGCCGAATCACCATGGGATTTGGTTTATTATTCATTCTGAATAATAACCCTATGTTTTCGGCCAGGAAAAATTTTTTACAACCCCCCCCCCCCCTCAGAATTTGATACTTTACGTTTCAAGACATGGGGTTCCCAAATCTGCAATGCCCGTCCCCCGTCCGCCGACCAGGCCGTTTTGTGCCTTGAACGTGGTCCAAAAAAGCGACGAAGCCCATGGTTGTTATGGGCAAAAAATGGTTAAAAAAATTAACAAAACGCAGTATAATCGCACATTCGCCGTGTTTCGTATCGTTTTCAAGGTATTTTTACATCCTGGGTCGAATGGAATGAGTATCAGACGTGTACAGCTGCGTATAGGGAAATCACAGTAATTATAGTGAGCCAATGTCTACTAATTGAAAGAACTCGAGGGAACAAAAGCGGAAGTAAACGTTTCGTCGTTAGTACTCCCTTCCTATCGTCTCATCGAAACCACCCACCCGCTCGACTCGCAACGTCGTGCCAATTGCCGAGGGTTCCCTCAGTTCGAGATTCCCCGTCCCAATTTCCCTGACTCTTTTTGCCCGACTGGTAGAGGAAGGTGAGGGCCACTTCCTCCGCACACCCCTACATCGAATCATGAATGTCTACAGACGCTTACGGGCACCTGGCGCCGGGGGAATATTTAGTTTCGGTAGTTCCATCGTAGTCAGTTAACTAGTGTTTTTCGATGCTGGATCGATGCGGATGGGTCTCGGAGCAGTAATACTAGGTCAAGCTGTTCATGAGAATAATAAACCGTTGTGTAATAATTGGCAGGGTTTTTTGACCTCGGGATTCCCACACCTTTGTCCTCAACCTCTTTTGGTTTATTATTCATTCTGAATAATATTGGTTTATTATTCATTCTGAATAATATTGGTTTATTATTCATTCTGAATAATAACCCTATGTTTTCAGTCACGAAAAAAGTTTTACAGCCCCCCCTCAAAATTTGATACTTCACGTTTCAAGACATGGGGATTCCAAATCAGCAATGTACGTCGCTCCCGCCTTCCGGGCCGTTTTGTGCGTTTAACGTGGTCCAAAAAACCCGTTCTTTCACACAAAAATCCCATTTGGTATCTAGTTGTGCCCGCCATCTCGGCAATCCTATCGGACGAAGCCCATGGTTGTTATGGACAAAAAATGTTCAAAAAAAATTAACAAAACGCGGTATAATCGTTTTCAAGGTATTTTTACATCTTGAGTCGAATGGAATGAGTATAGTGTACGACTGGGTATAGGTAAATTACAGTAATTATTTGAGTCAACTAATTGAAAGGACTCGAGGGAACTAAAGCGGAAGTCAACGTTTCGTCGTTAGTACTCCCTCCCTCCCGTCTCATCAAAACCACCCGCCCACTCGACTCGCAACATCGTGCCCATTGCCGAGGGTTCGCTGGAAGTCCCCATCCCAATTTCCCCGACTCTTTTTGCCCGACTGGGTAGGATGGTTAGGGCCGACGTGGCCGGCACTTCCTCCACACACCCCTACATCGGATCATAAATGCCTACTGACGCTTACGGACAATCGCCCCTAAATTCTCCCAACGGACCCTCTCTCTCCCAATTTCACCCCTCATCGACGTCTAATTCGTATTTCTCCTCCCTTCCCCATACAACCAGGTTCACGCCATCAGAGCCCTCCTTTTTCGCGCTTGTATACTCAAATCATATCCTGTTCAAGTCACTTCTCTTTGTACATCGAAGTCTTCAAATCTTGTGATATCCCAACTCTTCAAATTACAAGTTCGTGCTCAACTAAACTCCGAGATTCATTGAAGTCTATCCTGGCCAAAACACGTTGTGTAGTCATAGTACTGTAATCAAATTAATGATAGTAGCTTCGGCAAAGCATGTGAAAAAGAGGTGTTCGTGGCTGACTTAAGTCAACGTACTGGGAATTTGAATAAAATCGTCAAAGCGCGAACCGCACAATCTAATCGACCGTGTCCGCCCGAATGAATATACTTACACTGATGTGGATATTAATCCAAAAACCCAATAGATTGTAAAGTTTCTTGAAACAATTATTAGCGTGGCGTCGTTTTTCTGGAACTGCATTCGATGGAAGACCATAGTGAACATAACTCACGCAACGTCGAACCAAGTAAAAGTGAAAATGTATCGAACAAATAGTCCTAGAGCAGTAACTATTTCCCCGCGTGCTCAAATGTGTATTAGAGCAGTTCTCTGTATTACTAATTACATTTTGATGTGTGGAAGCTGTCTAGAGACACAGCGGTGCATCCGTTCAGTCAGCCAACACTGAAACTGTCGTATTCGCATTTTTTTACGGAAGTGTGAAACTCGTGACTCGACTCTGACAAGAAAGAATGATTTCAATCAAATCTCCTCCGAACAATAATTATTTTTCTGTCGAATCGCTCAAATTGGAGTGCAAAACAGGCCTCGGTTTCTCTCGATTAATTTTTATAATTTTCCTTCGCCAACATTCGTTTCAAATTAGATCAATTTTTCAAGAGTAAACGCCGGCTCTGAACAGAAAAAAGATTATTAAAGTTACGGGATAGCATTCAGCCGCTAATGGCCTTAAGAAAAAACCTATCCGTTTGAAGAGGAGAGAGTAACTTTCGACGGAATTTCAACTTGACTTTCATTGGACTCAAACTCACGGTTCCCTTTGTAACTGAAAATGAACAAAATTACAAGCTCTTTGCGCGGACTCAACTTCTGATTACATTTACTAAATGATTACTCGGGAAAATCAGTTACTAAATTGGCTCGCGGCACTCACCCAATTTCTGAATATTCTATAAACGGACGAGAATTTGCTACGAAAAATCTTCATTTCGTAAGATGAAGGACGTGCATGAGAAACCGAGCTTTGTCAATGAGTTTTTGAGTGACGCATTGGAAGTTTTCACTTTCATTATGTTCGAGTCGAACCTCAAATCGTTCTTACAAAGTGTAGTTTGTGTCTCACTCGCACTTGAGACTGTTGTTTTACTTTTAAAGCTACCTTATATATCGCAATATTTCCTGACAAATCGACAGACTTTTAAGGAGCGTATGAGCCGGCAGTTCTTTGAAACGGAACGTACCAGCATCAATGTGATTCCATCACAGCACCGACTCGAAACACTGAAGAACATTTACACGATAGGTTCCAAAACCTACCCGAATATGATACTCAGTACGGCCGACGAATAAGTTGATCAAAGAGACGACCCAGAGAGAAGACTGCATTGTCACCCTGGTTAATTGAACGTTCTGAGTATACTTTATGAGAGCCAGAGTACGCCCGACACAGTGGGTTTTTTGATGAGTGAACTGGTGAAAGTAGGAACGAGAGCTGACTACTGCAAGGTGGTGGCAGGAGGAAGGGGTGAGACATGAGCTTGGGAAACACCCGAAAGAACGTTTCGGGAACTTTTTGCAGGAAAATACTTTGTCGGCCTCGGGGATAATCCTTAATCCTTGTGCAGAAGAGTCAGAATAGTAAAACTGAGAAGTCTACTGACAGGCTTTCTGGCATTCCAGAAATTGCGGCTTTAGATCAAGACAGGGAGAAACCGAGGGTTAACGGGGCAGGGCACAAAGTTACCATTCTCCACTTTCGTAATGTTAGGCATTTATGATGGAGCCAATCTCTCATATATAGTACCACTTCAGTGGTGGTTTTTTCTTTGGTTCAGCTCGATGACCTAGGTGCTATTGCTCCAGCACCTAGCTGGTATAGCTTCTAATGCTATTCTTCTTGGCAATTGTGCGGAATTTTCCGCCACTCGCCTTTTTACTTTCCTTAGCTCTGTGATGTATAAAGTAAACTTACATAATTGGCTGAAAAAGCTTTCTTTTTAATTCGAAAAACACCTTTTGGAAAATAGCTTGTGTGTGTGTATGTGTGGGTCTTCGAACGGAGGATTATTATAAATTTTAAAGTGAGGGTGTTGTGGACTTTTAGTGGTGAGGGAAAAGTTGATTTTAGGGTTAACAATGCAATGCCTTTGTTGCCCCTTTAGTGTATGTCTCATGTACTGAGGAAAGAAATAGACGGATTGAGGAAGAGGAAAACTAAGAGTGGAGAGAGGAGGAGACCGAAACCACCTAGCTACTGATTTAATCAATCTGGCCAACCGGATACGGCCAGGTGGTTAGTGCCAACCATAGACGTACGACCATACGAGATATCCAAATTAGACGTCGATGAGAGGTGAAACAAGTGTTCGTTGGGAGAATTTAGGGATGATTGTAACGCGAGAGGTGTTAGATGACTGTGTTGGAAGAACTGGAGACGACTGACTTCCGCGAGACGTTGTAGTAGGAGTTTGGGAGGAGCCCTGTCGTGTAGAGGAATGTGAAAAGGAGGGGAAGAAATGATATTTCGGAATCCGTCGCCGTTGGAATACTCAGTCCGGGAGGATTTCCGTAGGTAACAATAAGCGGGCGAGGACGAAGGTTTTTGGGGAAACAATGACATGGAGTCGCGTTAGGGGAGGTGTGGGAATTCTGAGGTGAAAACCCCTGATCATTATTCGACGTTTTGCGTTGAACACTACTAATTATACTCAATGAAACAAAATCATCTTCCAGGTTACTGGAATATAAAAACGCACTTCAATAATAGCAAACAGCAGGAGTAAAACATGTATTAGCAATAATTCACAAAGCAGGATGACACGGGATTGAGAAAAATGATGTAAAGCAATACTTTTCCTTAGCGAATGATTATTTACATGCACTACTGCCTTGTTTCTTCTACTCGACTGGAACAGTATATACCTCTCCTGTGTGTAAGAAGGATAAAATGTTACTACCCGGGTTGTAATGATGATCCGACGTCTGTTTCAACTAGTTTCGTACCCCACACTTCATTCTCAAGGCTCCGTAACCAACTGAATTCGTTTAAGTGTTTCCATAGTATCATTAGTACCATTTATCTCATTCCCTTGGGTGGAGTGCAGCAAGATTTTACAGGTTGAAACCGAATAAATTACGGTATCTAACAGCTAACCGATTTTATTTCATTTCTTCTTCTGTAATCGTAAGTCGATGTAACGGGAGGGGAAGACGAAACTGTTGATTCCTGGTAAACGAACGCCGCTTTGCAGACCGAGTTGGGAGAAGATACGATCGCCAGAATCACCGCCAATATTACTATTGCAGTAGGAGTTTTTAAATGGGTTCCCAGTACTTCACCACGAATACAAACTAAACTGGAAAGCTAACTATAGTAATCATACTGATCAACACACGAAATATTTTTTTCTTCAAAACGGCTCCAACGACTTTGATTGGATTTTTTGTATGGACAGTTCCAAACACTACGACAGCACCATATAATTCATACCTGTGGGAACATGACGAGAACATCACAATAAACTATCAAAGTTTTCGAAAAAATATATTCTAGATCAGTTTTGACCGCATAAAGTTAGTTCAAATGATAATGGAATTTTCTGAAAAATTAGGGCGGTACTGAAGTAAACTATCCATGCGATGCGAGTTCAATAGTTATCATAAAACGATTAGAAGCAACCCGGAAATTCCGGAATTTCAACCACCGTCGTTTCGCGTGCCACCATTTCTAACAGTTTTTACCCGAGAATCTTGTCCGAAAAATGATTTTGCCAGTCGCATGAACCGCCTATGCACCGATGACGGTCGTAGGATGAGTAGGATCGACTCAATAGATAACGGAACTTTAAACATCACGTTTTACCAAGTTCAAACGAACTGAGTGAAAGATGGATTGGATTCGTAGTTAACGCCATGAAAATTGCCAAGAAGAAAGTTGTGTCATGCGATACCAAATATTCCATTATTTTTTCTCCAAATGATTTAAAAATTGTGCAGATTGCAATGAAACAACCAGGAAAAAGTGATGTGCTGGCAAATAGCGCTCAACATGATCATACATGAAAACAAATTACCCAGAAACATGAAAACCCGACGCAAAAATATTGTTAATATTTCGGGGATAGCCTGTTTCATTACACGTGGTAAACAAATGAGAACGTTTCCGACGCCAGCAATGAAGATGTTAAGTGTATGTAACTAAGAAGGGCTCGTTGAAACCACTCGGGTTGTTTATCAGAAAATGGTGTAGTTGAAAGTTGAGTCTTGGTGGATTGTAGGCACTTGAAACGTTATTGTCAGCTTTTTCTTACTGGAGCGATTTAATTTTCGAATCGCTTGTCTTCATATTCAGAAACACACTTGGAAACCACGATCGAAAATTCCATTCCGGACATCGCATGATCACCGATTAAGGTAACTCGCCGTCTCTTCTTACGACAGAGTTGATGATTCTCAAGTTCAACCTTGTTCCCGTCGTCCGAACATAAAACACTTGTTAAGAACCACTTCATTTGCAAGCTGAATTCTTGCGTTCGTACGTGTTATCATTGTTGAGGCCTTGAAACAGTACCTGGGTCGCTGGAAGGTAGTTCGCCCATCCCAATTTATTTTTAACCTGTGGGCACTCCCCCAGAGAACCCCAAAAATAGGATCGCAACTGTCAAAGTTACTTTCAGTGTGGCGATCATTAGCGCTAAGGGGGAAGTACCCAGCTTTCCATGGTGATTTTGATCTCTGAACTTTGCTTTTTACGAACGTGCAGTTATCCTCATAGGGGAGCATTATGAGACAGCGTTGTTTTCGATTTGAGTGAGTTTTACAACGCCCTTATTCATCATGGTTGGAGAGTACGACTTAAAAGATTGTCAGATTCCTGACTTTCCGAAACAAACGGGGTATAACCACACGTCATATATACACGATTAGGTCATTCACGGAAAATGTTCGCTCCACTCCAGATATTTGATCTTTATCATGTTTGCTTCCAAGGCCCGAAGTCATCGCTTTTTGTCCAAAACTAACTTTGATTTGACCTACGCGGGGAAGCCTTTTTCCAGCGGGGCTGCTCGTTCAGGTGCATGATAGAATTTTCTTGACCGGAGAAGTTGACTTTGACTACCCCCACCGACCGCCCAAGATCTCAGATTGGTTGTTCAACTGTAACACCGTGTTATCGGCATCAACTGCGCCTGCGGTCGATTCTTCGAGCGGTTTGTTTTCGTTTTGCAGTTCAACTTCTCTACATGATCTTGATGTCTCTCCGATGACAAGTTCTGTCCTTTCAACTTCGTTGGATCTTCGCTCTTTGACGTCGTCCGAGCTTACACAATTTACCCCTCGCTGTCAACAATTTGGGGATTGTCGCCAGAGTTTAGCTGGTGTTTGATTTTGTGAAATTTAATTTCGACGACTCGTGAGTGGAAGATGTTCAGTTCTCTCAAAGGAAATTTCTGTATTCAGTCCCTCACCCTTTGGGCTTTCAGGAATGTAATGAACGGGGTCACGAAAAGTTAGTTACTAGTTCTTTAACTTCGCAGTCATTCGCTCTATAACTTTTCTGGTGCTAATTTTTCCTGTTGTGTTTGTATTTTCTGCTCATCCCGTTCCTTTGGCATTTTTCCATCTCACGTGAGTCGTGACTCGCCGACTTTCTAGTTTTAGACAACAACACTCTCCAACGAACGTTGTGATGAATGAGGTTACACCTGCTTGTTATCATAGTTGGCAACTTCAAATCCTAGCGCCAATGAAGACTTCTCCGTGAAAAGAGTTTGTGGAGCATTCGATGGTCATGATTGAATTATAGAAAGAACTGACCGCAAAATCCAGGTGACGGGCGATTGAGGGGTAGTTTGGCTCGCGTTCTCATTCGAGTTGCTCTTTGAACGGTTGGTTCTTGTTCACCCCTCTGGCCATAATCCTGTCTTGGACCTCATCAGTCAAATGCGATGAAATCAGAGTGACTGGCAGAAATCACGCTTTTCATCTCCCCGAGCGCGGGCAGTTTTGTTCTCAAACCGCTATAACGGCTGTGTGGATCTCAGCTCGACAATAAGACTTAAATAATGTCTAAACAAGAAGTGGTATGTCAATGAGAAATTCGTACGCTGTGGAGTCCTTTCATGCACGTGCGCGTGGCATAGAGTAAAAAACCCTGCAAATTATTACACAATGGTTTATTATTCTCATGAACAGCTTGACCTAGTATTAGTGCTCCCCCATCCCATTCGACTCAGCATCGAATACTAGTAAACCATACGAAACATGTCCTGGCTACAATGGAACTATGGAAACAAAACGTCTGATGATTTTGCCCCGTCGGGGAAATTGGAACGGGGGCGCTCGAAGCGAACCCCCGTTCCGAGACGAAAGGGGAGTTGGGAGGCAAGCGAGCAGGAGGCGCGCTCGCTCGCCTCGAGCGTGGTTGCTTTTTTAATGAGACGGGCGGGGAGGGAGGGAGTTCAAACGACGAAACGTTGTAGCTCCCGCGTTATACTGCGTTTCGTTAATTTTTTGAACCGTTTTTTGCCCATTACAACCACGGGCTTCGTCCGATCGGACTGCCGAGATGGCGGGCACAACTAGATACCAAATGGGATTTCTGGGCGAAAGAACGAATTTTTTAGACCGCGTTAAAGGCACTAAACGGCCCGGACGGCGGACGGGGGGCGGTGGACGGCGGACGGACATTGCAAATTTGGAATCTCCAAGCCTTGAAACGTAAAGTATCAAATTTTGAGGGGGGGTTGTAAACAATTTTTCGTGACCGAAAACATAGGGTTATTATTCCGAATGAATAATAAACCAAAACTTTTGTCAATAATCCGACGTTATTTTCCTTTCGTTCACGCGACTACTCTCTGCGTCTGGGTAGTGTTGACAGTTCCCACTCACATCGAGCGCTCACTCTCACTCACCCAAGTCGTAGGTTGAGTGAGTTGATGAAGTTGCTTTTCACAGTCCCAACTCAATTGAGGGTTCATGAGCTAGAACCATACTCGATTCAGGGGTAGAACCATTCAAATGCGGGGTAGAACCATACTCGATTCAACCCATCCAAGCGGGTAGCTGATCTAATTGGCTAATTGAATGAGCGTATCCATCGGTTGTGGAGAACGTATCCAGATCAACGCTTATAATGGCTGCTCCCAGCGCACCTCTGTGGATCCAGTGGTGCCCCCACCATAATAATCCATGGCATGTCTGATGTTATCCTCAGTATTTGAGGACCTATTCCAATACGTTGATGGAACAGTGCTCCTAGGTCTGGTACTGGTTTTCATCTCCTTCAGTAAAACTTTCGTGGACCAACGTAGCCTTCGTCCTGATAAAACAAAGGTTACTTTGACGATAAACTCTCAGTCAGTCCTACATTTCGGTGTGGGGAAATACTATTTAAAATAAGACCGACGTTTTCGCGCATTATGAAACGGCGCCGTAATGAAGATAAATGGGTATACATAATGGCAGGAAACAGAAACCTTCAAACCCTCGCGTTCGCTTTCCAACCATCGACTCATTCAGATTAATTAACAATTAATTGATAATGAATCCGAATTTACCCAAAGCTGCAAAGGAGCTCATCCTATCAGTCGAGATTGGAAAACCTTGTCGTCCGCAAATTGTTGATGCCTTCCACTCGACTCAACTCAACTACTAAGCTCTTGAAAATGAATCGGTTGTTCGTATTATAATTTGATAGGGGGAAGTAGACGATCTATTTCGACAGGTGTTAATTAAGTAAACAAACTTCAATCTACCGAAAAGCGTTCTATTGGCTGCAGTTATCAACTTTGCAAAAGGCGAGCCTTTCCAACGTCGGCCACTGGGTTCGCCATCAAAGAGAGTATACTGAGGTGAATTGTTGAAAAATTAAGGAACCTCTAAAGTGAAACTGCGGGACTTTCGCAAATTGAAACGGTCGTCACGGAGAGCCGTCAAAACTGGAAACAAGAACGGGAGTCTTCCTCCTGTACTAATCTAATTGCAGTTCGCAACTCAGTTGTAGCTGTTCCACCTTGTCAGAAATAAGAAACTGCGTGTTTGCTATGAGTTGTACATCACAACGATGTCTACGTTTCGCTAACTTGACACAATTATTATATCAAACGCGCGACAAATACAAACTCATAGCATACAATCACATCTCCGCCAGATGTACTTCCAACGACGAATTATACTAATTGTGTGTGCGATGAATAATTAATTTTGTTGATTTCTGCGTGCAAGTAGACTATTTCATATAGAATCAACGTCCTAAGGCCGACAAAGTGAAAGAAAAAAAACGATTCTGCGTTGGTTGCGTGTCGTAGAAACTCATTCATACCAATGTCTTGTGCGGATCATCACAAAACCCCCCGCACACACAATAAATTATACGATATTCGTCGTATTTATTTCACGAAAACGGAATTACGCGCTGAACAGTGTGGACCGTCTGTAGCTAAACCTGTTATGAGCCAGAGTAGCTCCTCCATTCACATAACTGGCCAAATCGAATTCAAACACAATCTCAACAGTATGTACGTGTATCTCTAACAAATTACAACAGTGTCCTGCAAGTGTTATCTGTGTTTCATATGCTTATACTTAGAGATAATATCAAAATGTGTCGACAATAATGTTTCCTTGAACATTTTTGTAACTTCCCCAGTAACTGCGTTGCGTAACTGGATTTGATCTCTTACGGAGTGTCTTTAAGCAACCTTTACTCACATTTTGTTCCCCGTGGTTATTTCTGTATCTATCTGTTGAACTTCAATATAAGTCACGATAACTCGAAAAACGATATTTGTTGAATATTAATTTATCGGTATTAAAACTTTCTCAAGAACGGCTCGAAGGATTTCGATCCATTTAAGAAGTTCTCTCAACTAATTAGTACCTACTTATTGTTATCCATCAATGTTTCTGTATACATGCGTTGAACGAAAATACAGTGCCGTTCGGAATGTTCGGTGATATTCGTTTTTCGTTCAACGAGATTGTTCTGGGGTAAGAAATATGGATACCCAGAGCTCGGGAACAGTCCACATATTCAGTTTGTCGTTTACTGCGGAAAATTTGAAAACTTTTTAAACTTTGAAAACGCATTTTTTGGCATCTTTGGTGAACAGAACGTCACAATAAAACGTTTATCAAGAACGGTATACAAGCTCTGACTGCTTGTAAACAATCTGTCAGTTAAAGCCGCTTTTCCGAAAAACCTCTTTTAGTTACTGAGAACTGATCTCCGCAGTATTTTTTTGACGGAAGGAAAAGTTAGTCATTTGATCAATAGAAGACGGTTTGAAAGCTCAATCCGCACCAAAAAGACATTTTCAAGATAAACCATAATTTATGGTACATTTCCCTCACCAGTCCCGTTTCGATTTCCGTCGAAGGAAACCGATCTTAACCTTATTCTCGCGCCTTGGAATGATAACGTACGCAATTATTTCAAAAAATCTGAATCTTGTTCTATTCAGCGTGCCTCATAGCGTAATAATCTGAAAAAAACTCGGATTTTTTACGATAAAATATCTGGTGCGTAGCAACTTACAACTTTCCGCCACCCCTTTAAGTTCGAACACCACCTACATAGGCGGGCGCTATATCTTCGTTCAACGCATTTCTACAGAAACATTTATTTGGAACAAAATGTAGAAACTAGTTAGCTGAGATTATTACTTCAGTTTGATCTAAATCGTTATCGCCGTTTTTGAGAAAATTGGAATTACCGATAAATTAATATTCGACAAATCTCCTTTTCTGTGTTAACTTGGCTTATATCTCCGTTCAACATATATATACAGAAATAATTATAAAGAACGAAATGTTGGTATGGGTGACTAAAAGACACTCCATTAGAATTTATCACATCTGGTGAAGAAGTTACCCTGGAATTTACGGAAATGTTCGAAAAAACGTTATTTTCGACACAATTTTATCTCTGTTCAATGGACTGTCAGAGGAACATTTATTGAGAACGATATGTAGGTATTAACTATTCGGATACATCTGGAAGGTTTGGTGATAATGGTTGAAGCCTTTTTGCCAAAAAGCGTAAAAAACCTATTTTTGCTTCATAGGCCTATCTCAGTTCACCGTATTTTTATGGAGATATGTATAGCGAAGAAAAGTTAGGTATTAATTGGCTAAAGATAATTCGAAAGTTTAATTCAAAATCGTTAGAGCCATTTTCGAGAAAAATGCGAAAAACCCTAGTTTTTGGTACATTTTCGTCCCCCACCCCCTCTTCCCATCGGCCGAAATCGTTCATAACCTCATTTTGGTGTCTACAAAAAATAACGAACGAAACAAAAAAAAAAACAGCTCAATCGGATCAGCCGTTCTCCCGCAAATCGCTCTACAGACACACACACACACACGGACCACGCGCCGAAATTAGGTTTTTTACACTCAGTAGGCCTCAAAACGTAAAGATCCGTAGAAAACCCAAATTTTTTTTGACCCGATTACTATACTTTCCGTCCCTTCGGGTAGCGGAAAGCAAAAAGTAGGACGACATGAAAGGAGAAGGTGGACAAGTCAAAACTATGGGTTGGCACATTACGTAAGCAATCAAACATCTTAGAGAAACTGGCCAAGTATAGTCCAAGCAAAAACGACGTAGGTACGCACGTCACGGAAGATATTACAGTTCACAGCTCCCCGGCCGAGGACAACAGCGTAACACTGTGTTTTGTGCCGAGGCGTAAGGGAGTAGATGGAAAAGAACGGGCTGATGAGTTGGCAAAGAAAGGATCGGCGCAGATCCTTGTCGGCTCTGAGCCCTTTGTTGGGACTATCAGAAACCACTTACGTAGAGAGATTGGCAATTGAGAGGATAGACAGTCCAAACCCGGCCTTAGACAGTCAAAACTCTTCGTCCGACTTTCCAGAGGGAGGGCCAAGGAGGTGCTTGCACTGGGGAGGAAGGATATAATGATCATATGTGGCCTGTTTACAGTTCACTGTCCACTGAGGTACCACCTTGTAGCTAGAGACGGCTTTGTGCAGGGATGTTCGTAAAGGTACGTCGCCCTAAATGAGCCCAGTGCCGTGGGCCTGGGGGTGGAGCAGCTGAGGCTCATGGGTGCCCTTACAATAGGCCCATTTGTGGCCGCAGTGAGGGTATAGCCAGCATCCACCTTTGAAAAATATCTGGTGCGTTGCAACACACAACTTTCCTTAGCTCTACGTCAATTCACTTGTTACGTGGCAGATTCTATTTAATCAATTCATTTACCAAGCAGTTCATTTGAACTTGGTCAAACAACACTTCACAGCAGCAGAAAGCGGTAGCGCCTACAGTTCTGGAATTTATTGTGCTGCTCGTACTCATTGCAGAACCATTATTGAGCAATTGGTATACATATAATTAATGAGGCTGTAAACACCAATTTTTTGAAGGAGGATAGTAATCACTTTTGCAGAGTTATTGGGTAATAACAGTTAGAACTGGTAGTAAGCGAAACGGCAGTAGTTGAAATTCAGGAATTTCTGGAGTGAGCCCAATGTATCTCATGAGCGTTTTTAAACACTCACCCTATAGGTATTGGATTGGACTACAACACGACTTTTTTTTAAACATTCTAGTAACGTTCCAGCGGAGTTTAAAAGGAAAAAACCGCGGCAAAAACGCTTTTCGTCGAAAATTTAGATAATTTATTGTGCTGCTCTCGTCATTTTCCCACAAATGGGAATTCTATAGTAAAATTATCTTATTAAGAGCTACCAATATAAAAAATTTAATCAAAATCGTTGGAGCCGTTTTTGAGAAAAAAAATATTTGGTGATTTGATCACTATTATAACTATAGTTAACTTTCGGTAGATTTTGCTCATACCCTTATTTTGGCGTCCTATGGTGATCAGCGGGTGAGATATGAAGTTTAAGCTGATTTTATACGGTGGTTTTCTCTAAAAATCGTTCACAGACAAACTTCAGTGACACACACACACACACACACACACACACACACACATACCATTTTCCCAAATAGTGTTTTTCGGACTCAGGGGGGTCTGAAACGTAAAGATCTGAAGAAAACTCAAAATTTTTTTTTTCAGCCGATTACGTAACTTTCCTTTCTACTTCGTAGAGCCAAGGAAAGTGAAAAGATCTATGGTGGGATAGCGTACACACAGATCCAATTACCACTTCAACATGTACAGTGTATTTTCAGAGGGGTGGAAATGTGCAACAGTTAGGCCACCTAACGAAAAAGGGCAATAATGTCATCTGGTAAGTACAAGTCTACCTCCCTACACCCACGTTTTGCTATAAGCTGGCCAATTACTGTGAATGACTTATCTTGAAATAATCAATATACCCTCCGTCGGCGAATATGGAGTCGACTCCATCGAGCTCGCCGACTTAGTTTGGACCACATCAAGGCTATGTCCAGCAGCGTTTGTAGAGGAGAACACTCATCTCACTGATAGACTTGTTGAATATCAAGAGTATCACGCAGGTTTTTGGAGTTCTACACGGTTCTGTTCTTGCACCGATTTCATTTCTTTTGCAAGTTAGTGACCTATTCACGCTGAATTCAACGAATAATTCGTTGCTTTTGCAGTTTCAAGGCTTGGAGCACATCTTCAACCGCAGTGTCCAGTGAGATGTTCAAAACTTTCTTTCTAATTGATTTCGTTTGCCAGAGGTCGTTTTTGAACTTCATTTCGAGTGTGGTTTTGAGGTGTTACGATTGTGCGATAATTACCGAAAAGGAATCTTCAAGAAAAAAAGAAGTTGAAGGTAATTCAGGGGGGGCGTGAACCGCGTGAACTCCCTCTTGACGAAAATTTTCTGCCAGTCTCGTCCAATTACCGGAGAAAAGAAAGGAGCGACGGCGCTCAACAAAACCGCGTTTAAAACATTCTCCGCTTTGGAATAGCAGTTTCAAAGCGGATAAACCTCAAGGAAAAGCTGATGGAAACTGTTGAAGTCAGCAGAAGACTGACGTCGCTTGATCTGCGCTTGTTAAGTTTATTATCGCAACTTCTTTAACGTTATGATGATAGATACGGAATAATTAAAGGTGAAGCCCCTGAATTACCATTTGAAGTCGAGAGGTAAACTGGATTATCCATGTGAGCGACAATAGTCTTGTGAGCACGCGAAGATAATTTAGTTCAGCGATCGATTTCTAAGTCAATAAGCTGACCCGATAAGCTTCTGGAGAGAATACAAATTCGTTATTGTGGCAAGCGTTGACGGATTTTTTTTTTCGGTCAAGACAATTTGTGGTTCACGGTCAGACTTTTCGTAGCAAAAAGGGCTCACGCAAACGGACAGTTATTCGCGGCAAAGCCTCATTCCCCAATAGGTCTCATATCTGGTGGTTCTCTCATGACCAAAGAGAGTCAGAGTAATAATAAAGCAGCAGCTACTCTTCAAATAGTATGGCGAGGCATTTGTCCGTATTTGAGAACGTTTTCGAAGTGGAAAATTAAACCCAAAACGCCATCTCCTGCAGAATTTGTACTTTTTATTCTAATTATAGTTCTTGTTCGAAATTTGTTTGAAATTTGCGGTTCGTGGAGTTTGTTGTTGTTTTTGTTTCTTTTATTGTTGACTGTAACTTTTATTTACCACCGGCGGAATTCGCTCATTTTCCGCGGATCTACGATGTTCGGGATCTCGACATCACGAGGTGACTCCAGCGCTTATTAAGAACGCATTATTAAAAGTCACCTGCTCGCGCTGTGCGCGGCCATTTTCCATTCCGTATTTTACTCATTACCGTTTTCGTTTGTTTGAAACACCACCGTTTAGTTCGTAAATTACCGTCGTGGTTTGATTTCAAACGCGTATCGGAGTTCGCGTTCGGTCGGCGGAATCCGCGACCCGTTCACGAGATTACGAACATTCGTGGTACCTGAACTGTGGAATTCCCCGTACGTCAGTGCCACAACCCTTTGTAAATACAGTCCACTTTATATTATCGAGTTCCGGAAGTTTCGTTTTATTTATTCCGCAATATCAAACATTTGGTTCCGTCCGATCCGGATTTTGGCAACGCGCCTGTGTGATTCCTACGCGTCGTGCAATCACGAGTGTTCACAACTCTTTTCTCTTTATGTGCAAACGTCAGTGGCCTAGTTTTCGTTTCCTATCGTTTATCAACTTTTTATTATTCGTCGATCGTATCATCCTCTTTGTTCACTATCTTAACTTTAAATTTACGTAGAAATGCCTAAAAGAGAAACTAGGGTAACGACCAGCCCTGTGCTAGTATGAGTGGTGTGGCTGATCAGGGTTTCATACGAATAAAACGCATGTTGAAGACCCACGGTGACGAACTCCAACGAATTCATCAGCAAGGTGCTACGGCACTGGGGTCGGAAGCCGACCGTACTCTTTTCCGTGCAATGTTTACGAAGGTGGAGGAGACTTTCGGGAAATTTCAAACCAAGTGGGAGGAAGCTTATACAATATTGTGAGGATAGTGAAGAAATGCTCGAATTTCCTCAGCGGAGGAGCAGGATTATTACGTGAGTATAGAAAGGACATATTTCGATATTAAAGGCTTTCTATATTACCCTTTTCAGAGCAAATGAACATTATCGCCAATAATGCTCCCCGAGGAACTTTGAACCTCAACCAATCTGTGGGTGGTTCCTCACGAGCTGTTTTGCCCAAAATACTCATTAAGGAGTTCGATGGCGACATGACCAACTGGCCAACGTTTAAACAACTCTTCACAGCTCTAATCAGAGATGAACCCTCTCTGTCTGACGCTGAGAGATTCCATTATCTCGTCAGCTACCTACGAGGCCCTGCCTATGACACCATCCGCCACATTGCAGTTGTTGGTGAAAATTTCCATCAAGCCTGGAGGGCCTTACTCCGGACTTATGATGACCCCCGCAAGTTGGCTTGCCTGTATTTAGACCGCTTTCAGCTACAAACCACAGCCAGGTGAACCCACAGCTGCTTCATTGACAAAATATCTGTCACACGTTATGGAGAGTGTGTCTTCCTTCAGGAATTTAGACATACCGGATTTATCGGACTACCTGCTATGTGAGCTGGCTCTTCGCAACTTAGATCCTTACACACGGCGTGATTTTGAAATGTCTATGGCTGGCACTCCATTTCCAAGCTTTTTGGACCTCCAAGACTTTGTACAAATACGCCACCGAGTCCTTCAGATTTCTCCTGGGATTCCCAGTGTCAAATCGGACTCCCGGGATTCCTTTAAACCTCCCAAACCACATAACCAGTTTACCAAATCTTCCCGAAGCCGGCATTGATGGCCAGGAGGTCTGACTCGAACCAATCTTCTGACACACCCAGGACATGCTACATTTGCAGAGATGATCATGAGATCTTGAAATGCCCTTTGCTTCCTTCACTCTTTCTCCCGCTGAGCGACTCCGATTTATTGAGACGCTTCAATGGCTGCCGAAACTGTCTCAATCCAGCTCACAAGACCAAGGATTGTACATCCACTACAACGTGCCAGGAGTGTAATAAGCATCATCATACCCTGTTACATCTTCCCACAACTTCTGACAACACCGAACCAACCCTCCGGTGGATTCATGCTTTGCAGGGACGAATACCCATACCAAGTCTGGGGTACTGCTTAGCACAGTTATTTCCTGCATACTGACGTAAATGGGAGACCCCTGGAATTCCGGGAATCCTGGATGCTGGTTCTCACTTTTCATTCCTGACTGAGGCATGTGCAAGGCGTCTGAGGAAGTCCTCTCGGCCATTTCAAGGAGCCATAGCAGGAGTGAATCAATTACCACTTCAACAGGTAAAGGGGCAGAGTTTCAGTATCCTTCCTCAACCCTATCACCTCTCAGTCTTTGACCACAGAAGCTATCATTGTGCCTTCCATAACTCCACCATTGCCTCAACTGCCGCTGGTTTCCAGCATGTGGGAGGATTATCGCACGTATGACTTGAGTGATCCCAACTTCACCCAGCCAGGTCCGATCTCGTTCCTCATAGGGCCGATTTGTATCCTGATGTGGTGATAGGAGCTCCCATCACGATTTATGAAGATGGACCGCCTCATACCAACAATTTTTTGGATATAGCATCATGGGTCGTTTTACTGATTCCCAGGCTAATGTTCCAAGCTCTTCCGTTTCTCTCATGACTGTTACCAACAGCTCAAGATTGGTCGAGAGGTTTTGGGAATTGGAGGAACCGACTTTCCTAAACCAGCTCCACCTGAAGAAACCAATGTGAGCAGCATTTTTCTCACCACCCACTACCGGGGGAGGATGGAAGGTATGTGGTATCCTTACCATTCAAGACCTCCCACCAGCCCTGATTCCAAAAACTCATAGGGTGATTAACTGCTTCCTAGCTCCTGGAGTCCAGACTGACGAAGAATGAGGAGCTGACTGGCATATGCAGCTCACATGAAGGAGTACTCTGACACTGGGGCACATGAGCCTGGCCAGGATTCTCCCCGCTATCTCCTCATTCCACATCATGCGGTTTTCAAGATTGAGGATGGGCGGCGTAAGATGCGAGTCGTCTATGATGCTATTTTCCCAACAGCAATCTCAGCATTGATGACCAACTGTTAACTGGACCCAAGCTGCAATCAGATATCGCCACCATACTCTTGAATTTTCGTCGCTATACTTATATGTTTCGGTGTAACATTTTGAAAATGTTCCGGCAAAAATGGTTGAACCCCAGTGAAAGTTGCCATCAACAGATAGTGTGGAGAGATACGCCTGATGAACCCATACGATTTTTTGAGTTGAATACTATGTCTTTCTCTCCTTACTTGGCCCAGAGAGTGTTGTCTCAACATGCCACCAATTTTAGGATCAGTACCCAGAAGCTGCAGCCATCATCTTAACGAATTCTTACATGTTGATGATCTAGTAGGTGGAGTGATAGCCCAGAACAGCTCAGACATCTAGGGGCCCAACTAGTGAACTACTGGGTGAGGCAAGATTTGAGGGAAAGTGGAGCTCCAACCTCCTCATTCCTGCAGCTGGAAAATTGTATCCATGCCTATTTATTTGTATGTCCTCCTGTGCATTCCATCCGGAAGTGGCGACTTCTATGTCTACAGAGGGATTCCTTGATGTCTTCGACGGGTGCATTGCAAGACGAGGGCTTCCCGCTGAGATACTCTCTGATGGTGGAACTAACTTTCGAGGCGCAGATAGGTATCTCCAGGAGATACCTGAGTTTTTCCGCCAGAAAGAAACTCACTCCTGACTGGTAGACAACACTACTCACCTCAACTTAAAGTGGATTTCAACCTCCTTCATCATTACATTTCGGCGGAGGATGGAGTAGTAGCTATCCAGATGGTAAAGGATCTCCTTACGACATTTGGCAACCATCATCTATTGGAACTTATGACGGCCTTTACGAAGATCGAGGGTATCCCCAATTCCCGGCCGATTCAAGCCATATCCAGCAGCCAAAACGGACACGGACCCATTAACCGCTGAACATTTTCTCATCGGCCAGCCCATCAACATGCTAACTGAGCCTAACATTGGGGACAACCCAGTGGGGCGCCTGACCTGCCGGCAGTTGATCCGAGAACGGGTACAGTCTTTTTGGCATCGGTGGTCTAAGGAATACCTTAACACCCTGCAACAGCATAACAAGTGGGACGTGAAGGCTCCCAACCTGAAGACTGGTGACTTGGTGCTGCTGACAGACGACCAGACGCCCCCGGCCCAGTGGGCCTTGGGAAGAATCCAGGAAGTCCATCCAGGCCCTGACACTGTTGTGCAAGTGGTAACGGGAAAGACGGCTACATGTCATCACAAGAGACCAGCTGTGAAGATGGTGCCACTGACCTTGAGTACCTACACGCCGAGCCAACTATCCAAGAGCCGCAAATGGGGGGAGTGTGTTCGAAATTTGTTTGAAATTTGCGGTTCGTGGAGTTTGTTGTTGTTTTGTTTCTTTATTGTTGACTGTAACTTTTATTTACCACCGGCGGAATTCGCTCATTTTCCGCGGATCTACGATGTTCGGGATCTCGACATCACGAGGTGACTCCAGCGCTTATTAAGAACGCATTATTAAAAGTCACCGCTCGCGCTGTGCGCGGCCATTTTCCATTCCGTATTTTACTCATTAGCGTTTTCGTGTGTTTGAAACACCACCGTTTAGTTCGTAAATTGCCGTCGTGGTTTGATTTCAAACGCGTATCGGAGTTCGCGTTCGGTCGGCGGAATCCGCGACCCGTTCACGAGATTACGAACATTCGTGGTACCTGGAACTGTGGAATTCCCCGTACGTCAGTGCCACAACCCTTTGTAAATACAGTCCACTTTATATTATCGAGTTCCGGAAGTTTCGTTTTATTTATTCCGCAATATCAAACAGTTCTCTCAAGGCAATAATTTCAACTATCGTTGAATTTGTATCAAAAACAGTAGAAGAATTTCGATATTTGAGCGTGGAGTCAGAAACAGAAATGGTGCTGCTGTGTGCGCAACGAGCGCGGCTTCCTAAAGCACGAAAAGATTGAATGGATTCCTTCACATGCGCACTTAGCCACAAAATCAAGCTGTGCGTCCCCCTGTTATTTTCACCGTACATCCAGATGATGTGTTGACTATGCACGGTTCGGGATGAGGGAAACAGTGATTCTTCAGGCGTTGAGGGGAGTATGAAATGACAGGGGTTCGGAACGTGCAAGGCCCGTGATCTGAGGGGAGGCAGAGTAGCATAATGGGAAGGAGCATTTTGCGCCCACGCAAGCAAGGATTAACGGAGGAATTATTCCGAGTTTTAAGCTCGAATCAGAGTGATTCTGTACTTCTGTCACGGTAGACTGCATCACCGCTGCAGCTTAATAATATCAACACCTTAGCAACCTAGTAATCCCCGAGGTTTAAACCTAGGCTACAAAATGACGAATTGTTGCTGCGAAAATGAAACGTTGCTCGTGGAAGTTGAATACGTTGCGGCAAAACTATTTAAAACACAAATCGGATAGAAGCAGTTAAGTTAGCGAACATTCTTAATTTTGAATAAAACAGGGATTTTGAACGGATAGAAAATGAGCTCGTTTTTTCACAGACCCCGCAAGTTTGGCCGCTTCGCTCGAAAAACGATAAGTAACATAAGGAGGTTCAGACGTTCAAACTCACATCATGGCCGAACTCGAATATCGACCACTTTCCTGAAACATCTTCACTTTCTTGTCGCTTCTTTCGCTTACTCTTTGAACTAGAAAACAATTAATTGAATAACCACGTTGAAAATGGTTTTTGCGTGCACACAACCTTGTGCTATTCAACGGTTGGATGTGACGCTGCATTCTGGACGAATAATAACAGGGTGCGGCGCTTCACACAACTTTTCTCAGCTCTACGTCAATTCATTTGTGTTCATGTCTTTTTCTACTATCTCAATTTATTTATCACTCAGTTCATTCAAGTCAAACATCACTTAACGGCGGCAGAAAGCGATTGTGTTTACTGCTCAAGAACTTATTATGCTGCTCGTACTCATTCTCGGACCAATTTAATTACTCCTTATTAAGCAATCAGTACACAGAGAATTAATGAGGTTGTAAACACGATTTTCGTGAAGAGGATAATAGTCACTTTTCCAGAGTTATCAGGGAAATTTTTTTTAGAAATGCTAGTAAGCGAAACGGCGGTAGTTGAAATTCCAAAATTTGTGGAGTGGCCTCTGTATGTCTCATGAGCACATTCGAACTGTCATCGTATTCACAAATTTGTTTTCTTGAAGATTCTAGTAACATTTTAGTGGATTTTATAAGTAAAAAACTGCGCTAAATTCTTTGGTAATTTATTGTGCTGCTGGAGCACAGACCATGTTCCATTTCTCTTTATAAAATTTACAGCGGATTTGCTGCATCAATCTGCTTCTTTAGAAGTAAAAGTACAAACTATCAAGCGTTACAGTCAGCCCCCGGTATTTCAAATTTCAATACGAATGTCTTTGTGCGCTTCACCCGCTGAGATTGAAGAGGAAAGAACGCACTCGAGAAGAAGTTGCCAGTCAACATTAGAGAGCGTTAGTGAGTTTCTTTCAAGTCGTTTCCTTCCTTTTGGAGAACATCGAACCAATTCTACCAGAGATTTCCCTCAACGCAACTTCACTGGAGACCGAACAAATTTAAAGGCTTGTTTTGTCCAAGTTTCTCTCGTTTTCCAACCGAGCGGCCTCAACGCTGATTATTTTTCTTCCAGCTCTGACTCAGATTCAAGTACTAAAAGATGTCGCCCACACTCGACGTCCTCAAACCCTTCTCCTTCCGCTTTTTATAACTTGATGCCGATTTCGAACAAAAAAGAAACAACAATCCGCTGACCGAGGACTTTCCGAGGTTTCGCAATCTCCAATTTGTCGTGTAGTAAACTAAACTTTATATCCACTCTCAGAATGTAAATATAAATTTTTTTTTTGCAAAGCTACCAAACCATCACCAAACTTAGATAGAAACTTCTCGATCTTATCCGCACCATCGGCTCAGGTGCGTGCTGGTCTCGTAATCCTAAACTCTAAATACAGGAATACAAATCTCAAGCTCATCTCTTCTCCCACCACTTTCAGGAGTGGGAGAGCGGGGGAGGGGGGATTCAGATTAGTTGAAATGCGTGCATGAACCGCATCATCATAATGCGCAACGTAAATTCGATCAAAGGCTACGTATAGAACCCCTTCGTTCAACGAGTTTCATTGAAAAGGTCCATAAGTAACAAAATGTCGGTTTTATTTGGTGAAAACTGGTCGTGAGATGAAACCAAAAATGTTGGGGCTACTTTCTAAAGAATTCAGAAGAATTGTGGCCTCATTTTCATCCTCCGCATTCTGGCTGGCATACCTTTGTAAAGGTTGTTTAGAAAGGTTGGTGTGAAGAACACGCACTCTCCATCCAGTGAGGAGGAAACAAGAATCGTAAATTCACTGTTTTTCATTGGTTTTGCTACTATGTCCATGTATTTTTCACTCATTTCGTTTGAACTGGGAAAAGACCACTTCATGGTGGCAGAGTGCGGACTCACCCAGCCGATACATCTCTTCGGCACTCCTCGACACCGCCATACGAAGATCCATCCTGTCATATTTGCGCCTCTTGGCTTACCAAGTTAGCGCTAAATCCCGGCTGCCAGATACTACGCGGACATTCAGGATCACTGCAGATTGGTCGGAACCAACGGCGACGATGTCAGGCCTCAGTCCTTTTCCAGAGACGACCCAATAGTGCCGCTCTCTCTCCACTTCCTAGCACTCAGATGACAATAAACCAGCAACCTGCTGGAAGACCTCGTCATATATTTACACATACTTTGACCCACAGACCATTTTCCCGAATGGTAGGATCTGAAACGTTAGGATCTAAGATGACGCAAATTTTTTTCTGACGATCACATAACTTTCCCCTCTACTTAAATTTGAAATTTATATTATAAATAGGCCTCATGTAACCTCTCAATATGTAACGTAAAATGTATCGTATGTAATAAATTAATTCCACTTCTATACAATGTAAGATGTAAGAACAAAAATTAAGAAAATATTAAAAGAAGAAGAATGGAAAGAAGTAGGAATAAAAACGGAAAAGAAACATAACTAAGATATAATTACAAACATATCATGTATACACATACACTGGGGAGGGAAAATCGGAGCGTCGCTCCAGCAATCCTGAGGACTTCCTCAGAGAAACAGCCAAGTGAGGAGCCACATTAAGGACACTATGCCGCCCTGGCATCCCAAAAGAAAACATGCGCTTCAAGTTTCAGTGGCAGGGTCTTCTTCTTATAATCAGTCCAAAAATAAATAATAGGATTCTAATTTTGAAAAAGTCGTTCGAAGATCAATTGAGTAATGAATCAGGGTAATGGAGAATCGTGGTTTTTGGGCGCACGAGAGGGAGAGTTGGAGACCAAAAATAATAGAAGCGTGATAGTGAGCGTGAGGAGGACTGTATTATGTGAGAAATGAACGGAGTTGAGTTAGAATTGAGCCCAGTTCGAGAAAAAAGCAGCGACACAAGGGTAGTACTCGGAACGCGTGAAGTGGCACAGGAAACTGTATTGGAAGGAAAGCGTTAGCTGTTACTGGGATGAGAGTTGATAGCGGAATGATTTGGGGAGAGCTCTGTCGTGGAGAGAAGTGTGAAAAGGAGGGGAGGAAAAGAAAGAAAGGAAAATTCCGGCCGTTAGAAATAAACGCACCCGCAGCGGTGGAATTTCCGCAGGTACGAGAGGGTTAAAGGAGACAATGACTTTATCGTTGGTGAGTCCCATTGGCCAAGGGCGGAAATACCGAGGTCAAGAACCTGGGTTGATTCGGCGCTTTGCATCGAACAGTGGTCATAACGTCCTTTGTTGAACACACGGCGAGAAATTGAATTGTACAGACTTGTAAGCAATGACACGCAGTGGTAAAATTACTGAGCCTTCTCAAGATGTATAACGAGACCTTAACCTTCTTGACCATTTGGGAGACACGATTTGTCCAGTTTAACTGGGTATCCATAAGTACACCAAGATTCTTAATTTTATTACTTGAAGAGAAGGAGGAGGACAAATCGTTTATTTCTTCATTAGAAAATACGATAAAGTTGGCGTTTCTCGAATTGAGTACCAGTGAGTTCCTTGTGGCCCAGTCAACCACGTTGATGATATCTGAATTTGACAAATTGGTGGCATGAGGATAATTATCTGAACAAGACTGAATAGTGCGGTGAATTAGTAAAGGAATGTAATTTATGAATAGTGCAAAAAACTTGAAACATGTGGTACTTCCTACTTCGGTGTGCCAAGGAAAGTGGAAATTGAGCGGATTGAATACGTCGTCTTCTTGATTCGTGGAACGAAAAGTTCAAAAGCATTCTTAGTGTGCACTTTGGCTTTCTTCATTTTTGATATCCTGTCAAGGGATTGCCTCAGAAATGTTTATGGCGAGCGTCTAAAGGTATTGACTAGTTGAAGACGCCCTACGGTTTTGTTCAACAATTTTTAAAATATCTGGATAACGCGCGTTGACATTATTTTGACATCTCTGAAAAATAACGAATATAATGGAGAAATAAAGAATTCAGTTATTACATCCGTTCCCCGTAAAGCCGACAACAGACAGTCACACAGGATCATATTGATTTCGTAGTGTAAAACTCCCTGCGTTTTTCCAGAAGCTCCGCCGCCGACGAAATGTTTCTCGGATGGCGGACGCGATAATTAGGGCGAAACGCTGAAAGCCGATTGAACAAACAAGTTTTGTTATTCTGGCTCGATCAAAGCCTTTCCCCAACACTCAGCTCAAAATGTCCAACTTAATAACGGAACATTTGAGCGAGTTTCTAGGGGCGAGGAGGAACTATGCAAATGTTACAGTAAGCTGCCTTTGGCGTAATTCCCGCTGTATTTCGTGAGATCGTTCAGAGCACACATTCAATTGACATATTTAAAACTGAGCCGAGACCCTTAAGCTATGAAAAACAACGGCCAGATCCCCATGTTTTATAGCGAGTTGGCAGGCGATACGTAAGAACTGCATGGCTGGGTACACTCTCCAATTGCTTCAGGTCTTGAACCACACGACTTACATTCGCCTGAGCTCCAGTCCGTGAACGACATATGCGAATACATCGAGAGTTTTTCTTCTAAGCAAGGAGTCCTTGCCCAGTCAGCAGCAAGTCTTCCAGGGATGTGCTACCCACAGCGAAAGCTTACCCATTGGACACAATTACCTGCCTACAGTGGTTCTCAGTTCAGCTTCCTTTCTCGTCTGGTGAATCAGGGCAAGTACAATTTTCTGAATCAGTGTGTGAATGGAGTGAATAACACATAGGTAAAGGCATTTAAAACGTAAGTGAAGTGCAGGGAGAACGCTTTTTGGCAATCCTTGCACTGGGGCCTGCCACCCATTCAGGCTGCTCAATCCGCAGCTATCTCAAATGGGCCAGGCTTGTGCTCACTGCCACAGAAAGTGTCACCGGTCTCAATGTAGAGCTCCCCAAGTTTTATAGCGTGTTGGTAGGAGAGGGGTAAAGGCCGCAGTGCTAGATACCCTCTCCAACCCCTTCAGGTCTTTGGACTACACGACTTACGCATGCTCAAGTTCCATTCCGTCAACCAAACCACTCAAAATGAATCGCCATGTCATTCCACCACAGAGAGTCCCGAATAAGTCCTAGACATGACACAGCGCGTGCGGCCACTGCGACAGGAAACAGCCACTTTTAGCACAACAGTGGAATGGTGGTAGAAAGAGACAGGACCCCGGAGCCCCCAGATGGTAAACATCCCAAAAACGAGCCCGTATTGTAGCTTTGGGAGCAAGTGTGTCCGAAGGAGGCTTTAATGATGATTCTGCAAATTTCCAAAGAGAATCACCGAAGTCCTCGCAGCTTCCAGTTAACGAGCACTGTCTTCCCCGTGTCATTGTCTCCGTTCGCCTAATTGTCTCCAACCGTTTCAATACCTGACCCTCACCTGCGGGAATCCCTTAGCTGCGGGCCCCCTGCCCCCTTTTCTAGGTTTTCCCCTTTCTTTATTTCTGTCTCCCAATTTCATTTTCCTATCGATGACAGAGCTCTTCCAAAATCATTCTGCTTCCAACTAACACCCCAGTAACTTCTCACTCTCTCCCACGGTCGCCAGTTCACGCGTTCTAAGTATTGCCCTTGTGTCGTCCAGTTGTACTCCAACTCACCTCAATTTCAATTCTACTCAATTCCGTACGCACGTATAATACAGTCCTCCTCACGCTCACCGAGTTTCAGTTTCATTGTTATCCCCCATTCTTGCAGCCACCAAGCACAATAAGTTTTCAAAAATGTCGAATTAAAGCAGTTTTGCTCGTTCCAGTATGAATGGTAGTTCAATAACTACCCATATTATTAGCGGCGCTGAATGAAAGGTGCTAATTAAATTATGTACGGTTAGTTATTATTCGTAAATTGTAGTTAGTCTGGTTAGCTCGTCATAAATACGTAAGTCAACGAGGCGGTAGAAATACGTCATTCCCCATTCTTCCATTAAAAAAAGTTGATTTTTTGAGTACTCTTAAACTGTGAGAATAATAATTTTAGTCTTTCAATCTTGAATCCTCTTAATTACCGCGCTCATTCTGTTAAGGTTCCTAGTATGTCCGTGTGGTTAGCTAGAGCTCGTGCTTGATGCTGCTCACTTCAAAGGATTAGCTCCTCCCCTGAGAAAATTCAGTCCTTGTGAAGTCCGGTCAAACGTTTGGACGCACGAACGAATAATCGTGATAAGTTGGACCCACAGTTTATCCTCGATTTCACGACTTAGATATTAGCCCACTCAATACAGTAGACATCCTCAGACGTGCCTGAGTATTTAGTGACCACAAAGGTAGTCACTCGAAGAGTCACTTTGTATGTGCCGGACTGAAAAAAAGCCCCCCCCCCCCTATATAACGATAGTAAGATAAAACTAGATAAGATCCCAAAAATGCCGGAATGCAAACCACCACCGTTCCACTTATTACCATTTCTCACAATTTTTACCCGATAATTCCCTGGAACTAAACACGACCCTACTGAAAAAATATCAAGAAGACTCACGAATCATAATTGCCCTGATTACTCAATAAATACCGTGAACCTCGAGCGCCACCAATTTGCACGCAAAGGTACACGAGGAAGACCAACGTACCAAGTTCGTGCTAATTGAATGAAAAACCGAATTGATTAGTTTCTAGGGTGATGAAAATCGCTGAATGCTCGGATGTGGACATTTTTTGTATTTTGTTCGCCCCTCGATAAAAAAAATGTAGTTGGTAGTCTGGCAATCATTTTATAAATCCCTCGTTTTAACGGTTCGGATAGCGACACATGCGGCAAACCTTTTGAGCGTCCACTGACTAACCTGAATACCGTCGGCAGACATCAATTACATTGAGCTTATAGGGGCTTACCGGCATGACCATCTAATGAATCAAAGAGGATTTGTTTCCTGGCTTTCTTGCGCTTGTTCTTGAGCCACCAGCGTTCGCCGGAACACAACTATCCGTTTCGCCGACATGTACTTGCCTCTCAGATACTGATGGATTGTGTTTAAGGTGATAATAACCTCCGATAACTTTTGTGGCTGTTATTGCTCAAAGACGTCAAATTCGTTTTTCGGGCAGTAATTTTCTCAATGCGGAGGAAACGTGGAACTGCAATGTCATTGGCTCATTCACACGTGAACCACTCAAGAATATATTCCCATCATTTTCCCTTCATTTCCCGGGAGCCTAATAACACGGTGGACGTAAGCTTATACCTCAACCATTTCTTTAAGGGATAGTTCAATTCTTTCTTTGCCCAACCTTACAGATTTAACTGTCTTCTTGGGCTTTGTAGTGACTCACTAGCCATCTGAATTGTACCGGGACGAAAGGAATTCTTCGATTTAGCGAGGGTTGGTCCGGGGCATTTGTGCTCACTATGCTCCTTTGGGCCAAAGGGGCCCATGGCGTTCGCTCCCCCCCAGGTCAATGTTTGTGGTGGTAAAACTCCTCCGAATGTTAATAAAACTTCTTGTTCCAATTGCACCAGATCGATATTATAGCGGGATGTCTCTCATATAACAGAATGAATAACTGTTGAATAGAATAAATTTTATCAGCAATGAAACAATAAACTACGGAAGTAACTGAATCAGCAAGAATGTGATATCTTCTTATGACTGGTAAGTTCATAAAACATAAGCCCGAGACACTCAAAGCTGTTCTCATGTCACGACTAGATGATATTATATAATAGTTAGATGGATTATGCAATCATCGTCTGCCCCGTTCGGGATGTAGATAGCATGCTGCTATCACCTGCGAGTTGCTATAAATTCACGCGGCACTTATTCCAAATGCATGTTACGTAATGTGACTAATTCATGTACTCCGAAATTCGTGACTATCTTGGGCAATCCAAGAAAATGTTCTCGATCAGTCTGATCTGAATGTTAGTACTCCACCACATTGAGGCCTGTTCTTGGGCTCTTGGAAAATGAGGAGAACATTCTGGGAATATTTTCTTGAGTAGATAAAGTCAATGATATTGAAGTTCCGCGTCTCATTTCCTGAAATTGCTTCCCAAAATAGTAGTTACGCGTTTCTCAACGGGCGAGGAAATACAGACAAATATATTATTTTATGTATTCGCTCATTTTTCACAGCATAAACGTCCCTCGCCCTTTTACGGTTTACAACTTCTGAAAAGCGATTGACAGAAAATGAAGAATATTATTATTGTTGAACGAACAGCCGCCTGCCAGGAGGGAAGTGTCATGGTCTCCTCACATGTTGACGGAGCGAAATCGTTTCCATGAAATTCGGGACTATTAACTGAGCCATTTACGCTTTTGTCTTGTAACGTGAAATTAAAGGCTCAGGACGAATGCGCGGTTCGGTGGGCAGCAAATCGCTAGCGTCACAGAGCGTCTTGGAGCTCTCAGTCGTCCATGGTAGCCCTTCAAACCCACCAAGCTATTTGCCGCGAAACCGGGCGTATGCTATCATCATCTTTCGCTTGTCTTCCGATTATTCTGCTTTCGTGCGTTATAACAATTCCGTCGGAACAAATCCTCCAGTTCCCTGCATCCCGAATTTATAAAATTTCGTCTGGTACCGACACTACGACTCCGGTGAGGTGTTTATTTTATTGGCATGCCAAATAGGTAGGCCCAAAAAGACATCTAATTTCTAAGCCGTTTGTTTGTTTTCATTTCATTATCAGTTGCTCACTTTCCTTTATATTTTTATTATTAGTGCCATTTCTTTTACTTGTCAAACAGAGTTATATTCTTTTTTTTGTTTAATTAAATTAGCATCATTTATTTTATTTACCCGTATAATTTTTATTTGTTAAAATTTACGAAGGCTCATGGGTTCCTCCCCGCGAGGAGTGTTAACTTGACGGCACAGTCTGTATTTGGTAGGGTATTATATATTTATGCAAGGTACCCCATCAAACTTAACTTTCATTAAATTGATTGTAGCGTCACCAGTAACGGGATGTTTTCAGTACAACCCAACACAATTTAATGGAAAAGTTGGAAAAGGCTCCTTCCTCGAATAATGGATTGTATATTTCAAGTAAGGTCCGCCCGTTTCGACGGCCTATGCAAGGTTTCTAGCGCAGGACTGCGGCCTGCCTGGCTCAGTTGGTTAATCTTCCAACTTCGACTTTGCAGTAGTGACGTTCCTGGGAGTGAAGCCCGAAGTATCATTCTAGTCCACAGTTTCCAATCGTGCCGGTGACAATAACGCACACCAGCCTTCATTCCATTGAGATGAAGACTTCAGATTTGGTTTTGGTTTATTATTCATTCTGAATATCAACCCTATGTTTTCGGTCACGAAAAATTTTTTACAACCCCCCCTCAAAATTTGATACTTTACGTTTCAATACATGGAGATTCAAAACTTGCAATGTCCGTCCACTGTCCGCCGTCCCCCATCCCCCGTCCCCCGTCCGCCGTCCGGGCCGTTTTGTGCCTTTAACGTGGTCCAAAAAATTTGTACTTTCACACAAAAATCCAATTTTGGTATCTAGTTGTGCCCCCCATCTCGGCAATCTGATCGGACGAAGCCCATGATTGCTATGGGCAAAAAACGGTTAAAAAAATTACCGAAACGCAGTACAACGCAGGAACTACAGCGGAAGTCAACGTTTCCTCGTTTGTACTCCCTCCCTCCCGCCCGTCTCAACGAAACCGCTCGCCTGCTGGACTGGCAACGCCGCCCCCGCTCACCACCCCTTTCGACTCGACTCGCAACGGATTCGCCCAATTTCCCCGACCCGACGGGGCAAAATCATCAGACTACGGGCGGGCGCCGGTTTTTTTTTGTTTTTTTTCTTGCTTCCTGTAGGAAGCACTCGTGATTCGTATATAACCTTTGGCACTATGATTTGTCTCTTTATCGTCTGATTGCCTTGTTCTCGTCTCCCCTCCACGAATGACTGTTTCGCTCCGTCTCAACTATTTCCGTTAGAAAAATATCTGTTATCTTCGATTGAACTTTTCATTATTCGTTTATTTTTGGTTTATTTATTTAATAGTTCGTTCGTTTCATTTTTTTGGTTTTAATACGATTCAATTTTTACTTTCCGCTACCCGAAAGGAAGGAAAGTATAGTAATCGGCCCAAAAAAAAATTTGAGTTTTCTTCAGATCTTTACGTTTTGAGGCCTACTGAGTCTAAAAAACCTAATTTCGGCGCGTGGTCCGTGTGTGTGTATGTGTGTCTGTATGTGTGCGTGTGTGTGCCTGTAGTTCGATTTGCAGGAGAACGACTGATCCGATTGAGCTGGTTCTTTTTTTGTTTTGTTCGTTCTTTTTTGTAGACACCAAAATAAGGTTATGGACGATTTCGGCCGGTGGGAAGAGGGGGTGGGAAACGAAAATGTACCAAAAACTAGGGTTTTTCGCATTTTTCTCGAAAACGGCTCTAACGATTTTGAATAAACTATCACATTATCTTCTACTGATCAATACCTAACTTTTCCTCACTCATACATATCTCCATGAAAATACGGTGAACGGAGATATAGGCCCATGAAGCAAAAATAGGTTTTTTACGCTTTTTGGCAAAACGGCTACAGCGATTTTCACCAAACTTACAGGATGTTTTCAAACAGTTAATACCTACATGTTGTTCTCCATAAATGTTCCTCTGACAGTCCATTGAACAACGATAAAAATCAAAATGTGTCGAAATTAACGTTTTTTCGAACATTTCCGTAAATTCCAGGGTAACTTCTTCACCAGATGTGATAAATCCTAATGGAATGTATTTTAGTCACCCATACCAACATTTCGGTCTCCAAAATTATTTCTGTATGTGAAACTTATGCGTAATGAGAAGCGACTGGTTAGCGATAACATAAGATAACACAAGATAACACAAGCCGCGTCTAGGCGAAGAACAACGAGGTGTCCACTCTCGTGAGATTGGTTCTGGGCGAAGCTCAGAATGCGGCGATCAAATAATGAGAACTTATTATTACATCCCCACTTTTCGAGAAAACAACCAGGGGGGGGTTGCAACATAAACAAAAAAAAACATGAATGTACATTTAAAAAAAAAGATTACAATGAGCATAATGCATCTGAATTGACAAATAAATGTGTAATCAAATAACTTCCTTTTTTTTTTTTATAATTTTAAACAACAGTATACATTCTTAGTGTACCGCAGGCTGAAAAGGGTATAATTTCGAGACATGGAAAGCATTTGATTCTACTCGACGAATTCCTGAGTCTACTAGATACATGATATTTGACAGTTTTTTAATAATTGTGAAAGGCCCAGTACGAATTGGCGCCAATTTGTTCTTATTACAAGAATTTCCATGGTTGATATAAACAAGATCACCTGGCTTAAAGTGTATACATTTCCTGTTTTTATTGTATGTCTTTTCGTTGCGTCTGTGGCCGTAAATGGAGTTTTCCAGAGCTATTTTCCTGTCAAGTTGTAAAGTCGAATTATTTTGCAAAATAAAATTTTTGAAAATTTGGGGGGTACTCCGTTCAAGAGGTAATTAGGGGAAAACCGAGTGACTGAATGAATGGTATTATTATATTCCTCGACACATTCTTTTAAAATGCCAGACCACGGCCGTTTCTTGTTACCAACAGATTCATTTTTTTTGCATCTTAGGCGATTAACTAGAGTTTGGTTAACCCATTCGGGACGAGCGCAAAAATCCAGATTTTCGTGCCAGCCGAACGTTTTTGTTGGCCCAAATTTCACATTAGCAGCTTGTTTTTTTTTTCTTCAAAATGTATTTTTTTGGTAATAAACTTTTTTGTGTGGTGTCTTTTAGGTTTTTACATATGACGTCATATGATATCATCTGGTCGACAAATTGGAATGATTATGCAAAACCCGCAATACTCTTGTAGTTTCATACCAGGCCAATGAATTCATATGATGTCACACATGAAGCATATGGTTTAGGTTGATGAAAGAACATATTATATTTCAATCATAAAATCTATCGATATAATTTGGTGTAACTTCACATAATACGTAAAAATAACAATCACAGTTCATACATCAAAGTCAAAAAGTCAATCTGCCCTATCAGTCAATTGTAGCAAACAAGTGTTACACCTAATTCTTCTTTGCAGGATCAATTATATCGTTGATGCAATCATGAAAATAAGCAATTAGTGGCCTAAGTTTTTGAAGTGGATCGTTTGAAGGATCAGACGGGCAAAATGAAGGCTTTCCAATATTCCAAACCATTATCACGAGTCATATGTCCCTGAAAAAACGGAAATCGAATTTCGTTTGCATTCCAGTACTCCTTGAAACGATCCAGCTTTACAATTCCCATCAGTAAATGTAAACCGAACCATTTTTTCAAATTCTGGGACAGATACATTTTCCCATTTGAGAATGCTTGGGTTTTTGATTTGATCCTCCTTCCAAATCCAGACGTAACTGAATAGTGGATTCGTCCAAATCACTCAGAAGGAAGCGATCTGATTTGTTTGAGCGTTTTGGTGGAGTGACCAAAAACTCATTGTTGCTTTCATCGCCTGGAAGAGAAGACGAAAAAAATGTGGTAAACAATTATAGAAAACTCCTGGGAAAATGGAGGGCTAAGAAAATGCGAAGAAATGAAAGAAAGTAGTGCCTACCATGGGCTGATGAAGGGGTTTTTTCGTTCTCTGCATACCGTGCAAGCTTAGTTTCTTTCTCCACAAGAAAAGAAAAATATCTAGAAGGAAAGATTAAAATAAAATAAGTTGGATAATGGAAACCATGAACGAACCATGAACTTTTCTTACAAATTTTTCATCAAATTTTTTGTGCTTAGGATTTCTTTCTGTATAAAAACGAAAACTATATTGCTACGATGAAAAGAAAAGCGAGGTAAGAGAAGAAATTGCGAAAAAATGCTTAATGGTTGGCAAAAAGACGCTTACCTGAGTTTGTGATATAAGGCATTAACGACGGCTGACGCAGACAGACGAACCTTTCCTCACAATAGTTCACATCCAACTGAAGTCATTTCTACCTGGCAAAAGGTTTCCCCACAGTTCGTCGTGGTGGGCAAACCGTTCGAGTCTGCCTCTCATCTACTTACAAGCTTGGCATCATATGATACCACGAGGCCGGGACGGGAGCCTCTCATGATATCATATGATACCACCCGTCCCGAATGGGTTAAGTCGCTCATTTAGTCCATTAGAGAAAGGGCAGTCGACTGCAGTGTATAGGAGCTTAATTCCCTGATGCTCGACAAAATTTTTGAAGTCATTCGAGTTCAAAGCAGCATACTGATCACATAGCAGCGTGTGAATTTTATTGCCATCTTTTAAAACTAAATTTAATAATTTTTGAAAGTCAGTAGCGGTCTGACTCTTAGACGTCAATACAAATGCATATCGAGTGAAATGGTCGACAAGTAAATGAATATATTTATGAGGGGAATTATTTCCAGAGAAGCCACCTATGGTGTCTATTGACATTATCTCAAAAGGTTGGGATGCAGGGCCTAAGTGGGACAATAGACCATAGTGCGGGTGAATCCTAGTTTTATTCTGAATGCAAATGGAGCATGACTGGCAGTATGGGATTTCATGAGCCTTCCAAAACCTTTAATATAAAAGTGAGGAAATAAAGTAAATTCTAGTTGCTTTGCTCCTATGTGACCAAACTGTAAATGGGATTTTTCTATTAGTGCATTAGCAAAACTCTTGCTGATCAATAACCTCTTTTCCCGTTTACATTAGTGTAAAATATCCCATTTTCCTCAATCAAATTAGTATTACTTTTTATGTTTTCCAGATTATTGTTTTGATCAGTCCTTAATTCTGAGAAATCCAGAAAATTAACAATTTTGAGATCTGTGAAATTATCAGTATGCTCCAGCACCGGATTTCTAGATAGACAGTCTGCTTCCACGTTATCTTTCCTGGTCTGTATTCTATTTCAAATTCAAACTGTGATATATGCAAAAGCATTTCTCTTAGTTCATCATCGAGCTCACTATTAACGTTCTTTCCACAAGTGGTTTATGGTCAGTTAGAACTTAAATTGTATGCCCAAGAGTTGGTGACGCCAATATAATAAAGCTTCTTTAATTGCGAGGCATTCTAAAAACAGAGCTTTTCTTCTTTTTATGAGAATCGATTAACTTTTTGGAGAAAAAGGCAACCGGTTTTTCGGTATTATCAGACTGCAACTGCTTCAGAACCGCGCCTATACCGTTAATACTCGCATCAGTATAAACAAACGTCTGTTTATCAGGGTCGAAAATAGCAAGGCATGGGCTATTACAAAGGTGCTCTATTACGAAATCAAAACTTTCCTGACATTTTGGCGACCATTCGAATTTTACATTCTTTTTAATAGGGTATGGAGAGGTGCCAAAATAGTTGCTGCATTAGGTATGTAGTTGCTATAAAAATTTACTTTCCCAAAAATTGCTGCCGTACATTTTTCTGATTTTGGGGCACTGGGAAACTCCTTAAGGGAGCTACGTTATCAAATATGGGGGTAGTACAGTTATTTTCTACAATATGACCTAAATACTTTACTCTACTCTTTGCTAGCTCACATTTTGCCAAGCTAAGTCTGAAACCTTCTTTGTGAATTCCAAAAATTAATTTTTCTAAGTGAGCCAAATGTTCTTCAAATGTTTTGGAAAATATTAGAATGTCGTCTATGTAATCGACAGCAAACTCGTCCAGGCCATATTTTTTTAAGGTGTTCCTTAATATTCTCTGAAAAATAGCAGGGGATGTCTTGAGCCCGAAGGGCAAACAGCGCCAATTGTAATGCCCTGTCTGAGTCACGAAAGCGGGCTTATATCTGTCCTTTTCTCTAATTGGTATCGACCAAAACGCACTATTGATGTCTAACACAGAGAACCACTGACAATCCCTGGCCTTAACTATGAGGTCCTCTATTCTGGGAAAGGGTTGGCTCTCTGGAATAATTAACTTGTTAAGGGCGGTGTAATCGATGCATAAACGGTTTTTTTGTTTAGTGCCATCAGGCTGTTTTTTAAATGCCAACGTTACTGGAGCTGCAAACGGAGAAGTGGAGTCTTCAATGAGCCCCGCCTCCAGTAATTGATTGATTTGGCACTCGATCTCTTTTTGATCGATCACATTACAACGATAAGGCTTCCTGGATATATATCTGTGTTCTGACAATTTTACATGAGCCTCGTGATTACTGACTCCACCAACATCATACTTATTTGTAGCAAAAGCTTCATTGAACCTAGAAATTAAATTTTTTACTGACAATTGTCTTTCTGAGGAGAGATGGTGTAATGAATCGCTTAACTGACAAAATGTACATTTAAGTCACTGGAAAGGTTACCTCCTCTGGATTCATGTCTTTCACATGCTAAATTCTGAAAACTCTTAAATTTTGATCTTGGCACAATTTGAATTCAACAATTAAATCTCTAAGCCAATCAAAAGATCATGACCAAAATCGGCGCTATCAAGCACAAACACAATTACTTCTTTGGTGAGAGAGAAAATATTTACTTTAATTTTCGCTATGCCCACTACGTTTCCTCGGCCACTAACCATTTTAAACTCTGGGTTTTTCACTTTGAAACAAGTTATTCCCAATTTTTCGACTAAATTCTTATTTATGATAGAAATGTTTGACGCAGAATCATACAGACCTTTGCAAAAAAGACTATCATTTAAAAGACAACTTATTTTAATTAGTGGCCGAATTGCTCGTTTTATGCTTCCTCGCCAGAACTTTGGCGCCACTCAGCTTCTGCACTATTGGTGGAGTTCTTACTTACTCTGTTCCAACAGCTGGTCGCTGGATGATATCTTTTAGCAAAGCCTTTTCCTGCGCAAATGGAGCAAGGCTTTTTAATTACGTTATTCTTCTTTTCGAAATTTTTAGAGGTGGGGTTTGTATTACTATTCGTATTAGAAGGGGGAATTTTAAAATTACTAAACTTTTGATTGGATGGAAAATCCTTTTCCCCAGCTTCGTATTTCTTTAATTTATTGTGCAGCTCTTGAATATTGTTTACTGTGTTTCGATCTAAAGAATTTTGTATGTGATTCGGTAACCCTACTACGATTAAATCCAAAATAACTAACTCAGGCAAATCTCTATCCAACTCCAACAGCATCCTCTTTCTTAACAGCGTAATCCAATAAAGAACCACCAAAATGTTTAAATAAATACGCGTACCGGATTGGCTTCCAAGAAGAGTCTGCATATGTTGAAACCAGTAACTCCTTCCACTGCTCCCAATCTCCAGAAATCGATAATCTCCGTTGACCCACAGCGAACCAATCACTCATGCTAGGATCCAGGCAGGATTTGAAAACTTCAATCTGCTTCGTACCTGTTAGGCTGAATCTTGACGACTCCTTCTCGAAGAGTTCACACCACGCCTTCACATTGTGATTTTTCGGCGAGAATTTCTCCACTAGGAAATGCTCCAAAATGTCTTTCACGGACTCCAGTGGCTTGAAACGTTGAAGACATAACGCCAACTCTGCCGTCGTTGGGTCGGGAGGGCGACCTTCGGTACCGACGACCACGTCTTCCAGCATGACGCCTTTGAATACGAAGTTCTCATCTTCGTCGAGATAAGTGTCAGCGATTACCTTAGAAACTGTAACCTTGACTGACCGATGTTGGCCGCGGTTCTTAATAGCATTAAGGGCTGATTTAACTGGACCCACAGCCGCCAATGCGCTATGGTAAGTCGAAACCTTCTGAAAATCTTCAGGAATATGGTACCAAACATCTTCATCATAGATCCTGATTCGTTTGAGATTCACTACTGTTGTCTTCTTTATCCGGTGATTCTTCGGCTACGATGAACACGTGGAACTTCTTATCGGTCATTCTCGAACCACTTGAAAATTTTGGTTTGCTTTTTAAAAATTTTTTCTTCTGAAATTTAATTTATAAGTTCACTCTACCTAATTTGCGCAGAGTAATAAACCAGTAATCCGGCAATACACTTTATTGCTACTAAAACGGTAAATCACAAAAGCGAAATTAGAATTTCAAGTAAATTCGTGAAGAGTGAAACCTATGCGTACGAGAAGCGACTGGTTAGCGATAACATAAGATAACACAAGATAACACAAGCCGCGTCTAGGCGAAGAATAACGAGGTGTCCACTCTCGTGAGATTGGTTCTGGGCGAAGCTCAGAATGCGGCGATCAAATAATGAGAACTTATTATTACATATATATATGTTGAACGGAGATATAAGCCAAGTTAACTCAGAAAATTAGATTTGTCGAATATTAATTTATCGGTATTCCAATTTTCTCAAAAACGGCGATAACGATCTCGATCAAACTGAAGTAATAATCTCAGCTAACTAGTTTCTACATTTTGTTCCAAATAAATGTTCCTGTAAAAATGGGTTGAACGAAGATATAGCGCCCGCCTATGTAGGTGGTGTTCGAACTTTAAGAGGTGGCGGAAAGTTGTGTTGCTACGCACCAGATATTTTTAGATTCTTTCCTTTCATTCTCATTTTGTTTCTTTTTTTTCATAGATTTTTGGGTACATTTTGATATTAATATTTGGCGTGCATGTTTCCATATTAAAATTCAGTTTTTTCTAGATACTTTCGTTTTTTTTTTTTTTGTTTATTTTAATATTACGATTCGTGTTCTTTTCGACCTTTTTTTGGGTTTCATTTTGATTTTTTTCGATGCTGAATCGAACGGGATGGGTCTCGGAGCATTAATGCTAGGTCAAACTGATTATCCGAATAATAAACCGTTGTGTAATAATTTGCAGGGTTTTAATATTCCACACATTCTTGAACGTCTAGTGGGAAGAAAAGTTATGCAATCGGTTGTAGAAACGGTTCTTAAGACCTTAACATTTTTAGGGCTGCAGGGTCCGAAAACACTATTTGGAAATAAGGCAATGGGTATGAGTGCGTGTCTGCGAGCGCAATTGGAAGAAAACTGCTGGATCGAATCAACTCAGATCCCATATTTTGTCTGCCAATTACCGGAACGCCAAAATCAGAGGGAAACACCAACGGCGGTTATCATAGGGAACAATGAACTTCGTACTTCTCCAAAACGGCTTTTTGTACGGACGTTCTCAAATAACATCTCAGCAGCGTGAACATCTCATCTGTGCGAAATTGACGAGGGTAGCACAAATTATTATCGATTTTATCCGCAATTTTTTCCTATCGTTTGACGCTGGCATTTTAAAAGATATCAGGTGGTTCAGTTTCAGTCCATTAAAATACATACACGATGAGAGTTTAATAATGCTCATAAGATGATTAGGAGCAACGCAGGAAGTTCCAGAGTTTAAACCACTGGATTTTATTTACAATTTTTAATCCAAAAACACTGAATTCGATCACTCTCAGAAAAATCATGTCGGCATTCTCATGAAATACATGTGCGTTGGTTAGTGAATAATATTTATGGCGTAAGTAGTAGCTCATCAATAAATACCGCCACCAGTTTTCCCTTGTATAACATTGAGGAAGTGTGATAGAGATACGCAACATGTTTTACGAACATCCAATGGAAAATTCAATACTACTTATACCGTTGTACAGAGCAATGCGTGTACGAAACAGCCACATCATCACAGTAGGTTCATATTCAGAGCGATCCCATTATTAGGAACGGTAATGCAGGATTCTATTCCAGAGAATGCTGAAGGCTACGCTCTGTGTGTCGCCTCAGGGTTGTCCCTAACGTTAACGAGTAATGAGCTTGTCTTTTGTCTCTGCGCCTTTTTGTGGTAGCACAATTAAAGCAGCTGAAGCTTACAAAACTCAACTCTCTTCGTTATGCTTCGAACCAGTTTCGCTTGACTGCGTTCTCTCAGTTTCTACAAAGCGGATGGAGAGGTCATTTCGAGAGGCCAATCGCTTTCATCTCGACATTAGGTACTCTGTGAGGACACCGCTTAACACTGCATTTAATTAGTTGAGCGCAGTGAAAATTCAATTACCTTAAAACGATCTCCGAGTTCTCAGAAAATCGGAGTGTGTTGAGCTTAGGGTCGACTCAACAAATTGTAAAATACGATTAAGGGAAAAATGCGATAAGACGGGGTTGGAGGTTTATAAATGATTGAGAAAATACGAGTTCGAAGTCGTTGCTCACTCATCCAGTGTTGAGGCTTCAAGAACTACTGTGTTATTGCGCCAACCTAAACCCTTGTTGGTCGGGGCGCCAATCGTTCTGATAATCAAACAAACACTTTTACATGAACGCATACGTTTGAAAGTGACGCAGAAATCACGTTTCCTTCCAATGTGGCCCTGGAGCGTTTCACAACTGGCAGTCCACCTCATTTTCACTAGAGTACTGATTTATATCGTTATGCAAACGAAACGGATACGAATTGCGTGAGAGGTGGGGTAGCGTTGCCGGTTCTGATCAATTCTGAGAAGAACTTGGTCTTCGTTCACGCAAATCATCATTAGCCACCACGTAGTCGAGTGCGCATGCGTCTTTTTTCAGAGCGCTCAGAACTAAGCGTCAATTTAAGTTCCTCAAAACGATGAAGGAGAAGGCATAACATACCAAGTTTTTCAATCCTATTTTCACGTTTTATCAAATCCTCAGTTCATCGTTCTCTCAAAATTGCGTGTTTTTACTAGCACTTCTGATGCAATTGTACAACTGTGATGAAGTACTAGTAATTTTTAGTCAATTTTAACAGTCAATTCGATAAAAAAGTTTAATCAATTTCCCGAAAATGGTTTTAAACATTTCGTGCTTAGTAACTTAACTTTCAATAACCCCAGTAACTACAACAGGCTGTCTTCGTTAAACGTATTTCTACGGAAACAGTTATTCGAAACAACATGTGGGTATTAAAAAGAGTACATTCACCCAGGCTGACATGGGGGTGTCTTCAGGGACTCAAACGACTCGGCTTATTTGGATTCCGTCTCATAGAGGCTCATAATCCTTACCCATTGTGCCTGAGCTTCACGTGGGAGCGACGAGTTGAGTTATATCACAGATTGTCTGCGTATAATAAGTCACTTGTAAGAATACACTCGTGGAATTCAATAATTAGGTGGACCCTCAAAATAAATTACAGCCCGGTAGAAGTATAAATCAGCATGTGGGGTGAGTCCATCTTTCATGGCTGGAGGGGTTCGGTGGGCAATCGCTTTCTGCATCTGCAAAGCGTAAGTGAATTCTCAATCTGGTGTTAGAAGTGGAGGGAGGGTATTAAGCAAAGCACGAATTTAGGCGCAGAGAAATTCAATCTATTCAAACGGATATCATCCCCCCCTCTTTCCATCACAAGATAGCAGTGAGCCGGAACACTGGAATGGGGAGGGGGGCAGATCTTCTTGAAATCCGTACTTTACGGATACATGGTTACATTTCCTCTTCCGAAATCGTCAGAGCGGTGTGGAGAAATTGTGTTCGACAAATCTCATTTTCGGAGCTGTCATGGCTGACATCTCTATTCAACGGGAAGATGCAGGAAAAGCGTCGAGAACAAAATGTCCGTACATATTGCTAAAAGACGTTGACGTATTTCAGTTATGCGGTTACTCTGGAAATGTTTTTTTTTAAACCCTATTTTTGACGCATTTTGGCAAGTACCTCCGGTCGATGGATATTTTCTTCCCCCCCCCCCCTCACCTCATCACTGAATACGATGTCCTTATGTTCATCGATGGAAAACAAAAACAAAAACAGCTCAATCGGTTCAGCCGTTCTCCCATAAACACGCGTCAGAATAAGATTTTTGGGCTCAGTATACCTCGAAATCTATAAGTGTGTACCAAACTTTTCACGATCGTACGTTCTCTTAGCCGTTGCGCAGCGGTTACATTACAGCTGTTCAGGGCAATGTCTCCCGTAGCTCACAAAGTTGTTAGCAGGCATTTCAGGGGTTTTTATCTGAAACAGTCTCCAATGCTCGTGCAGTGCTCTAAAACGTTCGTTTCAACAACGTGCTCCGTTCCATGTTGAACAGAAGCTCTGTGTCGATTTAGGCTTCTTGGGCCTTTCCCCTTGAGGAATACAATGAGCTGTGGGTAAATTCATGAACGCAGTTAGTCGACAAACAGGCGGTTGAGCGCATAGCTTTGTATGAAGACGTTGTCAGGAGACTCTTCGCATTGTAACGAGCTGTTGGGAAACGATACAACTCTGCCCTCTTATACCAAACCTCAGTCTTTCTCCCAGCGCCTGGCCTCAAGGATCTCAACTTACTTTACAAACATAGCAGACGAGTTACAACCATCTAGTGATGTCCCTCACGGTAAATATATAAGTTGAGCTGGCTTGGTTCTGCGACGCGACGGAGTCACGATATTCCCTCGTGATGCGCAACGATCTTCAGAACAAGCGTGCTGATAGCGTTCGCTCTTGATTCTTCCCAGTTGAGAGTTCGATCGAAACTTTTGCGATACTCGTTCGCAATTTCGTGTTTCGAGTGTCCTACCGACTGCGCCAGTTAAGTATGGGAAGGCGAAAAATCCGTTTTTAAAAACTGTTCCAATTTTATTTCCACCTTTTGACAGAGTACACGGATGTGATGGTTGAACAGAAATTTAAACTTGGTTTACGGAAGGAGAGCGAGACGCGCACAACAGACAGTGGACGAAGACTAACTTTCGTCGTCGCGTCTCACGGTACGTGGGGCGCGACCGGGAGGGGATTTGAGCAAGTCCACAATTTAAAAGGGACACCTCCACATATTTACGTTACCTAACTTATATTTATAAATAACCTTTTCCCTGGAAAGTACATCCGATTCGTCTTGATGGTTAGGGGAGATGGTTCGCTAAGTCCTCCTCGGCTTCAATCGTCGGCTCACAAGGTAACATAATGTGTATATAGAGCAAGGAAAAACGGAACCACTGAAAGTGGGGAAAAGCATAACAAGTTAACTTAACTACCGAGTATTTTTCGGCATTTGGCAGTTTTTCCTTGGCTTTAAACAGTTGAATTGTTGGAGTGTAGATACTAAGAATGTTTTGTAGGGAAATTTACTGAGATGTGCATCTGGGTGTACTGTACCTAGACACTTTACTCATCTCGAAGTTAGAACCGCTCATTTACTAATTATTTGACATTAAAAAAATGAAATCGACGCCCATACGCCAATTTGACAAACCATTCGTTAATCGGAACAAACGAAAGGCCCAACGTGCCCTACCCAGCTATCGCGAAGCTCTGAATCTCGGAGGTCGTTTTTTGCTGAGATCCTGTTTGGAATATGAATACGCATAGAGCCAATAACGAAGTAAACAAAGAGGGGAACGTCGAAAAACCTCAGGGAGTTAGGATCCAATAGCCGAATAAAAATAAATAAATAAAAAAACAGCAAATAAAAAGCGGATGGCCCCAAACAAACGAAGCAATTTCTAGAAACTTTATTTTGGGCCTAAAACGCCTAGATTCAGTGAATGCTCAATCTCGAGTCTTTGACGCGAACCCTTCTCCCGCTCGTTTCGACTAACGAAGGGCTGAGGAATATTTTTTTTTTTAAACCTCCGATGTTGTCGAATGTGCTCGCGACCAGTGCTGCCGTGTAAAATTTAAGAAAGAAAACCTTTTTCGAACTGCAGCGTTCTATAAAAAAAAAAGCGTTAACTTTCGCGGTTTCTTTGAAGACGAGCGCTTCAACTCTTTCGTCAAGGTTTCAATGATTACGTTATGAATTACGACGTTCAACGCCTAAGGGCCGTTTTCACCAAAACAGCACTCATCACGGCTCGATACGTAAATCAAGGATAGCCTGTTCCGTTCCCACCGCCGAGATCACTGTGGAATGCCGGGATTACGCTGCGATTAAGCCATATCGAGGAGGTAGTGGGCTGATGAGATTACAGTAAAGTGAGGAAATTAGGCATCTGTTCAACATCCCGTCCCGTGAACAAGTGTTATGTACGCGTAAACGTCGCCGTAATCGTACATCCCGTTGATGCCCAACCCCCAACAATCCAGATATGACCAAACAATTGTTTCTAATAATTGTCTAAAGCCAAATTGGCCGCACTAACCTCTGCCAAAGCTGAAAATGGTGAAGAGCGTAAAGTAAAAATACGCGTACTCCAACTGCTCCAAATGAGAGCAGAGCAAGAAATAATAAAAACCGAAATTGTGAGAACAAAATGTTTACAAGCTAGGAACTTTAACAAGGAAGGGAGAATTATCGTCTTCAATAAACGTTGTTTAATACACTAACGTGTGGGTGTGTGTGTGTTATTATATAACATTTCCTACCTATCAGCTTTTAAATCCACCCAGGTAAGCTATTGCGTTCGGATTTTCTAACAAGTTTTTTCTAAAACTGCTCAACACACATTTTACGCCAACAGGAACTTGTTTTCGACGATCGTAATACTTTAGTTCGCATCAGTTTTAAATGCATGTCTTGAAGCCGTCGGAACGCTATCATATCCATATGAAGCGCCGGGTGAGATGACGATAACCTGACATCAGATTATCATCGTAGTGGAAAAGCAACTGCAATAACTACGCACTTGTAAACGGCATCATTGTTCATTATTATAATTCCAAAACATATGTAGAGTTGTTACAATAATAGAAGAGAATACTCGAATTTGTGGTGGGGTGCTGTTAATCGAGTCTAAACCGGATCAACGCAGTTGGTAAAAACGGCCCTAAATCCTCTGGTGCCGAGCAAATCGGCATTTTGATTATCTTCATAACGTATTCCAAATAACGAGTTTTGTAACTAATTCACGAATTGAAGAATATCCAGAGTATGAATAGCTAACGGCGTGCTTACTCATCTCTTATTACTTTCCTGAACTCTTCTCCGTAGGAAGAAAAGTTGTGTGCAATTCTTCACGTTTCAAGAGCTTCTAAGTCCGAACCGTGCCACTCGGGAAAATGGTTGTGTGTCTGTGAATGTGATTAAGATAACATGACTGAATAAAACGCCGAAATAAGGGTATGAGCAAAATCAGTTCAAAACTGACTATAATTGGTGTTACGTATTGACTTCCTTCTTGACGTCATCTTCCTCCGTCTCTTTTAGGCTCAAATTATCTCTTCGTTTTGGTTTAAACCTAACCTAATGTGAATAAAAGTACGTGTCTGAGTGATAAGTGTAGCGTACTAAAGTACAAGCCGTTTTAATCCTAGACTATTACATTGATTCAGGGGATGATTCATGACACAATCAGAGAGGTCATTGTACAACAACAACCGAATAAATTTAGCGAAGTGCTCATAGCAGCGCAGAGCTCTGAATCAACACGATCAGCTTCGTCAGACCTAAAATTTCCATCGGCCGTAAATCTTGCTCTATCAGGAAGGTGTGGAAGAGCTCTGAGGTGAATTGTGGACCATTATCCGGGACGACAAGTGTTAGGATTGTCACGTTCCGATCATAATGGCAGCAACACCTCTGTTTGGAAACTTGGTGTCATCTCAGCCCAACTAGGAGACCTTCATTATCTCGTAATCACAACTCCGTTCTCAAAACACACCTGACGTGCCTCGTTCGCCACCGTCGCTCACCCTCACAGGGCCTGTCGCTCATTCCTCAAGTCCTCCATTAAAAAGGCCGGACGAGCCAGGCACCCCAGTCACTCTTCAACGAAGATATCTTCTGCGTGAGCGTCATCCTCCTACGAGATTCACATTTTCACAGACTCCATAGACACTTTCACGGCCGATTTTGCAGGATCTGAATCGGACGCTCGAAGCCTAGGAGACGCATCCAGGAGACGAACGAGAGACTTGCCGACAACATTATTGTATGAATCTCGAAACAGATCAGTCGGTGTATGAATCTTAGAATAGCAAGTTGCATTTGTTTTGAAGTTTGAAGTATAATCGTTTACAGCCCTCGATAGTTGTTATATCATCCCCTACAATTTCATGTATATTTGGAAGAAGAGTTTGTTAATTTCCAATTACCGTTAGATAATGTTGTGTTTACTTCTTTCTTGACGTCATCTTGCTCCATCTCCCTTTTAGCTCAAATTATCTCTTAGTTTTGGTTTAAACCTAACCTAACTCATTTGTAAATAACAGAACATGTTTATGTGATAAGTGTAGTGTACTCAACAACAGCCCGTTTTAATCCTAGGATATTACAGTTATCATTATCAAACCACCAAATATTTGTTTAATCAAAAGCGCTAACGTTCTTCGAAAGAAACGTGTTGTACGCTCTTCATCTAACTCCCCCGAAGTCGTGCTGTTCATAAATAGTTTGAATCGAACTCCGTCGACAAACAAAAAACCAACAACCGCGCCAGCTTCAATTTCCCGGAGTATTTCGCCCGATTGTATCCCAACAGCGACTCGTAGAGTACACACACACGTTCCAGTTGACTGTATCTGGCATTGTTTCATTCGCACTGATGGGTTTCTCCGCTTCACCTTTGTGACCCCTCATGCACCTCGCTCGAGGACCGAGAGGTATAACGATGATGTCCTAGAACGCGCTATAAGCTCATTATTCATCGCCGGAGCAAACCAATAAATTTCGGTGGCGATTTATACGGCAGAGCGGCGTCTCTTTATCGTTCGCTCGACACTTGATGTTATTTCACGGGAAAACGGCTGGCAGCGCGAGAATTACGGCTCAGTAGACAGCAGCGTTCAGCTAGTTATTGCTCATTAAGCGCTAATCACAAATTGAATTAGTGTGTTGTCACGCACGCTCCATCTTAGATTGCAATTGTACCTTCCTTCGTATCGAGCAAACATAAACTTATCACTTATCTTTCGGTAGGAGGGGAATTGCGGAAATGAATTCAGAAACAATTCCATCTTCTGCTACATCTCAGTTGATTTCAACATATACTAACTCTAATTTAACCACTTAACACTGCCATCTCAGATGTCGACATCAACAGGCGTTATGCAGTAGAACCTTGTTTCTTCTTTGAAAGAACACGAATTTAAACTAAATCACTCGGGATGAAGTTGTCGAAACCCATTTTATAAAATAAAACGGATAAAAATATATGACGATTGTCTATTTCCACTAAATTTGAGTTACAGTATTAGATCGATTTCGACGTTCAGGTCATCATCACTAACAAAAAAATTATTACACAATGGTTTATTATTCTCATGAACAGCTTGACCAAGTATCACTGCTCCCCCATCCCATTCGATTCAGCATCGAATACTAGTAAACCATACGAAACATGTCCTGGCTACAATGGAACTACGGAAACAAAACGTCTGTATTTTGCCACGTCGGGCGCCTCGAGCGAACCCGTTGCGAGGCGAAAGGGGAGTTGAGCCACCCACCCTGTAGCGTTGCCGCCGTTTTTTATTGAGACGACCGGGAGGGAGGGAGTTCAAACGACGAAACGTTGACTTCCGCTGTAGCTCCCGCGTTGTACTGCGTTTCGTTAATTTTTTAACTGTTTTTTGCCCATTACAACCACGGGCTTCGTCCGATCGGATTGCCGAGATGGTGGGCACAACTAGATACCAAATCGGATTTTTGTGCAAAAGAACGAATTTTTTAGACCACGTTAAAGGCACAGAACGGCCCAGACGGCGGACGGGGGACGGGGGACGGCGGACAGACATTGCAAATCTGGAATCTCCAAGTCTTGAAACGTAAAGTATCAAATTTGGAGGGGGGGTTGTTAAAACTTTTTCGCGACCAAAAACATAGGGTTATTATTCAGAATGAATAATAAACCAAAAGGCAACTGAAAGGGGGACAGCAGAGAGATTCTCTTATACACAGAACGTTGGGTCGGGTTTTCCCAGCGGCAGGTACATCGCATTCCTTAGCTCTACGAAGTAGGCAGAAAAGTTATATAGTCGCCCTCCCCTTCAGATATTTACCTTTTAAGGGCTTCACAGCTTGAAAAACTGTTTTTGAGAAAGCCGTCTTTTGTTTCTCCGACAGATTTATTGAAAACAACCAGAATGCTCCGAAATAAGACTAGTATGCATTACAGTTTACAAATAATTATTCTAAATATTACATATTAATATGGTTTTATGAGCACACACTAATTCCATAGGAACCTCTTGTCCATAGATTCGAGGAAGGATGTTAAGTCATTTACATGTTCCAAAAGCAGGATCCTCGTATGTATCGGCAAAATGCTTCTTATCGCCCACAGGGCTCGGTCCTTGGACCAGCGCTCTGGAATGCCTTCTTCGAAGGTTTTCTCAGGAGACTCATCGAGACTGACTGCGAGCCATACGCCTATGTGGGGGTGACTTGACTGTGCTGATCTTCGCAAAGTCAGTCCGCCAAATCGAGGAAAAAACCTCACCACGTGCTCCGCACCGTCACCCAACGGTGCGAGCATGTCAAGATGCAGGTGGCTGAGGAAAAAACCCAGCTAATCCTCTTGAAAGGGAAAGTGAATAATTAACCCTCAATACGTTTGGCGGCCACAGGCTCCTTTTGAAAAGCACGTCAATTATTTAGGAGTGAATATCGGTGAGAGGTGGAGTTTCAACCAACATCTCCAGTTCCCTAAAGGCACTACTAGTTTGTCTCACTGCGTGCAATTACTAAGGCCACTTGGGGTGTGTGCTACCATGACACTATCCTCTTGTATAAGGCCATCTATCTAGGCGTGATTGACTTCTGCCCCGTTGTCTGGGGTAGCAAACTAATAGTCAATCAAAAGAGAGTATTGGCCCAATCCCAGAGAGCCACGCTCCTGTGGATCACCAAGGCCTACAAGACTGTATCAACAGAAGCACTCCAGGTGATCACTGGTCAGTTACCACTTGATTAGGCCGTTGAGTGCATGTTTGACAAGTGGAGAGTGAAACGGGAGCTTCCCCCGCTTTGGGCTGAACTCCGTGCAGAACTCACGACAGAACAGCAACTTGCCGCCATCAACGAATGGGCGCTAGGGAAATGGCAAGCGAGATGGGTATCCTCGTCAAAGGGACGTGATACGTATGAGTTCTTCCCCAACGTCCGTGAACGTCTTTCAAAAAAATGGGTTGAGCCAGACCACTGGGCGAGCCAGTTCCTCACGGGACATCGTGACTTCAATGCGCGGCTCCATTTCTTTTCTCTGAAAGACTCTCCATTATGCACGTCTTGTGCCTCCAGTGCGGAGGAAACAAGAAACCATGTGCTGCTTCACTGTAGTTTCTACAATACTGAGCGACGGTTGTTGGGAGGGCAAACGAACTAAGCAGCATTGACTGATTCAAAGCAAGCCTATAACCATTTTGCAAAGTTCGCGAAGAAGGTGATGGCTAAGAAACGTGGTCATAGTTGATCTGTCCTTTCGAAATTTGCCACACAAGTAAATAGTTAGATCAGGTAGGAAACCAGATTAAGAACTCCTCTCAGATGGTACGGGATACCTCAGGTGGTCACCTCCGCGCGGTCACACACAGGCAACAGTTCTCTACCGGGAGACTGGCTAACGACCAAATACCTGCCGTACCTCCACAGGTCTGAGTTCAGTGGATGCTGCAGGGGCCGGCCTCTTGCATATTAGCGAAACCGCAACTTCTATGACTGATATAACCCTCGTCGAGGGTTTAGGTACAGTCATAAAATAAGGAAACAGACCTGTCAATCACATGCTGCTCGACACCATAGGACGCCGAAATTAGGGTATCAGCGTAATCGTACTTATCATGGTGATGAAAACATCAAATGTTTATTTTCTCAAGAGCAGTTCTGACGATTAAAAAAAACTTTTTTTTGCTAGAGCATTCTCCGATCATACGGCAATCATCTCGTTCGTATAACACAAGCGTTTTCTCAATGGCTATTTAATTATCATCACATCACATAAATTCAAGAATTAAAACTAACTTTACTTCCCCCCATATTTTCAGAACACTTCAGAAAAATCACGGTGACGTTTCCATCAATTTCCTACACGTTTTTAACATTAAAAGTAGCAGCTTAATAAATTCCAGAATTTTGAGCGTCACCAGTTTTTAACTTTTTGCGTAGTTTTTCCTCTATAGTTTTAGAATAGTTGACACCAACCGTCCCAGAAAAGTCATGTTGACAGCCCCGTTGATTACCTGTACGTTGAATTTTCAATTAATGCTGTGGCATAGGTAATGGTAGCTCAATAAATGCAGTTTCAGCGTAGAAAGTTAAGCCAAACCAAATTCATACGAACTAAGGGAGAAGATTGACTTAGTAGCTAGAACATCGTGAGCGAACATTTAGCATTCGACGTCGTTCTTGTGAGGTGTGAAATGATTGGTTATTCCCTGTGGCGTGAGGAACAGAATTTATCTTGCTTTAACCAGAAATAGTGTTCAAATTTCGCTCACGCGTCGTGTTTTACGGTCGCTTTCGGAAATCACTTCGTAACCGAAATAATATACTGCTGAATACAAATACACAGACTGATTCATTTACTGCCAACGAACGGTATTTCAGCAGAAATTTGATTCTCCTGGTTGAACCAGTAGGTAATTTAACTCGTATGCTTGGAGAATGCGGGCGTGGAAATCAAACCAAAAGCTTATTATTCCATGAAAATCGAATTTCCCAACGTCAGCTCGCTGAAAACTAATGCGAATAACAGCTTTTGAAGGAGCCTTGTTCTGAGAATCTTTTGATGAATTTAATCCACGTGGAAGAGCAAAACAAGAGGTAGTGGAAGTATTATTCCATCTCGTTGCGTTTCTTTCAAACCTCGATGTTATAAACCTCCGTTCCAAAATATTTCTCTTATAATCCGAAATTATTTGTTGTTTATTTTATTCTAATACGTCCGGAGGGCACAGTAATTTTCCAGTTACCCCTTTCAATTACGAGACGCACGAAAACAATTCGTTGTAAGTAACTTCCTTCGAATCCAATTACTAGTAATCTAATTGCAGTGAACTGCTGGCGATTAGGATCACTTTCCGCACGGAGGAACTTAAACAACAAACGGCAAACCCAAAACGTTCGTTATTTCGACGATATTCTGAATCACGATTATCCTTGATTCATAGACTGATCAGATAGGCGTTTAGAAATTTCAAGCGGTCTTATTCAATTCAGCGGTTCATGAGCAGCCAAAGGGGGTTCGGGTCGATCCTTCGAATATTTTGAGAAGAGACACCTCGGTACTTGACACTATTCTCTAGCAGGTCTGTTTCCTTATTGAATGACTTTGAATGAACCTCAAAGCACGGGCGACATTTTGGCAATTTAACAGTACACCGAAAGTTGGGTTTTTGGGAGTTGGACGTCCTCGTTCAAAGCAGCTTCTTCTGCACATGGTATCTCCAATGTTTTTTCAATGTTTTCAAAAATGGCGAAAAAGGTTCCAAACAAACTTACGGAGTACTCTCAACTAACTAGTACCTACATTGTTTCCGTGGAAATACGTTGAACGAAGATACGGGAGTTGCGGCACAATCCTCATTAACAAGGCGTGAGTGCCTACTGCCCCTGAAGCTCTCCTACTAATCAGTGGTTTGTTACCCATGGAGTGCATGGTGGACAACTGGACAGTGAAAAGGGAGCTTACCTCAAATCTGAATTAGATGTCGATGTGAGGCGAAAAAAGTGTCCCTACGGAGACGACTGTATCACGAGAGGTGTTAAATGACTGTGTTGGGAGAACTGGGGACAACCGACCTTCGCGAGAATTCGGAAGTAAAAGAGTTTGGGAGGAGCTGTCTGTTGTCCATAGAAATCTGAAATTAAGGAGTGTGAAAAGAACGATGGGAAAGCCAGGTCAGGGGAAATCCATTGTCACTTGGAAATAACTGAGGAGGTGGCAGGTAACAAAAAGGATTGAGGATGAAGGTATTTAGGGAAACAATGACGTTATCATTAGGGCCATGGAGTCCCATTAGGGTAGGTGCGGGCGTTTCGAGTTCGAAAACCCAGACTGACTAGGCTTGCGCCGAACAAGCATTTTCCAAAAAAAATGGTGTGGTTGTTCAATGCTTTATACAATGAGCGTTTCATGACGCTTATATAATAATTAGTAGCGACTGGTAAACTTCAGGAGTCCCAACCACCGCCATTTCACTTGCGGTCACTTGCGGCCCCACGAGCTTTACGTGAAATGTGGTTATAAACTGAATGAAGAACAGATTTTTTTCGTTGCTATAATGAAGAGAACTGCTGGAGGTGCGGGGAGTGTGTAGCACCAAATATTTTCAAAACGTTACTGACGTTTTAGGATGCAAATTTACTTGAGTATTAGCACCGCTTTCTAATAATATTATTTCTATCATTTTTGACTGTACTCCAATTAACGTACTCAACACTCAGATCATCAACTGACATCAAGTTAGGTACATCGATTCACCACATACAGTTTTCATTTTCTTCTTAATACACGTAGTGCTTGAATTATTGAGGCAATTTCGTTGATCCCAGCCTAACTGGTTCTATACCAAGTAGAAGTAGGGGAGGGACGATGGGGCTTTCCCTGTGTGCTAATTCAGCCATCTCCGCGTATGATTAAACTGGGGCAATATAACTCACCTGTCCGGAATGAGATTAGGGGGTTCCAAGACGCCGCACACAATTTGTTCACTCAGAAGCCTTAGACCGCCATTTCTTTCATCCATCATCATTATATTCCTCATCCGCTTCTACTGTAGAGAGTGAAAATCAGCTCTTTCGCTCTACATTTGACAATTAAACGGACCACTTCACGCCCAATCATAATCACCCTTCATGAGATTCTCAGCGAACAATGGAAAGTATTCACTATCAAATTCCACATTGGATGTCAACTTGAAGTTACCGTGTTCTTCAATAGAGAGCCGTGATGATTGTGATTGACTGTGTAAAAAATTGATTATCACCGTCTCATTAAACTGCCTGAACCCCCGATTGTTAATCCAATCTACATGTGTATTGGTTAGATGAGTCGCATTTCGTGATATATGCCAACACTTTCGACCAGGCTATAGGTCCAATAACCTTCCCCTAATCTTCTCATATTATAGGAGTGTTATAAGGTCCAGCACAATGAATTACGAGACATGAGCACTCAAAGTAAGACTGTAGCTAGAATACCAACATTCACGCGGTTACTATGGAAGATGATGAAGAGTTCGTGGAGATCCCTTAAGGAACATCTATCCAATCGCATCAAACACGTTTCCTACTGATCCATTCCATTTTTCAAGCAGTTCAGTGGAAAAATAAAATATCTGGTGCGTTGCAACCGTAGTTTATTGTGCTGCTCATACTCATTATAGGACCATTATTGAGCAATTGGTACACAGAAAATTATTGAGACTGTAAACACGAATTTTTTGAAGAAGAATAATAATCACTTTTGCAGAGTTATTGGGTAATAACTGTTAGAACTGGTAGTAAGCGAAACGGGCGTAGTTGAAATTCAGGAATTTCTGAAGTGAGCCCCATGTACCTCATGAGCGTTTTTAAACACTCACACTTTAGGTATTGGATTTGACTACAATACTAATTTTCTTTAACTTTCTACTAACATTCCAGCGGAGTTTATAAGGAAAAAAAAACTGCACTAAAAACGCTTTTCGTCGAACATTTTGATTATTTATTGTGCTGCTCTCGTCATTTTCCCACGAATGGGAATTTTATGGTGTGATTTCCATATTGGGAGCTATCAATGTAAAAAATTTAATCAAAATCGTTGGAGCCGTTTTTGAGAAAAAAATTTTGTGTTTTGATCACTATGATGACTATAGTTAACTTTCGGTGGATTTTGCTCATACCCTTATTTTTGCGTCCCATGGTAACCTGTAGGCTAGACATCAATTTTCAGCTGATTTGGTACGGTTGTTTTCTCTAAAAACCACTGTAAAATCGATTACGTCGAAAGTTTTGGCAATTTATTGTGCTGCTCTCGTCATTTTCCCATTAATGGGAATTTTATGGTATAGTTGCCATATTGGGAGCTATCAATATAAAACATTTAATCAAAATCGTTAGAGCCGTTTTTGAGAAAAAAAATATTTGGTGTTTTGATCACTAAGATAAATCACTATAGTTAAATTTCGGTGGATTTTGTTCATACCCTTATTTAGGCGTCCCATGATAACTTTCGGGCGAGATATGAAGTTTGAGCTGATTTGGTACAGTGGCTCCCTCTAAAAATCGTTCACTGACACACAGACCATTTTCCCAAATAGTATTTTTCGGACTCAAGAGGGTCTGAAACGTAAAGATCTGAAGCAAACTCAAAAATTTTTTCTCAGCCGACTACATGACTTCCCTTTCTACTTCGTAGAGCCAAGGAAAGTAAAAAATTCTCGTTTTACGTAGAAAGTGGCAGCGCTTCCGGTAATCCATGATACTGTCAACGAGATTTTTTAAAAGCAATCGTGTTCAAATGGAACGGTGATGATTGGAATTCCATAAGTTTGAGAGTTACTACGCACTAATCATATAGGTACTTGGACTACGACCCTACTTTTTAATATAATTTGAGTGAAATTTATGCAGCAAAAATCCGCGCTAAAATCGAATTTCCCAGAAGCTTTCGATAAATTATCGTGCTCCAATCTTCAAAATTTCCGTCACAGAAGAATCAGGATGACAGTCGCATCACTAAAAAATAGTCATCGCATGTTATGCATAATTTTTCTGACGAATTTCACGTAAGGTCACTGAGTCATGGAGTTCTGTCGTGATCGAGGTATTTATTAATCATTTTATCGTGACCACTCTATTTTAAATGTTTCTAAGAGTTGAGGTTTCAGCTGGTTTTCAGGTTGTTTCCTAATGTTTTGACCAGGATAAACTTGAATGAATCTCTGAGACTTGTTTTGTTGAGCACAGATTTGAAGACTTAGATGTACAAAGAAGAGGTGAGAATTAGGTGTCGATGAGAGATGAAACTAGTGTTCGTTGGGAGAATGGGAGACGGCTGTATCGCCAACAGTGTTAGATGACTGTGTTGGCACAACTCGAGACGACAGACTTTCACGAGAATTCATACGAGAACGAGTTTGGGAGGAGCTGTCTGTTGAGGAGAGGGATGTGAAAAGAGAGGAGGAAATTATATGTGGGAATGTCCATCCGTCGTCGATTGAAATTAACTGAAGAGGTGGAATTTCCATAGGTAACGAAAAGGGGTTGAGGACGAAGGTGTTTGGGGAAACAATGACTTTGCCATTAAGGGCCAGGGAATTCGTCAGAAAAATTATGCATAGCATGGGGGAATCCCGAGGTCAAAAAACCCATGCTGATTTGGCGTTTTGCGCCGAACACCTCATTTTATTTTGATGAAATACATTATTGTGATTTTAACTTCATTGCATGGGCTTTTGTATAGATTTGATTAGGCCATCAGTTTCTGGCTTAGAAAAAACGCTAAGGTCGTTGAACTATTCTTTCTGAATGTATGGGTTCGGTGTATGGTTATCATATACAAAGTTTTGTAGTCCATGCTTTAACAAGTACGTGCGATCACACTTAACCTAAGTTCAGGGATTGGAAAGCACTTGGTAACATCACTATCGCATAACGCACACGCATTTTCGTTTTGCCCGATCAAACAATCATCATCTTACGGAATTCATCAATTCAAGTTCCAATGAATTCAATCCATTAGGAGCTCCTTAATCCTTGTCGTATGCAGTAATGTGAAAAAAGAAAGATTGGGACACGGCGTGTCTTCACTTTAGGAGTCTGAGCACCAACTGAGCAGCTTGGAACAGTGCATGCTTGGAAACCAACCACGCTTTCCATAAAAAGATGATTTGCGTTCCCTCAGTTTTCGTCTGGCAGGTGTTCCTGTTCTTCCATTTCGCTTCTATTTCCTTCTTTATGGTATATTGGTTCTGAAGCAATTGGGTTAGATCCACCAGTAGGCAAATTACTTAAGCCTCCTCTGGCTGGTGAGATAGTGTGGGCGAGCGCTTTCGATGTATAGACATCATCGTCTGGCCCTTAATTATCTCACCAGCCAGAGGAGACGGACTCACCTAACAGGTACGTTAACATTAGGAATATTGATTACCGTGTCATTGTGATTTATTCGAACGAAGAGAGAAGACTCAAACATCCCAGTCAAGTCAGTGGCTTTTATTTTCGGCATGCGGTAGGTTGAGTAGGAGAGGACATTAAGGTTTCTTTTCTATGACTATAAGTTGGTTGTTGTTTTTGTTGTTGAGTTTTTGACCTCTGAATTCCCGCACCTGCCCTAATGGGACCCCCCCCCCCCCCGGCCATTAACGGCAAAGTCATTGTCCTCAACCCATTTTTGTTTGTTACCTATAGAAATTCTGCCTCTTCAGTTTATTCCAATTGACGACGGATTTCCCCTTCGTCTGTATAGTCCAAACTATCATATCCTCCTCTCTTTTCGCATTCCTCTCTACGACACACAGCTCCTCCCAAACTCATTCGCCTACGAAGTCTCACAAACGTCGGTCGTCTCCAGTTCTCCCAACACAGTCATCTAACATCTCTCGTGATACAATCGTCCCTAAATTCTCCCAATGAACACTTGTTTCACCTCTCATCGACGTCTAATTCGGATTCCTCCTTCCTTCCCCATACAACCAGTTTCACGCCTTCAGAGCCCCCCTTGTTCACGCTTACATACTCAAATCATATCCTGTTCAAGTCACCTCTTCTTTGTACATCTATGTCTTCAAATTCTGGGATATACCTACTCTTCAAATTACAAGTACATGCTCAACTAAAACCCGTCTCCGAGATTCATTCAAGTCTGGCCTGGTCACCTGCGGGAATCCCTCAGCTGCGGCCCACAGCCCCCCAGCCCCCTTTTCTCGGTTTTCCCCTTTCTTTATTTCTTTCTCCCAATTTCATTTTCCTATCGACGACAGAGCTCTTCCAAAATCATTCTGCTTCCAACTACCGCCCCAGTAACTTCTCACTCTCTCACACGGTTGCCCACACCAGCTCACGCGTTCCGAGTACTGCCCTTGTGTCGCCCAGTTGTACTCCATCTCATCTCAATTTGATCTCAACTCATTTCCGCACGTCCTTCACTTTTTCTAACTTTGACCCGTGGAATAAGAGTTTTTATCAATGACGGCGTGCATCAAGTGTTTGGATGGCTTTCAAATGAAAGTCAACACTATCTTTGACGTTCTTCTTATTGGTTTCAAAAGATATCGTACGTAGTTTTATAATTAGTATCTGACAGAGGGCACGAATACAGCAGAGTGCAAGGCACACTAGGTTGGCATTTTATTGAGTATTTCAAGTACAAATTTTTTGCAGGTTTAGGCAACACTGACCAGATTGTCTGTTCCTTTATCAATGATACATTTTAGAATTTTAAATTTCTTATCGGCGCAGTTTGAACTGCATCAGTTGAAGACCGCCTTCTCCTAAATTTATTTACATGTTTTCTTCTTTCATCTGACTTGTTTGTTTAACTAAGTTATTAACCATATTACTGTAGTACTAGAATGTATTAATATATTCATAATCATCTGCCAATAAGAGTGGATGGGAATGTTTTTTTGAATCATAGAATATTTTAGGTTTAACGTCAATAAATATTCCCGTCTTTCGGAAAGTGAACCTGCCTGTTTTGAAGCGACAGTAAGAATTAGCGGTGGATTTAAATTGGGCTGTATATAACACACGCTGCGTATGCTGTACAAGTTTTTTGAAATGAAAATGTGAATATTACTGTAGTGGAGATTAAACGGAAATTAGTTCCTAACGCATAAAAGCTCGTGGCGGAACGTTTCGCTTTCGCTTCTTCCCTCGGCAGATGAATATTTTTATATATGTACATACGCGAGTATGAAGGACTGATAGACGCGTTTTAAAACGCGAAAAAGTGGGACTAAATTAAAAGGTTTCCCTTGCGTCGAAGAGGGAATATCGTATGAACGATTTTAGGCCGATGAAACCCTCTCCCCTGTAGTTACCGTTTATCTCCAATCATCCATACTACACCCGTCAGCAGTGCAAAAGGCGAGTTCATATCGACCAGCAGAGATTAGTCCAAACTGATACGACTCCTATTCGCAGGGTTTCAGTCGGGCAGTTTTGAGATGCAGAAAGCGATAGTTCTGAGAACGGCTTAGTCTGAAACTTTGATTGATCGTCTTCCAGGAAGGTGCGAAGGTAGCTGTCTCAATAGAAAGCTTCAGTTTCCAAATGAACGACGTTAAGGCCAGATGCCCAGTTCTCATTAACTCCCGCATTAACCATCAAAACTGCGCTTCATCATCCCAAAGGCTTCGTGCCCAGATGTGCGTATATAATATCTGAAAACCCCCCGCCAAAAATTATTTTGTTATAAAAAGCTTCACATCCACGAGCCTTCCACACTCACAAGAGACTTTTAACAGAGCAATGCTTCTTGCTCATAAATTTCCCTGTCCGATTTGTAGCTTGCCCATGTAAATTGCTAAAAGTAAACTTTTTTCATCATCTCGTTCTACACTCAAGTTACGTACAGGCCCATCACTTATAATGTAAGATTTTCCTACTTGCCGTGCAAAAGTGAATAAGGGTAGTGCAACCCCCTGGGGGTGGAAATCGTAGGAGAAAGCGCTAATACCAATAACTATGGAAATTGAATTGAAGCAGCACGACAAACCCTCTTGCAGTTAATCTTCCGCAAATACAAGAAGGGACGTGTAGAAAGCTGCACCCGCCACGAATGCCACGACCGTTCCATCTTTGAGCTCAAGCCCGACTCAAACGACACAATAGGTAGTTTGAATGCTGTTGCAGGCAGAAGCAAATTATTGTTAATAGATTCCTATTAAAACCCCTTATTATGGAAAAATATGCAAACTGGCTTAGATACTACACACCTTTACAATTATTTAGATTATTTTCATAGCTCTAATAAATGCAAGATATTTCTTCGAATCCGAAATTGATGTTTTTAAAAAGTTATTTATTCTTCACAATTACAACACTCTCAATAATTTCAAATTCAACACTTGGAGAAGAGAAACACATTCGTCAGAGAGACTACAAAACAGCCGCAACACACGAAGGCAAACCGACAACTAGGGAGCAGAGCGTTCAGGGCGAGCTTTTATTATGTTTAGATGCTGTATCAGCAGACTTACGAGGTGCAGAGTGTATAACTCCTCCCTCAGCAGTGTAGAAAACTTTCTGAAAGTTTAAATTTTTATATAACAGACTTCAGGCATTGAACGCTGGCTTTACAAGGATTCTAAAACATAAGAACAAAAAATTAACGACATGTCGGTGAATTAAGCAGATACATCTTGTCTAAAATTATGATTGATTTTTACCTTTTTACAATTTGAATAGTATTTGTAACTAGCGAACGTAAAACATGAAATTAAAATGACGTACAATGCGGTTGTCCAGAAACTGGGAATAAAAAGGTTAATTACAGCGTCTTTAATTGAAAGCACTGGTCGAGGAGGAGCCATGAGATATTTGAGGCTTTGCAACTTGATTTCGGAGGTGGGATATTTGTTGAAATCCCATGGTACTTTAATGTGCTTGATGAAGGAAGTGCTGAAAGAGGTCCTTATCGAAGGGGCAACTAACGTTTGATTTTGGTATTCTATTGTGCTATTTTCCGGGGAAATTAAGAATATTCCATTAAGTTTTCGAAATTCTACTTTACCGAATCTAGAGATTTTTATTTGCTCTTCGAAAGGAAAAATGAAAATGTATCGTTTTGTCTCTTCAAGGGATTCTACGCGGTTAGATTGGATGTCCAACTTTATTAGTTCGCATAGGCCATGTTGTGGATCGAGCTGGTTCCTTGAACCTCAGGGTGCGTGGACTGTAACAAGGTGTAGGTTGGAGGAAGCAACCGTCGGTGAACAAACCAGCAAATAATTTAATTTCGCAGTAAAAACTGATGCGAACACGAATACTAAACGAAAAAGAACAGGAGACAAAAAACAATATAGGAACCGATAGCGCGGCGGGAGAACGAATGATAACAATTTACAGCTGTTGATAGCAACGAGAGGCGAAAACAGAGAGCCAAGAAGGCAGCACAGCAATGATGGCAATGGTGAAGACCCGGCGACTGACGCCGCCCGCCAGATGGCACCCCCACACCGGGCACTCCTCTGAGAGTCGTATGCAGGCCATTTAATCCTTTTCCCAAAATATCCTTTTCACAGATATTGTCTCCAGTTAGCTGAATGATACTCGGACAGAAATAATTATTCAGTCTTGCTTCGCATTTTTCGTTCAGAAATTTAATGTCTGAAAACGAAACGGTCTTGTTTGTTGAGGTGTTGACTGTCCCGGGACATGATTACTGCGTTGAAAACTCTGGTTGGGCTGCCAAGGGCGTGTGGAAGGGCCTGTTTTCCATTGGGGCTGTGATTGCAGGGTTAAATTTGATGTGTCGGGATTAAAAGATTTGGGAAAATTCATAGAGGAATTTTGAAATTTATTATATTTTGGAGGTTTATTAGTTGTAAACGAGGGGCAAATTGGTTCGAGGGAATAGGGTCGATGGTTGGCTTCGTTGTGAAGTGAAACTAAATTCGTTTTGAAGTATGATTAGTACTTCGTCCAACGATTCACATTTACGTGCGCGTAGTAGTGCTGTGGTAGATTCGGGGAGTTTGTTAATAAACGTTCTCAATCCATATCCTCTAGCGAAATTTATTAAGACAGATTTCGAAGGGTCGGCTTTATGAACTTGTAGGTGGGCGATCATCGCATTTAATAAGTTGACTATTCGTCTGTGGCATTCGAAACACGTTTCTGCTGATTTTTGATGCATTTTTGACGTTTCGGCTAGTAACGTATAAAAATCCCTTTTGTCGCTGAAATTGGTGACGCGAACATCTCGTAGTTCGGGATAGTCTGTCACGCTATTGGAAAATACAATTTCAGTTGCCTTTCCATTAATTTGTGCTAAAATTGAATCAAAGAGAAAATGATTTTGAAAACAGTCTGGATCGTTGTTATCGTGGAAGTTTTCATATAGCCGGTCACATACTTCCAAAAAGCGGGTGAGGAGAAGAGGTTCTCCTGAGAAGTTTGGTACCATATTTAAATATTCAGTTCTGATCGTCTGGACTGTTCTGGGGGCAGAGCGAAGCTCACTAGCAAGCGGGGTTGTTGGATTTTCGCCCATCATGTTTTCGTTTAGTTTAAGACGGATCAAATTGAATGGATCGTACCAAACTCGGGTAAACCTCTTACACAAGCGGTTCAAAGTTTTCGGAATTTTGAAAGACGTTAAAACAAGGGTAGTAAGGAATATCTACGGGAGGCTGAAAACACAAGTGAATAAAACAATATTAAACAATATATGTCTAAATAATAATTTTTTAAATTTTTGGACAGATGAACTTATATGAGATGAGAAAAATTAGTGAAGATACTAAATAGGGGTTTGCCTTTTGTGTTGCTCCAATATAAATTATAAACGGAATAAAAATTGTGAGAATAGAAAAGTGTTTTAATGATGACGATGAAGGCGTCGAGAGCTGAAATTGCGCGCGGTTAAGATACTGCGACGGCGATGGTGTGATTTAAATTATCTCGATGAGACGTTTAAATGGGGTCAGCAGAGGATGTGAGAGTTTGAAGTCAGCAAACTGAGAATTTCTTGTCTTTTATCTAGGTAGCGTGTGGGGTCTTCTCGAAGGTCTTCAGGAAGTTACTCGTTCGAATCTCTTGAGCTTGATGAAGTGAAGTATGAATTGAAAAATAAATCTTTTAGAAAAGTTTCGTTTCTTTCTAAAATTGGTGAAAATCAGCAGCGAACAGGGGAGTCGCTGTTTATTTTTACGAGGAAGCGGATATACTTCACTTACTGACGGATGTCAACTGGAACCATCACTATTCCTCGGAGTTGCGGATGTCTATTTCGGTACTGCTGGGCTACACATCCCGTACTGTTCGTTGTCCTCTGTTGGAGTTGGCTTGAGTGCTGTTGTGAAGGTAGGATCTTCGTTTCGCCAAAAACACAACTGCGTTTTCCTTGGTTTCACGATTGTCCTACCGACTGCGCCAGATATTTCTTCGGACCCGAAATTGATGTTTTTAAAAAGTTATTTATTCTTCACAATTACAACACTTGGAGAAGAGAAATAAATTCGTCAGAGAGACTACAAAACAACCGCAACACACGAAGGCAAACTGACAACTAGGGAGCCGAGCGTTCAGGGCGAGCTTTTATTATGTTTAGATGCTGTATCAGCAGACTTACGAGGTGCAGAGTATATAACTTGCATACAATAATCAATCATTTATTTCTAAAACGTGGATCGAGGCCTGCTCCTACTACGTCGATATTGAACTTCGGATCACCCTCAGCATTGAATCGCATAATTCCTCTATTCGACCGAGTGACACTTCAATTTTCCCCACTCGTTCATATCTATGTTATCGGCAGTAGCCAACTTAAATTTCTCGAAGACGTCATTTAATATGCCGAACAACATTTCTCTTTCTTGAATAAATTTGTCCACCCTTTTTAATGATATTTGGTCCTTCTTGTTTTGAATGTTGTTGTTTTACGGTACTTTCTAATTAATTCCCGTACTGAAATAGAAGTTATAAACTTGGCCACCATACGAAGGTAATCGTAAAAACCAGTTTTACATTGGACACCCCACGGAGCGAAAACCAAAGAGACTATTCAACAGGAACAACAACAAAAGACTGTAGAATGTAAAATGGAGAATTATCTCAACTCCTGGTGCAACTGTTTTTACCCAATTAGCTTAACTTTCAAACGTAAATTGGCGATGAAGAATTACCGGTTTCATTATTACCAAAGCATATCATATTATTCCGTAGCACTTATGTTTAGGGTTTTTGGTGGAGAAAGAATACCGAATACCAGCCGATGTGTTTGGAAAACTGTATAAAAAGCTGCAGGATTCAAATACAGAACACGTTTCTGATATAAGGCATTCGGTCTAATTGATTTGTCGGTTCTACGTTGTGGTTTGGCACTTATCTTTGTTCTCCTTATTGCTCAATACCACAGTAATATCATTGATATTGAATAATGCAAAACAACCAAACTCCAAGAAGGGAGCTGTAGCGAGGGTAAAATCAAAACTCAACGTCGTAAAATGTAACGATGCCGTGAATAACGTAACGAATCTTTCGCTCTCCAACATTCGTCTGGTTCGTGAACACGAGCTAACAGCGACTGCTGGGTAAGCGATGAATAAGAAAAGTGACACACAGGACGACCATTAGCGTTATTCTCGGTAGTCGCTGGTTTTGGATAGTTCTTGCGATGTACTGGTCGTGTTTTGCACTTGGTTCTCGATTATTCTGGACCTGACTTCCCTCAGGTTCCTCCGCACATTCTCATATGGTTGGCTGAATCTCATATATATAATTATACGCGAAAGTATTATACTCATTATTCCCGAATGAGGCTACCACTTGGGTGACCGTGAAATGTCTTCTACTTCGAACGAAATAAACCTGTTGAACCCCTAGTTGACTTTGTCAGTGAACCCTCAGATGAAGCACCCGGATGACATGCAGGTGCTGTTCTGTGGGATGCCGTCTTGTGCGAGTTCTTCAACGGCCTTTCGTCGTTAATCTCGTAAAATTCCGCGGTTTTCAGGCTCGTCTTTTGAGACTAATCGTTATGGCAGGTTTGATCGATCGAGTGGCAAAAAAAGTGGATCAAGAGCTGCTCTCTTCTAGTGAAAAGCGAAAAGCGTTGTACAACGCGCTCGAAATGGAAGATCCCGCGATGATCCGCAACTTTTACGCTCTTCGCACGTTTTTCTGCGCTGTAATTATTATTAAGCGGACCACGAACAATGACATCTTCGGTTAGTCCATCCGTCAAGTCTTTCAGCTCGACTGCCATATCTTGACTTAGTCGGCATGTACAAGTTTCTTAGGGTCTTTCCCGAATAGCTGGAACACTATTCTAGCTTGTGGATTGACTCGGTAAACCATGTTTTTGCTAGGTTGGTCGATGACGCGTAATCGATGACTAGAGTGCCGAAATTGGGCGGTAATTGGGCAACATTTGATGGCTTTGCCTCACTCTTCAAGGTAGGTTTTCGAACCTCAGCGGAGATATCCGACACTATCTCCGTCGCGACTTGCAGATATCTAGTCACTTATAAATGGCACGCGATAGTTCAACTCTGCGACTCCGGACTCTATCAGCACTATGACATAACTTTCGACACCATATGTTGTGACGTCTTGTACAAGAACCAAAGGACACGATGAATTACAGCGCAAAAAAAACAAAATATATTCGCGATAGCGCTCTGACACACTTCTACAAAAAGGGAAGACACACATTGCCATCTACAGATGACAACTAGGTGATCTTGGTGACTATATTTAGTTGTTGAGTTAATTAAGTACCAATAATGTTTTTCTATCTAGTATTAATAATAAAACACAGAAACAGCGTAATAGAGAAGGAAAAGCCGTCGAGAATTCATCAGGGTTTATTGACACGCTGTGAACAAATGAGGACGAAAGTTTCGTTTTTTGTTACTTCCTGCGATCTGTCCCCGAGCTGTTCAGCATGTTGAATCCACACAACATTATAGCACCAAATGCAATGAAAGGTTTCTCCAAGCTCTAGGTGAGAAACTCGTCACGTCTCTTCTCGTCAGATTTAAAAAATTGTTTATTCGCGTTCATAATGACGTCACCGACTCCATGAATCACTTTTCGTTCACAATACAAACGGATAGTATTTTCAATCGCCCAGTTTTTCTCAGGGATAAGCTTTAGGCGCAGTTTTGTCGCAGGAAACGAAAACCAAATAAAGATGTTGTTCAAACGTTTCTCGATAGCAGCTAGTCAATTGAGATTAACGAAAAATTTCATAATTGAGCTCAGCGGCAAATTACATTTCTGTGAATCGACATCGTTCGGAAATTAAGGTTGTTGATGAGGAATAGAGTAGTCATGACTGACCTGAAGATTGCCGGGGGTTCTAGTTTAGAGACTGTTCGGCGCAAAACGCCGAATCAGTATGAGTTTTTTGACCTCAGAATGCCCTGTCCTGCCCTAATGGGACTCCCTGGCCCTAAATGGGAAAGTCATTGTCCTCAACACCTTTTTGTGACCTATGGAAATTCCATCTCTTCAGATAACTCCAATTGACGACGGATTTCCCCTTCGTCTGGACATTTCGAAATATCATTTACCCCTCTCTTTTCACATTCCTGTCCACGACACACAGCTCCCCCCAACTTCATACTCCTACAAGGTCTCACAAAAGTCGGTCATCTCCAGCTCTCCCAACACAGTCGTCTAACACCTCTCGCGATATATTCGTCTCCCAACATTAACATTTAATTCAGATTTCTCCTTCCTTCCCTGTACAACCAGTTTCACTCCCTTGTTCGCGCTCATATACTCAAATCCTGTTCAAGTCACTTCTTCTTTGTACATTTCTTCAAGTCTTGTGATATCCCAACTCGTCAAATTACTAGTTCGTGCTTAACTAAAACCCGTCTCCATGATTCATTCAAGTCTATCCTGGTCGAAACAGAGGCTATTGACTATTTCGTAAATAATACGAAACGTTTGTTACAGTTATGATGGGTCCTGTTGGAACGTTGCTCCTGCAACACGAGTTCGTCCTCGGCTTCACCAAACCTGTCTGTTAAGCATGAACGCACTGTTAATTGTCTTCTGCCCTGTTAACCGCTCCCATCGTCTTTATTAATATTTCCGACGATTTATGAATCAATTTCGCTGAACGCATCCGAACTTTTATTGAAACTATTCAACGACTGTTGATACGAAGGAAAATACCCCGTTGATCGACCCCCGCTAGTAGCACGGTTCAGCCGGAGTGGTGAATTAAATTCCACCTCCAATATTGCTTTCGGTTAAGTGATGATATTTTTAATTGTATTTGATTTAATTAAACTTTTGAATCTCTCAAAGTATTTCGTTCGTAACAAACGATCCTCTCAATTAATCTCTAACTAGGCCTAATAAAAAAGGAAATTTCAGCTTTTTGCAAACGCACCAAAGATGATTAGAGTGAAACTTCGTATTTCACTATCAGCTAAATAATAAAATTATACCAAATGGCACTGATGTACTATGGGTTTTTCGCTTGGGAGTTGCTTAAATGATTTATACCAAAATTAACGTGCCATATACTGATAAGAAATTTTACTGTATTTTTCACAAATACTACTGTACTGTTTCGTTGAATGAGGATGCCAAAACTGTCGAAGAAGAGCTTCGTTGGTGTGACAAAGCGGAACGTGCAAACGTGCAGTGTCGTTGACGAGATAAACTGTCGAACTTTGTTTCAGGCCTCTTGCATGCTGTATGAAAATACTAGCTGGTACCCGCGACTTCGTCTGCGTACTTTTTACTTTCCGCTACCCGAAGGGAAGGAAAGTATAGTAATCGGGTCGAGAAAAAATTGAGTTTTCTTCAGATCTTTACGTTTTGAGGCCTACTGAGTCTAAAAAACCTAATTTCGGCGCGTGGTCCGTGTGTGTGTGTCTGTAGTTCGATTTGCGGGAGAACGGCTGATTCGATTGAGCTGGTTCTTTTTTTGTTTTGTTCGTTATTTTTTTTAGACACCAAAATAAGGTTATAGACGATTTCGGCCGAAGGGAACGAAAATGGGGGGACGAAAATGTACCAAAAACTAGGGGTTTTCGCTTTTTTCTCAAAAACCGCTGTAACGATTTTGATTAAACTTTCGAATTATCTTAAGCCAATTAATACCTAACTTTTCTTCGCCATACATATCTCCATGAAACTACGGTGAACGGAGATATAGGCCCATGAAGCAAAAATAGGTTTTTTACGCTTTTTGGCAAAACGGCTTCAACGATTATCACCAAACTTTAGAGATGTTTTTGAATAGTTAATACCTACATATTGTTCTCAATAAGTGTTCCTCATTGAACAGAGATAAAAATCAAAATGTGTCGAAAATAACGTTTTTTCGAACATTTCCGTAAATTTCAGGGTAACTTTTTCACGAAATGTGATACATTCTAATGGAGTTTCTTTTAATCACCCATACCAAAATTTCGTTCTCCATAATTATTTCTGTATGTATATTTTGAACGGAGATATAAGTCATGTTAACTCAGAAATGGAGATTTGTCAAATATTAATTTATCGGTATTCCAATTTTCTCAAAAACTGCTCCAACGATTTCGATCAAACTTATAGAGTACTCTCAGCTATCTGTTCTGTACATTTAGTTTCCGATAAATGTTTCTGTAGAAATGCGTTGAACGAAGATATAGCACCCGCATATGTAGCTGGTGTTGGAACTTACGGGGGTGGCGGAAAGTTGTGTGTTGCTACGCACCAGATATTTATTTGAATGTTATGGATTATATTAAAAGAACGGTATAGATTTGGGTATAGCATTTGGTTAGAAGAGAGTAGGCATGTTTAAAAAAATAAAAAAATATCTGTTTAGAGTAGGAATAAGGTACCTATGTATTCCATTGAGTGGCAGAAAGTCCCTAGGAAAATTTATTGGTCCCTTATGTCCAAGAGACACACAGGGGCCAGCGTCACGTTGTGTACAAAAATATTTTAAAACGGCCTAATTTGAAACATTATTGTACACAACGTTTACTGTTTCGTTATTATTTGTTAAAATGTGGATATTGTTTGGACTCGACGCTCGCGAGCAGGCCACGTACAGTTCGCCATGAGAAAAATAGTTTTTCTCTAAATGGACACTTGCTAATTCAAGTGTTTGCCCTGGCGCTTTGTTGATGGTCATTGCGAAGGCTGGTTTGAGGGAAAACTGGATTCTTTTAAACTGAAAAGGTAAATCTGTAGGGATCATGGGTATGCGGGGAATCAAAACTTCTTCATCTTTAGCTATTCCTGTCACCATAATTGCTCTAATAATATTGCGTCCTAGCTGCGTAATTTACAGTCGATCAGCTTATGAGACGGCACTCCTGACAGCTCTAGTGAGTTTGGAAACTCTGTAGGATAAGATGTCACCTGTTCACTGTCCATGACAATATCTAATGACAAATATTCGACAACATCGCCTTCGACATGTGACATCATTCGTTCATTGATCTGTCCCACGATTACATTGGTCGGCGCTAATATTGCCCTTTTTTTTCTTTTTTTTTTGACAAGTCCCTTTGTCACTGCGGCCGCATATGGGCCTATTGTGACGGCCCTTTCTTAGTAGAAGGCGTCGTACATACCCGCCCCCCCTAGGAAGCCGGGTATGTCCTTCGCCGCAGATTCCGCTATGATATGGGGCTCAATAATCCCCTGGGCAAAATATTCAAAGCGTTTGACTGCTAAGGCAGGGCACTCACATAGGATATGCTCTGCCGTCTCATCCTCATCGCCACATAGTCTGCACTCCACTGCCTCTGAGATGCCCACTTTGCTGAGGTGGTATCTGAGTGGGCAGTGCCCGGTGAGGAACTTATCAGTACTCTCAGATCTTGTCTAGAGTGTCAGCATCGCCTTCGCCCTTTGACAGGAAGGCGTGACCAGCCTTTTCGCCTGTCTTAGTTGTGGCTAGCGATGCCAATGGGCGCCATTTTCCTGTATCTCCCATCGAGCAACCAGACGGTTCAGGTGACTTTTCGTCAGACCCACGTGTGGTTCAGGCCCGATGGGTAGGGATTCTGCACCCCTTTTCGCAACGCGGTCAGCCTCTTCATTGTCCTCATGCCCCCTGTGAGCCGGCACCCAAATGAGGGAGAGCCTGTTACGGGCGCCGAGCTGCTTGAGCGCATGGAGGCATTCTCATGCCAGCTTAGACCTAAAACTATAGGCTGCGATGGCCTTTAAGGCGGCCTGGCTGTCTGAGAAAATGTAGATCCGCTTGCCCTTGAGTCCTTTGTTCAGGATCTCTTCTGCGATCTCTTGGGTTTGGCCCATTGTTCGCGGCTGCTTATTCAGTCAGCATGCTGTCCCTATTCACAGCTGGCCGCAGACATGCCCCTGGGGACAATGCCGTGGCCGTTCCACTATCCACAACCCGTGGTCACGCCTGGTAGCATGGGCATGCTCCTGGGAAGATAACCCAGAACCAGGATTGCCCTTTCACACATCCATTCTCTATTCCCCATGTTATATTCCTAACCGGGATTGACGTTCTCCTTAAGATCTTCCATGTTGAGGACAGCATTACAAAATTCTTGATTTAATGTAATCATGCCGTTAGCGTCCGCAGTCATCATTATGTAGTTGTACAAAATTTTTTTAAAAGCACCCATAATGTAAACGCTTTCAAACATGCATTTATCTCATCTGCTGGAGTGCCTCTGCTAATGACAGGTGTCTGTCGAAAATCACCAACAAGCAGCACCATCATCCCACCCATTAAACTCTGGTTGCTTCTGATACCTTTCAGAGTCCGATTGAGCGCCTCGATCGCTTTTTTATGCGACATTGTGCACTCATCCCACACCAACAGCTTGCATTGCTGTGGTATTCGGCTACGATCGTTGTGTTGTTTTTTGTAATGCAACAAACTGGACATTCCTCATGAGGTAATTTAATGGGAGTTTAAGTATTGAATGTGCCGTGCGGCCTCCATGGAGCAGCGTCGCCACAATTACAGAGGAAGCTATGGCAACAGCTATTCCTTTATCTTTGCGGATTTGGGCTAAGATAAAAGTAAATTTAATAGAAAGGTTTTTCCAGTACCTCCTGGTGTATCTAAAAAAACAATCCGCCCTCACTATTATCGATTCTTTGCTCAACAATATTAAAGACTAATTTTTGTTCCGTGTTCAATCAAGGAACAGACTCTGATATTTGTTGCTGTAAAGAACAGACATTGTAGTCCAGTTCTCTTATTAAATCACTTCTGATTTCTCCGATTCTTTGTGGCCGGTTCTTTCCAAAATCTGATAATGTCTTCCCAGATATAGCCATCACTTGGTCTTCAATCTTAGTTAGCGCCTCGTTATATAGTAAATCATAACATGTGATATTGGGATTATCATCCCTTTTTTCGCAATAAAAGGTAGCCTATGTCTTTTCTCAGGGTCTAAAGATTGTCTGTGCCCAATGTCATCAAATTTGGTTGAGAGGTTTAAGCGGGAAAGCGTAACAGACAGACAGACAGAGTTACTTTCGCATTTATAATATTAGTAGGGATTTTGGTGCAGTAGATTGAGGAGCGAAGAAAGATCCCCATTAACACATAGTACCAGAACAGTTGGAGATCATTGACGCGAGTTGTCGGAAATCCACGGTGACAGCGACATAACGCAATGATTATGAAAGTACGTTACACGGAGTTGCACAAACTTGGAAAGAGACGGGCTTTGGGGTGTGGATAAGTGGCTCTGGGAGTAGTGATTGCCGTGGGTGTCTCACTCCAACGGGTTTTCAAGCTGATACTTATGCTTTGATTGCCGGGGCATCATAAGCATGGGAGAGGCTATAGCAATAAAACTATCAACATAATGACTGATAGTCAAGCGTCTTATAAGGTGCTGATGAACTACTCCACAACGTCAAAACTGGTGTAGGAGTGCAGGATCCGGCTTAACTGCTTAGCAAACGCAAAAAGAGTTAACGTGTATTGGATTCCTGGGCATGAACGAATCATTGACAATGAGAGGGCGGGTCATCTGGACATACTCAGTTCTCCTACTGTACCTATAGGGCCACCTAGGAGGAGGTCTTCTCTGTCACTAGTCATGAGAACTGTGGAGGAATAAGCCAGGAGAACTTATCAGACAGTCTGGAGTGAAGCACTCCAACCACATGAGATAAGATCTTCTGTGGATGGAGAGGAAGGACCTAAAGAAGATTGTGCGGATCGTCGCTGGGCACTGCAAAATGAACAAGCGCACGTATATTAATGACATTGACAACACCCCTCGGTATAGCTGGTGCAGCACAGATGAGGAGAGCCCCTATTCCTGGCCCAGTGCTGGAAACTTGACAGGAAGCAATTTTGTGGGCATCGGTGCTACTTCTCCAAGGGTGGACAGCAAAGAAGGCTCTTGCAGGAAATACCTGGAATTGACCTGCGATACATTAGGACGGGCACAATCGGTCATTAGGCCGCAGTGCTCATCTCAATTTCGGCACAGTCAGACCGCTAAATATACACAGAATTGTCTACTAACATTGTGTGGTTCTCGAAGCGCGTAGAAGAACTGGAAACTTCAGTGGAGTGAGACTGACAAAGAGAGAAACTGCCCGCCTTTTAGTGCGCCTGAAATGCATTGTACAGACCATATGGCATCTACTTGCATTTCAGTGCAAGAAAACTCGATTCGTGTCGAGGAGCAGTGAGCCTTACGAAATATTTTCACAGTTACATTGATAACATAATTAGACATAATTAAAGAAATTGGCGCACGAGTCAACATCACGTGACGATTTGGCAAGATTTCGCTATCGGTACACATTTGGTAAGTACTTTATTGTACTACTATGCAATTTTTACGTAAATTTTGAAAAATAACAGGGTGGAATGAGACAGTACGTGAAAAGTTATTGTTTATTGATTCACGCGTTAGTCGAGAAAAACTGAATTGGACGAAATTGACCTTACTGAGACGAAGCGTTCTAATCTAATCTCAATATCCAGATATCGTCCTGAAAAGATGGTAAAATGTGTAAGGGACTTCCGTGAAAATATTAGACGTTTTTTTCTCTCAATACAATACGCTCACCAGTGCAGGACCTGACCCTCTTTTTGTTCAGTAAATAAGCCACTTATACGTGGAGGGTTGACCGCCGGTTGAGAAGTTTTTCTTTCGGTAGATAGGAAAAGGAGCTCGAAAGACTTCTTTAAATTCCATTTCGTCTCTCGGGGTGGGCGCACAAGTTTTATTAAGTCTTACCCAACAACACGGTTGGAAGGAGGCGGAAACACGCCCGGAATGAGCGATGGCGGTTAGCAGCGGTAACTTGAAACTCCGACTTCATGCGGGATTTCTCTTGGAAAGATGTCTGCAATGAGGCATCAAACAGCTCTTCTTGTTACGGAAAATTGGAGAGGTCGTACTGGGAAATCTGATTTTTACTCGAGTTCGAGGAATTATAATTTCGCATATAACAAAAACTGTCGCTTCATTTCAGCGTTTGTGTAAGAGAAAGTGAGGAATGCTGCGTACCATACAATGAACAATAGAACACTCTCTATACAAACGAATATTCGGCATTGATGTTGAGGAAGAGACATTCACTATCCATTCCCTATTGAGTCCGCGGAAATATTACTGATTCACCAGGTCGAAACTTGGCGGCGTCGGTTCTGAAGACGGTATAGCGGTTCTCGTGGTTGACGGGTGAGAATTGTGGGGTGAGGGATGGAAAATAGTTTGTACAGTCAAGTTCGTAGTTGGCTGGAAATATTAATATGTTCTTCACTGGTGGGGCGTGGTGGTTGGAGATTCCCTCCATGTACGCTCTAGGTGTTACACATCATTTCCTGTCCGTAAAACGTGGGTACCTATGACGTGGTGGTTAGCTCCTTCGTACTGGGACTGAGACTAGGCAAGGATGCCACTCAGCGACGAACTCCTGGCTATACTCGCACTTAGCCCTCCAATTATTAGCCAGGACCCCCCCCCCCCCACTGAACCATGGTAATCAGGTCACACATAAAGGGGGACACCGTGGTTTGGTACGTTAGAGCCTTCTATTCTCTGAACTCGTTGCACTGAAATCAGAACACTAGATCGCAAGAAATGGATCAACCAGAATTAGGTCTTGGATCAATGGGAGACAGAATATATGGGCACAACTGCCTGCAACCTCTACATGGTAGCACTCTCCTTTAGGGACTACCTGTGGCTCTCGGACTGTGGTGCATTTAACGTCAAACAGCACTTCTTCAAGCGGTGGACGTTCCAGGATTACCTGTGTCAGAGCCAGGTCATATTCGATTGCTCAAGCTACAATAACGTGCGAGTTAGAGCTCGTCTACTGGAAAGAGCAGCTGCAGATTGGCTGGTGATGTCCAAAACAGCCATTCAATTCTTTACCATGTTTCCTCAACCATGGGACATTAGATCTCCCTGCCTCGAGGCTCGGGTGACGAGACAGTCGGGGTGGGAGACTGATACGGGAGTTTGCAGTTTGAGGTAGGTCCAGTAGACGCTCGCTGAGCCTGGCTAAGCCCGACTGATGTAAGAGGAAACAGATTCACGGCTCGCGCCAGTTGTCAATGTTAGTAGTAGAGGGTTTGCGAACATACTGACAACTATACTTTGTACGCGGCTAAGCCTCAACGCTCTCTGAGTTGCTGGGCCACAGATCGATGAGCCAGAAAAGAATATGCTTTTTGTACTTCGAAAGAGTCACACCAAAGGGTACCTTTACAAGAACTAGAAGGGATCATACCCGACCGCTTCAGGTGGTCAAGCTTAAATTAATCTTTGGGGCAGCAACGTTTTGAAGAAATCGAGAACGATTTGCGTGAGGATGGGTACAGCTTAGCGACAACCTGGCGAGGCCATAGAAGAGAAAACTAAATCCTTCACGAAAAGTTGCCGGAGGGTAAAACATCAGCTTCGTGGAGCTAAAGATCACTGGGGAGCTTCTTAGGTCCAAAAAGCATCAATTTCAGAATAACCCTCGGTAAACTATGGATCTCCCCCACCATCAGCGCATCGAAATCCCGTACTGAAACAGCGATTGTAGCAAAGAGATGTATTACAGCGATCTTACATGATGAACAACTTATAAAAGTGCTACCAGGTTACTATAAAAGTAAACCACATGTTTCCCCCACACAGTACACCGCTCTTCACAATGAATGTTAAGGTGTAAGGAAACGAAAAATTCATGAGGTTGCTCACAACACACTTACATTCGTGAATGAGATTTTGCATGCACGTTCTGATTTAGAGATGCAAATCCATTCGAATTTGAAATTTGAATCAGCTGATCATGACCTCGTGGATGGATAAAGTGCGATTGATACTTCGTGGGATGAGAGATGTGATGATCAAATCTGGCCAGGTATCCACTTCTTGCTTCCTAGAGCCATGAGATTGGTTAGCACCCTTGTCCACAAGGCTGGCCCGATAAAGACCTTTCTGTCTGTCTCCCCATTAGCTGTCTGCCCTTTGAAACATGAAGCGAGTCTCTTTTCCCATGGTCAGTGTTTTTCTGTTTAGGAACGCGTTAATCTGAAAAGTGAGCTGCTTTCTAATTTGACTGTCTAACCAACCATTTCTTTCCCTCAGGCAATAACGTTAGATTCTTATCACTGGATGGAAAATTAATGTAATTTCTTCCCATTTCGATGGAAGTGGGTTATTTCTGACGTTCAATTTCAGTCGCCTGAGTCGTCGTTTCCCATTTTGTCTTCAACCATAAATAATAGTATTTTAATGTTTCAGTAGATTAGACGTTAATTCGCAAATTCGCCAGCTGGTAAGTTTCTTATTTTGAAATTACTAAGCACGTCGCCGTTTGAAACTTGACCTTTTAAAAACAACGTGCTGTATCGTTAAAACCGGTCATGAAAACGAATATTGTACGTGGAGGGAATATAAAGAGTAATTATTAATACACCGAAAACTGTGATAGATGGTAATTTTACTCAATTCAGAACGTTAGCCGCGATTAAATCGGATTTAAAACTGTTGAGAGGAGTTGGGATACAACGAAGCAACTGGTAGGGCGCGATAACGGGCTCGGTAATTACGGTTATTATTGCCCCCATTAACGTTGAAGCGATAACCTCGATAATATAATGTCTTTCCCCCGAACAAGAACCCTCAGCTTACCAGCTATTGTGCTCTCAAGATAAGTTAGAGAGGTTTCTTTCGACGAGAATGGAGAGTACAAATGAAAACAACATTCGTCACTCTAATTGCATTGGGGTAACTTCAACACTGCACTTTTTGACATAAGTGTTTCCTAATTAATCCACAGAGTTGACAGAGTTGATTGCACGAAAAGCCGTTTTATCACGATTTTATTCTTTATTGTACAGTTCTAGTATTGAATGGCAGTATTTCGAATGAGAGTGAGCTGATATACGCATCTCAACTCGGAGTTCAATCACAGAACTGTAATTTGCGACGTGACTATCAAACCCCGTCAAATCATTTTTTCCGAAGACGTACGAAGCCCCACCTAATTGCCCCATTGACCCACCTAATTGTTTTCAAAACCCCCTCAAGAGAAAAGGTACTTCATCAATGTATAGTAGCATTGTTCCCACACTTCACTGAGGAGCGTAATGTTTTGAGTGAAATCGGGATTTCCCATTTTGACATTCACACAGTTCCGGATGAAGATGTGCTGTCTGACGTGGAGTGAGAATGAGTTTTGTTTCTTTGCGCTACACAAGAAGAATATCTCGTTGAAAGCAACTTGGAGGTATATTGCTTCGGTCTTCACGCGCTTCTGAGAAACAGGTTTAACAGCAGGAAGTGGGGGATAGTTTTTCCCTGTCAGTTACGAAAGTTTGCGTGTTGTTGTAGGCAAATTCTGGCGAACTTGTTTTCGTCGTTTCCAAGGATCTTCGGAATTTAATCGGCTAATGGAAAGACTGCATTTATTTTGGAGCAAGGGTACAACGTACAGTCTAAACGATTCGACGAATTGAAAAGGAAACAACGAAATGCTACGTAAACGAACTCAATTACAACCCCTCGACTGAAGTTTCTTTGTCAACGCTTTCAAGTACCCGAAATTTTAGATAGATCTTGGATAGCGGTGAACGAGTTACAGACCACCACTAGGTTGATATCCGCGCACGTCACCTTTCAAACATTTGTTTACGTAACTAATCAATGACCGATGAACGGGTGTATGGGATAATGCCAGTTGAACGCCACCAGCTTACGGAAAATGCTATAAAAACAGTCGGTTTCATCATGAACATGAAAAAAACAGTCTAAATACGTCAAACCCACGCGTCGTCACTGTCGCATCCAATCGGGAGTTGCACGTTCAAAACCTAAACCGATCGGTGCTGGTGTACTCGGCCACTCCCTAACTTATCTGAAATTGAAGAAAATGGAACCTCCAACCTCTGTAAACGATGCGAGGGTGCTGACCAATCGAGGAACGATCGGTAAAACCATCGGCGAGATTAATCTGTCAATACTTCAAGTTCAAAAACCGTGGTGCAACATTACGCACAACTTGCCTTCTTCCAACAAAAACTCGACGGTGCACTATGTACACTGAATTTTTGATGCATTTCCTGGAAAATATTGAGGAAAAATAAAACGTCGTAACATTACAACGAAGCGAAAGATAGTGGCTCAAACTATAATGTTTCAGCCACTATGCACATTTCTGTTATCCCCGATTGCTCCCCTCGTGCTCGTTACGAAGTCGACAACCCCCACCCACAAATCATTGCCGATTAACTCAAGCATCCTAGACCTGTTTGTGGCACGTAACGACCTCCAACGTCTGTGCTCATCCTTTTCCACATGCAGCTTACCCCGGGTCCCCCCCGCTTTCTTCAAGGACTGTACGGATGCTTTAGCCTTAGCGGTGTCCTCCGGAGTATCTGGGACCAGTAGGTCCCCCTTCCTTCCCGTATCAATGATACCTCTCATCACCTCTTTACCTTTAGGTGGCGGAAATGCAAAGCAAGGGCAAAAGTATTGCAAGACATTTCGTCGAGTTTGGTCCTCCTCTTCTTATATCTTGGAGTTTTTCCATCACTGTTTCCTATCCTGTAGGAGAGAGGGAGGAGTACTTTGACTCAAGCATCCAGCCCTTTCGTGCTCTTGCGTGCATCGGCTCCCACGCTCTTTCCATTCCCGGACCCCCTCAGCTTAAATTCATGGGCCCTAAGCCTCGAACCCCAAACTGTAGCCGTTGAATTCTAGCCTCCAATTCTCATTTCTAAACCCAAGCATAGTGCAACCTGGGCAGGCAGGTGACTGGGTTGTAAAATCACCGGTCGAATGATCGAAAAACAATCAAGAATATTACTATCGGGTGTCAGGTAGTGACCGAAAAGCGGGGAAGTACCGTTATTTCGCTGTGCTACATTTACGGATTCTTTCATTTGGTTTCTCCTTCGTGCCACAGTATTATCGTTCGTTCATAAGCGTCCCTTCCACGTTTCAAAAACATCATGAAACAAGAAATACCACCGTTGAGAGGCAAAAGTAAAACCATTCGTGTATCAGCCCATTGAGTACCAATCGTTATTGGAGTGAAATAGATACAGTTCAAGCTGTCTCCTGATAGGTTATAAGTACCCAATTACTTATAGATATAGTTGGTGGTTTTCTTTTCACCACTCTCACATAAGTATTTAAGACGAAGCAAGCTAACACATACCAGTAACTTCTTGTTGTACATCAGAGAAGACATGAAGATTTGAAAATGAACGGAGAAGATGAAAGAGACTATCTGGAAAACAATAATTAACGGATGACAAACACTCTGAAGAAACTCTTCTGTCGTTTCAGGATGGAAAAAAGGAAATTGCCACGGAATTGAACTCAAATAATAACACAAAGAGCGTGGGAGCAAGTGAGTGAAAGTTGGAGGCCAACGCGTAACTTGGGCAAACCTAAACTGTGATGAACGTGGAACTGTCAACAGTCAACTTCGAAAACCTTTATGTACTTCATTTATTTAGGACTTGGCAAAACAACGTCACGACTTTTCAGAACTCTTGAACTGTTATAATCAACAGATCGATTTTCTTGGGCAAGTTGGTGAGGGCCGGTGGGAACGTCGATGTTCTTTATCAACGGCGTTATCTTGCAGCCTTGATCATTATATGCTTCAAAATATCAGATTTCTATATTACAATCTACGAAAAACGTGTACATAATGACACAAACCTCTCTCTTCGTTGATCTTAGGAATTCAACAAAATTTAAATGAACAATTTACTCATTCGGTGGTTGCATCACAGGTCTGTTTTTTTTATCATAACGACCTTTCCTGAACACTCATAATGGGGTTTTATCAGTCGTTTATGAATAGAAGTTTACAGTTTAGCTAGCATGGTAAAACACCGGCATGCGCTGGAACCAGACCTGTGAAGGTGCCGTTACGATATCAAACCAAGTGAGAAGGGGGGTAACTACGATTTCGACCGATTGCAATTGAAATAAGGAGTTTTATTCGCAATCACACTCATAGAAGCTTTACCAACACAAACAGGGAACTAGATTGCAGACGACGAAGACAACGAAGTTCCGAGTGAATCGTGTCGTTAGCCTAGTCAGCACAAATGCTCCGGACGAGCCTTCGCCAAATCGAAGAGTTCAGTTCGTCCTAGTGCAGTACGTCCCAGTCTTTTGGTCATGAGCTGTTGTCCATGTGTAATCACGCGAAAGTATGTCCCTGGCGAATCCCGCACCATCTGTGGGTGAGCCGCTTGCATTTGAAACTACCGGATCGTCGAATAAAAGTTCTACTCACCATTTGAGCTATCGAGAAGTCAACACGGTTAGACTGCTTACCTGTGAGATCAACAAAAAAAACAGTTTCAATATAAAAACTAAAAGTGGGTTTATACAGCATTTTTATTGTTTAAACTGAACTCGAAACTTTCGTTCGGATGCTAATAATAGTACAGAAGAGAGTATTTTTTTAACGTAGTGGTGGGTGATGACAAACGTAATCGACTGAAGACGGGTTAAAAAGACTTCAGGTGAGCCACCACTATGGGCATGGCAGCAGCTTTAACTGTCCCCCCTACAACCGACGACGAAAAAAATAATTTTTCAGAATTATTTTCGACGTTCTAACTCTTATGGTAGATACAACTCTTGAAGAGTTAATATGGTTTATGTCACAAAGGGAGATCCCAAAACGAATTTCCCCCCTGAATATGCACGATTGATTGATTTGCATCTGTTGTACCTCAGGTGGTGGAAATGTTGCAAAGTCTCAATGAGGTGGCAAATTGGTTGACAGGAATCGACTGTGACGTTGATTAATACGAAAATGTGATGACCTGAGTCAAAGATCTCAAATAGGGATCTGTTGGATGATGAAGAGATAAGGGATGTCTAAACCATCTCCTTAACAGCACGATAACAAGGACACGCCAACCAGCATGGTGCCTAAGAGACGTCAAACTATGAAACAATCAGCAGATTTTGATAACAGACTAGAGCTGATCCGGCGGCCGAGGCAAAATATGATGATTACTTTGTTCTTCTTGTGGCAACACCTCTTCGTTCTTCTGCCTTGGAATATCTCAGACATTATCTGGGATCACCCAATAAACTAATCTCCGTTCACACTATTTTCAGAAAGATTCGATTTGTTGAGTCAGTAGTTCTCATAGTTGGGGGGTAGCTAGCGGAAATAACAGCCACTCGATTAAAAATCACTTACTACAGTAAATAAATGTAATGAATTACAAGTACTATTTACTACTGTTGTAATTTGGTCGAAAAAGTTACTGTCAACTAAGAGCTACTTTACCTACATCTACTGCGTTTTTCACAACTACTAGCTGTAACTGTTATGTCAAGCTACAAACTGAGCTTCTCAAAAAGTAGCAGTTTTTTCCGTATAAATTCAAGCTAAAATATTACTAGCAGTCCCAGGAAAATGATGAAGTACCGGTGTGATTAGGTTTTACTAACGCTCGTAAGATAATTAGAAGCAGCCGCAAAACGTCTGGAGTTTCAACCGTCGTCGTTTCTTACAGTTTTACCCGATCATTCCATGACAGTAAATACGATTCATCTAAAAAAATATACAATTCGGGAATATTCTTACAAATCTGCCGTTTATTGGTTGCGCAATGATGGGCGTGACATGAGTGGGTGCAGCACAACAAATTCCCTAACCTTAAACCCGCCGTTCAAATTCGGTGGGTTCGAAATTCGAGGTGTTGTTGGAAAATGTCTTAAAACTGTAATTAGATGCTGCCTGTCGATCAACGTACAACCGTGGCTACTTTACTTTCTTAGTTAACATCTTCTTCGGTAAGGAACAAAAGTAGGTATAATTCGCTGTAGTGACTCAAAGCTACAGCAACTGAAGTAAGAACAAAGTTCCTCCAGCTGTAGCTGTAGTGAAAGCTACGTTTTGCCCACCGTTGCTTCTCCTAAACCAAAGGAAAGAGAACGCTCCCAAACGCACGATTTTCCGATGAAATTGTAAATGCTCGATAAAGAAGGGATCAGGAGACGAAGTGTGTCCTGCAGGGGACCTCACGGAATAACGGATTGTGGCAATCTTCCACAAATGACTCAAAAGCCATTCCCCTTCATTCGGAACTTCGAGTGCAGGAGATGTACCGCCCTTTTGACTCTAGGATCTTCTTTTGTCTAAAACCGCGAAGGAAAATCGTGTCGAAAATACCAGATGATAATTTCACCTCGTATGAAACTTCTATGTAAATTTCTCTCCTCCATTGATGTTCCACAGAAACCAGGCTCACCTTTATTATTCACCTACGTGCTTTCTACGGTTACGCCCATTGTGTTGTAAAATACTCTTTCTCTCATTATAATAATACGCCGTGCGTGTCTTTGTACGTGATAAAAGGAGAAAGAGGACTAAGGAACATCATGAATCAGTTGATGGACGTGCGAGGGAAACCGCAGAAATTGAATAGGCGGTTTCATATGACAAGGCGAAGACTATATATTTCGCTTTTGAAAGCGAAACCTTTTCGTCGTTCTAATTCTACATTCCCTTTCGCATTTCGAGTTTCGTGCTGTCATAACGAATTCGGCTGCAAATCCTCGTGTTAGTTCCGGTCATGTTCTTGATGATCGGTGCAAATGTTTCAAGGCACTCATGACGTTCAATTGGCTAAATACTTCCGTTACGTCTCTGGTATTTCAAACTCATTTATTGAACTCGGGTGGGTGGCTGTTTTCATTCACTCAACTTGTTTCTCCTTGCTGCGTTTTACATTATGCAACACCCACTTTTGCCTGTTAATTTCAGAAAACTCGGTTGAGTTGCGGAAAAGCGGTGGGTGATAGAGACACACCGATTTCATATTTGGATCCCGAAACTATTAGAAAGCCAAAAAAGTGTGTAACAATATTTTCTCAGGAGCCTGCGTAATTATTATATGCGCCAAATTGTCGGTGTATGTTACAACCCCTAATTCTGTATAAGCCAAAAGCTCTACAAATACGTTCGTTTTTCCTATTGTGTTTGGGAAACTTCGAGGATGGGCCGAACCAGACCGTTTCACTCCTTCCCATCTACCACCCCACACATTCCCGATACTGCTATCAAATGTTGACACAGCTCAATAGTTACTCCTCGCCGTTATCAGTTATCAACAGTTATTCCAATAGCCCAACGCAGATAAATTCCAGCACACTATTGTTTGCTAAGTTTCACTAATTTATTATTCACTATCTTACGAGTATATCGTTGATTGTTGTACGTTCTAATTTTTGAATTCATTAACAACACAGGGACACAACCAGGGACAGCGAAGAGGGTTTCGATTACCTTGCGCGCTCCCTTCGAACCTCGGCAATTGGGTTGGAGTTCCCAGCAGTTCATACGATGCAAGTACATTGGAAGTAGAAGTACTTGGATATTTTTTCATTTAAGTGTTCCCTCAATTCAGTCAACAACCAACAAAGGCTGTTATTTTATTTATAAGCTAAGTGAACACTCATCACCGTTAGGGAGGCTCAACCAGCTAATCAAAACATCCAATTGATCAGCGGCTGCTGGCCTGCCATTGGAGGAAACGAGCGTGTGTAACCTTTTTTGAAGTGAAACTTCTATATTGTATTATTATCATGACCGCGACCAAGTTCTTTTAACGAACTCTACATACCTGATCATTTTCAGCATCTTTTCGGACTCGTTGGACTCCAAAACGTCAACCAGGGACAGCGAAGAGGGTTTCGATTACCTTGCGCGCTCCCTTCGAACCTCGGCAATTGGGTTAGAGTTCCCAGCAGTCGACTTGCAGCTCGTACATTGGAAGTAGAAGTACTTGGTTATTTTTTCATTTATGTGTTCCCTCAATTCAGTCTACAACCAATAAAGGTTGTTATTTTATTTATAAGCTAAGTGAACACTCATCAATGACAAGTAGCCATAAAAACTTGCAACTTCGTGAAAACGAAACGACAAATAGCGTCGGTCGGTCATGAAAAGAAACTACGTAGTCTAACAAATTAGTTTTACGCCGCGTCGATTGATTTCTGCGTTATCGATGAATTCGTAAATAAAGAGGTCGTGTCGACTCGCATCCGGTCTCTCGCCTACCGAAGAAAACCGAATTACTTGGAACAACAACTTCAACCAACTTTTCCACCCTCATGTGCCGCAAGGGAAATGAAAAACGGCGTTGAAACGCCGCCGAGAGGGAAACAAAAAGCTGGGGGACTTAGATTCGTGTTTGAACAGCAATGTGTGCTCTTGCCATAATCTGCGTGAAGCGGGGTGATGGGGAAATGGGAGTCTGTTCCTGCAGTTGATGAAGTGGACTGTCTTCCTATGCGCTGAAAACTCGGAACACCTCAGACGAAACGCAGCGTTTTCCCCCCATATCCTTTAATTTTGTTACTTCCCACGAAAAATCGATCACGTTTGAATTAACGTTTACTCTGGGCGTGGAGGAGGGAGGACAGCAAATAGAATGTTTCGCGTGAGGTGACAGAAAACAATTTTCGCCCCAAAATCTTCTTGTTTTAGAAATCTTCACTCGGTATTTCCTTTTCTTTTCAATTAACCGTTAAGCTGCAGATTAAAAAAAAAAACGGAGAATATTCTACTCCATTCAATTTAAATTGTCTTTGAGCCCGGAAGTTTCGGATTTAGTCTCCCAATTATTTTTCATGTTCGGGGCAACTCGTTAACACAGAGTTTTCACTGAGCGGCGTGACGTTATAATAATACTTAACTATAGCTATGGTCACGGCCACTATCATACAAAAGGTCCAGTGTAGGGGCAACCGATGGTGCACGATCATTACCGAGAGTTCGTCTGATTGGCTTAACAATAGGCTCGAACGAAATTTAAAACGTTTCGCTACGTAGTAATTCATCAGGGACCTTTAGAACCGCCTGTTTACTACGGCGGTGTGCGTTTAAATTTGCGGACCTTTCCATCATTAGCTAGGTGATGACTGGCATGGTTTATATGGACTAATGTCATAGTACAGCGAACTGTGCTCGTGTTGGTCGATTCAATTATTCGTTAAGTATTTTTTTTCAATGTTGCTGAATTTCTAAAAATACAGTTCTATCCTACAAATTCGATTCAAGGTTTTTTCGTTTCAGATAGTCTTTTTAAGACATCAATTGATACTTTATGCTTTCGTCACGGAGAACTTCACGCTGAGCAAAACGTAAGAGTTTTTCAAGTGTAAAAGGCTTATCAACCGATTGAATTTTGTTGATCGTAGTTGCAATCTGCCGATTGTGAAGAGATGGTGAAGGAACCCCTGTTTCATATGATAGTGGGAAGCGACAACCTGGTATTTGGTTCACTTGGACAAATAAGGAATTGCGTGAACTTCCTATTGAGTTAATGATTTTGTGCGAGTCCGAGGGGCATCAGTATCAGAGCGGAAAACGTTCCTATTCGGGAACCAGATAAGCATTTTCATCGAGCACAGAACTAACCGAAAGAAAATAGAGTGAAACGTGCCGAATGAGGAATTTTGTCCGAAGTCAGCTCAGGCCACAGACAGCCAAAGACATGGGCGCGTCTGTCCGCTGAATCGGGACTGCCCATAGAGCAAAAAAAACTCTTGAAATCAGCCGAGGTTTCCACGAGTTTTCGAAAGCGATATATTCGGGTTTTATTAAGATTTACTGCCAAGAAGATTCGCGTAACCGCCTCCGGAGCATTGTGACATAATGTAACTACCATGAACTGGTGTCTCATTTTCATATAGTGTTGAATAAACTTTGCGTTTTGGTTTATAATTCATTCTGAATAATAACCCTATGTTTTCGGTCACGAAAAAGTTTTTACGACCCCCCCTCGAAATTTGATACTTTACGTTTCAAGACATGGAGATTCCAAATTTGCAATGTCTGTCCACCGTCCCCCGTCACCCGTCACCCGTCCGCCGTCCGGGCCGTTTTGTGCCTTTAACATGGTCCAAAAAATTCGTTCTTTCGCACAAAAATCCAATTTGGTATCTAGTTGTGCCCGCTATCTCGACAATCCGATCGGACGAAGCCCACGATTGTTATGGGCAAAAAACGGTTAAAAAAAATTAACGAAACGCAGTACAACGCTGGAACTACAGCGGAAGTCAACGTTACGTCTGGTCTGGCAACGCCGCCCGCTCGCCACCCCTTTCGACTCGACTCGCAACGTTTACGGGCGCCGGTTTTTTTTTTTTTTTTTTTTGCTTCCTCTAGGAAGGGCTCGTGTTTCGTATATAACCTTTGGCACTACGATTCGTCTCTTTATCGTCCGTTTGCCTTGTTCTCGTCTTCACCTCCACGAATGACTGTTTCGCTCCGTCTCAACTATTTCCGTTAGCAAAATATCTGTTACCTTCAATTGAACTTTTCATTATTCGCTTATTTTTCTAGATACGTTCGTTTTTTTTGTTTTTTTTTATTTTAATATTACGATTCAGTTCTTTTCGACCTTTTTTACTTTCCGCTACCCGAAGGGAAGGAAAGTATAGTAATCGGCCCAAAAAAAATTTGGGTTTTCTTCAGATCTTTACGTTTTGAGGCCTACTGAGTCTAAAAAACCTAATTTCGCGCGTGGTCCGTGTGTGTGTTTATTGGTGTATGTGTGTGTGTCTGTAGTTCGATTTGCGGGAGAACGGCTGATCCGATTGAGCTGGTTCTTTTGGTTTGTTCGTTATTTTTTGTAGACACCAAAATAAGGGTATAGACGATTTCGGCCGAAGGGAGGGGGGGGGGGACGAAAATGTACCAAAAACTAGGGTTTTTCGCATTTTTCTCGAAAACGGCTCTAACGGTTTTGATTAAACTTTCAAATTATTCTCTACTGATTAATACCTAACTTTTCTTCTCCATACATATCTCCATTAAAATACGGTGACCGGAGATATGGGCCCCTGGAGCAAAAATAGGTTTTTTACGCTTTTTGGCAAAACGGCTTCAGCGATTTCCATCAAACTCACAGGATGTTTTCAAATAGTTAATACCTACATATTATTTTTGATAAATGTTCCTGTGACGGTCCATTGAACAGAGATAAAAATCAAAATGTGTCGAAAATAACGTTTTTTCTAACATTTCCGTAAATTCCAGGGTGAATTTTCCACCAGATGTGATAAATCTTAATGGCGTGTCTTTCAATCACCCATACCAACATTTCGTTCTTCATAATTATTTCTGTATATATATGTTGAACGGAGATATAAGCCAAGTTAACTCAGAAAAGGAGATTTGTCGAATATTAATTTATCGGTATTCCAATTTTCTCAAAAACGGCTCTAACGATTTCGATCAAACTTACGGAGTACTCTCAGCTAACTAGTCCCGGTGGCGGAAAGTTGTGTGTTGCTACGCACCAGATATTTTGGGTTTCATTTTGATATTTATCGATGCTGAATCCAACGGGATGGGTCTCGGAGCATTAATGGTAGGTCAAGCTATTTATTCGAATAATAAACCGTTGTGTAATCATTTGCAGGGTTTTTTAACTCAAGTTAAGAAATGAATAAATCCTGCAGAATTCTGCGGCTGAAATTAATTACTTACTTTACTAAACCTCCGAGTGAAGGGTTCAGTCATTTACCCTCGATTGAACGAAATGAAGAATAGCAAGGCGTTACACTTTATATTTGTATATGGATACATTTACCTGGAATATACCAGTCACCAGTCTAAGGCAACGTTTTCCCTACCTTCGATGTTCTTCCTATTCACAACGTGATATACGAAAACCAAATTGTTCAACGATTACCAATGAGTGATAAATTGTGAAAGACGTCATGTTTGATGTTGGAGCGTTCGTCATAACACTATCATGCTTTGAGCTCAGGCTCAATAGCGAGGATACCAGAATATACAGGCAGCCCAACTGCTCCTACATTTTACCCTTGGCAATCTCCATAGCTGGTCCTCGATTATCGACAATTTGCGCACTTCCCTCTACCCAAGGTCGCCCTCAAACGTATTCAAGCTTTGCCAAGTCATTCAGGAAGTCATAAAATACGAAATGCGTAATGGGCGATCGGATTCCGTCCCCGGCGATCTACTCGTTCCCTCAGCCGAAGCGTCGGCAAAACCGTGATGACTTTAAAGTGTTGACGGCCACATACGATTTGAAGAATTCAGGAGTTTCAGGCGCTACGGTAAACAAACTGACGAAAACGAAACGGATCGACCGACATACTATGACAACAAAATACCAGCAATTAGGCGTCACACCCGCAAAAAATATTTACTGTCATGCATGAAAAATACCGAGGTTCCAGCCCTCGTGGTTGTTGGTGATGGTAACCACCGATCAATCCTTAAACACTACTAACTCACTAATCCGACTCTAGTCATCAAAACTGGCTGGCCAAATGAAGTAACGAAGCGAATGAGACAGTACACGTTGTTTTCACCATTAATAATAAATATCTGGTGCGACGCATCACACTCATATGTTCATAGCCCTATTTTCTTGGTTTAGGCTTCTAACTGAATCCAGTTTTCACACAGTTCATTTGAACTCGGTAAAACATAACTTCGCGCATTACTAAGGTGCTATTATTCATGCCACGGCCATTGAAGAGTCAGCGTGATTTCCTCCAGAAGGATCGTGCCGGGTGTTTCGAAATGGTCGAGAATGAACTGGGAGAAACGCAAGTAATTAAATATCAGGTGTGCCGCATCACATAACTTTCCTTAGCTCAATTCACATGTTTTCATGGCTTATTGTACTAACTCGACTAATTTTTTTACTCAGTTCCTTCGAAACATCACTTCATGGCGGCAAGAAGCGGTAGCGCTTACAGATCCGGAAGGTCCTAGTAACATTTGAAGAGAGTTGATAAGGAAAAAACTACGCTATACTCGATTTTCGTTGAAACGTTTGGTAAATTATTCTGCCGCTCCAGTAATTTTCTCACAAATAGGAATTTCATGGTATCGTCACCTCATCAAGAGCTGCCTAAATAAAAAAACGAATCAAAATCGTTATAGCCGCTTTCGAGAAGAAAATATTTAGTGTTTTGATCACTGTGATAACTACAGTTAGTTTGAAGCGAATTTTCCTCATACTCTAATTTTGGCGCCTTATAGCCTGTGGGCTGGATATCAGGTTTGAACTGATTTAGTTCAGCCGTTCTCTCTAAAAACCGCTCACACACATACAATTTTTATTGCATAGCTCACAATAAGGAGACTATAAATAAATAACGCGGGAGTGTTCCCGGCTCTGGGGAAAGAAGGATTGGGACGAGGAAGGAAAGAAGGATACGAACGGTCCGATAGAACGACCACCCGAGCAACAAGCGGGTGGTGATACCGCGGAGAACACACTTTTCTTGAACACACACACACACACACAAAGACCATTTTCCCAAATAGTGTTGTTCGGACAATAGGGTCTGAGAAGTGAAGATCTGAGGAGAACTCAAAGTTTTTTTACATAACTTTCCTTCCTACTTCGTAGGGCCAAGGAAAGTAATAAAAACGGCGCTGGTTTGAAATTTCTGATGTTGCCTTTAAATAACTTACGAAAGTTATGAACATTTTATAGTGCAGGTAGCTTATTAAACCGCCACCCGCATTTTTCTGAGAATGCTAGAATCGTATGAGCTGTATTTATAATGAAAAAACTGCGCTAAAATCTATTTCCTCCATAATTTATGATAATTTATTGTGCAGCTCTCATCATGGCAATTGTATGAGTCTCTCGTGCTATTCAGTACTGTTCGTACAATGAAGTTCAATTGAAATCGTTCAAGCTGCTCTTGAGAAATAAACTCTGCAAATTATTATACAACGGTTTATTATTCTCATGAACAGCTCGACCTGGTATCACTGCTCCGATACCCATCCCATTCGATTCAGCATCGAAAAATACTAGTAAACCATACGAAACATGACCTGACTACAATGGAACTACGGAAACTAAATATTTCCCGGGCACCAGGCGCCCGCAAGCGCCTGTAGGCAATAGGAACGACGTTGCGAGTCGAGCGGGCGGGTAGTTTTGATGAGACGGGAGGGAGAGAGTACTAACGACGAAACGTTTACTTCCGCTGTAGTTCCCGCTAGTCCCTTCAATTAATAGACTTTGGCTCACTATAATTACTGTAATTTCACTCTACGCAGTTGTACACGTCCGATACGAATTCCATTCGACCCAGGATGTAAGAATATCTTGAAAACGATACGAAACACGGCGTATTTGCGAATTATACTGCGTTTTGTTAATTTTTTAAAATATTTTTTGTCCACAACAACCATGGGCTTCGTCCGATCGGATTGCCGGGATGGCGGGCACAACTAGATACCAAATGAGATTTTTGTGTGAAAGAACAGATTTTTTAGACCGCGTTAAAGGCATAAAACGGCCCTGACGGGAGACTGTGGACGGACATTGCAAATTTGGAATCTCCATGTCTTAAAACGTAAAGTATCAAATTTCGAGGGGGGGTCGTAAAAACTTTTTCCTGACCGAAAACATAGGGTTATTATTCAGAATGAATAATAAACCAAAAGTAGTGGTTTTATCAATATAGTAACCGTAGTTAGTTTCAAACCGATTTTGAGCGTACCCTCATTTTGACATCCCATGGTCTGCAGGCTAAATATTACATTCTAGCTGATTTCGTTCAGTCTTTTTCACTCAATCAGTCGTTGTTCTGAAGTGCCGGGTTAATGGTGCATAGAGGTTCACTGGCGCAGCTGAAATAACTGGGTCATATGAAGGATGCGAGAATAGCAGACGAAAACAGGAGGCGTCATTAACCGGTAAATACCCGTGTACCATTTTCCATAAATGTTCCTCTGAAAACCCGTTGAACAGTGATCCCGACAAATCTGTGTCCAAAAATCGGGGTTTTGTTTTTAAACATTTACGAAATTTCCAGAATTACCGCATAAATAAGTTTGATCAACTAACGACATACGAGTAACTCGTAGCCATGTTCTTTGCCCCTGACTAATTTGTGTAATTAACCGTCGAACGGAGATATGAACAAAGATACATCGGGAAATGCGATTAGTAGAACATTACAGTATCGTTTTTCCAATTTTCTAAAGAAAAAAAAAAAGCTCTAATGATACCGTTCCAACTTCGGGGTACTCTCAAACGACCTCCGTTTTGTTCTGCATAAACGTTCCCAAAAAAGTGGATTGATGGAAGATACAGCACACGCGTGTGTAGCGGAAAATCGAGTTAAGAGTGAAGTGATAGCGGAGAGTTGCGTGATGCTACGCATTAAATATTTATCCCTTCTGACAGCTAATGATCTTGAAGTCTTCTCTTCATCAGGCTTGTAGCACTATTTGACGGGTTGATACATGCGAGGTTATCCGAAATTGAACATACATTTTCGTCAATTTCATCTAAATCGGTTCTGTTGATAAAAAAAGCAAAAATTGAAAACTGTGGTTTTGCGTCTTAGGATTACACATCCGCTCGAAGGGTTTTCGGTAACTCGGTTGTACTCTATTTATTTATGAACAGAACCGGAGTTAGAATCATGTTATCTATTATAGTGGTAAGTGTTGCCAACAAAACACTCGGTACTCAAACGTGACGTTGCACTGAAAGGGTGCAGAGTGACAGCAGGGACGGAGTGTATGGAGCCCGATGGAGTATGAGGCAGTTCGAGGCAGACGGCTCAACAGGCGAAGGGTCATATAGTTTGTTCGAGCAAAAGGAACGGAAGAAATTCAGTATGGCGGGAATTTATTCGGGGGATATGCGGGCCAACCTGAGCCCTGGGATATGGGCAGCCCAAGAACAAACCTTGGTGGAACATCTTGACGGTAATGAAGCCGGGGCCAGGAGGAGTTGGGAGACACATCCTTGAGAGTGCAGAGAAGTCAGACGCTAAACTACAAAGAAATGAAGGGAAAGAAGGCTCGACGTACTGCTTACGGATGACAGACCCGGGGAACAAGAACTAGCGCGCTGTAAAGGATGGTCGGGGCAGGGATGTGAGTGAACTCCCTGGCATTGCGTTTTAGAAACTAAAGAGCAACCCTCCGCACTTGTTGAAAACTTGGCAATACGAATAATGATAGGAATGGACTATTTGTGTTCACTATCCAACGGGACATACTACTGGCTGTCCTGCTGGCATACAGTACTACCTTGAATCTTGCCATACAAGTACTTGCGGGTATTCCCGCCCAGGATCTTCTGCTGGATGTCGCTGTCCTGCAGTCACACATATCAGGGAGCGCGGGAAGCTGCCACACAGCAGCGACTCGCCGTTGGGCTCGAAGGAACCTAAGAACTGTGACAGGCACAATGGGATGCAGGCCCACAGGCAAGGCACTTACTGCCACACAGCTCCTATCCAGCTACGGGGCCTCCAACTCGTGCCCCCACTTCTTCAGGTTGCGGATGTTCAACGACTGCTCGTGTGGAACTGGGTCTGAAGACGTTATTCCTTGGCGCCCTGTGTGAAGACGTACAGCTGGGATCCTGGCTACCTGCAGTTGGCGCAGCCTCTCGGGTACTCAAGGACAGGACGGTGGCAAGCAGGTTCGCCCCGTTCGCACGAGGGGATGGGCGAACGCTAACGTGGCTTTGAGGCATGCAACCCCCCTCCACCACTGCAGAGCACTACTCTCTGGGGCGCGCAATGAGCAAGCAGGCGTAACATCGCCTGGCTTATTTTACCCGTTGGATTAGGGTAATGAAGGACAGCTGGTTGTCTAAAAGCATTCCAAGGTCCTTCGATCCCTGAGTGACGGGTGACAGTTGGTAATTTCTACCAATATATATACACACACGGTGTAATACATACAAAACGTAATGATTTGGCGAAAAGATGAACTTTTGTACTACCTTTCTAAAGCATGAGCGTAATCCTCTTTTCTAAACATAAAGCGACGTAAAGAAAAAGAAAAAGAGAGAGAGGTGGCTAATGATTAGTGAAAAGGACATGATCCTATTTTGTAGCTGTCCTGTAAAACGTAACACATTTTCCTACATGAAACCACGTTTAAATATTAAATAATACAGATATAAATATGAAGAAAATGATACGAACTTAACCTGATTAGTGCGTTGCGGCTACTGTTACACGCGCACATAAACTATGCGATAGAAGTAAAGATTAAATCATTCATTTTCACTTCGTCATGTTTCTTTAACCAGTATTTTCATTTGAGACCCCGTCTATCAGTGAAGGACTGAAGGTAAGTTAAGATTCAAATTGGTTGTTTCGTGATGATGATTCATTCAGTCTTTCGTTATCTCTTCACTCTCGTTCATGGAGCGACATTTTGAACTGACACGGCCGCTTTCCTCTCGGGCGACGTTCCGGTGCACGACCGACAATTACTTACGGCACTACAACCAAGGGCAGAATTACGAATCCGCAAGGTGTCATCTCTTCGCTCGACTTGAATATTCAACGTCAGCGGAGAGGGCAATTTCTAATCTCTTCAACGGCCTACGAATTAGAGTGAGGCGAGATTCCGACAATCGAAGGAGGGTATGAATCGACCTTTCCGCTCCCAATGCTCTGACTCTGCTTCGAAATTCCCAGGGTAATGCGCGATTTAGAGAAGCCATTGACGATCTCAAAATTGGACGAGCTAACGTCGACGAACCTCTTAGAAATCGGCGGAAACGGCTGTCAACGAAGTAAATTGGCGTTCAACGAAATCTTGAAATGAATTGGAAAAGCGTTTACCCTATTAGTAGCTCGACTAGGTGATTGGTCAAGGGTTGTCTATCGCCACATAGCTTCCTACACTTCTGTCATTCACGGCTTCCGATTGTGTTGATTCAGAATAAAATGTCATTGTTCAATCACGCGTCTCTCGTTATAAGCTGATTTGACCGGGACAGACTTGAATAAATCACGGTTTACTGTAGCACAAAACTTGTAATTGAAGAGTTGAGGTCACAACAAGGTTCGAACACTTGCATGTACAGAGAAGAAGTAAAGTAACATAACAAATTACTGTAGTTCTGAGTGCGGTGACAGGGGAGGAATCCACCACTTTGGAAGGGGTAGAAGAAGAAGGAGATATCAGGAAGGCAGCTGCGGACCAAAAGACCCGCTGAAGCTGCTGGCACCAATGGCATTTCGCCGTGGCCACAAACAGGCCCATGTCCCACCCCTTGGAAGGGGTATAAATTCGTTGGATTGGTTCGTTAACTGAGGGAAGTTTTCAAAGTGGTCAAGAGAAGGGTTTCCTATGGAGGATGGTTGTGACCAGTGAAGGGGTGACAGGATGGGGACAGTAAGTATCTGAGAAATCTGAACTTTTGAAGGCTCGTTAGTTGGGGGGTTCTATTATGTTTTGGGGTATTGGGATCTGAAGTCTATCGTTGTGAACTGACAAGTTGGAACGGTAATCCCTGAGATGGAGAATCTTGAGGCGCCTGGGGAACTGAATGCACTTAGAGCCAGACGACTCTCAGGTGCAAGGGTTGGAAGGTCTTGCTTGTCGGGTTGAAAAAGGGAACAGTGAGATGTTGGGAAAAACTGGAAAGTTGGCCGAGGTCAATGTATTTTGAGACTTGCTCAATACATTAGCATTTGTGATAATGATGTCAGCCCGTTATTGCCCAGATCTTCTCATATCAACCGCTACAGAACGTTCAATCGAGTTTGTGATGCCCACAAATACGAATACAGTGAGAGAACGAGCCTGTGGGAAAACTAATCTCAAAAGTTTCATGTTTGGGAGGAGGGGACATGAAGTTCAACCTAACTGCTACATTTTTGAACAGATACTGCGGCATTACCTACCTCTTATTCATTTAGAAACATTGAAGGCCAATCCAGTGAAAAAATCAGAACTTCAGAAAAGCGGTATGCTTTAAAAAATTTCAAAATTGTGTTGACAGTTCCATCAATTACCTATACGTTTATTTACTTCGGGCCTCCGTAGTCTGGACTGCCATATGCATGCTGTTTTAGCCGGTGGCCAAAGTTTGGAAACACGGACATGAGAAGGGGTCAAGGTCCTAACACCACTGGAGGACGTACGTAAATCTTCTGGTCAAGTATCAGAAGGTAATGCACAAACCTAAAAGTATGTGCCAGGTTTTGGTTACAATTTCTTCACTGAAGAAAAGCAGCCCGTACAAAAAAGGTCGATATTCGTGTTATACTTCTGTAAGTAGTCACGTAAAGTGCAACTGCTTCTTCGTTTGCTACGCGGAGTGAATTCTGGCAGATACCAGTGGCTGCATCGTTCTCAGACTGTCCAAACACTCCAGCAACCCAGGTGCTCGTTCAACGCACCGATGTGTCCTCCAGTTCATCACTTGGTCAACATTGAGGTGTCTAAATATTATCATTGCATTGGTAGTTGGCGTAACTAAAAATAAATGTACTGAAGTTTGGTCCGTAAGAAAATTACCGCGGTCAAGCCCCCAGGGGGGCAATCTGCCAGATGAAGGCTTTCATTGGGCTCTGCTCACTGCAGCTACGAACAAAGGGCTTGAGAGGTGTCGAAAACAGGTGGGCTTGATGTTCAGGGAAACAAGGACTTCCCGTTAGTGGCAAGTGCGGAGGTTCTGAGCTCAAAATCTCAACTAACTCGGCCAGGGCCGAACGCTGACTGTCTCTTATTTGGGATCCCGAAGTCCTATTCAGCCACGGCCGCTCCCCTTCAAGTCTCTGGCATTGGGTCTTCCTCACCTGTACCATACCACCTGCGACGAAGTACTATGCCAGGCAACATGCGTGTGTTTGTCATTGCGCAGTGTCGTGTGATGATTTCCACTATGTGGTTCAAGTCTTTCCTCTCCATCATTAGAAGGCTATCTTACCTCATGCTACACGTGTCATGAGATAACGTATTTGGAGACTTGCGTCGTTAAAAAAGGAAAAACTAAGACTTTGATTAAATTCTGGGCAAGTCCTCCATTTCGCCTCCAAACGGAGCACTTGAGCTCAGAGGTAAAGAAACGACAGTTCATGCATCAACACTGTAATGGTTTGCGGCAGACTGCCGATGGTGGCAACACTGTTGCCGCCACCTGTGCAGTTCGCTGCTGTTTATTTTAACGGAAGAGCCACATTTTAGTCAGATAACGGCTACCGACATCGCTGACAAATCTTCCCCTTTTTACTTTCTGCTACCCGAAGGGAAGGAAAGTATAGTAATCGACCCAAAAAAAATTTGGGTTTTCTTCAGATCTTTACGTTTCATACCCTACTGAGTCTAAAAAACCTAATTTCGACGCGTGGTCCGTGTGTATGTGTGTGTGTGTGTCTGTAGTTCGATTTGCGGGAGAACGGCTGATCCGATTGAGCTGGTTCTTTTTTTGTTTTGTTCCTTATTTTTTGTAGACAGCATAATAAGGGTATGGACGATTTCGGCCGATGGGAAGGGGGGGTGACGGACGAAAATGTACCAAAAACTAGTGTTGGAAACGTAAGTTGCTTCCCGCCGATTCGCCCTGCGGCCCGCCGATCGTTTTCCCCTCCAGGTGTCCGCCTCACCTCCCACAGACCACCATCCCTTCCTTCTCACCTACTACTCTCCATCGCGCGGGCGATCAAGACAGAGCCCTCAAGTTTTTCTTGGTTTTAATTGCACATATATTAACAATCTTTTACACCCCCTTTTGAAGAGCTTCCGCTTAGTATTGTTGTGACGCGACGAAGTGGTTCCCGCCGCTAAATCCAGTGGTTCCCGGCCGGGGAAAAGCGTCTGTCACATTCATAAAGGTGAGTCCCTCATTTCCAATTTCTCCGTTCCTGTATTTGTTCCCTTTTCAGGTCGGCGAGGTCCCGGCATCGGCGGAGGCTGATTTGCTACAAGGGGAGAAATTAATTCTATCGGATCCGGGGTGTTTGAAATACAGTCCGCTTTTAATTTAGACAACTAGGGTTGGCTACCCCGGTGTGTTTTTAACAACTAGGGTTTTTCGCATTTTTCTAGAAACGGTTCTAACGATTTTGATCAAACTTTCAAATTATCTTTAACCAATCAATACCTAACTTTTATTCTCCATACATATCTCCATGAAAATACGGTGAACGGAGATACGGGCCCCTGAAGCAAAAATAGGTTTTTTACGCTTTTTGGAGAAACGACTTCAACGATTTTCACCAAACTCGCAGGACGTTTTTGAATAGTCAATACCTACATATTGTTTTCAATAAATGTTCTTCTAAAAGTTCATTGAACTGAGATAAAAATTAAAATGTGTCGAAAATAACGTTTTTTCGAACATTTCCGTAAGTTCTGGAGTAACTGCCTCACCAAATTCGATCAATCGTTCAGAGTGTCTTTCAGTCACCCATACCAACATTTCGTTATCCATAATTATTTCTGTATATATATGTTGAATGGAGATATCAGCCAAGTTAACTCAGAAAAGGAGATTTGTCGAATATTAATTTATCGGTATTCCAATTTTCTCAAAAACGGCGATAACGATTTCGATCAAACTGAAGTAATAATCTCAGCTAACTAATCCCTACATTTTGTTCTCCATAAATGTTCCTGTAAAAATGCGTTGAACGAAGATATAGCGCCAACCTATGTAGCTGGTGTTCGAAATTACGGGGGTGGCGGAAAGTTTTGTGTTGCTACGCACCAGATATTTAAGCCAGTGATCAAGTATTTAAATTCCCCTTATATTGTGTGAAGTAAGGTAAGCGATCAGAGCTGGGTGTTTCATTTTCGCCATTGACCCTTTACTGTCATTTACTGCAATCCGAGCATAGGTTACTTGTTTCATTCGAAAAGGAGTTCATTTCATTTCATTTCTATTTTTTCCTGATTAAATTCAAGTGGGTCCTATTTGGGTTACAATTTCATTTCCCAGTACTTTCCTGAGAGGCATCATTTTATAATTACTTTCATCAATTGAGTATAATTGAGTGCATTTAATTTGTTCGTTTCTTTTGGGCCCGGATACGACTTTCACTCGTGTTTTGTACGCGGGTGATTTGTAAAAGAATTCCTCAAGTACGTCACAACACTCAAACCTTTTGTACCCAAGTTGACCTACATAGGGAGTCAGTTGGTACAAGCCTCTTACATCCCCTTCAGAAAAGAGTGTTGAAGTTCAATTGTGGGCGAGAATGTGCAAAATTAGAGGAATGGTCGTTTGACTGAGAAATGTAAGTCTAGCTCTACGTCAGCTCTTTCAAGGCTGAATCATACCATTTTCTGCTCACGTTCTAATAAATTGCTCTTTTTCGTATGTTTTGGTGGTATAATATTTACAATTTATTGGTCTGTTTGGACGACATGTTGGTTTGAGTTGATTTCGTTCCCTGTTTACTCTTTCATTTACGAACGGGACGATGAAAAAATATCTGGTGCGTTGCAACACACAACTTTCCTTAGCTCCACGTCAATTCATTTGTGTACATGGGTTTTCGACTTAATCAGTTCATTTGAACTTGGTCAAACGACACTTCACAGCAGCTGGAAGCGGTACGCTTACAGTACCGGAATTTATTGTGCTGCTCGTACTCGTTCTGGGACCATTATTGAGCAATTGGTACACAGATAATTAATGAGGCTGTAAACACAAATTTTTTGAAGAAGGATAGTAATTACTTTTGCAGAGTTATTGGGTAAACACCTTTAGAACTGGTAGTAAGCGAAATGACAGTAGTTGAAATTCAGGAATTTCTGGAGTAACCCCCGTGTAACTCATGAGCGTTTTTAAACACTCACCCTTTAGGTATTGGATTGGACTACAATACCAATTTTTTTCAACATTTAACAAAAACTCCAGCGGAGTTTATAAGGAAAAAAAACTGCGCTAAAAACGCTTTTCGTCGAAAATTTTGGTAATTTATTGTGCTGCTCTATTAATTTTCCCACAAATGGGAATTTTATGGTGTGATTGCCTTATTGAGAGCTATCAATATAAAAAATTTAATCAAAATCGTTAGAGCGGTTTTTGAGAAAAAAAATTTGATGTTTTGATCACTATGATAACTATAGTTAACTTTCGGTGGATTCTTCCCATACCCTCATTTTTGCGTCCCATGATAACGTGTAGGCTAGACATCAAGTTTCAGCTGATTTGGTACGGTGGTTTTCTCCAAAAACTGCGCTAAAATCAATTTTGTCGAAACTTTTGGTAATTTATTGTGCTACTCTCGTCGTGTTCCGACAAATGGAAATTTCAAGGAATCATTGTCATATTGAGAGCTATCAATATAAAAAGTTTAATCAACATCGTCAGAGCCATTTTTGAGAAAAAAAATATTTGGTGTTTGATCACTATGATAACTATAGTTAACTTTCAGCGGATTTTGTTCAAACCCTTATTTTGGCGTCCCATGGTGACCTGTGGACGGGATATCAAGTTTGAGCTGATTTGGTATGGTGTTTTTCTCTAAAAATCGTTCACAGATACACATACACACACACAGATCATTCTCCCAAATAGAGTTTTTCGGACTCAGGAGGCGTAAAGATCTGAAGAAAACTCAAAATTTTTTTTTCAGCCGATTACATAACTTTCCTTTCTACTTCGTAATAGGTTTTTTACGCTTTTTGGCAAAACGGCTTCAACGATTATCACCAAACTTTCAAGATGTATCCGAATAGTTAATACCTACATATTGTTGTCAATAAATGTTCCTCAGACAGTCCATTGAACGAAGATAAAAATCAAAATGTGTCGAAAATAACTTTTTTTCGAACATTTCCGTAAATTCTAGGGTAACTACTTCACCAGATGTGATAAATCCTAATGGAATGTCTTATATTTACCCATACCAACATTTCGTTTTCCATAATTATTTCTGTATATATATGTTGAACGGAGATATAAGCCAAGTTAACTCAGAAAAGGAGATTTGTCGAATATTAATTTATCGGTATTCCAATTTTCTCAAAAACGGCTCTAACGATTTCGATCAAACTTTCGGAGTACTCTCACCTAACTAGTCCCTACATTTTGTTCTGTATAAATGTTCCTGTAAAAATGCGTTGAACGAAGATATAGCGCCCGCATATAGGTGGTGTTCGAAATTACGGGGGTGGCGGAAAGTTGTGTGTTGCTACGCACCAGATATTTCTCATTGTTATTTCTTGATTCTTACATTTGGAGGCCCGTCCGGGATGGTGCCGGACTTGCTACACATGTCGAAAATACAAAGGCCCACCATCAAGAAAGCTTGCTCCACTACTACAATTGGCCGTGGGAGCTCCATTTGAAGGTATGGGGATAGACATATTGGGGCCATTTACTCGTAATGGTAATAGGTATGTAGCGGTTGCGGCAGATTATTTTTCAGAATGGCCAGAGGCCATAGCAATACCCGAGCAAGAAGCCCAGACCATTGCTACCATGCTCATACTCCATGTGTTCTCCCGTACCGGAATTCAATTAGAAATACATACCGATCAAGGTCGAAATTTCGAGTCTTTGCTGATGAAAGAAATTGGGAATCTTCTAGGTATTCATCGCACGAGAACTACCCCTCTGCATCCTCAATCAGCTGGGTTAGTTGAACGGCTATACCGGACATTGACCAAACACTTAGCTATGTTTGTCAACTCCCATCAATCAGACTGGCATGAAAAGATACCTCTGTTTCTAATGGCATACCGCTCTACACCGCATAGTACTACAGGTTTGTCTCCGTCTCAGTTGGTATACGGAAGAGATCTTCGTTTGCCAAATAGTTTGGTAACACCTCCGGCGGAGCGTGTGCGCGTAACCACCGAATATGCTATTCGTCTACGGGAACATTTGGAACAGGGAATTCGCAGGGGAAGACGCGAAACTACGAATGCGAACGCAGAAGGAAGCCTTTGATCGAAATGCGCAGCGTCCAACTCTGCAACAGGGAGATTAGGTATGGGTTTTCGACCCAAAACGGAAAAAGGGATATTGTCCACCAAAGTTGCAGCCATCGTGGACAGAACCGTGGGTGGTAACAAAACAAATAAACGATGTTTTATTTGACGTTCGCCTAGGAAAGACCACTCGCCGACTTCATTCAAACCGTCTTGCGAGGTCAGATGTGAGACTCGAGGTCGAGCCTGAGACGTCGGGCGAGTAATGTGGTAGTTACCTATATGTTGCAGTTTAGTTGTTGTTTGTGCGTCACGAAAAGATTGTTACGAGTTTTGAGTTGGTGTTAAATCGAAGAGTTCTTTTTGGACTATTTTTCTCGTTGTTATTTCTTGATTCTTACAATATGTTCACTCGACTATCAACGTTAGCGACAAAAGGTCGAACGCACTCCATTCATTACTCTCATCAGGTCGAAATCACGAGTGCTGAACGTACTTTGTTGAGAAACGATCGTGCCCTATCGGCGATTTGATGAATTTAACATGGTCGAAAATAGGATACGACAGATGTTCACGTCAGCGTTCGTATCAATCATTGTCGTCCACGAAGTGGCTTGAATCGTTCTTCTAGGTGCTGCGAAGTGATTAGCTGTAGCAACGGGAAGATTGATCCATCGCGATGTGTCTTTCACAGGTAGAATTGAACGACCTCTCTCTCGAAGAGTTTGTAGAGCGAACAATCTTTCCTTCAATACGGGAGATTGTTTGCCCTACACGTAAAAAGTCTGGAAACGCCTTTTGAGTTCGAATGAATGACGTATGGGATGACACGTCTCCACTGGTATTGTTTATGTAAACATCGAGCAAATGTATTGTCGTGCGTTTCATCTCCGGGATGGTTGATTCCGTAATGAGGTGAATCTACAGATGTTTATTGAATTTCAGATAAATATTTTTACTTTCCTTGGCGCTACGGACTAAGAAGGAAAGCTATATAGTCGTCTAAAGAGTTTTCAAATGATATAAAGGCCCTTTAGTGTTTCAGCGAGATTCGTCACTACAGCGTTACCTGGAACGTACGGACATGTCCGAGTATATCTCAAAACACCCTCTTGTGTCAGAAGATGGCGATGGTTGCTTTCATTTCCTTACTAGTTTCATGAGCGGTCAACAGTTAGTGAGACAAGTATTCTCAGGAAAGTGGAGAAGACAGATTGGGATTAAATTTGGGACACTTCCGGTCGAACGAGGGTGGAGGAGAAGGCTGGTAGTTTAGGACGGACCTCCCGGCGAGAAATGCAACGCCAATTGATTTTCAGCTCCCTTAACAAGTTTGAAACACCAGATAATATTGAGACTGTGACTATTGAACTTTCCGACCTCGTTATTGTTGTAAACAAAGGCAATATCACCATAGAAAGTTACGGGGTATTTACATCAAAGCACGACACTGCGGTGCTTGAACGGCTTTGCTTCACAACTCGTGAAAGTGGTCTCGAAAGCTTCAAAACCAGGTCCTCCTATTCACTCATCAAAAGGTTAATTTAATGCGGGACTGATGTATCACGATGCCGAACTTTTGTTGCGTTTTAAGGGGTCGCCCTAGTAAATTCGTCTCTGGAGACGGACTAAGGCCTCACATCGTCAGCCACTAGCCAAGAAGCGCCAATATGACAGTGGGTGTAGGGGTGGGAGGTAACATCAGCCTTGCAGCATTGACCGCGTCCTCGCGCAGCGTGTGGTGCAAGAAAAGTGGTGTTGGCTGGGTGTGTCAGCAAGCGTTCATCGATGTATCCCCACCTTGTTGCTCGGGTCGTATCTGAACTGGGCGTTCCACCATGGAACATCCTCTGATCCTTCTTTCCTTCAGTAATGATTAACAGGACAATTTCTTTTTTTCCGGGTATGAACCTGTTGCTTGAAAGCGGTTCAACTATACATGTTCACATCAAGCGAATTTTTCACAAGTCTTCGCATCTCGATGGATTCAAAAATTAGGTCGAGTATCTCGTGGAAACGTCTCTATACAAATCAAACAACATTACTGTTGACGAAAATTTTGGTTCGATCCAAAGAGATGAGAATGAAACGGAAGACGAAGTGGTGGAAGCAGCATCAGAAGAAAATGACAAACAAACCGAATATTTGACCGCGCAGCAACAATCTCTCGTGTGGGATGAATAACAAGAATCGGGTACGCAGAGAAGATTGATATTTAGTTCTATCGGTTATCTCTATGAGGGAAGTGGCTGGAAATTGTCGTTTCTTCAAAAATTCAAGAACAATTTTCGTCCAACGCTCTTCCACAAGACATCCGGCGATGGTGATGAGAGAAAGAATAAAAATCAGCTTACTATCAACTTTCCAACGAATACTGAATCATACGAATGATTCAGAGCAAAGAATTTCTCACAAATTACACTGAAGAAATCTCATGACTCTGAAGTCTATTCCCTATTCCAAGTTGTAATGGGCTGGAAGAGAGCGCATCTTATTCACGGTGATACACCAGTTAAACCGACCGTACTTCTCACTCTAAGTTCGTAGGAAGTGCATTGGTCAATGCTCTTGAAGACGTTGCATAGATGGAAACACAGAACGGAATACAGGGGAGATGTCATCGTTATTCGACTTGATGTATGACTAGAGTAGAATGTGGTTTTGAGTATAATGCGCGAACAAGGGGGTTGTACAGGGAAGAAGAGAGGAATCCGAATTGGATGTCGAAGAGAGTTGGGAAAACTGGAAGAAGACTGTCGATCACGAGAACTAGTAGATAACTGAGTTTGGGAGGAGCTGTCGGTTGTGGAGAGGAATGTCAATTGAGGGGAGAAACGAATATTTTGGAAAGTCCAGGAGAAGGGGCAATCCATTGTCACTTGGAAAATAACTGAAGAGCTGAACTTTCCACAGGTTCAAACAAAATGGCTTGAGATCAGAATGGTGTTCAAGGAAACAATGACTTTCCGTTAGGGCTCTTCGGTGAGACCTGTGCGGAACATGTCAAATATTTCCTCATGAACGTGTGGACAGGTCAATATATTTCTTCTCCACAACACACAGCTCCTCCAAAACACTCATTCGTCTCTCAGTTCTCACGATAGACACTCGTTTCATATCCCTCCTGCTACTAATTAGCACTCCTCTCGACTTCCCTGCACAACCAGTTCACATATTCAGAGCCTCCTTGTTTGTGCTTAAATACTCACACTCAAACTCATATCCTATTCTAGCTCTTCTGTCAAAGTGTAATACAGTCCTCCCTCAAGCTAACCACGCTCATTTCTTTCTCGCACTCCAATTCAAGCTCCCCATCTCGTTCGCCCAACAATTATATGATCTAACTATAGAACCGTTGGTCTACTGTCCTTTTTTTTAACTAAGATAAATTTATTGCATGGATGCATTGTAGTTCGGCTAAATATGGTAACATGGAACAAGATGAGAAGAAGTAAAAAAACTTGGTGAGCGTGAGAAGGACTGTATTATGTGAGCAATGAACTGTGTTGAGTTAGGAATGAGCTCGTGTGCAAAAGGGCGACACAAGGATAGTACTTGGAACGCGTGAACTGGCGCGGGAAACCGTATCCTAACGAGAGAGTGAGAAGTTACTAGGACAAGAGTTGATAGCGAAATGATTTGGAAGAGCTCTGTCGTGGAGAGGAATGTCAAACGAGCGGTGCGTAGCAACACACAACTTTCTGCCACCCCTTTAAGTTCGAACACCAGCTGCATATGCGGGCGCCATATCTTCGTTCAACGCATTTTTACAGGAACATTTATGGAGAACAAAATGTGCGTGTTAGTTCGCTGAGAGTACTCCGTAAGTTTGATCGAAATCGTTGGAGCCGTTTTTGAGAAAATTGGAATACCGATAAATTAATATTCGACAAATCTCCTTTTCTGAGTTAACATGGCTTATATCTCCGTTCAACATATATATACAGAAATAATTATGAAGAACGAAATGTTGATATGGGTGATTGAAAGACACTCCATTAGAATTTATCACATTTCGTGAAGAATTCACCCTGAAATTTACGGAAATGTTCGAAAAAACGTTATTTTCGACACATTTTTATTTTTATCTCTGTTCAGTGGACTGTCAGAGGAACATTTATTGAGAACAGTATGTAGGTATTAGCTATTTGAGAACACCCTGTGAGTTTGATGCAAATCGCTGGAGCCGTTTTGCCAAAAAGCCAAAAAGCGTAAAAAACCTATTTTTGCTTCATGGGCTTATATCTCCGTTCACCGTATTTTCAAGGAGATATGTATGGAGAAGAAAAGTTAGATATTGATCAGTAAAAGATAATGTGAAAGTTTAATCAAAATCGTTAATGCTGTTTTCGAGAAAAATGCGAAAAACCCTAGTTTTTGGTACATTTTCGTCCCCCCCCCCTTCCCATCGGCCGAAATCGTCCATAACCTTATCTTGCGGTCTACAAAAAATAACAAACAAAACAAAAAAAGATCCAGCTCCGGCTTTCGGATCAGCCGTTATCCCGCAAATCGAACTACAGACACACACACACACAGACCACGCGCCGAAATTAGGTTTTTTAGACTCAGTAGGCCTCAAAACGTAAAGATCTGAAGAAAACCCAAATTTTTTTTTTTTACCTGATTACTATACTTTCCTTCCCTTCGGGTAGCGGAAAGTAAAAAGACGTTTCGTATTGAGGGATAGTGGCGATCAGTGACACTGGAGGAACCTTAAACTTCTCAGACGGTTGTGATATCATTGAAGTGTGGTGGTGACGTGAGAATTATACTATCTAGCCTTCTATCTAGCCTTAGCCCTAGATATCTGATATTTGCTTTGGAAGCTGGTCATTCCCAATGCTGAAAACGGGGTCGTTGGGGTTGTGGGGTATGTGAAAATCAGAGCTGAATTTTGGTGGGTTCAGGTTCCCTTTCCAACGTCCAACGCTTGACCCAATCGAAAGCCACCTCCTCGAGTAGCAGAGAAAGGCAGTTTCCCCAGCGAATAGGCCTAAAGTTGTCCATACATGTGAGTGGATGTTGCCTGCACAAAAATAGTCTCAACAAAGTATTGTGAACGTGTGGTCAGTCAAATATGAACATACATACAACATGAACATGAATACAACAGCTGTTATATAATTTGAGATGATATTTTAAACCGAAATTCGATTCCTCAACACGCCCTCGCTTTGGAACATGCCTTCGGTCTTTGAAAACGGGAGTAGCCTTCGTCAAGAAATCTACGGCAATGCTCACAGTAAGCAAGTATTCCACTTCTGCCGCTTTGACCTTATCGGACGAACGCCTAACGTATTTCGATATGTTTGCCCCTAGATCTATATACTGCATCTCTGAGTGATTCAAGTGTGCCTTTATTATCAATCCTCGATGGAATAGCCGAGGCTAGCGAACACTCTGGTCAAATGGAATGCTTCTTTTTGTGGCAGATGTAGCCACCGTTCGCTGCTCCCGTGATCCCTGTGTGATTGCACCTCTCGACATCATGAATACCGTTCCGCTGAATGATATGCAGTCAATGGGGCGGTTTTGCCAATCTGAATCTGCATACTCGATGAGAGGCTGATTAATTTTCTCGTAAATCAACGTCATAATTTGCGTACCCTTCAAGTACCTTAGAACTCCCTTTTCTGCTTCCCACTACGCCTCAACTTACTTAATGTTGAACTGACTCAAAAAATTCACCGCAAAGACTATATCTGGTCTGGCTCCCTTTGCTCCTCTGCTGCAGAGCCATTTCCTGTTTAGTAGTTTCGACATCCCTAAATTTCGTATTCATTTCAAACAGGTTTGCAATTTTCCACCTTATACTTCTTTAATATTTCTAAAATATGTCTTTTCTGGGACAAACGCATTTCTCTCCCTTTTTTACAATCTTCAGAATTTATAAGCACCTCTTTATCGTCCGCGTATTTCCACAACTCGTTTCAGGTAAGAGTAGCTTCTAGAATTATTAACGTTTCGATATTATGGAACCTTAACGTGAATGGATGCCAGGTCTCTTGTAAGAGTACTGGGCCCGTAACCAGTTGGTTCTTCTATCGGTGATTATTATAATAGAACAACTAAATGTAAACGCTGGTAGACGAAACAGAGGTTTCAATTTTTGTTTCCTAGTCGTATTTTATTACGAATTTCGTCGGTTTCACGGCCAAAACGGCCGAACTGAGATATTTCTAATTATTCGACTATGGAAAACGAGAAAATTTGAAAGGGATTTAATTGCTGGCCCTTAAGAATTGTGACAGTGGACTCAAACACTTTCAAACTAGTTAAGGTAGTTTCTCACACGTGTTAGTCAATACTGTGAGCAGCCGTGGGTTCGTCAATTTCAATTATCACGTAAGCAACAAATGAACTGCTTCACTACTTCTCATTATTTCTCATGCTTTTTCATCATCACTCGTTAAGTGCTTATCCTTTGGGTGGCGCATCGATACAACTTTTCGATGGTGAGCGTAAAGTTATTTTATTGCGCTCGACGATACACTTGAAGTTGTTTGACTCGTGGATTATTTCTGCTTTCAATTTATAATTCATTCTGAATAACACACTTATGTTCTCGAAGTAACAGTAATTACAAACTCTCTTCAAAATTTGACACACTACGTTTCAAGGTTTGGAGTTTCAAATCCGCAATGTCTGTCCGTATTTTGCCTTAAGCGTGGTCGAACTCTTGTGCCCGCCTACTCGGCAATCCGATCAGACGAAACCGATGACTGTTACGGCCAAAAATTAGTTTAAAAATTCAGCCAAACAATTCATTTCCCGTACTGCCACCCGTCTGACTCGAGCATTCGTCAGTTCGACTTGTCACGTCGCGCAAATTGCCTAGCGTGTTCTACAAACATTGTCGTGTCCTTGATTGTTGATGCCGCGGTCCTAATATTTTTCGACGTTTGACAAAATAGGATAGGTTTCAATCGTGCTGCGCAAGAGGGTAATACCACAGTGTGTAATAATTTGGAGCGTTTTTCCTTTACGTGTTTACTTCCCGCTACCCAAAGGTCCAACTGAACTCGAAAAATATCTGGTGCGTTGCAACACACAACTTTCCTTAGCGCTACGTCAATTCACTTTGTACGTGGCTAATTCTATTTAATCGATTCATTTATCACTCAGTTCATTTGAACGTGGTCAAACAACGCTTTACGGCAGCAGGAAGCGGTAGCGCTTACAGTTCCGGAATTTATTGTACTGCTCGTACTCATTGCAGGACCATTATTGAGCAATTGCTACACAGATAATTAATGAGGCTGTAAACGCGATTTAAAAAAAATAAATAGTAATCACATTTGCAGAGTTATTGGAAAATAACTGTTAGAACTGGTAGTAAGCGCAACGACAGTAGTTGAAATTCAGGAATTTCTGGAGTGGGCCCCATCTATCTCATGAGCGTTTTTAAACACTCACCCTTTAGGTATATGATTGGACTACAATACCATTTTTTTTTAGCATTCTACATGAACTCCAGCGGAGTTTATAAGGAAAAAACTGCGCGAAAAACGCTTTTGGTCGAAAATTTTGATAATTTATTGTGCTGCTCTCGTCATTTTCCCACGAATAAGAATTTTATAGTATCATTGCCTGATTGAGAGCTGTCAATATAAAAAATGTAATTAAAATCGTTAGAGCCGTTTTTGAGAAAAAAATTTGCTGTTTTGATCACTATGATGACTATAGTTAACTTTCGGTGGATTTTGCCCATACCCTCATTATTGCGTTCCATGGTAACCTGTAGGCTAGGCATCAAGTTTCAGCTGATTTGGTTCGGTGGTTTTCTCTAAAAACTGGGCTAAAATCGATTTCGTCGAAAGTTTTGGTAATTTATTGTGCTGCTCTCGTCATTTTCCCACTAATGGGAATTTCATGATACAATTGGCATATTAAGAGCTATCAATATAAAAAATTTAATCAAAATCGTTGGAGCCGTTTTTAAGAAAAAAAAATTTGGTGTTTTGATCACTATGACAACTATAGTTAACTTTCGACGGATTTTGTTCAAACCCTTATTTTGACGTCCCATGGTGACCTGTGGGCGAGATATCAAGTTTGAGCTGATTTGGTACAGTGGTTTTCTCTAAAAATCGTTCACAGAAACACACACACAGACCCTTTTCCCAAATAGTGTTTTTTGGACTCAGGAGGGTCTGAAACGTAAAGATCTGAAGAGAACTCAACATTTTTTTTCTCAGCCGATTACATAACTTTCCTTTCTACTTCGTAGAGCAAGGAAAGTAAACATCCTTTCGGCTACTGGTCCTTATGTCTCTGCAGCTCAATTTTCGGTTGAACGGCTCAGCCGGTTTCGCTTGGTTTTGTTTGTGATTTTTTGATTGCACGAGGTAGAGTGGAAAGTGGGTGGGTGGGTGGGGGAGTGCCAAAAACTAGTTTTTTTTTCGTTTTCCGCACAAAAGGATTTAAATTTTGAATGCACCTACAAAATATTTGTTACAAACCAGTACCTCACGTTAGTTCCCCGTATGTGGTGAAAATGTTCCGAAAAGAGATATAATCCAATGAAGCAAAAATAGGTTTTCCCTTTCGAGAACACGGCTTTAACGGCTTTCCAAAATTCACAGGATGTCTTCAATGATCAGTATTTATATTTTCCATAAATGTTTCTCTGACAGTCCATTGAACAGAAATGCGTTAAAAATCGTCATCGTTTGATCAACTTCACGGGTGTTGCGGAATGTTGCATGTTTTCCCCGTCATGCTCGGGGAACGAGATTGTTCGGACAAGGTATTTCGGTAGCTGTAAAGGTGCAGTTTTGAATTTTTCATGAAAACAAAATAAATGCAACAGTCACAGCCGGTTGTAGAGTGTTAAAATCGGTACAGTTCACTGTTGAGAAGATTCGATCATAAAGACGTCCCTAAACGAAACATGTTATTTTAATTCTTACGGGCTTGAGAACAAAAACGCTGCAGATTAAAACACAGCAGTTTATTATCCTCTTGCACAACATGATTGGGACCTAACCTATTCAATCCAATGTCTAAAAATGTTGAGGACATGTACAAACGACATTTTTGTATAGTAGCTCCAAGACCATTCGAAAATACTAGTGAACAATAGGAAACATGATCTCGACCATGGAACAACGAAAATCGCCATTTTCTTGGCGATGCTGGGCGATTAATCGCATTAAAGGTTTGTGGAGTTAGACGGGCGGCAAAGGCAGGAAGTGAGCGCAGGCCGAGTAGAAACGGTAACTTTCGCTATATTGTCTCGCGAGTTCATTCAAATAGTAGAATTCTTTTACATTTACTGCAATTTCACTGTTTCCCACCTAGGCGGGAGAGTCCTATTCGTCTCAGCATCGACAAAATCCCAGAAAACGATCTCAAAGACGACGAGTTTACAATAGAACTGCGAAACGTTTGTTTTCAGATAATTTATTGAACCATTCGTTGCTTGTAACAACCGTGATTTTCGTCCGATTGGATTGCCGAGGTGAGCACAAAAAACGGATTTCTTTAAACCACGTAGACATTGCAAATTTGAATCTCCAAACCTTGAAATGAAACGTTACGAGGATGAGTTATAAAAACATTTACCCCGAAAACGTAGGTGTAGTATTCAAAATGAGTTATGAATTGGAAGCAGAAATAACTGGTCCGACGAGTCAAACAGCTTTGAAACAACTCTAAAAGTTTTACCCGATAGTTCTGGAAAAGTGATTATTATCCTTCTCAAAAGAAACGTGTTTACACCATCGTCAATCCTTCATCAACAGCGGTCAGGGCATGAGCACGAACAGCACAATAGATTTCGGGACATTCAGTTCTGTAGCTTTCAGCCACCATGAAACGTGGTTTCACGTACTTCAAAAGTTCAAAGACCGAAAAATACATTCAATTTCCGGGAAAGAAAACACGAAACTCATCGAATTTATGTAGAGCTAAGGAAAGTTGTGTGATGCGGCGCACCTGGTATTTTTGATAAAGATACCACTCACTGTTCAAGAATTGTTGGGCAAAAACTGCGTGAAATGGAAGTAACTGAAGCGGCGGCAGATGAAATTCCGGAATTTCCGGGGTAGCTCCTTTATATCTTACGAGCGTTATTAAAAACCCTCCAAATTATTACGCAATGGTTTATTATTCTCATGAACAGCTTGACCTAGTATTACTGCTCCCCCATCCCATTCGATTCAGCATCGAATACTAGTAAACCATACGAAACATGACCTGACTACAATGGAACTACGGAAATTAAAAAAATATTCCCCCGGCGCCAGGCGCCCGTAAACGTCTAATCCGATGGAGGGGTGGGACGAGGGCTTCCAGTGAACCCTCGCATGGCAATTGGCAGGACGTTGCGAGTCCAAAGGGCGCTGCGAGTCGAGCGGGCTTTGAAAACGATACGAAACACGGCTTATTTGCGATTATACTGCGTTTCGTTAATTTTTTTCACCATTTTTTGGCCCATAACAACCATGGGCTTCGCTCGATCGGATTGCCGAGATGGCGGGCACAACTAGATACCAAATGGGATTTTTGTGTGAAAGAACGAATTTTTTAGACCACGTTAAAGGCAAAAAACAGCCGGACGGGGACGGGGGATGGTGGACGGGGGACGGCGGACGGCTGACAGCGGATGGACATTGCTGATTTGGAATCCCCATGCATTGAAACGTAAAGTATCAAATTTTGAGGGGGGGTTGTGAAAAATGTTTCGTGACCGAAAACATAGGGTTATTATTCAGAATTATTGTTATTGTTCAGGTACCTGATTGGACTACCACTTGAGTTCTTTTTTAGATTCTAATAACATTTGATGGATCATATGCGCGCAATTACGCTCATCGTTTAGTTACTCAATTGCACTACCACCTCAATTTTTCTTATGATTCCAGCGAACATTTGAGCGGAATTTATGGAATCGGTTTTCGTCGAAATGTTAGGTAATTAATAGTGATGGTCTACTCATGACACAGATGAGAACTGTACGGTATTTTTGCGTTAATTGGTGAAAAATTTAATCGAAATCGTTCCTTCCGTTTTTGAGAAAAAAATAGTTCGTGGTTTGATTACCATATTAAATTTTGGGCGACCCTTACAGACCATCCAGACAAGACCAGACCATTTTACCTAATAGTGTTCATCGGACTCAGGAAAACCTTGAACGCAAAAATCTGAAGAGAACTCAAAAAAAAAAGTGTTCAGCCGATTACATAACTTTCCTTCCTATTACGTCGGGATAAGCAAAATAAAATGGTTTAAGGCAGTGCGAAAAACGCCCCAAAAAATACAAAATAGTTGTATTATTTGTACTGATAAAATTCCTCGTAGATTCGTCTCAATGGACTCGGTAATTCCCGAAAGTAATCGTGTCGGCGGTTCTAACTGGCAATGTTTATTGAATTAAGATGACACGATAACTAAGAGTAACTCTTTTCCCATTTTCGTTAATAACGCGATTCGTGTGTTCCTGTTTTGCGCGAAGTGTAATGCTATGGAACTACTTATCATTTAGGTTGAGGCTGACGCAGTGAGAATCTTTATACTTTGATTTTGAATACGAGGACGCACGAAGATTAAAAGTGCGAATAGGTATTGTCACATGAATGCAAAAGTAGGCTGTTCAAAAAACAGGTCGGTCGGTTTATCCGCCAAGGAATACTTTTCTCTAGGATGTTATACCTGCCGACTATCTGTCCACAGCCTACTGCACAAACTTTGTTTTATTTGGTGGTCATTTGCCTCGCGCTCGTTAATGTAAAACATCCCTGGTTCACTATTCAGTTAGTTCACCGAGGAATTGTACTGTAAGCTGAGGTAAGTGCACAATTCTGCAATACGTATATTCCGTTCGTTAAATGCAACTAAGCCTAGTCATTCAAGTCATCCTGATAGGCTCTCCCATAAGTGAATCCGTATGTTGGTGAAATGCTTCGCACTGGATATTTTATGAAGGGTGTGAATGCGTGTGATTTTCCGTTTCTTCGCCGCTCATCGACAAAGTGTTTGACATTCGCGAGCGGGAAGAGGGCAATCATTCTGCGAATCTGACGACTTTCCGGAAGTGTTAGGTTTATTTATTGACAAGGAAGACGTGGACGTGGTCTCGTTACCTGTGCGTACTTGTCGACGACGCCTTCCCCGAGGTTCAGGTCCGTTCCTGCCGTGCAGTTTTCTCCGAGTTGTTGTTGACTCTCGACGATCCTGAGGAATTTGGTGACGATGTCCCCCTGAAGGTCGTAACTCGCCTGAGACGGCGTCCAAGTCGGCGGCCCTTTGGTCGGAGGCCGGGCCGTTGACGTTTGATCGTCCAACGAAGTCAAGGCGAGGGACGTCGTGTAAACGTTCCCTTCGTCCGTCACTTCGTCGTTGTAGCCGTCGCTTTTTTTCATTTGCCGGGCGAGTCGAGTTCGAGACCTCCCGTGACGGATCTGAGGGATCCAGCCGAGGGAAAGGCCCGCGAGGGCGACGCAGAGCAAAGCGGTCAGTTTCATTTTGTCGGAGGCGGTTCGGGCGAGCGGCGGCTCTGCCGCTTCAACAGGCGGCGCCGAGGGGCGAGTGGGCGGAAGACGGTGGTCGCCGCGTGTTTCCCCGCTGACACGTGGGGTGGGCTCGAAATGAGGAACGAACGCTCGCCCGCCCGCGGAACCGACGAGACTAAAAGACGCGTCTCCTCCGTTCGCCGTCACGTTGATACGTCTCCTGCCGCCCCACGGCCCCCCCCTTCCCCTACCGCCCTCCACCACACCATCCCCCCGGCCATCATTTCCCCTTCGGCACTTACACGCACGCGCGTTTCAACCCCCTCATTTTTTCGACCCTTAGCACATACCTATCCACCCCCCCCCCCACCCCCCCCACCCAACCACCACCACCACCATCAACCACGACCCACGACAGCACTTGCCATCGCTAGGCCGGTCAACACGTCCTCTGGACAAAGTAGCCACTTGTCCACAATTTAATAATATTGACAGGCCACTTCGTCAGACAAAACGATTGCTTTCACCCAGAAAATTGCTTTTGGGGCGTCCCAAGACCTTCAGAATCTGCTGGTATACTCGGATTTCTTGCTGGACACCGCCTTTTCATTATGACATTTATTTGGCCATTTGATAATGTCGGAATAAAGCCCCAAAGTGAGGCATAGTCCGATGAGGGCTGCTGGTCCCATGAAAAGTCAATCCGAGCGACTAGTACTTAGGGCCTGCTGGCTCTTTTGCATTGGAGTACTATTTGCTCGTTCGAATAATTGACCCTGGATGATAGCGGTGGTGTGGAATATAGTCCGTATGTACAACTTGACTCGCATAAGAAATGTGTGGGACACCCTAGCAGCCAATTAACAAATATTCAGGTGGATTTAGTTTCGCCTCGTTCCCCTTTCCTGTTCTCGCTTCGCTTGCGTTTGGTATTGCGTCGTGTCGTAAACTGATCTTGCTGTTACGAGTACAAAGTGTTATTTTTATTTCTTGTTTTTCTCGTCCTAATTTACACTAAACCTTTTATCATTACCAAAAGGTCTTCGAATCGGTAAGTGTACGGGTAAGTATTTTGACTCGGCTTTGAATCAAATGATAGTCTCATTTACCTTCGAAGTAGCCTCGTTTGAACCGTTTAGCTGGCAGATAAGGAAGGGGTTCAATCCATATTTATCGCACTGGCGAACAAAACTCCTGCAAATTACTACACAACGGTTCATCATTCTCTCACACAGCATGATTGGGGCTTATCCTATTCAATCCAGCGTCAACAAATATTAAGGACATGACATGGCTATATCAGCAATGTATTTCTAGCGAATCTACTCGTAACAAACCTGGCGCGGTCCTCTGAGCTGATTCAGTAACAGACGGACACGGTGGAATGCCATAGAATACCCGATGTTTCAATCAATATTTCCGATGATTTCCAGATGACGTTCATCACACGAAGAGCTGCAGCCCTATCTTCAAAAGACTCACAATTCTCATTGAAACCCATAGTACTAAATAAATTTTACCAAACCATGACAGTTTCATATACGAAAACACTGCAAATTATTGTACTACGGTCATGCACTTTCAAACCTCCAAAACACACCCCAGCAGATTCAGCATCGAAAAATACCAGTAAACGATACGAAATATGAGACGTTATGACTATTTCCAGGCGACGCTGGGCAATTGGCACAACTCGACGAGTCGAATTGACCGAAGGTTGAGTGAAACTGGAAGCAGTGCGCCCAGAAATGTGCAGAGGCCAACGAAAAACGATAACTGTCGCTATATTGTTCAACTAGATCCACTGGGATGAAGTTAGCTTCACATCCATAATCGAAAGTTGGAAAGTTTGCCCAGCTGTCCTGGATGGTCGTAGCGGTTGACACGAAGCATATTTAGAATCAAGAGAGAAATGTCTAGATGGGTCCATGATTGTAATATGTCTCATATTCATGGTGTGGACCACCCTTGACTTTAGGGCAAACGGTCAAAGCTTAGATTAGATGGTCAATTTCGTATTAGGCCAAATTTCGAAAAACTGCGGGAGACCCACCTAGAAAATCCTCTCCTGATTCTAAATATGTTTCGTCCCTTCCAGTGGGGGGAGTGGGGGGGACGAGCTCGTGGCCGACGAGCTACTGGAAGCACTGCAGCTTGAAGGCTACGAAGTGGTCGCATATGCGGATGATCTCGCAGTTCTGGTGAGAGGCAAATTTGCCTCCACTGTGTCAGAAAGGATGCAAGGAGCTATAGATATCATCCAAGGATGGTGTGATAAGGAGGGATTGCACATAAACCTAACCATGACCACCATGGTTTCATTCACCAAGCGAAGAAACCTAAATATAGTATCACCCACCATGCAAGGTGCAAGGCTCCGTATAAGTACAGAGGTGAAATACCTCGGGGCGATACTGGATAAGGAGCTCACTTGGAATTCACATGTGAGATATGCGCTGCACAAGGCAACTGCAGCCCTGTGGGCATGCAGGAGGCTGTGCAGCAAATCATGGGGCATAACTCCAAAAATGGTGGAGTGGCTCTATAAGGGGATAATAAGACCCCGCGTCACCTACGCCTCCACAGTGTGGTGGAAGGCAACATGCCGGCTAGCAGCTCAAGGGAAACTCCAAAAGCTGCAGCGACAGGTATGCCTAGCTATTACAGGGGCAATGAATACGTGCCCTACTGCTGCAATGGAAGTCCTTTTAGACACCTCACCTCTCCATATACACGTTCAGAGGACTGCTTACCTGGGAGCAGTAATGCTTTTGCAGACAGGGAACATCTCCACCGGGGTTAAGGTAAGCCTCCAAAGAACAACTAGACAGTTCAAACTGGAAGAGGCAGTGGTCCGTTATGTCAGAGCGAAAGAACTTTCGGCTGCCATTCAGGGTAAGTATCCACTCGCGGGAACGATGGGAGCAGGAGACGTTCCGGACTGAGGAGGGCGCCCTGCGGTGGTACACCGATGGTTCAGTCATGGGAGGCAGAGCTGGACTGGGCATTGTTGGGCCCAACTACAGTCTGGCTAAGCCGCTGGGGGAGTACCCCACGATTTTCCAAGCTGAAATCCCAACTATAAAGATCTGCACGGAAGAGATCCTGTCTAAGGGACTCAAAGGCAAGCAGATCTACATATTCTCAGACAGCCAGGCCGCATTAAAGGCCATCACAGCCTATAGTTTTGGGTCCAGGCTGGCATGGGAATGCCTTCAAGCGCTCAAGCATCTCGGCGCCCACAATAGGCTTTCCCTCATCTGGGTGCTGGCCCACTCAAGGGGCATGAGGGCAATGAAAAGGCTGACCACCTTGCGAAGAAGGGCACAGTAGCCCTACCCATTGGGCCTGAACCTAACGTAGGTATGACCAAAAGTCACCTGAACCGTTTGGTGGCTCAATGGGAGACACAGGAAACTAGCGCCCATTGGCATCACCAGCCACGACTTAGACAATCAAAAAGGCTTGTTACGCCTTCTGGTCAAATGGCAAAGGCGATGCTGACACTCTCCAGGAGGGATTCAAGGGTCTTGATTAGCTTCCTCACCGGACACTACCCACTCAGGTATCACCTCAACAAGATGGGCATCTCAGAGGCGGTGGAATGCAGACTCTGTGGTGAGGAGGACGAGACGGCGGAGCACATCCTATGTGAGTGCCCTGCCTTAGCAGTCAAACGCTTTGAATATTTTGCCCAGGGGATTATTGAGCCCCATATCATAGCGGAATCTGCGGCGAAGGACATACTCGGCTTCCTAGGGGGGGCGGGTATGTACGACGCCTTCTACTAAGGAAGGGCTAGAGTCACAATAGGCCCACACGTGGCCGCAGTGACAAAGGGACTTGTCCCGCACGCCCTCGGAAAAGAAAAAAAAAAAATGTTTCGTGTCAACCGCTGGGACTATCCAGGACAACTGGGCAAACTGTCAAACTTTCGATTTAGAGTTTGCCTCAGTCTGTTTACTGTGACATCACTGTTTCCCATTCAGATCCAGTCCCACACCTTCGAACCCCGTCCTCGTCGACTCAGCAACGAAAAATACTGGGGACGATACAAAAACAAGACGTAATTGCAATAAAACCGCTAAAATATCGGTTTTGGTTGATTTTTTAACAACTTCTGTCTAGACCAACCATGGGTTTCACAAGTAGATCCTAAATGCAATGTTCTTGTGCGAAATAATGACTTTTATTGGACCGGGTTAACGGCCAAATATGGCGTGGACCGCGGGCAGACATTGCAGATTTGAGATTACCTCGTGTTGGTGGTTTAGTCCGATTCGCCATGTTGTAACCAATTGGTTAGCGTCGCCCAGAAAATGTCAATTTGTATTGTTCCGGTGTAGTGGTCGTGTTTCGTGTCGTTTGCTGGTATTTTTTGAAGCTGAATCAAACGGGATGGGTCTTTGAAGTGCTTTAGGAGTTTTCGTATGAGTCGCCTTTGTCCGAATTGCTGATATACTAGTACTTTTGTTATATTTCTAGTATTTTTCAAGGTTAGATGGAACAGGGTAGCATCATGTTGTGCTAGAGAATAATAAACCGGCGTGTAATAAATTGCTGCGTTCTTCAAACGCGTCAGGTTTGACATTCAATGCCCTCCCAATGGCCTTTCACTACTGGCTTTCCAGCACTACCCTCTCAAATTAAACTTCATTACAAATAAACGTTTTCTAAATAAATTAAATAAGTAGATAGCTCTTCACAGACGCTTTACTTGGCTAAACGTATTGATTTACTTGAAAACCTTTTCGCCATTTTAATTACAGTACGGTTAGTATTATTGCGACCTATAAATCGTGAATGATGTACCTTGGCACTCAGTGGCAGTTCGTCTCTCTAACGGGGATGCACGTGTGTGCGAAGAACAATTTTTACAGGAGCTGCAGATGTGTGTTTTTACGCACCAGTTATTTATATTTGTTAGGTCGTATCTACTTTCTAATTCGCTCCTTCGTACTCAAGTCGGTTCGGTTAACTGGCTGCTTGGGAAACTCACTTTACCTTTTCTTGATCCACATCTGCCACCCCATAGATTCCCGGTGGTCTTCTCACACCACGTTGTCTTCTCGCCTTATGGCCAACAGTGCAACATAATCAATTCGCGCACACTATTGTTTGTTAAATATCGATAATTATTATAGTTAATAATCACGACGAGTTAAATCATCTACAACTTCCAGACTGTTCAAAACCAAGACCAACAGCGCTGTTCCCAGGAGCGAATGCACCCCCGAGAGTCGCGCTATAGAAAATTATAATCAGCATTCAGCACGATTATATGTGCATCTTTTCAACATCTTCCATCACGCTCACTCTAGTTCGGAGTTTGATCACCTGGCAGACCTGTCGTGAGGAGCAACGCCCGACCATCCACCAGGGAGCACACCGGAGTTGGCTTCAACTATCCGCGCGCTCTCCTCAAATTTTGCCTCTCGCGATTCCGAGTTGGAGCTCCCGGACGACGCATCACCACCGCCTCTCATTAATTTACACTAGGGACAAGGTGTTAAGGTGCTACGATGGGAATTTCGTGACTTCAACACATAGGGCTGGCTTGGAGGACCACGGTAAAATACCGAGAAATTATTAGCGAAACAAATGGTGTAAAAAGGAAAAGCCTGGTGAGAAGAAACAATGAGGAAAATAATTCGAAATTAAAGGGGTTTGTATTAAAATAAGAAATTCTTCTGAGAAAATGAAAATACAGAGCAGGCTCGAGCAAAGAAATGAATTTGATTTTCGTTGGGGCCCTTGATGAGGTGATGAGGCGGATGAAAATACGGTGAATGTGGCGACGTGATGAGTGGAAGAAAATTGGAACGATCTTACCGATGTTCGGAAGTAACGGAAATGATGAAAGGAAGAGATGAGACAAAATGAAGCGACACGTAAAAAGGTGTTTGGTGGATCGCGTCTTATAGAGATGGATGGAACGCGGTTGTACTGCAGTAGATGTGGAAACGCACTGATCGCATGAGCAGCTCAGCTCAGTAGGTGGAGGAAAGTTGGTGGGGTGATGCCAGTTTTCGTGTGTCTTGATGGGATTAGGTGAGCAAAGTTTTCTGGGCCACGTTTGTTTGCTGCTCCTTTCTGTTGTAGCAGCGGGGTCAGTAATGAGGAGAGCGCAGAGTTCGAGGGCCTCAGAAATTTTCGCCCCAATATTAAACACAAGGCACGGAGATAACCAGTTTATTTGTAGTCTGCGCGTTCCCGGTCCATTCGTGACCTTCAATGTAGCCCGCGTCCAACCGCAGTCGCCAATACTGGTTGGTTTAAAAATTAAATTAGTCGCTCCCTTTGTTGTTGAGTATGAGCCGAGACTAAAGAGTATACAACAACAACAATGCACGATAGGAGGTTACAAAAAGGTCACCAGAATATAGTACAGTTTACACTCGAGATGTTCGTTCATGTTAGTTCCTAAAATCTTCAAGTAATGTTGTTATAAAGTAAAAGAATAAAACATGGTGACAGCGGTGGGATTGATTAGTTTAGTTTAACAAAACGGTTGGTGGAATTCGGCGTTTTGTGTCAAGTGCTGGTGCCTGAAGGAGTCGTTTCTCAAGGGGTTGTTTCCCGTGTTTGTTGCTAAGGTTGTTTCCTGTTTGGCGGTTCGCCTGAGTTCGTGTAAGTTGCGAAGTAACGGATTGGAATAATTAAAATCGTGACTTGATAGTATGGCAGCTTCAAAGCCGGTGGAATCATTGGAGTGGGAAGGCAACATGGCCAAAAACTGGGCCAAATTCAAACGGTCTTTTGTGACGTTCGTGACAGGATATCATGAGAAAGCTTCGGACACGAAGAAAATTGCAATGTTGTTACATGAAGGAGGTGCATCACTACATGATATTTTCGATTCACTAACACTAAGTGAGTATGAGGCAAAGAATTTTAGGGAGGTGGTGTCCAAATTCGATCAACATTTCATACCTACAGTAAATGTAATTTATGAAAGGTTCGTGTTCTTTTCTCGTAGACAAGGTCCGGATGAGACGTATGAAACTTTTTCGGCTGTTCTTCGAAATTTGAGTAAATCGTGTGAGTTTGGGACACTTCAAGATTCGTTGATTCGTGACATTTTTGTGTGTGGAATTAGGGACAAAACGGTCCAACGAGAGTTATTGTGTACAAAAGTTGACCATAGAGACAGCGTTAGAAATGTGTAGAGCTCGCACTGTGGTTACACAGCAAGTGCAGGAATCTCTCAGGAAATCAAACAGAACCCGCAGATGAGCTTCCAGTTAATGTTATGATGAAACGACGAACTCATAAGCCGAAGGATGATGCAGCCTTGGGTGGAAAGAGTAACATGAGGTTTCAGGAATCTAGCAAAACTCACAATAAAGTAAATGAACAGCCTAAACGGAAAATTGACTGCAGATTTTGTGGTTACAGACATATGTATGGAAAGTGTCCGGCCTATGGGAAAAGGTGTGCAAAGTGCAGTGAAAAAAACCATTTTCAATCATGTTGCCCTTCCCGGGACATCCACCAACTGGAGGAACAAAAATCAGGAGAAGATAGTGACTCGTCTGATTATGTCGTAGGCATACTAGAAGTATCGGCTATTCACCAGAAAAAACAGTCCTGTCAAAGTGAATGGTACACAGTCAATCTCCAGGTTGACGATGATCAGCTGCTAAATGTCAAAATCGACACAGGTGCCCAGTGCAATATATTGAGTCTACATCAATACCAGATCCTGGGACATGACCCTCACAATTTGCTACCAACCAGATCAGTGATCACTTCATTTTCAAAAGATGTAGTGCCTGTGATGGGGAAATGTTATTTACCATGCAGGTTTCAGTCCCAATATGAAAATGTGGAATTTTTAGTCGTCAAGCATAACAGTGACAATCTCCTCGGGCTGGCTTCTTCTGAGAGGCTTGGATTGATTCGTCGTGTCGATTTGGTGGCCGCAAACTCGTCTGTGGCGGAGGTGATTCCTTCGAAATTTCAAAATCTGTTTGATGGCGAAGTTGGCTGCATGCCAGACCCTGTCACAATCACATTGGATCCCGCAGTAAGACCAGTAGTGCTTCCTGGTCGTCGCATACCTCATGCTCTGATACCAAAGGTGAAAAGCAAACTAGACAAGATGGTAGCCAAAGGGATAATCTCACCTATAACTGAGCCTACAGACTGGGTAAGTCAAATGGTTGTGGTGGTAAAAAAAGATGGATCACTAAGAATCTGTCTCGATCCAGGCCCGTTGAATAAGGCGATCAAGCGAGCACATTTCCAATTCCCCTTGATCGAAGACATTGCGGCGAAATTGAAGGGCGCGAAATATTTTTGTAAATTGGATGCCCAATCAGGCTTTTGGATGCTGCGTCTCGACTCGGAAAGCTCCCGAGTGTGCACATTTCAAACCCCATGGGGTCGATATTCATTTCGGCGAATGCCATTTGGAATACGGTCAGCCCCAGAAATATTCCACAGAATGGTGGCAGAAACATTCGCTGGATTTGATAACGTGGAGTCTTTCCAGGATGATATCCTATTGTGGGCGGAGTCAAGAGAACAATTGCAAGCTACTTTGATAAAGGTCTTGGAGGTGGCCTCTAACAAAGGCATCAAGTTCAATCCTGCGAAGTGTGTGTTCAATGTGCAAAATGTAGAGTTTCTAGGACACTCATTTGGACCATCAGGGGTGAAGTGCGATCCGGAAAAAATCAAGGCAGTCAGAGCCTTGCGCCCGCCCAAGGACAAGAGGAGGTTACAAAGAATCTTGGGAGTATTTAATTACGTGGCAAAATTCATAAAAATTTTGCTGACATTGCAACTCCTTTGAGGAGCTATTAAGGAAAGACATAAGCTTCACATGGAATACGGCACACGAGAAAGCGTTTAATTCATTGAAACAGGCCTTGTCGAAGCACCTGTGCTTAACTACTACGACCCAGAAAGTGAACTTACTCTCAGTGTGGATGCTAGCTCTTATGCTTTAGGAGCAGCACTCCTGCAACATGGGAAGCCAGTAGCATATGCGTCTCGCACACTATCTGAGACTCAGCAGAGATATAGTCAAATAGAAAAAGAGTGCTTAGCAGTTTGCTTTGGTGCTGAAAAAATTCAGGAACTTTATATTGGGGAGAGATTCCGTCAAGGTTCAGACTGACCACAAAACCATTACTGGGAGTTTTAAGAAACCATTACACAAAGTGCCTGCTAGGTTGCAAAGAATGCTCTTGGCATTGCAATCATACACATTTAACCTGGTCCATGTACCTGGCAAGGAGCTGTACCTGGCTGATCTCTTGAGTAGGCATGTTGATCAGTCTGGGTGCGACCAGGACACTGAATTCGAGACTGAAATAGAATTACAAGTTGCTGTACTGATGCAACATTTACCAGTAGCTGACCAGTGTATGGAAGATATAAAACAGGCGACAAGATTGGATAAAACAATGACAGCCTTGAGAGTACAAATTAAGAATGGGTGGATTACTACCTACAAGGATCTGGAGGAGCCGATAAAGCCGTTCTACCAATTAAGGCAATCACTTGTGGAGGTCGATGGCATAATTTTCAATGGCGACAGGATACTAGTGCCATCAGGCTTGAAGAGAGACATGCTGAATAAATTACATACGGGTCACCCTGGCATCAGCAGGATGCTCAGCCGAGCAGGGGCGTCTCTTTTCTGGCTGGGAATCAATAAAGACATAAACGGTTCGTTACATCATGCATAACATGCCAAAAGTACCAACCCAACAATGTCAAACGACCACTCACCTACAAGGAAGTGCCCAGCCTGCCTTGGCAAGAGGTAAGCAGGGGATGTGTGTCAGATCAAGGATCATCAATACCTTGTACTGGTAGACGCGCTAAGCAACTTCATTGAGGTGGCTCATCTGAACAGCCTGAGGAGCAGTGAAGTGATTCGACATATGAAGTCCATATTCGCTAGACATGGGGTACCAGCAAAGTTTTCTCTGATGGAGCCTTATATTTCGACTCAGAGCAGTTTTCCTGAGGCTTTGCATCTGGTGGGGTTTCACCCATGTCATGTCGAGTCCACACTACCCTAAATCTAATGGTTTGGCCGAATCAGCAGTGAAGACGGTAAAGAAGCTCTTCATTAAGGCAATGGACTCCAAGCAGGGCCCATACTTGGCTCTACTCACTCACAGAAGCACTCCTCGAGGCAAGGTTTCGTCGCCAGCATCAACACTCATGGGACGAAATTTGCGCGCAATATCCCATGTGTGGGGAATACTTGTATCCCAAAATCACTTTTGAGAGGGATCGAGATCTCCTTCAAGAACTGAAAAGGGAAACCAAGGAGCATTACGATACCACAGCTCGAGACTGGCCCTCATATACTCCGGGCCAACCAGTATGGTTTCAAAAAACTCCCAATTCAACCTGGAGGTCTGGGGTGGTCGCACAAGGGGTTGGATTTCAGTCATATGTGGTGGAAGGAGAGGATGGGAAATACCGAAGGAACGAGAGCCATCTTAGACCCAGACTAATGGAGCCACAGAACAGAGACCCAAAGCTTAAAACCTCAAGCCCCAAAGAAGGGGTACCGAGGAAATCAAGTACTCAGGATCAAGAGGAACCTCAGATGACAGAAGGGAGATCAAGATCAGGAAGACCACACAAAATTCCAAATAAACTCAAAGACTACGTCACATAGATCTGGAAAATTGTAAATGTTATCATGTCAACTTGTTTATTCAATCATGCCAACTTGTTTATTCTATTCAATTGTAATTCTGGTTTATTTGACTTGAGAAGGGAGGTGTTGTGGAGTATGAGCCGAGACTAAAGAGTATACAACAACAACAATGCACGATAGGAGGTTACAAAAAGGTCACCAGAATATAGTACAGTTTACACTCGAGATGTTCGTTCATGTTAGTTCCTAAAATCTTCAAGTAATGTTGTTATAAAGTAAAAGAATAAAACACCCTTCTTGTATCCGATTGTTCGATTCAGGCAGTCCACAAATTCTCAGAACCACCAAATCATCGCGTCAAGTTGCGCGGGGTTTAAGCCAAATATCAAACGGCAGGTCTAGAGCACACACAAACAGTGGGTGTAGCAAGTGAGTGCAAATGACGACAAGGAGCGCCGCTACATTATTATGTTTGTCGTTTCCAGGGTTTTGGACGCTAAATTCCTAGTTACGAGACTCACATTTTACACAGTGTTGATCTCTCTGTACTCCATAGCTATCCAGGAAGAGAGAAAGAGAGAGCCCTAACTCCTACCGATGGCAAACAATAGCAATTTTCTCAACCTCCGACACAATTCGCACGGCAGAAGGGCTCCGAGATGAGGGGATTTTCAACACTTCAAAGTGACGAAGTATTCTTGCTTCTCCCCAAGTCAAAGTTAGTTGTACGGTCGACGCAGAGAGCTTCGGTCTGATGGATTTAATCGAGCCTGAAGCTTATCGCCTGCGAACGATGTTCTGCATACACGTCTTCGGGTTGAAAAACATTATACAGAAACACAATTGAAAGCTCAACTGTCGAATATCACATTTATCGCTTCGAAAAGGTGAAAGGTTTTGCTTGTGTGTAAACGATGCCCTTCAACATCTTCACCTCCTCACAATTCCCGCTTTAGAAACCAATAACCAAGGCCCCTCGACAGAACGCGTCAGTCACCGAAAGTTGCCTCAAACTTTTGGCTCAACAGCTGAGAAACTCCTTCAAAAGTCCTTCTGATCTAGTCGCCTCTCGGTGATTTAAAGTGGAGAATGGGAATGGAAGTGCTTAGTATATTTGACTTGACAGAAGTCTCAAGTTTAGCGACCTCAATTATCGGTTAACTGATTTCCTTCTCAGCTATGCGTTCAACACTCAAATCATTATATTTGTATTCATGACAGTAACGAAAAAACGAACAGCGGTATCCATAATTCTTCGAATAACCCAAAAGGAAAATGTGAGAAGACCACGGAGCCATTGGCTGTTCTTTCATCCCCTCGTCGTATGACAAAAGAAAAAGTCAAAGACTTCGACCATTTTGGCTAAGGATGAAACAACATGTCAGACCTCCAATCGTACCTACCAATGCTCAACCAAAACTTAGCGGAAAATCAAGAGCCTGATGAGACCATTGAATGTGACTGCCAGAACTTGACCGCGACGAACTTCACAAGATTTTGTTACAGCTATGGACGTCTTTCGGAGCATCATATTGTATTCTCCCATCCATTTATGTTCACCTATTTACTTATTCCATACATTTTATTCAACAACTCTATTCATTAATATTAAGTAAACAACAAAAAATAAATATGTGATTCTTTTATACTTCCCAAAAACCTGTTTTTTTTTTCAAGGAGGCTTATATCGAAATTAGAAGCGGCCGTATCTCCTCCAAAAGATGAGACATATTTTGGATATATCATGGAATAATCGACGGTTCTATATACAAACTATTTGGAAACTCTGAAAATGTCGCTTTGTGTTTTAAAACGGGTTTCTTCTGTTACGAAAGAAAGTTCCAAATGGATAAAAGCCCTTTTGAAAAAAAGAACTCTCCAATTATAGATTTCATTGAAAAGAAAACGTTAAAATGTTAAGAACGCTGCAAATTTTCTAGGAGGGGTCTATCAACGTTTATTTGCACAATAGCTGATCATTCTCTTCGCGTTGTCGCAGCTTGAGAGCAGTTTCCCTTCTTCGAAATCCATTCCATTTCATCCAGCATCGAACAATACTTGTAAAAGATACGAAACGTGACCTGACTACAATGTAACTAAGAAAATTGACATTTTCGGAACGACACTAGGCAATAGACAATGTTCGGCAGGCTGAATTAGCTGGGTTTTCCAAAATGTCCGCATTAGCCCTAAAGGAATTGACCACAGATTTCTCCGGTTTGCTGGACTTTCCCAACTATCTTTTCCCACCGCTCAATTTTAGATTACTCTTCTCAAAAGACAGCTCCTTCCCAGTCAGTCATCCATCCATCCATCAGCACTCACATACGACTGTTGTCTTTCCAGTTCTCCCAACTCATTCATCTCTCAAGTGTCACACTACTCACAACTCAATTCTCTCTCTCTCTCTCTCTCTCTCTCTCTCTCTCTCTCTCTCTCTCTCTCTCTCTCTCTCTCTCACACACAGACACGACTCGACGATTCAAGCTGCTGGGTCCTTAGAATGAAACGGGAGGCAGCGCAGGGGAGATAACGATATTATTCGCTATATTGCCCCACGAGATCTTCCAACTAATAGAATTTAACTCGCTATTGTCTATCCAGACCCAGTCCCACACCTCTGAGACTAAAGAATCTAGGGAACGATGCCAAATACGACGATTTCAATAAAAACTGCGAAATTTTTCTTTTCAGCTAATTTATATTAGCTTTGCGCTTTGAAATGTCATGTATCAATGGCGGGACGAATTCGAGATGTGTACGTGGCAGCATCTACGCTGTTCGCTTTAGTTTATAAAGAGCATTCCCAGTGCCACTCCTGACATTATGTCCGAAGATATAGAAAGGCGGGGGTCTGAAACTGTAACAGAAACCTGTGGAACGACAGTGCTGAATTTCGAATAAGTAGTACAGTAATTTGGCGAAACCTCGTTAGTTCTCCAAACCACAGGTGCCATGAATTCTCTGTTCTTCGTATTACACATTCACCAAATTCTTCTTCATTCCCTTCGACGTGGGAAGAAATTTAAAGCTTCAAAAAATTATAGGACGGATACCAATATTTCTCGATGCGCCGAAATTGTCCTCACGTTTCAGTTCGTGGGTAAATGCAGGTTCGGCGACGCCTTCTTGTGTTCGTTGTAGGAGAAACGGCGGCTCAACGTGCTTTCAATCGAGACGCGGAATGACGTTTGATGATTTGGTGCAATTTTGTGTCTTACAGCGAGCCACCGATGCCCGTGCTTCCGTTCGGATTTTACCCACTTGAACAGTTTAGATGAGCTTTGACGTTGAGACAACCGGAATCTCTTTGATCTGAATGAAACTGATCGACAGAGAAGTCTACTGTCTTTGTCAGACCATTCAGACTGAACGCTTTCCACTCTCGTTGTGCAGTTTTACGTTGGACGGAGAGCGGACAAACTGAAATGGCAAAGTAACACGACGCTCAACCGTCTGGATGACAGAGCCACAGATTCGGAAGTTTCATCCGATATGCTCTCCATTGCTCTATTTATAGCCAGCTGGTTAAGACGAGGGATGGCGTCAGTCAATGCTGTATCACATTCAATTCCACTTGAGGCACCCGTCACGACTCCTTCCCCACCCCCACCCTCCCACCACACTGCCATCATCACGCTCACACTTTCATCGTCTTTTCAGCTTATTTCGATTGATAACGACCAGTCAGAGATGCTTCCCTTCAAAACTGATACATCGCTTCGCTCCCTTAAATCGCGGCTGTCAGCCGTTTTTCAGTTAGTCGTCGATCCCTATCCAACAACATGATTTCACTCAAGGCACAATAAAGGGGTTATTAGTTGATTATGGGCCCCCCCTTCAAGAAATTTCAACTCGACCCTGTTAGAGCCCGTCATAAGGGTGTGATTTGGAAGGAAGGGTGCGTACGTCGTACTCTGCATTTACCGTGACAGTAAGAAAGGATTCAAAGAGCTTGCTAATCGATTGTTCAAGATTTCCCATTCATATTTGAAGGTCTTGCCTAAAGGAAATTCGACGTACAAACAGAACTGCTCACTAATTACCGCGCCGAAGTTGGTGGACACATTGATAGGTGCGACGCGTCACAACTTTACTCGTTATACAGTAACGTATAACTAATTCATCATTGTTAGACTGAACAGTTTATATGGAACGAAGTTCAGTTATCAGTTGGTAAAAGCTGACGCTGTCACAGATCTACTCCTTTTCCGGGACTTCGTTGAAAGGGATTAGGTCGTTGTGGTTCCTACTGATTTCACACAGTCTTTTGATGGGCTCCCGCACAATGCCAGTCTTGGATTCTTTCAGCGTCTTTAGCAGCACTGTATCTTGTGTTGATCAGGGTTCGTGATACAGTGTCCTCCTCGTTCCCCAACACCCCAGGGATCTCACCTTGGACATTTTCTTTTCGTTCTCGTCACGAATGGAACTTCCTCGAATGCGTGCACTTCTTAGTACATGCGGATGACGTCAAGATCATTAGCAGCGTTTACTGTCCCAGTGACTGTACCACCCTTTAGTCTCGGCTTGGTGCTAACCTCCAGAACCCCAAAAGCATGACAGAATGTTTTCTCGGTCTCGTAGCAAACCTCGCAAACATGGAACATTCTGTAACCCCCCGAATCTCTAATCTCCGATTTTCTTGCCCTCTGACTGTCCATATGCAAACCATTATTAGCAGCGATGGCTGGCCTCCTTCAAGGCCCTATCAAACACCCTGCACTTCGCCCCACTAGGCCACCTCATTCCCTCGCTCAGAGTAGAGCATGCACCTAACAAGTCCTGTGCTCTCCCTCTTCTTTGGCCTTGTTTTACAGTGGTAGCAGAGAAGAGCGCAGTCAGCTCCTCTGCAATTAGTCTTCATCTGAAGCATCTCAGCAAATCCACCCTACAACGGAACCTACAGCTGACTCATTCGATTCCTCCTCAAGACCTCCCCCTCCCATTCACTGAAGGTCCCATTGCAGAGCTGCCAGGATACCCTGCACGGGCATTGTGCTGCCAAGATCCCTAATCTCGATAGTCGTCTGAGGAATAGCAGTCCTGGTCATACCTCGATCACCAAGAGCCTCTTGAATCTTGTCAGCAAACCTTTTCGGGTCTGCAGTCTGGCGGCTGCTCAACCAGTACATATCCTTGAACAGTTCTTCTAATCGCCCTGACCTCTGCACCAGCCTCTCCTGGGCTGAACTTAGCCCAAATATGCTGCAGAATTTTGGCGAATGTGGTGTCGGTTTGATAATGTCATCAGCCCCTCCCGACCTTGGGCCATCTTTGATTGTTTTGAGCAAGTCTCAAAATACATTGACCTCAGTTTTTCCCAACATCTCAACATTTCCGTTTTTGGATCCGATAATCCTTATACCTGCGAGTCGTCCGGCTCTTAACGCTTGGAGTTCCCCAATTAGTTTCCCAAGCGCCTAAAAATGCCCCACCTCTGGGATTACCGTTTCTACTTGTCACTTCGTAACAATAGGCTTCAGATTCCAATACCACAAAACACAATAGAGCCCCCGACTAACGAGCTTTCATTTCTCAAATACTTACTGTCCCCATCCAGTCACCCCTGAGGTTTGTTGAATTAAATGAAAATATCAGCGAGGTGCGGGAAGAACTGCCAAATATACGAAGCTATGGGAAAAGTTGTGTGTTACTGATAAAAACGAAACACCGAGGGTATCGTTGCAATGGCTTTCTCCAAAATGAACAGAGTTTTCGTTGAAGTGAGCCCTCAATACCAGGCCCGCAAAGGCCCAGAAGAAGATCAATTACAAAACTAAGTTCTCAAAGAACCGGTGATAGAGGAATATATTTGTTGTATCAAAGGGCACGTCTTCTTGGGGCTCGGGAGGTACAGAATAAATAATTTGGGCGCAGATTGAGAGCGTAGGGACCGACGCAACATCCACATTTCCCTTTACCTCATACGGCGTTGCTTTCAAGAACCCCATCTTTTCGACACGCTTTTTGACTGAAGTGGGCATAAATCAATTCGTAGAAGATTTGGCGAACTGAAGAGGTTCGGAAGGGAAAAAGCTTTCAGACATCTTTTGCGACTCTTTGACGGCAATCAAGACGTAGCGTGCAAGCTCCACTTCAAACCTCGTTTCACGTCTTTTCTAGTAGCGTTTTCCTTTACCTTCCTCACTTTTCTTCGTCCAGCTCACGTGTCGAACCCCGTTCACAAATCAGGTTTGCGTTCTAAATGAAAAAGACGTCTCCTAAAAATGTTTGCCGGGGAGTCAGCAACCGAGTCCCAACTGCCAAGTGCTTGAGCTGTTTCAGCGTGGCGGCCTTAGGCTGTGCGTTTGACTGATATCATGAAGTGGAGGGAGGTTAAAGACAGCAACGGAAATGTACGGCTCAGCTTGGGAAATCGAATCAATGGAAAGGTGGCCTTTTAGCGACGTGTTGACCTGAATGGAAAGCTCTTCTTTATCTCATTCCAAACATTTCTTCCCTTGACTGTGTGGAGACGGAGCAGAATAAATAAGAAGCCATTTGTACTGGGTAACAGTTACTGCAATAAACAGACTGAAAAATGCATGAGCGCTGTGCATTACTTTTGGGAACTTCTATCAGTTTCATCTCGTCGTGAATAAATCTTGGCAAGTCCGCCTACTGTTATTTCCCATTCGTACTAAAGTATATTATTGCAATTGTTATTGAACTGTCGAGGGAATTGGATTCTTAACACGAAATCAGCAGATTTTTCTCGTATGTGAGATGAAAAAACGCCATTTCACTCACATTTTCCTGTTCTGATGACGTCAGCCACTTAGCAACCGTTTCATTCACCGCTCTCTCTCTCTTCTCTGTACATTCGTCTGCCAGTCTGTCGGTCTGTCATTCTCTCTCTCACGCAATCACTCCCTTCCTCTCTTTGTTTTCATGATCAAATGACTGGTCCTGAACCCTGGAAGAGGGTTATGTCGGTCGACTGTCCTGGAAGTTGTGGTCTCGCTATCATGCAAGAGCCCAGCCACTCGCTCAGCATCCACAGAACCCAGACCTGCGGAGGTACGGCAGGTTTGGTCATTTTTCCAGTCTCCCAGTGGAAAGCTGTTGCCCGTGTGTTATCGTATGACCCCTGAGGAATCCTATACCATCTGGTAGGAGTTCTTAATTTGGTTTCCTACCTGATCTAACTATTTACTTGGGTGGCAAGGGATAGATCAACTGTGACCACGTTTCTTTGTCATGACCTTCTTCGCTGACTGGGCGAAACGGTTATAGGCTTGCTTTGTAGTTGTCAAGGCCGGTAGGTTTGTCTGCTCTTCTAACAAACTCCATCGCTCACTGATGTACGAACCAGAGTGAAGCAGCACGTGGTTTCTTCTTTTGCTCTTAGGCAAATAAAATGAATGACCTGGCGATAGAGAGTAGTGCAGCATTAAAAAAAACCCCTTTAATTTTTTTCTCATTGCGCGTTCGTATTAATAATTCAGCGCGAGTCTCCGCAACCGATTCCATTTGCAGCTATTTCTGATCGCGGCTCTCTTCAGAGTTTTCTTCAAAACCACTTTACGTGGGAAATTTATCACCGCGTCGGGCTCTTACCTTCTGTTCCTTAAGTGGAATATGATTTTACCGGCTCAACAAAGTTGCGGTAAAAGAATGTGAGCAAGCTGCATGGAATCATGAAATCAAGACGTGAAAAACGGCGGTGAAAAAAAAGGAAAGCCTAAAGGGAAAAGCGGAGAAAAAAAACTCACCCTGAGAAAAAGCGGGTTTATGGGTTCAGAATATCTGGTGGTGACTTTGGAGATGAGGGGCGTAGATTGAATACGAGAGAAAGACTGCAGTTCCCTACAGTTGGTCGTAAAGTTATGGCTTGGAACCTCCCAGCTCCTTCACGAAAACTGCTGGAGCCAATTGGGTCACCACATGCCCCCTTCCTATAATTCATACGGCCTCATTTGACCTGCTCTCATTTAATAGGCCGTTTATTTATTTTTCTTCAATATTAAACTTATTGTGGAGGTTTATGACCATTTTTCCGAGTTCTGAGGCACTCGAGACGACCAATAAAATGGACGAATAGAAATGAGGGAGGTAATTCATCAAGAGGACCTTTCAGACGATGAAGGTGTGAAATTAAAGATAAAAGAGGAAATAATCACCAGGTGTGGCAAACTTGAATTTCAAATGGGGATTATCCGAAAAATGTCACGCATTGCTAAAAGCATTTGTTGCAACACCTTCTTTTTTAGAAGGAGAACGCATCTTCATTAATCATAGTTTGTGCTATTCAAAAAGAAAGTTGCTAAATGATGCAAAAATCAAAAAGAAGGAGGGCTTCAAATTTGCTTGGGTCTCGAATGGCAACATTTATTTGAAAAAGGAAGAGGGAGCTCAGCCGCTGCTGATTCGTTCGGCACACGATCTGAGGAACCCTCCGTCAAAAAACGGGAGTTCCCCAAAGGTTCCCCTTTCAATTTGAGACCCCCGTATATTTTTTTCGTTTTACGGCTTCGATCCTGCTTTTTTACTGAACTCATCAAAGTCAATATGTTTTTTTGTATTGTATTGGTTTTTTGTGCAAACATCGTACCTTTCCTGTTATGCCGAGAAATCGTCGGGACAGAATATTATCGGCCCGCTAAGGTTGCGCTTCCCTTCAATGCTTCGCCATGGTTGGGATAAACAGAGTTTTACAGGCGCAATTTGGGGCTTGTCAGAAAAATGTTAATTTAGCCCATGCTAACGCTGAGTCTGTTATTTCACACTTGGAAGAGATAAGAGAAATTTTCAAAGGAAATTTGTTCGACGTCATCGCTATTTCCGAAACTTTTTTGAAACCTGGTATTCCTTCTAACTCTGTCAAGATCCACGAATACACGTGGGTGCGGAACGATCGTACAGGCCTTGCAAGGGGTGGTGTAGCCTTACTAGTCCACTCCAAGCTTAAATTTAAAATTCTCTGCAGCTCACCTTCACTCTACTCAAAGAGTCCAGAATTCATATTCATAGAACTGGAGCACAGAACTGGAAAACTGGTTGTAGGAGTTGTTTATCGCCCCCCAAAAATCGGCAAAATTGACGAAGTTTTCAATGAAGTTGCCAAAATACTGACATCTCATAACCACGTCGTCGTTCTTGGCGATTTCAATACAGATTTGCTCTCCGACTCCGCCTACAGCCGCCAGTTTCGTGGAATTTTAAAAATACACTCGTTGGAACATCTTCCTCTCAGCGCAACCCATCACACGGCCAACTCCAGTACGCTTCTTGACCTCATCATCGTAGATGATGTGAATATTGTCAATAATTTTTCGCAGCTTCCAGCACCCAGTTTATCGCGACATGATCTAATTTGTTGCTCTCTATGTTTGAAATCGAACAAGGCAGAACGCAAATACATTGAGATCAGGAACAGGCGTGATATTGATAGACAGGCCCTTCTAGACGATGCAAACTCAGTAGAGTGGGTGAGAGTTCATGACGAGCCAAATTTGAATAATAAGGTCAGGCTGTTCAACGACATAATCCTCAAAATATACGATAAAGACTGTCCATTGGTCCGCATCAAAACTAAACATCGGCCTGCCCCCTGGATCAGCTCTGAAATTCGTGAATTAATGGCGGAACGCGATAAAGAATATGCAAAATTTCGGAAAACTAAAGATCAGCAGGCGCATAGTATATATAAAAAACTCCGAAACAAAACCAAACAAATGCTCAGAAATGCCAAAATAAAATACTATCACGATCTTTTCGAAACAAACAAAGATTCCAAGGAGTTCTGGAAGATCGTGCGCAACATTGGTATCGGGTTGAAGGAGGTAGAGACTGAACTACCGGTCTCGCCCGACGAACTGTGCCAGCATTTTTGCCGTTTCTCGAATAGACCAGCCTCTCTTGACATCATCAATCGGTACGACAACCAGAAGCCACAGCGCGAGCCCTTCGTAATGCCTACCCTTTCGGAGGAAATCGTTAGAAGAACTCTCTTCAACGTGAAATCAAAAGCAGTTGGTGCCGATGGGATCTCAGTTGAAGTCCTTCAGATACTAGCAGATGCAATCATCCCCACCCTCACACATATCTTTAATCAATCACTGCAGACTGGCGTATACCCGGACGTATGGAAAAAAGCCATAATTAAACCCATTCCAAAATCGAAATCTTTGAGCTCTATTAATGATTTTCGTGCAATATCACTGCTTTGTGCGATGGGTAAAGTTCTCGACAAGCTGGTGTATCAGGAGCTGCGGGCATACGTAGATCGGCACAACATTCTAGATCCTTTCCAGTCAGCTTATAGGAATGGTTTCAGTACGGAGATGGCGCTCGTTGGAATGTTGGATAACATTAGATTGGCGATGGACTCGAAGAAACTGATTATTATGGTACGTGTAGATTTCTCAGCAGCGTTCGACCTTATCCGAAGAGATATACTTGTGTCTATACTGCGATCTGTCGGCGTGTCGGGCTCACTCTTAGTGTGGTTTGAATCGTATTTATCAGGAAGGCTTCTGGCAGTAAAAGGAAACAATAGCGAGTTGTCGAGATGGGGAGATCTTGATGTAGGATCACCCCAAGGGTCGGTGTTGTCGGCGCTATGCTTCATCCTCTACACTACATCTTTGTCTCTCGTATTTTCAGAAGGCACATGGCATACGCTGACGATCTTCAATTTTACAGGTCCTGTAACATCAGGAGCTTCGATGAGACGGTGGATATTTTGAGCTCCGAATTGTCAAGAGTAGCGATTTGGTGTGAAGAACACGGAATGGAAATCAACGTTGGGAAAACCAAAGCAATGCTTATGGGCTACCAAAAGCTGTTAAATAAAATAGATCAGACTGTAGCGAAATGCGTGTCTCTGGGTGGTACTCCCTTGGAATATGTCGAGAGTGCTAAAGTCCGGGGGATTACTACCCAGAGCACACTCTCATGGGATGCGCAGGTCATAGCAACGTGTAAACGGGCTTTTCAAGCAATTTACCAATTGCGTAGATTGGCCACCGACTTCCCAATCAATGTACGGCTGCAACTTGTACAGAGCCTCGTTTTGCCATTTTTTGACTATGCTGCAGCGGCAACTTGTGACTTAAATGGTGCCCAAATGGACAAGCTGCAGAGGGCTGAAAATGCAGCACTCCGTTTTGCTCTAAGACTCCCCCTTGATGAGCATGTGACTCCCCATTACTCCCGGCTAGGTTGGTTGAAGATAAAAGAGAGAAAACGACTCCTGATGGCTACTCTGATCTTCAAAACTTTCAAGCACCACCGTCCATCTTACATCCTTCAAAATGTTAACTTCCTCGATTCCCGGAATACGCGTAGCAGAAATAAAGTTCTCCTTATCCCATCACATCGCACGAATCTGTTCAAAAGAGTGTTTCAAGAACAATTTTAAAACAATGTTATTGGAAAAGTACCAAAAGTAGTATTAAGATGAGATATTATTTTGTTTTTACGCAGGAATTCTTACTAGTTATTAATTGAAGTACTCAAGAGGAAAAACTTGTACATTGTTTCAGGGTAGGTGGAAGAGAGGGCCCTAAGGCCCTAACCTACCCTGATTGTAAAATAAAAACCTTCAATCAATCTTCTCTTATGAAGTCTATCCCCAATGGAATGGGAACCGATTGAGAGCCCAGATAGTAAAACCTACCTAATTTCCTTCGAACCAACATAAAAGTTCATGCGTCAGCTAATAGAATCATAATGGGACATGGTTGATTACTTCCATTCTGATCACTATTTTTGGCCATTGGTTCGAATCTGATTTACCCTATTAATGACGAGATTGATCCCGTGTCATACAAGAAGGCTGTTGTCGGTTCATCAGGACTGGAATTATTCATTGGAAACAAGAGTGGACGTTCCCACAATTCAGACAATTGGTCTCCAAGAGCTTGAATCGAATCAGATCCATTCATTGGGTAGCCAGAAGTGTCAGGGGACGATAATACAGTAGACAGTAGATGACGAGACAGCGGGAAAACCACGAGAAAGTGCAGTTGCGGTAAATGTCGATACATCAAAATGTATATTACTTTATTTGAGATAGATGTAGGGACGATAGAGGGAGTAGAAAAGAAAACAAGCTTAAGGTCGTGAGTGTGGGAGACGGGTCACTCCTTTAAGACCGACTCACTGTACACATTTGGTAACACTTGGTCACCCACACCCATAGGAGAACCTTCTCGTAGGTTTTGGAAAACGGGTAGAAACACGATTTGAGTTACCACAGTTCCAACACGTTAGTTGCGCTTTTTCAGATACGGTCATTAAAATAGAAGGTGCATTCGTAGTGGCTTCCCTATCTAGAATTGATCGCGATTTAATGAAACCCTTTTTGAGAGAATCACGAAAATTCCTCGTTTAAGGTATCCACTCGGAGAACGAGCCGAAATTATATTATCCGGCAATAGGCGTCAAACGCGACGATCTAAGTAAAACTTAACTTCTTTCGCGCGATCATGCAAACAGTACAAAAAAATGTACAAAGGTTGGGTTTTTGTTCCTTCTTTGAGATTTTTTCTTTTGTTTCCACCAATGAATCTCGAAAACGGGTTTTGGTTGAGCACGAACTTGTAATTTGAAGAGTTGGTATATCACGAGATTTGGAGACGTAAATGTACAAGAAGAGATGACTTGAAAAGGACATGATTTGAGTGTATAAACGTGAAACTGGTTGAGAAATCCGAATTAGATGTTGATGAGAGGTGAAACGACCGACTTTTGCGAGACTTCGTAGGAGAATGAGTTTGGGAGGAGCTGTTTGTTGAGGACAGGAATGTGAAAAGACAGGAGGACGTTATATTTCGGAATTTCCAGACGAAGGGGAGATCCGTCGTCAATTGGAAATAACGGAAAAGGTAGAATTTCCGTAGGCAACGAAAAGAGGTCGAGGACGAAGGTCTTTGGGGAAACAACGACTTTGCCGTTAAGGGCCAGGGAGTCCCGTTAGGGCAGGTGAGGAATCCCGGGGCCAAAAAACCCATACTGATGCGGCATTTTGCGTCCAACATATTTAGTCGATTTAATTTTTGATTGAACTCTTAGTTTCTATCAATTTGCCGATTATTTTTGCCAAACATTGAAATGCTACCAACACATTCATCGTAGAGGTTTTCACTCACAAATATATCTTCCTGTATCAGAGTAACTGAGTAACTGATGAACTTACGTGTATTGGGCCTATAACCCGAGGATATCGCCATTCCCCTTTCTCCCCTCCCGACCAAGGTTTGTTTCCTACTGCATGAATGTAGTCTGCAGGTGTCTTATCTACACGTTTCGTATGTTGAAGGGTCGAATTCGGCTACTGAATAAGAAAGATTAAGCTAACCTAACTTGATTTAGTTCAGAATAGGAAGATTATTTAATTTAATTTGTTGTCATTATTAGTTTGTTTTGTCTTCCATTGTTCTATGTGGTGTGCTATTTTAAACTAAACCCGTGGACAACACGACAAAAATTCAATTTCTTAAAAAAAAAGAAGGAAATGAATTGCTCATCGAGTAAATAAAATTTAAAAATCCAATGTACGTGGCTGATGATGAGTTGACGATGTCGACGTGATGACTTTGGACGCATGAAGATGCAACCAATCAATTGGTGGTGACGTTCGACTGGATGATTCCTAGTCACAAATTCGGATGGAGCTATGAGCTTGAGATTGACTGGAGCTTTCAAGGGTGAGGGCGTAGCACTGACTGTCCATTACGTAATAGCAAAAGATGAAACCAAAAGGAAATGGAAATTGACGACTAAGGACAGTCAAGGCAATATTCGATCTTTGCCGAAAGTTACGCGTCATCACTTTCTTGAACATCGCAAGCTTCAAATAATCGCCTGCAGCTAATAACTGCAGACCAATTCGGAGAAGATTTGCCCGTCAAGACCAAGGTACTGGTACTGGACAAGGATACTTGTTGACCTGTGAACAAACAACGACTTGTTAAAGCTATCAACCAGGGAACACGTGAATTAGGAAAAGCAGGAAGTGGGTCGACGGTTTTTCAGTACTTCACTTAGCTCTCGTCCTCCGATGTATTCTCACTCAAATCATCAGTATCACCCAGTGAACTCAACTGTGCACTTTTAATTTTTTTTTTTCGTGTCGCGTTGATGGGATCATGACCCCGATACCAAATTGCAATTGGACGTCCAATTTTTTGATTGGTTCATCGCCTTGAGCCCTGCTCGTCGCCATCGCCTTAAAGGGCTTCGAAGCAGGAAAATAATTCGTTTCGTCTGTACAACGATCAGAACGTTATAGTTTAACTATTTAATGTATTTCCTTCACGGGTACTTTCTTTTCAAGCAGGAGCAATTCTTACTGAATTTTCGTCCGGTTAAATATCACCTAGTAGTGTAACACGTAAGGTTCCCCCGTTTTGCGCTAACATTCAAAACTCATTCAAATGTTCCCCCGATCATAAATGGAGACAACGTTCGAAATACGCCCCCTGCTTGAGGATTTATTCGCAACAATTAAACTGTCGTGTAATACGAAATAAAGTGCCGTATTTGGAGGAGTTTCTCACGTTTGAGCGAAGAGTTTCTGTAGGCTGAGCTCGGTGAGAAACACAAAAGCGTTTCCTACTCGTGAAGAAGGAAGTAATTTGTGGATCAAGCGGAGGAGTTCAAGGGAAGAATAAATCAAAACTGGGCTCGGATCGTCCCTTCAGGAAAGCGTAGCGCCCTCCGTAGACAACGGCAATGATTCAACTCGAAAACGACGAATCTCTCGGATTCAGAGCGCTTGGCGAGCCCAGTTGATGGAAGAGCTGGTTGTCCAATTGGTGACAGCCCTGGGCGCCCCTGGATGATTCACTGCAGGAAACGGACGGAGGGAAAAATATCATTTGTGTTGACATCGAGACGCTATTTTAGGTCGAGCTATCGTTGGGCTCTGACCAATGTTTCCTAAGTCTCGCGACAATCATAAGAGCAGTTTACTTTCCTGTTTCCACTGAGATTTCTCTTGGTTTCGTTTTTCCTGAAATACGTATGTTCGCCGCACGCTGGGTTTTTGACCTCCGAACGCCCATGCTTGACGCTAAGTCATGGTTTCCATGTGCACCGACCACCCATAGTTTGTACGTGTGCGCTGTCCCGCTCCTCAGTTATTTCCAAGTGACAACGGATTTCCCGCTTTCCTGGGCTTTCCAAAAAATATCTTTTTCTTACCCCTCTCACTTTTCTCTCCTCAACAGACAGCTCCTTCCAACTCAGTCATCCATCAGCACTCTCGAAAGTCAGTCGTCTCCCAGTTCTCCCAACACACTGTCTTCGCACTCTTGACGGTGAATGGAGGGGGGGGGGGAGGCTCAACGAGTTAAAATCGTCAACAACATCCAGATGGCTCAAAACCAAGACCATCAGTGCAGTTCTCAGGAGCGGTTGTTCCCTCCCTGGGAATCGCGCTGTAGAAAATTATAATCAGCATTCAGCATATAATCGAGCATCTTTTCAACATCTTCTATGACGCTCACTCTAGTTCAGAGTTTGATCACCTGGCGGACTCGTCGTGAGAAGTGATGCTCGGCCATCCACCAGGGAAGACACCGGAGTTAGCTTCAACTACCCGCGCGAAGTTTTGCCACTCGCGATTTGGAGCTCCCAGACGACTTATCACCACCGCCAACAATGTCTCATCAATTAGAAGTAGAGACAAGACGCACAGATAACCAGTTTATTTGTAGTTTGCGTGTTCCCAGTCCATTCGTGACCTTCAATGTAGCCAGCGTCCAACTACAGTCACCAATACTGATTAGTTTAAAAATTAAATTAGTCGCTCCCTTCTTGTATCCGATTGTTCGATTCAGGCAGTCCACAAATTCTCAGAACCACCAAAACGCCGCCTCAAGTTGCGCAGGGCTTAAGCCAAATATCAAACGGCAGGCCTCACACAAACGGTGGGTGTGGAAAGTGAGTGCAAATGACGATGTTCGACGCAAAATTCCGAATCAGTATAGGTTTTTTTTTTTGGGCCTCAGAATTCCCGCACCTGCCCTAACGAGACTCCCTGACCCTTAACGGCAAAGGCATTGTTTCCCCAAAGACCTTCGTTCTCAACCTCTTTTTGTTACCTTTGGAAATTCCACCTCTTCCGTTATTGCCAATTGACAACGGATTTCCCCTTTGTCTGAGCATTTCGAAATATAATTTCCTCCTGTCTTTTCACATTCCTCTCCTCAACAAAAGTTCTTCCGTGACGCGGTCGTCTCCAATTTTCCCAACAGACACTTGTTTCACCTATCATCGACATGTAATTCGGATTTCTCCATCCTTCCCCGTTCAACCAGTTTCACGCTCTCAGAGCCCTCCTTGTTCGTGCTTATATACCTAAATCATATCATGTTCTAGTCACTTCTTCTTTGTGCATCTAAGTGTTCGAATTTTGTTGTGACTTTCCAACACACTCTCTCTCTCTCACTCTCTATCTCTCTCTCGCTCTCTCTCTCTCTCTCTCTTTCTCTCTCCCTCCCTCCCTCACTACTTTATATTACAACCAGCGAAGATTTTGTTGGCTCGAGAGGTGGGGAAAGTTAGGTTCGTAATGTATTATTTATGCGAGACACCTCCAATGTTTTGATCTCCGAATGCCGTACAAAGCAATGGTATCGTTTAGCCGATTAGGTTCGTAAGCTCCTTCTCTCGTATTCTCGTATACGCGCTTCTTCGTTCTCATTATAAACCCCCGCCGCGTATAAACGCGCGGGCTTCGCAGAACTCGAAAGTAAATCGTAATATTCGGGGAGTTCGGTAAGACACCAATGAAGAATTTTGCAGGCTTGAAAAAAGAGATTTTGCCAGCAACTTCAGAAGAACGCGTTTGTGGCTTTCTTTAATCATGAGGGCAGGTCACTCTCTCGAGACAGTTGTTGCTAAGCCTTCCTTTCAAGTCCTCTCTCACGCGTTGGCTATATTTTTCTCGTTCTTACGTACTGTTTCATTTAGTGAGTTACCATCTGCAATTCCGTTGAAAGCTACTTTTTGTTACAACATGTCTGGATTTGTTAATTACGTCGCGCCCGCATTTTCCGAACACTACGAAGCTTGAATCTTAGTATTAATCCTAGTAATCCTAGCCTTAATCTTAGTATTATTATGGTGGAAATAAAATTCCTCAACTACCAGAGAGACCCAAAAAGGACACGCTTTTTAACCCAGTTTTGCTTCCTCACTTATGACATCCTTATTCCGTACTAGAAATCAGACAAATTTGACAGGCGAAAGTTGCATTCACAATTTGCATTTAAGAACGTCAAACTGTTAAAGTTTCTTGTTCGCGTGTTGTCAATATTATCCGAGTTTGATAAAATTCTCTAGGGTTTTGCAAATATCGGTTGACATGTGACGGCCTCACAAATGTGCAAGCCTCCATGTAACTTCCACCAGATCCATACAATTGTGTTGAAATGCTGAAAAATCCAAGATTACCTTCGCCATTCATTAGTGTCGCCCCATGGAATGTGCGCTCGTTGCTGAACGGGAATTCTAGCTAACTGTACAATTTCTCTTACCTTTTCAAAGATTTCGTAAATTAGGCAAGTGGCGCAGTTGAACTGTATTTAGGAGCGTTGACGGATGTATGTTTTATGTCAACAAGAACAAAAATCTCACAATTGTTCCACCAATTAATTCTACACGCTTTTATGGCAATTACTGATCTGATACTTTCGTTTTCCGCTTTCTCCTATTTCTCCCCTCAACTTGGAATGATCTGCTTACAATTTCTACATTTTTCATCATGTTTGCCCAGCTGGAGAGACTTTAGATGTGCGTGTTAGTTCAAATGCGCTGCTTCGGTCGTGTGCGGTCTTTTAAATTTTCCTCGGCCCTATTTAATAGGAAGGGAACTTACGTGATCGGCTGAAAAAACAGTGTTGAGTTTTCTTCAGTTCATTGGGTTTCAGGAGCTTTTGAGTCTGAGAAACACCAGTACTTCAATTTTAAGGTTCCTGCAACGTTCGTTGACCTCAATTTTTCACCTATGTTTCCAGCCATGGAATATTTTCACACCCCTCCCCCCCCTCACCCCTAAAGGTGAAGTTGAAAAAATTAGCCAAAAACGAAATTTTTGCAATTTCATTACAATTACGTTGTGTTCCGTATCATTTCCCATGTATTATCCGATACTGAGTCGAATAGAATGGGTCTCAGAGGAGGAGGACTGCATCTACATGAAAAACAAATAATCACAGTAAATATAGTGAGGCAAATTCTACTACCTGAAAGAATATATAGCGAAAGTTAGCGTTTCTCGCCAGCCTCAGCTAATTTCCCGCACTGCCTCTCGTCACGCTTCAACCACCTGTCAGTTCGACTCGTCGTCTCGGGCCAATTGCCAGCAGTTTTCCTTTCTGACGTCATCCATCCCATTCATTCAAGATTACGAGTTTCTCCTTTAAATGCGAAAAACATTATCCCATTTGACACGGTTTGTAGCCATCTAATGCCGTAGTGCTCGTCGTAACCATGACCAATGTAAATCTAATATCGTTAATGGTAGTAAGGAGAGAAATTATCAAAATAATCGTTCCTTCGCATACCCTAATATTAGCCTCTGCATCGTTTAAGACTAATTTTCGAAAATCAAGTTGGAGTATGGCTGCGCGTTGATGTCACCCAACTCATTCAAATGAACACGCGCACAGACCATTTTCCCCCAATAGTTTTTTAAATTTGTTTTTCAGCCTATTAAAGAACTTTCCTTCCTACTTCACAGAGCCTACGCAAGTAAAAACGCTATGAGATAAAATTGTGTGCATGTCTGTGAACGCGATTGAGAAAACACGGCTTGGCCGAATTGACTTAAATTCGATATTTTACTTGAAGATTACCACGGAACGTCAAAATTAGGGAATGAGTAAAATCGGCTCAAAACTAACTATAGTTATCTTTGTTGAATTTTTAGAATGGGAAGAACGGTCTGGGTTGCAGTTCAGTATGCTACACTTTTACATGAACACGTTCTTTCATTTATATTTTAGTTAGTTTAGGTTGCGACCAAAACAAAAGGATACCTCGAATGTAAAAGGGAGATGGAGCGAGCAGACGTCCAGAGAGTGGTCAATACATAACACCCTTGGTGATCAAAACTCCAAATTTTTCCATAAATCTTTTATTATTGTATTTTTAAATATTTTGACAATAAGTTATTTTAGTGGGTTTTTGCTTTTTAGTAGGAAGGAAAGATGACGTAATGGACAGACTAACTTTTTTGAGGTTTCTTCGGAGTCTGAATAACACCATTTGAGAAAACCGTTTTTATGAGTATTGCTGTGAACGCAATTAAGAAACAATTCACAACACACACAATTGTACAACAATTCACTTTGTACATGGCTAATCCTATTTAAACGATTCATTTATCACTCAGTTAATTTGAACTTGGTCAAACAACGCTTTACGGCAGCAAGAAGCGGTAGCGTTTACAGTTCCAAATTTTATTGTGCTGCTCGTACTCATTGCAGGACCAATATTGAGCAATCGGTACACAGATAATTAATGAGGCTGTAAACAAAAATTTTTTGAAGAAAGATAGTAATTACTTTTGCAGATTTATTGGGTCATAACTGTTAGAACTGGTATTAAGCGAAACGGCGGTAGTCGAAATTCAGGAATTTCTGGAGAGACCCCCATGTATCTCATGAGCGTTTTTAAACACTCACCCTTTAGGTATTAGATTGGACTACAATACCATTTTTTTTTAACATTCTACAAGAATTCCAGCGGAGTTTATAAGGAAAAAACTGCGCAAAAAAACGCTTTTCGTCGAAAATTTTGATAATTTATTGTGCTGCTCTCGTCATTTTCCCAAGAATGGGAATTTTATGGTATCATTGCCTTATTAAGAGCTACCAATATAAAAAATTTAATCTAAATCGTTAGAGCTGTTTTTGAGAAAAAAAAATATTTGGTGTTTTGATCACTACGATAACTATAGTTAACTTACGAAGGATTTTGTTCAAACCCTTACTTTGGCGTTCCACCGTAACCTGCAGGCGAGATATCAAGTTTGAGCTGGTTTGGTACGGTGGTTTTCTCTAAAATTCGTTCACACACACACAGACCATTTTCCCAAATAGTGTTTTTCGGACTCAGGAGGGTCTGAAACGTAAAGATCTGAAGAAAACTCAACTTTTTTTTTTCAGCCGATTACATAACTTTCCTTTCTACTTCGTAGAGCCACGGAAAGTAAAAATGGCTGAATCAACTCCGATTTCATGTTTAATTTGCAGATCATCACGAAACACCATAATTAAGGTACGCGCAAAATCAGTTCCTAACTAGGTATTGTCTTTTATAAAACTTTTTATGTGTACAGTTTCAAATAACCCGGCATTACCACAAAATCCTCATCCGTGGAAGAATGCCGAGCGTAAATCCTGTTTACGTGACACTAAGGTTATCAGAAAAATCAGGATGGTATCCCAACATATCGCCCAAACGGTGAGTCCAACAACGCTGATAAAATTGTTACAAGCCATTCCACAAATCGCTGAATTCGAACTACCATTTTTCACAATGTTTATCCGACATTTATAAAACAGTTAACACAATCCTTTTCAAAGAGATCGTCTTGACAGTCTCGTAATGCACCCTGCGCACTGACTTACCGCTTCCTAATTAAAACATGAAGTTCGAACGAACTGAGAAAAAAAATATACTGAATTAGTAGCTGAAGCCATTAATTAAATCGCTGTTTATACGCGAGGCTGAAGGAATTCGTCTGATGCGTTGTAACAGATATTGACTCTTAGTGTACAACACTTTCCTTTCAGTGAATGTGAGTTATTCTAAGTATGTTATGTCCTAACTATGGGAACGTGCGTCGTCTAGCTCACGCCTGTTTCTGTATTTGGCCTTGTATTTTTCAGAAGTCTCTTTATTTTAATTAGACTGCTTAGTGCGTCCATTACTTTGCACAATGGTATAAATGGTGTCGAAATCGTTTTTGTAGTTCTGTTCAGTCAGTGGAACGGCTATATGTTTGAATTCACTAAGTTAACGATGTCGGGGGTGGTTTCAAGTCCAAGGAATTTAGTGTTTAGTGTGCCGTTTTGTTTTTTAACCGCGTCATATTTAATTCTGTGGCGTGTTTTAGTCTAGTCACGCAGTATTCAGCATATCTTCGTGTCGTGTTGCGTCAGGAGGGTGTTGATATCTTGTTTTTCTCTCGGCTCTTCAGAGGAATTTATGCAAATCAAACACAACTTAGTCGGTGTAATTGTGGTTCATCCCATCAACTAGGGCTCTCATTACGCGTTTGAGCAACTACCAAACAACTCGTCACCATGTCACTGTATACCCTTCTTTAGCGTAAGTAAATTAGCAAAACTGCCGAGTATTGATTTTGTGAAGTTGAGCGGTTGGGGAACTGAAAACATTATGATCGCGTTCAGATCATCTTCGATTCCAAATGTTGGGAAGAAGAAAGAGAGAGACTCAACTTGGTAGGTACCATCGCCCCTGAAGGGCCGGCGTTGAAAAAGCATTTTCAAAAGGGTATGCACAAGCTAAACTGAAAGCGTTATTCCACGCAATGGCTCTCAAAGGACTTTGGTGGATAAAGCCCGAAAACTCACCTCTGTAACAGATAAACGATTGCTCTTTTCAACTCAAACCCGTCTCTATCTCGCTAACTTCTCCCCAGCCTGTTGTGCCTAGCGCACTCCTCCTCACGTCGTTTACTATCTGTTAAGTCAACTTTGCTCTAATTCGGTTGACTGCTAATTTAATGATTTTGCAGCCTACTGAGACAAAAGGTGGAGTTGGAAGGCAACTTGAAGTTCTTGGCCTCGCGTTCCTCTAACGGACCGCGTATCGTTAACGTGCCTACTCCAAAACTCTAAATGACGTTTGAGCCGTACCGCGAAAGTTATTAACTATGACAACTTGAGGGAAGATAAGTGTTGAGCGTGTATTCAAATGAGTGGGCCAAATGAAATTGAAATCTTCCCATTGCCAAATTCCGCGTTATCCTCATCATCTTCGTACAACTATCAAGATTTCAACAATTTCGATCTAGCGGCTCGTTTTGCTTGTGGAGCGGACAGAAGAAGAATCGGACGGAATGGACATCACGTACAATGTTCTTTCAGAGTTCACACTGAAGATTGTTAGATCTCTCTGTTCCCAATGAAGAGAGGAGTTCCGCGGGATTTGCCTCCTAGTTTCACTTCATGTAAATAGTGTTTTTGTGTATTTCTTTTTATTTTCACTATTTCAACGTTTCATCCTTTGATTTGATGCGTGAACAATTATTCGCTTCGTAATAAGCGAACACGCTTGGTTTAGTCCTTAATGAGCGGTTTTCCATACCGTGGGAACATATTTCCTTGTAATTTCCTCTCTCCCTCCCATGCAGGTTGTAAATTCGAATGATTTTGACGCAGACCTCCCCTCCCCCCTCTCCAATCAGTCTCAAATGATTTAAATCAGCATTAGCGTCTGCAATGAGCGAATCCACACCGTTCGTGTGACCAACAAATGCCTACATCTGTATGCCCTGTGATCGGCGTTGTACTTCCGGTACTTCCTGAAGAATTATCGACAACAACAGGATACCTTTGCGAGGCGTTATTCAACTTTTTTTTTAACTCCGCAGAGTTCGGCGCTGGCAGCATAAATACCAAAACCAAAGGAAGAATGAACCGATGAATGTCGCTGATGGCTGTCGTTGTTTATCTGCTGGTGTTCTATTCTTGGGCTTCGTGGGGGCCGTTGGTCGATGCAACTGACATTGCCATGAATCTAGAAGAATAGATCAGTTTCAGGTTCCATTGATGCCTGAGTGTATGAAACTCAACTCGCAACAATGCAAAAATTCGTTGTACTACGCAACCATAGCCAATTTTGATGATAAAGTGAAAAAATATCTGGTGCGTAGCAATACACAACTTTCCGCCACCCCTTTAAGTTCGAACACCACCTACATAGGCGGGCGCTATATCTTCGTTCAACGCATTTTTACAGGAACATTTATTCAGAAGAAAATGTAGGGACTAGTTAGCTAAGAGTACTCCGAAAGTTTGATCGAAATCGTTAGAGCCGTTTTTGAGAAAATTGGAATACCGATAAATTAATATTCGACAAATCTCCTTTTCTGAGTTAACTTGGCTTATATCTCCGTTCAACATATATATACAGAAATAATTATGGCTAACGAAATGTTGGTATGGGTGACTGAAAGACACTCCATTAAGATTTATCACATCTGGTGAAAAAGTTACCGTGGAATTTACGGAAATGTTAGAAAAAACGTTATTTTGACACATTTTGATTTTTATCTCTGTTCAATGGACCGTCACAGGAACATTTATTGGAAACAATATGTAGGTATTAACTATTTGAAAACATCCTGTGAGTTTGGTGAAAATCTCTGAAGCCGTTTTGCCAAAAAGCGTAAAAAACCTATTTTTGCTTCAGGGGCCCATATCTCCGTTCACCGTATTTTCATGGAGATATGTATGGAGGAGAAAAGTTAGGTATTGATTAGTAGAAGATAATTTGAAAGTTTGATCAAAATCGTTAGAGCCGTTTTTGATAAAAATGCGAAAAACCTTAGTTTTGGTACATTTTCATCCCCCAACCCCCCTTCCCATCGGCCGAAATCGTCCATAACCTTATTTTGGTGTCTACAAAAAATAACGAACAAAACAAAAAATGAACCAGCTCAATCGGATCAGCCGTTCTCCCGCAAATCGAACTACAGACACACACACATACACACATACACACACACACGGACCACGCGCCGAAAGTAGGTTTTTTAGACTCAGTAGGGTCTGAAACGTAAAGATCTGAAGAAAACCCAATTTTTTTTTTGGGCCGATTACTATACTTTCCTTCCCTTCGGGTACCGGAAAGTAATAAGGTTGTGGCAGGTTTGGTTCGTCATCTCTGCGCCCCTTCGAATTGACGGAAATGTAATGATGGATAGGAATGTGTATCTATTTATAAGATTATTTGTGCATCATTTATGTTCTGAGATTGATTGCGCTATGATTTCATGAGGGGGGGAAAAATTATGTAGTCGGCTGAAAAAAGGATTTTGAGTTTTCGTTTATGACGGAAAAAGCGACAGAGATAGTTCAATGGATCATCTTTCTGACCTGTGGACCAGCGGCAAACAGCATCGGCTAAACCAGCGTCTGTCAGGCGTCCTGTCGCTCGCTATCGTTTGCTCCGAAGCCATCCACTTCCCTGCTCATTCGTCCTCTTTCTTAGCAACACTCAATCTCGGACGTATTGACCCCAGATTTCCGACGGTTAGATGGCATTCCTTCTCACCTGTCGACGGCTTTGGTGAGCCCGTTACAATTTGCTTGGGTACATCGAGCAATTTAAACCCTATTTCCTTTCTTCCTCCGGTTTTTCTCAATCACTGCATCGTCGTCTTCATTATCTAAAAACTTGACTCTAAACTCAGATTATTCATTTACTTATATGGTTATTAATTATTGCTCTGGCGTTCCTATTCTTGCAATTTATTCGGTTTTATTCTCTGAAAGGTACCCTAACTACAATATTCATTTAGTTATTACTTTCGCTACTAAATCGTCGGCCTTCTATTTGGATGTTGGATAATTGGTTCTTCTTCCTAGCGATCAAAAACGGCTCAAATAATTTTGATTAAATTGTTTATATGAGCAGTTCCATATAACTAGGCAATACCAAGCAATTTTCATCCATGAGAAAACGGCGAGAGCAGCGCAATAGACTGTAAAAAACCCTGCAAATTATTACACAATGGTTTATTATTCTCATGAACAGCTTGACCTAGTATTAATGCTCCGAGACCCATCCCATTCAATTCAGCATCGAATACTAGTAAACCAGACGAACACACCTGGCTACAATGGAAATACGAAAACTAAATATTCCCCCGGCGCCCGTAAACGTCGGTAGCCGGAGGAAGTGGCCTTGGCGCCCAATCAGGGGGCGTTGCGAGTCAAGAGTCGAGGGGGTGGTGTTGGGCGGGTGGTTTTTTATTGTGACGGGAGGGAGGGAGGGAGTACTAACGACGAAACGTTGACTTCCGCTATAGTTCCCGCGTTATACTGCGTTTCGTTAATTGTTTTAACCATTTTTTGCCCATAAAAACCATGGGCTTCGTCCGATCGGGTTGCTGAGATGGCAGGCACAACTGATACCAAATGGGATTTTTGTGCGAAAGAACGAATTTTTTAGACCACGTTAAAGGCACAAAACGGCCCAGACGAGGGACGGCAGACGGACATTGCAAATTTGGAATCTCCATGTCTTGAAACGTAAAGTATCAAATTTTGATGGGGGGTTGTAAAAAATTTTTCGTGACCGAAAACATAGGGTTATTATTCAGAATGAATAATAAACCAAAACGAAGGGGGGGAGGGTGTTGATGGAGGGAGGAGTGGGGGCTGGGCTCAAACGGCTCAGTTTCTTATAACAAATTTTGTAACAAAGTTTGACCCGATTTCATTCCCACACAGCGTGACATTTCTCGCCATCGTCTTCAAGAAATGAAAATCGTTGCGCTGACTGAAGAAATTAGTGGAATGCTTTTCAGATATATAGTACTAGATATTTTTGTAACTTAGGGCAACCATGAGCCCTAACCGCCGAACCATTTTGTCATGCCACCATTTTGTCTATGCCACCAGTCAATCGTTTTCTAATTGTCAAATAACCTGACAAACGACCAGGACAGAAAAGAAGGCTGTGCAACTGCAGCGCAGGGCCTGTTTGGCTTTGACGAGTTGCATGCAGACGCCCCCACAGCTGCGCTAGAGGTCCCTACTTACAGGCTGGAACTGGGCCTTGTCAGGTGGGGGGTGGTCCCACTCCATGGTCTATTATACAGACGGATCAGTGGCATAGCAGGTGCAGGATTCTATGGCTCAGCGACGTGGACAATGATAACAATGGGTGCGCTTTTTCAGGTGTGACAATGTGCGTGGAGCACCTTCACTGCAGGGGCCTGAAACGGAAAAGAATATACATTATGTCTGACAGTCAAGCTGCGCTTAAGGCCCTGATTTCCTATACCATCACTTTGAAGGAGGTTTGGGAATACGTCGTTAATTAGTTTTGTGTCATTCGTCAAAGTTAATGTGCTGGGCTGCTAGATATTGGAGTTATACGTACTAGACAAAATATAACCGATAAATATTGAAAAGTTGTTAATATTTCATATAGTTTGTCACATAGATGTGAAGTTTTATCTCAGTTTGAGTTGTAGTTCATAGTTAGCGTCGTCTCAAAATAACCTAATACATCTCGACAAGTTCCAAAACACTAATAGGGACAGAATGAGGAAAACGGTTTCGGAACCCGATACTTCTTCACTTACAGCGACAACGGAAGTTTCTTCGAAACAGCCAAGATCTAGTATAGCAATCGAGACTAGCTCTGAATGTAGAATTTAAACACCTTCCGCTCTTCTTACTTTCTACTTATCTGTTCTACGTTCCTTTCCTCGAAAGTTGGCAGTAAGCTCTGCTTCGCGAGAGAGAACTCATCCTCCCTTTCTGTAGAACGTGAGTGTTAAAGTTGAAATTCTGTCTTCCGCCTGAGTGACTGCGGTAGGTCGCTATCGTCGTATTGAAAACAAGATTTATTCTAAAATGTTGTTCTCGTAGCATTTGGATTATTCATAGTTCAAACACAGTGGTTTACATTGATTGTGGTGGAAACGCTAATGATGGTGTTAGAAAAGTTGTTAATTTACGTGCAAAAATAAGGGGAAAACATCAAATATTCTTGAACGATCGCTCCAATTGAAACCTGTGAGTTGAATCCGTGAAGTGAGATGAAGTTGGCGGAGTTATTTACACCACAACGCGCTCAAAAAGCTCTTGAAACAAAAGCCTAGATTAACGTAACTTTTGTGCTCTAAATCTAAACTGCCCATAAAAAAAAACCTTTTCCGTCAAAAGATCGCGTTCTCCTGTGTTCACGCAATCTCGAGCATTTTCACCTCCACCCTCCGTCAACACTAATCGGACGTGATCCGCATCAGCGCACACCAAAAGATACCAGGATCCATCGCGTAGCTCTATCAAATGTATCGATCCTCCAGAGTCAGTTGGCTGAAAACGACCATTTAACCCCCCCTTCCAATAATCACAAAGAGACTGAAAATTAGTCATGCTTCCACAACCCTGGGCCGTCTTCATTCGCCATTCGTTGACATTCATCGCTCGCTCGGTATAATTTGGTTTTTGTTGGTCGCCCGTTAATCGAAAAACGCTGCAAAATTACGCAACGGTTAATTGTTCTTTTGCGCAGCTTGACATAGTCTCACACCTCCGAAATCCATCCCCTTGGATTCAGCATCGAAAAGTACCTGTAAACGTTACGAAACATGCCCTGACTACAATGGAACAACGAAAATTGACGTTGGCACGACCAGACGAGTTGAACTCACGGGTGGTTTGAGTGTGGCAGTGCGAGAAATGCGCGCAGGCTGTAGAGAACGATAACATTCGCTATATTGCCCCGCGAGTTCCTTCTTGTTTTAGAACAAGCCTCCCAATATTTACTGTGATGTCACTGTTCTCCATTTAGACCGGTCGTTAGGCAGTCTTCAACATTTGAGATCCTTCTCACTCGACTCAGCCTCAAAAAATATCAGGCGGCTAGTGCGATTGGGTTGTCGAGGTGGTGAGCACAACTAGATCCCAAGTGGAGTTTTCATGCAAAATATGGGTTTTGTAGACCACGTTAACGGCAAAATATGGCCCGGACTGCAGATGAACATTGGTGCCCCCACGCAAATTGTTTAATCAATTCTCAATAAAACGTACACTCAGCGCATAGAAGTAGGAAGCTCAAGGAAGGGTGAGAGAACTTTCCCTCACCCCTGAGGCCAAGGGCGGAGCGAAGGGCTCACAAACGACGCGAACTGGAGGTGGTCAAAAAGAACTTCATAAAACAGCCGGAGTGGAAAGAATCTCATTCCTTTATTCAGTCTCTGTTCAGCTAAAAACAAACGTCACTTAAAGTCAAGTTTTGATTTGTTCATCTCCTCCCTACAGAAGTCCAGTTAGCGAGCCGTGGATTCATCGTCACCGTAAAAGCCGGGTGGAAACTCAATCAGGCCTTTCTCGTACCACTATCCCGGGAATCGCGGTTGCCCTTCTGTGTGCGAACCACATACTACCATAGACAGGATAGCGCTCAGTAGAAATGGTTCCCTTTCCGAGGGTAACATCTCGTGATGCGCAAATCAAGTTGCGCCTCCGAGACAGTTGGTAGTGTACGAAGCGCGTCGTAATTGATGCCAGTACTTACGACATTATACCTTGTCTTGGCGTAAGGGTGGTGCATGTGGAACTGAGCACAGAATAAAGCGCAGCCAGCCGAACCTTTGGAATATGGTTTTTGCACACGCAAGGCTTGAGGAGGTGGAAGCTGACCACATCCGTATGAAGTCAAAACAAGTTGTATGAACAATAAATCAAAAGAGGTATTCAGGTAAAACAAATGCACATTTCGTGAGAAACCGAGAAAGAAAAGTCTTTGAAAATGAAGAGAATTAAATCTTCAGCAACAAGCACATTTCTTCATATACTTGTGCTGGAGTAGAAATATTTTGGGCATCTTATCGATAGTCAAGAGATCTCAAAGATGAGCAACATCTTCTCTATGCGTATTGCCCTGTTAATGTTGTTGTTCTGTAGTACCCTAGTCTACAACTTCACGTGTCGCTGTTGCGAGGACACTTTTGTTGGTGTTAACATTCATGGTCTTTCCTTCCCAGCTAATTCAGTGAGTAGTACGGGTTCAGTTTCTGAACTCATGCTAGCTCCTCCGCTGGAGACCGCCCACTCTGTCGTATCCTTCCAGATTCTTGTCGCCTGTTGGTTTTGATACTGCGTTTGTTTGGTGAACTGGCTAATTTTCTAATTTCCCTCGTCTGGAAATTTACGTTTTTATTAACACACCTACTAGCTAGGTTTCTCGTCCTCAAATTTCCACGCCGCAGAACCCACAACACCACTACTCTCTGGCCAGACTATTCCGATTATTGTATTATTATTTTGTCTTATGACTCCCGTGCAACTAATGCAACTAAAACTAGGGTTTCTCGTTTTTTCTCAAAAACGGCTTTAACGATTTTGATTAAACTTTCACATTGCCCTCTACTGGGCAGTCTCATGAATTATCTGTGCATCTGTCTCTCAAAATCGATCAAAGCGCTGTCCTAACTCTAGAATATTCACCTTCAGAAGGGAGGAGGACGTTCATAAATCGCTGGAGTTTTCTTCTTGTGGGGCGAAGTTATGGCCAAGCGGTATTGTGGTTTTCCAGTTTGTACGAAAATCGAACGAATCAGATAGTTCGATCCCCAGGTTTTATACTTCTCAAACATATTCCGTAGTAACACTGCGAACGCCTGTTTATGAAGCGAATCACTCAAAGAAAGCAGCGTGGTGCGTCGCAGTATACACGACGGAGTTTCTAAGCGCACGAGTACGTTTCACAACTCCTTCGTTCTGGTTCGACATTTTGCGCCCGTTCTGGATTATTTGTCATCTTGGGAGCTTTATATGAGAAGAATAACGTTCATTCTAATCTGACAAGCGCAGCAAACAAAATCGTATCTCTCGTTCAAGTGTTCCCGAATCATGGTGATTTTTTTCCCAAGTGAAAACCTAACTTGGGAAGTTGTTGAAGATCATATGTAAACAATTCAGCTCGAACTGTGTGTCATAGTGGTTGATCATCTCTGAAAAGATGAAATATTTACATTCGAATCTACGTTGAAATATCTGGTGCGTTGCAACACACAACTTTCCTTAGCTCTACGTCAATTCACTTTGTACATGGCTAATTCTATTTAATCAATTCATTTATCACTCAGTTAATTTGAACTTGGTCAAACAACGCTTTACGGCAGCAAGAAGCGGTAGCGCTTACAGTTCCGTAATTTATTGTGCTGCTCGTACTCATTCCAGGACCATTATTGAGCAAATGGTACCCAGAAAATTAATGAGGCTGTAAACACGGATTTTTTGGAGGAGGATAGTAATCACTTTTGCAGAGTTATTGGGTAATAACTGTTAGAACTGGTATTAAGCGAAACGGCGGTAGTTGAAATTCAGGAATTTCTGGAGAGAGCCCCATGTATCTCATGAGCGTTTTTAAATACTCACCCTATAGGTATTGAATCGGACTACAGTACCAATTTTCTTTAACATTCTACTAACTTTCCAGCGGAGTTTAAAGGGAAAAAACCACGGCAAAAACGCTTTTCGTCGAAAATTTTGATAATTTATTGTGCTGCTCACGTCATTTTCCCACAAATGGGAATCCGATGGTATAATTATCTTATTAAGAGCTATCTATATAAAAAATTTAATCAAAATCGTTAGAGCGGTTTTTGAGAAAAAAAATTTGGTGTTTTGATCACTATGAAAACTATAGTTAACTTTCGGTGGATTTTGCCCATACCCTTATTTTTGCGTCCCATGGTAACCTGTAGGCTAGACATCAAGTTTCAACTGATTTGATACGGTTGTTTTCTCTAGAAACCGCGCTAAAATCAATTTCGTCGAAAATTTTGATAATTTATTGTGCTGCTCTCGTCATTTTCCCACTGATGGGAATTTCATGGTATGATTATCATGTTAAGAGCTACCAATATTAAAAATGTAATATAAATCTTTTGAGCGGTTTTTGAGAAAAAAAATATTTGGTGTTTTGATCACTATAGTTATTATAGTTAACTTTCATTGGATTTTGTTCATACCCTTATATTGGCGTCCAATGGTAACCTGCTGGCGAGATATAAAATTTGATTTGATTTCGTACGGTGGTTTTCTCTAAAAATCGTATACAGACAGACATACACACACAGACCATTTTCCCAAATAGTGTTTTTTGGACTCAGGAGGGTCTGAAACGTAAAGATCTGAAGAAAACTCAAAATTTTTTTTCAGCCGATTACATAACTTCCCTTTCTACTTCGTAGAGCCAAGGAAAGTAAAAAGATGTTTAGTTTTTTGTGAGTATCGTAACACATCCGAATTTAGGTTCCGGTGCTATAACGCGAGGAAGTTTAAAAGCGTAGAAACCGTTTGGGTTCTGAACAAAAATGAGTTCAGGAGAGTTGTGTGGGTTTTTTAAAGATGCCATAATTCTTAGCAGGTGGCTTATTAACTCACAAAACGTTTTAATTGAGTGGAAGAATTGTTACTCTATCCAGCGGCTTCGAAAACTCCATAAAGAATATAAGAGGGTTAGGAAGTAGCAGCCAATCAAGTAATGAAGTGAAAATCGTTGGACTGGAATGTAACGTCGTCTGTAGATTAAAGAGACTTGGGAAATCAAAGGGTTGGGCCTGATGGTCTTCAGCAAATGGACCGAAAAAAACGAAGCGCTCGCTGCAGCTGTACACGTTTGATCAAATTGCTTTAGGGAATCTCTTTCAAGTGCTTAGAAATTAGTGCTATGATTCGGATCATGGATTCACTTCAATTTTGTCAATGCAATAACGCCATATTGAATTGAATATAGATGATGAAACATTGTATGCATTGTAACCTCTCGTTCACTGTTAAACAACATACAGTCCTCTTCGAATTCGAAATCAGGGAGTCCTGTTAGCTATTTCAAATCGCCTTGAGGTTTATTGAAGAAACGTCTATAACTCGAAGAATAGGGTACAAACGGGCGAGCGAAACTGGAGTTTTTGGCTCAATTTGAGGTGGGAGAAGAAAACCACGCCCTCTGGCCGACTACAGTACGACATTTTTTACCCAGCCGCTCATCCTGTCACGTTGTAGTACGTCAAATTGTATCCCCTCTTTCCCGTCCCTTTTCACTTCCACCGCAATTATTAACCAATCATTCTATAGTACGGGTCATTCAGTATCCTCGGAATTTTTTAATAGTTCTGAAGCTTTTACGAGAGGTTTCAAAATAAGTCTTGGCATTCAGTATAGAGCACGTTTCCCCGATTCATGTTGCGTGTGAGTGAAATCAAAGCGTATACAATGATAAGGAGAACCTCACACGGTGAATGAGAACGTATCTAAATCTGTGGACTGTATTAGGAAGGGTGCTCCAGGCTCAAATCCAACATCCGCCGCGAGGCCGCAACTAACGACAAATATATGCTGGAAAATGAAAAGGAACTGACCTCCTAGGAACTGCAGAATCGGGTTTTCGTCGACAGGTTATCGGAAAAATAAGGCCTCCTTTACGTCCAAATGTTCCAGACGTGAAAAAGCACTGGCAACGAAACAAAGAAAAACGAATCACAACGGACAAGTGGAAAAACAACGGCTAAGTGGAAAAACGCATCGCAAAAAAATTTTTACTCGAAGTTTTACGGGCAGATTGTTAATGTACTTCTCGAATTTGAAAACCTGCCCGTAAAACTTCAAGTAAAAGTTTTTTTGCGATGCGTTTTTGCACTTGTCCGTTGTGATTCGTTTTTCCACTTGTCCATTGCGTTTCGGTTTTGCACTTTAAAGTTTCACTTCTACCATGTGTGACTGTCACACATTTCTTTATTCACAGGTTTACTGCAAATTATGATTTGGTTAGGGTAGGTAAATTGTAATGAATGCATTTTTTATTTTATTTAAACATATTTTATTTTATTAAACAGGGAAACATAATTCAATCCGGGAAAAAAAACATCCATAGCCTACTCTACAATGCGGTGCCCTCTATTGGCGCTGCCGGGCGAGAGCACACGAGCGAATTAAGAAGTTAAGGAGAGCAAAACGACAGGCGGAGGCAACGATGCCCAGCCACGTGGAGAGCGGAAATAAGAAAATAACAGTTGAGCACATGCCGCCGGGACTCTGGTGGAGGACATATCAGACGAGAGCATCTGCTCAGCTGTCCCTCCTATCACCGCTCTCTGCACGCAGCTGCGCATTAAGCAGTTGCCCTCTCTCCACCGCCCCTAGCCTTCCCTCTCTCTATCGCTGCTACACCTGCTCTCGCCGTCGTCTTGCCCTACCAAGTGACCGGTAACGGATTTTCGAGACTCGAAAATCCCAAGACCTCCCTCTCTTCTCTGGTCTATATAGAAGTTTCACTTCAAAAAGAAAAAACGTTAAAAAAGGTGGAGGGGATAGTTTCGCTCGCGTCGCCTTGGTGGAACTTACGACGCGCCAATACAGTCCACGCACAGAATATAGGCTGGCATGAACCGAGAAGTCACTTTACGAAAGACACCAGCACGACTTGAGCAGGCCTAATGTCGATGAAGTGGCGTCGAACCGGTGGGTCTCAAGGTTTTATGACCGCTATATAGTCATCACAACACTTACTTTCAGAAAGCACCTACTCAAAGACCAAATTGCTCCGGACGCATGTAGACACCGCAAATCACAGGGAGAAATCGTACAACACACCACCTCAGGCTGTGACACGTTTAAGTTAGCCAAATTATACACCAAAAACTACGCCATGCGCGGATGAACGTCTATCGAGCTCGTGTCTTCCAAAAGGCTGACTGTAATACGATCAGTCAAGCCTTCCCTAGACTCAACTACATAAACTCGTTTTCTAAAAACAAATTTACAGGCGAAAAACAAACCACACATCACTTCTGGATACTGTAAGTCTTTCACGCAGACAGATTTTAAACACAGACAGTTAACCCTTAAAGTCGCTGCGCAACTATAAACTCAAAAATTGTACTTCACGCTTCCGTTATCACTGACTATGCCATCGACGCCAGACCAACCGACGGAGGATGCCAAGAGCGCAAGTTTTGATGAAAATCATTGTTGTCTGTCAGTGTGTGTCTGAAAACTTACTACTTGAACGAGTTTTCATAAATGCGTGAAAAATTGAATAATTTCCAGTACGATATCTGCACAAATAACAAACATAATTAGATCACGTTGCAAAAAGAAACAAAATTGCCGAACTTGCGTGGTGATGAAGGAGTGGTAAAAGCAGCGTCAGCGTGGGTCTTCGAGGGTGAATGCAGGTACCTCAGGATGTTACTAGTAGAGTTCGGATTCGGTCATATTTGCATATTTTTTTCCTAATATGCATAGGTTTCTAGAAGCAATTTGTGTCCAATTTCACGGCGGTAGGTGCCTCCAATTTTAAATTTATCTGTCATATTTTGTCATATTTCGGGGTTTAAAAAAATAACATCATATTTTGGGTGTTCGGTCATATTTGACATCATATTTCAAAACTTTGATTTTTTAATTTGTACACTTTAGTTTTGTTAGTAAATTCGGAAGAAATAAAAAAAATTTCTCAACCTAGGTAGGCGTTTCACCTTTTAACATTGCAAGTCAATGTTTAACGTAGCGTTATTGAAGGATTAGTGGCAGGCTTCCCAAATAAGTCAAGCCAAGCAACAATGCCTAAGCCTCGACTGTCCGTTTCTCCTTTTCCGGTCAATAACCAACACCCTAATCTTATATTATCCTTCTCGGATGATGGCTGGTCGGGTTGGTGACCTACCTAAGCAATATACCCAACCCAAGAGTGGCTCAAGTTATGGGAAATCCCCACAGGTATTTGGATGAATCCCCGTTCATTCCTCCTAGTCACCTTTCACTTACATGAGTCATGTAACATGACACGATTCCGATTCCGGTCATTCTGTCCTCAACCGACCACACGTGAATGTTCAGTGTTAAGTCCGGATTTTAATTCAAATTAAATATGCCAAAAGAAAAGTTGAGTAAAAGTGCGCTGATGAGAAAATGTGCAGCAGAAGACACCAACTTCACGACGGACGGCCGAGTCCTGTACTGCCAATTGTGCCAAAAAGAGGTAACTGCCGTGAGGATGTGGAATGTGGAGCAACATAAAGCAACGGCTCAACACCAAAAAGCTTTGGGTAAGGCAAAAACAGAAAAAATGTCTGTGCAACCCCTCATTTTTTCTGCTGCTGGAGACGCTTCGAACCGGAATGATTTCAACCACAAAATATGTGAGTTATTTCTTAAAACGAATATACCGCTATATAAATTGGAGCATCCTGTGATGAGGGAATTTTTGAAGGGTTACGGGGGAGAAAAAACTGAAATCAATGTTCCCCACGAATCGACGATCAGAAAAAATTACGTGACGCCTGCATATGAACAGGTTCTTAAGAAAATTAGAGAAGACATTGGCGATTCACCGATATGGGTTTCTGTGGATGAAAGCACTGACGCTTGCGGGCGATATATAGCTCATGTCATCGTTGGACAACTTTCTTCCAAAAAGCCTGGAAAAGGGTACCTTATCTCCTGCAAAGAATTGGATACAACTAATCATTCCACAATCGTTCGAACTGTGCAAGACGCTTTACGGATTCTTTGGAACTCAACAGAAAATAAGGAAAGGAAACTGTTAGCTTTCGTTACGGACTCAGCCGCTTACATGCTGAAAGCAGGTGAGATTCTATCAGTTTTATATCCCAAAATGATTCACGTAACTTGCTTGGCGCATGGACTTCACAGGGTTGCAGAGGAACTTCGAAATGCTTCTCCATCAGTGAACAAGCTGATATCGTCTGTGAAAAAAGTATTTATGAAGGCACCTAGGAGAGTGAGGATCTTCAAAGATGCCAACCCAGAGCTCCCTCTTCCTCCAGAGCCAGTCCTAACAAGGTGGGGAACTTGGATTTCAGCAGCTATTTATTACGCCAAAAATTACGACAGAGTCATGCTTAGTGACAGTCATGTAAGTGACCTTTTTTCATTTTAATTAAGTATCCAGTTATAAAGTAGTTTGTTGGAACGTAATTTGTAAATTTTGTTGAGATACAAATATATAGCGAATAATACAAATACACTTTCACTTTCTTGAAATATTCCCCATTTTGTATAAATAACTAAACATTTAGGTATACTACTATGAATCCTGTTAGGCTGAAAAGAAGTAATAGGGTTTTTTTCGTTACTGTAGGTAGGTTCTAGGTTGGTATTTTGAATTTGTTTTGGAACTTCCACTAGATATTCTGCTTTTTTTCGGTCATATTTAGCGTCATATATGAAGGTTTTTAGGTCATTTTTCAAGTCATATGTACAGGGGTTTTCAGTCATATCCTGACGTTTTTCACGTCATATCGATCCGAACTCTAGTTATTAGTGTTCAACAGAAATCGGCTGGTACCACGAGGGTTACGTTGGCTTTTTCCCTTCGCGTTAACCTAGATCACTCACTCTATGATATTTCGATTCAGTCGACACAGGCATTTCTAGGGTTAATCGCTTCAAATAATATGATCTCCCGGTGATCCGATGGCAAAGCGAAATCACTCGGGACTGGTTGAAATCTAGTAAAGTGCCTCTCTGCGTCCACGTTGCCAAGTTGGAAAGAAGGAGCTCCTGAGAGGTTCCCGCATTATCCTCCGTGTGTAGACAAGCTTCCCGGGATGAACAATTACGTAAAACTCTCGCTAACTCGACTCTCCCGCTCGACGAAATTGAATAAATGCGGTCCAATTTGCAAGACCAAACAAGACCCATGAATAATAAATCAGATGCTGCTAGTGCAGAATGGAAGAACTTTCATCAGAAAGTTTCATCAAGAATTCCCTTATTTCACTGGAAATAATGACGTCCTTGCAAAGCACCGGCGTTAAATGTGACGTCGCGTTTATGAGTGATACCGCGCACTTGTCCGAGTCATAGCGAAAGTGATTGTTGAATTTGACGTCACATCGCTTTGGACATATATTATCACGACCATGGACTCAATTTAGGACATTCAAAACATCCAAACAGGGTGTAACATTATGTTATAAACTGAAATAAAATATCTGGAGCGCAGCAACACACAACTTCCCGCAACCGCCGACGACCTGCTACATTCACGGGTGCTATATCTTCGTTCAACGCATTTATACGGAAACATTTATGGAGAACAAAATGTAGGTAGTTGTTAGGTGAGAGTACTCTGTGAGTTTGATTGAAATAGTTTGAGCCGTTTTTCCGAAAATTGTCAAAATACAGTATTTTTGACACATTTTGGTTTTTTTGTCTATTCAGCAAAAACAGAGATAAAAACAACACATTTTTGCTTTTTAAGCCTGTATCGTCGTTCACCGTATTTTCATGGAGACATTTATTGAGAAGAAAGGTTTTGTACTGACTGGAGATAGTCTGAAAGTTTAATCAAAATCGTTAGAGCTGTTTTCGAGAAAAATCCGAAAACCCTAGTTTTTGGTACATTTTCGCTCCTTTTTACTTTCCGCTCCTCTAAAGGGAAAGGAAAGTATAGTAATCGTGTCAACGTCATTCGTTTTGAGGCCTACTGAGTCTAAAAAACCTAATTTCGGCGCGTGGTCCGCGCGTGTGTGTGTGTGTGTCTGTAGTTCGATTTGCACGAGAACAGCTGATCCCATTGAGCTAGTTCTTTTTTTTGTTTTGTTCGTTATTTTTTGTAGACACCAAAATAAGGTTATGGACGATTTCGGCCGGTGGGAAGGGGGTGGGGGGACGAAAATGTACCAAAAACTAAGGTTTTTCGCTTTTTTCTCGAAAACGGCTCTAACGGTTTTGATTAAACTTTCAAATTATCTTATACTGATCAATACCTAACTTTTGTTCTGTATACATATCTCTATGAAAATACGGTGAACGGAGATTTAGGCCTATGAAGCAAAAATAGGTTTTTTACGCTTTTTGGCAAAACGGCTTCAACGACTTTCGCCAAACTTACAGAATGTTTTCGAATAGTTAATACCTATATATTGTTCTCAATAAACGTTCCTCAGACATTTCATTGAACAAAGATAAAAATCAAAGTGTGTCGAAAATAACGTTTTTTCGAACATTTCCGTAAATGCCAGGGTAACTGCATCACCAGATGGGATAAATCCTAATGGAGTCTTTTAGTCACCCGTACCCACATTTCGTTATTGTTACGATGTCGGGGATTGGTGAATTCAGACACTAACGCTGTTTCAGGAATTGGTTTACTACAAAATAGAGGATTAATATGAGTGCAGGGTTAATAGGAGCCGGTCGGTCGCGGGGAATCTATATCGTTCTGCCGGGCGTATTCGACTGCCCAACCCTGGAGAAGGGATCCGCGGTGCCGCTTGCTCGTCGAGTGCTGACGCGTGTGGAAACCCTCTCCTTTGTCCTACTTTAGGGGTACCCGGGGTGAATCCAATGCTTCTCGTAACAGCCCCCCCCTCCAATGAAATTCGTCCCGAATTTATTACTTCTGTGCCACAGACAACCAAAGCTTGGGGAGTAGGGAGAGAGAAGGGGTAAGGAAAGTATGGGTAATTTCCCAGCGACGCGACTGACTCCCAAACAGAACGAATAGTTAAAAGAATAGCTGCAACAGAACCCAAATACAAACACAATAATGACACCTTAAATATTCAAAATCCCACATTATATTGACCCCCTTACACAAAACAAGTTAACATATTACGTCAGGCATGGAGGCCTTTAAAACAAAAAATGAAAATGGTCATTAAAGGCACTTATCGTCACAACACAAACGCAAACCAGGCATCGAGGCCTTTAAAACAAAAAATAAAAATCGTCATTAACGGCGCTTATCGTCACAACATAAGGCGCAAACCAGGCATCGAGGCCTTTAAAACAGCATATTAAAACACAAACGCAAACCAGGCATCGAGGCCTTTAAAACAAAAAGTAAAAATCGTCATTAACGGCGCTTATCGTCACAACATAAGGCGCAAACCAGGCATCGAGGCCTTTAAAACAGCATATTAAAACACAAACGCAAACCAGGCATCGAGGCCTTCAAATAACATATTGACAGGTGTCCAAAAAAATGTACATAAAGAGGTTTTATCGTCCGTCGTTACAAAACAAAACGCAAACCAGGCATCGAGGCCTTTAAAACGGCATATTAAAACACAGACGCAAACCAGGCGCCGAGGCCTTTAAAACAACACCATGTTGATATTCAGTACACTTTATTTACTATATATTATACTTTCCAATCGGGACACGATTACTGGCTACCCATACCGATCAGTGGCCAAGTGAAGGGATCACAGGGTGCTTGCGAAGTAGGTTACTCTTTGGAGCAGGCACCTTAGCCCATTGTTTACGTTCCCTGAATTGAGTTGCTGGCTAAATTCAGGGCCCGCAATACAAATGGCTCGGATCGAGACTAATTCACCCAGCAAGTGAATGTACCTCCTACGACAGGTCCTTGCGCCTGTTGAGTCCTACAGCGCCAGCTTCAACTATTATCTAGTAATAATGGTTATAACAATCTTTACAACTATGCATACAATTATGACGGGGTTTACTTCGAGTGGAAAAATTATTATCACACGAATAAACGTACGAACTTAACGTGGAGTCAGTATTTACACGATGTGAGATTTGAAGGGTTGACTGCCAAGAGGTTCTCAAGTTCTGGTTGAGGAGTGGGGCTTCCCGTTGAGGCCTCGTCGTCTCTTTTCGCGATCCAAGTCTGGGCTGTCCGAGGAGCTTCGAATTTCTCCGGGGCTTCTAGACAGACGAACAGACTGAGACTTGGTATCTCGTTTCTTGTGCGACGGCGAATAGCTCGCTGAGCGGGATCGTCTGGGCTTCTTTCTGTCCCGACGCTCGTCGTCCCCGCGGTGGGACTTGGATTTTCGTTCGGGGCTTCGACTCGTAGATCTGTCGTCTTTGTACTTGTTCTTTGATCTCTTTTTTTTGCATTCGTGGCGTTTACGTTTTTTACCTTCTTTGCTCCTCTTTTTCTTTTTCCGCTCGTCGGCCGAATCGTCGCTCGACGACTGGTTACTGCGCGAACGGTTTCTCTTTCGCTCATCGCCTCTTCTCTTCCTGTGGTCGCTAGAATAACCGTCACGCGAAGACGATTTCTTCATCGACTTCCCCATTTCTAGTTCCTGACTGTCGCTCTCTCTGGTTTTTGACCGCGAGGTGATTTCTGACATTTTGGGTTCAGCTGGTGGCGGTGAGGGGCTCACAGATTTCTGTCTGTCTGAATAGGAGCTAGATCGAGATCTGGAGGGTTTGGGTTTAGGAGGCCTCGGCTCATCTTCAGACGAGAGCGCACGATCTCTTTCGAGTCTGGGTGAAAGGTCGTTGTATGGAGGAGAAGATTCGACGGGATTAAGCGTTTGTCGCGGAGGAGACGGGCTTCCCGAAGAGCTCCTTCTTTCGGGGAAGCGTTTCTCATTGGACGACTGCGTTCCTGGAGGAGGCGAGCTCCTTTGGTCGAGAGAAGAACGCGAAGTAGTTCTCGACCTGCGTCTTTCATGATTGATACTTTGAATGGGCATAGGGTACGACGAAGGGGATCTTCTCTGCGGCGACGGGGACCTCCTTCTTTGAGGGGAAGGCGGCCGTTCGCTCGACGATCTGTCCGAACTTCGAACGCGATGTCGAGGAGGAGAAACAGAACCAGCGGCGCCGTTAGGTTTCAACTTGGGATGTTCCGCTTTGTCAACAATTCTAACAGGCGATCGAGAAGACCTCGGGGGTCTGAGGGGATGACGCGGAGTTACTGAACGCGAGCGAGATCGGGAATCTGATGAAGACGAATCGCTACTCGGCCTCCTCTTTGGCATTTTCCTCTCGGGAGTGTCACGGCCTGTACGGGGCAAAGGGAGAGAGGTAGCGGCGGGTCGGGTCGACTCTGCGGAGGTGTGAGGAGGAGTTGCAGCGGGACGGAACGGGGTCTAGCGAAGTGAATCCTCAATCGGCGCCGTGAACTTGACTTACTTGCGGCCCTAACTACGGCGAAGCTAAAAACATTCGCTCGACTCGCGGAGTTCAGTCCCGACCGGCTCCTATTAACGTTTTCTATATTTTCCGGCGCGGTAGAGTACGGCACTTGACACTGAATTGTGAGAGAATGTTCCGAATCGGGTTACCCGGCGCCTCCACCACTGTTACGATGTCGGGGATTGGTGAATTCAGACACTAACGCTGTTTCAGGAATTGGTTTACTACAAAATAGAGGATTAATATGAGTGCAGGGTTAATAGGAGCCGGTCGGTCGCGGGGAATCTATATCGTTCTGCCGGGCGTATTCGACTGCCCAACCCTGGAGAAGGGATCCGCGGTGCCGCTTGCTCGTCGAGTGCTGACGCGTGTGGAAACCCTCTCCTTTGTCCTACTTTAGGGGTACCCGGGGTGAATCCAATGCTTCTCGTAACATTATCTATAATTATTTGTGTATATATTTGTTGAACGGAGATATAAGCCAAGTTGACTCAGAGAAGGAGATTTGTCGAATATTAATTTATCGGTATTCCAATTTTCTCAAAAACGGCTCTAACGATTTCGATCAAACTTTCGGAGTACTCTCAGCTAACTAGTCCCTACATTTTGTTCCAAATAAATGTTCCTGTAGAAATGCGTCGAACGAAGATATGGCGCCCACATATTTAGGTGGTGTTCGAACTTAAAGGGATCGCAGAAAGTTGTGTGTTGCTACGCACCACTCGTTCATCGATGGAAATCGCTTATAACCTCATTTTTGCGTCTAAAAAATCGCGAAAAAAAAATAACCAGCTCAATCGGTTCAGCCGTTCTCCCGCAAATCGAACTACACGGACCACGCGCCGAAATTAGGTTTTTTGGATTCAGTAGGCCTGAAAGCGTAAATATCTGAAGAAAATCCAACTTTTTTTTATACGGTTACCATACTTTCCTCGCCCTTGGGACGCAGAAAGTAAAAGAAGGGAGGCTCTCGTTTTGGCGAATGGTCTAAAATTGGCAGCCCGTTTGAGCAAATGAGCGATCGTTTCGGTAACGGTTACCACTGGGAATAGAGCGTGTTTCAGCAAAGGAGCAACATGCAGTATTGGTCAAAATGACTAGAATGATCACTCACGTTGCGTTAAAAACTGCGCGTAGTACGCCGCGTCGAATTTATGAGTTCATTCATCATCATCATGTTCCTCGTTTGGCAAGTTGTCAGTGGTGGGTTTGTAGCGATTTGCAACGTCAGAGAGAAACATCATATCCAGGGTTCCCCCAGGACTTCCAGGAGTCGTCCATACGCTCCTAGCGTATGTGGACCTCCGTTCGATGCACCACAAAACGGCCTCGCTGCCTTCTCATAGAGAGACATTCATGGTCGCTAATATTTACATCCACCTTCACAGGATCCCAAGGCCACCTTTTACTCAAGCGCACATCCACAGGTCATTGTTTGAAGCCAGCATGAAATGTACGTTCCCGAGTTGTGTAAAGTCCTTGAACAGCAGTCGGTTGATGAGCTGACCAGTGACTTGTCTATTGATATTGCTATGACCAGGGTAGACTTCAATGAATCTCGGAGACGGGTTTTAGTGTAGCACGAACTTGTAATTGAAGAGTTGGAAAATCACAAGATTTGAAAAGTTAGATGTACAAAGAGAAGTGACCAGAACAGGATATGATTTGAGTAAGTAAGCGCGAACAAGGAGGGCTCAGAAGGTGTGAAACTGGTTGTACGGGGAAGGAAGGAGAAATCCGAATTAGATGTCGATGAGAGGTGAAATCAGTGTCAGTTTGGGGAACTGGTAGTAACATGTAGTAACTCATAGGTGAATGTGTTTGGGAGGAGTTGTTTGTTTTGGAGAGGAACCTAAATTGAGGGGAGGGAAAGTCCAGAAGAAGGGAAAATCTGTTGTCAATCGGTAATAACTGAAGAGGTGGACTTTCCTTAGATAAAAAAGGCTTGAGATCAGAAGGTGTTCAGGGAAATAACGACTTTGCCATTAGGGTCAATAAGTCCGATTAGGGCAAGTGCGGACATTTTGGAGATGAAATATTCTATTAACTTAGCGTGTGCCGAACAGATGTGTGGCGGCCAGCCGCCACTCTCCACAACAAAAGCCGCCTCATTCCGACAGAGGGCGCTAGCCGAAAACCACCCCTGGAGAGAACAGCAGGCGGCCAACCAGAGAAGGCGACTCCCTCCAGGAGCAGGTATATAAGGGCCTGCCTGCTCAGTCATTCACTACTCAACCCCAAGCGCTGTTGGAAGATCGTCAAATCCCCACGGAACAGGCAACCCCACTCTCCACCTCTCTACCCCAACAACACCTCACACTCCGCTGAAATCGACAAAGCAACCATCTTCGCCGAATCTCTCGAAGAACAGTGCTCCCCTTTTCCCTCGCACGACGACCACACCACCTTCCACGCCGAGGTCAACTCCCTAGTACGCAGCTTCCCTCAAGGGCACCCTGCAACCTTCAGTCCAACCTCCCCGAAGGAAATCAGCGAAACCATCAAAGGCCTCACCAAAAACAAGGCTCCAGGCAGCGATGGCATTTCAAACGGAGTCCTGAAGACACTCCCCAGGATCCACACAGTGGCCATCTGCAACATCATCAATGCCTGCATGCGCCTCCAATACTTCCCTGCAGCGTGGAAAGAGGCCACAATCATCTGCATCCCCAAGGCTGGAAAGCCTCTGAACAAAGCTACTAGCTACAGGCCCATTAGCCTTCTCTGCACCCTGAGCAAGATAGCCGAGGCCATCATTTTAACCCGCCTCATCGAGTTCATGGCCACCAACAAGGTTCTCCCAGACTTCCAACATGGCTTCAGACACCATCACGGAACCTGCCACCAGCTCCTCAGGGTGACTGAATACATAGCTGAGAGCCGAACAAGCATCGGCACACATCCATGCTTCTACTGGACGCCCGCCAAGCCTTTGACAGGGTCTGGCACGAAGGGCTGATATACAAGCTCATCCTGCTTCGCTGTCCACCCTCTCTCATTGGTCTGATTCACTCCTTCCTCACCGACAGGACCTTCAGGGTGAGAGTTGGCAAAACTCTATCCACCACCCACCGCATCACGGCTGGCGTACCCCAAGGCTCAAAACTCTCCCCAGCCCTCTTCAACATCTTCTGCCATGACATACCAGTCCACGAGAAGATCGTCACTGCTCAATATGCGGACGATGTAGCTCTCCTCTACACCTCCAAAACCAAGCTGCACTGTGCCACAGTCATGAATAAGTTCCTGCCGTCCCTGCTCAGCTGGTACCACAAATGGGGACTACGCCTCAACGAATCCAAATCAGAAGCCGTCTTCTCTTCCCGCCGTAACATCCCCCTCCCAAACATCCAAGTGGGGAACCATCCAATCCCCTGGAAACACCAGGCCAAGTACCTCGGTGTCACCTTCGACAGGAAACTCAACTGGTACAGGCAGACCCTCGCAGTTCGCGCCAAAATCAACGGAGCCTTCATTGCTCTCCGGCCATTCTTCAACAACAGAAAGGTCTCACATCCAACGAAAATCCGTATCTTCAACGCCATCATCAGGAGCATCAGCACCTACGCTATCCCCGTCTGGGGCACGGCCTCCTCCTTCGCAAACTCGAGGGCACCTACATGAAGTCCCTCCGGTGTCCTCCACTCACCCCGCTACATCAGAAACCAGCAGCTCCTGAAGGAAACAGGCCTCCCCTCGCTCAGTGCGGCCGCCTCAGCCTATGCCCTCAACCTCCGCAACTTCGGTGGCGGGTCACCCTAACCCGTCCATCAGCTGCCTCACACAATATGCCCCCAACCCCTCGGACATCATCCGTAGGCCCTGCTCCCTCATTCCACGCTAACCCCGTCCCGTTCCTCCCGCATCGCACATGCGCGCATGAGTCCCCTGCATCCGCAGGCTGGCCTCCCATCCTTCTGGTTTAGAACCTCCGGGTTGGCAACCGCGGGGGAGGGGTTTTAGTCGGTAAAAATCCGACACTACCCATTTGGGTGTCTTTTGAAGATTTCCCCTCCCCGGAAGCGTCCGAAAAAAAAAAAAAAAAAAAAAAAACAGTCATTCAATTCATTCCATCTTCCACCCTTACACCGTTCACATCCTCTGACGACAACCGACCACCTTCAGCGGCTCCAGCGGGGACAATGAGGCCCTCTCGCGTTAGAAGAAGAAGGAGCGACGATTCAACCGAATCCCTCACCGAGAGGAGCTACGCTCAACCGAGCCCTTCAAACGACGCTTCGACGCCTGGGGAACTCGTCCCTCGCCCGCTGCTCGACCGAACCTCCTGACTCAAAACCCTCATCTCGCGTCTCCGACTGAAGGAGCGACGATCCAACCGGATCCCTCACCGAGAGGAGCTACCGCTCAACCGAGCCCTTCGACCTAACGACGCCCGAGAAATCCGTTCTTCACCTCACGCACGCTCAACCGACAGACACAACCAACACACACACACAACAACAATAATTTCGTCGGCCCTTTTCAGGACCTCACACACAATCAAGCAGCGCAATATCTTGAAAAGGGAGGCCCCGACACCTAGTCTCCACATGCATTAAATAAACACGGCGACGAATCAACTGGCTTGTACGATGAGAGACGCTGAGGAGGCTCCCCTGCCTTACGGAACGTGATAATGTCAAGAATTAAGGGAAGCTGTCCTTTTACTAGAATCCATTCAGCAAAACCTCTAATGAAGCTTTGTACGACTGTGAGTGACGAGTTAAGAAGGAATAGTGGATATAATCCTGTCCTGATGAATTATTTGCCTCTTCCAGCTTCCTACTTGTAAATTGCTTTTGAAGATACCTCTCTTCGTCTGCAATATATGCGTCTTTTGATTCCTCAAGTTGCACACACCGGAATGCAAAATTGGGAGTCAGTGCCTCAAAAAACTCGTCTGGCCACCCTTTTTAATCCACTGAATCCTGTTGGGAACAACTGTTTTTATAAATTCTTGAACTGCTTAGAAATCTTTGAGAGTGGATTGGCTTTAATCAATGTTGCTCAGAATTGATCCCATGATTCACATTATGCCCTCTTGCTTGTTCGAGTTTCACATCGTGGTGTTTCGCGATACCAGGTTTTCGGTTTGAAATTCCTAAATGCCGTTTTCCACAGGTAATGATTTGTGTACGATCTGCTTCCATTGGGTGATCCAACACTGACCACCATAGATCGGCACTAATACTTAGAGGAGTGAAGTAAATACAAAATGCTGAAATCACGTGCTACGTGAGAGCAGTGACAAACGTTGTCTCATCCATGTTCAAGTACATCTTGATAATCAGCTGCCAGCAGCTCTCTACATCTTGATAATCAGCAGCTCTCGAACAACTCCATCCATGAATGAACTACCGACACGAGTGTGAAGTGCATTCGAGTCTCCAAATACTAAATATTGCTCACGTGTGAGTTAGTTTTGTAAACGGATAGGACTCTCTGGTTAGTAAGTCGTCACGGCGTGATAGAGCCCCTCTATAGGATTGGTGGAGGAGACTTGCGTGAACTTGAATCTAGTTTTGATAATAACAGCCACGCCTGCTTTCCCATCTTCCCGTTCTCGTCTAAATACACTGCATCGCTTCAATGTACGACACCGAAGTTAAAACAGTGTCAGCAACTTTATTTCAGAAACTCAGAAGATTATTCACCTTTTTTTCAATTTTTCCTTCAATCTTTTCTTTCCTGATTGCATCCATAAGGATAATAATAATAACATCCAGAAACAAAAAAATTAATAAACTAAAAAATGAACACTTACGTGCCCTTCCCAACGTGCCCTATTCCAGTAGACGTGGCTGAAGAACTTGACGGTTTTTGTGTTTGGAGAGACCTATGTCAATGGACATCTGGTTGATTTTATTGGCTTTCTATAACCAATCAAATAGTTAATCAACCACTATGCCAGTTATCATCTCAGTTTCAGTCAGTTAAAGTAATGATCAGTCAATAGCGTTTATCTGATTGACCGCTAATTGTGTTTCGGTCCCATTGTGCTGTCATGTGTTTCTCATTTCCTTGAACTTCATTTCAATTGAGTTTATGCATTTATGAACAAGAAGACATTTACTTACTTCACTTCAATTTGCTACGCTTAAAATATATCAGGTCTGTTCCCTTAACAAATGACTATTCCTAAACCTTTGACGAGGGTTATATCAGCAATCCACTGATGCACATTTACATCATATTGAATGAGTCTGTGAGCCTGTCCTTACAAAATTCAATCATATCACCATCAAATATCAAGGAAAACAGTCCATTGCATTTTTCAGAATCTGATAGATCTTGAAAGGTACCAATAGGTTGATATGCTCAACCATTTTTAGGCCTAATCAATACAGCAAGCAGCCTCCTCAATAGTAGACTTTCAAGTGACAGTGAAAGTGGTCATATAGATATTGGAATCATTCATAACTTCAGTAAAACTGTTGAAACTAGGGCAAATTTTGTAGCTTAAAACATATGGGGGGGGGGGGGGGGGGCAAGGAAAATAATGTTAACATTTACTCATCATTTATTAACAAGTCCTTACAACGATGAACATGGATTCAGGATAAAGTACACAGTAAAAGATTACATGGGTATTTATACACACAATATACAAGTTTTCTTTTGCTTTCATAAATTTATTCTTTTTCTGTTTTGATGGTCACCTTATCAAGACGTTCAGCCTCGTTAGAACTAGCTGACTGCCCCGATTTCATATCTTGAGAACCGTTTTCCAATTTTATGATAATGGAACTGTTGTTTATTGATCCACCAAATGATTCTGTGCCGCTGTTGTCAACATTATCACTGCTCAAAGATCCTACGATCAAGTGAGGGGCGTGTTTAATCAAGTTCAACCCATTTGATAATGACTGCCCTTCGTTCTTTTTTTGATTCCTCTTCAATTCCTCAGAATCAGCCATGAAATGGGAGGTGAGCGCATCAGGGAAACTACTTTTGTTGGCTGTATCCTGAAACACACAGTATTTCTATATACTTCTACGTATAATTCTATACTTCACACGTTAGTTAAGAGTTGGTTGACTTCATCTGCGGCATGTCTGTCCTAGTAGCAGTTCAGTGTGACCTGTCATAACTGGAAACGCAACGTAAACTAAAACAGGATTTTTAATCAGTGGAATAATAGCAAATCTCTGCTCTACTATGGAGCATGTCTGGAGTTTTTGTTTCTAAATTCTTAAAGAGAAGCGGACGGATCAACCATCAGAAAGTATAAGCGACGTTTGACTGCTTTTAAGCATTTAACCAGCCCTGTATGACAGAAATAGTGCCAGAGTGAAAAGGCCATGTCATCGTATAGCTTAGTTATTCAAAGCCATACTTGATGTAGTTATGACATTTTCGACTGACGCTAATAGAAAAAAAGCTTCAAATTATTACACAAATTTTGATTATTCTCTTGTTCTGCACGATTACACAGCGTGACGCAGTCTCACACCTTGGAAACCCCATCCCATCCAATTCAGCATCGAAATTCAAATAAACGATTTGAAACATGACCTGCCAACAATGGAACAATGGAACTTAACATTCTTCCATGCAAAGAAAATGGCTGGATGTGACTAGTCAAACTGACAGGAGGCTGGAAGGAGGCAGGAGGTAGAGCAGGAAATAGGTAGGCGCATCCTGGGATGAAACGATAACTTGTGCTACATTGCCCACGAGTCCTTCCAAGTAGAAAAGTTCGTCTCACTATATTTACTGTAATTTCATTATATTCCTCCTAGATGCAGTGGAACACCTCTGAAACTCTTCCTATTTGGTTCAGGACCAAATAAAACCTAGGAAATGATACCAAGTGTAATGTTATTGTAATTTTGAGGGAAGCTGTGGTTTTGGGGGTGGTAATGTGGAGGCAAATTTTGAGTGGAGTTTCCTGAACAAAACCAGGTGTGTTATTCAGAATTCATAATAAACCATAATGAGAGGCATTTCCCACCATTCCTGAATCACCATCCTGTTCAGCAGTGCATACATTTAGGATACCAATCATTTATCTCATTTCAGTAAGATGAGCTGTATTTCAGTATACGTTTAAAATATTAAATAAATGCCATGAATGAGTATAAAATCTTCTGTCTGACCATTAACATTTTGTATTCGGCCTCATTGCAATTGGGATTTCAACAGTTTTATATAAGCACCCGTTCGTTTTTTTTTTCCTCAGTAAAAAGTAAGTTATTCTTTAAGTTGGAACTTCGACCCTGCAACTCGAGTAATTTCTCGCCCTTTCAGAGCCAAAAGTAAGAGGGGCAGAACATATTTTTGACCATGTGAGGGTGCTACTTTTGGGAGAGGAGTTTATATTAAATAATTGAACACTCTTTAAGGAAAAGGAATTCTATACTGGCACTGCTGAAGTTTAGTAAGAGTCGTGTAGAGAAAAAAGTATATTTGGCTTGATCATCAACTCTGGAATAGTGTAGTCCATAAAAATTAGATGAAAACTGCGGACTACCAATAGTAACTGACATTTTAACAGTTTAACTTATTTTAACAGCCGTCATATAAGATATGACTTGCATCTTCAAGAATTCCAATTAAGTCAGGAGGATATTGAAATTGTGTACACAATTCACTAGACTCTGTCATTGGTCAAACTAAGGTAAAACTTATAAGGACTCTCCAGAGGCTGCCTACTGATTCAAGGACCAGCTGGTTACTGCTGCTATCCGGGTGGCACAGCCAAGGTCCACCTGACCGAGCATAGGGTGGGCTGAAGCTATGTATATGCACGTTTCAAACACTAGGGTCCTTCAGAAGAGGGTGGAACTTGCTGATCCAGGGCCGGTATTTCGCAAGGATGAATAATGGAGAGATGAACCTCCTAAAGTGCTCGGCAGTATGGGCATGGCTTGGCAGCTCAGAGCGAGATTCTCTGGAGAGTGCAGAGGACAAGAAAGGAGAGCTGCCATCATAGAGAGGTGTGATGCGTTAAATGGTTCCAGATTGGTTCTCAATATGCAGGAATAAATCCATGGGCCACTAGGAACAGCCCTGGGAATGTTTACCCCTTTCTACTTCCATGTAATTCATCAAAACTGAACCATCACTTTGTACAGGTTTGCTTGTGGTAAGAGGTTGAAGACTAACAGAGAAATAGCTTGAAATGGTTCAGGAAATTTTAAACCACAAAATGTAAGAGGAAGTTTCTAAGTTGAGCAAAAACCGTATTTAGAATACTCTTCAAGAGAGAGGAGCTAAAAACTTGGGAATTGTCTAATAAGATCAATTTAGCACAGTTTGCACAATATCAGAACTACTTAATGAACTATCCATTCACATGAAAATTCACTATAGCGTTGATTCTTACCATAGGCAGATAAGGATTATCAATGTGGCTGAAAAGATGATTTTCTAGTTCGGCCCGGAAGAAAAATTTCTGAGAACACTTCGTGCAATCGTAAGGTCTCGCTGACAAACCGTGATCTCCAATGTGGTTTTGAAGGGCATGTGCTGTAGTAAATACTGAACTGCAAATGTAGCAAGTAAAGTTGGAACATCCCATAAAAGTGTGCTCAATCAGATGAGTTTGAAGTTGAGTCGGGCCTGGGAATAGTAGAAGACACAGGCAACATTTGTAGACATTATCTCCATTGCAGGACTGCGAACTGTGAGCTTCAAATTCCTTTTCAGTCTCAAAGCATTCCTGAAGAAAAAAAAAGTGTAACCATTTTTGACTTCATGTAAATCAAAAGTTTTATGAACATGTTATACACTTTATTTCTCTTTCATATGAGAGGTGTACATTGAATGGAGTGAGTCGCAAAATAATTTTTTGTCAAGGATACAACTTTTGTTTATTTCTAAATGGTATTTTATGGTTTAGTGCGAGTATCCATTCTCAGATATTTACCTTACACTTACTGCATTTGAAGGACTGTTGATGGTTTTTAGCCATATGTAGTTCAAGGATTGATGCCGATTCAAAGTGTATGTGGCAGTGCACACATACACTAGGTGAGGATCGCGCTCTGCTATGACAAATTTTGCAAAGACCATCAATCACATCCAGTCGGTCGTGGCTTTGGTGGCAGTTTGAGCACTGAATGACTTCAGTTTGGAGATGAAATTTGGCATGCAGTCTAGTTTCCATTTCGCTAGACAACGTTTGCCTGCAAATCACGCACGGGTAAGGAAAGACCAGCTGCTGTCCAGGTCCAGAGTTGGCGTTAGAGTGCTGAATTGAGTGAGATATGAAGCAGTCTTCATTAGTTAGTAATGTCTTGCAATGAGTACAAGTAGACCCATGAACCACCTGAGGAAGCATTCAAGTAATCAATTACTGGCAATAACTACAAAACACATAAATAACTGTTAGTCTGGTAGTAGTTGTAGCAGCTACTTCATATTTTGAAAACATCCTTCCCCAGTGCATACAGTCTTCCTTTATATTCGACGCATTCAAAAACGCGTGGGGTTTGTGGAGCAAGGACCTTAAATCCACTTTTCGATTACCTTATTATCTAGTAGCTTCAAAGACACTATCTTTAGTTCACCGATCTCATTATTGGACTAGTAAAATCATAACTTACTTTGCAATGAGTAAGTTTATGCTCAGCTAACGCAGCAGTAGATAAACATAATTCATCACAAATGTTACACTTGTGTTTATTCGAACCAATGGCTGCTTGACAAAAACTCTTCATGTGATTTTCAAGCTCGGTTCTTGATTTACAGCTCTCCTTACAGTAAGCGCAGTGCAAACTGACCTGTAAAAATAATATTTCACATTTAGTTTGATAAATTTTATTTACGCACATTTAGCATTTTACGTGTTATGTACTGTTGGGCGCATGAGAGGGGGAAAAAAAAAACTCGGTGAGCGTAAGTCAGGACTGTATTGCACGTTAAATGAATAGAGATATGAGCATATAAGAGCGACACAAGGGGAATCCGAATACATGTGAACTGGCGCAGGAAACTCGGGCGGAGGGCAGGAGAGAGAAGAGCTGTGACTCGCCCGAGAGTTGTTAGGGGAATGTCTGTGTGAGCACTGGGAGACGAGTATATCTGGGTAGAGCTGTGTGCTTTGGAGAAGGAGGTAAGTAGAGGGAGGGACGGACAGTCTGGTAAGTCCAAAAGGGGAAATTCGTTGTCGTTGGGAGTTCAACTCAACTTAATCCCTTTGCTTGGAGGAGAAGCCGAGTGAACGGGCAGTTCTCGAACTTCCCCTCGGCATTAGATGAAAAAGGATTCAAAACCGTTCGGCCGAGTGCACCTGGAAAAAGGCCCAAGCTCAAGAGCTCAACTACTTCAGCCTGTGCTGAACATATACATACGAAAGTTCACATAGTAATGAACATTGCATGTAAAAGTGTAATATATAATAAACTTTCAAACGTAATTTGAGAAATTGCATTTCCATATACAAAACAGTATGAGCAATTGTCTCTACATTGGTATTAAAAATTATGTATAACGCGCTTATACTAATTCTCATTAAAACCCATTTCTATTACATAGAAAACTAAATCACACATTGCTGCAAATCACGAAATCATTCATCAAATGTCATAGATTGTGAAGGACGATGTATTCATATTAATTTCCCTTCTCTTCAGGTTATTTCATTATGAAACATTCAGCACTGAAAGATTCAAGCAATGTAAACCTGTATTGTTCATTTGAAGAGTAGGCGTAGACAAGGCATAGTCAGGATTGTTGAGGGAAGATATGAACAGGTCTCTTTCCTCAGCAAAATTACTGTTTCGTAACATTTATAAGAGAGTTATATCAGTTGAATGTCATGGGGCTTGCAGTTTTACTACCATGGAAGACCCTAGGCTCTCGCTCAACATCCACTGAACCTGGACCTATGGAGCCACAGCAGGTTGTCCTCTAGCCTGTTTTCTGGAGCTACAGCCTCATTCCCATTGTAGGCACCTCCACTGATCGTAGTATAGTGATCAAAGACAAAGATTCATATTCTGACAAAACTTGAAGATTGGGTCGGAGCTCGGCACGGCATCCCTGTAGTTTTTGTCTGAGTCAGCGGCTCTTCATACATTTCCGAACCCCTCATAACACGGGAGTACACTGTATGACATTGGGAATTGTGTACCATGTGGGAGGAGTTCTTAATATGGTTTCCCACCTATTCATATGGATGGTAAGTGTCAAAGGGACAGGTCGACTATGTCCTCGTGTTTTTGTCAAAACCTTCTTTGCAAACTAACCAAAACAGTTACAAGATTGCTTAGTAACAGTCAAAGTTGGAGGGTTCAGCTGATTTTCCAACAAGCATTGCTCATTGTTGTAGGAACTACAGTGGTAGCCTTTTGTTTTCATTGCATTGGTAACTGGTTAGTGGCAACCAAAGACATGGCCTGGAGGCATGTCAGCCTCTTCCCATCACTGCATCGAATGTGCAGGACAACGTCACACCCCCTCAATGGAGGTGCTGTATGCCTTCCCCCGTACTTTCCATGCGAAGGATCAGGCCCATAAGGCCCTCCCACAATGGTGTTGTAACTACATGACCCCACTCACAATGAGCCAGTAGATGAGAACACTCTTGGCCTATTCCACCATAGGTATTGTTGTTGTTGGGCATCACCCCCTACACAGACATATTTCAAGTTGCTACAAAAGCACCAGCACTCAGTTTCTTCCTCATACATACCTTGCCTTGTTTCCCCTTTGAATTTATTTATATGAAAAGTTGAACAGTTAGTTAGGAAGGCCTGTAGACAACTGTGGTGGACTTGAGCCACGATCCGAAAATAAATCCTATTAGTAATGGTAATATGCGATCACTACACTAAAAAGAAAAGATCAATCACCTTTGTAGAACTAGAAGTTTTTAAATGATGCACAAGTTTCCTGTGAACATCCAATTCTGCCTCTGTAGCGAATTCACCAACATCGCAAATGTCGCATGCTCCGATTGAATTGTTATTGTTATTGTTAAGCTTCAATTGGTGGCTGTTGTTGTTACCACTGCCTGTATTGGCATTGTTAGCAGGTTCAGGTTTTTTATGAAGTTCAGACCCAGCGCTAGGGTTGTTGTTATTAATAGAAGAAAAGCTACTCGTTGCAGACTTGGGCGGGTGATATCCATTGCGAGTCCTTTCATTTCCATTAATTTCTTCTTCGTAACTTACATGTCTTGGAGTCTTCTCCTTTAAATGAACACGAAAACATCTTATCAATAAATGTGGTTTGTTGCATTAGGTAATAAATATTATGGAAACCTATTATGTGTGGGAACCCAACAACTCTGATAAGGTTAGAAAAAATAAATTTGGATTTTATCTTATTTGATGCTAGAGAAGAACTGACAGTTCAACAGTAGGGAAGGGAGATATGTCCCCGACTCCAAACTCTTTGGGTCACACTCTGCTGAACACAAGTAAATATATAAATTCTATTATGAACATGGCTCAACAGTTAACACCGAATTAACACAATTTATAGTTCCTTTCAACCTAACAGTAAGCACTCTACTGAACAAGGCTTGAGAAGGCAGTAAATAAACTACTGAAACCCTGGGTCACACAAACTTTATTAATTCTAGAATTGATTTTCTGTGCATAAACGTAGCAAGAGGTTCCAAAATATGGGATCAAAAATCCAACATGAAAATTGAAGAGTGTTTCCTGAAATATCTCTCCTAAGGCTGTCAGTATAACAGTAACTGCTCCATTACATACGTGCTTCCCTATCCCTTATCGCCACATCAGCTGAACTGCACGTGTAAACAAGTGGTCAATCAGGTGGGGAAATAAATGCTGTACAGTTACCATGGTGGCTGCAACGCAATTCTTTGACACTCCCCCTCTCTTGGACATTAAGGTTGTAGTGCTTCAACGTAACAGAGAAAACCCCAACAACTTGTAACGTTGACTGCAGCTATCTAGACGTTGAGTTGGTAAATGGGCCCTCAAGCAACAATAGTTGAAGGTCAATTGATGTTGAAGGTGTTAAACCTTTCAGCCAACTTACCACAGTGTGAATTAATTTAATTGAGGTACAAGCTTTTTGGTTTATTATTCTGAATAATACACCTATGTTTGAAGTCAGACAAATTTTTGTACGCCCCTTTGCCCTCAAAATTAAACATTTTGTGTTTCAAGACATTGAGATTCCAAATCTATGATGTCAATCCACTGTTCCCATTTTGCCTCTAATGAGGTGTAAACATTTCATTCATTCGCACAAAAACTCCATTCTGTATCTAAATGTGCCTGACTACTCGACAATCTGATCGGACGAAACCCATAATTGTTATGGGCACAAAAAGATTTAAAAAAGATGAAGCCAAAACGAAGTTTCGACAATTTTATTGTAATTACATGATGTTTGGTATCGTTTCCTAGATATTTTTCGATGTGTATTATTCAAATTAGACGAGACTCAGAGGTGAAGGACTGTGTCTATATGGAAAATAGTGAAATCACAATAAATACAGTGAGGCAAATTGTACTACCTGAAGGAACTCATGGGGCAATGCAGCAAAAGTTATCGCTTTTACCTGGCCTATTCTCATTTCCCGCACTGCCTCCCTCTCACTCCCACGACCTGTCAGTTCAACTCACCATGTCGTATCAATTTCCTAGCGCCGCCTAGAAAATGTCAATTTTCGTTGTACGCTTTTAGCGCTCTGGTTTCGTAGCATTTACTAGTATTTTCCAATGCTGAATCGAAAGAGATGGGCCTCAAAGGTGCTCTGTATGAGTTGTGGATTGTTGATATAGTCATGTTATGTTCTTAATACTTGTCAATGTTGGATTGAATAGGATAGGTCGCAATCATGCTGAGCAAGAAAATGATGAACCTTTTTGTCACAATTTCATGCATTTTTTCCTAACATTATAGTTTTACCAGTAGGCGTTTCCATTTCCTTCGGTCATTTTGCAGTTTTACTACATCAAATCCATTCATCATCCACTACAACATCTTGTGAAGTTGACGTTCAAAATTGATTGTACAATGTAACTCAACTTGGTGAAAATACTGTTCCCTAAAACCATCATTTTGCCACTTAAAATGGGTTTACCTAACTTTCTCATGCGATTTAGTTCATTTGAACTACATTATTCATAGGCTCAGTTGGTGCCAATGTCTGAGCTGGTATACCTGGAGTTAAAAGTACTCCCAGTACGTGACCAGAATTTAAAGTGAGATTCTGCGTTTAGACATGTGATTCAAATAAAAACTAATTATTATTATAGCTTACGAATTCATGGAAAGCAGTTAGCACAGAACTCTACTGAGCAAGATTTGTTTTCTCAATAAATATGACATAATTACTTTCATAATCCAGATACCTGATTGGGATGGCACATTTGAATGTGTTTTTCCAAAAAATATTCCACGTGGAAAGATTCACTGCACGCCGGGCATCGAAATAATTTTGTGTGAACTGCCAGATGAAAGTGCATTTCTATTTCAGAGTTGAACGTTAGATTGCAAAAAATGCACCTGTGCAATCGTGGAGACTGAAAACGTGAAACGAGGTATATGTGAGAATTAAATCAATTTCGAAGGTCAGCATTTACAAATAAATTGCTTTGCCTTCATTTGCCTATTTGTGGTTGACAATCTTTTGTGAAAGAAAATGTGACATTATTTATCATACTCCGGGATATACTAGAACTTTATGATGTATAGTAGTGGCTTTGATTCAGCCAACTAATTCTCAGAAAGCAAATGAAGTCAATCTTGATAAAGAAACTTTTAATAGAAATAACTTGGTAACCAACGAAATTATAAAGTGCAAATAACTACTAACAAACCATGAAGTATAGATTCCCCCCCCCCTCCCCCACATGGCAAAGTGGCAAGGCCAAGGCCAATAAAGGAGCATCTCTCTCAGAACTGCTTTACTTATTCAGCCATTTTACGAATGATCGCAACCATTGCTCGAACTAGGAGAAGTTCTGATTTGACGCTGTTTGAGTGAGTTGGCAATCTAATCACGTGGTTTTAATGCAACATTGCAGCCGAATATGATCTTCTATTCAATCCAGCTAGCTCTTAAAAAGAGAAAAAGTGTAGCATTGTAGTTTTCGTGTCCTGTTGAGAACTTGCTATTATTCATGCACATCACCTGTGAGGCTCTATACACAACTACTGAACTCTACTAAGTGTACTCATATAAAGTCCCAATTCTGATTTGAGCACAATTTTACTCTCTCTGACTTTCTGAAGTTTCGTTTGTGGGTTTCTTTCGCTGGACAACAAATTTACAGTTTACACTGTAGACCTTGGGCACGCAACTTCTATTGAACCCGCTCAATAAGCCTCAAGTTTTTAAAGTCACCCTTTCACCTAAATGGGGAGAAAACAGTTTTGCCCTGATCAAAAATTTTTTGTTACGTTATTGACGATTAGAAAAAAGTATTTGTCACGTATTTGGGTAGAGAGTGATGTTTCCTCTTCCTGATAATGTGCGTCCAGCGCCTGTTGGAAGACGCATTTGTCTGAGATTGTGGTACAAATTACCTAATAGACAATCCTTAGTTCCACCCCATATCATCAGCCATAAAGCCAATGCTTGCTGTTAAAAACATACCGGGGTAGCCAAGCTTAGTTGTCTAAATTAAAAGCGGACTGTATTTCAAACACCCCGGATCCGATTGAATTAATTTCTCCCCCCTTGTCTGCAAACTGTGCCTCCGCCGATGCCGGGACCTCGCCGACCTGAAAAGGGAACAAATACAGGAACGGAGAAATTGGAAATCGAGGGACTCACCTTTATGAACGTGAGCGACAGACGCTTTTCCCCGGCCGGGAACCACTGGATTTAGCGACCGGAATCACTTCGTCGCGTCACAACAATACTAAGCGGAAGCTTCACAAAAGGGGGTGTAAAAGAATGTTAATATGTGCAATTAAAACCACGAAAAACTTGAGGGCTCTGTCTTGATCGCCCGCGCGATGGAGAGTAAGGTGAGAAGGAAGGGATGGTGGTCTGTGGGAGGTGCGGCGGACACCCGGGAGGGGAAAACGATAAGGGCTGGCCGGCGGGCCCCAGGGCGAATCGACGGCAAGCAACTTACGTTTCCAACACTTACTTAAAAACTAATAGGTACCTTGTTATACTAGACATGTACACCTGGACCTTGGGTGGATTTAGAACTCTCGCACAAACAACAAAAACACTAGAATGAGTGTCTGAACATACTAGCAAGGAGGAAACTCTGCATTCAGTTCGGAAGGTTTTAATACGTAACCACAAGCTTCGCAAGTTTTAACCTACCAGCTTTATTTGTTTTGATAGAATATACTTACTGATATCACTGTAGGATTTGAGGAAGTGTTGAGTGGGCAATGCACAGCACGAACGTGAAGGCTGAATTCCAGTTCAGAGTGAAGAAAAGCAGTGTTAGGACAAGCGGCACATCTGTATTGCTTGGTTTCATTACAGTGCTTCACTGCAAAATGTACCTGTGAATTAACCAAACAATTAAATCCCAATTGTTGAAATCAATTTAAAATTCTAAAGTTACCCATATAGATTGAAAGTTGATACTTAATATTTGACTATCATTAGCGGTCGTAAGTCAAGTTTTGTTGTTCCATTGTGGTGGTCATGTTTCATATCCAAGGAGGGAACAAGAAAGATCCTCAGTCTAGAGAGATATAGTATATGGATGGTATGTGGCCTGTTTCCAGGTCACTGTCCACTAAGGTACCTCCGGGTCAAGATTCGTTGGTCAGAGTTACAGAATTGTAGATCGTGCAAGGCGAAGCAGGAGTATGTACTGTGTGCAACATGCTGTGAACGGCTGGCTACAGTACGCCTCAGAGTGCTTGGGGTTCATCAGCTGTGGCCAGAGGAGGTTGCAGGGATGGACCTCAAGGTTGTCTTGCATTTCGGGCAAGAATGGTGGGGACGTATTAGGGACGCTGCATCAGGGAACGCCAGCTCCACACAATACACCCAGTTGTGGCTGGAGTATGGGTTTTCTCAGCACCATCAAGGAAGCGGAATAAACAAAAAACAAAAATATCTGGTGCGTAGCAACACACAACTTTCCGCCACCCCCGTAATTTCGAACACCACCTACATAGGCGGGCGCTATATCTTCGTTCAACGCATTTTTACAGGAAAATTTATGGAGAACTAAATGTAGGGACTAGTTAGCTGAGAGTACTCCGAACGTTTGATCGAAATCTTTAGTGCCGTTTTTGAGATAATTGGAATACCGATAAAAAAATATTCGACAAATCTCCTTTTCTGAGTTAACATGCCTTATATCTCCGTTCAACATGTATATACAGAAATAATTATGGAGAACGAAATGTTGGTATGGGTGATTAAAAGACACTCCATTAGAATTTATCACATCTGGTGAAGAAGTTACCCTGGAATTTACGGAAATGTTGGAAAAAACGTTATTTTCGACACATTTTGATTTTTATCTCTATTCAATGGACTGTCAGAGAAACATTTATTGCAAACAATATGTAGGTATTAACTAGTCAAAAACATCTCTAAAGTTTGGTGATTATGGTTGAAGCCGTTTTGTCAAAAAGCGTGAAAAACCTATTTTTGCTTCATAGGCCTATATCTCCGTTCACCGTATTTTCATGGAGATATGTATGGAGAAGAAAAGTTAGGTATTGATTAGTAGAAGATAATTTGGAAGTTTAATCAAAATCGTCTCTAGTCGTTTTCGAGAAAAATGCGAAAAACCCTAGTTTTTGGTACATTTTCGTCCCCCCCCCCTTCCCATCGACCAAAATCGTCCATAACCTTATTTTGGTGTCTACAAAAAATAACAAACAAAACAAAAAAAGAACCAGCTAAATCGGATCAGCCGTTCTCCCGCAAATCGAACTACAGACACACACACATACACACACACACACACACGGACCACGCGACGAAATTAGGTTTTTTATACTCAGTAGGGTCTGAAACGTAAAGATCTGAAGAAAACCCAAATTTTTTTTTCGGGCCGATTACTATACTTTCCTTCCCTTCGGGTAGCGGAATGTAAAAAGTAGTTACTGTGCTCATTCGAATGGGATGAAACTCGGTGGTGAGAGACTATATCAAGCTGTGCGAGAGAATAGTGAACCGTTGTGTAATAATTTGGAATGATTTTTAATATTAATTTGTATTATAATTCGCCTGCACTGTTCAGCTCTATGTAGGATACAGTAGGCATCATCTACTAATAATCTCTAAACAGCATCAACTTCAATCCTAAATGGCTAGTACCAGTTTTACCAGATTCATCTGTCATTTGAATGAATCTTGCTGTATTCGATCATCATCCTCACTTTTAGAGCCAGTAGGTATTCAGCAACTTTATTAGCAGGAAGTATATATTTAATGCGCATTCACGCGGTACTAGACATGTGGACTAGAGCTCCCACTTAATGCATACCTATTGTTGTCCTGTAGGCTAAATGTACCAGAAGTACTATTTTCACTAAATATGATTGTGCTGGGAATTTGAATTCTTGCTTGCATTTATGTTTCAAACCTTCTCGAATAACTTTGGTGACTGTCTGTAGTACTTATGGGTAAGTAGCTATAAGCTTCTACTATTTTCAGCAGATTCTAACGGATTTTCCAGCTGTCACCAGGGGGTTGTCCCATGACACGCCATTGCACACATTTTCCTTCCACTTACGAAAATTAAGCGTAAAGCTTGTGGCATGAATTAGCCTTTGTATGATTCAGCACAGCATCCATTTTTCCCCTCTTCTTCATAGGAATTGCAGTGAACCACCCCCAAAAATTCACTGCACAGCACATTAGTGATCAGTTTGATTTGCACCTTTTTCCTTTGTTGGTGCCTTTATTTAATGAAATGTATTAATTTTTCATGACCAATTACTGTCATCAAATGTTTAAAAAATGACACAGTTCAACATTCAACCGAGTTAAATGTCCATGGAGTTAACAACTCATCACTAAAAAAGTCGTATGCTGTTGATAATCCAAACAATCATTGCTTGCAAAATACGTGTTACTTAAAATGCGGGAGTATAGTAAGCAAGGGTCCAATTTTCCATCTGTACACAGAATTCAGGCAAAATGTTTTCTGAGTTTCAGATGGGTCGAATAGAAAAAAAACAAAAAATAGCCTGCGAGCTCATAGATACAACGGGTAGCTGCATGTCTATCTCAATTGGTTGAAGTTTCTATATCATAGTTGAACACATTTTTTGTTCAAATTCCTTTTCTAATAAACGATATTAGGACATGTTTATCTCTGGCTGAAAATTTAACAATGATTGGGAAAGATGGCTGGATGTAAAATGTTGATATCTTTCATTTTGTCATCTTTAGCCACTCCTTGTTTACTTATTTGGAGGTATATGATTACAGCCCCAAAGCAAAAAGCTGTCAATGTTGATATTCTAGATCCATAATTAGTGACTCCTCCTCCAAATAGACTGCAATCTACATTAGAGATCAGTCATACACTTGTGGGGGCAGAACAATGCAAGACAATGTTTGGATGAAATCAAAAGCCAGTTTCTGAATTGCTTTTGTAAAGACAGAGTAGCTGGTACTTTATCGGGATGAAAAACTGCAAAGCCTCGATGGCACCATTGACTGCTCTGGCGTGAAGCACTATTACTGGAAATGAATGATGAGAGGATGTACATTATAATCCCAGATTATTTACAAAAACTAGCAGTGGGTGATATGTGTGTCATAAAGACTTCGCTTCAGGGCACCACCACACAGCTACCAGTCAGATTGTCTTTAGTGTCACAGGGGACCACCAGGGTCTAATTTGCATGGCAATATCAGGTAAATCAGATGACCACCTATGCGTTTCTGAAGGGCTGAATTCTAAACTAAGGGGTGCCCAAAACCTGATGCACTGAAGGCCAACACTGTGCTCATTGTTCAAAATGATCACACTCATACTAACTGTTTTCGGCAGTTGGCTCTAATATGTAAATATTTGATACAATGTTAAGATTAAATTTCTGAGCTGACTGCATGATTTTCTCTCCTACTAACCTAGAACTAAGGAAAGTAAAAAGGGAGATTACACGTGAACATTATTGAAGATATGAAGACGAATATCTAAATCATTCTTTAATACGTTGATTGCTCAATTATTGGAGTGGGAAGATGTGGCATGTTGGCCCCTCTCAGTCACCATGCATGACTGTGCCTATTAAATTCGAATTCGATTTTAATCTATTTGCTGACTTTTTTATTCTTCTTGTATCTCTGATTTCAAGTTGGGATCATCAAACATCTTACAGAAAGAGGATCACCATGTCAATCGTAAGAGAGTAACAAAGTAAGAAGACAAATTGGAAAAAGAACATGCTGAAGTCAGCTGAGATTGAGAAGTTAGGACTTACAGTGATGATGATTTAAAATAACTTTGCCATACTTTGGGAAACACTGCAATAACCGCAAAGTAAGTAAAAAAAACTGGTGCAAAACACGTCAGAAATGAACTGCTTTGAACAGATGTTTTTATACTTTCAGAGTCCCCTAATAATCTCCGATTTCGGCTCAACGGTATTTGAACCTTTTAACTTGTTTAAAACAATGTTGAGCCGATTAAGGTTGGTAAATAAGAGAGATGACTTTACTTACACAAAGAGCCTCACACACCTGGCAAGTAATGATCACAGTGAGGTGGATACTCAAAGGATTGATGCGCCAGGGGCGTTTTGAGCAGTGAAGGTGTCAAATTTTGAACTACTGCCTCACCTGAATGGCCGCTTGAGACTCAAAAAGCTCCTTGCACAATGTACAGCGATACCAACACTGCGCATGATTTTCAAGTAGGTGTTTTTGAAGATCCTCCGGTTTTTGAAACAACTGATAACAGCTCTGACATCCATATTCTGTTACAGTTGAGAGAAAATGGGACCCAATGTGCCTCGTTAAGTCGTCACTTGATGGAAGGTGAGCACCACAGTAGGAGCAAATATTGAGCTGCGGAAGCCTGGAAGTAAGTGTCGTCGGTGGACCTGGACTGAATGCTGATTCGTCTAAATGGCTTTTCAAGTGACTTCTGAAAGACTCAAAGTCAGGTAATGCTGCGTTGCATTGATTGCAGAGGAGGATCCCAGGGTGGTCGTACTGCACCATCTAAACAAGAAAATCAACACAATGTAACTTCCTTCAGGCAGGAGTGCACACAATACCATGACATATTTCAAAGATAAGCAGCTGTCATCGTATCTGTGGTAAGAACTGTCTCAAAAGACTTTAAAAAGGACTTCCTCAGGATCATCTACACAATGACAGTTATGCTTGTAACTTAGGTGTTCTGTTTATAATGCAAAAAAGGAATACAGAGTTTATAGATTAACCTGCTACCAACTAGGATCACAACTGAATTTTGGATATACCTAACAAATCTTCACTGACGCAGGTCATATCTGGCTTGAGGACATTATAATGCTCTTATAAACCACACGAGGGCTCTCATTTATAGCCACAGAGTTGCTGAGCTGTAACAATGTTCAAAAAATGAAGAAACATTGTTCAACTCGTGAGAATGTGCAGTCATATGAGGGTCTCTCTCTCTCTCTCTTCTCGCCATTCCCCATTCACTAAGGATCAATTAGTTCGGGCCAGCCCTTTCATTAAATACGGAATTTTTTGTTTGGCTACACTTTCCCGCCAATGGAGAACAGATATTCTCAAGATTCAGTGTAAATTCACTACTGAAAAAACCATTTCCCTATTGAAAAATTATAATGACCGTTGATTGATCATGGTGTCTTGCCTTTCATACCCCAATCACCGGGACAGCCAGAACATGAATAATAGTAATCCAATAAATTATAAGCAACAACTCAGCAAAGCAAGTGAATGAAAAAGGGATGGAAGAATAACTAGGTTGACTGAAGATGGAGAAGAGCACACCAAAATTGTGGGGTGGCGCATCACACGACTTTCCTTGTATCCATGTATATTCACTGGTTTTCGTGGCTTTTGCTACTGATGCCACACATATTTTTCACTCAGTTCATTATTGAACAATCATAGAGAATTAATGAGACTGCAAACACGATCTTTTATACTAGGCTACCGATAACTGTTCCAGAATTATCAGGTAAAAACTGTGAGAAATGGTTGTAAAACGGCGGCGGTTGAAATTCCAAAATGTCCAGAGTAGCTCTAATATATCTTATCAGAGACAAGACAACCCGTAACATGTTCGCGGGCAATCTAGCACGCCCGAGTGGCAGGGGGCAGGCCTGACGGGTGACAAAAGGAGTCAGTCCATCGTTGAAGCTGCTCCTGAGATCCACTGCATTTTGACTGTCCATATAAATTTGTGACCTCCTTGTGGCTATAGCCGATAGCGACTGTCGCAAAGTTATTAAACACTCATCGCACAGGTAATTTATTGGACTACCATTGGAATTCTTCTGAAGATTCCAGTAACATTTGAGTTAAGTTTATAAGGAATACATAACTTTCTTTTGTACTTCGTTCAGTTGTGACTGAAGCAACATTCGGATGGTGATACCTTTCACCACGCCTGCTGACACACGCTGCAACCTTGATGTTACCTGCCTCCATGATGTTACCATTCCACGAACCTCCAACACCACACAAAGGTTTATCCTATCAGGTATGCCCCTCTTTGCTTGCCAAGTTAGAGTGAGATCCTGGCTTTCAGATACTACCTGAACTGGTTGGGACCAATGGCAACAATCTCAGGCCTCAACCTTTCTCCAGAGACAACCTGGCAATGTTGGTCTCTATACACTTCCCAGCCCTCAGATGACAATGCATCAGCTACCTGCTTGCAGCCAGCATCATGGCATTTGATGCCACTTCCTTGACTACGCAGGCTCACCTGAATCACATGATTCAGCGAGTCAAACTGGTTACCGCAGGCCCAAGAGCAAGCACCTACAATGTTATGACCCCATCTCTTATACACACACACTTGTTCCCATACCATTTTCTTAAATAGTGTTTTTCAGACCTAGTAGCTCTTGAAATGTACAGATCTGAAGAGTACTCAAAAAAATGAAATGTTTTCAGCCAATTATGTAAATTTCCATTTTACTTCATAGAGGTAAAGAAAGTAAAAATCTAGTTCACTATTTTTTAGGTAACAAAAGTCACTTTCTGCTACTGTTTTCAGTAATTCTCTTGGTGTTTAGTACTCTCACTCTTGCTATAGCAATTCGTTGTGGGTTTGTGAGTATATCTGTGTTTTGTCGGTGTTTACTTACCATTTAGTACAAGGACTTCAAAAAAATCAGATCTTGAGCTGTTGAGTGGAGTTCTGTCATGCCTATTCCAACATTAGTGTGCTGTAGATTTTTGTGAACTTCTTTCTATTTCATTTGAATAATTTTAACAAATTAAATTTAACGTTAACGTTCACACATTTCATGAGAACTCATAAATTCGCGGAGATAAAAATATAAAGAACTAGTGAAAATCAATTTCTTCTAATTTGACGTTGCGGAATAGTTTTGAGAGCTCAGACTTCATTTATTGGTCCATAGTAAATAACTCTTTTAAAAACCTCACTATTAGCAAAATTATTGCATAGTAAAGAAGTTGGTTGTCTGTAGAGTTGATATCGCAAAGTATTCACACATTCACCTCCACATGAAGTTAAACTGTAAACTAGTTGTGAATCATTTTCCACACCCTCCAACGTTTGTTAAGGTCTTTTTCGCTTCCAAGTGTCCAAATAGTTCAGAAATGAACAGTGTATTAAACTCATTACGCGCTACGTGCAAAAACGTACCTGGGGTGTAGTTTTTTGAGGAATGTCAACTTGAAGAGAGAGACCTCGACTTCGTTTTACTGCAGGAGGTTTTTCAGACTGCTCTTTCCTAACAACCGTTAGATCCGTAGGATGGATTTGGTCAGATGAAGACTTAGTTGGTTTTCCAGGTGTCACCTGTGGAATGCCGTGATTTTGAACGAAATGTTCTGCGAATGATTTCAATGACTTGAAGTTGAGACTGCATTGCGGACATTGGTGTTTATCGCCGGATATATTCACATCTTCATTGATACCGTGTGCAGCTGATGCATGTACTTGCAGTGTGGCTGAGGTTGGAAACACCATAGTGCACAGGCGACAAGCATAACCTGAAGAAAAAAAAACATGTTCGTCACTCATTTTATTAACACGTTGTTTCAAATGTGAAAATATCTAGTCATCACACAACTTGGGCTCTACATTCACTGGTTTTATTCTGTTTCTCTTCGGTTCATTGGAACTTGGTAAAATATAACTTTATGTGGAAAGCCAGAGCTCTTACAATTCCGAAATTTATTGTGGTGCTCCTACGCATGCCTCGACCATTGTTGAACAATTGGGACGAAGAGAATTAATGAGACTGTAAACACGATTTTCTTTAGAATGACAATTATCACCCACCATTCCCGAATTTTGGGTAAAAATATTGAGAAATGGTATTAGGTGAAGCGACAGTGGACAAAATCCCGGTATGTTTGTGGTAGTTCCTGTACATCTAATCAGGGTTATTAAACACCCATCGCATAGGTAATTTATTGGACTACCATCTCAAGATTCTATAACATTTGAGCAGGCTTGATAGGGAAAAAACTCAATCGCATACACAAGCAGGTCTGCTTCCTTATCAACATGACTGTTCCTCAACAATCATGTGAGAGTTATGTCAGTTGAAAGTGTTGATGGCTGCAGTTTTCCTGTTGTGCAAGAACCAGACGCTCACTCTGGATCCACCGAATCCTGACCTGTGAAGACTGTCATTTAGCCCTGGGGAATTCATACCATCTACATGGAGTTCCTTATCAGATTTTCCACTTAACCTATCTACTTCGGTGGCAAATTTCAAAAGAGGAGATAAACTGTGGCCATGTTATTGTTTTTTTTGTTTGTCGCAACCTTGTTTGCAAACTGAGCACAATGGTTATAAGCTTGCCTAGTAGCAGTCAAAGCTGAAGGTTTTGTGTGCTCTTCCAACAACCCTAACTTACTGTCGTAGGAACTACAGTGGAGCAGTACGTGGTTTCTTCCATCCTTCACACTGGAGGTGTAAGACATGCAGGATGGAGAATCTTTCTGGCTCAAGAAGCGCCGTGAAGTCGCCTAATTCCGGAAGGGGTCGTCCTGTGGTCTGGCTTCACCCACTTTCTCTTAAGACGTTCACTTCCTCAGCCGTGTTCACAGACACACACACACACACTGGTCTGTTTTGTTATCAAAATGTATTGTTATGCGAATCCCACACACACAAAATTTTCCCAAATAGGGGATTTCAGACTCACTAGGCCTTGAAATGTAAAGATCTAAAGAGAACTCAAAATGTTTCTTTCAGCAGATTACGCGATATTTTTTTTACTTCTTAGAGCCAAGGAAAGTAAAATAGTAGTACATTGAAATAACAAACAATGTAGATTCAAGGATAAACTTGAGTGGAACATGATTTATATAGTTACCTATCATAATAATAGTAATAGAATGAGAAAATAATACGTGGGAGCTTGTAGAAAACAATATAAATGTCGAAAGCAAAACACAACGAGAGGATTTGCTGTGTAATTAAAAATTCATTACTTTTAAACAAAACAGAAGATATGAAAGCTGAAATCTGTTCACCTGTCGATGGTGATCCATTTGGGAGATACACTTTGGAGAAGTTGTAGCGATGATTTCCTTTTGCGCTCGCACCTAAACACATGTATTATCATTGTACTGTGTTGTTTCAAACATCATAACTACATTATTTCTAAAACAAGAATCAATAAGAAACAACTCAAAAATTATTCCACAATGTTTTATGTTCAATTCACTGGGACGAGAACAGGGGTGTGGAGAGCAGCAATCAATTCTTTGCTTATATCACACCATTTACCTTTAACCACTCGCAGATCCTAAATTGGAATCAACTGGTTACCCAATCTCATTCGATCTAGACTGTAAGTCAATTATTATATAAGACGTTCTTCATCACAGAACAAAATGGATGTATATAATGGTGGCTCTATATTTTGATTACAAGGAATTGTTAACAAATATAACACAAGCTGGCTCAAATCAAGAATGCACTTGAAACTGTCAATTCACTCAATTTTCCCAGTTGATAAAATGCACCAACATTCGAGGTTGCGCCTTGGTATATACTTCTATACATTTATTTGTTGCTACGAGGGACACGCTTTTGGCCTCTCCCACCACTTCTACGTCTCACTCTACCTCCTTACTCTATTCCCCCTCCACACTACCTACGTATGTTACAAAGAACAGCTATAGACCTCCAAGTGAGACAATAAGCAACAGGATGCAAGCTATTTCAACGAGGGAACCACACTATAAAATCACATAATTCTTGCCTCTATGCTCTGAAAACCTCTTCACCCACTACACAGTATATTAGTATAAGGTTTTCGCTGACCTCTGAAATAATGCATAATAACTGAAACCTTTTATTGAATTCTCAGTTTTGTTGGATGAATAGGGATGAGTCGACTAGGTTCCTTGAAATTTCTTAATGTACCGTGTGAACTATGTGACATGTACTCGTATTAAGCTTATAATTTAGTACTGGAAATAAGCAATCGAAGTTTGAAATGTTGAAATTGAGGAGCTCCTCTTGAAGTTGTCCTTACCGTGCATGGCTTGTATATGAAGTTGAAGAGCTTCCAGTGTGCTAAAGCTATCCTTTGTACAGTACATGCAGCTTATTTTACTCCAGTTGGGAGATGCTCGCCTCTTATTGTTGGTTCCATCATGCTCTGTCATTGTGTGGTTCTGCAACACAGTTGTTATTAGGATTTTTTGAAATAAGATTAATCAATAGCTGAATCCATAGTAAAATTTGTGATGTTTACTAATTTTTAATTAACCAGAAACAGAGTTCTTTGATAACAAGGCAACTTAATGTTGCCCAGTGATATGCAAGTGATGTCAAACAACAAGAGCGATGATTTCAAAACGTCCACGTTAATATTCTCTGATTATGAATAATGTGCATATTGTGTTGGGTTCTGAATACCTACATTTTTCTTCATTGGGTGAGTACACTATCAGATTTTAACAGGATATACCATCCACAAAACTTTAGCAGTCCAACGAACTGTTCACTATTTTAAAAATGTCTCTCTTGAAACCTTGAAGATTCATTACAAATCTCAAATGGCGTTTATGATGTACAACCCAGTGACGCCAAAGCACAAAACCACCAAGCAGCTTCATGGTTGAAATAAAGGGTAGCTCACCGTGGCCCCATGATGTTTGCTTAAACTGTAACCTCGAAAATCTCGGGCTATGGTTCCTTTGCACCAAAAAAAGTTGACCCCTTGTTACCCACAAAATTTGCATCCCATGCTTTTGAAAACGCCAACAATCATAGCAAAAGCATACCAATGAATGAAGGGAATGGTACCTCATTCGTGTTGCTTTATAAAGATTTAAGGTTTCAAAGTTTCAGAATTGTAGCTCACTAAATTTTAAGACAGAATCTTCAGATCATTAAAGAATTGACAACTATAACTTTTTGTATTTCTGGAAACCGTTTTGGAGACTCAAAATTCTGTGTGTTTTTGACGCAGGGGGGGCGGGGGGCATTATCAACGTTCCTAATCCTGAAAAAAACTCTTAATGAGGAATTCACACGTATGTGGGTTTCAGTTAAATATGGCTGATAAAGCCAATGGCAGTCTCCCCAGTTGTGCTATTCACGCAGTTTACGCATTTACTAAGTTGTATACATAGAGCCCAGAGTGTATTGGCCACTTTGGCTCCTTTTAAGGAACCTTACAGGAGGATTCATAAAATGTCACGTAATATACTCCTGACCTCATGAATGTTTCAAATATTCAGCCTGGATATTGGATTTTGAAGCCTGTCAGCAGCGAGAAAATGGAATGCTACCCAATCGATAGGTAACCCACAAAACACCATTTCCATACTAACCAAGAACAATGCGGTTGGACGACTTGTAGGTATATGGAAGGAGTTGGTTTTAATGAATCATCTGTGTTTGCCCAGGTGGACGTAGGTGGCGGTTCTCTTACGACCGGGTGAAGTAGCACTATAACCGTCTGTCTGGAAATCATTTCCAAATCTAATCCTATCTTATTGAACTGGCAGGGGGGGGGGGGGTTGGTAACAACCTGCGGAGCCATACGTAAAAAGTGGCGAAAGTTGTGTGATGCTTTTTGTAGTTCACTAATCCAATTCTCAGCTTTTATTGAATTGATGACCTTCTGGTAGACTTTTCAAAACTAATTTTTTTGTTTAATCCAAAACTGGTTCATGAAATTACGGAAAGGAAATAAAAAACACTCTGAGCTGGGCCACAGTTCCAACTTTCCAGCTCAGCTTTTAATAACATGATACGCTTTTCATTGTTTTTCACTAGCAGACCTCTGTAATTTATGTCACTGTTAGTGATAGAAGAGCACTTCAAAGCAGTTACCTAATTCATAAGGAATTAAGAATTCTACTTTCAAACACTGAAATTAAATTCGTAAACGAAAATATTTGAAGCCGAGTATCACACAACCTTCGTCACTATAGATCGTAGAATTTCTCCGCCTGATCGCCTTCTGTTTGATTGTGTCAGTCTCTCCAGTTCCCAGTCAGGGTCTATTAGTGGTTCGATTCATGAACCATTCGTGATTAGTGTCCATGAAGAAGAATTTGAAGTTCAACTACCAGCTCTGGATCAGTGTATACTATGGAGCCAAATTAAGTAAAAGGAGTCGTTTTGGATGGGTTTGATTGCACAAATCATAGTCAATTGTCGAACCAGTCACAATTTGTTTCCTCTGGGTTATAATGTTTCCCTGTTTGGACTGAAATCTTGGTTTTATCAGCAGTTCATATTTTTTTTTTCCTTAAGAATGTTTCTTATTTAATGCTGCTTTGAGTGAACCCCTCATGAGAGCAAACTATTTGAGTAATTGGGTGCGCCCCCCCTCCTTTCTTTCTGCCTCTCTATATGATCCACGAGCATTCTCCTAACTATTGCTTCACTAATAACCTCCTCATTCCTTTTCAAGACGATCACAGCAAGCAATAGAGCAGCTATATCACTTTGAGTTCGGAAGTAAAGGCATTCGGTCCCGACACAATCCCAAACATGGATGGATTGGGCGACCAAACGTAACGTTGTCGAAAAGCAGTCATTTTACTTTCCGCTACCCGAAGTGAAGGAAAGTATAGTAATCGTGTCAAAAAAAATTTGGGTTTTCTTCAGATCTTTACGTTTCAGACCCTACTGAGTCTAAAAAACCTAATTTCGGAGAGAGGTCCGTGTGTATGTCTGTGTGTGTGTGTGTGTGTCTGTAGTTCGATTTGCGGGAGAACGGCTGATCCGATTGAGATGGTTCTTTTTTTGTTTTGTTCGTTATTTTTTGTAGACACCAAAATAAGGTTATGGACGATTTCGGCCGATGGGAAGGGGGGGGGGGACGAAAATGTACCAAAAACTAGGGTTTTTCGCATTTTTCTCGAAAATGACTCGAAACGATTTTGATTAAACTTTCAAATTATCTTGTACAAATCAATGCCTAACTTTTCTTCTCCATACATATCTCCATGAAAATACGGTGAACGGAGATATAGGCCCATGAAGCAAAAATAGGTTTTTTACGCTTTTTGGCAAAACGGCTTCAACGATTATCACCAAACTTTAGAGATGTTTCCGAATAGTTAATACCTACATATTGTTCCCAATAAATGTTTCTCTGACAGTCCATTGAACAGAGATAAAAATCAAAATGTGTAAAAAATAACGTTTTTTCTAACACTTCCGTAAATTCCAGGGTAACTTTTTCACCAGATGTGATATATCCTAATGAAGTATCTTCTAGTCACCCATACCAACATTTCGTTCTCTATAATTATTTCTGTATATATATGTTGAACAGAGATATAAGCCAAGTTAACTCAGAAAAGGAGATTTGTCGAATATTAATTTATCGGTATTCCAATTTTCTCAAAAACGGCTCTAACGATTTCGATCAAACTTTCGGAGTACTCTCAGCTAACTAGTTCCTACATTTAGTTCTCCATAAATGTTCCTGTAAAAATGCGTTGAACGAAGATATAGCGCCCGCCTATGTAGGTGGTGTTCGAGCTTAAAGGGGTGGCGGAAAGTAGTGTGTTGCTACGCACCAGATATTTTCCCTCCGTTTCCCTCCGAACTAAATGCATTTGCACCGGGGACGGAAAGATGAGAACGAAATATAACGTCCAGCAGAAATCTCAATCCCTTTGTGAGTCCCTCTGTGATTCGTCTTTTGTCATCTGTGCACCCCCATGGGGGTGAACCTTGCTCTACATCATGAACAATGCTGCGGATGCAGAACCATAATGTACATTACATTATGTAGCTGGTTCGTTGCAGTAAAAATGCTCAAAAATTGAAAAATTTAAGCAACTTGTATTAATACTTGAGCTGCCAGGACCAGGATATCAGTTGCCAGCCCTGCTGGGCCCGAAAAATCCGTGAAATTAACGTATTTCCTTCTCTTCGTTCGTGAGTGTCACTCGTTCGTCACTTTTATGTTACAGTTTGTAACAACCGACGGGTACTTTCACGGGACTTTGGCTTGAAGGAAGGGAACAAATACCTGGCACCGAGGCGAATCTTCATAGACCTTCGCAAAACGTACACAACACCCAAATCACTTTGCCAATCGACGGATATGTATCGTCTTGGCGTTTAAACATCGTAAAGAAAATCGGCGTGAGCTATCGAAGCGAGGGGAGTCTCATTCGATTCGCGGTTCAACAAAACTACGCTCGAATAAGCCCCCATACGAAATTCTCAGTCACAACCAAGAACGTGCGAATGTTGCCCGTTTTCAAAATCAATGACTATTACAAGTAATTCTTGGTATAACCGCCGTTATCCGACTCTACCGGTTGACAAACTGAGTTGTGTGTGTCGGTTTTGTGCACACACTCTCCCTGAACTTCTATTGGCTCGCTCTAAACGAACGCTGTTGGGCACAATGACGGATATATACACAAAAATGCATCTAAAAACGTTAAAACGTATTATTCGATAAGGAATGCCACGAAAAGGGTTTTAGTGCAAAATTGTTTGATAATTCGTCCTCTAACTTTTTTTATTCAATTGCGTCTTTATTTTTCGGTGATGAAAGACAAATATGTCGAAATTTCGTAGTGAGACTAATACTAATATTTGTTGTCCAACGGTAGTTAAAGATTGGCAGTTGGATGTTTATTCGTTTTTGAAAAGGTCATTGATGCTTCTCCCAACAACCAGGGTTACAATACTCACCCCCAACACAAATTTCATTCAATTTCTCGTGGTGGTTTCATAGTGCGTATTTGTTAGGCCCTTAGGCGAGGTTAAATATCTGCAGCAGCGCGTTATTGTCTAGTTGACCAACTAATATTTTTTAATAATCTTCTTGGAAGTGTTACGCCTCACCCGACCCCGCTACAACTAAGATTTCGTTTTCAAACAACAGCATCGACACGATTGGATTAGCTTTTCACCACTAAAGAACAATCAACACATCGCAACATACTTCAAACGCGACTCACCGTCAAGAGCTCGGGCTTGGAAAACACTTCGGAGCATTCGAGGCATTTAAACGTGCTGCCAGACGGCGTCGAGTCGGGCTCGCTGGTCTTCTTGTGGTTTTGCATGTGGGAAGTGAGAGCGGCCGCAGTATTATACCCTCGGTTACAAACAGTGCACTGAAAGGGTTTTTGGTTATCGTGCGTCTTCATGTGTATTTTGAGGTGGTCGCTGAAAAACGAATTACGTCTTTATAAATAGCTGTCCTTACGCACACGCCAATCGGAACGGCTGAAATAATTGTTTTGACTCGAGTTTCAAAACTGATTGAGAATACGGATACTGAACATGATGAATAACCAGGCCTCAAGTAGTTCCACGTGTTTGTGGATTTATCACAGTTAGAGGAGGATAAGGTTGTTCGTTTTTTTTCAAAGTTTTCTAGAAGGTATAAATTTACTATAGTAGATACATAGAAAACCTCAGCTTATCTCTGAGCGCAAGTTGTATACAAATGAGCTGTTAGTTTAGTTCGCTGGCAATTAATAGCGTATTTGAAATATTCAACATATTTAGTATCCTTTTCACTCTCGCATGCGTTGCAGAACGTATTATCTTTTCCCGACAAAACCAAGCGTTCATGCCAACCTCCGGGGCATGGAAATCCGTGTAATTAAGTATAGGTAACCTTTCCCCAGAGACTGGATTTTTAGATGCTCCAGGAACAGAACCCGCTCCCACGCCTTTGGCCCTGGTCGCAACTGAATGGGTCTTCAATCCATCGGCTTCCTACGTAATGAGCCAAAGGATCGAAAGCTTAATTTCCCGGTTCAGCCCCCGAGGTTTTTTTGGAGGTCCTGAGGCAGGGCCTTCACATTAGTTTTTCTTTTCAACCATCCCCCCTGCGCTATCGCATTTCTGATAAGGAATGCCCACTTGAGTACGTCGAAAGATGCATAATGTTTTTAAACGCCGTAACACGAATGATTAAGCATCGGCATATTTGAAAGTGTTTGCGCTTCTGGTTATAGGAAAAACAAATTATTTTGCGTTGGGACTTTGCAGGACACAAACTGAAGGTAACATATGAAGGTAGAAAGTGAAGCTGACGAGGTTTCTTTGACATGCTAATGAATGATTTATAATTACCGGAGACGGAAAGCGGTGTTCCTCATCCCTGTCAACAACATTCGCATGAATATCTAACGTATTTAAATATGAGGGCATAATCAGATCAAATAACCATGCGGGGGCGGTCTCTCGAGTAATCAGAAAGTCATCGGCTTTTATGAAAACCCTTCGTAATTTCAAGTCGCGCGTGCGTTACGCTTAAAAGCTGGTGAAATCAAAAATGTCGAAAAGAACGTTAATTTTGGGCGGTGATTATTGACGTCGAAGATGTTAATACCTGCGAGCGAAGGCGGCTTGGCATTGCGCGCATTTATACCTCTTGTCGCCTGTGTGCAGCTTCAAGTGGCGATCTTTACTTCTTTTGTGTTTAAACCTTCGCTTGCAAAATTCGCAGATGAACGGCAACTGATCACTGTGCGTCTGCAACAAGTTACAAGTTTGTTAGTTTATTCTATTTGCAGTTATAACCAACTAAGTTTAGATTTATAACGCAAAGCTCGCGTCGGTCAAGTCCGTCGAAAGATGACACGCAATTTACGGATCGTGGATGTTCTTCTGCGGTAGAGCGCGTATCATATTTTCGTAATACTAGATGCCTCACAGTAGGACATGGTGTGTACTGCGTCATAAGATTATTCGCGCCCTCTGAAGGACAGATTTGTATCAGCGTGTCAACTCACGGAACAGGACTAAGTGACATGAGCTACTGACAACAGATTGAAATTGTGAGATGCCTGGAATCTCCAACACTCAATTATAGGCTGGTTCGGAGCCGAGAAATTCGCACTAGGGGACTATTGCCTATCAACCATGATTCATCATTCGTAATTTTTATTTTGCCTTCTTTCGTCTATTTCTTGTTCATCATTATATGTACCACTTAATTTAGTAGACACGTATTTTTACTTTCCTTGGCTCTACGAAGTAGAAAGGAAAGTTATGTAATCGGCTGAAAAAAAAATTTTGAGTTTTCTTTAGTTCATTACGTTTCAGACCCCCCTGAGTCCGAAAAACACTATTTGGGAAAATGGTCTGTGTGTGTGTGTCTGTGAACGATTTTGAGAGAAAACAACCGTACCAAATCAGCTGAAACTTGATGTCCAGCCTACAGGTTACCATGGGACGCACAAATAAGGGTATGAACAAAATCCACCGAAAGTTAACTATAGTTATCATAGTGATCAAAACACCAAATACTTTTTATCTCAAAAACGGCTCTAACGATTTTGATTAAACTTTTAATATTGATAGCTCTCAATAAGGCAATTATAGCATAAAATTCCCATATGTGGGAAATGACGAGAGCAGCACAATAAATTATCAAAATTTTCGACCAAAAGCGTTTTTAGCGCAGTTTTTTCCTTATAAACTCCGCTGGAATGTAAGTAGAATGTTTAACAAAATTGGTATCGTAGTCCAATCCAATACCTAAAGGGTGAGTGTTTAAAAACGGTCATGAGATACATGAGGGTCACTCCAGAAAGTCCTGAATTTCAACTACCGCCGTTTCGCTCACTGCCAGTTCTAAAAGTGTTTACCAAACAACTCTGCAAAAGTAATAACTATCCTTCTTCAAAAAATTTGTGTTTACAGCCTCAATAATTATCTGTATACCACTTGCTCAATAATGGTCCTGCGATGAGCATGGGCAGCACAATAAATTCCAGAACTGTAGGTGCTACCGCTTCCTGCTGCTGTGACGTGTTGTTTGACCAAGTTCAAAGGAACTGAGTGATAAATTAATTGATTAAATAGAATTAGCCATGTACAAAGTGAATTGACATAGAGCTAAGGAAAGTTGTGTGTTGCAACGCACCAGATATTTTGAAATTACGATATGCACATTTACTTTCCTTTAGCTCAAAAAATAGAGAATATATTGGAACCTGGAACCGACGTCTTCATAGAGTCTTTTTCTTGTGATTAATCTTAAGTGAGAATACCAAGTATAAGCGGATAGTATGTGCCTGTACCTGTAGTCAACTTCGCAGAACAGTTAATTGAGCTAGTTTTTGTTTTGTTAGCTGTTCAGAAGAGAATTCGAACGTCGAACAATTCATAATGCGTGTTAATGCAGTCCTCATGTTGTTACGCTAATATTCTCAGTCAGTTCGTACTTCAGATGCTTCCGTACGATCTCTACCTTTGTACGAGCCGTCACCATCGTGAAGCCCCACGTTTTTAGAATTGGTAAATTACTTCTCCGTTGATCGAGGTCGTAAATAATCCATCAGCCACTAACAACAGTTCTCTGCAAAACAAGGTGGGTTCAATTCATCACATATCACTTGACATACCGGACTATGGTCTTCAACGCCAAGTTTAGCTGATTTGGAATATGATGGGATATCTTCTGCCTCGGTAGTCTGTCAGTAGCTGGATTACACCCTAAGTAAATGATTTAGAGCCGAATTTTCTCAACTTTACACTTGTAGCTCAATCATTGGTGACCAAACAAGAAAGTGTAGATAAATGACCAAACGAATTTATTAAATGTTGTGCGTTTCCGCTATTTGAGCTACACACAATTTGATTTCGACGACGGTGGCGATCTGACCGTGAAACTCTGAACAACACCGGTTTTTTCGCATTCTTGAGAGCGTTGTAGTTTGAGGTGACTACTGTGTGTCTGTAACAAATCGGCACACTGCGCGCCAGGACACGGTCAATGCAGCAGCCTTCATGTTACCTGCATCCACTCCACGAGCTTCCGACACTACCATAGGAAGATCCGTCCTGTCATATTTGCGCCTCTTGGCTTGTTAAGTTAGCGCAAGATCCCGGCTGCCAGATACTACCTGGACATCCAGGATACCTTCCGAAGCCCTCTCCACCCACGCAGAGGAGGAGGCTGGACACTGCCTGAGTTTCCGTCTGTCAACAGAACCATGCAGTGCAGCCACAATCTCCGAAGGCTTACTGGGCTTGGGGGCAGATGGAGTCGCATGTCGCACCACTGTAGCTGATCCTGAACGAATCCAAGACCAGTAACAGTGCGTGCGGCATCCCAGCCAGATTCCTGCAAAACAATCAGGCGCTTATGGCACACTGAGTCCCCCAGACCGAACAGGAGAGTGGATGTACGCTCATGGGACAATATGTGGGAGGCTTAGCCAACCACGCACTGCAGAGTACACCATTCTATCCGGACTTATTAGTCTTCGGACGACCAACCTCCAGAAAACCAGCCTGTAAGTCAGCTTTGGGAGCAATTACGTACGAAGAAGACGCAGCTTCTACTGTGGCTCCTGTAGAGCCTTGGCAACTTTTCGATGATGATCACAAAGGTCTAAGCGACTTCCAGCCGAGGAGGTTGCACCGAGAAACTAGATACCAAGATACGGCAACATATCGAGAACGTTTCTAGCCAAGGCCCGGGAATCGCCAATGACGAAATGAACCGAGCCGCACTTTTCGAGAGTCAATCCCAATTTACACGTGCCTAGCTGCATACAAAACGTGTTGAGAGCGATCTGCAAGCCCTGCTTGGTACCTGCAGTTACCTAACCATGATGCAGTTCGCTTTTAGATGAGATATTCTTCAAGTTGTTTGTTACTGGTGCTTCCCCCTTACACGTTTAGTTGTGTATTACTCGTAACTTCATTGCCTTCCTGAGGCTTGTCTATGCATATAAAGGTTTATTTATGTACTGCGTACGTTCTGAGGCTGATTCCGCAACGCTCTATGGAAATTCATCGTCGAAAATGCTTTTCTCCTGTCACGTATTAACACCCATGCACAGTTGACAGTGCATGCAGCACTCGTACAAGTGCCATCCGCCAAGTCGACGGCCTTCGAACAAACTTTTTTGAAACACACTTATTTTGTTCGCTCTTTTTATTTTTTATTTTTTCAACGAGCTGTGTGAACAACGTTTGAGCGGGCATCTCAAAAATGTACCAGATACGTCCGACGATAGGTGAACCGAGCGAGGGGATTACTCGAATTGTGAAGACTGACAGTAACGCGGAGGAATGAAAGATGGGTGCTAAAGATGTTCCGAAGAGATAACTAGGAGAGCGGAGCGGACACGTGCTGCGCTCCGAAAAACTCTCCTTAGGGTGCCAGTACCGACGTTGTGGTCGTCCCCTGTTCACCTGCGCGGAATACTAATTTTTTGAGGATATCAAGGGCGATCTCCGAGGTTAATGAAGAGTGGACAAAATAAAGCGTCAAAAGGAGGAAAAAAAAAACACAAAAACAAAACGACTAGCCAAACATTCGTCCCCTCTCAAATTTTTTAGGGACCGGTTTATGAAGATTAACTCTTATCTTTTCTTCTCCGCATTTCACGCCTTTGCAATTGTTGCCATCCAAGAGGTTGAACTTCGGCAAGAAGTTAACGGATTTCATGCAGTCGTCAGTCGTCGATGAGTAAATACGAGTGACATCTACGCCCACTGCAATGATCGATTTGTGACGATCTAAACGATAACACAGAAAACCGAAATGAGAACGACAGTCGAAACGCAAAAACACAAGTTTCAGGATCAGAGCGTCTTATCAACCCATTGCCCTGAACATGATCGACATTGTCAAAAATTGTCTGCACTGAATCCTCTTAACCTCCACAACCAACACAAATATCCAAACCCCTTTGCTTGTCAACATCTGTCGGCGTTGCCTCCAATAAAATCATAAACGTTAGCAAACGTGAAAGTATGAAAACGGGCAACAACTTCCAGAATATTTTGCCTGTTTTATAAACTGGTCGTACAAATAATTCAAAAACATCACGCAGACATTCTTGCGAATTCTACAGATTGTCCACGTTGTTTGTTCAAAGACAACTTCACGACTATTTTGCCAGTTTCTTAAAATGCTCAAATTTTTTACTCGGAAGCAACTAACTTCCGGACTATTTCGATATTGGGATGAGCACCGGGGCCTAAAGAAAAAATTGTGCCAGTCCGAATGTCTCACAGGTATTTCCTGGAAGGGTCTTCTTCGATGTCCACCTTTGGAGAAGTAGTACCAAAGACCAGGAATCGCTCCGTCTCAAGTGTCTGGCACTGGGCATCTACCTGGATGCCTGAGTTGCGTTTGAAGGGGTATAGACATTGTTTGGCATCACCACCGGCGTTTTTTATTGAGCCGAAGCATTCACCAATTGTGGACGATAGCAGCCAGCTTCCCCGCTCACGTACGTTAGCATGTGGTACTCACACTTATTTTCCCAATTCGTGACTGCGTAACCGCTGCAATCAATGATTTAAATGGCAAAGATCTAAGAAGACTGCAAAATGCAGTAGTGCGATTTGTGCTCAGTTGGCTTGAAATGACGGAGCGCAAAAGACTTGCGGCGGCAAGTCTAGTGTTCGAAATACTTAGGTTTAAAAGGCCTAGAAGAAGCTTTCAGATTCATGGAAGATCACCACGGTCCAGCCCTCGTCTCCTGGTTCGGTCCATTCTGGAGTACAGGCCCATGGTCTGGTGCTCCTACTTTGAACGTCACATTGTCCAGAACACAGCTGCCTTCTGAGCATTTCTGCCCTTATCTAGCCTTTAAACTCTCCTTTCCCAGAAAAGAGGTCAACTATGAAGAGCTCTCCCGTCATTTCTCTTTGTTCTCCCCTCGTGTTCGACGCCTATGCGCTGACATCTCCTTTCTGCATCGACTACTCTCTGAACGGATCTATGTTCCGGATTTCCTAGCGCGTACGGGCTGGCGAGCTCGTCGCCGTGTGTCCCGTTCGCCTGTCCCTCTTCTCTGTTACTTTTTACTTTCCGCTACCCGAAGGGAAGGAAAGTATAGTAATCGGCCCGAAAAAAAAATTTGGGTTTTCTTCAGATCTTTACGTTTTGAGGCCTACTGAGTCTAAAAAACCTAATTTCGGCGCGTGGTCCGTGTGTGTCTGTAGTTCGATTTGCGGGAGAACGGCTCATCCGATTGAGCTGGTTCTTTTTTTGTTTTGTTCGTTATTTGTTTTAGACATCAAAATAAGGTTATGGACGATTTCGGCCGATGGGAAGGGGGGGGGGGTGAGGGACGAAAATGTACCAAAAACTAGGGTTTTTCGCATTTTTCTCGAAAACGACTAGAGACGATTTTGATTAAACTTCCAAATTATCTTCTACTAATCAATACCTAACTTTTCTTCTCCATACATATCTCCATGAAAATACGGTGAACGGAGATATAGGCCCATGAAGCAAAAATAGGTTTTTAACGCTTTTTGGCAAAACGGCTTCAACGATTATCACCAAACTTTCAAGATGTTTTCGAATAGTTAATACCTACATATTGGACTCAATAAATGTTCCTCTGACAGTCCATTGAACAGAGATAAAAATCAAAATGTGTCGAAAATAACGTTTTTTTCGAACATTTCCGTAAATTCCACGATAACTTCTTCACCAGATGTAATAAATTCTAATGGAGTGTCTTTTGGTCACCCATAGCCACATTTCGTTCTCCATAATTATTTCTTTATATATCTGTTGAACGGAGATATAAGCCAAGTTAACTCAGAAAAGGAGATTCGTCGAATATTATTTGATCGGTATTCCAATTTTCTCAGAAACTGCTCTAACGATTTCGATCAAACTTATGAAGAACTCTCAACTAACTATTACCTACATTTTGTTCTCCATGAATGTTCCTGTAAAAATGCGTTGAACGAAGATATAGCGCCCGCTTATGTGGGTAGTGTTCGAAATTACGGGGGTGGCGGAAAGTTGTGTGTTGCTACGCACCAGAATACCTTCTTTCAACCTCTAATATTTGGGCCACTGTAAATAAATACATGTTGACAATTTATATCTCTAGGTATTTGTTGCCGCCCACACTCACGTTGCCCCCCCCCCTCCCACCGTTTAGTTCCATGATTGTGGTCGTGAATCTTCTAAATTTGTAATTGTGAATAAACTCTCGTGTTCCAATTGCACTCAGATACTGTCAAGTATCATAATTACATGGTCGGAATGACCGTCAGGTTTAAAAATAAGGAACGTTCCTACGTGGTCGGAGGTGGGGGGGGGGGTAAAATGTGAGTTTTCCCTACTTTTCTCAAAAATTGCTCTAATCACTTAATGTTTCAGCGCCTCGATTGCTGGTTGACTAACAGCTCTTTCGGAAATTTGTTGAACCAACCAGACAATAAAAATTCACGAATGTTGGGAATAGGTATGCCGTATATACACAGTGACGCACTCGTACTATAACGGGCTTTTATTCCCCTCTCCTGCTTCACTGTCTGGACCGTAACACACCCACATTGGCGTGGAAGCGGAGAAGTAAGCCCACATTTAAATGTTAACCAAAAGGCTCGTTGAAGGATTCTACGGCGCGCATGAAGTTGAGGTCATCGAGCGAAGTCTCCTTTTCACTGGAGCAATAAATCAAGAAAAGGAAGTCCCGTCCGAGAGGCTGTGACAATATTTGGAACGGTGCTAGTGAAATGGCCGGTGACGCCTCAAGAACTAGTTTTTCTTCTCAAGAACTCGTAATGTGCCTTGAACTTGACCTCGAGGAAGACGAGGAGCTGCTGTCTCAATCAAGAGCTTGACCGTCAGTTCCATGAAAAGTGCTGCACCTTGCGGGAGGTCATTGATCGGCCAAGAACTCGATAACGCGGACGATCGCGAACGGCGCTCTTGCCGATCGACATCGGCTTTAATTGCGGCGATTGAAGCTAAAAAAAATAAAAACCAAAAAAACTGAGTGTCTAATAGCGTTTAAACGCCGTAAACGCAAATTTTAGATTGAAATTTTCGGATGATTTGATGTTCAAGATTCCACGCATCTCCTGCGGAACCGTTAGCAGCAAGTAATTGATCTGTATTCTCGTCCTAACAACCACCGTTATAGTTTGCCTAACAACGCAATGTTGTTTCGGAGTACAACTCGCCACTGTTGAAAACTTTTCGTACGTTCGAAACATAAAGGCCCATTGTTAGTCCACGGAGAACGAGCTCGAATAAGGTACTGAACACCACTTCGACCTTGTCTCTTCAATTTGTGAGCAACTTCAACTTGAAACGGCGAATTTGTTTTGGCGCACATTAAGCTTTCATTTTCAACATTTTGCTGGGGTAACGGGGTTGAAAAAAGCATATATTTTTATGACAATGTGACTCCCACGAGGATCGCCTGGTTGAAATCGCTAGCAAAAAATGTCTTGCACCTGGCCCCCTTAACTGGGCCCCTTTTGTTAAGGGCCCGATCGGTCGATTCTGAGCGACAATGCCAATGCAGACAACTTTCTTCAAGCTCATCAAACCCCATCACAATCGCGACAACCACCTTAACAAGTTCAAACCATGCGTCACCCCATTTCGCCCAATCTCATCTCACCTTTTTTCGTTCATTCGCGATCGCGTGTCCGCCGTCCGTCCGTTTTCGGTAAGCGAACTTTCATTTCTCCGCCTCCGATTCTCAAGGGCCCCAACGAGATCTCTTTATTTTTTATTCTTGAGCTCCAATTTAATTTCGTTCAGTTCAATGTTATTATGATTCAATTTCTTATAATAGTAGCAAGGCTTTATTTCCGAATTACTTGTATTTCCTTATTTTCCTTGCCTCTGACTTTCATTTATTTTCTATCTTATCTTATCTTTATTTGCTCATTCAGGCAGTAACCTTGGTCCTCCAGCCCTATAAGCTTCAGGCGATGAACAGAGGCTCAACCATCGACTTTCCTCACGCCTAACCATGGCCCTAGCTGTGTCTGCCTCACTCGGATTGGGACAATAAGAAGCGGATTTCTACGGATTTTACCGCCCACGTTCCTATTCCTGTCCATTGTCATAATAACCGACAGCAGTTCATTCGTTATGTACCTTGACATTCGTGGTTCCATTGAATGTGATGCTATTAAATTTTATATGTCGGCCAAGAATTAAGCTAACGAGATTTTGTCATTAAATACTTCACAACAGTTAAAAGTATAAATATTACACCCTTGGTGCATAGCGAACGTGTGTGTATCTGGGTTTTCATATGCTTCCAACCGATATTCGGTAAGAATAATTCTCAATTCTTATTCTACCCTCAAAGTTGGAGGTTCGTTGCAGTTTTAAGGGTAATTCGAGAACGCAGATATGTCTCGGGGAAATAACTTGAATCATATGAACGGGATATTCTACTCAGAGGTTCAAATTCCTAAAATTGGGTCCCACTCCACGAACAGCATATGCAGTGCATAATTTAAAATCAATTCTAAGAGAAAAGGACGAAACGAGGCGGAAATTACAATTCTCATCGCACGTGTTCGGCTTATCAACGAAGTAGTAGACGTTTAGACGTGCGATTTCGTTTTTGGGAGAAGGGTCGATCGCAAACGAGCTAAGAGCTTAAGCAGTTCACAGGGCCGAGCAGTTTCGAAGTTGTGAGCAGCGAAATCGAGAGTTGACTGTTCGTGCGACATCAGCGTCTTGCAAGCTTGCTACACTAATTTTTAAATGCACTGTCTTCCTTTGTATGTCTGTCCTTGAAGGTTTCGTACTCGTGGAATCCAACCTGCTCATTCGGCAACCCCTCGCTCAGTAGTAGATTTGAAAACCCTGTTCAACACCTCCGATTTCGAAAATTTGAAATAGTGTTCTTCGTCGCCTTCACATCAATACTGAACAACGCTCAATCATTATTTTCTCTCGCCTTTACTAAATTATTCGGTAATTCGACGGACACCCACCGCCTACGTACGAGTGGTAAGTTTGATTTATTTCGTCTAGTTTCTCACATACATATTCAGTCCGCTTTACTTTCTGGTTGCATTATTTCGAGTAACAAAGTGCCATAACACATGGCCGCGGTTCATGTTTTTGGGGGTGCTGAATGAATGAAATGAACTTTATTTGCTTAAATACTTACAAAAGTAGTATGCAACAGGAACATTCTGTGAAAAATGCGTACATATAGTTATACATAAACAAGGAGCTATTAGATCTTCACTCAGTTTTTAAAAAACCCTGCAAATTATTACACAATGGTTTATTATTCTCATGAACAGCTTGACCTAGTATTAATGCTCCGAGACCCATTCCATTCGATTCAGCATCGAATACTAATAAACCATACGAAACATGACCTGGCTACAATGGAACTACGGAAACTAAATATTCCCCCGGCGCCAGGCCCCCGTCGGGGAAATTGGGACGGGTTGCGAGTCGAATGGGCGGTGCGAGGCGAGCGGGCGGGTGGTTTTAATGACTTCCGCTGTAGTTCCCGCGTTGTACTGCGTTTCGTTAATTTTTTCAGCCATTTTTTGCCCATAACAACCATGGGTTTCGTCCGATCGGATTGCCAAGATGGCGGGCACAACAAGATACCAAATTGGATTTTTGTGCGAAAGAACGATTTTTTTAGACCATGTTAAAGGCACAAAACGGCCCGGACGGGGGACGGGGGATGGGTGACGGTGGACGGCGGACGGACATTGCAAATTTGGAATCTCCACGTCTTGAAACGTGAAGTATCAAATTTTGATGGGGGGTTGTAAAACTTTTGTCGTGACCGAAAACATAGGGTTATTATTTAGAATGAATAATAATAAACCACAAACAACTTATCAAAATTATATTAATTGTGTTAGTAATCACAGCTAACTCCCCTTTTATCTTCGTCGAGAGACACTGTTACATACATCTTATACACAGAATTTAATGCCGCTGTAGTTTTAACTGAAGGTAAATTAAAATTTCCTTCTAACTTGAATCCCCATGGGTTGGACATGAGCATCTTTCTTAAGAATCTGCTTCAAACTACTCAATCCGATGAGAGAGCTCAGCTTCAGAATTCGCTAACGGATCAAGATCGGGCTAGTGTGGCCAATGAAGACGAGGTTGATAGCTGTGGGATAGGCGCCAACACAAGCTGACAGACAGTTCGACAAAACTGATTACACCAGATAAAAGTGAATAATCCTCATAAGCTTATAAGTAATAACATTTCTCAGCAGGGAAAAACATGAATGATTTACATACACGTAAATAATAGACTAGGACGGCCTGAATCTATGCGAACTATGACTGTATGTATCTGCAAGAGGAATTGTAGGTCAAAGTATTTGTCAGCGCACGGACCGGGACAATCGGAGACCACAAGACGTTTTGAACGGTGCCAGCGAAGTAGTGACGATTAAATAATAATTGGTCCCTCGTCATGACAAATGATTGGAACGTCAAGGCAATAAAAGTGTAAAAGGTCCGTTACCTGCTCGTGCTTTTTGAGGTAGCTGAGCCGGGGGAAGGCTTTGTCGCAGAACTGGCAGGCGTAGGGAGTTGCCTCTGTGACGCCGACAGTGAAGGCGAGTTCGGAGTCCGCCAGCTCAGTCGCCGAGTTCGGGGTGGCGCACGACGACGGCGGCGAGCTGTGTCCTTCCGAGCCAGCCCAGGACGGAACGCCTTCTGGCCCCAGAGCATCTGCCAAAACAAATTCTTGAAATTAGTCGCGAATAAAACCATCAGCTTTCTTCTCGAAAACCGTCGATCGTATATATTGATCCTGTGTGAATAGATTATTGAACAAAGTAATTATTATTAGTTTCTTTGTAGGGCACCACGCAGATTGTAGCAGCATCTCCTCTGTCCCATACGTTCATCAAACTCGCCACAGCCCACTAACACTTCCGTCTCTTGTTCCTACCAAAATGTACGACTCCTTAACTCGAGTAAAGGACAATTTGCTCCCCGCAGGACGGTGGCACCACCCAAATATCGACTATCGTGAGCTGTGACTTACGACTTGTACCATCTACCAAACAGATTTCTCTCCTTCCAACAGCACTATCGCACAATTCACAGCCCTCACAGTGAAAGGTGAGGTGTCCACTCGATTTCAATATTCGAGAAATAAGCGCGAATATACGTAAATCGTACTTGGGAAAATGTTCGTATTCCTAGTCGACAAGCAAGCGCAAGTTCTCACTGAGCTACTGGAGCAAGTTACAGCTCTCTTCCGAAGCAAAATAAAATCGGATCCTTATCAGTTTTCAATATTTCATATTAGTTTGTTTTGTACCTACAGTGCTTCGTAAATTAGCTACTTTGAAGTTACTGTAAAATGGATTCAGAGCGGAATGATTATGACAAATACGTCCATAACACAACTTCGCATGATTTTCGTTGTTTGAAAACTGATAGGTGATTCTTTATATTTTTTCAGCGCTGAGTTCGAATCCGACGGAGTTTTCTCGCTATAACGTCTAGATCTTTCGCAATTCTCATTTTAGGTACTGCAGAGAGATATTTTGCTTGGGTACAAACAAGTGGCAACCCTGAGTCATGGCGGTGGTTCTGTGATTCACATGCTTCAACTCTGTTCTTCACACTTTTCCTTTGTCCTAGTTGACCCTTGTTCAATCAGTTTTGTCAAGTTCTGTTGACTTTCGTAGTGGACGCGAGTATTTTTACTTTCCTTGCTGTAAGAAGTAGAAAGGAAAGTTATGTAATCGGCTGGAAAAAAAATTTTGAGTTCTCATCAGATCTTTACGTTTCAGATCCCCCTGAGTCAGAAAAACTATTTGGGAAAATGGTCTGTGTATCAGTCAGTGTGTGTGTGTGTACGTGTGTCTGTGAACGATTTTTAGAGAAACCCACCGTATCGAATCAGCTCAAACTTTATATCTCGCCCCCTGGTCACAACGAAACGCCAAAATGAGGGTATGAACAAAATCCACCGAAATTTAACCATAGTTATCATAGTGATCAAAACACCAAATATTTTTTTTCTCAAAAACGGCTCTAACGATTTTGATTAAATTTTTTATATTGATAGCTCCGAATAAGACAACCATACTATGAAATTCCCATTTATGGAAAAATGACGAGAGCACAAAAAATTACCAAAACTTTCGACGTAATCGAATGTAGAGTGGTTTTTAGAGAAAACGACCGAACCAAATCACCTCAAATTTGATCTTCAGCCAACAGATTACCATGGGACGCAAAAATAAGGGTATGAACAAAATCCACCGAAAGTTAACTATAGTTAGCATAGTGATCAAAACACTAAATTTTTTTCTCCATAACGGCCCGAACGATTTTGATTAAATTTTTTATATTGATATCTTTTGATAAGGCAATAATACGATAAAATTCCCATCCGTAGGAAAATGATGAGAGCAGCACAATAAATTATCAAAATTGTCGACCAAAAGCGTTTTTCGCGCAGTTTTTTCCTCATAAACTCGTTTAGAACTGGTAGTAAGCGCAACGGCAGTAGTTGAAATTCAGAAATTTCTGGAGTGAGCCCCATGTATCTCATGTGCGTTTTTAAACACTCACCCTTTAGGTATTGGATTGGACTACAATACCAATTTTTTTTAACATTCTACAACAATTCCAGCGGAGTTTATAAGGAAAAAACTGCGCTAAAAACGCTCTTCGTCGAAAATTTTGATAATTTATTGTGCTGCTCTTGTCATTTTACCACAAATAGGAATTTTATGGTATAATTGTCTTATTACGAGCTCACAATATAAAATATTTGATCAAAATCATTAGAGCCGTTTTTGAGAAAAAAAATATTTGGTGTTTTGATCACTACCCGTTCTTAGGGATATCTGATACATATTTACCGAGGACAACAGGTAGATATTGGTTAGTTAATCATAACCTGTGAGTTTCATGGAAGTCTTCAAAATAGTTTTAAAAAATATCTTATACATCTCCGTCCACGGTGTCTTAGATAAATGATCATGGAGAAAGAAAAATACATATTGATTAGCAGGAAAAACCTTGTAAGTTTAATGAATGGCGCGTTAATGGGTTCATGTTAGAATGAATCCTGGACTACAGGTTGCTGGTGGACCGACGAATGTACAAGCAAATCCAAGGACGGGATGCTGCCAAAATATCTGGTGCGTTGCAACACACAACTTTCCTAACCTCTACGGCAATTCACTTTGTAAATGGCTAATTCTATTTAATCGATTCATTTATCACTCAGTTAATTTGAACTTGGTCAAACAACGCTTTACGGCAGCAGAAAGCGGTAGCGATTACGGTTAAAGAATTTATTGTGCTGCTCGTAGTCATTCCAGGACCTTTATTGAGCAAATGGTACCTAGAAAATTAATGAGGCTGTAAACACGGATTTTTTGAAGGAGGATAGTAATCACTTTTGCAGAGTTATTGGGTAAAAACATTTAGAACTGGTAGTAAGCGAAACGGCAGTAGTTGAAATTCAGGAATTTCTGGAGTGAGCCCCATGTATCTCATGAGCGTTTTTAAATACTCACCCTATAGGTATTGGATTGGACTACAGTACCACTTTTTTTTTAACATTCTACTAACATTCCAGCGGAGTTTAAAAGGAAAAAACGCAAAAACGCTTTTCGTCGAAAATTTTGATAATTTATTGTGCTGCTGTCGTCATTTTCCCACGAATGAGAATTTTATAGTATTATTGCCTCATTAAGAGCAATCAATATAAAAAATGTAATTAAAATCGTTAGAGCCGTTTTTGAGAAAAAAATTTAGTGTTTTGATCACTATAGTTAACTTTCGGTGGATTTTGCCCATACCCTCATTATTGCGTCCCATGATAACATGTAGGTTAGACATCACGTTTCAGCTGATTTGGTACGGTGGTTTTCGCTAAAAACTGCGCTAAAATCGATTTCGTGGAAAGTTTTGATAATTTATTGTGCTGCTCTCGTCATTTTCCCACTAATGGGAATTTCATGGTATGATAATCATGTTGAGAGCTACCAATATTAAAAATGTGATCAAAATCGTTACAGCGGTTTTTGAGAAAAAAAATATTTGGTGTTTTGATCACTATGATAACTATAGTTAAATTTCGATGGATTTTGTTCATACCCCAATTTTGGCGTCCCATGGTAACCTGCGGGCGAGATATGAAGTTTGAGCTGATTTCGTACGGTGGTTTTCTCTAAAAATCGTTCACACACACACACACACACAGATCTGTTTCTTTATTTGATGACTGTACCTAAACCCTCGACGAGGGTTATATCAGTCATAGAAGTTGCGGTTTCGCTAATATGCAAGAGGCCGGCCCCTGCTGCATCCACCGAACTCAGACCTGTGGAGGTACGGCAGGTATTTGGTCGTTAGCCAGTCTCACCGTAGAGAGCTGTTGCCCGTGTGTTACTGCGCGGAGTTGACCACCTGAGGAATCCCGTACCATCTGGGAGTAGTTCTTAATCTGGTTCCCTACCTGATCTTACTGTTTACTTGGGTGGCAAGTTTCAAAAGGACTGATCAACTATAACCACGTTTCTTAGCCATTACCTTCTTTGCGAACTTTGCAAAATGGTTATAGGCTTCCTTTGTAGCAGTCAAAGCTGCTAAGTTCGTTTGCCCTCCCAACAACCGTCGCTCACTGTTGTAGAAACTACAGTGGAGCAGCACATGGTTTCTTGTTTCCTCCGCACTGGAGGCACAAGACGTGCATAATGGAGAGTCTTTTAGAGAAAAGAAGTGGAGCCGCGCATTGAAGTCACCATGTCCCGTGAGGAACTGGCTCGTCCAGTGGTCTGGCTCAACCCATTTTCTAGAAAGACGTTCACGGATGTCGGGGAAGAACTCATACGTATCACGTCCCTTTGACGAGGATTCCCATCTCGTTTGCCATTTCTCTAGAGCCCATTCATCGATGGCGGCAAGTATCTGTTCTGTGGTGAGATCCGCACGGAGTTCAGCCCAAAGCGGGGGAAGCTCCCGTTTCACTCTCCACTTGTCAATCATGCACTCAACAGCCAAATCAACTGGTAACTGACCAGTGATCACCTGGAGTGCTTCCGTTGATACAGACTTGTAGGCCTTGGTGATCCACAGGAGCGCAGCTCTCTGGGATTGGGCCAATACTCTCTTTTGATTGACTGTTAGTTTGCTACCCCAGACAACGGGGCAGTAGCCAATCACACCTAAATAGATGGCCTTATACATGAGGATGGTGTCGTGGTAACACACACCCCAAGTGGCCTTAGTAATGGCACGCAGTGAGGCAAACCTTGCAATGGTAGTGCCTTTAAGGGACTGGAGGTGTTGGTTGAAACCCCACCTCTCACCTATATTCACTCCTAAATACTTGACGTGCTTTTCAAGAAGGAGCCTGTGGCCGCCAAAGCGTATTGTGGGTGGATTATTCACTTTCCCCTTCAAGAGGATTAGCTGGGTCTTTTCCTCAGCCACCTGCATCTTGACATGCTCGCACCATTGGTTGACAGTGGGGAGCACGTGGTGGGTTTTTTCTTCAATTTGGCGGACTGACTCTGCAAAGATCAGCACAGTCAAGTCATCCACATAGGCGTGCGGCTCGCAGTCAGTCTCCATGAGTTTCCTGAGAAGACCTTCGAAGAAGGCATTCCAGAGTGCTGGTCCAAGGACCGAGCCCTGTGGGCACCCCTTCTCAATCTTCCTCCGGACGGAGACATGCCTGCTTTCGATCGTAGCAGTTCTGTCTGTCAGGTAGCTTCTGACGAGCGAGTACAGGTTGTGGGGGATTCCCCTACCTTTGAGTTCATTAAGGAGCGCTGGCCACCAAAGGTTGTCAAACGCTCCTCTGTTGTCAATCAGAACTGCTACGACGTACTTAGCCGGTGCCAGCAGGGAAACACGCCGAATCTCGACAATGACATCCTGCGTGGACCTTCCTTTGGTACACCCGTATTGCCTGCCTGTGAGGTTGCGGCCAAAGACTCCTTCGAGGGACTGAAACATCAAGATTTCTAGTGTTTTGCCTAATATGGAAAGAAGGCTGAGTGGTCTCCATGATCGCGAGTCCGACTGATTGCGGTCGCCTCCCTTTTGAAGAGCGACGACACGCGCAGACTTCCACTGAGTGGGGAACACACACACACACACACACACACACACACACAGACAGACACACACACAGACAGACACTCAGACCCACAGACCATTTTCCCAAATAGTGTTTTCGGACTCAGGAGGGTCTGAAACGTAAAGATCTGAAGAAAACTCAAAAAAAATTTTCAGCCGATTACATAACTTTCCTTTCTATTTCGTAGAGCCAAGGAAAGTAAAAAGCAATCGCTAAATTGTAATTGGCTGATTGATGTATAATGAAAGTGTTGGGATGCTGGTGGCCCGAAACGAGAAAAGAAGCCGAAATGAAGAAGGAAAAGAGTCGATCGTTCGAGAGGTGAGAAAAGTGGGAATGGCGCAGAAAGAAAATCTTCGTCACGGTCAAATATTAATAAACTAGTTTGAACTTATTGATAAACAATTGGCGCAAACACTGGTACAAATTTGGTTGCAATGATTGCATTTGAGCACCATCTAGGAAATAATGCACGCAAACTCAATATCGAGAATATCTTGCGATACTTCTTCTTGTATATAACGCGACTGTACAGACAACAGAAATTTCTACGAGAAAGTTTATGTATAAAAGTGAACTAGACTATGTGCTATTAACTCTGTACATTTTAACGTGGATAGAACAACTCAAAAACACAAACATGCGAACATTTTTGTCACTTTCGGTTGTTCCGTTTTCCCTCGATTTGAATTGTCTAGAGAAAGATGCTTGTCGAAGGCTGTCCTCGGCCTGGTAGATATATTTTATAAACATACTTAAACAACCCTACTTCGAATGTTATACGGAGAAAATAAAAAGAGGTTCAACGGGATTCGAGACGGTGAGCTGGAGAAGGAAGTTGGAAAAGGGACGTTGAGGGAAAGATTACGAATAATAACAAACTGGGCCGATTACCTACTTAGGGCAACCAACGAACGACAAAACAAGGAGGGCCCGCCTGCGGTCAGCCGAGGACAGTGGGTGATACCACCGAGTAATTGGGCCGAGAAACGTGGTAAACTGACAGGAAACGCTAATCAAAAGGCGCCTGTGGCGCGATCTGGGTGTAGAGACCAACGAATGAGGAAATGGTGCATGAGGTACGTATTTAGGCTCATCCTCTTTAGTCCGCCCACGGTCCATCAGCCGCCGTTATTTCTTCACATTCTCGGTGTGATGATGATAATTGCTGCGCCTTCGTTCCTATATAATGAGGCGCGGACTGTCTCAGTTGATGGACGTGTCCTGCCCAGTCGTCGATGGTGTGGGGGAGCCGAATCACTCGAGACACAATAATCGTCATACGTTCGAGGGGCGAACGATTAAATTTTTTCAGGATCGACTAGAAGTAGTCCCAACCTCTTAATCGATCATTTATTCCAATTCAGACGAGTTGAGATCCCCCAACCCCGAAATTTTCCCGTGTCCTTTGATCTATGATAAGTAACAAACGAAGCGGAAGGACGCCAAACCCGGTAAAAATACTGAAACAAGCACCATCCTGGAATGAGCTCCACATCTTAAAGCGGCCACGGGAGAAAAATCTTACAATGGAATGAATGAATAATGATATATATTTCCGAAATATTTACATATATAAGGAAAACAAAACAGCGACAAAAAAACACAAGGAGAAAATCAATATTAATTCCTGTCCTGTCATGGAAACTACCCCCCTCATGGATCATTGATCCGTGCCAAGGGGGGGAGTTGCAGTAGTGGATTACTTCTTATTCTATATTAATTTATAACTTTTAGTTCCTCAAATATTGACCTAAGATTTTTCATAAACAACTAGTTACTATATACCTACCTACTATGCTTAAAAGAAAAACAGAAAAATAATATGATATGTAAAAAAAAGTAATAATTTATCAAACAGTATAAATACTGCACATCATGGCATCACATTCCGAGGGAGTGGCAGCAATGAGGTACGAGAAGACTGACTTTTTGTAAACCATTCTGCTGACGGAATGAGGGTGGGCCGCCAGAGAGCTCGATACGGTCCGCAAGATGTATGGCAGGTTGTGATGCAGGTGGCGAGACGTAGATATTAAGTGGCTAGGTGGGATGGGTATCACTGCTTGGGTTGTTAATCTCACTGCACGGGTACTCTGTTCAGATGAGTTCGGCTTGTTGGTATCCAATATTTCAGGATGCTTCTGGAAGTAAAGCAGAGTGTGCTTTATATAGAGCTGCTTCATAGTAAAAACTTTGGCCTCGTCAAACAGCTCAGCACTAGGGAACCTCCGGGGTTTTTTTAGAAGTACCTTCAAAATTGCTCTTTGCAGTACATTTACTGGTTCCAGCACGCTACTGTAAGCATTACCCCACCAGAGAACGCCAAAACCAAGTACTGACTGTACTAAGGCTTTGTACAATAAAATGAGAGTGCTCTTCGAGAAGTAGTTTCGGATGGCATGGAATATGTGAACAAATTTCCTGATTTTCTCCGCCAAAGCGATCACCTGGGCCTTCCAATCAATACTCTCATCCAATACTAACCCTAGGTACTGTGCGCTTCTAACTCTCTCTATTTCCGAGCACCCACATGCCATGTACTCTGAATTACAGAAGTGCAATTTCAGGTTGTAAGGATGAGGGTCCTTGTCTCTGGCACGGGAAAACAATAGGTATTTTGACTTATTCACGTTAATGGTGAGAGATTGGGAGTTGAGCCATAAGCATATGTTATTCATTCCCTCATTTGCTCGAGTAAAAGCCCCTTGCCATGACTCCTGTTCAAACAGCTGGCTACCTCCAAAAGCAAAGAACGGCCTTACAATAATCAAGTTTGTTTGGAGCAAGTTGAACATCAAAACCAATACTGAGGTGGTCATTGCAAGCGCCAGGACGTTCCTAACTGCGTTCGGAGCCATCAGAAACCTCTGTCCGCCACTTCCTCGGTCATTTCTCATTGGAAGTGTTGTGTGTGATTCTGAACTCTCGCTCTCTCGTACCCATCTAATTTGTGAATATCGAATTAGCAGTATTTCGATATCAACACAGCCCACTTTGCCCTCGTCTATTTCATATTATCCATACAATACGTGTATATGTGATGAAATGAGGAATCGTTTTACATATCTACTCACCTACCGATTTTATACCATCGCCACTCATTACATTTGGTTATTGTCAATTCATTACAAATCATTATGTTCGAATCAAGTTATCGATTTATCACTCGAATAACACATTGTGTCATCACTAGCTGCTCATTCCTCCCCTCGCGGCACAAATCCGAACTAAGACCACGTAGAACTACCTACCTGTCTGACGAGTCAGTCAACCATTGTTATTATTACCCGAAGGGTCTCTTGTGAACTTACCGATTTGTTTTGTTTCAAATTGATTGTGATATTTACATTGTGGACCGTCGAGGGGGAGTACGCTTTTTCGAGTGTGTCAAGTTTCGTTTTTTACTTTCCGCTACCCGAAGGGAAGGAAAGTATAGTAATCGGCCCAAAAAAAAAATTTGAGTTTTCTTCAGATCTTTACGTTTCAGACCCTACTGAGTCTAAAAAACCTAATTTCGGCGCGTGGTCCGTGTGTGTCTGTAGTTCGATTTGCGGGAGAACGGCTGTTCCGATTGAGCTGGTTCTTTATTCGTTTCGTTCGTTATTTTTTGTAGACACCAAAATAAGGTTATGGACGATTTCGGCAGATGGGAAGAGGGGGGGGACGAAAATGTACCAAAAACTAGGGTTTTTCGCATTTTTCTCGAAAACCGCTCTAACGATTTTGATTAAACCTTCAAATTACCTTCTCCTAATCAATACCTAACTATTCTTCTCCATACATATCTCCATAAAAATACGGTGAACGGAGATATAGGCCTATGAAGCAAAAATAGGTTTTTCACGCTTTTTGACAAAACGGCTTCAACCATAATCACCAAACTTTAGAGATGTTTTTGACTAGTTAATACCTACATATTGTTCTCAATAAATGATCCTCTGACAGTCCATTGAATAGAGAAAAAAATCAAAATGTGTCGAAAATAACGTTTTTTCTAACATTTCCGTAAATTCCAGGGTAACTTCTTCACCAGATGTGATAAATTCTAATGGAGTGTCTTTTAATCACCCATACCAACATTTCGTTCTCCATAATTATTTCTGTATATATATGTTGAACGGAGATATAAGCCATGTTAACTCAGAAAAGGAGATTTGTCGAATATTTTTTTATCGGTATTCCAATTTTCTCAAAAACGGCTCTAACGATTTCGATCAAACCTTCGGAGAACTCTCAGCCTACTAGTCCCTACATTTTGTACTCTATAAATGTTCCTGTAAAAATGCGTTGAACGAAGATATAGCGCCCGCCTATGTAGGTGGTGTTCGAATCTAAAGGGGTGGCGGAAAGTTGTGTGTTGCTACGCACCAGATATTTTTTATAAACAAAGGTTGTTACTAAACCTCATTTATTTGTTTGTGAATCGTTTATCCTCTGGAGTCTGATAGAGAAGAAGGACAGTTATGTGAGGATGAGGGGGACATCACATATAAGATCTGTTCATAAACAGATTAAAAGAGGAAAAACACGCAAAGGCGTTAAACATTTACTGAACGCGATAAAACGAATCTGGATAGAGAACCGCTCCGAACGGTTCTGTTTTGGTCTGGAGACGCAGGGATTACTGTGACATAAAGGCAATTAAAAATTTGACGTAGGAAATGAAGACATGACAAGTCGATAGCCGAAGCGTCATGAAGCGGTAACTTCAGCGCGCTAAATACATTCGATTCTCGCATTTCATTATTAGGAACCTGGCATTTTGGCTAATGTTTAGAAGTTGAATAAAAATCTAGTTTCTTCATGCTTAGTCACAGATCTGCGAAACGCGTTGAGGCATAAAAATGGATGAAAGGCGAGAGGAGTTCAGGGAGTTCGGTTCAGAAGACAATTTTTACTTTCCTTGGCTCTACAAAGTAGAAAGGAAAGTTATGTAATCGGCTGAAAAAAAAATTTTGAGTTCTCTTCAGATCTTTACGTTTCAGACCCCCCTGAGTCCGAAAAACACTATTTGGGAAAATGCTCTGTGTGTGTGTGTGTGTGTCTGTGAACGATTTTTAGAGAAAACCACCGTACCAAATCAGCTCAAACTTCATATCTAGCCTACAGGTTACCATGAAACGCCAAAATAAGGGTTTGAACAAAATCCACTGAAAGCTAACTATAGTTATCATAGTGATGAAAACACCAAATATTTTTTATCTCAAAAACGGCTCTAACGATTTTGATTAAATTTTTTATATTGATAGCTCCCAATATGGCAACTATACCATGAAATTCTCATTTGTGGGAAAATGACGAGAGCAGCACAATAAATTACCAAATCTTTCGAACGAAATCGATTTTAGCGCGGTTTTTAGAGAAAACAACCGTACCAAATCAGCTGAAACTTGATGCCTAGCCTAAAAATTACAATGGGACGCAAAAATAAGGGTATGGGCAAAATCCACCGAAAGTTAACTATAGTTATCATAGTGATATAGTGATCAAAACACCAAATTTGTTTTCTCAAAAACGGCTATAGCGATTTTGATTAAATTTCCTATATTGATAGCTCTCAATAAGGCAATCATACCATAAAATTCCCATTCTTGGGAAAATGACGAGAGCAGCACAATAAATTATCAAAATTTTCGCCGAAAAGCGTTTTTAGCGCAGTTTTTTCCTTATAAACTCCGCTGGAATTTTAGTAGAATGTTAAAAAAAATTTGTATTGTAGTCCAATCCAGTACCTAAAGGGCGAGTGTTTAAAAACGCTCATGGGATACATGGGGCTCACTCCAGAAATTCCTGAATTTCAACTACTGCCGGTTCGCTTACTACCAGTTCTAATAGTGTTTACACAATAACTCTGCAAAAGTAATTACTATCCATTTTCAAAAAATTTGTGTTTACAGCCTCATTAATTATCTGTGTACCAGTTTCTCAATAATGGTCCTGGAATGAGTACGAGCAGCACAATAAATTCCGGAACTGTAAGCGCTACCGCTTTCTGCTGCCGTAAAGCGTCGTTTGACCAAGTTCAAAGGAACTGAGCGATAAATGAATTGATTAAATAGAATTAGCCATGTACAAAGTGAATTGCTGTAGAGTTAAGGAAAGTTGTGTGTTGCAACGCACCACATATTTTTTAATGGGGCGTAGAAAGAAGCATTTGTTCCTAGTGGCTCAATGTATTTACCATCAGCGCATCAACGCCAACGCAGGAATCATTTAACACTAGCATCGGGTCTTGGATGGCAGTTCTTCCTCGTCCTCATCACCTTCACAAGAATCCTGCAGCATGCCGCTATTCCCATGCACCCCGTCACACTCCCCAGCGGCTTGAGAGGTTTAGTACTTATCTTAACTTCTTCATCGCTGCGGGGAAATTTTTGATACTGTCGCGATATTTGCAGCTGTCGGTACAAAAAGTTTTATCGAAAACTTCGGACGTTTGGTTAATTGCATTGTCCGAACAGTTCAGTTCAATTGTCGAAAGTCGAAATGTATCACGTTGAACTTTTCTATTATAAAATCAAACGGTACGAATATGGAATCATCCTTCGCTTCGTCAATCGCGCGTTATGATCGTCAGTTCTCGAGTTGTCGCCAAGGTATTCGCCCAAATGTTTTCAGTTCAATATTGCCAGCGTTCTCCGTTTCTTTTTGCCATTTTTCGACATGCCACATGCACATACGCACATTTCGGCTGGTTTGAACTACCAATTAAGAGTGCAAGGCGAACGTGCATTGTTCTACAGCGGTGCATGAATGTCGGTTGGATTTCTGACAAGTATTTACATTACGAGCGTGTGGGGGTGAGGAGAAATTCGACGAATACCTATTTGAGTACATTCGGCGCCAGCAAAACTCGTCGTCTCCAAATATTATGGCTTCCTTTTTGGCCTGCCCCCCCTCAAATTTCAGGGCGCCTAGGAACGAAGGTGGGTGAGTGCTATTTTTAATTTAACATGTCTGTTTACATTTGGGGTGACGACATATTTTCGTTGAATTTCCCTTTACGTTATTTACTCGATTTCACGGGACGGCATTGTTTGTTTACATTTGGTCAAACGGTCTCGACTACTTTCGTGAACTTTACGTTCCGGAGAATGCTTTTTTACCATAATATTTGGTGTTTTGATCACTATGATAACTATAGTTAGTTTTAAACCGATTTCGCCCATACATCTTGAAGTTTCATCGTGACCTGCAGACTAAATATGGAGTTGAGTCGATTTAAGTTCTGTCAATTGCGTTCAGAGACACATGAACTATTTTCCCAAGGGGCGGTTTTTGGACACAGAAGCCCAGTGAAACATTAAGATTTGAAGAACTCTCAAAAACAAATTTTCAGGCGATTACCCTCCTTTCTAGTACCGTCCGGCTAAGAAAAGTAAAAATTGTGTCATTCGAGCCAGTGTGAAATTGTGTGGACAGACAGTGTGCATTGAAGAGAACAAAGAAACCCAGCGTAAAGCCCGTGGATACAGCAACTTTTTACACTGTGAACTGCTTCCGACGCACTTCCGAACACAAAGATCCGAAGAAAGGAGGGTGCATCACACCGCTCATTCTCCATCAGTTTCGTAGGTTGCCAAATTGGTTCTTTACCGATCACACGCTCAGGACAGCTCCACGATAATCTATGGAAACTCGTGAACACGACTTATTTCATCAGCTTTTAACGCAGCACATCGGTTTTCTGAGTCGTAAAAAAAGCATTGCAAGCCTTCCATTCGCCGCCCTCTTGATTTCTCTTTTCACAACAGGCCGAGATTTTTTCGTGCGGTTGTCAAGTACAACGTGTCTTGCGGCAAACTGAGTCGATAATCTGCTTTACGAGATCCCTTCATGCGGGTATTAGTTCTATGCTGAACCTTGTGAACCTTCCACATCCGCTATGTTGGAGCTGTAAAATACCAGGATTGTCCTGCCTAGTTTTTATACAAATTAACCATTTCTTCGCTACATAGTACATAGGAAACCCACAAAAATGTATTCGAAAAATTAAAATGATAAAAAATATGTATAGAACGGAACCCGTACTTCTAAGAGTACGGGTGGTGGGGTTGGTGTGTCTACAAGACTCCGTTCAGTCGGATGGAATCTCCATTATGATAACGTTGAACAGGTGTTTGCGATTCTACCTGACTGTAGACTTGTGGTGGGTTGCGCCCATCTCCCAGCCTATTGCTCCAGTATTTGCTTCGAGAACTACAAAGCAGAGCTTGATTGAACCGCTTGTGCCTACCCAGACTACTCCTTTTTGCTGACGGGTGATTTCAATTTGGCAGGAGTCGATTGGGATACTTCGTCTGGGTACTTTTCGAGCCCTCTTAGTCTGTCCTTTAAGGGTGAAATCATTAGAGAGGCCATGGATATGTACAACCTAAAGCAGCACAACAACTTGCGTAACCCTGCACAGAATGTGCTGGATTTCTGTCTTACGGACTTGCAAGATGTCACACTTCGTAAGTCCGATCACCCACCTTTTGAGTGCACCTTCTCTATCACTAATGACTCCTCATGCTTCAAACCTAGCAAGTTCTCGTTCGACTTCAGGAAGGCTGACTTTGAGCACATGAATGACTTTTTTCTTACGGTAAATTGGGATTTTGTTACCCTTTGATGGGGCTGTTCGGAAATTTTATGAGGTTTTGGGTTAGGCTATTAAGGAATATGTACCCCATGTTGCTGCTATTAATTCGAATTTTCCCAAATGGTTTGAGGGCGCTGGTGAAGAGGAAAAATTACGCTCATGCACGCTATAAGTATACTCGGCTGGATTCTGATTATATGATTTTCTCGGAGCTCAGGATGAAGAGTGAAGCTCACTCTAGACTGACTTACTCCAAATATATTGAGGAGGTTCAGATATCCCTCAAAGACAACATTAAGAAATTCTGGAATTATGTTAATTGCGCGAAGGGCACCTCTTCAATGCCGTCCGTCCTCCATCTGGGTGCCGCTACTGCAGATACGACTCAGGATATTGCCAACTTATTCAAGGACCATTTTTCTTCCGTGTTCTCCTCTGATATAGTGCGACCTGTCTGTGGTGGGGTGCCGCCCCCATCCCAATCTTCGTTTTCTTTGAGCTCTGTCGGCATCACCACGGATATGGTTAGGGCTGAACTTCGTTCGCTGGATCCATCCAAGGGAATGGGCCCTGACGGTGTGCCTCCCTCTCTTCTAAGGTAATGTGCTGATACGCTAGCTAAACCAGTCTCCTCTTTAATTATGAGATCACTGGATTTGGGTGTGGTCCCCGACTGCTGGAAGTGCTCGTATGTGACTCCTGTTCCGTAAAGTGACAACAGAGCTACAATAGAAAACTATCGTCCAATTTCTTCTCTGAGAACATTACCTAAAATGTTGAAAAAGATTATGGTGAAACAGATTGCACCTTTGCTGCGAACCTATATATCATTGCACCAACACGGGTTTATGTCTGGCAGGTCTTGTGCAACAAATCTGTTGACATTTCAACATACTGTCATGGAAGCGTTTGCTGATGGTGTCCAGGTTGACAGTATTTATACGGACTTTGCTAACGCCTTCGACAAGGTCTCCCATGCGATTCTCCTTGAAAAGCTGGAGGCTTTTGGTTTTTTTGGGTCGTTACTTGCATGGCTGAGGAGTTATTTGCTGGGTCGTCGTCTGGTTGTCAGGCTGAGGGACGTGGTCTCTGATTCGTGCATTGCCTCATCAGGTGTGCCCCAGAGATCACATTTGGGCCCTTTACTATTTCTCATCTTCATTGATGACGTGAGTAAACTGTTTGAGGGGCCTGTGAAACATCTGTTATTCGCTGATGATTTGAAGATTTTTTTGAAAGTGGTCTCAATGAGCGATTGTTTGGTTCTTCAGAATGCTCTTACAGCCTTGCATGGACGGTATTTGAAGAATGAGCTTGGACTGAATATTGATAAGTGCTCAGTGGTCACTTTCCGTCGAGGTGTATCCAGCCTACAGCATGACTACTCGATAGGAGGGGCGCTGCTCCAGCGTAAAACCCTGGTGCGGGATCTCGGAGTTTTGATCGGTTCAGAGTTTACGTTTTCGGACTATATTGGTGAAATATGCTCGGGAGCAATGAGAAAACAGGGTTTTCTCAAAAGAAATACGTGGGATTTCAAGGATCCAAACGCCCTTAAGCTGCTATTGGCCTCCCTTGTCCGTACACCTCTCGAGTTTTCCTCCCCTGTGTGTTCGCCGTGGTATACCAGTGCCAAGAATACCTTGGAGCGTGTTCAGCGCCACTTCCTGCGCTATGTGTCCAACAAGAGAGGCGATAGGTGGGAGGACTTTTCCTACGCAGTGGCGCTCAGGAGAGAAGGCATGTCCTCTTTGGAGAGTCGGCGACGTGAGGCGGACATGCTTCTCCTACATGGGTTGACAGCGGGTCGACTGGGTTGTCCGTATCTGTTTTCCAAGTTGAACTTCTACGCCCCTCCTACGCTACCAGACTCCATCAGCCTTTTTATGTCTATACCTCTTCGACCAACTATCTCCGCAATAATTCCATGGTGCGCTTCCAGGATGATTTCAATAGGTTGTCACACGGTGTTTTGGAGGACCTACTGTTGTTGTCGAAAGACTCTTTTAGGTCCAAAATTATTATTTATTATATTGTAGTTATTGTGATTTTCATTAGTTGGCTCAGGATTGCTGATGATTGTTTTGTGATATTTATTGTGGTTTATATTGTCCTACTTTTATTAAGCTTTGTTGCTCACTGTTAAATTGGGCACTGTATTTATAAATAAATAAATAAATAGAATAGGAAATGTTTATTCGTGTGTTTTCTGTCGAAGAACTATCGATAAGAACTTAAACCGGAGTTTACTTTAACTTGAACAATCACCAATTCACCAACAATGAGGAACTTCTCATGAAGTTGATGCAACAAGTTGAGTTGGACAGAAGACGACATAACTGCGAAGATACAATTTCAAAGTTGACAACATCAAAGGCAGAAGTCACAGTCCGTCAACGCTCTTCGTCGGGAGCCAGTCCGGTCCACTCAGTGGAAAGACCTTCAAATCCTGAATCCGTTTGTCGCAATTTTCCTCAGGAACGTCGTTCCGCTCTCATGAACGGATCCACCGGTAACACATATATCTTGAACCAAGGAAGTCGTTGGATAATTCGGGACCCGTTAGATCGGAAGGATGTCGGTTTCTATTTTAGCACGAAAAAAAATTAAAGGACTTTTTGAATGCACACGCAGAGTAAGCATGCTCCAATAGTTTAAAGTTTGGAAGTGCTTTTTGAAGGCACCCACTCAACTTGTAACGCTTATTTTAAAACAATGTTTCTGCGAATAACGAATTTAGGATGAAAATGCGTTCAGCAGTGAGCGCACCTCCCTGAAGGGATGATATCGTTTTCCCCTTTCATCTTCCTAAAGCCCAGGCATAGTGAAGCATTTGAGAAATATAAGATGGTTCTTATATTAAATAAAAGAACAAGTTTTACTCTTGACGATTCGACACACAAGGCACTTTCATTTTCGTATCTCCATCCTGAGGGCGTAACTACGGGTCAATAGTATCATCTACAGTTGTTACACTCCCCCCTCCTTTAAGGCTCCTATGGTGGTATGGAAGAACATTTGTAATAGCAACTTTTTCATTTTAATAGGGTATTAACTCGGTAACGTTGTTGAAAAAGTGCCCTAGGGCGTGGGGCAGTTTTCTTAGCAAATTAATTTGTACCGAAAAGGGCAGTCTGGCGTAACTCCGTAGCGTCGATCAGCAGGAAATGGTATCGCGTGACCGAAAGCCTGGAAATTAGAAGAGCAGCCAATGCTTAAATTGTAGGACCGATTGAGATGATCCATTGCCTCCTCCATCCCCCTTTAAAGGAGGAAAACGGAGAAAAAAACATATTAATGTCTCTCATCTTTCTTTCAACAAGCCTGCAGGTTGGCATGGAGAACTTTTGATCAATTGAATGACTCTCTCCTCGGCAGCCTTTAAGAGATCGTGAAATGAACGGCGTATCCGTCGTACTTTGTCTATGAACCTGAGTTCGGATAGGTGTTTCATCACTGCTCTAAAATTCTCCTTCACAGGTATACCTTAAATGTTCATCAACAAGCACCAGAAATGACTTGGTAGGTAGCCCGTGGTCGTTGCTTCGTTTTCTGCATTTCCCCAAAGTCTATTTGTACGTATTCAAATGCTTTCTTTGTCACTTCAGGAATGTTCATTGTATCTGGTTTAGTACGAAACTCGAATTTTGTAAGCCGACATGCGTGAAATGTTTTTGTCTACTTTTGAACTGTCTTTTTACTTTCCGCTACCCGAAGCGGAGGAAAGTATAGCAATCGGCCAAAAAAATAAAAAAATTTGAGTTTTCTTCAGATCTTTACGTTTTGAGGCCTACTGAGACTAAAAAACCTAATTTCGGCGCGTGGTCCGCGTGTCTGTGTGTGTGTATGTGTGTGTGTCTGTAGTTCGATTTGCGGGAGAACGGCTGATCCGATTGAGCTGGTTCTTCTTTTGTTTTGTTCGTTATTTTTTGTAGACACCAAAATAAGGTTATAGACGATTTCGGCCGAAGGGAAGGGGGGTGGGGGACGAAAATGTACCAAAAACTAGGGTTTTTCGCATTTTTCTCGAAAATGACTCGAAACGATTTTGATTAAACTTTCAAATTATCTTGTACAAATCAATGCCTAACTTTTCTTCTCCATACATATCTCCATGAAAATACGGTGAACGGAGATATAGGCCCCTGAAGCAAAAATAGGTTTTTTACGCTTTTTGGCAGAATGGCTTCAACGATTATCACCAAACTTTCAAGATGTTTTCAAATAGTTAATACCTCCATATTGTTCTCGATAAATGTTCCTCTCACAGTCCATTGAACAGAGATAAAAATCAAAATGTGTCGAAAATAACGTTTTTTTCGAACATTTCCGTGAATTCCAGGGTAACTTTTTCACCAGATGTTAAAAATGCTAACGGAGTGTTTTTTAGCCACCCATAGCCACATTTCGTTCTCTATAATTATTTCTGTATATATCTGTTGAACGGAGATATAAGCCAAGTTAACTCAGAAAAGGAGATTCGTCGAATATTAATTGATCGGTATTCCAATTTTCTCAGAAACTGCTGTAACGATTTCGATCGAACTTATGAAGAACTCTCAACTAACTATTACCTACATTTTGTTCTCCATGAATGTTCCTGTAAAAATGCGTTGAACGAAGATATAGCGCCCGCTTATGTAGGTGGTGTTCGAAATTACGGGGGGTTATCAGCGAAATCAAGATTTTAAGGAAGAGGATTTTAAGCAGGAAAACTTCACAATAGATTCTTGCCAACCTCAATTCTACAATTCGCTCGAATGGGTGCATAGGTGCACGAGAGCGGCTATTTACATCGAAACCCATCAAATATACGTATAAATTTAACAGAGCGTTGTGCCTGAAGGTCCGAGTGCACAACAAACATCCGACACTCCAAGTAGGTACGAATATATTCAACGGCCTTCACAACAGCAAGGCCCTGCTTATCAGTGGCTTACGAGCAATACCCAATGTCCGTGAGTTGTGTACCGACTGGATTCGACATATCCCTCTGGTACGGAATCGCTTCGCATCGCATAACTCAACATCTAAACACTTTGCCGTTAAGATGGTCTACAAACCCGTTCATTCGTTCAAAAATTCCATTTGGCATATAGTTGCGCCCTTTTGTTATTGTTGTTATGGACAAAATATCTGGTGCGTTGCAACACACAACTTTCCTTAGCTCTACGTCAATTCCATTTGTACATGGCTAATTCTATTTAATCAATTCATTTATCACTCAGTTAATTTGAACTTGGTCAAACAACGCTTTACGGCAGCAGAAAGCGGTAGCGATTACAGTTCCGGAATTTATTGTGCTGCTCGTACTCATTGCAGGACATTAGTGAGCAGTTGGTACACAGATAATTAATGAGGCTGTAAACACGAATTTTTAAAAAAAGGATAGTAATCACTTTTGAAGAGTTATTGGGTCATAACTGTTAGAACTGGTAGTAAGCGAAACGGCGGTAGTTGAAATTCAGGAATTTCTGGAGAGAGCCCCATGTATCTCATGAGCGTTTTTAAATACTCACCCTATAGGTATTGGATCGGACTACAGTACCAATTTTCTTTAACATTCGACTAACATTCCAGCGGAGTTTAAAAGGAAAAAACCACGCCAAAAACGCTTTTCGTCGAAAATTTTGATAATTTATTGTGCTGCTCTCGTCATTTTCCTACAAATGGGAATTTTATGGTATAATTATCTTATTAAGAGCTATCTATATAAAAAATTTAATCAAAAACTTTTAGAGCGGTTTTTGAGAAAAAAAAATGTGGTGTTTTGATCACTATGATAACTGTAGTTAACTTTCGGGGGATTTCGCCCATACCCTTATTTTTGCGTCCCATGGGAACCTGTAGGCTAGACATCAAGTTTCAACTGATTCGATACGGTTGTTTTCCCTAGAAACCGCGCTAAAATCAATTTCGTCGAAAATTTTGATAATTTATTGTGCTGCTCTCGTCATTTTCCCACTAATGGGAATTTCATGGTATGATTGTCATGTTAGGAGCTACCAATATTAAAAATGTAATCAAAACCGTTAGAGCGGTTTTTGAGAAAAAAAATATTTGGTGTTTTCATCACTATGATAACTATAATTAACTTTCGGTGGATTTTGTTCATACGTCCCATGGTAACCTGCTGGCGATATATCAAGTTTGAGCTGATTTGGTACGGTGGTTTTCTCTAAAAATCGTATACAGACACACATACACACACACAGACACACATACCATTTTCCCAAATAGTGTTTTCCGGACTCAGGAGGGTCTGAAACGTAAAGATCTGAAGAAAACTCAAAAAAAATTTTCAGCCGATTACATAACTTTCCTTTCAACTTCGTAGAGCCAAGGAAAGTAAAAATGGTTTAAGAATAAGCCGAAAATGATGGTTTTGGCAGTTTTATTGTGTTTGGTGTCGTATCCTATGTATTTTTCGACGCTGAGTCAAATGAGACGGAAGTTCAGGACTGCGTCTTGGTTGATAACAGTGATATCACACTAAATACAGTGAGGGAAATTCTGCTACTTGAAGGAATTCGCGAGGCAACGTAGTGAAAGTTAACATTTCTCCCCCTCATTTTCTAACGGCTCTGCTTCTACATTCGTGTATCATTCAGTTCAACTCATAGTGTCACCTAGAATACGTTAGTGTTCCGTTCCGATTACCAGCATTTTTCTACGCTGAATCCTTTGGAATAGGTCTCAGAAGTGCTCTTCAATCATAGTCGTTTGTGTATGAGCCGTCGTTTTTCTAATTGTTCCTAATAATTCTCAACGTTGGATTGAATTGGATAGGTCCCAATCCGTGCCTCATGGTGTGTGCAAGGAACAAAGTTGTTTAATAATCTGTAGCCACTTTCGTACGAAGTTAAAAAACGTTTGTGTTAAAGCCACTCTTCGTTCTTCTTAGCTGTATAAATGAACGATGATTTCAATAAGATGTTTATAGAGAACTAAATTTAGTATGTGTTTGAGATTTTACTTTTTATTTTATTAAAGCCGTTTTTGTGATAAGAGCAGAGAACTCCGTAGAAGAGACGTGGCAACGAAATTACGCCAACTTCCCCCGGGACGAACGTCATAAATTAGAAAAAAAATTATACTACATGGTTTTTCAGACAAGCACGATATTGGCGCGTATGGAAATGCAGCGACAACCACCGCAGTGAACATTGGGGCCTGAGTGTCAGTCAGTTGGGCGTAATGTTATCGCCCAATTGACAGCTACTTCCAGTAACCAAGAGGGTTGATCATAGTTGATTTTACGGTGCACTGCGATGAAAATCAGTAACCAGAGTATTATAATTTCCTCACTCGAACCTCATGAGGACAGTTTTGACAAGTACGCAAAATCGCCGCTTCTATTTGTTTTCATTCCAAGTCGTTTCTCATTTTCTAATAGTGGCAGTTCATTTTCATCGTTTCACGTGTTTCGACAGTAGTGAAGGTTGTGAAGATGTAAATTCCTCGGGGTTACATTCGACGGTAGTTTAAAATTCAAGTTCTGTATTCATCCTTTTATTTCTAAATTGTGACAATTATTTTATGTTTTTAAGGAAGCCGGCGAATTTTTGTCTGTTGCGCAGTTGAGATCAATTCGTTTTGGTTTAGTTTTTTTTTCTTCAATAAAATACGGCATCCTATGGGGTTTGTATGGGGTAGTGCTAGTAAGTCATTCCTTCGAACTGTGCAGGCCGTACTAAATATGAGAAAGAAAACTCGTTTTTGAACTATCCCGCTTCATCAAGAGTTTGATGTGCTCAACGTAGAGAGGCAACTGCTTTTGTTTTAAACTTGCTTGCACATCTACAAAGTTGAAATTCTGTCTGTACAGCGATTCAGTATCGAGCATACACATAGACATATTCAACTATCAGCAGTTATTGAACTAAACGCGCTATGAACAATTCTTAATATGAAGCTTTAAGGCTTGCCGACTTAACCCTGACATGTTTACTCGTTTAGGCCATTTTAAAGGAAATACTTTGCAAAAGATTAAACAATTTGGTTTTCAGAGAGTTTTTGGTTCGATGTTGTGTGTATTCTCATGCAGTCACTTCAATGGCACAAGGAAATTTCAAGTTTCTATTTGGTTTAGTTTAAATCAATTTGTAATCTTTCCCCTTCTGTCAATAAATAGATATTAGGTTTTTGAAAACAAGACGCCTCGGAGTAGTCCAAGGAACAGGTTTGGGCTTGTTGCTATTTAATAGAATACGATCCAGTCCAAGTTATTTAGGGCTTTTTCATTTTAGGGTTAGTCTCTCGAGGGGGTACCGTACCCTGCGGATCACGGGTCGGGCTCATAATTTAGAGTATATTTTCTCACCCCGACAAATGGATGAAGCCAGAGATTCTCATCCCCTTGCACCTTGGGAACCGAAATACCGGAGAAATACATTACGGTTTAAGAACAGAATTGACTATTGGCATGCTAATCAGACTATCGTTGTTCATACATCCCACGCGAACAAACAAAAAATAAAGGCTAGTTTCTGAAATTCGTTGATAAGGCTTGGAGTTTACACGATAATCGGAATTATTGTAATTGTGTGTGTGTCTGCAGGTGTTCTCCGAGGTATCATTGGTGGTCGTTCTGTCGTGGAACACCCTCTTATCCTTCTTTCCTCCCCCCCTAGGCGCCCTAGCCGTTTCTTCACTTAATTATTTATTTAGTTTCTCCTTTTTAGGTACCACGTGACACAAAGTGTATGTGCGTGTCCGTGTCAGTAGTTCGATTTGCGGGAGAACGGTTGAACCGATTGAGCTGAATCTTTTTGGTTTTGTACGTGATTTTAGACGCGAAAACAAGAATGGCGATTTCCACCGATGGCAAGGGGGGTGGGGGATAAAAATGTACCAAAAGGGTTTTTCGTATTTTTCTCGAAAACGGCTGAAACGACTTTGATGAAACTTTCAAATCATCTTTTAGTAGTTAATACCTAACTTTTCTTCCGTATCTCCATGAAAATACGGTAAACAGAGGTATAGGCCTTAAAGCAAAAATAGGTTCTCTACGCTTTTTGGCAAAACGGCTTCAACAATTTTCACAAAACTCGAAGAATGTGTTCAACTAGTTGATATAATGTATAATGTTATATAAATGTTCCTATGACAGTCTATTGAACAGAGAGACAAATGAAAATATGTCAAAAACAACGTTTATTGAACATTTTAGTAATTCCTCGAGTAACTGGTTCACTGGATCTCATCAATCTTACAGAGTGTCTTGTAACAACCTATAACTACACTGATTATTTCTGTATCTATCGATTGAACGAAGATATAAGCCATGATAACTCGGAAAACGAGATTTATTGAATATTAATTTATCGGTTTTCCAATTTTCTCAAAACCGTCTCGAACGATTTCGATAAAACTTACGGAGTACTCTGAACTAACTAGCAGCTACAGGGACATAAATATTTCCGTAGAAATGCGTTGAACGAAGATACAGAGCCCGTATGTACGGCAGATCGTCGATTATATGTGTTTTGCTACGCACCAGATATTTTTTTCTCCGTTATTTGATGCTCACTATGCTGAAAGTTGTGGGGGAAAATATGTTTTCTGAATGTTGAAGAATGTGTGACATTGAGATACTATACTAGCACTTGGATTCCGTTTTTGACAAAAATATGTGAGAAAAATAACGCCCTACTGAGCTTTGAGTAAATTGAAAATCCGAGTACGGAACCATGTTGACGACATCAGAAAACACGGAATTGATTATTTTCACATTCTTTTAGCGATATTTGAGTAAATAATTTAAGCTAAAACAACTGAGATCTCCAGTATTTCAGTTGCCAAGGTGCATGTGGATGAGAATCTCTGGGGCTTCTTCCACGGAAACGCACTAAATATTGAGCCGGTACTGTATCCCCTTGTCATTGCGTTCATTAAAGGGCTGTTGAAGACACCTATTATTGGGAAATGTTTCTGAAAACGGTGGTCTGAGAAATTACGGCTTGAAATCGGGGGGTTAATAGAAAAATGTAGATGTGTTCTTTGAGGGGCAAGTTGGTGGAGAGGCGATTAGACGTTCAGCGCAGCACAAAGGTCGACTCGCGCTGAATTGACGAGAATGGCGGGGAAGATGTCAAGTGTGAAGTGTCAAATGCGAAGAAAAGCGCGAAAACGGAGGTACGTACCTTTGAGATCCTGTTCGGTGACGTTGTGGTTCTCCTTGTTGGCCTGAATCTTCTCGATGAGGAGCTGAAGACGGGAGCTGTGGCCTTTGAAGAGGAGGCCACCGGCTTCGGTCATGTCGCGCGGCGAGTCGTGCGGGGCTGCGGGCTGCGGGAGCGAACGAGGAGATCGCGGGAGGTGGCGCCCGGAGCGAGGAGCCGATCTCTAGAGGGACCCGGGTACTTGACGAGAGCGCGGCGATGTGGTTCGCTGCCGTCGTCGAAGGCTTCGCCTCGCTTCACCCTCGCGTTAAAGGGCCGCCGCGAGTGGGGTCGAGGTGCGCTCTGCCCTCCGCCCCCTCTCCATTCGATGGGGGCCCTCTCGCTGTTGGGGTCCCCACCGCCCTGGGCCGCTGCTACCCCCTTCGAAAAACGCCGGCGACGGACGACGAGGCGCATGCGCCGGGGGGCGAGTTCCCGAAGGAGGACCCCCGAAAGTCTCGGAAGTCCTTTAGTTCCTCCTCCCCGACGCCGCCCCTCCCGTCCGTCGAGGGCCCGTTCTGCCGGCCCCGCGGGATCCTCAGGAAACCCGTCGCACAATTGAGACCCCCGGCCTTTCCACTGACTCTGCCCACTGCGAATTAATGTCACCACCATTTTGCCACGCTTCCCTGCAAACGTTTCCTCAGCTCATCTGCATTAATAGTTTGAATACTCCACTGCCCCCTACAAATATAACTTATGCGGATGCAGCAAGTGTAGCATCCGAATTAAGATGCTGTATAAACACCACCTCTGCAGCTTGAACGACTTGTTCCCATACGGCAGCTCCTTGAATGCAAGGCGAGCAGCTACAACTCATTTAGGTATACGTGGCATAGGTCAAGAACCAAGTCGCAAAATATTCCCCCCAAATTTAAAATGAACCTACCGTCAGATTCTGAACTTGTCCATAAACCTTCAATAAGGATGTATTGAATGACAACTACGTTATCATGAGTGATTACACACAACACCCCCAACTCCTTTGTTATCTCAACCACATCTATAACGTAGGCCCCACGGCTACCATACTTTTTATTTTCTAATTCTTCACCCTCAAAAACGAGATGGAATGCTATTTCGTGAAATCGTTATGACTAGTGAACACACGAACCTAATGGCAGGGGATTCCACCGTGGAGTGGTGTCTGGCTCGAAGCCCTACTGACATACTCCTGGCAGGTTGTTTTATGCTATTTCCCCTGAGGACACTGATTATTCCCTCGGCCTTTATATTGAGGCGTGGAGCACCACAATGTGCCAAACTCCCGTAAACGCAGTTTCGAGTGACACTTCCCCCTCAAATGGTTCTGCTACTAACGCCTTCTTGACTCAGATTGTTCCCCTGGCCTCGAGTTGGATACCTTTTATATTTTGCTGTATGACGTTCTCCACAGCCCACTTTCTCAGTACTTTGAAATGGAACTAGAATGAGAAAGAACAGTCACTCCAATACTGCGGTTTTTTAATTAGTTTTTTGAGTCTCTTTGACAGTCCTATTGCACTAAAGGTGTATTAGCTCCCCACTGCGTGCACACCCCCTCCTGAGTAAGGAACCTAGAGGAAGGCAACGTGCTTAAAGGTTTTGAGACTCTAAGGTGGTTCTGAAGCTCTTCACTCCTGACACAGGTGAAGCTCGTAGGTGGAAGCTTGGGGGACCTCTGCCGAGGCTTACTGAGGTCCTTCCGAACCTCAGGGAAGGCAGGGTCATCGTGGGGTAGTTCTCCCATCCTAAATTTCGTTTTTCAACTGCAGGGTCTGAGAGAGGTGGGAGCCTTCCGGTCGGTACTCCCCCAGACATCCCAAAATGCCGAGTTGTAACTGTCAATTGAGTCCAGTATGTTCAACGCTGTGAGTACCTTCTTCCTCCGTAGCCAAATAATGCGCTGAAGCTTTCGTGCACACAAAATTCTCCTTCGCCTGCTGAATTCCTAAAGATTCTGCACTTCAAGAATGTCAATTTTTCAGGTGTAGCTGATAACAGTGCAGTCATTTCCCGCTTGTCTTATTCATCATTTAATTCATCTCCCTAATCAAGTCCATCTCTCCTTATTTGGCGACCAGCACAGCCTGAAAACGGATCCTGCCCTACTGTACTGACTGATTCCAATTAAAGGCACTGGGCGATCGTGGTCGAGTGGATAAGACAATGGTTCATAAGCCTAAGGAATGTCGGTCTATTGGATCGGAGCTCCTCGCGATTGCAGTAATTTCTGCCTGAGTCACCGGCCCCCCAAACATCTCCAAACCCACTCGTAACAATTGGCCCAACGTCGCCTTGTTGGCAGTTTCCAAAATGCAGGAATCAACTGCCTCAAAAGGGCTCAGATCCCTTTTAGGCCTGCGTTCTTATTATCGTCGGTTTGCTCCTCCTCCCTACATTTCCCTGTATTTCCTGCCAGAGAGCCTTTGAGACACTGAAAACCGAACTACTTCAACCTCCTATTCTAGCATATCCCAATTTCACTAAACCGTTTATCCTTGCTACAGATGGCAGTAAGGAAGGTTTAGGGTGTGTTTTATCTCAGGAGAGTAGAACACCTCATAGCTTATGCTTCCAGGAGAACTACGCATCTTCCTATTGCGCTACTGAGCTGGAACATGCAGCTTTGTTGTATGGAGTGAAACTCATTCACCATTATCTCTGGGGACTAGATTTTGTGGTGTACTCAGACTATTCTGCCCTGAAGTACCTGAATAGCCACGAAGAGCTTAATTCAAGGCTGACTAGATGGGCCTTGAAACTAAGTGAGTACAGATTTACCATTATTCACAAGTCTGGAAACTCTCATGGTGATGCAGACGCCTTATCAAGAGTTTTTCTAAGTACACTATCTTATCTCCCTAAGCCTCAATTGGATGCCCTAAGACAAGCTCAGAAAGTGGATGTAGAAGTAAAACAATATACAGGGAAAAATAATTTTTCATACTCCCGAGATAAATTATTTGGTAAATTACCCCCAACGGACCTAGCTTTTGTACCTAGCTCTCTTCAAGAGCTACTTCTGACATTGCACCATGACGTACCACAATCAGTTCATGGAGGTAATAAGAAAACGTTAGGAAGAATCCGTGAACAATTTCGGTGGCCCAAAATGAGGGCGAGGATGTAGCAAATTATGTGCAAGCTTGTACATCCTGTGCCCAATGGAAACACTATGGTCAGAAAACGGCACTCTTGGGAGAGTTTTCTGAGCCCTCTGCGTGCTTTGAGCAGTTGAGCGTCGATGTTGTCGAACCATTACCACTTACAACAAGGGAAAACAAATATTTTCCATCAGTAATTGATCAGTTTTCTCGTTTTGTCGACTTTTACCCCTTGCCAGATCACACAGCAGCTCGATGAGGGAGTCCTTAAATAGTCAACCAGTCCATGGAAAACAGGAGCTGGGCTAAGGTGGCGTCTGTGCGTGGATTATAGGAAACTCAATTCAATCACGGAACCAGGATTTTGGCTATCACCTCGAATCGAAGAATCGTACAAAATGGGAATTTTTTACTACCGTGGACCTTCGTTCAGGATTATAGCACCACGATCGCGCGAGTGCATTTTAATGGAGTCAGTCAGTACATCTCCCCCCTCGCCGTTAGCCGCTGCTCCTGGAGCGGACTGTTTTAATAAACGGCTCTTTGACAGTTGAGCGAATCCCCGGAAAATCCGATCTTTTGATTCGAGGAACAAGGGGGCAACAGTGAAAGTCTTTTCTGTCACATTGTAGTTGGCGCGGCGCTCATTTCTACTTTGCGCTACCCGAAGGGAAGGAAAGTGTAGTAATCGGCTCAAAAAAAAATTGGGTTTTCTTCAGATCTTAACGTTTTGAGGCCTACTGAGTCTAAAAAACCTAATTTCGGTGCGTGGTCCGTGTGTGTGTGTATGTGTGTGTCTGTAGTTCGATTTGTGGGAGAACGGCCGATCCGATTGAGCTGGTTCTTTTTTTCTTTTGTTCGTTATTTTTTGTAGACACCAAAATAAGGTTATGGACGATTTCGGCCGATGGGAAGGGGGGGGGGGGACGAAAATGTACGAAAAAATAGGGTTTTTCGCATTTTTCTCGAAAATGACTCGAAACGATTTTGATTAAACTTTCAAATTATCTTGTACAAATCAATGCCTAACTTTTCTTCTCCATACATATCTCCATGAAAATACGGTGAACGGAGATATAGGCCCCTGAAGCAAAAATAGGTTTTTTACGCTTTTTGGCAGAATGGCTTCAACGATTATCACCAAACTTTCAAGATGTTTTCAAATAGTTAATACCTACATATTCTTCTCAATAAATGTTCCTGTGACGGTCCATTGAACAGAGATAAAAATCAAAATGTGTCAAAAATAACGTTTTTTCTAACATTTCCGTAAATTTCAGGGTAACTTTTTCACCAGATGTCATAAATCCTAATGGAGTGTCTTTTAGTCACCCATACCGACATTTCGTTCTCTATAAGTATTTCTGTATATATATGTTGAGCGGAGATATAAGCCAAGTTAACACAGAAAAGGAGATTTGTCGAATATTAATTTATCGGTATTCCAATTTTCTCAAAAACGGCTCTAACGATTTCGATCAAACTTTCGGAGTACTCTCAGCTAACTAGTCCCTACATTTTGTTATCCATAAATGTTCCCGTAAAAATGCGTTGAAGGAAGATATAGCGCCCGCCTATGTAGGTGGTGTTCGAAATTACGGGGGGTGGCGGAAAGTTGTGTGTTGCTTCGCCCTAGATATTTCCCTTCGCGCTGGAATTTTCACGGGAATCTCGCTAGATGTCCTGACTGACTCAATTAAAAGGCACCCTCGCGATCGTGGTCTAGTAGTTACGGCAATAGTTCACAATCCTTTATTGTATCGGAGCCCCTCGCGATCGCAGTAATTTTTGCCTGAGTCAGCGGCCCCCCAAACATCTCCAAAAAACCCCCTCGTAACACTATTACATCCACTCCAGCATCACACACATTCAGTACACCCAGGGAGATTCACAATAAATAGAAAGGAGTAAAGCGGTAATTAAGTGCAAATGAACATGCATCTGAAGAATGTAGTGAGAAACGAAAGTGCCAACCGTGAAATAAACAAACGTTCACACTCTGAGAATAGTTCGTGCTCCCTGATTCATGTTTACACACATAATTTAACAGAAATGTAACAAAAGACGAGCAAGAGGCCAAAAACCAGAGATTTCTCAGTCGTCAAAGAAGAGGTTGCCAGAGCCCCTGGACAAGGGAATGCCGTGTGGTTTCGACCCTCCTTCGCGGTAGAGGAATTACCTCTACTCTAAATAATCCACGTCTAATTAAAATCCAAATAAAATCTAGTTTTGTTGTACTTAACGTAAACCCATAACGTTAGTGACTACCAACATACACAAGAAGCAATATTTAATAAAAACACGTAACACCCTTCTTTGTAGATATTGCTCAAGAGCTTCGATAAGAAACGATTCTCTCTAGCTAGAAGAGGCCAGCGAGGGGGGAATAATAATAACACGTTCCGTATTTCTAAAATGAGCAATAAATTAGGATAAATAAAGACCCGCGAGCCGGCAGTGTACAATATCCACCGTCTTAGTGAGCGAGTGGGCGCAGAATCACCGGACAATTAGGCAGCTGTAAGGCGATTGTTGGGCCATCTGGGGAGCGCAAGGAGCAAGTCAGCGTGGAAATCGACGCAGTTGAGGATTCATCCCGCACATTCAGCGCATTCTTTCATTTTTATTGGCCCATTATGTGCGACACTCCGGTGCATCCCGCTGAAGAAGATCCCTAATTTGAAACTTGAGAACTTGTGGAGGTGCGAGCATCTCTGTGATAACTTAACTGCGAATTACGTCGTACCCAATCGAGTCGAAATCCGCTATTCGAAGTTAATCGCAATAGTGGGGCTTATTACATGAGTCGTTTCCAGCACGGTTCGATATGAAGCTGAAACATCGTTTAATTATGGGAAGACGTCATGTGCAGAAGCGTTGTCATTTCACTCAAACTGTAGTTATCGAATAGAATCAATTACTGAGTTGTCGGTATTCTAAATCAGCGGTAGCCGTACCTGTTAATTACAAGATCGCTGCATCCGGTAGCTTCCAACATAAACATCGGGAGCGACGCATTGAACAACCCTCCTCAATCCCACGCTCATTCCCGATTTGTATCGCCCCGCCAATCAATCAATCACTTCATGTTGTGGTCATTACTGTCTCAGTGACCGACATTGGGTTTTTGGACTCACAAAGAAACATCAAATGATTGATAAAAACTGGATGTAGACTGCAGCATCGCTGGGTCATTTATACATGAAATAGCGCTGAGAAGTGGATTTACAAAACCAGCGGTGCTGGAATAGAAAATGTAAAGTTAAAATATAAATCTATAAGCGTGCAAACTAGAAAAGGCAACTGCGATGCGTTCTGAAAACGTTTTATTAATTAATCTCGCGATAGTAATATAAATAAAGTTCATTAGCTTTGAAGTTTGATAGAATACCTGAAAACGAATCGAAACAAACGAGCCTTCTTTCATCGAAGTAGTCTCTTCTACGGACAATTGATAAAATGGACGATACGAGCGAACAAATGAATTCTCGGAGAGGAAATTAAAAGTGATGACGCGTATCCTTGGTGACGAAGCGATCACATGTGTCATCTCTTATAAACCTGGAGTTTTACAAATCTATAAAATAGAATTGAGAAAAAATATCTCTGTATCCTCGTTCAACGCATTCCTGCAGAAATATTTATGTCGAACAAATTTAGGCACGAGCTAGGTAGCCGTGACCATGTTTCTTTACCATAACAATCATTGCTAACTGGGCAAAACGGTTGGAGGCTTCATTAGTACCAGTCAATGCTGGTCCCTTTCCTCATTCCACTTGCCAACCATGCATTCAACGACCGAGTCAACTGTTAATTGACTAGTAATCCCTTACAGTGCTTCCGCCTCATAGGTCTTCGTGGTCCACACGCCAATACCCACTTTTTATTGACTCTGAGGGTTTTTCCTCCAGGCAACAGGGCAGTACCCAATCACGCCTAGGTAGATGGCCTTGTACAGAAGGACCGTGTCACGGTAACACGCTCCCCGGGTAGCCTTAATAACGAGGCTAACCTTGCGATGTTAATGCCTTTGAAGGACTGGACGCTGAAGCGTCACCTCTCACCTGTATTGACACCTACGCGCTTGACTAGCTGGACCCGTATGGTCTGCCAGGTTGCCGCCAAAGACTCCTTCGAGGGATTGCAACATCAAGATTTCTAACGAGTGATTTCGCGGGTCTGACTGATCGCAGTCGCCACCCATTTGAAGAGCGACGACTTGGGCAGACTTCCGCTGCGTGGAGAACTGTCCGACCTGCAGACAGCCATTAAATAAATTAAGGCGGCTCCTGGAGACTGTCCGCTTCGCCTATATGAGCATATTACTTTCTATTTTGTCTGGCCCAGGAGATTTGTTGAGCGTCCTGTCTCACTCCAATCACACGTCAGTTCAACTCGTCTCGCCAGGCCAATTACCTTGCTTCGCCTAGAAGACTTAAATTTCCTTGTTTCGTATAGTATACTAGTATTTGTTGATGCTCAAAGCAGTGGGATGGGCCTAAGAGATATGAGACTGTGTCAACACGGATAACGGTGCAGTGAATGAGAATAATAAACTGATGTATAATAATTTGCAACGTGTTTTTACTTTCCTTGGTTCTACATAGTAGAAAGGAAAGTTATGTAATCAGATCTTCACGTTTCTCAGCCAATTGAGTCCTTGTTACACTAATTTTTATTACGATGTTCCGAATTGTAGTTGTTTTTGGATCGACTTGCTGAGAGTCCTTATTTTGGATTTCCGTTCTTCCCTTCAGGTTGAATATCAATTTTGTACTGATTCAGTTTTGCAGTTTTCACTCAATCGCGTTCACTAACACACACGCAGGCCGTTTTTTGCAAATGGTGTTTTTCGCACTAAGAAAACTTCGTAACGGGGTGGTCTGAAGAAAACATTATTCCGATTACATAACCTTCCTTCGTACCTCGTAGCGCTAATCTGACTGTGAGTTGTGATTTGATACACGTACTCCGCCCCCTTAATAACCTTTGCAATGGCTGTTGACATGTTTTCAGTTATCCGCGTACCTTCGGGAGGATACGTTTGTACTTACAGTTTGTGTAAGTTTCCGAAGTGAAGACAAAGGGTATTGCAGTTCCTACCGTTTCAGTTTTAGTCACAATTCCTCACAACCTGTCAATACGATTTTGTTCGTTGAATATGTGAACCGATATCGCACACGTCGTAGATAAATAAAGACGATTTTCGGTTGAGCGAAGCTCCCGTGGGGCCGACGATTTCACGATTCGCGTTGGTGCTAATCAATTATCCGGTGGTTTCTGGTGAGAAGGAGTCGAGGAAGAATGGTCTTCCGAAGGAAAAAAAAAGTGTACGCACTTTCCGCATTATCAACACTTTGTTAAACGTTTTTCACAGCATTCGGCAACTTCTTGGTTTGTACTACCCTGAAAAAGTTCTCTTCTACGGTCACTACAGTCAATGCGAAAGTAACACTCGGAGTCTCGAAAAAAAATGTTCACATGGGAGCTGACAACGAACCCGTAATTTGGTGAGGAGGAGGGAGAAGGGAGCATATCATTCAGCCAACTAGATGAAAAACGAGTTTTTTCGTTGAGTTACCTTCACATCATTACGTGTTAACGTCTTCTAAGCACAAAAAAACTTCGTTAGGAAAAAAGGTCTGTTCATGCGCTTGGTCGTGTGGTCAACAAGCGACGGTCCCTTTTATCTTATTATCAACTCGATTTTTACGAAGTTCACATGAAGCTATTGAGTAGCTCCATTAGAAATATCTGGTGCAACGCATCAAACAACATTCCTTGGCCCCTAGCGCGTTTAGCGGTTCTCTTGACAGTAGCAACTAATCAACTCTGTTTTTCATTTTGTTAACATGACAGCGGGAAGCGCTTCTGGCTCTGAAATTTATAATGCTGCTTCTACTTGTGCCACTGCCATTATTGAGCGATCGAATTCTAGGAGATTCTGGAGGCTGTCTAGATCGCGTTCACCGTTTCAGAATTACCGGTTAAAACTGTAAGAAAGGGTAGTATGTGAAACAGTTGAAATTATGGAATTTCTGGAGTAGCTCTTATGCAAACGTTATCTAACGCTGTTTGTATAGATACTTATTGAAGTACCACGTCAATTTCTCTGAAGATCCGTGTTACGTATGAGTGAGGCTTATAAGGAAAAAACTGCGCTACTATCGATTTTCGTCGAAATGTTCGGTAAATTATTGCGCTGCTCTCATCATTTTCCGACGGATTATAATTTCATTGTATTATCGTGTCATTTCTAGCAGACTACACAAAAAAATATTTCAAAATCGTTAAAGCTGCTTTTGAGAAAAAACGTTAGTATTTTGATTACTATGATAACTCTAGTTACTTTCTGACGAATTTTGCTCATACTCTCATTTTTACATTCGATGATAACCTCCGTGCTGGGTATCAAGTTTGAGCTGATTTGGTTTTGCCGTTTTTGCTCAATCGCGTTCACAGACGCACAGACCTTTTTTCCGAATCGCGGTTTCCAACATTCACCATAAAAGGAGGCGGAGTTCGAGATTCCGTAATTTATTGTCCAGCTCCTACTCATGCCTCGACCGAAATTTATCAGTCAGTGCACGGGAAAATTGTAAGATCGTCCACGCGGTTTTTTTTCCGCGAAGTGTCGTGTTTACGGTTTCGAAATATCTGGTGCGTAGCAACACACAACTTTCCGCCACCCCCGTAATTTCGAACACCACCTTCATTTGCGGGCGCTATATCTTCATTCAAAGCATTTCTACAGGAACATTTATGGAGAACAAAATGTAAGGACTAGTTAGCTGAGAGTACTCCGTAAGTTTGATCGAAATCGTTGGAGCCGTTTTTGACAAAATTGGAATACCGATAAATTAATATTCGACAAATCTCCTTTTCTGAGTTAACATGGCTTATATCTCCGTTCAACATATATATACAGAAATAGTTATGGAGAACGAAATGTTGGTATGGGTGACTAAAAGACACTCCATTAGGATTTATGACATCTGGTGAAAAAGTTACCCTGAAATTTACGGAAGTGTTAGAAAAAACGTTATTTTCGACACATTTTGATTTTTATCTCTGTTCAATGGACCGTCACAGGAACATTTATTGAGAAGAATATGTAGGTATCAACTATTCGAAAACATCTTGAACGTTTGGTGATAATCGCTGGAGCCGTTTGGCCAAAAAGCGTAAAAAAACTATTTTTGCTTCAGGGGCCTATATCTCCGTTCACCGTATTTTCATGGAGATATGTACGGAGAAGAAAAGTTAGGTATTGATTAGTAGAAGATAATTTGAAAGTTTAATCAAAATCGTTAGAGCGGTTTTCGAGAAAAATGCGAAAAACCCTAGTTTTTGGTACATTTTCGTCCCCCACCCCCCTTCCCATCGGCCGAAATCGTCCATAACCTTATTTTGGTGTCTACAAAACGAACAACCAGCGGTACGAACAAAACAAAAAGAACCAGCTCAATCGGATCAGCCGTTCTCCCGCAAATCGAACTACAGACACACACACACACGGACCACGCGCCGAAATTAGGTTTTTTACACTCACTAGGGTCTGAAACGTAAAGATCTGAAGAAAACCCAAATTTTTTTTTGGGCCGATTACTATACTTTCCTTCCCTTCGGGTAGCGGAAAGTATAAATTGGGTACGAACATTGAGAAACGGCGGTGGTTGGTTTTCCCGGAATTTCTGGCGTAGCTCCTAATTATCTTACAAGCGTTACTAAACGCTTATCGTATAAGCGCTTTAATTGACTACCACGTCGATTTTTCTGAGGGTTCTAGTAACTTTAAAGTGGAATCTATAAGAAAAAAATTGTGCTTAAATTGGTTTTAGTCGAACTTGTTGGTAATTTATCATGCTGCTCTCGCCATTATCTCACTGATGAGAATTGTACGGTATTGTTTTGTTAGTTGGAGGTGTTCGTTTTTCTAGCCGTTTTCGAGAGTGAATTGATGAAGAGCTAAGGAAAGTTGTGTGTTGCTACGCAGCAGATAGTTTAGCATGCATCTATTTGGGAAGAGAAGAACTGTGCAATCCAAAAATTAATGGTTTGTTTTCGAAATATGATGTTAATATGTGTTTAGGCACTCATGGTAGGACGGGGCCTCCACAATAGGTTCCTGCTCCTGCCTATATAAACAAGGGATATTTATTTATTTTGTTCAAATATATTTTCTTTTTTTTTATGTATAAAGTAAATGTGGCCAAGTTATTGTGAAAGAGGTGTGATTAAAAACAAGTCAGCCGCGACCAGAAGTCTACCACAGCCGCCATTCTTCGATTTTCATCTGCCCATGCGACCACCATCTTAGCTTTCTTTTATTTTTCTACAGCTTGAAAATCTCCTAGCAGGTTGTTCGACGTATATTACTACAACCATACATTCCTTGCTGGAGCTCTCAAGCGAAGACAATGCCGAAGAATCAAGTTCAACAACAAGGTCTACGCATTTTATCTCCGACGAAAAGGGGCCTATATACAGCTGCGGACGCCACAATTCATCCATCAGAAGGTTGGACGATTATATTCATATTCTGTCTTTTTATTTGCAATTTTATTTTACAAGAAAGCGAATTTATTTTAAATTATTAAATTTTTTGTAAATATAGTTAGGAGCAAAGCAGGTTGGAGGTTTTTACTCTTATTGTCCTCTCAAAGGTCTATTGCCCCTAACAAACAATATGAACTGAGTAATTTCTCTTTTCTGCAAAACTAAATGGTCACAAGAGTTGCAAAAGTATAACTTGGATAAGGTTAGCCTAGAGTCCTTTAACATTTACGAGTTGGACTTGGAATTGAAGCCGGCCATGTACAATAAACCGAATAAAGCTCCAAATTCAACGAAATCCCAGTGAACAGTGTGTCTTTCGAACAAAGAGTTGAAGTAAAAAAAGTTTCCAGCACTCTACCAAAGACTTGGCATTTTTGCGAATAAAATAAAACCGGTCGAATCGGAAATGATATGAAATAAGACAAAAATAACGCTGCAAATAATCACACAATGGTTTATTACTCTCCTGAACAGCTTGACGGAGTCTCACAGCTTCGAAATCCATCCCATTCGATTCTGCATCGAAAAATACCAGTAAACCACACGAAACATGACCTGACTACAACGGGCCGACGAAAACTAAATATTTCAGTCACCCGTAAGCGCCTGTAGGCAATTGGCATGACGTTGCGAGTCGAGCTGGCGGGTGGTTTTGATGAGATGGAAAGGAAGGAAAACAAACGACGAAACGAGTACTTTCGCTGCAGTTATTGTCCCGCGAGTTTTTTCAGTTAGTAGACTTTGGCTCAGGATAATTACTGTGATTTCACTATACGCACTTGTACACATCTTATACTCATTACATTCGACCCAGGATCTAAAAATACCTTGAAAACGATACCGAACACGGCGTATTTGCGATTAAACTGCGTTTTGTTAATTTTTTTAAACCTTTTTTTCCCCGGAACAACCATGGGCGAAGTACGATCGGATTGCTGAGCAGGCAGGCACAATTAGGTACGAAATGGAATTTTCGTGTCGAAGAACGGATTCGATCGGATAGCCGAGATGGCGGGCACAACTAGATACCAAATCGGATTTTTGGGCGAAAGAACGAATTTTTGAGACCACGTTAAAGGCACAAAACGGCCCGGACGGGGGACGGGGGACGGCGGACGGACATTGCAAATTTGGAATCTCCATGTCTTAAAACGTAAAGTACGAGTATCAAATCCCGTACGCGTATCTCGTATCAAATTTTGAGGGGGGGTTGTAAAAAATGTTTCGTGACCGAAAACATAGGGTTATTATTAGAATGAATAATAAACCAAAACAACGACTGGAACCATTCACACAATCACGGCCACGGATCTGTTTGCTCAACCGTTATAAGCAGCATACCAGAGGCAAACATGCCAATGGATGACAGGACAACGACATACCAGTTCCAGGGAAACCTCAACACTAGAATAGACTCAAGACAAGTGTGGGAGACTAGGCCATCGGTGGTGGATGAATCTGAAATCATCTGCTACACAGACGGCTTCAAACACTTAGATGGTAACGCAGGAATGGGAATATACATTCCTGCACTAGAATGGGAAGAATCACTTTCACTAGATACCAATACATCAGTGTACCAAAGTGAACTCATCGCGATAAACTTATGTATTAGCACACTTGTAACAAAGAACATTAGGAACACGAATATAGCTATCTACACTGACAACCAATCTGTGGTAAAAACATTGGGCAATCCAATAGTCAGGAGCTATCTCATAGAAGAAACAAACCACAAGGTTGGGAAACTCCAACAACTAGGGAACACAATCACGCTTAAATGGATACCCGGGCATAGGGGGTATGCGGGGAATGAGAGAGCGGACGAACTAGCCAAGGCGGGAGCCAGAGGACACTTCTGTGGACCAGAACCGTTCTTGCCTATCACAATGCAACAACTGAAAGTAAAAATAAATGAGAAAATGTGGAGAAATGTATGTGACGAAATAAGTAACAATGAAGGGTACCAACATTCCAAAATTATGGGTATAACTAGTTATAACTTACAAAGAACCAATTGGGTACTGGGCTTAAGCAAGATAAGACTACGAAGAATCACTGGAATGCTATCTGGGCACTATGCGGTGGGTGAGACCCTAAACAGGATAAACCCGAACGTCAACGCTAGGTGCCCATGCGGAGAAATAGAAACAGTAGATCACTATCTTAGGGAATGCCCGTTATGGTTTGGTACTAGACTCAAAGATCGTAGAATTCGTGGAGGGGACTGGTAGATTCCGAAACCCCTTTTAAAGAAGCCAAGCCGACTCCCAATAACTCGGGGGAGATGGGAAATGGGCCTGAGTGGCCACGACTTCAGTCATTGTTCCCTCGGCCTTGGCTAGTGCCCTGATATCTTCCAGGTCTTTGAATTTTAACGATCATCTCATTGAAAAGTGCTTCTGTAGGGCACCTTGTCTTCTTCCTCAGCAGGACCCCTCCGTAGCGCCACCAGCCGGATAGACCAAAGCATTCTGCTCACTTCCCTCGAGAGGAAGTTGAAATATTATGTACGTGAGTTTATATTTCAGATAAATAAGGTAGAAGTAGTTGGCTACTGTTTTCGAGACGTTTTATAAACAGAGAAACCATTCGCACACTCGTACTAAGCTGAAACACGACGAGGCTTGTCGCTGGTTACACATTCATGACAATCCTCTTTAACTGTGAATGTGTGTACGTGATGACGACTATTTAAAGCAAACCAAAACCGCCATGGAGGGCTATAGGTTTTCCACCAAGTCAAGGGCTCCCCTACATCTCTGTTTTTCTTTCAAACCGCTTGAATTCACGTCCATCAATGCTTTATTCCGCCTTCGTCAGCCAACCCTGATTGCTTGAGAAGGTCCTGCAACCCTTTAACCATCACTCGCATTTCCAATGTGCTTTTCATGGTCCAGGGGATTCTCGATAACCCCTGTTCGACGCAAAGCGTCGAAGTGGTCCGAGTCTTTGACCTCGAACTTCCCCGCGTCGTTGTCTCTGACCGCCTAATTGTCTCCAACCATTTCAATACCTGCCCCTCAGCTGCGGGCCCCCAGCCCCCTTGTCTAGGTTTTCCCCTTTCTTTATTTCTTTCTCCCAATTTCATTTTCCTATCGATGACAGAGCTCTTCCAAAATCATTCTGCTTCCAACAACCACCCCAGTAACTTCTCACTCTCATAGGGTTGCCCGCGCCAGTTCACGCGTTCCGAGTACTGCCCTTGTGTCGCCCATTTGTACTCCATCTCCCCTCAATTTTACTCAACACATTTCTGCACGCACGTATAATACAGTCCTCCTCAAGCTCGCCGAGTTTCAGTTTTATTGCGATCCTCAGCTCCCCCTCTCGTGCACCCAACAACCCCTTCGCCCTTGAACCTCAGATCAAACTCGTTCCTCTTGAGTCTTCCTAGCACCATCATGAATTTCCGCTAAGTCGAAATTTCTGGTGTTAGGCTGAACTGGAGTACCGTCGTTTCATATCATTTGCGCGAATGACGTTAACCAACAGTTCTATTCTATCTAGTCTATTTCTTTTCACGTAATTCGTATCTTTTCCTACCTCGCACCAAACATGAACGGCTTATCTATTCTTTAACTTTAGCCCGTACCTACGATAGAGAAGAAATATTCTACAAAATAGATTTGGCTAATAAAATAATAACGTGGATGGATTTCGATATGCTGCTAAGAAGTGAGTGTTTTTGGCCACCTTTGAGGGGGGGGAGGGTGGAGAAGCCTTAAGACATAATAATACACGAAGCTTACAGGGAAGCAAGGGGAAATTAGCCAAGAACCGCAATAATCTGTCAGGAAATTGTAGCTACACGAGAAAAACGAAACATGTTGGAACTGGACTGTCTTCGAGTCATGAAGGGGAATGGGGTGGGAGAAGGAAGAGTCTTTACGGGGTTGAATCTCGAGAAGCAGCTTCTAACTCACACCATCCGTTAATTAAGAGAAATGCTATTTCCTCTACTTAAAAGAGCATCAAACCATTGAGGCGTCGAAGCACAGAGCCTGAGAAGTCTCATTCTATCGTTACGAGGGCCTCATCTCCAGCTTTACGGTAGTGAAAGAAACTATTTATTTGGATGAGACTAGACATAGAGACCCTGAGTCGTTCGGAAGTTGAGGTATTCTTAGGATGATCAAGACATAACACGTTTATTACTTTCCACTAACGGAAAACAGTATTTGGGAAAATGGTCTGTGTGTGTCAGTATCTGTGAACGCGGTTGAGAGAAAACGGCTTATCTATCTACCCCGCGGATCCTCAAGGGACGCCATAACAAGAGTTTGAAAAAAATCCGCTAAAAACTAACTATAGTTATCATAGTGATCAAAACACTAAATATTTTTTTCTCAAAAACGGCGCCAACAGTTTTGATTATTTTTGCTGTTGTATGAACAGCTTCAAATCACACAAAAATATCATGAAACTCTCATTTGTGGGAAATTTGACTTATTCCGCCATTTTTCAGTAAGTCCATTTGAAACATCACTTCACGGCGACAGAAAGCGGTAGCGCTTACAGATCCGGAATTTATTGTGCTTCTCGTACTCATGCCCCGATCATTATTGAGCCATTGATGCACAGAGAAGTAATGTAAACCCCGCGAAACGGCCCCCGGAGTTTCTTTAGTAGCCCCTGTTATTAAAAACTCATCGTATTGGTACTTGGTTGGAGTACCACTTGAATTTGTCTGAACAACCAGGAGAAAATTACGCCATACTCGATTTTCGTCGAAGCGTTTGGTAATTTATTGTGCTGCTCTCGTCATTCCCTCACAGACGGGAATTTAACGGGGATTTTGCTGGTACCCTTATTTTGGTGTCCCACGGTGACCTGCGGGCTGGATATCAAGTTTGAGCTGAGTTGGTTGAAACATCGTTCACAGACACACACTCACACTGACCGTTTTCCCTAACAGCGTTTTTTCGGACTGAAACTAAAAGATCTGAAGTGAACTCAAAATTTGTTTTTCAGCCATAGTTCGTAGGGTCAAGGAACGTAAACACAAGCATATTTCGTATTATACTCGAAAACTCATATTCTCACGCAGGACGCGTGTGTGTGTTTGTGTCAGTGAACGATTTTTAGAGAAAAAGCGTGAGCCAAATAAGTTCCAACGTGATATCTGTCCCGCAGGTCTTCATCGGACGCCGAATTAAGGGTATGAGGGAAATCTACTAAAAACTAACTGTAGTTATCACAGTCATGAAAACACTAATTTTTTTCTCAAAAACTGCGCTAACGGTTTAAATTAATTAATTAATAATTTTTATATAGAGAACACTTAGTGAGATGGCTATACCATTAAATATCCGTTCCTGGGAAAATGACGGGAACAGCACAATGAATTATAACTACATTTCGACGAAAATCGATTTTAGCGCAGTTTTCATGTTACTAGAACCTTCAGAAATATCTGGTGCGTTGCAACACATAACTTTCCTAAGCTCTACGTCAATTCACTTTGTACATGGCTAATTCTATTTAATCGATTCATTTATCACTCAGTTCCTTTGAACTTGGTCAAATAACACTTCACAGCGGCAAGAAGCGGTAGTAGTTACAGTTCCGAAATTTATTGTGCTGCTCATTCTCATTTCAGGACCATTATTGAGCAATTGGTACACAGATAATTAATGAGGCTGTAAACACGAATTTTTAAAAAAAGGATAGTAATCACCTTTGCAGAGTTATTGGAAAATAACTGTTAGAACAGGTAGTAAGCGAAACGGCAGTAGTTGAAACTCAGAAATGTCTGGAGTGAGCCCCATGTATCTCATGAGCGTTATTAAACACTCGCCCTATTGGTATTGGATTTGACTACAATACCAATTTTTTACTTTCCTTGCTCTACGAAGTAGAAAGGAAAGTTATGTAATCGGCTGAAAACATTTTTTTGAGTTCTCTTCAGATCATTACGTTTCAGACTCCCCTGAGTCCGAAAAACACTATTTGGGAAAAGGGTCTGTGTGTGTGTCTGTGAACGATTTTTAGAGAAAAACGCCGTACCAAATCAACTCAAACTTGATATCTCGCCCGCAGGTCACCATAGAATGCCACAATAGGGGTTTGAACAAAATCCACCGAAAGTTAACCATAGTTATCATAGTGATCAAAACACCAAATATATTTTTTCTCAAAAACGGCTCTAACGATTTTGATTAAATTGTTTATATTGATACCTCTCAATCAGGCAATTATACCACGAAATTCCCATTTGTGGGAAAATGACGAGAGCAGCACAATAAATTACCAGAACTTTCGACGAAATCGATTTTAGCGCAGTTTTTAGAGACAACCACCGTACCAAATCAGCTGAAACTTGATGTCTAGCCCGCAGGTTACGACGGGACGCAATAATGAGGGTATGGGCAAAATCCACCGAAAGTTAACTATAGTCATCATAGTGATCAAAAACCAAATTTTTTTTCTCAAAAACGGCTGAAACGATTTTGATTACATTTTTTATATTGATAACTCTCAATAAGGCAATTATACCATAAAATTCCCATTCGTGGGAAAATGACGAGAGCAGCACAATAAAATTATCAAAATTTTCGACCAAAAGCGTTTTTCACGCAGTTTTTTCCTTATAAACTCCGCTGGAATTTTAGTAGAATGTTAAAAAAAATTTGTATTGTAGTCCAATCCAGTACCTAAAGGGCGAGTGTTTAAAAACGCTCATGGGATACATGGGGCTCACTCCAGAAATTCCTGAATTTCAACTCCCACTGTTTCGCTTACTACCAGTTCTAACAGTTATTTTCCAATAACTCTGCAAAAGTAATTACTATCCATTTTCAAAAAATTTGTGTTTACAGCCTCATTAATTATCTGTGTACCAGTTTCTCAATAATGGTCCTGGAATGAGTACGAGCAGCACAATAAATTCCGGAACTGTAAGCGCTACCGCTTTCTGCTGCCGTAAAGCGTCGTTTGACCAAGTTCAAATTAACTGAGTGATAAATGAATTGATTAAATAGAATTAGCCATGTACAAATGGAATTGACGTAGAGCTAAGGAAAGTTGTGTGTTGCAACGCACCAGATATTTTCAACATTCTACTAACATTCCAGCGGAGTTTATAAGCAAAAACCCGCGCTAAAAACTCTTTTCGTCGAAAATGTTGGTAATTTATTGTGCTGCTCTAGTCATTTTCCCACGAATGGGAATTTTATGGTATAATTGCCTTATTGAGAGCTATCAATATAAAAAATGTAATCAAAATCGTTACAGCCGTTTTTGAGAAAAAAATATTTAGTGTTTTGATCACTATGATAACTATAGTTAACTTTCAGTGGATTTTGTTCATACCCTTATTTTTGCGTCCCATGGCAACCTGCGGCGAGATATCAAGTTTCAGCTAATTTGATATGGTGGTTTTCTCTAAAAATCGTTCACAGACACACAGACCATTTTCCCAAATAGTGTTTGTCGGACTCAGGAAGTTCTGAAACGTAAAGATGTGAAGAAAGCTCAAAAATGTTTTTCCTTTCTACTTTGTAGAGCCAAGGAAAGTAAAAATTCGTGTAGTTGTTCAACTAAGATATATAGGGGTTACTCCAGAAGTTCCATAATTTCAACCACCGCTGTTTAACTCACTATTGTTTCTAAAGGTTTTTACCTGATAACTCCAGTATAGTGATCAATATCCTTCTTTAAAAAAATCGTGTCTACAGCCTCATCGCTTCTCTGGGTGAGTTCAAATGGACTGAGTGAAAAATACGTGGAATTAGTAGCAAAAGTCATGAAAACCAGTGAATTTGTGAAGAGCTAGGGTAAAAGCACCAATTGTTGACACTACTAGGAAGAAAAATCATTCAATTCTGCGTTATACAAAAGTGTTCAAGAAAATAAAACGTCCAAGTAGTTATTATGAATTGTGAGTTCCTTGAGAACAGCTTGCACGTATTGGACTGACCAAAACATTTTTTTATACTATCACAAACGACTTTTTTCAAGCATGGTTTTTTACCCCCAATGTTGACACATTTGTCCTCGAAAATTCCATTTGTTGACATCTGCAGTTCCTAATGTTGACACAAACTTAAATATTGTCCCATCGCTTTCCAGAAGAACGAAAGATATTCAAAATAGGATAAAATATATTTCAAGGAGTTACTTAATTACCTTCGAACAGGAACATACTTTATTGAAGAGGTACAGGAACAGAAACAGGGAACACAAATTTATTGGGATTTAGGCAACACAGCCACAGTCATGTCTCCTTCATTAATTCATCCTACTTCTTCCACGACATGGCACAACGTTCTACTTCTTCCACAGTGGTGGTTTTCTCAGCAACACAGCGCTGCGGACTTTGTTTTGCCTGGTCGACTTCACCGTTCGAAGGTCCACTTTGTTTGCTGGTACCTCCTGGTAAGCATATCGGCTCATCTTCTTTCAGTGATTTCTTCACTGGCTCCGCTTCATTTGACAATCCCTCATCCCTTCCACCAGTTACGGTATTCTGTTTTCTTTTCGAGTAGAAAAATATCTGGTGCGTAGCAACACACTACTTTCCGCCACCCATTTAAGTTCGAACACCACCTACATAGGCGGGCGCTATATCTTCGTTCAACGCATTTTTACAGGAACATTTATGGAGAACAAAATGTAGGGACTAGTTAGCTGAGAGTATTCCGAAAGTTTTATCGAAATCGTTGGAGCCGTTTTTGAGAAAATACGAATGCCGATAAATTAATATTCGACAAATCTCCTTTTCTGAGTTAACATGGCTTATATCTCCGTGCAACATATATATACAGAAATAGTTATGGAGAACAAAATGTTGGTATGGGTGACTAAAAGACACTTCATTAGGATTTATCACATCTGGTGAAAAAATTACCCTGAACTTTCGGAAATGTTCGAAAAACGTTATTTTCAACACATTTTCATTTTTATCTCTGCTCAATGGACTTTCAGAGGAACATTTATTGAGAACAATATGTAGGTATTAACTATTCGAAAATATCCTGAGAGTTTGATGATAATCGTTGAAGTCATTTTGCCAAAAAGCTTAAAAACCTATTTTTGCTTTCATAGGTCATTATCTCCGTTCACCGTATTTTCATGGAGATATGTATGGAAAAGAAAAGTTAGGTATTGATTAGTAGAAGATAATTTGAAAGTTTAATCAAAATCGTTAAAGCCGTTCTCGAGAAAAATGCGAAAACCCCTAGTTTTTGGTACATTTTCGTCCCCACCCCCCTTCCCATCGGCCGAAATCGTCCATTACCTTATTTCGGCGTCTACAAAAAATAAAGAACAAAACAAAAAAGAACCAGCTCAATCAAATCAGCCGTTCTCCCGCAAATCGAACTACAGACACACACACATACACACACACATACACCTACACACACACACATACACACACACATACACACGGACCACGCGACGAAATTAGGTTTTTTAGACTCAGTAGGGTCTGAAACGTAAAGATCTGAAGAAAACTCAAATTTTTTTTTTGGGCCGATTACTATACTTTCCTTCCCTTCGGGTAGCGGAAAGTAAAAAAGGTGACACTTCGGACCCTAATAATTACCGTCCGATTCCGTTGCTCGCAATTTGGGCCAGAGTCATTGAAACACTAGCCGAAGCATTTATAGTTTAATATCTCGAAACTGAAGGAATCATCGACGCTAGACAGTTTGGTTTCAGGAAGGGGAGAAACACGATTGACGCAATTGTCCTAAAAAACACTTGAAATCGTTAAAGCCCTTAATTCGGAACAGAAAGTCTTTGGAACATGCATTTGATGAAAGCATAAGATTCCATCTCTTACAGCAAGCTCCTCCAACTCTTTAGGCTTCGTGAAGGGCTCTTGGAGAACAGGAAAGAGTCTGCGGGCTTGAAACAACTGGCCTGGGTGACTGCTGGGTATTCCTCGAGGAACTAGTTTATTTCACATTATACTTGAAACTGTCTTTTTGAAATATGAAAAGGGTGGAATCAGTATTTCCCTAACAGACGACACAGTGCTGATTGATTTGGATGAAGATGGGTCTCAAGCAAAAGAGAAACGCCTCAAATTATCTATCCTATTGGAAAACATTGAAAAATATTTACAATATGGTTCTATCTACAATCCGAGAAACGAGGACATGTTAGTAGACCCATCCCTGTCGATTTAACATCGAAAAATAATAGTAACCCGGGGAATCCCTTCATGCTGTACACGGATTTAGATACGCCTTACGGCGATTTCACTGTTTTCCATCTACACGCAGCCCGTCACCTCTGAGACCTGCCCTATTCGACTCAGTATCGAAAAATACCTTAGAAACGATACCAAAAACGACTTTGTAACGAAAGCCGCAGGAAAATCCGAAGTTCCCGTTCAATCAGCTTCTCCTGTCGACAAAAGGCTCACAGAATCTTTCCAAAGCCGACAACGGATTTTCCAAAATATTCACTCCCTTACGACCTCTCCTTAGGCATTCCAACACTCAGCATTCACCCAGTTAAACGCCCATTCGTCACTCAGTTCTCGCTTTACTTACTCGCTCTCTGCTCTCACCCCACAACCCAGTTCACCCCTTCTGTCGCGTAAATTCTCAATCAGTCTCGTATCTCAAACTCTTTTCGCTACTGTTTCCTGTTTCTCACCCAATTCATTCGTCTGCTTTTATTCGGCGTCTCGTGCACCCATCAAATAATTTCCCAATTTTCGGCGTAATTAAGTGTTATCGGGCGGGTTGCACTGGACCAATCACCCCCAGGCCCAGGCATCTCGTAGATTGATAGCGCTCGTTACTTATAAGTGCTGAAAGATCAACATTTGAGCCAACCTGTACGCTACACCCTTCGGGTAGCGGAAAGTAAAAAGGCGATGTCAACATTAGGAACGAAATGTCAACATTGGGATCAGACGGTGTCAACTTTAGGTTCCACTACGTTAAATTAAAAACTTCAAGCCTCGTGATATACTATAAAATTATTCAAATCCAAATATCACCCTAACAACCAAATCAACAGTTTCCCCTAATGTTGACACAACACTATTTCATAAGACCCTAATGTAACCATGTTTTCCTATTAAAATTTGGGGTTTCAATGCTTAGGCATTCTTCCTTATGTTATTCAAAGAGCCTGCCATGTGAAATGGTAATTTTACACAGAAAATTTGACTTCAAAAGTCTAAATTTGGTGACATACCTCACTAACCTGCGGCACAAGGATGGCGCCGACGGAGTAACTGGAACATCTGACAACGGCTTCAATTTCAGCCAGCAGAGTTATATCGGATATTAGAACTAGGGGAGCCGGCCGCTCTCAATAACTACATTCTTATGTACAGAATGACGCCAATTTCAAGTACCTTCAGTGCCCCAATAGCTTATTTTTACGTTTTAAAATTGAAGCGTCAACATTAGGAATAGTGTCAACAATTGGTGTTTTTACCCTAAGGAAAGTTGAGTGATACACAGGAAGGTGAGTGACACCTGGAATTTTTTCAGGTTTCAGGAAGAACGGTTGACACGAAGCTTCCGAAAAACAGATCAACGGTCCTAGCAATTACTTAAAGAGCCCCTTTACTATCAAGCGGTGGGAGCTTTAATCGTACTTCAATCAAACTTTAGGTCAAAACTCCCTTGACCCTCATCAGTGGAATTGGAGCAGTGCGGTTCGCTGTTTGACTTGTTGTTTCAGTGCTTCAATGGTTTCAAATAATGATTTGGGCTTTCGAGCAGGAAAAATACCGAAAGAAAAAAAAACGACTGTGGTCTAAGGAGTGGTATAAAATTAGAGACCGGTACACACATGAACATCTAAATTTCTGCGTAACTCGGAACCAGAGGACTACAGGACCTTTTTGAGAATAAACCAACAAAGTTACGATTAGCTGCTGGAGTTAATACGCCCCGAAATCGAAGAAGAAGGATACTAGAATGCGTGAAGCGATTCCTGCAAGTGTTGTCAGTCACATTGAACTACCTATCACTTGGCGTGGATTTAGAGGGATTGAAATTCACGTGCTGTCGCTCCTCACACCTTGAACTGTTGAAGTTTGTTCTGAGAAAATTTTGTTTCAATTGCTTCACATTGTCTTCCGGTTTTAGCACTTTCAATCTCCGCGTAATTTTCCCTAACGCTGCGTTTTTACTTTCCGCTACCCGAAGGGAAGGAAAGTATAGTAATCGGGTCAACAACAAAATTTGGGTTTTCCTCAGATCTTCACGTTTTGAGACCTACTGAGTCTAAAAAACCTAATTTCGGCGCGTGGTCCGCGTGTGTGTGTGTGTCTGTAGTTCGAGGAGAACAGCTGATCCGATTGACTTGGTTCTTTTTTTGTTTTGCTCTTTCTTTTTTGTAGACACCAAAATAAGGTTATGGACGATTTCGGCCGATGGAAAGAGGGAGGGGGGACGAAAATGTACCAAAAACTAGGGTTTTTCGCATTTTTCTCGAAAACGACTAGAGACGATTTTGATTAAACTTTCAAATTATCTTCTCCTAATCAATACCTAACTTTTCTTCTCCATACATATCTCCATGAAAATACGGCGAACGGAGTTATAGGCCCATGAAGCAAAAATAGGTTTTTTACGCTTTTTGGCAAAACGGCTCCAGCGATTTTCACCAAACTTACAGGATGTGTTCAAACAGTTAATACATACATATTCTTTTCAATAAATGTTCCTCTGACTGTCCATTGAACAGAGATAAAAATCAAAATGTGTCAAAAATAACGTTTTTTCTAACATTTCCGTAAATTCCAGGGTAACTTCTTCACCAGATGTGATAAATTCTAATGGAGTGTCTTTTAGTCACCCATACCAACATTTTGTTTTCCATAATTATTTCTGTATATATATGTTGAACGGAGATATAAGCCAAGTTAACTCAGAAAAGGAGATTTGTGGAATATTAATTTATCGGTATTCCAATTTTCTCAAAAACGGCTCTAACGATTTCGATCAATTTTACGGAGTACCCTCAGCTAACTATTCCCTACATTTTGTTCTCCATAAATATTTCTGTAGAAATGCGTTGAACGAAGATATAGCGCTCGCATATGTAGGTGGTGTTCGAACTTAAAGGGGTGGCGGAAAGTTGTGTGTTGCTATTTTATTTCTATTAAAATAATCTTTATTCGTCACCTTCCACAATTAGGGACAATCACGATAAAAATCTATCTGTAAACTTATGAACTCCCGCACTTAGTTTACGGGTGTGGACTCCATGACTTCCACCGAGTTACTGATGCAATTCGTGATGAAAATTGCCCTATACTATGAAACGGCTTCATCAACTGCTTGAGTCGTTCAAACTTTCTGTCAATCACCGTAAATGCTTGCTGCAAGCGTCAGTCCGGCCTGTACAGTATCAATCTCGCTTGATGCAATCGATTTGGCATTTGGTCAAGCCGCTTGGTAGTAGGAGCCACTTTAACGTTGATCACTTGAATATAACATGTCCAGATCAAACTGCGAGAGAGAAAAATAAACCGTTGCGTAATAATTTGCAGCGTTTTTGTTTGTTACGAGACAGAAAAGAGTTAACGCAATTTGAGTTTGGAGATGGTCGTAATTCGAGTGGACCAGTTTTCGCCTCAACATTTGTCTTGAGTCGATCAGGCTGCCGTAGGATTTAAGGACAACCGGCGGAACGAATCGAACGTGAGGGGGAGCCGAAATAGCGGCGCGGAGGCGGCCGTCTGAGGCTCCAGGTCCGGCGAAGGGTCGAAAGACCGACGAGGGGGCTGTGGCCAATTGAGGAGCGACGCGACCCGCCCGCGATGACTCGACTCATCTCCGCCGATTGATTCGCTCTTATCACGTTTATGTGAAACCGGACCGCGATGGGCGGTGACGGCGAAGGCGAGCGTTTTTAAGGCGTTTCGCTCGGCTGACGGCGACCATGTAATGGCCCTCGCGGGGACCGTGACGCGGGGGAGAGACCGCCTCTTCAACACCTTCGGTTCCTCGGGTTTCTTCTTCCTCCGGCTCGGACCTTCAAACGTGTGACAGCCAACAGATTCCCCACTCGAGATGACGACAAATTGCGCCAGCACACAAATTCGACAAACAGAACTACACCCTACCTGTTTCTTGGGGCGCTTAATATCATGCCATTGTCGGTTTACCTAGTACACGTCAGGGACTGGAATGAAGGGCGCTACTCCAATTTTTTCTGGAGCCCTGACTACGATACCACTGTCGGTTTTCTCAGAGCACTACAGAACTTCCCGCTTCTTCAGGGATTTTCCGGTCCCCAGGTTCATAAAATGGAAAAACTGTATATGCTGAGATAAAGTACAGTATTACTGTGATTCTTGGGGAGCTGAATATGATGCCATCTTCTCGTACCCGAGGTGAGCAGGCTGGCGGGCCATAGTGGAAGACACAGTTGGTCAGCCAGAGGGACTCATTCGAAGGAAAACTGGACGTGCACAGTTCAATTTAACAGGGAAGAGCTCAGTCAAAAGAGGCTGCAACTTGCTGATCCGTGGCCAGCAGCTCGCAGGGATCAAGATTGAAGACACGGAGGAAAGACCGCGACTGAACCACCCAAACTGTTGAGCAGTATGGGAGGATTTATGGGAATGACGGCACGCTGCGAGATTCCCCGGAGGGTGAAGAGAACAAGAAACACGAGCTGCTACCGAGAGGCGTGTGGGCCAATGATGCAATGTTTTAAATGGTCCCGGGTTGATTCTCAACACGCAGGAGTGAATGCATGGGGCCACTAGGAAGCAGACCCTCGCTACTACGTCCCTCAAAAAAAAAAAAAAGAATGATGCCACTGTCGGCGGTTTTCGCGGTACACATCAGGATTGCCAGGTTATCCGATTACCAGGATGGGGTTCGGAAACCTTATTTATAATCTTCTGACTGTATTCCCAGTAATGGGGTGTGCACCGCGGCCACATGACCTATTGTGCCAGTCCTAGTGTCTTACAGGTCTATGCCTAGCTTCCTGTGGAAAACCAGGTAGTTCCTGAAGGAGTCCTCGTTGGTATCCATCCTGGGAGAAGTGGTGCCAAAGACCAAAAATCGCTCCCTCTCAAGTCTCCGGCACTGGGCCAGAACATGGTAGGGAGTTTCTTCATCCGTGCCACACCACCTGCATAGAGGGGTTTCGGCTATACCCATAACATACATGTGTTTGTTCATTCTGCAGTGTCCTGTTATGATCCCAACAACCTGCCTTAAGTCCTTCCTCTCCATCCTCAGAAGGGTGTCTCTAGTCTCACTTGTTTGCTCTGAGACAAATCGTTTGGAGTGTCTTACTCCTGCAGCGTTCCAGATTGTCTGATGCAGTCTTCTGGCGTGTTCTCTCACAGTCCTTTTGACCAGTGACAGAGAAATCCCGCAATGGAGCGGTGGCCCAATAGGTACTGTGGACGAACCACGTCTGGCCAGATGGTCCACCCTCTCATTTCCAATGATCCCCTTGTGTCCTGAAATCCAATACACATTAACTCTATTCGCACTTGCTAGGGAGTTAAGCCACATCCTGCACTCTTGCACCAGTTTGGACGTCGTGCAGTAGTTCAGTAGCGCTTTACACGACGCTTGACTATCGATCAATATCTTCATAGTTCTATTGCTATAGCCTTTCTCATGCATTTGGATTGCCCCAGCAATAATAGCATAAATCTCTGCTTGAAAAACTGATGGAGTGGAGCCTAGGGCAATATAAGTCCCACTCCGTCCAGAGCCACTTATCCATACCCCGGATCCTGTCCCCTCTGGGGTCTTTGATCCATCTGTGTAGATGTTGACGCCACTGGGAGGCCGAAAATGACCTCGGAAACCTTAGTCACTAAGACGAAGGGCACTGGGAATGTTTCTTGGAGGATCCCTCTTTTCCGGGGATATCCCCTGCCCTACCCTGTTGCTCGAAGCGTCGACTTTTCTCCTGGTTGAGTGATCAGAGGCGAACACTTCAGGGAACACTATTGGAAGGCAAACGAGATAAATTACGTCGTCAGGGACTTGCACCTCCCAGGGCAGCGCATCTATTTATAACACCAGGTGGGGCTCAAGAAAGAGCATTCATATTTTAGTATTTCAGGCTACCGAATCACTGGCATAATAGGAAAGACTCTAGAAGGTAAACAAATACGCGCCAGAATTTTTTTTGAATGTGGCTCAGGCCTTTCACAAGGACCATCCAAGGGAATACTTCCTACTACTAAAATCCTATCTTGAAAATAGGCATTTCAGGTTGTAATACGAAGAAGAATACTCTGGCTCGAATCCCATAAAAGCAGGGGACCAACAAGGGAGTGTACTTGGGCCAGCACTCTACCTCGTGTACACACGAGACTTGCCACCAGAAGAAAATACGAGTACGTCTTTTTTCCACCTGACACTGCCATCCTCTTGGTTGGGGATGATGTAACAGCCGCAACCAACAAACTACACATATCTTCTAATAAGGTCTCGGAATGGACCAAGAATCAGAGAATGCAGCCTAATGAATCGAAATCAGTGCACGCAAACTTCACTAATCGAATAAACACCCCCATGGGTGTTGCACTAAGCTCAAACAAAACTCCGCAAGCTGATTCAGTGAAATACTCAGGCATGACAATTGATTGCAATCAATCAATAAACTGGGATAGTCACGTGGAAAAGAAGAAGAGCGTATTAACAATCAAGTTCAGAAAGACGTATTGGTTGATGGAATGGAATTCTCGTCTCTCACTCGTGAAGTACCTTCCTGCGTGGGGAGGGCGAGCGATTAATTTGCGAGGCTTTGAGCTCCTTATTCTCATTCTGATTCTTAACGCGCCCAGCGACGTATTAATCGAGCCTCCCCCTTATTAGCCAGATATTTTAATTTCAGCGTTTTCCTCCCTCGCTTGAATATTGTTGGATAAAGGTGAGGAAACCCCTGTTTATTAACCCCCTTGCCCCGATATTGTGTTTATCCGATTAAATTCAAAGTGGGTCTTGTTGCGTTCTTAGTTTCATTTCCTTATTTTCTCCTCAAGAAGAGTTACTTATTTATTTGATATCCGAAGTGAGTTTAGTGAGTTGTTGTCTGATTAATTATATTGAGCCCAAACACGAACTACTGCAGTACAAAACCACTAGACACATCACACACTTCACAACAAACTGCTTATATTCAAGCAGATTATCCGCCGAATCTGGACCTATGGAACACAGCTCAGGAGTTAAATATTAACCAAATCCAAACGTCCCAGCATAAAATCCAGAGAAGTATAGTTGGTGCCCCTTGGTACATGCGTGACGACGATATTCATCGAGATGGTGAAATACGCTAGGAAGCATGAATAATAACGATATTATAATAACGAAGAACAGTTTCGGCGACTCGAGCGAAACAAACCACTGGACTTAGTTGTGCTGCTCCATTAGTAGTCTAATGAAAATGGAATGAAATTTAGAGGGGAGCAATCTAGGTTTTGAGGCTCCTTTTTCATTTATTTTTGTTATCCTTCCAAAGCCCCTAATAAGCATGATCAACCATGAAAGTTTAAAAACGAAAACCTAACAATTGAAATGCAATAAAGTAAAGTTATAATCAAATCGTAATACAATACATTGCAAAACACTAGCACAAAACCGGACAACGAAATACCGTCATATAAGGGTTGTCTCTTTAAATCTGTATAAAACTATTTACTCGAGTTATTTAAATGATGTCCGGGGCTAGTAGGATTTGGTCGTAGGAGGGTGGTAACGAGTTGCCATCGAAGAACCGTAGACTCCCTGACCTGACTCAGGAGGGTCACAGGTGATAGATGAGGGAGATCAACAGGTCAATGTCTAGTGCCTCTTCCCACGATCTCCCTCTTTTTAACGCTCATTTCCCTAAACAAGGAAGTCACCTAAGTAGCCTTTAAACTGACCAATCAGTCGTCCCAACTAACCGTAGCCGCGACCTCAGGGCGAGCTTCGGCCGCCTAAGATCGATTACTCCCATCGGCCTACTCCGGGATTTGAAGCGTTCCAGTAGTACAATATGAGGATGAAATTATCGTTGATAATCGTGAAACGAGCCGGTTCTACGGTTGTTTACAGACTACTTAAATGTAATGGCGCGATGAGTAACTTAGCTGAAAATTATTCGGGATTTGGCATTACCCGTGGGGACTGTACTGGGACCCATTTTCTTCATTCTGTTTGTCATTTAGTTGGGTTCGGTGGATTTCCAGGGTGAGCCAGTGTTGTTTGCTGACGATGCAGTTTTGCTAAACCTCCTGTGACGACCCTCGTTTCCATATTGTTAATTCTCTGTTCGCATTGAAAATGCTACCAGTCAGCCTTGATAAAAGTGTGTATCTCCCATTCTATCGCACCTCTCGGGCAAAAATTCCAGCTAATCTGTCCTCGAGAGTTCATACGAATGAATGAAAGCTAACATTTCGCATTGTCCGTCCTGAGATTAGGAGTGTGTATGAAATCACATATGAAACGGCAAAAGCAAATAACTAATGTGAATAAGAGACTGCGCAAATCATTATATTTTTTCCAGACTCCGCAGAGTATTGTCAGCGGATCTTGTGAGAGTAGTTTATCGAATTATTCGTTACAGGCACAGTAACGAATTTATTGTTAGCACGCTACAGAAACCAGTCGTTTTATTTCATCGCCTTCAGTAACGACGTCTATCTGTATTTTCTACTCTGCTCACGTTCTTATTACTTTCCTTGGCTCTACAAAGTAGAAAGGAAAGTTATGTAATCGGCTGAAAAAAAATTTTTGAGTTTTCTTCAGATCTTTACGTTTCAGAACCCCCTGAGTCCGAAAAACACTATTTGGGAAAATGGTCTGAGTGTGTGTATGTGTGTCTGTGAACGATTTTTAGAGAAAACCACCGTACCAAATCAGCTCAAACTTGATATCTCGCCCGCAGGTTACTATGGGACGCCAAAATAAGGGTTTGAACAAAATCCACCGAAAGTTGACTATAGTTATCATAGTGATCAAAACCCCAAATATTTTTTTTCTCAAAAATGGGTCTAACGATTTTGATTAAATTTTTTACATTGATAGCTCCTAATATAATTACTATACCATAAAATTCCCAATCATGGGAAAATGACGAGAGCAGCACAATAAATTACCAAAACTTTCGACGAAATCGAATTTAGAGTGATTCTTAGAGAAAACGACCGAGCCAAATCACCTCAAATTTGATCTCCAGCCTACAGGTTACCATGGGACGCAAAAATGAGGGTATGAACAAAATCCACCGAAAGCTAACTATAGTTATAATAGCGATCAAAACACCAAATTTTGTTTCTCAAAAACGGCTCTAACGATTTTGATTAAATTTTTTAAATTGCTAGCTCCAAATATGGCAACTATGCCATAAAATTCTCAATTGTGGGAAAATGACGAGAGCAGCACAATAAATTATCAACATTTTTGACGAAAAGCGGTTTTAGCGCGGGGTTTTCCTTATAAACTCCGCTGGATGTTAAAAAAAATTGGTATTGTAGTCCAATCCAATACCTAAAGGGTGAATGTTTAAAAACGCTCATGAGATACATGGGGGTCACTCCAGAAATTCCTGAATCAGTTCTAACAGTTATTACCCAATAACTCTACAAAAGTTATTACTATCCTCTTCAAAAAATTTGTGTTTACAGCCTCATTAATTATCTATGTACCAATCGCTCAATAATGGTCCTGCAATGAGTACGAGCAGCACAATAAATTTCGGAACTGAGCGTTACCGCTTCCTGCTGCTGTGAAGTGTTGTTTGACTAAGGTCGAATGAACTGAGTGGTAAATGAATTGATTAAATAGAATTAGCCATGTACAAAATGAATTGACGTAGAGCTAAGGAAAGTTGTGTGTTGCAACGCACCAGATATTTTTCAAGTTGTCTTCCCTGTACCTATTTCTCCATATCTTATCGGTAATACTCTCCTGTCACACCTACTCTCTCTTGTTATCTATCCGTTGTATTACATCACATGAAACGTATATTGTCACATCCACTGTATTTGCCACATTTTTGTATATACCAGTTAAGGCGGTACCTTGAGGCGCCTGTTCGACGTCAGCGCGTAACTTCCCTCCGGCTGACCATCTGTGGCCCATCGAACTACTGCGGCCTCAGCTAATACATCTCGTTTCCGAATCCTAGGATTACCAGCACCCAATCCCTCCGTGTCGCGTAACCACCAGAGATTACGCTCTATCCTTTCGAGATGCTTCATTCACATTCTCCAAAGAGACTAAAACGATCTACCTAGTGAAAATGCGCAGCCTCCCCCGAGCCTCGTGATCATGAGGACATGTTCTTCCTACGAGGGAGAGTGATGCTACGGACACGATTGGAGCCTGCAGTGACAACAGAATGGATATCGATCAAGATCTAGCGGAACTTCTATTGGAACGTCTAAAGGAATTAAACATCGAACGCGCAAAAATTGAAGATGGAAGATGAAGCTGGCTCTGCCACGTGCCGCAGTCGCTCATTTCAGATTCGGATATTGTACAGTCCATCAGTCCGTACGAACCTTGTAGAAATACATCACCGAATATTCAAGGAAGTGGCTTGTTATTGCAATTGACCCAGGAACAATTTTACACATGCGCCTGCGCAATCAGCTATTTTATATGTGCATTTACTAGCTTTCTGATATCTGCAATAGTTACTCAAGAAATCTTATTGAGACCGCAGTTCAAGAAAATGACCTAACTAAAATGAGTGTAGCAAAGAAGGTTCTAAGCATGAGCTACCTACTCGTTATCAAGTCAATGGGTACATGACATTGTGCCCATGCAACATGTTGGGTAAACCAAAAAACATTAATTTAATAATTAAAGCAATTTCTTATCGTTGCAATGAATTATCGACCTCTGTTCGTCTTCTCAACATTTATTCCTCGTTCTTTCTTGTTTTCTCTCCATGTTGGGTTGTTGAATGGATACCACGTAATATCTCACCCTGTGGTGCACAACAGTTGACTGTGATAAAGTGTTAGCAAGACTACTGCCATGACAAATTATTGAAAGTAAATTTTGTTCAAGTTCAATTCCGTAAAGGTAAGTAAAGTGCTGATGCCCTCAGGTTGCATTTTTAGGTACTATTTTGCGCTGATATCTTACTTGCTATGTAGGGAAACCGTCGCATTAGTTTTTATCTCTAGTAAGGACGAAAATTGATGTCAACTTTCAGCCGAAAAGTACGGTATTTAAATAAGATAACATTCAGATATAGTGCAGCCTAACGCACCTGTTTGTGGCCAGGATCATTAGGGAGTTATGTACTTTGCGCTTATCCGTGGGGTTTCCAGAAGTACAGCGTCTCTAGAATATCTCCGAGAAACAGTAATATTTGAGAGTGGAGACCATTTACTGGCTGCACGGCAAAACCGATTTTCAGTTATCCTGAAAGCAACTTCCAACGACGATTAGCCCCACTCTCTTCTTACTTTTCACCTTCAGACCCCTCCCTTCATCCTTTTGAGGTTTTCATCAGCCTACGTGGATGACCTGACTGTTAAGCCGTGCACAGTTGATCCACCAAATGAGGTGAAAACTCATCAAGCGCTCTGAGCTGCCACCGGATGATGCGAGCATGTTAGTCTGTAGGCTGAGGAAAACACTCAGCTCATTCGTCTTACAGGGAAAATTGAATAGCCAACTGCCGATAAGTTTAGGCGCCTTCTTGAGAAGCAAGTCAATACAGGGAAGAAGCGGTGTTTCAGCCAACCCCTCGAAGGCAAAAACCTCGCCGGGCTTCATTACGAGCCACTTAAGGTGTGTGTTACAGTGACACAATCCTCATGTTCAAGCCTATTTGCTAAGACGTGATTGGCTACTGTCTGGAAGCGTAAACCCACAGTGAACCGAAAGATCGTACTGACCCGATCCCAAAGAGTTGCGTCCCTGTGGATCACCAAGGCCTGCAGGACAATATCCACTGAAGCGCTCCAAATGATCGCTGAATTACCCGTTGAATTGGCTGTTGTGTGCGTGTTGGACAAGTGGAGAGTGAAAAGGGCGCTCTCCCCGCTCTGGCCCAACTCCGTATGGACCTCTCCACGGAACTAAAACATGCCGCATTAGATGAATGGACATTGGAGAAATGATAATCGATCCGTGAACGTCTTAGAAGTCGGGTGGAGCCACACTACTAAAAGAGCATGTTCCTTACAGGACATCGACTTTAATGCACTTCTTTTGCCTGAACGGCTCTCCATTCTGCACGTCCAGCGCCTACAGTGCGAAGGAAACAAAAAACCAGATCCTGTTCGCGACCGAGTGAGCGACGATTGTTGGAAGAGCAACCAAACCTTTAATTGCCCCTACGCAAGCTCATAACCATTTCGTCCTGTTTGCGAAGAAGGTTATGACAGAAAAACGTGACCAGAGTTGAAACTTGCCACCGAAGTAAATAGTTAAATGAGGTAGGAAACCAGATCACGAATTTCTCACAGACAGAACGGATTCCCCAGGGTCTAAATGACAACCTGTCGTACCTCTGCATTCAGTGGGTGCTGAAGTAATATGCTCTCGCACGCTACCCAAACCCCAACTCCATGACTATCGACTGATACAACTCTCTTATGAATGTTATGAAACAACCATTATGATAAGTAAACAAACCTGTGTTAATCCGCGAATTTTTGTTGTAGCTTGTGTGGCTTCATTGAAGCTAAAATCAAACGCGTGCCCGTAGCCCTTCTAACTTCATATCGCCCCGTTATGCTGGTTATTACGTATTGCAGTTCGAGCGGACATTCGACAAACTAAAGTACTGCGGGAGGATGATTTCGTGAAAAAGTTAACCAGTGAATTCAGGCTGAAACTAACCGCAAATTAATTCTATGCTCCAGAGTGGATGGCGTGTCATAAGGATCTCTCTAACTGCCTCTGCACTGCTCATTGGCCGAAGATGAAGATTCTCAGCCTAGTCACCTCAATACACAGGACAGAACCAATTCCCGGCCCAATTAAGACTACGCCATATCAGGAGCAGAATCAGGCTGGAGCGACGAATTAGAGAATTTTATGTCTCACTGCAAGACACGAAGACCCGAATTCTGTTTTGATTCGGTAAAGAGGTTTTCGAGTCCTCAAAACATTAATATCCGACGAAAACTGTTTTTGTACGATTGGTAATAGTTTCGTGTGCTGTGAAAAAGCTGTAGACAAGAATTAATTGCGGTTGAAATGCATAATTAATGTTTCTTTCGTGTGCTCGCTCGATTAAAGCAAGTGACAATTATGCGTGAGGGCTGTCGCCAAGCGGAACATCCAACAGGTTTCGAGGTCTTACGGTTAAATTAACGCCGGCAAAGATACGAATAATTTTTGTCAATTCAGTCGCGGCAATATTTTCCCCTAATTGGTTTCTTCACGAAACTCTTCGTCTCAATTGATTTGAATTACGACATCCGGCGAATCGCACCAGACAAGAAGTTGGCGAGTTAAGTTGCTGAATCGCCCGCATTTCATCGGAGTTCACGTTGAACAATTTCGTATTTTCTCGTAAGGGGCAACGTGAACGCCTGGCACTTCATTATCTTAGAGGCGGCATTTCGGAGAAGACGATGGGAAGAGCAATTGACCGTTTCCTGTCAGATGAGGTGCATTCGACTCCGTGGGAGAGGTGAAGTGGTTCTTGCCTTCCTACTCCTTATTTACCCTCAGTCGCCTTCAATTTCAAAAAGTTCGGCCGAATTGTGCAAGTACAAGAATGACTTAATTTAGACTTATAGAACAAATCTACAACGAGTCTAAGTTATGCACCTCATATCGCGCTTGCGCATTTCGAAGTTCCGACGCTGCCGTGGTCGATTCTTCCTTCCTTAGTTACCGAAGAAACAATTACGTTCATTTTTTCTGTCCTCGACGCAAAGGGAAAAATTGAGCCTACTCAAGTCGAAAAACCTCATTTCCGCGCGTGTTACGTGTGAGCCTGTAGTTCAGCGGGAGATTGGCTAAGCTTCTTTTGGTCTCATTCCGAATAATAACCCTATTTTTTCAGTCAGAAACATTTTACAACCCCCCCCCCCCCCGCCCCAACATCAAAATTTGATACTTAACGTTTCAATACATCGGGATCTGAAATCTGCAATGTCCGTCCGCCGTCCGGGCCGTTTTGTGCCTTTAACGTTGTCTAAAAAATCCGTTCTTTCGTTAAAAGAATCCCATTTGGTATCTAGTTGTGCCCGCCTGCTCTGTAATCCGATCGTACGAAGCTCGTGGTTGTTATGGGCAAAGAACCGTTGAAACAATTATCGGAAATACGACGTGTTTGGTATCGTTTCCGAGCTACTTTTAGATGCTGGGGCAAATGGAATGAGTTTCGCAGGTGTGCGACCGGACTGAAGTTCGAAAATAGTGAAAATGCAGTATTTATAGTGAGCCAAGGTCTTGTAAATAAACGTGTTCCTTAGGATGTCGATGACGGGACGATCGGTCCTTTCGTTCGTATGATCGTTCGTAGTTAGCTCCGCGAGCAGCTCTCCTCAGCGGGTCGACTCCCCCCGGACCGGGCTCTGGCTCGTCAACTGCCTCAGTCCGCTCTCAACGGAAGTCGAGTCACCGGGAGGTTTCACCAAACCCTCACATTTGCCGATTAAAACAATCATCGATGATCCCTGATCTGAGATTTACTATGCAATATAACGGAGTTCACCAATGTGGTTTACGATTAAAACATTATAACAACCCGCGAATTCCTCAAAACGGAGTCGTAGCGGTTAGAAGTTGACTCGGTGCGTCGCGGTTACCGCTCGCCAAACGAAGACAGTTTTCCAGACAGAGAACTGCCTTTAACTTAATAATACGAGTTTTATGACTGCTTTTCGTTTTGTCTTGAATCATTGCGCTAATTTTGCTTACTTGTAACACTCGAAAGGAGGACGAGAATAGGGGGTTCATTTTGGTTGGTCAAAGAAACGAGAAGGTTATGATTTCCTTTGGGTAGTTCGAAATAAAATAATTATGGCGCCATCTGAGCATTCGAACACACCGAATTCTTTGGGTCTGCTACTAAAACTATCTCTTACAAATCAAGTCGACTAGGTCTATCAAACAACTAGTTCTAGTTAAACAGGCTAGATTGTTGATTTAGAGCCCAGTCCCGAAATTGGCTGGTCGAATCAATCGTAGATTCGTTCATTCTGATCGTTTAATCGTTTCAAAAGACGCTAGAGAAACCCAATTTAATTACAGAAAATTCCTATTTATCAATTAAATGTTGTTTTGAAAAGTTTGGTGGCACATGGTGGCGGTCGTGTTTCGTGTTCCGCGACGAAAATTCCATTTCTCGTAAAATCGACGTTGAGTCCGCGGTGCTATTGGTCGGTGAATTTTCGTTCCGTGTTCAATCAGTCCGCGGACATATCTTTACTAAGTGCGTGGCAAGATGTTCCGGAGTTTTTGTCAAAACTACGCACTCCCGTGTTTCGTCACTTTGAAGCCTTCAGAGGTGAGTCCTTACACAACATGTTACTCTCGAACGTGTGCAAAAGTTATCATGGCTTCCCGTTCATCTTGAAAATAGCTCAATTCGAACCCGATTTGATAGGAACCACTGCCCGAGATGTCTATTCTAACAATTTTCTAACGTGGGCAATCCGAACAGACGAAGCCCATGGTTGTTACGGGCAAAAAATGGTTAACAAAATTAACAATAACGCAATTGGAGCAGTTTCATCGCAAATACGCCGTGTTCGGTATCGTTTTCCAGGTATTTTCACATGCCGGGGCGAATGGAATAGTTCTTGAAGGCGTGCAATGCGTCCAGAGCGAAAATAGTGAAATCAAAGTGATCATAGTGAGCCAAATTCTACTAATTGAAAGAACTCGCGGGACTATGACTGCAGCGAAAATAATCGTTTCATCATTTGTACTCCCTCCTTCCCATGTCGTTAAAACCACCCGCCAGCTCGACGCGCCACGCCGTGCCAACTGCCTATAGGCGCCTGTAGTCCGCCCCTGGACCGTCGGGCGATGTGTGAATGTATTTAAGGGTTGAATGGATGTGTGAATGCGTAAGTTTGTGTTAGTTGGTTAGGTTAGAGTGAGTTGGGAGGGTCGCGGGCGAGGGCGGCCGAATATAGAGTAGTCCGCCCTCGTCACGTCGGAATGGGGATCGCAGTTCAGGCCGTAAAAGACGGCCTGACACCCTTCTCCTTGGCTGGTGCGGGGGCAAGTCCAATCCCCGTACCCCCATGGAGATAAAGCGTAGGTGCCGGCAAAACGCCTTTCGGCAATTCCGGCACCAGGGCCTACCACCCATTCAGGTCCTTAGGCTCTTCAAGGTGCAGCCGAATAGAATGGGTACCACGGGGCCGTTAAAAGCGTGGCGCTGTCGGCCGTGAAGCCATGGGATTGGCCTCGTGGGGACCGTGGTTTCCCCCCCTAGAGAGATGATAGGTGCTGGCTGGAGAGCGGTAAAGGCCGTGAGGCTAGGCACCCTCTCCAACGCCACGGGTAATACCCCAAGCACAGCTTACCATGCCTATAGGCGCCTACTGGCATTTGGAATATTTAGTTTTCCTCGTTCCGTTGTAGTCACGTCATGTTTGGTGTGGTTTACAGGTATTTTCCGATGCTGAATCGAATGGGATGGGTCTTAGAGGTGTGAGGTCTGCTGTGCAAGAGAATAATAAACCGCTATGTGATAATTTGCAACGTTTTTGTTTTGTTAGTGAAAAAATATACCAAAAACTAGCTTCCAATACGAAAAAACGTATATCTGTGTCTATCTGTTGAACGGCGATATAATCCGTGATAGCTCGGAAAACGAGATTTGTCGAATATTACTTTACAGTTTTTCAAATTTGCTCAAAAACGGCTGTAACAATTTTAGATCAAACTCACGCAGCAGTCTCAACTAACTACTACTTATATTTTGTTCTCCATACATGTTTCCGTAGAATGCGAAATCTAGGTAGTAGTTAGTTAAAAGTGCTCCGAAAGTTTGAGTCGTTGGAGCTTTTTTTTTAGAAAACTGAAAAAACGATAAACTAATATTCGAAAAATCTCGTTTTCCAAGCTATCATGGCTTATATCTCCATTCATAGCTAAGCAGAACAAAATGGGTATAGGTTGCTGAAATTCACTCCATGAGATTGATGAAATCCAGTGACGCAGTTACTCGGGAAATTATCTCCGTTCAGTGGACTGTCAGAAGGATATTTTTTGAGAACAACATACGAGTACATGCATCAAGTATTTGAAAACATCCTGCGAGTTTGGTGAAAATCTTTGAATCTGAAACCTATTTTTGCTTCATAGGCCTATATCTCCGTTGAACTTATTTTCATGGAGATATTTATGGAGAAAAAATTGTACCAACTAGTAGAAGATAATTTGAAAGTTCAATCAACAGCTCACATGTATGTCTTCAAATAATCAACGTCAATACAAAACTCCTCTGTCAGCGTTTGTTATTAATTTTTTTCGTACAGTTTGGTAAAGACTTATGGCAGTCTTCGTGATGAACTAAAATGATGATTGAAGGATGATTAAAAGGATGATTGAATTAATTCATGCTTGTCTTTTTACGGGTTTTGCGCAGTTTTTTATTTATTTATTTCTGTTTATTATTAGTAATATGTGACGAGATATGAAGGTTTATTACATGTACAGGTAGAGATTTATAACTTATAGAGAAGTGGTCGCGTGAATGTTTGTCTCTTTCATGTTTCATGTACTTTGTTTGTTTTTTTTCAAGTTAACGAAATTATAAAACTCTAAATTGTTTGTTGTGCTGATTATTCAGCTTTCTTCTAGGTCACGTGGCTATCAACATTATAAGAGCAAGCGGGGCGAGATCAAAATGAGAAGACTGCAAAGTCTTAGGTTAGAGCGGCGAGAGGGCGTTAGAAATTGAAACGGCGGAACCAGGAACTTGAAGGAAAGTGCTCCTCGATAAAGACCGTTAGGGGGACAGTTAATACACTTACTCGTTGCCTGTCATGACTCGACTAATCTGGCGACCAAACAGAATTTTATTGAAAGGACAAGGACCGGCGAGGGAGCGCGCGGTGATATGGTAAATAAAAGCTCCGTTCATTTAACGCCCTGAAAGGCGAGACGAGCGCTTGAAAAAAGACCAAGGAGGCTTGTACTCAGCATTGTCTAGTTCCCATGATGCTTCCAACACCCTTTCAACTGCAATTTCACAGACCTCCTCCACCTTCTTTAAACATCTTCATCTTACGAGGCTCCCCGTCTCTCGGAGATCTCGTCCTTTCGCGTCTCCAAGACAAGTTACCCCCAGAGGCTTCATTTCGTTCTTCGTCCTTACTCTTTCTTGGCGAATGTTTTTAAATGAGAAACTCGCACGAAGACGGAACACGCACAGTTCGATTCGCATTCTTCCATGCTAAAAACAAAAAAATTGACTTTTCAGCCTATAACGTCTCTTTCTTCCTACTCCGTCGGGCTGACAAACTAGTTCAATCGATCCAGTCGTTCTTTCGCTATTCTAATTAATCACACACACACACACACACACACGCCGATATTGTTCTATTCTAGAATCAGTAGCCCTCAAACCGTGGAGACCCGAAGAAAATTCGATTTCAGCGCGATTGAAATACTTTCCTTACACTACCAGTTGCGGAAAGTGAAAAAAATATATATATCAGGTGCGCCGCACCACCCAACTTTCCTGAGCTCTACGTCAATTCACTTGTGTTCATGGTGCTTGCTACTAATTCAATTTGTCTATCACTCAGCGCATTAGAACGTGCTCAAACATCACTTCACGGCGGTAGAAAGCGGTAGCGCTTACAAATCCGGAATTCATTGTGCCGCTCGTACTCATGCCCCGACCACTTTTGAGCAATTGGTGCCAAGAGAATAGATGTAAACCCGATTTTTTTTTGTAAAGGATAATAATTACTTTTCATGTCGAAACGGTGGCAGTTGAAATTCCGGAGTATCTTTAGTAGCCTCTGCATATTTTAGGAGTGTTATTAAAAACTCATCGTGTAGATACTTGGTTGGAGTACCTCTTGAATTTGTCTGAACAACCTAGTAACATTTGAGCGGAGTTTATAAGGAAAAAATTACGCTATACTCGATTTTCGTCGAAATGTTTGGTAATTTATTGTGCTGCTCTCGTCATTTTCCCAAGAATGGGAATTTAACGGTGTAGTCATCTCATCTAGAGTTCTCTATAAAAAATATTTAATCGAAATCTTCAGAGCCGTTTTCGAAAAAAAGTATTTGGTATTTTGATCACTATGATAATTATAGTTAGTTTTATGTGGATTTTGCTGATACCCTTACTTTGGCGTCCCACGGTGACCTGCGGGCTTGGTATCAATAAAACAACATAAATTTTTGAGCTGATTTGGCTCAGCTGTTTTCTCTAAAAATCGTTCACACACAGACCGACTAAACCGCAAGACTACATGTTTTACTTTCCGCTACCCAAAGGGAATGGAAAGTATTGTAATCGTTTCAAAAAAAAAAGGTGGATTTTCTTCAGATCCTTACGTTTTGAGGCCAACTGAGACTGAAAAACCAAATTTCGGAGCGTGGTCCGTGTGTGTGTGTGTGTGCTCGCTGTCGTGTCAGCATAATCATAGGGGCCGTGTCAAGCGTCATCACACGGTATGCAAGAAGGTTGCTGCTGCATTGTCATCTGATGGCTGGGTAGTAGAGAGGGACTGGCAATACCCGGTTGTGTCTAGAGAAGGGCTGACGCCTGACATCGTCGCCGGTCCCGACCAGTCTGCTGCGAACTGGCTGTGTCAGCAGGCGTTCTCCGCGGTATCACCACCCACGTATTGCTCGGTTCGTATCTAAACTGGTGGTCGTTCTATCAAAGAACATCCTCATATCCTTCTTTCTTTCCCTGTCACACCACGCCAGCGTACCAGCCAGCCAGCGTAGGGTAGTCTGGGCGCCCTCCCCATTTCCTTACTTATTATTTATTTAGGTTTTCCTTTTTGGGTGCCACTGTCCCGTTTACGGTGAGCTTTGAAAAAATAAAAATAAAAAGTGTGTATGTATGTCTGAAGTTCGATTTGTGGGAGAACGTCTAAACCGATTAAGCTGGTTCTTTTTTTGTTTGGTTCATTATTTTTTAGACGCCAAAATAAGGTTATGGGCGATTTCGGTCGATTGGAAAGGGGGGGGGAGGACAAAAATCTACCTAAATAGGGTTTTTCGCATTGTTAAACTTTCATATTATCTTCTACAAAACATTTCTTCTCTATACATATCTCCTTGAAAATATGGTGAACGTAGATAAAGGCCTATGAAACAAAAATAGGTTTTTTACGCTTTTTGGCAAAACGGCTTCAGCGATTTTCACCGAACTCACAGGATGTTTTTGAATAGTCAATACTTATATATTGTTCCCAATAAATGTTCCTCTGACAGTCCATTGGACAATGATAAAAATGAAAATGTGACGAAAATAACGTTTTTCCGAACATTTCCGTAATTCCTGGGGTAACTGCTCTGCCAGATGTGATAAATCTTAAAGAGTGTGTTTCAATCCCCCTTACCCACATTTCGTTCTCCTTAATTATTTCTGTATATATATTTTGAACGGAGATATACGCCAAGTTACCTCAGCAAACGAGAGTTGTTGAATATTAATTTATCGGTATTCCAATTTTCTCAAGAACGATTTCGATCAAACTTACGAAGAACTCTTTACTAGCTAGTCCCTACATTTCGTTCTTCATAAAGGTTCCTGTATAAATGCGTTGAACGAAGATACAGCGCCCGCATATGAGCCCGCAACTTCCGGGGGAGGCGGAAAGTTCGGTGTTGCTTCGCACCAGATATTTTCTTCTCAAAAACGGCACTAACGGTTTTAATTAAATTTGTTATATGGACAGCTCCTAATAAGACAACAATACGATAAAATTCCCAGTTGTGGAAAAATGACGAGAGCAACACAATAAATTACTAAACATTTCGATCTTAGCGCAGTTTTTTTGTCGCTAGAATTTTGTTTGAGTAGTGTTTAATAACGCCCATAAGATATACTGGGGTAACTCCAGAAATTCTGAAATTCAAGCACGAAGGTCACTATCATTCCTAAATATTTTTACACGATTTGTTTATTCGTTTGTTTACCCTTTTCAAAAAAAAGGTGTTTACAGCCTCAATAGTTCTCTGTGTACCAATTTCTCAATAATGTCAGAGCGAGGTTACGAGCGCAATAAATTCTGGAACTCCATGCGCTGCCGATTGCTGCTTCCGTAAAGTGATGTTTCAAATCAATAGAGTGAAAAATAAAAGAGAGTAGCAAAAGCCATGAACACAAGCTATGGAAGATTGTGTAATGCGGCGAAACTGATATTTTTTCTGTCGAACGAAGTACCTAAATAAATTAACAAAGAGATAGTCAAAACCTCGTTTTCTCTATAAATCCATCTGAATTGGCAAAAGCATTCTCAGAAAATCTTGTTGGTACGTCAATAAATTATGTCTACGTCGGTTCTGGAATGCACTTTGCTACCTTCATAAATCGTTTGGTGACGAAATCTACTCACTCAGTCTCGTTTTGCCCTTTTCCACTTACCGTCGAAACAATAATGATCTTCGTAAGCTTTCGAAGTGGTTCGTTTGGCGGTTGGTCCTTTTTGCAAATGTTTTACTTATGTACGCTCCCATTTCACTCGCCGATCGACAACGAGGGAATGGATTCGAAGTCAGGCACATAATCCGTAATCAGTCGTTCGAGTCTCGGACATTTGAAGAAGCTTGTTGAGACGTAAGTGAGAAATAAGAGAGTGAGAAATGTCGGCGCTTAGCGAGTACATGCTCTTGAGAAGTATGATTGATGTGAGATACTCGTCGGTCAGATGAGTGAAGAGCGTTGGGAGGATACCGAAGAGCCGTTTATTTGTTTATTTTTCTGTCAGTTGAGATACAAGTCGTTGATGTCTACAATTGCGGTGCACTCGTCTGGAGAGGTTCGTTCTGAGGCGGAGCCGGCACCTATGACAGACCCACCGGGCAAGTCGTGGACGAAATTATTCAAGGTTAATCTCGGATATAGGTGATTTCGGAAGTTAATCCGACTGCCAGCCAATTCTGGGACTAGAAAAAAGGTTTATTTCATTTCTGCGCCAGTTCCCAAGCATAAACATTTTGCTCGATGCAGGCCAAATCAGTCTGGATTTTTTAACCTCGGAATGCCCACACCTGCCCTAACGGCAAAGTCATTGTTTCCCTGAACCCTCCTCGTTACCTGCAAGAATTCCACCTCTGTGGTTATTTCCAACGGCAACGGATTTCCCTGAAGTGGTTTTTCCCGTCTTTATTTTCCCTCTCCTCAATTTCAGATTCCTCTTCACAACAGAAGGCTCCTCCCAAATGCATTCAACTACGAATTCTCGCGAAAGCCACTCATCTACCAGTGTTTACTCAGATACATTCCTCTATCTACTCTCCGCCCAGACAGTTCGCTCTATTCTTCCGATAAAGTTTCCAGCCCCAGTTCACAGATATTATGAGTCGTTCCCTTGTGTCGCCCTTTTGTGCACAAACTACTCCATTCATTGCACATAATACAGTCCTCCTCACGATCACTGAATTTCTTTTATTTTGATCTCGCCCTCTCGTGTGCGTCCATAAATTGCTCTTATCAGAATGAGACCCAACAAGCGCTCTTCAGCTGTTGACAGAATGTATGCATCTTTAATTTGTTTTTCTTCCTATGTTAAGTTGATGTAACTGGGAAAGCCCCCCCCCCCGCCTACGGCCAAAGAAGGCGCACTGCAGCTAGCCCATCTCACACACACACATACAGATACACAGGACATGCTTTGCCCGCTCACGCTCTGCCCCACAGAATCAGCAACTCTGTACCTCTGATTTACCAATCTTGGCCAGGTGGTACCTTAGTGGACAGTGACCTGAGAACAGGCCACATACCATCCGTATACTTTCTCTCTGAGATCTTTCTTGTTCCACCTGGAGAGTTAAAGATAAACAGCCTTGACTGCCTATGGCGTGGCCTAGCCTGCCAATAGGCAGCCCTGCACTTCTCCTCTCACTTGCAAACCTCCTTGATCAAGTGGCTTTAGGTGTTCCCTTTGAAGGAGTCAGGTTCCACTGGAAGAAGCACAGATCCTTTTCTTGCCAGTTTGTCTCGGCCTCATTCCCTTCTATCCCTGGCACCCCATATTGCGTTAATGGCAATAAGGCCTTAAGGCCTTCAGTCAGGTATTCCCAAACCAGCCCTGACGTTATGGTACAGGATGCCAGGGCCTTGAGTGCAGCCTGACTGTCCGACGTTATGTATATTCTTGTCCGTTTCGGGCCCCATCGCAGGTGGTGCTATGCGCATGTGCCTGGAAAACTGTAACCAGCGCACCCAGTGATATCGCTGTCCACACCCCTGGCTGATAAACTCCTACAGCTACTTGGCCATCTGTCACCAATCCGTCCGTATAACATACCAGGGCCCCAGCCTCAAGAGTGGGACCAACCCCTTCCCTTCTGAATCTTTCATGAATTCCTCTTCACTCATTCCTGAGATCATGAAGACCTTTTTGAAAATTGATAGGGATCAATTTATCTCCTGTAGGATCATCAAATGGAAACTGAACAGAATCAAATGACTGGATCTGACAATTACAAGTGGATCGGAACCAGCTAAACAACTGAATTGATACCATTGGTGTTCGATTTGACTTATTGCTTGAATGATTTTGTGGACTGTATTTGAAGTATGATGTTAAAGGGGGTCAAAATCAGAAGCAGTTTATTTCTAAATTGGCACATAGGAAGTATGATTGACTCACCAAACTGGCGTCTGCGCTGCCTCGTTCCCTGGGCCCAGGGTGAAGTCGTATTTCTGCAAGCAACAATCGCCGCACGAATACTATCGCCCACAATGACGTGCGTGGAGACTTGATGCGAGCACCACAAAAAATTGATATGTGTCCTTTTTCTAAATGGGAGCGAAACGATCCTGGAACGCACTTCGGCAGCAAGTACATTTGAATAATGAAAGAAAGAAAAATTCGCCAGAGCGCGCAATCACTCTTCCAGTGCCATTTGGATCAAAATAATTGTCGTTGCCAACACGATTTTACAATTATACAACTGGTATGAAAAGTTCAAGACTTAAGTGCGATGAATAGCTCACGTTGAATCGAATAGAATTTAATAATGCTGAAGCTAAGAATATGGCGAATAAGACGGAATAAACATTACGTCCGGCTTGTAGTCAAAAGCCCCATGATATGCCCTCCAGTTGTACGTTTTTCCGCCTTCAGCTACCCAATTCCCTCCGCCCTTCCTCTCACCAGTCTCCTGATTTGCTCGAATACACATAACGCAAATTGAAAGTGACGAAAGACAGAAAGAAAATGGGTAGGAAATGACGCGAATGGGCAATCACCAAAAACGTTTAGTGGTTCACCTCAGCCCAGAACTGACAGCGCAAAATATGTCCTTCGTGTAACACGCAGTTTGGCGTCCAAAGTTCTAACCTTTGTTGGCTTGCTGTGGATCTGTAGTTAGTTGTAACTTCAAATTGTTCGAATGCGCTCGTTTCTGACTACGTGTTCTTACTGGACATCAGCAACCAACTGGTGAATAGGTCGATTTGAAGCACGACTAACTACACAGCCTCAACAACGAGATGGTTCACCGCTGACGATGATGTTCGAGTCAAAACCAAGAGTTTCTAGAACTTCAAACGCAAAACTGCTCGTTGACACATTCGAGTTCTGAAACGCGGCGACTCTGGAAAGTAGCGAATTCGCTTGTAACGGCACTTGAGAGTTGTAAATTTTCCCAGCTAATTCCTAGCCACCGTAGAGACGATACACGTGTTGAGAAAATTAATGGCACGAAACGCGGGGCCTCCTGTGCTGCTCTCGTTTTACAACTTAACCGCGGCAGTAGTTTATTCCACCCAACTGCCGCTTTCCTTCCGAGGCGAACCGCGACTAACATGACTCATCTTCCACGGCATCAAATTAATGCGACCAGGAGGACCGAGGCGGCTCAGACACTTGCGTCTCAACAGATTTGTATCAAGCTGATTCACCCGTCGAGAGAAAACGACAGAGAAATTTTCGGAGCTTGCGATAGTGTCACTGAGAGCACAAGTTATGTCCCCGCCGGACCGTTCCAGCCCCTTGAAACGGGACAAGAATGAGGATTCTCTCTGAGCGTTGACCCTCCGCGAGTGGAATGACCAAATTTTCCCAAGTTTCTGGAGCAGGAGCTACGGCGATGTCGATTATTGCTAGAAGCCCTGGTTGCTAAGTTGGCTATGTATGTTTGAACTTTACCTGAATATTGCCTTATAATGCTAGGTATTGCCAAGGCATTGATCCCAACTACAGGGAGAAGTTCGTTGTTACGTCGAAATCGTCAGGCATCGTACACTACGGCCTGAGGTGGTTCTATTTTTTGGAATTACTGGAAAGCGGTTTCAACAGGGCATTATATGAGGGCTGATGTAGGTATGTTTTCTTCTCATATTTACCATTACTGAACCCGCAGACAGAATCTTGCTGTCTATTAACACAGTTCAGTCGTTTGTGAATACCATATAGCTTTGCTGGCACGTGAGAGTCTACTAGGTAGGCCTGGAGGTACAGCAGGCAGTGTAATTTGACGAGACTTTGGGTCGAGGACCCAAAAGACGTTTTAGACATGACTGGCAGAAGGCTGTTGCTCAGCCAACTACGTCTAAGTAAAAGATCTTGTACATGACAATGGTCTCTCGATAATACACACTCCAAGTGCCTCCGCTAATTGCTCGCAGCGAGGCAAACCTTGCCTTTAGAGGTTTGCTGCCACTTGCAACTTGACCCACTTGTCCCTCTGGGTTACAATTTGGAGCACGTGACGGGTTTCACCACAGTCAGGCTCCTTCGAATAACACGTTCCAAAGGGCTGGTCTTAGAACCGAACCCTGTAGGCGCTCCTTCTCACTCTCTGGGCGGAGACATGCCTGCATTCGATCGCGGCGTTTCTATCTGTCAGGCAACTTCTGACCAGCAAGTATATGTTACGTGAAGGAGAGTCTCAGAAATTACTGTTTGTGTGTGCTCGGGGACCACCGTGTGATATCTGGCTGAGACCCCTCACAGCTTACCAACTTGATGCAATTATTTTTGGTCCGAGAATTTGTGGACTGTGACTTGAACAACTGGATACAAAGGAAACAGCGAAATTCAAATAATTTATTGATAACTTTGGTTGGGTGTAGACTAGATTTAAGGAACATGTAAATAAAAAATAAAGTGGCACTTGTACTGCGAACTGAAAAGCGATTGAACTTCAACAATGAATCACGAGAGTCGAAGAGAGCGTGCAAGTAGTTTAAACCCACTCCGACATCTTCCCTGTTGGATGGTCGTGAATCCTCCCCAATTAAGGCCGAAAAAAGGTGCAAGTTCCGGTATATAGAGTTCACTAGAAGGAGAACAATAACGAAATAGCAATGTTCTACAGCCAGGTTCCCTCCAGCGGTGGGCGAGCAGTCGCTGCTGGGACCAGCACCGTTGATCACAGCTTGCACCGTATGAAAGCCGTGAATGATTTTGATCGGCTGGCCGAGAACCCAATTGACGAATTCAAACATAAAAGAACGGAAAACAATTAACATAATAAATTATTGAACGATAAATCAGTGATATCTAACGAACGATAGTGTGGTGGAATATTGACTATTGGCATCACTATTGATAGCTGATCAAAGCGATAAGTAAACACAGAATTGCCGTGTTAACATTTGATAGCGCTACCGGGAATGAATAGGATGGCAGATGTGGAACAGGAAGAAGTAAAATTAACGAGCAGGAAACGTTTTAACAAGATGCCCTCCTTTGGCTGAATAAAGTAATGTAGGTTTGTAGTTGGTGATTTGAGTTTCCTAGACAATTCCTAGACAATTAATTAGTAAGTAGTACTCAATGATGGTGGTGGCGTAAGTAGGAGCAACTCAATAGTCAATGAGTCATCAAGTTTGTATAACCTAAATAAATTAGTTGCTAAAGTAATCGCTGAATGTGTGTGGGGCTGAGGAATGTTGTGTGATGCGTCGCGCCAGGTATTTAAGGCTGTATTCTCAATATTTCAGAGGATGAACGTAACGAGCTTCGATATTCCACGCTGGCTATGAATGGGCTAGAAATCTGATCATAACCCAAACTACAGTTTTCAAGGGACCTACGGTGTTGCATTGGATTCAGGGCTCATGAACCACTTTGGAATCGATGGCGTAGCGTTTCACAACCGTTAAAAACTTAATTTCTGTTTGTATTACTACGGCGTGTTAGAAACTCCGCTTGATTGTATTTTGGTAAGAAAACATAACCTTGGCCAGCAACGTATTTGCTTCAAGGGTTGATTGTTGTAAACGAGCGAGGCTGGGATGATGTCGAAAGAGCGAATGATCTCCCTCCCTCCATCAATCAACAATCGCGGATTTGATGTGAAAGGAAACCAACCTGGGACGAATTCAACAATAGTTTGAACGCATCTTGCCCTCGTTCGCTGTCCAGGGTCCCGTTTCTCCCGCTGGATCGTCGAAGAAGCAACGACTTGGAGTGAACAAGAAAATTGGGGCGGAGACAAAGAGCGGAAGAGGTCTGAGAAGCTCCGCAAAGGACGACGCTACCGAAGGAAGAGGTCGCTGAATGATTTAGGCGTTGCTTTAAACCAAAGACAATTACGGCCGAAGAAAAGGGGAAGCTGCCTGGAGAGTAATCCGGGCACCCCAAGAGTAACGGCCGAGAATTAATTAGAATCACCAAACATCCTGAACTTTGTCTTTAGATGAATAATAAATAAGAAAATCCGCGACCCTAGAGTTGGGTCTAACGTTCAAGGCATGGTGAATCTATTTCGTTGACCGAACGTATTATGAACAACTCGAATAAGGCGCGAGGAAACGACACTTCACATTTGGATATTTGAAATCAATCTCATATTGCTTTCAAAAAGGTTTCGTCGTCATAACATGCCCTCACTCTTACCTCGTCCTTGAAAATACGTAACAGATGCTACTGGAACGATACAAATACGAGGTACGATTCGCACAAAATGCATTCAGTGAAAAGAAACACGATTCTAAATGTTTGCGATTGAAAGTCCGAGTGAAGATCTCTTCAGCTTCCCGAATATCTGGCCAGAGGCGAGAAATATAATGAATTCTCCATAAGAAGGAGGTTGGGAACTCGTTCGGTAGGTAGAACGTATCAAGATGAGTAACTAACAAGGGCGCCTCAAAATACATTTATAGTTCACGAACTGAAGCGGAATGTTATTGACAGGATCGTAGGAGAACGGAAACTCTCTAAACTTCCAGCTGAGAGAAAGCACAAGTTTTGAAGGTTCTTTTTGTCGGTGGCCTTAAGACTTTCAGGATTGAACGGCGACAAATCCATAGTATTTTCTCTGGGCTACCTTTCAATGTGGACAGCATTCTCTCTCTCTGCCACTACTCCATTCTTGCGCTGTAAGCACCTGCTTGCTTTGCCAGCTTCAGTCTGGGTTGTCACACGTGCCATAGCTGATCTTGGCTTCGTTCAGAATCAGCTAAGATAGTGCGACGTGGCAACTCCATCTTCCTCTAAGCTCTAAGTACCTTCTGAGTTTGCTGCTGCTCTTCATGATTCGATTGACGGGCGGGAGCTCAAGCAGTGTCCCTCACATCAGCGTATTCTACTGGATGAGTAGAGTGGACTTCAGTGGGCATGCATTGAAGATATTACTGACACTTTCACACTGTTCTTGCAGCGCGACTGCCCACTGAGGTGTACAAGAGCCCCAAATTGCAACATTGTGGATGCTCGCTGTCGTGTCTGTGGTAGCCAATCATGTAGTGCAGGTGTATTCACGCGCTGATGGCATCTACTAGTAGGTTGCTGATGTATGGAACTGAGGCCTGACACCGTCAGTGTTGCTCCTTACCGGTCAGCGGTGATCCTGGATGTCGAGGTAGTATCTGGAACCCGCGACCCTGCACTCACTACAAGCAGTAGGGGCAGACCAAGAAGGGCAGATTTGACCGAATGGGTCTTCGTCTGTTGGGTATGGAGTTTATGGAGTGGAGGCAGGTAACATCACGGTTCCTTCAAAAAAAGTACTGAGGAGATGCTTCGGTTCAGTGTAACTGTGTACCTGTGTAAAACTCGGGTCGTATCTGAATTGATAGTCGTTTTACTGCGGAATTTCTCGATACCCTTCTTCCGATTCTCGTTACAATCCTTCTATCCCTAGAGCTCGTGTATGGCTATGGAAATCCTTCTCATTTCATTATTTAGTTTTTATTCAGTTTCCTCTATTGGGTGCCATCCATTCATGATGGCAAACAAAAAAAAAAGAAAAGAAACTATACTTAGTTTTCGTCGTTCCGTTGTAGTCAGGTCATGTTTCGTGTAGTTTACTGGTATTTTTCGATGCTGAATCGAATGGAATGGGTCTCAAAGCTGTCAGAGCTCAAACTGTTCAAGAGAATAATAAACCGCTTGTGTCAGCGTGGGCAAAACCCTCTCACGGTACCATTTGACTTATGCTTGCGCCTACGCTTCTTAGGCTCATAGATTCCAAGGATTGGGCTTGGCCCTGTCCTCCACATGTGTCAGGTTGCATCGGACCTGAACTGCAATCCCTTCCAGCCAGGTTCGTGTGTCCAGTGGGCAGGCGTTCAAACTGGGTAGCAACTCCAGCCGTCTTCTTGTCCTGTTGGTAGGAGTAGAATTTCCTTATGGACACAGTTTCATTGGCCAACAGGGCCTCTTCTGTGACTTGAAAAACGAGGTGTAGATAAAACGTTCGTGCCGTGCCTACAGCAGGCACCTCGATGATGTGACGTTGTCTTGGCCAATAGCAGAGTTGTCCAAAGAAGGGGATACCTACTGGGAGCTAGTGGCTCTCGATATATTCGCATATCTGTTCCCCAGCCCACTCATATTGACATGCAAAAGATATGGTTCTTGGAGCTGAGGCGATTGTACCAGTTGTTGAGGGTACCCCTGCCTAGCAGCCATTACCCTCACCTGCCAACGCGATGTGAAACAAGGGGAGCTTTCCATTGAGACAACAGCCCCCACGAATCCAACAACTTCGGCTTCACGGCCCGTGGCACTCTATCTAATGACATAGGTGGCAGGCTCCAGTGCAACGAGTGCTGGAAGACGTTCTCCCTGCACCTACGAATTATTCGCACATGCATTCAGAGCTTGGGTTTGCCCTCATCCACCTCATGAGAAAGGAAATCAGGTTTCATGGGACCTGAACTGTGCTCCTCTTTAGCCAAGTAATTGTGTCCAATGGGTAGGCCTTCACAGTGGGTAGCACCTCTCAGCGTTCGGTCAGAGACCTGCAGCTACTCGGACAAGGACTTCTCTGGCCGACAGGCTCTCGTCTGTGACGTTAAACTCTAGCCACCCCTTCAAAACGCTCTTCGCATATCTGGTCCTCCGCTCGCCATCCATGTATGTCCTGTGCAACGATTGCTCAACGTTGGTCGTAGCACAGGTTGGAGCAACTTTATAAATTCCAGAACTTTAATTGCCACCAGAACCATTTATATAGAATATTCGCCGGGGCCAAGGAGATATATACTATTTTGTAGGTCTCAAGAATGTAAGACATTCGATTGGGTAAAGCAATATAATATAAAATAACGCCTACTTGTCTCATTGCATCATGTTTGGCGAGAAATTCTTGGAAGAAAGAAATCCAATAAACGTAATTTAGGGATTCCGGAAAACACGTAGTCCCTCCTGGTCAACGTCCGTCAAATCAGAGGCAACGACCCCTTCTCATCCTCTGCTATTGATATCATCACCTCGCCATCATTTGCAGTCCAACCGGAGAACTTCTTGTAAACCTCAATCCCTAAATGCCGTTGGGCTTCGAACCGCTGGTTGAACATTTGCCGATTGACGAAACCTCAATTTCAAGCCCCCGCATGTGAGGTTACTCCAACAGAGGATCTCGCAGTCCATTGAAGGAACGGCTAACCCTTGTCTCCGCCGTCCGTCGGAACTCTGGTCCGTGACAGGTGTGTGATTACCAGGTAAGAAAGCGGTTGTTATTTCCGACTACTGTGGCTGCCCGCCTCCGCACCGCAATTATTCCGCCTCGACTCCCACTCGATGGCCCATTTCGTTCAAGCCGCTTTTCGAAGATGATTCCGTGAAACGCTTTTGACTTTAAAAACGAAACCCGTGCAACACGTTCGTAACTGTTTGGTCATACGCAAATAGTATTAAATTATCTGAATGGTTTGATGATAAGTCGCGTCATGAGCAAGTTTCATTAACTGCTAGGCATTTAAGCCCTGAGGCTTTCTGTCACACTCAACTTCCTTCACTAAACATTGACGGGTTGCCCTCCTTTGTTCGCCTCTTAACTTCCCTCTCTTTTGCATATCGATATACAATTCAATTTTCGACTAATCCGATCTCGTTATATGGAATTTTTCCTTTCATTGGCTCTTTCACAGGAAAATTACGTAATCGGCAGAGAAAAAAAATTTCTCTTTAGATCATTACGTTTTGAGGCCTACTGAGTCCGAAAAACGCTATTTGGGAAAGAGCTGTGTGTGTCTGTGAACACGGTTGATAGAAAACGGCTGAACCAAATCAACAAAAAATTTAACAGCCTGTAGGTCGAATACATTTTATGGCCGTCCAGTCACTTTATTCGAGTACTATCGAAATTTTTCTGAAGGTTCTTGTAACGGTTTTATAAGGAAATATCTGGTGCGTAGCAACACACAACTTTCCGCAACCCCCGTAAATTCGACGACCTGCCGTATATACAGGCTCTGTATCTTCGTTCAACAGATAGACACAGATATAATTACAGAGAACAAAATGTGGGTATAAGTTGCTGCTAGACACTATTTTGACTAATTTAAAGGGGAAGATATGGGATTATTAATTACTCGTGGGTTGCACTTTTATAGACTGATGTTTTTATTGAAACAATGTAGAAACCTACCTACAAGTGGATGCGCGTGACGTAAGAATAAAAGAGCGTCATCACAACAGACACTCTGTAGGATTCTGGAGAAAGATTGAGAAGGGGTATCCAGAGGGTTCGGTCCTTGGACCAGCACTCTGAAACGCCTTCTTCGAAGGTCTTCTCAGGAGGCTCATGGACTGCGTTAATCTTTGCAGAACCAGTCCACCAAATCGAAGAAGAAACCCGACAAGTGCTCCGCACCGTCACCCAATGGTGCGAGCATGTCAAAATGCAGGTGGCAGAGGAAGAAAACCCAGCTAATCCTCTTGAAAGGGAAAGTAAATAGCCACACCCTCAGTTAGTCGGTCACAGGCTCCTTCTTGAAAGGCAAGTCAAGTATTTAGGAATGAATATATGTGAGAGGTGGGGCTTCAGCCAAAACCTCCAGTCTCTTAAAGGCACTACCATTGCAAGGTTTGCCTCACTGCGTGCCATTACAAAGGCCACTTGGGGCGTGTGTTACGACGACACTATCCTCATGTATAAGGCCATCTATCTAGGCGTGATTGGCTACTGCCCCGTTGTTTGGGGCAGGAAACTAACAGTCAATCAAAATAGAGTATTAGCCCAATCCCAGACAACTGTGCTCGTGTAGATCACCAACGCCTTTAAGAGTGTATCAACAGAAGCACTCTAGGTAATCACTGGTCAGTTACCGTTTGAATTGGCCATTGAGCGCACGGTTGACGAGTGGAGAGTGAAACGGGAGCTTCCCCCACTTTGGGCCGAACTGAGCGGATCTCACCACAGAATGAAACCTTGCCGTCGTCAACGAATAGGCGTTAGAGAAATGGCAAGCGAGATGGGAATCCTCGACAAAGGGTCATGACAAATATGAGTTCTTCCCCAACATCCGTGAACGTCTTTCAAGGGAGTGGGTTGAGCCAGACCTCTGGACAAGCCAGTTCCTCACGGGACGTGGCGACTTCAATGCGCGGCTCCCCTTCTTTTCTCTCGAAGACTCTCCATCATGCACGTCTCGCGCCTCCAGTGCGGAGGAAACAAGAAACCACGTGCTGCTCCCCTGTACATTCTTCAACAATGAGCGACGGTTGTTGGGGAAGGGCAAACGAACTTGGCAGCATTGACTGCTACAAAGCAAGCCTATGACCATTTCGCCCAGTTCTCAAAGAAAGTGGTGACTAAGAAACGTGGTGCGTCTGTCCTTTTGAAACTTGCCACCTAAATAAATAGTTAGATCAGGTACGAAACCAGATTAAGAACTCCTCCCAGTTGGTACAGGTTTCCTCAAGCCTGAGGAACCTCCGCACAGTCACCGGGAGACTGGCTAACGACCGAATACGTGCCGTACTCCGCAGGTCTGAGTTCCGTGGATGCTGCTGGAGCCTGCCTCTTGCATATTAGCGAAACCGCAATTTCCATGACTGATATAACCCTCGTCGAGGGTTTAGGAACAGTCATCAAACAAGGAAACAGACCTGCTACAAAACCTTGTAAGCAATGTTCAGGCCCGTGTAACGACCAATTTAGTTGAATTTTTGCATCTAGTTCTGCATAAAAACCAAAATGCACGATATTCATAACTGAAAGGAAGAAAAGGAGAAGATAAAAACATTTGATCGTACTGTCGTGAAAATCTTCAAACGATTTCGAACGTTTTATTTTTGTACAATTCATTCTTCAGCCGATTTTAGTTGCTGTAGTCAGCCTCGATGACAAAATTCAATCTGTAATGAAATGTGCGTAAGGTGGCCGGGGGGGTTATAATGTGAAATTATGGTATTTTCGTTATCGTAATGGACTTTGATGGAACACGTAGGTTCTCTCCTACCATCTGATGCACTAACATCTGCTTTCCCCTAAACTTGGTGATGGGGCAGATCGGATGATTAGTACATTATGTAGTGATCTGTACAAGAGCTAATGGGAAGTCCTTGTAATACACGCACTTATCGATTTGTTTCGTTCGAACGTCCGGTTTCCTTCTATTTTCGTCACCCTCTCTCCCTGCCTCTCGCATCTCCTTTGAAAATTTCCCCAGTAAAAAGCGTCCATACCGCGGAGATCTTGATGCAATGAAAAATTGCACAGAGTATCTACGATCGGAACAAACAGCCCGCGGGAATTGACGGAATGAAGGAGCAGGGCTGGCGGAGGTATTCCTGGTGGATGAGGGATGGTGGTGATGGATGTTTTATAATTTGTTTGATACTCGTGAAGGAGGCGGCGGACGGGGCTGGAGGCGTTGTGGCGGCCCGAGGGAGACCCGCTTGGCCCCAGAGCAATCTCAAGCCCGGCGGCGGCCTCCCAATGCGCCAAGACTCAATTAAACTTTAAGATGTTATGCACGGGGTAGGTATATCTCAGCCACCACCATCTCCGCTCAGACCTTCTCCTAGAACTACTGTGCCCTCTCCTCCCCATCGTCTTGTCTTACACCACCGCCATTTGCCCCTCTTCATCAACCCTCCTCCTCAACTTTGCTCTGCTTCGCTCTCCTGCTCTACATCGAGTTGGTCCTCTCTTTATTTTCATGTACCCCTGGAAACAGCCGCCTGCTTGCACTCCAAGTTGCCACAATCTCGTGTTAACGAGACACCCAGTTGTACGAGCGTAGCAACAGTGAGCGCGAGAAAAGGAAATTGACTTTCAGTTGAACCCAGGAAAGTAGTGAAGTTTGACGATCAACTATTCAAGAATTGTATGCACTTTGGCGACATCTTCACTTCCTCCTCGTTCGTGCTTTTCCATCAATTCGGTATAATAATACAGCCAACTTACACTTGAAAATTACTACTTCCTGGTATTGAGTTGAAACTTCTAAGTAATTGCTATTCTAAGAGAAGAAGAAGATTGTGGCAGCACTTCATCAATTCACAGCTTCACAATGATTCGAACGTTAAACAACACCGTGGCGCTGAAAGAAGTGGTGTGATGAGTTTTACTGTCTACACGTTTTCCTCTTCACAGAATTCAGAAACCAAGAAGATCGTTCGTAATTTCCTCTTTCGCTTCAAGTCTTCCTCAAATGTTCCAGCAGACCGGACGAAGTTTACGAGTTTCTGATTACGAGCAACATGTTAGGAATGTTCCACTTGGAAGATTCCGAATACTCGACGAAGAGTTGGAAGTAGAACAAGCGAAGGTACCGTGAAATGGAAGGTCTTGTGGTTTCAAGTTGGGATCCGGGAACAAGGCGCATCGAGATGACTGAAACGATGGGCGATGGGTCGCAGTTCATCTGTCTCATGGTCTGCTTCCCTCGCAGGTGGCTTCGTTCGCTCGAATCCGATTACGATTTATCGACGAGATGAGCCCTGACGTCTTTTTTTTTTGTTCTTTGTGTGGTCTCAAAATGACTCGTACGGGGACTAGCAGCCAAAGAAGAGCGAATAACTTCGTGATAACTAAATGTCGTTTCATCGACATCATGTCGAGTCATTAATATTTTCGCAACTTACTTGTGACATTCATCTTCATCTTGATTCAGAGTTTAATGGTCATCGCCGACGTCGACAAATCTTAAACACGCCTTTTACACCATAAGTTTCTTCACATGGCAGGAATGGTTTTAGCGTTCAGTTTTTAAATAGTTGTAAAAGCTCCCCTCGATCCACAAGCATGCTCTTCTCATTCCGCTCTTCAAAAAAGGTGACACTTCGGACCCTAATAATTACCGTCCGATTCCGTTGCTCGCAATTTGGGCCAGAGTCATTGAAACACTAGCCGAAGCATTTATAGTTTAATATCTCGAAACTGAAGGAATCATCGACGCTAGACAGTTTGGTTTCAGGAAGGGGAGAAACACGATTGACGCAATTGTCCTAAAAAACACTTGAAATCGTTAAAGCCCTTAATTCGGAACAGAAAGTCTTTGGAACATGCATTTGATGAAAGCATAAGATTCCATCTCTTACAGCAAGCTCCTCCAACTCTTTAGGCTTCGTGAAGGGCTCTTGGAGAACAGGAAAGAGTCTGCGGGCTTGAAACAACTGGCCTGGGTGACTGCTGGGTATTCCTCGAGGAACTAGTTTATTTCACATTATACTTGAACCGTCTTTTGAAATATGAAAAGGGTGGAATCAGTATTTCCCTAACAGACGACACAGTGCTGATTGATTTGGATGAAGATGGGTCTCAAGCAAAAGAGAAACGCCTCAAATTATCTATCCTATTGGAAAACATTGAAAAATATTTACAATATGGTTCTATCTACAATCCGAGAAACGAGGACATGTTAGTAGACCCATCCCTGTCGATTTAACATCGAAAAATAATAGTAACCCGGGGAATCCCTTCATGCTGTACACGGATTTAGATACGCCTTACGGCGATTTCACTGTTTTCCATCTACACGCAGCCCGTCACCTCTGAGACCTGCCCTATTCGACTCAGTATCGAAAAATACCTTAGAAACGATACCAAAAACCACTTTGTAACGAAAGCCGCAGGAAAATCCGATGTTCCTGTTCAATCAGCTTCTCCTGTCGACAAAAGGCTCACAGAATCTTTCCAAAGCCGACAACGGATTTTCCAAAATATTCACTCCCTTACGACCTCTCCTTAGGCATTCCAACACTCAGCATTCACCCAGTTAAACGCCCATTCGTCACTCAGTTCTCGCTTTACTTACTCGCTCTCTGCTCTCACCCCCACAACCCAGTTCACCCCCTTCTGTCGCGTAAATTCTCAATCAGTCTCGTATCTCAAACTCTTTTTCGCTACTGTTTCCCTGTTTCTCACCCAATTCATTCGTCTGCTTTTATTCGGCGTCTCGTGCACCCATCAAATAATTTCCCAATTTTCGGCGTAATTAAGTGTTATCGGGCGGGTTGCACTGGACCAATCACCCCCAGGCCCAGGCATCTCGTAGATTGATAGCGCTCGTTACTTATAAGTGCTGAAAGATCAACATTTGAGCCAACCTGTACGCTACAGGTTGGGAGCCCAGTTGGTGAACTAAGTAAAATTGTAACTCGTAATTCGCCACATTCTTCATAAAGATACATTTCATTCCCTCGTTTCATCGTCGGTTCGACTCTTAACGTTGGGCAGATTGCCTAGCGTCATAATATTGTGTAATGTCCAAAGATTACTAACTATTGCAGAGGTTGGTAAGCCTGCGAGCTTCCCTCCTTTTTTCCGCTGTACCCTCTTCCTCCTTACGAAGAATACAAGATGGATGTTCATGTTACTCTTAAAATAAACCTCTCCGAAATATTTACGTGAATTAATTTAAAAGATTATTCCCCCAGGTGGAACACTACATATTGTTTACGTTATGAGGTCATGACTATGATTGGATTAAATTTCTTGTATAAACAGCTCCAAATAACGTGACAATACCATAACATTTTCATCTGTGAGAAAGTGAGAAGACCAGCACAATAAATTACCAAACATTTCGACGGAAATCGATTGGGTTTTTCCCTTACAAACTCCTCTCAAATGTTACCCAAATATGTTGCAACGCACAACTTTCCTTAGCTCCACGTTAATTCACTTTGTACATGCCTTCTTCTACTTACTCAATTCATTTATCACTCAGTTCATTTGAACTCGGTCAAACAACACGTCACGGCAGCAGAAAGCGGTAGCGCTTACAGTTCCGGAATTTATTGTGCTGCTCGTACTCATTCCCGGACCATTATTGAACAATCGGTACGATGAGAATTAATGAGGCTGTAAACACGATTTATTTCAAGAGGATAGTTATCACATTTGCAGATTTATTGGGTGAAAAGTTTTAGAACTGGTAGCAAGCGCAACGGCGGTAGTTGAAATTCCGGAATTTCTGGAGTAACCACCATATGGTAAGATATATATCTTATGAGCGTTTTTAAACGCTCACCCTATAGGTATTGAATGGAACTACTACAGAAATTTTTTTTAACATTCCAGTAACATTTCAGAGTTTATAGGAAAAAATCGCGCTAAAATCGATTTTCGTCGAAAATTTTGGCAATTTATTGTGCTGCTCTCGTCATTTTCCCACGAATGAGAATTTTATGGTATGATTGCCATATTGAGAGCTATCAACATAAAAAAAGTAATCAAAATCGTTTCTGCCGTTTTTGAGAAAAAAAAATTTTGTGTTTCGATCACCATGATAACTATAGTTAACTTTCGGTGGATTTCTTTCATACCCTTATTTTGGCGTTCCATGGTAACCTGCGCGCTAGATATCAAGTGTGAGCTGATTTGGTACGGTTGGTTTCTCTTAAAATCGTTCACATACACACACAGACCATTTTCCCAAATAATGTATTTCGGGGGTCTGAAACGTAAAGATCTGAAGAAAACTCAAAATGTCTTTTTCAGCCGATTAGATAACTTTCCTTTCTACTTTGGAGAGCCAAGGAAACTAAAAATTCAGAGGGTAGTCCAACCAAGTACCTTAATTTCAATATTATAGGATGCGATATATAATGGAGACAATCTAGTTAACAACTGATTTAATTTGCCGCCCTTCTTAAGTTAGGTGGAGGGGACTTGTTACGTCACCAAAATGTCACGCAAAGCGTTCAGAGTCACCATCGACTGTTACATCCTTCTCTTTTGGGAAACAAAATTAGTTTTCTTCTTAAAACCAGAAATTTACTAATTAATTAAATCACCCTTATCACTTCTTCGATTTAGGACATTGGCCATTGTACAAAGTTAGCGCGACAAGTAAAATATCACTAAATAAAACAAACTAATCTTCAAAGAGATAAACAAAATCAACTCCTGTCCTCTTATAGAGGTTACGAAAAACACTGGTTATAAACTTGAAACATCACTTCTTTTCTTCCCAACCTAAAATTATCTATATTCTTTAAACTGTGCTACTAATTCGGATTTTTCATAACGCACCATTCCAAATCTGTTCGGTGGTTTAAGTTGTTTGATGAGATCGGGTTTGTGACATGCTCCGTTTTCTACTTTTTTACTCAATAAAATCTCTCCTATTTACCCTGTACGTGGTATTATTGTTCCCCTTTACAAACCATGAGCTAGGAGTCAGAGCTTTGCTCACCACGTTTCCACGGTACCAAATATTATTATGCCGATAAATGACCGGATCGGACTCAACAACATCCGGTAAGTATTTAGCACTGCTGTTTTGTCTTATCTGCGTAATTGCTGCTATTGTATTCATTCTTAGTTCCGATTCCTTAAAATGGAGTAATGCGAATTAGTAATTCAAGGAGTACTGAACTGAGAACGACGTAATTTTGACAAGTAGCTAATTACGCCCAAGGACACGGCTCTATTTTGCCCCGCCTTCTCGCACTTACTCAACATATTTTTAACGATACTCCAGTTTCCGCTAGAGCATTTCCGTGGGCGTAATTAGCTACTTGTCAAAATTACATCGTTCTCAGTTCAGTACTCCTTGAATGTACTACTCGCGAATGGATTGTTATCTGTAACAATTTCATCTGGGTAACCAAACCGCGCGAACTTCGATTCGCTTATTCTCAATATTCCCCAATTCCACCCACCTTGAAAAATTACGATGCACGATTTCGAGTTGAACTCCAGCATATCCATGCCCAACTTTGACCATGGACGACCCATTGGTGCCTTCGCATTACTAACCCGACTTTCTTGACATATCCGACAGGATGCTACCAAATTGTTCGTGTCGGACGTGCCAAGCCAGAAGAATAACCGTCACGTTTTGGATCTAGTTCTCTCCCCCCCCCCCCTTAAATGTGACCTTCATGGAGTTTTATCTACGAGTTTTTTCATTCGGTTATTGGAACGGCTATTCGATCCTGATTATAATAGTTTTTCGTTGATCGCCAAATAATCCTTCGCATACCGTACTACCTGGCAGGTTAGTTTATTTGGCCAACCCGATTAAATGTAGGAGATTATAACCGACAGGGTTGAATCATATTTGGTGGCGTTTACGAAGGTAGTAAATTTTTCTTTGGACTTTGTGGACTTAATTATTCTGTAAATGACGTATTGCTTTTCGTGATCTACATCCTCGGGCCCTGGCAAGAATGCTCTTGACAGGGCATTTGCAATTGTACCGCCTGACTCCCTTCAAAGGCACCAGGCGATCGTGGTCTAGTGGTTAAGACATTGGTTCAAAATTCACGACAATAGTCGAGAATTGTGGATCGGAGCTCATAATTTTTGCCTGAGTCAGCAGCTCTTCAAACGTCTCCAAAGTACCCCAGTACAATTGGCTTTTGGTTGGTTCACAGATACTGAAAGCAGTATGTTGGACCTATTCTGTCATCATCGTAGGGCGCATGGCCCGGTCAAAGGCTTGACCTTGACTTTCTGCCAAGGTTTTTCCTCTCATCCATGTAGCAGTTTCGTCCCAGACCAGTCATACAGGTTCTTTCTACGCTCCCCTTTGGAGACCAAATGCAGAAATAGGGTAAGCAACATTAGCCTGCTTGAGCTTTTCCATTTCTGTAGGAAATACCCCACTCATAAGGACGCCTCTTCACACTGGAACCTCTCGAAATACCTGCTTTATAGTTTTTAATATAAAGTACATATTGTTTGGCACAAGCTAAACATCAAAATGAGGGCTGTACTTTCAACATTTCTGATGTATTCCCAATTGTATTAGGCACAACTGAGCTCTTGGATCAATTACATATTATTTCATCACTCTCACAATTGTATTCTCGCTGTAGCTTCCATCAATAATCTTCAGCACAATTGCATCTCTTGGGATATTACAAAAGTTCACAGTTTTGACACACTATTTGACAAAGTGAACACAAAATATTTCTAAGCGGTACTATGTGATGGCAGAGACAAATGGCTGAACTGACTGACTAGGTTCACAAATGAGCAATTGTATGTTGAGGCACTTGAAATTTTTCTGGGGCTCCAAGTCACTGGGACCTAATTAGTGACAAAGGTAGATCCTGGTGCGTTTAAGGAAGTGCAGAGTTGTTCATTTATCGTCGCTCTACTACAAGATGAAGAAGAAGATTAGAAACCACTATCAAAACTGTTTAATCACATTTTTGACTCATCACCGAAAGGCACAGATTTTACTTCGAAACCACTCGTTCAATTTGCAAGAAATTTTATTGTTTATGTCTCGTGGTCGCCTGAGAAGGATCGCCATCCCACCACTGCCACCAATGTTACCAGAGGGGTTTGGAGACGTTTGAGGATCCGCTGACACAGGCAAAAATTGTCGTCGAGAATTATGAATTAATGTCTTAACCACTAGACTACGATCGCTCAGTGCCTTTAATGGGAGCCAGGCGGTACACAATGACCATTTCTTTGCAAGGTAATTATGTCATTTTAAAATTGTATTTCATTAGGTTCAACTTGATTCGTTGCAATCTGGGGGGTACTTCCTAAAACTACTACGTTTTAAACTGCCCGAACGAACAGTCGACTCAATATAGATAATTCAGGCTAACTACTCGGTGGATCTGGGCGGTTTGGAGATTTACTGATTTAAAGAAGAAAGGGCCATCCCCAATAATACGAAAGAAACGTAAGGAAATACTTGACAAAATAAAAATAATTTTGTAATTACGCAGTTGTTTCGGCCAAAATGTCCAATTTGAAGGCATTGGAAGTCCAAAATGATCGTAAAACGAAGGCGCAAATAATAAATAATTCTAAATGAATACGAATCAATAGCCGTTCACTTCTATCTAGCAGGGTATGACACTCATAGTTTGTGCACTCAACAGCATTCTGTATGAGAGTTAATTAAACGTCACTAAAATGTTGATATTTTAGAAAGGCACCACACACAATTAGTAGAATCACCCGCGTGAAATGGACTCAATATGGGCGAATTGGAATAGCGAATGAGCCTCACCAAAACCCTTTTATATAGGAAATGGGGAAGGTTTCATTCCTAATCAGTTCCAACGCCATGGGACTCTCCTTTCTACAAATATTCTTATTATTATCCGGCTCGGACCAATTCTGTCGGGTTTCATGATGGCGGAGCGGCGATACTTTAATGTATAAATTGAAACGTAACTCCAAGAGGAGGCAGAGGTCTCAGAAGTTATCAGAGAACGGGATTTCTACTCGATCCCTAAGAGGATCCAAAGAGAGGAAAACCCGCAGTCTCAAGGGGTTTCCATTTGTTTGGACCTGCGGGAGCCGCAGCGGTGCTGGGAAAGTACCGAATGCCCCCCCCCCCTACACTACCGCTACCCCCTGCCCACCGAATCAACTGTCTCTTCGAACGGAAACTTAGTACTGCCCCGACCGCCGGTCGCCTTGCTTTCCTATTCCCATTCGTTTTATTAATCAGGTCGTTCTACTGCAGGACAATTTGCCAAGAATATCCGCCAGCCCAAATATTGTCACTCAACGCCTAAATGAACTGCTGACCGGTTAGGTCTGGCAGGAGCGTGAACCATCACGGTGAAGTAGGTAATTACGAATCAGTTCCATAAAACTTGACAGTTTGAGAAAATAAACTGGCGACGAATTGGAACTTGTTCGTCATGGTCAGACATTGCTGCAGATAGCTCGTCGTCCTATTAATTAACACCAACACGCCTTGCATTAGATACTTTGTCGTTCTTTATATTTTTCAGTCTTATAACCCATCTTTGGGCAGCCTCATCATGTAACTTCGAAAACTCCACCACAATTTAAAGAATCAGCCGACCGTAACACCTCAAGGCCATAAAGTGTGATGAATAGTTATTTCTTAGCTTAACCCACTACTAATTCCAGTGACGGATCAGCAGTAATGATTAAAATTATAGTAATCTTGAAGTTTATAAAAACGAAACGAAATAAACCAATTATTGCAAACATAAAACCAACGGTATGATTAAAATAATATAGCACTCCGATAAGGGTCACAAATATACAGAAAACGAATAAAATATATAAAAGAAAAGGAAAGAATCAAATTCTACGGCCGAAATAAAATAAACACGAGGCAACTTCTTTCCGTCTTCGTCAGTTGACAGTTGGAGAGATGGTTCAGCGAGACGATCAAGATTCAGGAAACTGGAGAAGGAGAGAGACAGAGTCTGTGTGTGCGAATGCGATGAAACCAACTACGGTAAAGTTCTCGGGAAGGACTTCAAAAAAACGGGAATGCCCGGAAAACAACAGAACCCGCGTTCGGGTCAAGCTTGTGATAACCACTGATAATCGCAGCTCCGTTTTAGCGCTGTCAACGTTCTCAAAACCGCTCTGTCCGAGATGTTTCACGTCAAAAAATTTGTATTCTTTTTTCATGTTTGCCTCCGAGAGAGCAATCAGTTAACTGCATACGGTTGTAAGAGATGAAAATTGAGAGCAATTATCTTTTCCGGGCGGAATTTGTTGAAGACATTTCGGATTTGTTTGTCGGTTACGGCGGTTGAGACATCATCAGTGGCACCTACTAACTGTTTATTAGTGGTATTGATGACAGCTTAGTTTTGCTACCAAATGCAAGTTCGAGGACTGACAAGTGAAGGGCGAAATCTCATCAGTGCGCCCGTGGCTGTTTCTTCCAGGCCAGTGGATTCAATTCCGTGCCATTCCTGTCGACAGCTTCGCGATTTCCCCTTCAAAATTCTGCGTTCCACACACCGTGCAATGCTCTGCTGGGGGGACTAAGAAATCACAGCTTGTCCCACGTGCGTTCACACAATGCAGAACGCTAGACACTGAATGAGTTGACAGATAAACAAAGAAGTGGGAATTGGTGTATTATCCTGCCTCGAGTACGAAAAATTATGGATCAAAAGGTCATAAAATCGTCGCGATAAGTCGCTGGTGAGAGAAAAGAGAGGGACTGGCGGGAAACGTGATAGACATAGAGAAGAGTGGACAATACGTGGTCAACAGCAGTTCGTTATTTCACGAATGAACAGGTTGACGACAGAAGGAGAGCTGCTTCACGTGGTCTTATTGTCTTGCGATTACCATAAGCAGCATACCATCGACGCTCAATGTCTTAGTGATTTCCACTAGGCTGCGTGTGGAGAGTGACAGGTGAGGTGTGGTGACTCTGTTAGTGTGACAAACCGACGTTTTGCCTGAGGTAATCTTAATGAAGATGCCAGTATTCTCAGTATCATTGTCTTAATCTCTATGATAACTATGACAGGACAACGGCAACACGCGGAACGCGATGGGCTGTAAGAGATGCACACAATTGTACACTAACTTTTCATTCATTTTGAATTTTGATTAATTTTCTTTCCCTAGAATCTCTTCGCTACACTCGCAATGAAAACACTCGTTACATGGCTGTAAGTCATCCTGTTCTTGGATTTTACATGCTCGGAGGCCTACAAATTCAACAACTAGTTTTGTCAGAGAGGAGTTTCAGTGGTCAGCTGGCCTTTATTGATCATATCGAATCCACCACATCTTGACTTCATCAAGCGCCCCACTAGTGAGTGTATCCACAACCCTCATTCCCAGCTCTTTACACTTCACTCATTTGCCAAGTTCCCGAGTATTCGTCCGTGGTCTGGTTTCCATAGCGCCCACGTCCAGGCAGTTTAACCCATCCAGCGTTCGCGGCTTATAAACTTGGCATCCCAGAAGATTACCACCATCCACTTGGTATTTGTCATCTTCCTTGGAGAAATGAAGAGCGCGTGCTGGACAACGGGGGAGATGCCTTGAGTTGCTGAGTCGTCTGTATTAACCTTACAAGTTTACATTTGCTCTCCTCTAACCATACACGTCCATTTCGCGGCCACTAACTGCTTGATTATTGCGCCTCTTTCGACTTCCTTGAGAGGGTAATTTTCTATTCCTTTCTCCTCCCTACGAAGGTTTAAACGTTCAACAGGCGCTTGGCGGCAGTCGTTCCCACAGTTGCGATAATTCTTTATAGTTTGGATTTTCCTTTTCTAGTATTGCAGAGTGGCTCTTTCTTTCGTTCCAGCCAATTTTCAAAGAAAATAAAATTATTGAGAAAATGTTTCAGTGAAGTAGCCTCGAGACTCGCATCGTTAACAATCCTTTTATGAAAGTCGTCCTAAACGATACTATTGGTTCCATGGCCTTCGGGACCCTCACAGAAGTTGGGACCGTGTAGCTGTGAACGCGATTAACAGGTTAAGCAGCTTTTGTGTGCCTTCATATTAATTTATTGTTCGCTGAAGGGGGAGGGAGGGGGCATCAGAAAGTTGCGTTCTTGTTACTGATGATGATCTAACCGTCGAAATCGATGTAACAATGTAAATCAAATTTACTGGAAGTAGACAATAGACCTAGTTCCAGTTTATTATTCAGCGTACCTCATACATTTCGCTCATATGAAGCAAATAATATGCTGCCTGTACGATGAACGTTTAATAATAGTCGCGAGATAATTAAAAGAAACCCGATAAATTCCGGAAATCATTTCATTGACGAACTTTATTCACAATGTTCACCCTATAAATCCGGAACATTGGACTCAAACCTCTCCACAAAAGTCTACCTAAACGCTGGTTTCTCGATAAGTGTAACATCAGCAGAGGAACGAAATAAATTCCGAAAAGTGCCATCTATTTTCAAGTACAATTCGTTAAGCTAAGTTCTACCAAGTTGTAGCTGAGTGTACACGAGTTTGAGGAAAGTTGTGATATATGTCGCCCCGGGTGACCACAATTTAGAGTTAAAACACTCGGGAGGTGAAAATTATTTGTTTAAACTGGAGTCAAGATTTATGTGAGATATCTTCGTTAAATTGTATTCCCTCGTGATGGAATTTAGTACTTTTCTAAGACTTTCTTCCAGGGTTGGAACTTGTTACCTCTTGGCGTCTTCACTTAGAATGCGAGTAAAAGCGGCAGAGCTTATTCTTCTTGCTCACGTGGTCCCCTTAGATTCCTGACGTGAAGCGCCTTCACTACAACAACCCCTGTCAAATGTCGCCGAAGTGAGATTGAAGGAATTGGCTGCTGATTGGGTGCAACTCCTCTTAAAGGAGACTTCTGTTATGTGACAATGTCAGGAGAAGGCCCTACGTGCGGTGGGCCCGGGCACGCGCCTCACGTCCCTTTCAGATTCGTCTCGTCGAAACCTTCCTATTATTTACCACTTCGACACGTCTCGTTTCATAAAAAGTCGCATCAGCTCCCTCAGAAACGAGTACGACATCGAATTCGTCTCTCACCCTGGAACAATCGCGCGGAGAGATTTTTCTCTCTTTTCCCCGTTCCCCAATTATTTTTTCAATATTTGGCTACGGGATGCTGCGCCGCCTTGGAGGACAGATGACGGGTGTGAAATTCAGTGATGCGGTTGGGTTGTTTATTGTTCAATCTGTGACGTCGGGGCGTTACGCCACGCGTTGATCGAGAAGCGCACGTAACGACAAACAGGGTGTTACTTATCTGGAAGAAACACATCTCATTTCTACTTTCAAAAGAGAACATAGCTGCGCGTCTTTTCTGTTTCACAGAGGCTTCAAGATTCAACTATTCCCACGTCTTCCATCTGCAAATCAACAGATCAGTGGATGTTACTCGTTAATCCACTAAGCAGGGTGACCAACGTAACCAGGTGTGGTTGGGAAACAGCTTCACGGTGGTCGTGCATGCAATAACCTCTGCAGAAATATCATTTCAGTAGAAATTCACCACAAATTGTGAACTACGGGCTGTTTAACTGTAGAGTAAACACATCACAGCATTCTTTGAATCGATGAGTGAGCTAAATTGTGTGGCTTCAACACTCCAAAGAGTAAGCAGACTACAGACAGTCAGGCTGCACATAACGCCCTGGCTTGATATATCATGACGTCGTGACTGGTTTGGGAATGCCAGACTCGCCTGAAGATCTTGGCAAAAGGAAACACGTTAACACTGTGTTCGGTGCCACGCCATACTGGGGAATGAAGAGGCCGACAAACTGGCGAGGAAAGGATCTGCGCTTCTCCTGGTGGGACCTGAGCTCTTCGTAGGGACCATCAAGAGCCAATCGATCAAGGAGGTTGATAAGTGGGGAGGAGAAGTGCAGGGGGGGCCTATTGGAGGGATGTGCCAGGCCAAAGGCAGTCAAGGTTGTTTATTAAACTCTCCAGGGAGCGAACAAGAGAGATCCTCAGTCTGGAGAGAGATAATACATGGATCTTATGTGGCCTGTTTACATGTCACTGTCCACTAAGATACCCCCTAGCCAAGATTGGTAGATCAGAGGTATAGAACTGCAGATTCTGCGAGACAGAGCTAGAGTCAGCGGAGCATGTACTGTGTACTTATGACAGGCTGGCTGTTGAAACACGATGAGTGGTGTGAACCTCAGTTGGTTACAATCAGCACTCACGGCTCACAAAAATATAGAGACAATGGGGGAGTAACAAAAGGAAATCAAGTAAAGGAAATATAATGATGAAAAAATAATAGAACTAAAACAAAGGGTTACAAAACTGAAAAGAATGCTCTAGTTGTGAAATAAAAATCAATCTTAGACAAGGAAATAGACAAAATGGGTACCCAAACCTGGCCACTATACAATCGGACGTGCACGTTTCGAAAATAACTCCGACTCCGGGAAAATCACAAAAAAAAAACCAAATCGAAAAGTCTCCGTAGTCGAGAGGAGTAGCTGTGGTGATATGTCGATTGTTTCGCCCAAAATCGTTGATTGGGAAGAAAAACTGGTTGTAAAACGCTGCCTAATATCGACCAGGCGACAACGATAATAAAAAGACAACTGATCTCCACGACTTGTTTCGTCAGATCAGCCGTGATAGGAAGATCGCATGGAGATCAAGAGAGAGAGAGATTGAGGTTTTGTGTTCCCTTGAAGCCAATTACTAAACACTGGCTATACACACTTGTGTGAGGAATACTGCTGTACATGAGCATACACGAGAGCAAAAAAACAAGAAACATGGAAAAACGACACAAACCTGTTTTTAATTATCGGCAATGGCCTTTATCAAGACAGGAGCTAAAGAAATGAGACAACGTTGATGTCAGGAGTACGTGATGCCTGGTCTGCAGGCACCAAAAACGTTGCTATGACCTGTTTCAGATCGGCGCAAATTAATTTTGGAATCGTTTGGATTCATCTTTTTTACTTTCCTTGGCTCTACAAAGTAGAAAGGAAAGTAATGTAATCGGCTGAAATAAAATTTTTGAGTTTTCTTCAGATCTTTACGTTTCAGACCCTCCTTAGTCCGAAAAACACTATTTGGGAAAAGGGTCTGTGTGTCTGTTGGACGATTTTTAGAGAAAACCACAGAATCAAATCTGCTCAAACTTCATATCTCGCCTGCAGGTCATCATGGGACGCCAAAATAAGGGTATGAACAAAATCCACGGAAATTTAAATATAGTTATCATAGTGATCAAAACACCAAAAATTTTTTTCTCAAAAACGGCTCTAACGATTTTGATTAAATTTTTTATATTGATAGCTCTCAATAAGGCAATTACACCATAAAATTCGCAATTGGGGGAAAATGACGAGAGGAGCACAATAAATAATCAAAATTATCGTCGGAAAGGATTTTTTAGCGCAGATTTTTTTCCTTATATACTCCGCTGAAATGTTAGTAGAAAGTTAAAGAAAATTGGTATTGTAGTCCAATACCATACCTAAAGTGTGAGTGTTTAAAAACGCTCATGAGGTACATGGGGTTCACTTCAGAAATTCCTGAATTTCAACTTCCGCCGTTTCGCTTTGTACCAGTTCTAACAGTTATTACCCAATAACTCTGCAAAAGTGATTATTATCCTTCTTCGAAAAATTCTTGTTTACAGCCTCATTAATTATCTGTTTACCAATTGCTCAATGAAGGTCCTGCAATGAGTACGAGCAGCACAATAAATTCCAGAACTGTAAGCGCTACCGCTTTCTGCTGCCGTAAAGCGTTGTTTGATCAAGTTCAAAGGGACTGAGTGATAAACGAATTGATTAAATAGAATTAGTCATGTACAAAGTGAATTGACGTAGAGGTAAGGAAAGTTGTGTGTTGCAACACACCAGATATTTTCAACATTCTACTAACATTCCAGCGGAGTTTATAAACAAAAACCCGCGCTAAAAACTCCTTTCGTCGAAAATGTTGGTAAATTTTTGTGCTGCTCTAGTCATTTTCCCACAAATGGGAATTTTATGGTGTGGAAAATGTAATCAAACGAAAAAGAAAAGGATCTTTACGTTTTAGACCCTACTGAGTCCGACAAACACTATTTGGGAGAATGATCTGTGTGTGTGTGTGTGTCTGTGAACGATTTTTAGAGAAAACAACCGTACCAAATCAGCTCAAACTTCATATCTCACCCGCAAGTTACCATGGGACGCCAAAATAAGGGTTTGAACAAAATCCATCGAAAGTTAACTATAGTTATCATAGTGATCAGAACACCAAATTTTTTTTTCTCAAAAACGGCTCTAACGATTTTGATTAAATTTTTTATATTGATAGCTCTCAATAAGGCAATTATACCATAAAATTCCCATTTGTGGGAAAATGACGAGAGCAGCACAATAAATTCCGGAACTGTAAGCGCTACCGCTTCCTGCTGCCGTAAAGCGTTGTTTGACCAAGTTCAAATTAACTGAGTGATAAATGAATTGATTAAATAGAATTAGCCATGTACAAAGTGGATTGTTGTAGAGCTAAGGAAAGTTGTGTGTTGCAACGCACCAGATGTTTTTGAGTACTTTTACCCCGAAATAATCAATCATCGGCAGGACACCGGGTGACGACGGATTAGTAAATCTTCATCTCGTGGTACGACTGAGTTGCTTTCGGAACATCTTGAATTTGGCGTTTTGCACGATCCTCGCATTTTTTAAAGGGTCATGATACGTGTTGGATGGATCAGAGAAAGAGATGGAATTAAGTACGGACGAAAGAGTTTGTAGCGAATGATAAGAGCAAGAGAAGTCTGTATAGTGCGGAAAAAACACCGGTTGGTTAAATAATCACAATAGATTCACTAGAGAGTAATGACAAACGGAGAGAGTCAGAGTCCATTCGACACCTACAAGTCTCTTCATAATCGAATTAGTGTTGGAGCGTGGAGGAGAGATGAGTGAGTGTGGTCTGGGGCAGACTCGTGACACAAACGTTCGAGTGCGACCAACCGAACATTGACATTTAAAGCACTCGAGATATCTTGAATTTGGCGAATTGTACGTTCCTCCCATTTTTTAAGCGCCGTATTGTTCATCTTTCCGAGCGGGATTCACTTGAACCTTTGCAGAATTTGCCGAACCCTCGACCACACACAAAAAGGACCTGTTCACCAGTGATTATAAAGCGCACGAGCAATTCGTAAGGTGGGTAATAGTGTAAAACCATTCCGTTGATGTTGTCCCTCTAGGATTTTCATGGAATCTTGGTTTTTTCGAAAACGAACGTTTTTCTCAGGGAGTTGAGGGAAAATTAACGAGTTTCACCGTCGCTTCTGAATCATCTGTCACTCGAAGAAATGTGGGAAAACAAAATTGTGCTACAATACGCCGCACATGCAACCTCGGCTGAACGATAAATGGAGAATCCAAAAAACTCTCAACTGAATTTGAAATTTCAGAAACTCATTCCATAACTTCTAACGAGTCGGTTACGGAACGAAAGTGTGAGTGCCGTAAAATAGTGCTATAGTTGCCTTTTAAAAAAAGAAGGGTTTCAGATCCAATCGTGCATAGTTGCCATTGGTCATTATCTATACTTATCTGCTAAAGTTAATCATGATGTCTTCATTACATTGGCAGCTGGTAGGGCCTGTCGGTGAAATATTGTAATAAGAACTAAAAATGATCAACTCTCAGGTTGCCAAAGTATCGTGTTGTCACTTAGACAAGACTGCCAGAGTGCAGGGAAGGGTGCTTTGGTGGGAAAAGGTGCAGCAATACAAACATATGAAAGCTGCTGCCGGACGAGCCAGTTCTTTACAGCACGAGGTGAAAGGTTCATAGTTTCAGTTCTTTTCTCTTAAAGACTCCCCAGCCAGCAAAGTAAGCCACGATTGTCGGATGAGTAGTCAACTTTGTCACTCCAAGTAAGCTTTTAACCGTTTTGCCCTATTCTCGAAGAACGTTACGGCCAAAAAATGTGGTTATAGTTGAACCTTTTCCTTTGATTCTTGTTGCAAAGTAAATAGTTAGATCGTGGTGGTCACACTCTGTAACGACCTTAAATTCACACCTCTGTTGTCTTGCAGGGGGACGACAGCTGGCGAATTGACCTTCAGTACCTGGAACACATCTGAGTGCGTGCTGAGCACATGGCAGCAAACCAACCACACCAGCACGACTTATAATTTCAACTGTTTTAACCCCCCATGATGAGATTAAACAGATCTGAGATTTTGAATAATGAAAGTAATGAAGAAAAGCTAGTTCTGGCCCAGGGCTGAGGTGAGTGGCCCTCCAGGGGAGATAGCCTCGATGAAAACTAATTTCTGAGAGGGAGACCTGCTCCAGGGACCATACGCCATCATCCTTTCTATGCTCGAATAGGTCGCATCAAAAAAAGCAGTTTCGTTCGGTGGAAATAAAATCAGAGCTTCAACCGGAAGCGATATCAGGATGTTGTAGTCCGCGGAGAACTTAAGATCACTAACTTCCCGGCGAACGTGAGCATGCGGAAAGAGCAGAACACGACCGAGAAGACGTGGGTGAACGTGGCCTAACAATTTCTCACAAATTCGGCACACGGGTTTCCATGGGCAGTCAACAAATCATTAGCTGAGGGAAGAGCTACTTGACTGCTCAATAAGAAACGTACGCCAAGAAATGTCAATAAAGTAGCGGTTATCCTGAACTGCAACAACAACAGGAGACTACCAAAACTGAGGGGGAAGAACAATTCAAAACATTCGCCTCACTGCGCAGCTTTCAGTACTTCATAATTATAGCAGGTACCTCCGTTTTCACTTGTTCTCAAGACGCAAAGCGACGAGGCGCGACGACCAACAGGTGGAAGAGCAGAGAGACTAATCCCGGATTTTACGATCGGTCTTGAAAACGCTCAACATCACCGCCCTTAGAAGAAGACACGAGTCATTTTCGTGGGTTGTGAACTGGATTCGAAGCGAGATGTCATGGCTGCTGACTGTTGGAAATGCATTCAGCGAGGCTTCACTCAACCGCCCCACAGATTTTTCGACTCTCTATTTCTTCATTCGACTATGTTCGATATCTGCTAGTCGAGTTCACGCGCAAGTCAATTGAGGCGTAAGCGCGGTAGGGTTTAACACATCTGTCTTCCTGGTACAGGATAGTTACAACCATACTTGATGCTTCAAATGTCAAAGGCATTCAGATTGTGTTACTATATAAACTACAAATATCAGACCGTTGCTCGCCCCACACTTTGGACGCTATGAACGACTGAATGCTACGAGCCGAGAAGGTTCCTGGTTTGCTCCTCCAACGACGTGGTGGCTGCGATAGACGTAGATTGTTTTAGACGAAGTAACCAGAAGACAAGGATACAAGACCCAAAGACGAGATGAGTCGTACCGTGCGTGACGAAAGGTGGATGTCACAGCTTGATGATTAACACAAGGCTAAGCCACTTTGATAAGTTCTGGCACTCTACATGGAATCATCACAGCGGGTTTTGAGAAAAAAGATATAAGATGTTTTGATCCCTCGAATAGCTACAGTTAGTTTTGGACCAATTTTGCTCCTACCTTTTTCTTCATTAGCTGACAGCCCCACAGCGATCATTAGTAGCTTCACGTCCTTTTGGTTTCACCTGGTAGACCAGCCCCAGGTGAGACGTCCACTATAACCTGCTGACAACTCACACTCAAAGTGCAAGTCAACCTTCAGGTCTACTCCTGCAATCCTCTGGCAACAGAAATGGGCCTTTAAGCTTTCTAAAGCGCCACAGTGGGCCCCTTAGAACATAGGACCCCGCCTCGTTCTCTACCACCAACTTGTCAATCATAGCCTGACCATATACTTTCTCTCTCCAGATTGAGGACCTCGCTCCATAGCTCTAATAAATAACCTCAACTCCATTTGGTCAAGCTGCTCAGCACTCTTCCTCCCAATTCCAATCTCCTTACGCAAAGGGACCTTCTTGGTCACTAAGAAGGGTTCAGGTCCCACCAGTTTCCCTCCCTTCAGTTTGTCGACCCTCTCATTCTTATCTAACCCCCAATTACGCGGCACCCAACAGAAGGTTATAGCTATAGTTGTCCTTAGCCCAGGCTTCGTCAGGCATTACCAAACCAGCCCAAATACGTCCATAACACAACTTCGCATGATTTTCGTTGTTTGAAAACTGATAGGTGATTCTTTATATTTTTTCAGCGCTGAGTTCGAATCCGACGGAGTTTTCTCGCTATAACGTCTAGATCTTTCGCAATTCTCATTTTAGGTACTGCAGAGAGATATTTTGCTTGGGTACAAACAAGTGGCAACCCTGAGTCATGGCGGTGGTTCTGTGATTCACATGCTTCAACTCTGTTCTTCACACTTTTCCTTTGTCCTAGTTGACCCTTGTTCAATCAGTTTTGTCAAGTTCTCTTGACTTTCGTAGTGGACGCGAGTATTTTTACTTTCCTTGCTCTACGAAGTAGAAAGGAAAGTTATGTAATCGGCTGAAAAAAAAATTTTGAGTTCTCATCAGATCTTTACGTTTCAGATCCCCCTGAGTCAGAAAAACTATTTGGGAAAATGGTCTGTGTATCAGTCTGTGTGTGTGTGTGTACGTGTGTCTGTGAACGATTTTTAGAGAAAACCACCGTATCGAATCAGCTCAAACTTTATATCTCGCCCCCTGGTCACAACGAAACGCCAAAATGAGGGTATGAACAAAATCCACCGAAATTTAACCATAGTTATCATAGTGATCAAAACACCAAATATATTTTTTCTCAAAAACGGCTCTAACGATTTTGATTAAATTTTTTATATTGATAGCTCCGAATAAGACAACCATACTATGAAATTCCCATTTATGGAAAAATGACGAGAGCAGCACAATAAATTACCAAAACTTTCGACGTAATCGAATTTAGAGTGGTTTTTAGAGAAAACGACCGAACCAAATCACCTCAAATTTGATCTCCAGCCAACAGGTTACCATGGGACGCAAAAATAAGGGTATGAACAAAATCCACCGAAAGTTAACTATAGTTAGCATAGTCATTAAAACACTAAGTTTTTTTCTCCATAACGGCCCTAACGATTTTGATTAAATTTTTTATATTGATATCTTTTGATAAGGCAAAAATACGATAAAATTTCCATCCGTAGGAAAATGACGAGATCAGCACAATAAATTATCAAAATTTTCGACGAAAAGCGTTTTTAGCGCGGTTTTTTTCTTATAAACTCCGCTGGAATGTTGATAGAATGTTAAAGAAAATTGGTATTGCAGTCCAATTCAATACCCAGAGGGTGAGGTGTTTAAAACCGCTCATGAGATACATGGGGGTCACTCCAGAAATTCCTGAATTTTAACTACTGCCGTTTCGCTTACTACCAGTTCTAACAGTTATTACCCAATAACTCTGCAAAAGTGATTACAATCCTTCTTCCAAAAATTCGTGTTCTAAGTTCATTAATTATCTGTGTACTAATTGCTCAATAATCGTCCGGGAATGAGTACGAGCAGCACAATAAATTCCAGAACATTAGGCGCTACCGCTTCCTGCTGCTGTGAAGTGTTGTTTGACCAAGTTCAAAGGAACCGAGTGATAAATGAATTGATTAAATAGAATTAGCCATGTACAAAGTGAATTGACGTAGAGCTAAGGAAAGTTGTGTGTTGCAACGCACCAGATATTTTAAAAAGTGTGAGCTGAAGTAATTTCTTTCGTAAGAATCTCCCATTGACATTAAGGATAACGTACTGGTTCCTAAGTGGTTTGCTTTGGGGGGGGGGGGGGGACGGCCGAGGAAAGAGCTCTGAGTCCTCCGCTCTGAGCTCTAATTAAACAATGAGTTGGACCGATCGAATGAGGGTTCCGGTGCCAATATGAGGAACAGTGTAATTACAGTGTCCCGGGGCCCAGAGTTGGGGTTTTGGTCGGTAGAGCGAACAAAAATTAACTGCCGCGACGAGAAAAATCGAAGTTGAGCCGGATAACAATAGGGCGATCTGGATAAAGTCCCAATTAGAATCTCCACCAGTTTAGCGACCGACCACCGACGTTCGCGACTCACACTTTCTGAATTTCGTTCGAGTCATTAAAACACATGAACTGAGAGATATCGGGTTAGTTCGCTTTAAATCGTGCGAAAGGAGAAGTTCGAAAGAAACTGCAAAGTGAACACTCGAGCATTTCTTTGCAAACTAGTTCCATAAATCGAGAGCCAAAATTACGATTAGAACTGCGTTAGTTATAATTTCTAGAGGAACTGTTAAAAACGAATTCCGAAGCAAAAACGCTAAGATATTCTCAAGTGAGAGCACAATGAGGAGTACAAGAGTGCTCTAGCAGATTTTCAACTAACGATATTTAGCTCACACATCAGTGCTGGGCGCTGGCCCACACATCAGTTTGCTTCAAAGAGTATGAGCAAAATACCTAATCAAAACGCTAGATTTTTGCCTCATAAACGCCAACAACGCGTTTCGTGTGTTCAGTTGGTTATATGAAAATTCCTAATTTGCCAAAATGAGAAGAGCAGCACAATACATTTTAAACAAATGTCAATGAGAATCTATTTTAGTACAGCGTTTCGTATATAAATCCTGCTAATACGATATTGGCGTTCTGTAAAAAAAAAAAAAATTAAAACGTGTTGGAGGTCCAACAAATTACCCACACAATGAATGACATGAATAATTAGGAACTCTCCATGAAATTTCGGAATTCAAACTCGTCGTTCCTTCAACTGACTACGTTCCCAACCATAATTCTAAACTTACAAGCTTGAAGTTTCCCTGTCAGGACATAAATAGGGGCAAACCTTAAGGACTTTCTACTTACAGTTGACCCAAACTCTACTGAATGAAAAACATGTGTTGCACCACTCAAGTAACAAGAATAGCTAATAGCATGCGACCCTGAGGAATTCAAATTCTTGCTAGTATGTAATTGAACTGAGCTTTTAATATATTGCTTGACAACACACCCACGTTGCGAACAATCACATTGTGGTTAGTGTACATAATATTTTACAACCACTCCACCTCAGTCAATAACCAATTGGTTGGTAGTGGGAAGTACCTTTTCTGTCTCCTTCACCCCCCTCCCACCGTTGTTCACATTATCTGATGGGTTGACGACGCAACTAACCAACGACACTGTCCTCCGCCATCATCTTTTACGTTTTTACATAAATGGTTCTGCTTAGGAGATTTGAACTCAACACCTCTCAAATACAAGTCGCACTACCCACCTGGCTATGAATTCCAAATTCCAAATAGTTTATTGTCATAAAATTTACATTTAATAATAATAATTAAATCACATATTATAGCTAGATAACAATATCGGCATATGGCTGCCTCTCTCGCGTAAACATAAGGGGTATATGGGTCACAATCATTAATTATTATACGTTTAACATAACACTATAGCTAGGAAACTTTAATGGCGAAAACCTAGAATCTTGAGTTAGTTTGCCTTACAACTAAATATTTACACACAATCACACACCATTCACCCATTAAATACCTTCGACCATTCACACAGTTTGACAATATGTACAATATTTACAATTATTTACAAGAGCGGCTCAGATCCGCCGCCCTCGCCTTGCGCTCCTCCATTGAGGTCTCCTAAGGGTGTTTAGGTTTCTTACTAGTGGGTTGGGGTGTGAGGCAAGTTTGTCTGTGTATGATTGTGTGATGTGATCTGATACGTGTTCCACGTTGTGGAGTTCGTGTAGTCGTGATGTGTTTGTGCGGAAAGGGCTGTTTGTGGCGATCCGGAGGCATTCGATCTGAGTTACTTGTAGCTTGTGTATGTTAGTGGATGCCGCTGTGTGCCAGACAGGACACGCGTATGTTATTGTGGGTCTGATAATTGCTTTGTAAAAGAGGAGTTTCAATTGTGTGCTCAGTGATTGTGATGTCGGAGATTGTAGTATCTGCCAAGTTTCCCAAGGGCTTTTTTGTTGACCTCCTTAATGTGGTCTCCAAAGGATAGCCGTTTATCCAAATAAACCCCTAGGTACTTGACAGATTTGGAAAAGGGAATTTTGATGCCTCGGATCATAATGAATTGTGGTGTCTTCTGTTTGGCTGTAAAAAGGATGGCTTCTGTTTCCCTGAATTTAAAGTTCAATGTGAAAGTACACTCTTAACAGTTGCGAATGCAGAAGAAGACGAAGAACAGATTTATGTAAGAAATTCAACATTGTGATCTACAAATCTGGATAGTGATACTGGTCAGACGGCCTTTACATTTATCTATTACTCTTTGGTTTTTCTTCAAAATACAATAATTTTCTACCTAACCTATGTTAAATGAATCGTTATACAAACTGATATATCCCTATTAATTAAATTAGATTAAACAACATTCTTGTATATATACTCGCCGAAAGGTAAAAGTCCACAAGTAGTTATAATTAAATTCGTCAATTAGTTCATTTCGGTATCCCCAAGCCATTTTCGCGCATTGATCTAAATGTCCTCATTTCGACGGCTCTTCTAAAAGGTTCAGGAAAGCAATCACCCATATGACCGCACAACCTAACCACCTCCGAAGGAACTGCACGGAATCACTCAAAACAGGGGAAACGGCGACAAAATGTTGGTTTCTAGTACAGATAATCCCCATAATACAGTATCGATCTGACGACCGAATTGAACATTTTAAGCCTAGATTGTAGGGCAACTGACTGCCAGTGAGCACTGGATTACGATATCGACCGTTTTTTAGCGCAGCTATACGCCTCGACGAAACACTTAACATATTAAATTTTTCGAAACAGTACGTTTGCAGTGCGTTAATATTCGCCTGCAGATCGGCTTGACTCGACGCCAGTAACACAAAATCGTCCGCGTATTTATGAATAACGAAAATCCAGTTAGACTGATTAGGCAACCCTACTTCTGCCTTTTCTTTACCTCGAAATTTGGTCGCTTCTCCCCCAGCCCTGACCACCACCGCCACGCACGAACCATCTTTGAGCTGAATCTCATAGACAAGAGCTTGTAGGAAAGGATTTCCCCTTCTCAGTCAACTGGAGTTTGACCAAATTTGTCGACACCAAGATGCAAACCACGGTAGAATATCCTTTTCAAAACCCCATTTGGCTATCGCAGATAATTCCTTCCCTCTGTACATAGCCATAACACCCTTCAAAATCATTTCCGAGTATATTTTTGATATCCCATTTATGGAGGACAGACCTTGGTAACTAGATGCTAGGTCTTCATTACCCTTTCTCAGAAGGGTCCAGGGCGATGTCACTGTTTCCGAAACTTTCGTGAAAATCGGTTGTGAATTATACCCCTGATGTTTACAGATGCATTACTGAACGTAAAGATGTCAACTGAGCTGTAGCGGACTACATAACTGCCGAATTATTATTAAGTATTTTACGCTTAATTGCTTTTCGGTCTTAAGTCCCCGTTTCCGCCTTTAAAGATATGACCGGCAGTGATCTCAGGCAAAAGTCGAATCGCCGGGCTATGGGCGCTTCCCCTCCGGCGTTTTTCAGTCGGCACTCCTACAAACTCTTTCTACTTTGTTCTCCGTCGTTTTCTATAAAGTCATTTTCCGTTTGTCCTTTCCATCAAACTGATTCACAAGAAACAACCCACAGCACTTCGTCGCATCTTCCTGGCCAAGGAACATCAATATCCAAAGATGAATGGAGAGTTCAGCGTTCGTCGTACACATGCACGAATCATATTTGCCCAAACCAGTCCATCAATACAGTCCATTCCCTAACGTAGACCAGTACTCAAATGGGTTCCGATTTGGCCAGCACGTGTACTCCAACTCTGAAATTTAAATGAACATTTCGACCGCGCGAATCGGGAGTGGACATACTCGACTACAGTTTCATCAACAATCTTTTTGAGTTTCGCGTACGGTTTCTAATAATAACAGCGATAGGGCGGCATGTTTGCCTTCTTCAACAAACGAGGCCTTGTTATCATTCAATGAGTTCAGAATGGCGTTCGACGGCGAGCCATCGAACCGCTGTTTTATCGGGATGTTAACATCGATTTGCGAAAGGCCATTAGTTCTTTTGGGAGGTCGATACGCATCTTGACACTACAACCTCATTACGTTCTCTTTCGCTAGCGCCGAGTGCCAAGTGTCACTCGCGTATAAAATTCAATAATAGATCAGGTTTGCCAAATAAATTTTCAAAACGAAGATCGATAAAACGACCCTCTCACTATCTTTATACGAAATAATTCGGTACTCATCAAACTATACACGGAGTCGATATAACTCACCTCACGAGCGGTGTGGCTCGTAGGTAATTCATTATCATACATGTAATGTATCGACGGGATAGCACACATGTTCAGAAATACAACACACGCACTCAGACCAACGAATTGGCTCTAACGACTGTGCAACTTACACTTCCACGGAAACATTTTTTTTTTGTGTTTATTGATTCAACAGACAGTACGAGTTCAATAAGCATTCCTCAATGAAAATAATAAAACGCTTTCATTGTTAACACTTTCTACAACGCGGGTAGTTTTTATGCGAAGATTTGGGTGAAATAAACTACGATTTCTATCTGTATTTGGAACACCGCTTGATCAGAAACGCGCTACGACGTGATCGTGTCCATGATGCGATGAGGTCGCACTAATCGCCGTACTCCCGGCCGTGTAAAGCCTTCTACAACGACGGGATCGAAATGGTTTCTTGCGTTGCACAAAGATGTTCTGGTTTTTGGTGAAGATTTGCGAGGGAGTCTCGAGTCGACAGTCGTGGTACAGCATCTCATTCCTGACAAACGGAGGCGTATGCATTACTGAAGTATGAAATATTGGTATTGGTTGACCACGATAACCCAGAGGCGGCTCGTCGTAATTGAGGTTGTAAGTATACGTCTACATTCGGTGCATCAGCGACCGTGCACATCAAGGAGCTCCTGCAAGCGGCCGTCGCCGGTCGTCTGCGTATAATCCTGAGGATTCTGGGTCAGCTATGGAAGAGGTCTATCCAGAAACTGGTTATATTGAGTTGCATCTATTCATGTCGACATTTATTAACTATCCAGCGTATAGGTACCTTACCCAACTCCAACATGAATTCATAGAAAGTTTACCGTTTACCGTTCGATAATTATAAGGTAAACGCTATATAAAAATTAGTCGAGAAGAAGACAGTAATTTGATTCCCAGAATTTCGTGCGAAGCTCCTAATTATTTGACGACCATTATTAAACGATCATAGTGCTGGTAGCTTATTGTACTGCAACTTGATTATTTTTTAGAACGCCAGAGTCATATTGGCTGGATTTATAAAGAATACAGTGTTATAATCTCTTTGAAAAGCAAAGTGTTCAAAAATGTCTATAGTGCTGCTATTGCTTGAAAATGTTATATTACCGTTTAGTTGTTCGTTGTGGCCATAATTGAGTTGGAAAATAGCTGTTGACGCTCGAAGATCGTTGTTGAGGAGGGATTCGACTGGCCAGCAATAAACTCGAAACTTGTCGCTACAATAATTTCTCGCCAATTTCTCGCAATCCGCGTCAATGCTATTCTCATTCTACTCCGAGCTTCCGGCATTTCCGCAGCCACGAGGTTATCCCATACTGATTGCAATTTATCAACTCAACTCCCCAATTTCTCTCGATAACGTAAGTAGTTCTCAGCTCGAATGACCCCCATCATTTACCGGCTATACCTTCAACTCTCGCTAATTATTTTGCAGAATTCTACTCGGCTTCTGGAGCCCCGATTGATTTACTGCAAGTTCTAAGTCGTGGCTTGAACCCAAGAACCCTCGAGTCAATTACGGTCAATTACTAATCCATTCTACAATCCATAGTCTTCAGTTTACACGGTCAGTTTGAAAAGGAAACCGACCTGCCTGTGAATGAAATTGAGAGAATACGGCTCTGAACCAAATCATCTCAAACTTAATATCCAGCCCGCAGGTCTGGGATGGATGCCTATATCACGATTCGAGCAAAATCCTACGAAAACTATAGTTATCATAGGGATTAAAACGCCAGAAATTTTTTTTTTTTTTCCGCAGAAACCACTCCAACGACTTTGGCTAAATTTTTTACATAAAGCTATCAATAAGACAAGTACACCACAAAATTCCCATCCGTGGGAAAATGACGAGAGCAGCACAATAAATTCCCAAACGTTTCGACGAAAATCGATTGTAACGTAGTTCTTTCTTTACAAACTCCACTCAGGAAGTAGTAGAATCTCCAAAATATCTGGTGCGTAGCAACACACAACTTTCCGCCACCCCTTTAAGTTAGAACACCAGCTACATAGGCGGGCGCTATATCTTCGTTCAACGCATTTCTACAGAAACATTTATAGAAAACAAAATGTAGGGACTAGTTAGCTGAGAGTACTTCGTAAGTTTGATCGAAATCGTTAGAGCCGTTTTTGAGAAAATTGGAATACCGATAAATTAATATTCGACAAATCTCCTTTTCTGAGTTAACTTGGCTTATATCTCCGTTCAACATATATATACAGAAATAATTATAGGGAACGAAATGTTGGTATGAGTGACTAAAAGACACTCCATTGAGGTTTATCACATCTGGTGAAGCAGTTACCCTGGAATTTACGGAAGTGTTCGAAAAAAACGTTATTTTCGACACATTTTGATTTTTATCTCTGCTCAATGGACTGTCAGAGGAACATTTATTCAGAACAATATGTAGGTATTAACTATTTGAAAACATCCTGTGAGTTTGGTGAAAATCGCCGAAGCCGTTTTGCCAAAAAGCGTAAAAAACCTATTTTTGCTTCATAGGCCTATATCTCCATTCACCGTATTTTCATGGAGATATGTATGGAGAAGAAAAGTTAGGTATTGATTAGTAGAAGATAATTTGAAAGTTTAATCAAAATCGTTATAGCCGTTTTCGAGAAAAATGCGAAAAACCCTAGTTTTTGGTACATTTTCGTCCCCCATCCCCCCTTCCCACCGGCCGAAATCGTCCATAACCTTATTTTGGTGTCTACAAAAAATAACAAACAAAACAAAAAAAGAACCAGCTCAATCGGATCAGCCGTTCTCCCGCAAATCGAACTACAGACACACACACACACACACATACACACACACATACACACACACATACACACACACATACACACACACATACACACACACATACACACACACACATACACACACATACACACACACACACATACACACACACGGACCACGTGCCAAAATTAGGTTTTTTAGACTCAGTAGGCCTCAAAGCGTAAAGATCTGAAGTTAACCCAAATTTTTTTTTTGGGCCGATTACTATACTTTCCTTCCCTTCGGGTAGCGGAAAGTAAAAAGTGGTAGTCCAATCAAAGGTTTGAAAACGCTCATAAGGCTTACAGGGACTACTCCGTAAATTCCGGAATTTCAACTACCGCCGCTTCACTTATAACCATTTCTAAAAGTTTTTACCCGATAAGTCAGGATAAGTGATTATTATCTTTTAAAAGAAAGGATAATAAAATCGAGTTTACAGTCTCATTATTAATGGTTAGGGCACGAGTACGAGCAGCACAATAAATTCCGGATTCAAATGGACTGAGTGATAAATAAATTGAATTAGTAGCAGGCGCCATGAACGAAAGTGAATTGACGTAGTGCTAAGGAAAGTTGGGTGATGCGGAGCACCTGATATTTCTTGGTTTCTTTTCTTTACTTATTTCAACTACATACGACACGAACAATAGCTTGCCGTTTCAAGTTGATCCGCAGAATATCAAATTTGAGCTAATTTCGTTCAGCCAGTTGTGCTCTCAGACACACATAAAATTGTATCGAATGGTGATTTTTTGCTTTCAAAAGCCTTCGAAACGTTAAGATTTGGATTAAATAATTTTCAAAAGTCAGCAGATTACGCGTCTTCCAGCGAGACTAGTCTGAGTTGAGGGATAATTCATAATCATTTAATAACCGCCGTTACATCACGATTGTTCTGTTAGCTCATTAGACTGGTCACACGATATTTGTGAGGAACAAACTACTAAAATCGATTTTTTCGTCGAGCCGGGTACTGGTTTGGTACTGCAGTCCGAAAACGCTCCGAGGCTCCGTTACGTCCCGCCGACCAGACCAGTTGAGGAGCGGTTTTCCGTCCTTTTATTTTTCAGTACCCAGCAGTCATCTCATCTTGGCAATCTGAATCGAGTGTAACGGTAGCGCCGCTTCTCCCCATCCGTCTGCTCACGCTTTGCTGCTACCGCAAAAATTACGACAGCCCAGCCGTGCTGTGGAAGTCGCGGGTGACTGTGATGATTCGGAAGACGGTTATAACGTAATCGTGGTGGTTGGTTGGCTAGTTGGTTCCCCACTTGTCTCTGTCACTATCAGAAACTGATGTGTCATTGGCGTCTCACTGGCAAGAGACGGAGCAATTACGCACCTACGAAATTAGCTAAATTTATACGGAAACACTTCTGAAATAAGAAATGTAGGTATTTGTGCTCCTGGTACGACTTGTGAACTAACATTTTGAGCAGTAGGGCATGAGACGCTGCTGTGACATTTACGCACAGCCCTTCCTCCCGGCCCATCATAGGTCGTTTCTGTCATGGGGTCATTGGCAATACCTAAATCGTACTTGGTGAGCAGGCTCGGGGACCCCTCTCAGTGGTGATCTGCCGTTCGCGTCATCACAAACTATGCAGGATCGTCCCGACATTCTTGCTAGAGCTCGCTCGAGTGGTTGAAAGCCGTCGGCCACTGGTGCGACGAATTGCCTGTAGAATGATACAACAATCAGCTCAAAGTCACTGGCTCGAATGAGCGTAGCGGTCAAGTGCCTGGTTGGCATTTCGGCTTTTTAAAATGAAAAGCAAAAATCTTTAAAAAAGTGAAAATGGCACTTTGGCTCTTCGTAAGCAAAAGTCTTGAATTGGTAAGCTGGCGTTTTTTGCTGGGAACGTGAAGCGCTAAGCGCGTCCAACGTCTTCTTGTACTGCTCTTCCTTCGGAGTAGAAAGCGAATAAGGCGCGCAAGAGTCGAGAGAAGGCCGAGCTTCAGCAAGAAAAGAAAGGGGAGAAAAAAAAGAGTTGTTGATTGCGCTGGAAAAATGAAACAATTCCCAAGACTTATTTTGTGTGATAGTAGATTCCGGGGCGAGTCGGAAAGAAGCCCCGGCGGAACTCTTCTCATCTCATAACACGAGGGCAATTCTCCCTCGAGAAGAGGAGCAGCGGAATGGCGAGAAGAAAGTAGCGCCGTGTTGTTGCGGCGTTAAGTGATGGCCGTGCGGGGTGTTGGACTACGGCAAGAAGGGAAGAGTAGGGACGTGAATGTTGTGGCAGGGCGGGGAGAAGCTCTGAGTTCATACATCGCTTGGTCTTTCGCCACCTCCCTTCCTCATCCTCGATACCTTTCACGCCCTTGTGCCCTACCCTGCACCATCCCCTTGCAACAAAAGGAGAAAGGTCCTTCCACATCATTTCACTTGGTCAACTCCTCAATTATAGCACCAGTGTCCAAGACAAGCTGCTCTTCAAACATTCTAGACGGAGGACTAAAAAAGAAAGGCTCCGGTATCACGCTTATTTCGAGTATTCTGGTGTTGCGTTCACTTCAGAGTTCGCCCCATTAAATTCTCTTTGCCTGGCTTACTCGAATGCGGCTACGTGTTACAGCATCCAGCCTGACAAGAGTTGCAGCATGCGTTTACAACCGTGCAAGATGTTGGATTGTGGTTGTGGGGAGTCTGGTGTGCTGCAGCTGTGCAAAGAGAAGTTCCGAGTTCATACATCCCTAATTCGCTTCATAATCATTACCTGTGCCATCCCGTAGACCGAAGGAAGTCGTTCCGTGTAATTTCACTCGGGCAACTCCTCAATTGTAATAGCATTAGCGTTCATGACAAGCTGTCCTTCAATGGCACACCACGTCCACCAAAAAAAAGCTGAAATATCGTAGTCCATTGCGAGAGGAACGAAACGACAAGTATCAAGTGATGGCCATGCAAGGCACACAACGTTGGCTGTAGAGAGGGAGTGGAGAGAGGAAGGGTGTCGTGGATGCTGTATCTGGTTGCAGAAAACCCCCGATACATTCACCTTTGCATGTATCAAACCCAAATCCGAACAGAGCCATAAAAATCTCAGCAACGTGCGAATAGTTCCACACACGTATCTCGTAGCTATGGATTGTGATGACTTAACAACCCCCCCCCCCCCCAAACAGGCCATGGTTCGCCTCTGAGGCATTTTCTCGTGCACTGCTACCGCGTGCGTATTGTGCCTGCCGAAGAAAAAGCAACGAACCACCGGAAGACGCGTGAAGAAACTCTTTCAAACTCCCCCCTTCCCCTTGCTCGTTTCTCCAACACAAACACATCGATTCTTGATCTCGCAAAAGACTTGAACTGTCCACAGTATTCCTTCAGAGCAGACAATGACCTATTGCAACCCACGCTTGATCAATCACATTGATCATCGAGATGTGCTCTACACATGCACATGCCCATTAAGACCAACGTTCTGTTATGTAGGTTTCTAAATTGAAAACAGAATCCCCCCTCCCCCTTCAGAATCCCGGCAGTGATACCTTCATATTTGTAGCTCCAGGTTCGAAGGCTGACCGCAAACCTAGCTTCGGCTGATCCCCAGAAATTGATTGGTGCGCTATACTATCGGAGGCAGAATTTTAATTAATAACTGCACCCCTCCCCCTGTGGAATTCGTTTTGTCTCTCTGTGAGAGAAAATCGTGAACCGCCACAAAGTCCGTCAGTCTCCAGGTGAGCATTTGCGAGAAATGTTGGCGAGGGCGTTGAGGAGCGAAATACTTCGGAAATTCTCAACATCAACGGAATTCCCCTTCTTTAGCACGAACACTTTCATATTGACCCAGCGCTCTGTAACGTCGTCAGTTTGGAGGATACCGTATAAAAGCGATGGGATGAATATTTGACGCTCACGTGGCATGTTCTTTGAAATGTCATTGAGTTGCGTTATCTCGTGGGCGCTTTTTGTCCTAAAAGACTCGGCGATTTCAACTATCGCTCGGTCTTTTACCACCTCGCTCATCCTTGCCAGCCTTGCATCAGAATCGACCAAGTCTGCGAGACGAGCTCCTCTGTAACTCTCTAATAAAGTCTACAGAAAGGTATCCAGCATCACCCATATCTGCCGCAGAATGTCTGGATGGCTGATATACAATTCATACAGTATTTGTTACAATAATTCAGTAGCGACCAACACTGTAGCATGAAGATGTACAGGAGAAAAAACAATGAATAGCAACACAATTCATACATCTATAACCTCAACGATCATAAATAACCTCCACCGCATTACGAGTTTCATTATCAAATGAATCATCCGGAACACTTAGGATCATGATCATCTCACTTCTCCAAATGAGAAGGACGTCCATTCTCGATTGGTAATCGTTTTATTCGAAATCAAATAAGAGCAGCAGCGCAACACATTCAGTATGTGTTTCTACGTACCCCACGATTCGGAAATGCCCCGATGATAGCTATGTCTGTATTAGGTCGCATGGAATTCTATGAAATCAGAATATCCCGACAGTTCGTAAACTGCTTTATTCATGAAACACAAAAGGAGTTTTTGAATTTGAATTTTGAATTTTGAAAAGTTTATTCATGAGAGTCATGAGAAGTCCATATCAACATACACACAACTTCCTGCAAAATTATAATAAATGAAAGAATATGACAAAAGGGGTGCTATTGCGAATAATAATTGCACGCCATTAGGCAGGAGCCCGTGGCGACGTGCAAGAGTGCTGCCTCACAATAAGAATAAATAATCTAAGGTTAATTATTATACAGAACAATAATCAGACTCTGCGTTTCAGCGCCGAACAACAATCCGCATCCGCATCGCATACCGAGATCTGGCACATTGGTCAGTTTATGCATCGATTCACCAACTTTCAAGAAACCGAAATACATTGAATAAATGAGGAAACCTGAAGGGGGGGGGGGGAGGGAGCTTATGCGTACATACTTTGGAGAATCTCATTAGATTGCTGCATTCCTAAGTTTAAAACCCATGTACTCACTACCTTCTTAAAACTATTCCTGGATGGGGCCCTAAAGGTTTTAACCTCAACTGGAGATGCATTAAAAATTACATGAATGAGGTAATGAGTACATTGATTGATCAATTAACTGCGCTGCACTTCTGAAATCAGGGACCTGCCCGTTGGACCAGAGGAAAAACCCTGCAAATTATTACACAATGGTTTATTATTCTCATGAACAGCTTGACCTAGTATTAGTGCTCCCCCATCCCATTCGACTCAGCATCGAATACTAGTAAACCATACGAAACATGTCCTGGCTACAATGGAACTATGGAAAAAAAAGTCTGATGATTTTGCCCCGTCGGGGAAATTGGAACGGGGGCGCTCGAAGCGAACCCACGTTCCGAGGCGAAAGGGGAGTTGGGAGGCAAGCGAGCGGGAGGCGCGCTCGCTCGCCTCGAGCGCGGTTGCTTTTTTAATGAGGCGGGCGGGGAGGGAGGGAGAGAGTTCAAACGACGAAACGCTGTAGCTCCCGCGTTCTACTGCGTTTCGTTAATTAGTTTTACCGGTTTTTGCCGATTACAACCACGGGCTTCGTCCGATCGGATTGCCGAGATGGCGGGCACAACTAGACCCCAAATCGGATTTTTGGGCGAAAGAACGAATTTTTTAGACCACGTTAAAGGCACAAAACGGCCTGGACGGCGGACGGCGAATGGGGGACGGGGGATGGCGGACGGCGGACGGACATTGCAAATTTGGAATCTCCAAGTCTTGAAACGTAAAGTATCAAATTTTGTGGGGGGGTTGTAAAACATTTTTCGTGACCGAAAACATAGGGTTATTATTCAGAATGAATAATAAACCAAAAATTGAGAGATGTACGGTCCAAACCAGAACCAATTAAAGATGTTTTAACGGAAGTTCTTCACACTAAATCACTGTGCTCTGAACCTCATAAACAGGGCCAGGTAATACATATTTTCCACCACACCCTTATGGTCATATTATTTACCAGTGTCGTCCCAGTTACCACAAGGTTCCCTGAAGCGCAATTCCTTCCACGTTCTTCTGTTTCCTTATCAAAGTTGCTGTTCCGTAACATGTATGTTCCGATTTATGGGGTGTGCGGAGGCAGTACCGGCCTCGCGGCCCTGACCTGCCTCCGCCCCATCGGGCAACAAACGGGGAAAGAGACTGCCTCCAGCGAACCCACGACCACTGGGATATCTGCCAGATCCCATAAATGGGTACCAGGGATCCAGTGGGTTTCCCCGCCTTTGCCCTGGATGCCAGCAGAGCATCCACCTTACGTGGACCTTCCCATGGTGCACCAGCTTGCGCCGCGGGCTGTGCACCCCCGCAGTACCATTTTGGGAAAAATATCCCTTAAGGCTAGAATGGTCGCTAGCCCGCCCTGAACTTCCGTCCAGACTTACGGCTTTGGGGATCTCCGCCTTGGGGGGGTTTGGACTTGCCCCCCCTCGCCGGAGGACCCCAGGTCCCTGGTAAGCAAAGGCCCTCCGCGTACCGGCAATGCCCGATCACCAGATGGCGGAAGCGGGCCCCGCAATTCCAGTTTTCCGTCCCCTACAGTCGGGGTGGCACAAGCCACCCCCGCTGCCCCCATCCACCCACACCCATACCCAAAACCCAGACACCCACACAACCACCCACACAACCACCCACACCCAATAAATTACAGTCACACCATACCATTCACACACTAACCTATTTACACACTCACGCAATAAATTACATTCACACTACCCCCATTCGCACTCCACATTCATACCTGCCGGCTGGGGGGGAACAACCCCCAACTGGCCTCGAGCCCACCCACGCATAAGTGGACCCCCTGGGACCCGTCGTATAGAGCTTTCTTAAAGCCCGGGGGATCCAGACGGTCCCGAAAATTAACAGATTGGCAAATAAACATAATCAAAACCAAACTCAATCCACCCGCCCACCCACACACACACACACACTCTCCCCACCAACATCCCCCCCCTGATGGGGGAGTACTTTATATTCCTCCCCCACCCAACCCCCTACCAACTATCACACGACACAGACACATACAATACACAAACCGTACACTCCTAATTAGTCCTAGCCCACCCTCCGCCACAGCCCAAACCCTGCCCCATGCTATGCTGTTCCGTAACAGTCATAAGAGCTGACAGTCATGGATGTTGTGGTTTCACTATCGTGTACAGATGGTCACGGTGGTCCAGAGGGAAACCCCGTGTTCGCGCGTTGCGTTACCAGGTGCTATTGTAACCAGCAGATGATTGCAGTGCCTAGATGGGCTTTCTTTGTTGCAATTCAGAACAGTGAAGTTGGTCACATGGGCGATGACCACGCAGTTCACCTCTTTAATGGGTCTGAGCATGCTACAAACAAACCCTGTGGGAACCCTTTCTTGATGGACCTTTGAGTGGAGATATTTCGCGATCTACAGTGTAACCTGGGCCCATAAAAAATTGTTTCGGCCGTTTCCGAGAACCCGAGAAGTGCAAAAATCCCTCACTTGGAACGTTTTGGTCTCCTATCTCATTCCTGTCAATGGAAACTGCTCATTTTAACAATGATAAATATAGGAGAAACCTTAGCCTCTATGCAATGAAAAGACAAAAATGGACTGCATCGCGTAACTTGGTGTGACCTACCCTTCCGTATTATGTAGGCACAGTGTAATTAATAGTGGTGGACCAGATTAGGTATAGGATCAGAATAGGATAACCCATTCCCTAAAACGCATCGTAGGTCTACTTCGAGTCGGAGAGGTCTAGATCCCGGAACAACCGAAACAATTTTTGATGGGCCCAGGTCACACCGTTGATCGCGACGTATCTCCACTCAAAGATCTATCAAACAAGAAGCCCTAGCATCAACCCACGTCTTGCTCAGAGTCCACAAAGGTGGAATGCGAGGCCGTTGCTTAGTTGAACAACCTGACTGTGCTCCCAGCCTTTAGAGTTTCAAGGTGAGATCATTCAGACACTGGAACTAATTGCTCGTTACTATTACAATACTACAAACTGTGAGGTTGGCCATGTGAAATGATGTAGGAGGTCCCTTCGTTGCTAGGGATTGGTGGTGGGCGGAGCTCGAAGGTGTGAAAGGGAAGCGATGATAATCATGGTAAGCGGCAACGGCTGGTAAAGCAACGTGCGAACACAAGGTTTATCGTCGTTCCACCGTTACACCCACGACCGACTCCCGCTGCCTTTAAAGAACGTATCACGGCGAACAAGTGTTACTGGACAACCTTGAACCATGGGCTCTGACGTTTCAACACAGTAATATACCTTGCATGTACTGGAACCAGGTGTGTAAATAATGTTAATATTAAATTCTAAATAAGTAACTTCACCGTAAAATCCTTCCCTGATCTGGTTGCCGGCTCCTAGAGGGCATGAGGGCAATGAAACTGCCTCGCGAAAAGGGGCACGGAATCCCTACCCATCGGGCTTGAGCCTCACATAGTGACAAAAAATCATCTCAATCGGCAGGTAGCCCGATGGGGAACACAGGAAAATCGCGCACATTGGCATCACCAGCAACGGCTGAAACAGGAGAAAAGGCTTTTTGTGCCTTCTTGTTGAAGGGCGAAGACAATGCTAACACTCTCCAGATAGGATCTAAGAATCCTTACTAGTTTCCTCACTGGAGACTCTAAATAGAACCCCTCAACAAGATGGGCATTTCAAAGGAAGTTGTGTACAGATAGTACAGTGAGAAGGATGAAAGGGTAGAACACATCCTCTGTGACTGCCCTGCTTTGGCATCCAGGCGCTTCGAATATTTTTCCCAGGGGCTCATCGAATCCCAAATTGCAGCCGAGTCTGCGGCGAAGGACGATGTTTGTGGCCGCAGTGACAAAAATACTCAGTCCTGTGTGCTCTCAGACTAAAAAACCCTGCAAATTATTACACAACGGTTTATTATTCGGATAATCAGCTTGACCTAGCATTAATGCTCCGAGATCCATCCTGTTCGATTCAGCATCGAAAATATCATAATGAAACCCAAAAAGGTCGAAAAGAACTAAAATCGTAATATCGTAATATTAAAATAAACAAAAAACGAAAGTATCTAGAAAAAACTGAATTTTAATATGAAAACATGCACACTAAATACTAATATCAAAATTTAACCAAAATTGATGAAAAAACCAAAATGAGAATGAAACGAAAGAATCTAAAAATTGAATCGTATTAAAACCAAAACGTCGGGGAAATTGGAACGGGGGCACTCAGCCAAAGCGTCGTCGTTGGGTGGCCAAAGGGGTCGTTGGGAGGAGGGGAGAGCCGCCTGGAGAGGGGTTGGTTTTTTAAAGAGGGGGGGGGGGGGGGAGGAATTCAAACGACGAAACGCTTGTAGCTCCCGCGTTGTACTGCGTTTCGTTAATTTTTTTAACCGTTTTTTGCCCATTACAACCACGGGCTTCGTCCGATCGGATTGCCGAGATGGCGGGCACAACTAGATACCAAGTCGGATTTTTGGGTGAAAGAACGAATTTTTTAGACTACGTTAAAGGCACAAAACGGCCCGGACGGCGGACGGCGGACGGGGACGGGGGACGGGGACGGGGACGGGGACGGCGGACGGACTGTGCAAATTTGGAATCTCCGTGTCTTAAAACGTAAAGTATCAAATTTTGAGGGGGGGTTGTAAAAAATTTTTCGTGACCGAAAACATAGGGTTATTATTCAGAATGAATAATAAACCAAAAAGTGGCTACCTGCCAAATAAACTTTGAAATTATGACCAAACAAAACTTTGGGACTTCTTCAAAAACTCCGGACAATCCAGTTTTATAGGGAATAGCCCTGTAACGTGGTATACCAATCCGTTTTCTATCATCTGCTAGATCCTTGGAGACCAAACTCGATGTTGCTTCCCGAAGAGCTCTATTTCGCATTTAATGCGTGGTATACCCATACGGTTAATGAAATAGGTTTACCGCGTTTATAGGTATAAAAAGTGATCCATTTATCACTTGAAAATTGCACATAAGCCAGTCAATCAGGCCATTCCGATCTAATCAAGATTGATCAACGGTACAAGCGATGGAGTGTTAAGATAAGCTACCCCAGCCGACAGTTCACATATTTTCGCAAGTATTCCATCCATCCATCCCGCTAGAAGGGCGCTCAATCCTAACTAACCCGTCAGTCCGATACCAGGGGCTCATTCTTGATAGTAAAGTTGTTGGCGACGACCACAAATCAGGCGCCGTCGCTAGAACTCGGCAGGGAATGCACCCACGTGAATTCCGCCTCTCAAGTCCCGTTATATCTCATCGGATGTCAAACGGCTGTTCATTCCCATATGACCGATGCAGATGTTTTATACGATTTTTTGCATCTGCGTCTTCCAGATTAAACACCTGGGCGCAGCACACGACTTTCCTTGGCCCCACGCCCGTCCAACAATTTTTATCGCTCTAGTGGCTAGTAAAATGAGAGTTTCATTCCGTTTATAACTACTTTTCTACGGAAACCGGAAGTGAGTTCCTCCTACTCACGCCACGAGCATTAATGAGTAATCAATGAATTGGCAATCAATGAGTAGGTTTGTGTTGAGTGTTGTTTGGAATTATTGGGTAAAAAGTGTGTGAAGTGGAAATGTGGCTGCTGGAATATCTAAGGCTGTTCCTAATTATCCTAATAACGATTCATAACCGAACCCTCAGGATTATTACACCCGCCCTACGGTCGTTTAGGAATACAAATCTGCATCGTGATCTCGATATACCGGACGTTTACTCTGTGTTACAACTGTGTCACGCTTGGCATCTCGAGTCGTTACTGACCTGTCCTAATCGTCTCCTTGTACAACGTCCCGCCAACAGGCGCCAGAAACGAGAATTACGCTCAGATCTCGCAGTTCAATGCACGAAATCATTTGCCCATGTTCACTCGCGTTGTATCCTGTGTTACTCTTTATCATCTAGACCCGACATTAATCTTGGTTCTGCAAACAATAGCGTGAAAGTTCTGCAGCCTCAACGCTGCGCGGTAAAAACGCAAATTTTTATTTGAAAGAAAAAAGAAACCCCAACATAGATACATCGAGAAAAGTAAATAATGTAATTGAAATGTTATGTTATGTGGTCTTTTGTGTTATTGAAATATTCATTACGTGATTGCAACGTGATAGGTGGGCAGGCTGGGTCGTACCACGGGCATGTCGAATTCCGAAAAAAAATATCTGGTGCGTTGCAACACACAACTTTCCTTAGCTCTACGTCAATTCACTTTGTACATGGCTAATTCTATTTAATCAATTCATTTATCACTCAGTTAATTTGAACTTAGTCAAACAACGGCAGCAGGAAGCGGTAGCGCTTACAGTTCCAGATTTTATTGTGCTGTTCGTACTCATTGCAACTCCATTATTGAGCAATTGGTACACAGATAATTAATGAGGCTGTAAACACAAATTTTTTTGAGAAGGATAGTAATTACTTTTGCAGAGTTATTGGGTAAAAAGTTTAGAACTGGTAGAAAGCGAAACGGCGGTAGTTGAAATTCAGGAATTTCTGGAGTGAGCCCCATGTATCTCATGAGCGTTTTTAAATACGTACCCTATAGGTATTGGATTGGACTAGAGTACCAATTTTCTTTAACATTCTACTAACATTCCAGCGGAGTTTAAAAGGAAAAAACCAAGGCAAAAATCTTGATAATTTATTGTGCTGCTCTCGTCATTTTCCCACAAATGGGAATTTTATGGTATAATTATCTTATTAAGAGCTATATATACAAAAAACTTAATCAAAATCGTTAGAGCGGTTTTTGAGAAAAAAAATTTGGTGTTTTGATCACTATGATAACTATAGTTAACTTTCGGTGGATTTTGCCCATACCCTTATTTTTGCGTCCCATGGTAACCTGTAGGCTAGACATCAAGTTTCAACTGATTTGGTTCGGTTGTTTTCTCTAGAAACCGCGCTAAAATCAATTTCATCGAAAATTCTGATAGTTTATTGTGCTGCTCTCGTCATTTTCCCGCAAATAGGAATTTCATGGTATAATTATCATGTTAAGAGCTACCAATATTAAAAATGTAATCAAAATCGTTAGAGGGGTTTCTGAGAAAAAAAATATTTGTTGTTTTGATCACTATGATAACTATAGTTAACTTTCGGTGGATTTGGTTCATACCCTTATTTTGGCGTTCCATGGTAACCTGCGAGCGAGATATCAAGTTTGAGCTGATTTGGTACGGTGGTTTTCTCTAAAAATCGTATACAGACACACAGACACGCAGACCATCAGTACCCCTGGCCAGACGATGAAGTCTTTAGATCGAAGGCGCTTGGCACACAGCATCTTACCAGCCAGAGAAGATCAAACAGGTACGTTAACTGTAACAGCTACTGAACGTCGTAGGGTGGATGTGTCACTGGAAGCCGACCTAAAGGTAGTAATGTTTTGAAATAAGTATGTTACGTAACATTGCATTATGTAATACTACGTTACGTTATTTTTCAGCGCACCCCCGATTAACTGGGTCTTTGACCTCCAAAATGTCCATACTTGTCCTAACGGGACTCACTGGCCCTAACGGCAAAGTCGTTGTTTCTCCCAACGCTTGCTGTTCTCAAGCCCTTTTGTTTGCCTATGGAAAGTCCTCCTCTTCAGTTATTTCCGATTCATGATGGATTTTCCCATCTTCTGGACTTTCCCGAATTTCCTTTTCCCTCCCCTCAATTTACATTCCTCTTCACAACAGGCAGCTTCTCCCAAACTTCTCCCAGCCTTTGAGTTCTCACGATAGTCGGTCATCTCCCAGTTCTCTCAATACACATTCATCTAATACAGTCGTCTTCCAGTTCTCCCAACAGACACTTGTTTCACCTCTCATCGACATCTAATTCGGATTTCTCCTTCCTTTCCCGTACAACCAGTTTCACGCCTCCAGGGCCCCCCTTGTTCACTCAAATTGTATCCTGTTCTAGTGATCTCTTCTTCATACATCTAAGTCGTAAAATCTTGTGATATCCCAACTCTTCAAATTACAAGTTTGTGCCACACTAAAACCCGTCTTTGAGATTAATTCAAGTCTACCCTGGTCAAAACAGTTATGATACTGATATAAGACTGAGGGAGTTTTCAATGAAAACATGTCTTAAATCATTTCGTGTTGATTGAACATATTTCTTCAATACCATGGCCTTTTCTTGAATGTTATCAACGTCAATTCTAAAACCGGTCCTTTCTCACCACTCGGATCAGCGACCTGCGTATCCTCCTTTTCATGTGCTCTTGTATTTTGAGTTTATAAGGTAAGAAATCATTCTGGGCCCGTATTTATATTTGGTTCACTTAGTTGCTAGACGACGTGGCGCTTCTCTGCCGGAGCTCATACCGCTACACGGCTGAGAAATTTCAGGAAACACGTGCATCAGATTGAGAACTAGTGTAGAAAATGGAGAGTCAAACTAGGTCCACACAAATCACAACTTATAAAATTCAACAAAAATCACACGCTGTCATAACCTTAAACGGCGATACTGTGCCCTGGACCAACTGTATATCTGGGACACTACTCAGAGGCGAAACTCACGTGGGCCTCTCAGATTACAGCTCTGGTAAAAAAAAGAGATACGTCTTATTCCCAACAAATTGTGACTTCTACTCAGCCTGAAAAGATAAATGTACCTTGCACTACTCCGTCCCGTATAGAACTACGGTAGCGGGACTTGAGGTTCAGCCCCTCGTCCAAAACAGATACCTACGGCTCGTAACTAACTCTCCTTGATATGTTCACCATCCCGCATGCTGATCTCCAAATGCCCTCAGTCCACGACTTCGTTAAAAAATAGCATCGGAAAACTTGAACGAAATCATAACGTTGATCTTCTAGTGCTGTCTACTCATTCCTCACTATGACCTTACCACTATCTCGACCCCCACGTGACTATTTTATTAGGTGCGTTTCGCGTTATTAATTTTACTATAACAGTTTGGAACCACTGCCGAGGGGTATTCCTATCCCAAGTGGTGCATTGTCATCTGAAAGCTGGGAGGTGGAGAAAGAGCGGCACTACCAGGTTGTCTCTGGAGAAAGACTGAGGCCTGACATCGTCGCCGTTGGTCCTGGCCAGTCTTCAATGATCCTGGATGTCCAGGTAGTAGTATCTGGTAGCAGGGATCTTTCGCTAACTTTGCCATGAGCGTAAATACGACAGGACGGATCTTCGTTTGGCGGTGTCAGAAGCTCGTGGAGTGGGATGCAGCATTGACCGTGTCCTGGCGTGGTGTGTGGTGCAAGAAAAGTGCTGAGGAGATGCGTCGGTTGAGTGTGTCAGCAGTCGTTCTCCGCGGTATCACTACCCAAGTGTTGCTTGGGTCGTACCTAAACTGGTGGTCGTTCTATCGTGGAACACCCTATTCTCCTTCTTTCCTTCCTCCTACTATCCTTCTATCCCAAGAGCCGGCGGAGCGTCCTCCTAATTTCCTTACCTACTATTTAGCTTCTCCTTTCTGGGTGCCACATTCCCATTTACGGAGAGCTCTGGAAAAAAATATCCGTATAAAAATCCGTTAATACCTACTTATTTTAATACGGGTTAATTTGTGAGGGAACCGCTGAACCGATTGAGCTGAGTCTTTTTTGTTTTGTCAATGATTTTTTGTAGACGCCAAAATAACGTAATGGGCGATTTCGGTAGATGAGAAAGGGGGGTGGGGACTAAGATGTACGAGGATTTTTCGCATTTGTCACGAAAACGACTCTTCGATTAAACTTTCAAATTATCTTCCACGATGAATGGAGCATATAGGCAAAAAAAACAAAAATAGGTTTTTTACGATTTTTGGCTAGCCGGCTTTTCACCAAACTCACAGAATGTTTTTGAATAGTTAATACCTACATATTTTTCTGCATAAATGTTACTCTGACATTCAGTGAACAGAGATGAAAATAAAAATGTGTGGACAACCGTGTTGTTTTGAATATTTTTGTAATTTCCCGAGTAACCGCGTCACTGAACTTTATCAATATTATGGACTGGAGCTTTTCCTCCGCAATTATTTCTGTATCTGTTGAATGGAGATATAAGTCATGTTAGCTCTGATTAGGAGATCTGTCGAATATTAATTTACCGTTTTTCCAATTTTCTCAAAAACGGCTCCAACGATTTGGATCAAACTCATGGAGTACTGTCAACTAACTAGTACCTACATTTTGTTCTCCATAAATGTTTCCGTGGAAACGCGTTGAACGAAAATATAGCGCCCGTACTGACGGCAGGTCGTCGAAATTACGGGGGTTGCGGAAAGTTGTGTTGCCGCGCACCAGATATTTTTTATTCAATTCAGAATAGTTTAGCGGCATTATTTGTTTGACTGTTTGGAACAGGATTTTCATGCTCCTGACAGAATGTTTCAATCTGGGTTAATTAGCTCGTGCCTGAGCGGGTTTGAGGGAATGCTTTGGCTGACCCCCGCTGCTTCCAAGTTCAACATTTTGGTCTTTCGCAAGCGATTCGCGGAGCAAAATGAAGTTCGAGCCGTCAGAAGGTCTTCGGAAGCTGTGACGAAGATGACCGTTGTCTACTACGAGGGGGTCATCGTTGAGGAGGGGAAGAGTCGTTCAAAGGAGAAGAGCCAGGGACTGGGACTGGGACTGGGACTGGGAGACGAGAGACAGGTGGCAGGTGGCGTAGCGGCTCCGTGTCTCCCTAAGCTTCTACCTCGACTTGAACTTTACTAGACCAGCCTTTTTTTTTCTTTTCTTTTTTTTTTTTTTTATTCTTCTTTCCTATCTTCTTTCTTCTTCCGTTTTCTCTTAGTCGTAAGGTACTTCTCTTCATCTGAAACCTCACGATTCTGAGAACCGCGTTGTCCGCCTTTCTAACGGACCTTCATTTACCATTTCCCACTTGTCCACATGCCGCAGCAAACTCGGCCTCTGAGGACCTTTTTCTTCACGTCTCTCTCTCTCCCCTCTTTTTCTCCTCCCCGTTCGACTCCCTGTGCATTTATTTTTAATTGAGGCCCGAGACGTCGATTCCGGTGCTTTCGTCCGCGATGGATGTCACCCCGCTCCGGGTACAAGTTGACAATTCGCAGAAGTCGCTGCCGGTTTGACTCGTCGCCTCTTCCCCTGAGAGACAGACTCATAGGAGTCGTCTACTTGACCTCATCTCCTTTGCGACTAACTGAGATACCGTTTTCGTCGCCGCCCGCCGATAGAACGGGGCCGCAACGTGACGCGAGCCGCAGGATCATCGTCCTGACGCTGCACCTTCTCAAAACCCCATCGTTTCCTGGTCTCCCTATTCCATACTGCTGCAGTACAACTAGAGAACTGCAGTCATTTATATAAACTGTTCCAAACTAACCCAATCGAAATGGCAAAAGTTATCAAATCTGAACGTTGGCGTGGATGAGTTAGACATGGTTTTCAAAACGGAACCTAAACCGTATTTGCAAGACTGACGTCAAACGAATTAGCTCACAAAGTCACTAACATGAAACTAACGCTCTAAGACAGGAAGTGCTAACCAATGAAGCGTGACTGAAATCTAGATTTTCACGTATGCGGTTGACACTGTCACTTCAGCAAGAAATAAACTCGCTCCAGGAATTTAGTGACCAGTAGGCTTTAAAAGTAAAATTTGACAAACGCAAAATAACGGGTTTTCGTTGAGGAGGAAGAATGAAGATCATGGACGTATAGACAGGTTCGAGTGGAAGTCAGGTCGTACAGATATTTAGGTGTTACATTCTCCTTCGAAAAGCATTTGAAAGATAAAGCAACGGCTGCTAAGGTGAGTATTGCAGTTGGATATGCCCATCAGAGCGAAATGTGAAGTACTCCAGGCGGTAGCTCGCTCTATCCTTCGTTATAATGCTCAGGTATGGGGATTTCAGCAATTATTATAGAAAATGTTTTGCGAAGAGAATCTTCCATCTGCTGCAAAACACCCCAAACTATTTAGTATAACTTGAGTCTGCAGTACGGCCTTCGTCCCCCCTCCCCCTCTCATCCTACGTGTCAAGTAACAATTAATCGGGGATTATCTTGGTTCAAAAGGTGGATTGCGTTCGCTCAGGGAGCGCTTTGCAGTCAGCTGGAAGAGGTGCAGGAGAAAATCAAAGAGTTGTCGACTGGCAGGAAAAGCGCTCGCTTCAACTGGTCGCATGTATAGATTCATGGACTCGAGAGTGCGATGCGTAGACCTTCCGGTGGGTTTGTACGGGGCGACTTACTGAAGCTCTGCAGTCGTCGATGCCAATCGAACAGTACCCAAAGACCTTCAACGCTTCTTGGCGATCTGTACCGTTCTAGCGGAATTCCTGATTGTGTTGAATGAGGTTATCTGGCTACCGCTGGCTAGATACTACCAAAAGGTATGGGGATATAGAGCGGAATAGGTTCGACAATTCATTTGGAGGGAACGACTAGTGCGAGCAAAACCGAAGTCATGAATTCCAAAACAGACGAAGAAAGTTGAGCATATTCGTACAGACGTGCGCAGCTCATTGTAAACACTCGTGTACATTTATATATATTGAAAATTATAGTTAATTTTTCGGTAAATGCCCTTTTTTAGTACAAACATTTTCTTCTCCACACTTATCTCTATGGAAATACGGTGAACGAATGCGCGGAAGGGCCTATGAACCCCATGAAGCAAAAATAGGTTTTTTTACGTTTTGTGGCAAAACGGCTTCAACGATTTTCACCAAACTCACAGGATGTTTTTGAATAGTTAATACCTATATATTGTTCCCGATAAATGTTCCTCTGACAGTCCATTGAACAGAGATAAAAATCAAAATGTCGAAAATACTGTTTTTTCGAACACTTCCGTAAATTCCGGGGTAACTGCTTCACCAGATGTGATCAATCTTACGGAGCGTCTTTAAGCCACCCATAACCACATTTTGTTTTATGTAATTATTTCGGTATATATATTTTGAACGGAGATAGAAGCCAAGTTAACTCAGAAAAGGAGATCTGTCGAATATTAATTTATCGGTTTTCCAATTTTCGGAAAAATGGGGCTAACGATTTCGATCAAACTTGCAAAGGACTCTCAACTAACTAGTCCCTACATTTTGTTCTCCATAAATGTTCCGGTAAAATTGCGTTGAACGTTGATATAGGGCCCGCATATTTCTTCTTCTTCATTCTTTGAAATCATCCCATCTATAAAAGATTGCATTTTCGCTCATGCCTTCCATCAAAATCTTCGCATTTTGGCTCATGTCTGCCCTTGTTCGACGGATAGTTACAATGTTCCGAACAACGAAGTGTGGATATAGATTACTAAAAGACACTCGGCATTTAGATTTACGAACCAAACGAACTTTTATTGACAAGAACGGTTGTAATAAAATTATCTTTTCTTTGCGTCGCGTTTTCCGTGATTTTTTTTTTTTTTTTTTTAAAGCATTTATTTATGATAAGTACAAAATAGTATTACAATTTCTCTTGGCCTAAAATGCAACTACTCCCGATGAGCCTTTGCTCGCGCTGGGAGTAGGAGCCGCCTATCTATTAAATTTAACAATTTTTTCCGACACATTTTGGTCTTTTTCCACGCTTATGTTATTTACAGTTTACCTAAGACTTTTCCATCTCGCTATACTCGACTTCCATCTCTAAAGTGAGCCTTTAGGCTCCTCTTAAAGTTACTAAAAATAGGAGCTGCTTTTATTACATCCGGTAGTCTATTATAGTTGAGCACTCCCGAGAATAAGTAGAATCTTTGCGCCGCTGACGTGGACATTCGGGGCATCAACAATGTCACTTGGCTACCACTTCTTGTATTCAATTCACTTTTTTTTCGAATGGTAACGCACGGGAGTTTTCCAACGGTCTTCATTTTCGCGCCAATAGCGGTCACGAGAAGTATATCCGCTGACAGATCCTTAAGAAATCCAACTCCCGCTACGCAGACTTCCGCCCAACTGTTGGGAATGGCCCAGCACTGTGTGGAAGTTCCTGTCGACGATAATATTACTAGGGATGAGCCCGATGCCGTTTATGGGCATCGAAATGATCAAATTTATGTGTGCGGGAAGTGACCGCGTTTCTTACTTATGCAGGACTCAATGTCGACTGCCGGACATTCCTTCGGTTGTTCCATCGAGGACATTTCTTGCTTGTTCTTTCCTTAAAACTTTCGTTCTCGTCTCCACGCGCCATTTCTACCGATTCACGCACTTTACTACGGCAGACCAGCTGGAAGAGTCTGCTAGTGCCCTGCATAATCTTTTCATTTAGTCATCTCTCGGACTTTCTATGACGTTCTTTGACAAGCACCGGTGGTAACAATGGCGACATGAGTCAAAGATTTAGAACAACCTGAGTTTTATCGGAAGAAGGTTTTGAGATACCGGATAGCTCTATAATAGTGTCAATTGTATCCCTATTTCCCTACTTGCCATCTACGAAGTCACCACCGCACCGAGTGAAGATGGTTCATCATTCTTCACACGACAGCTTCCGTCTAGTGGAGATTCCAGCGGACCGCTCATCAAACCGTTCTGCTGGATATTTCTTCTTGTTCGGCATTTTACTGACGACTGAGCCATGTCATCAAATTATTTGTTCCATAAATATGAACACGTTCTCTAGAAGCGATGGTAACTCAGCACGCTTATAGAGAATTGATTCAAAGAGTGGTGGGAAGAAGGCTGATTGAGATTGAAAACGGTTCTGTAACGAGTTTCCTCCGGAGTGTATTGCGTTCTCGTTACAGTGCAACTTTGGAGGGCTGACGCTGCTTGGGATTTGAAGATGCTGTTTCAAGTGATTTGTCGTTCAAGAGACACGTGAGAGCCAGATTTGAGTCATCCAATAGGACCATTAGAGTTCCTCGTAAATTCAAAGGTGTCGTGAAGTGACATCCAATCTACCGTTGTTACCATAACTGCAATCCCATCCAATTCTCGTCAAAACGACGGGTAGAGACGTCTTGACAATGGGAAGTTTGATTCGTTTTTGTTAACCTACAATAAGATTTGGGTTGAGCAAACGCGGTCTCTTGACGAAGAGACTCTAGAGAGTTCAGTGTATTTAAATAATACATTTATATGTGACCTTCTTGTAGTAATTAACGACTGTGTGTCTATTAGCGGACTTGACGGTAAAATGTGATGTGATCGTTTTTCTCTGCGTTCGTGAGAATTATGTGTTATATTCGAGGTAACTTTTAGTTTTAAGAGATGATTGTGCATTCTCTTTACATGGACGGATTTATCTTTAAATTGCGAATGTAACTAACTCTAGTGACCTAAGTACCTAAACCTCTTTGCATATCAGATGAGCCGACGCCAGCGACCTTCCCTGCGCACATTATTCGTTTTATATTGTTTCCCTGATGTCCAAGTCAGGTCGTCAGGATGTGAGAAGAAGGTCGTAATGGACGCTGGCAGGGGAGAGAGGTGGCCTGTGAGCGAAGGAGAGTGCGGGCGGTTGAAGGTTTTGCTTTGGGAGGTAATGGCCGAGTTTCTGCGGTCGAGAGAGGTTGACAAACGTAATTAGTTCTATTGGAACAAAAAGCATCAAAGTAGCGAGTTTTAATTCGTTTTATTTGCCGTTTGGGAATCGGGCCCAGTCTTGAGGCCGGGCCAATAAAAAGGAGCGGAATGGGCCTCCAAGCCCCCATAACCGCATGCACACTCGCCCTGCTTAATGCCCAAGCTACCAATTACTGCTTTGTTTTTCTTCTGGCACCACGTACAAATCAGCAAGGGAGCCGAGTTGGTGTTGGATGGGAGGCAGGCTTCATCCCTGGAGAGCTGTTCTCCCCCGCCCTTGATCTTCGTGTCCTCCCCTGTAGAGCCGCTACCCATAAGCCATTCCATCACCGCGTGGCTCCATCTTGTTTTAAGTTATGGTTTCCTGCTCTGCTCGCTTTACTCAGTTCATTTGCTGACCATATAATTAGCTCGAACCTACTTGGTGCTCATTTTGTGCTACGGAAAGGAGAGGAAATACATCTTTAGTCGGCTCCTCCCTGCTGTTTAATTATTTGCTTCTGCCGGCGCCATAACAACGATCGGATGCACGAAAACACAGCGACATACCCTTCTTAATACTTCGCGAGACAATCGCCCGTACGTGCTATTACTCGCAAGACGACAAGTTACTTAGTTAGAACTCGAATATAGTTCACGACAAAGCACCATATTTCGACCACTTCTAATTGAGTTGGTTTCAGAAAAATGCTCATGCTAGTTGTTTGCTATATTTTCAGTTGGGAAGGATAAACAATTTCTGTGATTAAAATTGTTCAAATTGCCCATTGCGTTTTTAAGATCTATCCCCCCTCCCCGCCATCACAATCCCCCCCCCCCCCCACCTCGAAAGGTCAGTCACTATGCACGTTGTTTTTGTGCTTGAGTCGAGTGGAGTGCCACAAATCATCACCTAATGTTGCAAGCACACCAAGCTGCTGGTGGCTGAGTTAAAAACCCAGCTCATCCTTTTGAAGGGAAAATTGAATAGTTGAATTGAGAAGCCAGTCAAGTACTTATGAGTCAACATAGATGAGAGGTGGCGTTTTAGCCAACACCTCCAGTCCCTCAGAGACACTACCTTCGCAACGTTTGCCTCATCAAGGGCAATTAACGAGTTCACTTGGGGCGTGCGATGAATGGGGGCTAGATAAATGGCAAGCGCGATGGGAATCCTCGTCAAAGGCGCGTGACGCGCATGAGTTTTTTCCGGGCATCGGTGAATGTCTTAGGAGAAAGTGGATCGAGTCTAGCCACTGGACGAGCCAGTTCCTCGAGGGAACAAGAAACCACATGCTACTCCACTATACTTCTTACAATAGTCAGAGACGTTCGTTGGAAGAGTAGCCACATCTTCTAGCTCTGACTGCTACAAAGCAAGCCTATAACCATTTTGCTAAGTTCACGAAGAAGAAACGTGGTCACAGTTGACCTGCTCTTTTGAAACGCCTACCAGATGGTACGGGATTCCTCAGGTGGTCACACACGGGCAACAGCTCTCTACTAGAGATAAATTACAACCCGCAGTACTCCCCCCCCCCCCACCGAATGGGTTGGACCTAAATCGATGCAGCCTTGTCATGAACTATTTATGTTAAATATCGCTAAGCTTCATAGGCCTAAATCACATTTTACCGTATTTTTTAGGAGTTTCTAACGGAAGAACAAAAATCAAAATCGTTAGAGCTATTTTTGGTACATTTTGATTCCACGAATCCCTTTTGGTTTATTACTCATTCTGAATAATAACCCTATGTTTTCGGTCACGAAAAGTTTTTTACACCCCCCCCCCCTCAAAACTTGATACTTTACGTTTCAAGACTTGGAGATTCCAAATTTGCAATGTCCGTCCGCCGTCCCCCATTCGCAGTCCGCCGTCCGCCATCCAGGCCGTTTTGTGCCTTTAACGTGGTCTAAAAAATTCGTTCTTTCGCCCAAAAATCCGATTTGGTATCCAGTTGTGCCCGCCATCTCGGCAATCCGATCAGACGATGCCCGTGGTTGTAATGGGCAAAAAATGATTTAAAAAATTAACGAAACGCAGTACAACGCAGGAACTACAGCGGAAGTCAACGTTTTGTCGTTGGAAGTCCCTCCCTCCCGCCCGTCCTAATAAAAAACAACCCGCCTCGCAACGCTGCCTGCCCGCTCAACTCAACTCCCCTTTCGCCTCGCAACCGGTTCGCTGGAAGCGCCCCCATTCCTATTTCCCCGACCCGACGGGGCAAAATCATCAGACGTTTTGTTTCCGTAGTTCCATTGTAGCCAGGACATGTTTCGTATGGTTTACTAGTATTCGATGCTGAGTCGAATGGGATGGGGGAGCACTAATACTAGGTCAAGCTGTTCATGAGAATAATAAACCATTGTGTAATAATTTGCAGGGTTTTCATTGATGAATACTGATAATACTCCAACGGACCAAACGAAAAGGAGTAAGGTCCCTCGATTCGCCTGTTCTCCCTCGAAGTTAATTCCAGACACCGAAATTAAAGCTCTTGGTTTATTATTCGTTCTGAATGAGTTGAATGAAATAATTCGCAGAGGTGTACGACCGCGTCTAGACGGATAATAGTGAAATCACAGTAATTACAGTGAGCCAGTCTACTAATTGAAAGAACTCGCGAGACAATAACTACAGCGAAACTAGTCATTTCATCGTTAGCACTCCTCCCCCCCCCCCAGGGCTCATTAAAACTACCCGCCAGCTCGACTTGGAAAACATCCTGCCCACAGGTCCATTGTAACATTGGAATTTGTAATTTTCGTCGTTTTGTAGTAGTTAGGTATTTAGTATCGTTTACTGGTATTTTTCGGTGCTGAATCGAATGGGATAGGTCTTGGAGCAGTGAGACTAGGTCAAACTGTTCAAGATAATAATAAGATAGCCCTCAAACGTAAATATCCAAAGAAAACTCGATGTTTTTTACAGTGATAGCGAAAACAACTTTAGTCATTTGCGTCACCTGGTATCTCAGAGCAGCATATTGTCATCTATAAGCACTCGCGACATCTCGTTCAACGGAGATGTGAGACAAAATTTACGTTAGTCTGCGTGTCGATGGATGGAAGAGTATGTACGAGCCTTGCAGGAGCGTGAGAAGTGGACCAAGACTACTCAGAACCTCTGTGTTGGTGACCTCGTCCTTATCACGGACCCATCTACTCCTGCTACACGTTGGTTGATGGCTCGGATCCTTGAGTTGCACCCTGGGGATGACAATGTAGTAAGGGTAGTCACCCTCAAGACTGCCCATGGAACATACAAACGCAGCACAGTCAAATTGGTGCCACTGCATCTAGGCCCACTTTGAACTATGCCCAGCCTTTAGTTCTACGTTGGCGATTGGGGGGAGTTTGTTAGGAACTCAAATCGCCAACTCCGATTTCACATCCACCACACCACACTTTCCCGATACCGCTATTTATTGTTTACGTTCCATTACCAGTTATCAACAGTTATGCCAACAGAGCAGCAGAAATTCCAGCACGCTATTGTTCCTAAACCTGACCAACAGCGCTGTTCCCAGCAGCGATTACCGCCCACCACTGGAGGGAACGAAGTTGTAACCTCTTCCGTTTTTTTAATTATTATATTTTTTCTATCTATCGTTATATCATCAGCATCTACCATCACCTTTTTGCGACCTCGTGTGTGCTGTTTTCTTTTCCTCACCGAACTGACTTTAACCATTTTGTTTGGTATCGTTCACGGCATCGTATACGCCGCTCATCTCCTCTCGTTCGGATTCTCACCACCATTCGGACGTGTTGGACAGCGCATCCCGACCATCCAACAGGGAAGACACCGGAACGATTTTGCGCGCTCTCTCAGCGTTCCCCAACTCGTGATTCCGAGTTGGACTTAAACAAGTACCAGATCTTTTTCCATTTGTGTTTTCCCAACCATATTGTTAATAAACTCTTTAAACTCCCCTGTCGCCCATTTGTAGTTGTATCCGGTGTTCAACTCACAATTCACCGTAACTTACACCCATCACACATTATTTTCTGAAGCTGGTAAGCTGTGCGGGGTTATAGCCAACGTCAAACGGCAGGCCCAGAGCATACTCAAACACTGCGTTTTTCTAAGGTTTAAAGGTGGAAGACAAACCATAACAACTGCCAAAAACGAACTAAACATTCAAAACGACCTTGTCAGGTTGAGTGAGGGACAAGAGAACCTACGTAAACCACACAACGTCGACAAATCAAATATACGTGGCCCACGGAAATTCTAAATTCGCCGCGCTTTTTGGACCGACCTTGTGTACACTTACGAGTTCTCCTCCGCCCACATAACATCATTCTTCTGCACTGAATAGGCACCATACGCACGGTATCACTACGATTCCGCCTCCCATATGCGAATGACAGTTATAAAATGTGCTCATGACTGGTGCTTACGTTTAACTTGAGCGGATACAGGTCGCGTTGTATTTCGTTCTGGCTCGTGGAGTTCAAAGAGGATTTCAGATCCACTGCGTACGTTGTTATAATCAATCAAACGAATTTGCATCATTAGGGAGGGTAAACCAGTTATGAAGATCACGCGTGGGCTCAGCGCTCATAAGGGTTTCGTTGAGTTCCCGCTCCCTTCGGCTCCGTGATTCGCAGGATCGAGAAGATCGAAACCGGCGTATGCTCCTCACCCTATTAATGCATTCACCCAACTTGGAGTTTGCTTTGACAATTACGTCGGAGTACCGGGAATTGATTATGATTTTCACGAGGACTCGCTCTGAATGTTTACCGACCGTCGGAAGGGTCGACAGTTGTACAACGGGAATCTAAGCAAGACATTTCATTGGGTCGAGGTTTATTGCAATGTGTGGAGGGATTGTAGACGGTTGAGGGAGGTTTACGTGGTCTACATAATTTGGAGCGAGTTAAAGGGAAGTTGGAGGTTGATATCGACGTGTGAAAGCGAGTGTAATTGTGCGCTGGCTATAACGGCACTCTTGTGTACTATTGCTGGGACAGTCGTGCCCATAAGGAGCTGTTTGTTGGGTAATATAATAAGAACGAAGGTTGGGTGTCCAATGGCCGCCCTGGGCGCAGTTCTACCCCACAGGTAATCCCATTGAATTAGAGGCCTTAATGTTATCCCTTACCGAGTCTTCCTTCTTCTCCGGATCTCCGGGCTTCACTTAATTTTTTATACCATTAGTTTCTGGGTTCTTTAAATTTTAGAACTGGCCCACTCCTCTTCACGCCTGTTGCAATAATATTGTAACATCTTGACATTGTCTTCAGAGTTAAGGTATAAAATTAGTCGCAGACCACTTCCGCAAACACCCACGGCATCTCACTAGTTGTTAACTCGACCACACCCTAACACTAAATGCTCCAAAACCTTCTTTCACATCTTTATTCTGTTGGTGTGACTGCGTCGTGTAATGCTAACGTGAGATATGCCCTTCTCGAGCTCTCTATCTTCCTATCTATCACTAACGTGACAAAATACAGCACACACAGGGTCACACGTCCGGACAGAAAGAGGTGACAGCACATATTGACGGGTTGAGGGCCAGGCCATTGGAATTGCACCACTGAGAGAAGGCTTTGAGGTTCTGCTGAAGGAGAAGGATGTCGGAAGGGTCCGGAATGAACATTTGGAGCTTCAGGTGCTCCAATGGTGATGAGTAGGGCGTTGGAAAACAAAAATGAGTGTCCAATTCCAATACTCCCCCTCATAAGTATTACTGTTCAACAACGCCAAGCTTTCTTCGGAATTCGGTATGCTTCGGACCTCTGACGGCTTTGGTTAAGATCGCATTGGCCTATCTTCACTCTTCCGATAACTAAGCTTGATGATGCCTGTCTGGACTGCTCTTTGATTCTGATGTCCTTCGACGTCAAACTCACGATGGGCTGGTAGATAAACATTGTGCAGTTTGGTTATCATTAAATATCTCAATTTTTGATTGAGATATTCCAAAACCCTCGGCTGAAAGTGCATCGCTTCTTCCGCTCCATCCGTTAAGGCCATCTATTCCGCTTCAGCTGTTGACAAAGCGATAGTCTTATGCTTCCGAAATCCCCAACTCATTGGCCGTCCGGAGTAAATAAAACGGAAGCCTGTATATGGCCGTCTGTCAACGGCGCACGACGCCCAGTCAGCGCCTGCCAGCCCGAAAATAGGGATCCCATATTTTTTAAACAAAAGTCCACTGGTGTCTTAGAGGTAGCGCAAAACTCTTTTACCGGCTCTCCAGTTGGTCTCATCGTGGCAGGCGTTGAACTGACTGAGATTGCTTACAGCAAACGCCATGTCAGGACCAGTTGCTACTGCAACATACATCAGTGAGCCAATTAAATTTTGACAGGTGTAAATCCTGGCTTGCAATTTTTCATGTTGAACTTCTCGAGACGTTCATCGATATATTTGGTTCGGCTCATAAAAATTTCATTATTTTTTAGGAAGAAGTAAATCCCTAAACAGTAGTTCAAATCACCCATCTCCAATTTCAAGTGAGTTTCGTAATTGCTTCTCAATTTTCTTAGTGAACGTTGTACTTGTTGAAGCGACAACGATATCAACATAGACTGAAATGATCTTTTCTTTTTTTTCCCTGGTCAGGATATGCATAAAGACATAAAGGTCGGACGTTTTTGACCAAATCATAACTTCGGTAGTTTATTTATTGACATATTTAGATTCACAATTTAAAAGCATTTTAGAAATTCATCTGTGGAAAATCACATCAGTCAAGTGGCGTTCCTCGTTCGCGATACACTGCTGGAGTCTTTCTTGGAAATTTCCGAAAACTCATTCCAACGTTGCACTCTCAACTGCGACGATTTCCACGCGAATAGCATCCTTCAATTCCTCCAATGTTCGGGGCTTGTGCTGGTAAACACGTGCTTTGAGGTGTCCCCACAGAAAAAAGTCACATGTGGACAAATCTGGGGACCGAGGAGGCCAATGAACGTCACCCAACCTGGAAATAAGGCGGCCAGGGAAAAGAGGACGAATAACGCTCATTGTTGCCCTAGCTGTGTGAGCGGTTGCCCCATCCTGTTGGAACCAAATACGCAGGATTGCAATACGTTTTTGTCTCAATTCAGGTGTAAAGAAGCCGGTTATCATCTCGACATAGCGTTCTGAGTTGACGGTAACAGCAATGCCACTGTCGTTTTCAAAGAAGTAAGGGCCGATGATGCAAGTTTGGGATATGGCGCAACAGACAGTAACTTTTGGGTTATGCAGCGGTTGTTTGTGTAATTGTCCGGGATTTTCATCGGCCCAATAACGACAATTTTGCTGATTCACCATGCCATTGAGGTGGAAGTGAGCCTCATCGCTCATGAACAAAATGAGATCCTCATTTTGTTCAATAAGTGCTTCCATCTCACGGGCGAAGGTCATTCGTTGTGCATAATCCCCTGGGTGTAATTGTTGCACAATGGGCAACTTATAGAGGTAAAACCTCAACTCTAGATGCAAAATACCCCTAACCGATCGATCACTGAGGCGAATTTCAGCAGCATGCAGGCGAGCTGATCGACTCGGGCCGCGAATTAGTGCTTGTCGTACGAGTACATTTCAGTGTTCTCTGGTGTTTGAATCGATCTTGGAGCTCCTGGTGGTCTGGCGAAGTCCTTCAACCCAACGAAGAATGGTGTTTCTAGAGGGAACTCACGCTGGACTGCCGTGACGGACTCGTTATTACGAACGAAACTGTCGTAAGCAAAAACGCGGTGCTCTACTGTCCACAGGTTTGGTTGTTTAACTGGTAAAAAAATGCTAAGACCTCCCGATTACAATTGTCCCTTCCTCACGTTGGTCGACCCATTAGGGGGGAAGTTCTGGCCATTTCAAAAACGTCCGACCTTTATGCCGCTCCCTGTATATGCAGGGATCAGCGTTGGACGGTTTGAAATGTATTATCTTCAAGATGTCGTCTAGTTTCTTAAATCATTGACAGGCTGTTTCAGACCGTAGAAAGCACGTTTCAAAAGACAAACTTTTTCTTTATTCTCTTTTTTCGTGTCTGATAACATTCGTTTCGCCTTGTCCAAAAGTTACTAATTTTTATTACTTTCCGCTACCCGAAGGGAAGGAAAGTATAGTAATCGGCCCAAAAAAAAAATTTGGGTTTACTTCAGATCTTTACGTTTTGAGGCCTACTTAGTCTAAAAAACCTGATTTCGGCGCGCGGTCCGTGAGTGTGTGTGTATGTGCGTGTCTGTAGTTCGATTTGCGGGAGAACGGCTGATCCGATTGAGCTGGTTCTTTTTTGTTGTGTTTGTTATTTTTTTTAGACACCAAAATAAGGTTATGGACGATTTCGGTCGATTGGAAGGGGGGGTGGGGGACGAAAATGTACCAAAAACTAGGGTTTTTCGCATTTTTCTCGAAAACAGCACTAACGGCTTTTGATTAAACTTTCAAATTATCTTCTACTAATCAATACCTAACTTTTCTTCTCCGTACATATCTCCATGAAAATACGGTGAACGGAGATATAGGTCTATGAAGCAAAAATAGGTTTTTTACGCTTACTGGCATAACGACTTCTACGATTATCACCAAACTTTCAAGATGTTTTGAAATAGTCAATACCTACAAATTGTTCTCAATAAATCTTCCTCTGACAGTCCATTGAACAGAGATAAAAATCAAAATGTGTCGAAAATAACGTTTTTTCGAACATTTCCGTAAATTCCAGGGTAACTTCTTCACCAGATGTAATAAATCCTAATGGAGTGTCTTGTAGTCACCCATACCAACATTCCGTCCTCCATAATTATTTCTGTATATATATGTTGAGCGGAGATATAAGCCAAGTTAACACAGAAAAGGAGATTTGTCGAATATTAATTTATCGGTATTCTAATTTTCTAAAAAATGGCTCTAACGATTTCGATCAAACTTACGGACTACTCTCAGCTAACTAGTCTCTACATTTTGTTCTTCGTAAATGTTCCTGTAAAAATGCGTTAAACGAAGATATAGCGCCCGCATATGTAGGTGGTGTTCGAAATTACGGGGGTGGCGGAAAGTTGTGTGTTGCTACGCACCAGATATTTTGAACTCTGTTGAAGAATTACGTTTACCAAAAATCATTCAAGGCCTGCAGGGCTTTCCTTAGAAATGTCTTCTTCAAGTTCAGCATTGAGGCATGCTGTGGATACGTTTCTGCGGCAGCAACACCAAGGAGCAAGCTACAAGATGTGCTTTCTTTCGCTCAAAAGTACCATCTGGATCAAGTTTGTCCTTGAGAACAAAATTGTACGCAGTTGGTTTGTGTTCTGGTTTCTTATCCCCGAGAACCCATGACGAGTGTCCAATACCAATAAATTTCCCACAACTGCACATGTATTTCCTTATCATTTTGTTCGGTATCGAGCTAAGGGTCGTGACTGTGACGATCGTCTATTGATATTACCGGGGAAACGCTCGCATCTGTTGCTACGGAAGCTTTACACAGATTATTCTTTGTAACGCCAGTGCGTGTCCAGTCCGTCATTATGCACGTAACTACGCGTTATCATCGCACATTATTGCCGACACACCGGGGCGACTTTCCCGGTTTTCCTCAGACTACTTCCATTATTCAAAGAACTGCCGCGTTCCAAACGACGCTGCTGTCGCAGGTGTTGTTGCCATTGGCCGACACGGGTTTCGCCCGACCCAGAGATGGCGCACAGGCTCTGAGCGGCAAATACTGTTCGTTATTTTCTAACAGTATGAAATTGGGTTAGTGAGCAGTTTCACAACATAGACAACGTACGTTTGAGTGAATTCATTGAAGCTTATAAACAGTGCAGATGTTTGAGGAACATCACCGATCCGTCCTGTGGCAATAGGAACGCGCGACGACAACACAAAACATGTTTTCTTGGAGGTATACGACCAAAATAAATTTAAAAAATACATCACACAACTTTCCTCAGTCCCCCGTGCAGGTGGAAACCATAGCTCACCGTTTTACGAGGAATGTTGCTGCATTTGAAGTTCCACAGCAATTTATTCAGTTGCTCCTATTATTTAATTAAACCTCAGTCGTATCGGTATTATATTGAACTAGAACGCTCATTTTTACTTGCCCTTGCCCTTAGGGTAAGGGAAGTATCGAGATCGTCTCACAAAACAGTGAAGTTTCCTTCCGGTCTTTACGTTTTGAGCCCAACTGAATCCAGAAATCTTCATTTCCGAGCGTGGTATGTGTGTGCGGCCGTAGTTCGATTTGCGGGACAATGGCTGAACCTGAGCTGGTTTTGTTACTCTTTGACGACGCGAAAATAAGGTTATGAGCGGTTCCCGTCGATGTGAAAGGGAAATGAGGATCGAAATGTACCAAAAACAAGGATTTTTCGTTTTTTCTAAAAAACTTATACAAAATTTATTATATAAAGTTTTATTTATATAAAGTCCGCTCGAAAGACATCTTCATTATCAACAAAAATAAATCTGGTGCGTAGGATGCGTTTCTACGCAAACATTTATGTAGAACAACGTATGTTGTCCGCTGTTCAGGCCATATTTTGCCTTTAACGTGATCTAAAAATTCCTTTTATTGGGAGATTTGGGATTTAATTATGCCCGCCTACTCGGCAATCTTATCAGGCGAAACCCATAGTTGGTACGGGCCAAAAGATTATACAAGAGAAATGAAGAGCAGTGTGTTTGACGGCAGAATGAGAATTTTATTCAAACAAAGGTAAACAACGCGTCACATAACGACACCGATAATCGACACTGCACGTAACGTTCAGTTTAGGCTTGATTATCTTTTTCTCAACAAAAACACGGTTTAAAAAATTGGCCAAAAACAAAATTTCGTTCTGTCGCAATTATGTCTCGTTTGGCACCGTTTCCTCGGTATATTTCGTGAGAACACAGCATAATGAAGCGAATTCTATTACGCGAAAGAACTCGGGGGACAATAGCGACATTTTATCGTATCTCCCCAGCCTACACTCATTTTCCGCACTATCCCCTCCCCCCGTCACACTCCAACCACTCGTCAGTTCGATTCGCCACGTATTTTTTTGACCGTTCGTTCGATTAGGATAGGTCACAATCATGGTGCGGAAAAGAATAATCAACCGTTGCGCACTAATTTGCAGCACTTTTTCTTACCATTTGAAAAGAGCTGAGGAAAATATGAAATTTGAGTGGACAGCTCCTTATAAAAACGTCCCGAAAGGCTTCGTTTAGCGTTTATCAACTATGCGCCAAGCAGGCTACTATGCTATTGGTTACCTTGGTCTAGTTAAATAAGGAGAAATTGAAATACGCATTCTCGACCCGAACAGTTTCAAGAGTGGGTCCTACCAGCTAATTAATTACCGGAATAAATTCGATCGATGGGAATCAAGCGCTACACAAAACTCTTCCATCGTTCGCTTCACGAGAAGGGGCCAGCAAGACTTGAGAGATATGCGGGTTGCACGACACGAATATCCACTCAGGACGACGAAGGGAATGGATCACAGCGGCTGGACACGTTGTTAGAGCCAAGGGCTGAATTACGCATAATATTGAATTGGGGTTGTTTAAAAGGCTGTTTTTGCCCATTTTCACGTTTCGGCAGCTTGGGTGGTTTTCGTCGTTTGCGATCGAAAGGAACTTTGTTAACTCCACGGATCACAGAGGAAACGACGCCTGAAAACCTCGATTTTTATTTGAAAGGGCTATGCGAGTCACATCGCCCCTTTCAAATGCCGTAGCCATTTCATCGCACATCCCTTTCAATCGAAAACTGCACAACGCCGGAACGATGCAACCTAGGTGGTAATATAAGTGGTTTCTGGTGGTTTCTTATTTGTTCTCAGTGGATTGGCGTGCCAGGAGCAACAACAAGAATCATGAGAGTGTCTTTAATTTCTGTTGTGTTTGTGAAGAGTCGAAAGTAAAAAATATTTCCACGTGAACGCTAAGCGCGCTGCTTTAGCCGAGCTGCAGACGCACGCAAGAAAGTCAAAATAGGTATTAAAGTAATTGGGTCCGCCAGTAGTTAAATTATTGAAGTCAACTTTCCTGTTTGGTGAGTCCATCTTCTTTGGCTGGTGAGATACTGTGGGCGAGGGCTTTCGATGTTAAGACATCATCGTCTGGCCGTTAATTCAGTTAGTTGGTCATGGTCTTTTTATAGCGAGATAAAATTGAACGGGATGGTGTTGCGTGGGGGAGGGGGGGGGTGTGAAGGGAAAGGAGCCTGCTCATACACCTTCTGGGAAACCCGTAGGAAGTGAAGGGAAAGGAGTGTAAGGCCAGTTTTGTATGTCTTAAATAATCTGTTGATTGTCGGTTCTACGTCTTTTTGTATAGGTTGGTCTGTAAATCTGTCAGTTGGTTGTTCTCGTTTGTGCAATGTTTTGAGCGGTGCCGCTTGTTGTGCTGATTAGTTCATTTATGATCTGTCCATTGAAGTATTTTGTTTATAGATTTCCATGTTTTCTAATATGTTCCGTTTTCGTCCTTTGTATTGTTTATGTAGTAAGGTGGAGCAGTCCTGTATTTTGGTAGTTTCGTGCCCAAAATTTGAATCATCTTTGTGCCTACTAAGAGGCATACGAATTGCATTCTGTACGGACAACACACTTAGAAGCAAACTAACTGCAAAGGCTGAAAAAACAGACCCACTCGACCAAAGTGGAATAGATAAAATAACTTGGCCGATATAGTTACAGCCAAGGTTATAGGCTCTGCGTTATTGGCAGAGTGAATATAAATTTTTCTTATTATATTGGCTGTTCCTTAACAGGCTGTTATATCATTCGAAAGTCATGAAAGTTGCGGTTTCGCTATCGTGCAAAAACCTGGTCAATCACCAAGACTTGTGAAGGTACGGCTGGTTGTCGTTTAGCCAGTCTACCGGTGAGGCACTGTGGCCTGCCTGTTTCGACGCGTACCATCTGCGAGGGATTCGCAATCTGGTTTCCCACCCGACTTAATTATTTACTAGGGCGCCATTTTTTAAGTGGGCAGATCAACTATGGCCATTTTGTTTGTCATAACCTGCTTCCCAAACTGGACGATTGTGGGATTTTACCACAATCGTTTCTTACTTTTGTAAGAACTACAGTGGAGCAGCACGTGGTCTCTTGTTTTCTAGAGGCGCACGACGTGCAGAATGGAGAGCCTTAGAGAGCAGCACGTTGAAGTCTTCTGTTTGGTAAGGAATTGGTTCGTCTAGTGGTCTCACGCTCAACCCGCATTCTTCCAAGATGTTGGGAGTGTCACACCCGTTCGACGTTTCCCATCTCGCTTGCCATTTATCCAATGCCCTCATGAGTTTGCGGCCCTAGACAATGGCGCAGTAGCCAATCACGCATAGGTAAATGGCCTTGTACACTACGATTGAGAAGGAGGAGGCAGTTCTATCCATCAATACAGTCCACTCCCTTATGTTAACCAGTACTCTAACTGATTCCAATGTGGCCAGCACACGCACGCCACGTAACCCTTTTATTTCTCATTTCTTTGTAGTGTGCTGTAACTCTGAAACACATTTGGTTCAGGATCAGCTACGGTGGTGTGATGTGACGACACCATCTGTCCCTAAGCCCAGTAAATCTTCTGAATTTGTGACTCCTCTACATGGTTCAATTGATATACGGGAACTCAGGCAGTGGCACGACTCCCCGTACTCTTCTGCGTGGGTGAAGAAGACTTCAGAGGGCATCCATGGAAGGGAATACTAGCCCTTCGGCGTTCATGAGGCATCGATTCCTACAGCGATGTATACGAGTCGACAAGTGACCGGGATCGTAACATTGTCGATATTCGCTCTCATGCCTCTGGTAACCAGTTTGAGTCACTGAATCACGGTGCAAGTGTGTCCACGTACTGATTATGGCGGCCTCAAACGTCACGACACAGTCTGCAAGCAGGTTGCTGGTGCTTTGTCATCTGAGGGCTGGAAAATGGAGAGAGAGTGGCACTATTGTGTCGTCTCTGGAAAAGGACTGAGGCCAAAATGTACCAAAAAGCGAAGGTTTTTCTCAAAAAATGGGACAACAATAATTTTGATATAATATAACTTTCAAATTGCCCTCTATTAATCAATACCCAACTTCTCTCATTCATATTAATCCCCGGGAATTAGCCCTTGAAGCAAAATGGGATTTTTCACTTCTTGAACAAACGGCGTTAACGATTTTCACCAAACTCACAAGATGCCCTTTTCACTACTTATATTGTTCTACATGAATTCACCTATGGCTTAACAACGTCACGCTGGAAGGGAACGAAATCATGTCTTAAAATAAATTTATAAGAAACTCGGCTCTGCGGGCCTATCCCCCTTCCGACCTCCCGTTTAGCCATCTCCTATTCGCCCTAACCTTCCCCTTCCTTCCCTCCCACTCTAGAGGCCTCACCCCTCCAGACTCCTGGCTCTAGGAAATGGTAATTAAGGGAAGTATCAACACAATTTTTTTTAACGTTTTTGACGTTTCCAGAGTGTCCTACTAAACGTATAGGTGGTTGAAGAAAATTGAATATTGCTTCGCGCCATATTTTTACTAAATAATTCAACAATTAGCAGAATTTCTGGAATTTGGTGGGAGGTGGAGTTGAAATAAGAGATACGAGCCATTTTTTGTACGGTTCGGGGGGGGAGGGGTGCACACAGTTCCATATCTTTCAATTCAATACCGTTGCCTTCCTCCTTGAAGGGGAATTTATGGTGGTAAGGAAGAGACATCGTTTGAGGAACAGAAAGTATAAATCTCTCCAGTTTTATCTATCGGTTCACACTACGCGAACTGCCCCCACATGAGAACGCCTCGGTGTCGACTGTAAATTGTGACACGATCATGAAAATAATGGAAAGTTGTCGTCGCGAAGGAACTCACCTGTCAAAGCCGAAGAAGGGAGTTTCACTATGTAAAATTAATCTTCATTTCAGTCCTAGTCCTTCATCAACAGAGTTCACGAAGCTCTTGTGAGTCTCGCCTTTAGAAGATGAATGCGGAGAGACAGAAGGAAGAATGGAAGTTGATCTGCGTTTATTACATGTCAGGAGAGAAGGGAAGTGGAGTGAGCAGGTTCCTCACAATGCAGCCCTTTCATTGCGTTTCCTTCTCGTTGTTGTTCTTCAATCTTGGTTTCGCTCCTTCGCCTCTCAATTCACCTAAAAACAACTGAGAGCTCCCGATGAAAGCTTATCTGATAATGGAACGAAGGCGCAAGTTGGACGATATTTAATTTTTTTTGTTTTTTTTTTTATCTTTCTTTCTTCAGCTTCTTCATTCCGCCCCCATCTTTTCCCTTCTTTTTCCAAAAGGATTCGAATGGGTGATGGGACGATATGAAAGAAGGTCGTAGTTGCGGCGAGGAGAACGTTCCCATCGTCCCACTCGCCTACAGCGAACCTTCTAACCGAGTTCGCTAGGGGCCGCCAGGGCGATTGTCTCTTCGCCCTCTTTTTACCTTCAGATGTAATCCGATACCGAAGACGTCGCCTTTCATTTAGTTTTTCTTCCCCCTTTTTAATGAGCGCGTCCCCGGGCAAACAAACCTCCCATTCGATTCTTTCCCGGATTCTTCATTGTAATACAACACAGGTGCCACTATTCTTCTAGTCCTTAGATCCCAGGCCAAGGCTCAGACGCCGTCTCATATCGCCCTTTTCTCGTTTATCCCGACCCCTTCCGCCACCGCAGTCAGATGTGCACAAAAAAATTCCAAATTGAAAGCTGTTTAATCGGCCCGAAGCGCGCTGAATGAGTATACTCCAATAAACTCATCGAACTAGATCCTGGATCCAGTACGCAATCGAGGGAACTTGATAAAACCAACGCTACCCGACCAGCTCGCGAGATGATGGTACCGGCCAACTATAAATTGTAAAAACAAGTTATCAATGGATTGGATACAACGAAAGCCTAGTAATAATACAAAACAGCTAGATTTGCTCTTAGTCAAAATAAACGAAGCCCCCTCTAATTAGATTGCAAGCTCTCAGAAACAACTTCCCGCACTATCTATATGCTTCCGACGGGCTCCCCCTCTGGTAAGCCAAAAATCGGGAGCGACGCCTCTCACAAAGTTCCTCAGCTCTACGAACTAGCAGAAATTCTATCGCTCTACCAATTAATCCAATCAATTTTTACTTTCCTTGGCTCTACGAAGTAGAAAGGAAAGTTATGTAATCGGCTGAAAAAAAAATTTGGAGTTCTCTTCAGATCTTTACGTTTCAGACCTCCCTGAGTCCGAAAAACACTATTTGGGAAAATGGTCTGTGTGTCCGTGTGTCTGTGAACGATTTTTAGAGAAAACCACCGTACCAAAACAGCTCAAACTTGATATCTCGCCCGCAGGTTACCATGGGACGCCAAAATAAGGGTATGAACAAAATCCACCGTAATTTAACTATCATGGTGATCAAAACACCAAATATTTTTTTCTCAAAAACGGCTCTAACGATTTTGATTAAATTTTTTATATTGACAGCTCTCAATAAGGCAATTAACAATATAGAATTCCCATTTGTGGGAAAATGACGAGAGCAGCACAATAAATTATCAAAATTTTCGACGAAAAGCGTTTTTCACGCAGTTTTTTCCTTATAAACTCCGTAGAATGTTAAAAAAAAATGATGTTAACTCTTGTAGAATGTTAAAAAAAATTGGTACTGTAGTCCAATCCAATACCTAAAGGGTGAGTGTTTAAAAGCGCTCATGAGATACATGGGGCTCATTCCAGAAATTCATGAATTTCAACTACTGCCGTTTCGCTTACTACCAGTTTTAACAGTTATTTTCCAATAACTCTGCAAAACTAATTACTATCCTTCTACGAAAAATTTGTTTTTACAGCCTCATTAATTATCTGTTTACCAATTGCTCAATAATGGTCCGGGAATGAGTACGAGCAGCACATTAAATTCCGGAACTGTAAGCCCTATCGCTTCCTGCTGCCGTAACGCGTTGTTTGATCAAGTTCAAAGGAACTGAGTGATAAATGAATTGATTAAATAGAATTAGCCATGTACAAAGTGAATTGTTGTAGAGCTAAGGAAAGTTGTGTGTTGCAACGCACCAGATATTTACTTTCCGCAACCCAAAGAGCGATTACAGTATCGTCCAAAAAAGTTTTTTTTCTTCATGTTCGTCTTATTAACGTTTTGAGGCCTGCAGTATCCGCAAAACCTTTCGCGCGTGGTCCGTATGTGTGTGTGGGTCTGTAAATCAATTTGCGTCAGAACCAGTTGAGCTGGTTCGGTTTTTGTTGTGTGTCGTGATTTTTTTGTTGTATCCTGCACGTCTTGCGATGATATTTGGTGCTTAGACTCACAAGATATGATGGTTATCCGACTTTTTTGTTTTTGGAAGATGTCTGAGAGTTGTAAGTACGGTCACTTTGTGTTTCAGCGCCAACTGAGATTGTTTTGTAATATTCAACTAATTGCCTTATGATAACTTCGCAGTAACCCCCCCTCCCCTCTCCTCCTGAACTTGTTACAAAACACTGCGCTTTGAATGTGAGCAGTCGGCGGAAGCTGCCGTTAAGATCTTCGTCCTTAACTTCTGCAGACATTCAATTATTCCTCGCTCGAACTTCCTTCCTCGTCAAACTCATTTCAATTTATCAACTAACCTGAGTTGAGACTCTCCCCCGAACAATCTTGAGGCGAAGAGGGAATCGACGACGATGGTGAAGCGTCATCCTCACAATCTGTAACAACAATACGTAGTCATCACTCGGAGAATTCATGACTTGTTCCGCGTGTATAAACCTTTAACAAAAATGTTAAACAACATTGTTCGGCTCCGCTCAAACCGAATTATAACAAAATTTTACTGCCATCGACGTTTAACGATACTGCTCGGGCATCTTCTCCAGCTTTGATCTAACAGCCGCCAATCCCAGAAACCCAGAGCTACGTTTATTGTCTTAGTATTTCATGCCCCGCCAAACAAAAGGGTTGATATTTTTGAAGCTGACTACTTACTTTCCACCAACGGTTTCCCCAGCATTCAGTGAGTTTCTCGTGTATCCCCCTTCACGTATATTATGCCACTCCCTCCTTACCTAGAACTCATACAGTGGTAACGGTATGGTTCAGAGACTCCTTCTTCGAATAATAGACGATATATTCTACAATAAGGTCCAGTCTTTTTGACAGCCTGTACAAGATTGATTCAACACGACCACGGGCAGCCCGCTGTCTCGTTCCGTTCCAGCTTCCAATCGTGCCTGTAACACAATTAAACCCTCTCTCAGCGCCCGTCCGTGCTAAAACCAGTTCAACTAACCAGAGACCTCCTGCGTCCAGTGAACTAGTTCTCCTAATTGCTTTATTACCAGCCTAAATCCCTCTCCTATTGAATCCCACAAACATCATACAGTTTTCTCATTCTTGCGTAAATGTGTCAAGGAAATTGAGCTAACTGGTGGGTGCTAAATTGTTTGTTCAATCAACTTGCTAATGCTATTTCAACGAAGGACAAAGTACGAAGGGCTTCTTAAAGACACACCATGGGCCTATTGTGCGATCGAACATGAGCCATTGTCCTCCCAGTTCCAGTGAAGCTATTCCCAGGTACAACATCACCACACATTGTCACACAAACCTCGCCAACCTTGACGTCTATCCCTACAACCTCAGCCAGTCGCAGCTAAGAAATCCCAGGCACTCTGAGGCGCTTTGCAGCCAGCCCATCACAAATACACGATACATGCTTTGCCTCGCGGAACGTGCAACTCTGTACCTCTGACCTGCCAATCCTGCCCGGGTGGTACCTTAGTGTAGAGGCCACGCACTATCTGCATACTGTCTCTCTCCCGACTGAGGACCTCTCTTGATCACTCCTTGGAGAGTTTAATAAACAACCTTGACTGCGTTTGGCCTGGCACATCCCACCAATAGGCGGCCCTGCACTTCTCCTCCCACTTGCCAACCTCAGTGATGAAGTGGTTCTTGGTGGTTCCTAAGAAGGGTCCCATCGAAGATCCTTCTCTCGCTAGTTCGTCAGTCTCCTCATTCCCTTGTATCCCTCTATGACCTGGCACCCAACGCAGTGTTATTGCCAGGTTCTTCACCCCAGTCAGGCATTCTCAAACCAGTCCCGACGAGATAGTATAGGAAGCCACGGTCATAAGCGCCTGGAGCCTGACTGTCTGACCCCCCTGTCACCAACTGGTATCGCTACCCGGGTCCCTGGCGCATAAACTCCAGCACCTGCCAGGCCACCGCTCCCTGACCTCTCTGTATATATACCCCAACCTCAAGAGTGGGACCATTCCCTTTCCATGTGGATGTTTCACGAATTCGTACACTGAAGGGAAGCTGGAAACTATTCCAAAACTATTTTTGAAAGTATTACAAAATTCAAGCACAAAAGATTGATCCAAATTTAGCTTCCGAGTGGGCAACCGTGTTTCAAAAGGAACAGTTAGAAACTTCTTCGGGGCGCGCTTAGCCGAATTATAGGCACAGAGAGACCTATTGCTAATCAAACTCGAACGTGCCGACAAAATATAAAGGAAAATTAATTGATACTCCTCAAATATTTAAATTGATAATTATCCAAAGGAGGGTTCCTATAGTCAGATCAACGAAGGGAACTTTCCCAACAACATTGAACTACAATTTTCCAAATCCGAGAAGAATGCGTGTGAATTGTTTCGAAAACTAACTTAATGGACAACTTTTTTTTACCCAATCTCCCTACAGTTCGTAGACAATTCATAATGTTCACAACCTATTCATTCAATTTCCTGTTGACAATTGTTCATTACTGGGGTTCTTGCTACCTAAATATTGATGATTGAGGCTTCTGGGTGTGAAAAATACCATTTGGAAATATGGCATGTGTATGTGTGTTTGTGAACGCGAACGAAACGGCCTGAACCAAACCGACTCAAACATCATATTTGAAATGCTGATAACTATTATACGCCGAAATATGAGTATGACCAAAACTATAGTTGTCATAGTTTTCTCAAAAATGGCCCCAACGATTTTGATTAAATTTTCTTTGTCAATTTTTCCTCACAGCTAAAGACAACATTTGTGGGAATGTCGCGAGGGTAGCGCTATAATAGAACGATACATCGTTTTTAGCGCGGTTTTTTCCTTATGATTCCGCTCACTTTCAGAAACCTAGGCGATAGTCCAATAAGTTGCCTACACGATGAGGTCTTAATAACACTCCAAAGATAATTTGGAGCAACTCAAGTTACTTAATTACTTAATTCCAAAACAGTGGTCACGATCCTTCCCAAAAACTCGTGTTGACAGTCCACAATGCGTTGATCACTCAATAATAGTCGTGGCATAAGTAAAAGCGATTCAATAAATGTTGGACCCTTGCAGAGCTACGTTCGTATAAACTGAACGCATAACGGATTTGATTAGTCGCTAGAGTGACGACGAGTGACAAAAATCGCCGAATGGACGAGGGAAGTTCTTATTTTAGTTTAGTCGATGTTACAGTTAGGTGGTGGAAAGAGGAAGCGGGAGGGTGCAGACTGCGTCTTATAATATTGACCGAGTGCTGCCTGTAATTGGAAACTTGTAAAACGAAACCTGAAATCAACGTGTTCGGAATAGCAATAAAGAAACGGGAATGTATTCACTCCCTCACCTGCAATCGCGGGCGAAAAAAGATGCCTTTGACCAGATGGGGAAAGATGTTACGAGCGGTTGGATGGCACTATGAACTTGTTTTGTGTGGTGGATGGCGAGCTCGGCAATGCGAGGTGAAGGATGCTGCAGAGAGGGTCCTTGGGGGGCTGTTTGATCATAATGGCGCCTCAGAGACATTGTGATATGGCTCGTTCGCCTTACCAACCTCCACCTATAATAACGTATTAGTCTTCCGAGACTTGCTCACCCAACGGATTTCGCTTTCATCTTTTACCAAAAGCGCTTAACCCTTCCTCATTTTTGGGAAGCCTTTTACTCCTAGATATTATCATATTTTCCGTTTGACGTAACGACATTATTGAGTCGAGATGGGAGGGATGAACTTGGAGCACCTCTCCATTAATTTCTCGCGAAGCACCTGATCCAAGTTTCCCCGCCTCAAGTAGGCCGTGTTGGTGGGAATTGAATTTTTCATTAGGGCGTCAAGGGAATGGAGCCGTTGTTCATTTCAACTTGGCGAACGATGTTAGCTATGGTATAGCCCCAGAATTATATTATCGTTCTCAAGACAAAAACCGTTTTGTGTGTTTATTGGTTTTTTAATCAAATGTATTGACGAGGGAGCGTCGTCGAGGAATCATCATTTCACCAATAACATTATCTCTTTGCAACGTGTACATCCGAGTATATCATCTGTACGTGGGTAACTAATTTCGTCTTGTATAACGCGCTGGTCTAACTGTACACGTTTTTGGTGTACCAAGGTGAACTAGGACTCATACACATTAATCCAATACCCACATGATCTACCACCACGTTACATGGCCATAACCTTCTTGGCGAACTGGTCGAAACGGTTATAAGTTGCTCATCCATAACGGTCGCTCACTGTTGTAGGAACGAAGCGCCGTGTATTTTATTTCCTCCGCACTTGAGGGGCAAGACGTGCAGGAGGGGCAAAAAGCGGATTCCTAAGGACGTGGCCCGTCCAATGGACTGGCTGAACCCATTTTCCCCACAGTGGCACATGTCTGCGTGCGGTCGCGACAGTTCTGTTTGTCGGATAACACAAATTATGGGTTACGAGGAATTATCTGAGCTTTGTGCTCATTGAGGAGCGCCACAATAGGTTGTCAAACGCTATGTTGTTGTCAATGAGAACTGCTAGGACCCACATTGCCTCTTCCTGCTGGAAAACATTGCGGAGTTCGACAACAACAACCTGCATGGACTTTGGTACACCCGTAATGTCTGCCAAAGACTCCTTCGAGGGACTGCAACTGTCTGTCTAATATGGAAAGAAGGCCGAGCGGTCTAAGTTACCATGAGACTGACTGCAGTCGCCTCCCTTTCAAAGTGCGAGGATCTGTGTATTGCCTCACCATTTGTCTACGTTCGACCGTCGTACGCGGCTGAATGACCTGAACTAGAACATAAGAATCATCACAACGTAACAGGAATGACAACTATGGGTCAGTGCCACTACAGGAGTGGTCGAGACAATCCTCTGTCGGTACGTTCTCGGACTCATACGCCGTACGGCCAAAGAACTCGTGAAACCCCTATTCCTCAGTCTCTTCACCCAGTCTGTAAAGGGAAGAGTCTTCGGTCACGCCAATGTCAACCCCCTGAAATCCCAATGGATCATTGGAGAAACGCGCACGCACGCACTTACACGCCAAATTTTCTCAAACGGTGTTTTTTTATTCAGAAGCCCTTAAAATGTTAATATCTAAAGGGGGAAAAAAGTAAAAAAGTTCTGCCAATTACGTAACGTTTTTCAGAGTTGAAGAAGTTTGGAGTCCTCTTCTGGAGTCTACCCCTCACTGGTTTGTTAGTTGAGAAGCGACACTTGCGGTTACCTCTCTGCCTACAGGTTGTCTAGGCGCGTTTTTTTTTGTTTTTTTTCTGTGGTGTCGTTGAGAGCAGTGGTGAATGGCATCTACGTTCAAACTCCTCAGCGATTGAAAGCGACGACTCTTCGCTCCTCTATTTGTAAATTCTACCGCCTGGCTCATGCCAACCTCCAACCTCATACTTGGCCGTTCTGCCCCACCTCTCGCGCTTTTAAACTTAGCCTTCCCATGCAATTTGCAAGGTCTTCCTTCAATTTTTTTCTTTTATACGTGAAATACCTTGCGAATACTTCCCTTAGTCGGTCTCGTTACCTAATAGATACACAAAAGAACTGACTACGCTAAAAGACTTGAATAAATCGGTTCATCGATACCTTGTCACGGCTAGACGCGGGGTATAGTGTCACAGCTCAGGATCGCCGTTATTTTAGCCGGAGTTAGCGGCTCCCCAACAGTTCCAATCCCCTCGTAACAAATGGTGTCAAAAGTGATGACACCAATGACTGGGAGGGAGCACGTTGGAGTTCGGCACTTTCGACACCATTTTGTACGAGGGTATTGCAAGTGTTGGGGAGCCGCCGACTCTGGCTTGTGGGCAATAATTACTGCGGGTACATCATCCGTGTACCCAACCAAGATCACGTTGTCAGGCATCTCGAGACGAAGCAGGGCATTGCTCGTCACATTCCACAGAGTCAGCCCAAGGATCGACCCCTGGGCAGTCCCTGCAGCGACATTCCTCCTGCACTATCCCTGGGCTGTCTCGTAGATCCAGTATGTCTTTTCATTGTACAGAAACACGGTAAATACAACATACAAGTGCGCAGCTGGCTAGAGGAGCCACGCAGACTAGAAACCCCACCCAACTTTTCACAAAAGCGTTTTTCCGATTTGGATTAAATTGTCTCAGTATTTCATTACTCTTCAATACCTGTAGTTTGTTCTTGTCCGCAACAATCCGAGAAAAAAAACTTCTCTGAATGTTCCAAAAAACAGCGGTAACGATTTCGGTTGAACTCGCTTAGAAAATCACTTACTCACGTCATAAACGTTTCTTATGAAGAGCGTCCAGCTCAGAAATAGGTGCACTGCAATTGGATCATCATCACAAATCATCCGGTTGGGATCGAAGAAAGAGTGTTGCCTCCATCTTGGTTTTCGTGAGAAAACAGGAACGAACAACTTTATACCTTGAAGCTCCAGTCGACGTCGTAATTGTTTTAATAACTTCGTCGTCGGGTGAAGTTGAATGAAACTTGGCCAGACACAAAGGAGCTCCTAGAGAATCCGATAATGAGCTGTTCGTAAAGTTTGTACATTGTTATCGTCGTTAAGAAAAAGGGAAGACCTGCAGGGCTCTAAAACTGGTTCCTAGTCGAACATTTAATTTAGCTTCAATGTCAGCCAATTGTGTTTCTCGTTAGATCCCAGATTGGGCAGTTTCCATTCGAACGGAAGAAAAGGTGTTTTCTTCCTTATGATTTATTGGGACGATTGCTTTTGAAAAACATCGTGACGAAGTCAATTTCATCCAGAACTCCTTTGCTCTCCGTTTGATCCGTTTTTGTCTCGTCTGCCAAACTGAAATCCACCGAACGAACTCCGGAAACTGAACAGTATTAAGTTGCAATAGTAAATATTCGACGAATACATAAATGTGCCGAGTGCATGTGATGCAGAACGCCAATGATGTGGTGAGTGGTGTAATACAAATAATAGTATTGATAAGATGAGAGAAATACAGGTAGACAGACACAGATGGACGTCCTTACTGAAGGCAATGTAACGGAACGACAGGATTCCGTAACGTGCTAACAATAAAATACCTGGTCGGTTCTGCAAGCACTAAAGTTGTCGTTGCACTACTTTTCTTCTAACTCCAAGCTCCAAGCAGAGTTCCTGGAGCCTTTGCTTCATCTTCCGACTACCATTTATGCGTCGACATTCCCACAGACGTTCCGATGAGCGGAGCGCCTGATTTCGCCCTGTTCTTCTGCCACCGCAGGTTCGATCATGCCCATAACAATACTCTTAATCATTTCAATTAAAAAAATCCTGCATGCCTGCGATACAAATAATGAGTCGTTACTAATTAAACTATAACAACTACTCCGTATGTTTTTTATACTAATTATAAGCTATTGTGATTGTTGTTACTACTGGTATCTACAAATAGCGGTAAATAAGGCAATTATTGGGTCGCACATGCACGTGCAGCGTACATTAAGGAAAAGCCTTACTACATTAATGCGTGTCTACAACTATAATCTTCTAAGAACAATTAAGTTATATTTATTTGATAAAAAAAGTTTGCAATCATTTCGAACATATCTCCGCACAATGGTTTTAGCCGACTATACTTTTATGCCTCGTTGACTGTGGGCTGGTTGGCGCCCAAACAAGGCGTGTGTGCCCCATGAAGAGCTTAAAAACGTTTATTTAGTGTACGTCGAGTGATTGGTAAGATTGGTGGAGGTGTTAAGGGATAGGGAAGAGGATAGGTTGTGGGGAAATGTGCGCAGGGCCTCGGGTGAAAGGGATAGGGTATTTGTTAGTTTGTGTGTTTGTGTTAGTGTGTGGTTGTGTAGGCGGTGGAAGGGATGGTCGAATATCAAGTAGCCCATCCCTGGACCGCAAGTGTGTATGTATTTAAGGGCTGAATGTATATATGAGTGAATGTGTTGTGAGTGTATATGTGTGTTTGTAGGAATATGTTAGTGTAGGGAAGGTCCCAGGGGGGATGAATATCGAGTAGTCCGCCCTCGGCACGTCGAAATGGGGATCGCAGTTCAGGCCAGGATTAAACACCTGACACCCTTCTCCATGGAATGTACAGGGGCAAGTCCAATCCCCGGAACCCCCTTGGTGATAAAGCGTAGGTGCCGGTAGAACGCCTCTTGACAATTCCATCACTGGGGCCTGCCACCCTTCCGGGTCCGTAGGCTGCTGAAGGTGCAGCCATATAGAATGGGTACCATGGGGGCTTCTGCCCGCGGCCGGCAGCGTGGAGCCTTTAGGGCGTGTCGTTGTCGGTTGTGAAGCCAATGAATTTGGCCTCGCGGGGACCGTGGTTCCACTGGGAATCCCCCCAAAGAGCTGTCTGGTACCCTCTCCAAAGCCATGGGCTTATGCCCGGCCCTAATACAAATGCCTATAGGCGTCTACTGGCACTTGGAATATTTAGTTTTCCTCGTTCCGTTGTAGTCAGGTCATATTTCGAGTGGTTTACAGGTATTTTCCGATGCTGAATCGATTGGGATGGGTCTCGGAGGTGTGAGGTCTGCTATGCAAGAGAATAATAAACCGTTATGTGATGATTTGCAACGTTTCTGTTTTGTTCGTGATTATTTGTAAACGCGAAAATAAGGTTATGGGCGATTTCCATCGATGTTAATGGGGGGAGGGGGACCAAAATGTATCAAAAACTAGCTTCCTATACGAAAAAGAAAAAGATCTTTACATTTAAGACCCTACTGAGTCCGAAAAACACTATTTGGGAGAATGATCTGTGTGTGTGTGTCTGTGAACGATTTTTAGAGAAAACAGCCGTACCAAATCAGCTGAAACTTGATATCTAGCTCGCAGATTACAATGGGACGCCAAAACAAGGGTATGAGAAAAATCCCTCGAATGTTAAATATAGTTATCATTGTGCTCAAAACACCAAATATTTGTTTTCTCAAAAACGGCTCTAACGATTTTGATTACTTTTCTTACATTGATAGCTCTCAATATGGCAATTACACCATAAAATTCTCATCTTTGGGAAAATGACGAGAGCACCACAATAAATTATCAAAATTTTCGATTTTAGCGCGATTTTTTCCGTGCAAACTCCGCTGAAATGTTACTAGAATGTTTCAAAAAAAAATTGGTGTAGTAGTTCCATTCAATACCTATGAGGTGAGCGTTTGAAAACGCTCATAAAATATATGGGGCTCACTCCAGAAACTCCGGAATTTCAACTGCTGCCGTTTCGTTCTAAAAGTTTTCACCCAATAACTCTGCAAAAGTAATTACTATCCTCTTTTTAAAATCGTGTTTACAGCCTCATTAATTATCTGTGTACCAATTGCTCAATAATGGTCCTATTATGAGTACGAGCAGCACAATATATTCCGGTACTGTAAGCGCTACCGCTTCCTGCTGCTGTGAAGTGTAGTTTGACCAAGTTCAAATGAACTGAGTGATGAATGAATTGAGAAGTAGAATTAGCCATGTACACAAATGAATTGACGTAGAGCTAAGGAAAGTTGTGTGTTGCAACGCACCAGATATTTGACCATCTTTTTTTCAGTTTTACGTCAATAATTTCAGAATTCTAGCGAATAACGTCACAAAATATCTGGTTCACTTTCTACGTGCCTCTCGTCAATTTCCCACGAATGGGAATTTTATGCTATAATTGCCTTATTGGGAGCTATCAATATCAAAAAGGAATCAAAATCGTTAGCTCCATTTTTGAGAAAAAATTTGCTGTTTTGATCACTATGATAACTGTAGTTAACTTTCGGTGGATTTTGCTCATGCCCCTATTTTTGCGTCCCATGGTAACCTGTAGGCTAGACATCAGGTTTCATCTGATTTGGTACGGTTGTTTTTTCTAAAAATCATTCACAGACACACACACACACAGATCATTTTCCCAAATAGTGTTTTTCGGACTCAGGAGGGTCTGAAACATTAACTAATTAGATCTGCAGAGAACTCAAAGTTTGTTTTTTTTCAGCCGATTACATAACTTTCCTTTCTACTTTGTGTATAAAAGTAAAAAATGTACGTTTCTAGTCCCACCAATACTTCAGTATTTCAGTGAACGTCGTGTGATGAGTAGCAACAGCTTAATAATTCCGGACCGATAAGCGCTGTCAGCCTCCCTTCTGAGCGCACGAGAGGGCGAGAATTGAAGATCGAAAATAACGAAACTCGGTGAGCGTGAGGAGGACTGTATTAAATGCAATAAAGTGAGTAGAGTTTGTGTACAAAAGGGCGACACAATGGGACGACTCGTAAATGCGTGAACTGGCGGGAATCAGAAGGAGAGAGCGAGCTGAAACTAGGCTGAGAATTGATAGAGGAAAGAGTCTGATTGGGCACAGGGAGACGAGTGTGACTTTCACGAGAGTTCAGTTGCTGAATGAATTTTGGGAGGAGCCGTTTCTTGTGGACAGGAATCTGAAATTGAGGAGAGGAAAAATAAAGAAAGGAAAAAACTGACTTCAGGGAAATCCGCTGACGTTAGAAATAACGCCTACCGCGACGGTGGAATTTACTGGAAGAGTACTGACTTAACGGCCAGACGATGATGTCTATACATCGAAAGCGCATGCCCACAGTAACTTACCAGCCAGAGGAGACGGACTCACCTAACAGGTACGTTAACTTTAGAAAAAACCCACTTCAGGGAAATCCGCTGACGTCAGAAATAACCGCTACCCCGGCGGTGGAATTTCCATAGGTACAAGGGGGTAAGAGGAAACAATGACTGGGGAAGTCCGAGGTCAAAAGACTCGAACTGATTTGCCTTGCGTCGAACACTCGCCTTACAGAATGCCGAGTTTCTATAACAGGGATGTGTTCAACGAGTAAAAATCCTGGAGCTAAGGAAAGTTGGGTGATGGGGGGGGATTCTCCTTTGTAAGGCTGACGTGGTTAAATTTCACATACGTCTCCGCTTGGAATTTCACGAGAACATCGATGACGTCGTGGATGGACTTCTGTGGGGGATGAACTGCTACCATCAGTAATTACTGACACCTTCGTTAGTCGCAGCGACTGTGAACATTGTACGAAGAACGGTGGATACCGATTTGATGACTGGCACGCTCATTGACCTATCGCTTGACACAATATTATTGAGATCTCAATGCCAATCCCTTCCTCCCGCACGTCCCATCGCAAGCATTTGCGCTTGTGCGACACTCTTTAGACCGTTCCCCAACGGATTAGCGCTTTCATACTCCTCCGGCTCGCCCAAATGGATTGTGCTCGACTCAAGTTGCCCTTGAAACACGTATTTTTATGGTTAATGTTTACGTCTTTATCTTTATCGTTTATGATTTCACCATCACGCATGCCGATGGACTGTCACGAAGACCTTGTGGGGAATGACTGCACGTATTGCAGTAGGAAATAAGAGAAGAATGTGCTTGTGAACACCCTGAGGGTCTTGCCAGAGTAGAATCCACAAGAAGACGACCAAATTATCCAGCAGATTATAAGTTGGAAACAAAGTGGGGAACGACCTATAAATCTATATATAATCTTTTGACTGTAGTCCCAATGGTGGTATGTGCACCGCGGCCAGAAGGACTATTGTGCCAGTCCTAATGTCTTACAGGTCGATGCCTAGCTTTCTGAGGAAAGCCAGGTAGTTCCTGAAAGAATCCTCGTTGGTATCCATCCTGGGAGAAGTGGTGCCAAAGACCAAAAGTCGCTCCCTCTCAAGTCTCCGGCACTGGGCCAGGACATGGTAGGGAGTCTCCTCATCTGTGCCACACCACCTGCATCGAGGGGTGTCGACTATCCCAAAACATACATGTGTTTGTTCATTCTGCAGTGTCCAGTTATGATCCCAACAATCTGCCTTAAGTCCTTCCTCTCCATCCTCAGAAGGGTGTGTCTTGTCTGACTTGATTGCTCTGAGACAAAGCGTTTTGAGTGTCTCACTCCTGCAACGTACCAGACTGTCTGATGCAGTCTTCTGGCGTGTTCTCTCACAATCCATTCAACCAGTGACAGAGAAATCTCTCAATGAGGCGAGGGGGGAACGACCTAACTCAGCGGATTTGTAAGCCATGGAACCTCTCCTTCATCATCTAGTTGGACGCTGAGAACATCTACCAATTAGAAATGGCGAGTTTTACCACCGGTAGTCGGGAAGAAAAGGACCAGAAAAACTTCGATGGGTTGTACCTCAGGCAAGGGTGAAAGAACTGTTGAAAAATAACCACGATTCGCCATTTGCAGGTCATTTTGGATTCTGGAAGACGCTTGCAAAAGTTCGACAACGATATTTCTGGCCTGGCACGTCTACAGGTATCAGGGCATGGTGTAAGACTTGTCCTGAGTGTTCACAGTAGGAGTTGTGTGCCGAATCAAGAGGCATCCGCTGTTGCTTCAGCTCTTGTGGAGCAGGTATTTAGTCGTGTAGGAATACCTTCGGAAATCCATACTGACCAAGGACGGAATTCCTAGTCCAAATTAGTGCATGAAGTATCGGATCTTGTAGGGGTACGCTGGACCAGAACAGCCGCACTCCATCCACAATCTGCAGGGCCCGTGGAACTCATGAACAGGACTATCACAAAATATCCGGCAATATGTGTTAATAAATGCCAAGATGACTGGGATAGAAAGGTACCATTGTTCTTAATGGCGTACAGACCAGCTCAGCTCGTATGTGGACAAGATTTGCGATTACCAGAAGACATGGTCCGCCGAGCCGAGGCGGAGGGAGTGCAGCTGATGTACATTCGAAAGCTGTTCCAGTTGCCGAGGTTTTCCCCGAATTACATTTTACATCTGGAGACAGGGGTGGACACCATATCATCGTTTACTCTCGAAGCCCATCTAAAGTATTTGAGAAAGGTATCTTGTCTCCCGGACACACGCACCATGGCCGCCTCGCCACTGGATTGGGTGTCATAGATGAGTTGGATTCCTGGTCCTTTGAATATATCCGGCTTTATGCAGCTGACATCCTTGAGAGGTTTAGGGAGCACAAAAAGCAGTGGTTCTGGCAGAGGGCTATGGACTCGGAGAAGTTCGCTCTATATAGGGAGCTTGACACCCGCTTCAAGGCCGCGAGCTTGGTCAGTGAGCCAGTGATGGATATTTTCTCGGCGAGGTGGATTTTTAAGTTGAAGGGAGAACTGCCACATCTCAATGCAAAGCCGTATAACACTAACCACAACGAGGAGTGTGCTCTATGCAATAGACATGAAAGGGAAGACTTGCACCACTTTCTCTGTACTTGCCCAGTACTTAGGAGAGTTTAGGATTGCAGTTTTTAATAAACCTGTCCTTTCACGGAATGAGGCTGTGGCTTTGTTGGATGGTGGTGGATATCCTCAGCTGGTGGCTTTTGGTAGGATGGCCTGGAGATATCGCATGAATTTAATTTGGTGCATGAATTTAATTTTTAATTTCCTTTTATTTTATTGTATTTTGTTTTCGCGGTATTAAGAGATTTAATGTGTTCTGAGTATCTGGTCCGTATTTTTCGTCCTGTCTGTCCTATGTATGCGTTTGTACGAAAAATACGGACCAGATACTCAGAACACATTAAATCTCTTAATAGGAACAAAGACGATTCAAACTTTGCTAACCATCTCAAAACAACTGGACATGAACCTACCAAAATACAGGACTGTACCACCTTACTACACAAACAATACAAAGGACGAAAACTGAACATATTAGAAAACATGGAAATTTACAAACAAAAACTTCAATGGACAGATCATAAATGAACAAATCAACACAAAATGCGACACCATATTCACACCACTCAAAACATTACACAAACGAAAAACAACCAACTGACGGATTTACAGACCACCCTACAGAAAAAGACGGAAATTCCACAATTGACAGATCATTCAAGACGTTCCATTCACCTTAGGGGTTTTCCCTGAGGTACATGACCTCCTCTCCCGACCCTTCCCTGACCCTCCATCATCCCGTTTTACCTGCCTTTCATATATAAAGACCACGACCAACTGACTGACTCCAGTACTGACTTAACGGCCAGACGATGATGTCTTTACATCGAAAGCGCTTGCCCACAGTAACACACCAGCCAGAGGAGACGGACTCACCTAACAGGTACGTAAACTTTAAGGAATCTTTTACTTTGTTTTATTTTGTCAATAAACTTTTTTCTTCTTCTTCTTCTTCTTCTGGTCCGCCGAGCTGCGACGGGAACGAGTCTCAAGAACGGAATACTCCTTTGATCTACGCAAAAATCATAAAGAAATTCGTGGGTTCAAGAAAGAAGAGGCTGCTCACAGAAAGAGGTTCACGATAACTTAGCTTCCCACTTCGTAGGGCCAAGGAGAGTGATGATAATAAAGAGGAAAGTTGAGTGATTGGAGCGATGACGTCAGTAGGTCGTGATGTGCGCGTCGAAGTTGAGGAGCGGGCATCTCCTCGCAGACGCGTCTTCCAACAGTCAAAAACGGAGGGAATATTTTTGTTGTTTCCAGGGAACGGAGTTGGGGAGCCCCAGTGTTGCCGGAGACTGTACCGGTCTCAAGGGGCTCCGGGCTCCACTGCGGGGAAATGAGGCAAAATGATGGCAGGGTGAAGGGATCCCCAGGGGGCTACGCCACCCCCACAGCCACCCGCACCTCCGCGTAACTCTACCGCCCCTCGCGAACCTCTCGCAGCAGCCGCCTTCAGCCCTCCCCCGCCCACCCCCCTCCCTTCGACAACCACCTACCACCCTCTTTCTGCACCCCCGGCCGTTGCTTCCACCTTCCCCTCTCGCCCAAATGCCCCCACGAGGGAGCTCAGGTACCGCTCCTCGCCAGCCGCCGTCCCGTCCCGTCCAGCCCGCTCCGGCTCCTCTCACCGTCCCTCTTCGCCCCCAGCCACCCCCCAACCGCCACCCTCTCACCCGTCGACCCCTCGCCACCCGCACTATCGCAAAAAAGTCTGATTAGTTCTTCCCTCCCAAAGGAGCCACCTTCGCTCCGCCGCTCCGGATCCTTCCAGCACCCTCTCCCCCGCGACCCCGCGCCATCGCGCCACCGCCCCCAATACACAACTCTCTCAGCTGCCACACGAACTCTTCGCATTTTCCTTCACCTGACTCCTCCCGACAATACCGCAGCCGAACCGAACCCGCGTCCGTCCAATCGCTCAACTTATTTCCATCTCGCGAACGCTTATTGTCCACCTTTTTACTTTGCCAGCACAATCCTCTCCTGACACTCCACTATACGTCGTCCACGACACACATAACAAGCTCTCCATCGGGCAAATGCAGACTTAACAAATATTAAGATATCCCCCATTGATGGGCACGAAACAAAAGTGGGCTCCGAAACAATAAACACGATCCTCCTCAGAAAACAACAAGTTGACAATACTATGAATCACTTATGCACTGATTACTCAATAATTCATAAGAAGGAGGAATCAACAAATTCCACAACGATTTATTATTCTCTTGCACAGCACGATGCGACGAGTCGTTGGAATGAGATGGGAAATGAACGCAGGCCGTGTAGGAAAATCCAGCATCATTCTTTGGAGACTTAGCCTCCCAAAAAACCAGCTGAAGCTTTTGGAGAAGCTCTTGGCTACTCCAACTTGACCTGTTAATCATTCTCTTTCTTCCAATCCTTGATTCGAGTCTACAATATTTTCCCGCTTACGGAGTCCACATTGGGGTTTTCCATTACCCCACTTCACTTGCCATCTCTCCTTATGGATTCCAACTCGCACAAGCAGTCCAATCTCAGCTCTCATCCTGAATCACACCAGTTCACCTATCCAGAGAGCTCCTGTGACTCGTCAACTCCGAATCTTTTCTACTTTACGGCGAACTCAATCTCTATCTTGTCTCCAGTGATTAACCAGTGCCATAAATAGTGTAACAACACAGTTCTCTCTCGTCTCTCTGGCCTACTTATTCTCCACTCTGACTGAATTCCATCTCTCCCCCTAATGCACCCAACAAAGCGGTTTTTGAGAAAAATATTGTTGGTACTTTTTGACCCCCGATAGCTTCCCATTAACAAAAACTGCTCACTTTCGTTCATAAGAAAAATGGCCAACTAATCGCAAAGAAACGAAGCACATGAAAGTAGATGAATCTGATTGAATTGAGAACTCGTTGAAAAACGACCGCCGATTTAATTGGAACGGACTAACTTGGAAACGGGATAAACGGAGCCTGAAGTTGACGCCACTTAAAACTGAGGATTCCTCATTAACGGCGAGCCGCGGATTTCGGAAAGTTCGGAAGCTGTCAAAGTAAGTAGGGAGTCGAATAACACGGCGGTGGCCCCCAAAGCTTAAAAAGTAGGTTTGGAAGAACGTTCCTACAAGGTAACACAGCCTTTACAGAACGCACAGTACGGGGACAACACTCGTCCCCGAGTCCTCAGGGAATATCGGTTAAAATTATTTAAAAAAGCACCTTTCTAATCTCAAAGACCCCAGGTATATAAACATGAAACCGGATTTTCTTTAAAATGCCTCTAAAATTCCTGTGATCTGTTTATAGTGCTGCGGCTTGCTGTTTGTTGTTGTTGTTGAGTCCAACTACGAGTTCCAATTAAAAACCCTGCAAATTATTACACAATGGTTTATTATTCTCATGAACAGCTTGACCTATCATTACTGCTCCGAGACCAATTCCATTCGATTCGGCATTGAAAAATACTAGTGAACCATACGAAACATGACCTGGCTACAATCTAACTACGGAAACGATATATTCCCCCAGCGCCAGGCGCCCGTACACGTCTGTTGGAATTTATGATCCAATGTAGTGGTGTGCAGAGGAAGTGCCAGCGTCATCGGCCCTAACCTTCCTCCGCCTCGTCGGACGGGGGATGGGGGATGGGGGATGGCGGATGGTGGATGGGGATGGCGGACAGGGATGGCGGATGGGGATGGTGGATGGGGACGGCGGAGAGGTGGCAGATGGGGATGGCGGATGGTGGACAGGGATGGTGGGCGGAGTCAGCGGATGGGGATGGCGGATGGTGGATGGCGGATGGTGGGACGGAGGATGGCGGCCGGGATGGTGGATGGGGGTGGCGGACAGGGATGGGGATGGCGGACGGAGATGGCGGATGGAGGGAAGGGGATGGCGAGATAGGGGATGGCGAAGATAGGGGATGGGGAAGATGCGGATAGGGGATGGCGGATAGGATGGAACAGGAGATGGCGGACAGATGGGATGGCGGGCATAGAGATAGGCAGAGATGATAGAGATGGGGACAGATGGGGATAGAGAATAGAGGGATGGGATAGAGATAGCGATGGAGATGGAGATGGATGGAGATGGTGGATGGGGATGGAGGATGACAGAGATAGCAGATGGGGATAGCGGGGATGGTGGATGGCAGACGATGGACAGACTGAGATAGATAAGGATAGGATGGCGGATGGGATAGGGATAGAGATGGATGGGGATGGCGAAGGGGATAGTAGATAGATGGGGAGATGGCGAATGGGGATACTGGGATAGAGATGGGGAAGCGGATGGATGGGGATGATGGCGGATGGATGAGGATGGATGGATGGGGATGGGATGGGGATGGTGGGATGGGGATAGAGTGGACGGGGATAGATGGCGGATGGGGATGGGATGGATGGAATGGAGGACGGATGGAGAGGGGATAGCGGATGGCGGATGGGGGGATGGCGGATGGGGTATGGCGAATGGAAGACGGGGGATGGTGGACGGGGGATGGCGGACGGCGGACGGACATTGCATATTGGGAATCCCCATGTCTTGAAACGTAAAGTATCAAATTTTGAGGGGGGTTGTAAAAAATTTTTCGTGACCGAAGACATAGGGTTATTATTCAGAATGAATAATAAACCAAAACCTGCCACTCTTGCATTTGGTTGATTTTAAAATTACCGCCGAAAATGGCTGGGTATGTGACGTCAAGTCAGGTTCAGCGGGAAAATCTTCTGTTCCGTTTTTCTTGCACAACAAGCTCACCAAATGCTGGTGGAAGCTTACAGCAACCATGCCCAGTGCCGTACACAATGTATTCGAGTGGTTCAAGAAGTTCAGAGCCAGTCACCCTTGCCAGAGACCCAGAAGATGCTTACAGAGCAGCTCCGCGTGACCCAACCATGCCTCTCGCAACGTCTGAAGGCGTCAGGAAAGATCCTTAAGTTTGAGAATCGGGTCCAACGTTAATTGTCCGAAACACAGGCACAGCAGCGAGAAACCACTTGTCAGTTGCTCCTTGCCAGGTTCAAAAGGAAGGGATTGCGGCACTGGATGGTGACCAGTGATGAACAGTGGATTCATTTCGTTGAAATCGGCAGTGAAGCACTATCGTTTCGACTTTTTTAGGATCCAAAGGATCTGGTGTGCTACGAACTCCTCGAACCTGGCCAGACAGTTGACCAGGACCGCTAACAACAGCAAATGAGAAAAGAAAAACGCCCGGAATGGCACAATTTTGCTGCGTGACGATGCACCGGCTCACAGGGCAAATGCGACAAAGGAAGTGCTCGCATGACTCGGCTGGGAGATCCTACCCCAACCGCCAACGAGACGTTGCATCGATGGGACACGTTCTGTCTGACCAACGCTTCGCCAATTTTCAAGAACTGTCAAATCGGATCGAAAATTGGTTCATGTCGAAAGATGAAGAATTCTTCCGCCGCTGAATACGAAAACTGCCTGGGGGGGTGGGAGGCGCGTGTGGCTAACGAAGGAAAATACTTCGAATAAAATTGGCTTTATGTTTGTCGAGTACTATAGCATTTTCACGTCAAATTGAAGGTTGACTGAAATGATTCGTTCCATATTAGTTTTAAACGCCGCAACGCTAGCCGGCGTAGAAGACGGGAACACCCGGTGATACTGAAAATACCTACTCCGTGCAACATAACATGACGAAGATATTCCTTCCGTCCCTTCCAAACGCCATTCTTTTGGAGGTGCCAGTTGATTCGCCTCATTCTAAAGTCTCTAATTGCCGCCGTTAGATACGACTTGCTTTATTTTGACTTTCCGCTACCCGAAGGGAAGGAAAGTATAGTAATCGTGTCAACAAAAACATTCGGGTTTTCTTCAGATCTTCACGTTTTGAGGCCTACTGAGTCTAAAAAACCTAATTTCGGAGCGTGGTCCGTGTGTGTGTGACTGTAGTTCGATTTGCGGGAGAACGGCTGATCCGATTGAGCTGGTTCTTTTTTTGTTTTGTTCGTTATTTTTTGTAAAACCCAAACTGAGGTTATGGTCGATTTCCGCCAATGGGAAAGGGGAGTGGGGGACGAAAATGTACCAAAAAGTAGGGGTTTTCGCCTTTTTCTCGAAAACAGCTCAGCTCTGAAGATTTTGATTAAACTTTCAAATTATCTCTTACTAATCAATACCTAACTTTTCTTCTCCATACATATCTCCATGAAAATACAGTGAACGGAGATATAGGCCTATCAAGCCAAAATATATTTTTTTAAATTTTTTTATATATATTAACTGAAATATTTCTACAACATTACGAAGAAACTCACATCCAGACCTTAATGACAAAACACGATATCAAACACTACGCCAGATATGTAGATGATATCATCTGCATATTAGGCCGTGATAACACTGACGATATACTAAAGGACTTAAACAATATCCACCATAACATCCAATATGACATGGACAAAGAACAAAATAAAACTCTTAATTACTTGGACCTAAAAATCACACGGTTGGACAACGAACTACAATACGACATTTTTTGAAAACCTACCGCTACCGACACGACCATACATTTTACATCAAACCACCCACAACAACATAAACTAAGTGCATTCAGACACATGATACGTAGACTAAAAACTATCCCACTATCCGAACAAAATTACAAAACAGAACTTGATATTATAAATACTATCGCAGAAAATAACGGTTACTCTAAAAAAACAATAAACAAATTATTAAGACAATATGACTCCAAAACAAACGACTCAAAAACAGAAAATACACAGACTCTAACAAGACGCTGCACATTCACGTACACAGGACCACAAATATACGGAATAACTAACATCCTCCGAAAGGAAGGTATACAAATTGCATTACGTACGGACAACACACTTAGAACCAAACTAACTGCAAAGACTGAAAATACAGACCCACTCGACCAAAGTGGGGTGTATAAAATAACTTGTACTTGTAAAAACGCATACATAGGACAGACAGGACGAAAAATACGGACCAGATACTCAGAACACATTAAATCTCTTAATAGGAACAAAGACGATTAAAACTTTGCCAACCACCTCAAAACAACTGGACACGAACCCACCAAAATACAGGACTGTACCATCTTACTACACAAACAATACAAAGGACGAAAACTGAACATATTAGAAAACATGGAAATTTATAAACAAAAAACTTCAATGGACAGATCATAAATGAACAAATCAACACAAAATGCGACACCATATTCACACCACTCAAAACACTACACAAACGAAAACAACCAACTGACGGATTTACAGACCACCCTACACAAAAAAGACGTAAATTCCACAATTGACAGACCATCCAACGCGTCCCACTTATCTCTAGGGGGGTTCCCCCTGGGGTACATGACCTCCTCTCCCCACCCCTTCCCCGACGCTCCATCACCCCTTTCTCTTTGTATATAAAGACCACGACTAACTGACTGACTCCAGTACTGACTTAACGGCCAGACGATGATGTCTTTACATCGAAAGCGCTTGCCCACAGTAACTCACAAGCCAGAGGAGACGGACTCACCTAACAGGTACGTTAACTTTAGTAATATTTTTTACGTTTCTGGCAAAACGACTTTAACGATTTTCACAAAACTCTCACGATGTTTTTGAATAGTTAATACCTACGTATTGTTCTCAATAGATGTTTCTCTGACAGTCCATTGAGCAGAGATAAAAATGAAAATGTGTCGAAAATTACGTTTTTTCAACCATTTCCGTAAGTTCTGGAGTAACTGCTTCACCAAATTCGATCAATCGTTCAGAGTGTCTTTCAGTCACCCATACCCACATTTCGTTCTCCATAATTATTTCTGTATATATACAGGGTGAGCCATAACAAATGGTGCAGTTTCAAAGGGCGATTTAAAAAAAAAACGGTGCAACTTAGAAGATTACGGTTTGTTTTATTGAATGCCATACATCACCCCGTTTCGGTAGATTAAGTCCTGAAAATTACATCAGGAAGGTGGGCGCCCTCAGCAGCGACGCACTGATGTAGGCGATTCCTGAAATTTTCAGCCGCCCTCTGGCACATTTCGATGGGAATCGCAGCGATTTCTTCCCTGATTCGAATCTTGGGGTCTTCCTGAGTGTGAGGTCGATGTTTGAACACCTTTTCCTTCAAGTAACCCCACAGGAAAAAATCGCACGCGCTCAAATCTGGCGATCTTGCCGGCCACCCCAAATCACCCCTGAGAGAGACGAGGCGTGCGGGGAACATCTGCCGCAGTTTCACCATTGAGATTTGCGCTGTGTGGGCCGTAGCCCCATCTCGCTGAAACCAAATATCCCCCAGATCTTCTTCTTCTTCAACTGGTTCAATTTGGGTTCAAAAAATCTTTCCAGCATGAAAAGATAACGCTGAGCATTGACCCGCACCTCTACGCCTTACTGTGGAACCAGTTTCTTCCAATGCTTGAACCCAACGTGCGATAACATTGCGGTGAGGGACGGGATCACGACGTGGGATGTTGTAACGCAGTCGGAAGGCCCGCTGGTTGGCGATGAACGAACGGCCACTTTCAAAAAACGTGCGAATGACGACACCTCGTTGCTCTCCGCTCCAAACCATTGTAACGACTGAAAACGGGACCACTGCCCGGGCACAATGAGACCCCTCCCAGGTCGCTAACCCCACTACAAGGCATGCAGCACCCCTTCGAAACTGCACCATTTGTTATGGCTCACCCTGTATGTTGAACGGAGATATAAGCCAAGTTACTCAGAAAAGGAGATTTCAAAACCGGCTCAGACGATTTCGATCAAACTTACGGAGTACTCTCAGCTAACTAGTTAGTTCAATAAATCGGTCACACGATGAAATTTTTACGACGCTCATAACATAATTAGAAGAAACTCCGGAAATTCCAAGTTCAAACCACCTTACTGCCTTTCCTCACATCTCCTTTTCTGAGTTAACTTGGCTTATATCTCCGTTCAACATATATATACAGAAATAATTATGGAGAACGAAATGTTGGTATGGGTGACTAAAAGACACTACATCAGAATTTATCACATGTGGTGAGAAAGTTACCCTGGAATTTACGGAAATGTTAGAAAAAACGTTATTTTTGACACATTTTGATTTTTATCTCTGTTCAATGGACTGTCAGAGAAACATCTATTGAGAACAATACGTAGGTAATAACTATTCAAAAACATCGTGAGAGTTTTGTGAAAATCGTTAAAGTCGTTTTGCCAGAAACGTAAAAAATATTACTAAAGTTAACGTACCTGTTAGGTGAGACCGTCACAGGAACATTCAGAGGAATATGTAGGTATTAACTATTTGAAAACATCCTATGAGTTTGGTGAAAATCGCTGAAGCCGTTTTGCCAAAAAGCGTAAAAAACCTATTTTTGCTTCAGGGGCCCATATCTCCGTTCACCGTATTTTCATGGAGATATGTATACACAAGAAAAGTTAGGTATTGATTAGGAGAAGATAATTTGAAATTTTAATCAAAATCGTTAGAGCCGTTTTCGAGAAAAGTGCGAAAAACCTTAGTTTTTGGTACATTTTCGTCCCCCACCCCTCCTTCCCATTGGCCGAAATCGTCCATAACCTTATTTTGGTGTCTACAAAAAATAACGAACAAAACAAAAAAAGAACCAGCTCGATCGGATCAGCCGTTCTCCCGCAAATCGAACTACAGACACACACATACACACACACACACACACACACGGACCACGCGCCGAAATTAGGTTTTTTAGACTCAGTAGGGTCTGAAACGCAAAGATCTGAAGAAAACCCAAATGTTTTTGTTGACACGATTACTATACTTTCCTTCCCTTCGGGTAGCGGAAAGTAAAAATCGTGTAGATGATCTCATAAATCTCTCATGCGCTGATTACTCAATGATGACCGTTGCACGAGTGGGAGGAACACAATAAATTTCGGGATCGCGAGCGCCACCAGTTTCCACGTAGAACGTTAAGAACTGAATGAAAAACAGATCGATCGTCAGAGTGGCGAAAACGACGGAATTCTATTGGGAAAACGTATTCAATACCGAACTGCATTAAGAAATAATTGACAACTTCTTTCATTTACTAGTTGACAACCGGTCGGATTTCTGCATTTCCGCGTCTGATGGATGGTTTTCCGGTCGTAGCGTGACAGGACGCTTGTGTTTCGCGGTCCGTGCAGCTGCTCGGATGGAAACTCGTCATTACGCCAACGACGAGCGATTCGTTCACCGCGAAAGGTTTCATGTTATTCGAATCCATTTTAGTAAATCGGTACCGGTTCTCCACCGATTAATAATTCGATTCTATCATAACCTTTCAAAGTCATGAATCGTTTCCTCACGAGCTATAATCATTTCGATCCTCTCCCGGTGAATTAATCATGACAGTCAATTGGAACCTTCAGACGGGAGCCAGTCAATCCCCGTCGATAATTGATTTTGGACCATTCCAAACCATTCAATGTGAACGAACCATTCGTCATTTCGACCTCTCCGTCTCATCACTCGGAGCGCCAGTTTGAGAGGAAAAGAAGGGCATTGGAGCAAGGGGCAGACGAGCGGATTGTCAATTCATCGAATATGGGGGGCGACGAGAGGCGTCTGATCCAAAACGCCTAATTTCGACGAGAGACTGTGTGTGCGCAGTCCAATTTGTGCGAGAACGGTTGAACCAATTGAATTGATTATTTTTTGTCGTGATTTTTGTGTTTTGGCGCGAGATGAAAGTTATAAGCGTTTTCCACCGATGGAAAGGGGAGGTGAGACACCAAAATGTACCGAAAACGAGAATTATTAAAATTTGTCTCAAAAACGGCTCACCTGATGCTTACGCTCTCAACAAACTAGGACAGCGTGCCGTCGAAGTTTTGAAGGTTGTGGAAAGTTGTGCGTTCCTAAGCACCAAATATTTTCGAACGTGCTTCAACATTCTACAAAACCTTGCAAATTATTACACAATGGTTTATTATTCTCATGAACAGGTTGACCTAGTATTACTGCTCCGAGACCCATTCCATTCGATTCAGCATCGAAAAATACTAGTAAACCATACGAAACATGACCTGACTATAATGGAACTACGGAAACTAAAGAGTCCCCCGGCGCCAGGCGCCCGTAAACGTCTGTAGGCATTTATGATCCAATGTAGGGGTGTGCGGAGGAAGTGCCGGCCTCATCAGCCCTAACCTTTGTGACGCTACGTAGACCCTTCGTGGATAAATAAATAAATTCTACCCAAGGCTTGGCCAAGTGCGGTATAATGAGTAAAATAAATATGTCTTGTAATAAAATAAATAAGAAAGCTAGGCTCACGGCGGATGGTAGAGGGAAAGGGGCAGACGAAAGGGTTCCCCAGTCAGGTTCGGGCGTTCAGACGACTGACTGGACGAAGTTGAGCGACAGCGTTTTCCCGCGCTTCTTCTGCGTTGGGGCTCATGTGACGCACTGTCACATCATTCCTCTCCCTCGCTGAGACATGTTCGTAATATGAGTGGTTAGCAGTAGATTTGGTGCACCAGTGGCTGGCATGATGATGAGTGCAGTAGTAGGTTCTTGTTGGCTGCAGACGGTTGGATGGTAAACTTCGCGTAACAATCGTTCCAGATTCAGGGCAGGTTGATGAAAATCGTGTGGTGGTTGTAAACCGTTGTCACTGGACCCAGTTGCGTGAAACGTGAGGAAACGAGGTATCAACTTGTAGGAAATTTCCAAACACCGTGCGACGATGAAGAAAGGTCTTGTCAAACGATGGCAGAAAGGGAAGGGCCAGGTACCCCTGGCATTCGGGTAAGCAGTGGTTAGAGCCAGTAGTTAGCCACTCGACTTCAATGTAGGCGCCGCCCTCCTGACTTAAAATGGCCTAACAGTGAGGTGTACGCTCCCAAACCTTTCCTCTTGGGCCAGCCCATGTGAGACCGTATTAAAATATCTGGTGCGTTGCAACACACAACTTTCCTTAGCTCTACGTCAATTCACTTTGTACATGGCTAATTCTATTTAATCAATTCATTTATCACTCAGTTAATTTGAACTTGGTCAAACAACGCTTTACGGCAGCAGAAAGCGGTAGCGCTTACGGTTCCGGAATTTATTGTGCTGCTCATTGCAGGACCATTATTGAGCAATTGGTACACAGATAATTAATGAGGCTGTAAACGCAAATTTTTTGAAGAAGGATAGTAATCACTTTTGCAGAGTTATTGGAAAATAACTGTTAGAACTGGTAGTAAGCGAAACAGTGGGAGTTGAAATTCAGGAATTTCTGGAGTGAGCCCCATGTATCTCATGAGCGTTTTCAAACACTCACCCTTTAGGTATTGGATTGGACTACAACACGACTTTTTTTTTTAACATTCTACTAACATTCGAGCGGAGTTTAAAAGGAAAAAACCACGGCAAAAACGCTTTTCGTCGAAAATTTTGATAATTTATTGTGCTGCTCTCGTCATTTTCCCACGAATGAGAATTTTATAGTATCATTGCCTTATTGAGAGCTATCAATGTAATTAAAATCGTTAGAGCCTTTTTGAGAAAAAAATTTGGTGTTTTGATCACTTTAGTTATACTAGACTATAGTTAACTTTCTGTGGATTTTGCTCATACTCTTATTTTTGCGTCCCATGGTAACCAGTAGGCTAGACATCAAGTTTCAGCTGATTTAGTACGGTGGTTGGTACTAAAAACTGCGCTAAAATCGATTTCGTCGAAAGTTTTGGTAATTTATTGTGCTGCTCTCGTCATTTTCTCACAAATGGGAATTTTATGGTATAATTGCCTTATTGAGAGCTATCGATATAAACAATTTAATCAAAATCGTTAGAGCCGTTTTTGAGAAAAAAAATATTTGGGGTTTTGATCACTATGATAACTATAGTTAACTTTCGGTGGATTTTGTTCAAACCCTTATTTTGGCGTTCCATGATGATCTGCGGGCGAGATATCAAGTTTGAGCTGATTTGGTACGGTGGTTTTCTCTAAAAATTGCTCACAGACACACATACACACACACAGACTGACAGGTCTGTTTCTTTATTTGGTGACTGTACCTAAACCCTCGACGAGGATTATATCAGTCATAGAAGTTGCGGTTTCGCTAATATGCAAGAGGCCGGCCCCTGCAGCATCCACCGAACTCAGACCTGTGGAGGTACGGCAGGTATTTGGTCTTAGCCAGTCTCACCGTGAGAGCTGCTGCCCGTGTGTTACCAAGGCGCGGAGGTTGACCACCTGAGGAATCCCGTACCATCTGGGAGTATTTCATAATCTGGTTTCCTACCTGATCTTACTTTTTACTTGGGTGGCAAGTTTCAAAAGGACAGATCAACTATAACCACGTTTCTTAGCCATCACCTTCTTTGCGAACTTTGCAAAATGGTCATAGGCTTCCTTTGTAGCAGTCAATGCTGCTAAGTTCTGTTGCCCTACCAACAACCGTCGCTCACTGTTGTAGAAACTACAGTGGAGCAGCACATGGTTTCTTATTTCCTCCACACTGGAGGCACAAGACGTGCATAATGGAGAGTCTTTCAGGAAAAGAAGTGGAGCCGGCGCATTGAAGTCACCATGTCCCGTGAGGAACTGACTCGTCCAGTGGTCTGGCTCAACCCATTTCTAGAAAGACGTTCACGGATGTTGGGGAAGAACTCATACGTATCACGTCCTTTTTGACGAGGATTCCCCATCTCGCTTGCCATTTCTCTAAAGCCCATTCGTCGATGGCGGCAAGTTTCTGTTCTGTGGTGAGATCCGCACGGAGTTCAGCCCAAAGCGGGGAAGCTCCGTTTCACTCTCCACTTGTCAATCATGCACTCGACAGCCAAATCAACTGGTAACTGACCAGTGATCACCTGGAGTGCTTCCGTTGATACAGTCTTGTAGGCCTTGGTGATCCACAGAGCGCAGCTCTCTGGGATTGGGCCAATACTCTCTTTGATTGACTGTTAGTTTGCTACCCCAGACAACGGGCAGTAGCCAATCACACCTAAATAGATGGCCTTATACATGAGGATGGTGTCGTGGTAACACACACCCCAAGTGGCCTTGCTAATGGCACGCAGTGAGGCAAACCTTGCAATGGTAGTGCCTTTAAGGGACTGGAGGTGTTGGTTGAAACCCCACCTCTCACCTATATTCAGCGCTAAGTACTTGACGTGCTTTTCAAGAAGGAGCCTGTGGCCGCCAAAGCGTATTGTGGGTGGATTATTCACTTTCCCCTTCAAGAGGATTAGCTGGGTTTTTTCCTCAGCCACCTGCATCTTGACATGCTCGCACCATTGGTTGACAGTGCGGAGCACATGGTGAGTTTTTTCTTCAATTTGGCGGACTGACTTTGCAAAGATCAGCACAGTCAAGTCATCCACATAGGCGTACGGCTCGCAGTCAGTCTCCATGAGTTTCCTGAGTAGACCTTCGAAGAAGGCATTCCAGAGTGCTGGTCCTAGGACTGAGCCCTGTGGGTACCCCCTTCTCAATCTTTCTCCGACGGAGACATGCCTACTTACGATCGTAGCAGTTCTGTCTGTCAGGTAACTTCTGACGAGTGAGTACAGGTTGCGAGGGAGTCCCCTATCTTTAAGCTCATTAAGGAGCGCTGGCCACCAAAGGTGGTCAAACGCTCCTCTGATGTCAATCAGAACTGCTACGACGTACTTAGCCGGTGCCAGCAGGGAAACACGCCGAATCTCGACAATGACATCCTGCGTGGACCTTCCTTTGGTACACCCGTATTGCCTGCCTGTGAGGTTGCGGCCAAAGACTCCTTCGAGGGACTGCAACATCAAGATTTCTAGTGTTTTGCCTAATATGGAAAGAAGGCTGAGTGGTCTCCATGATCGCGGTCTGACTGATTGCGGTCGCCTCCCTTTTGAAGAGTGACAACACGCAGACTTCCACTGAGTGAGGGAACTGTCCGACCTGCAGACAGTCATTAAATAAATTAAGGAGACCGCTGGAGATAGTCCGCTCAGCCTTCCCTTAGCATATTGCTTTATTTTATCTGGCCCAGGAGATTTGTTGGGCTTTAAGGTCGCAAGGGCCCTGCCGAGGTCGCCTGTTGTCCACAATGGGATGTCGGGCTCGTTCGGAGGTCCATGATCAGCTCCCTTGCTGCCCTCTGGGCTTCAGTGTCTCGAGCTACTTGGTCATCTGGGAACGCCTTCTCAAGGAGGGTTTCCAGTGAGCTTTCGATGCTGCAGGCCCAGCCTGACTCATTTTGCATCGCGGCTAAGACCTGCTCTACGTTAGCTTTTCCTATGGAGGACTTGTAGTGTCTGCCCCAGGGGTTCTCAGAGCTCTCCGCTTCCACAAAGTTTCGCCAGCCTGCCGTTTGGCTCGTTTGATGGCGGTGGAAGGCCTTCTTCTCTTGGATGAAGGCAGTTCGGTTGCTCTGGCATCAGGGTCACGAGTGTTTTGGTACATCCTTCTAGCTCTATTTGCACTTTGCTTGAGGGGATTTAGTTCCTCAGTCCACCATGGGACTTTGATCGCCCTGTGCTTCTGTTGGCCAAGTACAGAGAGCCCAGCAGAGTGCAGTGCTGTGGTAAATATGTCCACTTTGCTGTCCACCTCTCCAGGTGTGTATGCTTGCGCTATTAGGTCGGTGTCCGCGGCACGCAGTTCACCTTCCAGTACCCTACAGAATTGTGGCCAATCAGCATTTTTTGTGCGGAATCGCTTTTCAGCGTGTCTTTGCAGAGGATGTTGTCATCCGTAATGGCAAAATCAATAACCATGTGATCGCTCTGCGTTGCACCTGGTACGACTCGCCAACCCTGCAATTTGAGTAGCAGGGTGTGAGACACGGCTGTGACATCTATACACTCCACCTCCCTCCCGGACCATCATAGGTCGCCTCAGTCATGGGGTCGTTGACAACAATCAAGTTGTACCTGGTGAGCAGCTCTATATACGCCTCGCCCGCCCCATCCAGGGTTGGGGATCCCCACAATGGTGATCTGGCATTTGCATCGGCACAGACTATGCAGGGTCGTCCTGATAGGCCTGCTAGAGCTCGCTCAGTGGTTCAAGGCTGTTGGCAACTGGTGCGCCAAATTGCCTGTAAAATGATATTACAACCAGCTCAAAGCCACCGGCCACCCATGAGCACAGCGGCCAAGTGCTGGCTGTTCAGGTGAGTGAGTGCGAGCATGTCAATGGACGGGTCGATGCAGGCCACTGCTGCCTTGGCTCCGTTCTTGCTCCAGCCACCACCGTGCCTGCGATCCCAGACCAAGAGTTTGGATCCTATGTATGGTTCCTGTATGGCGAGAACACTGCAGCGTTTCTTGAGTGCATTTTGCAGCAACTCAGCCATAATTGGGCAACTCTTATTGGTGTTGTGCTGAAGGATTCGAACTGTTTTTGACCTATTCATAATCCACTCGTGACTCCTGGAGGGCAATCGCTCGCTGACGAATGGTACAGCGTGCGTCTCGTGTAGAGTGTGCAACCTGTTGGATTTTGCGTTCGCGCAATTGGCACAATTTGAGGGGAGCATCACGCTTGCATTCCTTACTCAGATGTGGCAAAGGCGCACCAGGCGCACACAACCCGGTCTTGTACAGGGGCCACTGCCAGGTGGCCATAGCGCTGGCATTTGTAGCACTGGAGTGGGGCTTGGTACTTTCGTATGGCACACCGCTGCCAGGCTATTTGGAGGTGCCTTGCCCTCTAGTTTTTTGTACAGGCTGGGTGATACCTCAATCACCCAATCCTTTTGTCTGCCACGCTTTTTGGTGAAGAGAGGCCTGACATCCTGCGGCTGCAAGCCTAACGCAGGGTTGTGTTCAAGAACTTGTTGCGCCAAGTCCTCTTAGCGTCAGTCCTCACGTCGCACAATAGCATGCGTGGGAAGCGACCTAGGGGCTGTCGCTTGGAGCTTCAACTCCTTTTTCGCGGAAATGTGGCTCGTGAGCGCCTTGGCCATTTCTGGCGTTTCCGTCACAATGACGGCGCCACCTCCTACAGCGGTGCGGATGTCTAGCACTCGGACGCTTAGGGCTTGGAGGTCCGAGCAGGGACACCCGCATCAGTGCTTCCATTGTATCAGGGTTGGAGGGACCAGCCTCTCCTTCCTTACATGTATGTCTAACCACTACCACGTTTTGTCGTGGGTTTTTAGGGGGGAGTTTGGTAGGCGGTGGAGGCTTCTTCTTTTGGTTTTTATTTTTACCTTTGTTTCTGGGCGGAGGCGTGGCGGCGCTGCCTCGGCCTGCACTTCCTGCTTAGTTGCGGCCTTTTTATTCTTCCCTCTGCGCTTCCTGGCCTTGGCAGGCTGCCATTCCGCCTCAGCTCCATGAGGGAAGGCACAGTAGCGGCTACTGCCGCATATGAGGGCCTGGGGTACTACCTGGCTCGTTGTTGCTCCTTGAGTTTGGGGGCTGGTGGCACTGGCTGCTGGGCAATTGCCCTTCGCAGCTCTTCCTCACGACAGCCGCCACAGTTTCCGCAGGGGGTAGTTGCAGGGGGCGATGTCGTTGGGGGGGCATTAGCATAGCCAGCTTCGAAATTTCGAAGAGGCAACCAGTGACGAGGTCCCCAGATAGGTCCTGTCGCGTTGGCCCTCATCCGTGCCAGCTGGCCGTGGATGATTTGGACGTATACACAAATTTGCTCCATGTCCGACAGTTTAGGGTCCACGCTGTGTCGTGTGCTTGTAGTAGCCGGGTTGCCCGGGCTACTAGGGGAGAAGGGGAGATGAACGCGGTTTGCCGGTTCTTTCCGCTCTTGTTTGTTTGGACGACGAGTAGGTTGCTCATCGTCCGAGGAGGGAGGGGTCGAGCTTGGCGAGCCCGAGGAAGAAGGCGCAGGTGGCGTTTTTATTACCTGCAATTTTGGGTTTTGACTTTGTCATGTTATTTTTACTAATTTGTGAGGGAGAAAAAGAAGCAGACTGGTGTAGTGTATCCTTGTGAGTTCATTTGTTGTGTGTGTTAGTGGTATGAGCGAGAGGTGCTCGAGGCAGTGTCCTGGAAGCTCCCTCTCAGGCATATTGATTCTAGCCCCTTTCGCTGGTCCGTTGAGGGTCAAAGGGAGGCCCCCACATGCGCCGCAGCTGCCAGTCCGGCCACCCAATCGACTAAGACGCATGAGGATTTTTCGGCTGCTGCTCAGAGTCAGCCCTCGGCCACTGGTGATGTGGTGAGCGGGACACACGCTATCAGCCGCCCCAGGAACGCTCAAACCTGGTTTTTCCCCCTCCTCATTCCGAAGGCCGCACCTATATAGGGGATCGCTCAAAGATGTTAGTGAGCTACTTCCAGGACTGTCTTTCGCTCATTATGAGTGTTTTATGTTAATGTGTTCTGCCACGCAAGCCGTTGCAGTGTATTTAGTATCTGGAATTAGTTGTGTATGTCAGTGTCGTGAGCTTTAAGCCCCTTTAAGGCCGGATTTAACGACCACGCAGAGGATACGGCAGGAGAATTCTGTCCCCCCTTCCTGGGGGGTGTGTTCTGCGATCCCAGCTAAAGGTAGGGGTTCCCAGTGTGTCATGTATGTGAATGAAGTGTGTTGTGTCCTTTTAGTCCGGGCTTATACGAACACGCAGGGAGGAGGACGGCAGTGGAATTCTGGACCCCCAACTGCAGGGTGAGCACAGTGTGGCGACAGAGTACACTGTGACGCCCAGCCACAGTTAAGCCTCGTTGGATGTAATCCTGCGGGGACCTCGTAGAGGTGAGGTTGTCTTTCAAGCTGGGCCCACCCGGCCGTCCCTTTTAGTCGGCTCATACGACACGCAGGGAATACGTCAGCGGTATTCTGGACCCCCGACTGCAGGGTGAACTGACACACACACACACACACACACACACACACACACACAGACCATTTTCCCAAATAGTGTTTTTCGGATTCAGGGGGGTCTGAAACGTAAAGATCTGAAGAGAACTCAAAATTTTTTTTTCAGCCGATTACATAACTTTCCTTTCTACTTCGTAGAGCAAGGAAAGTAAAAAGACGTTAAAAAGGGTACTAGGCACAATTTGTCTTACCAGCCTTATGGGTTGTGGGATGGGCAACTACGAGGGGTTACATATTCTTAATCCCCTTGAGGAAAAGGTAGTTTGTGAGGGTGTGACTGTTAAAAATCGAATCGTTGTCGGTACAGACCGATGCCCATAAACCAAAATTACTAAAAATTGAATGTAAACATGAAATGACGGTTGCAGATGTTGCCCGTCACATAGGAAAAATAAAAACAAAACGAGAGAAAGAATCTACGGCTATGAAGATGTAGGTATGCACGTTTGATGGGGGGAGAGGCCCTGCAACATCGAGAAACAATTTTTGATTTGGACGCTCTGGTATGAAAGAGCTAAGACTTCCTGAAGGGACTGCCTGGACAGGCTTTGACAGGTTAGACAGGCCTTAACTTGCTCATGCACGCCAGGCCACCAAAAAATCCTCTTGATTCTAGAGGTAGTACGTGCTACGCCTTGATGGCAGCCGTACAGTGATTGGTGGAAATATTTGAAGAGAAAAAGTTTGAGGTGACTGGGAACAATGGGTAGAAAATGTTGAGGAGAAGACTCATAGCAAATTTTATGTCCAACGATTTTATGCTTGGGAAAAAATCTTCCTTCAGCTATGCCGTCATGGATGGCCTCGAGGGCAGGGTCACGTAACTGTTCTTCGCCAAAGGTTCGCGATAGCTCTGGGAAAATGAGAGTAGTGAGTTCCGCGTCGTGGGATTTCGCAATATCTTGCTTGGGAAAACGAGATAGAAAATCGGCCATGCCGTTTTTATCTCCCGAAATATGATGGGTTACGTAACGAAATGGCATTATTTTTAATTGCCGCCGAACTATCCTACCCGAGTCATGTTTGATTTTGGTGAGAGCTGTCAAGGCCTTGTGGTCGGTATATAAATCAAACTCTTCGTGTCCAAGATATATTCGTTATTTGTCTAGCCCGTAAACAATTGCCAACATTTCCAATTGGTATCGTATCGTGATTCTGGGTCCGTGAGCTTTCTGCTTGCAAAGGCTACTGGGTGAAATCTATCGTATACTGTCTGCGCCAAACACGCGGATACACCTGCCGTGCTTGCATCAGTAAAAAGAGCAAAACGTTCGTTAAAACATGGTGTTTTAACCTTCCTCCGCCCCGTCGGGCAAAAAGAGTCGGGGAAATTGGGACGAGGAACCTCGAACCGAGCGAAAAATGCAAAATCAGTTCTTCTAGTGCTGTTTCTAGTGCATGAGGATCTGGCATTATGTTTTACGGCGAATAGTCGCCTTATATGCGAGAGAATGTTTGAACTTGGTCGGTTTGTAGTTTGATATATATGAATATATTTGCCGCTGATCCATTGGCGTTTTCAATGGTATTGACAAATCCATTCGATTCTCTTGCGTCTCGCTGTACAATTGGCACAAGTAAATCATAACCGGATAACGGTCTGATGACAAGGTATTTACGTAGCCCTTCTTCGTGACAACTAATGTATGTTTACACCTCCAGTCTTGTCCTGTATATTTCGTGTAGTCCATATTATCGGTAGCCCAGTAAAATGAGCCCTTTCGTCAGGACTGCTGGTGAGCTGTTCCTGCCACAGTTCACGTGTGAATTAGTAATTTCTTACCCTAAAAGGCAAATCATCACAACTGTAATGTTTTATTAACTGAACAATTAAGTTTAAATTGCCAGATGCACCGCATCACACAACAGTAGGTGGATTTTAAGGATTCTGGATATATGTAAATTAAATGATGGGAACCAGGAAGGTGATATCAGGGCGAGGGGGTTGGTTGTAGATAGTGGTTTGATCCTCCGCGGCTACTCCGACTTCATCAGGTCCTTGACGCCGTCAGTACAAGACACCGCCCTGTTCTTCAGCTCGACCAAACATCGATACCAATCCCATAGTCTAGACATCCCGTTTGAGCGGCAATTTAACACGTGACATGCTCAAGTCTAATTTCAAAACATTAGATAAAAATAATCGCGTTACCTGTCGGCTCTTCGGCTTTGTCATTCCATTCTTCGTCATCTCCTGCGAATAATAAAAACAAACATAGATTGATTTCTAACAGACTGTCAACGACCAGGCAGCTTCGAAATTATTGTGGACCAAACACCAAGCAACTGTTTCGTAACCACAACTAACTGGTTCGTTTTCGCAAGTTAGGCGCGTTTTTTTTTTCCTCAAAAGCAACCTGTTGTATCCAGGGAGTGCTACACGATTTCCGTCACAACCTGAAATGCAAAATGTCATATTGTTGTGAACACTAGTAGAAGTAAATGAGGGTTCCCAGGACAGGTGGGCAAGGGTAACATCGTAAAAGCGTAAGTGCTTGGAGATGAGGCAATCGCGTATGCTTAGCTCGCGCCATTTCCTCCTCCACACCGTGGGAGCATAAGTGTTTGGTGACAAGGATATCACGTACGCTTAGCTCGTGCTCGTTCCTTCTCCACGCCATGGGGGAGTAAATTCTTGGAGACGAGGCAATCGTGTACGCATAGCTCGTGCTGGTTCCTTCTCCACACCATGGGAGTGTAAGTGCTTGGAGACGAGGCAATCGTGTAGGCTTAGCTTGTGCTCGTTCCTTCTCCACGCCATGGGAGTGTAAGTGCTTAGAGACAAGGTAATCGTGTACGCTGAGCTCGTGCTGGTTCCTTCTCCACGCCATGGGAGTGTAAGTGCTTGGAGACGAGGCAATCGTGTACGCTTAGCTCGTGCTGGTTCCTTCTCCACGCCATGGGTGTGTAAGTGCTTGGAGACAAGGTAATCGTGTACGCTTAGTTCGTGCTGGTTCATTCTCCACGCCGTGGGAGTGTAAGTGCTTAGAGACGAGGCAATAGTGTACGCATAGCTCGTGCTGGTTCCTTCTCCACGCCATGGGTGTGTAAGTGCTTGGAGGCGAGGCAATCGTGTACGCTGAGCTCGTGCTGGTTCCTTCTCCATGCCATGGGAGTGTAAGTGCTTGGAGACGAGGCAATCGTGTACGCTTAGCTCGTGCTGGTTCCTTCTCCACGCCATGGGTGTGTAAGTGCTTGGAGACAAGGTAATCGTGTACGCTGAGCTCGTGCTGGTTCCTTCTCCATGCCATGGGAGTGTAAGTGCTTGGAGACAAGGTAATCGTGTACGCTGAGCTCGTGCTGGTTCCTTCTCCATGCCATGGGAGTGTAAGTGCTTGGAGACGAGGCAATCGTGTACGCTTAGCTCATGCTGGTTCCTTCTCCACGCCAAGGGAGCGTAAGTGCTTGAGAAAAAAAACACGTGCGATCTTTCAAATATCAACTTGCTGACCTTTCCAATATCGCCCCCCTTTCCCACTGCTCGCCTGTCACTCTGATTTAATGCCCCCATTGTCCTGAGACCCCTCGTTTACTTCTACTAACGCTAAATACTTCATGTGAATTGATTTGAGTGTGCTCTCTCAGTCGTGTTCACAAACCTCAAACTCTACTAGAACGTAAGTAAATATATTATGGACGCATCACAAAACTTTCCAGGGAAATGTCAAGGACTGCAAGGCGCTGTGATTCTAAATCTGCAATGCTAGTCCGCCGTTCAGCCCATGTTTTGCCTTAAACATGGTTCAAACATTCTGTTTGGGCGAAAACAATGGATTAACACGTGGTCGTTATAAGCAAAAACCCTGCAAATTATTACACAACGGTTTATTATTCGGATAATCAGCTTGACCTAGCATTAATGCTCCGAGATCCATCCTGTTCGATTCAGCATCGAAAAATATCATAATGAAACCCAAAAAAGGTCGAAAAGAACTAAAATCGTAATATCGTAATATTAAAATAAACAAAAAACGAAAGTATCTAGAAAAACTGAATTTAATATGAAAACATGCACACTAAATACTAATATCAAAATTTAACCAAAATTGATGAAAAACCAAAATGAGAATGAAACGAAAGAATCTAAAAAATTGAATCGTATTAAAACCAAAACGTCGGGGAAATTGAACGGGGGCACTCAGAAGCGAAGCGCGTCGTCGTTGGGAGGCCAAAGGGGTCGTTGGGAGGGAGGCGAGAGCCGCCTCGAGAGCGGTTGGTTTTTTTAAAGAGACGGGCGGGGCGGAGGGAATTCAAACGACGAAACGCTTGTAGCTCCGCGTTGTACTGCGTTTCGTTAATTTTTTTAACCGTTTTTTGCCCATTACAACCACGGGCTTCGTCCGATCGGATTGCCGAGATGGCGGGCACAACTAGATACCAAGTCGGATTTTTGGGTGAAAGAACGAATTTTTTAGACTACGTTAAAGGCACAAAACGGCCCGGACGGCGGACGGCGGACGGACGAGGACGGGGACGGAGGGGGGAGGGGGGAGGGGGGACGGCGGACGGACATTGCAAATTTGGAATCTCCATGTCTTGAAACGTAAAGTATCAAATTTTGAGGGGGGGTTGTAAAAAATTTTTCGTGACCGAAAACATAGGGTTATTATTCAGAATGAATAATAAACCAAAATGGGTAAAAAAAACGTTTTTGCAGCTAACAGTGCGATGCGTCATGTTTGCTATCTTTTCCAAGGAATTTTTCGATGCTGAGTGGAATCTTATAGGCCTTAGAGGTGTAGGACTGCATCTAGATGGGAAATCGTGAAATCACAATAAATTTAGTGGCAAATCCAACTAAAAGGAACTCACGGGGCAGTATAGCGATCGTTTCCGTTTCTCACCCGCTTTTCCCCTACTGCCTCTCGTCTCGCTCCAATCACCTATCAGCTCGACTCTTCATTCATTGCCTAGCGTCGCCTAGAAAATAGCAATTTCCGTTGTTCGGTTGAACTTAGGTCATGTTTTGTATCGCTCACTAGTATTTTTCGATGTCCTCTACAAACATTGCCGTTTCATGGATATAGCCATGTTATACTTAGTATTTTTCACAATCACGCTATGCAACATAATAATATACCGTGGTGTAGTGCTTTCTAGCGTCTATTAAACAGTTTATGACAACTTTCTTCAAACAAATCGGTGGCGCTTAAGATTACGGAATTTGTTGACTTACTCCTTCTTATGCCACGGCCATTATTGCGTAATCAGTACATGAGTGATTGACAGGGTTTCCAACTGGATTTTTCTGGGGAGGATCGCGTTTATTGTCTAGGGATTATCGGGTCAAATCTGTGAAGCATGTTAGTAAGTTAATCGGCTGTAGTTTGGATTCCGGAATTTCTGGGGTTGCTCCTAATTATCCTATGAACTTTATCAAGTTCTCATCGTATAGGTAATTATTGGATTACTGTCCTTCTATTTGAGAATTATATTTTCTTTTAAGCCGACTTTATAAGGAAAAAAAGGCACGAAAATCGTATGAAGTCGTTCATGAGAGTCGTTGATGAAGGTTGTGACTGACGTATAGTTTCGCCATAAAACCGGGGCACAATTAATTGGAGATATCGTCAAGCTCCATCGCGGATTCCTTTCGATATTCCCGTCTTTCGCCTTATCAAGGAATAACCCTAAAAAGGGAGACGTGGTTAGGGAACAAAGTTCGTGAAAGGGCGATGGAGAGTTAGGCGCGATGGGGAAGGGAGGGTTAGAGCTGCAGCGGTGTAGGAAACGGGTAATAATTTGGGTGGACCTGGGCTCGAGGGAGTAGCTAATGGTCCCCGTATCAATTCCAGTGGCATCAAGATGGGAGAGACTTCCCCTCGAGACCAGACCTGGTCACCATCGACAAAACTCCGCTCTCTTGTTTATAATGTTATTGTTACCATAGCGACCTTCCACTGGGGGGTGTGTGGTGGTGGGTAGGACGTTCCGACACTCTTAACATACTTTAAACCGTTGAACGTGTTCGACCGCTCGCATTTTTCAAGAGAAATAAACGACCTACTGAGTCTCCAGTGAACTCGTCTCCCTCGATGGTTCGACGATGAGTCTTCTAATGAGCGAAGTTAACCCGAATCTTCACAACAGTCAGCCCCAGGAGCACTTCAAAGCCAAAAATGGTATATAAACTTCGTCGATGTAATGTTTCTTTTTGCCCGACAAACTGGCAATTATGACGATTCATTCACAAAATTGTTTGTATAGGCAGCTCCAAATGGCACGGCAATACTATACGATTCTCATTCGTGGAAAAATGACGAGAGCAGCACAATTAATGGCCAAAAAGTTCGTCGAAAATATATTTTAGTACAGTTTTATCATTACAAACTCCGCTAGAATGTTGTTGATGGTTCTTATGGATCGAAAACGGGTTGAAAAGTAGCTAACGACGAAATTGTGGCAGTTTTATTGCAATTAAGTCGTGTTTGGCGTGGTTTTTTAATGCTTAGTCGAATAGAACGGCGTCGAGGTGTTAATCAGCGAAATCACAGTAAATGTAGTCAGGAAAATTGTACTAGTTTAGGGACCTCGCAAGACGATACAGGGAAAGTTATGATTTCTCCCCAATTAACGCTCATTTTCTGCACTGTCTCCCGCCTCACTTCAAACACCCGACGGTTCGTCTCGTCACGTCGTGCCAACTGCCTACACTCCTTTCTTTGGCAAACAAATAAACTTGGTGAGCAGGTAGATTTAGGGGTAACGGATCGAGTAATGTAGTTGCACTCAATGATCACCCCCGAATCGCGCAATTGAGAGAAATTCATAACAAATTGTACAAATATGTTTTTTATAAAAAGTCTGGATAGTAGAAATCGAAAAAGACAATGAACGCGGTCTGTAACAGGGAATGAGTTGTTAGTCCTTCCCTACATCTTGGCTGGCCTTGTGTTCAGTACAAATTCGAACCCCAAGGTGTGTGTGTGCGTGGTTCCGCCACGCTTCACATGTCTCAAATTGAGTGTAGCTGTTTTCGTCGATCGGTAACGCGCTCCTGTGCAAGGGCCGTTCTTTTTCTTCAGGAAATTAATGCGACCCCACTCAACGTATAGCTGTTCGTTCACCCATCACGGAAATTCGCGCTCTCGCGGTGGTCTGAGCTGGTTTCCTTTCCACTTCAGGGATCGTCGCGCCCCCACAGTAACCAAGCTGGTCCCCATGCCTCGGGGTTCTCGCGCTCCAACACAATAAGGCCACTCCCCAACAGGGAATCTTGTGGTCATTGGAGCCGGGTAATGTGAATATTGAATTCTAATTAAATTTTACGTAAAAGCATGCGAATCTGAATGAAATCCAGTTTTATTATATTTAATAAATACTCATAATGCACACCCTAATCTCCTTTGTATGACTGGAAAACTCTGCAACAGAGTCCTATTGGAGAAACAACTGCCCTTACAAAAGCAGAAGTTTACGTTTGTTCGTATGTGAAGTTTTGTTTTCCAAACGGACTACTGTCTTAAACAGTTCAAATGAATTCAGTGAAAAATACAGCCTTAAATAACGCAGAATACATGAGAGGTTGAAGGAGGTTGTGTGCTGCGTCTCACCAGATGTTTTCTTGGAAGCTTTCCCGTCCAATACGTTTTTACAGATTAAAGTATAATTTATCGGACGTTCGCACTTCCTTTATGCCACGACGAGAGTCAACGCACTCCTGAATTTCCCCAGTCAGTGGAAAAACACACTGTGCACCTTTCATGACGAACAGGGGAAGCTGAGAGCTGACGGTTTGGTAGGTTGGGGTTCTGCGCTTCTCTCGGTGGAACCTGAGCTCCCCAGGAAGGCTACCAAGAGCCACTTTATCAAGAAGGAGAAGTCCAGGGCTGCCTATTGGCGGGATGTGCCTGGCCAAAAGCAGTCAAGGTAGTTCGTTAAACTCCTCAGCGGTTCTCAGTCTGGAACCAGAGAAAGTATACAGATGGTATGAGGCCTATTCACCGGTCACTGCCCACTGAGGTACCACCTAGCCAACATTGGTAGGTCAGAGGTACAGAGTTGCAGATTCTGCGACGCAGAAAGGAGTCGGCGGAGCATGTACTGTGTACTGGCTGGCTGCATTGCGCCGTAGAAAGCTTAGTGTTACTCAGCTGCAGCCGGAGGAGGTTGCAGGAGTGGAACTTCAGGTCGTCCAGCGTTTTGTGCGAGAATGACGGAACGTAGTGCGGACGCTTCAGGGATCGCCAGCTCCTTGGTGGAACTCGAAGGACATGAGGTGATTCCTGTTTTTCCCGTAAAACGCGTTAAGAATATCACTAACAATTTACCCAAAACTGTGTGGCCTCAATGCTTCAGGAGTAGGCAGATTGGTCCTCGCATACTTATCCCATTTTTTTGCGGAGTATAATGCACAGTTAGCCTTCTACCGATTCCACAGCACATTCCTCGAATTCACGACTACACCCCAACATTGGCCCACTGCAAAAACTCAATTGTGGAAAGCAAATCTATCTTTAAAATCAGCCGTTTCAACAATGTCGCTTCTTGACGGTCCTTTCGAAATATAAATTTCGTGCAATATCGTCCAATGTTCATGAGATGTCCGAATTCCGAAGGACTGATCGCTAAAATGACGTCTGATCTGGCTTTCAAATCTGCCACCCCCGTAACTTCGAATACCAGCTACATATTCTGGCGCTATATCTTCGTTCCACGCACTTCTACAGGAACATTTATACACAACAAAATGTAGGGACTAGTTAGTTGAGCGTCCTCCGTAAGTTTGATCGAAATCGTTAGATCCGTTTTTGAGAAAATTGCAATACCGATAAATTTATAATCGACAAATCTCCTTTTTACTTTCCGCTACCGGAAGGGAAGGAAAGTATAGTAATCGGGTCAAAAAAAAAAATTGGGCTTTCTTCAGATCTTTACGTTTTGAGGCCTACTGAGTCTAAAAAACCTAATTTCGGCGCGTGGTCAGTGTATGTGTGTGTGTCTGTAGTTCGATTTGCGGGAGAACGGCTGATCCGATTGAGCTGGTTCTTTTTTTGTATTGCTTGTCATTTTTTTTAGACGCCAAAATAAGGTTATGGACGATTTCGGCCTTTGGGAAGGGGGGGTGGGGGGACGAAAATGTACCGAAAACTAGGGTTTTTCGCATTTTTCTCGAAAACGGCTCTAACGATTTTGATTAAACTTACACATTATCTTTTACTAATCAATACCTAACTTTTCTTCTTCATACATATCTCCATGAAAATACGGTGAACGGCTATATAGGCCCATGAAGCAAAAATAGGTTTTTTACGCTTTTCGGCAAAACGGCTTCAACAATTATCACCAAACTTTAGAGGTGTTTTCGAATAGTTAATACCTACATATTGTTTTGGATAAATGTTTCTCTGACAGTCCATTGAACAGAGATAAAAATCAAATTGTGTCGAAAATAACGCTTTTTCTAACATTTCCGTCAATTCCAGGGTAACTTCTTTACTAGATGTGATAAATCCTACTGGAGTGACTTATAGTTACCCATACCCACATTTCGTTCTTCATAATTATTTATGTATATATATGTTGAACGGAGATATAAGTCAGGTTAACTCAGAAAAGGAGATTTGTCGAATATTAATTTAACGGTATTCCACTTTTCTCGAAAACGGCTCTAACGATTTCGATCAAACATTCGGAGTACTCTCAGATAACTAGTCCCTTCATTTTGTTCTCTATAAATGTTCCTGTAAAAATGCGTTGAACGAAGATATAGCGCCCGCATATGTAGCTGGTGTTTGAGCTTACGGGGGTGGCGGAAAGTTGTGTGTTGCTACGCACCGAATATTTTGAGTTAACTTGGCTCATATCTCCGTTCAACATATATACAGAAATTACCACAGAAAACGAAATGTGGGTATGGGTGGCTTGAAGACATTCTGTAAGATTGATCACATTTAAATTAGTTTTTTTAGACACAGTAGGCCTCAAAACGTAAAGATCTGAAGAAAACCCGACTTTTTTGAGACGATTACAATACTTTCCATTCCCTTTGAGAAGCGGAAAGTAAAAACTTCACCAAACACGACTTAATTGCAATAAAACTGCCAAAATTTCGATTTCAGCTAATTTTAAACCCATTTTTACTAAAATAGATTTTCGACAAAATGTTTGGTAATTTATTGTGCTGCCCTCGTCATTTTCCCACAAATGAGAATTTCACGGAATCATTTGTCTGCCTGTACAAAAAATTTAATCAAAATCTTCATGAGCGTTTGTGAGAAAAAAAAATTGGTGTTTTGATCACTATGACACTGTCAGTTTTGGTCGGATCTTGCTCATACCCTCAATTTGGCGCCCAATGGTAACCAACTTCGTAGAGCCACGGATAGTAAATATCGTTTTGACAGTCTTATGAATCTTGTGTGTTATTCCCCAATACTGATTATGGCACGAATAAATTCCACGATGAATTCCGGCAGTTACGTTTTACCAAGTTCAAATGAACGAACCTTACAAATTGATTTAATTAGTAGCTGAAGCTACACAAATTGCTGAGTGTACGCGGGGCTGAGGAAAGTTGCGTGACGCGTCGCACTTGCCGAAGGGAACGCGAGTCAACCAGAAAAACGCGCACGGGGGAGTTTTTGGAGGGAAATGGCGCGCGAGAGCCCACGTGGGTCGAGGCGTCACAATAAAGGAATCGGACGAAGCGGGTGGTGGGTCGGGTGGGTTTGTGGGTTTGTGGATTGGACGGGGTGCTGATGGAGAAGCGAACAAGTCGTCGTTACTCACTTTTGAAGGCGCGGGGTTTCGCTTGCTTCCGGCGCGACATAGCGCCAACGGCGATTCACCGCTTCCCGCACATAGCGAGCGGCTGGCGGTTCCGCGCGCAATTATTCATTCCTCGGCCCCTTCCGGTCACTGGGCTCCACCAAAATCTCCCACTTCCGCCAATTAAATTAAAAGTAAAATTTAAACAAAAAATTTTTTTTTTTTTAAAACTCGCCGTCTCGCGGTTTTTATTTTCGAGTTTTCGCGGTTCCTGTCCGACCGGAACCTTCGTTTAGTGAACACCGCGTGAACACTGAAGTTAAGGTCGACCGTTCCTCTTTCCGGCCTTCGCCGCCTCCCCTCGCGACTTTCATTCCGGAGGCAGCGCATGCTCCTCGCCTCGTCCCGAAGAACAAGCGCGAGGGGTCGCCTCGCCACCTGTTCGACTCTCGTCCTTTATAACGAGAACCTGTTCGAACCTGTACGGGTTCGTCGATCTGTACCCGGAGATGGACGAAAACATAAGTTAACTAATAACAAACAGCTAAACTGAATTTCTTACTTTTTTTCATCTTCAAGAGAATTTCCACTTCAATCACAATTATTACTCTACGTTCGCCAAACGGTATGGAAAGTATAGTGATCGCGTCGAGAAAAAATATCTGGTGAGGAGCAATACGCAACTTTTCGCCACCCCCGTTACTTCGACAACCTGCTACGTATACGGTTCCATCGAGAACAAATTTTAGGTCCTAGTTAATTAAAAGTAATCCGTGAGTTAGATTGAAATCGTCTGGGCAATTTTTGAGAAAATTGGCAAAACGGTAAATTGACATTCGACAAATCTCGTTTTTCGAGTTATCGTGGTTCATATCACCGTTCCACAGACAGATACAAAAATAACACAAAATGTGGGTATAGTTTGCTAAAAGACACTCCATAAGATTTATGAAATCCAGTGACGCAGTTACTCTGGAAATTACAAAAATGTTCGAAACAACTTTATTTTCCATACCTTTTCATTTTTATCTCTGCTCAATGAACTCTCAGAAGAATATTTATTCAGAACAATATATAGGTATGATTTGTTTAAAAACATTCTGAAGATTTGGTGAAAATCGTTGAAGTCGTTTTACAGAAAAATGCGAAAGACCCTAGTTTTTGGTACCGCTCCCAACCTCCTTTTCCATCGCAGGAAATTGAGTCTGCAGAAAATAACAAACCAAACAAAAAAGAACCACCTCACTCGGTTCAGCCGTTCTACCGCAAATCGCAGTACAGACACGCGCGTGCCACGCGCCGAAATCAGGTTTTTGGGACTCAGTAGGTCTCAAAACGTAACGATCTGAAGAGAACTCACCTTTGTAACACCTTCGAGACCAATCCCAATCGATTCAGCATCGAAAATTACTAGTAAACGATACGACACATGACCTGACTACAACGGAACGACGAAAATTGAATTTTCCGAAGCGACGCTAGGCAATTGACACGACTTTACGAGTCGAATTGACGGATGTGAAAATAATTCATGCGACGGTCAATATGATCTTTTTGAGGGGTCTGGAATTATAAGGAAAATTGATGAAAAGTTGGTGGATTAAAGTGACGTTAGCTTGAGTTCCATTTTTACTTTCCGCTACCCGAAGGGAAGGAAAGTATAGTAATCGGCCCAAAAAAAAAAATTTGAGTTTTCTTCAGATCTTTACGTTTCAGACCCTACTGAGTCTAAAAAACCTAATTTCGGCGCGTGGTCCGTGTGTAAGGAATGCAAGCGTGATGCTCCCCTCAAGTGTGCCAATTGCGTCGAACGCAAAATCCAACAGGTCGCACACTCTACACGAGACGCACGCTGTACCATTCGTCAGCGAGCGATTGCCCTCCAGGAGTCACGAGTGGATTATGAATAGGTCAAAAACAGTTCGAATCCTTCAGCACAACACAAATAAGAGTTGCCCAGTTATGGCTGAGTTGCTGCAAAATGCACTCAAGAAACGCTGCAGTGTCCTCGCCATACAGGAACCGTACATAGGATCCAAAACTCTTGGTCTCGGATCGCAGGCACGAGTGGTGGCTGGAGCAAGAACGGGAGCCAAGGCAGCAGTAGCCTGCATCGACCCGTCCTTTGACAGCCAGCACTTGGCCGCTGTGCTCATCCGAGCCGGTGGCTTTGAGCTGGTTGTAATATCATTTTACAGGCAATTTGGCGCACCAGTTGCCAACAGCCTTGAACCACTCGAGCGGGCTCTAGCAGGCCTATCAGGACGACCCTGCGTAGTCTGTGCTGATGCAAACGCCAGATCACCATTGTGGGGATCCCCAACCCTGGATGGGGCGGGCGAGGCGTATATAGAGCTGCTCACCAGGTACAACTTGGTTGTTGCCAACGACCCCATGACTGAGGCGACCTATGATGGCCCGGGAGGAAGGTCGTGTATAGACGTCACAGCCGTGTCCCACACCCTGCTACTTAAATTGAAGGGTTGGCGAGTCGTACCAGGTGCAACGCAGAGCGATCACATGGTTATTGACTTTGCCATTACGGATGATAACATCCTCTGCAAAGACACGCGTGAAAAGCGATTCCGCACAAAAAATGCTGACTGGCCACAATTCTTTAGGGTACTGGAAGGTGAACTGCGTGCCGCAGACACCGACCTAATAGTGCAAGCATCCACACCTGAAGAGGTGGACAGCAAAGTGGACATATTTACCACAGCACTGCATTCTGCTGGGCTCTCTGTACTTGGCCAACAGAAGCACAGGGCGATCAAAGTCCCATGGTGGACTGAGGAACTTAATCCCCTCAAGCAAAGTGCAAATAGAGCCAGAAGGATGTACCAAAACACTCGTGACCCTGATGCCAGAGCAACACTCCGAACTGCCTTCATCCCTAGAAGAAGGCCTTCCACCGCGCCATCAAACGAGCCAAACGGCAAGGCTGGCGAAATTTTGTGGAAGCGGAGAGCTCTGAGAACCCCTGGGGCAGACACTACAAGTCCTCCATAGGAAAAGCAAATGTAGAGCAGGTCATAGCTGCGATGCAAAATGAGTCAGGCTGGGCCTGCAGTATCGAACGTTCACTGGAAACCCTCCTTGAGAAGGCGTTCCCAGATGACCAACTAGCTCGAGACACTGAAGCCCAGAGGGCAGCAAGGGAGCTGATCATGGACCCTCCGAACGAGCCCGACATCCCATTGTGGACAACAGGCGACCTCGGCAGGAGCTCTTACGACCTTAAAGCCCAACAAATCTCTGGGCCAGATAAAATGAAAGCAATATGCTAAGGAAGGCTGAGCGGACAATCTCCAGCGGTCTCCTTAAATTATTTAATGACTGTCTGCAGGTCGGACAGTTCCCCACTCAGTGGAAGTCTGCGCGCGTTGTCACTCTTCAAAAAGGAGGCGACCGCAATCAGTCGGACCCGCGATCATGGAGACCACTCAGCCTTCTTTCCATATTAGGCAAAACACTAGAAATCTTGATGTTGCAGTCCCTTGAAGGAGTCTTTGGCCATAACCTCACAGGCAGGCAATACGGGGGGTACCAAAGGAAGGTCCAAGCAGGATGTCATTGTCGAGATTCGGCGTGTTTCCCTGCTGGCACCGGCTAAGTACGTCGTAGCAGTTCTGATTGACATCAGAGGAGCGTTTGACAACCTTTGGTGGCCAGCGCTCCTTAATGAACTCAAAGGTAGGGGAATCCCCCGCAACCTGTACTCGCTCGTCAGAAGTTACCTGACAGACAGAACTGCTACGATCGAAAGTAGGCATGTCTCCGTCCGGAGAAAGATTGAGAAGGGGTGCCCACAGGGCTCGGTCCTAGGACCAGCACTCTGGAATGCCTTCTTCGAAGGTCTTCTCAGGAAACTCATGGAGACTGACTGCGAGCCAGTACGCCTATGTGGATGACTTGACTGTGCTGATCTTTGCAGAGTCAGTCCGCCAAATTGAAGAAAAAACCCACCACGTGCTCCGCACTGTCAACCAATGGTGCGAGCACGTCAAGATGCAGGTGGCTGAGGAGAAAACCCAGCTAATCCTCTTGAAGGGGAAAGTGAATAATCCACCCACAATACGCTTTGGCGGCCACAGGCTCCTTCTTGAAAAGCACGTCAAGTATTTAGGAGTGAATATAGGTGAGAGGTGGGGTTTCAACCAACACCTCCAGTCCCTTAAAGGCACTACCATTGCAAGGTTTGCCTCACTGCGTGCCATTACTAAGGCCACTTGGGGTGTGTGTTACCACGACACCATCCTCATGTATAAGGCCATCTATTTAGGTGTGACCTGTTGTCTGGGGTAGCAAACTAACAGTCAATCAAAAGAGAGTATTGGCCCAATCCCAGAGAGCGCTCTGTGGATCACCAAGGCCCACAAGACTGTATCAACGGAAGTACTCCAGGTGATCACTGGTCAGTTACCAGTTGATTTGGCTGTTGAGTGCATGATTGACAAGTGAGAGTGAAGCAGGAGCTTCCCCGCTTTGGGCTGAACTCCGTGCGGATCTCACCACAGAACAGAAACTTGCCGCCATCGATGAATGGGCTCTAGAGAAATGGCAAGCGAGATGGGAATCCTCGTCAAAGGGATCGTGATACGTATGAGTTCTTCCCCAACATCCGTGAACGTCTTTCTAGAAAAATGGGTTGGAGCCAGACCACTGGACGAGCCAGTTCCTCACGGGACATGGTGACTTCAACGCGGCTCCACTTCTTTTCTCTGAAAGACTCTCCATTATGCACGTCTTGTGCCTCCAGTGCGGAGGAAACAAGAAACCATGTGCTGCTCCACTGTAGTTTCTACAACAGTGAGAGACGGTTGTTGAGAGGGCAAACGAACTTAGCAGCTTTGACTGCTACAAAGGAAGCCTATAACCATTTTGCAAAGTTCGCAAAGAAGGTAATGGCTAAGAAACGTGGTTATAGTTGATCAGTCCTTTTGAAACTTGCCACCCAAGTAAACAGTAAGATCAGGTAGGGAACCAGATTAAGAACTACTCCCAGATGGTACGGGATTCCTCAGGTGGTCACCTCCGCGCGGTAACACACGGGCAACAGCTCTCTACGGTGAGACTGGCTAACGACCACATACCTGCCGTACCTCCACAGGTCTGAGTTCGGTGGATGCTGCAGGGGCCGGCCTCTTGCATATTAGCGAAACCGCAACTTCTATGACTGATATAACCCTCGTCGAGGGTTTAGGTACAGTCATGAAATAAAGAGACAGATCTGTGTGTGTGTACATGTGTATGTGTGTGTGTGTGTCTGTAGTTCGATTTGCGGGAGAACGGCTGATCCGATTGAGCTGGTTCTTTTTTTGTTTTGTTCGTTATTTTTTGTAGACACCAAAATAAGGTTATGGACGCTAAAGTTAACGTACCTGTTAGGTGAGTCCGTCTCCTCTGGCTTGTGAGTTACTGTGGGCAAGCGCTTTCGATGTAAAGACATCATCGTCTGGCCGTTTAGTCAGTACTGGAGTCCGTCACTTGGTCGTGGTCTTTATATACAAAGAGAAAGGTGAAGGGAGTGATGGAGCGTTGGGGAAGGGGCGGGGAGAGGTCTTGTTGGTCAGTCTTGTTAGTTTGGACGATTTCGACCGGTGGGAAGGGGGGTGGGGGGACAAAAATGTACCAAAAACTAGGGTTTTTCGCATTTTTCTCGAAAACGGCTCTAACGATTTTGATTAAAATTTCAAATTATCTTCTCCTAATCAATACCTAACTTTTCTTCTCTATACATATCTCCATGAAAATACGGTGAACGGAGATATGGGCCCCTGCAGCAAAAATAGGGTTTTTACGCTTTTTGGCAAAACGGGTTCAGCGATTTTCACCAAACTCACAGGATGTTTTCGAATAGTTAATACCTACGTATTGTTCTCAATAAATGTTCCTGTGACGGTCCATTGAACTGAGATAAAAATCAAAATGTGTCGAAAATAACGTTTTTTCTAACATTTTCGTAAATTCCAGGGTAACTTTTTCACCAGATGTGATAAATTCTAATGGAGTGTCTTTTAGTCACCCATACCAACATTTCGTTCTCCATAATTATTTCTGTATATATATTTTGAACGGATATATAAGCCAAGTTAACTCAGAAAATGAGATTTGTCGAATATTAATTTATCGGTATTCCAATTTTCTCAAAAACGGCTCTAACGATTTCGTTCAAACTTACGGAGTACTCTCAGCTAACTAGTCCCTAGATTTTGTTCTCCATAAATGTTCCTGTAAAAATGCGTTGAACGAAGATATAGCACCCGCCTATGTGGTGTTCGAACTTAAAGGGGTGGCGGAAAGTTGTGTGTTGCTACGCACCAGATATTTGTGGTTGCTCCTATCTTCCTTGGTGGTGGGGTGGGGGGGTGGGGGGGATAAAGAGAGATTGGGAGTTTTTGATAATTTTATTTATCAATGTCATATAAATACTAATATAGGAGCCTCTCGTACTATATATGACAATGAACGTAAATAAATTACTTCCAACATCACGCAGACATTTCGGGAAACGGAAAGTAAAAAGTTGAGTTCTCTTCCGACCTTTACGTTTTAAGACCTACTGAATCCAAAATACCAGGTGCACTGCATCACACAAATTTCCTTAGCTCTACGTTAATTCACTCGTGTTCATAGCTTTTTCTACTTACTCAATTTATCGCTCAGTTCATTTGAACTTGATCGGACATCACTACACGGCGGAAGAAAGCGGTAGTGCTTACAGTTCTGAAATTTATTGTGCCGCTCGTACTCGTGCTCTGGCCATATACAGAGCAATTGGTGCACAGAGCATTAGTGAGGGTGTACACCCTATTTTTTGACAAGGGCAATAATTACTTTTCCAGAGTTATCGGGTAAAAGTTTTTCGAAATTGTACTAAGCTATATTTGAAGTTCCGGAATTTCCGGAGTAGCCCCTGTACATCGTATAGGTATTTGATTTGACTACCACACCAATTTTGGAAAGATTCCAAATGTTCCGAATGTTAATTTCAACGGAGTTTATAAGGGAAACCCGTGCAAATTATTACACAATGGTTTACTATTCTCTTGAACAGCCTGACGGAGTCTGACAGCTCCGAGACCCATCCCATTCGATTCAGCATCGAAAAACACCGGTAAACCACACAAAACATGACCTGACTACAACGGAACGACGAAAACTATTCCAGGCGCCCGTAAGCTCTCGTAGGCAACTGGCATGACGTGGTTAGTTGAAAGGGCAGGCACAACCAGACACCAAATGGGATTTTTGTACGAAAGAACGGATTCTTTAGACAATGTTAAAGACACAAAACAGCCCGGACGGCGGACAGTCATAGCAGATTTAGAATCCTGATGTCTTGAAACGTAAAGTATCTAAAACTTTTGTAAAAAAAAAATTTCCTGACTGAAAACATAGGGTTATTATTCAGAATGAATAATAAACCAAAACTGCGCTATAATCGATTTTCGTCGAAAAGTATGGTAATTTATTGTGTTGCTCTCGTCATTTTCCTACAGTTGGGAATTTTAAAATATTAGGAGTTGTGCGTATGAAAAATTTAATCAAAATCGTTAGAGCCATTTTTGAAAAAAAACAAAAATTTTGTGTTTTGATCACTATGATAACTGTATTTAGTTTTGGGCAGATTTTGCTCGTACCCTTATTTTGTCGTCCCAGGTTGGCATATGGAATATATATTAAATTTGAAGTGATTTGATACAGCCGTAGAAGTTACATAGTTCTGTGTCTGTGAATCAAATCGAGAGAAAATAGCTTCTCAAACTCAAACTTGATATCTAGCTCGCACCATAGAACGCCAAAATAAGGGTATGAGCAAAATCTGCCCAAAACTTACTTAGTTGTCATAGTGATCGAACACCAAATTTTTACTTTCCGCTACCCGAAGGGAAGGAAAGTATAGTAATCGGGTCAAAGAAAAATTTTGGGTTTTCTTCAGATCTTTACGTTTTGAGGCCTACTGAGTCTAAAAAACCTAATCTCGGCGCGTGGTTCGTGTGTGTGTGTCTGTAGTTCGATTTGCGGGAGAACCGCTGATCTGATTGAGCTGGTTTTTTTTTGGTTTTGTTAATTATTTTTTGTAGACACCAAAATAAGGTTATGGACGATTTTGGCCGGGGGAAGGGGGGTGGGGGACGAACATGTACCAAAAACTAAGGTTTTTCGCATTTTTCTCGAAAACGGCTCTAACGATTTTGATTAAACTTTCAAATTATCTTCTACTGATCAATACCTAATTTTTCTTCTCCATACATATCTCCATGAAAATACGGTGAACGGAGATATAGGCCTATGAAGCAAAAATAGGTTTGTTACGCTTTTTGGCAAAACGACTTCGATGATTATCACCAAACTTTCAAAATGTGTCCGAATAGTTAATACCTACATATTGTTCTCAATAAATGTTGCTCTGACAGTCCATTGAACAGAGATAAAAATCAAAATGTGTCGAAAATAACGTTTTTTCTAACATTTCCGTAAATTCCAGGGTAACTTCTTCACGAGATGTGATAAATCCTAATGGAGTGTCTTTTAGTCACCCATACCTACATTTCGTTATGTATAATTATTACTGTATATATATGTTGAAAGGAGATATAAGCCAAGTTAACTTAGAAAAGGAGATTTGACGAATATTAATTTATCGGTATTCCAATTTTCTCAGAAACGGCTCAATCTATTGGGATCAAACTTACGGAGTACTCTCAGCTAACTAGTCCCTACATTTTGTTCTCCATAAATGTTTCTGTAGAACTGCGTTGAACGAAGATGTAGCGCCCGCTTTTGTAGGTGGCGTTTGAACTTACAGGGGTGGTGGAAAGTAGTGTGTTGCTACGCACCAGATATTTTTTCTCAAAAACAGCTCGACGATTTTGATTAAGCTTCTAATTAAACGACGATACTATACAATCGCCATCCGTGGAAAAATAACGAGAGCAGCACAGTAGACCTTCGAACTTTTCTATGAAAATCGATTTTAACGTTTATTTTTTTCTTATAAGCTCCGCCAAAATGTCAATAGTTTTTTGGTGTTCAAACTAATGCAGTCGTTCAAAATCAAGCTCAACGAAAGATCAACCATGCTCAAATGATCGTAGAATGTCTTCTTCCTTTGGCTTTAGTAGTAATTGAAGTGCTCCATCATAAATTTCTGACATTTTCTGGCACATGTTTAGTAATTATTTAGAGTAATCTAGTCCCTTACGTTGAAAACTCGTCAGGAAAATGTTAGTCGGCGAAATGGTTTTAATTTTCCTACACCACACAAATTCGTTAAACCAGTTTTATCAGGAAATCTGCACAACGTTCGTTCTCTCTTTCTTTCGGCAGAGGTATTTTTGATCGTTTTAACGAACTATTTTCGATATAGACACATTTTTCTCGTTTTTGACAATCGCACAAGCGGAGTTAGAGGAGTGATGGGGTGACTAGTTGGAGGGATAGTGTAGGATAGGTGGGAGGGATGAGGGGGAAGAGGGATTGTAACTAATGAAAACGTTCTAATGAAACATGACGTCAGTTAGGCGTAGGCATGCTCCATACTAAAACCTTCACCACTGGTAGGCTAATAATTTCTCAAACAGGGAGGACAGATAAAGAAATGGGTCAAAAGTGATGGGAGGAGGGAGGGGGTGGGGGCAAGGACGACGTTAAACAATAGGGACGCCAATAAGGTGAGAGTAAAATATAACAAATAAGGGTATAAGGGTAAAGATAATTCATGCAAAGGGGGAAGAGACTGAGAAAAGGGCACCAAACAATCACTCATCGTATCTACACTCAAAAAAATCTTCCAATCATATGTGAGAAATCCACAATCTCCTCATACAATCCGTGAAGATGACAAGTAGTAACAAGCAAAAGGGTGATCCCTGGGACACACTCAATATGACAATAAGACTCAATTTGGGTGAGAAGAAATTTTACATTACGTGCCTATTCTTACCTTGCATAAAGAAAGTAGAGTTTATCTCAGTAAGCGTTTTTAGTGCATCCAACAGAGTCTCGGCTTGATTTTTGAAGGAGAGTCACTGAAACTAACATGTTACGCCTCCAGCAAAACTGTTCTGAAGGTAAGGGTTTGTAGGTGGATTGCATCTATACAGATTTGTTCCCTTTTGTAACCCAAAGGGAAAGTATTTTTATTGGTAAAATTTGAGGAAGTTGTTACTCGGGTTCACCTTATGAGTTAAGAAGCCCTTTTTCTCAAATCCTCTTGCCCACTGTGCTGATAAGATGGCATTAGGCTACAAGGTGCAAAAAAGAGAAACGAGAACTAGACAACCACGAAGGTACTCACATCAATGAAACTTGCTATACAAAACAACAGGTTAGACAGTGAAGGCAAACAGGCCTGATACCTTATCAAAATGACAGTTCCTTTACACTCGTAAATCAGTCGAAAATCATGGAGGTTGCAGTTTCACTATCACTCAAGAACCCAGGGATTCACTCAGCATCCATTATACCCAGACCAGTGGAGCTAGGACAGGTTGTCATGTAGCCAGTCTCTAGATGGAGACCCCAGGTGACACCATGCGAATGTCCGACCCTGGAGTCCAGTTCCCCCCTGTCATCTATTTACTTGGTTTGGCAAGAGAGAGATCAACTGCCACGTTTAATTGTCACAACTTTCTTCGCAAACTAGGTGAAATGGTTATGAACTAGTTTAGCACCAGTTAAAGATGAAGGATGGCTTGGCTGCTTTTCCAACAACTGTCGCTCACTAGAGGCGCAAGATGTGCAGGATTTTGAGTCTTTGAGATAAAAGAACTGGAGCAGCGCATTGAAGTCACCATGTCGCGTAAGGAACTGGCTTGCTCAGTGGTATGGCTCAACGCACATTCTCCCAAGACATTCATGGATGTTGGGAAAAACCTCAAACATGAATAAACAAATGAAGTCAAACTCAAACAAACAAAACAAAATAAGTAAATTTCTGCTGCTTCATCAGAAAAATGAACAAAACTTCTTTCTGACTGAGACTAAAGGGGACGCCAGAGGGAACATATTAAGAATGTCTCACAGGATGCCACAAAGGCCAAGGAGCTTGAAAGTGGAACAGAAAGAATATGAGGTAACACAGACAGCATTATAATACGCCCCCGTTGTGGTTACATTACACAACCGTGAACAAAATACAGTAGTTTTCAGTATAACAATCGCAATTGCATCTTAAACCTACACATACCTCAAGCTCGCAGAGCTTCAATGGGTCTTCAACTAATCAGTAGCTAACTTCTGTTTTCTCTGAAATGGATACATGGGCACGAAATGAGAGTTCTTGTGAAACATGTGCCTCTGCTCTATGGAATAAGCACAACTAGTGCATGAGAGACATACCTAACATCAAGATCAAAACAGTAACTTATATTAAAAACAAGTTTCCACACACCTGGTGACTTTCCTTCACAATCACAATCAGTAACACCAACCTACTATCACTCGATCACTTAATTCAAGTAAATACAACGAAGTAAAATCAAAAACAATAGCTAGACAACTCCCACATTTAGTAATCACAACTTTTATTGATAATAATTCTGGATAATGATGTAGTACTACTTTCAGTTACAGAATTAATTTATAACAGTTCAGAATATTAAAAGTGCACTCTTCTTAGTGTAGCCCACAGTGTATTGTACCCAAAGAGACTGTTTGTGCTACAGCACATATTAAGGCTGTGATTTGCACTGTGAGCCTTCGATACGTGTCTACGCCAATGTAAGCTGAGGTTGTGGTGAGGTATCACATTGTGATGATCAAACATATCTGGGCCAAACATATGAGTTACAACTTACAAGCCTTCTTAGGTTTTGTTACGTACTTGGTCAGATTTCTACTTGCTCTAGCCGATGTTTTACTGTTCTCACATCCAAAATGTCAATGAACATCCACCAATTGCCGATAATAGCGAAGCATTGTGAAGTACTGAACACTAAAATCTGCCCAGCACTGGGAAGCTTTCATTTTGCATCAACAAATTTCACAATTCAACTTAAAGATAGAGTCCCACATTCTGATCACGAACGATTAGTGCACCTAAAAAGGTATTCCCGTCCGTTGTGCTAACTGGCTACAAAATTGGGTTTTCTTCTTGTTTGTGAGATGGTTTGTTTTTTTTGTTTTTTTAACTCAAACTACTCCTTATTCAGGATGAGCGCCGTGGCCTGCAGTCCAATCATTTCAGTCCTAATGTCTCACAAGTCTGTGCGTAGCTCCCCAAAGAATGCCAGGTGTTTCGACAATTTTGGATGTTTCATAGGTTTCCATCTGGTTGCGCCTTGTTGGGCTGGTTGGTATTTCCTGTCAAACTAGTACTTGGGCACTATCATGTCAGTGATATGCCGAGCTTTGTTAAGGTTTCCAAGGTCCTGACATGGTTTACTTCATAACCGTTGATAAAACCAGAAGATGTAACCACATATATTGACAGCAAGCCTATCTTTACAATTAAAAAATATGTGCTCGTATTCAGATAATGAGGTTTATGATTGTTCAAGGACGCGTTCGTAGGTCCCTGATTTTTAACTGGTTCAGATGATTCATGATACTTCCAGATGGCCCAGATCAGTATTACAGTTCACGCTGCCACCTTGGAAAACGTTTTTAACCTGTAACCCGCCATCCTAGTAGATATTTCATGCCTAACTAGATGATTATGAAAAAGACGAATTGATCTTTGAGTTTTTTATTGATTCTGCCCCTCAAATCGGCCCTCATCTACTGCCTGAGAATATTGTCACAAATGCGGACTTTGTCAGGATGCGCTCAGCTTGTCATATTTTCCAACAAAAAAAAATTAAAGAACCCCCTTATCCCTTAAAAAACTCCTGAGTAACATTCCAGTATCCTTGGAACTCTACTTATTACACCTTTAAATGAAAATTTGTGGAATCGAATGGAAGAACTGAAATACTGGTCTATAGTGATTGGTCAGCGTATGAAGAGGAATTCTCAGAAGAAAGGACTTATAGTTGAAAGGTCAGATATCTAATGTTCAACCTGAAACCAAGATCTTACATTGGAAGAGAAAGTCTAGTAAAGTAGCTTAAATCCAGTGAGGAACACGACTGTAACTACATTGCAATATAAAGTAGAGGAAAAGAGTTCGAGAGTGAGAGCGAGAATTTACGCCATAAGGGGGTCACTGGATAGGTGATGAACAGGGTTGGGGGGACAAGAGCGGAGAGCGAGTATGTAATTGAGAGAGCTGAACGACAAATCTTGACCATTGAACTGAACAACCACCAACTCATGATGAAGTTTGTGTATCTAACAGCTGGCATATACTTGCAAGGAATTGAAATAATTCATGATGTTAAGTTCAAAATTTATTTCGTTTTTGTTTACAAGCATCAGGCTCGAAGAGACCGAAACCTTACAACTCCGTGATTGGTTAATTCATAGTTTTTCCACTACATTAAAGGAGAGGTGATGGATTAGTTCATTTATGTCTCAACTCCAGGTTTTGCAAGCTTGTACCCATGCTGTCACCCACTACCAGGTTCAATGCTCTTTTGATGTTTTGATGACCATTAAAATACTTTGGTAATAACTCAGTTAGTGTTAGCTCAGATTAACCCCTCAGTGCCAATGAGTCTTACAATGAGAGCCTTGTCGAGGGTTCAATAACAGGCCACATTATTTCCGTGTAAATAAGTGTAAGTGGGTCAGTAGAAAAGCCTGTATCGATCACTTAGCATACTCACATTCAGAAGCTCATTGTTTTTCATTATCCACAGCATGAGACTGAATGTTCACAGGGACACACATTCTTAGCAGTAGCTCCTTGAAACAGACATCTCTTGACCTAAAAAGAGCTGGTTGGCTTGTGTTCGCTATACTCAGTATACATCAATCCATCCTATGAGAACCCCTTTCATGCCTTGACATCAAATTTCTATCTTTTTGACACCGAATCTGAACAAAGCAAGTACGGCAATTTCTCTAATCTCGTTGTTACAGGGAGAGAATGTTAGACTGCTGTTTTCCTGATCAAATCCCTGCTCAGATCAATGTTAATTCCCGATCTACTTCCGTGTAATACTGTACTGCCTGACTCCAATTAGAAGCACTGGGCAGTCAAGGTCTAGCGGTTAAGACAATGGTTCATATTCCCGACAAAAGTCGGCCAATAATGGATCGGAGCTCCGCGCGATTGCAGTAATTTTTGCCTGAGTCAGCGGGAACCCCAAATGTTTCCAAACCCCCCTCATAACAATACCTACTAAACCTGGTTAAATAAGTCTGCCTTTAAGCAGCTCCCCTTCCACCCTGGTCCTTGAGGCAAAGTACTACCCTCTGACTGAGTTGGTTCAACACTGATTCGTTGGTATCATTAAACTGTACCTCCTAGGAAATTTGGGGAACCCTGGGAATAAGAATAGAAATAAAATCTTAATAGTACTGTATATTCCTCAGTATCTAGTCCACCTCTCACTCTTCGCTCCTCTGGATTTAGAAGAAAAACTTGTTTTTATCGTACTTTGAATTTATTGTCTCCCCATAAATATTTCTATTTATGTGGAGGTAAAATAAAATGACACATGACAACTCCCTGTAACACACTTATAATTACAAAGAGAGATATGATTCACCACCATACAGTCAAAAATTTGGTCCGAGGAAATAAAAAAGCAAACAAAATTAGGGTGTGCTGATGGCTTGTTTGAAAAATTTCTCGTCAAGAATTTGAACAAATCTATTCATTAAATTGAATTTAAATTGCCCATACCACTGAATGTTATCATGACGAAGTTTGGCTAACAAATTGGGCTTCATGAGCTCATTCAGTGTTGCGTTCAAATTTTTCCAATTTTTCACGTAGATAAAAGGAGCTCCATGTTTTTTAAGAAGTCGCAGAGGAGCTACACAATTTCCTTCAGTCATAACATCCTCGACAATGGGAATGCTACCAAAAGAAAGAGCTTCATAAATGCGATAGCATTCAGTGTTCTTCCCAACTGGGCAAAGTGTGAAGGTGGAGTTCTTCAAGACATCAATGTACCGATGCAACGTAGCAGGTGTCTCATTGGACAGCCACCTGGAAGGAAAGATAATGTATCCATTAATCTTGACCTCAAACAGTTGCAGTATCGCTAGGCTAAATAGTTATAAGGATATTACAGGATTACGGTGTTATAAGGATTGAATTATTGGAGAGCCACTAAGCCCTCAACATTGTATCCCTTAATTCCTCAGAACACATATCTTCGTTCCAACTCACTACTCCTAGTGTCTTTCAGTAGGAGTCACTAAACCCTCCATCATCCATTAGTGCTCCTGTAGTACACAAAACAAAGCAGATGGATTCAGTGAAATTGAGTTATTCCCCAAAATCCATCAATTATCCACAGAACAGGTAGTTTAATAAAAGGCGTTGAAGGCAAATTGAAGAACAGGAGGGAGAAAAGAAAGACTCAATTGCAGAAGGCGAGCAGAAAGCAGGCTCTTCCAAACTCATCAGTTCACCTTCTTCCAGGTATCCAAGGAAGTACATTCCAACAATCTCTAAATCGTAGGGTTTAAGTCAGGAGAAGGAGGTGTATGAACACCGAAGATTACTTCACAATAATATGGGTTGGTGTGGCGAACTTGCATGAATGCCCTTCCCATGTAGCTCATAGGTTCAACCATACTGTCAAACAAAATGTTTGGTGGTACTGTGGTTTGGTCTGACGTCACAGTCAGAAACCCTGCGCCAGGTGTGTGATGTGCACTGTGAATTAAATTGCAATCTATTGGCTGACTGGATGATTCTTATTGTATATTCGAATACGAAGTGGATTCATCAGACATCTTACAGGAACAGTAGTACCATATTGATCGTAAGAAAGCCACAAAATAGGAAGGAACTGCTGGGATAAATATAAACGAATTTGGATCAAATAATATTATGAAGAGATTCAGGAAACAGCTAAATTGCAACAATGTTTTAAAATAACTGTGACAAGCTCTGAGAAATGCTGAAATGACAACAAACAAAGTAAATAACCGGTGCCAATACAAAATAAATGAATCGCTAATGAGTGAACTTCATACATCTATTTTTACACCTTAGGAGACCCCAAATAATCTCCAACTTCGACTCGATGACATTTGAACCGTCTACCTTGCTCAAAACATAGATTGAGCCACTTGACCATTCCGGTGAATAAGGGAGATAATTTTACCTACACTGAGACCCTCATATGCCTAATGAGCATGACAAGTTTTTCCTAGCACTTAAATTCATACGTGTCACACCATTATAATAAGGATTCTCATCTCACTTGCCACTTATGTAGTGCCCACTCTCCGAAAAGGTGAAGAAATTACCTTTTTGACACTCGTTTTTCACAATTCTCTCTAGGGCCGGGATACTTAATGGTTTTTTTTTTTTTTTTGGGCTCACAGTCAACTTACTACTCCACAGACAGAAACAGTATTACTCTGGATTAAACTCCTTAGTATATGAGGATAGTGTATTGGTGGCAATTACTTCCACTGTGGTTGAATATTACAAACCTTTTGCGCATAATAGTGGGGCATTTGTACGGAAATTCTTCAGCAGTAGTGAAATGATGAAGATGAGATCGAGAAGAGTTGGTATACAACGTGCCTACAAAATTGCACAGGTTCTTTCGATCACCTGATTCCCACTCTTTTTCATTAGTAACAGGGAATCCACGATACCTGCAACATCATACTTTAATAAGAAAAGTCAAGGAGCAAATGGGCAAAAAACATACAGCATTTCTTAAACAATATGTTGAGTTTAATATCTACATCCGAAAGGAGTATGAAAGCCTATCAATGGTTCATTGTCATTAACCCAACTGCAATAGGAAAATTTGGCACTAGGAACCAACAGAATACGAACAGTACTGTTCCACACTGTATGAAATGACAGACCCCCCTGTATTTAGAACCCCTTATACTTCCCTGCCTATTGATCAGGGTTTTAAGCCATGTTTCAAAACTTTATAAAGGCACCACAAGAAAGTGTAAGTTTTTCGCTAAAAAGACAACACACTCACATACCTGTAGACCCATTACATACCTGTGGGACGGTTTCACCTATTACTACCTATTACATTGGGCTGGGACAGTGTAGGCAGCAATCCAAACAGCCACCCCTTCCCATCCCAGGGTTATCCCTCCCCATCCCTTTTTTCCACTGAACGGAGTGCAAAAAGGCATGAACAGCTCTCTGACAGGCCTTGCTTGTAACGTACCAAAAATACTACCAAAGATATCACCTGGCATACCCTCTCCTTGAGCAGATCAACCACATGTGTCAGAGGAAGAGTTTTATTACAGTTTTGATTCAGGTATTGAAACGAGAACATCACATGCACGTTCCTCATCTGGCCTTCACTAGACAGTGAAGGACTGGTACACTGGTAAAATGGCTTGTCTCTCCGTTTAGAGAGCTATTTTCAGTAGCAGAGGGCTGAGAAGCTGTGCTGTCATCAGGAGAATGCTCCTACCACACATCGTCTTCTTCTGACTTCTGAATCCACAATTCTTCCCTATGGAAAGGCTATCAGAAATAAAGGAGTAGCTAATACCATCACTTACCCACCCCGCAAAACCTCATTCAATGTCATGCATCCGTCTTGCCAATAGACTCTCAGGTCCACTAATTAATGAAACAGGATAGCTTGAAGACAATGGCACAACTTCCATCAGTCACATCTCCTAAAATACGCGAAATACGTCAGATAAATGTTGTCTCAACATTTATTACTCTCATTTATACAGGTCCAAAACCTGTAGTAGACCACAGGCAATCAGCCAAGTTCACGATTATTATTTGCTACTCATCAATATGAGGCGTAAGGAAAAAGACGGTGGTAATTTGGGGTTTGCCGGCCAACTTAGACTCTACATGCATTCTGAATTCCATTGAGAAGAAAACGTGAACCTGACAGTGTTTTCTGGCAATCTCCATCCACGTTTTGGTTCACACAATTATCTCTACAACTATCCATTGAATGGAGATATAAGACAAGTTAGGTAAGAAAATGATTTTTGCTGTATATTAAATTATTGTTTTTCTAATTCCCTCAAGAATGGCTCTAAGAATTTCGATAAACTTAAAGGTACTGTCAACTAACCATTACCCGCATTTTTTCTTCACAAACCATGAAAATGTGTTGGACGAGGGTAGTTCTTGCATATGAAGGAGATTGATGAAGTCTAGGGGTTGGGGAAGTTTGGTCGTTACACCAAAGACATTCTCAGTATGTTATAGTCATCTCAGTACTGTCAGTCATATATTGACAGTTTTTTTGTTATATAATTTCTTGAGCATAATAATAACTCGACCAACTATCTTGTAGATCTCCAACAGAAATTATCTTAGAATGGGACCCAGTGAAATGTACATTCCACTAGCCCATCAGTATGTCCATCCTTATCAGTAGCAACTGGTATGTTCTGTTGATACCATCAAGTAGGTGATCATTGCAAATTTTGCATTCTCTCACCCTATGTGCGTGTGACTGGGACACAGTACCGTGATTGATGTATGTTACAATAGCCATTTTCGAACCTTCACCACTTCTACTTTAACACGTTCATCCAGTGTGGGTAATCTGGTGGGAGATGGTAATGGCATATTCCAGAATTGACGTGATCGAGTATGTCTAATGAAACCTGTTCAAGATAATGTTTTGTTTTCGTTTATTACTCATTCTGAATGACATACCTATGTTTTAGGTCAGCAAAAGTGTTTACAAGTCCCACCAAAATTTGACACTTAACGTTTCAAGGCATAATGATTTCAAATCTGCAATGTACTTCCACTGCACAGGTCATATTTAGTGTTTAAAACCAGTCATGACATCGAACATAAATTCTACTTGCAATCTAGTTGTGCCTCCTTACTCAGCAATCTGATTGAACGAAACCGATGGTTGTCATGGGCAAAACATGGTATGAAAAAATGGCCAAAAACGTAATTTCGGCAATTTTATAGAAAGTTCAGTATTGTTTCCAAGGTATTTTTCGAAGCTGAGCCAAATATGACAGGTCTGAGAGGTGTAGGACTGCGTCTAAATGGAAAACAGTGAAGTTACAGCAAATATAGAGAGGCAAATTCTACTACTTGAAAGAACCAGCGAGACAATGTAGCGAATGTTATAATCTCTTCCACGCCGCCTCCCGTCCCACTCCAACCACTCATCATTTCGACTTGGCACATTATCCCAGTTGCCTGGAGTCACCTACAAAATGTCAATTTTCATTTTTTCCTTGTGGCAGTCACGTTTTGTGTTGTTTATTAGTATTTTAGGATGCTGCATAGAATAGGGTGGGTCTCGGAGTTGCTCTACAAATATTGTCACTTGCAGATGAGTTGTCAAGTTAGATTAAATTGCATAGATCCCAATCATGCTGTGCGAGAGAATAATAACCCGTTGTGTTATAATTTGTAGATTTTTGCACATTCAAACTAGTTGACAAACCACATTATAAACAAAAGGCATTTTCTAAAACTAGCTTTTCAGGCTACTTCTTCAAAGGGCAATATGGCTACTTTTATCTAAAGTCCTGTCCAAATCAATTACTACTATTTATTGCATTCTCCAACAGAACAGACCCTCACTCCTGCACATGAAGTGATAAATATTAAGGCAAATTTACACATTGCAGTGAAACCTATTTGCGTATGTTCAAAAGAATACTTACGTGGCAACTCCAAGAGGCCACTGATAAATATCTTCTTCGTTGACATGTTTCCAGTCGTAAACCACAAAAAGAACATCAATAATTCCTCCATTTCTCCTCATGTACTTCAAAATCCATTCATTGACACATTTTTCATCTCCTAGCAGAACAACTCCCAATTTTTTCAATTGGCTGAAGGTTATGAGAAAGTTCAACCACTCAAGGGCATTTTTTCGCTTATCAGCTGCTCTTCCATTCAAAATGAGAACCAAATACTCCATAGATTGTGGCAGAGTAGTTTGAATGACTCCTGGCCCAGAGAGGAATGATAGAGAGAAAACATTGGTTTTCAAATATCCAGTCTTGTAGAAGCCGTCTAACAGATCCACCATAGTTCCTTGCAAAATATGTTGCCATAAATAATCGGCAATAGCAGCTTTGCCAACGATGTACACAATTCGCTTACCAACAGCTACTGGCTCATTTTGAAGAACTGAAACAAAGAAAACAAGAAGTGTGGAAACAACTAATTGCAGAAATGTTACCACAAAGTAAGCAATTTACCAAAAAGTACTGAATGGATTCAGTCAACAGAACAGACATTTTTTGAAATTTTATGGTCACCCACTAAGTAGTGTGAACACATTATATGGCACACGTTTACCACTATCCTATCCCCCTAGTAGTTTCAAATGCAGATTCATTTCTACAAATTGCCATAAAAAATAAAATATTTAGAAATTACTCTCAGGCATTTTTAGCGTGCAATGCAGTTCCTCCTAAATGAAGATATCTTCATGAATGGGGTCATATGCGAATCAAAATCATGTCAACTCAACAGGGATCACACAATCAGAAGCTATGGTGTTACCGTAGTCTCTGCTATCACAGGTACAAGTTATTAAGCTCAACCTCTAGTACCTCACTCCTTAATCGTTATTTTACTCTCCTTGGTGAAATGGGAAGGAACCACAAGGTATGCAGAGTTGTATTATTTTTCAGTAAATGAAATTTTATACTGTAAATATGAAGTGAAACATCTCGAAGAGAGCGGTCTAGTGTAGGGATCGACTTTGTGAGAAAGGTGACAGTGTAAGAACCAGGCAGTGATTATGTTGTTCATGTTTCAAGTGAACATGCGGTTATGTTGTTTTACCGATATTTCCATTGTTGAAGCCATTCCCAGAACTTTAACAATATTATCCCCGTCTCTCTCGCACACACAGACCCTCTCTCCTGTTTCCTAAAATCTCGATCGTACTACCCGAACATCTCTCCAGCTATCAAGATGGACACAAGATTCCCTTCATTTATTTCGTTTTAACTGTAGGAATTATAGACATTTGATTTATTTGGAAGTTCGTTTTGGGGATATAATTGTATTGAAGAAGATGTAATGACATGTTATAACAAGAACTTCAGAATGTAATTGGTACACAGCGTTTCATTAATACACAATAAATGAGAGTGAAGTAACCACTTCTAACTGAAAACTGGGTAGGAAGTAAATGTAAGAACAAGCACAACAGGCAATTTGGTAGAGTAATTCTGCTCAACCCAAAATAGTGACGTTATTTGGAACATTACGAAGTTTGAAGTGCCTGTCAATAAAATCTTTGAACGACTGCCAACCAAATCAGGACTACCACAAACGATCACAAGTGTGAATGACTAAGGAGACCTTAGAAGAGGAACTTGATACAACTAATGATATCGAAGTTGTTCAAACGCCAAATCACTTCGCGAATTTGTTAAATTGTTTCCCCTGTATTCACCGCATCGTCATAGGTAATTTGCTCGCTTCTATTGTATCTGCTGTCGTTGCCTTGTTGTGCTTCCTTTGGACCAGGCTTGCGCGCCCTCGAGAGAAGCAAGTCTTGCTCACACTGTATCTGTAAGTTCTCCCGTTGCTTCTGCTCTCAACACAATTAATTCGTACAGACTCCATCCCGAAGTGATTTGTGCAGCCTTTTTCTCCGTTTTGCCTTTATTTAAGCATTCCTCTTATCATAGGAGAATTTCTGCCAATTGCCTTTGCTCATTGCTAGGCACCGTCTCATTGGACTTTCTGTGATCGAAATAAGCATCCTTTTTTGTACAACAGACAAAAAACCTCCATGTTTGCCATAGGTAATGGGTTGAATTTTCCATAAGTACCCTATTACGTACCCTCAGAGGTTGTCGTCTGACACCAATTGCTCTCTTTCAGGACAACTTTGATGGTCATCACCCATGGAAATATGGAAGCTTGTCTCAATGAGGCAGCAGTTTTGAATTAACCATTTTTTGTAAGCTGTTATGAAAGCCATTATAAACATGCACTAATGTCGTACTGTCACAGTTTGAAAAGTCAATGCTGCGGGAGTAATGTGTCCATGTACAACATGTAACTATAGCTCAGTGCTTGTTGATGTTCCAATGATGAGGTGTTCAACGCATCACTTATTACAAGGCATAGCTAACATTGCACTATAAACTGAAATTACATAGCATGAAATGCTGTATAGTATCAGTGCCTCTGCCCAACTCCGACCTATCTACTACAGCTGTGTTCTGAGAAAAGGAATCCAACGCGGCCAATGAAAGTACTTTGTAGGGACACAATTCTAGTGACCCACTGGTGCCCTGGTACCCATTAGCTCCTCCCATCCCCTGGGATATGGCAGAGTGGGATGTTAGGTCGACGATTGGACCAGGAACTACTAGTACAATCCCCACTTGACGTAGATAATCTTTAGCCCCAAAGCACTCAGTAGCATCCCCTCCGCTGTAACTAGAGCATTTCTAATCATAGCCCTTAGGCAGACCCCAAGAAGCATCTTTGGGTGAAACAAAGAACATGGACCGAAATAACGCTACGACTGCATATATCGATAGGTTGTTTGGTACCGCTACGACTGCTAGTATCGATATGCGTCACGGGCGCAGTTGGCGGGGAAGAGATTTGGAGAAGCTCGGAGACTGCAATGAACTCTGAGAAAGAGTGAGAGCGATAACAAAATGAGAAAGAACAATAACCGTAGTTGAGGGGGTTGTTTAACCCTTGACCCTTCCACCTTATTCCTTGTTCCCGCCGCCTTTCTGTATTCCTCAGTTCGTTAATGGTTCTCGTGCCGGTAGTTCGCGCCTCTCCTTCACAGTTAACCTTAACCACCCTTCAAGTTTGTGCGTTTCTATTTTTTCTACGTTTGAATCGTGTGAAAGTCTTCTGTCCTGCTCTATATTTACTCTTCCCAACTGTATATTCATAAATCATGAGTTCTCAAAGACTTACAACTAACTTTTTCCATCGTTTGAGTACGTCTGGTAGTATGTCTCTGATTGAATGGTGTATGGGTGAAGGTCTGATCGCCTCAGATTGTGTTTGCGAGTGTGGTGCAAGAATGAGGTTAGTCCCCAGGACTAGTGTGATTGATGGGTGTGAATGGAGATGCCGTCCTAATGGCCATAATGTGAGGCGGTCAGAGCAGAAAGGGTCGTGGTTTGAAAGAAGTATGTTATCGAAGCTGCAGGTGCTTCAAGTAACTAGTTTATGGCTTTGTAAAGCACCCGCATCCTTGATTGCTTACCAGTGTGAAATCTCTGATCCTACCACTACCAACTGGATGATGTTTTGTCGTGAAGTATGAATGGAAGTGTGTCGTGATCAAGCGTGCATGAAGTTAGGTGGCGATGGAAAAGTTGTTGAAATTGACGAATCTAAATTTGGTAAGAAGAAATTTAACAGGGGCAAATCGGTAGACGGACACTGGGTGTTTGGTGGGGTGGAGCGTGGGTCCCGAAAGTGATTTTTCCGGGTCGTTGAAAACTGAGGGAAGGAAGTCCTCCTCGCAATCATAAAGGAATTCATTCTTCCGGGCACGACAGTGATCTCCGATTGCTGGAAGGCCTATGATTGCCTGGAGGACGAAGGTTCCTGTCACCTAACCATTAACCACTCCTTGTTTTTCAAGGACCCGGCAACAGAGGCCCACACGAATTCAATCGAGGGAACGTGGGCCGCTATCAAGGGAGGGATTCCCTCTAGATTGGTCACAGATCATTTTGATTTGTACCTCTTCGAATATATTTGGAGAAGGACGAGAAGTGACTGTGATGATCTAACGAGGGCATTTCTGAAGGATGTGGTACAGGTGTATAAAGTGAACAGTGGAGAAGAGGAAGCATCCGGCAGTTCGTCAGGGACTTCCTAGAACCTGTAAGTACACAATGTCGTTATTTCTAATTTCAAACATGGCGCCAGAGCACGATGCATCACTGGCGCAGTTGGCGGGGAAGAGCCTACGAGCGATGTCGGGCATATCGATAACCTGACCTCGGTCGTGATATATCGATATATTGCCTTATCAGAGGGAGCGGTCCATGTTCTTTGCTTTTACCGCATCTTCAATATATAGATCCTATTAGCCATTATTATTTATAATGTAGGTGGGAGCACTCACCGACATACCGGCCGCTTTCGGCCCCAAAAAGCGAAGAATACTGTACCAAAAAGAAAACGCAAGCGACGACAATAAATGCATACGTCAAAGCTCGGCGAGCAGCGATCCTGAGTACCATAACTCGGAGCAGAAATCAGATTTGATCAACGACGATACCTGACAACAACGAACGAATTTAGGGACAGTAGTTAAGAAAATTCGTGAGATGATGAAAAACCGGGCACCTTATTAAAATCTGGAGGTTCTCCGCTTTGAAGATTTTCGTATAATCAACACACGACCTGTGCTGGCAGAAGGTGGTCTTATGCCCGTCACATTGACTATGAGAGATCCGCATATTTCAATCATAGCGCGATATTAGATGTCAGAAGTTAACCGTATAACAACAATAATTCGCGCCACTCCTCCTTTTATTATCAGCGTTGAAACCTCCTTCATCTTATTCCTCTTCGAATTTCATAACGTGAGTGCCTTGTTCATTGTTGTTGTTGTTGTTGTTGTTGTTGTTGTTGTTGTTGTTGTTAACTTCTTAAAGGACCTTAGAAAATAAGGAACGTACAGTTCCCTCATAATTTTAACAGAACTGTATTGCTAACACCTTGTGTCTGAGGCCCAGTTAGAAATCAGCCCGTGAATTATTATTATTGCGTCAATATTTGTAGACGAATTTTTTTAATTTTAAGCAAAAGTTAAATACACTGAGCATGTTTAGCAGGGAAGCTGCGTCAAACAATTTGAAATTCTTGAAGGTTATTGATGGATCCACCCATCTCTGCGAATTTTATTGAATTGAGTCGTCCTATTTTTGTGGTCGTCAGCGATCAAAATAAAAAACTTTGGGCCATTAAGAAAACAACATGCAAAGCTTGAAATACCCGCTTACTTTTGTTGAATAGTTCAGTTCTAAATTTCGCCTTAGACTCCACAATGAACGCAAATCGGCGTAGATTCAGGGTGAAGGAGTCCTCAGATCATCTATACCGTAAAATTCAGGGGCTTGGTCTATTTCAGCTCCACGTTAACAATTTCCTTTGCATTGGGCACAGATTGGCTGAAAGCACCTTTCTGTTGCACCTCAATACAGCCGCTGTTGAGTGAAGTTCCAAGCCTCAATAATATTCGCCAAAACCGTGTTAAACATGAATGACAACTGGACCTAACACAGGACTATGGGAGATCCAATTGCAATTACAAACACCTGCTTGTTTTATGGACAGCTGGGATGTTGTGCATGCTGTGGCAGGTAACTCTGGGTGTGGTAATCAGTAGATGTGAGAGGTACCTTATCACCACCCACAGGTTGTTCTGTTTGTATTTCAACGTTTGGTCACGTTATTGTGACACTTCCTTTTACCACCACAAGCCCTCTCTTTGCAGAGATGACGCCAAGGTGTCCAAACTTTTCTTTCATTTCGATTTATTTAGTTTCTTTAACCCATTCAATGCGGGACCTTCCTAGCGCTCTACACTCCCCAACTGAAGAAAAAACAGGATTTTCGAGTGTGTACTTCTCTGGTGTATTGCGGCTCAGGTATAAGAGGTACGGAAAAACGGCGCATACTGGTGCACTGAGAAAATCATAATGAAGGCTATCCCATCCCACTGCAGCCCCTAAAGTAGAAGATCCCCTCCTTCGAATACGAAAACGTACGGAGCGATGCGAGAGGGCCTTGGGGTAATATTACCTCAAACGTAAGAGGAGTGAAGTGTCATGAGGTAATATTACCTCATCCGCGTTGAATGGGTTAAAGGTAGCCACTCTTCCATGTTCAAGGAGCACCAGGAAAAAAGGTCGTTTAGAATCTATCTAATCAACTTAGTGAAAATTAATGCAATTATGGAGTTGGTCGCTATACAGTTCCCGTTTTAGCCCAGCTCGCAAGTTCTCTTTGGTCTAACTTCAAAACTAACCTACTAATGTCAATTAAATTCCGGAGGTAAATGCTCTCGTAGATAGTGTGCCTCAAACGCATCGTATTATAGTAAATTCAAAGAGTGCAACGTAGTCTGTGCTTTAGCCTTGTCTGCAAGGTTGTTGAACACAATGACCACAGGATGAATGAAAGGCAACTCTAAATAGGACTACACGCCCCTAACAGCTCAACACAAGCATCTCTCTATGGAGTTCTCCTGTGAGATGTAATATCTCAATTTGTAGAATGCACTCTAAACAAAGTATGGAAGATGAGCTCTTCAAGTTTACACTCCAGAACCTCTTTGTTTTGTAGTACAGTAAGACGGAAGCGAAAGAACGATGTAAAGACAACATAGCCCCAGCCATAGCTAATCTTCGAGTCAGTCCGAAGCAATTCTTGACGTAATTCTGAGCAAGATACTCGTACTAGGACATGGCTACAGAAATGAAAAAGTGGAATCAGAGCTAATTTTCAAAACAGAACACACTGTTTCTTGCGTCTTGGAATCAAACTCAAGCCCTACTTTGTAGATTTCATACCATTCTCTACCTCCCTGATGGAAGAAAACGCCACATAACCTTCATAAAACCAAAGAAGACACACACAGACCGCTCGTTTTGTACCCCGACTCAGGGAGCTTCAAAACGGAAAAAGAGGAGCAGAAGAAATAGTTTTGAGGAGGGAAACTTGGGCATACGTTGGTAAAAAAAACTTGATGTTGATTTTGAGCAAACGTCTCTGCTCGCCGTATCTTGATTATTTTCCACGACCTAAAGCGTAAGAAGAGTATAGTGATCGTGTCAAAAAAAAGTTGGGGTTTCTTTAGATCTTAACAGTTTGAGGCCTACTTAGCCCGAAAACCCTCATTTCGGCGAATGGTTCGTATGCGGGTTGAAGCTGGTTCTTTTTTTGTTTTGTTTGTGGTTTTTCGTGGACACGGGAAAATAAGGATATGAACGATTTCCAACGGTTTTGCATTTTTTTCTCGATAACCGCTTTAATTATTTTTCAAATTATCTTTTACTCACTACCTGACTTTTCTGCCCCATAAATACCTCCATGAAAATTTGATCAATGAAGATGTAGGCATATGAAGCAAAAATAGGTTTATTACGCTTTTTGGCAAAACGACTTCAACGATTTTCACCAAACTTGCAGGATGTTTTAAAATAGTTAATACGCATACATTGTTCTCAATAAACGTTCTTCTGACAGCCGGTTGAACAGAGACAAAACTGAAAAAGTGACGAAAATAATGTTTTTTTAACGCGATTTCCCGAGTAATTGAGTCACTGGATTTCACTGAACTTATGGAGTGTTTTGTAGCAACCTTTACTCACTCTTTGTTCCCCGTACTTATTTCTACATCTATTTATTGAACGGAAATATCAGCCATGATATCAGGGAAAACGAGATTTGTCGAATATTAATGTATCATTTTGTCCATTTTCTCAGAAACGGCTTTAACTATTTCGATCAAACTTACGGAGCACTCTCAACCAACGGATACCTACATTTTGTTCTCCATAAACGTTTCCGTAGAAATGCGTTTAACGAAGATTGTGAAGGCCAGCGTGAAAATGTTCCAAAAACCATTATTTTGTCGGGTGTATACGGCAGGTCGTCGAATTGACTGGGGTTGCGGAAAATTGTGTCTGACTAAGCATCAGATATTTTCATTTTATTTTATAAAGAATCGTTTACGGACAACGAAAGATAGATACTGCCCGATAGAAGAACCGTCGTTATGAAAAAAAAAAACGTAGAACGTTCGTGGGACATTTTGGTCCTACCTCTTCGCAAACCACGGAAGCGACTTTATTTCTGGTCCATGATTTGGGGGCTAAAGTAAATAAATAAAAAATAACGAAAACGCGATTTGCGATGAACATCCGGCCGTTTGTATCGCCCTGCTACATTTTGTCAGCACACACCTGAGGACGCAACGTGTCAATGGGCTACGATTAGTTTTTGTGGCTGAAGGCGTTCATTTAAAGACCGACGGGAGTATTATGGTGATTGATAATTAGTATTATTGCCGATCGTTTCAGGGCGGAAAATTATTACTAAATTGTCGATCGCGAAAGATTTACAGGATTTAAAAAAATTATAGTAATGCCACCAAACAAGAAATGGGAAGGCAAGAAACACGTTCCTCCAACAAGTTCGGCAGAAAAAGTTATCTACCCGAATTTCCCACTGGAAACGCTAATGTGCAGCCTGAGTGTCTTCTCAACCAATCTGTCCTCCCGGGGTAGTTTCAACGCCGTACCCTGATACAATACCTCACGTTGGTATCGCGTAAAAGTTTCTGCAGAAACGAGGTTGAGCGAAGACAAAGCATCCGAATATATAGCCAACAATACAGTTAACGGTTACTGGATTCCTGGCCATAAAAGGGATCATTGAGAATGAGCGGACCATCGGACCACCTCGTCATTGCGTCAATGACAGGGAGAGAATATGCTAGGAGAATGGAACTCTGCTGGAGTGAGGCACTCAAAAGGTTTAATCTCACGACCAATAATTTTTTGGGTGGCCCCACGAATTTATTCCTGCGTATTGAGAACCAACCTGGAACCATTCAGCGCATTGCATCAGGTTGGCCCTCACGCCTCTCTGCGACGGTAGCTCTTCTTCACCCTCACGACAGCGTGCCAAAATTTCCAAACATCCTCCCATATTGCCCGGCAATTCGGGTGGTTTAGGAGCAGTATACTGTACCCCTGTACATCTTATAAGTATATTGAAGACTCGTCATATAACTATTTGATTGGACCTAAATTTTTCTGAAGATTTTAATAACATTTGAGAGGAGTTTATGAGGAAAAAACTGCGCTGTAACCGAATTTTGCCGAATGTTTGGTGATTTATTGTGCTGTTCCCGTCATTTTCCCACAAATGGCGTCCTAGGGTGACATGCGGGCTAGATATGAAGTTTGAGCTGATTTAAGTTAGCCGTTTTTTCTCAATCACGTTTGTTTATTTTATTTTTTCGAAGGTCACTGTAAATGGGCGGTGGCACCCACAAAGGAGAAACTAAGTACATAAATTAAGGAAATGGAGACGGCTCCCAGACTACCCTACACCAGCTCTAGGGATTGAAGGATTGGGACAGGGAAAGAAAGCAGGATAAAAAGATGTTCCTCGATAGAACGACCACAAGTTTGGAAACGACCAACAATACGCAAGTGGCAGTACCCCGAAAAACGACTGCCAGGACTCGGTATTTGCTAATAAAGAAACCTGCATCCACAACCTTCACGCTGTAACCTCGATAGGACGGCACCAAGGAAACTGAGCCGCGCTTCTCTGTATTCACCCCAATCCACGCGTGTCTAGCTGCCTTACAAGCCCTGTTTGATACCTGTGAGGAAGACGGCATCATCCGCGAAGGTTAAAGCGCCCACTCGCACACCCGGGGCGGGATCAAATCCAACTTCGTGAGGGAGCATACCCAGCGCAGTATCTATCGCAAGATTGAAGAGTATAGGAGGCAGAAGATTCCCCTGCCAAACGCCGCACCCTATTGCCACTACCCCAGACATCTCCCCTCCAACCTGCCAGGCCGTCACATCCCCGCAGTACAGAGAGAATACATAATTGACGAGTCGATCAGGAGCCCCCACATCACAGAGGTGATCAGCCAGGGGGGGCTTTTGGCTTACCGTGTCAAACGCCATAGCAACATACAAGGCAACCATTCTCCTTCTTCTTCCGGGCCAGGGACAGCACTGTCTCCAGATTCGTGAGATTCTCAGAAGTACATTCTCGGAAGTACTATCCACCATCCGGAATGTCTCGAATGACACCAGCCTGAGACTACACTGAAATCAGCCTGCAGCCCCCCGGCCCACCAGAGCCCGGAGAACCAGCAGCTCAACAGCCGTCGTCGCCTTATTCCACCTGGGGGATGAAATACCATCAGGTCCAGCTGAAGTGGAGTACACACACACACGCACAGACCATTTTCCCGAACAGTGCTTTTTGGACTCAGTAGGGAGTGAAACGCCTAAATAAATTAGATTGTCTTTCTTTTTCGCGAGGCAAGGAAACTCAAAATTTTCATTATTGAAAGCATATTTTTGATTTGTGACTAATTGAAGCTATTTTGTTGTTACCGTTTATCGAACTACATGTGATAACGAAATTATGTTATGGCCCTCCGCTGAGTAGAACCCAATTCATGTCGCGATTATATACGCATTATTAGTCTAGCTGTAATGTATTAAGTAGAATCAAGTTGTTAACAAAAAAGAGGAAAAACTGCGACTCAATTCGAATCTGGCGGGAGAGAGGAGATTTAGTTACGAACGCCGTCGCGAAGCCGCGCAACTGAACGCCACCGCCCCGCCGCATCAGGCGTTCACCTTGCTCCGATGGACGGTGCTGCTCCCTAGCGGCTCCCCTTAGAAGCCCGCCCCACTCGCGTTTCGGGCCACTTCACCCGTCGTCCTCCCAGTTCTCAGTTTCTTAGTCCCCTTGGTGGGCCGTCGTCGCTCGCTTCTCCTCCGCGCGTTGTGTCCCATTTTGTGCCTGAAATTGTGAGGCGCAGCGCAGTCGCCCCGCGCTTCTCTACGACGCCCTTGTCCTCGTCCTCCGCCCGTCGAGGCTCTCGTCCCTTCGCGCTCAACCCCCGTACCCTTTCGACTCCTCCCGTTACGTTATTAAAAAAAAAAAAAATTACCTTTTGACGCCATTTTGCGTGTGCGCGAGTGCCAGTGTTTTTTTGTTTTTTTTTTCGTAAGTGAAGAAATTCAGTTTAAATGACAAAAAAATAAAAATAATTGACGAATCCGTCGAATTGTCGAAAAAACGTCGAGTTTGGTTCGTCGCGGATTTCGCCCGTCGAGCGCGTCGCCCGGAAACGAATGTGCCGCTGACGTAAAATGGTCGGATTGCCCCGAAAAAGGCGTCGTTCCGCGTCGACCGCATCTGTTTCGCCGTTTCCGATCCGCATTGGTCGACTCGACTGAACCGGAACCGGAACGGGAATCGCACCGCACCGCACGCCCCCCGTCCGTGTCGCCCGTTTCCGTTTGTCCAACCCCTCCCCCAACCAACACCACCACCACCACCGCCCCCCAGTCGCCCGCGCAACGACGAGAAAATACCGCAAAAAAAATTTTCCGTTTTCGAGCCACGAAATTCAAAATGTGCGCAGCTTGAAATTAGTTCGGACAAACCCGCAATGGCGCAGATGAAAGAGTCGAACGACGAAATTGTCGAAGACTACGACAAAGAAAAACAGCGTTTCCTTCAAGAATTGTCTCAGTTCCACGAGACGAGAGGGTAAGTCGACTTATTTGTATCTTACGGGACGGGGCGTCCTGTCGAAACCTCCTCGGGAGACGACTCCGCTTGCTTTTTATGCCGCCCGAAGGGTAAGCCGAGTACTCCCGTCCTCCAACGGCAACCAAACAGTCCAGTTTCTCACCCTTTTAAGGCCTACTCGATAACATTTGTAAAAAAACACTAATTTGCGTACTTCAATTTATGGGACAACCCCTGGACCGAATGAGCGTTCGTATTTTTTGAAATAAGAAAATAAAAATGAACCAATTTCGTTTACGTGCAGAGTGGGAGGGAACGTACCTAAAGTGACAGTTTTTCGCATTTTGCGTATGAAATGAACTAAAGGTTTTGCTATACTTTGTGTACCTACGTTTTGTTCATCGAGTTTTGAGTGTTGTGTGTGTGTGGTGGGAATGGGGGGGGGGGGGGCGGCAAGCCGTGTGTTGCTGCTCGCCACATGTTCCCCTCTCATTTTCTTCTCAAAAATCGATCACAATGTTGAGCACTTTTAAAAAAAAATAATTTTCCTACCTTTTTTTTCGTGCACGATTTTTCAAGCCTCGCGCAATATTTTTTAGTTTATTTTCGGCGCCGAAGGCTCAGTAAACAAGAGATGCTGAGGCTGGTCGTTATCAGTCGGTATCGACACCTCCACCCCACCCCTCAGAAGAGCGCCCCACTTGTCCTCAGTCGCAGCAGGTGCATCCCTTCCCTTCCTCTCGACATTGTCCCCAGTTGAACTCCCAAGTACGAAATTCCGGAAACAGGGACGTCGCTCCCATGCACACTATTGTACAACGGTTTATTACCCAGCTTAACACGGTCGCGCACCTACGAGACCTATCCCGTTCGATTCAGCGTCGAAAAATACCAGTTAACGTTACGAAACATGACCTCAGTACGAAGGAACAACGAAAATTGATATTTTCTAGGCGACGCTTGGCAATTGACACTGTATGACGAGTTGAACTGGGTGGATGGAGTGATACGGGAGGCAGTGCTGGAAATGACCGCAGGCCAGGGAGTAACGATAACTTTCGCTGTATTGTCCCGCGAGTTCTTTCAAGTAGTAGAATTTCCCATTTAGACGCGGTCCCACACCTCTCAGACCCATCACATTCGACCCAGCATCAAAAAATACCTTAGAAACGATACCGAACACGACCTAATTGCAATAAAACTGCCGAAATTACGTTTTTGGTTAATTTGTTACGTCATGTTTTGCTCGTAACAACAATCAGTTTGTTTCAATCGGATTGTTGTGTAGGACAGAACAACTAGAACCCAAATGGAACGTCCGATAGCACGATCGAATTTTTGCAGTCCGCTGCCCAAAGGATAAGGAAAGTATTGTAATCGTGTCAAAAAATATATGGTGCGGAGCAACACACAACTTTCCGCCACCCCCGGAAGTTCGAACAGCAGCTACATATACGGGCGCCTATATCTTCGTTCAACGCATTTCTACAAGAACATTTATAGAGAACAAAATGTAGGGACTAGTTATTCTATAGTCCTTCGTAAGTTTGATCGACATTGTTAGATCCGTTTTTGAGAAAATTGTAATACCGATAAATTAATATTCGACTAATCTCCTTTTCTGAGTTCACTTGGCTTACATCTCGGTCCAACATATATATACAGAAATAATTACGGAGAACGAAATGTGGATATGGGGGGCTAAAAGACAGTCTGTAAGATTGATCTCATCTGGTGAAGCAGTTACCCCAGAATTTACGGAAAATTTCGGAAAAACGTTATTTGCGACACATTTTGATTTTTATCTCTGTTCAATGGACTGTCAGAGGAACATTTATTCAGAACAATATGTAGGTATTAACTATTTGAAAACATCCTGTGAGTTTGGTAAAAATCGTTGAAGCCGTTTTGCCAAATAGCGTAAAACACCTATTTTCGCTTCATAGGCAAAGTTTTGTACTAACTAGTACAAGATAATTTGAAAGCTTAATCAAAATCGTCGTTTTTGAGAATAATGCGAAAAACCCTAGTTTTTGGTGCATTTTCGCCCCCCCCCTCCCCCCCACCCTTTCAAATCGACCGAAATCGCCGATAACCTTATGTTGGTGTCCACACAAAATATCTGGTGCGTAGCAACACACAACTTTCTGCCACCCCCGCAATTTCGAACACCACCTACATAGGCGGGCGCTATATCATCGTTCAACGCATTTTTACAGGAACATTTATGCAGAACAAAATGTAGGGACTAGTTAGCTGAGAGTACTCCGAAAGTTTGATCCAAATCGTTAGAGCCGTTTTTGAGGAAAGTGGAATACCGGTAAATTAATATTCGACAAATCTCCTTTTCTGAGTTAACTTGGCTTATATCTCCGTTCAACATATATATACAGAAATAATTATGGAGAACGAAATGTGGGTATGGGTGTCTAAAAGACACTCCATTAGGATTTATCACATCTGGTGGAAAAGTTACCCTGGAATTTACGGAAATGTTAGAAAAAACGTTATTTTTGACACATTTTGATTTTTATCTCTGTTCAATGGACCGTCAGAGGAACATTTATTCAGAACAATATGTAGGTATTAACTATTTGAAAACATCCTGTGAGTTTGGTGATAATCGTTGAAGCCGTTTGGCCAAAAAGCGTAAAAAACCTATTTTTGCTTCAGGGGCCCATATCTCCGTTCACCGTATTTTCACGGAGATATGTATAGAGAAGAAAAGTTAGGTATTGATTAGGACAAGATAATGTGAAAGTTTAAACAAAATCGTTAGAGCTGTTTTCGAGAAAAATGCGAAAAACCCTAGTTTTTGGTACATGTTCGTCCCCCACCCCCCTTCCCATCGGCCGAAATCGTCCATAACCTTATTTTGGTGTTCACAAAAAATAACGAACAAAACAAAAAAAGAACCAGCTCAATCGGATCAGCCGTTCTCCCGCAAATCGAACTACAGACACACACACACAGACACACACATACACACGGACCACGCGCCGAAATTAGGTTTTTTAGACTCAGTAGGCCTCAAAACGTAAAGATCTGAAGAAAACCCAAATTTTTTTTTTTTTGGGCCGATTACTATACTTTCCTTCCCTTCGGGTAGCGGAATGTAAAAAGAACCAGCTCAATCGGTTCAGCCGTTCTTCCGCAAATCGAACTACAGACACATACACAGGTTTTTTTGTTTTTTTTTTTCCCAAAGCTCACCTATAAAGAAAAAAATAATTAATAAGTAAGTAATGGGGAGGGCGCCCAGACTACCCTACGCCGGCCCTAGGGATGGAAAGGATTGTGACAGGGAAAGAAAGAAGTATAAGAGGATGTTGCTCGATATAACGACCACCAGTTTAGATACGAACCGAGCAATACGTGGGTGGTGATACCGCGGAGAACACCTGCTGATCTCCTCAGCACTTTTCTTGCACCACACACCACGCCAGGACACGGTCAGTGCTGCAACCCTGACGTTACCTGCCTCCACTCCACGAGCTTCCGACATCGCCATACGAAGATTCGCCCTGTCGTATTTACGCTTCTTGGCATGCCACGTTAGCGCATGATCTTGGCTGCCAAATACTGGCACACACACAGACCACGTGCCGAAATTAGGTTTTTTAGCTTCAGTAGGCCTCAAAACGTAAAGATTTGAAGAAAACCCAACTTTTTTGTGACACGATTACAATATTTTCCTTTCCTCGGGGGGGGGGGGGGGGGGGCGCCGATTTTTATTGAATTTTTTTGTACGAATAGTTCGAAATGATACAACCGCGCCATAAAGTTCTCATTAGTGAGAACTTGACCAGAGCGGCGCAATAAATTATCAATAATTTCGTTGAGAATCGGTTATACAGTTCAAATGATACTAGCCATCTCTGAAAAATTGAAGCAGTAGTCCAATAAACTACCTATAAGATAGGAGTATAATAACGATCACAAAATAATTAGAAGCAGCCTCACAAATTCCCAACCACCGCAGACTAACCCATTTCTCGCTGTATTTGCGCGATAAATCCAAAACTCATACGTATCGTCTTTAGAGTCTCATAAAAGTTCCTGTTCGCTGATTGCTCGACAGTGGCCGTAGCATGAATTGGAGCAACTCAATAAATTCTGGAACTTAATCCACTCCTACTTCCTAACTAACACGTCAAGTTATTCTGTACACAATTCAAAAGAAGTGAGCGACAAATTTATCGGCTTAGCTGCCACGTGCAACTGCTGAATGTACGTGGGGCTGAAGAACGTTGTGTGATGCTTCACGCTTAATACTTTCTTATAAATCCCGCATAGATGACGGCAGTCCTCACTACAATCATGGTGGTTATCCACGTGTGTGCACGATTGATTGAGAATATCGAAATCAAATCAGCTCAAAATTAATGTTCAGCCTGCACGTCAACATGGCACGTTTGGCAGTTTTATCGCAATTACATCGTGTTTGGTACCTTTTCCAAAGTATTTTTCGATGCTGCATCGAATAGGATGGGCCTTGGAGGTGTAGGACTGCGTCTTAATGTGTACCGCCTGACTTCCTTTGAAGGCACCGGGCGATCGTAGTCTAGTGGTTAAGACAGTTCATACTTCTCCACGAAAGGCGGGAATTGTGGATCGGAGCTCTGCGCGATTGCCGTAATTTTTGCTTGAGTCAGCGGATCCCCAATCGTCTCCAAATCCCCCTCGTAACAATGGGAAACGGTGAAGTCACAGTAAATATAGTAAGGCAAAGTCTCTCGGGGCGGCACAGCGAAAGTTGTAGTTTCTTCTCGACCCGCGCTTATTTCCCATATACTGCCTCCCGTCTCACTCCAACCATCAGTTTGACTACTGGCGTTCTCTAGATATTGTCAATTTTCGTGATCCCGTTGTAACCAGTTCATGTTTCGTATCGTTTACTAGTACTTTTCGATGCTGAATCGAATCGGATGGATCTTGGAAGTGCTTTAGAAACATTGTCGTTTCCAGTATTGTTGGAATAACCATGTTATTTTCAATATTTTTCGACTTTGGATTAAGTAGGAGGTTCACAATCGTAGATGCGGGCAGGAAAAAGGAAGTAAACGCTCACCTGATTGCATGGACGGAAAGAATTCTGGAAAGCAGAGTGGTTTACACAGAGCTAAGATGGGAGACGCTCCAAGTCAGAGGGTGCACCCTCCCCCTTGCTCGGGTTGCTTGTGGCAGATACCCTCTACCCCTTGTAGGGAAAGCACTGCAAAGCAATTGCTTACGCGGATGACTTGATGATAATTATGAGAGGAAAATTCGCGAGTGTGATTGGTGAGCGGATGGAGTTCACTTTGAACAATGTACAAAGATGGTGCAATAAACAAGGGTTACATGTCAATCCAGACAAAACCAGCCTGGTCCCGTTCACGCAATCAACGCAATTTTATAATGCGGAAACTCGTGCATGAGGGGAAGGTGGTGGCGAGCCGGCAGGAAGTTTAAATACGTGTGAGTCTTCCTAGCCAGGGAGTCTTCCATGCCACACACCTGAGGAAAGCGATACGTGATGTGGGTCATCCAGAAAATGGTTGGCAAGACATAGGAGCTGCACCTGAGGATGGTCCCGTTGATGTACAGGGCGATCGGTAGGCCTGTGATCACCTATGGTGCTCTGGTTTAGTAGACCAAGACTGGAAAGAAATTTGTGCAACTGCAGCTGAGTAAACTGCAACTGTGACGGGTTGCATGCAAACAGCCCTCACAACTGCACCCAGAGGTCCTGCTGGGTCTTGCACCTCTCCGCATACGTGTGGAGAGAGCTGCCTACCTACAGGCCCTGATATTGAATAAGGCGCGTGTGGAGAGGCCTGCTCTGCAGGTCAGGGACTAGGTACGGATGAAGTTTTCTTCGAGCTTTCCTTCAGCGTATGAATTCATGAAAGATCCAGATGGGGAGTGGGTGGTCTCACTGTAGAGGCTGGGGCTATGGTATATTATAAAAAGGGATGAGCTAGCAAATACAGGAGTTTATGTGCCAGGAATCCAGACAGCGACACCACGATGTGTGCTGGCTTACGTTTTCTATGTAGGGCTCTTCACAGTGCATACAGCACCTCCTGCGCAGGGGCCTGGAACGGGAAAGAATATATGTTGTGTCAGACAGTCAGCCTGCACTTAAGGCCCTCACTTCTTATACCATCACGTCAGGGCTGGTCTTGGAATGCCTGACTGGCCTAAAGACCTTGGCAAAGGAAAACGCATTAACACTGTGATGAGTGCCAGGTCATACAGGGATAGCAGGAAATGAGGAGCCCGAAAAACTGGCGAAAAAGGATCTATGTGCTTCTTCCGGGGGGAACTGAGCCCTTCATTGGGTCCACCATGAGCCACTTGATCAAGAAGGTTGGTAAGTGGGAGGAGAAGTGCAGGGCTGCCTATTGGCGGGATGTTCCAGACCAAAGGTGTTTTTACTAAACTCTCCAGGGAGCGAACAAGGGAGATCCCCAGTCTGGAGAGAGAAAGTACACAGAGAGTTGCAGATTCTGCGAGCCGGAGCTGGAGTCAGCAGAGAATGTACTGTATACTTGTGAAGGCTGGTTGCTGTGCGCCTCAGAGTAATTGGTGTTCCTCAGCTGCAGGGAAGGATCTCAAGGTCGTTTTGCGTTTTGTGCGAGAATGATGGAAACGTATTGCGGACGTCCCATCAGGATAAACCAGCTCCATCGGACCTGTGGGTGGAACTGAGTGGTCATGATGCGACTCATGTACGCCCACACAATAAGCCCATTTCTGTCCACTGAGGGGGTTTTCCTGGTTGCATCGAGTTAGAGTAATAGAACCGTCACAATCGTACTGTGCAAGAGAATAATAAACCGTTGCGTAATAATTTGCAGAGTTTCGGGTTTTCTAACTTTTCTCAGCCTTACGGGGTAGGAAGGAAAGTTGTTTATTCGGCTGACAAGAAAAAATGTCGAGTTTTCGTTGCATCGTTAGGTTTAAAGACTACTGAGTCTGGAAAACGCAATTTGGGAATGTGGTCTGTGTGTCTGAACGCGATAGCAAGAAAACGGCTGTACCGAATCGACTCAAGTTTCATATTTAGCCTGCAGATCACCATGTAACGCACAATCGATCCTAGACTAACCACGGTTATCATATTGATCATAACACGAAGTGTTCGTTATCTCAAAAACTGCTCCAAGGATTTTGATTCAGTTTTTTGGGGCAGTTCGAAACAGCAAGACAGTACCATGAAGTTCTAACCAGTGGGAAAATTACGACAGCAGCACAATAAATGATCAACTATGTTCCTCTCCATTTCCTTCAGAATCTCTACTACAAATGTTTAAATGATTCCCACTTTTCCTCGACTTCTTTGGATAATCCCCGCACACACAGCTTCCCTGTCCAAACGCGTTACTCCATTTCCATATCCTAGACGCACTGGTTCTTCAGTTGGTATTATCCAAGCTTTGTACGGTAGTAAGTATCATTGACATGGTATGCTACACTGATGGCTCGGTGCAGGGTGGCCTTGCAGGGGCCGAGGATCAGAGCAGCGATCCCATTGGGGTCGCTGGCCACGGTGTTCCAGGTAGAGGTGGCTGCGGTGACAGTCTGTGTGCAGCGGCTGCTGCAGAGGGGACTGAAGCGGCAGAGAATCTAAATCATAGTGGACAGTCAGGCCACTCTCAAGGCCTTAGCCTCATACTGTCTCACATCACAGCAGGTGTGGGAGTGTCTGACTGGACTGAAGGCCCTGGCAGAGGACAACAGTGTAACACTGTGTTGGGTGCCAGGGCATCAGGGTATAGAGGGAAACGAATGGGCTGATAGGTTGGCTAAGAAGAGATCAGAGCAGATCCCTATTGGCCCTGAGCCCTTTGTTGGGACTACCAGGAGCCACCTACGTAGAGAGGTTGGCAAATGGGAGGACAGGTGCAGGGCTGCTCATTGGCAGGGGCTGCCCGGCCTTAGACAGTCAAAACTCTTTATCCGGCTATCCAGAGAGAGGTCCAAGGAGGTACTTGTACTGGGGAGGAAGGGTATGAGGATCATATGTGGCCAGTTCACAGGTCACTGTCCGCTGAGGTACCACCTTGCAAATATTGGCAAGTGCGAGGTACAGGTATGCAGGTTCTGCGAGGTAGGGCTAGAGACGACAGAGCATGTGCTGTGCCTATGCGATGGAATGCCGTTCTGTGTTTGGGAGGCCCTTTCTTCAGCCTGAAGAGGTGGCAAATGCAGAACTTGCGGATATCCTCCGCTTTGTGGGGGGGTGGTGGGGGCGCATAGGTGACGTTACACCAAGTGAGACCAGTGCCGTGGGGCCTGGGGGTGGTGCAGGTGGGCCACGATCCGAGTATCATGGACGCCCTTACAATAGGCCCATTTGTGGCTGCAGTGAGGGTATCGTCGCCTGCATCCACCGTTTCAAAAAAAAAGTATCATTGACAAGGGCCTCATGCACGACTTCCTGGTACTTGTAGTGGGTTTTATTGAGTTGTCAGTTAATGTTGGCTGTTCCTGTCGCTCTAGGCGATTTAGTAGTGTTGTTGTTTACTCACCACTTGTTGCGTGGTTCAACAGTTCAGAATTTACTGAAGTGTGCAGAAAGGCAGTGATAGATTTGGCGTATACGATGTTTCACATTGGACAGTGTGCCATCAAGTTACCGTTACCGTTACCCACTCGGAGAGGGAACCATGACCAAATTAAAACAGAACTCAAATAAAAGATTGGCAACTGAGTTGAGTGAATGAATGAAATAAGCAAGTTCGGTAAAATGAAAGAACAGAGACCGCTTCCTCTGATAAGGCAATATATCGATATATCACGACCGAGTTTATCGATATGCCCGACATCGTAAGATTTGGCGCCATGTTTCAAATTAGAAATAACGACAGCTGTACGTTTATGCCAATTATTTAATGTTCATTATGTAATAACCCGTTATATAATTATTTTAAATGTACAAAGACTGTGAAAAGGAGTTAATTCAATGAAATTAAGAATGGGTATATGAAATAAATATGAGATAACTACTGGATCGGCGAAAACGATGCATGCAGCCGTACAGTTATCAAGCGACCCAAGTGACAGTGGTCCCTGTTCTTTATTTCACCCGCAAGTTCAAGTAAATAAATGAATATTTCTGTTCGGAAGGTAAAGGAAATGGCCACATATTTGGCGTGCCAATACAAGAAAATCTCGCACGACACCAAACGAAGCTAGGTTAACTCGGGATTCAAGGGAATGCCGGAGGCCTGCGCCGGAGGACGGACGAGAGCAGAAAAGGAGAAAAAACCCTGCAAATTATTACACAACGGTTTATTATTCGGATAAATAGCTTGACCTAGCATTAATGCTCCGAGACCCATCCCGTTCGATTCAGCATCGAAAAATATCAAAATGAAACCCAAAAAAGGTCGAAAAGAACTGAATCGTAATATTAAACTAAACCAAAAAACGTAAGTATCTAGAAAAAACTGAATTTTAATATGAAAACATGCACGCTAAATACTAATATCAAAACGTAACCAAAAATCTATGAAAAAAAACAAAATGAGAATGAAATGAAAGAATCTAAAAAAATTGAATCGTATTAAAACCAAAAAAATGAAACGCACGAACTATTACATAAATAAACCAAAAATAAGCGAATAGTGAAAAGTTCAATCGAAGATAACAGATATCTTGCTAATGGAAATAGTTGAGACGGAGCGGCGAAACACGAGCGCTTCCTAGAGGAAGCAAAAAAAAAAAGAGTCGGGGGGGGGGCTTCCAACGAGTTGCGTTGCGAGGCGAGGACGAGGTGGGTGCTTTTTTATTGAGACGGGTGGGAGGGAGGGAGTTCAAACGACAAAACGTTGACTTCCGCTGTAGTTCCCGCGTTGTACTGCGTTTCGTTAATTTTTTTAACCATTTTTTGCCCATTACAACCACAGGCTTCGTCCGATCGGATTGCCGAGATGGCGGGCACAACTAGATACCAAATCGGATTTTTGTGCGAAAGAACGAATTTTTTAGACCACATTAAAGGCACAAAACGGCCCGGACGGGGGACGGCGGACGGACATTGCAAATTTGGAATCTCCATGTCTTGAAACGTAAAGTATCAAATTTTGAGGGGGGTTGTAAAAAATTTTTCGTGACCGAAAACATAGGGTTATTATTCAGAATGCATAATAAACCAAAATGATATCGTATCGCTTTGTTCGCGGCAAATCGTTGGTGGTTCCGAAGGGCTACTATAGACGACCGATAGACACCTCTGAGAAACTTGAAGAGTCCATCGAACCGCGCATTTTGTCCCGGCCCTTTAATTTCGTGTTACAATAGTCACGTCGGCTGCTCAAGTAGTGTGAGACATGAGAGCACAAATCGTATGGAAGATGGAGAAATACGAGTTCCTGCGCAAAATCCTCTCTAACTCGTCCTCAACGAACCGAGAGAAGGTTGTAGAGCAAAAACCCCAATTCGCTAGATAGCAAGATCAGCGCGTAACGTTTCAAGATCTCGGACGCCAGGCCACATGATGAAGGACGGTATCCGGTTCGGCAATTACACAAACCGGTGCCTGATTCCGTGGCTCCGGCCCCGATTTGTTGAGGTGAGCCAGGGTCGTTGTTTAGGTCTTTCGGTGCGAGGAGTGGCTGACCTATGAGGTCAGTCCTCGGCGCCTTTCTGCCGGACGATTTCCTGATCCTCTGTTTTGTCTCTTTGAGCGAGAAGTGCGTTGCAGGGGTTGGAGAATCCGCCTGAAACTCGTCTGGGTCTCACAATGAAACTTAAATAGCTTGAAAAGGTCGAAAAGGTTTGCTTTGTCGACGAGGAAAGTAGTCCATTTGAAGCCCGAATTTAACTGGTGATGCCACAACGTTGCTCCTCGCCCATTGAATTTGTGAATTAGCAGCAAAAATCATGCTGGGAGAATAACAAAAGTACATAAGTATTTGGTGAGTAGCTACCCACAACTTTTCGCAACCTTCGCATTTCAACGGAAACATTGTCGAGTTGCTAGTTGTTCGTGAGTACCCAATAAGTTTGATCGAAATCCTTAAAGCGAAAAACGATTATTCAATTGCAAATCTCATTCTCCGAGATATCGTGTCTAATATCTCCGTTCAACAGATAGATAAAGAAATAGTTGTGCAGCACAAAATGTGGGAACAGATCTGAAGAAAACTGAACTTTTTCAAGAAATGTTTTGCGATCGTGCCAAAAAAAGTTGCGTTTTACGTTTTGAGGCCTGCTGAGTTCAATTTGCAGAAGAATGGAAGACCCGATTGAGCTGGTTCTTTTGTTTCGTTTGTGATTTTTTGAGGGCGCGAAAAATAATGTCATTAGCAAGCCTTTCGATGGAAAACAGCGAAAACTGCTCTCACAATTTGGATCAAACTTTCAACTTATTACTTTCCGCTACCCGAAGGTAAGGAAAGTATATAGTAATCGGGTCAAAAAAAAAAATTGGGTTTTCTTCAGATTTTTACGTTTTGAGGCCTACTGAGTCTAAAAAACCTAATTTCGGCGCGTTCGATTTGCGGGAGAACGGCTGATCCGATTGAACTGGTTCTTTTTTTGTTTTGTTCGTCATTTTTTGTAGACACCAAAATAAGGTTATGGACGATTCCGGCTGATGGGACGGGGGGGGGGGGAGGGGGACGAAAATGTACCGAAAACCAGGGTTTTCCGCATTTTTCTCGAAAACGCCTCTAACGATTTTGATTAAACTTTCAACTTATCTTCTACTGATCAATACCTAACTTTTCTAGTCCTGGAGATATAGGCCCATGAAGCAAAAATAGGTTTTTTACGCTTTTTGGCAAAACGGCCACAACGATTATCACCAAACTTTAGAGATGTTTTCGAATAGTTAATACCTACATATTGTTCTCAATAAATGTTTCTGTGACGGTCCATTGAACAGAGATAAAAATCAAAATGTGTCGAAAATAACAATTTTTCGAACATTTCCGTAAATTCCAGGGTAACTTCTTCACCAGATGTGATAAATCCTAATGGAGTGTCTTATATTCACCCATACCAACATTTCGTTCTCTATAATTATTTCTGTATATATATGTTGAACGGAGATATAAGCCAAGTTAACTCAGAAAAGGAGATTTGTCGAATATTAATTTATCGGAATTCCAATTTTCTCAGAAACGGCTCTAATCTAACTGATCTAACTTTCGGAGTACTCTCAGCTAACTAGTCCCTACATTTTGTTCTCCATGAATGTTTCTGTAGAAATGCTTTGAATGAAGCTATATCACCCGCGTATGTAGCTGGTCTTCGAACTTACGGGGATGGCGGAAAGTTGTGTGTTGCTACGCACCAGATATTTTTATACTAATTAGCACCTAGCTTCTCTTCTCCATAAATATTTCCATGAAAATTCGGTGAGAGGCCTTTTGGCCAATTGGCTTCAACGATGTCACAGGATGTCTTCAACTAGTTATAGTACCTCCATCTTCTTTTCCATAAATGGTTCTCTTACTATCCGTTGAACGAACATAACAACCAAAATGTGTCAAAAGTCGTTTTTATTCGAGTTTTCGGGATTTCCAGAATAACGGCATAATTAAATTGGATCAACCTGGCAGGTCTTCGAGCAACCTGTACCAGCCAATCGGTCGTCGATAAGGATATTCTCTCATTTTCTCCGGGTTCACAATTACGGCAATTTCAGTTTCATCTCCTGTGGTATTTTCATTAGCTTCGAGTTTTCTTCGCCAAAACGTTGTAGAGTGTCCTTGGTGTATTTCTTCTGGGACACGAATAGGTTCCCCGCGTTTATAGCTTTTGTTTATGCTCGATTCCCGGACACTAATTAATTTTTCCGAGGTATTTCGTCTTAAAAAGTTTTATTGGATTTTTGTTCAGCTCTTCGATTATTTTTATATTTTTCGAGGCTATCGAGAGGTCGTGTCGTATACTTAGATGGAGAGCACGACAATTTCATGATCTATTTTGCTGTAGTAGATCACTTTTCAGTTGCTTTCGCCCCAATTTCCTCACGTTCTCGTCCCTCGGTCTGCAGACAAAAGTACTAACTCTATCAACTAGTAACTAAGTTTTGTTCCCGATAAATATTTCAGCAGAAATGAGTTGAAAGGAGATGCAGCCCCCGTGAAACAGGTCGTCGAATTTTGTGGAAAGTTGTGTGTTGCTACTCACAGGATTTTATTTACGCGATCGTTTGGCTCCCTGTTGAGGGTCAACGATTCAATTCTCCTACGATATAATAGTGTCTGAAGTGGAATTTCAGATGCAACGCGAATATCGGAACACAGTTAACGGAAGCACTGACAAAGCTGATGTAAACCGCCCTTCAGTGGTGTGTGGCTTCTGGGCCCTTCGTAACGTCACTCCCTCGTCTATTGGCGTTTAAAGCGCCTTGTAAAACCGTGCGTTCTGAGAATAATTAATAAAATGTCTGCCCTTGGGGTGTCTTCTCGATAGTCAGCGAGGAAAAACTCCTGTGAAGAAGCTACTGGATAACCTCAAAGAATCATATTTAAAAATTGGTGACGATTACCAATTCAAAGGTTGGGATCGCCGTACCACTCATTCCTCTCGTTGCATGATAAACATAAGAGCAGTTAGCGCTGCCTGTGACCATCTTGATAGATTGTACGGTTAAGTAGACCAGATATTTTACTAGGCAATGACCGATTCACGTATCTCTGCATCCCCCCCCCCCCCCCAACGAAACACACAAAGATGAAAATGATTCGATTAGTTCGATTAGCGATTAAGATTACGAATCGCTTAGTTAGTCTATGCAATCTCCAGAGTGTTCATTGCTATATGTTGCTGGTAAAAGAAACAGCTTGTGCAATGATGCTGAATTGATATGTTATAAATAGCGATACCCTACAATCGCACAACTCCAAACTTGAACCTCTTCAAACGAATTGTGTCGACAATTCGATAAATTACCTATACTTTGGTTTTTCAATCGAAGTCGTGATGTGAGTAGCAGCTCACCAATAAATTCTGAACCGTCAAGCGCTACCAGTTCTTACGCAAAACGTCAAGTGCGTACGAACTGAGTGAAAAAAAAAGACTAACTGCACGTGGGGAGGAGGAAGGTTGCGTGATGCGTCGCACATGTTATATTCATTTTTACTTTCCTTGGCTCTACGAAGTAGAAAGGAAAGTTATGTAATCTGCTGAAAAAAATACACCACCTACGTATAAAATACAATGAAAATATGAATAAAATGTAAAAAGAAAAGATTTCGGTAAAAAATTCGTGAATCTATGAAAAAACATAATTTTACTTTACTACAACGAAAATTAGATCATTACTTATAAGTTTAATTATCTTTATTTATCGTATGACATTTTCTATGCGTCGCTAGTCAATTGGAACAACCGACAACAGTCGACCTCCTTTGGTGGATTGGAGAGGAAATGAGTACAGGCCGGGACAAAAAGATAACTTCAACTACTAGAATTCATTTTTTTTCTCAAACATGGGTCTAACGATTTTGATTAAATTCTTTATATTGATAGCTCTCAATAAGGCAATTATACCATAAAATTCCCATCTATGGGAAAATGACGAGAGGAGCACAATAAATTACCAAAACTTTCGACGAAATCGATTTTAGCGCGGTTTTTTAGAGTAAACAACCGTACCAAATCAGCTGAAACTTGATGTCTAGCCTACAGGTTACCATGGGGCGCAAGAATAAGGGTATGGGCAAAATCCACCGAAAGTTAACTATAGTTATCATAGTGATCAAAACACCATTTGTTGTTTCTCCAAAAAGGTTCGAACGATTTTGATTAAATTTTTTATATTGATAGCTCTCAATAAGGCAATAATACCATAAAATTCCCATTCGTGGGAAAATGACGAGAGCAGCACAATAAATTATCAAAATTTTCGACCAAAAGCGTTTTTCGCGGTTTTTTCTTATAAACTCCGCTGGAATTTTTGTAGAATGTAAAAAAAAAATTGGTATTGTACTCCAATCCAACACCTAAAGGGTGAGTGTTTAAAAACGCTCATGTGATACATGGGGGTCACTCCAGAAATTCCTGAATGTCAACTACTGCCGTTTCGCTTACTACCAGTTCTTACCTAATAACTCTGCAAAAGTAATAACTATCCTTCTTCAAAAAATTTGTGTTTACAGCCTCATTAATTATCTGTGTACCAATTGCTCAATAATGGACCTGGAATGAGTACGAGCAGCACAGTAAATTCCGGAACTGTAAGCGCTACCGCTCCCTGCTGCTGTGACGTGTTGTTTGACCAAGTTCGAAGGAACTGAATGAATTGATTAAATAGCCATGTACAAAGTGAATTGTTGTAGAGCTAAGGAAAGTTGTGTGTTGCAACGCACCAGATATTTTCTTTTTGCAACAGTAGCATCATGTGTAGCTCTCATTGAGGGCGTTCAATTACTATTTATCTTCTTTCTGTTGCAGCACTCCCTTGCGGCGTGCTCCTAAGGTCAATGGCCACGAAGTCGATCTACACAAACTTTACTCGCTGGTCACGAGCAGAGGAGGATGGATCAAGGTAAGAGTTACTGCTAACAACTATTTTCGTACCACGGAAGATGTGACCACCGTCGGAATTACGTGTGAACTTAGATCGTCGTTGTCGTACTGCCCTAACGCACCTTTTTCGGCAGTTCTCTTTATTTCGAAATTTTATATAACGACGACCCCTCTGCGAAACCATTTTACGGCCATTTTCTCTTAGTTATAATCAGCGGCCGTGCTTTCTGTAAATCGAAATCTACTGGTAGTCGTTTTTAAAATCAAACCACTCGCTTTTGTTCAAGAGTAAATCTTTCGAAAAGCAGGGAAACGTGGCGATGAATCTGAACCAAAATGAACATTAGTTTCAAACTTGGCTTCCCCAACGGGCGATTATCGATGTTCATGTGTCGAATTGAAGACGCAATCAATTAGTTTCTAACACTTAAACATGTTCAAGCCTTCCCCCCTCCCCGTCATAGGTTGACTCAGCCAGATGAATCCGTTCTTACTTGTAAACTAAGGATCTGATATATCAAATTCGATCAGTCCATAAAACCTGTTGGAAAATGGTTTCGACATATTTGTATATGTTCTTTAAGATCTATGAAATGAGCCTGTTTAGTTTAATCTATTAATGAGCGGTCTTCCTGTGCCCAAAAACATAAGTGATACATCAGACCAAACATCGAGTATAGATAGGGAAAGACAATCGAAAAAGAGGTTGACGTGCCATATTTATAGCTATATAGATATTTAGACTCTTCCCCAGTTATCCAGCTGCCAAAGCGATTCTCCCGAGAATTTTTTTGGTCATTAGGCTGACATTAAAGGGAAAGGGCTGCGAATAAACAGGTGTTACGTCAGAAATTGTGATATTTTATCGTTCAGCTCTCGTCACTCGAATAAAAACTTTATGGCAGTGAACAATAGTTCGAAGCTATCCTCAACTTCAAAAAAAAAGGGGGGAAAAAGTCAATAAAAGTCGTTAAAATTGTTTTACAGAAAGAAATATTCACGGGTTTGATCGCCGTAACGGCTATGGTCAATTTACTAGCGATTTTGTCGAAATACTTATTGTGGCATCTCATGACAACACAACGACAATGAGATCTACCAGAATTCACCATTTTTCCAGTTGATGCTTTTGGAATAAGGAGAGTAGAACGTGCAATTCAATAAGCAATACAATAAACAAAATAATGTCAGGTTTTCATAACTTTCTATTCTATTGCTGGGCTAAGGAAGGTGAAAACTTACAGAGAAGAAACTAGTTTGGTTTTTGGAGGAAGCCAGGCACAACGGAATTGAACACTGTCAGTGAATATCGACAGCAAAGAAAAGTTGAGGATGAAGGAGAATTCATAAAGTTAGGCATAGCGTAAGAGCCTAGTTGACGTAATTTGAGCCCAAAAAGAGAGGACAAGTCTGTTTTCTTATTTGATGACAAGGTTATATCCGTCATGGAAGTTGCGGTTTCGCTAATATGCAAGAGGCCGGCCCCTGCAGTATCCACCGAACTCAGACCTGCGGAGGTACGGGAGGTATTTGGTCGTTAGCCGGTCTACCGGTAGAGAGCTGTTGCCCATGTATGAACATCCGGCGGTGACCACCTGAGGAATCCCGTACCATCTGGGAGGAGTTCTTAATCCAGTTTCCCTCTTGATCTAACTTGGGTGGCAAGTTTCTAAAGGACAAATCAACTGTGACCACGTTTCATAGCCATCACCTTCTTCGCAAGCTCGGCGAAATGGTTATAGGCTTGCTCTATAGCAGTCGATGCTGCTAAGTTTGTCTGCCCTCCCAACAACTGTCGCTTACTGTTGTAGGAACTTCAGTGGAACAGCTCGTGGCTTCTAGTTTCCTCCGCAAGACATGCATGATGATGAGGAACTGGCTTGTCCAGTGGTCTCAACCAATTTTCTTAGAAGACATTCATGGATGTTGTGGAAGAACTCATACGTGTCGACTTTGACGAGGGTCCTCCCATCTCGCTTGCCATTCAAGGAGAGAGTTATCACGCTGAACACTAGCTGAGTCAGTATTGTCCCTAAATGTGGTGATAATCAGACAAAAGTGAATCATGGACGGTTCTTGCGGCTTAGAGAGCAAAGTGAGAAAATGAAATTGGTCATTGAGGGAATAATGAGTTAAAGTGGTGTAGACCATCGCTAACGTGATTTACAAAGAGTCCAAAATGAGATACCTTAAATTATGAAAATTTCACCATAACTTTGAAATAATTAAGTAGACTTCAAAGTTACCGTTTTCATCGCCCTAATTGTCTATTTACAAATGAGCAGTAAGAAAATTATTTTACTCGAACGTCACATGACACAGTAAATTTCCAAATGCTAATTTGTTACCTTTGTGTAATGGTTTGTTGGTTGTCTCACAAGTGTTTTGAAGCAGTGCACTCCATCCCTTGCATTATACATTAACAACCTCATGATTCTTAGATGGTTGCAGCCTGGTTGACAAATATCAGATTACATGGTCCGTGATAAATGACTCTGCATCATTTGTGCTGGGTCCTCTCTTCCAGATTTAGTACCATTACTTGTGGGCACTACGGAGGGACTGGATCAAATAGGGCACGCCAATGGTTAACATTGTTGAACGCCAAACATGATGTACTACCTCTACTGAAGTTGCAGGTGGGCCTGAACCCAAACGATACAGCTTCGCTTCATATACCTTCAGCTACAGTCACACACCTGTGTGGGCTTCGTGTTGGAATCCCTCTAACCGAATGAATTACGTAGCGCAGGGCTCTGGCTGTGGTTGGAGGCGTTCGAAGAATGAATGAGCAAAACTGAGCTGGGAGGATCTTAAATGGAGATCCATCCCTTCCCTTTGTCATCCTCATCGGTTCCCTGAGAGCTGAATTGAGTGACCTCTAGCTCTGACAGTCTTCGATTCTTTGTGTCTAAACGTTGTGAAAATAGACGGCACGTGTTTATGTTTGCTGTTCCTGGTGAAAGGTTGAAGATCCTCAAATGTGTTTTGTTGTGTGCGCCTCAGTAACAAATATCAATTTCAGCACGCTTACACGAATAACGCTCTGTTTATTACAGCTTGTGTCATTATGAATTGACGTCTATCGGACATTATCGACCAATTCGAAGCGTTATGAGGGCAGCCTTCTATTTTTAATGCGATGGGTGGTTTCACATTACCGAACAGAGTTGTCCGCAATATTTTTATTTGTTTATTCTCAACTTGGTGTCTACTACTACGACTCTAGTCCTCGTATTGATAGAAAACACTGCAACGCCTTGTTTGCCTTCTTTCGAACGAAATCTCAGTCGCAACAACCCAATATTTCCGACATTGCCCCAAAATTAGTTCTTAGAAACGTCAAGTCCTTCCGCGTTATTGAGAAAGAGCTGCCATACGTGTTTCTGTTCTTTTCAACTACTTGCGCGCGTAGTAGGGCTACGAAACTTTTCTCTTTTTTTTTTTGCGAAACCATTTTGCCAACACTTTCAAGACCAAAGCATAAATTTCCTGCACAGCTGCGTGAAATAGCTTGAGGGCACGTGTCATTTGGCCGAATAATTTTTAAACTGTCTGAAAACTTGAAATTTGAGAAAAGCAGCGTTTGTTTAACGTCAAATTGTGCGAAACGATTTTTCCAAATTGTTCAGTAATTGTTGGTGTCAGCGAATTACACTGGACGTTACACAGTTCTGAATTGTCACCTTCGAGTTGATTCCAGTGGCGAAGAAATGGAGCAATTCAATATTCAGTGTAATATAATTTTGCACGCCAAGATGAAGTACGGTTGAATTGTGGATATGTCGACTAAGTATTGACCACTTTTCGACTTCTTTGTTTTAATCAATGATGTAACTCCAGCAAATTTTTTTTGTATCGAGGAAATTGTTTTGGTCGAGTTTGTGTTGGAACGCGTAGTAATTTTTCGTTTGTTTTAAATTATGATATCTATAGCTGGAGAGCAGAGCTAGAAGCCACAACTAATTGTTAGCGAGCGAGTGTTAGACAGCTAAGCAAGTGATCGTTGAGAACACGTTGGATGGCCCCATGGACCTAAGTCTCAAGCGTTTGGTAAGCACGTTTTCGAATAACTCATTTTGTAAGTAATCGCGATTTGTGGAAATCTCAGGATCCGGGTTCAATTCGAAATTCGCTCATTGGGAGGGGAGATGACAAATTTTGAACTCCGAAATGTAGGCGATTCGCCAAACGAAGTACGACGCAAATTATTGGCTTCGTTTCAAATTCGGAGGTTGTTGTGGCATCGACGGCCGTTTGGAGTAATTCTTCGACGGTATACGGAGATCTGATGTTGAACGTACCTTTGAAGGAGCTTTCTCCAGCGAGTACAGACGGGAACTCGTTCCATTAAAAGCGAATGACCATTTAATTATTCCTACAGTTTAGAGGGAAAATGTTTCACGATTTCACGGCACAGCAGCAGTCTTTTTTTTTTGTAGAAATCGAAAGTGTGGGAGTCGTTCTGAGCGTTTAGTAGATTCAGCGGCTGTACCAGTTGCTTCCTGGCGTTCAATTCAATGTGAGAGTTGCTAGATCGCAATTCGGCTCTTCGATAAAACTAAGTGAGCCGAGATCCCGACTGGTAAGATGGCTGTGCGTGGCTGTTTGGTCCCGGTTAGCTCATATGTTTTCTCATCATATCTTCATTTCTGTTGTGTCTCTTCTATTATTTTTTTGAATTATTTATGTATTTTCGAATATTAATAATAAGCAAAGATGCTCTCTACACGTGCGCAGTTACTCCACTCGCTTATCTCCACCGATGATCATCTATTATATTACGGATTACGGTTATCGTCACCCCACCGGGCGCCCCAGATGGTTACGAGAGCGTACCCACACCAGACAGACAAGAAAAACCTCCAAGATGTATGAAATGAACGTACTGCGAGCAAACGTATTTTGTTCGTTGAAAACGAATCGTCGTTTCTGTAAAATTTAAGGGTTGGGCAGTATTAGAGAAAACTTGAGACCCCACATTGTCGTGTTGGAAATACCACACACAAGGGGCTCAACTGGATGGATTTAAAAGCAGATAGTTAGTGTTCGACTCAGCTCAGGGCGAATTAGTTCGATGCCCTTGTCCCTAATGGGACAACCCCCAGGGCGTGTGTTCAAGGATTATCCTACTTGCAGCCCCCACCCCACCCCCAGACCCGAAAATAAACAAAGACAGCCCACAGTCAGTGCCTGCAGTATTCAGTAGCGTTTTTTTAAAAACCAGTTTACATATATAGAGACCACCCTGTTGTGTGAACTAGTTCTACAGGCTGCTCAATCGAAACTCAATCTCGTTCGTCTGATATATCGGTCATTCATTATTTCTCTCTTTTTCTCTTGTACCCAACAAGTAGGAAACACGCCAAATAGCAAGTGACGAAAAATAACCGGGCAACAGGCACACTTGGGTGTATTAAATAACGTTTATTGAGCATTCGCCCTTCAAAGTAGCTTGAGCATATGGAACCTGTAGTAGAATCCGTATTGTAACCTCACAATTAGGGTTTATTTTTCTTCCTCAGTTTTCTGATTTTTACTTTCCGCTACCCAAAGGGGAAGGAAAGTATAGTAATCGGCCCAGGAAAAAAATTTGGGTTTTCTTCAGATCTTTACGTTTTGAGGCCTACTGAGTCTAAAAAACCTAATTTCGGCGCGTGGTCCGTGTGTATGTGTGTGTGTGTGTGTGTGTGTGTGTGTGTGTCCCTCCAACCCTGATACAATGGAAGCACTGATGCGGGGTGTCCCTGCTACGGACCTCCAAGCCCTAAGCGTCCGAGTGCTAGACATCCGCACCGCTCCTGTGGATCACCAAGGCCTACAAGACTGTATCAACGGAAGCACTCCAGGTGATCACTGGTCAGTTACCAGTTGATTTGGCTGTTGAGTGCATGATTGACAAGTGGAGAGTGAAACGGGAGCTTCCCCCGCTTTGGGCTGAACTCCGTGCGGATCTCACCACAGAACAGAAACTTGCCGCCATCGATGAATGGGCTCTAGAGAAATGGCAAGCGAGATGGGAATCCTCGTCAAAGGGACGTGATACGTATGAGTTCTTCCCCAACATCTGTGAACGTCTTTCTAGAAAATGGGTTGAGCCAGACCACTGGACGAGCCAGTTCCTCACGGGACATGGTGACTTCAATGCGCGGCTCCACTTCTTTTCTCTGAAAGACTCTCCATTATGCACATCTTGTGCCTCCAGTGCGGAGGAAACAGAAACCATGTGCTGCTCCACTGTAGTTTCTACAACAGTGAGCGACGGTTGTTGGGTGGGCAAACGAACTTAGCAGCATTAACTGCTACAAAGGAAGCCTACAACCATTTTGCAAAGTTCGCAAAGAAGGTGATGGCTAAGAAACGTGGTTATAGTTGATCTGTCCTTTTGAAACTTGCCACCCAAGTAAAAAGTAAGATCAGGTAGGGAACCAGATTATGAAATACTCCCAGATGGTGCGGGATTCCTCAGGTGGTCACCTCCGCGCGGTAACACACGGGCAACAGCTCTCTACGGTGAGACTGGCTAACGACCACATACCTGCCGTACCTCCACAGGTCTGAGTTCGGTGGATGCTGCAGGGGCCGGCCTCTTGCATATTAGCGAAACCGCAACTTCTATGACTGATATAACCCTCGTCGAGGGTTTAGGTACAGTCATGAAATAAAGAAACAGATCTGTGTGTAGTTCGATTTGCGGGAGAACGGCTGATCCGATTGAGCTGGTTCTTTTTTTGTTTTGTTTGTTATTTTTTGTAGACACCAAAATAAGGTTATGGACGATTTCGGCCGATGGGAAGGGGGGAGGGAGACGAAAATGTACCAAAAACTAGGGTTTTTCGCATTTTTCTCGAAAACGGCTCTAACGATTTTGATTAAACTTTCAAATTATCTTCTCCTAATCAATACCTAACTTTTCTTCTCCGTACATATCGTCATGAAAATACGGTGAACGGAGATATGGGCCCCTGAAGCAAAAATAGGTTTTTACGCTTTTTGGCAAAACGGCTTCAGCGCTTTTCACCAAACTCATAGGATATTTTCAAATAGTTAATACCTACATATTCTTCTCAATAAATGTTCCTGTGACGGTCCATTGAAAAGAGATAAAAATCAAAATGTGTCAAAAATAACGTTTTTTCTAACATTTCCCTAAATTTCACGGTAACTTCTTCACCAGATGTGATAAATCCTAATGCAGCGTCTTTTAGTAACCCATACCAACATTTCGTTCTCCATAATTATTTCTGTATATATATGTTGAACGGAGATATAAGCCAAGTTAACTCAGAAAAGGAGATTTGACGAATATTAATTTATCGGTATTCCAATTTTCTCAAAAACGGCACTAACGATTTCGATCAAACATTCGGAGTACTCTCAGCTAACTAGTCCCTAAATGTTGTTCTCCATAAATGTTCCTGTAAAAATGCGTTGAACGAAGATATAGCGCCCGCATATGTAGCTGGTGTTCGAAATTACGGGGGTGGCGGAAAGTTGTGTGTTGCTACGCACCAGATATTTTTACACCCCTTTCGATTTTTCCTGTTCAACCTAAGCGTTCTTCCGGACTAATTTAACTGCAACCCTAGCAGTTTGAGTTGGTGCATTAGCACTTCACGCTCCTTGCCAGTTTCAGCGTCAGCAAAGGTTAATGCAGCGCTTCAGCTTTTAATAATTATTAGAAATTATAACTTGTCCAATTTGGTCAACCTGGGGAATGAAACAAACAGAAGTGAAAATTACGATGACACGAATAGCGAACATATTGCTTTAGTATGCTCACAGGGTTCATAGAGAGTTAGCGGTGCCTACGAGCGAATGGAACGAAAACGTCCCCCTTGTCAGCGACGAGCGCTCGTTGCTGAGAACAGCCACAGACCATGTGCTCTGGAAGTGCTCTGACTGCACCCACTCCCTGGGGTCAGTTATACTAAATTCGACACTGTCCACCTCAAATGGGGACAGGTAGAAAGTAATTAGCGTACGAAAAGAGGGCTCACAGGTGAACGTTCTGCTGCCAATCCTCGTTTAATGCGTTTTGTTATTTTTTGTCTGTGCCCCCATAACAAAGTTTAAACCATCCATTCATTGTCCGTTAGTACATCCGTGACTCGAAAAAGCACTGGGCTGTAGAATTCAAAGGGCGCAAGAATAAGATCTAATTCTTAAACTAAGTTTGATCATCATTGATTTGACATTCTAAAATCCAAAAATTCGGGAAAACCGTGGCTTGGTAGGTGCGTAGTTTAATGTGCAATGACTTTTTAGTTAGTTACTAACAGGAACTATCTGCCCCTCAATAGCTTGTGACGAGAACACAGGAACGATTTCTACATTCCTCACGGTTTCACGTGGACTTGCATGCAGCCTGTGGAATTGGCCAAGTTTCTAACTGGCGTCCGTTCAATGGTGTTTTGTAGGGGGTCCTTAGGATTCAGGCCTAATTAGAAGTTTTGGAATGATCTGTGAAAAATGTGGCCATCGAGAGAACTGCGTGGTGCGAGTCAAAATTTTGAGATTTTGTTTGGTGCTTTTTAGATTTGCTCAGCTCAGCTCTGACGTATATTGGAAGGGTGGTGTGCATGTTGACGGCGTGACCCACTCCAATCTTGACGTTGTAAGTAGGTCCTGAAAGAAGTAGTAGTTGCCTGGAACAGCTGAGGAAGAATGAATCAGGTGCTGGTAGGCTACGCAGCTTTCGGCCAATCGATTGGCAGTCCAATTGTTTTATGGCGCTCCGTTGACGTTCTTGTGTGGAAGCACTCAACTCTCCCCTCCACCAAACCGCCCCCACTTCCGCGAGCCTGTGCGATTCCAATGTCAACTTCTGCCGTCAATCGCTGTGCGTCCCTGACTTGCCGGCCTCTTGACGTGCGTCGACCGCCGGTGTCTCTCCTTCCTGCGGCAATACATCGCGTGAATGGAGCCACCACGGCAGGAGCAGAGTGGTGTTGAGGGGAGAAGGTTTGAATCTGCCGTATTTGACTTCTGCCCCTCCACCGACTTGACTGTCACGAGACCACCCGCCTCCCGACCCGGCTAACCTTCTGATCGGACGTGGGTCCCAGCGTCTGAGTTCAGTTGCGGGGCATCCCCCTTCGCTCAGCTCGTTCTTAGTTCCAAGGGCCTGTGACGCTCTTTACCGCCTGAGTTCGCGCTCCCATCTTCACGAAACGATCGAACCCACTTTGTCTCATGCACCCTTTAGGAGCTGTATGGTCTCCTGCTGAAATCCCAGCTGATGATAATAATCATGGCGTGCGTAATGGCATCGTTACTTCCGCTTTTGCATAATTACGAGCTTTCTATTCCTTTCTGAACCCTTGTGAGCAAAGACGTCCCTTGCACCTGAAAAATTTCTCACTTCTCGAATACTACCTCTGCGAATTCTTCAAAACTTACTCCTAGACAACTAAATAAAGCGGCAGATTACAGCCAGTCACTTTTACTCATTCATGATCAAAGCTACCATTTAGACATGCCCTGGAAACAGCGTTAAAAAATGATTTCGACATGGTTTTTTCCAGTAAAGTGTAGCCATTTGGCTGTTGCCAAGTCTCCCACCTGTCTCTCTAGAACAGCAGGTTGTTCCTTACCCCAATCAATTCATGAAAGGAGGTTTCGCTAGCTGATGATAAATTCTGGGTAATTAAGAAAATGAAGGAATTTCGCACTAGTTTTGGCGAAGTAGAACGAAGTTTGTTGTCTGTCGTTGCTTTCTCATAGGAGAGTGAGGGGGATGCCTCCAAGCCTTGTTTTTCCGAATGGTACGAGTGTGGCGTTCTTATGACGCGTCACTTCAAGAACTCACAGCGTTCTCCTATGCTTCGGCAGCAGGTAACGTAAACGCGTTTCGGTCGCACTGGTGTCAAATTATCGGGAGCACGTTTGGGGCGGGGGGTTTCCTGAGTTTAGCAGCAATTTGATGAGAATCTTGAAGGCCCAACGATTTGTACTAATTGATGGTACACTTCTAAAGCTCTTTAAGCTCCACTGACCTCCAGTCGGATGTTACGTCTGCGCAAGGTCAGATCAAATCGCAGAGATATACGGCCTTGGCCTTGTGTCACCATCCATTCCTGTTGGTTGTAGAATCGATCCGAAAAAACGTGCCTCGCCTGTCTGAAGATACGTCCAAGTCCAAGAGTTATCGAAGTACCAACCTCAGTTGAAACCTCGACGATTCAACTACTTATTGGAACTCTGCGAGTATTAACGGAAGGATTGGAATTGACGAGTCACGTCGAGCCCTAACCATCATCTTTTCTATTGTAGCGAGCCTTCTAGCATCCTACTAGAAGCCCAATGCCCAGGCCTCGTTCCATGAGGTTCGGGTAAGCTCAACAATAGTGTCAAAATAATTTCCACGAACATTCCACTCAAAACCCAACGATATAAATTACTTTTTCCAGAGAATTGTAACCGATTTTTATTCAACACTCGACACTTTACGCAATTTTCTAATTTTTCTTCTCGATTTCCAGTTTTCACTCGAATCGATTATTATCGTTCTTTCATTTCTCAATCACTTTTAGTTTTTCAACAGCTTCAAATCGAGTATTTTTTCATTTTTTAAACACTTTTTACTCAATTTTCAGCATTTATTTTATTCTGGCTTTCCAACTATTTCCATACAATTCCCCTTTTTACTTTCCTTGGCTCTACGGAGTAGAAATGGAAGTTATGTAATCCGCTGAAATCATTTTCTCGAGTTCCCTTCAGATCTTCACGTTTCAGACCCCAGTGAGTCCGAAACACACTCTTTGGAAAAATTGTCTGTGTGTGTGTGTAGGTCTATAAACGCGATTTAGCGAAAACGGCCGAACCAAATCAGCTCAAACTTGATATATAGCCGATAGGTCACCACGGGACGCCATAATACGGGTATGAGCATAATCTGCTCAAAACTAACTATAGTTATCATAGTGATCAAAATATCAAATTTTTTTTTTTCAAAAATGGCTCTAACGATTTCATTTCATTTTTCAAATCGACAGATCCTAATAAGACGACAATACCATAAAATTCCGATCAGTGGAAAAATCAAGAGACCAGAACAATAAATAACTAAACATTTCGATGAAAAACAGTTTTCCTCGTTTACACTCCGCTAAAATACTTCTAGAATCGTCAAATAAATTGAGGTGCTAGTTGAATAGAATACCTATACGACGAGAGTTTAATAACGCTCGTAAGGTGTACAGTGGCTACTCCAGAAATTCCGAAATTTCAACCATCACCGTTTCACTTACTACCATTTCTAAACGTTTTCCCCCGATAACTCTGGAAAAGTGATTATTATCCTTTTACACAAAAAGGGTTTACGCCCTCATTAATTTTCTGTGCACCAATCGCTCAATAATGATCAGGGCATGAGTGCGAGAAGCACAATAAATTCCTGAACTATAAGCGCTTCTGCTTCGTGCCGCCTGATATTTTATCAAGTTCAAATGAACTGAGTGAAAAATAAATTGGATTAGTAGCAAAAGCCATAAACACAAGTTAATTGACGTGGAGCTAAGGAAAGTTGTTTAATGCGGCGCACCTGAGTATTTTACTTTTTAGAACTCGATTAATTCCATTTGAATTCACGCGGGGCTGAAGAAGATTGTGTGATGTCAACGGGTGTCGTTTTCAAACTATTTTATTAACGGACAATTTTATTTTAATATGCTCAACTATTACTTTCCGCTACCCGAAGGGAAGGAAAGTATAGTAATTTTTTTATTATGTCCCTCGAACGTTTCTTGGATCTCTTTCATCTTCTTACACTCAATAACCCAACGATTTTCATTCGATTTCCCGACTACTACGTTTACGCGGCCGGTTTTACTCTTTTCGCCACACTGTGACGATTATTTTGGGTCGACGATGTATGAATATGTCGTGTGTAACTCAAATTAGTGTAAATAAGCAACGTTCTAATCATTTCCGTTTTTGTTGCTTTGAACTGGGGTTTTCCTTAATTATTTCGCGAGAGATTTAGTTCGCATTTCGGGGCTTTAGACCAGAAGGGAGCGGAGGAACGAGTACCGTCGTTTATGTCACGACCGGCGACAAAATCAACATTATAGTGAAGCTTAATTTCCTCGATTAAAACGAACCGTTTGGAGGACGTAGTAATGGAAACCGTGAGGCAACAAATACGCAATTCCTTGGTAATTTAGTTCCAGCGCGAAGCACCACTTGTCTATTGATATCGTTCATTCTAAAAGGTTCTGCGCCGCGGGTAGTAGCAGTTAAATTTTGTGAATATAATTCTCCGAGTTTATTCGTCGCAATTCTCATCGTTGCGTGCAATACTTGGCACACACATGCCCAAAATTACGTTGTCTTTGTTGCACTTGGAACCCGCTAAACACAAATCTCAAATGGTACGCGTTAAATTAGCGCTAAAAGTATCTATGACGGATTAGACAGTTCCCCTCTCCACCTCATATATCCAATGCGTACCGTATATCCTAATTCGATGGATTTTCTTGAGAAAACTCGTGGGAGAAAGAGAACGTAGGTTGCGCCTCTTGACAACCATCACGTGGGTATATTCATAACCGTTAAAAGCATAGTACTAATAATTTCATTTTCTGATGTGTTTCCCAATCAAACACCCGTTCGGCGTACTGTCGAAGAAATATCTGTGCAGAACAATAGACAAGTTTGATTTTGTAAGAAAACATCAGGCGCGGCACATCGCACATTTTCCCTTACCTCTACGTAAATTCACTAGTGGCTTCCGAAATTCATTGTGGTGCTCCTATATTGGCCACGACTGTCATTGAGCAATTACTACACAGAGAATTGATGAGACTCTAAACACGATCCTTCACTGTTTCAGAATTATCGGGTGAAAACTGTGAGGAACGGTAACAGGTGATACGGTGGGGATCGGAATTCCGGAATTTCTGGAGTATCTTCTATGTATGTTATGAGCGTTATCAAACTATCATTGTACAGGTACTTGATTAGCCTAGCACCTGAATTTTCTGGTGATTCTAGTGACATTGGAGTGAAGTTTATAAAGAAACGAGCGGTGCGTAGTAACAAACAACTTTCTACCACCCCCGTAAGTTCGAACGCCAGCTAAATAAATATGCGGGCGCTATATCTTCGTTCAACGCATTTCCACGGAAACATTTAGGGATAACAAAATGTAGGGACTAGTTAGCCGAGAGTACTCCGTAAGTTTGTTCGAAATCGTTAGTGCCGTTTTTGAGATAATTGGAATACCGATAAATTAATATTCGACAAATCTCCTTTTCCGAGTTAACTTGGCTTATATCTCCGTTCAACATATAAATACAGAAATAATTATACAGAACGGAATATTGGTCTGGGTAACTAGAAGACACTCCATTAGGATTTATCACATCTGGTGAAGAAGTTACCCTGGAATTTACGGAAATGTTCGAATAAACGTTATTTTCGACACATTTTGATTTTTATCTCTGTTCAATGGACTGTCAGAGGAACATTTATTGAGAACAATATGTATATGTATTAACTATTTGAAAACATCTTGAAAGTTTGGTGATAATCGTTGAAGCCGTTTTACCAAAAAACGTAAAAAACCTATTTTTGCTTCATAGGCCTATATCACCGTTCACCGTATTTTCATGGAGATATGTATAGAGAAGAAAAGTTAGGTATTGATCAGTAGAAGATAATTTGAAAGTTTGATCAAAATCGTTAGAGCCGTTTTCGAGAAAAATGCGAAAAACCTTAGTTTTTGGTAAATTTTCGTCCCCCACCCCCCTTCCCTTCGGCCGAAATCGTCCATTACCTGATTTTGGTGTCTACAAAAAATATCGAACAAAACAAAAAAGGAACCAGCTCAATCGGATCAGCCGTTCTCCCGCAAATCGAACTACAGAAACACACACGGACCACGCGCCGAAATTAGGTTTTTTAGACTCAGTAGGCCTCAAAACGTAAAGATCTGAAGAAAATCAAATTTTTTTTTTGACACGATTACTATACTTTCCCTTCGGGTAGCGGAAAGTAAAAACGGCACCGAAATCGTTTTTTGATGAAATGTTTCGTAATTTATTGTGCTGCTCTCTTCTGTTTCTCTCGAATGGGGATTTTATGGTATTGTTGCGTTAATTAGAACTGTCCCTACAAATAATTAAATTGCTAAAGCCGTTTTTGAGAAAAAAAAAGTTTAGCGTTTTGATCTCTATGATAACTATATTTAGTTTTGAAGGAATTTTTCTCATACCCTTATTTTGGCGTCCCATAGTAACTAATCGGCTGGATATCATGTTTGAGCAAATTTGATTCACCCGTCTTCGCTCAATCGTGTTCACAGATACGCACAGATCATTTTCCCATATAGTTTTTTCGGGCTCAGAAACCCTTGAAACGTAAAGCCTGAAGGGAACTCAACCTTTTTTTTCGGACGATTACTTAACTCCTTTCTACTCCATAGAGTGATGGAAAGGAATAATATTTCCTCGAGGTATAAATTTTGCTTCATATTTTCGTTTCAGGTATTCACAGAAACGTATATAGCCAACGAAAGATGAGTATGGACGTGTCGAGGATGTGTTGCAATTTGAATACAAATCATGAGGCGTCACTCTGAAAATGATGGAGTGGTTCTACAAGGTTATAATAAGATCCCATGTCCACTGGAAGGTGACAAGCCGTCAGGCAGTTCAGTGGAAGCTCCACAAACAGCAGCAACATGCTTGCCTTGCTCTGACAGGAGCCATTAACACTTGCCCCACTGCTGCAATAGAAATCCATTTGAATATCTCGCCTCTCCACATAATCGTTCAGAGGACCGCTTACCTGGGAGCGGTAAGGCTTTTGGAGACTAGTGATGATTCTATCAGGCGTAAAGCATGCCTTCAGGGCCAAATTAGAAGAGGTGGCAGACGTTATGCCAGAACGGAAGAATTTTCAGTTGTAGACCAGTGTTCGTGTTCACCCATGGGAATGGTGTACGCGCTGCCATGGTACCCGATGATTCTGTGATGGGGAGCGTGGCTGGTCCCTGGTGGGCTGGGACTTCATAGGGCCCAACTTCAGCCTTGCCAGCAGAAATTCTAGTCATAAAGGTCTGCGCAGAAGAGATCCCGACAAAAGGAATCCAAGGGGGAGACGATTTACGTATATTCTCGGACAGTCAGACTGGCTTAAGGACCACTTCGGCCTTCACCTTCAGATCAAGACTGACTTGGGAATGTCTCCAGATGCTCAAACGGCTCGGCACCCATAATAGCCTTTCCTCTATTTGGGTGCTGGCTCGTCGAGGACAGGTAGGCAATGAAAAGGCCGACTGCCTTGTGAAAAGGGGCACAGAACCCTTTCCCATTGGGCCTGAGCTCTGGATAAGAGTGACGACGACGGAGATCGGCATGATTAAACAGGCGAAAAGGCTCATTGCGCCTTCCTGTTGAGGGGCGAAGGCAATGCTCACACTTTCTAAGAGTCCTTATTAGCTTCCTTTGTGGTATCAGGTATCACCTCAAGAAGATAGGCATTTCAGAGGTAGTTGAGTGCAGATGAGAACGAAGCAGCAGAGCACATCCTATGCGATTTCCCTGTCCTGGTAGCCCCACCTGGCCCTTCAAACATTTTTCCCAGGGGTTCATCGAACCCCAAACCATTTTTTATTTTATTTTAACGGTGGATGCAGGCGACGATACCCTCACTGCAGCCACAAATGGGCCTATTGTAAGGGCGTCCATGATCCTCAGATCATGGCCACCCTGCACCACCTCCAGGCCCCACGGCACTGGTCTCACTAGGTGTGACGTCACCTATGCGCCCCCACCACCACCCACCCCACAAAGCGGAGGATATGCGCAAGTTCTGCGTTTGCCACCTCTTCAGGCTGAAGAAAGGGCCTCCTAAACACACAACAGCGCGATGCCGCGAGTCCATCGCACACGCACAGCACATGCTCTGCCGTCTCTAGCCCTACCTCGCTGAACCTGCATACCTGTACCTCGCACTTGCCAATATTTGCAAGGTGGTACCTCAGCGGACAGTGACCTGTAAACGGGCCACATATGATCCTCATATCCTTCCTCCCCAGTGCAAGCACCTCCTTGGACCTCTCTCTGGATAGCCGGATGAAGAGTTTTGACTGTCTATGGCCGGGAGGCCCCTGCCAATGAGCAGCCCTGTACCGCTCCTCCCATTTGCCAACCTCTCTACGTAGGTGACTCCTGGTAGTCCCAACAAAGGGCTCAGGCCCAATAGGGATCTGCGCTGATCCCTTCTTAGCCAACCTATCAGCCCATTCGTTTCCCTCTATACCCTGATGCCCTGGCACCCAACACAGTGTTACACTGTTGTCCTCTGCCAGGGCCTTCAGTCCAGTCAGACACTCCCACACCTGCTGTGATGTGAGACAGTATGAGGCTAAGGCCTTGAGGGTGGCCTGACTGTCCACCATTATGTAGATTCTCTGCCGCTTCAGTCCCCTCTGCAGCAGCCGCTGCACACAGACTGTCACCGCAGCCACCTCTGCCTGGAACACCGTGGCCAGCGACCCTAATGGGATCGCTGCTCTGACTCTCAGCCCAAAGATGCCTGCCCCTGCAAGGCCACCCTGCACCGAGCCATCAGTGTAGTATGCCCAAACCATAGCGGAGTATGTACGACGTCTTTTATCAAGTCGGTCCCGTCTGCCTTCGGATGAAAATAAATAAATAAAAATTGATTCCACCGTTTTCGAAAGATCCGCTAAAACAACTTTTGTTTTCTGGTAAGTTTCACGACCTGTTTACGTGCGCAGCGCCTGATAGCTGGAAGTTCGGGCATTTCGGACAAGAAGCCCCATTATGATAACTATAGCTAGTTTTGGGCGCATTTTGCTCATACCGTTTACTTTCTTCAGCTCTACGCAGTTGGGAATAAAGTTATGTAATCGATCAAAGAATGAAAAATTAAACGAATGTAGTTTTGATAGAAATTGTATGAAGCTCCAAGAGGTGCATAATTTGGGTACTATTTACTTCTTTTTTTATTGGAAATCAAAAGGCAGTAAATTTTGAAGAAGCCCGGCCCCCGGCGTTCTGCAAAGATGTAACCTCTGGTTGTAATGTCATTGTCACGTTGCACATTTTGTTTCGTAGCTCTCAAATTTGATATCCCAAGTCGGTGCGCCGTCTCTGAAAGACTTTGAATTTTGTTCATAATCGGTTAGTAAATTTGAGTACTAAATTTGCACGTAGTGGGCCCGGATCCCCCCCCCCCCCACCCACCCATCTCTAACTTTTGCGGCATGAAAACGGATTGGAGCAAAAGGAACATTTAACTTCGTGCGCAGGGTGGTCTTTTTTCTCGAGTTTCGGGCATACGACGGACATGTCGATGACACGTTGATTCTGTGTTGTCATAAGTGTCACCAAAAATACATATAAAATAAAATAAATAATAACTTTGGATAACATTTGTTGTTTATGCGGAAGTGTGAGCTGTTACCAGTTGTCACCTTGGGTAGAATTAATATCGTACTGCTCATTATTGAAAAACTACAGCCCTCTTCGGTCTAGTTGTGGTAGAAAATGCAGCTCCTGGTTTCGGGCAAGGGGCGAGCACCTAAACACGGAAGTATAGTGAATAACACCACAAAACACCCCTTGGGTCGATGGGTTGACACGACATCTCGATAACCCTTGCCGATCGAATGGCGATGAGCCGTTAGCTCGACATGTTTGAAAGGTTGCCGAGCCCGAAAAGACGTGGCTAAACCAAATCAACTCAAATTTCATGTTCAGCCTGCACGCCACCACGAGACGCCAAAATAAGGGTAAAAGATCACCCGAAAAATAACTATAGTTCTCGTAGTGATCAAAATACCACCCCCGCCCACCCACCCGCCCTTCCAAAACGGCTCTAATGATTTTAATGTATGAACAGCTCCAAACAACACTACCTTACTATAAAATTTCAAAGAAAACGTGATGAGTAGCGCATTTTCCCTCATAAATTCTGCTCTTATCAACCATGCATCTTCAGAAATAATGGTGGTAGTTTAGCTAAATATACCGTGAGCATTTAATAACTCTCATAACATAATTAAGGCGAACCGCAGAAATTCTGAAACAGTGAATGATGTCCTTCCCTCAAAAAAACACGCGGTGATAGCGCAGTAACGGTCGTGGTATGAGTTACAGCAGATGTTCTGAGTATGGGCGAAATTGAGAAAAAAAAACGACTGAACTGAACCTACTCAAATTTCATATTTAGTCTTCAGATCACAATGGGACGTCAAAATGAGGGTATGAGCAAAATCGACCGCAAACTGAGTACAGTTTGGTTATCAGTTTGTAGCTAATGATGGCAGCAACGCAATAAACTCATTAGTGGTCGTGGCATGATGAATAGGAGCACGCCAATAAATCCTGGAAGCTACGTATAAGGGTTGTTATGAAAGTAGGCAGAGTTGAGAGGAAAGTTTTGTAATGCGTCGCATCTGGTGTTTCACTAGTGTTTGTTCGACCAAATGGTAATTGCAAAAAGCAATGGGCCCGATTTATCGATAGCCATTAATTTTCCACGTTTCTCGTTATTTTATTTTCAATTCGGAAACTACGAATAGTTGTTGTTCCGCTTCGGATGTACTTGTAGAAATGTTTCGGATGAGAGGAACTGCTCCTAAAAAGTCACTGTGACAGTCGAAGAGACCGTCGATCCCACGAAAAACTGGTTTCTTCGCTGAAATCGGACGCCCAAGTTCATCGGCCGATTCTACATCCGTTAAATCCGTGCGGAGGTCGGAGTTGGAGGAGCCGCCGGAGTCGAGTTGACTCGAGAGGAAAGCAACTGGGGAACGATAATGACAGATGGTGAGGCCGGCGGCGTTGGAAAGGTTGGGCCCCGCTTGTACGATTTCCAGGGAGAGCAATGTGCTGGCTTGCCAAGTGGTACATCCCTCGCTCGGCTCTCGGAGCGCGGCGTTGCCGCCTCGTGCCTCGCTCAATCCAAACCCATTGTCTGTCATCTTTCCACATTCCCCTTTCGCTTCTCTTTCGATACGAGCCCCTCCCTCGGCCCCCTTCGCGCCCATCGCTCACCACCGCCCTCCTTCCCGTCACCACGTAGGTCTTCTCACCTCGTCCACCCCACCCCGCCATTCATCTCGCGCCCGCCTCCAATTTCCCGACTAGTATTTTTCGAGACAGATATCCCGCCTTTGGGAGTAAATATTCCCAATTCCCTCGGACGGCACCTCGTCCTCCGCGGTCATCGCGTCGATATCCTCCGGTCCCGGTCCCGGCCCCGGCCCCTCGAGGCGCTCCCCGAATGGCGATTGGGAGAGGGGAGAGAGCCCGAGCCGCGCGATTCGCCGCGCCCCGCACATTTTCCTCGTTAGCTCCTTCGCCAAAGGCCCTCCGCGCCGCAACCGTCGGGATCCGCGAAATGTACTGCGTATTTTACGCAACGGTTCCTCGTTCTCTCCAGCATCATGATTGTGACCGGTCGGGTTTTATGAATCGTCAAAAAATATTACTTATATAACGCGGCTATGTCGTCAATCCGAGAGATCGAGTTGTGTTCATAAAGCACATCCGAGACCCATCCCATTCGATTCAGCACCAAAACATACTTGAACGATACGAAACATGACCTCACTACAACAAAAAGGCGACGCTAGGCAATTGGCAGGACGCGAACTGATGGGTGGTTGGGATGAGACGGGAGGCAGGTCTAAATATCTGGTGCGTAGCAGCACACAACATTCCGCCACCCCTTTAAGTTCGAACACCACCTACATAGGCGGGCGCTAAATCTTCGTTCAACGCATTTTTACAGGAACATTTATGGAGAACAAAATGTAGGGACTAGTTAGCTGAGAGTACTCCGAAAGTTTGATCGAAATCGTTAGAGCCGTTTTTGAGAAAATTGGAATACCGATAAATTAATATTCGACAAATCTCCTTTTCTGAGTTAACTTGGCTTATATCTCCGTTCAACATATATATACAGAAATAATTATGGAGAACGAAATGTGGGTATGGGTGACTAAAAGACACCCCATTACGATTTATCACATCTGGTGAAAAAGTTACCCTGGAATTTACGGAAATGTTAGAAAAAACGTTATTTTCGACACATTTTGATTTTTATCTCTGTTCAGTGGACTGTCAGAGGAACATTTATTGAGAACAATATGTAGGTATTAACTATTTGAAAACATCCTGTGAGTTTGGTGGAAATCGCTGAAGCCGTTTTGCCGAAAAGCGTAAAAAACCTATTTCTGCTTCAGGGGCCCATATCTCCGTTCACCGTATTTTCATGGAGATAAGTACGGAGAAGAAAAGTTAGGTATTGATTAGGAGAAGATAATTTGAAAGTTTGATCAAAATCGTTAGAGCCGTTTTCGAGAAAAATGCGAAAATCCTTAGTTTTTGGTACATTTTCGTCCCCTACCCCCCTTTCCCATCGGCCGAAATCGTCCATAACCTTATTTTGAGGTCTACAAAAAATAAGGAAGAAAACAAAAAAAGAACCACCTCAATCGGATCAGCCGTTCTCCCGCAAATCGAACTACACACACACACACACACACACACACATACACACACATACACACACATACACACACACATACACACACACATACACACACACACACACACACGGACCACGCGCCGAAATTAGGTTTTTTAGACTCAGGAGGGTCTGAAACGTAAAGATCTGAAGAAAACCCAAATTTTTTTTTTTGGGCCGATTACTATACTTTCCTTCCCTTCGGGTAGCGGAAAGTAAAAATGAGCGCAGGCCGAGGAGAAACATCAACTTCCGCTATATTGTCCCGCAAGCTCCTTCAAATCGTGGAATTTGCCTCGCTATAGTTACTTTGATTTCACAGTTTTCCGTCCGGACGCAGTCCTACACCTCTGAGGCCCGCCCTTTTCGACTCAGCGTCGAAAAATACTAGTAAATGATACCAAACACGACTTAATTACAATGAAACTACCAAAATTTCATGTTTGGTGCATGGAGGATGTAGATGGATACCGGTGAAATCTCACTAAATATAGTGCGGCAAGTTCTATTACTTGGAGGACCTTGCCAGACAATATCGCAAAAGAAATCGTTTGGTCCCCGGTCTACGCTCATTTCTCACTCTGCCTCTGGTCCCACTCCACCCTCCCGCCGATTTGACTCGTCGTATCTTGCCAATTGCCTGGCATCGCCTAGAAATGGCAATTTTCGTCATTGCGTTTTAGTCAGGTCATGTTTCATATCGTTTGCTAGTATTTTTCGATGCTGAATCGAATGGCGTGGGTCTCGAGGGTGCTCTGCAATGAGTATGCGTACGAACTGTCATTCCCCAGATTGTTGATTGAGCCTCGTTATATTACTAATATTTGTCGGTGTTTGTCAAAATAGAATGGTGACATTCATGCTGTGCAAGAAAATAATAACCGTTGTGTAATCATTTCCAGCATTTTTTGAGTTTTGGCCAGGTTTTTGCGATTTTGAATGCTGTGCGCTTGCCCCTTTTCAGTGTTGTAAATATTTTATTTCAAACAATCCGCGCTAAAGTCCATTGAGTATAGCAAAACAGTAGTGTGCGTTAAATCCCGAGGCTTAAGAGTTCTCACCAAAATCAAACAACCAAACTGATTAACTGTTTCGCCCGCAATCGAACCTCATTACCTCCAGAAACATTTCTTCATCGACGGAACTGAGAAGTGAAGGGATCAAGTCTTCCTTTCTGCTTCAGTATGGGATTTTGAGTTAGGAAACAATCTTCAGCTGCCTGCGTAGAATATGTCTTACGGAATGCAATTCCCTCCTCCGTGAGGCTGAAATGTTTGACGTGCGACAGCTTTTCGTGAAGGGTTTAATCCTTTTGTACCACCTTAATCAGTTTATTGTCCGTAGGCCAAATGACCATTTTCATTCTACTCATTTCCAACTACTGCATGATGTATTATTATTTCACTTCTAGAAGCCCACTGTACATTATATATTTAGCGCGTAATTCTGTGCCAGTCGATCTTGGTGTAATTGGCCTACCCAATTTACTCTCTCTGCCTTCAAGAGGCGGGCTGATTAATGTGGGTGTGTAGACTGCATTCTCAGCAGCACTTCTGTCTAATGAAGGCACCCACTTTCAATCCTGATCGTCTACTCAATTTGTGGGGCTCATCAGAATTTATCTATAAACAGTAAGGGACCGTAGGAACATAGGACTGGTGCGGGCGGGTCTTGCACTGGGGAACGAGAAAGTCCATCAGCAGGTAAACTTCGGCGTACCTACGCCGAGCGCCACCGAAGCCAAAATCCTCCCACACAACATCCATACTTGAGGCAAGAAGTTGTAAAAACTCCCGTTGGGCTTCCTTAGTCATCGCAGACCTGTTAGTTAAACCGCGCGAATTCCGCCTGACGAGATTAAAGAGTTACATTAAAGAACCCAGTTTTATTTCGGGCAAGTTCAACTACGTGTAAAATAAATGAAAATGACTCAGGGAAACTTGGGAGGTTGTAAATAAAGTCTTAAGAGACGGGAGGAAAACAAGAAATCGAACTGGGGGTTAGCTGTCAAAAATAGGTTTGCGCTATGGTGAGGCGACGAAGTGGTCGATTGCCGTCATAGTTCGTCGAGGAGAAGGGAACGCTGAACAGTGTTTGGAGCGGGTGGCGGTAGGAGGGACGAGGAAGTCAACCCTCGACAGTAAAGACTAAGATGGGCAGTGGATCACGTTGTTGACGTTCTTTACCGACAGAGCAAGGTCGGTCAAGCACCTTCTCCTGTCAAGTGTAGCCTACCTGCTTAGACGCTGAAGAGAGTTATTCCCATCTTACAGGCGATCATTTTCTTCGCATCCGCTCAAGGCGATACTTGAGGACCAGATCATGGAGGCATACTCGAGCCTTACCAAATATTTAGTCAACATGTACCCTGAACGACGACCAATCATCGAGGATCACATACTTTAGACTCTAACCGACAAACATCTAATCGTAAGAGGTTGACGAGATCTGGGGTTTGTAGCTGATGTTGAGGCACAGGCCGTTAGACTCACACCGATGTCGTTAAATAATTTAATTTTCTGAGCCCTGTGAAATTCGTTGTTATGCTTCAGATCCAGCGCTTATGTGAGTTCCTCCACCAGGTCTGCGCTAAAGTAGACCCTAACGTTTGAAGGGCACTGGGGAAAAACGACTTCAGTCCACTTTTTCGTCAAAACGAGTCTGAGGTGCCATCGAGTAGCATTTTGGAAGTATTATTATATGACTGAATCGAAAAATGACAAGAGTGACTTGAGTCCATAGAAATAAGCGTAAGAACATCCGCCCTGCTAGGGAAAAACGACATGAGTCCGAGCGCGCCATGGGAAAACGGCTTCAGTCCGGTATTAAGCCGTATTCTCCACTTACTACGAATTTATTGCTCGAAAAGGAGCTGACGACGTTTGTTCAATTATGCACCATGTTTGTTCTTTTGCCACATTTTGCCAATGGAGGTTAGGGAGCTGGCAATTTTTACTTTCCGCTACCCGAAGGGAAGGAAGGAAAGTATAGTAATCGGCCCAAAAAAAAAAATTTGGGTTTTCTTCGGATCTTTACGTTTTGAGGCCTACTGAGTCTAAAAAACTTAATTTCGGCGCGTGGTCCGTGTGTGTGTGTGTGTGTGTGTCTGTAGTTCGATTTGCGGGAGAACGGCTGATCCGATTGAGCCGGTTCTTTTTTTGTTTTCTTCCTTATTTTTTGTAGACCTCAAAATAAGGTTATGGACGATTTCGGCCGATGGGAAAGGGGGGTAGGGGACGAAAATGTACCAAAAACTAAGGATTTTCGCATTTTTCTCGGAAACGGCTCTAACGATTTTGATCAAACTTTCAAATTATCTTCTCCCAATCAATACCTAACTTTTCTTCTGCGTACTTATCTCCATGAAAATACGGTGAACGGAGATATGGGCCCCTGAAGCAAAAATAGGTTTTTTACGCTTTTTGGCAAAACGGCTCCAGCGATTTTAACCAAACTCACAGGATGTTATCAAATAGTTAATACCTACATATTCTTCTGAACAAATGTTCCGGTGACGGTCCATTGAACAGAGATAAAAATCAAAATGTGTCAAAAATAACGTTTTTTCTAACATTTCCGTAAATTCCAGGGTAACTTTTCCACCAGATGTGATAAATCCTAATGGAGTATCTTTTAGTCACTCATACCAACATTTCGTTCCCTATAATTATTTCTGTATATATATGTTGAACGGAGATATAAGCCAAGTTAACTCAGAAAAGGAGATTTTTCGAATATTAATTTATTGGTTTTCCGATTTTCTCGAAAACGGCTCTAACGATTTCGATCAAACTTACGGAGTACTCTCAGCTAACTAGTCCCTACATTTTGTTCTTTATAAATGTTCCTGTAAAAATGCGTTGAACGAAGATATAGCGCCCGCCTGTGTAGGTGGTGTTCGAAATTACGGGGGTGGCGGAAAGTTGTGTGTTGCTACGCACCAGATATTTTTTTACTCATGTAGAAGTACATATCAACACAGTGCTGCCTCACAATAAGAATAAATAATCTAAGGTTAATTATTATACAGAAAAATAATCAGACTCTGCGTTTCAGCGCCGAACAACAATCCGCATCCGCATCGCATACGGAGATCTGGCACATTGGTCAGTTTATGCATCGATTCACCAACTTTCAAGAAACCGAAATACATTGAATAAATGAGGAAACCTGAAGGGGGGGGGGGCTTATGCGTACATACTTTTGAGAATCTCATTAGATTGCTGCATTCCTAAGTTTAAAAGCCATGTACTCACTACCTTCTTAAAACTATTCCTGGATAGGGCCCTAAAGTTTTTAACCTCAACTGGAGATGCATTAAAAATTACATGAATGAGGTAATGTGGACTTATTTTGGTTAGCGATAAGGTGTGTCTGGGGTTGACGACACATGAACCCTGTACAAATCTGGTAGAGTAAGAGTGGGAGGTAGGTGCATTCAGTTTAAATGAATTTCTATGCAGGTGCATAAGAAGGCTTCTTATGAACAGTTGACGCAAGGTAAACACTTTCGCTTCGCGAAATACTAGTTCGCTCGAGTAACGTCTAGGTCTACCCAACAACATTTTCAATATCCCTTTTTGGATTCTGGTTAGCCGGTCAATATGAGCGTGATAAGTGCCACCCCAGACAATCACTCCGTACTGCATAATGGACTGAACTAGAGATAGATATATTTTTTTCATCTTGTCACGAGAAAATACTAGAATGTGATAAAATATATGGAAGAATTTTTGCACTTTTGAACAAAGGTAATTGATGTGTAGCTTCCAAGTTAAAGAGGGGTCCATAATCACTCCTAAATAGCGATATTCTGAGACTCGTTCTAAAGGGTTGCATGGACATGCTGAACGAGATATGCAGGAGTGAACGTATAGGTCGAGGCCTTCGGAACTTCCAGTGCTATCCCCAAAGACCATATATTTAGTTTTTCCAGAGTTCAGGGTTAGTATGCTCTGAGTTAGCCAAGCACATACCGAATCGAGCAATGATTGCATTTTACTGAAAACTTCCGACCATTCATGCCCCTGAATCATCAAAGCCGTATCGTCCGCGAATAACAGTATTTCATTGCGATTTGACACATCTACCAACTTATTTATATATATCAGGAACAGGGTGGGGCCCAACGTTCCACCTTGTATGACCCCGTAATCCACCCTTTTGGTAGCACTATGATGGCCTTGGACTGCCTGTGGGTGCGGTTCGAAAGGTATGAAGTGAACCAATTCAGGCTACTACCTCTTATACCGATTTTAGCCATTCGGTTCAACAGAACGCCTCTATCAATGCTATCAAAACATTTGCTCAAATCCAAATACACGGTAATAGATTTGGCTCTGCTATCCCTAGCTTTGTATAGTTTGCCTGTGATGTCGAATAGGGCGTCATCCGCATTGCGGGAGCTGCGAAACCCGAACTGGAATTAGCTAAACAAGAACTTCACTGTTATACGATTTTCACACTATATCGTTGGGCAAGAGAAACGATTCGAAACAGTGAAAGTTATATTTCCGATACGTGGCCATTCCTACCTTGAATGCGACTGGAACATGAGTCTTATTAATCAAAAAACGTACACAGAGACGCCAGATGACTGGAGGGAAGAATTCACCCATTCCAAGTAATCGGCTGTGGACAAAATTTTGAATTTCAAAATTGGACTGCCTTTCTTTCTCCACTATACGCTGCAAAATGCCCCTTTCCCTACCCGGCGGGTCAGAATACTGAAATTCGGAAATGAAAAATCCCAGTAAGGTTCTGCACAAGGCAGCATTCACAGGTATGTACCAACAATCTCCGCTATTTGCGAAAAAGTCCACAAAAACCACATCAAGAAGGAGGACGTCAAACAGCGCGGCGATGTTAACCAAATTGTACTCAGGTCAGATACCTATCAAGAAAGCAAAGTTGAACGATTTACAAGCGCTTACATCTTTCCTTGTAAAACCAGAAGCTAAGGACTTCTACCGACGTTTGACATACATGAAAGTGAGGACGAATACGTTGATAATCCACCGATTGACGCCTAATGCCGGAGAATAGTGACATCAGTCCGTATATTCCTGAGAATATTTTGAAAATATTTCATTTAATGATTGTGGAAAATCTTTTCAAAAACTTATTTTGCTTGATACGAGTTTTAATAAACATATTCCTGATCAAATGCTGATTTTTGCGTATTGGTTTATTATTCATTCTGACTAATAACCCTATGTTTTCGGTCACGAAAAATTTTTTACAACCCCCCTCAAAATTTGATACTTTACGTTTCAAGACATGGAGATTCCAAAATTGCAATGTCCGTCCGCCGTTCGGGCCGTTTTGTGCCTTTAACGTGGTCTAAAAAATTCGTTCTTTCGCCCAAAAATCCGATTTGGTATCTAGTTGTGCCCGCCATCTCGGCAATCCGATCGGACGAAGCCCGTGGTTGTAATGGGCAAAAAACGGTTAAAAAATTAACGAAACGCAGTACAACGTGGGAGCTACAGCGTTTCGTCGTTTGAACTCCCTCCTGCCCCGCCCGTCTCATTAAATATCTGGTGCGTAGCAACACACAACTTTCCGCCACCCCCGTAATTTCGAACACCACCTACATTTGCGGGCGCTATATCTTCGTTTAACGCATTTTTACAGGAACATTTATAAAGAACAAAATGTAGGGACTAGTTAGCTGAGAGTACTCCGAAAGTTTGATCAAAATCGTTAGAGCCGTTTTTGAGAAAATTGGAATACCGATAAATTAATATTCGACAAATCTCCTTTTCTGAGTTAACTTGGCTTATATCTCCGTTCCACATATATATGCAGAAATAATTATGGAGAACGAAATGTGGCTATGGGTGACTTAAAGACACTCCATTAAGATTTATCACATCTGGTGAAAAAGTTACCCTGGAATTTACGAAAATGTTCGAAAAAACGTTATTTTTGCTTCAGGGGCCCATATCTCCGTTCACCGTATTTTCATGGAGATATGTATGGAGAAGAAAAGTTAGGTATTGATTAGGAGAAGATAATTTGAAAGTTTAATCAAAATCGTTAGAGCCGTTTTCGAGAAAAATGCGAAAAACCCTAGTTTTTGGTACATTTTCGTCCCCCCCCCCCTTCCCATCGGCCGAAATCGTCCATAACCTTATTTTGGTGTCTACAAAAAATAACGAACAAAACAAAAAAAGAACCAGCTCAATCGGATCAGCCGTTCTCCCGCAAATCGAACTACAGACACACACACACACAGACATACACACGGACCACGCGCCGAAATTAGGTTTTTTAGACTCAGTAGGGTCTGAAACGTAAAGATCTGAAGAAAACCCAAATTTTTTTTTTGGGCCGATTACTATACTTTCCTTCCCTTCGGGTAGCGGAAAGTAAAAAAGCAACCGCGCTCGAGGCTCGTTTGCCTCCCAACGACTCCGCCTCCCGCTCGCCGCTCAACTCCCCTTTCGCCTTTCGCTTCGAGCGCCCCCGTTCCGATTTCCCCGACGTTTTGGTTTTAATACGATTCAATTTTTTTAGATTCTTTCGTTTCATTCTCATTTTGGTTGTTTTCATAGATTTTTGGTTAAATTTTGATATTAGTATTTAGCGTGCATGTTATCATATTAAAATTCAGTTTTTTCTAGATACTTTCGTTTTTTTTTGTTTATTTTAATATTACGATTCAGTTCTTTTCGACCTTTTTTGGGTTTCATTATGATGTTTTTTGATGCCGAATCGAACAGGATGGGTCTCGGAGCATTAATGCTAGGTCAAGTTGATTATCCGAATAATAAACCGTTGTGTAACAATTTGCAGGGTTTTTTTTTTTTTTTTTGAGCCTGAAGTATTGTTTTTAGTTGGGAAACTTTGAATTTGATTCTCCTCAAATTCCGTCTGACGGGACTTAGGTCATTCTTCTTCAGTGTCCTTCATTTGTATTGCATGTTACAGGGCATCCTGCTCAGTGTTACGAACCTGACCACCTCTCCTTTGCAACTCCAACGAGTCTATGTGACTCCATCCTACTCACTTTCCTCGAATGAATGTAACGTGCTGACACCTCATGTACGTCGGAATGCACTCTGTTTGTACCAACACCCGTTTTAGGAAAAAACGCAACAGTAATTCAACTTTTTCGTACTTATAAGTCACATCACTTTCCTATCTGGAGTCCATCCCGTCTTATTATTCCCGCTTATTGTGGCTTAAGGCTTGCCTGGGAGTTTCAGTTTGATTATTAAAGCGTTGACTCGGTTTTATTGTGCTTTGCAGCGATCGCACGAAAAACAGATCATACCCAAATATGTAGTTGGGGATTCGACATTTTAAAGGCTCATATCCCCCCATAATTGACCATTTGGCGTCCATCACCTGCTAAAGCTCAGTAAACACGATGTAACTTTCGTACCACTCGAACGGGGAACGGCCTCCTTTTTTATTGGCGTTAATTGACGAGGAAAATGCGATGGCTTCCCATCAGTGGTTGGAAGTTGAAGGGCTGCCGTAGCACATCCGCTGTAGCAGGCCGAATGAGATCACGAGCCGCGCCTATTCTCCAACCTTCTCCTCAAACCTCCCATTCATCTAGATGTTAATGAACTTCAACTCGGACCAAATCGAATTTGTAAATTATGTCCCCCAACCTTCTGGCGAGTTCTGAGTGACTTCGTGTGTCTCCTCGCCATCACCTGCCCGCTGTTATAATTTTGTTTTTCGAAAGAACGACTGCGGTGATTTCAAACTGATGGCTGGTTTCTTAGAAGGTGCTTGAATTGGTATCAGAGAAATGGATCGTGTCCGCAAGAGTAAGGGCCTCCCAGACCGTCGAGGCAGTTCGTTTCTCTCAACTGCACGCTGCCTTTAACTGTTCAATAAAGAACAACACGGAATCGAAACGGGGTTTCGATTTGAAGACGCAATGACACACACGTTCTCATGAAGATCGGCTCAACGCCTTCATTAACGGTCGTGACATGGGACCTAAATAAATTCCCGAACTTCACGCGCTACCAATTTCAACATAACACGCGAAGTTAAGTTGTATGAAGTTCAAATGATTGGATTTGCGAGCAAAGCAACGAACATCGCTTAACCCCCTAACATCCCTCATAGGACTAGGGAAGGGGGTTTTGGGGAAATGAGGGATCGCAGAGGGCGCGCTTGCCTGGTTCGGCAGACATTTGTCTGATCGCAGTTAGCGGGTGTTGAGGAACGCCGATAGAGCAGGGCATCACATTAGAACCAGTTCACTTCCCAATGTATATCACGGGGCCCTCCTGGGAGGCGGTGTTAGCCTATATGCAGAGCCTTCTGGATAGTTTGAGCGAGTGGCTGTTGACTAGTTTCTTTACCTTGAATATCTCGACGACAAAGCGCTTGTTGCTGGGCGTGGGCTCATTACCTCCTAGTTGTAAGTTGAGAATCCACTCTGGCGCGCAGTGCTTGAAGTGCGTTTTACTGTGAGACAATCGATACTAATGGAGTGTCGTTGTGGATTCCGCTCTCCTCTGGGATCACCAAACCCTTGCTCCAGGGTGCGTAAATTTGTTCATGTGTGTGTGTCTATCACGTCACGTCCGTCTTGTCTGCCAAGAGAAACTTGTTTACCTGGCGCTCGTACATTCTGCGCTATCTTCTACTAGTTACTACAAGTAGTTCTTCTCGGACCAGATATATATATACTCGTAGGCCTATGAAGCAAAAAAATGTTTCAGTAGAAATGTGTCGAAGGAAGATACGGCGCCCGTATATACGGCAGAATCTCTTGGAGAATTGTATTTGACGTATTAGGTATGGAGATATTTGCCAACTCTCACTTGCTCGCCGTCGTATTCATCGAATCCGCATATGAATAATGCACCTATATTCCCTGGTCGCTCCAGTAATTTCCATCAAGTTCCTCGAAAATGGCTCAAACTGATTATATTTCTAGAATACATGGTTGTTAGTCACGTGCGTGCTCCCCGTGGACATTTCTCTGTAAATCATTCATTGAGGGAATACTCGAAGAACACATGTGCTGCGTACTATCGAATTAAATGTATGTGATGCCTCATACGCGATGGTTTTCTGTCCGAACATAACTATTCGTCGGTTGAGTGTATATTAACGACGTACAGTTGTGACATTTCTTGCAGTATACGGTGATTGGTTTACCGTATTCGTTTTCCAACGGCTTTCTCTTAACCTGAAAGCAGTGAAAACCCGCGTTTCCCGTTCCTAATTCTGTTCTTTGGAAGTTTTAGCTGGTTCGTGGCAATCCGACAACTATTGACTGGTAAAGAAGCGTGTCGAGTCAGCTGGAGTGGAGAGCCGACACGAGGCAAAAACCTTATTAAATGATAATGGGGGTTTGGTGTGTCCGGAACAGGTATGAGGCCGTGTACCTGTTGTTCGTTCCCGGCCCGTTGCCAGACCTTCTTCGAGTCATCCCGCGCTCCGCTTCGGAAGTAAACAGGTTTCAAAATCGGTTAACGAAACAAAGGTTGGAGTTTCAGCCTGGTGGAAGGAGCTGTTCGGAAAACATTTTCCCCGACGGCTATAGTTGAGTTAGACGCCTCAAGTTGTATTGGCAAAACCCTGGACGACCGATGTATTTCGCGGGCACGTTGGGAGAATTCCCCGATCATTTTTCTATTAACGGATGGGAAGTGAAGGAAACCCCCACAGCGGCCTCGGATAGCCGCCTCTTGTCCTTTCGGTTCTCGCTTCTCTCACCCTAGGGTTAGGTCCATGCCTTCAACATCCTCTGATCAGCCCATCGAAAGCACGCTGTACGTATTCCGCTGACTCCATCCGCGCCTCACAGAATGATACGATAAAATATTTCACGAAACGAGACTCGTCGCCCTGAAAAATTAAATCTCTTTGACGTGAAACTTGAATCACCTGAACCCCTCACGTTGAACGACGTGTTATAATTTCTCCCCACCCTGTGCGTAGTTCCACCTGAGCACTAGTGGCGAATACTTGAACTCACGTTACCACTCAAACCTTCCATCCCGAACTGTTCATAATTATTTCGTTCAATTGACAGGATTTTTAACTCAATTTTTACTCTTATCGTTAATGCATTAGCATTAGCAAGGAAAATTGCGATCGTGTGAAAAATGTTCCGCAAATCTTCCCCCCAATTTTCCACCATAATTGTTTTTACAGCTTCAGACTTTCCTAATAAATTTGATTTTGGGGTTTGTGTGTGATAATGTTCGGGAACTGAGTTTTGACATATTTTTTATGAGGAATTTAATGAGACAGGTAATTTACGTATTGAATGAACTTTTCGAGAAGCATCGAGTTATTTAGTGTGTAAATCCTTATTTTATTTTCGTTGGAAGCTGATTCCACGACGAATCGTTCATTTTCTCGGGTTCCTGGAACTTCTCGTCATTAGAATTTTCTTCGACGTTCTGTCTTCCGTTGAGCGAAGCTGAAATAAAGGCTGGTGCGTAAAACAGTAGTACATTTCATGCGCGTATTGAGCTCATAGATCATCACGTTGTTGACAGCGTGACTGAAAATGAGGGTTTAACCATTCTTAAAAACGTCCCCTTCGATCGCCTTCTGCTTGACTTGTGAGTTGAACAATTCAATGTTGGGTTGCGTAGAATTTAATGTTGATACCGTCTAAATACGCCCTCTCGCGCCTGGAAGTCATCTCTTACCGCGAACCAAGTGATACAAGAACGGAAAACCCGCAAAATACAATATCGTCAGTTGAGCCGCGTGGTGGTGAATAGCTTCGGCAGAAGGTGAACGTCTTTACAGAAAATGGGTCGAGCGGGACCAATGGACGAGTCTGTTCCTTATAGAGCATGGTGACTCATCTTTTCTCTGATTCTCCAGTCGTAGTTGTGTCCGTTTGATGAGCATTGCTATCTCGCCACTCCTCTCTCCTTTCCTAGTGATCATACCTGAACCCTCTGGTAGGGATCTTGCTATTCATAAGGAGTTCGCGTTCAATAAGCTAATTGGATAGTCCGAAGCAACTGCAGAAATTCCACAACTCCAATTAACTTCGTTTTGTTATTTTTTTCGCGGCGTTTCTCCTCCTATACAAACCTACCCAGAAAAAATAATGTTGACAGTCCCATTAATTACCTATACGGCGGTTTATCAACGAAGGTCGTGGCATAGATAGCATGAGCTCAATCAATTGCAGAATTATAACCGCAATCGCTTTCTACGATGAACGAGAAGTAATGTTTTACCAAGTTCCAATGAACTGAGTGAAAAACAAATTGGATTGGAAGCTAAAGCCGAGATAATTGCTGGAGAACGTTGTGCGATGCGTCGCACTAGTTACTTTGATACGATTATCAAAACGATGAGAGGTCGTTTAAGTTAATCCGGAAGCCGTCGACGTCCAAGTTGGCTCTTAGTCAATATCTCCAGGGATGACCTTCTCTTATTTACGAACAGCAACAGTAATTGCTCAGTTTTCGTTAGAACCTTATTCAGTTATTCGCGTGTGAATTTCATGAAAAAACGGAAACACGTCCGCGTCCGTGGAAACCAACGGAAATACATTTCCATATTTAAAAGACAAAACGTTGAGAGTTCGTAGAATCGCCAAATTTTCACATTTATGAATACCTTGAATTTTGAGTCGTGCATGACTATCAACTGTTGATAGAACAGGCAGTGTTCATTTTGTTTCCCTAAACATTTCCCTGGGCTATGTGTACTTTCCTCGCTCTTTATACACCTTTGTTTGTCTTACGTAAAAACATTTGTTGACAAAATCTGAAGTCGGGATCTGCAGCGTCCTTTAAGTAATCTTCGAGATAGTTGGAGAAGCCCGAAGAGCAAAACAAATGCTAATACGACGAATAAACTCTGTAACCAGAAAACGTAGTGAATAACGACAATAAAACCATTAAAAAACGTAGTTATTGGCCGCTCGTGCGGATGACTCCAGTAATGAAGCTCTGTCTGTGGCAGATGGAACAGCCCAACAGAGTAATTGCAAAAAAAATGTTTACTGCGTATTAGAGAGGCCTACGCGATGCAGATGTAGGTTTTTACCACCTTCGTGGAACACAAGAGGGTACAGTTCATTGTGAGCATTGAACTTGAGTTAGATGCAAGGAATGAGGGGGCGATGGGTTGTAAAAAAAAATCACTGCAAATGATTGCACAGCGGTTCAATATTCTCTACCTTCCAATAGTCTCACACCTTCGAGGCCTATTCATAAAAAAATACCAGCAAACGATACGAAACATGACCTAACTACAAAAGAACGACGAAAATAGGTCTTTTCGTGGTGACGCTAGGCATTTGCAGACAGGGGGCTAGAGCGGGAAATGAGAGCAGGCCTGGGAGAAACGATAACTTGCGCTACATTGTCCCGCTGGATCCTTCAAGTAGTAGAATTTGCCTCGTTACGTGTACTGTGATTTGTCCGTCCTAAACCTCTGAGACCTGTCCTTTCGACTCAGAAAAGTACCTAAGAAACGATACTAAACATTATGTAATAGCAATGAAACTGAAATTTCGTTTTCTGTTTTTGTAAACCATTTGTTGTCCATAACAACCCCGGGTCCCGTCCGATGTAATTTCTGAGTAGGTGGACACAACTGGATACCGAATTGAATGTTTGTGCTGAAGGACGGATTTTTCGGACCAGGTCACAGGCAAAACATGGCCAGGACGGCGGATGGACTAGGCAGATTTGGAATCCCAATGCATTGAAACGTAGTGTCAAATTTTGAGGTGGGATTGGAAGGGTGAAGGACGTAAAAAAAAAAAAAAACCGACAACGTAGGTTTAGAATGAATTATATACCAGGGAAACCAACAACACTGGGCTTCGTGGCCAGTGACACTTTGGCCATGGACCATATGTCTGTGGCAGCGCAGGCAGGAGAACCCTGTGGTGGCTTATTATATGGCTGCAGGTTGAGCAGCTCATGGATGGGCGAATCGATGGCAGGCCCCCGTGCAGGAATTGCCGAAGGGCTTTTGGATGCAAGAGAATGGAGAGCTGTGCCAGACAAATGAGTGGAGTGAGAGAGAGAGAGTACTACATTAAGACACTTGTAAACGAGGGAGGTGAAGAATCGAGCAGAGGACATAGAACTCACACTACATGGAGGTGGGTCTCTGAATATGTGAACTGGCATAGGGATGAGAGCAGAGAGCGAGTGGGTGTAACTAGGTGAGACTGGATATCGACTGTGAGTTTAACTGGTTCTAGAGCTGAGCGTCGAACAAGAGTGAGTGTGAGAGTTGATATGCCCAATGAGTGATGGGAAAGTGGTGGTGGTGGTGGCGGCGGTGGGGGGTGGGGTCAACACTGACAACATAATATTTAGTAAACTTTAAAGGAAAAGTGTGTTGTTGTCACCTTCGGAAATAATCCATAAGCTTTTTGCGACTGGAGAAGATTACTCAGGAAAGCCTGGACTTGAATGCTCTGGAAAGGCCTCCCACTAGGGCTAAGGACCATGAACTACATCGGCCATAGCTGAGCTAAACTTTAGCATTTTCAAACAAATGAAGTTGTCAGCATCTATGCCCTAATTACTCGATAATGATCGTGGCATGTGAAGGAGCAAGTCAATAAATTCCTGGACCTTAAGTGATTTTATTAGTGGTTAGAACGATGAGAGTGAAATATGCACATGGGGATGAGGGAAGTTGAATGGTGCGTCGCACATGATCTTTTTTTACACGATCGCGATACTTTCTTTGCCCTTCCTTTTGCATTACGTACAATACAAAAGTCCAGAATGTACTTGTCGTTGCTCATGTTTGAATGAACGGTTCACAAAAGCGTTTTAAAATTTTGCTCGAATTCTGAACAGTTGAGTAAATTTGAGGTTTTGTTGTGACGTCTATTCGGAGAGAAAGTAATGAAAAGAGGAGCCTGTTGCGGGCGGGACAGTTCGGCGCATGCGTCTGACCGAAGGGACGTTCGCCGTGCACCGCTTCTCCTTTTCCGCTTGGCCCTCTCAAATCACAGCTGATTGGTGTCAGTGGTGGTGGACGGCATCTCTGACGGCGCTCTACATCCTCAACAACTTGCCCCCGCTCTCGTCCGCTCAAAATTGAATTTTTCCCCGAAGTGCGTGCTTCGTAGAGCTCTGCACTGGCAGGGCAGCTGTTGAGGCTGGGTGATGTCGAAAGCCTCTCATATTGTCACTCCTAGACCCGAGTTGGTCCCTTCAATAAGTCAATTTTAAACAATGTCGTCTGTGTCGTATAATATTATAATTATTATACTTATTTACAATGCGCTCTCCTGTGGGTGGTAAATAATGCTACGTGTTTCGTGGCTTTCATCACCCCTGCAATTAGTAAGCACCTCAGTCTTCGTACTTTGGTCAGGCTGCTACAGTTCTCTCAGATGGTAGCTGTGTGCCATGATACAATCGACCCATATGAGATGATTGGTCTCACAGTAGGCCATTCTGGGTGTTATGCTCCATGCCCTTCCACACATTAGTTCATACGTCCACGCCTTCTTGGTCGTATATCTGAAGTGCTCTTTCCACATTAGTTTACGATCCAGAACCACACCTAGATACTTGACCTACTCACTGAGCTGAATTGCTCTGTCCTTAAGTTCCTGCCGTCTTAGTTCCGACAGTTGTTTTTGTCTTGTAAATGGCGCTTATTTTGCTGGGTTGATGTACAGTCCCGTCTCCCTCCACCACGAGCACACCATCTGTAGAGCTGCTCCCACATCATCGGCGTATCCTCGGCCGTAGAACCCTCCGCTTTCAGGTTCCATAAGAGCGGAGATCTCTTCCTGAGGGCATCCCCTCACTGTCCAAGCAGTTTTCTATCCTCTCTGCTGTTCGCCACAGCAATGATCCACCCTATTGGCACTAAATCTGGTTAATGCCATGTCAATGCTCCTTATTTCCTATTGGCTCTGCTCCCTGAACGATAGGCATGCTGAATATCTGCCAAGGGGTGTTAATCTCAAGCATCCGTCTCTCAAGTACCACAGTGATCACACTTAATAGTAGCTACAACAAGAATCATTCTTTGATGGACCAAGAAGAAAACAAAACGAAAAAAATGCATGCAGAAAATGACGTATTTGATATGTATGTTGACCTGGGAAACCGCAAAAATGATTGTGACATGAGTGTTTACCAGGTTAAATTAAAACTCTTCAACGTCGAATTCTTTGGTATTGGTTTTGCAAAAGCCGGCACCCAGCTGCCATCCGACAACAGGAGAATGACAACATGTTGCACCTTTTCAAAAGGGTCGTATGCTTCATTTTGGGACCTCGAGCGTCCGATTCTTAGAGTTCTCTCGAAGGAACTTACGGGACAGTATAGCGATAGTTATCGTTTCTCCAAGGCCTGCGCTCATGTCCCGCGTTACCTCCCGTTTCACTCGTCAGCTCGACTCATCGCGTCGTGCCAATTGCCTACACAATGTTTAAACTCGAATGAGCTTGAACTTCAAAAAAGTCGCGTTTTTTATATTTGTGTGTTTTAGTATTCTAACTGCAATCGCAGACGTCAATAACAGTCTCTGCGCGATGTTTTATAGCGTGGAAGCAATTTTAAACATTTGCAAGTTATGAGGGAGGTAATGAATGGTGTGAGACCGCGTCAAGCCGTGCAATCCTGGTGTACAAGAGAAGTAGTGTGATAATTTGTAGCGTTTTGTTCGACGAAAATGCAATTTAATTACTATAAGCTTTTTGCAGCTTAGTTTATGTTTATAACCTAAATACCGGCTGTGATAGGTTATAGGCCTCAATAAGTTCAGCGAAACGTCGGCGTTGAGAAGTAGTTTGTCTTATTGTGATTAACTCTCGAGAGTCCACACGTAAGCACTTTTTATGAATTCATGCTCACTTTTTTCGATGCCCACAACTGTTTCCTATATGCCTCACATCTTTCCTGCTCAAGACAGTGGAGAAAATCCTTGACAAGTACTTGAGGAACGGATGTTTGAGACTGACCCCCCTGGTAGATGGGCAACATGCCTACCGCGCTGGGAGATCATGTGACTCTGCGCTGCATGCACTAGTTAGGAAGCTAGAAGAGTCAATCGGTAATAGGGAGATTGCCTTAGGGGCCTTTCTGGACATAGAATGGGCCTTTGACAATACCTCCAGATGTATTTAATGTACATAGCAATGCAATAAAGTGGATCATCGCTGTATTGGAGAGCAGAGAGATCCAGACTACGCTAGGAAACTGTACAAGCAGGGCGAGGACTGTGAGGGGATGCCCTCAGGGAGGGGTCCTATCTCCGCTCCTCTGGAACCTAGTGATTGGCTCCCTACTGGGGAGACTTAATGCGGTGGGGTTTTACGCCCAAGGATACGCTGATGATGTGGCTGTGCTCATTCGGGGCAGGGTGCAAAGCGTGCTGTCGGACCTGATGGGGGCGGCCTTGCGGATGGTGTGCCTGTGGTGTGGGGAGATGGGGTTATCCATCAACCCAGCCAAGACGGTCATTGCGCCGTTCACAAGGCTTAGGCAACTGTCAGGACTGAGGCCGCAGTTAGTGATGTGCAAAGAAATTCAGCTCAGCGAGCAAGTCAAATATCTGGGTGTGATTCTAGATGGGAAATTAGTCTGGAACGAGCACATCAGATACGTGACCAAGAAGGCGACAACGGCCCTTTGGACGTGTCAGAGAATGTGCGGGAGGACATGGGGTGTAAAGCCCAGAATGGCCTGCTGGTTCTACGAAGCCATAGTGAGACCAATAATCTCATATGGGTCAATCGTGTGGTGGCATAGAGCTGCCATTGGAGTTAATGGCAGAAGTCTAGCCAGAGTACAAAGGCTGGGGTGCCTACTCATAGCAGGGGTGATGAAGACTACACCCACCGTCACCATAGAGAAACTGTTCGATCTTCTTCCCCTGGACATTTATGTCAAGCCAGAGGCGATGAAGGTGGCTTACAGGCTCACTAAGCTCGGAATAGCTAAGGTGCCTCAGGCGACTAATGGACATCTGGCTATATTTAGGGACTTGGAGACCTTCAAGGAGCTCAGCATGATCACAGACGCAATTGTGCCCATGTAAGAGCTCGAGAGGAAATATAATGTTCAGCTATTGGGAGGTCCATGGAACAGCGAGAGCCGCCAGTTTCGGCCTCCCAGTGGCGTCAACATCTACACAGATGAATCGAAGACCCCAGAGGGGCAGGATCCGGGGTACGGATAAGTGGCTCTGGACGGAGTGGGACATATATTGCCCTAGGCTCCACTCCATCCGTTTTTCAAGCAGAGATTTATGCTATTATTGCTGGGGCAATCCAAATGCATGAGAAAGGCTATAGCAATAGAACTATTAATATATTGACCGATAGTCAAGCGTCGTGTAAAGCGCTAATGAACTACTGCACGACGTCAAAACTGGTGCGAGAGTGCAGGATGTGGCTTAACTCCCTAACAAGAGCGAATAGAGTTAATGTGTATTGGATTCCAGGACATAGTGGGATCATTGGAAAGACGTGGTTCGTCCACAGTACCTATTGGGGCACTGCTCCATTGCGGGATTTCTCTGTCACTAGTTAAAAGGACTGTGAGAGAACATGCCAGAAGACTGCATCAGACAATCTGGAACGCTGCAGGAGTAAGACACTCCAAACGATTTGTCTCAGAGCAAACAAGTGAGACTAGAGACACCCTTCTGAGGATGGAGAGGAAGGACTTAAGGCAGGTTGTTGGGATCATAACAGGGCACTGCAGAATGAACAAACACATGTATGTTATGGGTATAGCCGAAACCCCTCTATGCAGGTGGTGTGGCACGGATGAAGAAACTCCCTACCATGTCCTGGCCCAGTGCCGTAGACTTGAGAGGGAGCGATTTTTGGTGTTTGGCACCACTTCTCCCAGGATGGATACCAACGAGGATTCCTTCAGGAACTACCTGGTTTTCCACAGAAAGCTAGGCATCGACCTGTAAGACACTAGGACTGGCACAATAGGTCATCTGGCTGCGGTGCACATCCCATTACTGGGAATACAGTCAGAAGATTATATATAACTCTCGAGAGTCCACACGTAAGTACTTTTTATGAATTCGTGCTCACTTTTTTCGATGCCCACAACTGTTTCCTTAACTACCCGCTCAACTCGGGTATGGAGGATACGCCAGGAAATTGAGTTTGGCAAATATTTCAAAACTGGACAAACTGCAATATCTGTTCATTTTCGAAGGGATTGTAACCAACTGATACTTGATTATTGTTTTCGAAGTTCGTTTGAGCGAACAGTTATGGCCAGTGTATCCAACTAACGTGTGGGGGAGGGAAGTTGTCGCGTGCGTCGCACTTGTTGTTTTATTCCGGTTACGCGGCGGAGCTGAGAGCTTGGTTGAGAGCTGCGAATTAAGGTGTGGCCATTTCAGTGTTTTCCTCGTGATATCTGCTCTAATGATCGACCGTTGAAACTCGTTAATCCGACGGGCTTATCGTAGTTGAAACCTGAGCTTATAGTAAGCCGTGTGAAGGCTACCGGTTCACGTTTCCTACATCTACCTCGGCGGTGCAGATGATGGCTTCTGGGGTCGCCACGTAGAACTCGCTTTCTGCCCGGGATCTGAATAAGGTCAGGCCGTTCGAATGATCCGCTGCTACGAATCGCCTTGAAACTCTAGGGATCGTTAATCGGTTGTACGTTGGGAGAGTCTCGTGATTAGAAAACCCTCGGAAGTCGTTAGATTAGAATTTCTGTTGCCAGAACCTGCTCCTTCCATCTTCTCCCGTGAGCCAGAACAAAAGTCAACGGTGTTTTGTTTCACAAGGAGAACGCAACGTTCGAGCGGCTTCTGTTCCTCTCTTTCTTAGGAATAAAAAAGCTAATGGCTGAAAATGCAGCTGTTCATCCAACTGGAGGTCCCGTTGAGCCTCAGTTCTGACGAAACGCCAACCGTTTCCGACCGCGAAAGCCCCGATGTTTAGCTGATGACGCTTGCAGCATGTTCGTCTAACGATCGTCATACCCCTGCACATTTTTCCCCCGAAAAAGCTTTCTTTGTACATTTCATGGAAAATTAATGCGGACGCGTTCCTCTGCTGTGTGGCCGAGGACAAGACATTCCAGATTGAACGAGTGTTGTCCAGAAAATGACGTAGCTATCTTCTCACGCCTTAACTTTTCGCTCGTTACTTCTTGGTTCTCATGCCGTGTTCTGGATGCGAGGAAGCTGTGTAGCGCACGCACCTGCTTTAAATATTTCCCTTTTCGTTACTAGTACCGCGATAGTTTAAAATAAATTCAAAAAACGAGTTTTCTTGACTTCTTTACGCATTGAGGCCCCCTGAACCCTAGAAGCTTAACTTCGGCGCGTGGTTTGCGTGTGTGTTTTTGTAGTCCAATTCGTGGGAGGGCGACCGAACGGTGCTTTTGGTTTATTACTCATTCTGAATAATATAGGTGTCTTCGGTCCGCCGTCGCGCACCGTACAGATCATATTTTGCTTTTAACGTGTTCTGAACGTATTCGTTATTTCTCAAAGAAACTCCGTTTCGTATCCAGTAGTGCCTGCCTGCTCCGCAATCCGAGTTATCGAAACCCATGGTTGTTATGAGCAAAAAATATTTCACAAAAATGACCGAAACGAAATTTTGGCAGTTTTATTACAATTGCGTCGTGTTTGGTCTCGTTTCCTAGGTATTTTCTTATGCTGAATAGGCCAGATGCGTAGAACTGCGTCTAGATGGAAAACAGCATAATCACAATAAATACAGTGAGGCATATTCTGCTGCTACTTTCAAGAACTCCCGGATAATACTGCCAAAGTTGTCGTTTCTCTTTGTCGTGCCATGCTTCACTCCAACTTCCACTTCAGTCATCTCGACTCGTCACGTCGTGTCGATTGCCAGGCGTCGCCTAGAAAATGCCAATTGTCGTTGTTCCGTTGTAGTCAACTCATGTTTCGTATCGTTTACTGGTATTTTTCGATGGTAAATAGTACCCTACGTTTCTTTTTTCTATAAATGTCTGAAATTCGCGGTGAGCAGAAATATAGGCCTGTAAAGCAAATCAATGTTTCTCCGATCTTCTAGTAGCTCATATCCACATTTTGTTTTCCACATAGCTTTCTGTAGCTCTACGTTGAACGTAAATATATGCCATTGCTCGAGAAATGAGATTTGTCGAACAATACATATCTGTTTATCTCAAAATCGGCTCTAACGATTGCGATCAAAATTACGCGGTACGCACGACTAACTAGTACCTACGTATTGTTTCTGTAGAACTCCGTTGAACGCATTTGCAAGGGTTGCGTTAAGATGTGCGCCAGATCTTTGAAGAAAAGGCGAAAGCCACTATAATGAAAGCTTCAGTTAGTTGTGAACATTCATTTATGCATATACTGAGCAACACTACAGAAAATGAGACTTTACTCTCGTTTTAGTGCGGTTTTTTATGTTTCCCACAAAAACTTTGTCGATTGTGTAGCTATAGCCGTCATTAATCCACCTATGTGCTTCATAACCGTTTTGGTTGAAACGCTACAACCTTATGGCGGCGTTTCGTCAAATTCGCTTGAAAATGAGGAGCGAGCCACGTTGAATGATGCGCTTCACCTAATTTATTTCGCCATTTAACGCACATCCACAAATTCGGAGGCATTCGGTTTGACCAGAAAGCACGCATTTTGTCACGTAGCGCTCAAAATAAGACGAAAGTTTCTCGATGGAGAGTAAAGGGTGGGAAAAAAAACAGGCCTCGGAACACGTTTGGCAACATTTCCGTGCGCAATAAAACATCGATCAAACGGAACCCTGAGCTGAGTTCTGCCGGCTGTCTTTTCCCACCTGACATCCCACTTCCTAATTCGCTCCCTCATCCAGCAGTCGAGTATCACCTGCCAGCGAAGGTCCGGAACATTAAGCGCCTCCCGACGAAGAACCCAAACGGCCACGCTCCACGCGCTAAAAGTAGGTAGGAGTCAGTGTGTTACGTTCATAACGTGGACGAAGGTATTTACCGTTTGATTGGCCACATTTCATAGAAGCCATCACGCAGCTTTTCTCGGCTTTGGACGTCAAATGACTCGTGTAATGTTGGCGGTTGCTCTAAAATTGAAGTATCTGCTCTGACTAAAAATGAATTTGAATGAAGGGGCTTTTTGGTTTCCATTTACTTGCTAACTATTGCCGAGAGGATGATCGAAGTCCGAACATCATCCTTGTTAACCTCACTTGTGCCCGTACCTGCTCATGTAATCGCTACTCATTCGATACTAGTTTGAACAAAGCGCGCGCTTGAATTATACGCGTTTCATGTGAAGTGCATCGTATTATGTTACAAAGCAGAAGGGCCGGATGGAATAACATACTGCCGTGTCGAGTACGTGTTACTGCAGAGGGAAATTAGGGGAATGTGTTTATTGATGAATCTGGGAAATATTCAGCGAGAGAGGCGAGGGACGGACTAACCCTAAACGGCATTTGTTGGATCCGGTGGCGAAACCTAATCGCTCATTCAAGGATTGAAAGCTTTTTTTTTCTTTCTTTTTTTTTTTTGACCCGAGGGCGTGTGGGACAAGTCCCTTTGTCACTGCGGCCGCATATTGTGACGCTGGCCCTTTCTTAGTAGAAGGCGTCGTACATACCCGCCCCCCTTAGGAAGCCGAGTATGTCCTTCGCTGCAGAGTCCGCTACAGTTTGGAGTTCAGTGGTCCCCTGACCGAAGTATTCAAAGCGGTTTGCTGCCAAGGCAGGGCATTCACATAGAATATGCTCTGCCGTCTCATCCTCCTCGCCACACAGTCTGCACTCCACTGCCTCTGAGATGCCCATTTTGCTGAGTTGGTATCTGAGTGGGCAGTGCCCGGTGAGGAAGCTTATCAGTACTCTCAGATCTTGTCTAGAGAGTGTCAGCATCGCCTTCGCCCTTTGATAGGAAGGCGTGACAAGCCTTTTCGCTTGTCTTAGTTGTGGCTGGCGATGCCAATGGGCGCCATTTTCCTGTATCTCCCATCGAGCAACCAGACGGTTCAGGTGACTTTTCGTCATACCTACGTGTGGTTCAGGCCCGATGGGTAGGGATTCTGTACCCCTTTTCGCAAGGCGGTCAGCCTTTTCATTGTCCTCATGCCCCCTGTGAGCCGGCACCCAAATGAGGGAGAGCCTGTTACGGGCGCCGAGCTGCTTGAGCGCATGGAGGCATTCCCATGCCAGCTTAGACCTAAAACTATAGGCTGCGATGGCCTTTAAAGCGGCCTGGCTGTCTGAGAAAATGTAGATCCGCTTGCCCTTGAGTCCTTTGTTCAGGATCTCTTCTGCGATCTCTTGGGTTTTGCCCATTGTTCGCGGCTGCTTATTCAGTCAGCATGCTGTCCTTATTCACAGCTGGCCGCAGACATGCCCCTGGGGACAATGCCGTGGCCGTTCCGCTATCCACAACCCGTGGTCACACCTGGTAGCATGGGCATGCTCCTGGGAAGATAACCCAGAACCAGGTGAAAGCATATTATCATTGGATCAGTGGAATATTATTTTGCGAAGAAGCAGCAAAAATAGCGTCGCAATGACACCCCGTATTTGTTTACTGAAATCTCAGTGCTAACTTTCTAACTATTCGGAAACCTTCATCATAGCTATATCCAGATAATACGCAGGACTGTCAGTACGACTTTTACATTCCTCTGACTTGCATAGTAAGAAGGAAAGTTTTGTAATGTTACATTCCAGAACTCCAACTACTGCCGTTTCACTTACTATCACTTCTCAGAGTTAGCACTCAATAGAGTTTAAACCGTGAACACTATCAGTCCCAAAAAAATCATGTCGACAGTCTCATGGCTCATTTGCGTACTGATTGCTCATTAATGGTCGTCTCATAAGTAGAAGCATCTCAATAAATTCCAGGACTTTAAGCTCCACCATTTTCTGTGTAAACCGTGGTGTTATGTTTTACCAAGTCCATATAACCTGAATGATAAATTGATCGGATTAGTAGTCAATGCCGGGAAAATCGATGCAAGTACAGAGACTGAGGAAAGTTGTGTAAGGCGTTGCACCAAAAAATTTCTGTTCTCATGGTGAATGCATAAGGAGAAAGCGCTGCAAAGAATGATTTGGATCATTTATGGTATTGCTGCGGGCAAATATCTAAGCTTGAATTATAAGTATAGCATTATCATATTTTTATAGCATTTTTCCAAACAATATAGTATTTCCTCTAGATACATCAACGTTTTTGGAAACTCCGAAGGGGAAAACCCGCTGTGAATTTCAGAAATAATCCTTGAAGGCTCTTGTTAGTCGGAGAGGCTAAGTGAACTCCCACCGGATAAGAAAAAAACTCGTGCCGGGAGGGTTTTCCTGTTAAGGCCAAGGGCAACTAACTAATTTGGCCAGAGCTGAGCCGAATACTTGCTTCCACTATTAATAGAGCATTATTGTTCACTTCATCTGGCGAGCTAAGCTAAGGGCAATCACGTGGGCAACCCCAGGTAGCTGTTGGGACCATTGTCTATTATTCTTCAAACCTGAAGCCCGTGGAGCTGAACACGTAGCATCACTTTGTATTATTCAGCTTGCAAATGTTGCAGCGCTCACTATAAAAAGAGGGTTTTACTATATTTATGTTTCACAGCATTTTAAGCTGAGCACTGTAAATGTATTATTATGATTTTCTAGCAATTTCGCAAATTTAAAGACATTTTTCGGAACGCATGCCAAAATAGGGGTCTTTGAACAAGAAAAACGTGTATTTCGAATTCCCTCGGAAATGTTTACCACGGTGATATTTTTTACGGAATACATTTTGTTAGTGACTTCAGTATTGTATAGTGTATCCTTGAGTTCAGTTGAGCCGAAAAGAGATGTGAGATGTGTAGTTCGATATTGTAGTATGGTGGGAGAGGGATGTGTTTATGAACTGATTAGCGCAAAAGTTAACAGACATTTTTGGCTCGTGCAGCACCTTCTGTTGACGCGATGGTCTCGTTGTGGTGTTCGTTCTGCTCTGAGGGAACATACTCTAACACCGCTAACAACTAAGTTAGCCCAGCTCAACTTGATGAAGCAACAATGTCGAGAGCGAGTGTTGCTAACCAAAAGTTTGTAGGTTGTCAGTTACGCGAAATTCTAATTGACGGCTCTTCCTATCAAACCAAAACTTTCTTTAAGTGTTTTTCAAGTTCTCGTCAACTTTGTTCGGTTCTATTGACGTCGTTAAGATCATATGCAAATTGGTTGGTGACAGGGGGGGGGGGAGATTCCCGCATTAGCAGAAAAGTTGGAAAGTTCGTTGGAGAGTTTGTCATTTCAGTTACGCTGCGGTGTCACGTGGCTGTTTACTGTTCTGGAAATTCAATATGCTTCACAGAACTGAAGGAAATTAACCTTTTTTCTGTTCTCGAGCTCATGCAAAATTGTATTCCTACCACAACAGATTTGTGCTTGTTCTGACTTGCAAGAAATCACGTCTATTTTTCTCATAAAATCTCGACTCGTGCCGCCTGAGTTATGCTTTCTCTACTGCTTGTATTATATTTCTGTTTTGTAAGGAATCTGACCAGTGGGAAACCGCACAATCGGTTGACTCCAATCACAGCGCTTGCAGCAAGCGAAAGCTTCCAACTACTCGTGGAACCTTCTGGCCAACTTTTACTATCAATCAGAGCGGGGGAAGCTAAGCTAGCTCCCTTTTCACTCTCCGCTCGTCCACCACGCACTCAATGGCCAAGTCAACGGGTAACTGACCAGCAATCAGTTCGAGTGGTTCTTGTAAGCTTTTGCTGTCCACAATGGGATTTCTAGCCCGTTAGGAGGATCCATGATCAGCTGTCTTGGCGCCCTTTTCCAACCGGCCATTTGCTTTTCCTGTGGAGGATTTGTAATGCTTGTCCCTGTGGTTCTCAGAGCTCCACAAAATTCTGGGAGCCTTTTCTTTTGGCTCGTTGGATGGCACAGTGGAAGGTCTATTTGTCCTGGTTCTGGCATCAGGGTCACGAGTCTGCTAGGGTATCCTTCTGGCCAATACTTACGAAAACTGAAGCCAGCCAGCATTTTTTGTGCGAAATCGTCTCTGTAGTGAATGTTTTGGTCAGCAGTCGCAAAGTGAATAACCAGGTGATCGCTCTGCGTTGCTCGTGCTACGACGTTAGTAGGGTATAAGACACAGCTGTGACATCGATGATGGACCTTCCTTCCGGCTCATTATGTGGTCGTTGGCAACAACCAAATTTTTCTTGTTGAGCAACCCCTTTCAAGGTCGGGTATCCTCAAAATGGCAATCTGGCATTCGCATCGGCAGAAACCACTCTTGACCACAGCCTTACAATCATTCTGCTCCCCGATGTATAATCCGCAATCCTAGAGAGGAGTTACCCGTTATGCACATTTAACAAGAACCTCCCCAAAAAATTCACGTTCACAGTCCCGTGTATTATTTATACGCTTGTTGCCGAAGGAGTGGTCGTGACGTAAATAGAGGCACCTCAATAAATTCCTCAACCTCTAATCGGAATTAAGTTGTTCAGAGTTTCTCTAAGTTACCGATTCGTCGAGCTGTTAATTGCTCTTTTTCGAAGTTGTGAGCCCTAACGATTGCTAACTGTGTTCCCTCTCAGTCGCTCAGTCAGTCGTCATCCGCGCGAGGTCACATCCGCATTCTCGACTGTCATTGGGCAAAATGTTAAGGTCCTCCGCTGCAGCAGCGTGAGATTAAAACCCAGAACGTCCAACCTCCTTATACGAGCAATTCTTCATTTAATCGATTATGCGTCGAACTCTGTGATTGATCAGTTCTTGTTACATTTTGTCATGGGGTTATGACGTCTCCCCATAGCGTATTCCGTTATCAAGTTCTGACATAATCCGTTAACACCGTCCTATTGCTCTACCGGATTTTCGATTTAAATAAAGCTATTGCTAAAAGTTAGACCGCGAATTTTCTAATTCAATTTCAACGAATTCGAAGGACTGCAAGGAGGTTCAACTAAGGATAAGCCTTACAATAGTCGTCATTATTAAGCTCGATAACTGAACTAGGGGGGTTTCAAATTTGTCACAGAAATGGCACTTCCTTCGTTTGTTGTCGAGAAGGATAGGGTAAAGAGGGGGGGGGGGTCCAAATTTGATTCCAGATATTCCTAACCGCCTTTTTACTTCCCTCCTAAGGAAATGTAATCGGCTAAAATGATTGGGGTTTTTTCGCGTTCTTGGGGGTTTCAGCGGCTTCTGAGTACGAAAATTCGTGTTTCTCTGAATGCGATTGAGATAGAGAGAGGGAGAGAGAGAGAGAGAGAGAGAGAGAGAGAGAGAGAGAGAGATAGAGAGAGAGCGAGCGGTTGAACCAAACCAGCTCAAATTTGATTAGGAGTCTAATTGGGCGTTACTTTCGGGTAAAAGACAACAGCAGATAGATACCGAAGTAATCACCAAGAACTGTAAGGTTTATCTAATCCACTTACGCTGTTGATCGGGAAATAACGCTTTCACTTTTTGGTAAAATGGCCTTAAAATGAATGTTCATTGAACAGAGATAACAACTAAAATGTATCAAAAATAATATTTTTTAAACGTTTCCGTAATTTGCGTAGTAACTGTTTCACTTGGATTTTTTTTTTTTAAGCAACCTATGCCTACAGTTTTTTCTCCGTGATTATTTCTGTTGAACGGATATATAAGCCGTGATAGCTCGAAAAACGAGAGTTGTCGAATATTAATTTGCCGTTTTTCCAATTTTCTCGCAAACTGCTTCAACGATTTCAATGACACTTAGAGTGCTTCCACCAGACTACCTCCTACATTTTGTTCATGATAATTATTCCTGTAAAATTGCGTTGAACGATGATATAGCGCCCGTATTAGTAGCAGGTCTTCGAATTTACGGTGGTTGCGGAAAGTTGTCTGTTGCTACTCACCAGATATTTTCGCTTTGAATCCTACCCAGACATAACGGTATTTTAATAACTTTGTAAAGAACTAAGGACAACCAGCGAAGGTCTGTAAACGTGAGCGTTAAAAAATTATATCCGCCAGTGTAATAAATTACTTATCCAATTGTTACTCCACGAAGGTCGTGGCATAAGTAGGGGCATCTCAATAAATTACGAAACCTTGAGCGCTAACAGGTTGCATGTAGAACGTTGATTCAGCTCGCGTGAACTGGGTACAAATCTGATCGGATTGGATTGAGTACACGTTGGGCCGAGGGAAGTTGTGTGATGCGTCCCACCACGTATTTTTAATGAAAATAGATGCCTCAAAATCGTGTTAAATCCAACTGTGCCGTTTTGGAGTTGAAGCAATTTTTAAATGCCGCGGTGCCCCCATTTGTGCATATTCTGACGTAGGATTGGATGTAACGCATCCCCGATGAGTTTGTGCTGCTCACTAGAGGTGTTCGTTGGATGTATTGAGATCCGTATTTTGGCCCTGGTGTTTTCCATCAGGAAACGTGCCATATTCAGAGAGTGAGGGATTGTATTATCCAATGAAGAGCATCGGAGTGCCTTGGGCTAATCGAAATGCCATTGTGTGGAATGATTGTGACAGTGAATAAGGGAACCAGTTAATTAATTGTTGTGAGTACCGCAGTACAGGAGGCTCCGTTAGAAGCAGTTCATCTAGTTCTCGTCTGTTGCTTCAAAACAGGCTACAAAATATATTTTTTACTTTCCTTGGATCTACGAAGTAGAAAGAAAAGTTATGTAATCGGCTGAAAAAAACATTTTGAGTTTTCTTCAGATCTTTACGTTTCAGACCCTCCTGAGTCCGAAAAACACTATTTGGGAAAATGGTCTGTGTGTCTGTTGGACGATTTTTAGAGAAAACCACCGTATCAAATCAGCTCAAACTTCATATCTCGCCCGCTGGTCACAATGCGTTGCAACACACAACATTCCTTAGCTCTACGTCAATTCACTTTCTAACATTTCAGCGGAGTTAGAAAACACGCTAAAACCGATTTTTGTGGAAAATTTTGATAATTTATTGTGGTGCTCTCGTCATTTTCCCACGAATGGGAATTTTATGGTATAATTGCCTTATTGAGAGGTTCATCGCACCAAATCAGCTCAAACTTCATATCTCGCCCGCTGATTACCATGGGACGCCAAAATAAGGGTTTGAACAAAATCCACCGAAAGTTAACTATAGTTATCATAGTGATCAAAACACCAAATATTTTTTTTCTCAAAAACGGCTCTAACGATTTCGATTAAATTTTATATATTGATAGCTCCCAATAAGGCAACTATACCATAAAATTCCCATTCACGGGAAAATGACGAGAGCAGCACAATAAATTATTGAAACTTTCGACGAAATCGATTTTAGCGCGGCTTTTAGAGAAAACAACCGTACCAAATCAGCTGAAACTTGATGTCTATCGTACAGGTTACCATGGGGCGCAAAAATAAGGACATGGGCAAAATCCACCGAAAGTTAACTATAGTTAGCATAGTGATTAAAACACCAAATTTTTTTTCCTCCAAAACGGCTCTAACGATTTTGATTAAATTTTTTATATTGATTATACCATAAAATTCCCATTCGTAGGAAAATGACGAGAGCAATAATACAATAGACAATAAATTATCAAAATTTTCGACGAAAAGCGTTTTTAGCGCGGTTTTTTTCTTATAAACTCCGCTGGAATTTTTGTAGAATGTTAAAAACAAATTGGTATTGTAGTCCAGCCCAACACCTAAAGGTCGAATGTATAAAAACGTTCTTAAGATACGTGGGCCTCACTCCAAAAATTCCTGAATTTCAACTACCGCTGTTTCGCTTACTACCAGTTTTAACAATTATTACCCAATAACTCTGCAAAAGTGATTACTGTCCTTCTTCAAAAAATTCGTGTTTACAGCCTCATTAGTTACCTGTGTACCAATTGCTCAATCATAAATAGCGCTACCGCTTCCTGCTGCCGCAACGCGTTGTTTGACCAAGTTCAAATTAACTGAGTGATAAATGAATTGATGAAATAAAATTAGCCATGTACAAAGTGGATTGACGTTGAGCTAAGGAAATTTGTGTGTTGCAACGCACCAGATATTTCATTTTCCTACTGGATTTGCCGATTGGCTTTATCGTGTTGGGTAGATTTTTGACGCTCTTTCGACTGTAATGATCTGAGTTCACACATTTTCCTGAAGCTAATAACTCCACGGAGAACGCTAAAGTTCTAAAAGGAGCTTTGCCTAACCTAATAAGCCAGTTGGAAGCTTTTGGAAGCGGTGAAAGTGAACGTTCGCCAGAGCTCCCCTTTCAGCACTTCACCCTTAGAACTGCACTGGTTTTTCTTCCTTCCTCCGTCAACCTGACCTCTTCCCCCACGACCGTCATCTCTCTTTGGACTTGCAGCTCTTCAGACACTTTCTGCGCCTCTCCTTTAATCGGAATCAGAACCTCTTCCCTTCCCCTTGTGCTCGGGAGCTCTTCAGCTTTGCACTTCTCTCGATGTAACCAATTCCAAAGTCGAGAAAAAGCTTTCAGGAAACCAGTCGAGTCAGACCTCATTTGAGTAGAGAGGTTTGGTCTGCAATTGGCGTTTGGTCGTTAAAACATTGTCTCTAGCGGAAACCCGAGAAGCGGTTCAGGATGAAAAATCCTACTGGCTGACCCTTTGGCCCCCATTCTAATGAGGTACTGTGTCGCTCCACCGTTATCCCAATTGATAGAGAGTTGAAGTCGCGTTTGAGCGATTGAGCAGGAAAAAACGTAGTTGACTCGATGTATTTAGTTTTTGTAACTTTCAGCTTGAGCTTCCTTGAACCTATAGCAGCCCGAAATCGCCACATGTCGACACTCATCCCTAACACAAATTCCCACAATACTCAAATCCTCCTTGTAATGTATAATCACGAAGCGGCGATTTTCTGTGGCGAGTAATAAAAACTTTCCATGGAGGAAGGGGAATTTGGGCGCAGAACCGCCAATTATCCCACCATTTGATTAAATTTAAAAGTATCTGGCGCGTAGCAACACACAACTTTCCTTAGCTCTACCTCAATTCACTTTGTACATGGCCATTGAACTTGGTCAAACAACACGTCACAGCAGCACGGTAGCGCCTACAGTTCTGGAATTTATAGTGCTGCACGTACTCATTCCAGGACCTTCATTGAGCGATTAGTACACAGATAATTAATGAGGCTGTAAACACGAATTTTTTGAAGAAGGATAGTAATTACTTTTGCAGAGCTATTGGGTAATAACTGTTAGAACTGGTAGTAAGCAAAACGGCAGTAGTTGAAATTCAGGAATTTCTGGAGTGAGCCCCATGTATCTCATGAGCGTTTTTAAACACTCACCCTTTAGGTATTGGATTGGACTACAATACGAATTTTTTTTAACATTCTACTAACATTCCAGCGGAGGTTATAAGAAAAAAATCGCGGCAAAAACGCTTTTCGTCGAAAGTTTTGATACTTTATTGTGCTGCTCTCGTCATTTTCCCACGAATGGGAATTTTATGGTATGATTCCCTTATTGAGAGCTATCAATATAAAAAATGTGATCAAAATCGTTAGAGCCGTTTTTGAGAAAAAAATTTGGTGTTTTGATCACTATGATAACTATAGTTAACTTTCGGTGGATTTTGTTCAAACCCTTATTTTGGCGTCCCAGGGTAACCTGGAGGCTAGATATCAAGTTTGAGTGGATTTGATACGGTGGTTTTCTCTAAAAATCGTTCACATACACACATACAGACACACACTCACAGACCATTTTCCCAAATAGTGTTTCTGGACTCAGGAGGGTCTGAAACGTGAAGATCTGAAGAAAACTCAAAATTTTTTTTTTTCAGCCGATTACATAACTTTCCTTACTACTTCGTGGAGCCAAGGAAAGTAAAAATCCTTTCAGTGAGGTGAAAACCTATTCATCGCCGTTCACAGTATTTTCATGGAGATAATTATAAGAAAAATGAGTTTGTTCTAACTAGTAGAAGATGAGTTGAAAGGTTAATCAAAATCTTTACAGCCGTTACACACACAGACGAACCACACCAAATTAGTGTTTCGGATTCTGTTGACCTCAAAACGTAAAGACCCGAAAATAATCCTGTTTTTTGTTGACATGATTACTACTTTTACTTTCCCCTTTGGGTCGCGGAAACGTAATACTTTTGTACCTCCTACAATAATTCTAATGCATCACGAGAAACGAACTAATGACGATTTCAGTGTGTTTAGCAACAAAAAAGGAAAATTACGAAAAGAAAGTTAGGAGCGTGAACATCCCGGGCGGCTTAAATGAGGCTTGAGTAGAGATAAAGGAGGTTGAATGAAATCGTGTAGGTCAAAAAAAAAAGGCTTTGTTGGTTAATTAATTAAGGAGTTTATTTGTGTTTTAGGTAATGCCTAAAATTTCGTTTTCCGGCGTTTTGGAAATGCTGAAGCTCCTGGTCGGGTATGTGTCAGGACGATTATCGCTGATAATTCGAGGCTTTACAAGCGAGGAGGCCAAAAGTCAGGTTTCGTGGAGGAAATTCAATAAGTTGAGGCTAAGGAAAGAAAATAAAGAAGGAACATCTGGCTCGACGCATCACACTACTTTCCTCCGCCTCGTATACAGTCATGGCGTTTTCGTGACGTTAGATACGGAGTTCATTCGAACTCGGTAAGACGCGTTGTAAATGAAATGTGGAAGTGCTCATAGTTCCAGAATTTATTGAGTTGCTGCTACTACTCACGCACAAAGAATTCGTAAGATTGTCAACATTGAACACAAATAGTGAGCAATGGTCTTGAGTGAAACGGCCGGAATTGCTGGAGTCGCTCCTAATTTTCGTATGAGCGTTTATCAAAGTCTCACCGTATAGGTATTTTATCGCACTACCTCCGTAATTTGTCTCAAAATTCTAGGATCATTTGAGCGAAATTTACAAGGCACATATCTAGTGCGACGCATCACACAACATTCCTCGGCGTCACGTGCATTCAGCGGTTCTCTTGTCTCTAGAAACTAATCAAATCTACTTTCCAACATGGCAGCGGGAGGCGCTTATGGTTCTGGAATTTATTGGGCTACTCCTATTGTTAACGCCTAGCCACTGCTACCGGAAAACATAAAAAAAAAAGAGATGGGAGTTGGTGACTCATCGTCCACCACCACTGTCGACGCTGGCCAGTGGCATGGGACTGCACGCACCTCTTCTTCACTTGCTCTCTTCTGCCATCTTGGGTTAGCCGCATCCTACGAGCGCTCGTCATCGAATTTGCCTTCTTTTATTTTTTGGGTCATCAGCATCCCATTACCACCCTTTTTGGATCATCAGCATTCCAATTGGTGCACCTACCATCAAGTGAAGTTTCTCTTTCCTATCTTCAGCGGAAGGAAGATATATCACCATCAGCATCACGGTCAGACTTTCAGTTCAATTTATTTTTCGCGTCAAAGCAGAACTAATAATTTTCTCGTGGAAGAAGTGTTTAATTTATTGAGTTCGTTCATTCTTTTATTCCAAATTTCTTCTCTTTTTTTTTCTCTCAATTTCATTAAACGACTTAGGTTCAATTCTATTATTTTTCTGCTTCTCTACCTTTTCAATAACACCTACTTTTGCCACGACCTTTAGAAGCCAATTCACAGGTGATTTTAGAGACTGCGTGATTTTTTGGTTTATTATTCATTCTGAATAATATTGGTTTATTATTCATTCTGAATAATAACCCTATGTTTTGGGTCACGAAAAATTGTTTACAACCCCCCCTCAAAATTTGATACTTTACGTTTCAAGACATGGAGATTCCAAATTTGCAATGTTCGTCTGCCGTCCGCCGTCTGGGCCGTTTTGTGCCTTTAACGTGGTCTAAAAAATTCGTTCTTTCGCCCAAAAATCCGATTTGGTATCTAGTTGTGCCCGCCATCTCGGCAATCCGATCGGACGAAGCCCGTGGTTGTAATGGGCAAAAAACGGTTAAAAAAATTAACGAAACGCAGTACAACGTGGGAGCTACAAGCGTTTCGTCCTTTGAATTCCCTCCGCCCCGCCCGTCTCTTTACAAAACCAACCGCTCTCGAGGCGAGCGAGCAGCGCGCCTCCCTCTCGCTTCCCTCCCAACACTCGACTCCCCCCCGGGTTCGCTTCGAGCGCCCCCGTTCCAATTTCCCCGACGTTTTGGTTTTAATACGATTCAATTTTTTTAGATTCTTTCGTTTCATTCTCATTTTGGTTTTTTTCATAGATTTTTGGTTAAATTTTGATATTAGTATTTAGCGTGCATGTTTTCATATTAAAATTCAGTTTTTTCTAGATACTTTCGTTTTTTTTTTGTTTATTTTAATATTACGATTCAGTTCTTTTCGACCTTTTTTTGGGTTTCATTGTTATATTTTTCGATGCTGAATCAAACAGGATGGATCTCGGAGCATTAATGCTAGGTCAAGCTGATTATCCGAATAATAAACCGTTGTGTAATAATTTGCAGGGGGTTTTTTTTTATAGAAGGATCGCGTGCATCGTTTTAGAATAATCGGGTTAAAATTGTGTGAAATAGTAGGTGATACGACGGGAGTTGAAATTCTGGATTTTCTGAAGTATGTACTTGATTGAACTAGATCGCCAATTTTTTTTTAAAGATTCCAGTAACATTTGAGCGGGGTATATATGGAAAAAACTGTGCTAAAATTTTGGTCGAAATGTTTGGTAATTTATTGTAGTACTCTCGTTAATTTTCATGATAATTCCATGGGGTTGTCGAGCACATAATTTAATCAAAACTGTTAGAGCCATTTGTAAGAAAGAAAATATTTGATGTTTGGCACTATGACAACTATAGTTAGTTATAGACGAATTAGGCTCGTACACTACGTCGATTAGGCGTCTCATAGTGACCTACGGGCCGGATATAAAGTTTGAGGTGATTTTGTTCAGCAGTTCTCTCTCAATCGCGTTCAGACACTCACATACCATTTTCCCGAATAGTCTGAGCTCACTAGTCCTTAAAATGTAAAGATCTATAGTGAGTTTTTTTTTCCGGCCGATTACGTAATTTTCCGTCCTGCATCGTAGGGCCAAGGAGTGCAGCAACTGCGTTTGAACAGATTTTCTTCGATATGTTCGATAATTTATTGCACTACTCTCACAATTTTCTCACAGTTGAGAATTGTATGGCGATATCGTGTTCTTCGGAGGTGCCTGTTGTACAAATAATGTAATCGTTACGGGAGTAATTATACCTAAAGTTAGTTTTCAACCCCAGATTAATTTTGCAGGCTAGGCATGAACTTTGAAATGAGATCGTCAACACGATTTTGTGTAACATGTTTACTGTTTTGGATCTATCGGGTTTAAACAACGTGGAACGGTTTGCTGAATGAAAGTTGTATCAGTTCCTGAAGTGAAGGAAATCGCTGAATGCCCGTGGGGCTGAGGAATTTCGTAATGCGTCGCACCAGATATTTCTATTTTATTTTATTTCCTTGGCCTGAACATAATGAATTTGCTCAGAATACATTAGTAACCTTCTAGTTTGAGCGCTCAACAAATACCACTTCATTTTCCGAACATATTTTATTTTTATTTTAGAAATAATTTGGTAGGGCCGTTAGTTTCAGTATCGTGAAGGTTGGGGTTTCGCTTTCATGCAAGAGCCCGGCCGCTCGCTCAGCATTCACACAACCCAGACCTGTGGAGGTACGGCAGGTTGTTATTTTGCCTGTCTCCTAGAAATACAGAAAGTCCAGATGGGTTCGCCATAGTTTGGTCGGATTATTCTGAATAATGATTGTCAGAGTGGTATTTTTACATTTTTCTGATGCAAATGGTGATGATTGTTATATATTTCTCATTGTGATAGGGTGGAGGGTATTGTGATAGGGAGGAAGGTTTGTGTCGTTTGTGTGTAGGCTTTGTGTTAGGTTTAGGTCGGTGCAGTATGGGGGAGGAATATCAAGTACTCCCCCATCGGGGGTAATGGGGCGTGGGCGGGGAGAGGGTGTATGTGTGTCTGGGTGGGCGGGTGGCGTCCTGGCTGGCCTCGGGGGGCGGTAAAACTCCCTCGGGGCTGCGTGGGGCGCCAAGGTTAAGTTATTCAGTTTGTTGCCATTATGTTGAGTTGTTGAGTTTGGTTTTTGACTTATGTTTATTGCCAATTTGTTAATTTTCGGGACCGTCCGGACCCCCCGGGCGTTAAGAAAGCTCTATACGACGGGACCCGGGGGGTCCACTTATGCGTGGGTGGGCTCGAGGCCAGCTGGGGGTTATCGCCCCCCCCCCCCAGCCGGCAGGTATGAATGCTGTATGTAAGTGTGAAAGTAATTTATTGAGCGAATGTGGAATTAGGTTAGTGTTTGTTTGGAACGGAGTGACAGTAATTTATTGGGAATGGGTGGGTGCGTGGGAGTATTGGGTGGGAGTGTTGGGTTTTGGTGCGGGGGTGGGTGGATGGGGGCAGTGGGGTAGCTGGTGCCACCTCGACGAAGGGGACGGAAAACTGGAATTGCAGGGCCCGTTTCCGCCATCCGGTGATCGGGCATCGCCAGTACGCGGAGGGCTCTTGCTTACCAGGGACCTGGGGTCCTCCGGCAAGGAGGGGACAAGTCCAAACCCCTCCAAGGCGGAGGTCCCCAAAGCTCGGGTAGGCTAGCGACCATTCTAGCCTAAAGGGGTATTTTTCCCAAAATGGTACTGCGGGGGTGCACAGCCCACGGCGCAAACCGGTGCACCATGGGAAGGTCCACGCAAGGTGGATGCTCTGCAGGCAGCTAGGGTAAAGGCGGGAATCCGCCGATCGCTAGTACCCATTTATGGGAACTTGCAGATATCACAGTGGTCGAGGGTTCGCTGGAAGTAGTCCTTGTCCCATCTCCCTTTTTTTCGCCCGATGGGGCGGAGGCAGGTCAGGGCTGCGAGGCCGGTACTGCCTCCGCACACCCCTAAATCGGAACGTACATGTCTCCTAGTGGAGAGCTGTTGCCCGTGTGTAGCCTCGCGGAGCTATGAGCTTAGAGAATCCCGTACCATCTGCGAGGAGTTCTTAATCTGATTTTACTAACTATTTACTTATCAAACATGAACACGTTTCTTTGCCATAACCTTCTTCACAAACTGGGCGAAACGGTTTTAGGCTTGCCTAGTAGCAGTCAACGCTGGTAGGTTTGGCTCCTATTCCAACAGCCTTTCAGGCAGTTCACTGTTGTAGAAATTACAGTGGAACAACACTTGGTTTGTTGTTTCCTCCACACTAGAGGTGCAAGGCTTGCAGGATGGCGTCTTTGAGAGAAAACAAGTGGAGCCACGCATTGAAGTCGCCATGCCCCGTTAGGAACTGGCCTGTCCACCTTCTCCCAACAAGCTCACGGATGATGGGGAAAAAACTCGTACGTCCTACACAACTACAAGTAATGTGTCACCCGCTCCGTCATAATTGTTATACCTAAAAAGTTTTGCACGCCGTTTTCCTAGTTTGACATCACTCTCCGTCTTTTATTACTTTATGACTTACGCTTTGTTTTGCCTCTTGCCGTTGCAAAGTCCGAAAACTGAACTTTCTCGAGATTGTAAAAGTCTTTGTTGAGTTGCGTTTCAAAACGAAAAGAGCGCGATCGAAGCAGTTTGCTTGACGTCGCGGCTGCGTTTGTGGACTTCACGTTCGGATCGATTGGCGGATATCGACTTTGTATTCATGTCGACGTTGCAGCTTTCAACTTTCACCTTTCACTATCTTCCTGTTTGTCTTAAGTTGTGTTTTTGAATCGCGAGGTCGCTTCACCTTTTGAATTCCAACTCTCGTACGACGAATCGATGCCCAATTTGTGTTAACGAGAGGGGAATGCTCCAGTTTTTTAGTTCTTTTTGTTGTATTGCCCGAAGGCTTTGTGACAGTGTCATGGATGCCTTTGGCCGGGGCATGCCGTGTACTTTCTTTGCCGATGATTCGATGATTCTTCGCCGCGCTGAAACTCCTTCAACCGTAACCGTAATTACTACAACTGTGAGCGACGGTTGTTTGAAGAGGAGCCAAACCTACCATAGTTGTCTGCTACTAGGCAAACCTATTACCATTTCGCCCAGTTTGTGAAGAAGGTTATGGCAAAGAAACGTGTTTATGGTTGATCTTGTCACCCAAGTAAATAGTTAGATCTGGTGGGAAACCAAAAGGTACGGGATTCCCCAGGGTCATAGCTCCATGCGGTTACACACAGGCAACAGCTCTCCACCGAGAGACAGGCAACCTGCCATACCCCCACAGGTCTGGGTTGTGTGAATGCTGAGTGAGCAGCTGTGATCCTGCATGATAGTGAAACCACAACCTCCACGACTGTGTGTCTGTGTGTGAAGGATATTGAGACAAATATACCAGTTTCAGACAATAGACTTACAGTAGAGTTCTCACGTGGTAAAATATATACATGAATGTGCGGAGCGTGGTGTATAGATGGCAAATACGCTTCTCCCAAGTGAGAGAATTCTCCACAAGCACACTAAGGTACTTGTAATATATATATGTATATGTACATGATATGCAAGTGGGGAGTTGACCTGGGTGTGCTGTGTGACTAGCAGTTGAGCTCCGTAGAGAGTGACACCATGACAAACTATATTGTCTAGGCGCTCTCATCAAAAAATGTTGTTCAGCTCAGCTCTAGCCAAATGAGTTTGTTGCCCTTGGCCCTAACAGGAAAACCCCCCGGGTCTGGGTTTTTTCCTTATCTGATGAGAGTTCAATTAGCCTCTCCTGCAAACAAAAGGCTTTAAGGATGATTTCTCAAATCGATGACGGATTTTTTTCTTTGGAGTTTCCAAAATGTTCACTCCCTACCCCTCCGTTACCACCTGCCTTTGTGTATTCCTACTTGCAGCCCCTTAGACTCACTAGTAAACCAAGACAGACCACAATCAGTGCCCATAGTACTCAGTAGTTCTGCGCTTTCTTCTTCACACCAGTTCACATATGTAGAGACACACGGTGTCTCATGTACTAGTTCCACCGTACTGTTCAGAACTCTATTGCGCCAGTCAAGCGCCCATTCTACCATATCACTATTATGCTCATCAAGTGACCCCTTTGTATCCATACAGTCCTGTATCTCTTTCGTCTCATTCATCAATCAATTCAAGTCATTCTTTCTCTTGCACCCAACAAATGTCATCCGGCGACCCTTGACAGACGTTGATGCCTGACTGACCTCTCGTCGCTCCCTAAACATGGGCAAAGTACCATTGATTCTCCATCACTCCTGTCGTAGGTAAACCTCCAAGTTTTCGCATCGCTGCTCGCTCCTCGCTGTTATTATTCTTCCCATCAGCCTCTCAATAAACAAGCACTGTGCCCATCTTTTCTTGATCTTCTACCCCGATTTTGACTTCGTCCTATCTTCCCTGAGCACAGTGAAGATATCGATTTACTCCTCCCCTTTTCGACTCAATTGAGTTTGCATTAACTCTTTCTGTGCATGTTCTACATTTTGTTTGATGCTATCGATATCTATTATCGTTAGAATGTATTCGGTTCGCTATTTCCTAAATTAATAAAAGCTGGTGCCAGACAGGTGAGTTTTTTGAACTTATTTGGCGTCATTTCGAACGTAGTCAGTTCCATGCAACGCTCATGTCTTCCACGCTGTGCATCAGATTTTGTTTGCTCACAAAGACACTGCGTTAATGTCAAATCCTGGCTACACAATTTTCTCAACCTTCGTCTGATTCAGTTTTCATGTTGAAGAGTCCTTCACATCGTCACTTGCCAATTCGCACTTGCGTTCAATGCGTGCGCGTGCGCTAACATCCCTCCTCCTTTCCTCAGCCCTGCGGAGTTATGAGATCGGCTGAAAAATAAAAGTTTTTAGCTTCAGCTCTTCACGTTTCCACGGAGTTCTGAGTCCGGAAAACGCCGTTGGAAAAAATGTTCGTGCGTCTATGAACTCGATTGAGGCCGACCTGTAGATGAGCCAGTTCCTTGCTGGGCAGAGTTTCTTCAACGTGCAATGTTACTCCTTTTCTCCTAATGGCTTGGCAGTCATTTTGCATAATGTACAGATTGGTGGAAAGAAATCGTTGGCAGAAACGACGGCAGCTCTTGTCGTTGTGAAGGTCGCGTTCGAAAAACGCGGTAACGATCTTCGCTGCGTCAGCTATGAGGTGGTGGGGTGCAGAAAGAAAAAACTCTTCAAAAACACAAACTCGACTGATTGATCTCCCGTGAGCACTGTTACCAAATAGCGATGGTTGTAGTGCAGCTACGACGTTGCATCAGAATTGAAGACTACAATGGGTTAATGTTGAAGTGGCTACCCACTCAAATAATCCACTAATTGAGAGAAGTTATTATGAAGGCCGTCGCAGTTCGTTCCTGTAATATTAATCGCGACTGGGTTGCTCACAAGAATTCACCTGTCCAGAGATAGCTGTGCACCAGGTTAGTTCGAACTTTCGATTATGTGTTTTCAACGTGCCGTGGGGATTCAATGGGCCACAAACCACTTGATTACAGTGATTACCGCTTCCTACGTAAGTGATCCTTTACTGACCCGCTGACGTAACCCAATTTGATTCCGACGAATCAGCTCACAATGAAACTTCTATTTGATTCCTTGCAACCACCCGCTGAATGGCCTGAATCTGATTTCCTTCTCCTTCTGTTAGTTTCGTTTCCTGTAATGCCTACTCTTCATTGGCGGATTTCTTTGACTTGACGAGCTCACCTCACGTTGTTGCAGTTGGCATCGCAGATCGCTCTCATATGGCACTAGTCGCTGATTCTATTGTCATCCTATCAATTCATCTCCCAGTATTTGCATATTCTCCTTTCGTCGAGCAATCGAACGCGAGGATTCGGTCCTGAAAACGTGCGTTTCGTCGTTAGCGTCGTTTTTCAGCGCAAAAATGAAAAATGAGCTGACATACGAGAATATAACTCGCGATTAATGTAAAGTAAAATATCAGAGGTCTTTGGATCTTTACGTTTCAGACCCTTCTGTCCGAAAAACACCATTTGGGTCTGTCTGTGTGTCTGTCAACGCGTTTGAGAGAAAATGACCGAGCCAAATTGACTCAAATTTCGTAGCCAGCCTGAAAATCACTACACGACCCGAAAATGGGGGTGTGAGAAAAATTAGTTCGATACTAACTATACCATATGTCATAGCGATCAGAATATCAAGTATCTTATCCGCGAGAGAGCAGCACAAGTAATCGAAAATCTCGAAGAAAACAGGTTTAGAACAATTTTCTCCTTCTACATTCCCCTCTCAGAAAAATTAGGATAGGTGCCCAACAAATTACCTATAAGGCGAGGGTAACGTTCATAAGATAATTAAGAGGAACCCCAGAAATTCCGGGTTTCAAACCCTTTCACTTCGCTTCGTTACCATTTGTGTTTTTACCCGATAGCTCCGAAACAGTGGAAACGATACATCTCATAAATATCGTCTTGACAAGTGCACTCCTTAATGGTCGTGGTATGAGTAGGAGCACAGCAATAAATACCCGAACTTAAAGCGCTACCGGTTGCTACGTCTAACGTTATGTTTTGCAACTTCGTAAGAACAGAGAGAAATGTAGTTCGGATTAGTAGCTACAATGTGCTTGGGGTTGAGGAAAGCAGTGTGACGCGTCGCACCTATAATTTGAAACAAGTCCCGAACTGAGTGTACAACAGTTTTATTGCTCTCGACAGTTTCTTTAGTCACCGTCGATAGGACTTACAAAAAAACCCTGCAAATTATTACACAACGGTTTATTATCCGCTCGCACGCCATGATTACACAGCATGACGCAGTTTGACACCTCTGAGGCCCACTCTAATCGATTCAGCGTCGAAAAATACTAGTAAACGATACGGAGCATAGCTGTCCACGACGGAACAAGGAAAATTGACGTTTTCTAAGCGAAACTAGGCAATTGGCACGATGTGAACAGTCGAGCTGACTGGAGTGGGGGTTGGAGTGAGATTGAAGGCAGCAAGGAACGAAAACTTTCGCTCTACTGTCTCATGAGTTCCTCCAAGTTGTGGAATTTTCTTTACTATATTCACTGTGATTTCCATGTTTTCCATCTAGACCTCTGATACTCGTTCTATTCGGTGTAGATTGATCATACACGGCATTTTCAGCTAACCAATGCCTACGTGTTGTTGTGTATAAACATTTGCGTAACGTAGATGGCGCATTTTGGGGCGAAGACCATTCCTTTTGGTTTATTATTCATTCTGAATAATAACCCTATGTTTTCGGTCACGAAAAATTTTTTACAACCCCCCCTCAAAATTTGATACTTTACGTTTCAAGACTTGGAGATTCCAAATTTGCAATGTTCGTCTGCCGTCCGCCGTCTGGGCCGTTTTGTGCCTTTAACGTGGTCTAAAAAATTCGTTCTTTCGCACAAAATTCGATTTGGTATCTAGGTGTGCCCGCCATCTCGCCAATCCGATCGGACAAAGCCCGTGGTTGTAATGGGCAAAAAACGGTTAAAAAAATTAACGAAACGCAGTGCAACGCGGGAACTACAGCGGAAGTCAACGTTTCGTCGTTTGAACTCCCTCTCTCCCCGCCCGTCTCATTAACCTATTCTATGCGGGACCTTCCTAGCGCTCTACACTCCCCTACTGAAGAAAGAACAGGATTTTCGAGTATGTACTTCTCTGGTGTATTGCGGCTCAGGTATAAGAGGTACGGAAAAACGGCGCGTACTGGTGCACTGAGAAAATCATAATGAAGGCAATCCCATCCCACTGCAGCCCCTAAAGTAGCAAATCCCTCCTTCGAATACGAAAACGTACAGAGCGATGTGAGAGGGCCTTGGGGTAATATTACCTCAAACGTAAGAGGAGTGAAGTGGCATGAGGTAATATTACCTCATCCGCGTTGAATGGGTTAAAAAACCACCTGTGCCCACTCGCCTCCCAACGACACCGCCACTCAACTCCCCTTTCGCCTCGCAACGGGTTCGCTTCGAGCGCCCCCGTTCCAATTTCCCCGACGACGGGGCAAAATCATCAGACGTTTTGTTTCTGTAGTTCCATTGTAGCCAAGACATGTTTCGTATGGTTTACTAGTATTCGATGCTGAATCGAATGGGATGGGGGAGCACTAATACCAGGTCAAGCTGTTCATGAGAATAATAAACCATTGTGTAATAATTTGCAGGGTTTTTCAATTGCCATCTTATTCCCAATTTCTCGTTGGAGTGCGGTTACTGGAATTCTTCACGTATCTAACTTGTACTGAGGGGCGAGTTATAGTTTCTTATTACGGCAACAAGATCGTTCGTTCTCGTTAACGCTCGTTGGATGTTGGAAATGAGTTGGGGATGCGTTTGCACGAACTAAACATTCGACTATTCCAGAAAATTGAGCGAATTTGCAGATCAAATTACATGCAACGACTCGTCAACCACTAACTTCCGGAGGATCAGGCTTGCATAGGAAGATTCTGACGCCTATGAGTCTGTTTTCCTGTCAGTTGTACTGAGAGTGTAGAGACGGGAAAGAACGAACCGGCGGTTGAGGACGCCAACCCTGGCAGTTGGACGTTTCTTAGGAATAATTGCTATCGGGATTTTCCTCCGAATAATTTATTGCCGTTCTTCGCCTTGGTCTTGATGTTGCTCCTCCCAGTGGGCCTGCAACACGTGTCTTCAGTCTGACGAGCGGAATCTACCAAGTGTTGCAATTTTGATATTGTTATCGTACAGACATCGTGTAAATCTGGGCGTTGTGATCTTCGATATTTGACGAGATGTAGAACGATGCACTAAAATATCTCGATCGCTGGACCGTGTCTGCTTGACGTTCAGTTTGCAGATCAGTATTACGTGAGGAGTCTGTGTGTCTGTAGTTTGAATTGCGGAAGAGCGGCTGCGTCGATTCTGTTTTGCTCGTCGTTCCAGAGTATCCCTGTCGAAAGAAGCAACGCGGCATAAGTTCTATTCTGCCAGTCTTATTGTCTGGCAGGTCCATACCTAGCTTCCTGACGAACACCAACTATCTTCTTTGATGCTGTACCAAAGACCAAAAATCTTGTGTTGCGCGTCTTGCACTTCCTGTTTGAAGGGGAATAAAAAATCGCGTTTGTCGTGACGTTTGACAGTTGTTTGGTGAGCAGTCAAACCTGTCAACCCTGGCTGCTCTTTAATCGTTCGCCCCACTCTTGCGAAGAAGGGCTATAAAAACAAAGTGGTCACAGTTGAACCCCATCCTCACTGAGATTAACTCAGCCCAGTAGCAGTCCTCCCCGTGCCAACAACATATGCACTCTTCGATTGTGTCGCTAAAGCAGCCAACCCCGGCCTTAACTGTAGCAAGTTAGGGTGCAGGGGGTGCTGAGTGACCCTTGAGCCCCGGAGCAACGACCTTTATGTGTCTGATGTTTCCCGTTAGATAACATTGTCACAATGAGACGACAGCCCTGTCCTCGTTTCAAACTTCACTGCGGTTTGAAACTCCTGGCAGTCGTGACAATAAGTGAGGAAGCCCGAGCGAGATCTTACTAGCCTCTTCTTACGGATTCTAACTCTCAAACTCGAACAGTGGCATTCGACTATCAGATCTTGCCCAGTCACTCACTCGCTCTCAGCTCTGGCTGTAGGACACTAATAAAGGGGGAGGGAGAAAGAGAGTTGTGAGTAGAGTGTAGTGCGAGACATCAGAGACAAAGTGAGTTGGGAGAATGGTGAAACGACTGTTGTTCGCGAGTGCTCAAGGATGACTGTCTTTTGGAAGGAGCTGTGTTTTGTGGAGGGGAATCTGAAATTGAGGGGTGGGAAAAGATAATTGGGAAAGTCCAGGATAGAAGGTTTGTCAATCGGAACTAATTGACAATCAGGAGTTCCACAGGTACAAACAAAAGGGTTGAGATAGAAAGGTGTTAGGGGAAACAACGACTTTCCGTAGGGCTAGTGAGTACTGTTAAGTGTGAGTGTGGATAATCCGGAGGTCTAAGACCCAGCTAATTCGTCCTGCCAAACAGATTGCTTCGAATGATACAATAAAGAACCTGTAAAATTGTCAGTCTGGGGAAAAATGACGAGAGAAGCATAATAAAATATTGAACAATTCTGCATTCTTCGAACAATGCAGATTTTTTGCTCATATAACGTTAGCGTTCTCCAAAAAAAATCAGAATGGTGAATCGAAAACACGAACCACTCCTCAAAAAATGATGTTGGAAGTCCCATCAATTACCTTTGTGTTAGTTTTTCAATTGAGGTCGTGGTGTAAATAGCCAATACTCAATAAATTCTGGATCTTCAAGCGCTACCAGTTTTTACTACGTGGAAGTTTTGTGAACTGAGTTCAAAATAGATATTTAATTTAGTTTGCCATCATCATTCATAGGTAGCCCTTTGGCCTGCAGAGGAGGGTTATTGCGAGGAAAGGGGAATTTTAACCTTATTTGTTCTCGCGCTCGGGAGTAGCTGCGCAATTTGTGGATGTTACTGGTAAGGACTCCCCGACGCAAAATGTTAAACATGGAATACATTCAAGTGTTCGCCATATTACTTAGTAAATGACAATCTTCGTCTTCCCAACGGGCGTATAGCTCGAGTCTTTGAAAAGGCTGACGAGTTCAGAAGCTCGAAATGACGGTTGGGTGCTTACACGGCTTTAGCTCGTTCTTCTGGTGCCTAGAAAACCTGCTAATTGCTCCTGATTCGCACCTTCTGAATTAGGATGGAAGGCGGTTGCTTGTTGGTCGTTTCGCGGGGGTTTTCTGAGCTGATTAGCGTCTCTCCACTGTCGACTGATGGGGTTCCTGAGATAATGCCAGTTTGCGCAGGAGGCGTACCTTTTGAACAGGCAGTGAGTGCTTAAAACCCTCATTTCTTCCTCTCGCCTACCGTTCCGAAGCTATCCTTCGAAACGCTAAGAAATTAACTTGACTCCCTGAAGTTAGTCGTTCTTTTTCTGATCCACAGCTCAGTGTGCTCGGCCCTTATCAGTTTCATATTTATGGCTCTCTTTCATGCAGTGTTCCCGTATGCTGTGCTGCAATTATTTCTATTAACTGATCAAATCCCTAAATAATTTGTTTCGTCACGACCGTTCCCAGAATTTTGATTAAGAGTTCTTGTGAAATTCGGCCCAAAGGATTCTGCGTCACCGTGAAATTTTCATCGGGAGTTTTTCAAATTCCTCCTCTCCTACAATAATTCTGATTAATTAAGGAATACTTTCAGCTAACGAGTACCTACATTTTGTTCTGTAGAACTACAGTTATTTCCGGTGAGATGCGACGAACGATGATTCAGCTCCCGTATACTCAGCACATCATCGAATAACAGAGTTTGCGGAAAGTTGCTTGGCACCAGATATTACTGATGGTTTCCACGTACTACTGAGTTACATGGAATAGAATAGTCCGTGGGGGATCACTGGCTAGTAATAAAGTGTTTATTGGTGACGTGAAAGCGCATAATTCATAGGCAGGTAACAGATTAAAGGAGGGGAACCTTTATACGATAATAATAACGATATAATCATTTTTTTCTTCCGTAATTATAATATTAACAATTAACCAAATAATATTCATTCATACGACAATGTGCAGATCCTTCATGGAGTTGTGAATGTTACTGACGTGACGCGTCCCTTTCAGTTACGTCTGTCATGTTCATCCTAGGAAACTGGACATGACGAAGGGGCCTCAGGCCCGGCTCCGAGTATTCCCTCTGATTTCAAAGCGCACAATGAAACTTACGTTGTATCCGCGTGAAGCGTAGATATTTGGACGTTTTCGCGGCCGTTTGCGCAGCTTTAGTTATTTATGCGCCAGGTCTGTGCGTAGTTCGACCCGCGGGAGAACGGTTCTTCTTTTTTTTTGTTTCGCTCGTGAATTTTCGAAGGCGTGAAAATGAAGTTATAAGCGATTTCCATCATGGGAAGATGGGTGGGGGATGAAAAACGAGGGGGTTTCACATTTTGATCCAAACGGCTCTAACAATAATTGATTAAACTTTCAAATTGTATTACATACCTGGTACTTAACTTGTGTTCACAATAAATAACTCTGTCAAAGTTCGACGATAGGAAATTGTTCGCCTCTGCACAAGCCGAGTTGGTACAGAAGGTCACTGCTCTCATCTGATTGGACCTCTTGAGCCCCCTGTCCTGAGGACTTTGTTCTGAAGCTGGTGGGAAATCCTAAACTACTCTGGTTGGGTTTTCGTCATCCTCTTCCCTCAGCTCTCGTCCGAGATCACACCTGTTCACCTATCCAGAGACACTTTACTGTGAACTCAATCTCTATCGTGCCTAATGTCATTAACCAGCGTTACATAGTGAGACAATACTCTCTCGTCACATTTGTCCACTTATTGTTCGTTTGCGCTGAATTTCATCGGCACCTTATGTGTATTTGACAAAGATACAAGCTTATGAATGTGAGTGTTTGGTTTATTATCCATTCTGAATAGAAATTTGTTTTACATTACTCCCTAAAAATGTGGCACATTACGTTTCAAGGCACAGGCATTCCAAACCAGTGAAGTCAGTCGGTCATCCGCCGTTTGGGCCATATTTTGACTTAAACGGGGTTTTAAAAAACTACTTTCTCACAAACATTCCAATTGGTATTTAGTTGGGTCTGCCTGCTTAGCAACCCAATGGATTAAAGAATAAGCTAAAAACGAAATTCTGGCAGTTTGATTGTGTTTAGTATCGTTACCAAAGTATTTTTGATGCTGAGCTGAATAGGATGGGTTTCAGAGATGTAGGAGAACAGTTAAATCACAGTAAATATCGTGATTCTATCAATTGATGGAACTCGTGGAGCAATGTAGGGAAAGTCGTCTTTTCTCCCCAGCCTCACTCCAACCACCCAACTGTTTGACTCGTCGCATCGTGCCAATTGCCTAGCGTCGCCTAGAAAACGTCATATTCTGTGACATTCACAAATATTTTTCGATGCTGAATCGAATGGAGTGGGTCTCGGAGGTATGCAACTGCATCAAGCTGTGCGAATGAATAATAAACCATTGTGTGATAATTTGCAGTGTTTTTTCTCTTTCTGGGAAAATGGATGTATCGATTGTCACTGAACTCACAGGATGTCTTCAGCCAGTCATTGCAGATCGGTAGTGGATCGTCAAATTGACGGGGGTAGCAGACGTTTCGTGTTGTTGTAATGCAGAACCCACTTTAATCAAAGCGATACATCGTCTTTTACTAATCTGTCGTGGTAATTTGTTGTGAACACTCATTTCTGTCAATCCATGGGACAGACTCCGCACGACTAACAAGATTGTACACATGTTTTATTGCGTTGTATCCCCCTCAGAAAAGTTGTTGATTGTGGAGTTACAGTAGTTTTCATTAATCATACATTTTGTTCCTCATAAATGTTTTGGTTGAAACGCAGCAATCAGAGTGGTGGTCCTTATGACGGCGACTCATCGAAAAATTCGTGTGACAATTATGAGTGAGCCAAGTTGAATGATGCTTTTCAGCTCATTCATTTCGCCATACAACGCGCATCCCCTGGCCTGGCACGCAATTTGTCACGTAGCGCTCAAAAGAAGGAGAAAAAGAAGGAGTCAGAACATAGTAAATAAAAATCTTGGTGTTAAGAAAAACGTAATTTGTTATTTTGGTCGTTTTCGCTGCACGAACGTATGTGGCTTCACATTTCCAAAGCGGCATGAGTCAACGCCTGGTGTAAACCATCCACCATTAGTCCACAATTGTCCACAACGACCTCCATTTTATTCCCGGTTGAATATTTTCCGGAAATCCCGAGTTGGCTCCTAAAAAGCTACTTTTTCTGCCGTTTATTTGGATCTCACGTCCACAAGGTATAGGTTGAGAGCCCCCCCACCTGGGGAGAGTCCGTTCTCAATAGCCACAATTTGAACTTCCAAGTCACGCTCGTGTACTATCATTTGGTGCTTGGTCCTTCTCTTCCATGTTTGCACGAGTTGTGAGGCAAGTCCCACTGAAGTCATTCAGGAGATTACCACGAGACGCTAGATTAACGGTGTTCGGCGCAAAGCGCGCCGAATCAGTCAAGGTTTTTTGACCTCGGAATTTCTGTACCTGCTCTAACGAGACTTCCAACGACAAAGTCATTATTTTCGCAAACACCTTCGTCCTCAGCCCTTTTGTTACCTATGGAAATTCCACCTTTTGAGTTAATTTCAATTGACGACGGATTTCCCCTTTGTCTGGACATTCCTATCTTTTTCCCACTCCTCAATTTTAGACTCCTCCCCACAAGAGACACCTCCTGCAAAAACTCGCTCATCTACGAACTCTCACGAAAGTCACCACTCTCCTTCCGATATAGTTTCACGCATTCCGAGTACTACCCTGGTGTCGCCCCTTTATACACGAACTCAGCTCAATTCTAACTCTACTCAGTTCATTGTTCATTTATTACAGTCCTCCTCACGCTCATCGAGTGCTTCATAGTTGTCATTATGATCAACCAAATATTTATTTTCCCTAAAAAACAGCGGAGTTTATGCGCACAGTTCTAAATAACATAACGCCACCATAAAAGTCTTAGGAAAACAGCACAATAAATTATAAAACGTTTCCACAAAAATGATTTCAGTGCAATTTTGGTTTATTATTATTCTTCTTTATAAATGAAGCTCATATGGTATTAGCGTTGGGATCGAAGTTCTATAACTCGAAATAACGTCGTTTTGTTGACTCAAGCTTTTTCGCAGTTGGTCTCCCACATCTGTAGACGCGAACCATTCACAGAAACGATTATGTGGATAGTAAAATTAATTACTCAATAAAGCGCTATCGCTTTCTGCATAGAAAGTCAAATTGTGTTTTACCGAGTTCATGTGAGCTGACTGAAAAATGAGGAAAGTTTAGTGATGCGTCGCACCCGATGTTTGTTCAGGAGGAGTGGTGATTGGTTAATTATCGAAGTTTAAATAGTTCATCTCAGCTTTCTCAAAAAACAGCGTAATTGTGTTTATAAACACACAGTCACCATCGTTTTCAAAAACGTTCTTTTTCTACCGATTAACGGTAAAAAAATAACGTGCCGAAGAAATCGAAATTGGCGAGACCGCATGTCGTTTGTCGCGAAGGTTGAGGGAACTGCTTGTTGCCACTATTAATCGTACTCAGATTCCCAGTCAGGCCTTTGTGAGCCATTGAAGCATCACACGTGTTGTTTTGGAACATACTTGTGTAATCATCGTGTTCTATACATAGGAACACTCTCCCTCTCCCGCTGCCACATGTCCTTCTTACGAGGAGCGAACTGTCCCTCCAGGTCTACCAACACGGAATAGTTGTAACTATGTTTAGCTCCCTTAATATTCGTATCGTCATCTAAATAATCGCGTTCTGGGTCGAATTGTGAGATGCTGAAAGCGATCGGAGGGGAAACAAGGTTGAAGTATGTCAACTTTTGAGTTGTATTTTAACCTAATCTGGGCGATTGGGGGATTTATTATCGATTTATGTACGAAATCTGGGAAGATTTGGCAGCGCACGGCCACGCTTATACCCAACCAGAACTACTCATAATTACAGAAATGATGTACAAATCCGCTTAAAGGTGAGAAGAAAAATATCTGGTGCGTTGCAACACACAACTTTCCTTAGCTCTACGTCAATTCACTTTGTACATGGCCAATTCGATTTAATCAATTCTCAAATCAATCATCAAATTGAACTTTGTCAAATAACGCTTTACGGCAGCACGAAGCGGTAGCGCTAACAGTTCCAGATTTTATTGTGCTGCTCGTACTCATTGCAGGACCCATATTGAGCGCTCGGTACACAGATAATTAATGAGGCTGTAAACACGAATTTTTTGAAGTTGATAGTAATCACTTTTGCGGAGTTATTGGGTAAAAACGTTTAGAACTGGTACTAAGCGAAACGGCAGTAGTTGAAATTCAGGAATTTCTGGAGTGAGCCCCATGTACCTCATGAGCGTTTTTAAACACACACCCTTTAGGTATTGGATTGGACTACAATACCAATTTTTTATAGCATTCTACTAACATTCCAGCGGACTTTATGAGGGAAAAACTGCGCTAAAAACGCTTTTGGTCGAAAATTTTGATAATTTATTGTGCTACTCTCGTCATTTTCCCACAAATGGGAATTTTATGGTATCATTGCCTTATTGAGAGCTATCAATTTAAAAAATGTAATCAAAATCGTTAGAGCCATTTTTGAGAAACAAAATTTGGTGTTTTGATAACTATAGTTAACTTTCGATGGATTTTGCCCATACCCTTAATTTGGCGTCCCATGGTAACCTGTAGGCTAGACATCAGGTTTCAGCTGATTTGGTACGGTTGTTTCATCTATAAACCGCGCTAAAATCGATTTCGTCGAAAGTTTTGGTAATTTATTGTGCTACTCTCGTCGTGTTCCCACAATTGGAAATTTTATGCTATCATTGCCTTATTGAGCGCTATCAATATGAAAAATTTAATCAACATCTTCAGAGCACTTTTTGAGAAAAAAAATATTTGGGGTTTTGATCACTATGATAACTATAGTTACTTACGATGGATTTTGTCCAAACCCTGATTTTGGCGTCCCGTAGTAACCTGCCGGCGAGATATCAAGTTTGACTGGATTTGGGACGATGGTTCTCTCTAAAAATCGTCCACAGACAGGTCTGTTTCTTTATTTGATGACTGTACCTAAACCCTCGACGAGGGTTATATCAGTCATAGAAGTTGCGGTTTCGCTAATATGCAAGAGGCCGGCCCCTGCAGCATCCACCGAACTCAGACCTGTGGAGGTACGGCAGGTATTTGGTCGTTAGCCAGTCTCACCGTAGAGAGCTGTTGCCCGTGTGTTACCGCGCGGAGGTGACCACCTGAGGAATCCCGTACCTTCTGGGAGTAGTTCATAATCTGGTTCCCTACCTGATCTTACTTTTTACTTGGGTGGCAAGTTTCAAAAGGACAGATCAACTATGACCACGTTTCTTAGCCATCACCTTCTTTGAGAAATCCGCATAATGGTTATAGGCTATTTGTAGCATTCAATGCTGCAAAGTTCGTTTGCCCTGCCAACAACCGTCGCTCACTATTATAGAAACTGCAGTGGAGCAGCACGTGGTTTCTTGTTTCCTCCGCACTGGAGGCACAAGACGTGCATAATGGAGAGTCTTTCAGAGAAAAGAAGTGGAGCCGCGCATTGAAGTCACCATGTCCCGTGAGGAACTGGCTCATCCAGTGGTCTGGCTCAACCCATTTTCTAGAAAGACGTTCACGGATGTTGGGGAAGAACTCATACGTATCACGTCCCTTTGACGAGGATTCCCATCTCGCTTGCCATTTCTCTAGAGCCCATTCATCGATGGCGGCAAGTTTCTGTTCTGTGGTGAGATCCGCGCGGAGTTCAGCCCAAAGCGGGGGAAGCTCACGTTTCACTCTCCACTTGTCAATCATGCACTCAACAGCCAAATCAACTGGTAACTGACCAGTGATCACCTGGAGTGCTTCTGTTGATACAGTCTTGTAGGCCTTGGTGATCCACAGGAGCGCAGCTCTCTGGGATTGGGCCAATACTCTCTTTTGATTGACTGTTAGTTTGCTACCCCAAACAACAGGGCAGTAGCCAATCACACCTAGATATATGGCCTTATACATGAGGATAGTGTCGTGGTAACACACACCCCAAGTGGCCTTAGTAATGGCACGCAATGAGGCAAACCTTGCAATGGTAGTGCCTTTAAGGGACTGGAGGTGTTGGTTGAAACCCCACCTCTCATCTATATTCACTCCTAAATACTTGACGTGCTTTTCAAGAAGGAGCCTGTGGCCGCCAAAGCGTATTGTGGGTGGATTATTCACTTTCCCCTTCAAGAGGATTAGCTGGGTTTTTTCCTCAGCCACCTGCATCTTGACATGCTCGCACCATTGGTTGACAGTGCGGAGCACGTGGTGGGTTTTTTCTTCAATTTGGCGGACTGGCTCTGCAAAGATCAGCACAGTCAAGTCATCCACGTAGGCGTACGGCTCGCAGTCAGTCTCCATGAGTTTCCTGAGAAGACCTTCGAAGAAGGCATTCCAGAGTGCTGGTCCAAGGACCGAGCCCTGTGGGCACCCCTTCTTAATCTTTCTCCGGACGGAGACATGCCTGCTTTCGATCGTAGCAGTTCTGTCTGTCAGGTAACTTCTGATGAGCGAGTACAGGTTGCGGGGGATTCCCCTACCTTTGAGCTCATTAAGGAGCGCTGCCCACCAAAGGTTGTCAAACGCTCCTCTGATGTCAATCAGAACTAAAGAAATTGGGTTGTGTCCGCCAGTAGGCAAAGTAACTCACAAGCCAGAGGAGACGGACTCACCTAACAGGTACGTTAACTTTAGTCAATCAGAACTGCTACGACGTACTTAGCCGGTGCCAGCAGGGAAACACGCCGAATCTCGACAATGACATCCTGCGTGGACCTTCCTTTGGTACACCCGTATTGCCTGCCTGTGAGGTTGCGGCCAAAGACTCCTTCGAGGGACTGCAACATCAAGATTTCTAGTGTTTTGCCTAATATGGAAAGAAGGCTGAGTGGTCTCCATGATCGCGGGTCCGACTGATTGCGGTCGCCTCCCTTTTGAAGAGTGACAACGCGCCCAGACTTCCACTGAGTGGGGAACTGTCCGACCTGCAGACAGTCATTAAATAAATTAAGGAGACCGCTGGAGATTGTCCGCTCAGCCTTCCTTAGCATATTGCTTTCTATTTTATCTGGCCCGGGAGATTTGTTGGGCTTTAAGGTCGCAGGGGCCCTGCCGAGGTCGCCTGTTGTCCACAGTGGGATGTCGGGTTCGTTCGGAGGGTCCATGATCAGCTCCCTTGCTGCCCTCTGGGCTTCAGTGTCTCGAGCTACTTGGTCATCTGGGAACGCCTTCTCAAGGAGGGTTTCTAGTGAACTTTCGATGCTGCGCCCAGCCTGACTCATTTTGCATCGCGGCTAAGACCTGCTCTACGTTTGCTTTACCTATGGAGGACTTGTAGTGTCTGCCCCAGGGGTTCTCAGAGCTCTCTGCTTCCACAAAATTTCGCCAGCCTTGCCGTTTGGCTCGTTTGATGGCGCGGTGGAAGGCTTTCTTCTCTTGGATGAAGGCAGTTCGGAGTGTTGCTCTGGCATCAGGGTCACGAGTGTTTTGGTACATCCTTCTGGCTCTATTTACACTATGCTTGAGGGGATTAAGTTCGTCAGTCCACCATGGGACTTTGATCGCCCTGTGCTTCTGTTGGCCAAGTACAGAGAGCCCAGCAGAGTGCAGTGCTGTGGTAAATATGTCCACTTTGCTGTCCACCTCTTCAGGTGTGGATGCTTGCGCTATTAGGTCGGTGTCGTCGTTCACAGACACACATACACACACACACACACGCAGACTGACAGACACACACACACACAGACCATTTTCCCAACTAGTGTTTTTCGGACTCAGGAGGGTCTGACACGTAAAGATCTGAAGATAACTCAAAATTTCTTTTTCAGCCGATTACATAACTTTCCTTTCTACTTCGTAGAGCAAGGAAAGTAAAAACGATAAGTAATTTGACAATAAAAATAAAAATTATTGGAAGGCGCCATAATTTTCAATTACTTTTAGTTCTAGTAATGACCCATTACAATAAGAAATACGTTTCATAAAACGGTCTCTGTTTCTCATATTTACATTGTGTACGTATGATAATTTAGTAAGATAGAGAGAGAGGGGGGGAGATTTGTTTATCTAGTGTTAAAGTTTTCAACTTAGCTATTAGCTAGTTAACATTAGCGATCAAAGCTATTCTAATTCCTTCACATGCATTTCCGGGACGATGAAACGTTCCTGCGGTAGGTTTGCGTTTTATTTTCGCCCCGACATTCAGTGAATTCGTTGTCAGAGTAACAGTTCAGGTCGTCACAATCGAAAAACGCCGCAAATTATCGCTCTACGGTTTATTATTCTTTTGCGCAGTTCGACGAAGTCTCACGCCTCCGAGACCCATCTCATTCGATACAACATCGAAAAATACCAGTAAACGGTACGAAACATGGCCTGAATAGAACGGAACGACGAGCAGTGTAGGCAATTGGCACGACGACGTGACTAGCTGGGCTGGCGCGTGGGTTTAACGAGACGGGAGGAGGTGCAAAGGAAGAAACGATTGCTTTCGCTGTAGTAGTGGACTTTAGTTCGCTATAATGTCTGTGATTCGATTGTTTTCGTTCTAGACGCTGTTGTCTATTTCTGAGACTCGTTTCACTTGACCCAGCATCGAAACATACCGAGAATACAATACCAAACACCACCTGATTGCGATAAAATCGTCAAAGTTTCGTTTTCCTAATTTTTTTAAACCATTTTTTGCTCTTAACAACCATGGGTATCGTCCGATCGGATTGCCGACCAGGCGGGCATATCGGAGATTCTTGTGCGAAACCGGATTTTTTAGACCGCGTTGAAAGCATAAAACGGCCCAGACGGCGGACGTACATTGCAGATCTGGAATCTCGATGCTTTGAAACGTCAAGTATCAAATTTTGATGGACTGGCGACGGGGAGGGGGGCGTAACCGAAAGCATTGGTGAGTATTATTCAGAATGAACTTCAGGATTAACTTTTAACATTTTCTAAGAATTGTGTCCAAGACTTCCACATCTCGGTGTAGCCCAAGTACACCGCTATAGTACGTTCTGTGAGGATGTAGTTGTTCGGGGGCCTCACTCCGTCGACTAATTGTTGAAATTGGACTGGCGACGTGGCAACGAATTGCTGCACAACTGACTGGACCTTCTGGCGCATTAGCGGGAGTTGAAGGATTTTCAAGTCGCGAAACCGGAGAATTTTGTCAATAGTTCCGTGAATAAATTCGACGTGTTACCAGGCGAAGAACAAGAACAAGGCCGTCAAGATGTCAGTCTCTACCTATTTCTTTCCTTTTCTCTATTTTGCGGGGTTTGCGGTTTTCCCCGTGGTCTTTCGGCCGTTGTGAGTTCTCTTTTGGTTTATTATTCGTTCTAAATAAAACCCTGTGTTTTCGTTCAGGGGGATTTTTTTTACATCCCCCCCCCCCCTTCAAAATGAGATACTTTACGTTTCAAGATATTCAAATTCACAATGTCCGTGCCTTTAACGTAGTCTGAAAAATCCGTTCTTTAGCTCAAAAATCTCATTTGGTATCTAGTTGTGCCAATCCGGCAATCCGATCGGACGAAGTCCATGCTTATGATGGGCCAGAAATGGTTTTAAAAATGAACAAAAGCATGTTCGGTATCGTTTTCCAGGTATTTTTACTTTCCGCTACCCGAGGGGAAGGAAAGTATAGTAATCGGCCCAAAAAAAAAAGGGTTTCTTCAGATCTTTACGTTTCAGACCCTACTGAGTCTAAAAAACCTAATTTCGGCGCGTGGTCCGTGTGTGTGTGTGTCTGTAGTTCGGTTTGCGGGAGAACGGCTGATCCGATTGAGCTGGTTCTTTTTTTGTTTTGTTCGTTATTTTTTGTAGACACCAAAATAAGGTTATGGACGATTTCGGCCGATGGGAAGGGGGGGGGACGACGAAAATGTACCAAAAACTAAGGTTTTTAGCATTTTTCTCGAAAACGGATCTAACGATTTTGATTAAACTTTCAAATTATCTTGTCCTAATCAAAACCCAGCTTTTCTTCTCTATACATATCTCCATGAAAATACGTTGAACGGAGATATGGGCTCCTGAAGCAAAAATAGGTTTTTTACCCTTTTTGGCAAAACGGCTTCAGCGATTTTCACCAAACTCATAGGATATTTTCAAATAGTTAATACCTACATATTGTTCTCAATAAATGTTCCTGTGACGGTCCATTGAACAGAGATAAAAATCAAAATGTGTCGAAAATAACGTTTTTTCGGACATTTCCGTAAATTCCAGGGTAACTTTTTCACCAGATGTGATAAATTCTAATGGAATGTCTTTTGGTTACCCATACCAACATTTCGTTCTCCATAATTATTTCTGTATATATATGTTGAACCGAGATATAAGCCAAGTTAACTGAGAAAAGGAGATTCGTCGAACATTAATTGATCGGTATTTCAATTTTCTCAAAAACGGCTCTAACGATTTCGATCAAACTTTCGGAGTACTCTCAGCTAACTAGTCCCTACATTTTGTTCTCCATAAATGTTCCTGTAAAAATGCGTTGAACGAAGATATAGCGCCCGCATTTGTAGCTGGTGTTCGAACTTAAAGGGGTGGCGGAAAGTTGTGTGTTGCTACGCACCATATTTTTTGGTGCTGAATCGAAGACGATGGGTCTCAGAGGACAATAAACCGTTTGGTAATGATTTGCAGCGTTTTTCTTATGATTATTATCGTATTTTATTTTGAAACAATTGACGTTAAGTCGGGGTGGCTAATATAGCTCATCAAACCTAATTAGGAGAACCTAATTAGTTAGTAAGTAGGAAACTTGTATACATACAGTAGCCGCATGGCACACTTCCTTGTCTTGGGTGTAGAATGGTCGAAGTGCTAAGGGATGTCGGGAAGAACTTCATCAACTTCCCTTAATTGAAAGTAGACGCGCTCTACTACCTACAGCTCGTAATGTTCGGAAGTAGGGAATACGTTTTTCAAAAGTATTTAGAAATTATTGCGCGAAATTATGTAGAACTTCCGGGCTGAGTGAGCATGGTCATACAGAACTACGGCATGTGTTTTTAAGATGTGACGAGTAACTTAAGATGTGCAAATTGGCTCACAAATATCTCTTCAATTGTTTTTTTCTCGTTACGTGGTGAAGGCAGCGATTGCTCGTTTCTGAAAAATAATGAAAGGATATGACTACGTTGTTGACTGCGAAGTTGTTCAAGAAGTGCTGAGGTACTTACGGCTTGCGTCCCAACCGCAGTAAATGCCCAGCCGTGCCCTTATCAAGGTCAGCACTGCCTCTGGTCTTCCTTCGCTCGTTCACGGACCTCGGTGTCCTTCTTGGCCGCTGTCTTCCAATGAATGCGCAGATGTTGCTGCGCGTTGGGTTTTCTCGAGAGCCACACAAGGGATTTTCTTCCTCTTTACGCGTTGTCGGTTACCTAAATTGCACGTGCATTCTAAGTTCGCATCCCTGGTTCAGACATCGATAGGCAACTGTAGCCTCACCGCTCTGCGACAGCTTCGTTTGCTGCAGGACGTCTTCATCCCGGTCAGTGAGTGATGTCCTTGCTTGCTCTTCTCCATCAAATCAATATTATTGAACTCCGTTGAATACGCGTTTCTAACTCCTGTTCTCGCCATTCTTTCCTCCTACTTCAAAACCACGTGGACTCCTTCTCTGATTCTTTTAATGCTTTTAGATCAGCCATCTCTGATGTGTTTTAGTTTTCTTATCAATACTCCTACAGCTCTCTTTCCTTCCTGTTTGTTACATATTCCCCTTATTATTTCTATTCAAGCATATTGATCTTGTATCATTTCCGTTGTGAAGCCTTGGGGCACGTTTTGTTGCAGTATGGCTCTGATTTAACAGTCGGTCGATCCCACACATGTGTCACGATTGTATCAATACCGCTAAATTAGAACTTCGCTGAATTTGACCCGTGTGAGTGTGAAATTCCCTTTGTGATGTCCTCTATCTCCAATGCATCAACGGAGTGGCACCTTTTTGGTGGTTGCTGTGTCAATCTGCCTTGTGATTTAGATCATTTGCTTGGAAATAATGGTAAATCGTTATTGACAACTTTTGTTTGTTGGTACTGATGAACGCTTAATCGGTAAAACGGGTCTACTTTTAACAATTCTTGTGTGGTTCTAAAATAATTTTTTGAAGGAGGATAGTAATCTTTGCAGAGTTATTGGGTGAAAACTTTTAGAACTGGTAGTAAGCGAAACGGCAGTAGTTGAAATTCAGGAATTTCTGGAGTGAGGCCCATGTATCTTAAGAACGTTTTTAAACACTCACCCTATAGCTATTGGATTGGACTACAACAACAATTTTTTTCAACACTCTAGTAACATTCCAGCGGAGTTTATAAGGAAAAAACCCGCGCTAAAAAGATTTTCGTCGAAAATTTCGATAATTTATTGTGCTGCTCTCGTCATTTTCCCACGAATGGGAATTTTATGGTATAATTGCCTTATTGGGAGCTATGAATATAAAAAATTTAATCAAAATCGATAGAACCGTTTTTGAGAAAAAAATTTGGTGTTTTAATCACTATGATAACTATAGTTAACTTTCGGTGGATTTTGTTCATACCCTTATTTTTGCGCCCCATGGTAACTTGTAGGCTAGACATCAAGTTTCAACTGATTTGGTACGGTTGTTTTCTCTAGAAACCGTGCTAAAATCAATTTCGTCGAAAATTTTGATAATTTATTGTGCTGCTCTCGTCATTTTCCCACAAATGGGAATTTTATGGTATAATTATCATGTTAAGAGCTACCAATATTAAAAATTTAATCAAAATCGCTAGAGCTGTTTTTGAGAAAAAAAATATTTGGTGTTTTGATCACTATGATAACTACAGTTCAATTTCGGTGGATTTTGTTCATACCCTTATTTTGGCGTCCCATGGTAACCTACCGGCTAGATATCAAGTTTGAGCGGATTTGGTACGGTGGTTTTCTCTAAAAATCGTTCACATACACACATACAGACACACACGCAGACCATTTTCCCAAATAGTGTTTTTCGGGGGTCTGAAACATACAGATTTGAAGAGAACTCAAAAAAAATGTTTTCAGCCGATTACGTAACTTTCCTGTCTACTTTGTAGAGCCGAGGAAAGTAAAAATGTTTTTCTGAATCTGCCTTTGATGGATACGGACGAAACAGGATTAAGAATAAAGCAGTGTGGACATCTGTAAAGTTAAATGAATAGAGTAAAGGGGAAGTTAATGACGAGGCCTTATGTGGGGGGGGGGGGGGGAAGAGTTGCCCGCGTAACGTTCGGCAATCGTCTTCCAAGGCCAACAGGAGGAACAGTTCACCGCCACTACCGGCGTCGGCCCCTCCACCGACGGATTCGTTGTAGCCGGATCGGCCTGAAGGACGGCGACGGAAATCGGCTTGACGAGGCGGTTAGGGGGCCTTACCAAAAAAAAAAAAAAGGAATGAAAAAGAAAAGGAAGCGCGCAGCCGCTGAAAGAACTTCGGGGGAACGCGCTCACCGTCACCTTGGTTACCCAAGGAGTCCTCCGCCCGCTTCATTCATTAGGCATCCCGAGGCCTGTGCCCCTGCAACAGGTTGCGCCTCCCGGTAACATCAATAAGGACTTGGGAAAGCCGTCGCGTCGAGGGTCACATGTTTCCCGGGGAGCTGCCGGAATAATTTGGCGGCCCCGCGAGCCGTGGACACGGGTCGCTATCATCCTCAATGTTAGCGGCCGTCCCCCGGGTCCTCCAGCCGTACTGAAAGGCGTGGGGCGTTAGTATATTATTGTGAAGAGTAGGCGTTGAATGCATCCAGTAAGTTAGTAGGGGAGGAATATTGAGCCATCCCCAAGGTAATAGTACCCTCCTAGGATTAGGTAAAGTGTGATGGGGGATGAGGTCATTGTTTTATCAATATATTTCCAAACAGAACGGGGCAAGCTCAATTCAAAAGTGGTAAAAGTGACCAAAAATGCTTTGAGTGACAGGGAGGGGACGTCCTGAGAACACTGGAGTATGAGGGAGGTTAGTGAAGAAGAAATCGTATTAGTTGAGAAGGTATGATGTAAACAGCAGGTTTAGATGTGTGTGAGGGGGAGAGGGAGGGGGGTGTTGAAGCAACAGGTTAGCATTGCAAAGCAGACGGCCCAATGGGTCATATAGTTTGTTGGGGACAAGGGAACGGTAAATGATTCGGCATGGCGGGAAGTTTTAAGGGAACGTACAGGCCAACCTGAGGTAGGAAACCGGAAGCACCACACCAACCAGAAGGAACACCATGTGTGAAATGATGGGGCGGCCAGCGGGCGTTGAGAGACAGGATCCTGGAGAACGAGGTCCAGGTCAGATCAGGGGATTCGCATTTTGAAAGCAATTAAACGAACTCGCTCGATCGTTGTTGGTTGGTAGCAAATAGTGCTGTTGAATTTCAGCAATTTGGTTCATGTTGGAGAACTCTGTCGTGAGGATTGGTGAGACATTGAGTGAGTGGGGGCTTTTGTGTGTTTCCGTTTGTTGCTAATAGGATGATTAAATTATTCGGTTCTTGGCTATTCTGTTGTTTTCTTGAACCACCTGGACCCCCAGGCGTTAAGAAAATCCTGAAAAGCGGATCCTGTGGGGCTCCACTTCCAGTGGGTGGGCATGAGGCTGGTCGGGAGTATATGCCCCCCTCAGCTGGCAGTTATGAATGGGGTGTTTGGAGGTGTTGAGAGAACGATAAAAGACAGTAGACGTATGGATGTGATTTTATAGTGTGCTAGTTGAGTGAGCTGGTTGGAGGGTGCTGAGGGAATCCCAAAAATGTTGATGAGGCGGAAACCTGGATACCAAATGTGTGGACGCATTTCAGAGGAGGCAAGTAACCCATTCCAGCTTCACGGATATTTGTACCCTGAAATGGTACTGTTAGGGCGGGTGCTTTGCTTATGGCCTTGTGCCAGTGCCCCGGGAGTTTTAGGGTGTAAGGGTGTAGCTTCTGCAGTGTCAAATTGAGGCAAAGGGATTATTTGTAGGCCTTCTCAGGAGGCTCTTGGAAACTGACTGCGAGCTGTGCGCCCATGTGAACGATCTAACTGTGATTACCTGTACACAGTCGATCTGGCAGATCGAGGCAAAAACCCTGTTACTCCTCTTTAAGGGAAAAGTAAATAGCCAACCAACAGTACACTTTGGCGGCCACAGGCTCCTTCTAGAGACGCAAGTCAAGTATATGGTGAGAGGTGGGGCGATCGCAAGGTTTGCCTCACAGTGTGCAATTACTAAGGCCACTTGGGATGTGTGTTATCAAGACATTATCTTTACGTACAACGCCATCTCTTTAGATTGGACCAATCCCAGAAAGCTGCATACCTGTGGATCACCAAGGCGGGAAACCATATTAAGAACTCTTTCCAGATGGTACGGGATAACCCAGGTGGTAAGACCTCCGCATGGCAAAATATGGTCAACAGCTCTCCAACGGGAGAATCGTAAAATACCAAATACCTGCCGTATTTCCGCTAGTCTGGGTTCGGTGGATGCTCGCAAGTGGCCATCCTCTTCCATGATAGTAGATATCCCCGTGGTCGAGAGGTCGTTGAATGTAAGTTTCTCCCACTCTGCTTGCTTTTTGTCTTGGTGGAGTAGACTAGACGTAGGTACTACCATCCAGCGCCACTCGCTTCAATACTCTCTTTCACGTCCTAAGAAATAGGACCAAAGGCCTCGCCCAGTTTATGGAATAGAAATGACGTATTGTTTCGAATTTCGTCGCTCGAGCCTGCAAATCACGTTCATGCTCAGTTCAGCGCTCAGCCCATAATTCAGGGAGGTAAACAACCAGTCAAATGTACCCGTGGCCCTTTCGCTTTCTCCTCTTCACGCTTCGTACCCGTTATTATTTTCGTTCCACTCTATGTAAGTAGGAAGTAGATAACCGACTCATCTCTGTGGAACACTTCACACTGCTCTCGGGTACAGATTCATCTTTTCATCACTTCTCACAAGTTTCACGTCTGTTCAGTTATGTTGTGCGAATGATCGCGGATATTTGTGTCCTTTTCCCACACTTTTCGTGCGCTTGACCCAGCTCAATGCTCATCCACTACGTATATAATTCGTTTCGCTCGTCTAAACATTTATTTCTCTTTTGCTTACTCTTCTACTCAACGAAAGTAATATCAAGAAACCGAAAAATGTTTGCCATGGAGCCGGTAGTACTTACCTTCCCCAAATCGTGCAGCGTCAACGTGATTTTTATGGGCAAACTTTGCCTAGCGTTTTGTTGAACTAACGAGGGAAACGTATACGTGTTAACTTATTGCTATCCAAACACTATTCGCGTTTTGGCATCCCATGTTGACCCAAAGGTGTGTGTCTGTTGATTCCATCGAGAAAGAGGACACGTAACGATGAAAATGGATTGTTAAGTTTTGATTCCTGCAGCAAGGTTCAGGTGCAGCCAACCGCGACATAAAACTGACGGTTGGGTTTCAAGTCCTCGAGTTTTTCTGATCCTGAAGATCAGCAGAAGAAGGTGAGCCGTTCCTCTTTCAACGTCTTACTGAAGGGCGCGAATTGAATTCAAAAATATCTGGTGCGTTGCAACACACAAGTTTCCTTAGCTCTACAACAATTCACTTTGTACATGACTAATTCTATTTAATCAATTCGTTTATCACTCAGTCCCTTTGAACTTGGTCAAATAACGCTTTACGGTAGCAAAAAGCGGTAGCGCTTACAGTTCCGGAATTTATTGTGCTGCTCGTACTCATTCCAGGACCATTATTGAGAAACTGGTACACAGATAATTAATGAGGCTGTAAAAGAAGGATAGTAATCACTTTTGCAGAGTTATTGGGTAAAAACGTTTAGAACTGGTAGTAAGCAAAACGGCGGTAGTTGAAATTCAGGAATTTCTGGAGTGAGCCCCATGTATCTCATGAGCGTTCTTAAATAATCACCCTATAGGTATTGGATTGGACTACAGTACCAATTTTCTTCAACATTCTACTAACATTCGAGCGGAGTTTAAAAGGAAAAAACCACGGCAAAAACGCTTTTCGTCGAAAATTTTGATAATTTATTGTGCTGCTCTCGTCATTTTCCCACAAATGGGAATTTTATGGTATAGTTGCCATATTAGGAGCTACCAATATAAAAAATTTAATCAAAATCGTTAGAGCCGTTTTTGAAGAAAAAAATATTTGGTGTTTTGATCACTATGATAACTATAGTTAGCTTACGGTGGATTTTGTTCATACCCTTATTTTGGCGTCCAATGATAACTTGCGGGCGAGATATGAAGTTTGAGCTGATTTGGTTCGGTGGCTTTCTCTAAAAATCGTTCACAGACACACACAGACCATTTTCCCAAATAGTATTTTTCGGACTCAGGGGGGTCTGAAACGTAAAGATCTGAAGAAAACTCAAAAAAAATGTTTTCAGCCGATTACGTAACTTTCCTGTCTACTTCGTAGAGCCAAGGAAAGTGAACATAATGCGCGAGGTGAGTTAAAAAAAAAAAATTTTCATTTGCGGCTGCGTCCACCCTTTTTCGAGTGTATTTTCTGCCTGCTCCCTCTTACGACAGCAGTCATTTAACCAACCGCTTACCGATGTTACGCTATTTTCTCCCGCTCCCTCTCCACTCCCCAGCCTTCAGGTGACAATGCACCAGCGACCTGCTTGCAGACCGCGTCGTGACGCTTGACACGGCCGCTATGAGTAGGCGGACACACCAGCACCACATGATTCAGTAACTCAAACAGGTTACCACAGGCAGGACAGCGAGGGTTCACAGCATTACAATCCTTGCCTCTTGTACGCCTCATCGCTGTAGGCAGAGACGCCGCACTAACGGCGTGAAAGTGCCGGTAATCCTTCCGACGAATGCCCTCTGAAGCCCCCACAGAAGAGTAGGGAGTCAGAGCACTACCTGAATTTCGGTTCGTCAACCGAACCATGCGCAGCAGCCGCAAACTCGCACACACACACAGACTATTTTCCCAAATAGTGTTTTTCGGACTCAGTAGGGTCTGAAACGTAAAGAGAATTCAAAAAAGATTTGTCTGCCGATTACATAACTTTCCTTTCTACTTCGTAGAGCCAAGGAACGTAAAATCGAATGGTCAGTGGGTGAGGAAAGTTGTGAGTTGCATCGCACCTGATGTTCTTGCTGGGAAATGTAGAGCTCTTGAGTTTGTCCAAATGAATTCTGTGAAAACGTCCACGAAGTTATTAGTTGTTACGTTTATTTCATGTGGAACTTCAAGATGTTTTTTCTGCGCTTTTCTCCAATTCAAAATTGTTTACCGGACTTCAAAAAAGTTGCTCCAAATTCTGGTCGTGAGGGCGATTTTGACTTGGGTGTCGTGAATAATTTCCACTCGCCTTGACACACATCTGGCTCCGCTGTACCGTCGTCTTGGTAACGCCTTGTAAACACCGGCACCCGTGAGGTGGTGGGAGATATTCCCCCATGACAGCAGCCCAAACCGACGTCCTCCTCCTCGTTCCGCTTCCTAAATACCACTTGCTCTTCGGTCTCCCTCTCCCCTCCTCTTTCTCAGCAGTGACGAGGGTGTTGAACTTTGGTGGGAAAGGAAGGATTTCGGTAGAGAGCTATGTTATTGTTTTGAGAGGAGTGTTGCTCATCTCTGCTGTGGGCGGTGGTGGTTGTGCCAGGATTGATCGGGAGAGGGGAGGGGGGGGCTGTCAGATAAAAGTGAGGTCGTCTGGACGGTGTAACGTCGTTCCACCGGCGGCGCGAGCGATTCACTGCTTCGGAGCTTCTTATTTGTTGGAGGTGCTGAAAAAGTCTTCAATCGATACTTGAAACACTATCAACAGCGTAATTTCAAAGTTATTCTTGCGTCCCCTCCCCTCCACCCTCATCAGTCAGTATGACGAAATGCATGTTCTTCGCAAAATTAGAAACACGCCCAGAACTCTGCCATTCATCTCGGTGGAAAGTGATTTTATCACGTTTGGAGACTCTCATTTTCTTATGTAATTTGTCATATACCTCCGTTTAATGGATAGTTAATAAACTAATGGATATTCAATTCGGCGTGTACTGCCTACTGAGTCTGAAAAACCAAATTTCGGCGTGTGGTCCGTGTGTGTGTCAGTAGTTCGATTTGCGGGAGAACGGCTGAGCCGATTGAGCTCGGTCTTTTTTTTGTTTTGATTTTTATTTTTTGTAGACCCCAAAAGAAGGTTATGGGCAATTTCAGACGATATGAAAAGCGAGGTGGGGGATGAAAATGTACCGAAAACTAAGGTGTTTTGCATTTTTCTCGAAAACGGTTCGAACGATTTTGATCAAACTTTCAAATTATCTTCTACTAGTTAGTACAAAACTTTTCTTTTTCATACATGTCTCCATGAAAATACGGCGAACGGAGATATAGGCTTGTGAAGCAAAAATAGGTTTTTTACGCCTTTTGGCAAAACGGCTTCAACGATTTTCTCCAAACTCACAGGATGTTTTCAAATAGTTGAAACCTATATATTGTTTTCAGTAAATTTTTTTCTGACAGTCCATTGAACAAAGATAAAAAAGAAAAAGTGTCGGCAATAACGTTTTTTCGAACATTTCCGTAAATTCTGGGGTAACTGTGTGTGATCAATCTTACAGAGTGTCTTCTAGCCACCCATACTCACATTTCGTCCACCGTAATTATTTCTGTACGTATGTGTTGAATGGAGATGTAGGCCAAGTTAACTCGGAAAAGGAGATTTGTCTTGTACGCACCAGATATTTTCTCTCACATGGGATTTCTGCCCAATTTTTGAGCCGTCTCTTTGAATATAATTGTTTGTTCGTTTCATCAATTTTTTCCATACTTTTCAACTGTACTTATATCGTTTCCTTGCCTCTACGAAGCAGAATTGAGAAAAAATATGAGTTTTCGTCAGATCTTTACGTTTCAGACCTTACTGAGTCCGAAAAACGGTGTCTGGGAAAATGGGCTGTACCAAATCATCTCCAACTTGATATTTAGCCCGCCGGTGGCATGGAATGCCAAATTATGAGTATGGAACCACTAACTAGTTATCATAGTGATCAAAGCAACTTTTTCTTCTCTCAAAACGGCTTTACCCAATATCGCCACCTATTACTCGTTGGAGAACTAACACGAAAATATCTGGTGCGTTGCAACACACAACATTCCTTAGCTCTACAACAATTCACTTTGTACATGGCTAATTCTATTCAATCAATTCATTTATCATTCAGTTAATTTGAACTTGGTCAAACAACACTTTGCGGCTGCAGGAAGCGGTAGCGCTTACAGTTCCAGATTTTATTATGCTGCTCGTACTCATTACAGGACCTTTATTGAGCAATTGGTACACAGATAATTAATGAGGCTGTCAACAAAAATTTGTTGAAGAAGGATAGTAAATACTTTTGCAGAGTTATTGGGTAAACACTTGTAGAACTGGTAGTAAGCGAAATGGCGGTAGTTGAAATTCAGGAATTTTTGGAGTGACCCCAATGTATCTCATGAGCGTTTTTAAACACTCACCCTTTAGGTATTGGATTGCACTACAACACCAAGTTTCTTTACCTTTCTACTAACATCCCAGCGAAGTTTATAAGGAAAAAACTGCGCTAAAAACGCTTTTCGTCGAAAGTTTGGAAAATTTATTGTGCTGCTCTCTTCATTTTTCCACAAATGGGAATTTTATGGTTTAGTTGCCTTATTGAGAGCTATCAATATAAAAAGTTTAATCAAAATCGTTATAGCCATATTTGAGAAAAAACATATTTGGTGTTTTGATCACTATGATAACTATAGTTAAATTTCGGTGGATTTTGTTCATTCCCTTATTTTGGCGTCCCATGGTATCCTGCGAGCGAGATATGAAGTTTGAGGTGATTTGGTACGGTGGTTTTCTATAAAAATCGTTCACAGACACACACACACAGACCATTTTCCCAAATAGTGTTTTTCGGACTCAGGAGGGTCTGAAACGTAAAGATCTGAAAAGAACTCAACTTTTTTTTTCAGCCGATTACATAACTTTCCTTTCTACTTCGTAGAGCCGAGGAAAGTAAAACCCTTTTTAACGAAAGTCCGCGCTTACGTTTCGGTCGAAATTCCAATATTTTCAATTTCTACGAAGGTTTCTCAGTACAGTTTCGTGTTTTATCGAAATGATTTGTGTTCACCTCTGAGTTGGGTAGGAGAAGGAGATAACAGGGCCCATATCTGAGGGAACAATGACTGAAGTCGTGGCCAGTTGAGGTTTATTTCCCATCTGCCCGGAGTTAATGACTACCTTAGAAGGGATACCGGAATCGATCAATCTAATCCAGTGATTCGAGGGTATTTTTTCTAATTCATTCCCCTCAATCTGGTGCCATGTAGCATTCGTTCGCCTAATTTGTCGATATTTGTACCGAACGATAATGGGCACTCCATCAGGACATGCTCCACTGTTTCAATTTCCTTCCACACGACCGTTTATTTCCTCTTTTATCAATTTATTTTCCGATGATAGTGTTGTCGGTCGCTGTACCAGAATGAATTGACGAAAAGTTACACATTTTCCCGCTAAAAGTTTGTTTGTTTGTACTTTGAAACGCTATGCGGTGATCAATAACTCGGTGTGTTTTGTGTTCGCAGGTCAACGGGAGAAACGAGTGGGACCAGATTATCGGCGAGTTTGACATACCGAATAAATGTGTCAACGCCGGTGTCGCCGTCAAGCAAATCTATTTGCGGTAAGTGAATCACCTTTTTCGAGTTCTTATTTTAGATGGCGTTTTGACGTGGTGCATTCAGTGATCGTGTCCTTCAAGTCCTATTTCCGGTGAGCGGTGAGTTGTGTTAGGACGTTAAATTGAAGGAATGGTTTCGATTCTGTCACCCCCGTTTCTTTCTTTGGATCAGTCGGACTTTTTGCGTTGGATAATTTATTCCACATTTTCCCTCGAAGTGTCTGCTATCGTGGCAAACAATACGACGTACTGCACAACATTTCGGGCAGCTTTGCCCACCTCCCTTCTTTATCCCAGCAATAGTAGTTGGGGAACTGTAAAAACATTTGTGTACGTCTTATTTCCATTCTTTAGGTACCATTCGGATTATCGGTTATGTGCAACGTTGTAATGTTGGAGGAGGGGGATTAGACCCGCCTCGCGTGGAGCTGAACAACTTCGAAAAAGACGCAAAGTATTACATAACGGTTTATTATTCTGTTGCACAGCGTTACATAGTCTCACACCTCCGAGGCCCATCCCATTCGATCCAGCATCGAAAAATACCAGTAAACGATACGAAACATGACCTGAGTAGAACGGAACAAAATTACATGTTCAATGTAGGCAATTGGCACGATGTGACGAGTCGAGGTGGATGGTTGGAGTGAGACGAAAGGGAGTACAAACGATGAAACGATTACTTTCGTGGTACTCTCCCGCGTCGTCTTTCAATTAGTAGACTTTCTTGACCGAAAACGAATTATTACTCAGGATGACTAATACACCAAAATCCCTAAGATTGTCATGCTTCCATGGCAACATAACGGATGTGTGTACGTGTTGCCACTTTCAGCAGGCTCTCGGAGCTCTAAATTGTGCGGTTAAATGTGGTGTGAGGACCTGGGAAATCCAGTACCTTCAATTCTGTGCCTTATTTCCGGTTTCTATCCCAATGTAAGTCCATACCCTTGTGGGAAGTGTCTAACAGAGGTTTTGTCGGAAGCGGAACGTGGTTTCTAGTTTGCTCCAGTCTAGAACTACGTGACGCGCAGACTGATGAATCTTTGAGAGAGAACGAACGAACCTGCGTGTCGAAGTCGCCTTAATAATGGAACTCGCTCTTCCAGTGGTCTGGCTCAATCCATCTTTCCCTGAGACCTTCTCAGATGTTGGGATCGGCATCTCTTGCTATTATTCACCAAGTGTGTGTCTACTGTCGCTCGTTTATCGTCTGTGGAGAGGCCATCACGGATGTCAACACGATTGGACGAATTTCCCTTTCTACTCCACTGTATTTCCATTATTCTCGACCGATGGTGATTCTCATTTCGTTGGAATAAGTTTTTAGTCTAGTTGTGCATTGGTTATGCTAAAGCCATGACATGAAGAGTGGCAATAACTTCAAATTAGGATGTTTCCGTTCTTGTCACCGTGTCCCTAAACTTGGTGATTAGGGCAGCTTGAGAAATTAGTACATTTTTTAGTGATATGTGGTCCACTCAATCGGATGTCTGCTACTTGTGCATTACTTCTTAGTACATTCGAGAATTATTTAAGAGACTTATACCTCAGGGGTGTGTCGTTTGAGTTATTATTTGAGTGGGAGTGCGAAGACCTGTGAGAGCCTGCTCCTCATAGGGTGAACAGTTTTCGTGACTGTCGTGAATTCAGTTTTAGTGCGGCCGGTAAATGAGTTCGCGCCGCGAACATTCAATTATTACGTCCTCCCGCCATTCCTTCAAGTGTCATCGATCCATAAAAATCTGCCGCTGTGAGCATTCCATCTCTCCGGGCAGGCGGAGGAGGAGGCTCCGATAGACATGACCCTGCTGACGTATGGGCTCGTCGTGTTGTTGGGTTGCCGTATCGATTGCTTTCCTCGCACCAATTGCCCTGGCAGAGCCCATCATTCGGTCAGCTCTCGTCCATTTTAGTCGCTTCGCGGCGGCAGGAGGTTCGACTCCGTGAAACGAGAGCCGGTTGAGGAGGAGGAGGTCTGTTTGAATTATGGGAGCGTCCAATTATAGTTCTGATGGTGAGTTGTGGTGGGGGGTGGGGGGATAGAGCTCGTCGGGTATTTGCGGCTTCACCTCCTGCCACTCCTCTACACCGCCACCTCGACGTCGAGCGAAATCCATCCAACTTCCCCCAGAAACTGATTGTTGGTTCGCCATCAAGAAATCTACTTTGCTTGTGTCAACTCCACTCATCTTCCGAACAACTTAAGTACAAATCTGGTTAAAACCAGTTAAATTGTTTAGTTTCTCGCGAACTATGATTGTTACGTTGCTCACGACAGTACAGAAAATATTGTAATAAGGGGGAAATAAAACTTAGTGCGACGCATCACACAGGTTTTTAAACCTCACGTGCATTCTCTCCAAACCAATCAAATCTGCTTTTCTCTTACTTCGTATGCACTTTGTACAACTTGATGTTCTATACGACGGTTGTAATTTGAATTCGGGGTTGATAATTTATTATTAGTTTGTCAATAGTCATTAAGCTCCCATCGTGTTGGTAGTTTACTCGGCTTGATTCTCGTAAGAGCGTTAGTTCCGTTTTGTTGGCCCCACGGCACTGGGCTCAGTGTTACGTCATCTACACGCTCCCACCACCCCCGCACAAAGCAGAGGCCATCCACAAGTTCTGCCCTCACCACCTCTTCCGACTGAAGAAAGGGCCTCCCAAACACATGAAGGCGGCGCGATGCCGCGAGTTCATCGCATATGCACAACACGTGCTCTGCCGTCTCTAGCCCAGCCTCGCGGAACCTGCATACCTCAGCGGACAGTAACCGCTGTAAACAGGCCACATATGATCCTCATATCCTTCCTCCCCAGTGCGAGCACCTCCTTGGCCTTCCCTTTGGAGAGTCGGATGAAAAGTTTTGACTGTCGGAGGCCAGGCATCCCCTGCAAATGCAGCTATCCGCCCATTTGCCAACCTCTCTATATAAGTGGCTTCTGGTAGTCCCAACAGGTCTGACAGGTATTTGCGCCACTCCCTTCTTGGCTAGCTCATCATTCCCCGATCTCCATGCACCCAACACAGTATTACATTGTTGTTTCAGTCCAGTCAGACACTCCCACACCTGCCGAGGCTAAGGCTGAACTGCCCATATATGATCCTCATATCCTTCATCCCCAGTGCAAGCACCTCCTTGGCCTTCCCTTTGGAGAGTCGGATGAAGAGTTATGACTGTCCAAGGCCAGGCAGCCCATGCCAAAGGGTAGCCCTGCACCTATCCTCCCATTTGCGAACCTCTCTGCGTAGGTGGCTCTTGGAAATCCCAACAAAGGGCTCAGGGATCTGCGCCGATCCCTTCTTTGCCAACCCATCAGCCCCTTCGTTTCCCTCTGTACCCTGATGCCCGGGCACCTAACACAGTGTTGCACTGTTGTCCTCGGCCAGGGCCTTCAGTCCATTCAGACACTTTTTCGAACTCAGTAGTCTGCAACGTAAAGATCTGAAGTGAACTCAACAAATTTTTTGTTGTCGGCCGACTACATCGAGGCCAGCTGGGGGTTGTCGCCCCCCCCCCCCCAGCTGGCTGGTATGAATGTGGAGTGTGATTGGGGGTAGTGTGAATGTAATTTATTGAGTGAGTGTGTAATTATGTTAGTGTGTGAATGGTGTGGTGCGACTGTAACTTATTGGGCGTGGGTGGTTGTGTGTGTGTTTTGGTTTGGTGTGGGTGGATGAGGGCAGGGGGGGGGGAGGCTGGTGCCACCTCTACTAAGGGGACGGAAAACTGGAATTGCAGGGCCCGCTTCCGCCATCCGGTAATCGGGCATTGCCGGTATGCGGAGGGCTTTTGCTTACCAGGGACCTGGGGTCCTCCGGTAAGGAGGGGCACGTCCAAACCCCTCCAAGGCGGAGGTCGCCAAAGCTCGGGCGGGCTAGCGACCATTCTAGCCTAAAGGGATATTTTTCCCAAAATGGTACTGCGGGGGTGCACAGCCCACAGCGCAAGCCAGTGCACCATGGGAAGGTCCACGCAAGGTGGGTGCTCTGCAGGCAGCTAAGGTAAAAGCGGAGAATCCGCCGATCCCTAGTACCCATTTATGGGATCTTGCAGATATCGCAGTGGTCGAGGGTTCGCTGGAAGTAGTCCCCGTCCCATTCCCCTTTTGTTGCCCGATGGGGCGGAGGCAGGTCAGGGCCGCGAGGCCGGTACTGCCTCCGCACACCCCATATATCGGAACGTACATGTCGGCCGACTACCTAACTTTCTTTTTATTTCGTAGGAAAGTAAAAACAGATTCGATTAGTTGGTAGGGTGAAGAAAATCGTCGAGTGCGCGTGGGGCGGAAGAAAGTTGTGTGATGCTTCGCACTTTACGTTGTAAGTCGAATATATATCGTTTCAACGTGGTAGAGTCAAGGGAAGTGACAAGGGCCGAGCACGTCGTGCGTCAAATGAACGTCGTTTCCAGCAACTCTGGCCTCGAAGGTGGCAGCTGCAAGGCGACTTGGCCGCTCCGCGGAGGTCGAGAGCCCGAGCGGCGCATAGCAACAACTTCCCCACCTGTCGGATCGCTCGTTCTCAACCCCCAACCCGCCGCTCGATCGGCTCGGACCGTCGATTTAGCCGACACAAGAGTCGGAATCCCGCGTATTTCGATCCGCGGAGAGAACGGACGTCCCCTTCGTCATTTGTTGTTTCGGTGCGCCGACCGCGTGACAGCAAAAGGCGGACGATTAAGGAACTTCGTCACCGCGAAAGGCGGTTTTGCCCCCAACTTCGGCAACGATCCACAAGTTGAGAGGCGGAACTGATGGGAACGGCGGGGGACCTCCTCGTTCAACGCGCAGGTCGCGTGCCGCCCGACGGAAACTTCACTCCGCCCGACCCTCGTCCGTCGCTCTCCGACTCCTCAATTTTCTATCGCTCTTCAAATTTGCACTTTCGATTTTTCTTACAACTGAAGAAGAAGAAGAAGGAGATATCAAGTGCGTGGCAACGCACAACTTTCCGCAACCCCCGTAAACCCGACGACCTGCTGTATACAGGTATGTGCGCGTTGGGGAGTGAGTATGTTCCACAAATCTCGTTCTTCGTCATGCCTTATACTTCCCTTAGACAAATAGATACATTAAAAATTACAATAAACAATATGTTTGCCGCATCACACTACTTTCCTCAGCCCTTCATAAATTATCATGGGTTTTGCTACCAATTCGCTCAGTTCATTTGAAACATCACGGTGGCAGAAAGCGGTAGCCCTCACAGTTCCGGAATTGATTGTGCTGCTCGTACTCAATCTCAGACCATTACTGAGCAAAGACAGAGAAATTATGAGGATGTAAACACGATTTTTTTGAGCAGGATAGTGAACACTCTGCCGGAGTAGTCCGGTAAAAACATAGGAACTGGTAGTGAGTTGAAATTCAGAAATTTCTAGAGTAGCTCCTGTGTATCTTATGAGCGTTATTAATGCTCATCATGAATTTTTCTACAGATCCTTGTAACGTTTGAGCGAAGTACTGCGCTAAAAACGATTTTCGCCGAATTTTTTGGTACTTTTGGTTTATTATTCATTCTGAATAATAACCCTATGTTTGCGGTCACGAAAATTTTTTTACAACCCCCCCACAAAATTTGATACTTTACGTTTCAAGACATGGAGATTCCAAATTTGCAATGTCCGTCCGCCGTCCCCTGATCCCCGTCCGCCGTCCGGGCCGTTTTGTGCCTTTAACGTGGTCCAAAAAGTTCGTTCTTTCGCACAAAAATCCGATTTGGTATCTAGTTGTGCCCGCCATCTCGGCAATTCGATCGGACGAAGCCCATGATTGTTATGGGCAAAAAACGGTTAAAAAAATTAACGAAACGCAGTACAATGCGGGAACTACAGCGGAAGTCAACGTTTCGTCGTTTGTACTCCCTCCCTCCCGCCCGTCTCAACGAAACCGCTCGCCTGCTGGACTGGCAACGCCGCCCCCGCTCACCTCCCCTTTCGACCCGACTCGGAACGGGTTCGCCCATTTCCCCAACCAGACGGGGCAAAATCATCAGACGTTTACGGGCTGGCGCCGGTTTTTTTTGTTGCAACCTCTAGGAAGCGCTTGTGTTTCGTATATAACCTTTGGCACTACGATTTGTCTCTTTGTCGTCCGATTGCCTTGTTCTCGTCTTCACCTCCACGAATGACTGTTTCGCTCCGTCTCAACTATTTCCGTTATCAAAATATCTGTTATCTTCGATTGAACTTTTCATTATTCGCTTATTTTTGGTTTATTTATTTAATAGTTCGTGCGTTTCATTTTTTTGGTTTTAATACGATTCATTTTTTTTTAGATTCTTTCGTTTCATTCTCATTTTGTTTTTTTTCATAGATTTTTGGTTACATTTTGATATTAGTATTTAGCATGCATGTTTTCATATTTAAATTCAGTTTTTTCTAGATACTTTCGTTTTTTTTTGTTTTTGTTTTGTTTATTTTAATATTACGATTCAGTTCTTTTCGACCTTTTTTTGGGTTTCATTTTGATATTTTTCGATGCTGAATCGAACGGGATGGGTCTCGGAGCATTAATGCTAGGTCAAGCTATTTATCCGAATAATAAACCGTTGTGTAATAATTTGCAGGGTTTTTCGTGCTGCTCTCTTCACTTCCCCAGGATGAGAATGTCTCCTTATCAGGAGTTGTCCACGTAAAAAATGTAATCAAACTCGTTAACGACGGTTTTGAGAAAAAAATATTTAGTGCTTCGATCACTATGATAACTATAGTTAGTTTTGGGCGAATGTCGCTCCTACCCGTATTTTAGCGTCCCATGTCGACCTGTTGACCAAACATCAAGTTTGAGCTGATTCGGTTCGGTCGTTTTCTTCCAATCGCGTTCACAGACCATTTTCCGCAAGTACTGAGATTTTTAAAAACTTTTTCAGCCGGTTACATTACTGTTGTTTGTACTTCACACAGCTAAGGAAAGTAGAAATGTGAGTATAGGGTGCTAGAAGACTCTCTGTAAGATAGATCAAATCCAGTGAAGCAGTTACTCTGGAAATAACGAAAATGCTCAAAAAATATTATTTTCGACACATTTTGTTTGTCACGGGAACGTTTATTAAGAACATTATAGGTATTAACTATTTGAAAACATCCTTAAAACCGTTGTGCCGAAAAGTGGATCTTCACGTTGTGAGGCCTGCTGAATCCAATAAATTAATCGCGTGGTCCGTGAGTTGCTGTAGTTCAATTTGCGAGAGAACGGCGCAACCCATTTAGCTGATACGTTATTAGTGGTGTTCGTCATTTCTGGAAGCGAAAATAAGATTACAAGCGATTTCCATCGAGTGGAAAGGGTGATGGAGGACCCCAACATGTTCTTTAGAAAAAAAAAAAAACTCGAAAGCGGCTTCGACTTAAACTTTCAAATGATCTTCTACTAGTTAGTACCCAACTTTTCTTTTCCATAAATATCTCCATGAAAATTCGGTGAACGGAGGAGATGTAAACCATGATAACTCGGAAAACGGCAGAATTTACGGCGGTGGCGTGAAGTTGTGTGTTGCTACGCACCAGACATTTTTCCACCTTAGGTTGGTTTTAGTAAGAATTGCTGAGGATTTATAATGATTTCTAGTTATAAATATAGCGCATGTTACTCAGTGATAACGTAGTTTTCTACCGGCGAAAGCAGTTTTGAAATGTCCTGTCATACAAAAATATAGATTTTTCCTCTGTAGATATGTTTAGATGTTGGATTGAATCGGATAGGTAACAACCATGCTGCGCAAGTGATTAATAAACCGTTGTGTGATAATTTGCAAGTTTTGTTTTAGTTTTGTTTGTTAATGCTAAAAAAAAAAGTTACGAACGGCGCTAAAAAAAAATCTAGTGCGTTGCAACACACAATTTTCCTTAGCTCTACGTCAATTCACTTTGTACATGGCCAATTCGATTTGATCAATTCATTTATCACTCAGTTAATTTGAACTTGGTCAAATAACGCTTTACAGCAGCAGGAAGCGGTAGCGCTTACAGTTCCAGATTTTATTGTGCTGCTCGTACTCAACGCAGGACCCATATTGAGCAATCGGTACGCAGATAATTAATGAGGCTGTAAACACGAATTTTTTGAAGTGGATAGTAATCACTTTCGTAGAGTTATTGGGTAATAACTGTTAGAACTGGTAGTAAGCAAATGGGCGTAGTTGAAATTCAGGAATTTCTGGAGTGAGCCCCATGTATCTCATGAGCGTTTTTAAACACCCACCCTTTAGGTATTGGATTGGACTACAATACCAATTTTTTTTAGTATTCTACTAACATTCCAGTGGACTTTATAAGGAAAAAACTGCGCTAAAAACGCTTTTGGTCGAAAATGTTGATAATTTATTGTGCTGCTCTCGTCATTTTCCCACAAATGGGAATTTTATGGTATAATTGCTTTAATGAGAGCTATCAATATAAAAAGTTTAATCAAAATCGTTAGAGCCGTTTTTGAGAAAAAAAATATTTGGTGTTTTGATCACTATGATAACTATAGTTAGCTTTCGGTGGATTTTGTTCAATTTCTACGGAAACGGCCGATTTTGATTACATTCTGCCAGATAGCCCTACTATTATTCTCCATAAATATCTAAAGGAAATATATAGGGCTTATGAAGCAGCAAATATCTCTTGCGTGCACAAAATCCCTGTGGAGCTGTTTCTCTGATGCGGTGTCCACAATACGTTCCCAACATTCTCGCACAAAACGCACGATGATATTGAGGTCCATCCCCGCAACCTCCTCCGGCGGCTGCTGATGAACCCCAAGCGCTTTGAGGGCGTGCTGCAGCCAGCCCCTGACACGCACACAGTACCTGTACCTCTGACTTGCCAATTATGACCAGGTGGTACCTTAGTGGACATTGACATGTAAACAGGCCGCATACCATCGGTATACTTTCTCTCTCCAGGCTGAGGATTATATATATATAACTCTGTCCTAATGTCTCACAGGTCCATGTCTAGCTTGCTAAGGAATGCCAGGTATTTCCCACAATAGTATTCCTTGATCTGCACCCATGGAGAAGTTGTAGCAAAGAGCAAAAGTCTCCAAGTAGCAGGTGTCATGACGCCTGACCCCCCCCCCCCCTTCCAACATGATGCAACACTAGGGAACCCTCAATGCGGCCTCAAATGGGCGTGTTGTGGACATACATGAACGACCTCATCTCCTCGCAGTTCCATCCTCAGCTCCAGCGAAGCTGGTATTCCCTGACGCACAAAACGCAAGACGGCCTGCCACCTCTTCTGTTCGGAGCTGAGTGATCCCAAACACGCACTGAGGCGCACTGCAGCCAACCCTTAGACGTACACAGAACGGGTTTCGCTGACTCCCGCCACTCTGTAGCTCCAACTTACCAATCTGGCCAGGTGGTACCTTAGTGGACAGTGGCGTGTTCAAACGCCACATATCATTCATGTACTTTCTCTCTCCACACTGAGTAGTCTCCCTCTAGGGACTAATAAATAACCTTGACTGCTTTTCGCCAAGCACATCCTGCCAATAGGCCACCCTACACTTCTCCTCCCTCTTACCAACCTCCTTGATCAAGTGGCTCTTGGTGGTCCCTACAAAGAGCTCAGGTCCCACCGCGGGAAGCGATCCCTTTCTCACCAGTTTATCGGCCTCCTCGTTCCCTTCCATTCCTCCATGACCCGGCACCCAACACAGTGTTAATTTATTTTCCGTTGCCAAGATTTTAGGCCAGTCAGGCATTCGCAAACCTGCCCTGACGTGATGGTATAGGAACCCAGGGCCTTAAGTACAGCCTGCCTGACCGTCCGACATAATATATATTCTTTTCCAGTTCAGGCCCCTGCGCAGGACGTGCTGCACGCACACTGTCACAGCGAAGTGCTCTGCTTGGAAAACTGTAGCCAGCGCACCCAGTGGTATTGCTGTCCGGACAACTCCAGCTCACGAGCCGCCTGTAGGTAGGCAGCTCTCTCACCATGCTTGTGGAGAAGTGCAAGACCCAGCAGGACCTCAGTCTGCATACAGCCTCACCCTTGCGCAGCAGTTTCCTCAACTGATGTTGCACAATCTTTGTCTCCGACCTGGTCCACCATAGTGCACCATAGGTGATCACAAGCCTAATGATTCCCCTGTACATCCACAGAATCACCCTCGGCTGTAGTCCCCATGTCTTGCCAGCCATTTTCTGGATGTCCCACACAACGAAAATTAGATCATTACTTATAAGTTTAATTATCTTTATTTATCGTATGACATTTTCTAGGCGTCGCTAGTCAATTGGAACAACCGACAACAGTCGACCTCCTTTGGTGGATTGGAGAGGAAATGAGTACAGGCCGGGACAAAAAGATAACTTCAACTACTAGAATTCATTTCGCTACATTTAGTTTGATTTCACTGTTGTCCACCTAGTTCCATACCATTCGACTGCATCGAAAAATACCTTGGAATCGATACACAATTTCGGCTGATTTTTTCTTTCCTTGGCTCTACAAAGTAGAAAGGAAAGTTATGTAATCGGCTGAAAAAAAAAGTTGAGTTCTCTTCAGATCTTTACGTTTCAGACCCCCCTGAGTCCGAAAAACACTATTTGGGAAAATGGTCTGTGTGTGTATGTGTGTCTGTGAACGATTTTTAGAGAGAACCACCTTACCAAATCCACTCAAACTTGATATCTCGCCCTCAGGTTACCATGGGACGCCAAAATAAGGGTATGAACAAAATCCACCGAAAGCTAACTATAGTTATCATAGTGATCAAAACACCAAATATTTTTTTCTCAAAAATGGCTCTAGCGATTTTGACTAAATTTTTTATATTGATAGCTCCTAATATGGCAACTATACCATAAAATTCTCATTTGTGGGAAAATGACGAGAGCAGCACAATAAATTACCAAAACCTTCGACGAAATCGATTTTAGCGCGGTTTTTAGAGAAAACAACCGTACCAAATCAGCTGAAACTTGATGTCTAGCCTACAGGCTAGCGTGGGACGCAAAAATGACGGTATGAACAAAATCCACCGAAAGTTAACTATAGTTATCATAGTGATCAAAACACCAATTTTTTTTCTCAAAAACGGCTCTAACGATTCTGATTATATTTTTTATATTGATAGGTCTCAATAAGGCAATTATTGCATAAATTTCACATTTGTGGGAAAATGACGAGAGCAGCACAATAAATTATCATAATTTTCGATGAAAAGCGTTTTTAGCGCGGTTTTTCCTAATAAATTCCGCTGGAATGTTGGAAAGTGAATTGACGAAGAGCTAAGTTTTCATCCGTTTTTTGTCCATAACAACCATAGGTTTCGTCCGATCGGATTGCAGAGTAGGCAGGCATAGGTAGATATCAGATGGTTTCTCGATGAGCTTTGCTAAGAACCTGTTCGCATCACTTGTAAATTTCAACAGAACAGACGCCAAAATTACCGCAGTTCACTGTTAACTCATTAGTCCACTGCCCTCTCGGTGTGGCTTAAATCACGGCTTGTCTAACCGCATTCTAAAGTTATCGCAGTTAAGCAAGATAAAAATAACCGCCTAACCTCGATTTGATTACTGCGGTTTTTTGGTGAAAACAGCCCTTAGAGTTCATGATAGGGCGGATTGGATTGCGGGGAAGAGTGGCGCCGAGGAATCCACGTCGACGTCGATGATGAAGGGTGATCTTGGTTTGGCCGCCTTCTCGCCTGATCGCACGAACTCTGGTTGGTGGGGGATCTTCCGCTATCGATCAGCACTGAGGACCGCCACTCCTCCCTCGCACAGCCACCGCGCGATCATCCCCGCCGGGTCACAACCCCGTCCCCAACATCCTCTCACCTGTTCTTCAGCCAACTCAACTTGAGAAACTTGCGGTTTCGCCTCATGCGAGAGGACGACATGGCGATCGTATGAAGGGGCCACCATGAGGTCGAGAATGAGGAGGCACGCACGTAACGCCAATGGCGAGGGTGCACGTGGGTAATTTGTGGGTTAGTAGTAACAAAACCAACTCTCACGCATTCGCGATAGTTTTGTAAGTGGAAAGTGCTTTGAAGTTGAAATGTTAACAGGTCGTGTCTGATTTCTGGGATACTTGTGCTGATAAATAGTCTTCCTATGACGTTGTCCCAACTTCTGTACTAAAAACACAATTTTTCCACACTTTTAGATTTTTCGCTCACAGCTCAACAACTTTTTGTTTCGCCATTGAGAATATCTGGCGCCACGTACATACAACGACTCCCACGACCTTAGCTACTAAACCAATCAGTTTATTCCAACTTGGTAGCGCTTAGAGTACCAGAATTTATAGAGTTGCTCCTAGTCAACAATCAAACCAGTTATCAGAAGGATCGTGTTCACCTTTTTGATATTAACCGGTAGAAACTGTGAACGATTGCAAGTGAATTCCTAGGGTTGCTCGTGGTTATATGATGAACGTGGTTAAACCCGTGAGCTACTACCTGAGATCGACAGTACCGTATTAGCGGGATTTCTTTTATTGTGCTCCACTCGTCATTTCCCCGCCAGATGATTCATGAGACACCTTCAGTTTTCCTGACAAGTTTTTTTGTTTAGTGATTATTGGGTAAAAATTGTGAGGAATGGTAGTAAGTGAAACGGCGTTGGTTTCGATTCCGTAATTTTTAGAAATGTTCCTGATTATCGCAGATCAGTTATTAAACGCTCATCGTTTATTTGACTACCACCGTGATTTTTCTGAGAATGCCAATGAGCGGAGATTTACGAGGTAAAAACTGCTCTAAAATTCTCTGAAATGATAATTTGGTGCTGCTCTCGTCACTTTTTCCATGACGAAACTTCTATATTACTGTTGTGCTATTTGAAGCTCTCGTTATACAAATATTAATTTGAAAAAACGAATCAAATTATTACATTAAAAAAGTTTCTAGCCGAAAACGTAGGAATTCAGTAAACGTACATTTCAGAATGAAATATCTGGTGCGTTGCAACACACAACTTTCCTTAGCTCTACATAGCTCTCTTGTACATGGCTAATTCTATTCAATCAATTCATTTATCACTCAGTTAATTTGAACTTGGTCAAACCACGCTTTACGGCAGCAGGAAGCGGTAGCGCTTACAGTTCCGGAATTTATTGTGCTGCTCGTACTCATTGCAGGACCATTATTGAGCTATTGGTACACAGATAATTGATGAGGCTGTAAACACAAATTTTTTTAAGAAGGATAGTAATTACTTTTGCAGAGTTATTGGGTAAACACTTTTAGAACTGGTAGTAAGCGAAACGGCAGTAGTTGAAATTCAGGAATTTCTGGAGTGAGCCCCATGTATCTCATGAGCGTTTTTAAACACTCACCCTTCAGGTATTGGATTGGAGTACAATACTAATTTTTTTTTAACATTCTACTAAAATTCCAGCGGAGTTTATAAGGAAAAAACTGCGCTGAAAACGCTTTTCGTCGAAAATTTTGATAATTTATTGTGCTGCTCTCGTCATTTTCCCAAAAACGGGAATTTTATGGTATAATTGCCTTATTGAGAGCTATCTATATAAAAAATTTAATCAAAATCGTTACGAGCCGTTTTTGAGAAAAAAAATTTGGTATTTTGATCACTATGATAACTATAGTTAACTTTCGGTGGATTTTGTTCATACCCTTATTTTGGCGTCCCATAGTGGCTTCCGGGCTAGATGTCAAGTTTGAGCTGATTTGGTATGGCGGTTTTCTCTAAAAATCGTTCACAGACACACACACGCACACACAGACCATTTTCCCAAATAGTGTTTTTCGGACTCAGGGGGGTCTGAAACGTAAAGATCGGAAGAGAACTCAAAATTTTTTTTTCAGCCGATTACATAACTTTCCTTTCTACTTCGTAGAGCCAAGGAAAGTAATAATAAACCAAAAGAAAAGTTTTAGAGGGGAGAAATGTTTGGTGTTTCGCTCACTATGATGACTTTACTTGTTTTTGGACCAATTTCGCTCACATCAGTATTTTGGTGTCCCATCAAAAGGAGATATAAACCACGATAACTCGAAAAACGAGATTGGTCGAATATCAATTTATCGGTTTTCCAATTTTCCCAGAAAACGGCTCTAACGATTACAATCAAACTTACGGAGTACTTTCAACAAAAAGAAGTTCCTTCATTTTGTTCTCCGCAATTGTTCATGTAGAAATGCGTTGAACGAGGATATTGCGCCCTTATTGTCCATGATGGTTAGGGCATTTCCTCAGCTCGAATGCGAAGTCTAAAGTTGTGGCATGTTGTCTGCGAAGCGGGGCCATTATTTCGAGAGAAGTATGGAGGATTGCAAGGGAGAATTCAGAGGGCAAAGCGAGTGAAGAGGATTCGTTGGAGGGGAAAGCGTAATTTCATGGGGAGCGGGAAAGGGATCGTTGATGGCTGACAGCATAAACGCTGGCTTGCCGAAAGGTGTTGAGACGCGCCCATTACCTGCCAATTAACTCGAACCGCTCGGAAGAGTATTTTAGCGTCTCTATTCACAATCTGCCCAACGTGTCAAACAATTATGGTCGTGGGCGTTTCTTTTTATTGCTTGTAGCATTGTGCGAGGTGTAAATCAAATCAGTACAAAACCAAACGCGGATTCATTCGATTATTTAGTGAGATAAATTGGACGAAAGTCCAAAAGGCCGAGTCGGCCCGAGGGCTTCAGGTTTTTCTGGTTACAAGTTGCATATCGATTCGGCCGTAGCATTAATGGTCAGTCCGAATTCCGATCGTTTTAACCTCAACATCCATTCGCCTGGAGTCTGCCCCTCCTCTAATGGATGCTGCTGAGTCACCTGAGCTTTAGTGAGCTCCAGCTTATAATAGTGGGCTCTGCCGCTTCTGGAGGTTATTACTTCGACCACTTAAAGAGTTACGCTCCCTCGCCAGGCTCAGACATTATGTTTAAGATTTCTGCGTTCGGCCGTTAATTTCATGGAGGCGATGACTTGTGACTTTTGCTTGTTGCATTTCAGATGAATAATTGAAATGTCAGCCTGTCAGACTCTTGGAACGTGGTCGTGAATTTCAACCAAAGACAGCATTTCGTAATGCTAAATTAACCAACCAAGGCGAAAATAAAGCTATGTGCGTAAATTAAACAAAATAAACTTACGACTCGTACGAAGCTGGGGGAGCGTCGAATAACCAAATAATTCATTTTTTTGTTCATTTTAATATATTTATTTCCATACAGATTCACAGAAGTATAAATCATCTTTCCAACTATAAAAAAACGAAAAATTAACCAATTATGCATAGTAGAAGTATAATTCTCTATTTGGGCCTTGCCCGCGGCGGAGAATGAGAAACAGTCACTCGCTGTCATTGTGTAAAATCTCAACACTGTTTTACTTTCCTTGCTCTACGAAGTAGAAAGGAAAGTTATGTAATCGGCTGAAAAAAAAAATTTTGAGTTTTCTTCAGATTCCTTTACGTTTCAGACCCTCCAGAGTCCGAAAAACACTATTTGGGAAAATGGTCTGTGTGTCTGTGGACGATTTTAAGAGAGAACCATCGTACCAAAACCAGTCAAACATGATATCTCGCCCGCAGGCTACCATGGGACGCCAAAATAAGGGTTTGGACAAACTCCATCGAATGTTAACTATAGTTATCATAGTGATCAAAACACCAAATATTTTTTTTCTCAAAAATGGCTCCAACGATCTTGATTAAATTTTTATATTGGTAGATCTCAATAAGATAATTTTACTATAAAATTCCCATTTGTGGGAAAATGACGAGAGCAGCACAATAAATTATCAAAATTTTCGACGAAAAGCGTTTTTGCCGCGGTTTTTTCCTTATTAACTCCGCTGGAATGTTAGTAGAATGTTTTTAAAAAATTGGTGTTGTAGTCCAATCCAATATCTATAGGGTGAGTGTTTAAAAACGCTCATGAGATACATGGGGCTCACTCCAGAAATTCCTGAATTTCAACTACTGCCGTTTCGCTTACTACCAGTTCTAAAAGTGTTCACCCTATAACTCTACAAAAGTAATTACTATCCTTCTTCAAAAAATTTGTGTTTACAGCCTCATTGATTATCTGTGCACCAATCGCTCAATAATGGTCCTGCAATGAGTACGAGCAGCACAATAAAATCTGGAACTGTAAGCGCTACCGCTTCCTGCAGCCGCAAAGTGTTGTTTGACCAAGTTCAAATTAACTGAATGATAAATGAATTGATTGAATAGAATTAGCCGTGTGCAAAGTGAATTGTTGTAGAGCTAAGGAAAGTTGTGTGTTGCAACGCACCAAATATTTTTTAAATGCAATCCGAGCAATGTAGGGTCAATTTTACTTTCAAAAAGTCCGTCGCTAACTGTTCCATTAATAGGGATCTTAAGTCTGCTTGGAAGGAGTTGTTTGTATTGAAGTAATTGAGTTAGTTCCGCCAGTAGGTAATTTACTAAAGTTAACGTACCTGTTAGGTGAGTCCGTCTCTTCTGGCTTGTGAGATACTGTTGTTTGATTATGCTCCGGGCCTGCCGTTTGACATTGGCTATAATCAGCTTAAGAAACTGACATGTGATGGGTGTAAGAAATGGCGAATTTTGATTTGAACAACCGGATACACCTACAAAGGGCTACAGAGGAGTCGAAAGAGTTTATTCACAATTAGCGGTTGGGGAAACACAAAATTAAAATATCTGGTGCGTTGCAACACACAACTTTCCTTAGCTCTACAACAATTCACTTTGTACATGGCTAATTCTACTTACTCAATTCATTTATCACTCAGTTCCTTTGAACTTGGTCAAACAACACGTCACAGCAGCAGGAAGCGGTAGCGCTTACAGTTCCGGAATTTATTGTGCTGCTCATACTCATTATAGGACCATGATTGAGCAATTGGTACACAGAAAATTAATGAGGCTGTAAACAGGAATTTTTTGAAGAAGGATAATAATCACTTTTGCAGAGTTATTGGGTAATAACTGTTAGAACTGGTAGTAAGCGAAAGGCGGTAGTTGAAATTCAGGAATTTCTGAAGTGACCCCCATGTATCTCATGAGCGTTTTTAAACACTCACACTTTAGGTATTGGATTGGACTACAATACCAATTTTTTTTTTTTTTTTTTTTTACATTCTAGATGAATTCCAGCGGAGTTTATAAGGAAAAAACTGCGCTAAAAACGCTTTTCGTCGACAATTTTGATTATTTATTGTGCTGCTCTCGTCATTTTCCCACGAATGGGAATTTTATGGTGTGATTGCCATTTTGGGAGCTATCAATATAAAAAATTTAATCAAAATCGTTAGAGCCGTTTTTGAGAAAAAAATATTTGGTGTTTTGATCGCTATGATAATGTTAAATATCTGGTGCGTAGCAACACACAACTTTCCGCCACCCCTTTAAGTTCGAACACCACCTACATAGGCGGGCGCTATATCTTCGTTCAACGCATTTTTACAGGAACATTTATGTAGAACAAAATGTAGGGACTAGTTAGCTAAGAGTACTCCGAAAGTTTGATCGAAATCGTTAGAGCCGTTTTTGAGAAAATTGGAACACCGATAAATTAATATTCGACAAATCTCCTTTTCTGAGTTAACTTGGCTTATATCTCCGCTCAACATATATATACAGAAATAATTATAGAAAACGAAATGTGGCTATGGGTGACTTAAAGACACTCCATCAGAGTTTATTACAACTGGTGAAAACGTTACCCTGGAATTTACGGAAATGTTAGAAAAAACGTTAATTTCGACACATTTTGATTTTTATCTCTGTTCAATGGACTGTCAGAGGAACATTTATTGAGAACAATATGTAGGTATTAACTATTCAGAAACATCTCTAAAGTTTGGTGATAATCGTTGAAGCCGTTTTGCCAAAAAGCGTAAAAAACCTATTTTTGCTTCAGGGGCTTATGTCTCCGTTCACCGTATTTTCATGGAGATATGTATGGAGAAGAAAAGTTAGGTACTGATTAGTAGAAGATAACTTGAAAGTTTAATCAAAATCGTTGAAGCCTTTTTTGAGAAAAAGGCAATAAACCCAATTTTTTGGTACATTTGGTATTTTTCGTCCCCCCCCCCCCCGTCCCATTGACCGAAATCGCCCATAATCTTATTTTGGTGTCTACATAAAATTACGAACAAAACAAGAAAAAAACCATCGCAATCGGATCAGCTGTTCTCCTGCAAATCGAACTACAGACACACACACATACATACACACATACACACACACACACACACACACACACACACATACACACACACATACACACACACACACACACACGGACCACGCGCCGAAATTAGGTTTTTTAGACTCAGTAGGGTCTGAAACGTAAAGATCTGAAGAAAACCCAATTTTTTTTTTGACCCGATTACTATACTTTCCTTCCCTTCGGGTAGCGGAAAGTAAAAACACACCGGGGTAGCCAACCCTAGTTGTCTAAATTAAAAGCGGACTGTATTTCAAACACCCCGGATCCGATAGAATTAATTTCTCCCCCCTTGTAGCAAACTGTGGCTCCGCCGATGCCGGGACCTCGCCGACCTGAAAAGGGAACAAATACAGGAACGGAGAAATTGGAAATGAGGGACTCACCTTTATGAATGTGACAGACGCTTTTCCCCGGCCGGGAACCACTGGATTTAGCGGCGGGAACCACTTCGTCGCGTCACAACAATACTAAGCGGAAGCTCTTCAAAAGGGGGTGTAAAAGATTGTTAATATATGTGCAATTAAAACCAAGAAAAACTTGAGGGTTTCGGTCTTGATCGCCCGCGCGATGGAGAGTAGTAGGTGAGAAGGAAGGGATGGTGGTCTGTGGGAGGTGAGGCGGACACCTGGAGGGGAAAACGACCGGCGGGCCCCAGGGCGAATCGGCGGGAAGCAACTTACGTTTCCAACAGATAACTATAGTTAAATTTCGGTGGATTTTGTTCATACCCTTATTTCGGCGTCCCATTGTGACCAGCGAGCGAGATATGAAGTTTGAGCCGAGTTGATCCGGTGGTTTTCTCTAAAAATCGTTCACAGACACACAGACCATTTTCCCAAATAGCGTTTTTCGGGCGCAGGGGGGTCTGAAACGTAAAGATCTGAAGAAAACTCTAAATTTTTTTTTTCAGCTGATTACGTATCTTTCCTTTCTACTTCGTAGAGCCAAGGAAAGTAAAAAAATGATGTGGTACCCGTATAAATCCAACTCGGAATCACGAGTTGGGGAACGCTGAGAGAGCGCGCAAAATCGTTCAAACCCGTTCCGGTGTCTTCCCTGTTGGATGGTCCAACACGTCCGGATGGTGGTGAGATTCGGAACGAGAGGAGATGAGCGCCGTTTAAGATGCCGTAAACGATGCAAAGCAAAACGGTTAAGTAAGTTCGGTGACGAAAAAGAAACGGCACACACGAGGTCGCAAAAACAAAGTTGATGGTGGATGATGATGAATAATGATAGAAGAAAATATAATAATCGAAAAACGGAAGAGGTTACAACCTCGTTCCCTCCAGTGGTGGGCGGTAGTTGCTGCTGGGAAACGGCGCTGTTGGTCAGATTTAAGAACAATAATGTGCTGGGATTTCTGCTGTTCCGTTGGCATAACTGTTGATAACTGATAATAGAAAAGTAAACAATGGGAAGGAGTGCTGTTAATTAATGGTTAAAGAGATGGGATGGTTCGACTGCATGCAAAATCGGCGATTTGAGTTCCTAACAACTGTGGTACTGACTTAACGGCCAGACGAGGATGTCTTTACATCGAAAGCGCTCGCCCACAGTATTTCACCTGCCAGAGGAGACAGACTCGCCGAACAGGTACGTTAACTTGAGTTGCATGTAGTTATTGCTTTGTACGGTAAGAAATTTGAGGCCGCAGCGGTTCTGAGCTTAGGAATAGTCAGGAATCCTCCTTGCGAGAACCGCGTGCCGAACTTTTCAATAACTGGTTAGGAAAGTAAGGGGAAGGGGAGAAAAGAACAGAAGGAATTATAGTCCAATACTGACACGAGGACGACAAAAAAACGCCATTTCAAATTTTGAAGGTCAAAATCGGAAACGTTAGGCAGGAGTGGAAACAGACTATGGGAGGGTTAGCGTTGAGCAGGTTAGCGGCCACGACTATGAACCGAGCAGCTCGCGTCGAATCTTTCTCAGGGAGGCTGCTGACGTGAACTCTTACCGTCACATCAGCCTACTATCAACTCTATCGAAGATCTTCTAACGTATCCTCCCACGTTATGTGCAATATACTGAACCCCTTTTATCGAAGCTACAATACTCGTACATAAAGCAAATTTTCCTGTGTGGGGAGTAATTCTTGGAGCCAGCCCTCAATCGGTTTTGGCACTCATAAGCGACCTGTACGTGTGAGCGAACTTTCACGGTTTCAGTCCAAAAGGCCCTTTCCTCGGGAAGACAAATAAGGGCTGGCGTACTGCAGGGCAGCTTGTTACGACCCTATTTCTTTGTGATCTATTACCGTTATATGCCCCTTCCAGGTGCGCCAGACTTCTCCGAGCTATACACCAATGACGTAGTTCTTGCAGTAGGGACCCAAAGTTTTCTGTCGTTTCGCGCTTGACTAGACCAACGATGCAACAAATGGCGAGTGATAATTAACCTCACCAAATCCCCAATGGTCACCTATACATACCAACTAAATTACGTTGAACATCCACGTATCATGAGCCACATCTCATAAGTATCTTGGGGGGTGATTCTCGATGAACCCCCTCACATTCAGGGTACATCACAGCACGGAAAAAGCGCCTCACAAATTGGACTTCCCTACCTTATCTCAAGACAACAAAATCCTTATATTCAGGCTCATCTGGTTATATGGGTATATTGTCATATAAGGCGACCCACCATCACATATACACAGGTCTATCGTTGAAATAAAAGAGCTAGCCCTCACCAGACGGAAGTTGGAAGGGATGGCGACCCGTCACAGGTGAGAGGGGGAGAGGGACCCGTATATAAACGGCCTTTCAAGCTCTCTCAGAGTCAGTCTTGCGAGGGTAAACCTCAAGTCAACATCTATTGCCTTTTACTCTTCTCACCCTTGAAAGAAATCGTGGTCAAGGTATCACTTACCTAATATCGGTACGTGGGCTAACTGAAAAGTTGAGTGCCATCTGGTTTCTTCCAAAAAACCTCTTCTTCAAATATTCGGTAACGAACACAAGTTCTTGAAGCAAGTGGGTTATGTCCGCCAGTAGGCAAATTATTAAAGTTAACGTACCTGTTAGGTGAGTCCGTCTCCTCTGGCTGGTGAGTTGCTGTGGGCAAGCGCTTTCGATGTAAAGACATCATCGTCTGGCCCTTAAGTCAGTACTTGTTGGGCGCACGAGAGGGCGAGAATTGAAGATCGAAAATAACGAAAATCGGTGAGCGTGGGGAGGACTGTATTAAATGCAATAAAGTGAGTAGAGTTTGTGTACAAAAGGGCGACACAAGGGGACGACTCGTAAATGCGTGAACTGGCGGGAAACTGTATGGGAAGGAGAGAGCGAGCTGAAACTAGGCTGAGAATTGATAGAGGAAAGAGTCTAAGTGGGCACAGGGAGACGAATGTGACTTTCACGAGAGTTCAGTTGCTGAATGAATTTTGGGAGGAGCCGTCTCTTATGGAGAGGAATCTGAAATTGAGGAGAGGAAAAATAAAGAAAGGAAAAAACTGACTTCAGGGAAATCCGCTGACGTTAGAAATAACTGCTGCCGCGACGGTGGAATTTACTGGAAGAGTACTGACTTAACGGCCAGACGATGATGTCTTTACATCGAAAGCGCTTGCCCACAGCAACTCACCAGCCAGAGAAGACGGACTCACCTAACAGGTACGTTAACTTTAATGAACACAAGTTCCTTACAGGGCTTCTAGCTAGGGGCAACATAGACCAGCCACAACACAACAGCCAAAGATGGTTTCGCTGTTCCTACCTCCGTAACTCCACGCTACATCCTTGATTATTTGGAGATTTATGCACATAACATGATCGTAAATGCTTTTTTTATCGTACGAGGGAGGGTCTGCTCCTAGTGGCCCCATGAAATGACAACCAACCTGGAACAGTATAGCACATTGGGCAGCTCTTCTGTTTTGTGTTCTTCACCCTCATGGCAATCTTGCAGCGTGCCACCATACTGTCTAAAGGTTTGGGAGGTTCAGGAGCGGTCTTTCCTCCATGTTTCATTCTTAACCCCTGATCAACAATCTCCATCCTCTTCTTGGTTGAGGACGCACCTCCTGTTTTCCTCAACACGGAGCAGACGAATTCCTCCGGGGGGAGCTGGCCTATTGTGTTTTCCACCATGCGCCTCCAGCCTGCCCTTTGGTACGGGATGTCATGGAAAGCATCATCCACCATTTTCTAAGAGTGTAGGCAGTTTGGTCTTGCAGCCTCTCCAATGCGGTGCAGGGGGCGCCTCTCAAGCCATGGACCAAGTGCCCGAATCACCGCCCCTGGGCTGGGCTACGTCCTACTCATCTTGCCACCTCCCAAGGGTCATATTCTTCTTCTCTTCTGGTTGCCCTTTAGATGGGTGCAGCTCGCTTCGCTCGGCTGCTAGCGCGAACAGGATTCACCTGCCAACCAAATCAAACATATTAACTCTCTTTTGAGTGAAGCGGAACGAATCAAATTATAATTCAAAATTAGACCCTTATGGGCGTGAAATTCATGAGTTTCCTTCAGATCTTGATGTTTCGAGGGCTACTGCGTTCGAAAAACACCATTTGGGAAAATGTTTTGCGTGTATGTGCCCAAAATTAACTATAGTTATCTTAGTGCTCAAAACACCACATATTGCTCTAATCACAACGATTTTCATCAAATTTTGTGTTTGACAGTCCGCAATAGTATCACGATAAAACGCACATGTCGAGAGTCGCTTAATAAATTATCACAAATTTCGAGAAAAAACGCGATTGTAGCGCAGTTCTTCCGTTATAAATCTGGCTAATCCCTGGGTAGTAGTCCAAGAAGCTACATATACGGTCAGAGGTAATCGTGTTGACAGTCCCATCAATTACCTGCTCGGAAGTTTTTAAATGGAGGTCGTGGGATACTTAGCGGCATCTCGATAAATTCCCGAACTGCGAGTGCTAAATATCTCACAAGTATTTCCTGCAAGAATCTTCTTTGATGTTTACTCTTGAGGACGTTATGCCAAAGACTTTCAAGTCTCTGGCACTGGGACAGGACTTAGAAATGAAGCTTCTCAACAAGTTATGACCGGAGTGACGAAAATTGTTGTAAATTTGAAAGTGACCAGTTACCGTTTTGAATTGAGAAGTTAGAAAGGTAAGTTGCTTATGAGGTCCAGCACCTTACCATCGCTCATGTTTTCAGAAACACCCAGTTGCTCGTGAATTGATGGTGCGAAGCCGTTCTTCTCTTTACATCCACTTACGAGCGCTTAACCATTTGAGGACAGATGAGCGGGTACTGATACTACATCTGCCATAAAGTTCCTTTTGAATCCAACAAATCCTGTTCGCTGCTCTCATTTCCTCACCCCCTTCGGGTTTGGTGGAAGGGGGATGCCTGGCTGTGGACCCAACCAGAGTCCGCTGGTTCTATTCCCTGCCTGGCGCAGACTGCCTCACGCCCCAACACGCTCGGTTTGTGCAATTTTTCACTGTACTCAGAGTTACTGACTGATATATTTCGTGTCGACTATTCAAAAAAACGTTCATTATATTTTAGTGAAGTGTACAAATTTGTTGTGTGGGAATTTACAAGGTTTGTTTTCCATCAATGTTACATGAGATTTGGAAACATGTTCCAGGTGCATGTTGATATTACGATTTTCGCTTAAAGTTATTGCAGCGAAGATTATTTTGATTTTAGTTATTAGTGATTTTTATTTTACCTGTCTCCCGCACAAAAACATGCGTTTTGGTATCGAGTGAGTGTTGTTAGTTCTGTAGCTATTACTAGCCACACACATATCGTGATGTTATGTTGGGCAAAGTCGCTAAAGCTGTGTCGTAGTGGGAAAATAGAATTTGGCTCGGGGCACCCATAACTCGGTAATACGTTGTATTAGTGACGTCTTGGAAGACTGATGGGTTGAGTCAAATAACGTTGCTTTACACGGTCGAGGTAGGGCCCGGGGTACCCAGTACCTCGCTTCAAAGGGCCGAGGAAATGCACACTTCAGCGTTGACGTGTCAGCGGTTTGCAGCGCCGAGTGGTCGGGTGGAGCCGCCGGAATCAACGCCAGGCTGCAAGGACAGAACAGCGCGTCAGAGCCGTGCACCGGCCTTTGTCGTCGCCTGAGGGTGGTGGGGGTGGGGGTGGGGAGGAATTGGTTCGGGAAGTGCAAACAATCAGCTGTGGGGGCGCAACAGCTGACGAGGGATCAGGCGGGAAACACCTCCGACGCCCCGACCAACCGAATTCCCCGAGCTGATGCTCGGCACAGTACCCCCCTTCGCCGCGATCCCCTTCGTTCCTTTCCCCCCGCTCGGGGAATTCCCTTGTCGCGGTCATCCCGCCCCGCTCTCCGCCCTCAGCCAGGCGAACTACCTCACTAGACGCCGAGGTCCTTTCCCTGTGACTCACTTTGTTATCCGCTGCCCTCAAGTGCTTCGAGCGGTTGACGGAGATCCCGCCGCTTCCTGTCCCACTTGAGCCGAAGGACCGGCGGATCGGCCCGGCTCAGGAACCGTGAACGCTGTGTACGAAAAACGTCCGAAGGCGAACTGCCCTCTAAACGCGGGAATGTTCGGAACAAAGCGTGAACTCCAAGGGGTGAGTCCTTGAACTCTGTCGCCCTTCATCGACCGCACTAAGTTATTTCTGCGAAGGAGTCGTTCGAGCAGAAACTTACGAAGCGTCAGATCGCTAACTTGAGTCACCTGTGATGTATTTGGGGTTTTCTACTCTCATAGTGGAAGTTCGTGTCCGGCCCCAATATAATAAATCAGACAAAAACCTTGAAACTCACCTTAAATGATAAATAAACAAAATAACGCTTGTTAAGGAGAAAATAAGGAAGTGAAAGTAAGGACGTAATGAGGGCCACTTTGAATCTATTCGAAAAGATAGAAATGGTATGAATCGAACTCCTGTTCAATATTAAATCACAGTAACCTATCGATCGTGATTGAAGACAATAAGAGGACAAGGGATTTGCTCACCTTTATTCGACAATATTCAAGCGGGGCAAAAAAGCACTGAAACTATAATCTCGCTGATAACGGGAGAGAATCGATTAGAACATTACCTAGGGCTCGTGAAAATCCGAATGAAAGATGTCCTTCGCAATTCGTGTTTCGAAAGACGGGATCTCTCCCCACCAGACGCATCGCGAGGCTACCAAACAGTCAGGTTAGCCCGAAGGAAGGACAGCCAGCAGATACAAGTCTTTCAGTCTGACACTGAGCAATAATGCGTTGCATGGTGAACCCTGCAAATTATTACACAATGGTTTATTATTCTCTTGAATAGCTTGACTGAGTCTGACTGCTCCGAGACACATCCCGGTCGATTCAGCATCGAAAAATACCAGTAAACCACACGAAACACGACCTGACGACGAAACCTGATATTCCAGGTGACTGTAGGCAATTGGCACGACGTGGCGCGTCGAGCGGGCGGGTGGTTTCAATGAGACGGGAGGGAGGGAGTACAAACGATGAATTGATTACTTTCGCTGTAGTTATTGTCCTGCGAGTTCTTTCAATTAGTAGACTTTGGCTCACCGTCATTACTGTAATTTCACTATACGCAGTTGTACACGTCTGATACTCATTCCATTCGATCCAGCTTCAAAAAAATACCTTAAAACACATACCAAACACGGCGTATTTGCGATAAAACTGCCAAAATTGAGTTTTTGTTAATTTTTACTTTCCGCTACCCGAAGGGAAGGAAAGTATAGTAATCGGCCCAAAAAAAAAGTTGGGTTTTCTTCAGATCTTTACGTTTCAGACCCTACTGAGTCTAAAAAACCTAATTTCGGAGAGAGGTCCGTGTGTATGTCTGTGTGTATGTCTGTGTGTATGTCTGTGTGTGTGTGTGTCTGTAGTTCGATTTGCGGGCGAACGGCTGATCCGATTGAGTTGGTTCTTTTTGTTTTGTTCGTTATTTTTGTAGACACCAAAAATAAGGTTATGGACGATTTCGGCCGATGGGAAGGGGAGTGGGGACGAAAATGTACCAAAACTAGGGTTTTTCGCATTTTTCTCAAAAACGGCTCTAACGATTTTGATTAAACTTTCAAATTATCTTCTTCTAATCAATACCTAACTTTTCTTCTCTATACATATCTCCATGAAAATACGGTGAACGGAGATATGGGCCTCTCTAAAAAAATAGGTTTTTACGCTTTTGGCAAACAGCTTCAGCGATTTTCACCAAACTCACAGGATGTTTTTAAATAGTTGATACCTACATATTCTTCTCAATAAATGTTCCTGTGACGGTCCATTGAACAGAGATAAAAATCAAAATGTGTCGAAAATAACGTTTTTTCTAACATTTCCGTAAATTCCAGGGTAACTTTTTCACCAGATGTGATAAATTCTAATGGAGTGTCTTTTAGTCACCCATACCAACATTTCGTTCTCCATAATTATTTCTGTATATATATGTTGAACGGAGATATAAGCCAAGTTAACACATAAAGGAGATTCGTCGAACATTAATTGATCGGTATTCCAATTTTCTCAAAAACGGCTCTAACGATTTCGATCAAACATTCGGAGTACTCTCAACTAACTAGTCCCAACATGTTGTTCTACATAAATGTTTCTGTAAAAATGCGTTGAGCGAAGATATAGCGCCCGCCTACGTAGGTGGTGTTCCAACTTAAAGGGGTGGCGGAAAGTTGTGTGTTGCTACGCACCAGATATTTTAAATCGTTTTTTGCCCTTGTCTTGAAACGTGAACTGCCAAATTTTGAGTGAGGGGGGGGGGGGGTTGTAAAAGATTGTTCTAACCGAAAACAAGGGGTTATTATTCAGAATGAATAATGCTGTATCTTCATTCAAACGTAAACATTTATAGAGAACAAGCATACTACTAACTGGTACTAGTTAGTTAGGAGTACCACTCAAGTTTGACCGAAATCATCGAGTAACGTTCGACACATCTTATTTCCCGAGATATCGTGGCTTATATATCCGTTCAACGGACAGATACAGACATAAAATATCGGGTGCGTAGCAACACACAACTTTCCGCCACCCCTTTAAGTTCGAACACCAGCTACATAGGCGGGCGCTATATCTTCGTTCAACGCATTTTTACAGGAACATTTATGGAGAACAAAATGTAGGGACTAGTTAGCTGAGAGTACTCCGTAAGTTTGATCGAAATCGTTAGAGCCGTTTTTGAGAAAATTGAAATACCGATCAATTAATGTTCGACGAATCTCCTTTTCTCAGTTAACTTGGCTTATATCTCGGTTCAACATATATATACAGAAATAATTATGGAGAACGAAATGTTGGTATGGGTAACCAAAAGACATTCCATTAGAATTTATCACATCTGGTGAAAAAGTTACCCTGGAATTTACGGAAATGTTCAAACAAACGTTATTTTCGACCCATTTTGATTTTTATCTCTGTTCAGTGGACGGTCAGAGGAATATTTATTGAGAACAATATGTAGGTATTAACTATTCAAAAACATCCTGTGAGTTTGGTTAAAATCGCTGGAGCCGTTATGCCAAAAAGCTTCAAAAACCTATTTTTGCTTCATGGGTCTATATATCCGTTCACCGTATTTTCGTGGAGATATGTATGGAGAAGAAAAGTTAGGTGTTGGTTAGTAAAAGATAATTTGAAAGTTTAATCAAACTCGTTAGAGCCGTTTTCGACAAAAATGCGAAAAACCCTAGTTTTTGGTACATTTTTGTCCCCCACCCCCCTTCCCATGGGCCGAAATCGCCCATAACCTTATTTTGGTGTCTACGAAAAATAAAGAACAGAACAAAAAAAGAACCAGCTCAATCGGATGAGCCGTTCTCCCGCAAATCGAACTACAGACACACACACACACACTGACCACGCGCCGAAATTAGGTTTTTTAGACTCAGTAGGGTCTGAAACGTTAAGATCTGAAGAAAACCCAAATTTTTTTTTTGGGCCGATTACTATACTTTCCTTCCCTTCGGGTAGCGGAAAGTAAAATCACCACCAATCGCCGTCAGGTTAAAAAAATGCTACTTGACGGCGTACTATTCTCTTGCACGGCGTCATTGGGGGGTTCTTGGCGTATTTGTAACCATTGTCGAGTGGCATAAAAGACCTGATCTATCATTCCATAATTTCCCGGTTATTCTGCTTAACGCAGTCTCACACCTCCCAGACTCATCCCATTCGATTCAGCATCGAAAAATATTAGCGAAGGATACCTGACTACAACGAAAATTGACATGTTCTGGGCGCTTGTAGGTAGTTGGTACAAAGTGATCGATCTAATGGGTGTTTGGAGTGAGACAGGAGGCAGCGCGGGGAATGAGAGCAGGCCAAGAAGAAATGATAACTTTCGCTGGATTGTCCTTGAGTCGTACACTCCCTGAGGTCCGTTCTGTTCAACTCGGCATCGAAATATACCGAGAAAGGAATTACCAAACACGACGAAATTGCGAGAAAAAAACTGCCAAAATTTAGTTTTTGTTAATTTGTTAACCCATTTTTTCCCCGTGACAACCCTGGGTTTCGTCCGATCGGATTGTCGAGTGGGCGGGTACGAGTAGATATCAAGAGAGATTTTTCGCGAAAGAATGGGGTTTTCAGACCGCCTTAAAGGCAAAACATGGACATTGCAGATTTGGAATCCACATGCGTTGGAACGTAAAGTGTTGAATATTGAGTCAGAGGACGGGGGAGGGGGGGGGGGTTATAAAAATGTTCTGACTGTAAACATAGGTGTATTATTTAGAATGAATTATAAACCAATAACAACCGTTTCAATCGGTTCGCCCAGTCAAAGGATCACGCGGTTTCTTGTTTCCTCACCTCTGGACTCACAAGACGTGGAGAATGGAGTCTTTGAGAGAAACCAGGTGAAGCCGCGCATTGAGCTCGTTATGTCTGGTAAGGAACTGGGTTGTTCAGTGGTCTGTCTCAACCCACTTTCTCCTAGGACATTCCCGGATGTTGGGAAAAGAAAAAAATCGTCTGCGTCACGTCTCTTTGACGAGTATCCTCATTTCGCTTGCTATTTGTCTAACGCCCTTTCGCCTGACACAGTAAGTTTTTGCTCATTAGAGAGGACATTATGGAATTCGGCCAGTAGCGAAGGAAGCTCACTCTTCACTTGTCCACCATGGTTGACCGAGTTAACGTATAACTGGATAGTCATTGCTTGGAGTATGCAGACACAACTGCACCACGTGATTCAGCTTTGAGTACCACAGGCACGAAAGTTACAATTCGGCATTTGGGGATGTCTGTGGGAGTTCCGACTGGGTGACCTCTACCTCCCTCAGACCCCGAAGGAAGGTATGGGAAGGCCTACCCTCGAGCAACTCCACGACCACCACGATGTCCGCAGAGCAAGCGCATTTTGCAGCATTTTCAGGCCTTGCCCTGGGTAGGAGTTGGATTGCTCTGTTCTACCTACCTTGTCGTGCGAAGGCAGCCACCTGTCGTGGCCCTAACCCATAATGCACCGGCGCAAGGCCGGGGACCGAGCATTCCCGTAGTACCACGTTTGAGTCAAACAACCCGTAAAACCAGAATGGTCGCAGCCTGCCACATCTTTCGATGGCACTTACGACTTCTCCTCATCCCTCGACGAGACAGATAGTACTTGCTGGCCTCCCTGAAGTTTGGAAGGACCCCCAGTAAGCTGCGGCAGAGGTCTCCCAAGCCTCCACCCGCTACTCAGGGGCTCATCTGCCGCTCATCTGGATTTCCGTCAGTTACTACAGGCACGACAGCGAGCATCCCCGACGTTACAATCGTGGCTCTAACACACACACACGTACACAACCAAGCACCGAAACTAGGAAGTATTTGCTTCCCTGGCCAGCCTCATAAATTTTAGCTTTCTTCGGGTTAGCTCTGGCTTGTGGTTCGTTTATACTGCTCGGTGGAGGTGTGCTCCCTGCAGTTGAAAATAAATTGTACGAAGCGTGAAGGACGGTGGGTGTGTAGGAAGATAATATTCACTACTAGATGACACTGACCGACACTAAGTCTCTGGCCTCTTCGGAATACCATTTGCAGTCGGGACACGCCTTCAGCTTAACGACCGATGCGAAACACAACGGATGTGTGCTGAAAGTGGTTGCCAGTAGAAATAGTAACTTTAGCTAGAATCATTACGATTTGTTGCCAAGTGAAGAAGAGTGTAATACTTAGACATCATTTCATGGGCCCAAATGGTCACTTAATGCAGATAATATATGCGGAATACGCAGCACAAACATCTCTATTCCAAGATTTGCTTTTTTCCCCCTTGGGCTCGCTGTTCGAACGGACGGCGGCCTACAAATCCCTTCACCTCAGCACTTCAGCGAAACCGTCGATTCATAGAATCGAAAACTGGACAATGAGGACGTGGCCGGTTGGTTGTAATGACGCAAGCGCCAGTGATATACATCGCGGCAACGGCCTGAAAGAAGCGAACGAATAGGTTCGTCGATGACTCGGAACATGCGGGCCGACATAGGGGTCACTGCTGAGAGGCTTGTTGTGAAACTCATCCCACCACCTGGAGAGGCCAGTTGAAGCGAACGACTCGAATGACTCACGTACCGGATTTCGTTCGTACGAAGAAACGAAGGCTCCGTGATAAATATAATGGTGTCTACTGCGTTATTTCTACCTACTGGGTGGAGGAGCTTCAAGTGACTCACCAATGTTCCTGAAAGCCATCAAACACTAACTTGCGATTGCCACGAAGCTCGATTGACGTTGAACTGCCTCAGAAGTGCAATGTGCAGGTTGGTTCTCTCCTTTCTTGTCAGGATTAATCTCCTTCTTGTCATTTGAGCCAGCAGCGTCCCTGCACTTGATGACTGGTTCTACGTTACGTGAACCATAGGTATCTCAGACGTGTCAACTTTTCTTCAATTGCTATTTCCGAATCGATGAGAAGTTTTGGCGTTCTCTCTCCTCCGGCGAAATAATGAGGTCCGATTGAGTTTCTGATTAACATGTTCATGATTCACAATAGCACGTGAGGTTCTACCAAATAATAACCTCGTAACGGAAAATTTCAGGAATACTAGTTGGTTGTACCTGTTAGGTGAGTCCGTCTCCTCTGGCTTGTGAGTTACTGTGGGCAAGCGCTTTCGATGTAAAGACATCATCGTCTGGCCGTTTAGTCAGTACTGGAGTCAGTCAGTTGGTCGTGGTCTTTATATACAAAGAGAAAGGTGAAGGGAGTGATGGAGCGTTGGGGAAGGGGCGGGGAGAGGTCTTGTTGGTCAGTCTTGTTAGTAGTACCTTAGCCGGACTGGCTGTGTTAGGTATTAAAGAAATGACTGACTCCAGTACTGACTAAACGGCCAGACGATGATGTCTTTACATCGAAAGCGCTTGCCCACAGTAACTCACAAGCCAGAGGAGACGGACTCACCTAACAGGTACGTTAACTTTAGTATTTGCCTACTGGCGGACACAACCCAATTTCTTTAATACCTAGTTGGTTGTCATTAAAATTGCATTTCGGCCCACGTATTACAAGAATAAAACGAAATAAAATGGCTCCGTAATGTACTAAAAATAATGCACGAAAAACCCCGAACTACAGAGAATTGACATGACATAGGTCGCAAGACTGCAGCTCACCTTTTAAAAGACACTTTGAAAACGCACAACATGATTGGGAGTTATCCTATTCAATCCAGCGTTTATTAAGAATATAAAATGATTATTATCAGCAGTGTGAAAAACGACAACTCATCTGAAAACGACTGTGTTTGTACAACACCTCTGAGCTCCATCCCATTAGATTCATTAACGAAAGATTAGTGTAGACGATACTAAACGTGAGCACTACACAAGAACGACGAAAATTGACGTTCTCTAGGCGACGCTAGGTCCGAAATGAGGTAGGGTTGGAGTGAGGCGGAGGGCAGCGAGACAAATTTAGTGCAGGCCAGGGAAAAACAATAACGGGCTCCTACAACTACGAGAATTCGCCTCACTCTATTTAGCCCTGCATCTCTAAGACCCGACTTATACGACTCAGCATCAAAAAATACCTAGGAAACGGCCGTAGAATATATAGTAGAAAGGAAAGTTATGTAATCGGCTGAAAAAAAATTGAGTTCTCTTCAGATCTTTACGTTTAAGACCCTCCGAGTCCGAAAAACACTATTTGGGAAAATGGTCTGTGTGTATGTGTGTCTGTGAACGATTTTTAGAGAAAACCACCGAACCAAATCAGCTCAAACTTGATATCTCGCCCGCAGGTCACAATGGGACGCCAAAATAAGGGTATGAGCAAAATCCACTGAAAGTTAACTATAGTTATCATAGTGATCAAAACACCAAATTTTTTTTTTCTCACGAAAATGGCTCTAACGATTTTGATTAAACTTTTTATATTGATAGTTCCCAATATGGCAACTATACCATAAAATTCCCATTAATGGGAAAATGACGAGAGCAGCACAATAAATTGCCAAAACTTTCGACGTAATCGATTTTAGAGTGGTTTTTAGATAAAACAACCGTACCAAATCAACTGAAACTTGATGTCTAGCCTAATGGTTACCATGGGACGCCAAAATAAGGGTATGGACAAAATCTACCGAAAGTTAACTATAGTTATCATAGTGATCAAAACACCAAATTTTTTTCTCAAAAACGGCTCGTAACGATTTTGATTAAATTTTTTATATAGATAGCTCTCAATAAGGCGATTATACCATAAAATTCCCGTTTTTGGGAAAATGACGAGAGTAGCACAATAAATTATCAAAATTTTCGACGAAAAGCGTTTTCAGCGCAGTTTTTTCCTTATAAACTCTGCTGGAATTTTTGTAGAATGTTAAAAAAAATTAGTATTGTACTCCAATCCAATACCTAAAGGGTGAGTGTTTAAAAACGCTCATGAGATACATGGGGGTCATTCCAGAAATTCCTGAATTTCAACTACTGCCGTTTCGCTTACTACCAGTTCTAAACGTTTTTACCCAATAACTCTGCAATAGTAATTACTATCCTTCTTCAAAAAATTCCTGTTTACAGCCTCATTAATTATCTGTGTACCAATTGCTCAATAATGGTCCTGCAATGAGTACGAGCAGCACAATACCGCTTCCTGCTGCCGTAAAGCGTTGTTTGACAAAGTTCAAATTAACTGAGTGATAAATGAATTGATTAAATAGAATTAGCCATGTACAAAGTGTATTGTTGTAGAGCTAAGGAAAGTTGTGTGTTGCAACGCACCACATATTTTGTACATAACAACCACGGGTTTTATCCTAGACGGATTGATGTACAACGAGGCATTAAATGGAATTTTCGTTCGAAAGAACGGATTTTTTAATCGCGTTAAAGACGAAATCTGGCCCTGACGACCGTGGATGGTGGACGGTCTGCAGATATGGAATTTCCAAGCCTTGAAACGTAAAATGTCAGAGTTTGAGGAGAGGTCGTAAACAAATTTTCATGATCGAAAACGAAAGGTGGGCTGGAATGAACTCTAACACCATTGACTAGATGTTCTGCCTTGAAAAGAACTGACGGACCTTGTTGGCGACACGATAATGCAACGGCGCAAACGGAAGAGCCGATTCGACAGGAGCTGTTTGTTGCTCGGGGAACAAAACCGACCGATAACGGAGCCGAAGTCGATAGATACATCGATCGAGTTCAAATGTCAAGAAGTTGTCGACCTCAACACCAATCACCTTCTTTACAACCTTGAGAATGAGAGGAAAGTCGTGTTGCTTGACGGTACATCCCTGCGGCCGTCTCCTCTCGGTGACTGTTCGAAGAAAGTCTCTCCAGAGGCCTCTTCGCTTCGTTGTCCCAACTTCACCAACAAATATCTGGTGCGTAGCAACACACTACTTTCCGCCACCCCTTTAAGCTCGAACACCAGCTACATATGCGGGTGCTATATCTTCGTTCAACGCATTTCTACAGAAACATTTATGGAGAACTAAATGTAGGGACTATTTAGCTGAGAGTACTCCGAAAGTTTGATCGAAATCGTTAGAGCCGTTTTGAGAAAATTGGAATACCGATAAATTAATATTCGACAAATCTCCTTTTCTGAGTTAACTTGGCTTATATCTCTGTTCAACATATATATACAGAAATAATTATAGAGAACGAAATGTTGGTATGGGTGACTAGAAGATACTTCATTAGGATATATCACATCTGGTGAAAAAGTTACCCTGGAATTTACGGAAATGTTAGAAAAACGTTATTTTCGACACATTTTGCTTTTTATCTCTGTTCAATGGACCGTCACAGGAACATTTATTAAAAAGAATATGTAGGTATCAACTATTTGAAAACATCCTGTGAGTTTGGTGAAAATCGCTGAAGCCGTTTTGCCAAAAAGCGTAAAAAACATATTTTTGCTTCAAGGGCCCATATCTCCGTTCACCGTATTTTCATGGAGATATGTATAGAGAAGAAAAGTTAGATATTGATTAGGAGAAGATAATTTGAAAGTTTGATCAAAATCGTTAGAGCCGTTTTCGAGAAAAATGCGAAAAACCCTAGTTTTTGGTACATTTTTGTCCCCCCACCCCCCTTCCCATCGGCCGAAATCGTCCATAACCTTATTTTGGTGTCTACAAAAAATAACGAACAAAACAAAAAAAGAACCAGCTCAATCGGATCAGCCGTTCTCCTGCAAATCGAACTACAGACACACACACACACAGACATACACACAGACATACACACAGACATACACACGGACCTCTCTCCGAAATTAGGTTTTTTAGACTCAGAAGGGTCTGAAACGTAAAGATCTGAAGAAAACCCAACTTTTTTTTTTGGGCCGATTACTATACTTTCCTTCCCTTCGGGTAGCGGAAAGTAAAAAGGAGCGAACCCAACCACTTGGCTTTCACGTTGCAGTCTTGACCTCACACTTTAAAAAGAACAATACCCCCAGTTGCTTAACGTTCTTCCTCACACTCCCGATATTTTTCCTCAACGCACAGGAGGTCCTAACAATTGCTTGTTGAATCAACCAAGTGGAGGGTACACGATCCCTGTAGGACCGTTCCCAACAAAGTGGTCCAGCCTTCGAATCTCCACGGGCAATCCCGTGCTCACTCCTTGTATGAGGAGACAAAATCAATTGCTAGACACTTGGCACTTTGAGGGCTGCTTTGCGAGATGATGAAAGGGGGTGGGATTGCTTGAGTCTACATAGTTCCCCCCCTATTACAACTATTAAATTTTCCTCCCCTGATTTCTTAACTCTTGAGTGTGAGTGGCAGGCCCAACTGTTTGATGTACGAGAGAGAGAGAGGATAGAACCTGATTGATTGGTTTCACACCCTCGTATGGCTCGCCTCTCTCCCTGGTAGAATGGGAAGAAGGTATATCCGTATGTGTATGGGAAGTTCTCATACCTTTGCACTGTATACTCCAAAAAGGCAGCGTTTGCAGCCACGTTGAGATTGGCAGGACAATTCTGTTCAACAATCAGGTACGTTCGGGGCATTCTGTAATCCTAACTTCAAGGAGTGTACCCCGCAGCATGATGTGTTCTTGACGAAGTGCATATTGTGTCGTCCTTGTAGTCCTGCTCTTACGGACGCACAATTAATACGGCAGCGAAATTCTGTATAGGCCGAATTGCTAAAGGAACTGGGTCGCCTGATGGGATGTTCCACTTTCCGCCGATAAAAGAACACTCCCAGCTTGGAGTGGCATGTGAATTTCGTCAAAGGACGTTATCGTTATGTCACGAAAGAGCGTGCTCATCACGAAGGTCATCGTACTACGCCTGGTGGTCACTGCTTCTTTTTCTTCCTTTTTTTCGGCAGTCCCATCTTATTGATGGAACAACGACGCTTTCTGGAACGTTTTCAATTACACCTGTTCTCCTGGAGGGGTTCGGTAGAGGTACTGGGGTATAACTAGGGTTTCGCAGGCCGGCTTTGTTTAGGGCAACCTCGAACTACTCGACGGGAAATAGCTGCGAATAGGGCAGTTTTGTGTCCCCTTAAAAGTCAACAGGTTACTTGCCTCGAATTGTCAATGTGATGATTCTGGGTGACTCGCAACGTTCTCGAGAAATGGAACAGAAAAATATTCATTTGGACGTTGTTACGGAGGGGTTTGGCAAAGGCGGTGGCCGCTCAGTAAATGTTTTCAGAGCCGGGAGTCCAACGAGAAACGACAGCTGAGATAATTTGGCAGGAGAGCCCTGTCCGGTTCCTAATTGAAACGTGAAGCGAATTCTCGCATTTGAATTATGACGTATTGAACGCAGCATGAACCGCCGGAGGAGCGAAGAGTTGTTAGCTCGTTAGATCTACTGCCCAACCCAGTCGTATTTTGCGTTCAACTCTCATAAAATTCCAAGCGTTGACTTTAATTGATCGTTCAGTCAGCGAAATACATGTGGCGATGATAACAACGGGCGCGTCCTGCAGTGGATGTCGAGGAAATATTACCCGCAGGGCCCACCCGCACATAACGAAGATCACTCTACTGCCACGAAACACCAAACTGCCCCACAGGCAGCCGTGAGATAGTCAAACACACACACAACAATTGTCACATTTGAAAAACGCTGACTTATTAGTTGAAACTCGATATTCAGTGGAAAACTGCTATTTCTGGGGTCGGAACCAGGAAAATTGCCGTTCAATATAAATTTCATACTTGAAACACGTACCACAATTCGAGATTTGGCATCATGGGGACCAATCGCAGAAGTTTTTACTTCATTAGCCCTACGGAATAATCGCCTACAATTTTTCTTTCTTTAGTTTTATAAATATTTTGAAGAAAATCTATTTTAGCGCAGTTTTCCCGTAGACAACGGAGTAAATTGGCAGTCCAATCAACTACCTATAAGATGAGTTAATAACACGCATAAGATGATTAGGAGCAGCCACTAACATTCTGGAGCTCAAATCGCCGTTTCACTTAGTACCAGTGCCCACAATTCCAAAAGAACGAACGCCATGCTTCTCAAAATATCTGGTGCGTTGCAACACACAACTTTCCTTAGCTCTACAACAATTCACTTTGTACATGGCTAATTCTATTTAATCAATTCATTTATCACTCAGTTAATTTGAACTTGGTCAAACAACGCTTTACGGCAGCAGGAAGCGGTAGCGCTAACAGTTCCGGAATTTATTGTGCTGCTCGTACTCATTCCAGGACCATTATTGAGCAATTGGTACACAGATAATTAATGTGGCTGTAAACACAAATTTTTTGAAGAAGGATAGTAATTACTTTTGCAGAGTTATTGGGTAAAAACTGTTAGAACTGGTAGTAAGCGAAACGGCAGTAGTTGAAATTCAGGAATTTCTGGAGTGAGCCCCATCTATCTCATGAGCGTTTTTAAACACTCACCCTTTAGGTAATGGATTGGACTACAATACCAATTTTTTTTAATATTCTACAAAAATTCCAGCGGAGTTTATAAGGAAAAAACTGCGCTAAAAACGCTTTTCGTCGAAAATTTTGATAATTTATTGTGCTGCTCGTGATTTTCCCACAAATGGGAATTTTATGCTATGATTGCCTTATTGAGATCTATCAATACAAAAAATGTAATCAAAATCGTTGGAGCTGTTTTCGAAAAAAAAAAAATTGGTGTTTTGATCACTATGATAACTATGGTTAACTTTCGATGGATTTTGTCCAAACCCTTATTTTGGCGTCCCATAGTAACCTGCCGGCGAGATATCAAGTTTGAGCAGATTTGGTGCGGTTGTTTCCTCTAAAATCGTTCACAGACACACACAGACCATTTTCGTCGAAAGTGTTGGTAATTTATTGTGCTGATCTGAAACGTCATGTTCTGAAGAAAACTAAACATTTTATGCTATAATTCCCTTATTGAGAGCTATCAATATAAAAAATTTAATCAAAATCTTTTCAGCCATTTTTGAGAAAAAAAATATTTGGTGTTTTGATCACTATGATAACTATAGTTAACTTTCGGTGGATTTTGTTCAAACCCTTATTTTGGCGTCCCATGGTAATCTGCGGGCGAGATATGAAGTTTGAGCTGATTTGGTGCGATGAACCTCTCAATAAGGCAATTATACCATAAAATTCCCATTCGTGGGAAAATGACGAGAGCACCACAATAAATTATCAAAATTTTCCACAAAAATCGGTTTTAGCGTGTTTTCTAACTCCGCTGAAATGTTAGAAAGTGAATTGACGTAGAGCTAAGGAATGTTGTGTGTTGCAACGCACCAGATATTTTCTCATCATTGAACATGAGAGGGCGGACCATCTGGCCTGGTGGACGCGGTTCGTCTACTGTACCTATTGGGCCATCTCTCCCCACTGCGAAGACTATGCCAGAAAAATGCATGAGACAGCCTGGAATGCTGCGGGAGTGTGGCACTCCAAACGCTTTATCTCTGCGCAACACACCAGATAAGATGGTGCCTTCTGAGGGTGGAGAGGCTTTAGGACAGTCAGAGATCCATATGTACCAACATCATATAAACTGAATGAATAACATATTTGAACATTTGCTTGAGTGATGAAAATTGTGTGATGCGTCGCACCAGTTAATTTTTGTCAACTGAGTTTCTGAACGCTTGATCGATTTTTCATCATTGCCAGTTCGAATCTTACTCTTGTTCTTCTTTTGATATTTTCCTTCAGATTTGCCAAAATAGGGGGGGGGGGGTGAAGTAGAAAATGCTGGTCAGTTCTGTGCATGTTTCACAACTCTCGTGGCTGTGAAATCTTAAGTTGGGGCTCAACTAGAAATCAAAAAGCTGAACATTCTGTTGAAATGTTTTGTCGATTTGACCTGTTCTTATTCTATTTGAAGTTCTGCTGGAAGAGGCTTTGGCCTTCGGAGCACGAGAGATCGAGTTGTGACTCACCGAATCTACAAGACAAATAGGTGGTGTCCTCGCGAGAATATTTTTCCAGCCGCCTGTGAACTCGGCCCCTCAGATTTACGTCAGCAACGCTCACCAGACTCGATCTCAGCTCGAGACCTAAGTTATTTCAGAAGTCGAGAGGTAGATATCGTCTCGTTGCAGTTTTTTTGGTGTTATTCGATATTGTTTGGTATTGAAGTTAATTTCGGTTGATAAAATGTCAAGCCGCTCTTTCAAATGTGAGGAACTGGATGAATTCAATTGAACGTGTGAACTGAATGAACATTTGACGAGTATTATTAACATATGACGAAATGTTTCATTCTGCGCTCTTAATCAGTTCATTGCTCTTAACCTGAACAGGAAGACAGTCCAAGTCCAGCTCTTGTTGACCTGAGGCCTTTCAAATGGGAGCCCAGAACTACTCGTTAAATCAGCCTCTTCTGCTGAAAAAAGGCATAAGGATTATTTCTGAAGCCGACAACGGATTTTTCCCCATTGAAGTTTCCAAAATGTTCAGTGGGGTTGTTTCACCCCTTCCCAAATCGAACCACTCAATTTACCACCAGCCGTTAGGCATTTGAACTCTCAGCTCTTTCCCAGACTCAACTCTCAAACTCTTGAGCCAGCACTTAGTTCTCACGCAGTTACTCATTCGCTCCTTTCTCTCATCCCTACACCAAGGAAATCGCTAACGTGTGTCAGTACACTATTGTCCAATGTGTTCACCATTACGTCATACTGCTCACACATGATGCATTTCACGCGTAATCCTGATTCTCAGTAACAGTCTCCTTCAGAACGTCTTCTTCGGATATTTCGTTTTTGGTTTATTATTCATCCTGAATAATACTCCAACGTTTTCAGTCACTGTATTTCGCTGTGGGCCGTATTTTACCTCTAACCAGGTGACAAAAACTCCCATTTGGTGTCTAGTTGTGCCAGCCTGCTCGATCATACAATCAGACAGAGCTCTATTACTTGAAAGAACACACGGTACAATATAGAAAAAGTTATCAATTATCCCCGGCCTGCACTCATCTCCTGCATTGCCTCCCATCTCACTCCGACCTCCTGCCATTTTGACTCGTCACGTCGTGCTAATTGCCCAGCGTCGCCTAATGTATGTTGTAGTCATGTCATGGTCTCCCATCCCTTACTACTATTTTTCGATGCTCGATGGGATGAGTCTGGAAGGTATACGACTGTGTCTAGGTCGATAACAGTTAAATTACAATAATTGTAGTGAGCCAAAGTGTACTAATTGCAAGAACTCACAACAATACGGCGAAAGTAATCCTTTTGTCATTTACCCCCTCAGCTCAACTCGTCTCGAAAATGTCGTTATTTCGTTCTTTTCTTTTATCTTTTACTGGTATTTTTCGATGCTGAATTGAATGGGAGGTGTTTCAGAGGTGTTCAAGGGAATAATTTGCAGCGTTTTCGGTTTTGGCATCACGTCGGGGTCACATTGCGGTAATCCCTGAACCTTTCGAAGTGAATGTCGATTAATAAAATTTAAGCCAGGCCGCTCTTTCAAAAGTCAGGAACAGAATGAATTTAATTATTCATATGACGATAGTTGGGGAAGATTGAATAACAAAATTAATAACGTCTGCCACAGGTATCTTTTGAACTGGTTCGTTTCAACTTTGAAATGAATTCGTAATGCCGATCGATGTCGATCGTCGTATTCCATGATCGTAATGGAGCAAATAGGTGTTTTGAACGTTTATCGAAAGCCCGGCCATCATATCGGTTTCTCGGTGACCTTCAGATTAATTTACAAATCGATTCAACGCGTGGTCCTCGTCTTTTGTGTTATCGTCAGCCTCGTTGGGTCCAGGAATTCATCTCTGGCAACTTTTCAGAAACCGAACCCCCGGACCTACGCAGAACCTGAAAGACCAGTTCACGTGACGGGGCTACACCATCGTTTTTGGAGCCTTCGATATAGAATTACCGAACGAAATTCCGGTATTTACGTTTTGAACGGGTAGTGAATTGGGTGTGAAGTAGTAAGCGAGACTTACAATATACTTCTAACCCTTGATGAGAAGACTGTTTAATTCACTGCTGTGCTGTTGTTTGCGCACTTTAGGACTCGTGCGTTTTCTTCAAATACTCCGCAAGTGCTAGTAAAGTCCAAGTTCCATAGTAAACACTGCTCTTCAGCCATCTTCTAATTGAACGCCCTTGGCTCAGTAACACTCAGGGCTGGTTGTATATTTTTTAGTTAAAATTTCGATTTGGTAGCGATCTGTTAATGATAATAGGCGAGTGAAAAAATACTAGAGCTCGGATCGCGTTCATCAATTGCCAACTGACTAACAGTTAGCGAGCAGGAGAGTGAAAAGCGGGGAAAACTGGCTACCACTACGCTCAAACGAAAATCCCTCGAACGAAGAGGCCACTTGGCGAGTTTTCATCCAAAACAATGTGTTAAAGAGTTGGTACCATTGGGCCACCTTCATTTGCCGCCTGCTGATTTCATTATTTGACATTTTAATTCGAATACCCAAAATATCAGTTAAATAATATATTTGTGATCTTACTTGATACTTTTCTCTTTTTTAACAATTCTCTTCTTATCTTTCCTTACTTCTCAATCTTTTTTTTTTTTTACTATATTGTGTAGCTCATTTTTACTTTCCGCTACCCGAGGGGAAGGAAAGTATAGTAATCGGCCCAAAAAAAAAAATTTGGGTTTTCTTCAGATCTTTACGTTTCAGACCCTACTGAGTCTAAAAAAACCTAATTTCGAAGAGAGGTCCGTGTGTATGTCTGTGTGTGTCTGTAGTTCGATTTGCGGGAGAAAGGCTGATCCGATTGAGCTGGTTCTTTTTTTGTTTTGTTCGTTATTTTTTGTAGACACCAAAATGAGGTTATGGACGATTTCGGTCGATGGGAAGGGGGGGGGACGAAAATGTACCAAAAACTAGGGTTTTTCGCATTTTTCTCGAAAACGGCTCTAACGATTTTGATTAAACTTTCAAATTATCTTCTCCCAATCAATACCTAACTTTTCATTTCTATACATATCTCCATGAAAATACGGTGAACGGAGATATAGGCCCAAGAAGCAAAAATAGGTTTTTTACTCTTTTTGGCAAAACGGCTTCAACGATTATCACCAAACTTTAGAGATGTTTTCGAATATTTAATACCTACATATTGTTCTCAATAAATGTTCCTCTGACAGTCCATTGAACAGAGATAAAAATCAAAATGTGTCAAAAATGACGTTTTTTCTAACATTTCCGTAAATTCCAGGGTAACTTTTTCACCAGATGTGATAAATCTTAATGGAGTGTCTTTCAGTCACCCATACCAACATTTTGTTCTCCACTAATTATTTCTGTATATATATGTTGAACGGAGATATAAGCCAAGTTAACTCAGAAACGGAGATTTGTCGAATATTAATTTATCGGTATTCCAATTTTCTCAAAAACGGCTCTAACGATTTCGATCAAACATTCGGAGTACTCTTAGCTAACTAGTCCCTACATTTTGTTCTCCGTAAATGTTCCTGTAAAAATGCGTTGAACGAAGATATAGCGCCCGCCTATACAGGTGGTGTTCGAACTTAAAGAGGTGGCGGAAAGTTGTGTGTTGCTACGCACCAGATATTTCGAATTGTGATTATTTTTGTTGTATTTGTCGTGATTTTTACTTTCCTTGGCTCAACAAAGTAGAAAGGAAAGTTATGTAATCGGCTGAAAAAGAAATTTTGAGTTCTTTTCAGATCTTTACGTTGCAGACTCCCTTGAGTCCGAAAAACACTATTAGGGAAAATGGTCTGTGTGTATGTGTGTCTGTGAACGATTTTTAGAGAAAGCCACCGTACCAAATCAGCTCAAACTTCATATCTCGCCCGCAGGTTACCATGGGACGCCAAAATAAGGGTATGAACAAAATCCACCGAATGTTAACTATAGTTATCATAGTGATCAAAACACCAAAATTTTTTTTTCTCAAAAACGGCTCCAACGATTTTGATTAAATTGTTTATATTGATAGCTCTCAATATGGCAACTGCACTGTAAAATTCTCATCTACGGGAAAATGACGAGAGCAGCACAATAAATTACCAAAATTTTCGACGTAATCGATTTTAGAGCGGTGTTTAGAGAAAACGACAGTACAAAATCAGCTCAAACTTGATATCTTGGCCGCAGGTTACCAAGGGACGCCAAAATAAGGGTATGAACAAAATCCACCGAAAGTTAACCATAGTTATCCTACTGATCAAAACACCAAATTTTTTCCTCATAAACGGCTCTAAAGATTTTGATTAAATTTTTTATGTTGATAGCTCTCAATAAGGCAATTATACCATAAAATTCCCATTCGTGGGAAAATGACGAGAGCAGCACAATAAATTATCAAAATTTTTGACGATATTTTAGAGATTTTAGCGCAGTTTTTTCCTTATAAACTCCGCTGGTTTCCTTCTCCACACATCGTCTTTATAAAAGTGGGGACAAGTGAACGATGGTCTGGGAAACTAGTTTCACAATGCGGGAGGCAGAAGTTTTACTAACGCCACAAAAGTCGCCTACAGCTAATAGCATCAAACCTGCAAGGAGAAAACAAAAATTATTATTTACGTGTTCTACTTCCACATAATTCCAAAGTTTATACGAATCGCTTTTAATAGTTAGGACCTTTTCATTCGTATAGCCTATGTGATTGGTAAAAATGATAATTATCGAGTTTTCTTCAGATGTTTACGTTTCTAACTTTCGAAACCAGCCTTTTCAGAACATGGTGTGCGATTGTAGACACGAATGAGAAAGAACAACTTAACCTAGTCAGCTCAAACTTGATATTCACGATCTCACGCCAACATCGGACGGTCACAGAAAGTTATGAGCACAAACTTATACTTCTCACTGAGGTCAAAACGCATAATTCTCGCCTATCGTTCACACTAAACTCATGTTCCAATAAGCTAAGAAATTCGTATGTATACTTCTTTCTATAATTCCTAAAGAATCAAAACGGAACTCCACAACAATCGTCTCGTCATACGTAAACCATGCCCCTGTAAATGCCACAACGTTCTTCTCTATCAGTTTCTTCGTACACAGTTAGGAACACTATTGCATTACTAGGTAAACCCACCGAACGTACGAGGGGATTAGGAGTTGTGATTCGACGAAATAGATTTTGGGACTTATGGAATTCAAACGTAAACATTCGATGAAAGCTCTAAATTACTTTTCGATCTTGACGTAAGTTATATCACGCACAAATGTAACGTGGTGGGTCGATAAAATATTAGGTATGTACTTACCGAGGCAGTAGAACCTGAGCGTTAGGAGTTTCTTCATTGACGAAATTGCGTGATTTCGATTACTTAGCGATTCAATCTGCGTTAGAATTAGCGAAAGTACGAACAGCGTTGTTTCTTTCGACAATCGGAACCTAGTATGAAAATTTACTTCGTCGAGCGAATCAAAATACTCGATTCTCGGACGGACCTGGTACGCGCCTATCTCTTCGTCGGATAAATTAAGAGTCTGTGAGCTCCCAGTCGGAGTCCATTGCGCATAAAATGATTTTGAATTGAGTTGGCAGAACCCCAATAAATAATAGAACGATAATAATAATATGATAACGAGGGCACAAACGAAAACAGATCGATGCAAACGGAACACATTATTTGACAGATATAACGGTTTAGTTATCCGATAACTAAAGAGCGAAGAGACGAGTTAAAAACGCGTCTTCGGGAGTTAACGGAAGATTTGACTTATTTGGCCTTTAGTCAAGCTAGCAAATGACATTGATAATCCGGCCCTCAGTCTTCTTCCAGGAACTCTATTTCTGTTTATTATTTGCATCTTTTCTTCTTTCTGCCTTGGACTGGGTTCCTCAGTTAGCGGGCAAGGTGACAACCACTATTGTGAGTCCTGAAAGGATAAACACAAGTTCCCCGAACATCAGAGAACGCCTTCAATGAATGTGGTCGGCACAAAACATTCAACAAGTTCCTTACAGTAAACAATGACGTGTTATTTTGTCAGCACATCCAGGGAAAGAGAGCAAGAAACCATGTTCTACTCAATTGTGCTACCACTATGAGGAACGTTGGTTGTTGAAAGAGCTGTCAGGCCAATCACTATCGAGGCATCTTTCCACGTGTAGAAATCTGCCCATGTTGCTCTCTTTGGAATCAATTGAGGACCACGAGATTAGGTCTAGATTGAAGGTGCCAGAGGGAACTCCCTCGGGTTGTATCCCATGAGCACGCTGTGAGATAGAGCAACATCCACGCTACAATAAAAATATAATTAATTCCCTCCTCGTTCTCAAGAAAACAGATCGAGTAATAGCCGTAATGACTCATGAATGAAGCATGAGCCAACAAACCATTAGTAAGAACCGATCACCCTCGAATGTTGGTGAGCTCTTTCGATGTCAGGTTGTAAGTTTCAGTACAGACTCTGGCAATGATAACTGTTTATCAAGCTCTGTAGAAGAATAAGGGATATCCTGTTCTAAGGGGAGAGATCATCAGCACCCATGTGGGTCTCAGGATCGCACTTAATGTGGCCTCAAGGTTGTGAACACAGGACTGATGGAAGTAATGTAAACTCTAAATCGAATGACGCGGCTTTTCGTCCAACTCCCTTCGACCGTTGAGTACGTGATTGTATTGTTCTCGTAGTGAGAATCACAACTAATTACGATCATTTTGTTGATCAGACCTTCCATTGTCTGAGTGAGGAGGAAAAAATATTGTTAGAGCTGAGAACCAGCGTCCGCTCGGTTCGATTCTTCTCATCTCCAACGTCCTCGGACGTCATGATTGTTGGAACTGTGTTTTGGTTGCTATAATATGGTCAAATAGGGCTGTAGGGTCAGGAGTGTTGACGAACGGCGATATTAAATAGGCCTGCAGTGAAGGGAATACATTTTGGAAACCTTCAGATATGTGATGATGATTCAGTTGGAGGAGGGAAGCATTTCATAGCTGGAACCCTCCGAAAAATATCTGGTGCGTTGCAACACACAACTTTCTTCAGCTCTACAACAATTCACTTTGTACATGGCTAATTCTATTCAATCAATTCATTTATCACTCAGTTAATTTGAACTTTGTCAAACAACGCTTTACGGCAGCAGGGAGCAGTAGCGCTTACAGTTCCAGATTTTATTGTGCTTCTCGTACTCATTGCGGGACCATTATTGAGCAATCGGTACACAGATAATTAATGAGGCTGTAAACATAAATTTTTTGAAGAAGGATAGTAATCACTTTTGCAGAGTTATTGGGTAAAAATGTTTAGAACTGGTAGTAAGCGAAACGGCAGTAGATGAAATTCAGGAATTTCTGGAGTGAGCCCCATGTATCTCATGAGCGCTTTTAAACACTCACCCTTTAGGTATTGAATTGGACTACAATACCTTTTTTTTTACATTCTTCAAGAATTCCAGCGGAGTTTATATGGAAAAAACTGCGCTAAAAACGCTTTTGGACGAAAATGTTGATAATTTATTGTGCTGCTCTCGTCATTTTCCCACGAATGGGAATTTTATGATATAATTGCCTTATTGAGAGCTATCAATATAAAAAATTTAATCAAAATCGTTACGAGCCGTTTTTGAGAAAAAAAAATTTGGTGTTTTGATCACTATGATAACTATAGTTAAGTTTCGGTGGATTTTGTCCATACCCTTATTTTTGCGTCCCATGGTAACCTGTAGGCTAGACATCAAGTTTCAGCTGATTTGGTACGGTTGTTTTCTCTAAAAACCGCGCTAAATTCGATTTCGTCGAAAGTTTTGGTAATTTATTGTGCTGCTCTCGTCATTTTCCCACGAATGGGAATTTTATGATATAATTGCCTTATTGAGAGCTATCTATATAAAAAATTTAATCAAAATCGTTACGAGCCGTTTTTGAGAAAAAAAAATTTGGTGTTTTGATCACTATGATAACTATAGTTAAGTTTCGGTGGATTTTGTCCATACCCTTATTTTTGCGTCCCATGGTAACCTGTAGGCTAGACATCAAGTTTCAGCTGATTTGGTACGGTTGTTTTCTCTAAAAACCGCGCTAAATTCGATTTCGTCGAAAGTTTTGGTAATTTATTGTGCTGCTCTCGTCATTTTCCCACGAATGGGAATTTTATGATATAATTGCCTTATTGAGAGCTATCAATATAAAAAATTTAATCAAAATCGTTACGAGCCGTTTTTGAGAAAAAAAAATTTGGTGTTTTGATCACTATGATAACTATAGTTAAGTTTCGGTGGATTTTGTCCATACCCTTATTTTTGCGTCCCATGGTAACCTGTAGGCTAGACATCAAGTTTCAGCTGATTTGGTACGGTTGTTTTCTCTAAAAACCGCGCTAAATTCGATTTCGTCGAAAGTTTTGGTAATTTATTGTGCTGCTCTCGTCATTTTCCCACAAATGGGAATTTTATGCTATAATTGCTTTATTGAGAGCTATCAATATAAAAAGTCTAATCAAAATCGTTAGAGCCGTTTTTGAGAAAAAAAATATTTGGTGTTTTGATCACTATGATAACTATAGTTAAATTTCGGGGGATTTTGTTCATACCCTTATTTTCGCGTCCCATGGTAATCTACGGGCGAGATATCAAGTTTGAGTGGATTTGGCACGGTGGTTCTCTCTAAAAATCGTTCACAGACACACATACACACACACATACACCCAGACCATTTTCCCTAATAGTGTTTTTCGGACTCAGGAGGGTCTGAAACGTAAAGATCTGAAGAAAACTCAAATTTTTTATTTTTTCAGCCGATCACATAACTTTCCTTTCTACTTTGTAGAGCCAAGGAAAGTAAAAACGCGTTATAATTGCGCATAAATATGCAGTTAATTGTACCTCACTTGAGTGAACACAGCAGAGATTGGGATTCTTCACTTGATTTCATCTACTTCCGTGGACGGGTGTGTGTGGGTTCGGAAAGACCGTCTTAAGAGAGAATGGTAGCGTGGGCCGGTTCGTCGAATGTAACTTGAAATTTAGAGGGATAGTTGGCTCTGAACCGTCTCGACCCGGTTGTTCTGCGCATACCTTCATAGAAGTGGTTGTGCCAAGTTAAACGCGTGATGCGTGGAGTCATTGTTGAAATCCGCAATGGCGAAGTACGTCGTAGCAGTTCTGATTGACATCAGGGGAGCGTTTGACAACCTTTGGTGGCCTGCGCTCTTCAATGAGCTTAAAGGCAGGGAATCCTTCGTAATCTACTGACCCCGTACTCTTTTGTTGTTACCCGACGGATAGAACTGCTAAGGTCGAATGCAAGCGTCTCCGTTCGGAAGGGGTGCCTACAGGGCTCGATATGTGGATGAGCTATCTGCGCTGATCTGTGCACAGTCGATCTGTCGTGGTGCGAGCACGTCAAGCTGTAGGTTGCGGAGGGTAAAACCCCGTTAATCTTCTTTAAGGGAGAAACTAAGTAGCCAACATACCCGAAATTACACTACTCTCTCTCTAGGGACAAAATGAGGGGAGGGGGGCACGCTGGTGGTGATACCTCGAAGAACGCTTGCTGACACTCAGGCGATGCATCTCCTCAACACTTTTTTTGCACCGCACGACGCCCCAGGGCTGATGTTATCCGACTCCACTCTACAAGCTTGAATTAGTTAGGCGATTTCGCGATGCATGGCTTCATAGTGATGTGATAACCTTCGAACACGTCGAAATGAGTCCATAGACACAAAACCTTGCGTTATGGGACGGGGCGGGATGAGATTGGGCGGATCGGGATATAAACGGTAAAATTAAGCTTTCAGTCAAAGCTTCGGGGACATGGTCGAGCGTTACTCAATGCTTCAGTATCGCCTCAAGCGTGTGCAAAGCAAATACATGCGTTTTATCGCCTAGAAGATGGCGTACGAGTGTCTCCATCGTGTACGCTGTTTGGCTACGCTCGAGAGAAGAAGTGACCGATATCGTTCTGTTCTTGAAGACCGTCAACAGTCCACTGTCCATCTTTGCTGTCACGGATTGACATCCTCGTGCCGTCACCCGCTCACTAACACTGTTCATCGCCTTCCCAGGAGTGCAAATCAACATTTGACTGTTAACTCTCTGTTGGAGTTTGGCTTATTACTCATTCAATATAATACATGCGTATAACGTGGCCTGAAAGATCCGTTATTTCCCACAAAAATTCCATTTTTGATTCAATTGTTTCGCTTACTCCATAAACCGGCCAGAGGAAACTCGTGGTTGTTATGGGCAAACGATAGTTTCAAAAACCATTAAAATAAAAGAAACGTAAGCAGTTTTATCACAGTTACGTTGTATTTGGTATCGTTTTCCAGGTATTTTTCGACGCTGTGTTGAATAGGACGGGTCTCCGAGGTGTAGGACTGAGTTTAGATGGAAAACGGCGAAATCATAGTGAATATAGTGAGGATAGTTTTACAACTGAAAGGAACTCATAGGGCCGACTCAAAGTGTTGTTTCTCCCTGGCCTGCGCTCATTTCCCGCGCTGCCTCCAATTTCACCACAACTCCCCGTCAGTTCGACATGTGTCGTCCAAATCGTCTGGTCATGTCCCGACCCCTTCTCGACGCTGAATCGAATGAGATGGGTCTCGTATATGCCATGTTATATTCTTAATATTTCTTGACGTTGGATTGAATTGGTCACAATTATGCCGTGCAAGAGAATAATAAGCCTTTCAGCGTTCAGCATTTTCGTCTCTCTTATCCTTCATGATTTGTGTTACAACCTCCCACGTTTCTTATGAGTAGTTTTTTCATTTTCCTCTCCCCGTCCTTCTTATACTCAGGAGGCAGGCCATGATTGTATACTCACTCTTCTGAAAGTTCAAATCCCTCACACGTTAGAACGATGTATTATTTTGAATGTAATTGGGTTTGCCCGTAATAAATAAATAAATGCGCAGGAGGAAACTGTGGCATGTGGCGGCTCTGTGGATACGGGACGAAATGCTGCACAACATTGTGTCACTTTGAGGTTTTGAGCTACATGAAATGGTCAGCATTACGCGTTTTCTGGACTGTTTCTGGAATATTAGCAGTATGTCTGTGTGGGTTTAAAGCGAGTGCCAATGCTGTGAGGGTTGGCGGGCGACCACGGAGGTGTCAGGTTGTGTGGATGGGATGATGTGGTCGGTGGGGTTTGAGGGGGGGGGGAGATAACGACGAGGGGTAAGTAGTACGTGGAGTGTAAGTGGGGTGAGGGGGTGGTGGTGGTGGTGGTGGAGGAGGTCCATTCACCCCGCCTCCTCGACGTCTCATTGATGAGGATTCCCCGGACCGAAACGCTGCGCAGAGCCTTCGTCCCGTCAGCTGTTTGTTCATAGTGCAGCCCCGCGCGCCGCTCAGACCCACCCCCCTCTTCGTCCCCGCTCGACACCCCGGACCTCCCCTTGTCTTTGTTCCGCACCGCTTCGACCATCGACGACTCACTCGCATCACCAAAACAAACCCCCTCCACTCGTCGCCCGCCCAACACTTCGACAACAGTCCGCGACCTTCGGGACCAAAACAACCCTCCCGACTGAGCCGCCGAGGAGCCGAGAATCCAAACCACAACAGCAGCCGACCTGAGGGGCCCAACCTCGCGGCGAAAACGCGGGAAAGAGAGGCAGGGGAGAGCCGGCGACTCGCAGTCTGCGAACCGCGCGGCATCTCCGCGTCTCGAGCCGACGAGAGTTAAACAGCCAACAGGACGAGGGTGCGAGGTCCTTCTAGAAAACTCGGCTTTTCCAACTAATTTGCCTCACTCGACCTCTCGCGTTCCGACCGCACGCGCACCTCTTCAATAATCCAATCCTGTCGATTACTAAGGGTTGTTTTCACCAAAAACGTACTGATCGTGGTTCAACTGATCAATAGATAACTAAATCAAGGCCTGTTTCATTCCCACCACGCTAGCCGAGATCACTGAGGGATGCGGTTAGGATAGCCGTGATACAAGCGTCGTGTAAACGTAAAACCAACGTGAATGCCCAACTCTCAACAATCCTGATCTGACCAAATTATTGTTTCTAATAATTGTCAGCAGCCAAAGCGGCCGCATTAACCTCTGCTGAAGCTGAAACTGGCGAGGACCGTAAAGAGCCAATACGCCTACTGCAAGAGCCACAGGAAATATTTGGTGCGTTGCAACACACAACTTTCCTTAGCTCTACGTCAATTCACTTTGTACGTGGCTAATTCTATTTAATCAATTCATTTATCACTCAGTTAATTTGAACTTGGTCAAACAAAGCTTTACGGCAGCAGGAAGCGGTATTGTGCTGCTCGTACTCATTGCAGGACCATTATTAAGAAATTGGTACACAGATAATTAATGAGGCTGTAAACACAAATTTTTTGAAGAAGGATAGTAATTACTTTTGCAGAGTTATTGGGTAAACACTTTTAGAACTGGCGTAAGTGAAACGGCAGTAGTTGAAATTCAGGAATTTCTGGAGTGAGCCTCATGTATCTCATGAGCACTGTTGGGTGCACGAGAGGGTGAGAGTTGAAAAACAAGATAAACTCGGTGAGCGTGAGGAGGACTGTATTGTACAAAGGGGCAACACACTCGTAATATGCGTGAACTGCCGAGGTTAACTGTTGACGACTGTAATGAACACGTAAACACTTAATCACAGGAAAATGTTAAGAATTAAGGCGGAGACGCGACACGTTTCACTGGGCGGATAACGAGGGTAAAACTGACTCGGGTTATCGGGTTAGAATCGCGCACAGACTATAGAAAGCAGAATGATGACGGGCGGCCAGAGTGTCCATATATACCTGGATTCGGTGTAACGGGGAAGTCCCCGCGTTCTGGGGGCTGCGCGGGGCAAACCCGGGTTCATCGTTCGAGGTTTTCGGGGTTTCCCCCGAACAAGCACTTTTAAACACTCAACCTTTAGGTAATGAATTGGACTACAATACCAATTTTTTTTTTTTTACATTCTACAAGAATTCCAGCGGAGTTTATATGGAAAAAGCTGCGCTAAAAACGCTTTTGGTCGAAAATATTGATAATTTATTGTGCTGCTTTCGTCATTTTCCAACAAATGGGAATTTTATGGTATAATTGCCTTATTGAGATATATCAATATAAAAAGTTTAATCAATATCGTTAGAGCCGTTTTTGAGAAAAAAATTTGGTGTTTTGATCACTATGATAACTATAGTTAACTTTCGGTGGATTTTGTCCATACCCTTGTTTGTTTGTCCCATGGTAACCTGTAAGCTAGACATCAAGTTTCAGCTGATTTGGTACGGTTGTTTTCTCTAAAAACCGCGCTAAAATCGATTTCGTCGAAAGTTTTCGTAATTTATTGTGCTGCTCTCGTCATATTCCCACAAATGGGAATTTTATGCTATAATCGCTTTATTGAGAGCTATCAATATAAAAAGTTTAATCAAAATCGTTAGAGCCGTTTTTGAGAAAAAAAATATTTGGTGTTTTGATCACTATGATAACTATAGTTAAATTTCGGGGGATTTTGTTCATACCCTTATTTTCGCGTCCCATGGTAATCTACGGGCGAGATATCAAGTTTGATTGGATTTCGTAGGGTTGTTTTCTCTAAAAACCGCGCTAAAATCGATTTCGTCGAAGGTTTTGGTAATTTATTGTGCTGCTCTCGTCATTTTCCCGCAAATGGGAATTTTATGCTATAATTGCTTTATGGAGAGCTATCAATATAAACAGTTTAATCAAAATCGTTAGTGCTGTTTTTGAGAAAAAAAATATTTGGTGTTTTGATCACTATGATAACTATAGTTAACTTTCGGTGGATTTTGTTCATACCCTTATTTTGGCGTCCCATGGTAACCTGCGAGCGAGATATCAAGTTTGAGTGGATTTGGCACGGTGGTTCTCTCTAAAAATCGTTCACAGACACACAGACCATTTTCCCAAATAGTGTTCTTCGGACTCAAGAGGGTCTGAAACGTAAAGATCCAAAGAAAACTCAAAAAAAATTTTTCAACCGATTACATAACTTTACTTTCTACTTCGTAGAGCCAAGGAAAGTAAAAACCAAATTAGTACGGGAGAATGCTTTGTGTGGAAAGAGAAAATCGGAAGAGATACGAGAAAATGAGAGCTGAACAAGAAATCATAAAAACCGAAATCGTTAGGTTACAACTTTTACGAGCAAGAAACTTTAGCAAGGAAGGGAGAATTATCATACGTGTGTGTGTAAAAGTGTGTTATTATTTAACATTTCCTCCCCTATCTGCTTTCAAACCCACTAAGGCATTTGCGTTTGGGTTTTCTAACACGGTAATGTGACGTCTAGGGTTTTTTCTTCCTTCCACCTCCACAAAGTAGAAAGGAATATTTTTCGAGTTGTCTTCAGATCTTCAGAAAATGGTCTGTGTGTGTGAACGATTTTTAGAGAAAACGACCGTACCAAATCTGCTCAAACTTGATATCTAGCCATCAGCTTACCGAGGGACGCCAAAATGAGGGTATGGACAAAATCCGCCGAAAGTTAACTATAGTTATCATAGTGATCAAAACACCAAATATTTTTTTAATCAAAAACGGCTCTAACGATTTTGATTAAATGTTTTATATTGACAGCTCTCAATAAGGCAATTAACAACATAGAATTCCCATTTGTGGGAAAATGACGAGAGCAGCACAATAAATTATCAAAATTTTCGACGAAAAGCGTTTTTCGCGCAGTTTTTTCCTTATAATCTCCGCAGGAACTCTTGTAGAATGTTAAAAAAAATTGGTATTGTAGTCCAATCCAATACCTAAAGGGTGAGTGTTTAAAAGCGCTCATGAGATACATGGGGCTCATTCCAGAAATTCATGAATTTCAACTACTGCCGTTTCGCTTACTACCAGTTTTAACAGTTATTTTCCAATAACTCTGCAAAACTAATTACTATCCTTCTCAAAAAAATTTTTGTTTACAGCCTCATTAATTATCTGTGTACCAATTGCTCAATAATGGTCCTGCAATGAGTACGAGCAGCACAATAAATTCAGGAACTGTTAGCGCTACCGCTTTCTGCTGCCGTAAAGCGTTGTTTGACAAAGTTCAAATTAACTGAGTGATAAATGAATTGATTGAATAGAATTAGCCATGTACAAAGTGAATTTACGTAGAGCTAAGGAAAGTTGTGTGTTGCAACGCACCAGATATTTTCGCCGCGAAATGAGCGTTTCCAACAAGGATTTCGTAATTTCCGTAATTGATTTATACAAGGAACATAGCTGCTTGTGGATAACCCTGATTTCAGCTCTTCAAAATTCATCCCAGTTGCCAGAAATCGTAATGTAGAAGCGAGCCTCTCACGGGGAGTAATGCACTGTCTCATGGCGGTGTTTTCTTTTTAAATCATTGGTGTAACCAAATGGAGTAATTGAAAGTAGGCCTCTTCATTCATTCGCAAGTAATTTCTCCAGTCAGATGGTTCTAACCGCAGCTCTTGAAGTAATTTCCGTAATTTTTTATTTTCTTCTGTTGAGAAACCATTGTTTCACCCACTTCCGTTCGGGTCTTCTTTGTTTGGCGTACAAGCATATAACTGTGGCCAAAAGAAGAGATTCTTCTTCGTCCATCTTGCGACAAGTCGCTTTTCAAACTATCATTAATCAATCAAATGATAATACAGGTAATAGGCAATTTTGATACACCACTCCCTCTTCAAAAGGTGGATTGGAGTGGAGTGGAGCGATCGTGAATGAACCCCACTTTCGACTCTTCTTTCCGTCATCCCAATATCGCCTGACATCGCGCCGCGCCACTCCACTTGGAACGATCGTCAGTGGCCAGTTGATGAAAACGGCCCTAAATCCTTTCTAGCACACGAGAGGGAGTTCCGTCGTTTGGACTGTAGGGCGTCTGCACGTACCAAGTACATGTCATACCTCACGAGGATGTCTGGAGACTTGAATCGTTCAATACCCTGATGGGGAGGAACCCGAAGACTTTCTGAAGATTGATATTAAAAACGTTGAAAATTATTACACAACGGGTTATTATTCTCTGGAAAAATGTCGATAATATAACGTGGCTAAATCAACAATCCAAGAAACGACAACTCATATGTGTAACGATGAACTGTGTCGCTTGATATTTTCGATGATGTCATCGGCGTTAATTCTGACTGCGATTTTTGAAGGAGCGAACATAAGGTTATGCGCGATTTACTTTGATTAGGGGGGGGGGAGAGATGTCCCATGAGTCTAAAAATCGTGGATACAGTTTCATGAATCACTTGAACATATTGATTGCTCATTAATAGCCGTGGCGCAAGTAGGAGCACTACCATAAATATCGGAACCTTAAGCGCCTGTAGAACGTTTTTATAAACAAAATAAACCAACCGTTATTTTATTATTTACAGATACCTGGACAGGTACGAGAAGATTCATTACCTTGGTGAAATCGGGGAGAGGGGCGGCGATGAAGATGAAGACAGCAGGCACAGGCGATGGCCTGCCAGGCCTCTCCACTCGATTCCCCTCACGTACAACCACACTCAGCACAACGTCAACGGTAACATTTATTCGAGTATATTTCATTTACCTGTAAAATGTCCTCGAAACGACGGTTTATGTGGAAGATGGTTAAGAATTAATTAACGTTTATTTGTTCGTCGGGTTCGGATAAACTGAAAGAAAAACGACATCCATTTATTTGGGATGAGCACTAGGTCAATCCCAATATCTCACAGATTCCTTGTTACTTACCTTTAGGGGTGTTGCACTGAAGACCAAAATATCCTCATCTGTACACCACCTGCTCCGAGGGATGTCGCTTATACGCCTAACATACACGCGTTTGTTCATTTTGCAGTGTCCCGTGATTATTCCCACTATCTGCCTCAAGTCTTCCCTCTCCATCATCAGAAATCTGCGTCTTATCTCCTGTATGGGTGGTAAGATCGAGTGTTTGTGCCGCACTCCTGCAGCGTTATTGAAGTCTGACGCGTTGTCCTACATCCCTTTTGAGGAACGGAGGTGCCCCACAACGCGGCACAGTAGACGAACCGAGTCTGGCATGATGACTTTATTATGACGCCCTTCTTCAGTGGTCCCTTCGTGCCCACGAATCCAGAGTACATTAATCCTATTAGAGTTTCCTCAGAGTTGAGCCGTATCCCTCGCCAGTTTTGACGTTGTGCAGTAGTTCTTCTTGACTGTCTGCAGAGCTGCCGCCATTAGGTCAGATAGCACCGTGAATGAGTACAACAACATCATCAGCATATCCTTGGGCATGGAACCCGGACGCCTTAAATCTTCCTAAAAGAGAGTCCATCACCAGGTTCCATAGGAGCTGGGATAGTTCCCTTTCCTGAGGTGATCCCCTCACATATGAACTAAATCATTCGCGAGGATATTGTGGGAACCCATTTCATTAAAAACAGAGTAAACAATAAATTGTCTATATTTCCACAGAAATAATGAGCACAATTGTTAAATCGATTTCGACGGTTAGGTCATCATCAGTAACAAACATGAACTGAAGGTACCTCATAGAAAGAACATCTTATATAGTTAGGTGAACGGAGATATTGAATCCTATTGCCTCAGAGAAGTGAAAGGGGGCGGGGCAGGGGAAACCAGAGCAGTACATCGGAAAAACCCGATGTCAATCAACTCAAGACAATGGTGGAGGGAAAACCCAAGCTATTGTAAAAATGAAACTATTAGTGGTGAAATGTTCTGAGGGATTACCTCATTTAGAGACTTCCCACTCCTATCACTTTTAACAATTTCGAACTTTTCCAGAACATCCAACATACCTCCTTTTGGGCAAAAGTGAAGAAATTCTATATACTGCTTATTTGTTAGATCAAAACTAAAGTCATGATTAGATTCACTAAGATGACTTGCAAATGCAGAATCACCTTTGTTATCCCTAAAATCCTTTTCATGCTCTTTTATTCGTTCCCTAAATTTCCTACCAGTTTGACCACAATACTCAAGTCCACATGAACATTTTAGTTTATAGACCCCACTTTTATCCTGGACGTTAATTTTATCCTTAACAGAACCCAATAAAGCTTTAGTTTTGATCTAACAAATAAGCAGTTTAGAGTAATCCTAGATAGGAGACTTAGATGGAAAGAACATATTAACACATTGACGGGAAAAAGCAGGACCTTATTACACCAAATAAAAGGCATCATAGGTAAGACATGGGGAGTGAACCCAAGGATGACCAAATGGATCCATCAAGCGGTGTTGAGACCAAGAATAGTTCATGGAGCAATTGTTTGGTGGCAGGGAGCAACCAAGAATTGCTCCCTTAATAAATTAGATAGAACAATAATGATGACTATGCCAGGCGCCTTTCACAGCACGCCTACCATTGTCCTGGCAGTGATACTGGGCGTACTGCCCCTCAGATGGGAAGTCCAACAAGAAGCAATGAGGGGCGTCCTCAGATTAAGGAAAAATGACGAGTGGGCACAGGTCAACTGGAGAGGACATGGAACTATCGGGAAAGACCTGTATAACTCCATAGAAACGGCAAACTACCCGATAGACGATAGGAAAACAATATACAAACTTCAGACTCACATTAATACGGAAATATGTCCAAACGATATTTGGGAGAACAGAACACATGTAGAGGATGACTCAGACATAATATGTTACACAGACGGATCGAAGGACCAAATACATGGAAACACGGGCTTGGGTATATACATCCCTGCAATAGATTGGAAAGAATCCAGATCTCTAGGTACCAAAACAACGGTCTTCCAGAGTGAACTGTTAGCAATCAACTACTGTATCGACAAAGTGATCACATTGAACACCAGCAATAAGACAATAACAATTTACACAGACGACCAATCGTCAATAAAAACGCTGGCCAATCCAATAGTTAGGAGCCTACTAGTTGAGGACACGAATAACAAGGGAAAATAACTTGTACAGAGAGGAAATACCTTGACGGTGAAATGGATTCCGGGACACAGGGGATACAGTGGGAATGAAAGAGCGGACATACTGGCCAAAGAGGGGTCGACCGATCACTTCTATGGACCAGAACCCTATGTGGCAGTTACGATGGCATCAGTCAAGAAGGCCATAAATAACACCCTATGGAGTAGAGTTAACAATGACATAGACAATAACAGAGGTCTTGAATTCTCCAAGCGCACAGGGACCGCGAGTTACAACAAAATAAAGACGGAGTGGGCCCTGAAAACTAAATAGAATACAATTAAGAAGATTAATAGGCATGTTAACTGGACACTATGCAGTCCAGAACACATTACATAGGTATAACCCAACAATTAGGGCTGAATGCTCCTGTGGGGAAATAGAAATGGTTGAACATTTCATATGTGAATGCCCAATATGGTTTAGACCCAGAATAGAAAGACTTGGAGGACGAACCATAGATAGGGACGATATACGACGCATTGAATGGAGGAGCATCCTCAAATATGTGGAGGGAACCGGAAGATTCCGGTACCCGTTCTAGGAGCCAAAGCCAACTTGAGTGATGGGAAATGTGCCCATATGTGGCCACGACTCAGGTCGCTGTTCCCTCGGCTGTGGCTGATGCCCTGCAGTCTCGCTCTCTTACTGCTCTGGTTTCCCCTGCCCCGCCCCCTTTCACTTCTCTGAGCCAATAGGATTCAATATCTCCGTTCACCTAACTACATAAGATGTTCTGTCTATGAGGTACCTTCAGTTCATGTTTGTTACTGATGATGACCTAGCCGTCGAAATCGATTCAACAATTGTGCTCATTATTTCTGTGGAAATATAGACAATTTATTGTTTACTCTGTTTTTTAATTTGATCCCCTCACAGTCCACGTCCATAGCGAGCAGCTTTCTGCTGCTCTACACTGCAACGATCCCAACATTCCTATTGACATTAAATCTAGCTAATGCCATTTCAGTGCTGCGCTATTAGTAGGTTATTTACCTTTTTAAACATGGAGATTACAAATCAGCAATGTCTGTCTGTCCGTCAGGCCATATTGCCTTTAACGCGGTCTAAACATTCCCATCTAGTTGTGCCCGCTTATTTGGCAACCCATTGTCGCGTTTGGTGCAGTTTCCTAAGTACTTTTTGATGCCGAGTCGAATAGGACGGGTCTCCAAGGTGTAGGACAGCGTCTACATGGTAACCAGTAGTAGCACAGTAACCATGGTGAGGCAATGTAGCGACAGTGGTCGTTTCTCCCCGGGTTGTGCTCATTTCTCGCTCCACCTCCGGTCCCACTCCATCCACCCGTCCGTTTGAATCGTCCCGTCCTGCCAATTGCCTAGCGCCCCCGAGAAATGACACTTTTCGTTGTAGTCAGGCCATGTTTCATATCGTTTATTAGTATTTATCGACGTTGGATTGACTTGGATAGGTCCCAATCAGGGTGTGCTGTGTCATGATTTGCAGCGTTTTACTATTTTGAACTGGTCATGAAGGTAACTCCCCAACCAATCGACTAGTGACCCGAAAAAGGTTTCGAGGGGGGCCTAATCGAAACACTCGATAAAGCCAGTATACACATATGGTTGATTGCAGAATGTCTCAGGTCCTCGACGTACGAATTGCTGAAAACGCCAAAGTTGAGAGATAGCCGAGCTATTTTATGAAGTCGAGTTGATCTTCAGAGATATTACCTTGGGTAATTTTTCCCACAAATTCTTGAATCGTTGAAGTAGAACAGATTGGACGATATCCACCAACACACGATAACCCTTTTTAGGAACTGGAATAACGTTAGACATTTCCCACAACAGGCAATGTTATGTGTGCTGTAGGCATTGCCCGTGGCGTTGGAGAGGGTACCTAGCTTTACAGCCTTTACCCCTCCCCAGCTAGCACCACTCATCTCTCTAGGGGGGGATTTCCAGCGAAACCACGGTCCCCATGAGGCCAATCTCGTGGCTTCACGGCCGACAGCGCCACGCTGTAAAGGCTCCATGCTGCCGGCTGCGAGCTGAAGCCCCCGTTAGACGCCTTGAGCAGCCTAAGGACCTGAATGGGTGACAGGCCCCGGTGCCGGAATTGCCAAGAGGCGTTCTACCGGCACCCACGCTTTATCTCCATGGGGGCACGGGGATTGGACTTGCCCCCGCACCAGCCATAGAGAAGGGTCCCGAAGGGGAAGTCTTTTACGGCCTGAACTGCAATCCCCTTTCTGGCGTGACGAGGGCGGACTACTCTATATTCGGCCTCCCTCGTCCGCGACCCACCCATCTCACTCTAACCTAACACCTAGCACTTACCTACACACTCACACATCCATTCAACCCTTAAAAACATTCACATATTTCCCGATGGTCCAGGGGTGGACTACTCGATATTCATCCCCCCTGGATCCATCCCTACACTACCTAATCTACAGAACACTAACACACATATACACAACACGTACATTCACACACATTCACTCATATATACACTCAGCCCTTAAATACAGGCCCGGTGGTCCAGAGATGGGCTACTTGATATTCGACCATCCCCGGCATCGCCCACTCAACACCACACACTAATACATAACACAAACACAGACACACAACCTAAACACCTACCCCTGAGGTCCTGCGCACATTTCCTAACCTAACTCCTTCCCTATCCTTTAAAACTCATTCACCAAACCACATCCACCATATAAAACTTCCTTGATCCCTAACCATATTCGTATCCCACTGGCTTCCTATTCCTATTACCTCGTTCCTTGCCCTATTCCTTTCCTGTTTGTAGCTGGCACAATGGAACACCACAGCCCGTCCATCACCAAGCTTCTCTCTGAAGTCTCCGTGGCTGGTGACGAGCTGGGAGGTGTAAAAGCCAAAACCCATCCAGCGGGCCTCCAATCTTTCCCGTACCTGTGGCAGCCACGTATGTGTCCATCTTCCTTTTTCGCTGTTCTCCCATCTTTCCTGCCACTCATCGACAACTAGCTTGTCGATGAGGGCTTTCCTTTTCCTTCCTTCGATTTCTCTTTCTCCCCATGTCACCCGTCCTTGCGTCCTCAGCCGGTAGCCTGCCCATCTCCTCTTCAACTCCAGGTCGATGGGTGGCTCCCCGGCTAGGACGCACAGGGCATCGGAGGAGACTGTCCGGTAAGCCTTCACCATTCTTATTAGCATTTTCCTTTCCCCACTCGCCAGTCTCCTCCTTGTGTGGGCATTCAACTTGTCCCACCATACTCCGGACGCATACGCTAACACTGCCACATACATCCCTCTATATACCGTGCGCAGGGCCTCTCTACCTACTCCCCATTCTTCCCTAGCCATCCTTACCATCCCATAAAACTTATCCCTTGCTTTCCCTACCACATACTCCACATGCTTCCCAATTATCAATCTAGAACACCATACCATTCCTAAGTACTTGATCTCCTTTACCATTTCTATCCTAACTCCTCCATAAAATAGGCGTGGTGGCCTTTCCTCGTCAAATTTTCCCCGCATCATCATTATCTTCGTTTTCCCCTCTGACACCCTCATTTTACTTTCTTTACACCATTCCTTTATTACTCCTAGTATCCTGTTTTCTTTTTCCTCCAGCTCGGCCCTCGAGTTTCCTTCCACAATCACAACTCTATCATCCGCATATATTTCCTCAGGGAAGTGTCCTTGGCCCTTATCTTTACACTCTGTATTGCCATGACATACCGCTTCCTGCCACTCCAGAATTTTCTGGGCTCTTTGCAGACGACCTAGTTTACGCCGTTAGCGACCTGATCAGGACGAAGCTTCCCATGTCCTACAATCGTTTATACACAAACTCGGGCAGTGGTGCACTAAATGGAGACTCAAAATTAACCCTGCCAAATCTGTTACCGTGACGTTCTCATACCGTCGGAGGTTCCAAGAAGTGCCATTGTTTTATAATGACTACCAACTACCCCTCGCCTCAACCCACAAATATTTTGGAGTCACCCTAGACCGTCGCTTAACATTCCAAGACCACATCTCAGACGTCATTAAGCGGACGAAAATTAGAACGAACCAACTAAAGCCACTCCTCAACAACCACAACCTATCACTGTCCAACAAAATCATTCTGCATAAAACCTTAGTTCCTCCGATCTGGACTTACGGTCTAGCTATCTGGGGGACGTGCTCGGATTCCCAATTTAGGAGACTCGAGGCTTAGCAGAACATCACGCTGCAGCGGAACATCATCCACACCCCACCATTTGTGAGGAATGCAACAATTTATAAGGACTTCGTATTGGAATCGCCATCTGAACTTCGTCGCTTCTGTATGCAAAAGCTCCACAGAAATTATTCCGACCATTTCAACCCGCTTGTCACAAGTGGCTTTGCATCCTTGAACGATAGAAGACTAACCAGACCTCGGCATATCTTAGATTTCCTCACGCCTCCAACCGAGTAAAAGCCAACGTCAGATACCTTGACGCAGAACTAAAAAGATTAGCAATTTAAGTGCTTACACACATGTCAATGAGGTATGATACAATATTATGTAACAGACTCAAACAATAAATAGAAAAAAAAAATCATCCGCATACGCTATCATTTCGAACCCTTCTACTTCCACTCTTCCAATTAACCTGTCCGTAACTTTCTTCCAAAACTGAGGGCCGAGTACTGATCCTTGAGGGCATCCCATAGTCACAACAGGCAGACAAACATCGTGATCGTCATGAAAATTATGCAATAATAATGAGGCGTGGATGGTCTTTTTCTACGCCTTTTCACTGCGTCCCCCGCTTGTGCGGTTTAGGAGTGTAGAGAATTTGCCAGCCTGACCCGTGGCCACCTCTTTGTGCTTCTTGTTGTGAACGTAGAGAACTCGATCCAGCAAATCCAGGTAGCGGAGCGTGTCAGACGCAACTGTGTAGGCTTACGTTCTGCGAGATCCAGCCTCCCGTCCTTCCAGCGAGAGCACTCGAGGGATGTTCTTTGCGTCGTCCGGCTGTGCATGGCAGTAGGCGCATCCCTACCTTCGCCTACTGGCTAGGTCATGTGAGCGTCCACGCCAGAAGAAATTAACCTCACTGTGTCGTTTGAAGTCTCTAAGTGCCATTCCTCTTGCCAGGCCTCCAAGGTCCTCTCCTGTTCGTTTTCCCTTGCCCTGGACTGGCCGCAACTAATACCACCGGCTCGGAGACAGCCATGTATGCACCTTCAAAGGACCTGCGATGCTGACGTGGGGTGTGGTAGTATTCCAAAATTAATTCAGAGTACGGCTTCCTGTTCCACTTCTTAACGACAACGAGAACATTCTCTTGAATTGTATTTCTAGAATTTCTTAATCTTACTCATGGAACGACCATGTCATGTCGTTTATGTCGTCTAACTCCCTGGATTTTTCCTGAAACTCCGAAAAATCCTGGATCGATTTCACTTCTCACTCAACTTTTTCGAATTTGCCCTCCCAAATTGAGCTTGTCACCCTCAACTGTGCCGTTTACGTTGTCTGCGTTAGAAATGCATTTTACTGTTATTTCTCGACCCTCGGGCGGATGTTGTGTGATTTCATTTTCCCAGCGTCCTGCGTGTTGTCGTCAGGCTCCCTGCTCGCAATAAACCTCTCTTTCCCCTTCGCAATATTTGTCCAACTCGTTCTGAGGTAAAATAATGTGAGCGAACCGAGAGAAATCGATAGCAAGCACCCCGGTCGCTGTGTTCCTTCGCAAGTCACTCCTCGCTCGATAATGCACTTTCCATGGAGTATAATAAACCGATTGGCAAGAGAACTTGTCATTAAAGGCAAAACAACAAACTGATGAGTCTAATGTCGTTCACAGCTTGTGTTGGCACAGGTCATGACAGTTTAGGAGCGTTCAACGACTTTCTCTAGATGAGTTCGCATCTCTCTGACCGTCCGATGAACACAAATAAACCCCTAAATGACCCAAAGCAGCTTTATTTTTTATAAATGACGTTAGGAAGTGCTGAACAGAATTTGACATGAGTGCCTTGCATCCCAGACCTCCATATTGTACTCGGCAACTACTTCTGTACCCGTTCCCTGAACGAAAATATAAACCAGAATACATCAGAAAAAGAGATTCTTCGAACATTAAATTTTTACGTTTAATGAAAAACGGCGTTTACAATTTTGATCAACTTCACGGGGTACTTTCAGGTAATTAGTACGTTTTGTTTTGCGTCTATACATGCAGTGAACGAAGATAGAGGGTCTCTGCATATCATAATCGTAATGTTCACATGTCAGCTGTTGTGCAGGAAGCCTAGTCGAGTCTGCTCAGGTGGACTGTATTGTCACTGTCGACGGCAGTGTTTGTAGCTGATTTTCAGGGTTAGGTGTACGAGGGACGTCTTGTCTTGAGGCGCCCGCCAGTGACCAACCGGTGACCTCCAACTGCAAGGGGTTTTCATTATTTTTCCGGGACCCACGTGGGTTGGCGCAGCTCCCCCCACCCCACCCCACCACGTCCCTTCGTCGGTTTCCTTCCCTTTCTCCCCCCAGTCAGTGCGATCATCCAGCTCCCCTCGCACCATCCACTACGCACCCTCCCCTTGCCCCTTCAACTCCTTCGCCACTACCTACGCGTCTCCGTCGTCGTACAATTCCGACTCTTCGTTTCGAACACCCTTTCCCTCACTCCTCTTCCTTCCGCCCTTCGTCGCCTCCTGCAGCGGTTTACTCCACTCGCCCCGCCCCCCACCTTTCCTCTTCCCTCGCGTCCTCGACAGTCTCCCGACCTTGACCTCCACTTACGAGGTGCATCGCGCGCCTAGTCGATGACGCGTCAGGTCGATTGGTCTTGAGGACCGTGTCAGGGGAATGGGGAGGGGGTTGGGAGGGGCGGGGGTGGGGTCTGTGGCGACGCGTCAACAGCTTCTTGTTTGATCGTCTGGTGTGGAGTAGGGGATGTGAGGTTGTTTTGGTTCGGAGAGGTGGGGGATATCGTGTTCCTCTTCCAAACCCTTCCCCTCTCCTGTCATATATCCGGTGCACTCCCTCGTCAAGATCCGGAACGGAGCTCGGACGTTCCACCCCGAAACTTGTCACTGCTCCAAACGCTGACATAACGGTTCTGACATGCGAACTGTCCTACGTGAGTGTTGGATGAGTTTGACCGAAATCACGCTTCAACATCCCTACCCGAAGGATAAAAATCGGTCTTGATAGTTGATCATTAGGGTTTGAGTTCTCCATGGAGTCTCCCTAGATGTTAATCCGGAGGGGGGGGGGAGTCTGTAATGTACCGCGAGAACAATTTTGGTCTTTCGTACAAAATCGCAGTTACAATTTTGATTCAACGTTGGACCTCCTCAAACGTAGATACAGGGAAAAATGTGTGTGTCAGGATTTTCTGAACTTCAATCGTTCCAGTCCTTTGCAATATTGAGATGTCGGAAGTTCGTTCGTTGTCATTCTACAACAACATCCGCACTCCTCTTTGTGTGTAGGACCTTGGAAGGCCACGAAGTAGACAGGAAAGTTATGTAATCCGCTGAAAAAAAGAAGCGAGAGCGGAGCGGAGCGGGAGCGAAGTTCTCTTCAGATCTTCACGTTTCAGACCCTACTGAGTCCAAAGGTCTGCGTGTTTTCACAAACGGGATGAAGAGAAAACCAAACCGGCACAACGTCCATATTAAGCCTCCAGGTCACTGTGGGGGCCACAGTAAAGATATGAGCGAAATCGTCCTCAAACTAACTATAGTTATCGTAATGATTAAAACACCAAATATTTTGTTAACTAAAAAGGCTCTAACAATTTTGATTACATGTTTTTTTGTTACGGCACACAACAATGCCGCAAATGCTCATTGGTGGGAAAATGACCAGAGCAGCACAATAAATTACCCTAGATTGGGACGAAAATCGATTTTATCGCGTTATTCCTCAATAAATTCCCTCGTAAATGATACTAGGATCTTTCGTAAAATTTGGGGTGTTAGTTCAATGAAATATCTATACGATGAGGGTTTGATGACGCTCCTCAGATGTTTAATAACCAACCACCGCCGTTTCTAACAGTTTGTACTCGATAATTCCGAAACAGTAAACACACTCCTTCATTAAAATATCTGGTGCGTAGCAACACACAACTTTCCGCCACCCCTTTAAGTTCGAACACCACCTACATAGGCGGGCGCTATATCTTCGTTCAACGCATTTTTACAGGAACATTTATGGAGAACAAAATGTAGGGACTAGTTAGCTGAGAGTACTCCGAATGTTTGATCGAAATCGTTAGAGCCGTTTTCGAGAAAAATGCGAAAAACCCTAGTTTTTGGTACATTTTCGTCCCCCCACCCCCCTTCCCAAAGGCCGAAATCGTCCATAACCTTATTTTTGTGTCTACAAAAAATAACGAACAAAACAAAAAAAGAACCAGCTCAATCGGATCAGCCGTTCTCCCGCAAATCGAACTACAGACACACACACACAGACATACACACGGACCTCTCTCCGAAATTAGGTTTTTTAGACTCAGTAGGGTCTGAAACGTAATGATCTGAAGAAAACCCAAATTTTTTTTTTTTGGGCCGATTACTATACTTTCCTTCCCTTCGGGTAGCGGAAAGTAAAAAAGCGTGTTGACAGTTACGATCCTGTTTTTGAAACCCACAAGTTAAAAATAAATTGGTATGGGTGAACTACCTTCCAGGGAACTTTTCAGAGCTTTTTCAGGCCTTGCCCAGAGTAGCAATTGTGTAGCTCCGCAACATCTAGCCAGCAGGTCACCATAGCAAAATCCGCTCTAAACTAACTACAGTTATCATAGTGATCAAAACACCAAATATTTTTGTTTCAAAAATGAATTGATGATTTTGATTAAATTTTTTACATGGAGAGCTATCAATAAGGCCTCTATCGTAAAAATGACGAGAGCAGCACAATAAATTACCAAACATTTCGACGAAACTCGGTTTTAGCGCAGTTTTTACTTTATAAACTTCAAATGTTACTTCAAAAAAATTGGTGTCATAATCCAATCATAATCCATCCTGTACTACCTACATATAGAGGCCATTTCAGAAATTCCGGAAATTCAACCCCCGCCGTTTCACTTACTACCCGATAACTCTGGAAAAGCGATTATTATCCTTTTCAAATTCTCTGTGCACCAATTGCTCAACAATGGTCGGGACATGAGTACGAGCAGCACAATAAATTCGGGATCTGTAAGCGCGACCGTTCTCCGCCGTGAAAAAAAAAAATTGAGTTAATAATAATATCGTGTGCGCCGCATCACACAACTTTCCTTAGCTCTACGTCAATTCCATTGTGTTCAGGGCTTTTTCTAGTTACTCAGTTCATTTGAAACAGCACTTCACGGCGTCAGAAAGCGGTAGAGCTTATAGTTCCGGAATATATTGGGCTGCTCGTACTCATTACCGGGCCATTATTGAGCAATTAGTACACAGAGAATTGATGAGGCTGTAAACACGGTTTTTTTTTAAAAGGATAATAATCACTTTTCCAGAGTTTCGAGTAAAGACCATTAGGAATTAAGTGCAACGGTGGTGGTTGAAATTCCGGAATTTCTGGAGTAGCCCTCGTATATTTTATGAGCATTATTATAAAGTCGCCGTATTGATTCTTGATTGAACTGCCACTTCAATTTTTCTGAAGATCCGAATAACGTCAGTGGAGTTTGAACGGAAAAAACCACGGTAAACTCGTCGAAATGTTTGGAAATTTATTGTGCTGCGCTCGTCATTTTCCCACGAACCGGAATTTTCCGATAGTTGCCTTGTCGGTGCATAGTCGTCTCATTAGGAGCTGTTTGTATACAAAATCTAATCAAAATCGTTACAGCCGTTTTGAGGAAATGAATATTTGGTGTTTTGATCGCTATGCTAAGTATAGTTAGTTTTGGGCGGATTTCGCTCATACCCTTATTTTCGCGACCTGAAGGCTAGATATCAAGTTTGAGCTGATTTGGTTCAGCCGTTTCCTCTAAAAATCGTTCACAGACTCACATACACACACTCACTCAGACAGTTTTATCATATGGTGTCTTTCGGACTCAGTAGGATCGGAAACGTTAAGATCTGATGAGAACTTAAGATTTTTTGCAGCTGATTACGTAACTTTCCTTCACACTTCGTGTAGCCAAGGAAAGTAAAAACGCCCGCCGCAGCCACCGTTCCTCTCACAACTGCCCTCCTGTGACTTCTCCCGGTTCCTGAAATTAGAGTCATGAAAGGACGACGCTACACCGCGATTGTGGCTGAACAAGATCATAAAACACGATTTTGTAAAATGTTTCGTTGATGGAGAAAAAACGTTGGCGTAAATCTGAAACGTCCGAGAGGAATTACTTCAAAATAAATATATACTTTTCGGTCAGGCTGTTGTGTCGTTAATAAATGACAAAAGCCAGTGGGCGCTGAGCGAGTTCTTCGACACCTGCACGAATATCTCGTAAATGCGGTGGGTACAACCCCTTTTGTGGTTCTCAACATTCCTGTCGGGGGATTAAGGTACCAGCCGCCGGGAGATGAAATAGATCTGGCTCGCCTCCGGGTTCTTCCTGCGGTAAATACAGACTAATATTTCTGTTTCGAACTCCTTGAGTACAAATTTATCTTGGATAATGTGAGTTACGTAGAAATGGTGCCAAGAAAAGCAGAAACCTCGGCTCCAGAGCCGGCAGTGGTACATTCCGGAGTCGGTTGAGTAGTTGCTCCTAATTCATAACAACCTTGGCGTGCCAACGTGCAATAAACTTCCATGGGGACTGTAAGCGTTGGAGTTTGCTAGGCTGGGTCAGAAAATAAATATCTGGCCCGACGCATCACACAATTCGACGATTTCCGTGGCTTTAGCTACTAATTATAATTATTGAGATTGTCAACTCATTGTGCTGCTCTCGTAGAATGAGAGTCTGAGCGACACTTGTTGGTTTATGTCTCCAGAAATTCGAACAGTGACTGACTAAAAAGACTGGGGCGGATTGAGTGAGCAAGGAGCTGCCAAGGCGAAGGGTCAGAGGAGTGAGTGACGGGAGAAGGGGTAAAGGAAACCCCGTATGTGATTGCTGTTGCGGGAGTGTTGTGATTTTCACGCTTTAGTTATATCCCTCGCCGTTTTTAATTGCCTCGTTGGGCGTGGTTATCTGTATAAGTTCCGGACTGTGTCAAGTTGGTCCTACTCATGCCATGACCATTATTGAGCAGTCAGGGACACACAAATGCAGTCACGACAATGCACGGATCATCTGTGAGAAGCTGGTTTCCATGAGCTCCAATTACACGGAATTGAACGAATGCAGGCGCAATGCAAAGGGACCAGTTCGACCGGAGATGGGAACTAGCTACCAATGGGAATAACTGAAGTTAGATGATCCCTAAAACTGTGACAGGATTTCAGAGCGCGAGGCAGAGTTGAAAGAAACTTCCCAAGAATCAAGAGAAGAGGTAAGCCGAGTTAATCAGTCGTACCGGATGTTGGCAGATAGTGATTGATCTATGGAGTTGTGACGGAGCGTGGTAACTAAGACAGCAGCACCAATTTTACCAGGGCAGTGAAAAGGGTCAATCACTGGGGAGATCTTGGCCCCGGCCATCAGAAAGAAGGCAGCATCAGAAGCAGATGAGGCCGAAGATTTGAGAGGCTTCAGGCTACCACGCCTGCAGAAAGAAATTAGTACAGTCTTCGATACATTAATTTCCAGAGCGTTTACCTCACAGTTCCGTGAGGACGCGAGGATTCCACAATCATCTTCATAGGCAAGCAGCAGGACGTCAGTGGCGCTATCGAAATCCAGCCCCCTGTAAGCGAGTGAATGAAAAATAATACATTCCTTCGATAAATGAGGCTGTTAATCGGATATTTTGAGCAGATAAGCCTCAAATAAACGAAGAATATCACCCGCAAAAAAATTTGCAGTGAATAGTGCACTGAGGCCTCGGACGTTTCAGAAAGTGGCGCGGGAATGAGACTGAAGTTTTCGACTTCGTGTTTGGATGATCCCCGATGGCTTCTAGGGAGACGTTTTTCAGAGCAGTGTTCTGCGCATCTTCCTTTTTAATGGCATAAAGTACTTACGAGTTTCACAGCAAGGTCGGAAGACTTGCCGTCAAGCCATGGGCCGTCGGATCTGATCTGCGAAATATTTTCTTCAACTCCTTGCCTCAGGGCACGCTGAAAATCCCTCTCTCCCTACGTACGGTCGAATGAGATCCTGAAGTTCAACTTCCTCAACTTGTAAACCTATTTTCGATGGTTTAGGATGGTCGGTGAGCCCTCTTCGTTGTCAGGTACAGTGAATATGACCTTGAGTCCTTGCTTCCGTCATCCAAGTATGGACAGCTCCAAATGACGCAACTGTTCCATGAAAGTATCGCCTGTGGGAAAATGACGAAAGTAGCACAAAAAGTTATTAAACATTTCGACCAAAATCAATTTTAGCGCAGTTTTTTACTTTCTTTGGCTCTACAAAGTTTCAAACGCTGCCGTTTCACTTCCATTTCTCACAGTTTTTATTTATTTATTTATTTTTTAATTTAAAAAATCGTGTTTACAGCCTCATCAATTCCCTGTGTACTGATTGCTCATTAATGGTCAGGGCATAAGTAAGAGCTCCTCAATACATTCTGGAGCCTTATGCTACTACTCCCAACGTTAAGTGTGAAGTTATGTTTTGCCAATTTCGAATGTTTGTGGTGGGCTGAGGACAGTTGCTTGATGCGTCGTACGAGATTTTTTTTCTTTCAATACTTTCGAACGTGCATCTGACGGCTTTGATTGAATTCGCATAAAACGTTTGGTTTCTTTGGATACCTGTCCGACGGAGATGTAGGGGGCGGAGGAAAGTTGTGTGATGTGGCGCACATTTATCTAATAATCAATGAGTGAGTTATTTCAAAATTATACAAATTTCGTTAGTCGTTGCAAAGAAATTCAATCAAATCGGTATTGTTCGTTTGTTTTCGTTGAATCGGCCGAACCCTAATTCGTTGGAAAATCAATGCAATTCCTCAGGTGCCTCTAACGCCATCAGCTTCGTAGGGGTAATTCAATAATCTACGACCTGTCGTTGGTTTTCCACCGCTTGGAGCCTCGTGGTGGGGTTTTGAGGGCTTGTAGCGCCACATCTCGTCGTCGAGGGCCTCAACAGCGCTAATCGCAGTCAATGATGCTGTCGCCCCGCCTTCACAACTCTGTATTGATTACGACGCTTACCCTCCTGGCTTTTTGCTCTTGCGCAAACCCCCACCCCACCCCTTATTTCTACCCTACAACTCTTTTCACAACACCCCCCCCCCCCTCGACCACCACCGATACCCGATATTTTTTATGTTTTTGGTAGCAATTATGAAAAACCCTCCGAGTTGTTTTGCTATCTTGGAGGATTCGCGCGGGGCGTTAGGGTGGCGCCCTGTCGACAAAATAAAATCTTGACGAAACGCCAATTTTCTCCATCAACTGTCGTATTTTGATGAGCTCTTTCTTTCTTTGTTCTTCGCGATGAATTGGTTTCAAAGGAAAAGACAGGCGCCGAGAGATTCTTTCACCAAAGTCCCTTGGGGTTCGAGCCGTCGGAAATGACCTAAAAACGGGAACAGTCGCGCTATACTTTTTGAAAAATGTTCAAAAAAACCGTCGTTCTCAGCGGTTTTTGGCGCTGATCGAACAGTATACTCCCGTAGCATTACCAGTATTTTGAGAGCCTGTTCTCACCTTTAGGCAGCAAAAAACAGGATCGCGTTAAAAAAGGAAGAGTTTTCGTCGGATCTTTACGTTTACCAGGCTGGGGTTACTAATACCCAGGATGATGAAAACCTGTTGATATATTTGTCAAAGCAGAGGCTGTGATGGTGGCGTACAGACTCTCCAGGCTTGGAATAGCTAAGATGACGCAGGCTATATTCGAGAACTTGGAAACCTTCACGGAGCTCGGCATGGTCACTAACATGATGGCGTCCTGGTACCAGTTACAAAGTGCAGCCGAAGGAAGCCCGTGGAACAGTGAAAGTCGTCGATTTCGGCCTCGTAGTGGCATCAACATCTACACATATGGATCTATAAAACCTTGGAGAGCACTGGCACTGCTCTGGGTTCCACTCATCATAATGCATCAGCTCACTACGTCAAACTGGTTCGTTCCCTGTACCTGTATGACCGTGAGGCATCTCCGTCACAAGTCAAGAGGGCAGTGAGAGAATATGCCAGGAGAAAGCTTCAGACTTACGGAACGCTGCAAGAGTTAGGCACTCCAAACGCTTGATCTCACGACCACCACACGAGATAAGACGTAGCCTTGTGATGATGGAGAGGATGGATCAATGTGCCGGAAACGAGGGGTTTTGGCAATGTCTTCGAAGACCGCTTCCTGGAGGGTAAGGATAGCATTGCAATCGTTTCAAACATCGTGGGTTTTCTTCAGATCTTCACGTTTTGAGTCCTATTGAATCCAGTAAACCTTATTTTCGCACATTGTCTGTGTGTGTGAGTCCCTCTTTCTCCTTCTCCTTCCTCTTACCCTCTCACCATCTCCACCACGATAGATGACTACCGGTGCTGGTACTGTGGACAGGCGTTCAGACCATCGCCAAAGGTCCAAGGGCCCACGTTAGGCAGAAGCATACTGTGGAAAGGAATGAGGGGATTGACGTCGATAGGATTGTGTCCAGGTATGCTTCCGAGGAGATTCGCCTCATCGCGGTTGCTGAAGAGCAGGCTGCGAGGGAAGGGGTATGCAACGTTAATAAACATCTGACAGAGCGATTCTCCTCCCAACTATAGGCAGACGTGGTTCAGCGGCCCCCAGAATGTTGGCCAGATCAAATCTTCTAGTACCTTTCGAGAAGTGAGATTCTGAGGCTTGCCGAGCAGGTGAGTTGAGTGAACGGTAACGAGGATTCTCACCTGCAGAGCCTGGCAATGTGTGGACGAGGTTGCAGGTTATCTGCACTGCATTTTAACAAGAGTTGCGTACCCGACCGATGTGGGGGTGCAGTTTCGACATTATTATCCGAATTTCATCAACCACGAGAGAGTCTAATCCACCATTTAAAGCTGAATAAAATAACCGTACTATAAAATCCGCTTCTTATCCAATTTTTACGTTCCTTGAGTCCGCTATATAATCGGCTGAAAGATAAAAGGCCGCCTTCAGATCGTTCTGAGGCCGAGAAGCATTTGACAAAATGACCCGTGTGTCCGTGAACATCATCATGGTAATCGAAACACCAATCTTGTCATCGTAAACTGCTTGTGATTGGAATTTCGAGAGTTGGACGAAATTATTTATCAAGCGAAGAATAAAAGTACGAGATACGTCGAAAGTTTCGTCCGTCGGAAAAATGAGAACGACGAGAGCAGCGTGATGCGTCGAATCGATTTTAGTACAGTTTTTCTCTTCCTAAATTCCGCTCACGTAAAACTTCCTCAAAAACATCGAGTTAGCGGTCCAATGAGCCACATCTACGAGGGAAGTTTAATATTGGTTATAAGATAATTAGGCGTAACCCTAGAAATCCCCGAATTCAAATTATTTATTGTGTACCTATAATTGCGTGACTTCTGTAATTCCGGAACAGAAAAACGCCTCACTTTCTCGACAGTCTCATAAATTATCTATTCCCCGGTTAATCGATAAAGGTTACGTAATTAAGGGCAACCCAATAAACGGCGGAACGTTAAGCATTGCCGAGAGTTGTGCCAAACGTTAAGTTGAGCTAGAACGACACAACTCGGACGTATGGCGGAGATTTCCCTCAAAATCACAGTATATTAGTTGAATATCTCTTTACATAGTATTTAATACTATTTTTAAAAATTGGTATTTAATCTCATTAAACATGCAATTTAGATTATAACTTCAAAACAAATAATTTTTTAATGGTTTCAATCCGATGTTATTATTTTGCACTTACTTGTAAGGTATGATCATTTAACTTATTTGTTATTGTTAATTAAAATAAATCAATGATATAAAAAATAAATAAATTCGGCACGACGTATCACACAACTTTCCTCTGCCCACGCGCACGTTGAATGCTTATTATTAGTTTACCTGCTAATAAACTGTTTTTATTCAGTTTATACGAAACTAGGATATCAGCGTAGCCCGCGAGATTTAGGAATTTATTGAGTCGCTCTTACTAACGCGACGACCATTATTGAGTGATTAGTGATGAGGCTGTCAACATGAATTTTCCGAGAACGATCGTGTTAACGGTTTTTGTGACGGGTTTAACGCCAATATATAATAACGGCGGCAGTAAGATAAAAACTAGTCTTTTCCTAGGGGACAGAACCAATCGCTACAAAGTCGTCAGGTCGCTAACTGGAAACAACACGATTTGGAACACCTAAGTTCTATCACTATTAACGTGACAAAAAGAGTTTTTGTTTCAGTAAAACTCTTAACTGATCCAATGTCTCCCGGGAAAATGTTTCCCAAAAAAATAAATAAAAACGATGTACTAGTAACCCTTATACTACTCAACATGGTAGACAAATGACGCAAAAATAAAATATCGTACATTTATTCAAAGAAAAAAGAAAAGATCAGGTGCGCCACATCACATAATTGTCCTTAACTCTGCGTCAATTCACCGGTTTTCATGGCTTTTGCTACTAATTCAATGTATTTTTCATTCAGTTAATTTGAACTAGTTAAAACACAAAAGCGGTAGAACATAACAGTTCCGTAATTTATTGTGCTCCTCTGATCATTATTAAGCTATTCGTACACAGAGAATAAGGCTGTGCACACGGTTTTTTGAGAAGGATAGTGATCATTTTCCCCGAGTTATCATTAAGACATTTAGGTGAAACGGATAAGTGAAATGGCAGTAGTTGAAATTTCGGAATTTCTAGAGTAGCTCTTGTATATCTTTTGATTGCTATTAAAGACTCATCATAAAGTTACTTGATTGAACTACCACCTCAATATTTCTGAGGATTCTAATAACATTTGAGCGGAGTAAGGAAGGAATAATAAGGAAGGAAGGAAAAAATAAGGAAAAAACCTCGCTAATGTCGATTTTCGTCGAAATGTTTCGTAATTTATTGTGCTTTTCTCGTCATTTGCCCACAAATGAGGATTTTACGGTTTTGTCGTGTCATTTTGAGCAGTCTATACACGAAATTGAATCAAAATCGTTACAGCCGTTTTTAAGAAAATCCCTGCAAATTATTACACAATGGTTTATTATTCTCATGAACAGCTTGACCCAGTATTAGTGCTCCCCCATCCAGCATCGAATACTAGTAAACCATACGAAACATGACCTGACTAGAATGGAACTACGGAAACGAAACTTCTGATGATTTTGCCCCGTCGTCGGGTCGGGGAAATTGGAACAGGGGTGCTTCGAGCGAACCCGTTGTGAGTCGAAAGGGGAGTTGAGCGGCGGCGTCGTTGGGAGGCGAGCGAGCGCGGGTGGTTTTTTAATGAGACGGGCGGGGAGGGAGGGAGTACAAACGACGAAAGGTTGACTTCCGCTGTAGTTCCCGCGTTGTACTGCGTTTTGTTAATTTTTTTAACAGTTTTTTGCCCATAACAATCATGGGCTTCGTCCGATCGGATTGCCGAGATGGCGGGCACAACTAGATACCAAATGGGATTTTTGTGCAAAAGAACGAATTTTTTAGACCACTTTAAAGGCACAAAACGGCCAGAACGCCGGACAGCGGACGGACATTGCAAATTTGGAATCTCCACATCTTGAAACGTAAAGTATCAAATTTTGAGGGGGGGTTGTAAAAAATTTTTCGTGACCGAAAACAAAGGGTTATTATTCAGAATAAATAATAAACCAAAACGCATATGGTGCTGTGATCACTATGCTATAGTTAGTGTTAGACGGATGTTGCGCATACCCTTATTTTGGCGTCCCAGGTTGCGGGCTAGATATCAAGTTTGAGCTGATGCGGTTCAGCCGTTTTCTCTCAATCACATTCGCAGGCGCACGCAGACCGTTCCTCCAAATGCTGTATTTTGGACTGAGGAGCCGTTGAACTCCTCGAATTGTCATTAGAACGTTTCAAGAAACAGAACTCAATTTAAAATACCGTATGACAGATTTTGATGCGAACTTTTTTCAAAAATTTTACCCCTAAATCATTCGACAGGATCGCAACGGATCCATTAGTACGAAAAAGCGTTTCGATACTAATACTTCTCAGAAATGAGTTTGATTGATTCGCCACTGAAAAGGCTCTCTTTTAGTTAGAGGGCTTTAGGAAAGAGAGAAAACATTGACTGGTTGCTGGGCGATTGTGCATCACAAAACACCTACTTGCAAGAAAGTTTGGGGAGAGCTTCATAAATTAACATTAACATCAATTATCGTTCATATCATGATAAACAAGCTATGAACAATCTATAGAAATAGCTCATTCATTTATCTAAGCTAATTTGGTGTTGTAACTCAAATTCACCCGTGCTTAATACGTAAATTACCTGAAAGTAGTTATTCAACTTGAACTTGAGCACTAGGGAGTGTGTAAGCCAAACGTGCAAGTGTATGTTCAAGTTCTGTTACTGGGGTTATAATAAGGAGAAGGGGCAGTCTGAAACAAATGATTTGACTGGTTCTATGGGATATCGAAAACAGAAGAAGCAATTGCGTTTTGTCAAACTCCAGTTATTATCTTAATGCTGCTGCTGCTACTCAACCCAACAAATTATTCAAATTTAGTCTCTTTACGTTACTATTCCTACAGTGTTGAGTTTTTTTGTCTTGTTGCAGAATCGCTGAGGGAGTACAACGGCCTCTCTGTTAACTTATATAAACCTTCGGAGTTCGAAAAACTCGCTCTCGCATTAATCTCACCACTTCCGAATGAGCAAGACTTCGCGATCAACATATGCACCCTTCTCTCTAATGAAGGAAAACACTGTCTGAAGCTAGAAAAGAGCCCACGGTTCCTCCATGCTCTGTTGGCGCACGCAGCTGTATTTAGTAACTGTAAGTTCATGCCTTTCACTTTCCATGCACCATATAATTCGTCAAATATTTATTAAAAACCTGTAGAATACCTGGCAAAACAGAATGAAAGCAAATAAAAAATAAGCGTAACATTTCTTGGCAATTTGAGCACTCTTAAATTGGAACGGGTTCCCACTTTGTTTTACTACGTTTCCCTGGCCCATCTGAAGAATGAAGTTTGGTGAATCATCACGAGTAAGTCCGGATTCGGGTTTTAGCATTAATTTTCCTGCTGATTGTATTAAATGCGAGATCTCTTCCCCATCCTTTTTGGTCATAATGTGGGCAGAGTTCCTTCTATGTGTTAATTAGTTTCTCAAGTTTGGATTGAAAGTTGGTCAAACACGCGTGGTATTCCGGTTGATGTCCCAGTGATTTCTTATTCTACCAATGAGGTGTGCGTTTGTCCATTTGAATGGGATTTTACTGCTTTGGGTAGTTCTGGTTTTCACGGAGTTGTGAACGTTTGCTCACGTATATCTTTCCATCTCAGGACTATTTTTCGCCATTGGCATTATCTATCGTTGGGCTACGAGAGCACACACACGATCACTCTAGTTTTTAGTCTGCGTGGCAATTGAACACATGGAGGCAAGCACGACCTTCTCTTTCCAACTTCCATGAATGTCTTATGGTAGAGTGGATCAAGCTGAACAATTAGAATGACCAGTGTGGGGCTCCATTTCTTCCTCAGTCGCCAAAATTCTTCAGTCTGTGATTAAGCGAGCTTCCGGTTGAAAACATTTTAAAAAACACGATCCACACCAATCTACGCATCAGTTGCTGGAAGAGCACTAAGGCCTTACATAACCAAAAGGGTGTTCTGACTTTTTGGTTGCTCTCAAGCAAGGTTTTTCTCACTCTAGAGAGAAGTGGTGTCAAATAAAACGTGTTCGCAGTTGAACTTCCTTTGGCACATGACACTCATAGGCAAAGATCTGGACCAGGTGGGAAACTCAAGCTAAGGCATTGATTGATGGTCAAGTGATTAGGAATGAGCTGGTGGCAATGAGTCTGAATCATTCCTTTTCTCAACATTCAACTGTGTCAACTCCCCTAAAACTACATCTTGACGCCATTTCTGCCACCTCTTCTTATTTTTGTTTTGATCATTTCTTCATTCTTCGTGATCCCTCATAGTTTCTCACGAGGTAGTTTGTTTAATCATTTTACATTTCAGATCACTCTATGGGCCAATTCGTTTTTCTTTTTATAGGTTATGCTTGCTTAAACCTTTTTCTCCTCCCACCAATGCATCAGAACTGAATTCAAGATTTACGCTACCCAACAGCAAATTTAAGTTGCAGTCTAGGTTTTCCTGCTGCATCAATGTAGGCACTTCCATCAGAATCTGTTGAGTGTTCTGTTGGTGTAATTCGAATTTTCATTGATGTACCCATAAATATGTTTTGAACTAGGTGTAGGATTTGTCTGTTTGCAACTAACATTCAATGAAAATGGTGGGAATTGTGATTGTCATTTGCAGGTTTTTGGCATGCAAGAATGCTTTAATGAGGTGTTTATAACAATCTGTTCTAAAAAACTCATTTTACATGTACTGCGTTCTTCCCAGCCCCTCCATAAATGTTATTCAATGCGCATGAGATTGAGCAAGCGTGTAGAAAAGACATTTTATTACTTATATTTATCAATTAAATATTTTATTTCAAACAGCTTGTTTCTAATGTATACTAATATTTGTGTATTATGTAAATGTGGGTATATTTTGGCCTATTAAGAAATTGTCCTTATTCTTATACTTTCCCTTCTTTATTTTACAGCGACTTACCGTGTTTTGTTCTCTGAAATTTATGGAAGAGATCGTGGGCACCCCATGGATTATGTCTGGCAGGACACCATAAGTGATCCATACATTCTAAGGTTGGCCGATGAATCGCAATTTTCTGACATACCAAATGACAGAGCTCCTTCACCAAATTTCTTGACGTTGCCGGAATACAAAATGGAGCCGGAAGACAATGAGTTATTTAGTTTAGGGCGGACTTTGGGAATACAGGATTATGTTGGGCAACGATTGTGCCAGATCGCAACAGTTGTTAGGAATCTAACGTTTGTATCAGATAATGTACCTGTAATGGGAAAAGATTTGACGTTTCTGAGATTTGTTTTGTTGTGTTGTTCTTGTAATTATAATGGTCTGCAACAAATGGGTTGGGATATGTTGGGAAACGTCGCATCGGAGATTACAGTTCAATCTCCTCTCATTGACGACGTAATTCTTATTGCCACTAAGGGACTGCTTTCCGAAGATCGAGCAATCATCCTTTCATCTTTAGAAGTCTTGAATAAGCTGGCTCAATGTGAGAAAAATGAAGATTTTCTCCTTCGAACACTCACCCAAGAGGTTTGTGAGATAACTCTTCCTTCCTTTATGTTTTCATTATCCGCACAAATACGATTTAATTTACCTTTTATCCACTTCTAGGTGTACGATCGTGTGTGCTCATTTCTGTCTTTACATGACATTATGCTCCTCGTTTATACCCTTGAGTGCCTTAATGCCATCAGTTCTCTGGGTGAAAAAGCCTGTAATTGTATTTTGAGGGTTCGTGGCTCCCTTGATGTTTTAGTTTCTCTTATAACTGTGGAAGTAAGTAGCATCAATGCATCGATATTAATGCTTTGTTGCATCATTGTTTCATTGTCTATATATAATGCTTTGTACGTTTAGGCACAGAGTTACGGTCCTAAGGCTTGTATACAAATGCGAGTTGTTGAAACTGTCAGTGGAGGGGCAACAGGTGTTGTATGTCAACCTACCCAGCCTACTACTTGTGCAACCTCCACTACGACTACTGCTTCTTCAGTTACGACTTCTAGTAGTACATCAAATGTAGTCACTATGACTTCATCCACATCTACATCATCTGCGCTAAGCAGCACTGTATTATCATCTGTGGCAGCCGTGTCCTCTGTCTCAAACGTGGTGACGCCAACTGCTACTCCTGTTGGAATATCTCAGTCATTGCCGTCTCTTTCAAGTTCATTGAATCAGCTTACTCAACAATCATTGACATCCAAGTGTAAGTTATTTTTACATTTCTTCGCAATACTCATGGTTTTCTGATGGATTTGATATACATTGTTGTTCAAGAGTGATTAGAGATAATATATATCCAATTACGTAGTTGTGGTTGCATTTACTCGGTCTAAATCAATCCTCATTTTATGTATGCAACGAAAATTTGTTGCATTCATCGGCTCACGGACATCTTTTCATACTCTTAGTGCTTATATGCGTTTTATTTCCTACAATATTAATTTTTTATATCAACAGAATGCTTACAACAAAAACGTATGAGTTTTAGTGGAAACATTGTTTTAAAATAAACGTAGAACTTTTTTTTACTGGTCGTTGAAATATCCTCTTCTCGATAATTGATATCTTTGTAGTACAATAATTGATACAGTATTGATATTACACTATGATTATTCCCATGATCATATTATCTGTTTATGCTGGATAATACTTGTTTATCCTCTATGGGAAAAAGCACTTTTTTCATAAATTCTGTTTCAAAGGAGTAATATGAATTGCCTACAACCGCCATTCAACATGATATGAAACATTTATAGAGCTTGGAGAAACTAGATGAAAAGGCGAAAGGAATACTGGAATGAAGCACTTGAGTCCTGCAATTTTAGTGATCACATTCAAATTCAATTCACTCAAGATATGAAATTGAGATTAGTCTCACCCCATCAGAATAAATTCGTCTCTACTGTGGAAGTGATAAAAGTGTTCCATACTTCATAGGTGCTGTCACCTGTAATAAAGAGTTATGTTCATCTATCGCAGGCTTCCTACATTGTATAGTTGGAAACAATTTTTCTTGAAAAACGTGAATAAGCAGCTTCTTACAAATGTTCAAGTATAACAGTATGATTAAGAGAAGTGGAAAGAAACAAAATTTAGTACTCATGCACTAGGTTTTGCGTTATTTATTCAATTGGAAAAAGGATTTTAATCATCAACGTATTATTTGAGACAGGAGAAATAATAATTATTATTACTTACTAGTGTTATTATGCTGTTAAAAAAACTGAATGAAAACCTTCATTAAAGGATTGTTATCCTATAAAATGCTCCTCTCAAAGCCACAATTCCTGAACCAGGTTCCTAAGTACTTCTATAATGGTTTTTAGAATTACTGAATACATTCAACTCACTCTTCTAATGTTACCACAACCCCCCTTTAAAATATAATAGAACGGATTTGCACCTGTTAAAAAGTACACTAGATTATGTGAAAATAGCACACAAGCTGGAAACCGTTGAATTTTTTGAAGATCAGCCTTCTTCATTTGTTCATATTGGCTGATTTCATGCGTTGAACTCATGTGAGTGATTACTTTTAAAATATATGGTGGCTCAACCATGTCTTTACTTATGTCAGTGTTGTTCATGGAGCATTTTCTTCCTTTGCAGCCACTACTATTACAACAGCCAGCAGCATTAGTGCCACTAATTCATCACATGCTACCCAGCAAGTAGCTCAGGAAAATGAACAATTTGCATTGGCTTGGCTCCGCAGTACATTTGAGCCAGTGACTTCGGGACACATTGAACAAGCTGAGCTTTACAAACAGTACATAAATTATTGTGCCAAAATTGGCCGGAGAGGAGTCATCGCACCTCTACATTTTCCTCGTTGTGTTCGGTAAGAGAAAAGTCGCACTCTTTAGTGTGCTCCTATTGAAGGAATTAGTTCTGATAATATTTTGGTGCCAAGATTACTGACTGAGTTTCAATGGTGTGATGAATTTTATCGCTATGATGTAGTCAAAGGAGAAATAAAAGAGGCAGTATTACTATTGAGAAAGATAAATAAAGGGAGTATGATCACTCAGAAACATGCTACAGGAGACTCAGGGACATCCTTGTATTGATCAAAAGAAATGGCAACTAGCTGGAAAGAGGAACAACAATGGTACAACAGAAAATGTTAGTGTTAAGGGGTGAATGTCCACTGTGGAGTAAGCACTCTCAAGTGCGAATCCCTGTGAACCACAAGAATGCTGAGTTACAGTGTGGCACAGAGCACAAATAAAAGCTAAACCTTTTCTCTACGGAAAGAATGTAGAAACTCTGGTAGGGCCCTTCCTCACAGTAGCTCCTATTCATTATCCATTACTGTAAGTTATGACATGATGCCTCTACATTTCTACATTTTCACGAATTATCGCTCGTAGATTACTTACATACACACATACCAACATTCATAAGTTTTATAAGAAATGATAATCCAAGTACTTCTGATATTTTTTAATCATTTGTTGGGTACATCTGTCATCACTATCTAGTAAGACGTATGATTACTGGCCTGCTTATTTATTTGGTTAGCTTATTGTGTTTTCTGCCTTCATCCATTTATTTCAGACGATTATGAACTTTCCTCCCAGCATTTGATGTTCTTCTTCCAGGGGCTAGCACAGTCTAAATCCTCAAGGGTACCAGAGTATTTTCAGAACAATAAAGCAGTCCTGATGAGCTGAATTTACCTTAACCCTTGGTGGTATTGTAAGGCTTTTCACTGTAAAGATGAATTGATCACTTTCGTCTCTTAATATTTAAAACTCAGTAAAGTAACAATAATAAGTTAATATCTGTGATAATGCTTGTATAACGTGGATGAGAGAACGTATCCCATATGAAAATGTGCACTCTGCATTTATAGCATGTTGATTGTTGGTAATGTCAAGAAGACTGTAAAGCACAGTCTATGCAGGGTGCAAATTATATTCCACGCTAACACTGATGATCTTAACTTATTTTGCCACAATAGTCAACCCAGTTTTTATCCAGTAGTTTCTTCCATAGGTCAGTGTTCGGTGGTACAGTTGGCCCAAAAGCTGTGACTGGCGGTGACAGCACACAACATTTTTATGAGGGGATCATGCTTAGATCTAAACCTTTAATCCCGTCAGTTCCTTCGTCTGGAAGTCAGAGCTCTTCAGTTCCTACTACTCCTTCGCCCATTCTGAAGGCCCAGTTGAGTGCTCCACCAAAACCAACGCCTTCTAATACCCAACCTCTGAAGGTGAGTTCAATTATTGATCACAAATAGAATATTTATAACTATAGCGATGAACACCGATGGTTCAATGGCTGGGAAATAGTAAAAGTTTTGGTTGAACTTTGTGAGCATTGTCTCATGTGCTGTGTGTGAAGGGTGGTAAAACAGCTTTTCCTTCTTTTGTCTGAATAATGTAGGCTAATTGGTTGTTGATTGTAATGACCCCACATTATGAAGTCACTTAACTAACTCTAGTGAGACTATTGAATCTTTTGCATAAATGAGCTTACCGGTTGACTCACTTTCTTAGTAAAACCTTTTTCCCTGGCTGTACATGAAAACTCCTGTACTTCGGTATTAAAGAAATTGGGTTATATCCGCCAGTAGGCAAATTACTGAAGTTAACGTACCTGTTAGGTGAGTCCGTCTCCTCTGGCTTGTGAGTTACTGTGGGCAAGCGCTTTCGATGTAAAGACAACATCGTCTGGCCGTTAAGTCAGTACTGGAGTCAGTCAGTTGGTCGTGGTCTTTATATACAAAGAGAAAGGTGAAAGGGGTGATGGGTTGGGGAAGGGGTGAGGAGAGGAGGTCATGTACCTCAGGGGGAAACCCCCTAGAGATAAATGGGACGCGTTGGATGGTCTGTCAATTGTGGAATTTACGTCTTTTTTGTGTAGGGTGGTCTGTAAATCCGTCAGTTGGTTGTTTTCGTTTGTGTAGTGTTTTGAGTGGTGTGAACATGGTGTCGCATTTTGTGTTGATTTGTTCATTTATGATCTGTCCATTGAAGTTTTTTTGCTTATAAATTTCCATGTTTTCTAATATGTTCAGTTTTCGTCCTTTGTATTGTTTGTGTAGTAAGATGGTGCAGTCCTGTATTTTGGTGGGTTCATGTCCAGTTGTTTTGAGGTGGTTGGCAAAGTTTGAATCGTCTTTGTTCCTACTAAGAGATTTAATGTGTTCTGAGTATCTGGTCCGCATTTTTCGTTCTACAACATTACGAAGAAACTCACATCCAGACCTTAATGATAAAACATGATATCAAACACTATGCCAGATATGTAGATGATATCATCTGCATATTAGGCCGTGATAACACTGACGATATACTAAAGGACTTAAACAATATCCACCATAACATCCAATATGACATGGACAAAGAACAAAATAAAACTCTTAATTACTTGGACCTAAAAATCACACGGTTGGACAACGAACTACAATACGACATTTTTAGAAAACCTACCGCTACCGACACGACCATACATTTTACATCAAACCACCCACAACAACATAAACTAAGTGCATTCAGACACATGATACGGAGACTAAAAACTATCCCACTATCTGAACAAAATTACAAAAAAGAACTTGATATTATAAATACTATCGCAGAAAATAACGGTTACTCTAAAAAAACAATAAACAAATTATTAAGACAATACGAATCCAAAACACACGACTCAAAAACAGAAAATACACAGACTTTAACAAGATGCTGCACTTTCACGTACACAGGACCACAAATATACGGAATAACTAACATCCTCCGAAAGGAAGGTAAACAAATTGCATTACGTACGGACAACACACTTAGAACCAAACTAACTGCAAAGACTGAAAAGACAGACCCACTCGACCAAAGTGGGGTGTATAAAATAACTTTTACTTGTAAAAACGCATACATAGGACAGACAGGACGAAAAATACGGACCAGATACTCAGAACACATTAAATCTCTTAGTAGGAACAAAGACGATTCAAACTTTGCCAACCACCTCAAAACAACTGGACATGAACCCACCAAAATACAGGACTGTACCATCTTACTACACAAACAATACAAAGGACGAAAACTGAACATATTAGAAAACATGGAAATTTATAAGCAAAAAAACTTCAATGGACAGATCATAAATGAACAAATCAACACAAAATGCGACACCATGTTCACACCACTCAAAACACTAAACAAACGAAAACAACCAACTGACGGATTTACAGACCACCCTACACAAAAAAGACGTAAATTCCACAATTGACAGACCATCCAACGCGTCCATTTATCTCTAGGGGGTTTCCCCCTAAGGTACATGACCTCCTCTCCCCGCCCCTTCCCCGACGCTCCATCACCCCTTTCACCTTTCTCTTTGTATATAAAGACCACGACTAACTGACTGACTCCAGTACTGACTTAACGGCCAGACGATGATGTCTTTACATCGAAAGCGCTTGCCCACAGTAACTCACAAGCCAGAGGAGACGGACTCACCTAACAGGTACGTTAACTCCTGTACTTCGATTCCTGGGTCGGAATTCGTCTTATTTGAAGTCTTCATAACTACGCATTTTTGTTATTATAGCATCCTTACATCATTTTGGGTAAGTGAATGCCATGACTCACAATGATAAACAATTATCATAGAAATCTCATGAAAACTTCAATTTCATTAAATTACTTTCAATACTAGTGGGGCTAGATTAGGATGTACAGACTTGAATGTTTGTCACTTGAATCAACGTTTTCATAGCTGTTGCTCACACTAAGTGATTTTGTTAGTGATCCCTAAAGTTCAACTTTTAGTTTAATTTTAGATAATTGTCTGTATACTGTTGGGTTGGTCACATTGGAACTGAAACTTACTATCAATTGTTAATTTTTACTCAGCTCAACTAGCTGAGTACAGTTGTATTCTTGATGAACAAGGTCTCTCGTGGTTGATCTCACCGAAAATTTCCTTCTGCTTCTCACTTTTGTCTAATTTTCCTCCAAATTTAATTTGAATCAGCAGTGTTCCTGAAATTAAATAGCATTAGTGCAAAATTCTTTTCGTCAATGACAAATGCAGATTACTCGATTAAAAGTTTATGAAGTGACAAACTAGCAAAATTATCCATGTACATTTTATTACTTTCCTTGTCCCTCAGAGCTAGGAAAGTATTTGTAATGGGAATAAAATTGAGTTTCGATCTGGAATTGAGGACTTCACTGAAGACAGTCGAAAGTTCAGCTTAGTGAGGAAGGTTCTCTCTACAACCTGAATCAGTGATCTTCAGTGATTTAGTTTGTGATAGAGGTGAGGCAGCCCCCCCCCCCTCCATTTTCCACCTAGCTCATATTCTAGTAGTCTGAATCATCGTATCACCTATCTGTATCCTTTGAATGAAAAGAAAATTCTCAGAAGGTGGTCTGTGCGTGTTTTTGTGTTTAAGTAATATTTTTCGGCCCTTTCTTAAAGGTGGTGGTCAAAGATGTTACTACTGTTTGTTGTTCTTGCTGGATTGCTGTGTCCGCTATTACCATACAAATTAGGATCTTACTACTTCATGAAAGTGCAGTCTGTGCGTGAAATAATGAAGGCTCATTTAAAGTGAAGTATAGCGTCCATGTTGAATTTGTGGAATTATTGAGATATTAATGCAATTGCCATTTATTTACTCCACATGTAGACTTTTGATAACTGGAAGCCTGTGGTTGGAAGAGTGATCGCTTATGTAACTTTCTATGAGCCATTTCTCTCCCCACTCTCAAGTTCACTGGCTAACAGTCCATTTTTGTGGGTGTTCTAAAATAGATCAAAAAGTGAAAGTAAAATGTTCTGATGGATACAGCTTACTAAACCAAAATGGCTGGTTCAAGATTAAGTGGAATTGGAATGAGAAATGTATTAGAACTCTCTTACATTTTATTATGTTACTCGAACACCTGAAACACTTAAGTTTCTGACTGGGTTGGTAGTTGCCCTTGGTTGGTATGAGGTGGTTATGCTATTCCTCCTTAAGTGCTAACCCATCCTCTTTATTATTATTGTATTATTGTATTGTTTGAACTTGTATTGCTTCACTGCATACACATGCATATATACTGCATGTATATTCATTTTTAATTCAAGTCTTGTTACATTGTGAAAAACGACTATTATCAGTCGGTGGGATTTCTTAGTCGCAGGTTGGGGGAGGGACAAGCCCACCCCCTGGAGACCCTGGTACTACATCACTTATCAAAACTCTACTAGCTAGCAAGGTAATGGAAAGTCCGAGATTGATGATCAGGGTAATTAATGAGAGCCAAAACTTGAAAAATTTACTGCAACTAATTATTATTCATTACTTATTGTTACATTTAGTGCTGGTAAAATCCTACTGTGTCATATGAAATCAGAAATGGTACTAGTGAGGATATTTGTGTGCAAAAACGGCATGGGAATAGTAATAATAAAAGCCAAATGGTGCTGATAACAAAATTTAGCATTATCTATCGAAAGCGTTGTCAATTAATGAGAACGTGGAAAGTTGTTTCGTTGAATGTGTTATTGTGGTCTCCATTGATCCCTTCAAATGTTCATTTCTTGTCAACTCGTTCATTCCTATTAAATTTTGAGTCTTCCATTTCAACTGTGACAGAAAACCTAATCATGGTACGCCACGGGAGATAGCAATTATGCACTTACTGTCATAGTACTCATCCAGTCAGTAAAAACAATTTTCACATTCAAAAAAATGATATTAGATGGCTTTGGCCGGTAGAGAAATGTTGAGGGTCACAGGAAAAATAACAACTGAATAAAATGATGAAATGGAAATTACGTTAGTAGGACTGGCACAAGGAGTAATGGTAGTTAGTGACAACAATTATAACTAGAAATTCCAACATTCTGATGTCTCATGGCTCACAACGGAATCCAGCTATTCTGGTTTTCCAAAATTTGTTTATCAAGTACATTTCAAATATAATTAAAGTTTGGTGTCTAATTTGAAGGTTTTGGCTTTCAATGACTCAATTTTCCTGATCATGATTCAGAGCAAGCATGCTTGCATGAGATTAGAAATCTGTAACAATATGCAGGTAATATTTTTGCAGGTTTTTCATGTTCTTAACTTAATTATGTTGTCGGTTACTAATATGTTGTCTGACAGTAATACATTAACCAAGCAAGTAGCTGAAATGGAGATGAACTGTTGAAGAAATAATCATTGAATGAGTATTTTGAAGTCACTCAAACTTGACTTTCTCATTAGAGTTTGGTAGGCTTGACGTATTTTCAAGACTATGTATCCCTATAGTCACTCTTAAGCACTAACATGTCCAAAATATATAACGGCACACTTAGGATTACGCCTGATTCAAACCTATTCAAATGACCATCCCACCGATCCCTTGCTTGATGTGTTCACACTTTGTTGGTTATATTCACAGAACCTCGACTTGAAATCACTTGTGTTGTGTATTTTGGAACAGTTTTGTAATTTGGTTTATGATTTCTGCGTTTATTAGTATCAATATTTATTGCTGCATTTGGTAATATTGGAGCCCCATCACTAATAACAACTGCGTTGGTTTGGGTTTGTGTTTCTTTTTTGTTTGATTTCTTACAAAGAACATTTCATGGTGAATTGTATCTTGAAATAATTATGATTTGCCATCTACAGGGTGCTTGTGTCTACAACCTATTCATGGGAGCTGTGTAAAGAGAACAATTATTTTTATAGTAGCATTTCCCAGTTTTCAGTGATCCTGGAGGTTCTTTTTTATTTATTTATTTGTTTTAAAGTCGTCAATTATAGTGATAAAGCAATAGAACATTGATAATTGACTGCTGCTCTGTAGATGAATAGTCACTAGATACCATTTCGAACTACCATATTTTGTGTTTATTTTTATTTACTACCCAGCCTTGCATCTACAGGGAGGGAATTAATGCAAACAATTGAAATGTAGAACATTACATTTTCATAAAATCATTAGTTTTAGATAGCACATAATTTCATGCCAGGGTTTCTTTGCCACACCCCACGCATCCCCATCCTCTCAACACCCAACCTGTTGTTTCCAGGTGGGGCTCTTTGACAAAATTATCTGCCTCCTTGATCCCTTCAACAATCTCATGGCCTATTGCCCACCATAAGGTAAACCTGTTAACGGCAACGAGAGCCCAGAGGGTACCAACATAGACAGAGGATAACTGGATTTGAAGGAGAAAAAAGCTGTTAACTTGAATACTGCCTGTATATCTGATATGATGAGGATTTATGCCCCTTTGCTCCACTAACAGTAGCGACTTACCAAGCAGTATAACTGTAGCTTTGAGCTGATGGTGACTACATTGCCCGGTGAAGTTAAACTGCATCGTGGTGTTCTTACTTATGCCTACCATTCATCACTGAGCCATTTGTGAATAATACCCAGTTCAATTCACTCCTCTCTCCCCTTTCACCATCCTCAGTTCTCCATCAGAACGCACAATGATAAGCAATGTGAGGCTTCCCCCCTCCCCACACACACAAGAACTAACACCTTGTCAGTTAGTAGTGAATAAATGAGCACCTCACAATTCATTGAATGTCTTCCTTTTAACACAGTTTCCTTCAATGCTACTCGTTATAAGGTAGGTGCATATGTCATACTCAGGAAAGCGTGCCTCAGCAGTCTAGATATCTGACCCTAGACTGTAATTGTTTCATGATCTTACACCAAGGTATTGTCACACATTGGAATCTTTAATCAGCTGGGAAACTACATCAATTTTTATCTAATTCAGACAGACATGTGCATTTTGGTTTACTAACTCTCAGTTCAGAGAGTGGCGGTTTGAATTGTCCATGAAATGTTGACATCTGTAACTCTACCGAACTAATCTTCAAAGGCTTGTTGGCGCTTCTTAAAAATCTGTTTGGGAATTATTACAATTGTCAGTGCTGTTGATGTGGTAGCATCTTGAATTCCGTTTCCTTCTGCCTCTCGAAAAGAAACTCTTGATGAGCCGTCTCATCCAGGTCAGTTTTCCACTAATCAAGGAAAAAAGCAATATAAAGCTGAAATAATCCAACACTTTGGCTGGGCTCCCCAGAATTCTTAGTCTTGTACAAACATTTTGCAAACATTATGAAACCTGCCTGAATAGTCTTAAGTGTACCTAGCAGTTGCTGATGCATTCAGCAATGGAAATAGTTGATATATCTCACACTGAGAGCATCCCTCTAGGAGGATATAAGTAGAATTTCACAACAATTCTGAGCTCAGTTATTTATTAGTTTACTTTGTCATTTCAATTACATTAATTCTATCGTGAAGAAGTAAAACGTTGATATAATGACAGCCTAACTGAGATCATAAAGACTATTAATAGCTTGATTTGTGTTAAAGTCGCAAGTGTAGGGGGCTAATCATCCGATAATGAATATTTATTTGCGTTTTTTTCTCAAATTCAGGTCACGCAAAGGCAACAACAGCAAAAATTACTGCAGCAACAACAGACCCCACTTCAATATAATTCATTGCTGAAGACCAATACTGAAGAGACTACTAAAAGTATGGGAACACAATTTCAAAGCAAACCCTTTCTGAATTACAAATTAAACGGAATTCGTTCAAACAGTGATGCTTCTCTGGTAAGAAATTTTTCTTATTCTAAGTTATCTGTGTAGACTTCACGACAGTTGCATTATTTTTTGTGAATTATACCCATTTTTTCAGTTACTTAATATAACTGTAAATGTGTGTGTGGGTCTTGTGTTACAGGAGAAACTCGAAAATTCCAATGGTCAGTTATCATCTTTTCTGAATGTCGGTGACAATTTGGCTACCAAACCTCCACCCCTTGCTCCACTGAGTTCTATACTCAATTGTCAAACTCCAGTAAATCCAGATGAAATAGGATCTGCAAGTAATTCCTTGGCTTCAGTGGGATCAAGTACTGGCATCCGAGATAGCTTCAGTTTAACAGGTATGATGTTTACTATAACTCTTTAATGAAGGACATGAATGTTCTGTTCCAAATAGTTTGAACATCGTTTTATTTATAATTATAATACATTATTGTGAGGTGACTCGTCATATTGAAACGAATGTAAACTGATAGCAGGTAATGTGCCTGAGTATTGAACCAATTTCTTCACAAGGATGGTTGTAGCCTGTATGTAGCTGTGAACGTGTATTCAAAAATACTAGTTTCATACAACATGCCTCAAATGGCTCACGAACTGTCAAGGGACGGGCAAGGGGTTGGCCTCTACCAGAAGTTTACGATTTGATTTTGCTAGGCTTCTTAACATGAAACACTCATCCAGCTTGTATCATTGCTAGAACTACTGCTTTAGAACTATCTCCTGTCAATGATGCTCTTACACTACTTGTGAACCTAATTAGTTAACGATCAGGGTCCTTGTCAGGGAATGGGTTTACCAAGGCTAGGATTATTCTACTTGCCATGATTCAGGGGATTATATGCTCTATATCCTCAAACTGTTGTTTTCCTCCTTTTAAAGTGGGGAGTAATATACTTGGTTTATGGGAAAGAATTTGAAATAAGAACGGATCTGCTGGGTGTAGGGGTATATTGTCATCACAAAAGCTTTAATAGAGGGGCTCAAGAATGTTACAAACTAGGTTGTACTTTAGGACGTGTGGCGACAAATGGGTACTCCTAGTAACGTCGAAATAACGGCTTACAACTTCTATGTTGGCTTTGGAACAACAAACAATACTTTTTTTACTTAATTTGTGATGTATGATGTTTGTACAGAGTAGACTAAAGTTACTGTATGATAAGTAAGTCTAGATTACCGAGTGTTTTATTAAAGCGTGAACTTCAACTTGGCATCATTGATTTGCAGGTGGGGATGAAGGTGACAACTCCATGAGCTCACTAGATGGCTTTCTCTTGAATGGGTTATCTAGCCCTTTGGATCTTGATGATACAAACAGCAAAGACTCATCTCCAAAAAGTTTGATGCTCGCTGATCTTCTTGAAAAGAATATCGATAAAAATGAACCCCCAGTGATGAATGGGTCTCTTAGGATTGGGGATAAGGGCCTTGAACTTGTGAGAAGCAAAGTAGAAGAACGAACATCAGTATTGTGTTTACCTAAAATTCCACTGAATGGGTTAGAAACTGATTCAGAAAAAAGTAGGGACTCATTGAAAAGACCTCCATCTTCTGAACCTGACTGTGATATTGCTGCTAAGAAACCCCACCTGAATGGGGACATCAAAGCAGAAGATATAACTATAAAAGATGAGGTTAGCATAGGCATTAAGGAGGAAAGGAAAGAAGAATCAGAAGAAACTATGGATATTAAGGAAGAGCCTCCTGAAGAAGGTACACTGTTTCAAATTTGTCTTGTCTCTTTATAAGTTTGAAGTCTTTATTAGTCTTATATTATCTGTTCCTTACTCTCACTATGACTGAAATATGAATGTTGAACATGATATATTCAAATCTTGAATTTATTGTTGTGATTGTTTCCTTATTGACACCCTCGTAATCAACTACTACATGAATAAGTAAAATGTTTTCCTTTGCCCATCTTGCCTAAACCACTTTTGTTTCGTAGGTAATGTTTCATCAACAGCAGCAAATCTTTACGCTGCATTAGCTGCTGATGCTCTTGAAGATGAGCCCATCGAAGAACTCGAACAGCAAGCCCAGCAACCTCTACTCCTCACACAGACTCCACCCAGGCAAATCCTTGTTGCTGCAGGCGGCCAGTTGACCCAAAGGGTGGTTGTAGGGGGACAGCATTATGTAGTTGCACAGCCTCAGACTGCCCTCGTGCAGGTAATGTTTTAACCCTTTTATTCAAGGTATAAGTTTCACGATATTCGTAATCTTTCCTTCATGTGGTCCCAATTGTAGTAAAATTAATGTTTCGTATTTACTAAAATGAACATACAAATAGCCCTCCAATAACATTAAAATGTATAGTTGAACCTCCCCGGTTGGTAATAACAAATGTAACTTTTTGTGTGAGTGAAGGTAGGGGAACACAAGAAACTATTTGATTCAGTTAGACAAATGAAGTCATTAGAATCGAGAAAGGATTTTTATCATAAACAAAAAATGTACCTTTAAACTAAAGTGCTATATTCAATTTGCATCACTTCAAAATCCCTCTACTCTAACTACTTGACCAGGTCATACTATTTCAGCTAACTGGAAATTCGCAATGTGGAATATTGTTAGTCTATTGGAAATTCTACCGTTATTATTACAAGTGGGGCTACTGTTAGCTATTGGAGCTTTGCTGCAGGCTGATTAGTTGTTGAGGCTCGCCGACATTGATCCTTGGTACTGCGTTTTTTAGATATTCGAAGGCAAATGCGATGTGATAGTTTTTTGGTGCTATGATTACTTCATGGAGGCGTATGTGTTGAAGTTTTTGGTAGTTTCCCAAAACTGTGTTTAACTAGCACACAAAATAATATGTTGAAAGAATATCCAGTAGCTTTGTGCTCTCAAAAGAGCTGACACATTGATCTTCCCCAACATTACAACCATACTGAACAAACAAAAGTTGTCAATAATAATTGCAGTTTTGGTTGCAGTCCTGGAAAATAAATTGAATCCATGTGAACGATCAATCAAGTGCAAAGGGTTACTCAAAATGTTGAGCCATACTAATGTACCAGTACTCAATTTTTACGTATTCATATTTTATCTGAGTAAATAATTGAGTATCTACTCAAATTGTTATAAGTCTCTACTGCTACTTGCAGTTCAAAGCTCATCTAAAATCCACAATAAAGTGTCTTGAAGAGTGACATGGGTAAGAGCAGGACTGAATGGGTTGTATGCAAAATCAAACACAGAAACTTACGAAGATTGAGTTAATTATATCAACACATAAAATTCTCCTATTTTACTTGTGTAAAGTGAGAAAATGAATAAACGTAATAAACTAGCTGTTTTTGTACAAAGTGACATGATGCTTTAAAAAATATTAATTTTTTAATGCAATGTTTGGTATAACTTTTTTTAACATTTTCAGGGACAAACGCAAACTGTTCTAGTGGCCCAGACAGCGCAGCAGCAAGGAACAGGGGCAAAAACAATAATAATTTTGCAGCCCCAAAACGTACCTGGTGCTCAACAACCCAAAGTTATTGTGCAGAGGTTGCAATCTCCTCCCCCTCCTCTTCATAACCCACAACCACCTCTACCCCCTCCACCACCACCACTGATGGCCACAAACCAACAGATACAACCTGTAGTAACTGCGCCATCTCCCACGAAAGCAGTAACATCGCCAAAACTTATCAACACAGTATCCACTAATGCCCCTCAAATTTCAATCTCATCGCAGATACTTCAAAAGAATGTCAAATGCTCTAAGCCAATTTCTTCGCATTGTTCGTCGTCGCAAACTATTAATCCCTCATCCCCAGCAAGTATTCCTTCTGTCTTAGCTCCATGTGCTACGCCAGTTACTGTCGCACCTTCTAGTCCTATAGCTACAATTATGTCTACTCCTACTCCTGTCGTGTCCTCTACATCTGTGATTAACTCTCCCATTTCATCATCCAATGTTGCTACTGTTCCTCCTGCAAAACCTCCTGAGCCACAAGCACACTTCCTCTGTGAGTGGAGGGGCTGTATGAAGTAAGTAATTTTTACAAGAGTCATACTAATTATTTTCTTTGCCTTCTCTTAAAACTGCATATTTTATTCTTCTTTCAATATTTTTTTCAGGAGTTTCAAGTCTGGAAATGAAGTTTACATGCACGCAGTAGATTCTCATTGTCCTCAAGGCAGTCAAGAAATTCAATGTTTGTGGGAAAGGTGTGATGCTATGAAGAGAAAAAGGCTTTCACTGATGACTCATCTCCAAGACAAGCACTGTAATGCTGATGTAAGTCAACTGTTGTTAGTAGTATGAGGATTCAAATAAGTTTTTTTACTAAACTTTATAGGAGCAACTTTACCACACCCCTTCCATTTATTTATTCTTCAGAGACTCAACTTACACGTTTTATGTTGTGTCTTTCCAAGGTTATGAGAATGATGGCAGTACGTCGAAAACAGCTTTCTGTTACTGGACGAAGTGAAATTCCAGCACCAATACCTGCAGCACCACATCCTGGTTACGCACCAAATGCAGCTTTCCATGCTATAAAACGACACGCTTTAGAGTTTGTTAACCCTAAAGAATTGCAGGTAAGTTTATTTATGTGCATGCTAACAACTTGAACCGGAGCTATGTTAACCTGTGAGGAAACCTGGTGAGACAGCTTATGCCATCCTCCTATCCGATTGCAACTTACTGAAAAAATGTGCCCTTTGAATCTGATGGTTTCTTGTCCAATTGACTATCATGGCTCCAACTGGTTTCACGGTTTTCATTTATGTGAAATTTTTCGTTAGAGAATCGTGAGTACTGCGTTATCTTTTATCGCTTGGATTTAGCGAATATTTGCTGTGGTTCGATTTGGTAGTTGTCGGGCCACTCAACACGGCTGATAAAACATTGTAATAGTGTAAGATTGTGGGAATGTGGTTCGTTTGGAATCGCTAATAGCTTGTTCACAAGAGCTAAATACAAACTTCACGCAAGAACTGATACCAGCAGATTATCTAACTGAATGGCTAACTGAAAAGCCAACAATTTTTGTAAAATGGCGATTTTTAGTGATATGGCACATATTCTTTTCTTGGCATATAAACAACCAAATTATTGTATTTGGTGTTACAAGAATCCTACTATTTCCCTAGAGCATGAACTGTGTACTCTATGTGCCATCGCTAGGTCTGGTTTCAGGGCAAGGCCCATAGTTGACTGGTACCTTTTTATTCGAGCAATGGTGGTCGGGAAATAGTGGATGTCAGAATTGATTTAATGTCATTCTAGCAGGATCTGCCATACTTTCTGAAGACAACATAAAACATTCCCCAAAAGTTTCTTGTGGTCACTATGAGTATTTACAGTTCTGTTGTGTGGTACTACCCATAGGCAAAACCAAGACAGGAACAACGCCTATAATAATTTACCTTGTACGCTCAATTCACTTCCCATTACCAGCCATACAGCGGGTTACCCAGTTGACTTGTGAACTCAAGTGCAGTAAGCAGGTATGGCCAAGGGAAGGTTTTAATTCAAGTGAGGTTGGTGAACCGCAACAATTTTTTAGAACACTTCTCCAAGCAGTCATTTGAATCGCTCGAGCAATCCATCAGTCTGTAGACACAAAGCTATCGTCTGAGTTTCATTGATGTGCAGGAGCTTCATGACTTCCCGTGAAAATTGTGGATTCAAAGTTTGTGCTTTGATCTAAGTGTACTTCAAGGGACAGCCTAAATCTGAATGAGCCCTTCCACCACGTTTTCTGCCTTTCAGTAAATATAAATAAACGCTTCTGGTCACTTCCTGTAGTAATCTACCCAAACTTTGTTTAAAATATCATAAATATTCATTTATGTGTGTTATGTCCCTTTGAGGTGCGAAGGCAAATGTTGTGGGGCATTTGTTTGAAGCCCTTCCTTAGGTATCAAATTTTCTTCCTGATCCTGATCTTTCTCTATGTATGCAAAATGAACAAAAACGCACGGTCACAACGTAAAATGTGTTTATCACTGTGTGGTGGAACGAGATCACTGAACATTGTATTCCACTTTTGACACCAATTGTTTGAAATATGACCAGAAACGAACGGAATTAGATTTTATTACTCTCAATCAAAATCTCCACAGAACAGAACCGCAACAACTCGTCATCAAGCTCCTAACTATTGACTAAGTTCAACAATAGCCGATGTCATTTTCCAGCAGTATTTAAGGTTGCAATCAACTCAATAAGTATTTGTCAGATAAACATTGATACCCTTTTTTTTGTATTTGCGGATGAATGTGAATACAAAACACACATAACATTTCATATTATTTGAGTTTTTGGGTGAATATGGACTCTTTGCTTCGTTATTTTCTATTTTGAACTACAATCGATATTGATCTTCATTTCATGCAGCAGCAAAGGGCTGTTAAACCAGGCCCTACTCCTGTTCCAGTTCAGACAGAACAGGTTAGTGGGTGCATGATTGAGTTGCAGTTGTCTCTTTCCATTAAATTCCTCATTGTTTGCATCCCAGCTTGAACCTTCAGAGGACATATAGTGTTGAAGAAATTGCATGGAGTGACTTTTCCCTATCATAAAGTATTCATTAGCATCATGGAAGGATTATTACAGTATGGGATGTTGGCGGGTATAATCACTTATTGATAAGTGTACATACCTGTTTTCTCAGGGGGAAATAGCTGTGCGTAGAACATATCGAATATTAAAATTCAGTATCAAAGGTCTAGTACAAATCTGTCTGAAGTGCAGCCAAAAGTATTAGTGTAGTCTCTTCTCCACTACGTTAATTCATTTCACTTAAAGGTGACAGTAGCTTTTCCTTTAGCTGGTAGTATTGGTTGTGAACTCAAGTCCTGTAAGTTGACATATGAAATTCTCATATGCCACTCACTGTACATGCCCTAGTTGTTTGGAGCTCCAGAAAAGCTTAACTTCTACTCTTCATTCTTGTGTAGATTTCAGGAAATTGTGATGCTATAATGTGCATTTAGAATGCAATTCATTTCAAGCAGCTTAGTACTAATTACTACATATCTCCACAGTGTACCAACACACATACTCCTGCCATCTCGTCCTCTAGTCTGAACAAATGAACCGAGATGTCAATATTTGGTAGCGTCCACTCTGTGCTGGGGTTTGATGCAACAAAGCAAAAGTTTCATGTTTGAAATTCGGAAGTGAAAACGTGGTTAGTTGCCCATACAAGGACTGATGTGATTGGATGATTAAATCAGCCAATCAGGTCTGTCCAATATTGATCAGCCATCACCTTCTAATGAGCTAGGCCTAAGAAGTTTGACAATTGTTGCCAACTAGTCTCTGCCATCTAATGTTTGGGGGTAATCAGTCAGATTCACATTTTTACTTTCCGCTACCCGAAGGAAAGGAAAGTATAGTACTCGGCCCAAAAAAAAAAATTTTGGGTTTTCTTCAGATCTTTACGTTTCAGACCCTACTGAGTCTAAATAATCAGATCTTTACGTTTCAGACCCTACTGAGTCTAAAAAACCTAATTTCGGCGCGTGGTCCGTGTGTGTGTCTGTAGTTCGATTTGCGGGAGAACGGCTGATCCGATTGAGCTGGTTCTTTTTTTGTTTTGTTTGTTATTTTTTGTAGACACCAAAATAAGGTTATGGACGATTTTGGTCGATGGGAAGGGGGGATGGGGGACGAAAATGTACCAAAAACTCGGGTTTTTCGCATTTTTCTCAAAAACGGCTCTAACGATTTTGATTAAACTTTCAAATTATCTTCTCCTAATCAATACCTAACTTTTCTTCTCCATACATATCTCCATGAAAATACGGTGAACGGAGATGTAGGCCTATGAAGCAAAGATAGGTTTCTTACGCTTTTCGGCCAAACAGCTTCAGCGATTTTCACCAAATTCACAGGATGTTTTTAAATAGTTAATACCTACATATTGTTCTCAATAAATGTTACTGTGACGGTCCATTGAACAGAGATAAAAATCAAAATGTGTCAAAAATAACGTTTTTTCTAACATTTCCGTAAATTCCAGGGTAAATTTTTCACTAGATGTGATAAATCCTAATGGAGTGTCTTTTAGTCACCCATAGCAACATTTCGTTCTGTACAGTTATTTCTGTATATATATGTTGAACGGAGATATAAGCCAAGTTAACTCAGAAAAGGAGATTTGTCGAATATTAATTTATCGGTATTCCAATTTTCTCAAAAATGGCTCTAACGATTTCGATCAAACTTTCGGAGTACTCTCAGCTAACTAGTCCCTACATTTTGTTCCCCATAAATGTTCCTGTAAAAATGCGTTGAACGAAGATATAGCACCCACATATGTAGTTGGTGTTTGAACTTAAAGGGGTGACGGAAAGTTGTGTGTTGCTACGCACCAGATATTTTAAATTGAAAAAATATTTCTGGCCTCATTAGCTTTCCCCATTAGAAAGGTAATATTTTTTGTTGGATTTGAAAGTTGAAATACATGGCTGCCTATAGTTCAGACTTCAGCTTTATATAACTAAGTTAGAAACAAAAATCCAAGCTATTTATGTTACTTCAGCAACTTTTTCATTGTATATATTTGGTCCCTATGGAAAAGGAGTCTTCTCTTGTTAGGTTTGACGTAGTTCCACATTTTGTCATGTAAATCAGCACCCCTAAAGAAGATTGGCGCACCTCTGCCAAACATAAGGCAAAATGTTACGCACCTGGGTTTTGTTTAAATGTATTTTCTTTCATGATCAGTTTGTGTTAATGTATTATAATTATATTAATTGTCAAGTTGCTTGTGGTTTATTCAAGTTTCGTTTTGTATCTTTTTCTTACGTATTATTGTTGTTTTTTTCAAGTAGATTATTTTAGTATAACTTCTGAGATGTTTATATAGCCAAGTGACAAGGGCGGCAGAGTGTAGTGTAGCCCATCCCTCCTCCAACTAGTGACTCTCATGTGTGGTGCTTCAATTTGCAGTAGGTCTCTCTCATCAATATGGATAGGCAAAGTAATTTGCTCTGAAGGCTGGGTGGTACTCATTCTGCTGTTTGAGTGTGTTGAGATGCGTTTTTGCAACCAACCCTTTCATTGTGCAACAGTGAATTTATGGTCAATTCTAATAGAGTTATGAAGGTAATTGAACCCTCTTACGTGTTTATAAGCAAATGTAAGGAGTTGTTCCAGAAGCTGAAGTAAATGTTGGGATATTGCAGCTAACCAGTTCTACGCTGAACTGTGATTCTCATTGATGAGTTTACTCAGCTCCTTTGAATGTATTGGTGGACCTGAAGAAAGTAATCTCTTGCATAGTGAATCAGAATGTAGGACTAGGTGTCTAACATTTTCGCTATGTAGTCATCGTAAGTTGAGCAGTTCATGTATCTGATGTGATCTGTCTAACCTTTTGAGTATGTGTTATTGAGAGAGCTCATATAAGAGTTTAGGAATACAATGAATTACTGCTTAAAACTAAATTATCTACAGGAGGAATTAGTAGGTGAACTACTACCTTCAACCATTTCAAATTTCTGTTGGTCCGAAAGTAAAAATGGTAGAAAATGTACTGGCAATCAACAACCAACAAATGCATGTCTACTTACCAGATTTATTAATAAAAATATAATTCAGTTCAGATAATAGAAATAGTTCAAAAGACTGGATCTCTAGTACTGGCCAATGCTTCTATGCTCTGATGGTTGTCTGGAGTATCAACAGATTGATGTGCCTCTACTCATTGTAAAATCCTGTTTAATATTTTTAAACATGTCACGTTGTGTACCACGCGCAGTTAAGAAAGCAGTCCATGCGTGGTGCGCATTGTAAGAAAGCAGTCCATGTATGCATGTTACTAGTGGTGTTGCAGAATTAGACTGAACGAGAACCATGAGGCATTAGAACATTTGTCTTGCCATAGGTTCTTGCAAGTCCGTGAGGCTGGAACTACAAGTATAATAAGCATACTAGGATTCAAAATTATTTTGTATGGGTACAGCTGAGAATCTTAACAAAGGAGGAAAACTTCAGCTTAACATTAACGGTTTCTAGATGTTTCAAACAAAACTAGATGTGTGACTGTTCGCACTTTTGTTTTGAGTGATCACTATCGCAGTTTGTGAATTGTAGCTGCCTTTTAGTTGATGCTGCTTTGTAGTTTGAATTAAAGTTATATAGAAGCTTGTACTTCTCTAGAGTAGATGTCTGAGACGCTATTGCTGCTTGTACTTCACCCCTGTAAAATAATAACAATAGGAACAGTTAATTTTGTTCCTCAGGTCAAGATGTACTGTAAATCGTTGCATCCCCTTGATTGTGAGTTTGATAAATATCTAGGTATTTTGTAAGGAACAATAAAAGCGCCAAGAATGGAAAGATGCAAAACGTGAGAAGAAGCTTACAGATCAGGTAGCCAGGCTGGAAAAACTTTTTAGTACCCCTTTTCTATCGAGCGAAAAATACATAGTTTGGTTACCTGTAAAATTCAAGTACTTTCTGTGCCTCACCGAGCATTTTTGAAAGGGGGGGGGGGTCATGATGGGCACTGAAAATAATGAGAGAAGACCCCACTGTCACCAATGACATCTCCACTCAATAGCTCAACCCAACAACCCTCACGCGTTAATACTACACCCCAAAAAGCCTAGTTTATATTTTATTCACCTTTGTAAGTGGCCCCCTATGAATTAAATTCTACAGAGCATTCTGTAACCATGCCTGCATACTTTTTCGTATTTTTGACTTCAGTGTTATAATTATCAAGCTGATTTTCATGCAACTTGTGATGGTCATGGATGACAGCTGCTAGATACTCCCATAAAATCTTTATTTTACACTTCCCTGCCATGTGTTCGTGTTATGCAATTATCCCACTATGTTTAATTATACACAAAAACTGCCTTATGTCAGTTGAAATAGAAGTTGTCCCCATAACAGCTATTCCCAATATATATGAACCATCTTAACTATCTCCCAACTCCATATCATTCATTAATGAGTTCAAAATATTGAAAGGTACTGAACAAAACAAAATAAATAAGCGAATTTGGGTCTTCCAATGTGTTTGTTCATAATAGTAAATTTGCAAAGAAATAGAGTATACGTTTGTAATTGTTTTAAGAGCCTAGTGTTGCCTACTCCTAGTTAAAGGTTTCACCTCAAAAAGTCTATGACTGTGTTGGGTTATTTTCCTTGGGGCAATGAACATCTTTTTTTTTTCTTGCAGGATGACAACGAAGGACCTGTTACCAAAAGTATCAGGCTAACAGCTGCGTTAATCCTTAGAAACCTAGTCATCTTTTCTACAAATGGACGAAGGTAGGTGGTTTAATAAGTTTAAGACGTTACTTGTTATTCTCTTTGCCTATGCGTGGCATTGGAAAAACCCCTGATGCCTTAAGGATTTCCCGTAATATTTCCATTTTATGATACATTGCCCTTGTCAGTTTTAAATGTATTTACCACCCTTGCTAGTCGTTAGGCACGCATGAGTGGCAAAAGCAATTACACCGCAATCATTAATAGGGTGGTGCTTGATCACTCTTCCTACCCAAGGTACTCAAAATTATTTAGCTACAGACAACTGTTTCTGCACTAAAACGTGTACCGAATAGTCACCAACTACATTGCAATATGCACTTTAAACATCAATATAATGGATGGACATTATCAGGCAATAAATGAAAAAGGGGGAAAACAAGAATAAACTAACGGTGCGAACTAGTCTGGAAGAATAACAGAATTTCCATGTTTATATCTTGAATCAAGTTATTGTGTTCAAACTGACTTCTACATTGCGACTCAATTAGGGGTAATTCCTCTTATTCCAAATCTGATGCTATGAAATCACCAAAATAGAACATTGGACTTATTAAAAACCATTTATTAAAGAGAAACTCCACACCACCACAATCGAAGGTCTTAACCGCAATGAAGGCACGTCAGAACTGCCTTGAGCTCTTTAGCCAAAGGCTGTTCAAATTGGAGGTAGGTGGCACTAGTGGTTTTCACTTCCAGGGGTGCACCAACGTTCCACAGATCACCTTCCCCGAGATATACAAACTTCGTTATAACCATTTACAGTAATGAAAAGACGAATAATTGAAACTGGAAAGATGAGATACTAGCATTGATAGAAATTCTTACCTAGCATCACACAGTAGCACTTTCTCACAGCATGTCTTCTTAATTATGGGGATAAAGGAATATGCACAAGTGAAAAATGCCTGTTAGATTAACAAGTTGAGCTGGCAGTGGCAGGTATTCTTCATTGGAACTGATTAACTGAAGCTGACACTGAAAGTAACTCAAGACTAATTCAATGGTTTTGTTTATTGTTCCAGGCACCTCACAAGGTTTGAGCCCCATCTGGCAAGCGTAGCTCTGAGTAATGTGGAATCATCAAGGACCATCGCACACGTTCTGTTTGATATGAGCCAGTCCAGGTGACCTCCCGCAATTCTTGATTAAAGACTTTTTGTAATATAGTTAGGTGAATTGCAGTGTCAAGAATGTAAATTGCTGTTTGAGTATTATGTGTACATAATGTAAATATTTAAGAGAGCACTGATTTGTATTTGATCGCTTGATTAATGGGCTTCCCATTCTAATTATCCTGTACCAAGGCTCTGCTCGTCCTATCCTTGTTTTGAATTACTATGGGCCATTGGGTAAGCAATCAAACTGAGATAACTATAATTTAGTTGATTGATTTCTAAAATTATTATATTTTTGAATGATATTTATTTTTTGTTATAAATTTGTTTAGTTAGAGAGGATTTGAGATCAACCGCTTTTTTTATAAGCCTTATTACATACTTTTGATAAACAAACGTCAAACCTGTATCTTCTGATTTCCTTCCTAGTTTCTTTTGTTGTTCATGTTGACTTTTCCATTTCAAATGTCCATAGGCTTATTTTTCTTTATATCCTTCTCCTTTCCATGACAATTGAACGATTTCAATTGGAAGTGTCAACTCTAAATTGAAAGTACAATCCATGTACCATTAAATGAACATTGAAGAAGAGGTTGAAGCAGGAAGATGTTTTATTTACTTTGAACCGACTTTGAATGGGGTTTTGACCTCAACATATCAACTCATGGTTTTCTATATTGGTTTGATTTGGACAGAACCGCTGCTGGAGATGCGTTAATGGCTTGATGTTTCCAGCTCATGAATGATCATTTCAATTGGCACAAAACACTAGTGCCTCTAGTGCTGGTACCACAGATGTTTCATCGTATTTTATTGGTTAGGTACTTGAATGTTTGTCTAAAACGAGGCTTGTCTTTAATGATACCTCAACTACTCTCACGTCGGTATTTGATAAAGCTCCATGACACTCCCACTGTTTTTAATAAGTCATGGTCCTTTGTTCAAAACAAACTTTAACTTTGATAGTAAACTCCTTTATAAAAAAACATACTCCAAGTACTGAGGTGTATAGAGCAAAGTAAAGTGGCTACTGTGAACACATTTGAAACTAGTAGTGCTCATGAGTATAGCGCTGCCCTGCTGTTGTGTGAACAAGAAACTTTTCATCAAATAGTTATTATTACTTTCTTTGCTCTATGAAGTAGAAAGGAAAGTTATGTAATCGGCTGAAAAAAAATTTTGAGTTCTCTCCAGATCTTTACGTTTCTGACCTCCCAGAGTCCGAAAAACACTATTTGGGAAAATGGTCTGTGTGTGTGTGTGTTAATGTGTGTCTGTGAACGATTTTTAGAGAGAACCACCGTGCCAAATCCACTCAAACTTGATATCTCGCCCGCAGGTTACCATGGGACGCAAAAATAAGGGTATGAACAAAATCCACAGAAAGTTAACTATAGTTATAGTGATCAAACCAGCAAATATTTTTTTTCTCAAAAACGGCTCTAACGATTCTGATTAAACTTCTTATATTGATAGGTCTCAATAAGGCAATTATAGCATAAAATTCCCATTCGTGAGAAAATGACGAGAGCTGCACAATAAATTACCAAATCTTTCGACGAAATCTATTTTAGCGCAGTTTTTAGAGAAAACAACCGTACTAAATCAGCTGAAACTTGATGTCTAGCCTACAGGTTACCATGGGACGCAAAAATAAGGGTATGGGCCAAATCCACCGAAAGTTAACTGTAGTTATCGTAGTGATCAAAACACCAATTTTTTTTTTCTCAAAAACGGCTCTGACGATTTTGATTAAATTTTTTATATTGATACCTCTCAATAAGGCAACTATAACATAAAATTCCCATTTGTGGGAAAATGACGAGAGTAGCACAATAAATTATCAAAATTTTCGACGAAAAGCGTTTTCAGCGCAGTTTTTTCCTTATAAACTCCGCTGGAATTTTAGTAGAATGTTAAAAAAAATTAGTATTGTACTCCAATCCAATACCTAAAGGGTGAGTGTTTAAAAACGCTCATGAGATACATGGGGCTCACTCCAGAAATTCCTGAATTTCAACTACTGCCGTTTCGCTTACTACCAGTTCTAAACATTTTTACCCAATAACTCTGCGAAAATAATTACTATCCTTCTTAAAAAAATGTATGTTTACAGCCTCATTAATTATATGTGTAGCGATTGCTGAATATTCGTCCTGCAATGAGTACGAGCAGCACAATAAAATCTGGAATTGTAAGCGTTACCGCTTCCTGCTGCCGTATAGCGTTGCTTGACCAAGTTCAAATTAACTGAGTGATAAATGAATTGATTAAATAGAATTAGCCATGTACAAAGTGAATTGTTGTAGAGCTAAGGAAAGTTGTGTGTTGCAACGCACCAGATATTTTTTCCTTAAATTCTGATATTTTTGTTGACAGACAGCTCATAAAACTGCAAAAGGTCCAATAAAAACACACAAAAAAATCCTCCGCTTCTATTACAAACTTTCATACTACTTCAAATATGCCTGTTTCCAGACAATTTCTGAGTTTCCTCTTCAACTGTCACAATTATATCTACCTTATCAAGAAGTGGAACTTTTCCTGTATATGACTACAGCCCCCCCAGCTCTTTTATTGCAGTTTCACCAACCAACTGCCGATAGAACAACCTTCATTTCGGGAGGAAACAGATTTTTACATTCTTTTGTTAAGTCAATGTTAATGCGTTTGAAGAAGACTTAATATGTTCAGTAATACTCCAAGGGGTCAAATTTAGATTTATAACTTCATAATTCCAGTACTTATGGCAAAGTATTTAGTAATATTTCACTTTCTTTTGAGTTAAGGCAGATGGAATGAGAATTTATTTTCAGTATCCCCTGGGACTGTAATATCATACTATTTTGGTATGATTGATTCTTCTATTCCAACTATGTATAATTGGATCAGGCTGACAGGGATGCTGTAGATGTGCTCATTCTAGAAAACAATGCTACTTGACTTACCTAGGCACCCTTTTCAACAGACTACAGAAAACAAACCTTTCTTTAATATTGCGTGGGACTGTCTACCCAAGTATGTAATGGGTCAGTACATGAAACTTGTGGCTAGGACATGAGGCTGTTTTTGTGAAATGAGAGAATGTTGGATATTTTGTGTTGCTTTGAAAAGACCAAATTAAAGTATTAATTTTATCCCCCCCCCCCAGCAAGAAAGAATTTTGTGACTACGTGTAAATAGGAATGTATGGAGCTGTTTGATTGGGCTCCAGCATCACGATTCTTCAGAATTTGATAATTGCACTACTGGACTTCATCAATTCAAAATGTCTTGAGTGGGGATAAAAGCCAGATTGATGTTCTTTTCTGTGGGATTCATATGAATAATGAAATGCCTCAAACCTGCATCGCGTGAGAAGTGGTGGAAGAGTATTACTTGGGACTAAGGGCCGTTTTCACCAACTGCGTTGATCTCGTTTAGAGTCGATTAACTGCTCCTAACCCGCTCCCGCCACAAAACGGCCTTCACCAGATTGGGTTTGGCCCGGTTAGCGGCTTTCTTTATCATATCCTGATATTTGTTCGCCATTACCGTGCCCCATCGAGTATTCTCTTCTATTATTGTAAATAATTTACATATGTTTTTGATTAATAATAATAATAAACAAAGATGCTGTTTACAAGTGCGCAGATATTTCAGTTGCTTTTCCACTACGTTGATAATCTATTACGTTAGGTTGTCATCACACCCGGCGCTTCAGTGGATATGAGAGCGTTCCGACGTCTTCAACTTATGAATTTAAATTATGTTGCGAAAAAAAGTATTACGATTGTAATCACTTACAATTACAAGTTGTTGTTCGTGTAAAATATGTGTTGAGCAGTTTTAAAAAAAAACTCGAGACGTACGTCATATCGTTGTCAGAAAAACCAAACGCAAATGGCTTATCTGGACGGATTTCAAAGCAGATAGGGAGGGGGGAAATGTCAAATAATAATACACTTTTACGGACAAGTTATTGTATTAAACAACATTTATTAAACACGATAATTCTCCCTTCCTTGTTAAAGTTCCTTGCTCGTAAAAGTTGTAACCTCACAATATCGGTTTTATTATTTCTTGTTCAGTTCTCATTTTCTTATACCACTTCCGAATTTCCCTGTTCACACAAAGCATTCTCCCGTAATTTAGGGTTTTCCTGCCGTTCTTGCAGTTGGAGTACGCGTATTGGCACTTTATGCTCCTCGCCAGTTTCAGCTTCTGCAGAGGTTAATGCGGCCACTTTGGCTTCCGACAATTATAAGAAACAATAATTTGGTCAAATCTCGATTGTTGAGGGTTGGGCATGTACGGTTACGGGGCCGTTCACGTTTACACGATACTTGTTTACAGGACGAGATGTTGAACAGACGTCCAATTTCCTTACTTTACTGTAACCTCATGAGTCCACTGGTGGGAACGAAACAGGCTAGCCTTGATTTACTCACCTAGCCGTGATCAGTTGGATCACGATCAGCGCTGTTTTGGTGAAAACGGCCCTAACTCTCCCACACATCCAAATCTTCCCACTATTCTGTATTAAGAACCAGTTGTATATTCATTACCTGCCCTCTAAGAATACATTCTCAACAACCTAAGGCTGCACTTCTTGCTGGATAGAACTAGGATAGTTTTATCTAGATTATATACTACCCTTACCTATTACTCCACCTGTGTTCTGGGTCCAATGCAAACTGCATACATTCATTGATTAGACTCACAAATAGTTTATCTTATACCACCAGGTCATCTACATACCTTATTACTTAACAGCCCTCCCCCTCCAGTAACTTTACAATCGTATTGGCTACTAGCAGTCAGAGCAACGTTGAGAGTATTCCCCTCTTCCCAAGGCACCACTGATATCGGAACAATAGTCAGTATCTCTTGATTGGATACAGATAAAATGGTTGAATCATTTCTCATGGTTTAGTGGCTGGAATTGGATAGACAACCTGATATCCGATCTTTTAGACTCCTACAAGTCTGTCGAAATAAAGTTTGATCCATTGAAAAAATTGTTGTGCATTCAAACGAAGGTTCTATCTCTATCATACACGGTTTGGGGTCAGAAGGGGATGTGGTGTTTCTAAGAGGACACCAAGGAACTCAATCATCAAATAATTAAAGGCAACCAATGCAGTTACTAAATTTAAGGTCGTGTCAGCACGATGCAAAAAATTCGTAGCAAGTGTCACGGAGCAAATTATGGGACATTTCCAAAAACATGCATGCTATCTTAATGACGAGGTCCACAACAAATCTCGCTACGAATAAATGACCTCAGTAGTGCAGCAGGCATTCATAATTAAGAAAATCAAAATTCACAGCCGACAATAGTGGGCAATGGGACAGGGCAGTCATCCCTTAAGAGATCAACAGGGGCATTCAGAGATCAAGTACATAAGGTTGAAGAAAATGATTCATTTTGGCATGCATCGCTCTCTATGAAATTTGAAATCTCCCGGAATGATTCTGTTGTTACCAAGGCTGTTTCATTGAGTTATCATGAACTAGTACAATCAGTCTGACCCAGAAGTCCAGTCCAATGTGGAATATGTTGAAGAACGACATTTATTGCAAAAAAATTTAAATGTAGAAGTCTCTTTTCACTTTCAATGAGCGTGATAATTGATATTACAAAGAATTATTAGATCAGCGAAGATTCACTTTGGAAACCAACAATGGTACGCAAAATATACTGCTGGGCTTCATTCTGAACATCGTGGAATCGATCCACAAATTCTAGAAAAGGTAAGTTGTCGACGTTGTTTCTAGTGTGGTTATTATTCAAGTTCTGCTCAAACATTTACGCCGGCTAAGTAAGTATAAAGATGAGTCTGAATATGATTGCTAACATAACATTAACATTTGAAAACGGAGCTGAGGCAATAAGACATGAGCCTGCTTGGTGGAAAATCGTGAATCAGGACCATAAGCTATGAAGATCCCTCGTGGAAACAGTGCTCCTTAAGATTGTTGTGCAGCTGCAGTGTGTTAGAACTGGTTCTCTCACATTTGAAAGAGCTGGTCAAGAAAATGGAACAAAATATTAGAGAAATTCGTTTTTATTCGGACAGTGGGCTCAAGTTGTTTTGCTTACGACTTAAGAATAATGTTGCCTAATGGATGGCTTTGGCAGGTGAAACCCATGTGGAGTCTTCTGCACAAGTTTTACATGACTCCCCTAGATTTGGATGGTTTCCAAATCAATTGCCACCTTCTAGGGTCGTGTTTGAAGCCCTCACCCACTAGGTAACACCTCAGGAAGAAGTCATAGAGACTCAAGTAGGGTAAGTAGAAAAGAGAGCCTTTTCACTAGGTTTCAAGTTTTAAAAATTCAAGGGGTTCAATCTAAAAGCAAGCAAGAGAGCTGTGCCGAAGTCAACTTAGTAAATCCTCGTATGACCCTCCCTGGTGAACTACTGTTATTGACCACGACCCAAATAAGAAACAAGAGGTCAAACAGTAAGAGATAGATCATGTTGTTAATACGCAGGAAGCATCACAGAAGTATCGTGTTTGAGAAGTCTGAAAGCAGTTCACTTCTAGCAAGAGTAAGACGATGCTCTTTCAAACGGTTTTATGTGGAATTGTTGGTAATTCTGATTGCCTAGGTCGATCAAACAATTGTTGATGTCAGGTCCTGAGAATTCTATTCAAGGACCAACTTGCTGGAAAATATGCGTCCTCCAATTGGTGTGCACTAATTTATCGACTGTGAGAATTTCAGTAGGATGTAACTACGCAGACAATTTAACACCTGCTACAGGATAGGTACACAGGGTTGACGGAATTGCCTTAAATGAGAAATAGTGGGCCTAAATCAACACAAAATATATTCACATGCACCCAAGTTTCGCAAACTCTACAGGGATACACATAGCCCTTTGCAATACATATAATCAGGGATCTCACAATTTTAAAATGTGTAAATATAAGCAACTCACAGAAGGTCACATAGCTGTGGCTTGTAGAAAGCTGAGTAGGGAGCCTAACAGCGAATTATGAGAAACCTCTGAGGATGACGAGTCATCAGCGGTGGACTATTTGTTGAGTCTGAGTCTAGATTGCCATTCGTCCCCCACCAGTAGAAGTGGAGACTCGTTCATGATTAGTTTGTTAATAAAAAACAAACCTACTAAATTCGAAATAGATATGAGGTCTTGTTTATCCATTTTTCGGCGTCTTGTTACTGTAAGCAGTTAAATCATCTTAATTTGAGGCCCATAAGTGTGAAATTCAAGTCTAAAGCGGCGCAATGAATGCGGGTGCTCATTTTTAGTTGTTCAAGGGAATTCCATTGGTAGGTCGAGATTTAATAAACATTTTCAACTTGCGAGTAGATAGTACGACCATCCGGTACTATAGTCCATTGAACTATAATTGGGAAAAATCAGTTTTTGTTGAATTTCGGGTAATTAATCTACCCAATTCTCGTCTTCTTTCCAAATACTAAACGCTTCATAGAGTTGCACATTTGCTTGAAACTATTCATTGAAAAACTCCGATCAAAATCATTGAAGGAGTACTAGAGGGAAAATAGTATTTTTATTTAACTATAATTAATATTCGTTGATTTCGCTCTCACGATAATATTCACGCAAAATACTGCATTTAAGTCGATTTCGGTCAGCTGTGAACTCCCAATGGGATTATTGTCCCACCACTTCCCCAAGTGATGTTTTTTTACTCAGAAGATTTCTACAAATTTATTTCATTTAGACCCATGCAGGAAAATTCAAGGAAAATCCCAGAATAGTGGACGCGGGTACATTTGTCCGGTTCTTCGGTTCGCGATCCGGAACGTTTACTAGCGTCATTAATGTCAATTGCATTAGGCGCGCACTGTTTGTCCACGTTGGCTCAGTTGTGCGCGCTTTGCTTACATTCACTTCTACGACAAAACTTCGCTCAGCTCTTACCGCTACGTTCACCAGTATCAGTAACGCTAGTAAACGTTCCGAATCGCGAACCGAACTTCCTCGCAAATGTTCTGGGATTTTACCCTGAATTTTCCTACATGGGTCTAAATGAAATAAAAATGGACAGAAGAAAGCAGTACAGAAAAGTGGTAGCGAGTTAAAGTATAATTTTATGGTTTCATCGTGCAGTAGATGGGCTCAATTTTTCCCCGTTAAAATAATAACGAATATAGAACGGTTTGAATGAATTTTCTCGAAATTTGAAGATTTTTCGACGACCAAAAGATGCTTTGCCATTCTCTTAACCGGCCTGACAGGCTGTCTCTGCGGTTATCTAAAGGAAACGTCTTCAGAGATAACGTTGACTTTATAACAGCTGAGTTAATCGGGGAGGAATATTATCGATAGCTAACGAAATATTAGAAATCTGTTTTGTTGAGATGATTTTGTCATCACAAGTGACAATAAAAAACAGTTTAATTTAGTCGTTGGATTATGCAATCAATAAATGTTAGATGCGCAAAATATATTGGATTTTTTGTGAGCTTCGATTATAACTATCGATGGCTTCCATGGTAAGTATCGATTCAAAAGTATCGAAGACGTTCCCAGGCACCGACGGTAATCATTGATCAGCAATCATTCGTCACTTCAGCATTGTCTAGGTCGGTTCTCGCTTCTTACGTAGCGATGAACATCAGTGCATAATTTTAAATTTACGCTCTTTTCCCTCCACCGATACCATTAAATAGCAGTTATTCTTGCAGCTCTTAGCTTTTCGTCGCAGCGCGATCAAACCGAACGTTTTTAGGAATCGTTCTCCGGTTTCAATACTGTTTGACACCTGTCTTAACTCTGACACTAGTTTCGGTCATCGGCTGGAAAAAATGGAACGCGGTACACTAGAGACCCTAAAACACAGGAAACCCCAAAAATATCAGAGCCTCATTCAGTCGTTGAACGAGGATGACCGCTGGATGCGTTTTTTGGAGACGCTTGACAAGTAAGTTTCCACGGTGTTTTGCATTGTTGCTCTCAAGGTTGCTCCTTTTTGACGGAGGTGCCTTTTTTGACAATCAATTTTTTGTAAACATGTTCGTCTTGTCAGTTGGAATTGATCGCTTTTTTTGTAATGGGGTTGGTGGGCGAGACAGAGAGAAAGGAGGTTGTCATGGAGACGAGAGCAAGAGCGAGAGGGATTTTATTGATTGAAGGAGGGCTGTCTGGCTCTCGAACCGGGTTGTCTGGCGTTTGCTGTGTCACTTGACACGCGTTCCCCCTCAACACAAGTCTGATTGTAAACTACCAAATGATGACAATTATAGTGATAAAGACTTGTTTTAAATTGAGCTGAGTGGAATTTCGAATCTGATCGGCCTCAAGGAGATGCTGTGTTAAATAGAGGCTTATTGTGATGCGAATTATACGCGATATAATTAACGCATAATTATCATAATCAAGATGTTATGGACTTTCACAGTTAGAGTAAACGCAGGATACCCTTGAGAAATGTTAATGTTGAAGGTATTGATTAACTGCTGCGATGGAGTGGGGTGTTGTATCCACAAATAAAATAGGGGAAGTGCATCCAACCTGTCCAGGCCCGGGGGAGTGTTGCTATGCCCCACCCCTTGATCTGCCTCCTGTTGAGCTTTTGCCCTTCAAGTAGATTGTTCCTTCAGTTAAACTATTTATTTTTCAGTTGGCTCTGAACAATAGTCTAACTATAATATAACAAATGACGAAAATTGAAGTGATAAAAACTTGGTTCAACTGAAACTAAGTGTAATTGGGCTTGTGATTGTCCTCTGGGTGAAGCTGTGTACAGTAGAGGGGTAAAATCCCAATGTTGGTGCTGTGATCGTTTCGCATGGCTGCCCTAACCAATTCTTACCAACGTGTGACATTGCAGTCACTGAGATTCAACAAAGTAGAGATTTATCAATGTGCAAATGACATTCGAGATCATCAACATCATCAAATTAGGGCTGTTTGACCATTTCATGATTGTACTCAAGAACGTTTTTCACAGTTAGTGTAAAGGAAGGATGCACTTGGAGAGAATGTTAATTTCAATCGAGGGTATTGATTAACTGCTGCGATGGAGTGGGGTGTTGTATCCACAAATAAAATAGGGGAAGTGTATCCAAGCTGTCCAGGCCCGGGGGACTGTTGCTATGCCCCACCCCTTGATCTGCCTCCTGTTGAGCTTTTGCCCTTCAAGTAGTTGTTCCTTGAGTTAAAATATTTATTTCTCAGTTGACTCTGAACAATAGCCTAACTATAATATAACAAACGACGAAAATTGAAGTGTAATTGGGCTTGTGATTGTCCTCTGGGTGAAGCTGTGTACAGTAGAGGGGTAAAATCCCAATGTTGGTGCTGTGATCGTTTCGCATGGCTGCCCTAACCAATTCTTACCAACGTGTGACATTGCAGTCACTGAGATTCAACAAAGTAGAGATTTATCAATGTGCAAATGACATTCGAGATCATCAACATCATCAAATTAGGGCTGTTTGACCATTTCATGATTGTACTCAAGAACGTTTTTCACAGTTAGTGTAAAGGAAGGATGCACTTGGAGAGAATGTTAATTTCAATCGAGGTATTGATTAACTGCTGCGATGGAGTGGGGTGTTGTATCCACAAATAAAATAGGAAGTGTATCCAAGCTGTCCAGGCCCGGGACTGTTGCTATGCCCCACCCCTTGATCTGCCTCCTGCTGAGCTTTTGCCCTTCAAGTAGTTGTTCCTTGAGTTAAAATATTTATTTCTCAGTTGACTCTGAACAATAGCCTAACTATAATATAACAAACGACGAAAATTGAAGTGTAATTGGGCTTGTGATTGTCCTCTGGGTGAAGCTGTGTACAGTAGAGGGGTAAAATCCCAATGTTGGTGCTGTGATCGTTTCGCATGGCTGCCCTAACCAATTCTTACCAACGTGTGACATTGCAGTCACTGAGATTCAACAAAGTAGAGATTTATCAATGTGCAAATGACATTCGAGATCATCAACATCATCAAATTAGGGCTGTTTGACCATTTCATGATTGTACTCAAGAACGTTTTTCACAGTTAGTGTAAAGGAAGGATGCACTTGGAGAGAATGTTAATTTCAATCGAGGGTATTGATTAACTGCTGCGATGGAGTGGGGTGTTGTATCCACAAATAAAATAGGGGAAGTGTATCCAAGCTGTCCAGGCCCGGGGGACTGTTGCTATGCCCCACCCCTTGATCTGCCTCCTGTTGAGCTTTTGCCCTTCAAGTAGGTTGTTCCTTGAGTTAAAATATTTATTTCTCAGTTGACTCTGAACAATAGCCTAACTATAATATAACAAACGACGAAAATTGAAGTGTAATTGGGCTTGTGATTGTCCTCTGGGTGAAGCTGCGTACAGTAGAGAGGTAAAATCCCAATGTTGGTGCTGCGATTGTTTCGCATGGCTGCCCTAACCAATTCTTATCTACCTTTGACATTGCAGCCCTGACCCTCAGATTCAACTAAGTAGAAGTTCATCAACATGCAAGTAATACGCAAAGTTATAAACATAAAATTGTAATCAAGATGGCATTTCACAGTTAGAAAAAGCAGGATTATTGATTAACTGCTGCGATGAAGTGGGGACACACAAATAAAATAGGGGAATTACATCCAACCTGTTCTGCTTGCAGCAACTAGAGGAGTATTGATGTCCCCCTCCTCCCACCACATTTTGATCTCCTCCAGCCTCCAGTCTAGTGCTTATCTTTGAAATAGATTGTTGTTTTGGTAATTGTTTTTCAGTAGGCTCTGAATGGTAGTATGTGAAAAAGTGTGATCTGTAGAAGAAAATTACGAGGTACCTCTCAAGGCCAAGGGTACAGTGGCCCAGAAAAATGGCACCCACCAAGTATTGTTTGGATTCGTTCCTAGCTTCTTCAGTTCTTAATGATTGCTTTCTATTTGCACCCCCCTGTATTCACCTTTCTCAATAATCTGCCAGCACTATTTCCTAACTATAGTGAGAATTCTCCCCAGTAATGTTTGACTGTTTAATCTTGGTATGACAGACATAGTGCATTGATTCTCTTGGTGGGGTCACGTGGTCCAATTACTTCTTGCTCATCATGTCTAGTATCCCCCTCCCCTCCCTCCAGCACTTCCAGGGCACAGAAAACGTACTCTTTATGATTATCTTTGGGGGTCAGCCTCGAAGTGGAAAGTGTCTCTCTCCTGTATGAAGCTAGTGGTTGTTCATCTTTGCAAAGCCATCTATTTGGCTCACACACGAGCGATCGTTATATTATCATTATTCTTCTAGGGACTCATGGAGAAGGAATTATACACTTTTGCTGGTAATTCCTCCATGGTTTCTTGATTGTAGTTATTGTGATTGTGTTCAAACAAAACAGTTCCAGTGCCAGAAACCCTAGGTTCACAAGTAGTAACTCAATTTCAACATTGAAGCCATTGATTTACTGCTATGATGGGGTGGGGTGAGGGGCATCTCTACAAATAAATTAGGGCAATGCATTTAACCTGTGTCCTTTGCAAGGAGGGTTGATGTCACTTATCCATTGATTCTCTCCATCCTTCCAATGAGTTCTTGTGCTCAGAGTAGGATGTTTCTTTGGCCACAATCCTTGTTGTTCAATAAGGCAATGTTTTTCTCACATAATACTGTACGAAAGGTTGACCTCTAGCAAACGGTTATGGTATATGAGAAAGGCTGAGGACACAGTAACCAGAAAATACCCTTATTCATCACCATTTCTCTGAATAAATCTGTGGTTTGTGGCTGGGTAGGCAGGACCTCTTATCATATAATGCTGCCTACTCAACTTTCAAATGCCAAGGATTTCCCCTTAGGGATCAATTTATATAGTTAGAGATGGGTCTACAATTGCCCCCCACAGCAATCTCCTAAAACAAAAGTAAGCCGAGGGAGTGGAATATCAAGAAGCTCGATGCTGTCGCCCTCCCAGATATGCTGAAATCAGAATGATGCTACGAACAGGGCACTGCTGCTGACTCAGACGAGATGGTGATGGTTTCAGTGGTCCAGTTCCATGGGGATGCGTGCAATGTGTCAATGGTCGCCCCTGTGTTCTAGTGGAATGAAGAATAGGGGTTTGACCAACTCCCTTATGTTACTTGTTAATATTCAACTTTAATCTGAACCATTTATCGCATGAAGTAATTGATTGTTTTTCTCCCGTTTTCATTTTAGCATGAGTATTGCTAGTTTCCTTCACTATGACACCATAAGAAGAAACAAATCACCATCATCATTGCTACTTGAGGAATTGGGTGTGCGACTCTGCACTGTTGAAAATTTTCGAGCGATATTGAAGAAATCTGACCTAATGGACACTCTTGCCATCGTTTCAAAGCATGGTACTTTTTTCAGTCTCCATCAGTAGAAGGTACACTAGTGTGTGCTCTTTACCACATGTTCGGCCAATCTGCCATTCATAAATCTGACACAAAGCATCACCTAACTATTCCAAATTTAACAAGTACCGATTGCCGAGCGCTATAGATGGAGAGAGCATGCTGATGGGCTAAACTATGTGCCAATGCTTCAAAATTGGCTTTTTGAACTCAAAGAGGGTTTGGACCTTCCATTCATAATAGATTCATCCGATTAGGAACATGATATGTATCAATTGAATAGCACTGAATGAATTACATTGATGAAGTCTTCTTTGTGTATCTTGAAAATGTTGAATTTCTCCCTCTTGGTAGCGCATTGCAATGTGGTGAATAAATCCCTCACAGGGTGGGTCTATATATTTATTTGAGACACGGTGTGTTGGTATTTCATATTTTAGCCACAAGAAAAATCTTGCGTAAGAAGTATCTAAAATAACATAGAAACTACCTAGCAGGCTTATCAAGTGTAAATAGTAACCATACGAATGGTTACACAGAGTGAACGCAAGCCTTGTGTGTTTTTCTTCAGACGCTTCTTGAATACATACAGATGTTTTTATGGTTTATCCCTGCAGCATTCTTGTTCTGAGTTGTCTCTAATGGCACTAGGTTCTGCTTAGATAAATTAATGGCTGTACAAATCAGTATCACCTCTGCAGCCACTGATTGCGTATTAAGAAACTGACTGACTTTTGCTTGCAGCATGCTGCTTTCTTGTTACGGAAGGGCTAAATTATCTTCATTTCCTGGCAATTATCCATCCTTAGTTGTTGCTAGGTATCAACCATGTTTTACTAAATTATCTTCCAAGAAAAATGTGCTATCAAATTTTCACCTAAGAAATGGCGCAAAACATTTTGGGGGTAATGTCCCTCAGATTGATGATAAGTAGTGGTTATGTAACAAGAAAAGTGCCAATGTAGCTCTCCTGAAGTAGTTTCATGAATAATCTTGAGACTAGCGTTGGAACATTTGATGTGGTACATCCAAATACAGTTCAGGATGAGGATGAAATTACATTAATTGCCATATGAATAATACCACACCAAAACCTGACCAATAAATTTGATGATCCATCAATGGCTATTGGCTGAATATATACATTTATATGACTGGAGTGCATTATCCCTCTTTTTGTTGCGCTGATGTTTATGCTGGAATAGTTGGCTAGTCATGGAGGGTTCTTTTGTGTATCAGAAGGCTACTACGAGGGGTTAGTCGTGAGTGAATTAATACACAAGGTCTTCAGGCTACTGAATAGGAATTACACAGGGGTGTTTGTTCAGTGGGCATTTGAGCTGACTTTGACTTGTTTCCTTCTCCCTCTCTCAGTTATGGATGACACAGGTACTGAGAGAGAATGGGAGTAGAGTGTGTACCGTACTTACCCATGTACAAATTTAAGGCCTAGGATTACTACCCAGGGAGAATGTTGGTGGAATATCATATTAACCAGCTTGAGAATTCTCAAAGGTAGGTTTTTGGACTTTGATTAGTGGGGAAGTTGTAAAAAAGAGACACATGTGAGATCTCTAACCAGTTTTTATACGAGATGAGCAGTGGTGGGGAGAGGGGTGCGTGTCTGGCAGCAGAGCTCGTCTTCTGCCCACATTAGAAGAAAGCCAGAATTTTATGAACTAGACCAGCACAGTGGGTATGCAGTAGAGTATAATTGTGTGAGAATGAATATGAATCACTGGGCTACTGAGGCCAATGAGTGAGCTTCTTGACCTGTCAACATAAGGAGGGTGATCTTTCTAGGAGGGCCAGATTTACGAACTCAATTGGGGTTAATTAGTGTCAGATGGAATGCAGCTTCCTTCTAGTAAGAGCGTGTGTTAGATATAAATGACACGAGGATGAATCCTGTGCAAATGGATGCTGATGTGAGAATGAAAATGTATGCAACAGCTGTGAATGTACTGGTCCAGAAGCATTCCACAACAGCATTATTTAACATGATGTAGAAGCCTAAATACACAGGAATGGGCATACATAAGAGTGTCGTATACTTGTTGAATTCAATCATAATGCTCTAAATAGAGAAAAGGATCTGCTAGTTTGTAAGGACTAGTCTCGATGCTGCCACATACTAGGCTTGATGAGTTTCCCTCGGCTCTCAGTTTCTTTGAAAATCCCGTAGTGTAGGATGAGTGGATTAGCTGGTGAAGGGTGAAAGACAACGAAAGTGAATTAAACTAAAGGGATTATTTTGAAATCGACTCCAATTAGATAAAAAGTGGGGTTTGTGAGAAAGCAAAGTTACAAAAAACCTTATTAGTTTTAGAGTGAGGTACACACTTAAATTTAGCTGTACCTTTTTTAGTTTCGAGAAGTTACATAGAAATAAATTTGGAAGTAGCTAGTGTTCGATTATTGCTTAAAGAAAACAGTCTTGTGGATCCATGGAATGTCAGAGATGCGAGCGGTGTGTAAAACAGGTGTGGTAGTGGAGAATGAACCAGTTTTGGGTCAAGACTTCTGCAACTCAGTGTTACTGATAACATCGCTTCCATTTTGAAGAATGCAGGACTAAGTAAAGTGTGTTCGCTATTATTAAGGCAAGTTTATCAACCTTATTTGTAGGCCCGAATAAAGTCGAATAAGTTAAATTTTCTAATATCTCTCAATGATCGTTCATCAATTCACTGTGATGGCCGGCAAGGGGTAGGTGACTTTGATCAGTTGATCGGCATCTCGCTATTTCCACTCACCAATTACTGACGACTGACAATTCAATGTTTTAACTGTAGAATGGATAAATTTAATGTTTCAACCATACGTGTTACAGTTCAATGCTTCTGTAAGCAGTTTTACAATTTATGAGAAACCAGAAAGTGTGTTTATTTGTCATTTAAGTGCTACACTTCTTTATTATTTTCTTTCGTTACTGTATTTTTATGCTCTGGTGGTTTTCAGAACCTTTACTCATTGTGAAACAGCCAGAAAGCGATGCTGGCTGCGAGCAACATGGTCCTGTGGGAGAGAAATGCCGACATGTTCCATATGGGGATGAGCTGGTTCTAGTTTGCGAAGCCGTCGGTCTTCCACCACCAAGATATCAGTGGTACTGCGATAATTCTCTTTTGGAGGGATTTACTCGCCCAAGATTGGCAGTTCCCCGTTTCAAGTATGCTATTCTCATTAGCCTTTTTTCAAGTGTTGCATTCTCAAATTATTTTATTTTCTCTTGTATAGTTGGCAGTTTATTTAGCACTAAAAATATTTTACGATGTTCTCTGAATACCCTTGGTGGGTTCATTAGTGGTAAGGATTTCCTCTACCTGTACTAATTCTGGGAGTGTTCGATATTTACGAGGCTGCCTTTGTACTTTATGGTGCATACTCAGGCAGTGGTAACTATTAAAATATCTTAGTCATTACTCATTTCCTTTTCTTCTCGACCTTGGATTCAGAGGAATTTGTATTTTATAATGCTTGAGTTGAGTTGAGTGTTGCTGGTAACAAGGTCAGTAGCATCAGAGCAGCAATAATTGCTGATTTGGAAGAAAGGTAAACGTTTCTAGCAAACAATGAAGGGAATAGTGAGGAGCTGGTGCTGATTCATTTCAGGTTGAGGATAGTGATGATGAAAAGCTGCTCAAAAAAGTCCACAGTATGTTGAAAAAGGTGCTCATGGTTATATTGAGTGATTATGAGTAGCTCTCATGATCTCTTTGTTACCGCATTGTATTGTTATTAAGAGTTGCGCTCTCTTTTCTTCGATAATTAAAAGAAAACATATTTTCTCTCCCTTATTCTTTGGCTCTTCACACTTCCTTATCATGTGTTGGGATATCTTATCTTCTACTGATCAGTCAGAGCATGGAGTCGTGACGATGGGCGTTTAGCCAGTCAATCCCCAAAAGCCTCTGCCAATTTTTGTCAGTAATGTGGATAACATTAACTCACTATTGAGACCTATAACACATCAATTAAAAATAGAGGAATTCAATCACGTAATACTGCAAAATAAATTCAAATTCACGTTCAAACTCAATCCAAGAAATTCGTCCATATTTCCTCCAACTAACCTGTTTTGTGTCAAAATCAAAGTTGAAACCCCAGGACCTGAAAAGCACATTGTGCAATGTGCGAAGTGTCACAAATATGAAAATTGCAAGAACTTCTGTTATGATCACCTCGTTGTGTCCATTGTCACACAACTGGCGCAACGGTTGGTGTTCGTTGTGGGGCAACTCTGTCACAATGAATACCACGTGACAGATGAATGCCCTAAACCAACAAATACTCCCCCGATATATGTCAACTGTAATGGGAACCATACAGTCAACTACAAGGATTGTCCACTTTACAAAAACCTGCAAATTTCCACCAATCTTTCTAATCAACTGATAAACAGAGTACTTGTAAAATATAATAAAACAAGAACAGATGGGAAGTATTGATGTCTTCTTTGATGCACCCAACAGTACTGGACAACTGTATGCACTTGTGCTCTAACAATCACCTGATACGCGTTTCTCGCCTGAAGTTTCTTTGGTGATGACAAAAATAGAAACTTTGATATCTTCATTACAACTGTTGTTTGATCCTATTTCCCAGATTCTTCTTGTTCTGATCGAAAAACATGTCTAATCTTACCAGGTCTCAACATATGAACATTGTCAGTTGGAATGTCAGAGGTGTTGCTAATAAATCCCACGAATTGGTATTATTCTTCCGAATTCATGATGTAGTTATTATGCTATCAACTAAAACTAAGCTCTCTTCGCATTTCAACTGGTTTGTGCCTTGTTACACAACTGTGCTGACCATTCACTCAACTCCTCTGAATGCTAATTTTACGTTAACTGTTGGGGAACTGCATAAAAGTCAGGAGACCATAAAAGATTAGCATTCAGACAACCGGGAGCCTAAAGCATGTTTTGTATTTTAGAATTTTAGCCACTTGCTCCATGCACCATGTATCATGGAGTCGAGTATTTTTTCTTGTTACTGATGTCACCTCACTAACATAATCATCCTGGGTTTTGTTATAGAGCGGAGAACGTTGGAGAATATTACTGCATTGTGTCTCAGAAAAAAATTGGAGGCCCTGAGACTCGAAAAACGTCTCATTATGTGGTTTGCAAGGTTATGCATTCGCTTCCTGAGTTTTCCAAGAAGCAAATTAAACATCTTAAATTGGAAGTTGATGCCAAGCTTCAGCTTTCTGTGGACATAAAATGCAAATCTCCGTATGTCGTTCAATGGTACAAGGACACGACACTACTCCAGGGAGAGACATCTACTACTCTTACTGTTGGTATTTCTTGTGTACTATTGAAGTATTATATATAAGCACGTATAATTGTGTACTGAGCTTGAGGAAGAGTTTGAAAAATAAATGCAACCTATTTTCCCCACAAAGGTGAAAACTAGATTTACATTAAAAAGAGAACAGATTAGTAATTGAATAAATTCTTAGCCACTGGTCCGTATATAAAAGAATGTTGCAAATGGATGGTGGTGAAGCGTAGAATGATGGAAGAAAGAGCAGAATTTCTGAGAAGTAGGAGAGTGAATAGAGTGGGGGATAATTTGACACAAGTACATTATTTGTAATAATAAATGCGCCCTGTTCCATCAAAAATTATGACAATCGCCAAAGCAATGACCTAAATTACCTTTTTCTAAGACTGTCTGACATCTCCCCAGTGGTTGTTCGGTTCAACTGGCAAACCTATCAACACACGCGCCAAGTGAGTGTATCCAACATGGCAGACCTTTTTCCTAGGTCTTTGAAGCTCTCTCTTGATTATTTCTTGACAGATTTTCACCCTAGATCCCACCTTTACCTATTCATTCTCTGAACTTTCACTTCAAAGACAAAATGATTTCCAGTTTATTTATTTTTACTACAGTTTGACTTCTTTCTGATAGATCATTATTTAACTCAAGGATGGGTAGGCTTGGTTGTTTGAATACAATATTTTGTGAGAGTATGAGTGTCAACAACTACAATATGGCCAGATGGTTGGCTAGACATACGGACTATGGCCCAGGATTGTCCTGTAGGATGTACAAGGCAATTGTTGAGCTGGTGGTCACGCATGGTGCCCTTCTGCAGGGCCTGCCAAGCTGTGACAAGGTGTATGAACCCTGACAGCTGCGCTGGAGGTCCTGCTGGGTCGTGCACCTCTCTACCTGAAGTAGCTCCTATATACCTTGTGAGCGCTCTCAAGTACTCATCATATAGGTACAAGACTGGTCTATTACTTCAATTTTTCTGAAGATCCTGGTAATATTTGAGCAGAGCTTATAAGGAAAATACTGCACTAAAATTTTTATCGAAATGTTTATCACTTATTGTGCTGCTCGCGACATTTTTCCCTAGATGAGAATTGTATGGTATGGTTGTGTTATTTCGAGCTGTCAATACGAAAAAAATTGATCAAAATCGTTTAAACTGATTAGAAATTGCCACCAAATTATCAGAAAATTTCGACAAAATGGTAAAATGTCTCGGCAATGCATCTTAGCTTAGGAGTATTTATATGTCTGCATGTCCAATTCAAATTATTGTATTGGTGTCCTGTTGCAGAAAAAGAACGTTTCATTGCAAGACGTTGGAGCATACCGCTGCTTAGCATCCAATGAAGCAGGAGATGTGTGGAGTATTCCCATTGATCTGGAGGTAAGTATTTGGGAGGTTTTGTATATTCCTGCTAAACTAATTAGAGTTGGGTCTTGGTTGGAATATTATTGTTTTGAAGCAATAGGGGTAGTACTGCCAGGAAATACGTTGCTGTTGTTACCACTTGGAGTAGAGCTCTTCAATCAGTCTTCACACCAATTTATGTAATATTCTACTAGGTATCTTGCTAATGTAGGTACTTTGCCTACCACCCCATGCTGTCTAGTATTTTGAATAGTGAAGAAGTTAAGGTAAAGGGAGAGATCTTGGTAACATTATTTTTTGAGAACGATAATAATCACTGTTTCACAATTATCGGGTAAAAACGGTGAAAAAGGGTTGGAAGTGAAACGTTGGGGGTTCAAATTCTGGAGTAGCTCCTATATAACTATCTTATGAGCTTTCTTCGCATTGCTTGATTGGACTACCAGGTCAATTTTTCTGAAGATTCTATTAACATTTGATCGGAATTTAGAAGAAAACCAATCTCGCTTTTTGTTGAAATCTAATTTGTAATTTATTGTGCTGCACTCATAATTTTCCCATGGATGAGAATTTTGTGTATTGTTATGGAGAACTGTACATACAAATATTTTAATCAAAATCATTAGAGCAGTTTTTGAGAAAAAAAAATTTAGTGTTTTGATCATTATGACAACTATAGTTAGTTTAGGGCAGATTATGCTCATAACTTAATTTTGGTATCTTACAGTGACCTATGAGCTAGATATCAAGTTTGAGGTGATTTGGTTCTGCCATTTCTGTTCACTCATGTTCACACGCAGACCATTTTTCTAATTAATGTTTTTTCAAAATTCAGTACCCCCTGATACATTAAGATTTGAAGAGGAATTTCTTTTCCCCCTTTTTTCTACTTCGTGGAACAAAGGAAAGTAAAAACTGAGAGAAATTATCTTTTTCACATGGAACTGTTAAAGGTAGGCACGTTTCAGAAATTGAGCTAACATCGTTTCTGCTAACTACACATTTTGTTAGTGGTACTAACGATGGCTTAATCCCTGACCCTTGTCTACCTTTAATACTTCTGCGTGGAAAAGATAATTTATCTCTGCAGAGATTGTATAGTAATTTCAATGTGAATACATTATTTGACTAGGCTGATAGGCACTTAATGCAGGGAGCATGACTAGATGTGCCTACCCTAGTCAGCACGTCTAGTGTGAGTTTAGTGTTTGAGTGCCCTTAAAATTGTAGTACTTCATTTGGGACACTGAATGTACAAAGTTGCATGGTGAGTAAAAGCAGAGGGTGGCCCAAACTAGTGACTTTCAAAAGGAGGAATTTTCTAATTCATCACAATCTGTTGAAGCACCGGTTGTATTTGTGTGGGTTGTGTTGAAGAAATGTTTTGAATTTCGTTAACCAATAAAACGTGCATGCAGAGGGATGGATTAACGGGAGTAATACAGTGCCGAACTATGCACTGCACATCTTAAGATGTAGTCTAGCCAGGGAGTGTAAGAAGATACGACCTAGCTTACACATACTGAAGCATGATACTGCAGGCAAGCATGATTTATGCAGAAAGTGCACCGTGCAAAAAAGGCCAGTTGATTGAGGTGAAAAACTTATCAGCATGAAAAATCAACAGAAGAATGTTGAAAGAAGTGTGAATCTTGATAAATTTGCACATTTTAAGAGAGCCAGACGAACTGCAGTTTAGGGTTTGGTGAGCAAGATTGTTGTCAATGCAAACATAATGGAATGATTTATGCGAGTGCAGAATACAAGGGGCAGGAGAGGAGCCAGGAGGCTTCCTGAAAGGTTAATACTTTTCGTTTATTATTCATTCTAAATAAAAACAAAAATAAATTTTAATCATTAAAAATTAATTTATATTGTTTAAATTAATTACTTAGATTTTTTGCGGTTTCTAAGTACATTTAATGTTTACCCTTTTTTCAGGTTGATGCAACTCCCTCTCGTAAGTTCCTTTTACTTTTATTAAGTTACTTAGATTCAATAATCAAACAGAGTTCTTCAATTTGTGAGGTTGGAAGGAATTCTAGTTGGTGGCTCTTGATGTTAGCGGTTGGTAAGCGTCTGCTTATGCTTATGTCTATTTGAAGTGAGAAGTGACATATTTATCTGCTACTACGTCAATTTGGCCATCTTGTAGCTGTTCTTTGCTATTTGATTGTCACGTGAACGTCTTCGCAACAATAACCATCGTGATTCTTGAGCTTCGACATGAATGGGCAAATCAGAATGAACGATCAACAAATTGGTGTTTGATCTGATATAGAACATAGATTCAACTACTCTCTCTCAAAAGTTGTGAAAGGCAGCCGCATCAGAATACATGGGATGATTATAGCCTCAGACTGACAATGGTTGTCTGGATTTTGGAAGGTCCTTCAAACTAGGTCTTGTGTGACTGGGATTAGTGTTTCTTCTCACTTCTACGACAATTTTTGACTACTGCAGGACACCACGTTTTGTACGCCATACGTCATGGCGTCTTTTGTGGCAGTTATACATAATTCTCGCCTCAGTCATCATTACTATGCCAGCAGCAACTAAACGTGAGTATTTTTTATTTTAATTAATTTTCCACAGGACTTATTTACATTTGTTGGAACTACTTGATTCTGTTATATCCCTCCGAAACCTTCCTCATCTCGTGTCACCTCTGATATCACACCCCAAACAAACTAGAATTTTACCAGATTTTTATTTCTTCTCCTGATTTCAATATCTTATCGTTCCGTTTGTTTGAAACAGCAGGTTTCAGCGTTTTATCAGTCCTGGATTGGTACCATGCTCATCTGGAAGCTTGATACAACTATTATCCACCTAATCAAGTGTGTTGGTCATGAAGCCTTGTCTTCTCAATAGATTTTCAGTCAGGAGTTTACCCACAGTGTAGTGAATATTCCAGAGATGGTAATGGTAACAAGGAATGACTTGGCTATTGTGAATGTAAGGGATAGGAGACAGTATTAGACAAATACTATTAATTGCCCTATTATGCATCAAGTGTGTGCCTATATTGGCAGGTGATTGTCTTCATTTCTTCCCCCTCTAACTGTAACTGGCGTATTTTTATGTGTAGTATCTTGAGAAACCTACTAATTTGTATTGTGGGGTTTGAAAAAGATTAAGCAGAGGATTAAAAACGGGCTGTTTTTATTTGGTGCCTTAAAACTTCTATTTAGGTTTTGTGGAGATTATAGCATTGCTGAAACTTGGTTTACCTAGTAACATCTCAGTGCAGTGTATATCAGACTTTGTCTTGAGCTCATTTGGTCATTCAGTATTTGAGAAATTCATTATGATACCTGATTCCTAGGTTCAAGGCGGACTAGGAAAACTTATGTGTTATTCCTATCACTGCTTAGAGATACTGCTTCTGGCTAAAGAAACTCTCCAGCCTCAAGTACTTCAACACATTTGACTTGAAATGAAAGGCTTTGTTGAGCAGATTAATTAAGGCAGTTAGACACATCCAGGTACACATCCAGGTGGTGTGTATGGCTATGCGTGAACCCACTCTGAATGGTGTTGTTCTGCATTAGAGTTTCTGTTTCCTGTTGAATGTCGATCTAGCTCTTGTACCCACAGCGTATAATCAAACTCACAGGAGAAAGTTGTTGTGATGTATCACACCAGATATTTGACTAATTGTAGTGACCAAGTATACCTTGATGACCCATAGGAGGGCATGCTGGAATCTCGATACAGTTTTTATTGGTAGAGAGCGAAAATGTAGGCAAATGGCTTTGTAAAGGAGGATGATGCCTCGATGGCATAATGCTCAAAAGCCCTGCAAAGGAGGCAAAGTGGGTGAGTGGTTGCGCCTTTGTAGTGTAGGTCGTAATGCCAGCTTCCCTATTTAATGATTTCTAGGTACTTGACTTGCGATGATAGTGAGAGTTGCAGCACAAAACTATGAACCAGCAGCACATTAAATCTATGTCTTTCAAATAAAACCATGGACAGATCAAGCGGCAATCAATTATAGTAGGATCCTCATAATAGGAAAATAAAACCTCGTTACATAAAACTTTAGCTGATCTGCTTTCTTGTAATGATTACATGTTCCATTGTTTACTTTACTACCTCCTCACGGCTCCCAACCTGCTTAGTTGTGGATACAACAGCGGTCATTCTCTTCATTGAAATCCCTCTTGCCCCAGGTACTTCTCTTTTCTGACTCAATTCTTATCATTTTTTGGTGCTCCCCTTCGGTGAGCTGCAACAGTTTTAAACATTCACTGTTTCTTATTGTGAAATTGGGCTTGCTCCTATACTCAAATAAATAAACAAGCACTCGGCCTAATTTATAGAAAATGAGACCTTAATGGAAAGTTTAGATTCGGTCAACAGCGATTGCTGTCAGCTGCTTTCCTTCATTTTCCGTGTTGCCTCCCATTGCTCGTTAGCCCCAGCAGATCGTTCCTATGCTGCAGGCGCCATTAGTTCACCTTGGAAACAACAGTCTGCAAACTCCAAGTCTTTAGATTTTATTCAGCTAACCATCTTCAAGGTAATTTACGTTATCAAAACCACCTCCAATTTGGTATGGCCTGGCTCTAGCTTCGCTGAGGCTTGTGATTATATATTCTTTTGACCTCCTGAAGTTATATTTTTAGAGAGAGTTCCCTAAGAGTGGCAGTTCCCTGACAGTCAGTTCTCAGATCTCTGGACAGTTCGTTGAGTCGAGAGTACAACCAAAATGTGGCAGAAACACGTTTTTTTCAACTATTCAGCATTTTTCACAGTATGGATTTCCTTTCAAGAATGGAGATAGTAAGACACTTTCGTGACACATGGTGTGTCTAGCTGTGGTCAGACCCGACTCTGAATGGTGTTGTTCTGGGTGAGATTTTAAGTTCCTTGTTGCTGAATGACTTCTGTTGGGCTCAAAGGGTGATTGTGTAATACAGCTTCATGTTGCTAGAAGTGGTACATCAATGATCAACTATTAATTATTGTTATTTTATTTGGTGTAATTATATAACTGTTTATGTGAACTATTATAATTCACTAAGGGTAATATACAGTAATAAAGTTATAATACCAAATACCAAGAAGAGCAATAGTAAATGTATACACTACAATATCGTCTTTGCAAAGTAGTTTAATGATCGTATGAGGTACAAACACAACAATCCCTCCAATACTGTGATCTGCAACCATATCTCAGTAAAATAGATGTACAGAGAGTCAACTTCGTGCTGTTGTTGCAGTATTTGGTATGATGACAAGACGGGCTAATAAACGCCAGACAAGAGGTAAATTGGCAAGCTTATTAGTGCCGATAGAAAATCCACCGGTACCAATTGAGATAGTGAATCTCGTTGATGATGATGATGATAACGACAACAATCCGCCACCGCCGCCACCACCAGCGAAGCGAAGGCGCAGAATTCCTGTCCCTTCCCTCATGAAAATTGTAAGTATTTTTATTTAGCGTACTGAACTTGTAGAATTTCAATTCCTATTAATAACTCCCTTTTTGCCGTAGAATTATGGCACAGAGATGACCACCAGGCGTGGGCAGAAAGGCAATGCTGGTGGAAATGCTTCTGTCAAATCATCAGCAAAGAACTAAAAGACGTATTACGTGTTGTTCCCACACCCAGCCTCATTTGAAGAGCTGGTAACGTGTTCGCTCTTGGTGTATCACACAATCTGCCAGCAGGGCATGAAGTCCTTTTTGATTTTCTCAAATCCATTTGGGAAACCTTACTCTACGGAATGTGTTTAATGAGCTGGCTTATCTTTGTAAAGCTTGAAGTTTACGCTCGAGGAGCAAAATATGTGTCTATGTACCTAACTGATGAAACCCTACCATGGTGTCAAACTCTTCCTCCTTTGTGTCACCCTAAACTCCTGCTAAGATCTGAGCCTGTTTCATTGTAGAGTTTGTGTCATTTTAAAAGGTTCAAGGCAGTATACCAAATGGATTGTCACTGTCTGTCAGCGCAACTCTTTTTGTGATATTGTCTGAGACCTTGATGTTCTAATTAAATCGATGTAATCTTTTATGTGGAAATACTCAAGATCCAATTTTCAATGTTGTGTTAGATGGTCAATCAATAAAGATTCTTGTGGTTGATTACTTTTTCTCAATTCCTTTTTCCTGTTTTCAAGTAAGTAAATTCAACTATAAGCTTTACAGACTAGTGTTCTAGTCCCTCTATTGGGTTTCGTAATGAGAGAATTCACTACAGTATGATCGTTATGTATAACTTCCATGCGTTGAGGACTGGGGAGGAGCCAAAGCTTGTATCTCTACTGTACCTAATTTATGCAATCTCGTTTACTTCAAAAAGTGTGCGAGCCTTTTACGGAAGATAATTTAGTGACATTAAAATTGAATGATGAATATTGAGGTTTAATCAATTTTTGAAGTTCTTGTTTAGTCATAATTTGTTTTAGAACATAATTTTCATGTGTAGGTGGTTCTTGGTACTACCAGGTGATGGTACTTTAAATTAATGATGTTACAGTATAGGAATTGGCTTGGCTTGGTTGACTAAACTGCATGAAAGGGTAAGTATTCTAGTTTCTAATTTTTGTTCAATAAATTTGAGGCTGAACACGATAAAACTTTGATATTTTTATGAACTGCCTATTTACAAGTCGCTCAATTCAATGCTTCCAAGTGAAATCATTACAAGTTATGTTTATTGAAGTCAATGTTCAACAAACAATTTTATTATTAAAGCAGGGAGGGAAACTGAATGACAAAAAACGCCTAACGAATAGAAAACTAATTACGGCTGTGAAAACTGAAAGCTATCATGAGAATTATAGATGCATTTTTTTTAGCCAGGAATTTAATGGAATCCCAGTTGAGTTTCCACCAAAACAAAATGGCAGTGCAGTGCCATCGACTAAACTTCGGAAAAATCGGTAGGCTAACTATTTGTGTGGCATGATTTCAATGGCATTGAGTCTATTTTCACCTAGGTTTCGTTGAAAAAGTTGGCAGGCATAGTTCTTTGCGACTACTGCGTATGAGACAATGTACGTTTTTCATACGATATTTGATTTGAGTTGATTGAAAAAAGAAAGGACAGAACACATCAAAAAATAAAAACACATTTCCGGCCATTTTCAACTGTAAACTTGAAGTTTTTGAGGACATGGAAGACTCATAAAGTTGTGGCAGGAGAGGAGGTCTGAGGGCAAAGGTATTGTCATGGAGAGAAGAGCAAAACGATGCCTAGACCCTCAAATCCTCCTTCCTTTTCTCAACCCTAAGAATTAATCTTCTTCAACTTTGACAACTTCCAGTTCCGTATTGAAAATATCTGGTGCGTAGCAACACACAACTTTCCGCCACCCCTTTAAGTTCGAACACCACCTACATAGGGGGGCGCTATATCTTCGTTCAACGCATTTTTACAGGAACATTTATCGAGAACAAAATGTAGGGACTAGTTAGCTGTGAGTACTCCGAAAGTTTGATCGAAATCGTTAGAGCCGTTTTTGAGAAAATTGGAATACCGATAAATTAATATTCGACAAATCTCCGTTTCTGAGTTAACTTGGCTTATATCTTCGTTCAACATATATATACAGAAATAATTATGGAGTACGAAATGTTGGTATGGGTGACTAAAAGACACTCCATTAGGATTTATCACATCTGGTGAAAAAGTTACCCTGGAATTTACGGAAATGTTAGAAAAACGTTATTTTCGACACATTTTGATTTTTATCTCTGTTCAATGGACCGTCACAGGAACATTTATTGAATAGAATATGTAGGTATTAACTATTTGAAAACATCCTGTGAGATTGGTGAAAATCGCTGAAGCCGTTTTGCCAAAAACCGTAAAAACCTATTTTTGCTTCAGGGGCCCATATCTCCGTTCACCGTATTTTCATGGAGATATGTATAGAGAAGAAAAGTTAGGTATTGATTAGGAGAAGATAATTTGAAAGTTTAATCAAAATCGTTAGAGCCGTTTTCGAGAAAAATGCGAAAAACCCTAGTTTTTGGTACATTTTCGTCCCCCACCCCCCTTCCAATCGGCCGAAATCGTCCATAACCTTATTTTGGTGTCTACAAAAAATAACGAACTAAACAAAAAAAGAACCAGCTCAATTGGATCAGCCGTTCTCCCGCAAATCGAACTACAGACAGACACATACACAAACACACACGGACCACGCGCCGAAATTAGGTTTTTTAGACTAGGGGGGTTGTAGGGTCTGAAACGTAAAGATCTGAAGAAAACCCAAATTTTTTTTTTGGGCCGATTACTATACTTTCCTTTCCTTCGGGTAGCGGAAAGTAAAAAAGAAACAAATTTGCTGAGTTCGATTGGATTGAAAGAGTCAACGAGCAAACTTTTTCATAAAAGGTTCTACGAGCAAAGATAACTGAATTCTTTAGGCCCACTGTTACCAGCTATGAGAGCGATGTGCCTGAATAGGTCTTCCTCAGAACTACCCTTTTTCCCCTGGCATCCATTCATTCTATGATGTCACGAGGGAGAGGAACTGATGCGCCAGAACAATCTGCCTCATAATAAGAGATGCGTTCAAATTCCTGCCTTGTGTTCCCTACATAAAACATATCAATGTAGGTAGCAAGAGGAATGGAGGGGCGGAAACCTTTTTCCCCATGTTGGATTACTAAGGTTGGCATATATGCAGGGTGTGTGTGTTCTGTTTCAGGATAGTAATATTCTTCGGCCGTATGCCTATTTAGACGACCTGACTGCTGATCCATGTATAGTCAAGTCGCTAAATTGTGGCAATACCCCATTAAGTGGCCCAAACCATCATCCTGGAGCACGTCAAGCTGCAGGTGGCTGAGGAAAAAATCCAGCTCATAAAAAAAATTAAATAGCAACGCTAGTAATACCAAACTCACAGTCAATCAAAGGAGAGTACTGACCCAATTCCAGAGAGTTGTGCTCCAGGGGATTACCAAGGCATGCAAGACAGCATCACTGATGCACTCCAAGTGATCACTAGCCAGTTACCCATTTACTTGGCCATTGAGTCCATGGTAGACAATTGGAGAGTGAAAAGGGAAATTCCCTCGCTCAGGGTCGCACTGTACAGATCTCTCCATTGAACAACTAGGTGAATGAGCATTAGATAAATGACAAGCAAGGTGGGAATCATAGTCTAACGGGTGTGACATGTATGAGTGTTTTCCCAACATCGAGGAATGTTAAAAGGGAAAGTGGGTGCAGCACCTCTCCCATCCTGTGTGTGCTGCTTTACTATAGTTCCTACAAAAACGAGTGACAGTTGTTGAAAGAGCTGCTAAACCTTCCAGCATTGCACCCTTCCCCCTTAATTTTTCATTATGACGAGAAAAAACTTGGTGTTCCTTCTCTTTCTACCACTATTCCATTATTGCGCCGTAAGCGCTTACTTGCTTTGTAGGCACCTGGCTGGGATGTTGCACGGGCTGTGGCTGGTCTTTCTCCAAAATCAGCTGCGGTGGTGTGACATGGTCGACTCCATCTGCCCCCAAGCCCAGTATGCCTTCAGAGTTTACGACTACTCTGCATGGTTCGGTTGACGGACAGGAACTAAGGCAGTGTCCTGACTCCCCCTACTTTTCTGCGTGGGTGGAGTGGGCTTCAGGGGGCATTCATGGGAAGGATTACCGGAGCTTTCACGCCGTTCATGTGGCGCCACTGCCTACAGCGATGAGGTATACAAGAGGCCGAGATCGTAATGTTGTGAATGCTCGCTTGCTGTCATGCCTGTGGTAACCTGTTTGAGTCGCTGAACCATGTAGTGCAGGTGTGTTCGCGTACTGATGGGGGACGTGTCAAGCGTCATGACCCAGTCTGCAAGAAGGTTGCTGGTGTATTGTCATATGAGGGCTGGGAAATGGAGAGGACGCCGAACTACCAGGTTGTCTCTGGAGAAGGACATCGTTGTTGTTGGTGCTGACTGCCCGTGTGTTGCTTGGGTCGTACCTTAACTGGTAGTCGTTCTATCGTGAAGCATCCTCTTTCCTTTCCCATCCCAATCCTTCTATCTCTAGTGTAGGGTAGTCTGGGCGCCCTCCCCATTTGCTTACTTATTATTTATTTAGTTTTTCCTTTTTGAGTGCCTCCGTCCCATCAACGGTGAGCTTTGGAAAAAAAAGAAGTCTGTAGTTCGATTTTCGGGGAACGGCTGAACTGATTGAGCTGGTTCTTCTTTTGTTTTGTTCATTATTTGTTGTAGACACGAAAATAAGGTTATGGGCAATTTCAGTCGATCGGAAAGGGGGGTGGGAGACGAAAATGTACCAAAAACTAGGGGTTTTCGCAGTTTTCTCGAATATGGTTGTAACAATTTTGATTAAACTTTAAACTTTTCTTCTACTTATCAATACCTAACTTTTCTTCTTCATGAAAATACGATGAAGCGAAAATAGGTTTTTTACGCCATTTGGCAAAACGACTTCAACAATCTTCACCAAACTCACAGGGTGTTTTCAAATAGTTGGTAACTGTTCCTCTGACAGTCCATTAAACAGAGAAAAAATCAAAGTGTGTCGAAAATACTGTTTTTTTTTCGAACACTTCCGTAAATTCTGGGGTAACTGCTTCACCAGGTGTGATCAATCTTACAGAGTGTCTTTTAGTCACCCATACCCACATTTCGTTCTATGTAATTATTTATGTAATTATATATGTTGAAAGGAGAAAGAAGCCAAGTAAACTCATAGAGGGAGATTTGTCAAATTTTAATTTATCAGTATTACAATTTTCTCAGAAACTGCTCTAACGATTTCGATCAAACTTACAAAAAAACTCTCAACTAATGAGTCCCTACATTTTGTTCTCCATAAATGTTCCTGTAGAAATGCGTTGAACGAAGATATAGCCCCTGCATGTGTAGCTGGTGTTCAAACTTACTTAAATTGATTTTTATGTAATTTTATTAATTTCTTTTTTATGTTTATATATCATTGCTTATTTCATGTTAATATAACTTTTCTATATACTTAATTCCTCATTCATGGAAGCTTTCAAACTCAACCTCTAAATCCAAAAAATGTTATGTTCCTCAGTATCTTATAATAAAACAGAGAAACGACGATTGCCTATTTCCACTAAATTTGAGTTACAATGTTAGATTGATTTTGATGGTTATGTTATCATCCGTAACAAGAACGCAACTGAATAGGTCGCAGAGAGTGAACATCTTATATACCTGAAAGCAAAAGGTCGATCTGGCTTTCCCAGTTACAGGAGAATTGGATATGTGGGGAAGAGGGGGAGGGAAGTTTGTTACCATAAGTGAAACCAAATTATTACTGAAATGAAGCCAACATCCTTTGGGGAGAAATGGAGAAATTCAATGTATTGCCTGTCTATTATATCAAAATTGAAAGAATAATCCCAATAATCCTTTTCATGCTTCCTAGTTCTTTCCTTGAATTTCCACCTTGCTTACCAACAATAATCTAACCCGCAAGAACATTTTAATTTATACGCACCACTTTTGATTTTTAAACGTGCCTTCAAACCATGTTGCACAGAAATGAACCTAGACACCTCTAGTTTATCGTGTTTGCCAAACATACGTAAAGTTGTAGTACCAATGAGGCCAGTAGTCTTATATTCCTGCTTCAACCTACACATGAAAAACTTGCTTCATTTGATATGATTAGCCTCTTCACTAATATCAATGTCGCTTGCTGCAAAACATGTGGCTAACAGGCTAATTAAAAATTCTAATGAAAAAGAAAAATTATTTTTTGTATGAAGTGAAATACGAGAACTACAAGCAACTGGGAGTAGTCTTGGGATTCTCCTTTAATACCATTGCTCGCAGACATTTATATGTATCGTATTAAAAAGAGATTTTTAACCAATATGAATATAATAACCTACTTTACTGGTATAGATATGTAGATGGCATTATCATACTGGACAGGAACATAAAGTCAGCTAGATTCTTTTCACAACAGAATCAATTGAATAGATCTATTAAATTCTCATTAGAATTATGCGGTAATTCTCTTAACGTTCTCTATCATTCAGTTTCTATGAAGAGCAAGAAGCATGAATTTCCCATTTACAGAAAAGACACTTGTAGTGATATTACTATTCATGAGTTCACAAACTTGCTGCTTTCCACAGTATGATCAGTCAAGCGTTGTCTATACCTATGAATCAGGGAAAGCTATTTAAAGACAAATTAGTAATGGAACAAGGTTCTTAGGAAGAGGGTAAACAGGGGGGATTAGCGTACCATATTATGCAGCAGTTTCCGAAAAAATATCTAAAATTCTATCAACCAGTGGGTATAAGGTGAGGTTTAAAAATCAAAACAGTTTTAAATATTCATTAGGCTCAGTTGAAGATAATATACAAATTCAGGATTGAAGTGGCGTGTATAAATTAAAATGTTTTTGTGGGCAGACAGCAAATTTTCAACTGAACGTTTCGTTAACTAATTAAAACTGACAGTGTGTACTCTCATTTCAATGGTGGAAGTGGATCTTGGTTGAAGGATGATGTGCTGCTTTACTGCAGGTCTCAAGTTAGAGTTATTGTGACTAGAGCCGGATTTTCGCAAGTATCGATTAGCATAAGTTTAATCGAAGTTATTAGAGCCGCTTTGAAGGAATGTTGGACAAACCTACATTTTCAGCGCGTGGTTCTCTTTCCGATGGTGAAAAATCACCACAACCGTATATTTGCATCTGATAGTTGAAGCCCAATCAGTCCTGCCGTTTTTCTCTAAGCATTGGTACTGATCTCATTCCTAAGTACGAGGAAACTGGTTTTTTATTTGCCAATTCACTTTCACGACTGGCTAATGCTAGGAATTAGTCATCAGCGTTTGATACTCCTGATATTTCCACTCATCAAGTATCGTTGACTGACAGTTGCCAAACTGGAAAATTGATAAACTGGCCCTGAGCGTGTCAAAATATGGAGAGCTTCCTTAAGAGATACTCTTTATTATATTCCTGCATACTAATATAACAATTACAATTTAACTTTACAGTTTCTAAGTGAATGACTTGCAATTAGGTATTTCATTGTTCATATTAATCTTGTTTTGGACAGGATAGTTCTCCACAGCCTTTAATTTATTGAGGAAAGAAACCTCAGAAGTTATTATTCATGTTTTAACGCAAAAACCTCATTTGGAGAAAGAGCTCAGATTATGGCACATTGAGAACATTGTGATGCTTTTCATTGTAGTCAGCTTTTCATTGATATAGATGTTCCCTCCCAAATATCTCCTTTTATTTTCAGGTCGGGTAGTTTTGGTCCTTCAGGATAGATAGTACTAACATTGTGAAACTGTCTGGTTGCAACCTCATTTCTCCAACTGCCATTGGTGTTTGGTTAGTCCAAGTTTAAAAAAAATATTTCTCATGTAAAAATACACAATTTGGAGAGGGATTCATCCTAATAGACTACCTGACTAAACTTTAATAAACAACCAGGCATTTTGTCTCATCATTTGTTACGCTGTTGATGCCATTTTTCAATTTCCCCGTTTGAGAATTTATTGGTTATCCTCTTTCTGTCTAAACCACTGTTGGTACTGCTGGCTATGTGGGAGTTAAAAGCTGATAGAAATGATTGAAACTACTTATGAGTAATAATTGTACTTTTGACTGCCTATAAAGTAATCTTATCAATGACATTCAGCAACCACATTAAGTGGCGACAAAATTTGACTATTGCTCAAAATATTAGTGAAGTATAATCTGATTTTTTGATAGCTTTTTCTCTCAACAATTCAGTGTCAAATTATTCAATGAGAAATTTCAGGAAAATCCTGGATTGTGGTGCTACATATCTCACAAACTATCTCGCCCCTACGTAAATTTGACAATGGAGTATGTGTTAGTTTAACGAGGAGTGGCCTGGGTAATAGGTATACTTCGCCATAGCTGGTTTCAATTTAGGATTTTTGAAAGAAATCGTTCCCCCGGTTAATGCTAATACAATAATATTCGTCTCAGCAGATTGGAAAATACTGCTTCACAAATGGCATTCATGATACCTGTCAAGTCATGTGCTCCTAAGCAAAGATATGAGATTTGAGTTTATTCCTGTACGGGTTGAGAAATAAGAAGGCTCCCCAAAAGTGAATAAATATCACAGCACGTACATCTCAATAGATTTTGTGTTTAAATAAAGCAAGCGGCTTGGATGCGGAAAAATAAACTGACTGTCCTTTTTACTTTCCGCTACCCAAAGGGAAGGAAAGTATAGTAATCGGGTCAAAAAAAAAAAAATTTGGGTTTTCTTCAGATCTTTACGTTTTGAGGCCTACTGAGTCTAAAAACCCTGATTTTGGGGCATGGTCTGTGTGTGTGTGTGTCTGTAAATATGGTTATGGGCGATTTCGGCCAATGGGAAGGGACGAAAATGTACCGAAAAGTAGGGTTTTTCGCATTTTTCTCGAAAATGGCTCTAATGATTTTGATTAAACTTTCAAATTATCTTCTACTAATCAATACCTAACCTTTCTTCTACATACATATCTCCATGAAAATACGGTGAACGAAGATATAGGCATGTGAAGCAAAAATAGGTTTTTTACGCTTTTTGGCAAAACGGCTTCAATGATTATCTCCTAACTTCCAAGATGTTTTCGAATGGTTAATACCAACATATTGTTCTCAATAAATATTCCCCTGACAGTCCATTGAACAGAGATAAAAATCAAAATGTGTCGGAAATAACGTTTTTTCGAACATTTCCGTAAATTACAGGGTAACTGCTTCACCAGATGTGATCAATCTTACAGAGTGTCTTTAAGTCACCCATACCCACATTTCGTTTTGCATAATTATTTCTGCACATATATGTTGAACGGAGATATAAGCCAAGTTAACTCAGAAAAGGAGATTTGTCGAATATTAATTTATCGGTATTCCAAATTTCTCAAGAATGGCTCTGACGATTTCGATCAATCTTACAAATGACTCTCAACTAACTTGTCCCGACATTTCGTTCTCTATAAATGTTCCTGTATAAATGCTTTGAACGAAGATATAGCACCCACATATGTAGCTGGAAAGTTGTGTGTTGCTACGCACTGATCGTTTGTTCTCGTACCGCTTCACTCAATTTGATTTTCCCTGTAATGTATACTGTGTGTTGGTATACTTACCTTGATTAGTCTATCTATTCAGTAATGTACAGGAATTGTTTATAAACCATACGTTTGAGTCAAGTGTTTGGCCAGTGGTTTTTCCAGTACTTAGGTAGGTGCATTCACAGTGTGTAACATCAAATAGATTTGGAGTACAATCTTGAAAATGTAGCTGATGAAGGGGTGAGGTTCTTTGAAGGAATAGTTTGGTCAGTATCCCATAACTTCTTAAACATACTACTGCAGTTTCCTGATTGTGACCATGAGTGTTATTTTAAAAAATGCAAAATTGCGTTCCAAAACCCTGTTTCCTTTGTCTGTTAATGAAAGCATGTTGTCAAACCCCTGTTTATTTACTTCAAACCCATATCAAAACATCCCTTCGTCCTTGTAGGGGGTGGATAAATTAAATGGCTCTCCAAAGCTCTCTATTGGTAGACCTTATTCACCTAGACACATTCTCTTTCAATTTTCAAAACACATTCTCTTTCGGTTTTCTTGTAGAAATGGATTCGCCAGCCTTGTAGTAAACATCATTCCGAAGCACGTTTTTAAACACAAATGCTTACTTGTTTGCATTCACTGACACGTTAATACTTCATTGCTCTGGAACGTGATTTTTGTTTGCATGCTATCTGTAGCCAGTTATTTATGCAGCACTTACGCATGGTACAAAATCTGAAGCTCAATGAATGTATATTGTTATCAGTTGGTTTTTAAAGAAAATGGTCTGTGTCATGATTTTGGCCTTCTGTGGTTCTTTCTTAGTGTTTCGTGTCTTTCGCTGATCCAGTTACACTGCACTGTTTTGTGTAATGTAGTTATTGAGAGTAATTTGTGTTGCATTGCTTGCGTAGTGTGCAAAATATGAGTTGATTGTGAAGGTAATGACTTTCTTACTTGACCTTGTGCAACTTCCACCCCATCAATGGTTGAAGACTGAAGGACCTCAGTAACAATCATGAGGCTAGTAGTTGGTCTGTTCAGCTTGTATACCTACAACCCTAGTTGGATATTTCAGGGCATAACTCTTGAGTATGATCTGCAGAATGTCAATCAATGCTTCAAACTTCTAGCATCGAGCTCAAGTTTAAATTATATATACGCTTAGCAACTTTTAATTGTCTTCTAATTCTTATTTAATACCAAAACAAGTAATACATTAATCTGCTGTGAGTAATGGATGATTGCTCGAACAAAATAACGGAAGTCGTCTTTATTTTTGGCAAGGGGAACTTGAGGATCGAACTGGTGAGCATGTGTTGGGCATGGGGTTCTGTTTGTAAGGAGGAGGGGGGGGGGTTAGAAAGATAACTCGAGAAAGAGGGAGTAATACTGAACAGTGACGTTTTTAGAAGTAGTCGAAGTTTTTGTCACTCTGACTTGCCTCGTAATCTCAGGGAACCTCAGCGTTCAGTTCAATTAATCATCAGTGGTATTTTGATCGTGAATTTATCCTCTTCTTTTTTCCTTATTGCAGCAACCTCAAAACTTGCTTTGCTGATTGGGAATTCAAATTATGATAAATTTGATGATTTGATGACACCGTGCAATGACATAGTTCTTCTTGCCGAGAATTTCAAAAAACTAGACTTCCAAGTCCTAGCACTGATTGACTTAACGTCAGAGGAAATGAAAACTGCCATAGATTTGTTTTTTGAAATGGTGTCTCAGGATTCATACGGTGAGTGAATTTCATAAATCATAGAATGCCAAAAGGCTCACTAGTAAACATATCAATACTTGAATATTTTTTCCTCTACTCATTTCCAGTTGTTATTTGTTTCATTGGACACGGATTCAAGTACCAAGCGAGAAACTACATGATGCCAGTTGACTGTGGAAGTTTTGAAGAAGGTCCTACAATATTTGACTCGGCAATATGTGATGAGTTACTCGTTCAAAAGGCCCATGGCAAGGAGGTAGGCCTTCTTCTTTTGATTATGGACATGTGCCTAGAAGAGTTTTTGACTGAAAGGTTTGTCGTTTTATTTTGTTTGGTACGATTCTAAAGTTCATAAATAAGGAAGAGAGACAGCCTTAACATTAAACAACAAAAAATTCGTTTTACAGTTCTCCAATGAGGGACCACTCAGAACACTATGTGTATGAACCTTACTGTAAATGTCATGTCATAAGGCTGTATTCTACAGGGCCTTATCAAAGAGCCTACGAAGTTTCAGGACAAACTAATGGCTGTTATATAAGGCACATATCTGGATACATATTTGAAGATCAGCCTTTGATCAGATTAGCTGTAAAAGTGAATGAAAGTAAGGTTCTTATATGCTGTGAACATTATTATTAGGTTATAAGCTACTTTTAGATTTTTGATTGCCCAGTTTTATTCAACAATCTGTTATGAATGACACATATGCCTTGTGATAGTGTGTCGTTATTGTATACAAGATATGAATAGTAATAGTTTTCATGTAATGGAAATATGGTTTGTACAGTATCATCATTAAGGGGAACTTTAACAACCACTAATGAAGACAGCTTGGGAGTAAATGCGAGTGGATGTCTCCTGGACCTGTCTAGTCATCTCCTGGACTTTCTGGTGGTATTGGCACTCCAATTTTACCCCTTGTTGGCAATTATGTCCCCGTATTATGATTAGAATTATGAAGTACAATCAGTATTATAACTATTAGATGCGTCTGGAACATCTCCCTTTCATTACCCTTCATCTGTTTCCCCCTGGGCACTCCTCAGGAATCTTCTATTCCTTTCGTAGACTCTACCTGGATGGTGTATTTGGGATAACGTCCTTTACCTACAAATGTACCACACTCGAGAGATAGGGTTCTGTATTCTGACTCAGGTACCAACTTGTAGGGGAGCCAAATCTCTAGCCGTTTTATTATATTTCTCCGCTACCATTTGCTTCTGGTGAGAAATTAGTTGATGGAATCTTTCTGCTGTTGTTTGCCACTCATTTGAGAAGGATTTATAGTGTGCAGGCACTAGTGATCGTAGAGGGCGTCCAAATAATATTTGTGAGGGAGATCGGTTGTTCACGGCAGGTGTGTTTCTGAATTCTAACAACTCTGCAAAGTAAGTTCGTCCAGGGTTCCTCCACTCGTCCATTTCACACTTGGTATTGTTGGCTGAGCATTCCTTTAAAGACTGATGCTACAGGTTATTGCATCACAGTCATTTCTTTTGTGAGTGTGAGATTTTCGAAACCGTCTCGTATTCTGTGGACTCTCCCTGAATACTATCTCTTCTCCGTCACACACTATGATGATGTCGTTTAATTCAGATGTGTCTGGCTATGGCCTACATTTTCTTCGTACGTTTTGGTCCCTCAGACTCTCAATTATGTTGTCTGTCAGGCATTGTTCATAGCAATGAGGACACAGGTCAGAGATTTGGAACAACTTAACTTTTTCACAATAAAAAGCTTTCTCCTTCTTCTTGCCTTTGATTGATGAACTGGCTCCTATGAGTTCTTTCGTTTTCCTTCTTTTGATAATACGTTTCAAGTTTGTTTAAGACGCCTTCTTCATCACTCCCAAATGGAACATTGAGGATCAATCCTCCTGACTTAGGAAGGAGTAAAGAATAGCAATAGCCTGCTCTGGTTGAACTCTGTGTGCGCTTTGAGTTTTAAGGAAGTTCTCGAGTCTTCGTCTCCAGTCTTGGAATTGTGCATGTCGGGGCCCCCCTTTTCAGAAGCTGCGCTGCTTGATTGTGTGTGTTGTCCTGTAAAGGGCCGACGAAATATTGATGTTGTGTGTGTGTGTGTTGGTTGTGTCTGTCGGTTGAGAGTGCGTGAGGTGAGGAACGGATTTCTCGGGCGTCGGTAGGTCGAAGGGCTCGGTGTCCTTGCAGGCAGGCCCTTATATACCTGCTCCTGGAGGGAGTCGCCTTCTCTGGTTGGCCGCCTGCTGTTCCCTCCAGGGGTGGTTTTCGGCTAGCGCCCTCTGTCGGAATGAGGCGCCTTTTGTTGTAGAGAGTGGCCAGCCGCCACAGTGCACATGAAGAACACTCCTTGAGTTGTTGTTGTGTTGGGATCCTTGGCAATTTTGCTATCTCATTCTTGTAGTTGAGAGTTCTTGTTGTTGATTGCTGCTGATTTTCGCTGGAAATGCTTGTTACATTGAACGCTTGAAACAGGGTTTTCAGCAGTTAAGAAATCGCGACAATAGCTTCCTCCATCAGTTGTAACTGGTTGTTCAGTTCCTGCTTCTCAACTTTCTTGCCAGTCGTTTACTCTTTGGACTCATGTAGATTCTTCAAATTGACTGTGCCATGCTATGATTAGAATTATAAAATACAATCAGTATTTTATTGAAGTGTGGAAATTAAACTGAAACATTATTTGTAAGATAGTAACGCCAACATAGAAACGAAAAAATAACTATTGGATGGGTCTGGAACACCCCAATTGCTGGAAATATTATAATTATGTCAGTACCTTTCTATCCTTGTAAAATACACTAAATTTTGATTTTATTTTTTTGTTATTTGCAGAATTTTGGCAGTCAGGAATGGCAAACCACCAATCTCCTCACTTTACTATAATGGGTGGGCAAGCAATGAAGCTTACAACTCCTCCACTAGGTATGAATATGACAAGCTTTGGTTGTTGAATATATTTTGAATTATTCCAACGTTAAGTAAGAGTTGAGAAGAGAGAACTCTACTCTTCTAATACTGGGCAACTATGCTTCGTTTTCTTGGAAAAACATAGGTTTTATAAAGAACTGATGATTCTTTAAAAAAAAGAAAAAAAAGGCATTATTGTTTCTGAATAATTTTTTTGATCAATCTAAAATATGCTTGTTGATGACTTGCTGAAAAAGTGCCTTCAGGTTAACGAGCATATTTCAAAATTGAAGGGTTGTCCATTAGTGGAGGGGTGGAGGAGGGTTTGAACAATTTCGCACAACTTAAACTCACATATGTGACTGCATCAATGAACAAAATCTCTGCAACATTTCCTTTAAAACCATTGTTATTTTGGTGTTCCACTCACTTTTCTAATGCACGTTTTGTTTTCAGAGAGTGGAATGGAGATAAATAAACTTCACTCAGTCTCAAAAATACCCGTCAATTTTCCTGGAGCAGAGCTCATATTTCAAATCGGCCCTCATAATGGACACATATCCAATGCAGTTGATGTTTTGTATCCGAAGTTGCCTATTCCCTGCTCTTTCACTTGCCAAGTTCCAGAAGTATGGGTCATTTTCCAAACTTTTTAAAGTCTTAACTAAAGTTAATACTTGAAACGTTTACCACAATGTTTACACTTTGTGAAGCTTTCAATGTTATCCCTGAAGTGGTTATACCAAAGAACAGGAACTACAGCTAATCTAGTCTTAGGCACTGCAACTCATTGCAGTAAGGTGTCTCCTGAGCTTTCCATACTACTTACATGGACAGGTATCAGTTATTCTCATTATATACAGATGCCAGTTCACTTTACACTGGCTTGTGACGATCCCTACTTGATGTCCTTTGTTACATTTCAACTATCATTCGCCAGTTGTATTCCAAAAAGCCTATTACTCTACTCCCTCGCCATATTAATGACTAGCAGTCTAGAAATTTTACTAAAGGTAGTCCCCTAATAGCTGTTGTTGACAAACCCTGTGAGGCCAGGTGATCTGCTCTTTCTATTCCTAGTAATCCCTTAGTGCTAGTTAATCCAATAAATATTCATTCAACTTGAACTGGCTAGGTTGTTGAGTGTCTTTATGTACTCCTTCACCAGTTTTACCTTGTGCCAAAATTCAGCACTCCACAGGGCATTTAATTATCAGTTTTTATTTTCATAGTTTTATTTATACTCGTATGTACTTTCTTGAGCATTGTGATTTTGCAATTATATTATTAATTTCTTCCTAAAAAGCCTGGGAGTTGCAACCATGAGCAAATGTACATTCTGTAACTGGGAGAGTTTCTTCACCAGACCCCTGAGTGTGTTTTTAAATTATTAACATACTTGCTAACATTAGCACGCTAATTCTTGATAATTATGGGTTGCACCATGTATTTCCCAGAGAAGCCATATGTGGGTGCCACCATGTTACGATCGTAATGAGTTTTGTAGAGTTATCAAGTTTCGACTAGACTGTGGAGCCTTCATCATTCCAAGCATGTGTAGCCCGTTTGCAACCTTCATCAGTTTCGCGTTACCAAATGTGGAAAAAGGTCCATGGTAGAGAAATAGGCGTGGAATTTATTGCCTCAGTAATTGATGGGCACCTTAAGTCTCTGTACCTTGGCTGAGATGCTACAGTGATCTGAGAGACAAACAGTGCCTCCAGTCAATCATCTTGTATGCAGTGATTGCCTCACTATAGTTCTCAGAACCAGCAGGCCATACTGAGTTCCATGACCCATGTCATCCCACACGTTTGTTGACATGTGGCTGTTGCTGCTTTCCTGTCGGTGTGCTTTATCCTCTTTTCAGGCTAGTTTCTGGTTGAAAGTAACCCCTAAATATTTGACCGGTTCACAGAACTGAACCTCCTTAGTTCTTCCTTGTGTCCTCTTCTCAAATAATTGATGCTTTCTGGCAAATGGCTCTGATTCTAGTGCTCTCGTATGCACATCAACCCTAACAAGGGCTTCTAAAAATATTGGGTGTAGTTAACATTTTCCTCAATTGTACGTAAATTCATTGATATGGTATATGTACAAGTGTTGTATTACCGCTTAATATGGTAATTTTCGACTGAAAGGTTAATGAGGAACAAAGTGTAGGTAGTAGTTAGGTTAAAAACATTAATTTAATTAATAAGGTTACAGCCATCTTCATAAAATTCAAAAATAGAAAATATTCAGAGAATGTGTTTTTCTTTTTAGGCTTGCGTTATCATTCACGTTGTTTTATGGAGATGTTAGTAATGAGTAAGTATTAGGTGTTTAATGTTGAGACCTTTTTGAGAAAAGTGACAAAAATTCAGTTTCAAATACAGCCTTCAAATTTGAGTTTTGTGATTCGGGAGTTCTAACAACTTCTTACTTTCTGTTCTGGTTGACTGCAGTATTGAAGAAAGGCTTTTGGGGTTGGAGGAAAGAAATGGGTTGGTTACATTGATTTTTCAATTGATGCCCCACTCATGTGTCCATCCTCACTAGTAGGTAGCATCAGCTGTCGTGTCACTAATAATCTCTTTGCTCTTGGCCTAAGGTAATCATTTGTGTTGAAACATTGACTAAAAAAGTAGGAAAATCTGGGATTCAAGTCTAGCTTATTTCGAGTTAACATTTGTTAAATGTGATTTGCTATTGCAGTTTACCAAAATATGGTCTTTAAGCCGTCTCTGCTACAAATGTTCACTTTTTTTGTAAAGCGTGTTGTATTTGTTGGTGAAATAATATTTTTCTGTTTTTAGGACTTGAAATGTGGCACTAGTGAGTGTTTATCTGGGGTGACAATTTATAACCTACAAAAAGTGGAGGTAAGAAAATTTTCTTTGCTTTGTCCTATAAATTTAGACATACTCCTTGTGTTAGTCTTACCATTGACAGAAATGTTTAAATTGAATTAGAAAATTAAAATAGAAAAATGAAAGCGCTCACTAACAGTTTTAGAGGGAACCATAGCAAGTCCATTAGAAGGTTTTCCTCTTAGGTGAGCACATGGTGAGCACAACCTTTCAATTGGTTTGAGAAAGAGAATTGAAAAAACGTTCTCTCCAAGAAATATTAGAAAAAGGTAGGAAGATGATTAATAACTCTTTTCCCTACAAAAAATGAATCAGAATGACCAGAAAGATTCAGAGAGGGAAGAAAAGCAGGAAGGGAGAAGGTGGTAGTGTGGGAAGACCATTCAGAAATCTGCATACCTTCCACAATTTTCTCTTTAAAATTGAGCAATTATAGTTTGCAGAATCTTCTTTCAATTTTTTTAATGTTCTCCCCTGATGCTATCGTCCTACGTCCTGGTCATCCTATCGTGGAACTTCATATCATACTTTTTAGTCCCTTCATCTTGTCCCCCCAACCATTATTCTTCTTTCCCTAGAAATGGTGTTGCATAGTGTGAGCGTCCTCCCGATTCGTTCATTTTGTTATCTTCTGGGTGCCACCTTCCCATTAATTAATTTGAGCTTTTGAAGGAAATAAGTATATAGTTGTGTGGTATGTAGATAATCCCTGATACCCAGTCATGTAGTGTGCAGCTCAATAAACAGGGAGTCATAGTAATGTATTTTACTATGCACGCTGATTCCTTACATGCCAGACATGGCTCAAAGAAAATTTATTGTTTGTATCTTGTTGAGTTAATACGTTTTGCCGTGCTGATGTAAGCTACTCCTTTTCAAGGTGTTAACTATACTTTGCGTGTGTATTACATACTTATGAATGATTAGACTATTCTGCGATTCTTATGTTGAACTAAAACTCCACAGTGATTCATGTTGTCAGCAAATAGCGAAAAAACCCTAAAATTCCAAGCTATGCAAGACGTATGGAGAAATTTCAAGCAAGAAATGAAAGCGCAGTAGTGTAGACTGTACGACGCTCCAGTTGATTGTTGTATCAGACAGGTGGATAATAATCAAAAGAATGTGCTCGGGCGGTTCGTTCCTTGGGATGGCTGTGAGAGCAATTTTAAACTCGGAGGGAAGGTAGTGGACAGAAACCTACGCTATCTTCTCCCAAGCATATAACCAGTTGAACTAAAACTAAAACCAGTGACCTTAAGAACTTCATACTTCCTCCTCAACAAAAGTGAACTGTTTTGGTTCTGTTAATGCTAATCGTAAATTTCATTAGATTACAATTGTTCTTCAAGATCAGCAAGCCAATCTTCCATTATTTTTGGCAACAAGAACTACAAATTTATAAAAATTAATATCACGAAACAGACTATCATAAGTGAATTTTATGAGTGTTTATCAACAAAATCATATTGTTGTAAGAATTGACATTTGGACAGTGCACCTCTGAAGCACCACACATTACTTCAAACTCTCTAATGTGCATATCTCCTTAAAGTTTTAGGTAATGCAAGACGTTGGCTTAATGGTGTTACTATAGATATTCAATTATTAATGTCTAACTTGAACAACTTCAAATTCTTTTTGATTTCAGAGTGATGTATCTGTTATTATACATCTGAAGATTATGCATTCCAATGATACATACAGTGAAGAATCTGCTGTAATGAATCTGCCTTTCCCATTTATTGCCAAACTGTTGAACGACTTTTCCTCTTCAACTTGAATGTTACCTTCAATAAACGGTTTTGGGGTTAATTGTTTAAGAATATTATATCGAGTATACCCGTTTATTTAATGCACTGGGATGAATCAATTAATCTCACAGCATGGCCCCTCACTTCCCCCATTGGCTAACAAAGAACTTGGCATTAGGAAGTCAATGGTCCAAGTTATGTACCATATTCAACCCACAAGTAATCCTTTAATATTACCTCTTCCTTTTTACTTTCCGTGATGCACGGAGGAAGGAAAGTTTAGCAATTGGCAACAACATAGAAAAATAATGCAAATTATTACACAGCGATTTATTATTCTCTTGTACAGCATGATTATGGCCTATCCTATTTCATAAAATGTCGAAAAATATTAAGAATATACCATGGCTGTATTCAGCATCAACGTTCAGGGAAACAAAAGCTCATATGCAAATGACGATGTAAAGCACTTCTGGGACCGTTCTCATTAGATTCAGCGTCGAAAAATACTCGTAAACAGTATGAAGCATGACTGCTATAAGGTAACGATGAACATTGACATTTTCTAGATGACGCAAGGCAATTGGCACGACGCGATTACTCTAATTGATGGGTGATGGGAAGATGGGAAGTACAATGGGAAATGAGTGCAGGCGAAGTAGAAACGAGGTAGGTGGCATCCTTTTCAAGAGGAATGCAGTGGTGGAAACCTTTCTCCCATGTTGGATCTCCGATGTTGGCTTAAATGCAGGGTGTGTGTTCTGATTTAGGAAAGTGTAGTATTCTCGAGCCATATGTCTATCTGGACAACTTGATTATGCTGATCCATGTACAGTCCATCTGCTGAATCGTGGTAAAACTCCATTAAGTGGTTTAAACCATCAACCATTGGTACGAGCACGTCAAGCTACAGGCGGTGTTAGTGTGCCTCAATCCTCATCACAAGGCCATTTACTCAGGCGGATTAGATACTGCTTCGTTGTCTGGGGTAGCAAACTCCCAGTCAATCAAAGGAGAGTACTGGCCCAATCCCAGAAAGTTGTGCTCCAGTGGATCACCAAGGCACGCAAGATGGAATCAGTGATGTACTCCACTGGCCAGTTACCCGTTGACTTGGCCATTCAGTGTACGGTGAACAAATGGAGAGTGAAAAAGGAACTTCCTTAGCTCAGGGCCAAACTCCGTAGACACACATTATAAAACGGGGAAAAAACAATTGTCTAGAACGAGGAGTTGCTCTCTTGTTACTGATGACTTAACTCTCAAAATTGATCTAACATTGTAACTGAAATTTAATGGAAAAAGACAATCGTTCTTTCCCCGTTTTATTATTGAAATTGGTTTCCACAACTTCGTCGCAAGTGATATAGTTCATATCCATAGACACCACTTCACTGAACTAAAACTTGCTGCGCTAGATGTATGAGCATCAGATAAATGACAAGCGAGGTGGGAATAGTCAAATGGATATGACTCGAATGAGTTTCTTCCAACACCCGCTTACGTCTTGGGACAAAGTGGGTTGGGCCAGACCACTGGACGATCCAATTCCTTATGGGACATGGCGACTTCCATTGGTGGTACCATTTCTTTTCTCCCGAAGACTCTCTATCCTACACAACTCGCCCCTCCAGTGTGGAGGAAACAAGAAACCATGTGCTGCTCCACTGTGGTTCCTACAACAGTGAGTGACGGTTATGGGAAGAGGAGCCAAACCTTCCAGCTTTGACTGCTACTGAGCAAGCTTATAATCGTTTCACCCAGTTTGTGAAGAAGGTGACAAAAAAACCCTATGAAACTTACCACCCAAGTAAATAGTTAGATCATTAACTCCTCATCCATCTAATTTGCAAAGTCTTTTCACTTTTCTCATAATGAAATGAGTATAAGTAAGTGGGGGGAAAAAAAGTAATGTTCACTTGCTCAATGGCTATTGTGAGAACCTATACCTGTCCAACTGTCACGCTCCTTGATGAGAATTTTTTATAGGAATTTGTCATGTAGAAGATTTTTCAGTACAAATGGTTTATTAGGAAATACAAGACACGCTCCTTTACAAGAGATCTTAATTACAAGGTTTATATAATTGCCATTGAAAATATGACATATTTGTCAAACTGATAGAATTCTACAAACTCAGTCACATGTGAAGCTCACCAGCAGAACATTCCCAAAGAGTCCTCTATCGAAGTCATGATGTTCGGTAAGCTTTCACAATAAAACCAGTCTTATTGTCTTTTGTGCAAAGTTTTCATACATTTACTTCACATGGTGCCATCAAAGGGAATTCCAACAACGAAGAAATAATGTTCCCATAAAGACACAGTGAGTCGCTGGTTTCCTCTTGTTAATACAACGCTGGCGATCTAAATATATAAGCAAGTTGAAATTGAGGGTTCGATAACACGGCTCTGTTTTTGATGTATGTTCAGAAGTGTTGAAAAAAGTTTTTGCGAATTGAAAAAGAGTAGCTATAAATCTCCCTTCTTTGCATAATTCTCTCGTGCCATCAGTTGTTCCAACTAAGAGGATCGGACGATTCTTTAATGCCTTGCAGATGTATTTCCAATGAGATAGGGATTTTTGTTATTCTTTGATGAATAAGGCCAATATTCTCTAATTATGTAAGGGCTTATTCCATTTATAGCGATTCAAACCGGATTTTTTATGACTGGATAGTAACTCTGTTAGTCCAGGGAATGTTATCCTTGTTATTTGTGATTCAGCATTCATATTTCACAAAAGTCATTCCAGCTGGGCGTAGATGTTTAAGCAACTTTTAATGATACAGTTGGAAGGTTAAATTTCTTTAGTTTTCAAAAGTCGTAATATTTTGTCATATGGCCAATCATCAGAAACTGACCCTCTTGAATTTCCTTTTTCTCATTCATTATTCTCTTAGAGCTGTGTAGTGACACAACATCATTTCAGAAAGTTAGAAAAATATTCGGTGCAAAGCATCTTACAACTTTTTCTATTCTACTGTGTACAAAATAGCCCTGTTCCCTGGACCATGACGGTTCACTGAATACTGATAGGTTGACAATATAATTATTTGTGTTGGTTCGGAGCAGCCGTTGCTTCACTCACCATTTCAAAACTACTCGCTCACCAATATTCAAAAGTGGAACATGCTTTAGCTTGTATCCACGTAACAGAAACAGTCACGTTTCATGAGTGACAGTCCTTCTCCCCTCCCTTCACCTCCTGACTCCTCTACTCCATCACACCTGGCCCGTGAATTCATGAGAAACCAATGACGCCAAAAGCGAGAAAAATATGTTACTAGCGAAAATAGTACCTAAAACCCATGCCAAAAGAGAGAATGGATATTGCAAAAAACTCTTGAAAGGACAGGTTGAACCGAAATTGCGTGGTCATTTCGCCAACTAACATTTTCGTGAACGCTAATTTAATTTCACCGTTGGGGAACTATTCGAGAGTCAGGAAACCATGAAAAATCAGCACTCAGCCAATCGAGAGGCTAAAGCGTGTTCCACGTTTTCGAATTTTAGCTGTTGGTCTGAGCAGGAATATATCCGGACATCCAACGGGCTTACTCCCTGGAAGAGTTAAGCAGAGCCCCTTGTGAGGCTCTAAGGGCTGAATTTCTATGAATTTCATGAATTATATCATCCATCTTCTATTTTTTCTCCCAGTTCACATTGGGGTAGGTCAAAAAGTAATTTAGAATTGTATATATATATAGAAAGAACAGTACTACCTCAAGGGAATCTTAAAAAGGAAGACACACGTTTGACAGAATTGAGTGTGGAATTTACAGGAATGCTCCTAATTATATAATGAACTTCATTGAGTAACAATATGAAACCCAGTAGATGATTGAACTACGAAATGAATGAGGGGGGGGGGGCAATGTCCAGGGAGTGCTATTTAATCGAATTTATAGGATTGGGATATAGGGTTTAGTTTGAAACAAATTTTTTGTTCATTTCTCCTAATTTTTTCCTACTAGTGGAAGTTATATGGCAGCCCATGAATATGCTTGAACCTGTTTATACAAAACGTCTGATAAAATCGTTGGAGTCCTTCTGAAGTAGAAAAACGGACATTACTATCAATTATTTGGGCGAATTTCTTTATAATTCAGAAGAAAAAAAACCTCTAAAAAATTGAAATTGGCTCAGTTGCTTGGCGTTCCTCAGTTTTCAGAAATGGGCAAACTTTAGATGACCTGATGTGATAATATATTTTACTTTTGTGTTCTGAGCTGGTTGTCTTCTTTTATCTGAACTTACGCTTTGCGTCCAAATATTACAGATACACCTCATTCCTGATTAACACAAAAGTTCCAGCAACGTTTTTGGTTAGGTTAGCCAATGCAAATTACATTGAGCCTTATGGATATCTGTGCATTTTGGCAACGTAAGAGTAGTACTTTAAGTTTTCTTGACTCGGTATAATTATAAATGGGTTTTGGAGAAACTTTATAAATGACCTTGCAGATGACTAAGCTATGTTTCTCAGAAATATACAGTCAACAGAAGTAAATTCCATGAGATAATGTATGTAATCATGTTCCTTTGCTCAATTATAACGATTATCATTCAGCAAATCTGTTTTTACTGATGGAGCAACAATCAAAGACAGAGTACGTGGATGACTTAGTTATAATTATGCGAGGAAAATTCACGAGTGTGTGGTGAGGGGATGTTGCTTGCTATGAAAAATGTGCAAAAATGGTGTAATGAGCAGGGGTTGTACGTCAATCCAGACAAAACCAGCCTGGTTCCATCCACCAGGAAACACTATTTTACTACTGGCCAGGGTAGAAGTTGTGACGATCCAACAGAAGGTTCATGCAAAGGTCTACATCTGAATCGTGGGCAGTCGAAAAGATGAACGGGAAGTCATGGGGGCTGTGGCTAAGGATGATTCTGTGGGTAGGGCGATCATCAGACCTTTGGTGCCTTAGTATGGTGGACTAGGATAGGTAAGAAGACTGTGCAGATACAGTTGAGTGGGCTCCAACGCAAGGCTTGACTAGCTGTGAAGGGTTGTATGCAGACAAGCTGTGTTGCAGGTCCTGCTGGGCTTTGCTGCTCTCCACAAACATGTGGAGAGGGCTACCTACTTACAGGCTATACGTACGCAGGAATGGAGCTTTTTAAGGCAGGATAGAAGGGCGCTATTCCCTCTGATACTGGACCGGGTGTGCGTGGGTTGGCCTGCTCCACATGTCAGGGATTTAATACGGATGAAGCACAACTTTAAACTAATATTCAGGATACTTATATACATATGGGAAGGGGGGGGGTATCAGGTGGACACAGATGAATCTGCGAGAGAGGGCCTAGCAGGTACAGGAGTTTATGGGCCAGGAATCAGAGCAGCGATACCATTTGGTGCACTGGCAATAGTTTTCCTGACAGAGTTCTTTGCAGCGATGATGTGCATGCAGCACTTTCTGCACAGGGGCACAACACAAAAAGAACTATATTATGTCAGACATCCTGGTTGCGCTTTAGACCCTGGCTTCTTATACTACTACTACGTCAGGGCTGGTTTGGGACATCCTGATGAGTCGGAAGGCAAAAGAGGACACTTCAACATTGGGTTGCTGCCGGGTCAAAGAGGAATATACGGGAATCAAGAGGCCGACAAACTGGTTAGCTACAGATCTGCACTGATTGTGGTGGGATCTGAGCCCTTTACAAGGAACACCAAGAGCCACTTGAATAAAGAGGCTGGCAAGTGAGTGGAAAAGTGCAGGGCTGCCTGTTGGGGGGAAGTGCCTGGCCAAAGGCTGTCAAGGTTATTTATTAGACTCTTGAGGGACTCAAGAGAGGTTCTCAGTCTGGAGACAGAAAGTATTAAGATGGTATGTGGCCTGTCCCCTAAAGTACCATCTGGCCAAAATTGGTAAGTCACAGGTACAGAGTAGCAGATTCTGTGAGGTGAGACTGTAGAGAGCAGAACATTTCCTGTGCACTTTTTAGGGGCTGGCTGTGATGCGCCTCAGGGTGCATGGGAGGGCCTTTGCTGCAGCTGGATGAGATTCCAGGGATCGACCTCAAGGCTGTCTTGGGTTTTGTAAGAGAATGGTGGGGATGTATGGGGGCCGTCTCATCAGGGAACACCAGCTCCATGGGATCTCGCTCGGGTTTCTTGGTTGCCACCTGTGTAGGGGAAAAATCAAAGAAATGGTGTCACACTGATGTACTGATAATTTATGAATTGGCATTTTAATAGTTCTGTATGCTAGTTGCGTTGTATTCCCAATAATTCCGACCAAAGTTGCAAAGAAAACTGTCAACCCTTTAACTCGTAATTGATGAATGTGAACGTCACAGTGTTGGGTTACATATCTGAAGAAGCAGCTGCGCCATCACTTCATTGGAGTTGTAAAACAAAAATTGAAGTTTTACTAATTGTGAAATTCCTAGGTATACAGAAGCCCAACTGTTGAGAGCTGTATAGGATTTAATTTCAAAGGTAGAATGTTGTCTACTGATGCTACATAATTTTAATCAAGGCACACCAGTAGGTGAGTTTTTATACTATAACTGCCAAAATATTGCAGCCACAGCAAGCAGTTTAGTTGCCTTTTAAAGATGTCCAAATGTCAGTTGAAACGGGTGATGTCAATGTCAAATTGCTCTCCCTCTGAGAACTCGACCATCCACGACTTGTTTTGACTAAATTAAAAGATCTTAATACACGTGTATGGAGAAATGTCATGTCAGTGAAGCATATGGAGGATGTGGCATACTATGGTGGGAGCATACTTGTTAAATTTAAGGTTTTCTCAAAACTATCTTTTCAAATAAATGTGGGCACTCATTGTGGTCTGTCACTCTTTACTTATTCTATTCACACTAAATAACTCACGGAGTTAGAATCATACTGAAAAATACGTCAATCATTAGTATTCCACAACATTGTGTTCATTGATGGATGTGTAGTAACCAGGTGTCATTGCAACTTGTCCTTTGTTTGATGAAGTACCATGTTGAGAGGATCCTTATGGTACCGAACGAAAACCTCCCTTTTAAATTGATCGAAGTTCTTTCGGTTATTAGTATTTTGTCGCTCTCGCCACGACGGTCTTCCCTTACGATGTTGGAGACCCCAGTGAATGGTGAAGACCGGGGACAAAACAAAAAATTCGTATCCAGCAACATACATTTCATACACCTGGAATCAATTCATCAACAGTTTGTTACTTGCGGGCAGGTAATGCCAATTCTAATCAATTAAAGCTATTCTAATTTATTATCTGTGAGTTCGTAAGTAAGATTATGTTTACCTGAGTGTTCCTCGTGAACCCATAGCCGACAAATCGTTCATCATGAGGAGGTACAGTATCTGGGGCTACATAAAATGGCTCGTATAAAAACTCAAAATTAGTAACTTTGTGGCTGATGTGTACGTAATTGAGAATTTTATCCTGTTCCCATCTACAAAGGAAAGATTCGAAAGCTTTAATCAGTGATTTTGCAGTTTTTTACTGCTTTGTTAAGTGTAATAAAATCAAATCTATTCTTACTCCAATAATTTGGTTACTAATTATGTCTGTGGAAATAGTGGGGTTAACCCCTAGAGGGGGGGCACTTGCCCAATGAAAATTTACTTTAGCTGCCTGCCATTAAACATCTCATCAGTTTCTTTAAATAGAGAAGTGTCGAGACTCTAAAACGATTCCCCATTAGAAATATCAACAATCAGTGATATAGAAGTTAAGATCCCAATCACCTGAACCTGAAATGATTTTTGTTGATAGAAGAAAAAAGATGTTACGAGGGGGTTTGAAGATGTTTAGGACTCTGCTGACTCAAGCAAAAATTACTGCAATCGCGAGGAGCTCCGATCCAATAAAACTACATTTGTCAGATTTATGAACCATTGTCGTAACCACTAGACCGTATTAAAGCATTTGAAGTGAACTCCAATGTTGTGTGACAGCACATTTCTGACATGAGAGAGTAGACTGAGTATCAGGCCCCTGAGTAGGATCTATTCATATCTCATGAAACTATTCAGTCGTGAAAAGACTGGGAGCCTGTCTCTATCTGGTTGGTAGAAACTTCTCGTGCTTCAATCTCCTTATTTTTACACGATACATCATGCATTGGCCACTTTGCAACTTGTATTGTGTTTAGTAATTTACTTAAAGTTTGGACACAGACTAACATGTCAATAAAAAGTTAGTTGTACAATAATTGGTTGTCTTTATAACTTTCCTTGGCTCTGTGAAGTAGAAAAGAAAGTTACATACTTTTTGACTGAAAAGAAAAATTTGAGTTCTCTTCAGATCTATTTTCTTTTTTGTTTCTCCAATACTGGTGGCAACCTAGGAAACCCCCACCACTGCCATGGACCTATTGTGTGGCGCCCATAAGCAGCCTCATTTCCTCTCAGGTACATTCCCAGGTTCCATGGAGCTGGTGTTCCCTGATGCTGCATCCCCGCAATTCTAGCACAAAGCAAGCAACCCAAGATGGCCTCGAGGTTCATCCATGCAACCTCTTCCAGCTGCAGCAGAGGCACCCTAAGCACTCTGAGGTGCGCGACAGCCAGCCTCGCACTAGTACACAGTAAAAGCTTCGCTGATTCCAGCCCTGCCAGTGCGTTAAGTGCAGCATGACTACCTGACGTAATATAGTTCTTTTTTAGTTTCAGCCCCCTGCACATCATCACTGCAAAGAGCTTTGTCGGGCAAACTGTTGCCAGTGCACCTAATGGACTGCCCGAATCCCTGTCCAATAAACTCCTGCACTTGCTAGGCCACCTCTCACTGATCCATTTTGGATAGTATGTCACAATCCCAGCCTCAAGTGCCAAACCACCCCTTTCTAGTTGATATCCTTAATAGGAATTGAAAGTAAGATATGCAAGGTCATTGGTTTGAATATTATGAGACATAAATGGACAAAGTAGAGTTATCAAAATATATAATATCATTGGTATGTGTGTACTGGCAGAGGTAATGTATTATTTCACATGCCTAGTTGAGAAAAAGGGTAAAGGGAGGGTCTGAACAAAAATTCAAGGCCAACTAAATCTTTTAAGGTATTAAAGTGATTGGGTTAATTCCACCAGTAGGTAAATTATTAAAATTAAGGTACCTGTTTGGTGGGTCCGTCTTCTTTGGCTGGCGAGATACTGTGGCCAAGTGCTGACTTGTCTTTACATCAAAAGCACTCGCCCACAGTATCTCACATGCCAGAAAATATGGACCCACCAAACAGGTATGTTAACTTCAATAAATCTTGTAAACACTGGACCGGCTATTCAGTTTATTGTTACAAGAGTCACTGTAGTGAGAGTGTATTCATGAAGGGCACATAGCCAATCACTGTGACGCCAAGTACCTGACCTTTTATATGAGGTGAGGAGGAGCACAGTCCAGCAGTTACATGAAGGTAATTAAACATAAGCAGACGTAATTGTACATTGCGAAAGGAAGGTGAAATATGTACAATTACTCACAGTAGGATCTGTCCTTGTTCATGTGAGGGATCAGGTCTTGGTTTTAATAGTTGATATTACGTTGTTATTGTTGATATTACTTAGAGATACTCGGAGTTATCGTCTTCAACGATCCAAAGAATATTTATCAAGAAGAGAAACACAACACCCGAAACAATTTGGTCATGTGGAGTTGTGACTAGGAAGCAGCCACGACAAGCCATAGTGTATTGTTGTCTATGAAGACAGACTTTTCTGAGGAGTTTGATAACGTGGATCACTTGGTTTTCTGAGAACTGGTTGGGAGTTGATATAAAGATACTGGCTACTTACATAGCCATGTGCCCTACATGTATTTAGGCTGCTATTCACCAAGTGACTCTGGCTAGGCATCCTTAAGGGTTTCAGGTTTGTTCCTGTTCATCATCTTCATTGGCAAGTTGGTGGATGCTTCTTGAGGGGCGGATTGACTGGTCACACCAATCAAACGTCACTAAATTTAGACAAACACCTTATGCCTTATGGAGCCTTATGTATTATCTTAGGCTCTTCCATTGTGTTGGTAATCGTGAGATTATCGCGTACTTCGTAATGGCATTAGTCACTAGTAACGACATTTTCAGATCAACCAGGTATTACAAAGAAAACTGTAATTTGAGTAGTTAATGGCTGGAAGAACATTCACCAATCTCAATCACTATATATGATTGGGTTCAATCATGTAATTTGTTTTCCATGTTACGAGGGGTAAACTAAGACTATTGAAAATAGTCAACCAGATTTTTTTCTTTTTTCATTCAGAAGTTTCTCCAAACATTTCAATCTCAATACAAATTCTTCTAGCCAGTTGCTGAATTATCTGTGCCTCAAGGCGATACTATGAATTTCCTTTCACAGGATGCCATCGAGTACATAAAGGGATTAAAAGCGTTGCTCTTCTTCTGGGTCTTTCATGTCACACAATGTTAGACAAACTACACCCATATTTCACTACCAATGTCGGAGATTGGCCAATGTCATCTCATTTTCAGTCATTTGAATTATTGATTGAATAGTCAAACTCGTCATTTCCTTAGACAATGAATGTGGTTAATCACTTGTGGATTAATAAAAGCATCGGTCGTATTAGTTAGTCTTGGTTTCTATTGCAGTCTAGTATGTCTCTGAGAGTTCAATTTCTCCAGTCCACTACACCAATGTTGTTTACAGGGTTTTTCTGATTTTTTTTCTCCATCAATGATCTAGTAAGTGATCCCTGGCTAGTAAGTTGAATGACAAAATTAAAAAAAAAACATGTTTATAAATTGCATTCAGAGCCGATAGTGAATAAAGCCATAGGTACACTTAATTTGCAATTGAGCATTGTGATTGGGAGAAGAGAAAAATTGAAAGAACACATGGAAAGTGCTAGCAATGAATTTCACTTGACGCTCACACGAGAAAAGTTATCCCCAATTTCAATATCATTTCTCCTGAGCAGAAAACCATTAACATGTTAAAAACAAATAACATGCTTACATACCTTGAAAAGTTCGTTGCATATTGGTTGTAAATAAAAACCTTGTGATGAAATGGCCTAGCTAATCCTCGCCCAGTGAGGCGGACCAACTCTGTTTTGTTTTTCGGGAACGGTACTCGATCATCAAGCTCATAAGTTGGAATCACATATGCACATAGTCCAGTGCAGTGCTGATTCTTGAAAAAATTGTTTAGACCATCAGCAAGGTTACTACTAGGAACGATGTCGACATCAGTTAAAAAGACCTGCTGGCTTTGACAGTTTTTTCTTGCTAGGTTCCTCATGTGATTTTGTGGATATGGATTGCGAAGTCTCCATCTTACAATATCGGCGGATCGAAGCTTCAACAGTTTACCTAGTGAGGCTTCAGGCCTCAAACAATCCAACTGAGATGGCTTTTCTGTGTAGGTCGAACTGGTTGGAATTTTGTCCTTAGGGAATGCAAGTTGGAAGCTGATTCTTTCCCTTACAGGTGCGTAACACTGCCTTAAAAAATGTATGTACCCTGAAATAAACGTTAAACGAGTTCGTATCACATGAATGCGAGACAGATCTTGACACATTAACTTGAGAACAATAAGAAACTAATTTTACGCTATTTTTTGTTCTTGCACTAATGTAGTCAAAGTGAATATGTACCCTAGCTACAAGAGGTACATTATTCACAGTATGTTGACTTAATTTGAATGATGTACAATAGATGTAATTCATACATAAGAAATTGGCAGTGCTTATTGTAAAGTTGGAGGAACACGTTACCTTGCAAAATTGTGAATTCTTCATCCCCAGCTGCGAAAAGGGCAGCAGAGATAGGTCCAGTCCATTGATGAGCAACTTGAACCAGCCAATGAAGTTTTTCTAAAGATGTTTGTGTCGCAAGGCATACTGAATTCTTCATAGAGAGTTCATTGAAAAGGGTGCCCACTAAAGCGTGATCAATCATTGAAAACATGTGTCGAGTGTCCCATCTACAATTGGATAACATTCGAAGAAACAATGTAAGCCTTCGGTATACTCATTACTGAGCAACAATGAAAGTTTTGAACTAATTTTGCTGACAGACCTCCCAAGGCGTGGGTCTATATTGAAGACAGGTGAGACGTTAGCTGTAACCACATTATCCAAAATCAATGGTGGAAGCGGGGGGTGAGGTTTTGGTGCTGGGTCTATAGTAATTGCAGAGCACTCTGTGTGCAGTAGCCTCAGCATAAGAAACACATTGCAAGCCGTCAGGATCAGGATACTCAACACACTTACATTCCACAGTTTGCAACCATACTGAAAATAATGAGAAAAACGCATGAATTCAAGGATAAAGTGACACACAGTTTTGAGATTTTAATGCCATCTGGCAGAGTGGCCATTAAGATTGTGGTTTACATAGATTCGGCTTGTTTTTTATTTTCCTTAGCTCTACGAAGTAGGAAGGAAAGGTCTGTAAACTGCTGAAAAATCTTTTCGTTTTTTTTTGTCTTTAGATTGTTAGGTTTCAAGGGCTTCAGAGTCCGAAAAATAACATTTGAGGAAACGGTCGGTGTGTCTGTGAACGCGATTTAGGAAAAATGGCTGGCTCGGATTTCGTATTTATCACTACGGGACGCCAAAATAAGGGTGGAGCAAAATCAACTGAAAACCAACTATAGTTATAATACGGAGCAAAACACTAAATATTTTTTTCTCAAAAACGTATTGAAAGGGCGTTGATAAAATTTAATGTACACAGCAATGCAATAAAGTGGATCATCGCTGTATTGGAAAGCAGAGAGATCCAGACTACGCTAGGAAACTGTACAATCAGGGCGAGGACTGTGAGGGGATGCCCTCAGGGAGGGGTCCTATCTCCGCTCCTCTGGAACCTAGTGATTGACTCCCTACTGGGGAGACTTAATGCGGCGGGGTTTTACGCCCAAGGATACGCTGATGATGTGGTTGTGCTCATTCGGGGCAGGGTGCAAAGCGTGCTGTCGGACCTGATGGGGGCGGCCTTGCGGATGGTGTGCCTGTGGTGTGGGGAGATGGGGTTATCCATCAACCCAGCCAAGACGGTCATTGCGCCGTTCACAAGGCTTAGGCAACTGTCAGGACTGAGGCCGCAGTTAGTGATGGGCAAAGAAATTCAGCTCAGCGAATAAGTCAAATATCTGGGTGTGATTCTAGATCGGAAATTAGTCTGGAACGAGCACATCAGATACGTGACCAAGAAGGCGACAACGGCCCTTTGGACGTGTCAGAGAATGTGCGGGAGGACATGGGGTGTAAAGCCCAGAATGGCCTGCTGGTTCTACGAAGCCATAGTGAGACCAATAATCTCATATGGGTCAATCGTGTGGTGGCATAGAGCTGCCATTAGAGTGAATGGCAGCAGTCTAGCCAAAGTACAAAGGCTGGGGTGCCTACTCATAGCAGGGGTGATGAAGACTACACCCACCGTCACCATGGAGAAACTGTTCGATCTTCTTCCCCTGGACATTTATGTCAAGGCAGAGGCGATGAAGGTGGCTTACATACTCACTAAGCTCGGAATAGCTAAGGTGCCTTAGGCGACTAATGGACACCTGGCTATATTTAGGGACTTGGAGACCTTCAAGGAGCTCAGCATGATCACAGACGCAATTGTGCCCATGTAAGAGCTCGAGAGGAAATATAATGTTCAGCTATTGGGAGGTCCATGGAACAGCGATAGCCGCCAGTTTTGGCCTCCCAGTGGCGTCAACATCTACACAGATGGATCGAAGACCCCAGAGGGGACAGGATCCGGGGTGTGGATATGTGGCTCTGGACGGAGTGGGACTTATATTGCCCTAGGCTCCACTCCTTCAGTTTTTCAAGCAGAGATTTATGCTATTATTGCTGGGGCAATCCAAATGCATGAGAAAGGCTATAGCAATATAACTAGGGGAAGTGAGACAAGAGACACCCTTCTGAGGATGGAGAGGAAGGATTTAAGGCAGGTTGTTGGGATCATAACAGGGCACTGCAGAATGAACAAACACATGTATGTTATGGGCATAGCCAAAACCCCTCTATGTAGGTGGTGTGGCACGGATGAAGAAACTCCCTACCATGTCCTGGCCCAGTGCTGTAGACTTGAGAGGGAGCGATTTTTGATCTTTGGCACCACTTCTCCCAGGATGGATACCAACGAGGACTCCTTCAGTAACTACCTGGTTTTCCACAGAAAGCTAGGCATAGACCTGTAAGACACTAGGACTGGCACAATAGGTCATCTGGCTGCGGTGCACATCCCATTACTGGGAATACAGTCAGAAGATTATATATATGATTACATTTTTTACATTACTGTATAACTCTCATACGTGGGAAAATTATGAGAGGAGCACAATAAATTATCAATGGTTTCGAAGAAAAACTACTTTAGCACAGTTTTTTCTTTACAAATCCCCATAATATGCTAGTAGGTTCTCCGAAACATCAGGGTGGTATTTCAATAAACTAAATGTATGACGCACGCTTATAAATGCTCATGAAATAATTAGGAGCAACCCTAGAAATTCCAGAATTTCAACCATTAATTTATTTCCGTTTTTGACAGTTTTCCCAGATAATTCCCAAGCAGGAAACACGATCCGTCTAAAACAAAAATCATGTCGTGAGCGTTATGAAGCTTTTGTGTACCGGTTGCTCAAAAGTGGTTGAGGCTAGTTTCTACTAAATGCGTAAATTGAGTGAAAAATAGACTGGAATAGTTGCTAATGCCGCGAACATTTCAGAATGTACGTGGGGCTGAAGAAAGTTTTTTTTTTTTCATTAAATAAAACTTCGTTCAGTCAATACCTATATATTTTAAAATCATAATTGTTCCTCTGACAATCCGTTGAACGAAGGGAACAAAACCGAAAATGTGCCAAAAAAGTATTTTTCTAACGTATTCAAATTTCCTGTAGTAGATGCCGTACTGAATTTCATCAACCTTTCGTATCGTCTTCTAGAAACGCACGCCCACAACGGTTTTTGAGAGCAGCCGTTGAACGGGGACATGAGTCGAAATACAACACACGACGTCTCTGATCGTGAGCAGTCTTTTTTTTTTTTTTTTTTTTTTTCAAATTTCCTCTAAAACGGCTGTAACGATTTCATTGACACCGACGGGGTACTTTCAAGTAATTAGTGGCAAGAACGCGTCGAATGAAGACGCAAAGCCTTTTTACGTAGCTTATCACCGAACCGAACTTTTATAGTGCGCCTGTATAGTGGGTGTGCGACGTGATGCGTCGCGCTACATATTTTTATACAAGTTTTCGATCGAATTTACTCAACACCTTGTTTTGACGTCTCATATTTAGGTTGAACGTAACATTTGAGCTGATTTGATTAACCTGTTGTTTCTCAATCCATTACGGACGCGCGTACACGCAGAGTACTTTCCCAAATGGCTTTTTTGGAGTCAGCGGGCTACGAAACGTAAATATTTGAGGCATTTCGTGGTCAATAACTTGGTTTCGATCAATACTTCACGGGGCGACGCAAGGTAATGACAGTCTCAATATACGAATGTTTTTGGGAATTTGGTACAGCATACAAACAAATAAAAATGGTATATACAAGCCTAGCCATACACTCGAATTGGTAAGGTTTAGATAAATTGGCTGTCGATACTTCTGCGTGTCAAACGATTCGCTTTCTTCGTGTTAAAGGTAGAAAAACATAAATGGAAATAACTTTTAAGATAACCTAGTTCCTAAGAATATTGACTAGGGAATGGTCAACTTGATTTTCAAATTACGCAGGGTCAAATGGGTTGATTTCAACAAACGTTTGGTCAAAACTTATGAGAGTATAGTCGAACAATTTATCAACACGTTGATTACACTGAGCAAGTTCAATGCAGTAAATTTTGTTAAGTGCTTCATTATAAATTCCGGCAGATGCGTTAACAGGAAACCTCGAACGCAAATCTAACGCCATTAAGGAAAAAGGAAAGTCGACTGTTGCTCCACACCACATAATCAACGTATAAAATCGGTCTCGATCGTCTTTTATTACTGGCATTAGCGATCGCGGGTTGAGTTATGTGACCGCGTGGGTCTGATTTGTCGGTGTCGGATTAACTTTAACCTCAGGGCTGGAAAATGTAAACGCTGGGTGTTTAACACTGACCTGGCAGAACGAAATTAAGTGCATCCTTCTCCGTGGGCCTTGAAGTCGCCTGATCCCCATATTTCCCGTTCATCCTCTATCTAAGGTTGGTCCCGTGACCATCGTTTTTATTAGAAAAAAGTGAAGACACCCGGTCTCACTCGCCGACTCGGTGGTTACGAATTCACCAGCTGTGTGGGTTATTGATCCACGCCCTAGTCGGCAGACACATGCCTCCTGCCCCACCGATGCCGCTCAACAACTTGGCGATTCAAAATACTGAGGCGACTTACCGACGAATGCGTCAGGAGTGTCGCCTTGGGGGGATGTTCCTGTTCGTCATTCTAAAAAACCACCTTGCACTACCTACTTCTGCTTTCTCAATACCGGAAAATGCAGGAAAAAGTGAGAAAAAATTAAAAAGTGAATGCGCCCGTTGGGAAATTGCTTTTTGACCCAATTCATTTTGACGCCACTCAGGACAATACGTAAAACGTTAAAATAATCGCGCTCCTTTAATATATAAAATATTTGCCTGACCCTGGTTTATTAGTCATTCCGTATAATACACCCATTTTTTCGACATTTTTTTACAACTCCCGCGTGTCATGGCGGGGATTCCGAATCTGCAATTTCCGTCTGCCGTGTTTTGCCTTTAACGTGGTATAAAAAATCCGTTCTTTCGCACATAAATTTCATTTGATCGGCAATCCGATCGGGCGAGACACGTAGTTGTTATGGGCTACGAATGGTTTAAAAAATTAGTCAAAACCGAAATTCTGCGAGTTTTATTACCACTACGTGGCGTTTGGTACCATTTCCTAGGTTATTTTTCAATGTTGAGTCTCAGAGGTGTAGGACGGCGTCTACATGGGAAAAGGCGAAATCACATAGTGAGGCAAGTTCTAATACTTGAAGGAGCTAGCAGAAAAGTGTTGCGAAAGTTATCGTTTCTACCTGGACTGCGCTACGATCTCTCGTCTGCCTCTCGTCGCATTCTAACCACCTCTATAAAATGCCAATTTTCGTTGTTCCGTTGTAGCGATTACGTGTCGTTCCGTGCAATAGTGTTTTTGAATGCTGAATTGAATGGTGTAGGCCTCAGTGTTCTACAAACAGTGCCGTTTCCATGTCGCCACGTCACGCTCTTAATATTATTCGACGTTGGACTGAATAGAGTAGGCCGCAACCATGTTGTGCTAGAGAATAATAAAACGTTGTGTGATAGTTTGCAGAGTTATTTAATAACTAAATCTCAACGCACACTTCGCCATTAGCTCGGAGAATGGAGTTTAAAGGGAAGCGGGCCTAAATGTGGCCACTTGCAAACCAAACGCGGGTAATAATAATCGAAAACGTTAAACTACAAACAAGAATCATCCCCGAAATGAATGTTTATAATTATTTGGGTTTCCAAAGAACGGCGACATCCTTGAAAATGTGCTTAAAAATACTTCTCGTCTCCACATCAATTCAGCGTGGCGCGACTCCAAATGGTGGCGAGAAGTTTCCCTGAAATTTTTTTCTGGGACGAATTCAGGAATAGGGTGCAACTCCCCAAATGCTTGCTCCCGGCCAAAGGAAAAATACGGCGGGAATTTCGTCGATTAGTGGCGTTAACTTCTCCGAGTCGCACTTGTCAGGCATTCAGAAGCAGAAGAGTGTGCTTCGTCGTTTGAGCATTTCCAGAATAATCGCGTAAGATGTTCTACGATGTGGCTGCGTAAATAATACCTTTAACAGTGCTTGACCGCTTGTTACATACTTCCTATTTGGGTATGAGAAGAGGGACGTGTGTCGCGTTCAGGGTGAAATTCATTTAGCGCGCAAGAGTGATCTTCAACCGCTTTTCCCTACTTTTCTCCCACTTTAACAGTCATTTGGTTTCCCTACACATCTGTCGACCTCTAATTCGCACAAATAATTTCTCATACTTCGACTGTTTAACGAACTGTAACACTTCTGACAGAAACTTGGTTATTCTTGAGCTTGGTGCCACACATTCATGTTTCCGTCGTCCCCTCAGTATCCGCTTTTCGGTAGATTGACACGAGTGCGTCACGAGCTTCAATTTTCGTCCCTATCGCCTGACTCCCGTCGCAATGGAGTTGACTTTGAACGACGCCAAACTATTTCCGAGTTAATAAAATTCACAATCTGCCATAGATGTGAAGGATGAAACTTTTTGAGTTGCAGTTAGTCGAAATTGTTCACAAGTCGAGCTAAAGTTTTTGAGAAACCGAACTGTCGTCGGAAAATACGGTAGAAATTTGGAAGAAACGTATGAATTATGAAGTCAAAATTGATGAAAATTGAGGAAATGCAGGGAAACTGTAAGAAGCGTAGGGAAATCGAAATCAAAATTAATTGAAAGTCGAGAAAAATTAATCAGGAAATCACGTTCATGTTGGTAGGAAATAGAGAACAATCATTCGAAAATTGAGTACAGCTAGTTAGAAATTAAATCTAAATTTCTGGGGTGTGAAACGAAAATTGCACGAAATTAAGTACGAGTATCGCAAAATTGTTGAGAAATCCAATAAGAAGTAATTGTATCTAGTAAGAATAGTTACAATTGTAGATTCTTTTTCCTTGGTTGTTCGTAGTAGAAAGGAAAGTTGCGTAATCGACTGAAAAATATCTGGTGCGTAGCAACACACAACTTTCCGCCACCCCCGTAATTTCGAACACCACCTACATTGGCGGGCGCTATATCTTCGTTCAACGCATTTTTACAGGAACATTTATAAAGAACAAAATGTAGGGACTAGTTAGCTGAGAGTACTCCATAAGTTTGATCGAAATCGTTAGAGTCGTTTTCGAGAAAATTGGAAAACCAATAAATTAATATTCGAAAAATCTCCTTTTCTGAGTTAACTTGGCTTATATCTCCGTTCAACCTATGAATACAGAAATAATTAGGGAGAACGAAATGTGGGTATGGGTGACTAAAAGACACTCCATTAGAATTTATCACATCTGGTGAAAAAGTTACCCTGGAATTTACGGAAATGATCGAAAAAAACGTTATTTTTACCACATTTTGATTTTTATCTCTGTTCAATGGACCGTCACAGGAACATTTATTGAATAGAATATGTAGGTATTAACTATTTGAAAACATCCTATGAGTTTGGTGAAAATCACTGAAGCCGTTTTGCCAAAAAGCGTACAAAACCTATTTTTGCTTCAGGGGCCCATATCTCCGTTCACCGCATTTTATAGAGATATGTATGGAAAAGAAAAGTTAGGTATTGATTAGTAGAAAATAATTTGAAAGTTTAATCAAAATCGTTAGAGCCGTTTTCGAGAAAAATGCGAAAAACCCAAGTTTTTGGTACATTTTCGTCCACCCTTTCCATCGGCCGAAATCGTCCATAACCTTATTTTGGTATCTACAAAAAATAACGAACAAAACCAAAAAAGAACCAGCTCAATCGGATCAGCCGTTCTCCCGAAAATCGAACTACAGGCACACACACAGACACACATACACACGGACCACGCGCCGAAATTAGGTTTTTTAGACTAAGTAGGGCCTGAAACGTAAAGATCTGAAGAAAACCCAAATTTTTTTTTTGGGCCGATTACTATACTTTCCTTCCCTTCGGGTAGCGGAAAGTAATGAAGAAGTTTGTTTTTCAGATCTTTGCCTCTTTTGAGGGCTCCAAAGTTCGAAAAACACTATTTGGGAAAATGGTGCGCGTGTGCGTGCGACGGCTGAACCAAATCGACTTGAACACGCCTCCAGGTCACTGTGGGACGCCAAAATAAGGGTATGAGCCAAATCCGCAAAAAATTACGCGAGTGTACCATATAATTCTCATACACAGGAAGATATCACCATTTACACGATAATTCTGAAGTCCGCCCAAAAACCTCATGTTGACACCCTTGTAATTCCCCTGCGTATTAATTGCTGAATAATGGTCGAGGCATAAGGAGGAGCACCAATTTCGGAACTTGAAGTACTACCAGTTTCTACTTAAAACATGAAGTTACGCTTTAACAAGTTCAAATAAATTGATTGGATTATTGGCTAAAGCCAATGAATTGCCCTACGTAGGGCTAAGAAAAGTAGTGTGACGGTCGCACCAGATATTTTCTTTATGAACCCCGCTTGTATTCTCAGATAAACCAGGGTTGTAGTCCAATATAGCAAAATTACTTCGGGAGTGTAATATGCTCATGAAATAATTAGGAGAAATTCCAGAATTCCACCCCAGTTCAGATACTACCATTCCTTGCAGTTATTACCCGATGATTTCATAACAGTATACATAATCCTTCCAGAAATATCCTGTTGACGATCTCATGAACTCAACAACAGTCGTGGTGTTCAAGCAAAGGTGTGCCAGTTTGCGTGAGGAGTTTTGCTTTGGTGTGTGTGGTGATAATGTTGGTGGGGGTGACCGTGCCGCAAGTGTAATACTTTGTGATGAGAATGGTGTGGAACCGAAGTATGAAGCGTTTGCTAGGGTTGGCGAGGAGGATGTTAAGAGGATCATCGATTCGCTACGAGGGGGTTCAAGTCCTGGATACGATGGTGTTCGACGCAAAGCGTCGAAGTTGTCAGAGTCGTTGAACTCGGACTTCCCCGCGTCATTGTCTCCGACCGCCTAATTGTCTCCAACCATTTTAATACCTGCCCCTGCGGGAATCCCTCAGCCGCGAGCCCCCCAGCCCCCTTTTCTAGGTTTACCCCTTTCTTTATTTCTTTCTCCCAATTTCATTTTCCTATCGACGACAGAGCATCTCCAAATCATTCTGCTTCCAACTAACACCCCAGTAACTTCTAACTCTCTCATACGCCAGTTCACGCGTTCCGAGTACTACCACTTGTGCCGCCCATTTGTTCTCACCTCAATTTCAATTTTACTCAATTCCGTACGCACGTATAATACAGTCCTCCTCACGCTCACCGACTTTCAGTTTCATTGCGATCCTCAGCTCCCCCATTCTTGCACCCAACAGATGGTATTACAGTGGAAGTCCTGAAAAAAGTTAAAACGTATATATTTCCAAGCCATTGGCACATCTCATAAACATAAGTATTGCTACTGGTGTTTTCCCTGAAATCTATAAGATGGCCATCGTCACTCCGCTTTTTAAGGCTGGGGACCCTCAGACACTGGATGATTACAGACCTATTTCCTTGGTCTCTAATGTAGCTAAAATTCTAGAAAAGGCAGTGAAGCACCTCTTAGTTGAAAACCTAGCAAGGAATAACTTGTTGCATAGCAGACAGTTTGGCTTTCGTGCAGGTCTGGGCACTCAGGAAGCTGTTGCCGCGCTGAAAGAGAGGGTCTTTTCCGAGCTCGACAAAGGAAATAAACCATAGGTAGTTTTCCTGGAGTTAAGGAAAGCTTTTGATTGTGTTTCTCATAAGAAGTTAGTGGAAAGTATACTCGCATTAATGGGGAATATCATTGCTGTTTGGGTACAGAGTTATTTACGTGGGCGATGTCAGAAAGTGAAAATAAACTCAATTTTGAGTGAGGGATCTTCCTTCTCCTATGGAATTCCGCAGGGCACAGTTCTTGGACCCCTTTTATTTATGTGTTTTATGAATAATTTGTTTGGCGTTCAACTTGATGGGGACATAATTATGCTGATGATACAGCTGTCGTGGTCTCGCAAAATAATTGGGATGCATCCTTGCAAGCGGCGTCTGCTTGCTTGCTTGTGGTCAGGGATTGGCTGGATGGAGTCGGCTTAAAGCTTAATTTTAGCAAATCCAGTTTTGTTGCTTTTTCCTTGCGTAATACCTCTGTCCCTGTTCCAGGGAATATCAAATGCCACATTGTGTCAACCTGTAGTGCAAGTGATTGCAGTTGCCCTGGTATCAAGCAGATTCCACAAGCTACGTATTTGGGGGTGGTTGTGGACCAATGTTTGTCCTGGAAATACCATATTGACAATATATGCAACAGACTTTGTAAAGTCATACCCCTGTGCCTTGAAACCCGAAATTTTATGCCTATGGGCAAACTTAAAATGTTTTATCATGCTCTAGTGCAATCTGTGATATCCTATTGTATTCTTGTGTGGGGATCGGCCTACCGAACTTACCTACAGCCTTAGCATATAACACAGAAAAAAATTATCAAAATTTTACTGCGTAAGAAAATGAGATCCCCCTCCTCAGCAGTTTTCAAGACATTCGAGGTATTGGACATCTTTCGCATTTACAAAATATCTGGTGCGTAGCAACACACAACTTTCCGCCACCCCTTTAAGTTCGAACACCAACAACATATGCGGGTGCTATATCTCCGTTCAACGCATTTCTACAGAAACATTTATTCAGAACTAAATGTAGGGACTCGTTAGTTGAAAGTACTCCGAAAGTTTGATCGAAATCGTTAGAGCCGTTTTTGAGAAAATTGGAATTCCGATAAATCAATATTCGACAAATCTCCTTTTCTGAGTTAACTTGGCTTATATCTCCGTTCAACATATATATATACAGAAATAATTATAGAGAATGAAATGTTGGTATGGGTGACTAAAAGACACTCCATTAGAATTTATCACATCTGGTCAGAAGTTACCCTGGAATTTACGGAAATGTTCGATAAAACGTTATTTTCGACACATTTTCATTTTTATCTCTGTTCAATGGAGTGTCAGAGGAACATTTATTGAGAACAATATGTAGGTATAAACTATTTAAAAACATCCTGTGAGTTTGGTGAAAATCGCTTGAGTCGTTTTGCCAAAAAGCGTAAAAAACCTATTTTTGCTTCATAGGCCTATATCTCCGTTCACCGTATTTTCATGGAGATATGTATAGAGAAGAAAAGTTAGATATTGATTGGTAGGAGATAATTTGAAAGTTTAATCAAAATCGTTAGAGCCCGTTTTTTTGAGAAAAATGCGAAAAACCCTAGTTTTAGTACATTTTCGTCCCCACCCCCTTCCCATCGGCCGAAATCGTCCATAACATTATTTTGGCGTCTACAAATATAACGAACAAAACAAAAAAAAACCAGCTCAATCGGATCAGCCGTTCTCCCGCAAATCGAACTACAGACACACACACACACACAGACATACACACAGACATACACACAGACATACACACAGACATACACACAGACATACACACAGACATACACACGGACCTCTCTCCGAAATTAGGTTTTTTAGACTCAGTAGGGTCTGAAACGTAAAGATCTGAAGAAAACCCAACTTTTTTTTTTGGGCCGATTACTATACTTTCCTTCCCTTCGGGTAGCGGAAAGTAAAAAATTGTATCTATATATATATTCAAAAATTTATCTGCTTATGAAAGGAATTATGGGCGGACGAAGTCATCCTTACACTGAAGTTGCCTTTTAGATTCACCACTAGAAGTCAGAATTTTTTCGCGTACAATGGAATAAAGCTGTTTAATAGCCTTCCAAAGGAATTAAAGATGCTAAATGATTTAGCAGGGTTTAAGCGGCGCATCAAAGAGTACGTCCGTGTGGAAATGCTCAGATGATTCTCCTTTTTAACTCTTTTTTCTGATTTTTACTTTCCTTGCTCTACGAAGTAGAAAGGAAAGTTATGTAATCGGTTGAAAAAATTTTTTTGAGTTCTCTTCAGATCTTTACGTTTCAGACCCCCCTGAGTCCGAAAAACACTATTTGGGAAAATGGTCTGTGTGTCTGTGAACGATTTTTAGAGAAAACCATCGTACCAAATCAGCTCAAACTTCATATCTCGCCCGCAAGTCACCATGAGACGCCAAAATAAGGGTTTGGACAAAATCCACCGAAAGTTAACTATTGTTATCATAGTGATCAAAACACCAAATATTTTTTTTCTCAAAAACGGCTCTAACGATTTCGATTAAATTTTTTATATTGATATCTCTCAATAAGGCAATTATACCATAAAATTCCCATTTGTGGGAAAATGACGAGAGCAGCACAATAAATTACCAAAATTTTCGACGAAATCTATTTTAGCGCAGTTTTTAGAGAAAACCACCCTACCAAATCAGCTGAAACTTGATGTCTAGCCTACAGGTTACCATGGGACGCAATAATGAGGGTATGGGCAAAATCCACTGAAAGTTAACTATAGTCATCATAGTGATCAAAACACCAAATTTTTTTTCTCAAAAACGGCTCTAACGATTTTAATTACGTTTTTTATATAGATAGCTCTCAATAAGTCAATGATACTATAATATTCTCATTCGTGGGAAAATGACGAGAGCAGCACAATAAATTATCAAATTTTTCGACCAAAAGCGTTTTTCGCGCAGTTTTTTCCTTATAAACTCCGCTGGAATTCTTGTAGAATGTTAAAACAAATTGGAATTGTAGTCCATTCCAATACCTAAAGATTGAGTGTTTAAAAACGCTCATGAAATACATGGGACTCACTCCAGAAATTCCTGAATTTCAACTACTGCCGTTTCGCTTACTACCAGTTCTAACAGTTATTTTCCAATAACTGTGCAAAAGCGATTACTATCCTTTTTTTTAAAAATCGTGTTTACAGCCTCATTAATTATCTGTGTACCAATCGCTCAATAATGGTCCTGCAATGAGTACGAGCAGCACAATAAATTCTTTAATTGTAATCGCTGCCGCTTTCTGCTGCCGTAAAGCGTTGTTTGACCAAGTTCAAATTAACTGAGTGATAAATGAATTGATTGAATAGAATTAGCCATGTACACAAGTGAATTGACGTAGAGCTACGAAAAGTTGTGCGTTGCAACGCACCAGATATTTTAAAATGAACTATCTATCATATAATTCAGTATATTGTACGATATGGGCGATTGGTACCTATCTGTAGCTAGAAAGTTGTAACGGCTCCTCCCCTCAGCACAAGTTTTTACTTATCGAAGGGGGAACTCATTATGCAGTTTCTTTTTGTATTCTTTTTTTTGTAGTCTTCTTAAATAAATGCATCACTTAAAAAAAAAAAAAGTTGGATGCCTGTTTACTCAATTAGTCAGTATTGTGCGAACTATTTTGTATTGGTGTTAGTGTGCCTTGTATTTGTGTGGGTGCAGAGGTTGCAGGGTGTGTGCTACTTGGTATAGACGTTTCTGAAACTTCTCGTTTTATCGTTCCGATTTCTGTGGCTCTCAATATGTTACGCGTTGTTATCATCAGCTGGACATTATAAAAGTATTATAGTCATATCATAAGTGTTGTAATTAATACAGTTATTGGGTTAACCCGTTGGCTTCTTCTCATCTGGTCTTAACAATTTAAGATTCGTTTCGCATCCAACGGATACCAACTGTAATGTAGCGTTCTTGACACGATTCTTATGCACGAGGAATTTGAAACGAATAACGCTTGAATCGCGCTTCGATTCACAACTGTCGCTTTCTTTCGGGCACTTCGTCTTTCCTGATCCTGAAAATATTTCCGTAGGCCTTACATCAGGGGTCAAATGTTGTCAGAGACATTTATTTTTCGAGAGGGAAAGTAATGCAACATTTGTGTCACCTCTGCGGGGCGCCTCCTCCGCCCGACGTCTCGCATATATAAAACCGTTCGGCGAATTGTTAACCCTTTCAGTTTGACTCTTGCGGGTTCAATAGGACGATACTCGTCAAGCGTTAATTATCGTCGACCGATTGTCTCGTTTCGAGTTGAAGTCGAGAATGGAATTGTTTTTGCTGACTCTGGGAGTTTTGGCGCTGACGAGCTCAGTCAGATCTGAGACTGACGAGGCTTGTGAAACGCTTCCGTCTGAAATTCACATAACCAAAGGTACACCTGGCTTAATTAACAGCTCATTATTTTGAAACGTATTTCCATTCCCAAGCTTATTTACCGTTAAAGTTGGTGTTCGTCTCCCAGCTAGTTTGACGGATGAGGTTTGGTGATGGCCGCGGATGCGAATTCCTCTTTTCGAACTGCTTTAAATAAACAACAATTTTTTAAATTACCAACGTTTTTTAAAATATTATTTTTGGTTTTTTTCAAGCATTGGAAATGTGCTTCACTCGGTGACGAACAAAATATCTTTTCACCTTCCGCGACCCAAAGGGTGGCCTGGAAAAATCCAAAAATGTAGTCCAAGACGCGCCTTTTCTGACTGCGGCAGCTAAGTCTGCGAACGCTAATGAACAAAGACGGCGTAATCCGTTTAAATTTTGTGTTCCAACGAGGACTTACGCAGTGTTGGAGAGAAAAATATCTGGTCCGATGCATCATGCAACTTTTTCCTCAGGCCCACCATCTTTCAGCGGTTTTTATCGCCCTAGCAACTAATCGAATCTGTTTTTTTACTCAGTTAACTTCCTAGATAGAAACTGGTGGCACTCGAGGTTTCGGAATTGATTGAGTTGCCCGTACTTATACCGTGACAATTATTGAGTAATCAGTATTTAGGTGATCTATGAGACTGTCGACTCAATTTTTCTGAAAAGAATCGTGTTTACGGGTAACTGTGAGATGTGATAGTAAGCCGCTTCAATTACCGAATTTACAGAATTGTTGGGGGTTGGAGGAGCACTCTTCCATCTCGACTTGGCCATTAATACTTCCACGCGGTTCCTGCTGAATGTAGTCATGATGTTGCAGCCCCTCGAGGGAGTCCTCGTCACAGGGACATGACATGTATGAAGACACACCGCCTAGTTAACGTCCAAGGAGAAATTGGATTGAGTCAGACCAATGGACGAGCCATGGCAACTTCAATGCGCGGCTCCGCTTCTTTTCACTAAAGACTCTCAATCCTGTAAATCTTGCCCCTCCAGTGCGAAGGAACCAGAAATCCACATGCTGCTCCACGGTAGTTTCTACAACAGCGAGTGACGGAGCTTCCTCCTGGATGGTGCCCTCGTCCCGCGTGATGACGAATGGGCAACTGCTCTCTGCCTGGAGACTGGGTAAATGACAACTTGCTGAACCTGCCGTCTGGGTTCGGTGGATGCTGAGCGAGTGCCTTTGCGCTCTCATGCTAGCGAAACCGCAACCTTCATGACTTTCTACTGATACGGAAATATACCTAATTAATTTCGCGTCGTTTCGTTGTTTAACTTTTTCATTTTTCCGCGCTGTCGCAGTTTCCAAGAACAGTGAGCATCGCCAGAAATAATTCTGAAGTTTCCTATACTCCCAAAAAGCGTCTCGACCGTTTCACTATTTTGGAGCAAAGTTAGACAACAATTGCTGAGACTATTTAGCACTCGACATGTACTTTATTTCGGAGGGTTGAGTAGCCATGGTAAGCCAGGACTTAAAATTGACTTTTCTCCCTCCAATCGCCAACTGGATTTTGATCCAAACCCTCCAAATGCGACTAAAAACTCGTTATTAATGAACGTAACCTCGGCAAGCTAGGCAAATGCGGTCCTTCGGCGTTGATCATGGCCAAGTGTCAATTAGGTGCAGCCACGAGGCCGGTAAATTTGGCCGTACGAAGACAATTCACGTCCGGAGATGGAAATGTAGTTTATTTCCAAGTCGATGGGCGACAGACATCTCGCTTCTCGTAGCCTGCCCAGAACTTGGTCGACAATGGGATTGCGGGGACGCCTTGACCGTTCGTTTATTGTTTCAACTACAGATTCAATACGTTTCAACGTTCTCTGAATACAAAAAAACACCTGTTCACAGCATTCGGGTAGAAAGTAAAAACCGTTTCGCGAATAATACCGGTAATTAATATCGAATCAGTTCCCCACTGTTAATTCACTTTTGCAATCATTTTCTGTAGACCAACGCTGATAAGAATGGTGGCTCTTGCCCAACAAGACCGCTACCGTTCCCCTATATTTATTCTTGATAAAAACAAATCTTTCTCTCCCTTTTTATCACCATCTTTCTCCTTCTCACCGCTCATATTCATGTGCGATTTCTTGAATCAAAGAATCAGGATGAGTCGTAGAGCCGTGCAGACGCTGTTAATTTATTTTATCAAGTCCTTTCGCCTCAGGGAGCTCTAAGTCTGAGTTAAGGACTGCGTTCCGAAAGTACCAAGGGGATCCAATGATCATTCTGATGACTCTATCTTGTAAGATTTGCACCCTATTGAAGTTCGTTTTCCCTGCATCCCCCGTAGTCCACTGGCGTAAAGCCAAATACTAAGCATAAAAATAGGTTAATTTACGGCTTAAGATGCCTCAAAATGCCAAAATTTGGCAGAAGCTTCACTTTTTACTTTCCGCGACCCAAAGGTTAAGGAACGTACAGTCATTTTTCTGACCGATTACAATTAGTGTTGAGGTTCGTAAATATAGGCAAACCAACAATATTTCATCGTGACGAGAAACGTTTATATGCCGTTTTCAAAAGAGTTATTGGAAACGCTCGTCGTCTGTTAGGCGAAAACGGGTGAAAGAGCGTGAAACTTAATTCGTGACTTTATTAACGTGTGCGTTTCAGAGGAGTTTGACGAACTTGGAAGGCTATCACGAACTTGCAACGGTGATATTGGAGTAACGAAATGTGAAGGAGCCTGCACATCTCAAGTCCAGCCGAGCGTCATCACTCCGACTGGATTTCTCAAGGTAATGCTGTCAATTGAGATGATTCTCGAAATCAGTGCCCTGAAAGAAGCGAAATATTCAGAAAGAAGGTAAAAAGAACCGGCGCGAACAGATAAAAATAGAACCACGCTAAAGCAAAATTCATTTGTGGAACAACCAACCGATTGAGCTGGTTCTTTCTTACTTTCCTTGGCTCTACAAAGTAGAAAGGAAAGTTATGTAATCGGCTGAAAAAAAAATTTTGAGTTCTCTTCAGATCTTTACGTTTCAGGCCTCCCTGAGTCCGAAAAACACTATTTGGGAAAATGGTCTGTGTGTGTGTGTTTGTGTGTCTGTGAACGATTTTTAGAGAAAACCATCGTACCAAATCAGCTCAAACTTCATATCTCGCCCGCGAGTTACCATGGGACGCCAAAATAAGGGTATGAACAAAATCCACCAAAATTTAACTATAGTTACCATAGTGATCAAAACACCAAAAATTTTTTTTCTCAAAAACGGCTCTAACGATTTTGGTTACATTTTTCATATTGGTAGCTCCCAATATGGCAACTATACCATAAAATTTCCATTCATGGGAAAATGACGAGAGCAGCACAATAAATTACCAAAACTTTCGACGAAATCGGTGTTAGCGCGGTTTTTAGAGAAAACAACTGTACCAAATCAGCTGAAACATGATGTCTAGCCTACAGGTTACCATGGGACGCCAAAATAAGGGTATGGACAAAATCTACCGAAAGTTAACTATAGTTATCACAGTGATCAAAACGCCAAATTTTTGTTCTCAAAAACGGCTCTAACGATTTTGATTAACTTTTCTATATATATAGTTCTCAACAAGACAATCACACCATAAAATTCCCATTCGTGGGAAAATGACGAGAGCAGCACAATAAATTATCAAAATTTTCGACGAAAAGCGTTTTTAGCGCAGGTTATTCCTCATAAACTCCGCTGGAATTTTTGTAGAATGTCAAAAAAAATTGGTATTGTAGTCCAATCCAATACCTAAAGGGAGAGTGTTTAAAAACGCTCATGAGGTACATGGGGCTCACTCCAGAAATTCCTGAATTTAAACTACTGCCGATGCGCTTACTACCAGTTCTAAAAGTGTTTACCCAATAACTCTGCAAAAGTAATTACTATCGTTTTTCAGAAAATTTGTGTTTACAGCCTTATTAATGATCTGTGTACCAATTACTCAATAATGGTCCTGCAATGAGCACGAGCAGCATAATAAAATATGAGGCTGTAAGCGCTACCGCTTCCTGCTCCCGCAAAGCGTTGTTTGACCAAGTTCAAATTAACTGAGTGATAAATGAATTGATTGAATAGAATTAGCCATGTACACAAGTGAATTGACGTAGAGCTAAGGAAAGTTGTGTGTTGCAACGCACCAGATATTTTTGGTTTGTTAATGCTTTTCGAAGACGCGAAAATAAGATTAAGGGTTATTTTTAATTGATAGAAAATGCACCAAAAACTAGGGTTTTCGTATTTTTCTCGAAAACAGCTTCGACGATTTTGTTTAAACTTTTAAATTATCTTCTACTAGTTAGTACAAACTTTTTCTTCTCCATAAATATCCCCATAAAAATTGGATGAACGGATATGAAGCAAAAATAGCTTTTTTACGCTTTTGGAGCAAAACGGCTCTAACGAGTTTCACCAAACTCGCAGGATGTCTTTAAATAGGTGGCATTTTATTTTCAGCGAAAGAATGGGTTATTTAGACCACGTTAAAGGCAAAATATGCCCAAACGGGGTGTGGCGGACGGACATTGCAGATTTGGAATCCCGATGCATTGAAACATAGAGTGACATTTTGAAAGGGGCCCGGGAGGGGGGGGGGGGAGTTGTCAGAACGAATAATAAACCAAAACCAAAATGTGTTGAAAATAGTATTTAAAAAAAAATATTTTCTCAATTTCCAGAGTTCTTCACAGGATTTGATCAATCTTACAGTGTCTATAAACACAGCCTATGCTCACATCTTTTACTCCGCAATTATTCGCTGTATCTATCTGTTGAATGGAAATATATGTAAGCACAGAAAATGAGCGTTTTCGAACATTAATTTACCGTGTTTATTTTTACTATCCGCTACCCGAAGGGAAGGAAAGTATAGTAATCGGCCCAAAAAAAAAAATTTGGGTTTTCTTCAGATCTTTACGTTTCAGACCCTACTGAGTCTAAAAAACCTAATTTCGGCGCGTGGTCCATGTGTGTGTGTGTCTGTAGTTCGATTTGCGGGAGAACGGTTGATCCGATTGAGCTGGTTCTTTTTTTGCTTTGTTCGTTATTTTTTGTAGACACCAAAATACGGTTATGGACGATTTCGGCCGAAGGGAAGGGGGGGTGGGGGACGAAAATGTACCAAAAACTTGGGGTTTTCGCATTTTTCTCGAAAACGGCTCTAACGATTTTGATTAAACTTTCAAATTATCTTCTAATAATCAATACCTAACTTTTCTTTTCCATACATATCTCTATGAAATACGGTGAACGGAGATATGGGCCCCTGAAGCAAAAATAGGTTTTTTACGCTTTTTGGCAAAACGGCTTCAGCGATTTTCACCAAACTCACAGGGTGTTTTCAAATAGTTAATACCTACATATTGTTTTCAATAAATGTTCCTGTGACGGTCCATTGAACAGAGATAAAAATCAAAATGTGTCAAAAATAACGTTTTTTCGAACATTTTCGTAAATTCCAGGGTAACTTTTTCACCAGATGTGATAAATTCTAATGGAGTGTCTTTTGGTCACTCATACCAACATTTTGTTCTCTATAATTATTTCTGTATATATATGTTGAACGGAGATATAAGCCAAGTTAACTCAGAAAAGGAGATTTGTCGAATATTAATTTATCAGTATTCCAATTTTCTCAAAAACGGCTGTAACGATTTCGATCAAACTTTCGGAATACTCACAGCTAACTAGTCCCTACATTTTGTTCTTCATGAATGTTCCTGTAAAAATGTGTTGAACGAAGATATAGCGCCCGCATATGTAGCTGGTGTTCGAACTTAAAGGGGTGGCGGAAAGTTGTGTGTTGCTACGCACCAGATATTTTTCAATTTTCTCAAAAACCGCTTCGAACTGACTAGTGCCTACATTTTGTTTTTCATAAATTTTTCCGTAGAAATGCGTTGAACGAAGATACAGCGCCCGTACGTAAAGCAGGTTCTCGAATTTAATGTTCTCTCTTCGATATGATGTTCTAAAAAAAACAAACTTGGCAACCTCAGAAATTCCAGAAGCCAAACTAACATCGTTTATTTGAATAACTTCCATAATTATTGACAGAAACATCTCCAAAATAATCGTTTTGACAGTCCCATCAATCAACTATGCGTTTATTCTTCAATTAAGGTCGTGGTGTAAGTAGCAGTACCTCTACATAAATTCCGACCAGTTTCCACGTGGAAAGTCAAGTAATGTTTTTCTGGACTGAGTGTAAAATAGATTTGATTACTATCCAGCATGTGCGTAGGGCTGAAGAAGTGGCGTGATGCTTCGAACTAGATATTTTCATCTGCGTCCCGTAATATAAAATTACTGAAAAGAGTGGCGTGCCGTTGTTGTTGTGTAGTTGTACGAGCTGTGGAATGTAGTGTGAGCAGTTTGGTAGTTTCTCGCGTGGGATGAACAACGATAAAAATAAACGCGTAACAGGATTTGTTAGTGGGTACGCGAGTTTTTGAAATGTAGAAGAGTAGAGATTTGGCGCCGAAACCAATTAAATGCTCTTTTTAATGAGGATTCTCTCTCGCTCTTCAAACAGTTAGGATCCTCAATACAAGAATGACACTCACGAACAAGTGAAGAGCAAACTTGCGATTGCTTAAAAAACTTCACGTTTCACACACAGGTGGCAAATTGTACGGAATAGGAACTTTTATGGAAGTGCAGGACTTGCCGACTCATTTTATTACATTCATTAAAGCCCTAATCGATAATAGTTTTGAATTGAATTCGAACGCGGGTGATTTTGAAGTGCGCGTCGTTTTGCTGTTTTGGCGCCAAAAACGTGTCGCATTCTTTGGAGCGAGTTGAGAACTATAAAGTTGCCAATTAACGTCGCTGAAGACGCTGCCGTCGTTTCACTTAAACTGCGTTCGCCAGACTCGAGAAATTGATTGGGAGAATAGAAGTTGAAAGGAGCTTCCAACAAAACAGAGCCGGGCGTTTCCGGATGACTTCGGCCATTTCCGGTTCATCCTTTCCGAACTCTTTAAGAATTATTATTACACAGTCACTGTTGAACGTAACGATTGTCCAAAATATCTGGTGCGTAGCAACACACAACTTTCCGCCACCCCCGTAATTTCGAACACCACCTACATATGCGGGCGCTATATCTTCGTTCAACGCATTTTTACAGGAACATTTATGGAGAACAAAATGTAGGGACTAGTTAGCTGAGAGTACTCCGATCAGCCGTTCTCCCGCAAATCGAACTACAAACACACACACATACACACATACACACGGACCACGCGCCGAAATTAGGTTTTTTAGACTCAGTAGGGTCTGAAACGTAAAGATCTGAAGAAAACCCAATTTTTTTTTTTTTGGGCCGATTACTATACTTTCCTTCCCTTCGGGTAGCGGAAAGTAAAAATCGAAAAACGTCGATTTTAACAAAAACAACGTCGGGAATAATTTAATAGAATGCTCCATTAATAGTTTCCTAGCCCTACGAAGAAGGAAGGAAAGTCGGGTATTTGGTTCAAAAACAATCTCGAGTTTTCTACAGATTTCAAGGGCTCAGTTAAAAAAAAAAGACCTGTATGCCCGTGAACGAGATTGTGCGAAAAGAGCTGAACCAAATCGGCTCAAATTTGATATTTAGCTCGTAGATCAACATGAGACGTCGAAATATGGGCCATTCGGTCGAAAGTCGGTTCAAAACTGACTATAACTATCTATCTCTCGCCAGGATCAGGAGTTTCTGCGCTCGACAGTAAATTTTATGGAGACTTACGACTTTTGCTTGGTGCATTTCAAACGAATAATTGAAATTTCGGGCCCGCCGTTCGACCAAGGCAAATATATGTACTTTCTTATTTTCGACCAAACCGAATGGTAGATTTTTTGGGTATGCTGGATGATTGAAATTGTGCTGCAATGTGCGCTTTTCAATGGCTGCTGAACCCGACAAACGAGCCCGATGAAAGCGATTGAGAACAGCTGGATCAAATCAGCACAAGTTTGAAGGCAGCAGATTAACGTGGGACTTCAAAATCAGGGAATGAGAAAAATCGAACCAAAACTAACTGTTAGAGTGGTCAACACCAAAATTGTTTGCTCAAGAACGTCTACGACATTCATCGAGCGTAGGCGCGCATGAAATAACGGCAATGAGAAACGCCTTTCATGAGTCTCTGCTCTGGCGTTGGCTGTAGGAGTAGCTCTGGGAGCAGGTGTTGTGCGGCTCCTCTGTATCTGTTACATGATCCGTTGGAGGGGTTCCTGCTAGTATCTACAATGCCTGGTGGGAGATTGCTCTGTGGGCCAGAAAGACGTCACTTTGGAGCGAGTGAAAGCGTCGTCAGTCTGTCTGTGATAGATTTACCCACCAGCCCACCACTCCCATACTGCATGTTGGGCACAACACGGCTCGGTAGCAGCTGAAGTGGAAGTGCGATGATTCTTCTCATGTTGGTTCTGAGAGGGATTGCGCATGCGCTATGAGTGCAACGCATTTCTTTCGAAGTTCTGCCAGGTGTGTTATGGGCGACCTCTATGACATAGGGTGATCCCTAGATGTTTCACTGTGGTTTTCAGTGGGATGCTAACATCGTGGCCGGGCAGGCTAGATTGCATTCGCATGATTAGGAGTTGCTTTTGGTGCTTGGAGAACTGGAGGCGTTTTTGATGGCACCAGTCCTCGATGAATCTTGTTGCCCTATGCAAAGTCCGCTCCTATCATTACAAAATACCTACAGTTCTGAAGGTTTTTTCGAATAAGGATTCAGATTCAACGGAACAGTTAATTGGGTTCAAGGTTCAAGGTGAGTCGGGAAGCTAATGAAAATCGAGTCCCCCGTGAAGCACCAGGTGAGAGTCTACCATCTACCTTCTACTGAGCCTGCAGAGTGATCAGGATGAATCGATACATGCAGCCAGAGATATCGAGAATGGACTGCTAGCCACATTCTTGCTATATCCCTTTCCATTAACTGAAACGACCTTGGTGTTAATATCTGGGCAGCCAATGTGATCAGAGTGATTTGATATTTGGTAGCTAAGGCAATTGTGTGATGCTTTCTCCAAATATTTGAAAAGAATCTACTCAAATTGGTATTTATTTGTTTCGTTTCAGGAATGTTATTGCTGTCGAGAGTCGTACCTCCGGGAACGAGTTGTTACTTTGACCCACTGCTATGACCCAGACGGCGTTAGGTTGGAGAAAGAAGGAGTAGCAACGATGGATGTAAAGCTGAGGGAACCGTCTGACTGTAAATGCTTCAAATGCGGAGACTATTCTCGATGAATCCCAAGAGCTTACTGACCAAATGTCCAACTATCTTTTGCCTCTATAATTAATAAAACTGTGCTTTTTGATTAAACTGCATGTTGAATTAAACGTCCACTAAGTGATTTGGTTATGAACCCGATGTTATAACGACTTGTCGAAGCATGGTCTGGATCACTGATGATGCAATGAAAGTTGCTATGGAGAGAGAAGCGTTCACAGTTGCTGTAGGATTTGATCTGTGACTAGTGAATAGTAGTGTGCACAATTTTGTATTGAGGCAGATTTTTTGTTCCGAGTAAGTGGTCTAAGTCTTCGTTTATAACAGTATAACACGGCGTGTTGCAGTTATTTGCGTTAGTGCTGCTTGATTTGCGCTTGAAAATATGGGTTCTATCACAGGCAACACGGTGGCGTGAGGTTTGACCGACTAAGCCCTAGGACGCTCACATGGATCCCAAGCTCCGCCAGGCAGTGTTTTACACTTTTATCTAGGTGGGTAGCATTTCATATGTGACAACGCCTGTGTGCCTGTCTCAGTCTCAGCAGAGACCGGCGCTAAGACAATCTTGGCCAGTGAGGAAAGTTGGGCAAGGTAGACTACTACCTCCCCATGACTTGTATCCATCCAGGGCTGCGTTGGTGAAGTATTTTCAGACTGGTAGAGTCCAACGCCACTTAAGTTCAACTCGACTTCGATACGTAGACATTAAGGGGGTTCGTCCAGTTGGGAGCTGACTGATTTAGGTTTCTGAGGTCGGTCATGCGATCAGCAAGGGCGCTGTATGATTTGCCCAACACGCTAAGGAGCGTTCAAGTTCGTTCTTACGTACTCAGGGTCGTCTGTGGCAATGAGTTCTCTTCAGATCTTCGCGTTCCAAGGGCTTCTGAATCCGAAACACCCTGTGGGAAAATGGTCATTCAGTTGAGAGAGAACAATCGAACAAAATCAGCTTAAATGTGATATTTCGCCTGCAGACTATAAGACACCACTCGTGGCGTTCGGCTCATAACGGAAGGAGCTCCCTTTTCGCTCTCCATTTTTCTACCACCAAATGAATGGTTAACTGGCCAGTGATCATTTGAAGTGCTTCAGTGGGCGCTGTTTGTAAGCTTTGACAACAGGGTAGTAGTCAATTATGGATTTGTAAGTGGCCTTGAACACAGTGTGGGACTGACAACTCACAGTGAACAGTGAGCGAAACCAAAGACTGGAGGACTGGCATGCCACCTCCCACCTACGAGGGACGTCCCAAAAGTAAGTTCCGAAGTGCTGGGAAAAATCGAAAACTCAACCAATTTGAAAAAAAAAAAAAATTATTCTTAAAGGTACGGATCTATTTTATTTTTCGACGTAGTCGCCATTCCGATCGATGCATTTTTGGTACCGTGGTGCCAGTTTACGTAACCCCTTGTCGTACCATTCTGCGTCATTTTGTTTGAAGAATTCCGAGACCGCGGCTTCGAGTTCGGCGTTCGTACGGAACTTTCTTCCACCCAGGTGGACTTTGAGGAGGGGGAAAAGGAAAAAGTCACTCGGTGCAAGGTCTGGAGAGTATGGGGGGTGGGGGAAAACATCCCAATCAAATGTTCCAAGCAAATGTTGGGTAATTTTTGCTGAACCACCTTGCACACACTTTCGAGAATTTGAGATCTGCCCTAACGATTCGGTGTTCTGAAGAACGAGTCAATTGATGTTGGTTGTGCACTTTCTCGACAATATCACTTAGAGTGAAGCACGCATCTTCCTCCAAAAGCTTGCGAACTGCAGAAACTGCGTCCTCTCCACGAGAAGTGGAAGGGCGCCCACTTCGCTGTTCATCGTGCACACTTTCCCGCCCTTCCAGGAAACTTCTCTTCCACTTACGGACCATTTCGATACTCATGACCCCTTCTCCATACGCTGAAGAGAGTCTGCGGTGAATTTCGGGCACAGAAACATTCTCAAAAACTAAAAAACGGATCACCGAACGGATTTCACAATTTGACGGGTTTTTCAATGTAGCAGCCATGTTTACACTGGTGCTGATAAGCCGCAACAAGTGATAGCAACATAAGAAAAATTCAATGTTGCCATCAGATGTAACACGAAGTATCCCCGTTGGAATTTTTTCCCTACGGCATTTTCCCACGGATTTACAAATGATCGGAACTTACTTTTGGGACGTCCCTCGTATAATCAGAGCCTGGGTGTTGTCGGTTGGCAATTTAGTTTCTATTTTAGGAGGAGGATTTGGGTTTTCCTCTCTGCCACGGTGTGAGCAACTTGAGGTGACGTCATGAGTATACTGCTTGATTTGGCCATTCACATAGGCGTATGGTTCGCAGTCAATCTCCATGCAGTCCCTGAGAAGACCTTAGAAGAAGCTGTTCCAAAGGGCTGGCCTAAGGACCGAGCCCTGTGTACACCCAGATATATTTCCTTACTGTTCTCAAACACTCATAAGAAAGTAGCAGCATTGTGGACACCCGTTCTCCCATTCACTTTCTGTGCTCAGACGTGTCTGCATTCAATCGTAGCAGTTCTGTTGGTCAAGAAACTCCTGACGAGCAATTGTAGTTTACAAGGCATTCCCGGACCTCCAAGCTCCACATTGTGATGTTGAACGCTCCTCCGATGTTCATGAGAACTGCTACTCTGTCTGCTGGAAAACATTGCGGATCTCGGCAATGCCGTTCTACACGGAATTTTTATTTGGATACCGTCTGCCTGTGAGGTTGCGGCCAAAAATTCCTTCGACGGATTCCAACATAAATATTTCAAAAGTTAACGTACCTGTTAGGTGAGTCCGTCTCCTCTGGCTTGTGAGTTACTGTGGGCAAGCGCTTTCGATGTAAAGACATCATCGTCTGGCCGTTTAGTCAGTACTGGAGTCAGTCAGTTGGTCGTGGTCTTTATATACAAAGAGAAAAGTGAAAGGAGTGATGGAGCGTTGGGGAAGGGGCAGGGAGAGGTCTTGTTGGTCAGTCTTGTTAGTAGTACCTTAGCCGGACTGGCTGTGTTAGGTATTAAAGAAATTGGGTTGTGTCCGCCAGTAGGCAAATACTAAAGTTAACGTACCTGTTAGGTGAGTCCGTCTCCTCTGGCTTGTGAGTTACTGTGGGCAAGCGCTTTCGATGTAAAGACATCATCGTCTGGCCGTTTAGTCAGTACTGGAGTCAGTCAGTTGGTCGTGGTCTTTATATACAAAGAGAAAAGTGAAAAGAGTGATGGAGCGTTGGGGAAGGGGCGGGGAGAGGTCTTGTTGGTCAGTCTTGTTAGTAGTACCTTAGCCGGACTGGCTGTGTTAGGTATTAAAGAAATTGGGTTGTGTCCGCCAGTAGGCAAATACTAAAGTTAACGTACCTGTTAGGTGAGTCCGTCTCCTCTGGCTTGTGAGTTACTGTGGGCAAGCGCTTTCGATGTAAAGACATCATCGTCTGGCCGTTTAGTCAGTTGGTCGTGGTCTTTATATACAAAGAGAAAAGTGAAAGGAGTGATGGAGCGTTGGGGAAGGGGCGGGGAGAGGTCTTGTTGGTCAGTCTTGGTAGTAGTACCTTAGCCGGACTGGCTGTGTTAGGTATTAAAGAAATTGGGTTGTGTCCGCCAGTAGGCAAATACTAAAGTTAACGTACCTGTTAGGTGAGTCCGTCTCCTCTGGCTTGTGAGTTACTGACGATGATGTCTTTACATCGAAAGCGCTTGCCCACAGTAACTCACAAGCCAGAGGAGACGGACTCACCTAACAGGTACGTTAACTTTAGTATTTGCCTACTGGCGGACACAACCCAATTTCTTTAATAAATATTTCACTAACGTATTTATTTGATACAAACGGCAACGAGCCCACAATACAGAAATTACAGAAAAAAGAAAAATTAACTCGCGCAATAGCGAGACAGAGGCGGAACGAAAACAGGAACGTTAAGAAATGAAAATGAGGGAACAGACGTGCAATAAATGAGCCAACAAGCACAGGTCGATTGAATCATCCCGAATGCGCCATTCTGACATCACCGAATGTTCTCGGGAGGGGAAGAGAGTCGAGTAGAAGGCGTCGAAGGGCATGGAGCGTACTGCAGACGAGGTCGACACGTAAGTCAACCGTCAGCCAATTCGCAGTACGAAGGAGACGACTCGTGTTGACAGTCCCATTAATTACCAATACGTTCGTTTTTCAATTAAAGTACCTCAACTTGTAACGGACCATCTCTGAATGTACGTGGAGTTGTGCGATGCGTTTTGTTCGTGAAAATTGTGAGCGAATTAGGTTCTTAATGCGGCCATTCTAGTTTAGCTTGATGTCCCCGGTTGTACGGCAGGTACCGCGCAGGCTGTGATTGTTAACCTGATGATCTGAAATGAGGAGTTTCCGTTATGCAGCGCAGCGACCTTGACTTGACTTTAGGCGGTTTTAGTGCTTGCCAAGTTTCCAAGGACTTTTTAATTCACTGGTTTGTCGAGGTTTCTAAAAGATTACTCGGATGCATCCCGAGGAACTGGGCAGTTTTGGAGTTGGGAATGCGTAAATGGTAATCAAGCGTGGGGTAGTAATGAGAATGGCTTCTACTACTAGCGCTCTGGAATGATTGTGTGTCTTCATGCCTTAAGTGAGCGTTTCGGGAAGCTAGCTGGTAGTTTCTTGTGTGCGGTTGTGAGGACCAAATGAATTCCTCAGCAGTCGCAATAGTCTGGGTTTCACCAGTGACAATGTCCACGAACGTCAGAGTGTTCGGCCAGCAAGAGGTTTTGATTAATGACTTCAAATACGTGGAGCTTTCATCGCATTGTCGGAGGGTTCAAGTTAATCATTTTTGTGCCTCACGTAACATTCGTTGTCTTCGCTTCTCGTGAGTACTCTCTACTGAGCTGAACAAATATTTGTCGTCATTGCTGAAGGCGACTGAGCCGTCTGAAAACAGTGCAACTCTGGACAGAGTGGAAGCCAGTCTGGGGGGAATCTGACGAGTGTATGAGCTACAGCAATGACCCTCAGGTTGATGACCTTGCGAGACTCCGGCAGTCAACCGACGATGTAATGTTTTCGACTGCAACTGAGGTCCTTTGCTAAAGTGCGACTGTACGAGCCGACAAACCGTGTCTGGCAGGACGGTTTTGGAGCAACACCGGACTCCACGCCTCAACTAGAGTCTCACAAATAACTCAATCGGCTCCCCACGCACAAACATGATTTTGGATCGAGAAAATGTGGAGAATTGTCAACTTCACGTTAAAAAAATTAATTCAAGACAATTCTCAATTTATAAATGAAAGTCTCACTTTGCCTGTTGTTAGGAAAATGATCGGTTTTCCATAAAACATCGTGCGCTGCGCGTGTCACAACTGTCCTCAGTACCACGCTCATTCCCTCTTCACACGTCAACGACAAATGTTCTAAAACTGAACAAGGACATTCAGCGACGTGAAGATTGTTGAAAACGCGTCGTAATTACTTTCCTTAGCTTCACGAAATAAAAAGGAAAGTTAACTTATCCGGTGAAAAATAATTTTGAGTTTTAATCATTACATTTCATGGGGTTTCATTTGCTTTCTGAGTCCGAATAACACCGTTTGGGAAAACAGTCCGTGTGCGTGTAAGGGTTCGTGCGAAATACGCTCTAAACCAATTATAGTTATCATACTGATCAAAACATTAAATATTTTTTACCCGAAAACGGCGATAATGATTTTGATTAAATTTTTTTATGTGTGCAGCTCCAAAGAACACAACAGTACCATACAATTATCATTTGTAGAAAAGCGACGAAAGTGGCAGAACAAATTTAGATTTATTATATATTTAATAATTGAGATGAAAATCTGTTTTAGCGCATTTACCTTATAAGCCCTGCAAACATGATAATACCGCTTTGAGACAAATTGAGACTAACATTGAGAGTGAATTCACGCTGATAGGATAATTAGGAGGAACCCCAGACATTCCGAAATTTCACTCAGCCCCGTTTCACTAAGGACTGTTTATCACAGATCGTGCCCAATAGTTCCGAAACGTTCAGCACGAGCCAAAAAATAAGGTCGATAGGCTAATAAATCACCTATGGACAAATTACTCAATAATGGTTGTGGCACGAGTAGGAGGAACTGGATAACTTCGGATAATTAAGGTGTAGCAATTTCTTTGTATATCGTTGTTATAAACTGAAAAAAAAAAAATCTTGTCAGCCTTAATCTAGAATGAACCAAGAACTAAACTGGCTCTAGCCTAGCCATAACTCGCCCTTGCCGTGCCTTGGCTAAGCCCTAACCAAGCCTTAACCCAGTACTAACCTGCCCTTACCTAGTACTAATCTGCCATAACATAGCCCGTGCCTAGACCTAGATGGCCATAACCAGTCCAAATCTAGGTATAACCTAGCCATAACTTAACCCTAACCTATCACTAAACTAGCCCAAACCCAGGGATAACCTATGCCTACCTTAGCCTTAATCTATTCCCAACCTAGCCCTAACCTAGTCGAACTGTGCCCTAGCCTAGCAATAACCTTACCCCAGCCTAGACCTTATCTAGCTCTAACCTACCCTTAACCACCCCCAATCTCTATGGCACCGCTATGTTGTCACCATTTCCTCACTCTGAGTTCAAGTGGATGGAGAGAGAGATATAAGTGACTCATTTTTTACATATATCGAACGATTTTGTTAGAGTGATAAAAAACGACGAATGCTTGTGGGGCTGAGGCGTGACGGGTCGCACCAGTTATGTTTTGGCACATTTTCGTTCTCGCCTTCCTCCAACAGGTTGTTAAAGGAGTAATGGCTGTTTGACGGCTAGTCGGTTTCATTTAATGTTTAAAATTCTCATTAGTAGGAAAATGACGAGAGTAACCAATAAATTATCAAAATTTTGAAGAACATCTCAAGTTGAAGGAGAGCAGGGTAGTCAGTCGAGGTTTTAGATGCAGCACAATGACTGAGGAACGACAAACCACAGATACGGACATGAACGAGAGAGAAAGATACCAAACGCCCAATGAATGAGGCGTATTCGAGGTGTGCACAGTAAAGAACCACCAATAACAGGACGTGCGTAAACTCCTAAGCGTTTCGCCCGAGAGCCCCTCGGGTACACATAGCGGGTGAGAAACCCAGAGCACCCAAGGGCTTTGAAGGTCTAGAAGGGGACCCAAGTCCCATCTGCACCCTTCGCTCAACGTGCCCACTTGCGGCGTCACTTCTTTCAAGAATCTCCGGTTCGTTCAGAATTCACGTTTCTCCTTCTTCGCCCACTGCCATGGGATCTGTTAAAAGCTATGACGACGTCTGCTCTTTGGAGATAGCACCCAGTTTTCCTTCATAGTGCGTTGCGGCTTCAATCAACTGAAGTCTACGAAAACCACGGAAAATCCCTCAGCTTGTTTTACACCGATATTAAGTACAGATGCTTTGTTTCAAGAGTCAAAGCGAACCTCGTTGGTGTCGAAGCGTACGAAGCACCATTCGACTAGACATTCAAGTGAGCCCGACATTTCCTCTCCTTATATCACTTACCTACCTTGGAAAATCTCTCGGTTTGATACGGATACACTTGACCACATTATCATACATTCGAGATCGCCTTCCTACGAGAATGCGTCTACACGCATTGAACAAGTGCAGCGTAAGTTTCTCCAATTCATTGGATTTAAACTGAAGAAGGATTGGTTCGACCTGGGAACCTTGCATTAGGCCCAACAACTGCTGGCAGTCACCCAGGCATCCTGGACCTGATCCTGGGCGACGACGGCTTATCTGGGGTTCGCTAGATGAGTGCCAGGGGAACCTCCTGGCCCTGGTTTCGGTGTAGTACGTTTGCAGACTGTCCTGGTGGCGGTAGGATGGTGGAGAACGCCTCCCACGCCCTATTTGCTTGCTCCCCCCCCACCCCCTGAACACAACTCACAACCTTGCAAGCACCTGCCTCCGATAAAGCGGCAGTCAATAGCTTCACTAGATATGCAAGGTGCCAACTGAAGGCGTGGAGGTAGTGACTGCTCCTGCAAATGAACCTATAGGCCACCTATGGCCTGGCTCATTTCAACCATTCGGTTCGATCTGGCCGAGATCCTCAGCATCAGTGTTACCGACTGCATTTTTGTTGTTGCTTAAATCGCTCAATTCTTCGATTGACTGTCCCGCTTTCCTTCAACTTATTACTTTCCTCATCCCGCAATACCAAACCAGATCAAACAAGACTCAGACAACTCCAACCAATTACCTCTGTAACTACCCACTTCTGAAGACCTAGAGATCCCTCGAGCCAGCGTTTTGTCATTCCCAAGACGATATTTCTCACTCATTTTCAAGCAAATAATTAAATCACCGGAAGAATTCCAAGTTCAGCAGACTTAAACTTAGTCGCTCGTTTTCCTGTTGTCACTGTTGCCCGTATTTAGGTCACTGGCGGATTCAGAGAATTGGTTTATTAATTTTTAGTTTCTGGATATTGGAAGGGTTGCAAACAAGAAAGGAAAGGTCGAAGGGAAAATTGAAAAAAGAGTAATCAACTTTTATTTTCTTAAGTCAGAAACTAATTAACGATGTTGAAACTACTGATTTTAATTTCCACTACCATGTACTACAGATGTGCCTAGACACTCATGGGGGCTGGCTCAAGAGTCACTACGTAGTCTGCAGGCGGGTTGCTGGTGCATTGTCATCTGAGGGCTGGGAAGTGGTGAGAGAACCGCATTACTGGGCTGTCTCTGCAGAAGGACTGAGGCCTGACACTGTCGCCATTGGTTCTGACCAGTCTGCAGTGGTCCTGGATGTCCAGGTAGTAGAGCCGAGATGTTCTGCTAACTTGGCAAGCCAAAGGGCACAAATGTTACAGGACGGACCTTCGTATGGCGGTGTGGAGTGGAGGCTGGTATGATCAGGGTTGCAGAGATGGGTGTCTCAACGGTCGTTCTCCGAGGTATCACCACCGGCGTTTTATCAAGGAAAATCCGCTTATCCTTCTTTCCTTCCCCGACCCAATCCTTCTAACGTAGGGTAGTCTGGGCGCCATCCACATTCCCTAAATTTTATGTATTTAGTTGCTCTATCTACCAAAAGCTAAGTGAGCTTTGCAAAAAAAAATATCTGGTGCGTAGCAACACACAACTTCCCGCAACCCCTTTAAGTTCGAACACCACCTACATAGGCAGGCGCTATATCGTCGTTCGACGCACTTTTACAGGAACATTTATAGAGAACAAACTGTAGGGACTCGTTAGCTGAGAGTACTCCGTAAGTTTGATAGAAATCGTTGGAGCCGTTTTTGAGAAAATTGGAATACCGATAAATTAATATTCGACAAATCTCCTTTTCTGAGTTAACTTGGCTTATATCTCCGTTCAACATATATATACAGAAATAATTATGGAGAACGAAATGTTGGTATGGGTGACTAAAAGACACTCCATTAGGATTTATCACATCTGGTGAAGAAGTTACCCTGGAATTTACGGAAATGTTCGAAAAAAACGTTATTTTCGACACATTTTGATTTTTATCTCTGTTCAATGGACCGTCACAGGAACATTTATTGAATAGAATATGTAGGTATTAACTATTTGAAAACATCCTGTGAGTTTGGTGGAAATCGCTGGAGCCGTTATGCCAAAAAGCGTAAAAAACCTATTTTTGCTTCAGGGGCCCATATCTCCGTACACCGTATTTTCATGGAGATATGTATAGAGAAGAAATGTTAGGTACTGATTATTAGAAGATAATTTGAAAGTTTAATCAAAATCGTTAGAGCCGTTTTCGAGAAAAATGCGAAAAACCTTAGTTTTGGGTACATTTTCGTCCCCCACCACCCCTTCCCATCGGCCGAAATCGTCCATAACCTTATTTTGGTGTCTACAAAAAATAACGAACAAAACAAAAAAAGAACCAGCTCAATCGGATCAGCCGTTCTCCCGCAAATCGAACTACAGATACACACACACACACACACACATACACACGGACCACGTGCCGAAATTAGGTTTTTTAGACTCAGTAGGGTCTGAAACGTAAAGATCTGAAGAAAACCCAAATTTTTTTTTTTGGGCCGATTACTATACTTTCCTTCCCTTCGGGTAGCGGAAAGTAAAAATTGCTGGAAAATGGCTGGACCGATTGAGTTGGTTCGTTTTTTGTTTTGTTCGTTATTTATTGTAGACGCAAAGATAATGTTATGGGCGATTTCTGCCGAAGGGGAAGGGGGTGGGGGACGAAAATGCACCAACAATTAGGGTTTTTCGCATTTTTCTCGAAAACGGCTCTAACGATTTTGATTAAACTTTCATTTGCCTTCTACAAGTTAGCACAAAACTTTTCTTTTCAATAAATTCTCCATGAAATATGGTGAACGGAGATTTAGGCCTAAAAAATTGTTTTTTTACGGTTTTTCGCAAAATGCCTTGAACGATTTTCAGCAAACTAACGGAATGTTTCTAAATAGTTAATACGTTAATAGTTAATATATTGTTCTCAATAAATGTTCCTCTCACAGTCCATTGAACAGAGAATGAAGTGGTGTACTATAAACCAACTGGTACTGGAGCATTTCCTTCTCGATAAATGTTTCGAACGAAGATGTAAGGCCCATATATGCAGCAGGTCGTCACATTTCGGGGGTTGCGGAAAGTTGTGTGTAACTACGCACCAGATATTTTATTTCTACCATTATAAACATTGCTAAAGTTAACGTACCTGTTAGGTGAGTTCGTCTCCACTGGCAGGTGAGATACTGTGGGCGAGCCCTTTCGATGTAAAGACATCATCGTCTGGCCATTAAGTCGGTACTAGAGTCAGTCAGTTGGTCGTGGTCTTTATATATGAAGAGAAGGGTAAACGGGGTAGTGGAGCGTTGGTGGAGTGCTGGTGCGAAGGGGGGGGAGGAAGGAGGCCATGCACCTCTGGGGAAACCAACTAGAGGTGAAGGGAAAGAAACGTCTTAAATAGTCTGTCAGTTGTCGATTCTAAGTCTTTTTGTATAGGGTGGTATGTAAATCCGTAAGTTGGTTGTTTCCGTTTGTTTAGTATTTTGAGTGGTGTGAATATGGTATCGCATTTTGACGGATTATCAGGTTTTCGTTTTCTTTACGACCAAAGCGCTCGCCCACAGTATCTCACCAGCCAGAGGAGACGGACTCACCTAACAGGTACGTTAACTTTAGTAATTTCCCTACTGGCAGGTCTAACCCAATTGCTTTAATTATAAACATTGTTTCAAATCTATGATGCAAGCGCCAGTGTTCTGCAACAAATAAACCAAGTTCAGTATTCAAATAAATAATGAGGTCAGTTGTCCCTCACTCTCGGCTCTCAAATAAATGTTAAAACTCTGCTATTTATTACTCAATGGTTTATTATTCTCATGAACAGCTGATGGAGTCTGACAGCTCCGAGACCCATTCCATTCGATTCAGCGTCAGAAAATACCAGTAAACCACATGAAACATGACCTGCCTACAACGGAACGACAAAAACTAAATATTCCAGGCGCCTGTAGGCATTTGGCACGACGTGGCGAGTCGAGCGGGCGGGTGGTTTTGATGAGACGGGAGGGAAGAAGAACAAACAATGAATTGATTATTTTTGCTGAGTTATCTAACCCGCGAGTTCTTTCAATTAGTAGACTTTTACTCACTACAATTACTGTAATTTCACTATACACATTTGTACACGTCTGATACTCATTCCATCTGATCCCGGATCTAAAAGTACCTTGAAAACGATACCAAACACGGTGTATTTGCGATAAAGCGGCCAAAATTGCGTTTTTGTTAATTTTTTTGACCATAAGTAATACGGTCGTCTTCCGATTGGGTTGTCGAGAAGGCGAGCACAACTAGATACCAAATGGGATTTTCGTGCGAATGAACGAATTTTTTAGACCACATTACAGGCACAAAACGGCCTAGAATCCCGATGTCTTGAAACGTAAAGTATCAAATTTTGAGAGGGGGTTGTAAAAACCTTTTCCTGACTTAAAACATGGGTTTACTATTCAATAAACCAAACACGGGTCAGATTCTCTTAAACAGCATGGTTATAGAGGTTGACGGAGTTGCACTCCTCAGAGACCAGTCCCATTCGAAATACTAGTAAGAGATACGAAACAACTATAACGGAACAACAAAAATGGATATATCTAGATAATTGGCAAGATGCCAAGAGGTGAGCTTGAGGGTGGTTGGAGTGAGATGGGAGGCAGAAAGGGAAATGAACGCAGGCCTGGGAGTAATGATAACTTTCTCTGTGTTGTCCTGCAGGAACTCGTGTAGTCGAATTTGCCTCACTTTATCCACTGTTTTTCGTGTAGACACATAGCAGGAAACGATACCAAAACACGACGGACTTTGAGTAAAACTGACAGAATTGTCTAAACCATTTGCTTGTCCATGACGACCATGGGTTTCGGTGGTTGGTGAGGGGGGTGGGGTGGGGGTGGGGGTGTGTACGCCGAAATGTGCGTGGGCGGCGATGATTGTGCGGAGGGGACTTCATTGTTGACCTTTGCGACTCGTGCCTTACAGGGGACGATAAGCGGATGACGAGCGTGCGATGGCGAGGGGGGGTGTATGACAGCCAGGGGGGGGAGGGGAGTGGTGGTGCCAGGGCGCTGATGTTGTGGCGGTGGTGGGATGTGCCGGGTGGATGGAGCGATGGGGGGTGGGAGCGTCTATAAGACGGCGGTAAACACGAGCGCGACGGCCACTCGCCTCACATTCCCCCTTCGAGAGCGAGCGTTATGTGCAGTTGTCCGTCGTCGGCTTACGAGCTCGTAGCGCGCGAATAAGACGCGTCTTACCCTCCCACCACCCGCCCCATAAACCCATTTACCTGTCCGTCCATCGAATCGCCTCCCCCGAACTCGACGACCGTCGACATCTCTACCTTCACCCCCGCCCCGCACGACCTATCGTCGCACCGCGCGTTCCCGCCCTTTTCGCGCTCGCGCCGGCACGTCGTTTTGGTATCATTCGAAGTTCGTCATGTTGAGCCTCGTCCCCCCGACAGCTATCGTCTTCGCATTCCTCATCACGACGACGCAAGGTAACCAAATACACGTTCCCGCCCTCAACGTTTTAAATTTAGGTTAAATCTCCGAAATTCGTCTCCCCCCCCTCCCCACACCCCTCACCACCAATCAGTCCGAGTCGCCGCCTTACCCTTTCCCCTCCCTCGCCTCCTCATCTTCATCAAACGCCGAACGAGGCGCCGGCTCATTTTGGGCCGAAGCCAATTGAATCAAATTTGCCGGCCGCAATTTTTGGCGAAGCGATCGAGCGGCGCGACGGCTCGACTTCAAAACAACAAAATCCGCTCCAAAAAACAAACGAAAAAGAAAAAAAAAAGAAAAGGAAAACGTTATCAAATTTTATTTTCAATTTTGTGCGCAGATTCCCAAATTTGAATTTTTGGTAGAACGGGCCAATAAAATATGTGTATCAAACGTACTTTTCATTCAGTTTACGACAGCGGTCTAAGGTTTCCAGAATTTGTAGAGACGCTCCTACTTATTTCACGACTATTACTGAGCAATCGCTGTACAGGCGCTTCATGGGACTGCCACCATACTTTTAGTTTATTGTTCATTCTGAATGATACGGTCAAGAACATTTTTTTTACGACCCCCCTCCCCCCAAACGGAATATGGCACTTAACGTCTCTAGGTATGTGAATTGCAAATCTGCAGGCCATATTTTGCCTTTGGCACGGTCTGACAACGCTGCAAATTATTACACAACGGTTAGATTTAGTCATTAGTCTCACACCTCCGAGACTCGTTCCATTCAATGCAGCACCGAAAAATACCAGTGAACCAGGCGAAACATGACCTGACACATTGGAAATTGATGATAATTATTAATTCTGAATGATACACCCATGTTTTCGACTTGGACAATGTTTTTACTTTCCTTGGCTCTACAAAGTAGAAAGGAAAGTTATGTAATAGGCCGAAAAAAAAATTCTGAGTTCTCTTCAGATCTTTACGTTTCAGACCCTCCTGAGTCCGACACTATTTGGGAAAATGGTCTGTGTGTCTGTGAACGATTTTTAGAGAAAACCACCGTACCAAATCAGTTGAAACTTGATGTCTAGTCTACAAGTTACCATGGGACGCAAAAATAAGGGTTTGAACAAAATCCACCGAAAGTTAACTATAGTTATCATAGTGATCGAAACACCAAATTTTTTTTCTCAAAAACCAATCTAACGATTTTGATTACATTTTTTATATTGATAGCTCCTAATATGTCAATTATACCATAAAATTCCCATTAGTGAGAAAATGACGAGAGCAGCACAATAAATTATCAAAATTTTCGACGAAATTGATTTTAGCGCGGTTCCTAGAGAAAACCACCGTACCAAATCAGTTGAAACTTGATGTCTAGCCTACAAGTTACCATGGGACGCAAAAATAAGGGTATGAACAAAATCCATCGAAAGTTAACTATAGTTATCATAGTGATCAAAACACCAAATATTTTTAAAATCAAAAACCGCTCTAACGATTTTGATTAAATTTTTTATATAGATAGCTCATAATAAGATAATTATACCATAGAATTCCCATTTGTGGGAAAATGACGGGAGCAGCACAATAAATTATCAAAATTTTCGACGAAAAGCGTTTTTGCCGTGGTTTTTTCCTTTTAAACTCCGCTGGAATGTTAGTAGAATGGTAAAGAAAATTGGTACTGTAGTCCAATCCAATACCTATAGGGTGAGTATTTAAAAACGCTCATGAGGTACATGGGGCTCACTCCAGAAATTCCTGAATTTCAACTACCGCTGTTTCGGTTACTACCAGTTCCAACAGTTATTACCCAATAACTCTGCAAAAGTGATTACTAACCTTCTTCAAAAAATTCATGTTCACAGGCCCATTAATTATCTGTGTACCAATTGCTCAATAATTGTCCGGGAATGAGTACGAGCAGCACAATAAATTCCAGAACATTAGGCGCTACCGCTTCCTGCAGCTGTGAAGTGTTGTTTGACCAATTTCAAAGGAACTGAGTGATAAATGAATTGATTAAATAGAATTAGCCATTTACGAAGTGAATTGACGTAGAGCTAAGGAAAGTTGTGTGCTGCAACGCACCAGATATTTCATTTAGTTGACTTGGGCTCACAATAATTACTGTGATTTCACTATTTTCGGTCTAGATGCAGTCATACACCTCTGAGACTATTTCCATTCGACCCAGCACCGATATTTCATTTTTGTTAATTTTTTAAACCATTGTTTGCACATAAAAATCATGCGCTTCGTCCGATCAGATTGTCGAGCTGGCGGGCTCACTAGATACCTGCTGTTCCTGACCGGTGGGGAGACGGTTGCGCCTAGGCCTCTACATAGCAACCCTTCAGCACTTCGGTGGCCTTTCCATTTGTTTCTGCTCTTCTTTTCCATACTCATTTAGTTATTTATTCCGGTCACCCCTTTTTACTTTCCGCTACCCGAAGGGAAGGAAAGTATAGTAATCGGCCCAAAAAAAAAAAATTTGGGTTTTCTTCAGATCTTTACGTTTCAGACCCTACTGAGTCTAAAAAACCTAATTTCGGCGCGTGGTCCGTGTGTGTGTGTGTGTGTGTGTGTCTGTAGTTCGATTTGCGGGAGAACGGCTGATCCGATTGAGTTGGTTCTTTTTTTGTTTTGTTCGTTATTTTTTGTAGACACCAAAATAAGGTTATGGACGATTTCGGCCGGTGGGAAGGGGGGGGGGACGAAAATGTACCAAAAACCAGTGTTTTTCGCATTTTTCTCGAAAACGGCTCTAACGATTTTGATTAAACTTTCAAATTATCTTTTCCTAATCAATACCTAACTTTTCTTCTCCATACATATCTCCATGAAAATACGGTGTACGGAGATATAGGCCCAGGAAGCAAAAATAGGTTTTCTACGCTTTTTGGCATAACGGCTCCAGCGATTTCCACTAAACTCACAGGATGTTTTCAAATAGTTATTACCTACACATCCTTTTCAATAAATGTTCCTGTGATGGTCCATTGAACAGAGATAAAAATCAAAATGTGTCAAAAATAACGTTTTTTCTAACATTTCCGTAAATTCCAGGGTAACTTTTTCACCAGATGTCATAAATCTTAATGGAGTGTCTTTTAGTCACCCATACCAACATTTCGTTCTCCATAATTATTTCTGTATATATATGTTGAACGGAGATATAAGCCAAGTTAACTCAGAAAAGGAGATTTGTCGAATATTAATTTATCGGTATTCCAATTTTCTCAAAAACGGCTCTAACGATTTCGATCAAACTTACGGAGTAGTATCAGCTAACTAGTCCGAACATTTTGTTCTCCATAAATGTTCCTGTAAAAATGCGTTGAACGACGATATAGCGCCCGCCTATGTAGGTGGTGTTCGAACTTAAAGGGGTGGCGGAAAGTTGTGTGTTGCTACGCACCAGATATTTCTTTGCTGTAATAGATCCCATGCCCATTACAGTGACGAGGCTTCTGGCTCGCCCGGGAACAGCAGGCCACCCCTGCTCTCCTGGCATCAGTCGTACATCTTGGTATGTCTAGGCTGGACCTCGTGGCGAAGCCATGTTTTGGTTGACGGAGTTTCTAACTAGTTTATTTATTTTTGTTTTCCTTTGGTGATCGGGCATCTTCCCGGTGTGGCACTCAGTTCGTCGGGCTAGTTACTCTGCTCCCTCTTCTTTTGTACTGGGGTTTTCCCATTTTCGTCTGAACTATTCGGACGTCCACCCTGGTGGTCTGCTCCTCTTGGTCGGAGATCCCCAGCTTGGTCGGGTCCGGGCGGGTTTGATGGATCCGGTGCTTCCTGTCCTGGCTCCTCCTAGAGCTAACTGTATAGAAAGCTAAACAAAAGATGTAACACATACCACAAACACAGACGCGACTACACTAGATACCAGATGGGGTTTTTACTTTCCTTGGCTCTACGAAGTAGAAAGGAAAGTTATGTAATCGGCTGAAAAAAAATTTTGAGTTTTCTTCAGATCTTTACGTTTCAGACTCCCCTGAGTCCGAAAAACACTATTTGGGAAAATGGTCTGTGTGTGTCTGTGAACGATTTTTAGAGGGAACCACCGTACCAAATTCACTCAAACTTGATATCTCGCCCGCAGGTTACGATGGGACGCCAAAATAAGGGTATAAACAAAATCCACCGAAAGTTAACTATAGTTATCATAGTGATCGAAACACCAAATTTTTTTTTTCTCAAAAACGGCTCCAACGATTTTGATTAAACTTTTTATATTGATAGCTCCCAATATGGCAACTATACCATAAAATTCCCATTTGTGGGAAAATGACGAGAGCAGCACAATAAATTACCAAAACTTTCGACGAAATCGATTTTAGCGCGGTTTTCAGAGAAACCAACCGTACCGAATCAGCTGAAACTTGATGTCTAGCCTACAGGTTACCATGGAATGCAAAAATAAGGGTATGGGCAAAATCCACCGGAAGTTAACTATAGTTATCATAGTGATATAGTGATCAAAACACCAAATTTTTTTTTCTCAAAAACGGCTCTAACGATTTTGATTAAATTTTTTATATTGATAGCTCTCAATAAGGCAATTATACCATAAAATTCCCATTCGTGGGAAAATGACGACAACAGCACAATAAATTATCACAATTTTCGACGAAAAGCGTTTTTAGCGCAGCTTTTTCCTTATAAACTCCGCTGGAATTTTTGTAGAATGTTTAAAAAAATTGGTATTCCAGTCCAATCCAATACCTAAAGGGTGAGTGTATAAAAACGCTCATAAGATACATGGGGCTTACTCCAGAAATTCCTGAATTTCAACTACCGCCGTTTCGCTTAATAGCAGTTCTAACAGTTATTACCCAATAACTCTGCAAAAGTGATTACTATCCTTCTCCAAAAATTCTTGTTTACAGCCTCATTAATTATCTGTGTACCAATCGCTCAATAATGTTCCTGCAATGAGTACGGGCAGCACAATAAATTCCAGAACTGTAGACGCTACCGCTTCCTGCTGCCGTAAAGCGTTGTTTGACCAAGTTCTAATGAACTGAGTGGTAAATGAATTGATTAAATAGAAAAAGCCATGTAAAAAGCGAATTGACGTAGAGCTAAGGAAAGTTGTGTGTTGCAACGCACCAGATATTTTTGTTATGAAAGAACGGATCACCATTGAAAATTTGAAATCCCGATGTCTTGAAACATGAAGTCTCAAGTTAGGGGTGAGAGGAGGATGGGTGGGGGGATCGGGTTGTGTAAAAAACAAAATTTCCTGACCGAAAACATAGATGTTACATCCAGACTGAATAGTAAACCACAAGGGTGTAAATGTGAAATGGGTAATTCTTTGCCAAATTCCTTAACTTTCATGGGATTATAAGCAGCGACCAGTGTGGGTTTCAGAGGGGCATTAGTACGGACGATTGTATTACTTGAATAATACAGAAACTCGGAAAATTGACGAGAGTTTGAACGTGTTTGAAGTTTTCTTGGACGTTAAGAAAGCTTTTGATTCTGTTAACCTTAACATTCTGTGTACGAAGCCCCGTAATTATGGAATAGGTGGAGTTAAGAGAAGAAGGGTTTGTTTTCACTCCTTCATTTCCTATCGTTAATGCGCTGTGATGCACTGTGCAAGCGCCTTTGGCATTCTTTAATGGTTGGGAGGAGCCTGGTGAGCAGAGATACGTCGTGGAGGCGCCAACGCCTCCAGTTGCCCACGCACGTGCCCATGCTCCCGCACATCTTACACTACTCCTCCTTGTTGGGGCGTGGGGTTAATTGGCTCCCGCACAGTCGCCGCTCACGTGCGGGCAAAGGCTTCGAAGGAGCAAATGCGTCATTTGACGGTCACTGCGGCAGTCCTCCCTTGTCCTAACGTGAGCTGTATGACGCAGCATGGTGCGTCGAACGTTCGACGCCTGAAGAAATGCGGCTGGTGGTTAAAAGCCCCGCGTTGGACGAAGATCGTAAAATGTATAGGGGTTGCGGAAAGTTGTTTGTTGCTGTTGATTATTATACGAACTTATTTGGAGGATGACGAATATGGAGCGAGCTCATCGTTCTTTCGATTTCGGGGAAGGACGATTCAATCAGAAATATTTGGGGCAAATGCGACGACCTGCTGTACGTACATATGGGCGTTGTACGCGACGTGTCAACTCACTTTATGATCGACGAATGATGTTTACTTAGCGCTCGCAGTGGAGTCGCCGAAATGCCACTCCGTCGGGTTGCGTTTACATTTTGCAATTTTCGGATGCGTAAAAAAAAACGCGTTGGCACGCTGGGAAACCGAAGTTTAGTTCCTCCGTCGATTAACCTGTGACTGTGCTCGTGTTGATGTTTGGTTGTGGAGGGAAAAGTGACGCAGCGAATGCCAATGCGACTTCGGGAGCAGCTCGTTCTGGTTTCTTCAAAGCGAGGAGTCGGCGGATGCTGAGAAGATCGTTTTGAGTTGATGAGCCAAACACAAATGTTACTCACGTTTGTTTGTGGAGTAATTTCTCCTACTGATAACTGGGAGACATTTGCGGGCTCATCACATTTCAACTTCTCGGGAGAGTCGGTTGAATTACGTTCCGTTCGTCTCGGCTTCCACTGAATTCGTCTTCAACTGCCTTCCGAGCGCTTCTTGGAAAGCTTGACCACGACGCTGTCTACAGTAGCGGGGGCCACCATCGCCACCAGCATTCCCTCCAACAGCGCCACAAACGTCACCGCCAGCGTCGCCGTTAACTGGCCGTGATGGGACCTGACGGCTGCAGCGCTTTATTTCTTAATGGCTTCGGGGCCGGCTCCTGTGGCACAAAGGGAAGAACGCCTTCGCACCATCCAACAGGCTTGACACTGCCCAACGACGGAGGCACGTGGTAAGGTAAATCGGAAGGAGGTTCATGCGACTGCCGACACGATTTTGGTTTTTGAAGGATCGTTTGCTGTTTTGGAGTTATCTGGCAAGAAGTGCAATAGCGTTGCAAATCATTACACAATGGTTTATCGTTACTTGACGCACTCTCAAGGACTTGGATGTCTCGCCGTGAGAAGAAGACTGCATCGGACCTGGCTTTGCTGAGGCAGAAGCCCCCATTGGTCGTACTAGTTGAGGAGGGTAGCTATGAATTTGTTCACAACCGTGGAGCAGTGTAGCTTGGTTTTGGAGGTGTCGAGGAGAGCCACGTCGTCTGGTATCCTCAGGGGTTCTCTCGAGCGCCCATAAACGACACCTAATGTGTTTGACTTCAGAATGAAAGAATGAATGAATGAATAATGATATATATTTCCGAAATATTTACATATATAAGGAAAACAAAACAGCGAAAAAAAAACACAGAGAGAAAATCAATATTAATTCCTGTCCTGTCATGGAAACTACCCCCCTCATGGATCATTGATCCGTGCCAAGGGGGGGGGGGAGTTGCAGTAGTGAACTACTTCTTATTCTATATTAATTTATAGACCTAAGATTTTTCATAAACAACTAGTTACTATATACCTACCTACTATGCTTAAAAGAAATATCTGGTGCGTTGCAACACACAACTTTCCTTAGCTCTACGTCAATTCACTTTGTACATGGCCTTTGAACTTGGTCAAACAACACGTCACAGCAGCAGGAAACGGTAGCGCCTACAGCTCTGGAATTTATTGTGCTGCTCGTACTCATTCCAGAACCATTAGTGAGCAATTGGTACACAGATAATTAATGAGGCTGTAAACACGAATTTTTTGAAGAAGGATAGTAATTACTTTTGCAGAGCTAATGGGTAATAACTGTTAGAACTGGTAGTAAGCGAAACGACAGTAGTTGAAGTTCAGGAATTTCTGGGGTGAGCCCCATGTATCTCATGAGCGTTTTTAAACTAGGAGGAGGTATTGGATCGGACTACAATAACAATTTTTTTTCTCTTTTCAACATTCTACTAACATTCCAGCGGAGTTTAAAAGGAAAAAACCACGGCAAAAACGCTTTTCGTCGAAAATTTTGATAATTTATTGTGCTGCTCCCGTCATTTTCCCACGAATGGAAATTTTATGTTATAATTATCTTATTGAGAGCTATCTATATACAAAATTTAATCAAAATCGTTACAGCCGTTTTTGAGAAAAAAATTTGGTGTTTTAATCACTATGATAACTATAGTTAACTTTCGATGGATTTTGCCCATACCCTTATTTTTGCGTCCCATGGTAACTTGTAGGCTAGACATCAAGTTTCAACTGATTTGGTACGGCTGTTTTCTCTAGGAACCGCGCTAAAATCAATTTCGTCGAAAATTTTGATAATTTATTGTGCTGCTCTCGTCATTTTCCCACTAATGGGAATTTTATGGTATAATTATCATGTTAAGAGCTACCAATATTAGAAATTTAATCAAAATCGTTAGAGCTGTTTTTGAGAAAATAAATATTTGGTGTTTTGATCACTATGATAACTACAGTTCTATTTCGGTGGATTTTGTTCATACCCTTATTTTGGCGTCCCATGGTAACCTACCGGCGAGATATGAAGTTTGAGCTGATTTGGTACGGTGGTACTGCTTGGGTTGTTAATCTCACTGCACGGGTACTCTGTTCAGATGAGTTCGGCTTGTTGGTATCCAATATTTCAGGATGCTTCTGGAAGTAAAGCAGAGCGTGCTTTATATAGAGCTGCTTCATAGTAAAAACTTTGGCCTCGTCAAACAACTCAGCACTAGGGAACCTCCGGGTTTTTTTTTAGAAGTACCTTCAAAATAGCTCTTTGCAGTACATTCACTGGTTCTAGCACGCTACTGTAAGCATTACCCCACCAGAGGACGCCTAAACCAAGTACTGACTGTACTAAGGCTTTGTACAATAAAATGAGAGTGCTCTTCGAGAAGTAGTTACGGATGGTATGGAATATGTGAACAAATTTCCTGATTTTCTACGCCAAAGCGATCACCTGGGCCTTCCAATCAATACTCTCACTCAATACTAACCCTAGGTACTGTGCGCTTCTAACTCTCTCTATTTCCGAACTCCACCAATTACAGAAGTGCAATTTCAGGTTGTAAGGATGAGAGTCCTTGTCTCTGGCACGGGAAAACAATAGGTATTGTGACTTATTCACGTTTATGGTGAGAGATTGGGAGTTGAGCCATAAGCATATGTTATTCATTCCCTCATTTGCTCGAGTAAAAGCCCCTTGCCATGACGCCTGTTCAAACAGGAAGGCTGCATCATCGGCGAATAGGTACACCTTTCCGCTAATGGGTATTTCCACAATATCATTGATAAATATCCTAAATAAATCTGGACTCAGCGTACTCCCTTGAATTATTCCAAAGTTTACAGGGAGTATGCCACTTTCCACCCCATCAACACTCACCAACTGCCTCCTACCAGACAGGTAGCTTAGCAGAGCTGAGCTTAATCCGACCTTACATCATTAATTAAGTTCTCAATAATATTGGTATCATATTAAATGAAATAGTAGGAATTCCTCGCCGACATAGATATATATCTTACACGAACTCCAACTGACGCTGGGGCAGAGATGTTCGGATTTCTTTTTAGTGCACAATCCCCCCAAATCTTTGTGGTACAACCAGGCTTCAATAATTCGCCCGCCTCGGTCCCTTTCTACCTCAATGACGATGGTTTATCGAAAATCGGAGTCGGGAGCGACGTCTGGGATTTGAAGGTCTTTATGGCAGGCAGTGTTTTCGGCGTATTAGGCGCCTGTTATGAGGCGGAGCGTTCTGTTTTGTTGTGTCTGAACAGTCTTTATTTGGGTTTCGTTGCCGAAATTCAAGGCCTCAAGTTTGATGGCACATCTGCACCATGTGATTCGGCGACTTAAAAAAGTATAGGATTGTGACGCCACGTCAAATTATCGGTAATATCCTTCATGGGGGCCTTTTGAAGCTCACTTCACCCGCGCCAAATATTAGGGGGAGTCGAGACATTGCCGTAGTTTTCTATTGTCGACAGAGCCATGCATATTAGTCCCGAACTCTGAAAGTTGATTTGGCGAGGCGGATGTCGTGGCCATTACATAGCGCTGCAGCAGATTCTCTCCTATCCCAAGACCAGCCCAACTGGCTGTGACATCCGAGATAGGTGCTGCTAGGGAAGCATGGGCTTCCCTACGCCAGGAACGAATGACCGTAGAGAGACACGGGACACGGGAACTGACTAATAGATGTACTTCTTAAGGACACTGAACCAATTGCGCCCTGCTGTCAACTTTTAAACGACCTCCTATCAGTCATCACCTCCAAAAAGGTCGATTTTCGGGGCGAAAAGCTCTTGTTGAGGCACACCTTTCCGTTCATCTCAATATTTTCCGTAAGATAATTCTCAAGATCCTTTCAGTTTCCAGCACAGGAAGCTGTTCAGAGATACATGTTCTTACGATGTTGCCACACTTCAAGAACGCCTCTAGATAATAGGGAGGATCCACCAAAGACGAGGTATTGACAGCCTTTCTCTGTTACCTCTTTAGGATGGCACCAAGAAGAACAAGACGCCCTCATTTGGATTAATTTCCATACCTTCCCTGTAAACCTGTTTAGGGCGATCTGTAGGTCGATGCTGTCACACAGAGGGCTGGTAGCTTACTGTGTCAAACGCTTTGGCAACCTTCAGAGCAACAACGTGTAATTGCTTATTTCTTTATCTTGGACATGGATGTGACACACTAAGGAGCGCCATGCGACACCCGCGAAGAAAGTAATACCAGGGGCTTTATCCATGATGTGGACCATCCCGAAAATGGTTCGCAAAACATGGGACTGTGGCTGAGGATGGTCCTGTGCATGTACAGGGCGATCGTTAGGCCTGTGGTCACCTATGATGCCTTAGTTTGGACCACGGCAGTACAGAACACTGTGCCACAGCAGCTGAGTAAACTGAAGCGCAGAGTCTGCATGACTGTGACGAATTGCATGCAGACAGCCCCCACAGATGCGCTACAGGTCCTGCTGGAACTGAGTCTTGCCAGGCGGGCGCCACACCACCTGGTATTGAACAGGGTTTGTTTGTGGAAGGGGGGGGGGAGCTACTTCGCATGGTACAGATGTTGCTCCAAGCTTCCTCTCAGGGCACGAATTTTTGGGCCAGGGATCCAGAGAGCAACACCACGGGGTGCACTGGCAACAGTTTTCCAGGCAGAGCTCTTCACAGTGTGTGAGTGTGAGTGCGTGCAGCACCTCCAGCGCAGGGGTCTTAAACAGAAGAGAATATACATTATGTCATGCAGCCAGGCTGCTCTTAAGGCCCTGGCTTCCTGCACCATCACGTAGGGGCTTTGGGAATGCCTGAAGACCTTGGCGAGGGAGAATGCATTGACACAGTGATGGGTGCCTAGTCATACAGGAATAGAAGGGAAGGAGAAGGCTGACTACCGGGTGGGACAAGGATCTGGGCTTCTCCTCGTGACACCTGAGCCCTTCCTTGGGACCACCAACAGCCATTTGATCAGGAAAGTTGGCAAGTGGGAGGAGAAGTGCAGGGTGGCCTATTGGCAGGATGTGCGTTGCCAAAAGCAGTCAAGGTTTATTAGTCTCAAGAGGGATCCTCAGTGTGGAGAGAGAAAGTGCATGAATGATATGTGGCGTTTTAACACGCCACTGTCCACTAAGGTACCACCTGACCAGATGGGTAAGTTGGAGGTACAGAGTGGCGGGAGTCAGCGAAACCTGTTCTGTGTACGTCTAAGGGTTGGCTGCAGTGCGCCTCAGTGCGTGTTTGGGATCCCTCAGCTCCTAACAGAAGAGGTTGCAGGCCGTCTTGCGTTTTGTGCATCAGGGAATACCAGCTTCGCTGGAGCTGAGGATGGAACTGCGAGGAGATGAGGTCGTTCATGTATGTCCACAACACGCCCATTTGAGGCCGCATTGAGGGTTCCCTAGTGTTGCATCATGTTGTAAGGGGGGGGGGATCACGTGGCTGAAATGCCCTCTGGTCATGCGTCATGACACCTACTGCTTGTAGACTTTTGGTCTTGGTACAACTTCTCCATGGGTGGACATCAAGGAATACTCTTGTGGGAAATACCTGGCATTCCTTAGCAAGCTAGACATGGACCTGTGAGACATTAGGACAGAGTTATATGTATATAACCCCCCGTCAAACGTTGGACCTCAACTGATTCCACAGTTCGCTTCCGAAGTCGAAACTGTACGTTCAAATTATTATTCAGTAGCTCCGCTGAAGGTATTTTCCACACTCAAAAGACTGGAATTTGAAATCGCGGCGTTCGGGCGGCTGAGGAGGACGAGGCCTCAGAAACGACTCAATCCCTTCTTCTCTTCACAACTGGATCGGGCCTCGAGATAACCGCTCATGCGGCATATAAAAGGGCAAATAATGTCGCTTATTTAGGGAAATGGTGAAATTTAAAAGTCAACCAGCGGCGAGCGAAGCGGACGACTCGAGAGATCGAGGGCACCGGACGACCCAGTGCCAACTTGAGTAGAAATGCCTTCGAAATTAGTTGAGGGGGAAACGAACTTAACTTTGCATTCCAGGCAAACCCCGACTAGTCTCAGATTATTATTTTTTTTTTTTTTCGCTAAATTATCAATTCTTATTCGAGCATATCATTAGGGCTTGAAAGGGGAGGGGAGGGGTTGGTAGGTAGGTAGATACCCAGAGGAACTGGCTGCATCATCAATAATTTATCGCAAGGGGGCATTTGAGATGGGAGCATGTCGGCGGAGGCATCAGCCCCCAGGGCAACTGGTAATAACCTTTCATCCGGCATTCGGAACTGAAATTTGAGTACGCGGCTTCCCAAATAAGTCAGAGCAAAGCGGGTTTAATGCGCATCTTACCGCCGGACAATCAACTGATTCAAGGTCATCGTGCACCTGCATTCTTCCCCGTGCAACGGTAACCGACTGTCTGAGCGCCAAACCAATTTCTTGCCTTCACTTCCAACCAACTCGCTCTCTCGTCCTCCGCTACTTCGCAGACTTCTCCCACAATAAGTATCTGATCCTTTGGACATCTGAAAGTGCAATGTTCCGGTTACAACGTCTGGTTGGGTGCATGAGTTGTTAAAAACAACAAAACTATAATTATCGTCAATTATAACACCTGAGAAGGAGGGAAATCTGCCCGAACGGACCTTGTTCTCTGAAGGAGGTAGGGAATGAGCAAAAACGGATTGGAAATTCTTTTTTAACAGATCTGGTGAGCACCAACACACAACTTTCGGCAACCACCGTAAACTCGACGATCTGATCTGATCGTTCAACGAATTTCTGCGGAAAAATTTACGTAGAACAAAATGTAGGTATTGGTTACTTGACACTATTCCGTAGGTTCGATAAAAATCGTTTCTACTGGTTTTTTAAAAAAATCAGAAAAACGATAACTTAATGTTCGGCGTTAATGTGGGAGAGTCACATTTTTCTTACGGACAGCTATACATAACGCGACAGTACCATGAAATTCTCATTTGCGGGGAAATGATGAGAGCAGCACAATAAATAATCGATCATTTCGATAAAACACATCCGAAGTGTTGTTTCTTTATAAATCTTTTACTAGCGCCCCGCGGGGGGGGGGGGCAGCAGGGTGAACTAACGATACGTTGACGGTTTAACAACATTCAACAACCCAGGAAATTCCAGAATTCATACCACTGCCGTTCTCTCTGTCCTTCTCAGAAAGATGAAGTTGGTACGTATAGGAGGAGGTGTGCTCCGAGGGCCTTAGGCGGTTTGAGATGGTACTTAGCCCATCGGCCGTTATTCCTCTCCAGCCAACACCCTATAAAACATGGGGACCTTTGCCTTCACGGCCGGTGACACTCTGTTTTACGACAACGTGTCAGTGGCTGCAGGTAGACGCCTCCTGCGGTGCCATTCAAGTCAGCAGCGACTTGGACTGCCAGGTGGCATTCCCCAGTGCAGATATTGGCAAGGCGTGCTCCCTCCGCCTACACTTGGATTCGGAGAATCAGGCTTGCCCTCATCCACCACACGAGAAAGGGAGTCTGGTTGCATAGGACCTGAACTGAGCTCCCCTTTAGCTAGGTACAATGGGTAGCACCTTCTGTACCTGTCGCTCCCCATTCAAGGACTTCATTATGGACACAGGTACTCTGGCTGACAGGCCCCCGCCTGTCACGTGAAAAGTGAGACTTACATAAAATTACTCTCGCCGCGTGTCCAGCAGGCACATTGTCGAGGTGAGATTGCCTTGATCAGTAGAGACTAAGTCGAGCAGGCTTCTTTTTTTCCATCTTGCTTCTTAATCTTACGTGCTAGTCGAACCTAGACACTACCGAAATGGAGATAGCTTGGAGAACCTCTCGATATATTCGCATATCTGGTCTGTCGCCCGCCAAATGAAGTTGACAGTTACAATTCTGCGTTTGGGGATGTCTGTGGGAGTTCCGACCGAGTGGCCTCCACCTCCCTCAGCCCCCGCAATTTAAAAACGAAGTGAGGGATAGGATGACTACCCTCCAGCGACTCCCCGACCACCACGGGCAAGCGCATTTTGCAGCGTTTTCCGGCCTTACCCTGGGTAGGAGTTGGATTGCTCCGTTCTACCTACCTTGCCCTGTGGAGGCAGCCACATGTCCTGTCACTAACCAATAACGCACTGGCGCTGTGCATGTTTGGGTCAAACAACCCTAAAGGCCAGAATGGTCACTGGCCCGCCCCATCTGTCATTGACACTTGCAGCTTTTCCTCCTCCCAGGACAAGGCAGTTTGAACTTACTGCTCTTCGTGAGATTCGGAAGGGCCCCAGTAAGCCGAGGCAGAGGTCAAGTATGCACGAATGACTCAATAATGGTCGTGACACAGGTAGGAGCGACTTAATAAATTCCGAAACCTTGAGCGCCGCCAGTTTTTAAGTAGAAACCTACCAAGTTCATGTAAACCGAATGAAACTGCCAGAGTGATAAAATTCAATTAATGCACTGTTAGGAAGGTTCAGGAGCTGCCTTGCCTTCGTGGTTTCATTCTTCATACCTGCGGGATACTGCTGAATCGTCTTACGATGTAGCCCCTTAGTCGTTATATTGTTTCGATTCACCGTTCAGCTCGATGTACATCTGCGCTACCGCTCATCTGTCGTCTCAAAAAGCCTGGAGAAAAGAGATTTGACGGTATCCTACGACGAATTGAACAACTATGAGTTGCGGGAACAACGAATCTATAGATTAAATAAACCAGCTCCAGCACCTCTTCAACAGTGACTCCTACTTGACTTGCTTCTCAAGAAGGAGCCTGCGGCCGCCAAAATGTAGACGGTTGGCTATTTAGTTTTCCTTTTAAGAGGAGGAGCTGGATGTTTTCCTCAGCCACCTGCAGCTGGACGTGCTCTCACCATCGGATGACGATTCAGAGCATTTTATGGTTTTTTGCCCGGATTTGGTGGATAGACTGTGCACAGATAAGCGTAGTCTGGACGTCCTCCATGGGGCGGAGAAGAAGGCGTTCCAATGTGCTGGTTTATCCTCAAAAATCTACCTTCAACGGGATCTAGGAAAATCCTTTCTTTGGCACGGCAATTCTGTTTAGGATCTAGTTGTGCCCACCTACTTTGGACATTGGACGCAGCAAATATAGTGAGGGAAATTCCGCTACTCGCGGGACAACATTGCCAAAGTTATCGTGTCTCCTCTATGCTCCTTTGCCGCACTGCTTCCTGTTTCACTCCAATTCCCTAGTACCGTCGCCTGAAAACGTCAATTTTCGTCGTTTCGTTATAGTTAGGTCATGTTTCGTATCGTTTAATAGTATTTTTCGTTCCTGAATCGAAATGGGATGGATCTAGGGGGTTTGAGATTGCGTAAAGCTGGATAAACATGCTGTCCAAGAGAATAATAAACCGTCGCGTAATAATCTGCGGCGCTTCTTGTATAATTTGTCGAACCACTCGCTCATTGAGGATAAACATAGTGGCGGGGGGATAGGGAGCCATTACGAAACGTTCTACGGGATACGCTGACAGCATAAGAGTTGAACCGAAGGACGGGAATAAACGCTGCAGCTGTAATGGCATTTGGCCTTGTGAGTAGAAATCGTAGGAAATAGGTGACCGCCGTTTGGCCACCGAGCTGCTGCACTTAATCACGTTCATTTGAAGATCGAGACGAAGTCATGAGAGCGAAGGAAACTAGTTCAATTGGAGGAGAACCGGGTGATTGTTGGTGTCATTAACATTAAAAAAAAAGAAAAGAAAAACGACACATAATCGAGGGCAAGCCGTGAGACGTGATAAGGGTTTAATGGGGTGAAGTTGGCGGAGGTCCATCGGAAATTGTCGGCTCATCTCAAGTACACAGAGATTCGTTTTTGTTTATACTTTCCACGGTCTCGCGGAAGAAGGAGGTGACGTCAATAATGCGAAGCTCGTGTGTTGGTTTAGCATTTCATTAAATTAATAGGCTAATTAGAGCGTGTTAAGCTAAGTCTTGGTAGCTCATGGTTAATCGGGCGGCGGAGCTCGGCATATGAAAAACTCGCACGTGCATTCAGCGATTCGTATAACGCTTTCAGTTTATACGAGCATGGTAGAACGTAGCATATATTACTTTCCTTGGCTCTACAAAGTAAAAAGGAAAGTTATGTAGTCGGCTGAAAAAAAATTGAGTTTTCTTCAGATCTTTACGTTTCAGACACTCCTGAGTCCGAAAAACACTATTTGGGAAAATGGTGTGAGCGTCTGTGTGTGTGTGTATCTTGAAAAGCACGTCAAGTATTTAGGAGTGAATATAGGTGAGAGGTGGGGTTTCAACCAACACCTTCAGTCCCTTAAAGGCGCTACCATTGCAAGGTTTGCCTCACTGCGTGCAATTACAAAGGCCACTTGGGCTGTGTATTACCGCTACACTATCCTCATGTATAAGGCCATCTATCTAGGCGTGATTAGCTAGTGCCCCGTTGTCTGGGGTAGCAAACTTACATACTCCTGTGGATCACCAAGGCCTATAAGACTGCATCAACAGAAGCACTCCAGGTGATAACTGGTCAGTTACCAGTTGATTTGGCCGTTGAGTGCATGGTTGACAAGTGGAGAGTGAAACGGGAGCTTCCCCAGCTTTGGGCTGAACTCCGTGCGGATCTCACCACAAAACAGAAACTTGCCGCCATCGATGAATGGGATCTAGAGAAATGGCAAGCGAGATGGGGATCCTCGTCAAAGGGACGTGATACGTATGAGTTCTTCCCCGACATCCGTGAACGTCTTTCAAGAAAATGGGTTGCGCCAGACCACTGGACGAGCCAGTTCCTCACGGGACATGGTGACTTCAATGCGCGGCTCCACTTCTTTTCTCTGAAAGACTTTCCATTATGCACGTCTTGTGCCTCCAGTGCGGAGGAAACAAGAAACCATGTGCTGCTCCACTGTAGTTTCTACAACAGTGAGCGACGGTTGTTGGGAGGGCAAATGAACTTAGCAGCATTGACTGGTACACAGCAAGCCTACAACCATTTTGCAAAGTTCGCGAAGAAGGTGATGGCTAAGAAACGTGGTCATAGTTGATCTGTCCTTTTGAAACTTGCCACCCAAGTAAATAGTTAGATCAGGTAGGAAACCAGATTAAGAACTCCTCCCAGATGGTACGGGATTCCTCAGCTCGTTACCTTCGCGCGGTCACACACAGGCAACAGCTCTCTACCGGGAGACTGGCTAACGACCAAATACCTGCCGTACCTCCACAGGTCTGAGTTCGGTGGATGCTGCAGGGGCCGGCCTCTTGCATATTAGCGAAACCGCAACTTCCATGACTGATATAACCCTCGTCGAGGGTTTAGGTACAGTAATCAAATAAGGAAACAGACCTGTGTGTGTATATGTGTGTCTGTGAACGATTTTTAGAGAAAACCATCGTACCAAATCAGCTCAAACTTGATATCTCACTCGCAGGTTACGATGGGACGCCAAAATGAGGGTATGAACAAAATCCACCGAAAGTTAACTATAGTTATCATAGTGATCAAAACACCAAGTATTTTTTTTCTCAAAAACGGCTGTAACGATTTTGAGTAAATTTTTTACATTGATAGCTCCCAAAATGGCAACCATCCCATGAAATTCTCATTTGTGGGAAAATGACGAGAGCAGCACAATAAATTACCAAAATTTTCGACGTAATCGATTTAAATTAGAGTGGTTTATAGAGAAAACGACCGAACCAAATCCCCTCAAACTTGATGCCTAGCACGAAGGTTACCATGGAACGCCAAAATAAGGGCATGAGCAAAATCCACCGAAAGTTAACTATAGTTATCATAGTGATCAAAACACCAAATTTTTTTTTTCCTCAAAAGCGGCTCTATCGATTTTGATTAAATTTTTTATATTGATAGCTATCAGTAAGACAATCGCACCATACAATTCACATTTGTGGGAAAATGACGAGAGCAGCACAATAAATTATAAAAATTTTAGACGAAAAGCGTTTTTAGCGCAGTTTTTTCTTCCCTTTTTTCCGCGGAAAGTTGGAGAAAATTGTTATTGTAGTCCAATCCAATACCTACAGGGTGAGTGTTTAGAAACTGAATTTCAACTATCGCCGCCTCGTTTACTACCAGTTCTAACAGTTATTACCCAATAACTCTGCAAAAGCGATTATCCTTCTTCAAAAAATTCGTGTTTACAGCATCATTAATTTTCTGTGTACCAATTGCTCAATAATGGTCCTGGAATGAGTACGAGCAGCACAATAAATTCCGGAACCGTAAGCGCTACCGCTTGTTGCTGCTGTAAAGTGTTGTTTGACCAAGTTCAAATTAACTGAGTGATAAATGAATTGAAAAAGCCATGTAGAAAGTTAATTGACGTGGAGCTAAGGAAAGTTGTGTGTTGCAACGCACCAGATATTTTCATGGGAATCAGTAATGCTTTGAAACTCTAGTTTTATTGAGTCATTACTGAGTAATCAGTTTATCGGTGATTCGTGAGATCGTCAACTCGACTCTTCTGAATCGGGTGAAAATGATGTTGAAATGCGAATAAGTGAAACATGTTTTGAATTCCGGAATTATTTATCGAACGTTAAGAAGTTTTCACTGATTTTGTATCGGACCACCACTCTGTTTATTGTGAGAACGCACAGTATCGTATTAGCGAGATGGTGAGACGCACCAGACAACCTTCCTTGGCCCCACGAGCATTCAGAGGTTTCCTTCATTCTAGCCCCTAATCAAACCTTCGTTCAGTTCATAACGGCGTTCTGCGCATAAAGCCGCAAATTATTACACAACGGTTTATTATTCTCATGCACAGCATGATGGGGACCTATCCAATTCAATTCAACGTCGACAAATATTAAGAATGGATGTGGAAGATGAAAATAAGAGAACTGTATTTTTAAAAAAAGGGGGGGGGGGGATATTGCGCATCAACTCCACGCGCTTTTTCAAGATGCGAAACGGAGGATGCCGAAGACAGCCCTGGAAGCACATGAAATTTATGAGAATAAGAAATAGAGGGATTGGAAAGGAATACCTACCTACGGGCCCAGACGTATCTGGCAGCGGCTTGGAAAATCGCGAGTTGAGCGTACGTGAACGGCTCAACGAATTAATGAAACGAAGCGCTAGTGAAAAAGGGATCGGTGGATGAACCGTGAAGGAGAGGAAGAGAGCACGTGTTGCGCGTTGCCCAACTGCTCATTCCGATGTCGAGGAAGCGGCTAAACGTTGGGTGTACCAGCAATCCGAATAACGACAACTCATAATCACACGAATATGTTTGTAGAGCACCTTTTTCAATTCAGGAAAATAACACGATTTCTCCACACGTTTTGGTTGTTATTTCTGTTCTGTGTCATTTCTGGCGCCCCTTCCTAGCGCTCTACACTCCCCTACTGAAGTCATTTTTGAAAATAAATTCATATTGCAGTTTTTTTTTTTTTTTTCCCCGAGGGCGTCGGGACAAGTCCCTTTGTCACTGCGGCCACATGTGGGCCTATTGTGACTCTAGCCCTTCCTTAGTAAAAGGCGTCGTACATACCCGCCCCCTTTATGAAGCCGAGTATGTCCTTCACCGCAGCTTCTGCTATGATGTGGGGCTCAATAATCCCCTGGGCAAAGAATTCAAAGCGTTTCGCTGCTAAGGCAGGGCACTCACATAGGATGTGCTCCGCCGTCTCGTCCTCCTCACCACAGAGTCTGCATTCCACCGCCTCTGAGATGCCCATCTTGTTGAGGTGATACCTAAGTGGGCAGTGTCCGGTGAGGAAGCTAATCAAGACCCTCAAGTCCCTCCTAGAGAGTGTCAGCATCGCCTTTGCCCTTTGACCAGAAGGTGTAACAAGCCTTTTGATTGTCTAAGTCGTGGCTGGCGATGCCAATGGGCGCTATTTTCCTGTGTCTCCCATTGAGCCACCAAACGGTTCAGGTGACTTTTGGTCATACCTACGTGAGGTTCAGGCCCAATGGGTAGGGCTTCTGTGCCCTTCTTCGCAAGGTGGTCAGCCTTTTCATTGCCCTCATGCCCCTTGTGAGCCGGCACCCAGATAAGGGAAAGCCTATTGTGGGCGCCGAGCTGCTTGAGTGCATGAAGGCATTCCCATGCCAGCCTGGACCTAAAACTATAGGCCGCGATGGCCTTTAATGCGGCCTGGCTGTCCGAGAATATGTAGATCCGCTTGCCCTTGAGTCCCTTAGACAGGATCTCTTCCGCGCAGATCTTTATAGCTAGGATTTCAGCTTGGAATATCGTGGCGTACTCTCCCAGCGGCTTAGCCAGACTGTAGTTGGGCCCAACAATGCCCAGTCCAGCTCTGCCTCCCATGACTGAACCATCGGTATACCACCGCAGGGCACCCACCTCGGTCCGGAACGTCTCCTGCTCCCATCGTTCCCGCGAGTGGATACTTACCCTGAATGGCAGCCGAAAGTTTTTTCGCTCTGACATAACGTCGGTAGCAAGGACCACAGCCTCTTCCAGTTTGAACTGTCTAGTTGTTCTTTGGAGGCTTGCCTTAACCCTGGTGGAGATGTTCCCTGTCTGCAAAAGCCTTACTGCTCCCAGGTAAGCAGTTAAGATTCTAATTCTAAATTACACTATAACAGTCCTTTGCTTCAAATTTTTTGTATTTAGTACATTTTTTCACATGAGGTAATATTACCTCATCAGTAGGGGTGGAGAAATTGGGTATGCAAACCTGCAAAACACTGGGTTTTTCTTCCTTACGGATGGAGTAATATTATTTTATCCCTGGTTTTCACAATGATTACATGGTTATTCTATGAAAATAACTTATATCATTATGGAAGGCACGCAGGTAGATCCTCTACAGTTAGGTACTGGTTACAGAAACAAAATTTCTCATTCAAAATGTATCGTGTAATATACTAATGTTACAGAAAATAAGTAGATTTACATGATATATGAAGGAAAAATGAAATTTGAAAAAATATGTAATTATTATCATATTGAAGATAACACGATTATAATTATTAAGTATATCCCCTAACAAGAACAGTAATTTTTGGAATTCAATGACACTAATATAATAATGGAGAACACAGAAAAATACAGAATATACCAAAGCATTATAATATAAAAAATCTAAAAATCACAATAGGAAGGTAACTAGGTGATTCATTACAAGATGAAACCAAGTTTCTCGTGAGACTCCAAAAAACAGTCTTTCAGACATAGACCAGGATTGCCCTCACACCTTCTACAGTATGTTTGGACATTTTTAGTTATTTTTTTAACGTAGCACACTCTACACGTCAACTGCCGGTATTTTTTTTTTTTGGTTCCTGATCCTGCCTCCACCTCCAGAATCCTGGGAAAGTGGTTCACGTTGATTTGTCGTGGGGCATTGGCTACTGATCTGGACGCCACTTGAACCAGGAATTGGTTCATATACAACCCCGCTGTCTGCTGAAGAGCCTAAATAATAAATTTGGTTCATTAATTTATTTATAAATTTGGTTGGATTAATACAGTAACCTCTAAAATTGAAACAGAAAAGAGAAAACAAATCACCTACTTGAATTATGGGAAGAGTACAAGTCTAGTTTTCTTTTTGCACTTCGTTTTCGCCTACAAGTCCTCCATTTCAGGTCTGACTAAGAGGCAGATTCAGCAATCTGTAGAGATGTAGAAGTATAAGCCAGCCAATATACAAAAATAAACTGTGAAAAGGAGGTAACTTTAGCAGTGGCTACGATGAAAAACGAGCAAAAATGTATGATTTTGTGCTCAATTAATTCACTTCTTATACTGAATAATCACTACTAAAACATTTGTGAGACATAATGATAATTGAATCGTAGTAAATAACATTTAAAGGTTGCGCAGAACAACTTACCAAGAAAAAAAACGGGATTTTCGAGTGTGAACTTCTCTGGCGTATTGCAGCTCAGGTATAAGAGGTACGGAAAAACGGCGCGTACTGGCCATTTTGCCAGGTTTTTGCTTTGTAGGCCTATATCTCCGTTCGTAAAATTTTCGTTGTGATATTTATGGAGAAAACAGTAGGGTGATGAAGAGTAGTTGATAATTTAAAACTTTAATCAAAATCGTTGGATCCGTTTTCGAAAAAAAGCGAAAAGTCCTCGTTTTTGGTGCGTTTTGGTTCCCCCTCCACTCTCCATTTGCATTCTGTGGAAGTCGCTTATAACACATATCCAAATAACAAGCAAAACAAAACGCTGCAAATTATTACGCAACGGTTGATTATTCTCTCGCACAGCTTGACCTGGTCTCACACCTCCGAGACCCACCCCATTCAATTTGGCATCGAAAAATACCAGGAAACCGCAAGAAACATGACCTGACTACAACGAAACGATGAAAACTAAATATTCCAGGGGCCTGTAGTTATTGTCCCGCGAGTTCTTTCAATTCTAAGACTTCGGCTCATTATAATTACTGTCATTTCACTAAACGCGGTTGTACGCGTCTGATACTCATTTCATTCGACCCAGGATCTAAAAATACCTTGAAAACGAACCAAATTGCGTTTTATTAATTTTTAAAATCATTTCTTGCCCATAACAAAACGATCGTATCAGCTGTCCTCCCTCACACACGGGCCACGCGGAAAAACAGTCAGTACAGAATGAAGTATTGTAAGTGGTGAAAGGAATGTGCGCTTTAGCGAAAGGTTTATCATTAATTCTGTTAAGAGGTGGCGCACCAGCAATACAGAGGTCGTAATCGCTTCCCGTGTATTCACTTCATCAATAGCAAGTGAACGAGTGAATGTGTTTAATCTTCGTCTGAGCTGTCTATCAAGCGTGAAAGGATTCAACTGAGAGAGTCAAATAAATTTACTAATTACGAACTGTTATTTGTTCTCCTTCTCGAATCAACGTATTTTCTCTAGCAATTCAATTTGCAACGAGTTGATTGATTTCGATCTGGAAGGAGTGAGTTACAATTAACTTACTGCATGCCTGACGTGGCTCGGAGGCGCAGTTATAATTTGAAAAACGCTGCGAATTATCACGCAACGGTTTGCTCTTGCACAGCATGATGGTGACCTGTGTTTATGGAATGTCGAAAAATATTTGGAACATAACGTGGCTGTGTTACAACGTTCGTACTGCACCTCTGAGACCCATCCCATTCGATTCAGCATCGAAAAATTCTAGTAAACGATACGAAACATGTTCCGACTACAGGCGATGCTAGGCAATTGGCAAGACGCGACCAGTCGAATTGACGGGTGATTGGAGTGAGGCGGGAGGTAGTGTGAAAAATGAAAGTACGCCAGGGAGAAACGATAAATAACGATAATTGTTCTCACTGTAATTACTGTAATTTCACTGTTTTCCCTCTATACGCAGTCCTACACCTCCGAGACCCATCCCATTCGATTCAGCCTCAGAAAATACCTAGGAAACGATACCAAATACGACGTAATTGCAATAAAACTGCCGAAATTTCGTTTTAGCCTACTTTTTAATGTCGATAACAAACCATAGTTTTCGTCCTATCAGATTGGCCAGTAGGCGGCCCAACTAGATCTCAAATTCCTCAAAATGTTTTTGTGGAGAATCCCCATGCCGTGAACGTCAAATTTTGATTGTGGGGCGGTGGCCAAAAAGATGGAGTGTGTTATTCAGACGAACCAAAACTGGTGGCGATTACGGTTCCGGAATTTATCGTGCTGCTCCTACTTACGTCACGACCATAATTGAACAATCAACGCACGGGGTATTAACGAGTTTATCACTATCTTTTTCGTGAGAAGGAACGTGTTCGCCGTTTTGGAATGATCAAGAATGTTAGAAATGGTAGTAACTTAAACTGCGGCGGTTGACATTTTGGAGTTAATTACCTGATTAACTCGTAATTATCTGACGAACGTTACTGAGCCCTCATTTTATTGGACTCCCACTCTGTTTTTTTCTGAGAACGCGACTATCATATTAGCGGACATCGCAAGGAAAAAACTGCGCTAAGCAAAATCCTTTTGATCATTATGACACTTGTATTTAGTTTTGTAGCGATTTGGGGCGATTCGATTGAGCCGTAGTTCAAGTATGAAAGTGCATGTAGGTGGAGGGGGTGGACTACTGTCAGTGCGTATTATATTTGAATACGTTCTACGTACGTTGGTAGTATCAATTCTTCTAATAAGTGATGCATTACGATCGTTAAGATGTTCAAGCGATTGGGAAACGCATAAATGAACTTACGCCGTAATATTATCGGCTGAGCTCCTCACGGAGGATGGACGATTTCAGGCGAGGTGTATCCGAAATGATACGTGTACTATTTTTTCTTTTTTGGACGCACGAAACCAACGCTGTGGAAAAATGTTAAACATTTATTTCGAGGGGCAAGGAATTTTTTCATCTTGTCGGAGCAAATCAGTACTTGCAGTACGTTTCGGTTTACTCGAAGACGAACCAGTCGAATTCCTTTTAATTGCCCGTCTGAATGAAAAATCGGAGCAACAAATTCCGAAGTGGTCGAGTCGTCGTCTTGCGCTCCGCTTGACAAGTCATGACGGTCAGAGGGTCGGTGCGTAGTAATTGGGGATCTCGTCAGGAGAAAAAGCTCCAACGCTTTAGCAAAGCAGAAGAAGCTTACCTGGTTCTCGCTCCATCCTGGAGCCCTGAGGACCCACCAACACGAATCCCCACTTTGGCGTCACTCGTTCCGTCCAGCTTCTCTAATTGAAGGAATTGTGGGGTTTCCCCTCTCATGAATTATTCATTGTATAGTGGCAAGTACTAGTTAGTCAGTAGGAAATTAATCACTTGAAACCTCGTGTAATTTTCCCAACAGCTGGCTTCAGAGGAGGCGCAGTTACAACCGGCGTTTAGTTTAACAAGAAATGCCATCTCCGAGTAAATACAAATTTTCGTTGCGGTATCGAAATGGAATTTCTTCGCAACACTTCGCGTGTCAAAGCGAAGTAATGACATTCGCGTTGCGTGAAGAATATTGAAAAATTCATTTTTCTCCGAACATTATTACTATGAATTATTCCGGTCACTTAACTTTAATTTGGCGAGAATCGCCATCAAGAAGATTTGTGGTTCCGAAAAAGCGATTTACTCCGACGAAGAAATTACTTCGCACCGAATGCCGCTGAGACCAGAGAACTGGTCGGAGGCTAATTGTTCAATCCTTCTCCGCGATCACGACTTCAATATGTTTTTTACATGTGGAGGCCCCTTTTCATGACTCAGATGGCACAACCAGTTTTGAAGAGCTCAATTTCATGAAGGAATTGCCGCATTTAGCGGAATCGAACGAGAGCCCTTCACGTATCTGCAACCCCTCACCTATCAACGTGTGACTGCCGGCCATAAGATTGAGCGTGGACTCACACGCGGGAGGGTCCTGCGGTTAGAATGTCGAGAAAACCCGCTTAGGAGCCTTGGAGGTGACCACCGAACCAGCTGGTTTGTTTTTTTATAAAAATATTAGCAAACTTTATTGTCTATGGGACATTGTGGGTTGTGCACACCTCTTAATATAGTAAGGCTTTGCCTTCATTAATATTACATATGCATGTTGGTGCATTCCATTAATTGCCCTATCTACCAGTGGAATATTTAATTAACGTTAACTGATCGTGTTAGTAATAATATTATGATAATAGCTTAAAGTTAGTATCACAGAACCCGGAGTTGAATTTATAACGATAAATCTAGACTTATTGATAATATCACAATTTTGTTTAAAAAAATTGAATTAGTGGAGTTGAGGGCATCTTGTAGTCGCTTTCTTTTCAGAACTCGGTGAGATGGTGTTGGAGGGGGCTGTTGAGCTATTTCTTGTATTAACATATTTGGATGATGAGTCATAGAGGAGTGCAGCAGACAGTAATTCTTATGACTTCTTCTGCCAGTGGAAGGTCTAAATCTGAGTCCCGAACGTGCCAAGGCGATTCAGTGATCATTCTGATGACTTTATTTTGTATAGTTTGTTCCCTCTTGGTGTGTGTTTTGGCGACAGAAGCTCATAAACCACAAGAATATTACCAAATAGGGCGGATCAACATGATGTAGAGAAGGCGTTTGAGCCGCGGTGATCGGTCGTTTAAGAGCAAATTGAGCTGGCGTGTTCTTGAACGACACCTAGACACCAGTTCGAGTATGTGTGGTGGGTCTAAGTGAATTTTGGATGAAGAGTGAAACCTAGGTACCTCACGCTGGTAGGGATGGTGGTGTTGTTGGGACTGAACATCGGAGTCCTAACGTTTTTGGTTTATTATTCACTCTGAATAATAACCCTATGTTTTCGGTCACGAAAAATTTTTTACAACCCCCCCCTCAAAATTTGATACTTTACGTTTCAAGACTTGGAGATTCCAAATTTGCAATGTCCGTCCACTGTCCGGGCCGTTTTGGGCCTTTAACGTGGTCTAAAAAATTCGTTCTTTCGCACAAAAATCCGATTTGGTATCTAGTTGTGCCCGCCATCTCAGCAATCCGATCGGACGAAGCCCGTGGTTGTAATGGGTAAAAAATGGTTTAAAAAATTTACGAAACGCAGTACAACGCGGGAACTACAGCGGAAGTCAACGTTTCGTCGTTTGAAGTCCCTCCCTCCCGCCCGTCTCAATAAAAAACACCCCGCCTCGCAACGCTGCCCGCCCGCTCAACTCAACTCCCCTTTCGCCTCGCAACGGGTTCGCTCGAAGCGCCCCCGTTCCTATTTCCCCGACCCGACGGGGCAAAATCATCAGACGTTTTGTTTCCGTAGTTCTATTGTAGCCAGGACATGTTTCGTATAGTTTACTAGTATTCGATGCTAAATCGAATGGGATGGGAGAGCACTAATACTAAGTCAAGCTGTTCATGAGAATAATGAACCATTGCGTAATAATTTGCAGGGTTTTTCGGTACGAGATTGTTATTAGTGCTGAATTTTCTTGCGTTCATCGTAACTCGACATTTGTTGCACCAGGAATGAACTTCGCGTGGAGACGCCTGCAGGCTGTACTCGGTCTCTCCACATGCAGGTCTGCGGTACAGAGCCAGCAAATTGGGCAATAGTAATCCCAGATGCTGATGGGAAGTCACTCGCGTATATAAGATACCGGATGTGTCCCAAGACACTGCCCTGTGGCACTCCTGCTCTGATAGCTCTGGAAGGAGACAATTTGTTGCCGGTTTTCACTGGCAACGAGCGCCGCGGCCTGTTGAGTAGCATCCAGGTAATGAGGTGGCACCGAAGGTCGAGGCTAGAACTGATTATTCATAACCCCCGTTATGTGGAACGCCATCCAAAAGACAATGTTTGTTCTCCTCTTTGCTGCTAGCTCGGCTCGAACTAAGTCTTATCTTGACTGGTGACTCATGTACAGTCTAGTTTGGGTAGCACTTTATATATAATTAAAGTGCTTCAGTCTTGAGTAGAGTGCTGGAATATTACGTCCCCCTCAGGTAATTTACTTTGGCATTGTGTCTATGTATCAATATATTTTTCGTCTATTTTATTCTTATAATCGTGTTTTACAATCATTTTTATCCTAAAACCATTTCATGTTCTGATACTGTTTCCGTGGAGAACATAATATACGAAGACTGGAAGACGAATGACTGACTCTTTTATTCGAACATCCTGGAAATAGAACAACAAAAGCAAGAGCTACATAATCACCACCTTCTGCTTACATAAACTATTACTTTTATGGCCATGCCATATTACTTTTATCTTTTTTTAAATAATTATAAAATAATACACTTCCTTAAATAAAATAACCTTTCCAAAATAAACTGTAATACAACAGATACAAGTTTGAAAAATTCGTAAAATCTCGTGCACGGCCAACAATTTCAATCATCAGTATCTCGATAGCTTGAATTGCTCTCGAGTTCTACGTTTTTTGTACGTTTCTCACAATTAAGTGTGCGTTGAGTACATTTGGCGGCTGTTGCGCTGACGATGCTTGACAAAGCTACTTATCAGGAGGGCTGCAGGTCTGGAAGATGTTTTTCCTTGCTCTCCTGTCTGCACTCATTATACTGGCATTAACAAATTAATATTTACCACGTCCACTTTCTTTCAATTTATCCCCCATCACCCACGCTGTCATGGAAGGACTTGTGATGGTGAAATTGGTCTCATTGTTGTAGGAACCACAGCGGAGGAGCAAGTGGTTTCTTGTGTCCTTCGCACTGGACACAGGATCGAGAGCCTTTGAGAGAAAAGAACAGCGAGTGACGTTTGTTGGAAGGGCAGTCTAACTTTGACTGCTAAGCAAGCTTTGCCCAGTTAGGAGGTTATCACAAAACAACGTGTCCACATTTGATCTCTATCTTTGAAACTTGCCGCCCAAGTAAATAGTTAAAACAGGTGAGAAACCTGATTAAGAACTACTTCCAGATAGTACAGATTTTCCACCGCTATACTTGTGTACAACCTGCCGTTCACAGTGGATGCTGAGCAAGCGCTCAGTCTCTTGCATTTTAGCAAAATTGCATATTCCATTACTTTCGACTGATATAATTATCTTATGCGTGTTAAGAGGAGATTCAATCTGAAAAGCTTCCCTGGTCTGTGCCGAATTTGAACCCAAGACTTACTGTCTTTCAATCCAGCATCATGACCACCGCAGCTGACACGACGGCCTGTTCGGGTTGCCCTAATTTTAAATAAAAGCAATACAAATCACACGGGTATTATACTGCAAAATTATTGCTGCATGATTATTACAAATCCAAGCCAGATGATTGATTAAATGAAGTAATCACTATTAAAGGTACCCATTAGGTATTACATAGAGGCGATGCTAATTTAATTTTTAATAGTAATAAAATCAGTTTTGGTTAATCATTCACTCTGAATAATTCACCTACGTTTTCGGCTGAGAAACCCGACGCTATCACCACCCAAAGTGTACACGATGGAAACGTAGTGGGATTCCAAATCTGCAATGTTCGTCCGGCGTCCAGGCCTTCGTTCTTTCATCAAAATCCATTTGGTATCTAGTTTTGCCCGCCTGCGGCAAAAAATCGTTTAAAAAATTGACAAAATCTAAATTTTGGCAGTTTTATCTCAATCACGTCTTGTTTGGTAGCGTATTGTAGGTATTTTTCGATGTTGGAATGGTCAAATGAAACGATCCTCAGAGTCTAGATCGAATACAGTGAGCCAAAGTCTACTAATTGAAAGAGCTCGCGAAACAATACAGCGAAAATTATAGGTTCTCCCTGGCCTGCCCTCCTATCAAACGCTGCCGTACCGACTCTCTCCGACCACCGCTATGTTTCGTTTGGTTTACTGGTATTTTTCGCTGCTGAATCGAATGGGATGGGTTTGGGAAGTGTGAGTCTACGTCGAGATGTGCAAGAGACTAATAAACCGTTGTGCAATAATTAGCAGCGTTTTTATAATACAATTCAATGCTCAGCGAAAAACAATGGTAAAATGGCGTCCGAACTGGAATAATTGGATCCTCGAAGGAAAAATAACTCGTAATTTGTACTTTTACTTTTGCGCTGCTTTCGAAATTGCCGCTGAGTGGTACATGTTAGTCACGCGAAGGTGTGAGGACGTCCCAGAAAAAAAGGTGTCGATGACGTGAGACAGTGAGCTCCCAAGTTCACCCCAACTCTCTTCAACCTGTGCGACTCAACTTTGAAAGAAAAAGCAGCTCAGAAGTTTGCGAAGTGGTGATACGAGTATGTTAAGTTCCAACTAATTCAATGCAGCTCCCTTTCTTCTTATTTTGATCTGGTTTGCAAATAGCCCCTTCATTCAATTATGCAGTTTTTCCTAAGTCTCTCTGGGGTCTTTAAATAGCCGTTAGTGAAATCTCTGCACTCGAACTTTAATTCGACATTCGTTTTGCTGGAAAAGGCGCACGTTCTCTCAAAAGGCCGCTCGACCAGAGCCCCCGTTTTTCTTTTATCATTTGCATGACCACGTTTATTGCACGCAAGAATTGCTGCAAAAAGCCTCTCTTCGCTCAAAGAGCGACAAGCGTGAAATGGCATAGGTCTTGTCAAGAGGCCTTTTGGATGGACAGAATAATTGGGTCCAGTTCTCCGGTTGACGTGGGCAGACCTTGTACGTTTGAGTTGTCATGAAACCTGATAATGAAGAAACCTGTGAACTCGACTCACGGAGGGCATGAAACGCATGCAAGAAGGCAAATAATGCAATTGGCTCGAAAATCCGTCAACTGACGGTCCTTCGTGTTTCGGAGACTCTTGCACGCGAGGAACGGATTTTGTTTCTATACAGAACAATAACTAGCCCTGGGGCATCACACAACTTTCCTCAGTATCACATAAATTCGTCGTTTACGATACGATCTACTGACCAATCCAATCTACTTTTCATTCACGTTGTACAACTTGACCCGTCATTCTACACTCATATTTCCGAAAATTTCGGCTTGCTTGTATTTATGCGAAGGCTTTATTTGGCTGTAGAAAGCCGAACATCGAGTTTTTGCTTTTTCGGTCGACGCAAAACTCAATCGGGTTCGCAAAAACGCACTAAAAACGAGAATATTAACTTGAAAAGAAGTAGTCTCTTTCCACTGGGATGCTCAGTAACTAAAAACAACTCCACAAATTGTGCAGACAGAACAATCACCACTTCTGTTTTGTTCTACCTGAAGGGAGCAAGTCGCTCAGAACAGCGCCTCGTGCGACTTTGACTTGACGACATTACGATTTCCATTGACGATTATCTAGGTTCATTTCCCAGAATAAGATGGGCATCTCAGAGGCGGTTGAGCGCAGTTTGTGCTGTGAGAAGGACGAAACGTCAGAGCACGTCCAGTGCGATTGTCGGACGCTTTGAATACTTCTCTCAGAGGCTCGTATAACCCCAAACCATAGCGGAGTCTGCGGCGAAGGGCATAATCGGCTTCCTGAGGGAGGCTGGTATAGACGACGTCTTCTATTAAGTAGGGGATAGCATCACAACAGACCCATGTGTGGCCGCAGTGACAAAGGGACTCGGTCTCGTCTGCTCTCTCGAAAAAAAAATACGATTTTGGGCGAAATCACGCAAAATATTTTCGTCTGCGGTCTGCCAACGTCGAAATTCGAGTTTCTAGTTAGCGGCTTCGCACTTTATTACTACGCTACTCTGGACTACGCAATCCGATCGCGCGAAACACATGGTTATCATGAAAAAGAAAATAAATCGTTTCTCTCTGACCTGCGCTCATTTTCCACACTACCTCCCGTCTCACTCCAACGACTCTGTCAGCTAAACTCGTCATACTGTGCCAATTGCCTTGCCTCGCCATTGCGTCATGGTTCGTATCGTTCGCCAGTAATTTTCGGTACTGAAGGGTGTATGTGTAGGACTGCGTCAAGCTGTGCTAGAGAATAATAAACGGTTATGTATTGATTTGCAGCGTATTAATTTAAGTGAGCGCTTAGTATTATTACAACCAACTGAGGTTCATATTTCCTGCAGTATCTCAACGGTATTTGCTAGCCGGTTTCAATTTTTGTATCGTGTAATAAGGTACGAAGGAAGCGGAAACCTCCGGTTTGTAAGAACCGATTAGCGGATAGGAAAGTCGGAAATGATGGACTCGGGCATGTTAAGCGTTCGAACTCGAATGAACGTCGGGTAGTCTCGGGCTGCTTTTTGTTCACGGTTGAGTGTTGCGAGAGTGAAACTCGAATTTGTTTCAAGTTCATTATTTAAAGGTGCTACGGCCGCTTTAGGTCGGACACTGGCTGATTTTTAGAGCCTCGGAAAAGAAAAGTGACTAATCTTCAGACCACGTGGAGCCTGACTGAAAGACTCGCTCCTGTCTCTCAACGACCGCACGGCGGGATTGTTGGGCAGGAATAGTCAGCTGATTGGATGGGTTGCAGGGGCTAATTGTCCTCCCTCGTGCACTTTTGGTGCGGTGGTCTACTGCAGAGGAGGTTCGAGAGGGGAGCTAGTTGATCATACGCACCCCTGGAGTGTTGACTCCCTTGTATTGTCGTGGGAGACATAAACATTGATCTCCTGGCCACGCATGATGGGTATGACGGAGTTTACAACGATATCTTAATGTCAAAAGGCTTTGAACACCTAATAACTTGTCCCACTCGTGAATTTGAATCGGCGTCTTGTCTCGAACATATTGCTATTCGCTCTCGCTACAGTGGATTGATCCCGGCAGTTGTTTGTTCCACCGTTACTGATCACTATACCTCCATGCTCTTTATGGATGTGTCTTCCAGGAAGAGGACAATCTCTTCGAATAAACTGAGGAAAGAAATAGATTACAAAAAACTGGAAAAATCCCTGGCGTGTGTCAGCCACTATCTTGATATATGCGATCCGAAAATCCATAGAAATGTCCACCGCTATCTCCCCGATGACTCGTCGAAATGTCAGGAAACTCATTCCCTGGATTACCACAGGTTTGATTACAGCCATGCAAACGAGAGATAAGATGGGACAACAAATCCGAAAGCAACCATTCAATTCAGAATTGAAACGCAAGTTTAAGCAACATAGGAACTGCATAGTCGAATTAACCAGAAAAGCCAAAAGGAATTACTATGCAAAGGAGCTCCAGAAAACAGAAAGTCACCCCAAAAAGCTGTGGGAACTCATCAACTCAGTAGCCTCACGTAGCTCGACAAAAAAAATCTGTCCCTTTGTGGATGAGCTCACCAAACAGAAAAACCTTTCCCCGGAAGCAGCCGCAAAAGAAGCCTCCCAAATCCTGAACGCGTATTTCTGTGATGTAGGCAGAGGTCTCGCTGAGAACTGCAGGGCTAAGTCTGTTAGAAATCGTCCTTCGTCATATTCGTCCGACTCATCAAAACTATGGCCAGGGAATAAGCCCAACTTCACGCTTCCACTCATGAATGAGAAAGATCTTCACTCCGTTGTAATTAGCATACGAGGAAATTCCGCCCCTGGTATAGTCCGCTCCACTCCTCCACGTCTGTAACCTGAGTTTGAAGAGTGGAGTCTATCCTGACGCTTACAAGACCGCAAAAGTCATACCTCTCTATAAAGTAGGAGATAAGACGGACCCGGGCAACTTCAGACCCATCTCAATGCTGTGTGCTTTCTCCAAAATATTGGAGAAGTGGGTGAAAAAATGGTTCTCACGGCACCTAGAAAACTACGGTCTCCTGGATGGCAACCAGTTTGGATTCAGGCCGGGTAGAGGAGTAGAGGATGCTCTTTATCACTTGACAACTGAGCTACATGGGGTAAGAGCGAACGGTAAAAATGCCATAGTTGCATTCTTGGACCTGGCAAAAGCGTTTGATTCCATCGACCGGGAAATGCTGATCGGAAATCTGCGCAAAGTTGGGGTAGAGGCAGTCGCGCTCAACTGGTTTGTCAGTTTCCTTTCAGACAGAAGACAAGTGGTAGCAGTGGATAGGGACAGCAGTTCAAGTAGCGCCATTAATTATGGCGTGATCCAGGGTTCCACCTTGGGCCCCCTACTCTTTTTGCTCCAGGTCGACCAGGTTCTGAAGTTGAAGATACCTGCGAGTGTCAATCTCTTTGCGGATGATGCGGTCGTTCTTGTGTCGGGGTCAGAGTGGAATGAGTTGTTTGAGCGAGCGGAGTGCGTCTTAAATCAAATTAATGAATGGTACACCGACAACATGCTAACCCTTAACACGAGCGAAACGAAGTACATGGTTGTGTCCAGCAAAAAAAATAAGGAATCTCTCTCGGGAATGAGAATCACTATCCATGACGACGGGCAGAGATGCAATGGGTCCTGCTTGTGTATGCCTATAGAACGAGTGAGCCAGCACAAATACCTGGGTATCATCATGGATGAAGAGTTGAGCTGGCAACCGCACACTGACTTCCTCTACAACAAACTTAGAAAATTCACTAGGATATTCTTTCGGATTCGCGGTGTGATGGACATTCGGACTCTTAAAATTATTTACCTGGCTCTCGTTCAGTCGATTCTCCAATATGGCATCATTGTATGGGGCGGCGCACTGGAGGCATACCTGGAGAAACTGAATGTTCTACAGCGATCGATCCTCAAAATTATTCACCACAAACCCCGCCATTTCCCCACCCAACAGCTTTTTGACTCAGCGCAAGTATTGAGCATTAAGCAACTCCTTGCAAAAAACATTCTTCTTCTCTACCACAAACATCCGCATCTAATCGTCCCGCAGCCCCATGGATATGAAACCAGATTTCAAGTACTTGGCAACGTAGTCAACCCCAAACTCCGTATTTCATTGACAACGCGGAGTACGCTCTACATGATGAATTTACTCCACAAACAATTACCACCAGAAATGAGAGATCCATCGAAATATAAACGTTGCTTGTATAAAAAGAAAATTTTGTCTTGGCTGATCGTGAGTGGTCCAGAGGTTATTTTGAGTTTTTTTTAGAAGTGTGTACACTCAGTGATACCTGGTGCAGCTTCGGCAAATAATAATATTCCTTATCAATTTCATTATTTTGTCATACCGACCATGTCATTCGCAGGAGAAGTTATCATGCTGGTCCCTACATACTACTACTATAAATTGTAAATTACAACTACTATAAATTACTTAAGTAAGTCCAACATATCAACGTTCAGCGACTCTTGCCCAACAATACAGGCTCTGCCTACCGTTGGGCAATATTACTCAAAGGAAGAAGAATTGTGATTATTTTATTGTTTATTTTTTATTTTGAATAATACGTTACTCTTACTCTTATTCTTACAATGCATACTCTGTGTGTATGAATATGTATGTGGCCGCCACACGCCCATTGTTACTTCACAACCGTTGAGCTCTGACTGTCCAACAAGTTAATTACTCATTTGAGTCTTCACAGGCGCTCAGAGGAACAGTTGATTCTCCAGTGTAAAGGTTCCTCCATCCCTCATTCCCCTGCTTGAGTGGTGGCAAAAATAACGTGGAAGTTGCAATCTAGTTGGGTCAATACGAAGTTCTCATTTGAAGCAGCGTTTTACCAGTCTTTCGGGTGTAGTGATTGACATCTTACTTGTTGGTGATTTATTACAAATATCAGAAGTATCGTTTAGTGTTGTGGCACATCGGACAACTGAATAGTCTGCCATCATCCTTTTCAGTCTTGGTGCCAGCAAATGCAGAGAGGCGTTTCGTACGGGCAATGCGTAACCTGATCCTACCTGTTAGGGGCAGCGATCTGTCAAAACACTCGGCGGTACAGCTGGGAGAAAGGAGCGAATTCTTCAATTCGTCCAATACTAGGGAGATGGGGGAAATGGGTCTCTGTTGGCCAAATCGTATGCCGTTGTTCTTTTAGGCGCGTACCTGCAAATATAAATCAATCACAGATGAACGCGCCAAGTTACAAATATCGTTTATGGAAATCCGAAGTGTATGCATTTTGAGTGCTGATTCGAGTGCGTCCAGTTCAGGGCCTTTATCAGAGACACGAACTATTTCAAATGACGGGCTACCTCTACCTATTCTTAATTAAAAACTAAATTATATTAGTGCGGTGCATCATTCGAATTTCCTCAGCCCCACGTAAATTTATACAGGAACCACTACTCATTCCACGTCCATCACCGAACAAACAGCGCGTTGGTGATTTACGAGACTGCTAATGATTTTTCATGGACGGATCGTGGTTTCTTGGCGGTGGTTGAAATTCTGCAATTTGTTGGGTTGCTACTAGTTATCTTATGAGCGTTATGAAAGTTTCACCATGTAGTTCATTGGATTATTACTCAAATTGTTCTGGGAACGAGCGGAATTTATAACGAAAATATCTGGTGCGTTGCAACACACAACTTTCCTTAGCTCTGCAACAATTCACTTTGCGCATGGCTAATTCTATTTAATCGATTCATTTATCACTCAGTTAATTTGAACATGGTCAAACAACGCTTTACGGCAGCAGGAAGCGGTAGCGCTTACAGTTCCAGATTTTATTGTGCTGCTCGTACTCATTGGAGGACCATTATTGAGCGATTCGTCCACAGATAATCAATGAGGCTGTAAACACAAATTTTTTGAAGAAGGATAGTAATTACTTTTTCAGAGTTATTTGGTAAAAACTTTTAGAACTGGTATTAAGCGAAACAGCGGTAGTTGAAACTCAGGAATTTCTGGAGTGAGCCCCATGTATCTCATGAGCGTTTTTAAACGCTCACCCTATAAATATTGGATTGGACTACAATACCAATTTTTTAAAAACATTCTACTAACATTCCAGCAGAGTTTATACGGAAAAAACCGCGGCAAAAACGCCTTTCGTCGAAAATTTTGATAATTTATTGTGCTGCTCTCGTCATTTTCCCACAAATGGGAATTTTATGCTATGATTGAACTATTAAGAGCTATCAATATAAAAAATTTACTCAAAATCCTTAGAGCCGTTTTTGAGAAAAAAATATTTGGTGTTTTGATCACTATGATAACTATAAATAACTTTCGGTGGATTTTGTCCAAACCATCATTTTGGCGTCCCATGGAGGCCTGCGGGCGAGATATCAAGTTTGAGCTGATTTGATACGGTGGTTTTCTCTAAAAATCGTTCACAGACACACATACACACACACAGACCATTTTCCCAAATAGTGTTTTTCGGACTCAGGACGGTCGGAAACGCAAAGATGTGAAGAAAGCTAAAAAAAAAATTTTTTTCAGCCGATTACATAACTTTCCTTTCTACTTCGTAGAGCCAAGGAAAGTAAAAAACGCTGCAAATTATTACACAACGGTTTATTATTCGGATAATCAGCTTGACCTAGCATTAATGCTCCGAGACCCATCCTGTTCGATTCAGCATCGAAAAATATCATAATGAAACCCAAAAAAAGGCCGAAAAGAACTGAATCGTAATATTAAAATAAACAAAAAAAAAAATGAAACGAACGAACTATTAATAAATAAACCAAAAATAAGCGAATAATGAAAAGTTCAATCGAAGATAACAGATATTTTGCTACCGTTGAGACGGAGAGAAAGAGTCATTCGTGGAGGTGAAGACGAGAACAAGGCAATCGGACGATAAAGAGACAAATCGTAGTGCCAAAGGTTATATACGAAACACGAGCGCTTCCTAGGGAAGACAAAAAAAAAAAAAAACCCCGGCGCTAATTGGGCGAACGCTGTGAGTCGAGTGGAAAGGGGGGGCGGGCGGCGGTGTTGCCGGACCAGTGACGATCGCTTTTGATGGGCGGGAGCGAGGATTTCAAAGACGTAACGCGTTATACTGCGTTTCGTTAATTTTTAACCGTTTTTGCCCATTACAACCACGGGCTTCGTCCGATCGGATTGCGCAGATGGCGGGCACAACTAGATACCAAATCGGATTTTTGGGCGAAAGAACGAATTTTTTAGACCACGTTAAAGGCACAAAACGGCCCGCACGGCGGACGGCGCACCGGGGACGGGGGACGGTGGACGGGGGACGGGGACGGGGACGGGGAGGGGGGACGGCGGACGGACATTGCAAATTTGGAATCTCCATGTCATGAAACGTAAAGTATCAAATTTTGAGGGGGGGTTGTAAAAAATTTTTCGTGACCGAAAACATAGGGTTATTATTCAGAATGAATAATAAACCAAAACTGCGCTAAAATCGATTAACTTCAAACGTCTGATAATTTATTGTGCTTCTCTCGTCATTTTCCCACAGATGAGGCTATTGTAGTATGTTGTGTTGTTTGGAGCGGTTCACGCAAAACGTTAAATCAAAACGGTTGGAGTCGTTTTCGAGAAAAAAAAATATTTTGAGTTGCGATCGCTATGATAAATATAGTTAGTTTTGGGCCGAGTTTGTTCGTACCCGTATGTTGGCGTACTGTAGTGGTCTGTAGGCTAAATGTTTGATTCAGCAATTTTCTACTAAACGGGTTCTCAGGCACACGCAGACACTCCGATCACCTTAACAAATGGTGTTTTTCGGAACCGTTAAAACGAAGATCCTTTCTCTCTCCCTTTCCTTTCTATTTCGTTTCGTTTCAAAAACGGTTCCAACGAATTGTATTTAGCTTTCCAAGAATCTTCTACCGACCGAAACCGGATTTTTGCCCCTAATTAGCATTTGCGAACACCCGTTAAAATACGGGGTGCGGAGGTATATGCTTTGAAGCCATATTGAGTTGTTTTCTATTTTTGCAAAAAAAAACAAAAAAAAACAGCCTATTTGAATCATGTTGTGTGTCTTCAACTACTGAACACATATAATTGTTCTTTGTAGGTGTTCCTGTGACTAGAATGGAGATAATAACCAAACTAAATTTCCACAGCAGACGTATAATCGTGTTTGATTCATGCGAGACGAAGTATCTCCTAGCAGACATATACGCCGAGATAAATCAAAAAGCCTGCAAATTATTACGCAATGGTTTATAATTTTCTTGAACAGCTTGACGGAGTCACCGAGCTCCGAGACCCATCCCATTCGATTCAGCATCGAAAAATACCAGTAAACCATACGAAACATAACCTGACTTTTACGAAACGACGAAAACTAGATATTCCAGGTGACTGTGGGCAATTGATACGACGTGGCGAGTCGAGCGGGGAGGTGGTTTTGATGAGACGGGAGGGAGGGAGTACAAACGATGAAACGATTACTTTCGCTGTATTGTCCCGCGAGTTCTTTCAATTAGCAGACTTTGGCTCACTATAATTACGATGACCTCACTATTTCGGTCTAGACACGGTGGCTCATCTCTGAGAATTCTTGCATTCGACCCAGGATCTAAAAATACCTAGAATCGATACCGAACACGGCGTATTTGTCATAAAACTGCCAAAAAATTTTAAATCATTTTTCGCCCATGACAGGGCTTTTTTGAACAGGCGGGCACAAGTAGATACCAAATGGGATTTTTCTGCGTAAGAACGGATTTCGTAGACCACGTCAAAGGCACAAAACGGCCCGGACGACATTGCAGATTCCGAATCCCGATGACTCGAAACGTAAAGTATCAAATTTTGAGGGAGGGACTGTACAAAAATCGTCCTGACCGATATTATGTAATATTCAGAATGATCGTTAAAACTGCCTTTCCGTAGGACTCACCATGGACAGCGGGCCCATGACCGGGAAGCAAAACTGTTCAACGCCCATGAGCTCCGCTCTATTTCAAAAATCGAAAAGTTCAAAAAAGAACTGAAAAAACATATATATAATATATAATCGTCAATCTGAGACTCATTAGGTTAGGTAATACTAAAACTTTAAGGTGGTAACTAAATAACTCCTGTGAATTCTGATTTACCTGAGATACCTATTGGCTCTAATTTAACTATATTTACTTATATGACGATTATTGAATAAGGAATTGAATGAGTGTGCCGATTCTGTACTACTCCTCCCCACAGCACAAGAATTGCAAGTTTTATCAACTTGTTGCGGGCAGTTACTCGTGTACTAAGGGGAAGAAATCGGAGTGCAGAAAGACACAATCAGTAGCGGTCTCTTAGATGAGTGGGTCGGTAACAATCACGAATCTCCTCAGCAGCCTTGGGAAATAGCTCAGCTGCACATTCTTTTCAGGCGGTCGCCAAGTCGAGGAAGCGATGAGAGACCTTCACTTACTTCCGAGCGACATCCCGACGACCAGAAGAGTATCCAGTTCTGTTCCGAGCATATCGTTATTTGAGTGAGTCCTCTCTCACGCCCCAATACATCTCTCCTAATAACCAGCGCCCCAAAAATGGCTCGGCCCGTCTTTTTCTGTGTGAAAAGCGCTATTTCCCCCGTTTGGCTCACGGTCACTTCAAAAGCGTGAGAAGCGTTCGTTGAATGAGTTGCAAAGTATCGCCAAGTGGGCGAATTCGGTTTGGGCTCTCACCAACCAGCGGAGGAAATGGGAGAATACGCCAAAATAAATAGCGTGGCGCCTACGCAAGAGGTTGAGCGATAAAAATGTTATACTTAACTTCATTACCGAATGTAGTTTCGAGGGCGGGGCAACGGTCCGAAATAAGAGAGTGCAATTCTGAGAGTTTGTTGCTCTTCGACCGGAAGGTGTGTCGTCAGTTCAAACATTTGATGTGAACAATCACTCGATTTTACTTGCTGTGCCTTGTACTAAATGGCTCGTTGTTGCGAATTGTAAATGTAATGTGATGCTCGAAGATTTTAGTGGAATGTCCTCATCATCGAGTTGAATAACCTTCATAATCTATGGACCAATACATAGAAAAGCGAGGGAGGGAGAGAGAGATTAATCAGTTTATTGAAATCCTCTCATCCCCCTCCCCTGGATCAAAATGTACGAAATTGTTTTAAATCCTCCAACAATCCCATGGACAAGGGGCAATAAAAAAATAAACGAACAAAAGATAACCTCTTCATATACCATAAATACATACAAGATCATTTTTCTCAATTTTTAATTTCATTTCGTTTTTTCCACTTTAATAAGTCTCAACCTATTTCCTTCTTAGGTTACCACGAAATATATCCGTTTTTTCATCCAAATTAAAAATCTCGGGGCTCATTGTAAATTGTGGACCCTTGAACTGCCAATGGTTTACTAAAAATGGTCGTGTGATGCACAAGCACCTGCAGCATTTTGTCTCGCTTGTAAGTTTCCCTGTCATGAATGTCGGTCGTGTACGCGAAGTCATCAGCCAAGTTCTAAATTTGAAGGCGTTGAAGACCATTGCAGCAACCTGAACTGTCTTGCGAGAGAGGCAGGAAGTGAGAGATGGAGAGGTTATGAAATATAATTTTAAAACAAAAATATGTCGCTATAACTTTGTACAAGTTTTACTATTCACATTACTGTTTCAACTGTTTTAGATTTAAGTACGCTGAGATTGAATTTCAAGTACTAAATCATTTTATCTATTTGTTTCTTCGGCTCAGCTCAGGCCAAATTGGTCTGTTGCTCTTGACCCTAACTGGAGACCCCGAGCATTCAAGTCCAGCCCTTTATGACCTAGAGCCTTTGAAACAGTAGCTGTGGGAAACACTGAACTACGCATTCAATCCGCTCCTCCTGTCGACAACGGATTTTCCAAAATATACCTTTCCCACCACTCGGTCCATTAGCATCTCTCATTAGATCCCAACTCTTGGCGCTCCCTAGGCCCAAAAACGCGCAGATCTTCATTTCAGGAGTTACTCATGTCACGAAAGGTTTTTTAATGTCATGTAAACAAAGCAACGCTCATTTGTCGGCAATCCATAGCACGTCTCAAGCCATCGAAATTGCCGGTTAACGCAGTCTCAGTGCCATAATTTCGATTGAGAGTGTGGCAGACTGTAGGTTCAGGACATGTTGGCGTTTTGATGAGAATCACCCAATAATTTTTCGCAGGTCCTGACGACTGTCTCATATTTTGGACTACGCCTTCCCGGTGAGTTACGCACAGCGTGAGGCGCATGTAAGAATTTCGAGCGCTTCAATCCCGTGCTTGGTTTGCGGTAAGCCAGGTAAAAGCATACTTCTTCCTTAAGTCGAGACATCGTTCTCTTCCATAGGTTTTGTACTAACCAATTCGGTCCACACATTTTCGGTCTTAAATCGATATCTTCCGCGAACCTTTTTCACCAGCCAACTAAATGACGGATCGCCCATTGAGCAGAACCAATAGAATGGTCGTATTATGTACGTTTGAGTTGTCTATGCAATTGTGTTAGAGATACGCGCCACGCCCTCACGGCAGAGGTTATCCTCTTTACAACGCGGGGCTATGGAAAGCGAAAAAGGGGATTGACGCCCTGGAGGACTCCAGAGTATGAGTTTTATGAATGCAGCGGCCATAATTTTTATGTGGGTAGCCGGTAATGGGCCATTTTCTGTGAAGTCCGAGCCACACGTTCGAACCTTACGTTCATTTGATCGTTCCCCTTCGCGTCTCAATATTTTATATTATTCTGTTGGATTTTGACGTAAAGAAAGGTCGAGTTCGAGGATTGCAAACTGCATCTCTCGAGGATTTAAAAGGGCGTTTCTGCGTTTCCCAATCATGTTTACCGCATTTAACCTAATTGGCTCAATGTATTCGTTGGGGGAAGTCTAGGTTGGCAGACTCCCTTTCTTAGTTACGGTTGCTACTGGTTCATCAGCTCTACAACCGTCTAGTTGCCACGCGTAGGCAATGTATTTGCCTCGCTGCCTATCTACAACGCTGGGATATAAGGCGTCCACATCTCAAGCTAGCTCCGTTTGGTTGCCCCCGGCTGGGCGAATACTGCGCCTTATGGCCACCTTCAAGTGAAGGATGTGGCCTGCCTTTTCTGGTTGCGGGACATTTGGTCGTGTTAGTGCTACTCCATACAGGAGGCAGTCGCACACAACGTGACGTGGTCTTCTACCTGCCCAGTATCACATGGGCAGATGCTGAACTCCCGAGTTCAAAAAACATCAGAAGGGCATTTAAAGCCCCATGGCTCGATAGCAGCTGAGGGCTGGGAAAAACGGATGCTGTCACTGGTGGGCGGGCAGTGGTCCCCGTATCATACTCGGCTTGCTACCTATCAGCCAGCCCTTAGTGGTCTCCTCCTGCAACAGTGTCGGGACCAGGTAGTTCCCCTCACCGCTGCATAAGCCCAGGCTGCCTCGTTTGATGTGGTACTTGATCATCTCTTTTTTTTCTTTTTTTTTAACCCGAGGGCGTGTGGGACAAGTCCCTTTGTCACTGCGGCCGCATATGGGCCTATTGTGACGCTGGCCCTTTCTTAGTAGAAGGCGTCGTACATACCCGCCCCTTAGGAAGCCGAGTATGTCCTTCACCGCAGAGTCCGCTACAGTTTGGGGTTCAGTGGTCCCCTGACTGAAGTATTCAAAGCGTTTTGCTGCCAAGGCAGGGCATTCACATAGGATATGCTCTGCTTTCTCATCCTCCTCGCCGCAGAGTCTGCATTCCACCGCCTCTGAGATGCCCATCTTGTTGAGGTGATATCTGAGTGGGCAGTGCCCGATGAGGAAGCTTATCAGTGCTCTCAGATCTTGTCTAGAGACTGTCAGCATCGCCTTCGCCCTTTGACAGGAAGGCGTGACAAGCCTTTCCGCCTGTCGTAATCGTGGCTGGCGATGCCAATGGGCGCCATTTTCCTGTATCTCCCATCGAGCAACCAGACGGTTCAGGTGACTATTCGTCAGACCCACGTGTGGTTCAGGCCCGATGGGTAGGGATTCTGTACCCCTTTTCGCAAGGCGGTCAGCCTTTTCATTGCCCTCATGCCCCCTGTGAGCCGGCACTCAAATGAGGGAGAGCCTGTTACGGGCGCCGAGCTGCTTGAGGGCATGGAGGCATTCCCATGCCAGCTTAGACCTAAAACTATAGGCTGCGATGGTTATAGGGCTTGATCATCTCTAGGTCGAGGAGAAGGTCCAGTAGGCCACCTTACGGATATAGCGGAGTCTTCCTCGTCAACCTTCAGATTTGTTGGAACCGCCACATAAATAAAGCAACATGCGCAGCGTGCTATTGGTATAGTCGATGATTCAATGGTAGCTTGAATGTGGTGCATGGTTACTCACGTATATAACTGACTGCATCCAGTGCGTTTATGTGAATGTTACGCAACAAATGAGTCAATTGGACCAGGTCTGTTTCCTTATCAATTCGACTGTTCCTGGACGCACGCGAGAGAGTTATATCAGTCGATACAATCGGACCAATGAAGGCCTACGGGTAACCAGCGACTTACTTCGGTACTACCTCAAATACGTTTTTTGCCTGGATCCTGCCAGACTTTTACTTCCCACGTCCGGTGGCAGTTTGTTTTTCGAACAATCCGCGCAACCATACTCCCCAGTTATGACGCCTCCTAGACACATCCGTGATGAAAATTCTCAATTCCACAACTTGTAGAGTTTGACTTTGACGTTTGAGGGGGTAGCTGAAGTTCTAAAATGTATACAAAATTCACGACGATATCGTATCGAGATGGTGAGTTGAAGAGACGTCAGTAATGAATTAGGAGCGAAGCAAATAATTCAGGAATGCGCTTTCATCACTGAGGAAAACCGGGGTATTGCTAGCTCAAGTCTCGAAGAAAAAATAAATTCCACGTTGGACGTTCGGAGTTGGCCGTTCCGATGACCTGCTCCCCTTCCCGCATAAAACAACACTAAAATGCTGGCGCCCCGCGTTGTAAGGAATAATGTTTGGCTGGAGCCCTCGCAGTTCTTTTCTTCGAAATGGAGCGAAGAGTTGATGGTCTTAATATTCGCAAACGCCCCTCGACATCCCAGTTAACTGGGATCGGGACTCGTGAGGTTGCTACTACCTACTAATCTCATTAGAAGGGGCCTCAAGGCAATCCAGGTCCGAACAAACGTTTAATGAAGAGCTGTCGACAGTATCTGCCTTTTGTGCGGCCCTTGTCCAAGAAAATATGACCTTCTTCGCAATACGACGGCGGGTCGGTCGTGTCCAAGTTCAAGTTGAAGTTGAATGTTTGAACAGTTGAAACGGAGTTCACTCATCTGCCACCAACCCTTCCATATTCTGCTACTCAACGCTGTTCTGTACCAATTGAAATCCCCTTCTCACTAACAATCTGGCGTAGAATATTAAAACATTACTGTTGAATTTCAAATGACGTCAGAAGAACTTAACAAGTTTAGTCCTAGAATTAAAAATACAAGTCAAGCGAAATCAAAGTTGAATATCCTAATACTTATCCAACACTTCCATATTCGGCTAGTAAACGGTTGAAATAATTTATCTTATAATACCGAAAATCCCTTATGAATTTCGTATGGCAACACGAGAAACTGGAGCGCAGCACTTAACGTAAGTGGAAAAGTACTCCGTCGAGATTTATTGCCTAGCGCATCACGATGATAACTTTCGTCGGAACTTAGAACTGCATTGAAAATATCGGGTGCAACGCATCACGCAACTTTCTTCAGCCTGACGTTTTGTTTATCACTCTCCTCCAACAAATGAAAACTATTTTTATGTTTACTAAACATAAGCTCCACGAAGTAGAAAGAAAAGTTATGTAATCGGCTGAAACAAAAAAAAAGAGTTTTACTCAGGTTTTTACGTTTTGAGGCCCGCTGAGCCTCAAAAACTCTATTTGTGAAAATGTTCTGCGTGTGTCTCTGTGAGCGTGATTGAGGGAAAACGGTTGAAGCGAATCGGATATTCAGCCAGCAGGTTACCAAATCAGCTCAAACTTTATGTTGACTATAGTTATCATAGTGGTCAAAACACTACATTTTTCCCCATCAAAACCCGCTCTACCGGTGTGGATTAAATTGTTTATATGGACAGTTCCAAATAACACGAGAATACCGTGAAATTCCCATTTGTGGTAAAATGGCGAGAGCAACACAATAAATTACCAAACATTTCGACGAAAAGTGATTTTAGCGCAGTTTTTTCCTTATAATCTCCGCTCATATGTTATTAAAGTCTTCCAAAAAATTCAGGAGGTAGTCGAATGAAATGCCTGCACGATGAGCGCCTAATAATGTTCATAAGATGCTCCAGAATAGTGCCCTAGTAGAACGTTACAAACTGAATGAAGCACAGATTAGTTGGTAGTGACTAAAATCGCTGAATGGACGCTGAACCAAGGAAAGTTGTGTGATGCGTCGCTCCACACGTTTTTTTATTTCCTTTTTTCTACATAATAAAATGCTTCATGCTTCTCTTTCGTCGTCTGTACGTATCAAAGTATATTCAAGTATTTTCAACTCACGGAGGTGAAAAACACGAAAAGGAAAATACATTGATAAATAAATAACTAGTTGTGGTATTGTCTTATTCGAGTCATTGAAGCATTCAGTAGGTAAATTACTAAAGTTAACGTACCTGTTTGGTGAGCCCATGGGCGAGCGCTTTCGATGAACAGACATCATCATCTGCCCGTTAAGTCAGTACTAAAGTCAGTTATTTTGTCGTGGACTTCGTATAGGAACAGAAAGGTCTTGCACCTCAGAGGAAACCCGCTGGAGGTGGAGGGAGAAGAATGCAAGGTAGTCTGTTGATTGTCGATTCCAAGCCTTTTTTTATATAGGGTGCTCTGTAAATCCGTCAGTTGGTTGTTTTCGATTGTGCACTGTCTTGAGTGTTGTAAATATGGTGTCGCATTTTGAGTTGATTTGTTCATTTATGATCTGCCCATTAAAGTTTCCTTGTTTATAGATTTCCATGTTTTCTAATATGTTGAGTCCTTTGTATGGTTTTGGTTTATTATTCATTCTGGATAATAACCCTATGTTTTCGGTCAATTTTTTTACAACCCCCCCTCAAAATTTGATACTTTACGTTTCAAGACATGGAGATTCCAAATTTGCAATGCCCGTCCCCCGTCCACCATCCGCCGCCCCCCTCCCCCCTCCGTCCGGGCCGTTTTGTGCCTTTAACGTGGTCTGAAAAATTCGTTCTTTCGCACAAAAATCCCATTTGGTATCTAGTTGTGCCCGCCATCTCGGCAATCCGATCGAACGAAGCGCGTGATTGTTATGGGCAAAAAACGGTTACAAAAATTAATGAAACGCAGTACAACGCGGGAGCTACAGTGGAAGTCAACGTTTCGTCGTTTGTACTCCCTCCCTCCCCGCCTGTCTCATTAAAAAACCATCCGCTCGCTCGCTTGCCTCCCAACGACGCCGCTCAACTCTCCTTTCGACTCACAATGGGTTCGCTCGAGGCGCCCCTGTTCCAATTTCCCCGACCCGACGGGGCAAAATCATCAGACGTTTTGTTCCGTAGTTCCATTTTAGTCAGGTCATGTTTCGTATGGTTTACTAGTATTCGATGCTGAAGCGAATGGGATGGGGGAGCAGTAATACTTGGTCAAGCTGTTCATGAGAATAATAAACCATTGTGTAATAATTTGCAGGGTTTTTGTAGTAAGATGGTGCAGTCCTGTATTTTGGTAGATTCGCGTCCAGTTGTCTTGATGTGGTTGGCATAGTTTGAATCGTCTTTGTTCCTAGTAAGAGATTTAGTGTTATGAATATTTGGTCCGTGTTTCCGTCCTGTCTGTCCTATGTATGCGTTTTTACACGTACAAGTTATTTAATGTACCACACTTTGGTTGAGTGGGTCTGTTTTATTAGTCTTTGTAGTTAGTTTGGTTGTAAGTGTGTTGTCCGTACGTAATGCGATTTGTATGCCTTCCTTGCCCAATTCTACGTAGTTTGTGGTTTTGGATTGTCTTTTTTGAAGTCTTATTGTATTTATAATTTGTTTATTGGTTTTTTGGCGTAACCATAATTTCTTGCGATAGTGTTGATAGTATCAAGTTCTTCTTTGTATTTTTGTTCGGATAGTGGATTAGTTTTTAGTCTCCGTATCATGTGTCTGAATGCACGTAGTTTATGTTGTTGTGGGTGGTTTGATGTGTAGTATTGTCGGTAGCAGTAGGTTTTTACCAAATGTCGTTCTGTAGTTCGTTGTCAGTCCGTATGATTTTTAGGTCCAAGTAATAAGAGTTTTATTCCGTTCTTTGTCCATGTCGCATTGGATGTTATGTTGGATATGGTTCGTCCTTTAATATTTCGTCAGTGTTAATATGCAGATAATATCATCTACATATCTGGCGTAATATGAGAAGTCGTGTTTTGTCATTAAAGTCTGGATCTGTGTTTCTTCGTAATGCTGTAGAAATATTTAGGTCAATATGGACGAGGTAGGGTTTCCCATACCTAACCCATGTTTTGGCTTGTATATGCTATTGTTAAGATGCAAGTAGCGTTAGAAGGAAACCGGTCGCCCACAGTATCCCACGAGCCAGAGGTGACGGACTCGCACTTCGTTAGGTGGAACTGACAGGGAAGTACAAACGAGCTGCTTCTGGCTACTGTGGTAGTAATAAACTTGGTGGCTCATCGTTCTACATTGGAACTTGCACATTTCGAGGCATCGGGATTACCGTGGCAAAACCATTCTTTCATTTAAAAAAACCCATTCGGTGCCTAGTTGTGCCCGCCTGCTGGGCAATCCGATCGGATGAAGCCAATGGTTGTTATGGACAACAAAGTTTTGAAACGTAAATAACAACAACGCAATTTTGGCAGTTTGGTTTAAGGTATTTTTAGATGTCGGGTCGAATGAAACGAGTCTCAGAGGTGAACAAAAACAGTGATATCACAGAAATGATAGAGAGCCAAAAGTCTACTGATTGAAAGAACTCGCGAGACAACACAGTGAAAGTAACCGTTCAGTTGTAGTCAGGTCATGTTTCGTGTGGTTTACTGGTATTTTGCGATGCTGAATCAAATGGGAGGGGTTGGGGAGGTGTGATACTATTTCGAACTGTGCCAGAGAATAGTAGTAAACCGTTGTGTAATAATTTGCAGCGTTTTCGCTCTGAAAACGCTTGGATCTGTAGAAAACGGGGGAAAAATACTATTACATAACATTCTAAGGAATGTAAAAATGGCAACATTCAACACCAGTTCAACAACCAAAAACATCCTTATAACCCCCCCCCCCCCTATCACTTCCCAACCAACCAACATAATTTCCGACGATGACGCTTCCCAAACTGGATTCCTGAAGGTGTTTGAAGGTTCATGAGTTCAGAGCACCCAGATTCTCCGCGAATAGTGACGGCAGTAAAAAAGCTATTTTGATTTGTTACATCATTCGTCTCTGAGTAAATTGAACGTAAAACGAGGGTCGCTGGTTCACAGTTTCAGCTCCGTTCCACCTTCCGTTTTATAAATAGGTTTATTACTGAGCTCTCAATTTATTTTGGGTTCGAAAAGTTCGTAAGGGCCTCCGTCAATTGCGTTAATCGTCCCGGCAGCTCGTCCCAGAGTTGTCTACACGTGGCACGGAGGCCTAGAGGCAAATTTGGCCGGTGGAAGTACTGAAAAAGTTTAGAAATCGAGTTTGAGGCAAATTCTTCATCAAGTACGTAGTAAATTTCTTCTAATTCTCTCTCACGACACGGCGATTATGGCGCTTAGAAGTCAAAAAACAAAGAGCGAGCTCGGGGAATTCTAAACGAATGGAAACAAAGGCGAATTAAGTCTGCTGTGAACTATTTTGCAACTTTATTTACATCGTCAGCGATTGATTGCCCTCCCCCGCGTACGTTGAGGCCAAGTAGTAAAAAACATGTGTTACAAAATGTGCGTGTGTTATAAAATTCGTTCCAGAACTTACTTAGTATTTTCTACTTCCTTCAAATCTCCACCACGTGATTGGGAGTGAAAAAAGTTGACTTTTAATTTATCTTTTGTTTTAGTTTCAAATGATCACTTCTAATGGTCTTTGAGTGTGTGTTAACTGGACGGATCTTTGACCTCCAGTCATAATCAGCAAGTGTGAAGAATATAAGCAGGTGTAATTCAATTTTGTTTTCTCCCTGCGCCGCGTCGTGAAATAGGGCCTCGCAGTTTTTCCTGTTCTCTCAACTTACTAGTTATTAGGTTCATGGCACTTCCAACATCAATCATGCATGAGACAGCACAGTGTATTCAAGCACAACATTAAATTTTTGCGCAACGGTTTATTATTATCTTGCGCTTCATGATTTTGAGTTACCCTATTCAATTCAACGTTGAAAAATATTAAGAAGTAACATGGCTATATCAACGATCTGGAAACGGAATCATATGCAAACGACTATGTTTCTAGAGCACCTTCAAGGCTCAACCCATTCGATTCAGCATTGAAAAATACTAGTAAACGATACGAAAGGCGATCTTACTACAAAGGATCAACGAAAATTGACATTTTCTTGGCGAGGCTAAGCAATCGGCACGACGTGACGAGTCGTTTTGACGGAAGGCAGCGTGGGATATGGGAGCACAGGCCGGGGAGGAAAGATGACTTTTGCTACATTGTCCCGCGAGTTCCTTCGACTACAATTGTGGGCGACTTACTTCATTTAGTGTGATTTCACTGTTGTTCATCCAGAAGCAGTCCTGCATCTCTGAGGCCCGTTGTTGGGTGCAAGAGAAAGGGAGCGCAATAAAGACTTAAATTTATTGACGAATGAAATGAACGAGATAGAGGATTGTATTGATACACAGGGTGTAAACGGTCACTTGATTAGTCCGACAGAGCAGCCAGTAGAAATAGTTCTCGCGACGCAGTGGTTCGCTAAATACTAGAACTGAAGTTAGGACGAGAGTGGAGAGATACTGAATACTACGGGCACCTATTGTAGACTGAATTACTTTATTGACTCGAGAAGGCAGCGAGTAGAAATGTACACGTTGAGAACCCCAAGAGTAAAACGCATTTTCGACCCCGGAAATAATCTGTAAAGCCTTTTGTTAGCAGGAGAGGCTAATTGAACTCCCGTGAGATAAGGAGAAAAGCCGCTAGGGGCCACGACCTTGTTTGGCCAGGTCTGAGCTGAACACTCGTCCTATTCGACTCAGCATCAGAAAATGCGTACGAAACGATACCAAACACAACGTAAATGCAATACACTGCCAAAATTTAGTTTTCAACAAATTTTCTACGCCCTTCCTTACCCATAACAACCATTCAATCGAATTGCCAAGTAGCTGGGCCAAACTGGACACCAAATGAACATATTTTTAGACCACGTTAAGGGCGAAATATGTCCTTCAATGGACAGACATAGTTTTAATCCCCATGCCTTGAAACGTAAAGTGTCAAATTTTGATGGTGTAAAGAAAGGGGGGGGGTTGTAAAATACGTTTCCCCTACCGAAAACGCAGGTGTGTTGTTCAGAATGAAAAATAAACCAAAATAACGCTAGTTTGATACTTTGATAGTGCTAAAACACGGAAAAACTCGGAAAAATGTTTACATACCAGCCACAGCCGTTAATGTACGTGCTGTCGCATTAGGGAATGTGATAGACGGAGTGGATGGACTCAGAAACCTCGGGACGCAAACAACCTCTGAATGAAGTCAACGAAGCAGGACCTTCAAAGCAGCTTCGAAGTCAGCGGAAATATCGTAGTCGTGTTGTGTTTCGATTCAGTTCGCTTCTGTTGGTCTGCCGAGGAGCGGCCTATTGTAACATACAAATAGTTGGGGCCTCCCGATGGGAGAAAAGTGGAGCTTGGCTCTCGCTAGAGTTGCATTTAACTCGAAGGCCGAATAATCAGGAGGCTAGACGCAATTACAATCGCGTTCTTTTAATTTTTATTCGGCATAAAAAAATATCTGGTGCGGTGAATCACTCAACTTTCTATAGCCCTACGCACGTTCTAGCTGCGAATCCAATCTATTTTTCACCCAGCTCATTTGAACTTGGTAAAACTCACTTATTGTCTAACGTAGAAAGTGGTCGCGGTTAAAGTACCGGAATTCATTGAAGTGCTCCTACTAGCGCCACGACCATTAATGAGCAATTAATGCTATGGGTTTTCAGGGGGCTGTCAACATTATTACTTTCCTTGGCTCTACGAAGTAGAAAGGAAAGTTATGTAATCGGCTGAAAAAAAAATTTTGAGTTTTCTTCAGATCTTTACGTTTCAGACCCTCCTGAGTCCGAAAAACACTATTTGGGAAAATGGCGTGTGTGTGTGTGTGTGTGTGTGTGTGTCACTAAAGTGTGTCTGAGAACGATTTTTAGAGAAAAGCACCGTATCAAATCAGCTCAAACTTCATATCTCGCCTGCTGGTCACAATGGGACGCCAAAATAAGGGTATGAACAAAATCCATCGAAAGTTAACTATAGTTATCATAGTGATCAAAACAATAAATATTTTTTTTCTCAAAAACGGCTCTAACGATTTTGATTAAATTTTTTATATTGATAGCTCCCAACAAGGCAATTATACCATAAAATTTCCATCTGTGGGAAAATGACGAGAGGAGCACAATAAATTACCAAAACTTTCGACGTAATCGATTTTAGAGTGGTTTTTAGAGGAAACGACCTAGCAAATTCACCTCAAATTTGATCTCCAGCCTACAGGTTACCATGGGACGCAAAAATAAGGGTATGAACAAAATCCACCGAAAGTTAACTATAGTTAGCATAGTGATTAAAACACCAAATTTTTTCTCCGAAACGGCTCTAACGATTTCGATTAAATTTTGTATATTGATATCTTTTGATAAGGCAATTATACCATAAAATTCCCATTTGTAGGAAAATGACGAGAGCAGCACAATAAATTATCAAAATTTTCGACGAAAAGCGTTTTTAGCGCGGTTTTTTACTTTCCTTGTTTCTTATAAACTCCGCTGGAATGTTAGTAAAATGTTTTAAAAAAATTGGTATTGTAGTCCAATCCAATACGTAAAGGGTGAGTGTTTAAAAACGCTCATGAGATACATGGGGCTCACTCCAGAAATTCCTGAATTTCAACTACCACCGTTCCGCTTAATACCAGTTCTAACAGTTATTACCCAATAACTCTGCAAAAGTGATTACTATCCTTCTTCAAAAAATTCGTGTTCACAGAATTCCAGAACATTAGGCGCTACCGCTTCCTGCAGCTGTGAAGTGTTGTTTGACCAATTTCAAAGGAACTGAGTGATAAATGAATTGATTAAATAGAATTAGCCATTTACGAAGTGAATTGACGTAGAGCTAAGGAAAGTTGTGTGTTGCAACGCACCAGATATTTTTTTATTTGTTCATTGCACTACCACCTTAATTTTCCTGAAAATGTATTATGTATCCGGGATTTATCAGAAAAAAATCTGGTGCGGCGCAACATCAAACTCCCTTGGGCCCAAGCGCATTCAGCGATTCTGCGACTGTCATTCAAGCAACTAATAAAATTTGTGTTCCATCCAGTTCATAACAACATTCTACAAAAAAATCGGCGGTGTTCCGGAATTTATTGACATGCTCCTACTTATGCCTCGACTATTATTGAGTTTTCAGGGTGTAGGTGATTCAAACAACTGGCATCATGGCGTGGCTGGATTGGAGGGGGCCTTGTGAAACGGGAACCTGGGTGCTTTCAGCGAAGAAGGGCAAGCACAGACGTGGAGGTACCCGATGATGTAAGTTTGGACGTCATTCTGGGCAGGCTAGCGACCAAATTCTAGCTTCACGGGACATTTTTCCCAAAATGGCGCTGTGTGGAGGGGGGGGGGGTGTTTGCAGTCCACGAACGTTAAGCGATCCACCATGGCAATATCCACGGCAGTGGATGACTCTGCTGGGCGCTAGGGTAAAGGTGGAGAAATCCGCCGATCCCTGAACGATCCCAGAAGGGGCTCTGCAGAAATCGTAGTGGTCGTTGGGCCATGAAAGTAGGGTTCTCCAAGTCCCAGAGTTCTTTTTGTCGGGTGGGGTGAGGGCAAATCCCGCACATCCCACATAACGAAACGAGCATGCCAATATGACCTTTTCTGAGAAGGTTCGGGTTCATGTGTTTTGGAATTAAACCTTTGTCGGTAGGTTATAATTATCTCCTTATGATCCCACATTCTCCTCATCGAATCGATCCAGGATCAAACCTTTGCATTCTGTGTGGTAGATTGAGGAGATCCTACACAAATTTACAGTGCAAGGTACAGTCTACTACAAAATTTCAGCTCATTTAGGCACCAACCCCTCAATTCCAATCAAGAAACTATTGGGCCTCACTAGAAGGGAAGGTCTCTACGATTGGAAGAGAGGTGTCGCAGAAATTAAAATAATCCAGTAGCCTTCAGCACGTAGGGCCTTCCCATTCAACTGGCGACAACTGCGTCAATCTGCAATCATACAACAAATTCCTGAATCATCTGTTGGGGTTTGGAAAGTTAGGTGACGCTCTCTTAAATACTGTTCGCTGTCCAAGCGGCTCAAATTAGAAAGGTCGAAGACCCAAGTGCGTAGCTAGCTAGCCGTTTGCTCCTCAAGTGAAGCGTGGTAAACTGATAGACGAGAACTTATTTTCGAGACGACGAAGTGTAAAACTTGTTTTTGAGCGAAACTACCCCCCCCCCCCTCTTCGGTCGGGGCCTATCATCTCATCTTGTCAACTGGTGCTCGTCACGTGATTAGAAACACTCTCGTAAAAAATATCGATATCGAGTAAAGTGACGGACGACTGGCGACTGCTAGCGGATCTTGTTCTCCGCCGCCACGAACGTTTCGGATGCTCATTTTGACAAAATAACCACCGACCGCCCGGGGAGAAAAAGGAATCGATCGAAACGATTTTCCCGTTGTGGTATTTTCTTGATAGTCGAAGAAACGGACGTAGCGAATCCCTTAAATCCGTTCGTGAGTGATAATTTTGGTATTTTTTTTAAGGTATACGCTCCTCAGAGCGGTCAGTGCATTGTCTGCAGCAATTTCTCACGGACAAATAGCCCTCAAGCTCTGACTAACCACCAACCAGCCCTGTTTTGAGTGAATTTATTTTCATTGAGCCCGTCAACAATATTTGTTCAACACGATAGTATTTCTTTCGTGGAAGAAACTCGTAATCGCAATACTAGACCATAGTTATGCGCTACGATTATTACGGAGCACATTTTAATTTACGCAATATTCCTGTTAACCACATCCACTGTCATAATTGCGCGTTCGGAATATCGCTGTGGGCAAAATGTGGTGTATAATTTCGGTTGGTGGTTTCGTACTGCACCCGTATATATAGTTACTTTTCTCACTAATTGTTAAGCGTGAACGATGTGCAAATTTCTTTTCGCTGTTGCTCTATCCGCCTGAATTGTGAGAAAACGCGTGCTAAGTTGGTACAGGTCTGTTTCCTCAACACAATGACTGTTCCTAAACCCGCGAAAAGGTTTATATCAGTCGAGTGTTGTTCGATGCAAAGCGCCGAATCAGTTCGAGTCTTTTGACCTCGAACTTCCCCAGTCATTGTCTCCTTCCGATACCTGCCCCTCGTACCTGTGGAAATTCCGCCGTGTTGCGGTTATTTCTAATGGCTGCCGCATTTCCTTGAAGTGAGTTTTTTGCTTCCTTTATTTTCCCTTCTCCTCAATTTCAATTCCTCTCCACAAGAAACGAATCCTTCCAAAATTAATTTATTCAGCTACGAACTATCGTGGGAGTAACTCGTCTCCCTGTGCCTGATTACAGCTTGCTCTCTTGTTACGATACAGTTTCCCGCGCCAGTTCACGCGTTCCGAATACTATCCTTGTGTCGACCTTTTGTACACGAACTCAGCTCATTTCTAGCTCAACACAGTTCATTACTCACTTTATTGCATTTAATACAGTCCTCCTCACGCTCATCGAGTTTCTTTTATTTTCGATCTTGAGTTCTCGCCCTCTTGTGCCCCCAACAACTGTTGGGAGGTTGCGGTTTCGCTATCATGCAAGACGCCGGCCATTCGCTCAGCATCCACCCTGCGGAATTACGGCGGGTTTGGTCATTTGGTCCGCCTCTCGGTGGAGAGCTTTTGCCTGTGTGTGAAGGTATGACCCCTGGGGAACCCCATACCATCTGGAAGGAGTTCTTAATCTGGTTTCCCGCCTGATCTAACTAGTTACTTGGTTTCAATTTTTCGCCAATTGGGCGAAACGGTTATAGGCTTGCTTTGTAGCAGTCAATGCGGTTAGTTCACACATGTAGGGGAAAAACTCATACGTGTTATGTCTCTTTGACGAGGATTCCCATCTCGTTTGTCATTTCTCTAATGCCCATTCATCGATGGTGGCAAGTTTTTATTCTGTAGAGTAATCACGGAGTTCAGCCCGAAGTGTGGGAAGCTCCTGTTTCACTTTCCATTCGTCAACCGTGCACAAAATGGCCAAGTCAACTGGTAACTAACCAGTGATCACTTAGAGTGCATCTGTCGGTACTGTCTTAAGGCTTTGTTGGTCCACAGGAGCGCAGCCCTCTGGAATTGGGTGAATACTCTCTTTTGATTGACGTTAGTACAACGGATAGTGTTCGGCTCAACCCAAGCAGAATAAGTATTTCAGTTCAGCAGTGGTGATCAGTGCCCTCAGCTCTAAAGGGGAGTTAGGGCCATCCACAGCCTTGATTTATGGCAGCGAATGACGGAATCCCATTTTGTTTCAATTTTCTGACCTGAGCTGACAACATATTCTGAGTACGGATGTTCCAAGGCAATAATAAGACCACTTCTTTAACAAACGGTGATGTATATCTCCATAAGATCCGTTTATCTTGTATGCAAGATGCAAATCTCGTGTCTGGTAATATAATCAGAAGAACGACTTGTGAACAATTTTCTCCAGTGAACCACCTTCTATTGCTTTATCTGCTGACTTCAACTTCCGTCTTCACCACTTGCCATTGGATGTTCCTAGGAGTGGCCCCGATGAACTAGACCTGGTTCCGTTCATTTGTCACCGCAGGACCCCGTAACAGTATTTTCCAGCTTATAATGTCCCCAGTTGAGTTTTTCCTCGCCCCCATTTCTCATCTCACTTCTCAGCCTTTACTTGCCAGTTCCTGCGAGATTTAACTCTCTCTCGACTCTCACTCAGTTACATTCATTCGCCTTCATCTCACTTCCCCTTACTTGACACTTCCTCAAGGCATTCTATTCATGAACTCAGTCCACCTGTTCTCCTAGAGAGATTTATACCCGTACTTGTGGTTTTATCTCTGACTCTCTTATTCTCCACTCTGAACTAGATCACTGTCGTGTCTAGAGTGAACGCACATGTAACCAGTATAACAATACAGTCCTCTCCCTCTACCCCATATTATTCGTCAACTCGTTCACCGCCTCTGCTGCACGCAACAGATTAATTATACAAAATGATTTTGTCTTGCCAAGGTCAAATCAGTAATGCGTTCATTGAACTGTGTCGTTAACAGTGGATTACTCTGAGATTTCGTTTAGATGTTCAACGCCAGTTATCAGTTAAGGTTGTCCCGGCTACAATAAATGTGCTTCTTCGTACTCTTTCACGTATGCAACGACACAGTGCTTTAATAATTGTGTTTTCGCTCTCCACTTACGATCGACAAAGTCCTCTAGAGGTTTCTGAGGCTTTCTTGAGTGGCTACAGGACACTCGGCAATCCGATTGTACGAAACCCAAAGAAATTAGCCAAACACGTAATTTTGGCAGTTTCTTTACGCTGTAAAAGTAGCTTTTTACACGAAATTTTGCAAAATTTGTTAAGTATTGTTGGCAAATGAGTCTAACTGTAGGAAAATTATGGGAAGGTGATGAGCAACAGAATGAAAATAAGTGGAAACTGAGAAAAGAATGTTGAGAAGTTGCGAAGAAAATGTAGGTAAATCGAGTAGCTGTTGAGAAGTTTGCCCCTACCAATGATTTGCTCAGGGGGGGGGGGGGTCCCTGTGAGTAACGTCCTCAATACGTCCTTACCTATCGCTTCCATAGCCAAAGAACTGAAAAGCCCCTTTTTACCTCCTCTCACATTCCAGGGATGTCCGTTGTAAAGGTTTTTTTCCGTTGTCCACCCAAGTGGCCGACGCATTGATACACAAGTCGTTCCATCCGTGCTCTGGTGAACCCAATAAATCCTTCCTACTTCGCAGCCCGTCTCTCCGGGTAGTTCCGAAGATGCCCTCAGCAGTGTTGTGGAGCCCCATTCTCTCGACGCGCACAGTTTCTCGAGACTCTTCAGGGGTTCCATCGACCACTGCCCGGCTAAACAGAAAAACAACCCGTGTCGCTGCTCTTCAAAAATATCTTGGTGAGCCGCTAATGAGATAAACTTCCTCACCCGAAATTCGATGGAATCGCTAAATAAAATTCGATATGAATGATTTTGAACGATTGAAGAATGTTTATTATTCGCTACCCATTTAGTACGTACAGCATTAAAAATCGTCTTTTTGAGATCTTCGAGTTTTGATGCCTTCTCAATCAATATCCTAATTTCGGCGCATGGTCCGCGTGTGTCTGTAGTTCAATTTACGGGAGAACGGCAGGGTCGTTTGAGTTGGTTCTGGTTTTTGTTTTTGTTCAAGTTTTTTTTTCAAGTCACAAAAATAAACTTATGAACTACTTCCTTCGATGAAAAGGGTGGGGTCAAACTCAAGGTTTTTTATTTACCCGATGGAGTGTCTTCTAGCAACCTATCACGACTCAATTAATATTTATTTCTTGCGCATCGTACAAATTGCCGCAAAAATACGGCGAAGATGTTAAGGGCACAAGAAAATATCTGGGATGTTCAACGAACGAAGGTAGTTTTTGGTACATTTTGGGCCCCCCACCTTCCTTTCCCATCGATGGAAATACCCTTATTTTCGCGTCGTCAAAAAATCCCGTACAAAACAAATGAAAAAACCGTCTCAATCGGTTCCGCCGTTCTTCTGAAAAATGAACTACAGCCACACAACTACCGATCTACGAAATCAGGTTATTTGGATTAAGTGAGCCTCAAGACGCAAAGATCTGAAGAAAACCAAACTGTCTTTTTTAACACGATCAAGTATTGTTTTCCTTACACTTTAGGTCGCGGAAAGGAAAAAGTGGTGTTTATAATTTTTCGCGAAAAACGGATATGTGAGTGCCCTGTCTCAGGCTCTTCAAACACTTTTCCCAGGGGTTTGTTGAACCCCAAACCATAACGGAGTCTGTGGCGAAAGACACACTCAGCTTCTTAAAAGGGACAGATAAGGGATATTGTCACAATAGGCTCAACGTGTGAGCAAAGTGTTGTATATGAAAAACCCTGCAAATTATTACACAATGGTTTATTATTCTCATTAACAACTTGACCAAGTATTACTGCTCCCCCATCCCATTCGATTCAGCATCGAATACTAGTAAACCATACGAAACATGACCTGACTAAAATGGAACAACGGAACAAAACGTCTGATGATTTTGCCCCGTCGGGTCGGGGAAATTGGAACGGGGGCGCTTCGAGCGAACCCGTTGTGAGTCGAAAGGGGAGTTGAGCGGCGTCGTTGGGAGGCGAGCGAGCGAGCGGGTGGTTTTTTAATGAGACGGGCGGGGAGGGAGGGAGTACAAACGACGAAACGTTGACTTCCGCTGTAGTTCCCGCGTTGTACTGCGTTTCGTTAATTTTTTTAACCGTTTTTTGCCCATAACAATCATGGGCTTCGTCCGATCGGATTGCCGAGATGGCGGGCACAACTAGATACCAAATGGGATTTTTGTGCGAAAGAACGAATTTTTTAGACCACGTTAAAGGCACAAAACGGCCCGGACGGCGGACGGACATTGCAAATTTGGAATCTCCTTGTCTTGAAGCGTAAAGTATCAAATTTTGAGGGGGGGTTTTAAGAACATTTTCGTGAACGAAAACATAGGGTTATTATTCAGAATGAATAATAAACCAAAAACGTGTCATTATGACGAAGCACTCTATCAGTATAACTGAACGGTGTGCACAGACGAAAACGAAGGTTCGAAAAGTAAGAAAACTACGTTTTTCATTAACCACGTTTTCTGAGACAACAATTAGATTCTCGACGTGTGGAATATTCCCACATTTGCGGGGAAGTAGGGTTCTCACGGTTCTACCACAAAAGGCGACTTACAGCAAAAATATCGGGAGCGCCGCATCACACAACTTTCCTTAGCTCAATTCACCTGTGTTCATGGCTTTTTCACTTACTCAATTTATTTTCACTCAGTTCATTTGAACCATGACTTCACAGCGCCAGAAAACGGTCGCGCTTACAGCTCCAGAATTGATTGTGCTGCTCGAACTCATGCCCCGACCATAGTTAAGCAATTAGTGCACAGATAAATAATGAGCGTGGGAAGAAGATTTTTTGAGAAAGATTATAATCACTTTTACCAGAGGTATCGGGTAATAACTTACAGAAATGAGATTAAGTGAAACGGCATTGGTTGGAATTCCGGTATATCTGGAATGAGCGTTATTAAAACCTCATCGTGTATGTACTTAATTACACTGCCACCTGAATTTTTCTGAAGAACTAATAACATTTGAAGGGAGTTTATAAGGAAAAAACTTCGCTAAAACCGATTTGCGTTCAAATGTTTTGTAATTTATTGTGCTGCACTAGTCATTTTCCCAAGAATGGGAATTCTATGGTATTTTTGTCTCATGAGGAGCTGTCTACGTAAAAACATAAATCAAAATCGTTCGAGCAGTTTTTGAGTAAAAAAGTATTTGGTGTTTTGATCGCTATGATAACTATAGTTAGTTTTCGGCAGATTTTTCTCATACCCTTATGTTGGTGTTCCATGGTAGCTTGCAGGCTAAGTATCAGGTTTGAGCTGATTTGGTTCAGACGTTTTCTCTCAACCGCGTTCGCAGACCAGAACATTATCCCAAATAGTGTTTTTGGACTTAGTAGGGTCTGAAAGATGAAGGTCAGCCGATTACATAACTACCCTTTCTGCTTCGTTCAGCCAAGGAAAGTAGTCGTACTGGCAATATGAATTCAATTTTCAATTCTAAACTACCTCATTTTGTTCAATCAGTTACTCGTAAATCGAGTCCACTTAAAAAGGACGAACGGCACCTTAGGCCTTCAATACACTCACGTGATGCTTGTCAGGGGTCGTGGAGCAGCCTGGGTCTGGTTCTTTGGACAGTCTTCGTTCTCCTGGTCGAGCACGTCGCTGAGAGCGATCGTTGATAATCGACTAACAATCGTTGAAAAAATTGAACTGAAGTCGTTCGAAAATCGCCTGAAAATAGTTGAAAAATCGACAAAACGCTGCGACAACTTTTGAGAATTCTGATAGTTTCGTTTAAAAATCGTTGAAAAGTTAATGAAATTTATTGGCGTTTATTGGGCGCTATATCTTCGTACAACGTATTTCTACGGAAAGTCTATACAAAACAAAACGTACCAGTTAGTTTCGTAAATTTCTCTGCAATCGTTAACGCCGTTTTTGAGAAAACTGGAAAAACGGCGAATTAATATTCGAAAAATCTCTTTTTTCAAGCTATCATTCAACAGATAGATACAGAAATAAGTACAGAGAACAAAATGTGGGTATAAGTTGCTAGAAGACATAGACTTCAATCAAAAAAGATTGATCAAATTCATTCAAGCCGTTACTCTGGAAATTACGAAACTGTTCAAAAAAACATAATTTTCGACACGTTTTGATTTTTATTTCCGTTCAACGGACTGTCAGAGGAACAATACGTAGGTAGTAACCAAAACTATCGTTAAAGCCGTTTTGCCAAAAAGCGTGAAACCCCTATTTTTGCTACACCCCAATATATATGTGTCGACTGAATTGTCATGGAGATATTTATGTAGAAGTAAAGTTAGGTACTAACCAGTAGAAAATAATTTGAAAGTTTAATCAAAAGCGTTGCAGCCATTTTCGAGGAAAATGAGAATAACCCTAGTTTTTGGTACATCGCGACCCCCGAGTACTTTGTCAATCACTGAGGTCATCGAAACGCTTAAGGAAAAGGACGAATACAACGTTATAAGGCCAAGTTAAACAGGAATATCTTCTTCCGGAGTAATAAGACAACAAATCAGAATCAACAGATGAAATCAAGAAGTGTTTTACGCGGACGTGGAAAAGATGGGGTTCACCGATGGAGAACGAAGGGGTTCAACTGGTAGTTGTCTGAGGGGAACATGAAGCTCCGTGTCCCCAGTCAGATTCGCTGTTGGAGGAAAAGATTGCTGGCTTATCCGGCCGTGGAGTCGACAGGCGGCATCCCGTCAAACTCTCACGCGAAACCAGTTATCACTGCGATCTAAAACGACGTTTCTCGTTTTGTTAATGTCTTCGGTCGTTTATGACAAATTTGTCGAGTACCTCCCATTTGTTGAATATTTCGCGGCGCCCTCGTTTTCGAAGTTAGATGACATCAAATTTCCTTTTCCAATGGCTTCATCTTATCGTGCAGAACTCTTTTGGAGCGGTTGACCGTGAAACGCTAACGAAACTGCTCTTCAAGACAGTATTTCGTTTTAGACATTTTTACTTTCCTTGGTTCTACGAAGTAGAAATGGAAACTTACGTAATCCGCTGAATAAAATGAGTTCTTTTCGGATATTCACGTTTCAAGGGATTTTGAGCCCGAAGAACACCATTTGGGGAAACGGTCTGTGTCTGCCAACGCAATTGAAGAAAATGGTTGAACCTAATCGGCTCAAATCGGATATTCAGCCAACAGGTTACCATGTAACGCCAAAATAATGGCATTTACTCGTTTCAAAACTAACTACAGTTACCGCACTGTCCGAAACACTAAATTTTGTTCTCAAAAACGGCTTGAACGATTTTTATGGAAGTTTTTACTTTCCTTGGCTCTACGAAGTAGGAAGGAAAGTTATGTAATCGGCTGAAAATTTTTTTTTTGAGTTTTCTTCAGATCTTAACGTTTCAGACCCTCCTGAGTCCGAAAAACACTATTTTGGAAAATGGTCTGTGTGCCTGTGTGTGTCTGTGAACAATTTTTAGAGAAAACCACCGTACCAAATCAGCTCAAACTTCATATCTCGCCCGCAGGTTACCATGGGACGCCAAAATAAGGGTATGAACAAAATCCACCGAAACTTAACTATAGTTATCATAGTGATCAAAACACAAAATTTTTTTCTTAAAAACGGCTCCAACGATTTTGATTAAATTTTTTATATTGATAGCTCCCATTATGGCAATCACACCATAAAATTCCCATTCGTGGGAAAATGACGAGAGCAGCACAATAAATAATCAAAATTTTCGACGAAAAGCGTTTTTAGCGCAGTTTTTTCCTTATAAACTCCGCTGGAATGTTACTAGAATGTTAAAAAAAATTGGTATTGTAGTCCAGTTCTATACCTAAAGGGCGAGTGTTTAAAAACGCTCATGAGATGCATGGGGCTCACTCCAGAAATTCCTGAATTTCAACTACTGCCGTTTCGCTTACTACCAGTTCTAACAGTTATTACCCAATAACTCCGCAAAAGTAATTACTATCCTTCTTCAAAAAATTCGAGTTTACAGCTTCATTATTTTTCTGTGTACCAACCGCTCAATAAAGTTCCTGGAATGAGTACGAGCAGCACAATAAATTCCAGAACTGTAGGCGCTACCGTTTCCTGCTGCTGTGACGTGTTGTTTGACCAAGTTCAAAGCCCATGTACAAAGTGAATTGACGTAGAGCTAAGGAAAGTTGTGTGTTGCAACGCACCAGATATTTGTACGTACAAACGACGTGACAACACCGTAAAACTTATTTGTGACACCGTAAAATGACGAGTGCAGCACAATAAATTATCGAAAATGTCACAGAAAAACTATGTAAACCTCAATTTTCAATTATAATTTCTGCTCAAATGACACTTGAATTCTCTACAAAAACGAACACGGTGGTGATCCAGTAAACTACCTACACGGTGCAGGCTTAATAACATTCGTAAGATACATATGAGCCACCCTGGAAATTCCGGTATTCGAACCACCGCGGATTGACTTAGTTTCGTTTCTCACGGTTTTTACCCGATAATTCAAAAATTATGAAACCGTACCTTCTCAGAAAAATCATGTTGAAAGTGTCATGAATCACCTGCGCACTGAAAGCTCATTAATTGTCGTAGCCTAAGAATTCCGGAACATTAACGCGCCACCGATTTCTTTGTAGGACGTCGTTTAGAACTGAATGAAAAACAAATTTTATTAGTTGCTTGAGTGACAGTTGCAGAATCCACGTGGATCCAGGAAGAGCTGTGTGCCTGCCTACTCGGCATTCCCCAGGTAGTTATGGCCAAGAAATGGTTTAAAAAATTAGTCAGAAACGAAATTTTCACAGTTTTATTGAAATTACGTCGTGTTTCGTATCGTATTCCTAAGCATTTTTCGGTACTGAGTCGAATCGGACGAGTCACAGCGGTGAAGGACGGCGTCTAGATAGGCCAATTCTACAACTTGAAGGAACTCGCTGAACATTATAGCGAAACTTATCGTTTCTACTTGGCCTGGGCTCACTCCGTCTAGAATATGTCAGTTTTCGTTGTTCCGTTGAAGTCTGGTCGTGTTTCGTCTCGTTTACTAGTATTTTTCGATGTTGAATCTAATGGAACGGGTCTCGGACGTGTTCTACCAATATTGTCTTTTCCCAGATTGTTGATACAGCCATGTTAGTCTTGGGATTTTACGTTCGATAAAATTGATCGGTCACAATCGTGTTGGGCAAAATAATAATAAACCGTTGTGTAATAATAAAAGCAGCGTTTCCTCTGGCTTTTAAAAAAAAAGCATTTCCTTTAGTGCCTAATCTGATTTTCCAAACACGTTTGCTCAAATGCTTGCAATTGCACATCGATCTTGCCGAAGAGGTAACAGTTCATTTGCTAAGACCCTTCAACATTAGTCTCCATCGATTGTTAATCAATTTACGTTTGGTAACTCTACCTGTCAACGTTTTCATGAAAATAACGAAAGCAGCCGAAAAAGTTACAGCGAACTTTCAACTTGACAAGGTAAATCCCACTCGTACTATATTAGCGTTGTCACCAAAATCAGAGTGGTAGCCTCATGAACTACCACCATTTGGCCAGAGTTTATTCACATTCAAAAGATGATTCTGAAGTTCGTTCCACTGCCGTTTTACTATCTACCGCTTCCTACCATTTTTAGCCGATTATTCCAAAACAGTGCCCGCCATTCTTTAAAAAAAAAAAACACAAAATGGCTTAGACAGCCTGATAAATCACCCGTGCACTGACGGCTCATAGTGGTTTGGGAAAAATGAAAACGCTTGAAACGTGTTCAAGATGCTCATGGGTCTGTGCAGACCTGCGTAATCGTCGAGGATGACCGCCCTTCAGTTGTAAGAAAAAACATGGTCGGCTTTAAAGTAGACAACTTCCAGAGGGGCTTTTCTCTCTAATAGCGCTGCGCCTTTTTTGGACTCGCAGAAGAAGAGAAATGCGGCGTGTAAAGGGCGTCACGAAAAACGTTCTACGGAGTCGCTTATTTCCGGGTTAGCATTGTTCCAGCAGGAACAACCCAAAGAGCTCAATGCTCAGAACTTAACGGATTTTTTTTTTTTCGTTCTCAGTTGACGACTCTGTCGTGGTTAATTGTGTTCCGACCGATTTTGAAGCTGAACTGAACTCGATTTATATGCGGCTGAAAAACGCGTTCTCGCCCTCGTTCGTTAAACCAGTTAACTAGTTGGTGTTCTGTAGAACCAGCTCCAATAATATGCTGACTACAGCCTCAGCGTCCAATTCTCTGTATAGATACGTCGATTAGCGACGAACGTCTTTAGCAACACCTTCGACAACTCAACCGCTCATGATTTTCATCCGAATCGTGGGGTTTCCTTCACAATACGGATTTACGAATGAGAACATCTTGCGAGGCATCGCACGAATTGAGCCCGAAATTTTTACTTTCCTTGGCTCTACGAAGTAGAAAGGAAAGTTATGTAATCGGCTGAAAAATTTTTTTTTGAGTTTTCTTCAGATCTTTACGTTTCAGACACTCCTGAGTCCGAAAAACACTATTTGGGAAAATGGTCTGTGTGTGTGTGTGTGTGTGTGTGTGCGTGCGTGTGTGTGTGTGTGTCACTAAAGTTTGTCTGTGAACGATTTTTAGAGAAAACCACAGTATCAAATCAGCTCAAACTTCATATCTCGCCCGCTGGTCACCATGGAACGCCAAAATAAGGGTATGAGCAAAATCCACCGAAAGTTAACTATAGTTATAATAGTGATCAAAACACCAAATATTTTTTTTCTCAAAAACGGCTCTAACGATTTTGATTAAATTTTTTATATTGGTAGCTCCCAATAAGGCAACTATACCATAAAATTCCCATTTATGGGAAAATGACGAGAGCAGCACAATAAATTACCAAAACTTTCGACGTAATCGATTTTAGAGCGAATTTTAGAGAAAACGACCGAGCCAAATCACCTCAAATTTGATCTCCAGCCTACAGGTTACTATGGGACGCAAAAATAAGGGTATAAACAAAATCCACCGAAAGTTACCTATAGTTAGCATAGTAATTAAAACACCAAATTTTTTTCTCCAAAACGGCTCGAACGATTTTGATTAAATTTTGTATATTGATATCTTTTGTTAAGGCAATCATACAATAAAATTCCCATTCGTAGGAAAATGACGAGAACAGCACAATAAATTATCAAAATTTTCGACGAAAAGCGCTTTTAGCGCGGTTTTTTTCTTATAAACTCCGCTGGAATGTTGGTAGAATGTTCAAGAAAATTGGTATTGCAGTCCAATTCAATACCCAGAGGTTGAGGTGTTTAAAACCGCTCATGAGATAGATGGGGCTCACTCCAGAAATTCCTGAATTTCAACTACCGCTGTTTCGCTTACTACGAGTTCTAACAGTTATTACCCAATAACTCTGCAAAAGTGATTACTATCCTTCTTCAAAAAATTCGTGTTTACAGGCTCATTAATTATCTGTGTACTAATTGCTCAATAATGGTCCGGGAATGAGTACGAGCAGCACAATAAATTCTGGAACATTAGGTGCTACCGCTTCCTGCTGCTGTGAAGTGTTGTTTGACCAATTCCGAAGGAACTGAGTGATAAATGAATCGATTAAATAGAATTAGCCATTTACAAAGTGAATTGAAGTAGAGCTAAGGAAAGTTGTGTGTTGCAACGCACCAGATATTTTATAACGTCGTCAGACGATTTTGTGGAGCGACTGACGCTCCCATCCAGAAATCGATTTACCATAACCTATTTCCTAACAATTCTAGCGAAACTTTTCATGTCTGATTCGTATTCCTCACGCATTTTTGTCAATTTATACTTCATTTATTTACTCAAAAATTTAACGTAATTTTTCAACAGCCTCATGTTTTCTAATTTTTCTCGATGCTCCAATAAATTTTCGAAAATTTGTAGCAGTTTTAACGCAATACTCCCTCGATATGCCAACGATTTTTATTTCGTTACCGAACAATTTCAAGTCAACTACCAATATTCGCTTAATTTTCTAATAACTTCTCACCTTTCACTCGATTTAACAAGCATTACTTCCATAACAAAATATTGACATAATAAATCGATTGAGCTCCCACAAGGCAGGAGGGGGGGGGGGTCCTCGAACGGCTTTTAAGGTTTTGATTAAATTGGTTTTAAATTTATTGCAAAATGGTTTGTTGATTTTCAATAAACTGACTCAAAATGTCTTTAGCTGGTCAGTAACTATACAATGTTCTCCATAAATGTTCCTTTGAAGTTCAAACAAACATATGTAACAACCAAAATGTGTCAATAATCGAGGGTTTTTAACTTTTTTCAAAATTTTCCGAGTAACTGTAAATATGAATTTGTAACTGAATTTTATCAATCCTTTTAACGAATTTGAGCAATCTACAGCTACACTTTGTTCCGCACAACTATTTCTGATATAAGGCATGATAGCGCGGAAAATGAAATTTGTCCAAAGTTGAGTGATTGTTGTAACCGTTTTTACAAATACACCGTTTCGTTCGTCGTTTCTGGCATTCCTCAACATGTGGAGGCACGTCCGGGATCTATCGTAGCAATGTGCCACGGAATGCGACGAATGACAATGAAATACTTCAACCTCAGCAGGTCTGTCTAACTACTAGCATGCCTCAACTTCCCCACCTTGCGAGCTCGTACTGCTGCTAAAAGGGTGTTTACAATCGAGAGTCAGTTTTGGGAACCATGAGCCAGAATTTTTAATGACCTCGTCAGAAGAATGACTCGGTATGAAGAAACACACACGCTAGACAACCGCTTGCAGTACACGCCTAAGCCACACGCTCCAGCGGGCGAAGTAGGGTGCCCATTTGCCCTCCGTAGCACATCTTCGCTTGAGACTTTTGAACTCGAAGTATGCGCCACTGCCAAATGTGGGCTTACAAAGACAATTACACTATCTGGCCGTAGTGTACACGACAGGAGAGCCAGAGCCACTATCCACTATAAAACCCATTAGAGCAAGTCAAGAAATAAGTGCTTTGATGAAGTTTGATGGGGGAATTGCGTTGGAATAATACGCGGGGCATTTCAACGTCATTTCATTATTCAACAACTAGAGACAACGAGTGAGAGGACAGCTTCAAGCAGGAACTTTGAGGGAACGAGCGTTGTAAGTCATTAATTCCATTCCTTTCGGAAAGTCTGGACAACAACTACACTATTCCAAAATAGGAAACTAAAAATGGGGGAACCGATACGGGATCGACTGTTTGTGGACAAACACCAGATTGGGATAGACTGCTCCCACTATTCTTCCAAGCTTACAGTTCCCTTATCAAACAACTGGTCACTCACCTGGACTGGTTGTTTACAGACGCGACACAACTTCTACCACAACCTCACTCTCCAATTGAGCGTCTCAGTATTTATTACGATTAAGAACCAGGCTGGAACAAGTATGTCAGCCACGGGGCGGCTTTAACGAAGGAGGGGTGATGGAGAGGAGGCATATAATGCAATGGGTGATGGCGAAGCGTCATAAAATAGATTTGCTACGTTAGAAATTTGGTTTCGAGAACATTGTTGTTTGTTGTCGTGAGCGTTGTAGCAAATACACCTTTTCGTCAGTCGTTTCTGACATTTCTTAACAATACTAAAAACAGAAACGCAGGCCTAAAGCGCAAAAATAGGGATTTCAACTCACAGTCACTCAAGAGAGTGTTATTCAAAATCAATAGACAATTATATTCCTTGAACATTCAGAAACCTTTTTGGGTTTGACGATTCAAGTGATCTCACACGGTAATTATAACTTATCAACGTCTACATTTCTTCTCCATAAACCTTTCTGTACGCGGTATTATACGTAGCGTATCGCTGAAGTTTCGCGTGAGGGAGGAAAGTTGTGTGAAGCGTCGGACCAGATATTTTTACGAACGGCGACGCGGAGGAAGCAATATGTCGGCACGCACCTGCTATTTTTCAACGTGAAGAAACGGAAGAAGTCGGCAGCTGAGCCATACCTTCGTAGAACCCAATGAAGCTGCACCAAACGATCCGTTGCGTATTCAGTCAGCGACGGTTGGCTTCGCAGAAGAAGCTCTTTTCGGCTTCAAAAGAAATCATCAAATCAGCGTCGTCATCCGACGGCGCAGTGAGGATAAAAAACGATTATAGTGGTGCAGATTATCTCGTGTTTGATGACGTTTCCATGAGAGACACCTGCAGGGCCGTGAGACGACCCCGAAGTGGTCGTTGAGATAAAATGTACCACCGATGTCTGCCCAGCGTCTTTCTTATCCGATCTTCCAACCTTCAAAACTCTTCAAGCGAACAAGAGAAGGCGTTTAAATAAATATTTTTGACGCCAAGAGCCGCAGCGGAAGCCCTGCACAACAGACTACCTGGATCTCGACACAGGATTGTTGAAAGACTAAAGTTAACGTACCTGTTAGGTGAGTCCGTCTCCTCTGGCTTGTGAGTTACTGTGGGCAAGCGCTTTCGATGTAAAGACATCATCGTCTGGCCGTTTAGTCAGTACTGGAGTCAGTCAGTTGGTCGTGGTCTTTATATACAAAGAGAAAGGTGAAGGGAGTGATGGAGCGTTGGGGAAGGGGCGGGGAGAGGTCTTGTTGGTCAGTCTTGTTAGTAGTACCTTAGCCGGACTGGCTGTGTTAGGTATTAAAGAAATTGGGTTGTGTCCGCCAGTAGGCAAATACTAAAGTTAACGTACCTGTTAGGTGAGTCCGTCTCCTCTGGCTTGTGAGTTACTGTGGGCAAGCGCTTTCGATGTAAAGACATCATCGTCTGGCCGTTTAGTCAGTACTGGAGTCAGTCAGTTGGTCGTGGTCTTTATATACAAAGAGAAAGGTGAAGGGAGTGATGGAGCGTTGGGGAAGGGGCGGGGAGAGGTCTTGTTGGTCAGTCTTGTTAGTAGTACCTTAGCCGGACTGGCTGTGTTAGGTATTAAAGAAATTGGGTTGTGTCCGCCAGTAGGCAAATTACTAAAGTTAACCACGAAATATAAAGACCACGACCAACTGACTGACTCCAGTACTGACTAAACGGCCAGACGATGATGTCTTTACATCGAAAGCGCTTGCCCACAGTAACTCACAAGCCAGAGGAGACGGACTCACCTAACAGGTACGTTAACTTTAGTATTTGCCTACTGGCGGACACAACCCATTTCTTTAATACCTAACACAGCCAGTCCGGCTAAGGTACTACTAACAAGACTGACCAACAAGACCTCTCCCCGCCCCTTCCCCAACGCTCCATCACTCCCTTCACCTTTCTCTTTGTATATAAAGACCACGACCAACTGACTGACTCCAGTACTGACTAAACGGCCAGACGATGATGTCTTTACATCGAAAGCGCTTGCCCACAGTAACTCACAAGCCAGAGGAGACGGACTCACCTAACAGGTACGTTAACTTTAGTATTTGCCTACTGGCGGACACAACCCAATTTCTTTAATACCTAACACAGCCAGTCCGGCTAAGGTACTACTAACAAGACTGACCAACAAGACCTCTCCCCGCCCCTTCCCCAACGCTCCATCACTCCCTTCACCTTTCTCTTTGTATATAAAGACCACGACCAACTGACTGACTCCAGTACTGACTAAACGGCCAGACGATGATGTCTTTACATCGAAAGCGCTTGCCCACAGTAACTCACAAGCCAGAGGAGACGGACTCACCTAACAGGTACGTTAACTTTAGTATTTGCCTACTGGCGGACACAACCCGATTTCTTTAATTGTTGAAAGAGCTGCGCGTTTCGAAGATTGATGCCAGGAACGTACTACGCTCCCGCTACTATGGAGATCAAATGCTCGAAAGATGCATCAAACTTCGATATAATGGAAACTGATGGGAGGGATGCGCTTGATAAGGAAAGTTCTCGGTTTCCTGTACCAGAATTCGTTACTAAGTGACAACAACTGGGCAAAGGGTAAAAACAGCATGAGAAACGCGAATTCACAAGCAACACTAGATACTCGGGGAGCACGCGGCATCCCTGCAGGGTTAGGAAATTTTTATGCAGCGTGCAACGACCAATTCAGCTCCCCCAAAATGAGGAATGAGTGCGTATCGTTTGAGGATTCAGGAAAATATCTACTACTTACCTCAGTCCCATTTACATTCAACCATTTTCGTAGCTGAAGCTACTAACGGAATAATTTTTTCACTCAGTTCATTCGAACTTTGTATAATAACTTCACGTTTCACGTAGTAGCTGTTCCTACTGATGCCACGGCCATTAGTCCACAGATGATTCAAGAGATTCTCAACGCGTTCGTGTTTACCGTTTTGGAATTATCGGGTAAAAACTGTGAGAAATGGTAGCATGTCATGTCAAACGGTGGTTCGAATTGCGGAATTACTGTGATGGCTACAAATTTTCTTATGAGCATTATACCTCATCGTATATGTTCTTTATTGGACTACCATCGTGATTTTTCTGACAATGATAGTATCACATAAGCGGCATTTCTTAAAAAAACTGCCGCAAAATAGATTTTATTCGAAATTGTTAACAATTTATCGTGTTACTCCCGTCATTTTTCCACGGATGAGAATTTTATTGTATTGTCGTGTTATTTGTAACTATTTACACAAGAAATATAATAAAAATCGATATAGCCGTATATAGGAGAGAAAGAAATTTGTTTTGATAACTATTGTTAGTTTTAAACGGAGTTTGTTCGTTAAACTTTCGCGTCCGTAAATTTGTTACCGGATTTCTTCAAAGGGAAAGGCGGGTTTTCCAGGTGAAACAAAGAATATGGACCGACCGCTTGATAACGCTACGATCGATGATGTATTGATATCAATCCGTTAGTTATCTCGTATTTATTTCATATACCCATTCTTAATTTCATTTAATTAACTCCTTTTCATAGTCTTTGTTCATTTAAAATAATTATATAACGGGGTATTACATAATGAACATTAAGTAATTGATATAATCATACAACTGTCGTTATTTCTAATTTCAAACATGGCGCCAGAGCCTACGATATCGGGCATATCGATAACCTGACCTCGGTCGTGATATATCGATATATTGCGTTATCAGAGGGAGCGGTCCCTATTCTTTGCTTTCACCGGGTTTTCCTCTCCCTGGTCTTGAGAGGTACCAAATCAGACGACGAGTGGGGGAGACGTTTTACGTTTCGGTGCGCCGAGGAAAGTTGTGTGAATTTCATTCGAGGGAGTATTTTGTGGAAGCGCGCACAACACGAATGTGAAGAGTTTTTTCTCGGGAGGGGGAAAACCAATATGAGCTGAGTGGATGTTGATGAGGCGTTTCGCGAGTGGTTTTATCGCCTAATATGAGTGGAGGGAAATTCCCCATATAATTCCACTCCCGAGGTTCAAGAGGCCACTTCCTAATCAGCAGTTGATCCGCAGCCCTTTTGAAAAACATAAAATGAGCGGCTCGCTACATAACACCCCCCCCCCCACCTTCTCAACCAAGTTTCAAAATAATCCTGAAAGTGCCCGTTTTCGGGGTAACTTGAGGTTTTATAAGCGCTGGTTTATAGCTCGGCGCGTGTTGTAACCCCCCCCAATGCTTCAACGCAGCTTCATTTCCCGCCTACACACAAGTGTGTACTCCCTCCTTGACAGTTGATCTAATCGAGGAACACCAACGGAATTTCGTACAATGTTGTTACGAACTAAGCGAAATATTACGTAATCACGATCGAATAAGCAACGAACTGAACTGTCTTTTATTCGCAACGGGTTTCTAGGTAGCAACTGACAATAAACGGTAACTAAAACAACACAACAACAGTCAGGTGACAACATTCCTTACAATATCTTCCGACAAAAGAAATGTTTACGGGAAACGCACATAATGGGACGAAGGGTACTATTTCTGTTTTTGTAGCGCTAAATACGATAATGTTCTGTGAACGCGAGAATACCCTTCTTCTCCACTTCCCGAGACAGTAAAGTCAGGGAAACACAATTACTGTGCAGCAGCATATGCACTGTCCCTAGTTCTCATGTGTTTCGACGCGCTGAACCCGATCCCACGGATGGGTTTCCCTGTGCACCTCAGGATTACCCGGGTTGGACTGCACGCTGTTGGGTTGCTTCGTTTGTTTATCCCGTCGGTTTCGGATGAGGTGTATTTTTTTCGATTGAGTTGCTTTATTGACAAGGATCGGACGAAGTTGTGTTGATTAGGTGGGGCTAATGCCTTGGATCGTGGGCGATTAAGTTGTGTTGAATCAGACCATTGGATTGGAAGGCACAGGACTACGGTTCTGTGCTCATAGTGTAGTCGGATCGCATGCAGCGATGGGGAACTTCTACCACGAACTCACGGGACAATAAAGCCAAAATAATGTTTTTTCTCCGGTCTACGCTCATTTCCCGATATAACTCTCGTCTCACTTTCACCATTCAGTTCGACTCATCGCGCCCTTGACAAGTATAGTCTAGAAAATGTCAATTGTCGTAGTTTCATTGTAGCGATCATGCTTCATATCGTTTACAAGTATTTTCCGGTGCTGAATCGAATGGAATTGGTGGTTTGAGACTGCGTCATGCTGAATAACGAGGAAATTAACGGAAATGTTGATTGTAACATCAGGTTTCATGTATGTTTCGTATGTAGTTACACATATGAGTTGTCGTTCCCCGGATTACCGATTCAGCCACGTTCTTAATATTTCGATTCTTACATGGAATAAGATAGGTTCCAATCTCCAAGCGTTTTACGTTTGAGAGTACTGCAGTCGATTTTTGGCACTGTTTTACTTGTTAAACGTCATTCCGGCTACTAAATGAAGTGCGATCAACGCAAAAGCGTCGAAATACTTTTTAGAATTACTAACTCGCGTGATAGAAACGTTTATGACGAAACTCGAAGAGATGGACGGGATTTAGAGTCTTGAAGAGCAGGAAACGAAACGAGGCCCTCAGGATTTGGGAAGAAATTCCTCCACGTTCTATACAAAACACAATTACAGCTCACAAATCTAATTATTTGGGAAACAGCCAATAAATCAGTGACACACTAAAAATTAATGACGCGCCCGGAGCCACAAGTCACCGCGTCACTTCCTGCAACGAAGAGCAGCAGCTCGTGGGATCGTTAAGCTCTTGTGAAGGATGGTATATATAACTTCAAAGCTACGTTTTATGCATTCAACTTGCATAACACGTGAGCCTCGCGTCGTCCTTGAGAAGCGTTAATTGATAACGAATTTCAAGAGTTGGTATGCGGGTAGTTATAATAGTCCCTTCGGGGTAATGTTGCTTTTACAACCTCGTCTAACAAGGTTCATTTTTTTCCTCTTGTTCGGAGGTACCGGACCGATGGAGCTCCGCGCAGTTCTCAAATCTGTTTCCGGTTCGAGCATTCGAATGGCCATTTGGCATCAGTTCCGCCCATTTCGAACGCCCATCGGTTGGTGTGTGCAACACTTTTGTTAGGGGTTTATGAACACAAAGGGTGGTCGTCAATTTCGGAATATGTCTGTGAATATTCAAGTTTTCAAAGGCTAATCAACGAATGGAGGTAACGGGCCCTTAAAGGCACCACCCTCGGAAGGTTTGCCTCATTATGGGTAGTTAGGAAGGCCATTCGGGGCGTGTTACCGAGTGCTCCGTTGTGCGGGGTAGCAAAAGTTACAATCTTCAAAAGAAATTACTGTTACAGTCCTAGATAGCTGCACTCCTGTGGATCACCAAGCGGCTCATTACACAAAACCTCACACCTGTTCAACCATATAAGCATGTACGGTTGATCTAATCGATGAACCCCTTCATCTTCGTCCAATGGAATTTTATACAATATCTTCCTAGAAAAGAAATGTGAGCGTTGATGAAAACACAGGAACGCAGCAAAAACGTTTTCTCAGAACTCTGCGGCGACCTTTCCACTGAACGCAAGCTAGCAACACTTGATGAATGGAGTATTATACAAATGAAAAGTGAGTTAAGAATCCACGAAAAAAATATCCGGACACGGCATGTGCGAGTGTTCCTCCAACTACGAACCAGATTAAGTTCCAACGTACGGTATGGAGTTTCTCAGGGTCATAATTTCACGTCGTAAACACATAGGCAATTGCTTTCTCCCAGGAGATCGACTAAATGACACTTCCTGGCGTACTTCCACAGATGTGGTTTGGTCGATACTGAGTGAATGGCAATGCTCTCGTAGGCTAGTAAAGTAGTATTAATCAAATGAGAGAAAAATGTGGAGTAACGTGGCTCGAAAATTCGTACCTGTGTGTATAATGCGGGCAAGCAACTTAGAAACGAATGTTTAAGATGACGTTCGCTCAATCATAAGAGATCATTAGAGCGGGGGCTTCGAGCAAAGCACGTATAGCTAATGGGCTCTTCTCGCTGCATCAGCTTCAATTTATTTTTCCTACAGACGGCTCTTAATGAGAAGAGTTGGCGCGAGGACGCTACCCGACCGAAGGAAGAGACTGATGAACTGGCCTTGACATTGGCAGGTTATTCTGACAAAGAGCCAAAGAAACCGTGGCCGGCGCAGCGGTACTTTTGTGGTCGTTCTCCCAACAAATTTACAGCCCTGAAACGAGGTAGTGAAGGAAGTCATAAGGAGATAGATGAGTAGGTACCAGGAGAAGACCAGGAGAAGAAAGGTGGTCGGCCATAACAATGAATGGGGACGCCGTCAAAAGGAGATTCCAGGGGTGGTCCAGAATGTCATTGAGGGGACAACTGGTCTTTTTTTTACGTTAGAAAGAAACTGAGTTGAAAGTGAAAATTGCGCTGGATGAGTAACGATGAAGGAAATTGAGCGCAATTACTGCCCTAATTTACTCTGATTCGTCTCTATCGGCTCATGAACAACTTCTTAAGGACGTCCTCAAAGCCAATAACGAGCGGGCGTCCCCTTGTAAATTTATAAGGTGCCCTTAACAACGTAAAGCAGCAACCAACCGCATTCGGCGTACGTTTCAAGCTCTACACTAAACGAACGCAACAAAAGCTGTGTCTAAGAGCTGTAACAATTTGATTTTTTAAATTCTCGTCGAAGTCGGTTATGGTTTGTGGTCTATCAGACATTTGAATTTGCCAAAGATCACAGAACTTGTCCTCAGGAATGTGTTCGTAGGTCAATCTGATTGCGTTTGTATAGTCATGAAGCAATAATATCTGCTGCACCTGGTTCTGGGTTATCTTCCCAGGAGCATGCCCATGCTACCAGGTGTGACCACGGGTTGTGGATAGTGGAACGGCCTTCGCATTGTTCCAGGGGCATGTCTGCGGCCAGCTGTGAATAAGGTCAGCATGCTGACTGAATAAGCAGCCGCGAACAATGGGCAAAAGCCAGGAGATCGCAGAAGAGATCCTGAACAAAGGGCTCAAGGGCAAGTGGATCTACATTTTCTCAGATAGCCAGGCCGCCTTAAAGGCCATCGCAGCCTATAGTTTTAGGTCTAAGCTGGCATGGGAATGCCTCCATGCGCTCAAGCAGCTCGGCGCCCATAACAGGCTCTCCCTCGTTTGGGTGCCGGCTCACAGGGGGCATGAGGGCAATGAAAAAGCTGACCGCCTCGCGAGAAGAGGTACAGAATCCCTACCCATCGGGCCTGAACCACACGTGGGTCTGACGAAAAGTCACCTGAACCGTCTGGTTGCTCGATGGGAGATACAGGAAAATGGCGCCCATTGGCATCGCCAGCCACGACTAAGACAGGCTTGTCACGCCTTCCTGTCAAAGGGCGAAGGCGACAAAAATCTGAGAGTATGGGTAAGCTTCCTCACCGGGCACTGCCCACTCAGATATCACCTCAACAAGATGGGCATCTCAGAGGCGGTGGAATGCAGACTCTGCGGTGAGGAGGACGAGACAGCAGAGCATATCCTATGTGAATGCCCTGCCTTGGCAGCAAAACGCTTTGAATACTTCGGTCAGGGGACCACTGAACCACAAACCGTAGCGGACTCTGCGGTGAAGGACATATTCAGCTTCCTAAGGGGGGCGGGTATGTACGACGCCTTCTACTAGGAAAGGGCCAGCGTCACAATAGGCCCATATGCGGCCGCAGTGACAAAGGGACTTGTCCCACACGCCCTCGGGTAAAAAAAAAAATAAAAAAATATCTGCTCGTTCTCAGAAACCAGCAGATATGAGGGATAAAATAGAAGTGCGTAAATGGGGAAATTAGCACTGAGTCAGTGTATTATCGACATTTTAGAAATGGCCGGCAAATTCGATTTTCATACCTTAGGGCAACAACCCAGTTTTTATTTTATTGAAAAATGAAATTTCTGCAGTTGTTATCACGTTAATTTATGTCCCTTGATAGCATAGTAACAACCCGTTAACTGGAAGTAATTTGTCGAAACTGTATTCTCATTATCCGCTACCCGAAGGTTAAGAATCAGAAACCCACAGATATGTACGTTTTGTGGCCTACTGAATCGATTGGTTTGTGAGAGAGATGCCTTGAGCTCACTTTGGGAAGCCGGGAAGAGGAAATACGACAGGACGGATATGGCGGTCTTGGGAGCTTGTTGAGTTGAGGCAGGTAGCACCATGATTGCAGCATCGACCTTGTCCTAGCGCCCCGTGTGGGACAAAATGAGTGCTGAAATGACTGTCGATAGGTGTACTTCGAAGTATCGCCACCCGCGTGTTGCTCGGGTCGTAATTGAACTGGTGGGCGTTTTATTGTACAATGTCCTCTTGTTCTCTTTTTCTTCCCTCCTATCTTTAGATCTGGAGCAAGCCACCAACCAAATTATGACAAAGCGGCTTATTGTTCTCTTGCGCAGCATAGCTGTGACCTATCCTATTTTATAAACGTCGAGAAACATCAAGAATATACATGGTTACGTCGGTTGCCTGATAAATGGCACCTTATGTGCAAAAGATTCAATTCATCGTCGACAAATACTAGAAAACGATACGAAACATGACCTGACTACGACACAACAACCATGACCCTTGCTAGGCGACAATAGGCGATTGGCATGACGTGACGAGTCGAACTCAAAGCTGGAGGGAATGAGATGGGAGGTAGTGCGAGAAATGAGTCTAGGCAGGGGTGAAACGATGACTTTAGCAATATTTTCCGCTGCTTTCCGTCTAGATGCAGTCAGTCATCTCTGAGACCCATACTATTCGACTCAGCGTCGAAAAATACCTTGGAAACGATGCGAAACACGACATAATTGCAATAACACTTCGTTCATGGCATATTTTATTAAACCATTTGTCCCTAAACAACCACGCGTCTCTTCCGATTGGATCGCTGAGAACGGCTTTGTGCAATATTTGTAAAATGTGCCGGGATTTGGAATGGCTATCCGTCCTTCCCGTAATACTATTCCATCTCCATGTCTTACTTTTTTTCAGCCGATCACGAAACCTTTCCTACTACGTAGAGTAAAGGAATGCTAGAAAGGAAAAACATCAGCTAAATGATTTTGCGAGCCCGCTTCGTTATTTTGGTTCATTTTGACGAGAAGAAGTTCATTTTGAGCCCTTCAACTTGTGAAGCATTCGCTCCTTCATCAACTTGAATACATTTGTTACAGTTCACCCCTCAACTCGGTCCGACTTCGTCGAGTTAACGACAACGTTGTTATTCGTAAAAGTGTAAATTGAATGAACATTCAAATTTACGGCGTTAACGTTTGAACGAAAGGTGGAATTTGTGCCACGACAAAAGTTGTTTCAGAATTGTTTTGCGAGTTCCCAGATTACCCTTTCGCATTGTTATTCAGAGTAAATTTGATTACCTAGTTGTTAGTCGTTGGTGAGAAAATGGTAACGTAGTGGCTGTAAATATTGAACACGAATTAAAGTTCAACAGGAACATTCAAAATAATAACTCGCTGTACATAAAGACTGGTCTTCCGGCACCGTGAACAGGCCTGTTTCCTTATCAAAATGTTCTTTAACACTCTGAGAGAGTTGAACCAGTCGTGAAACGTTGCGGTTTCACTAGCATATGACAACTCAAGCAGTCACTCACTATCCACCGAACCCAGACCAGTTGTCATTTAGCCAGTTTCCCAGTAGAAATCTGTTACCAATGTGTTACCACGTGAAGGTATGACCCTGGAGGAACTATAATATCTGGGAGGAGTTCTCTATCTGGATCCCTTCCTGATATAGCTATTTACTTGGGTGGCAAGTTTCAAAGGGAGAGATCAACTGTGGCCACGTTTTTAAAATCATAACCTTCTTCAATAACTGAGTGACACAATTATAAGCTTGCTTAGTAGCAGTCAATGCTGTTAGGTTTGTCGGCTCTTCTAACAACTGTTGTAGGAACTGCAGCGGAGCAGCATGTGGTTCCCTGTTTCCTCTGCAGTGGAGGCGCAAGACGTGCAGGAGGGAGAGTCTTCGAGAGAAAAGAAATGGAACCGCTCATTGAACTCGCCGTGTCCCGTGAGGAACTGAATCGTCCTGTGGCCTGGCTCAACCCACTTTCTCCCAAGACCTGACCTTTTACGTGTCAGGTCGCTTTGACGAGGGTTCCCATCTCGCTCTCCGTTTATCTAATGCCCATTCATCGAGCGTGACAAATTTTTGTTCATTGAAAAGATCGACAGAGAATTCAGCCCAGAGCGGGGGAAGTACCCTTTTCAACGGCCAAGTCAGCGTGCAACTGGCCAGTGGACACTTACAATGTGACCATTCGGACACGATCCTAAAACATCTCGTGAGAAGTATCGTTGAACATTAATACACTAACAATTTAAGCTGATACGGCCCTACCATATTCTCACTGTAGCGGTCAAAAGTCGCGCAGACCAATGTCGTCAGTTGAACTCTCATAAGCCCGGGGATAGAATTAAGAAAACCGGCTAAACATTATTTACAGAAACGTCGAATACAACTTCCAAAAATATCTGGGGCGACGCATCATCCTACTTTCCTCACTCCCTGTGAATTCGATGGTGCGCTCTCCACACAGAGCAGTATTCAAGTTCAAAATTATTCCACGGAAATACTTACTGAAAACAATGAACTAGTTGAAAGTACCTTAGAAAAAAAACTTTCCGTAACACATCTCTGTTCGACGAACGGCCACTGGAAAAGTTGCGAGGATCGGAATGTTGATACAGGTTGCTAAAAGACACTTACTTGGACAGGTTAAAACGTTACAGTCCGTTTGTAAATGGAGTAAATAGGGTTCAAGAGAAATGAACTTCTTCTCGTCAAACTTAACCTAAGTAACTACGCGCTGTCAATTAGCTAATTTTCTTCTTTATTAGGAATTATCATTATCATTTTCTTGAGTAGGTAGGAAAGTTGTGATGGGGTTTCCTTCAGATCTTTAACGTTTTAATGTCTGCTGAGTCCGAAAAACAGCAATGGAACTCATTCTTGAGAAAACGGCAAGGCCAAATCGGCTTAATTTAGCCAAAAAAAAACGCCATGGGACGCCAAAATAAGGGTGTCAGCGAAATCGGTTCAAAGCTAAGTATAGTAATCATGGTGACCAAAACGCTTGTTTTCCTCAGTAACAGAAAGAGTGTGGATGTTCTCATAAAGAGCTTCAACGTTTTGATGTCCTGCGATCTTCTGAAACGATTACTGTTCAGTTCTATTCTCAACTTGTGGCTGAAACACAAGTATTTTCAAATTGAAAGAGCCAGAAATGTAGTAAAAGAAGCTGGGGAATCTCCATGCCTTCCGTCGGGCTCGGACAACGCAGCCTTCGCGTCTAACGCTAAGGTCTCGGAAGCTGAAAACCTTCGTGCTGCAAAACAAGGTCTTTTTAAGTAAATTGAGTTTATTGTCGCACTTGAGGCCTTAGGATGGCACGAGAGGAGGGTTGAGAGGAGAAGGCGTAATACCCAAAGCGCTCTGAGAACCAGTCTTCATTGCCACGTCATCGCTGATTGATGACTTCTTTCGTCTTACGGCTGCAACTCGACAGCTTAAGACAAGGTCATCGCTGTCGCCTCCTCCTGTCCCTTGACTGATCCGCGAAAAGACTATTATCAACATTCCCGCTGTAAGACCTCTTTTCCCGAGGAACGCCTTCAAATATGCTCAACAGTCGTGTCTAATGTGAACTGTGAACATATGCGCACTACTAATGCCTGAACAAAACACTCGAGAATTTTCAGAGTTCACTATTAGCTATTGTCGTGGCATAACTGCCCACAACTGCCTTCGTACTAAAAAGGAATAAAAGTATAACGTATTTCGTCGGGAATGGAGGAGTTGACATAAAGGCTAATGTTTGAACACGCAAAGAAAAGATTCAATATAAGACAAAAGTGAATTGAAGAAGGAGCGTAAAGAGAGAGCTGGTAATGAGCAGAGCAGAAGTGGTGCCTACAATCGCTCATCAACTGAAAAGGGCTGCCGGTCTCTTCAACTAGCCGGAAGCTTGCTGAGCAAGCCTTTAGACAAATCAGTAGAGGTGACGCCTACCTGGACACTGGCATTCAACGCTGGAGCTCTAGGAAAGGGACGACCTTAAAGAAGCCCCGAAATCGAATCCACCGCGAGCCTCTCAAAAATTTTGGACGGATGTTAGTGACATCTGATTGTTTGTGGATATGGTTTATAAAGGACTACTTCCTATGGACTGGAAAAATACCCAAGCGAGTGAGTTGAAGAGCTGGGTGAGGAAGCGATTAATGCAGTCAATCGTTCCGCCCATCAGGATGAGCTGGCATCCTGAAGACGTTTGGGAGACCTGCATAGTCGAGTAATGGCGGAGAAGCATCAGAAGTTAACTGATTAAGCTCATGGAGTGAAGAGAAGTGTTTTCCAGACTCTTTCAACTTTTCTGGTTCTTCCAAATACTCTGCAACTCAAGCTGTCTTTCCTGCCCTCTATCACCAGGTTATGGTCTGCCTCCAGTCATGTCTTCTATAGTTTCCTATACGTACTGAGAGCCCTGCCACTTCACCTCAAATCTCCCATAGATCAACATTGGTGGCAATGGGAAGCATTTATGATTAGAACTGAGTCATTATTTTATTTCGTTGTTGTTTCTACCCTCCTCCATACTCGTATGTCATATACTTAACCTAATCTAACACTTTATTACGACATTATATTCCTCCACAGCGCTCAGCGTTCGTCCCTTGGTGGTGAGATATTTCCTGCATTTTGAGTTCTTTGTAACACCAACAGTAACGAGCGAGTATTCTTCAGTAACGAACGAGTAGTCTTCGTACGGTCAAAGTCAATGTATACGGTCTCTTACCGGGCGAGTGGCGCTGTCGATTTTAAAACTTTGATCCAAGACAGTACTGTTGCATAGGGGAAGAGATACTCGGCAAATCAATGCGTTCGTTTCGAGAAGAGAAGCGGCAGATGGAGGTGAAAAGCAGTGGAGGAGAGGGGATATAAAGGGTGTCCCAAAATTAACGCAAGATTTGAATTAAATAGAAAACACAGTTTTTAGTCTTTTGATTGTAATTTTTTTATTGATTCATAAAGTACATAGGATAGGGTTATTTATGGAATAACACATCGGGCAAATGTCCTCCGCGGCTTTGCATACACATACGCACTCGTTTGTCGAAATTTCCCATGACCGTTCTGCATAAATGTGGCTGAATTTCGTTGATGCAACGTTGAATCTCCTCCTTTAATGCACGCGTAGTTGTCGGCTTGTTGACGTAGACCTGTGATTTTAGATAACCCTATAAAAAGAAATCTAATGGTGTTAAATCACACGATCTAGGGGGCCAATTCTGATCACCGAAACGAGAGAGTACACGACCTGGAAATGTCTCATGCAATAATTGAAGTGTTTCACGGACTGTATGGCATGTGGCACCGTCTTGTTGAAACCACATATTAGCCACATCAACATCATCCAATTTCGGCAAAAAGAACCGTGTTATCATGTCGCGATATCGAGCAGAAGTAACAGTCACTGTTTGACCAGCCTCATTTTCAAAAAAGTGGTCCAATTATGCCTCCAGCCCAAAATGCACACCAAACTGTGACACGTTGTGGATGCATTTGTTTTTCATTTCTAATCACATGTGGGTTTTCAGAACCCCAAAAGCGGCAATTTTGGCGATTAACAAAGCCATCAACGTGAAAATGTGCTTCGTCGTCGACCATATTTTGTATGAAATTTTCGAACTACGGCCGCCAAGCATTCTTCATTTTTGACATATTGCTCAACAATGAAGACACGTTGTTCTATTGTGTAACGCTCCATTTTTACTAACCCTAATCTGTCAACTGTCGATTTATTTGGTTTTTAGGGTTGGCAACACTGTACTGCATAAATGGCGGAAAATTCAAATCTTGCGTTAATTTTGGGACATCCTTTATATATATAATGAAGCGACATCTTGGTCTTGAGGATGGAACAAAGACAGTATTGTGTTTCTTCGTGAAAATCAAAGATTTAATTTTCCGTAGGTAACAACCGTTTTTACAATCATACGTGGGGTTACCAATACAATTCACTTACCTGTGAGACCACACACCACAGCCTTTATTCTGGGATTCCTTTAATAACGACAACTACTCCGTCTTGCTCATATTTCCACTGATAGTCTCCAATCTCCTTACCTGCTGTTCGTTCTGATAACATCCCATTGACTTCATTTACAGCGTGGCAGATTCAAAACGTAGGAGAGCATACGCTCTAGAGCGTCGCCCCTGGTTCTCATTACATGTGTATATATGTAGAATCAAGGTCGACATCATTGGAAACGAATGATGACGTTTTATTTTCTTAGCGAACAACCAACCAACGTTATACTGTACGCCCGAAATCCAATCGGGTCGTCCTCCAACCGCCTAAATTCCAACTTCTTCCTTTTCGTAGGCCAGTTTTCGTACACTTTGTACAGTTTCCTCGCCGACATATGTAAAAGTACATCGGAAAACGTTAAAACTCAAGATTCGTTAGGGAACGTAATGAAATATACTGAGGTGATTGACAGAAAATTTGCTATTAGAGATCTAAGAACAGATTAGAAAATGGGGGGGAGGTCAGAAATGCGAGAAATAGAGAGGGGAGTTAGTTTCTAGACCGACGAAACGCGGATTTTCTACGTGAGGAGCGGACGAACCAAAAAGAGGCTTGGATATTTAGCTCCTTATCGAAAATAATTGTCAGCTACTTTGTGAAAACGGATAAGCGGAATGTCTTTAGTAGTTCGAGGTTTTGAAATGAATTACAACACATTTTTTACATATGTCTCGTAATTTAGGTAGAGATGTGCCCGCGTTGCTACTGCCCTCCGCGATTGGTTCTCTCGGCTTCATGTTCCTTCGCACTAAACGTTCGATCACCATCACCTTGGGCCTTCCATAATTCCGAACTGCGTCTCATAAAGAACGAGCGCCTGCTTCAAGACTTAACGGAAAACGGATGGAACAACGGAGTGTAGCGTTTTAAAGGAACGGATAACTTCTTGTCCGCATATTTCACGCCGATCTTTCATACTTTCCACTTCTCATACTGACATCTCATTTCGGTATCATCCGCTTCAACGAGACGTGAAACGGAAAAAAAATTAAACGACTACGCGTCGGGCTTTGCGCGGGAATCGCAAGTTCAACGGCCAGGCGGAAGAGATGGCAGTAAGTTGAGGAGTTGATGGAACCTAAATCATTGGAGTTGAATAATAAACAGGTGCCGAAAAAATAGCTGTGAGGTCTGTGGCGTCGAGGGAGCGAAAGAGCGGAAAGGAAGGAAGTGAGTCATCCCAAAACGTTTTGGTTGCAGAGATGCCACAAGGGGTTCCACATTTTTCAAGGACATTGAGCAGGCCGCTCTCAACACATCAAACTTTCTCACTCTCTCTCTCTCTCTCTCTCTCTCTCTCTCTCTCGGTCCCAGAGAGGCGGTCTACAGATTAAGATAGGGCTTCATTAGTTGAGTTTCTTCTTTCAGTTGAGTTCATGATTTTGGTTACTATTACTAGTTTATTCGCCATTCCGTTATATTATTCAGTTATTTTCTTCATCTCAACTATATCGAAAGATCGTTTAGATAAGATATTTTATATTATGTAATGAGGGGAGCAGTCAGAATGTGCTTGTTGTCAAAATAATCATTAAAACTGTGTGTGTAATTGAAATTATGGCGAAGATTGGAGGAACGTACTGAACTACGGATCGTAAGAGAATGGAAGAATTCTCACAGGCTAATAAATAATATCTCCCTCTCTCTCTCTCTCTCTCTCTCTCTTGGGCTGGTTGAAGGTGAGGGAAAGACTCGCGCTCGCCTCTGCGACCATGTTGTTTAAGATCCTTAAGTACGGAAACCCTAGATACCTCCGTGAAAGGTTTATGATGCTGGGTGAAGGTCACATGCATGGTACGCGGGGCGAACTCATGCAGGTTCCAAAGCACAGGACCATCCTGTATAGTAGATCTTTTAGGATTCGAGCAATCCATGTATATAACGAACACAGAGATTTATTTGATTTTAATTTAAGTGTAAATAGTTTTAAGAATAGAATGAAAAACATTTTAATGAACAAATACGAGGAAACCAAATAATGAGAGGTATTTACGTAAGTGCCAAGTGTAAGTGCAAAAAGTGTAATGGACGTGGAAGTGCAACAGAAGATTTGTCAGAAAGTCAGAAGATAACTTTTATTTTATTCACGTTGTAATGGCAACTAGAAACAGTGATTGTTACATAATTAATTCCTGGGAACAGGGAAGAGAGAGAACCAGCCCTATTGTTTCCCAGGTTGTTAAATAAATTCTTCAGTCAGTCAGTCTCTCTCTCTCTCTCTCTCTCTCTCTCTCTCTCTCTCTCTCTCTCTCTCTCTCTCTCTCTCTCTCTCTCTCTCTCTCTCTCTCCGTGAGATCCGTGTGACGAAACCACCCACTCCATGGATGACACCCACCATCAAAAGACTCCAGGAGGAGAGGAACAGAATCCTACGAAAAAGCAGACGGACTGGTTCGACAGAAGATGAATTAGCGTACAAGAAGCTGAGAAATAAAGTAAAAAATGCTATTCGAAATGCCCGTTTTAAATTTATAAAAAATCAACTATTAAATGTAAAAGATCCGAGCAAATTCTGGAAAATTGTAAAACAGCAGGGGATTGGTAAGCGAAAGCGCACGGTTGACGACATACCTAATATTGATACCAATGGTTTGAATAATTTCTTCTGTAACTTAGGAACACAACATGAAATCGATCACTCCCTAATCTCTTTTTATGAAAACTTAGAGCCCACATGTACGCCGAGATTTCGATTTTTGCCAGTAACTACTGACAGTGTGAAACAGGCCATAAAGGATATTTCCTCAAATGCGACAGGGCCTGATAACGTTTCGCCAATCCTAATGAAGATCATATCAGAGAAAGTCGCTGACATCCTTGTCCACATCTTCAATTATTCAATCGAAAAATCCATTTATCCAGATCAATGGAAAAGCGCATTCGTTCTACCCATAACCAAGAAAAGCCCGGCCCTTGAGTTTGGCGATCTCAGACCAATTTCTGTTATTAGTGTCCTAGCAAAAATTTTCGATAGAATAACCTTTGCACAATTCTCAGCGTTCATAGAGGAAGGCAATATCCTCGATAGCTACCAGTCGGGTTACCGAAGGAATCATAGCACGCAGACCGCTCTAATTAAGGTGACTGATGATGTAAGAAAAGCGATGGATGAAAGGAAACTGACTGTCTTCACAAGCCTTGATCTTAGTCATGCTTTCAATAGCATAGACCACAGGTTGATGATCGCCATCTTGAGATCCATTGGCTGCCATGACTCGGCACTCTTGTGGTTCCGGTCGTACCTGGTGGGACGGCGGCAATGCGTAAAAGGAGCACTGGTGAGGTTTCTTCGTGGGTGGGGTTGGTAAGGGTACCCCTCAGGAACGACTTTTTCTGCAGTACTGTTCGCTCTGTACATAAATCGATTAGCGGATTCTCTATCTGTCTGTGAAAGCGGGATGTATGCCGATGATCTGAACATATACCTATCATGCAAACGGGAGGAACTTTATGAGGCTGTCAGCGCTGTCAATCGGGACCTGGAGAATCTTTCAGGGTGGTTCAGTGGACATGGCCTTGTGCTGAATCCGAACAAGTGTAGTGCCATGATTATGGGGCATGCCAGATTGCTTGGCAATTTCTCCCTCAGTGGAATCCCAAAATTAACGGTTGAAAATGTACAGATTGCCTATGTAAAGCAAATGAAATGCCTAGGGATTATATTGAACGATGATCTGTCTTGGACTTCTCAAACTGATGCCACTGTGGGGAAGGTTCACTCATTGCTCTATGCTTTCAGGAACTTAGTTTTCTGTAAATCGGTAAGCCTTAGAACGACCCTGTTCAGGACATTGATCCTACCTTACTTCATGTATGGTGCTGCAGTCGCCTGCGATCTGGACTCTGTATGTCGGCTCAAAATGCAGAGAGCTTTAAATACCTGTATTAGGTACATTTTAAATCTTAAATACGACGACAGGGTGTACGACAAATATCGACATCTCCAAATCCTGAAAGTTGATGAGCTTATCCAGTACATGGTTCTAATCACGATGTTTAGAATAACCTCATCAAGAATGCCCAGGTACCTCGCTGACAGATATCAGATGTTTTCCCAAATTCACACCCTTGAAACCCGGAATAAGGATATATGTTACCGGCTGCCGCCGTGCCGCACTACAGCCTATCGCCAGTCATTCCTTATGCAGAGCACTTCATATTACAACGGACTTTCACCTGACCTCAAGAAATTGACCAGTTATCCTGCTTTCAAGAAACATCTGAAGGAATACTTATTATCTTTTTATACTGAATGAAAAATGAAGGACGTAATTACCTATGTGGAATGCAGTAAAGAAGACATTTATTTATCTTCTTTTTTTTAATTTTATTAGTAGTAGTAGTTTTTTTCTTAAACACAAAGCTGGAGAATTTTGTAACACAAAATTGATTGCCATGTAATGTCGCCTTGTGCCAATCTGTGCTCGTAACTTGTTGACTGAAAAGTTCTGGTTAGGTGGAAGAATGGCCATGTATGGCCAAACCTCGCCAGATTCAATAATAAAGACGTTATCAATCAATCTCTCTCTCTCTCTCTCTCTCTCTCTCTCTCACTCACTCTCTGCTCTCCTTCTCTCTCTCTCTCTCTTTCTCTCTCTCTCTCTCTCAGGAGTCCCGAGTATCTGTACAGTAAATTTAAATTTATGTCGCAGGTGCATAATAGGGACACGAGGAATGCCAGAACTTTGATGCAACTTCCATCTCATAGGACCGCAGTATATGCGGGGTCGTTCTTGGTGCAAGGTACTAAATTGTACAACGAAGAGGTGGACCTATTTGACCTGAAGTTGACGCTGAGTACTTTCAAAGCCAAATATAAGAAAAAGTTGCTGGAACTGTATGGGGACATGGGATTGCATCAGTGACGTAATAATGTGTGTGTTGTATGTTTTAGTTTTAATTTAGTTTTACTGTGTTTGTAGTGATAAGTTCCAATATGAGAAGGGGAGGAATATCCTAGTACTCGCCCTTCTCTAATGTGCATGCGTGTGTATGAGATGAATGAATGTTCGGTACAAATGAACGAATTCTCAGTTAGGAAGACGTCTAACTGATGCGCTGATTCTGTGATTAGGTAAAAGTGGACTGTATTGGTTGTTTACGTGTTCGATCCAAAATGCGCATAAAAAGACTGACTCACCGATGATGATGGCGTTTTCCTGGGCCCAGTACTTACGAGTGCAGGTGACGAAGCGACGACAGTAGATGATGCACATACAACTTGGATCGTACACGAGAATTGAAAAATGATATAATTTTAGATAAAAACGCCGGGTGACCTGGTCGTTTCGGGTTATGAAAGGTAAAATTGTGCGAAGACGCGTAAGGGAAGTGAAGGAACTCAATGAGATTGGGAAGCAAACGGCGAGCTAATGAAAAGGGAGGGAGAGCGGGAAGCGGCTACTGACGAAAGGCCTGAGCCTGGGCAAGAAAAATCATGAGCGTGTTTTGAAAGCGCGAACACCGCCCACCCAAAATTATGTATTTTGAAGACAAAGGAATGATTTATATATTTACATATGTACAAGGTGATACTCCAAACCCTAAACTAGGAAGTAGGATTATCAGGAGAATCAACAGAAGGGATAGACACCAACTTTGCCACGGGTCGCAGGTAACTACCTTTGCTGGTGCGCACTCTAGCTCTCCGGGCAACTCCATCCTCTCCAGCAATCAACTCTTCCACTATGGCGAGGGGCCATTCCAATGCTGGGGTATTGTCTGTGATTACATAGACAGGCTCACCAACTTGGAGCGGAGGTCGGGGTGTTGTCCATTTGGGACGGACTGTCAGAGCTTGCAAGTAACCTTTAGACCACTGCCTCCAAAATTCTTGAGAGGCCCTCTGGACACCCTGCCAACGGGAAAGGTGGTTGATTGGAGTTTGTTGTAAGTCACATTCGGGCGGCGATACTAAGGGAGCTCCAATTAAAAAATGACCTGGGGTAAGGACTTCAGGGTCGTCGAGAGGATGAGAAGAAGTTTTGCAGAGAGGTCTACTATTTAAAACAGCTTCTACGCGGCATAGAAGTGTAGCCATCTCCTCAAATGTAAAGGAGCGGTTACAGGTTACTTTTGAAAGTAGGCGTTTTGTAGCCTTAACTGCGGCTTCCCAGAGTCCACCCATCCATGGAGCCCCAGGGGGATTGAATACATAAGCAATTGAGCGTGCAGAGAGGTAATCCTGCAGGGTTGGTTCTGAGGACTGAAGGAAGTCCAATACTTCTTTTGCTTCTCTAGCTGCTCCTTGGAAGTTTGTGCCATTATCGCAATGGATCTTTTGACATAGGCCGCGTCTTGCAATGAATCGGTCAAGTGCTGCCTTATATGACTCCGTGCTCAAGTTGCCCACAAGCTCCAAATGTGCTGCCTTCGTACTCAGACAAACAAATATGGCGAAGTAAGCCTTATTAATCTTAGCATTGCGTCTGGTGGATTCTTTAATGAACAATGGCCCAGCCATATCAACGGAGGCAGTGCTGAATGGGCGACTCGGAGTCACCCTTGCTCGAGGAAGTTCCGCCATTACAGGATGCTGTGTCTTAGCTCTGGCTTTAGCACAAATGTGACAGTGCCAAATGCGATGTCGAAGGAGTGAGCGCAGACAAAGGATCCAGTATTGACGTTGTATTGCTGCTTGAACTGCTTGTGGACCTGAATGTAGCATCTTGATATGAAAAAGGTCACAGATTAGGCGACTTATGGGCGCTTCCTTAGGAAGAATGATTGGATGCTTGCTTCTTTCAGGAAGTAGAGACTGCTGGAGCCGACCGCCCACCCTAAGAAGGCCCACTTCATCAATGAAGGGCAGTAAGTGGCGAAGCTGTTTGGAACCTGGGCGACCCTTTGATAAGCACTTAAAATCCTCTGAGAAATAATGAGACTGAGTCAACTGGAGCATTATTTGAAGAGCGATGTCTAATTCTTCCACTTGGAGAGTTTTCGTAAATTTGATTTGACCTTTATTTTTAGAATTAGTGATGAAGCGCATCATCCATGAGAATATACGCTGAAGTCTAGTGAGTGAGGAGTATTTGGCCATGATGGAAAGTAAATATCCATTTTGCTTCGATGTTCCGGACCCGAGAGTCGAAGTATGTAAACTCAACTCAGGTAATGGTTTCATCTCGGAAAACTGAGAGTGAAGGAGTCAGGTCGAGGGCTGAGGCCAGTCACCAGGATCTTCGAGAAGGAAAGAGCGTCCATTCCACCAAAGAGAATGATTGACTAGTTCCTTAGGCGATAGTCCACGCGAGGCGCAGTCAGCAGCATTGTTAGCGGAAACTACATGCCGCCAGTAAGACAGCCGTGCTAACTCAAGTACTTTTACTATTCTATTGGCAACATAAGTCTTCAACCTATGCGGAGGGGTTTTCAGCCACGCTAAAACTGTAGCAGAGTCGGTGAACATGTAGAATTCTTCAATATGGAGCTGCTTAATAAGAAAGGACATTGAATGAAGCAGTTCTGAGAGAAGGACTGCACCATTGAGCTCGAGTCGCTGGATAGTCTGCACTTGCAGAGGTGCTACTCGTGTCTTGGCTTTCAGTAGCTCCACTCGTGTGCCGTGACAGGAGTCTGAGCGAAGGTAAACCGAGGCTGCAAACCCCAACTCTGAGGCGTCACAGAATCCTATCAGCTGGTAGGATGTTGCATCCTGAGATACGCAGAACCGAGGAATAGAAATGTCCTGAACTGCTGGTAACTGCGTAGCAAAGTTCTTCCATCGTTCGGACAGATTATTTGGAAGCTCTGAATCCCAATCCAGAGAATGGGTCCAGAGCTCTCTCAAATACACTTTCGCCCAAAACACAACTGGCGCCGCCCACCCTAAAGGATCAAAGATGGACGCAACTTGAGATAGAATCGAGCGTTTAGTATTTGCAGGTCTCGGCACCTCTATTTTGTAAGTGAAAATGTCTAGTTGTGGATTCCACTGTAAACCAAGAATGTGTAGAGTAGGACAAGGGTTGGACCGTAGCGTAAGCACATCTGCTCGATGATCATCTGGAAGGTCCTGCAGAAGCTGCGAACAGTTGGATGCCCATTTGCGAAGCTCGAAACCACCGCGACTCAAAAGCTGTGTGAGTTCAGAACGTAGTTGAATTGCTTGGTCAATGCTAGCAACAGAACAACAGATATCATCCATGTAGCAACATTCCTGGAGTGCCTGAGATGCTAATGGAAACTCAGAGCCATGGTCTATGACGAGTTGCATGAGTACTCTTTGAGCCAGGTAAGGCGCTGGCTTGAGGCCATACGTCACTGTCTGCAACTGGAACTCCTGCAGTGGTTCATTTTCAGACTGTCGCCAAACGATATGTTGATATACACAATCTTCTGGGACCAATTGGATTTGCCGATACATTTGCTTGATATCAGCTGTCACTGCAACAGCATAGAGTCTGAAAAAAGATACCACCTCACTAATGTCTTTCTGCAATGGAGGACCAGTATGCAAACGATCATTGAGGGATAAACCAGAGGAATCCTTGCAAGAGGCGTCGAATACAACTCGAATAGGGCTAGATATGGAGTCACGTAGAACAGCAAAATGAGGAATGAAGTACCTGCCTGCTACCACGGCTGTTCGCATGTGCCCTGAATGAAGATACTCTGTGAGGAAACTCTGGTATGCCGCGTACAGGCTAGGTTCTTTAAGTAGTTTTCTCTCCAGATTCAACCAGCGCTTGGCTGCCATCTCCTTGGATCGTCCGAAGGGCGTGTTGTTTCTGTTTTCATTGAATGGAAGATGCACCACATAATGACCAGACCTTGAGAAGGTGTGAGTATTTTTAAAATGTGACTCAACTATCGCATGCAAAGGATCAACTGGTTGAACGTGATTGACCTCTTCAGTTTGCCAAAATTTCTGAAGTGATTCTTCCAAAGTTAAACCACATATAAGACCAGTTAGGTTGTCAATCAGAGGTGCGTCCTGAGTAGACGGAGAAACTCCCATAATCACCCAACCGAAATTGGTTTGAACGGCAGCTGGTTCGCCACCCAATATGCCGTACCCTGCTTGGAACAACGAGGGATACAACGACGCGCCTAAGAGGAAATCTATCTTTCCTGGAATGTGAAATTTTCTATCTGCAAGATCAAGGTGAGCAAATTTGGAGAACACATTCGCAGAAAGAGCCACTGTGGGCAGATTTGTACAAACCTTTCGGACAACGACAGCTTGGGAGACGAGGGTTTCAGAATTTAGACGTCTAGAAGAAAGAACCAGTTGAACTGCGCCCTTGGAGATGCCGACAGAAGTCTGTAACGCTCCAACCAGGGGGATAGAGATGGGTTGGACATCCAACCCAAGTCGCTGAACACAGTCAGCTGAAATCAAGTTGACCTGTGAACCACTATCAATGACAAAACGTACCGGTACCCATTGGGAGTTCCGATCCTTGATGAAACCCTGGGCTGTTCCCAACACCACTACATGAGAACTAGGTGGAGTGGGAGAGACCCCTGTTAGCAGCGAGACATCGCCTACGCTATTTGATGAGTCGGAATGGTTTGTGTGACTTGCAGAGGAGCCTGGGTTTAAGTCAATTTGAACAGACACGTCAGCACTCTGAGTCCCAGAAGTTGAGGTTGATGCACGAGAAGGTTGCATATGGAAATTGTCTGTTGCAGAAGGGTTAGTGGCGGCAGGAAGCACAATGCCATGAAGAGTAGAGTGGTGACCAGAGGATCTACATGTACTACAACGTCCTTTGGAGGTACAAATGGTAGCATAATGGTCACCTGTACACTTCAAACATTTTTATGACGTACGACGAGTCTTTTCCTCTGATCCACAGGGAGTGCTAAATAAATGTCGCAATTGCGAAAGGGGTGATTCTCGTGACACAAAACACATGGTTTCGGAGTTGAAGAGGCGGCTGATGTACTTCCATCTGAAGGAGTGATCATTAAAGAATTTTGAAAAGACTTCTTATTATTAGAACTACCCTTGAGCGTACTACAAATTTTAGGTGACTGAAGCTGCACTGTTAATTCCTTAATTTTGCATTGGTTTTGAACAAACCGGAGCAATTGATCAAATTTAGGTAACGAAGAGTCATTTATTCGGCCTTGATCGAACATAACACGTATCCTAGAAGGGTAGGCATCGCATCGCCCAAGTAAACATAATAAAATCGTAAGGATCTTCTAACTTGAGATTTGTAAAGGCCTCCATATTCGATTTAAAAATAGCTAAGAAGGATTGCAACTCTTCTACTGAGTCACCTGAAATAGGAGAAAACTCAAAGAGTTTCTTCAGATAATGAGTAGCTAGAGTCCGTTCTGAAGCGTACTTATCTTTGATGGTATTATAGGCTATATTGTAATTTGCATCCGATATCGGAAGGTGTTCTATCATGGATAAAGGTGTACCAGTAAGAAAGGAACGTAAATAAGTCAGCTTAGCAGTAAGAGGGTAATCAGCTTCATGTACCATCGAATTGTACAATGAGAAAAAATTATTAAAGGCATTCATGTCGCCATTCCACGTAGGAATGATTATTCGAGGTAGCTTCAATGAATAATTGCGGCTGTCTATGGAGAGGGTAGAATTATTTGCGCTCGATGTTTCACCGGCGTGTGTTGCTCGAGCTCCATCCATTATTCGAGTAAGCGATTTTTCTAGTCCCTTTATCTTAAAATACATTTCGTCAAATGATTTGGAGACAGTTTCTACCGGAAGTTGATCGGCCGGAACTACATCTTCATTTAACTCGACGATTTCCAACTGGAGAAGATCGAAACTCGGCTCGTAAAGAGCTCAGCGATTCACATCGAGCTAGGGAAATTCTCGGTATTACCCGGTTCAACGTTGCCAATTAGATCGAAGGTTGCATTAAGTTCTGCGAATGCAATCTCCCTTTCGCCGCAACTGTCGAATTGAGCGCTTGGCCTCATCTGGAGTTGCCATTGTCTTCGAAAGCCGTGAAGAATTAAATTGACGGCAAATATGGAAAAATTGAGGAAATAAAGGCGGATTGGGAATAGGAAAAATGGTAATAAATGGATTTATTGAGATCCGGGCCAAAGTGGACCAAATTTCTGTTCGGTACAAATGAACGAATTCTCAGTTAGGAAGACGTCTAACTGATGCGCTGATTCTGTGATTAGGTAAAAGTGGACTGTATTGGTTGTTTACGTGTTCGATCCAAAATGCGCATAAAAAGATTGACTCACCGATGATGATGGCGTTTTCCTGGGCCCAGTACTTACGAGTGCAGGTGACGAAGCGACGACAGTAGATGATGCACATACAACTTGGATCGTACACGAGAATTGAAAAATGATATAATTTTAGATAAAAACGCCGGGTGACCTGGTCGTTTCGGGTTATGAAAGGTAAAATTGTGCGAAGACGCGTAAGGGAAGTGAAGGAACTCAATGAGATTGGGAAGCAAACGGCGAGCTAATGAAAAGGGAGGGAGAGCGGGAAGCGGCTACTGACGAAAGGCCTGAGCCTGGGCAAGAAAAATCATGAGCGTGTTTTGAAAGCGCGAACAATGAATGTAACTTATTACGGAGTGAACGTTGTTTATTTTCTTTTTGTGTTTAACATTTGTGTGATGCGCATCTACTGGTAACTATAAGACAAACAATTACATTAAGGAATACAGGAAGAAGGAAGTTTAAGAGGATATGAATTGAAGAAAATCTAATGTTCAATTTGAAATATGAAAATATGTAATGATTAATTATGCCGAGGATGTGGCAAATTTTCTTGGATTGGAATTGTATCCTGGGGGAGTGGAAGAGAGGGCTGCATGGCCCTAACTCCCCCAGGTGGATAAATAAAACATTCAATCAATCAATCAATCAATCTCTCTCTCTCTCTCTCTCTCTCTCTCTCTCTCTCTATCTTTTCCTTCTGATTTTCAGTCTTTCGTCAGTTGTGAAAGCCATCGTATCAACGAGACAGTGGAGATTCTGAGTGCGGATCCTCAGATCAAGATTGGGATATCTTAGATTAAGATATCCCAAAAATATGTTACGAGGAGCCACTTGGCTACGTGGAAGCGAGCCTTTTCAATAAGTAAATCTTGAGTTCAAGCCTCAAGTTTTGCGTTCCGTTTTCGAATGAATGAACGTCTCACGTTACTCGACCGCCGCCTGGGCTTGCTTTTTTCGTTTCTTAAAAATGTATTTACTTAGAGATCAATACATGTTAAAGTATTACACCTCATTGGTATGTGTACCGCTGACATTAAAAATGATGTGATTGCTCTTTACACCCCCAGGGGGGGGGGAGGTTGTGCGATGGTATAGGCTGGGTGGATGGCTGAGAGCAACCTGTACTCGCTCGTCAGAAGTTACCTGACAGACAGAACTGCTACGATCGAAAGTAGGCATGTCTCCGTCCGGAGAAAGATTGAGAAGGGGTGCCCACAGGGCTCGGTCCTAGGACCAGCACTCTGGAATGCCTTCTTCGAAGGTCTTCTCAGGAAACTCATGGAGACTGACTGCGAGCCGTACGCCTATGTGGATGACTTGACTGTGCTGATCTTTGCAGAGTCAGTCCGCCAAATTGAAGAAAAAACCCACCACGTGCTCCGCACTGTCAACCAATGGTGCGAGCACGTCAAGATGCAGGTGGCTGAGGAAAAAACCCAGCTAATCCTCTTGAAGGGGAAAGTGAATAATCCACCCACAATACGCTTTGGCGGCCACAGGCTCCTTCTTGAAAAGCACGTCAAGTATTTAGGAGTGAATATAGGTGAGAGGTGGGGTTTCAACCAACACCTCCAGTCCCTTAAAGGCACTACCATTGCAAGGTTTGCCTCACTGCGTGCCATTACTAAGGCCACTTGGGGTGTGTGTTACCACGACACCATCCTCGTGTATAAGGCCATCTATTTAGGTGTGATTGGCTACTGCCCTGTTGTCTGGGGTAGCAAACTAACAGTCAATCAAAAGAGAGTATTGGCCCAATCCCAGAGAGCCGCGCTCCTGTGGATCACCAAGGCCTACAAGACTGTATCAACGGAAGCACTCCAGGTGATCACTGGTCAGTTACCAGTTGATTTGGCTGTTGAGTGCATGATTGACAAGTGGAGAGTGAAACAGGAGCTTCCCCGCTTTGGGCTGAACTCCGTGCGGATCTCACCACAGAACAGAAACTTGCCGCCATCGATGAATGGGCTCTAGAGAAATGGCAAGCGAGATGGGAATCCTCGTCAAAGGGACGTGATACGTATGAGTTCTTCCCCAACATCCGTGAACGTCTTTCTAGAAAATGGGTTGAGCCAGACCACTGGACGAGCCAGTTCCTCACGGGACATGGTGACTTCAATGCGCGGCTCCACTTCTTTTCTCTGAAAGACTCTCCATTATGCACGTCTTGTGCCTCCAGTGCGGAGGAAACAAGAAACCATGTGCTGCTCCACTGTAGTTTCTACAACAGTGAGCGACGGTTGTTGAGAGGGCAAACGAACTTAGCAGCTTTGACTGCTACAAAGGAAGCCTATAACCATTTTGCAAAGTTCGCAAAGAAGGTAATGGCTAAGAAACGTGGTTATAGTTGATCAGTCCTTTTGAAACTTGCCACCCAAGTAAACAGTAAGATCAGGTAGGGAACCAGATTAAGAACTACTCCCAGATGGTACGGGATTCCTCAGGTGGTCACCTCCGCGCGGTAACACACGGGCAACAGCTCTCTACGGTGAGACTGGCTAACGACCACATACCTGCCGTACCTCCACAGGTCTGAGTTCGGTGGATGCTGCAGGGGCCGGCCTCTTGCATATTAGCGAAACCACAACTTCTATGACTGATATAACCCTCGTCGAGGGTTTAGGTACAGTCATGAAATAAAGAAACAGATCTGTGTGTCTGTAGTTCGATTTGCGGGAGAACGGCTCATCCGATTGAGCTGGTTCTTTGTTTGTTTTGTTCGTTATTTTTTGTAGACACCAAAATAGTGTTATGGACGATTTCGGCCGATGGGAAGGGGGGGGGCGAAAATGTACCTAAAACTAGGGTTTTTCGCATTTTTCTCAAAAACAGCTCAAACGATATTGATTGAACTTTCAAATTATCTTTTACCAATCAATACCTAACTTTTCTTCTCCATACATATCTCCATGAAAATACGGTGAACGGAGATATGGGCCCCTGAAGCAAAAATAGGTTTTTTACGCTTTTTGGCAAAACGGCTTCAGCGATTTTCACCAAACACACAGGATGTTTTCAAATAGTTGATACCTACAAATTCTTCTCAATAAATGTTCCTGTGACGGTCCATTGAACAGAGATAAAAATCAATATGTGTCGAAAATAACGTTTTTTCTAACATTTCCGTAAATTCCAGGGTAACTTTTTCACCAGATGTGATAAATCCTAATGGAGTGTCCTTTAGTCACACATACCAACATTCGTTCTCTATAACTATTTCTGTATATATATGTTGAACGGAGATATAAGCCACGTTAACTCAGAAAAGGAGATTTGTCGAATATTAATTTATCGGTATTCCAATTTTCTCAAAAACGGCTGTAACGATTTCGATCAAACTTTCGGAGTAAACTCAGCTAACTAGTCCCTACATTTTGTTCTGCATACATGTTCGTTTAAAAATGCATTGAACGAAGATATAGGGCCCGCATGTTCGAAATTACGGGGATGGCGGAAAGTTGTGTGTTGCTACGCACCAGATATTTATTTATACAGGGTAGAGGTTATGGTGGAGGGGGGGGGGGTGCTGCAAGCCGGAAGTTCCCAGTTCCCCGAGCCGCGTTTCAATTTGGCGATTTCCAGCGTCTGCCAATATGGGATGGCTCTGTTGCATTTAATGCAGAGGGTAACAGCATTTCAGAGTAAACCGCTAATTTTGAGGCTGTTTAAGGATTAATTTATCGGTATTCCAATTTTGTCAAAAACGGCTCTAACGATTTCGATCAAACTTACGGAGTACTCTCAGCTAACTATTCCGTACATTTAGTTCTACATAAATGTTTCGGTAGAAATGCGTTGAACGAAGATATAGCGCCCGCCTATGTAGGTGGTGTTCGAACTTAAAGGGGTGGCGGAAAGTAGTATGTTGCTACGCACCAGATATTTAAATCATGCTTTACCATCAAGGTTTCGTCCGATCGGATGGCCGAGTAGGCATGCACAACCAGAGCTCAAACGGAATCCTTTGTGCGTAAGAACGAAGTTTTCAAACCACGTTAAAGACAAAACACAGCCTGTACAATCCCCATGCCTTGAAACTAGAAGCGAAAATGTCCTCGAAAATGTTCACACTATCCTGTCATTTGGAACTGTCGATGCAAGTAATCAAATCAAAATCGTTGACAACTGTAGGATTAGTTTTGAGAAGAAAAATATTTGGCGCTATAGTTAGTTTTGAAATCCGTATTTTGACGTCCTATGGTAATCGTTGGAGGCACGAGAGATGCGGCTTGAGTTAGAGTTTGAGAAATAAATAAATGAGCGTGGTGAGCGTGAAAGAGGTCTGTATTAACATTGGAGACAAAAAACGATATGAGTTTGAGTGCGAATTTAAGGGCGAACCAAAGGGTCTCTGAGTAGGTGAACTGGGCTGTAGGGACGAGAGTGACGCACGAGTGAGTAGCGTGAGAACTGAGAGACGAGCGTGCATTTTTGGGTTGGGTTTGAGAAGAGCTGAGAGTTGGAATCTAAAGCGAAGAGGTGAACCGAGTGGGAAAGGAATGTTCTGGAAAATCCTCAAAAGGGGGAAATCCGTTGTCAGCTTCTGAAATGTACTCAAACCGCTTGTTGACAGGAGAAGACCACTGAGTGGTTGTTAGGACTTCCCTTCAGCTTCCATCAAAAAAGCATCAGGTCAGAAAGAGCTGGACCCGATGTTTAGCCTGAAACAAGGACCAGGGGAAAAAACATCCAACGAATTCGAGTTGAGCCAAACAGTAACCATCATGCTACGTATAAAGCCGGTTTAGTTCAGCCGCTGTCACTCAATCGCGTTCACAGACACACACAGGTCGTTTCCCCAAATGACGCTTAGCACATTTAATAGCCCTTGAAACGTAACGGTCCTAGGAATATATAAAGTTTTCTTCAGCCAATTACATGAATTTCCTTCTGACTATCGCTAGAGAAAATAAAAAGGGGAATTGGGTTTCTGCCGAAAGAGAGGGGAACTACAAGAACACGAGAGGCGGGGGATGTTATCGAATTGGGTTTTCAACGCTCGGGAAACCCTGATGGGTTCTAATTGTATTCTCCTATACCCAACTGGATTCTTAAATTTGAAATCAATAGAAAAACTGAGTAGAAATCTCTTTATTGCTATACTACATTGAATACAATTAGATGTCTTGGTGTTATTGTAATTGGAGGCGTACCAAATTCCAATATACTCTGATGAGACAGCCTACGTGGGTTGATTGCTCTACCTTAGGGTCGTTTAATCGATTTTACTCGTACTTCGTAAACGGAGTAATCCAAAATTTTGAAAGCATTTAGTTGGCAAGTGTATCTTATAGTTTTGGGATGTGTCGTTAGGGCAGTAATAAAGGTTAATTCGTGTGTTGTATTTTGCGATGGACCACGGAAGGTAGGAAGGAAGGTTTTGTGTATTTTTCCTTGTGTAGTCGGTTATATTTGTTCGGTACGAGACTCAAGTTAGTGAGTGATGGTATACATATATGTATGCATTTACGTATGTATGGATAAAACAGTTTAAAAACTTTATAATCCAGGAATCATTTGGGAATGACGTAAAACGGATATTTTGGTGCCCACTTTTGTAAATTTGCGTTTTGTTCCTTATTAACTATTTTGTAAGGCTCAGATATGAACGAAGGCTTTTATTTACAACGTGTCATCGAATTCATGTGAGGTCGAGGAAACTTGTGTGTTGCGCTCCACACCTCATACCCCCTCTTCAAATCTTCCTTGCGAGTGAAATTATTTGCGCGCTCGGACTTCGAAAATAATCTTGAAGGCATAAACTGTCTGTGCGTCGAATATGCAAGAAGGCAGACTATGGAAACGAATTGGAATTTTGTGCAAGTCATTGGAGCTGACAGGTTCAAGGAGTCCCTACTCCAAGTGGCGGGCAGAAGTGCCAACATTGGCCGCGTGATTTCCTTTCACCTCACCTACGGCCCGAAAGGGATGGGGCAATAGAGCACAGGACAAGAGGGACAGGGACAGCGAATGCGTGAGCTGGGGGCGATGGCGAGAATGGAGTTGGCAGTGTCCGCTCGAGTGAACGAGGGGAGCGATTGTTTTTCAACCGCAACGTCGGTTTGCTTCAATGTTCACAGCTCAGTCAGTGACGCCTTGAACGTCCTGTCTTGTGGAAGGCGGAGAGCGATGGCTGTGACCCGTCTCGCACGCCCTGGTCAAAAGGATTTCTTATTTCACAAGGTAAAATTCTCCTCCTGCCTTTCGGAGCGAAGGCGCGCCGCAGCTACTTCATCGACGAACCAACCTGTTTCCAAAATCACCTAACACACTCTAATCACCGTGTGCTTGCAGTCATCCCGTCAATCATTAATGAATTGCCTTCAAAAAACTTTGTCAATTTCGATCAAACTGTGCGAATCATTGTCCTCGAAGTCCACGGTTTGATCTTTTTCTCGTTTGAACAGCGTTGCGATGAGTGATTGTGATATTATACGTTTTTGGCCGCAAAACTCTCGTACTCAAAATATTTAACACGTTCCGTTACAAAACTGTTCGCAAACGATTATATCTTAGGTATTAAAGAAATTGGGTTATATCCGCCAGTAGGCAAATTACTAAAGTTAACGTACCTGTTAGGTGAGTCCGTCTCCTCTGGCTTGTGAGTTACTGTGGGCAAGCGCTTTTGATGTAAAGACATCGAAAGCGCTTGCCCACAGTAACTCACAAGCCAGAGGAGACGGACTCACCTAACAGGTACGTTAACTTTAGTGATTATATCTTACTCCTTTATTATTTCCCCTTTTTTGTACTTTCCTCCGCCTATTAAGGAAAATTGCCCTAACAAATATCTGGAATGATGCTTCATTTGACATTTCTCACCTCCGTGACGTCGACGTTCAAGCCCTTTCTACAGAAACGTTGTTGACTGGAAACAAAATGCAAATGTCAAAATCGAAAATTTTAAACCGTTAATAACAATACGTTTTCTGCGCTTGCATCTATTGTCATAGAGCTGTTTATGTAGTACAAAATGTCGGTATTGAATAATTGAAGACGCCCTTGAAGTTCGATTTAAGTCAGTACGGTTGCTTAGCGCAAACTGTAGAAATAAAAACTCTTCGTTATCAGCGAGTAGTTTTATTACAGAGGTGTTTATGGTGTGTACGTACATATATAAGCGACGACGTAAGTCTAATCGAAGCGAGTACACTCCGAAGACAACGCCCCACATCCCCTCCCCTTCCTCAACCCCTTCCAGTCCTAAGAAACTGCCCGCAATCTTATTTCCCAGTTTCAGTATAATGAAGAACAAAATACTATACACCGGACTAGCTCTAAAATTGCGCATAGTGACTCATGACGTCTCAAAACTTAACAATCTGATGATCAATTTAGTCAGCAGCTTGCAACACTTTGGTTATAACGTGAAAATTCGGCTTTGACTATTTGGATCGAACTCACAGTGTCTCTATAATTAATATCTGCATATTATTCTGTGTAAATATTTCTTGGTCAACGCCAAGAATTAAATGCCAATATCTGGTGCACCTCCGTAAGTTCGAACACCAGCTACATATCTTCGTTCAGCGCATTTCTTCAGGAACATTTGTAGAGAAAAACATATGCGGGAGCTATATCTTCGTTCAACGCATTTCTACAGGAACATTTATGAAGAACAAATTGTAGGGACTAGTTAGTTGAGAGTTCTTCGTACGTTTTATCGAAATCGTAAGAGCCGTTTTTGAGAAAATTGGAATACCGATAAATTAATATTCGACAAATCTCCTTTTCTAAGTTAACTTGGCTTATATCTCCGTTCAACATATATATACAGAAATAGTTATAGAGAACGAAATGTGGGTATGGGTGACTAAAAGACACTACATTAGAATTTATGACATCTGGTGAAGCAGTTACTTCAGAATTTACGGAAATGTTCGAGAAAACGTTATTTTCGACACATTTTCATTTTTATCTCTGCTCAATGGACTTTCAGAGGAACATTTACTTAGTACAATACGTTGATATCAACTATTTGAAAACATCCTGAAAGTTTGGTGAAAATCGTTGAAGCTGTTTTGCCAAAAAGCGTAAAAAACCTATTTTTGCTTCAGGGGCCCATATCTCCGTTCACCGTATTTTCATGGAGATATGTATGGGGAAGAAAAGTTAGGTTTTGATTGGTAAAAGATAATTTGAAAGTTTAATCAAAATCGTTCGAGCTGTTTTTGAGAAAAATGCGAAAACCCCTACTTTTTGGTACATTTTCGTCTCCCCCCCCCCTTTCCATCGGCCGAAATCGTCCATAACCTTATTTTGGTGTCTACAAAAAATAACGAACAAAAATAAAAAAGAACCAGCTCAATCGGATTAGCTGTTCTCCCGCAAATCCAACTACAGACGCACACACACGGACCATGCGCCGAAATTAGGTTTTTTAGACTCAGTAAGCCTCAAAACGTAAAGATCTGAAGAAAACCCGACTTTTGGTTTATTATTCATTCTGAATAATAACCCTATGTTTTCGGTCACGAAAACTTTTTTAACAACCCCCCCTCAAAATTTGATACTTTACGTTTCAAGACATGGAGATTCCAAATTTGCAATGTCCGTCCACCGTCCCCCGTCCGTCGTCCGGGCCGTTTTGTGCCTTTAACGTGGTCTAAAAAATTCGTTCTTTCGCCCAAAAATCCGATTTGGTATCTAGTAGTGCCCGCCATCTCGGCAATCCGATCGGACGAAGCCCGTGGTTGTAATGGGCAAAAAACGGTTAAAAAAATTAACGAAACGCAGTACAACGCGGGAGCTACAGCGTCCCTCCCTCCCTCCCATCTGAATAAAAAACAACCGTTGGCGGGCGCGTCCTCGCCTCGCGGGCGGGCGGCAAAACTCCCTAGCTACAAGCGTTTCGTCGTTTGAATTCCCTCCACCCCGCCCGTCTCTTTAAAAAACCAACCGCTCTCGAGGCTCGCTTCCCTCCCAACGACTCCGCCTCCCGCTCTCCACTCAACTCCCTTTTCGCCTTTCGCTTCGAGCGCCCCCGTTCCAATTTCCCCGACGTTTTGGTTTTAATACGATTCAATTTTTTTAGATTCTTTCGTTTCATTCTCATTTTGGTTTTTTTCATAGATTTTTGGTTAAATTTTGATATTAGTATTTAGCGTGCATGTTTTCATATTAAAATTCAGTTTTTTCTAGATACTTTCGTTTTATTTTTTTGTTTATTTTAATATTACGATTCAGTTCTTTTCGACCATTTTTTGGGTTTCATTATGATATTTTTCGATGCTGAATCGAACAGGATGGGTCTCGGAGCATTAATGCTAGGTCAAGCTGTTATTACCGTTGTGTAATAATTTGCAGGGTTTTTTTCTGACACGATTACAATACTTTCCATTCCATTTGGTCAGCGGAAAGTAAAAATGAGTAAAAAAAAAACTTTTTTTTTTTAAACGAATTTTTTCAACGTAACCGCTCAATTCACTTTGATTAACCACGGATTACAAACCTCAATGGCGGGGCAAATGTACGTTTCTTAAAGCTAATCTATAATCTCGCGCTCTATCATGTTTTCCGTCAAGGTACGCTACATCCGAAGAAAATTCCGCGACGAGTTGCTGAGAACTGTACGATTATTTAGAAGTCACGGTGTCGCTTCGACGGAGCATTACAAATAAGTTGTAACGTAAAGAAGTGACGTTTTCCCCTTCTGATGGGGGACCGAAAATAGGTATTCTTTTTGTATCAGACGTTGTTTGGCTGCATCGAAATCTGTGCTAGAATTCGTGGCAGCATAGGTACTTGGATTCGTTTCTAATGGTCGGTGAATAGTCTCTCGAAATCGGGAGAGGTCCCCTACTAAGTTCTTTATAATAAGCGCACTACAAAAAGGGCGTATCAAATTATTTTTGGGTCGGCACCAATCCCATTGAATCATTCTAATAGTTCGCTTAGTTACAGGTTTCTAAAAAAATTTTATGTACCTGAAGATTTTCCTCGTCAAGAAAATGTGATGAGAATTTATTGGTATTGTTACACAAAAAAACTTTCCTGCTACCTAATTGATAAATATAATGTGATTGTGCTACTTCGAGCGATTTACGTGGGAACGGGAGTCAAACAAACGTATTCTTTTGGTTTATTATTCACTCTCAATATTTATTTATTGCCAAGATGTGACGCATGTACAGAGAAGAAATAAAATACTAAATTTAAAATAATCACGAATCTTGTCCACCAGGATATTCAAGAGTTCAAGAAACTTGTCAATCCCCTTCTCAAAATTTGACACTTAATGTGAAGAATGATAAACGCTCGAAAACAATACAAATATTGGAACGCGTTAAAAAAGTTAGCCTGCGAGTTTTTCTTATATTGTGAACACTCCAAATTCGTTTCGTGGAACGGCTTCGTCGGATAAAACGGCTTGACAACAGTGAAATCACAGTAAAGATAGTTGGGCACTACTTGAAAGAACTCGCGGGACCACTGGATATCGTTCCTACCTGGCCCGCGCTCATTTCCCACACTGCCTCCCGTCTCTCTCTAAATACCTGTAAAAAAAATGTCGATTTTCGTTGTTGCGGTGTAGTGAAGTCATGCTTCTTATCGTTTACTAGTATTTTTACTTTCCTTGGCTCTGCAAAGTAGAAAGGAAAGTTATGTAAGTGACTGAAAATTTTTTTTTGAGTTCTCTTCAGATCTTCAAGTTTCAGACCCCCCTGAGTCCGATAAACACTATTTGGGAAAATGGTTGTGTGTGTGTGTGTATGTGTGTCTGTGAACGATTTTTAGAGAAAACTACCGTATCAAATCCACTCAAACTTGATACCTAGCCTGAAGGTTACCATGGGACGCCAAAATGAGAGTATGAACAAAATCCACCGAAAGTTAACTATAGTTATCATAGTGATCAAAACACAAAATATTTTTTTTCTCAAAAACAGGTCTAACGATTTTGATTAAATTTTTTATATTGGTAGCTCCCAATATGGCAACTATACCATAAAATTCCCATTTATGGGAAAATTACGAGAGCAGCACAATAAATTATCGAAACTTTCGACGAAATCGATTTTAGCGCGGTTTTTAGAGAAAACAACTGTACCAAATCAGCTGAAACTTGATGTCCAGCCTACAGGTTACCATGAGACGCCTAAATAAGGGTATGGGCAAAATCCACCGAAATTTAACTATAGTTATCATAGTGATCAAAACACCAAATTTTTTACTAAAGTTAACGTACCTGTTAGGTGAGTCCGTCTCCTCTGGCTTGTGAGTTACTGTGGGCAAGCGCTTTCGATGTAAAGACATCATCGTCTGGCCGTTAAGTCAGTACTCACTTAACGGCCAGACGATGATGTCTTTACATCGAAAGCGCTTGCCCACAGTAACTAACAGTAACCTAACAGGTACGTTAACTTTAGTAATTTGCCTACTGGCGGATATAACCCAATTTCTTTAATACCAAATTTTTTTCTCCGAAAACGGCTCTAACGATTTTGATTACATTTTTTATATTGATAGCTATCAATAAGGGAATTATACCATAAAATTCCCATTTGTGGGAAAATGACGAGAGCAGCACAATAAATTATCAAAATTTTCGACGAAAAGTGGTTTTAGCGCGACTTTTTTCTTATAACCTCCGCTGGAATGTTAGTAGAATGTTAAAAAAAATTGGTATTGTAGTGGAATCCAATACCTAAAGGGTGAGTGTTTAAAAACTCTCATGAGATACATGGGGCTCACTCCAGAAATTCCTGAATTTCAACTACTGTCGTTTCGCTTACTACCAGTTCCAACAGTTATTACCCAATATCTCTGCAAAAGTAATTACTATCCTTCTTTTATAAAATCGTGTTTACAGCCTCTGTGTACCAATTGCTCAATAAAGGTCCTGGAATGAGTAAGAGCAGCACAATAAATTCCAGAACTGTAGGCGCTACCGTTTCCTGCAGCTGTGACGTGTTGTTTGTCCAAGTTCAAAGGCCATGCACATATGAATTGACGTAGAGCTAGGGAAAGTTGTGTATTGCAACGCACTAGATATTTTCTTATGGGACTCTTTCGGGATGTGACTCGGAGATGCTCTCCAAACATTGTCGTCTACTTGCTGTATTCTTAAAGTTGTTCGACGTTGGATTGAATAGACAGAGTTTTTGCGTAAAATGCGAAGTTACGTTTTGCCAAGTTTATACGAACTGAATCAAAAATATATTTTATGCTCGGAAGAATTGGGTAGTGACCATCTCTGACCACCCCCGCCCGCTTATGTATTTCAAATTACCGAAATCTGTGGAAATTTCAGGAATTCTACGTTAATTGGCAGAATGACATAGATCAGTGTTACTCGCAGAACTTTCAGTATTGTACTGCATCATTAGAAGAAGATTTGAGCGTCAAGTTATCTTCCCCCGACACCAGATCAAAACACCTTCTTTGAGCGTTGATGCGTCCCGCGCTTTCCAGTTTTTCTGCCATGGGGATGCTTCGCCTCCTCTTTTACCACGCTTCTTTCGGGACCATCGCACCGCCTACGAATTCGAACCCGTTCACTTCACTTACAGTTGACGTGATTCTCAATTTAGAGACGAACGACGCTGCAGTATTATTCAGCAACAAATTTCATGACTGCTCCAGGCATCTTTAAACTGACCAGCCGTCATTATCCGTGACCCCCAGAAAAAATGTAATAAAACAGCAATCACAGACCTTCCTCTCTGCCACTTGCGTCACAGGGAGATTAGTGATGAGCGAAACGTGAGTATCGACGAGGCAAATTACCGAAGCACTATCGTCGAAAGGGTCGGAGACCTCCTAAAGAATCGAACGCTTTGTTTCAAATTTAGGAGTACGAACACTTTACGTTTTGATTGTCGACATGCTTGGTCTTGTGTGTTTGATATTGGTAAGGTCCAAACATGGATTGGCCACCTATTAGTTTCTGTCGGCCGCTGCTCTCTCGTCTGTGTGCGATTTCGTATTCTGATCCCATCGCCAAACTAAACTGAAAAAATTTGCGTGTTGTTTGTTGAACACGTTTTTGTGTTCTACAGTTAACGTACCTTCCTAGAAGACAGTAAATGACTGAGTTTGGCCCGAAAAGGGCAGAAAGGCCGAAGCTGTGGGAACCAATAAGTTGACTTAAGAGATGGGAGGTGAGAAAGCAGAATCAGTTCGGGCAGTCTAACTCGTGGGAAGTGGTCCACACGCGTCTTAATCATTCTGAGAAATCGAACCAATGCTTCCATGACAAGACTACCTTCACCCTGACTGAAATAGACTTATATGGAAGAATGAACTGTCAGAGTGATGAACTGAGTAGGTTCTTCGTGTTTCCTTCTATCGTTCCACCTTTCTTTATGTCATTATCTTATTCGTACATTTATCGATAATATTCGACAGAAATGAGCTAGGCAGTCGAATATGGCAGACAAACAGTTCTTGTAATACCCTAGACTAATTGTTTCAGTTTCTTACGTTTTAAAAAATCCATGAAAATGGTGAGTCTAAAACGCCGAAGCAGGAGTGAGGGGTTTATTTCGGAGTATTTTTATTTATACAGGATAGAGGTTATGGTGGGGGGGGGGGTGCTGCAAACCGGAAGTTCCCAGTTCCCCGAGCCGCGTTTCAATTTGGCGATTTCCAGCGTCTGCCAATATGGGATGGCTCTGTTGCATTTAATGCAGAGGGTAACAGCATTTCAGAGTAAACCGCTAATTTTGAGGCTGATTCTGTGTTGCGTACATGCGCTGAACGTTATTTCACAGGGGAGTGGGGGCTGAGCGCCTAGAACCGTTATATTTTCGAAAATCTCAAATTAGGTCTCTCAACGCTTGAAAAAGTCTTATTATTGTTGTCTTTACAGAGTGTGACGACGAATGTTTATAACCTCAATTTATTTATTGACTAATATCTTCTCAAATGCAGTGGGTTTCTCAATTAACATGCCCATGTCCTGAAAGAAATGCAATTTTGAGGGTTGACCTGCGGTGCAGATTCAGTTTCACGCGGTTTCGAACTCCCTTACCAGGTTCCCCATTCTTCAGCCCCTTAGTCCTTAGGCGAGGAATAGATGTGTCTGGGCTTCACACTGCGCGATTCTCCAGAGTACGCGGCAAAAGCCGTTTCAAACAATACACCGCTACACCTCTCGTTTTACCTTACAATTCTGCACTCGGCTTTCCTCGCTCCAATTTAGATCTCAGCCCAATTGCCCTAGTTTTGGGGGGATATAGTCGCACAAACACATTTTTGCAAGTTATTACAAACACGATATCTCCGGTGCCCTTTTCTATGTTATCTTTGTGCTCAATGTAATTAATTGGAACGCTGGAAAAGAACAGAAACGTCCGTTTTGCTCTGCTCTACTTTTACGACGTGTTCTTCGCCTGTCGCTAACTACTAACTCTCTCGCGTGCTTAGCACAGTTGTCTCCAATTACGTACTTCCAAGTAAACCCTCACAATCACGCGACTTCCTCAATAATTTTATGACGTTTGAAGGTGAGAAAAGTGGCGTGATGCTTTGTTTTGTGCCCCTCAGTAAAAGTCGTTCGTTGGAGTTAACTCTTTTTAATTTCATAAATAAAATTATTCATTACAATCACGTCGAGTGTAGTTGATGGTCGTGAAACTGAAAACACCTGGTGGTTGAACCAAATGAACGAGTTGACCGAGCTGAGGACATTTTTGCATCAATAACCGGCGATCATTTGTAAAAGAACCTGTTTTTTCTGAATGACTTAGTAATACATAACCCCGGGCTACGCGACTAATTTACGAAGCGCTAACATAATCATTTCTAATCAAAGTTGGATTAATAGATCTTTTTATTTTCCGCGGATGAGAGTATTTCTCATCAATAATGACTCAACTTGGTGGCTAATAACAGCTCTTTCAACTCTACAATGTATGCAGGCTGTTATTATCGGGAATTATATTCTGCTCGCCCCTTGCACATTAATTCCCTTTCTCACATCGCCCTGGTTCGGTTCTCTTGCATCTGGCTACTTTGCCTTTCATGTCCCTTGACATTTCTGCTACCGGTTAACGTGAGCAAGGCGATTTGTAACTCAGCCATCGAGTGCAGATTGCAACTCCAAAGACCGAACGCAAATTACCTTATCTTTCCTCGTTGTTGATAAATTTTCCAAGAGTACAACCTGTAATATCTACAGCGTGGTTCACGGGAAGCTCTTAAAGTCAAATTGATCAGACGCGTTGTTTGGCCCTGGGTCAGACACTTTGGGAGTAGCATTTTTTAATCTTTTTTTCAGTGGGCGTTGGCATGTAGCAATAACCGTGAAGTGTCTTTATATATAAATATAAAATCAAATATTAATTTCACTTTCCGTGCCTTTGCAAATGGATCATGAGTAAATTATTTAAAAGAAATCGAATGGGTTGTCCACGTATTTAACCGTAATTCTGAAGTCTCAGGGAAGTCTCGCCCTGAGGTACGCGGTGCATATCCCAAGTAAATATTCCTGGTCGTTACGGTATTTATTTCTTGCGAGGTGGATAACTCCGATGCGGAGTAAATATCCGTTGTCGAGCGTGTTGCCAAATCTGGATCGAAATGGGCGAACCGTGGCTCCGTTGCAATGTTTCGCGGCGAACGAACTTTCAATTCAACGAACTAATTCACGAATATCTAACGACGTCCTTTAAAACAATTGTTTTAGTGCACAATTTTTCCGAGCCGAACAAATTCGTGTGGGAAGGATGATAGATTGATTCCCCGTTAAAATGAGCAAGCTGCGCGCATCTCACGGTGCTAGAAGCGTCAACTCGACCTTCAGCCGATGTGAGGATGTCTTCAGATCCGCTGGATTGAGGCCAAATAGAGGAGGAGCTGGGGGAGGAGAAAATGCGAGAAGCTACGACGAGGTTGAGACGAGGGTGTACTCGGTGTTTGTACGGTTTCCAGTTGCAGCGGAAAATACCGATTTGCCAAGGACACTGCGGGGTAGGCGAGCAGTTTCTGGTCGTTATAAGAAAAGAATGAAGGAGAGGCCGATGGGGAAAGGTACGAGTATTGTATCGAGTGAGGGCGATTAGAACCGCGGACGACAACGTATCGAGGTCTTTGACTATTATAGACCTTGGTTGAGACATTCCTATGCCTCACCCATTAATACCAGCCCGAGCCCCTCTCTTCCATCCGTCAGCTCCCACTTCTAGACCTACCCACTCATTAATAAATTACTATGATTTCTCTAGCCGATCCCTCTTTTTTCCGTCCAGCCAGCTCATACAAGTTGCCACATACCTTGCAAGGCGTGGAAAAAATGTACCCGCCTTCATAACATCTTCATTTCACACCTTCCATCTCGATCCTGGATGACCAAACAACGGCTCTGCTGTTGACGACCACTTTGTTATGAACTAGTTGCTGCGTCATTACGTCCGAGCTACTACAGAGGGACACAGGCCCAATTAACTAAGTGTTCCCATTTAGTAGGCCCCAAAAAGTAAAGATCTGAAGAAAACTTTTTTTGGCACGCTTGCTACACTTTCCTATCTTTGGGTAGAAGAAAGTAGAAAGACGCGTACGTAAACACTATCTACTTAATTTAATACAAACGTTCTTCTGTTATTGATACATAATTTGGCGTACGTTGTGTAGATAGTTTTTGAGAGTCATTCGCAACAATTAAACAACTTCTCCGGGTCGACGTTTTGCTCAATTTATTGAACTACGCGTGGGCTCGTATAATTCGCTTATTCACAAACCATTTTGAGCCTCGATTAACTATACTAATAAACACCAGAGATTGAAAATACCAAAACCCTTCAGCCGGACTAATTGGAGCGAAATGTCACGGATCATAGAGGAATCAGTCAAAGGACACGACTAATCCGATATACCCAAACAAACAGGTTCTTGACACGAGCGCATTAGATTTGTTATACGAATCATTCGAATAGTGCGTCTACAGTCAACCTCTTGCGCTAGAATGGTTGGAACGATTAAGGTTGAAAGTTTCCTCGTTGTTTAAATAATCTTCCAAGTAAAATCTAAAGTAAGGTCAAGGGAAATTTTCGTTGATTGGAAGAACGTGTAGTTAGAAGCCCAAAATGAACCAACTTTTTCGCACTGTAAGTGGCTTTTGTGCATTGTACAAACTTAAAAATGTGGTATTCTCTGCGTATCTGAGATCATCGGGGGATCTAGCGTATTCTGGGCGGGAACGTAGACGGATAAGTATCATCGTGGCATTTAAAAATTGGGAGAATTCAGAAGAGAAAACGTGAAAATCACGATATGTCCAGAATTGTTCACGCCATCAAAGGCTTTCATTCGTTGTACGAAAATACGCAGAAATAAACAACATTCAACAGTTTTCAAAATTAAATTTAATGTTAACGTTAAAATTTAACGTTAATAGAGCCAGAAGGATATACCGGCGGACTCGGGACCCCAATGCCAGAGCAACACTCCGAACTGCCATCATCCAGGAGAAACAAGGTCTTCCATCGCGCCATCAAAACGAGCCAAATGACAAAGCTGGTGGAATTTCGTGGAAACGGACAGCTCTGGGAACCCCTGGGGCAGACATTACAAGCCCTATTTAGGAAAAGCGAATGTGGAGGAGGTCTTAGCTGCGATGGAATCTCAGGCTGGCCCGTAGTATGATAGGTTCGCTGGAAACCCCAGGGAGTCGACAAGGGAGCTGACCATGGATTCTCCAAACGAGCCAGATATCACATAGTGGGCACTATGCGACCTTAAAGCCCAAAAAATTTCCTCGTCCAGATAAGATAGAAAGCAGTATGTTAAGGAAGGCTGAGCGAACCATCTCCTGCAGCCATCTTAATTTATTTAATGACTGCACCATCAAAAGAGAGGTGACCGGAATCAGTCAGGCTCGTGACAATGGAGGCTTCTTTCAATATTAATCAAAGCGTTAGAGATCTTGTTGATGGCTCCAACCTCACAGGCACATAATGTCGGTGTACTAGAGGAGTTCACAGAGGACGTCACTGTTGAAACTCGCAATGTTTTCCTAGAGGCACTGGCTAAGTACGTCGTAGCAGTTCTCATCGACATCAGAAGAGCGTTTGATAACCCAAGGTGGCCAGCACGCTTCAATGAGGTTAAAGGTCGGGGTATTAACTTATACTTCCTCGTCCTTTGACAAACAGAGCTACTACGGTTAAATGCAGGCATGTCTCAGTCCAGAGAGAGGTAGAGATGGGGTGCCCACGGGGCTCGGTCCTCAGACCAGTTCTTTTGAAAGCTTTCTTTAAAGCTCTTCTCAAGAGCCCAAAGGCGCAAGCATGTCAAAAGCTGTAGGTAACTGAGGAAAAAGCGAAGTTAAGTGGCTAGCCGTTAATACTTTATGGCGGCACAGACATCCTCTTGCGAAGCAAGTCAAGTACTTGGGAGTCAATATAGCTGAGAGGTAACGTTCCACCCAACACCTCCGGTCCGTCAAAGGCACTAGCCTAGCAACGTTTGGCTAATGCCACTTGGGGCGTGTGTTACTGTGACACAACCCTCATGTACAAGGCCATTTAGTTATGCATCATTGCTACGAGTACGTTGTCTGAGTACGTTCACAGTCAATCAAAAGGAGAGTACTGGCTCCATTCCTGAGAGTTGTACTCATTACCAAGCGATAGGGGAATCCTCGTCAAATGGCCATAGCATGCACGAAGTTTCGAACGCCTTTGGAGAGAGTGGATCGAGCCAGACCACTGGACGAGCCAGTTTCTTATGGGGCGTGTCGACTTCTTTTCTCTGAAAGACCTTCCATACTGCACGTCTTGTGCCTCCATTGCAGGAAACAAGAAACCACGTACTGCTTCATTGTAGTTCCTACAGCAGTGAGCGACAGTTATTGGAAGATCATCCAACTTCAACTGCTACTGAGCGTCGTATATTATCAACTTGAATTAGCAGTGAGCTGTCAAACTTTAACTGAACGCGTTATTAGTCATTATCTAAACCATCATCTCTTACCTATCAATTTGTGTCACATCGACGTATACTTCGTCTCATCCTGCTCATCATATTGACGATTCACAATTGGTTTCAGGTGGCAATTGTTGGTATAGCGAAGGGCGAACGGGAAAGTGCTCAGAACTCATAGAACAAATGGTCGACAAAGCAACTTGCTGCCGCACGGCGAATATGGCGACAGCCTGGAGTGCTCAGGACCTGGACTCTGGCTCACTGTTCTTCTGGAGAGTTCTCGGCGGAGGAGTTCCGTGTACACAATGTAAACGTAAGCCAAATACTGACGCATTTCAATGGGAATTGTACTTGTTTCAATTGTTTCGTTATAGTATTCAGTTGTTTACGTGAAGAAGTAGAAATATAATCCTAACGGTTATCTGGGAGAACCAACCACTCAAGAGACACTCTAACAACCTTTTAAATGAACCCAAGTCAACCACATTTCTTTGCAGCTCCCCATGAACGGCATCCAAAAAAGAGTTCACATCGATCACACTCAACTAAATGGGGAAACCATTTCTTGTAATTGTCGAAAGTAACAGTTACTTCCCTCCTGCTAGTACTCGCTCAGTATAGCCCAACTTCTTTCTTGGAGCGCTCAGTCAGATACTCTTCTCGGCAATGTTTCTGGAAACTCTCACGTTGAAACCATCGCACTCTGTCATCGCTTCGCTTGTTTTGGTTTATTATTAATTTTATTTCAGTCATGAAGAATTACTTACAACCCCCTGCCACCTCGAAATTTCATACTTTACGTTTCAAGACATCAGAATTCCAAATCTGCAAGTCCATTGTTGTACAATGGTTAAAAAATTAACAAAGACGCCTTTTTGGCAGTTTTATCGCAAATACGCCGTGCTCGATATCGTCCTCTAGGTATTTTTAGATGCTGGGTCAAACGGAACAATACGACTGCGTCTAGACTGAAAACAGAGAAATCGCAGTAATTATAGTGAGTCAAAGTCTACTTATTAAAAGAACTCGCGGGACAACAACTACAGCGAAAGTAATCGTTTCATAATTTGTACTCCCTCCCTCCCGCCTCATTAAAATCACCCATCAGCTCAACTCGCCACGGGCGTGCTAATTGCCTACGGGCGCCTGGGATATTTAGTTTTCGTCGTTCCATTGCATTCAGGTTATGTTTCGTATGGTTTACTGGTATTGTTCGATTCTGAATCGAATGGGATCGGTCTCGGAGGTGTGAGACTACGTCAAGCTGTGCAAGAGAGTAAGAAACCGTTGTTTAATAATTTGCAGCGTTTTTTGCTAGAGATCAGCATAGCCATCCAGTTATCTTGACAGCATTCGTGAAAACTTGCCACTTCTGAAGAGCATTTCTCGGTTTTAGCCTTTTCTCTCTTTTTCCTGCGTATAAGTACGTTTAATTTACTTTCCTTAACGAACGAACGATGATCATTCGGATCACCCAATCCTTTAGGGTTTTGTGGAAAGGTGCCATCAATTGATCCACGTGTTATTGCTCTAAACCTTTTTTAATAACTTCAGTTCGTATTTGCGATTGACAATTAAAATGAAGACCGATATTGAAAAGACGCGATCCAAGGTCCGTGGGCAAAACTTTGTTTGGACGTCATGGAATTCGAAGGGTAAAACTGTTTACTCCAGATGGGTAGAATACGATCAAACTATTTCCGACTGTTACATTTCTCTTAGGGTAACGGGGATTGACGAGAGAAGTTGTGTAGACTGGAATTCCGCTATAGAGTGAGAACCTAATAATATGGAGTGGCAATTCATCACTTCCTCACTTTTATTGCATTTTAACCTTCAGCTGCAACTCCAATTTTATCCGAGGTTGTAGCGCTATTTTTTTCGTTTGCAAGGATCGCCACAATTGTTCTAGGCGCTAGAAACTCCAATGGATGATGTCTTAGGAAGCTCCACCTTTCAAACAATGCGCTCAACGCTTGTCAGGGGTCTGTGCTCCGTTCTTACTGTGGTTCAAGTGCTGTGTGGCGGGTGTGGTATGTCCAAGCTCCTTGCAACTGTAACAAATCTCATCGGAGTTCGTCAAAACTGATGGTAGGGGACACACAACCAAGTGTTTCACTTTTTTGTCTGGTATCGAAACAAAACCAGATGACCAAATAAATAAACACCCGCCACAACTTTCATGTCGAGATTATATCACTCTACTCTTTGCTTGTAGTGATGATAGAGGGCGTAAAAATTAAAGAGGTCATGAAGTTGATCGAGCTATCAATAAATCTGTCAATATTATTGGTGCAGGTGTTACTTACTACTACCACTACTCTCAACCAGTTTTTATCCGATAATTCCGAAACAATGAATACTATCCTTTTTCGAAAGGGTCAAACTTGGAGTCTCACCTCTCTTCTGTGCACTAATTGCTCAATAATGGTAGGAGCACTACAAATAAATTGTATAGTTATGTGAATGAGCTGCGTTAAAAATGGATTCTCGATGAAACTGGTGAGTAGCTAAGGAAAGTTGTATGGTGCGTTCCATGTGATATTTTTCTATAAAATTTGTTGTAAATTTTTGAAAAATATAGAGTTGACCGACACAAGTTCAATGACTTGCGTTATAGTTTGCCAGTGCAATTTATACTGTCGCCGTTAACGCCGTAATAATATTTGGATGGAGGTTCATTTCTATTTGCAAAGGACGCTCCTATGAATAACTCTTCGTTTCAACCGCGCCTTGGGCATATCATTTAACTTTTGCTGCTCGTAACTTATACATCTTTATTCATACGCCGCACCACAAGATCGAAAGAATAAAATCGAATGAATGGGAAATGATAGCCTGGTCGGAAGGTCGTGCTTAGCACGATGTGAGGATTTTAATTGAGACCCGCCGGCGAATTAGTCAACTCATGTTAACTAACTGATGACGGTAGCGCAGGTTGGTGCGACGGAATATTTGTAACATCACGTTGAACATCGGATGAAATTTTAGCATTTTAGCGCTGGTGCAACGGTATCGCGTACCGGAATGCCGCTTTGGTGGTTGTAGGGGGGGGGGGGGGGGCGCGTTTCGGTATGCAATTAAAAAACTGCTGAACTTGATTGGAATAGAATTTTGTTCACTATAACACACAGGGAGATCATTAGCCTCCAGTTCCGGACCTAGGCCTCTTTTGTGGCTTCTTTCAACCCATCAGCACTTCAGTTTGAAGCATTTGCTTGCTCGCTCCAGTTTGCTTCTTCCACATTCAGTTATTCCGGTCCCCCCTTTCTTATCTTTGACAGCAAGAACGCTTTCGCCTCCCAGCGTGTCTGGGAACTACCTCTTGGTATGTCCAGGCTGAACCTAGTGGCAGAGCCAGGTTTTGGTTGGCTGAGAAGGAGATTGATACAATCACTATTGGTTTATTATTCATTCTGAATAATAACCCTATGTTTTCGGTCACGAAACATTTTTTACAACCCCCCCCCCCCTCAAAATTTGATACTTTACGTTTCAAGACATGGAGATTCCAAATTTGCAATGTCCATCCGCCGTCCCCCGTCCACCGACGCCGTCCGGGCCTTTTTTTGCCTTTAACGTGGTCTAAAAAATTCGTTCTTTCGCACAAAAAGCCCATTTGGTATCTAGTTGGGCCCGCCATCTCGGCAATCCGATCGGACGAAGCCCATGATTGTTATGGGCAAAAAACGGTTAAAAACGAAACGCAGTACAATGCAGAAACTACAACGGAAGTCAACGTTTCGTCGTTAGTACTCCCTCCCTCCCTCCCTCCCGTCTCAACGAAACCACCCGCCTGCTCGACTTGCAACGCCGCCCGCTCAGCTCCCCTTTCGACTCGCAACGGGTTTGCTCGAAGCGCCGCTGCTCCAATTTTCCCGACCCGACGGGGCAAAATCATCAGATATATTGTTTCCGTAGTTCCATTATAGCCAGGTCATGTTTCGTATGGTTTACCAGTATTCGATGCTGAATTGAAAGCGATGGGTCTCGGAGCAGTACTACTAGGTCAAGTTGTTCATGAGAATAATAAACCATTGTGTAATAATTTGCAGGGTTTTTACTTTCCTCGGCTCTACGAAGTAGAAAGGAAAGTTATGTAATCGGCTGAAAAACAAATTTTGAGTTTTCTTCAGATCTTTACGTTTCAGACCCTCCTGAGTCCGAAAAACACTATTTGGGAAAATGGTCTGTGTGTCTGTGAACGATTTTTAGAGAAAACCACCGTACCAAATCAGCTCAAACTTGATATCTCGCCAGCAGATTACCATGGGACGCCAAAATAAGGGTATGAACAAAATCCACCGAAAGTTAACTATAGTTATCATAGTGATCAAAACACCAAATATTTTTTTTTCTCAAAAACCGCTGTAACGATTTTGATTAAATTTTTTATATAGATAGCTCTTAATAAGATAATTATACCATAAAACTCCCATTTGTGGGAAAATGACAAGAGCAGCACAATAAATTATCAAAATTTTCGACGAAATTGATTTTAGCGCGGTTTCTAGGGAAAACAACCATATCAAATTAGTTGAAACTTGATGTCTAGCCTACAGGTTACCATAGGACGCAAAAATAAGGGTATGGGCAAAATCCCCCGAATGTTAACTATAGTTATCATAGTGATCAAAACACCAAATTTTTTTTCTCAAAAACCGCTCTAACGATTTTGATTAAATTTTTTATATAGATAGCTCTTAATAAGATAATTATACCATGAAATTCTCATTTGTAGGAAAATGACGAGAGCAGCACAATAAATTATCAAAATTTTCGACGAAAAGCGTTTTTGCCGTGGTTTTTTCCTTTTAAACTCCGCTGGAATGTTAGTAGAATGTTAAAGAAAATTGGTACTGTAGTCCGATCCAATACCTATAGGGTGAGTATTTAAAAACGCTCATGAGATACATGGGGCTCTCTCCAGAAATTCCTGAATTTCAATTACCGCCGTTTCGCTTAATACCAGTTCTAACAGTTATGACCCAATAACTCTGCAAAAGTGATTACTATCCTCCTTCACAAAATCCGTGTTTACAGCCTCATTAATTTTCTGGGTACCATCCGCTCAATAATGGTCCTGGAATGAGTACGAGCAGCACAATAAATTCTTGTAATCGCTGCCGCTTCATGCTGCCGTAAAGCGTTGTTTGACCAAGTTCAAATTAACTGAGTGATAAATGAATTGATTAAACAGAATTAGCCATGTACAAAGTGAATTGACGTAGAGCTAAGGAAAGTTTTGTGTTGCAACGCACCAGATATTTTTTATTATTTTTCATACTATGGCAGGGTCAGAGGTAAGGCACACAGTTCGTCGTACCAGGTACTCTGCTTCCTCTTCTTGCAAGTTGGAATTTTCCCATTTTCGCCTGAAATATTCAGACATCTGACCAGATGGTCGGCTCCTCTTATTTGAAGATTGACCTACGTGATCTGGTCCGGGCGGGTTTTCGTGTACTGGCCCTTTCAGAAATAAATGTATAAACAGTTAAGTTAACCTACATCATAGCTGAGTCCTAATCCTACACACATAAACCCACAGACAACTAACTATACCCTCCTATACCCGGGCCAGACCCCCCCCGTCACAGCAATTTCTCTGCGATCCTCTCTATCATGCGACCGCCATTTTGCTGATCCAGTAGCCTATATAGTGGTCCTGCTAGTTCCACTCATTCATCCGTATATAGGCTACAGTCCCTCCCTCGGTATGTGGTCACTAGTTTCTCTTTGGTTTTCACATGGGCATCTTGGCGGGCTCCTTTCAAATTCAAACAGTTTGGCATTGAAACTTCCATGCCCTCTGTAGAGTTTTTATCATTAACTGCCACAGTCAGGGAACAAACACAGAAAGAACAGTTTCAATTCAAAGTGATGATACGAATGTGATTCAGAATGTCATGGAGTTTCCATAATGCACCAGACGACTGTCGTCTGCTAATGTAGAACGTTTGGTTCGTTGGGGGAAATAAAGCGTATTTGAAATTTAGTTGTTGCGAATTGTTTGGGTTTGAGTTCGGATTCTTGCAGGAACGTGAGGAGAAAATTGGATGAGGTGGGGTTTTTGAGTATGAGTGTAATTTGATGTAGTGGTTTGGTGGGATGGTTAATGGAAGAGACCCCTGTGATGCCCGATGCATCGCTTATTAACGAGTATGGCTCGTTTTGCGTTCTTCGGCGTTTGTTGTAAGTGATTGATGGGAAAGACGGTACGTGCCATCATAACTACGTGAGTTGCGCGGATATTCGCGTTGATTCGGGTTGAACGTTACGACAGCCCTGAGCCGGACGTGGGGGGCGTTGATTAGTTGGTGCGTTGAGATTGACGTCCGAATGACGTTTGTCCGTTTATTTTTATTTTGAGATGAGAAATCGCGTCGCTTGTCTTTTCTGGCTCGTTCGCCGGCCACTTCTGACGGTTTGCTCCTAGTTGCATACGAAAAGGACAGCTGAGGAACTGAGATCGTGCCAAAACGGTGATTACCGTGTCACGGCCGATTATGAAAAATGCGCAGTCTCTCTTCGTCGCTCTCTCATCAAGAAAATATAATAAACCTCACTCTTCTTCTAACCGGGAATTTGTTTAATAATTTATGAAATTGATACTTCCAATGGAGCGAGCGAAGAGAATGCGGGGCGAAGATTCTCGCCAGTCGTGTACGTTATCGTTGGAAACATGAGCTACCCCACGCCCTGTCTACAAAAACCACGTTCTTCGAGTTGTTGACGTTTTAGTCCGAGAGAACTTCAATCCTCTAGTTGAAAGTTGCTAACTACGTTTTCTGTAGGTTCCCTCGTTTACTGAAAAAACAGTTCTCTGTGGAGTATAAACTATGAAAATGGCGGCTCAACAAAAATGCCAAAATTAGTCAAAACTTGATTTATTAGGTGACACAGGAGGTATCAGGCAACCAAGTCGTAAAAACCGAGGCGAGGGCTCTTTCGTGCAGAGATGGTTTAAAATTGTTCAAAAGTGGCCAACTATCCTACAAAATATTATCGGCCATCTTCAAAAGGTGGAATTGTAATAGCAAAGTCGGTGATATAAGGTTATCCAGAATTTGCAGAAAACTGAATAGTCAACGGATGAAAATGATGTGAACAGCTTCTTTAGCTGCTCAGTTAACTATGAAATAGTATCTGCTACCTTCAAAATGTGGTGTTCATTCAGCAGAGTCAATTTTTGAGCAACTTTGAAAAATTGTATACCAGTCTTCAAAACGAGGAAAGCGGGCGTGGTAATACGTAAAGCCCCCTACGCCACTATTCCCCATAACGTCACTATTCACTAAAACAGTCACTATAACTTCAAGTTTCAACTTCGTCAGTCTATTTTTGACCAACATGTCGTCAAATTTTGTCTGCTAACTGAAGTTTATAAAGATTTTTCAGCAGACTCGCGTTTTTTTGTTTTTCGTAGCTTTTCAACAGCCCAATTGTGAGGAAAAGGTTACAGCCAACTCAACAGGTCAAAATTTGATTTAAATTTGAACGAATTTTGATTGACTCTGCAGCTTAATGGCCATGGATGGTGGAAGAGTTGTGAATTCGGAAAGTAGGTGCCAACTGCTCCACCGTGATACATGTCATAACCATAAAGTAATAAGTTAATTGTGATGTGGGGTCGTTATTGACAGTTGAAGTTTACTCTGGTGTGAATTCTTGAGGCTCAGTTCTTGACCGGGAAAGCCATCACTTCAAACGGAAAATAAAAGAAATGATATATATTAGCAAATCCCCAACAGCGTGCAATAAAAGAACTGACACTGCTAATCTTAGCAAAATTTATTCGAATCTCATAAACCATTACACCTAACCTTCATGTACGCCTAAGCTGTTCCTCTCATCTCCTCCTAGAAAATAAGAATAGCTCCATGTTGTGTCATACTTTTTCTTGTTTTTTCTTTGTTTTTCTTTTTCTATGATCTCTTCACCGTGTTCCTGTTTACTCATAACCTCGTTAAAACCTTCCACACTAGTCCAATATATTATTTACCATTAAGATCTGTTCTGTTTTTGTTTGTTTACACGAATGTTAGTAGTTTTGAGAAAGTAGCAGCAATTTCCCGAGGTATGTTATTTTCCAAATTAATTTGGTTCAATGTTTCTGTATAATTTTCTCATAATTTACTGCAACGTAATTGTCTGCTGCGATACCCTATAGCCCCGATGATGCTTAATAAATTAAGCGAAACGTCAGCCTAGAGAATGTTTTTTTCATTCATCCTGATTGGCTCTCAAGAATTCACACCAGACTAATAAAAAAGTTTTGACATTTTTGTTGAGCCACCATTTTTGGTTTATTATTCATTCTGAATAATAACCCTATGTTTTCGGTCACGAAAATATTTTTTACAACCCCCCCTCAAAATTTGATACTTTACGTTTCAAGACATGGAGATTCCAAATTTGCAATGTCCGTCCCCTGTCCGCCGTCCGGGCCGTTTTGTGCCTTTAACGTGGTCTAAAAAATTCGTTCTTTCGGCCAAAAATCCGATTTGGTATCTAGTTGTGCCCGCCATCTCGGCAATCCGATCAGACGAAGCCCGTGGTTGTAATGGGCAAAAACCGTTAAAAAAATTAACGAAACGCAGTACAACGCGGGAGCTACAGCGTTTCGTCGTTTGAACTTCCTCCCTCCCACCCGTCTCATTAAAAAACCAACTGCGCTCGAGGCTCGCTTCCCTCCCAACGACTCCGCCTCCCGCTCTCCACTCAACTCCCCTTTCGCCTTTTGCTTCGAGCGCCCCCGTTCCAATTTCCCCGACGTTTTGGTTTTAATACGATTCAATTTTTTTAGATTCTTTCGTTTCATTCTCATTTTGGTTTTTTTCATAGATTTTTGGTTAAATTTTGATATTAGTATTTAGCGTGCATGTTTTCATATTAAAATTCAGTTTTTTCTAGATACTTTCGTTTTTTTGTGTTTATTTTAATATTACGATTCAGTTCTTTTCGACCTTTTTTTGGGTTTCATTATGATATTTTACGATGCTGAATCGAACAGGATGGGTCTCGGAGCATTAATGCTAGGTCAAGCTGATAATCCGAATAATAAACCGTTGTGTAATAATTTGCAGGGTTTTTTAGTCCATACTCCACAGAGAGCAGAGAACAGATTTTTCGCGAAACATCAAGGGAGCTTCTAGAAAATGGGTAAACGTTTAGGCCCTCGGCTCCTGGGTCCGTTTTAATGGGAATTTCAAACTTCGAGACATTTCAGTAAGTGAAGCTACGGGAATCTCGTCGAAAAAGTTCGCGCTACGGTTTCTGAAAAATTCAGACATTAGAGGCTATTTTACGTCAATTAGCGCATCCTACTTTTGCTAAATATGCGCATCAGTATGACGGAGAAAGAAAAGATGGACGGCGTACATAACGAAGAATAGTAATTCTACTCGTCAGCCGTCGTCAGACTGAATCCATCATCTGAATGTTGTAGGAGGAAAAATAAAAGGATACAGATACAAATGGTGCGAAGAAGGAACATTTAAGAATGGATATTCTTGTTCTGTGACCGTGAGAACTGGATGAGAGAATATTCTGTGACATAGAAGTGCGTTAAAAAAGGAGGAAGGAACACAACTTTCTGCAATCCTCATAAATTCGACAATATTTAATCATAGTTGCAGCGTTTTCATGCAATGCATTTCTACGGAAATACTTACGAAGAACAATACCTGGAAGAACCACCCAAGTTTGATCGAAACTGTCGAAGTAGTTTTTGGTAATACGTGAAAAAAGAATTTTTGATGTAGGGCAAATTCCATTTTGGGTGTAGGTTGCCAGAAGGAACTCAGTCATGTTGTTCAAAATCAAATCAGTTATTACCGTGGAAAAATTTGAAAAAGGTTTAAAATATAATAAAACTCGTGTTTTGGCTCTTCGTTCGGGGGACTGTTAGTAGAACATTTATGTAATATGTGGGTGTTGTCTGCTTGAAGACTAAAAATCGTTATAGCCGTGTTTTCAAAGAGCGCACGACGAAAGCTATTTTTGCTTCCTTGCCTTATATTTCCGTTTGTCCTATTTCCACATACGTTAATGGAAAACTGAAGTTAAGTACTGATTAGCAGATGCTTCGAAAGTTTAATCACCACCGTTAGAGCTGACACGAAAAACGCGGTAAGGCTTTCTTTTTGTGTAATTTTGGACCCCTCCGCCGTTTTCGTCCTCCAAAACAAAAAAAGAATAAAAAAAGAAATCTGGTGCGACGCATCACACAAAATTTCTCACCCTCACGTAAATTCTACGAATGTAGTGGATTTAGTTGCTAACCAAATCTATTTTTCACTCAGTTTACCAGAAATATACCTTTTTATTTTACGTAGAAACTGGAAGCTCTCAAAGTTCCCGGATCATGTTCATCGTTCTGGAATTATCGGGTAAAAACTGTGCGACGCGGTAGTGAAACGGCGGTGGTTTGAATTCTCGAATTCTTGGGGTTCCTCCAAATTATCTCATGAGCGTCATTTAACTCTCATCCTGCAGGCAGTTTATTGGGCTACCACCTTAAATATATTATATACGAAGGTTCTTTGTATTTATGAGGTTAAAACTGCTCTAAAACCGACTTGCTTCGAAACGTTTGATGATTTACTGTGCTCCTCTCGTAATTTTTCCACAGATGAGAATTTTGTGCTACTCTTTTGTTATTTGAAACTGTCTATAAAAAAAAAACCCTAATAAAAATCGTCACAGCAGGTTTGGAAAAAAAAAACAACTGATTTTGCTCTTACCCTGTCCCTTGGTGAACTGCAGGCGAAGTATACTATTCGAGCCGATTCGCTCAAGCCTTTTTCTCCTAATCCCACTCACAGACAATTTGCTGAAGTGGTGTTTTTGGGACTCACAAGCCTGAAAACAAAGATCTGAAGAACACTTTTTTCGTCCGATTACATAACTTTCCTTCCTGTAGCGTAGGGCCGGCTAGCTCAAAGGAATCAGTCGTTCTCCCAAAACTCTAACACACACGCAAAGGTGGTTTCAACACAATGTAGCCTTGAGAATGCAGAACTGGGGCGAGGAATGCATGCTGTCAACATTGATAGGACCGTGGTTGGTTTTATTTTTATTGTATCGGTGTCAGCGAGTCCAATTTGAAGTGAACAGTTAGCAATGAAAACAAAGACAGTGATATACACATATTCAAAAATTTTAAATGAGCTCACTATAATTCAACCTTCTCCTGACGATTTTTTTTTTTTGCCGAAAAAGTAATAGCGCAAACGTAAATATTATCCGTGCACACGAGATAGGGAGAGGAAGGGGAGGAAATTGAAGATTGAAGACATTTATTTTACCGTCAGGGGAAGTTAGGGCTATGCAGACATACACCTCCCCACTCTTCCACTTCCCCTGAAGACTTACAAACATCTCTACCTCTACGAGTCTTATATTATGTGACAATAAAAAATCACCTTCGCGCCACTATTTATGTTTAACTAAAATAAAAACATAACTCAACAACGTTCATGCCAAATAAATTACATACATTCCTACCAATTATACCACACGCATAATGCAGACGTAACCTGTCATACCAGCTGGTTGTGGTGGGGGAAAGAACCCCAGCCAGCCCCAAGCCCAACCCACTAACGGACCTCCCTCTGACCTGACCTTCAGAGCGTTATATATATAATAACACTGAACTCATAAAATAAATTGATTACATAAATACAAAAATAAATAAATGTATCCCCAGCCTAATCCTAACCCGTTTCCTTGGGACCTGCTGAGGCCACCCACTTACTCGCTGTCATTCATACACACTATCATGCCAACCTACTGCTGAATTTGAGAAGAGTGAGTACTGGTATATTCCTCCGTTCCTCAGCAGTGACATTCCTAATCTCCAATTTCTGCGTTAGATCACACAGTTATAATTAAATATTTTAGCTCCCTGCACAACGAAGGATCTCGCAAGCATCGACGTCCTATGTTCGGGTATTCTCAGAAATAATTTGTTCCTGCTGCGAGTATCCCGCTCCTTCAGAACCTGGAAGCCCTCATAGAGGGTGAGAGAGAGCGAGGGAGAGAAACGTAGAATGTGAGAGAGGGACGTAGAAATGTAGAATTCAGAGCGGAAAATGTTCAAATCCACGAAGTGAAATGTGAAAATGGTTATTTCAAGACATTGGCTACATCCTCAAACGTCAGTTTCAACGAGATCAGGCACGACTCGCCTGTTCCAAGAAACTGAGTCTCAGTTTACGACAAATGGGAAAATATTCCCAGAATTGCGAGGAAAATGTCTGGTCTGGCAGACAGGAGAAATGCTCTCGTTACGCTGAGATTGAGGGGCCGACGTCAAGCTGGATAGGGGAAAAAGTGTGGTTGTTGGCGATGGGAGAGGGTAAATGATTGGAGGCGGTTTAGCTCAGCCTTGAGAGCTTCGGTTTTGACTGGGGTTGTGGCTTGGACTGGAACTGGAGTTGAGGCTCCAGAGGAGCCGAAATGAAACATGATTTATATTGTAGGTATTGCCCCAGGTCGGGAACAGGAAGGTTCCGCACCGCTCGGCTCAACTCAACTCCGCACAGCTCCAGACAGATGGCCCACCACCGGCCGCCCCACAAGTTCCCGTTCCGACACTTCGCTCCTCAACCCTTCTTTCTTTCCTCTTGTCAGCCGCACGCCCTCATTTATCTTGTTCTTCTTGAGGATAATAAGCGTAAGACGACTTCTGCCAGCGACTGCAGCCGAACAAACTTTCGAGTTATAGTTAATATTCTATTTCCCCCTCTGCCCGCGAATTGCAACACCCAGCTCCACACGTTTCCTCTGACCTCCCGAAAATCACTTAGTTAACTCCAATCAAAAATGAGAAATAAAACCAAATACTGCGGAAACTACAAGTGTATGAAGTAGCCCAAATGCAAACTCCAGTTTTCCCAAGTTGCATAAACATTCAAACAATTAACTGTACACTGATTTATTTTACGGTTACGGCGCAAATTAGAGTAGTGATTTACACGCGTGCACTAGATTAGTGGCAGTGTTTGTAGTCCTCACTCAAATCGAACATTTACTTACACGTACTCAAGAAGAAGGTTGATAGAAGTGAGCAAGCAGCTATTCATAGTACTCACTGGTACATGCCCTTCTGGGCCTAAGAACGAGTGAGCTGTTTTTATTCCTAGTTGTCATTGCTAGGGTTTGGTAGAAATCGTTGGTTAGAATCACTGTCTTCTTGTTTCCGAGCGCACTGCTCCTGTTAATATAAACCCTGCAAATTATTACACAACGGTTTATTATTCGGATAATCAGCTTGACCTAGCATTAATGCTCCGAGACCCATCCTGTTCGATTCAGCATCGAAAAATATCATAATGAAACCCAAAAAAAGGTCTAAAAGAACTGAATCGTAATATTAAATTAAACAAAAAAAACGAAAGTATCTAGAAAAAACTGAATTTTAATATGAAAACATGCACGCTAAATACTAATATCAAAATTTAACCAAAAATCTATGAAAAAAACCAAAATGAGAATGAAACGAAAGAATCTAAAAAAATTGAATCGTATTAAAACCAAAACGTCGGGGAAATTGGAACAGGGGCGCTCGAAGCGAAAGGCGAAAGGGGAGTTGAGTGGAGAGCGGGAGGCGGAGTCGTTGGGAGGGAAGCGAGCCTCGAGAGCGGTTGGTTTTTTAAAGAGACGGGCGGGGCGGAGGGAATTCAAACGACGAAACGCTTGTAGCTCCCGCGTTGTACTGTGTTTCGTTAATTTTTTTAACCGTTTTTTGCCCATTACAACCACGGGTCTGATCGGATTGCCGAAATGGCGGGCACAACTAGATACCAAATCGGATTTTTGGGCGAAAGAACGAATTTTTTAGACCACGTTAAAGGGACAAAATGGCCCGGACGGGGGACGGCGGACGGACATTGCAAATTTAGAATCTCCATGTCTTGAAACGTAAAGTATCAAGTTTTGAGGGGGGGTTGTAAAAAATTTTTCGTGGCCGAAAACATAGGGTTATTATTCAGAATGAATAATAAACCAAAAGGGGTTTGTTTCGACCAGGATAGACTTGAATGAATTTTGGAGACAGGTTTTAGTTGAGCACAAACTTGTAATTGAAGCAATGGTATATCACACGATTAGAAGACCTAGATGTACAAGAGAGACTTAAACAGGATATGATTAGAGTATATAAGCGCGAACAAGGAGGGCTCTGAAGGGGTGAAACTGGTTGTATGGGGAAGGAAGGAGAACTCCGCAATAGATGTCGATGAGGGGTGAAACAAGTGTCCGTTGGGAGAACTGGAGACGACAGAACCTTCTTAGGAGAATGAGTTTGGGAGGAACTTTCTAATGTGGAGAGAAATCTGAAATTGAGGAGAAGGAAAATAAAGATGGGGAAATCAGAGGGAAATCCGTTGCCATTGGAAATAACCAAGAAGGTGGAATATCCGGAGGTAACCAGCGGGGGGTTTGGGGAAACAATGACTGGCAGGTGCGGAAATTCCGAGGTCAAAAAACTGATACTGATTCGGCGTCTTGCGTCGAACAGGGTTCTACTGAGGAGAAAAAGGCCTACTGTGGCGATTGCCAAAAAAATATCTTGAAGTTATGAAGTGTACAAGGGGGGGGGGGGAATCTGTTGAAACTCATTAACTCGTCGAATAATGGAACAGGTTCTGAACAGTAATTAGACTGAACGAAAATTGTAGTACTACTCCATACCGATTTTTCAAAAGTGATTCCGAAGTAATTATCGAAACCTTTCAAAACGAAATGATGCTCATAATGAAACGAACTGTTAAACACTACAGTTCATCAACATCTCCACCTTCCTCCTTCTCACCTCTTCTACCTAGTTCAAACGAATTCCTCGATTGGTTAAATACACCAATGTATTCGGTCAGGAAAATGTTTTTACAACCCCCTCTCCAAATTTGATACTTAACGTTTCAAGACATCGGGGTTCCAAATCTGCAATGTCCGTCCGCCGCCCGGTTTGTGGCTTTAACGAAACGTACTCTAAAAAAACCCCATTTGGTACTCAGTTGTGCCTGCCTGCTCGGCAACCCGATCGAACGAAACCCGTGGTTGTTATGGGCAAAACATAGTTAAAAAAAAAAAATGAACAAAAACGAAATTATGGCAGTTTTTCCGCAATCACATCGTGTCCGGTATCGTTTTCTAGCTATTTATAACTGCTGAATACTGCTGCTAGACTGTAAATAGTGAAATCACACTTCATCAGACTTCACAAATCATTGCCTACGGCCGCCTGGAATATGTAATTTTAGTCGTTCGGTCGTAGTCAGGTCATGTTTCGTGTGATTTACTGGCGTTTTTCGATTCTGAAACGAATGAGATGGGTGTTGGAGCTGTCAGACTCCGTCAAGCTGTTCAAGAGAATACTAAACCGTTGTGTAATATTTTTCAGCGTACTGATTAAAAGTATGAGGGAACATTTCCTCCAACTCATTCTACTTCTCATTTCTCTACCTTCTACGCCCATTGGCACAGTGCTCCTCCTTTGAGTCAGTGCACGATCGCAGACGTGTAAATGTGCACCCTCTAACCAGCAGGCAGAGTCTGGCTAGTACAGGCAGAATAAGCTACAACAATGGTGACTTCAAATTTACTCACATAACCCTCTTTATAAAAAATGTAATAGACTTCTCACGAGCAACGTGGCTTCATTTACATCGTAAGAACCCCTAAACATTGTATTTAGCAATGATTATTGGATAACTTCATTCATGTACAAAATTTGAAGACGTCGATGTTAATTATACACTCGATCGTCGCTATTAAGATTTAAAATATACCTTCCACGAGAGGGAGAGAGAGAGAGAGAGAGAGAGAGAGAGCATGAATGAATGAACGAATAATGTATTTACTGTCCATGGAAAATTATGGCCACTAGGCCCTCTCTTCCATTCTCCTTGGTGAACAAGCATTACAATAGTTCCTTCAACAGGTCTGTTTCCTTATTAAATGACTATTCCTAAACCCTCGACGAGGGTTATATCAGTCATAGAAGATGTGGTTTCGCTAATACACAAGAGGCCAGCTCCTGCAGCATCCACCAAACTCAGACCTGTGGACGGCAGGTATTTGGTGTTGCTCGTGTGTGACTGCGTAGAGGTGTTTTATAGAGACTACAGTGGAGCAACAAGTGGTTTATTAAAGTTTACGTATCTGTTAGGTGAGTCCGTCTCCTCTGGCTGGTGTGTTGCTGGTGGCAAGCGCTTTCGATGTAAAGACATCATCGTCTGGCCGTTAAGTCAGTACTGGAGTCAGTCAGTTGGTCGTGGACAAAAAAGAACTTGATACTATCAATACCATCGCAGAAAATAACGGTTACTCCAAAAAAACAATAAACAAATTATTAAGACAATACGAATCCAAAACACACGACTCAAAAACACAGAATACACAGACTTTAACAAGACGCTGCACATTCACGTACACAGGACCAAAAACATACGGAATAACTAATATCCTCCGAAAGGAAGGTATACAAATCGCATTACGTACGGACAACACACTTAGAACCAAACTAACTACAAAGACTGAAAAGACAGACCCACTCGACCAAAGTGGGGTATATAAAATAACTTGTACTTGTACAAACGCATACATAGGACAGACAGGACGAAAAATACGGACCAGATACTCAGAACACATTAAATCTCTTAATAGGAACAAAGACGATTCAAACTTTGCTAACCATCTCAAAACAACTGGACATGAACCTACCAAAATACAGGACTGTACCACCTTACTACACAAACAATACAAAGGACGAAAACTGAACATATTAGAAAACATGGAAATTTACAAACAAAAAAAACTTCAATGGACAGATCATAAATGAACAAATCAACACAAAATGCGACACCATATTCACACCACTCAAAACATTACACAAACGAAAACAACCATCTCACGGATTTACAGACCACCCTACACAAAAAAGACGGAAATTCCACAATTGACAGATCATTCAAGACGTTCCATTCACCTTAGGGGTTTTCCTCTGAGGTACATGACCTCCTCTCCCCGACCCTTCCCCGACCCACCATCATCCCGTTTTACCTTCCTTTCATATATAAAGACCACGACCAACTGACTGACTCCAGTACTGACTTAACGGCCAGACGATGTCTTTACATCGAAAGCGCTTGCCACCAGCAACACACCAGCCAGAGGAGACGGACTCACCTAACAGATACGTAAACTTTAATAATTTGCCTTCTGGCGTACATAATCCTATTGCTTTAATACCCAACAAGTGGTTTCTTGTTTCCTGCACAAGAAGTGTATGATCGAGAGTCTTTGGGAGAGAAAATGTGGAGCCGCACGTTGAAATCGCCATGTCCCGTGAGGAACTGGCTCGTCCAGTGGGCTAGCTCAACCCATTTTCTTGAAAGACATTCACGGATGTTGGGAAAGAACTCATACGTAACACGTCCCTTTGACGAGGATTCCCATCTCGTTTGCCATTTCTCTAGAGCCCATTCGTCGATGGCGGCAAGTTTCTGTTCTGTGGTGAGATCCGCAGGGAGTTCAGCCCAAAGCGGGGGAAGCTCCTGCTCCACTCTCCACCTAAATACTTGACATGCTTTTCAAGGCGGAGCCTGAGGCCGCCAAAGCGTATTGAGGATTGGTTGTTCACTTTCCTTTCAAGAGGATTAGCTGGGGTTTTCCCTCAGCCCCCTGCATTTCGACATGCTCGCGCCATTCGGTGACGGTGCGGAGCAGGTGGTGAGTTTTCACTTCTATTTGGTAGACCAACTCTGCGCGGATCAGCACAGTCATGTCACCCACATAGGCGTACGGCTCGCAGTTAGTCTTCAGGAGCCTCCTGAGAAGAGTTTCGAAAAAGGCGTTCCAGAGTGCTGGTCCAGGGACCGGGCCCTGTGGGCACCCCCTGGACGGAGACATGCCTGCATTCGATCGTAGCAGTTCTGTCTATCAGGAACTTCTGACGAGCAAGTACAGGTTGCGGGGGATTCCCCTACCTTTAAGCTCATTGCATTGATCTCTCTGCGATGCACCTGGTACGACTCGCTTACCCAGCAATTTGAGTTGCAGGGTTGTGAGACACCGCTGTGATGCCCATCATAAGTCGCCTCAGTCATGGGGTCGTTGGCAACAACCACGTTGTACTTGGTGAGCAATTCAATATACGCCTCACCCGCCCCATCAAGGGTCGGGGATCTCCACAATGCTGATCTGGCGTTTGCAACAGCACAGACTATACAGGGTCGTCCTGATAGTCCTACTAGAGCCTGCTTGAGTGATTGAATGCAGTCGGCAACTGGTGCGCCGAATTGTCTATAACCCTGTAAATTGACCGAAGGTTTTGGATCATATGTAGAGTTCTTTTATGGCGAGAACACTGCAGCGTTTTTTTAGTGCACTTTGCAGCAACTCAACCATTACCGGGGAACTCTTATTTGTGTTGTGCTGAAGGATTCGAACTGTTTTTGGCCTATTCATAGTACACTCGTGACTCCTGGAAGGCAATTGCTCGCTGACGAATGGTACAGTGTTCGTCTCGTGTAGAGTGTGAGACCTGTTGTAATTTGCGTTCGACGAAATTGGCACACTTGAGGGGAGCCTCACGCTTGTACTCCTACCTAAAATATGGCATCGCGCACTAGGCGCACACCACAGGTCTCGTGCAGGCTACTGTCAACAAGTCGCTAGCTAGTACCTTACCATTGTGGATAGGGGGACGTAGTAGTATTGGGCTGTTCGTTTCAAAAAAGAACTTGCGTCTTGTATTATCGTCGTTAGTCTGGCTCATGTGTAGCCATCTCTTATCCCATTCCTAATCCCTTTCTCTCATGGTTAGCATCTCCTTTTAATTGTTGTTTTTTGTTTGGTACTGTTCGGCTCTTTTATCAAATGCTTAGGAGAAGAAAAGTAAGTGTAGTCAACTGTAGGGGATGTTTGTTTATTTTAACGTTTGGGACTCGAAAATAATGTTTTACGCAGTTCTATTCATCAGAAGAGGGCCGTGGGCAGGTAAAGGTGTACACAAAAAAATTGACTCGTTGAATTGAAATTGTTTCTCAAAAAGACTCCAACGAATTGATTAAACTTACAAGGTGCCTTTAATTAGTCGATACTGTTATACTGTTATCCGTAAATATTCTTGTTGTAGTTCGCTGAACGGAAAGACGACCAAAATGCACCAAAAAGTGCCTGCGTAGCTCTAAAATGTAACGCAAAAGTTTCCTGCGAGCCAAAAAAGCGAGCGAGGAGTAAAAAATAAAATGCGGAGCCAGTGGCGAGCAGAGGTGTGCTCGTCCAGCATTTCGGGAGCGTTGGAAGGGGAAGGATATGCCGACCATTAGTAACTCCAACAACTAGGCGGATACAATGACGAAAGTGAAATAGAGGCTGTCGTGAAGGGACGCCGTGCTGAGCCGACAAAGGTTGATGGCGAAAGGGTAAATGGGTAAAGAGGACAGGGTATAGGAGAGGAGGTAAGAGTTGAGGGGAGAGAACGGTAGGGAATGGTGTGTGGGGGGGGGGGGGGAGGAATATTGTTGCGGACTATCAGGTAAAATGAACTTCCCCTTCCTTTTACAACCCTTCACTTCTCTCTACCCTCCTCCACCTCGATCATCTTACATAGATCTTCACTCCCTTCCCCTCTTCATCACCCTCTTCCCTCTGCCACCTTCGACTAGCTCTGCTCCAGTTCCTTCCCCACCTCCGCTCACAATGAGAAATGGTCTGTTCTATGTAGTGTATTTACTTCGTACAAAGCCCTCTCGCGCAATCATTTATAAAAGTTGGTTCTACCATTTGTTATCAAACTTCTATTCGTAGTAGTTTCATTTCTTCGTGGAAACATTTGCGAGAAAGAGAACTCGTAACTAATGTGCTTCTTCTGCTTTAAGAAGAGGTTGCCAGGGAAATAACTGTGTCGACCACTTCACTTCCATTTGGGATGACTCAACAGATCCACTTCTTCGAAAAGAGTGGCGCGAAGAGTTTCAGAGCCAATAGCGATTTTTTGTGTGTGCGAAAACAGGTAGTCCGCGTGAAAATGTCGCTTGCTGGTTGTAAAAAAAAGAAGGAAATTTGTCGAGTTACTTATCTAGCGATAGGTGGATAAAGAAGGGTTTGGCGGGGCGCAGGCCCTGGGGCAGTCTGCTTATCATTTGCATTTGTTAATCTTACTGTTTGGAACCAGACTATTCATTTTCTCCCGCGTTTTCACCATTAGCCCGTTGCACGACTCTTAGAACTTTTTGGCCCTTGTGGAAACTTAAACTGATCAGCTGATCCCTGAGACCCAATGAAAAATCATTTACATGACTGGCTGATGTGGTTGACGCGGCCTGGTCTGTTTCAAGGTATAGTTATTCTAGTTTTTAAAAAACATCGATGGGCCATTTTGGCCTGTGTGTCAGATGGGCATTAATTGGGGCGATGAGCCAAAAAGGTCCATGTGCTACCAAACACATGAAAATATCACGTCCCCCGCAACCGGTTAGCAGTGTGTGTCTCCTTAACCAACACTGGACTAGTTGTGTTATAAAATATGTGACATGCCGCAAATCCCTCAAGAGTTGAGCATGAACTTGATGTACGGTTAACATGAATCCTGAGCTGCCTAAAGGGCTATAGAAAAGGGTGGACATAACATGTAAGTGATGGATTCTGGCAATTTCTTCCTGATGTCTGAAGAAAAAGCTGACTTCCTGTGATAACCTATCCTCAGTAAGAGTAAACCAGAGATGACACTGGTAGCACAGTTCCAAACAGCACCCTCTACGTTATCAGGGGCTTCCATACCACAAATGAAAGTCCCAGCATTTCTTCGGCCCAGTTCAAAATAAGTTGAGCACTAAAAGAAACTTATCAGTAGCTTACTGCCTTGTGAATCAACTAAAGCCCTTTATTGGCATGTTGATTACAAATGATTGCCAACAGTTCTCAACGTGGAAAACTTGTCATTTCTTATGTAATTAACTAGATATGTAACTAAATACTAGGTAAGCTATTACCAACGTAATATAAACATACACTAGAGGAAATCTGAATAATTAGTATTGTTGTAAATATCGCAAATTAAAGAATACAAATAAAAATATTAATTGCGGGCGTTAGTCAATAAGAATAAAAGTTGAATGCTTAATGCGATGTAGCAATATTGTGATGTGTGACCTTACACCTACCGACTTATACAAGCAATGTGGAAACTACGTTGCAGCAGTCAATTATATAATTGAAGATGGAGAGATAAAGGACTGATCGACAAGAAAGGGTCATGGAGTTCCAGGCTTTTGAGCTACCAATACAGAGAAAATTTCCAAAAGGCAGTTCAATGTTGCTCCACATTTACTATGACTGGAATATTACTAGCTAGAATATAGATAATAGTTATTCAGAGATAGCATAAAAATTCAGGACAAATTGAAGCCAACAATCGAAGAACTCTCTGGAATAATAAATAAATAAACTTTGACAGCCGGCTAGCGCTAGGTGTCAGTCATTGGCATTTGATAACACGACCCAAACTCCTGCTATATTCATTCAGTGAATTTGGTGAACTGACGGCTGCTAATTTCATGTTTCAACTGGAGAATTGATGAACCGGCTCTTTTACCTTTTTGAAGTGATTCTCTGGTTATTTCCTCCAATTAACTAGTAATTTAATAGAAGAAATAACACTCTTTGATTGGACCATCTTGCGTCCTGCAGGAAATGGTTTAGGCTTCATCGTACATATGAATCATATTGACTGTTTGAATTTACCAATCAAATTAACTCATTTTGCAGATTAAGTTCTTTTTTTTATGTTGGTAGAACCTTAGAGATATTGTTTTATCAACTAAGAAATATTGGTATATTGCTAATTAGCTCATGGTAGGCTATAAACCTAGTAATTATCCTCTGTTATTACTCTACCTATTTTTGGTATATCCTACCAGACTGCAACATTAAATTTTATCATGCATGTCATCGAGTAACATTGATACCTAATTGATGTCTGCCTCATCACTTTTTGTATAAGAGATCTCTTGCTCCACAGACATCTGGTCTGACGTGATCTGTTAATAATTTTTGCTGAGTACTCCCGCCATATAGGAGTGCCATGCCAAATGCCATAAATGACAGTGGATATGCTTTGAGCCGCATTGTTTATTAAAGCCTAAAGTAAGCTGAAAGTTTTGCTGCTAGGGAGCCAGCACATTTTACTGTCTACTGGGTAATTTATAAAAAAACCGAAGCTATAATTGAATAAATGCAGCACAAGTACCCGCCCTATTTCTCATTCAAAGTGAGCTGTTGAAAGTTTTACGTAATGCCGTATTTCTGACAGAGTTCCCCCTTTCAACCTCGGGCCTATTATGAGATGAAGTTTGCATGTTCTTCCTGTACATACCCAATTAATGATCAGATCAATTCGGCCCTCTCCTGTTTTCGACATTGAAACTCCTCATTGCTTTGGGATCATTGCAAACACTAAATAACCTCAACCAGTTATCGTAAGAAAACTAACTCCATATAAAGGATACACGTTTTATTTCAATTGTCTTTCTTATTTAAATGTTGCTGCAGACCTCTTCAACTCACAAAAGAAATGTTATTGTATGATAAAAAACGTATTCAGGTCCTTCACTAGACCATGCGTATCTCTGATTGGAATATAATAGTTTTGGCACACCCACAACCAAATAGTGTTGTGACTCAATCGATTATCTTTTAGGTTTGAATCACTAAAATACTTTTATTATAAATACTTCATATTACAGTCGTATCTTCTAGTATAATTTTTTAAATATTCTTCTAAGGATTAATAGTTGAAGTGAGGTGACATTTGTTTTGGTTATTCTTCATTAAGTCCAATTTAAAAAATGCTGCAAATTATTACAGGGTGGCTGAAGTGTGGTGAAAGGCAGTACAGAATATTGGCAGTTTGGTTTATGGCTCACTTGCACAGCTTGATCGCTTAGATAGACACATCCACACTCTGCTGAGGCGCATTCCATAGGATTCAGCATCGAAAAATACTAAAAACGACACAAAGATTGACCTGACTACAACGGAACGACGGAAATTAACATTTTCTTGGTGACTCTAGGCAATTGGCTCAACATGTTGAGTTGAACTGGCAGTTGGTTGGAATGAGGTGCGAGGCAGTATGGTAAATGGGCAGTTTGGATCAAGTAGTAGAATTTGCCTCACTACACTTACTGTGATTTTACCCTTTTCCATCTAGACACAGTCCTGAAACCCATCCTATTTGGCTCAGCATCGAAAAATACTGAACACGACGTAATTGCAATTAAACTTAGTTTTTAATAATTTTTTAAACTACTTGTTGCCCGTAACAACCACAGGTTTTCATCCAATCAAATTGACGAGTAAGTGGGTACAACTAGATCACAAATGGAATTTAACGGATTTTTTAGGCCATGTTTCAGGACCTGTACAACCTGTATGGTTGTGAAAAAAAAAATTCACAACCGAAAACATTGATGTATTATTCAGAACAAATTATGTATCAAAATAATACAAAGTGGAATACTCACAACTGTAATCTAGAAACTGATAATGACGATTCCATATGCTTGTATTGCATTGCAAAGATTTCTTGTTTCAGAAACATGTCAAGACGTTGACTGTGGGCCTGGCAAAAGGTGTATGATGAGGAAAGACCACCCAACTTGTGTTTGTTGGCCAGCCTGTAAAACTAAAGAGAAAAGAAAAGGGATGGTCTGTGGAACTGATGGGAGAACGTATGCTTCACTTTGCAGAATGAAGAAAAAGGCATGCCGATTCAAGAACATATCTTTGCAAGTTGCCTACTACGGAGTTTGTGAGAGTGAGTAGCTTTTCTATTCCTTTCTAACACCATATTATTTATGTAGGTATTGAGCATGACTACTTCTTCATAACTCTACTCTCTCTACTAGTGAACCATAGCTACTTTCTATGTCAAACCCCCATGCTTTGCTATGAGGTACCGAAATTGTAACATTTAAAAACACTGCCACTAGGTGAGTCCTTCCAATGGTGTGGGTTGAATATGGAAATGAAATACAATACATTATGAACCTTATTTTTGATTTGATTCATCAGTTGGTCTCTCATCAGTAAAATCAAGTGAGTGATGTCGTAATTTAATTCTTAACAATAGTTCAGAATCTAACTGTTCCACATAAGAAACAATTTTCTAATATTTTGGGGAAAACGGTATTCAGCATCAAGCCTTTGTAACACAAATACAAAACATAGCCCATCTACTTAAAAAGTATAATGTAACGTTAATATTACTATAATAACCACAATTGAACTACACTGTTTTAACTAATCCTAGCTCATCACATTGAAAATGATTTGAATGCGAGTAGAGAAACACATTTTATACAGCGGGCTGGCATATAAGTACCACCATGCCAATATTAAATATCAAGTGATAAGCATCACATAGTTTTTCTCATCTAAAGAGGTACTGAGTTTCCAAGTGCCTCGGGTAGTGCAAATGTAGCAATTGATAGGTATTCGTTATTTTATCATTTGAAGTGATTTGGTGATGATTTTCATGCTCCTCTTCAAACCATGTGTACACCAAAGCCCTGAACTTTGAACTTGAAGAGTCCGTTCAAAGGTGAATGGTGATCATATGTAGACTAATACGTAATATTATACCTAAAAGACAGAGAGTGGTGACGATTACTGACTTTATTGGATCAATCGTATCTAAATAACACATATTTGAGTGATTTTCGTGTGGACAATTATTATCCCTCACTGGTAGTGCAGTGATTTGATGCACAGTGAATACACAGCAAGGAAATCAACATAAATGCAGGAGAAGGACTTGCATCATAAGAGAAAGGATCACTCTGAAAATATGTCCCCATCTTACTTCCCTTTGCCATTCTCATTCATCCACATTTTATGTTTAGTTGTGTGTACATTACTTCCACCTTATATTAATACGAACCTTTTGATTTTCAGGGACTTGTGAGAGGATCACATGCCCAGTTGGAAAATACTGTGTAGTTGATCAAAACAAAAATCCTCACTGTATTCGATGTAGCAAAACCTGCTCTTACAGCGGAAATAGCCCAGACCAACTGGTGTGTGGTGTTGATGGAATCACTTACAGCTCTTCCTGCAGTATAAGATCAGCTTCGTGTTCTAAAGGCAGAGCTATCCCAATTGCATACAAAGGCCATTGTTATAGTAAGTGGTCAATATTTTAGTTCATAGTACCATTGGGAGTTTTCAATAAAATCGTTTTATCCGAGGAAAACTTCCTAGAATCATCAATTTTTTATGCACACAAGCAAACATCCATCTAGATTACTAATTCTGGGATCTGATTTTCATGGAATAGTTATCTTCTAATTTTGCTTGTTCCTCTTACTCTTGCTTTGGGCTGCTTCTCATGATAGCTGAACAAACTGTGGAGAGAAACTTACGTTACAGTCAATTGCAAACAGCTACAATAGTTGCACAAACGTTTACTTTCCTTGGCGCTACGAAGTAGAAACGTTATGTAATTTTAAGAACAGCTGTAATTTTGGCTGGCAACAACAGAGCTAATAGAGCTAACAGAGCTATCCCAAGCCAACTGTAACAAAAGTCACACGTCTTGCTATGTTGTTTAACCCCACTTCTGGCAAACCATTGGTGACCTACATATAGACAATGTTGGGCTTTGTCTTCCCTGTCATCTGTATGAAAGTACAATCCAAGATAACAATTGTAGCATTCAATTTAACAGTTTCAGCGTGTTTTATCAACCAAGGCAGACCCTTAATTTTAATATTCAATGCACTGTCATCTGTACTTCCTACATCTTTTGTGAATGATGGTTCGTACCTACACAAAGGAAATATCAAAACCAGTGTTTTTGCAGTTTTTAACAATTTACTTTGTCATGAACTCATCCAATCTGATGATAGTTATAGTCTAAGGGATTTATTAACTTACTAGTGTAATCACTGTTACCTCTTTGATTTTAAGAAGGCACATCATCGGGTTGTTCAAATTCAGTTTGGAGATGTTGCTGTAAAAAACACGATTTTCAACACATTTAGGTTGTTATCTGTGTTCAATGGACTGTCAGTGGAACATTTAAGGAAAACAATTTATAGTTATTGGTTAGTGGAAGGCATAGTGAGAGTTTGGTGAAAACCATTGAAGCCATTTTGCCAAAAAGTGCTAAAACCTGTAATTATGGTACATTTTGACCCCTCCTTCCATCTATGAAAATTGCACACAATCTTACTATCATGCCTTTCAAAATCACGAACACAATATTTTAAAAGTTGCAAATTATAACACAACGGTTTATCATTTTCTTGCACAGCATGGTAGCACGTCTTTATGTAGTCTCACTTCTCCGAGAACCTTCCCATTGGAGTCAGCATCGAAAAATACTAGTAAACGCTATGAAACCTGAACAAACTAACTACAACGAAAATTGACATTTTCTAGGCAATGCTAGGCAATTGCCAGGGGTCACAAGAGGAACTGACTGGGGATTGGAGTGAGACAGGAGGCGGAGTGGGAAATAGAGGGAAGGCTGGGGAGAAATGATAACATGTACCGTGAGTTCCTCCAGAGAGTAGAATCTGCCTCACTGTATTTCTGCGATTTCACTGTTTTCTATCATAGACGCAACCCTACACCTCTGTGACCCACCTCATTTGACCCAGCATTGAACGCCTCCAAGGAAACAATACCAAACATGGCATAAACACAATTAATTTTTTAAACCATTTATTGTGCACAAAAACTATGGGTTTTGTCCTAACAGATTGCCGAGTAGGTGGGCACAACTAGATCACAAATGGAATATTTGCTCAAAACAACAAAGTTTTCAGGCTATGTTAAAGGCAAAGTACGTCCTGGATAGTATCAGACATTGTTGATTTGGGATCTCAGGGCCTCGAAAAATAGTGCCAAACTTTAAGAGGGGGTTATAAAACATTTGTCTGACCAGAAAAAAGGTGTATTATTTAGAGTGAATGATAAACTGTGCCGTCTAGGTACGAGTTTGTTACCCTCGTGGGGAGGAACCCATGAGCCAAGTATTAGTGAATTCAAAGAAAAAGAAAAATGTCAACGGGTTTTGAATAAATTAATAAAATAATTTAATCAAACAAAAGAGAATATATCTCTGTTCAGCAAGTAAAGAAAATGGCATTAATAATAAAAATATAAAAGAAAGTGAACAAATGATAATGAAAATGAAAACAAACAACGGCTTCGGAAATAAATGTCTTCTGAGTCTACTTATTTGGCATGCCAATAAAATAAACACCTCACCAGAGTCACAGTTTTTCCGTATCAAACGAAATTCGATGAATTCGGGACGCAGGGAACTGGAGAGTTTGTTGCCAGACAGGGAGGGGAGCAGAATAGCCGGCAGAAAAAGATGCCATAGTGCTAGGTTTCGCGGCAAATAGATTGGTCATTTTGAAGGGCTGCCATGGACGACTGATAGCTCCAAGACATTCTCTGACACTAGCGATTTACTGCCTACGTAACACCGCCTGGTTCTTTAATTTCTCGTTATAAAACTAAAAAGAACGAGGCCGATTGGTTCAGCCATTCCTCTACAAATTGAACCACAGACCATGTATGAAAATGAGATTTTAACTCTAGTAGGACTCAACAAGTAAAGGCCTAAAGAAAACTCAACTTTTGTTTAACACGATCGCAACACTTTTCTTACCCTTTAGGTAGCGGAAAGTAAAAAGACCGTGGATATAAAGAATGACCGGTGTCTTGTTTTCAGGTGCAGCCACGTGTAGATCCGTTGAATGTAGTTCGTCACAAGTTTGTCTAACAGATTACATTTCTGGGATGCCCAGATGTGTCACTTGCAACCATCAATGCTCCCCAACGAAAAAGATGCGTAGGAACCAGTATGGAGGATTGATATGTGGATCTAACAACCGAACATATGCCTCATGGTGTCATATGATCAAAGATGCTTGCGCCACTGGCCTAGTCATTGAAACCAAACATTCTGGATCGTGCAAAGCTGAAGGTTGGTTGGTTGCAATGATGTTTTTATGTTTCCATGCTTTTATTCCGAACTCTTCTATAACTAGGTGGTAATACGTTATGGCTTAACCAATTCCACTTTCGACAGCTAAAACGACTTGGCTAACTATCGTTTTGAAGCTACTTATATATATGATGACCTTTGACTTTTTAATGAATGAAGATACACTGATCTAGAATCAATTAGGAGTACATCTAAAATGTAGTTATTGTTCACAGCTTTCTTTGCACAAATCCCAAAGATTCAACCATAAAAATGTAGCCAGTTTTGGGAATTCCTATTCTGATTAGTAGTAATGAGTAGAGCGACAATGTGTAAAAATGCAAAGATAACCGCGTTATTTGTTTCCAAATTCCAAACCAATCAATTAATGTGGTATTAAATGAAGAAGAAGAAAAAGTTTATTGACAAAATAAAACAAAGTAAAAGATTCCTTCTGCATTACAAAAATATACAATACCGACATGGTTTTTCAAACCGTCTGTCGGGGGCGTCAGCAGGTTATACTAAAAACATACGAAAAGAAAAAAGAACCTACCGTGAAAACAAAATACAATAAAATAAAAGAAAATTAAAAATTAAATTCATGTACCAACAAAGAGCGATATCTCCAGGCCATCCTACCAAAAGCCACCAGCTGAGGATATCCACCACCATCCAACAAAGCCACAGCCTCATTCCGTGAAAGGACAGGTTTATTAAAAACTGCAATCCTAAACTCTCCAAGTACTGGGCAAGTACAGAGAAAGTGGTGCAAGTCTTCCCTCTCATGTCTATTGCACAGAGCACACTCCTGGTTGTGGTTAGTGTTGTACGGCTTTGCATTGAGATGTAGCAGTTCTCCCTTCAACTTAAAAATCCACCTCACCGAGAAAATATCCATCACTGGCTCACTGACCAAGCTCGCGGCCTTGAAGCGGGTGTCAAGCTCTCTATATAGAGTGAACTTCTCCGAGTCCATAGCCCTCTGCCAGAACCACTGCTTTTTGTGCTCCCTAAACCTCTCAAGGATGTCAGCTGCATGAAGCCGGATATATTCAAAGGACCAGGAATCCAACTCATCTATGACACCCAATCCAGTGGCAAGGCGCCCAAGATGCCCAGCCCATGACACTCAGTTTCTCATCACTTCCATGGCAATTATTTTAGGGAGACGTGTGTTCGGAAGACAAGATACCTTCCTCAAGTACTTTAGATGGGCTTCGAGAGTAAACGATGATATGGTGTCCACCCCTGTCTCCAGATGTAAAATGTAATTCGGGGAAAACCTCGGCAACTGGAACAGCTTACGAATGTACATCAGCTGCACTCCCTCCGCCTTTGCATACTCCTGAAATCCCCAGCATGGTGAAGCGTAGCATAGGATAGCCCGGATCATAGCGTTGAACACCTCCGATTTATGTGGTATTAAATGGTGCATGTGCTTCTCTGTGGAAATGAATAAGTCATTTAGGATTAAACTAGGATAGAAGATAACATTATCTTGGGACTATCTGTTGGCGCAGCCAAAATAAGTGTAACCGCCGACAGTACAACGTGTGTTTTAACTGCTCTTGTATTACGCACAAATGAAATTGTAGAATATTGGTACAAGTGATTGATCATACGCCGCATGGGCCAAATTATGAGTCCAAGGAAGTCTTGAGGAGCTGGAATACTGGGATCCAGTAGCGATGAGAATTCTCATGGAGAATGGAGAGATGCACATGATGGATACAGGGCCTTCAGTGTCACTCACGTTGGGGTGAATAATGGAAAAAGGGGTTTTTTAAAACTGAAGAGTTTTTCATCGCACGGAGCTTGGATCGGAATGGTGGCGTTGGGTTGAAGAGGCAGGGAGAGGGCTGTTTTCTGCATGGCCCTCCTTCTACCTTCTACCCTTAATGTCATGTGCATTACACTATGTACCTGGCGAGACCCAGATGGTAGGAGAAGGCAGGAGAATTTCTTTACAAATCTGAAACATACTGCCATTAGTACAAAATGATACATTTATTGCCATCTTGGACGTTTTCAATGTCATTCAAGAAAGCTTTGAATGAAGTTAGTGCAAGGAGTGATTCCTCAGTAGGGAGGAATATTTGGAAGTCAAAACATGTGTCAAAGACCAATAAAATATGCAAATTCAATTAAATGGACAAAAATGATAAGAGAAACACGTATATCTCAATACCTTCAACTTCAAGTCGCCTAATATCTTTCATTATATTCACATCAAGACTTTCAACAGAATTTGCTGGGTCATCCACATTCTTGCTGAGAACACAAAAAATGTTCTCTTCGCAAAATCAACAAGATGTTTTTCACAATTTGTTTATTGATATGTTCAAATTTTGAACCAATGAATACACAAACAAACAATATCTCGCACTTAAATCTTCACTTTTAGAACTCAAATGAATGTTTTAGTTGTGGGGTGGCATTTGAAAGTATGCACAGGAACCTATTATGTACTGGAGCTTGCTGTATTACTCAGTAAATAATGGAAACTAGTGGGGGAAGAGTTGTTTGTGTGAATTTATCATGAGGAGGCTCTTTTTATACAATATAGAACCTCTATGGATTGTGACTGTTGGCAACTCATAATGAATGGATGGGTCAATGATTGAACTAAACAGAGTTCCTCTTTCTCTCTCGCCTTAGCGAAGTTTACTGAAGTTTTATTCTTCATACATCGCTATTCTTATAGTTTACGAAGCTACAAAGTTAAATTACAAAGCAAGATGTTTTAATAACGTGATCATTTGCTCGTTTGTACCGTGATTTAACGTTTTGAATAATAAATAAATGTATGCTCATAATTTTCTAAGAATTGGTCAGGGTATGTATCAAGTATTTATTGTGGTAACTAATGATTGCCTTGTACAATTGCAGTTTATTCTTCTCTAATAGCTTCATCATGAGTCATCACAACCCAAAGTTTCCCGATAGGTTTTTCTTCCTCTCCCCAACTTATGAAATCATTTTTTCTTCATTTCACCACCCTTGGTCATTGGCCAGCTACATATCAACCTTTCAGTATTCCCAGATTATATCCCCCTTCTGCAGTTGCCATCTTCTTTTTCGTGCTCGCTGTTGTTGACTAGCACCCCCAATGTCATACACGCACAGTACTTTATCACAATGTGGCTCTATGGATTAACACATCTGCTCGTAGTATCACGATATTTCAAATTAGGGCATTTCATTTGATCCTGTATATTTTCCTAGAGGAAGGACAGTCTTTATGAGTAAGTGTCATCACCAAATTGTCACAAGGCTAACAAATATAATAACTATCTCTCATTATTTGAAAAGAAACAAAAATATATCACAATCATTAAATGAAATCAATGAAGTGATAAAATAAAGCACTACCTCTAAACTAACGAGAAATTCGTCATTAGAGTATTTTAAATGTTAATAAAACATCTGGGGTTAAAATCGCTGATAAAGTAGTAAAATGTAGAAAAACCACATTTTCACAAAAGAGAAATATTCTCAGCATGCAATTTATAAGGCATGCAATTCTTAATGATGCTACTGACTTAGTCAGTAATGGAGCAGAAGTTGCCTTTGACGAACCTGTTCTTGCTCTTTTTCAAAACAAGTTTTATGCTTCTTTTAACCTGCATTATCTGATACAACCGTTGTGCTTTATTATAATGTTTAGAGGGCTACCTTAAAACGTTCAAGGTAGGTTAAATTAAGTCATGTGGTGCATTACCTGTTAAAAATGTAGCTGCTCGTTACCAATATTCTGTTCCTTTTTTTCAGGGAAATTCATATCTAGTGCTCTCCTACCTCCTGGAACCAAGAATGAAGTGCATTCCGGTTAATTATAGGCTAATAGTTATTTCACAAAGTAAACTGGCGGTATTATGAGTGCTATCTCTCAGAGAATTATAAACCAAGGAATTTCTTGTATCAATTGTCATGTTGAGTAGAGTTAGAATCAGAATTGTGAATTTATCTTCTAGGAAGTTTAGGAGCGACATTATATTGCTGTTTTTCAATTGTAATGGCAGCAGGTTACTGTGACTGAATATTTTATGACTCAAGGTTTTACCAGCAGTTATATTTGGTACCAAAGTACATTTTATACTTTGAAATTAGGTTGATGATGAATTTGGAGTCTTAATTAGGTATTTGTTTTCATATGAAGTTGAACGGTTCATTATTACTTTTTTTTTTTTTTGTTTTTTTTTTTAATTAACAGCTCGTCAATCACGTGAATAACTTTTGATTGAATAAGAAGGATGATTTTGATTACGTTAAAACAGTTTGGCATGTTTGTAGCCCTAACTATATATTTGCCAAATTGTACTTATCAAAGGTCTCAGTCATATTAAATTTATTTATTTGTTAAATATCTTAAATATTGAAGGAGAAGGTTTGTCCACTTGGCAATGGTTAAAAACTGTCATAATTAGGACTTTTCCATTTCACTTGCATTACTTTAGCTCAGATGCCTAGTCATTGCACTCCAGAGATGAAAATAAACCAACGAAATGAATGGAACAACTTCATATCAAATAGTAGTTATGACAAATTAAGATGATTGTATATTGTAATTTAGTTTTGCTTTACTTGTACAAAATACGCAGTACAATTATAGCTGTAGGATTGGCGAATCATCAGTGTTCACAAGGTTGTGCCAGTGTTGAAGGATTGGGGCAGTAGGGTGTGCTTATTATGACAGAATTTAATACTAAGAGCCTCACTTGCAACGAAATGGTAGAAAATCTTGTGATTTGCATTTAATGAGGTCCGAAAACTCGGCTAGAGTAGTAATAAGGGTCGTGAATTCGATACCAATGCTTTAAATTTTGAGCAAATGAAAGGAACTGCCTCCATCTCTCCGTATACCTTCGTTTTTATCCGAAGTTGACAAAACCCACTGAAGATATTAATTACAAAGCTCTGGGAAGATAATAATCCTGATCGTAAAGTACAAAGGTGTAAGTTGATCTACAAAATTAGAACACTGTCAGTCTCCACTCATTCCACTGCTTCCTATTTGATTCACATTCCACATGAAGCACTGAGAATGTTAGTACTCAAACCTGTGCTTTTGTTCCTTCGTTATCAGTCCTTTTTAAGTTCACTAATTTATATATATCTTGACAACTTTGCGAAAGAACTTGAAACAAAACATGTACTTACGAAATTAACAAAAGAGCGATGACAAAAAACCTAGAAAGAACTAAGTAAATACCAAGAATTATTTGGCATTACAAAAAACTAAATAAGTGTATACTCCTTGCACTTGAGTTGCTCTTAATAGCACTGCTCTGACTCTAATGCTTTGGAAAACCCCATATCTCCTAAGAACGTGATTGTGAGGTAGATTTGAAGCAGCACCAATCAGCTGTAATTATGTGCAATTTTAACTAATGATGATGGTCAGACGAATGAGCTTAGAAAAGAAGCAAACATTTTACACAACTATGCTCAATTGCTATATTGCTTTGGGATGTTTTGGGAGACCAGCCCTTTTTAGTAGGTAAGTTTGAGTTATTGACTCTCCTCAATGGATCGAGGAGTTTGTTTATTTTCCCTGAATTTTTTAGGGCATGAAACTATAAAGATCCAAGATTCTTAGAGATGAAGGTCAATATGGGTGTCAGTAGCAAGAGGGCAGACGAACTAAGGAAAAACTTCTAATTATATTAAAAATGATACAAGAAGAGGCACTACACAATAGCAGGGCCAGTGCTTTACTACCCATGGTCAGCCTAATAACCCTAAATGACCTTCGTGGTTGGTCAATTAGAATTGACACATTCATGTGTGAACATACAAGCACTCACCATTGTTCATTAATAAAAAAAAAACAGTACGTTTTGTTGGGGCTATAAAATAAAAATTTACTGGGACTGCTTTGTCATTGCAGTCGTTTCATAAATTAAAAATGTGACATTCACTAGAACTCAAGTGTAGTAAGTACGAATACTTTTTTTCAACTCACTCCTTGGGCTACATCGCATTACATGTTTTATACCATCTGGTAGGAGAGTAACTCTTCTCTTCACTGGTATGGATAACCAGCAGAGAGTGGTTGATACTGTTGGTACGTGCCTTTTCTTTTGAATTACATCCCAGTAGCCATGATGTGCTAGCTATAATCAGCACCGCATCTATTCAAATCCTAATTAAGGAAACTGATCCAAAGCCTTGGTTGGCTTTGAATATCCTTGGTTTCATTATTCATTCAAAGGCACTGTGTGTAAAAGCTCAGATCAACAGTCCCTATAAGGGAATAATAATTTTTGTCATCTCTGGCGGTGACATTGATGGCTCTTTGGTTGCATAGATTTGAACCAAGGGACTTCACTACCTATAGCTTGCGTCTAAAACAGGATGTGATCAGAGGACAGCTTGCAGACTCTATTGAACAGAGATAGAAACAATCAGTGTGTTTTAGTATCTCAACACATTCAATACGGAATTTACTTTTTTCTATTTTCTGTGAGGGGAAGGTGCGAGAATGCGTAAAATGTGAAAAAAGTGGTGTTCCAATTCATGCAAAGTTAATTATATATCAATTAATAAATTACTCACATTTGAGTCATGCCATTGTTTTGGCAAGTAATGAGGCAAATCTGCATCATGCGGGTTTTTTGGCAAGTATTTGTAAGTAAAACACAGGACGGGAACGCCATTTATTTGACAACATGTGATGAAGATAAATGCTTCATAACAGAGTAAGACCTACAAGGTTAGTAACTACAAAGAAAATTGAAAGAAATTACAAAATTGTACGTATGAATTACAAAGTTGGAGGAAAACATTATTTCTAAGTAAGAAAAATACACGAGCAAGAATCAAATACCTCATTTATACAACTGATTTAGAAGAGGAAGTATTAGTATGAATGGTACTCCCTTAACCCCTCTAGGCATAGGGCAGGCTGCTCAGTACAATCGGGGCAATAATAATTTGTACTCGAAATATCCACTACGTCGCCTCCCATATCCATATCGTCACATGTATAACAATGTCCTCATTGCCTGAACACAAATCTTCAAGGAAAGAACGAATCTTTTCGTCTGTGAACATCTGCAAGTACCAAATGATGCAAGTAACATAGCGTGAATGACAACAATAACTTGTAGGAAAAATAATCGAAAAAAAGGATAAAATACGAAATCAAACTTACCCTTCTAGATGATTCCATTTCTGGATGAAGAAACCAAGCGCACAACCAAAAATACTCGTTTAGAACGCTTGAGGGATGTTAGGCAGCAGACAGACGTTCGCATAACAATAACTCGAAAACTTGTGGGGGAGAACTCAAAAATAAACTTTGCTTTCTGAAACCTACCTATCCAAGGAAGGTGTTTTGAAAGTTGTGAGACAATCCGGCCACCCCTCAGGTTTTAGAAGAGAGAGAGATTGATAACTCAAATGTACATCAAGCTGTTGTTTTGGCGTGGACTTGATGACGCAAATTCACGTCATGCCGTATTGGATGTGTTAAGAGGAACTACTGCTTGGGCACCAACTGCGGGCACTCTCAAAGGACCAACCCCTTGCTGGGCTTAGCGGTATTTTGTCTTCTGGTGTTCTACAAGTTTGAATACCTCATTTCATTATATTTGTAATGTTTCTTCAAGTTTCCAATTTCATCTAATAACGTTGCTTAGAAGTAAATCAGGTTAAGGGTACCAACTTCAACGTTTATGTGGTACTCAAAGACAAAATAAAGTAATTCCTTGCCACTCATTCCAAATCACACAGTACTCATCCTCCTCACAGTATTGTATGAGTGGTCAGGGTGGAGGTTCCACTAACAGACATTGAACAGATCAGTTCCCTGCAATGTGCTTCTATAAATGGTACCCTTAACCACATTTCTTCCACTATAGATTCCTTTTGAAACATTCAAATCGCTAAAATTCCACAATATTACGGTTTATAAATTTACAATGTTGATGCCTGAGGTTACAATTCTATAAAAGGATTCGACGGTAAGAGACAATTACACAAACCACATGGCTACTACAGTAAACTTATTTCACTGATACATTTGCATTTCTGAGCTCTGTCTCTGCTGTGAGAGAACTTTAAAGCTGCTACAAACGAATAGTTGTGCCTATATCCAGTTATATCGTGATTAAAACAACAAGCCAGACGAAATGTTCATTTTACAATAAATAACGTGCAGTTATCTTATTATACATGACTTTATTTCATATGATTTTTACAAATATGAGTGGAGACTCAAGTTTCGAAAAGAACTGTGAAGCTGTAATGCTTAATCACAGTGTCTATCAGCACTATATTGATTCGAAGAGGTCATTGGTCAATTGGAACATGATGAATGACCGTGTCTTCCTAGATAATGAAAATGATTGAATGACTATTGAAACTGATGTTCCTTATTATAGTACTTAATGTTGTTGAAATTTTGTAAAATATTTCTGCTAATATATAAGTTATATTGTTGTTAAGGTAATTTATTGATTCTGTTTTGTATATCAGGTTGGATAAAGAAAAAGAAATGGGAACCCCACAATCATGATTATAATGCGATAAAAAAATCTTGTTGAAGTCAGAGGTGTTGTAATGAAAGATTGAAAAGTTGATTACTCAAAACTTATTGTATTTATTATCCACTAAAATCTTGAAATCGACTTACTTCTGATTGAGTCAACTGATGCTACTTCTCATTAGTGATTGACTGCCCATAAAGAGTGACCACTCATTGACAACTAGTTAACACTTTCGCTGCTAACGACCGAATCCCTGTGTAAGACCATGGCTAAACAAAACATGGCGGCGCTCGGTAAACCCGCGCTTTCGGGCGTAGTCACTCGCATGGAACAAAACGTTATTTTTCTTTCCTACTACTACCACGCGGTAAAACCGCGACTGCATTAGCTGGATATTAGGTATCGAAAACGGCCTAGACATAATATGCGATAACATTATTATTCTGGATATATGAACCAAAAAGTAAAATATATTTTAATTGTCTTCAATTTGTCTCAAACATGCTGCAAAAACTACATTATTTTCACGATTATACCTACGAATAAATAGGTTGGGAGGTCAGCAGGTACCTACTAGAAATACATATTACAGACACATCCATATCACAAAAGAATAATAATAAATTTATTGTCACAAACCATTCATATACATGCTTTCATATAACACTTATTCAAAAGTTATAATATAGTATATTAGTAAACTTTTGGGAGGGAGCAGTCGAGGAACTTGTGGAGGGTTGAGGCTCATCCTGATTATGGGGTCTTTTGAGACCCCCTCGAGTTTTAACCAAGTTTATTCTGGAAAATATCGTAGATAAATAGCATGATGGGGGCGACGAATTGAAACATACATACCTATATAACATCTAAGGGGAAAGCACAAAAAGTAGGCCACTAGACAAGTGAGATGGGTTTAGACATTGTGGCGGCCAGCCGCCACTCTCCACAACAAAAGCCGCCTCATTCCCACAGAGGGCGCTAGCCGAAAACCACCCCTGGAGGGAACAGCAGGCGGCCAACCAGAGAAGGCGACTCCCTCCAGGAGCAGGTATATAAGGGCCTGCCTAAACGAAAAACGGTCCACCGTGCCACCTATAGGGGCTGCCCAAAAGCCCCTGAGAAGAAGCCCTCCCAACAGAGGAAGGCAGCCCCCGCTCCCCCCCTGCCAACCACCAACCAGCCCCCCCGACCAGTCCCAACACCAGCTCCACTGGTCACCCCTGCCCTCTCATACGCCAGAGCTGCTGCTAGCAACTCCCAGCACAGTCCCCGCCCAACCCCGCCGGCCAACAACAGCCATCACCGCCCCACCCCAGCCCCAATCGCTGCCAGTACTCCACCCAAGCCCGCTGCAGCCCCCCCGTCAACTATCCCTCCGCGGATCGTGAACGTGCCTTTGCGGGACATCGCCTCCTGCCTCTCCCAGGCCGTCCTCCTCCTCCAGACCCTGTTCACCACCAGCACCTAAGGCAACATCCATCCTAAATTGGAACGCCAATGGCATCTTGGCAAACACCGCAACAAAGTTGCCGAGCTCCACGACCTACTACAGGAGTTATCAGTCGACGTAGCCTGCATCACTGAAACCCACACACGGTCTACCGACAAGCTCTTCATCCCGAACTACTCGGTATACAGATGCGACCGCCCAGGATCCCAAACTGGGGAGGAGTTGCCATCTTGGTCCGCAACTCCCTCAGACATCAAGCCTTCAGCACCCCACACTATCCCTGGAAGCCTGCGGAGTAACAGTCCAGCTGAAGTCTGGCCCACTACGGATTGTCTCTTGCTACTCCCGCCCAATACCCACAACTTGGACGAAATTGCCCCCTGCTAGACTCACCCCACCCAACAGTGCTTGCTGGCGACTTCAATGCCAAGCATCAGTCTTGGGGTTGCCGAACCAAGAACAGGAAAGGATCCTCCTCCTCCGCTTGCTGCATCGACACAACTTCTCCATAGATGCGCCGGCAGACCACACCTTCCACTCAGCCGACCCGAACAAACAATCGGACATCCTTGACCTCTTCATCTCGAAGAACACCACAATCGAGAAAGAGCCTCGGACCCTACCTGCTCTCGACTCCGACCACTACCCTGTGATTCTGGAGATCCCCGGCACACCAGACGCCACTCAGATCACCCACCAGCGAATCGACTGGCTCTCCCTTCGTTACTACCTGAGCCCTCCACCTTTAAATGTCGCACTCCCCGGTCAAGGGAAGACATCGACTCCGCTGTGTCCAACCTCACTCTGGACATCCAGGACAAGGTACGGCTTGCCACAACCTCCTCCCCAGCTACCCCAGGCCGCCAACGCCTCTCGCCGGACATCAGAGCCCTGATCCGGAAGAAGAACCACTTACGCAGGCTGCTCCAGCGGACCCGCCTCCAGTCCCTACGACCCAGGCTCAATGCCGCCAAAGGGAGCTCAACGCTGCCCTTCAAGCTACCAGAGACGCCAGCTTTGAAAAATACATAGCTGAAGCTGAACTCAACCCCAAGCGCTGTTGGAAGATCGTCAAATCCCTACGGAACAGGCAACCCCACTCTCCACCTCTCTACCACAACAACACCTCACACTCCGCTGAAATCGACAAAGCAACCATCTTCGCCGAATCTCTCGAAGAACAGTGCTCCCCTTTTCCCTCGCCACGACGACCACACCACCTTCCACGCCGAGGTCAACTCCCTAGTACGCAGCTTCCCTCAAGGGCACCCTGCAACCTTCAGTCCAACCTCCCCGAAGGAAATCAGCGAAACCATCAAAGGCCTCACCAAAAACAAGGCTCCAGGCAGCGATGGCATCTCAAACAGAGTCCTGAAGACACTCCCCAGGATCCACACAGTGGCCATCTGCAACATCATCAATGCCTGCATGCGCCTCCAATACTTCCCTGCAGCGTGGAAAGAGGCCACAATCATCTGCATCCCCAAGGCTGGAAAGCCTCTGAACAAAGCTACTAGCTACAGGCCCATTAGCCTTCTCTGCACCCTGAGCAAGATAGCCGAGGCCATCATTTTAACCCGCCTCATCGAGTTCATGGCCACCAACAAGGTTCTCCCAGACTTCCAACATGGCTTCAGACACCATCACGGAACCTGCCACCAGCTCCTCAGGGTGACTGAATACATAGCTGAGAGCCGAACAAGCATCGGCACACATCCATGCTTCTACTGGACGCCCGCCAAGCCTTTGACAGGGTCTGGCACGAAGGGCTGATATACAAGCTCATCCTGCTTCGCTGTCCACCCTCTCTCATTGGTCTGATTCACTCCTTCCTCACCGACAGGACCTTCAGGGTGAGAGTTGGCAAAACTCTATCCACCACCCACCGCATCACGGCTGGCGTACCCCAAGGCTCAAAACTCTCCCCAGCCCTCTTCAACATCTTCTGCCATGACATACCAGTCCACGAGAAGATCGTCACTGCTCAATATGCAGACGACGTAGCTCTCCTCTACACCTCCAAAACCAAGCTGCACTGTGCCACAGTCATGAATAAGTACCTGCCGTCCCTGCTCAGCTGGTACCACAAATGGGGACTACGCCTCAACGAATCCAAATCAGAAGCCGTCTTCTTTTCCCGCCGTAACATCCCCCCCCCAAACATCCAAGTGGGGAACCATCCAATCCCCTGGAAACACCAGGCCAAGTACCTCGGTGTCATCTTCGACAGGAAACTCAACTGGTACAGGCAGACCCTCGCAGTTCGCACCAAAATAAACGGAGCCTTCATTGCTCTCCGGCCATTCTTCAACAACAGAAAGGTCTCACATCCAACGAAAATCCGTATCTTCAACGCCATCATCAGGAGCATCAGCACCTACGCTATCCCCGTCTGGGGCACGGCCTCCTCCCTTCGCAAACTCGAGGGCACCTACATGAAGTACATGTCCTCCGCTCACCCCGCTACATCAGAAACCAGCAGCTCCTGAAGGAAACAGGCCTCCTCGCCAGTGCGGCCGCCTCAACCTATGCCCTCAACCTCCGCAACTCGGTGGCGGGTCACCCCAACCCGTCCATCAGCTGCCTCACACAATATGCCCCCAACCCCTCGGACATCATCCGTAGGCCCTGCTCCCTCATTCCACGCTAACCCCGTCCCGTTCCTCCCCGCATTGCACATGCGCATGAGTCCCCCTGCATCCGCAGGCTGGCCTCCCATCCTTCTGGTTTAGAACCTCCGGGTTGGCAACCGCGGGGGAGGGGTTTTAGTCGGTAAAAATCCGACACTACCCATTTGGGTGTCTTTTGAAGATTTCCCCTCCCCGGAAGCGTCCGGAAAAAAAAAAAACGAAAAACGGTCATTCAATTCTATTCATTCAACCTTCCACTCTTGCACCGTCACATCCTCTCGACCACCTTCAGCGGCTCCGGCGGGGACAACCGAGTCCCTCTCGCGTCAGAAGAAGAAGGAGCGACGATTCAACCGAATCCCTCACCGAGAGGAGCTACGCTCAACCGAGCCCCTCAGACGACGGCCGACGCCTGAGGAACTCGTCCTCGCCCCTGCTCGACCGAATAAACTGACTCAACCTCTTCTCGCGTCTACGACAGAAGGAGCGACGATTCAACCGAATCCCTCACCGAGAGGAGCTACTGCTCAACCGAGCCCTTCGACCTACTGACGCCCGAGAAATCCGTTCTTCACCTCACACACTCTCAACCGATAAACAGAACCCGACTCAACCTCATCTCGCGTCTACGACAGAAGGAGCGACGATCCAACCGGATCCCTCACCGAGAGGAGCTACTGCTCAACCGAGCCCTTCGACCTAACGACGCCCGAGAAATCCGCTCTTCACCTCACGCACTCTCAACCGACAGACACAACCAACACACACACACACACAACAACAATAATTTCGTCGGCCCTTTTCAGGACCACACACTCAAACAAGCAGCGCAACTTCTTGAAAAGGGAGGCCCCGACAGACATCCACATACTTGTTTTCGATCCTCCATAAACATATGCTCATTAGTAACAGTAAAAAAGAATGGTAAAGTAAAATATATAACTTACCACAAAAAAATTGCCGAAAACGCAGGAGAAACGTGTTCGGTTGAGGCTTTCGTCAGACTGAAAATAGAAAACCCTCGCAACCTGAACTCCTCGGCGGGTACTCCCCGCTCATTTACAAGGGTCATTCCCACTACTACCTGTATTGAAAAGGGCTGATGGAACTACTACCGTCTCAATACGGGCTTGGATTTTACAGGGTTTTCGCAAGGTTCGAGAGCGGTTTTCCCGCTCTAGTCATGGGGAAGAACACGAAAGCGCGGTAATACCGGGCGTAGCAGGGAAGGTGTTAAGGCCTCAGGGGAAGCGTCCGTAGCGTTCACATCTAACCAAATTTTGAATTGATATACAAGTACTAAACCCATGTAATTCTGGTTATTCTTATAGCCATTTTGCTCACTGTGTCTTCATTATAGCTATTTTTCATTCATTTTCGTAGCACAGTGAAATGAATAACAGTAAAGGAGTAGATGTGAAATAAGGTGAGATGGAACAGCGATTTGTCCCACATTGATGAACAGGAACAGAGAAAATACCTAAAGACAACCCCTTCAAGCAGGAAAACATGAGAGGATGTATGGAAGTGAAGAAAACAGCAGATCCACTGCTGAAGAGAGGCTTGGGATCTGATGCATTGCAAAAACGCTGAAAAATTGCAGTCTGACACCCATCCAATTTGATTCAGAGTCGAAAAATTCTAGAAAAGTCATTCGATGCGAAACATGGCCTTAAAACAATGGAACAACAAAAATTGACATTTTCTAAGCGACACTAGAGCATGGCAGGACGAGTTGAAACGACAGGTGGTTGGAATGAGATAGGAGTTTCCTTGGAGTTTCTTCAAGTAGTATAATTTTCCTCACAATATTTTCTGTGGTTTTACTGTTTTCCATCTTGACGCTGTCTGACACCTATTCTATTCAACTCAGGATCAAAATATACCTGTGAAACGATGTCAAACACTATGTAAGTACTACAAAATGGCCAAAATATCGTTTTTGACAATTGTTTTAAACCATTCTTTGCCCATTACAACCGTGGGTCTCGTCCGATCCAATTGCCCAGACAACTAGATTTTAAAAGGAATTCCTAACCTAAAACATGGGTGTATTGTTTAGAATAAATAACAAACCAACAGTCCTCATGTATGTTATGGGGGTGATGTGGCGAACCCTCACTTTTGTGTCGATAGAAAACAGCAATCTCATTATTGTCTTGTCAAATGGAGTAATTTCACAACTTTCATCCACGATTTTCCGATTACCCATTCCACCAGTTCTAAGTAATAAAATATAATCGCCCTTTGCACGAGACTGGCCATTGTACCAAGATGTTCCAGTGCAGAAATCACCCTGCCCATTTTATTCAGCTCTGATCTAAGCTGAGTTTTGTAAAGTGTCCTGTCTGCACTGATAGGAATATGTCATAGGAAAGTCTCATACTTGGAGCCATACTGCAGTTCTGAGGAGATCAGCATATGGTTGGACAGCAAAGGCTATAAAGTGACGGGAAAAGGTGAGGTCCTTTTCCCTTGCCCTCGTTACTAAAGTGGGGACATTGGCCCAGTTGAGGATATTCAGTTCTTGACCGGCTAGACAATCTGAGAGGCACTCACTTCAGTAATTGACATTGTACTTCCCCAGACAATGGTTTGAGCTTTAGAATCACATACAATGAGACGTTGAGAATCTTTAAAGAAACTTACTACTCTTCGAACCTCTTCAGGCAGAACAGTTCCATCGTGTGAGAACTAGGGACGTGCCAACTCTGCTCCCTCCCAATTTTTCGGTGTAATTGTAGCTAAAACACTTTATCAAAACTACCACATGCGTGAAAGTGACCAAAATGTTACTATTTTTATAATGCACAATTTATCTGATGATAGGAAACCGTGATGCTGGAATAATAACTATTTACTGAACATCAAATTCTTGACAGTACCGTAGATGAAGACACTTCTCTCAAATGATTGAAACAATTACACTTGGTTGAACCACCATTAAAGGGCTACCTGCAGCCATGGCCGGGTTTTTGAGGTACTCCTTTGCATTAGGTCACTATTCACTTTATAGGTGCAAAAACCACAATGCCTGCTGAGGGATCAGTTCGACTAACCTCCAACTACAGTAGTTATATTTCATGAATTAGTAAGGAGGAACTGATTGAGAATATCAAATTTTCATTTAGCTTTATTACGTTCTTTACTTATAAATACTAAGTGTAATGGAAGACATGAAACAGACTACTGAGTTACATCTTATTTCAATATAGCACTTGAGTTGGTAGCTATAATTATCACAATGGGTCTATGGTAAGTTTTGTAATATGCACAGTTGACAATAACACACAAAATATCTAAAATAACGAACAACAAAACAGATTCGAAAATAATAATAAATACCACGCATTTATCCCATTCTAGCTATACTAGCCAATGGATAATTAGGCGCGCCCAACAACATGAATGCCACAGAGCTAAGCTGCTTAGCCTATGGGGGAAGAGTATTAGAAGATCTCTGTTAAAAGTAGCAACAATGCCCCCACTCTGTTGCCACCTCATAACCACACCTTCCATTAAGCGGGAAACCAGTTCTTTTCAACAACATAACAACAGAACCCTCATCATTGTGTGACTTGGCTCTTAAACTCATCTGCGAATATGGGTTTATGTGTTTCCATGGGCATAGCAAATAATGATCCTTTACAACGTATATTGAGAAGAACAAAACAATTGCTAAGAGAGAAGACGACTTTCTCCAGGTACCAAGCTGCTAATGTCATGGATCATCAAAGCATGGTAATCATTAAATATTGACACAACTATACCACAATTTGAGTTGATTCGGTGCAACCACGTTCTCAGCATAATACAACCATAGAGAGCCCGGAGAATTTCTATTCAACACATTTTTTGGAGAGAATCTCAGCACTGCAGATGCTATCCGCACAACAAAAGTGTGAAACAATTTGAATGTCATCAGACACGGGAAACAGAACAGGAACATACAATAATAATGAATCAAAATACACAGCGCCAACAGGTGATTGAATTTATAAGGTGCCAGTGACACAAAGCACAGACGCTTGAAGAGCTAATAAGGAATTATATTGACACAATATAACAGCAATATCTCTTATAAATTGCCAAAACAGATATATTTCCATTCCATAAACTCCTCCAGCCCGTGGTATGACCCCTCTCGTCCTAATCCAGACTGCTTCACCCCTCCAAAGGCTGCTTCAGGCGTCGATATTGCGCCTTCATTGATACCAACCATACCGACTTCTAGCGCTTCAGCGACCCGGAAAACTTGAGAAATTTCTTCAGAAAAGAAATACCCTGCTAGACCACTCGGTGAACTGTTTGAAATCTCCAAAGCTTCAGATTCAGAAGAAAACCTAAAAACACACATTAACGTTACAGTTATTTCATTTTATAAGTCATATTCAAATCTAATAAGTCCTATTTCAAAGTTCAGTTTATTCTGATCTAATGTTCATTTTACAAAATCCATTGCTGATCGAAGTATTTACTTGATTGGAAGCATAACGTCAAAGCCTGTAACAGGTCGGTTTTCTTTCATAGCAACCTATCGTCTAGCAGAAACCTTGCAATCCATGTAGGGGTTACACATTGAAGTCTGTAACACCCTTTCTGCATGACAATCATCGAACATTCCTTCAACAACTTGGAAAATAAGGGGGTGAACTGTAATGGAAAGAGTTCCAGTTGCATAGTTTTCCCGAAGAGGTAACTTTCCTTGTTTATTGTTGAACCAAGATATGAAATTTGTCATCTCCTTCGATGTGCTCAGTTGAAATTACATTTAACATGTTCTAATGGAAATTCAAGTAAAGATACATTTAGTGCCATTGAAATGATACCTTATTATAGGAGGATACTCTGCAACAGTCTGGAGGGGGCTTTAGACTGACATCTTCAGAGCAATTCAAGCTTTGATAAATGGTAGGTTGGCTTTTATACATTTGTTACATATAAATGAACTGTTGGTGATCTTGACTGTTGGGAGTTATTATACTTAGATTGGCCGAGGAAAGTGTTTGACCAACTTGTGGGAAACAAAGTAAAAGGTGCAGCTCTTGCAGAAACAAACGGCCTATCTAGGATATACTGTTATCCCAAAGGACTATGACCAAATCGAGAACTCTTATGAGACAATCCTGTTTTATTGACAAAAAAACAGAACGGAGGAGATTTTTGCTTTCCATACATACACATCATTTTGGTGGCCTACCAACAGGAGCCTAAGTGCCTCTTAAGACATCCTCATCAATGTGAAGCTATCATCACGCTGTCTGTAAGCATAGCAATACACTTAATGTGTGTCTTTCTAAGCATTCTAATCCTTACATGTCAGATTCCTTAGATGTAGTGTTCAGACATAAACTTGCTGCTAGGGGCCACATCAGTTTCACTAAGAGATAGGATAGCTTAAGAAACTTTTCTCAATAAGGACGCCATTGTGACATCTTTATTAAAACGTCAAGCAAAATCTAATGAAGATAACAACTTACGGAATACAGGTGACCACAGGGCCAAAGACCTCTTCACTGTAACACAACATATCAGCAGTCACATTAGTTAGAATGGTTGGTTCAAAGAAAAGATCTCCCAAATGAGAAGCTCTTTTTCCACCCAGCACCACCTTAGCACCTTTCTTCACAGCATCATCAACGATTGACTCAACCTACAAGTAAAAGTACAAAGTTACACACAAATAATAAAAAAACACGTAAACATACCATGTGGATGTTTTCAGAGAACAGTGGTTTAGCCAATTTTCTCATTATCAGAATCATGCGTTCTCATAATTTTCTTACTACATCACTCCATCAGATGAAACTACCTAGCAGTGCATGACATGATTACAAAATGCCTGTTATAAGACATGTTACAATTTTCCTCAATCCTACTAGCATCCAGAAAGGTTTCTGTAGATAAATGAACGCACGTTTCATGCTAAATCTCTCTCTCTCTCTCTCTCTCTCTCTCTCTCTCTCTCTCTCTCTCAACCTTTATATCTTTGAATGGATAACCTAATACACTTTAAAATAAATAACCTTATAGCTGATAAGCCTGCCCTATGTAATCGAATCTTCAATCTGTAAAAACCATGAACTAAATACCTTTTTCAACTGAGGTTCATTGATCAATGGGCCCAACTCATTTTTACTACTGCAGCTTGGATTACTCAGTGGCCCAAGATGAAGGCTGTCATTAATAGCTTTGCTCAAAGACTCCACAAACTTGTCATGAATGGACTCTTCAATGAGAAAACGATTGGCACTGACACAAGTCTGAAAAATGTAATTAATCGTTGAATGATTACGTCGGCACATTGGCAGACTCAATAGAACGTGTAAAAGCGTCCTCAGAGCTCTTTGAACAAAGAAACCACAGTTTGCATGTTTGATCGAGCGAACGGGAGTTTTTTTTTCACCTGACCACAGTTTCGGAATTTAGATGCAATGGCTGATCGCACAGCAACATCCAAATTTGCACTCTTGAAAACTATAAATGGCGCATTTCCACCAAGTTCCAACGATAACTTCTTGACTCCTTCAGCGCAATGCCTGTATAGAATCTTCCCTACATTGGTGGACCCTGAAATCACAAAAAAGCTGATATTTAAAACGAACAAAAACTGAAGACCAATCCAGAAAAGATGTATCACTTTAGCAAAGCTTTCAGTCCCAATATATATGATTCGCAAGAGTCAACTGGTTTTTGGGGAGTCTACCATGTGCTCTACTCGTGTAAAAGAGTGGTACAACCAATTGAAAAGTGGTGAACTTCCAGAAGAAAGTGAATTGCATTCAGGCAGGTCATTGACAAGCCATAATGAGAATGTTATTGAACAAGTGCTTCATATGGATAGGGAGCCACTGCAATAAAGAGCAGAGACTTTTATAAAACTACAGGAACTCATCTCTTGGGCTATTTATAGGAATATTAATGTATACAGAAGTGATGGCTGGACTTTCAAGCTCCCTAGGAGCATTAGTGATGAAGCTGAATTAGCTCAGTACAAATAATAAGGCCAGAGCATTAGCTACAGGGAAGTCCGCATTAGAGATGATTCTGAAAGTTAGGAATAACATTTACAAAGAGATGAGGTTCATGAACGTTTCCAAAAATTTTAATTAAACACCCAAAATGTATTACCCAAGTAAAACCCTGCATTTTGTATTCCTCACAACATGCTCAGTTATTGCTCAACTGCCAATCAACTCAGGTGACCTACTCGACATAAGCAAACATCACAGGAAGGGTATTTCTCAAAGATGTTTACAGTTACACTTGAGATAACATTTAATTAGATAAAACTATTGGTGGTACATGAAAGGATTTCATTTATGAAAAACTCATTGGAACGGTTTGCTTTGATATTACAGTTTTCTCACAGAAAGAAAGACAATTAAGACGAGCTAAGTGGAAAGTAAATTTCAAATCGTGATAACCATTTCTATACAGGTTTCTACCAACATATCAGTAATCAGACCACTCTCTTACCGATAAGGTCAAAGCAAACCTGATACTGAAAAATAAAATAGGAAAAAAACCAACTACAAAATGGGATAATTATAAAATGTAGTATACAGAATAGCAGCACAATAACTATGAGTTTGCGATACCAAAATATCTTTCAATTCAGCAATGAATGGAGAGTCAAATAAACATTTTTATCTAAAATAGGGGGGGGGGGTGGACTTATTGAGCAATTGGTTTGGTGATTTGGCCGCCAAGGAAATCAATTGCTGATTGTTTACACCTTTGCAGTATTATTTTTTCTTTATTCAATTCTCTCAAACTCTTGTAGCTAGTAGAGTCACAGAAATCTCACTGCTAACTCACATCAAGGCATGGTGTCATATGAACTCACATGGCAACCCAGCTGACTACGGTTCATGTGGCATTCATCCTGCAGAGTTTGTTAGTCGCACGTTGTGGTTGAATGGGCCTGACTGGAGAACTGACCGCAGCCATCTTTAGGCCAGATCTATCCGAAGTCAAAAAGAAGTATGCCTCTATAGTTTCCACCATCAAAACTGAACCCTTCCTGATATGGACTACATGCTTACAGACTTTCATTAGCTGCTCGATGATGTAGCCGTGCGCTTCTTCGTACAATCTACAATCATCAGACAATAGGCCTCCCTCAACTCATGAAAGCCAGTTTGAATAGGTGCATTCACTTGAACCAGACCCATTACAACATCAACTAAAAAAGAAGAACAATTTGATGCTTCTTGACAGCAATGAGATCTGAAGAGTTGACGGTAGACTAAACAATTCTGCCATGAGTTACAATCACACACATCCAATCCTATTACCAGCACAATCCCACTTTTTCTATATATTAGTGAACTGTTTTCACAACTAATACGCACATGGAGGCACCTTACTCCAACCTGTTATTTAAATTGAATTTGGGTTTTAGGTACACGACATATGGTACGAAAGCAGATCAGAAAATGTATACGCCGCACTAAACAAGCTTCTTGACTGCCCACACTAGTTATGACCGATCCATCTTCATTTCGAGTCCAGAAGTAAGTAATTGCACCTTCAGCCACGCAGGTTCATTCTTCATGCAAGAGTCTTTATAAAGACAGGTGCAGGCCACAAACATTTATTTATGCTTTCTTGCGTGCATGGAAACCAAAGCTCTCCACGCTTTGCCAGTTAGACACCACAGGGACCAAGTGTTCCTTGCTAGAAGAGAATGTATATTCAGACCCAGGAACCAATTTTGTTGGTGCTTTAACAAACTTAACGACTGGCTCAGGGACAAGTCAATGCAGAAACACATCACAAGCTTCACTACTCAAAAAGAGATCATCTAGCACTACAATACTCCCTATGGCTCCACATTTCGAAGGTCTGTGGGAGGTGGGAGTTTGTTCCGTGAAGCGTCTCATGTACTCTCACGATGTACAAAGAATTTGTGACACCGTTAGCACAATATGGAGCCATACTGAACTCTCCATGCCCATTTTCTGTTGCATACCCCTACCATTCACTGCTTGATCATAAAGAAGGCCTGCTAACTCGCCGGTAGGTGGTACAATGATCCTACCAAGAATTCTGAAAGCGTTGACATAGCAAATATCTCAGCACACTCCAGAAATATGTCAAATGGATGTCGTCAGTCGCAAATATTCAAGTAGGCCACTTGGTGCTTCTGAAGACGCCATCTCAACCTGTGCTGAGCTGGCCTACTACAAGAGTTGAGCTGTAAAGGTTTTCCACGACCTCATGGAGTTGCTCGTGTGGCCACCATCCAGACACTAAAGGCAACCTATCAAAAACCAGCAGTGCAGCTAGTCCCTCTCCTTTCCCACGATTCTTCTACGCGTGAATCTTTTTTTTTTTTTGAAATTTTCATGAGTGGGCTGTTTATGCCGCCACAGGGTTATTTTTTCTTCTTCAAAATTTTGTATTTATTAAATTCTCAAACGTTGCACTTTTTTGCATCTATCGTTCTGTTTAACTTTCTAGAGGTTGAAGTGTGGTGTCTAACCTGTGAGAGAAGACGAGATCAGAGTACATGAGCCTACATTTCAGAAGAAGGGGGACAACCTCACCTCCCCCACTGTACTTTGAAGAAGCAGCTCGTCTTTTTTTGCTTATTCATTCACTGTTTTGTGACTTGCTACTTCGTAGCCAAACATCTAAAATCTTCTACCATCCTAGTCTCTTTTTTTCACTCCACATTTTGTATTGAAGATGATAGTATAAAGTCTTCATTTTTCAAAAAGTTGGTCAGTAGATGCTTGAACAAAATGTCGCATTGTATCAACATCAGCATCTTTAAACTGAACCGACAATCAACCTAAATCAATCCAATCATACCTCCCAATTACTAGAACTAAGGTTCAGCTACATCCAAACCAGATAAGGCGACTTTATTTAGCACGTCAACAAAATATTGGACACTACCAGTGCGTGGTATCGCATTAATAAATTGATGTTGCTCACTTTGTTACAAACACTAAATGCTTGTCTGGGACACAATAAACAATCAACTCCAGTTTCAGATTAACGCAAACACACTGATACTCTTGCAGATCATTACAACTAGATCTGACGAGACACATTAGTAAGCAAACTATACCTACGTAATGTCCTTACAGCAAACCAGTATAAATTTTCAGAATCTCTAATTAATTCATATCTGATCTCTGATTAATCTCATGAATCTACGGCTGAACTCACTTTTCTTTTCACATATTGAAGAGCGTAGCATGCAATCAAGAGTAGCTTGGGCCTTCAGCCTCCTTCAATCTGCTCATACCTCAGTACTTTCCTCACTAGTCAGACCACTAGGGCCTTCAAATTACTCCTTCAACTTCAGCCATAAGGCTAACAAAGACAGTGAAAAGTTTGGTGGCAGCCTAAGGATTAGGCATATGTTAACGCCCTATGAATGCTGACAATTGGCTTCTCTACAGAAGTGGCATAGAACTCTTCAGCTCCACCCTCCTTTTTCTCAATGGGTCTAAAAATATAATTCTTGTTCACTCTCATCACACACCTGTTTAACATTCTACGTAGCCCACACCATGCATCAACATTGATGTTCAAAGCAAAATTAGTATTGAATAGAAAAGTCATGTGGTGATTCCATAAAAGAACTGCAGACTTACCAGTGAATGTGACTACCGCAACATCAGAACTCTGACAGAGTTGCTGACCTACAGCCCCCACTGCTGAACGATCACTGGTAACCACATTAATGACTCCTTTTGGGATCCCTGCAGAATAAAATAGCAGATTAAAAACTCCTTTTCTAAACCGTTATTCAAAACAGACATTATTAGTCAAACAATGATCAAATTATACAAACCAATTTGAAATTCACGTTATTAGTTTACCACTAAATTAGTAACCAAAACTGTCAAATAAAATTATGTTCAATAATAAACTAATCAACTCAGTTGAAATGAAAATGGTCACATTTTTACGGATTAATATGTCCAGAATAAAATATCAACAGGCACATAATGAAAGTGTTTATTCTTTGTACCTGACGCTCAAGTTGAAATACAATATTTGTGCAGAACACACCTCATCAGAATGCCATAATGGGCATATTCTATCTCTTGGAATTTTCGCAGCTAGTCTAAAGTGCAAGCTCATCATTTGACTCATGCTACACGCATACTTGTTACGGGACGAACCAAAATTTCGTTTATGCAAAAGCTCGTTTGGGACATTTGCGCAGACCAGGAATCTCAAACTTCCTCATCTACTGGAAGCTTCAGTGTCGGCAGTCTGAACAAAGCTGTCGTCTCGTCAAAGCATTAGCTCCCACCCAGTTCCCTGTTTGTGGTTGTAAATCTCTGAACTGTAATTGCGAATAAAACTCGATGTTCCAATTATAGTGAGTTGTTATTGTGAGTACTCCCCTCCCACACACCATATGAGATCGTTACACTACAATACGCCATATGTGAGTGGGCTCATGTGCACACATTCACCTCATCAGGTGAGACCAAAGAGAGGATTATATTTTGGAGTGGCACATGTTGAGTTACAAGACTCAAGTTAGAAGAATAGCATGGCAGATTCACAAAGTGTAAGGAAACAGGCATGTTTATCTATTGGCTGGCCATTTATTATTCATTCTAAATAGTACACCAATGTTTTTGGGCGGGAAAATTTTGTTACAACCCCCTCCCCATGATTAGGGCTGGTTACACTTACGTTTCAAGGCAAGAGGATTCCAAATAGTCCATAGTCCACATTTTACCTTTAAAGTGGTCTAGGAAATTCATTGTTTCCCACAAAACTCCATTTGGTATCTAGTTTGGCCTGCTTACTCGGCAATCCCATTGGACCAAATCCATGGTTGTTATGGGTGTCCACTAGGTATTTTTCGATGCTGAGTCACAGCAGTCAGTTGGTGGAGTCAGATGGTGGTCAAGGTGTGTATGCATGCAAGTTAACATGGGGACAAAAGTTAGCCACCTGATATTCCATACACATCAACAAAAAAAGCCTTGTTTACTACACATCCTTGATATACTTGCTCTCAACTTTAATTTCTTTATCTCTCGAATTGAGAAACACAATTTAGGCGGGTATTCAGAAGAGTGACACTGTGTGCATCCACGTGTGTCTGTAAACTAATTCTGCTTAATACTAATGCATGTTTTTCAATACTTATTTTTTACAACTAGCTCAAATGTAGAAAAAAATGGATGCAGTGTTGTTAGTACTTTGCCATGGAAGAATAGCAACATGTGCTGGTAGCTATTAGCAAAATCCCAATTGCATGCAAAACGTTAGTTAATAGGTAAAAGTCTGAAGTGAGAAAGGCTCAACACTTTCAGTATTGACTAAAAGAGATATTCGGCAAAACGAAAAATAACTTCAGGACTATATCTCCTTTTAGTAAAGATATAACAGCTCTTGATCATTTCAGCAACAAGTAGATGCGAACTAGTGATTCTCAGTCCATGGCAAGTACACTTACCTAACTCAAATGGGGTAAAACTTATTGATCTGCAGTACCTGCTTCAGCTGCACACTCAGCAAGAGCTAAAGCCGTTAAGGGGGTATCTTCTGCAGGTTTAATTACACATGTACAGCCTGCAGCTAATGCGGCACCAGCTTTTCTTGTTATCATGGCGAGAGGAAAATTCCACTGTAAGAATAAAATATAAGTACAAGGTAGTACAATTGGAAAATCGTTTTGATGGAAAAACAAAGAAGGAAAGAAAATAACACGTAACACATTAGTTTTCTGGGTTTCAAGTGCCATCCACGAAAGTCTTAACAACCTCAAAAACTGTCACAGAATACAGTGGAAAGATAGGGGGGGGGGGAGAACAGCAGTATGTGTAGCTAAGAGCTACTAAACGAGGACTTAAATCAGGAACAACTAAGAAAAGAAGATATGCTCAACATCTTCATGGGAGCTGATTCTAAGGGAGGCAAAGTGAGAATAATGCAACAGGTTTGCTGCTAGGAAGGTTTACCATTGAAGTAAAGGTATCCTAATTACTAATGCAGCGTTTTCAAGGCTAGATTATCTTCTTTCAATGTGAAATTCAGTATTATAATGATGTATTATTATTATGTGATGATTTATAACAGCAAGGTCAACATTTTAGAAACTCAGTGCTTTGCAAACGAAATTCCCTTCTGAATAAATATTGGTTGTTTGAGTTGTGAACATTTTTTTACATTCCTGTTCCTATACCCATTAGCAAATTGCTAAACAATGAATCGTCAATAGTAAACATGTATCCACCCATCATGATAATGCTACACTCTACTTATGTGACTCGGACTTGCTTGGGTCTGTTGGATGGGCATATATACATTCTTGTTCTATGTTCATATAATTGATGATAGTGGGTTGAAGACACAATAAAACAAAGAGCAAATAACTCAATAAATTACCGGAGTGATGACTGCAGCAACACCAGCAGGCTGTCGTATGTGCATTAGTTTTTTAGTGCTTGTAGGACTGCACAGTACATCTCCCTGAAATAGTATAGAACTGTAGTGATGCTGCAGTATTTATTAGTTTGTGTTTTTACATCTACATAGATAGGCCTCGTAAAAACATATCTACACACATGTTTCTTCTGCTTTTTGAGTGCTGCTAACAATTTAGCATTAGTTTCTACATTTAAAACCGTTAATAATGTACACAGAACATTTTATCAACAAACATCTACTCCTAACACTTCACACACTCCTAATTGGTGGTCAATACACTGGCCATTCAACAACCTCTAGCAACCTTCGGTCAGCCAGTACTGCCAGTGACAGGTTGCAGTTTGTGATCACCATCGTCACTGCTCGCGTGCTTTACCGACCTGTGTTGTGTTCAATGTGCACGTTTTGCTTCTGGACCCTGAAACATTCAACTATCTATTTCGTGGGATTCAGTTAAGTCCATCTAAGTTTTTGCAATTCTATTGGAGTAAACAGCAACCCAGGTAACCCAGTTCTATTTCACCACTCACCTGCAAACACTGCCACAGTTGCCTTAGTTGTTGAAAATAAAACACTAGGAGAACTTTCATTTGTTTTTTTTTTCATTGTTTGGCGTGGTCTCCATTTTTATTTTCAATACAGTCCACTACAATTCGCATTTCTTTTATTTCATTTAACATAGCCGGTTAGCCAGTAATTATTACTTACGTATGCTCGCCTTGCTTCTTCAGAAAACCATTCGAGGAATGAATTGCCATACACGACTTCCACCTTCGCTTCACTGACAGATTTTCCTGCTTCCAAATTTATAATATTAGCAAAATGGTCCACCTTTTGGTTAATTGTATCAAACCACCTTCGCAGAAGATTGCTACGCTCCTGAAAAAAAAGAAAAGAATATTATTATGGGTAGAACTCGAGGTAGTTGCAGCAAGACAAAAAAATATTAACAATTGCGCTATTTAGTTGTTGAACTGTCAGTAGTCCCAGGTTGAGTAATATGGATGCCAGTACTCTGGCAGCCTCCACAGATGGGTGAGAAATGTTGGAGCCCACTGTCTCACGTCTTTTTCCAAAGTCACAATGAATAGTTACTACGTATTTAGAAAGAAAAGGTTTGAACTTACAACGTGCATACATAAATGACTATACCTTGGCAGATGTGTTCTTCCAGGTCTTGAATGCAATAGAAGCAGCACTTATTGCCTTTTCTACATCTGGGCTGACCATTGCAGGTACATTGGCCAACACTTGACCATTGGCTGGGTTCAAGACAGGGAATGTCTTCCCGCTTGATGCTGACACCCAATTACCATCTATGTAGCATTTAGATGGGAAGGAAATATTGGGTGCATTCATTGCCCTGGCGGACATAGAACGCATGCGGCGTTCAATCTGGGAAAACAAACGAATACTAGAAGTTTTGACACATGACGTATAAAATGTGAAGAATACACAAATGGTGAATGCTTACTAAACTAGAAACATGTCTCATCATAATGAGACTTTCATTTCATTTCTTGTTCAAATATACTACTCAAATAGTGTCCCACAATATTCTATCACATTATTCACCATGACAGGCTGAATGGGACCACTACCAAGCAGTAACAATACAAAAAAAACTAGCTTTGACCTTATGACGAGATGAACAAGCTCCCTTTGAAGTTGGTGTAAGAAAGCTTATATATTTCACCAATGCTGTTTGTAGACTATAGTATCCTACTCATGTAGTAAGGAATTGACGTGATAATGATTCACAAAGGTAGGAAGGCCGACTCAAACAAATTCTAGAAACTAATTTCCTCCTTCCAGTACAATAAAATTTGTTAAAGGAACTCCAGCCAAGTTAGATGTAATGTAACCACAACAGAAGACGCTGATTATCCACACACTAGTTAGGGCAGTTACCTGAGTCGAAATGAGACCAATCACTCTGACGAAATATGTTTCTGATTCAAACCTTGACATACCCTTTAGATATGAGCTGACTGACTCCTATTAAAGGCACCGGTTGATCAGGGTCTAGTGGTTAAGACAGTTGGTTTATAATTCTCGACGTAAGTTGAGGATTAAGGATCGAAGCTCCGGCGCGATTGCTGTAATTTTTGCCTGAGTCAGCAGCTCTTCAAAAAGCATCTCCAAACTACCTCAGTACAATTGGCGCCCAACTAGTGGTCGAAACTTCTTCATTCCAAGAAAAAGAAGAGGCCCAGAGAGAAAATAAAAAATTGAGAGAGAAATAATAAGACGAATTCTCGGGTCCGGGATTCGCCGATGCTGTGAAAGTTCCAGCGCGAAGGGAAATAAAATGGGAGACGCGTCCTACTACTAAGTGAAAGAAAAAGACTTTCCTTGTAGCCCCTTTGTTTCTCGAATCAAAGATCGGATTTTCCGGGGATTTGCTCAACTCTCATAAATTCCTGCCTGAGGTCAATGAGTAAAGGACTGAAAAGGATAATTACAAGCATCCAATGTTGGATGTAGGGCACCAGCCTGCCTGAAAAAGTATAGGACCCAGTTTGGTATGGAATACAACAGTTGGTGGCTCACTACTAAAACTTCTCCACTCCAACCCTCACTTCAACAGTCCACTTCCACTTGGAATGAAGGCAAGTTTGATAAGTAACCTTCGTTTTTGAAGCCAACTTTTCCAATAACCTCAATTATTTTGTGGACCGTTTTTTTCATGTTGCTACATGATCCGTATTTTTCCTTTAGCGTAGTCTAAAAAATCCGTGTTTTCACACCAAAACCCACGATTTTTACAGGCAAAAAGATGGTTAGCAAATTAGATGAAAACTAAATTTTGGCAGTATTATTGCAATTACATCCTGTTTGGTATCGTCCCTTGCGTATTTTTATTGCTGAGTCAAATAGGTCGGGTCTCAGAGTGTAGGACTGCGCATAAATGGAAATGGAACAGTTATATCACAGTTAATGTAGTAGGGCCAAATCTAATATTCATTTCCCACACAGCCTCTCGTCTCACTCCAACCACCCATCAGCTGAACTCGCCGCTTAGTACCGATTGCCTAGCGTCGTCTAGAAAGCGTCAATTTTCGCTGTTTCGTTGTAATTAGGTCTTGTTTCGTATCAATTTCTACTATTTTTCGACGCTAAATCGAATAGGATGGCTCTCTGATACGTGAGACGGCATCAAGCACCAATAAGAATGTTATGAGTTAATTTCCAGTTTTTTATAAGTTTTTTACTTTCCTTGGCTCTACAAAGTAGAAAGGAAAGTTATGTAATCGGCTGAAAAAAAAATTTTGAGTTCTCTTCAGATCTTTACGTTTCAGACCCCCCTGAGTCCAAAAAACACTATTTGGGAAAATGGTCCGTGTGTTTGTCTGTGAACGATTTTTAGAGAGAACCATCGTACCAAATCCATTAAAACTTGATATCTCGCTTGCTGGTTACCATGGGACGTCAAAATAAGGGTTTGAACAAAATCCACCGAAAGTTAACTATAGCTATCATAGTGATCAAAACACCAAATATTTTTTTTCTCAAAAACGGCTCTAACGATTTTGATTAAATTCTTTATATTGATAGCTCTCAATATGGCAACTATTCCATAAAATTCCCATTTATGGGAAAATGACGAGAGCAGCACAATAAATTGCCTAAACTTTCGACGTAATCGACTTTAGAGTGGTTTTTAGAGAAAACGACCATACCAAATCCCCTCAAACTTGATATCTAGCCCGCAGGTTACCATGGGACGCCAAAATAAGGGTATGAGCAAAATCCACCGAAAGTTAACTATAGTCATCATAGTGATCAAAACACAAAATTTTTTCTCAAAAACGGCTCTAACGATTTTGATTAAATTTTTTATATTGATAGCTCCTGATGTGGTAATCACACCATAAAATTTCCATTCGTGGGAAAATGACGAGAGCAGCACAATAAATAATCAAAATTTTCGACGAAAAGCGTTTTTAGCGCGGTTTTTTCCTTATAAACTCCACTGGGATGTTAGTAGAAAGTTAAAGAAAATTGGTATTGTAATCCAATCCAATACCTAAAGTGTGAGTGTTTAAAAACGCTCATGTGGTACATGGGGCTCACTTCAGAAATTCCTGAATTTCAACTACCGCCGTTTCGCTTACTGCCAGTTCTAACAGTTATTACCCATTAACTCTGCAAAAGTGATTATTATCCCTCTTCAAAAAATTCGTGTACAGCCTCATTAATTTTCTGTGTACCAATTGCTCAATAATGGTCCTATAATGAGTATGAGCAGCACAATAAATTCCGGAACTGTAAGCGCTACCGCTTCCTGCTGCTGTGACGTGTTGTTTGACCAAGTTCAAAGGAACTGAGTGATAAATGAATTGATTAAGTAGAATTAGCCATGTACAAAGTGAATTGTTGTAGAGCTAAGGAAAGTTGTGTGTTGCAACGCACCAGATATTTTCGCTATATTTCGACCAGCCATGGACTGTAAAGTTGATAAATCTTTGATCGATTGATTAAAACTGGAGGGCTCGCAGAGTGTTATGGATTGTTGTATGAATGCCGGTTTCAACTCAGACAAGTATGGTTGTCCAGAAATTTGGTACATGGATAACATTGTGCGCAAAATAGGTTTCGGGGGAACAAAATGTATGGGGACAACTCCAAACGTTCCATTCGTAAGGCGTCGTGTTATCGCTCAAGTTAGGCTCACTGTAGCCCCTACGGTCACCTTCATCTTTTATTCTGAAACGCCGTCTTTTTACCTCACTCTGTCGTCGCGGCAAGGACATAAAGGTTTTACCCACCTAACCAACATTTTGTTCTCGATAAACTTTGTGCAGAAATAAGACGAACAGTATCTACAGCGTACAAATCCTACAATCACAAAGAGGAGCAAGTCAAGTTGTGTGCGGCATCGCACCAGATACATATCTCTACATGTAGAAATGAAACTTTTATTTTGCAGACTCAAGTCACTATTTTTTCTGAAAACGGCGGATCGTCGGCAATTTGTGTACAGGTAGGTGAACATGATATTATTTGAAGTCGAGACTATTCAATAAATCGAGGGACGAACCGAAAACGAAGTTCTGAAGACGTTCATTGCGGCGGAAGTGTCAGAGCTCGAGAATGCGGCGATTCGACTAGCGGAGGTCCTTCAGAATGTGAGTTCGACTTTGAGAAAATATTCCGGGGCCAGAATAACATCAGATACTCCAATTCAACTCAATTGACCGGTCCCCTTCGGAAGTTGTTGACAATGAAACGTTACGTCAAATTCAAGAGGCGGTTGGTGGAAGGGAGAGGCGCCGAATCAGCTGCAACAGACTCAAGTGATTCCTGGCGAACCTAACGCTATAACCCCGGTTCCACCAACTGAAACTACTGACATGAAATGATAAGACTGAAGTTGTTATTCTTCTTCGCCGTTGCCTCATTCCTCTGCTTCATCCTAGACGCCAGATGAGTATGTTCACGGAGGGGACACGTGGACATGTTGGCAGTAGTGCAACGACTCCACTACGGCCGCGCTAACGTAGCTACTGCGCTTTTCACCTTCTACCCACGAACTAGAAACGAAAATTAGGTAATCGGCTCATAAGACATTTGGTTCATGCGAAATGGATAGAACAGCACAATACACCATTGAAAAAAATTGATTTTAGCGGATTTTCTCATTATGACTACCAGTTATGTGATAAATGGTTTGAAATGGTTTGATTAACTGACGAGAGCAGCACAATAAGTTATCTAAAATTTCAAACTACATTTTAGCGCATCTTTGTCTCATAAATCCTGCTCATACGATCCAGGAATTCTAAAACAATAAATCAGATCTAAAATGAAACCAAACTACCCAATGAGCATTTAATAACCTTCATAAGATATATAGGAGCAACTCCAAAAATTCCTGAATTCCAACCTCAACACTCTCACTTCCCAACCTTTCTCACAGTTTTTATCCGATAATTCTGAAACAGCGAATACTATGCTTATCAATAAAAATGTCTTGACAGTCTCGTAATTCCTCTGTGTACTTACTAATAGCTCAGAATGGTACTGGTGTAAATTTCTGAACTTTAAGCACTACCACCTGCTATGTAAAATGTGAAGTTAAGTTTTACCAAACTGAAATGAACTGACCCAAATATTGATTGAATTAGTAGCTTAGGTTATGAAAACTGGTTAACCCATTCAATACGGCGGCCATATTGAGATCCCTATGCAGTATACTGCTTAGTTTTTTATGAATGGCCGTCACCGACGGCACAACTTATTCTACGTATATGGCTTAGTTAATTTTTGTATGAGCTTGAAAAAATAGTTTCAAAATTCTAATGTGTCTAGTTGATGTATAAATTGACGAGCGCCTCGGGGCGCTCGCAGTCATAGCTAATGTGTAGGTAGGCTATCATGCAAAACACAAACAGCTATGACTGCAAGCGCCTCAAGGCGCTCGTCAATTTATACATTAATTAGACACATTAGAATTTTGAAACTATTTTTTTCAAGCCAAAAATAATAAACTAATCCATAACCTACTTTCAGAAGGTAAGTTGTATTGAATAAGGTGTAATTATAAAGAGAGGAAAACAATTTTTTGTCAACTTTTTCAATAAAATTACAAGTATTTATTACAAAAAAGTATTTATAAAGTAAATAACATAGAAATCGTTCGTAAATTTTTACATAGGTAGTAAATAGTACTTGTAAACATTAAGCAATTAATTTCCATCAACGGTCATATTTTTGTGGAAATTTACAAAACAATTTTCGATACATAAAGCAGGTGTATTAGGACAAGCTGGACAGGATACGAATAAGGTCCTCGTCAGTCATCACTTTCCTTTGCATTGGCTCACCAACTTTGGGTTGTTTGGTGCTGAAAAAATCATTATTACAATGATTATCATTATTAAAAAATCAATACAAATTCATCATCGTAATTTTAATGTTAGTGAAACGTAAAAAATATGCAAACCTTGAAGTTGAGGGTTGTGGCTCCTCACTCGCCCTCTTTTTTCCTCCTCGAGTATGAACCATCTGCTAAAAAATAGGTATATATTAGCTTATTATTAAGTAATAAGTTTAAATTATACGTCCAAATGTAAAGATAATGGAGTTTACTTACCCTAATTTGGGAACTATGCAGTTTCTAAAGGAAACGTCAGATTCAGAAACGGCAAACTGCAGAATGTTCAGAATGTTGTTAGGAGTGACTGCCAGTAAATAACGGGCTTCCACAAGTCACTGGAACGGTCTGAAGCACATTTGAAACTAAAGAAAACCGAGTGTCTCGGGGCGCTCGCCGTCATTGGGTAAGGGTCAGAAGAGCGCCTCAAGGCGCTTGCTGTCACCAGGTATAACATTGGAGAGCGCCCCAGGGCGCTCTTCGTATTGAATGGGTTAATGTATGTACCACTAAGGAAAGTTGTGTGATTGCTTACATAAAACAGTCCCAAAAAATGTTGACGCTCCCATAAATTAATCCCGTGTAGGTAACGCAGTAAAGTTTGTAACTTGATTAGGGACACGCATAAATTCTGGAACTTCAATTGATTCCAGTTTTTATACAAAACATCTAGTTCTACTTAGTGTGTACGAACTGAGTGAAAAACATATTGGATTAGTAGCTACAGTGACAAAATTGGCTGAATCTACTATATGTGAGGCTGAGGAAAGTGATGTGTTGCACTCAACCGTTAACCCTTTGATTACAGGCATCTTAATTCATGTTTCATCCATTACCCACCAAAGTTGTGGAAGTGTATGAAAGTATTTATTTTTTAGTAGCAAAAAACTATAAATAAAACATTTTAATTTTCATACAAAAATTGTTTACAAATTTTTTAATTAACAATTCGAAATTTCCGATTTTAAAAAAAATTAAACATTTTTATTGTGTTTATGGACTGTATCATGCAATGCTTATAACCAACACTAGTGACGCTAATCTCTACTTCCTTCATGCATGCTTTTCTTTGGTACATTGGAATAAATGATTTATCAAAACAGGTTAACACATTCAGCTCAGGGCCGATCATTGTCCTCCTGGCAGAGCATGTGGCTGTACCCTTATATTTGTTTACAACCTTGCCTGGGCCTGTCTTCCAGCCCTAATTTAAGACCTACATCTGTTATCTCAGTTTCCTTCCAGGCACCTTCAGGAACAGTCGGCTCTCTGGATTTAGCTATTAGTGCATATACTACAGTTAAGGTAAGTAATTATTGAGGAATTGTTGAATTTTCTAATATGTTAAGTAAAAAAATTTATTAACACAGAATTGGCCGAACAAGGTCTTGGCCCTTGCACAGGGACCTAGGAAAAGTGTATCCAACGCTGAAAACAAAACAAAAGGACGGATTCCATTTTTTGTTGTTGCGTAAACATTATTTTAATCAGCCAGGCTTATGCATCAATCCATGTTTTAGAGATTGTGATAAAAATACATTTTTGGCTCTTTTATGTATTTATTCGAGCTATTAAAATAATCTAAATAACTGTAAAGGTGTAGTAAATAAGCCGATGTGTGTATTTTTTCAATTATTACACATTTACATTTTATATACCTCTTTGCTTACAGTATTTCTTGCACAGATCATTTCACAATTCTTAGTATGTTCTCCCATTTGCAAGCCTTTCCAGTTCTACTTTAGTCTATACAAAAAGAAAAAAGTCCTATTATATATTTTCTCTTGCATAAGTTTTAATTTTAGTGTTCATCAAATAAAAATTATTCTTTTCAAAATGGTTTTAGTATTCTTTTTTTATTTTAGCTCTTCCTTCTGTTTTGTACTGAAGTTAAGTTTGAATAAATGATAACAAAGATGAAAAAAAAGCCAACAAATGTCAATATTGCTGGTTTTGCCCAAAGCCTGGAGGGTGCCAATTCCCGTCGAACTTAAAATATCAATTTTAACAAGAATTTATGATAGATAAATCATTTTAGCAACATTTTATGGTATTAAAGCTATGAAATTGTATTTTCGACTCCACGTCCTTAGGTAGAACAGCTAAGATTAGGATTGGGTTGAATATGTTAGAGACCGTTTGCACTGACTTTTGTAAGATATAATCCAGTGTTGAAAGTAATGTAGTGAGCTGTTTGTGAATTTAGTACTGGATCCATCTTTATCGGCACTTACAGCTAGGAATGAGTTGAATAGTCAACTGTCAGCTTTCAATTATAATCTCGTCAAGATGTTATATAAAGGATGACCTCATGACTTTTGCCTTAAGTTATAAGACTTTCCTGTGAGCATTGTTTAGGTTCTCTTTCACGTGTTCAATCGTGAAATGTTGAATAATGATGAAACTTCTTGAGCCTGATTGTTAAAAAAAATATGTTGTTGCACTTAGTGAATAGGAAGTAAGTGAGATAACGTCCAAATAGTAATTGGAACAAGGAGTTTTATTTGCAAAGTTTAACCACCACAAACAGGGAAGTGGGTGGGAACACGGGTGACAGGGCTACGCCTTGATGAGACAACAACTCAGTTATGACTGCTAGCGCCGTAGTTTTGAGTGGATCAGGGCATTTGAGGTGCATAGTAAACACAAATGCCCTGGACAAATTTTCGCTAAATCGAAGAGTTTGGTTTGTCCCACTACACGTATAAGAAAAACTGGAAGAAATGCTGTGAAAGTATTTCATGCATTACTAGTGTTTGACATGTCTGTCCAAATTACCTGGTTGTTTCAAACAACAAGTTAAGCAATAAATGATGGGAAAGATGTATGCATACCATCAACTATTTTGCTGACAATATCCCCGAATACAAAACTGGGTTAATGCAGAGTTTTCATCATTGAAAGCATAAACCAGTGTTGTTCTCATGAGCCGCAACACCGCCCACCCAAAATTCAAAGAATTTTGAAACAAGGCAGGTGTATCAGCATTTTTGAGTATCCACAGTCATCCATGGTAATGATAATGCTTTCAGCACAAAGGCTGAACAAACATAAGTTCAAGTGTGAACAAATATAAACTAAGGTTGCAAATTAAATAAACTCTTTGTATGGGGTATATCCTGGATGCATACTGCCATTTCAGGATATTCACCTCAAGCTTGGCCACAGGGCGCTTAAAAAGCCCATGCACCGTCTGCACCACTGCTGTACGGGTAACCCCATCAGAACCATAGCAGAGGTCCACTATCCTTCCTATAGGCCAATTCAATGGTAATGATTGGGTTTGCAGCATTATTACAGTGTCCCCGATTTGAAGAGGAGGCCTGTGAGCCGTCCACTTCTGAGTTTTCATCAGTGACGCTAGATAGTTAGCAGACCACAGCTTCCAAAAGACGTGTGCAGCCTGCCTAACGGCTCAGAAGAGTTGGGGGTTCCTGATTGTAGTCGTATGCTGGGGGTTGCAAAAGGGGGCCACCGACTAGGAAGTGACCTGGTGATACGAAAACTGAGTCTGGGGAATCACCAATAGGGCAAAGAGGTCTGCTATTTAAAATGGCCTCGATGCGAGCAAGAACCGTTGCCATCTCTTCATAAGTCAACAGCCGATCTGAAAGGGCGCGTAAATGTCTTTTGGCTGACTTAATAGCGGCTTCACGGAGACTCTCAGTCCATGGTGCTTTAGGTCTGTTGAAATGGTACCGAATTTGACAAATGATATCATGTACCAAGCCCTTGCGTGATATGAATCAGGACAAGGCCGCATAGTAGCTAGCTGTGGAAAGGTCTCCGACAAGTTCAATGTGAATCGCCTTTGTGACTAAACACACGAACATACATATGTACACTTTCACTCGAGGAGCATTGCGTCGCGAGCTGTTTGATGAACAGAGGCCCAGCAAAATCAATTGCAGTTCTAGTGAAGGGCCTACATGGGTTTACTCGAGAAGGAGGGAGATCCGCCATGACAAGGAGGTGGTTCTTGAGTGTTTGCTTGTAACATGGCAGACACCTAACAATGCATTGACGTAGCAGTGATCGAACTGAAAGAATCCAGTAGTGCCTGGCAAATTGCAGCATGACACGCTTGAGGGCCAGCGGGCATAAGGGAAGTGTGAAAGAAATTGCAGATGATTGTGGAAAGATGGGTCCTTTTAGGGCTCTAGACAGGATGCTTAGCATCGAAGGAAAGTGGTGAGTGAGTTAATCGTCCACCAACTTGAATAATCCCATTGTACAGAAGTGGAGTTAGTCGAGCAATGGGAGGAGGTAATGGTTTTTTCTTATTTATGGAATTGAGTTCTCCAGAGAAATAATGACTCTGAGTCTTCCTAATGCATATGTCCATAGCAGCCGTTAGTTCATCCGCACGAAGTGGACCGTAAACCTTGATGCCGCGAATTATGGATAAATCTGAGCGACATGACAAATGGCGTTGGAGTGGGAACCACATGGGCAACTACAGTGATGGTCTGGGCAGGCTTTACTTCTGGCAGGTCTGTCGATGGCGATAGTATGTTAATTGGCCAAGTTTCAATGGGGTTGAACAGAAATGGTGGTCCCGCCCACCATAAGGAGTTGGTGACGAGACACGATGGTCTGAGCCCACGAGAGGCTATATCTGCGATGCTGAGAGATGTGCGAATATGGTGCCAGTGTTGCAACTGTAAGTTGTCTAAAATGCTCACAACTCTGTTTGCAACATAGGTTTGGAGACTGTATGGTGGTGTACAGAGCCATCCCAATACCACTGAAGAATGAGTGAAGAGAAACACACCATGAACATCAAGGCGAGAGAAAAGAAACTGCACAGACTCAAGCAGTTCAATAAGCAACAGGGTGCCGTTGAGCTCAAGGCGAGGGATGGTTGTTACTTTCATGGGTGCTACTCTGGTTCTTGCCTTGATGAGGCTGACATGAGTATCATAATAGTTATGAGTAGCATAACCTAATGACGAGGCATCACAGAATCCTATCAAATGCACTGTCGACCACGCCGAAGGGGATAGCAGTAGGCGGGGAAATTGCACGTTGGACAATTCTGATAACTGGTTACTGAAGTTGGTCCACCTACTGTGCATGTCTTCTGGCAATGGATCGTCCCATCTAAAGAACGTTGCCAGATCTCCCTCATAAACAGTTTTGCTGTGAATGTTACGGGGGATACCCACCCCAATGGGTCGAAAAGTGAGCTAATACGGCACAGTACTTGCCTTTTTGCCCTGATGTGGATCGGAGGTTTGACATTGTAAGTAAAGGTGTCTGTTGCAGGGTTCCCATTGCACTCCAAGTATTCATTAATTGGGTGAGCCCGTGCTTCAATCGTTGTGCCTCTTCAGTTGTTGGTACGCAAGCCACTATGTGGTCTACATAGCAGCTGTCAATAGTCACCTTAGATTCCGAAGGGAATTGAGACCCTTCATCTGCAACCAGCTGGCGTAGGGTGCATTGTGCTTTGAAGGAAGCTGAACGCATCCCGTTGGTTGCAGTGCGGAGTTCGTATGGGATGAGGGGTTCATCTGGACTTTGCCGCCAAAATATATATGTTGAATGCGAATCATCATGAAGCCAACATTTTCGGTACATTATTTTGATGTCCGAGGTGAGAGCTCATGGATGCAACCGAAAGAGGGTAAGGACTTCACGTACATCTTTTTGAAGTGGAGGGCCAACTGAAAGAGTGTCGTTCAGGCTGACACCAGCAGAGTCCTTACAAGATGCGTCAAATACAACTCGGATGGGTGTGCTAGGCGAGTCACGAACTATTCCAAAATGTGGGATATAGTATGCCGATGATTCGAGCAGGACGGAGATGATCTAGGAGAAGATACTCGTTCATAAACTGATGATTCGCAGCACATAATTGGTCGTGCTTGGCTAGTTTATGCTCTAAATTGATCCAGCGGTGACGTGCAATGGCTTCCATGTCTCTAAATTGGTGGGTTGGAAAAGATGCATTAAAAGGCAATCGGACTACATATGGGCCATCCACATTGCGAGAGTGAGTGTCGCGGAAATGCTGTTCAATGCGCTCGAGTTCAAGGTCTTGAACAGGAGGTACATGAGCTTCCTCAATGCTCCAAAACCTTTGAATAGAGCGGTATAAGTCTATGTCACAAGATAACAGAGAGACATCATATGAGGGTCGCCGGGGTAAACAAGAAACATCTCCATGACGTAGCCAAATACAGTTTGGATTGCTGCCGGGCTGCCGTGAATCACTGAATGATTTTCTACAAAGATCTTTGGATACAGAGATGCACCTAAGAGGAAATCGATCGGTCCTCGTTAGTGGAACTTATCATCAGCAAGATTAAGATGCTGGAATCTATTGTGAATGCCGGCAGGGCGTGATGTTGTAGGTAGGTCAAGACATATTTTTTTTACTACTATTGTCTCCGTGATCAGAATTGGGTCGGGGCACTGGCGTGGCCTGAGTGCACAAGTGACAGATCCCTCAGACGACCCGAGTGCTCGGGTGAGAGCACCACACAGGTTTGTCTGCTTCCTAACAACAGAGAGGCCCAATCGGTTGACTGCATCGGAGGATATCATGCAAATTCGGCTGCCTGCGTCGATCACAATTCTAATGGGTGCCACGTGTCCCCATTTATTACGAATCAATACTTGGGCCATTCCTAGTAATTTTGTGTTGGGAGTTGCTACTACAGTGCTATTATTAAAACACGTTTGAGATAAGGAATGGCCCGAGGAGGTGCCGGGGGTGTCAGTAGATGAAGTGTGAGTTGGGGAAACGCCTGATGAGGATCAGGCGCTGTTGACGACTCTGAGAGGCGTCACTTAGTCCTTGAAGAGGCGAAGTGAGCCTCCTTCTCTTCTGTTTCTTATTTTCTTCTTTTTTTTCCTTTTAACTATCGTGATCGGACGATCTCAGCGCGTATCGCTCGCAATCCTAAGTCGACCTCTTGCTCTTCTCATCCTTTCTCATCAAGTCCGTCACCACCTCCAACCTGCCTCAGCCACCTCTCTTTACTCGACTTCTCCCATCGCCAGTTTCTGCTAGATTCGCTGCAAATATCGGACCCGAAGCCTACAGAACGCCACCTTTCTCGAAAACTGGGTCATCAGTATCCCAAACCGCCGACCGAGAAAAGTTCTGACATCAACGACTGTAAGTTACAATATGTTACACTTCGAGCTGTGTGCAGAGGCTTCCCAATAATTTCTGCGAATAATGCGAGCTGTTCTTTTCAGTTGGTTGACTTACCAGCCGGAACCCCTTGGTCTTCGAATATCGGACACCACCCAACCTCCTTCAGCCTTTCACTGAACTTCGCCATCATCTCCACTCTGTACCTGCGGTCAGATCTGTCTTTTATTTTCTCTTCTCCATTTCCTCCTGTAACCCCCCCTACACAGTCCAATCAGTTCGTCGTTCCCAAGCTTTCAAATTCTAATGTAAGGAGCTCCTAGGATACTATTCTGTTTCCTTTCTTTGATATAATTTTTATCCCATCTACCAGAGTAAGTTATTTTATTTTCAGTTTATTTTTCTCAACTTTCCCGGTTTCACCCTCCAAATAAATTTTTGTATCATTCCTTGTTTTTTTTTGCAAATGGTTGGATAATTGGAAATTCGACAACCGAAATCACCTTCCTCCATCAGGCGCCGAACCTCCACCAATTGCGTATCCCTATGAAGTGAACTATGGTGGTTCGGATTATGACAGTGTAAACATGGTCGTTGTGACTTGCACCGGGATCTTAAATGAGAACCGACGCATCTAAAGCAGCGAATCAAACTTTTCACCAAGTCCCATGTTGCAGCTGTTGTTAAGGACGTGTATTTAGGACATGAATGAGGCGGATGTTTCGGTTCGCAACATTTACAAAAGGGGCATACTGGCGTCGCTACCGCTTGTGTTCTGTCTTTCGAAGGTGTGACTAGGAGGAAGTTCGTATTGTTGGACGAGCGACTCGCACAGGGAGATGGTTTGTTAATGGTATGTGGCGAAAATCCCTAACTAGATTGATTTGTAGACCTTTTGGAAAGATCCTCGATTTTACACTGAAATTCGGCGAAGGATATCAACTGTGCAAATGTTGGGATCTCAAGACGAGATGTCAGCGATCGTTCAAACAGGAGTCGCATTTGTGGATTCAAAGCCCGCAATGCACATTGGAACATTAAAAAAATCCCCGTGGTGGTTAATTTGAAGGTTTCGAAAGGCACCAACTGTTGTACTAAATGTTTCCAATAATGATGTTAAATCGGTCCGGGTAGAGGATGTCAGGGGCTTGAAATCAAATATTTTGTTTCCAACGAACGAGTATCAGCAAACCGCTCTCTGATCAAATTACAAGCAACTGTTTAATTTTCATTAGTCAACTCCAAATTCTGAATTAACGACGACGGGTGACCTAATAAACTTCTCCTTTAATATGACAATTTCACCACACCAGTGTAGTTTCCGTTATGTACGAGCGTATTGAATAAAGAGAAAAAATTATGGAATTTATCTAAGTCACCCGACCAAATCGGAATATCTAATTGCGGGAGCCTAACTTCCGAGGAAGGTGCTACAGATGGACGTGCACTGATCAATGTCGATTTGAGTGTTTGTTCTACACTGAGAGTATTATAATAAATTTCGTCGAATGAGATTTGCTCCTGATCAACTTCAAGTCGCTGCTCTTTTTCAACATATAAAATTAGACGAGTGATGCTTTCCTGAATCAACTCAAATTTCTGCTTGATCTTACTGAGATAAGTGCAGCGAGCGATGAATTGACGCTGCCAAGAGCAACATTTGAGGAGAGCTGGTAAACAGCTTATATTATTATAATGTTATCCTCATCAACTGTAGGCATAGAGTCAGGTATGATCAGACCTTAGCAAGTCAGAACAATCTAACACTTTTGAATCACGTAGGCACTCAGCAATGCTCCACACAATTTCAAAATTCAGAAATAAAGCGGATCCGGGCCGATTAGGACCACAAAAACCGTACGTCCCAAAACTGGCGACACTGTGCGCTGGTGTTGTTAAGCAATGATCCGCTCACTCCTGGCGGGTTGGACAAATTATTACAAATCCTAGTGATGATGTGGTTGTGGACTGTATAGGCTGGATAAGCTGTGTTCGAAATAATACAAGCACTACTCACCGACGGGAACGTTCTAGGTGTGCGTCCCCCGGCCAGGGATGTGGAGCCCAGTAGTGGTCGATGCTCCGAACACAGTTAGTGAGCGTAATTACTCGAACTGAGTACGAACTAAAAATGATACTTCCAAAATAAATTAAAATTCTATTTTCAATGTGGGAGCACAAGCGGGGAGACAAGCGAGCGAACGAATGCGCGGTCGGACAAAGCTTCGAACGCTAACTGAACAATACAATTACCGCTACTGCTCACGTTCAGACTAGAGCCCGACAGTACATTCGCTCGATCTTCAAACATTCAACCAGCCTTGTTCCCATCGGCCGCAACAAAGCATTTCGTGAGAACATTTCAACCTATTTCTTAGACCAAAGTGAACGAAAGCACATCACTCGAGGATGTTTCGCTTTGAGCCCTACTAACTACCATTAGCGTATAAATAAAATATGTCATTTGTTGATGCCCCACAGCTTATTATTATCTCTATTTGGTACAATGATAAATAGAAAAACAGTCTGTAAGTCTGATCTATATAGTGAAAGCTGTAATTACAGAAAGTTAAACACAAAAATTGTCACGAGTGTCGGTTCTCACAGCAAAGAAGAAGTTTTTCAATTTGCGGTTCCTTATTGCATTACAAGTGGCAATGCTCCCCCATTATGTTATTAGATAGTGAGCTCGACAAATAATGAGAATACAATTGAATACAAATCAACTCAAATGATTGTCTTATCAATATTTAAAAATCAAGCTTCTATTCTAAGCATTGTTTGTCTTGGTCCACTTAATGGTGGCATGACTGAATTATAATACGAGACTAGTCAATTCTCTGCACGGTGCTACATGGGTCATAGAGGCTCTGTCCTACCTCATGCGGTTTAGGCATGGAAGCCGCATTGGAGGTTGATTTGGATGCAGTAACTCTTCGTTTCACTCTAAGCACTCTAGGAGTGGTGGCCGTCTCAAACGCAACGTATTTGTCCAGCCTCAACAATGAAAGTGGTCAATACTATCAATTTCACGTACATACCAACACTCCTTGTCAGGAAATAAAAAGTGTCTGAGAAAAAGACAAAAGAGAATGAGGATCAGTTGTACAGCGCGACTTACAAACATAGAGAAGCATTTAGTATCTTAAAAGTGATAATTCTGAAGTTGATTGGAGTTGGCGGTAAGAGACTGATAACATGGGAATAGAGAAAAAAACATGATCTGGACACGACTTTGGTCTTTTTTTTGCTCTATCAAAGCTCGTGTGATGATGTGGAGGGTGAAACAAGAAGCAATGAGAGGAATCCTTAGACTGAAAAAAAGGTGAATGGAAACAGATAACTTGGAACAAACATAGATCCATCGGGATATATTTACACAGCAACATAGAAGGGGCAAACCTGATGGATGATTAGAGAACAACATTCAAATTATAACAGAGGTCACACCTGAAATATTTTTTCGAAAAGAAACGTGGGATAATCATTCAAAGAAAAATGATTTCGATATAATATGTTACACGAATGGATCAAGGGATCCAATATAGATCCCAGCATGGTAATGGGTGGAATCAACCCCACTAGGAACACTTAAGACAGTTTTCCAGAGTGAACTGCTGGCAACAAATGGCCGTGTCAGCAAATTGATAAAGAAATACACTAGTAACAAATCAATCACAACATTCATGGACAACCAATCGTCAATAAAAACATTGGCCAATCCAATAGTTAGGAGCCCTCTAGTTCTGGACACTATAAACAGAGAAAAGGAACTCACATTGAGGTGCAACACCTTTACAGTGAAATAGATCCCAGGGCACGAGGGTTATCGAGGGAATGAGAGAGTAGACAAACTGGCAGAAGGTGGATCGGCTGCGCAATTTTATGGGCCAGAAAAATATATACTAGTCTCAATGACATCGACAATAACTTATGCCTTGAGTTCTCTAAGATCACAGGGACCGTAGGATACAACAAACAAAATATGCCATTGGACTTTAAATTGGAATGAAACTCAATTAAGACGATGAATAGGTGTGCTAACTGGCCATTATGCGGTTAGAAAAAACACTTAGGGTCAACCTTACCATAGGAGCACAATGCTCCTGCGGGTAGACAGAAACAGTTGAACACTTCTTACACGAATGCCCAATACAGTTCAGGATCAGACTAGAAAGACTGAGGGGCTTTATAGTGGACGAGGACAATACGTGGAGGGAACAGGAAGGTTCGGAATCCATTCTAGAAGCCAAAGCCCCTATATTTCTGGGGTGATGAGAAATGAGCCCATCGTGGTCTTGACCTCAGTCAGCTTGGCTGGTTCAGTGCAGCTTTCTTCTCCGTGGCACGAACAATTCTATAACAATTAGGGCAAGTAGGGTTTTGTGATACATTAAAAAATATCTGGTGCGTTGCAACACACAACTTTCCTTAGCTCTACGTCAATTCACTTTGTACATGGCTAATTCTATTTAATCGATTCATTTATCACTCAGTTTCTTTGAACTTGGTCAAACAACACTTCACAGCAGCAGGAAGCGGTAGCGCCTACAGTTCTGGAATTTATTGTACTGCTCGTACTCATTGCAGGACCATTATTGAGCAATTGGTACACATATAATTAACGAGGCTGCAAACACGATTTTTTTGAAGAGGATAGTAATTACCTTTGCAGAGTTATTGGGTAATAACTGGTAGTAAGCAAAATGGTGGTAGTTGAAACCGTTGCGAGGCGAGTGGGCGGGTGGTTTTAATGAGACGGGAGGGAGGGAGAGAGTACAAACGACGAAATGTTGACTTCCGCAGTAGTTCCCGCGTTATACTGAGTTTCGTTAATTTTTTTAACAATTTTTTGCCCATAACAACCATGGGCTTCGTCCGATCAGATTGCCGAGATGGCGGGCACAACTAGATACCAAATGGGATTTTTGTGCGATAGAACGAATTTTTTAGACCACGTTAAAGGCACAAAACGGCCCGGACGGGGGATGGACATTGCAAATTTGGAATCTCCATGTCTTGAAACTTAAAGTATCAAATTTGGAGGGGGGGGGGTTGTAAAAAATTTTTCGTGAACGAAAACATAGGGTTATTATTCAGAATGAATAATAAACCAAAACCGCGCTAAAAACGCTTGTCGAAAATTTTGATAATTTATTGTGCTGCTCTCGTCATTTCCCCGCTAATGAGAATTTTATGGTATAGTTGGCATATTGGGAGGTATCAATATACAAAATTTAATCAAAATCGTTAGAGCCGTTTTTGAGAAAAAAAATATTTGGGGGTTTTGATCACTATGATAACTATAGTTAATTATCGGTGGATTTTGTTCAAGCCCTCATTTTTGCGTTCCATGGTGACCTGCGGGCGAGATATCAAGTTTGAGCTGATTTGGTACGGTGGTTCTCTCTAAAAATCGTTCACAGACACACATACACAGATCTGTTTCTTTATTTCATGACTGTACCTAAACCCTCGACGAGGGTTATATCAGTCATAGAAGTTGCGGTTTCGCTAATATGCAAGAGGCCGGCCCCTGCAGCATCCACCGAACTCAGACCTGTGGAGGTACGGCAGGTATGTGGTCGTTAGCCAGTCTCACCGTAGAGAGCTGTTGCCCGTGTGTTACCGCGCGGAGGTGACCACCTGAGGAATCCCGTACCATCTGGGAGTAGTTCTTAATCTGGTTCCCTACCTGATCTTACTGTTTACTTGGGTGGCAAGTTTCAAAAGGACTGATCAACTATAACCACGTTTCTTAGCCATTACCTTCTTTGCGAACTTTGCAAAATGGTTATAGGCTTCCTTTGTAGCAGTCAAAGCTGCTAAGTTCGTTTGCCCTCTCAACAACCGTCGCTCACTGTTGTAGAAACTACAGTGGAGCAGCACATGGTTTCTTGTTTCCTCCGCACTGGAGGCACAAGACGTGCATAATGGAGAGTCTTTCAGAGAAAAGAAGTGGAGCCGCGCATTGAAGTCACCATGTCCCGTGAGGAACTGGCTCGTCCAGTGGTCTTGCTCAACCCATTTTCTAGAAAGACGTTCACGGATGTTGGGGAAGAACTCATACGTATCACGTCCCTTTGACGAGGATTCCCATCTCGCTTGCCATTTCTCTAGAGCCCATTCATCGATGGCGGCAAGTTTCTGTTCTGTGGTGAGATCCGCACGGAGTTCAGCCCAAAGCGGGGAAGCTCCGTTTCACTCTCCACTTGTCAATCATGCACTCAACAGCCAAATCAACTGGTAACTGACCAGTGATCACCTGGAGTGCTTCCGTTGATACAGTCTTGTAGGCCTTGGTGATCCACAGGAGCGCGGCTCTCTGGGATTGGGCCAATACTCTCTTTTGATTGACTGTTAGTTTGCTACCCCAGACAACAGGGCAGTAGCCAATCACACCTAAATAGATGGCCTTATACATGAGGATGGTGTCGTGGTAACACACACCCCAAGTGGCCTTAGTAATGGCACGCAGTGAGGCAAACCTTGCAATGGTAGTGCCTTTAAGGGACTGGAGGTGTTGGTTGAAACCCCACCTCTCACCTATATTCACTCCTAAATACTTGACGTGCTTTTCAAGAAGGAGCCTGTGGCCGCCAAAGCGTATTGTGGGTGGATTATTCACTTTCCCCTTCAAGAGGATTAGCTGGGTTTTTCCTCAGCCACCTGCATCTTGACGTGCTCGCACCATTGGTTGACAGTGCGGAGCACGTGGTGGGTTTTTCTTCAATTTGGCGGACTGACTCTGCAAAGATCAGCACAGTCAAGTCATCCACATAGGCGTACGGCTCGCAGTCAGTCTCCATGAGTTTCCTGAGAAGACCTTCGAAGAAGGCATTCCAGAGTGCTGGTCCTAGGACCGAGCCCTGTGGGCACCCTTCTCAATCTTTCTCCTGACGGAGACATGCCTACTTTCGATCGTAGCAGTTCTGTCTGTCAGGTAACTTCTGACGAGCGAGTACAGGTTGCGGGGATTCCCCTACCTTTGAGTTCATTAAGGAGCGCTGGCCACCAAAGGTTGTCAAACGCTCCTCTGATGTCAATCAGAACTGCTACGACGTACTTAGCCGGTGCCAGCAGGGAAACACGCCGAATCTCGACAATGACATCCTGCGTGGACCTTCCTTTGGTACACCCGTATTGCCTGCCTGTGAGGTTGCGGCCAAAGACTCCTTCGAGGGACTGCAACATCAAGATTTCTAGTGTTTTGCCTAATATGGAAAGAAGGCTGAGTGGTCTCCATGATCGCGGGTCCGACTGATTGCGGTCGCCTCCCTTTGAAGAGTGACAACGCGCGCAGACTTCCACTGAGTGGGGAACTGTCCGACCTGCAGACAGTCATTAAATAAATTAAGGAGACCGCTGGAGATTGTCCGCTCAGCCTTCCTTAGCATATTGCTTTCTATTTTATCTGGCCCAGGAGATTTGTTGGGCTTTAAGGTCGCAAGAGCCCTGCCGAGGTCGCCTGTTGTCCACAATGGGATGTCGGGCCCGTTCGGAGGGTCCATGATCAGCTCCCTTGCTGCCCTCTGGGCTTCAGTGTCTCGAGCTAGTTGGTCATCTGGGAACGCCTTCTCAAGGAGGGTTTCCAGTGAACGTTCGATACTGCAGGCCCAGCCTGACTCATTTTGCATCGCAGCTAAGACCTGCTCTACATTTGCTTTTCCTATGGAGGACTTGTAGTGTCTGCCCCAGGGGTTCTCAGAGCTCTCCACTTCCACAAAATTTCGCCAGCCTTGCCGTTTGGCTCGTTTGATGGCGCGGTGGAAGGCCTTCTTCTCTTGGATGAAGGCAGTTCGAGTGTTGCTCTGGCATCAGGGTCACGAGTGTTTTGGTACATCCTTCTGGCTCTATTTGCACTTTGCTTGAGGGGATTAAGTTCCTCAGTCCACCATGGGACTTTGATCGCCCTGTGCTTCTGTTGGCCAAGTACAGAGAGCCCAGCAGAGTGCAGTGCTGTGGTAAATGTGTCCACTTTGCTGTCCACCTCTTCAGGTGTGGATGCTTGCACTATTAGGTCGGTGTCTGCGGCACGCAGTTCACCTTCCAGTACCCTAAAGAATTGCGGCCAGTCAGCATTTTTTGTGCGGAATCGCTTTTCACGCGTGTCTTTGCAGAGGATGTTATCATCCGTAATGGCAAAGTCAATAACCATGTGATCGCTCTGCGTTGCACCTGGTACGACTCGCCAACCCTTCAATTTGAGTAGCAGGGTGTAGGACACGGCTGTGACGTCTATACACGACCTTCCTCCCGGGCCATCATAGGTCGCCTCAGTCATGGGGTCGTTGGCAACAACCAAGTTGTACCTGGTGAGCAGCTCTATATACGCCTCGCCCGCCCCATCCAGGGTTGGGGATCCCCACAATGGTGATCTGGCGTTTGCATCAGCACAGACTACGCAGGGTCGTCCTGATAGGCCTGCTAGAGCCCGCTCGAGTGGTTCAAGGCTGTTGGCAACTGGTGCGCCAAATTGCCTGTAAATGATATTACAACCAGCTCAAAGCCACCGGCTCGGATGAGCACAGCGGCCAAGTGCTGGCTGTTCAGGTGAGTGAGTGCGAGCATGTCAATGGACGGGTCGATGCAGGCTACTGCTGCCTTGGCTCCGTTCTTGCTCCAGCCACCACTCGTGCCTGCGATCCGAGACCAAGAGTTTTGGATCCTATGTACGGTTCCTGTATGGCGAGGACACTGCAGCGTTTCTTGAGTGCATTTTGCAGCAACTCAGCCATAACTGGGCAACTCTTATTTGTGTTGTGCTGAAGGATTCGAACTGTTTTTGACCTATTCATAATCCACTCGTGACTCCTGGAGGGCAATCGCTCGCTGACGAATGGTACAGCGTGCGTCTCGTGTAGAGTGTGCGACCTGTTGGATTTTGCGTTCGACGCAATTGGCACACTTGAGGGGAGCATCACGCTTGCATTCCTTACTCAGATGTGGCAAGGCGCACCAGGCGCACACAACCGGTCTTGTACAGGCCACTAGCGCTGGCATTTGTAGCACTGAGTGGGGGCTTGGTACTTTCGTATGGCGCACCGCTGCCAGGCTATTTGGAGGTGCCTTGCCCCTCTAGTTTTTTGTACAGGCTGGGTGATACCTCAATCACCCAATCCTTTGTCTGCCACGCTTTTGGTGAAGAGAGGCCTGACATCCTGCGGCTGCAAGCCTAACGCAGGGTTGTGTTCAAGAACTTGTTGCGCCAAGTCCTCTTTTTGAAGGTCAGTCCTCACGTCGCACAATAGCATGCGTGGGAAGCGACCTAGGGGGGCTGACGCCTGGAGCTTCAACTCCTTTTGCGCGGAAATGTGGCTCGTGAGCGCCTTGGCCATTTCTGGCGTTTCCGTCACAATGACGGCGCCACCTCCTACAGCGGTGCGGATGTCTAGCACTCGGACGCTTAGGGCTTGGAGGTCCGTAGCAGGGACACCCCGCATCAGTGCTTCCATTGTATCAGGGTTGGAGGGACCAGCCTCTCCTTCCTTACATGTATGTCTAACCACTACCACGTTTTGTCGTGGGTTTTTAGGGGGGAGTTTGGTAGGCGGTGGAGGCTTCTTCTTTTGGTTTTTATTTTTACCTTTGTTTCTGGGCGGAGGCGTAGGCGGGGCGCTGCCCTCGGCCTGCACGTCGTGCTTAGTTGGGGCCTTTTTATTCTTCCCTCTGCGCTTCCTGGCCTTGGCGGGCTGCCATTCCGCCTCAGCTCCATGAGGGAAGGCGCAGTAGCGGCTACTGCCGCATATGAGGGCCTGGGGTACTACCCTGGCTCGTTGTTGCTCCTTGAGTTTGGGGGCTGGTGGCACTGGCTGCTGGGCAATTGCCCTTCGCAGCTCTTCCTCACGACAGCCGCCACAGTTTCCCGCAGGGGGGTAGTTGCAGGGGGCGATGTCGTTGGGGGGGCATTAGCTTTTATAGCCAGCTTCGAAATTTCGAAGAGGCAACTAGTGACGAGGTCCCGCATAGGTCCTGTCGCGTTGGCCCTCATCCGTGCCAGCTGGCCGTGGATGATTTGGACGTATGCACAAATTTGCTCCATGTCCGACAGTTTAGGGTCCACGCTGTGTCGTGTGCTTGTAGTAGCCGGGTTGCCCGGGCTACTAGGGGGAGATGAACGCGGTTTGCCCGGTTCTTTCCGCCCTTGTTTGTTTGGACGACGAGTAGGTTGCTCATCGTCCGAGGAGGGAGGGGTCGAGCTTGGCGAGCCCGAGGAAGAGGCGCAGGTGGCGTTTTTATTACCTGCAATTTTGGGTTTTGACTTTGTCATGTTATTTTTACTAATTTGTGAGGGGGGGGGAGAAAAAAGAAGCAGACTGGTGTAGTGTATCCTTGTGAGTTCATTTGTTGTGTGTGTTAGTGGTATGAGCGAGAGGTGCTCGAGGCAGTGTCCTGGAAGCTCCCCCTCAGGCATATTGATTCTAGCCCCTTTCGCTGGTCCGTTGAGGGTCAAAGGGAGGCCCCCACATGCGCCGCAGCTGCCAGTCCAGCCACCCACCGGGACTAAGACGCATGAGGGATTTTTCGGCTGCTGCTCAGAGTCAGCCCTCGGCCACTGGTGATGTGGTGAGCGGGACACACGCTATCAGCCGCCCCAGGAACGCTCAAACCTGGTTTTTCCCTCCTCATTCCGAAGGCCGCACCTATATAGGGGATCGCTCAAGGGTGTTAGTGAGCTACTTCCAGGACTGTCTTTCGCTCATTATGAGTGTTTTATGTTAATGTGTTCTGCCACGCAAGCCGTTGCAGTGTATTTAGTATCTGGAATATGTTGTGTATGTCAGTGTCGTGAGCTTTAAGCCCCTTTAAGGCCGGATTTAACGACCACGCAGAGGATACGGCAGGAGAATTCTGTCCCCCTTCCTGCGGGGGGTGTGTTCTGCGATCCCAGCTAAAGGTAGGGGGTTCCCAGTGTGTCATGTATGTGAATGAAGTGTAAGTTGTGTCCCTTTTAGTCCGGCTTATACGAACACGCAGGGAGGACGGCAGTGGAATTCTGGACCCCCAACTGCAGGGTGAGCACAGTGTGGCGACAGAGTACACTGTGACGCCCAGCCACAGTTAAGCCTCGTTGGATGTAATCCTGCGGGGACCTCGTAGAGGTGAGGTTGTCTTTCAAGCTGGGCCCACCCGGCCGTCCCTTTTAGTCGGCTCATACGACACGCAGGGAATACGTCAGCGGTATTCTGGACCCCCGACTGCAGGGTGAAGACACACATACACACACACAGACACACACACAGACACACAGACCATTTTCCCAAATAGTGTTTTTCGGACTCAGGGGGGGGGTCTGAAACGTAAAGATCTGAAGAGAACTCAAAATTTTTTTTTCTGCCGATTACATAACTTTCCTTACTACTTTGTAGAGCCAAGGAAAGTAAAAAGGGTTTCAACTTATTTTTGGATAACCGTTATCAGAAATTCCTCATATGGAAACGATTTCATGGTTTCAGAGGGTGAGACACAGAAATCGATTCAATTAGGTGTTTCAAGTAAAATCTGACACACGCACTTGCAAATAACACATTAATCCGTAAAAGTGTCGTCGTGCACACGTAAGCTGGTTCTCGCGATTGAAGTACGAAGTGGAGTGGGAGGAGGAGAGTGGTGCCGTGCGAGGGGTCGCTCCTTTGAAGTAATTAATATTCTCGCAAAAGACTAAACTGGTAAGAGGTGCAGGGGCGTGCGACGAGCTGCGGTCCTTGGTAACACGTGTCGCACTGAGTAGCCGCTTAGTGCTCGATCGCCTCACAACCGAAGACTAATGATCGGTTCCGTCCTTTGAATGAGCTCTTTCCGCCCTCTCACCTCAACTGAGCTCGTCACTTGGAATAATTTAAGGGATGAGAGACATCTCTCTCCCCCCCCCCCCTCCCACATTTCACTTCCATGCATCGAGCATTTTTACTGTGTGCTGTTATTGGGGACATCCTGCGAACCGCCCACATACTCAAGTTTCGTAGCAGGAACGACAAGCTGGACTAACATTTGACAAATTTTCAGAGCCAGGAATCAGGCACCCTAAATAAATGTAATATTCGCACAGCAGAAGGTAAAATATGTAACGTTTGCTGCTACTGAACACTCAGACGAAAAACTTTAAAAAGTTTCCCAAATGTAATAGCTGTGACGGGCTGAAAGTGGCACATCCCACGCCCTAGTCCAGCGGTCTGCACGATAAACGATAATCCGTTTCACAGGACATAAGGACCTGAAAATGTTACAAAATTGAGCCACGAAAGTAGCAGAAAAATAGTGAACACACGACTTTAAGATTTCACTAGATTAACCAAATTGTTGTGCGCGAACATGACGTGTATTCATACCCAGCGAAAGGGCTCTGGGCGTCCCAAACATTAGGGCCTAGTGACTCATTGTCCTCTCGTGTTTAGTCGAAAAGGCCTAGCCCCAGGTGAGAATCGTTAGGTATTTGACTAATCCATTTACATTATTAAAACGGATCAACCTGTTCGCAGGCAGGTCTGTTACATCTCGCGATACATTCGCTACGAGTTGTGTAAGCATTATGTCCTCTCTTTGGCCTTTCCACACAATCTGCAAGGGGTTGTGCTTTGAGCTGCCCCTATACAGCCCAGGTGATAGGGCAGGGGAACAAACCGATTAGTAAGCGGACAATTTTATTTAAGCTCCCTGCATTTGGGCAGCTCCTCAGTAAGCTCGGTGTTGATTTGAGTTTGTTGACTTAGTTTCTGCAGCTGGTTAAGTCGTTAACGAGAGTGTGACCTTGAGGAATCGTGGTCGATCTAAGGGGATTCTTAGTCTGGTTTCAGTCAAGTTTCAAATGGAGAGGATCAATTATGACCACATTTTGTAGCAATAACCTTCTTCGCAAACTGGGCGAAACGGTTATAAGCTTGCTTAGCAGTTTCCAGCTTAGACTGCTCATCCAACAACCGTCGCTCGCATGAGCCACAGCTGCCATTCTAGTCACCCACCCGTGAGTCAGTCCACGACCACTGGTGAGCGAGGCAGCCTTTGTCAGTCGCCTTGGAAACGCTCAAACCTGGTTTTTCCTCTGCTCATTCCGAAGGCCACACATACATAGTGGATTGTTCATATGTATTGGTAAGCTACCCAAAATACTGTATTCTGACTGTGTATCTGAGTCAACAGGTTCTGCAACACACAAACGATGAAGAGTTGTATCTGGGATATGTTGGTTGCGTCAGGGTTTACTGCACACGACACTGACATAACTAACATATCCCCGATACAATACTGAAGGAGAATTCCAGACTCCCAACTGCAGGGTGAACACAGACCTCGTGAGGCGACCAAAGGTCAAAGTGAGGTTGCCTTGTTCTCCTAACCATCAATGTATTGCGCACACCCCGTCCTTTCCCGCCCACACTACCTTGACAAACGCACGCATACACACACTTTTGCATTGAACCAAATTACATTCGTGTACTCAGAAAACTTTGAAACGTTGAGATCTGACAAAATACGAACTTGACCTTTTCCAGCCGATTAGATAACGTTCCTGGCAACTTTGTTGAGCTATGGCTACTAGATATCAAGCATCCAGACATTCAAATGGCATCGAATTGATAATCGAATTTCAAAAAGTCGGGGAAAAGGCGTGATTCCCTTTTCCTCGTTTTATTTTATTCTTAGCCCCAGCTTTCACGGCAGTAAGTTGTTAAGCAATGGATTAATAATTATTTATTGGGAGGTAGTTTTGTGATGTCTCCCATGACACTTTCTAAGGAGGTGGAGTCGTGGAGTCACTACAGTTGGCAGTGTGTCGGTTACGTCGTACGAATACACTTCAAGAGGTAAACTTGTGGGTTTTACGCCGGTTGCATTGAGAGCTCTGTTGATTTTCAAATCAGTGTCATTTCCAATGGATAGATTTGTATGTTTTAATGTTCATTTTAAGTTGGTTAGATTCGAACGAGTTTATCAAACGATCAACGAAGTGGGGTTTATATTCTTCTCTTGAATTCGGCTCGATACCCCTCAGAGAGAATTGAGGTTGAATGGTGAAAGCTCCAAGTTTTCCTTCTCTCCGCGTGCTCGGGTTAAATGATCGAGGATGATTTCCAAGAGCTAAAGGCGGATAAAATTAGAACATTTTGAAGTTTGGACAAAGTTAGCCCGAAGGGACTATTCCGCAGATGCAAGGTTCAGGCCCTTGAGGGCTTTGATCATTGAAGCCAAACTGACTGCGGCGAGCAACCCTTTTGTTTTTCGTTATAATTCTCTTCCTTTGTTCCATACACGCTCTCTCCCGTCTTTCCCACCGTTCCACAATATCCCTACATTTATCATCTTCTTGAAAAATGTTCTCTGGCAATCATTTTTGCTTTCAATTACATCAAACGTTCGAACGGAAACTGCAAGTGATTTATATGAGTTTTCATTATTCAAATCCTCGCGGCATTCATCAACCATCGCACCAAAGTATCAAAAAGAAGCAAAGCGTGGTATGGTTATCAGAATCGTACTATTTGCCCCCCCCACCCTCCACTGAACAAGGTCAGTGTTACAACTCGGCATGCTCCTGATATTACCATACTGTCCATTCATATTTGCGTTATATATTCAAACCACCCATACACAAATTGGAAAGCCGCAGACCAACAAGTCAAAGTCGTAGGCCGTGATTTTTACCCCGACGAAATATATAAAGATACATTCATATAAATGATAGAAATAGACTTGCTCGGTATTCGAATAACACTTTCACAACTTCCCATTCTTTTATTTCAATTTCCAACGACTTGTTCCTATTTAATTAGAGTTGGGCAGCAGCTAACTACAATGGCAGCCACTCAGTTAGAAGTAACCTACCACGGTAAACAATAGGCCATTTCCTTGAATGTATTTCTACGAGAAGGTCCGCTTAGTTCGATGGCCCCCACAAAATATAATGAATCGACCGACCGACCGACACATGGCCCATTCCCCCCCCCCTCCACTGCTCCATTTTCCAATTTCAACATTTGCGTCGACGTTCCAGTAGACGGTTCGATAGACTTTCTGGTGAGTTTGATCTCGTTCGGTTCTGTTGACACTGCTGGTTCCAATCGTGCCCTAAACATCACTCCCCCACGTAGAAAGATCAAACCTTCATGATGACGAGGCTTCTAGGGGGAGGGGGTGGGACTGCCCATCATCGCGAGAAAGATCCTTTAGTCCCTTTTGAGAATGCGGATGTGGGAACTCGTCCGGCACTCGTGGTTACACGACACGGAGGGATTGTTAGTACTTCCTGGTAGTGCCAGGTGAAACGAGAGGCATTAGCACGGGCAGCAGTCACAGGCTCGATGAAGAGCGTTAGGAGAGAGGTTGAATGTCGGTAGCGAACGAAAGAAACGGATGCGCTCCGAGGTAACCCCCTAATTAATACATACAAGTTAACAAATTATGGGCCTTTGACTCCTCGAACGTCGCGATCGTCGCCTCCGACTCAAAGGATATCAACCTGCTGACTTCGCTGATCTCGCCAGCCTCATCAGCTTCGTCGCAGAAATGAACAATGCACCCCTTGATAGCAAAACTTATATAAACCCCCTGCAACATTAAGCAGCAGCTTCACTTCCATCTCTTCTCCTCTAACGCAACGCTGTCCGTGTTGAACTTTGATTTTGTATTAACGTAATAAAGTACTTTTTAAAACCCTTAAAATCAACCCCCTACTTATAATTTACATAAATGATAATAATAATGTGGGGAGTGATGTGACAGGAGAGTAGTACCGATAAGATGAGAGAAATATAGGTACAGTACAGGGAAGACTAGACTTAAAGTACAATAGTTGGGTAGAAAGTACAGATGCACGTCCTTACTGAAGGCAATGAGCCGAAACGACAGGTTTCCGTAACATTCTAACAACAAATTCGTCACCTGTTGTCTAAACTTTTAGAAATAGATTAAATGAAAGGGTGGCGGTTGAATTTCCGTAATTTATGGAGTAGCTCCTATTTATCTTAAGACCGTTATTAAACGCTCATTATATAGGTACTTGGTTGGGCTACCACCTGAATTATTCTGATCAGATCTGACATCCTAGTAACGTTTGAGCGGAGTTTATGAGCGAACAACTGCGCTTAAATCGATTTTTATCGAAATGTTTGGTAAATTATTGTGCTGCTCACGTCATTTTCCCACGGATGGGAGTTTTACGTTATTGCCGTCTCATTAAGAGTTGTCTTTCCAAGAAATTTAATCAAAATCGTTATGGCCGATTTTGGGGGGGAAAAAAGTGGTTATCGCGATGATAACTAGTTAGATTTGGGCGGATTTCGCCAAGGAAAGTAAGAAGAGAAGTGAATTAGAAATGTTTAGGCGAGACAATTATGAGATTAAAATGAAGTTTGTATTGTTCGCCAACTCCGTTTTCTACTGATTCGTCGAAAATGCACAGGAATCGTCGAACGCAAGGATTTACGAGTAGGTGGCGGGCTCCCTTCAGCAATAGGCGCGTAGTATGCAAGCCTGCAGAGCACAACTGTTCTTCGGGCCACCGCTTAAGGCGCCGCCAAGACGCTCAGAAATGAAATGCGCTCCGAAAGCTGCTGCACATTGAAGAACGCACATTAAATTGTTTACAAGTCGGTTTTCTTATCATTATGACTGTTTTTGAACGGTCGATTAAATTTTTTACCTAAACGTTTGTCTTTACAACTAGTTACGTTACACTACCTGCCATCTAAGCACCCAATCTCTCCTTCATGGTAACTCAAGGGATGTTTCTTTATAACGTTTGGTTCATTTTAACTCACCTTAACTCATTTTAAGGGAACACTGGGATTTATGCCCGAAATAACATCAAACGTAAATCGTCAAATGAGAAGTGAATACAGCGGTCAATATCCTCTGAGTTTCCACTTTATTCCCCATAATTTGTAGTCCTTTATTTACATATTTTTATCTAATAGTCGAAGGGGTCTGCACTGAACAGTATGTCTTCCTATATAATGAAGTGACGTCTTTACATCGAAAGCGCTCGCTCACTGCAGTCTGTCAGACAGAGAAGACGAACCCACCAAACAGGTGCGTTAAATTTAATTACCTACTGGCGGAACTAACGCCAGTCAGCCTAGAGGGAAACGAGGAACTACTGTTTGGTGGTCCACCAATAGGACTCCTGGTTGGTAATGGTTAGGACCGCCTGATCGGACTAAGACTCGGCTGCACCCTTTTAGCAAGTCATAAGGCGCAAATGAAGTGGAGGGAGGTAACATCAGAGTTGCAGGAGTGTGGTCGCAGAAAAGTGCCGAGGAGATGCATCGGCTGGGTGTGTCAGCAGTTGTACTTCCTGCGTGTTGCTCGCCCGGATCGTATCTAAACTGGTGGTCGTTTTATCATGGAGCTTCCTCTTGTTCTTCTTCATTCTTCCACTAGATCTGCCGTGGGTATTCTGGGCTCCCTCGTCCATTCCATTAGCTTTTATTTATTTTAGTGCCATCCCATTCACAGTAAGAGAAAACGGAAATTAGGTCGCCTTATGATGCGATTGGGAGCAAACGGCTAATTCTGTTCAAATCTGATATTTACTCAGCAGGTAAATTATCATGAGACGCATAAATAAGGGTTTGAGCAAAATAAGTTTACAATTTCTTATAGTTATTACAGAGATTTAAACAGTAAATATTTTTCTTGTCGAAAACGGCTCTAACGGTTGGATAATCTGGGTTATGCACAGGAGGTTGTGAGGAGGTAGTACAATTAATTATATGTACGATGAGCGTTTAATGACGTTGATAAGATGAGGACAGTTGTGTGATCCGTCGCACCAGCTATTTCAGTTTGATGTTCCTGGCGCATGACTAGAGTTGTTGCAATGGATGGGCGACTTACGATGGATAAAGGGTGGGGGTACGTGGAAATATAAAGAATAATACGGCAGGCTTCGTGAGATTTATGTTCGTCTAAGAGCAGAACGGCAGCTATCGTGCCAACCCTTTGCGGTGAGGCCTTAAACCCTGCGATACGGCTTTGGTCGCGGTGGGAACAGAATCTTTTACCCTGTAGACTTTGGTGGGGAATAAATAACATCGGGAAGAGGGGTTGGGTTGTTGGTGGGAAGAGGAGGGGAGATGATTGTGATGAGGAGGACGGAGGGATGTTGGAGGTTCGGGGCATGACGTTCTTATCGCAGGCTCGCAAGGATGCTCTAATTCCAGCCTCCAATGATTGATTCCATATTAGACTCCTCTCTCCCGCTTCTTTGTGAGATGCTCCTCCATTCCCCCCCCCTCCCCGCCCCTCCTCCGCCCCGTCTCCGATCCTAACACCATACCATACCATACCCTTTTCCTTCCCGCTCTCCTCTCTCCGTCGCAAACCCTCACCCTCCGCCGCTCGTCGTAAATTAACTTTGGATGAAAATTCATTTTCCGCTTGTTTGACAAAGTCACTGATCCAAAAGAAAGTCTTCCCTACAGACACTTTTATACTCTCCACCTTCACAGTCTTCCTCGATTCTCGTTCATCCTCTCACCCTCCTCCCACACTTCCTCTTCCCACAAACCCATCCTTTAATCTCTTTTCTCTTCGTGCGCGTGTGTATGTGCGTGCAAGCACTCTCTCCCCCCTCCCCCTCCTGCCTGATACAACTTCTCCACCACCACAGAGCAATATTTTCCCTCTGAAACACAAAACCTGTAGCTGAGCACCAATGCGGAGAAATTCAGAGCGCGTTTCGTTTGGTGAAATCACATGCTTCACTTTCGTCTCCGTAACTCCAAACAAATTGTGTTGGAAATAACACGCGCTGTCAATCAAATACTTCATGTACCCTCGGCCTAAAAAAATTCAAATGGGTCTTTCTACGTCATTCGCGGTTTTCGGGTCGGGTAGTTCACTAGGTGCTAGTCAACAAGCATAACTTCACTACTACACATCCCAAGGAAATGAACGTATTGATAAATAACGTATTTACTTCGGGAGACTCCCCATTAGATGATCTGAAGGTCTTTACATAACGTTCAAATCTGATCTGCCCAAAAATCGAAGTCAACTGTGTGACGATAGCAGTTCTTATTTAAAGCGAGGCAGCAGCAATAATTCCAATGAATACGGTCATCGTCTCCAACGGAATCAATTTCAGCTGTTATAGATAGTTCAAACCACTTTTGTCAAGTTTGTTAATTACAGCCTTAGCAGAGTCCACAGACATTCTTGAGAGGTATCAAAAAATATGTGATGCTTCTCACCAGACATTCTTTACCTGATTCTTCAGCGGCACTACATTAAAGATATGTCTGGCGAACAAAATGACAGAAAAAGTTTAACCTTCCTTCTCGCCACTCTGGAGACACATTCGACAAACCAATTCAGGGGTATTTACTTTTCTTGAGCTCCTGCTCCACTTGATATGTTTCTGGAGTAGTCCTAATTGACCGCGGGTGGTGATGGTAGCCAGAGAGTACACTGCCTGTACATAAATTTACAGATACATCACTGTACGGTCTTAAGATATCGGAAGAGTCCGTAGATGATGGTGTAAATTCAGTGCACGGACACGAAGTGAAAGTAATTCTGGCGTGGATTCTTAGGTCAGTCACAAACACACAATTAGGCCGACGTTTCGTTAAAAATGACCAAGTCTTTGGTGCCACATTTCGATATCAGTTTCCGGTAATAACGACTGCGATTGCTATTTCTTTCCATTCAACTTGTGATGTGTTAATTTTTCCTACCCTCGCAGTGGAAGTTCGTGTCTGGACCCAATATAAAATATCTGGTGCGTCGCAACACTCAACTTTCCTTAGCTCTACGTCAATTCACTTTGCACACGGCTAATTCTATTTAATCGATTAATTTATCACTCAGTTCCTTTGAACTTGGTCAAACAATACGTCACAGCAGCAGGAAGCTGTAGCGCCTACAATTATGGATTTTATTGTGCTGCTCGTACTCATTCCAGGACCAATATTGAGCAATTTGTACACAGATAATTAACGAGGCTGCAAACACGATTTTTTTGAAGAGGATAGTAATTACTTTCGCAGAGTTATTGGGTAATAATTGTTAGAGCTGGTAGTAACCAAAATGGTGGTAGTTGAAATTCAGAAATTTCTGGAGTGAGCCCCATGTATCTCATGAGCTTTTTAAACACTCCACACCTTTAGGTATGGAATTGGACTACAATGCCATTTCTTTTAACATTCTACATAAATTCCAGCGGAGTTTATAAGGAAAAAAACCGCGCTAAAAACGCTTTTGGTCGAACATTTTGTCATTTTCCCCCGAACGGGAATTTTATGGTATAGTCGTCATATTGGAAGCTATCAATATAAAAAATTTCATCAAAATCGTTAGAGCCGTTTATGAGAAAAAAATTTGGTGTTTTGATCACTATGATAATTATAGTCAACTTTCAGTGGATTTTGCCCATACCCTCATTTTGGCGTCCGATGGTAACCTGTAGGCGAGACATCAAGTTTCAGCTGATTTGATACGGTGGTTTTCCCTAAAAACCGCGCTAAAATCGATTTCGTCGAAAGTTTTGGTAATTTATTGTGCTGCTCTCGTCATTTTCCCACAAATGGGAATTTTATGCTATAATTTCCTTATTGAGAGCTATCAATATAAAAAATGTAATCAAAATCGTTAGATACGTTTTTGAGAAAAAAAAATTTGGTGTTTTGATCACTATGATAACTATAGTTAAATTTCGATGGATTTTGTTCATACCCTTATTTTGGCGTCCCATGGTAACTTGCGGGCGAGATATGAAGTTTGAGCTGATTTGGTACGGTGGTTTTCGTTCACACACACACAGAGACCATTTTCCCAAATAGTGTTTTTCGGACTCACGAGGGTCTGAAACGTAAAGATCTGAAGAAAACTCAAAATTTTTTTTTTTCAGCCGATTACATAACTTTCTACTTCGTAGAGCAAGGAAAGTAAAAATCAGACCAAAACCTTGAAACTCAACTTAAATCTCAAATAAACAAAACAACACTGCTTGGGGAGAAAATAAGGAATTGAAATTAAGAACGTAATAAGACCAGCTTTGAATTTAATCGAAAAGATAGAAATGAAATGAACGAATCGAACAACTTTTCAATATTAACTCAAAGTAACCTAATAGCTCATGTTTAAAGACTATAGGGGGACAAAGGGACACCAGAGATTTGCTCACTTCTATACAACAACATTCGAGCGGGGGAAAAAGCACCGAACTTATAATCTGGCTGATAACGGGAGATACTCGATTAGAACATTACGCACGCACGGAGCGGCGGAAACGAAAGTTATATCTTTCACAAACTTGATGAAGACCATTTATTCCTTTGATCAGGATTGGTGCCACTACTATCACGAACCGTACCAGAAGTTGGTAAAAATAACTTCGTGCCCTTGACCGGTTATTTTCCCATCAGACGTTAGGGCACACAATTCAGGATGCGTTGGTGAGATTTAGATTCTCGGTCTCTTTGCCTACTTCTACACACACACTCACGCGTGTACATTACGGTTTATGGGCGTCAAGAGTTGTTTGGAAGGTTTGGAAGGCTACGTACAGTAACTCTGGGGCTTCATTATGAGGTCGCTGGGGGTAGAGTTGGGCTTTCCGCTGAAAATAATTTCTTTTTTCTTCATAATATACGTCGCCTCGTGACGCACATTCTTAACCAAGTAAAATCTCAATAATTACGACGTAAACTGTTATTATTTACAGTAAAGGTCCTAACCCACAGTACGCGTTTGGTCGAGAAAGACGACGTTAAATCACAGGCACGTTGACTTCAGCCGTATACAATTATTTGTGGTAATTTAAACGAAATTCTTCTCTTTGAAACGAGTGGGTCGAAATCCCTCGTAATTTCCTCTGGCCGTGCGCATTCGAATTATTTCTACTTTAATGGCCCTCTACTGCGAATTTGAGAAAAAGAAATTGTAATTCACGACTCTAAACAGGAGCGAGACATTGAGATTAGTTAAATGTGAGGGGATGATATAATTTTAGCAGAGGAGATCTTTGTTGTTTCTGCTACGCGAAGCAACATGGACCGGTGATCAATGTTTCCGATAGGTTTACCACTTTGATGTTGTGGAGGTTCCTCCTCGCTTCACCGCTAATGTTAGGCTCAAAACCGAATGTGCAAAGGGTTGCCGGGAGGACGGTCGAGAACGGCTCGATGACGGAGGAGTTGGAGGAAAGGGGAGGACGTCGAAGAGCTAAAGGTGCGACGAAGAGGAGGGAGACCTACTCCGCCACAAATGTTACCATGCCAAACCACAGATGGGTTGGAGGGGGAGGCAGCATCGGTAAAGGTATGCCGCCGCCATCCCGGATTCATGCTTGATGAAACAGCAAAGCTGAAATAAATATAACTTCCAGTTCATACGTACGGTGAAGCCTTCAGTTCTGACGCCACAATCCCACGCGCAGACCATTAAATGTATTTCTCAGTCGAAACTGTAAATACGTTTTTCCCCCCTCTTAATCTAGTCGGTTTCTCGGCCATTGGGCTGACAAGAGGCGCGCTCAAGTTCGTCTTCCAAAGCAAGCACAGATTTAGGTGCCATGTTTACTGTCCCTTCCACACCAGCCAAACAGTATAACCACGGAACAACGCTGCTCTACGCAACAGCGCCATCGAACGAGCCGAAAAGTTCGTGCCTGACCGCTGATTGAACAAGTTAGAGTCAGCACCGTTCTACTGAAACTTTCCAAACCACTGATGAAATTTCACTAGAAGGAAAATGGTACCGGTCTGGTGAGCCCGTCTTCCCTAGGTGGTAGTGTACTGGGGGCGAGCGATGTAATGATATCGTGATGTCCCCAAACTACCATCAACCACATTATCATGGAAGACCATCAAACACACCTCTAAAAGACGAATATTCTACTGTACAATAATTCTAAATAATACTGGGAACTCCCGTATTCGAACCAAAATTTTATTATTTCAAGTTTCCCTTCCACCTCTACGTTTCGATGACTTCTGAGTGCAAAGAACGCCATTTGTGAAAAAGGTTTCGATGTGTGTGTCTGTAAACGCGATTGAGAGCGAAGGATTGAATAGATCTAGTTACATTTTGAATACAGCCTGCGGATCAACAAGATGCCAAATAAGGTTACTGGCATCGTATGAAATAATACGGACTATATGGATTTTGAAAATGATAAGAACGCACCGACAAACAAAGCACAATAAAGCAATGGTGCGAAAATATACGGTTTAACTGCGGTTTCACCCAAAACGACATTGAACAAATAATGCGGTCAGCTCGAGTTTTCACTGATAGCGGATAACATAATAAAAGGTGGGGAATCCATCTGCTAAGGAGCATATTTTGGCCGAAACAGGCATAATCGATCCAGAACTAATTATAGTTATCGAAGTGATCAGAACAACGAGTGTATTTACTTTCCATAGCCCTAAACAGTAATAAGGAAGTTGTGTAATCGTTTCAAGGGTTACTGAGCACTAAAAACGCCATTTCGGAATACCTGGTGCCACGCAAAATAAGATTTAGCGCTTGATGCACTCTCACACCTCCGAAACGTACCCCATTCGGTTCGGCATCGACAAATACTAGTAAACGACACGAAACATGGCCTGACTGCGAGGGAACAACAAAAATTCACATTTCTAGGCGACGCCGGGCAATTGGCACGACGTTAATGGAGTGAGTTGGATATAAGCGCAGGCAGAGGAGATACGCTGACTTTCACTGTATTGTCCCGTCACTGATTTCCATCTGGACGGAGTCCTACACCTCTGAGGTCCATCCTATTCCTCTCATAATCGAAAACAACTCATGAAAAGCTACCAAACCCGATGTAATTGTAATAAAACTTCCAAAATTTTGTTTTAAAATTTTTTAACAATTTTTTTGCGATAACAATCTTTTTCCGATTAGATTGCCACGTAGGTGGGCACAATAAGATCCCAAACGGATTTTTTGTTTTAAAAGAAAGGTTTTTAAGACCACGGGGAAGGTGGCGGGTGGTCATAGCAGATTTGGAATTGCCACGCCTTGAAACATTGAAGGGGGGTTGTAAAAAAATGTACTAGGCCGAAGACGAAGGTGCCTTTTTGCTTTCTACGATTGAAGAAACGTCATCGGTGATTTTTTCATTGTTGAATGGCGCCCAACTAACTGACTGAAGTTGTAGGTAACAACGCTGATCCCACAGTTCATTGAATTCGTGAATCATTACAGATTATTCATCGCTGTTTTGATTCCCAAAGCCGAGCGGATTGCGCCCCAAAAGCCGTTAAATTGTCTTTATTTTCTCTGTCAAAGGCAATAAAGAGGATTTGAAGCGCTAATAATTAAAGAGGGCTATTTTAAAGCCTGCGACATCGTTTTGCTCCGCTACGAGGAATTTATTCGGACTATTGGCGGACCAATCACAACAGTTCACTTTAATCCCATTTCACGAATTTCTCACATCCCCGGGCTTCCCACATTTGATTCCGGGCTCAAAGATTGAATTGAGAGCCGGTGAAGCTGAAATCGACGGAGTTATTCATGGATTTCAAAGGCAATACATACGACGAATCATTAAGGGTTGATGGCGTTAAAGTAAAAGGGCGGTTTAGCGATGAAAAGTGGCGATGAGGAGGGGAGCGGGTTAGAGAGCGTACAACCCGGATTGCCTGGGAACCGCGAAGAAAAGGCATCGCAAACGGGTTGGGACTGGGCTCAATGCTCCTATTTTGTACGGATTAGATAGGACATATGGGAATCCCGCGGCCTCACAGGTTAATTCTCCTTTTGAAGTCGTCAACCCAAGCAAAACGCTACGCGCCCGCCGCCTACAAAGGAAACACCCAAGAAAATACAAAATATAAAAAACACGACTTTTTTCACGAAAACCGTCGTCTGTTTTCCCGTTTTTTTTTGTCACAGCGGCTCGAACCAGAAGCTCTGCTTATTTATTTTCATTTAATCCCGCGTTGATACTCGGCTCAAAGCGTTCGGGTTTGGGATAATCCTTAAATCTTCCTTCTGCTCCAGTGAGCGTAGCGGTCTCCATAACGAACTCGTGGGTGATGACACCACACTCATCCCACTCTCGAACAGGTGAGACGGGTCGCAATCTCTTCAATAGGAAGGCAAACGAAACCACTAACGCGTTGGCGAAATTCCAAGCGCGGAGCCCTCATGTTTGAGCGAATTTTCAAGGACTAACGCGGAAACAACCTTGGAACATATAAAATACCGAGATAACCCAAATAATCAAAATTTAAACATTACGACTTTTTTCTATTTTAAAAGCTGTAAATTGTTACACAACGGTTTATTATTCTCTTGCGCAGCATAATCGGGACCTATCCTAATCAATCCAACGTCGAAAAATATTGTTCAGGTATCTCGGGGCGATGTTTTATTTTGTACGCTTGCGTTTTATTATGGGGCGTCATGGTATATCCCAAGATTTGGAGACTTAGATGTACGAGAAGAGGTGACTTAAACAGGGTATGATTTTAGTATATAAGCGCGAACAAGGAGGTTTCTGAAGGCGTAAAACTGGTTGTACGAGGAAGGAAGGAGAAATCAGAATTAGATGTCGATGAGTGGTGAAACAAGTGTTTGTTGGGAGAAGACTGTATCGCAAGAGGTGTTAGAGAACTGGAGACAACCGACTTTCGCGAGACTTCGTTGGAGAATGAGTTTGTTGCGGGGGGGGGGGGGACGCGAAAAGAGAGGAAAAAATGATATTTTGGGATGTCCAGACAAAGGGGAAATCTGGCGTCAATTGGAAATAACTGAACAGGTGGAATTTCCATAGGTAACAAAAGAGGGTTGAGGACGAAGGTGTTTGGGAAAACAATGACCTTGCTGTTAAGGGCCAAAGAGTCCTGTTAGGGCAGGGGCGGGTCTTCCGAGGTCAAAAAACCCGTTCTGATTTGGCGGTTTGCACCAAACAGATACAAAACATGACCTGACAACCATGGAACGACGAAAAATTACACGTTCCAGGCACTTGTGTGAGCATGAAGGAAATTGCCAAGATGTGGCGAGTCGACCTGACAGGCGGTTGGACTGAGACAAGAGGTAATGCAAACGATGAAACGATTATTTTCGCTTTACTGCCCTGCGGGCTCTTTGGCTCGATGTAATTGTTGTGATTTCACTGTTTTCAATCTAGCCACACTCTCACACCTCTGAGACTCGTTCCGTTTTTGAATCCCGATGCCTTGAAACGTTAGTTTCGAATTTTGAGGAGGAGTTGTAAAAAGCATAGGTATTATTCAGAATTATCGATAAACCAAAAGGCGATAACCATTTCGCAAAAGTTTCAAATTGGAATACGATACAAACACAAAAATGCAATTATAACAATTTTCCTTTGTTGCAGATCCCTCAGAAAATGTGATTTTAAACCGAACGAGGTGTTTTTGTTTTTAGAAACATCTATGGTCTATTTTTCGTTTCTGTCGGAACACTATTGAAACCTCATACAGCCGCAGTACAAAAACGTTGAGTCAACGTACTTGACACGTGATGGTGAACTAGGTTATTGCTAATCCTAATCCTTGTTGGAATGATGTGGGATGGAGTTGATGAATTTCCTCGCTTCAACAAATGCAAAGTCTTTCATTAGATAAAACGGTAATATCTGTAATTTTTTGAAAAAGGGTATACTGTTGGGCGCACGATAGGGCGAGAGTTGAAGATCGAAACAAAAGAAACTCGGTGAGCGTGAGGAGGACTGTATTAAATGTGCAACGAATTGAGTAGAGTTTGTGTACAAAAGGGGGACACAAGAGGACGACTTGTAATACTGGCGTGAACTGGCGGGAAACTGTTTCGGAAGGAGAGTGAGTTGTAACTGGGCTGAGAATTGATAGAGGAATCAGTCTGAGTGAGCACAGGGAGACGAGTCTTTCGCGAGTGTTGGTGGGTGAATGAATTTGGGTGGAGCTGTCTGTTGTGGAGAGGAATCTGACATTGAGGAGAGGGTAAATAAAGAAAGGAAAACCCCACTTCAGGGAAATCCGTTGCCAATAACCGTGGATGTTGAATTTCCCATGGTATGAAGGTCTTTGTGGGAAACAATGACTTTGCCGTTAAGGGCCAGGGAGCCCTGTTAGGGCAGGTGCAGGAACTCCAAGGTCAAAAAACTGATACTGATTCGGCGTTTTGCGTCGAACACATACAATCACCTATAATTTGGTTTTCCATAATTATTTTACTTTTGACTGGAAGCGAAATAGTGTAATAAACACTCCTCCAAAGTAGTTGGCAATATGCCAAAACAGACTAAACCAGGGTAAAATGCACCACTTTTGACGATTTTAAATTCGTTATTGACCTTAGTGGGAGAACAAATACATATTTTTACATAAAATTAATGCACCTGTTCACGCCGCTTCTATAGCTGATAAAAAAGTCCATATATATAAGATTTGCTACTTTTTTAATTGACAAACAGCTATTACATTCTGCCTGTTGAGTACAATCACTACTAGTGAAGCACTATTGAGGAAAACCAACAGAATTCATAGCAAAAATTATGTTTTTTTCCATAATTAAACTCAATATATTCACATATAACCCTTGAGTAACCTTGTTGAATCCCAAATTAGCGCTGCGGTAGGTGCCATTTCATGATTTCCCACATTACAAAACTGGATGCTCCGCAAACAATACGTGAGATTTTAGAATTTCAGATCGCCAGTTCATCCTTTCTTTTCCTGCGAACTCTTCAGCGTGTCCGCTAAACTCGATCGCCCAACCACCGTTATTTCCCTTTATTAATAACAGCGCATCTACAGTCGACGTAAGTGATGCACTTCATTTCCAACCTCACAAAATAGAAATGAATGCCTCGAGTTCATTAATTGATTGTTCAAACCGATTCTTTGTGACCGAAACATTTAAAAACGAACCACGTGGAAGAAGGACAAGCGGATCTTATATCATGACGGATCCAGAGTGGTTTGTGAGTGATTCCTCAAGACCTTAGTCGTTGAAACAGCCAGCTTATTTAATTTATTTTCATTTAAATCCCAAGTGATAAATTTGAAGAAGCTCAATTTGTTGGTCTGTATTCAGCTCATTTATTTATTTCTCCCTTTTTAATTATATCGTTATTATATATTTATGTATTTATTTGTTCTCCTTTTGGGTTCGTGAAAACAGCTTTTTTTCTTTCTTTTGAATAAATTATGAGGACTGGGTAAATTGGTGAGTCGATTCGCAAACACCCCCACTCAGTCCGAACAAATATAACGCGACTTTATCAACAACCCGAGACACGATCAATCTTATGCAATCGACATCAATTGTTGAGCACTTCCGAGATCCGTCGCATTTCATTCAGCATCGAAAAATAGTAATCAACTGTACGAAACCTTACCTTGTTGACCTGACTACAACAGAACGACAAAAATTGAGACGCTAGGCAATCGGCATGACATGACGAGTGGTTGGAGTGAGACGGGAGCTAGTGTGGAAAATGAGTGCAGGTCGCGGAGGAACGATAACTTTTTTTTTTTCTTCATTCATTTATTTTGTTACTCTAAGTACATGGTTACATTTGAATGCTGTTCTCCCATGCGAGGAAACCTCTTGCTTGGGGGAGGAGTTTAACTTCATTATACTATTAGGTACACAATTACGCATCGACTCGAAACTCGGGACCCCGAACATTCTGAACAGCTCAAAAGAGGGAAAACGTCTGTTGTTTTAGCAGGATTTTGATCATGCATTTATGAATAACAATACAATTTTTCACATTTTCAAGAGTTAGAGAGCCTCGAACTTCTCAACAAATTTCTGTCATTCTTCTTAATTGTCGACACAAGATCGAGATATGATCCTTTCTAACTCAAGCATCGGTCCAACACTACTCCCAAGTATTTAACTAAGCCAACCTGCTCAATGTCCGGACTGGAGCAAGAGTCGTCGAGACATTCCTCCCCCTGATGACACCTCAAGGACCTTAACCAAGGGACACTCACCGAGCGAAGTGAGAAATGGACAAATTTTGTTAAAGAAAAATTCAGCTTGAAATGTAGAACATTGAACCTTCAACGAGCTCTTCGCTCTAGCACTACTTCCTCTCAAATTCCACCTCGAAATAGTGTGTCGTCTCCAAGGCACACCATTTTTCCAGCAATGTCCAGAGCAAGAAGGGAATTTATATACGCGAGAAACAGCGAGGGCCGCAAGACGCACCGTAAGTGAACGAACAAGTATGTGGTTAGAGACATCTTTGCAGCCTTTTCAATAATTCTGGCAATATTTGACATTAGGGAGATAGAGCTGTCGTTCTCGACTCTCGTGGGATCACCGGATTTAAACAACGGTGCCACGACTGCTTGCTTGTAGATCGATGTAAAAACACCATTGGGAAAACTGAGGTTTATCAGGTACATCAGTGGCTTAACTTTTTTGAATAATTCGATACCAATATTATCAAACCCAGGATTAGGCCCTCCTTTTAGACTTTCAATGATTTCTATTCCGTTTCTACAATTCGGTTTCTCCACCTTCAATTCCCTCAATAACGGGTCTGATTGGTTTTTAAGTGAGCCAGCATGTTCAGCCCTATAGTCGTGAAATGGTGAATAAAAATGTTCCCAACTTCTACCGGATTCACAGCAGTACGATAAAGAATGCCTCTGTGCTGGGTTGAGACAATTTAGCTGTGCTCCCTGCGCATTCCAGTTGCCTCACAGATGGCGCCACAAATGCGCTTTAAATCATTTTTTACTACAATCCACTTTTTTTTAAAAGTAACAGTTTTTTGGTAGTTTTATCTGTGTTGTAAGCCGGTTCCGGAATTTTAAATTTCAACTTTAAACTTCGATCTTGTGGTTTTGGTTTATTATTCATTCTGAATAATAACCCTATGTTTTCGGTCACGAAAAATTTTTTACAGCCCCCCCTCAAAATTTGATACTTTACGTTTCAAGACTTGGAGATTCCAAATTTGCAATGTCCGTCCGCCGTCCCCTGTCCCCCGTCTGCCGTCCGCCATCCGGGCCGTTTTGTGCCTTTAACGTGGTCTAAAAAATTCGTTCTTTTGCCCAAAAATCCGACTTGGTATCTAGTTGTGCCCGCCATCTCGGCAATCCGATCGGACGAAGCCCGTGGTTGTAACGGGCAAAAAACGGTTAAAAAAATTAACGAAACGCAGTACAACGCGGAGCTACAAGCGTTTCGTCGTTTGAATTCCCTCCGCCCCGCCCGTCTCTTTAAAAAACCAACCGCTCTCGAGGCTCGCTTCCCTCCCAACGACTCCGCCTCCCGCTCTCCACTCAACTCCCCTTTCGCCTCGGAATGGGTTCGCTTTGAGCGCCCTGTTCCAATTTCCCCGACGTTTTGGTTTTAATACGATTCAATTTTTTTAGATTCTTTCGTTTCATTCTCATGTTTCGTTTTTTACTAGTATTCGATGCTGAATCGAATGGGATGGGGGAGTATACTAGGTCAAGCTGTTCATGAATAATCAACCATTTAAAATTCAGTTTTTTCTAGATACTTTCGTTTTTTTTTTTGTTTATTTTAATATTACGATTCAGTTCTTTTCGACCTTTTTTTGGGTTTCATTATGATATTTTTCGATGCTGAATCGGACAGGATGGATCTCAGAGCATTAATGCTAGGTCAAGCTGATTGTCCGAATAATAAACCGTTGTGTAATAATTTGCAGGGTTTTTTCCAAACTGTAATTTCACTGTTTTCGCAGTCCCTAGACGCAGTCCTACACCTCTGAGACCCGTCCGATTCGACTCAATCTCGAATAATACTAGGCGATGCTGAACACGACGTAAATACAATAAAACAGCTAAAATTTCGTTTTTGGTTAATTTATAACCCATTTTTTGCTCATAGCAACCACGGGTTTTATACGATCCAATTGTGGAGTAGGCCGGCAGAGTTTGATAGAAAATATAATTTTTCTACGAAAGAAGGATTTTGTTGACAAGGCCAAAGGCAAAATATGGTCTGGACGGCGGACGGAGACGTACATTGCAGATTTGGAATCGCGATGCATTGAAACATTAAGTGCCAAATTTTGTGGCGGGGAGGGGAGGGAGGTCGTAACAAAGTATTCCTGACCAAAAACGTAAGTGTTTTATTTAGAATGACAGGCTTTAGCTTAATCGTTGCTCCACCTTTCCTGGACTAGCTAACGCCATACACTTACTCCTTGAGAATTCAATAAAGTACGAAAGTCCACTTTTCACCGTGCTTGTATATACCTAGTAGTGATATAACTGTATTGTCTAACGCTCCAAATGCGACTGACGCGAACTGAGGTCGCCAGTAAAATAGTTGTTGGCAGCAACTGGCAAAACGGCAGTAGTAGCTGCAACAGATCGCACTTCGACTTGAGCATAAGACCGCAACTCTCGGCTAATTGGCTTGATGTCCCTTAAGGGCGAATGTCCGTTGTATGCAGCAGGGAATCCACTTGAACCACAAATGACATAAAGTGATCTGCCCTTTAGTGAGTTCACAGGAGGATCGATTCCACGTACAGAACATCAATACATGTACGAGGACGCTCTTTAACCGAACTGTGGATGTTGGTACTTTGACGTTCAACCGCAATGTTGTTGCGTTGCTGAAGGTAATTATGCTGTGGGCTTCACATCGTCGCGCGTCTCTTGCACGTAGAAAGAGTTGTGTTCTACCGGTCACTTCGCTAATTGCAATTTGTCTCGGTTCATTGGCTTCTCGTTGATCATCGATGCCATCTGCGGTGCAATAAGCTTCGCAACAACGGTACATTCGATTGTCATTTATTTGAAATGCAGGAGCTGTGTGGTCGGTTGATCTTGGGCGCCCCACTCTTTGATAACAAAGAGCCGCTAGCTGCATCGAGCTGACGGGAACCCCCAGGCGCCTGCCAAGTGCAGTTAGAGATCAAGAGATCCCCCTATGAAGATTTCACGGTTGATTTATTCTGAGCTGGTTTCCTCTCGTACGGAAGCCATCCGTTCTGTGCCTGTTGGTATCGATGGCGTATCGTTTCGATTCTGAAGCCGCGCCTCTATTTCACCACTCGTCATTTTATTTAGCGAACGTTTTTCGAGTTATAACCAAATTTGCAATTATTTGTGCGACGACGTGAATGCCGTGTAGAGATCGCCTTACACCGGAGCAACCACGTCGAATCGCCTCTCTCAGTCCGACGTAATTTTTGCTTTCCACTACCCAAACAGTGAGGAAAGTATTGTGTGTATCTCAGCGGTTCGTCTGCGTGTCTGCAGTTCAATTTGGGAGAGGAAGGCTGGATTGAGCAGGTTCTTTTGTACGTGATACTCGAAAATATGGTTATGAGTTATTTCAATTGATTTGAATGTACCAAAACCCGCCCGCTTTTCCCTCCTGATCAGGAGACTTTATTATCATCTTTCACAGCATAATTGGGATCTTTTCTATTCAGTCCAACTTCGAAAAACATTAGTAATATAACATGGCTGTATTAACCCTTACCGCCACAGGTGCCAGTTTTCCCGTCAAGGCCACATGTGTGCCTCTCAGCTACAGTACGTGTTTTCATCTTTTCAATTTTTTTTTTTCGAGTAAAATCAATCATATTGTTACTACTGTTTTATTTTTTACTTTTTATACTATTATATTGTTCAGATATATCTAATTTTATTTATTTTACAGCTACGCACTCGACACAAATTAGGCAATCTACGGGGTAAAAAACAAAATAAAACAAATACCAACGAAGAATACCTCAAATTTATTAAACTTTTAAGGAAAACAAAATTGTTAAAGACACTAACAATATATTTAAAATTATTATATTATCTTCACTACCGAATTAGGGACTTGTCGGATCACAACTGATTCCTTAGTAAAATCACAAGTTTAGTTTAGGTTTTAGTTTTTCACTATTTCACTTCTTCTACAACACAAGAGATGCATACCTTGCGCGAGTATTCCAAGCAAATCGGTTTCTTACACTTGCATGTATGCAGTTTTCCGATTTTTAGTGTAAGGGGGGGGGGGGTGAACACGTTTTTCTCTTTCCCAATCTGTCATCATGTGTATGTTATTGACATGATGAAATGTGTGTGGGGTTCGCAATAATAATAATAACAATACGCCAGAAGAATTCTAGTAAAACTCGTGCCGGTACAATAGTGGCTGGCATTTCGGCTTCTTACCAATGTAAAAAGCCACATGTGTGCCTGACAGACCACCTAAGTTTTGTAAACATATGATTACTTACGTTATTAATGAAAGATAGATACACATCCAGCCTGTACACTTGTTAATAATTGACTGAAGGACGTTTACAAAGGTCACGCTTGAAGAGAGAAGGAGAAGGGTTGCCTACATTCGTAAAACAAATATCCTTACGTGCCTCACAGACCCACCTGTGGCGGTAAGGGTTAACAATCCGGGAAATCGTACAGTTGGTAAAGCACATCGGAGACATTTCTCATTCGATTCGAAAAACCTATTCGACTCAGCATCAGGAACGATACCTGTCGGGCGCACGAATGGGGGAGCTTGAAGCCGCGAAATAAATGAAAGTAGTGAGCGTGAGTGAGGACTGTATTATAGTTGACAGAATAGCGATATCCGATTGAGTATGAGTATATAGACGTGCACAAGGGACTCTCAATACATGTGAGATTGGATGTGAGATACCAAGTGGAGGGAGAGGGAGAGAGAGAGATAGAGTGAGTTAGGAGTAGCGCGAGCTGAGAGATGAGTCGTTGGGAGAACTGGAAGACGGCTGTATCGCGAGAGCCGAAGGACGACTGACATGGAAGGAGTTGTCTGTTGAGGAGAGGAATCTAAAATTGAGGGGTGGGAAAATATAGATGGGGACAAAGGAAATCCGTTGTCACTTGAAAATAGCTGAGGTAACAAAAGATGTTTGGGGATGACTTCCAGTTAGGGCTAGTGCGGGCATTTTGGAGGTCAAAGACCCAGCTAACAATATCAAACACGACGTAATTACAATAAAATGCCCATAATTTAATTTTTGTTTATTATTCATTCTCAACAGCACCCCTGTGCCTGAAATTATTATTTTTTTGCAAACTCCACTCAAAATTTGACAGTTTACGTTTGAAGACATACGGATTCCTCACCTACAATGTCCATCCGCCGTCTGCCGTTTTCTGAATGAATAAAAATATAAAAGTTTGCAAAAGTGCAACAGTCGTATTTGGTAGCGTTTTCCAGATCTTTTTCAATGCTGAGTCGAAGAAGTGTAGAATTGCTTCTAAATGGAAAACAGTGAAATCCCAATAAATATAGTGTAGCAAATCGTACTACTTGAAGGAACCCCCGCCCTGCGTTAATTTACTGCACTGCACCCGTTTCACACCAACCCCTCGTCCGACTCGTTGCGTCATGCCAATTGCCTAGCGTCACTTGGAAAATCCCAATTTTCGTTGTTCTGTTGGAGTCAGGTTATGTTTCGTACCGTTTACTAGTATTTTTCGATGCTGATTCGAAGGGAACGAGTTTCTGAAGTGCTGAAACATTGTCATTCGCGTAAGAGTTGTCGGTTCCCGGATCGTTGATATCGCCACGTTATATTCTCAATATTTTTCGACGTTTGATTGAATAGGTCACAATCATGCAGTTAAAGAGAATGTTGAATGATCGTGTGATAATTTGCAGCATTTTTGGCTGATTTTTAAAACTGTTTCTTGCCCGTAACAACCATGAGTTTCGTCCGATCGGATTGCAGAGTAGGAGGGCACAACTAAATCTCGAATGGAATTTAAGTTGTGAAAGAACGGTTTTAAAGTATACGGCCTGGCCGGCGGACGGCAGACATTGCAGATTGGGAACCCTCATTCCTGGAAACATAGGTGTGCTGTTCAAAATTAATAATAAACCAAAATGTGAAAAAATCGTTTTTTCAACGATTTCAGAACTACCACATAAGTGCATAACTGAATTGGATCAAACTGATGTAGCAAACTGACGTTGGGTAGCTAGCAAGCTGTACTCACATTTGGGCGCTCAACAATTCTTGTTATCATTCGTTGAACGAAGATATAATCGAGGATACGCCAGAAAATTAGATTTGCCAAACAGTAAATTATTGGATTTCAAATTTAAAAAAAAAAAAACAAACAAATCTCGATTTAACGCACGAGATGCTTTCTGCTAATTTAGGAGCTTTATTGCCATTTGCTGTGTAACAGTGTGTTTGGTAGCGTTTCCTAAATACTTTTCAACGCTGAGTCAAATAGGACGGGTCTCAGCGGCGACTGACATTTCGTTCTCCATGAATATGGGAGAAAACCATTTCTGAAGGGCTCTTCAGATTTTTACGTTTCAAGGGCTTCTCAGCCCGAAAAACGCTATTTGAGACTGTTTGTTAGGGGCAATAGGCCTTTGAGAGGACAGTAAAATTAAAAAACCTCCAACCTGCTTTGCTCCTAACTATATTTACAAAAAATTAAAATAAAATAAATTCGCTTTCTTTTAAAATAAAATTGCAAATAAAAGGAAAGGAAATGAATATAATTGTTCGACCTTCTGATTGTGGCGTCAGCGTATGTGGGGCCCCTTTTTGTTGGAGATAAAATGCGTAGATCTTGTAGAACTTGATTCTTCGGAATTGTCTTCACTTGAGAGCTCCAGCAAGGAATGTATAGTAACAACCTGCTAGGAGAATTTGAAGCTTTAGAAAACGACAAAAAGTTCAAATCGTGTCGCATGGGCAGATGAAAATGGAAGAATGGCGGCTGTGGTAGACTTCTGGTCGCGGCTGACTAGTTTTTAAATCACTTCACTTTCACAATAACTTGGCCACATTTACTTTATACAAAAAAAAAGAAAATATATTTCAACAAAATAAAATAAATATTCCTAGTTTATATAGGCAGGAGCAGGAACCTATTGTGGAGGCCCTGACCTACCATGAGTGCCTAAACAGAGACCAAGGCCGGCTCCAACTTCGTACATAGCCTGCTTTCTAACACGACGGGCACGATTCATAATAAATAACGTTGACAGTTTCATAAATCACCTTTGCACCGAATGCTCAATAATATTCGTGGCCCAAGCAGGAGCAACATAAAATTCCGAAACCTTAAACGCCTCCATTTTTTTCATGATAAACTAATGAAAAACAGATTCAATGAGTTGGCAAAGGGAAGAAGATCGCCGAGTGCTCGTGGGGCCATGGAAAGTAGCGTGATGGGTCACTTCGGATATTTTATGTTAAGTTTCTTAATGGATCGCGTAACGGGCCGGTCAGTAGCTTTGGGTTGTTTCCTTCCCCTTCAGAGGACGTTCCTAAAGAGGCGGAGTGAACACAATTAAGGATCTTCTGGTCGGGTCGCAAGAACTGCTCCCGGCACCGCGTCCGTTGACAATCGCTCTCGACTGTTGAATGTGACCTCTTCAAAAGGGAAAATGTATAAAAGAGGTCGCAATAATGGAATTGTTGCTTGCGAGAGAAGTGAACTCGGTCACGTTATAAAGGAACAATATTGGAAGTAGTTTTATATTATGAAAAGGCTTTAGACTTGACTCGATGAAGGACAAAGGTGAGTTGAAGTGGCGGGGGGGCAGAAGTGGTGCGGTGTCCAGGAGTCACGCCCCGCTCCTTTCACTTTATTGTTGTGCCCTAATCAAAACATCTGTCAATAAGGAATCGCTCCTTACAACCACTTTCCCGGCCTAGTTCTCATCAGCAGGGTACTTCCCTTAACAACCTTCAAATTGCAGCTTCTATTGCAATAATTGCAGACTCAGTTCTCACGGGCGACCCCCAGAGCGGGGAGTTTGTGTCTTTTCGAGAGCTTTGTTGAGCCCTTGGCCGCTTCCTCGGGCTCGACCAAAGAACGCAAGAGCAACAATCGAAGAACGAAGGAAAACATTTGCCCTTCGCTTTTGTCCATTTATTGTTGGACGATTTGTGCGATTGAGGGTTTGTCGTTGACTCGGCTTTTTATGCATCGCCCTCTGAAAAACGAAAACAACTGCTCTGGCCCTCAAAATTTGTGGTGATCGTTGAAAAGGGGGCGTACCGCAGCTCAAGCGGCACCGCATTCTCACGAAAACTACAATTTTCGGAACCCCGACCGAGAAACTGATGGGAACAACGAGAGTAACCGGATTCCCTAAATCTGACATTTAAATAGTTTGCTTCCTCCATCACTAACGTCATTACAACAAAGTGAGCGAGGGAGAGAGGGAGAGAAAAGAGAGAGAGAGTGTGTGTGTGTGTGAGTGTGATGCCGTCCTGCTTACAATTATGTAACATATTTTTATAATAAATCGTTTTCACAAATTTTAATTTACTGGAGGATATCTTTGTATTATTATTCATACTCTGTAGTGACGGGAAATCTCTAACTGCAACATAACGTTAAATTCTGATCCAGACGGCACAGAAAGAACATAACGGCATTGCCCAGCTCGGCTAAGTACTGCCAGCCATTGCCGCTCTTGAATCTGCCCAACGCGCCGGGGTTTTATGCCCAAGGATACTCTGACGATGTGGTTGTGCAAAGGGGCAGAGTGCAAAGTGTGCTTTCTGGCCTAATGGGAGCACCCTTGCGGGTGGTGTGCCTGTGGGGCGGAGAGATGCCCAGCTAAAACGGTTATAGTGCCATTCACAAGACAAACTTTGTTAACTTTATCGACCTGACGTAGTTTGTGTCTTCTAATACTGTAACCATTTTTGTGGCCGTCTGTTGTGCGGATATATAAGGCAGATGACATTTGTAGAAATAAAATTATCGTTCCAATTTTCTAACAACCTGCTCCAACGATTTCGACCAAACTTACGGAGTAATCTTCACCAACTAGTCTCATCGTTGACTGGTTCACAAGGCCCATGATTAAATGAGCGCAATTCATAACCGATTTGTAACTGATTTTCATACGAGTTAAGTTTACCCGGTTCAATAAGTTTGTAATAATTTAAACCGTCGTTTTTCGAAATTAAGGCAAACCTACTGTTCATTGGGATCGCAAAATGTACTCGTACAGCTTCACATTCAATTTGAGCTGATAGTCGAAAATTCATAAAACCCTCGGCACGTTCAATACTCCTACTTTTCAAAACTATATTTTCTCTCTAGTAACACCTGACGTATCTTTACGTTGTTAAAAAATATTAATTTACTTTTTTGAAGCTTTATTTTTGTAAATATTACAATATGAGCACTATTACATTCATCATTATTACCACTCAAAAACCTAAATAATGTTCCTGTCTTCCTCGTGTGAATATCCTATTTTCAACACTCTAGAGCAGGGATGCACAGACCGTGGCCCGCCGACAGCAAAATAATACTCTCGTACATTCGAAAAATATTAAATTCTATTCCAGAATAAAACCAAAAAACATATGTTCCAAAAGTAAAGGCGTTCATAAAACTTATGAAAACCATTCAAATACCGCGCCAGTTCATGAATGAAACGACGCCGCCGAATTAGTCCGAATAGTCCCGAATGCCCGATTGCTCGCGTAGATACACGAAGCTTCCAGAGTCGGTTTCGACTCTCCAAGGGCGAAATTCACGCGTTGAGTAAAGTGTCAACAGAAAGAAGCAGTTTAACAGTGTTTTTGGAAGGCAATAGTTCTGGCGTAGATTTTAATGCGACCAGCCGGTGTCATATTTTGATCCAAATTCAACGTAGATTTCCTGTTGCAGTGTTAACCCGTCAAGTGCCGTGTTGTTGTGTTGTAAAACTCTGTTATTAATAAATGTTTCCCTGCCTATTTAATAAATTATTTTTGGTAATTTAAAAAAGGATGGGTAATTTAAGTAGGTACTGTAATTGTTTTTAGGTGCAGTGTTAACCCTAGACAGGATTAGAACGCAACATGGACAAGCCAGAACCTAGTAAAAAACGCAAGGCTAAAGATGAAAATCGGCAGTTTCAAGAAATATGGACTGAGAAATACTTTTTTGTGTGCTCGCATAACTTTGCTTTTTTTGTTTAATTTGCAAGAATTCTGTTGCGATTGCAAAGGAATATAATGTAAAAAGGCACTATGAAACGCAGCATTCTACTTTTACCAAATTTACAGTCGAATTAAGAAAGCAAAAAATGTTGTCTTTAAAACGGGAGCTTATTGGTCAGCAAACTGTGTTTACAAAACTCATTCAAGATTCAGAAACAGCTACAGAAGTTAGTTATGAAATTTCTCGAATGATAGCAAAGCGAAGTCGCCCCTTCAATGATGGGGATTTTGTAAAATAATGCATTGAAATTGCCGCTAAGAAAATGTGTCCAGAAGCAGCAAAAAAGTTTGAGAAAATTCAACTGAATCGTATGACAATCCAAAGACGAATTATGTCTTTGTCAAGTAATATTGCGGAACAATTAACTGAAACAACTAAGATTATTGAATTTTTTTCATTGGCACTCGACGAATCCACTGATATTAGTTCCCCAGCACAACTTCTCATATTCATACGAGGTGTTACTCAAGATTTTCAAGTCGTAGAAGAGTTATTAGGAATGTGTTCATTGAAAGGTCAAACCAAAGGAGTTGATATACTCAATGTACTTTTGGATGAGTGTTCAAAAACTGGTTTGGACTTATCCAAATTATCGGGAGTTGCGACTGACGGTGCTCATTCTATGATTGGTGTCAATTCCGGGCTAGTTACTTTGCTAAAAAAGTATCTGCAAGAAAAAAACATAAACGCTGAAGATTTGATGCAGTTTCACTGCATTATACACCAAGAAGCCCTCTGTTCTCAAAAAATTGAATTTCTAAATGTCATGAACGTGGTAGTTTCGACTGTAAATTTCATAAAATCACGAGGACTCAATCACAGGCAATTCAAACAATTCCTTGATGACATCGAAAGCGAATATGGAGATTTGCTGTTTTATACAGAAGTAAGAAGGCTAAGTCGTGGATTGACACTGGAACGATTTATAAATTTAATAGAAGAAATTGAAATATTTCTGGCGGAAAAGCAAAGGGATGTCCCGGAACTTAAAAATCCTGGTTGGTTGTGTGATTTGGCTTTTTTAGTTGACATTACAAATCATTTGAATGTCTTGAACACACGGATTCAAGGCAAAAATCAACTGATATCCCAGCTTTACGCTGATGTATCATCCTTTCAATGCAAGTTGACACTTTTCAGATCGCAACTGAATTCTGGAAATTACAATCATTTTCCTAATTATAAGAAAATTGCCGAAAAATTCGGTCGGCCGAGTTATGTAGAAAAGCTAGATATTTTGATTCAATCTTTTCAAGACAGATCGGACTTTAAAAAAGTGAAACCTCTGTTGGACATATTCAGCAATCCTTTCACGATTTCAGTTGAAAATACGCCAGAGCCAATGCAGTTAGAAATTATCGATATCCAAAACGACCAAGATTTACGCAACATATTCAACGAAAGAGACTTGTTGAACTTTTACCACGGCATTGATAAAAATATGTACAAAGAGTTGCGCATAAACGCTCTGAAATGTGCCAGCTTATTTGGTTCTACCTATATATGTGAACAAACTTTTTCAATACTATATAATAATAAAACAAAAAATCGAAACCGCCTTGCAAATGAAAGTTTGGAAGCAGTTTTACGTGTTGCTACAAGTAAAATTGAGCCAAATATAAAAAAGATTGTAAGCACTATGCAGTGCCACGCTTCAAATTAATAAATTATTTTTCAATTTTAATACATTATATCAATTCTTTATTTTCTTTAATTACCTATACTTCTGGCGGCCCGCCATCAGTTCATCATTTGCCCGAGTGGCCCCTAGTCTTAATAAGTCTGTGCATCCCTGCTCTAGAGATTCAAGTAGTGGTTTTTAATTTTCAATTTAAATGGACTTCATATCATATTCTCGGTTAAAAGTTTTTTGCAGCTGGTAATAGTAGATATTTGCTACATTATACAAATACAGTTTTTTTGCAGCTGTGGTCTTTACACGGTCAATTTTTGGTAGAGTTTTATTTGCACTCCTGTCCCCCAAATTAACCCTTTCAATTTTCTTTTCTAGTCAATGACTGAATTATAGCCAAGTACAAATTATAGTAAGTTTGGGTCGGGTCTAGGAAGAGCTGAGAGTTGGAGAAGAGGTAAACTGAGTGGCGGATGGATAATTTTGAAAGTCGAAAAGAGAAAATCTGTTGTCGGAAATAAACTGAACGAGCAGTCCAGACTTTCCTGCAACTGCTGACAAAAGGCTTCAGGTCAGAAAGAGCTAGACTAAATGTTCAAGAAAGGACTTCCCGTTAGAGGCAAGCGCAGAAATTCCAGGCTCGAGATTTCAAGTTATTCAGCTTGTGCCAAACACCCAGGTTCAGCGTTGGTTCAACGGCACTCACATGTATCAATTTTCACTTTCTGCACCAAATTTAAAAGTTAATGAGGAACTGTTGGTCGTGTCTTAGTATATCACCAATATCTTATCACTTTCAAACGACGCTCGAGTAACGTTCTCTATTAGGGTTAACGTAGAATCCAAAGTGCTCTTCTCCAAACTGATTACCATTTATTACATTGTGTACTTTCCGGTAATTTGTTGAGTATATTTTTACCGTTTTGTCAATTATCTTACCGATATTTGACAATAATGAAATTGGCCTAAAATTTTACCAGTTTGGGGTCCATGGTTTATACAACGGCGTGATTATACCTGTAAACGTAAGCCAGGTATTGTTTTGTGCTTCTGTAGGTTGTTTTTCAGAAAACGACAAGAATTGCGTGATAAACGAGGATTCTTTCTGTTGATACGAGCGAAGAGAACGAGCCCTTCGACGTCGTAAATTGTCGCAGAACTGCAGGGGTTAATTCTTGATCAGGTTTTGTTGCTAAGCGCGACGACGAAAAGCGGAGAAAGGTTTCGGCGTTTAAGAGACTTGGAGAAATAAGGGTGGAGAAATAATCTATGGTACAGACCCCTGATGGGCCCCTAACTTGGCCCTGGAGTTGTTGACTTGTTTCATAAACGCCCTACGCTTGGATTCACCTTCCCTCTGTCTTGAACTGTAATCAGATTAATTTTAAATTTCACGACAAGGCATCCGCTTCGCTTGACTCCCAGTCCCTCCTTCGAGGGCAGAACATTTAATTTTCAGCGCTTGTCGTCTCTCCTTCTCTTTCTCACTCTCTCCATCTTTCTGCCTCTTTTCCCAGTCTCACGGTTTATCTTCTCTTTTTATCTCTGTCTCTTCTACCATTCCCTTCGCTCCTCTCCTCTCCTCTCCTTTCCCCCTCCCCCACTCCCCTCCGAAACCTTCTGCAACACCAAGAGATCTTTTAATCACTACTAATTTCATTAAACAGCTCTCCTTAAAGCCCCGCACTTTCGGACACTTTTATTGCAATTCGTGTCCTTCGTTACATTTCAATTCCTCCTTTTTTTCGCGCGCCGATTCACATCGTGTAATCCTTCGTTTGAAAATTTCACGGTCCTTCAACGAAATTCGCCATCGCTCTGTCACAGTATAAGTATTTTTAGGGACAGAATGCGAGTTGATGCTACTGACACAAGGAGTGGAGTGTTTCGTCAAAGAAGTATTTGAACTGTGAGTTCCATTTTCTGGTCCCAGATCGCGAATGTTGTCTTATCGAGGGCCTTCGTCGAGTGTGTGTCCTCAGTAACTCACCTCAGTGCCTCAACCTCTTGCTGAACCCTCCGCAGAGCGGTGGTGTGTGGCTTTGACGAATCAACTCCGAAGCCTGTCAAGTACTTTAGCGTCATTTTAGGCGAGAGGTGGCATTTCTGACAGCACTTCCAGTTCCTTAAAGGCACTACCCTCGTAAGGATTGCCTCTTCAGAAATAATTAACAAGAAGCACTATGCGATTGGCCTTTTGTTTTTACTGGAACTGACTTCCCACCTCAGTTCCGCAAAAAAAAATCCAGAACGGTATCATTTTAAATACATAGCTCTCCGTATTTTCCTTTTCCTTGCCTCCAGCTCATTATGTTTTCTCTTGCTTTCGAATGTTTGGAACGAATGCACCGTGGTATGTTCTAACGAACCCAACAAATCGCATATAGGTCCTAACTCTTCCGATTGGGGCCCTGGTATACTACACTGATGGCTCGGTGCAGGGTGGCCTTGCAGGGGCAGGCATCTTTGGGCCGAGGATCAGAGCGGCGATCCCATTGGGGTCGCTGGCTATGGTGTTCCAGGCAGATGGTCTGAGTGCAGCGGCTGCTGCAGAGGGGATTGAAGCGGCAGAGAATCTACATCATGGTGGACAGTCAGGCCACCCTCAAGGCGTTAGCCTCATACTGTCTTACATCGTGGCAGTTGTGGGAGTGTCTGACTGGACTGAAGGCCCTGGCCGAGGACAACAGTTTAACACTGTGTTGGGTGCCAGGGCATCAGGGTATAGAGGGAAACGAACGGGCTGATAGGTTGGCTAAGAAGGGATCGGCGCAGACCCCTATTGGCCCTGAGCCCGTTGTTGGGACTACCAGGAGCCATCTACGAAGAGAGGTTGGCAAATGGGAGAATAGGTGCAGGGCTGCCCGACCTTAGACAGTCAAAACTCTTCATCCAGCTCTCCAGAGGGAGGTCCAAGGAGGTGCTTGCACTGGGGAGGAAGGATATGAGGATCATATGTGGCATGTTCACAGGTCACTGTCCGCTGAGGTACCACCTTGCAAATATTGGCAAGTGCGAGGTACAGGTATGCAGGTTCTGCGAGGTAGGGCTAGAGACGGCAGAGCATGTGCTGTGCGTATGCGATGGACTCGCGGCATCGCGCCGTTGTGTGTTTGGAAGGCCCTTTCTTCAGCCAGAAGAGGTGGCGAATGCAGAACTTGCGGATATCCTCCGCTTTGTGCGGGGGTGGTGGGGGCGCATAGGTGACCTCACACCAAGTGCGACCAGTGCCGTGGGGCCTGGGGGTGGTGCAGGTGGGCCATGATCCGAGTATCATAGACGCCCTTACAATAGGCCCGTTTCTGGCTGCAATGAGGGTATCACCTGCATCCGCCGTTTTCAAGGAAAAAAAAACAAAACAAAAAAAACTCTTCCGATGGTAATATAATAATGACGTCTTTAAGGTAATGCATCAAATAAAACGAGAGCGAAGTAGCAGTGTCAACGTACGATCAAACAAAGTATATTCAAGTAAGATAAACTCATCCTGGTGCGGTGATGGGGGAGGTGGGCACGAGAATACTTACCTCGTGACATGATTTCGTTCCCTCCCAACGTGACACATTCTAGCAATTGGGTGAAGGCTAAAGCACGCTCTATACTAAAATGGTGAACAGAAAAATGTTGAAGAAAAATAGAATCACAAACTCCACTAACAAATGATGAAATAAAATACAGAAACTTGGAATATTGTCTTTGGAATATGAGTCTTATGTACTACATACTATTTGGGCAAGTCTCACCTTTTCTAGGAGGTTTTCAGCGTGAGTGGTAGGAAGTTGTTAATGATATGTGAGCGTTGCGATAGTTGGCGATGTCCGGTTTGCAGCGTTGGCAGAATTATTTCGAGGTTGAAAGATTTGCAACAAAACATGACAACCCGTACAATTACGACTATTGTTATGCAACTCCCAATTCAAGAGACGATTTCGGACGTTTTTGAAACGCAAGAACCTAATGAATAGTGGAGAGGGCGAGAAATTGGAAATGATTCATTATGTGAAAGTTTTAGAGATTATTCCAATTGTGGAGCTGAAATTCGTTATGGGAAGATGCATTCCAAATGAGCGGTGCTATAATAATTTCAAGTTGCGCGCTCTCTCTCTCTCTCTCTCGCCCTTTCTCGCCTTCATTTTTCCTCTCGTTCTCTGTCATCCTTTTCTCCCTATCTTTTCACTCCCGTCCTCTTTCTCTCCTTCTCTCACAAAGTTACCCTCATGAATATTGCGGAAAATATGCGAAAAGTTAGGCACTATCTCGAGGCATTAATGTTTTTCAAGTCCTCAAGGCTAGCAATGACTTGGCTCAAGTCGCTCCTCCCATCTTCTAAACTTTTGAGACCTACAGCTAAGGAAAAGAGAACGAGCCTCCCCCACCCCAGGAGCCACTCTCCACTCCTCACTCTGCGATCCACCTTCTACCAATTTAAAGAAAAGTAATGCCAGAAGCAATGCCCTTAAATCAACGGCAAAACCGCGTTGGGGTGGGGCCTCTCAACTAATTTTCTGTTCAAGGAGTCGACCCAAGAGCCCTTCCGGATCCCCTTGTAATTTTTTCCCTCCCCAGCAAACGTTTTAGTTGAACCGGCAAATCTTCGATCTTCACCGCTTCCGTCCGATTTTCACGTTCTCAATGTTTTGAAAACAATTGCTCGTCGAATTAGGTTTATTTGAGTGTTGACTTGGAGCTGAATGGCGTGGAGGGGGGAGGGGGAGTAATAATTGTGTATTGTCGTTAAAAAGGTGCATATTCTTTGGTGAGACGATCACGACGACCCCTTGTTAGACACAACTGAAAGACGACGTAGCGATAAGCCTTCATAAATCACATTAACAACAAATAAATTAACTGGGTTCCGGAAACAAGTTAACATGATCGATACAATCTAATAGCTATCAGCTTTCCCTACTTCTGTCCTAACACGCTTTTGGAACAGATCTGCGTGCTCATTAAGTACCTTTGCCCCTTGAACTACGAATGATGTTGCCAACGTATTCGTTCGATGGGTGGGAATTCGAAGAACTGAATGCGAGACAAACTCGAACTATTGGTGTGGATGCTGCGGTCTAAGATGTTTCAAAATCTTGAAAACAAGACGGGCGATATGTTGTTTATCTTCAGCCATCCCAGCCGCTTAAAGTGGGGTGTAACATGCTCGTCCAGGCGCAACGCGAACCGAAGTGCAGCATTCTCAGCCTTCTGGAGTCGATCAAGCTCGCCACTCTTCCAATCGCCACCTTGAACGAGCCGACTTGGAAAATTCGATGCGCGACGTAACTGGTATATTGCTCTGAAAGCGCAACTACGTGTGGCCGCAATTTCTTCGTCCCAGGACTATGGAGCTTGGCGTATCGGACATTCCAACGGAAAATCTTCCGATATCACTTTTGGCCCAGCTGCCATGTCCACTTTATTTAAAATCTTAGGATAGCCAATAACCATTGCCTTTTTTTTTTTTTTTTTTTTTTGAAACGCTGGATGCAGGCAATACCCTCACTGCAGCCACAAACGAGCCCCGCATGCCGTGACAAGGCTACTTACTGCAAGGAGGTCGCCTGGTATCCTTGAGGCTCCGTGTTTGACACAATGTCCCATGTGCCATCCACCCTTCGCCACGGGTCGCTTTACAGCTTGGGTTGGGGGCGCAAAAAAAAGAAAAGAAAATAAAAGAAAAGAAAAGAAAAGAAAAGAAAAGAAAAGAAAAGAAAAGATAAAAAAAGAAGAAAAAAAGTGGATGCGGGGAGCATGAGCAGGCGCCACCACTCGCCCCCCCCCCCTCGCCACCTCTCAAGGAAAGCTATCCACCTCCCAGAACGGGGGGGGGGGACAACCCAACATTGCTCCAATCTGTCGGCCCCACTCCAAAGGATATGGGCACTAACAGGCTAGACCTCGTGAAGGTTTGGAGATGTTTTTAAGCCTGGCTATGCTAAGTGCCATCCCCAAAGGTCTGGCATAAGCCATCGAGAAAATTCGGTGGCTCGCAAAATACCAGCTTACTTCTAGCCCAACCATTGCCTTAGTTTCGTGCGCGTTAATTTTTATATCACGCCCATTACACCAACCCGCCACGATCGCTTGTTTTCTGGTCATAACGCGATATGCCATGCGCAATGTGCCCTCTGAAAAAAAAAAAAAAACTCGCTAGCGATGCCGTATAAAGAATGAAGCAGAGATCCGACAGAACTGATCCCAGTGGAATCGCCGCATCTACACCCGTTTCCCTTTGCTGCTAGGAATCTCCCCGCCAAATATGACTCAAAATATCCTAACGTGCTCCCCAACACTTCGATTGGCCCCACAGTTGCCAATATGCTATACCCAGATTATCCCTAGATTAAAATAGAAGAGAACATAATAACCGGTAAACAGTATGTCGTGGGTGCTTCTATGACGTGCATTCGTAGCGGAAAGTAAAAATTGCACTAAAATCTATGTTTTATTGCGTTGCTCGTCTGACTTTCCCGCGGATGAAAATTTTGCGCTATCGATCTGTTATTTGATCACTGTGATGACTATACTTAATTTTCAACCAATTATGCTCTAAATCACTGTTAATGTGCCGACTGAATATCGTACGTGAGTTGTTGGTTCAGCTGTTTCTTTTTGTGTGTATTGGGAACCGCCGTTTTTCGGACTAAGTGGCTTTTGGCGCATGAGTGTCCGAAGAAACCTTTAAAAAAACCTTTTCAGGCGATTAGGTACGTCTCCTTTTCAGCACGTAGTCTGTACTCAACTTTGCAGGAGAATCGCTAACCGAATCAATCTCTTCGCTTTGTTTGCCTTTTTTTCGAAATCCAAAAATAAGGTTATGGGCCGTCCATCTACAGGAAGGAAGGGCGGGAGGGAGGGCTAAATATACGAAAATTAGAACAGTGCGTAACTAACGTATGTTGTCAGTGAACCTGCCTTTGAAAATATATTGTGATCAGCTTTTTACTTACCTTGGCTCTACGAAGTAGAAAGGAAAGTCATGTGAACGGCTGAAAAAAAAAAAGGTTTTCTTCAGATCTTTACGTTGCAGACCCTGCTGAGTCCGATAAACTCTATTTGGGAAAATGGTCTGTGTGTACGTGTGTCTGTGAACGATTTTTAGAGGAAACAACCTACCAAATCAGCTCAAACATGATATCTAGCCTGCAGGTTACCATAGGACGCCCAAATAACGGTATGAGCAAAATCCACCGTTAACTATAATTATCATAGTGATCAAAACACCAATATTTTTTCTCAAAAATGGCCCTAACGATTTTGATTACATTTTTTATATTGATAGCTCGTAATAAGACAATTATACCATAAAATTCACATTCGTGGGAAAATGACGAGAGCAGCACAAAATTTAGCACCATTTCAGCGCGGTTTATAAACTCCGTTGAAATATTACTAGAATGTTTAAAAAAATTAGTGTAGTAGTCCAATTCAATACCTATAGGATATATGGGGGCTCACTCCAGAAATTCCTGAATTTCAACTACCGCCCTTTCGCTTACTTCCAGTTTTAAAAGTTTTTACCCGATAACTCTGCAAAAGTAATTACTATCCTTCTTCAAAAAATTCTTGTTTACAACTTCATCAATTCTCTGGGTACCAATTGCTCAATAATGGTTTTGGAATGAGTACGAGCAGCACAATAAATTCCGGAACTGTAAGCGCTACCGCTTTCTGCTGCAGTGAAATGTTGTTTGACCAAGTTTAAACGAACTGAGTTATAAATGAAATGAGTAAGCAGTTAAGTAGAAAAAGCCATGTGGAAAGTGAATTGACGTAGAGCCAAGGAAAGTTGTGTGTTGCAACGCACCAGGTATTTTGTAGAGACAGTTCCAAACGACACAACGGTACGTTTGAAAACATTACGAGAGAAGCAGAATTAATCATAAAAAATGTCGAAGAAAATCGACGTTAGGGAAAAATTTTCCCTTATACATCTCACTAATATGACATAAGCGTCAGGTAGAATCAGGTCGACACCCCAATAAACGTTCATACGGTGAGAGTTCAAAAACGTTTAGAGCAATCCCGAACATTTCGGAATTCAAACCACTGCCATTTACATGCAATTCTCACACATTTTACACGATAATTATAATTTGAAATGTCACTCAATATTTGTTGAATTATGACGCTCTTAAGCAGTTTTGAGTCTTTACACCACAGAAATCGCCAGGGCGGAATTACTTTGCTTCTTCAGCAGTCAAATATAGGTTCAACCATTTGTCGGGTATTTCCAGGCCCTGGACAACCAACCGCTTCTGTGCTGCTTCGGCCCCTCAGAATTGTGGCCAAGTGTAAAAAGAGTCCAAGGAAAACTGCGGAGCGACTTTTCACTGGTGCGGAAAAAAGGCTGGTTGGCAAACGTCGGTCTATTAGTAGTAGAAACTAGCCTTCCTCAATCAATGTGACTGTGATCGTAGGCAGCATAAACGAGTGAGCTGCAGAGGGGCGCAGGGCTGAGAGAAGACAAGGAAAAATGACGTCATTGATGCGGAAATACTCTGTGATGAGGCATTAGGAGTCGATGGTCGGACGCGGTGAAAGAGTGGAGGGGGGGGATTGGTAAGGGGTATGTTATGGTGGTAGTTTGTGGTGTGTGGAGGAGGGAGACGAGGATGAAGGAGATATGGAGCGACGGCGGAGGTGGGGAAGGTAGACTAGGATGAAGGAGATCAGCGGGGCCACGGCAGAGCGGAGACGGCAGGAATAAGGAGTATTCAACGCACGTGGAAGGGAAAAGTTCTCAGGATCTAACCATCTAAAACGTTTCTCTCCTTTGCCGCTGATCTATTGAACTGATGCAACACGTCAACGGTCGTTTGAAAACTTCCCCGACGGCATTTATCAGTACTTTTTTTTATGCCGTTCTCTTTCATCGGTCTGGAGCCAAGTTCCATTTGCCTGCGGTCGTTAGTAACCGTCCCAGCGCTATAATGCACATTTTTTTGGAATCCACGGCTAAAAAACTTGCAATAAAGATACACCAATAGGTCGGGTCACTCGTATGACACTGGCATGGCAATTTCATTTCGTGGCAGACACCAATTAGTTGCTTCTGTTCACATAGTCCACCTTTCTATTTCCTTCAAAAAAAGGCGTTACCTGGCTGACTAGCAGGCGGCCCAATATAACCAAGAGTGAGGATCAAATTTGACTGACAGGGTTGGAACCCGCTCAAGCGGCTGCCGATAAAGATGCATGAAGTTGTGCGACGGTTATCGGTGCACTCGTCACGTGCGTTAGACATAAAGCTCCACGACAAGGTGCCGCTGGGGGAGGAGGCCATGGGGACCGGGCAGCAGGTGCAAAGGATCAAGAAAACCAGGACCAACCTAACACATTCGAGAGTAAAGAGACAGGAGGCCAATTAGGGCAGTCGGCTTTACCTACTAACTGCACGAACCCAAATGGAGTAATGGCACACATACGCAGACGATGCGTTGACCAGCCACAGGTCCTACGCCGCCCACACTAGAGAAGGAAAAATACTTTCCGAAGCGTTAAAGGTGCGTGGGGGGAACCCAATAAATTTCGGAATGTTGGGCATTACCAGTTTTGTGGTCATTTTCAGATAACTGGTTCAACATTCGTTTCAACGAACTGAGTAATCACTTTTGGGACATCATCTCTTCCACGAAACTCAGGTGGAGCTACAGAAATCAGTGAACGCGCTTGGTGTTGAGAACAGTTGAGTGGTGAGTCGAATCGGATGTTATATCGATTAAGCTGACGATTAGAACTTTGGCACCAGAGAAGCATGCACCTCTTGGACTCCCAGGCAAAATTGTAAAGTTCATAAAGGTCGCGAAATTACGCGCTAACCACCCATTGTTTTTACAAATCTCATAATGTTAACGTAAAGATATGTTAAAAACTCAACTTTCTTACCTCTCAAAAATTCCAACCGTTTTCTTACTCTTCAGGGCGAAGAAAGTCAAAATGGACCGTTTTAGAGAGAAATAAAAAAAATGCTCGATCGTAAATTGACACTGATAGCGTAACTGGGGACAGGGGTGTCCTCAGACCAGTCCTCGGCCCTGCTTTGTCACGTGCTCACAAAATGCGGGTTTCTGTAGAGTTTGGGGCATCGCTCGGTGCCGCCTCATATTTTCCGTCATTTTTGCCGGAACGGTCGGTTTTCCTTCGTCCCACTATATAAACATTTTTAGATTTCACGCTGGAAAAGTTGAGCGGAACCCCAGCAGCTAACCTTCTTGACTAAACATAAAACGATCTAAAGAGATGGCGAGGGTGGCCCTCCACTTCATCTCGCTTGAGTGCCCAGCCCGTTCCCTGCCCATTCGTTCAAAGCTCATCCCTAAAAAAAAAGAAAAAAGAAAAAAAAAAGAGAGGAGGCTATCTCAGTCGGTTTGGGAGGTCACTGGTGAGCGCCCATCTGTAAACTCTTTGTCAAAGCCAACGCTTTGTCAAAGCTTAACCCACCAATTATCACTGAATTCGTAGGATATTGTGCCCGCGTTATTTTTGCCCGGATTAACTCCTCGGCTTGCGGCGTGGCCAGCGATAGCAAGAATTTATTGTGCTCCCGATCTGAATTTCGTCGGGGGAAAACTCGTCGGACCCCAGAAAACCAGCGGTGAAAGCGAACGCTGAAAATTTCACGGTGAGCCCCTGACGCGTTTCACGTCCCTTCATATCTGCTGGCAATAATTATTATGGCTCCGGCTCGTCATTTCCTTTAGATAAAGCAGAGGTCTCGACAAAATATGGAACTGCCCGCTCAGCGGAACGGGATATTTACGAGCCTCTACGCGGTTCTTTTAAAATATAGAGCCAGTTCTTTCATCGACCTGCTTTTCAATTACAGATTAAGAGAGGGCTGAGTGTGTGGATGGAAGTACTGCCGCATTCGGGGCACCCTTTACCACGCCACTGCCTCAGGCATTCAAGTCCTTCCACCTGAGCCTTCGTTGACGCGAAAGGAGATCGGCAACAGATACAGAAATGAGATATAAGATTGACAGACGAAAAGTGTGAAAGATCTGTACGAACGACGCTGCCACACGACTCACACCTTGAAACGAACGACCCTTCAAGCCGTGGCCACCTTTTCACGCGCATCCACCGCTTGTCACGTTTGAAGAAAACAATTGAGGAGTCAGGGGGGAAAACAATCGTACTTTCGGTGAAAATTGATACTTTCTGCCATCTAGTGGCGTCTACAGTTAACTTTCAGATGGTAACTTGTAAAATAGGAAAAACATTCGTAGTCCTGTAATATTACAGGGAACAGAAAGGGCGTGCTAGGGAAGAACCTTCATGGCTCCTGGGGAGAAAAACAGTCAGAGTCCGATGACGGGGGATTTAAACTCCCTCCTTCACCAATTTGGCGTCGTTCTGTGGAGCGTTTCTGTAATCCACACATTCCCAGCTCACCACTGTTTTGCTCCTCGCCGGCGTGTTTACGTTGTTTTTTGATTTGAAAGGTACCTACTCAATTTGCGCATTGGAAAGTGGTAGTGATTTGAGTGAGATCGAAGAAGGGACTGCTGAGAAAACTGCCAAGAAGAGAAAAAAATCAGGCCGCATTTGTGACGTTATGAAGATTCTGAGGGCCAGCACTCATGAGGTAGGGTTAGATTGTAAGTGCCACCGACTTCGTTGCTTTGACGTCAATCAAGCCGAAAAACGACGTATATTGAAAGAATTCAGTGAAGTTGCCAACTACGACAATCAAAATCGTTATCTAGGTGGTCTGATTACCGTCCGCCCGGTTATGCGTCGACGAAATAGATTAAACAGCGGGACTTCTAACCTAGTTCAGTGTTTCAAAGAAAAGCTAAGGGATACCCCCAAAGCAAGAAGAAAATACGTCCCACCACAACTCCAACAGAGCCCGTCAGTGGGTCATATTACTCATCCGGAAATAGTGCACCCTCGACGACTTCCGATCAAAGCCGCCAAATTGCGCGATCTCCTTAACTTAACAAGATTCCTTGAGAACCCAGACTCTTGACGATTCTACGCGGAACTAAAACCCACTGAAGAAGATAGAAGTTCGGATGAAGAAGTTTATCCAAATGCGGATGGCTAAACAAACCGGGGAACAACATTCAGCGTCCATGATGTACAGGATAATTTTTTTCACCTTGTTTCGGAAATTGATTTTTTTTCCTTCTATTGATTATAGAAGACTATGATTATTGATTATATCTTACAAGATGTTTTTCTGTTGATAAACAAAATTGCAAATTTATATGTTTAAGTTGATCCGAGTTATTCAATTCCAAACTTTAAATTTTGCTTTTCTCGAAAAGCTGTTTTGAGGATTATGATTGTTTTTCCCCCTGGCTCACTTGCTTTATGCTGCCTACTTAATCCTGGTTCTGGGTTATCTTCCCAGGAGCATGCCCATGCTACCAGGCGCGACCACGGGTTGTGGATAGTGGAACGGCCATGGCATTGTCCCCAGGGGCATGTCTGCGGCCAGCTGTGAATAAGGTCAGCATGCTGACTGAATAAGCAGCCGCGAACAATGGGCAAAACCCAAGAGATCGCAGAAGAGATCCTGAACACAGGGCTCAAGGGCAAGCGGATCTACATTTTCTCAGATAGCCAGGCCGCCTTAAAGGCCATCGCAGTCTATAGTTTTAGGTCTAAGCTGGCATGGGAATGCCTCCATGCGCTCAAGCAGCTCGGCGCCCGTAACAGGCTCTCCCTCATTTGGGTGCCGGCTCGCAAAAAGGGGTACAGGATCCCTACCCATCGGGCCTGAACCACAGGGTCTGACGAATAGTCACCTGAACCGTCTATAGGAGAGATACAGGAAAATGGCGCCCATTGGCATCGCCAGCCACGACCAAGACAGGCGAAAAGGCTTGTCACGCCTTCCTGTCAAAGGGCGAAGGCGATGCTGACACTCTCTAGACAAGACCTGAGAGCACTGATAAGCTTCCTCACCGGGCACTGCCCATTCAGATATCACCTCAACAAGACGGGCATCTCAGAGGCGGTGGAATGCAGACTCTGCGGTGAGGAGGACGAGGCAGCAGAGCATATCCTATGTGAATGCCCTGCCTTGGCAGCAAAACGCTTTGAATACTTCGGTCAGGGGACCACTGAACCCCAAACCGTAGCGGCCTCTGCGGTGAAGGACATACTTGGCCTCCTAAGGGGGGCGGGTATGTACGATTGAATGAAAAAAAAAAAGAATAAATTGTCTGGTGCGGAGCGTCGTAGTTGTTTTTCGAATATCAGATGACGAGCTACAAACAGGTGCTCGTACAAGTCGAAAACTACTCCTGGCACTTCGTCGCCGTCGATGTCTGAAGCTGATATTCGTACACGATTCACAACCTACAAATGGGACTAGAAAAATCGGTGGTGAACGTCTGAAAAGTGGAGTTGTATGGGGCGTTGTAATTACCCTAATGCCACGTTCACTAGCGGACGATTGTCGTGAGATACTGAAATGAACGCGACAAATATTCTGAAGGACGGCATAGGGCCAAATTCAATTGCTTCGGACTTGTCTTCTGTCGGCCACTTGGCGGTATTCGTAGTTCCCACATACTTACTCAAGTGGAGGGTTGAGTCATTTGGTCTAGTTGCTATTTTATGTCCCAACTCAATTGATAGCGAACTTGTTGAGGCTCGCGAGCTGTCCCTATGTTTTCAGCCAGGAACATTTTTTTACAACCCCTCCCCAAAATTTGATACTTTACGTCTCAAGACATCCAGATTCCACTAACGTAAAAAAAATTCATATTTTCGCACAAATATCCCATTTGGTATCTAGTTGTGCCCGCCTGCTCGGCAATCCGATCGAACGTTGTATGGTTGTTATGGGCAAAAAATGGTTAAAAAATCAACAAAAACGGAATTTCTGCAGTTTTATCGCAAATACGCCGTGTTTGGTATCGTTTTCTGGGTATTTTTAGATGATGGGTCGAATGAAACAATGCTCAGAGGTATACGGCTGCGTCTAAATCGAAAATAGTGAAATCGTTTCTTCATTTGTATTCCTTTCCGTCTCATTAAAACCACCCGCGAGCACGACTCGTCATGTCGAACCAATTGCCTACGGGCGCCTGGAATATTTAGTTCTCATCGTTCCATTATAGTTAGGTCATGTTTCTTATGGTTTACTGGTATTTTTCGATGCTGAATCGTATGGGACGGGTATCGGAGGTGTGAGACTCTTCGAGAGAATAATAAACCGTTATGTAATCATTTGCAGGGTTTACTTATCGGTTGGCACCCCTGGTGTTCTGATTCTGCGTCCTTTATATTGTGACGTGATATCTGACAGAATCAGTTTCGGGGTTGGGCTACGTAAAACCCTTGAACCGTCGTAGCTGCAGGGAACAGCACTGTTGAGAAAAAAAAGGTCCATGAAAGGTTACTGAAGGAAGGTTAGGCCGTTATTTATTTTTTTTTTTCCTTCTCCCGTTTTTCTCTTGGATTTGCCCTTGCGCGTTCCCGTTGATATTTGGTTCTCGTTCAGTTCCCTGCTCCCTTCCCGCGTGAGTACGTTCCTGCAACGGTTCGAACGAAGAGGAAGAAATTCGAACGTCTCTGCAAGTCTGTGGCTCTTGTTTCGTTTCTTTTTTTCTTTTGGCATGCCATAGGTAGGAGAGGACGTTTAATTTATAATTCCATTTCTCTTTTTTTTTACCAGTAAATATTTTTCTTTTTTTGCTGAGTAGGAAGCCCCATTTCTTTTTAATACTTAGTTCCCGAATAAATGTATCTCAGTTGTTTTTTTTTGCTTTTCCTTCCCCTAAATGCCTGGGTTCATCCCCACTAGAATTTATTTTATTATTTGCCCCTTTTCCTTCTTTATTTTTAGTTACAATATCGACTATTGTTTCACATATTTATTTGCATTATTCCCCACGTTCCTTACAGTGTCTACAGTGGTGATGGAGAAGAAACGATTTTCCTTCGAGATGATTAATGCTGATAATAGCACAGCAGCAAGTGGCATCATTACATCGGTAACTGTGTCTTTCAGAAAGCGCGAATTTCGATGGAAATTTCAGCGTCACAGATGTACAATTTTGTCAACTTATCGTCACACGGTCATACTCGTTGTTTTATTCACAAGAACTTCGAACTAACAAAAGAAGGCACGAACTATTAACATCTGAACTGAACTATTGAAATGAATAGTTGAAAATTAACGTTTTGAAAACACGTTACTTGACTTATTATTATCGCTCTGATTTCGCTTGGAAAAAAGGAGTGTTGGACATTTTATTAGGAACTTTGCTGAATGCATCTTGACAGTCCTGTTCACCTCTCGTACTCGTTAGTTGAGGGTTTCTCTTGAGTGGCCCGCACCTTTCACTTGACAGTCGCACTCGCCTCAAGTGACAACTATAAATACCACTACTGGTATTTCTGCTCGATCTCTACGCCTTTTCCCTACTTCCCCCGCTCGGGAGGTTCAGGAGCCTTATCGTCTTTGTTGGGGCAGCGAGGATAATATTCCCCTAGTTGGGGAGCTCTCATATCCGCCCCCACCCCTTCCTGGTCACTCAACGTCCGCGCCACCATCGCGTCTTTTCATTCGGAGCACCTGTTCGACGAACACAGAACTGTCCGGACTGCGGAGCACAATGGCAACCACCGGGCCAGGATTTAACTCCCCGACGCAGTCGGCGTGAAGCAGCCTCTTATTCAAAAGGAGCACTGGAAGAAGGTGTGCACGCATCGTCACATTCTGCGCCGCCGATGCAACTCGCTTCTTGTATCTTTTCCTACGCGGTAAAGAGCTGCACGAAATCCGCTGTGGCTCGTTAGCACCTGGGTGAGGTAATAGCTCACCTCTCCGTGTCGATGCTCCAGCCACGGCCAAAAATACCGCCTTAAGATGCCTCGTACCGCTCCAGTAGTTTCCGTTCGCTTCCTCTCTGACTGAGGTCTTCAGACCATCCCAAAAACTAATGAACTCAACGAAACAGAAATCATGAGATAAGTTTGTCGTCAAAATGAGATAAAATTCAAAATTGTGGACCTCCACTCCCCCTCGTGGGTAAGGCCAACTCACGAAGTTATTTATATGCACATGCACGCTGAAAAATAAATTTTCATTGCTGCCAAATTTGAAAAGAGGGAACCAAAATTTGGAAGGAAATATGAGGGAGCTCGTCAAGACTATTGTCCCTTGTTCTGCCGTGTAAGCTTCCATCAATGTTTTCCTCCCTGACGTTATTCATCTTTCAGCGCGTCACAGATATGCGAGACGATTAACTGCGATATTTATGGGGGTTTGTTATGCAGCTCTTCACCTCTAAAGAGACGAAAAAGTTCATACAGATTCTCAACTCGAGCAATTTTACAATTTTACAATTTGAGCTTTTTGGATACACCTTCAATTTTTTTCAGACTGCTGTCGCACAACTAATACGAGTTTGGTTCTGAAATTTTGTATTCTAGCACAAAACATAATATTCGTCCAAAGAAAACTGTTGCTGTTACCTAATTTTTTTGAAAAAGTCTCCGAGATTTCATTGATAACAGTTTCCAAACGCTCGGCGAATTTGGTTAAAACTTGTTCGTCCTCGATCTCTCCTTCAGTATACGTTGGCGGTAGTTTGTTTTAATTTAAAATGGAGAGATGCGCGTACGCGCGCGAAAATGTATGGTGCGACGCATCCCCACCTGTATTCAGCGATTTGTATCAAACTAGCAACTAATAACGTCTGCACGCAGCTCAACGTTTCACGTGGCGCCTAGGTGATTCTTTAGGCTACGAACTTCATTTTTCTGTATATGATAGTGCGCACATCACGCAACTTTCCGTGGGTTTTCTTCTATTTATCACTCAGTTCATTTGAATTTGTTAAAACGCAACTCCATATTTAACGAGATAGCGCTCAAAGTTCCGGAATTTAACTCATGCCACGACCATTATTGAACACCAAGTGGACAGAAGATTTATGAGACTGCCAACAGAACGTTTTACTTTCCTTGGCTCTACGAAGTAGAAAGGAAAGTTATGTAATCGGCTGAACATTATTTCTGAGTTTTCTTCAGATCTTTACGTTTCAGACCCTCCTGTGTCCGAAAAACACTATTTGGGAAAATGGTCTGTGTGTCTGTGAACAATTTTTAGAGAAACCAACCGTACCATTTCATCTCAAACTTCATATCTCGCCCGCAGGTTACCATGGGACGCCAAAATAAGGGTTCGAACAAAATCCACCGAAATTTAACTATAGTTATAATAGTGATCAAAACACCAAAATTTTTTTTCTCAAAAATGGCTGTAACGGTTTTGGAGAAATTTTGTATATTGGTAGCTCCCAATATGGCAACTATACCGAAAAATTCCGATCAGTGGGAAAATGACGAGAGCAGCACAATAAATTACCAAAACTTTCGACGAAATCGATTTTAGCGCGGTTTTTAGAGAAAACAACCGTACCAAATCAGCTGGAACTTGATGTCTAGCCTACACGTTACCATGGGACGCAAAAATAAGGGAATGGTCAAAATCCACCGAATGTTAACTATAGTTATCATAGTGATCAAAACACCAAATGTTTTTCTCAAAAACAGCTCTAATGATTTTGATTAAATTTTTTATATTGGAAGCTCTCAATAAGGCAATTATACCATAAAATTCTCGTTTGTGGCAAAATTATGAGAGCAGCACAATAAATTATCAAAATTTTCGACGAAAAGCGTTTTTAGCGCGGTTTTTTCCTTATAAACTCCGCTGGAATTCTTGTAGCTCATGAGATACATGGGGGTTACTCCAGAAATTCCTGAATTTCAACTACTGCTGTTTCGCTTACTACCAGTTCTAAAAGTGTTTACCCAATAACTCTGCAAAAGTAATTACTATCCTTCTTCAAAAATTTTGTGTTTACAGCCTCATTAATTATCTGTGTACCAATTGCTCAATGAAGGTCCTGCAATGAGTATGAGCAGCACAACAAATTCTGGAACTGTAAGCGCTACAGCTTCCTGCTGCCGTAAAGCGTTGTTTGACCAAGTTCAAATTAACTGAGTGATAAATGAATTGATTAAATAGCATTAGCCACGTACAAAGTAAATTGACGTAGAGCTAAGGAAAATTGTGTGTTGCAGCGCACCAGATATTTTTAGAAAAGATGGTATTTACTATTTCATAATTAACGGATAGGGACTGTGAAAGATAGGAAATTCTGAAAATGCAAATATAAAATGAGTTGAAATTGATAATCCTGCTCTCGTCATTTGCCCTCGGATGAGAAATTTACGGTATTGTCTTATTCCCGTGAAATGTTCGTTCAAAAAATTGTATTAAACTCGTTGTGGCAGTTTTTCAGAAAAAAATGTTTTGATCATTAGTCCGATTTGGTCCATGCCCTTATTTTGGCGTTTCGTTCTGATCTCCGTGGCTAAATATTAAATTTGAAATGGTTTGGTTCACCGGGTTTTTCTTAATTGCGTTCGCAGATACAAATCGATGGTTATTAGTTCGAAAACGGTGTTTTTCGGACACACTAAATTTATAGTAATTTCAAGCACGACCTTCGATTGGAAGTATAACTATTCATACTCATTCCTCCGCTCAAACTGTAGTATGCTCGTGGTCGCCTTGTGAAAGGGATTGCAGTATTTCATGGGCAAAACGCGTGCATTTTCTAATTTTCTCTAAGTTGACCAGAATGTTCAATAATATTCGGGATCGTTTGAGCTTTGAAGCTTTCAAGATCGTTTATCACGCTTTTGCTCAAACTGCGTAATACGGAGTGGAGCAGTAAATTTGCACTTTAAAAAACTATTTACTCCTCGGAAATCGGCTCTTATTATGTCCAGAAAACCCGAACAACTCCTCGCAAAAAGTGCTCTTGTATTTTACTACAGGGAATGCGGATCACTCCTCTGGATTCGTCTTTTTCGGCAACGTAATCAATCCCGAGCCTCGTTTAGTTACGACAACCAGAAGCCACCTCCAGACTAAAGCTGGATAATAATATTTACTTGCACTATTCTTCTCATGTAACTACTTACAAACTTTGAATGAATTAAGCCTCTCTCTCTCTCACTCTCTCTCTCTCTCTCTCTCTCTCTCTCTCTCTCTCTCTCTCTCTCTCTCTCTCTCTCTCTTCCCGTTCTCATTTTACCGTTTTTTGACTACGCCACAGCAGCCTACTGTGACCTAAAAGGCGGGGAAATTAACAAGTTGCAGAAGGCGCAGAACGGGGCGCTGCGTTTCGTGATGAGACTTCGCTGGGATGAGCAAGTAACGCCAGCCTATAAGAAGATGGGATGGCTAAAGATTGCCGAGAGGAAGAAGTTAGCCATTGTGGTTCTCACTTACAAGATTTTGAAGTTCCGTAAACCAGACTATTTGTTCAGGCAATTTGTGTACATGTCAGCAGTGCAGGATAGAAGCACACGCGATACAGGACGAGTGTTGAAGGTGCCTGCCCATCGCACAATAGCATATGAAAGATCTTTCGTCTGGCAGGCAATCAAGGTCCATGTTGAAAATGGGAACCTGTTTAATTTTTCTCTGAAGACCGAACATTTTAGAAATATTTTCAGATACAAGTTATTAGCGGGATATGATCGGTGAATGTTCATTATTGAGTTTGTTTTTTGTGTAATTATTGTGTATAGACTCTTCTCCGCTTATTATAAATAGATTTCTGTCGAAAACCAGATTGGTAACAATAGTAAAGTGAACACTTCCGAGGATTATATGATATTGATTGGTTGTGACGTTGTTCGGTATATTTCAAATGAATGTGTTCGTTGTGTTTGTGTATGTTAGTTAAGGTAGTCAGTGCGCTGCTGAGAGGAGGAGGAATATTCAAGTAATCGCTCCTCTCGAATAGCAGCAGTTGTGTGTTTATGTGTTGGTATGAGTGCAATTTATTTTGGCATGAATGAGGTTGGTTGTTGTCTGTATTAGTTTTAGTTTGTGTGCTGCTGAGAGGGGGAAGAATATACAAGTACTCACCCCTCTCAAATAGCAGCAGGTAAGTGTTTATGTGTCAGTAGGTGTGAATGTGTTGGTATGAGTGTAAATTATTTTGGCATGAATGGTGTTTTGGTATGATTGAGCATTTTTAGGGAAGAGAAATTTGTCGCTTTTGTGGAAAATGATATAAAACAGTGGGGCAATGTAATTTTGTAGCACAAGAGGATGTTGTATATTGATTCCACGGGGAATGGTAGAGAGGGCCTTATGGCCCTAATTTCCCCTGGTGGATAAATAAAGATAATCTCTCTCTCTCTCTCAGTGTGCCCTCAGTGACATGACTGGCGAGCAGATGACTGGCCCAGAATGCCATAGTTCGTTTTATTTTCCGACTGAAATGGGATGACCATGTTAACCCATACTTCCTCAAGCTTCGATGGCTGAAGATTGAGGAGCAGCTGCAGTTGCATATTGGAACGATGCTGTTCAAGACTCTTAAGTCTGGGTCACCACAGTACCTTGCAGAGAAATTTGCGTTCCTGGAGGATTGTCATCAGCATCACACTCGAAGGCGTCTCATACAGATACCCCTCCACCGAACAACAATATTCAATAAATCATTCACAGCCACAGCCATCCGCATCTACAACAATAATCCCGACTCCTTCAGACCAGAACAAAGCGTGAAAGCATTTAAAAAAACTTTTTCAAATTTACTGTTGCAGAAGTTTTGATTTTTCTTTTTTATCTTTTTGTACGTTTATTTTTCGTTTGTTTTTTTTATTAATATGAAGCGAGAATTTGATGAAAGTTAATTACTGCTGTTAAATAATTAATTAATGCTTCCAGGGACAGTGGAAGAGAGGGCCCTATGGCCTTAACTGCCCCTGGTTAATGTAAATAAACCATTTCAATCTTTCTCTCTCTCTCTCTCTGTCTGTCTCTCTCTCTCTCTCTCAAAAGTAAAAACATATACCGTGTATATCATCAGACGAACGGGTGAAGGAGGTAATGACTCCATAATGCAACTTTTTACAACTCTGATTGTGGTTTTCAAAATTATCTAGCCTCTAAGGTAGTCATTTTGGGGAAGATGATGAAAACAATGGGTGGCAGCAGAAGCTGTGGGAACACCAGCAGTTGGCATGGCCAGATGAGGCCTATTCCCTATGTCCTCTAGAACGGACTCGTCAGGGAGTGCCGTATCGCTGGCACCTATTCCCTCACTCCTCTGGGTTTGGAAGTGGGAGGACGCCTGATCGGGGATCGAACCAATGTCCCCTGGCCTGGGTGGGCACCCCCACGCCCCAACGCACTACAGATTTATGGCCAGTGTAAACCCAAACTACCAGGCGTAGATTGTTCCTGAGTTCATCTCCCAACTTCACAATCAAAATGGTGTTTTGAAAACAACTGTTAAAGACAGCATAGTTGTAATTAATTCAAAAAGTGAGTTGTCGATTCAGTGTGGCGACGGACGAGAATGGAAGGTTTGTTGTTGTTGGCAAAACTGCATTGCTTTTGTGCTGGTTGTCAAAAATCACGTTTCCCGTTTGCGTTTTGTTTTTTTGCTCTCGGCCGCTAAACAGTCGTATTAAACTAAATGATCGAGGAATAGTGACAAAGTTTGAAGAAGGAAAAGGTCGAAGTAGTCGACGGGTACTCAAGATTGGATTAGGTCAATCGATTAGCATGTAAATCAGGGAGGAGCTGAAGAGAAGATTGTGACGTAGATGTGGTCCTAAGCATAACATCTCTTCGTCCATTGACGAAGGAACCAAGGGGTTGTATTAACATATAAATGATCGACGGATCTTGGGTTCCTCATCACCCTACCGTCCAATCAGAGGTCTTCGAGCGTCTCACCTTCTCCGCAGCCCAGAAAATAAAATGGATGAGACGTTCCCTCTTCAGCTGTGAACTGCGGTCGAAGGATGGGGCTTCTGTCTCTCTGGAGACCTTGGAATTGGCGGCGGTGGATCCCATTCTTCATGAAGCCGTCACATGTCGGACCCCCTCGTATGGACATTCAAATTAGTCGCTCGTTTGTCAGAGCTACCGAACCGACGCGCTCAGATTTCGAATGTTCGTTTTCCTTTTCCAGCCCGATGAATAATTGTATTTCGCGTTAAAACCGCACTACATAAAACAATAAGTCTACTGCTACTGAACAAGTTAGGGCCGTTTTCACCAACTGCGTTGATCCCGTTTAGACTGGATTAACAGTAACTAACCGCCTCCCGGCACAAAAACGGATTTCACCAGATTGGGTTAAGCTCTAGCCCTGTTCAAGCGTTTACTCCAAAAACTTGGGTGATTAGGTCCGGTTAGCTCTTATCTCTCGTTATCATACCCTTATATTCATTCGGTCGAGTATTCTCTTCTATTATTGTGAATAATTTGCATAATAAACAAATATGCTGTTTACAAGTGCGCAGGGATTGCAGTTGTTTTGTCACGATGATAATCCAACGTGTTAAGTTATCGCCATCTCACCCGGCGCTTCAGATGGATATGGGAGCGATCCGACGACTTCAACATGAATCAAAGTTCATCTCAAGTCTCTCCGAGCCCGCTCAACTGTATTATTGTGAAACACCTGTTTTTTTCATAAGCATCCTTATCTTCTTGAGACTAGCGCAAGGTAAGCTTATTACCCTACAAGATTTCTACTTCATCGGCACATAGCCAATCCCAAACCTCGACTGGTTCTGACCACTAGAAGAACTATAAACAACTCTTTCCCAACACCCCAGGCCTACCTTCTGTAGTATGAAGTATAAATAAACCAATCTCTCTCTGTCCCTCAAGATATTGATAACGTCCTTCTTGACTAACTGGTACGTTCGATACGGCCCACGGAATTGGGCAACCGATCGATCCTTTGGGAGCACGTCCGCTCTCTCATTCCCACTGTAACCCTCATGTCCAGGTATCTCATGTTACCCAGAATAATGGAGGAGAAGGAAGGGGGTAAATGATTTGAGAAGGCAAAAAAATGTAAAGCCATTTGCTGTAAAGCCAGGATTTTTCAAATGAACTTCAGGTCTAACCACACAGCCGCCTGGTTCTCTCCGAGCTATATTATTGTGAAACACATCAATGTAGCTCACAGAGGGGAAATAAAATGAAAAGGACAGATTTGGTAATAAATAGTCTTATATTCAATGAGATCAGAATTGTCAATGTACAATAGTCACAACTTCGGAATGCGACACAGCAGGTGAAACGCAGTAACTGAGGATCTTCTGAAAGAAAGAAATCTAGATTAGAATCTCAAGAACAATTGAAACATCAGCGAGGCATTGAAGTGGTAGGAAACTTACTTGACAGCCTCAAAACCGCATCATCCGCTTTTTGCAAGAAGCTGATTGGAGCACGCTCCCTTCTATCCTTTTCCTTTTGCGAGAGCCAGCTCCTCCGTTGCTGCTCTTCTTCTTGAGGAAATTCGTATCTGTACAAACAAGACACACATTAGAACACGATTATGTCAGTGTAGATCAGTGTAAGAAGTGGTATTCAAAACTTACAGATAGATTTGATGGCCAAACATTTACTGTCAACGCGACGGTTCTCCTTCTTGTGCCGCCTCCTTTCTTCCAAATAGTTTCTAATACGTTTCGAAAGAATAGGATCGTGAAGACTCAGCTCCCTCCAGCGCTCTGAAACGAGTATCGCGCTCATTAACGAGTCCTCGTCTAACGATCTGCAACAAACACAAACAAATTTCGGTTAACACTCCAAACATAAAATAATTATAAACGTTTGAATCGGTTGAAAAAGATTTACCTCAATATCATACAGCCAACTTCTGGAGGGAGGTCACCAACGATGTCCTTCGACGACGGAGCGACAACATTGAAGAAAGTGAAGATCCTGAAAACGTACTGAGATGGAGCCATATCTTGCACTACAATTTCAGAACCACAATGAGCTTCAGCTTCAGAGAGATGCCAATTTATAGTCAGGAGCGTCCGGTGAAAGGTCCGTAGATTCTGATTCGCGGAAAAAGTGAAAGTTCCCGCGCGTCGTCCGGAGCCCCTGGGTCCCATGACGGTCTCGCAGTTGCTGCCATCAACCCTTGTGTTACTGTACGTTTTCTGTACACGACGTACAACATAAAGAAGATTTTCGTAATGTTATTTTGACTGGTAGAATAAACACAATTCGTTCACGCACGTCTTCGGTTCCAGAACTTCTTGAATCACTTTAGTTTCGTGTCTTTCGTCAGAGGGCGCTTACTGCAGTTTGAAGTCGAAGACCTAACGAGAACGAGGTTCTGAGTTCTATGTGGAAATAAACAACTAAGACCAAAAAACAATCGTAGCCATTTTCCAGTTTCGGGTTCTTTGAAGATGCGTCCAAGTAGTTTTTTGTCCTGAATTTCCCGGTACCGAACCTGGTGAAGATGAAATGTGTAGCCAACCATTGAGCGCTCTGCGAACATTTCTTTTGCAGCTCCACGGGCGCCCTTCTCGAATGAAATTTCATCTTAGGGTTATTACGGAACACCAAGGTATAAGGAAAATTGGCACAAAGTTGTCAAAACACAAAAAAATATTTTCTTCTCAAAAATGGCCTACGGTTTTGATTAAATCTGTCGTATGGGCAGTCTCAAATAACAGACTGCACCGTAAAATTCTCACCTGTGGGAAAATGACGAGAGCATAGCAATAAATTACCGAACATTTCGACAAAAATTGATTTTACCGCAGTTTTCTCCTTGTAAACTCCTTTCAAAATCCAACAACGCACTTACACGATGAGTATTCGATAACGCTCGAAAGATTTATAAAAGCTACACCAGAAATTCCAGAATTCCAATGTCTTCTTGAAGTTCTTGTTCACACGAAGCATTGTTCTCGGACTAATTTGGCTTTTTCCTGCAGCTCTTGCAGTTGGAGTACACGTATTTTTATTTTATGCTCCTCACCAGTTTCAGCTTCGGCCAGTTTGGCTGCTGACAATTATTAGAATCAATAATTTGGTTAAATTCGGATTGTTGAGGGTTGGCCATTTTACAGGATGTACGGATACGGGTTTGTCTACGTTTACACGACAGCTGTGTACGTGACGGGATGTTGATCAGGCGCCCAATTTCTTTACTTTACTGCAACCTCATTAGTCCACTGCCTTCTCGAAATGGTTTAATCGCACAGCAACGGCCATAACAAGAATAAATCATAAATAAACTAAACGTAAGCCTTGGCTTACTAAAGGATTGCTGAATTCGATGACGGAGAAAGAAAAGTTATATTCAGAGACGACCATTTAATGTGAACTGCGTAATTACTTTTCAAAATCAAAATATAAACAAAAGCATTTAATAAGGCAAACTAAGGATTCGTACTAGAGAGAGATAATTTTGAAAATTGATGGAGATCCTAGTTGTTGCTGGGTCTTTGACCTCCCAAATACCTGCACTCGCTCTCAGTGGTACTAACTGGCCCTATGGAAAGTCATTGTTTCCCCAAACACTTTTCTACCTCAACCCTTTTGTTTGTACCTGTGGAAGTCCAGCTCCTCAGTTATTTCCAAGTGACAACGGATTTAACCAAGACAACGGGTAATTGGCCAGCAGCTGTCTGGGGTTGAGCCTTTACCATCTTTTGATTGACTGAGAGTTTGTTACCCCAGACAACGGTAACACACGCCTTGCGGCTTCGCTGATTGCTCGTAATGATGCAAACCTTGCCTGTGAGGTACTGGAGATGTGTGACGCTAAGTAGACACTTCGTGGATAAATAAATAAATTCAACCCAAGAAGCCTTAAGTGCAAGCCAAGTGCGGTATAATGAGTAAAATAAATATGTCTTGTAATAAAATAAATAAGAAAGCTAGGCTCACGGCGGATGGTAGAGGAAAAGGGGCAGACGAAAGGGCTCACCAGTCAGGTTCGGGCGTTCAGACGCGACTGACTGGACAAGGTTGAGCGACGAGCAGCCCAGCGTTTTCCCGCGCTTCTTCTGCGTTGGGGCTCATGTGACGCGCTGTCACATCATTCCTCTCCCTCGCTGAGACATGTTCGTAATATGAGTGGTTAGCAGTAGATTTGGTGCACCAGTGGTTGGCATGATGATGAGTGCAGTAGTAGGTTCTTGTTGGCTGCAGACGGTTGGATGGTAAACATCGCGTAACAATCGTTCCAGATTCAGGGCAGGTTGACGGAAATCATGTGGTGGTTGTAAACCGTTGTCACTGGACCCAGTTGCGTGAAACGTGAGGAAACGAGGTATCAACTTGTTGGAAATTTCCAAACACCGTGCGACGATGAAGAAAGGTCTTGTCAAACGATGGCAGAAAGGGTTGGTGGCCCCCTGGCATTCGGGTAAGCAGTGGTTAGAGCCAGTAGTTAGCCACTCGACTTCAATGTAGGCTAGGTGGTTGGGAGAGGTAAGGGGAAAAATATGAATAAGGCCAATAATAGGGTGGGCAATGCTCATTAGTTGCCATCATATGCATCTTTTTATGTTTAAATGGCTTGCGCCAGTTACCATTTCCTTTGCTGTCTGAAGATTTTTGAAAAGATACTCCCTTGTTGTTACCCCCCCCCCCCTAGGATAATTCATAATCCCGTATCGGTACATCCCGTAAAATGGCCAACCCTCAACAATCTTGATCTTGATTTACCCAAATTATTGATTCTAATAATTGTCAGCAGCCAAACTGGCCGAAGCTGAAACTGGTGAGGAGCATAAGATAAAAATACGCGTACTCCAACTGCAAGAGCTGCAGGAAAAAGCCAAATTAGTCGGGAAGAATGCTTCGTGTGAACAAGAACTTTAACAAGAAATTGGAATTCTGGCATTTCTGGTGTAGCTTTTATAAATCTTTCGAGCGTTATCGAATACTCATCGTGTAAGTGCGTTGTTGGATTTTGAACGGAGTTTACAAGGAGAAAACTGCGGTAAAATCGATTTTCGTCGAAATGTTCTGTAATTTATTGCTATGCTCTCGTCATTTTCCCACAGGTGAGAATTTTACGGTGCAGTCGTGTTATTTGAGACTGCCCATACGACAGATTTAACCAAAAACCGTCGTGGGCCATTTTTAAAAAGAAAATATTTTTTTGTGTTTTGACAACTTAGAGCTGATTTTCGTCATACCTTGGTGTTCCGTAATAACCCTAAGATGAAATTTTAATCGAGAAGGGCACCCATGGAGGTGAAAAAGAACTGCAGAGCGCTAAATGGTTGGCTACACATTTCATCTTCACCAGGTTCGGTACCGGAAAATTCAGGACAAAAAACTACTTGAACGCATCTTCAAAGAACCCGAAACTGGAAAATGGCTACGATTGTTTTTTGGTCTTAGTTGTTTACTTCCACATAGAACTCAGAACCTCGTTCTCGTGAGGTCTTCGACTTCAAACTGCAGTAAGCGCCCTCGGACGAAAGACACGAAACTAAAGTGATTCAAGAAGGTCTGGAACCGAAGACGTGCGTGAACGAATTGTGTTTATTCTACAAGTCAAAATAACATTACGAAAATCTTCTATATGTTGCACGTCGTGTACAGAAAACGTACGGTAACACAAGGGTTGATGGCAGCAACTGCGAGACCGTCAGGGGACCCATGGGCTCCAGACGACGCGCGGGAACTTTCACTTTTTCCGCGAATCAGAATCGACGGACCTTTCACCGGACGCTCCTGACTATAAATTGGCATCTCTCTGAAGCTGAAGCTCATTGTGGTTCTGAAATTGTAGTGCAAGATATGGCTCCATCTCAGTACGTGTTCAGGATCTTCACCTTCTTCAATGTTGTCGCTCCGTCGTCGAAGGACATCGTTGGTGACCTCCCCCCAGAAGTTGGCTGTATGATATTGAGGTAAATCTTTTTCAACCGATTCAAACGTTTATAATTATTTTATGTTTGGAGTGTTAACCGCAATTTGTTTGTGTTTGTTGCAGGTCGTTAGACGAGGACTCGTTGATGAGCGCGATACTCGTTTCAGAGCGCTGGAGGGAGCTGAGTCTTCACGATCCTATTCTTTCGAAACGTATTAGAAACTATTTGGAAGAAAGGAGGCGGCACAAGAAGGAGAACCGTCGCGTTGACGGTAAATGTTTGGCCATCAAATCTATCTGTAAGTTTTGAAAACCATAATCGTGTTCTAATGTGTGTCTCGTTTGTTACAGATACGAATTTCCTCAAGAAGAAGAGCAGCAACGGAGGAGCTGGCTCTCGCAAAAGGAAAAGGATAGAAGGGAGCGTACTTCAATCAGCTTCTAGCAAAAAGCGGGTGATGCGGTTTTGAGGCTGTCAAGTAAGTTTCCTACCACTTCAATGCCTCGCTGATGTTTCAATTGTTCTTGAGATTCTAATCTAGATTTCTTTCTTTCAGAAGATCCTCAGTTACTGCGTTTCACCTGCTGTGTCGCATTCCGAAGTTGTGACTATTGTACATTGACAATTCTGATCTCATTGAATATAAGACTATTTATTACCAAATCCGCCCTTTTCATTTCATTTCCCCTCTGTGAGCTACATTGATGTGTTTCACAATAATACAGTTGAGCGGGCTCGGAGAGAACCAGGCAGCTGTGTGGTTAGACCTGAAGTTCATTTGAAAAATGCTCTCTTCCTCCTCCATTATTCTCTTGGGTAATATGAGATACCAGGACATAAGGGTTACAGTGGGAATGCGAGAGCGGACGTGCTCGCTAAGGATCGATCGGTTGCCCAATTCTGTGGGCCAAATCGAACATACCAGTTACAATTACTTCATAACACAGACATGATGGGGGCCTGGGGTATTGGGTAAGAGTTATCACCAACATTATTGAAAAAATTGGAATGTACATTTCACGGACTTCATAAAAAAAGAGGAAGGAAGTAATTCCAAAATAAAAAAGACAGCAGTAATAATAATAGTCGAATTTTTGCAGAGAAAAAAGAGTGGGTGGAGGGACCTGTGAAACTTAATGTATATTTTTCTATTTTCTCTACATGTGAGATGAGCGAGTTTAACTCCGACAGGGTGTTGGGAGCCGCGTGGAAGTGAAATTTGCCCCTGGTGTGGTCGTTGACTCCAGCTAAAATAATCTCAATGACCTCTGCTGGTTGATGAGGTTGCAAAATCAAACTATATTTTGAAATGTCTTCGACATAGTCACGAAAATTTTTATCGTTCAGTTGGGGACGGAAAACAAAATCCAATTGGTAGGACATCCTAGTTTTAATGGAAGTGAGGCCACTCAAAATGTTCTGGGACACATAGCCAAAAGTTAGGGTCTTAGAATCCTGAATGAGCCGCTGTAAAAATTTGTTATTTTGAGTGGATGCCAAACGCTCGATTATCTGGGAAAAATAATTCTCCGCCACCATGTTGATGTCATATAATTTTGATAAAAATTCAATAATTGAAATATTGTCATTTTCCCCCAGACGAGGGATGGTGGACACCTGATCCTCTATATGCCGGGGGATCGAACAAAAATAATCCTTGGAGTTGATCACGTTTATATGTTGCGTGCAGGCATCTTGCGAAACTGGATAGTCCCTTCCGCAACTTGAAAAAGGGGGTTGGGCCTTCCCTGTGCCTAAAACTGGTGTTAGATCCTCCAGGGAAGTGAGACGATCAGCCCAGCGTTTTCCCGCGCTTCTTCTGCGTTGGGGCTCATGTGACGCGCTGTCACAGATGTCACCTCTCACCTATATGGTAGAAATACATGACTCGCTCCTCAAGGAACTTCCCGCCGCCAAAACTCATTGACTGTTGGCTATTTACCATGAGTGACGATTCGGAACACTTGATGGGTTTTGCTGCTGTGCATATTGGCGTATGATTTGCAGTCAGGGTGCTGAGAAGACCTTAGAAGAAGGCGCTCCAAAGCGCCAGTTCGAGGACTGAGCCCTGCAGGCACCCCTTCTCCATCGTTCTCTGGACTGAGACATGACTGCATTCGATTGTTGCTGTTCACCACTGGGTGGCAATGATCGATGGTGTTATTCGCGCGTGAGGGCAAATCGTTGAGAGTTTTTGTTGATGTTGCATCGTGGGGGAATGGAAATTCGCTTAGGTGGTTTAATCCTGTCTCTGCATGCGTATATTTATTTCGTTTTCATATTTCTCAAACGGGAGCGTGAGACCTTCATGTATAAGCTGCTGGAAACTGGGGTACTGGAGTATCAGAATGAAATGTTTGTACCATACATTCATGAGTTAGTATGCAGGATGTATGCATGTGGAGTGCAGGTCTACCATAACTTCAGAACTTGTTTTTATGAGGGGTCGCTCCATATCCAAGCAGTTGCAATGCTTACCATTAGGATCATTTAGGAAGTCGCTAAAAAAAACGCTATTAGTAGAATGCCGTAGGCCATGATTGTTGACGCCAAATTTTTGTTGTCTGGCGTACGGAGGATTAGTTTGTGCAAGCTCATGATTAGCATTGTGATGAAGATGCGTAACTCGACTCTCGGTTTTTGTCGTTTTTGGAGTTGTGTGGTGTAAAGCTGTGCGGACTGAAGTTGCGTGGTCAAGTCGCAGGAGACTGCCGTGTGTCAGGGGTCCGGAAGGAAGAATTGTCGCAAGGTGGTAACGGGCTGTTGTTATCCCCCCTCACCATTCAGCTTCCATCTTCACAACCGCCACCGCTCCTATCTTCCCTCCACCACTACCACCACAGCCCTACCACCACCACAGCATCTACTACACACAGCCCTTAATACTCCCCTTTCCTTCAGCTACATCCCGCCGTTCCCTCACTGCCACCACCACCACCACCCATCCCCACCTCCCTTTGCCCTTCGCTCTCACCAGACCCACCGCCGCACTTCATCCCTACCCGTCTACCCACGCTCCGCCACCGCACTCCTACCCGGTCTCTGAATCCTCCCCCATCTGCAACCCCCTTCGAGAGAGATGGCACGTGTGATGTTAGTTCAACCGTGAGCGCTTAGCCAGGCGTGAACGCGTCCTCTTTACTAATATAAGTTATATTAAAATACTCTTTTCCCCCTTCGCCAAATTAGACGTTGGAATATTCTTGTGCCCTGTCACCAGCATAACCTCTCGCTTCGGCTCTTTTACAAAATTAATTAAAACGCGAGTTAATTCAACAAGGCCACTCAACTAACCGCCTCTCCGACGACGCTCGTTGACCAAAAACTACGTTGGAGCCGTTTTGTCACCCCCGACCGCGTCACAGTTATTTCCCCCGGCTTCCAGGATTTCCTCTGTCTCTCTCTTCACTCAAGAAAATCCTCGTTATCAACGAAAACTTCCGTATCCATCAATTGACTGGTCGTGATTACTCCTGAATCACAGGAGCGACTTTTTCCTAATCGCCTCATGGTCGCGGAAAGAAAGGAATTATGACGATAGTTATTTGAGGAGGCCAAGGTTTTCCCGCATACCTGTATGATACACGAATTTCATCAAAATAAGCCGAGATAACCAAACTGGAGTGGTAGGCGCTAAATGATCTAGCACATGCGAGAAAAACGACGTATATTATTACACAACGGTTAATAATTTACTAGCACAGCATGAGTGGGACATTTCCGAATGCCGTACAAGACTTGATGTTGCGACCAATATTTCCGAAAAATTCCAGGTTATCCAGCTTGGCGCAGGCTCTCGCCCCCGAGACCCACCCCATTCAATTAAGCATCGAAGAATACTATTAAACAATGTGACGAGTCTGAATGGTTGGAGTGAGACAAAAGGTGATGTGGGAAACGAGCACGGGGCGGGAAGAATCGATAACTGTCGCTGTATAGTCCCGCGAATTCCTTCAAGTAGTCAAATTGGCCGCACTGTATTTACTGTGATTTCACTTTTTTCCATCTATACGCAGTCTTACACCTCTGAAACCCGACCTATTCGACTGAGTATCGAAAATATTCGTTTTTGGCTAATTTCCTAAACCACTTTCTCCCCACAACAACCATGGGTGTCGTCCGATCGAATTTCCGAGCTAGTAGCACAACTACCAAATGGAATTTTTGTAAAAAATAATGGATTTTGAAGACAACGTTGATGGTGGACGGTCAGGTTTGAAAACCCCACGCCTGGAAACGAGAAGTGTCAAATTTTGAAGAGGGTTGTAAAAAAATCGTCCAAACGTAGGTTTCGCGCGTTAAAATGCCACGTGTGATGAGTAATAAGGTCATAATGATGTGACCCAAGGTGGAGAGTGATAGGACCCCAAAGGAGGCGAAGGGAAAACCAACATCTATCAGGAAGTCCAGATCTGCACCCAGTAGTGTGTTTAGTATCTTATTGCTTAGTTGTTTATTTCAATAATTATAAATCTTAAAATAGTGGCATGTTAACTATTAAACCGTATATCCGTTTGTTACAACCCAATTCCGCAATAGCTAACTCCGGAGGCAAAGCTCTCAACTCTGGCTTTGTCATTTCTGATTTTGGCGCATAACATTGAACAGTATTGACGGTCCAGTTTGATCTCATCAAATTCGGAACTAATTCTTCACTCACAATTCATTTTTTGTTCTTCTCAAGCTGAACAATAGTTAGCTTTTTGAAAAGGTGATAATTTCCTTATGTCAGATTTTATTGTCACAACGATGATAATAAAAAGAATATTGAGAATAATGAAGGAGAAAGAAAAAATATCTGGTGCGTTGCAACACACAACTTTCCTTAGCTCTACGTCAATTCACTTTGTACATAGCTAATTCTATTTAATCAATTCATTTATCACTCAGTTAATTTGAACTTGGTCAAATAACGCTTTACGGCAGCAGGAAGCGGTAGCGCTTATAGTTCCGGAATTTATTGCGCTGCTCTTTCTCATTGCACGACCATTATTGAGCAATTGGTACACAGATAATTAATGAGGCTGTAAACACACATTTTTTGAAGAACGATAGTAATTACTTTTGCAGAGTTATTGGGTAGCAGTAGTTGAAATTCAAGAATTTCTGGAGTAACCCCCATGTATCTCATGAGCGTTCTTAAACACTCAACCTTTAGGTATTGGATTGGACTACAATACCATTTTTTTTTTTTTTTTACGTTCTACAAGAATTCCAGCGGAGTTTATGAGGAAAAAACTGCGCGAAAAACGCTTTTCGTCGAAAATTTGGATAATTTATTGTGCTGCTCTCGTCATTTTCCCGCAAATGGGAATTTTATGGCACTGTAGCCTTATTGGGAGCTACCAACATAAAAAATTTAATCAAAATCGTTACAGCCGTTTTTGAGAAAAAAAAATTTGGTGTTTCGATCACTATGATAACTATAGTTAAATTTCGATGGATTTTGTTCATACCCTTATTTTGGCGTCCCATGGTAACTTGCGGGCGAGATATGAAGTTTGAGCTGATTTGGTACATGGGTTTTCTCTAAAAATCGTTCACAGACACACGGACTCACAGACCATTTTCCCAAATAGTGTTTTTCGGACTCAGGAGGGTCTGAAACGCAAAGATCTGAAGAAAACTCAAAATTTTTTTTTCAGCCGATTACATAACTTTCCTTTCTACTTCGTAGAGCCAAGGAAAATAAAAATAGACTGCAGGGGATCAGCTTCTGGAATGAGTTATGAACTTGTCTACTATATGGCCTCAAAGACTAATCTGGTCCTCAATCATATGGGGCATTCACATAAGAGCACTGTGCTGAACGATCGGATTAATCCTATGCAAACTTTTCCGGTTAGCATACTTATTAGTCGTCATGTTTAACTCCCACTCCGTCTTTTCTTTGTTGTCTTAGAGAACTCAGGCCTTGGTAGTCAATGTCATTCGTGACTGAAATTATGGTCCGTAAGTCACGCAGATATCCTTCCGCTGGTTTCTTCAGAGAGAAACTTGCCTTCTCTATCAGGCAGCTCTTAGTGAGGAACCTGTTTTCTTCATAAGCATCCCTATCTTCTTAAGACTAGCGCAAGGTAAGCTTCCTACCCTACAAGATTTCTACTTCATCGGCACATAGCCAATCCCAAACCTCGACTGGTTCTGACCACAAGAAGAACAACTCTTTCTCAATACCCCAGGCCTAGGCTATCATTTTTCTCTCTGCCCCTCAAGATATTGATAACATCCTTCTTACTGTAACTGGTATGTTCGATTTGGCCCACGGAATTGGGCAACCGATCGATCCATGGCGAGCACGTCCGCTCTCGCATTCCCACTGTAACCCTTATGTCCTGGTATCTCATGTTACCCATGAGAATAATGCAGGAGGAAGAGAGAAGAAAGTGAGTACATGTTTTTCGATGTTAATGTAAAGCCATTCGGCTGTTTACAGGATTTTTCAAATGAACTCCAGGACTAACCACACAGCTGCCTGGTTCTCTCCGAGCCCGCTCAACTGTATTATTGTGAAACACATCAATGTAGCTCACAGAGGGGAAATGAAATGAAAAGGACGGATTTGGTAATAAATAGTCTTATATTCAATGAGATCAGAATTGTCAATGTACAATAGTCACAACTTCGGAATGCGACACAGCAGGTGAAACGCAGTAACTGAGGATCTTCTGAAAGAAAGAAATCTAGATTAGAATCTCAAGAACAATTGAAACATCAGCGAGGCATTGAAGTGGTAGGAAACTTACTTGACAGCCTCAAAACCGCATCATCCGCTTTTTGCTAGAAGCTGATTGAAGTACGCTCCCTTCTATCCTTTTCCTTTTGCGAGAGCCAGCTCCTCCGTTGCTGCTCTTCTTCTTGAGGAAATTCGTATCTGTACAAACAAGACACACATTAAAACACGATTATGTCAGTGTAGATCAGTGTAAGAAGTGGTATTCAAAACTTACAGATAGATTTGATGGCCAAACATTTACTGTCAACGCGACGGTTCTCCTTCTTGTGCCGCCTCCTTTCTTCCAAATAGTTTCTAATACGTTTCGAAAGAATAGGATCGTGAAGACTCAGCTCCCTCCACCGCTCTGAAACGAGTATCGCGCTCATCAACGAGTCCTCGTCTAACGACCTGCAACAAACACAAACAAATTGCGGTTAACACTCCAAACATAAAATAATTATAAACGTTTGAATCGGTTGAAAAAGATTTACCTCAATATCATACAGCCAACTTCTGGAGGAAGGTCACCAACGATGTCCTTCGACGACGGAGCGACAACATTGAAGAAGGTGAAGATCCTGAACACGTACTGAGATGGAGCCATATCTTGCACTACAATTTCAGAACCACAATGAGCTTCAGCTTCAGAGAGATGCCAATTTATAGTCAGGAGCGTCCGGTGAAAGGTCCGTCGATTCTGATTCGCGGAAAAAGTGAAAGTTCCCGCGCGTCGTCTGGAGCCCATGGGTCCCCTGACGGACTCGCAGTTTGTTGCCATCAACCCTTGTGTTACCGTACGTTTTCTGTACACGACGTACAACATATAGAAGATTTTCGTAATGTTATTTTCACTGGTAGAATAAACACAATTCGTTCACGCACGTCTTCGGTTCCAGACCTGCTTGAATCACTTTAGTTTCGTGTCTTTCGTCAGAGGGCGCTTACTGCAGTTTGAAGTCGAAGACCTTACGAGAACGAGGGGAAGTTCTGTGTTCTATGTGGATATAAACAACTAAGACCAAAAAACAATCGTAGCCATTTTCCAGTTTCGGGTTCTTTGAAGATGCGTTCAAGTAGTTTTTTGTCCTGAATTTTCCGGTACCGAACCTGGTGAAGATGAAATGTGTAGCCAACCATTTAGCGCTCTGCGAACATTTCTTTTGCAGCTCCATGGGCGCCCTTGTCGAATAAAATTTCATCTTATGGTTATTGCGGAACACCAAGGTATGAGGAAAATCGGCACAAAGTTGTCAAAACACAAAAAAATATTTTCTTCTCAAAAATGGCCTACGGTTTTGATTAAATCTGTCGTATGGGCAGTCTCAAATAACACGAATGCACCGTAAAATTCTCACCTGTGGGAAAATGACGAGAGCATAGCAATAAATTACCGAACATTTCGACGAAAATCGATTTTACCGCAGTTTTCTCATTGTAAACTCCTTTCAAAATCCAAAAACGCAGTTACATGATGAGTATTTGATAACGCTCGAAAGACACATAGAAGCTACCCCAGCAATGTTGTTATAAACAGAATGAAAAACATTTGATTAGTTCCTTGGGTCAAGGGAATCGGTGAATGCACGTGAGGCCCAAGAAAGTTATATGATGCGTCACACCAGATATTTCAGACTCAGTAGGCATCAAAACGTAAAGATCTGAAGAACACGACTACAATACTTACCTTTCTCTTTGGGGGAAATAACCCCCTTCGACGTCAGAAAAACTGAATTATTCTTTATGGAGGTTCAAGCGAATCGTTTAGGATGAGCCACTGTTGCTGGGGGAGAATTGCTTAACGGAACCTGAATTTGGGTCAGTTCTCATCGAAATCTTACTGACAGGTTAACGCTGAACTCCACGCTCAACGCCACTTGCAACTCCGTTCCGTCCTTTAACCTAATAATTTGTGAGGCGACGTATTGCCGCTAAAAAGAAAATCGCGGTGACATTCCCTTTTCCCTGAATTTTCCCAACATCTCTTTTTCCGGCCCCCCCTGTTACCATTTCCAGACAGTTCATTAACATAACGCCCTCCGCTCGTTTTTTTGCCCTTCGCGCCATCGTTCGCTGCGCTACGCCGATTTCATGTAATATTTCCGTGTTTAGAGCCGGTCGTTTTATGCCCATTGTCAGCCCCGGCGTCATGTGACAACCCTGAAGGGTCACGTGATTTTGTATCATCTGGCCACTGTGGAACACGTGTCCTAAACGCAATCTTATCGCTGGTTACATCTCAATAACTTCCCCTTTATGGAATCGGACGCTTAGAAGATCGACCCTTCTTCGCCAGGCCCTGCCATACCCTACCCTGCCCTGCCATCTACAACTCTCTGCTCTGGCCGTCCAACGCTCCCCCTCATTTGACGAAGTATAAAAGAAAAATTGTTCTCGCCTTTGGGTGAAATCCGCGAACGATCCCGTTCTGGTACATTAATTTGCCACAAGGGGAGCCGCATATCCACTCAACACGTTCAAAGACTTGTCACAAATTACAACAAACGGCCTCAATCGCTTCTCAAAGTCAGAATCATTGTCATTTTATCACCAGGTCCGGTGGGAGGAACGGTCTCAACCCGTTTCGTACAATTTATAAACGGGGTAATGGTAATCTTTTGTTCACTCAGTTCGTATGAACTTGGTAAACGTAACATCACGTTTTGAGCGAACCTGGTAGCGCTTAAAGTTCCGAGATTTATCGGGCTGCTCCTACTTACGCCACGACCTCGATTTGCATTCACAGTACTAGTTCTGGAATTTATTGGAAAAGCGCTCTGATTTGTTTTTGAGAACGCTAGCACCGAGATTTATAATTAAAAAACTGCGCTACCAATTTGTACGATTTGAAATCTGAACCACTCACGTGGGGATGAACCCACGTCCACAAATAAATAAATTATAACGGGAGCACAAAAGGAAACAAAAAAATATGCAAAGGACTTCAGCTTATGTTAAACAGAAAAAAAACTTTATGACGAGAGAAAAAAAAAAATATACGCAATTGAAACCCCAGACAGGTGCTCCTGTGGATCACCAAGGCCTACAAGACAGTATCCTTTGAAGCACTGGCCAATTACCCGTTGACTTAGTTAAATCCGTTGTCACTTGGAAATAACTGAGGAGCTGGACTTCCACAGGTACAAACAAAAGGGTTGAGGTAGAAAAGTGTTTGGGGAAACAATGACTTTCCATAGGGCCAGTTAGTACCACTGAGAGCGAGTGCAGGTATTTGGGAGGTCAAAGACCCAGCAACAACTAGGATCTCCATCAATTTTCAAAATTATCTCTCTCTAGTACGAATCCTTAGTTTGCCTTATTAAATGCTTTTGTTTATATTTTGATTTTGAAAAGTAATTACGCAGTTCACATTAAATGGTCGTCTCTGAATATAACTTTTCTTTCTCCGTCATCGCATTCAGCAATCCTTTAGTAACCCAAGGCTTACGTTTAGTTTATTTATGATTTATTCATGTTACGGTCATTGCTGTGCGATTAAACCATATCGAGAAGGCAGTGGACTAATGAGGTTATAGTGAAGTAAAGAAATTGGGCGCCTGATCAACATCCCGTCACGCACACAACTGTCGTGTAAACGTAGACAATTCCGTATCCGTACATCCCGTAAAATGGTCAACCCTCAATAATCCTGATTTAACCAAATTATTGATTCTAATAATTGTCAGCAGCCAAAATGGCCGAAGCTGAAACTGGCGAGGAGCATAAGATAAAAATACGCGTACTCCAACTGCAAGAGCTGCAGGAAAAAGCCAAATTAGTCGGGAAGAATGCTTCGTGTGAACAAGAACTTCAAGAAGACATTGGAGTGCTGGCATTTCTGGTGTAGCTTTTATAAATCTTTCGAGCGTTATCGAATACTCATCGTGTAAGTGCGTTGTTGGATTTTGAATGGAGTTTACAAGGAGAAAACTGCGGTAAAATCGATTTTCGTCGAAATGTTCGGTAATTTATTGCTATGCTCTCGTCATTTTCCCACAGGTGAGAATTTTACGGTGCAGTCGTGTTATTTGAGACTGCCCATACGACAGATTTAATCAAAAACCGTTAGTGGGCCATTTTGAAAAGAAAATATTTTATTGTGTTTTGACAACTTTGAGCCGAATTTCCTCATACCTTGGTGTTCCGCAATAACCATAAGATGAAATTTATTCGGGAAGGGCGCCCGTGGAGCTGCAAAAGAAATGTTCGCAGAGCGCTAAATGGTTGGCTACACATTTCATCTTCACCAGGTTCGGTACCGGAAAATTCAGGACAAAAAACTACTTGAACGCATCTTCAAAGAACCCGAAACTGGAAAATGGCTACGATTGTTTTTTGGTCTTAGTTGTTTATATCCACATAGAACACAGAACTTCCCCTCGTTCTCGTAAGGTCTTCGACTTCAAACTGCAGTAAGCGCCCTCTGACGAAAGACACGAAACTAAAGTGATTCAAGCAGGTCTGGAACCGAAGACGTGCGTGAACGAATTGTGTTTATTCTACCAGTGAAAATAACATTACGAAAATCTTCTATATGTTGTACGTCGTGTACAGAAAACGTACGGTAACACAAGGGTTGATGGCAACAAACTGCGAGTCCGTCAGGGGACCCATGGGCTCCAGACGACGCGCGGGAACTTTCACTTTTTCCGCGAATCAGAATCGACGGACCTTTCACCGGACGCTCCTGACTATAAATTGGCATCTCTCTGAAGCTGAAGCTCATTGTGGTTCTGAAATTGTAGTGCAAGATATGGCTCCATCTCAGTACGTGTTCAGGATCTTCACCTTCTTCAATGTTGTCGCTCCGTCGTCGAAGGACATCGTTGGTGACCTCCCCCCAGAAGTTGGCTGTATGATATTGAGGTAAATCTTTTTCAACCGATTCAAACGTTTATAATTATTCTGTGTTTGGAGTGTTAACCGCAATTTGTTTGTGTTTGTTACAGGTCGTTAGACGAGGACTCGTTAATGAGCGCGATACTCGTTTCAGAGCGCTGGAGGGAGTTGAGTCTTCACGATCCTATTCTTTCGAAACGTATTAGAAACTATTTGGAAGAAAGGAGGCGGCACAAGAAGGAGAACCGTCGCGTTGACGGTAAATGTTTGGCCATCAAATCTATCTGTAAGTTTTGAAAACCACTTCTTACACTGATCTACACTGACATAATCGTGTTCTAATGTGTGTCTCGTTTGTTACAGATACGAATTTCCTCAAGAAGAAGAGCAGCAACGGCGGAGCTGGCTCTCGCAAAAGGAAAAGGATAGAAGGGAGCGTGCTCCAATCAGCTTCTAGCAAAAAGCGGATGATGCGGTTTTGAGGCTGTCAAGTAAGTTTCCTACCACTTCAATGCCTCGCTGATGTTTCAATTGTTCTTGAGATTCTAATCTAGATTTCTTTCTTTCAGAAGATCCTCAGTTACTGCGTTTCACCTGCTGTGTGGCGTTCCGAAGTTGTGACTATTGTACATTGACAATTCTGATCTCATTGAATATAAGACTATTTATTACCAAATCCGTCCTTTTCATTTCATTTCCCCTCTGTGAGCTACATTGATGTGTTTCACAATAATACAGTTGAGCGGGCTCGGAGAGAACCAGGCAGCTGTGTGGAGTTCATTTGGAAAATCTGCATTATTCTCATGGGTAACATGAGATACACTTACGACAGTCAAGAAGGACGTTATCAATATCTTGAGGGACAGAGAGAAAAATGATAGCCTAGGCCTGGGGTATTGGGAAAGAGTTATTTACTGTTCCTAAAGTTAACGTACCTGTTAGGTTTAGTAAGTTGCCTACTGGCGGATATAGCCCAATTGCTTTATTTTCTGTTCTTCTTGTGGTCAGGATCAGTCGAGGTTTGGGATTGACTATGTGGCCACGAAGTACAAATCTTGTATGGTAATAAGCTTACCGTGCGCTAGTCTCAAGAAGATAAGAATGCTTATGAAAAAAAAGCAGGTTCCTCAAACAGGACCATAATTTCAGTCAGGAATGACATTGACTACAAAGGCCTTGAGTTCTCTAAGATCACAGATACCATAACCCATTCCAGAAGCCAAAGCCGCATCTCTACATTTCTGGGGTGATGGGAAATGTGCGCGTTGTGTCCACGACTTCGGTCACTGTCCCCTCAGCTCTGGCTGATCCCCTGCAGTCTTTTTTCAGACAGTTTTTTTCTTCCTCCTACGTTATTCTCATGGGTAACATGAGATACCAGGACAGAGCTGCAGTTGAGCGGGCTCGGAGAGAACCAGGCAGCTGTGTGGTTAGTCCTGGAGTTCATTTGAAAAATCCTGTAAACAGCCGAATGGCTTTACATTAACATCGAAAAACATGTACTCACTTTCTTCTCTCTTCCTCCTGCATTATTCTCATGGGTAACATGAGATACCAGGACATAAGGGTTACAGTGGGAATGCGAGAGCGGACGTGCTCGCAAAGGATCGATCGGTTGCCCAATTCCGTGGGCCAAATCGAACATACCAGTTACAATTACGACAGTCAAGAAGGACTTTATCAATATCTTGAGGGACAGAGAGAGATTGATTCATTTATACTTCATAATACAGACATGATAGGCTAGGCCTGGGGTATTGGATAAGAGTTATTTCCAACATTATTGAAAAAATTGAAATGTACAGTTCCCGGACTCATTAAATCAAAATAAAATAAAAAAGACAGTAGTAATAATAATAGTCGAATTTTTGCAGAGAAAAAATAGTCGTTGGGGGGACCTGTGAAACGTTTGTAGCGACCCGGATACCCAAACTCGTTATCCACTCTTCTAGTGGGCGGAACCAGTCGAGGTTTGGGATTGACTATGTGCCGATGAAGTGGAAATCTTGTAGGGCAATAAGCTTACCTTGCGCTAGTCTTAAGAAGATAGGGATGCTTATGAAAAAAAACAGGTTCCTCACTAAGAGCTGCCTGATAGAGAAGGCAAGTTTCTCTCTGAAGAAATCAACAGTTTTTCTGTCGAACTGTTTCATGATTTATCGTGATGCTCTCGTCATTTTCCCACAGGTAAGAAGTTTATTGTGTAGTCGTGTTATTTGAGACTGTCCATACGACAGATGTAATCAAAAGCGTCGTGGGCCATTTTCTAGAAGAAAACATTTTTTGTTTTGATAATTATAGTTAATTTTGAGCCGATTTTTCTCATACCTTGTTTTCGTGTTTTTTCGGAGTTAGTAGCCCTTAAATCGTGAAAATCCGAAGAGAACTGATTGTATTTCAACCGATTACATAACTTTCTTTTCTACTGCGTAGAGCCAAAGGGAGTAAAAACAGTGCTAACATCGATTTTCTTCTTCTTACTGGTTGGTTGACATTTTCGATGATTTATTTGCTGCTCCCGTCATGTTCTCGCAAATTTTTATGGTACTATAAGATCATATGAAACTGTTAATAAATATTTAATCAAAACCGTTGGAGCAGTTTTGAGAGAGAAAAAAAGTATTGTGAAAACTATGGTTATATTTGAACTGATTTGGCCCAAACCCGGATTTAAGCGCCCCATGTTGATCTGCAGGTATGTCAGTTCAGATATTAAAGTGATTGGGTGAACCGCCAGCCAGAGAAGACGGACCCACCAAACAGGCACGTAAACTTTAATAATTCAATTCAGTTGGTTGTTTCTTATTCGCCATAACACACGCGTGTCCGTGGTCCGTGTGTGTGTGTGACTGTATTCAATTGGCGAGAGAACGGCTGGGCCGATTGAGTTGATTCATTTTTAGGGGAGAGGGGAGGAGCAAAATGTACCAGAAATTAGGGGTTTGCGGATTTTTCTCAAGAAAGGGTCTAACGATTTCTACATTTTGTTCTCCATAAGTGTTGCCGTATAAATGCGTTGACGCAGCGCTCGTATTTACGGCAGGATGTCGAATTGACGGGGATTGCGGAATGTTGCGTGTTGCTACGCGCCCGATATTTTTTACTTGTCGACCAACCAAAATCTGACAACAATTTTCCACCCTTCTCGCTCTGCCCTCTGAGCTCCAAGTCTCGTTAGTGTCACTCTGGTCTAACTATGACCTTTACACATTCACAACTGATCCCTCTTTGCACAACATTTACTTAACTGCCAGCTATCGGTTTCGTTCACAATAAATTCGTGTGTTCGAATATTGACAGAAGGAGGACGACGACGAGTTAAAGTAGATAACAGACCATACGGAAATTTCCTTCTCCTCGCTAACCAAATGAGTTCACACGAACTTGTTGGTCGCTGGTGGAGCTGATCCCAACAATTGCAGTCTTATAAATCTACGAGTACGGCACAATAGCACGTTATTTGAAATATTGAAGCGACTTTTAAAAAATACACGATACCAGATCGAACCGAAAGCTCTCGATTGAGCGATATGGAAGAGCCATCGTAGGTTTGACTACCACTGGTAATTTATTGAGCTGCTTTCGTCATTTTCCCAAGGTTGGGAATTAAAGAATATTATTTTTGTCGTTTGGTGTTGTGTATGCAAAACATTTAATCAAAGTTGTTACAGCCGTTTTTGAGAAGAAATATTTAGTGTTATCCCTGGGTAGGAGTTGGATTGCTCCGTTCTACCTACCTTGCCCTGCGGAGGCAGCGCACTGACGTGGCCCTAACCCATAATGCTGTGCATTCTCGTGGTACCATTTTGATCGAACAACCCTTAAGGTGTGAATGGTCACTGGCCCGCACCTTCTTTTGATGGCACTTGCGGCTTTTAGTTATCCCAGGGTGGGGCAGTTTGGGCTTGCTGACCTCCCTGTAAGCTGCGACAGAGGGCCCCATAGCCACCACCCACTACTAGGGGGCCCATCTGCCACGCAACCGGTTTTCCGTTCCTTACACAAGAAGTTCTGAAGAGAACTCAAAAACAATTTTTTTTCAGCCGACAACGTAGAGCCAACGAAAGTAAAAATTAAACAAACTAGCTGTGATAACTTAAAAAGTGAAAATATTATGTGAGCCAGGACTCCCATGTGTGTTACATTTTCTTCATTGAAGGGAACGTACGAGGTACTGAGCACGATTCCACTTTCCTACTGAATCGCCAACTTTTTCGATTCCTTCCGGATTTTTTTTTTTTTCCTTCGCAAACGCGACCAATCCGCGACTCCAAATAATGAACTGTGACTATTGTCTATTGATCTTGGGGTAGTTTTAGGGACTCGGTGGAGGGGGAAGCGTGTGAATCATCTTTCCCGGCTCAAAGAAGCGGTATAATGCTATACCGTCTCCCTTCCAGCTTGAACCCACTCAAGTGTAGGTAACAGCTGATGTCACCCAGCCACCCTTCCTACTTAGCCGCCGTGCACTGATTCCCTCTTCCATCCCTTTCCACTCGCCCCTTCGCCCTTCAACCCTCGAAATTATAATGCTGGATTAAATCATTTCATATTTTCCCTCCTTCCTTTTTCTCTCTCGTTTTTTCCCCCCTCATTTTGATCTTCCGCTGTTGCGAATTTTTCCGTTCGTCCCTTCACCGGTGAGACATTGATTCGCCACCTCGTGACCTACCTACGGAATGTATAGTTCCAGCCCGTTGACCCTGATGAACCATACCTTGCGTATTCAGATAATTCTGGGCTGTTACATCAAAAGACCAAACATCGTGCAACGATAGCTTAACTCACTTTTCTTTTTTTGTTGCATTTTTACTGCCCATGTTTGGTTGTCGATGAACATCTGTGGTTATATACAGCGAGCTGAGAAGCAAAAAAAAAGGTTTTTTAATTAATTCTTTTATTTCAATAGTGGTTTCAACGATTAGCGTTCATTTAGTCAAAGGAGGTGGGTGCTGTTTTAGTCTAAATCGAATCAACATATTTGGACTTCGATTCGAGTGGAAGCTCTTATGTAGGAGAAAAGGCTCAATAATCTTGAGCTCCAGAAGTCCTGCAGCTGCTCAGAAAGATGGTCGCCGTTGGAGTTGACAGAAAACGCGATCGTGGGCATCACAAATCGAATCGTTCGAATCGTAAAAATGATAACGAAGAAGAGAAAAAAACAACGGTTTATTATTCTCTTGAACAGTTTGACAGAGTCTGACAGCTCCGAAACCCATTCCATTCGATTCAGCATCGAAAAATACCAGTAAACTACACGAAACATGACCTGACTACAACTGAACGACGAAAACTAAATATTCCAGGCGCCCGTAAGAGCCTGTAGGCAATTGCGCACGGCTGCCAAAATTGCGTTTTTGTTAATTTTTTTTAAAACAGTTTTCCCCCCATAACAACCATGGGCTTCGTTCGATCAAATTACCGAGCAGGCAGGCACAACTAGATATCAAATGGGATTATTGTGCGAAAGAACGAATTTTTGAGACCATGTTTACGGCGGACGGACATTGCAGATTTAGAATTCTGATATCTTGAAACGTGAAGTTTTCAATTTTGACGTAAAGTATTTGATTTTGTAAGAGAATTTCACTAACCGAAAACAGAGGGGAAAAACGAACGAAGAACGGGCGGCGGATGGCAAAGAATGAAGGTTTAGGCGGTGAAAACACTGAACTGAAACGTACAGGTCTATAGTTTTTCATTTATTTTTTATTCACGATACAGATAAAAAATGGTAAAAAGAGTCGCTGTTCTAGTTGCTGTAGATATTGCATTCTCAGTCACCTTACTTCCTGTATTTTCATCTGATTATTCCATTTATTACTCTAAAATAATTACATTTGTAGGTATTTAACTTTTTGAAATTAAGTTAAAGTAATTTAAACTCGCATTAAATTGATTTACTCGGTTGATGAAATATATAAATTAAAATAATTTAGCGACAACAGTTCAGTAGCTTCAACAACTATCTGCGGGCTGCCAGATGGTCCGGTCAACACTAAAGAGCTGTACACGATCATTAAATTCAACATCGAAAAATACCAGTAAATGATACAAAGCGTGACGTGACTACGAAAGTTGACATGTTCTAGACGACGTTAGGCGATTGGCGCGACGCGACGAGTCAAACTGGCGAGTGGTTGGAATGAGACGGGAGGCAGTGTGGGAAACGAGGGCAGACCGGGGAGAAGCTATAACTTTCGCTCTATTCACCTCACCATTACTGCGATTTCACTGTTGCCCATGTAGACATTGGCGTTTTGAGCGAGAATGGTGGGCACGTCGCATCAGGGAATACGATGGAACTGGGAAGTCACGAGATGGCTCATGTACGCCCACACAATGGGCCCATTTGAGGCCGCATTGGGGTTTCCTCAGTTTCGTCAGGTTAGGGGAAAAAAGGGAAGAGTGCCCTATTACGGCGTCCATCCAAGTTGAACGGCTGGTGTGGATGGTTAGGGCTGGTTAAATAAATAAATAATAATAATATCGCGGTGTCGGATGGTTCTCCCTATTGGCGGAGTAGCGCCCCTAGGAAATGCTCGCCAGTGGCACCCTGCGCAGTTAGTTATTCCTTCTTTGCTTGTAGGAACGACTGCCGTCCCGATTTCTGGATCACCGAAGACTCAAGAATTCTGCCGACGTCTGCCGCCTGAAAAGAAATTTGTTATCTCAGTTCTGGAGCCGGATTGAACACTGAATCCGATTTGAGGCACGACATGCGCCAGGTCAACCCGAACCTCTTGAATCGTTCCTTCAATTCCGTCCCATCTCGTAGTTAATGGGCTCAGTTTGGACTAAAGACCGACTCGCTACTTTTTTTGTTGCACAGTTTTATGTATTTAAAAAATGTTTTTTTCTCGTGAGTTCATCCATCCCCTTACTCTTTGGTTATTGTCATTTACGTTCACAGCACAGTATTAAACGTAATGGTAAACAAAGTACGTAATACAGGGACGTCCCATTCATTAGCTAGTCTACACATCAGTACATAATGTGCCGATCTCCTGTTCCCCAAGTTCAGGAACAAGCGAATATAAGCTCACCAGCCCGTACGTACTAACCGAACTTCACGTTTCTTCTGAATTTGATCACACGGAGCTGTATATTTCTGAGATTCGTGAGGCTTGATGCGCAACGAGACTGGAATGTGAATCGAACCAATCAGGAATCATCGAAATCAGTCGACAAAGCGAAATATCATAGTTTTGTAGTATATGATAGCGATGAAATTCAACATTTCCGAGGTTCGTCGGTATTCAACTGTCCTCAATTTGAAACACGATTCGGCTTAAGATGTTCTGAAACGGATTTAGATTTTTAGTTACTCAAGCCTTCGGTTGCCCCCCCCCCCTCTCTCCATCCAATAAATCAGTTCTTTAATGGCATCTCTTCAATAGCCTGGTGAATGTATAGGTTGACAAGGACCGTATCGTCGTCGGGATCGAATGATACTGTGATTTGCACTGTTTTTGAAGAAGTACGCGCGGACGGTGTACATTACTCGGGCGTTTTACAATAATCATCCACGAAACGTTTGATTCATGGAAACAATTAATTCAAGGAGGTGTGGGTGGGGGCGGGGGGGTGGGGGAGGAAATTAATAACGGGCCTTGGGAGGCGATACGAGAGAGATAATGGAGGTTGATGAAGAGGGAACAAGGAAGGTGGGGAGTATTGGGCCATTGAAAGGGTCATTCATGAAACTGGTAAAACTTAATGTGCACGAGATATGCCCTAATGGGTTGTATATGGAGGGTGGAGCCGGGTTCTTGTTTGTCGCTTCGGTGTATTGCGGCTCTTATCTCTGTAATGGGTTGAGTTGAGCAGTTGAGCAAGCTGCCCTGTGACAACCTTCTCCCCAACGATCCAACGCCCTTCTTCAGCTTCGAATCACGTCCCAACGTGAATAGCTTCAAAGTAATGGAGAAAGAACTGATAGATTTATTAGATTAAAACGCGTGGCGATTTACGGGTTAATGCTATTTCTTTCTTTTCTCACTCCTTCGTTTATGAGAAGAGAGCACGAGAATTGTGTTACTTTCTTGTCTGCTGATTACATTTCAAGTCTTTTCAGGTTAAAATATTCGGTGCGACGAATAATACAGTCCCCCCCCCCTCTCGCTCACGCGTGTTGGGCGCACGAATGGGGGAGCTTGAAACTGAGAAATAAATGGACGTGGTGAGCATGAATGAGTACTTTATACACTGAATAGCGATATCAGTTCGAGTGTGAGTATATTAACGTGAACAAGGGGACTCTCAATACACGTGAACTGGTTGTAAAACACTATGCGGAGGGAGAGAGAGCGAGAGAGAAGGAGTTGTGAGTAGCGCGAGACTTGAGAGCCCATTGAGTTGGGAGAACTGGGAAAGACTGTTGTTCGCGAGTGAATCAATCGGAGATAACTGAAGAGGTGGACTTTCCACAGTTAAACAAAGGGCGTCGGACTTACGCCATGACCGAGTAATCGGTGAATAGGTGAATTTTGAGACTATCAACTCGACTTTTGGTTTATTATTCATTCTGAATAACCCTATGTTTTCGGTCACGAAACATTTTTTACAACCCCCCCTCAAAATTTGATGCTTTACGTTTCAAGACATGGAGATTCCAAATTTGCAATGTGCGTCCGCCATCCGCAGTTCGGACCGTTTTGTGTCTTTAACGTGGTCTAAAAAATTCGTTCTTTCGCACAAAAATCCCATTTGGTATCTAGTTGTGCCCGCCACCTCGGCAATCTGATCGGACGAAGACCATGATTGTTATGGGCAAAAAACGGTTAAAAAAATTAACGAAACGCAGTACAACGCAGGAACTACAGTGGAAGTCAACGTTTCCTCGTTTGTCCTCCCTCTCTCCCCGCCTGTCTCATTAAAAAACCACTCGCTCTCGCCCGCTCGCCTCCCAACGGCCACTCAACTCCCCTTTCGAAGCGCCCCTGTTCCAATTTCCCCGACCCGACGGGGCAAAATCATCAGACGTTTTGTTTCCGTAGTTCCATTGTAGCCAGGTCATGTTTCGTATGGTTTACTAGTATTCGATGCCGAATTGAATGGGATGGGTCTCGGAGCAGTAATACTAGGTCAAGCTGTTCATGAGAATAATAAACCATTGTGTAATAATTTGCTGGGTTTTAGAGAAGGTTCGTATTCACTATTTTACCGTACCGGTAAAAAACTTTTAGATGTTGTTGTAAGTGAAACGGACAGTTGTTTGCATTATAAAATTTCCCCTAGTTACCTTATGAGCGTTATTAAACTATCACGTTACGGATGATGTATTTTATTTTATTTTTTTGTCCCGAGGGTACACGGGACTAAGCTCCTGTGACGTTGTCCTCTGCTTAATAAAAGACATGCTCTCCATTGTAAGAAAACGTGCGCTGCCTTTCTTTAATTTATTTGCCATAAACGACCATGGTTGCACAAACTGTAACAATAAGGGGAGAACCTTTATGATGTTGGCCGAAGCAACGAAGAAGCTCTGGGTAAGCTACAAGGAACAGCAAAACCGTAAGTGTTAACTCATTGCCCATCACAAATGTGCCTTACTGAGCTGTGCTAAATTTAATATTTACACAGCCTACTTGGTGGGGGGTTTCAGCCTATGTGGTGTCATCCAGTTTTCTTCGCTCTTGAACTAGAAGGCACAACGAGCCTTTTCGCTGAAGGCGTGTTTTTCCACTGTCTCCCACTGGGTCGCCTGCCGATTTAGGTGACTATTCGTCGCCATTAAGTGAGGCTCAGGTCCATTGTGGAGGGATTCTGTGCAGTCTGTCTTTTCCTTTCTCTCGTGGCCTCTATGAGCCCATTATGGCCACCGAGTCGTTTGACGGCCTGTAGACATTTTTGCGTATGCCTAAGATGGCTCTCAAGGCCGCACGGCTGTCTGAGAATGTACGTGTATCCGCTTAACCTTGAGACGTTTGACAAAGTCTCTCCCGGGCAGATATTTATGGCTAGCCTTTCTGTTTGATATATTTCTAGCATACTCTCCCAGCGGTTTGGCAAAGCTGGAGTGGGGTCCTACAATGCCCAGACCAGCCTTGCCCCTCTATCACAGAACTTGGAGTGTGTCATTGCAGCGTGCCCACCTCAGTTGGGAATGGACCTCCACTCACTGTTCCCGCGAGTGAATGCAGACGCTGAATGGCAGCTGAAAATTCCTCCGTTTCACGGCCTGAGGTTCGACACGGAGGTACTTTATTGAACTACCATCTCCATGTTTGGGAATCCTATGAACGGGACTTACAACGAGAAAACAGCGCTAAAATCGGTTTGGTTTTGATAATATCTTGTGCGCTCTTCTCACGATGTACCCCCGAATTATACTGTCGTGCTATTTGGAACTGCCCATACAAAAATGTAATCAAAATAGTTACAGCCATTTTTGAGAAAAAAAATTTGGAGTTTTGTCGACAATAATAACTGTAGTGAGTTCGAGACTCATTTCGCCCAGACTCTTATTAGTCACACTAAATACGAAATTTAAGGTGATTTGAGTCAGCCGTTTTCTCTCAATTGAAAAATTAAGACAAATGAAATGGGGAGGGTGTCTAGACTACCCAGCCAGCTCTAAGGAAAGAAAGACTATGGGGGGGGGGGGGGGGGAGAGAGAGAGAAAGTCTTGAGGCAGTACCACGATAAAACGCCTACCTGTACGATCCGAGGACACACGGGTGGTTATATCTAGTTGTACGCTTGCTAACAGATTCATTTCTCGCGCCAGGCAGGCTGAGTGCACGCAATTCCCGTCGTGTCAATCGGGTACTGACGAGAGATTACTTGAGCCTGCTGTAGGCGCCTTATCCACGTTGGGAGAGTTTGTCAAATCAAATCAGTCGACACCTTTGAATGAATGAATGAATGAATAATGATATATATTTCCAAAATATTTACATATATAAGGAAAACAAAACAGCGAAAAAAAAACACAAAGAGAAAATCAATGTCAATCTGTCCTGTCATGGAAACTACCCCCCTCATGGATCATTGATCCGTGCCAAGGGGGGGAGTTGCAGTAGTGAATTACTTCTTATTCTATATTAATTTATAACATTTAGTTCCTCAAATATTGACCTAAGATTTTTCATAAACAACTAGTTACTATATACCTACCTACTATGCTTAAAAGAAAAACAGAAAAATAATATGATATGTAAAAAAAAAAAAAGTAATAATTGATCAAACAGTATAAATACTGCATATCATGGCATCGCATTCCGAGGGAGTGGCAGCAATGAGGTACGAGAAGACTGACTTTTTGTAAACCATCCTGCTGACGGAATGAGGGTGGGCCAGAGAGCTCGATACGGTCCGCAAGATGTATGGCAGGTTGTGATACAGGTGGCGAGATTTTAATATTAAGCGGCTAGGTGGGATGGGTATCACTGCTTGGGTTGTTAATCTCACTGCACGGGTACTCTGTTCAGATGAGTTCGGCTTGTTGGTATCCAATATTTCAGGATGCTTCTGGAAGTAAAGCAGAGCGTGCTTTATATAGAGCTGCTTCATAGTAAAAACTTTGGCCTCGTCAAACAGCTCAGCACTAGGGAACCTCCGGGGTTTTTTTAGAAGTACCTTCAAAATAGCTCTTTGCAGTACATTTACTGGTTCTAGCACGCTACTGTAAGCATTACCCCACCAGAGAACGCCAAAACCAAGTACTGACTGTACTAAGGCTTTGTACAATAAAATGAGAGTGCTCTTCGAGAAGTAGTTACGGATGGTATGGAATATGTGAACAAATTTCCTGATTTTCTTCGCCAAAGCGGTCACCTGGGCCTTCCAATCAAGACTCTCATCCAATACTAACCCAATTACAGAAGTGCAATTTCAGGTTGTAAGGATGAGAGTCCTTGTCTCTGGCACGGGAAAACAATAGGTATTGTGACTTATTCACGTGTATGGTGAGAGATTGGGAGTTGAGCCATAAGCATATGTTATTCATTCCCTCATTTGCTCGAGTAAAAGCCCCTTGCCATGACTCCTGTTCAAACAGGAAGGCTGCATCATCGGCGAATAGGTACACCTTTCCGCTAATGGGTATTTTTACAATATCATTGATAAATATCCTAAAGAAGTCTGGACCCAGCGTACTCCCTTGAATTATTCCAAAATTTACAGGGAGTATGCCACTTTCCACCCCATCAACACTCACCAACTGCCTCCTACCAGACAGGTAGCTCTTGAACCAAGAGATCTCTTTCCCCATTACTCCATGACGTTCCAAGGCGCTGATCAATCTATTCCAGTCTATGGAATCGAAGCATTTGGCAAGGTCTATCAAGACCAAGATTCCATTCCTCTTCCTATCCATTAATTCATAAAGGTCTTTTGTAAGAGTATAATGGGCCTCCTCGACTCCAACGCCAGGTGTAAAGCCGAATTGCCTAGCTGTAATCAGGTTATGTTTGTTCAGATATGAATTCAATTGTTTTTTAACCCATTTCTCTAAGAACTTAGAGAGAATGCTTAGTAATGAGATAGGTCTAAAGTTGGTAAGCTCGACTGTTGATCCCCCCCACTCGACAGTTGAATGAAGCCCACTAAATTCACTGCCGCATGGTAATTTAAATTATGCCAAGGAAAATTGTATGATGAGCCGCAACAGTCTCCAACATTCAACGTTCAACTAACGTTGGGATGTGGGCAGAAAAAAGTCAATGAGGACAAAGAGTGCGTTTCCAAAGTTCCGTTCCGCTCGTAATGTGAGTATAGATTACAGTAGCGAGACTATTAAAAGCCCCTTCGAGCTGCAGGGCGAGGGAGTTATCTCGAGGGAACAAATAATCATTGGACCCCTTGGAAAATGGGAACATGGAAGGGCTAAGCGATAAGCATCGCCCAACTTGGGGCGGACTCAAATAATCACCCTTGGATTTGTTTATATAAGAGGCCGAAAGCCTTTATCCTTCCCATCGCTGCACACTTGTAGCTTTCGTTCGAGTTGGGGGATCTTGATTGAACATCTCTCAGCTGTCGGTCAAGGGCTCTTGCCATTGCCATTACTCATAATTTCAACCCCTTTCGTTTATTGACTCACTCGTCGCTCACTTGCTCTTTTGTTGACATTTGATTGCAGACGAACGTATCGGACAAAGGAGACGGAAATTGTTGGCGGCACCTGATCCCCGGTACTGGTCACCGAACGTCAAGTGGATTTCTCGAAGGGTGCGAAATGTTAGCACAAAAAGAAACAAGATGTAAAGACACGGTGAGATGGAAAATGGAGGAATGGTCTGGAAGTTTTCAACGCGATCCGATTTGGGCAATACCCTGGACGTCCTTTATTCTTTTGACCGGTGGCCCACCAGCCGAGTGCAACGTTTGCAAGTTTCCGTGTCCTTAGACTTAACTCTGTACGTTTGATTACTTCACAACGCGAAGGACGCATTTCTGTCAACGTGTGGCGAGTCTGGTGCAGTTCCAGGGGTGAAAACCTGTTAGGTGGGCTCAGATCCATTTGATGTTCTTCGACGTTTAAATCAGAAAGTTACACATGTATAGGAATGTTTCGAAAAAAAATATCCATTTCGGTGCTTAATGTAAGTCTGGGAGAAGATGCGTTCATCGCCCTCAGCTCTTGGATTGCAAAACAGCAGTTTCGCTCGTAATGCTTATCAAAGAACCAATTAAGAACTATAACTTGAGACTCATCCACCGCTGTGAATGGGGATGGCACCAACCCGGAATTCCTCAGTATTTCCCGGAATTCCTTTAGTGTTCGCCGCTGAGTTTTTGTGTTCAACGAGCCAACATATACGTCTCACGACCAGAAAATATGGTATCGATCTTGGTGGTACTACCAATTTCAAATTTTGTGACGATAAACAAAGGAGAGCGCAATTTCTATTTTGGTCTCCTGCAGAATCACAAAACATGTTCGGTTCCCCAACCTTTATTGATCTTTATGATAACTAGTTTTGGTTTACTATTATTTTGGGGTCCCATAATAACGTGCATACGGGATATCAAATGTCAGCTGATTCGGTTCAGCCATTTTCTCTCGATCGCGACAGACTCAAAGGGTCAGCGCTGGTAGAGGCTGGAAGCACTTTGTTTTTCGATTGTCTAGTCCTCGAAGAGCAGGAACATCAACTACAGTGAGTGTGTGTTCTGTATGGTAGTACCTGACCAGTATATTTCCACCTACCTTAAAAGCCTTAAAAGGGAAAATACGTCGTTGGCAGCGCTTGGAATATCAAAGAGTTGTGTTTCAAACTTCCCGCCTATGAGGCAGTTGTGCGGATTTTCCTCTGCGCCATTTTTTGTTTTTTCATTCCGCTTCTTTCCCTCGCCGCAATGTAGATATTTTTCTTACAAGGCCCGGCCGCGATTTTTTATTAATACTTTTTTCACGGATTTCCATCCCACTGAAGTTTATGATTCCTTATATTTTCAAATCGCATTTTATTTATCTTAATCTGGTGCTTCCCATTTCCTTTCACTTCATATTTTTTCCCCTGGCTCCGACTGTGAAACGGCGTCGGCTGCTGCTGCGGCACCAGGTATTTGCGTTTCATTCACCAGAAAAAGATAAGCCGCGCACTCACATTTGTTTCTCATACCTCTTCCCCCTCCCGCGATTCTCCCTCCGATAAATTCAGCTGAAATTCCTGCCGAAATTAAAGATTCCAGTCCACAATCCCCCAGTTTCGTCTCACCTAATCCTGTTTTTTTTTCACGACAGAGCCTCGGCAAATCCAAGATCGGCAGCTACAGATAAAAGCTGGGGAACGCCCTGAGCTAGGGATCTTCCATTAGGGTCAAAGATGGCTGCACTGATTCGGCTTCAATTGAGCCAAACAGTTAGAGCTATTTATTTATTGGTCAATTAAGTTCTGATTCTGTATGAAAATGAGTAGGCTTGTAATCATTGTAGGAGCAACCGAAAGCAAATTGTATGCTACAAAAAAAAACAAACCATTTTCTTAAACGGTGTTTTCTTTTTATTACATAAATTTTTTTCCTACTTCGTAACCTGAAGAAATTAAAATACCGAATTGCTCTAACTAAATGCCAAATTCGATCAATCTGATGGAACCTCTTTCTAGTACATATACTTCCATTTTGGTTCCTGCACCTATTTCTGTAGCTGGTACGAGGGGTTTTGGAGATGTTTGGGGATCCTCTGACTCAGGCAAAAATTATGTGATCGCGAGCTCTGATTCCCATAACCCAACTTTTGTCAGATTATGAGACCTTCGCCTTACCACAAGACTACCATTTAATGGGAGTCAGGTGGTACATAGCTACCAAAATATGTCAGAAAATGAGATTCCCCGAATATTCTTGAAATTTCCCAAAAACTGCTCAATCGATTTTCATCAAATTTCTTAATGAATTGTTACCTCAATTTTCGTAGAAATGCGTTGGAAAAAGACAGAACACTTATATATTTACAGCGTTATAAGATAATAGGAGAAGTTTGTGACGTCTCGTGCCAGAACTTTGAAGAGTTCTTAATGAATGAAGTCTGGATTTAACGATTGAATGAGTAGTGAGATTCACATCTCTGGACAGGCTGCAGGCCAAGCCCAACAGCAACGAGGTATTGACGTCAACACTCATACGTTGCCGAACGATTAATTTCACAAGAGCCCTCCTTCTTTTTTTTCTTTCTGAAGTCGCTCAAAAGAAGCGGAAGGTCTAGGAGGATAAAATGTTCGGAACGGAGCTAAAAGCTCGGAATGACAAGAGGGTGTGGCGCTGGAGAGCGTGTAATATAAGTTCCCCAAAGTGCATTAATAAACCTTTGATTGTAGTCAGTGAATGGCCAGTGGCGGGTCGGCCCTCGAGCCCTGAACAAGAAAAAAAGCGTCCAACAATCAATGGGCGGGGCTATTGACTGTTGAGACGCTATTGACGTGAAGGGCAGCGGTGGTAAGAAGTTCGTGAGGGAGATGCTGAGCGGTGGTGGTGGCGGTGAGAGAAAGAGGGAGCCAGTAAAACATATTGGGCCGAAATCCGAAAAGGCATCAATTCTGAAGATGTGTCCAGGGAAATAGTCGGTAGGTAAATAGTAGCGGTCTTCCTCTGCGAAGCGAACGAACAGAAGAGGGGAACAAAGGAGAAAAAAGGTGGCGGTGAGGAGAGGGGGGAAGAGAAGGGCGAAGGGGGCATAAAAGCAGGATTTATGTTCCTGAAGGGCTGGCAAAAAAACGAGCAGGCAGTGAAAAGAGATTCAACTGGGAGCGAAGAGCCTTTGTAGGACTCGAATGGTCCTCCGGGAGCAGTTGAGCCGTATCATGATGACCTCGGCTCGTCGACAACTTGTCCTCTTATTGAGCCGAGATGTCGTTATTCGGTGACAATTGAATCACAGATACACAACGCTCTGAATTCGCTTCGACACTTCACTTTCTTTCGAATCCTTCGTCTCAAATAAATTTAAATAAAACTTTCAAATGGGAAACGTTTTTTGTTCCTGAGCGAATCTTCGTGGACCATCGTGGAATCAACCTGAGAGGCGGACCGTGCATTGGAAGATAATCAGAGCCTGTTCCTGTGATCCAACTCAATATGCTGTGACATTTATGGCCACAAGTTAATTTGGGCTTTGCTTAAAGGGGATTTGAGCTCTGTCCATTATTATCTATAATCATTTTATTGATGTTTGTATATTCAATGCTATACTCTTTTTACTTTACTAAAGTTAACGTACCTGCTTGGTGGTTCCGTCCCCTCTGGCTGCTGAGACACTGTGGGTGAGCGCTTTTGATGTAAAGACATCATTGTCAGGCCGTTAAGTCTGTACCAGTAGTATCAGTCCTTAACAGGATGGCGTAGCGTTGTGGAAGAGGGGGGGGGAGGAAGGAGGTCATGCACCTCTGGGGAAACCCGCTGGAGGTGAAGGGAGAAGAGTGTAAGGCATGTCTTAAACCATCCATACAGAGGAGACGGACTCATCAAACAAGTACGTTAACTTTAGTAATTTACCTACTGGCGGAACTAACCTTATTAGTTTAATACCTGAAACAGCCAGTCTGACTAAGGTACTATTAACAAGAATGACCAACAACGCTACTACTACGCAAGACAATAGCTAACATACGCTACAACAAACAATGCCTCACTCATAACATAACTCCAGAATACGCATGCATTCTGATCAACAAACAGACATACTCTGCGCAAAAAACAAAACATTTGGCTCAAAAACTTAGGATTGGACAGAAATACGGACGTTATTTATTAAAAAAGATAAACTTAATACGAAAATATACAAAATACACTTAGGATCGGCCAACATAATGCCAAAAAACAATGTACACGACATGTGTATAGATATCCTAGACTACCTACGTACTAAGACGAATAAAATTATGACTAACAAATATTAAAAAACGCTACAAATTATTACACAACGGTTTACTCTTCTCATGAACAGCTTGGCCTAGTATTACTGCCCCGAGACCCATCCCGTTCGATTCAACATCGGAAAATATCAGTAAACCATACGAAACACGACCTGACTACAATGGATCGTCGAGAATTATATATTCAAGTCGCCTGTAAGCTCCTGCACGACGTTGAGAGTCGAACGGGTGGGTGGTTTTGATGGAACGGAGGGAGGGAGTACGAAACGTTTACTTCCGCTGTAGTTCGTGCGAGTTCATTCAATTAGTTGACTTTGGCTCATTATAATTACCGTAATTTCACTACACGTAGTTGTACACGTCTGATACTCATTCAATTCGACCCAGGATGCCAAAATACCTTGAAAACGATACCAAACACGGCGTATTTGCGTTCAAACTGCGTTTCGTTAACTTTTATACCGCTTTTTGCCACTAACAACCATGAGCTTCTTCTGATCGGATTGCCGAGATGGCGGGCACAACTAGATACGAAATGGGATTTTTTTATTCTGGACAAGCAGCTCACATGGAACTCGCATATGAGATATGCGCTGCACAAGGCAACTACAGCCCTTTGGGCGTGTAGGAGGCTGTGCAGCAAATCATGGGGCATAACTCCAAAAATGATGGAGTGGCTCTTTAAGGGGGTAATAAGGCTCCGTGTCACGTATGCCTCCACGGTGTGGTGGAAGGCGACACACTGGCTGGCAGTACAAGGAAAACTCCAACAACTGCAGCGGTAGGCGTGTCTTGCTATCACAGGGGCCATGGGTACATGCCCTACTGCTGCAATGGAAGTCCTTCTGAACATCTCACCTCTACATATACACATCCAGAGGACCACTTACCTGGGAGTGGCAAGGCTTTTGCAGACAGGTAAAATTTCCACCAGGGCCAAGGCGAGCCTCCACAGAATAACCAGACAGTTTAAGATAGAAGAGGCAGCAGTCCTTGCTACTGACGTCATGCCAGAGCAGAAGAATTTTTGGCTGCCATTTAGCGTCAGCGTCCACTCACGGGAATGGTGGGAGAAGGCGACATTCCAGACTGAGATGGGCGCGCTGCAGTGGTATACCGATGGTTCAGTTAAGGAAGGCCGAGCAGGACTGGGCATTGTAGGGCCCAACTACTTCTTGCAAAGTCGCTGGGGGAGTACGCCACGATATTTCAAGCGGAAATCCCAGCCGTAAAGATCTGCGCAGAAGAGATCCTGAACAAAGGGCTCAAGGGCAAGCGGATCTACATTTTCTCAGACAGCCAGGCCGCCCTAAAGGCCATTGCAGCCTATAGTTTTAGGTCTAAGCTGGCATGGGAATGCCTCCATGCGCTCAAGCAGCTCAGCGCCCGTAACAGGCTCTCCCTCATTTGGGTGCCGGCTCACAGGAGGCATGAGGGCAATGAAAAGGCTGACCGCCTTGCGAAAAGGGGTACAGAAACCCTAACCATCGGGCCTGAGCCACACGTGGGTCTGACGAAAAGTCACCTAAACCGTCTGGTTGCTCGATGGGAGATACAGGAAAATGGCACCCATTGGCATCGCCAGCCACGACTAAGACAGGCTTGTCACGCCTTCCTGTCAACGGGCGAAGGCGATGCTGACACTCTCTAGACAAGACCTGAGAGCACTGATAAGCTTCCTCATCGGGCACTGCCCACTCAGATATCACCTCAACAAGATGGGCATCTCAGAGGCAGTGGAATGCAGACTCTGCGGTGAGGAGGACGAGACAGCAGAGCATGTCCTATGTGAATGCCCTGCCTTGGCAGCAAAACGCTTTGAATACTTCGGTCAGGGGACCACTGAACCCCAAACCGTAGCGGACTCTGCGGTGAAGGACATACTTGGCCTCCTAAGGGGGCGGGTATGTACGACGCCTTCTACCAAGAAAGGGCCAGCGTCACAATAGGCCCACATAAAAAGCGGCCGCAGTGAGAGAGAGAGAGAGAGAGAGAGAGAGAGAAGAAGAAGATTTATTCAGTAAATACATCGACAGAAAAGAAAATATACCTGATTAACTGAATGAATAATAATAGCTCGTCTTTAGGCAAAGCCTGTGTTGAGGAGCTAGAGTTGGCGAGTTCTATTTTTAAGTTTTAACTTTTAACAACGTAAGGTTATAAACATTGTGACTGTAATTACTTATTCTAAGGAATCATTACAATACTAATACAGTTTACAGGTTTTCTATATATTAGTTACTTAACTATAAATACTATTTAAAATTAATTCTGCATTTTCTGGCCCTAGATTTATCAACCATGTAAATATTTTTCTTATATGCAGGGCGAGTTATCACTCCAGGAATCTTCAGTTGAGCAGGCAAGGAATTAAAAATTAAATAAATCAAGTACTGCGGACTTCTAGTAGTTAGGGTTAAATTTATTTTAGGGTTCACTACATTTTGAAGAATCTGGAAGCGGGTTTGATGGTTATGAACGTAGGGCCTCTCAACAATGTGTGGGTGTTTGTAAAAGAATAGAGCCAGTCCCTTAATGAAAAGCTGCCGGATGGTAAACACTTTGGTCTCCTGAAATAATAGATCACTCGAATATCTCCTCGGTTTATCAAGCATCACCTTTAATATGGCTTTCTGGATTATTATCAGTTTCGTAAGTGAAAGGGATAGGCACCACCCCACACCAGGATGCCATAGTGAAGCACTGATTGCACAAGAGACAAATAAACCAACCTCAGACGCTCCGAAGAAAGCACATACTTGGCATGATAAAATATGTGTACGAATTTGCGGAGTTTGGCATACAGATATGAGACATGATGGTCCCAGACAAGAGAAGCATCCACAATAACTCCAAGGTACTTATAGCCGGTCACTCTTTCAAGATGCATACAACAACATGGGACACCAGGAGCACATGAGTGAATCTGCAAACCACCACCTTCAGGTATAGTGCCTCCTCCATTAGCATGTACTTGGTTTTTCCAACATTTAGTGTGAGAAAACTTCCAAGTAACCACCCATTGATTCTGTTAAGGAGCTTTTGCATATCGTCAAAAACAATTCCCATGTCGGACCGGATATAAGCACTGCAGTATCATCTGCAAAAAGGAAGATTTCACCGGAGGATGTTAAAGAAGATAAGCTATCTATATATATTGAAAATAGAACTGGGCCCAAAGTGCTCCCCTGAATCACGCCGTAGGTAATAGGTTTCACCTCACCAGCAGACCCTCCAACCGCCACATACTGAGTACGGTCGGATAAATAGCTGGCAAACCACTCCAAACTAGAATCCACTACCCCTATTTCCTCCAAGCGTCCGAGGAGAAGAGACCTGTCAATCGAATCCCAGAAATACCAGCAAAGATTTCAACTTAGCATCCCTAGAACCATAAAGCTTTTGGGTGAGATGGTAAAGGGCATCATCAACTCCCCTTGACTCCCTAAAACCAAACTGGAGAGGGCTCAGCAGTTCATTCGACTCAAGATACTGGATGAGGCTGATTTTGACCCACCTTTCCAAAATTTTACTTATGATTCCCAACATAGATATTGGTCGATAATTATTGGGATCCAGTTTAGAACCCCCTTTGTAGAGAGGAACCACTTTCGCTACCTTGAAAGATGAAGGGAACTTCGCCTTGGCTAAAGACAAGTTACATAAATGAACTATTGGTTCAGCCAATTGTGAAGCAAATTTTTTTATGAGTTTAGCCGAAATCCCGTCAGCACCGGGGGCTGAATTACCTCTCATCTGTGATACGACCCTATTAAACGCTTCTACAGTCATTTGAGGGATCACATATCTGGCAGAAACAGCACGTGGTGGTAGACAGGTACGAGGTGATGGATTACCAACGATCTCATCTGCTAGATTTTTGCCAACTGGAGGTAAAGTATTCATTTAGAACATTGCTCGCCACCTCCTTGCGGTAGAAACATCCAAACCATCCCTCCTCATGAGCTCGGTAACCAGAGGGCACTCATCAGCCCTCCGTCTTCTTCGGTTCAAAACATCATCTAATACCTCCCATTCCCTTCTACGATCACTCCTCCGCATCCCGAAACCTGCGATCAAAGTACGCCTTCTTCGCCGATCTAATCAAGGATCTCAACAAATTTCGAAATTTACGAAAGTACGACTTTAACCGGGTATTATACGGTTGCTGTTTTACCTTTTTTTGTAATTTATCCCGTTTCTTCATAGAAATTATCAAACCTTGGGTAACCCAAGGAGTTAGCTTTCTTTTTTTAGCCGGAAACAAAATTTGCTTAGCTGAAACCTCAATACAGTTCCTGATTCCATCAATCAACGCGGATGCTGAAGCATCAACATCGTCAACTAGTACTCGCGTCCAGTCCCATTCTTGGAGTTGTACACCAAAGGCCTCATCATCAAGCACTCGTCTAATCATCATTTGTGGCCTCCTAAATGATACATCACAATCCTGCTGCGGATGAAAAGCCAATGCAGTAGCAAAGTGATCAGTTATAAAACATCTAATAACGCCCGAAATAAAAGGCATTTCCTTAGTTTTCACCAAAATGTGATCAATACACGTTGCAGACTCATCCGAAACTCTAGTAGGTTCGGAAATAGTTTGCAAAAACCCAAGAGTTGACATAGACTCATCGTAGTGATTTACGATTTGATTATCACAGTCCAAAGTATCTATATTAAAATCCCCAGCCAAAATAACAATGTTTTTATTAGGCTCCAAGGATAATAATTCTGATGAAACATCTGCAATGAACTCATTTAACCCGCCACCCGTCCTGTACAAAGCGTAAATCACACAGTTTTGTTTCTGAATTAAGAATTCGATCCTTAGTGCGGTGGCTCCATGTAAACGCAACTCATTTACATTGTAGTTATAATCATTAGACCCATAAAAAACAACCCCATCATTTCGATTTCTATTGAGCTCCGTGACATACATGCTATAACCCGGTAAATTGGCTAGATCACCAATACCATCCGCCCACACCTCCGTAAGTACAATGAATTGCGGTTCAACTCGCTGAGAGTGCATCCAGACGCAAAATTCATCAAAATTTTTTTTGAAACTTCTAATATTCAAGTGCAATAGAATTAAACTATTTGAAATTATTGAACATTCTTTAAAGATATCCAGAGAGTCATACGTTTTACAGTTTAAATACAAATTATTTTTTAAGGGGTTAATATCTAAGACATCCATTGCTACGACCTAATACAACTTTTCAAATCGACACATACACAACTGAGACGACTAGAACTACAGGCGATCAACATCCTCAAATGATTTGATGGTCCCAGCACGCTCGCCCTCAGCCTTCCTGACGCGCACGATGGAGTTCCTCACCCATACGTACTTAATAATTCTTTTCTTTAGCCTTGACTTTGGTACGACGGAGCAATTCCATACGAAAGGAGGTGAGGTTTTCATTCACGTAGATTCTATGAGAGGGCCAATTCTTGTGCAATTTCTCAGCGGTGAGATTCTTGTCAATTTTGGCAGCACGAATTAGTTGTCCCGCGCCTCAATTGTGTTCAATACGGCCAAAATTTTTCGAGGATGATCATTACGTACTGTACCCACCCTGAAAGCATTATTCACAGTGCCACAATCAGATTGAAGCAGACTACTTACGTCTTTCACTATTTTTGTGCAATCTTCATTGGACGTTTCCGGAATGCCGTGAAGTTCGATGTTCACATCAACGAGAGATCTGTTCCATAACATCAACTTTTTGCTGGAGCTCGCCTACGACTAATTTCAACTCAGCATTTTCTTTGGTCAGCAAATCGACGGTAGCCTTCATTGTTGATATATCTTCTACAAAGTTATCAAATTGAGCACTCATATAAGAGACGGATGCCTTGAGATCCCTCATATCTCCCGCCATTAAGGAAGAAAGTTTGTCCAGTTTACGGTTTATTTCGCCGAAAACCCGCACTGAAGCTCCATCAACCGATTCCGATCCGTCGTCCTCATCAATAATGTCCTCATCATCCCGCCTATTCTGCCCAGAATAGCCTTTTATTCCCTACACAACCATCACACTTCCAGTTGTCTCTCGCATCCTTTCTCATTCTTTGAAGCTTTCAACAGTTACCAGTCCAGTACACGAAGCATGAAAAGATTGTCTACACTGCCCACACAACGCAGTCTCTTTAGGCGAGAATAACTCTCGCGAACATCTTCCACAATCCATCGATAATGAGATAAGTACTTCTCTATCTTTAACGCGCGCGACAAAACCGATCGAGCCGAAGAGATAGACCGATCCGATAAGACAATCGGTACCTCACGAAAGGAACTGAGACGAAAACACGATAAAAAAAAAGACAGAGAACTCAGAAAGGGACGCGGTTGCGATTATGACAACTCGAGATCAGACGAACAACTGACAAAGGGACTTGTCCCACACGCCCTCGGGTAAAAAAAAAAAAAAAAAAAGAGATTTTAGTGTGAAAGAACAGATATTGTAGACCACGTTAATGGCACAAAACGGGCCTACGGATTTTACGGAGATTTACAATCCCGATGTTTTGGAACGTTAAGTATCAAATTTCGCGGGGGGGGTTGTAAAAAAAAATGTTGCTGACCGAAAACATAGGGTTATTATTCAGAATGAATAATAATCCAAGATATGGAAAGAAAACTCAACAAAGTTAAGAAAAAACTAGACCCAACCTCGAAACCAGCGACAACATTTCATAGAAGAACAGTTAACTTGACGGACGTAAAATTCACTGACAAAGAATCACAATTATTAGAGCGAGTACAGAAACATAACTTACCTTCAACCGCCTTACAAAAAGTAATTGAAACTAATATCTTGAACGCCGAGGCAGCCATACAATACTTACCGAATGGAACCGAAGAACGTACACGCCACAAAATAGTAGACAAACCAAAGAAAAACAATAGAACATGACAAAAAGAATACGATCTAACAGCTAAATAAATTAGGACCAAACTCAACAAAAATAATTTAACTTTGGCAAAAGCTGACAAAGGAAACGTCCCTGTTATGCTAGATAAACAGAACTACGTAAACAAGACGACCGACTTCTTCGACCAAAATCAACGCACAAAACTGAAAAAAGCCCTACGGACTCATACCAAACACAATTACGAAATGAACTTAGAAGCCATACTACCATACCAAAAGAACGATATTATAAATAAATAAATATGAACCCTAAACCACCAGTACTCAACTGACAGCCAAAAATTCATGAAAATGACACACCTATCAGACCAGTTATAAACATCTGCACCAGGATACAAACTCTCGAAATATTTGACCACGATTCTAAAAAGTACCATTTCATTACCAAACAGATATGCGATACGCAACTCAGAAGAACTCGCCACTAGGTTAAAAGACGTATCATTTGATAAAATGTGTGCCCATTTCCATACCAATAAAAGAAACCCGACGTTCAATTTTCTCAGAAACGAATGATGTAACAAATCAAAATAGCTTTTTCACTGCCGTCACTATTCGCGGAGAATCTGGGTGCTCATGACCCTTCTAACACATTCAGAAATCCAGTTTGGGAAGCGTCATCGCCGAAATTATATTCGCTGGGCGGTATGGGGGGGGGGGGAGTGTTTATAAGAAGGTTTTTGGTTATTGAACTGGTGTACACGTGAAGACTGAGAATGTAGTCAATCGTACATTCTTTAGAAAGTTATGTAATCGGGATTTTTTTCTGTTTTCTACAGATCTCAACGGTTTCAATGCGAAAATTATTACACAACGGTTTATTATTCTCTTGTACACCTTCATAAACTGTTTAACTAAACTCCTTTCTTGCTTGCTAGCAAATCGTCTGACTGATTTTGTGGAGGACCGGGAGATCCTGACCGAGTGCCAGTCTGGCTTTCGCTTTGGGTACTCTACGGTTGATTCAATTTTTGTCTTGACGGGGTTAGTGGAGCTTCGTCTGTGCCAGCCACGCAGCAAGGTTTATGCTTTTTTGTGGACCTCACAGCTGCGTTTGACCGGGTTTGCAGGGAATATCTGTTTTGCAGGTTGTTTGATGTAGGGATTTCACCGAAGTTCATTGCCATGCTACGCAGTCTTTATAGTGACGTGTCATCATCAGTGTGAACCAGGGATGGGAGAACACATAATTTCAGTGTAGGTTCTGGAGTGAGGCAGGGTTGTCCTTTGAGCCCCATCCTCTTTGCGCTGTTTGTCAATGACTTGGAAGGTGGATTGAAGCATGGTGTGACGGTTGGTGGTACCGATATTAGGGTGCTTCTCTACGCGGATGACCTGGTGATTTTGGCGGACACCCCTGTGAGGCTTCAGGCAAACATTGACTTGCTGAAGAACTAGTGCGATCGATGGGATCTTTCGGTGAACATGGGGAAGTCCAAGATAATGATCTTTCAGAAGGGAGAAAGGCATAGGAGGACTGAAAAGTGGAATTATGGAGGCAGCAAAGTGCTTTTTCCAATCCGAGTATTCCACTCTCTGTTAAGATGGAAATATTCAATGCCATAGTGAGGGCGATACTCTGCTATGCCGCTCAGGTGTGGGGGTTTAAGGAGTATGCAGCTGTTGAGGGTGTTCAGATGCTGTTTGTCAGGAAACTTTTTTATCCCCCACCCCAGTGGACACCAAATTATATAGTCTACCTGGAAACTGAGCTGAATACACTGTCAGCATTCACATTGCGATTACAATTGCATTATCTGCTGAGGATAACAAAGATGGCGAACTCCCGTCTCCCTAGAATCGTAGCGTCTGAAATAATTAGAAAAGGATTGTTCTGGGCAAAGCAGTGGGCTGTGTTGACATCAAGGTTTCTTGTAATTTGTCATCGTTGGACTGGAAGACCGTGAAGATGGATGGAGAGAGAATCCTCAGTGAATATGTGAAGGAAAGAAGGGCGCAGTTTCGTCAGCGGGCGATGGACTCCGACGCGTTCACGTTAAACCGCGAGCTGAATCCTAACAGGAGGTGCGCGAGTCTAGTTACCAGCTCCGAGGTGCCGCTCTCCACAGCCAGATGGGCGTTCAAGGTTCGTGCGAAGACGCTGGTATTAAACGCTAAGCCATATGCAGCTGACCTAAGGGATGAGTGCTCAATGTGTTTGTGTTTTTATGTGTATGCCCAATACTTGCCGAGTTTCGAGTCGTGGTGTTTGCTCCTTGAATGTCCTGATTGGTCGGGTCTTGCCCGTTATTGTAGATTGGCGTGGCGTTATAGGCATAGTCTTATCAGGGAATTTAATTACGGTTAATTTTGTAAAATATCTATTGTAAAATTTTCTTTCCCTCTTTAACAAATTTTAGTCTTAAGATAATTTGAATCGGGCCCGATCCTCCGGCGGACGGTTTTAAAACCACGTCGTAAGGTTTATTTATTGTCATGAAAGGTAAAATTAATTTGTTTTTTGTAATAAACTATTTTCTTCTTCTTCTTCTTCTTCTTCTTCTTCTTCTTCTTCTTCTTCTTCTCTTCTCTTGTACAGCTCGAAATAGTATCACACTTCCCGAACCCATCCCATTCGATTCAGCATCGAAAAATACCAGTAAACCACACGAAACATGACCTGACTACAACTGAACGACGACATGTACACATTCCAGGCGCCTGTGGGCAATGGGCACGACGTTATTAGTCGAACGGGTGGTTGGAGTGAGACGAGAGCGAGTGCAAACGATAAAACGATTACTTTCACTGTGTCGTCTCGCGAGTTTTTTCAATCAGTAGACTTTGGCTCTCTATAATTACTTTGATATGATTTTCGTTCACCTCTGAGACTCGTTTCATTCGACCCGACGTCTAAAAATACCTTAGAAATGATACCAAACTGCCCAAATTGCGTTTATGTTATTTATTTTTCAAAACTTTGTTGTCCATAACAACCATTGGCTTCATCCGATCGAATTGGCCAGCAGGCGGACACGGGGATCTTGCAACTGCGCCGAAATCTAGCACAACTGCACTTCATAGCAACTGCGCCGGAGGTAGAGACAATAGCAAGTGCGCCGTCATACTTTACAGTTTTCTACTTCCACTTTATACACTCAAAATTTTATTACGTTGATACAGTTTTTTGTCACTTTTTTTCATAATGTCTGGCCACTGTTTAGAGGAATGATTTTCCATCAACCTTTCCTTCTCGAAATTCAATTATTAGTTGCTGAATCATTTTCTTCTGTTTTTTGAACGCCCCTGTGTCCGGCTGGGGCACATTCGAGCCATTCATTATGAGGAAGGTGTCCGTTTGCATTCGTTTCAAGGCATTGAGAAACACGAAAATGTTAGGATGAGGATGGGAAAACTGGCCATTGAGTTTCGAGTGGAACGATTCACAACTGTTTGTGGTTCTTTCCGAAGACATTTCTGCTGCAGCCCATAACTCAGAAGGAAACTTAGCTTGAACACCAACGTAGTTATCGATGATGTATTCCACGTACTTTCCAACCCGTGTATCATCTGGCAACGACGTCATACAATGTTCCAAAAATGCAGCACCGACCTCACTTGAAGCCAATTTCGAATATCCACCTTCGCTCTGTATGCTTTGGTTAGCCCGAGTGCTTGGATTTTCCTCCACCAAGATTGTGACCAACGGAATCGACATCCCACAATTCGGGAATCTGGGAAAGCATTTCTGACTGCGACGTGAATTCCTTCTTCAAAATTAGCCACCACACAATCCGGCTGCAGCCTCAATTGCAGCTCCTGGCATTTTTGTTGAGCAAGATTTAGTAACTTTGTGTAGGTTTCAGCTTTTTTATCGGGTAAAAGCGCAAAGGCGAGTGGTATGTAGTGATTGTTTCTACAAACATGGAAAGTGAACATCTGTGCAAAATGTTTGGCACAATATGAGAAAGTTCCGTCCACAAATATAGTGGAAGATGTACACAGTTCTTTCTAGTTCCTTCCAACCGAAAACGCGACTATTTTTGACGTTCTATCAAAAATTTGTAGGAATGATTCTTCTCCAATTTTCAGGAAGTTATCTGATTCACTCCGGTCACCCAAACAATCCATCACTTCATCAATACTTGATGGCAAACGACTGCTGTATGCTTTTCTCTGGGCTCTGTATGTATTCAGTTGAATATTACAAACTTGTTTTTTAGTAAGATGATGTTGAGCTCCATGTGATTCGACTTCTGCCCGAATAATTTTCATCGGTGCATCGTTGAGGTTGTCGGTCGCTTTCCTTTTCACTGAATTGGAAATTCTTTCTTTCAATAACTGTTGTTCACCAACGGGCTCGTGGTTGTGGCTATCCTCCTTTTTCACAATGTTTTTGTTGTCGTGAACGTACAATTTCGCGCAGCAAGACCGCTTACAACACCTCCACTTAACCGCGTCGAGTATCTGAACGTAATCACTTTTGCGAAATTTATACCCGTCGAGAACTAAAAGGGGATTTCCGCGCTGAGACTGAATGAATTCCAGAGACATTGCAACACGTAACAACTGAAACTATGACACTACCGTGCCAATCACGAGGATATCGGGCCATCGCATTCACCGATATGAAAAGAGCGGCGCAAATGCTATAGTCCGTTTGGAGCGAGGAAAAATAAACAAGCGCAGTTGCTATACGACACCTCTCCCGGTGAACGCTGGTCGGCGCGGCTGCCATACGCCCGCGGGCACAACTAGGTACCAAATGGGGTTTTTTTGCGAAAGAATTTTTTTTTTAACTACTACCACAGCAGCCAGAAGCAGCGGATCGTTTATACTTCCCTATCCGTTCCACCCAACGAGGTGTGGTGGGAATGACTAAAGTTAACGTACCTGTTTGGTGGGTTCGTCTCCTCTGGCTGGTGAGATACTGTGGGCTAGCGTTTTCCATGTAACGCTACTTCCAACAATACAATTGCATATACAAGCCAAATGATGGATTAGGTATGGGAAACCCTACCTCGTCCATATTGACCAAAACAGGTCACGAAGAAAGACATATCCAGCCTTTAATGGCAAAACACGACATCTCAGATTACGCCAGATGTGTAGATGATATTATCTGCATATTAAGCCGTGAGAACACTGACGCAATATCAAAGGATTTGAACAATATCCACCATAACATCCAATGTGACATGGACAAAGAACAGAATAAAATTCTCAATCAACTCTTAAACGACCAACTAACTGACTTAACGGCCAGACAATGATGTCTTTACATCGAAAGCGCTCGCCCACAGTATCTCACCAGCCAGAGGAGACGACTCACCAAACAGGTAGGGGAGAGCGGGGCAAGATGGGGTTTTTGTAAGTGTTGCTCCGGCGGATGTAGCAACCTAGCAGCGAATAGTTGAACTAGTAGGATGTTGCTATGTGAGTTCCTCACAGTGCTGGCAGCCCTTTTGAGCGAATGCATGCAATAACTAATTAAATATATCCTTTGTGCTATAATATTAACCTAACCTAAAAATGGTCCCTGGGGCAAGACGGGGTACATAGTGGGAGGGCAAGATGGGGCGTACCCCGTCTTGCCCCACATCACATAACATATAATGCAAAACATCTAATTATTTGTTCTATATCCAGAAAATGGTTCGGACATATAAAAGGAAAACGGAGAGGGGTTCATGGAATGAAGAAGCTATGAAAAATGCTGTCACTGAAGTAGTCAACAGCCGAATTGGTTATTACCGAGCAGCAACGGCATTTCAGGTGCCTCAAACAACTCTTGAACGTAAGGTAAAAAAATTCAAATCAGAATCTAACGAAATGGAACGAATTGAATCTTTTGTTGTAAAAGATCAACTGAGACCTTACAAAAGTGTATTTAGCCCAGAAGAAGAACAAGAACTAGTTATTTATATAAAGAACATGGAAAGCCGTTTGTTTGGTTTGACTGGTAATGATGTGAAGCGCCTGGCATACCAGTTAGCTGTTGTTGTTACTAGCTCGCCTTACAAAAAACAACTTATGGAGAGTGCCAGTAGCCCTAAAGTTCAGCTTGGCAAAAAGAAGGAACAAGAAAAAAAGAGTGCACCTGAGAAAAGTGTTAGAAAATCCCTCTTTTTTTGTAAAGGAAAAAGCGGGAAAAATAAAAAACTAATGTCAAACTTGGCAAAGAAAATAAAAAAGGAGAAAAGTGAAGAAGAAAGCACATCAGAAGAAGAAGACACTGCGTGCCTGTATTGCGGCTATTTCTACTCGCAGTCAACAGAAGGATGGGTGTCATGCGTCTCTTGTAAAAAGTGGGCTCACTGTTCATGTGCGGGAGAACAGGATGAAGATGCTGAGCTACACCATGTATGTGAATTTTGCTCGCAGAAATACGATGATCTGTAGTAATTAATGTTAATATTAAGAGTTAATATTTCCTGAACTTTAACATCGTTATAATGTTTACTTAACGCATTTTCGTTAGATATTTCAATAAATATTTTATAAATTTGTAAAAATGTGTGCATTGAATCATTTAATAACCTTTATCTTATACAGGATGGAGATACCCCATCTTGCCCTCACTATAGGGCAAGATGGGGTACTTGGTAAACCCTGAAAAAAAAATTATTTTTTCTTAGTAAATACCAAAGCTTTTTGATCTTAATTTTTTTATAAACTCTAGAAATACTGAAGTTTAAGGTGGAATATCTGGTATTTTGATTGATCACTTTGTAAGCCTTTATAAAATATTTAAGTCCTTAAGTACCCCGTCTTGCCCCGCTCTCCCCTACGTTAACTTTAGCTTTTTCATTCACTTTCAACGAAGCTACAAAATTTGAACACTTTGCCCTCTCTTGTCAGCCATTTGACTCAAACGCATGCTCGAACTGAAATAATTAGTTTTCTCATCACTCGAGGACCCTCAAAAAGCCCAGGTTTCATTCTGCTTTTAATTTTGCCCCGTGTTGCAGGAATATGATTTGTACGCGAGTGTTGAGGCTCTTGAACTAAAGAAACGTCTCTCAGAGTAACAGCCTTCTCTCAGTATGGGGTCGTAAGGATTTTTCGAACATTTGTTCAAGACGAAATAGACCCTTTTAATTTAACCGGCGCATTATTTTCTGAATAAACAATCCTTCATCTTTCAATCTGGGTTGTACAGTGTAAACATTTTATTTTAAATACCTTCGTTACATTTCAAACCAAAATTCTCTTCTATTTCCATTTCAAAAACTTTTGCAAATCACATCCATCCAAAACCTGCGCAAAAAAAAAGAAAGTCCTATTTGTCGACGCTTTTCGTCTGCTTCCTTTTCTTCCAGACAGAGCTTGAATGTTATTGAGTTCATATCGAAATGTAGCGGTATAATAGTTTTGACTATGAATGCCTTGTGGTGAGTATTTGACCTTATGATACTCCTGGACTTTCAGTTTGGCCTTTCCTAAGGCTCGGTGGATGGCATCCTCGCGAAGTGTAGTTCGGGCTTAGGTGCGCCAAGTGTGACGATATAATATTTTGGCTCCGCTCGAGAGATTTAGTTCGCCAGTTCTGTTTAGGGACTTTCATCGCCATGAGCTGCTTTGTTTTCAAGATTCCGATCCCCAATGATTTCTAGTATGAAGATCGGCTAAGCGTCTGCATCAACATTAAGGTTATTCATTTAGACTCAACGGAGTTCCAGAAACGGGGATCCCCCCCCCCTCTTAACTTCCGTTCAAAGAACGCACGGGAAAAACGTGGGGTTTCCTTTCGGGTAAACTCGCCCAACGCTTGGGTGTCAACTGGGATCAAGATCACTCATTTTTCTCCTACAATTCGTTCTCGTCTCTCCCTCGTCAATCGGCGCCAAGGTATTGTCAGCTATCTGAAGTCTCCCGCTGAGCTTTTCTCTTCCTCGGCATATGGAACCCTTCTCTCAGCTCCTTTGAACCATATCGCTGAAATTAAAAGTTTCATAGCGGCAGGCAGCGCCAGCTCATCGCGGATTTTATTCATCATCTCGGTAACGGCCCCCGGACCCCTTGCAGAGACGCGAGATGAGCCGCGTTCATGCCCCCGCCACTCCACAGTCCACCATATCATCTCCTCCACAACCCCTCACAGTCCTATCCTCCTCTCCCATCATCACTACCACCACACCACACGCCCCCTCTTTTTAATTATGTAGCAAACGGGTCATTTTGATCCTCAGCATGAATTCCAACAAAAGAAGCAACGAATTTTCTTCCGCTTCTCGAATTGAAAAATACGATTCCTTTCAGAGAACATCACAATGGAAACGGAAGAACCCACCACAAAAGCCTCATTATTTCCCTCTTTCACAGAATTTTTCGAAAACAAACTACACCCAGGATGTTTTAATTTGAACCAAATAACTGATTTTCTACTAATTGCGGTCTGAGGGCTCTTCATTAGATATTTGGGTTGTAATCTTCACTGTATCTAAGTCTCCGGGGAGAAGGCAGTGGTTTGACTCACTGCAGAAGGCGACTTAACCCGCCAAGAGGAAAGAGAGAGAAGGAATCTGCAAGACAAGGACTACAATTTTACTACGATCACCTCTCCTGGGATAACCGTCCAACCATATCCCCTGTGAGATGAATCGGTAGAGCAGTCTAGCCCAGAGCAGGCATTTCGGTGGTCATTCTTCGTTCCTGGCTCGATAGCGACAGTTTCCCAAAGTACACGGCCACACTGCACTATCGATTTGTAATGCGAAGGTGAATTTCGACGTTTCAAATTCGTTTGTCAGCCGTTGTAAAGAAAAACGTGCGAAAACAAGATGAACGAGCACAAACTTACATAAAGACACTGAAATAACCAGTACCTGTTCGAAAGCTGAAACTATGTGAATATATGAACTCAAATGGAAAATTAATGACTCCTTGTTCGTAGAAGTTATTGGTTTCGAAGAACGTAATTGCGAGGATCGAAAGGAATGAAACGCAGTAAGGTGGTTACCGGACAGAGCCGATTAACTAGTCAATCAAATAAACGCCTTGGCAGCTCAACTCATTCGTTCACCGGACATAAAACGGGAAAATGATTAGCTCTGTACTTGTACTTCTGGTCGTGACATGAGTAGGGGCTACCAAATAAATTCCCGAACTTTAAGCGCTAAGAGTTTCTGTGTAGGTTCACAGGTTCACATGAGTGAACAACGTTAGAAATCCCTAAGTGTAAAATTGTGTCCGAATAAATTAAACTATTTTGTGTCTGCCCCTGGAATGTGGAACGCAGTGGCATACATCTGTTTTATGCAGTTGGGTTCAGAGAGATTATCGGAGAAGCGAGGAATTGACATACGATGATCGATATTATTACAGGATGTTTTGACTTACCGTTTTGTGCGTGATAAATTAGCATGCGCTATTTCTGTCACCTCCCCTCGTTGCCCCCATCATTCGCCCTAATTCCCACGCGCTAAAACGAAGCTTCGCTTTTGATTTTACACCCCCATCTGTCGCTTTGCCAAGTTTTTTGATTTGTTTTTGTTTCGAAAGTCGTAATCATGTCGGTTTACTCCGTTGAAACGTCGTAACGAGGGGTCGCCGCTGAGCGGCTCCTGCAGGGTGGAGAGGCAAGCGGCAGGACGCAAAAGCTCCGCAGATAGAGGAATTAGGTGCGGGCTAGTAAATAGAGCATGCGAAGGGGAGCTATGGGTCATTGAGCTAACAGCATGACATTTATAGGAGCTAAGTAATCTTGTAGGCCATTCATCCTCTCGGCAACTGTCCGTGGGGTCGAGCCAAGCCACACCGAGAGCCTCTCAAGTGACTCAGATCACTGACGTTCCGCCACTTAGCCCTACAGAGCTTTTTGTTCTCCGATATCTTCCTGTCCGAGTGGACGTCTACACGAGTCCTCACTTGAAAGACGTCTTCAAGTTGACTCAGAAGAAAATACTCATGAATGGGCTCAAGAAAGACGTGAATGCTCTTTGTTAGGCGTAAAACTACCTGTTTCCGGAATCACGCGCGGCATCCCCTGAGATTTAACTATTATAACAATTCCCTTCGTCCCCCATGATGTACTTCTGTACTGCTATGGAAATATTTAAGTGGAACGAGAGGAAAGTACAAGTCAGCTGATAGTACCCCGCAAGTTAAGTCAAAATTGTTACAACCAATCTCGAAAAAATTTGAGAAACTTTTATTTTATGTACAGCAACTCTGTTTCAGTCTCTCCCCGTATTTTCACTGAGCTGAGATGTTACGTGGAAACAACTAACTTGGCAAATACTGACACAAGATGCTCTCGCTTGAAATTCGATGTTGGAGATGTCTATTGTGCTCAGTCATAATATTTGACATGACTAGCTTCTTATGGAATGACAGATATTTCGAGATTGCACCAAAGACCGAAAATCGCAAGCTTCTGGTACTGGGCCAGGACTCTGTAGGTAGTTTACTCATCTGTAATGGGGGAGTCGTTTATAGGTATGGTAAATGAACCGAGTCTGGCTAGATGTCACTGCCCTCACATTTCCAGTGATCCTTTTACGCCCATAAATCCGGTAAACGTTGACTGTACTAGAGTTTCCTAAAGAGTTGAGCTGCATCCTGCACTCGCTCACCAGTTTTGACGCAGTAGTCTTCAGCGTCTTGCAGGAAATTGGGCGATCAGACATTATGTTGATAGTTTTATTTCTATAGCCTTTTTTCATGCATTATGAGAGCCCCAGCAATTGACCCGGGGCAATGTACTTCCCACTTCATCCAGAAACACTTTTCCTGTCACCACATCCAGTACCCTCCAGGGTTTTGACGACTTTCGCTGTTCGATAGGCTTCCTTCTGGTTGTGCTTCCAGTAGAACTACCACGACATGTCAGTGATCATGCCAAGCTCTGTAAAGGTTTCCAAATTTCTGAATATAGGCTCCTTACTAGCCTGAGGTACCTTAGCTATTCCAAGCACAGGCCTCACCCTTAAAATTGCTTTCCGTAAATCTGATTCTCTACGCACGAGGCTTAAAAATGTTCCTCCCCAAACCATAATCCGATACTGGAGCAGCAGCTGCACGAGCGGCAAGTAAACGCCCAATGAGCATTTACTCTGTCTCATCCACGCTCAGAGTGATAAAACTTCCCGAGTAACCAGCGGTTTATCCTTACAAGAGATCTTTGCATCCCCTCCATCACACCTTCCTACGTAGGAGCCGCCACCGACACGGCAACGTCATCGGCGAAAAGAAAAATATTAGCCCTGGGAGCTGAAGCAGTCCATGCAGATTAGAAAGAGGACCGGTCCTAGCATGCTTCCTTGAATCCCTCCGTGTAGGTGATGGACCGTGCCACGCTTTTTGAGTCCCCTGTCGCTACATATTGTGCGATACCTAATCTCACTAACTGAAGTGTTACCAAGTCAGAGGTGGCCATGAATAGAACTAGTCAGCCCTAGAATAGAGAATAGAGCCCAGAATTTATAAACAGGTCATCGTCATCAGGATTAGGCTTATTCATCATTTATTCGAGCTTAGCCCTAATTTATTAAAATTAGGAAAATCAAATGAATGAAATCTAAACAAATCATCAAACCTAATTGATACCTACACGGTGAAAGTTAAATGAGGCATGTAGGGTGAACAGGCCAAACTCACAAAATTCCGAAATGACCTCCTGTCGACTCTTTGACGAACACGTCAAACGCAATAAATTCCGGAATGTTATTACAAGAGGTTGGGTTCTACCGTGTTCATATGAATCGAGTGGCACCTGGAAAGGATTAGTTAGCATAGCGAAAAAAATGAACGAATTCACGGGGCTGAAGAAATTAACAGGTACACTTTTTTCGGAAATGTATTTATTTTTTACTGTTACTCCTTTTATGACAATCATGTCTTCGGAATTCGGGAGTTGTGAACTAAATTCTCAAACTTCTTAACTGATGTAGCCGTGTCCGACGGAAGGTGGATGTTTTCGTGCATTCACGTTTGTCGGCTTTCATCAGGTTGTTCGTACAATGTTCGTACACGTTCGAACAAAATGCCGGCACAAAGCCGAGTCGGAAAGGGGCAGTTTTGATGCGTCTTCTGGCTTATTGTCGGCGGAGCTTAGACGCATTAGCCGAGCAGCAGATATTAGAAGAGCCACTGAGTACTTTCAATAAAAGGCTTTTGTTGTCGGCCCTGCAGCCAAATAACGCGGTTACCCTCTTTCATCGTCGGTGGGTGAGGGCTTTGCAAACCAACGTGTTGTCAGATGATGGGACTCAGTTTTGCCGACGAGTCTGGCACCTCTCAATGAGCCCCGTCTCTACCTACTCCGCTTTTTGATGCTTCTCAAACGTCCTGCCGAACCTTGCTGATTCCGCTCGATCCGTTCGTTTGTCGGTGAAATGCCGTAGAAAAAAAATGTGGAGGTCGCGCCCTCGACACCTCCGCCAAATCCGATCAGGTCTTCTCCGACAACAGTCAACGCTTTCCTAATCCGCAGCGGAAAAACTTCCACGAGTAAGGTACACAAGAACTCTGTTCCATTTTTTCTGACATCGCTTTTTGGATATTCGATCCCTCAGACGTGCGTGTGAAGCTAGATGCGGCTTTGCTGAATGAAAATACTGTATTCTCGGCAATCTTTTTGAAAACAACTCATGCGAGGCTCCACATAACACTCCTCGCCCTACCTTCGAAGTTCCTTCAGGCATCAGGACACAGGTCTCAATGATTGAAGATACAAACTGTCTGATGACGTCGTCATATTGTATAACCATGTTCAGCCGCACCTACCCCCTCAGGGCGAATTGTCAATCACCTCAGAATCAATCTCAGATAAAACCCGGAAATTTGATATTTACCCGGAAGATCACCATAGAATCCCAGGGTGATTGTACGAGCTAAACGGTTCAAAACTAACTATATTTATCAAAACACCAAACATTCTTTTTTCTCAAAACAAGGTCGCACGATTTTGATAAAATTGTTAGTGTGGATAGTTCCAAATACCTCAACAGCACCCTTAAATTCGCATTTGTGAGAAAAAGATTAGAGCAACACAAAACATTATCAAAAATGTCGTTCAAAATCGATTTTAGTGCAGTTTCGTCCGCATAAATCTCGCTCATACAGTGGCGATATTAGAAAAATTAGGGTGGTAGTTCAATAAAATATTTATACGACGGGAGTTTAATCATGCTCATAACATCGGCTCATGAGATATTTACGAGCGACTTCAGAAATGTCGGAATCCCAACCCGTTTCACTTATTACCATTTCTCACAGTTTTTACCCGATAATTCCAAAATGATCAGTATCGTTTTCAAAAAATTAAGGTGGCAGCCTCATGATTAACCTATGCGTTAGTAATAGTCCCAAGAGTAGGAGCGTTTCAATAAATTTCGTAACTTTCAACGACTCCTACATAAACGTAGTTAAGTTGCACTATCTTCGAGTAAACTGAGAGAAAACGCCAGAGGCTTTCATCAGCTCCATGTTGAATTCTGAGGAAACTGGAGGTGCATTAATTTTCCGGGGCAGTGCCCAGCCAGAAGTAGATGGAGCTTTCTGATCTAAGGCAAGCATCTCTCAGGAATGCAGAATAATGTCATGGAAGAAAGGCCGACAGTTTCTGGAGAAGGACTCGGGCCTAATATCGTCGCCGTTGGTCTCGACCAGTCTGCAGTGGATATCTGGGTAGTATCTGGCAGCCGGGATCTTGTGCTTACTGATGTGGTGCAAGAAAAGCGCTGAGGAGGTGGGCTGGCTGGGTGTGTTAGCTGGCGTTCTCCGAGGTACTGCCACCCGCGAGTTGCTTGGGTCGCATCTAAACTGATGACTGACTAGCCTGATGCCTCGCTGCGTGCAATTACTAAGGCCACTAGGAGTGTGTGTGTGTTACCATAACACCATCCTCACGTACAAGGCTTGATAGGCTTGATTGGCTACTGCCCCATTGTCTGGGGCAGAAAACTAACAGTACCAAAGAGCTGCGCTCCTGTGGATCACCAAGGCCTACAAGACTGTATCAACAGAAGCACTCCAAGTGATCACTGGTCAGTTATCGGTTGACTTGGCCATTGAGTGCATGGTTGACAAGTGGTGAAACGGGAGCTTCCTCCACTTTGGACTGAACTCCGTGCGGATCTCACCACAGAACGGAAACTTGCCACCATCGACGAATGGGTCTCGTCAAAGGGGCGTGACGTATGAGTTCTTCCCCAACATTCGTGAACGTCTTTCAAGAAAACGCGTTGAACCAGACCACTGGACAAGCCAGCTCCTCATGGGGCACGGTGACTTCAATGTGTGGCTCCACTTCTTTTCTCTCAAAGACTCCCCATCATGCACATCTTGCGTCTCCAGTGCGGACGAAACGAGAAACCACGTCATGTGGTGCTACACTGTAGTTTCTACAACAGTGAGCGACGGTTGTTGGGAGGGCAAACGAACTTGACAGTATTGATTGCTACAAAGCAAGCCTACTACCATTTTGCCGAGTTTGCTAAGAAGGTGACGGCTAAGAAACATGGTCATAGTTGATCTGTCCTTTTGAAACTTGCCACCCAACTAAATAGTTAGATTAGGTGGGAAACCAGATTAAGAACTCCACCCAGACGGTACGGGATTTCTCTGGTGGTCACCTCCGCGAGGTCACACGCGGGCAACAGCTCTCAACCGGGAGACTGGCTTTCGACCAAATACCTGCCGTACCTCCGGAGGTCTGAGTTCGGTGGATGCTTCAAGAACGAGCTTCTTGCATATTAACGAAACCGGAACTTCCAACACTGATATAACCCTAATCGAGGTTTTAGAAACTGTCATCAAATAAGGGAATAGACCTGTTCTATCGTGGAACATATCCGTTTTTTCTTCCCTGTCAAAACCCTTCTATCCTTAGAGCCGAAAGAGGGTAGTCTGGCTTAATTTTATTTACTAAGTTTCTCCATTTGGGTGCCACGAGCAGGACAATGAATCATCAAGTTAGTAAAAAAAATCGATTTTCACGTAGTTTTTTTGTTACAAATTTCGCTCACGTTCGGAAACAGTAGAATAGTAGTCAATTAACATCCTAGACGACCACCGTTTAATAACTTATTAAAATAAAATTGTATAAAATAATTAGCAGCAACACGACTGTTTCAAACGATTATAGAACGGTTTTTACTTTCCTTGCTCTACGAAGTAGAAAGGAAAGTTATGTAATCGGCTGAAAAAAACATTTTGAGTTTTCTTCAGATCTTTACGTTTCAAACCCTCCTGAGTCCGAAAAACACTATTTCGGAAAATGGTCTGTGTGTCTGTGAACGACTTTTAGAAAAAACCACCGTACCAAATCAACTCAAACTTCATATCTCGCCCGCAGGTCACCATGGAACGCCAAAATAAGGGTATGAACAAAATCCACCGAAATTTAACTATAGTTATCATAGTGATCAAAACACCAAAATTTTTTTCTCAAAAATGGCTGTAACGATTTTGGAGAAATTTTGTATATTGGTAGCTGCCAATATGGCAACTATACCATGAAATTCCCATTCATGGGAAAATGACGAGAGCAGCACAATAAATTACCAAAACTTTCGACGAAATCGGTTTGAGCGCGGTTTTTTAGAGAAAGCAACCGTACCAAATCAGCTGAAACTTGATGTATAGCCTACAGGTTACCAAGGGACGCCAAAATAAGGGCATGGGCAAAATCCACCCAAAGTTAACTATAGTTATCATAGTGATCAAAACACCAAATTTTTTTTTTTCAAAAACGGCTCTAACGATTTTGATTAAATTTTTTATATTGATAGCTCTACATAAGGCAATTCTACCATAAAACTCCCATTTGTGGGAAAATGACGAGAGCAGCACAATAAATTATCATAATTTTCGAAGAAAAGCGTTTTTAGCGCAGGTTTTTTCCTTTTAAACTCCGCTGGAGTTTTTGTAGAATGTTATAAAAAATTGGTATTGTAGTCCAATCCAATACCTAAAGGGTGAGTGTTTAAAAACGCTCATGAGATACATGGGGCTCACTACAGAAATTCCCGAATTTCAACTACTGCCGTTTCGCTTATTACCAGTTCTAATCATTTTTACCCAATAATTCTGCAAAAGTAATTACTTTCCTTCTTCAAAAAATTTATGTTTACAGTCTCATTAATTATCAGTGTACCAATAGCTCAATATTGGTCCTGCGATGAGTACGAGTAGCACAATAAAATCTGGAACTGTAAGCGCTACCGCTAGCTGCTACCGTAAAGCGTTATTTGACCAAGTTCAAATGAACTGAGTGATAAATGAATAGATTAAATAGAATTAGCCATATACAAAGTGAATTGACGTAGAGCTAAGGAAAGTTGTGTGTTGCAACGCACCAGATATTTTCCGTATAAACTCCTCTCAAATATGTGATTAGGATCTTCAGAAAAATTGAGATGGTAGTTAAACCAGGTACTTAAACAATGAGTCTTCCATAGTCCTCATAAGATACAGGGATTACTACACAAATTCCGGAATTTCAATCACGGCCTTTTCATTTTCAAAAGGATTCTAACAGATAACTGTGGAATTGTGATTATCCCCCCCCCCACCCTCATTAATTCTCAACGTACCTATTGCTGAATAGTGGTCGAGGAAGGAGTACGAGTAGCACAATAAAATCTGGACCTGCAAGCACGACCGTTTTCTAACACAAGGAAGTGATGTTTTACGAGTTCAAATGAACTGAGTGAAATGTAAGTTGAATTACTACAAAAAGCACTGAATTATTGTGTTGCTCAGGAAAGTTGTGTGATGCGGCGCACCCCATTTTTTTCCAAGTTTCCAGCGTAAAAACATAACTGAATTTGATCAACCTGACTGAGTGTCAGCAACTTACATCCGCATTTTGTTCGACACAACTCATGCTGCATCTATCCGTGGAGGTGTATTTCGGAAGCTCGGAAGATGAGACTTGTTGAACACTGTATTATCATTTTTTCGATTTTTCCAAAAACAGCTCACGTGGTACTCCCAACTAACTAGCGTCCGCAATTGGTTTCCTCAGCTAAGCGTTGAACGAAGAGTAAGGTCCACAAAATGGTAATAAATATCTTGAAAAGGCGAGTTTCAAGTTTTTTTTCGACGTTTTGCAACTGCTTCGAGCCGCGTTATATTTGATATGTTGACAATGTTCATGTGAGCTTAGGGAAGTATTGAGGAGACTGCGTGGAATCTAAGGGCCGAAGGACGAGCACAAGTTAATTGCCTGAAACCCCGCCGAAGAGAAGGTTGTTGATTGTGAGTAGCGCAGCAGGGGCGTCCCTAGAAGTCGAAGGCAAACGCTGGGCGGAGGCTCCTGGTGAGGATTCGCACGGTTGGCAGGGGAACAATACGCAGTCGACTTTACCTTCCAATTAGAGACGTAGCCAGGGAGCCGGGGCGTTTGGAAAGGGCCAGGTAACGATCAAGATATCCTCGTCCCATTCACATGTTTACAATGTGCCTGAAGGAGCTCTCACGAAGTGGATCTTAACCCCGAGTCCATCTCAGCACGATGATTTCGGTTACTGCTCCGCTAATGACGGGGAAAATAATAACAGGAGTAGTTCGCTCACGTGTGAACGTTCAAACGTCAATAGGTCTTCCTCCAACGATTTGCCCAACAAAGAGACAAACCAACCGATTCTCGCCACATTACAACTTTCCTTCCTCTCCCATTCACGCCCCTTCGCTACATGCCTCTCTCTCAAGCTGAGTTGTCCTGATATACGAGTTCATGTTGATGGTTTGAAATTCGAGGGGTCTTAAAACAGTTCAAACAGCTCAAAGCATGGCGAACTAGCGAAAAATCTAATAAAATATCTGGCGCGACGCATCACACCACTTTCCTCAGCCCTGCATACATTCAGCGATTTTCGCGGCCTAAGCTACCTATCACTCTATTCAAAGCTGGTAAAGATTTCACGTTTTACGTCGAAGCCCCACAATTAATTGGGCTCCTACGTATGTCCCCACTGTTGTTGAGCAATCGGTGTACAGGTGATTTATGAGATTCTCAACAGGATTTTCTTCAGAAAGATCGCGTTTACTGTTTCGGAATTACCGATTAAAAACAGGGTGAAATGCAAATAAGTCGACGGCGGTGGTTCGCATTCCAGAATTTCTGGAGCGGCATCTATTTATCTTATGAGCGCTATTAAACTTTCATTGTGTAGATGCTTTATTCAACTACCACTCTGCTTTATTTGACTATTAACCCAATATGAGCGGTATTTATAATGAGAAGACAGCGCTGAAATTGATCTCCTTCGAAATCGATGACAATTTATTGTGGCTTTCCCGTCATTTTCCCAGAAATGATAGTTTTTATTATACTGTTGGGCGCATGACGAGTTGATTGAAATCTCAGAACTTCCGCACTTGCTCCTAACGAAAAGTTCTTGTTTCGGGCCTTCCCCGAACATCTTCTGACCTGAAACCTCTTGTCAGAAGCCGCGCGGAAGTTTGGACGGTCCGTTCAGTTCATTTTTGAACCTAATTTCCCTTTTTGGACTTTCCAAATTATCCATTTCCCACCACTCGATTAACTTCTTCCCCAACACAGATCCTCCCAGCCCCAACTCCAAAAAATACTCATCTCTCAGCTCTCTCACGTTCATATCGCTATTCTATCGTACAAAGTATTAATACAGACCTCTCTCAAGCTCCCGCACTCGTGTTGTTTGGAACTAAGCGCACAAAAGATATTCTCAAAACCCATTTTGGGGAGAAAAGACAGTTGGTATTTTTATCGCCATTACAACTATAGTTATTTTTGGACCGATTTCGTTCATTTTGTGCATACCTGAAATTTGGCGTTGCGTAGTGCTCTGCAAGGTAATTACGAGCCGATTAGCTCTAGCCGTTTTCTCTCAATAGCGTTCACCCGCACTGACCATTTTCCCAAAAGGAGTTTTTTGGACTGTGGACCCCTTGAAACGTGAAGATCTACAAACCTTTCCTATCCTACTTCACAGGGCTGAAGAGTGAAATCTTGAACTAGTCGGAGATCAAACGTTCCATTAAACACTTCCAGGAACGAGTCGTAATTCACGGGAAAAGTAACCCGACGATGCAGTTATCATTTTCTCAATTACTCGATAACAACCATAAGCCCTGCCTCTACAGAAGTGACTAGCTATTAAGTTACTACTTTTGGTTTATTATTCATTCTGAATAATAACCCTATGTTTTCGGTCACGAAAATTTTTTTACAACCCCCCCCTCAAAATTTGATACTTTACGTTTCAAGACATGGGGATTCCAAATCTGCAATGTCTGTCCGCCGTCTCCCGTCCCCCGTCCACTGTACGCCGCCCAATCCAATTTGATATCTAGTTGTGCCCGCCATCTCGGCAATCCGATCGGACGAAGCCCATGATTGTTATGGGAAAAAAACGGTTAAAAAGATTAATGAAACGCAGTACAACGCGGGAACTACAGCGGAAGTCAACATTTCGTCTGGTCTGGCAACGCCGCCCACTCGCCTCCTCCCCTTTCGACTCGACTCGCAACGTTTACGGGCGCCGGTTTTTTTTTGCTTCCTCTAGGAAGCACTCGTGTTTCGTATATAACCTTTGGCACTACGATTTGTCTCTTTATCGTCCGATTGCCTTGTTCTCGTCTTCACCTCCACGAATGACTGTTTCGCTCAGTCTCAACTATTCCCGCTAGCAAAATATCTGTTACCTTCGATTGAACATTTCATTATTCGCTTATTTTTCTAGATACTTTCGTTTTATTTTTTTGTTTATTTTAATATTACGATTCAGTTCTTTTCGACCTTTTTTTGGGTTTCATTTTGATATTTATCGATGCTGAATCGAACAGGATGGGTCTCGGAGCATTAATGCTAGGTCAAGCTATTTATCCGAATAATAAACCGTTGTGTAATAATTTGCAGGGTTTTTAATACGTTCTCCTACTATTCCTTTTGGTTTATTATTCATTCTGAATAATAACCCTATGTTTTCAGTCACGAAACATTTTTTACAACCCCCCCCCCCTCAAAATTTGATACTTTACGTTTCAAGACATGGGGATTCCAAATCTGCAATGTCCGTCCGCCGTCCCCCGTCCCCGTGTCTTGTGCCTTTAACGTGGTCTAAAAAATTCGTTCTTTCGCTCAAAAATCTCATTTGGTATCTAGTTGTGCCCGCCATGGGGGAGCAGTAATACTAGGTCAAGCTGTTCATGAGAATAATAAACCGTTGTGTAATAATTTACAGGGTTTTTCATTCAACATAACTGAACAGCTTTTTTTCAAACTTACTCCTACCAGCCTTCGTTCTTACGGTTAAATGAGACGCTCAATTAGTTTATGAGTTGCACAATTCGCGTTGCGTGTCAGGATGCCGCCTGGCCAACTCTTAAAAGCCAAAATCGTCAGTATAACTAATTCCATGTGACGCTGAGCCAACTTATTTGGAAAAACAGATCTCTTTGCTTTAAAGGACCTTGAGGACGGGCGTCCGAAAACGTATTCTTAAGTGGCTGGGGTGGTGGGACGGAGTTATACACAATGTTATCTAAGGATTTGGGGTTGGCTGGATTTGCAGCAAAATATAGCTGAAATTCCTCGCAATTCGGTGTCAATATGGGATTGTTGAGTAATTAATAGGAGTAATCGATTTTATACGTTATATTATATTTATTTGTCGGGGAAAAGGAGCAGTGGAACGTCGATGCACCACGGGAAATAAACGCCACTAATGCCATCTAATTTCGACGCAAGCAGTCCTAAATTGAAGGACTCCACACAGTTCCGTTTATGCCATTGTCGTAGCGTTACTTCATTGTTGTGGTGCGTCGTATCTGTTTTCTCTCAATACGGAAAAAAGAGACGCCACGCCACGCCTAAGGTCTCTTTCCTCCGTGTCTTCATATTTGATCCCTGCGTGATACCGACCCTGGATCAGCAAGCTCCATCCTCTTCTTCCAGGGGGGGCGCGGTGGCTGAGCGCGTTGGGGCGCGAGGCTGTCCGAGCCAGGCGGGGATAGAACCAGCGGACTCCGGTTCGATCCCCGACCAGGCACCCCCCTCCTCCAAACCCAGGGGGGTGAGCCAATTGGTACCAGCAATAGGCTGGGGAGATGTGCGGGCCGCCCAACAGGCTCGTGAAAGGGGAGTTGGGACATGGGCCCTCAGTGGCCACGACATACTGCCATTGGTCCCGCAGCTTCAGTTGATGGTGCCGCGATCGGTACGCCTGTAGCTGCCTCCCTGATATCACTCACTCCATCCTCTTCTGACTGAGCACCTCCCTCAAATTGAGCACTGCACCTCCTGTTCCACTGAATGCAGCGTGAATCGGACGAATATCTCTGGCGACTGTCATCCACCCTGCGCTGCCTGCCTACCCGCCCTTGGCACGAGAAGCATCATCCACCATTGCTCTGCAGTGCAGGCAGTTTGGACTTACAGCCTTACCAATTTGGTGCAGGTAGGCCCTAAATTCTCCAGGGTCCTGTTAGAAAGTGAGTGAGGTAGAAATCGACGTCACCATGGAACACGTCCTGGAATCACCAGCCTGGCCCTTCACTCCTTCTGGGCTGTGCCCCTCTCATCTTGCCACCTCTCAAGGTTCAGCGTTCTTCTTTTCTTTTGGTGGCCGTACTCTGCTCGCCCTCAGAATGAATAATGAACCAATTGGCATTAAGGTCAACTAAATCAGTCAAACGCACTGCAATGAGCCCCGATGTACCTTTCAATAAATAATGCGAGGGGTTGAAGTTTATTAATTGTTTAATCTTCCGCGAGTCCTGTGGCAACCGCTACGCAAAATGTCGGAGACACGCAGACGCTGAGTTTCGCATTCTTTGCAAGTTGAAGCATTTTAGTATCATACAAAGTAAGCTTTAATTAATGCCGATGATTACAATACTGGCGCCCGACGTTGGACGAGAAGCACGAGCCCCAGAGATGGCGATTGATGGTAAGAGGGAATGGAAACGGCTGACCCTTTTTACCTGAGGAAGCGTAAAATCGCTTCAGTCCCCAGGTCACTCATCAACTCAACACCTCCGCGTCAATTTCCCCCATAAATCTCCGCAGCGTCATAAAACCTCCCATTAAATCACACACTTGGTTTACCGGAATTTACCGCCTCATACGGTGTAAAGCAGTGAGTGCCGTGATGTGGTCACTTACTCGTTTTTTGGAGGCAAATGATTTCAATTGGGGGTGGCGGTGAGGGTAAACGATCGAACCAACGAGGAGGAACGGAGTACGCTCCCCGTTAAAAAGTAAGGGGAGTGAACAAAAACTGTGAAGCGTCGCTTGAAAAAAACCTGGATTTCAGTGGTGTGGCAAGCTGGAGTGGAGATGGATGACGGAGCTGGAGGTTAGCAGATTTCCAGTGCACGGGAGGTGGCACGGTGGACGATGGAGCATTTAATTCGTTGAGGAAAAGGGCGCTGCGAAGAGAAACGTGCCACCTCGATTCTGAATGTGGCACAAGTAAGCTGATTGTCACAACCAGAGAGAATTCCGTGGAACAGGGACGAGAAATAAGTAGAGAGAAGTAAATTCAACGGGAATCGTCATCTCGCTGTGACTAGGGAAATTGAACGAAGTGAGTCAATACAGATAATATACGGGAACTGTACAACCGTGGCCAAAAGCCTCAGGAAAATGTCGAGAGCTGCACAATAAATTGCCATACCTCTCGACTAAAGTCGATTTCAGCGTAGTTTTTTCCTTGTAAACTCCGCTCAGATTGATTTCAATTGAATATCTATTCGACGAGTCTTTAATAACGCTCATAAGATGTACGGGGGGTACTTCAGAAATTTCAATCCCCGCCTTTTCACTTACTACCATTTCTATAGGGTTTTACCCGATAAATCTGGAATAGTATTCATCATCCCTCTCAAAATCGTGTTTACTGCCTCAGTAAGAGCGCATGCCTCTTCATCAGCACAATAAATTCCCGAACTGTTAGCTCCACCCCTTTCTGCCACAATAAAGTCGTGTTTTACCAAATTCAAATGAACTGAGTGAAAAACTTGATGAATTAGTAGCAAAAAGCGTGAAAACCAACGAATTTATGTACAGCTAAGGTAAGTCGTGTGATATCCAAACGCGTTGTGATGGTACCGCTCTGTCTGATCGCTCGGAGGAACTCTTCCAATTAACACATTCAATACGGAGCATTGTACCCAAAAAGTTCCAGGAAAACGGAATTTACTTGTTTATATTTTCCGTTGAGGGGAAGGTGCGGGAATCTGTAAAATGTGAACAAAAGTGGCGTTCCGATTCATAGAAAGTTAATTATATATCAATTAACAAATGACGCATATTCGAGTCAAGCCGTTGTTTTGACAAGTGACGACGCGAATCTGCGTCATGCGGGTTTATTTTTTGGCAAGCCTTCGTAAGTAAAACACAGGACGGGGAAGTCATTTGTTTGACAACATTTGATAAACATGAAGGCGACATAACAGAGTAAGAACTAAGAAGTTAGTGACTACAAAGAAAATTGAAAGAAATGACAAAATTATACGTATGAATTACAAAGTTGGAGGGAAACATTATTTCCAGGTAAGAAAAATAAACGAGCAAGACAACGTCATTTATTCAAGTGATGTAGAGCCGGAAGTATTAGTTAGTACGAATGGTACTCCCTGAACCACTCTAGGCATAGAGCAGGATCGGGGTTTTAATAATTTGTCGAGAAGTATCCAGCGCGTCAACTCCCATATCCATATCGTCCACATACATAATACTGTCCTCATTGTCTGAACACAAATCGCCCAGGAGAGAACGAATCTATTCGTTCGTGAACACCTGCAAGTACCAAATGAGGCAAGTAACGTTGCATGAATAACGACAATAATACGTAGAAAATATCTGGTGCGTTGCAACACACAACTTTCCTCAGCTCTACGTCAATTCACTTTCTATATGGCTTTGTCTACTTACTCAATTCATTCAATCACTCAGTTAATTTGAACTCGGTCAAACAACACTTCACGGCAGCAGAAAGCGGTAGCACTTACAGTTCTGGAATTTATTGTGCTGCTCGTACTCATTCTAGAACCATTACTGAGCAATGGTTACACAGATAATTAATGAGGCTGTGAGCATTAATTTTTAGAGGAAGGATAGTAATTACTTTTGCAGAGTTATTGGGAAAAACGTTTTGAACTGCAGTGAAACGGCGGTAGTTGAAATTCAGGAATTTCTGTAGTGAGCCCCATGTATCCCATGAGCGTTTATAAACACTCACCCTTTAGGTATTAGATTGGACTACAATACCAATTTTTTAACGTTCTACAAAAATTCCAGCGGAGTTTATAAGGAAAATACTGCGCTAAAAACGCTTTTCGTCGAAAATTCTGATAATTTATTTATCAGAATTTATTAATCAAAATCGTTAGAGCCGTTTTGAGAAAAAAGTTTTGTGTTTTGATCACTATGATGACTATAGTAAACTTTCGGTGGATTTTGCTCATACCCTTATTTTGGCGTCCCATGGTAACCTGCGGGCTAGATATCAAGTTTGAGGGGATTTGGTACGGTCGTTTTCTCTGAAAACCACTCTAAAAAGATTACGTCGAAAGTTTTGGCAATTTATTGTGCTGCTCTCGTCATTTTCCCATTGATGGGAATTTTATGGTATAATTGCCATTTTGGGAGCTATCAATATAAAAAATTTTATCAAAATCGTTACAGCCGTTTTTGAGAAAAAAAAATTTGGTGTTTTGATCACTATGATAACTATAGTTAAATTTCTGTGGATTTTGTTCATACCCTTATTTTGGCGTCTCATAGTGACTTCCGGGCTAGATATCAAGTTTGAGCTGATTTGGTCCGGTGGTTTTCTCTAAAAATCGTTCTCAGACACACACACAGACCATTTTCCCAAATAGTGTTTTTCGGACTCAGGAGGGTCTGAAACGTAAAGATCTGAAGAAAACTCAAAATTTTTTTTTCAGCCGATTACATAACTTTCCTTTCTACTTTGTAGAGCCAAGGAAAGTAAAAAACCTAATTTGGTCCGTGTGTGTGTCTGTAGTTCGATTAGTGAGGGTTTGCTGGAAGCCCCCGTCCCAATTTCCCCGACTCTTTTTGATAGGGCGGACCAAGGTTAAGGCCACTGCCACCTCACACTACTCCATCGGATCATAAATGCCTACAGACGTTAACGGGCGCCTGGCGCCGGGGGAATATTTCCGTAGTTCCATTGTAGTCAGGTCATGTTTCGTATAGTTTACTAGTATTCTATGCTGAATCGAATGGGATGGGTCTCGGAGCAGTAATACTAGGTCAAGCTGTTCATGAGAATAATAAACCATTGTGTAATAATTTGCAGGGTTTTTAACTTATGAACTCCACGATGCAAGCGATCTCAAAAAGGCTCTTGGTTAGTGCTGGTGATTGTTCGTCGCAAAACGCCGAATCACCATGTGTTTTTTCTTACTTTTGAATACCCACACCTGCCCTAACGGCCAAGTCATGGTTTCTACGAAACCCCCTTTGTTACCAATTTCCAACGGCAACGGATTCCCCTTGAACTGGCTTTTCCATCTTTCTGTTCCTATTCCTCTCCACGACAGACAGCTCCTCCAAAACTCTGTCTTACGAAGTCTCGCGAAGATCGGTCGTCTCCAGTTCTTCCAACACAGTCATCTCACGCGATACACTCGTCTCCCAAGAGACACTTGTTTCACCTCTCATCAACATCTAATTTGGAGTTCTCCTTCCTTCCCCGTACAACCAGTTCTGCGCCTTCTGAGCCCTCCTTGTTTGCGCTTATATACTAAAATCATACTCTGTTCAAGTCACCTCTTATTTGCACATCTAAGTCTTCTAATCTTGAGATATACCAACAAGACAAGTACAATTTCGTGCTCAACAAAAACCCGTCGCCAAGATTCATTCAAGTCTATCCTGGTCGAAACAGTGATAATTCAATAAGTTCGATCAAATGATCCTTGCTTCGGGCAATCGTTTTCAATGTGACTCGCCCAGAGCGTTGTTGATTCGTCATTACGACATCTGCGTTTCGCGAATGAGGTAAATCGCTGACAATTTTGGTACAGTATCGATCGGCCTCGAAGGGTATCAAAACTGGACTATGAAGAGGAGTTTCCTGTTCGATGAAACAACTGTCGTTTCTTCGGATTTTTCACAATGTACGCTCTATAGTTCTACAATTATGTTCTCCCCCGGTGGGCGGGGGGCTCTTGCTTTCCAGGAACCCGGGGTCCTCCGGCAAGAAGGGGCAAGTCCAAACCCCTCCGAGGCGGAGGTCCCCGAAGCAGTAAGTCTGGACGCAAGTTTGGGCGGGCTAGCTACCATTCTAGCCTTAAGGGATATTTTTCCCAAAATGGTACTGCGGGGGTGCACCGCCCGCGGCGCAAGCCAGTGCACCATGGGAAGGTCCACGGCAGGTGGATGCTCTGCAGGCATCTAGGGTAAAGGTGGATAACCCGCCGATCCCTAGTACCCATTTATGAGATCTTGCAGATATCGCAGTGGTCGAGGGGTCGCTGGAAGTAGCGCCTGTCCCTTTTCCTTCTTGATTTGCCCGATGGGGCGCAGGCAGGTCAGGGCTGTGAGGCTGGCACAGCCTCCGCATACCCCTATATCCGAACGTACATGCCTTTTTTGATAACGTTTTCAACGGCGTTGTTCGTATAATTCAAAAACGACAAGCACGCACTTCATCAAAAATGTTCACGGGAAAATTATCGACACGTTGATTACTCAATGGCGGTCGTGATAAAAGCAGTAGAGTATGCGGGATTGGTCGGTGGAGCTCTAAAAACGACTGAAGGGGGTTGAGAAACGTTGTGCGGCTGGAACTGAATGCCTTGCTCGGAATTGGAAGAAATCTGCCAGCCGCCAAGTCTCGCCGTCAGGTCAGGCCGCGCGTTCGAAGCGCGACTCCCTTCGAATTCGGATTCGCAGCGGCCCAACCAAACTGTAGAGAGTGAAGGATGTGAAAAGGTGCCTGATTCCGGTCTGCTGGCCATCGCAGCGGCGGCCTCTCAACTCTCAACCCGGAGAATAATTTCCAACGCCTCCGGCCGGCACTCGACTCGGCGTTCTTTGCGGATTTCACGGCTCGTTAGGCGGCAACTGCGACTGAGAGAAAAGGACGAGGTGGTTGAGGCACAAATGATGGGGTGACGAGGGCCTTACCGCAGCACACGCGTGTCCGTCCTGTCGTGGTGTCCACTTCCTGACTGGTGCTACAGTTCTCCTACGATGACTCACTATAGCTGCCCGTTCGATTCGACGTAAAATATCCGGTGCGAAGCATTTACTTTTCAAACCCCACGTGAATGTTGTGATGCGCGGCACATAAACGAGCTGCATCATCCTTGCAACGCATTTTTTACTAAACGCTCGAGGATAACAAAATGTGGATACCCAACAGCACTTTGTAATTTTGATCAAAGTTTATTGAGCAAATTGAAATAACGGTCGTGTAATTTTCGACAAATCTCATTTTCAATATATCTGGGCACACACTCCATTGAATTCACATCGGCATTCATCTTGAGAAAATGCGAAAACGTCGACAAAACTTATTTTCGGCTGTTGTCTCCGTTCACTAGAATGTCCGAAGAACATTTAGCGGAGAATAAATAATAGTTATTGCCCATCCTCCTAATAACCTCATTTGGGAGCCTTCAATAAATAATAAACCAAACAGAATCGTCTGACGCGACTCATGACATTCGGGAATTTTCAAGATGACTTAACGTTTCAGGTAAGCTGCGGTAGCGCTTGAATTAATTGACTTTCGTCGAAATATTTAGTGATTAAGCTGCTCATGTCATTCTCCCACAGATGGGAATTTTGTGGCACTGTCGTCTCTTTAGGAGTTGTCCATTTAAAAAATTTAATAAAAATCGTTACAGCCGTTATTGAGAAAAAACATATTTTGCGTTTTGATCACTATGATAACTATAGTTAGTTTTGAGCGGATTTGGCTCATACTTTTATTTTGGCGTTCTATGATGACCTGCGGGCAAGATGTCAAGTTTGAGCTGATTTAGTTCAGTCGTTTTCTCTCAATCGCGTTCATGCACAAATGGCGGGACTCAGTAGGGTCTCTTTCTGATTTAAAAATACGCTCACTTTCAAGGTGTGCTGCTGAAAGTGTTTCTGCCCATACTGTGTAACACGCTTTCTTCCAATTTTAAACTCGTTTAAGGCCATTTACCTGGGAGTGATTGAGTGGGGTAGCAAACTCACAGTCTATCTGAGAGTACTAGCCCAGAGAACTGCACTCCAGTGGATCATCAAGGCCTCTAAGTTATCAATTGAAGCGCTCCAACTGATCACAGGTGGACCAAACTCTGTATACACCTCTCTTTTGAATGAAAACATGATGAGCTCGAAGAATGGACATTAGATCGGAATCCACGTCAAAGAGATGTAACACGAACGAGTTTTTTCACAACATTCATGAATCTTAGGAGACAGTGGGTATAACCAGATCACTGGACTCTGTGTTTAATCCTGATCTCCGTCTTGCGAGCGCTTCCGAGGCGGCAAATATGGAACACTTCATCCAAACGATGTCTTACACTCTTGGAATACAAGACCCCGTTGACGGGAAACCGATTCTTCAGTTCCTAGGTCAGTTCCTTCTCATTTTCCACCTGTATCATATTTATCTTTGATTGTGCCCTTGCGTCGGATTTTGGTTTTGGGCTTGCCAACCCTCCTAATTACAGTCCACAATACTACTTTCGTTCTAATTCACCACACTGGCTGTTTCTTAAGGGATGGCAATTTCAATGCACAGCTCCCCTTCTTTTCGCTCAAAGACTCTCCATTGTGCATAATTTCCGTGGGGAGGAAACAAGAAACCACATGCATTGTAGTCTTACAACCTTACAACAGCGAGCGACAGTTGCTTAACTACCATAGCTGCGTGCAGTAACTCACCAGCATCAGTGCTCCGCTGGGAGATTGACTAAATGACAACCTACTACACTTCCACATGTCTGGTACGGTGGATGTTGAGCGAGTGACTGGATTCTTGCATGATAACAAAACTGCAACCTCCACAACACGCGGCTGATACCCTCCCAAGAAGGTTAACGAACAGCTAGAGCAGTTCAGAAATTTAACTATATATCACCTCTTTTTAATATCCGCTTATTATTTCAGTTGGATTGCCCCTCAAAACTCACCAACTGTATTCATCAGTCATATTTATTTAAATTGAATTACTATACGAACATAAAAGTAAGAACTAACGAGATTTTTGCGGCTGCATTTGCAAGTTTTTTAATGTCTGCTTTTATTTTAGTCGAGGACACGCGCAGTAGCGGGCCTAAATGTTCATCCGTTAACCGCGTACAATGCTTATTTGCGCGTTAGTTGAGAATTGAAAAAGTTGGCTCACACAAATATGTACTGGAAAACAACATAGTGATTATCTACTGAGCAAACTTTCCTTTGAACGCCGTTTTAAGTGTGCTATTACTTTGCAAATTCACCGTGTTCAGTTGCAAATTGCTTCGTACGTCATTAACATCCATTGCAAAAGGATTTTGAGAAAGATCCGAGCTAAGGGAGATCTTTTTAGAGCCGGTGACTCAATTTACAAACTCAGAGTGTAATTGTGTTGACTCGTCTCCTTTAGCTTCGGTATGTTTTTCTTGCGGACCTCAGGCTTCCGGGATGCTGAGAGATCCACGGGCCGCAGGTTGCCGACCAACTGTATGCGATGAAATTAAACGGTTAAAAAAAACTCAAATTATGATTTTTTCAATATAAAAATACCTGGTGCGTTGCAACACACAACTTTCCTTAGCTCTACGTCAATTCACTTTGTACATGGCTAATTCTATTTAATCAATTCATTTATCACTCAGTTCATTTGAACTTGGTCAAACAATACTTCACAGCAGCAGGAAGTGGTAGCGCCTACAGTTCTGGAATTTATTGTGCTGCTCGTACTCATTGCAGGACCATTGTTGAGCAATTGGTACACAGGAAATTAATGAGGCTGTAAAAACAAATTTTTTGAAGGAGGATAGTATTCACTTTTGCAGAGTTATTGGGTAAAAACTGTTAGAACCGGTAGTAAGCGGAACGGCGGTAGTTGAAATTCAGGAATTTCTGGAGTAAGCCCCACGTATCTCATGAGCGTTTTTAAACACTCACCCTTTAGGTATTGAATTGGACTACAAGACCAATTTACTTTAACTTTCTACTAACATTCCAGCGGAGTTTATTAGGAAAAAACCGCGCTAAAAACGCTTTTCGTCGAAAATTTTGATTATTTATTGTGCTGCTCTCGCCATTTTCCCACAAATGGGAATTTTATGGTGCAATTGCCTTATTGAGAACTATCAACATAAAAAATTTAATCAAAATCGTTGTAGCCATTTTTGAGAAAAAAAATATTTGGTGTTTTGATCACCATGATAACTATAGTTAAATTTCGGTGGATTTTGTTTACACCCTTATTTTGGCGTCTCATGGTGACCTGCGGGTGAAATATCAAGTTTGAGTTGATTTGATACGGTGGTTTTCTCTAAAAATCGTTCACAGACTCACAGACCATTTTCCTAAATAGTGTTTTTCGGACTCAGGAGGGTCTGAAACGTAAAGATCTGAAGAAAACTCAAATTTTTTTTTTAGCCGATTACATAACTTTCCTTTCTACTTCGTAGAGCCAAGGAAAGTAAAAAAAACCAAGCCCCATTAGTTGACGGGATCGAGCGTCACGCGTATAACTGCCCAATCAATCAATCCTGTCGATGTCCAACTATTGAAAGAGTTGTACTAAGTTGGTCTCTAAGTATTAAATACTTAGAGAAGACCTTTCATGACAAGAACATTTAACCTTAATTAATATAGAGCATTGAAAATTAACACCTATTTGCTTCGAAGGGCGCAATTTCCTATCCCTTGAAACTATTAAAATGTTACATTTGGCCTTATTCAATCAATATTTATTTACGCCATTGTCGCTTGGGGTCGAGCGAGAAAAATCATTATCAGGGAATTTTTTGTAACGCAAAAAGTTCTGAAAATATTGTTAAAGAAATCTAAACGCTTCTCCACTTGTGAGATATTTAGAATTTTCGAGCGCCGCCGTCAAATAAATGAAAGATTCGTTAACTTATTTAAAGAATGGAAAGGAGGTAAACTTAGGAATATTTTATCCGATACACGATCTGGATCCCCAATGAGCTTGTCACTCACAAAAATACACCCTTTGCACACAAGTCTTATAGGTACAACGAAATAGTGAATTTTAATGAGGTACCGGAGCATCTAAAAACTTGCGTAACTTTAGCGCGATTTAGGGAAGATATTAAAACATGGTACGCGCAATCTAACTCTAGATAATATAGAAATTATCGCAGACTACCAATTACTCAATAGCTTCATTAATTTGATTATCATTTCGATTAATTTTAGTTAAATTTAGTTAATTTGTTTTGTTTTTACTTTCCGCTACCCCAAAAGGGAAGGAAAGTATAGTAATCGGGTAAAAAAAAAAAAAAAAAATTGGGTTTTCTTCAGATCTTTACGTTTTGAGACCTACTGAGTCCAAAAAACCCTAATTTCGGCGCGAGGTCCGTCTGTTTGTGTTTGTTGTTCGATTTGCGGGAGAACGGCTGATCCGATTGAGCTGGTTCTTTTTTTGTTTTGTTTGTAATATTTTGTAAACACCAAAATAAGGTTATGGGCGATTCCGGCCGATGGGAAGGGGGGTGGGGGACGAAAATGTACCAAAAACTAGGGGTTTTTCACATTTTTCTCGAAAACGGCTACAATGATTTTGATTAAACTTTCAAATTATCTTCTACTAGTCAATACCTAACTTTTCTTCTCCATACATATCTCCATGAAAATACGGTGAACGGAGACATAGTCCTATGAAGCGAAAATAGGGTTTTTACGCTTTTTTGGGAAAACGGCCTCAACGATTATCACCAAACTTTCATGATCTTTCCAAATAGTTAATACCCACATATTGTTCTCAATAAATATTCCTCTGATCGTCCATTGAACAGAGAAAAAAATCAAAATGTGTTAAAAGTAACGTTTTTTCGAACATTTCCGTAAATCCTACGGTAATCTTCTTCGCCAGATGTGATAAATCTTATGGAGGGTCTTCTAGCATTCCGAACCCACATTTTGTTCCCCGCAACTATCTCTGTATCAATCTGTTGAACGGAGATATAACCCAAGTTAACTCAGAAAAAGAGATTTGTCGAATATTAATTTATCGGTATTCCACTTTTTTCAAAAACGGCTTGAACGATTTCGATCAAACTTACGGAGTAGTATCAGCTAACTAGTCTCTACATTTTGTTCTCCATAAATGTTCCTGTAAAAATGCGTTGAACGAAGATATAACGCCCGCATATGTAGCTGGTGTTCGAACTTACAGGGATTGCGGAAAGTTGTGTGTTGCTACGCACCGCTCGTTTTTTCATTTAACGCTTACTGAAGCGACTTCTAACACTAGCACGAGTTTTACTCATTAGTTGTAGTAGCATTCATCAATAAAGACGAACATACATAAGAATTATTCATGTTCGTTGGTTTTTTAAATTGATTCTTTCTTTAGTATGTTTATTTTTGCGGTTTTGAAAACTTTGAGTTCGCAAAACTTGTGACTTTTTGTTTGTTCGAAGATAACTGAAGAATATCTGGTCGCGTCGCAACACACAACTTTCCTTAGCTCTTCGTCAATTTCTTTTGTACATGGCTTTTGCTTTATTATTCATTCTGAATAATAACCCTATGTTTTCGGTCACGAAAAATTTTTTACAACCCCCCCTCAAAATTTGATACTTTACGTTTCAGGACATGGGGATTCCAAATCTGCAATGTCCGTCCGCCGTCCGGGGCGTTTTGTGCCTTTAACGTAGTCTAAAAAATTCGTTCTTTCGCTCAAAAATCTCATTTGGTATCTAGTTGTGTCCGCCATCTCGGCAATCCGATCGGACGAAGCCCATGGTTGTTATGGGCAAAAAATGGTTAAAGAAATTAACGAAACGCAGTATAATCGCACATAAGCCGTGTTTCGTTTCGTTTTCAAGGCCCGCTCGACTCGCAGCGTCCTTTGGACTCGCAACGTCCTGCCAATTGCCGTTCACTGGAAGCCGGGGGAATATTTCCGTAGTTCCATTGTAGTCAGGTCATGTTTCGTATGGTTTACTTGTATTCGATGCTCGAATCGAATGGGATGAGGGAGCAGTAATATTGGGTCAAGCTGTTCATGAGAATAATAAACCACTGTGTAATAATTTGCAGGGTTTTTCTAACTTAATCAATTCATTTATCACTCAGTTCATTCGAACTTCGTCAAACAACACGTCACAGCAGCAGGAAGCGGTAGCGTTTACAGTTCCTGAATTATTGTGCTGCTCGTACATGAGTACTGGACCATTATTGCACCATTATTACACAGAGAATTAATGGGGCTGTAAACACGATTTTTTGAAGAGGACAGTAATCACTTTTGCAGAATTATAGGGTGAACACTTTTGAAACTCGAAGTAGGCAAAATGTGGTAGTTGAAATTCCGGAATTTCTTGAGTGACCCCCATATATCTTATGAGCGTTTTTAAACACCCACCCTATAGGTATTGGATCGGACTACTACACCACTTTGTTTTAACATTCTAGTAACATTTCAGTGGAGTTATAAGAAAAATATCTGGTGCGTAGCAACACACGACTTTCCACCACCCCTTTAAGTTCGAACACCACCTACATATGCGGGCGTTATATCTTCGTTCAACGCATTTTTACAGGAACATTCATGGAGAACAAAATGTAGAGACTAGTTAGCTGATACTACTCCGTAAGTTTGATCGAAATCGTTCAAGCCGTTTTTGAAAAAAGTGGAATACCGATAAATTAATATTCGACAAATCTCTTTTTCTGAGTTAACTTGGGTTATATCTCCGTTCAACAGATTGATACAGAGATAGTTGCGGGGAACAAAATGTGGGTTCGGAATGCTAGAAGACCCTCCATTAGGATTTATCACATCTGGTGAAAAAGTTACCCTGGAATTCACGGAAATGTTAGAAAAAACGTTATTTTTGACACATTTTGATTTTTATCTCTGTTCAATGGACCACCACAGGAACATATATTGAGAAGAATATGTAGGTAATAACTATTTGAAAACATCCTGTGAGTTTGGTGAAAATCGCTGAAGTCGTTTTGCCAAAAAGCGTAAAAAACCTATTTTTGCTTCATGGGCCCATATCTCCGTTCACCGTGTTTTCATGGAGATATGTATGGAGAAGAAAAGTTAGGTATTGATTAGGAGAAGATAATTTGAAAGTTTAATTAAAATCGTTAGAGCCGTTTTTGAGAAAAATGTGAAAAACCCCTAGTTTTTGGTACATTTTCGTCCCCCACCCCCCCTTCCCATCGGCCGAAATCGTCCATAACCTTATTTTGGTGTCTACAAAAAATAACGAACAAAACAAAAAAAGAACCAGCTCAATCGGATCAGCCGTTCTCCCGCAAATCGAACTACAGACACACACACATACACACGCACACTCATACACACACACACACATACACACGGACCACGCGCCGAAATTAGGTTTTTTAGACTCAGTAGGGTCTGAAACGTAAAGATCTGAAGAAAACCCAAATTTTTTTTTTGGGCCTATTACTATACTTTCCTTCCTTCTTCGGTAGCAAAGTCATAGAAGTTGCGGTTTCGCTAATATGCAAGAGGCCGGGCCCTGCAGCATCCACCGAACTCAGACCTGTGGAGGTACGGCAGGTATGTGGTCGTTAGCCAGTCTCACCGTAGAGAGCTGTTGCCCGTGTGTTACCGCGCGGAGGTGACCACCTGAGGAATCCCGTACCATCTGGGAGTAGTTCTTAATCTGGTTCCCTACCTGATCTTACTGTTTACTTGGGTGGCAAGTTTCAAAAGGACTGATCAACTATAACCACGTTTCTTAGCCATTACCTTCTTTGCGAACTTTGCAAAATGGTTATATTTCACCCGATTAAATAACTTTCCTTTCTACTTTGTAGAGCCAAGGGAAGTAAAAAACATTGTGCGTTGTTACATTTTCAGTTTTGTTAGAAATACATTTATTTTCGTTTCATTTTTTTCCCCTTCACTCGGAATCTCTTAGTTAACGTGCATAAGACAATTAGAAGCAACCCTAGAAATTCGAGTTACAGAGGCACTTACTACCAATTCATCCTGGGATAGTGAAAGTTTCATTTGTCAGATATTTGGATGTACATTGATCAGTACTTGAAATGGAATGTCCACGTTAATAATGTGGTTGCAAGGGCACGCATGCTGCTTTATGTATTTGCTCGTTCGCGGAATCGCTTACAAATCGCCACTTTGAGGACTGTTTATAATGCCTTAGAACAATCCGTCGTGCAATATGGAATCGTAGCCTGAGGTTCAGCTGTAAAAATAACCACGCTGCCGCTTATGAGAGCTCGAAAGGAACTCATTCGAATTATAAAAAAGGTACCTCGTAGAACGCATACTGCTCCACTGTTCGTGAATTCTGTACAGCGGGCCAATCGTTCCACAAATTAAGAAAGAATATTGCAATTAGCCATGTAAATTGTACCAGAGCGCGGCGTGATGTGATTTGCCAAATTCCAAAATGTAGTACCTGTTTCTATCAACGGCAGTACAATTCAGTGGTTTTTTATACTCTTCCAATGAGTCTCAGATATTCAATGGTTCAGGTTAATTGGAAGGTGCAAATTAACACACACCTCATATAAGATAACGTTAAACTCCACTAGCTTCATAGTATTCATGGTATTACAGTATTATATTTTATTTTCTTGAGGTAGGCAAGTAGCAGAGGTTATTTAGCAACGTATTCGCCAACTTTCAGAGAAAGTTATTTTTCCAGTCGGTCATATTACATTACATTTATGATTGAACTGCGATATAATTTGATTATTGTGCATTTCAATTTTGCCCCTGAGATGGAATAATTAAAAAATATATAATTCATACATGTAGGGCGTATTTGGAGGGAAGTAGTTGGGGGCTACACGTCGACTCGAGTGGATTATCAGGGACAAAGTGTTCGCAATTAGGTTTATAGTGAAGTGCGCGTTTGTGTGGATGAGAAGAGGACGGTGCGAGAGATGTGCGTGAGTGTGCGTGCGTGAAAGTGCGTAAGACGAACGAGGAAGAGGAAGGAAACGAAGAGGCGATTGTTTTAGTTTAGCGGACGCGCGGATGAGGCGGCGGGACATTTCTGGTTGAAGTGCGTATTTTCTCGTTGTTTGGCTGAAGGTTAAATGTGACGAAGTGAACAATAGAGTAGAGACGAAGGTGGAACGGCCGCCGGTGGGCAGCGAGTAGCGCGTGATGTAGCGATCCCGCGTGTGAGTTGAAGGCGGGCGGGGAAGGGGGTGGTTTAGACGTAGTGTGGTGTTGCCTGCGCGGCGGGTGATGGTGGGGGAGGTGTTGGGGGGTAGAGTTTTCGGCTTTTGAAAAGAGCTGGCGAATGAAGTGGGGGATCCGTCAGGAGGGGGATGAAAAAGTGGAATAAAGGGGGATCCCCCTCCCTGCCCCACCCTCATCCATCGTCGTCGCACGATGTTTCAACGAGGGGGTTGCGTTATGTGTTAGGCTGGTAGGGCGACGGGGGTTGAAGCGGGGAAGCTAGTCGGGTTGGGCCGAGAATGGAAGGAAACCCTTCTGGTCGTGGAGTCGGCGAAGGACTGGTTTAGGGGATGACGACTCCCCCAACGAGCCTTCCGCGCGAATGAGCAGGAGGATCGATGAGAGGACGACGTCCGATTGGTTCAATTCGAACCTTAGTGGGGGAACTAAAGGGCGGAGCTTGCCCTTCTCCAAAATAAGCTCCGCCCACCGCCTCCCTCGCGCTTTCCCTAATGGTCCCGACCGGCTGACAACTGTTTTATGCTTCGAGCCGGCGAGATCTCGTTATACTCTTAACCGATACATCGCGATTATGTGTTACAGTGCGACTTCCTAGCAACGGACTTATTCGCCTCGACTATTGTTTATCGTTCAGTAAGTCCTCAACATTCGACTCCATTTCAGCCCCCCCCCTCCATCCCCATATATTTCGCAATTTTTCGTTTATTTACTTTTATTTTTGGGGTTTAATTTTCGTTGTGGATAGTGGAGATGGCATCATTTATCGGACAGAGCGTCATAAAAAATCCATTAACACAATTTTGAAAAAAAAAACGATCGATTTTGGGAGCTCGAAAATATTATTTTTCCGGGTTTCAGCTCCTTTTTTCTGATCGAGTAATAAGAAATTGAGGGGCGGCGAGAGGTATTTCGAAAAACGGAGGGAAACGAGCGAGTTGCTCCCAGCGCCGTCGGTTCTCCCCGGCAACGAACGGGTTTCGGGGGCGTTTGTGGCGGCGGTTAAAAGAGTTCGAAGGCGGCATCGGAGGCGGCGGGGGCGGTTCGGCATAAATCACCGGCCCTGAGGCCCCTGAGACGCTTCACGAGGGGAAGGAACTGAGCGAATATTTGTCTTTGGTTTGCCGCCTCCGCAATTTACGACGACCTCGCAAATCATTTTAACTCGCGGCCCTTTCCCTTTCGTTCCGACCGCCGGTTTCCCTTTTAAAGGGGGCGGCTGGTCCGTCACGCCTCCTCGCCCCGCCGCCATCGCCATCGCCGTCGACGACATCGACAGCGACACGACGACGACGACGACACAAGAGCCGGCGGGAGGTTGCAAACACGTGCGATAAGGTTATAAACAGTGCCCTTGGATTGTTGCCTTCGACTCTCTGCAGACGTGTGGCATGTTGAGATGAAAGGCAACGGCCCAACATTCCCTGCACGACAATAAAAACAAAAAAGTCGTCATTTCCCCAAAACCGCCGTCGATCGCACTCTCTCCCAAAAACCGTTTTGCCGCAACACGCAATTTATGCCATTATTTTCACTTCCTCCGGCTCTGCGAACTAAATATCTGGTGCGTAGCAACACACAACTTGCCGCAACCCTCGTACATTCGGCGACCTGACGTATATATCTTCGTTCAACGTATTTCTACGGAAACATTTATGAAGAAAAAAACAAATGTCGGTACCTGCTAGTTGACAGTGCTCCTTATCTTTGATTGAAATCGTTAGAACCATCTTTGTGAATAGTGGCAAAACGATAAATTAGTATCGACTCGTTTTTCGAACTATCACGGCCTACATCCCCGTTCATGAGTTAGATACATAAATAGTTGTGGAGATCAAAATATGGATTGTTAAAAGACGCTCTGTGTGGTTGATCAAATCCAATGAAGCAGTTATTCTGAAAATGTTCAAAAAAACATTATTTTCGACCCTTTTTGGTTTTAATCCCTGTTCAATGTCCTCATCAGTGAACAACTCATTGAGAACAATACATCGTTATAAACTTTTTGAAAACATCCTGCGAGTTAGATGAAAACCGCCAAAAATTGAAAAACAAACTATTTTTGCTAAGTAGGCCTATTGCTCCGTTTACTCTGTACTCTAGATATTTGAAAGAAGAAAAGTTTGGGTACAAAACAGTAAAAGATAATTTGAGCGTTTCACCGCTGTCGTTACAGCTGTTTTTGAGATAAACTTGCAAAAACACAGTTTTTGGGGCATTTTGGGCCCCCACCCCTCTCCTACGTCAATTACAACCGCCCATAACCTTATTTTCACGTGATTACACAACTCAGAAAAAGAGCGGCTCAATCGGTTCAGCCGGTCGTCCGCTAATTGAACTACAGCGCCATACGCGCGGTTTTTTGGGTTCAGTAGGGCTCAAAACGAGAAGATCTGAACAAAAAACACCTAACTCTTCGGGAGTTTTACGTTTGGAGGGTCTCCGCGTTCGAAAACCACTATTTGGTTAAATGGTCTGTGTGTGTATGTGGCCGGTTTGAAACTAACTATAGTTATCAATGTGATCGAAACACTAACGTATTTTTCTCAAAGCAGCTCTAACGATTATAGTTAAAGGTGAAACCTATAAAAAACGTTAGAGCACCTTAAAATTCACATCTTTGGGACAATTTCTAGAGCAGCTCCATTAATCGTCAAATTTTTCAAAAAAACGATTTTCAAGTAGTTTTTTTTTCAAATTTTGCTCATTCTCAAAACATTTTGAGTGGTAGTGCAATTAACTCCCTAGACGATCACCGTTTAATAATTTATTAAAATACAAATTTGTAAAATAATTAGCACTAACACGAATCTTCTTGGAATTCCACTTATTACCATTTGTCACAGTTTTTAACCGATAATTCTGAAACTGTTAATACCAAGTCTTACGAGGCTCACTTCGCTTTAACTTTTTCTATCGCGTTAAAATACATTTTTTCTCGATTTATTTTTTTTCGATTTAAATAAACCTTATTTCACCTACTTTTTACCCTTGAGTATGGACCCGTCTTTAACCTCCTCATAAAAAAAACATCTAGACAGTATCATAAATTCTCCATGTATCAATCGCTCAAAAATGGCCATGGCGTGATTAGAAGGGCCACAGTAAAATCTCCACACACGCTCCGCTGAACGTGCTTGGAGCTGAGGAGAGTTGTGTGATGCGTCGCACCGGAGGGAACGAACGAAGTAATTCACGCGACGAGCGTTCGTCGTCTAACGGACTAAGACCGAGACGATGTGGTGTGTCAAGTGATTTCGTGGAGAGAAAAAAAAAATCAATAAATGATCAATGTTGTTTACCTTTTGTGGAATATGTTAAACGCGCGATGAGAAGGAAAATGTGGTAGATTGTCAGGCGAAAATTGGTTCAGATTTTCGCTATTTACGGGTCGTGCGCTCCTACTTCCTCGCTCCGTGCCACCGACAGTAGATCGAAGGCACTTCGAATTGAAGCGTACATACCGACTAAGCGTTCTTAGACACCTTCAAAGCAATCGGTGCTACCACCACGAATTCCTCCAAAAACCCGAATTATCAATCAAATACTTCGAAATAACGCGAGAAAAATGCCCTTATTTATTTCGATAGCGACGGGAACGAGTGCACAACACAAGAATTGAGAACATGAGAGCGAAATTCCGGAGGAGAAATGGAATAAATGACAATAAATGAGAAGTCGAGCGGAGTGCATAACGAACTATCGGTTTTTCGTCGCGGAACGACGAATTTGAATCAATTACCGTCGCACGAATCATTCGCCTCCTATTACATTCTATTCTATTTGGATATCACTTATAGCGCATTTCCCAGTCATAGTGAAAACGAACGACCAATCAAAATATCTGGTGCGTAGCAACACACTACTTTCCGCCGCCCCTTTAAGTTCGAACACCACCTACATAGGCGGGCGCTATATCTTTGTTCAACGCATTTTTACAGGAACATTTATGGAGAACAAAATGTAGGGACCAGTTAGCTGAGAGTACTCCGAAAGCTTGACCGAAATCGTTAGAGCCGTTTTTGAGAAAATTGGAACACCGATAAATTAATATTCGACAAATCTCCTTTTCCGAGTTAACTTGGCTTATATCTCCGTTCAACATACATATACAGAAATAATTATGGAGAACGAAATGTTGGTATGGGTGACTAAAAGACACTGCATTACGATTTATCACATCTGGTGAATAAGTTACCCTGGAATTTACGGAAATGTTAGAAAAACCGTTATTTTCGACACATTTTGATTTTTATCTCTGTTCAATGGACCGTTACAGGAACATTTATTGAGAGGAATATGTGGATATTAACTATTTGAAAACATCCTATGAGTTTGGTGAAAATCGCTGAAGCCGTTTTGCCAAAAAGCGTAAAAAACCTATTTTTGCTTCATGTGCCTATATCTCCGTCCACCGTATTTTCATGGAGATATGTATGGAAAAGAAAAGTTAGGTATTGATTAGTCGAAGAAAACGTGAAAGTTTATTCAAAATCGTTAGAGCCGTGTTCGAGAAAAATGCGAAAAACCCTAGTTTTTGGTACATTTTCGTCCCCCACCCCCCTTCCCATCGGCCGAAATCGTCCATAACCTTATTTTGGTGTCTACAAAAAATAACGAACAAAACAAAAAAAGAACCAGCTCGATCGGATCAGCCGTTCTCCCGCAAATCGAACTACAGACACACACACATACACACGGACCACGCGCCGAAATTAGGTTTTTTAAACTCAGTAGGGTCTGAAACGTAAAGATCTGAAGAAAACCCAAATTTTTTTTTTGGGCCGATTACTATACTTTCCTTCCCTTCGGGTAGCGGAAAGTAAAAACGATAAAATCAGTACGCACGGACACAACCGACTCGTTCTCGCTTGAGGGGATATCGTGGTATCCAATCCCCACGCTCTTCTATCCCAGAATACGTATATAAGAATATATATTTGCTGTAAGCGGCCAAAGTTGCCGATTTCTAAGTAATTAAAACCCAAGCAGTAATTTTTGAGTAGATTCGTGCTACACCACATTCTCTCAAGATTCAGAACAAGTCAAGTCATCACACACGCCTCCACAAAATCTAAATCGATTATTACCGCACATTCCCCTGTGACGTACCTACTCAAAACGACGGGTCAACAGTCACTCGAGACGCCACAAGTTCGAAATATAATACTCAACTACAACAAATGAGCCAATCAGGAAATTTCAAGCGCACAGCTCTACAACGTTCGCTGGTTATGGTTTTTGCTACTAATTCAATTTATTTTTCATTCGGTTCAAAACATCACTTTACGGCGACTTTAAAGCGGTATCGTTAACTGTTTCGGAATTGATTGTGCCGCTCTTACTCATTCTCCGACTATTATTGAGCGATTGTTCAGAAAATTGATGAAAGATAATCACTTTTCCAGAGTTATCCGGTAAATACTTTACGAAACGGTGAATTAGACCAGCGGCAGTTGACATTCGTGAATTTCTGAAGGAGCCCTTATACATCTTATACGCGCTGTTAAAGCGCTCATTGTATCGGAGTACCTCACAGATTTTACTGAAGGTCCTACTATTTTCTGAGCGGAGTTTATAACTACGCTAAAACCAATTTTTATCGAATTGTTTGGTAAATTATTGTGCTCCTCTCGTCGTTTTCCCACTAATGAGAATTTTATGGTAGTGTCGCCTCATTAGGAGCTGTCTATACAAAAAATTTAATCAAAATCATTATGGCCGTTTTTGGGAAAAACAATTTGGCGTTTTTATCGCTATGATAACTATAGTTAGTTTCGAATTGGGTTTTCTCATACATTTTGGCATCCCATGAGCTAAAAGCTGAATATCAAGTTTGAGCTGATTTGGTTCAGTCGTTTTGTCTTAATCGCGTTCACAGACCATTTTCCCAAATAGTGCTTGTGACTCAGTTGGTTGTGAGGCCTTTTCATTGCCCTCGTGCACTCTGCCGGCACCCAAATAAGGGAAAGCCTATTATGGGCACCGAGTCGTTTGAGATTCCCATGTCAGCCTGGATTTGAAGGTGCAGGCCACGATCGCCTGACTGTCCGAGAATATGTAGATCCGTTAACCCCCTTGAGTCATTCTGCGCAGATCTTTATGGCTAGAATTTTTGCTTGATGTATCGTGTCGTACTCTCCCGGCGGTTTGACAGTGCGCCCTCCTCAGTCAGGAACAGCTACTCTCCCATTGTTCTCGTGAGTGATCGCCGACACTGAATGACAACTGAAAGTTCTTCCACTCTGGCATAACGTCAGTAGCAAGGACTGCCGCCTCTTCAAATGTAAACTGCCTGATTGCTCCCCGGCAACAAACAACAAACATCACTTGTATATCTAGAGACGTGAGATGTTCAAAACGACCTCCAATGCAACAGTGGGGCAAGCGTTCATGGTTCCTGCGATAGCTAGTCAAGCCAGTCTCTGCAGTTTCTGGAGGTTCCCTTGGACTGCCTGACGGCTTGTTGCTTTCCACCATACGGTGGAGGTATGTGTGACACGGTGTCGTTGTAGTTGCCTCGTGCAGCGCATATCTCGCATCGCCCCGAGGTATTTTAGCTCTGTCATCAACTGGTATCTCACTCCTTGCGCAGTAGGGACTATCTCTTGATTCCTTCGTTTGCTAAAGGAGGCCTTGGTCGTCTTGGCTGGATTGATGTAAAGTCCTTCCTTGTCGCACCACCTTCGGATGATATTCACAACGTGCACCCAATTCTGCAACTTATGGTTACCAAATTTATTATAACTACAATGAACGTAGCTCAATTAAAGTTTGCTTGCATTAAACAGTAGCAAATAACGGCGAAGAACATGAACTGAACATAAAACACGACTTGGAGTTGGAACAAGAAAAAAAACTCTGAAATACCGAACACAAAAAGAAATTTAACCGAAATCATTCTCTCGGCTGAAGCTGCTGTTAAAGTTATAGATACGATCACCAAATTCTGCCCAAACTAAGTCAACTAACGGCTCAGAAAACCAATTCTGATTTTGAAAATAGACGTGAGAATCCGAATTAAGGTCCGAATTGTGGTATTTCTGAGATCAGACGGCAAAAAGCGTTTGAAGACTTGAGTAAGTGAAAACGCTCTCCTCTCGTGCGCGGACACAACTAAGTAACGGATTTCTGATTGACCAGAGCAAATTACGTCAAAAACCTCGGAAACCAAAATTTAGTAAATTTCCGCGTTTTGTGTCATTCCTTCAAGTATCCGTCACATTTAGCTGCACTCGGGAAAAAGGTACAACGCCCTGTCAGTATTTCGTACCTCATTACATGGTCCGTTGTCCAAATTCGAAAATTGTTCGACTAGCCAAAGTACAAATGGGGTGTCGAAGAACACGCCTAACAGTACTAAGGAGAAAATGTTTGATATACTTTGAGGCTATGAAGGTGACCTACAGACGGAGTACACAAGGAATAGCTAAGGTCCCGCAGCCTAGTAACGGGAGCCTGGCTGTATTCGGGATCTTGGAAACCATAACGGAGCTCGGAATGGTCACTGACATGATGGTGCCAGGTATGAGTTCGACACGAAATGCAAAGCGCAACCAGAAAGAGCGGAAGTCGTCGATTTGGGTCTCGTAATGGCAACTAATACACAGATGGATCTTAAACTGAGGAACGTACTGGTTCTGGGGTGTGGACAAGTGCTTCTGGTAGGAGTGGTACGTACATTGCTTTGGGTACCACTCCAATGGTTTCTGAAGCAGAGATGCCGTCTGTTGTCGAGCATCTTGCAGGGCACCGAAGAACTACGTCAAAACTGTTGAGGGAGTGCAAGGTGCGGCTCAACTCCTCGGCAAAATCAAATAGAGTTAATGACTACTGGATTCCAGGGCATGAAGGGATCACTAGAAATGAGCGGGCGGACCATTTGGTCAAATACGGTTCGTCTACTGTACCTATAGGGCCACTTCTCAACTGTGGGCCATCACTAGTTGTTCTAGTCGAGAGAACAATGCGAGAATATGCCCGGAAAATGCGTCAGACTGTCTGAAACTTCAAACGCTTTATCTCAAGACCAACACACGAGATAAACGCAGGCTTCCGATGGTGAAGAGGAAGGACTCGATGTATATAGTGAGAATCATCACGAGACGCTGCAAAGTGAACAACCACATACACGTTATGGGTGTAATCGACCTCGGTGCAGGTGGCGTGGTACAGATGAGGAAACTCCCGTGTCACGCCCTGGCACACTGGCCGAGACTTGAAAGAGAGCGTTTTTTAGTCTTTGGAGCAACTTCGTCAAGGGTGGACATCGAAGAAGAAATAACTGACATTCCTTCGGAAGAGGCATGGACCTGTAAGACATAACGGGCTGGCGCAATGTGATTTAAGGCCGCGATGGACAGTCAGAGTTGTAAAAAAAAGTCCGTTGTCCCAAATCGAAAATTGTTTGCTGAATTCCCACATTTACGTGGAATTTTACGTAAACCAATTTTAGTTCTTAAAAACAAGAAATTCTGCACCAACCCGTAACTAGGTTACGGATGCAGTGCGCGCGATTGAAAGAACGGCTTAACTTAATCAGCTCAAACTCGATATCTAGCCCCTACAATGACCAAATCCGCCCAAAACTAACTACACTTATCATGGTGATTTTTTTTCTACAAAACAGCAGCGAGGCTATCGATTAAATTTCTTATGCGGACAGCTTCTGAAGAGACGACAATACCATAGAACTTGCATCTGTGGGAAAATGACGAGAGCAGCACTATAAATTATCGCCTTTTAGCGCAGTTTTTACTTTCCGCTACCCGAAGGGAAGGAAAGTATAGTATTCGGGTCAAAAAAGTGGGTTTTCTTCAGATCTTTACGTTTTGAGGCCTACTGAGTCTAAAAAATCTAATTTCGGCGCGTGGTCCGTGTGTGTGTGTGTGTAGTTGGATTTGCGGGAGAACGGCTGATCCGATTGAGCTGGTTCTTTTCTTGTTTTGTTCGTTATTTTTTGTAGACACCAAAATAAGGTTATGGACGATTTCGGTCGATGGAAAAAGGGGGTGGGGGACGAAAATGTACCAAAAACTAGAGTTTTTCGCATTTTTCTCGAAAACGGCTCTAACGATTTTGATTAAACTTTCAAATTAACTTCTACTAATCAATACCTAACTTTTCTTTTCCATACATATCTCCATGAAAATACGGTAAACGGAGATATGGGCCCCTGAAGCAAAAATAGGTTTTTTACGCTTTTTGGCAAAACGGCTTCAGCGATTTCCACCAAACTCACAGGATGTTTTCAAATAGTTAATACCTACATATTGTTCTCAATAAATGTTCCTATGACGGTCCATTGAACAGAGATAAAAATTAAAATGTGTCAAAAATAACGTTTTTTCGATCATTTCCGTAAATTCCAAGGTAACTTATTCACCAGATGTGATAAATCCTAATGCAGTGTCTTTTAGTCACCCATACCAACATTTCGTTCTGTATAATTATTTCTGTATATATATGTTGAACGGAGATATAAGCCATGTTAACTCAGAAAAGGAGATTTGTCGAATATTAATTTGTCGGTATTCCAATTTTCTCAAAAACGGCTCAAACGATTTCGATCAAACTTACGGAGTATTCTCAACCAACTAGTCCCTACATTTTGTTCTGCATAAATGTTCCTGTAAAAATGCGTTGAACGAAGATATAGCGCCCGCCAATGTAGGTGGTGTTCGAAATTACGGGGGTGGCGGAAAGTTGTGTGTTGCTACGCGCCAGATATTTTTTCCTTATAAAGCCCGCTCGAATGTAAGTAAAATCTTCAAAAAAATTGAGGTAGTATTCCATTAAGTGCCTTTACGATGATAGTTTGATAACGCTCATAAGACGTATAGGAGCTATTCCAGAAATTCCTGAGTTTCAGCCACCTTCGTTTCATTTACTGCCATAGAACTAAACGAAGTGAAATGATTACAATTCTTTGAAAATATAACCAAACTTGTTATAAATTGTACTCTCCGATTCCTCGTTAATTTATCTAATTGGAAGAGTACAACGTTCTTTCTAAACTTCGTCCTTTCATTAGCGACTAGTTGTTTTTCCTCTCTCTGGTCTGAAAGGAATGAAGTGGCGAGGGAGTTCCGATATCTTCCTCGATTCGCTGGTACCTCCACGAGGTCCCACAGAATAGGAAAATGCTCTCTATCGAACCTGAATATTAAAGAGATCTTTTCGTACGTTCCCAAGTAGCGATCAAGCGCATCGTCCGTATCCTTTTCATCAATAACTCTTTCAATGAAGAGATGGTAAAGTTGGTCGAGTTCGTCCATAACCCTTAGAATACACTAAAGAAACCTAAAAAAAAAAACTGAATTTGGAATGCACTAGAGGCAGAAAACAAATGAGAAACAATTTCTTGATAAGCCGTGTTTAACAAGGTTATGTACCCGCAACGTACGGGTTTTCGAGTCGTCGCAGCGCACCGTCAAATGTCGGTTTCTCACGGCTTCTCGTGACCGGTGATTGCCTGGTTAAACGTCGCGCATGCGCTCTCGCCCGTTTCACACGCTCGGCACCGTTTTGAACTGGTTGCCAAAACTCTGTAATCCGTTCTTCTTCCGACTGGACGACTGGAAGCTTCAAACGAAAAGATGTTTTGAGTTCTTGCTCAAGAATTATACCTCGTCCGAAACCTTTCAGTAATTGTTTTTTTTTTTTTTTTTGTGGCGCCCGTCATTTATCAACATCGTTCGCATCGGCCACCAGCGCAACATAAGCTGAAGGCTTCTCGTGGAGGCTAATTGATGCGAGTCTGGACAAGGTTAAATCAGTGCCAGAACAGAAATAACGTTTCCTGCCATCTTCTCTTAAAATTGTATTGGCCTTGCGTTATCATCAGGCGCTTTACGGAGGGAGTTTTTTTTTACTTTGCTTCCGAGCACTTCGCCTGATCTCACGTCCTCCGTTGGCTGAAGTTGAAACGGAACCGGGCGGTACATGAAGACTCTAGAATGTGACGATGCAAAACTTAGCGTCCCGCGTGACAGATTCGCTTGCTTCCCACCACAGCACTCTGTGCTCTCGGTGCTCTGTGCTGAAGCTAGATTTTGTGAAACTTTAACAGATTTCACGGGTTTAAAAAAAATTGGCTTACGACGGCAATTTTACAACATAAAAAGCGATCAACTGACTCAAACAAAGAGGCACGCAAGAAATACATTTTGGGAGAAAAAAACTCTTTTCTCCTTCGATTCTTCGATTAGAATTGACTGTTGATACATGTCCCTCACCTGGTCATACTGTACTAAAGGAGGAGTGAGTGGTGAGGGTGGGGAGGGGGGTGAGTTGAGCAGAAGAAGCGAAGAAGAGGCTGAAGTTACTCTCATAAAACTTTCCAACTTCTTCCACTTTTATCTCTCAAAATTTCAACATGCTTGAAGTAACTCGTCACGAAAGTCTCTCTGCCAGTTAACAATGAACATAAGCGTATCGTACCTGCATTTACAATTTTCCCCGAGCGCCACTCGGGAGCGACTCGATTTATGAGTGTATGCGAGGAAATCCCAAACGGAGCGAAGTGATGTTACGAGGGATGTAACTGTGAACACCATCACCCCCTCCCACCATCATTACCCCACCCCCTCTCATCATCAAATCGCGCCATTAACCGTCAGCCCTTCAAATTGGAAAATACGAGCAAAACGAACCTTTTGCTAACAACGTTCGGGAATAAACGCAGTTCGTTGGTTAATTTGGTCAAAACGGGGTTATGAATTGACGTGTGAAAATGACGAAATATCGGGTGCGTAGTCACGCACGACTTGCGGCAACCCCCGTAAATTGGGCGACTTGCTACGGGCGCTGTATCTTCGTTCAACATGAACATTTATGTAGTACAATATGTAGGTACTAATCAGGTGGGAGTACTCCGTACGTTTGATCGAAATCATTTGAGCCATTTTTGAGAAAATTGGAAAAACGATAAATTAATATTCGAAAAATCTCGTTCTCCGAGCAATCATGGAGTATAGTTCCGTTCAACAGATAGATATTCCATAAGATTGATGAAATCTAGTCATGCAGTTACTCGAGAAATTACAAAAATGTTCAAAAAAACATTATTTTTGACTCATTTTCATTTTTATCTCCGTTAAATGGACTGTCAGAGGAAAATTCAGAAAATATACAAGTATTAACAATTTAAAAACATTCTGTGAATTTGGTGCAAATCGTTGAAGCGGTTTGGCCAAAAAAACCCCTATTTTTTGCTTTTCGGGCCAGTATCGCCGTTCACCGTATTTTCATGGAAATATTCATGGAGAAGAAAAGTTAAGTTGCCAACTTTTAGAAGATAATTTGAAGTTTGATCAAAATCGTTACAGACGTTTTCGAACCCCTTGTTTTTGGTATATTTTCGTCCACTACACCTTTTTCCCATCGACCGAAATCGTCGATGGTTGGGTCGTTTGATGGTTCGCGTGGACGAAAAATCACGAAACAGCAATCCAAAATAACTAGCTCAATCGGTCGAGCCGTTCTCCCGCAAATCGAACTACAGACGCACACACCCTTGGGTAGAGCGCAAAAGTAAAATATCTGGTGCGTTGAAACACACAACTTTCCTTAGCTCTACAACAATTCACTTTGAACGTGGCTAATTCTATTTAATCAATTCATTTATCACTCAGTCCCTTTGAACTTGACAGTGTCGTACAACACATCACGGCAGCAGGAAGCGGTAGCGCCTACAGTTCTGGAATTTATTGTGCTACTCGTACTCATTCCCGGACCATTATTGAGCAATTGGTGCACATATAATTAACGAGGGTGTAAACACGATTTTTTTTTTAAGAGGATAGTAATTACTTTTGCAGAGTTATTGGGTAATAACTGTTAGAACTGGTAGTAAGCGAAACGGCGGAAGTTGAAATTCAGGAATTTCTGGAGTCAGCCCCATGTATCTCATGAGCGTTTTTAAACACTCTCCCTTTACGTATTGAATTGGACTACAATACCTTTTTTTTAACATTCTACTAACATTCCAGCGGGGGTTATAAGGAAAAATCTGCGCTAAAAACGCTTTTTGTCAAAAATGTTGATAATTTTTTGTGCTGCTCTTGTCATTTTCCCACAAATGGGAGTTTTATGGTAGAATTGCCTTATGTAGAGCTATCAATATAAAAAATTTAATCGAAATCGTTAGAGCCGTTTTTGAGAAACAAAATTTGGTGTTTTGGTCACTATGATAACTATAGTTCACTTTCGGTAGATTTTGCCCATACCCTTATTTTTGCGTCCCATGGTAACTTGTAGGCTAGACATCAAGTTTCAGCTGATTTGGTACGGTTATTTTCTTTAAAAACCGCGCTAAAATCGAATTCGTCGAAAGTTTTGGGAATTTATTGTGGTGCTCTTGTCATTATCCCATGAATGGGAATTCTGTAGTATAATTGACATATTGGGAGCTATCAATATAAAAAATTTAATCAAAATCGTTACAGCCATTTTTGAGAAAAAAAAAATTTGGTGTTTTGATCACTATGATAACTATGAATAACTTTCGATGGATTTTGCTCATACCCTTATTTCGGCGGTCCACGGTAACCTGCGGGCTAGATATCAAGTTTGAGTGGATTTGGTACGGTGGTTTTTTCTAAAAATCGTTCACAGACACACATTCAGGTCTGTTCCCTTATTTGATGACTGTACCTAAACCCTGGACATACAGTCACACATACACACATACACTCACACACACCTAGACTGGCTGACACACACACACACACACACATACACACAGACCATTTTCCCAAATAGTGTTTTTCGGACTCAGGGGGGTCTGAAACGTAAAGATCTGAAGAGAACTCAAAATTTTTTTTCAGCCGATTACATAACTTTCCTTTCTACTTTGTAGAGCCAAGGAAATTGAAAATGGCGAAATAGCGTGAAAACCACTTATCATCATTTATTACTGTAATTTGAAACATTTGTCGATATATTTCGTGTTATAATTAGCTTGCCAATAATAGCGTACCTGTTAGAAACAATATGCACGCAAATTAGAGATGTCGAGTTCCCAAACACATGTTTCAATCGTCACCCTCGCCCTCTTTTACCCCTGCATTTGGAAAAACTGACTGAAAATCGTTAGAAAATGTTAGATCTTCGGTGCAAATACTCGTCTCACGGCGTTTTCGATGGAACCGCACTTTTGAACGTTTGGCTACATTCGTCGAAGGGCCTCGAATGGAATTATAATACACTCTACGTACCTTCGTGTTACAGGCGAGAAGGTTGTTGGTTGTGTGGTCACACGTGCATTAACTTCGATGACATTTTGTGAGCTCGTAACGCGGAAATCATTTCGTGCCAGGTCTGTTGGTCAGTGCAGCTTTCAGTCATGTGGAGTTAGTTCCCGTTCTGAGAGAGTTAATCTTTCACTCACCTCAGTTCAGCCCAAGCGGATTACAAACGTGAGATCCTGAACTGTTCCAAATAATAACAGGAGTTTTCATCCGCAAACCCGATTTAAGATTTTTTGCGAATTTCCGGTAAATACCGTCATTTTTGCGCTCAAATCTTTGCGTTTAGTGAAGCTGAACTACGAGGATGGTCAAGGACTCTCCAAAATTCAAGGGAGAGTTTTGGTTAAAAATAAATCAAATGCCACCGCCTTTACGAGGAAGGTCAACTCCCGACAACCTGTGGACGCTTGTCAATCCAGGCTTCTGCAGCTTCCTAAATTTACGCCAATAATCCTGGGACTCGAGAATTAATTGCAGCCCTCACGCGTTCGTCCATTGAAAGTTCAGTTTGCCGACACGCCAAGTTAATTAGAGCCCCTTCACTGTTGTCTCCGACATAACTGATTTCCTCCCAATCTATCGTCAAATTCCTCTTTAGGGGTTGTAGGGTAGGTGCCTGCAGGAAGGAAAAATATAGCAATTTCTAGGACAATGAACTTCATTATTCAAACTAAGAATGCTCCTGGAGGTGTCAACTACTTAGGGCGGGTCGATTAAATGCACAGCCACAGGTGACCGTAAAATAAATCGGAACTGACTAGCCGACCAATTCGTGGGAATTGGTTCATTGGAGTGTCCGATGAACTCCAGAGTCACATGCCACTTTCTGTCCCCACGCCCCCCAACCCTCCAAACCCACCACGACGGTACTAAGTGGTGCTTGTGGTAATCTGCTTTGTAAAGTTAACGTACCTTTCAGGTGAGTCCGTCTCCTCTGGCTTGTGAGTTACTGTGGGCAAGCGCTTTCGATGTAAAGACATCATCGTCTGGCCGTTTAGTCAGTACTGGATGACGGCCAGACGATGATGTCTTTACATCGAAAGCGCTTGCCCACAGTAACTCACAAGCCAGAGGAGACGGACTCACCTGAAAGGTACGTTAACTTTAGTATTTGCCTACTGGCGGACACAACCCAATTTCTTTAATCTGCTTTGTGTTCAGCACTGAAAAGCAGGCTATAGATAAACGGGACAGGTTTTGTAAAACGCTGAGTCCCTTCGCTAGTTCAGCCTTCAAATTGTTCGTGGAAAATTAAAAAATATCATTTTGATAACATTTGGTCTCATTTTGTTCTTCTTAATTACCTCTACAGCCTTCCGTTGGAATTACAAGACAAACGAGATTCATCGGTCGAAAGAATTTTTTTTTTTTGGAACTTCGTCGGAAGGGGCGCGGGTATTTCGTGAATGTGTTGAACAAAACGATGTCTCAACGAGTTTACGATGGTGCGAAGAAAGTTGTGTGCTTCGCCAATCCTGATCCAACGTTTGATGAAACTCCTGGTGTCTTGCGTCCACGTGACCGTTGAGTATTTCGAGCTGATCGGCGATTTCTTCTCGTGTTCAGAGTCACATATGCCTTCGTGCCGCTTTGTTGCAGCCAAGAGGCCGTCAAACACGGAGTTACCATGACAAGTTTAAGTCGCGCGTCTTCAGCATTACGGGGGCAAGTCGTGAGAAAAGCTGTGAAGTCTCGCACCTCGAACGCTTTTCCGTATTAGGTTGTTAACGAGTCGACGAGGTTTTTTTTCTCCTTTTATGAAGGTCCGTACCAGATACATCTATTGGCGTAGGTTGAATGTCACATTGAAGAATTAGAAGAGGGAAATCAGCGTCGGTTTTCAGACATACGCCAGGTGACCAGATGTTCAACGAAGGGAGACGTTGGTGTTGGGGTGACAATCGCCGAAGAACACGATGTTTTTTCACCTGCGGTTAAATGAGTTTAAATGGATATTGTCATCACAGAACCCGAGTTTCCTTCAGAAAAGGGCCATCCATGAAATTGGCTATTCGAAAAGAGCGTCTGTCGCGCTGGGCGGGCAGCTTCGTTTCAAAGCCGTCCAGTCCCCGAGGGCACTTGGAGCAACTGGGATTTGAGACAGCGAGGGATTTGCAAGCCGTAACAAAAGTAACCGCCCCAAAGCCACGCCGTGTCAACCTCGTCGTCACCCCGCGCCAACGTCATTTCCAACAGTCGGCAGCCGCCGCATTCGCCCCCCCCCCCTCCATCCCATTACGCAGCTCGAGGGCTGGGACTTAAGCTCTCCCTCTGAAACCTTTACACGTCGAAATTCTCTATGAAACAGACATTCGAAAAGCATGTAAACGTTCAGGATACAAAAAATGTCATTTCTAAACGCACTTAAGTACAAAAAACAAAACTTAACGTTTTTCACAGGAAACGATAGTTCTTAGAGCTGCATAATTTATTGGGGTGCTTCTACTTATGCCATAACCATTAAAGAGCAGTCAGTGAACAGTTCGTTTATGAGATCGTTAACTTGACTTTACTTTCCGCTACCCGAAGAGTAAGGAAAGTATTGTAATCGTGCTAAAAAAACCAAAATAAGGTTTTCTTCAGATCTTTACGTTTTGAGGGCTACTAAGTCCCAAAAGCCAAATTTTCGCGCGTGGTCCGTGTCTGTAGTTCGGTTTGCGAGAGAACGGCTGTACCGATAGAGCTGGTTTTTTACTTTCCTAGGCTTTACGAAGTAGAAAGGAAAGTAATGTAATCGGCTGAAAAAAATTTTTGAGTTTTCTTCAGATCTTTACGTTTCAGACCCTCCTGTGTCCGAAAAACACTATTTGGGAAAACGGTCTGTGTGTCTGTGAACGATTTTTAGAGAGAACCATCGTACCAAATCCACTCAAACTTGATATCTCGCCCGCAAATTATCATGGGACGCCAAAATAAGAGTTTGAACAAAATCCACCGAAATTTAACTATAGTTATCATAGTAATCAAAACACCAAATATTTTTTTTCTCAAAAATGGCTCTAACGATTTTGATTAAATTTTGTATATTGGTAGCTCATAACATGATAATTATACCATAAAATTCCCATTAGTGGGAAAATGACGAGAGCAGCACAAAAAATTATCAACATTTTTGACGAAAAGCGTTTTTAGCGCGGTTTTTTCCTTATAAACTCCGCTGGAATGTTAGTAGAAAGTTAAAGAAAACTAGTATTGTAGCCCAATCAAATACCTAAAGGGTGATTGTTTAAAAACGCTCATGAGGTACATCGGGCTCGCTCCAGAAATTCCTGAGTTTCAACTACTGCGTTTCGCTTACTACCAGTTCTAAAAGTGTGTACCCAATAACTCTGCAAAAGTAATTAATATCCTTCTTCAAAAAATCTGTGTTTACAGCCTCAGTAATTATCTGTGTACCAATTGCTCAATAACGGTCCGGCAATGAGTACGAGCAGCACAATAAATTCCGGAACTGTAAGCGCTACCCCTTCCTGCTGCCGTAAAGCGTTGTTTAACAAAGTTCAAATAACTCAGTGATAAATGAATTGATTAAATAGAATCAGCCATGTACAAAGTGAATTGACGTAGAGCTAAGGAAAGTTGTGTGTTGCAAAGCACAAGATATTTTTTAAGGAAGAAGAGTGTACAGTTTTGGTATTATCGGGCAAAACTTGTGAGAAGTGGTTCTAAGGAAAACACCGGTGGTTTGAATTCTATAATTGCTGTGATTGTTCAAAATTATCTTATAAGCACTATTATAGTTTCGTTATATAGGTGGTTGACCGCAGTACTGTAGTAATTTTTCAGAGAATCATGTGAGCGGGATGTACGAAGAAAAAACTGTGCTAAAATCGAGTTTCTTCAAAATGCAGTTGTTCTCCCCCGAATGAGAGTTTTATAAGTTTTTTGCGTCGCTTGGGTCTGTTCATACAAAAAATCTTATTAAAATCGTTAAAGCAGTTTTGGAGGAACAAATTATTCGGTTGTTTGATCGCTACGATAACCCAAAGTTGAGGTTGGACGGATTCTGTCTTCTCGGGCTCTGAAAAAATGACTGGTGCATTCTGTAACGTTGAGGCTTGAATTCTGACTGGGAAAAACACATAACCATTCACCCAACTCAAGCTACTCAACAACATCATGGCCTCTCACTCCGGATCGGTCCCACGTCTTCTGAAACGTCCCTCTTTTGACAATCTCGTTGGAACGTGGCTCTCAGTTCATTACGCCCCCACTACCTGGAAATATCTCGAGTGCTAAGTCCTCCAACTCGACGTGGGTCCGAACACGAGCTCAACCGGAGGGTGCGGCTGCTCACTTGAACGTGAAACGAGCGGCTGGCAGAGCCAAGCTCCAAAGATAGGTAGAAGAGAGGGGAGAAGGTCTCCGTTTTTTTCGTTTTTTTTTTTTACCGGCAGCAAGATGTCAGCGGAAATCACTGGGCGCCCGGTTGAGCGGTAGATTTCACTCGGCACCTGGAGAAATAATATTAGAAACATTTGTGTATTCGAAGGGGTCGTGAAAAATGAGACGCCATAAGAACCTTCGGACCCCCGAACAGAAGCTCGCCCCACAGAAGCACTTTCCCACTTGTCGTATCTATTTATTAACAAATAATTCGTAGGTGCCGGTTTTTTATTTACCCGGTCGTGCAATAATAAATTTAAAATGAACGCCCTCCGACGCAGCACGGTCAGGAAAAAACCTAAGAGTCTCAATCGGGCCAACATCTCGGAATAATATTGGCGAGCGAAAGCACGTTGAAGTAGGGAATCCCAAAGAATTTAGTTCGTCGTGATAAACTCTAAAGCGTCGAGGCTGTCAGCATTGCACAGTGAACACTTTTGAGATCCATCAAAGCGATTTATAACCCAATGATGGCTTAGCAACAAAACACAACAAAAAGAAGAGTTAGCACCCCTGATGTGGTACAGCAATACGGGACACGGTGACCCGGGGTTGAAGGATGGATCCCTGGAGCACCAATTAGACGAAGAGGTATAACATATGGCAGATAAATAGATATTGATAGGCACAATAAATCCCCTAAATAATTTTGTGCATGCATCCATTACACTGGGGAACAACGTGAAATAAAATTTTTGTTACTTTCGATTTTACAGCTGTTTTAAAGTTATTTAGGCACGTTAAATTCACTTTTTTTCTATCACGTCAACTTTTTTTGCTGCAGCATAATGAGATCACTTTCAGTAGGGTGCTGCTTAGATCATAAAACGGGGTGCGTTCTTCCATCGACTGAAGTTTAATTTGTTTTATTAGGAATACGTGAATATCACTGTAGGAGAACAGCAGCAGGCTCATATTTGTGACGACAATCGTCTAGACCAGGGGTGCTCAAACGGTCGATCGCGAGTGCTTTTTGAGTAGATCTCGAGAAGAAAAACATTTTTAATAAGTAGGTAGGTAACTAAACCACAAAAATGTATTACGTAATAAAATAACACTTTATTACTATTATTACACTTTATCGAAGGAACGCGCGGCACTTGTCAAAGAAAAGCCGCGTTGTTTCTAGACTAGGCGATGACACTCAGATTTTGAAAAACGAAAAATGGCTGACTGATTTGGCATTTTTGACTGACATCACAATGCACTTGAACACCGTTAACTTGGAGCTTCAAGGTAAAGAAAAAACTATTATTGAGATGATTAGGGCCGTAAACGCATTCAAAAGTAAATTGCAACTTATGATAGATCAACTGAAAAGAAAGGATCTGAAACATTTTCCGTCTTTGAAAGCAAGGATTCCTCAGTTGAATTATGATACGTATGAGGCTGAATTATCAAATATTTTGGGACAATTCGAAATGCGTTTTTATGATTGCAGTAAATTGGAAAATATAGCATCATTTATGAGTTATCCTTTTTCATGTAAAAACATTGAGGAATTACTTCAACACCATACATAACTCTTTTGTTTTGTAACAACCAATAAACTCGCAATTTTGAATAACTATGAGTTTTTTCATTGATATTGTAGAGAAGAACCTAACTAAACCTAAACCATACCTTGACTACAATAATGTACCTATATATACCTAGTCGATCGTAAGTAGTCTAAAAATATTTAGGTAGATCGCCAGCAGTTCAAGTTTGCGCACCCCTGGTCTAGAGGGTAGTTGGGACGCGTATAAACCTGTCGTTGATCAAGTACGGCGTCATTCTCTTCTGCTCATACGTGACGTCCGGGTTTTTAAACAAGGAGTTTTGATGGTAACAGTTTATTCATTTCTGAGAACAACTTTTCCTTCCTTTAGATCATGTCTACAACAATATTTTATTCCCACCTCTACGTATAAAACATGAAACAGTTTGTTAAAACTTTGTCCTCTGAAGGGGACTGTTTCAAATATTTTGATTTTGGCATTTCCTCGACTGTCTTTTGAAAAGATAAAGGCTCGCGTATTTAATGGTCTACAGATTCGGCAACTCGTTAAAGATGAACATTCCATCGAAACAATCCAAAATAATTCTTGGTTGGCATTGAAACCCCTTATCAAAGACTTTCTTGGATATACTAGAGCAGAGAAATACATTGACAGTGTCAACCAACTCTTGGAGATTTTCAAAAAACTAGGTTGCAATATGAGCGTCGAATTGCATTTTCTATACAGTCATCTCGCCAATTTTTCCACAAACCTTGGTGCAGTCAGTGATGAGCAGGGAAAGCGTTTCTACCAAGACCTGCAAACCATGGAGGCTCGGTATCAGGGTAGATGGGACTAGCACATGATGGCTGAATATTGTTGCAGCATCAAGCGAGACCACAAACTTAACTCTCCAGAAAATAAGAGAAAATTTTTACCGTAATATTAATGTCTGCGTTTGAGAAAAACATGTTATCCCTTTTACAATGTCAATTTCACTTTACAAAAAATGTGATTTATTAGCATTTGTTCAAATAAAATTACAATTCGTGAACAGTATATTCAGTATAATTGTTCATCTTTACTTAGTTTCGCAAAGATATTTTATATGACGATTATAAGAAAGAGGGTGTTCTGTAGCTTAAATATCTGGTGCGTAGCAACACATACTTTCCGCCACATATGCGGGTGCTATATCTTCGTTCAACGCATTTTTACAGGAACATTTATGGAGAACAAAATGTAGAGACTAGTTAGCTGAGAGTACTCCGTAAGTTTGATCGAAATCGTTTGAGCCGTTTTTGAGAAAATTGGAATACCGACAAATTAATATTCGACAAATCTCCTTTTCTGAGTTAACATGGCTTATATCTCCGTTCAACATATATATACAGAAATAATTATACAGAACGAAATGTTGGTATGGGTGACTAAAAGACACTCCATTAGGATTTACGACATCTGGTGAATAAGTTACCCTGGAATTTACGGAAATGTTAGAAAAAACGTTATTTTCGACACATTTTGATTTTTATCTCTGTTCAATGGACCGTCACAGGAACATTTATTGAGAAGAATATGTAGGTATCAACTATGTGAAAACATCCTGTGAGTTTGGTGAAAATCGCTGAAGCCGTTTTGCCAAAAAGCGTAAAAAACCTATTTTATCTTCAGGGGCCCATATCTCCGCTCACCGTATGTTCATGGAGATATGTATGGAAAAGAAAAGTTAGGTATTGATTAGTCGAAGAAAACGTGAAAGTTTATTCAAAATCGTTAGAGCCGTTTTCGAGAAAAATGCGAAAAACACTGGTTTTTGGTACATTTTCGTCCCCCACCCCCCTTTTCCATCGGCCGAAATCGTCCATAACCTTATTTTGGTGTCTACAAAAAATAACAAACAAAACAAAAAAAGAACCAGCTCAATCGGATCAGCCGTTCTCCCGCAAATCGAACTACAGACACACACATGGACCACGCGCCGCAATTAGGTTTTTTAGACTCAGTAGGGTCTGAAAGGTAAAGAACTGAAGATAACCCAAATTTTTTTTTTTTTGGGCCGATTACTATACTTTCCTTCTCTTCGGGTAGCGGAAAGTAAAAAGTTGATGCGCTAGACAAAAACCGAGGTCATTTTTGGATGCAGGTGCCAAAAGTGAGTCAAAACAAGTATTAAATCGAAGTCAACAAAAATAGTGTTTCCCAGTGTTATCAACACGCGAATCCACATCGTGATTCCAATCTAAGACTGCAAAAAAAGGGATATTGCCATTTGTGACGTACTTGGGGAATTGTCTCACAATTCCCGTGTACAGAACACTCGTGAAAGTCGCGTCTGGGCCCAAAAGAAGAGAATAAATCAAATAGGCTCAATAATACTCTCTCGATCAAATAAATAAAATAATAACTCTCAAGAAGGTAATGGGAAATTGAATTATAAAGCAATTAAGACCCACTTGAATTTAATCGGCAAAACTCGAAATGAATGAAATGAAACGAACTCCTTTTAGAATGAAATAAATAACCTATGCTCGAATTGTATTAAATGACAATAAAGGGACAATGGGGAAAATGAAACACAAAGCTCTGATCGCTTACCTTACTTCACACAATCAAAAGGGGAATTTAAACACTGACTTATAACCGGAATATTATTCGCTGACGAGCCGATAGCCGTTCTGATTGAGAAAAGCGGCTTCGACGCTAATATAAACAGCGGCGGCCTGCACGGGTGGCGGTCAGTGTTGCCACTTCGCGCAGTCCGCCGCGAAAACCATTACACATTTTAACACGTGAAATTATAAATAACTTCGAGCTATTGGTGATTAATAGCATTTGTTCAAATAAAATTTCAATTTGTGAACAGTGTACTCAGTATAACTTTTCATCTTTTCTTACGACCGAATAGTCTCCTCACCCCCTTTCCATTAACCTGAACTCAAATTTGGACCAGCCCAACGCCAAATTTCGCTTGCAAACAAAGTAGTGGATGGAATCTGGAAAACTATTTGTGGTCTTCTTCCATGCCCAGAGTTCTTCGTGCTCAGGGAACAGGAGAGATCGAAAGAGAGAGAGAGACAGACTGAGTGAGAGAGAGAGGGTGAATGAGTTACTCATGACTCGTGTTAAAGATTCGCATGGAACCTTCTTCATCGACCTCCCACTCGAGCTGCCAAGAGATTTCATGGGTAGAATGAAGTTTTGGCTAATTTTACGCACTCTGAAAGTGCCCGGGCTAACATTATTCGCCCATTTATCTCGCTTTATCCCCCCCCCCCCGATCATACTCTTTGTTTCTACGTTCTCACACAGCGCTCAACTCTGGGCCAATCTTTAAGAAAATTCGCACTCAGTTCGGACACAAACGGTGCACAAGTTTTCTTGTTTGTGCGCTTTTCTACTCTCCATTTCATTCAACTTTCCAATTACTACTTGTTTTCCCGTTAGTAAACTTCATGTTTGTGCTCAACTCTTGCGCAATAGTTAACTCACATTCGAATTGGTGGATGAAAAGTACGTAGTTATACGACTAGAGCCTTCGTCATTGTTGTTGTTTGTCACGAACTGAATCCTACCGTACGAGTTTGGTATGAGCTCAGACGTTTGAGACGGCATTTGAATTCTTTGCGGAGCTGAACGCGTTCAAGCCCGAAATGTTGATCATTCCCGTTACATTTCTGTTTGCTGAAACAGCGCATCTGTCGACAAGCGAGGCGTCGAAGGGCTCGTCAACCAAAACGAAACATTTGAAAGGGAGAAATGGTGAAAATGGGGGGGAAAAAATGGTGGGCGATAAACCAAAGTTAAGGCAAATTATTCAGTCGCGGGGAGGACGAAGGAGCGGAAAGGGGCTGGAGGCTAATCCAATAAGAGCCGTCCGTCCGCCCCTGGCGCTGGCCTTCTTTTACTTTGGATGTTGAAGGCTGGTAATTGGGCATCAAAGAGGAGGAGAGGCGCGAGGTCCCTCAGTCAATATTTGGATTTGATCTGTCGAGACCACAGAAGCTAACAAGAGAATCGCTCCGCTCCGCCCAGACCCGAGGGTTTTGTAAGCCCTTCACCTGACCGCCCGCTCGAGTCCTCAGCTCAGCTCAGCTCAGATCCGTCCCAACGACCATTTAATCGCTGCTCGATTCCCTTCCGCGGTTTAGCTCTCGAAACGAGCAACGTAATTAAATCTCTGGTTGTTCAAAACGTTTTCTGGGTGACCCGAAATGCTCAAACTCCTCAATGGCAGTGCAGACTCGTGAGCTCCAGCCGCCCGAGAAGACAACTGAAAACCGCCATCAATTACGAAAATGTTTTTTGGACGCTCAATCGAATCGTCTTGTTTTTACTTTTCTTAACACAAAAAAAAAAATTCAATTACTAATCAAAATGCACTTTTTGCTCTCAATGAACATCTTCGTAAATACCGTGGAGGCAATTTAAGTGTTTTGGTAGAATCCCAGAACAGTGGCCACGGGCACATTGGCGTGGAACTTTGGTTCGCGATTTGGAACGTTTACTACCACCGATACTTGTGAGCTTAACAGTAGCGGTAAGAGTTGAGCAAAGATTTGTCGTAAAAGTAAATGTAAACAATGCACGCGAAACTAAGTCAATGTGAACAAACAGTGCGCGCCTAATGCAGGAGACATAATAAATGTCACTCGGGTAATTCGACCGAACAGACACTGACGACGACAAAAATTTTAAAAAATATCACTCACTTCTGAAGTTACGTATCCGAACTTTGGGGGGAGGATAGGCTGCTTTAATGGTCTCGATGAATTGCGTCATAATGTTGGTCGGCTGATGTCGCCGCCAAATATATTCACATAAATATGAATCTAAGAAACCAGCCTTTTCACACAATTTCATCCATCCACCACGTTCAGGACATGCATGCTTGTAGGAGATGACATTGATACACCAATACACCACACTTCGTAAGCCTTTTTCTCTCAATCGATCAATCAAATCGGTATTAATTTGCCTATGCATGGCTGTCCGGTCGAATAATATCAAAAAAATAAACTTGAAGAGGGCAGGGTGGAAAGCACTAAAGCAGGAAAAGCCGGGCGGGCGCGAAAAACAAACGCATACGGAAAGAAATGGTTACGCAACCATGGTGGCAACTCGACAGCTCAAGGACGATATTCCGGTCACATAGATGACATAGTTCAACGGTTAGTCGAACGATTTAATTCGTATTTAAAAGGATTCTACCGTTTGACAGTTGCCAGTGATGAAAGTTGTTACTAGCACCAGTATCAGTGACGCTAGTAAACATTCCGAATCGCGGACCGAACAACCGGCCAAATGTGCTCGCGGCCATTGTTTTGGGATTAACCAAGTTTTTTTCTTCAATTTTTTGCAAAAATGGCTTTACTGATTTCGTTTTGTCGGTTCCTCCAACCGGCCAAAACTGTTATATTTTTTTCCATGATTGTTCTCAAACAAGTTGTTGTCGAAGGTTAAACCCAAAATGCGCCAAAAAACTTGTTTTCGAGTTAACAAAATGTTTTACAGCGAACGCCTCTCGGACTTTTATCTTCTTACCTGAGCCTTTGACAAATCTGTACCCACGTTGGCTTGTTTACAACTATTTCTACAACCTAATAAGACACCGATAAGCCAAAATGCATTTCGAAGCTCAATAATGAGGTGTTATCTGCAATAGAAAGAAAGGAAGAGGCTCAGAAATGAGCCACGAATTGCCATTATCCATTTTATCACTTTTACATTTAACTTATTGTCTTTTGCTAATAATCGCCTAACGTCAGTTCTCTCAGCATCGCAGTAAAAATGCTGTTTACGGAGATCTAAGTCTATGGAGGGTTTATCTGTAGATAGTTGAACTATTGTGGGCCAGGAAGGGAAACAGAGAGAGTCCGTGTTTAAAATTGTCTGAGTTCTACTGGCCGTTAGGAGGTGGCAGAAGTAAGGGGGGAGAAGTGAGATAAAGGAAGGGGTCAAATGAAGGAGAGGGGGTTTTCAACTGTTCTTAAAAACAAGCTCGACGGTTTACATCAAGCTCGAAGGGCGCCTTTAATTAGTTTATGTATAACATCTTCCATCAACGGCCAAATGAAAAGCCAAAATAGACCAAAAAATTCGGTTTTCTAACGCCCTCTTCTTGTGCATAGTAACTGCCAAGTTGATGTGGATTAAACTCGTTAAGGGGTTTTTAACAATATGTACCGAGAGCAAGAGGGCAAGAGAGGTATAGGCGAAACCCAGTATAGGCGAAGAGCAATGAGATTAATGAGGGCAGTGTTGCTACTCGCACACTGGTTAATTGAACGCTCACTCGAGATGCGACAGAGATAAAGTTCAGAGTACAGTAACTGGGAGACGGAGTTCATATACAGGTGTTTATCTGTAGATAGTTGAACTATTGTGGGCCAGGGAGGGGAACAGAGAGAGACCGTGTTTAAAATTGTCTGGCCGTTAGGAGGTGGCAGAAGTAAGGGGCGAGAAGTGAGATAAAAGAAGGGGTCAAATGAACTGGGGAAATACGTTGTTGGCTCGAGAAATAGCAAGGCTAAGAATACTGAAATGAAAAGAATAAAGGAAATTGACAGGTGGCTCTGATCCTGTAAGTCCCATCAGCTCGACATTGGGATCTCCATTGACGGTTGAGGAGCTGAGCTACACTTACTTCACAAAGATTCCTGTAACACTCCCTAGTAATATAGCCGCAGCCCGAGGTACGACGAATTCTTGTTTCCTTAAATGCAGCTTTAACCCCATTGATTGTCCTCATGTTAAATTGACGGAAAGTACTTCAATAGTATCAGACTCCGTATAAATATTTTGGTGAAAATGCTTGGGGAGTAGATGCAGGGCCTGCACACCGAATTTACATGAAGTGCGAGGGATGTTGTGTGAGGCGCGATACCAGATCTTATAGGCCGTGTTTCGAAGTGGTTTCAACCTCGGCGCTCTAATCCGCGACGCGTGATTTCAAATAGGAACTGGAAGCCCATCAAGCAATTAGGGCCGTATGTAAATGAATGAGAGGTGGTACGAACAGGAATTAATTCTAATTTCATCCCCTGGAGAGTTGAATCGTGGAGCAGGTAACGAGGGCAGGCGTTAAACTACTCTCCTTCCAAGACTCCAGCCTATTTACTTCTGATCGACCGAACAATTCGCGGTTTTCAGTTTTCAACTCGGCGAAGTCTCGATTTACGCAGAAACTTGAGCAGTACAAGGGACCTCTTGCCCTTCTGCTGCCGCCGGTAATTAGGCGGATTAAACCGGGAGCCCAGTTTGGAAACGGCTTCAAAACCAGAGCCCTTTTGAATTCCACAGAACGAGCCAACTGTTTGATCCCGTTCGTTCGCGTTGTCAGCGGATTATCCAACCGCATTCTCGGGCAACAAATAGTGCACGTTTATTTAGTTGTTTCGAACGCTATTATTGTAGATTAGTTTTGTTGCTTCAATAAGTAGAGAATGAGTTGGAAAACTATTTGTGTCGTTGTTGCTATTGGTTGTCGCAGGGATGCTTCAAGGGCTCTCGAGAGGCGACCAGGGGCTGATGGGTCCGCACCACCAACCGCTGAGCCACCCATTGAGCCACGCGCCATCCTGGGCAGCTTCCACGCCGCCTGACGATCTCCCTCACAAAGGTAAAAAAGTGTTTATATTACGACCCCCTCCGAGACAAACTTGAATCGATTGTAAACCATGCAGTTACAGTTAAGTTGCAATTTATTGGCTCGAGACTTTGTGATTTGGAAACAGCACATGGAAATCGAAACCAAAAACACCGCTACACTTTTGAGAAATGCAGCCATTCATTGAGGGGAGATATCTCCCAATTCATTCCACCTCATTCACACCGCTAGAACTAAAAGTACCAAAACCTTTCCTTTTATCGACAACAACTTTGTACACACGTGGGACGAAGAGTAACACTAGCCAGCGAACTGTGTCGGTCCACCTGTCTAGGGGTCTGCAACGCATCAATCAATTCCCCCCCCCCCTTTATCACCCTTGACGGCTATGGAAATTGCTCATAACCAAACAAAGAACCACATTAGTCCAGTCATTTCCTCGCAAATAGACTTACAGACACACACACGCAGGCCAAGCGCCCTTTGGTTAGCGGGAAGCAAAAATGGCCCTATAAAGCAGAGATACTAGATTATTAAAAGTGTAATGGAACGATCCTGGGGTCAATTGCAATAGCGAGCCACTTCCTTGGATAATTAGTGTATTATTGCAGAATAGTCAGCTTCGTTCGATAGCGTCTGCGAGATTAAATACATCGCGCCTGTGCGGGTCGCTGGCAGTCATCTCCCCCCTCCATCTTGTTCATCATCTTCCGACTTACACTTTTGCGTCGACGTTCCAGTAGACGTTCCTTTGTCATCACAGATTCCGATTGTACTTACTGGCTCCCATTAAAAGACACCCTAGCGATCGTGGTCTAGTGGTTAAGACAATGGTTCATAAGCCTGACGAATGTCGGTTTATTGGATCGGAGCTCCTTGCGACATCTCCAAACCCCCCTCGTAACAAAAGCGAAACCAAATTAAAATGGAATGACAAAAAACGTATTGTGAAATAAATAACGGAAATAAGAAACAAAAAAGTATATCCGACAAAAAGGGAAATAAATGAATATGTTTTTGTCCCAGAGATACTCTCTCAAGAAATTAGAGTTGGTTTTTTCACTCCTTGCACAAACTACTATTACGATTCATGTTATTGAAAAAATGGCTTCAACAAGTTAAATAAAACATGCATAACAAGACATTTCGTTCAATTCTCAAAGAATGTCTAAGAAGACCTTTCGCTCAATTTATTAAAATTCATCAGGTCTGCACAACCTCCAAGGAACATGTAAATCACTTACGTACTAATGAGTTTGAGTGAATATTGACGTCACATGTCTCGATAAATAGACTGGTGAGAGTGAGTCTTTCGGTCATTTGTGAATATTGCGTCATGGATGTAGCGCTTGACTAGACGAACTGTGCTCTAGACTGAACTTGAGCGTTGTATTTTGTTTTCGATGACACAAACATGAGCTCTTTCTTCAGTTAGTTCAGAATCAAGTGGCCTTGGAGGGGAAAAGAAGTATTGGAAAGAGGAAGAGCTTCTCGTTGAAGAAAAAAAAAAAAATGTAAATCGCAAGGTCTGGGATTAATTAATAAGAGCTGACAACTGAGGAAGAGGCCAAGAGTTAATGAATTTAGGTTCGTCGGATAAAACTGTCACCTTTTCAACGGCAGTGTTTTTGAAACGCGAGGCGATAATTGGGGGGAGAGTGGCGAAGAATGACGTAATAAGTTGTAAAATTCGCGTTGTAAATGGCAAAAAACGACGAAGGTCCAAGTGAATCAATTGTGAGAGCGTCAACAAGAACAATCTCGGAGCGGAGAAATGATAGTAAATGCAGGGCACGTGGAGTGTAGAGGCGGGAGCAGTACAAAGTTGCACGGCTCCCAGACTCCCCTTCACGTGAATGGCCCTATTCACACCGGACTACTCTTCTCTTGTGCCGCTTCTGTCTTCTACCTCCGGCTCGTCGGAGCGTGATGTTTTAATTAATTAATTCTAAATGGTTTCCGAAGTTCCGCCAAAGTTTCAGCTTTTTCGACTCAGCGGTAACAAAATAAGCGGCTCGTTTTGTGTGTTTGGGTTTGAATTACCTCAACTAAACGAAGCCCTCTGACACTGACGCGACACCCGACAGGCCGGAACATCTCAGGTTCGATTTAAGGATCCACTTCCTCTCCCTCATTTACTCCCCTTTTCACAGGTGAGCTCTTTCGAATTAATTACTCGAAGCCCCATTTTCCGACTAAATTAAAATTTGAGTGTTGCTGCTTGGTGATGAAAGGCAGAGCGCTAGAAGTAGCGGTTAATTAAGGACCCTTGCACAACCGCTGCTTGACGGAGGATGCCCAAACCCCAGATCCTGAACTGATGGTGGTTCGATTAGTTAATTTCTTCACTGGGACGTTTCAAGTTCAGTTACATCGACCGAGAGTCAAAATAAAAATCTAAAGCAATGATCGGACTGCTGACCAAAATAACGGCACGACCAGAAAACGGCTGATTTAAACCCGAAAGAAATTATTTTAGACTATGTGTCCACAAGGAACTGAATACTCGATCCAAAATAACAGATTTGGAACAGTTTTGTGTGCAAGACCGCAAAACCACTCAGCCCCCCCCCCTCCTCCCTCGCTCACCACCTATGATGAGCTGATTGGTGTGAATCATTAAAAACCTAAATTGAGAACTTGGTTGGGCGTTCCGCTTGAGAAACCCTTTTCACGCTCACGGCATCCTGAGTGGAAGGAAAACCCTAACAGCAAAACTACTCAGTGTCAGCTCTAATGTTTCACAGGTCCACGCCTCTTCCTAAGAAATTTCAGGTTTTTCCTGCAAGAGTTCACCATACCCAAGATGTACCATGACCATTCATCGCTCCCTTCCAAGTCTCTGGCACTGTGGCACTGCTTGTCCTCATCTGTACCACGCCACTTGGGTTAAGGGGCAGTCTGACGCATTGTCCGCAGTGAGAGAATTCTCACTGTCCTCTTGACAAGTGGCAGAGACGCTTCACAGTTGAAATATCGGTACAGCAGACTGACTAAGTCTGGCTAGATGGTCTGCCCTCTCATTTCCAGTGAACCTTTCAAGCTCTATCAGAGTTTGCTCAAGAGTGCAGCCGCAACCTGTACTCCCTCACCAGTTTTGACGTTTTGAAGTTCTTCAGCGCCTTGCAAGACGCTTGACCATCAGTTGTATTACTTTATCGTCAATTATGCATTATGATGTTCCGAGCAATGAGCATGAATCCCGGCTTGAAAAACCGTTGGGGTGGAAAGTAGAGCAAAAAATCCTCTCAAAGCCCCCTGGCACTGCTGGCACTGCTCCCCAGTGCCAGCACCCTCCTGGGTTATAGATCCATCTGTGTAGGTGTTCATACCATTGGGAGGCCCAAAGACTTCAGACATAGTATTCTTTCTGGTTGCACTTTACATTTCGTGTTGAACTCGTACTTGGGCACTATAATGTCAGCGACCTTGCCGAGCTTGCTTACTGCGTAAAGGTTTCTAAGATCCTGAATATAGCCAGGCTGCTACAGCTCTCTCTCTCTCTCTCGCTCTGAAGGCAGCTCTGTACAACAATCGACTCATACGAGATGATTGATCTCACAACGCCCTCTTAAAACCAGCAGGCCATTCTACGCTTTAAGCCCCATGTTCTTCCATTGATAACCCTCACCGCGTGGAACCCGGAAAAATACGAAATACACTCTACTTTCGGAACAGCTCGTGAGGCTGATGCAAGTTTGTGTTAATTTGGTTAATTTGGCTAATTAACGAAACTGAAGCATAGCGAATTAGGGGAACCATTTTTCTAGTCATCAAAACAATTTAGCTCGTTCATTTCCTAGATAATCGTGCGTGATGACGGCTATACAGTATACACGTAATATAAGTTTACTTATTGGTAATATGGACGCATATATAATTTTTGGGAATTATAGAACGAATATATTTTACTACACCAAATGCCGTGTGGTCATTTACATTTTATTTCTTCGACTTTCCCGCCTTTCTAGTCGTCGTGTTTCGACATCTTGTCAAAATTCGAATTTCTCAAGTTTCCGAAACGTTGTGAATAAAATTAGTTTCGAGCGGAGAAGGACAGAATCGATTAGTTTCTTTTTCGGGGAGAGGATCTCGATAAATAAATTTAAATAATAGTTGCAAGACAAAATAAGGACGGTTGGGATTGGGATAATAGAAGGGCTGAAGGAGAATATCGATTAAAACGTGAAACTGACGTGAAAATAAGCAAGATTTTTCGATATGGAAGCTCTAGATTTTTTCATTCCGAGCCACTGCGCGGCCGCCGAGCAGTGGCTCGATTTCGAAACGGCGCGGTGCAAACAGGTTGTTGGTCCGGTTCTGTTGCGAATCTGAGAGGAGCCGAAATGAAGCGAAATACTCGAAAAAGGGCGTTTTTAGGAGAAAAAGTGAGAATATTATTAAATGTAGGGAAGCTAAAGAATAATTTGTAGAGTCGTAACTCGGGCTTTTTGTCACATTTGGAGGTCTATGGCTGTTCTTTATAACTCGCGCAGTCGGGGTTTGGAAGGGCGGTAAGTGGTGTGGAGGGGGAATCAAGTAAAGAGGTTGAGCGAGACGTCAGAGGGGGGGGGGGAGAAGCGTGTCCCTCGTAACAATAAATAAATATATATATATATACGCCAAGGGGCTACCTCGAATGTTGGTGCGTCTTGCCAACCCCGGAACTTCTGCCCCTCGCAATCCAACGACTCCTTTCTCTTCTCACTTCTCGCCGGAATAAATCACGAAGTCTTCCCACACAGACTCAGTACCGCACTAACACAACGGCTCTCTCCGACGATCCCCGACCCCGAAATATATTTGGGTTTTCGAGTCCGTCAGGGTGTCGTAAACAATATTTACATTTCCCTCGCCCCTCCCGCTCAGAATCCAGTGGGACGGTTATCACGTTACCGACTTTCCCCGATATTTCACGACCTTCTTTGATTTATCCCTCCGTTGGATGAGATCTGAACTGTTTGCCGACTGTTACGCTGAAAAACTATTTTCGTCGAAAAATATTTAAAATCGGCAACAGCATCTTTAATCTGTGCGGGCGTGAGTGGAACTGTCATCGTCACTAGCCAAAATTTTTTGATGCGCGCGTGATGAAATCTAAGGTTTATTTGTGAAAGTCGACAAACCAGTGTCTGCAGAAGCAAGCGCAATGTCAAAACATCGTCAGTATTTTGTATTGCCAGTGCATGTCGTGGAACACCCGCCCGTTGATGAAATGTTATCAATGACTAAGCCGATATTAGTCAAAATTGTCAAAAATCACACAGAATATTAGTAATAATTTGGGTTCGTTGCAAACAATCGCGTATCTGAAGAGAAACAATACAAAATACTGACGATGTTTTGACATTGAGCTTTCTCCTGCAGTTCACACAATTTCGAGTTAGTGACGACAGTGGAACGCAGACGGGGTTAGAAATTTGTATTGTAATTGTTGGGTTCGTTCCGTCAGTAGGTAAATTACCTATTAGGTGAGTCCGTCTCCTCTGGATGAATGATTTAAGGCATACCTTACAAAGTAAATCGTCTGGCCGTTAAGTTCTGACGTGAATCGAAAGCGCTGCCCACAGTATCTCACCAGCCAGAGAAGACGGACTCACCTAACAGGCACGTTAACTTTGGAAATTTGTATTTCGAGTTTCCTTTCAACGTATTTTGTCTCCATCCTCTTCCTATTTAAATCAGTGTGAGAAGGTTTTCACGCCAGCCAAAAAGAGTAACTTTCTGTTTGCTCCATCACTCAAAACAAACTAATTTTTAACGATATCCAAACAAATATATGTATTCGTGTGTACGGATGGCGACAAACGTCCAACCAAAATGTCATTTCTCGCGTGAGTCACCCGAGTTCCTTTTCCTCTTGCACTTTTCTTGTTTCCGTTCTTGAACTGAACCGAAAGACTAAAATTTGACCTAAAAGTATTTGTTTTAATTTCCACGGTTATGTTCGTAACTAAGGGAACGGGGTTACGCTATTTCACCGACAATATCTGGGGAATTTGAAGGAAAAAAGCCGCTTCAACTTTTTGCTAAAACGGCTCTAACGAATTGTATCCGATTCACAGCGTATTGTAAAAAAAAAAAAACAGTACGCAGTCCTCCATAAATATTTCTCCGAGACTCCTTTGAACGGAAAAAATGAAATGCTCCGTAAAAACGCCGTTATTGGCGCACTGTTCAACCGACTTTAATCGAACTGCTTTATCAAACATGTCTCCAGCTCGATTATTTGTCTATTTGTCCATTGAACGAAAATGGGAGCCAAAACACACCAGGAAAAGAGATTTTTCGAACTTTCCTATTTTTTCTCGAATGCTCTCAAAACCTGCTCCATCTTTTTAATTCAACTCAGAGAGTTCTTAAAACCTATATTTCGTTTTGCCGTAAAGTCGTCGCTTGGAACCCGTAGAACAAAGCTGAGGTACCTCTGGGTCGTTGAACTTTGGGTAGTGGTTGGTAAAGTTGTGCTACGAGTCGCACCAGGTGTCTTCTATTCTGAATCGAATGAGACTAATCGCGCATCAACGGTTTTAGTTGCTTTGAATTTCACGTTTTTGTAACAAACGATTTGCGGTTACCTAATGAAATGATTATTAGTCGACGGGTTTTTACTCAGATTTCGATGACGACGTCCTACTCTGAATCACAGCAAATGGCTAATTTCAGTTATGAAGCAGGTTCTTCAGACGATCTATAAACTTTGGCTTGCCAGAACTGCCGATTTTTACTTTTTTTTTTGCAAGAGTTATAGACTATAGATAGATAAGTATGATTTTCATCTCTGATCCTTCAAGTACAACAAAACAATCCACACACGTGCCTAAGTAGAAGAACGAGATACTGTACTCTGACATTCTGTGAAACATGAAGTATACAACATTGGACACACAAACATGCGTGACGCAACCCTTTATGGTTTTTGTTTAAGCCACAGGCCACAGTTTCAAATCAACATTTAATTTTCGGCATAAGTTTTGAAGCGGAATAATAAGATTATCACAATGGTATTTATGATAAACGTGACGTTTGGTCTCTCTCCTGTGAGAATGGGATGGTTAGTTTTTTTGTTTTTTTTTAATTATGCCACGGCGCGGTTACGGCAGAAGTGCCATGCGCTCTCGAGCAGCCCAGTAGAGTGCAGCGGTTTTTTCCCACTTGCACTCAGTCACTGCCAGTGATTGGCGTGCATCTTCCAGTGCAGTGCACGTATTGAGATGGATGGACGTCATCTCTTCGTCGGAGTTGCAGAGGGGGCACAGTGGGTCATTTGCCAGCCCAATGCGGTGGAGATGTTTCCTCAGGTAATCGTGTCCAGTAGCAGCGCGAAAACATGCCACTGACACCCCCCTGGAAGCGCTTGTTGGGGCTCTCTGTTTCGGGTCATTAAGGATGCTCCACTGTTTACCCTCAGAGGCTCGTCTTAGAGTTTCTTTGGCTCTTTGGCTGAGTCGGGACTTGAGCATTCTTTTCGAGGCAGTGTATGGTATTGCTGGGGTTGGCTGGTCCATCTCTGCTCCTTTTTTGGCCAACTCGTCAGCGCGCTCGTTTCCCTCTACTCCACAGTGGGAGGGTACCCATTGGAAGGCAACAACCTTTCCCTGTGTTAACGCGCACTGGACGAGTGATCGGCACATTAGAACATCCTCAGAGTCGGTATATGAACTGGTGGTCACTGCCAAGATCGCAGCCTGAGAGTCATCCAACATCACAATGTTTGCGGTCTCCAGGCCAGGGATCCTCTCCAATGCCAATCGAATAGCCCTTATCTCGCCATCAAAGTTGGTAGCGAGGCGTCCCACTGGGCAGCAGATCTGGAATCTCCTACAATATACCCCTGCTCCTGCATTATTATTCGCTCCCGCCGCTGATCCATCAGTGAATATATGTAACCAGGTACAGGGCGGGAAGCGAGTGGCGATAGTTTCAAGAGCAAAGGCCCTCAGCTCTACAGGCAGGTACTCATCCTTGTTTCCTGGGTGCAGCAGGTCGAGGTAGTGTGCAGCAGTCATCATCGGTCGCAGACTGGCTGCACTGGGGAATGGCAGGCGAGAGACACCGTCCAAGTCCTCCTCTTCCTGAATTACCTCTGCTTTAGCTGTGAAAGTTTGCTGCGTGCTAAGCCTCTGATGACTGGGCCTGTAAGTGGTCCAATAAGGGTCTACTCCTCGCTTGACTCTCTCCATCAGGGATAAGGCTAGCAGGTCTCTTCTTGTGCCCATAGGTTCGAGGCCAGTCTGGAGCTGCATGGCAGCTATGGGAGTGGAGCGGGGGTTGGTTAGTAAGTTACATTACCAATGCTGACCATTACCATGTGATGATAGGGAGAAAAACTTTACTCGCCGAACCTGTGATTGAACCAGGTTCTGCTGAGTGGCAGACCAGAGTCATGACCCCTACACCACTTTGTCGACGACAGTAATTGTCTACTTTCTGTGGTAGAATACGACATGAATATGAAATAGATTTGAGAACGTCGGTCGCTCGTTGTAGGAGCTATCTGACGATCCTTTTTTTGGTTTATTATTCATTCTGAATAATAACCCTATGTTTTCGGGCACGAAAAATTTTTTACACCCCCCCCTCAAAAGTTGATACTTTACGTTTCATGACATGGAGATTCCAAATTTGCAATGTCCGTCCGCCGTCCCCGTCCCCGTCCCCCGTCCCCGTCCCCCGTCCGCCGTCCGCCGTCCGGGCCGTTTTGTGCCTTTAACGTGGTCTAAAATTCGTTCTTTCGCCCAAAAAATCCGATTTGGTATCTAGTTGTGCCCGCCATCTCGGCAATCCGATCGGACGAAGCCCGTGGTTGTAATGGGCAAAAAACGGTTAAAAATTAACGAAACGCAGTACAACGCGGGAGCTACAAGCGTTTCGTCGTTTGAATTCCCTCCGCCCCGCCCGTCTCATTAAAAACCAACCGCTCTCGAGGCGAGCGAGTGCGGCCTCCCGCTCGCTTCCCTCCCAACTTACTCTTCCAATTTCCCCGACGTTTTCGTTTTAATACGATTCAATTTTTTTAGATTCTTTCGTTTCATTCTCATTATGTTTTTTTCATAGATTTTTGGTTAAATTTTGATATTAGTATTTAGCGTGCATGTTTTCATATTAAAATTCAGTTTTTCTAGATACTTTCGTGTTTTTTTTTGTTTATTTTAATATTACGATTCAGTTCTTTTCGGCCTTTTTTTGGGTTTCATTATGATATTTTTCGATGCTGAATCGAACAGGATGGGTCTCGGAGCATTAATGCTAGGTCAAGCTGATTATCCGAATAATAAACCGTTGTGTAATAATTTGCAGCGTTTTTTAATTGTGACCGAGCTGGGTTCATTCTGGTTTGAAAGACACGACAAGTTGAGGCCAGTTGGTCCAATCAATCACTGGGGACCGCACATTTTTCGCTGAGAAAGGGCGATGCTCTTCAGCCCTGATCTTTCAAAATACTATAATGTTTCACTGCATGGCGAGTATTAAAGTGGAAGAAGCGAGGAAACCAACATCCGCGTTACTTTGAAGGCCACAGTATTATTAAACGCTGTCTGTAGGACCCAGCGGGTGCTAAAAAGTTGTGTCTCTTCGACAGTCGAGAGTCGTGTGTGAAGCAGCCAGAGCAAATTTGAGACAAAGAGTTGTGACGCTTCTCGTCTCACTATCAAGAGAAAAGGTCGTCACTTTGCATGAAATGATTTGAAGGGACGTAAACAAAACCAGCGCGTAAAGCACTTTCTTTCACTCGAGTTCCCGAACTCAATTCTTTTAATGCTGTGACAACAGAAAGCTCGTAGTCTCAAGTCTCCAGGTGACATTGCCAGAATATATTCTTAAGTTGGAGCGTTGGATCCTTGTTTCGTGCTCATTTCTAAGTAACAAAAATCCTGCTAACCATCGACCCTTATGCAACGTATTTATCAACATGTTCGGGAATTACATTCGGGCTATTTAACACGAGACGACGTGCAGTAACTACTACCTCCCTAGTTTCGTCAACAAAGTCAGTTTTGGGGCGTCATCCTTCACATCAGGTGATCGTTTAATCAGACTACAACAGGAAGGTGGAGCAGTTAAATCGCTGAATTTGAGATGGCTGCGGAAAGGTGTTAGATGCGTCGTGTTGACACATTTGTTTGTCATTAGCTTGTAACTATACTTTTTTACCGCTTTTATGAGTGAAACGAGACCTCGAGCATTGATTATTTTCGTTTAAGAAGCGATGGAATAAAGTAATCGGTGTGATTACTCGCTGTTGAGGTTTGGACTCGTCGCAACGACTGCTACTTTAGGGAGGTCAACTCCGCTCTATTAACCGAAGAAGTAGTTTCTCACCGAGCAACAAATGGACAATTGAATGGGCCGGAGGATCGACGGATGACGCCCCGGAATGGGAAATGCGCGTAACTAGGAGAGTGTGCGGCTTCGGTTGCTCCAGAGCTGGCTTAAAATCTTAATCCAGGCTCGAACGAAGGCATCTGCTATGCACGAACATGAAAGCAGGCGAGGAAGAGATAAATAACTGGCGCGGCTGGGATGAAGAGCAGGAGAGAGGGGTATGGAGGGGAATGCTGTGCGTTGAGGTGAGGAAAACACATGTAATCACATTAGAGCACGGGTGGCTAGAGCCTCCGAAGCGTTCAGTGTTATCCGAAAAAAAGGTGCCGCATTCAATGGAAAACCGTCCCCCTGAGGGGTCATTGTCAACTTGGCACCATTGTTGCCCTTTCCTTCTTCATCTCTATCCGTCTCCCCTTTTAAGGAAATTTCATTGAAGACTGGACTCCACTCCCTCGCCAGTCGCCAACGTTAGAACGGCCGTTATGAGTTTTAACGAGGGTCCGACGTGTCAGGGGCTCCTTAATATTACCTTCTCTCAGACATAATTTACCACTGAAAACCTTCCCTCCGATGGTCACTTCATTTGCAACACAAAACCCATCCCTTGACAACGTTGACTACGACGATTATTCTATTATGACAACCTGATTGTAGAAATCAAAATTCATCGGAGAAGCGTTTTACTCGACTTGTTGGCCTAATATTTTCCCCATTAGCCGCGTTTTTGCTGCTGTCGTCCTGCATCTGATTAGAGCGACTGCCCAAAATCTCGAAGGCAACTTGTGCCCGAGCGGACACTGCGTTGCTAATTACTTCCACAGGGGACCTTTTCCTCAGCCCCTCACGCTCTGTGATTCCTCCATTTCCTTCAAAATAATTGATCCTCATTTATGTTGTGCAAAATCCGGACTTTTCGCTCAGGGCTAATTCCCGCGTAGTGAACAAATTCGGTAGTTCGGTTACATCTCTGTTTGTCTGGTGGTCTGAGGAGCTATGTCACCAGTCCCCCTCCCTCGACTGGTTCATTATGATTTGACCCGTTACATGCGCGAGAGGTATGGCCAGGCGCCTCCCGTATAAAACATAGATTGAAGTGTCGGTACATTGATGACCTTAGTTTCAAGCATCCACCTCGTACGTACGCAAAAAGATGCCGATCCTGCTCAGAACGATCCTCAGAAACACCAACAGCCCCAAAGTGCTGCTTTGATGATTAACTGCTACTGTCTTGATGTGGCTCGTCTGAACCGAATATAAAAAGTACTGGAGAAATGAATCAATTTAGTAAGCAGAGTCACATCAATGTTTGACGATTGCCCTGGGAAGCATGAATAAATGTCGTTCCTCTATTTCACCCTTACTACTACTGGCATTTGGGAGGTTAACCGTTCGAAGGCTAATAAGTCTGAATAGAATGGTGGCTCGTCTAGGCTTTCCACATAACGTCCGATGTACATTCACGCTCTGGGTCGATCTGGGGGATTTGGCGTTCCATCTGTCTCTACCACTATTCCGTCCTTGCGCCTGCTTGTTTCACAGACATCTGGCTGGGATGCCGCAAGCGCTGTGGCTGGTGTGACATGGCAACTCCATCTGCCCCCAAGCCCAGTAAGCCTTCGGAGTTTGTGGCTGCTCTGCGTGGTTCAGTTGACGACTGGGAACTCCGGCAGTGTGCTGACTCCTCCTACTCTCCTGCGTGGGTGGAGTGGGCTTCAAAGGGCATCCATGGAAGAGATTGGCACTTTTACACCGTTCGTATGGCGTCACTGCCTACAGCAATTAGTTGTACTAGAGGCGTTGTCTACAGTAACCAGTTCGAGTCATCGAATCATGTGTTGCAGGTGTATCCGCGTAATAATGGGGGCCATGCCAAACGTCATGACGCAGTCTGTAAGCAGATCGCTGGTGCATTGTCTGCTTGAGGGCTGGGAAGTGATGAGAGAGCGATACTACCGGGTTACGTCTGGAGAAGGACTGAGGCTTGACATCGTCGCCACTGGTCCCGACCCCCCTGGATGTCCAAGTAGTACCTGGCAGCCGGGATCTTGCGCTAACTTAGCAAACCAAGTGGCGCAAATATGACCGGACGGACCTTCGTATGGAGGTCTTGGAACCTCGTGGAATGGAGGCTGGAAACATCTGGGTTGCTGTATTCACTGTGGCCTGGCACGGCGTGAAGCGCAAGAATAGTACTAAGGAGATGCGTCGTCTATGATGACGGGTAAAAACGGCTATAACGATTTTGATTACATCTTTTGTACAGGCATCTCTAAATGACATCATAATACCATAAAATTGACTGTTGTGAGAAAATGACAAAAATCGATTTTAGGTTTTTTTCCCCTCATAAACTCCGCTCAAATGTTACTAGAATCGACGTGGTAGTCCAATCAAGTGCCTAAACGATGAACGTTCGATAACGCTCATAAGATGTATAGGAGCTACCGCAGAAATTCCAGAATTTCAACCCCCACCGTTTGAGCTCCTACACGACAGTTTTTCCCCGATTATTCCGAAATAGTGAACGATCCTTCTCAAACAAATTAGGTAGACAGTTTCGTGAATCACCTGTGAATTGATTGCTCAATAATTGTCGTGGCACAAGTAGGCTCCGCGCAATAAATTCGAGAACCCAATACACCTCCCGCTGTCATGTAGAACGTTTTTATAAGCAGAATGAAAAACGGAACTGATTAGTTTCTCGAGTTAAGAAAATGAGGAAAGTTGTGTGATGAGTCGCATCAGACATTGTTGTATGGAATTTGTGGTAGAACTTCTTCGATTATGACGCAAAATAAAGTGGCGGTAATTGAAGGTCGGTATTTTACGCGCAACGACATGGATTCGGACTATTCAATGCATCGTCTGGCTGATTGGTAGTTGTTGGTTGGTGCGGCTCATTCTTGCAAGCCGATTGTGGCAGCGCGAGTTACAATTACCTCACTTCTGCGGAAGGCATGACGGGCTGGAATCTACCTTTTCTCGCTCTCCTCGAGGTGCAATCAACTCGACTCGGGTCTTAATTAGCCGTTTTTTTTTTCGTCAAAGAGCGAGAGAAAAAATGGTTAAGAAGCAATGATTTCAATGCAAACTTTCACAGCCCTCTTGGGAGGTCCCGTGATTCATCCGTTTTTATATTGATTTAAGGGGAGGATGGCGCAAGGGATGCTCTCTACTTCTACTCCTGCCTTTATTCACGAAGGCATTCAATGTTCTTAGTCACCCCTCATTGAAGAAATGCGCTTTTCAACGCCTGCTGGGCTAATTATTCGCGCCGTAACCCCAATCGCTCCTTTCCTTCCTCAGACTCCCTTCCTCTCGTCTCTCTCATTCTCTCTCACTTCCCTTTTTCTAAGTTACTATCAACCTCTCTCCCCCGCGTTAACCTTATTTAATTCGCGTCCCGTTTTAATTCAAATCAAATCGTTTGTTGATTCGCTTAATCTCGAGCCACCGCTGAATTTCTAATTCCGCGTTTTCCTTCGCAGGTACGCGACACGAAAACAAGATACTACCCCTTCTTCACCCTTGTCGCTTTCACGCTAAACAGGTCCGTTGTAATCTCATACCTGCCCCAAATAAAACAATGCAACAACGAGTACGAGGACGGAGCGTCCTGCTGTCATCTAAAATCACATGAAACAATGCTAAAATTATTGGAGTAAATGGACTCAGAATAAATTGAAAAATCTTCGCTAAGACCTTTTTAGCTCTCGATGGAATCGTAATTCGTTTATACTTTGCACTTCGGGTTGGCGTAAGTCGAAATAGGAGAACCCTGATTCAGGGTATTACATTCATTCGTACGTTGGGAAAAACACATTGCTTCCATCAAAAAATGGCAGCAGGAACTGTGTGTAAAGTTCTCTGCAAGAACCGCTGGGCGACAACTGGGACCGTGTCGTAGGTTGTCGTAGGTTTGACCTTTTGAGCAAATCTGTACGGATCTGCTCGATGAGCTTGAGCGTAAAGGCGTATCGCTCGGAGTCAGAGAAATGGGCATTCACTGAGGATATTTCAACGAGAACGTGTCTGCATCGGCAGTTCTATAAACCCTAAAAACGTCCACATCTGCACATTCCACCTGTGCAGTTGTAAGGACTTCCTCAACATTTCTAGGAATCACAAAGTTCCTTCTTGGTTCACCTCCCTCCTCAACCTTTCCTACCGACCTAACAACAACGTTTAAGCCACTCTTCTCGACAGTTCGTAAGTTGATAGTTTTGCGAATGACCGAACGCTCTAGTGCCGCCTGGCGCTCAGTTTTCGATCTTCTCTCGAGCATGAGTTCGACGTCCGCTAATAAAATTGGTACTATTCGTCCCATGTGCCTTTATCTAGGACTCCAGTCCCCTAAAGGACTTTCTAGTAACGTTTTTCGCGTGCAAAATACGAGATAAATAGGCTTATAAGCTCGGACCGCTCAGGAAAGTGTCTAGCGGGTGGCTAAGTTTTAGGCAATCATTTAGTTGTCCTTATGGAGAAGCTTCGGAAAGGCCACTGTTCGAGTGCTTCTGGCCAGTGGGCTCTTCATATCACGAGTCATTGCTCACCAGGGCCACCAGGAGACATCGTTTTTTGACAAATGTGACGCTTCCAAGGATTAACTCGAGCCTTAAAATCCAGTTTCTGCTTCTTTGACTTTGAGTCCTTTTTTATTTCCTTACTTAATTGTTGACCAATCTGCTATATTTCAATAGACTAACTCAGTTCCATTTCAACAACTAAGCATCCTTGTTGAGTGGAGCTTTATTGGTGCTGACCTAGTGCATGTTGTGCTTCCACGCGTATTCCATTTCATGCGTGGCTATTTCGAATTAGCTCTTCATTATCCGATCCCTATGGAAAACACGTCGTAAGCCTTTTTCTTTTGAGAGGGCAACTCAGTCATGTAAATAGCAACTACCCAGCTTCACTAAATACGTTATCGTGTGAATCGAGGAGCGACTATTTCGAGGAATTTCAAGAAAGCGCTAATTATTTCAGAGATAGTCCGTTGAGAGGACTGAATGGAATGGTGTGTGTGCCTGTGGTTCGATATGCAGGGGAACGGCAAAGATAGAGATTTTCAGAGAACGGCAAAGATTTTTTAATTTTTCTTCTTTTTTAACATCCTTGTGAAAATTCGACGAACAGAGCTGGAGATCTATGAAGCGAAATGACTTTTTTCTAACTAATTCATACCTACATATCGTTTTCCATACATTTTCCCCTTTCACCCTTGAACCGAAATAACAACCAAAACGTGCCAAATATTGTATTTTTTAACCGTTTCGAAATGTCCACGTCAATTGAATTAATGAATTCGTCACTTATCAACTATTTTGCTTTCCGAAACTACTTCTGTAGCTATCCGTTGAACGGGTATATATAAGCCACGATAAATCGGAAAATGAGTTTTTTAAATTGCTCAAAAACGTCTCAAACTATTTCCACCATGAAGGAACTAAATTTTGTACTCCAAAGCCGTTTACGGTGAACGAAGTCAGCTTTGTTGATTAGTAATGGCCGTTCTTGAACATTCAGAAGAGAGTTATTTGGAATGAGTTATTAATTCTTACCCATGCTCCATGGTGGGGAGAGTCATCCCAATCCACCTTCAGGTTGTCAAGCCGAAAGAGATGTACCCCTGAGAGGTGCCCCTGGAGCTTGGTCAGCAGAAGAAAATATCTGGTGCGTTGCAACACACAACTTCCCTTAGCTCTACGTCAATTCACTTTGAACATGGCTAATTCTACTTACTCAATTCATTTATCACTCAGATCATTTGAACTTGGTCAAACAACGCTTTACGGCAGCAGGAAGCGGTAGCGCTTACAGTTAAAGAATTTATTGTGCTGCTCGTACTCATTCCAGGACCATTATTGAGCAAACGGTACCCAGAAAATTAATGAGGCTGTAAACACGGATTTTTTGAAGGAAGATAGTAATCACTTTCGCAGAGTTATTGGTTAATAATTGTTAGAAGTGGTAGTAAGCGAAACGGCAGTAGATGAAATTCAGGAATTTCTGGAGTGAGCCCCATGTATCTTATGAGCGTTTTTAAACACTCACCCTTTAGGTATTGGATTGGACTACAACACCAATTTTTTTTAACATTCTACAAGAATTCCAGCGGGGTTTATAAGAAAAAAACTGCGCTGAAAACGCTATTCGTCGAAAATTTTGATAATTTATTGTGCTGCTCTCGTCATTTTCCCACAAATGGGAATTTTATGGGATAGTTTCCTTATTGAGAGCTATCAATATAAAAAATTTAATCAAAATCGTTAGAGCCGTTTTTGAGAAAAAAAATATTTGGTGTTTTGATCACTATGATAACTATGATTAACTTTCGGTGGATTTTATTCATACCCTTATATTGACGTCCCATGGTAACCTGCGGGCGAGATATCAAGTTTTAGCGGATTTGGTACGGTGGTTTTCTCTAAAAATCGTTCAAAGACACACATACACACACAGACCATTTTCCCAAATAGTGTTTTTCGGACTCAGGAGGGTCTGAAACGTAAAGATCTGAAGAAAACTCAAACTTTTTTTTTCAGCCGATTACATAACTTTCCTCTCTACTTCGTAGAGCCAAGGAAAGTAAAAAAAAAGAGCTGTGACCCTTGGGAGGTGTCAGGACGAGTGAGACTCAGCCCTGAAGGGAAGGTGGGCTGGGGAGCTGATTCCAGCAGTTGGTCCGCAGCTCGATGAAATCAATATGAGGTGGATTTCTTCGTCACCCAGTTCCTAACAGGACATGCGGCAAGTTGGGTGCACGAATGAGAGAGCTTAAAACTGAGAGATAAACGAACGTGGTGAGCGTGAGTGAGGAAAAGATAGATGGGAAAGTCCAGGACAGGGGAAATCCGTTGTCAATTGGAAATAACTGAAGAGGTGGACTTTCCATAGGTAACAAAAGGGCTTGAGGACGAAGGTGTTTGGAGAAACAATGACTTTCTATTAGGGCTAGTGCGAACATTTTGGAGGTCAAAGACCCAGCCAATACGGCCTACCATACAGAGCATTTAGGCCGCAGGCTCATCGAATTGGTAAGAACGCAAGCCCAAACTGCCTGCACTACAGGGCAGTGGTAGACGTTGCTTCCATGCCATCTTCTCGGGCCAAGATGTCATACGATGGAAGACACTGTCTCACGCTAGAATCATTCGTTCGCTCTCTACGTTGAGTTCTAAGTAAATGTAGAGGTACATTACTCAATTTACCAGGGCAGTGCTCAGCCAGGAGAAGATGGAGCTTACTTATCTTGGGCCAGTACATCGCAGAAATGAATGATGAAGACATGAAGGAAAGACCGCTCCTGAACCTCCCAAACAACTAGGAAGAACGGATGGCTGTATGGGAATGGCGGCACGCTGCATGATTCTTATGAGGGCCAACCTGATGCAACGCGCTAAACCATTTTTGAGGAAAAAAAAATCCGTGATTTCATCACTGTGATTACTACAGTTAGTTTTAATCGGTTTTCGCTCATCCCCTAATTTTGACTTTTGGTTGGTGGTCGGCAGGTTAAATTTCGAATTTGATTTGATCTGGCTCTGCCGTTTTAACTCATTGACGTTCACAGATACGTACACACAGGCAAAATGGTGTTTTTCGGACGATGAACTTCTAATGTAAGCTACACATTTTAAGGACCTAGTACAATACTTCCCTCACACTGTGGGCTGCTGAAAGTAAAAATAATTCAAATTATTACGCAACGGTTTATTATTCTCTTGCACAGAATGATTGTGCAGCTTGACGCTCCGAGGCTCATCCTATTCGATCGAGCATTGAAAAATACTAGTAAACGATACTAAACGTGACCTGACTACGACGGCGGACTGGGGAGAAACGATAACTTTTGCTGTACCGTCCCACGAGTTTCTTCAAGTACTGGAATTTGACCCACTATATTTACTGTAATTTCATTGTTTTCCATCTTGACGCAGACACCTCTGAGACCGATGAGTTCTATTCGACTCTGGGTCAAAGAATGTGTGTGTTACGATCGATCCCAAGCGCTACGTAACTTCAACGATACTGCCAAAACCGTTTATTGCCCATAACTACAATGGGTTTCGTCCAATCCTGTTGCCAAGTAGGCGGGCACAACTGGATTCCACACGACACTGTTGTGCAAAAGAACGGATTTTGTAGACTACGTTACAGGCAAAATATGCCCTGGATGACGAACGACGGCGGTTGGACATTGCATTTTCTGGACTCTCGATGCCTTGAAACGTAAAGTGTCAAATTAGGATGGAAGGGGGAAGTACAAGAATTTTCCTGACCGAAAACGTGGGCGTATTATTCAGGATTAATAATACACCAAAAGGAGCTAGTTGGGCGCCGGAGAAGCGTATTATTGTTTAACCGTACGGAAAATGGTGTGTTGAGACGTACGAGGCCATTAGCAGCGGAAGGGTTTAAGCTCAAAATAGCTTTTAACCGTGTGGCTACCTCAATCCTCCCTAACCCAATACTCTCGGATTCCCTTGTTCCCTAAATTCTTTGACGGCGGAAACGCCGAAGAGCTGAGTTACGAGCCGAAGCCGAAAGCGGCGAGAAGTGATCAGAAGAAGTCGTCCCTTTATTTGCTCACAATACGGCGAGATGTATACCTGCTATATATTTTACAAGACTGGAGTAGGTAGCTCTTGAAAACTATTGAGGAGTGAAGGGGGACAAAAGCTCCAGTCCTGACCCCTCTAAGTATGTTTGTCAGGTACGGTTTAGGAAGGTTTCTAACAAACCCAACATATACAGGTGACTACGCGCAGATCCCCCAACTCCCTTTTCATCTACCTCCGCCTCTTCTTTTGGATACAAATTTTTCCCCGGCCAGAAGTAACATCTGCCTCAGGCTCTTCTCTATTGTACGTGTCCAACTACGCGTGTACAGTTTACAACATTATCGATCTTGTTGCCGCCGACTCGAGTGCTGCTAAAGACGTCCCCTTGGAAGCGGAGTTCAGCTGCCAATGACCTCGACGAAAGCGAAAACGGAACTCATCGCTTTCCTTCTCTATTTTTCGGGACAGGCTGTCTATGACGCGCTGACGCATTTGCCGTCTCAGACAACTACTTCCAATTCAACAGCGTTTTCTACAGAAGTAGAAGTTTAAATAATCGTAAATGAACTAATTACTATTGTTGATAACCAAAACACCGACGGTTTTAGATTATCATGTACTAAACTCTGTCCCTGCGGTCTGAATGCCTATTGCGGCAGTCTTAACGCTTCTCTGGACCCTACCAACTCCCTGAAGAACGCCAACAATCTTCGTTGTTGTTGACCCACGGAACCGCTCTCCATCAAGTCTCTGGCGCGGGGCCAGTACACGGCAGAAAGTCTCCTCATTTACACACCAGGGGGTGTCGCTTATACTGATAACATACCTACGTCGGTTCATCTTGGACTGTCCCGTGATAATTACTACTACGCGCCTTAATCCCTTTTCTTATCATCATCAGAACGCTTCGCTCTCGTGTGTTGGGTTGAAATAAAGCTTTTGAAGTTCCTCATTCCAGCAGACTTACAAAGAGTCTGATGCTTCCTCCTGGCATACTCCGTCTTTTTGACTAGAGGCAGTGGCCATGTGGTCCGCCCTCTCATTCAACGAAGACACTCATCACTAAAGAATCGAAGCATGAGAACAAACGACTTAATACGGGTGAAGCAGAATGTGCTTAAATTAGGCCAGTAGTATCATGGACTGTTGAAAATGAAAGAAAAGAAAATTCAACGAAGAACTCTTTGCAAGAAACTTAACAAATTGTTAATTCCATAGTTTCTCGTAAATAATGCGAGGTATCATAAATTGCGCTCGAAACAAAACCAAGTGATAGCAGAAATGATTTGACCAGGACTTGCATATCTCTGGCAGGAGACGATTTTGAAGTTCGTGCTCGGCTGTTCATGAAACAATAAATCTTGTCCCACCGTAGGAGCGAGATGTAATGTAGTATAATTGAATCGTAATTAACCTTATCCAGAAATTTTACGAACAAGAGAAGTCTTGGCGGATCCAGAGGCCGTTAAAGGAACAAATAATGTCGAGTGGGTTGATCAGGTTGCCGACCGTTGCATCATTGAAGCAATGAGGATGGCGGTGAGGTAGCCGCAGGCGATCCAATAAATCTGACGCCTCAGTCGAGATCCTTTGGCGTCAACGTACCAAATTTGGCATTCAAGTAGGGTCTAAACACAGTGTAATCTCCACGGATTTTTAGCTTCGTAAGCTTCAAGGCTAGTTTCTGGTCGGTCGCGGAAGATGTTGCAATTTTGAAGGATCGAACGACTCCATCATTTGCAGGGCAAGTCTGTATAACTCTGGTGAGAGCCTCTGAAGCACTGGTATGTGGCTACCACAAATGAAGACCAGTCCCTCTCGATAGGAGGATGTTGTCCATTGTGGTTGAGATGGAACAGATTAAAGGTGTACATTGTCCCACCTCCTCCTGCCTTTACACGGCAAATGGCGTGCTAATCCTCGTTATTCCCCACGTATGAGAGGATTATGGGAGGCAAGTATCGCAACGCAATTGGTTCTTAGTGGCTGGAGGCACTCCTTCGATCTGCCGGGTTTCTAGTTCATGGCCATTCATGAAAGAATTGTAGCATCTTATGCTTGTTATGTTAGCGATTGGGGCAAATTGGCGGAGGAATTGTCATCGGTTGTCAATTCGAGCGTTTGGAAACAAAAATCACTTCACACATCGCTGAGCCCTTCCTGATTTAATTATCCAAGTAAAAACATTTGGTAGCTGTTGCGTAAGGTTCACTATAGTGACCTGCACATTTATTCTTGAGTGGCTGCGAGATCGCAGTACTGACTATCGGAAGAAAGACGACCATTCACCTGGTGATGTTCACTGACTGCTACCGTGGCACGATGACTATGAGGATGACTTCTGAGGATGTTGACGGCGAGACACGGAATGGCGACGGACACGAATTGCCACAAGGAAACTTGAATTCAGCAGGACTTGTGTTCGAAAGTTAACGTACCTGTTAGGTGAGTCCGTCTCCTCTGGCTTGTGAGTTACGGGAGGAGACGGACTCACCTAACAGGTACGTTAACTTTAGTATTTGCCTACTGGCGGACACAACCCAATTTCTTTAATACTTGTGTTCGAGCTCGGCAATTCACAACCGTCGTTATTTACAGGTTGATTATCTGCAATGTAACACGTGTTGACGAGGGTTGGAGAGCTTTGTGTTCGTTCTACATTATGTTCTTTAGTATTAAAATAAGCGGTTGGTTCTTCAAAGATCAACGCTGAGGAAGTTGCACGTAGGACTGGTCGCGTCACGTGTGTCGGAGGTGGCAACTGACGCAAGGCCTCTGCGACGCGGCCGGTAACTCGATCTCCAGAGCCGCCCTATGGATGACATGGGCTCCTCTCCATCGCCAGGGCAGCCAATATCGTTTTACACGTCACCACTCGCGCGTCAAACAGGACTTCTCTCGTCCCAGACCTATCGCTCGGAGAGGAAAAAATGCGGATCATATCTTGTTTTTACCGCAGAGGCCGGCACGAACCTCCCAGGCCGACTCTAGCAGCCAGCGGCTCGGAGACTTCAACTTCTACGGCGGGCAGGTAAAAAACTAAGAGACGCTTCAAATTCGAGAGCCGCCGTTGATGCTTTTTATCCACCCAACTATTGGGGAACGGTATCGAACCCTCTCGTATGAATTGCTTCTCCAGTTACCACCGATGGGATCCTTGAAAACGTGATATGGTAGTTGAGAAAATTCGATAGGAAATTTCATCGGCTTTGTCTTCTGATCAGAATTATTATTTCGCTCCAGTGGAATCCCCTGGATTTCGTTTCTATCATTAGAATAAACGATCATAAAATATATTTCTCAAAATAGAACTCCTGAACTATTCGGGTCGACTGGTGCTGTAATGCAACTGCTCCAGATCCCCAAGAGCAGGCCTGCATAACACTGTGTGTAATAGATTAATACGAGTATTGACACACTTCCTGAGAATACCTTTGAATTGGTATTTGTTATGTTTTCCAACGCATCACACGACTTCGGCGATTGTTTCCCCTCTAGCGACTAGTAAAATTTGTTATTCACTCAGTGTACAAGAACATGGCAGAACGTAACTCAACGTTCTGCTTAGAAACTGGAAGTGCTGAAGATTCCAGAATTTATCGTATTGCTCCTACTACGACCATTATTAAGTGATTCATCCAACTGACCACACGATTTTTCTCAGAAAGCATCATATGAGCGCGATTTAGGGAGAAAAATCTGCAATAAAATGGATGACCTTCGAAACGTTTGATCATTTATGGAAAACTTGTTATTTTCCCACAGATGAATACTTTGTGGTACTATCAAGATATTTGGAATTGTCCTTACGAAAAATTTAATTTAAATTGTTTTCGCCGTTTTGGGAGGGGGGGGGGGATTGTAGTTTTAAGCACTATAGTAACTATAGCGTTGAACCAACTTTGTAGCACCAACCATGCAACCATGGTGATTTGCAGGCTAATTATAAAAGTTTGGGCCAATTTGACTGCATTTACACGCACGCACACAAAGACTATTTCCGTACTGCAGCGTGTTTGAGAGGGAGAGAACTGCCACAGGTTCAGCGCACAGGGTGGCACCAATAAACGGAAGAATGATGACGAATAGTGCAGTCACAGAGCTGTGGATTGAAACGATTAGAGCGATTCTCGAGGCAAAGGTGTACTAGTTGAGACAAGAGTGAACAAACAGGTGGGTTAGACTGGGATTGAGTTATCACCGCAACTGGAAGACTTACGAAATATCCTCGACTTAACGACGAATTAATCGGTCATTTTGAAGCGACTGGAGGTTTTTTGCAAAGTGCCTATTTAGGATTTTCCTTCAAGCTGATTGGCTTCCAACTACTTAAACCTCCAAAAAAAAACGCGATGATCCCAATTCCCACCGCTTTTGACATATTTCGGGCCTAGCTCCCTCCTTTCCAAAAGAGCCTTGAGACAAACTGAAAAGGTTGCGGGGCCCCCGAGGGATCAGAGAGAGGAAAAAAAGAGATTTTTCGAAGACTTTTAGAGAGGCTCGACGCGTCGAGTAAAAAGCCTCTTAAAAAGGACTCTTGAAGAATGAGCTCCCTTTCGAACCGAGAACGGAAGGTCCAGAGTTAACTGAGGCGGCTGGGGTTTCCTTACATTTTGAGATAAGGAAAGGTGAAGAGATTGCTCTCTACGCACGAGTCTAACACACAGCAGCCGTCTCAGTTTCGTTCACGCCAACGTCCAAAATCTCTCCCAGTAAATGTATTTTGTGGTAGAACTACTAAATACGTTCTTGTATACAATGGATAGATGGCCCACAATGACCATCGCACGCATTTCATCTGTACGTTCAAATATCCGGTGCGACGCACCACACAACTTTCCTCAGCCAGTGCGACTCTATCGACTTTCATCGTTTTATCTACTAATCCAATCTATTTTTGACTCAGTTCGTATGAACTTGGTAAAACGTAATAAACAGTATAAACTGAAAGAGCTTAAAGCTCTCGAATTTCTTCCGCTTGGCTTCTCTCTTCCTCCCTCTTTTTATAATTACTTATTGGGGTCACTCGAACTAATTGTACCAATTTGGTGTTATTAATATTCGTTAATACTATTTTCGTGATAGCTATATTATTTCTGGATGTTGGAGTTTTTACTTTCCTAGGCTTTACGAATGACACGACAGTACCATAAAATTCTCATTCGTGAGAAAATGACAAGAGCAACACAATAAATTACCGAACGTTTCGACGAAATTCTAGCGCAGTTGCTTCCTTATAAACTGCGCTCAAATGTTACCAGGATCTTCAGAGAAATTGACGTGGCGGTCCAATCAAGTACCTCGCGTGGTACATTCAAATAATTTGTACCTACCTACGCGTCGTTCTCGAGTAGAGTTGAAATTAAAATCTTGTTCACAGAGATTAAAGATGTTACGTGATGCTTATCTAATGCATTTAACAGCTTTTTCTGTCTGTATTTTTTGAGGACAAGATCTGCCAATGCAGCGAGAAAAATTACCGAATTTACGAGGGGGGGGGGATTTGTTTTATATAGACGTCAGCCGATGTGATGAGTGCATCGAAGAGGAGCTTGAAGAAAAACAATTTTAAGCGTCAATTTTTTCAGCTTAGTTTGCGATTTGTTTTTCACTAAGCTGTCGATAGTTGTGAGGTCCTTCGCACAATGAGAAGCGCACGACGAAATTTCGGGCGAGTTGACGACGGTGAAAGAAGGGGAGTAGTAGCAAGCTTCTGCGTTGAAGCGTCTCAACGAGTTGGACGTGATGAAGAGTGTTGGGAATAGTGAGAGGGGCCTGTCAGAACAGATCACCACACACTTCACTCTCTCTCTCTCTCTCCCCCCCCCCACCACCACCACCACCATTCAACCCAACAGGCTACATCCATCAATTTTCAACCGGTTAAATAAGAAAGAATTCTGAAATGGCGTGGTTTGTGTGGGGTGAAGGAGGGAGCTCGGAATAAATGTACTTATAGTTCGAATGACCCCTCCCAAGCGAACTGTGATGGGAGCGGGGAGGGGGGAGGAAAGCGAACTTTTTTTTTTTTTTTTTCAAAAGTGCGACTGCCAATGACAGAAGATGAATTAAATATACTACATAAGTCTGGGAAAGGAAGAAGGTTTTTCGTTAAGAGGGACCGGAGCGGAGAAAGTGCGAGAAAAGGGCTCGAACCTCCTCCCTTTTCCTTTGTGAGTCTGAAAGCCATAAAACGAAGAGATTGGTGGCGATGGTGGCGGCAGGAAGAGGATCAGTGGCGCTGCTGGCTGGGAAGTTGTAGAGCGAAGGAGAGGCGGAGGGTTAAGTTGTCCCCCACTCCCTTGCCATCTTCCTGATCCCTCTACCACTCCATCCCCTGCCACTCGCTCCCTCGAGGGGACTTTATTTAAGTGTTGTGGGTACTTTATGTGTGACTAAATGAGATTTGAAAATGTGCCTCCCTTCCACTCCACCCTACCACCATCACCCACATACAACTTTTTCCCCTTTTTCTTTATTTCCGTTCCCTTCCTACTCTTCCCCTTTCTTCCACTTTCTTGTTGCCCTCGGTCTTCTCTTATTCGCCCATCCACTCATTACGACCGCTTAAGACTTCATCGGTGCATGAGCGATAATGAAATTCCAAGGTTCCGTACTGGTTTGGTTTACCTCAACCTATACTCTCAAGAATCCCAAGGATCAGTTTATATGTATGAAACAGACGGGTAGCTAGTACGTATGGACACCTTCAGGGCGGATGACCAGAATGAAATTTTATCAAGATTTTTACCAATCGGACGCTCCGTGGTCGATGCAATGTGAGATTGAGACAAATAGTTCGTCACTCAGGAAAACTTTGAATTAAATACGGGGGCAATTTGAATAAGGTTGCGATCAGTGGGTCCGATAACAATGATAACAGGGTTCAGAGGTGGGTGCGTTCCAGTTTGAGCATTTCCAAGAGTTTGTTCCATCATGGACTGATTTGGAACAACCAGTGGCTATTCGTGCTCGATGGGAAGAGGAGGACACCAGCAAACAAGTGGTGGCCATGTTGAACGTGTCGATCATGTATCATTATTTCAAATTAACAATCCATTGTATCCGATAAACGGTCGTCGTCAATTTCTGCAGTTTCCCCTAAGATCGTCGAATTTCCACGGAAAACCGCAAAATCCGCCCGAGAACGTCCAAAAATAAACCGAGACACGGACAGTTATAGCTCTGCATTCGGGGATGTCTATGGGAGTTCCAACCGGGTGGCTCCTACCTCTCTCAGACCCCGCAGTTTATAAACGAAGTAAGGGATGGAATTACTACCCTCCAGCGACTCCACCACCACCAAGAGGTCCGCAGAGCGAGCGCATTTTCCAGCATTGTCAGGCCTTGCCCTGGGTAGAAGTTGGATTCTTCCGTTCCACCTACCTTTCCCATAACCCATAAGCCGCGACCTGTGCATTGCCGTGGTACCATTTTGGGACAAACAACCCTTAAGGCCAGAACGGTCACAGGCCCGCCCCATCATTGGATGGCACCTACGGCTTTTCCTCATTCAAGGTCATACAGTTTGGACTTGCTGACCTCCATGGGGTTGAAGGCCTCGGTTAGTTGCGACAGGTCCCACCGAGACACGGGCAGATAACCTTTGCGTTGGTAGTCAAAACCGCATTTGTTCACTTTTGCCACTTGAATTTGGAAAATGGAGCCTTTTGCTTCCATTCGTATCCAAAAAAAGTGAAACTTTGCTTAAATTCTCAAAAGTGCTGCAGGGCAATAGGCTCAAAGTATGTCGAGAGCCAAGCAAGCCAGCAAAACTTCAAGAGATGAGGCTGTTAAAAACGAATATCTTAAGAAAACTGGGTGATCGTGGGGATATGTAGTCCCGTTTAAGTGAATAAAAGCAAACATAGGGTTCAAGGTTGTCAAATAAAAATTGAATCGCTCGAATTAATTAGAGAAACATAGATGAAGGGGAAGGCAGACGCAACAACCGTAAAATCAATAAAATACTTAATGAAAGCCCACTTTTTTACGGATGAGCCAACAGAACGACAACGGGAAATCGCTAGCTTGCTCAAGGTAGGTAACAAGTTGTTAGAAAGGGAATGAGTTTGATGCGCCACACGAGAAGCCAAAGGCAGAATCGGCATGATGTCCAACAAGCTAAGCAATCAGCCCTCTCGCTCCTGAAACCTCTTATCTCTTCCTTCGAGGAAGAGCAGGAAATTGGAGCGTGCTAGCAGAACCGCAAGAGGAGAGGCATCTAAATGGCTGTAGCCTTCACTTTACTACTCCTGACTGAATAATGGCGAAGTACATTTTACGCGCAACAGGCTGCGTAGAAAATTCTCGAAAGCGTGGCACTATAGATGCGGAGTGCCCTCCTCCACAAGAAGAACTTCCCACCAAGCAAGGAGTGCTTTGTTTGAAGTGATGGACATCCGGGGATTAAAAGACCATTAAAAGGAAGTTTCTGGAATGAGTTAAATCCCTCATTGCAGTTGTTGCAGCGAATATTGACCACTGCGTTGTTCACTCACATTCCCTCTCTCATCGTGCCCCACGACTCCTACCCTCCTGTCCTCCCATCATTCCCCCAATCGTTCCTCACCCCACCAACCACCTACTCACTTCTTCATTTTACAATGGCTGTAAAATTTTCTGAAGCGTTCCTTGAGAGGAAGAAAAGAAATGAGAAAACCCGTCGAGCGGCGCGGGGCGGGAGATGGATACAGTCGATGAAGAGCAGTTGATGGAAAGAGGCTGCGAGGGGAGAGCTTTTAGTTTCCCTCAGACTTCAGCCCTCAGTAGCCAATTTTTTCTCCCTCGTTTTCCTTTTCTGCCCCCCTCTCCATCTTCAGATTCCTCTCACTCACTCATTCTTTCTCTTTTTCCTACTTTTCAAATCTTCCAAGTCGGATGCTGCGGACGGGGCGGGCGGACGCAGAGCTTCCTGCACCCGATCGTCTCTTCCTTCGAACAGAGAAGTTTCTCTAAAGGCAACAGGCTCGTTCCCCGCAAATATTTTTCACTCCAGAATCGCCCTCCAGCGAGGAGTCAGCGCTAGAAACTGGTCCCTGACGTTGCAGGCCCACTCTGCTTTCCACGCTCGCTATTGTCGCTTTTCCACAATTTTCAGACGATTTTAGAACTTAGTACTAAAGCACCTCCCTTCTAACACAGAACTTCCAAAACGAAACTCCACAAATGATTACACAATGGTTTATTAGTCTCTTGCACAGCTTGACGGAGTCTCACACCTCTGAAACCCGTCCCATTTGATTCAGCAGCGAAAAATACTAGTTAAACGTACGAAACATGACCGCTACACCGGAACAACGAACATTGACATTATCTAGGCGACGTCAGGAAATCAGCACGACGTGATGAGTCTAGCTGATGGGTGGTTGAAGTGAGACGGGAGGCAGTGAGTTCCTCCATGTAGTAGTAGTAAGGAATGAATGCACAGTCTGAACGGCTGGAGGTACTCAGAGGGAATCACCACGAAACGCTGCAAAATGAACGAACATACACGTTATGGGAGTAGTCGCCACCCTTCGGTACAGATGCTGTGGCACAGAAACACTCCGTATCGTGCCCTGGCCCAATACCATAGACTCGAAAGGGTTTTATCGTCTTGAGAGCAACTTCTTCACAATTTGACATCAAAGAAGACTCTAGCAGGAAATACCTGGCATTCTTTAACAAGCTAGGCATGGGCCTGTGAGAATCCCAGGGCATAAAACAAGCCCCAGAAGCAAAATTAGGTCTTTCTCTTCAGAAAAACTCGTTCAACGATTTTCACCGAACTCACAAGTTGCCTTCAACTAATCAATATCTATATATATTGTTCTCCAGAAGTGCCTCCCCATTTAACAGATATAACAACTGTTGAAAATCTCGTTTTTGACCATTTTCAAAATTTCAAGGGTAACTGCAAAACTAAATTTATTCAACCTGTCGGACTGTCTTTGAGAAGCTTATACCCACATTTTGTTCTCCATAACTATTTTTGTATCTACCCGTTGAACGGATATGTAAGCCACACTCGGGAAATGAAATTTGTCGAACATTAACTTATCGTTTTCTCGATTTTGTCAAATACGGTACTAACGATTTCAATTAAACGTACTGAGTGCTGTGAATTAACTAGCGCCTACAATTAGCTCTTCATAACGATGGTACAGGACCGTACATGTAGCAGATCGTCCGATTAAGGGAGGGGGTTGCAGAAATGAGTGCTTCCTCGTCGATTCAGCTGCGTAAGAGCGATACAGTTTTGTTCGGCAACTCGTGACTTCAAAAAAACACGATTGACTGGTGCCTTCAGTGTCCGAATAGTAAATAACGAAAGCTACGTTGTATTTACAAAAGTAAAAACCTCTTTGTGAAATACATCCAAGATCTTCTCGCGAAATCGTCAGGAGATGCCGAATTTTGCGTAGGGGGTTGTTTCAAATGATCAAAACTGTCGGTAGCAATACACGTGCACGCATCACTACAACATCGTTCCACAACACGTTTTAGTTTTGTACGATAATTGTAGATATCACCTCACGCTGCGATTTGGGTCATCCTCAAAACCGATGTCAAAGCCTTAAGAGCAGTAAATTGCATCGATTGAAATTGTCTGTAACTGTAATTGTTTCTGTTCCTACCAATTGAAAAAAAGCTATGCTATGTGGGCTAACAAAGTAACCTCTGTTTGCAGGATATGGCTACGTAGGAGAAGGTGAATCATCAACTTTGCTTGCTCAATGAAGTCCTGAAGACCGGTTTCGGGCTCGAATTACTATCGTTTCTTTTGGGAACGATCCACAGCTTTGGTTACCAGTGACTGTTTTTAGGACTTGACTTCTCAGTTCACCCTCCAAATCAGCGAATTTCCCAATTAAGGAAGGAATCAAAAAGTTACCAGGTTAGCGGGAATTTGAATTTCAAGTTCAGACGAAGAGCGAAACACAATTACACGTTTGACGAGCCAATTGCGGGGTAATTCGGTTGTTCGTATTTTCTCGTTTTTTTTTTGTTTTTTTCCTTTTGGCGTGAAAAGCAGCGTCAAACGGAGTGAAATGACGTTTGAGTTTGACATTTCGAGGACGTTTGTTTTTGAATTTGTCGACGAGGAACTCGGAAATTCGCTGAATAAAAGAGGGAAATGAATTGGTAGGGAGAAGGCGAAAGGTGAAGGAATTTCCAAAATAAAACCGTCACTGTCGACGAAACAGAGGCCGCTCCACCTTATTGCGTTCCGTTTGATTACATTTCCCTGTGATTCCTTCTTCCGCTTCTTCTTTCGTTGTTGTTGCCATCGTCATAGTCGTCGTTGAGATCCGACCCTGCGGCCGACGATAAAAAGCTTTTTGATTATACCAATTCCCTCTTAATAATTAATTCACTCGAGGGAAGTGAAGCGGGACTTGGAGCGGTCTCTGGTTCGCGCCTTAGCACGTGGGGGGCCCGCAACCGGTTTCTTATGTGTCAAGCATGGTTGACTTCTGACAAACCAGTTCTTAGCTCGAATCACACCGCTATGATCTATTATAAGCTCAATCTCAAACGATATTAACGCCCATACGCAGAGCGCGAACCGAGCAGCGTTATTTCCAGATACCGGTGTTTGGTCTTCAAGTCTGAACACTCAACTGGAACCATTGTTATCTACCCACTAAAACTTGACGATCTCGTATGATGTTATTTAAGCTCAAATCTTGGTTCGTTCGATGTTTTGTTTCGTGATTTCAATCACAAATCGATTTATTTTTCGTCCGTTGCCGCCACTTGAAGTTACAACCTTCTTCCCTCTAAATGAAACACTATTCGAATGTTATTTATTCAGTAACTAGCAGTTGTTTGTGTGATAACGATTCTCGCTCCTTGTAAAAGGCTCAGAATGGTTTTGAAGGAAATGATTTGAATTTCGATGAATACACCCGTTTAGCCCTCAGAATTCATTTAAAATACCAAATAATACGAATGTCCTCCGTGAAGCCCACCCTCCAAGTTGCTACTCATTCTCGTCTAATGGGGGAAGATGTTGGTGAAAACATTTTGTTCATAATTGCTGAGGATTGAAGCTTCGTCGAAAAATCAATTCGTTCGATTTCGCCGTTTGAATGTACTGTTTTCTGATTTAGTGCATTCGGGAGTAATTATGAGGTGCGTAGCATCACACAACTTTCCTTACCTCTACACAATTCACTGGTTTTCATAGTTTTTCCTATTAACTCCGCGTTTTTTTGCACACTGTCTAAAACACCACTTCACGGTGGCTACGTAATGTCGCAATTTATTGTGCTACTCGTGTTCATCCCTCGACCATTATTGAGCAATGTGTATACGGAGAATTAATGAGGCTGTATACACGTTTTCTTAGAAGACTCATGGTCACTTTTCCAGAGTTATCGGGTGCAAACTTTTAGAAATGGCTTCCGTTGAAATACCGTAATTTCTGGAGTAGCCCTATATGTCATGAGCGTTATTAAACATCGTATGGGTAATCGATTGACCTACCGCCAGAATGTTCCTGAAGATTCTAATAACATTTAAGGAGAGTTCATGGAAACAACTGCGCTAAAATCGATTATCGTCGAAACGTTTGGTAACTTACTGTGCTGCTCTCGTCGTTTTTACATGTACGAGAATCTTACCATACTGTTGTGTCAACCAGAGCTGTCTATCGAACAAATTTAATCAAAATCGTCATAGCCGTTATTTAGAAAAAATATCTGGTGCGTTGCAACACACAACTTTCCTTAGCTCTACGTCAATTCACTTTGTACGTGGCTAATTCTATCTAATCAATTCATTTATCACTCAGTTAATTTGAACTTGGTCAAACAACACTTTGCGACTGTAGGAAGCGGTAGCGCTTACAGTTCCAGATTTTATTATGCTGCTCGTACTCATTGCAGGACCATTATTGAACAATTGGTACACAGAGAATTAATGAACCTGTAAACACAAATTTTTTGAAGAAGGATAGTAATTACTTTTGCAGAGTTGTTGGGTAAACACTTTTAGAACTGGTAGTAAGGGAAACGGCAGTAGTTGAAATTCAGGAATTTCTGGAGTGACCCCCATGTATCTCATGAGGGTTTTTAAGCACTCACCCTTTAGGTATTGGGTTGGACTACAATACCAATTTTTTTTTACATTCTACAAGAATTCCAGCGGAGTTTATAAGGAAAAAACTGCGCGAAAAACGCTTTTGGTCGAAAATTTTGATAATTTATTGTGCTGCTCTCGTCATTTTCCCACGAATGGGAATTTTATGGTATAATTATCTTATTAAGAGCTACCAATATTGAAAATTTAATCAAAATCGTTAGAGCCGTTTTCGAGAAAAAAAAAATTTGGTGTTTTGATCAATATGATAACTATAGTTAAATTTCGGTGGATTTTGTTCATACCCTTATTTTGGCGTCCCATGGTGACTTTCGAGCGAGATATCAAGTTTGAGCTGATTTGGTACGGTGGTTTTTTCTAAAAATCGTTCACAGACACACACACAGACCATTTTCCCAAACAGTGTTTTTCGGACTCAGGGGGGTCTGAAACGTAAAGATCTGAAGAGAACTCAAAAAAAAAAATTTTTCAGCCGATTACATAACTTTCCTTTCTACTTCGTAGAGCAAGGAAAGTAAAAAACTGCGCTAAAAACGCTTTTGGTCGAAAATTTTGATAATTTATTGTGCTGCTCTCGTCATTTTCCCACAAATGGGAATTTTATGGGATAGTTTTCTCATTGAGAGTTATCAATATAAAATATTTAATCAAAATCGTTAGAGCCGTTTTTGAGAAAAAAAAAATTTGGTGTTTTGATCACTATGATAACTATAGTTAACTTTCAGTGCATTTTGTTCAAACCCTTATTTTGGCGTTCCACGGTGACCTGAGAGCGAGATATGAAGTTTGAGCTTATTTGGTACGGTGGTTTTCTCTAAAAATCGTTCACAGACACACATACACACACAGACCATTTTCCCAAATAGTGTTTTTCGGACTCAGAAGGTTCTGAAACGTAAAGATCTGAAGAAAACTCAAAAAAAAAATTTTTCAGCCGATTACATAACTTCCCTTTCTACTTCGTAGAGCCAAGGAAAGTGAAAAATAGGTGTTTGACCTTCGGTCGGTTTCATATAATTTCGTGCAATGTTTTGTGGGGCCGCCAATGATTTTTGGATAGCTGCATATTGTGTTTACGGTCAATTGATGAAAACGCTACGCATTTTTCCACAAAGCAAGCCCCTAAAAAAAAATGTTCCAAATGCCGAAGTGAGTTGAATTGGGAGCTCCATGGGAGGCAATAAGTGGAACTGTTTGAAGTGTGAGTTCTAAGTCGACTGTAAGAGCTCCATCCTAGTCTGAATTCAAACAATTGCACTCGTAGAGAGTTACCTTGGGATGTGTCCAAAGCAAATGTAATAATTTTCGCGTTTAGTCGCTTCAAGTGGACCAACGAACGGTTCTGAACCCTTGAGCCATAATCTGCGAACAAATTTTGATCCGTTCTGGTGACACATTTTTCATTTCCCTCTTACTGAGCTAACCTGAAGCGGTTTGTAATTACGAACAATTTACTGACTGGGCTAACTGAAATTAAATTGGTTTAGCCAAGGTCTTAGGAAATGAAGCATTTGAAGTGGGGACAAAAACTAAATAGTAGAGAGGAAAGTTGTGCAATAGGCTGAAATTTCTTTATTTTATTTTTTTTGTTTTCTTCAAATCATTACGTTTCACAGGCGTTCGAGAAAATGGTCCGTGTGTGCCCGTGAACACTACTGCTAGAAAATGACAGTACTGAAGCAGCTAAAATTCGATATTTAGGACCCGAAAATTAGAGTATGAGCACAATCCGTTCAAAACCAACTTTAGTCATTGAAGATCCAAACAACGAAAATACGGTTTTTTACGGTAGAAAACAGCAGAAACGAGTTTGTATATATTTTGTGTAAGGGAATAACTAGCCAACCCATGGGAAACCATGATTGTAGCCCGATAAGGTGCCTCATACGATGAAATTGTATTAACGTTCATTCGAACCCCAGACATTTTGGAATTCAAACCATCCGTTTCGCTACCGTTTCACAGTTTTCATCGGATAACTGCAAAACGGCAGACACGATCATTTTACAATCAATGTTCGTCGATAGTTGCGTGAATTCCCTTTGAGAGCTACCGCTTTCTTTAACGGGGGCTGAGGAAAGTTGTGTGGCGCATAGCGCACGATATTTTAACATTCTTTCTTCTGTAGAAAATTGATTTCCCAATAATGAGAGAACGTTTGTCTATCATAGCTAAGTGAGTTAAAATACAAAAAAATCTTTCAATAACAAATTGAGAATTTGCTATATTTAATATAATGAGATGAGACTTCGCCATTAAAAATTTACACGTTTTTGTAACACGGAAAATTGATGATTGAGGTGTTTCCCGCAAGAGGTTATCTGTTGTGAGTAATTTTCGTGACAAATTAGAATTTTTTCGTTTGAAATTAGGAGTTTTTAATGCAAAATGTGTTGACTGAAACAGTGTTGAGAACTTGCTGCAGGTTATTGAAAAATTGTAGTGAAATTTACATTTAAAACAAACAAAAAACGGGTGTTTCTTAAGAACTTTAATAGTTGAGACAGCTAGTGGAAGTTTTGCCGCAACAAATTGAAATTATTCCGTAAAATGTCGAGCTTTTATAACGGCACGTGGAGTTATTCCAGTACAGTTTGAAGTACTCACACAAATGTTTGGCAATGGTTGCCTTAAGAGTTGCTTCATAAAACGTTCAGACGTTTCGTCAATGAATTCAGATTTCGCGTTAATCGAACTCGCAGATATTTATGGAAAAACGAGGTTTTTGGGGGGGGATTTCCTTCTGCCCACGAGTGGTTTCCAAAACCAAAACGCTAATCAAAACCCTGCTTTCTTTAAGTGAGAAGGCGCAGGCGTAAAAGAGCAATCGGTTCCTTTGGGTTGATGTGTAACGAGCGGCTTAAAGATGCGGTAGAACGTTGGACCAATATTTGTCAAACGGTTTGTTTCGGATTCGGCTGGAAACGGCAGGAGGGGCATCAAAGGGTTCGTATTGTAATAAGGCCGTCTGGTAACGAGATAGTGGAAGAGAATCTGATAAACAAAATAAAGAGGGGGATATCTCGGAGGCAACGAACCAGGAGGCCGGAGTCCCCTCCCCATCACTCCAGCTCTTACTCACTTTGCCCTTACTTTCTCAACCCCTCACCGTCCTGACAACGAACGAAAGGTTGGGTAGTGGAGGGGTGTGGAGATTAGGAAACTGCCTCTCAGAGCCCAGAGAGCCGGCTCCGGTGCTGCTGCCGCCTACAAATACAAATAAGGAGGAAGAACTGACGAGGAGGAAAAGCGGAAGGTGGAGCGAGAGACGCTCAGGAGATTTGTGAAGATTTGCCGAACTTAATTGAAAAGGCAACCAACCTCTTGCATCGCCACTACCTTCCGCTTCCAAACCATCTCCCTTCCCGCCACCACCGCCACGCCCCTCGCCCTACCAATATAATTGAATTCCCTAGTTTTAGGTTTCTTCCTCTTTCTCTTTTCCCGCCACCACTTGTTTCCTCAAATCACGACTCCCTTCTCCCATTCAGAGCCAAACGTTTGCCACTCAGCAGCCAACGAGCCAACCTACGTTTAGCCCGCAGATGAGCTAATTCAATTCTCTTTTCCGTCCTCTCCATGGAAGAGTCACCTCAGGATATAGATTCCTTTGGCTCCCCCTCGTCCAAAGATCATCAGAACTGTCTACAAAAAAATGGGTGTCAAATTTGTCTTTTAAAGAGCAACTGAAGTGTTTTATCAGCCTGTTGAGGGAACATAATAAATGAGATGGATAGGATGTGGGGATTCAGGATGTGCGCATCCCTCCGGCTTCTTCCCGTTCTTATGGGATCAATCAGCATTGGAGCCAGTCAAGAATCAACAATACCTGTAGTCAAAGAAGAGACGTACAAAGATCCGTATGATGGGCACCCTGTCCTTTCCATCTTTTTTATTTGGGTACAAATGGAGGCTTTTAGAACTACGTATTGTTGATAAAGACCCGAAAATTCAATTCCAATTTTTGACGAGAATTTGTGCAGTTATCGTTGGCTAACGAGTTCCTTATTATTTTTGCCCATAAACCGAATCACCCACGCGCCCTTTTCCGCCACGCTGAAAGGCGATTAGTTTTCATGAAGGGAATTTGTTGAGACTAAGAGAGAGAACTTATGAAATATGCGTTTAAAGCAGAATGTATTGTGTTGGATTGACACCAGAGTTAACTTGATGTGCACCAGAGTATTGAGTATTATGTTTGGTATCACTCGCGACACTGTAACTGACGTTATTGTTTCCAAAATCAGTGGAAAATGGGCGAAGGAAGCGTCACGTAAGCGGAATGAAAAATCTCACAACTGAGTTATGAAAAGAGTGGTCACGAGGTATCGTTGAGTGCTACGGACCTCTGGAAAAGGCCTCCGCTGTCCGTTGGCGATGAAAGTCATTGGTCATCCTAGACCCAGCTGTCAATTCGTCTTTTCGGGCAGTCCTTTGATTCAGGACGACGGTCTGTACCGCTGATTACTTCCAAGCATGGTGCCCAGGGGGCAAGGGATGACCGGCAACACGTTGACGACGTCCAGCTCAAGAATAGGTTCGAGTGGGATACACAAGATCAGGCGTAAATTAATGAGCGGGATATTCCAAATCATTTCTTTCGAGCGTTGTACACAACGTTGGTGGCACTGAATTGGTCACACAGGGAACTGAAGGATCACGTCGCCCTTACCACGGTTATGGAAGTCAAAAGCGAACAGTGGTTGTTAAGGTAATTCGGAGCAACCCCAGAAATTACGGAAATTGAACCACCGCCGCTTCACCTTCTGCCGTTTGTCAGTTCTTTCCAGATAATTCCGAAACGGCAAACCCAATTTTTATTTATTTATCCGGCGCTACGGTCCTCCAAGAACCAGGGCCTTCTCAACAATTGACCTCCACTCCTTCCTGTCATGGACATGGGTCCTCCATCTTCTCACACCCAGTCTAGTCAGGTCCTCTTCAACATCCCTCAGCCAGCTCAAACCCAATTGGCAAACCCAATGCTTCTCAAAAAACTCAAGTCAACAATCTCATAAATCACCTGTGCACTTATTACTCAACAACGGCCGTGGCATAAGTAGGAGTGACTCAATAAATTCCGGAACGTTGAGCGCCACCAGTTCTTACGTAGAACGTTGTAATAAAAACTGCTGATTACACGTGGGACTAAGGAAAGTTGTGTGATGCGTCGTACCAGATATTTTTACGCAGCTTACGGCCACCCAAGTTTCAATTCAAGTCTGCACATGATCAGTCAATTAGTATCCCGGAAACTGCATGATACTGCAATGGATTTCACCGTTAAATATTTTTACTTACCGTGGCTCTACGAAATAGAAAGGGAAGTTATGTAACTGTTCATTACGTTTTAAGGCCTACTGAGTCCAAAAAAAACTATTCGGGGAAATGGTCTGTGTGTCTGCGAACGAGATTGAGAGTAAGCTGCTTAACCAAATCTGCTCAAACCTGATATCTAGCCCTCAGGTCACTGTAGAACACCATAATGAGCGTATGAACAAAATCGGCTCAAAACTAACTATAGTTATCATAGTAACCAAAACACTGAATATTTCTTTATCAAAAACGGCTGCAACGATATTGATTACATTTTTTGTACTTTCCTTGCTCTACGAAGTAGAAAGGAAAGTTACGTAATCGGCTGAAAAAAAAATTTTGAGTTTTCTTCAGATCTTCACGTTTCAGACCCCCCTGAGTCCGAAAAACACCATTTGGGAAAATGATCTGTGTGTGTGTGTGTGTGTGTCTGTGAACGATTTTTAGAGTAAACCACCGTACCAAATCACCTCAAACTTCATATCTCGCCCGCAGGTCACCATGGAACGCCAAAATAAGGGTATGAACAAAATCCACCGAAATTTAACTATAGTTATCATAGTGATCAAAACACCAAATATTTTTTTTCTCAAAAACGGCTCTAACGATTTTGATTAAATTTTTTATATTGATAGCTCTTAATAAGGCAACTATACCATGCAATTCCCATTTGTGGGAAAATGACGAGAGCAGCACAATAAATTACCAAAACTTTCGACGAAATCGAATTTAGTGCGGTTTATAGATAAAACAACCGTACCAAATCAGCTGAAACTTGATGTCTAGCCTACAGGTTACCATGGGACGCCAAATTAAGGGTATGGGCAAAATCCACCGAAAGTTAACTATAGTTATCATAGTGATCAAAACACCAAATTTTGTTTCTCAAAAACCGCTCTAACGATTTTGATTAAATTTTTTATATTGATAGCTCTCAATAAGGCAATGATACCATAAAATTCCCATTTGTGGGAAAATGACGAGAGCAGCACAATAAATAATCAAAATTTTCGACCAAAAGCGTTTTTAGCGCAGTTGTTTCCTTATAAAGTCCGCTTGGATGTTAGTAGAATGCTAAAAAACATTGGTATTGTGGTCCTATCCAATACCTAAAGGGTGGGTGTTTAAAAACGCTCATGAGATACATGGGGGTTACCATGGGGCTAACAGTTATTACCCAATAACTCCACAAAAGTGATAACTATACAGTTTAAAAAATTCGTGTTTACAGACTCATTAATTATCTGTGTACCAATTGATCAATAATGGTCCTGCAATGAGTACGAGCAGCACAATAAATTCCGGAACAGTAAGCGCTACCGCTTTCTGCAGCCGTAAAGCGTTGTTTGACCAAGTTCAAATTAACTGAGTGATAAATGAATTGATTAAATAGAACTAGCCACGTACAAAGTGAATTGACGTAGAGCTAAGGAAAGTTGTGTGTTGCAACGCACCAGATATTTTATCGACAGGACCAAATGAAAGGACAGTACCATAAAATTCCTATATTTAGGTAAATAACTAGAGAAGTACAATAAATTACCAAGCATTTCGATGAAATTTTTTCCTTATAAACTCCTCCCAAATGTTACCTCAGAAAAATTGACGTGGTAGTGCCTAAACGATGAGCGTTCGATAACGTTCATAAGTTGGATAGAATTAGCTATTCATTTCTCGCGGTTTATACCCGACTATTCCAAAACGTTGAACGCGATCTGTGAACTGATGATAGAAGCAGCACAGTAAGTTCTAGAATCATTAGTCAAGAGAATCGCTGAAAGCACGTGACGTCAAGGAAAGTTGTGCGATGCGTCTCATTGGATATTTTGAGTCTTATTTCAGTACGAAATCACTTCATAAATGTTAACAGAAAATTCGTCGTCATTCGACCTTCCCGTAGTTTGAGTATGGAAACAAATACCGTTAACTTTGGGGCTTTGACACCGCTTACGGTATTTTATTCTACGAAACCTCTCCGTCAAATCCAACCAACTCAACATAACGCATCCGCAACATCATTTTTTTTCTAGTGGGCTGCTTCCCACCTTCTGGTAGCTTTTGTGGAGGCGGGCGAGAGGGCTTTTAATTCCGTTTTTAGTTCTCAATTAAACTTTCCGAGTTCTTGAGGGCCGATCTTCAAAATATCTAATTTCCTCCGTCGTTGCTTAAATTGAAGTACGAAGGATATAGTTTCCAAATTTCCAAAAACCTATCCGCCGGGCAAAAACCTTCTTCTTTGACGAAAGATACGCAAATCAAATTATAATTGGTCAACAATAATTTATTTTACTGATTGAGGAGCCAGTTGGCTAATTGAGCTGTCATTAACTGATTAATATTTCTGCTTCTTCCTCATTCTCATCTTGCGAAACCATAAAATCACGTTTTCTTTTGCCCGTGGCGACGGGCTGCCGTTGAAATGTCCGCTAGAGTAGGTCACAGTGGTGTGAACCAGCTCGGAATGGGTTTGTCTTCAATGAATTTAAAATGTGTGTTACCTTTATTCGAAGAATTATTTTTTGATTTTTCCCATGAACTGTTGTTCGCCAGCTTTTTTAGAACCTATTGTCAATAGAGCAGGTAGACTATTACTTTGTTGAACACAGGTGAGGAACTGAAATGTAGAAAAAGTCAATTTTTCCAAAACACTTTGGTTCCCTTCTTCCGAAAATATATCTTGTTATCTCTAACCGAATCAAGGGGGGGGTTGCGTAGGTCACAGTGGTGTGAACCAGCTAGGCGGTGTCTTTGTCAGTGGCCGGCCGTTGCCAGACAGCACCAGGCAGAAGATCGTCGAGCTCGCCCATTCGGGAGCAAGACCTTGTGACATCTCGAGAATCCTTCAAGTCTCCAACGGCTGTGTCTCCAAAATACTCGGCAGGTAAGAATGAATTTATTTTTTAAATTGCCAATATTTTAGCGTTATTTGCTGATGAAATGTGATGAGTTGGGAACTAAAGATCCGGCAGTTTGCCGCTTAAGTCTTCCTGGAGTGCAGGATCTTGCAGCTTGCAGAACTTAGTAATTAGACTTGTTCCAGCAGCCACTCTGAAATCTCTTGCCGTCAAATGGTCAATAAGAAGCTGCAATGTTTGCCAAAGTATTCGAGAGTTCGTATGGCTCAGGATGTGTTCAACAGACCCTTTTGATAAAAAATTAAGAGATCATCAATTTGAGTAATAAGCTGATTCGTCGTTTAGACTTCAAACGGCTAGTGGGCATTAAGTAGCCGTTTTGTTGGTTTTTCTCAGCACTGTAGATTTGGAAGGAAAGTTACGTAATCGAGTTTTGTTTTGAGTCCGAAAAACACCATTTGAGACACCAATGGTCTGTACGAGTGTGTGTGTTCCCCTTTATGGATCTCAAGGGCTTAGAAAGGCGATTCTGTGCGTTCCAAATCTGCTCAAATTCCACATTTAGCCTGCAGATCACGATGGGACTCGACATTTTATAGAAATACAGTTGTTTTTAATTTTCTTGAAATTCGGCCAACTGCACTAAATCTGGGTCAGCCAGACACGTAATTGAATCGAGCAGATTCGTGAAAATACAAACCGCCAAAAAATACTTTTCTCCGTCTGGCTGGAGCTGTAATTAAGTGTTCAGCGTAGCCAGGTTTCATCACAGCATGAACAGTCAGGAGCCAGACGAACGGTGTTTAAAATACATTGCCGGTTCAACCCAAAAAACCTCATTTCGGCTGTGATCCGTGTGTGTGTGTCTGCAGTTCAGTTGGCGAGAGAACGGCTGAAGCAATTGAGCTTGTTCCTTTTCTTTTTGTTTCGTTCGGTTTTTCGTGGTTTTCTCAAAAATTTGAATGAAAATGTGTGGAAAATAATGTTTATTTAAAACATTTTCGTAGCAAATGCTTCACTGAAAGTGATCAATCCTTGATAGCGTCTTTTAGAAACCTATACCCACAATTTGTTCCCCGTACCTATCTGTTGAACGGAGACAGCTCGGAAAAAGAGATGTATCGAATATTAATTTACCTTTTTCCGATTTTTCTCAAAAACAACTCGAACGATTTCAATCGAACTTATCGAGTGCTCTCAATTAACTGATACCGACATTTTTTGTGTGCGTAAATGTTTCTGTAAAATACGTTGAAAAGATTCAGCGACCGCATATACGAAATGTCGAATTTACGGGGGTTGCGGAAAGTTATGCGTTGCTACACCGGATATTTTCGTCGAGGTTTCGATTATAATGTTATTCGCGAGTCGTCATTTATTTCAATCTCATCGAGCGGTGTACAAGATTTATTAATGTTCGTATATTCTCATTTTCTGACCTTTTCGGTTCATATTTCCGTTCAACGGATGAGGATGAAATGGTCACGATAAAAATAAAAAAAATCTGGTGCGTAGCAACACACGACTTTCCGCCACCCCTTTAAGTTCGAACACCAGCTACATATGCGGGTGCTATATCTTCGTTCAACGCATTTTTACAGGAACATTTATGGAGAACAAAATGTAGTGACTAGTTAGCTGAGAGTACTCCGAAAGTTTGATCGAAATCGTTAGAGCCGCTTTTGAGAAAATTGGAATACCGATAAATTAATATTCGACAAATCTCCTTTTCTGAGTTAACTTGGCTTATATCTCCGTTCAACATATATATACAGAAATAATTATACAGAACGAAATGTTGGTATGAGTGACCAAAAGACACTCCATTAGGATTTATCACATCTGGTGAAAAAGTTACCCTGGAATTTACGAAAATGTTAGAAAAAACGTTATTTTCGACACATTTTAATTTTTATCTCTGTTCAATGGACCGTCACAGGAACATTTATTGAGAAGAATATGTAGGTATTAACTATTTGAAAACATCCTGTGAGTTTGGTGGAAATCGCTGAAGCCGTTTTGCCAAAAAGCGTAAAAACCTATTTTTGCTTCATGGGCCTATATCTCCGTTCACCGTATTTTCATGGAGATATGTATGGAGAAGAAAAGTTAGGTATTGATTAGGAAAAGATAATTCGAAAGTTTAATCAAAATCGTTAGAGCCGTTTTCGAGAAAAATGCGAAAAACCCTAGTTTTTGGTACATTTTCGTCCCCCACCCCCCTTCCCATCGGCGGAAATCGTCCATGACCTTATTTTGGTGTCTACAAAAAATAACGAACAAAACAAAAAAAGAACCAGCTCAGTCGGATCAGCCGTTCTCCCGCAAATCGAACTACAGACACACACACACACACATACACACGGACCACGCGCCGAAATTAGGTTTTTTAGACTCAGTAGGGTCTGAAACGTAAAGATCTGGAGAAAACCCAAATTTTTTTTTTTTTGGGCCGATTACTATACTTTCCTTCCCTTCGGGTAGCGGAAAGTAAAAAGTGGGTATGCGTGTTCAACTGGCTGTCTGACAAAACTTTACGGAGCATAACGTATAAAAACTAGTTTTGGTTCACATGGCTACATCTTCGTTTATTGTAATTTGAGAAAGATATTTATGAAGAACGAGAGTTAGGTATTGATTAGCAGAGAAATTGTAAATTTATATATTTAATCGAAAATGTTGGAAGGCTCCCGAGCAGACTACGCGCTCCCCCCCCCCCTCTTCAAAATGTAGAAACCCTAACACCTTATTTTCGTGCTTGCGCGTAAATTGTGTGTATTTTTTAGGCTTCAAAATGGTATGATTCTGTTACGGGGATAATTGTTATATCGCCCTATGTGGGTCGGGGAGTTGTTACGATATCAACCGAATGCAATTGAAACACAGAGTTTTATACGCAATTACACTCTGGGAAGTTTTACCGCCACAAACAGAGAACTGAGTGTGAGTGAACGCGGGCGACGAGAGAACCGCTCGGTTACAACTGACGGCAGCGAAGTTTCGAGCGAATCGGGGCATTTGAGGTGCCCAGTCAGCACAAATGCCCCGGACGAGCCTCCGCTGAATGGAAGAGTTTGGTTCGTGCCTGTTCACTGAACACTGCATTTTCTTGCCGAGTACTGCAATCAAGACGTTGCTGTCCCTCCAACAAAGGGGAACCTAATCTTGAGCAGAGAGACAGAGAGAGTAAGAGAATTTCGATTAAAGTTCCAAAAGGTGTGACTTGCTTGGGGAATTCTTTCACAAATTACCCGCGTACAGAACACGAGCTAAAGTCGTGTCTGGGCCCAAAAGAAACGAACAAATTAAATATACTCAATTATACTCACTTGATGAAAATAAATAAAAGAATGCCTCTCTGGGAGGTACTGGGAAATGAAATTATAAACCAAATAGGACCCACTTGAATTTAATCAGGACAAACTCGAAATAAAATGAACTCCTTTTAGAATGAAACAAATAACCTATGCTCGGGTTGTAGTAAATGACAATAAAGGGACAATGGGGAAAATGAAACACCAAGCTCTGATCAATTACCTCACTTCTCACAATATAAGGGGAATTTAAATACTTGATCACTGACTTAAAAAAGGGGAACATTCGTCAGCGATGTCGGTAGCCGTTATATGACTAAAATGTGACTCCTCCGCTAATATAAACAGCAGCGAACTGCACAGGTGGCGGCAACAGTGTTGCCACCATCGGTAGTCCGCCGCAAACCATTACAAAGGGTGCCCATGTTTGTGATGGAGGGACTGATTTACTACAAATAAACGTGCATCCCTGGCGTACACATCTTCTGTCGATCGTACGTCTTCGTTCCACACAGCTGCGACATCCAGGGTTTAGGTAATCGATCCATCTCTTGGCGAAAGACGATTCTATCCGTAGGGGGAGTCGGAGTTTCCCCTGCCCTCAGATGTTTCAGAAGGGGTAGTTCTGAGCGAAGATGCTGTGACTACAGTGCACTGATTAGTTGCAATGTTGGGAACAAGCGCGGCGCTCTGGCTCACGGGGTGTAGCAGCGTGTGATGCCTGTGTTGACAGCATTCACACGTGTACGTTGAGCGGAAGCTTTAGAGTGTGAGTTAAGTTGCCGAACAATCCGTACACAGATTGTGCACTTGTGGTTTTTCGAGCATCTTGGCTGGAGTTGAGGAAACGTGGGCACTTTTTTACCCCATGATGTTGATCTGGCGGTGGAGTTCTGTCATCGCCAGACCTATTCGACAGCGCGTGGTTTCCCCGGACTCGTTGTTTGAGAGGCCGTTCGGGGACAGACACGCGGTAAGATGACGATATTGATGAAGGTTGGGTGATTGAATCGTTGGTGAGATGCACGCTGAGTAGGTTTCCGCTGCTGCGATGCTAGGTAAGCATTGACCTTCCCTATGTAGACATGAGCGAGATCCTGGTAGACCACAAGCTTCTGACATCTATCGTCGAGTGATCACAAAACTGTGTTCAACTGTTCGTCAAGAACGGACGACGTTCGAACATAATGACGGGCGACAGGCAGGTCACAGCACATAGACAATTCCCATCATTCTTCAAGTTTTTCTGCGTGGCCCGCATCGCGAACTAATGCAGTGAAAGTTGGGCGCCAATGTTGTAGGAATGATCGAGCGTCTCACAATAATCGACCATCCTTCCTTCCAAATAATATCCGCATATTGAGGTTCCACAAATACAGGCCGTATTGCCCCAGAAAGATTCCTAACATCTCGATCGCGACTCCCCCCCCCCTTTTCTACAGCAGACTTCGTCCAACTCCGACTCTGAGGAACTCTGCTCCAAAAGAACGGCTCTGCCCGGAAGGCACGGCTCCTAAGTTCTGGTCACGGCTTAATCCAATCGCGCCGGCAACAATTCAAAGAAAGCTCAACTCTTCCTCATCCTTTAGGTTGGGAAAATCAACAAAAACCCGCATCCGGATTGAGAAGTTGTTTCGTACTAGCCGAAAACAAATTTGAAATGTGCAGATCGCTCTTTCGTATTTCTCGAAGGCTGTGACTCAGATCTCAACGGAGTTACTATGAAAGAGGCACTACAGCTCGCCCGTCCATCTAAACGGTTCTTCAGTTATGTAGCTACTTGTGCCCTCACTCTTTACACCGCCTATCACCATTGGCCAAGAAGTCTTTAAGTCTTGGTAAAGCCTCTCACTCGATATGTATATTAAACCCTCAGGGCCAAATGACAACTTTTCTCGGCTGTTTAAAAACATCGTCGATCGGCGATCGATGATCGTTCTCCTCGCTTAACTCTTGCGGTATTCCAAGCCCGCACAGAGCGAATTTCCCGGAGTTGCACAACAGTCCTACGGGTTTTGAGAAGTCTTGTGATGCAGTACATAATACTATACCTTCGTTGTACATGCCCCTTGACTCATACGGAAAATCTCCCAGAAAATTCGTCTACTAATAAAACGCCCATTTTTATCGCTTGAAAAAAATTTGGTAAAGTAACTTCCGGCACAAGATAGATCTAGATATAGTTGGGAGCAACATAACCAGCTAGAAAACACTTCGTCAGGTAGATAACTTCAATTCTGCGGTTACCCCAGAAATTTTGAAAACGTTACGAATTTCGACACATTTTGGTCATTATCAATGTTCAACGGACTGTCAGAGGAACGTTTACGAAGAACAATATATAGTTATTGACTAACTGAAGGCCCCTTGTAGGTTTGATTAAAATTGTTTAAGCGAAGAAACCTCATTTCGTCTCGCAGACCTATACCTCCGTTCATCGAATTTTGATCGAGATATTCGTGAACGGAAGCTTGGAAGTTCGAAAAATCGTCGTTTTAGGTACATTTTGGTCGCCAACGATGGAAATTGTTTAAAAACTCAATCGCTCACGCGATGGCCGGTAGAACTTTTTATGGTGACTGCGACACGTTTTACTACTGTACGCAGGAATCGAAAAGTAAAAAACGTTGTCACTTGGTTATCTCACTTCTCTTCTTTGTCGCGCTATGGAAAGTAAAAAGTCCTCAACGACAGGCTGTAAGGGTTCGAACGTCGAGTGAAGGGCACGCACAGTTCAGGTCACTCAATTGCTCGTAGGGTGCAGTTCCCCGGAATATCCGAGCATTGGCCATCAACTATCTCCCAATTCTCACCTGACGGCCACTTTTGTTGGATGAATTATTGGCCTGCGGTCACCACTCGCCGGTCCCTTCACAAAAACCCGTCATATTCCCTTCTCCTCTCCGCCAACAGATGTGACTCGCAGTTTCCTCTTGGTCCATCAATTTCATCCGCTGAAATACGAAAAAAAAAAAAAAAACGTACAACCACATCACGGTTAACGCCACGTGATTCATCTCGTGAAACGCTTGTATGAACTGAGTTCGATATCAATGAGAGCGTCATATCTACATCATGTGGTGGCGTCAGGTCCGTTTCCTTATGAAAATGACTGTTCCTGAAAAGTAATAAGAGAGTTGTATCAGTCGAAAGTCGTGGAGGTTGCAGTTTCGTGCATGAGCCAAGGCACTCGTTCAGCATCCACCAAAACTGGACCTGTGGAGGTATAGCGGGTTGTCATTTACCCAGACTCTGGTAGAGAGCTGTTGCCTACTGTTGACGACACGGAGGTATGACCCTGGGGAATCCGTAATATGTTCTTAACCTGGTTTCCTATCTTATCTAACTATTTACTTCGGTGGCAAGGGAGAGATGGACTGCCCTCCGTAAAGTGTGAGAAACGGTGATGAGCTTGCATAGTAGCAGGCAAAGCGGGATGGTTTGACTGCTTTCCCAATAACCGTCGCTCGACTGTTGTAAAAACTACAGTGGAACAGCCCATGGTTTCTTCTACCCTCCACGATGGAGGCGAAAGTCATGCAAGATGAGAAGAAGAAAGGAAGTGGAATCACGAGTTGAAGTCTCCATGTCCCATAAGGAACTGGCTCGTCGGGTGCTTCAAACCTCCCACTTGACGTGCACGGATGTTGGGAAAAACTCTTTCGTGTCATGTCCTTTTGACGCTTAACTGCTTGGCCCACAGCAGGAGAAGCTGCGTTTTCCTTCTCCCATTGCCCATCATGATCAGTTAATGACTAGGTCAATAGGTAACCAGCCAGCGATCACTTGGAGTGTTTCGATAGATGCTGTCTTGTTGGCCCTGGTGATAAACAGGACTCTGGGATTGTGCCAGTAATGGGGCAGTAGCCAAACACGCCTAGCTACATGGTTTTGTTCATGAGGATTCTGTCACAGTAACACGCACCCCAAAGTGGCCTTGCCTTATGCTCATAATGAAGCAAACCTTGTGAGTGTAGAGCCATTGAGAGACTGGAGGTGATGGCAGAAATACCATCTCTCACATCTCGTATATCGACTCTCAGCTCTCACTTGCTTCTCGGAAAAGAGCCTGTGGCCGCCAAAACGTACTGTTTAGAAGGAATATCTGTGTCTTTTCCTCACCCACCATGGTGACAGTTACACGGTTTTCCTCGATTCGTTGGATTGACTATCCCACGTTGACACGGGTCAGCACAGTTAGCTCGCTCACATAGCGGTACGAGTATGGTTCACCACAGTCAGTCTTCATGAGGCTTCGAAGAAGACGTTCCAGACTCTCCACCTCTCGTTCAAACTACTGGTACCAGCTATCACCCTGTGTTCAGACTACTGGCACCAGCTATCACCTGTGTTCAGACTACTGGCACCAGCTATCACCCTGTGTTCAGACTACTGGCACCAGCTATCACCCTGTGTTCAGACTACTGGCACCAGCTATCACCCTGTGTTCAGACTACTGGCACCAGCTATCACCCTGTGTTCAGACTACTGGCACCAGCTATCACCCTGTGTTCAGACTACTGGCACCAGCTATCACCCCGTGTTCAGACTACTGGCACCAGCTATCACCTCCTGTTCAGACTACTGGCGCCAGCTATCACCCCCGTGTTCAGACTACTGGCACCAGCTATCACCCCGTGTTCAGACTACTGGCACCAGCTATCACCTCCTGTTCAGACTACTGGCGCCAGCTATCACCCTGTGTTCAGACTACTGGCACCAGCTATCACCCTGTGTTCAGACTACTGGCACCAGCTATCACCCTGTGTTCAGACTACTGGCACCAGCTATCACCCTGTGTTCAGACTACTGGCACCAGCTATCACCTCGTGTTCAGACTACTGGCACCAGCTATCACCCCTGTGTTCAGACTACTGGCACCAGCTATCACCTCCTGTTCAGACTACTGGCGCCAGCTATCACCCCGTGTTCAGACTACTGGCACCAGCTATCACCCTGTGTTCAGACTACTGGCACCAGCTATCACCCCGTGTTCAGACTACTGGCACCAGCTATCACCCTGTGTTCAGACTACTGGCACCAGCTATCACCCTGTGTTCAGACTACTGGCACCAGCTATCACCCCGTGTTCAGACTACTGGCACCAGCTATCACCCCGTGTTCAGACTACTGGCACCAGCTATCACCCTGTGTTCAGACTACTGGCACCAGCTATCACCCTGTGTTCAGACTACTGGCACCAGCTATCACCCTGTGTTCAGACTACTGGCACCAGCTATCACCCTGTGTTCAGACTACTGGCACCAGCTATCACCCTGTGTTCAGACTACTGGCACCAGCTATCACCCTGTGTTCAGACTACTGGCACCAGCTATCACCCTGTGTTCAGACTACTGGCACCAGCTATCACCCTGTGTTCAGACTACTGGCACCAGCTATCACCTCGTGTTCAGACTACTGGCACCAGCTATCACCCTGTGTTCAGACTACTGGCACCAGCTATCACCCCGTGTTCAGACTACTGGCACCAGCTATCACCCCGTGTTCAGACTACTGGCACCAGCTATCACCTCCTGTTCAGACTACTGGCGCCAGCTATCACCCCGTGTTCAGACTACTGGCACCAGCTATCACCCCGTGTTCAGACTACTGGCACCAGCTATCACCTCCTGTTCAGACTACTGGCGCCAGCTATCACCCCGTGTTCAGACTACTGGCACCAGCTATCACCCTGTGTTCAGACTACTGGCACCAGCTATCACCCTGTGTTCAGACTACTGGCACCAGCTATCACCCTGTGTTCAGACTACTGGCACCAGCTATCACCTCGTGTTCAGACTACTGGCACCAGCTATCACCCTGTGTTCAGACTACTGGCACCAGCTATCACCTCCTGTTCAGACTACTGGCGCCAGCTATCACCCCGTGTTCAGACTACTGGCACCAGCTATCACCCTGTGTTCAGACTACTGGCACCAGCTATCACCCCATGTTCAGACTACTGGCACCAGCTATCACCCTGTGTTCAGACTACTGGCACCAGCTATCACCCCGTGTTCAGACTACTGGCACCAGCTATCACCTCCTGTTCAGACTACTGGCGCCAGCTATCACCCCGTGTTCAGACTACTGGCACCAGCTATCACCCTGTGTTCAGACTACTGGCACCAGCTATCACCCCGTGTTCAGACTACTGGCACCAGCTATCACCCCGTGTTCAGACTACTGGCACCAGCTATCACCTCCTGTTCAGACTACTGGCGCCAGCTATCACCCCGTGTTCAGACTACTGGCACCAGCTATCACCCTGTGTTCAGACTACTGGCACCAGCTATCACCCCGTGTTCAGACTACTGGCACCAGCTATCACCTTGTGTTCAGACTACTGGTGCCAGCTATCACCTTGTGTTCAGACTACTGGCGCCACCTATTACCTCATGTTCAGACTACTGGCGCCAGCTATCACCCCATGTTCAGACTACTGGCACCAGCTATGAGCAAACTCCGAGCTCCGCCTAAAACTAACTGCAGTGATCACAATAATCGAAACATCGATTTTGTTTTTCCGGCTGAAACGATTTCTATTGTGTGTTTTGTATGGGTGGTTCAAAACAACATGATACGTCCACATAGTCATCTATCGGATAATGACAAGAGCACCGCAATATATTATGAAAAATCCAAAATTCAAACTACCGCCGTTTTTCAGAGTTTTTACCCGTTCTTCAGACAAACCGTGATGACATCTACAGAAATCGCATTCTCACCGATTGCACAATAATGGGCGTGGCATAAGTAGGAGGAACTCAATAAATTTTGAAGTTATGCACCATCGGATTCTGTAAGGAACGTTTAGCTACATTGTACCAAGTTCGCGTAAACTGAACAGAAAATAAGTTATGTATGCGTCGCACCAGTTTTTTTTTTTACTTTCCGCTTCTCAAAGGGTTCTTCCTCTTCTTTTCTGCGTGGGTGGAGGGGGCTTCACGGACGGGATTACTGGCACTTTCACGCGTTCCGTGTAGCGTCCCTGCCTACAGTGATGAGGTGTACATCAGGCCGGCGTCGTATTGTTGTAAATACTCTCCGTCGCGTCAGTGGTCCTGGATGTCCAAGTGGTATCTGGCAGTCGGGATTTCACGTTAACTTGGCAACCCTAGAGGCGCAAATATGACAGGGCGGATGTTCATATGACAGCGTCGGAAGCTCGTGGAGTTGAGACCGGTAACGCCCGGGTTGCAGCATTGATTGCATCCTGGCGCGGTGTGCGGTTCACGAAAAGCGCTGAGGAGATGCGTTGACTGTGTGTGTCAGCAGGTGTTCTCCGAAATATCACGTGCTGCTTGGGTCGTATCTAAACTGGTCGACGTTCGATTGGGAAACAACCTCTTTTTCTTCTTTCCTTCCCCGTCCTAATCTTTCAATCCCTAGAGCGCGGTAGGGTAGTCTGGGTGCCCATCCCATTTCTTTAATTATTATTTAGTTTCTCTTCTGGTTTGTGGCTGTAGTTTCTTACAGTGTTCATTGAGAACGAATACTACGTATTGATTAGTAAAAAAATACGTGAAAAGCGCAATTAAAATCGTGGAAGCTCAATTTTCTTCTCGAGCAAACGGGGTTGGACGACATGGGCGATTAGCAAGGCCTTGAGCCCTCAGAGTGACGAGACCAATTATCATTCACTGGTCAAAATGGTTTTCCTTACAAACTTAGCGGAGAATAAAAATTACCGCAGTGGAGCACCACATTTCGTTAAAAACGAGGTAACGAAATCTCAACGTGCTCGTCTAGAGGCCGCTGAATTGATGCTGTCAGTGGAACAAGAATCAAGCCATTCAGAGAGAAAATAACTCGGACGTGGCTACATTTTCAAATGTTGCTTTCTTCGCTGGGTAACTCCGTCCTGGTTTTCCCTTTATTACAGTTTCTGGTTTAACTCTCACGTGAAAAAAAACCCAACTTTTCCGCTTCTGTTTTTCACCGCGTTTTCTTTGGATTTTTCGACGACTCAAAGCAGTTCCGACTCTTAACGTGACATCCTCCGTTTGGCCTTCAACTCGCGACGTCAATTCGGCGAGGTTTTTTTTCTCTTGTTTTTGTTGTTGTTTTTCTTTTCTGCCTGCGACAGGTTTCGTTGAGCTTTCAATCTGAGCGGAGAACTTCCCCGTGAGGGTTCAATTTCCCATCGACCTGACAACCCAAAACGACAGGTCGGTCAGACGGAAAATCGGAACGTGTGCTTCTTATTTTCTCAACTGTTATCCTCCTTCCGACGCCCATCTTTTATTTTTGGGCTCAGATCTTATTACTATTTGTGCCTCTTTTATTACTTTTTTCGGCCAAAAGAGGAATAAAGGCATCCTAAAGTTGAGTTTTTTCTCCAGATCTTTACGTATTGGTTTCCTGGGTCGGGAAACCCCCATTTTTGGTTCACTGATTGGTGTCGGCGGGCGGTGGAGTGAAGGCAGATGAAATGTGGGCAGGTGTGAAGCTGCCAAGTCCTTGCCTACGGAAGACATTTTAGAGTTCCTCCGCAGAACTGTCAGGCCGTCTATCTCCCCGGGAAGCGATGACTATGAAGTTCAACCTTCACAGTGCCTGCATGTGCGGAATGGTTTATTCACCTCCAAGGGTTGACGAGTGTTCTTGGTTCCCACTAAAATCTGCACTGTGCAGGCTGTCGACGAGGCATTTAAAGGAAATCTTCCAAACTGTTGGGATTTCGAAATAGTTGGGTGACGTTTTGTGCCTGCGTGGCTTCTGTGAGGAGCTCCGCGTTGCCTGATGACTCCAGTTTCACTCGATCGGAAGAGGGGGGCAGGTAAGTTTGTTTGCGAGCGGCGTCGGTAAAATGGGGGAGGAAATGCGTGCAGAATCAGACTCTCACAACTCATTCCCTTCCTCGCTTTTTCTCCTCTCTGTTTGTGTCGTGAGAATCAGCTTATTTGATCAAGAAGGGAGGTTTTGGTGACGAAGGGAATGGCGATGGTTGGAGGAGGAGGGGGGGGGGGGTATTTGCAGTCACGAGGCGTCTAAACTGACTACTTCCGACTCCAACCACCAGGGGGCTCTCACAACACAACAATCTCATCGCCCCTAATTTCATTCCTTTACTTCCCCACTGACTGTCCCCTCACCACTACACCTTTTCCTCTTCCTGTAGTTTTTGCTCCTCGGCAGCCCCTAGTTATCTGGAGAAGAATTTTCTTCCCTTATTAAATCATCGCCTTCTCCTCCATTTGGAAGAAACCGCTTGCCAAATCGTCTGCGTTTTCTCCCCATTTAAGGATTAGCTTTGAAGCATTTCGTACCGCCAGTACCCCCCCCCCCCCCCGTGAACCAGTTCTTACAACTTCTGTGCGGCTTGAAAGAAACTTTAGTGAGTCAGACAAATTGAGGAAGTAGTGAGAGCCACTCTCAGACCGAGAGCTGTAATCGAGTAAAATGAATCCTTCTTCCCAGTTCTGCTCAGAGTTTGGGTCTAGTAAGAGCTATTTAACCAGTCATCCAGCGCATTCCCGGCCATTGTCGCCATTACACCCTGGAATAAGGAGAGTTGGGTGATGCTCCGTACACGTATACGTGTGCCATATATCCTGACATGCTTGTCGTTCATTAGAACAGGGCAAGGGTGAATATGGATCAACTGATTGGTGAATAATGCTCATAACTGTCCTCACGCTCACACTCATGTCTTCCTCCCATCTGAAACATGAGCAAATGTAGTTTCTGGTGTTTTTTTTTTGAGGGCCAACTGAACCGAGTCCCTTGGTCACTACGACCACACATGGGCTTATTATGACACTATCCTTTACTTAATAGACGACGTCGTACATAGCAGCCCCCCTCAAGAAGCCGAGGTATGTCCTTTGCCGCAGATTCCGCAATGGTTTGTGGTCCGCCTGGCTGCACTGAACTGCCTCTGAGGTGCTCATCTTGTTGAGGTGATAACCAAGTGGGTAGTCTTTGGTGAGGAAACTAGTTAGGACTCTTAGATCCTGTTTTAGTCGTGGCTGGCGATTCGAATGGGCGCTATTTTCCTGTGTATCCCCTTCGAAAAACCTGACGATTTAGCTGACTTTTCACCACTCTTACGAGGGGTTCAGGCCCGATGGGTAGGGATTCTGTACCCCTTTGCAGCCTGCCTCGTGTAGGTGTAAATTTCCAGGAAAAGGGATTCGTCCACAGAGAGGTTTCTGGAGAACAACATATAAATACGCTAGTTGATTATAACGCACGTTTTTAAAGCATATATCCGGCGCATCCTCAGCCCCACGTACATTAGGCGGTGTTCACGGTGTAAATCACGACTCCAAGTTTAAGTAGGATGTTAAAGTTCCGGAATTTATTGAGTTGATCCTACTCATGCCACGAACAAAATTGAGTAATCAGTGCAGATTCATAAAACTATCAACACTACTTTTCTTGGGGAAGATCGCGCTAACCATTTAGCAATGACTGTGAGAAATGATAGTAAGTGAAACGGCGGTGGAATCCCAGAATTTCCAGAGTAGGCTCCTATGTGTCTAATGAGAGTTATTAACGACTTATCGTACAGCCGTTTAACACGTTCAGTGCGTACTTCTGTTATATGAACAGGACCAACCCACCCCACCAGGCGGATTGGTTTTTTTTTCATAAATCTGACCGAAATGGTTCCAATATTAGTAATTTATAGGTAATTATTCTTAATAGCCGAATTTGATTAAATTTTGCTCATTATGCACCATGTGCGTGATACGCCTGGTGAGAGTGATCACAGATTTTCTGAGAAACGGGTCTAATAGGAAAATCGTGTATTCCAAGGTTCGTTTGAGAATCACCCATAGAAATAGAAACAAGAAATGTTGGTATCAGCATTTTTATTGGGTTGGTTCCATAAATATCTACTCCATCAGCTAAAATACACCTCATGGCTCATACCATAGGTATCTCTTACCTACCTTGTCGGAAGAAAATATGTATCAATTACTATATTTATGGTATCAGTCCAATAATATATGTCAATCACAATCAAATGTCAATGAAGGAACTATAAATCAACCGAATATATCAATCAGTTTCTCTATATCCTCGTCTGAGTATTTCTTCTTCTCCTTAGACAAGCGAGAGATTTTTGGTTCCGATTATGCGTCATCAGACATCTAAAATACCAATACAAATAATACCGTGGGTAAAAAAAATACTTGATAAAGAGAACTAATCATAACCATCGTACTGTACCAAAATACGGGACAAAATGGTAGGAAGAGAACAGAAATCAGGGATGGTGCTCTACATATTGGTGCCAAAAACAACGTTTATTTAGTCACTGCTCGTTGGTAATCATGCATTATGAAGTAATTATTAATTCATTATTGATCTTACCATGAATGAGAGAAGTAACAGCCACACGAGAACTCTGGAACGCACAACAATCGAATGCAAAACACCGATTTGGAGCGTCTGTGAAAATTTTCTGAGTGAAATACATCTCCAAACTGCAGACGGCGCATTCTATCGGTTGTTCATGTTAAAATTTAGAATTACTGGGAGGAATAAAGTCGCTTGCATCTCCGGAATCGTACTCTTGAAAAATTTTTAGTTTGCCCGGATCTGTGGGTGTTTCTTCTCCTTTTGTGTCGATCACGTATTTGACTTTTCTCTCCTCCAAAATTGTTTGAACTCGAAATTTCCAATTTCCGAAATTTTCGGTTGAATGATTTGGGTAGAGTTGCATGAGTGCGGCAGCTGCGGTGTTGGAGGCCATTTTACACCTGTTGAACTTATACGATTTTTACGGCACTTGAAGCCCGAAACGGTTTCACTGCGATGACGATTTCCGCGCGTTATAACTCGACCGAATGGCGAACTACATAAATCATTAGGATTACATAAATAAGGTGAACTGGGCCCGTAACCTATTAAAATTTAGATTCCAGAGATGCAAGCGACTTTATTCCTCCCAGTAAATCTAAATTTTAATAGTTCGTAGTACCTGCTCAGGGCGGATGAAAAAACAAAGACTTTGGCACCGGGCGTCGATTTCTAAGAAAAGTTTGAAATAGCGGCAAGGCATTACGCGCCATGTGTGTGATACGCCTACCTGACCCGACCGGATTCACATACGCACTGAACGTGTTAATTGAAATACAGCCTCAAATTTTCAGAAGATCCTAGTAACTAACATCAGAGCGAGGTTTATAAGAAAAAACTGCGCTAAAAGTTTCGTCGAAACGTTCGGTAATTGCGCTGCTCCCATAATTATTCCACTAATGAGAAATTTATTGTTGTGTCATTGTGGAGCTAATCGAATCAAAATCGTTATAGCCCTTTTCGTAAAAAGAAAATTGAAAAAAAGTGTTTTGTTCACCATAACTACTTATACCCTGATTTGGGCGTTTCGTGGTAACTTGCGGGTTAGTTATTAAGTTTGAAACGATTCGGTTCGCGTTCACAGACCATTTTTCCAAATAATGTTTTTCGGACTCAATAGATCTTGAAACGTGAAGATCTGACAATTACTCAAAAACGATTTTTCAGCCGATTACATAGCTTTCCTTAAGCCAAGGAAAGTCAAAATGGGAAGCAGAAGGGAGTTTTATGTTGAATAGAACTTAAATAATAATTTTCGGGAAATTGAGTGCAAAGCAGTTAAGTAACAATTTGTGATAAAATGGCTCAACACTGGTAAACTGGGAGTAATAATGAAATATTTTTATAAAATTCTTGAAGAGTTGGCAGAAGTTTTTTAGGAAATAAAAGAAGTAAAAATCGATAGTAAATCCATTAAACGATGAGTGGAACTTTATGCAAATGTTCAAGTTTTAACGCGTGTAAGGTCTTCATCCATGACTAACGTTTCGCCTGCTCTTTTCCTTCAAATCCAGCTCAACGGGAGCCAACCATCAAAAAAAGGAATCGCGGTCTTTCACGCAAACGTTCTGTTAAGCTTATGGATAATTGGAAGCCTCTCAATGGGTGTAAACGTAAAATCACATTTCAGAACCAATTTTGATGAATATGAAATCGAATTTCTGTACATTAGAGCGCGCGCACGGCTGTTGTGCGAGGCGTGCATCTTGAAGGAGGCGGGTAATACTTCTAAAGGATCTTTAAGGATGCTCTTTGTCCTCGAACCAAACTATCTCAGTATTGCGCATCTCTAATTTTACACGATTTGAACGGCTATTTAACACCAAATGTATCATTAAAGTTGAAGGGCTGAGGATAAACAAAGTACAGCGGACTCTTTAAAGGTCCTAATGGTACTATGTGGTTAATTCATTGTGGTCGTGCTAGCACGCTGCTATTTATTTGGTAGATAACGCAAAGTCGTATGTATGTTGCTTCGTAAAAGATTTATTTAATGGTGTTGCTCTGTTGTCCTTAATTAAGAACAAGGGCGACTCTAGTTTTATTCGTGAACAGTACACGCAGTTCGTACTCATGGGAGCATTAGGCACTCATTCTTAATGTCAATCATAATGACGTTCAACTTAAACGACAACGATTTGCCTTATGTTTCTCACAGTTGGATATTTGATTTCTATCCTGTTAGCCGTGTCTCCTGAGTGTGTACACGTGTTCTGGGCACATACCAGGGCGGCTAATAGGTAAAAAGGGTACGCACTCATAATACGTTGCATTACTTCAAGGCGCGATTGAAGGCTTTGTGTCGTTATCATTCTTGAACGGATTTGGTGCATAAATATTGATAAACTGTTGCATTCGTCGCACAAACGTGCGAACAGGTGCCAAATTTAATGCGAGTTTTCGGGTTTCTCCTGTTTTGCCAGGTACTACGAAACTGGTTCGATACGACCGAGAGCTATCGGCGGCTCCAAACCTCGAGTAGCGACCGCTGAAGTTGTCTCCAGGATATCTCACTACAAAAGGGAATGCCCTTCCATCTTCGCCTGGGAAATACGTGACAGGCTTTTGGCGGAAGGCGTTTGCACGAACGACAACATTCCAAGCGTAAGTCAACTCAATCTAGTTATTTCGTTTTTATTTTTACAGCGATTCATTCGTGGGATTGTACTTCGGACGAGACTAAGACCATAAACGATGGGTCGCCAATGAAGGCAGGGCATACTGGTTGACCTTCAATGTTAAAGTAGCGGCAGGAGGCCATCGTAAACAGTACCACTCGACATTGTAACTTTCTGAAGGTGTCGAACGTCCTAGGTCACAATCTTGGGACTGTCGACGAAAATTTTTTGCATTCCACTCGCCGGTGGTGAGTTCAGATGTTAAATATGTAACTTCTGGCGTTGGTTGCTGCTCAGGTGGCAGCAAGAACAGCGGCAACAACTCACCGACTATTACGTCTTGTGATGAGTTGTAACTAATCGTCGCAATTGCCAACACATAGTGCGAAAAGTCGAGGAATCCAGCGATACCAAGAAAATTGTTTTAACGAGGAAATAGAGTGCACACAAAAATAACTTACGGTTTTTATTATTCTTAATTTATTTGGAACAACGATCAAATGTTAGTACGTTGTGTAAAGCAATTAACCTGCCACTGAGGTTGATATCTGTAAGTCCTCAGGACAGTTCAAATCTTGAGCAGGGAAGGATCGGAAGGAGGCGGCCAGAATGTGGCTAACCAATGAAATATAAAAAATCTGGATGCTGAAATTTCCGATCGGAACCTCACAAATACGCAGTATAATTGTCAGAAAAGTAGAGGGGGAGCAGGGGCTCAAGTTCGGAGAATCCTGCTCAACCCCCACATGCATCTCAGCACTTATAGGTGTGACCGTGGAACACAAAACTGTCGGTTCCTGGAAGAGCCCTGTTAAATGTCTTCTGCAAAGGCGTCGAAGCCCTGTCAGAAAAGTGCGTCACAAGCCTATATGGACACCTTGACTGTACGAGTCCCAGTGCTGTAGGACTGCTAGATTGATGTTAACGACCACGACATCCACATTCTCACCCAGTGGTATGAGCGTGCCAAGTTGTACAAACGGACGTAACAGCCAAATCATTCGTGTAAAAGGGAAATTGAATAACCATTGGACGATACGTTGGCAGCGATAAGACCTGTTTAGGAAAAAAGAGAGAAGGTGAATAAAGTTTACTAAGGCCCTTCAACAGGTACTGTCTCCAAAACTAGTACGAATTGGGCAGAGGGACGTCAGAATTATGAACTTAACGGTTGGAAGGTCGAACGAAAAGGAAAGACAAATGAATTCCAAGTTCGTTTCATTGTGAGGGGTTGTGATACCTCGTTTCAGGGAGAGTGGATCAAACCAGATAGAGAAGATGATTCTTTACATAACGCAAAGGCTTCAATGGTTCCAGATGAGTTCCTAATGTAGTGCCCTCAAGCTCAGTAGTACCCAGGGTCTTCTGAGTTAGTCTCAAGCATTGGAATGGGTTTCCTAATTCTGTACTTCCACAGAGCTGGTTACAGTCACTGCCTAGCAAGACTCGAAGCCTGAACCATTATGATTCCTCAGTGTCCTGATTAGGGAGAAACATGCAGTGGCGTTCAGGGTCCTAAGCGGTGGTCAGGCATGAACAACAGTCTGTCCCCGTCCACAAAGGAACAAATAAGTTAATGGACGTCTCTTCGGCACGTCATCCCACGTGACTCCCCTCACCCACAGTGGACGGCTGATGCAACTGAAGGTGAAACAAGCCTGCTTCACAATTTTCATGCGAGTACGTTGTAAGTTATGGAAAGTTGTGTGATAGCTCGCTTCAGATATTTCTTCGAAAGATTCAGGGAAGAGGAGGAAACGAGCAGAAGCTCGAACCAACAACAGTTTTCCAATATCATGGCAAGGGAAAGTGGTTAGGTTCTGTTTGAAGAATATTAATGACGCGGCGGCTGCTGGAAGTTCGACTTCCCCATATCTCGCCCTCCAACAAGAACCACCCCTTGTTCTATGTAGTGTGAAAAAACGTCGCCTTCCTTTTCTCCAGAAGAGCGTCGAATCTTCCCCCTTTTTCCATTCAGATTATAATATCACTTCCTCCAGAACATTCTTCACGCTTTCAGTTTTTCACGAGAAAAAAAGACAAAAAGAAATTGGTGAGTCACCGCACGATAACACACTCGTCATGGCGTCCTCCGCGCATTAGTCAACGAGGTCACTGTTTGTTTTCAGCGCTGCCCTTCCGATTAAATGGTAATGAATAAATCATTCGGCGGAAATCGGTGTGAAGCGTCGCTCTCCCTCGACGACAACTGAAACAAATGTAATGAATGGCTTCGTCCACGTCAGGCTGGGAATCTTTTCTCCCACTTTAGTCCGGATGAAATTGAGGAACGAACAGCAAGTCGTGTTATTGCGATGAGCAGCCGGAGGTAAGTAGGTCGATCAATCAACGAGCAATTCGCCACCAATCACAACCAACGCTCTGATGCATTTCACGTTTGATGTATTCATGACCGATTCTAAACCACTTCCCATGTTGTTGACTTCTCTGAGCGTGAGCTGACATGTACGTTTTACGCGCCAATTCGAATAAGTGACGAAGCCAAACGAAACTTGGCAGGTTGTAAATCCGACCGTGTGAACGCTTCCTTGTGTGCAGCGAAATAGTTGTGTCTCTCGAAGATTATGACGAATCTTGATGATTTGGGGTTTACCCAGCCACCGGCACGAAGAGATCGGAAGCGGTATTTTTGTGATTTGGGGGAGCCGGTGAGTGTCAATACAACCTCGCTCCTGACTGGCTCAGGGAAGTACAACGAAAGCGGGCATCTTTTACGTTCTACGTTGTTAAAATGCACTTTGACGATCTGGCCCCACGCTTCTTACTGCGTAACCCACCCTAAGAGCTGTATGGGCACTAAGCATATACTATATGAACAATCCGTGCCCTCGCAGCAGCTCGGCAACGGTGAAGATGATTCCTAAGTTCCTTATTAACATTTCACGCTGCTGTTACGAGTAACGAAAATGATGATGGATCGACCGAACCCTAAACCCGACCCAGGAGTTACTGTGGCTCGGCCCCCTTGCAGTTCACCTCCATCGTATCGGAGTGCAAGCGCATCCGGCGCTTGTGCTCCGTGTTCCAGTTCCTACGCTTAAACGCTCATGGAAGTCGAAAGAGGGCAAGTGACGCAGACAGCATGCAATAAACCAGCAGACATTAAATCTTTATGGTACCATCTACCATCACGCAGCCAATGAGTGCGAGACCTGCATACTTTCTGTCAGGCTTCTGTCGTTCTGATTCATTCTGCCCCCCCCCTCTTTCTGCACGAAGCAAGAATCCCCCCTCGCAATCACTACGCTCGAGACAGTCTTCTTGCTTTAACCAAGGTGCGACCCTCTGCACTAAGAGCACATAACTGGAGTCGCCCGCTTCCCTTCGCCACACATTGAGCTCAAGTTGTGCAGAAACACTGTGGCAATAACTCTCTCTTGTTCGAATTTGTTACCACTTTTCACCCACTCAACCTCTACCAAGCTTCCTCCATCGCTCTATGTTTGTTTCCGAGAACTCCGCACGTCCTCACAAAATAAAATTAAGGACGTTATGATGTGCAACCTATGGCAATGTTATGAGGGGCGTAATCAATGATGGTGCCCAAAACGCGTCGAAGTTTTAATGAACGGGCACGGTAACAATAATTGCGGTGGAAGATGTGCACTAAATGTATCCCAGTCAAGAATTGATCCTCATTTCTGCTTTTATTTTTTTTATTCGCCCCGTGCCATCTAATTAAAAACCTTCATCACGCGATTAATTGGATTTCCGAAGGCTGGTAGAGTTGAGAAGATTATATCGTGTGCCCAGCGGTTGAGCAGTTGAGGAGAGTTCGGCGCGAGGTAATGCCCCGATGGGGTGGCGCTTGGTGAAGGTTGAGGGTCCATAGACAATATTTGTTGGGCCTTCTGGGAATCAAGTCACCCGTTAACAGAGCAAGTTGGATATCTCTGGTAGTGAAGGGGGAATATGGCAGAGAGGTATGATTGGGTGCGACGGCTGGACAGGGATCGGGAGGGACAGGGATTCCACCGTATTCGTTCTGGCCTTCGCCAACAGTCGGTTGGGGGAAAGGAAGTAACGGAGCCAGAAAAGGGAAGGTGGATGGTTAAGGGTTGAAGGGGTAGAACATGGTACGCGGTGAAGAAGAGGGGAGGGTTTCGTGACGATAGGGTAATGGATGAGGGAGGAATGATGTTGTTATGAGCAAATCCAACGGAAAAGGACCCCGTTATATGCAGATGAAGTTGTTGCTCTATTAAACGGGGAATTTATTTATGCCCCCTTTCCCCCTCATCGCCATTTGTACATTCCCTCCGTTTCTCTTGATATCTCCCCGAGATTTAGAACTCCGCACTCGTACGAAACCTAAGCAAAGTCCTATTAAGGCTACGAAGGCCTTTGAGGCATCAAACACTAAACTTAAGAACCCTGTGTTGAGAGAGGGAGACAACCAAAAGTCAAAATGCCCAGCTCAAAACGTTCCTTATACGCGTTACTGTCACACTCCCAAAATAAATATATAAAATATAAATAGAGGGCCGTTCTCTTGCTTTTGCTCGATGTAACGAATAAAGACGAATGCATAAAGTTGACGATTTCCGTTCCAAATATTTTAGTTTGAGTCGTCAGCACCAGCTAAACAAAATTCACGGGAAGTACTCGTGCCGCTCGAACGTCCAAAATAAGGAAAAACGAACCCCTCGCCGCTTCATAAATACGGAAATCTCGTTCTCTGACGTACTTTAGATTATTATTCAACGGGCGCTTACAAATAAATACTTACGAGGAACTGAATAGGAGCGTTGACAGGCGAAGACACCCAATCAGTTCGTTCCCAATGATTTCTCGATACGCTTCAGGCATCTTCTCAGCTCGTGAGGTTGTTACAGAAACGTTATCAGAAGAAAATTTGTTCGTTCGATTAAACCCGTTTTGACGATTTTGGAGAAAAGTGAATGAGCGCCCAAGTGAACATTTTTCTCTTCGCTCCAACAAATCTCGTTGGTGGAAACAATTCGTTCAAACCCACGAAAAAGTATGAGCTCTGTCGGTTCAGCCGTTCTCCCTCAAACTCAACAGACATACGCAGACACCACCTTTTACATTTTTTCCCAGACACGGATTACACTCTTAACTCAGGTTTTCCAACTCAGTAGACCTCAGAACGTTAACATCCGACAAGAGCTAAATGTACGTTTGGAGGAAAGTGTTGTGATGCGTTGCATCAAATATTTTCTTGGAAATATATGTATATAAATTACATTATATTTCCATGTTGTTATAATGTATTTATAAATATATAAATAAATAACTAAAATCCGGAAATAATAATGAGCATAATCAATTAATGAACGTGTAAATAACAAGTGTAACTAATGAATTAATATAAATTATATTATATATTTTAAGTATTTTCTGATTAATCACGTGATACTAGTGCTCCACGAATAATCGAGTAGGCGGCACAATGTGCTATTTACGTGATGACGGCTTAATAGTAAAATAGTCAGAAACAAGACTACCAGTTTCTACGCAGAGCGTTAATTCATGTTCGACCAGATTCATATAAACTGAGTTAATGGTCGTGAGACTGAGGGAAGGTGTGTGACACCGCAGCACCGGATATTTCTTTGGCTTTCCATTTATTCGCTTATTTTAAGGATATTTTCAGTTCAGTCCGAATTTCATGGTCATCGGCAGAACGTGATCTGAGATTCGACCAATTCCTCGGACGTAGTCTGTTGAAAGAACGTCCGGCGCGTTCTAACGAACATTTTGGTCACAACTCATTCAAGTTTAGGTTTTACGAATCTCGCGAATTACGAGTTTTCTCGTGGTATTCACTATTCCAGGCGCGACAAGAACCAGAGGCTCCGGAGACTACCAGGACAACTAGGCCACAAATCCACTAGTGGCGTCTCCTCCTTGCCGCATGGGGTTTTGAGCTGGAGAAAAAAAATGCGGTGGTACAAAAATTTCATTGCTGGGAAAAAGACTATCGGCACAATGAGTGATAGACAAAACCGATATTGTGTGTGAGTGTGTGTGTGCGTTCTCCCCCTCGTCAAACCTGCTTGATCGGTACAAACCTTCTCACAAAAATCACGTCAACAGGTACCGGTTTCGCAGTCATTTGTTTTACTCCCCAGAACTATTAAACTCACGAAGTCACCTTCCCCATTCCCCACAAACGACAAACCAACGTCGCGAGCTCAGCGATACACAGATTAAATAAATTAGCAGATGAATAAAGCAGAACGGTTGCCAGACGGGCCACACCAGATGCAGCCGATTCTCATCAAAACCACGATGTTTTGGCTATCGATACGTTTCTGTCGCAATGTCAACGATGATAATTCGACTTTTGCATCGTACGGAGCACGCTTTCCAGAAAACAATTTATCCAGCTGCTGAATTCTCGACTTTCCAATATTTCGAAGTTAATTCTGCGTGAAGCAGAAGAAGAACTTGGCGTAAATAAAAGAAATCTCGAAGAACAAAACTTGATCGCAGCAATCTGTCGCCTGCAGTCGTCCGAGGAAAAGTTTATTCTCGGCAACTCTATCGGAGAATCTAGAACTTCTATCGTTGTAGAAAATCTCATTGTGAAATATATAAAGACAGAAAAATAGAGTCGACATGACAGATATTACTTACTTTTCCGCACACTTTCGAAAATACGATGTCCCTCGACGGTGTTGCGAAATATTTTCGCGGAAAAGAGCTGCCGTTTTCACGTTATAAAGTTCTTTCTTTTCTCGTCTGAGCGTGGGATGTTGACTTTTAGTGTGAAATGAATGAAGATAAATAGGCCTTCCGCAATGGAGGTTCGTAAAGAGCTCAACACGTTCAGGTTTACGAAGGAAATTGGCTGTCATGTTAGCGAGTTGAATTTCTTACTTAGGGCTTATAATTGCGTTGGCTCGGTTGAGCTGCGTCTCACTCAATCGATGTTGCCATTCCGTTGTATGAAATAGCCCACCCTACAAATCGAATTAGCACCGTTACAACTGTTAGCAAGATACTCTGTAGTTTCGGATCAATTTGCTCGTGACCTTATTTCGTTGCGTCGTGTTAATCTGCAGAACGATTATCAAATTTGAGCGTCCTCTGTCAATCTGCTCGAATTATAGTTTTTCCCAACTTCGCGGAAAATATCTGACGGGAATTCAGATTTTGATCGGTGGGTTCACAACTTTCCTTCTTTCTTCGTCCTTCTTACTTGACGTTGAGTTTATGACGCGTCTAGGGATTGATTGGAAAATGGAGTACTTTGAGTTAAACTACTCAAAGTAGAGAAGTGAATTGTTGAAAATGAACGCTTGAAAACTTTATTTGCACGATAAAGTTGGCGCAAATACCCTAATTAGGCATACATGGATAAATACGGATCTTAAGAGAACTGAACGTGTCTTCCTGTATTTATTTAGGGTAGGCACCTGCTTTCGACTCTGACAGCCAGCGTATCAGTGCACACGAGCTCACTTTGGGCCCAAATTCACATTCTCTTCCAAGGTTTAATTCAAAGACTAATAGATTTTTATGGAAGTAAAAAATGATTGGGTTAGATCCGCCAGTCGGCAAATTGCTAAAGTTAACGTACCTGTTAGGTGAGTACGTCTCCTCTCGCTGGTGAGGCTGGAAGACTTAGAATCGACAACTGACAGACTATTTAAGACGTACAGTACTTACATTCCTTTCCCTTCACTTCTAGTGACTCTCCCCAAAGGTGCATGACCTCCTTCATTACTCCCCCGTTACGCTCCACCATCCCGTTTACCTTTCTCTTCGTATATAAAGACCACGACCAACTGACTGACTGTAGTACTGACTTAACGCCCAGACAATGACAGCTTTACATCGAAAGCGCTCGCCCACAGTCTCCCACCAGCCAGAGGAGCCAGAGCCAAAGGAGTAAACAGATTTAATTTAAAGTAAAAAAGGTAAAAATCAATGCGAAGAAGATTCCACTAAAAGGTAACACGTTATAGAAGGAAATTGTGACTCACAAAATCACAACACGGTGAACGAACTGCGTGGTCTGTTTGGGAGGGGGGGGGGGATGTGGCCAATTAATGCTAAGTCGGCCTTCATACAGTTAATTACTAAGAACTGGCTCCTCGTGACGCAAAATGGTCATAGGCAAAGCGTGAATCGATTCAGCCGAATCTGATTAATTGGCTGCGACGGGGTTCCCGTCTCGGGAATAACAATCGAAGCACACGAGCTTACGATATTTTCTGTGAGGCGGCACACGGTTAACTTCCAAGTTGTTTATTTGCAAGAGAGCGCATTGAAATTAAGAGCGTATGGGTGGCAGTGCCCTCGAAATCGAATTGAACGAAGCGGCAATTACCTTTACGAGGCTCTTCCGCGAAACGATCCTTCAGCTCTCGTCCCCAGAATTTAACCGCTCAATGTGAATTCTACTTAATTTCCCTTCCCGCGTCTTCGGGAACGGTTAATCAAAAGAGCTAACTATACGACGAAGTGGCCACGTTTTTCTTGAGTACGTCATGTTTTCCAATGACTGAAACTGCGCAAAATGCGTTGTGCCGCCCGACTCCCAGTGAAGTGATCGTAGTCCAGTGGTCGACGACGAAGATTCGTATTTCGAGGCAACTCGGATTCAGAGCTCGGAATGGCTGTAATTTTGTTTCAGTGGCTCTCCAACATTACAAACAGCACTATTAATCACGTTATGATTACACCTGATCAAGCCACCGTAAGGAAAGGAAACTCAAGTAAATTAAAGGTAACTGGATTGAATGTATTCGGCATCAACTTCTACCACAACAGAACTTGACAGGAGAGACTTAAGAACACTAATTGAGTAACTCCATTCTTATCGCTTATATATTTCTCTGCGCACATTTATTTGAGAATCCATCCATTTGTTAACATGTACTAAGATTATCCAAAAGACACACCCGAAAACAGCGATTTTCATCTCCCTGACAACTAATCCAATCTGTGTTTTCATGAACCAATTCAACGTGGCGCGAAAATTGATAATGCTTGGAATTTATTACGTTGCTCCTACTAATACCAGGACATTCGTTTTATATTCGGTGTATAGGTAATTTGTGGGAGTGACAGCATGATTTGTTTGGGCAGGTTCCTCTTTCGTCTCTCGGAGGTTCGGCCTCTGTTACTCAACGCCCCACGTAAACTTCTATCCCACCTTTCACGCATATACACATCTGTAGCTCGTATTGGGTATTTCCCGCAGAAATGGAATGCCACAGTTACAATGATTCCGAAACCAGACAAACCTGAAGATCAGCTAACATCTTACAGGCCAATCAGCCTTCTTTCCATCCTGGCTAAAATTTTTGAACGCCTTCTCCTCCATAATTATATGACCTACACAAGCCATTTAATTCCTGATCAGCAGTTTGAGCTCCGCACTTCGCTTTCCTGTCCACTTCAGCTACAACGGATCACCAACTATATAAAAAACTCATATCATCAGCGACATGTGTGCCGTGCAGCTTTTTTTGATGCGGAGCAAGCCTTCGATCGGCTTTGGCATGACGGCCTCCTTTTCAAAATCAGACCATACCTTCCAAACAATTTATACTCTCTCTTGCAAAGTTATCTAGAGGGGAGAACGTTTGAAGTTAACATTCAAAATGTGTTCGCCGTCGCAATTCCGCCGTATTGAGCAACAGCAAAACGCAACCCTGCATAAACATATTATCCACACGCCTCCATTTGTTCGCAACCTGACTATTTATAATGACTTCTCATTGGAAACTCCTACGGCTCTTTTACGTCGCATCATGTCTACATTCACTACGCACAATCTCCACCACCCCAATCATCTGGTCCAAGAAGGCTTTGCCAGACCATCGCATCAACGCCTGGTCCGTCCCCGCCATATTTTAAACATTGTAGCAACTTAGACACACTTCAATATCAAATGTCAATGGTTACTGTACTGAACTAAGTGCGTAACCTTCAGTTATAGAAAAACAGTGTTTTCCATCACGCCATTAAGGTATATTTATATTTATAAATGGTCTTAATAAAGTTACAAAAAAAAACGTTCCTCTTTACTATTCTGGAATTATACGGTACTGTGGAAAGTCTTGGATTAAGAGACGGCAATAATTCGAATTACCGAGTTCCGAGAGGTTTTTCGCGATTATCAAGCTGCCGTTGTCTAGTCCATCGGATTGCCGATGCAATCCTTATGATAGCGTCCTCTCATGATTTTTTTCCGAATGAAACGTTCATATTTCCGGTAAATGTTTCAGAATTATTTACACTCAACATTTAATTAAATTCTGAACCAGCGGAATTTTGAAGAAAAAAAAGTTGTTTGTCTTGAGTACAAAAGTTAGTTTTGAACCGATTTCGGTATAAAATTTATTGGCCTTTCATGTAGATCAGCCGGAGGAATACCACATTTGAGCAAAGTTAATCTAACTGTTGTCTGCCAATCGTTTTCGTAGACACATTGACCATTTTCTCGCGTGTTACCAATTTATTTGCATTGAGGCGTTAAAACGCAAAGATCAGCAAAAAAACGTGACAAAAAATGAATTGTCAACCTATTACCACTAACCTGCCTTCTGACTTTATGGAACTAAGGAAAGTAAAGCCGTCAATTCAAAAGGTATTGACCTAAGACAGAGGAATAACTTTCACGCCCCCTCCCACCCACAGTCCTAATATTGATAAAATGAGCAACGGTTGTAGAAAGTTTGAGATTTGTCCCTTTCGGTGCCCCCCTCCCCACCACCATCACTACGAGGCACAACCGAATTAAAAGGAAATAAGTCGGGGGTCATATCCTCGGCCGTATATAAAGAAACCGGACGAAGAGCAAAAAAGTCAGGAGGCAGTTCACGTGACAATAGAAACGAGAAAATTGAACTACGAGTTTTTTCGACGAAGAAGCGACTCGGAGAGAGAGGCAGGAAAAATATGAAAAGGATCGAGGTCAGGATAAACATTCACGAGCCCCCCCCCCCCCCCCGCCTTTCATCATGCTCCATTCCACCAACGCAACTTCTGCAGAACTTGAATTCATAAGGACAATGAATGTGTTTGAATTTTCAGAGTTTAGGAGGTTCGAAGCGACTCGCACAAATTGGAATATTGTTCTTTCGGCCTTTATTTGCCTCATAAGAGCGCCAACTTCCCAATTTGGTGGATTAGCACGTGTAAATTGCTGATATTATGGCTGCCGTCCGTCACTGCAAGTGCCCAAGTCGTATACCAAACCCAGCAAAAGGGCAGGGATGTTCAAGCGAAATATTTAGACAACATCAACGACTCGTGTCAGTGGAAGTGCGCGTCGCGTTTTGTTGCGAACCCATACCAGGTAAACAGTATAAATGATGAGATGGCAGCAATAAAATTCGAGGAGAATAACAACGACAAAGTCGCTTACAGAAGCCTCTATACTAAGGTCAAGGAGGAGTGATCGTGACATCGCAATCCCCCACCACCGCATCTTTGACCAATGACCTGGGAAATAAACTTTCCCATGTCCAAGTATTGTGAAGAAGGAGTGAAGTAAATTCATTTCTAATGGCTTCTAGCAATTCTTCACAATTCGGTCTTGAAAATGCTTCGATTGGTGAGATTTCAGTGACACACGCCATTTCGTTCATATCGTCTCCGCAGAAACTATTTTCTCCCATCCGTTCTGATACACTTGACACGTCTTCGGAATCGTGTTGTAAACCTTTTTCTGTCGTCCAAGACCAATGGCTATCTTCACGAGTTTCATTCTTTTTCGAGTCAATTCACCGTTCGTCTCTTCTCTTCGTCAGTTTTATTTGCAGCTTCACTCAATTCTTAGTACAAACCATTCATTCGATCCGGAAAAAGTACTTCCCGTTTATCATTAACGTAAACTGCAGCTTTAGCTTTTGAGACAAGAACCATTATCTGTCATTTTGGACACACATGACAGTCCTGTAACTGAAAAGTAGCTTCGAAACGAATTACGCATTTATGTGAGTGAAATTTGGCTTCTTTGGGGACTTTGAGTACTGGTTTTAATGGCGATTCTAAGTTCTATACTACTTGTGGGTTCTATATATAAGAACTTATTTCTGTCACTATACTTGTGGATTAGTACATCCGCTGTCGAATCACCAGAACCAAATATCGTTTGTCCCTTCATCGGAAGATGAAATGACGTTTCGTCAGCACTCCCAGCTGTCTCACTTTGTTAAGGGAAGTTGGCTATACGAAGTAAAAAGGAAAGTTTCCTAATCGCCTGAAATTATTTTGGAAAATGGTCTACGTATGTGTCTGCGAAGGCGATCGAGAGAAAATAGCTGAACCAAATCACCTCAAACTTGATATTTAGCCCTCAGGTTACCATGGAACGCAAAAATGAGGGTATGAGAAAAATCCGCCTAAAACTAACTATAGTTGTTACAGTGATCCAAACACTAAATATTTTTTTCTCTGAAAAACGGCTGTAAGATTTTGATAAAATTTTTGGTACATACTGCTCTAAACGACACAATAATACCATAAAATTCTCAATAGTGGGAAAATGGCGAGAACAGCACAATAAATTACCAATTATTTCGAGGAAATTCGATTTTAGCGCAGTTTTTCTTCATAAATTCCGATAAAATGTTACTAGAGTACTAAAGTTAACGTACCTGTTAGGTGAGTCCGTCTCCTCTCGCTGGTAAGATACTGTGGGCGAGCGCTTTCGATGTAAAGACATCATCGTCTGGCAGTTGAGTTAGTACTTCTATACTTGTTACCACAGTCTTCAAAAAAATTAAGGTTCTAGTCCAATACGATGAGCTCATAAAATATACGGGGGCTACTTCACAAATCCCGGAATTACATCCACCGCCGTTTCACTCTAACTGTTTTTACCTGCTAACTCTGGAAAAGCGGTTATTATCCTTTTTTAAAAAAATCGTGTCTACAACTACGTTAATTCTCTGCGTTACAGTTGCTCATTAATGGCATGGGTATGAGGAGCACAATAAATTCCGGAAATGTAATCGCTACCGCTTTCTGCCGTCGTGAAGTGGTGGCATCTGAATCTTTCAACATCTTCATTCTCAAAAAAACCCTGCAAATTATTACACAATGGTTTATTATTCTCATGAACAGCTTGGCCTAGTATTAGTGCTCCCCCATCCCATTCGATTCAGCATCGAATACTAGTAAACCATACGAAACATGACCTGGCTACATTGGAACTACAGAAACAAAACGTCTGATGATTTTGCCCCATCGGGTCGGGGAAATTGGAATGGGGGCGCTTCGAGCGAACCCGTTGCGAGGCGAAAGGGGAGTTGAGCAGTTGAGCGGGCGGGCGGCGTTGCGAGGCGAGGACGTTTTTTATTGAGACGGGAGGGCGGGAGGGACTTCAAACGACGAAACGTTGACTTCCGCTGTAGTTCCCGCGTCGTACTGCGTTTCGTTAATTTTTTAACCATTTTTTGCCCATTACAACCACGGGCTTCGTCCGATCGGATTGCCGAGATGGCGGGCACAACTAGATACCAAATCGGATTTTTGTGCGAAAGAACGAATTTTTTGGACCACGTTAAAGGCACAAAACGGCCCGGACGGCAGACGGGGGACGGCGGACGGACATTCAAATTTGGAATCTCCAAGTCTTGAAACGTAAACTATCAAATTTTGAGGGGGGGTTGTAAAAAATTTTTCGTGACCGAAAACATAGTGTTATTATTCAGAATGAATAATAAACCAAAAAACGGGTTTTGGAAGATCATTCTTCGACTCTATTGCACAACGGAAATGTTCATATTCATCGGAGAGGTTATAAATCAAAATTATCGATTAAAGATCGTCATTAATTAATGTCCACATCCGCCAATTTGCCTACAATGTCGAAAAAATGACTTTTATCATGACGGAAACCCCCGTTTTCGTTAACGTCTTTTCGACAGCGTTGCGATACGAGTAGGACGTTTTGATTCGTGTGCTTCGTGCAGTTTGTTCCACAACTCGTTCCAAGTTATGCAACCCGTCGTCAACTTGATCTCGGACAGACTAATGGATACAATGATATCGAGACCAGGGTTTCTCTTCTTGCCGTTAGCATACTGCCATGATGAGAAGGGCCTCAATATGAATCCATTATGTATTTAACTTGTTCCTGCCTAGTGGTTCAATTCGTATTGTACTGCTCATACTCAATGACCTTCGCAGCGAACAATTCCAAGAAAAATTAGACCTGTATTACTGTATCAATATATTTAGTCTTGTCAAATCAAAGAGTAAGAAAAGTACATCAGTCGTTCGATAAACGACAGTTTAGTTTCATCAGACGACTGAATCTGCTTCCAAGTGTATCCGATCCCCACTTTTGGTGAATGCGGCTCCACTCCTTCTGAACCGGCAATATTTCATCCCCCACAAAGTAAAAATGGTAGTTTCAAAGTTCTCAGAGGGGAAATTGATAGCGAATAGCGACCTGCCTGAAAAGGTTCGTCTGGAGCAAAGAACAATGAACTGTTGTGCGTTCATTTGCAGGTGTTTCCATGTCGATTGCCAAGTGACAATTGGAGCGGATAATTACTTGAGTCGACCTATTGTCGCTATTTTCTGCCTCTGAGTCGCCTGCTTCGGCCGATAAGAACAACACCGCACAGTTGACGTCTCAACAGGCTGTGTTTTGTCGGTGATGAAGAGAGAAAGAGAGAGAGTGAGAGGACGATGAGAAGACATTGTGGTTAAAAGAGAAGGATCCCGCGAGGACGTGGCCGCGAGTACAGGAGGACAGCAGTAGGCGGTAGGCGGTAGGCGTCAGAGAGAGAGAGAGAGGCAGCTGTTGTACGGGTCGGGAGAGCTGACTGGGTGGGCCAACACTTCACTTGATTAGCCGATTAGGGTGGGAAGGAAGCAGTGAAGCGCGCAAGTCTTTCCAACTTCCAGACGACCAAAATGGGAAATGGAATCAATGAAGGAGTCGAGCGCTAGAAAATGGGCGCCTCGAAATGGGATGGAGCTCACGCAGCTCGTTTCTTGGACGCGACCAGTTGGATCATTTGCTCTTGGGATTTACACCTGTTGGTGGCTCTGTGGGCTTTTCATTATACTGAACACCCCCAACAACTCATCTGAGAAATCATAACCAACGACCCAAAAGCTTCGTTCTCAACGTCGTTCGTCGCAATTCCAAGTTGAGCGTACGGATTTCAATTCCAAAGCATTTTTTACACTCCAAATGGTAAATATCACATAAAAATACGCGTGCGTCTGATTTTCTGGAGAACGATAGATCTGATTGAGTTCCGTTCGTTTTTAAATGTTTTTTTAGGCGAGCGAATGTAACTTACAGGCAGCTTCCATCAACGAGAATGAGAGGCGGAGGGAAATACATCAAAAATCGTTTTTTCCCCCAAAATTGATCCAACGATTTGAATTTGGAACTTTGAAATCTGTGAGAAACCGTGTTAGTTTGAATTCCGAAATTTTTGAGGTTGCTCCTAGTCGTCTTATGAGCATTATTGAACTTTCACCGTATAAATAATTTATTGGACTCCCTGCTTCATTATACTGACGGCACCCATGACCTATTAGAGGAATTGAACCGATTTTTGAAGTTGAAAATGTGTATCGTACCGTCGTGTTATTTGTGGCTGTCCACACACGAAATGTAATCTAAACCGTTTTTTATCTTAAAAATATTTGGTGTTTTCATCACTACGGCAACTATAGTAAGTTTTAACCCGATTCGGCGCATATTTTCATGTTGGCGTCCCGTAATGATCTTCAGGCTATGTCGAATTCGAGCCGATTTGGTTTATTGTTCGTCCTGAATGTTTACGGTCAGGAACATTTTTTTACAACCCCCCCCTCCCCTAAAAATTTGGCACCACGTTTCAAAGCATGGGGATTCCAAATGTGCAGTGACCATCCGCCGTCCTGGATTTAGCCTTTGATGTGGTCTGAAAAATCCGTTTTTTCGCACAAAAATTCAACAATACGAACCGAAAGACACACGGATGTCGCCATATATGCGGAGTGCTTCGAGATGTCGATGTCCAGTTTGATCTCATTCGATACAAAATAAATAAATACGTTGAAATCTTACTGGTAATATATAAGGTGAGATTGGCTAGTACGAGCAGTTGTAAATCTACTTACAAGAAAACTAGAATAAACGAGAAGAACGTGTAAAAGGTCCACAGAACTATCGTGGGGCTATAGAGACCATTGAAAAATCCGTTTTTTCGCACAAAAATTCCATCTAGTCGTACTCGCCTTCTCATCAATTCGATCGTACTAAGTTCGTGGGCAAAAAATAGCTTTAAAAGTTAGAAAACGGGATAAGGAATGGGATAAGGGGTTTACCCCTTCAGCTGGTTAGATCTTACTTGTTGGACCGACCTCAGGAGACTCGAATTAATGGAGTACTCAGTGATAGTGTCGTGGTAACCTGCGGAGTGCCGCTGGGGACTGTGTTAGGCCCTATTTTGTTTCTATTGTACATAAATGAATTGCTAAATTCGGGAATTGAAGGTGAGATGTTAGGATTTGCTGATGATACTGCCATTATATTCTACGCAAGGGATCAGCATCGGTTACTTGAGACAATGAATTATAACTTGTTTTTAGTAAAGCACTGGATGGATGCTAATTGCTTGGGCCTTAATGTGGACAAGACGTCTTTAATGCGTTTTTCCTTTTCTAATCGTGGGTGTGTCTTTTCATAATTATGAGTGCTTCCTTTATAAGGAATCTTGTAAGTGTATAAATTTGCCGTTGGTCCCTAAATGTAAGTACCTGGGAGTTCTATTTGACCACAATCTTAAATTTAATTTCCACATCGAGTCTCTGATTATCAAATTAAGGAAGTTTTTCTACGTTTTTAAAGAGGCTAGACATTTTTTGTCATTCCGTCAGCTCCGTTCTATTTATTTTCGCCTGGTGTTTTCTTTACTTAAATATGGCATTGTTGTGTGGGGTAGTGCCTACAAATCTCTGCTGGCGTCCTTGCAGGTCGTTCAGAACATTATTATTAGAATTGCTCTTAAGAAAAGACCCCTATACCCAAGATTCCGATTATACCGGGAATTTAATGTACTTACCGTGGGAGAACTGTTTTTGCTGCAGTCATGTATTTTTGTGTTTAAAACCGGCATTCGGCCGGAGCGCAGATGTTTTACTCCTCACACGCGCACTGCGCTGTCATCGAATATTGCTCTACCTAAGGTACACACGGAGAGAGCGAGGAGGAACGCTTATTGTAGGGCTCTCCGTTTCTTTTACTCTTATAAAATTAATCTCGATGATTATGAGAGTTTAAATGCCTTTAAAAAGATGATATTATCTAGGATGAGAAGATAAGATTAAATCTTATACAAATTTTGTAATATCAGATTTGTAGCTATATTATTTTGGCTAGGATAAGAAGATACGATTCGTAATCTGAGCTTTGTAGATATATTCTTTTGGCTGAGAGAGAGCGACTCCACCAGCGCCCACAAGTTCGAAAGAACTTATTGTGTTGGTGGACAGGATTTTATATCGTACTTTGTTCTCAACATGTTCTCAAAACGCAATTTTGGCGGTTTTATCGCGTTTACGTCGTGTTCGGTTTCGTTAAATGGTATTTTTCGATGCTGGGTCGAATGGAACGAGCCTCACAGGTGTACGGCTGCGTCTGGATCGAAACGAGTGAAATTGCCGTAATTATAGTGAGCTAAACTGCAACCACCCACTAGCTCGACTCGTCACACCGTGCCAATTGCCTACAGGCGCCTGGAATACGTCATTTTCGTCGTTCCATTGTAGTCAGGTCATATTAGTAGCATTTACTGGTATTTTTCCATGCTGAATCGAGTGGGATTTCGATCTCAGAGGTGTCAGACTACGTCAAGCTGTGCAAGAGAATAATAAACCGTTGTGTAATAATTTGCAGCGTTCTTTTTTAATCAATCGCGTTCACACACGCAGAGCGTTTTCCCAAACCGAGTTTTCAGTACTCAGTAACCTTCGAAACATAAAGTAATTTTCCTTCCTACTACAAATTAAAGAAAAATCGGCTGGGTCCCTAATTTCTTGGTGAATGTCAAAGTCGGGGGTGGGGGGGGGGGGGTCGAGTGGGAGAAATAAATTGACAAACAGTCTAAACTTCTGCAGTCTAATCTTACGTTTATTAAATTTTCACGTTCAGCGCTACAACAAGTAAATAACAGCCTATTAACCTGGCCTCAGCCAAATAACAGCCTATTAATCAGCCAAAAAAGTAATCCAGAAATTATCGAGCCTTTTGAATCGGGAAATTCTAATTGCAACTGTATTACCTTCCACATAATCTGGCTGTTACACCACAAAAAAGAGCTAAAATTATTATCGTTTTTGATGGATCTGCAATGTTAAAGGAAGCTGGATGAAATTGAGCCCTTGGAACGAGAATCAATGGTGCTCGTTGGTGACAGGTCATAGGATTTTGAAATTGAAGACGGAAAAATTAAATCACCTGATCGCCTGCTGTTCTTGTTTTCTCTCAAAAACTCTCCTGTCTGCAAATCCTGCAGTTCCAGGCTCACGGACTCAGAAACTAGCTCTACACTGTTGTAGCTGCCACACTTATACGACAGGTGATTGTCAAGTGAATTGGCTAGCGATTAGGTCATTGTGATCCGCAGACTGTTGGGAGTGGAGTGTTGTGTACACGAAGGTAAAAGTGCCTCGGTAACAGGCTCCTCGGGTAGCCAGCACGAGTTGGTTCAAGTGACCGATGACTGCAGACATGATGGCTTGTTGTATAATTTGCCTTTTAAGAGATTAAGCCGCGGAGTTCTTGTCAGGTGTTTGCAGTTTACCTTGACGATCTCACCTTCACTTTGGATTAGATGTTAGTCTGACGCGTTAAGCAGCAGCTGCTTCAGCACGAAAGCTATCCGCTTGGTGGCTCAATGTCAAACGATTTGGCAACGTCCAAGGGCACCATACTTCCAAATTTACGCACGAACTCATACATTGACGCGTTAGAATATCCTCCTTGAACTCCTCCGTTGTTTGCAGTGTCAATTCGGAGTGATGGTTTTAGTAATAGTGGAGGAAAAGAACTATAAGAGCTGCACTTGTGCGCCACTTCATTAGAATCAAAGTGCCGTTCAGCGATCGTTCTGCCATTTAATGAATTGTGAGTCAGAGGAAGGAAATATTGATCCGAGTTCCGTTTATTTATTTCCTTATCCTTTCGGTAAATAGAAAACGTGTGGAAGACACTGCGACGGCTGATGCGCTTCAAAGTTTGAAGACAAACCTCGAGAGTTGTCGTTAGGAAGGTTTTACTTCGTATCGGAGCTGCCTTCCCTTCCTCCCGTGCAGCCGTGGTGGCTTTGTTTTGCTCCAGGAAGCGTGAGAGTGGGGATGAAGTGGAGGTGGCAGTGTGTGGGGAGGGGAGATGGAGAGTCAGAGAAGGAGCAGGACTGGATAGGAGGAGCAGGGGAGAGGGAATGCTAGGGAGCTGTGGTTGTAACAAGTTGATGGTTTAACGACACTCGGCGTAGCTAGAGAGGGTTCTTGAGGGGGTAAGCTCATGCATTATACAGCGTGGTAAGGAGTTTTTCCATCCACTTCCTTCCCTCAACCCAGCAGTCTTGCCACTACACGAACCAACTAAAACCAAACACCTCTCACCAAAATTTGTAGAAACTAAAATTCGATCGACGAAAGCTCCGCACGCGACACCTCAACTTCGAACGTGGCACGTGGAAAAAAAAAACTGGTACGACGCATCGCAAAATGTACCACGTACATTCAGCGATGTTTGATGACCTGATCTGTTTCTTTCGATTTACACGAGCCTGGTAAAATTCAATATGCCACATGAAAACAGGATCTTATGTCACAACATTTATTAAGTAATCAGCGAATAGGTCATTCATGGGACTGGCAACAGTCTGCTTTTAGTAGCTTAAATTTCTTGGCGCTGATCGACATTCCAAGACTGTAACGTCAGGCACTCAGCGCCTACGGCAGCTTGACAGATAAATTTTCAAGTCGATACAATACAACATGTATTTGTGATTCTTAAAAACTTTGGACATCGTGTTTACGGCTAGAATGAAGAGCAGCGCAGATAGAACAGACCTTTGGGGTACCCCCGTTTGCGCATCACGACTTGCAGATAGCGTGGTTGACACTGAACATCGAAGCAGAAAGAGGGCGAGAGAGATTGATTGATTAATTGGTGTGTCTGAAATAAGAGCAGAGGGACAGCGTACTTGATTTTCTGTTTGATTTTCAGCCAGCCCATTCTTCTATAGCACGATGTAACGTGCTCGCCCAACTTCAACCTGCATACAAATCCTGCTAGAGCATTCTGTGCTCTCCGGAGAGCTACTAGTTGCTCACCGTTGAGGTCACACAACGCCGCTAACCCATAGCTCAGGTTATGGGCGACGAGTTCTTGTACCACCTTGAGCCTCATGTGGTACGGACAATCTACAGCGAGTCGTCAAAGCTGGTAAAATGATCTAAAAATGTTCGCTGCTGTCCTCGGTGTAATTCCCAAGTTTCGGCTTCGTATGACAGGTTCTGGTTGCTTATTCGGACAGAAGGGATCTCTCTGCATTTCTGAGGGTTAGTTAACTGACATCCCATAATTACCACACCAGACTTTTAGCGCTTCAAGTTCTCGATTTGATGCTCGCTCCAGCTCGATGACTCTTGAGACTTCTCCAGACTGATGAAATTGTAGGTCGTCTGCGTACAACATGCATCTGATCTTCTTAAAAACCCTGGACACCGTGTTTATTGCAAGCATGAAGAGCAGCTCAGAGAGAACAGAACCTTGGAGTACTCCCGTCCCGTGAGGTCGTTTGACACTTTGTGTTCGCTGACAAAGGTACGACGTAAACTATTCGAGCAGAGCGCCAGATACCCCCACAGAGCCAAGGATTGCCCCTAGCAGGTCGTGTCGGACTCTATCAAGAGAGACAATGAATGAATGAATGAATGGTTTATTTAACAACCAGGGAGAATTAGGGCCATTAGGCCCTCTCTTCCATTCTCCATGGAAAACAAACATAACTGCATTTCCTCAGCTTTTTGCTCATATAAATAGTATAAGTAGCGTGCTCGCAGACTCTCTTACAATGTGCGAAATAACCGCTAATTCATTAACACATTCATACCAGATAAATTACATTCGTGCAAAATAAATTACTTTCACTCCAAATAAATAGCTAACACTCACAGTCACACACCATTCATACCAGCTGGTTGAGGTGGGTGAAAAACCCCAGCCAGCCTCCTACGGACCTCCTCTGAACTCGACATGCAGAGCGTTGGACAGTGGAGGTCCTGAGACGGTCCCTAAAAATTAATAGAAAGGCAAAACAACCCATAGTAACAAATAAATCAATAAAAAATAAAACAATTCGGAAACAACATAAAAAAAATAAAATCACTGAGCCCCAGCCTAATCCTATCACCGCCCTGGGGCCACCCACTTACTCACCGCCATTCATCCATCCATCCTTTCATACAGTACACTTAAACTTAGACACGTAATCTTAGATGGTAAGAAGGGTGAGTACTCAATATTCCTCCCTTTCTTAGTCTAAGGCCTTTACACACTATACATACATAAACTTAATACTTAAGAAAACTACTAATACAATCACTAGACAATTGCAATACTGAGAAAAACTAACAACAATGTACATTAAACATTTACAACACTTCTCCATCAACATCATTTTGGGCGAGTAGGTGTTTACGAAACTTGTCTCTGAATACCTCTGTTTTTAGTCGTAAATCAAACAATTCCCTGTATTCATTGCGCAAACGTGCTCCTTGAACGGCAAACGATCGGTTATATAAACAGGTTCTATGCAACGGAATCTGCAATAAATCTCCCACGTTCCTTGTGATCTCTGAATGCACATCTCTCATATAGACAAAACTCCTACTCAGGTATTCTGATTTCCTGAATTTCAATACTTTGAAAACGATAGCAGCGATGGCCAGCTTTTTCTTTTCTTTTATGGTGAGCCAGCCCATCCGCCTATTAACAGGTGTGACATGTTCATCAACGCGAAGTCTAAAAATAAAGCGAACTGCTGCGTTTTGCGCTTTCTGGAGTCTTCTGAGAAGAAAGAGAGAGAGAGAATGAATGAATGAATGACGGCTTTATTAATACATCTGGCGAGATTTGGTCGTACTCGACCATTCTTACACCTAACCAGAAATTTTAAAATTTAAGAATATAAATGCAAATGCGTCAAAAGTTTTCGTTTCTTCTTCTTATTAACTAGTTTTCTTCTACTTTAACAAAATCTTCGTAGTATTATTTTCTTCTCGAACAAAATTCAGATATAATTCTTCTTCTTCTTTATGTGCCTAATCCGGCTAACCGGACGTTGGCAATCACTGCGGCGAGAGCGTCTTGGTCCTCTTCAGTCCTGGAAAGCTCCTCCGCACGCTGTTTACTCGTAGAGAGAGAGAGAGAGAGAGAGAGAGAGAGAGAGAGAGAGAGAGAGAGAAAGAGAGAGAGAGAGAGAGAGAGAGAGAGATTAATCCTGTTGCCCTCTCTTCAACCCTTCCTGGATACATATTCACCGAAGTAATAACCTTTTACTGTCGTGTTGAACAAAACATTTTATGGTACCTGTAAATATGTTTCTAGAATAACTAAGGATGTAACGAAACAGAAATAAAAGGCATTATCTCTCTCTCTCTCTCTCTCTCTCTTTCTTTCTCTTTCTCTTCATGAATATTTCTTCATCAGGGAAGCTGCACTTGCGGTTCCACAATATTTCCTTCGAATACAAAAATATATCCGCACAGTTTGCTGCGTATGTGGAGCTAACGGAAGCTTCTTGATTATTCGTCATCTCTCTTTCCATATTCCCCCTTTTCCCGCTTTCGTTCGATAGTTTTCAGATTTTGCGTCGATTTCTGACCTGACAGTCCGGATTTGTCGATCACTGCTCGCATCCAGCCTCTGGACAATTTCAAGCGGGAAAGCCGATTGTTCAGGAACTGGGGAGAAGTCGAGTCCAGAAATATGAGAGCAAATCAAAATTGCTAATTTAAGAAAGGCCGAGTGGTTGTGTTTGTTTGGGACGTAGGGAATAGGGCCGGTCAGACGATATTTTTGTAGTTCGCCGAAGGGAGACAGAGGGAAGACAAGACAAAAACTTGGTTGTTATTCACGAGGGTGACAAAATGAGGTGTAGTGCCCTCTTTTCACAGTCCTCGCTCTCACTCGGGAAACCTCGCTCGGGAAATCCAGCCACCCCCGTTTCATTACCTCTCTTCAGGATCTCTCCTCGCCCGTGTCAACCCCTCAGTTCCGTTCTACTTGTTTTACACCTAATATCCGAGTGGAATCGACTGATCTTCCCCTCCATCGGCCCTCGAAACATGTCCAGGCGGTCCGAAGAATAAAGGCTCTTTTCGTTATGTTATTTCTCGCGCCCATCCGTTCTCTCGGGGAAGTACTCCAATACAGACTCAAGACTGAACAGAGCGAAACAATACGAACCGAAAGACACACGGATGTCGCCATATATACGGAGTGCTTCGAGATGTCGATGTCCAGTTTGATCTCATTCGATACAAAATAAATAAACACGTTGGAATCTTACTGGTAATATATAAGGTTAGATTGGCTAGTACGAGCAGTTGTAAATCTACTTACGAGAAAACTAGAATAAACGAGAAGAACGAGTAAAACGTCCCCAGAACTATCGTGGGGCTATAGAGACCATTGAGCTCCATAATCATGAACTAAAGGTAACCTTTCCGTTGATTTACGTTATCGAGTCTACTAGTGGTGTGAGTGAGCAGGGAGAAAGAGGAGACGCAAAGCATGCCAGGAGTTGTAAAAGGAGTCTACATGTTAAACGAAAAGCCAACTATACCTCATATTTCATCGTATTTGTTTATTTTGTATCAAGTGAGATCAAATTGTACATATGTACCGCCTGACTCCCATTAAAGGCACTCGGCGATGGTAGTCTTGTGGTATGACGAAGGGCTCATAATCCGACGAACGTTGGGCTATTGGATCGGAGCTCGCGATCGCTGTTTGCTCGCAAACGTTTGCTAGAGCCGTTCTGGAGATATGGCGATTTTCACGAAAACAGAACAGGGCCGTCGTTTTTTGGACTGCCTCGATATGTTTCGGGGGCTAATGGAGACGGAGATCTGTCAATTCCGTTCCGGACTTGGTTTGCGCTCTGACACCGAAAAGCGACTCTGAAGCAAACTTACTTAGTTTACCGTCGGAGAAGTCGTGAAAGGCTGCCGAGACGACGCTCCTGAGTCACGCTCACTTAAAGCCAATTACAACTAATCGGGAGGCAACTTGTAAACTTTTCTCCAAGACGCGACAAGACTAGTTCTCCTACTACAGTATTACCCTCGTTCAGGGGATTGTTTGGTAGTTGGTAGCGGAAGAACAGAAGCAACAATGCGGTTAGCGCCAACTCCTTCACATTCCAGTTAATTACCCTTACAAGCCAAGCAACTCTCTCTTCAATCCCCTTTCCACCACCGCCACCGTCTCAATCGCTTCCTAGTTGCTTCAAGAGTGGAGGTTCCCCGGTGGGGTGGGGTGGGGGGGGGGGTGATAACTTGGGGATGAGATCTGGTGTACTTTGGTAATATCTTATCAACGGAGGTTTATGGACTTACAAGCACGCCTCTTCCCCCACTTTGTTACACTGACAAGACGTAAGTAGCGTCTCTATTGAGCGAGGAAACTGCACGAGAAATGTGAGGCTCGCTTTTCCAGAAAATGATTAAGATGAAAACCTAATCGCTTTTGAAAGCTAAACGCTTCGTAGGTGAGAACTTGGCGTCTTACGTCTTCGTCTTATTCCTCCAAGACGCTCATCCTGAATGTCACCATGTCATGACAAGACGCCCTTCTCCAAAGTAATTCTTGAATCTACAGAAACCGTACGACGCGATCACTTTTTTAACGTGCCACCGACACCGTGTGGAAACAGCAAATTTAAGGTGAGAACTTTCGATAGTCGTTCGTCGTTCGTTGACCAGACTTTCGCTACTTACGTCTTTACTTTATATGGGCCCTTTTTTGTCCAGATTTCTTAGAGCGGCTTTAACGATTTTAGTTATTTCTAACTACTGTCCACATTTTCTCACGCATAAATAATTCTATACAACGTCCTTGGCTTTACTATATACCGTGTATCCTCGAATTTGAGGGTGAGGAATGTTGTACGTTGCGTCTTCTCAGATATTTGTGCGTTGAGCTTCGTAAACCCAGTGCAGAATAAATCCGTCGAAAGCTCAACAAATTTTTGAATGATCTTACGATGAGTTCGGAAAACGAGATTGGCCGAACATTAAAAGATTTGTCAAACAATTTTGATCATACTTATGGGGTAGCTACATTTTGTAGCACAAGAATGTTTCCGTAGAAATGCGTTGAACGAAGATACAGTCTTTATTGTACCCAAACACGGGATTTTAGGTTTGTTACAAAACTGTAAAGTAGTCTGTTATATCCAAAGCATATCAATAAATTGCGGTTGTGCCAAAATGACGTACCCCTCAGAACAAGGTATGGCTTTCAGTAGAAGAAAAAATAAGAAGTTTAAAATTGACAAAAACAATGTGGATGTAATTGAAATGTAGTGGTGAATGTAATTAGGAATGTAATTCCCTCGGCTAAGTTCATTAACCAGTTGAATAGGATAACGGCAAGTACTCCCCTCACATCCCTTACAATTTTTAAATTCCGCACTAAAGCTTGTCTGACCATCGATTATTGACTGGTTATTATTCGATAATAGCGGGTGTTTGGGGCTGGTTCTGTGACGGCTCAAACATATTCGCTTGACAGAGTGGCTGTCCTTTTTTTAACGTTAATTTAGTTTCAACGATTTCGTTTCTGGTTGCGTGGATTAGGTTCTTTGTGCCTGGGGGGGGGGGGGGGGGGGAAGCAGCAGTGTGTTCCAGATGACCTTGTAAGTGCAGCTGTGGCGAACACCAGGTTTACAACCGGAACATGTATCGACAACTGGGCGTTTACGATCTGGAACCTCGTCGATGACTTCCGCAACAGGACGTTAGATTTAGTAAGAACGAGCCCTTTGAAATCAACGAACGTGCAATCGTTTTTCAATCCTTCCAGTTGTCCATCGCATTGTTCAGTGAATTCCTCCAGCTCGCCCTTCAAACAGTTTCAGTTCAGACAGAAGAAATTGATTGAGGACGTAATGAGGGTCTTGGAAGGACTTGGAAGTTGCTAGCGACGCGGAAGGGGCGGCGTTGAAGGGACCAACAATGAAGACGACGCAGGAAAGGCCGGACAATGTGGAAAATGATGCGAGGAATAGCAGGAAATATGGGCGAGACGAAGAAGGAAAAAGTGATTGAAATCCGGGAGTCCGAGGAACACTTTTTTTCGTACCGCGGACGAGCTAAACGAGCGGTTAGGCGAGTGAGAAAGTGAAAAAAGTGAGTGGCATCAGATGTTGAGGAGGTCTGTCGAGCCGACGGAAGAGAAAACCATTTAAATCACAAAGAGGGTTGGAAAGGAAACCGAGATCGGTAGGTGGTAGCACAGTTGTTGACATAATGTTACGAGTCTCTTTGTTGGCAGCATGTTCGGATGCTAGGGCTACAGGTGGCGAGCGCAGATGTCCACTAAACCACTGTTGTGATCTTAGGTAATGAACCCCTGTGTAACTTAGGCACATAATAGCTCGTCAACTTTCTCCCATCTTCGGTCACGTTAGCGCCGGCCTTTCGACAGACTTGAACCCGCCTGCGGCAGCTCTTCACGCCTGATCCGACCCCCTTTGCCCACTTGATAACTTGGGATAGAAACAAAAACGAAAAAAACGCGCATTATAAGAACGTGCCAATAGCTAGTCTGCTATAGTAAAATAACCTTCCGATCTGCTCCAATTACCATGTTGAGAGGGCAATGGTCAATGTGAGTACTTTCACGTTCCTCGTTAATTCTGATATACTGAACTCGCTATTTAAAGTATACTCAACTCTCCATTCATTACACTAACACTCCTTCAAAAGTACGCGGGTGCCCCGTTGAATACCTTCATCTGACCCCGATGTTATTATTTTCTGAAACTTTAATGGCAAAGACAATTACGAAAGTTATATTCGAAATTGGAGAATACAACGTATTTGCAAACTCGGTTATACTAGCGGATCAATCCATTTCTGGGCGAATGTACTGCGAAGTGTGCCGTGGGCGTTTCAGACGTGGAGCGAATCCTCTGGCGATTAATGGGTTCAGGTGGCTTGAACGAGTTGAGACAAATCTCCGCGTAATGCTGCATAGTCGTCGGAGAGCAACCCAAAAGCGAGCCTTCGTATAAAGTTGAATTTAAAGTTAACGTACCTGTCCCTTCACCTTTCTCTTTGTATATAAAGACCACGACCAACTGACTGACTCCAGTACTGACTAAACGGCCAGACGATGATGTCTTTACATCGAAAGCGCTTGCCCACAGTAACTCACAAGCCAGAGGAGACGGACTCACCTAACAGGTACGTTAACTTTAAAGTTGAATTTCGTACGAATGGAGAGGCTTCAACTATATTACGAGTACGTTGCTGCGAACTATTTTGTTGACTGTCGAGCCGTTTCGAGTGCGAGTTCAAGCCTGTGCCACGTACGAGTAGAGTAAACCCGAAGGGGACGGATTTTTTTTTTTTTTTATTTTTTTTTTATGCATTTATTTAAGAAGACTGCAAAAAAAAGAATATAAAAAGAAACACAAATACTTCATAATGCGTTCCCCCCTCGATAAGTAAAAACTTGTGCTGAGGGGAGGAGCCGTTACAACTTTATTGCTATAGATAGGTACCTATATACTGGATTATGTGATAGATAGTTCATTTTAAAAAAATCAGAAAAAAGTTAAAAAAGAAGAATCATCTGAGCATTTCCACACGGACGTACTCTTTGATGCGCCGCTTAAACCCAGCTAAATCATTGAGCATCTTTAATTCCTTTGGAAGGCTATTAAGCAGCTTTATTCCATTGTACGCAAAAAAATTCTGACTTCTAGTTGTGAATCTAAAAGGCAACTTCAGTGTAAGGTTACCAGATGACCTCGTCCGCCCATAATTCTTTTCATAAGCAGATAAATTTTTGAATATATATATGGATACAATTTGTTTGTAAATGTGGAAGATGTCCAATACCTCAAATGTCCTAAAAACTGCCGAGGAGGGGAATCTCATTTTCTTACGCAGTAAAACTTTGATAATTTTTTTCTGGGTTATATGCAAAGGCTCTAGGTAAGTTTGATAGGCCGATCCCCACAGAAAGATGAAAGATTGCCCAACAGTCAACCGAATTGCTCTAGTTCTGGTTTTAGCCCTCAAATTAGAAATGTGATCTTGGAAAGTAAGACGTCTGTACTGACTAAATCTGAGATACTTGCAGCAACTTTGAGAAAATATCTGGTGCGACGCATCACACAACTTTTCTAGGCCTCACGTGCGTTCAGCACGTCGTCCAAGGCACTAGTAACTAATCAAATCACGTACGTTCACCGTTTTAGAATAATCGAGGTTTGCTATGTTTGGAAAGCCGCTGACTTAGGCTCCGATCCAATGCCCAACTTTCGTCGGATTATGAATCTTCGTCTATAACCGCTAGACTATGATCACTGGAGTGCCTTCGATGGGAGTCAGGTCCACATCACCATTAGCCAAAACTGCGCTAAAATCGATTTTCGTCGAAATGTTTGGTCATTTATTCCGCTGCTTTCGTCATTTTCTCACTGATTGAAATTTTTTGGTGGTGATGTTGAGTTATCCATGACTGTGCATAAAAGAAATTTAATCACAAACGTTATAGCCGTTTCTGAGAAAAAAAAATCGTGTTTTGATCACCACGACTATATAACTCGATAGTTAGGTTTGGATGAATTTTTCTCATACCCTTATTTTGGTGCCCCATGGTAACCTGCGGTCTAGATATCAAGTATGAGCTGATTTGAGTTTTCCGTTTTTGCTCAATTGCGTTCATAGACACACGCACAGTCCATTTTCGCAAATAGTGTTTTTCGGCCATAAAACGTAAAGGTCTGAAGAGAACTCAAAATTGTTTGTCAGCCATTTACGTAACTTTCCTTTCTACTTCAAAAAAGATACGTCAGGACAGTTTTTTGCAACAAATTAATACTTTATTGTATTTAAAAATGCATTATAGAAGAGCATAATTTTTGGAAATATAAAAATAATGACGTGGAACGTGAATGGTGAGAAGAACGATACGGTTACTGATTTGCTTGCAGTGGTTTTCAAACGGCTTTAACTATTAGGATTACATAGTTTTTGCACAGACTGTCCCAAATAACACGACGAGTGGAGATCAAACCACCGCCGTTTCTTTTACTACAATTTCTCACAAAAAATCGTGTTGTCTAATGAACCATCTGTGCACTGATCGCTAATTACGAGTAGGAGCAACTCAATAAATTTCGAAAGAGCGCTTTCTATGTCATGCTTTGCCAAGTTCCAATGAACTAAGTAGAAAATATCTGGTGCGTTGCAACACACAACTTTCCTCAGCTCTACAACAATTCACTTTGTACATGGTTAATTCTATTTAATCAATTCATTTATCACTCAGTTAATTTGAACTTTGTCAAACAACGCTTTACGGCAGCAGGGAGCAGTAGCGCTTACAGTTCCAGATTTTATTGTGCTGCTCGTACTCATTGCAGGACCAATATTGAGCAATCGGTACACAGATAATTAATGAGGCTGTAAACATAAATTTTTTGAAGAAGGATAGTAATTAGTTTTGCAGAGTTATTGGGTAAAAACTTTTAGAACTGGTAGTAACCGAAACGGCAGTAGTTGAAATTCAGGAATTTCTGGAGTGACCCCCATGTATCTCATGAGCGTTTTTAAACACTCACCCTTTGGGTATTGGATTGGACTACAATACCAATTTTTTTTTAACATTCTACAAAAATTCCAGCGGAGTTTATAACGAAAAAACTGCGCTAAAAACGCTATTGGTCGAAAATTGTGATAATTTATTGTGCTGCTCTCGTCATTTTCCGACAAATGTGAATTTTATGGTATAATTGCCTTATTAAGAGCTATCAATATAAAAAATGTAATCAAAATCGTTAGAGCCGCTTTTGAGGAAAAAAATATTTGGTGTTTTGATTATTATGATAACTATAGTTAACTTTCGGTGGATTTTGTTCAAACCCTTATTTTGGCGTCTCATGAGGACCTGCGGGCGAGATATCAAGTTTGAGCTGATTTGGTACGGTGGTTATCTCTAAAAATCGTTCGCAGACACACATACACACACACAGACCATTCACCCAATAGTGTTTTTCGGACTCAGGAGGGTCTGAAACGTAAAGATCTTAAGAAAACTCAAAATTTTTCTTTCAGCCGATTACATAACTTTCCTTTCTACTTCGTAGAGCAAGGAAAGTCAAAAGATTGGATGAGTAGCTAAAACCACGAAAATCGCTGAATGTACGTGGAGCTGGTGCGTTCCGCTTCATTGCCGTCAATATGTTTGCCCAAAACGAGTCGCTAACTGCGAATTGATTCGTATAAATTAACGACACACTAAAAACTCACAAAAGGAAGAGAATGATATTTCGGCTAGAGGGCTGTCGTCAGTGTTTCATTTCCTCATCTTCTCGCCCCCTGTATATCGCATTGAGAACGGGTCCCTGCAGGTCAATTCGCAATGTTGAGGCTACTTCCTTAATAAAAGGTGATTTATATTTCCACAGAAGGAATGGGCGACTGTTCCCTCCTCTGGTTTATCTGCCGACTTGAACTCTGGCAGTTGAAGTGCCTGGAGCGGTTTGGATGAGCTAGACCTCGTGACGTTCCATTGTGCTCGTAACAATATATGAGAATTGTGGTAGAAAACATTTGAACGTTTATACTGTCTTCTTATATTTTGTCTTCTTTCCACGCGTTTCACTCTTTCAATCTCAATTTTGAATCTAGCCGCGGAATGAGATGGTTTCGATACGACTGAAAAACAGTTGTGCATGAAGTGTTGACTTCTGCTAGTGCGAATTTATCGATTTAATACTAAATCAAAAGCTGCATCAGCATCTAAAGGCTGCCATACACTATGCGATTGCCGACAGGCGATCGTAAGACCAATATATAATACCACCTGCAGGCGGCCATACTGAACTGCAGATGATAGCCTGAAGATAGCACACACTACAGTCCGGTACCTGCAGGCGGGCTGTCGGTCAATGAAACAGGACTGCTGGAGATCCCCAGTTTTTCACCATGCTCCGTCGGAATCGTTGCGCTATGTTTGTCTTGTCAGTTCTTGGGGAACCCCAAGAAAAAAGGGTCTGGGTAAAAAGTTGGCTGCGAAGTAGAGAGGCTAGCTCTCACATTTCGTTGCTCCGTGAACTGAGGCTGTCTCACCACGAGGATCTAACGAATTATGCTTTTGCTGTTTTACTTTCTTCAACTCTTTACGGAACACACATCTCAAGTTATTAATTTTTATTTTCACTGTGTCAATGGTGGCCGACGACACAGTTTTTTTTATAGAACATCAACAACTCACCGTACGCCTCATCCCGCGATCTTTTATTAGCGTAGGCATCGTCCTTGACTTTCCATAAATAGTAGTAGGCCCGATATAATTCAATAAATGCGGAAATGAAAGGAGGTTTCCCGTCCATCTTTCCTCGTCAGTCCAATCTCGGCTGGTGAATGATCTCACGAAAATTATCTCACGCAAAACTGATGGAAACGGTGACATCAGATCGTTTGCCTGCAGGCTAACTGACAGTGTGTGGTGGGAGGCACATGAGATCTTTATCCGACAGGTCGCTGCCTGTCGCGAATCTCTCATCCTATCCCCGCCTGCCCGGCGACCACACACCTTCAGTCCGGGCGAACTGCAGTCCATTATCTTCAGATCAACTGATAAATGTGTGGGCAATCCCGATCTACGGCCTTACAACTATCTTCAGTAAAACTGACAGTGCGCTTAAGAATTGACTTCCACGCAGCACACAAGTCTGTTTCCTCTCATTGTGACTGTAGCCCCCCCCCCTCCTCACCTTCCATATAATCCTCCGTTAGGATTCTTGCAGTACGTAAATGGTTTTCCATCAGCCGTCTTTATGAGATGAGTAACTGGTGAGGTTTAACCATCTCGTGGGAACTCGGGCACTAAACCCATTGTACCCAGAACCGTTTGGGCACAGCAGGTTTTCGTCAGTTTTATTACCGTATGACTCCGCGGAGGTGTGACAGCTGGGGTATCGAATTCGACACGTACGGTTTTTTTATCTCTGGCTTTCTACCTGATCTATTTACTTTGTTGACAAGCGTCCAACGTAAGATTTGACTGTGACCAGGTTTTTAGCCTCCTAGCCACAACCTTATTTCCGAATTGAGTGAAATGGTTGAAAGATCGTCAAAAAGCAATCGGAAAGAGGTTTTACAGCTCATTCAACAATGGGAAGTGCGATGGAGCAGAACGTGATGTCATGTTTCCTCCAGTTCGGAACCACACGACGCGCTGACAGTAAAATCTTTCGTGGGAAAAGAAGTATAAGGAATTAATTATCATGAGACAACTTTTCCATCATGCGCTATATGATCAAGTCAACAGGTAGCCGGCTAGTGATCGCTCGAAGTGCTTAGGCGGAAGCAGTCTTGCAAGCAATGGATGGACTGGGCCATTAATTTTTCTGTCTACTAACGCATCTGATTGCACTAGGGGTAGCGGAGAGACAACGTAAGTTCATTTGATGCTTGTTTTTTTCTCAAGTTTCTACTTTCCAAAACATTGCGATTCTGATATCCGGAAGTACCTTCGACAAACAAATTGCTAAGTTGCCTTCTTCGCGTAATTCTTACAACAACAACGTTTTTGGTGGAGCCCTGCTGTTTTGGTTAATCGTTGGCGTTTTGTGGTTCTGAAGCGCTTGAAGTCAGTATTTCCTACATATTGGAGACGCGTTCAATGAAGCGAGGGAACATTTGTTTGTTCCAAACCGAGGAATTCAGCTGTTAATTCATTCGACTGATATTTGCCTCCTCATTAGAGTCGCACAAAGACCCTCTGCAAATTTCACGACTGAAATAATAAGCGACTCGTGATTCGAAATCAAAACCGCAAAACTCGAGAGCTGGAAGGTAATTTTTAACCGGTGTTCGCCCGATTAGCTTTGCCGTTGTCCTTTCGACCGAAATTTATTTCGTCCGGAATGGAGTTGGTTCGTTACGCGCTGTTCTTTGATTAATAATAACAAAAGGTCGAACGGTACAAGAAGCTCCTGGTCAGCTTCATTATAAATACAATCAACCAATGTCCGCACGTTCTCAATATCCTCAATACCTCATCAGGTGGAGCGAGAAAGTTGAGTTGCTGACGGCAGAAAAGCAAACCCAGCTCATCGTCTTATGAGGAAAACTAAATAATTAACTACCATTAAGATATAGCAGCCGCAGGCTCGTTATCGACAAGGAAGTTAAGCACATAGTCGTCAATATAGATGAGAGGTGGCATTTCAGTCAATAACTACAGTTCCTTAAAGGCAGCACCCTCGCGAGGTTTGCCAATTAGCGAGACCACCATCACCTCGTACAAGTCTAAGTGTTTTGGCGTGCCTGATTACCACCTCGTTGTCAGGAGTAGCACATTCACAGTTAATCAAAAGCAAATACTGGCCGTATCCACTGACTCACTCCAAGTGATCACTGGCCTGTTAACTTGGCCGTGGAGTGCATGGTGGACAAGTGGAGAGTGAAAAGGGAGCTTCTCCTGAGCTCCGTGACGACCACTCCTCTGAACAGAAACTAGCAGCGCTAGACAAACGCGAGAACATCTCAAGAGAATGTCGGTTGTGCCAGACCATTGAACGAGTCAGTTCCTCACGGGACATGGCGACTTCAACGCGCGCTCAATTTCTTTTTTCTCGCTGCAACTACAATTTCCGTGAATCAAGTGATTACCTTTACCGTCAGCTACTAGCCTCAGACTCAGCTACAGGCCGAAAATGCGCGCGTGAACTATGCGCTTCTTCTCGTCTGAAGGCGAAAGCAACCTGCGAAAGAAACGACAACGAATTTAGAGTCAACGACGATGATAAGAGTCGAACGACGTTCCCCCGACGCTATTATAAATAGGAAGAATCTTTTTCGGGGTTCCCGGCCATATAACAGATAACGAAGAGCGCGAAGCCAAACTCCTTGTTATAATGGTAAACTGTCAAATGCGATTACTCCTTCCCCCTTTTGTTCACGGTTAGGATCTTCCCCCTTAATTTTCCAACCCTTCCTGGAAATTATGAAGAGGTAGAAGGTTCAGTGAGCAGATTCGGAAAAGGGGAACGGGGAACTTGGAATCTAAACTATTGATACCGTGCGGGGGAGGGGAGAGGGGGTTGACAGAGTGGTATGATGTGATGAGGTTGGCGGGGGTGAGAGAGAGAAATGGTGAGAAGGGGAGCCCCAGGCAGGATTACAGCCGTTTCCCATTCATGCGCCTAACATGATCAAGGAACTCCCTCTTTCTTCAGAGCAGTCTCATATTGATCCCCATAGTACATTACTATCATCCCTTTACTTGCAATAGTCTGGAAAGAGGGAACTTTTCTTTCCTCGTTATTCTTAAGCCCCTGCCGCCGCTTCCTCAACGACTTTGTTCTAAAATTATTAAGGACCGCTCGAAAAGGATCGAAAATCCGATGGCATTTTGATTGGAAGCAGATCTTGATTTCACATTTAATTTCCAAATTGCGGAATTTATTGCGATCGTCACAGCAAAATCAAATATAAACTTTCGGAAAACACCTGCCCCAGAACATTCGTTCATGACGCACCCTAATGTATCACATACTTGAACTATATGTTCGAGAATATAAATGAACCGAATAAAGAAAGGTTTGCCACCTGAGAAAACGAAAGACAGGGCACAAAATGTCGTCAAACTCGGTTTCAGTTCGAAAATTTCCTTTTCAATTATAACGCGTCTTTTCTCTTCTCATTTGTACATAAATACGTGTATATAATGCCAATTAAACGGAGAAAATGGTGTTGTTGATAGTGGAGCTTGCAGCAGAGTCTCTGATTATGAATCTTAGCAGGCTCTGAAACCCTCACCGACGACACGTGCCTGAAGTGTTGAAACAGACTTTACTACCGTCAGAATCTAGTGAGATGACTGCTTTCCAAAAATCACCTACAGTCTCAGCTCATTAGAGATATCAAGTGGTACAAACCCGACTACTTTCCTCAGCCGGACTTTCGGCGATTTATATCGTTCTGCCTGCTAATCTGTTCTGCTTCTCACTCGACACTCGCGCGAAAGCCTGGAACACCTCATGGGTCTGGCGGACTCGTGAAGAACGACCAAACCTATGTTAACCAAATGGCCACTTTGCAGATAATTCGTGAGAACAACGTCATACAGATTGGTTTATTCTGTTGTTGCAAAGGGGTGAAATGCTTATCAAGCCAGATTTTGCACACAGAAAGTATTAAAATTATTCGTTGAGCCCATAGAAAATAGAAAATTGGTACTTGTACAAGCTTTCGTCGGGCGACGTTTAAAATTCGTGCTCCCACTTGATGCACAATAGGCCTCCGGCTGTAGAGTGGTCCAAGTGTGGCTCTGGGAGATGTTTACGAACTACGAAAATGTTGTTATCCAGCGGCTTTCGGGATACTGGGACCCGTCGAAAATGCTTAATGCGCGGTAATTACGCCTTTCGCTGCAAAAAGTGAAACAATGGCGATGAATAAAATATCAAAGCCCTTCTTACGAGGCACGAGGTGAGACGACGATGGTTGGGATTGGTTCATAAAATAAAAATGGCGCAAGGAGCTGGTGATGGCTGGTGTGCAAACGTCACTCTCATTAAGACGGAATAAAATATAACACTTCTTAATGTAACTTGGCGTATTAGATGAAATAAGTGTTGTAGCAGTCTGAACACGTTTCTTAGTCCTGCGAAGTAGAAAAGAAAGTTATGCAATCCGTCGAAAAAAACATTTGTGAGTCCTATTCCGATTTTACGTGTCGTGGTCTGGGAACCCCCTTTGGGAAAACGGTTTTGCGCGTGTGTGTGTTTGTGGAAGCGATTGGAAAAGAACAGCTGAACCACCAAATTGGATCAAATTTCATGTTTAGCTTGCAGACTACTGTAAGGCGCCAAAATGAATCATCACCATCGGTTTAAAACTAACAACACCAAATACGTTTTTTTCCAGTTCCTAATGCCACAACTCTATTAGCTCCTATTTTAGTGCAGTTTTTCCATTATAAGTCGCGTACACATGATACTTGCTTTTTCAGATAAATTAGGGGAATAGTCCAATAAATTACCTCAGAGCAACCTCAGAAATAGTAGAATTCAAACCTCCACCTTTTCACTTAGTACCATTTCTTACAATTTTTGCTCGATCGTTCCAACACAGTAAATAAGATCTTTCTAAACAAATCACGTTGACGTCTCTTAGCACCTCAATAACTATGAAGTTATGTTTTACCGAGTTAAAATCGACTGAATGGAACGATTAAGATGTGGGCTTATTTGAGTCAAATCTCAACCAAAATGATTTCGGTTCTGTGTTTGCTGCTGCGGATTTCCTTGGTTTTGCAAGACAATGTTCCTCGTGAGACCGTTGGAGTTGAACAGACCGGAACTTCGTAGGCGCCTTTATGGTTTATTAGAAGCTTCAAAACAGGTCAAGTTGATGGAAAAGGCATCTGTGGAGGCTGATGGGACGAAGTGAATGAAAGATGAGTGAAACGGCGGAGCCTGGCGCTTTGTGTCCGTCTGTATTGTCTCCGTCGGGGCATTGTCTTTCGGCCGGGGCCTCTTTTCTCTAGTCATTACACCAGCGCAACCCCGCGCTTCTTCACCATTACGTGGAGGAACGACACTCGACGTTGAGTTCGACACCATCTTCCTCCTCTTCAATTATTTCTTTCCCTCCCTTCAGTTCAGTCCCTCGCTGCAGCTTCGTGCGCCAGACACCAGTAGTCGATTCTGACAAACGCCGTAACGGGGACGATAGTGAAACGTTGGATAGTCACTGAGAGGTCGGTCTCTGTGCGAAAGTATCAGCTCTTGAAGTAACTACTTGGCTCTGACACTGGCTTCTCGACGTTGGAAACCCATTCGTAGGAATTACCATTTGCAGTCTCACAGGTAAAATACGAGGCAGGCCCCACAACCCACGCATCCTGGCGCTTTACGTTCATCTCCTACGCGTCCAAACAAAAGCCTGACTCGATTCGAGCTACCATCAACTGGAGTTCAGATGGATCTGATGATCTGGCCTCTCATACGTACCACTGCACGTCCAAGCTGTAGTTCGGTTTCTCTGCTGGCAAAATGGCGACAACGCTAGGCGTCTGCACAAATAACTACCAGTAACGCTCTCCCTTTTCAACACTGAAATGATAACGCACCAGCACATTTGTCGTCCTAAACACAGAAATTCTACGGAGAGATGTAATGAAGAACATTCACGAACTGAATTAAGGAACGCGTATTGTGGAACAACCCGGAACCGTTTAGCGCATTACATCAGGTTGGTCCTAAGGCCTCCCTGCAATTCTCCCCTGTCCTCTTCACCTCCCGAGATACTTGCAACGTGCCGATATTTCTATACATCCTCTCATACTGCCCAGCAGTTTGGGAGGTTCTGTAGCTGTCTGTATTCCGTGTCTATATGCGTTATCCTTGCGAGATACTACCCTCGGATCCGCACTAAGCTCTCTTTTGACTCCGCACTGCAAGGGCAAATTGAAAACGGAATTGGGAATTCAGCATGGTGTGGACAAACGTCCCTGATGTGAGCAGGACAACTATTTCCACTACTATGGAACAGTGGCGGCGGGGGGAACAGTGGCGGATGTCCCACTTGCCGGTTTCGCTCTACGTTAACGCCCTCGCCGGAATCATTTGGCAATGTGTGAATAGGGATGTCGTGAATAACGCATCCTAACTAGCCATGACATTACTATGTCACTTTGCTCATTTACACTCGAGCAGAGCTACGTAAGAACGAGGACTCGATAAGTAACGCGTGGGGATTGAGGCCACAGCGATATTTTGGCACGATGATTTGCACGACCACAATTAGTGCTGCGCCAATTTGAAATACTCGAACACAGTAACGCCTGCTGACTTACCATAACATCACTCTGCCACTGCGCTTTCCACAATGCGAGTTGCTGAGGCAGCGATTTTGACACGAAAAGAAGCAATTCGAGAAGAAATATTCCGCGATGGACGCCTGCTGGCACGTTGCCGTTGCACTTATCAGGAATTGAACTTCATAGAAGATGACTATATTTGTAGAGCGGGACAAACCGATTTTCTAACGTGTCGTCAAAGATGATTCGTTTTTCTTAAAGATTTTCACACTACGTAGAATCAAGGACAGAGCAAACGTGATGTTGGAGATGAGCCATCACTGGGTTATTGCTGTAGAGATGCACTTCCTTGTTTGTGAGGCCTCCAGTTAGACGCTAACCCGTCGCTACGAATCTTTAACTGACGCTAGACGCCTTGTTTTCGTTAGTTAAAGAGCAATCTCCGACCAAACGACCTTTTTCCAGAGCTGAAGGGCTCAGCAAAGGCCAGGAAATCCCGAGTTTATGAAGCCGAAACGTTAAGAAGAGGAAGGATATCACATATAATGGAATGACGCGAGTCGACGGGTCTTAATGGCGCTTACTGCGCTGACAACACCAAGGGACGAGATCAGCCCTGATATGTGTCAGCGTGTCCAAGCGTGGTCGGCATTTTGTTAAAAGGAAGAGCGGAGGTAAAGGGGATTCGGACGAGTTAGAGCTTTACTTCGTTATAGTCCTCTGGGCCGGACCAGTCCGTGTCTCATTACAGGGCCAGTTAGCGGCCTCCAATGAACCCTTTCTGCTCTCTCCTCGCCCACCTCCCTCGACCATACTCCAACATTTCAACCCCTAGGTCGGGCGGTAAATAAATAAAAATCCCCCGAGTCAAATAGTCAGGCGAGGAGCCACGTTTTAACGCTCTTCTCCCCCTTCCCATCCGTCGCCTCACTTTCGGGGGAACGCAAATCACGAAGAATCCAATTAACCGGCTCTGGAGGCTCACGCCGCGCTGGTTATTCGTTTCTCACCCTCGACGACGCTCCTCGTGTAAAGGAGCTCAATCACAAGGAAATAATTGAGGGAGGTTTCATCACGAGCTACCAATTTAGGCAACGCAATCACTTAACCTTTTTACCCCGTTTGCTCCTCCTTTATGTGCTTATGTGATTCCTAGTTAGATAAAACGAGAGCAAGGAAACGCATCCCCTCACCCTTCGTAAAATCTTCTTAACGCGATTTTATTTCTCGCGTAGGTGTCAACAGCCGTAATGCGTTTGTATTGCGTTTGACTGCCCCCACTCTTTTACATTGTACGCTCAGAAGCTTCAAAGAAACACGAATTTACCGGCGCAGATGTCTTAACAAAGATGACAGTAGGACGAACAAAAGATTAAAATAAGTAAATCCTAGCGTTTCGAATTCGTTTTTTGAAATTAAATTGTCCCTCACTCGTCCCTTCTTAATTTTGTGATTCTCTTCATGCACACGTGCTTCTTCATGCAATTTCCGCTTTCTGTACCCTGTCATGCCATAATAAAAGAGAATAAAAGATAAGGAAACAAAGGAAAGAGAAAGAAAGAAAGCCGTAACACGTATTGGTTGCTATTTTCCCTGTTTTGGGTTGTCCTTCACTCTTCTAGATTGGTGTTGTGACGCTGTCAAGATGTCCATAAACATTCGACATAATGTGACAGTAATGTAACAGGCTTTGTATTTATAATGAGTTTATTTTTTCTCGATATTGGGTAGTCCTTCACTCTTCTACATTGTTCTCTGACGACGTACGTAATTATCTGCTACAACAAAAAACAAGGAAGAGTTTCTGGAGTTCCAAACACCTTACCGTTTCACAACCTGGTTTAAAATTTTCACACCGGGGAAAAAACTTTCAGTGCGTTCTTACGGAAATATGGGCGAACTCACAACATAACGCTAATCTACAAAAGCGTCGTGATAAGTACTGCCTCTCTTCGACCGTCTTTAAACATAGGCTCAAGTCCAACTTTCTCGAAAAGCACTCTGAAGCTTCGTGAATTTAATATTTTGTGTACCGAGTCATTGTGAGTTCTGAACGTATAAATACGACATTCGTCGACAGTTATTACTCCTCCCCCTACCACGGGTCCAACTCAAAAGGGAGAGTTCCCAATTTTACCTTTTGCTGGTAGTACATAATTTCCATTTTTGTCGTTATTTTATCTTGAGCTTAGTAATAACCAAATTTAGAGGCATTATTGTGTGGTATATGTGTACGGTCTGATGCGAAATAAATCATTAGAATAATACCCCACGAACAACCAGAGTCCTAGGACTGCTAGTCCTACAGCCCTTGGTACACAGTAAGAGTACGAAAATTGTATATTTTCTGCGTTGCCTCAAGGTGAAACAATTGTGCAGGGGTTCCATCGAATTCCACGCGTTATTACGAGAACGTTTCGATACGTGTATTTATTAGGTGTTACTCGGGCTAAAATCAGCCGAATGATGATGATAAAACTTGAAAAAAAAGAACAACCTCAAGGATCCGTTCACGGATCACAAAGAACAACCGCGATTCCGTCTAACTTCACTGTGGAGTGCACGGTGAGATGCGAGGAATTTCGAGCTTATACAAAAAAATCTTTTCCGGTAAAGATTCAGATGAAAGTGAGTTCCCCTTGGGACTGTCCCGTTCGCATTGGCAGCGGCATAGACAACGGAGTAGATTATTTGTAGGAACGGAGGCAATACTGAAGGTTTCTATAGAATTTTTCTATAGAACGGGGAAAGTTGAAAATACATGCACGACAGATCTCATTAATTTTTATATGGGAAAACCGCACGCTTAACGAAATTTTATGATAAAAATACGTTTCGTTGGTCGACAAATCCCACAATTCAATTAAATTGCAACTTCGATGGGGAATGTCATTTTTTGGAGCGGCCAAAACACTTTCCTTAGTACCACGCCGTAGGAGTAAAAGTCGTGTGATCGGCTGAATAAAATTTGATTTTTCTTCGGATCTGACGTTCGTAAGACTGCTGAGTCCGAAAAACAACATTTGTGAGAATGGTTCTGCGTGTGTATGAACGCGATTGAGATAGAACGCCTTGACCGAATCGGCTCAACTTTGATTTTGGTTTATTATTCATTCTGAATAATAACCCTATGTTTTCGGTCACGAAACATTTTTTACAACCCCCCCTCAAAATTTGATACTTTACGTTTCAAGACTTGGAGATTCCAAATTTGCAATGTCCGTCCGCCGTCTGGGCCGTTTTGTGCCTTTAATGTGGTCTAAAAAATTCGTTCTTTCGCACAAAAATCCCATTTGGTATCTAGTTGTGCCCGCCATCTCGGCAATCCGATCAGACGAAGCCCACGGTTGTTATGGGCAAAAAATTAACGGAACGCCGTATAACGCGGGAACTACAGCGGAAGACAACGTTTCGTCGTTAGTAATCCCTCCCTCCCTCCCGTCATATGAAACTCAATCACCCGCCCGCTCGACTCGCTACGGGTTCCCTGGAAGCCCCCGTTCCAATTTCCCCGACTCTTGCCCGACGGGGCGCCAAGGCCACTTCCTCCGCACACCCCTCCATCGGATCATAAGTAATAATTTGCAGCAGTAATGCCTACAGACGTTAACGGGCACCTGGCGCCGGGGGAATATTTAGTTTCTGTAGTTCCATTGTAGCTAGGTCATGTTACGTATGGTTTACTAGTATTCAATGCCGAATTGAATGGGATGAGTCTCGGAGCAGTAATACTAGGTCAAGCTGTTCATGAGAATAATAAACCATTGCGTAATAATTCGCAGGGTTTTAGTCTGCACGTCGTACCGCCAATAAATAATATGACCGAATAGGTCTTAAATTAACTGCAGTGACCAAAACACCAAATGACTTTATTCTCAAAGACGAATGAAACTGCCGCAAAATTGTCATCCGCGGGAAAATGACGAAAATAAGGGCGAACATCTTGAGATTGATGAAAAAACGTCGTGAATAGAAGTTTGTGGCAAAGATTATTTGAAAATGCGCACTGTTTTGTTCCGAGAGTAGAATTGCAAATCAGTTCCTTCCGGTCGATTAATAAAAAGGCTCTTTGCTTGATAACGGTTGTACTACCGATCTGATCAGATCCGCTCCGCTCGTTAGCCTCTCTAAGACAACACGCGAGGTGCTCCCTCGCATGGTTTGTATTCTGAATTTGGCTTCACGGACGTGAAGTTTTTCTGAGTGGAGCCCGCCGTTTCTTTCTGTTTCGCACCCCACAGGTTCCAATCGTGCAAGTAACGTCACTCCCACTCGTGGAAAGATGATGACAACGTGATTACGAGGCTACTGAGCGCTGTGCCCTCAGGAGTATGTGAATGTGGGAACTCCTTTGCGAGTAGGATTTGGAAAGGAGAGGAACTAGCTCGAGCATTAGCGAGCCACGGCTTGATGGGTATTCGATAAGCAGCAGGGAGTGAGAGAGAGAGAGACTGACTGAAGAATTTATTTAACAACCTGGGAAACAATAGGGCCTTAAGGCCCTCTCTTCCCTGTTCCCAGGAATTAATTATGTAACATCACTGTTTCTAGTTGTCATTACCACGTGAATAAAATAAAAAATCATCTTCTAACATTCTGACAAATCTTCTGTTGCACTTCCACGTCCCCTACACTTTTCGCACTTATACTTGACAATTACGTAAATACCTCTCATTGTTTGGTTTCCTCGTATTTTTTTATTAACATTTTTTTCATTCTATTCCTAAAACCATTTACACTTAAATTAAAATCAAATATATCTTTGTGTTCGTTATATACATGGATTGCTAGAATTCTAAAAGATCTACTATACAGTACGGTCCTGTGCTTTGGAACCTGCATGAGTTCGCCCCGCGTACCATGCATGTGACCTTCTCCCAGAATCATAAACCTTTCACGGAGGTATCTAGGGTTTCCGTACTTAAGGATCCTAAACAACATGGTCGCAGAGGCGAGCGCGACTCTTTCCCTCACCTTCAACCAGCCCAACCTCAGAAAGTATGGCGTTACATGCCGATCTGTATTGAGGCAATAAACGAAACGTACTGCCGAATTCAGTGCTGTTCATGCCGCAGAAAGCTAGTATGGCGTAATCAAAGTTATGCAGTACCAAGCTTTCGACAAGCCTCCGTCTTACACTTAACGGCATATCTATTGCTAACCTGCGAAGCTGGTATATTGAACCATACACACGTTTGCATAAGAGCGTGACGTGTAGCAACCATGACAGCGTGACGTGATACATTTATCCCCAGGTTTTTTATGTTGGTCACGTAATCTAGTGGTTCACTATTAATGCACACTTCTGGTATCCACATCGCATCACACTGTATCGCTAGCTTAGTGGTCCCCAGGATCATGGCTTTAGATTTGGCAGCATTTATCGTCATTCCATGACTTTCGCACCATGATACCACGCGTACCAACTCCTCATTTATTGTCTTGACTCCTTCTGGCAGGTGAGACAATGGTACGCTTGTATAAAGCTGTAGGTCATCCGCGTACACCATACACTCGCACTGCGTAAAGAGACGAGGCAGCTGGTCTGAAAAGCCTAGCTGACAATACGGTACACTGGGGTACCCCCTCCTCCAAAACACAGCTTTTTGATAGTATACCGTTTGTGTTCTGAGAGAGAGAGAGAGAGAAACAGAGAAGAGAGAGAGAAATTGAATTGAAATTGAAATGGTTTATTTACATTAACCAGGGGCAGTTAAGGCCATAGGGCCCTCTCTTCCACTGTCCCTGGAAGCATTAATTATTTTTTTAACAGCAGTAATTATTAACATCAAATTATCGCTTCATATTAATAAAAAAACAAACGAAAAATAAACGTACAAAAAGATATAAAAGATAAAATCAAAAACTTCAAAAAAAAAGAGAGAGAGAGAGAGAGAAACAGAGAAGAATGAATGAATGAATGTTTTTTATCATGAATGTTGAATTTTATTTATCGACAGGGAGAATTAGGGCCATGTGGCCCTCTCTTCCACTCTCCCTGGCTACATCACACTGTTACATTCCCTCCTACATTCGTCTTAACTCATTATGTTATTTATAAATACATCCCATTCACACCAAATAAATTACATTCATACACTAACACACTCGTCCATACATATACACTTACTGACACATACATACACTCACTGCCCCGACTTTAGAGAAGGGTGAGTACTTGGATATTCCTCCCCTTCTCCGCAGTGTATATATTATCCTAATAGTTGACAAACACTTAACAAACGAAAAAAAAACATATAACGATTGACAACTAACTATTTACAATGTAGGAGTGCGTGATGACTAAATAAATAATATTAGTATAAGGTCCAACCAGTGCACAACAACGATACAATCTAATAGCTCTCAATTAATATTTTTTTAAACTTTTCTTTGAACACTTCTATCCCACCACACTTTTGAAACAGCTCTGCATGCTCATTATGTTTTTTTTTTTCCTTGGACTACGAAAGATCTCGCCAACATGTTCGTCCGATGGGCAGGAATCCGAAGAACACTGTGTTTGCTCCGAGTATCGCGCTGTGAGAGAAACTTGAACGATTGGTAAAGATATTGCGGTCTACGATGTTTCAATATCTTGAAAGCCAGACAGGCGATATGTAGCTTTTTACGTTCGAGAGAGAGAGAGAGAGAGAGAGAGAGAGAGAGAGAGAGAATGAATGAATGATGGCGTTTATTTACAAAAACAGAATGAGATTAGGACCATGAAGTCCTCTCATACATCTATCCCGTAATTATTAGTAAAACTAAAAGACTAAAAGAGAGAGATAGAGAGAGAGAGAAACAGAGAGAAAGAGAAAGAGGGAGAGAGAGAGAAAGGATGAGAAAGAGAGAGAGGGAGCGAGAGAGATAGAGTTGAGTTGGGAGTAGCGCAAGCTGAGAGATGAATCGTTGGGAAAACTGGGAGACAACTGTATCCCGAGAGGTGAAGGACAAGAGACTTGGAGGAGCTGTCTGTTGAGATGTAGAATCTAAAATTGAGGAGTGGGGAAAGATAGATGGGAAATTCCAGGACAGGGGAAATCCGTTGTGACTTGGAAATAACTGAAGAAGTGGACTTTCCATAGGTAACAAAAGGGCTTGAGGACGGAGGTGTATGAGGAAACAAGGACTTTCCGTTAGGGCTAGTGCGGACATTTTGGAGGTCAAAGACCCAGCCAATACGGCCTGGCGAACAAATGCCAAATTGGCGTACTTAGCCAATTCTACAAGTACTAATGTGTTACTCTCTACTTCCCTATTGTGCTCTATGAGCTCTTATTTCCCGGCCTCAAGCGAAGTGCCCTTTCTTGCAGCCACTTTTCCACAGTTATCCCGCGTATCCACTATCATTAGGAATTCACCCATAAATCAAACGTAACATTCATGAAGTTTGTACCCATATAAAGTTGCCTTCAGCATGCAATCCCAACACAACTGCGTGATGTGTGGTCAACCCCGAAACAGAACGTGTACGCATCAAAAACCGGGCACAGTTCTAGCATTTCAAACAAGAAAAGGAGAAACGCAGAAATATTGATATTCAGTCGAAACTCGATAGCGTGGTTCCTTTCAGCGATTGTGAGAGCGAATAGAAGGAACACGGGTCGTGTCTGGGCGTCCAAATGAGTCAACTCTGACTTTATTAAGGGTTTTCGTCGTTTTCGTCACTCGTCTCCGGGATCAAAAGCCGTGAAAAATGGACGAATGTCGAACGACGTCTGTCCCCTCGTCAACTTGTAGGCGACTGCGAGTTTGAGAACGCGGAACTGACAAATGGGGGGGGGGGGTGACGTCGGAACGTCCCCGGACACCAACAGCCCCAGCGGGAGTTTCTCCATTCGACGACAGTTTGCAGGGATAATACGAGCCTATTATTATCAGATTACAATCCCTTCCTGTCCTCACTCGAACGCAATTAACCCTCTCTCTTGTTTTATTAGAAGCCCCAGGTTTCAGGATCCACTTCAGAGCTGAGGCCTCTCGATGCCCCTCCATCGCCAGCTAATTCCACACGTATCGACTTCTCATCTTCCCCCGTCCTCCCAAGAAACATAGGCGACGGAATATGCCCATCAGCTCACGCGTTAATCTGTTCTCACAACCTAGGCTTCTCGACTATGGGGGAAGCGTATCGATAACTCGGCGTATCAGGATCGTCAGTATTTTGAGAAAAACTAGCAATCTCTTTCCGCCGATTTTCGTGTGAATGGAGGAGTCCTCCTGTCTGGAGTAAAAGAAGCAAGAAATATCTGGATTGACGCATAACACAACTTTCCCCAGCCCCCTCTCCCTTCCCCTCAGTACAGCGATTTGCGTGGCTTTAGCATCTAATTAAATCTACTTTTCACTCAGTTCATTTTGCACGTGGTAAAAATTCGCGTTCTGCATAAGGTTCCGGAATTCATTGTGCAGCTGGTACTTATTCCAAGACCGTTATAGAGCGATCAGCCCAAAGACTGTTTCGGAGTTATCGCGAAAAACTGTGAGAAATGGCAGTACTTGGAATTCCGGAATTTCTGGGGTTGCTCGTATGATTGTTAATAAACTCTTTACGTATAGGCAATTTATTTGGCTATAATCCTAATGATTCTGAAAATGCTAGAACCATATGAGCGAAATTTATACGACAATTTACTCTTCATTTTCCCATGGATGAAAATTTTACGGTGCTGTTTCGTTATTTGGATGTGTTCATACAAACACCTAAATTAAAACGAACGTACTTAAAACATATTTGGCGTTTTGATCATAACGGCTATAATGTGATTAGGAACATCCCACAAAATTCCAAACTGCAGACTGCCGTCTTTGGAATAACTCTTTTCACAGAGTTGTCCGTGTAAGTATAAAACGGTGAACCTTCCCAAAAAACTCGTTTTGGCAGTTCCATCAATAACCTATACGTTGGTCGCTTAATGGCTTGTTGCAGCCCAATATATTTCGGAACGTAAAGCGCTACCAGTTTTTGTTTAGAGTGTCAAGTTCAATGAGGTTCATTTATTGGTGAAAAATCACGAAATCGGCCTACAGGCGTGAACGACTTCTTGGCCTTTTGCTGCGTAGCGCAATGTAGCGCTGTTAGGTGAGTAGTTATTATGAAGCTCGTCCTATTATTGTGTCGCTGCACCATGTTCAGCTGCAATATCGACTGGAAAAGTAGGTTGTGTGGATTCTGTGTCTCCAGGCAAGACGTCCGCAAGTTTTATGTCATCATCGGTACAAAGTTACCCTTAATCGTTGGGTGCTGTCTACGAACCACTCTAATACTATTAAATTCGCCATGAGGCCCTAGCGCCGGTAGTGATAATGAATGAATCGGAGCCATTTAATCAGACGCGTGAGAGCGGCGCAAACGCAGAGGATATAAAAGGGTTGGTCTGACTTATCGTCGCGCAGGCCTTGCGGGAGCGAGGGAAGGAAAGAGAAAAGTGGCGAGAGCGAGGGAGTGAGTGCCAGAATGAACACTAAATAAAGAAGTGGCGTCGGCACATAACGAAATGTCGGGATAAGTGGTAAAAGCCCCCTCTTATTTCATTTGATATGACACAAAAGGTGGAGATGAAAATGAAACCCGTTGATAAATTAAGGGAATTCATGACGATTGAGTGGTGAGCTGGGGGATGGTCGGAGCGTCGAGGATGGGGAAGCTGCAATATAGCATGTTATATACTCGTTAGAGGACGCCGGGGGAGTTCTATTTAGGTGATGAGGGTGAACTAATGAAAAGGTTAGGGGTTGTAAGCTTCAATAACCCGTTCAAGTATTCATTACCTCACTGCTCAATCTATTGCCGATTAGTGGACTCAACAAGGTTATTGGTCTTCTCTTCTGGTCGACAAGAGGGGGGGGAACCGAATTCTGAGCCTTCAATTGATATTTTACGAATGAACTCGTTCGTGAAGAGGTTTTCATGAAGCGGCGGCAACCAACTAACTCCGGCGAATGTTAATTGCTATTGCCTTCAAACTCCACGTTACAATAATATTCTCCGTGCCCGTTTCTGGGAGGAAGGGGGGAGGGGGACTCACCGCTAAATGTTTGCACGAATACATTTCAGACCCAAAAATAAAATTCACTGCTTTACCGGTGGTTTTTATGTCTTCGTAGAGACCAGGCCGCATTTATCTCTCCAAACTCGGCAGTACTGCCCAAAACAGCACAGTAATTGAGTTTTTTACAAAAAATTTTTGTAATTTTTTACAACCCCCCCCCCCTCAAAATTTGATACTTTACGTTTCAAGACGTGGGGAATCCAAATCTGCAATGTCCGTCCGCCGTCCGGGGCCGCTCTGTGCCTTTAACCTGATCCAAAAAATCCGTTCTTTCGCAAAAAATCCCATTTGGCATCTAGTTGTGCCCGCCATATCGGCAATCAAATCGGACGAAGCCCATGGTTGTTGTGGGTTTAAAAAACCCAATCAATGGTTTAAAAAATTAACAAAACGCAGTTTAATCGCAAATACGCCGTGTTTGGTATCGTTTTCAAGGTATTTTTACATCCTGGGTAGAATGGAATGAGTATCAGACGTGTACAACTGCGTATAGTGAAATTACAGTAATTATAGTGAGCCAAATTCAACTAATTGAAAGAACTCGGGGGAACTACAGCGGAAGTAAACGTTTCGTCGTTAGTACTCCCTCCCTCCCGTCTCATCAAAACCACCCGCCAGCTCGACTCGCAACGTCGTGCCAATTGCCTACAGGCGCTTAAGGGCGTCTGGCGCCGGGGGAATATTTAGTTTTCTTAGTTCCTTTGTAGTCAGGTGATGTTTCGTATGGTTTACTAGTATTTTTCGATGCTGAATCGAATGGGATGGGTCTCGGGGCAGTAATACTAGGTCAAACTGTTCATGATAATAATAAACCGTTGTGTAATGATTTGCAGGGTTTTTACTTCTATGTAATCTATCCTATTTCTTTCCCATTCTCTATAGGGCTGAGGACATCTGGTGCAACGCTTCCACATTACTCCCCGCATTCCCACTTGCATTCAGCGGTTTTTATAACTCCAACTATTAATTCATTCGTTCCAGTTGGTTCACCTGTTGGTTCACGATCTCAGATACACAGACCATTTTCCCAAATGGTGTTTTTCGGACCCAAACGACCTTGAAACTTCAAGATTTAAAGAAAATTCAGTACGTTTTTATCAGCCGATTTCCTTCCTGCCCCGTAGAACTGAAGGAAGTAATAAATCTATAACATGAAAAGAACAGAATGACAGTAATACTAAATGACGGCAGCATTTACAGCCCAATCGTCACATTTACAGTTCATTTATGGTCACTGGTGTCTTCACTTTAGTGCTCTGCGTATTACATTAATTTCAAGTTGCTTCGAAATCTGAGCTGCGGCCGTAGATGACAAAGATAAGGAATCACTTGCTGATTCCTGGTTCGAAATTAAATGGCCTATGAAGTTTAGGAAATGAAGGAAGAGACGAAAAGAGATATGGGGGTGAGAGGTGTCAATTTGTGTCGAATTCTAGTTCATCTGGCAGCGGGTTCTCTCCTTTCGTTTCCAGGGTGTGTCGCCCTTTATTTTTGAATGAATTCGGCGATATCGGCGTTTGTAGTGTTTATTATTAACAAGTCCCCTGAAATTCAGCTGAAACTATTTCTTTCGAAATATTTTCTGTTTTGTCGGTGACCCGCGGCTTTAACGAATGCTCAGGATTGAGACTGCAAGCCAGCCTTCGTAAACAGTACACGAGTAATCAGCTTGTTCGGGACAAAGCACAATAGAGTGGTGGGAGGGGGGGGGGAGCGGCTACTGGAGCGCGATATTGATCCTCAATTCGTTGGACGGGCACAGGGCAAAATAATGTAAGGTTGAAAAAAAAGGACTCGGATGACGAACACAGCGCCGCCCAATTAGTCGATAATTGAATATTAGGCGAGATTTATACTCGTAATTCGAAATGTGGGCGGGGCAGGAGTATATTGTGAGTGTGGTGAGGAGGGGGAGGCATAGTTAACGCTAATACCAGATGCCCAATTATGTTAACCCTGCGAAACAGCGTTCGTCTCTGCCTCAACTTTCATTTCGCGCCACAACTCGCATGGTGTGACGAACTGCCGAATTTCCAAGACACGCGGCGATTTCTTTAATCATCTTCCATCGGTCAGCCGCGTAAAGCTGCGCGCCATGTCCGTAAACGCCGTAAAACCAATGAACTGCTCAAGTCGATTTATTTTGTTCAGCCAAAATACTTTTGGCAGATTATCAACATTTAGCTGATTTACTTAGAAAATGAATGTATTGCAAATCAGATCTATTCGCACCATCCCACCGATCCGTCTCACGCTTTTCTCAAGCGCGTACTCACCACTGGTCATTGAATTAGGATAATGAATTCGATTTGGAGAATTTTAAACTTTCGTCGAGTTTTAGGCGCGGCGCAGGTTTTCAGTGAGCGGTTTTTATAACGCGTCGAATGAAACCACTCACGCGCCGATAGCTTGCACTGTTCAAGAAGTACCGGACGTTTCACGTGTTTTACGTGCACCTGCTCCATTTTTAGGTACTCACTTTTACCACTACCGAAACAATGGTTCACAACATAGTTACACCAACCAGTGGTACGAAATAGCGGAACGCTGCAGTATGTAATTTTTAAAGAAACAAAAAAACAATAAGTGAGCTCTGTTCTGTTACGGGCACGATTGGAACGTGCAGTCACAAAGGAACGGAACGAGGACTAGCTCATTGAAACCGCTCCTGGGACTTCGACGGCCCAAGTTATAGGCGGACGCTTGAGTCAGGAGACCTTGTACAGGATCAGACTGCACGGACCTTGTCGAATTACGACTCAGTTGGCGGCCAAGAGTTCGATTCGTCTCGGTTCCTTCTATAGAATATGAGAAATATATATATATCCGCCAATTATCAGACGAAAATTTGTTCTGTGACGTTATCATTTGATCGAGAACACTTCGTAGTGAAGCGACTAAGTTACATTCCCGGACCCGTCAAACGAAATGGATAATGTCATGAAAAATTATCAAAATTTTTGCAGAGAAATAAAAAAATGCCAGAAGAACGATAAAAAATTAACTTTTTCCGAACTTTTTGTTGTTCTACACATGACAACAGATGAATTGAAACAACTAAAGTGACATGAATCACAGATTTATTTGAAACTAGGTAAAGTGTTAAGATTAACGTACCTATTTGGGGAGTAAGATGGTAAGGGCGAGCGCTTTCGATGTGGAGACATCGTCGTCTGGCTATTAAGTCAGTACCCCTGAACGTCTAATAATTTACCTACTGGCGGAACTAACCCAATCACTTTAATACCTAAGGAAAGTGTTTAATAAGAACAAACTAAATTAAATTTGGCGATTGACCATTATTGACGTCAATTCACTTGATGTAAGTTCAGATGCGCTGAGTCTCGAAAGTCGGTTGCTTGATCTGGGAATCTTGTCTCATCAATCCATCATCCTCTTGAAAAGCTTAATTACCGTCGTAGATGTGTTATCGTCAGCGTCACGGTCGATCATTTGTGAAACGATCAATCTGTCAATCGACAAATCCTTCCCCAGAACACTTCAAGAGTACGAGGGGAAAATCTTCTGGTACAACCTGGAACTTCTTTCAAATGCCTGTATTTGCTCAAAGAAGTGACGATAATCACGGATTTCCCAGTAATTAAACTCCGAGCAATTTTGAATCTAACTCGTATCGGATCACATTCTCCCAGACGTGCGTGACAGAAGAAAATATCTGGTGCGTAGCAACACACAACATTCCTTAGCTCTACGTCAATTCACTTTGTACATGGTTAATTCTATTTAATCAATTCATTTATCACTCAGTTCCTTTGAACTTGGTCAAACAACGCTTTACGGCAGCTGGAAGCGGTAGCGCTTACAGTTCCAGATTTTATTGTGCTGTTCGTACTCATTGCAACACCATTATTGAGCAATTGGTACACAGATAATTAATGAGGCTGTAAACACAAATTTTTTTGAGAAGGATAGTAATTACTTTTGCAGAGTTATTGGGTAAAAAGTTTAGAACTGGTAGAAAGCGAAACGGCAGTAGTTGAAATTCAGGAATTTCTGGAGTGAGCCCCATGTATCTCATGAGCGTTTTTAAATACTTACCCTATAGGTATTGGATTGGACTACAGTACCAATTTTCTTTAACATTCTACTAACATTCCAGCGGAGTTTAAAAGGAAAAAACCACGGCAAAAACGCTTTTCGTCGAAAATTTTGATAATTTATTGTGCTGCTCTTGTCATTTTCCCACAAATGGGAGTTTTATGGTATAATTATCTTATTAAGAGCTATCTATATAAAAAATTTAATCAAAATCGTTAGAGCGGTTTTTGAGAAAAAAAATTTGGTGTTTTGATCACTATGATAACAATAGTTAACTTTCGGTGGATTTTGCCCATACCCTTATTTTTGCGTCCCATGGTAACCTGCGAGCGAGATATCAAGTTTGAGCTGATTTGGTACGGTGGTTTTCTCTAAAAACCGCGCTAAAATCGATTTCGTCGAGTTTTGGTAATTTATTGTGCTGCTCTCGTCATTTTCCCATGGATGGGAATTTTATGGTATAATTATCTTATTAAGAGCTATCTATATAAAAAATTTAATCAAAATCGTTAGAGCCGTTTTTGAGAAAAAAAAAATATTTGGTGTTTTGATCACTATGATAACTATAGTTAAATTTCGGTGGATTTTGTTCATACCCTTATTTTGGCGTCCCAAGGTAACCTGCGGGCGAGATATGATGTTTGAGCTGATTTGGTACGGTGGTTTTCTCTAAAAATCGTTCACAGGCACATACACACACACAGACCACTTTCCCAAATAGTGTTTTTCGGACTCAGGAGGGTCTGAAACGTAAAGATCTGAAGAAAACTCAAAAAAAAAAATTTCAGCCGATTACATAACTTTCCTTTCTACTTCGTAGAGCCAAGGAAAGTAAAAATGGGAAAGGCGTTCAGGGCACAGTTGGTATCGACATGAAGTCCAAATCGATTACTACACAAAGCGGGAAGCCGCCTAATACCTATTCAAAACTCGTATTTCTCGGCGTACCAAGACTCATTAGGTATACGTCATGGCTCCCACGTAACTGCTCTAGAAAAATGTCTAGAGCGTCGCACCACATGCCTCCTTACTGTCTGTTAGGTTTCAAACTACACTCGCCATTTTTTCTTGACAAAGTACAACATGAAGATTACGTACAACGCAAGGAAGTTACGTGTTACGTGATATACGAAAGGGCTGACTGATGTTCTCAAGATATTCTTCCAGATAAATTTGATATTGCACTTGCACCGTGTATGAGCTTCTAGTTCGATTTGATCTTGTTGCGCTTATGTATTTATTTATTACTTTCCGCTACCCGAAGGGAAGGAAAGTATAGTAATCGGCCCAAAAAAAAAATTTGGGTTTTCTTCAGATCTTTACGTTTCAGACCCTACTGAGTCTAAAAAACCTAATTTCGGAGAGAGGTCCGTGTGTATGTCTGTGTGTATGTCTGTGTGTATGTCTGTGTGTATGTCTGTGTGTATGTCTGTGTGTATGTCTGTGTGTATGTCTGTGTGTATGTCTGTGTGTGTGTGTGTCTGTAGTTCGATTTGCGGGAGAACGGCTGATCCGATTGAGATGGTTCTTTTTTTGTTTTGTTCGTTATTTTTTGTAGACACCAAAATAAGGTTATGGACGATTTCGGCCGATGGGAAGGGGGGTGGGGAACGAAAATGTACCAAAATTTAGGGTTTTTTCGCATTTTTCTCGAAAACGGCTCTAACGATTTTGATCAAACTTTCAAATTATCTTCTCTAATCAATGCCTAACTTTTCTTCTCTATACATATCTCCATGAAAATACGGTGAACGGAGATATAGGCCCATGAAGCAAAAATAGGTTTATTACGCTTTTTGGCAAAACGGCTTCAACGATTATCACCAAACTTTAGAGATGTTTCCGAATAGTTAATACCTACATATTGTTCTCAATAAATGTTTCTCTGACACTCCATTGAACAGAGATAAAAATCAAAATGTGTAAAAATAACGTTTTTTTCTAACATTTCCGTAAATTCAGGGTAACTTTTTCACCAGATGTGATATATCCTAAATGAAGTATCTTCTAGTCACCCATACCAACATTTCGTTCTCTATAATTATTTCTGTATATATATGTTGAACAGAGATATAAGCCAAGTTAACTCAGAAAAGGAGATTTGTCGAATATTAATTTATCGGTATTCCAATTTTCTCAAAAACGGCTCTAACGATTTCGATCAAACTTTCGGAGTACTCTCAGCTAACTAGTCCCTACATTTAGTTCTCCATAAATGTTCCTGTAAAACTGCGTTGAACGAAGATATAGCGTCCGCCTATGTAGGTGGTGTTCGAGCTTAAAGGGGTGGCGGAAAGTAGTGTGTTGCTACGCACCAGATATTTTTTAAGTGAAAAATCATTTAGCGAGATTGGCAACCTTAAATCGGAAGGAGCCGATTAAAATGAACATCGTCCACCCAGTGAGGTACATGAAGTGATAGCTACTTAATGAAGCACGTTAATCAAGATTTTGAAACGTCTTCATCATACGTTGAAATACCATCGTGTATTGCGTATAAATATAATCTATTTTTATCAATCGCGTACAATGCAGAACTTTAAACGCCACTAACGCGTATTTTGTTTATTTAATGAAGCTATTTTCTCCCGACCATCGCAAAAATTGTGTTTAGTTTTAACTTCGGGCTCACTACATAAATTCCTGGGTTCATATAAAGCATCGGTTGACTTTTTGTCGAAGTTAGTGAACAACTATTAAACGGCTGCTGATCTCGATGAACAAAACATGCGTTTAATCATGCGCACCTAGACGCTGACTGCTACTGAGTCGTGGATAGAGTTTGAATGAAGTAGGGCAGTGTCTTAAGGACTCGATGTACAGCTCCCATTCAAGCAAAACAAAAACGCAAAGTATGCCCTTACAATCAAGTGTTGGTTCGAGTTGAGTTGAGGTATGAAAGTGGAAGATGAAATTACCAAGTTTTGGTGGAGGGATAGATGCTGAGAGAAGTGGCGAACTGTCTGTAAGGCGAAAGTGCCGTTGCAGAGAGCGGTTGGATACATTCGCAACGAGAGGGGGGAGGGGAGTCATTTTTATGAAGCGCTTCGGTTTGGAGGCGCGGAATGAGAAATAGCTAACGTTAACAAAATTTCGTTTGCAGGTCTCTTCGATCAACAGGGTCCTTAGGAACTTGGCAGCTCAAAAAGAAGTCCAGGTTCCCTGCGCCGTCTCTCCTGGAGCGGATACAGTATACGATAAATTGAGGCTTCTCAACGGTCAGGCGACCTCGTGGCCCCGTCCATCCCCCTGGTAAGTGAATGACGCCTTTATAGATTTTACTACTTGCAGCACGTTAGTCGTTGGTGCTATTTTAAAGTTGTTTCTTCATTCAGGTACCCCAGCGCTGGTGGCAGCCCGTTTTCCTCCATCCAACCAACGAGTGTCAGTCCTTCCGTTCTGACCGAAGTGGCCGACCTCCCGCCCTCCAAAAAAGGTACTGCTTTACGTTTTAATTATATTTTTTGAACTAAATTGAAGCGCACAGAGACGACCTCCTTCTCACGCCCGTCATGTCTTGTTCTTCCGTCAAACTGAAGAGGGATTTCATTCAGGAAAGCCACAAAGGGTGTCAAGCAGATGTGATTAGGTGTGAAACAATCATCGTTCTTCGGCAACTATCCGCTTTTGACGGTCCTTCGCCAAAAATCTGATCTTAAACGTCTTCTCGTGGTTAGCCGCTTTAACTCACGGATACATTCTGAGGAGAGCGCTTTCACTAAGCCCTTGAGAAGCTCCCGAACCAATGTCTAGGGGGTCAAGAGAAAATATCCACAGCTGATTCCTATTCTTCCTGAATATAGGCTGTTTTGCAAAATCCCTAGACCATACGCAAACCGTTAAAAATGTGCCAAAATCGTAATGTTTGGCATTTTCCCTAAAACCGGTGTACCACGCGAACAAAAAATGTGGAATTTCTTTAGTTGTCTTCAGCCGTACAAACATAGATTATCGATTTCTATTCGGGAATAAATGCGGAGTTAATACCTGAAACCCGTGGTCTCTTCATTCTGCGGAGTCATGTATGATTCCAAGAACGAAACATACACTTAACATTTATGGCCATACTCGGCATTTCTTAAGTTTCAAAATGTTTAAAATCCAATACTTCCCGTTATATATAATCTTCTGACTGTACTCCCCATAGGGTGTGCACCGCGGCCATATGACCTATTGTGCCAGTCCTAGTGTCTTACAGGTCTATGCCTAGCTTCCTATGGAAAGCCAGGTAGTTCCTGAAGGAGTCCTCGTTGGTATCCATCCTGGGAGAAGTGGTGCCAAAGACCAAAAATCGCTCCCTCTCAAGTCTCCGGCACTGGGCCAGAACGTGGTAGGGAGTTTCTTCATCCGTGCCACACCACCTGCATAGAGGGGACTCGGCTATACCCATAACATACATGTGTTTGTTCATTCTGCAGTGTCCTGTTATGATACCAACAACCTGCCTTAAGTCCTTCCTCTCCATCCTCAGGAGGGTGTCTCTTGTCTCACCTGTTTGCTCTGAGACAAATCGTTTGGAGTGTCTTACTCCTGCAGCATTCCAGATTGTCTGATGCAGTCTTCTGGCATGTTCTTTCACAGTCCTCTTAACTAGTGACAGAGAAATCCCGCAATGGGGCGGTGGCCCAATAGGTACTGTGGACGAACCACGTCTGGCCAGATGGTCCGCCCTCTCATTTCCAATGATCCCATTATGTCCTGGAATCCAGTACACATTAACTCTATTTGCACTTGCTAGGGAGTTAAGCCACATCCTGCACTCTCGCACCAGTTTTGACGTCGTGCAGTAGTTCAGTAGCGCTTTACACGACGCTTGACTATCGGTCAATATATTGATAGTTCTATTGCTATAGCCTTTCTCATGCATTTGGATTGCCCCGGCAATAATAGCATAAATCTCCGCTTGAAAAACTGATGGAGTGGAGCCTAGGGCAATATAAGTCCCACTTCCTCCAGAGCCACTTATCCACACCCCAGATCCTGTCCCCTCTGGGGTCTTTGATCCATCAGTGTAGACATTGACGCCACTGGGAGGCCGAAACTGGCGGCTATCGCTGTTCCATGGACCTCCACTGGCTGAACATTATATTTCCTCTCGAGCTCATACATGGGCACAATTGCGTCCGTGATCATGCTGAGCTCCTCGAAGGTCTCCAAGTCCCTAAATATAGCCAGGTGTCCATAAGTCGCCTGAGGCACCTTAGCTATTCCGAGCTTAGTGAGCCTGTAAGCCACCTTCATCGCCTCTGCTTTGACATAAATGTCCAGAGGAAGAAGATCGAACAGTTTCTCCATGGTGACAGTGGGTGTAGTCTTCATCACCCTGCTATGAGTAGGCAACCCAGTCTTTGTACTTTGGAAAGACTGCTGCCATTCACTCAATGGCAGCTCTATGCCACCACACGATTGACCCATATGAGATTATTGGTCTCACTATGGCTTCGTAAAGCCAGCAGGCCATTCTGGGCTTTACACCCCATGTCCTCCCGCACATTCTCTGACACGTCCAAAGGGCCGTTGTCGCCTTCTTGGTCACGTATCGGATGTGGTTGTTCCAGACTAATTTCCGATCCAGAATCACACCCAGATATTTGACTTGCTCGCTGAGCTGAATTTCTCTGCCCATCACTACCTGCGGCCTCAGTCCTGACAGTTGCCTGAGCCTTGTGAACGGCACGATGACCGTCTTGGCTGGGTTGATGGATAGCCCCATCTCCCCACACCATAGGCACACCATCCGCAAGGCCGCCCCCATCAGGTCCGACATACTTCCCGTTATTTTTATGAACGAACTGAACTTGAACTATTGCTTTTTCAGATTGAATTAAACAGTTTTCAAAATGAAGTCAACACTTTTCAAAATGAAGTCAACACTTTTCAAAATGAAATAAACAATTTACAATATGGATTAAACATTTTACACAATGACATAAACAATTTACAAAATGAATTAAACGCATACCAAATAAATTAAATAACACTGTCTTTCAAATATTAATGAAGGGGCTGCATTGCAGCTGCTGCTGGCAGGAGCAAGAAAGAGTGCATAACGTAATTGGCACAGTCGACGGACGTGATTGCAGCCAACCCTTGTCGAATCGCCTCTTGAAGAAGGTGGTCTTGAGGTCCGGATAATACGTTTCTTACAACTGATTTTATTTTGGAGAAGGCGTATTCCACTGGGTTCAGCATTGGGGAATACGGTGGCAAAAAATGTAAATTCATATTCAAAGAACGCGCTAACTCTCGAACTTCCACTGAACGATGGATTCTAGCATTGTCCAGCAGATAGATACTGCCATCTCTGTTTGTATTGTCTCGAAGCTCCTCCAAAAATTCGGCAAATAACTGGGCGTTCGTTGTTCCTGTTGTAATTATTTTCTGGTGAACAACTCCTTGACAGTTTAACGCCAAAATTAAAGAAACATTCCGTCCTCTTACTGTGGAAACGGAGACCACTGCTTTTGTGCTCACTTTAGATCGAGCGTGGGTTCGCTTGAGATGTAAATTGAACCCAGACTCGTCTATGAATATAAATTTGTCCCTGTTCTGGGGAGCTAGTTCGTTTAGATGAAGAGCATATTCTTTTCTAAGCTGAAGGGTTCTCACAGTTCATCCGATCGATTTCGATGGACGCTTTTTTTAAAGTGATCCTAAGCTCACGAAGTCCGTTATCGATTGTCGTCACACTTAATACTATATTCTTCTCTGCCAACTTCTCCTGAATCGCCTTGAGGGTTATGTCGGGAGCACTTCCTACCGCATTTTCTATTGCACGTAGGACCTCGGGTGTGAGCTTTTTTGCACGGTGCCCTCGTCTTCCAGTGGTGGGTGTCCGAGAAAATGTTTTTTTAGATTTCGCTACAATAAATCTCGCCGTGTTGTAATTGATCAAACATGTACTTGCGACTTCTTTTATGGAGAATCCCTCTTGATACAGTTTTAACAATAACTTTTTTTTATCTACGGAAACGTGCTCATACCTCCCGTTGCGCCTCCTTCTTCTCCTCTCCTCCTGTCCCGTTTCCGTAATGGCATCTTCGCTGGAGGACGCAATAACATTCACTCGCCTCCGGTTTCTTGGTGCTCTCACATTAACCGATTCCCAACTGGTCAACTCGTTCAAATTATTGTTTATAAGCTTTTGAAACTCATATAAGAAAGTGTTTAATTAATTTTGTAAATTGTTTATTTCAATTTGTAAATTGTGTATTTCATTGTGTAAAATGTTTAATTCATATTGTAAATTGTTTATTTCATTTTGAAAAGTGTTGACTTCATTTTGAAAACTGTTTAATTCAATCTGAAAAAGCTATATATACGGCCAAATATTCAGCGTAATGACGTATACGTGTTCTGTTGAGTAAGTGTGACGAATTTTCAAGGTTTCATTCGTTCAAAATGCGTTTATTTAGCCATTTATATATATATTTAGTCCCCTTTGAAGTGATTCCCCTCGGATACAGATACATTCGCTAGCCGGATACATTTACGTTTTTCCCAATCCTCGAGGCATTAAAACAAAATCTTTTTGTGTGATCTGGTTCAGCTCCTCCTTCGATGCCGTTGTCGCGTCAATCGTGTCACAGTGTCCTCTCATGGGCCTCTTCAGTTTTGGTACCAGAAAAAACTGTTAAGGGTCCAGCGCATGTTAAAACGAACGCCGCGGTGTCATTATCGCACATTCACGCGCAATAATTTGAGCACTAATTTTGCGGCGACCCGCCTCGCGCTCAAATCGTTGGTAAAAATTTAATGGCGCAGGTCAATCCGTATTTTTAGCTCCTCAGCAACTTGACGATTGGACAATACAATTGTCTTCGCTTCTTCCTTTGTTCCACCAATTAACTTTACGTTGGTCCTTGTTTTTACTACATAATTTGCTGCAGATTCTTTGACCCGTTTTCTGGTAGAAATCGAAGGCAACCCAAAACATGTACTACCGCAATAGCTATAAAAATTAACTAAACATTCAAAATGCCCGACCTCCTCAGGGTGAGGAACATTACACCACAGAAATAGCAAATCGAATATACTTGGGTCGTGAAAATTCAAAATTCGCGATAGATTAGACTTATCAGTAAGCGACTCATTTCGGGGAAAGAACCATAAATTGAAGCAGGGGCGGAAAACCCACTAAAACCACAATTAAAAAGGCCACGACGGAGTTTCTACTATTATTTATGATGATGTGTGTGTGTGAGTGTGATATGTTTACATTTACCTCTTCTCCAAGTGCGCTCTCTGAGTCTTACTAGTCACTAGTTATTCCGCACTACTTCGTTTATTATTTAAATTAACTGAAGTGCATACCATATCATTCGTGTTGTTCGGCAGGCCAAATTGGCTGGGTCTTTGGCATCCAAAATGTCCGCACTAGTCCTAACGGAAAGTCATTGTTTCCTCATACACCTTCGTCCTCAAGCCCTTTTGTTACCTATGGAAAGTCCACCTCTTCAGTTATTTCCAATTGACTACGGATTTCCCCCTACCCTGGACTTTCCCATCTATATTTTCCCACCCCTTAACTTTAGATTCCTCTTCTCAACAGACAGCTGTTCCAATTCTGTCGTCCTTCAGCTCTCGCGATACAGTCATCTCCCAGTTCTCCCAATGATTCATATCTCAGCTCGTGCTACTCCCAATTCTCTCTCTCTCTTTCTCTCTCTCTCGCTCTCTCCCTCCACTTAGTATCTCACAACCAGTTTCGCGTGTATTGAGAGTCCCTCATGCGCGTTTATACACTCATACTCAGCCGGATATCGCTATTCTGTCAAGTGTAATACACTCCTCAGTTACGCTCACCACGTTAATTTATTTCTTAGTTTCAAGCTCCCCCATTCGTGCCCCCAACACGTGTATATGGGGAGTTCCCCGCTTGGTCTAACAAAAACAAATTGGGTAAAACTGTACTAAAAATGCAATAGAATGCTGCCAACCACTCCATTCTATGTCAATCCGTTGTGGAGATACGATTTTTTAAAAGTTTGTAAAAGCAACACTTCACTCCATTTTAATTACAGTTTTACCCAATTGTTTTTGCTACACCAAGTATCAAATATCCTGTAAACCTGCTCTGAAGATGTGTGCATGTGTCAAAACGTTGGCCCATGGAAGAGTTTATCGATGATCAACCCCCAACAAAAAACAACATCCAAATCATTCCATTAGTTCCTGTGAGTTTGCCAGCATTTCTGTCATTGTTGGCCTGTACAAAGCATCCTATTCTTGAAAGATGCAACGTAAATTACTTAACCTCATCGCAAAGTTAGAGGTAGACTACCTGGAGTTGCTGTCCAGAATTAGTTTTCGCGTCACTCACCACTCGCCCTTTCCACGTCATCTGTCCTTCTCACCCACGAACTACCTCTTAAACCGCTCACTCGCTAGGCCCCCTCGTAGTGCCAACTCGTTCACGTGTTGTGTCAACCGCACTTCGACTTTTTCAGCGATACCCCTTAGATCCACCTCATCGTCTGTGTCTCTATTTTTACTTTCCGCTACCCGAAGAGAAAGGAAAGTATTGTAACTCTTGCGTTAGCCACGATGCTACTGCATTACTGAACCTTGCTCATTTTCACCTTTGCTTTATAAAATTCAATAGCTTCATTTTTCATGAAGATTCACTAACATCAGACTATCGATGACTCATTTCCAGGTGCTCACTTCCACTGTATTTACATCAAGGGCACACTGGCCATTGATACATCCGTTCATTTGAATTTTATTCGAGTAATATAATTTACAAATAATATTCTGTTACAAATTTCTTACTTGACAAGTTGACACCTCTGCATTTTACTTCTGTAAATTCTTTCGAAAGATGTTCGTTGGTTAGTCGAAAAATATGTTTTCACCCCTCCCCTCCCAACCCCTCGCCACCCCCACCACTCAAGTATTCGCTTTGTTCAAAAGCTGTCAGAAGTTTAGTCACGCAGCAGAAGTTGGTGAATTTAGAAGAAAAAAAAAATCGTTGGGAGAAAATCAGGGAAAAGAATGTCGGGGGTTTTTCCGGTCAATTGATTGATTGAAAAAGGCAGGCGGGGAATTCCAAATAGTTGCTCAACTGCTCGACTGAGGGCTGGATTGATGGTTTCAGAATCACTCACCCCTCCTCCTCCCTCGCCATCAACAGCCACTACTTCCGCCGCAACCACTGCCGATTTTCCTTCCCTCCATTCGGAGATTCCATTAGAAAAAAAAAGTCAGGAGTCTGGCAACATCGCGGGATCGCAGACCACTTGTGGACATGAAGAGAAATTGGAGGATAAAAACGGGATGTTGGTAAATGCCGATGAGGAGCGAAGAAGGGGGGTGGCGAAGGGTGCGAGAGGGGGTAGGGGTTTCGCTGAGCGCTTTGAAGGGTTCAGGATTGTAAGTGACGTTTGAGTTTAAACTGTAGCCAGAATCCGCCCTGAGGCTGAGTCTTTGATCCGATACACAGTTGCAAATGACACAATCCTCCGACCTCCCCACAATAATTTTGCCCCGTCCCCATCTCGGTCACGACGAGCTCTGCCGCAACATTTCCCTGCCACACCACACCATCCTCCCGGCAAACGAACCCTTGTGATTATCAATTGTATCATCCGCTAACAACAACTAAAACCCCCTTCTGAAGCTCCGGGCGCCAGCTGCCTTTTATCATCCGAAACCTCCTTCACGTCAGGATCAGGTGTTTCCCGCTTACAGTCCCTCGTTTTATGGATTTTCACGTATCGCTTTGCAGTCCTTTGATTAGTTTATGGTTTTGGTTCTGGTTGGAGTACCACTCCGCGGCTGGAACCACAAATAAAACCGCAGCTCTTTCCATATATGTGTCTCTTTTGGAGTAAAAAGGTTGAAAAATCGGAGGATCAAAGGGAATCAATTAGCTTTATGAGCCCCCAAATACTTCCCATCATCGTGAAACTCCAAATATGTCAAGTCGCTATGTGTTTCCGCTTCAATCATATGGCGCTCGAGTTTAGGTGGTTCCATTATGGTAACTGCATTAAAAAATTGTGTTTTTCGGAAGCAATTTTAGGTGCTAAAGAGAGCCTCACTCGGCGTGTTGCACTCGCTACGCAACTTCAAGATACCCGTGGTAATCTGCAAGTTCGTCCGCTTGCTGGCAGATTTATCGAGGCTAGTGTACACAAATCGTATTGCTCCCAACTGAAAATTCCTTAGGGAGACTCAAAGGGTTTGGCACTACCGCCAGCACGTATCCCAGGCATTTAACGATCCCCCTTCTTCCTCTCTACAGGATTCCCAGGTGTGTAAGTTAAGTAAGATTTAAATACAAGTATTCACACACGTTAATGCGTTGCTCATGGACGCACATACACTTACACTAACAAGGCAACCGGTTGGTCTGATGATGGCTTATTAGATGCGCAACTTGAGCCAGGAGCTTAGCGCTCATGATGCCAGCAGGTTGAAGTATCTCTCAAGAGCTTCCTGGTGTGCTGTTTCGACGTGCTTGCCAAAGATAAGGATTTGATGGTCTTGCGGGGGAGATTTTGCACAGCAGTTGTGGCGGACTACACAGTTGGGAGTTTTGTATTTGAGTGTTTAAAATTAATGCATTAGCAGGTTGAAGGCGGATCATGTCACACGGTAGTTGAGGGCAAAGGTCAAATCAATCGATTCATAATAAATTTGGAATATGAATTTCACAAATCTAACGTCCAATTATTTTACGGGCGTATCAATCAATTCGAGGGTATGGCTTTAGGAGCGTGAGCAGATAAGAAAATATGTGATGCGTTCGATCAATCGTTGGAGAACACGATAACGATGGTGTGAGCCGTGAGACCGGGAATTAACGGAGCAGAGAGGAACAGAGAGATGGGGGTTGCGCTCTCCTGAGCACGAGGTCCCCAGAGGGCAAGTAAGTGCGCGGTCGTTCTCGTTCCTTTCTCACCCAACCGCTCCGTTTATGTCAACAATGCGGTGGATGAAGCCGCCTTCTCTGTTTACAACTTAATCCTCCCCTTCTCACTAATCTCCTTAATCATGGTCCTCCCGAGTTAACAAAACCCTTCTCCCTTTCCCGCTCAATTTCTCTTGATGCTCCTCACCCCGCAATACACCACGGTGTTAGTTACAACTTGGAGAAAGATGAGGTGAGGTGGTGGTGGGGGGGGAGACAACCAAAAGTTGAGGAGAAAACACCTGTACGTTGTTTGTGTGCTGTGAACGCAAAAGAGAACAATAACTAAAAGCAGTTGTCAAAGGATGAACCCCCCGCCTCCTAAATACAAAAATTTCTGAATATATAAAACTACAATAAAAACGTTAATCGACTCTCAAGGCTACAGCACAAGTAAACAAATATAAAGAGAAAACTTGACCACCCATTCTCCAGTCCTAACTAAGCTCAGATTTCAAACAAAACAGAAAAATTTCTTGGAATCAACGAGTTGGGACAGAACTGAAGGAATCTAGGGTCTGGGCGTACGTTACTCTCGTAGAGCACACATACCAGTACGTTAATTGCTTAGGGCAAACATACCGGTAAGTTAATCGCTTGGGGCAAACATACTGGTACATTAATCGCTTAGAGGAAACGTACTGGTGCGTTAATCGCTTAGAGGAAACATACTGGTACGTTAATCGCTTAGAGGAAACGTACTGGTACGCTAACCGCTTAGAGGAAACATACTGGTACATTAATCGCTTAGAGGAAACATACTGGTACATTAATCGCTTAGAGGAAACATACTGGTACGTTAATCGCTTAGAGGAAACATACTGGTACGCTAATCGCTTAGAGGAAACATACTGGTGCGTTAATCGCTTAGAGGAAACATACTGGTACGCTAATCGCTTAGAGGAAACATACTGGTACGTTAATCGCTTAGAGGAAACATACTGGTACGCTAATCGCTTAGAGGAAACATACTGGTGCGTTAATCGCTTAGAGGAAACATACTGGTACGCTAATCGCTTAGAGGAAACATACTGGTACGTTAATCGCTTAGAGGAAACATACTGGTACGCTAATCGCTTAGAGGAAACATACTGGTACGCTAATCGCTTAGAGGAAACATACTGGTACGTTAATCGCTTAGAGGAAACGTACTGGTACGTTAATCGCTTAGAGGAAACATACTGGTACGCTAATCGCTTAGAGGAAACATACTGGTACGCTAATCGCTTAGAGGAAACATACTGGTACGTTAATCGCTTAGAGGAAACATACTGGTACGCTAATCGCTTAGAGGAAACATACTGGTGCGTTAATCGCTTAGAGGAAACATACTGGTACGCTAATCGCTTAGAGGAAACATACTGGTACGTTAATCGCTTAGAGGAAACATACTGGTACGCTAATCGCTTAGAGGAAACATACTGGTGCGTTAATCGCTTAGAGGAAACATACTGGTACGCTAATCGCTTAGAGGAAACATACTGGTACGCTAATCGCTTAGAGGAAACATACTGGTACGCTAATCGCTTAGAGGAAACATACTGGTACGTTAATTGCTTAGGGAGAATATTAAAAGGTTGAAGAGAAAACCATAATATCGGGTGCACCGCATCACCTTTTAGCATAGCTCTATAGAAATTCGCTGGTTTTCATGGCTATTGCTACTAATTCAATCTAGTTTTCGCTCAGTTCATTTAAATTCGGTAAAATACCACATCACAGTGGCAGAAAGTGGTAGCGCTCACAGTCAACTTTCCCCTCGTCTTTATCTTTCTCCTCATATCCCTCTTCTCTTTCCTCAGCGAGAGACCATTGTCAGTAGCAGTTTTGTGTGCAGGCACCTAGAAGCTGTCCACGCCTGCATCCATGGAGTTCAACAACTCTGTGCCTGATATGGTCTATAACATGGACGGTGCTGCTTCACTACTGACGCTGCTCGGGAATGAAACTGACTTTTAATTGTGCCAGGACATCCATTTATGATGGTTGAGCTGGCTGTTTTTTGGCTCATCTGCAGACTGAGCCGTCGTTGATGTACTCGCATCTCCAGTTTCACGACAATTGGTTCGTTTGTTGGGTCTCAGTTGCCTGAATTGACTAAGAGCGGATTTCCGTCCTGGCTGTGACGATGTCTCCTAATGCAGACACTTCGGAGGCCAAGAATTTACGTTCAGTTGATTTTGAACTTTGACGGTAAAGGTTTTTCTTTTCCAAGTTGACGACGTAACGAAAGACGATTTGAAGGGGGTAGGAGTTCTTCACTAAGTACCCACCACACCACGGTTGGGGGGGGGGGGGGGAGAAGTTGCTCTTAATGAATGGCTAATGTCGGGGAAGATGGAAAAGGAGTTGAAAACAAGTGACAAGTTATAAGTAGGGGGTTGAGGCGGCTTCGAGGCTCTGAACCCTCTTACTCCACCCCTCCCAACCACCCCTCACTGCCGCCACTACAACTGAACTCTCCTTCTTCGCTCTGGTGAAAGATTTAGCGCATCACCTGCCTACAACTTAAGCGGAGGAAATTATAAAAGTTGGAAGACTCTCACACTCTCTCACTCACTTACTTACTCGTTTTCTCTTTCTCTCTTCCCCCCCCCCCCAACCACTACCCTTCAACCATTTCCTCCATCTCACCTTTCAGTGGTCCCCTTTTTCCTCGTTCGACGATCTTAGTCGTGTGACATGGGATGCTGAGAGGGGGGTTGGTAGAGAAGTTGAAGAGTGGGGGGTGAGAGAGAAGTAGCTGCTAGGATCCTCTAACTTTGTAATGGAATCCTCCTCGACTTAATATTCTCCCATTGCAGTTTCCCGCTCCCTGAGCAGCCGCCTCCTGACTCTTCATTCTGTTATTATATATTTTATAATTAACCCTCCCTGTCCTCCTCACTTTCTTCCCCCCCCCCCCCCCCCCCCCCCTCATCTCTTCTCTCTTTTACTCCCGACGCGCTTCACGCTGTTCCTAATCTTCTCGCGTCGCTCCAACGATTTTCGGTTGCAGCTCCGCGTCTTCTTCTGCAACGGCGTTTATTTTGCCCTTGTGCGCCCCCCCCCCCCTCCCCTCACACCGCCTCATCACCAATCCACCCTTTCACAAACAAAACAGAAGCAGCGTGGATGAAGCGTAGGAGTAAAGTGGCGACTTGTCTGGGTTCTCGTTCATTTCAAATACACAGCGCACGACTTGGATCTTAAAAACTTCACATCCGAGAGTTGGCATGTTGGAGCTCAGAAGAGCAAAGCGAGACGTTGAATCTCTAAGACGGCGCAAGGAATCGAATCGAAAAAGTCGAAGTTTTGATAACATTTTCCTCTTCCAAGTCCCTCCAGAGCAAGAAGATTGTTGAACTGTGTAGTTTCGACTTCTAGAATGTCGCTCTTCGTTCATTAGACTCCACCGTGCCCTTCTCAATTTGCCTACGGAGATTCGGCCCAAACATAGTTGCTCCGGAGCAGAATTCAAACTAATTTTTACTTTCCGCTACCCGAAGGGAAGGAAAGTATAGTAATCGGCCCAAAAAAAAATTTGGGTTTTCTTCAGATCTTTACGTTTTGAGGCCTACTGAGTCTAAAAAACCTAATTTCGGCGCATGTGTGTGTGTGTGTGTGTCTGTAGTTCGATTTGCGGGAGAACGACTCATCCGATTGAGCTGGTTATTTTTTATTTTGTTCCTTATTTTTTGTAGACACCAAAATAAGGTTATGGACGATTTCCGCCGATGGGAAGGGGGGTGGGGGACGAAAATGTACCAAAAACTAGGGTTTTTCGCATTTTTCTCGAAAACGGCTCTAACGATTTTGATTAAACTTCAAAATTATCTTCTACTAATCAATACCTAACTTTTCTTCTCTATACAAATCTCCATGAAAATACGGTGAACGGAGATATGGGCCCCTGAAGCAAAAATAGGTTTTTTACGCTTTTTGGCAAAACGGCTTCAGCGATTTTCACCAAACTCACAGGATGTTTTCAAATAGTTAATACCTACGTATTCTTTCTAATAAATGTTCCTGTGACGGTCCATTGAACAGAGATAAAAATCAAAATGTGTCGTAAATAACGTTTTTTCTAACGTTTCCGTAAATTCCAGGGTAACTTATTCACCAGATGTCATAAATCCTAATGGGGTGTCTTTTAGTCACCCATAGCCACATTTCGTTCTCTATAATTATTTCTGTATATATATGTTGAACGGAGATATAAGCCAAGTTAACTCAGAAAAGGAGATTTGTCGAATATTAATTTATCGGTATTCCAATTTTCTCAAAAACGGCTCTAACGATTTCGATCAAACTTTCGGAGTACTCTCAGCTAACTAGTCCCTACATTTTGTTCTCTATAAATGTTCCTGTAAAAATGCGTTGAACGAAGATATAGCGCCCGCCTATGTAGCTGGTGTTCGAACTTAAAGAGGTGGCGGAAAGTTGTGTGTTACTACGCACCAGATATTTTTAGATCAGGATCAACCTGCAAAATGTACCAACTATATATTCAAGGAACAAATGCCCGCATCTTCTAATCCCCCTAAAGCACACAATCATAGACAATGCAGCAAATGATTACAAGTAGCTGCTTCAAAACTTTTTCTCTAATTTCGAGTCGTAGAATTGGGCAAACCGCACCTTTAGCTAAAAGGACGTTCGATTCTCTCGACTCTTCCACGAAACATATATTCACATTAATGGAAAAACCTGCAAATCGTTTTCGTAATTCTTTCTTTGCTTCTGTTTCGCCTTCTTGCTCTTACTCTCTTTCATTTCGCCACACGAAGTAGGAAGAAAAGTTATATAACCGACTGAAAAAAAAAAAAAAAAACAAGCGATGCGTAACAACTTTCCACCACCCTCGTAAGTTCAAACACCAGCTACATATGCGGGTGCTATATCTTCATTCAACGCGTTTCTACAGAAACATTTATGCAGAACAAAAAGTAGGGACTAGTTAGCTAAGAGTACTCCGGAAGTTTGATCGAAATTGTTAGAGCCGGTTTCTGAAAACTGGAATACTGATAAATTAATATTCGACAATCTCCTTTTCTGAGTCAATTTTGGTTATATCTACGTTCAACATATAATAATACAGAAATAATTACAGAGAACGAAATATGGTTATGGGTGACTAAAAGACGTTTAGTCCCCAGTAATGGGATGTGCACCGCGGCCAAGTGCAAGCTTAATCAAATCTGGCGAAGCAGTTACCCTGGAATTTACGGAAATGTTCGAAAAAACGTGATTTTCTACACATTTTGATTTGTATATCTGTTCAATGGACTGTCAGAGGAACATTGATTGAGAAAAATATGTAGGTATTAAGTATTTGAACACATCCTGAGAGTTTGGTGAAAATTTTTGGGGTCGTTTTGCCAAAAATCGTAAAAAACCTATTTTTGCTTCATAGGCCTATATCTCCATTCACTGTATTTTCATGGACATATGTATGAAAAAGAAAAGTTAGGTATTGACTAGTAGACGATAACTTGAAAGTTTAGTCAAAATCGTTAGAGCCGTTTTTGATAAAAATGCGAAAAACCCTAGTTTTTGGTTCACGGCTACTAACTTCTAACAACACCGCTTGTGAGATGAATTGAATGGCAATCGGCTCAAAATGTCACATTTAGCCTGCAGATCATCATGAGACGTCAAATGAAGGGAATGAGGGAAATCTTCCCAAACCTCCCTCTTCCCAAATCTCAAAAACGGCTCCAATGATTTTTTTTTTTTTAATTTGTTGTATGGCCCGCTCTAAATAACTCAACAATACCGTAAATTACTTATTGTCTGTGAACGCGATTGCAAGAAAACGGTTGAACTAAATCAGTTCAAAGTTTAGCATAGTTGTTTTCTGAGTAAGCTCCGCTCGGTAATGGAGTCTTCAGAAAGATCTACGTGGTACTTCAATTTCAACCACTGTCGTTTCACTCCCTACCCATATTACCCAATACCCCTGGAAAAATGGTTGTTATCCTTCTGAAAACAATCGTGTTTACAGTCTCATTAATTCTCTGCGTACCCATTTCTCAATAATGGTCCGAGAATGAGTAAGAGCGATGTTTTACCAAGTTGAAATGAACTGAGTGAATAATAAATTGAACCAGGGGCAAATGCCATGAACCCGAATAAATTGACGTAGAGCTAAGGAAAGTTGTGTGATGTGGTGCACTTGATATGTTCTTGCGTTTCGGCAGCGCTGTGTAGTTGCGGGCAAACAGAGAAGCCTCAAAAATATCAGAGATGTGGCTTGTGATGAGGCGAGCGAGGCCAAAATACGTCACTTTGTATATATCTGCAAGCATTTGTTCAATAAATATATCAAAATCTAACTAAATTTTGTTTATTTCCTCGTAATGTATGAAGGGGAGTCGGGTGGACCTTGCAGTTGTCCCATAGCCACATTCACTTCAATTTTCATTCTTCATTTTGGCAACGAACTTTTTTGTAAGCTGATTCGCGTTTGAACTAATTAATCTTGTAATAAAATGGTTGCGTTTGGTCGAGTGCTTCTGTTCAACCCCCCCGTCACGGATTTCCAGGGAGCGGTTCTATTTTTGGGAACTTTTAACATTCAAAATTTGCTCCAAGACGCGAAGAGGCCTGGAAAAGCACAGAACGTCATCGAACGGAAAACCACCCGCCGCCCAGAGATTTCCCATTACATACTTTATCGAGATCAAAGACAATCGCCAGAATATTGTGGTAGCGGCGGCAGGGAGGGGGGGATTGTTTGCGTACGAGCGAGGGTTTGCAGTGGATAGGCCTGCAGGGGCAGTGGTGAGGAGGAGTAGGGGCCTGGTGCCGTTTAATATGTATCCCCCTCCACTCTCCTCAGCCCTGTTGCTGCACCAACACATCCACTGTAAACTCCCATCCAAAGAGCAGATCGCACTGTAGTTTTAAAAGTGGTTACCATCCCTTCCGTACCCCTCTCACCGAACCAGTTTCTATTTCGTTCCCATCCCTGCTATCAATTCTCTGGGGTAGGGGTAGAGGAGAAGGACTGCTAGGAAGAGAAGGGCGATGAGGATCTCATAACTGGAGTCTGCTCCCTCTTTCCTTCGCCAACCCGCAAAATTCCTCAAATTTAATAACGAGGGGGCGTAGTGCGGAGGAGAGGAGTGGTGGTATCGAGTGGAGGGGTTTGGTGGGCATGGTGATGGCGGGGGGGGGGGGATGAAGCGTGCGCTTGTAAACTGCTGGATGCCTTTGGGAGTGCGCCTTCCCCACCACCGAAACCTTATCCATCAACAACCAATAGACAAATATTAAAACTCGACTCAATCAATAACCCACCCGTCCCTCGTCAAAACCACCACCACTCCCCGCCATCATTTGAAATGACTTGACGGCTACAACTACCGCTACACTCCATCCGCGCGAATGGAAAACACGATTACGAAGAGCGAGAAAAACGTCTGGTTCCCTAGCACCACAAAACTCCCCCCCCCCTCCCAGCGCCTGCAAATTTGACCATAAGCTACGTCTTCGTTTCAATGTAAACGCGTAAGTACGACCGAAATGGTGGTAGTAGGCGCCTAACAGTAGTGGATGAATTAATGCAAGGATCATGTAGAATCTACCATAAGGAAAGCCCTGTGAGCTAAGAAGGAATACAAGAAAGGAAAACAAAAACGGATGAGTAAATTTAACGAAATAACACTTTCTTGCCACTAATTCAATCTGCTTTTCACTGAGTTGATAAGTACTTATAAAACTTGACGTTCTACGCAGATACTGGCAGCACTAATAGTTCCAGAACTTATTAAGGTGCTGCTACTTACGTCACGACTTTCATCAAAGAACCAACGTGTAGATAATTGATGGAACCGTCAACACGAGTTTTCTGAGAACGCTCGTGTTAATAGTTCTAGAATTATTTAGGAAAAATAAACGAACCGCATTTAGTTTGAATTGTGGAATATCTTTGGTCACTCCTGAGTATTTACTGACCACGATTGAACTTTCATTGTGTGGGTAGCCTTTTAGACTGCCAATATGATTTTTCCAGGAACCCTAGTGGCACATGGGCGAGATTTGGAAACCGCGTTAAAATCGATTTTCGTCGAGATTATTGGTAATTTATCATGCTGCTTTCGTACTTTTTTCAAAAATAAGATCTTTGGGTATGCTATTTGGAGCTGTCTATACAAGAAAATTAATCAAAATCGTCAGTACCGTTTCCAGTTTCGTATTTTCCAGAATAATGTGTTTTTGCTTCAATAGCCCTTGAACGGTAATGCAAGGACTCAAAAAATATTTGTTTAGTACATTACTTTCCTTTGTACCACGTTGATCCGAGTTAAAAACTAAAGTGAGACATTGAATTGTAGGGAAGATGCTGTATTCGTGCAAATTGTTTAGGCTTTAAAGCACGGATTTTCTCACTTTTCGGAACATGTTAAGTGCTAATACTTGGGAAAAACGCAGAGGGTCCTTAGGCTGGATGTGGGTATTCGGGCTGAACAGTGTTTTTGGACTAGGGTCGCTTTGAAGAAGGGGGTATCAGGGAATACACGATTTCCGCTGTCGACAAAATCGCTAGACTCGCCATCTTATTAACGTGGGCTGTGGAATGTAGGAATCCCAGAGATCCCATGGAGTAGGCGGAGACGAGGTGAAGCTTCTCGAGCGCCGCGACTAGGGAACCGCAGGCTTATTACCATTCAAATCCCAACGGGAGCTACTCGATTCCCAATTGAGCGGTGAGGAGGCTCACCCTGCGCACACCCGAAACCCCTTTCATCCGCTCCAACTGAATCTTGAACAGTTTTGCTCTGAAATGACCCGTTCGATGGGAAGTTAGGCCGTGGAATTTCCGGGTGAAGGCGGCCGAAGCCAGTTATTTCGCCACAGGGGCCTCTGCCAGCGTATTGCGGTCGTTACCTCGACCTTAGCAGCAGCACAAGCCGGCTTATTGAATTCCACCTGTCTCTTCATCCAATTATCCTCCTATTGCCTCCCGCTCCTATGTTCCTGCTCGTCTCTCTGCCGCCTTGTCGACATTAATAGGATTTGAATTCCGGGTCCCTTCCGCTTCCGCTTCCTTGTCGTCGTCGTCGACATCGTCGTCCTTTAAAGCGCTCAGTCTGCTGCGAGCTGGCTTTACGCTAACTATACTCCAACTACGCGAGAGCTCCAACGTGGAAAAATAATTGCTCCCTCGTCCTTCTCGAGGGATTCCTCTGAGCGCATCAACAGGTCTCAGGCACTTGACGACCTCGTTCGACTTGAGTGGAATGGTGTCGCCACGTGGGAAATAAGCTCTCCCTTTGCCTCCTTCTTAACGCCAATCAAACATCTTGTATGTGCTATCACCCACAACTTTCCTCACCTTATCGCTTTGCCTCACTTCCAAAATCTGATTTAGAGGCAACCGCCCACAGGATGAAATTCGTATATAAACACACTCTAAAATTCGTCACTTTCTCGATAAAACATCTAGTGCACCGCATAACCTTCCTCGGCCCTCGTGTGCAGGCCACCAGTAAAATCCATTTTTAATCCAGTTAATGTGAACTAAACATGTAGAAGTAGAACGCAACATAGCTCGACGTTCGACTTAGAAACAGAGGTGCTTAGAATTCTGGAATTTATTGAGTTGCTCCTACTTACCTCACGCCCATTATTGAGTAACGTGCGTAGGTAATTGATAGGACTGTTGACTGTTTTTGAATTATCCGATAAAAATTGAAAAATGGTGTTTAGGGTGGTTTGAATTCCAAAATTTCTGGGCTGCTCTCGGATGTCTTGTGAACTTTATTAAACCTTCGTCCTGTAGTAGTTTACTGGACTACCACCTTAATTATTCGGACAATGCTGTCTTTCAGCATGATTTCTGACTGTGGGATTTATGACGAAAAATGCTGGGAATTCTCTTGCTCAGCTTGAGTCAGTCTCAAACTTCCAACGCCCATTCCATTCGATTCTGGATCGAATAATATTAGTAAACGAGACGAAACACGACACGGCTACAACGAAAATTTACATTTTCTAGGAAACACTCGGCAATTGCCACGCCGAGACGAGTGGAATCGACAGGTGGTTGGAGCGAGGCAGGAGGCAGTGGGGGAAATGAACGCTATATCGAGTTCCGTCAAGTTGTAGAACTCGCCTAACTATATTTACCGTTATTTTATTGTTTTCCATGTAGACGCAGTCACATTCGACTCAGTATCGAAAAATACCAGGAAACGATATCAAACGCGACATAATTGCAATAATTCAGCCAACATTTTGAAATTTCGTTTTTGGCTGATTTAAAAAGCGTTTTTTTGCCGACAACAACCATCGGTTTCGTCTGATCGAACTGCCAAGCAAGCGGGCACAAATAGATTCCCACAGAGAGGTCACGTCGTGCCAAGTGCTTTGTTACGGGGGGAAGGAATTTTGGAGATGCTTTTTGAAGAGCTGCTGACTAAGGCAAAAATTACGGCAATCGCGCCGGAGATTCGATACACAACCCTCAACTTACGTCGAGAATTATGAATCGACCGTCTTACCGCAAGACCACGATGAACCGCTTGCCTTTGATAGGAGTCAGGCGGTACATCACCAGCGACCTATGGATGAGGGGGGAGATGTACTGCCTGACTCCTATCAAAGGCAAGCGGTTCATCATGGTCTTGCGGTAAGACGGTCGATTCATAATTCTCGACGTAAGTTGAGGGTTGTGGATCGAATCTCCGGCGCGATTGCCGTAATTTTTGCCTTAGTCAGCAGCTCTCAAAAAATCCGTTCATTAAAAGTCGTCCGCTCCAGGAGCAGCGGCTAACGGTGAGGGGGGAGATGTACCGCCTGACGTATATCCGTCATTGTGAAACACAGCGAGAGGAAGTTAGCCCAAGAATACATCAATTCATTAAACCAAGTTCATCAACCCGCTAAATTGTGTAAGAGGGTAGATCAAATTTGATTCGGGAATGTTGACAATTCACGAAATACAAGACGCGGTCAAGATCCCCAAATCAGAGGTCCGTTTTATTTCATTTACATTTCAAATCTAATACGACCCATTCGGGGGATACCACAAGTTTTAAGTTTTGCTATATTCCCCACAACTGACAAGCGATGAGCTATTCGAACTAACAAAAAACGCTGCAGATTATTACGCAACGGTTTATTATTCTCTTGAACAGCCTGGCAACTCCGAGACCCATCTCATTCGATTCAGCGTCGAAAAATGCCAGTAAACCACACGAAACATGACCTGACTACAATGGAACGCCGAAAAATAAATATTTCCGGCGCCCGTAAGCGTCTGTAGGCAATTGGCACGGCGTGGCGAGTCGAGCAGGCGGGTGGTTTTGATGAGGCGGGAGAAAGGGAGTACACAGTAGTTATTGTCCCGCGAGTTTTTTCAATTAGTAGACTTTGGCTCACTATAATTACTGTGATTTCACTATACTCAGTTTTACACGTCTGATACTCATTCCATTCCACACAGGATCTAAAAATACCTTGAAAACGATACCAAACACGGCGTATTTCCGTGACAACTGCCAAAATTGCGTTTTTGTTAATTTTTTGCCCATAACAACCATGAGCCGATCGGATTGCCGAGATGACGGTCACAACTAGATACCAAATGAGATTTTAGTACGAAAGAACTGATTTTTTATACCATTTTAAAGGCACAAAACGGCCCGGACGTCAGACGGACAATGGAGATTTAGAATCCTGATGTCTTGAAACGTAAAGTATCAAATTTTGAGGGGGAGTTTTAAAAGTGTTTTCCTGACCGAAAACTATTATTAAATTCAGAATGAATAATGAACCGAAATGACCAATTTTTTCACTTAACGTGACCAAAGAATGAAAACTGTCGCCAAGGTATCACGTATTCTGTGGCGAACGGACTTCAATATTATTATCTTACCTAATTAGATATGAAAGGGCCTAATGAAGATGACTTGACATGGAGGCAACCCTAAATGAAACCTCCTTTATACTTTCGTTGGCTCTGCGTGGCTTCGATAAAGTCCCCCACAGTCTCCTCATCAATAAACTTAAGGCCTTCGGATTCACTTCTTTTTTTGTATTAATGCATTCTATGAGACCGTTTATGTACGATAAACGTACCTCAATGGAAATAATAAAACGCTATCATTAACGCTGTTTCTAGATCATCGATCTACGTGATCGTGTCCATGATGTGATGAGGCCACACTAATCATCGTACTTCCGGTCCGGTTAAGCCTTCGACGACAGGGAAGGGTTGAAATGGCCTTGGTTGCGTCGCACAAGATGTTCAGGCGACATTGTTGCTTTGGCCGTTCTTCTCAACGTACTGGTTCGCCCGATTTTCGAATATGGTGACGAAGCACAACATTCTTGGCCAATCGATCGGTCGCACGTTTCTCTGGTTCGTTGCATTCGGTCACGGAGTTAGCTGTTCTGACTTTGATCCCGGCGTTACTATGGTTCATGGCTGGTTGGCTCCTTTAAGTCATCACCGTCGAGTTGCAGACAGCTCATTCGTCATCAGGTTGCTGAGGTCGTCAATAGATTGTCAAGCCCTGTTACAGCTGATTGTCTTCCACGCACCTCATTACCATACCCGTTCCACCAAGTCTATTTCATGTGCCAACTACAGCAATCCCTGCAGCTGACCTGTTTAACATCCCCTTTCATCGAGCTCGGTCTGCGAATTGGCCTTTTATGTCTACATACTTATCTATAACAGCATCATGCCATTGAGCTGAGTGAAAAACAACGTGACTTTTCAGGATGTGAATGAACGACCTAATGGGAAATAGAGGCATAATCACAAAGGAGTGGTGGTGAGAGGGGAGTGGCGGGGGGATTTATGCGACCCGTTCGCTTGATGTTGGCTGAACTAGAGATAGGAATGGGTGGCGGAGGGGGTAAGGGGGTAGTTAAAACTTAATTTTTCCGATCAACTGAGCAGGTTAAGGAGGTTTGCAGAATTCCTACGCAAGTTCGTCTGTTCGTGCAGCTTCAGTGGTTCCCAAACTGAACAGTCTATTGGGAAATAGCGACGTAACCGAAGGGAATGTCTGCGGCGTAGATAATAATTGATATTACCTGATTCAAGGGAGGTGATTAATGAAGGGAAAAGTGGGGAGCGGGAGACAGTACAATCTCTGCGAGCACGGTTGAATGGCTACCTTCAAAACATACTACGAGCAGATAGATTCCCCCGTTTCTGCTGGGCCTGTATTAAGCAAAGCTCTGTTAATTTATGTAGTGCGACCCCCGCCCTTCCCATGAACCTCGTCAAGAGCTACACTTTGCAGCAAGGGAGCCCCCACCTCTAGCACCACTCATCTCCCTCGACTCACGCTAGATATCACACCCCCAAACCCTTCGTTCCCTTATTAATTATTTACTACTCCCCAGGGCTCCCAGATTAGGCTTTCATAGCCGCACATTGTCCACCACCAACCGAATGTGGGCAAATCCCCGTCGCATCCTCGCATTATCGCCACCCCGACAACTCTTTATTCTTCTGCACCGACCCCCACCACCACTCAACAATCACCCTCATTTCCAGTCATACCTCACCGCGCAACCTTTTCTGCAGGTAAACAGACGGGGTTTCAATATCTTGACAAAACGAGAGAAACGAAACGGTCGTTGAGAAACGACCCCTGGTTCTCAATTCGGTAGACACTTGTTTCCGGTAGAACTTCCAAATTTCTCCTAACCTCTTTTTTACTATTGCTTTTTATGCAGAACCTAATAGCGCACAAAGCAGTCCAACAGGATTGTCAACCTTCCGCCTGCACTTTTAGAATTAAAAAAGGAAAGTTGTTAACAATGTGTAAAATTTGCCAAATGCAAAATGAAATGTACGTCACAAACATCTTATCTCAGACAAAATTTAAAAAATAGATTCTTTCAGAAAAGCTGAGTGATTGAAACTACATCTGAGAATTAGTACTGTTGCACGCCTTGATTTGATTTTAAATGATGGAAAGTGACAAATCGCACGTGAAAGGATTTAAAGCAGAACACGTTGAACCAATCCAAACACATGTATATACGTATGTATGTCCACCTCGAACGGGCTGATAGGTTGGCTAAGAAGGGATCGGCGCAGATCCCTATTGGCCATGAGCCCTTTGTTGGGACTACCAGGAGCCACCTACGTAGAGAGGTTGGCAAATGGGAGGATAGGTGCGGGGCTGCCTGGCCTTAGACAGACAAAACTCTACATCCGGCTTTCCAGAGGGAGGTCCAAGGAGGTGCTTGCACCGGGGAGGAAGGATATGAGGAGCATATGTGGCCTGTTCACAGGTCACTGTCTGCTGAGGTACCACCTTGCAAATATTGGCAAGTGCGAGGTACAGGTATGCAGGCAGACGGCAGAGCATGTGTTGTGCGTATGCGATGGACTCGCAGCATCATTCAACCAGAAGAGGTGGCGAATGCAGAACTTGTGGATATCCTCCGCTTTGTGCAGGGGTGGTGGGGGCGCATAGGTGACCTCACACCAAGTGAGACCAGTGCCGTGGGGCCTGAGGGTGGTGCAAGGGGGGGGGGGCATGATCTGAGGATCATAGACGCCCTTACAATAGGCCCGTTTGGGGCTGCAGTGAGGGTATCACCTGCATCCACCGTTTTAAAAAAAATGTCCGCGTTGGCACTATAAGGTTGAGTTATTCTTCTTCACTTTTCACCTTATAGTCTCTCTAATCTGAGGCACGACAGGAGGTAACCGTCTATGTAGTGGAGGGGGAGGTCGAAGTTGAATTAACAGCGTTAATTGTTATTGACAGCTCCCACTTGTAACACTGGAAGTCCAGATGTATGTGCAGAGCACAAGTAACCTTCCAAAATAAATGTCCAGCTACAACTCTCTCTCTCTAAAAGAGGGTGAACTGGTGTGAGCCGGGATGAAAGCTGAGAGAGTGTGGAACAATCTTGAGTTCTAGGGTAAACTGCCGGCAAGTAAGGGGTGAGAAGTGAAATGAGTGAAAGGGGTGACCATAGCGAGGAACATTTTGATTGCTCTGATCGAAGAATTGAAAGAAAGAGAACGATTGACACAGGTAGTTAGGTAGTTATGCTTCAGAACAAAAGTCGGAGGTCACTCAGCTCGGTATGTGTGATGTGTCTCTCGGCTTGAACACGTATGACTTATTATCATAAACGTTTAATTTTTATTTGTTATATTTATTATCACACCGGTTTATTATTTATTTAGCTCGTTAAATTTTTAATACAAATATTCTATATCACACGTATAATATATATATACGTATCATTTGTTTGTATGAACATTACGATCATTTCACATGCTCATATACTTAAAAAGAACGTATAAACGTGGTAAAGTATACATACATTTTTAGAATATGTACACATTATTTGTTAGAACGTAGGTAGTTAGTTAACTAATGGTTTTAAATTAATTTTTATAAGCAATATTGAAATTTATAACTTATAGAAACTTAAAGTTTACATATAATATTTTAAAATTAAATGTAAATGTATTTATTTTTAATACATTTTAAAATTACAAGATATCACATTTTTGTGCATAATTTATATTTGTGGTGGTATACACACGTTCATCATAGGATATTACGGTCATTCTGCCAAAATCGTGTCAAGAGAAATAGTACGAGTTGAGTCTTTATCTTCTTCGGCGTTTTGTCCTGTTGTGACTCGAATAAAACTAACTGCACTCCGATAGATTCGTCCTTCTTGATAGTTCTTAGGTCACGCACGATTTTCAAACGCCATGACGAGGATTGTCTTTTTTGTTTTCGTCTCGCAGGCTTTTTGTGGGACGCTGGAGGAATTTTCTACTGCCGTATTTTAGAAGGAGCTCATATTCCGTTTTCTCCTTCTTCCGCTTAGTGTTCGAGCATCGTAATATTCTCTGCCCCAGTGAATCGACCATGTAGACACTCGATCGCCACTGAAGATAGATCGCTTCATGTTTGAAAATTAGCGTGAAATTATTTTTACGCTGATGCTCTTATTTTTGAGATACTTTAATCTGCCTGTGACTGGTGGACGAACAAATTCTTCATATTCGTTTCTTTGATTCTGTTAGGGCCGGTTTAACGATGTCATTGGCGCGCCCGAATAAAGGTCGAATAAGTCGAATCTTCGAATGACTCCCAATCCCGTTCATCAATTCACTTTGACGGCTGGCTAGCGCTAGGTGTCAGTCATCGGCGTTTGATAATCCCGCTATTTCCACTCATCGAATATCGTTGACCGTCGGCTGCCAATTCGACGCTTCAACTGGGAAATTGATAAACCGGCCTTTAGCCTTCTATTTGACAAACGAGGAAGTTGTAATCTTAATTAATACTTCGTTAGTTTTACGCTGTAAAATGGGAACCAGAAAGAGTATGCCATCAAGTTGAAAACGCGTCTCTCCATGAATATTTGATAAAACTCTTGCTATTAAATTCCTTCTATACATTTTGGACCACAGAAGTAGTGAAATTGCGAGTTTTGAGGGTAATATTTCACGAAGCGGAAATCTCATTAGAGTCAACAATCAGCGTCCGTGAGTTGAGAAAAAGGTGAATATTAGTGGCGAAGAAGGGAGGAGAGTACAATGAGAAAGCCATTGGTGGTCGGAGGTGAAGCGGAGGAGCGGAGATGCTGGAATCTCTCGCGAAAAGGGGGAGACGAAAAAGAAGATGAAGAAAGGAAAGAGAGAAGTTGCGAGGTTCAAGGGAGGATGAGGAGGGGAGGGGAGGGGAGGGGAGGGGGGAGAGAAAAAATGATGTAGTGAACCATGAGATGTGGACGGTCATTAGCCAATGGGACAGGGGCCGAGGAGGACGGCAGGGCCTGGCATGTATTCCCCAGCTGCCCCAAGAACTTCAACTTGCTCGACGACAAAGAGCCCCGGGAGGTCCCTCCAGAGACCAGAAACCGCCCCCCCCCCACTCCCCAACCATACCCCTGCTCCTTCTCGAAGAACAATACCGGAAGCACAAAAGTACAAAAGTTTTGTTTAGCGGGCCCATTACTTGCTGCACTTATGAGCCGGTTAGTCACAGCTCGATGATCCTTCACCTGGACAATGACAGTACGGTACAATGCAATACAAAGGTCTACGATACAATAAAGCGGCGAGGCCGTGCGGTCGTATTGATTCGTACGGTTCGCGGTAAATCGAACACACGACACAGACGTCAAGTATAACGTTTTACAATGTGCGGCCTCTTGACTCGAGAGGCCAATGTGCGTTCCAAAGAGTCGCCCAAATATTGCGCCTTCCCTTTGTTTCATTGACTCCTTTAATATATAAAAATATGAGCACTGTGGCAGTCGGTTACCGTCTTTTTTTTTTCTTTTTTTTTTTTTACCGGCGCCTGCCAATTTCTGAAACTATAATTTTTATAGTCGTGTAAACAAGTACATGGCTGGTCTAATTTACATGGCTTCGTATTCAGGGCACAAAAATGTATAATATACAAATACCCGGAAATTTTAAACTATTTCAACAAATCATAAATGTCGTACTTTTCGCTACCCAAAGGATAAGGAAAGTATCACGATTTTATAAAATAATATCTCTGGCGCATAGCTCCACACAACTTCACGTCGACTAGAGCCTATATAAAACGGTAGTTCAAAACTGATATTTTCTTTCAATTTCCCAAAGGTATTTGGCGATTAAATGAACACCTTTCGACTACAGGCCTCCCTAGTTGCTTTCTAGCAGAGATGAAGCACTAGAAACTCAGTCCGTTGGCGAATGAAGCTTACCTAAAAACGCCAGTTCAAGACTGCTATTTTTTCCAATTCCTAAATTCAACGATTTGCTTTACTTACGAGCCCAGTATCTACGTTAAGTTGATTTCTTCGGGCACATTTACGTACAACAGAATAAAGTTACTGGTTGATTGAGTAACTTTGATATGAACCGTTAAACCCGTTCTTGAGAAAATCGGAAAAATGGTCATTTAATGTTTGGCAAATCTCGTTCTCCGACCTATCATGGCTTATACTTCTGTATAACGAATAGTTACAGAAATATACGTGGACGTAAGTTGCTAATAGATTGATTTGGTAGAGATCTCGGTTCAATGGACTTTCGGAGGAACATATATGGAGAAAAAAATGTGTATTGACTAGTTGAAGACCTGCGAGTTTCGTAAAAATTATGAAAGCCATTTTGCCCAAAGAGTTAAAAAATCGATATTGGCTCCATAGGCCAATCGGTCTCCGCTCACGGAATTTTCGTAGAGATATTCGTCGAGCAGAATAGTTAGCTACGGAACAGTAAAAGTTAGTTTGACGGCTTAGTCGGATTTCTAGAGTTACAATATAAATAAATTCGGTCAACCTGACGCAATGCTTTTTTGCAACTTATTCCCGCAACCATTTTTCAACCGTAGTACGTACAATTTGTTCTACATTAATGTTTCCGTAGAAATGCGTCGAACGAAGATACAGCGACCGTAACGTATATGTATGGCAGATCGACAAATTTGCGGGGAAACCAGATATTTCTTGTTACTAAAGTTAACGTACCTGTTTGGTGAGCCCTTGTTCTCTGGCTGGTGAGATCCTGTGGGCGAGCGCTTTTGACGTAACGACATCAACGTCTGGCCGTTGAGTCAGTGCTTATTACGTTACTACCTCTCACTATAGCGCCAAAGTGCAGACGCAGAAATTCGTCTTCTACGATTCAAATCTCGTCGCATTCAGCCTGTATTTACGGGAATGCCTTTTTTATATAATCAAACAATATCTACGATAGCAGCCTGAACCAAACTCAATAAGTCTCCTGAGAATTCATTTAAGAGGTTTGTATTGTACCAATACCAGTCAGCGTTTCGTACATAGACGTTTACTTATGTTTCATTGGCCATTTTTTACTCAGTAGAATCTCATCATCTTCTCTTGAGATTTTAATGTTGAAACTTTAATGTTTCCAGAGATGATGGAAAAGAGAACCTAATGATCCTAATCGCCCCTTGGTTCAATAAATAAAGTCGTCAAGTCTCTCTCACTCCCTCTCCAGCTCTATTCCTAGGTAGACCACAACTCCATTCCTAGATTGTTGAACCAAGGAACTCCTTTAGAAATGCCTAAAGAAATTAAAAACCTTGGCATCTTGCGTCAGTCATCACTACCTCAGCCAAGTCGCCAAAATGTCCAAATGTGCAGCATCGCATACTCACTGTCGTTGACTTCCCAGTCTACGTGGGTCAATCCGTGGCCTTACAAACTGTTTGGTAGGCCGAATTGGCTGCTTTGACCTCTGAAATGTCTGCACTAGCCCTAACGGAAAGTAATTGTTTCTCCAAACTCCTTCGCCCTCAACCCGGTTGTTTGTACCTTGCGGATTTCCCCTGTCCTGGACTTTCCCATTTATCTTTCCCACCACCCCTCAATTTTATATTCCTCTGCTCACCAGACAGCTCCTTCCAAGTCAGTCATCCTTCAGCTCTCACGAGTCTCCCAGTTCTCGCAACGATTCTTTCAGCTCGCGCTACTTCCAACTCAACTCTATATCTCTCTGTCTGTCCCTCTCCCTTTCGCTTTTGCCCTTAGTATCTCACAACCAGTTTTACATCTATTGAGAGCCCATCGTGCGCGTTTATACACTCTCACTCCCTACGTTAATTCATTTCGCAGTTTCAAGTCCCCCCCCCCCTGTCCCTTTCGAATCTAACTTCCAAGTGCAAGCTGCAAAGCTGCCTAATAAGAATTTAATCAGAAAATAGTTTCGTTAAAACTTAATTTCAAAAATAATGCTGTTGAAAGAATATATATATATATCGAACAGTTATAATAAGCATTGTTATTGTTCTCTCTTTTTAATTTTAGTATGAAGATTTAAACTATTTTGTTTAGCTTTGGTAAAATTATTAACGTTATTTTGTCGACTGTTATCCAGGTCTTCCCCTGGTTGATTGAGTTAGTCAATCAATCTCCCTCAAATCGTATAAAGTCAATTGTTCGAACATGGTAACAAGCTTTTTCTGAAATTTGTCGCTTTCTGAAAATGTCGACTTTGACTAAACTCAACGAGCCGTGAAATTAGTTGGTAATTTCGAAATGAAAATTCGGGAATTTCACATTGTGACGTACGATATTATGATGTGAGTGGAACAAAATTGGCTGCGTGTGGATCCAAATTGAGGTCTTATGCGCGCACTCCTTTCGGTTTGCTTGCCATGTCGTGACCCAAAGATTTCAGGCCGATTGAGCGGAAAAAGTCGACCCCGGTCAACCAGTTGGAGGAACTCCCGTTACTCACTTAAAGTAATGCAGGGGACAGACTATTCCCGGGCGGCTGGCTACGAGTCGACAATGAGGAAAATCGACCGGTTCGTGGACCGCTTTGGTGTTACAGAACATTAACGGGCGTAGTCGAGCTTTTTAATGGACGTATTGAACGGAAAAATTGATTTGTCGACTGCAATTTCGGGTTTTACCACCGTCATTTGAAATTTTTAGGAAGCAAAAAGAGTTTAATTAAAGTATGAGGTGACCAACAGCGAAATTACAAACAAACAAATACGTACAAATCCGTTTTGAGAACCGACGTCGATGAAACTGAAAAAAACCTGCAGACCGGTCTACACCATCTTTTCTGCGGCCGTCACGGGGTAGTTTTCACTATCACGCAATTACGTGTTGTACCCTACGAGTTTTTATGTATATTCCTACACAGCCTTTACCTATTGCAAATCATCGAATTACGTGGAAGTGAGAAAATTTGTGTCCCGCGCATCGCACGTCCGCCTTACGAATTTGAAAGACTAAAGATGATCCTGTCCCTCTGAAGTTCCCAATATTGATAATTCTCGAAGCTATTTTTTGTAAAAAGGGAAATGTACGTATTTTTGCTTCCGAGGCCTACATTACTGTCCAACAAGTTTTTACAGAGATATTTACGACAATGAAATCCCTCGTGCGTAGCAACACATAACGTACTGCAGCCCCGTACATTCCGCGATGTAAACGCTAAACCTTCTTTCGGCACATTTCCACAAGGAAAAAAAGTGGTTACTCGGTAAACCTCATCAAAATCATTACAGCTAATTTGGAAGGAATTGGAGCAACGATATTGTAGTGTTCGGCAAATCTCATTTTCTTAGCAGTCATGACTTATATCTCTATTCAACGCATACATAATGAAATAGTTGTGAAGTACAAAACGAGCCGAAAAAAATCATTCCGCCAGGTTTATCAAATTCATTTATGTAGCGACTGTGGGCATTTTGAAAACGTATTAAAAACCGCGATGTTTGGTAAATTTTGGTTTTTATCTTTGCTCAACGGACTGTCGGAGGAGCGTTTATGAAGAGTGATATACAGGTAACATATACCCGCAAGTAGGGGATTCAGTTTATGATTTTAAAAAAATTAAACTTGACACAAATTAAAACGACGAACAGCGTTACGTTATGAGATACCCTGCAGAAGTGAAACTCCCGATCCAATTTATTCAGTTTTAGAGCAGTTATTCACTTCTTTGACGAGGCTGACTCCACTAGTCAGCACATTGATAACCCTCATGAGTTAGCTGCGACGATTGTGACGTTCGAGAAGACGAAACTGTCAATGACTTGTTAAACGGTGTTGATTAATTATTCCGTTATTCTACAGATTTTTAATAAAAACATTGTTTTCTTGAACCTGTATCTCCGTTCGCCGCATTTTGACACAGAAGTGAATGACAAACGGAAATTAGTTACTGATTATTTAATAAACCCCTCGTTTTCAGTTCGTTTTGCTGATTTCCCAATGTGAGGAATATAACGCAGCCGTGTAAACAATCCAGGAAACGACAGCTCATATGGAAACGGCAATGTTTGTTGAGCGCCTCCGAGACGCATCCCGTTCGATTCACCATAAAAAAATACCGGTAAACATTACGAAACATCACCTCACTACAACGGAAAACGAAAATTGACATTTAAGGGCGACGCTAGGCAATTGCTACGACGTGACGAGTCGAGTGGAGGGTTGGTAGGACAAAAAACACGCCGCGCACCGATTGTGTAGGCCTTTCCTTAATCACGTTGGCGGTGGAATGATTTTTCTTAGCGATAGCGAAATGTCTCTAATGTCGCCGAATATTCACAGAAATCGGAGTCGCCTTTTTGTTACAACAAATGTCTTCAGAATTTTGGCATAAACCGCCCGTTTTTTAAAGCTTTGCTCTTTGGTTCCAACGGAACAATCGACGTCGATGTTTTGTAACGTTCTTCCGCGATTTCAGGCTGCTCAAAAGCGCCGAAAAAAAAACGCGTCCCCCGCTCCGTCGCGGAGTGATGACGTTCATTTTGGCTGGAGATGGTTTGAGTTATGACGTCGGCAGAAAGAAAATAGCAGCGAAGGGGCGCTAACTGCTGGGAGTTGTTAGTAAGTTGTCAGATGGGAGAAAAGAGCCCGGTGCCTTAAACCGCGTTACTTACACTCAAATGATTCTATTTCAATATGATGGACAAAAGGGGAGAGGAAAGGGAAAGGCAGCTCCCCTTCGAGTTTCGTCGACGTTGTGGCAGTTTCTGGGGGTTGAAGCTCTGCCATGGCGTCGTCGGTATCATATAATTAGCGCCCCTAACACATCTGCTTTCAACCCCTAATAGGTACTTCTCCCCCACCACATACCCCTTCTTCTCCTCCCTCACTACACCGCCATACACCGGGTGCCCTTAACCTTTTTTTCGAAAACGGATTTTACAGCCAACGCCCGTCGTAACGATTTTTTACTACAAAATATTTTTCATACACGAATACATATTTTGCCTGCTTTCATCCTGGAAACATTGGACGCCTCTATTTACCGGTGACTGGATTCTTCTTTTGGTGCACCTCGATACTGCTGACAAAGCATCACGTTTTATGCAGTCTCTATGGTACACCAACGAAGTAAGGTCTGAGAGACGTATCAAGTTTTTGCCATCACCGCATCCCACAACGCTCCTTGGCTCAACATAAATTCGCTGGTTTTAGTGCCTTTTGCTACTGATTCAATTCATTATTCAATCAGTTCATTTGAGCTTGGTAAAACATCACTTCACGATGGCAGAAAGTGGGATCGTTAACAGTTCCGGAATTTACTGACCTGCTCGTACTCATACCCTGTCCATTATTGAGCGATTGGTGAGGCTGTGAACACGATTTTTTGAGGTGGATAATGATCACTTTCCCAGAGTCAGTGGGTAAAAACTTTTAGGAATGTGAGTAAATAAAATGCCGATGGTTGAAATTAAGGAATTTCTGAAGTAGCTCCTATACGTCTTATGAGCGTTTTTAGAAGCTCATCGTATAGATACATGATTAGACTACCGTCTGAGTCGTTCTGAAGATTCTAATAACATGTGAGCGGAGTCTACAAGGAAAAAACTGCCGTAACAACTATTTTCGTCGAAATGTTTGCTAATTAATAGTTCTCGTCATTTGCCCACGGATGAAAATTTTATGGTATTTTAGGTGTATGTAAAACTGTTCACAAAATAACTCATAAATCCAGTTATAACTCGCTATGATAACTACAGTTAGTTTTGGGCGGATTTGACTCAGACTCTTATTTTGATGTTCCGTGGTAACCTTAGCGCTAATATCAAGCTTGGGTTCATTTGGTTCAGCCGTTTTTCCTCAATCGCGTTCACCTACACACACACACACACACACACACACACACAACACAATACAATTTTCACAAATAGCGTGATTCGAACGCCGTGTGCCTTAAAATGTAAAGATTTGTAGAGAATTCAACAAAACATTTTCAGCCTTTCTACTTCGTAGAGCCAAGAAAAGTAAACATTCAATTTTGGCGCGTGGTCTTTGAGTAGTTATAAGAGAATGGGTCGACCGATTGAACGAGTTATTTTTTTTGTTTAACGCGTGAAAATATGAGCAATTGCCATCAACTGGGAGGGAGAGTGGGTGACCAAAACGTACCGAAAACGATGAGCATAAGCATTTTCTCGAAAAGACTACAACGGTGTTGCGAAAACTAATTAATAGATAACTTCTGACATTCATTGAAGAGTGATAACAACCAAAAATATCTTTGGCTATTTGGTGAACGAGCCAAGATTGATCGAAAATCATTGAATGATCGTTTTTTAAAACATTCCGCAGAAATGCGCTGAACGAAGACACACATACGTAAACCAGGGAAGGCGAAAAAAATATCTTGTGCTACGCACCAGATATTCGTACCGTAGTGAATAATGGAAAAAATTTGTTTCTATGCGGAAGAAAGGTGTTGGAACCGCTCGAAGACCGAACAGCATTGTGAAGTTACCCATCTCAAATTGTTAATCTGTAAAATTGCGTACAAGTATCTTGGTTTATTTTATTTTCAATAGATGTTACTGATCTTAAGTCTCATTTGATAAGCAGTGTAATTGCTGAGGAGTTGGGATCATTAATGTTGAGAAGGTCGTTAGCAGAGACATCATTCTACTGTTCATTCATTTCAGTGCATTTAAAGTAATTCCCGGGGTTCCATGGAGTTCCTCAAATTTGGATTATGTAAAGTTTTTAAATCTGTAAGTCCTGAAAAATAAAAACATTAATAAAGTGATGAAATACACTTGAGCCTAACTGTAGTTTTGTTGAAAGGGGTGTAAAAATGGTTGAGTAACGGCAATATTCTTCTGGCTGCTGATGGAATTGGTTCCAGCGGTTGGAGAAGGCGTATTCTCTCATTACAGGATTTTATGCTGGGGCCTGTAAATGTTCACATTTTCCGGAGGAAATCACTCCAGTTTCAACGACCTTAACGCCCAACATGTTATCGAATAAATAGACTCGAGCGAAATAGTTGAACGAGTGGTCGTAAGTATTGGCTCCCTCAGAGCACTTTTGAATTTTGGTAACGACGGGAGAGTCATCCAGCCTCCCTGGACCCATCAACTGCTGGGATGGTATGTTTTTGAGATGGTCGGTCCTCCACGGCCTCCTTCCCTCGTCTTCTCCATCGCGTCAGAGTTACCCTCGCCTCGTCTATCCGCCCCCCCATTCGACTCTCTCAAGGCACTTTGCCTCGTCTTATCGCAGGTTTCTGGGTGAACGCCTCCGGAACCATCCCCTTCCCACGTTATCTGCTTCTCTTCCTTCTCATCCCGTCCTCGGCCCACGGCAGCTCCTGCCACATCCTCCCACTCTATCGCTGCTCTCCACCCCCACCCCCCTACACCATCCTTCCCTATCATTGCCCAACCAATGTTATAGGTGCCACCACTCTAATGGAATCCTCTTTCCCTTTCCCTCAAATATCGCAAATATTAATAATTTAAACGGAAACATCTTCTCCTTTTCCCTGAAACGATCGTGTCAACGAGCACAATACAAGAAATGTAGTCTACTGTCTATAGTTTCCCCCTTGAACCGAACTGTCGAACCAGCGATCGCCCGGTTGCAAAGGTTAACTCAAACGGGCAATTTAGGGGCTACGCTGAGGCATTTTCTGAATACCTCGATAACGACAACAGACAACGCCAAGGCGCCGACATTATTCAGCTAATTCGAAAAGTTCTTCACTTACCAGTGCGGATGTATGTACCTTTGTGCAAGATGTACCAAGTCCGCATCAGCTTGTGCAACCTAGAATTGTTGCAAACACTCACAACGGTCGTTTAATCTTAGTAAAGATAAAGCTACAATCATGCGTTGGTCTTTAACCCTTTCAGTTACCCATGTAACGACTGAGATAATGATTCAAATGGATAGCAAGATTTCTGTCTGAGGGTTCAGAAACAGTCAATGTGAGAAGAGCCCAGACCTCTTCCCTACGCCGCCGATCGCAATAATACCGACAGCTGTGCGTGCCCATGCCCTCATCGACAATCCTTGCAACAATCGTCCCTTTCAATTGTCATCCGGTTTTGCCGAAGTTCTCAAAGTAGACTCAAGATAGCAGCCATGGCAGAAACTGGAAATCAGACTGATAAAACTGCCATTTCGTGAGGGTCGTTGCTGCTTTTTTCTCATTTTTCAGAATTTGCTGCGTTACGCCTTAGACGGTTCTGAATTGTCTGTGGAAGCGTTTAATTTTATAGAATGTAAGGTCAACTGGTGACTTTCACGCTAATTAACTCTTTAAGTTCATAAATGAGAAAGTAAAGGCTGCCGACACAAATATGAAGATGTTTTTCTATTGTAGCTGTGTTTTATTCGTTGCAGCGGTCGCAGAAATGGACGGAGTCCCTTCTGACGAAACTTGCACTTCCGGTGGCGACAACTCGAACCCTGGCTCCTGCGTTGGGGTAGAAGAGGATCAAGCGAGACTCCGGCTGAAACGAAAGCTCCAACGGAACAGAACCTCTTTCACTAACGAACAGATCGACAGCCTGGAGAAAGGTGAGCGCATTACACACTTGAGGTTGTTACGCACAAAAACGTAAAAATCTACAGATAATTGAACTATAACGGCAGCGTATATTTATACATGACAGTATCACGACGTACGGAGTTACACGCTGGATCATCGGTTTATTCATCGAATGATTTCATTGTAAAACTCGTGGTGACGTTCGGCTTATTACTTCCCTTAGCTCCACGTAGTAGGAAGAAAAGTTATGTAACAGCCTGGAAAAATGGTTCGAGTTTTCTTGAGATCTTTACGTTTGAAGGGCTACTTCCGGGAAAATGTTCTGTGGGACTGTACAGAGATAAGGGCTAGAGAAAAGGGCTGGACCAAGTCGACTCAGCGCCCCTAACGCAAAGATAACTCTTTCGTCATACTTCGACATACCACAAGCCTCGCCCAGCCCACGAATTCACGCCGAAAAAGTCCTGTCACACAAACTGCCGCTACTTCACGGGCAAGAACTTGGCGGTGTCTGTGTTAAAGGGTTTTATATTTATGTAAGGGATTGACTCATCTGTACTCGCTCGTAAGTAACGAATGAAGTTGAAGATCCAGAATTAAACTTTATGGGGCGTGTTTTTTCTTTCAGAATTCGAGAGAACTCACTACCCGGATGTTTTCGCACGGGAGAGGTTAGCCGCTAAAATAGGTCTTCCTGAAGCAAGGATACAGGTAAATACACACTTACAGTTCGTCAACTTAAAACATTTAAATTGACGATTCGTTTTTTATACAAAAGTCATCACCACCCACAAATAGCCTTCTTCGTTAAATGACCTGACGTTCGCAGCTGCTACGTCACTTGACTGGCCTTCATGCCAAACGGGACGTCATTGATGCGTTTTGGCCTTCCATAAATTGAGCCCTATCTAATCGCGGCTTACTCGCTTCCCGATCGTATAATCCCTTGAGGACCGCTTGAAGCGCGATTTGTACTCAGCATTGCGTTGAAAAACGAACCAAGCGGCTGTTTCTTTGCCCTTCCAATTTACTTCGTTACTGGAGAGATGGAAAGCATGTCTGCCCTATCCGGGAGCCGAGGGCTTGAAAAATCCACGCTGCTCCGCGTAGGGCGTCGGCTAATCTTTGCCCTTTTCGTTATAGAAACCGTGCACTTGTTGAAACAACCATCTCGAAATCCCCCTCATGATGTTCCCTGGGAATGTCACCTTTGTATAGCAACAACGAGAGGTGGACGAGCTACTCACTGTCTCGCTGTACAACTGGAGTTTGACGTTCTGTACAATCCATAGTTTGCATTGATTGCACATATCCGATCTCCACGTGAAGCACTGAAACAGAAGGTAGGAGCCCAAATCACCTTAACCGTCCTAGAGGTTGGACTTTACGTTGAGGTCGAGGTCTCTTCAATGGTTGGGTAGAGTCTAGTTAGACTGTCCACACAACAAAGCTTGGTACTCGACGACGGGGAGGCATCTCTTATTATTTCGCTTTTTTGTGTATCCCGGACTACCCGTGTGTTAGTGATTCCCGAATGAGATTCTACTGACCGTGTCAAAAACTAGTTTATCGTAGGAACATTTTGTTGCATCCTTCGCATCCTGTTGAAAGAATAAAGTAACATAACAAAGCATTACGCTTCAAGGACTTTCGAGCCAGAAATACAGTATTTGGTAAAATTGGCCACATGAGTCAATGAACGCGAGTGGAAGAAAACGGCAAAACCAAATCGCCTCAAATTTCATATTCAGACTGCACATTACTATAAAATACCGAAGTGAACGTACGACATAAATCAATTTAAAACTTGCTTTAGTCGACATAGTGATCAACACACCCAATGTTTTTTTTTAAAGCTGCGCTAACGTTTCCGATTCAATTTTTTGTATGGACAGCGCCAAACGTTGTCGTAACGTTTTCATGAATGACGCGGAAGTGACAATAAATTATCAAACATGTCCAAGAAAATTGATTTTCGCGCAATTTTTTCCTTATATGTCCCGCGTTCTCAGAAAAATCAAAATGATGTCGGATTTATTTAATAAGAACCTCTCAAATCCAAACCAGTGGCGTTTCTCTTAGTTTTTCTCCGATAATTCAAATACACTGTGCTATATTTCTACAGTCTCCAAAGCACGACGGAGGGAGATGGAATCTATGCTTTCGAAAAAAATGAATGATATTCATGTCGCTCATGAATATCTTCAAATATCTGTCATCCAATGCAATGGTGTGTATGCAATTGTGCTATCCGTAGAGGCGTAGCAAGCGGATTCTTTCCGATCGGTATAGTGACCACCAGCGCTATAATTGCTTCAATGGGCATGTTTCTGTTCGTTAGTGGCACTCTTAGTTCAAAACAAGCTCATATTTGGCAGGTACTTTATATATGCCACTGAATTGTACTTACTTTCTAACTGACTTTACGCTCTACAGTCCATAAATGTGGGCTCCCAAGTAGCTCTTGTGACGACTGACTTTTCGAGGGCCTCAGATGCGCTCCCCCACACTGCCATTCTGAGTGTCCTTGAGTCGCTTGGTGTTTTTGGCTATTAGAGTCGGTTCAGACTATTTGGTAGATAGAAGGTTGGTGGTGGCCCTCTCCACATCTTTTGTCGAATGATCCGGTATCCCACAGGGTTCCCACTTTGGCCATCTTCTGTTCACCCTTGTTATTGCTTTCAATTGGGTTAATTTCGTAATATACGGTGATGATCAGACTGATGCTGAATGTGTCTTGACTCCCTTACGAACTGGTCTACTAACGCTGAAGCTGGCCTTTCCCTCAACCCAGCAATATGCGCGACAATGTCCTTCGATACTTCATCAGCAACTCACTCCTCACCTGGCTCTCTATTGTAAAGGAACTCGGAATTACCGCTGTATCGCTCATATTTCCACTGGTGGTATTTCTCCTTGGCTAACGAGGTTCACTTCAAATGCATCGAGGAACTGCAATGAGCCTTATTTTGCTTCATCTCCTCAGGCCTTCCTCATGGGGGCCAACTTGGTGCTCCCTGCCTCCTACGGCATCTACGATTTTCACCAACCCCACAGGATGTTTTCGAACAGTTAATACCTGTATATTGTTCTGAATAAATGTTCCTCTGACAGTCCATTGAACAGAGATAACTCTCAACTAACTAGTCCCTACATTTTGTTCTCTACAAATGTTCTTGTAGAAATGCGTTGAACGAAGATATAGCGCCCACGCATGTATCAGGTCGTCGATTGTTTTTCAAAAGGGTCCTTTTGGTTAAGGTAAGTGGAACGGCGGTAGCTGAAATTCCAGAATTTCCGGAGTGGCTTCTATATATTATGAGCGTTATCAAACTATCACAGTATAGGCACTCCATTGGACTACCACTAGAGATTTTCTACGATTCTAATGGCATTTAAGGTGAGCTTTTGAGGAAACTGACAGAAGTGATTACCGTACTTCTAACGGATCGCACAATGTCCTGCCATGCCAGAACCCCCTGGTCACGAATAAAGGTAGAAAGTGTTTGGCGATAATGTACAACACAACTGACGTGGAGCAAATGAGGGAAAAGAGCGCGTGATTGCCTCCCATTCATGTACAACGTTATCGATACAGTTTTTAGAAATCGCAAAATAAGTTTGATTCACAAAAAGTTGACAGTAACAGCACAGTAACTGATTTTATGCTCGGCCGCGAATGAACTAAAGTAGTTTCCAAATTCGCCGTAAGGCGCGCAACGGAAAGTTGGTTGGAAGTGGCCAAAATTAACCAAAAACCAGGTTTTTTTCGCACTTTTTTACTTTCCGCTACCCGAAGGGAAGGAAAGTATAGTAATCGGCCCAAAAAAAAAAGTTGGGTTTTCTTCAGATCTTTACGTTTCAGACCCTTCTGAGTCTAAAAAACCTAATTTCGGAGAGAGGTCCGTGTGTATGTCTGTGTGTATGTCTGTGTGTGTGTGTGTCTGTAGTTCGATTTGCGGGAGAACGGCTGATCCGATTGAGCTGGTTCTTTTGTTTTGTTCGTTATTTTTGTAGACACCAAAATAAGGTTATGGACGATTTCGGCCAGTGGGAAGGGGGTGGGGGACGAAAATGTACCAAAACTAGGGTTTTTCGCATTTTTCTCGAAAACGGCTCTAACGATTTTGATCAAACTTTCAAATTATCTTCTCCTAATCAATACCTAACTTTTCTTCTCTCTATACATATCTCCATGAAAATACGGTGAACGGAGATATGGGCCCTTTGAAGCAAAAATATGTTTTTTACGCTTTTTGGCAAAAACGGCTTCAGCGATTTTCACCAAACTCACAGGATGTTTTCAAATAGTTGATACCTACATATTCTTCTCAATAAATGTTCCTGTGACGGTCCATTGAACAGAGATAAAAAGCAAAATGTGTCGAAAATAACGTTTTTTCTAACATTTCCGTAAATTCCAGGGTAACTTTTTCACCAGATGTGATATATCCTAATGAAGTATCTTCTAGTCACCCATACCAACATTTCGTTCTCTATAATTATTTCTGTATATATATGTTGAACAGAGATATAAGCCAAGTTAACTCAGAAAAGGAGATTTGTCGAATATTAATTTATCGGTATTCCAATTTTCTGAAAAACGGCTCTAACGATTTCGATCAAACTTTCGGATTACTCTCAGCTAACTAGTCCCTGCATTATGTTCTCCATAAATGTTCCTGTAAAAATGAGTTGAACGAAGATATAGCGCCCGCCTATGTAGCTGGTGTTCGAGCTTAAAGGGGTGGCGGAAAGTAGTGTGTTGCTACGCACCAGATATTTTGAAAACGGCTTTAACGAACATGATTACACTTTCACATTATTTTCTATTAGTTAATACAAAACCTTTCTTCTCTATACATATTGGCATGAAATTACACTGAACCAGAGATATAAGCCTAAAAAGCAAAAATAAGTTTTTTACGCGTTTAGGCAACACGGCCACAACGATTTTCACCAAACTCACAGAATGTTTTTGCATAGTTAATACCTATATATTGATTTCAATAAGAATCCTCTGACATTCCATTGAACAGAGATAAAAATGATAATGTGTCGAAAATAATGTTTATTCGAACAATTTCGTAGTGTCCCGAGAAACTGCGTCACTGGATTATATCAATCTTACGGAGTGTCTTCTAACAACTTATACCCACGTTTTGTTTTATGTGATTATTTCTGTGTCTGTTGAACGAAGATATAAGCCGTGCTAGCTCGGAAAACGAGATTTGTCGACTACTAATTAACCGGTTTTCCCATCTTCTGAAAAACGGCTCTAACGATTTCAATCAAATTCACGGAGTACTCTCATCCAACTATTACCTACATTTTTCTCCATAAACGTTCCTGTAGAAATGCGTTGACCGAAGATATAGCGCCCGTATACGCGGCAGGTCGTCGAATACACGGGGGTTGCGGGAAGTTGTGTTGCTACGCACCTTCCTTATAAGCTCCGCTCGAATGTTCAGAAAAATTGAGGTGGTAGTCCAATGAAGTACCTATACGATGAGTGTTTGATAACGCTCAAAGAAATCCCGGAAGTCCAACCACGACCTTTTCTCAGTTTTTACCCGAATATTCCTAAACAATGAACGCGACCCTTCTCAATAAAATCACGTAGACAGCTTCATGAACTGATTGCTTAATAATGGTCACGACGCAAGTAGGAGCAGCACAGTAAATTCCAGAACCATAAGCGCCTCCGTCTGTCATGGAAAGTTATGTGATGTGTTGCACCAAATATTTTACTTTCCTTTTCCCCTACAAATTACATGATCCATGGTCCATTGAGCCGTTTACCCAGCACGGCTAACTTGTTGTTTTCTTCCACTCCCCATCTTGACCTACTGTGCGTCCCTACCTTCCCTACGTTCTCAACTTGCTGGATTCTTTCTTCGCTCTTCTCTCAGACCCCTTCAACATTGCTGGTTTCTGTACCCCCTTCCCCCCACCCCAACATAGCACTCGAAGCCCTCTCAGTGAAGCGTTTCGTACTAGTTACGAGAGTGTTGTGTCCATCTCTATCATTGGGCTTGTCCCGTTCTCATGTCAATAAATGGATAAACTGAAACTTTTTTGTACACTAAGCCCATAGTTTCTACTGCCCAACAACTTACATGCTCGTATTTGCCCATTTATTAACATAATCAATAAAACGAACCCACTGCGTTTAGATCTTAACATTTTCATGACTGAATTTCAGGTTTGGTTCTCAAACCGACGAGCGAAGTGGAGGAGGGAGGAGAAATTACGAAATCAGCGACGAGGTGATCAAACGAGTGTCTCATCCGAAGGACCTTCTTCTCCTGCAAGAATTACCAATTTCGCGCCAAATTCTGTATATCCAGCTATTCCGACGCCCATCAGCATGAACGATTCCTACAGGTATATACATAATATGCGAAAAATGCAATGGAGAGAGCAAACACAATTTAGAGGACATTGAAACGGGACGATGACGCTCGTTTATCGCCTGAAACCACGAGATCACGACATTGAGTTACAAAATAGTTGTGTTACGTTACACAATAAACTTCTCTCAGCTAATTGTCGACTTTATGTACAACAGCAGCGCGATGTCTGGTTTCACGATGATCGGAAGCGGAAACATGAGCCCGTCTGGAGGACCAGCCGCCTGCCTCCAGCAACGAACCGACTATTGCATGGCCCGCAATTACGACCCCTTGGCCCTCCACTCTTACCCGGGACACCGCCATTCTCCATGCAGTCCAAACCAAACTCCAGCTTATCAATCACAATACTCCTCAAACACCGTCACGTCGACAGGTACGAGAAACTAAATTGGATACGTTAATTTAAATAAATTAGTCCATAGCAACGTGAAGTTTTAGGTATCCACAAGAAACGCCCATACAAGTTGCCGATGACACTTGAGAGGTCGGGGGGGAGGGGGGGCCTCCAAACTACCACTGATTCAGAGAAACTGCGTTACAGAAGTAATGGAACATTAGAAGTAGACTCCTACAAATAAGTCTTTAGCCACTAAAAGAGCGAACAAAATGGCGAAGGGCAGAGGAATGGAACGTTGGACTATTACGAACGATTTTCGATCTCGTTCACAAAGGCCTCAAGCTGATGAAATGACGAGGAATAGATTGTCCGTCTAGGCCACTGAATTTCGCTGTAAAACAGTGTTCAAGGTCGGTTAGTGTTGAGGAATGCAACGCTAGGTTATCAAAAATAACTTTGGGTTCTCTGAAACTGCGTTCAAGTTGTTGAGCAATGAGATGCCACGACAAACACTTCGAAAGTATCTGTAGGTGCGTTCACCCTGGTGATGTGCCGACGAATGGTGTCAGTTGTTGCCAACTCCTTATTCACTCAGCTCCTGAGCTATAGATTTTTAAAAACCGCACCTTCAAGTGCGTGAATGAACTACCTTGGAGTCGAATGTCGATGGTGGGACACAGTAAACACCTCCTGAATCGGATAGCAGAGGTCAGAGTGGTTCAGTGCTGAGGAATTGAACGTTAGGAGCGGACTGAGGCACGATTCTCATTGAGGAGCCTTTAAAGTGGGCAACTGATGAGCGATGGAAGTGAACGGGAACTGACTCTAGTGTGCCCTTAATCCACCACATTGTGCTCGAACGTAATGAAACAGTTCCCGGTCAACAGTAAGAAAAGGCTCCTTCTTCGAATATTATACGATGTATTTCGAGTAAGGTCCGCTCCATTCGATAGCCTGCACAAGATTCGAGCGACGCAATCGCGGTTGGTTTAACCTCCAACCTCTACTTTGCACTAGTGACGTTCCAGGGAGTGGAGCCCGCCATCTGGTTCCATTCTGCAGGTTCCAATCACCCCCATAACAGAAGCTCGAGCATGTTAAGTCATGTACAATCGAATGTTTGAGATGGACTGCGCCAAATTACTCCTGATTCACTCACGAAGAGTTCAAGGTAATCTAGTAGTGAGCGAGGGATCTCAATCTATTCAAAAAGCGTTCAACGCGTGTAAGTGTTGATTCATTAAGAGAAAGTTCGAACTCGCCAAGCAGTGAATAACAGATTGTTGAACAGCAGTCGATGAGCCTGTTTTCATTCAAGGTGAACAAGTAATGAGGAACAGAGTGTTAGGCTACAGCGAACGAGTGTAGATCCACTCAAAAACCGTACGAGGTGGTCAAGGGGTGAGGGGTATTTCTGGCTACCACAATCAGTATTGATTCATTCAAAGATAGTTCAAGCTGGTCAAGCAGTGGAGAAGTGAACCGATGCTTGGGCAGTGGCCAGTGAATCTTAATTCATGCATTTTCCGTCACGATACATGTTATCTACTCTAAACATTTCTATACTGTTCCCCCCAATCTAATGTGCTTTTCAATTCACAGGGCTGATCTCACCGGGAGTTTCCGTTCCGATTGCAGTTCCTGGACAAACCCCTGAGATGTCAGTGCAATACTGGCCGCGCCTCCAGTGACCATGGTAACCTCTTAGCGTCAGCAGCGTCTAAATCATACCTGGAAACTTCGGAAAAGAACATTCAGTTCCAACATTTTGCATCAACCAGCGACGATTTTCTGGGCAAAGGATGAAAGTTTCAGAGATGATAAATTTGCTCAAAGCTAAGTGTAATAAATCAGTAAGTTCGTACTTGTTTGTGAAATTCTCTTCAGACTAGAGAATTTAACGGTGCAAAATTAACGGTTCAAAATCACGCGAGTGAATTTAAAAAAATATTTTTGACAAGATATACCGCTCACATGACCAATTCGCATGACGTTGAGATTATCGTTTGGCCACCTTGTACAGACGACGATGATCTTCATTAGTTAATTTATAGTAACATTTGTTCCCTGCTTCCATGGTCACCTATCATAAATTCGTCACATGATGTATTCTTGAGGACAAACTCATGTACTTCACCTTCTCAATGCTTAGCAGTTAACAATTTTTCAAGGTACTCCTAACTTGGGCAGTTTTTCAATGCATCCTAACTAGTAGGTGGCAGTTACACTCATGAAATGATTCCTACCTATTTCTTCGTAAGCCTCAAAGCAGCTCTGGTTATGCCATGAGTGGATTGTCCAGCAACCTGGTTTGTTAGCTACTAAGACAATTCTTCTTTTTTTGAGAAACAATGTTGAACGGTTCTGGCGGTTCTGAAAGTCGCATTCTCGTGTTCTACAAAACTCCAAATCCCGTTTGAAACTGTTGTCAATGTTGTAAAACAACTTTGCAATGGAATGGAGTCGAATTTGGCCAGTGGAGAGCCAGGAACGTGATTGGGAGCACGCTATTTTCCCAGAGTTCAGGGGAACAATTGCGTTGTGTCTAGAGTCACGACGTTTTAAAGCCCCACTTAACTTTAAGCTCCCAAACTTACTTCTTCGATTAAATCTACGAAAAAATGTCAAATACTCTCGTGTTGCATATGGAGTGTCACTGGCAAGAAGTTATTGGGCAGTATCGGTAACTGGACCACCTTCAGGAGTCTTGGACGTGACGAGAATCAGAGCTAGTTGAATGACACCCCCACCGCACCATCGAAACAGAGAAAGACTGAGGGCGAAATGAAGGCTTTTGACTCAGTGCGTCTATTTCACCTTCTGGTTTCTTTACATTTTCGGGTTAGAAATAGGCGATCCTCCGATGTGCATTTCTCGTGCTCAGGAGTCGAGGAACCCTCGACGGGGGCTTGTTGCTCCATAACGACGAAGCCAGGGGTCGTTTTCAAATAAACAGTGAACTCTATATTGTCGTCACAATTTGCTGAAAATTTAAGAAGTATTGTACGAATGAAACAGCTAAACAAGATCACTATAGCCTCCCCAATTTTGAAACCTCACAAAATCAGGTTGAATGCTTCAATCGATCGTGACAAACCAAAGTTGCTCCGAAGGCTTGCGACGCACACCTGTACGAAATGCGATTTTCAGTGATATTGCATTTACCGTGAGCCATTTTCATGGGTAATTGCAATAAGATTTTCTTATAGGAGGATCCGTTTGCTTAAAACCATTAATTAATTATGTTCTTATTAAAACAAGCACGTTTTTTATACGTTAAAGTATGCACGTACCTCAGAAATTTTTCAATAATATTTTCGCAGCGGGTTACGTTATTTAAAAAACGAAACTGTGCAACGTATTTGAATTGTAGAGCGGGAAACTGAAAGCGAGAAAAAAAAAATCCGCGATCCTCGTAAATTCGACGAGCTGCTGTACATAAGGGCACTGTACCTTCGTTCAACGTATTTCTTCGGGAACATTTATTGAGAACGAAATGTAGGTACTAGTTAGTTGAAAGTACCCCGTAAGTTTGATCGAAATCGTTCGAGCCCTTTTTGGAGAAAATTAGAAAAACGGTAAATTGATATTTGATGAATCTGGTTTTCCGAGCTATCACGGCTTATATCTCCATTCAACTCAGATAGTGGTGGAGATCAAACTGGTTGAAGACAATTTAAAGGTTTAATCAAAATTGCCGTAGATGTTTTTGAGAAAAATGCAGAAAACCTTAGTTATTGGTACATTCCCAAATCGTTCATAACCTTATTTTTGCATATTATTTGGCCAGGTACTCCTGAACATCAACTTGCTAGGGGCCGAAAACTCAAATTTTTTCTGTTTTACATGATCGCAGTACTTCCTGCTACCCTTTGGTTGGGAGTAAACTAACAAAAAAATTGGCGAGACCCATCACACAACTTTTCTCAGCGATCACGCGAGCACTCAGCGATTTTGGTCTCACTAGCAACTGATCGTGTCTGTTTCTCATTGGTTGGTTTGACGTTCTACGTATAAACTGGTGTTCTCGGAATTCATTGAGTTTCCCCTGCCTGTGCCACTACCACATTATTAAGTAGTCAATCCATAGGTAATTCATGAGACTTTCAACACGATCGTTTTGAGAAGAATCGCGCTGGCTGTTTTGGAATTACGGAGTGTAAACTGTGAGAAACGCTAACTAGACCGTCGGGAACATAGACAGGCCTAATGGCGACATCCTTGGCAAAAATCATTGAAATTCGAAATCTTTAGAAGCGATGTTGACAGAAATTTTTAGAAGAAAAATCGTTTCTGGAAACTCGTTGTCAAGATGATTTTCGCTTAAACTGTTGGGGTTTTTTTTGACCCGAGGGCGTGTGGGACAAGTCCCTTTGTCACTGCGGCCGCGTATGGGCCTATTGTGACGCTGGCCCTTTCTTAGTAGAAGGCATCGAACATAACCGCCCCCCTTAGGAAGCCGAGTATGTCCTTCACCGCAGAGTCCGCTACAGTTTGGGGTTCAGTGGTCCTCTGACCGAAGTATTCAAAGCGTTTTGCTGCCAAGGCAGGGCATTCACATAGGATGTGCTCTGCTGTCTCGTCCTCCTCACCGCAGAGTCTGCATTCCACCGCCTCTGAGATGCCCATCTTGTTGAGGTGATATCTGAGTGGGCAGCGCCCGGTGAGGAAGCTTATCCGTACTCTCAGATCTTGTCTAGAGAGTGTCAGCATCCCACAGCACCTTTTCGCTTGTCTTAGTCGTGGCTGGAGATGCCAATAGGCGCCCATTTTCCGGTATCTTCCATCGAGCAACCAGACGGTTCAGGTGACTTTTCGTCAGACCCACGTGTGGTTCAGGCCCGATGGGTAGGGATTCTGTACCCCTTTTTGCGAGGCGGTCAGCCTTTTCATTGCCCTCATGCCACTTGTGAGCCGGCACACAAATGAGGGAGAGCCTGTTACGGGCGCCGAGCTGCTTGAGCGCATGGAGGCATTCCCATGCCAGCTTAGACCTAAAACTATAGACTGCGATGGCCTTTAAGGCTGTCTGAGAAAACGTAGATCCGCTTGCCCTTGAGCCCTTTGTTCAGGATCTCTTCTGCGATCTCTTGGGTTTTGCCCATTGTTCGCGGCTGCTTATTCAGTCAGCATGCTGACCTTATTCACAGCTGTTCGCAGACATGCCCCTGGGGACAATGCCGTGGCCGTTCCACTATCCACAACCCGTGGTCGCGCCTGGCAACATGGGCATGCTCCTGCGAAGATAACCCAGAACCAGGAAACTGTTGGTTTATTTTTGTTGGCGTTCAGTTTGGTCCAATTCGGTTCTGCGTTTTCTGTGAAGCATTTGAAGACGCCCGAAAAAACACATTTTTACGTACAATTTGGCTTTTTTGTGCGTTACTTGGAGTGCTAGTAATATATTTTCGGCAAACAATACTGCATGCAATTATCGTAGATAAGACCAACTCCTTTTTTTTTTTTTTGTGAAAAAAAAATAATACACGCAATCAAAGTCGTTTCCTAGAATGGTTTGGTTGTTTTGAAGTTACACTCCCCCACTAATTAAATCACTCAAAAGAAGGCGCAGACGAATTGATATCATCCAAAGAGTTTCTGAAAGGTTGGAATTAGCATTATCTACGGTTTGTCGTTACGTGCACGTGGTGGAAATGAGACGAAATTTCACTTAAAAGCAACGACATCGAAAAGTCGCATTTCGTCCCGCTGTCGAACTTGTAAATTCCGAAGGCAATTCTCTTTCAATCGCTGAATAATTCAGTCAATTTTTTTTCGGTTTCAAATTCATTCGCGTTGAATGCGACAGAAAGGTATTTAAAATAGAACTGAAGTCGTTTTCACGAAATTTTTTCGATTGTAAATATTAAATTATAAATATCATTCCCAATATTATAAAAATGTCTTACCCCGTAATTAGCGTCTAGGGACGTTTTCGTGTAAATATTGTTACTGTGTGTTTGAAGGCGATACATTTCAGGTAACAAGTCAAGAGAAATTGTGTCCGCTCGCGGTGGTTATCGACGCGGAGTCGGCAAAAGGATGTATAGAGCTAAACGTTTCAACTGATTCCATTGTTGTCCTCCCGCAATTGCATTCCTTCTTAAAGATGTTGGAAAACCCATTTTTTAGAAAAAAGAAATTTAGTGTTGTATGTGTTTGTTTAAAACGTAGTTCTATCGACATTCTTTTTCCATCCTCAACATATAGTTATAGTTATTCTTGGAAAAATAAACGAAAGGAAAAGGTGTATTAGCTTTCAACTGTACCGACTCAGCTTCATTTTGCGACCCATTAGCGAACACCTGACGTATTTGGTGCTAATGATTCAAATGTTAATTATTACGAACCATCGATGACGATACGTCACTTCGAACACGTTTTGTCTGAAGAATCTAGTTATGTGTTGTTTTAAAACGAAATTCAAGCTCAAAATTTTCGCACGTTTGAACGCATTCCTGCGTCACGTCGCTGTTCTGAACTCGTTCTGATTTATTTATCCGAAAATGTTCTACAACAACAAAAAAACTGGCGGCTATCTGGTTAAGTGATGTTAAATTAAAGTTACCCGCATTAAATGAAGCTGAGAGCCGTATATATACAACTTGTACATAAACGAATATACATATTTATGTGTGTACTGTACAGAAGTAATTGGAAGGCGTTTATTGATGCTGTGTGTGCATTTATTTGAATAAAAATTGTTGTTCATCCGTCAGTATTAATTCATTATACCGCATTTACCGCACTAACTGAAGGAAAATAGTTCTTCGGGTCACGTGCTATTGGTGCCGCTCAACTCCTTGCTTCGTATCTCTCGAACAGAATCTTCTCGGTTCGATGCTCGTCATCTACATTGAAATCCTGCGAAATAGTGGCTGGAGTGCCCTAGGGAAGCATTCTCGGTCCGTTGTTGAATATCCTGTACTCCCATGATGTTCCCAAGTCGCCCCATGCTACTATCGCTCTCTACGCCGATGACCAGGTCGTACTGGTTCGTCGTGGGTTTCTACAGAATTACGTTTCCCAACTTGAAGACTGGGCGCGTCAATGGAAAATCGGTATTAACGCCTCTAAAACCGCTCTGATACACGCCACGTATAGAAATACCGTAGACGTCCCTGGACGATATACATTAACAATGAAGTAGTAAATCAGGTCTCCAATGTAAGATACCTCGGGTTTTTTCTCACGGCAAAGGTGGCCACAATACGAAACCGCATTCGTCAACTCAAGTTTATTCTGATCAGCGAACACCTCTCCCTAAAAACTTAATGACAAATTTACTTGTCTACAGTGTGTCGTACTTGGGGAATTGTCTCACGACGCGGCTCCGGCGCTAATATAAACAGTGCGACCCCCCGTCCCTTCCTGTTCTTGTCGATCATTGCAGCATCGACCACCTTGTTCACTCCTGTTCATTCTTGCTCGGATTGTCCAACATTGCTCCATCATGAGTCGATCATCGTCTCCCGGACCCCAAAAATCCCTTGACGACACCCCCTTTTGTGACAAATGCAAATTCGCGCTTCCCCCAACGCAACACTCCTCCCCAATTGGCTGTGCCGAATGTTTCTCCCTTTTGTGCGTCTCGTGCGCCGATGTTCAATTTTCGGCGTGGCAAAACGCAGTCACGAAGCACGCCAAAAATATAAATGCCGCTTTTGCCGTACTCCGGCGCCGTCCCTTCCTCTCCCATCCGCTGACTGTAAGCCAACGGACGTCCCCAGCAGTCGGGCGAGTCCTCAGGATCTGCCACGCTATTTAGAGGAACCACGCTCTGCTACCAATTTGTGACGTACTTGGGGAATTGTCTCACAATTCCCGCGTACAGAACACTCGTGAAAGTCGTGTCTGGGCCCAAAAGAAAAGAACAAATCAAATACGCTCAATAATACTCACTCGATCAAATAAATAAAATAATAACTCTCAAGAAGGTAATGGGAAATGAAATTATAAAGCAATTAAGACCCACTTGAATTTAATCGGCAAAACTCGAAATGAATGAAATGAAACGAACTCCTTTTAAAATGAAATAAATAACCTATGCTCGGATTGTATTAAATGACAATAAAGGAACAATGGGGAAAATGAAACACAAAGCTCTGATCGTTTACCTTACCTCACACAATCTAAAAAGGGGAATTTAAACACTGACTTATAACAGGAATATTATTCGCTGACGAGCCGATAGCCGTTCTGATCTCGAAATGCGGCTCCCGCGCTAATATAAACAGCGGCGGCCTGCACGGGTGACGGTCAGTGTTGCCACCTCGCGCTGTCCGCCGCGAAAACCATTACAACAGTCAGACCCATGTCGCAATGCGCGTGCAAAATATGGAGCTCTGCATTCGACTCACAAAACTCTTCAAAATAGAACGCTCCGACTCATCACACAATCCTCGTGGTACGTTAGAAACACGCTCCTCCCACTTAGACTTGGACTTGCCGACATTCGATGATGTACTGAGCTCATCGTACAATAACCTCGTACTAATGCTACGCCATCCAAATGAAATTGTCGGGCCCATCCCCGTGGCCCCTCCACCTGCCAGGTCAACACGGCGTTTAAAGTGTAAAATTAAATATTTCCGTGTGTTGTGGCTACCAATGGGTAGTCTACCTCTACCAAAGTCAAATAGTTAGTATAGAACTGTATTAACGTGCTTAATAGTTTTTTACACAAATAAAGTTTATTTGTACTTTAAAAAAAATGCTATTGGTAAACTAGGAGTGACGAAGGGGGAAGGCCTCTGTTCGACGACATTGAGTTCCTTCAATGCTACACCAGCACAGCTTCCCTCTACCCTTTCGACCTTCCACACCTGGTCACCCCAAAATTCAAGTGCCATCACCAAGGCCCCTTTGACCACCTTACTACGTTCACATAGTTTACTTACACCTCCTTTTGTCTCATCCTCCTTCTTGTTTTTCTGCTCCCATAACTAAGCGTCGTCCTGATCACTAGTTCCCCATGCCCCAACGCCATTTATGTCTTTACATCCCACTTCTCCAAACCCTAACTGTAGTTTTCCTACACTCTTTTCCGTTTCTTCCTCCTAACCGTTTCTCTCCGGTACAATTTCACTCAGCTCGCATCCTTACTTAACAGTACAAACCTCACAATGCCTTGTGCCCTCACATCCTGTTTCTCTTGCACCCTGTCACCTTGCCTCACCCTCCCACCTTACTCACTGCTCTATCCTAGCAGCATTTCGTACCCTCTCGACCTCAGAATTGTAATCATCCCTCGTATCATTGAGCATTCACCCAGGACAGCACTAGGTCTCGCCTCTTAAATCCCATGCCCTAAATCATACCCTTTACTCACTGCACATGCCCTCTTTGCACCGATCCCATACGCTTTCTCCTTCTCACTGCCCCAGTGTGCTAGCCCCATTTGCACCACCTCAGTGAGCTCCTTCAACTTTCAACACCTCACTGCGATTGCCCCTATCGCCCCTTTCAATGTGCTTTCCCCTACTTACCACACTGCTGTGTGCATTCCCATACATGCACTAGCGCCACCTGCACCACCCCAGTGTGCCTTCCTCCCTACTTGCACCACCCCAGCGTGCCCTTTTCACTACTTGTACCACCCCAGCATGCCTTCCTCCCTCTTGCACCACCCCAGCGTGCCTTCCTCCCTCTTGCACCACCCCAGCGTGCCCTTCTCGCTACTTGTACCATCCCAGCGTGCCTTTCCCCCTATTCGCACCACCCAAGTGTGCCTTCCCTACTCACCTCCCCCTAGCATGCATTCCGCTATCTTCCATCTCAGTGGCCCACACCTTAAACCTCTTTATGCCTGTGCTGTCCTACTCTCCTTTCGTTCTCCTTGCACCACCTCCTGTGCTTCCTCATGAGATCACTCATTCATCCTCATTTTTTCACCTCCAGGTCTCTGTTGTCCTGCTCAATTCACTACCACATCATTGTCTCACACTCATCACCCCATCTCTCTGTGCTCTGGCTCATCAGGTAGCCCAGCCTTGCCATGTCCTCCAGCTCAGCCCTCATGAGCGCTAGCCTCCTCACTCACGTTCATTACCACACACCACTATAACCCCTCTTCAAGGGTTATCCTGCTGCCGCAGCGGGGGGGGAGTATATTTGACGCAAAGCGTCGAAGTGGTCCGAGTCTTTGACCTCGGACTTCCCCACGTCATTGTCTCCGACCGCCTAATTGTCTCCAACCATTTCAATACCTGACCCTCACCTGCGGGAATCCCTTAGCTGCGGGCCCCCAGCCCCCTTTCTAGGTTTTCCCCTTTCTTTATTTCTTTCTCCCAATTTCATTTTCCTATCGATGACAGAGCTCTTCCAAAATCATTCTGCTTCCAACAACCACCCCAGTAACTTCTTACTCACTCATACGGTTACCCACGCCAGTTCACACGTTCCGAGTACTGCCCTTGTGCCGCACATTTGTACTCACCTCAATTTTAATTCAACTCAATTCCGCACCCACGTATAATACAGTCCTCCTCACGCTCACCTAGTTTCAGTTTTATTGCAATCCTCAGATCCCCCTCTCGTGCAACCAACAGCCTCTGAGCCTAGCACACTTATCTTCTACTCGAGGGCTCACTATTGCTGTATTAAAGTTCGAGACGGTTCAAGACTGACCACGTTCTCATTATGACTTTCGTTCAGTCCCAGAACCCGTCCGTTATTTTATATAACGTATCGAACCGACGATGGGTGAGAACGTCTTAAACTACAAAACCATGCAGAACTGTATAAACTAGTTCAAAAACGTGGTAGGTAAATAGTGTTGATTTTTGGAGGTTAAATCTTATTCGTTATCTGCAAAGTTGCAGAAAATATAACGTGGGGTGACTTATTCATTGCATTGGAGGTGGAAACAGCCCCTCAGCTGTGAGGTAATTGATATGATCTCGATTACTGTGGGTGGAAATACGGATGTGTTTAAAGAGTGGGTGAGTATCAAGTCGTCTACATTTGTTATGTCTGGCGAGTGAACGATACGGCGCTGGAGTATGGTGTTTTGTCGTAGCTCAACTCGGCGGAATTCCGGCACCGAACATGTTCCACAATTAGGAAGATCGTACGTCCAGATGGGGAAGGATAAGAGGTTAAGATAGATCCTAACTTTGCTTTACATAAATATGTTGGCGTTGTTCTACAGAGTTCTATTTCTTGATTCGTGAATTAGCTGCGTTATTTGGTCGTGAAAAGCGAGTCTCTGGTATATTATGACGCTGAGAGGGAGTCAGATGGGATGGGATCTCTCCATTGATATACAGTAGGTGTCATCAGTAAAGTCTCGTTTACGCGTATATGTAACGGAATGTGACTTGCTTGGATTGACCTTGAGCAGCCATTTGGTGGGCCACTGGCCCTGATCTTCGAGCGTTAGTTGTGTGGGAGCTGAGGCTGTACCCGAGTCGGGGTAGCTCACAGCATAAACTAAGTCTTGGCTCAGTATGGCTGATGAGCAGTTGAGTGCGAAGAGGGGCTTATTTCTGGAGGTCCCTCAATGACTACTACTTTTGGACTATCACTACAATCGTTCATCTAAACACAGTAATGAATCGATCCAGGCTACTCGATCCTTTTTAGAACTCCATTCTGTCAGGAACTGGTTGAACCTTAACTGAACGAACTGTCAAGTGTCACGAGGTTGTCATTTTTGTGTTTCAAGGGTAGGGCGGGCATTATATCCACCACCCCTCGGACCTCAATGAATCTGTTCTGCACTCTGTGGCTAATTGAGACAGAGTGTTATGATGTAAAAATATTCATAGTGTTAGACTGCCATCAATCCACTGGTTTCGTTCTATTTGGCCATGAAAAGGTTGAGAAGAACGAGAGACGGACGCCTTGGTCTCAAACGGGATTTCTAAACGTATCGCACACCTTTACTATTCACTACCTAACTCTCGTTTTGTGTAAATATCTTTGAAAATATCTGGTGCGTTGCAACACACAACTTTCCTTAGCTCTACGTCAATTCACTTTGTACATGGCTAATCCTATTTAATCGATTCATTTATCACTCAGTTCCTTTGAAATTGGTCAAACAACACTTCACAGCAGTAGGAAGCCGCCTAATATTCTGGAATTTATTGTGCTGCTCGTACTCATTCCCGGCCGATTATTGATTAATTGGTACACAGATAATTGATGAGGCAGTAAACACGAATTTTTTGAAGAAGGATAGTAATCACTTTTGCAGAGTTATTAGGTAATAACTGTTAGAACTGGTAGTGAGCGAAACTGCGGTAGTTGAAATTCAGGAATTTCTGGAGTGAGCCCCATCTATCTCATGAGCGGTTTTAAACACTCACGCTATAGGTATTGAATTGGACTACAATTCTAATTTTCTGTAACATTCTACCAACATAGCAGCGGAGTTTATAAGAAAAAAACCGCGCTAAAAACGCTTTTCGTCGAAAACTTTGATAATTTATTGTGCTGCTCTCGTCATTTTCCTACAGATGGGAATTTTATGGTATAATTTCCTTATCAAAAGATATCAATACAAAAAATTTAATCAAAATTGTTAGAGCCGTTTTGGAGAAAAAAATTTGGTGTTTTAATCACTATGCTAACTATAGTTAAAGTTAACGTACCTGTTATGTGAGTCCGTCTCCTCTGGCTTGTGAGTTACTGTGGGCAAGCGCTTTCGATGTAAAGACATCATCGTCTGGCCGTTTAGTCAATACTGGAGTCAGTCAGTTGGTCGTGGTCTTTATATACAAAGAGAAAAGTGAAAGGAGTGATGGAGCGTTGGGGAAGGGGCGGGGAGAGGTCTTGTTGGTCAGTCTTGTTAGTAGTACCTTAGCCGGACTGGCTGTGTTAGGTATTAAAGAAATTGGGTTGTGTCCGCCAGTAGGCAAATACTAAAGTTAACGTACCTGTTATGTGAGTCCGTCTCCTCTGGCTTGTGAGTTACTGTGGGCAAGCGCTTTCGATGTAAAGACATCATCGTCTGGCCGTTAAGTTGTACTGTCTCCCGCTCCCCACTTTTCCCTTCATTAATCACCTCCCTTGAATCAGGTAATATCAATTATTATCTACGCCGCAGACATTCCCTTCGGTTACGTCGCTATTTCCCAATAGACTGTTCAGTTTGGGAACCACTGAAGCTGCACGAACAGACGAACTTGCGTAGGAATTCTGCAAACCTCCTTAACCTGCCCAGTTGATCGGAAAAATTAAGTTTTAACTACCCCCTTACCCCCTCCGCCACCCATTCCTATCTCTAGTTCAGCCAACATCAAGCGAACGGGTCGCATAAATCCCCCCGCCACTCCCCTCTCACCGCCACTCCTTTGTGATTATGCCTCTATTTCCCATTAGGTCGTTCATTCACATCCTGAAAAGTCACGTTGTTTTTCACTCAGCTCAATGGCATGATGCTGTTATAGATAAGTATGTAGACATAAAAGGCCAATTCGCAGACCGAGCTCGATGAAAGGGGATGTTAAACAGGTCAGCTGCAGGGATTGCTGTAGTTGGCACATGAAATAGACTTGGTGGAACGGGTATGGTAATGAGGTGCGTGGAAGACAATCAGCTGTAACAGGGCTTGACAATCTATTGACGACCTCAGCAACCTGATGACGAATGAGCTGTCTGCAACTCGACGGTGATGACTTAAAGGAGCCAACCAGCCATGAACCATAGTAACGCCGGGATCAAAGTCAGAACAGCTAACTCCGTGACCGAATGCAACGAACCAGAGAAACGTGCGACCGATCGATTGGCCAAGAATGTTGTGCTTCGTCACCATATTCGAAAATCGGGCGAACCAGTACGTTGAGAAGAACGGCCAAAGCAACAATGTCGCCTGAACATCTTGTGCGACGCAACCAAGGCCATTTCAACCCTTCCCTGTCGTCGAAGGCTTAACCGACCGGAAGTACGATGATTAGTGTGGCCTCATCACATCATGGACACGATCACGTAGATCGATGATCTAGAAACAGCGTTAATGATAGCGTTTTATTATTTCCATTGAGGTACGTTTATCGTACATAAACGGTCTCATAGAATGCATTAATACAAAAAAAGATGTGAATCCGAAGGCCTTAAGTTTATTGATGAGGAGACTGTGGGGGACTTTATCGAAGCCACGCAGAGCCAACGAAAGTATAAAGGAGGTTTCATTTAGGGTTGCCTCCATGTCAAGTCATCTTCATTAGGCCCTTTCATATCTAATTAGGTAAGATAATAATATTGAAGTCCGTTCGCCACAGAATACGTGATACCTTGGCGACAGTTTTCATTCTTTGGTCACGTTAAGTGAAAAAATTGGTCATTTCGGTTCATTATTCATTCTGAATTAAATAATAGTTTTCGGTCAGGAAAACACTTTTAAAACTCCCCCTCAAAATTTGATACTTTACGTTTCAAGACATCAGGATTCTAAATCTCCATTGTCCGTCTGACGTCCGGGCCGTTTTGTGCCTTTAAAATGGTATAAAAAATCAGTTCTTTCGTACTAAAATCTTATTTGGTATCTAGTTGTGACCGTCATCTCGGCAATCCGATCGGCTCATGGTTGTTATGGGCAAAAAATTAACAAAAACGCAATTTTGGCAGTTGTCACGGAAATACGCCGTGTTTGGTATCGTTTTCAAGGTATTTTTAGATATTAAAGAAATTGGGTTATATCCGCCAGTAGGCAAATTACTAAAGTTAACGTACCTGTTAGGTGAGTCCGTCTCCTCTGGCTTGTGAGTTACTGTGGGCAAGCGCTTTCGATGTAAAGACATCATCGTCTGGCCGTTAAGTCAGTACTGTCTCCCGCTCCCCACTTTTCCCTGCAGCTGACCTGTTTAACATCCCCTTTCATCGAGCTCGGTCTGCGAATTGGCCTTTTATGTCTACATACTTATCTATAACAGCATCATGCCATTGAGCTGAGTGAAAAACAACGTGACTTTTCAGGATGTGAATGAACGACCTAATGGGAAATAGAGGCATAATCACAAAGGAGTGGCGGTGAGAGGGGAGTGGCGGGGGGATTTATGCGACCCGTTCGCTTGATGTTGGCTGAACTAGAGATAGGAATGGGTGGCGGAGGGGGTAAGGGGGTAGTTAAAACTTAATTTTTCCGATCAACTGAGCAGGTTAAGGAGGTTTGCAGAATTCCTACGCAAGTTCGTCTGTTCGTGCAGCTTCAGTGGTTCCCAAACTGAACAGTCTATTGGGAAATAGCGACGTAACCGAAGGGAATGTCTGCGGCGTAGATAATAATTGATATTACCTGATTCAAGGGAGGTGATTAATGAAGGGAAAAGTGGGGAGCGGGAGACAGTACAACTTAACGGCCAGACGATGATGTCTTTACATCGAAAGCGCTTGCCCACAGTAACTCACAAGCCAGAGGAGACGGACTCACATAACAGGTACGTTAACTTTAGTATTTGCCTACTGGCGGACACAACCCAATTTCTTTAATAACTATAGTTAACTTTCGGTGGATTTTGTTCATACCCTTATTTTTGCGTCCCATAGTAACCTGTAGGCTGGAGATCAAATTTGAGGTGATTTGGCTCCGTCGTTTTCTGTAAAAACCACCCTAAAATCGATTACGTCGAAAGTTTTAGTAATTTATTGTGCTGCTCTCGTCATTTTCCCATAAATGGGAATTTTATGGAAGAGTTGCCTTATTGGGAGCTATCAATATAAAAAATTTAATCAAAATCGTTAGAGCCGTTTTTGAGAAAAAAAAAATTTGGTGTTTTGATCACTATGATAACTATAGTTAAATTTCGGTGGATTTTGTTCAAACCCTTATTTTGGCGTCCCAGGGTAACTTGCGGGTGAGATATCAAGTTTGAGGTGATTTGATACAGTGGTTTTCTCTAAAAATCGTTCACAGACACACTTTAGTGACACACACACACACACAGAGAGACACAAAGACCATTTTCCCAAATAGTGTTTTTCGGACTCAGAAGGATCTGAAACGTAAAGATCTGAAGAAAAATCAAAATTTTTTTTCAGCCGATTACATAACTTTCCTTTCTACTTCGTAGTGCCAAGGAAAGTAAAAACTGTGAACGGAAAAGGCAAAAAAAGACTTTTTTGTCAAGTCTATACACGACTATAACTTTCCTCCGTCATTATTTAATTCGGATGTTCACGGAAAGTTAGATTAAACTGCCTCCCTTCCCCGAAATGACGTTGGGCTTGTGGGTCCGTTGTCCCCGAACCTGGACCTACTGCATCGTAATCCAGCGTGACATTGAACAGAAGTGTCGATGAGCGTCGGACTCAGTACAAAACAAATTACGTGCGTTCCAATTAGGATATGGTACAACTCGGAGAACCGAGGAGCTCCTCATAATTGACCCACACTCGGTGTTCTCACTCTAAAATACGAGGAAGAAAGATTTGACACGAAAGAAATTTCGATTTTGGCCGATTTAACGGGATTCAAGTCGGGGGACATTAACGTGCCGCGAACGAGGTTTCAAATGAAAACAAATCGAATGTTCCTGTCGTTAATGCGAAGAATTGAGTGAGACAGCGGTGGGGACATTCCTATGTTCGAAGCCGGTCGAGCGTGGTTCCGCACTTCCTGTGTCCGTACACCCGTGTGTTAGTATTACTTCCGACCACCTCCGGAATGCAACCGATTAAGGCCGCTCTTCTCTTTTTCAATGGCTTGTTTTTCGTAAGTTGTTTACATTCAATTTTCTATAACAAAATTTGATTAACGTTTCCGCACGACCTTCTTCTGTGTTCGTTTACATCTTCGTTAGCTTCGTTTCATACCGTCCCTGGTGTAAGAAATGTGTCAGCTAATTTCGTTATTCGCTGGCATGTTGCTAAGTTGCCATGTCACTCACTGTTGCTCAGAGTTAAATGACGAATGCATTGTGAGTCAAACTTAACGACCTATCGTTAGCACTTGCACCTTACGTGGACAGGAAGGAAAAGTACCTTCCCCTCAATTCATCAACATGCATGTGCACAATCGTGTTTCCCGCTAACCTTGGCACCCAGGCAGCTGAGATGTTGCCCTATCGATTTCACTTTCCTTGGCCCTACGAAGTAACAATAAAACGAAAAGGTATGTCGCCAGCTGAACAATTTATTATTCAGTTTCTTCAATCTTGAGTTGTAAATATTACAGAATTGATGGCATAGGAAGAAGTTCGTGGGGCTGAGGCCCGTAAAATCAGGTTTACCGCGTATACTTCATACAGGTTGTTTCGATGTCCGTGTCCTGTTTCTCCTTTCTTATGTTTTTCACGGCTGCACAGTTAGCATATTTCAGTCATTCATTCATTTTATGGAAACCTACTAATGCACTCAACCTCCTTTTCAACGTGTATCTGTAGTTCATGGCCATTTTTTTCTCATCAGCTCTTTAGAGTTATCAGCAAGTCAAAGTGTGCATCTCCATCCATTACTACACCTTATCGACAAAGCTAACAAAAAATGCTGTGAAAGTTTTAATAATTTGCGTAGTAAATAAACTCACGGGATTTTCGTTCAGGAAAAAACTGAAGCTGGCCGCAGGTTTGGATGGCGCTGATGAGCAGTTGGCCAATGGGCCAATATTTGCTTTTCTTGCCGGCTTCCAGACACTACCTTGAGCATCCAGGATCACTCCAAACTGGTCGGGGCGATGATCTCAGGTAGTGTCGCTCTCTCTTCACTTTCCTAGCCCTCGGATGGCAATGCACGCAAAGATGCATGTCAATCTTTGCCCGTTTTCCCGAATCTCAGCCGATTAAGTACCTTTCCATCGAGCTGCGAAGGACTAAGGAAAGTAGTAAATAATTACGCTATTTGAGATGCTGCCGCACGTAAACAGCAATGATCATGACATGAAAAATGTGACGCCAGGGAAATTGACGTTTGAAAATTGGTCGACTAGAAACATGGCGCCAAGTTCGTGCATTACGCAGAAAATGGGAGAGCCGTATTTTACTTTTACTTTTATATCCAACAGCCCTGGCAAATGTGAACAGAGAAATGTTGGGAATTCAAGTGTTGTTTCATGGAATGCTTCAACCAATCGGTTGTTCTGTGTTTTTTGTAACGTGTTCGTTTTCTTCGTCCTGAACAAATCGAGGTGAGAAATAGTTGTTGATGGGTTCGCTTATTTGGTGCAGGTTGTGAAGCCATATTTCGACAACATACATCACATTGCTTTGTCAACCCTAGCTGAATTCGACGATACAATGAATATTTTTATCAGTTGTTGAAAACTACTCTTCAAGTTGTCATGTGCTTGGGAGTGACATTTTGTGCAATCGTCAGCGGGTGTCCCTAGAACGAATGCAACCAGAATAACTTGACGCTTACATTTGGTAAAACCAAAAACCCTGCAAATTATTACACAACGGTTTATTATTCGGATAAACAGCTTGACCTAGTATTACTGCTCCGAGACCCATCCCGTTCGATTCAGCATCGGAAAATATCATAATGAAACCCAAAAAAAGGTCGAAAATAACTGAATCGTAATATTAAAAAAAAAACGAAAGTATCTAGAAAAAACGGAATTTTAATATGAAAACACGCACGCTAAATATTAATATCAAAATGTAACCAAAAATCTACGAAAAAAACCAAAATGAGAATGAAACGAAAGAATCTAAAAAAATTGAATCGTATTAAAACCAAAAAAAAATGAAACGAACGAACTAGTAAATAAATAAACCAAAAATAAACGAATAATGAAAAGTTCAATCGAAGATAACAGATATTTTGCTAACGGAAATAGTTGAGATGGAGCGAAATAGTCATTCGTGGAGGTGAAGACGAGAACAAGGCAATCAGACGATAAAGAGACAAATCGTAATGCCAAAGGTTAAATACGAAACAGGAGCGCTTCCTAGAGGAAGCAAAAAAAAAAAATTGGGCGAACCCGTTGCGAGGCGAGGGGCCGGCGTTGCCAGATGAGCAGGCGAGCAATTTCGTTGAGATTGGCGGGAGGGGTGGGAGTTCAAACGACAAAACGTTGACTTCCCCTGTAGCTCCCGCGTGTTGTACTGCGTTTCGTTAATTTTTTTTAACCATTTTTTGCCCATTACAACCACGGGCTTCGTTCGATCGGATTGCCGAGATGGTGGGAACAACTAGATACCAAATCGGATTTTCGTGCGAAAGAACGAATTTTTTAGACCACGTTAAAGGCACAATTTGGAATCTCCATGTCTTGAAACGTAAAGTATCAAATTTTGAGGGGGAGTTGTAAAAACATTTTCGTGACCGAAAACATAGGGTTATTATTCAGAATGAATAATAAACCAAAACGTACTCTTTCAGGAAAACTCGGTGATTTTAAAAAAACATGTTTCGCAACTTTTGCTCCGAAGCTGTTTGGCTAACGTTATTCAATTATGGGGGCTGTTCTATAGATATTCAGTTCACGTCTGCACACTCGTTAGCGGTCACTACTACGCTAGTTAACAGTTCTGGATTAAAATGTATGGTAGACATACAGGTTACCCGTGGAAACGATTTACTTTCTTGGCCGAGGTTTTTTACCTCTGATTTGTCGAAAACTTGTTACACTTACCATCAGTGTGTCGAGCCACTCCCGAATTGTTTGATAAATATTGACGATAATTTACGACGTAATAACGATTTATTGGTTCTCCAGATAGGAGGAGGAGGTCTTCTTAGTTTGGCACTGTGGCTGGGATTCAACTCGGAGCTGGACACCATGTTCAGACTGCTACCAACCTCACTTCCACACCCTCTTTTGTACTACGCTGCCCTCGGAAGTGCAGTCACTGGACTTTTGTGCTCAGCTCTTGCGCTGACTTCGTTCTTCTCAATGGCGTCTTTCAACAGGTGTCTTCTCGCTATTGTGAGTTGTTCATCTTGTCGTAGGATCGTTACTTGTGGAATAGTTTACTGTGCACTTAATGTCATCACTATTGACTAGAGAAAAGTATGTATAGTGTAATCCAAGACAGCACTCGTTAATATGAACGAATGGAACTTCAAAATCAACCTATTTTTAAATCGATCGGTTGATTTAGTGGGTTTTTATATATAATACACTAGAAAACACGTCATTGTGAGTAGAGGAGGTGTCTGTCGAAGATACCATCACCACTTCCACGAAAGTCTTGTGGTGGTCGGTTCCAGGTGGAATAAAACCACTCCCATCACAAATGAATACCACATGCTGGACTAGTGGAGCGCTAACTTTAAACCTAGATCGCCATCTACATGGTAGTGAGTGTTAGAACGGTCCCGAAACCTTGGACCAACCTAGCACAAGTTTGTCATCATCACATAAAGATGTTTACGAAGAACAAAGCGTCGTCACTGATCAGTTAAAGGTATCTTGTGTGTTTAATCAACCCCTCCGGGGCCGTTTTTTAGAAAATGAGTAAACAAAATTTAATTCACGCAAAACAGCTTATCCAGATGTAATATGACTTACACCTCAGTTCGATGAATGATTGAAGAAGTAATTGCGAGGAATAATACATGTGATTGAGGCTTACCAATGAAAAAGTTGACAACATTCTTTTATACAGTTTGGTGCTTTTATTTCCTTTGATGGAAAAGCAGGTAATCATGTACGAAATACAAAATATAGGTATTAACTGTTTGAAGACACCTTGTTAGTTTAACTTATATCATTAAAACACTTTCTGCAAAAAATAAATAATGGATATGTTTGTTGGAATGCAGTCAATAATGACGCGTATTCAGTGGGTACGTTTCCCATTTTGGTTTATTATTCATTCTGAAAATTAACCCTATGTTTTCAGTCAGGAAAAATTTTTTACAACCCCCCCTCAAAATTTGATACTTTACGTTTCAAGACTTGGAGATTCCAAATTTGCAATGTCCGTCCGCCATCTGGGCCGTTTTGTGCCTTTAACGTGGTCTAAAAAATTCGTTCTTTCGCACAAAAATCCAATTTGGTATCTAGTTGTGCCCGCCATCTCGGCAATCCGATCGGACGAAGCCCGTGTTTGTAATGGGCAAAAAAATTAACGAAACGCAGTACAACGCGGGAGCTACAGCGTTTCGTCGTTTGAACTCCTTCATGCCCCGCCTGTCTCATTAAAAAAGCAACAGCGCTCGAGGTGAGCGCCACTCAACTCCCCTTTCGCTTCGATCGCCCCCGTTCCAATTTCCTGACGACGGGGCCAAATCATCAGACGTTTTGTTTCCGTAGTTCCATTGTAGCCAGAACATGTTTCGTATGGTTTACAAGTATTCGATGCTGAATCGAATAGGATAGGGGAGCAGTAATACTAGGTCAAGCTGTTCATGAGAATAATAAACCTAAGCAAAGAGACATCATCTTTAGAGTTAGTGTCTGTGAGCAGGAATCGACCACGCCAACTGGCATGATTATGAGGGAAAATCAGAACATCAAAACGTCCCACTAAATATTTGTCATTATTGGCTAACGTCCAACAAACGTAGTCATTTTTACTTTCCTTGGCTCTACAAAGTAGAAAGGAAAGTTATGTAATCGGCTGAAAAAAAAATTTTGATTTCTCTTCAGATCTTTACGTTTCAGACCCCCCTGAGTCCGAAAAATACTATTTGGGAAAATGGTCTGTGTGTGTGTATGTTTGTGTGTGTGTCTGTGAACGATTTTTAGAGAAAACCACCGCACCAAATCAGCTCAAACTTCATATCTCGCCCGCAGGTTACCATGGGACGCTAAAATAAGGGTTTGAACAAAATCCACGGAAAGTTAACTATAGTTATCATAGTGATCAAAACACCAAACATTTTTTTTCTCAAAAACGGCTCTAACGATTTTGATTAAGTTTTTTATATTGATAGCTCTCAATAGGACAACTATCCCATAAAATTCCCATTTATGGGAAAATGACGAGAGCAGCACAATAAATTACCAAAACTTTCGACGAAATCGATTTAAGCGCGGTTTTTAGAGAAAACCACCGTACCAAATCAGCTGAAACATGATGTCTAGCCTACAGGTTACCATGGGACGCCAAAATAAGGATATCAGCAAAATCCACCGAAAGTTAACTATAGTTATCATAGTGATCAAAACACCAAATTTTTTTCTCAAAAACGGCTCTAACGATTTTGATTAAATTTTTTATATCGATAGCTCTCAATAAGGCAACTATACCCTAAATTTTATTCGTGGGAAAATGACGAGAGCAGCACAATAAATTATCAAAATTTTCGACGAAAAACGTTTTTAGCGCAGGTTTTTTCTCATAAACTCCGCTGGAATTCTTGTAGAATGTTAAAATAAATTAGTATTGTAGTCCGATTCAATACCTAAAGATTGAGTGTTTAAAAACGCTCATGAGATACATGGGGCTCACTCCAGAAATTATTGAATTTCAACTACTGCCGTTTTGCTTACTACCAGTTCTAAAAGTTTTTACCCAATAACTCTGCAAAAGTAATTACTATCCTTCTTCAAAAAATTTGTGTTTACTGCCTCATTAATTATCTGTGTACCAATTGCTCAATAATGGTCCTGCAATGAGTACGAGCAGCACAATAAATTCCGTAACTGTAAGCGCTACCGCTTCCTGCTGCTGTAAAGCGTTGTTTGACCAAGTTCAAATTAACTGAGTGATAAATGAATTGATTAAATAGAATTAGCCATGTACGAAGTGAATTGTTGTAGAGCTAAGGAAAGTTGTGTGTTGCAACGCACCAGATATTTTATTCAACAGTCAAGAATGACAAACCAATTTATGTGTAATATACACATGTGTTCATACCTCAAAAAACTGAGAACCCTCTCTCATTATTGACAAAGGTTTGTAATTTCCATATTTTATTTCTTTCTTTCTTTTATTTACGTTCTAAGAACCATTTCCCAAGGTGCAGGCTGAATTTGTGACTGGAAAAACACAACGAGAGTAAAATAGAAAAGAAAACGATGAAAAACATGGGTTCAACAATGTTCAAAATGTTTCAGACTTCAGTTGCAATTGCCAATGTTGTCCTGTGACGACCATTCCCAATCCTCTGTTGAGCGTTTCTTCAAGCTCCTGTAGAGTTACACGCTGCTTTGGACACCCTTGAATGGCCCTCCATAGCATGTCTCATAAATGCTCCATCTGATTGAGGTCGGAGCAGCAGATTAGTCAGTACATAATGTAAACTGAATAATGTAGTAGTCCCATTCGACTCTTCTAGTTTTACGAATTTTTATAAAACGAGCCACTTTTACAACATGATTTCGCATAATCACTCAGCATAAAGAGTGATGTTGTCTATGACAAAAGAAGAATATTTAAATTGTCGAAATCGAAAATGTTGGGCAGAGCCAATGAGGGGACACGGAGAACTATGAACAATTTGCTGGCCGATCAGGTTAAATCTTCATGAGATTAAAAAGGTCAACAATGGAGCATTGAATATCAACTTACGGAATTCTTGCCAAGTCATTCTTGACAGCATTCTCAATCAAACATAAACGATTTATGTTGTTAATTACACGCATTTATGAGTACCAGTTACATTCGTGAGTACTTATGTGAACGAAATTGTGAAATTATGCATAAACAAGCTCACGCATTCATCTAATCGATTGAAATCCTATTTTTTTCAGTATATCTTCGGTTTGATCGTTCTGCTTATTGTGGAAACGACAGCAGTTATTTTCCTGTCTGCGACACCTCATTATTTGGGTATTGAAATCGACACTGAAACTTTGGTTGACGCGTGGCAAAGAAACTACGGAGTTCCTGGAAAAGAGCGCTATACAATATCTGTGGATGTGATCCAAGCAAAGGTGAGGATAGCCTTGCAGTGATCTAGTTCTTGCCCCACTTCTTTCCAAAACAAAACGAACCTGTTGTTGAGGTGGTATTTTATAGTTCCTAAGCTAATTTTAGCTTTAGTGAAAGAGTAACAGTAATTATTTTATGAAGAGTTCACATGCGTTTTAACTAAGTTACATAATTCATAAGGCCATCTTTGGGAATGAGAGAATTAGTTTAACAACTGTGAGGGCTATCTTTAGTAGGCAGAAAGTAATGAAAGACTCAGCAACTGCACTTTCAACATAGACATCAGGGTTCCCTAGAGCCAGGAGAAAGGAGCCATGTCGATCATGAGTGGGACCATACACAGCTGAGAAAGGGATGGAATCTGTGCAAATGATGTTAGTGCGACGATGTGAACTATTACAAATGCATTCTAACTGCAATAGTTACTGCTACAAGCCAATGTACCGCGATGGAAGAGTTCTATTCCAGACCAGAATATCAACGCCAGAAATGATCCTGGAACCCAGGACTGACTAAACCCTACAGAAGCTGAAGGGGGGGGGGGATACAATGAAACACATGGAGGCAGGGCAAATCATCATCTGGCTCCATGTGTTTCATTGTATTCCAAAGACCTGAAGCCAAGGTAGATTTAGGTCGATAAGTCTCCTACAATTATATTTGTTTCCCCTCTTTGCATACCTGTCTGGAAATGCTATGGCTCCATTAATACCAAATAAACTGATGTGGGTGGTGTAAGAGAGATACATTGGTACAACAACAATATTATGAATAGTAATTCTAGAGATAATTAGATGAGAATCAGGATTATATTTACGATCATTCAGGAGAATAATTATGGGGGATCATGTTTTCATTTATAGTGGTTTCGGTTATTGTTTTTACAGTACAATTGCTGCGGAGTGGAGAGTGGGAGTGACTTCAGCACTTCATGGTGGTTATTAAGAGAGTTGGCTGCTGAGGGGCTGGTTGTACCACTGACATGCTGCATTCAAGAACCTAGTGCTTTGTCTTATGAGGACCCTGTTCCTCTTAATAAAACGCTGTGCCAAGACAAAAATCCTGAATCATACCGTCTCGCCAGGCATGTTCAAGTGAGTTTCTCAAACAGTAACCTCCATGTAACAAAACCAGTTAAATGTAGTCAAGTAATGCTAAATTGAGATCTCACACCACACTCAATTGATCTTGTTCAAACCACCTGTACACACTCAAGCTACGATCATTATATTCTCGGACCAGAGTAGCCAGGAGCTCACACCAACATTGGTTCAAACCAAATTTCAAATAATGCACCGCTTTCGAATAAGAATGGCGTAACAGCAAAAAAGTCCCGAACTTACGGGATTGCTCTAAACTGCCTTAACTGAGGTCAGTTCTCGACATTTTTGCACGAATTTATAAAGTTAACTGTACATTTATGTGTTCTATTTACACTATTTCGTGTATTGCATTGATAGTGATTTAATGAAAATGTTCGTTATTCAATAGTATTAATACGATGCCGGTTTCACATTGCAGGGCTGCCTGAGACCCTTAAGAAGTTGGGTATACCAACAAGTAACCACTGGGCTGAACATTGGAGGAGGAACAATAGCTTTCCAACTACTTCTTCTGCTTCTTGCTATTATTGCAGCAGTTAAACTCAATAACAGGCCTTAATGTTGAATAGTATCTCAGTTCATGTAATTTTGTAATTTGGAGAGCCAATGTGAATGATGTGGCTGTCATGTGCGAAGTACAAGAAAATGCACCTCCTATATTTTTTAATATTTAATATGGGCTGCTGCACATGAACATATAGAATGTATCTCCTGTGTGTATTATAAGACAAATTATTCAACTTTAACATAGTGTTAATGCGTTAAATTATTATTGTTAAAGATGATTAAAGAACAATGGCATACATTGGAACACGATCTTCACTAATGGGTTAATTAATATTTTTGTAAACAAATAGTTATAACAAACCACCTGTGAATAAATAAATAAGTGTACATTCTGAGAAGGTAATAGAGTTAATATTTGCTGGACTCCTGGGCATAACAGGATCACTGGAAATGAGAGAATGGACCACCTGGCCCGACTGAGTTCGTCTACTGTGTCCATAGGGCCACATCCTCACTGTGCGTCATTTCCATCATTAGTCAAGAGGACAATGAGAGAAGATGCCAGGAGGTGTCAGACTGTGCGGGAGTAAGGCACATAAGTGCTTTATCTCAGAACCAACACAAGAGATAAGATGTAGTCTTCTGATGATAGAGAGAAAGGACCTAAGGCAAATGAAGTAATATTAACGAACTCATGTAGGTTATGGACACAGTCAACACCCCTCAGTGTAAGGGGTGTGGTACAGATGAGGAAACTCCCAATTGCGTCTTCACCCAGGGGCAGAGAATTGTAAGGTAGTGATTTCTGGTATGTAGTACAACTTAGCCAAGGGTGAGCATCAAAGAAGGCTTTCACAGGAAGGCAGACAATATGGGTGTACTAAAGGAAAGTCCATGCAGGCTGTCATTGTTAAAATTCACAATGTTTCCCTGCTGGCTCCAGCTAAGTACATTGTAGCAGTTCTTATTGACATCAGAAGAGCCTTTGACAACCTTTGATGGCCAGCATTCCTTAATGGGCTTAAAGGTAAGGGAATCTCCCGTAACCTAAACTTTCTCGTCAGAAGTTACCTGACAGATGGAACTGCTATGATCGAATGCAGGCATGTCCCTGTCTGGAAAACGATTGAGAAGGGGTGCCCACAGCGCTCAGTCCAGCACTCTGGAACTCCTTCTTCGAAACTCTTCTCAGGAGGCTCAGGGAGACTGACTGCGAGCTATACACCTATGTGGATGATCTGGCTGTGCTGATCTTCTCAGAGTCGTTCCGCCAAATTGAGGCAAGAACCCATCATGTGCTCCAAATTGCCAACCAGTGGTGCGAGTATTACGGGGGTTTGAAAATGTTTGGAGAGCCGCTGACTCAGGCAAAAATTACAGCTATCACGAGCTCCGATCCAAAACTCTTCAATTCAGCTAAGTCTTGTCCAGGCATTTGTGCTGACCAGGCACATCAAACGTCCCAATTTATTTGAAACTTCGTTTTTGGCAGTCTGAATGAAGCTGTTGTCTTGTTGAGGTGTCATTTGTTGCCTGCGCTCATGAGTGCTCCAACCCAGTTCCATTTGTGGTTTTTCCCTCTCTGAGGGCAGACAAGACTGATTCCCTTTGCCCCTGCAGCCACACATGGGCCTATTGTGACGCTTCCGTTTGTGGTGAGAAATCTTAAATAAATTCAATAGCGAATAAAACTCTGTGTCTAATTACATTCAGCCATTATCATACATACATCATACTCCCCTCCACACTTAGTTCTATATCGCAAAACATTCTTGATTAATTAATCGTTCATCATCTTTCTCTCCTTTTGACAGAATGATTGCTAAATAGACAACTTAATTCGAAACCTAATGCTTCAAACACCCAAATAACCTAAACAACCAACCACATTCCCTCAATAACATTGAGATATTGTTGGTGCCATCAATTTTCATTCTCCTTATTTGTAATATAATTTGTTTTTAGTTAGCCAACTTCTTTTCTGGGTAGCACAACGACTGGGACCAGATGGAATTTACAGAAATAAGATCCACACTTAATGACAAAATTTATTTTTGGGAAGGAGCACCCCAATTGAGTACACACTTTAGGTAACACAACATCCAATGCAATACACATTGATACGAATTTTAGGGTACATAAATTTAAATTTGTTACACAATTATACGTGGCATAAGAGGCACACTTGTTTTTAGACCGCAACACGAACATTGAAAAACACAATATGCTTTTTGAATACTCAATTATCATGTAATGTACACGATACAGATAACACCACATAGAAGACAAATTCCAAATGAGTACTAAAACTATACAAATAAGCGTACAAAATAGGATTCACATTACAACTTTGTAAGTATTATCAATGAGGCTGTAGAATATCATCACCGAGCGAGGATGAGTATTTTGAACATCTTCTATGTGCTTGGATATTTTAAGAATCAGTTTCTTCATAGGAGGGAACCTGAAAAGAAAATATAGCTCATTACTACTTTCCTCTAATTATACTAGACACCTTGCTGCGTAGGTGGCAAAAAGGATTCAAGGAAATATCGTTTGTATACCTTTTTAAAACTGGTTCCAAACTTGTGACTGGATCGTCGAGCTCTACCCAACTGCTGATGAATCGAATAAACTCATCTTTTACTGTCAGCGCTATCACCTCAACTCGCACGTTGTTGGAAAGTCTTTGGACAACTCCAGATAGGTTATCAAGAATCTACGCATCAAAATAATGGTCAATCAGAGAACGAGTACCATTCACGTTTTCCTTATATGGTACTGCATTGTATGGGAGGAGGTGGATAACATTCTTATTTGAAATAAGCGCCATGAAGCTCGAGGGAATAACACGCGTGTTAGCACAGTATTGCACAAAAGAGTGAGCATGAGTTGTACATTTTGAGATGGGTGCTAGCCGATGGTCATAAATTTAGAAGTTAGTGGAGCACTAGCACTACCTGCATCGACTTTTGCCAGACCCAATCCAGGATGGTGGAAGAGACCTGGATCCTCAGTCCGTCATAGTTGGGACATGGTACTCAATCCACTGAATTGACGCAGTATCAGAATACCTGATCCATGCGCTGGGATCCCCAGTGGGCTTCCAAGCGACTCAACTCCTCCACAACTTAGTTTCGATCCATTTGGACCCTCTGGCATGGGAAGTCGTCATCCCTCTACTCCAGACTCCACCCTTCAGACTCTGATTTCATCTCCTGCATATTTTTGTAATTTGTGAACTTTTGAAATACACTAATTTTAGATTGTGAGAGGGAAAAAAAATTGGGAATACCTAGAAGAAAGCAAGCCATGGCCTAACTTAATCCAAATTAATATTACCAAAATATTTGACCTCGAACCTTGGCAAACAACTAGATATAATTTGCGTACCATATGGGAATTAATAGACCACGATTTTATAAATAATGTCATTTCACCTCTAGATCTAAATTCCAATTTTCCTGATTGGTATCGCACATTTTCTTGCCTTCATTAGCTTGTGTGAAGTGTGGATGTGTCAGCATAGAAATACTTCGCACAAGGATATCAGTTTTAAAGCAGTAAAGTTCTGTACCAGTTGAAGCTATCAACTCACCCCCAGGGCTTCACATCTACCAGCATGACAGTTGATAAAGAATGTGACCAAGCCTACTTAATAGGAGATGCCAACAACTCCTCAGGTAGCAAACCCAAAAAGTAATAATACATAATATATCACGTTTTCTTCGATCTGAGAGCCCCTGAGATGGAAGAAATTTTGGTTTTCTTAGCTTTTCACAGGTTGGCACTCTTTGCAACAGCAACCACTAGTGTATATTGTGGTATTATGAATATAACAGTACGCACAGGTTAAAGCACAATAATGAGGATACTGCTCCACCAAATTATGCCAAGGTGTGATGCTGTCCATTCATAATCTGTACAATCCCGTCACAATTCATAATAAACAAGTGTCTCATAACCTTCCTGCTTGAATAGCTATTCATCTACCGACTAATTTGGTACAATCAAACACATGTTCATCACCTGAGTTTTGTAGATCTTCATATTGCCGACATTAACCATTTCTATGAATGTTACTATAGGAACATTTACCACATTTCTTGGTAAGGAAACTGGGTCTTGTTTGAATGGCTTTAAAAAGTAATCCAACACTTCGTTAAAACTGAGTTTCCTTTCTGAAGACTTGCTGAAAAATATCCATAAAACTAACTCACACCATATTTTGCACTAATGATCTATTTAGTTCTATTTTCACTTTCTGACAAATCCCAGTTCAGAAAAATAAAACATACAATAACGAATAATGGAGAAGCAAGTTAAATTCAATTAAGCAGGGAATAGTCTATCTCATGTATACTTGTATATACTACGCTCATTATCGCGAGTCTCTCAGAACACGAAAAAAGCTTCTAAACATTATTATTGTTATTCAGCTATTCCCTTTCTGAATGCTCTGCCCTGACCAAGCCTCAGGTACTGGGTCTGGCCAGGGTATGAAGTTTCCTCAGATCTCTTCCCATCAGACCACAGTATCATACAAAGACATTTATCCATTTTGGAGTAGGTGAAATGATTGCACTTACTAACATACCTTATGTCCTTTCTAGTTACGTACAGTAGCTTAGGCCCAACTCATTTGTCAGACCTGAAGTGAAACATTTACAGCCTCTCACCCTATTAGAGTTACAAAAAGTCTGATGTTTCCATTTGGAGTACTCCTTAACTGTCCCCTTTAGTAGTGCTCCAGGTACTTCAAAGTAAGCCATTGGAGTAGATTAGTAGAGGAAAACCAATCAGCGATCTCCCTTCCTTCATTTCCAGGAGTAAAGTAGATTTTAACTCTATTAGAGCTGGTTTTTAGCTAAGCCACTCCCTACATCTCCCCACTGCTTTCTGACAGTGTGTTAGTACAACTTACAAAATGCCTACCAGTCATTATTCCAATAGTTATATTGCTGTGCCACTTTTTGAGCATGGAGGTACAGCAGTAGATTTCTGCATGAAACCCCATTGGAGTAGGACTCAGTACAATGCGTTCAGCCCAAGATTTTTAGATTTTTGATAAATCAGTCTAGATATATAAGGTCAGAACGCCTATACTGTTGCCTCCCATTATTCCAAAGGGCTCCTACAATTCGGCCCATATGTAAAACTCACTCTACACAAATATAAGAAGGTGCCATCTAAACTTTATTTGTAATTTTTTGCTACAATAGGTCACTGTAAACAAAAGTTCAAAAATTAAACCATAGCAACGTGAAACCTATCTTCTAGGTAAACAAAACTAACAACACTAGATCTGAAAAGTGATTCATGATGGCTGTGAACATTCATATAACGGAAATCCTCATTTCGGAGTAAAGAAAATTCTATGGGTAACCGTAATGGCACTGAATACAACCAAATCAAATTCAAGCGTAAAATTGGAATGATCCAGTGAATCGACAATACCTCTCTTTGCCCATAGCTCGTATCCTGACAAAGCCTGGATCATTCCCTTTAGCAAGAAGCAAAGTTGGGGCACCAAGTTGATCGCATAATGTCTGTATTTCATCCAGTGTCTGAAACATTCACTGCAGTTGAACAACCAGATCTATTCAAACTAATAATAAGAAAGCATACGATTCAATTAGAAAAGAAAATGGGTGAGAGAGAGAGAGAGAGAGAGAGAGAGAGAGAGAGAGAGAGAGAGAGAGAGAGAGAGAGAGAGAGAGAGAGAGAGAGAGAGAGAGAGAGAGAGAGAGAGAGAGAGAGAGAGAGAGAGTAAATTTTATTAATAAATACTACAACATATAGAACTCAAATCATGGTATCATTTTTCATCCTCAGCAATACACACAGTAAAAAAAACACAGATTTGCACACAAAACGACGTTAATTTCTTGCCCTCCGCTGAATGGTCTCATTCATAGTGGTTATGTTCAACAGTTTTTTTACAGTAATGTGAGGAATGATATAAACTTGTTGACTAATAGAAGACTGTGTGAGACTGGTTTGGCTTTTCATGGTCATGCTCCTCAAAACATCTAGAAAATGCACCAAACAATGTCTTCAAAAGCCACTCTAACAATTAATTAATTGGTGATTAAACTTGAAAAATATCTTCAACAAATCAACACTCATTTTGATTCTCTATAAACATCTCTGCAGAAACAATATAAATGAGAATGTTGGCTAAAAAAGAAAATAGGTTTCTTAGATTTTAGCAAAAATGGCTTCAATTACACTCACAGGATCTTCAACTAGTCCAATACCTCCATACTGTTTTTCGTTACTACTTGTTTTATAACCCATTGAAGATAAAATCCAAAATCTACGTTGGACTGTTTTTTTATATTTCCTTTCCTCAGTCCCATATACATAACGAAATTTTTATCATTCTACAAACTGGCTTTCCGGACAGTTTATGTCTACCTGGTAGAACCTGAGAGCTCTATTTAAAAATGGGCCGAGCTCAACATTCTGCAACTGATTGGGTTGTTCTTACCTCATACGTCATTTAAGGGATTGTCAACCTGACTTTTCTGTGAGAAAGTTTTTCTTTCTTCTGTGAAAAAAGTTGACACTACATAAATTTCACGATTTCGTGGGGTTTACCTGGTTATTTTAAAGACATTATCAAACGTCCAGCATGCAGATAGCTTACTGGACTAACAACATTATTTTTGTGAACACACTAGTATTGTATGAGCGAGATTTCTAAGCCAAAGACTGTAATAAAATCTATATCTGAGAAACTACTAGGAAAAAAAGCATCTGTTTGTTATTTTTTTATAATTTTATTCACTTCTTTTCAATCAAATTGTCGAAGCCGTTTTGAGAAGAAAAAAGAGTTTTCTTCTCGAAAAAAGAGTTTTCTTCTCGGTACTAGACTAGTTTATGTGTAAACTATGATCTTTGAAGTCAGTTTTGCTTCGATTTTGTTAATAATCTTATTTCGGTGTTCCATGCAGGTAAACAACACATCTTAGCTGATTCGCTCCAGCAGTTCTCTCTCAATCATGTTCATACATACCATTTTCTCAAATGGGAACTTTGTACTCAGAAGCCTTAAATGTAATTTTTTTAAAAACCAAAATTCTTTTTGTTAGCCGATTACACAACCTTCCTACCAACTTCATAAGGTTAAGGAAAGTAAAAAAAGGTGTAGATAGAAAATGGTATCCTCAGACCATGTGAGAGCTGACTTACTTGTCAAACTGACCGTAATATGAGGATTAGCAGTTTTCTCCACTAATAACGAGGCAGGCTGTGTAAGATAATAAGGGTTCAAAGGAGGGAAATAGGTGGATGAAATGCAAGAACAATCCAGAAAAAAGACGAGTTGAACCTGATTGGGGGATTTACTCTAGTGTAATCCGGAAAAATCATTTGTCCATAATAATTCAACGATTCATCATTCAAATATCATAAGGTGAATAAGATAATATTGAGTTCACCTGCAGTGTATTGGAAAAATAAACTTTCAAATTCATGGCTCGTAGGTCCTTGAGAAGACTGTAGTGCTCTGGTTTCATAACAGAACACCCCAACGTGCAAAACAATACATCAACAAGTGCAGGCCTGCCATCATCATCAATTGACAAGACTAGGTTCTCAAGGTTCATTGTAAAACCAGTCACACTCTTAATATTCTTGGAGACATCCTTTGTCAGAATCTTTTGTCTAAAGGGCAAATCAGTGTCAATTTAGGGCATTAAAAAGATGACAGTTTACCAAATTAATAAAATAATGTGTGAAGTTAGGACAAAACCAGTAATTATTGAGGTTCTTTATACCAGTTGTAACCAATAGGTTATAAACAGTCTACTCGATAGACATTTGAACTAAGTTTTAAATGCTGTCATATTTTCTGACGATTGGCAGCCCTGGTTGTTCATTTTCATTACATTATATCCTGGCAGTGCTTTTTGTTTCTGATGTGGGATAAGGGCTAGTGCAAGGATGCTCAAATACCTAATCAAAGAAAGAACAAAAACAGTGCACAACAGGCTGATACAACGATATATCTGGGGAATATACTAAAAGGCGTGCCTTAAAACCTTGTATTACACTCCCACTTTCGTACAGGTGAAAGTTTACGACCCTTAAGAATTGTTATAACAAAATGGTGGTTTCAAAACTCACAATATTTAGGCTATGAGGAAAAGAAGTGCTCATTAATGTTGCAACACTTGCAAACATTCCTGAGATTACTTTATTCTCAGATTGATTTACTAATGAGTATTAAATCAAAAAATCAATACTATTGTTAAGGTGTCATACTAAATGTTAGAGGGGAGCACGCATGATAACGACCAAATGTACTCGAAGTTTGGAGATATATTCGCAATTACAGATCGGAGATTTACCACTATAAACAGGGAACTGGGTGGGAGTAAACACTAATGCGGGTGATAGGACGACGCCCTGACAAGATTACAGCCCCGTTCACACTGCCCACACCAGGGTGTTTGAGAAGCCTAGTCAGCACCAATGGCCCCACACGTGTTTTCACTGAATTAAAGAATCGTCCCAATAAATCACTCCCCCCTTTATGAAGTACCTGTCCTTAAGTACTAATGGACATCGCAGTTTCTTGTCATGTACTACAAATGGAGTGCTGCTGCTAAAAACCTTATCAAGAACAGAAACGTTCGAACATCATGATGGGCAAAGGAGTGGGTTGCAGCAGAAGGAAAGAAAAATTGAAGGCAAGGGAATTTTCCGAGTAAATCGGGACATTTGAGGAGCCCAGTTAGCACAAATGCCCCAGATAATCCTCCACTAAATTTAAGAGTTCGATTCATTCCAGTACATTATATTTTTAAACAGTTTTTTTAGCCAGAATTCATTCTATTTATAAAAGAGGGAAAAGAAACTGGCTAATTGATTGCAAACCAATCTCATTGATAGTTAATTTAAGCAAGATCAAAGAAAAATTAGTCTAGGAAGAAGCTTTTGGCTATTAGCACAGTGTGCTGCACTTCTCCTTGACCTCCTAAAACCTTTTGACGTGCTTTTCCACCCTTTACTTTTAAGAGAATTTTAGTTTCACTTACACAAGTTATAATTAGTTAAGGCCATACCCATGTACTTGGCAGGAATTAATTCAAATTTTGGGCACAGGTAGTGAATAAAGAATAATGAGGGCTTCCAAAGTGTAAATAGTGTACGTGACGTGACGTAAACAAATATAATGTAAACTATAATTAACCTAGATTACATGATGTTATCTTTAAAGCCAATAAAAATGAGAAAATGGTGTAGATACAATTGATGCACATGTACTTGAATGAGATTGAGATCAACCATCAGCTCAATGAAATACAACGATCTAATCAATACAATACATTACTCACTTCAATTCTTCTAGAAGGCCGTCGTATCTACCACCTGTGCAAATAACGCATCTCTCGAGTATTTTTATTTTTGCCCTGTGGTCACATGTGATCTCAAATATCAGACCATTGTAGTGACTAGGATTTCGAAACAGCGAGGGTTTTATTATGACCGGGCACTGAAAAAGAACAAAAGTTGTCTAAATCAATTCACAGCTGATCCAAGGACATAGATGCACTCTATTTCTATTGAAAAATTATAATAATTATGCTAATATTACTCAATTTTACAAGGCACTACTAACATTTTCTATTATCTTCCCCAACAGTATACCTCCTGCATTTTTACTTTCCGCTACCCAAAGAGAAGGAAAGTAGAGTAATCGTGTCAAAAAAAAATTTGGGTTTTCTTTAGATCTTTACGTTTTGAGGCCTACTGAGTCTAAAAAACCTAATTTCAGCGCGTGGTCTGTGTGTGTGTGTGTGTGTCTGTAGTCCGAAAGTACCGAACCCCCACACAGTGCTACAAATGCCAGCGCTATGGCCACTTGGCAGTGGCCTGTACAAGAGCTGTTGTGTGCGCCTAGCCACATCTGAGCAAGGAATGCAAGCGTGAGACTTCCCTCAAGTGTGCCAATTGCGTCGAACGCAAGTGCCAACAGGTCTCGCACTCTACACGAGACGCACGCTGTACCATTCGTCAGCAAGCGATTGCCCTCAGGAGTCACGAGTGGATTATGAATAGGTTAAAAACAGTTTGAATCCTTCAGCACAACACAGATAAGAGTTCCCCTGGTTATGGCTGAGTCGCTGCAAAATGCACTCAAGAAACGCTGCAGTGTTCTCGCCATACAGGAACCATACACAGGATCCAAAACTCTTGGTCTGGGATCGCAGGCACAAGTGGTGGCTGGAGCAAGAATGGGAGCCAAGGCAGCAGTAGCCTGCATTGCCCGTCCATTGACATGCTCCCACTCATCCACCAGAACAGCCAGCACTTGGCCACTGTGCTCATCCGAGCCGGTGGCTTTGAGCTGGTTGTAATATCATTTTACACACAATTTGGTGCACCAGTAGCTAACAGCCTTCAACTACTCGAGCTGGCTCTAGCAGGCCCATCTGGACGACCCTGCATAGTCTGTGCTGATGCAAACGCCAGATCACCATTGCGGGGAGCCCCAACCCTTTATGGGGTGGGCGAGGCGTATACAGAGCTGCTCACCAGGTACAACTTGGTTGTTGCCAACGACCCCACGACAGAGGCGACCTATGATGGTCTGGGAGGAAGGTCGTGTATAGATGTCACAGCTGTGTCTCACACCCTGCTACTCAAATTGCAGAGTTGGCGAGTCGTACCAGGTGCAATGCAGAGTGATCACATGGTTATTGACTTTGCCATCACAGATGACAACATCCTGTGCAAAGACACGCGTGAAAAGCGATTCCGCACCAAAAATGCTGACTGGCCACAATTCTGTAGGGTACTGGAAGGTGAACTGCGTGCTGCAGACACCGACCTAATAGTGCAAGCTGCCACACCGGAAGAGGTGGACAGCAAAGTGGACATATTTACCACAGCACTGCACTCTGCTGGGCTCTCTGTACTTGGGCAACAGAAGCACAGGGTGATCAAAGTCCCATGGTGGACTGAGGAACTTAATCCCCTCAAGCAAAGTGTAAATAGAACCAGAAGGATGTACCAAAACACTCGTGACCCTCATACCAGAGCGGCACTCCGAAAAGCCATCATCCAACAGAAGAAGACCTTCCACTGCGCTGTCAAACGAGCCAAACGGCAAGGCTGGCGAAATTTTGTGGAAGCGGAGAGCTCTGAGAACCCCTGGGGTAGACATTACAAGTCCTCCATAGGGAAAGCAAACATAGAGCAGGTCGTAGCTGCGATGCAAAATGAGTCAGGCTGGGCCTGCAGCATCGAAAGTTCACTGGAAACCCTCCTTGAGAAGGCGTTCCCTGACGACCAAGTAGCTCGAGACACTGGAGCCCAGAGGGCAGCAAGGGAGCTAATCATGGACCCTCCGAACGAGCCCGACATCCCATTGTGGACAACAGGCGACCTTGGCAGGGCCCTTGCGACCTTAAAGCCCAACAAATCTCCTGGGCCAGATAAAATAGAAAGTAATATGCTAAGGAAGGCTGAGCGGACAATCTCCAGCGGCCTCCTTAATTTATTTAATGACTGTCTGCAGGTCGGACAGTTCCCTACTCAGTGGAAGTCTGTGCGTGTTGTCACTCTTCAAAAGGGAGGAGACTGCAATCAGTCAGACCCGCGATCATCACCACTTAGCCTTCTTTCCATATTAGGCAAAACATTAGAAATCTTGATGTTGCAGTCCCTCGAAGGAGTCTTTGGCCGCAACCTCACAGGCAGGCAATACGGGTGTACCAAAAGAAGGTCAACGCAGGATGTCATTGTCGAAATTTGGCATGTTTCCCTGCTGGCACCCGCTAAGTACATGGTAGCAGTTCTGATTGACATCAGAGGAGCGTTTGACAACCTTTAGTGGCCAGCGCTCCTTAATGAGCTCAAAGGTAGGGGAATCCCCCGCAACCTGTACGCGCTCGTCAGAAGTTACCTGATGGACAGAACAGCTACGATCGAATGCAGGCATGTCTCTGTCCAGAGAAAGAGTGAGAAGGGGTGCTCACAGGGCTCGGTCCTTGGACCAGCACTCTGGAATGCCTTCTTCGAAGGTCTTCTCAGGAGACTCATGGAGACTGACTGCGAGCTGTACGCCTATGTGGATGACTTGACTGTGCTGATCTTTGCAGAGTCAGTCCGCCAAATTGAAGAAAAAACCAAAAAAGAAGAGTGTCTTTTAGTCACCCATACCAACATTTCGTTCTCCATAATTATTTCTGTATATATATGTTGAACGTTGATATAAGCCAAGTTAACTCAGAAAAGGAGATTTGTCGAATATTAATTTATCGGTATTCTAATTGTCTCAAATACGGCTCTAACGATTTCGATCAAACTTATGGAGTAGTCTCAGCTAACTAATCCCTACATTTTGTTCTTCATAAATGTTTCTGAGGAAATGCGTTGAACGAAGATATAGTACCCGCATATGCAGCTGGTGTTCGAACTTAAAGGGGTGGCGGAAAGTTGTGTGTTGCTACACACCGCTCGTTACAATACATAAAGCTCTCTGCATATCACTCCCAACCCACTTCTACATCCTGACCATATAATTTTGTTACAGTCCAGAAGCTTCTTCAGCCACAACTCCTTCAAAGCCTTAGTGCGTACCCTTTCAGTCAATGATTAACACCCGCTTGTGGCCTGGAAGATGGAGAACTAATGTTCCTCGATGAACCCGTTTTACACACCATGTTCATCTGATTCTTTTTTCAAAACTCAACTGTAAAGATTCATACAAACAAGAAGATGAAAGTACAGAGTTGAGCTGGTTGGAGCAGATTTTTTCTCTTTTCGTCAACTTTATTAATGCGGATGGTCACAGAATAGTTTGTTTTTTTTTTTACTGGGGACTCATCAGAAACCCCATTCTTGTAAGAAGTTCTCATACTACTTGAATGCAACTCACTGTGAAATCGTCATGATTGGAATATCAATTCCACAGTCAGAACAAGAAAGGTCCCCCAGATGTTGATTGATCAATCAATGGAAGCACCACAGTACATTCCAATTTTGACAGCTCACTCTTATTTGAATGTAAAGTAAATTGTAAAGTAAACTTGACTTAATTCTATTTTTTTTTTTTGTACCAACATCAAGACAAACATTACAACTAGAATTTTGAAGAAGGTACGCATATTGTACTGCATGACTGCCATTGTGGGCACCCCAGTACACAGTCTAGAAGTCATATTCCGAGAAAACTCATCAGAGCTCGGGATCGCTGTAATTTTTGCCTGAGTCAGCAGCTCTCCCAATTTTCCAACCCGCTTTTAACAAATGGTGTCAGAAGTTCCCAACTTCAACGCACTACTTCATTCTAAGAACTCTAGAAGGCCAGAAAGAGAAAAAGAAAATAAAAAATTAAAGAGAGAAACCGATGAGAATTCTCGAGTGCGAGATTCACTGATGCAGTGTGAAGTTCCAGCAAAAAGTAAAGTGGTGACGCGCCTACTACGAGTAAAATGTGAAAGTAAAGTAGGTGCCCTTTCCCTGTCACCTTCTTCTTTGACTTGGCATTAAAGCTTTGATATACCTACACGTTCTTTGAATCTGTGATCAGACGACATTCCGTTAGATTAAAAAAAGAAGCAGCCCTTACTTCAAATTTGTCACATTCTTTTACTATGAGTTGCAGTTGCTTCATTGCAATCTTGGAACGTGATATGACTTCTGGGTCTTTTAAAATTAGGTCAAGTTTGGGCTCAATTTCTTTTAAACTTCCTTCAATCTCCAACCATTGAAATATGATGTTGATTGCTGACTCAGACAGATTAAGATTCCTGAGATTTTGAAGGAGTACTGATGATTTCGATTCAATCTAAAAAAGAAAGAGATGAACACTATACAAAATTGTGTGAGACCAAAAACGCAAAATAATACTACTGGTGTCTTTCTACTCAATGCACTGATTTCACAAGTACGTTTTACAACCAAAATACAACAACAAAACACATGAACAATGTTACAGTTAAGCATCACTTGGATGTGAATTCAGTTTAAACAATTTTTCAGGGCATATCATTTTTTCTTCAATAAATTCTTCACATCTTAAAAGAGAACCATCACATATATAAAGCTGACTGTCCCTAACTTGGGATGAGCACTACGGCCTGATGCCCTATTGTACCATTCCAGGCCAAGCGTCCTAAGGAATGTCAAGTACATCTACAAGTCTCCATTGATGTCCACCCTTGAAGAAGTTGTACCAAAGACTGAAAATCACTCCTTTCAAGTCTGTGGTGCTGGGCCAGGGAATGGTGGGGATATCTTCACCTGTACGACACCGCCTACACCAAGGGGTGCCAACTATTCCCATAAGATACAGGTGTTTGTTCAGTTTTCAGTGCCACGTGATGATACCCACTATCTGCCTAAAGCCCTTCCTCTCCTCTACATCTTGTGTCCATGTGTTGGTGGATAAAGCATAGCATAGGGTAACTATTTGTAGTATTGTTAGCCTCAATCCCACCCCTTCCAGACAGTCTGATGCATTGTCCACTGATATTCTCTCACAGTCCTGGCCACTAGTGACGAGGATGCTCCACAGCTAAATGAGCTCCCTTATTTACCAGACTGGTCAATCAGCGTGATCTTTTTTGGAGCTAGGTATAAGGGTATAAATATAATCGAGGCCAAGTCTGAGATTATTTGGAGTTTCTATCAGAGGAGAGGTTTCAATGCCAATACCCCATTCCTCTTTTTTTCCAATGTCTCTGATGTAATTCCAAAAACAAAAAACGTAAACAAATAAATAACAAGGAGCTCCTTTTAACGTTAGGTATAAATGAATTCTTAAAAAAAAACAACAATATTTTGCTCCACAACACTTAAACGAAATAGAGTAGAATATTCAGTGGAAATGTCCACTGAGAAAAAGAAAAGAGTTTCTGATCGTGATGACGATATGGACAATGCAGCAGCTAGTATTGAGGTAGTTGCGGCCATTGGGGATGTGCTTTAGGCGAGGTAAAATGGCAATTTAAGGTGTTACAATTAAAGAAAACCGCAGTGACCCATCTATACCCTTCAGGATTTTATGATTCAATGCACAAATAATAATGAAGACAAAACAAATCGAAATGAGTAGTTGGGATGCTACTTATACCTTCAACTTTCTAATATATTTTAAGTAATTAAAAAAAAACGTTATTAATACTCTTCAATGTAGGATTGGCCGAACAAGGTCATGGCACTGAACTCTATCAGGAAAGTGTCCAGCTTTTTCTTACCCTCTGGGAGTTCAATTAGCCAACAAAACAGCCCAAATCATTCAGGCTTATGCAATTGGATTACGCTTAGAAATGTTCATCGTTATAAATAAATGATTGATTATTTGATATATTTATTAGAGCTATAAAAATAATCCAAATAAAAAGGTAAAAATTGTAAAGGTGTGTACTATGTAAGCCAATGTGTGAATTTTTTAAAATTTTACATTTTTTGTACTTCTTAGCTAGAATATTTCTTGTACATATTATTCAAAAACTCTTCAATTCTTATTATACTCTAACATTTGCAACTCTTTTCATTTCTATGTTAGTTTATACAACAAAAAAACAGTCCTCGGGCATAAGTTTTAATGTCAGTTGTTGTAAAATAAAATTTTTTTTTTCCAAAATGTTTTCTAGTTTGTTTTTAATTCTTCCTTCCTTTTTTATGTAGTTACCTGGAAAAATGAAAGATGAATAAATTAAGAAATTTCGGTATTGCAGGTTTTCCCTAACAGAATGTGATTGTCCTTGTGCCCACTGATAAGAGGCCAATTGGATTGGATAGGCGTCCAATTAAGAATTTCAATTTTAACAAGAATTTATGATAGTAACGTTCAATACAACAACATTGTGTGGTATTGAAGCGATGAAAAGGTATTTTTCACTTCTGGTCCTGGGATAGAATTAGGTAAAATTAGACTGTGGGATGTGTTAATGGGACCCGTCTATCAACGTTACCTGTGATAAGCTCCCGAATAAAAACGAAACAATACAAAAAAAGAAGAAGAAAAACGAAACGAAAATAATTTGGCTTCAATAAAATCTTACTGTTAAATTAATGGTAAGAGAAAACTTGACAATAAAAAAAACGTAGGTATATGTATCGGTGAATGAAACTTCTTCAGGCAATATTCATCGTCATAATGACGAACTAACCCCCCCCCCCCCTAGTTCCGTGTATGTAAAGTTATATTTGGGTATTGACTAGCTCATGATCAAAGTAGGTGTGATTCAAATCATTAGTGGCATTTTTGCAGAGTTAGAAAAGCATCTTTCTGCTTTTTGGATTTATATTTCTATCCACAGTGTTTTCACGGAGATGTTTACACATTGTGTAAATCAATTAGATGGTTTGTTGCTTAATCAACGTCAATAAGAGTTAAGGTCTTAAACATTCCATTGCATGAGACTTACTTCGTCTTGTTGCCCCATGTACTTGCCCAATTTATATACAATTTGATACACCAATGTACATTAAGTGTTTGCACTGATTGGAGTTGGAGCATCCATCCAAACCAGCAATTCCTAACTGAGTTCCAAAATTCAATTTGATTTTACTGATTTTGACATAAGAGAAAGCGTAATCTCGGCTTTTGTTTGGTGTACGAGTGGCCCCTTGACCAGTTGAGAGTGCCTGTAAATACATGTTAGCTTGAAATAGCAAATAACTGCAAACTTACCAATACTTTGACAAAGGAATCATGAAGCTCAGTTTTAGTGACGTTGATCGAGGAGCTGGATAAGCAAATTTGTATCAAAGATGTAATTAGAATGCTGTGATTCAGATGTATAGCACAATTTCTTCTCAACAACTGAGGAAAGGATTTTAGCAGTTCGTGGATAACAGCAAACACTTCAATGTCTGGCATTAGTTCTCCTATAATAGCGAGAAAAATATTGATAACCTCAATACAATTTGAAATCTCAAACTTGAGTACTCAGAAAAGAGACAATTTTTCTTCGAAAAATCCCCTTGCATGCCAATATTCATTTGACTTTTGGCATTCCATTGGTTTCAGGGGTAATTTAATTAGATTGATTCCGGCACCTGACGAGTTTTCCTCTTGTCCTCATCTCACTAGCTTTACATGACACACTCCAAAGGTATCTTCAACTCAAATTATGAACAAGAAGGAATAGGAGATGGCCATGGACACATTAGCAGTTGAAAATTTGCCATCAAGTGTTTATCAGTGAGAGTGGCGAGGCCCATCTCTGCTTATTACATTCCTATTAATTGGGTTAGTTCTGCCAGTAGGTAAATTACTAAAGTTAACGTACCTGTTTGGTGAGTGTATTTACGTCGAAAGCGATCACCCATACTATCTCACCAGCCAGAGGAGACAGACACACCAAACAGGTACATTACCGAACCAATCATTCATTTGATGACTATGAGAGTACTAGCTTCTAGGATCTCCGTTCATATTTACTCTAAACTGATCTCTTAGGGACAGCCTTCTACATCAGTTAGGGAAAGTGCTTTTTATAGTTAGTTTGTCTGTTTCTTATTCAGTGGTATATGGTAGAAAATTATCCAGTGACATACTAGGGGAGTGTTGGCTAAGTACTATGGGACGAAAATGAAGGCTTGAACCTCACATATAATACTTTTCTTCTGACCACAGAGGCGATGAGGGAGCTTCATCAAAGAAACGAGTAAGACTACAATTTATCATACTTGCAATGTGCAACGTCAGTTGGATGGAAAGTCTTATCAAACGAAAACCACGAATAATGATTAGGCTAACAACTTTGTATACACTCAAGTCTGCTATTTTCAGTAGGCCCGCAAAACCTCTCTAGAGCAGTTGGACAGCTTATGATGAATGGCTGCTGCGTTGACATCGAAATGTCTGAATAAAATATAAGCCATAGATTACGAATTATCTACCAAGACATTTTGAATTCTATGCAACTTTTAATTCTGTTCTTCAAGGGTCAAGGGTGTCATTCAATAAAGCTTACCTATTGATGAAGAAACAATGTCAAATGAGCACTCTCGATGTTCCCGTGGATGGATCCCAACTGGCATTTCTTTATATACCTTCTCAATAGCATACCGCTTAAAATTTAGTACGGACGGATTTTGTACAACATAACTGGAAATATACAGATAAAAGACTTTGAAGCAGCTTCATGGATAGAATATAGAATTGTAAGCCTTCACACCACACTTAAATTCAACATAATTATTCTCACAGACATGACAACATACACAACTTTGCTTTACTGATGATTTGTCAAGAATGTTGGTAGAGTGTGTGATTATCGTCACCTTGACAAACAACAGTTTCCCGGGCCAATTCACGCGTTCCCCACACTTACCTTGTGTCGCCCATTTGTACACCAACTCAACTCAATTCCACACGTATAATACAGCCCTCCTCACGTTCACCGAGTTTCATTTTTATTTCGATCCTCAAGCTCCCCCTCTCGTGCACCCAACAGTATTATAATGTCATAAAACTTAATTACATTGTTTTCTGCACATCTCACTCTAGTGCACCTCACACCAGAGGTATTCATCCGCTCCATGTTGAATTCTGAGGGAAACTGTAGGCGTATCGGTCAATTTTTCTGGGCAGTTCTCAGCCAGAAGGATGGAGCTTGCTGACCACCTTGCAGAAATGAAAACATGGATGAAAGGCCACTCTTGAGCCTCCCAAACTGCTGGGCAGTGTAGGAGGATGTATGGGTATGGCATCATACTGCAAGATTCTCATGAGGATGCAGAAGAAGAAAGAAAAGCTGCCATCGCAAAGAGGCATGAAGGCCAATGTGATGCAATGTGCTAAACAGCATTCAGGAGTAAATGCATAGGGCCACTAGGAGCAGACTAGCTCTCCTACGCCACATTATTAAAATATTTAAAACATCTGCTGCACGCAAAAGGCCATACATAACACATTTTTAATCATTAATAGTAAAATCAAAATGACTAATCTACTCGAATTGAGAATATCAATCATATTATCAAATAGTGAGCAACTACTGTACGTATAAAGTTAGTTATAGTAAAACATGGAGGATACCGAACGCTAACAATTGATTATTGCTCTGTACAGCATACATACTCCACTAAATACTAAAATGATATGCATGCATGACATCTTGAACTATCGCCCCAAATTAATATCATGCATTCATGGTCAAATCATTGAAATGGTTACAACAGTATTAAATAAATAATTTGTACAAAACAAAGCTTGTTTTTACCGAGCAAATGGCATTTGCAGGTCGACAGTAGCGTGCACTACACCCCCAACATTTGTCATGAGACTGACACCATTTTTTGGGGCTTGCCCAGGGGTGAGAAGAGGAGGTGAAAAAGAGACAGCACCAAACTTGTGAAAGACTGTCCGTAACCGTTCTTCAGCAATGCTCAGAGAGCATATGTGCCAGAATGATTTAAATGTAGACATGTTATACGTTGCCTCAAACGCAGCTGACATGGTCTGAAAAAATAAAAATGGATGGTAATATTTGCAATTTGATCGTTCAAAGAGTTAACAATATTCAAATCTAGAATATTAGAGCATTGAAAAGAAACAGAGCCAAAGGGGCCCAACGACTGATGCACATCATCCTCACACAAAGGCTTTTGAAATTACGAGGCAAGGCAAATTATGCTATGTTGTACAAAGCATAATACAAATTGCCTCATGCTTGGGTAAACTTTACCGAAAAGTTTGCCAATTTGAATTGATTAAGTCTTAACAGTCCTCAAGTGCATCTATAAGTATATTCTGAAAGTTGTTTATAAGAATTTATGTAGCTCTGAGCCCACATTAAGATTGATTAGAACCTGACAGTACAGAAGAATAGACTAATCATATTCAATAAAATAGGCCTACGAAATTGGCACCACAAAAGCAAAGCACAACCCACCTGGTTTAGGCACGAAGCTACTAGAAACTTATAATCTTTAGACTGAGGATTACTTAGTGTTCTTCTAACCATATCTTTTACTTCCCCTTCATCGAGTTTTACAACAGAGAGACAGTCATGAGCTAATAGTTCTTCAGAAGATGGCCGGTCATCAATGTCATGGCAAAGCATTCGTCTGCAAGAAAACAATTACCTGATGTAAGTTTAAATAGGTAAGCAGTATTATTATCTTGAAATTTCCCATCGCAAATTACACTTTTATTACTGAAGTGATATGACCAAAACAAACGCAATGTTGCTAATTATTTTATGACCATTATTACACTTCCATCAAATAGCTTAAGGGATATACCCAAAATAAGGGCATCAGTAAAATCCGCCCTAAACTAACTACAGTTATCGCAGTGATCAAAACACTAAATATTTTTAGTCTCCAAAACGACTCCAACAATCTTTTGTGAAGATACAACAAGTATACTATAAGATATAAGTACAATCGTATAAGTATAATAAGTATACTATAGTACAAGAACACTATAAGATGCCCATTCATGGAGAAATGATGTGAGCAACACAATAAATTACAAAGCATTTAGATGAAAATCGATTTTACTGCACTTTTTTCCTAGTACCATAATCTCCATTCAGTGATTATTAACCTTGTCAACAACAAAAAATCAGATTTGCAGTCTCATTAATTCTCTGTGTACTGATTGCTCAATAATGATCGTAGCATGAGTAGCAGTACCACAATAATTCTGGAACTGTAGGTGCTATTACTTTGTACCACAGGTGACTTGTTCGACCAATTTAAAATAAATTGTGTGAAAAATAAATTTAATTAGTTGCAAAAGCCATGAAAACAGTGAATTTAGATTGTTAGCTAAGGAAAGTTGTGTAATGCATTGCACCTGATGTTTGTTGGGATCTGTGGGATTTATACGAAAAAAATTGCACTAAAAGCCCTTTTCTTAAAAATATTTGATAATTCATTGTGCTAAAACGTTATTTTCTCATGGATGAAAATTTCACATTACTGTTACATTATCTGTTCCTGTGTACACTAAAGAGTTAATCGAAGTCATTGTGGATATTATTGAGAAAAAATCTATTCGGTGTTTTCACTATAACAGCTATGAATAGTTCTGGACTGAATTTGCTCATACCCTTTGTTTTAGCGTCAGTTACATAAGAGCTAAAAATGAACCAAAGCCTCTGTTTTTCGGCAAAGGTCACTCCTTGCCTTGAGTGTCCTTAGTCATGAGTTTCGTTTCCTTTGTTGTTTTCTTTTGTCTATTACGTAACGTTTTAATCTAGTGCCTTCACGTTTCAAGCTGTTCACTTCTTGCCCGAAAGTTAGCCTGGCCACCCGAACATTTTTTCGTGTTATTACTGGTAATCCAGAACGTGTATTAGGGGATCCCAAGTGAGTAGTTCCGCGCAACCAATTCGGAATCCAATCGGACGCTTACGCGATCGCGTATTTGCTAGAACTGGACACTCGAAGCTGCTGGTATATCCAGTTTCATCGCCACCATTCCGTCTCAACAGAACCGAAGTCAACCTGAAGACGACGCCTCAGGTTGGACGTAAAAGGACAGTGTAGCTGGTGGACTCCTTTTCTTTTGGTCCTACAGGAATTCCTGTTTTATTTTACTCTGAGAGAGAACAATTTCTTTTTTTGTTAATAAATCGTATGTACATCGTGTGGTTCAAGGGCTCTGTTCAAAGGAAACTTCTCCTCCCCACCACATTGAACGTTACACCCTTATTATTGCATCCATGATGATCTACCAGTAAAATATCAAATTTGAGCTTATTTGGTTAACTCTCTCAAATAGTTTCAGACTCAGAGGCATATTAAAGTAAAATGGCGAAGAAAACTAAATAAACAATTGTATGTCAATACCCTTCTTATCCTACTTCAGATGGCTAACGAAACTAAAAATCATGTCCTCTATATCCTCAGTCTCATCTTTTTCCACTCCCAAGATGGGTGGAGGATGCACACGACTCATTTGGAAAGCCAATCTACGATTGTACCCACATTCAAGATAAATTTCTCAAACCCTTTTCTCTACTATTCTAGTACACTCCAATAATCATCAAAAAAACGTTATACTTACAATTATTATTGGTACCACTCATCTTTATCTAATACTGTAGAACCTATAACAGTCCTTAAAAATATCCAACATAATGCACTGCACAACTTTTGTATCCCTCACACGAATCTGATGAACTACATATACAGGGGCTGTAATTTTCATCGAGTTTCTACATAACACCCACGCATTATGATGACTCTTCCCAACCTTATCTTGTCCAGCAATGAACTTTAGTCACTACTTAGTAAAAGTAAAACCAAACAAAACGATGAATAAACAAAATGATGAACGATGTTTTAGAGAATTTTATGTCGATAACATGAATTAAATCTCATTTGGCTTATTATTTTTGTTCAAAGAATGGTTAGAGAAATTATTTCAGAAAACAATATTTATAAATCTACAGAAAGCGATATTTGATCAAAGTGGTTTTGACATTTTGAAAACGTTCTAACCAACACATTTGTTTATACAATTCAGATTTACTTCCCTTCAATCCTCAGATAATGTGTGAGGAAAAAAATACACACGTATTGAATGGTAAAAGAAACTGTTCGATTAAAATTGCGTAAGATGATTTTTGCAATAAGTTAACGGTACCTATTTATTATCTGAACTCTTTGGGAGTAAAAAGACCTATGAACGCCACTTAATAATACAATATTATTTTGACTTACCTTATCAGTTTGTATTCATTAGAGTCTTTGGTATAAGGAATATTTGGAGGGAACACGATATCTTTTGTCCGCAGATTTGATAAAGTTTTATATCTTTCCATTGCAGTATTAAACAGAGGATGAGTCATTTCAAAAAATATGATACCCAAGCTGTAGACATCAACTTTCTGGAACAAAAATATATTGGTCACACCAGTTGGACACGGAGATTACAACTTTGAAGTGCACTAATGACCCACCTGATTGTAAAATGGACGAGGCACTGAGTTATCAAGCTCAGGAGCAACATACAAAGCAGTTCCCACAGCTCCAGTATGAGATATTCCATCTTTTTTGAATGAATCAGTCATATTTGCGTCTTCAGATGGTTCAAAAGCATCACAAGCATCTCGATTAACAGGAACAGGCCTATAAAGCAAACAGAAAATTGAAGGGATGAATTACATTATCAGACGGCTGGCTTGCACAAATCTAGAGATGATACTCCACCATGTCATCTTCTACTGGAAGGTGCATTATTATGAATCATCCATTCACCCCAAAAAAACATTTTTTTCAAAGACGTTTCAACCATAAGGTCGCTTAATATAGCCCATGTTGACATACTATGGTAAGAACTAATCTCAGAAGGCTATGGGAGTGGGTGGTACAAGAAGGGCTCTTGGACTTCAGCTCGGTAAGAAACCCCTAACGACACTGCAAGTAGTGAACATCCATATTTTCTTTCAATTTACAAGGGTCCAATTGGATTTAACTATAGCACACAGTGAGAGTCAAGTTACTGGAAATATGTATATCTTTCATCAAGGTTTCATGGAATTGCTCGCATGGTCTTACTTTTTTTTCGATCGAGTCTCAAGAAGTCAAGCATTTAAGATTTTATTAGAAATTGTGCAGATATGGGAACCAACAATTATAATACAGGATCTAAAGAGAAATACAGAAGAGAAGAAGACCCAATAGACCTTCATAAAAACTAAATCTCCTTCACTGCAAAACATTACACAATTAGCAAGGTATGACAAGCGAAACTGATGGATGGTAGGAATGAGACAGGATGAGGCGAGAAATGAGTGCAGGCTGAGTAGACACGATAAATTTCGCAATAATTTCACATGGGTTTCTTCAAGTAATAGAATTTACCTCGCTATATTTACTGTGATTTGACTGTTTTCCATCTAGATGCAATCCTAAATCTCTAAAATGATACCAAAACCAAAAATTTAATGAAATTGTCAAAATTTAGTTTTTGGCTAATTTTTCAACCCATATGTCGCCAATAACAACCATGGGTTACGTACTTTAGGATTGAGAGTATGCGAACACAATTAGATACCAAATTTGGAAAGGATGGCAGACGGACATTGTAGATTTGTTTGGAATGTCCACGCCTTAAAACGTAGTGTCAGATTTAGTTTGGGGGGGGGGCGGGGGGGAGACCGTTTTCCTGACCAAAAACATAGGTGCATTGTTCAGAATGAATGATGAACCAAAACCTGCTTACACATAGCTTCAACCTCTATAACTGCAACAACCCACTGCTTCCACCTCTAAACCCTAGTTCAACTACAACTGGCACAGGGTCTGCTGGATCTGGAAGTTAATCGGTAGAATGGACAGTTAATTATCTGATTGGACAAAACAAGCGGAGGAGTGCAAAATGTGCACAACGATCAGAAAACGAAGAGTGATTACATTCTGTTGACTCTCACATACTGTGAGGGAAGACTGGGAAGGAGTTTCTTAGAACTCAAAACATTTTTAATAGCTGTTTACGTATTCACATGCGCGCATTTTTTAATGTCCTTATTTATTTTTTTATGTTCGTGACTGTTGCATAATAAATGGATTTGTTTCATGGGGTCCAGTCAATAATGACGCATGTCAGAGGCAATGTTTGAGGTTTTAATTCTCTCATAATCATGCCTTACAATAGGTTAAATAAAGGGAAACATCAAGTCACATCATGAGCAGAACCTGGGACAACATTTTGAGAAAATAGGCGCATCCAACAAATTAACAAAACGGGTACGGTTGATTCATATTCTCTGGACACTAATATTCTTGGTTACTCGTCATAAACCACAGTACTTCAAGAATTGTACAATGTGCTAAGTGAGCACAACATCAGTAGACGCCATATCCATTTAGCGTCCAACATTCAAGGTCATGTTGCTATACATAAAAATGTAAAAAGACTGAATGACCAGCAATAGGGAATATAACAAGTACCTCAATCTGATCCAGGTACACATACATAATTGAAATGGAACAAAAGAGTGCAATACATGATATCAACACATTGATCTTATCTTCTGTTCTTAGTTGTTACACAAATGAGGTCTTTCCTCTGAAGCCATAGCGATAAATAAGTCCCAAATTGACCTCATCAATCCCAGGTAATATAGAATATACCACAATCAGATCCAAGAATACTTACTTAGCAGGTTTGCTAGTAGTTGCAAGGCCAAAATCGCCAATTTTGACTTGATCATTATTTCCCAAGAATATGTTGACTGGCTTCAGATCCCGGTGCATGATGCCTTGACCATGGATATGACATAAACCTTCCACTATTTCTCTAAAAAGTCGCCAAACTCTGTTGCTATTTTTATGAAGTCCTTCATCGATAGCTATTCTGAAAATTGAAATAGTCGATAAGTTTAAAACATGAAGAGAACGCATCACATAAAATTCAGATTGATTGAACCCTACAGTATCCACAGTAGCTAATTTTGATCTTTCACCTAAATGTGGTAGAAACAAAGAACTACACATTATGAATATTCATGCATTCAAAGTACATCCTCCTTACCACCATAGAGATGTGGGTTGTATTGAAAACAAAGTCGTTGCTCATATTTCAAGAAAACAAAATTGTTGGTTCACGAACAAAATTTTACATAACCAGGAATTCACTTCTTAATTAATATTGCAATACCATTTTTGCAAGTAGCTTTCCTATGCCCCCTTTGGATTCAAACTATCCGCTCTTTAGTGGAAACTATGTTTTGTTTGAACAGAATGGTAACAGAAACCTTTTTGAACTAAAAACAATATCTATTAACATTCTAACCTCAATGTACTTTTTTCACAAAGTTCCATTTGTATATACATGAACAGAAGTGGCTTTGGTGCCAAGTTTACTTGTTCAATAGGTGCTGGGGAAGACACATCAGTTCCAGATGAATGATCAGAACCATTTCTGCAACAAACTTATGGTAATTATTTGAAGTACATCAACATTATACAATATACTAAATATTGCTTGAGCTTAGTGGCTAAATCATTTGTGTAGGGGAGGTATGGGGAAAGACTGATGGTCAGAGACTTAAAGCCTCAAGTTTTTGAGTGTCTAATAAAATCAGCGAATCCAAACTAAACCCTTTGTGGTGGAAAGAGGGAGGGAGGGAGTGTGAGAGAAGAGAAAGAGAGAGAGTGAGGGCGGGAGAGAGTATTCCCTGTTCATGCTTCATTGCCAATACAAATATGTTTCATTTTACAGCCTTTTGGCTAAACAGTCAAAAAAGATTGTGCTAGGTACGTACTGAACAGGTTTAAACAAAAATTCATGTTTTTACAACAAATAGACTAAGGACTATTTTAAAATATTCCTAATACCAGATGCATGGTTACATAATGAGGTAATCAACAATTGGGATTGCATTAAGAGAATTACGTTGATTAGTATTTACCAACACGAAAACTGGACCAGGGGAGCATTCAAATTGTACATAGAAAACCACAAGGTTTTAGCAGTACAGTGTTTACATGCAAAAAGCACCTGGCAACCACCCGCTAAATGAGTGAGCTTGTTGCAGCACGAAACAATCAGGTAGATTCTGTTGCTGACAAAACTTCATTACAGGTAAGAAGAGTTTGGTTACAGTCGCAAAACTATTAGCCAAGGGGGATTTATCAGCACTATAATACTACTTCTTGCTGCTTTCGCCCACTAAATGGATGGTACAGCCGACAAATACAGAAAAACTAGGGTGTTAGCCAAATAAATTACCTACATAATGACAGTTTGATAATGCTCATAAGATAATTAGGAGCCACCTAAGAATGGTTATGCAATAATGGTTGCGGCGCAAGCAGAAGCAACCCATTCAATTGCAGAACCTTAAGTGCTACCAGTTTCTAAGTGGAACCTAGAATGCCTAGTGGATCTTCTATCAAGTTCATATAAATTAAATGATAGTAGTAGTGATAAAAATCACCGAATGCACGAGGTCCTGAGGAAAGTTGTGTGGTGCACCATACCAGCTAATTGCATTGGAAATGACATTTGTGTGGTACAGTACACATGTCTTAACAGTTTTTCATACCTCTTTGCAGAAACCTATACATCCTGTTTAATAGCGAGAAGCAATCCTAAACTTGAGAGGCAAAAGAGAAAGCTGTTCCCCACAAGTCAGATTCTTCCATTCAGGATTCTGGGGGAGTCGAAAAAAAATCAGCTCAAAGCTAATGGGATAGGTGGTAGTGATTATAATCAGTGATTAATCGCGTTTGTTTTGGATGTAAAATTAGAGTATTTTGTCAGGGCTACTGTCATTAGCATCTCTGTGTAGGAATAGTTTTTCTGCAACTAGCATTTGTTGATTTGTTGAACTGTATCTGATCTGTTTCCTTATTAAATGACTGTTCCCCTCGACGAGGATTATATGTTGAGCAGTATCACTGATTTCTCCAAAATCACGACACAGTGCAAACTACTACCTAGTACTGCATAGTGAATAAGAGCTGAGACAGGTTGAACTACACATACAAAATTACAAACATGGAAGTATTAATTATGGCACTTGCCCAAACACCAGCCAGTCACTGTCAGAATCATCATTCTCCTCTTTTGGTTCATCCCACCTTAAGGTAATATCATGACCACAAGGCAGCATATTTAATACATCTGGTCTCTGAAAAAAGGTAGCATAGAGAGCAATATGAAGTACTGAGGAACAAGAGGACTCAGGAAAAAAAAGCTATTATGAATAAAGGTTGCTCATGAATCTCTGGAGGCAAACTAATTGTAAACCATCGCTGAGGACAGGAAGTGGAGGCAAGAAAAAAATGGTTGGTTCCAATCTTATTGACCCATATGTTAGGGTCAGGCACTTTTGTTCATAATGCAAAAAACTCTCCTGTTTTCTGTTTTTCTGGAAACTCCCTTCAATCACCCAATTCCTTCTACTGTTCCTCGGTATGCTGGCTCACCCTTAAGCTGTGCTTCTTTCTCCTATTGTCTTCATACTCCTCATACACATCTCCTATGGTGACATTGATGCTATTTTTATTACTACTAACTGGGACTTGAAGTTTTACTATTGATGATTTTCATACCCATAGCAGCCCTGTAAGATAGTAATAGACTCATTCAAGAAATAGTTACCTGAAAATTTGAGGGTTTTTCATCTTCTGATGTACCGGAGTCCAATTTATCAGCATTAGCAATTTCAACCCAAGAGTTATAATACCTTACAACGTTCTCATGATTCAGACAAGAAAGCAACTTGACTTCTCTAGTTATTCTGTTCAATTGGCGCATTGATGGGTTCAACTCTATCCTTTTGATAGCATAGAAGCCACCGTCTAATCGGTTTTGAACCTAAACAACAAAATAAGTAATAACAGCCCGTAGAAAACAATGTTTAAAGTTCAAAAACTAACACAACCGCCTCACACAACTTGGAGAGCCCTTTCAAGCAGCAACAGATTTTCTGTTCTATCCTAATTCTTTTGAGAGCAAAGCAAAGACAAGGGTGGCAACAGGGGAAAGGTCCCTTACAAATTTTCAAAAAATGAATATCAAACTTCTGGAAGTACCTTCGTATTTATGAAACAGCTATGCACAATTATTAGATGAACAGTCAGTAGTTGCCCACATTCAACTCTCCTCATGCAACTGAGTTAAGACTGAGAGCATGCAAACACACCAAAACGTTTGTGCCATAATAATACTAATAAAAATAAATAAGATTTTAGTTTTATTTTTAATTACCTTGACTTGGTAATCTTTGTAAGAGTGAAAGCGAGAGAAATTTATAGTAAGAGGTTTTATTTCAATAAGAGAACCAAGTTTACTATAAAATTGCCTATTTGTTTTACTGTAAAAAAAGTTTAAATTGAAAATACATTTGTACATTACACTAAATTATTACGCAACAAGTCAATTTATTGCTTTGAACATTTTTGTGAGCTCTTATTGGGCTGCATTAGTGTAATATTTCATTGATGAGTAACCGAAAAATTGTAAGTATGGCCTAAACATGTTGATATAGGTACGAGTATTTCATTAGGGAAGGTTGAGATGAATAGTGAGGAGCCTATAACAATAAGCACTAGATTCTCTCATCTAAGTTCTCTACATTTACGAAATAAGATCAAACTGTGAGAACTGCACACAAATTACAATTAAGTCACAAACCTTCACAACTTCTCCAAATGCTCCTTCTCCGAGCTTCTTTATAAGCTCAAAATCGTTTTCAAACCGAGATCGCCCATGCCCATGAGTGAGTAGATCCCAAGGTGTGAAGGCATCATTATCGCCAATTGGCTGTTCAAAATTCCAAGTAAGTAGTGAAAATTAAATAAATAAATGGTACACCTATAACTGTATACGTAGATTTCACCTGGTCAGGTTGGGATGAACATGTAGGCATCGTATATTTCTCAACCACAGTTTCCCTGAAAAGATACAAGAAATGGTAAAAATAGGCATATGAAAAAAAAGGCGTACTATAAACTAAAAAAATTTTGCAGCAGTTTGGTCTTCCCCGTAATAATATAGTTGTGCCGTGCCAATTTTCTGGAAAATAATTTCATAGCTTCATAGAAAATAGGGATCATATTAAAAGGGCAAAACAGTTGTATTACGCCACAAGATTGAATAGTGGAAATTCGGAGGCTATCTATTGCATTACCTACATTGTTTTGAGGAAGGCCAATTACATTAGACATTCCGTGATGAGATTAAGTCAACATTTGCTATTGGTTGGAATTCTAAACTTGGATATAACTTTTCATGCAATGAATTTTAAAGAGTATTCTTTAAATATGAATATTAATTGGCTGCATATTAAAGCAACTTTTTGGTATTCCTCTAAACAAAATGCTGAGAGAAGGATTGGAAATACAGGAATTGGACAAATTTACATGTAAGGAAGTGAAGTAGTGAGGCCTGCCTAAGCAAGCAGTGGCCATTTGAGCTTAGCAATAATAATGGCTCAATAATTAAGTAATTAATTATTACCTAATTACTGAGCCTAAGACCTTAATGGAAATCAACTGGCCTTTTTTGAAATATAGTGGGAACATTCTCCCTTGGTTTAGCGCTATCTGTTGACAAGGCGCGCAACTTTTGACTCTCAATGCTTGTGAGTTTCTAAAATCCTATAGCAGTTGGTGACAGCATCACCGCAGTTAGTGTCACTGTCGCTTCTGCAAACATTTTAATGTTGAGTCGCTCTTCCTGATCTTCTTTTGTGCGAAGAAGTCATTCCTCTGAAGTCATGAAATGAAGAAATCTGTTAAAGAATCCATTCAAGGGAAGACTGGAACAAAGTAAAGTTTAAAGAAAACAAAGCTAACAAGCTTCATATTAGTTGGGCCCTTTAATGTGTGTGTATGTTGAACTAAGTTTGAAATGCCAGGCTCGCATTACCATATTTATCTTTTTTTATGTCCGTCCATTTCAAGAATACTTTTTCAACCAGTAAGGATATTTAAAAAGTGCTGAAGGTACCAAAACGAAAATTTACCAACAAATGTTACATCAGGAACTGACACAATGCAGATGAATCATTCATAATGCTGAACATAATTCCGCTCCCATAATTTTTCAGTCAATTGGTTACTTCCATTTAACGAATAAAATGACCGTTTTTGCTAGGCTCGGACAGCACAAAACATCTAAGTACATAAAAATTGAATGTTTATTGAGTCAGTAAACTGCAACGCATTCCTTCCAAGGAAACTAACTGAAGAATCTGGCACAATACGTTTTGTATCGCCTTAAATGTGTCAGAGAATATGCAGTTTCCTATTCCTATTGCATTTTTGACACCACGGCGCTAGATAATTGGACTACAGTACAATAACAGGGAAAATATTGGGCTTCCTTCAACTAGGTATAATACACTTTCTTTGTCTAGCCTAGAACAAGCACATAAGGTTCAGAGTTTCTATTAAGAAGAAATTGAATAACCAACATTCAACTTAAATTGGAACTAATGAGTGAAACTTTATTCATGACCCACTTAATGTTCGCATCATGTTTTGCAATTTCGTAACAAAAATTACAACATTGAACCACATTAAGGGAGACAATATTGATAGTGAGGTGACGACTCCAAGTGTTGAAACTAAACAACATGGAGCATTTTTCCGTCAGTTTGCACATTAGTTGCTCCTAAGGCCGTTAGTCTAATTCAAATACCATTGCACAAGTTCACACAATGAGCAAAAATAGCTGCAGTCAATACGATAAAGTCCTACTTAATCTAATTTAGAAGGCTGTATCACCAACTTTGGAGAACAAGGATTGTTCCTGCATGCTTCTGACCAAAACATATTTTATGAGCAAATTGAGAGACCGACTGATTCGTTTCCACAACACTGGAAACTAAAAGAAGCTGGTTAGACCAAAAGATTGGTAGTACTTGAGAAAAGAATATGAGACAAATATAGAGGCATACAGTAACTGTACACATGGATATAAGACAAAACCTAGACAGCCAAAAGCAACAGCAGTAGTGTGCTATGAAGCTTGAAATGCTGAAGAGTTCCTATAACTAAGGGTGTGGGTGCTTTCTACCCCTTCTATTTCACACAAACGAAATAGGGTAGTCATCATTCTTTCACCTGGCCAAAGCCGGCCATGTTCTAACTGTGCAGCATTTGGCATTACCTGAGTTACATTTAGTGATCGACATTATGAAAGAACTTTCGTGACACTAGCAATGCGTGAGACAACTCGAAATGGTTACAACATACCATAGTATTTTTATTACTGCGCATTTCATGCAAAAATGTTAATACCAATAAAAAAAGGTTCAACAAAGTTTTAATACTCAATAATTGAGTACATAGTAGAGTACTACAAAACAAGTTATTTTCTGTGTTCTGGAAGCTGCTCAGCACAGTTTCATCTTGTAAGAACCCAAAATTAGATAGGAAGGTGAACTTTCCATTGCTGACTTACAATTTATTACTGAAAAGAAAATACTTCTACAAAATTAGGTTATGGCATAAGCAGGCATTTATGACAAAATACTACTACAAGAATGTTCATTTTATTAACTAGTTTATAACGATTATCAATACTCAAGGCACATACTTTACAAACTAACTTGTTAACTCTAGAAAGCATAACCAGATTCCCTTTACTCTGGCTGAAGAAGCCACAAGCGTTTCAAATCTAGGTACAGATGTCAACATGTGAGTGAAAGCCATTGAAGTGAAGGGTTTCATTTATTCACTGAGCATCAACCGCACTAATGAACATGTATGTAGTCCACGAAATGTTCACTTCAAACACCATAACTTATTTTAAGTAGTGTAAAGTCACTCGAATCGCCTAAATCAAACAGACTTTGAATCAGCCATTTATTATTTTAACCGCTATTCATAATAGATAATTTCCCACACAGAATTCAGATTTTGTGCATTTCTAAATAAGGTTTTTTCTTATTAAGTATTTAATATTATGGAGACTTTTTTTTATACATGTTTTATATGTACGTATATTAGTAAATTTGAAACAAGTTTTCGAAAGCGTGTGAAGCTGCCAGGCAATTCGTACACAGAATGCGCATTTCCACGTAGGCACTTCTAGCACCGAGGCAAGATTTGAGGAAACGTAGGTATTTTCTTACTCCATGATGTCTGTCACAGATAGGGCAAGGATGCAGATCAGATGGTAGAGTGCTTTTCCAAATCGCGTTATTTTCCCACTCATTTTTTGAAAGGTCGTTTTGGGACAATTTTCACAGAAGATTTAGGAATTGTGGTGGATCCTGAGGAAGGTTATGGACTGAAACAACGTTGCTCTAGTTGTGCTGAGGAGGGTTTCCATTACGCTGCTTCGATGCAAGAAAAGCATTGATATAGACATGAAAGAAATACTGGCTAACAAGAAGCTTCTCAACATCTGTCGTTGACTGGACACAAAGCCACGTGTTCAACCATCATCAAGAACAGACAACATTCAAACCCAATGACTGGCAGGGGAGTGGGTTGCACCAGAAGGAAAGAAAAATTGAAGGAAAAGGATCAAAAACTACAATCACAAAAAATAATTTTCAAGTTAGTTGTCAATTTTGAATAATTCAGAGTGGCCAGCATCGCTTACTAGTGAAGTTTGTGGAAGTTCGATCACATGTTGGGCGCCAATGTTATGATATCACACTATGTGTAGGAGGGGAGTACGAGTATGTACAATAATAACTGAATGGAATTGGAATAAGGAGAATTACAGTTCGAAGATTTATCACCACAAACAGGGAACTGCTTGGGAGCGAAGCTATTCTAATTCAAAACTGAAGGCTCCTAATTTTAAATAGAACAAGTGTCTATGTTATGTACAAAATCTATAAAAGTTCTACCATGTTTACAGATACATACTGAATTTACTGATTAGGAATTTGAGATAAATTGGGACCTATGTAGAGAATTGAAAACCTTTGTTAAAGTAAAAGGTATCTGAAAGTATTTTTGCTTCCGATTTACGTACATTATTATTTCAGAAACTTTGCTGTAAGATGTGGTGCATAACAAAAACATGAGATATGACGCATCTCGAACTTCTAAGCACCTCCTTCTTTCAGCAATTTTTTATCCCTCTACCCATTCAATTATTTTATTCAGCGTTTATCCAGACTCATGTGAATCATATACAGTCAATAAAAACTTGTTATGGAATGAAATACAGCAGTATCATAGCTAATTTTACACCAAAAATAATTCTAGATTAAAAAACAGTTGGCGACGAAAATGGTAGTACTTAATGTTTTAGAATTTATTGGGTTCAGCCTTGTTATCTTACACTTTTTTTAAAATGACTCGGACGTACGTAATTTTTTGGAATCTGAACACGATTTTTTTGTACGGTTCTAACTCACAGAGCTGGAATCATAAGGAGTAAAATTAGTCAAGGAGGTGAGAGTTATTTTATTTAATAACCTTTATTGTACTTATATTGGAATATCGACAAGATTTTTGGAACACCTATATCAACTGAGTGTGATCAAAAGTGTAAAAACTGATTGAAAAACCAATTTTTCGACGAATGTTCAATAATTTATATATAGTGTAGCTCTTATGATTTTGTTTCATGAATGGTTGTGGCGTCTCCTGTTGGCACACAGGCTAAAAGAGCAAACTTGAGCTGGTTTGGTTAACCCCCTTCTATCTCAGTTGTGTTTATAGACACCCAGAAGTACATGACCCTTTTGAAATGTAAAATTTAAAGAAAATAGAAAATTCGTTTAAAATTCACTGAAGTTCCGTAACATTCCTTGCTTTGTAAGGCCAAGAAAAGTATTTTAACAACTGCAACGAATCATAACTTCATACCCCCTTGTGCTACATCAAGGCTAAGAAACATTAGCTATAGAATCGAGAAGGTGGACATGTAAGTGGAAGGTTGTATGGATATTACATAAGGTAAGTAAATTAAATTACTGATATCGCCAAATACATCATAATGAAATAATAATGTAAAACTAATAGCAGAAAAGAGGATATTTTAGTAACGACAAACGAAAATTGGTCCTAAGAATAAAATCAAAGTATTTAAAATATAACTCAACTTTTGACGTATAATAGCAAGATTATGATGAGGTGAAGCAACCAAGATTGGCATCTCTACCAGGTGATCCCTAACCAACTATACAAAACCGACTTTGGTGTACCTATTAACTAAAAATAGGCTCTCTACAATTTTTTTTGACAATGCCCAATATTTTACGAGTTTAATGACTGTTCTGAACAAAAGTTGGACTAGATCTCTCACTCAATTTCAAGTCTTAATGCATTTACCGAGGAAATTGAATTAACCAGTTTTCTGCCATACCTGAACAATGTAGCTCACACTCTTGGAAACTTATTGAGTGTAATGTCAGATATGTGTATAAATATGTACATAGCCAAAATGTTAAAATCCGCTATTAAGTAGGCATTGTCATAAGACGGATTTTGGTGAACAAAATCGCACTCAAACTTCCTCAACATGATGATAGTAAATTATTTTCAATGCAAATTCAATAAAAACCAAATTTTACTAAATTTGTAGAGAACAAAAATGACATGATACCCAAAACTAAGCTGTGAACTTCTCCTCATAAAATTTCATGCAGATTGCAAAAAACCTTATACGCGATACAAATCATTCAAGATGATAATGTCTTGGATGAGAAGAGAGCCTTAGAAGCAACTGACGAACAAACTGACAGAAAAAGTTCAGGTTTCAAGGATTAGGGTGGCAACTACAGTGCAATTACTCCCTCCTCTGGCATTCTCTCCATAAAATGGAGAACAATAAACCCAGGCATGTACCAAAATTGTTATACAGGAATAAATTCAGGTGGTGCCACTACAGTACATCAAGATTGTTACTCGTTACTGAAGCAAATCTAGCATGGAGCAACTGAAATGAAGAGTAGTCAATCATCTCACTGGAAGACTGAGCATCAAGTTTTCTAATGGAGCATGCCATTTTACCTGTCTCAGCATATTGATTATTGATCAATAGCTTACCACAGCTATTCAGCAACTAAGCCTGCTCATATAATAATAACATATGAAGGTTCAGTGTTAAAAACCATTACACACATTTCCTGTTGAAAAACATCTTCATTGTCATCTTCCACTGTTTCTGATTTTGACTTTCTCCTCAGGGCTTTTTTAACGGCCTGCTGTTGGGACTGAATGTGATCAAGTATCTCGGCTCTCTGGAATCAGAAAACGTCAGTCGTATTAATCAAAGCTAATGAATGATACTAAACCACGGCTAGAGAAGAGACTCCCACCATAGGCCCTCAAGGCCGATTAGATTATAAAGATTCCCTAGCATACCTACCCCTGGCACTGTCTCCGACACTCAAACACGCCTAAGGATTGTGAAACCTCAGAGACAGTGGCAAAATTAGACTGTAACATATTAGTAGCAGATACCTAAGATGTTTGATAAATACTTCATCAAAAGCTTCAACTTCTAAACGAAGGAGGCTACATAGGAATCAGTCTTGTGACCAGGCCCCTGAACGTGGCTCACAACACCAACAGGATTGTTCCAAGGAGCCAGACAATGAGGATGTCACTGTACAGCCCAGGAGAGCATCGCCATAGTGAAAGGTGTGCTAATTAAGATCTGAATTAATTGAAGCTTGGCTTATATACATAAAACACGAACGTGGTAGTGATGTCAAAGCACTGGCTCCCAAATACAATGCTAATTAAAACAAGGAAAACTGGGATCACAATCGAACTAGCATACATGCATCTTGACAACAACTGGTACTAAGCTGAGTTATCTGGCCATCAGTAACAACTAAGGTGCTCACTATGCTGACCAACCTTTCCAGGCTAATAGGCAATACATCAAGTCTTAGACTGCTTCAAATGCAGACACTCTCCAAGACCACCACTACTGTATTTGGATGTTCGCTGTCCTACAGAGAGGGGAATTGAGAGAGGATGTGAATCATAATCTCTAAGACACGTGTAATAGAAGTTTCAAGCGTCATGCCTACCAATCTGATAGCTGCAAAAGTGATGAGTGAGTAGCAGCAGTAGTACCCTTGAAAGCTGAAGGTGGAAGAGCTCTCACGGCTAGAAACTAAAGCTCCACATTTGCTACGAAGTTGATGTCAGAGTAGATACAGTCATAAAGGGAAAATGGTGAGAAATATACACCTATTTGAAACACTCATTATTACATATACACACCCACACATACCACAAAAGCCTATGTGCACCTTTCTTTTTGTTGTATATTGCTTCTTTCAGATACACTAATACATGGGCTGAAAGGACTACCTTTCTCTCTTCATCTTCTTTTCTCTTCTGAAGCTCTTTTGCTCTGGTTTCTTCTAAATCCCTGTTACGCTGCATCATCCCTTCATATAGAGAGCCAAAATCCGTTGAATCAAGGTTATACAGGAAGTTCTGGGAATGAAACATGAACGAAGTCAAGTATAAGGAAACATATCATTATCTATTCTACTGCCTCATTAAGCACACAGAGGACAGATCCAGTGATAATAAAATGTTCCCCGCTGGCTTTCACATGAAGGAATATAACTCACTACCACTTTGGAAAATTGCCATCAAGTGAAGAGACTCAGATCATCATTAAATTGTGGGGTATTTTGTCAAATATATTAAGGTGCAGATATAATATCTTCTTATTCTTGGCACGTATTTTTAATAACGTCTTAAGTGGACATATACAACACATACACCATACAAAATACGTCAACAGGGTTAGGAATTGTGTATGTAAACTGTGGAAACTTCTAGGTAAGTGAGACACCTGAGACATACATTCGCAAGAACACAAAATTCATAGAAAATAAGAGCATACCAAGCTTCTGTCAAGTAGCTACTTAGGTGTGGTACACAGCTACAAACAATGGCTACACAGTACTGAAACACTTGAACAATTATAATGCACCAATAGACTATTGAACGCAAGTAACGAAAGAGTTCACAAGATGATGTGAACAAATTTTTCTTGACTGTGCAAATAAGACTCAATAAAATAATTCATAACTATATGGTCTGTTACTTCATGGTACGTAATAAAGTGACAAATATATATTTGTGAAGATTGTACTTCAATTGAATATTGAGAGATACCATAGAGGGATATTATCGAGCACCAAACGTCAGAGCAAACAGGTTGAAGTCCACACAGAAAAATGTATCGAGGACAAATCCACAAATTTATTGTAAAATTGATCAAAAGTGGTTAGTTTCAAAGTTTAATGTGTCAACCCAAAATATAAAAAATATTGAAAAGAAAGGTACCATCAAGGAACCAACTTTCATAACTCTGGTTAATTTTACCAAAATTTACCATCATTCTGACTAGAATTTACTGAACTTCCTTTTCATGGGGAAAATACTCATCAGAATGTTTACCACACACCATACTCATGCTTTAATGTTGGGGATGAAATGAATTCAAGAATTGATCGCTGATATGAACTAAATGTTACTAGCCATGATTGTGATAGTGAGAACTAGTATTAGACTTTATTTTTAGAAATTATGCATAAATAGGGCCTGGTTTGTGATAAATTAAGAAGGCGATGAAGACACACATTAATGAAACAATGAATACAGCTGAGATACTTAAGTTGCAGTTTCTGAATAGTTGATGGGGCATTCATCCAGCAGAATTCAAGTGGAATTCTGGGGAAAACTGAAAGTGCATTGCTCAATTGGCTGGGCCAGTGCTCAGCCAGAAAAGGATGGGGCTTGCTGATCTGAAGCCACTACCTTGCAGGTATGAAGAATGAATATATGAAGGAAAGACCATCCCGCAAATCCCAAACTGTAGGGCAGTATGGGAGGATGTACCGAAATAGCAGCACACTGTACGATTCTTGTGAGAGTGTAGAAAACATGAAATAGAAGCTACCATCGCACAGGGGTGTGAAGGCCAACCTAACGCAATGTGCTAAATAGTTCCAGGTAAATTCATGGAGCCACTAGAATCAGACCCTCCATCCTACATCCCAAAAAATTTGTTTGAATATGGCCTTATAGTAAGTCTTGATGTTAACGAATAATACTAAGCCATTTGGGTAGTGAAGTTATGTATATTGTTAAATTGCACCATAAAACGGTTGGTCTGAATGGTATTATATTTAACAACAACAAACTCTCAACAATAACTCAACCAAATCAATGCACGTCAGAATTAAGACTGGAAATTTCGTTGTTAAGGGAAACATTTCTAGTTGTCACGCTACCACCTTCGTTGCCAGGTTCTTCACACTTCTCCTCCTTCCTTCCACAGAATGGCGTTAATCGGTCACTGTGAACCACTTTACAGGCTGACTTCTTGCCCCAACGCTGTTTGATGCGAATTACAACGTCATTGAGCTTTTTCAATATTTCGTAAGGCCCTTCCCAAGGGCACATCAGCTTCGGGTTGCAGCCTCGTATCCGACGTGGGTTGTGAAGCCAGACTAAGTCTCCCACGCTGCAAGTATTACCCCAGGAACTTTGGTCGTATCTCCTCTTCATGTCTTAGCTGCAGAGATTCACGGGCTTGAGTATGGGCTTCAATGATCCTGCATCGAAGGGTAGCAGCGTAATCTTGAATCTCCCCTTCTTCTGGTGGCCTCCCAAAAAGTAGCTCTAAAGGTAATGTAAGCTCTCGGCCAAACATAAGATAAGCTGGAGAATATCCTGTTGTTGCATGCTCCGAAGCTCGATAGGCTAATAGCACGACTGGCAGTTGTTGATCCCAATCTTTTCGATGGTCAGATATCATTTTTGCAAGCCACTCATAAAGTGTTCGATGCATTCGTTCAACTTGACCATCGCTTTGAGGCCGCAAAGGTATAGTCTTTGTCTGACATAATCCAAGTTGTTTCAAGACTTCCTTTATCAACTCTGATTGGAAGTTTCGACCTTGGTCAGAGTGCAGCTCTCTTGGGATGCCATATCGGGAAATCACATGTTGCAGTAAGGCGTGAGCCACTGTTTCGGCTTTCTGGTTTGGGATTGGTATAGCCTCAGGCCACATTGTGAAGTAATCAACGACGGTGAGGATATAGCAGTTGCCGTGTTCTGACCACTGTCACTACATCAATTCCAACTCTCTGAAAAGGACTTCCAGAGATATACTGACGCATTGGTGCACGCCCTCGTTGTCCTCCACCATGACACTTCAACACACCTCACAATATTTTCACCAAAGTCAGTAGGATGTGAGCCCATTCTCATCATATGGTGCTTTTCACGGACTACGCAGTAAGGCTACCCTATTGAGGCAAAGTCGTCAAGATAGAAGTGAGTTTTTACTGTGAGAGCATTCACATCTTGCTTCTAATAGAATGCCTTCAAACACATTGTTTTCAGTTTGAGAATAATCAATTTTTGCTAATGCCAGAGTTGCCACTCAAAAAAATGAAAATGTCTAAGTCGTTCTTGAGTAGCTCAGAACGCTCATCGTCACCAAAATTAGATATAATTTGCTTACTCTCCCTTAAGAGCATATCTCATGTAATCCTAATAAAGGGAAGAAAGGTACATAATCAAGTTATACCAGTTGTGTTTAAATAAAATACACAGAAATAAATCATAATGAGTTATTATATGGTAAAGCAAAAGGTACCTCACAATGTTGAGCAAGTTCATGAATCACCACTTCACCCTTCCTTGTGTCAGTTATGTCCACCAATGCTTTCCTTAATGACCTGATGTCCTCATTAGGAACTTTTTTCCAATTTTCCAGTCGAACTGATGGTGACCTGGCACGATAAAGCTCTAAATAAGGCTTGGACATTATTATTACTTTTTCAAGTTTATCTTGATTGGTTTTCTATATAACTCCTAGAAGTATGTCGAATGTCTCCTGCTAAAATAGACCTGGCAGAAAAAAAGAGATGCGGCTCGGCTATCAGTGTAAGAATGACCAACCATTACACACGGAGACTAATCAAAATCCATCAAGTTCTCTGGTCATCTGTTATTATGCACAACATCGTCAAGATCATCAAATAAAAAATGCTGTACTTTCACAATTTACTTACTTTACTCTTTCAAGAACAATATTGCAAATAAATTGTCATAAAGTAACAAAGTAAAAAAATATTCACATAAAATAGTGAAGTACTCATAACACACCCACAGTCTGTACACAGTCAACCAACTATACACACACACACAGTAGCAGCGCTGTTGCTACTGGGAACCAATTTCTGCAATAAATTGTGGAGGAGAGGGGAGGGTTCCATCAGATGGAAGGGACCAATTACTTCTTCCACACTATTCATAAGATGGTAAAGTATAACTCACCCCATGTCTATGGGTAGCGTATGAATGCAATAATTCATCTCGAAGATAATAGAGCCAATAACCATCATATAAATCAATTGACATATTCTAAGATCAAATAATATGGTCTTAGAAAATACTAAGAAAATGGGATGTATCATTATCATAAACAGATTATGCACCATGAGAAGGTTTTGTTCAAGTTGAAGGTGCAATTAATCTAAAAATAATTGAGGGGGAGAGGGGGGCCTTAATACTGAAATATTTGTTCCGCGTGGAACGTGGAGGAATAATTAATTTGAAAACGAAGAATGCAAGTTGGACTATTTAAACAAAACGGAAAATGTCTTTCAAAACAAACAGAAGACAACACAATAGAATAAATTTTTTGGATCGTTTCTTTCCTCCTATGCTCAGATGGATTGGCAGACACTTAGGGATCGAGAAATAAACTAGTACTGGAAAGACGGGGGTATGGAGGGAGAGTCCACTACCATTGATGAGCTTCTACCACCAGAGTATGCCCAGGGGATTTTCCCAACAAAAAGGGCAGTTTTCCGTAGCCAACAGATGGAGAAGGGCACAATCTAATTCCAAAAATGTAGAAGCCCCGTAGAATACCACCTCCTTTCGTCTGTTGGCCAACACTCAGAGTTTATATCAACTTTCAATGTTTTTGCACATTTCGTTTAAAGCACTTCAAACTGTTCTCCAGTACCCAATGTCAGAACAACTAAACAAGAAGGCGTGGTAAAACTGATAGACACTAAAATGAGTTAAGACTACCCCATATGAAGTCTAGTGTATCTACCTGCCATGCTAAAGCTTCCCTTAATGGCATTTGCAAGTAACAACAAATGGCACTTCAAATCCAAGTGTTAGAAGGGGGTTAATCAGGTTATTTGTAGGAATGGAACCGCTCACTCTACCATAGCTTGACTACACGGGCCTTAGTGAAAAGGGATCATTAGATGAGAAAGCTCAAGGCACCAAAGTTGCAGTCACTGTGAAGTCGAAACAAGAATTTGAATTAGGTTAGGTTAGGTAGGACTAACACTAACACAAAAAAGTTCAATGCCAACTACTTAAGCCTTCATTTCACAGAAAAAATGATTCTTCTCCATGGAGAATTAGTCTCAAATGCTGTTGAAGAATTTAATCTACATCATGAAATTACTATTTGAAATACCGGTGACTTGAGTAACATTTTTGTACAGATTTGTCTTGTTGCATTTTATTTAAAAAGTAGTTGCGTTTGTAGAGCCCTCAGATTAAACATTGAAACATATGGAAATGCGTAGAAACAACACAAACTACTGAGAAAGACACCCAAACATTAGTCACGGACATCAAGAAAAGAATCAGAAATAGAATATCAACGTTTAATAGGCCAGGAGTTCATGTTTGAGCTATTTTTCCAATCCCGAACAGCAAGGCTTACTGTACTGATTCGTGAAAAAATTCTTTGAGGTGATTGAAATAACAATTAGATTAGATAAAAAATTAGGTAGAGCAAGCAATCACATTTTATACTCCTCATTTCTTGAAAAACTTCCTTTCGCTCCACTTTAAATATTCAATTTTGTTTTCTACACTGCGGAATTACAATACTTCTTTCAACCCTATAATTACTGTAATACTTTCACACCTGGGATTCAAGGTGAGTTAACAAGACAGCAATAAAACAGCAGCCACAATACGCAAAGTATACTCACACTACTGGATATTGCTCTGGACATCTGACATGCAGGTCTAACCGTGGGACTGAATCTGGAGAACCACAAACCGGGATGTTACCCCACAAGTGTAGGATGCATTCCAGGGGTTTTTTGGCCTCACTTATGAAAACTAGTTGGTCGCCATATATCGCCTGAAAAACGATGCTACATTAAAATGAGCAATTGAAACAAGTTTGTAGAAGCTATTTACAAATAATGGAGTATTAGGTTTCACAGTACTTCCTATATTTAACCTACCACAGATTTCAAACAAACAGTTTATATAATAACACAATGAAAACTCAAAATATGTTTTCATAAAAATTTTGTTAAAGTCAGCAGTGAAAAAAATTACCCATTGAAAAATAACAGGAACCACAGTCTAAAGCTTCTTTAGATTTCAATGAAAGTCAGTGCACGTCTTTTTTAATCACAGGAAATCCAATATTTAGTTTCAACAATTTAATTTCTGATTTCTTAAATTCAGTAGAGCCTGTAGTAGTAACGTTAAGAAATAATGAATCTTGTCTCAAACATCATAATCTTAACCAAAATGCCATTTTCCCTGTTTTGGGAAAAGACCAAAGACGATTAAATCTATCATTAATAAGGTAATAATGCAGCTGCGAAGAAAGATAATCACACAGTGCAGTGTAGTTTGACTTGACATAGAGTTTAGCGGATTGTTTTCAACAGCACAATTTAAAACGACATACAATTTTGATAAGTGCCAGGAATTCACAAGAGAGTTTGAAGGGTTTCCTTAACCCATTCAACGCGGATGAGGTAATATTACCTCATGTTACTTCACTCCTCTTACGTTTGAGGTAATATTACCCCAAGGCCCTCTAGCATCGCTCTGTACGTTTTCGTATTCGAAAGAGGGGATCTTCTACTTTAGGGGTTGCAGTGGGATGGGATAGCCTTCATTATGATTTCCTCAGTGCACCAGTATGCGCCGATTTTTTCTGTACCTCTCATACCTGAGCCGCAATACACAAGAGAAGTTCACACTCGAAAATCCTGTTTTTTTCTTGGTAAGTTGTTTTGCGCATTCTTTAGATGTTGCTTACTACGATTCAATTATCATTATGTCTCACAAATGTTTTAGTAGTGATTTTACAGTATAAGAAGTGAATCAATTGAGCAGAAAAACATTCCTCTTTTGCTCGTTTTTCATCGTAGCCACTGCTAAAGTTACCTCCTTTTCACAGTTTATTTTTGTATATTGGCTGACTTACACTTCTACATCTCTACAGATCACTGAATCTGCCTCTTAGTCAGACCTGAAGTGGAGGACATGAAGGCGAAAACGAAGTGCAAAAAGAAAACTGGACTTGTATTCTTCCCATAATTCAAGTAGGTGATTTGTTTTCTCTTTTCTGTTTCAATTTTAGAGGTTACTGAATTAATCCAACCAAATTTATAAATAAATTAATGAACCAAATTTATTATTTAGGCTCTTCAGCAGACAGCGGGGTTGTATCTGAACCAATTCCTGGTTCAAGTGGCGTCCAGACCAGTAGCCAATGCCCCACGACGAATCAACGTGAACCACTTCCCCAGGATTCTGGAGGTGGAGGCAGGATCAGGAACCAAAAAAAAAATACCGGCAGTTGAGGTGTAGTGTGCTACGTTAAAATAATAACTAAAAATGTCCAAACATACTGTAGAGGGTGTGAGGGCAATCCTGGTCTATATCTGAAAGACTGTTTTTTGGAGTATCACGAGAAACTTGGTTTCATCTTGTAATGAATTACCTAGTTACCTTCCAATTGTGATTTTTCGATTTTTTATATTATAATGCTCTGGTATATTCTGTATTTTTCTGTACTCTTCATTATTATATTAGTGTCATTGGATTCCAAAAATTACTGTTCTTCTTACGTGATATACCTAATAATTATAACTGTGTTATCTTCAATATGATGTATTGTATGTGTCACTTATAGAAATTACATATTTTTTCAAATTTCATTTTTCCTTCATACATCATGTAAATCTACTTATTTTCTGTAACATTAGTATATTACACGATACATTTTGAACGAGAACTTTTGTTTCTGCAACCAGTACCTAACAGTTGAGGATCTATCAGCGTGCCTTCTATAATGATATAAGTTATTTTCATAGAATAACCATGTAATCATTGTGAAAACCAGGGATAAAATAATATTACCCCATTCGTAAGGGGGGAAAACCCAGTGTTTTGCAGGTTTGCATATCAAGTTTCTCCTCCCCTACTGATGAGGTAATATTACCTCATGTGAAAAAATGTACTAAATACGAAAAACTTGAAGCAAGGGACTGTTATAGTATAATTGAGAATTAGAATCTTAACTGCAATGTGAATTTATCTTCAAAAATGACTCCAGTAGGAGAGTGTAGAGCGCTAGGAAGGTCCCGCATTGAATGTGTTAAGTAAGGGGTCGTGGTTTAGCTTAGTCATCTAACTTGAGAGGTGAATGATATTTATAATTATTCTAGCGTTTCGGCTCGCATTTATGTTCATATTTTCAAAACTTCCCTTAACTGCTACCAGAAAAGAGGAAGATAATAGGGAGTCCGCCGAAGCTGAGGGAACAGCAGCATAAGCATCGGCCAATGGAGGCCTATTTCTCATCTCCCCCGGATATACCTGTTGAACTCAACACCTGTCAACTCTTAATCATTTTCCACTTTCCAATGGGAGTGTTGCTGCAGGTGATGAAGCTGTTGTTAAAAAACGCCAATTCGTGGGCTATATGAATACATCTTGCCCATCTTTGCATTATAGAGAGTCACCACTCCAGGGTGCTTGGGGAGAACAACTAGCTCTCTTCCAGAGCTGTGGCTTAAGAGGGTTACCACACCAGAAGTTCATGAGGAAAGTAGTTGACCGTTTCTGCTCAAACATTTTGCCGACTTCCTGTTAACACTACTGTGACCCTACATGTTATCTACCGTCTCTCATCTTACTGTGCTATTGGGACATTGGGATTATACCGAAGAGAGGAATTCTAGGCGGTAGAATCATACTAGATTCGTCAAGCTTGACGTGCCCATCCAGCACGACGAGCTTGACAACCGCCCATGGACGCTTGACAATGGAGTGCACCGGATCGAACCGTCAGTTTAGAAAAGGATGACAGACCCCTGCTGTCTAGTCCGCTAACATCCAACCACTCGTTAATGCAAATGGAAGAACGTTGACGACAGCTTTTGGCGTCGCCAACAGGATTACTGCCAGCACCGCAAGTGCGTTCAATATGTAAACCCGTCAGATTGATGAAACTTTCAGGTTTCAAAGATACGGAACTGTACCAGCCAATTTTCTAACTACACCACGACTACGACAGTGTGCTACACATACAACTAGGAAAAGTAAATTACCTTCAATACATCTCTCTCATTCATTTGCCGGGTAAAGCAAGACTCTTCATCTTCATCATCACTCATCGCGGGATGAGGTCAGTCGATCAAAGATCACATTTTGGCGGATGAATTTCACGACAAACCAAACCGGTAACTGAACGTTAATACAAATTAGAAAAGCTGACTGTGCGGTTGGTGACAGCAAGCGTCCATAGCTTTTGTGGGCTGTTAACACGAACGAAGCCTTCCACTGAGCTGAAGCTTTTAAGCGCGTAACGCTAAAAAATGGAAAGAAGATAACGTAGAGTGCGAGTGCGCCTGAACATTTTCCATCCTAATCTCATCGTGCACTCTAAACTATTTTTCAGTTTTCTAGTTTCCAAACCTATCGGGGGGCTCTTTAACTTCGTATCAAACTTATCCACTGACTCCATTGGTTCTCCGGGTGAACTAAAGAACATGGACCGACCGCTTGATAACGCTACGACTGCATGTATCGATAGTTCGCTTGAACGCTACGACTGCAAGTATCGATATACGTCACCGGGGAGAGCCTATGAGCGATGTCTGGCATATCGATAACCTGTCCTCGGTCGTGATATATCGATATATTGCCTTACCAGAGGGAGCGGTCCATATTCTTTGCATCCGCACAGTTGTACTGAGGATCTATCATACTACAAATGTGATTTTTGATCTCCCTCAAGCTGCTCTGACCAGTGAGGTAAAAGAGTTTTAGGTTCTCAGTCAACTTTCACGCAAACTGAGAGATCCACCTTAACTCACCAACTCTAGAGTATTGTTTAAGAATTGAAGTCGAGTATATAGAACTAACTCTTGATTTGAAGCTCCTCTGCAACAGGTACCTCAGGTACGTATAACAACAACAAAAAGTTTTGGTGCCGCAGATCAACAAAATATGACATAGGAGTGAATCAGTCTGAAACTATTGTAGCATATTGATCAAAACACCAATATTTTTTTCCTCTCAAAACCAGCCTAACTATCTTGATTAAATTTGTTTTGAGAAAGATCCAAATAACCTGACGATAATATAAGATTGGCATCTGTGGGAAAATGGGAGTAATAAAATAAATTAGCCACAGTTTTAACAAACATTTATTGTAGTGCAATTTTGTTCTTATAAATCTCGTTTATATGACACTGAGCATTTTCAAAATAAATGTATATGGTAGAAGTTTAATAATCATCATGACATATTCAGAAAACTTGAAAGCACTGCCAGTTTCTTCGTAGAGCGTTAAGTTATGTTATACAAGTTCATATGAACAGTGCAAAAAATAGGTTGGATTAATAGCTGAAGTGTACATGGACTGAGTAAAGTTGTGGAATGCATTCCACCAGATATTTCACCTCAAGGTTCCACCCATTATAACATGACTGGTCAATTCAGGAACTCTTTAAGAGGAATCTAAGCTGCCTAACCCCAATAATGCTGCAGAGTTGGGAAATTGGTTTCAAATGTCCTTGACTTTAGTTACCGTTCCCTCGTTTCAGGGCTGGGGCGCTGTTATTTTCCCCTTTGCTAGTAATTGTACTTGCCCAGTAACTGGTTAGAATAAAAAGAATAGTGTGGCAGGACTTGAAAATCTAAGCTGCATGGTAGAATAGTCAATAGTGAACTGTCTACACGAGGCTGGATGGATAGTAGGCACTAGTTGTTCTTTCCCACCCACTTCTGGTGTGGTAGTGGCTCAAGAATTGGAGGCCCCGAGTGAAGTGAGCGCCCCTGAAGTAGTGACTTCCTCACATGGAGAGATGGACAAGGAGTCTGAGGCGTTTACTCTTATAAGTTTTACACTACAGATTATTCGCCGATCGTAACACTACTTATTAGTAGTGAAAACTGATAGAATAACAAATAAATATACAACCCAGATATGAACACGAATGCCTTACGTGAGTAGAGTAGCGTTCAGTTTAGAAAATTCACAACCTGAATTTGATTATAATCGGCTGCGACACGTTAATATACCACTTGATACATCTGGGGGACTGGAGCGGGCCTCAGGGGAGCTGTTCCAGGGGAGATGGGAAATGGGCGTCGTTTGGCTCTCAGCCTCTGCGGACTCACTGTAACCTCATCATCATTACCCGGTAATTTTTGTTAGCGAGTCTAATTTTTTTGGTACTTCATTGTTTTCCTGCTATCTCTCCTGCAATTTGTCACATTAGTTGCTGTGCACAGGATTTTTCTTCCTCGGCTGCTCGAACATATAGATGAAATTATTTACTTCTTATCTACGCTTGGCTTCGCTGTCTCCACACTGGAATTCAGCCTCTCTTCGCTTAAACAACTTGAAAGGATGAACGAGAACAACTGCAGACGCTGCGGCCATTACAGAAGTGCTGTCAGAAATAGGATCGAACCAAATCAGATGCTAGTGTCGTCAGCGACCCGGCAGAGTTGTGTTAAATCATCGTCTATAGTCGCTCCAAGGTAAACGCTGCTTGAGATTTATATACGATTGCTGGAACTCTTGCCACTTTCGCACAATTTTTGAGAACTGAACGAGGAAGGATCAGTTCTTCTTGTATGTTCCATTTTGGCTTATCGCGCCTTACAAAGTTATCTCGTTTCTCACTCCACTCAATGAAGGAGAATTGTTCCTATCGATAGATTTGACAAACACTCGCGTCACAGATGACAGATGAAGTGTGGAGCGTTGCTCTGCTGACTTACCTTCGTAGTAAGGCAGGGACCCGACACCAACTGTTAATCCTGGGCGGTCGCCTGTGAGCCTGGATGTTATAACGTCGATGAACGTCTCACGTCACTTTCTATCCGCAGTTGAGTTTTTCGTGAGTGAAACTCAAGTTTTTTCTGCGAAAATGTTCATAATTTTGTGGTGCTATGGCTACATTAGGCTGGACACTGGCTGATTTTTGGGGCCTTGGAAAAGCTAAGTAACCAATTTCGGAACACCTGGTTCCCGACTACAAACCCGCTTACATCTAACTCTCTCTCCCTATTCAACAGCTCCACAGCAGAATTGTAAAGTAAGAATAGACAACTGCCTATTGATTGCTGTATGGGTTGGTTGTCCTAACCTTGGGGCACTCCTAGCATGGTGGCCCACTTCATGAAAGGTGAGCTGGTTGTTCCTCTTGAGTCTTGACTTTTTGATGCATAAAGGAAAGGGCAAGGTGTATTCGTCTAGCCAGAAACCAAAGTTTTCATGCTATAGATCCCTAGAGTATAGGAAAGTGTGTTACCTCATGTCCTTAGGATTGGCTGATTCCACATTTTAGGGGCTGGGTTGTAATTTGATGGGGAATACAGAAACCAGCCACATCTGACCACTGCAGCGTAGGCGTGTATCAATTTTTGTTACAACTTCTCAGAAACTCCTATTTATAACATGTTTGTATAGTTAACTAAATTTCATGTGTATACTGATTTGTAAAGAGTTGATAAGTGGGTATCATGAGAACCTTCATATCTCTAAATCCATGGTGCAAGGATGGCAGTCAATCTGAACTACATCTGATCTCAGTGAGCTTTATATGATCCTATTGAATAAATGTCGAGTTTTGCCAAGTAGCATCAAACACCGAGCAATATTTACTGGCAAGAGAAATACGTGTGCAGCAAGTTGAATTAACAAAAACCTCGCTTCAGAATTAACTTGAACGACCATTGTGAATTTCTTTGAAAGCGTTCAAACGGCTGCAGAGCATTGTTATTGGAGTTTAATACATGCAGAGGTGGAATCTTGCACATCATGTGCATGTATGTATGTACAGTAGTCTTCTTCTCGTAGAAGAACCCAAAAAATTGTTCACAATTTCATTGAACTTTGGATAAAGGGTGGTATCTGAAGTTGTGACTTCACAAACGTTGAAATGACATTTCCCATGATAAAAGTTGGTGGTAGCAAGGGTTGTAGGTTTTGACAATAGCCCATAAGTTTGACCTGGACAGCGTCTAAAGGAAAACAACATGATCAGACCATAACTGTTGGGCCGCTACAAAGAAAGTTTTACCACATGCAGGTTGTAAATTGACTTTATCTTTTGGGATCAACACTATCCTCGAGCTGTACTTCTATCGAACTAAGTGTGTCGAATTCCTCAATACACGTATTGAAGAGGGATTGAAACGTTCAATGGGGATATCCCCAAACTTGACTGATGCCTAAAAATTATGAGGTCAATTATAATGAACCTTACAAGGGACCATATTGTCTAATTTCCATTTACATTACGAAATTGCGCAAAAAGATAGCTGTGATGAATTGACGATGAATGTTAGGCCTCCTCAATCTTGAATAGTAAGGCACGTTAAGACCCCCCCACAATGTTAGTGCTGCATTAATTGAAATTAGAAATTGGAGGAGTGTTGCTGATCATTTTGATCTGATAGAACTGAGTTCCTTTTTTGTGGTTGATACGTTTCTGAGCCCTTTGTTTATGTCCAGTTCCAATTTGACTGAAGCATTGTAAAATACTGATTTCGCGTTTCTATGTATTTGAGTGCAACAAAAACACCACCATTTGTCTCATGGTTGGCATTACTACAGCAATTTCCATGGACTTCATCTTGAATGTGTTGTTGCAGGACTGTGAATACCTTTTTGGCTCGTCTGTAGTTATGTCTAGGCCATCCTAGTTTCCATTCCACAATGGCCGAAGAACTTTCTGGGGTGACTGTTGTATTTATCATCGCAGGAGGAGTACTCACTATTATTTTATTATTTATATTTGCCAAAAGACAAATAATGAGGTTCGCTCTTCGATCTAGACGAGGCCCACATGTTCCAGTTGGCCATGGAGCCAAAAAGGTGAGGTTTTTATCTTTCTCTGATGATAGTCATTCGTAAGAGATAATTTTGAAAATAATAACCTGACTGATTACAAGTATTTGAACTGGCAACATGTAGGGTTGTCAAAAATGACTTCTCTATAGAGTATATTGTTATTCCTATTTTTGCTACAAAGAAAAAATACGTACGTAGACAACAAGTTTTAGAATTATCTAAATACTCTATAGAGAAGACAATTTGACAACCGCTCTTAGTGAACTTGAAATTGATTTCTAATATTGTCTTAGCTTGTTTCTCAATTATGACTATTTATTTATGTTGCTCAAATAGAAATGCAAAAACTCTGCAAATTATTACACAATGGTTTATTATTCTCATGAACAGCTTGACCAAGTATTACTGCTCCCCCATCCTATTCGATTCAGCATCAAATACTAGTAAACCATACGAAACATGACCTGGCTACAATGGAACTACGGAAACAAAACGTCTGATGATTTTGCCCCGTCGGGTCGGGGAAATTGGAAGGGGGGGGGGCGCTTGGAGCGAACCCGTTGCAAGTCAAAAGGGGAGTTGAGCAGAGGCAGGAGGGAGGGAGTACGAACGACGAAACGTTGACTTCCGCTGTAGTTCCCACGTTGTACTGCGTTTCGTTAATTTTTTTAACCGTTTTTTGCCCATAACAATCATGGGCTTTGCCCGATCGGATTGCCGAGATGGCAGGCACAACTAGATACCAAATGGGATTTTTGTACGAAAGAACGAATTTTTTAGACCACGTTAAAGGCACAAAACGGCCCAGACAGTGGACGGACATTGAAAATTTGGAATCTCCATGTCTTGAAACGTAAAGTACCAAATTTTGGGGGGGGGGGGGTTGTAAAAAATTTTTCGTGACCGAAAACATACGGTTATTATTCAGAATTAATAATAAACCAAAATGAATAACATGAATAATCAAAACCAAAGCTGTTATTTCAAAGCTGTTTCATCTAGGTTTCTGTCATTGTATTATTCCTTTTATCCCACCACTCTCACTTCAATGAATTTCGATTTTAAGAGTGAACTTTATTGTATTAGAAATCAAGTCTTTGAGCTTTATTGAGTTAAAATCAGGATTTTTCATCTCAGGAAAAGTACATTTCATTGAGAATTTAGTGCAAGTATATTAGTTGATAATAAGGCACGTTAAAACCCCCTCACAATGTTGATGCTACAATTAATTGAAATTAGAAATAGGAGTGTTGCTGATCATTTTGATCTGATAGAACCGAGTTACTTTTTTAGGGTTGATATGATTCTGAGCCCTTTATTTATGTCCAGTTCCTGGGGTTTTGATTATTCATGTTATTCATTTTTACATTTATATTTGGGCAACATAAATAATATTACATAATATTTGGAAACAAGTGAAGTTTATTAGAAATAAATTTCAAGTTCTCAAAATGGTTAGGTGTAAGGAAAGTCAATTGTTCTGTTCGATGGCTGAAGTAAATAAGATAGAAAAATAAGTGAAAGTTAAAGGCAGGAAAATAAGGAAATACAAGTAATTCAGAAATAAAGTATTGCTTCTATTATAAGAAATTGAATCACAATGGAATTGAACTGAACGAAATTAAATTAGAGCTCAAGAATAAAAATAAAGAGATCTCGTTGGGGCCCTTGAAGATCACAGACGGAGAAATAAAAGTTTGCTTACTGAAAATGGATGGATGTCGGAGGAGGACACGCGATCGTGAATGAAATAAAAAGGTGAGATGAGATTGGGTGAAATGGGGTGATGAAGGTAGTAGGGTGACACATGCTTTAAACTTGTTATGGTGGGTGTTGCTGAGCTTGAAGAAAGTTGTCTGGGTGGGCATTGTTGCTCAGAATCGACCGATTGGGCCCTTAAAAAAGGGAGCCTGGCTGAAGCAATGTTTTGCTTGTGATTTCAACCACTAAATGTGTTTTATATTTGAAAATTGGTTGATGAAATGTTGGCAATAAAATCAGATGACTAATAATTTTTAAGATTTCTCAGCATTTTTATTGAAAGTATCATTGATAAATTATCTTCCCCAATATTCATTGGGATGTGTATCATGCATCTTAGGGGACTACTATCAAAGTAGTGCTCTTGAGGAGGGCAGTTGTCTTATTTCTATTGGCACTCTTATTGAAGGCCTGTTTATGGACGAAATACTTTCATCTGATTGTTAATTTTTATAACAAAACATGGGTATTTAATTAACAAAAACCAAGTTATTAAACATCAACCAACCATTTAACTATTTAATATAAACGCTATCACTTTCTACCACAATGAAATTATGTACGACTAAGTTCAAATGAACCGAGTGAAAAATGAATTTAATTAGTAGCAAAAGCAATGAGAACTAGTTAATTTGCATGGAGCTTAGGAGTGTTGTGTGGTGCCTCACATCTGATATGTTTTACAGAGTTCCCCATGGATACCAGAACAGTCAACACAAACCTTTCTAAACAAATTCATGTTGATGGTCCTACATAGTGACTACTCAATAAGCTTACTGAGATGAGAAGGGGCCACCCCCTCCAAAATTCCTGAAGTTTGAGCGCTACCAGTTCCTATATAAAATGTCAAGTTATGAACTGTGTCTGAACCAGATTAGATTAATTGAAGGAGCTGAGAGAAGTTGTGTGGAGGGACGCTGGATGTTTCTCTTGTGATTTCTAAGAGCAATCATCTCTTCATCTTAAGACCAACACACGAGATAAATTGGTGCCTTCTGATAATGGAGAGGAAGGACTTGAGGCAGGTAGTGGGAATCATCACAGGACACTGCAAAATAAACAAACGCTTGTATGTCATGGGCATAGTTGACGCCTCTCTGTGCAGATGGTGTGGTACAGATGAGCTAACTCCCGTATCATTTCCTGGCCCAACGCCACAGACTTGAATTTTTGTTCTTTGGTACAACTTCTCTAAGAATGGACACTAAAGAAGACTCTTCAGGAAATACCTGGAATTCCTCAGGAAGCTAGGCATGGACTTGTGCGACATCAGGACTGACACAACATGACTGTGGGCCTCATCTCAAATAAGGGACAATTGGAAAATTAAAAAAAAAAACATTTTACATTTTAATAATATTAAATGAAATATTAATATTTCAGTCATTGAAGAAAGAAATTCATAGAAGAATAGATGTGGTCCCAAAAATTGTCTTTGAACCCCAAGTTATCAATGACAATGACTCAAGGTACATATTACCACCAGGATCACAACTGCCTCCATTCTACTACCGACTGAAAGCTTGCGATGATGTCAAACTTCTTGGTTCGTATAGCTGAATTGTTAGAAATGCATGACACGTTAAATTTTTTAGTTAATGGCAGTTTTTGCTATAGTATCATTGAAAGGGGGAAAGTAGTGTTACTTTATGTACAGGAGAATGGCTGTGGGTCATTTGGTATTTATGAGAGAGCAATAAATGTTAAACTCCTCACTATGGCTTACCAGGAAAACAGAAGTAGCGGTGATAAAACCAAATATGTAATATATAGAATTAAACATGTTTTCTTACATTCAGGGCAGAATGAACGAAAAGTGAATTTTTCTCAGAAACTACTCTTGAAAATTTTGATTAAAGTTACAATATATCTACCGATGAATGCCTTTCCTGCATCAACATATCTGTGTAGAAACAAACATTTTTTTAAACGTTTTGCATGATATTGTTGAAGAAGATTTGGGTTTAACTCACACGGTGTCTTCAAATAGTAGATACCTATGTATTGTTATCAATAAATGTTTTTTCCTGGTTTCTATATCTTTGGATGTAGATGGAAGACATAATATGACAAAAAAACTGTGTTAATTCTTACATTTCCAAAATGTTCCTAGTAAACAATAAACAAAGTTTGGTTTACCTTTGTCTTTGATAATGACGTAACTACATGTTGTCCTTGACAACTGTTTTTGTAACTTTCCATTCAACCAAAACACATTAGACTGTGGCGTTCTTAGAACGCTGATTAGTTCGCTTTCTTATTTTTTCCAAAATGCTCTACTGCTCCTTGACTTGGAACTTTTTGTTAAGTAATTTCTTTGTGTGTATTAATAAAGAAGTGGGCGAGGAAAAGTAAAATAATTTCATTATTTATTTATAACTTTCAGAAAAGGAAATTACCAAGCAAGATTCAAGTTTACATAGACATCCAACCGAGAATTTGAGAGCGTACCTGTTGAATACTTTGGGTAATCCACTAAATGGAGTGGGGCAGAAACTGGTTCAACAGTTTTGTGATGTGTATGAACATGCTCGCCATGACCCTGCGGATTTTGGTGATGAAGAATACCAAGCCTTTTCTAGAATTTTGCTGAAGCTTATGGACGCGTAAGAACATTTTCTGCTTTCAAATCGATATTATAAGACTTGGAGGGCTTCAAGTGTCTACCTCAAGTTACTACAATGGTCGCTGTATGCTCAAGTACTCGCTTCAAGATGGTCTCAAATTGTCCAATTATTAGTTTTTAAGTTATTTCCCCCAGGAAGCGGTTTTGGTTAAAATATAATTGATCTGTTTTTTTCTGATGATTTTGTAGCTGCTTACTGTGTGCAGAGAAACATTTTGTTGTGTAGTTTATATTGAATAACACTAGTTAGAAAATTCGGTGAATATTTCTAGTTCAGGTTTCATCTACTTCCGGTTCACATACCTTTCATCCCCTCAATAGTATGACATAAGTTATTGGTTTGCTCCTGGTTATGTTATGCACTACATTACGTGACCATTGTAGGAAATTTATTAAAGAAATTGGGTTGTGTCCGCCAGTAGGCAAATACTAAAGTTAACGTACCTGTTAGGTGAGTCCGTCTCCTCTGGCTTGTGAGTAACTCTGGCCCCACAGTAACTCACAAGCCAGAGGAGACGGACTCACCTAACAGGTACGTTAACTTTAGAAATTTATTAAGTCTTAGGAATGGTCGTGAATACTGAAGTTCTCAGGGGAAATCCTCGTCACATTTGAAGGATGTTTTTTGTTCTACTCATCTTTTTCTACAAAGAAGATATTATCATAGCTACTCAACATAGCTTCACTTTTCTGCCCAGAAGAGTTAATTAAAAGGTTTCCTGCATATTTCTTTTTACTGTTAAGGCTGCAGGATACATGTGAACAGAGTGTAATATATAGGTATTCACTTTTTAAAAACATCCTGTGAGGTTGCTGAAAATCATCGAAGCCGTTTTGCCATCGAATGAAAAAACCAGTTTTTGCTGCATAGGCCTAAATCTTGGGTTACTGAGTTTTCATGGAGATATTTATAGAGAACAAAATTTGGTAACTAACTAAGAGAAGATAACGTGAAAGTTAAATTTTGCCAATGGACAGAAATCGCTCATAACCCTATTTTCGTATCTTCAAAAAATTAGGAACTAAATAAAAAAAGAACCAGCTCAATCAGCTCAGCTGTTCTCCTGCAAATTGAACTACATCCACACACAGCAGCCGTGTATGGAAATTAGGGGTTTTTTTGGGTTCGGTAGGCCTCAAAATGTAAAGGTCTGAAGAAAATTACTTTAAATTATTTTTATCTCTGTTCAATAGACTGTCAGAAGAACATTTATTTAGAACAATGGGATGCTCAACCCAGCTTCGGGGCAGTCAGAGAACTATATATGTAAGTTAAATTCGGTGTAAGTCAGAAGGACTTTTTAAAAGGCATAGCTTCATTTACACAGTTTAAAACACTACAAATGTGACTTGTGACTGGGGTGAAAGAGGGCTGTTTTTAAAAAAACCTATTTTTGCTTTTTAGGCCGTTGTCTTCTTCATATTTTCATGGAGGTATTCATGGAGAAGAAAAGTTTTGTACTAACTAGTAGAAGATAACTTGAACATTTAATTAAACTCTTTAGAGCTGTTTTCGAGAAAAATGAGAAAACTTCTAGTTTTTGGTACATCTTTGTCCCCTGCCCTTCTTTCCCATCGACTGAAATCATTCACACTCACACACACACATACCCACATACGTCTTTGGGCAGTGATGAAAGATCAAACCTAGTATAAATAAAATGTATGTATTATAAAATGGGCTGAAAAGGATAAAGGGACCTTTTTTTTTGGCTTCGAAGTACATTCATACGGCCGTTACAGTTATTTTTATATGATTATTACATTATTTTAGTTATTAGTAATCATGACAGTAAATGGTGAATGGTAAAGGTGGAAGGTTAAAATGAAGACAGAAGTGGAAGGTTAAAATGAAATTGACACTTGGCACAGGAAATTAAATAATAAATCATGAATTTCATTGTTGCTTTCAGCAAAGAGTGTGTCGAGATTAAACGGGCAGGGGGTCTTGTTCGGGATGGCGTCTATCAATTGTTTTCGTGCAGTATCATGTGTTTCGCATTCCAGGATTACGTGTTGTGGGGATTCTTCCGTTGATGAGCAGTTTCGGCAGAGTGGTGTGTGTGACGGATCAAGACGATGTAGGAACTGGTTTGTGTTGCAATGTCCACAACGCAGCCGAGAAATAGTTTTATAGAAGCTTTTCGGCTTCGCTCCCGAGATGCTGTCGAACCAGGCAGTCTTATTAATTTTGGGGAACAGCACTTTGTAGTTTTGCCACTGTGAGATTAGGGTTTGGTAGATCTTCTTTTGAGGTCGGTGAACGGGTAAAGTTGTGATGGAGGGGGCTCTGGAAGTAGGGAGGCACGTCTCGCTTCTGAATCTGCTATGTCATTGCCTCTTATCCCTGAATGGCTTTTTACCCAACATATTCCAACTCTTTTTCCGTGGTTCCTGGCAATTAGTATTTCGTTGGCTATATCAGCTTCAATTTTCGTCATATGGGATGGGACCTTGAGGTGTGTTAACTTTGATACCACACTCTTGGAGTCGGTTATCACTAAAACGCCTGAATACTGCTGGTTTTCAGTGCTGTTTGCATGCAACAGTGCTTGCAAGATGGCATAGCATTCGGCTGTGTAGATGGAGCTTCGGCCCCACAAACTGAAGCCGGGAGTCACCTCATTTGTGGAGTCATAGAAGGCACAGCCTGCTTTGTCTTTTTGTAGCGATCCATCGGTGTATATGATGATGCTGTTTGGCCACCTTGTACGTAAATATTCTCGTACGCAAGGTTGGGTCCCTCGAGGTGTTGTATAGGCAGAGACTGGGAGGTTGAGTATATGTAGCGGGTGTTTGTAGACGGCATAGGGGATAGAGTAGACGTACGGCATGTTAGAACTTGTTAACCAATGGAACTCATTGCTTAAATCCGTAAAACTTTCGCAGAGCAGGGGCGAGGGCTTTTTAGCCCAATATTGCTCGGTAAGGTTGCATATTGCTAATGCTCGTATTTCTCCCAGTAGTTCTCTATTCTTACTGTGGGTTTTCAGGAGTAGTCGGTCGGAAATCATCTTGCGTCTCAGGTGTAAGGGTCGTTCCCCAGCCTCGGCCAGAAGGGCATTGATTGGGGTTGATGGCAAGACTCCCAGGCAGATTTGTAATGCTCTGTTCTGAATTTTGTCAACTTTTGAGAGGGTGGTCTTGGCCGCAGAGCTAATAGAACTGATCCGTAATCAATGACCGCTCTAATAGTTGCTCTGTAGAATAGTAGAGCAGTTTTTGGGTCGGCCCCCCAGTTGGTGCTTGTAAAGGCTCTTAGAAGGTTACTGTAGGGCTCTGTTTTTGAGGTCAGTTCTTCAATATGGGCATTCCAGTTCAGTTTCCTCGTGAGCGTGACTCCTAGGAACTTGACACGTCAAACACTCTCAAAAGTTATGCCGCCTAGGGTTATGGAACTTCCTATGGGGAGCCGTTGTTTCCGGGTGAATGGATACAAGACAGACTTCTGAGAGGAGATATGAAGACCTAAGTTCGAGAAGAAGTTATTGAGGGCTGCCACCGCGTCGTCTAACATTTCGATACAGGTGATCGGCTCTCTGCCTGTGTAGTAAAGGCACACGTCATCAGCATATTGCGTTATTCTAACTCCATCGGGGAGATGATCTTCGACCTCAGCAACTTATATGACGTACAATAGTGTACTGAGGATGGCGCCCTGTGGCAATCCTTTCCAGGTCTTCCTAGGTGCTGACAGCTGCCCATCACTCCAGACGTAGATGTTAGTTCTTCTATGAGGCGTAGTATGTTCGTGGCACATCTTGGCGGGATTCCAATTGAACTCAACTGTGCAAATAGAAGTGAAAGTATTACGTTATCGTAGGCTGACGATATATCAAGAAAAAGGGCTAGGATGGTATGGTTTTTGGTAAGGCCATTGGAAACATCAATGACCAGCTTATTTATTGCATCCATTGTCGAACGGTTGGTACGGAAACCAAACTGGCTCCCTGGAAGGCGTCCATTTGATTCTAGCCAATGTATCAATCGAGCTTTGACCATTCTTTCGAATGTTTTCATTATGCATGAAGCCATAGCAATGGGGCGAAAAGATTTGTGATCATTTGCTCGTTTCCCAGGCTTGAGAATGGGAATGATAATGTACTCCTTCCAGCTGACCAGGTACATACCACTCAGCCAAAACTGGTTGAAAAATGCGAGCAGTTTTTGATGAAATAAGGGCGATAGGTGAAGCAAAACATCATAGGGTATCCCATCCTTACCAGGGCAGGAGTTTGAGTGCCGATTTGCGACATCCATGTATTCTTTTAGTGTGAAGGGTGTCATGAAGTACTCCTCGTGGGGATTTGGATCGGTTGAATCGGCCTCTATTTTCTGAGGATTTGTCCAATCTGGAGCGAGGTTACAGATGAAATCGTCAGTACATTTTGCAAGTTGCGTGTATCTATAAGGGATTTTTGATCGCTGCAAAATCCGGATCTGTTCCCATATCTTTTTTATTGGAGTAGTTCTATTTATGTTGTTGCAGAAGTCTTTGAATGCATTCCGTTTTGCTTGGGAAAGGGTTCTTCTTGCTATTGCGGAGAGCCGTTGTACCTCTTCGAATGTGCGATAGCAGGGATTCTGCTTGTACTCTCGGAAAGCTCTCCTTCTGTTTTTAATTGTGGTAGCACATTCGGAGTTCCACCAGTATTTGTTGGGTTTTCTTGTTCTAGGTCTACAGAGAGGCACTGCGTGATTACAGGCATCCCACAGTAGCTCTACAAATGTATCGTACGTCATGTGGTCGCTTATTTCGCTCTCATGTACGTTTAAGAATTCGCGGAATTTTTCCCAGTTTGCCTTCCAAAAATTCCACTTCTTGTGAGGAGCTTGACTGGTTATTTCCTCCTCATCGTCAAGGGTGATCAGGGCGGGGAAATGATTGGAGCCCATGGTGTCCAAGATAATATTCCAGTCAAGTCTGCTAGCCCAATTAGCACTGATGAACGATAGATCGACAGCCGATACGTTTCGGTGGTTACTTGCTGGCAGTAGCGTTGGTGTACCATCATTTAAGAAAGAAAGACCACAGTCCGATGCAGCTTCAAATAAATCAACCCCGGGGCGATCAGTGAAAGAGCTTCCCGCCGCGATGTGGTGGCAATTGAAGTCCCCAGTAAAGAGACATGGCGTGTTTACTGATGTGAACAACGTTTCCCATTGAGCTTTCGGAATTGCATTTCCTGGGACATTATAAATTGAAACAATAGCCAATTTTATATTGTTGGTTAATAGCAACTCTGCGCCGACTAAAAAGATGCCGTTCGGCTGTGCTGGGAGGTTTAAAGGTTCATATCTGGTACCCCGTTTTATGAGTAGAGCTACACCTGCTCTTCCATCATCTCTGTCCTGACGCAGTAGATTGTATCCTGTAAACCGATAATGTCTACTTGGATGAAACCAAGTTTCTGAAATGGCTACCGCAGTTACGGGGGTCTCTGATAGAAAGTGTTCTAGACTGGACCTATTTGACACTAGAGATCGAGCGTTCCATTGCAGGAACTTTACTTTATCGTTATGTATGTGGTTAGAGTTATTGTTGTTATTCATGTTGGTTGTTGTTATTTAAGTGTAAGTGTTCTATGCGTTGGCTGTTATGAGTGGTTATCATGTTTTGTAAAAGAGTGGAAATTGATGAGAGCAGAGTATCCTGAGTACGATCAGGAGAAACGAGTATTTGAGAACGTTGACGGAGTAGTAGTCTAACTAGTCTAACTATCTTTCAGGAGGCGATCCCGGGTCTTCTGTTGTCTCTCAACAAAAATTGGGCATTTGTTATCCGTAGCCTTGTGGTCTCTAGCTTTACAGTTGATGCAGTGGGTATTTAATTTTTCGGGGGAGGGGCATGTAGAAAATTCGTGTTTTTCGCCGCAGTGGAGGCAGCGAAACCCGTCTCGACATTGGAACTTGATGTGCCCGATCCTATAACAAAGCGAACATACTCTCACTGGAGGGACGTACGAATCTACTCAGCAGCGCGTGCCATAAATTGACACGTAATCTGGTATTGTCTAGATTCGTACGTCGATCGAATGTTAGAAAGCACGTAGGTAACTTCGTTCGCGATAGTGAGCCATCTGGGTTTGAGACCGTTTTTGAGCATCGTTTTATTCTGATGACTGGGATGGGTCTATTTCGTCCAATATTTCCTCATCTCCAAGAGAGCAGTCTATGTTACGTACGACACCAGTACGGTATATTAGTGAATCTGGTATGTAAGCTATCATATTTTTCTCTTTAAAACCTGTAAAATTCAGCAGTGAATTAGCCGCAGCTGCGGAGGCCGTTTTGACTTTAATACGGTTCCCACCAATAGAGGCAATATTCGTGATTGAGTGTTTATTAATATTATGTTTGAAGAGGCTTGGGTGTTCCAATCCCTGTTAGCCTACTCAGTCGTAAGTGAGCATTTTCCGGGGGACACTGCGTGGAAGTCAGGATTGGTTCGTCCCCCGAGGTGGAGAGTAAGTCAGTTCGTTTTAAGTAGGTAGAGTCATTACGAATGATGGTATTGAGTACCTGTTCGTAATGTGTATGTAGTACACTATAGCAGCTAACAGCATTTCGTTATCGAAACTATCTGGGTCAATTTCGTCATAGAATCGATCGACGAGTTTTTCACTGACGTGTATGAACCTCTAGAGAATTTCCGGTTCTCCCCTGAATGTAGGAATTAGATCTAAATATTCCCTGGGAATCGCCTTCCTAGGATTCCTATCTGTTCTCAATCTAAACGATTGTAAGCTATTTTGCAGGTCATTTATCATTGCTTGCTGAGTTTGGAGTTCTTGGATCAATAGTTCTTGCGATAATTGTTGGGTGTTAATTTCTGCATTTTGTGGAAACATTTCTGAGTTTTGAGGCAGAGATATTGTTACATTTGGCAACTCCTCTTGTTCCATTATAGGACCTAGTGAACAGAGTTTATAGTGGACGTATTGCTTCAGTGATTTCGGAATCTTTAAGCTTGTTATTTACGAACCCTTCAAGTTAAAATGCTTTTTTTTACAAATGTTCCAAAATGTTTCTTAATATGCTCGGAACTTACATTTTTTTACTACAAATGATTTGAATTACTTCGTGAGAGAAAAAGTTAATAAATTGGTTAATAATCCCTCTATAGTATTACTTTGTGAAATTTTTTTAAAATAGAAAATTTGGAGTTGTGACTCACAGGAGTTTCCTCTGGCGATGTTGAAAGCCGTTGGTCGTCTCGGGAGTTTTCTGCAAACCTGCAACAGGCGACGTTTCTCGCTGAAGTAGAGGATAGTGCCTTTTAATTTTTAAAGGCCAAGGAGTTCGCAAATCGATGTTTTCTGTGGATGAGAAAAGAAGTTATTAATAGAAGAATTGCTGAAAGCGAGATGATCTTCGCAACCGTTCTTGACGGGGTGTCTCGACGTCTGTTCCTGTCTGTCGTGAAGTTGAAAAAGCGTGGTTTCCCGAAAGGAGTCTAAATCTGCGATGTTCCCTCGCGGATTTTGACTTGTTCTACAATATTCGCTCGATAATTTCGGGTTTCGGGATTCTATGGTTTTTGTAATTTTAAATTTTGGGTCTTGTAGATCAAGCTGAAGGTGTGATTGATGGAGATGGAGAGTAAGTCAGTTCGTTTTAAGTAGGTAGAGTCATTACGAATGATGGTATTGAGTACCTGTTCGTAATGTGTATGTAGTGTTTGTATTTGAGATGTCACAGCGCTGGGGTTGTAGTAGTAGGTGATAGTGTGATAGCCTTCAACGATTCTTACAGGCTTTGATCGGATGGCAAGTAATCTGGGGTTAGATGTCAAGTTGGAAATGTTGAAAATAAAAAAAATAAAATCTCAATAAAATTTGAAATGGGAATGCCATTAATACTACAAAAAGTCACTATCTTAATTCTACAAGGATAATTTAAAGGGGTACTACACAAACACTCTAACATATATACAGGCCAATGTAATATATCTCCAAACGCGTCACAAAATGTATGTACTTCCTCAATTACATCTAGTAATGAGTGGATGTCTCTCAAGGGCATTGAGGAAATGCTAATTTTCGTCCTTTGTACTGTAAGGATAATGAAACAGTAATTGTGTAATCAAGTCTGTAAGCGTGTAAAACGGCTGTCTTCCCCTCTCGTGCTTCGTCAAACGGACAACAGTAAGGAGGTACAATGTAGTATCTCGACAAATTGGGATTTGTGGGCAGACAATCGGCGAACTTGTCAATTGTGAACGTTGAGGAACCGGGCTGGTGAGTGGCTGTTGATACAGGCTTCAAACAACGAGGCCTGTAATATATAGAAAATTTGGTTTTAGGCCCTATATATTTTCGTTTCCTCATCCGATCGACATCGTACCAGGGTTTTGTATGAATGTCCTTAAAATCCTGACAAAGAGTACTACGATCAAAATAAGATGAGCACTGCAGACCTAAAGGTTGAGGAGCATCTAACATGCTAAATGTTGAGGGAAGAGAATACACAGAAGAGGACTGTTGTCGAATGAAACGAGTTATAAAATCATTAATGGTTGGCGTGTCAGTTTCTTTGGACATTACTGCTTTCAATTTCGACCAACGAAAATTGCCAAACGTAAACTTGACTTGGACTGGCAAGAAATCTTGAGTTGGAAATGTTGATTTCGTTAGAGAAAACCAAGAGAAGAGAGAGATTAAGAGGGAAGTTAATCTGCAACATTCAGATTAATTCTGTGTTAAGGATTTCGTAACACATTTCTTCTCTAATGATTGCTACGTCGGCCATGTCTTTAATCATGTTGTTGTGTGTGAGGATCTTGGCGAATGGGCACATAAATATACCGCAATCGTTGCTGTTTTGTTGTTGGGGTGTGTTTTGGTTGATAGTGAGTTTCCAGTTTGTTGTGTCTAGTGGAGTGTTTCTTGTGGTAAGGTGTTCTAGTTCTACATATGTTTTGATGTCATCAAGGATTTCCGTTCCATTCATGTTAAGGTAGTCGTAGTATGCTATCGTTTTGCAATGGTTCTGGATGACCACTAGCCTCCATTGGGAAGATTTAAGGATTGGGATTACTATTACGTCCTTGGCGAATAGGTCTGCTCGTTGAGTATAATTCCTCACCCTTTCATAGCCTCCGGCTTTGAATGAGACATATACGAAGGTATTGAAACAGAACGTCATAGGGGTCTTTGCGTTTGATCGATCAGTTCCATGTAGAAGTTTACTATTTGGTCATTTAACCAGATGTTGCCTTTGAGGGTGATAAGATCGGCTCTGGTTATTTTTAGACCAAATTTAGTGGTGAGAACTTCTGTTGAACCTAAGGTATCATTCCAGGCGTTAGCTACAATATCAGCGTGTTTTTTAGGACGACGCACGTTAGAGAGGTGGATTTTCTCTTTCCTCTTATGGCGTCTTTAAATTCCGGGTTCACAGATTTTATAATTTCCTTATTGTACTTGGGTTTTGTTTTTGCCTGTTTTTGAACAGTTTTAACGTACACTTCTAATGGAATGTTCAGGGTTTGTTTGCGGTCTTCGTTTTTCTTGGAGATCACTCTCTCCTTGTCAGTATGCAACTTCTCTTTCAATTGGGAATATAATATGCTCATTTTTTCTCTGTGAAGGGCAAGATAATTGTTAGCTAGGGACTGCTCAATGAGTAACTAGTAACTCTAACAGAGTATTTTGATTGAGATGCCTGTAGAGAAGTTTGAATAGAGTCATTTTGGAGGCAGTGTGAATTGAATTGTTATACGCTAGGACAGCATACTTGACTGTAGTTTTCACATTATCTCCTTTAAATTCACGACGTTGGTTGAGGATGTGGATGTGTTCGATTAGAGTTGAATGAAAACGTTCAATCAACCTGTTTGAATCCGGATGTTGGGACGCAGCGAAATGGATGTTAATGTTGTGCAGCTTCATTAGTTCTCATACTAACGAGTTCTGGAACTCAGGGCCATTGTCTGCTACTACATTCACTGGTGTTCCATGATTTGAGAAGTGATCAAGGAGAGAGTCCGCAATATTTACGGCATTGGAGGATTTTAATTGGTAGGCTTGGGCGTGCCTAGAGAACGAATCTATTATCGTTAGGAATTTTGAACCTATAAGAGTTATTTTTCTATGTGGGTGGTTTCTAGAGGACGAGAGGCAGTTGGCATCACATTGTACTTTACCTTGATAGGATTTCGATTGTATTTGCATCGGGCGCAAATGGTACCGTTGTTAATGTACTTTTTGATCGTTTCCCTCACGTTTGGTCAGTAGTGAGACCTTTTTATGTGCTGGTGCATCTCATCGATACCACGGTGGTTTGTGGCTCCCTCATGGTATTGATTTATGAGTTATGACCTTTGTTTGATCGTGAAAATGATACAGTGATGCGAGTTTTGTTATTAAATATTTTCCTGATTACTACTGGATTTTCGGTGGGGAATTTTACGATTAGGATGATAATTTGGTTCTTGCAGCTGTTGATAGGTTAATTTTTTGTTGGGATTGACACAATGGAGTCGCCAATCGCATTTGAGTGAATGGTACTGCAGGGATAGGATTTATTTTCTTTGGCTTCAGCTTCGTCATCTGAGTCAAAATTTACTATTATCGAGTCTGGTGTGTCAATGTCTCTGTCAGTTAGTCAGAGTAGTGTCCTTGGGGGTAAGCCGGGTCTATAAACGTGTCAGCGTCTACGATTTCGTCATTAGCATCGTTGTTGTTGTTCAATAGCTCGACACGTGACAAAGCGTCGACGTTCGAATTTAGTGAGCCTTTCTTGTACTCGATGTCAAAGTCGTAGGCTGAGGCAACTTAGAACCTGGTTCTTTAATCGAGTAAAGCCATTGGAGGGGGCAATGGTCCGTATGTAAGTTAAAAGTGTGAAGACTTAGGGGGACTTTTTAAAAAGAATTTATTTTCACTTTACAGAAGATTTTAACTTTTACAAGACTTTGCCAAATGCGACAGAGGGGGACGCGAAGTTAACAGCAAGACGTCTGAACGAGAACACACCGAGTTTTGGGGTGGTGGAAACATTTATAGCCTCTTATGAGCTGACACTGCAGCAATGACTAACGGTTCAGCGTCTTGGTACAATCCAGCATTTTATAATGATATAAGAAGACGTCTCTCCGTGTCGCATAGAGTGCGGCTAGCATAAGCTATTTGGAGGTCTGCTCTGTTCGTTGTCTGGCTTAGGATCGCTCCGATCGCGACGTTACTTGTGTCGGTGGTTAGGTGGAACATTTTGGTGAAGTCTGGGTATTGTAATATTGGGTCATTAGTCAGTACGTTTTTGCAGGTGTTGAAAGATTCCACGTATTCTGGGTCCGTGGTGTCTATTTTGTGTCTCTTCTTTAAACAACGAGTCATTGGCTTTGTGATTTTTGCAAAATCTTTTACAAACCTCCTGTAATATCCAATGATTTAATTTCTTTGGATGTCTTGGAAATGGATATTTCAGGATAACCTCGATTTTGTCAGTTTGGTTTTACTCTATCGTGCGTGATTACACGGTCTAGGTATGTGATGCCTTTGCGCAAAAACTCAGTTTTGTCGAGTTGAATTTTCAACCGAGCCTTGCGTAGACGTTAGAATACTTCCTCGAGCCTAGTTAGGTGTTCGCATAACGATGTACTGTAGATGATAATGTCATCCAAATACACACAACAGTACTCGTTTGCAATTCCACGCAGTATATTGTACATCATTCTTTGGAACGTGCTAGGGGAGTTGCGTAGACTGAATGGTAGGCGGTTGAATTTGAGGTGATAGTTTGGCGTACTGAAAGCAGTTTTTGCCATGCTGCCTGGGTCCATTTCAATTTGGTGGAGCCCGCTTTTCAAACCAATTATGCTGAAATGTTGGCAGCGCCCTAATTTGTCGAGTAATTCGGAAATCTGAGGGAGAGGGTATCTGTCCGCTATCGTCTTTTCATTAAGTTTCCGGTAGTCAATGACAATCCAGAATTTAGCTTTTCCGCTGGCATCAGCCTTTTCGGGAACGATCCACAAAGGGGCGTTCCAAGGACTGTCACTGTGTTTAACAATGCCTTGGTGCAGCATTTCCTCTTATTTGCCAGCCAACTTCCTGACTATAGATTTCGGGAAACATATATTTTCGTGCATAAACTGGGATTTTGTCGGTGGTCCTAATCACATGTTTGACGTTACTGGTAAACGAGAGGGGTTCACCTTCTTTATGAAATACATCGGCGTATCTGGATACTAGCTCGATGATTGAAGATGCCTCTTCTTCGTTCATGTGGTTCAGTCTTAACATTGATAGGTCGAATTCATGTTTTGTGTGGTCGTCTGTGTAATTGTTTCCATGTCGGTCAAGTTGTATGTGTCTTCAATGTCGTGTACTTCTAGTGGGGAAATTTGCGATACTTTTTCAGGTTTGTCCCAAGGGTTCAGAACCATGACATGGGTTTCATGGTTCTCACTCTAACTAGACATTCGGAGATTTCGAGGGTACCTGTCTTTATGTAAGGGGGAAAGGCGTCACTATTCTCCATGTTTCGCCTTCGAATTTTTACTTTTTGAACGGATCAGGCGTTTATCAAGTCTGTTTCGGCGGTCCCAGTGCTCAGATAGCAGAGCGGGATACTGTTCTTCGGGGTTTTCAGGAAGTGATTATCGAGATCGATTGATGCTTTGATGATTTTAAGATTGTCTAGACCAAGAAGAAGGTCAAATTTTGAATGGAATTCAAATACGTTAAATTTTAGGTTTAAATGTCTTCGTTGAAAAATTTCGCCGCAGGGTCTTTTGGTGGGGAACTCGCAATGTGAGGAGCCATGGGCAGTTTGTACGATAAATGGTTCTACGCGAATTTTGTTTGGGAATGTTTTTTCGGCAATCTCGGAATTGATGTAGCTTTTTGTGCTCCCTGTGTCCACAAGGATCTTCAGGTTGGACCTCGGGAACGCTTTTCCGGTCAGTGCTCATCAGTTTGAATTTTGGGATTCGTGGCTGGTTTCGCCTGAAAAATTTCCGTTTTCTTCAGTTTCCTCACTCTCTCTCTCTTCATAATTACAATTTTCCGGAGTTTCGTTATAAAAGTTTCCGTTTTCCACGATTTCATTGTACTTGTAATCTTGAGAGAAACATTGTTTTTCACTTTGGTGCCTGTCTTGACTTTCGTCTAAGTTTTGCAGATTCGGGTTTGTTGTACGCCAAGACATGTGTGTTGGTCTCATTGTTCCTGGGTTTGGCAAGCGAGGAGGATTTGGAAAGTTAGGTCTGGAGTAAGCTCGGGAAGGAAAGTTTGGGTTGCGTGTTGGGTAGTTGGTGGTTTTGGGGGATATTTGCTATTCGCTGACTGAGGTTGGTTCGTTGTTTTGTTAATTAGTTGAGAATTGGGTGGTCTTGCGTTTTGATATGGTGGTCTCGGGTTGAAGTGTTGAGGTCTGTATAGGTTTTGTCCGTGATTTTGGTTGGGGTAGATTTGTTGTGGTTGGTGAGGTCTGTGTGGTTGAGAGTGATTCGTGAGATGTTGTTGCAGGTATTTTTGTTTCGTGTAGATGGATAGCATTTGGTAATCGTTTAATAACCAACTCAGTGCCGTGCCTAAATCAGGCAGTCGGCGCGTCCTGAGGATACTGCCTAGAGGCTCTTTCAATTGTAATAGGAAACATCTGAGCGCTAACTTTCTGTAGTTTGCAACCAGTGTTCTGACTCCTCACTTTGGTGGGTTTGTGGGTAGGCAATGAGTAGGCTAAGTATTTTGTTAATTTTGTCATAGAACCGAAATGGTGACACGCCTTCGGATTGACGTAGGTTCACCATTTCGATTACTAGTGCCAGGTCATCTCGTCTGTTGGAGTACGTGTCTATCATAGCTTGTTTAATTTCAGTGTAGGTGGTTAGGTTTGCTGCGAAAATTTGATCCGCGGCTGGTGAAACTATTTTAGCTTTGATAGCATTTATAAGTACTATGTTGCTGCGAAAGTTGTCTGGATTTTCAGTATCAAAGAACCTATAGTGTATTTGCTGTGATGTTAGAGTCTCTGGGATGCCTGAAAAGTTAGGGATTAGGTCGAGATATTCTCGTCTGATGAATAATTCCTACGATTATGGGGTCTAACCACTTGGTTCACGAGTAGGTTTTCAACAAGTGCCGATAATTGACCTATTTATTGAATTTGCGAGTAGATTATCCCTACGTAATCCGAGGGTTGAATGGAAGCTTGTATTTGTTCGTTGGAATTCATGTTGTCTTCTCTCAAGTGGGGAAATTACAGGGGAATATGTCTAAATTTAGCCACGGGAGACGTTAAGTCTAATTGGATAAAGTTACAATTGTTGTTGATGTTCTGGATAATAATATCTTCTTCACATTGTTTATCAGAATTAATCTCTAGATGGTCAGTACAACAAAAAGTATTCGTTACCAGGTTCACAAGAACTTTTCCAAAGTTTGGTTTTCGCGTCTTTGTTGGATTTTGATACAAAATTAGATGTAGGAATTATTGTTACATAGTGGTCTTCAATTTTTGTAGGCACTGGCTGCATGAGAAAAATGTCGTATTTCTCTGTGTTGACAATAGGTATGTCTAAGAAATATACTATTTCCTCTGAACTTATGTAACATTTCACATGTGTTTTCAACATGTCTTACATGTGTTTCCTGGGAGTTTGCTAATATTAATCGGTTGACTTCCTGTACCATGGCGGCATTATTTTTATTGATAATTTCTAAGGTTCTATTAAGTTCGTTCATCAAACTGTGGTTAATTGAGTACTGGTTCTTAATTTGTTCCTCAAGGGCTTCCTGTTTGTATTTGATGTGGTCCAAAATGGTATCGTACCTTTCAGCATCATTCGCATCTACATTTCCAGTCACAAATTTGACTAGTGAACCTAGGCCGTTAACCAATCCTCGTTTTATTTTTTTGGTTACTAGTGTATCATGAATTTTCTCACGAATCAGGTCTATATAGTGTTGGGTTAGGTCAATTTGTATACTGACTTGATTTCGAACTTCATTGTTGAGAGCAGTGATATTCAAGACTTCATTGAAGTGACTTTTCACTAATTCAGCTTGGTCTATTATTTTCCGAAGCTCATAGTAATGGGCTATAGTGTGGTCGGCTCTGATTGTTTTAGCATATCCTAATCGGATAGGCAGCACTCCTAGATTGAGAGTGATATCCTCGATATCAGTGCCATGAATTAGTCCTTGTTGGAGAGCTACAAATCTCCACTGTAAACTTCTAAATACTGCTCTAATTCGTTTTGAGGGCCCGATTTAATACCATGGAAATCTAACATGTTGGTGACATAAAATGTGGCTGGTGAACGAGGGTCAGTGTAGTGTTCCTTGATGGTATTATATGCAATCGCATAATTCGCATCGTTGATATCCAAGTGTTGGAATATGATCGCAGATACGACAACTTTCCAGCTCCATTATAATTACCATTGTGGACGAGTGTGTTAAACATAGAAAAGAAATTTTGAAAAGACGCTAAATTTCCGGACGTAAATCCTGCTCTATTGAGCGCATGGAGAAATATAAATCATTGAATCATTTCTGCGTTTGGTCAGGAGGCACGCGTTTATTTTCTTCTACGTAAAGATTAAATCGGATAATGTTCTCTTGGATTATATCAAATTTATCCCTAAGACGCGTCAGTTCGCCACAGCGTCCGAGAAACTTGGAAACACTCCCAGGGGATACACTTGAGCTGGAATCGAAAATGGCTTGACTTTGGGCGAACGCATTGCGAGAAATGAATCACAAAAGGCCGCAGTGAGAGCTCTTGTAGGCCCGACGAAACACGCTTGAGCTAGGTCGGCCTGAGCTCAATAAGTCCTTCAACTGCCAATATATTTTTTTAACTTCATTAGGGCCTCATATTTGTACTTGACATAGCTTTGCTTTTGTACTATGTTGTTGTAGTAATGGGTGAGATCTACCGGGTCGAAAAGGCTCACCATTTCATGTTTTGATGTTTTCTCAACATGTTTGGTCACCTCATCCATCGACTTGATAGCATTCTATAAGCTCCTTAATGTGGTGTCTGTGACAATTAGATTGATGTCCGGTTTTCGTACAGTTATAAGGTGGGTTGATGTGGTCGCAGGGAAGTAAATATCATCTATAGTAGTCAGAACAGTCGCAGGGTCTGGGTTGATGAGAGGTACGTGCATCCTAATTGCTTGGTATTCTAGGTTGAATAGGATCTTCAGAGTGTTGTTTCCTGGGCTGTTTGACGTTGGACAAATGAATTTTTTCCTTCGTATTATGGTGTCTCAGCAATATTTTTGCTGTTTTCAATTGGGGGTTTACTGATTCTATCTGTTCTTTGTTGTATTTAGTTTTGGTTTTATTTTGGATTTGATGTGTTCAAACAATGACTTCACGAGGAAGTTCAGGAACTTCTTCCCTGGTTTGGTTGGCTCTTTCGATTACACTTTCTTTATAATTTTGATTTCGTTCCTGGATGTTATTGTAGATCAATTGTACTTTGTGTCTATGTCTATCAATGAAGTCTGCCATAAGGGTTTTTTCGAAGTCAGCTTCTAGGAGCGGGTTATTGTCTATATGGCGATTGATTATTTCGAACTGCGTTAGTTTGGTTAGGGCAGTTAGACCGTAACTAACTTTGTTCTTAATACTCTCATTTTTAAATTTTTCTCGGTTTGATAAAATTCTCACATGTTCAATTAATGTGGAGTGAAATCTTTCGATTACTCCATTAGAGTTCGGGTGAGTACCCAGCAATTCTTTAATTAAGGAACTATTAAGTTCGGCACCATTGTCAGAGATGATCATCTTGGGGACTCCGTGATGAGAAAAGAATTCTATCAGGCTTCTGACAGTATCAACACTGTTAGAGGATTTAAGTTAGTAAGCTTGGACGTATCTTGGGAATGCATCTACTATTGTCAGGAATTCTTCTAGCGACAATTTATCTATGTGCACTATTTCAAGAGCTCTTGATGGAGTAGGCGTGATGTTGAGTTTAGGCTTAATTGGATTTCGATCATACTTGCACATTAAGCACATTTCGCAGTTATTTATGTAATTTTGTACAGTGGTTTTCATGTTGGGCCGAAAGTATTTTCTCCTTAGTTTGGCATAAGTTTCCGTGATTCCTTCATGATTAGATTTTCCTAAATGTTCTTGTTCTATTCATTCGCGAGTGGTTTCTGAGTTGATTACATCTTGTAATTTCGATGAACACTTTACACATTGAATTTCTAATTGTTTGAAGTTGTTGCTCATTATACGGCTGAAATTTTGATAGATGTCACTGACAAAGTAGATAGAGTACTTCAAATTCAGTACAATGTATTTTTGGACAAAATCGACTACATCTGTTTCAATTCATCCTGTGGGTATGAAAAACAGTTTCAAATCCTTAAGCATGACGACGAACAAAGATGGTCTCACACGGCGGAAAAAATTAAATGATGATAAACGACTTACAGCAAGATGAAAAGGTTCCGAGTGTCCATCCTAGAACTTCTAGCTTAGTCGGCTTGATAGCGAGGAGGTCTGCGAATTCTCCCTGGGCAAGACGTCCGTAGCAGCGGTTGACAGCAGCTGGTCTTCGTTTTTTCTTTCGACTCTCAACTCCGCGATTCGAATCGTTTTCGCTCCGTGAACAGGTGTGGTTCTGGGCGAAATTTGCGTTGATTGGGAATGAAGGTTTCCCTTGGATGGCAAACTTGATTGAATTTGCGGTTGGTTGTCCTCTAAGTCCAAAATTGAGCAAAAAGTTCAAAATCTGGAGGTTCTCAAGTACTGCGCCAGTTAAATTTTTATTTTTATGTTTTTAAAAAAACTTTGAATATTTATTCTCTGTTTAATTGACTGTAATACAAATGATTAAAAGAAGGGAGAGAGAATGAAATACACACAAGTACGCTGCCAGGACAAATGCCCCGATCTTGGGGGCTTTCCGAGTGAGGAGACATCGCTGAGAGGGGCACTTCGCTGATGAAGCCCCCTTTTTTATTATTGCTTCCTCTACTGATGTTAATATATATATATTAACTAATTACTTCGGGCAAAAGACTTTTTAAAAATTAATTTAATTTCAAAAATTACAACAGATGGGAACTCAACGCGTGACAACTTGGTACGGACGAATGAACATAGTTACAAGGGAGTCGCTACTATTTATACTGAATGCTGACGTCGGCAGTTCTGCCAGATGAGGGCTTCTGTTGATGTAAGTTGCTGAAATCGGCGTCTTCGTATCCGTCGTAGACCTGACTCAGGCGGCTTCAGGAAATGATGAAGGACTTGCTGACGCGGCAATGAGGGTGACTCAGCGTCGCACAAGTGTTCTTTGTGTTAGGGTCGCATGTTATTCATAACGCCTCCCCTGCCAGTGTGAAGCTCAGCGAAAATCGTAAAGTTTGCTGTCTGGGCTGAAGCTCGGGTGAATGGGTGAGTTGGATGGAGGTCCCTGTTGCGCTGCAACCAGTCTCAGCACGCGTGGTACGATGCGTGAAACGCCAATAGAGCACAATAAAGAGAACAATGACAACAAGTACTATGATAGTAACGACGATGACAATGGTGCAAAATAAACTAAGGTGAGTGTAGTTAATAGTACGTTCGTCGGAGCCTTGAGCCCATTGCGGCGTCTGTGGGAAGGGGTCGATTTGATCTAAGTGTTGTGGATCGAGAGGTTCGTTATTGTAAATTTTGATGTCTGCCATATCCTTTTCATTGATCGTAATGAACTTCGGTTGTGAATGTGAAACAGAAGAGCGCAATACGAGTTTGTGGTTATGATAGATGGATTCGTTCGTAGGTTTTATTAGACAAGTTCCATTGATATTCACTACCTTTGATTCTTGGGCTCCTTTAATTTCGAGTTGTATAGTATTAGGGGCTGACACGAGTAACTGATTTAATTCCGGAATAACTCGTATGTATGTCGTGTTGATTTCAACATTGTTGTATCGGCATTCTTTGATGCTGTTTTCCATTATTAGGTGTCGCTCGCAGTTATTTAAGCTAGTGCTCAAGCTTCCGGCGTTACAGTAGTAATTATTCTTGGATTTATAACAATCTTGGTTAGTAATAGAATACAAGGTTCCTTTCTCTACATTTGCTACAACCCATTTATGATGGGGAATTATGATTACATATTCATCGTTTCGCTTAATAGGTACAGGATAAAAAGGTAATAATTTATAACATTCTTTAGAATACATTAGTATGCGTACAATATATACAATGTTCTCGTCTTCTACTGAGCACATGACCCTAGAATTGAATTCGTAATCCGCAGTGTTATTGAAGGGTTGTGCGAGGTATTCCGTATTTTTCTCGAGAATGTCCTTGATTTCATTTTCGAAGGTTCGTGGGTTTAGTATACTGGGGTGCAAGATTCCTAGCTTGCAGAAAGTTAGCGAGGTCTCTAATTCCCTCATTTGGTCTAATAGGAAGTTTAAGTTGATTTGCATGTGTGTTAAAGTTTCGCGTATGAAGACGGTGTTGGCATCTGTAGGATTGGCTACGTTATTTATCAGGTCTAGTTTCTGCTTAATTTTTTCGTTGTTACGATTTATGATTTGTATAGTTTCGTTATACTTGGTCATGAGAGAGCTGATCGCGGTATGTTTGAAATGTAAGTGCGAGTTCATTACTTTGTTGCTATTCGTAATCGCAATTAGTGTTTCTTCCAAATGTTCTCTAGATCTGTTATCTAGATTCCCTGTTATGAATTTGATTACAGTGCCTAATCCGTTTATCAGTCCTCTTTTTGTTCTTTTCCCATGTATCTTGATCGTTCCCGATTTGTCTTTCAATATTCGTCGGGACGTGTCAAACATTTCGAAATATTCGTCGAGTTTATGATATAGCTCCGGATAATTTTTGATTTTCTTTTGAAAGGTCTTATAACTCTTTTCTAAACTGTGTACGGCTTCCCTTAGTTGACTTACGGCGTAGTAGTGTACGAGGGAATGTTCGTCAGTTTGTACGTGAGCTGTTCCTGGTTGGATTTGTAGGACTCCTCCACTTTGGTTTAGGTTTTCAAAGGTTGCCCCATATGTTACGGGCATGAATCTGAAAGTAGATATTCAATTGTAATTTTTTTTGTTAGTCAGTTATCATTTAGTTTTTTGTTCAATATTTCTAAAGCGATCGATTCACTGAATTTAGGTATTTCTGATTGTAGGAATTGTATTCCTTTATTCTGTGCTAGGTTACTGGCAAACAGACAAAGGAAAACTCCGCAATCGTTTGAATCCGATTGGGTCGGAGCGTCGTCGACGTCGATTAGTTTCCATTCGTCGAAATTAGTCGAGTCGTTTTTGTTTCTTGCCTCGCAGGACAAGTATCGTAGGATATCGAGTGCCATTTCGGTTCCTCTAAATTTGAGGGAATCATAATACTCGATTGTTTTCTCTTTGGGTCGCACTGCTATCAGACGCCAATGAGAATCTTTGAAAATGGGGATCAGTACTAGGTCCTTGCTGAATATGTCGCAATGTTTAGTGTAGTTCTTTACTTGGTCGTAACCCATTAGGAATGACACATAAAGAAAGGTGTTAAACAGTATACCGATATGGGGTGTTCGTTTTCCTGGGCGTTTCTTCGATTGATTAGTTCCATGTAAAAATTGATTATCGAGTCATTGACCCAATTAGTGTTTCTAATGGACAAGAAATCTTCCCTTGTTACAGACAAATTGTGTGCTTGGACTATTTTTTCGTCTGTGGGCAGAGATTCGTTTTGCACGTAATTATGGAGATAGTCGATTTGATTTTTGTTTTCGGGTTCCGGTTCCCTTTTTGTCGATTGTTGTCTCGGGCGTTTGATATTTGATAAGTGTGTTTTGTTTCCGGTATTCGTTGTGCTATGTATGCTATTATTATATGTTATCAATGCGTATTTCATTTTTTCGTTTATGGAGTCCTTTTTGAATTGTTTTGATTCTGTCATGAGATGGATAATCTCGATTAATGTCGAATGCCATCTTTCAATAGGGGCGTTAGAATCAGGGTGTTGTGTACTTGTATAGTGTATGTTGATGTTATGAAGGTTTAGGAATTCTTTGATAACGGATGAGTTGAATTCTTTTCCATTGTCCATCGTAATCTCGTTGGGCGTCCCGTGATGCATTATGAACTTGAGTAATTTTTTCGTAATATTTATACTTGTCACATTCTTCAAGGGATAAGCCTGTGCGTATTTTGAGAATTTGTCAATTGTTGTGAGGAACTTCGTTTTTTCTATGGTAAGAGTGTCAATATGTATTGTTTCGAGAGGTCTACTAGGGGTTTTTGTTAAGTTGTAATAGGATTTAATAGGATTTCTATCGTATTTGCATCGCAGACATATTTCGCACTGGTTGATCTGTTCTATTATTGACCTTTTCTGGTTGGTCCAAAAATATGTCCTTTTTATATGATTGTATGTTTCTTCTATACCTCGGTGGAATCGTTCTCGCGTGTGTTCATTGCATATGATTTCCTTTTGATCTTCGGAATTTTCAACATCTGATAGGAATTCTGAGTATCTAACCAGGTTAATTTTCGAATTTTTGAATATAGTGGTGACAATTTTCGAGAATAACGTGTACTGATCAGAGATGAAGTACATCCCATAATGAGTTTTTGGTTCCACGTATTCTTTTATGAAGTTGATGATGTTAGCCTCTAAATTTGTTCTGGGGAATTTTACTGTAATCCTGGTTTTTGATTGTTCAAACAGTTTTCGCGTTTGAATGTCAGGATGAAGCTGATCTCCTACATCTACGATTATTTGTTTGCTACAATGGTTCACTGCCCTTTCCTTAAAAGGGATTCCTGCTATGGTGTTTCCTTCGCAGGTGGAATGAACGGTGCCATGTTCCGAATTATTATCTGCATCGCAACTATCTTCGTCGATGTTTGTGAGCATGGATAATGTTGTCTGACTTTTCTCGTAGGTTTCGTTTGCGTTTATTTCCACTCGTGACAGTGCGTCAGCGTTTTGATTTGTTTTTCCCTTTTTGTATGCTACCTCGAAATCATACTCTTCTAATCGAAGTTTCCAACGAAAGAGTTTACTGTTCGGCTCCTTCAGAGAGCTCATCCAAACAAGAGGATGATGATCTGTCGTCAGGGTGAACTTATAAATATGGTCGGAAGTGGCGAGTCGCCCAGACGCAGGCCAGTAGCTCCTTTTCTATAGTGGATAGTTTCTTTTCGGATTCGTTTAAGGTCCTACTCGCGTAAGCTACGGGGTGTTCGTGCCCATCGAATTTCTGGGAGAGGACTGCTCCTAACGATACGTTTGAAGCGTCTGTGGAGAGTATGAATTGCTTCATCAAATTGGGGTATTTTAGTATCGGGTCGTTCATTAATAACGTTTTACAGGGTTCAAAACTCCTTGTGTATTCGGGGTCATTGACGTTTATCTTTTCTCCCTTTTTCAGCTTTTGTGTCATTGGTTTCGAAATCTTTGCTAAATCGGGGATGAAACGTCTGTAGTAGGATAGCAGGCCAATGAATTGTTTGATCTCTTTGGTCGATTTTGGTATTGGGAACTTTCGTATAGCTTCAATCTTTTGGGGGTTCGGTTTTAGTCCGTCAGGTGTTATTACAAGACCTAAATATGCTATTTCTTTTCTGAAGAATTCGGTCTTGTCTAGCTGTACTTCTAATTTTGCCATTCGCAAGCGGTCGAAAATCTTTCTTAGTCTCTCAATATGCTCTTGTAAGCTAGTACTAAAGACGATGATGTCGTCCATATAGACGGCACATACTTCATTTTGTAATCCGCGGAGACAATTGTCCATGAGACGTTGAAAAGTCGCGGGCGCGTTTTTCAGCCCGAAAGGCATTTTCGTAAATTCCCATTTCCCATTTTCGGTACTGAACGCGGTTTTTTGTATGCTATTTTCTTCCATTTTGACTTGATGGAATCCGGAAACCAAATCCAAAGTGGTGAAATAGTTACAATTCCCTAATTTGCAAAGAATATCTTCAATATTGGGCAAGTCGTACATGTCGTCGATGGTCTTCTTGTTTAATTTTCTATAATCTATGACCAATCTGAATTTCTTCTTTCCTGAAGCATCTTGTTTTTTAGGGACCACCCATAAGGCTGAATTGTATGGGCTAATTGATGGTCGGAGGATTCCGTCATTTAGCATTTTGTTAACCTGCGTTTTTACTTCCTCTTGGTAAATTTGAGGATATCTGTATGATTTAGTGTAAATGGGAATTTCATCTGTCGTCCGGATTACATGTTGGGTTGTTCCGTTTCGTCGTAAAATACGTCGGAATATTCGTTCACTAATTGTAGAAGAGCCGATTCTTCTTCTTTGTTTAAATGGGAGGTTCTCAGTTTATTCCTAATCTCATCGTTTATACGTTTCGATTTTTTAAGAGTAAAATGCCTCTGTTCGAGGTTATTCAGCCCTACGATATTTTCGTTCTCGGCTAATTCTGTTAATTCCGTTTCTTCTATTCTTTGAATTTCGCTTTCGCTCAGACCTCTTTTTATACGAATTGTTTGTTCTTGGTTACCAAAATTCGTTATAACACACTTAGCAACATGGTCATGCACATTGACCAGACATTCAGGTATTTCACAATCACTTATTTTCGCGTGTTTTATAATTACAGCGCCTTTTTAACTGTGTTTATTTTTAGGTTCACAATTTTACTTTTCCTTCCTTCTATTTTAACCTCGGCGTTAATGTTCGTTTCTTTCTCGTTGCTTTTTTCATTGATTTCTTTTTCGTTACTTCTTCCATTAATTTCCTCATTATTTAGTTTTTTTCTCTCATATTTTTTATTTTTCTTTACTCTCACCTTGATTTTTGGTGATTTCCATTTCTCTTCCTTTTTTGCATTTGTTCCAACTCTCTCTTCTAGTTCTCCTTGGCTTTCTCGTCTTCTTGCCGTACGTCGTATGAGTGTATTTGTATTATATCTCCCTGTGGAGTTATTAGTTTATTTGTGTCTAGTTAGTAGTTTCATAGTTATTTTCAATAGTCTTAGATTGTCGAGCCTGTTGAGTTGGAAGCGAAGTAATAATTAAATTATTTAAGACGATTACAGCGGAGCACTTTTTATTCACTTGACGAGACCTACATTCCCCTGACTCCGTCAGTTGTGACGTCGATCGGCAAAGACCACAGCCACCATGATCGACAGTTTAGTGATTTATTATATTCAATATTATTAATACTAGAATTAGTTTATAATTGGTATTAGTATAAGAATAATATAATTTAGAAATATGAATCTTGAATATAGTTTTAATATTACAACATGCTCTTTTTTTTTTTTTTTTAGGTATCATTATTTGTTAATATATAGACAATATGAGTTACAAACAATTGTAATTATGCACATATGGTTTTGTAATGCAATTTAAATCTAATTCAAAATTTCAAGCGGCCAGGAGGCTTTACAACTCTACCACTTCTGGTAGTATAAGTGTTATTGATATCCGATTGGCTTTTGCACCTAAAGCCAGGAAAGTACAATTGAAGACTGGGGGGTTATATTATTATCTGTACTTGACTTTGGCATGCTGTCATAGTAGAATGGATCTAAATGATTAGTTTCACTTGCATATGAATTTTCCTTCAAAATTGATCCTGGTTTTTCGAGTAAATGCTTCCTATTTCTTCTGTATTTCCCACCTTCTCTACTTAATACAACGTATGATCGAGGACCAGAGAAACTTATAACTTTTGCAGGTTCCCAATTCTGTTTCGGTGTTTTTTTGAAAAATATATCCTGTCCTATCAATTCAGATAAGGGGCGGGTTTTTCGATCAAAATGTGTTTTGGACTTCATTTGTTTTTCAGTAAGGTATTCCTTTTGTCTTCGGAAGGTAACCACTTTTGGTACAAGTAATTTGGGGGCAATAGGTATGATACATCTCAATCGACGTGACATTAATAACTTAGCTGGAGACTCTATACCATTCTTAGGTGTATTTAAATAATGAAGAAGTGCTAAATGGGGATCACTTCCTGAATCTTTACATTTACGAAGAATATTTTTGCAAATCTTAACACCACTTTCGGCCTGACCATTACTCCTAGAGTGATACGGACTTGATTTTAAATGGGAAAAAGACCAGTGCTTGGAGAAATTTTCAAATGCGGTGGAATCCCATGGGGGACCACTATCTGTGACCATGATTTCGGAAATTCCATGACGGGTAAATATACATTTTAAATGGTTAATAACAACAGTAGCATTCAACGAAGTGAGACTGACTAGCTCGATAAATTTAGAGTAATAGTCCATGACCATCAAGTATTTTTGTTGTCGAATTCGAAAAAATCTGCGCCTATTTTCCACGGCAATGACGGAACTTTATGAGGCATCAACGGTTCATCACGCTGATGAGGTGAAAATTTGATGCATGATGCACAATTTTCAATGAAATTTTGGATTTCAGATGCCATGTTTGGCCAAAATAAGACACCTCTAACTAGAGCTTTACATCTTTCCACACTCATGTGGCTGGTGTGAATTTTTAAAAATACATTTTCGTAATATAGCAGGTACTATGAGACTGGTATTCTTATATATTATACCTTTGTTTACATATAATTCGGCTTGATATGGCCAATACTGCTTGACTAAGTTATTCACTAAATTTTTGTTTGACGCCAACCATTTTTACAATATTCTTTGAGAACTACAGACGTTTCGTCAATTTCAGTAGCATTTTTAATTTCATCCAGTGTTATACTAGAGACAGGAATAGACTCTGTGAGTAAATTAACATGAACCGTGATTTTTTCATCCAATAAATTATCTGTGTCCGGCAGAGCTGCACGCGACAATGTGTCAGCTACGTATAAGTATTTGCCCGGCTTGTAAATCATATCCAGATCATACGGTTGTAATTGCAGAAACATTCTCTGCAATCTTGGAGGAACATTACCTAATGGCTTTTTGATCAATGTAACTAATGGTGAATGATCTGTTTCTATAGTAATTTTTGACCGTAGATGTACTGTCTAAACCGGCGCATGCAAAAGCGGTGGCATACAACTCTTTTTCGATTTGGGCGTAATTTCGTTGGCAGTCATTCAATGTTTTGGACGCGTAAGCTATAGGTCTGCTATCTTGAAGTAAACACGCTCCGACTGCTGACTGACTAGCATCGACTGATAAGACAATTGGTTTGTTTACATTGAAGTGAGCTAGAACTGGAGTTGTTGTTATTAATTTTTTAAGCTTTTGAATGCCATTTGATGCTCTTTTTCCACTCCCATTGACTATTCTTTTTATCAAATGCCTAAGTATTGTAGTTTGCTCTCCAAGGTTTGGAATGAAACTTCCCAAGTAATTTACCATTCCTAAGAATCGCTGGGTTTCGGTTTTGTTTTTAGTGCGGGCATTTCACATATGGCCCTGATTCTATTTTCATCCGGCCGAATGCCGTCTTTTGAAAAAATATGTCCTAAGTAGCTGACTTGGCTTAAACTAAATTTACATTTTGAACGATTAAATTTGACGTTAAATTTACGAGCTCTTTCCAAAACTAGCTTGAGACGTTCATCATGAACTTGCCTACTCTCCGCGTACACCAATAAATCGTTGAGGAAAACACAAGTGCCTGGAAGATCGCCAAAGATTTCCATCATTTTTTCGTGAAATATTTCGGATGCGACAGAGATCCCAAAAGGAAGTCTCAAAAACTTCCCTCTACCCCATGGCGTATTGAATACCAAATAGTCCGAACTAGCATTATCCACAGGTACAATCCAAAATCCGGAATTGGCATCGAGTGTAGAAAATATAGTCCCACCAATTAGTTTTGATCTTATAAATTCTAGAGTAGGTAGTTGGTGGGGAGATCTCTTTAGAGCTTTGTTAAGGTTGCGTGGATCTATGCACACACGTAAAGCACCCGACTTTTTTTCAGTTATGACCATGGAACTTACCCAATCGGTTGGTTTTTCTACTTTTGAAATAACACCGATTGTTTCCATTCGTTCTAATTCAGCCTTGACTTTTGGATAGAGTTTAAACGGTAGTTTCCTAGGTGGGTCAATTATTGGTTTTACATCCGGGTTCACAGTGAGTGTACACGGTTTCGAAAGACAGCCTAAACCATCAAAACAGTCACTAAATTCATTTACGGTTTGAATGGGTGTGGAATTTACAATTTGCACCCGTTTTATTAAGTTCAACTGTTGGCATGTTTTGAGGCCTAGAATAGTTGTGCAATTGTTGTCGATGATATTAAACGGAATTCGACAAGGTTTGTCACCTATTAGACAATTTAATACACAGTAACCAGCGTTAGGTATGTTATTACCACAATATGTTACGATTCTAGTATACGAAGGTTTCAAATTATTTTCATTGATATTAAGACTGTTGAAGACATTTTTGCTCATGCAGTTCAACTGAGCACCTGTATCTAACTGACATTGTACAATTTTCTCATTGACTTTTATGTCAATGGACCAAGTGTTATGTTTTACAGCCGTAATGACCTGACACACAAAATATTCGGAATCATGAATTACAGCATACCTCTCAGGATCTGTTTCGACTGAATTGACAGCTTTTGACTTACACATCTTCCGTTAATGATTGAACATACCACACTTCAGGCACTTTTGACCGACGGCAGGGCACTTATACCGGTGAACTTGGCCACAACGACCGCACTGTATGTTGTTTCGGCCATCACTTCGCGAATACTGGAACTTCTATCAGATTGTCTCGATGAGCTGCGGCGTCACGTCTCGATTTGTTGTGCGGCGTGCTTGGTTGCTTTGACCCCGGAACCTTGATCGTGAGTTGTTATCGTCGCCAGCGATTCAGTCGGCTTTGAAGTAGGATATCTGGATATCTTGTTGATAGATTGACCTTCGTTTGACCTTTCCGTTTCAGACGCTTGAATTCTAGAGAGTTCAAGACTGCGACATATTTGAACGGCTTTTTCGAGTTGTAGGTCGTCCTCTTGGAGTAATCTTTCATTTTAAGATTTTCTTTAGACAGACCCAATATCAAAACATCCTTTATGAGGGAATCACGTAAAGTGGACAGCTCACATGTTGACGAAAGGTTTTTTAGAGATGTGACGAATTCATCAATTGACTCGCCCGGTTTTTGATGGCGGGTGAAAAGGTTGTGTCTTTCGACCGTGACATTCTTTTTCGGATTGAAATGCTCTTCAAATTTTCCGACCAAATCTTTGAACGTCACTTTTTCCTCGTCTAAATTGAATGAATCAAAGACATTCATTCCTTGAGAGCCTATTAACGAAAGCAATAGAGCTACCCTGCGTTTATCGGACTCCTTCAAGTCCAGCGGCTACAATATAAAAGGCGGAACTGTTTGATCCAATTCCTCCATTTGATTGACAAATTCGTTGAGCTGCATCCGTCAATTTCGGCGGTGCAATATTAAGACGAATATTAATTGACATTTTGGTCTTAGTTTGAAATATCGAGCTCACTGTATTGTATGCGGTGTTGTTTGATTCAATAGATCATCGCCTTCAACCGAATCACTAATGGCGGAATCGCGATTCACGTCGGCTTCAGCTCTGGCGTTGACATTCACAGGGACTTCAGAAGGTTTTTAGAGACTTCACTTACTGAATTTGACGTAGAATGCAAAGTAGACAATCTTTTTTGACACCTGACACCATGTTGAGTTGGAAGCGAAGTAATAATTAAATTATTTAAGACGATTACAGCGGAGCACTTTTTATTCACTTGACGAGACCTACATTCCCCTGACTCCGTCAGTTGTGACGTCGATCGGCAAAGACCACAGCCACCATGATCGACAGTTTAGTGATTTATTATATTCAATATTATTAATACTAGAATTAGTTTATAATTGGTATTAGTATAAGAATAATATAATTTAGAAATATGAATCTTAGAATATAGTTTTAATATTACAACAGAGCCCAAGTAATACGTCGAACTGTCAGTGGAAATTGAAGGCGAAGAATTTGCATTGTTCGTTTGTTCTGGGCAACAGAAGGTTGCTAGGCACTGAGACACAATATTTCCCGATCGTTTCGCCGTGGGCTGTTCTGACTTTGAAAAGTTCATGTGAGATTTTTTAGTTAGGGAGTGATTTGATTAGATCTGGTTGAACAAAACTATTCGAGCTTCCGGTGTCTATTAAAATTTTTAGTTTTGATGATATTATGTACGGGAGTTGTTTGGACGAGACTAAGTGCATTAAGTCGAGTCGGGGTGACTCGGTCCGGTCTCCAAAAAAGATTCGTGGTCAGTTACTTCCGTATTTAGGGTAGTTTGGTAGCTCATTGCGTCGGGAGGTTTGTTGATGCTTTTATATTGCGAGAAATTCGAATGGTTTTGGTTAGGAGGGTTTTGCGAATTTGGATATTTTTGAAACTGTGTTCCTTTCATCACGAAGGGTTGGTGTCCTGGATTATTCCGCTGGAAGTTTTGATTCCTGAAGTTTGTGTTGTAAGAATTATAGGGTCTCGGAGGGAATCGCGGGGTGAATTGAGGGTTTTGCGGTTGATAGTTTTGTTGATGAGGTGGGGGTTTTGTGGATTGCCTATATTTTTGGTTCGTGTTGTTACTTGAGTGTGGTTTTCTATGCAATTCCAGTTGAAAGTCATTAGTTAGAATGTACATCGCCTCATTTAAGTTTTTTGGACCCTTGATCCTCAACAGGGGGGCTATGGTATCGTTGAGTACGTTTAATAGTACCCGTAGTGACAATTTCTCCATGACCGGGATCATAGAAATGGGGTATTCTTCAGGGTGGTTTTTTATCGTGGAGACCATTACGTTGAAGTGTTTTTGGATTTTTTCGTGAAAGTAAAAAGCGCTGTCGCTTGATTGTCGAAACGCGCAAAGTTCGGTTATTAGGGAGTAAAGATCGCGTTTATCGCTATAATTTGCAATTAAAGCGGATTTTAGTTGTTGCCAATTAAGGATCTGTGCTGAGTAGATAGTTTGCGCTGCTGGACCCTTAATTTTAGACATTATGTTTCTAAGGACAATTTCATTCTGAAATTCCGTTGGATCTGAAGGATCCGTAAATCTATCGAGTAATTTCTCGGAGGTAGTGATAAATTGTGATAGAAATTCTGGTTCCCCGTGGAACTCAGGTATCATATCTAAATGATGTTTCTTTAAATCTGGGGATTGCATTTGTTGGAGTCGTTGAGATAGTGCGAGAAGCTGTTCGTGGGAGAAGATGACGTCACACAGTGTGGGGTTAGCCATGTTAGCGGTTTGATAAGAGTTAGAAGAGGAACTTTGAGATTCTTGAGGGGTGGAAGATTTTGCGATAGATGCGAGAGTACTTACAGGAAACAGCTGATAAAGAGCATCCCGTCTCGGCGTTGGCTGGGTCCTCTTCGTCTCTCGTCTAAAGGATGGAACACCGTCCATGGAGTACTTGTTGAGAGTTTTCTTGGACGACACGTAATGGTCCTATCCTGCCGTCGTGTTGTTGTCGATTGCTCTGGTAACGTAGAGAAGGCTCGCTGCTCGTTGAGTCAACTCTGTAAAAATATAGTGCGGTGATGAATTGTAGAAACAAACCACGATATGCCTTCGTGTACACCGGTCCTACCGACTGCGCCAATTAACTAATTACTTCGGGCAAAAGACTTTTTAAAAATTAATTTAATTTCAAAAATTACAACAGACGGGAACTCAACGCGTGACAACTTGGTACGGACGAATGAACATAGTTACAAGGGAGTCGCTACTATATATACTGAATGCTAATGTCAGCGGTTCTGCCAGATGAGGGCTTCTGTTGATGTAAGTTGCTGAAGTCGGCGTCTTCGTATCCGTCGTAAACCTGACTCAGGCGGCTTCTGGAAATGATGAAGGACTTGCTGACGCGGCGATGAGGGTGACTCAGCGTCGCACAAGGGTTCTTTGTGTTAGGGTCGCATGTTAGACATAACGTATATATAAATCAACTAATTACTCTGAGCAAAAGTCTTTTAAAAAGTTAATTTAATGCCAAGATTACAACAGACAGGGAACTCTACGCGTGACAACTCAGTATGGACGAATGAACATGTCGCTGCTATATATACTAAAAGCGGACATCGGCATTTCTGCTAGATGAAGGCTTCTATTGATGTTAGTTGCAAGTCTGCAGTTTGGTGTTTGGTGGTCTCATTGGACGAAGGTTTCTTATTGATGGAAGTTGCAAGCCTGCATCTTGGACTACATTTAAGCCCATTAATACTTTTAATAAGTTTACATACCCTATTTTCCGTTTCAATCAGTCTTTGGGGTACTTTCATATATATTGGAGTTTTAAGAGTAGCACTTCATGATCAAAATCAACACAATGTACAATTGTACCTGTTTCAACAGCAATAGTGAAGATGGTTTTCAAAGTGTTCATACGTGCTACTGGAGCGTAAACTTCTTCTTCTAAAGACGAGCGTTGAAGAAAACCTTGGGTGACAAGTCTAGCTTTATGTATCTTATTTTCTCCCCCACTCTTTTCACGAAATACCCATTTCGAATCTATGAGGAATTCTCCTGGTTCTTGGTCCTGGTGGTGGGAGGCATCAACTCCCAGACTTCGTTGCTTAGCAGGTTATCGAGTTCCTTTTTTATGGCTTCCTTCCATTCTTCACATTTACTAGCCTCTTCGTAGGTTAATGGAACTTCCGAACCACTTAGCAGCGCAAAATGCGACAAAAGGTCGTAGTCGTTGTATCTCGTGGGTGGTTTTTGAATGCAATCACTGCGGCAAACCTCGGTAGGAACAGACGGAGATTTAGGTTTAACAGGAGAGACGTTTAGAGATTAAGGACGGGTCATCTTGGACTTCCACAGATGTGATGGGATCTCCTTCATCGAACACCACAGATCTGGCTGTAATAATCCTTTGTCAAACAAACGATAACCGTTGTGACAGTAGCCGACGAAAATAAGTTTTTGAGAGCGTGACTACAACTTTCCATGTCTGTCTTCAGCAGGTATATGAGTGTATCCGACAGACCCGAATACTCTCATTTTCGAAAGGTCTGGCTTATAACCATACCACAGCTCCACTGGGGTTTTACTGTTGGCAATTGCTCGAGAGGGCCGGCGATTTAGTATATAAGCTGACGTTGAAACTGCAAAGCCCCACATTTCTTTTCCCCAGTTGGCTGTCAAAAATGAGACACCTTGCCATTTCCATAAAAGATCTTCCAAGTCTTTCACTTTGTCCATTGTTTTCGGGGTTTCTTGGAATATTGTAAACGATTTCTATTCCTTTTTCTTCACAAAGTCTCTGTATTAATGCTGACGTATATTCCCCTCCATGTTCACATCTGAGAAAGGTGGGATACTTACCGAATCTATTTTTTACGTAATTCAAATATTTTTTAAAGCATGCTTCGACTTCCTTCTTTTCTTTCATTAAGTAGACTATAGCGAAACGAGAGTAATTGCATAAGAATGAGACGAAATAGTTTTGCTCTTCTAGGGTTGGAGGTGTTACCTTCCCAACCACGTCTGAGGAAACTATTTCCAAAATGGATGTGGCTTTTCTATCATCTGGTATTTCACTTGAGAAAGGCTTGCGGCACTGTTTTTCCCTTAAACACACCTCACAGATAGAATTGTTCATAGGGTACCTACTTGAATGTCCCATTCGGTGGTGCAGTTGGTTTGGCATGCAGGTGATATTTGCAACTGGTACGTGTCGCAGTTCCAATGTGACCCAATAAAGGTTCCCGTGACAATGAACGTTATTTAAAATTAGTTGGTAGTTTAACTGGGGAGAAACTTGCGAATCCTCAATTTTCGTTGCATTGAGTGATTCATTTGTTTTCACGACACGGATTTTCTGGTCCACTTTTTTTGAGAGTACTTAACCGGATGCAACAGGCTCTTGAGAAGTGAGAAGAGTTTAGGGCCAATTAACAATACAAAACACGAAACTCTTCGTGATTCGGGGACACTTTGAACTTCAAAGAATGCCGTAAGCCGTTCAATGTAGGTGTCGAAATCCTCATCATCTTCGTTGAATCTATCGAAGGAAATCCCCGAAATTCCTCTAGAACCTCCACTATTGGAAGAAATTTGGGTCTGCTGCACCGTTACGATCTTAACCCATTCAGTGCGGGGCCTTCTACTCACTCCACACGCTCTTACTGGCCTTGCGAGCCTTGTTATTTTGCATTCTTAAACATGTGGTAGTATTACCACGCTCGTAAGAGAGGATGAACTGGTTATGCAAACCTTCATAACAAAGGGAGCGTTGCAGGTTAGCATAACCTGTTCATCCTCCCCCACGGACGAGGTAATATTACCACATCTTAGAAAATTGTACTAAAATAATAAATACAATTCGGGGACCAGGAATATGTTGTTTAATTTCATATTATCTCCCTGAAAATATAGTTCACTTCGGAAAAGTAAGGAATTGAATTTTCATAATCTCGAAAAAAGTATAGAAAAGGTAGGTTTTATGGAGGAAGAAATTGTGAAAAGTTTAGTCCCATGCGTTTCGTGTATTTACCAAAACAATCGACCAATCAATCAAAACGAAAACTTAATAACTGTTATTAAAATAACTATTATTATGTATATCACATAGTAATAATAAAAAGTTCATAAAAATATACGATTAAAACTTACATACCTAATAAAAAAAATACATTGAACTTACATACCTAATTAAAGAAAAACATTCAACTTACATACCTAATAAAAAAAATACATATCCTCAAAACAAAGTAAATCCATTATTTTTATGGTATTGTAAGAAACAATGCTGAAGGCACAATGCCGACTTACCCTCACAGCTATCACAGTATGTTTGCACATATTTCGAAATTTTGTTTGCTGCACAAACCCTACATTTTTTTTGTTTGTACTTTTTTTTTGTCCCACTCTGCTCTGACTCCATTACCCTGGGAAAGTGTTTTTCATTTATATGTTTCATGCCTACAGAACGTTTTGGCAAAGAGGAGGATGGAGAGGAGGCACAGAGATAATCAATTATGGCCAAGCGGTATGCATACAAGTCCTTCTTCCGGGTGTCGATGGAGAAACGGCGGTACAAAAAATATGAATTTAGTAGCATCAGCTCTAAAGTATTAAAGCTTAATTTTTTGTACCACCGCAGCGACTTCCGTGGTTGAAAATAGTATGCAAGGTGTTGATCTACAAGGTCAACACCTCCCATACCTTTATTGTACATAACCACCACCTGAGGTTTTTGGTGTGTGGTTTCCCGGGAACGTGTATTGACCATATCCCCTGAAAATTCTGTTGATATGGTCAGTACATCTCTTTTATCTCTCCACTTGGCCACATTGATACCCTCAGGGGACCACCTCTGGATCATTTCCCCCTTGCGCAACTTCTTCTCAATCACCTTCTTTGGGTTGTTCTTCCGATTAGCCCTTAGCATCCTGGTTACATAGGTTCTCTGGTTGAGAAGGTTGGCAGTCAGGTCAACGCTATTGTAGAAATTGTCTAAATATATGGCCCTCCCTTCTAGAAATCCATCCATCAGCTTCTGAACAACTTTGGAGGCGTGGCCTTGACCACCAACCTCCTGATCGCGAGCACCTGCATATACCAGAAACCGAGGGACTAAACCATCAGGTTCGGCCAACATGTATAATTTGAAACCATATTGATGGGTTTTTCAGAGGCATATACTGACGAAAAGAAATACGCCCACGCCATGGGGCCATCGATTCATCACCACTAACAACTTTCCCAGGAGCAATGAGTTGATCCATCCTTTCATGAAAAAATACAATCAGTGGCCTAATTTTGTGGAGGGGATCTCTGGGTTCTGTTTCTATCTGGACACCCTCCTCCTGAGAGTTCTGGTTGGGAGCCAAATGGAAACATTGTTCTATTGAGAACCATCTGTCTCGAGACATATGGGAGCGAAAAAATGGCAAGTTGAATTTCTCATTAGTATTCCAATAGTCAACTTTACAGTTTAGTTTCACTATTCCCATATGGAAATTCATCCCCAAAAAGGTTTTGAATTCTTCGATTGAAGTGTCATTCCAATCGGTGATCCTTGCTCTTTCAGATCCTCCTTGCCGAAGAAACACCTCTTCGGCAAAGAGATTCGTCTGCTTAACCACCAACTGGAAGAACTCTTCAGTGAATAACAAATCAAAAAATTTGTGGGGTTCATTTCCATCTGGGAGAATCTTTAGGGTGCTACTGCCGGTGAATTGAAAGGAAGGAGGCTGAGGAGGAGGGTATTTGGACCATACATAATTTCCCGCACGGGGTGGAATGAGTGGAGGAGAGGGTATTGCAGAAGTATGGTGAGGAGCAGTTGGTGGGGGCACGACGGTGATAGGTTGAGGAAGAGATGTGGAGGTACATGGCTGCTGGAGATCGGATGATGGCAAATTTGATGAAATAATGTTCTGTGAATTGTCATCAGCTGTGGCAACTGGGATAACATAGGAAGGGGAATAAGATGAAGAACGATGGGTAGGTGAAGGATAGGGAGGAAAATTTAGAGGGGACTCAGATGGAGAATGATGGGACAGAGAAACCGCGGGTGGAGAAATGTGAGGTGGTAACACAGACTGGGCTTCAACAATATCACTCGGAAAATTTAAATTAATGGGGTCAGTCAATTGAGGATGAACTGTGACGTCAATTATGGGAACCCTTTCGGCTTCCTCAACGATGGGGCAACTTTCAAATTCGTCTTGAGTTTCGTTCAACATCTCTCGTATGATTTTTTCATCGAGGTCGAAAAGAAAATACCTTGGTTCCGATGGTTTCCTAGGTTTCTTCTTGGGAGTGACCAGGACCTCATCCTCCTCTTCATTATTCGGCGTTTCCGAAACATTTGAACCTGTAAAAGTGGGAACCCATTAATCTTATACCTGAGTTGGCCAACAAGTCAATACGGAAATTCCGTTAGGTGCCAACAAAAGAAGCCGTAGCGCTCTTACCTGATGGCAATTCAAAGGTGCTTTCGACGGGCGCGTTACCAGAAAGTGACCAAGATGCTAGCCCACTATCGCGATTGCCTGCAACAAGAAAAAGAAATTGTTTTCGTAATTTGTCGTAGAAAGCACAAAATTCTTTCTTTCCGAAAGTAACGAATTTTGTACAGGAATAACATTCAACCCGAAGTTCGTGAACAGCACCAACAACCCCTTCCCTCGCACAACCCACAGGGTATCTTTCTTTGACAATCTGCTCTCCAGTTATTTTATAATTCGAATTTTTAGCCAGCTAAAATAGATGATGATTTGAAAAAAAATCATAGATCACACACTTACTTGAATTATTAGACGAAGAAGGCGCCACAAACTCCAGTTTTCTCTTTGCTCCTCTCCCTTCATTTGTTGGATCCATCCTGTACCCACAAAACAACACAATGAAGTGAACGTAATAACGATGTAACGCAAAATATCGATAGTAAAAATATTGAATAGAAAAAACAAAATCAAACTAACTTGCTTATGCAGGAAATCCAACTATTTGGACGCTTAAGTCTCGGATGAGCTGCAGACACTGTAATTGTCCGATCCGGAAACGGTTTTCACAGGTATAACGGCGTATTCGTACTGAACTCAATTCTACCTCACGAGACCCTTCCTTCGAACCTATCCCTTCCTACGACCCCAGAAACCGAAGCTATGGCAGAAACGGGCCTGGTGGTAATATTACCACTCCCGTGAGGGGGAAGGAATAGCCGATGGTAATATTACCACCTCCGCATCGAATGGGTTAACCAGATCGGCTATCATTTTTTGTCGATTGGGAGTCGTAATGTCGGTAGTCATGATGTACCGGGTTGGAAGGGGGGAACACTTCAACCGAAAAAACACTTCCTACGAAAAAAAAAAAACGAACCCGTAACGGAACTAAAGCACGTAAACTTTGGTAACGAACTGCGCCAATTTACTGTATTTCTACAACTAAATATAGTTTCAAATAAATGAGAAAGGGAAAAGGAGACGAGAGAGATATTGAGCAAAGGAGAACGCGTTATATTATCCACAGGTGGTGAAACAGCAGGGAGGTTTCATTAACATCTATTACATCTCAATAATTTCTGCCCCGACTTTCTCATGTCGGACACAACAGAACTCATTAAAAAGGCTTCATATTCTGATCTGATCAAGTGTTGTGAACATCCGGAATCCACGCAAAAATCAATTAAATAGTCGCAGGCTGCAAAACATTTAGCGCTTTCCGCTTACATATCAGAGATAAAGGCGATTTCTTCTTCTGCTTCTTCATTAGGATTGTCAACAACATTTACTGTCTGGGATGATAAACGAGATGGACACACTCGTTTAATATGTCCAATGCCACCGCACATATTACATTTCCCACGAAACGGCATGCAAGTTCTATTGGCACGACTGTTTTGCTCAAACGGCCAATTGTCACGTGATTGGAGGACTGGTGTGACGTCACAACTGGCAAGTTTCCATTGGAAATGGCGACCACCTGTAATACCTGATTTTCGATAATTCCGATGAGAATATTTTGGAGTGACAAATACATGATTCCCAGCATCTTCTGAGGTGGTTTCTACCATTTTCTGATTTCTTTCTTCCTCGGAAAGCAATTTATTACAAATGAAGGGGGTAACCTTCGTTTCAGCGTAATCTTCTTCCGTACTCAACAAAATGTCGATTGCTGTAACAACAGAAGCAAAACTGGCTGGCATCATAGCTAATAACTGAGCGATATACTCACGATCATCAATTGTGCCCCCCGTGGCTTTGAAATGATTAATAGTTTTATCACACTCAATTAAAAATTCATTCAAGCTGCTGCAGCCATCATAGTTCATGCTTCGCAATTTTCCTTAAATATTCACACGCGAGAGAGTCCCAACTTTAACGTACGTAGACCTCAGGAGTTGTATAATTTCTTCAGCTGTAGTGGCCTTTTTTACAACTTCAAGACAATTGTCCGCTACACACTGTACTATCAAGTCTTGGGCTTTCGCGTCGTCCATTTTCCACAGTTTTACACACGTCATCAGGGGGGGGGGGGGACGGATTGATTTTATCAAGCACGCCATTTCTCGACAATAGTTTTTCGACCTGAAAAATCCAATTTTCGAAACCTGTGCCACAAATAGCCGGATATTCATCGGATGAGGGGTAGTGGCTAACATCTCGGATTTGAACCAGAAAATGGTTGCCGCACTAAAGCACACACGAGACCTGCACACACAACACCAACACTAAACGCACCAAACTTTCGATTTATTTATAAAATATCTTAGGTATGGCTGGGCCTATAACATGTAGGATTTGAGAAAAAAAGGAAGCAAAATGAAAAGAGAAAATATAAATTTAATAGGAAAACGAGGTGACACGATGCAACAATGGCGAATTCTTATAACTGACTGAGCAGTGATTGAAAATAAGGGAAAGCAGAATTGGTGCTAACTTCTACAAATAATACTTTCAATGGAAAAAGGAGCAAAATGAGTGCAGTTCATCTGTGATGCTTGCAATTGTAGTGTAAATGTGTTGAAACGATGTACATTAAATTATTGTTCCGTTACAATTATTCAAAACTGATTGTCTCTAAATTCTAGGCTTGTGCATCACAGATATAGGATTAGTTGAATTGTGTTCCTTATGATAACTCTTTCACATTTCAGTGCTCGTTTATTGAAGAGCTATGGTGGAAATAGAAAATTGAGCCCGCGCTGCACACCAGTACGCAGTAAAATTTCAGAAAAAAGTCGTGAGTTGCTGGAAAATAAATCCAGAGATCGCAGAGATGACAGTGAAATGAACCGAGAAAGTAATGAAACTTCAGTGTAAGCAGTGTTCTGTTACTGGTGAATCACATGGCCGCTTGATGGGATACCTGTCGTGTATAATTATTATTTCCTAGTTTTGTCATGACTTTGTCAAATAAATTTCATTTCAATTTGATTCAGGTGCAATGATGTTTGAAGTCTCTTTATTAGGTATTGAAGTAATTGGGTTAGTTCCACCAGTAGGTAAATTACTAAAGTTAACGTACCTGTTTGGTGAGTCTTTCTTCTCTGGCTGGTGAGATACTATGGGCAAGCGCTTTCGAAATAAGGCATCATTGTCTGCCCGTTGAGTCAGTACTTATTACATTTCTATTCGAATTTAGGATGACTGTTACATTTTGACTTTTCTTATGATGCCTCTCTACTAACCATAAATTTGTATTATAGTTTATAAGTAATAGTTTAAACAGCAATAGGAAGCGAGTAAATTGAGAGATCATAGAGATGATAATAAATTGAATCATGAGGGGCTTAATACACTTCTTGTCATATTTCCATTCCCTATATACTTCGTGGTGTGAAGCACAGAGTAGACATTTTGGAAGTCTGAAACTTTGATTTTGGCGTAGTTGTTTCTGAAGTATGTTAGAATTGTTTTTCTAAGCTTCTTATCATTTGAATTTAGGGCAATTGGAACGTTTTCACTTATCTTCCAGTGTCTCTCTTTGAAACGTTACTTTGCGACATATTTTGGTGAGTAATAAATAGGCAGTCATAATGCTCACATTTATTCTTGTACTGACCTAAAAACATTAAGTGCAATCAGCATTCACTGTATACAGATGTATCGAGCAAATGTGAAATGTTGTAATGTCAGTTTTCAGTTTGGGCTGTCAATGGGTACATTTTGTCATCATCCATTCTGAGATTAACAGCGTAAAGGAGTAAGACAACTCTAGGTATGCATTGGAGTTTCAAGACAAGCCTTGCCATTTTGGAGTGAATGTTTCATTAATCAAGGTTGTGATGATTCGTTGGTTCATTTATTGTATGTAGGAGATTTAAATTTTGTACTCTATTGTATGAACAATGCAAGTGAACCTAACTCATAAGTATGTTTCTATCTAAGAGTCCTATTCAGTTACAAATGAGCAAATAAAGCATTTGGAATGAGGGATTATTATTTTTCGAACCAGATTGTCTGTGCAGATGAAGTAGTGGAAATGACAAGGATCAAGGAGTTTTCGGATTGTAAGATGTTATTGGGGTGCAGGTTTGTTGAGCTGAGTTCAGCACTTAGTACAGCATTGTTTCTATATACCTTCTAACTTCTTCAGTCAGTGCTTTTCACCTCCTTGTGGGGAGTATTTAGCTTATTGCTCTACAAAGACCTACAACACGTATTAATGTGTTACTGAATGCTTGGTTGAATCCCTTAGCTGGGTGTTCCACAACAAAACCAATACTCTTTCATCCGGCTCAACTGCCTCTGGAAATTTTGAGCACTAATATTGATTAGGTAATCAACTGTATCTTATGAGTGACAAAAACATGAATATCTCATTTGTAGCTAGGATAATGTAAGCTAGTACTTTTGTACCTATTACCTTACTTGAGCGTAGCCGGATATAAGGAAAGAAATCCTTCATTGCTTGGACTCAGGTTCTGGGATAAAGTTCACTGAAATCTTTGGGATTAATTGACAATGAATATTTAATGCGCATTGTTCAAGAAGAAATTCCCAGGCATTCTAACAATACCGTAAACCAGGATCTCACACCGTTTGAACTGATCTCTTTCTTTTTGAAAACCTAAAGTAATGCGAACGCACCCACAAACGTAATCAGAAGATCAGAGCAGGTCTGAAAGGATCCTTGCTTTGGAATGGGGGCTAGCAGTTCCAGCTGTAACAGTTGGTGGTACTTGCTTGAATGAACCCCAAAATTCTCTTGAGTGGGACATAGTTACTTTTCACTTTTGTACTTCGCCCAAAATTGAGTAGAACAAATAATGGTTTCAAAGCCACGGTGAGGACAAATAACCTCTTCACTCTGCCCTCGTGGATGTTTTGGTTTATTGATCCTACATTCGGGAAGCCAATTCTGAAGTAGCACCAAAATCCACGCAAATTATTACACAATGGTTTATTATTCTCATGAACAGCTTGACCTAGTATTACTGCTCCGAGACCCATCCCATTCAATTCAGCATCGAATACTAGTAAACCATTCGGAACATGACCTGGCTACAATGGAAATACGAAAACTAAATATTCCCCCGGCACCCGTAAACGTCAGTAGCCGGAGGAAGTGGCCTTGGCGCCTAATCGGGGGGCGTTGGGAGTGTGGCTTTTCACGACGAAACGAACGAATTCGATTTTTCGTCGAATGACGAAACGTTGACTTCCGCTGTAGTTCCCGCGTTATACTGCGTTTCGTTAATTTTTTTAGACCATGTTAAAGGCACAAAACGGCCCAGACGGACATTGCAAATCTGGAATCTCCATGTCTTGAAACGTAAAGTATCAAATTTTGAGGGGGGGTTGTAAAAAATGTTTCGTGGCCGAAACCAGGGTTATTATTCAGAATGAATAATGAACCAAAAGTGAAGCGAAGTGTTACAATTATTAAGAGAAAGTTTCCCTAGGCATGTGTGGTCAGTGCTTTGAGAAAGCTGAATTTCTTGCCCGCTTTTTGGGGGATGTGCGACTGCCAACTACATCCTTTTCCCTCAAACAATTGGCGTCTTAATGAGCAAAAGTTCTTCATTTTGAAGCCAAATGCTGGGCTCACAGATACATTCAACTATATTGCTGCTCCCAGCACATGAAGTCAACCATTAGTTCTGAGATAAGCTGATTTCAATAAGTGATCAATAGAATAGTCTATACTTACGGTAGACACCCACAAACGCCAGCACTCCACAATAATGTAACAGGCAGTTTTTATCTGGGTTCTAAAGCTGTAACTGCGGGCAAAGAGCCTTTCAGTGTGGTGGTCACTAGCACTAAGGGCTTCTGCTATTGAGCCTTGCATAGTGAATTTGAGCTCTTAACCTAAATTTTTAAGAACGTGTAGTTTACTGGTTATACACTCACTGATTGTGCCTTCCAGCCTGCCCTGGCGGTTTTGCTGGCTTGGCAGCTTTCGGGCTGTAGTTGAAGAAAGGCTCATCAGAGGGCATGTGCTGGCCCTTTTTGGCTCTGATCACCGACTGACCTGACGAGCGAATCCTTTCTTGATTTATTATGCGTTTGATATCCTCTGAGATCAGTTGGCTCTGTCCGCAAGTTCTAAGACTCTTGACACCCTTGTGTCCACTTTTTCGGTTACCCTTGCGACACTATACAAACTGTTCCTTTTTTACTTCCTTCTTCTTTCCCTGATTGTTTATTTCCATTTCCTAATCCTTTTTTTTAATAGCCGGATCTCAACGATCTGAAAACAGGAGTCGTCGATGATCAGGTGAGTCGGTTTCTCTGTTTGACTATACAGTCCATTTAGTATTACCCTCTCGGGGTTTTTATGGCCTTTTTTAGTGGTTCGCTTCACCACTCACAGTGGTGTGTTCCACCATTGGGGACACTAACACGTCATATGCTCAGCAGTTTGTGCGTCTACAGCACATCAACACCAAAAATTGGGTTCATAGTAATTTTTTGAAGAAGCAAATAAGCTAACAGTGTATCCAGCCAAGTAACCATCTCAGGGATAGCCTGGGACCCTTAACAATATTACATTAGGGTTGGGTCATAGGCATCTGCTACTCATTGGCTCAGGTTCTCCTACATATATCACAACCGTTACTGAGCCATCAGTACGCAGAGAATTAATGGGACAATAAACACAATATTTTTTCGAGAAGGATAATAATCCCTGTTCCAGAATTATAGGGTAAATACTACGAAGGATGGTGGTAAGTGAAACGACCCTGGTTCTGGGTTATCTTCCCAGGAGCATACCTATGCTACCAGGCGCGACCACGGGTTGTGGATAGTGGAACGGCCACGGCATTGTCCCCAGGGGCATGTCTGCAGCCAGCTGTGAATATGGTCAGCATGCTGACTGAATAAGCAGCCGCGAAAAATGGGCAAAACCCAAGAGATCGCAGAAGAGATCCTGAACAAAGGGCTCAAGGGCAAGCGGATCTACATTTGCTCAGACAGCCAGGCCGCCTTAAAGGCCATCGCAGCCTATAGTTTTAGGTCTAAGCTGGCATGGGAATGCCTCCATGCGCTCAAGCAGCTCGGCGCCCGTAACAGGCTCTCCCTCATTTGGGTGCCGGCTCACAGGGGGCATGAGGGCAATGAAAAAGCTGACTGCCTCACGAGAAGGGGTACAGAATCCTTACCCATTGGGCCTTAACCACACGTGGGTCTGACGAAAAGTCACCTGAACCGTCTGGTTGCTCGATGGAAGATACCGGAAAATGGCGCCCATTGGCATCGCCAGCCACGACTAAGACAGGCAAAAAGGCTTGTCACGCCTTCCTGTCAAAGGGCGAAGGCGATGCTGACACTCTCTAGACAAGATCTGAGAGTACTGATAAGCTTCCTCACCAGGCACTGCCCACTCAGGTATCAACTCAACAAGATGGGCATCTCAGAGGTGGTGGAATGCAGACTCTGCGATGAAGAGGATAAGACAGCAGAGCACATCCTATGTGAATGCCCTGCCTTGGCAGCAAAACGCTTTGAATACTTCGGTCAGGGGACCACTGAACCCCAAACCGTAGCAGACTCTGCGCTGAAGGACATACTCGGCTTCCTAAGGGGAGCGGGTATGTTCGATGCCTTCTACTAAGAAAGGGCCAGCGTCACAATAGGCCCATATGCGGCCGCAGTGACAAAGCGACTTGTCCCACACGCCCTCGGGTAAAAAAAAAAGAAAAAAAAAGTGAAACGACGGGGGTTGAAATTCCAAAATTTCTGGAGTAACTCCTATACACCTTATATGCGTTATGAAATCATCATCGTATAGGCACTAGGTTGGACTACTATTCTGAAGATAGTAGTAACATTTGAGCAGAGTTTATAAGGGAAATACTACGCTAACATAAATTCTCATCAAAACGTTTGGTAATTTATTGTTTTGCTATTGTCATTTTCTCACGGATGGAGATTTATGGTATTGGGGTGTCATTTGGAGCTGTAGAATGAACTAGTCGGGGAACAGTTGAAAGTAGCAGCTCTCGACGAGTGAACGCTACGGTTCGGGCAATGCAATTCATCCCAAATTTGTTACAAAGATGATATTGTAAATAACAATAACCTATTTGTCAGTTTCAATCCACTAATAGATTAACAACAATAAGAGCATACTTAACGTTAATTGAGTGTCGCATGTGCGAGTAAGTAGTTGGTAATAGTGATATTATAATCGTGGGTCACATGTTATTGTTAAGCCTAGCGGCATCTGAAGGCCAAACATTGCGTTGTGCGTGCTAGGAACCACATGGCTGGAGAGAATTCTATGCGTGAATTCTGTTTATAAATCAGACGAGTTGACAGTTTTTTAGATTCGGGATCCCATAATTAAACTCGAAGGGGCGCACCGAGATGTTTCGTTAGCTGTTCGTTCTGTGTTCTTGTTGATTCGTGGTTAGGTTCTGAGTGGTCGGTAGTGCGTGTTTTCAAACCTAATGACTTGATATTTTGAAAGGAAGGAGCAAGTATAGTCGGGTTGGTGCGTGGAGTTTTGATTTAAAGAAATTTATGGTGTTTCGATGAGTTCATCGTTTGACAACTCCCGATTCTAGTGAGTAGTTTTTTCATTAAATATAAAAAAGTTGTTTTTTCGTACCGGGAACACTCGAACCAACTTCGTTCGTTTTATTTTTTCAGTCCGAAAACGGTTTAACTGATTGTCATTGAGGGATGGCGACTCAAGTTGATAACCTCAACAGCGGGGACAAGTCAAATGGCAAAGAAGGGAGTGGGCCGTCTTACGCCAGTGCGGTGTTGAAGTTTAAGACGACGGATTCGAATAAGGAAAACATCAACGCCGCATCTGCCGGTGGGTCGCCTTCCAACGATTCCGGAGGCGGATGGGAAACTCAAATGAAGGGGAAACAGAGGGAGTCGTCAAAACACAACGTCACCAAACCTCATGGCCCTAAGCAGGAAGGCCTTGTGAATATCGGCAAAGATTTTCCTTCGATATCTTCGGGAAGCGCAAACAAGTCTAAACCTCGAGAAACACACCCGCATAATAAAGACAAACCCGGACCTCAACCCAACAACGGAAATCATGAGGCATCCAAAACTTGCCCGAGAAGTCGAGATAAAGAAGCCAAGGACCCTCCTATCAGAGATGTCAAACCAACAGACTCGAAAGAAGTTCCTAAAGAGGCAGAGAAAATCAAGTTCGTGGAAGCTCCTCTGCCTAAAGTGAATCCTTGGGCGATTAAGAATGTACCGCCGACTGTGGCGAAAGTGAATGAGCCTGTTCCGATTCGATCCCCTACTGAGAAAAGAGTTCTCCAACCGCATTCGACAGGTATGTCATTTACTTACAATAAAACTCATCACGTAGACATCCTTATTCTCTTCTCTTCAAATAGCGATGCAATTGATTTACGGTCGTGCTGCTCATTTTCATTAGCCTGCAGCCCCATGAAACGACCACTGGGGCTAATTCTGAGATGATGAAACAGACATAAGAATGGTGACATCAGTGCGTTCACGAAAGAAAGGGATGGATTGTCTGTCATGTTTTTTCTTGCTGCACGACTTTGATCACTAAACCCTTAGCCGGCTTATTGTTATCGAAATGTGAGATTTCAGTACGCTTGATGAAAGCTACAGGATAACAGGGAAACCATCACCCGATTTGTGGTCTTAAAAGGCCTATTTTCAAACTTTCACTACAGAGTTAGTAGGATTTGGCCTTGACGTATTAGATTGGGTGCTAGAATCCTCGTGATTCTCCGAGATTATCCTCTCATTTCTGTCAATTTGTCAATTCTAGTTATGAACCATACAACATGATAGCAAATGATGCAGAATGATTAGCTCCGTATCGTTTGGAGGAGGAAAATGTGAGAATAGAAGATTCACTATCCTGACCAAGGAAGCGTGCTGGGTCTAGTTCCATTTGGTCCATAGTCTGTAACTGTTAAAACGTGAGGCTTGGGTGATTCTGTCATTTAAATAATTAAATGATGATTCATATTAAGCAATCAACGTTGCAACCTAGGACACCATAACAGTGATATGACCGCTTATTTAGCCTCTCACCAGGGTGTAGCTCTACAATTAAGTTTCACGTCTTATTATAGTAACCACGCTCACCAAATCGTCACCAGTAATTAATTATTAATGTGGGTGCAAATTTTGGGGGTCGACTTTTTTGTGACAAATAAATAAGCTCGCTTGATTTTTTATTGTGTCATCGTTCCTCAAGTTTCTGATTTTCTTTATTGCCATTATGAGTAGTGGTGGTTCTGCTCTAGTCTGCAGAGTCGTGTTGTTAATCCAGATTTTGCCAGTCCTTCTACCGCCTCATTTTCCATTGCTCCTGGGGTTCTGGGGGCCCTTGTGTCCACTTTAGAGTGGTTTCGTCCTCTTATACAGCTGGTTCCCTAGTGCTATCCAAGGTTTTCATAGTTAGGAAACTTCTGACAGTTGTTTCCCTACGGTTAATATCAGGAAGCACTCATGATATATGTTTGTGAGTTCTAAATTGAGAGTACGCTGAACTCGTGAGGGAGCTGCTTCTTTGCAGAAGGCATGTGCAAGCTGTCTTCATGTGCATAGCAGTTGCAGGTGATAAGACTCTAGGGAAAACCTTGGAAAGGGGATGGAGGACAAAATGTGCGATCAACATCTCAAAAGTGAAGTGGTATTTACACTCATCATCTTGAAACAGCTAACTCCATCTCTAGGACCATCCATGTTCACTCACAAGATCAGAAAAAGTTCAAAGTAGCCAGGATACCAAACACACTTCAGGAATGTGCCACAGAAAATGTTATGTGAGTCATGTGTGGACAGGTAGCTCTTTGATAACCTTGACTCAAATAACTGTCTTCTGATCAGTTGGTTCTGCTGGTTCTGGTTGGTTTTAGTTAGATCAAACCTTCAACTAACTACTGTTAGTTATTACTCCGTATCAACTACTTCACAAACTAAGTTAGTTGTTGGTTTAAGTTCAACTACTTTCTTTCAAATAAATTAGTTCTCGTTGTGAGACCTACCAACTAATTTAGTTGACCCTCGATTTCGTAGAACCTTCAAGTAAGAACAAAAATTGTTGTTTCGTCTTCTAAACCATCCACGTTCTAACTGCCCTCAAAATCAGGAAAGATGGAAGAGGGAGTGGTCCCACGCTTTAGGACCCTGTCAACTGAGACACTACCTGGCCTGGATTTGTAAGTCAGATGTAGAGCTCAGCAGATCATGCACTGGGCACTTGTGAGGGTCTGGATAGAGCACCTAGCCTCAGCTATGGCTAGATGAGGTTGCAGGGATGGACCTCAAGGCAGTCTTGCAATTTGTGTGGGACATCAGGAAACTCCAGCCCCATAAGAACTGGAAGTAGCACTGACAGGACATCAGGCATCTCATGGATGGCAATGCAATGCACCCATCTAAGGCCGCAGTAGGATATGGATTTCGTTACATTGTCCCGCAAGTTCCTTCGACTACTAGAATTCAACGCACTATATTTACTACAATTTCATTGTTTCACATCTAGACTCAGTCCTACACCTCTGAGACCACGACTCAGCATCAAAAATACCTAAGAAACAATACCAAACTTGATGTGATTATGATGAAACTGCCAAAATTTCGTTTTTAGCTAATTTTTTTAACCATGTTTTGCCCATGAGAACCATGGATTTCGTCTGATCAGATCGTCAAGTAAGCAGGAACATCTAGATTTCAATTGGAATTTTTGTGCAAAAGTATCTGTAGTTGATAGTTGAAAGTTAAACTAAATTAGTTTGGTTGGTCTCACAACAATTTAGTTGGAGAGAAACAGTTGAACCTTTAATTAACAACTTTAGTTAGTTGCAGTCATAAGTTATTAGTAAATAATATTTTTGCTCTTCTCTGGTTCTGTCTATTCTGTCTAACATTGGAAAGATGGTTCAGTTCTCAAACACTTCTCTGAGCAGAAAGAAATGGTTTTATGTGAATTATGAAAATTGTTGGGTCAATAATTATGGCTAGTTATTCAGTTATCACAGTCTGAAAATGCAATAGCTATAACATTAGCTACAGTGGGTAATGAGCATTTATGGGGGATAGGTATGAAGTGTAACTTCAATCTATTATTTCTGAGGTCCTTCAATAGAACCAGCTAGTTGATGTAGGATGTGTGTAAGACGCTAGTTGTGATGCCTTTGAGGATGCCTGGTAACACACGTAGCTGATGTATCTCCTTTATGTTCTTGAACCACACCTGACACTAGAATAGTGCTGCTGCTCAGATGCTGTCTGCTTCCAACTCTACGTTTGGCTCTGGAGGCTTTTGACATTCTGGATCACAGTGGATTGACCAGCATCAATGGTGGCGATGCCAGGCTTCTGTCCTTGTCCAGAGATGGTGACTCAGTAGGATCGCTCTCTCTTCACGTCCTACAAGCTGCCAGCTACCTGCTTGCAGACGGCATCATAATCGTCGCCTCGCTCACAAACAACGGAACTGTTAAGTGTTAATTAGTGGGGGGCGGTCACCTCTAGCATGCTTTCCACAGCCCCCCCCCCCCCCCCATGCCACTGGTTAGCGTATGCATTTCACTGGCAAGGTGGCGAAATGTTTCACTGCGAGTTCATCAAGCATTGAAGTGGCAGCTGCTTCCATAGTTGGGAGTTGTTTTCGGGTTCACATGTGGTTGTGTGATACGTTGACAGGATAGCTGGGAGGGTATCCTTTTGTCAAGTGCGATCCTGCTGCTTCGGATTGAGCCACCAAGTCGCCACTGTGTGCCCCACTATGAACAAAGCCCGATAGTAAATGTATCTAGCATTTGAGGGAACATACACGATTGTTGGAACTGACATGCACCTGATCTGGGCAGTGAGGTTTGAGCACTTGTCTCGAAGGAAGGCCAAATGCTCAATTGGGAGACCACGTGAGCTGAAGGCAATGCCCAGGTATTTGACTGTCAGCCTTGGTGCTACCCTAATGCTTGGAGAGGCATGGTGGAAAATTAAGAAGTGGTAAATTCGGGGGAGTTTCATGTAGAAGATGAGTGTTAGTGGAGGAGTGGAGTTTCAGAGAAGAAGCTCACGTTTTGGCTTAAATTGTTTGGACGGATAAATCGAGTGATGGGGATCGTGCAGGATTGAGCGCCTCTTTTTCTTTCAATAGATATATTAGCCAAAATACGTAAAAGAAAGAAATTTTTTCAAATTTTTAAAAACCTTTTTCAAAAAAGCCAAATTGGCTCTAATGATCAGAATTAATTTGGCAGAATACGCTTGTACTAGTTGATTGTTGTATATTGTGTACCACAAACCTTTTGTATCAAAATTCATTGAACTAAGATACATACACTGTTTTTCCACTTCTGATACCACCACTGGGTTCCCCACTATCATAAACAGTCGCGCATCTAACTTCTCTCCTATAGTCTCCTCATTTCGTCGCCTTCCCTATAGTGAAATTTCTTATAAAATTATCTTGGGTCTCCTTAACGGCTGCGTAAGTTCAAAATCCGCAAAAAGCTCTGATTCCGCGTTTTCCTGTTTGAGCATGTTTGCAATTCCAGTCCGTAGCTCGTCGATGTCCCCTGGAACCATCCTGCCCGGCTGGTGTGAGAGTTCAAGCAATTGAAGACGTCATTTGGTGAGTCTCAGATCCGATAATCAGAACGGCGATCCCGCCACAACCCCTCATAAAAATACCAACAAAAACAAAGTCTTCTGTAAAAATAAAAATACCGTCCATTGTGTTGCAACAAACCATACAAAACAGTCACATTAGATCAAACAGAAGGGCGATAAAAATCACAGTGTTGAGTGATGCGCCCGCACACTGATGATTCCCCTTCGCCAGCATTTGCATTTGGTTGAATAATTGTTAAAGACGAAATTATTGGAGATTGACATGCATTTATCTACGTATTGGACTACGTTGCCCATTTCTCAGTTAGGCAGATCTCCGAAATTAAAGCTATTTTTCTCGCGGCAGTGGTCACTGACGTAGTTGATAGACCATTTTGTCGGCGAAAACGTCTTTGAAGGTAAGTGACTCTCTGGAACACACACATTATGCACTGTCTGAGTGATTCCTTCGATTTATTCAATCCTAATCTACTCGTCTCACAATACGCGTCTCGTTTTCAGGGGGCGACGTAGTTTCAGCTCAACAGCGCAGCTTTCTTTGCCTTACAGATTAAGAAGAGTTTGTTAGTTTTTACTTTCCTTGGCTCTACGAAGTAGAAAGGAAAGTTATGTAATCGGCTGAAAAAAAAATTTTGAGTTTTCTTCAGATCTTTACGTTTCAGAACCTCCCGAGTCCGAAAAACACTATTTGGGAAAATGGTCTGTGTGTCTGTGAATGATTTTTAGAGAAAACCACCGTACCAAATCAGCTCAAACTTGATATCTCGCCCGCAGGTCACCATGGGACGCCAAAATAAGGGTTTGAACAAAATCCACTGAAAGTTAACTATAGTTATCATAGTGATCAAAACACCAAATTTTTTTTTCTCAAAAACCGCTCTAACGATTTTGATTAAATTGTTTATACTGATAGCTCTCAATAAGGCAATTATACCATAAAATTCCCATTTGTGGGAAAATGACGAGAGCAGCACAATAAATTACCAAAACATTCGACGAAATCGATTTTAGCGCAGTTTTTAGAAAAAAACCACCGTACCAAATCAGCTGAAACTTGATGTCTAGCCTACAGGTTACCATGGGACGCAATAATGAGGGTATGGGGAAAATCCACCGAAAGGTAACTATAGTCATCATAGTGATCAAAACACCAAATTTTTTTTCTCAAAAACGGCTCTAACGATTTTGATTAAACTTTCTATATTGATAGCTCTCAATAAGGCAATGATACTATAAAATTCTCATTCGTGGGAAAGTCACGAGAGCAGCTCAATAAATTATCAAAATTTTCGACCAAAAGCGTTTTTCACGCAGTTTTTTCCTTATAAACTCCGCTGGAGTTTTTGTAGAATGTTAAAAAAAATTGGTATTGCAATCCAATTCAATTCCTACAGGGTGAGTGTTTATAAACGCTCATGAGATACATGGGGGTCACTCCAGAAATTCCTGAGTTTCAACTACTGCCGTTTCGCTTACTACCAGTTCTAAACGTTTTTACCCAATAACTCTGCGAAAGTAATTACCATCATTCTTCAAAAAATTTGTGTTTACAGCCTCATTAATTATCTGTGTACCAATTGCTCAATAATGGTCCTGCAATGAGTACGAGCAGCACAATAAATTCCGGAACTGTAAGCGCTACCGCTCTCTGCTGCCGTAAAGCGTTGTTTGACCATGTTCAAATGAATTGATTAAATAGAATTAGCCATGTACAAAGTGAATTGACGTAGAGCTAAGGAAAGTTGTGTGTTGCAACGCACCAGCTATTTTGTTAATTTCCTTTACGTCTTAACATAATAATGAGTGATGCGTCGCCATCGTATTTCAGTTCAAGTAAATTCGGACTGCGAAACCTATTAATACAGATAATTCTCAAGGGTATGACAACGGAAATTTTGTTTTCATCCCGGGATAGTTGTTACTCTCGTGCGATTCAAGTGCTGAGCTTTCATTGGGTTTGTTGACTTGACGATGAAGTTGGCAGTGCCAAGGGCCGAGATTTCTTTCTAGGTCGTTGATCCCTTCAAGGTTATCACTATTCTTTTTTTTTTTTTACTCTCTCTTCCGTTTAAATTAGGTTGTCCATTCGTTCACCGAATTGCCGTCGAATGTTTTCGGACTACCAGAATTTGGTTTCTATGGAGCGACACAGTTGCTACTAGGAAAACACCAGAGCGTTTCATGTTGCGAGGGAGACAGGGAGATGAGTTGGCAGGTTATTTGCGGCGAATGGGCAAAATTCCAGGGCTTCTTTCACTCAGTCTCTTTCGAAGCCACATGTTGTTTATTAATTTTAACTGAATTCGGGCCCGCAATAACCAATTTTTTCGATTTCTAAGCGGCAATTTTTGGTTCGACTAAACCGTTTAACCGGTCTGCCTTATGTTGTACGTGAGTGAAGCTGTTTCAAGTCCTAATCTTGGCAGTGGGTATGAACAAGGTAGGTTTGCGTACTACGCAGCTTCGGACGCGTGTAATCACAACAGTAACTTTTGCTCGTTTGTGCTAAGTGTCAGGCTAACCGCGCGCTTATAATTTTTGCATTGTGTACCGTTTTGTAATTAACGTTTGCCGTTGCACGGAATCTTCTCAAATTATGCGAACTACTTTATGGTAAACATCACCCTGAATGTTTTACGGTGTCTTCTGATTTTCGAAAGGGTCAGTTCTTATTATATTAACTCTTTGTTTTTTCATTTAAAACGACCAATGGCGGTAATTACTCAATGTTCAAAACGGCCTTCACTACCAAGGCAATTAATCGGGACACTAGTTCGCTGCGCAGTTTCCGTTAGAACGCCACCATCGTCGACTTTTTATGCCCAATTTTATTGGTATTGCAGCCGTAAATTACAATTCAAGTCGCATTCAAGGAGCGATTCAAACTTAATATTTCCATAAAATATTTTTGCGTGAGTCTACTGAAGGTAGCGAAAATAGTTTTCATCAGTGAAGAGGGAAGGAAAATACAGTCGTCTGACCTTCAAGTTCAAAATTTGTCTACGGCCGGTGGGCTCAATTACTCAAGTTTCCTTTCTCTCTCTCCCTTTCTCTTATTGTGCTTGGAGTAGGTCAGAATAGTTGTTACACTCGCAATCGTTTAGTACTGCGCAATTTTAGACGCATTAGGAATGCGAGTTAGTATTTTTTACTTTCCTTGGCTCTACGAAGTAGAAAGGAAAGTTATGTAATCGGCTGAAAAAAAATTTTGAGTTTACTTCAGATCTTTACGTTTCACAACCTCCCGAGTCCGAAAAACACTATTTGGGAAAATGGTCAGCGTGTGTGTGTGTGTGTGTGAGTGTGTGTATGTGTGTCTGTGAACGATTTTTAAAGAAAACCACCGTACCAAATCAGCTCAAACTTGATATCTCGCCCGCAGGTCACCATGGGACGCCAAAATAAGGGTTTGAACAAAATCCACTGAAAGTTAACTATAGTTATCATAGTGATCAAAACACCAAATTTTTTTTTTCTCAAAAACCGCTCTAACGATTTTGATTAAATTGTTTATACTGATAGCTCTCAATAAGGCAATTATACCATGAAATTCCCATTCGTGGGAAAATGACGAGAGCAGCTCAATAAATTATCAAAATTTTCGTCGAAAAGCCTTTTTAGCGCAGTTTTTTCCTTATAAACTCTGCTGGAATTTTTGTAGAATGTTAAAAAAATTGCTATTTTAGTCCAATTCAATACCTATAGGGTGAGTGTTTAAAAACGCTCATGAGATACATGGGGCTCACTCCAGAAATTCCTGAGTTTCAACTATCGCCGTTTCGCTTACTTCCAGTTCTAAACGTTTTTACCCAATAACTCTGCGAAAGTAATTACCATCATTCTTCAAAAAATTTGTGTTTACAGCCTCATTAATTATCTGTGTACCAATTGCTCAATAATGGTCCTGCAATGAGTACGAGCAGCACAATAAATTCCAGAACTGTAAGCGCTACCGCTTCCTGCTGCCGTAAAGCGTTGTCTGACCAAGTTCAAATTAACTGAGTGATAAATGAATTGATTAAATAGAATTAGCCATGTACAAAGTGAATTGACGTAGAGCTAAGGAAAGTTTTGTGTTGCAACGCACCAGATATTTTCGTTAAAAATGAGCATATTTCAGCTTGGCCAGACTTGGGAGATTAATTCGGTTGTTCTGACAGTCAGTGAAGTCAGGAAAAAATGAATAAAATAAAATCTAGTAAAAATAGCCGAGAAATCAACAGTCAAAGCTGGGAGATCGAGTAAAAACCACAGGTCTCACACGTTTATTATGCGATTTTTGTTTCTCAGCCAATCCAATTTGTTCATCTATCGTCTTATGTCGGCGAGGGAGAGAGAGTGGTGTTACGTTGCAACCCGTGGAATTGATCCACTACTTGACCAAGTGCATTATGTGGGGACCATTGATGGATTATATTGGTTTGGTTGTACTGTGGAGTGCAGACTTATGGAAGGGGGTAGGGGCGGTGGTGAGGCATCGTGTATGCGAAAAAGGCACCCTCCGTCTTCCTATAGTTACCATATTTGCTTTTGGGGAATATCTCATGTCCCGGTTAGTCTGGCAATGCTTTGGAGTCAAAATTTTAGAAAGAATCTCCCTCAATGTTATGTTGATCCTAGGGATGCTGAAACATTTTTGAGACCCTATGGTCAGAAACTAAAGTTGTTCTTCTTCAAACCTTACCTTCTCCTGAAGTTAACGTCTAGGTTGATCTTTGGTTAACAGAAGGGAGGGATTCGTCGTAACAGCCTGCTCTGAGTGCTTCGCAAGCCGACATAAGTATCATCCCTCATTCGCGGATTGATATTTCGTCTGCATATGAAGCTATGTCGTCACAGTATGAGAAACATTGAGCTAAAACTAACAGTGGTCGATCAAAAAATCTATTTTGGCTTCAGAATGAGTTGGACAAGGGAAGACACTCTCCGTTTTGACGTGAGAGTTAGGAAAGTTGTTGGTGGGCAGTACCTCATGTTTTGATTCACTCTTCTTCCCACTAGACTTATTTTCGTTAGTTTTCTCATCTATTCCCCTGATTTTGCTCGGATAAATGTCTTTCCATTAGAATTAAATTCTACTATTTGAGTCATTTGTGATTTTACTATCGAGAAATTTTTTCGGAGGGCCACCGATCAACGGAAACGTTCAAATGAAGTTTGGGGTGAACTAAAGAACATGGACCGACCACTTGATGGACTGCATGTATCGATAGTTCGCTTGAACGCTACGACTGCAAGTATCGATATGCGTCACCGGCGCAGTTGGTGGGTGAGAGCCTATGAGCGATGTCTGGCATATCGATAACCTGACCTCGGTCGTGATATATCGATATATTGCCTTACTAGAGGGAGCGGTTCATATTCTTTGCTTTTACCGAAGTTTGAGCTGAGGAGACGTGCTGCCGCGCGTAACTGATGATGCGTTGCGTTCTGTTATTTATTTCGTATTCATTTACTCAAGCGCTTCGTATAAACCTCATGAGTATTAGTTGCTGGTCTGCTTAGATTAGTTTTGCTTTTTCGTCGCCTTCTGAGTATTAACGTAGTCATAACCTCGGTTCTTCAGTGAACGCTTTCAAGGCAAAACTTTTAACGAGTTCAATCATTGTTCTGACGTTTATTGCTTTCGTCGTTTCTGACGTGATTTCGAATCATCAGTCGCCTCTAGTCACCACTAACACTTGTGATCGTTGCCAGTAAACCCCTTTTCAGATGATTTTCAGAAATCGTACCAGTAGTTTACCAGGGGAATCGTCCGACGATGGACAGCTAATGAAAAGGTCGTGGAAAGAATTCTAGATGATTTTAGTCGTTATCCTTAAATGCCATCTGTTTACGGCGACGTTCAAACCTTGCGCCGGAGATGGTTCAGTTTCTCAGCATTCTCAAGGAGGATGTTGTTCCCTTTTCATCCGTTGTAATTGAAAATTGAACTTTCGGCGAGGCCCTGAAGATTAACTAGTGGTTGGATTTGCTGGAATGAGGTAACCATTATTTTCCATATATTGCTGTCAAGGATGTAAGATTACGATCAGTCTGACGCTATTCCTTATGTTTTGCTTATTCAGTTCCACTACATTCTGCGGAAGCAAAAGTTTGAGATTTTGAAGTCGCTCAAGAATGAATCATTTCTGTAAAGTAAATCATGAAAATTCAATATTTACATCGATCTGGTGAGATGAGGAAAACCTTAAAAACTTATCGTGAAATAGCTTGAGCCCTCGCTCAACTGGTTATTTCTTGTAACCGCCATGTTAGTATTTTCTAGCTCTTGACTCATATCACTGCAGCCTCAATTGGCTTCTAATCAAAACCTGCGTTATGGTGTGAGCCAGATGGAAACTACTGGACTAAAGCCCTAATTTATTCTCGACTGACCACAATTTCAATATAATGCTGAGTCTGCAGGCGCTCAAATTAGTTAACACTCCTTCCTCCAACCTCACCATACGTACCTATTTATCTTATTGGCATCTTGCAAGGTCGCTAAACGAAAGATGAAGTGCAAATTAATTATTTCCAAATAATACACAATTAGTAACTGTTTTAAATAATTCCACAGTTAACATTGGCTTGGAAATTAATTTCAAACACACACTGGCAAATTGCCGAATTGCTTGCTGTCTACGGTATCTGCAGGTTGAACAGGAATATGGCTACCTAAGCTCCTGTTCTGGAAATTACTCGATTTCATTCTTCAAATATCTGGTGCGTAGCAACACACAACTTTCCGCCACCCCCGTAATTTCGAACACCACCTACATAGGGGGGCGCTATATCTTTGTTCAACGCATTTTTACCGGAACATTTATAGGGAACAGAATGTAGAAACTAGTTAGCTGAAAGTACTCCGAAAGTTTGATCGAAATCGTTAGAGCCGTTTTTGAGAAATTTGGAATACCGATAAATTAAAATTCGACAAATCTCCTTTTCTGTGTTAACTTGGCTTATATCTCCGTTCAACATATATATATACAGAAATAATTATAGAGAACGAAATGTCGGTATGGGTGACTTAAAGACACTCCATTAGAATTTATCACATCTGGTGAAGCAATTACCCTGGAATTTACGGAAATGTTCGGAAAAACGTTATTTTCGACACATTTTGATTTTTATCTCTGTTCAATGGACCGTCACAGGAGCATTTATTGAAAAGAATATGTAGGTATTAACTATTTGAAAATATCCTGTGAGTTTGGTGATAATCGCTGTAGCCGTTTTGCCAAAAAGCGTAAAAAACCTATTTTTGCTTCAGGGGCCCATATCTCCGTTCACCGTATTTTCATCGAGATATGTATACAGAAGAAAAGTTAGGTATTGATTAAGAGAAGATAATTTGAAAGTTTAATCAAAATCGTTAGAGCACTTTTCGAGAAAAATGCGAAAAACCCTAGTTTTTGGTACATTTTCGCCCCCCCCCCTTCCCATCGGCGGAAATCGTCCATAACCGTATTTTGGTGTCTACAAAAAATAACGAACAAAACAAAAAAAGAACCAGCTCAATCGGATCAGCCGTTCTCCCGCAAATCGAACTACAGACACACACACGCACGGACCACGCGCCGAAATGAGGTTTTTTAGACTCAGTAGGCCTCGAAACGTAAAGATCTGAAGAAAACCCAAATTTTTTTTTTGGGCCGATTACTATACTTTCCTTCCCTTCGGGTAGCGGAAAGTAATGAGCAGGGCTAGTCAAGATGATATGCTCTAAAAACCCAGGCTCAGATTAATGTTAGATGATATCTGAGATCGGATAATTCTTTTCAGCTTCACTTGCTGCAGTGAGTGTCTTGTTTTCAATATGGCGACTGATTTGTGGAGTTTCTGGAGTTCGGTTCGTGACATTGTTGTAACCATTTTACTTTCGACGGAGGTGGTTCGGAAAGTTGATCGCTATGCCCATTGGTCAACGGCATCATTTATGAATTGACTGCGCGTATGAGCTGACGCACGAGTTGTTGGAGGAGCTCTGTTTTAATGCTTCGTGGTCCCAAAAAAACACCTCGCTAATCATCGGAATCCGAAGTGGTTGGCTCATCTTTCTTCATTCATAATCAGCCTCTATAATCACACAATTAACACATTCAGTCGCTTTACGTGGGGAAGACTATCTATTAACCCTGGCGAGACTAAGAAAATAGCAAATATAAATAGCAGTATCACCACAGCGGACACCACATATAGCTCAATAAAGTACAGGAGATATCGTAAACAGGCGACTCAGATGGAAAGACCGACTTGTTCGTCCGTCGCATCTCACTACTTTCCACGGCCCATATACATTCGGCGATTTGTGTATCTACGAACTAATCTAAACTGTTCATCCCTCGGTTCGTGTGAAGGATACGATGACCCAAAACTATATTCTTGTGCTCGGGGGTTTGCGTGAAGGTTGGTGCAGAGTGGCACATAGTAATTGACCGCGGATAATTTTGTGCGGAAAATATATCTAGCAAGGGGAAAAGTTGGCTGTGATGATAAACGGTCCAGAATTTATTTAGTTGCCCTCACATATCACGTGGCTCTTATTTATTAAACCAGGGTGTGCAATGGTCAGTTCTTCTTGCAATTAGGGCCAGTCTGTACTCCTCAAACTTTGGTTTTTTATTTAAAACGACCAATGGCAGTTATTTGCTGTTCATAATGGCCTTCACGAGCAAACACACTTACTCGCTGCGCAGGTTCCGTTAGAATGCCACCATCGTCAACTCTTGTACCCAATTTTATTGGTATTGCAGCCGTAAATTACATTTGGAGAAGTCGCTTTTAGGAGATATCCAAAATCTAATATCTTTAGGAGTAGCTTATGGGACTACTCACACGGTTTTCGTGATTATTTTAACAGCCCACATCAGGAACAAACGTAGGCCTTTTTGGTGGAGTATTGGCTACGATACTGGACGGCCAAGCAGTAGGTTCAAGTTCCACGGGGGTGCAGTCCTTCAGATTATAAGTTGACCCAGAGACTGCTGAGGGAATCATTCCAACATCAAACGTTACCTAAAGATCTCTGTCTTACGGAGCAGGTCTTATTAACCTGACTTTGTGCAGATTCAACATCCACGAAGTAGTCAATATGCTCACCAAACTCCTTCCTGAGGGACTCAACCTTGACTGCTGAGCTCCCAGAGTCCCTTTACTCCTTCCTAACTATGTCTTCTCCAAGCTTCGTGAGGTAGGATCAGGAGGCGCTGTGTGAGGTTTCTTTCTGATCGTAATAGCGACTTTTCATGGTTTGCCCTTGGAGTTTTGGACAACTTGCAATACCTGTTAGTGGTTGCATGGCATTCAAACCCCAACCCCATTTGGAACAGGCTCTCCCGTTCTTCGGCAAAAGCATTTATCCAATTGAATAGATCTATCAGTTTCTGAGGGGTCTTCAGGTAAATAAGTTTTCTAATTTCCACCATGGCTTCCATTTTTCTGCAACTAGTATGAGCTGAGCAGTTACCCCCAGCAGATCTTTCTATTCCTGTTGTGACCTGGCTCATTCGTTAGAGCTCCGTCCTCGTTAGTCATGAGCCAGTATTTGTGGGGGAAGGGATTCGTTTTTTAGAGCCCTTACCTACTCTTACTGTTAGTAACCTTCTGGTACTAGCTTGAACTTGGTGCAGCTACCTCTTCGGTTAACCTGAGATTGAGTTATTGGCTTGTATGGAAATCGGTATTTTTCAAACTTGAATTTAAATAAAGTCCAAATGAATGGCCCCTATTCTTGGAGTTTTCTTAAAATAGTGAATGAGAGAGGCTATATAAATTCCAGAACATGAGTCACAAAGCAATTAAAACCACGTGGTAGGCTCGATGACATTCCGTGATTTCTCCCGCCAGATGGCACACACCTGGCCTCTGAGGGCACGTTGTGCCTTTCGCTGATCCTTTTGAGTCCTATTGCTAGGGGTCAAACTTCGTTGCACTACGCGGTACATGCGCTACATTTCGCTAGGTTTTCTTTCCAGATACTCTGCTTCTAGCACGACGAAACGCAGTGCTAACGATGAGCCTATTTCTGATGTATCGTGATGGGATTGTGTAGGTCGGTATTTGCAGTAGTTGCTCGCTGTTCAGCGCCTCCATGCCACCAAATAACAATAAAATTACACAAAAGCCTCGCATCGTGTTTTTTAACGTTGTATCTGTAATGGCTGCGGCCATTACGGGGAAATCCTTTTAATAAAAGTGTGTAATGGAGAATTGGAGGACGTGGGTGTACAAATATTTACTCTTGACAAACTGATTGCAAATGAGAGGCAACACAGAAGCATGTAGCCCTCATTTCCTTTCGGTTTCTGTCCTAATGAAGTCGTTCCGTATGAATTTCATTGTACTTGTGATTGGTTTATCAACTACTTTTAATTCGCTCTTCACTTGGTAAGCTTTTCTTTTTTGCGTTACACCGCTGCATGTGATTTTAGTTGTCTTTAAAATTAATTTGTTTGATTACTTTTTTTGCTCTAGAGGTTTCTCGTCGGAGAGCTTTTTGAGCATCTTCCTTCCTTTTTTTTTCCTGTTGAAAATCTGTTGGCGCCGTGTATGAGGTCATCGCCCTCCACTTGCGGGACTTTTGAAAACGTGTTTTTGTTTTGTTTTAGTCGAGGAAAACGTGCTCGGGTCATTACTAGTAGAGGGACGTTTTGTATTTTTGATGAATTCTAGATTTTCATGATTCACTGAGTGAGAAAAATTTATTGTAGCGATCTCACTCATTGTGTCATCACTCCACATGTTCGATGTTAACTTTAGCTACAGGAATCCTGCAAAAAAGTGTGTCGTGTCGACTCAGCTTTTTTTCTGGTGACTATCACATTTAATTTGCACGCGAAGAACTCATTATTTTGATCCCGGTGTATGCCAAAAGTGGTCTCAGTGAAAAAGTCTCCTGATTATATTTTTCTATTTTGGGCAAAAGTGAAGTTGTGCTAGTCTGATTTTCCTTGCCTCATTCCTGTAATTTTTCGTCGTGCATTAAAATCCGCCAGTGAGGGAGGGCGAGTTTATCGGTAAACCCGGGGGTTAATCTCGTCGCGAGTGAAGATGGATTTGATATAAATAGTCGCTGATAATAGCATAACGTTACCACCGTTGAAGCGGGAGAAGACGGGCGTTACAATTCGTTCTTACGTGGCACGAACAGCTGATGTCGAGTTGGCTATTGTGATCGTTCAGCCATCCGCATATGGCACTGCGCCTATTTGTCAGCCCTTCGTTCTCGTTGATTGCGGGGAAGTAACGACAACGCTGAACGTGTTGACAGTGGGGATATAAATTTTATACCTATCTGATATCGAATTCCTTAATAAACGTCAGCCTGTTCCCTGTTTTAGATTGTAACTGATAATTGCATATTGATTGGAAAGGTTGAGTTCGTCATTTTTTTACTTTCCTTGGCTCTACGAGGTAGGAAGGAAAGTTATGTAATCGGCTGAAAAAAAAATTTTGAGTTTTCTTCAGATCTTTACGTTTCAGGCCCCCCTGAGTCCGAAAAACACTATTTGGGAAAATGGTGTGTGTGTGTGTGTGTGAACGATTTTTAGAGAAAACCACCGTACCAAATCAGCTCAAACTTGATATCTCGTCCGCAGGTCACCATGGGACGCCAAAATAAGGGTTTGAACAAAATCCACCGAAAGTTAACAATAGTTATCATAGTGATCAAAACACCAATTTTTTTTCTCTCAAAAACGGCTCTAACGATTTTGATTAAATTGTTTATATAGATAGCTCTTAATAAGATAATTATACCATGAAATTCCCATTCGTGTGAAAATGACGAGAGCAGCACAATAAATTATCAAAATTTTCGACGAAAAGTGTTTTTGCCGCGGTTTTTTCCTTTTAAACTCTGCTGGAATTCTTGTAGAATGTAAACAAAAAATTGACATTGTAGTTCAATCCAATACCTATAGGGTGAGTGTTTAAAAACGCTCATGAGATACATGGGGCTCACTCCAGAAATTCCTGAATTTCAACTACCACTGTTTCGCTTACTACCAGTTCTAACAGTTATATTCCAATAACTCTGCAAAAGTGATTACTATCCTTCTTCAAAAAATTTGTGTTTACAGCCTCATTAATTATCTGTGTACCGATTGCTCAATAATGGTCCTGCAATGAGTATGAGCAGCACAATAAATTCCGGAACTGTAAGCGCTACCGCTTCCTGCTGCCGTAAAGCGTTGTCTGACCAAGTTCAAATTAACTGAGTGATAAATGAATTGATTAAATAGAATTAGCCATGTACAAAGTGAATTGTTGTAGAGCTAAGGAAAGTTGTGTGTTGCAACGCACCAGATATTTACATAAATATTCCTGGATTACGGAAAGTTACGAACTAAACGAGGAAAGAACGAGTTTGATCGATTCAGCCGTTCTCCCGCAATGTTGACTTCAGACACACATTGGTCGCGCGCTGATATTTACTATTTTTAACTCTGGAGCTCTCAAAACTGAACGATTTGATGGTAACTCAACAAATTTTTTTTGTCCCTACTGTAATGGCCAGCCTTTGGGTTGAAAGTGGGCGTGTAATGGAAGGGAAAGGGGATATTCCAATGCATCAGCATTCGTTGATTTCATCATGATTTTCTTAGGCTCAACATCCAAGCCTACTAATAGATATGGTAGAGATAAAGAGTTAGGTCTGCCTTGTCCAGCTTGTGATAGCCGTGTCGAGAGATTAGAACTTTAATGTCATTCCGCGTAGGTGTCTATAGGAGTATTCAGAATAGTCTATATTCAGATGATAATATTTTGGTCAAATAACGTAACGTAAAATGTATTAAATAGCATGGATAATTAAGAAGATATTTTCCATCGCTGGTTTGAATCTTAGTTTTTTGGCAGGACTCCCTTGATGTTTTTAGAAAATTTTCATCTGGAGAGGTATAGTTTTGAGGTGCTTGAAAACTTGTTCTTTTCTCGGTTGGGTTGAACCGTCGCGAGGTTATAAAACCGGAGGTTCGACGAAAAAAAGCACCCAGGTAGAAATATCGACCGGGTTGGCGTAGGAACTGTCGTAAATGGTTTTCAAACTTTGAGCAAAGGGGTGTAGACAGGGAGAAATACGAGATTGTTGCAACTTTGGAAGGACGTTTTTTGTTTTGATTTACACTAACCGAAGGTTGGTTGAGTATTGCGATCGGCCCGTAAAATTGAGGTTTGAGATCTTACGTGTTCAGGGCTCGGACAACTTATTGGGTGGGTGGTCCGTTAGCTTTGTTGGTCATTTTTCTGAGACGCGAAAATAAGGTTCAGGGTCGTTTCCATGGATGGAAGAGAAAGGGACCAAATGCGCGAAAAAAATCGGCGTTTCAGCCATTCTCAGGGCAGTAACGATTAAATCTACATGTCTTATATTTACTTTAATTCTTCATGAACTTTCCTGTGAAAATGCTTGAACTGGAATACAAACCTACGAAACGAACTCGATCCAAGCAAACTCGTAGAGCGTCTTTACTGGATAATACCTATGTATTGTTCTCAGTAAAGGAACCTTCGACAATCTGTTGAACGTAGATAAAGGCCAAAATGCACAAAAAAGTATTTTTTGAACTATTTCTAAGTGAACGCCAAACGGTCTTGATCGACCTGACAGAATGTCTTGCACCAACCTACAGGTTTAGTTTCTTGCCAGTATTTTCGCTACCACTCGTTGATCAAAAGTTTGAGACGAAACACATCAGATTTTCTGGACATTAAAGATTTGTTTTTCAAATTTTCATCAGGTCGACTCCAGTGATTTTGATTAATTTCATCGGGTACTTCCAAATAATCAGTAAATACACTTCGTTCTTCGCGAAAATGTTTGCACGAAAGTGCTGAACATTTTAACGATACGCACAATCGAATTCACGCGGAGGTGTGGAAAGTTGTGTCATGCATCGTACCAGATATTGTTTATCTGGAAGCACGACACTGTGTCACTTTATTACAAACATTACTTCATATTGTAAACCGAAAAAATGAAAATAATAATTTCTAAAGTAATTGTTTTTAGTAATCTTATCGAAGTCAAGTGTTGTAAGATTCAACGTTGGAGAAAGCAATAAAATGTGTCTCGCCTTACCTCTTATTAAATTGAGTATTTGACTAGCGTATCATTCAATGTGTTTCGTGGCTTCCTATTTTTTATACCAGTGAGCCCCATGTATCTCATGAGCGTTTTTAAACACTCACCCTATAGGTATTGGATTGGACTATAACACGACTTTTTTTTAAAACATTCTACAGGAATTCCAGCAGAGTTTTGAAGGAAAAACCTGCGCTAAAAACGCTTTTCGTCGAAAATTATAATAATTTATTGTGCTGCTCTCGTCATTTTCCCACAGGTGGGAATTTTATGGTATAGTTGCCTTTTTGAGAGCTATCAATATAAAAAATGTAATCAAAATCGTTAGAGCCGTTTTTGAGGAAAAAAATATTTGGTGTTTTGATCACTATGATAACTATAGTTAAATTTCGGTGGATTTTGTTCATACCCTTATTTTGGCGTCCCATGGTAACCTGCGGGCGAGATATGATGTTTGAGCTGATTTGGTACGGTGGTTTTCTCTAAAAATCGTTCACAGACACACATACACACACACACACACACACACACACACACACACACACACACACACACACAGACCATTTTCCCAAATAGTGTTTTTCGGACTCAGGAGGGTCTGAAACTTAAAAGATCTGAAGAAAACTCAAAATTTTTTTTTCAGCCGATTACATAACTTTCCTTTCTACTTCGTAGAGCAAGGAAAGTAATAAACCTATGAATAAAAATATCTGGTGCGTAGCAACACACTACTTTCCGCCACCCCTTTAAGTTCGAACACCACCTACACATGCGGGCGCTATATCTTCGTTCAACGCATTTTTACAGGAACATTTATACGGAACAAAATGTAGGGACTAGTTAGCTGAGAGCACTCCGAAAGTTTTATCGAAATCGTTGGAGCCGTTTTTGAGAAAATACGAATACCGATAAATTAATATTCGACAAATCTCCTTTTCTGAGTTAACGTGGCTTATATCTCCGTGCAACATATATATACAGAAATAGTTATGGAGAACAAAATGTTGGTATGGGTGACTAAAAGACACTTCATTAGGATTTATCACATCTGGTGAAAAAATTACCCTGGAACTTTCGGAAATGTTCGAAAAAACGTTATTTTCAACACATTTTCATTTTTATCTCTGCTCAATGGACTTTCAGAGGAACATTTATTGAGAACAATATGTAGGTATTAACTATTCGAAAATATCCTGAGAGTTTGATGATAATCGTTGAAGTCATTTTGCCAAAAGCTTAAAAACCTATTTTTGCTTCATAGGTCATTATCTCCGTTCACCGTATTTTCATGGAGATATGTATAGAGAAGAAAAGTTAGGTATTGATTAGGAGAAGATAATTTGAAAGTTTAATCAAAATCGTTAGAGCCGTTTTCGAGAAAAATGCGAAAAACCCTAGTTTTTGGTACATTTTCGTCCCCCACCCCCTTCCCATCGGCCGAAATCGTCCATAACCTTATTTTGGTGTCTACAAAAAATAACGAACAAAACAAAAAAAGAACCAGCTCAATCGGATCAGCCGTTCTCCCGCAAATCGAACTACAGACACACACACACACACACATACACACGGACCACGCGACGAAATTAGGTTTTTTAGACTCAGTAGGGTCTGAAACGTAAAGATCTGAAGAAAACTCAAATTTTTTTTTTGGGCCGATTACTATACTTTCCTTCCCTTCGGGTAGCGGAAAGTAATAGGTTTGAAGAAAGTGCGAGTTCTATTGGACTGTAAGCAAAATAAACTTGTGCCACGTTTTGGGGACAGGCCAACCTTTTAGATCCCTACCAGTATCCACTCACACAATAATATTACTTCTCCGACTGACACAGCCCTTTAGTTTAAAATACTTTGATGAAAGTTCTCCAACAGAAAAGAAAATAGCGTTTTCGGTACACTACCGATTTTCCTACTTTCATGTAGCCAGCCCGAGAACTTCTTCAGGTGAAACATCCTCGCCTTAGTTGCAATCCGTTATTTTGTTCTGTTTCCTTATTGCTGATCTCTTTTCAACTAGGGGGGGGGGGGCTCAATCCTTAATTGAGTTTTCAAAATAGTCCCTACTCCTTCCTTCGTTTCGAGCATTCGATAGTAGCAACATTAGCAACATACATTTTTCCTTTTCCCTCATGTACGCTGCTCTTTGCCAAAAATGTCGCCACCTCATCTACATGATGCACTTGTCGTCGATCTCGTTCTGTTTTCAAAATTCCGGAATTGTCGTTTCAGATTCAGGTACAAACAATAATGAAATAACTTCGAGATTATATAAATTGCTCCTCTCGTTTACCTCCAAAGACGATACAGCTTGATTCTTCATCAATACCTAAGATCAAACTGTAAGTGGGGGTTTAATATTTCAGATTTCAAAGAAAAATTGATGTACACATTTTTCTACTCTTTTCTACCTCGTCAATGATGTCGTGGTAAAATGAAAGAACAGGGACCGCTTTCTCTGATAAGGCAATATATCGATATATCACGACCGAGGTCAGGTTATCGATGCGCCCGACATCGTAGGCTCTGGCGCCATGTTTGAAGTTAGAAATAACGACAGCTGTTTAGGTGCTTGCTTGTAAATAATTATTAATAAAATACTTGAATATACGGCGAAGGGATATCGATATAAAAGACCGTGTTCGTAGCAAGGGATAGAATGAATCTTTTATTCTCCGATAACCTCATGGCGCCTCCCTAATCCCTAACGCTAAGCAGGTTAATTTACCAAACAACAGCTGTACGATTATGCCAATTATTTAATGTTGATATGTAATAACCCGTTCTATAATTATTACTTTCCTTGGCTCTACGAAGTAGAAAGGAAAGTTATGTAATCGGCTGAAAAAAATTTTGAGTTTTCTTCAGATCTTTACGTTTCAGACCCTCCTGAGTCCGAAAAACACTATTTGGGAAAATGGTCTGTGTGTGTGTATGTGTGTCTGTGAACGATTTTTAGAGAAAACCACCGTACCAAATCAGCTCAAACTTGATACCTCGCCCGCAGGCTTCCATGGGACGCCAAAATAAGGGTTTGGACAAAATCCACCGAAAGTTAACTATAGTTATCATAGTGATCAAAACACCAAATATTTTTTTTCTCGAAAACGACTCAACGATTTTGATTAAATTTTGTAGACTGGTAGCTCTTAATAAAATAATTATACCATAAAATTCCCATTTGTGGGAAAATGACGAGAGCAGCACAATAAATTATCAAAATCTTTAACGAAATCGATTTTAGCACGGTTTCTAGAGAAAACGAACGAACCAAATCAGCGGAAACTTGATGTCTAGCCTACGGGTTACCATGGGACGCAAAAATAAGAGTATGGGCAAAATCCACCGAAAGTTAACTATAGTTAACATAGTGACCAAAACACCAAATTTTTTTTCTCAAAAACGGCTCTAACGATTTTGATTAAACTTTCTATATTGATAGCTCTCAATAAGGCAATTATACAATGAAATTTCCATTCGTGTGAAAATGACGAGAGCAGCACAATAAATTATCAAACTTTTCGACGAAAAGCGTTTTTGCCGCGGCTTTTTTCCTTCTAACTCCGCTGGAATGTTACTAGAATGTTTAAAAAAAGTCGTGTTATAGTACAATCCAATACCTATAGGGCGAGTGTTTAAAAACGCTCATGAGATACATGGGGCTCACTCCAGAAATTCCTGAATTTCAACTACCGACCGCCGTTTTGCTTACTACCAGTTCTAAAAGTGTTTACCCAATAACTCTGCAAAAGTAATTACTATCCTTCTTCAAAAAATGCGTGTTTACAGCCTCATTAATTATCTGTGTACCGATTGCTCAATAATGGTCCTGCAATGAGTACGAGCAGCACAATAAATTCCGGAACTGTGAACGCTACAGCTTCCAGCTGCTGTGACGTGTTGTTTGACTAAGTTCAAAGGAACTGAGTGATAAATGAATTGATTAAATAGAATTAGCCATGTACTAAGTGAATTGACGTAGAGCTAAGGAAAGTTGTGTGTTGCAACGCACCAGATATTTTTAAATGTACAAAGACCATGAAAAGGAGTGAATTCAATGAAATTGAGAATGGGTATATGAAATAAATATGAGATAACTTGTATTACTCTTTGATAACTAACGGATTGGCGAAAACGATGTGCGCCAGTAACGCAGTCGGTGACATGCGTTATCAAGCGACTTAAGTGACAGCGGTCCCTGTTCTTTGTTTCACCCGATGTCGTTGAAAGAGCTCTGTGAGAGGATCAAGTTGTGTCGCTTCGGGTGTCCCAAGGGCTAAACGAAAACCCGTCCGATAATTATTTCACTTTTTTCTTCGCTTTGCTCCCGGTTGAGTTGCCATTTCGCGTTTCACTGATTTCTTTTGGAATTTGTTCGTCGAGGATTTTGTTTCGTGATTCCGGCCGTCCTTGTAAAGATTAAATTAAGGGCGACGAACAACCGATAAACAGTTACAATTTGGTTTCAGGTCAGCTTGAAGTTCATTTGGTAACGAAATGGTAATTTGTAGTGTATCGTTTTATCTTAGGCAGGATATTTGATAAGTACAGAAGACAAGTTGAGTGAGAAGCGAAGAACCAGTAGTAAATGTATAGTTGAACGAAATTTTTTCCTGTGGTTCAAGTGAACTGTTATTCAAACAGACTGTTTCAGCGAGAAGTAGATAGCAGTTAGCTGCGGAACAGCTCTTCCGAGACGGGGGAACTTCCCGCCTCCAGTGTTATCAAAGTTGCTATAAAAAATAATAGACGTGTGGATCTTCTCTCCCGCTGTCCACCCGGTTTATGTCAAATTGATCGCACGAAATACCACCAAAAAAACCTCCGAAAATACTACTTGTGGTGGTATTTTCTATCTTCCGTCAACGTCCCCAGGATTCGTCTCATGTCGTTGTCGTCCCCCGGCCGGGGTGAGTTTTACTAACTTCGCTTTCTTCCGAATATTCGAGCGTAATACCAGCGATCTCTCGACCTCCATTACAGTCCACTGTGATAGTCTGTCCGCAACGCATACTAAAGATTGTTATTTGTGAAAGGACGCAGTTAAACGTTTTTGCGTGGTGATCATGACTGAAAGCCCCATCTCAAACAAGCCAAGCAGCGAACATAGTTTTTAAATAAAAGAAATTCATTGTACGCGTCGGACATTCTAGGACCCCACAATCGTACAAGCCCTCATCTGGTTCAGTTAGTGCAGCGGGTAGGAAAATTTGAAGGTTCTGAAGTGACTAAAGAAGGGTTTTAGCGCGATTCAGGACTCTGCGGAAAGAGTGGTGGCGACTGAGAAAAACTACGAAAATTGCGATACTAGCGTTTTTGCGGTTTTCCGTGGGTCTTCGTGAAACCTCTCAGAATTCCGTTGAAATGTTCCTTTTTACTTTCCGCTACCCAAAGGGAAGGAAAGTATAGTAATCGGCCCAAAAAAAAAAATTTGGGTTTTCTTCAAATCTTTACGTTTCAGACTCTTCTGAGTCTAAAAAACCTAATTTCGCCGCGTGGTCCGTGTGTATGTGTGTGTGTGTGTGTGTGTGTGCGTGTGTGTGTCTGTAGTTCGATTTGCGGGAGAACGGCTGATCCGATTGAGCTGGTTCTTTTTTTGTTTTGTTCTTTATTTTTTGTAGACACCAAAATAAGGTTATGGACGATTTCGGCCGGTGGGAAGGGGGGTGGGTGGGGGACGAAAATGTACCAAAAACTAGGGTTTTTCGCATTTTTCTCGCAAACGGCTCTAACGATTTTGATTAAACTTTCACATTATCATCTACTAATCAATACCTAACTTTTCATCTCCATACATATCTCCATGAAAATACGGTGAACGGAGATATGGGCCCATGAAGCAAAAATAGGTTTTTTACGCTTTTTGGCAAAACGGCTTCAGCGATTTTCACCAAACTCACTGGATGTTTTCAAATAGTTAATACCTACATATTGTTCTCAATAAATGTTCCTCAGACATTTCATTGAACAAAGATAAAAATCAAAATGTGTCGAAAATAACGTTTTTTCTAACATTTCCGTAAATGCCAGGGTAACTGCTTCATCAGATGTGATAAATCCTAATGGAGAGTCTTTTAGTCACCCGTATCCACATTTCGTTCTCTATAATTATTTGTGTATATATTTGTTGAACGGAGATATAAGCCAAGTTAACTCAGAAAAGGAGATTTGTCAAATATTAATTTATCGGTATTCCAATTTTCTCAAAAACGGCTCAAACGATTTCGATCAAACTTTTGGATTACTCTCAGCTAACTAGTCCCCACATTTTGTTCTCCATAAATGTTCCTGTAAAAATGCGTTGAACGAAGATATAGCGCCCGCCTATGTAGGTGGTGTTCGAAATTACGGGAGTGGCGGAAAGTTGTGTGTTGCTACGCACCAGGTATTTGTCTAGGGTGGTCAATCGAAAAAAATTCTATTCATACGTTCTGGTGAAAAATACCAGATGCCAGCGGTATGTTGCCATGCGAAAGAAACCTATTTCTCTGAAGCTGAGCCTTTTCGTTATCTACTGAAATGTGCGAACGTTGGAATTGGTGAATGTCAAGATCATTTTTGTGGAAATTCGAGCCCTCTAACTGACTCCTCTGAAATGTTGTTGATCGTGATCAATCGCGTAATAGTTGAACATAGTTACCGTCAAGCTTTTGGCTTAACACCGTCGTCCAAACCTCAGATGACGTCATCCAGCCAAAAGCTTGATAGTAATTAAGTATACCTGTGTTAAAGTACCGAAGGAATGAGTTAGGTCAATGTTATTGGTAGGTTATTCTGATATCATTCATAATAGTAGCAATAGCTGGGTGTAACGGTAATTTTGGCAATGGCAAATATTCACGAAATCATTGACACCTCCATAAATGATGAGTGAGGGGTTTCTGATTTCTGCATATGTTGTAAATCAAATCGAATGAGACCACTCTCTGAACGATAGCTTGTGCGGATCATCTGTGTATTTTGTAAGTTCTATGTTTGATCCCTCGACTCTCTTTGCACATTTGTTCATGAGGAAGACTGCTGCTTGGAACTTTGTTTTCATTTACATTGACGTACCTGAAATTACCTGTAGTTTCCAAATTTTCAGTTTTAAGACGCAATTCTGATGATTTGTAAGTGGGTAGTTCAAAATTGAAGTGGGCATGGTCGTATTTGTTCAGCGAAGAGTACTGCGATGGCTTATTAATTCGTAGACTGTGAGAAAGTTGAAGGAGAATGTGATTTTTGTACCCATTCATAATTTCTTGTAGCTGCAGCGATGATTTCAAGATACCTTTTTACCTTCCCTTCGAAGAAATTACCCTCTTGTGTTGTTCATGTGAAGTACAAGAGGACCTCCTCATTACATCATTTTGGTGCAATGACGTAGGTCATTCCTATCTTCGTCACTGAGTTATTCTGAGGTGTTGTTTCCACGACAGCTGTGAATGTCGACCGAAGTGTAAACAATTAGTTCGGAGACTCAGACTCAGCAAACGAAAAAAATAATTTCGAAGATAGATTGAGAGGCCTTGACACGATTGAAATTTTCATTGGTGAATCGTTAAAACTGATAATCATTCCATGAGCAAGGGCGCATTATTTCAGCTAATGAGTGGTTCTTGAACTGCTCTTGTATTGGTGTCCATCTGTGGTCGATTGGATTCCGATTTCCATGGGACCCCCCTCCCTACGCTGGCTTTCTCCCCACACCTTCGATGCCACGTCATATCGTGTTAGGAACAGTAATGTCGAATGGAGAGAATGCCTATATACAGGTTGGAGAGTTTCGTGGCTTCAGCTGCTCATGTTTTAATTCACGTGGCACGATGTCTTCTTGTACTCCACGTACATTCAGCGATTTTTACCGCTTCAGCAACTAATCCAATAAATTTGTCACTCAGTTCATGTGTGCCGGTTAGAACTCAATGTTCTAAAGCAAGAAACTGGTAGTGCTTAAATATACGGAATTTATTGCGTTGCTCCTACTTATGTCAAGACCTTTATCGATTGATCGTCGTATAGCTAATTTACAGGACAGTCAGAGTGATGTTTGTGGGGAGGTTCGTGGTTGTTGTTCCAGAGTCATGGGGTAAACACAGTGAGAAAAGTTGATCAACGAAACGACAGTAGTCTGAATTAAATCAGTTTTGAAGTTCAGCCGTTTTCTCGCACTACCTTCTTCGTGAGTCCTCCGTGTAGTCACAGGCATATAAATGTATCGAACGGAGCTACAGCGTTCTCTCACAAAATGAACTACAGCCTTACACACACGGATCACTCGCCGAAATTAGATACTAGTACCAATATATTGTTCTCAATAAATGTTAGCGTAGAAGTGCGTTGCACCTAGATACAACGCCTATTTCACACAGGAGGTCGTCGAATTTACGGGGGCTGTGGAAAGTTGTGTGTTGCTACGTACCAGATATTTTTACATTTCTTGGCTCTGTGAAGTAGAAAAGAAATTCGTGTAATTCGCTTAAAAAACGCGGAGTTCTCTTTAGATCTTCGTTTCAATGGCTTGTTAGTTCGAAAAACGCTTTGGGAAAATGGTCTGTATGTGCCTGCGAACACGATTAAAAAAAAACTGGTGAACCAAATCAAATAAAATTTGATATTTAGCCTGCAGGTTACTGTCGAGCGTCAAAATAAAAGTTTAAGAAAAATTATCTTAATATAATTACCATAGCGACTTAAATGCCCAATATTTTTTTTCTCAAAAACGGCTTACGATTTTTATTAAATGCTTTGTAGCGACAGCTCTAACTACAATACAGCCGTTTTGCCAAAAAGCGCAATAAACCTTTTGCTTTATAGGCCGTTCACCAAATTTTCACGGAGATATTCAAGGAGAAAAGTGGTACTGACTAGCAGTACATGATTTGAAAGTTCAATCAAAATCGTTATATTTGTTTTCAAGAAAAATTCAAAAAGCCCTAGTTTTTGGTACATTTTGGTCCCCGACCCCCTTTCCCATCGATGGGAATCACCCATTACCTTATTTTCGCGTCCGCAATAAATAAAAAGACCAGGCCAATCTCGCTAATTGAACTACAGACACGCACAAGCACGGATCACGCGCCGAAATTTTGTTTTTTTGGAACCAGTAGGACCGAAACGTAAAGACCTAAAGAGAACTCAAGTTTTTTTTGACACGATTACCTTCTGAGCAGCGGAAAGTAAGAATACGAACTGCTACTAGAAGCAAGGGAATATATGCGTTTATTCGTCTCTCCTTGATACTCGTTGATAAATACTCGTTTCACGAGAAAAAAACTGATTCAAATAGTAAAGGCGGAGAAAGCGACGCCAAGAGCTATCTAGTGGGTAGTTTCTCACCTCAGAGATGTGTGGAATTATAAACCTCCAAGGACAATCGCGGTTATATAAAGGACAACCAGTCATTAAGTGGATATGGGTCGGATTTGAAATCGCGTTCGGCGGTTTGCGACTGGAGTTTTGTGGAGGCGTCCACTTCGGAATTTATTGTCGCGCTCTTTTTTATTACTTCATTCGATGCTAACCAGTAGAAAGATTCTTAAATAATTGGGAGCTGAATCGCGAACCATTAAAATAATTTTTACCGCCAATAGTCGATACGTCCTTGATACGCTTGTTACTTTCAATAATTGTCTATAATATTTCATTATATTTCTCAGTTAATGGCGATTTGCTCGTAATGAAACAGCTTCAATCTCCCGTTTCTTCTACAGATCTTCGCTCAATGAGGTTTTTAAACAATCAAAACACATTTCAAGTTTTATTTAACCTTTTTTTAAAAAATTATGTTGCACTCACGAAATTATTCCACTAGACATTAGTATTAATCTTTTTTCGTGGCGGCTTTTCCTTTAATTGGGAACGTTTGATGAGGCTTTATGTCGATCGTGTTTTTGATAAGTAGCCATTTCATTGAAAGGGAAAGGATGAGCGTCAATCGTGTCTTATTCCTTTCTTCTTCCGTGATTGGTAAGCCTGCCCCCCCCCCCCTCCCAACCACCACCCAACACGATAGTTCTGCACTTTTTGCTTTTACTTTCTTCTCTTCTGTCTCTCAATGTATACTTCGCTTTCAGACGAAATTAAAACCACACGTTTCTGCTCCTAACCAATTTTATTTCAACCATATACAACTATATGTCCTGCTCTGACTAGGATGGAGTACTCTTCCATCGACCTGTTTCAGACCAGTCAACATTTGTGTGATTCACACACTTTGTTCAATACACCTTTTTACTCTTACTCGTGTCTAACGACTCATGAATTGCTGTTTCTTGATGGCGTTGCGATGCAGTCATCATTTCGTGGTTATTAATTACAATTTAGTACCGTGATTGAGATAATTGAGATTTATTTTATTCATCATACTATTGGCTGTACTCAACTTCCTATTCCAATATTCTGAAGTGCATTCAGACATGAACTCGCCCTAATCTAATCATGTTTATCTTATGTTGCGTTTATTGACAAGAATAGTAACGAATTCTGTTTCCCATGCTTCATTTTGCTTAGTGGATGTTAGCCAAATCGAACAAAGTACTTTCAGTGATCTTTGTGCGGTCACAATTGCGCTTTACTTTAGCTTACTCAGTAGGAGGAGTGTGAATTGCAAAACGACGAAAGTATGATAATCCCGTTTCTGATCATCAAAGAACATAGAAAACCCCTGAGAAACCTGATTGGTGAATTTCTGTTTCTGCGTTGTATGAGGGCCGTTTAATGAAAAATTGGTTTTAGAATCGTAATTCGACGATGGTGTGGAGTGGGTACAAAAGACAACAAAATGGGTTGAGTTCTTTCTGATATGTGTTTTTGTGGGGTGAGGGGGGGTGTGTGTGCAGGATAACGCCAAACGTCGGCCAAGATTCTTACCCTTTTGCACTAGCCGAGATGCTGCAAAAAATGTCAGCTCTTTTCACGCCTATGTACCTAACCGTTGCTAATTGAACATTAAAAAGCACTTTCAACATGTTGTACCAAGATTGGCACAGCCCTTCCTGTGAGGCAGCATTCCACAGCAGCTCTCCCCTCCTATGCCAACCATTAGATGGCTAAGCCTCAGTACTAAGAATTTAATGCGCAAAGCTCAACCATCAGAAATTTAGTGTTGTATAGCTTTTCTGCATTCTACAACATTCTATGAACACAGAACCAAAAATCCTGATATTGAAAGAAACACCAACTATTTTTTAATCATTCTAATTTCAAAGTCAGGAAAGTAATCATTAAAATCATTTGGATGTGTTTCTATGCTGTTACTGAAAATTAGCTTCTTATATTTTATTAGTATTACAAAAACTATGTTTAATTTATGTTGCATTACAATAACTATTTTTTCTTTGAATTCAGATAAATATTTTGCTAGTATAAAACTAGTTTTCTCTTGGTTACATTAACACCTATTACTCGTTACTTAAAAAGATCAGGAAGGAAGAAAGGGTCAGGAAGCTGCCAAATGTGTGCGTGAATTATATATTTTATTGAACCTCATTAAAGCAGTTCTTCCTTTCCATTCCTTAGCTTTTTAAATGTCAAGTTAATGGTGCGATAGTTGGCATAGCTTTCTCATGGGGAGGTGGTTCTTAGGAACGTAAAAAGAAAGATTTCGCTTGTCGTTAAAGTGTAGTGAAAGTTCATTCATTTATATAACTAACAAAAGTAATTTGAACTTGGATATATTTGGAATGTACGGCTGTGTGTTAGAGGTAGACTTATGAAGTCCAGAAATTAATTAGTAGTATCTGAAAGTACTCATCACTATTTGCCACACCCAAAGTATGGAACTTACTCTTCAAATGGTCAAGTTTAGCCTACTTTCTTTGAAGACATAAGAGAAAACATTTTGGCCAGGTCCCTTGCCGTTTATCCTGGGCCCATTCATTCAATTTCAATTTGTTTTTTTGAAGGGGTCCAGAATTCAACCCAAATGGGTGGTGGTGGGTGGGGGTGGGGGTGGAGTTCGTTTTTTAGTCTCGAGTCAACTGTTAATTGGCCAGTGGTAACTAATAGTGCCTTGATATTACACACTTTGTGTGAGGGGGCCACACATTTTTTTTGGTTGACTATGCATCTAGTACTTTACCATACCCATCTATGCATCTAATACTTTACCCATCTCACTGACATCTGAACAGAAAATATATTTAAGACGATTCATTCTATATTGCTCCTTACAATTGTCCGTTCTTTTTTTACAGAGAATGGAAAAGAAGCACCAAATGCAAATCCTCCTATAGTTCATGCTCCCAAGGACAGGCGAAAGATTAACATGAAGGTGAGTCAATAGCTTACATGAATACTGAATTTTCATAATGCAGGTAGATTAACTTACATGATGGATTTTATCAGTTCTTCATGATTTGAGGCCTATTGGATCAGAAAATGCTAAAAACCACGCGTGCATTATGGGCCATTCCAACATAGGCTGAACAGAAATTGAACAAACAGCCTGAAATATCAGTGCTACAAGCAAAATTGATGGGACAATGCAACCCAACTCAATTAATCTATCCATCTGAAATTTGCATATACTCTGAAATACTCCATAGAAACTGAAATTATCACATACTACTAGGAATGGCTTGCATTGAACTTCTTTTTTCTATTGCAGGCAAGCAATTTCACGGATATGGAAGATTGGCCTACTTTAGGCAAGGTGGCTCAGCAGGTTTGTACTTTCTACATCACTAATCCTCCTCTACATGGTCCCTCTTCATTATTTTTGGGGTTTTTCTCATCATGTTTGAGTAAAAAGCCTGGTACCGATGTTCTGCTCTTCGTCGTTTGTAACAATTGCCCCGTTCAGTTTTGTCCTCTGAGGGCTTTCATCGAGACTACTTCGTTGTATCTTGCTGGTTATTGACGTTTCAGTAAAAGTATTTAGAAGGCTATGTTATTCAGATTTCAAGGCCATTGCATCAGTTGAGGTATTGCAAGTTTTATGGGATATTTATTAACCTCTTGGAGGAAATGGGGTTTTAAAAGGCAGGTTCCATGTACTTAATGCCAACGTAACTAAACACGTGTAATTTAATGTCTTATAAAAAATTCAGTTGCATACTTATGTGTTGAAAACCATACCGTACCTCTGTCCATGACATGAACATTTCAGATCAATTTACTCACGTTTTTAAAGTGTTCTGAGATATCTAAAAAGTCATTGTGAAACCTGATCAGAGAAGGGCATTCGATTTTAATTCTGTTCACCCTTGAATAATTACTACACATAAACTCGGGGCATCTACCCCACTTCATCCAAGCCTTTCTTATTCCTTCAGGATAAAAAACTAATTTGAGACAGAATATGAGTGCATGGCTTACCTTGTGGATCAGTGTTGAGTACCTGGGGCTCCAAGTCTGCAGCAGTAGATGTAATTTTACGGTAGGGCAGCCAAGGAAAATAGATGGATTAAAGGGATGAATTAACGCAGCCCCCCCCCCCCACCAACGAGCGATGTATTTGGGAATATTTTGAAATTGTGATTTACTCAACCTAGCTCAAATCTGCCGCCTCCCACGGGATGAACCACACAAAAAGTACTCTTCCTTAAGATGGAGTCAAATCTTAGAGCCCAATAGGTCCACTAACAACCCTGTCGGGAAAGACTTAACCCACAAAACGTTCTGATCTTTCTCAAATATATGCTGTCAAATTAACGGGGTTCATGTCTCAAGAGGTTTTGTATACAAGGTAATTTATGCTGGTTAGGCTGCATTCCATGTCTGCCAACACCTTTTAGGGTTGACACATTACCTACCATTGGTCTAGAGTCAACAGAGGAATTAATAAATGGTATTAATTTTGATTCTCTGGGCGGCTCTACTAGACCCTCTCCTCCATATGCTGCAGGACACAGGCTACAGGCCGGTGGCATTTGTTGACGACCTCGTGGTTGTGGTGGAGGCAGACCATGTGGCGGCGGCCAAGCTTCACCTGAGGCGCGCCACCCGACTTGTCACATCTTGGTGCGCCTCCAAACGTTTGACTCTGGCCTGTGAGAAGACGCAACTCATCATCCTCCGCTCAGAACTCTTGATACCCCCCCACCGTTTAGAGCTCGCACCCCGCATGACAGTCACCCCCAAGAGGACAGCCAAGTACTTAGGCACCATGTTCTCTCCCAGAGGAAGCCCAACTCAGCACCTTGCCCTTCTTCGTGCCAAATGCTCAGACCTCACATTCCGAGTTCGGTCCTTGTGTGGAACCACATGGGGGGCTTCCCCCCATGCCCGCTGCCTCTACTACCGCGCGGTGTTTCTGCCCATCACCCTATACGCTGCGGCTATCTGGTGGATTACCGCCTCAGAGCGGGATAGGCAGCGGGCGCGCACACTGCAAAGGGACGTCCTCTTGGCCATCTTACCGGCATACCGGACGACGTCCCACCTGGCCTTGCAGGTACTCATGGGCACCCCCCCTCTAGACCTTACCCTTGACCTCGCCGTCCTACGGGTTGCCATCCGGCGTGCGGCGCTGAATGACTACCGCGGTGCCCTGGAGTCGCTTGTCCCTGCGCTGCAACTGGAGACCTCCACCGAGGGCCGCTTGCGGCTGGCGTACGAGGCAGTCCTCGACTTGTGGCAGGCACGGTGGGACGCCGGCCCTACTGCGCGACATCTTCACGCCCTCATTCCCACCGTTAGAGGCCGCCTTAGTATGGGGGAATGGCACCCCTCCTTCCCAGCAGTCCAGCTGCTCTCCGGCCACGGCGCCTTTAACAGGCGCCTCTTATTTTTCATGCGCCGCACCTTTGACGACTGCCCCTGTGGGGCTGGGGTCTGCGAGGACGCGGAACATGTCCTGTTCTCCTGCTCCCTCTACGAGGACATAAGAACCTCAGCTCGCATCCCCCCCTCCGTGAGCGCAGCTACAATCCTCTCGACTCGGGTGGCAAGGCGTAGTTTTGCCAGATTCGCCCAAGCATGGGGAGTTAGGCGGCAAAGGCTGGAGTCATGGACTCCCCCCGCCCTAGCCCGCACCAGCAACTCCGCCTCAACAAGGCGCATCACAACCACTCCGTTTACACCCCCCCTTGGTGCCGGGACCTAGAGTCGCAACAGGCCCGCTAGACACGGGCAGGTTATTTAATAACGTCCCCCGCCTCCATTTTTCTTCTTTTTTTTTTCTCTAACTACCTTGCACCAATGAGCCGGTAGGCCACAACAGGTCTGGCTCATTCCCCCATTAGGTATTAATTTTGAACATTTAAAATGCTTTTGCTCATTTGATTTTCATTACATTTCTCAACAGAAAAAATTGGCCTCAGCTTCAGACGCACCTGAGGAAACACCAGATACAGTGAAGGCTGATATTGCGATTAAAAAAGACGACTCTAAAGAAGTTGTTTCAGAAAATGAAAACGACTCCCCTTGCAATTCTGATAATTCTCAGGGAAATGGCTCCAATGTGAATGATGAGCACAGAAAAGTCAAGCCCAAGGGTAAGTGTTGGAAATTTGCCAATGTCAACTGTAACTCCATGATTCTTAATGTCTGCATAGTATGTAGATGTTTGAGTCAAATAAAATCATCCAATTCATAAATGATGTCAACTGTAATGGCTTTTGATGGGTAAGGGCTAAGGTATGAATACGAGTAGGTGGTACAACGTGTGTGTGTGTTTGAATGCTTTCAAAGAACCAATGTGGTTATATGAAATCAATTGTGGAAGAAGAACACTATCATGTGTGAAGCAATATTTATAAAACTAGTATTTCGTTGTCTTGAAGTGCACAATTACTGTTGAATGAGTGGTGCAAATTAGACTGAGAAATATTTTTGTACTACTGGCATTAAGGTTTGTTTCCACTTGTTTGTTTAAACATGTGGATTACCATTGTTTGTAAGTCTATGTTCCTTGAAAAATAGGAACTGGCGAAAGCATCACGCAGCTTTCTCATACCTTTGGGTACTTGTCCTTGGGCTGTGGATAATAGTAAAGAATAGGTGTTCAAGAATGCACTCTGGATAGGTTAGATTGGATACGAGTAGGATAAAGAACTGAGCAAGATCATCCATCTTCTAACACAACTACTCGCTGGTCTGAGTTCAGTGGGTTCTGCAGGGGGTTTAGGAACAGTCGTCAAATAAGGAAAGAGACCTGCTAGCACAACCAGTCGACTCATCTCCTACTTTACATAATATGCCTTTGGCTAGCATACATTAAATGTGCTACTCTTGTTTTGTATATCCGTGCTGTGAGCTTCCATTATTCATTGCATTCACTGCAGTCTGATCCTTACCAACTTTGTTGTTAGACTTCAATTCTTCTCTGGTGTTAATAAGTAGTCCCACGCTCTAAGCGTTCCAGCGTACATCCAAGGTGCATGATGAGTAGCTGCTGTGATGAGTTTCAAGATACACCTACACAGTGTGATAAAACATTTTAAACTAGTTTCTTAACCGAAGCGGTGAATGTGCTCAGTATTATGATCATAGCTGGCACTCCAAACCTAATCTTATGTATGAAGTGACACCATGAAATGGCAAGGCACTTTTGCCCATGCTCTGTGGGAATGATTGACCTAACTCGTGTCAAACAGGTAGAACATCAGCAGATTGCCTCAGTTGCAGGTTAGTCACGGTCACAAGGTTTCTAAGCAATTTCCCATCCCCATATGAAAACCATTCTTAGATGATTCTATAATCAGTTATGCAAGTGGGAAATTCCAGCACGCATGCTTACAGTGTAAGCAGCTACTCGCCTCACTAGAAGAGAACTGAGTTAGGCAGATAGAATACTCAAGCCTCTAGACATAAAACGTTTTACCCTAAATGCCTTTAATTTTAGTGGCCCCTGGGAATTGTGAGTGTTTATATTTGCTATCCCTACTTACCATATATTTTATGATTTACTTCTCATTTTGTTTAATCCTTATTTTACAGGAGTGTCCCGCCAGAAATGGGTTCCCTTGGACATAGACATGACTAAGGGCCGGTCCAAAGGTGATAGAAATGTAAAGAATAATCGATCATCAGAAGGTTCGTTGTGTATTATTTATTATTCTACTCATCACTGCTTACTTACCTGGCTTGAATATTGAATGATGCTTCGCTTCTAGTTTTCTTAATTCACTTTAATGCTATCTTTTGTAACCCACTATAAAGTTAAATTTTCCTGTTAATCCTACACTTTCCATCGATCACAATTTTTAAAAAATCACTAGAAACAATGATAAAATCAGAAAAATACGCATAGGGCTTAGTAGTAACTCTGTTGCTTGTTGGGCATAAAGCAGGCTAATAGCAACTATTAAAAGCAATGGTAGGACAAATAGATTTTACTAAGTTGCACCTGGGCAACAACGAAAAATAATTCTTGATAGTTTGCTTTATTATGCAAATACGTTTATTTTGTGACAGCTTCAAACGTCAAAATATGAACTCACTGACCAGCGTAGATGAAAAAAAGATACCTTCAAAACCAAGTAGTGGCCAAGTATCGAAATTCATCAAATTTCTTCAATCTCGTGATTGATACTGCTCTGTAGGGGGGGGGGGGTAGCCTTCGTGGATGATGTCATCCTCCTCGCAGGTACGAAGTAGGCACTAGCTTGCAGACTGCCCTTGACAAGCCAGTAAGGCAGCTAGGCATGAATGGATTGGGGGTGAACCCTGAAAAGTGTGGTTGGTCTTTGTGGTGCCGTCCTATCGAGATTACAGGTTGAAGGGTCTGGGATGCGGGTGCCATCATTGGGGAGGCATCCTCGAAATGTGGCGTTGTTACCTTGGTATCCAGTTTTTAGTGCATCCTCCTCGGCTGGAAGTAGACCTTGGTGATTATCTTCAGAAATCTGCCAACTCTCCACTGAAGCCATAGCAGAAGCTCCGCCTCCTGTGGACGTACTTGCTTCCACGGCTGACCTGTAAACTGGTTTTTGGGATGTTGTCTGTCAAAAGGATAGTAAGTCTCGATAGAATGGTGCACTTTGCTGTGCATGCTAGGTTAGGCCTCCCTCACAGTGTCCCATGTGTGTACATTCACGCTCCGGTTAGATCTGGTGGACTCCATCTCTCTCTATTCTCTGTCACTATTCCATTTTTGTTCTGTAAGCTCCTACTTGCTTTACAGGTATCTGGTTGGGATGTTGCACTTGAAGCTGGTTTTGAATTCATTCAGAATCAGCTAAATTGGTGTGATATGGTGACTCCATCTGCCCCTAAGCCCAGTAAGCCTTGGAGTTTGTGGTTGCTCTGCATGGTGGTTGATGGATGGAACTCCGGCAGTGTCCATTCTTTTGCGTGGGTGGAATGGGCATCTTGCTCTAACCTGGTAAGGCAAGAGGCACAAATATGAGAGAATTCATCTTCGCATGGCAGTGTCAGAAGCTCGTGGAGTGGAGTCAGGTAACATCGGGGTAACAGCGTTGACTGTGTTCTGGCATGGCGTGTGGTGCAAGAAAAGTGCTGAGGAGATGCGTAGGCTCCCTATGCGTCACTCTGTAGGCAGGTGTTCCCCAAGGTATCTCTAAATAGGTGTTGTTCGGGTCATATTTGAACTGGTGGTTCTTCTATTGTGAAAGATCCTCTTATCCTATCCCCCCCCCTCCCAGTTTCCCTGATTAGAGGAATATAGGTTTCGTTGTAACTAGAAAGTTAATTATTACTGGTACCCTACATTCATAATAAAGTTCAAGTAAGTTAGATGTAATCTTGGTCCTAGCGTTTCTCCAGAGACAGTGCTCATGGACAACCATTCAACAAATTTGTGAACGAGAATTTCTACCATTGCAACTTATTTAAATTATTTATTTATAGTATCATTGTTGAACATCCCCATATCATTCAGTGTTAACAAGCTGCATTATGGTACGAGCTTTATTTCAAGTAAAATAAAGATGTTCAACTAATTTTAATTTCAGATAATTTTTATCTGTCTAGGTGAAAATGTAGCTACCAAGAATAGAGAATTCCCACTTCCATACAGAGGTAGAGGAGGTAGAAATATTATACGAGGTAGAGGTCGTCTAAGAGGGTCAATGAAACCTCGCTTCAACGAACTCGAGTATGCTGACTATCCAACAGATTATACCCAGGTAAAGTTATGTGCTGATGTATTTGCATTCTGTCAGTTTGTTTCAATCTCGAGTGTTACTTGATTGAAAAGCTACAGTTAGTTGAATCAACTATGTCATTTGGAAATCGTCTTGTTTTGGTTTATTATTCATTCTGAATAATAACCCTATGTTTTCGGTCACGAAATATTTTTTACAACCCCCCCTCAAAATTTGATACTTTACGTTTCAAGGCATGGAGATTCCAAATTTGCAATGTCCGTCCGCCGTCCCCCGTCCCCGTCCCCGTCCCGTCCCGTCCCGTCCGCCGTCCGCCCGTCCGGGCCGTTTTGTGCCTTTAACGTGGTCTAAAAATTCGTTCTTTCGCCCAAAAATCCGATTTGGTATCTAGTTGTGCCCGCCATCTCGGCAATCCGATCGACGAAGCCAGCGGTTGTAATGGGCAAAAAGCGGTTAAAAATTAACGAAACGCAGTACAAGCGCAGAGCTACAAGCGTTTCGTCGTTTGAAATTCCCTCCGCCCGCCCGTCTCTTTAAAAAAAACCAACGCTCTCGGCGGCTCTCGCCTTCCCCAACGACTCCGCCTCCGCCGCTCGCGCTCAACTCCCTTTTCACCTTCGATTCACCCGGCGTTTCGGTTTTTAATCTGATTCAATTTTTAGATTCCTTCGTTTCATTCTCATTTTGGTTTTTCATCGATTTTTGGTTACATTTTGATATTAATATGTAGCGTGCATGTTTTCATATTAAAATTCAGTTTTTTTTAGATACTTTCGTTTTTTTGTTTATTTTAATATTACGATTTAGTTCTTTTTTGGGGTTTCATTATGATATTTTTCGATGCTGAATCGAACGGGATGGGTCTCGGAGCATTAATGCTAGGTCAAGCTGTTTATCCGAATAATAAACCGTTGTGTAATAATTTGCAGCGTTTTTTTGTTTTTTTCTGGTTGAATAACCGCCATTGCAAGAATTGCCAATTTTGATTGCCAACTCTTTTTACTTTCCTTGGCTCTACAAAGTAGAAAGGAAAGTTATGTAATCGGCTGAAAAAAAAAATTTGAGTTCTCTTCAGATCTTTACGTTTCAGACCCCCCTGAGTCCGAAAAACACTATTTGGGAAAATGGTCTGTGTGTGTGTATGTGTGTCTGTGAACGATTTTTAGAGAAAACCACCGTACCAAAACAGCTCAAACTTGATATCTCGCCCGCATATTACCATGGGACGCCAAAATAAGGGTCGGAACAAAATCCACCAAAATTTAACTATAGTTATCATAGTGATCAAAACACTAAATATTTTTTTCTCAAAAACGGCTCTAACGATTTTGATTAAATTTTTTATATTCGTAGCTCTTAATAAAATAATCATACCATAAAATTCCCAATTGTGGGAAAATGACGAGAGCAGCACAATAAATTATCAAAATTATCGACGAAGAGCGTTTTTGCCGCGGTTTTTTCCTTTTAAACCCCGCTGGAATGTTACTAGAATGTATGTATGTATTTTTGAGAAAGATCGTGTTGACTGTTTTGGAATTATCCGGTAAAAACGGTGAGAAATCGTAAACAGTGACACGGCGGTGGTTCGAGGTCCAGAATTTCTGGGGTTGTTCCCAATTTAATTTTTAATGAGAGTTACCAAACGCTCGTTGTATAGTTTGTTGTAGTTTTCGTGGAAAACGTAGTGTTTGTGTATCAAAATTTATGCGGAGAAGCTGTGCCAAAACTGATTATCGTGTCTGGAATGTTTGATCATAGTTACAGACATATTTAATAAAAATTTGGCGTGTTGATCACTACAGTAACTATAGTTAGTTTTGATTTGATTTTACTTCCTGATTTCCGCATACCATGTTTTCCTGCAGGTCAACTATTAAATTTGAGTCATATTGGTGGAAGCATTCTAACCCTATCACCAAACACACACACATTTCTCCCTAATGGTGTTTTTTAAACTCAGTAGCCCTTGAAACGTAAAGATATGAAGAGAACAGAAAACAAAAAAATAAGGGTATGAACAAAATCCACCGAAAGTTAACTATAGTTATCATAGTGATTAAAACACCAAATTTTTTTTCTCAAAAACGGCTCTAACGATTTTGATTAAATTTTCTATATAGAAAGCTCTTAATAATATAATTATACCATAAAATTCCCATTTGTGGGAAAATGACGAGAGCAGCACAATAAATTATCTAAATTATCGACGAAGAGCGTTTTTGCCGCGGTTTTTTCCTTTTAAACCCCGCTGGAATGTTACTAGAATGTTAAAAAAAAGTCGTGTTGTAGTCCGATCCAATACCTATATGGTGAGTGTATAAAAACGCTCATGAGATACATGGGGGTCACTCCAGAAATTCCTGAATTTCAACTACCGCCATTTCGCTTAATACCAGTTCTAACAGTTATTACCCAATAACTCTGCAAAAGTGATTACTATCCTCCTTCAAAAAATTTGTGTTTACAGCCTCATTAATTTTCTGGTACCAATTGCTCAATAATTGTCCAGGAATGAGTACGAGCAGCACAATAAATTCCAGAATATTAGGCGGCTTCCTACTGCTGTGAAGTGTTGTTTGACCAAGTTCAAAGGCACTGAGTGATAAATGAATTGATTAAATAGAATTAGCCATGTACAAAGTGAATTGACGTAGAGCTAAGGAAAGTTGTGTGTTGCAACGCACCAGATATTTTCATATTTAGTTATAAGTTCATGCTTTAATGTTAATTGAACAAGATTGTGATATTTCGCTAATTATGCTGTATTCTCTATCATGTGTTTGTTCTTTTTCAGTTGAATAAATTTATTGGGGCTGGTGATTTTATGGTGCCTTACTTTGGAACTTACTATTATGATAGTAACAGCTACAACTCTTTGAATGACCCTACCGTTAAAGAATACCTCAGGAAGCAAATGTTAGTTGATGGATTGTTGGTGTACAACCTTTCCACTTCTGATTCAGCATACAACCCCTATTCATGAGTATATTTCTATAGCAAAGCATCACACAAGTTTCCTCAAATTGAATTGCCCTTTGTCATTTGTGATCATTAGAGTTTATCAGCCACATCCTCTAAGTTGTATTAAAAACCACAGGCACCAGTAGCTTTTAACGCGCGAGATGATAGTAATACCAAAATGTTTAAGGAAAATAACCACTCTATCTCAGAGGTGGTGTGAACTGATTCATTGGTTACTATTATTTGAGAACAGGATTGTTTGACCAGGTTTACTACTCATCTCATCCTCGATATTGTTGGATTCATTGAAAAATCAACTTGATAGCAACATCCAAAAGTAGGAGCTATTCTTTGAAAACTGCGTTCAATTTGTTGAAGCTATTTTGCTGCACAAAATATTCGAGATGTTGATGCTTGCATTAATTTTTGAATTATTTTACTAAAACCTTTGTACTCCAACAGCTTGCAGTAGAGTAGATGATTTGGCGCAAGGAATATTTTCTTGACAATGATCAAAACTGTTTATTCCCTATACTCATGTTTAGGCTTACCAATTTGTAATAATGTACAGCATAAACGCACTAATAAGACTTGTCATTAATTCAGTGCTCATGGAAGAAAGGTTTGTCAGGAACTAATGGCATTGAGTTAGAAATTGATTCTGTTGCTTCTAATTCTCTGATGAATTTCAGGGAACGAACCGCATAATGTATACAGGAACATTAGCTTCTTCCATGCACTAGGCAGGAAGAATATTTTTCAATGGCTTTGTATTTCCCATTCTTCTATAAATGCCAATTGTGTAGTAGTACAATACAGTTTGGAACTGTTCTTACAAAAACACCAATCAAAACCATTGGAATTGCTTTGATTATAATAACTGTGGTCATCTCTATTTGGTTTTACTTAAACGCTTACTTTTGCGCGTCATATCAACGTAAAAGTCAATTGAAACATTTTAAATTGGCGTGGTAAGGTCAAAGCAAGTAAAACCGTGACGAATGAAAGGGAGAATTTACAATAATGATAATTTAAAATATTTTATTACAAAAAAATAATGGTTACGACTTGAGAGCTGATTTTTTTCTGCAAAAGTAGACAGTAAATTTATCTTGCAGCTCCATGCCTCATGGGTTGGGCTTTTCCAGTTGGAATACTCACCTGTTATTGAATTATTTTTTTGTACCCATTGAATTTCAAGGGAGAAATCGAAATTGGTAACTTGTTAATATTAATGAACAACAGTGAAAACAACTTTCAAGCACAGCACACTCGTTTTATTTTCGTGTGACTGTCACTCAATTGCAGAGTACCTAATTAATACTAGCCATTAAAATCTATTAGCTTACAATAGAACCCAGCAAGAGTTTATGTTGATATCAGTGTGACCAAAACGATAGGATTGCTAGAGTAATTTTGGAGGGGGAGCCTTGCATCAGCCAACCACAGTTCAAGCTGCCTATCACAAGCTACAACCCAAAGAATCTCCCTAGTAATAAAGGGCTAGGGCAAGTAATATAAAATGTGTCGAGTTTACATTGTTAACAACTCTTAGTAAACCTCTTTAGTAAAATCTTTCTAATTAATGTCTGCAGTTGTATTGAGCCAATTGGGATGACTGATATGACGATATTAACAAATTTTCTGGTATATTTATTTCTCAGTGAGTATTATTTCTCCGAAGAAAACTTGATGAAAGATTTATTCATTAGAAGAAAGATGGATGAAGAAGGTTATATACCAGTCACCTTGATTGCCTCTTTTCATCGCGTTCGATGCTTTACTGCTGATATAAACAAGATTCTGCAAGCGATTAAAGCGTCTGACCAGTTGGATTTAGTGAATAATTTCAAGGTATGACTTTACCTGATTCTGCATTAATATTGAAGGGCCAGTTTCAGGAAATGTTCATAATGTTGTTTAAAAATAATCACTGCTGATGAGAGATATGAAACAAGCTCAAGTTAGTTCCAAAACTGTAAACTATGATCAAAACCTCATCACAAAATGGCCTCATCATAACTAACAGCAAAAGAACTGTTTGTCTTTAACTGTGTTTGAGCCTGAACTGAATTTCAAATGGGCAAGATCCCATCATTTCCCTCCTCAACTTATAACCTTTACCTGAAGATAGCCAAGTGTAAGTGTTGAAAGGCAACAAGCGTGTTGTGCAAGACTGCAATAAACGTGCAAGATTTTCCAAACATCCTTTATTACATTGACTTTCTCACTTCCTTCTACACTGTCCACCTTTACTTTGAGGTAATCATCTGGCCCTCTGTATTTCATTATCACAAGATCTGATGTAATTTCTGTCTAGTGCATTTGTGTTCCACGGCTTTGAGCACCTGCTTTGTACTGTTTTTGTTTTTCTTATTTTTGATTATTTGTTCCCATTCATCTACAAGAGCTGTTGTTTTATACTGTAATGTGCTGAATCCCATCAGTTTTACTGGTATAACAATTTCTTCAAAGTCATTGTTTCATTATTCTTTCACTCTGAATCATGTAAGAAGGCAGAATGAGTGTGAACAGCCAGCGGTTCACACTTCTCATTGTTTGTCAACACTTAACACACAGTGTTAACTTGATAAAATGGTGAGGTAGCTGTCAAACATAGAGTGGTATCACCAAGGAATTCATCCACCAAGTGAAGAAGATTAATAATAGTGTGGTTGCTGAGATCTAGGCTTTGATGGCGTATTGTGAATTATATTTTTATAGTTGTAATTTTATGATTTTTGTATTGCTAGTTTTATGACTGTGGTTCGTTAAGAGACTGCTAGTGTCACGAAAATTTCAATTTGTTCTAATCAAAGTGAAATAGAGGGGTCATTGGACATGTTTTCTTAATATTTCTGGAATTCTTGAGTTTCGGAGAACTGTTGTGAAGAATTGAATGTATGGTGAATGTTCAGACGAACTTCCTAGTAGGGATTAGGTAAATTATATTGGTTAATTCGTAATACACACAGCTGGCTTTGTTGTGCAGATTTAAGAAAGTTGTTGTTTTCACGCTCTTGTCTGTTGAGCATTATACCATTTAATTTGTTATAAACCTTCATTTTCAGGTGCGAACCAAGAATCAACCTAAGAAGTGGCCAATACCAGACACAGTAGGAACTCCTTTATTCATTACGCCTCAGCATCCACTATCTATGCACCCACTGGGCCCTCCAGTTATTCAAGTGGGGAATATACCTGTGCCAGCACCGGTGAATTCTAGTGAACTTCCATCTTTCCCACAACCTGTTGTTCCACCCCCACATCATCCGTACGTCGGAGGAGGAGATCATTTAAATCCAAATGTTCCTGAGTTCATTCCAGTTTTAACAATGAACGGTGAAAGTAGTAAGTGTGCAGATTTATCAGTATTATGCAAAGTGTATTAATGTTAACACAATCATTGCTTATCTTTTTGTTCATTTTGGGCGATATTCTATTATCAAAATCTTAGCTGAAATACAGAAACTGTTGCCTGACCGCAAATTGTAACCAATAAATGGTATTACTAAATAGGGCTGAAAACTATTAGTAGCGGTTGATGTTTAAGTAGTGTGACTGTTATTCTTTTCCAAAATAGACACCAACAAGTATTACTTGTATCATTCTCAGATTGAAAATAGCAAGTGTTCAAGTACTAAACCTGTTTTGGTGGATTTCTGCTGTTGATGTCAGGATCATGATTATGATACATATAAGGTAAAAGAGTTCAACCCCGTGGTTTTAGTTTTTAAAAACACTTAATTTTCACTGACTACACAACGTTTAAAGAGAGTGGGCTAGATGGAGGTACGGGAAGAGACTGGCGAGACTCGCTCGAAGGAGAGGTTTTATATGGAGGGAATAGGTGGATTGGCGGATAACATGAGTGTTAGTTAACAAGAGGTCGAGTAAGCGTTAATATTACAATATTGGTAATATTACACTACATAACTTATATGTGTGTGAGAGGGACTTTCAGAAAGTGGTTTGTTGCAAAGAATTTACTGATTTGAAGTGGGAAAAACACAAAACATTATATGAAGAAGGCACCAAAAACAAATGACTGACAACGTCTCAGTACTACACTATCATTCTCAGTTCAGAACAGGAAGTGTTTGTGTCTCTGAAGTATTCAGAAGAAAATTTGGTTATGGTCAGGACAATCTACTAGTGTACCTTGTGAAACATCTACAGCTTGGAATGCCGATATTGATGATTTTTTAAGTAGATGGACTAGGGGAACTAAAATTTTTGAATAGCACTAACACCACAGTCGGTTCTGTGACTGAATAAAAATGTAGCTTGGCTGGTCTTTTTTTTTTTTTTTTTTTTTACAGCTTCCCCATTTTATCACAAAAACCTTGAGACAGTGTTCATAGATTTGCCGATGTCGTTTTGATTGAATAAATATATTTGATGAATAAATTACTGTTTCATTGGTGATGGTAGCTGAGATGATGAATTATAAAAGCTTTCTTAGGGAGCGAGTATCTTAGGAAGTGGAATGCACTAAGAAGGTGTCAACTGTGAAGATGAACGTAAATAACCCGTAAACGTTGCTGTTTTTAGATGCAGGCAAACCTCAAGTTTTGGCTAATGAGACTGGTGATCATCAGAAGGAAACTTCAAATGCAGAAGGAAAAACAGCGCGTAAGCATACTCTCAAATTTTGTATGTGGTATGTGTGTATGAGTTAAAGCAAATTAAGCTGGTGATTAGAATGCAGCCCAGAGGGTGGGGAATGTATTGTAATTCTAGGAAAAAGTTTTCCTTGGAGCCCGGTCTCTGGTTTTGGTTTCTTTGAGTTATCCTTTGATCTTGTGTTTGAAGCCTCTAAAGTAAAATTCAACTTGTGTGTGTCAGCGTGTATGTATGTGGGTAGGTGAAATTGGTTGGATCTGTGGAAGAATGGAGGAAACAATCAAATCATTTTTAAAGGTTAGATAAAAATAAGGTTATTAGAAAAGGGTGGGGGCTAAAGTGAGAATTAGCACATTTTCATCAAAAATAGCTCCAACCATTTTGATCAAACGTGTTTAAAAATAATAATTAGTATACAAATGCCTAATATCTAAATTTACTTCTCAGTTATCTTGGTGCAATATTTTTTTTCTTTACTTTATGCAAATGCCCTCAACAATTTGGATAAACTTGATACAGTACTGTCAGCTAACATTTAAGTTTAATTGTTCATGAGCATTTGAGTCAAAATGCGTTGGTTGAAGATACAGTGAATATTGCATTTGGTGGGGTGGGGGACTTAACGTGACGCTTTCCACTAGATTTTTCACATTGTATTATAGCTGTTATAAGTGACAGTTATTCTTTGTGCATCATAGAACACAGTTGGGATGAGAAACTGCTAAGTAACCCATGCATATATTTTGTGTGCCATAAACATTTCCCCAGATCACGATTGAACGAAAACACAATTATTGTAATATTGTACAAATTAGGCGATGATTTGACATGTAAATCTAATTTGTGGGTGAAGAATTTCGTGTGGTATGTTTTCAACAATTAACTATCTCATGTTACAATGAGCAAAGAACCTATATTGCCTGCTTGTTTTGACTTGTAGGTTCAACTGATGAACAGCCTGGTACAACTGACATTGCTGAAGCAAATGATAATTCGACGCGCCTTAAATCTAAATTTGAAGAAACTAAAAAACTAGAAGAAACGTGGCAAGAAGTAAGTAGGCCTTTAATTTCTTCTTTTTTCCTATACTCAACTGTGATGTACCAAAGAATGGCAATTGCTGCACAAATGAGTACTTCCTCTATTATTATCAGTGTTGTTTGGGGCAGACATATGACGTATCACTATTAAATTTAAATGGATAGGATGCAGACTATAGTTGTGTCTTTAGCTACTTCATCATTCAAGCATACATACTCCTTTTTTTATAGTCTGTTCCGCCTTATGCCTTCAGTGTTGCTCTCCAGCTTTTACTTTTCACCTTACCTGTAAGCTCTTACAGAACTGTGTGCAGTAGGGGTTACAGCACTTAACCGATTTGCTTTAATACGCAAAGGAATCTGCATGAGGACAGATACATCCAGTCACCACCCTTTTCTTGTGTTTTCAAGACCAAACCCATCTTTCACATAGCACATATCACTCACATCTTCCATGTGGTAGCAAATATACTGGCCACTTTTGCCAGTATTCCATATAGGCCTGACTCTTGCCAATTGTGTTGCGACTGCACCTGTCTATTGCTGAAAGAGAAGGATTCAACATATGGCTTATTATCAGGCAGCTCCTTTGCAACAGAAAGAGTATGGTGGCAATCTGCACAATTCATGCATTGTCTTCAATTCTCCCTAACTGCAGAGAGATCTAACTCCTTGAAAACCAGGCAATATTCCATTCCCTTTAGTCTTTGTAACTGTCTGTACTGCTGCCTCGAGGCCTCCGACTAATATAGCTCTAAAGTTAACGTACCTGTTAGTGAGTCCGTCTCCTCTGGCTTGTGAGTTACTGTGGGCAAGCGCTTTCGATGTAAAGACATCATCGTCTGGCCGTTAAGTCAGTACTGGAGTCAGTCAGTTGGTCGTGGTCTTTATATACAAAGAGAAAGGTGAAAGGGGTGATGGAGCGTCGGGGAAGGGGCGGGGAGAGGTCTTGTTGGTCTTTAATACCTAACACAGCCAGTCCGGCTAAGGTACTACTAACAAGACTGACCAACAAGACCTCTCCCCCCCCCTTCCCCGACGCTCCATCACCCCTTTCACCTTTCTCTTTGTATATAAAGACCACGACCAACTGACTGACTCCAGTACTGACTTAACGGCCAGACGATGATGTCTTTACATCGAAAGCGCTTGCCCACAGTAACTCACAAGCCAGAGGAGACGGACTCACTAACAGGTACGTTAACTTTAGTAATTTGCCTACTGGCGGACATAACCCAATTTCTTTAATACCTAATATAGCTCTCTTTGAGGGTTCAGGAACAGTCATATTGATAAGGAAACACATACCTCCAGGGCACCTCTTTGATTTTTCTGGTAAACCTGGAAAGTTTCTCCTCTTCAATCCTGATGAATTACTCCTGCCATATTTTCAGTTATAGGCCAGCTGTGTGCACAAATGAGCATTGCATGTTTTATGTGAAGCACACTGTACATTCATTCAGCCACCAATATATTTCTCCAATATATCTTGGCTTATTGTTGTGCAGACCCTTTCATCCTGGTGAGCAGCTGTCGCACCATTGACTCATTTTGTGGTCTCTTTACCTTAATTGAAGAGCCTACGATGGGATTTCTCGCCAATATTATTACAAAATTGACATGTTTCTTTCTTCCCAATTTGATTTTCTTTGGCGGTTTGTGAACAGGCTGCACTCATGTCTGCCTTGAACTGATGATGGTTTTGACACTAATCGTTCTGAGGGTAATGAGGGTGCCCTTTAGCGTGCTCTTGTAATGCCTTGTTGTTAATTTAGCGAGTGTTTAAAACCACCATAAACAATGTGCTTGAAGGTCAGGGAAAATACTGTTGCTGTTCCAATATTGTTTGAGTCATCATTACAAGAGGGTTCTTAATTCAATCTTGAAGTCATACCAATTTTCATGTATAGGAAGCATAGTTATTTCAACCAAACAAGCCCTAAAGTCAATACTGGTGTATGTACATCGAAAGAGGTTGGTTGCCCACTTTACATCATCAGACTCACCCCATAAGTGTGTTGAATTCGGTCATGCTACCGGCAGACAAAACCAGTCACCCGAATGTCCACTAAATTCATGCTTCTTCTTGATTTTCAGGTTCGGAGAAAGAAAAGTTTGACTGGTAATAAGAATGAAAGCAGCGTAATGAAGAAAGTGGAATCTTCAAAAACAGAACCAGCCCACCCAGTGCAAGAAGAATTAGATTTTCAGTTTGATGAAGAGCTTGAAGTCCCAGTTGGGCGGGTTAACAAATTTACTGATTGGTAAAGTATTTACATTCATTGTCTATCAAGTCTTAACTTTTTTTAATGCTATGATTTGAAATAAGGTGAGTGGCAATGTTGCTATTTGAAGGGTTTAGTAAGGAAAATGTAACTACTTGAGTGTAAAACCCTGCAAATTATTACACAACGGTTTATTATTCGGATAAACAGCTTGACCTAGCATTAATGCTCTGAGACCCATTCCGTTCGATTCAGCATCGAAAAATATCAAAATGAAACCCAAAAAAAGGTCGAAAAGAACAGAATCGTAATATTGAAGTAAACAAAAAAAAACGAAAGTATCTAGAAAAAACTGAATTTTAATATTAAAACATGCACGCTAAATACTAATATCAAAATGTAACCAAAAATCTATGAAAAAAACCAAAATGAGAATGAAACGAAAGAATCTAGAAAAATTGAATCGTATTAAAACCAAAAAAAATGAAACTAACAAACTATTAAATAAATAAACCAAATATAATCGAATAATGAAATGTTCAACAGAAGATAACAGATATTTTGCTAACGGAAATAGTTGAGACGAAACGAAACAATCATTCGTGGAGGTGAAGACGAGAACAAGGCAATCGAATGATAAAGGGACAAATCGTAATGCCAAAGAAAAAAAAGAGTCGTGGTGGGGGGGCTTCCAACGAGTAGAGCAGGCGGACAAGCGTTGCATTGCGAGGCGAGGACGAGGCGGGCGGTTTTTTATTGAGACGGGAGGGAGGGAGGGAGTTCGAACGACGAAACGTTGACTTCCGCTGTAGTTCTGGCGTTGTACTGCGTTTCGTTAATTTGTTTAACCATTTTTTGCCCATTACAACCACGGGCTTCGTCCGATTGGATTGCCGAGATGGCGGGCACAACTAGATACCAAATAGGATTTTTGTGCGAAAGAACGAATTTTTTAGACCACGTTAAAGGCACATAACGGCCCAGACAGCGGACGGCGGATGGACTGATGGCTGACTTAACCTGTTGTGTGGAAATAAACGCTGCCTCAATCCTGATGAACTCCTCATTTCCTAACTTCCAGTGTGAGGTAATAGGAACTAATGATACGGCTGCAAATTGTGTGATGATCTGGCAACAGATCTCAGAGCCCAGAAAGTGGATGTGAGCGACTGAATGATACTGGGTTTCTGATATCTTCAGACATGTGAATCAGCGTGGTTACTTTAGTTACAATGATCTATAGTCGTTCCAACGAAATTTCTCAGAAAATGAAATGCAATTGTGTCACAAGCCTTACTAATTAGAAAAGAAAAAAAAAATTGCAACCACAATCTGCTTCATGCTTTTATTCTTCATCAAATCTTGGAACTTAATGTTTTTGGATATTCAAGTATCCATTATCTCCATTAACTTTCAACAGAAGCAAGTTAGGGAGTTCAACATTTTAACAAGAAAAGGTTCATTCATTAAGCTAAGTTGTTAATCAAGATCAATTGTATTTGCAAAGCAGAGCAGTGGTTAACAAGTTTTGACATCATTCATTTGCTGCATGCTTGTTGATATTGATTACAGCCTCGGTCAGATGCCTGGATGAGTTAATAAATGTTCTTGACTCGTTCAGAATTACCTGTGGATAGAATTGGGTCTCCTAAAGTAGTGAGATGCATTACTGCGGCAATTCCCCCTGTTGGTTCGATAGCTGCTTTGTTTTTGATAGGATGGTGTTGGTATGAGTATTGATAACATTGAGTAGAAACGTTAATTGTGAACCGGACAATATCAATTTGCAGATTTTCCAACATTAACATGTCATCCACCACAGCTGTAGCTCTCTATTGATGTATAAACACTCTCCATCCCAGCTGTTTGCCTCTATGCCAATTATCAACTCCTAATGTTCTTACTGCAAATTTGGAGTCATTGATTGACTGCCCTAGCTGTTTAATCTGTCATGCAGAGTTGTCGTTTTCACGGTTTGTGAATAGGAACATATTCCAACCGTGGTTCAGTCTGACCAGTTCAGTATTGCCTTCGTCACCTCATAAATGAGAATTATACTGAAATCTATCTATCCACCAGTATACAGTGCACCAATAAAGGAATTTTCTTCTTTTGCCTATGGTGTGTAGTAGTACACCTGTTCCATTACCAGTAATAATTGGATCCAAGACCCCTTACTTCAACAAAACCATTCAAAAATGACAGAGACAGCATGCTGAGCTTAGTGTTCTTCAGTCAACATGTGTTTGGTATATTTTGGCCACATTGTATAAAATCATTTTTCACGGAATATTGAGTATTGGTGGTGCTCCTGACTAATGCTCAGAACTTTATGTAAAGTAATACAACCTAGTTCAATAATGAAGGCCTCTTAGCTTCTCTTTGACCTTAGAAGTAATGAGCTCTGTTTACCATCCTCTATAAACCTCGCACGACTGTAGTTGATTTTCAACGGTTACAACAGTGTTTGCTCTGTGAAATTTCATAACAGTAATTCACATTTGATGATGCAAGTGACAACCCTGATTTTGAATGGCTGTTGCAGCTCATCCAAACCTTATGGACAGGTTGGGCATATCACATTCGTAAAAAGAAAAAAGAGTGGGACGAGGGGCATTGTGCTATGTGGCAAATCCCCAAATGGTCCCAAATTCGTCCCATTAAATATTCTCGCGATGCTTTGGAGGACTGTTTTTTAAAAACGTTGACTTAAGTGAGAGAAAAGACAATACTTAGAAAGTTTTTCCGAACTGGTGTTTTGATTGGGTTTGGCTCAGTTGAAGAAAGACATAGGAATACACAAACAAACTAATTACTTAGCCAGTGTTATATAGCTTGCCACCTTACCAGAGTGCTATGATCCAACTCTTTGTGGCGCTGATACGTACAACCCTCAAGCAGTGTGGCTTCTCCTGAAGCCAATTTCTCTAAGTTATGTCTCCAGAAAACCCCTGATGAGTAATGTTATATCTTATCATGCTATCCATGTATGAACAGTTTTATCTTCATTGCTTCTAATTTACGGATAATTTATGCTTCCAATTTCCTATATGAGGAAATAATGTTGTTGATTGAATAGGTCGGAAGATGAAGATGAGGATTATGAAATAAGTGACCTTGAACTGAACAAACTCTTGATTGTTACCCAAACATCCCAGTCTTCCAGAGTGTTGAAGCATGATGGTCATGATAGGACCGGGGACAGAACTAGCAGGGTAAAGATGTCTCAGGACCTTGAGCAAGCAATAAATGTCGGTTTGCAATATTACGAAGAAAGCCTGCAAAGAGACGAAAGAACTTTGGTAAGCATTGTATATATATGTTGCTGATGGGGTTAAATGCTGGTTCATTGTTAGCATGGTTTGATATTTATTTCAAGGTTTGTTGGTTTGGTCTAATTCTTCTCAAGCCCTTACAATACTGATTATGAAGTCAAGTGTTATTGCTCATTTAATTATCTTCACCACGCATTTGGTACAATACCTGATGACACATCTCTCAACTTTTGTCTACCTTACGATTACTCAGTGATTTTTATTGCTCTGCCAACTAATTCCAACCTTGTTCCACCTAGCCTGAATGAACCTTGTTGAATTCGAGTCATATACAGTTAAAAATAGTGCTAGAAATGTTAGGTGTTTTGATCACTATAATCATTAGATATAAAAATATGTACAATCATCAATCAAAATCACATTTTTTAGAAGTTAAAGGTACAAAACGGCCCAGATGGTGAAAGGACATTGCAGATTTAGAATCCTGATGTCTTGAAATGTAAAGTATCAAATTCTGAGGGGGGGGGGTGTTGTAAACAAATTTTCCTGACCGAAAACATGAGGTTATTATTAAGAATGGATAATAAACCAAAAAAGAAATTCAGCTGATAACATAGCTTTCTTTCCTATTTCTAAGGACTAAGGAATCTAAAAAGTGCTCTAGTTCAAATTTCCTCCTTATACATGTAGTTGATGTGCTTTCAAATTTCATTCTTACATTTTGCAGATTACTCACTTGTTTACCCCCAGTTCAACTAATGATTTCAAGTGACTGCGTGCTTAGTTTTATTGAAACTGTACATCATATTTCAGATTTCCCCTGCATCTCATAGAACTCTGAAATGCATATCTCGGGAAGAATATGAAAAAATGTTCCCAAAAACACCGAAGAAACAACAAGTTATGCCACCCCCACCACCTCCTCTTACCGTGAACAGGATACAGGCTAATGAACCTGAGCCTAAGGTATTCGCAAATTATTTTTGCCATCATTATTAGTTCACTGGCTGAGGAGTATGGAGATTAAACTTTTGTAATTGATTTTCAGAAGGAAGTAGTTTTTGCCATGCCGAAGGGAAAGGATGCTTCCAAACTGTCTCCCAGAGCTGGATCGAGATTTTATGCAGTCGTCAAGGAAGCAGAACGACCTGCAAAAGGGTTTAAACGTAAAACAAGACACAGTAAAAACCCACCAGTTGAGCATCACGTTGGTTGGGTGCTTGATGTTAGGGAGCACCGACCTCGCACCACTTCTACTGGGTAAGAGCATATTAAAATTTGTTACAATGGTCTATTTGTAGGTATGTAATTGTATACCTGGGTCTTATTGTGTGATATTACGTTTCAGGAGTAGTACTGGTACCAGTCCAAGTGAAGGATTTTTGGGTGGGAGCGCACCAAACTCCCTACCCACATTCCAACATCCTTCTCATGCTTTGCTGAAGGAGAACAACTTCACTCCTCAAGTTTACCACAAGTATCACTCAAGATGCCTTAAAGGTATGTGATTAAAGTTGTAATCCTAAACTAGTATGCTCTCTCATTTCTGCTGGCCACAAACTGTTACTCTTGTTATCCCAATGAATATATTTACACAGTTTGTCTTTTTTTAATCAACATTGGCTTGTAAAATATTGAATTTTATTGCCTAAATAGTGCACTATACTAAGTAGCACTATCAGCCTATTTTCCACACCATTGAGGCAAGAGGGAAGAGTTGGGGCACTGAGAGTTATGCAGCATGGCAAAACGTTTTTCACGAAGGGCCAACCAACCTGTTGGTGATGGAAACTGTATTCAACTATGGATAGAAGGAAATGAAGTGTGCCCTGGAGGGCACCTTCTGGGTTCCTGAAGACGAACTTAGCGGGATGATGTGCTACCTGAAAAATGCAGCCTAGCATTAAATCAAGACAATATTTCGTCCAACTGGTCTGTTTCTTTATTTGATGACTGTACCTAAACCCTCGACGAGGGTTTTATCAGTCAATATTTCGTCCAACTCTGTATTATATTGCCTCCAGGGATTATGGAATATGCTAATGATGTGGCAGTAGTCAACATTGGCTGTGCACTAGACTACCCAGATCAAGCTGGAGCGAATGGTTCTCATGTGAGGGTCGCCCTTTGCTCTTGAAAAGACAGAAATAGTATTCATAATGACGGGGATCATGCCAGTCCCTCTGACTTGGTTGTGTTACCTATCTGACGGAATTCAACACTCGGAACTAAGACTTTCCAACAACAATCTCAAAATGTGCCTTAGGGCCTAACATTATTACCTCTGAGCCCCTTTAGCTTTTTGTTTGTGCATTCAACTTTTGTAGTAGCCTCAAAAACTGTTGACCTGGATCTCTATGGTATATGGTAGTGAAAGTTTTGGAAATTTGTAGGAAGGAGATTTGTTTTCAAGCAGTTTTAGTGGTGAAGGTTTGTTGAATAAATTCACATCTTTTTTAATCAGTCGTATTTACAAGTCATGCAACCCAGGACTAAAGTATCTACCTAGGAAAGTTCACAGAAGTCACTCGGTTGTCTGTAGCGCAAGCATTTTGGAATCAATCCAGACAAAACAAGCCTGATCCCATTCACCAGAAGGCGCAGCCTTACGCTGCGGGAACTCAGGCTGGGTGGCAAGGTGGTGAAGATCCAGCATGAGATCAAGTACTTGGGAGTCTTTCTTGATGGAAAGCTCCCTTGGGCCACACACGTGAAAAAAGCCTTACAGTGGGCGTCGGTGGTGATGTGGGCAGCTCAAAGAATGGTGGGGAAGACATGGGGGCTGAGGCCTGGGATGATCCGGTGGCTGTACACTGCGGTTGTTAGGCCTGTAGTCACCTATGGAGCCCTGGTCTGGTGGACTAGGGTGGAAAACAAAACAGTGCAGTTGCAGCTAAATAAACTGCAGCCTAGGGCGTGTCTGGCCATTACAGGCTGTATGACAACATGCCCTATGGCTGCACTAGAGGTCTTACTAGATTTAGCTCCACTCCACATACATGTTAAAAGGATGGCATTCCTCCAGGCTGTGCGTATGTTGGAGTTGGGTCTGATCATGCAGGGGAGGAGGAGTTCCTGCCACTTGATCCTTGACAAGGTGATGGTGGGGGGGCTTGAACTGCATGTGGTAGACTCAATGCCCGCAAGGTTCAACTTCGCGCTACCCTTTCGGATACTCATTCATGAGCGATCCAGGTGGGTAGGGGGAGCTCCCGCTTTCGAAGCTGGGGCCCTGGTGTACTACACTGATGGCTCGGTGCAGGGTGGCAGGGTGCAGGGGGACTGCAGTGAGGGTGCCTGCATCCACCGTTTAAAAAAAAAGAAGCATTTTCGAATCACAACCTGAAACCCTTGGAAAACCATTCTCCAAAGTGGGGGATAGTGATTTAAGATCGCTACTTTAGATTGACCAAGCTTATACACTACTGTAAGATTGGTGACAGTTATTAAGTAACTAGCATTACTTTAAAACCCAAAGTAGCTTGGAAACAGGGCAGCTCTGGTTGTATACTTCATACATAAAGACCTTTCAGCCAGCATCAGATGACACCAGCAATAGTTTACAGCTCCTGTCTATTTACATTATTACAATCACAAGTTCATGCCAGTTTCATCAAGTGTCTTGTGTGCTTATTCAATTCACATTCAAATCTACTTATGTTTGTGTACATCCAATTATTAAAACGTATTTTCAATTTACAGAAAGAAAACATTTAGGACCTGGTCAAAGCCAAGAGATGAATACATTGTTTCGCTTTTGGTCCTTCTTTCTTCGGCAGCATTTCAATGAAAATATGTACAAAGAGTTCCAGCGACTGGCATTGGAAGATGCAAGTCATGGGTTCAGGTACATTTTTTGCTTCCACAATATTTTTAAACGTGTTGTTTTTAGTTTCTTATTAATGCTGAATAATATACCCATCGTTTTTTGGCACAAAAATTCCATTTGGGATCTAGTTGAGCCCGAATACGCAGCAATCTGATCAGACTAAACCCATGGTTGTTAAGGACTAAAAATGGTTTTGAAAGTTTACCAAAGACCGAATTCTGGCAATTTTATGGCACTTTAGCCATGTTTCGTACAGCTTCCTCTGCATTTTTCCACACTGAGTTGAATAGAACTAGTTTCAGAGGTGTAGGACTGTGTCTAGATGGAAAATGTTCCCCCCAGCCTCCACTCATTTCCCCCACTGCCTCCCATCTCACTCCTACAATCCATTAGTTCAGAATAATAAACATATGTGTAATAATTTACAACGTTTTTATTATCTCGCATCAATTAGAAGTGTCAGAAACAAATGCTTACTTATTTACTTTTAAGTGTTATAGCTCACGGGAGGGACCTCCTCTACACCAGTCCTTTGCTCTATAGCCATCTTATGCTTCCAGCAACTTTTATCTTCCAGCTCTGACTCCTCCTTCACATTTTTTTGGCAACCTCTATTACAGTTACACATGTAGTCATGCCTTTTTGCATTCCCTAATAATCTAACCACAATTCAAAGAATTTCATCACAATATATGTAGTAATGGATGTGACCGCATAGTTGAAGTTGTTGAGGCACTTGATACCACAGCTCAACAAGAAAAACGGCAGTTTATCATGTAATATATCAGAAACATATTTTGTTTGTTCTTGCAGATATGGACTGGAATGCTTGTTTCGGTACTACAGCTATGGATTGGAAAAAATCTTTAGACCTCAGTTATATCAAGATTTCCAACAGGAAACTGTTTCTGACTATGAAAATGGTATGTGTTTTCTTCATTTTCCCTCACACTCAGTAGACCCACCTTTGATTTACTACTTCTTTCTCAGAAATTCAGTGTTTCTGAAGTTCATGTTCTTCGTTGTGAATGGTTTTAAATTGGCGTTTATTTTCAGGACAATTGTATGGATTGGAGAAATTCTGGGCCTTCCTCAAGTATTACAAACATAGTTCTAAACTTGCTGTAGACCCCAAGCTCAAAGGATATCTGGCTGACTTCAAGACTATTGAGGATTTCAGAGTTCATGAGGTATGCATGTTGTGAGTAGATGACTTGTTGGTCTAGTGGCCAATACAATTGTGTTAACTTACTGAGCTATGCGACCAATCAGCAAGGTTTTAATATCAATTAACCTTGAAACTGTTATCAATTTGCTCACAGTTGATTCAGAGATTTGAAATCTTGGTTTCACATGGGAACTCACTCCAATGTATAGCTTCTTGTTGGCTCGTATTAGGCTTGTAACAATTCCCAATGTGTATCACTGTTTTTGTGAACCAGTAAAAGCTGCTATCACCTAAGCAGTTATGTTCAGAAATTATTGGCCCACAATTCATACATATTAAGGTAGTATTCATAGTTGTCGGTTGAAGGGAGTGGGGCAGGCTGGTTTGAGAAAAGCCTGGATTACGGGAGGGAGCCCCTTGACAGTGTGACCCAATGAAAGGCGCATTTGACCTAGACTGTTGAATGTGTTGAGGTATTTCGCATTTCAAATTAGTTGTGTATCAGTCAATATTGACTGAGCTAGTGAGAGCTTCAAGCTTCTCTTCCTCAATTCAGGGACTTTGAGTGAGGGCTTACTCAGAGTTGGCCGTAGGTCAGTTAACTATTAGCTCCGTTTCTCCTTAAAAAATCGATTCTATCTCCTATTCCTCTTTGAGAGCCTGGCTCAAAGTGAACAAATCACGGGGTGTTGCACTCAATGCATTTGTTTTGAGAGCCTCATGAGCATGAACCCCACAGCTCTGTGTGAAGGCAACTATAAATAGTTATTTGAAAAATGATTCCAAGTAAATGAAACCTGGTGGTTGGTCAAAATCTATTCAGTCAGAATAGACTCTTATTTCAATGATCAGTTGATAATAAATATTGCTTCTCTCTCACATAGTCAAATCACTCAAATCAACTTGGGACTCACTAATGATCTTAATACTGTAACTGCAGTGTCACAGCATGAAAGGGACAGCCATATTTCTTGGGATTACTCCCTAACCCACACATGCTAATATGCTCTATGAACCTGTCTGACGCAGGATTAAATGTTACCATCAAACCTTATATGGTGCAGTTGAGCGCCTTGTGGCAAAACACATAAAGTGCTCCCTTGCTCCCTGGGTAATCATAAATGGCGTGGACATTACCAATCCCATGGGTCATTTTAAATTCTGTTGATTTGGTAAATTAATTAGGCCTAATCAGGTGACTGTTTAGAAAATTAAAAATAGAATACCTAACTGCTGACTTTGTTCTCTTAATTTTATCCTAAGGACTTTATTTGATTTCTCTTCCTACCCAGTATAATGATGACAATGCTGCCTGCGGCCGTCTCCCAAGCGATAGACGTCGACTAAGATGTGTCAGTGAAAGTGATTCTGCCTCTAAAAGAGATGAAGCCACAACATCGAAAGGATATGTAGGTGCTGGAAGTAGAACTGGCATTGGATCTGGAAGATTTGCACGGCATAGATCCGAATCACTGAGTAAGTTTCTATTTTTTCATGAATCTCTCCATTCTAGAGTCACACAATGCTCCATGTGCTCCTACTCAAAGAAGCGGGTAGCTTAGACTACCAAAACGGTTTTGTGAGAATTCTGTCATATGAGCTAGACTCATGAGAAAATGAGCTAGACTCATGAGAAAAAAAACTGAACCAGAATCAGTTTTTGCTAAAATGTTTGTATATTGTCATTCAGTGATCACCTCCTAGTATTTCAGATCTGATTTAAGCATGAATATACTATACACACATAGGATTCTATGTGTGATAGCCATGCACATACATCAGAATCGACCGTTCTGTTAAGATTATTAGCTTCTTTACAGTCAGTCTCCTCCAACTTCAGTCTTGCTGTAGGAGTATTCAGAAGATGATTGCTAAGGTTCACACGGTTTCTGGTTGACGAGACTACCTGAAGAAACTTGACCCTGATGGCATAGACTCGACAAAGCCACCTCTAACCAGAACCTAGTCATTACACTGTAACAGCAACATAACAATACCAAGAAGGTCAAGCCTCGTTTCTCATTTCTTAGCATTCACTCTCAGCCCATTCATGCCAAGCTAATTACAGACTGGCTTAGGGCTACGTGCAGAAGCTGTGGTTGGTACCTGGGAGGAGGACATCATCTGGAAAAGCTAACGCAAACCCTTCACTGTGGCAGCTTACCCAGGGCAGCATTAATCATATGATTGAGTGAAAGTGGAGACAGATGGTCTCTGCCAAACGTCATATACTCCTGACATCTCTTCTCAACCTCCAGCACCAATCCTCTGTATGCTATAGAGAGCTCACATAATCTACAATTTGATCCCACTTCTTAAATGGAATCAGTGAAGACCTGGTGGCTAACTGTATCAAATGGTTTGGCAATGTCAAGGGCAACCATATGCAGGCCTTCCTTTTTTTCCACACCATAGATAGTGCTTTCTTCAGAATCGTAAAATTCTCAGCTGGACCTGGACCTCCAATATCCTCTGGATGTTGTCAATGACACCAGCTACTAGTAGACAAAATACTTGAAGTACCTGCAAGAAACTGCAGAGAAAAAAAAAATGGTTTGTTGTATCCAGGCCTAACTCTATGTTTTCTGGGATATGAACAGGTTGTCTCTGTGACACCTGTGCATAAGGGTGTGTTTACCATGTACACAGAAGATTGAGCACTTGCAGCTTAACTCAACACCCCTAGGGGTTGCATTGTATCCACAGGGTTAAACCCCCAGGCTAAGCTAATGTGGAGTTATTGATTCACCAAGCCATAGAATTTCACTCCTCAGTTAGGAAAAGGTGTCTGAGGCTGCTAGGTCTGACCAGTCTTATATGGACTGCTGACTTACGACTATAACAGGAAAACCTTGTTACGTTTTGAGGGTGGACCCACCACAAGATACTTCTACGCAACCTTCAATGTCTTTTATAGCTGCTGCACTGCATAAAGGGAATCGCTCTTCTTGGTGTTTATTGACACGGCATACCTCTCTATCATGTTTTACAATACACCCTCACACATTATTTTTTCGAGCGTTGTTTTCAGTGCTCTCAAAACTTTAAAACATAAACCACCCCTGTCATCTGAAGAAAACATCAACTTTTTTCAGCCCTTGATTCAACTTTCTCTTCTAGTGCAAAGGGCTAAGTAAACGAAGTTCCACATTCCAGTAGAAATGTTACTATAAAATATGGTAAATATCGCTGCAATTATACCTCACAAAACCTTCACCAACAAAATTTGCAGTTTGTGTCAGAGCACTGTCAACAAACATGAAAATTGTTTGCTTTATGAGTTGTTGTGCGTTGGTAAAATTCAGTAGGTGTATTCCTTAAAATTCTAGCACACTAAACCTCGTCACTCTTATTATTTGTGTGGGAAATTAAAAAACGTGCAACTGACAATATCTCCAGAACCCTCCAATTCAATACAGTATGGTGCATCATTTGTACTCAACATTCAAAAATTTAAGAAATTGGGTTGCGTCCGCCAGTAGGCAAATACTAAAGTTAACGTACCTGTTAGGTGAGTCCGTCTCCTCTGGCTTGTGAGTTACTGTGGGCAAGCGCTTTCGATGTAAAGACATCATCGTCTGGCCGTTTAGTCAGTACTGGAGTCAGTCAGTTGGTCGTGGTCTTTATATACAAAGAGAAAGGTGAAGGGAGTGATGGAGCGTTGGGGAAGGGGCGAGAGGTCTTGTTGGTCAGTCTTGTTAGTAGTCCCTTAGCCGGACTGGCTGTGTTAGGTATTAAAGAAATTGGGTTGTGTCCGCCAGTAGGCAAATACTAAAGTTAACGTACCTGTTAGGTGAGTCCGTCTCCTCTGGCTTGTGAGTTACTGTGGGCAAAGCGCTCGATGTAAAGACATCATCGTCTGGCCGTTTAGTCAGTACTGGAGTCAGTCAGTTGGTCGTGGTCTTTATATACAAAGAGAAAGGTGAAGGAGTGATGGAGCGTTGGGGAAGGGGCGGGGAGAGGTCTTGTTGGTCAGTCTTGTTAGTAGTACCTTAGCCGGACTGGCTGTGTTAGGTATTAAAGAAATTGGGTTGTGTCCGCCAGTAGGCAAATACTAAAGTTAACGTACCTGTTAGGTGAGTCCGTCTCCTCTGGCTTGTGAGTTACTGTGGGCAAGCGCTTTCGATGTAAAGACATCATCGTCTGGCCGTTTAGTCAGTACTGGAGTCAGTCAGTTGGTCGTGGGCTTTATATACAAAGAGAAAGGTGAAGGGGGTGAGGGAGCGTTGGGAAGGGGGCCAATTTCTTAATACCTAACACAGCCAGTCCGGCCAAGGTACTACTAACAAGACTGACCAACAAGACCTCTCCCGCCTCCTTCCCCAACGCTCCATCACTCCTTCACCTTTCTCTTTGTATATAAAGACCACGACCACCTAACTGACTCCAGTACTGACTAAACGGCCAGACGATGATGTCTTTACATCGAAAGCGCTTTGCCCACAGTAACTCACAAGCCAGAGGAGACGGACTCACCTAACAGGTACCGTTAACTTTAGTATTTGCCTACTGGCGGACACAACCCAATTTCTTTAATACCTAACACAGCCAGTCCGGCCAAGGTACTACTAACAAGACTGACCAACAAGACCTCTCCCCGCCCTTCCCCAACGCTCCATCACTCCTCTTCACCTTCTTTGTATATAAAGACCACGACCAACTGACTGACTCCAGTACTGACTAAACGGCCAGACGATGATGTCTTTACATCGAAAGCGCTTGCCCACAGTAACTCACAAGCCAGAGGAGACGGACTCACCTAACAGGTACGTTAACTTTAGTATTCAAAAATTTATTGAGTTGCTCACCAACCTGCAGTGTGTAAAGTGAAAGAATGCCTTTAGAACTATACCAGGCCTTCAGAATCACGACAGAAATTCTAGCTATTACAAATAGTCAGTCGAATCAGAGCTCTGAAGCAAGTGTGCTGGGAGATCCACTGCTTCCCCACAAGCAGAATTCTATCGCTCTTGGTCTCAACTTGTTGCCGAGCCTTCAGTCAATGTTGATGTATGTCAGCCAATATCTATGACACGCAATAAACTGTTGGACTAGCCACTAATTAAATTCTGATTCCTAGACACAATCATCATTCACGTGGTTCAATTCATGAGAGTCAATCAAATTGAACACTAGGAAACTAAAATGTTCTGAATGATAAGAAGAAAGGAAAACAGCGAAAATCATAGATACCAATTAAATATATCTGTAGGGTCAACCCCCGCCTAGGCACAATGTCTATTTAGTTAAAGCTGCGAGCATTGAGTAATAAATATTCTAGAAATTGAGCGGTAGCATTTCAGAAATTGAGTGAACACAATGTGCAATGTGTAAAAGTGTTTAAGATATGAAATCGAAATGTAGGAAAATCAGTTAACAGATCATTGGGAATTTGAAAAAATGGAAGTATAGTATGTGCAGAAAGGAGTATTAAATGTATAGAATGAATGTTATGTGCATTGAGGTCAATTGTACTGTAAATCTGAAGTTCTTGTTTTCATTCTTCAGGTCTTGATCTCTTGCGAACGAAGCACAAAGAAAGACACATGTCTGAAGGTAAAGGGAACAGTAGTGGTAAAGGAAATGCGATGGAAGTGAGCTCCAGCATTGATGAAGGTTTATGAAGCATTAAGATATCGAAATACGAATATAAATGTTCTTAACAGTTCAATTGGCTGTTCATGTTTCAGCTAGCTACTAGTCTTTATTTTTCAAGTTACTGATTTGGTTTTTGATGGAAAATACTTCACTTGAGCTCGTGATTCATTTTCATATTGATGACAATTTTATTGTGATTCTGACAAAAAATTACTGATTGGTTTTTTGATGGATATACTTCACTTGAGATAATAATTAATTTTCAAATTGATAGACAATTTATTGTGATTCTGACAAAATATTTTGAATTCCTGTTTCGCTTCTAAGTGTTCAACCATAAAAATTGTCGAATCTAATGTCGTGTTGTGCTAAGATTAATTTTAACACGTGTGATTAATTAGAACGTGGTGCGCACAATGAAAATAGGGTTGAGAAAGAAAATCGAATCGACTTCCATACAATTTATGAGTTATAATGTTAGATTGATTCCTACAGTTGAAGTACTAATTGCGTAGTTCAATGAAACAAGTGATGCAACAGTGAAATAACTCATCTGTTCAGGGAGAGTTGAGTCCCAAAGCTGAGATATTACAGTGATGCCCCCAACAGTTCACGTTTTGAGGAATGAAGTTGGTGGGTAGTACAATATTGACGCGTCCTCATGAGATGAGGGTGTGGAAGTCGTTTTTGGGATTGTTGATCTGATATTAAGCAAACGTAGCATTCCACAGATTTGAAGTGGAGGCCAGTCAAAAGCTAATTGGTGTATTTTGAGTATGCAAATGATAAATGTCAAAGGCCAACAAATTCAATCATGACAGGCGATCTGCATTTTGAATTCATTAATTTTTTCTCAATTTAATTAATGAAAAAGTTACGCTATAAATGAAAACTGACAAATAATCAAACATTATAACTCCTTTTTCACTTGAATTTACCTACTTGACTCACCACTTTAATTTGGTGCGAGGTATTGGCTTGAATCTGCAAATTGGAGCCCAAAATTTGAATATTGATTATCTGTATCTGAACTGCCATGTTATAGTGTATTAATATTAGAAGCTGTCTTGGTTCTACATTCAGCTTCACCTTTTTGCGTTCAGGTTGAGCAATCACTATTATGCAGCTGTACTATCATCATAAAAAAAGGAAGATTGTACGCTCATATTTTATTATTTGTGCCGAAGTACTGTAACGGCAACGTCTCATGGAAAGTTGTTCCTAGCCCTTCGATTTTGGCTGTTGGTGAACTCAGTAGTTCATTGAAATTGTTACCGTTTTCCTTTCGTTTTGCTAAGTTTTAATTCTTAAGAGTTGACCATTGTGTATTTAGTTTATTTTCATGCACATCTGAGATGGAAATGCCTTTGTTGTAGTTAATTGGGCTCGTTACTCGCAAAAACCATGTTGATTGAGGGTTCATATGTTAATTTTGTCCGCTCTTACTTCCTTTAGTCGAAAAAAGGACCTTGTCTGGCAATTCAACACTTTTCCCGTTGTTCCTGGCTTTTCCAAAACGAATCCACAATGCTTCCAATAATATGGAAAATTCTCTCTCGCTTATCTTTATAGAACTTATTGTTGTTTTAGTTTACGCTTTGTTATAGCCATTCAAAAGGTAGCCAATTGCTAACGCTTTTTATGACATTCAGTTTCTTAGTCCATTATTTTAATTATCGTCTATATTATCAATTGAAACGTTTCTCGTACATTTCTCAATATCTTTTTAACAGCGGAAATCTTTTACATGTCCTAAGCGTGCAGTTCTCCACATTTTCAGAATTGATTTTCTCTGATTAATGATACCATACAAAAACTATATAAATTTCTTAATACCTTCAAAGCACAGCTTCCCGTAGTAGTTTGTAGGATAGCTTGTTGTATGCACTGTAACAACTTCAGAATTGGCAAATTTTTGAGTTGTTGCTGGCGAGAAATCCTGAATGATTCAACATGTTGGGTTGGTCTCACTTGGTTTGAAAGGAAAAATATAGGCATACTACCTAATATTGTTGGCTGTGCCCAACGAATTGCACATTTTCAAATCAAATTTAATCTAGTCTAACTTAATTTGATCAATCTTTGAGGCAGGTTAGTAAAAGATCCGTGTATCCAAACTAAACATGACTGATCATAACTTTTTATAGATGTGAATTCATGCCTTCAATCAAAATCCACCACACATTACGTTTCAAGAGCCTCTTTGTAAGTCTACAGAATCCATTACACTCTTTAATGCCTATCTAACCGCTTCTTCATATTCGAGATTTTGAATAAACCAGGGTGTTGTACACCTTTTGTTGGCAATAGGATGCTTAGATCTGGTAGTCTTTTAACAGCTTTATTCTTCGGAATTTTTTTTCGCTTGAGATCTCCAGCAAGGAATGTATAGTTGGTATTGGAACAACCTGCCTAGAGAAAATTTCAAGCTGGTAGAAAAAGAAATGTTCAGACGTAGAAAACCGTCTCGCATGGACATCATATGTACCTAATGGTGTCATCAACCACAAAAAAATACGAAAGGCAGAAGAAAAAAAAAATCTTGGCAGAAGAACCAATCGCATGCTGGATTTTATTATTATATTGTAAGGAACCTTGTAGGATAGTTGCACAAGAACCATGCGCTGGAGGAATTCGAAAGACCCAACTCCAAGTTGGCGAGTAAACATTCTTAAGAGAAGTTCATAAACGAGAATGTAAGACAGAAAAGATAGAGATTTGACAAGGGTCTTTGAAAATGATCTGGGAATTGAAATTTACAATCCTGCACTAACTAGCCATGGCACTTGTCATGCTGTTTTGCAAAAGGTGACCGATGCGTCCAAGCGGCCTCATCCCACAACTGAAAGCAGAGAGCCAAAATTGGACGTTGGCATTGAAAATCAAATGACTCTTCCATACACATGCATTCGTCTCATGAAAGGCATTATTTAAAAGGTTTTTACAGAGAAACTCGAAATTTTCATTGGATCACACTCACTGAACACTCATATATTGCAGTATTACTGTATCCCTCTTGACTGGCAAATTGTTTATATCCAAACCAGGGTGTGACAACATTTGTTGGATCAGGGATGCTCTGCAAATAGCCACCGCCTCACTTCCTTAAGTCCATCTTACAAAGAAAAAAGGAGTACCTTATGAACCGTGAGAAAGTCTCTAAGTATGTACCAAAATTGGAAAAAGAACATGCCACCGGCGGCTGAGATAAATATAAACAAACTTTGATTGAATAATATTATGAGAAGATTCAGTAGTTAGACCTTACAGCGATGTTTTAAAATAACCTTGGCAAACTTGGAGAAATGCTGGGGTGGCGATGAATAAAGTAAAAGGACTTTGGCGAACACATCAGAAATGGCAAAAAAGAGATCGACCATACTGGTAAACAAGTAAGATCATTGAGCCCCTCATGTGTCTGGATGGACACTAAAATTCATAGGATTAACAGGCTGGGCGTGTTTTGAACAGCGAATGAGTTAATGAGAAAAAAAAACAACTGGTAGAAAATTATGTCTTAAAGTAATTGGGTTAGTTCCGCCAGTAGGTAAATTACTAAAGTTAACGTACCTGTTTGGTGAGTTAGTCTTCTCTGGTCCGCCAGAGAATATGGACTCACCAAATACATTAGCTTTACAAAATTATGCCATTTATAACAATGAAACCATTCTTATAACTTACTCAAACTCCCCATTTGCATGCAAACTTATTAAAACTGTTGAGGGAGCTTGTTATTTCAATCTCTGTTCCATTGTTTGCATAATTTGGGGGCTAATATCTAGAAGTTCGCGCGTTTTTGGAACTGCGTTGTTTGAGTAGCATTCCCTATCCACCTGGCCAGGAGTGTGAAAAAAAAGTAAGTCATCACAGTGTGTTTAACAGTTATGAAAACTGAATTAAAAGTAATGTTTTTTTAGTGTAACTGGAATTTTTCCCTATTAAGGTTCCTCACCATTGTATACAATAATAATTCTGGAGGTTCTGTACTGTAATACTTCATCTTCTGTAGGTGTAGCTTTTTGGTGGTAGCGTCTACTGAGTCTACTTCTAATCTTTGTCGTAGTATGCAATTTTCCCCTTCCTGCCAATAGACAACGAAATTAGCCAAGGAGGTCCAAAAAATAAATATATAAGGTTCTCCTTGTGTTCATTGAGTGTGGGGCCAAATAGTAATGGTTACCTTTTGCATTATGGTTATTATCGTTCTAAGATTTTTTGTCTCTGTGTCTTCATGTAGATTCTCCTGTGTGTTACTGCATGAATTCGCACTTACCTGGATTTAATGTGGTACTGTTAGATTATGGGAGGCGAGGGTATTGTTTCGTGGCAGGCGGCTCCAACTGGCTACAAGTTGAGTGTTCTCACCCTCATACATTCTCGTGTTCAATAACTGTTTCTCATGGTCATTATTGTTTGGCATAGTTTCAATATATTGCTGTACTTTCTTAACCAAGACCAGTCGATTTATTTTTTCATTAGATACTGCCTCCCTTTGTAAGTTCATGGTGGAACAAGAAATTATCTAATCAGAATCGATCATGTTGGTTTCCTTTAATAACATGCTGTACTGAAAGGGCACTTCTAGATGCGAGGTTCCTTTTTTTCTAGATTCATACCAGTGATCTCTACTTTGCCGTTGACTGTGATATTTCATAAACTGTGCCTCAGCACACCCTTGACAGTTTGGGATGTGGTATATGCATCTCACTTTCATTTAAATTGTAGGACATTGATTTAACAAGCTTAAAATTATTCAAGTTTTCTTTAAATATTGTACAACTGTTATGGATGTGTTGACATCAGTTTATTTCAACTGATTCCGAAAGGCACTTTCACAAAGATTTGAATTGGTCTAGATGAATGTAAGTAGTTAGCTCAAGCATTCAAATTCTTGTACAACTACTTGATTCTTTCTTCCTCTTGGAGCTTCTTCACATGTTTGTGTTGTATAGTAATAGTGTGAGGGGCAGATGTAGTAGAAAACTGCGATGACCAGCTTATATGTTATCCATTTGAATGTCAAATACAAGTTGTGCATCATAATTAAAATTCGAAACATAACGTATTAGTATCCGAGTGGCTGTGTTAAAACTCACAGTGCTACAGTCTATTCATAAAAGCTCCTGTCACTGGAATTTTATTAACTTGAAATTGAACGATAGTGTTCCAAGTTTCAACAATGAAGGTATGGATTGAAATAGAAGAAATATTTCAGTTGATTTTGCTAGGTTATTTAAGTAAATAAATATTTCGCAGTAATCTGTTGTACAGAAATTATTATGTTCATCATCGTTGATATCTTTAATATTTACTGAAATCTTGGCCAGTGTGTAAGTAAAATGTTATGAAATGTCAAAACGAATACTGTAATGTGTACATACTTTACTGACCACATGTAGCAATTACAGTGAATTGAAAGGAATGTATACCAGGTTAAATATGTACATACAAAGACATATTTAGAGCTAATTATGTTCTAGGCAGGTAGCAACAAATTGTATAGATGGGGTAAGCTGGTAAATAGTATTACCCACTGAAATCTATGACACAGATAGCAGAAAAACAAATACCTATTATTAGAACAATCTGACTTGGAAGTTCACCTATACTTTTAGGCTGAAGAGCACATCTGAATTTGACGGAAATTGTGGTGGGTAGAGAGAATTGTGAGGGTTGGGTGGGTGGGTGCCAAGTGGGGTTGAGGGAACTGCTAAACCTGAAGGCTGGAGGGTAATAGTTCAGAGGAGGTGGTAGGCAAGTTTGTACAATTAGACTGGTCTGAAAGTGAGGGAAGGTGAGTAGAGTTTCTAAAGGGCCATGATTAGGCTCTTGGAGTCAAGAGGGGTCTTTTGGCAGGGACCAGACTCAAACGACATGATCAGTGGGAACAAGAGGCATCTCATGAAGTTGAGACAAAACTCTGACTGGGTAACAAAAGTGATAAAATCGCCTCATCGTCTAATCTGCCCTTTTTGGATCTAAGAGGTCGATATAAAATCTAATGAATTGGCTCATTGGTTGTCAGAGTGCGAGTACTCACCTAATGGTGTCTTTCTTTTTCTTTTTTTGTAGAGTTGGAGTAAATGAAACAAGTAGCCATTAGTGAGGACTGTAGAGGAAATTTCACGCTGAAAATGCCTTTGCCAACAGGCTAAGATTATTATTCTGCCCCACTGCAGAAACTATATAGGAACAAATTTACAATGGTCACCTAGTCAATGTTGCTTTTGACTTCTGTTTCCAAACGTGGGGTTATGTCTTCGCTATCTAAAAAAATGGCACAAAAACAGAAAAAAGGGAAATAAGAAGTAAAAATTAGAAGAGGCGGAATTCTGATTTTACACGAGAAACTTGAACAAATTTATAATGTAATTTGATTTACTGTGCGATTGGTTGTAGTGATGATAAGTCAGGTTCATGGTTTCTACATTGTAATCTGTAAAGAGCGTGCTCAATAAAACAAACATAAGAAAACTAATTCAGTCGAAACCAGTACTTTCACACTGGTGATACAGTACTTTCTTTTTTTACAGTACTTTCTGGTGATAAAACTTCGAAAATGCGCATATAAGTTTCAGCTTAATTATTTATTCATTTCGTAATCTACAGATTAAAAAATTTTGAAAACATTAAATGGGGAAGTGCAGTTGGGCTCCATGTTTGTTTCCTCTACTGGTGTGTTTCACTATTATGAATTGCTCTTTCTGTTGCCGATTGAATACTGATGCCATTAACCCCTAAAGGAAACCTGAGGTTGTCGAACCCACTATCTTAAAAGCTCCCTTTCATCGTATGTGAGAATACATTACCCATCACAGGCAAGAGTTGACTACGTCACCTAATCGCACGAGTAGTGTTAGTACCTTCGGTCCTGTAATCTTGACTCCTGGTTTATTATTGATTGAATATACCATCAAGAAGTTGGTATTTTGTAGTGTAGCCTCTTGGACCAAACCACTAATGGAAGCACATGGTTGCGATCACCTTGTAACCATGTTCACTGCTATCAACATCCATCATGCTCCAAAATGACGTTACGGTTGATACTTTTATTGCTGTCTGCTGTAAGACCTATTATATTTTTTTAAATTAAAAAAAAAAAAAAAGATAAAAGCATCGAAAATGTTGAAAAAAATTTAAATCTCTCATTCTATTCCCCAACATGGTGGTTGAACCTACATAGTGAATGCGGGATAATCTTGAATGATTTAATGTATTTGAACACTTATGCCTTTTAACCAATGGAGCTGTAATATTTTGTTGGTCTTTATTTATTGCTCACGTTCTTTGTATAATTAAGGCTAGACGTATAGTTTGGGCTCGGAAATGTCAAACCAGTTCTTATTAAATTCTTGAAATGTGGCATTTGTGTTAGTTACTTGGAGATTCACGGAATCAAGCACCTCATGTTTTTGTGGAAGTTGACGCTCATGTGTATAGACGTGATACTTTTCGACCCAGTGCCATATTTCGTACTCAAATGTTTTTGTTAGTTTTTTTTTTTCGCTCACCAGGTACATACTACACTACTGAAAATAATTCATCATGCCATTGGCGACTTGAAGTCCTTACACTGTCTTCCTTCTAACATGTGGAATTTTCATAACTGAACGATGAATCGCATTTGCGTTGTAACTTGTTATATTTCCCTCCTATTCCTTATTCTTTTCAAGCTTCACATAAACTAACATATTCTTAATGCTTCCAAATGATTTGATGTCAATTTTTTGAATTTTGGTGGGCATTTGAGTGTTATAAGACTTGATAGTTTACTCTTAATGACTAATATAATAAGATGTATATACGTATGAGTTCAACACAATCAAGGGTCGCTAGTTATGTATTTACCTAGTGTAATTTTATATTGATTTGTGAGAGACAATAGATAATTGTATATAGCCATAATTATTAATTTTAAGATACTATCATGAGTAATATTTTCATATTCTATTGCCAGCGGAAGTTGACCTGCCCCCTCCAAAAAAGCTCGCTGAGTCTGATGATTGGTGTGCATTGATCATTTGAATGATTTAGCTATGGTGAGGAATTCATTGGTAAATTGTCATGTATATCTTCTTAATTGGAATGGGAGGGAAGGGGTTTGTCTTAAGACTGGTTTGAATCTTATGTAATTAATGGAAGCAACAGTGTGGAAGTCCTGCTTGCTACCTTTCCCGTTCATATTGCTTGAAGTTATAATGTTGACATTCCTATTGGTTGCCAGATGAGTATATATATATATATACTTTTTTTTACTTGCTATGAAAGCCAAATTGTCTATTTCAAATTATCAAGGAAACCTATGAAAGTCGTAGTACTTACTGTCTGATTTTGATGGGCCTGTTGAAATTTTCTCACAATGGTGTATTTTATTGAACTACAAAAGTAATGTGCACCATACTCGTGTGTTGTTAACACAAAATTCTATTCCCCTACATTCTATCCTAAACTTAGTACCTAACTAGTTCTTTGAATGACAAAACGAGTGTGTTAGTTTTTTGACTAGTCACAGTCAGTGGTGGTGATATGAACTTATAAGTTTTATGTACATGTTTATTGTGTTCTAATTATACCCCTTTTTCTTCTTGTTTGCTTGAAGTTGTTTATTTGGGTTATTCATTTCTTTAATTAAGAGTAGTTTAAACACCCTTAAAGTAGTTGATGATTAATTCTTGCCCCTTGATCAGTCGTAAGAAATGCTGAAGTTAGTTAATTTTCTCACCTGATTTCTGCTCTGTTGTCCTGATTTCTTCTTAGCTCTACCCACGTACTTGTCGTCTCCTGCAGCCTCGAAAGTAAGCTCTTACTTTGGCTTCTTTGAAGTGAGTTGAATCCAAACTATTCCCTCATTAGTGGATCATTGTACGATGTGCCTTGGTGATGAATAGGCATTAATTAATGCGATTTAGACCACTTCACCGGCTTAGTGTTGATGGGCTTTCATTTAAGTGTGTCAGATGAATTTGTCCTGCATCAGTTTTATCAAGTTGTTCGCGGTTCTCTGGTTTATTTTGTTCCCCATTCATTTCTGTTTAGTTTACTTACATTGTTTAATGCTTATGAAAATTTTTATTGGGTTTAATGGGTTATGCCAAGGTTATATATATAGTTGTTGTATGAGTATCGTACCATTTGTGTTTCTGAAATGTGTTGTGTATTAATAGTCAATATACGTTTAAAAAACATTTCCCATGTTGAATGTATTGTGGCTCCTTATGGCAGACTTCTGGATAGCCGGGCAGCTCAGCACTGACCCCTCCCCCCCCTTCAAACACACCTATGACAAAACAGTATGATGTGTCTAGAGCTCGGGTGGTGAGTACCGATCCTTCAAGACTAGTTGTACACCTCACTCCTGCTTCTCTTGAAGAAGACACCTTGTTGAGATGAACCACCAAATCTCGTGTGTGCCAGTGGATCCTATCATGGCACCATTCTGAACATTGTGTTCATGCGTGCAGTGATTTATGTTAACACTTTATCTTTACGAGCCTTATGTATGTTCTGCATCGTCCATGATACCCTCCTAGCAGTACATTCAGGAAGGATCTTCTCTGCAGAGTTATGACTCTGAGTAGAATTGGGTGACGTACAAGTTTGTATCTCATCTGAGTATTTGTGTTATATAACATATTAAAAAATAAACACTCCAATGTTTGCATCCTTCATCATTCTTAATGGTTTACTACTGCCTGGAGATATAATCACGTTCTGGGAGTAGTGTCTTATTAATTGGAAATCATGTTACCATCTTTTTACTTGGCTCTACAAAGTAGAAAGGAAAGTTGCGTAATTGGCTTGAAAAAAAAAAAAAAAAACGTAATGGGCCAACTTCCAAGCCGTACAACTATTGAAGGCGAATCTTTCTAGATCGGGAGAGGGGGGAGTGTCATGGATCACTGTCACAGCTAGTAGTAGGTGTTGGGCGTTCTTCTTCTCAAAAGTAAATAATTCCTCATTGCAAAGCTTGAGACAGTGAGCGATGGGTCAGAGCTATGTAGAAGGTAGGAGAGGGAGGGTGAGAGTTGGAGTGTGTGGCTTGTAGATCGACTTTGGAAGTGATAAGTGAATTAATAGTGAAAATCTGGGAATGTGTACACAATCAATGTTGGGATTCAAAGTTTTGTGATAAACCAGCCAGAGTTTAGGAATTTCGGAGGGGAATCTATGTGGTCACCATAGTAACTCATACTCACTCCCAATCGATGGGATTCGTCATCCTGGGTCATGTTTTAAATATTCAAAGTTATACCCGGTTAACGTCTAGCAACGAATTGAAGATTTGATCGCTTGCCCTGAAGTCATGGATGGCCCGAAACATGATTTTGAGACATATTCAGAATCACGAGGTGAATATCTACCTGGGGCATTTTTCAAATATTCGAAATTATACCCAGTTAACGTGTAGCAACAAATAAAAGATTTGATCGCTTGCTGTGAAGTCATGGATGGTCCAAAACATGACTTTGAAACATATTCAGAATCACGAGGCTTTGACAAAGGTTAACACAGCCACATCGTCTTCTAATTACTAGAAATCATAATTTATCCAAATCTGCTCTGTTGAGGGCTGACGAGGTATTGACAGGCTGTATGGTTAAGTAACTCTAACTGCATTCATCTGTGAGCGTGGTTACATCTTAACATCACAGTGACCTCAATAGGAGACTGATCGTGATTCAATTTACTAACATCTGTTACCTTGACCATGGTTACAATGGTTTTGGTGAAAACGACCCTCGGCTGAAAGGCTCTCGTCAGAATAAATATTGCACTTTTGCTGAGACCCCCTAGAAACGATACCTGTTATAGAACCTCAGTGAAGACCGCAAGTTTGTATGGTCGCGGCGGATGATTTCTATTGTGAAAGAGTTTTTTCAGGGTGGGACAGAAGAGTTGGTTGATGTGAGCCAGAATCAATAACGTGTTCAGACTTTCAAAAATGCTGGACGAGGATTCACTGATTCTGCAATAGCTACTGAAATAGCCACCACTTTCCAGTTCCATTACTCTGATTGTTCGACGGAACGAAGTGAGTACCATTCTATAGTAACCTTACGCACACATACACACACACACACACAAAAACGACACCGTCAGAATAGTTGACACAAATGTGTTTGTCGATGAAAAAAAGAAGTATGAAAACTGTTATTATGCAACTCAGCGGGGGAGCATAACTTCAATGTATAGTTGAAAAAACAGGAGGAGAACACGCAGTAATAGAATAATCTTACCTCTTCGGTTGTTGACACACAAGTGGAAATCGTTTACCAAACAAAAACTGTGACGATAATTATCCACGTAATAAAATAGGAGAAGTGTAACCAGTTTCCGATATTTGCAAAATGGAAAGGTTCATGCACTGTTCCAATTACCGAATATAAGGAGAACGCGACACAAGAAAAGATTGAAACACCCAGGCAGGCGTTGATTTTCCTGAGAAGTCCAATAAAAAAATAATAAGAATGTATCAAGTTGACTATGCCGTGATTTTTGAATTCATCGTCGTTGTTCAAACAGAAGTTCAAATGAACCAGCGCTTCTCTGATGAACGCGATGTACCAAATGTATTCAGCATTCCGAGCTAACATTAGGAGCTAATGAATGAAATAACCAATATCTAATTTGAAGTTATCGCAATACTTTGAATTGAATGCCATGAAACAAATCGTGAAAAGGGAGTACCATATCAAACACATTCTGATCTCTTTGGGACACTGGATGCAAATTAATTTTCGGTTGTTGAGAACTATAGCGAAATCCCTCAACATTTCTTCGAAGGGTCTGAAGTGGCTCAATTTGAACAGATAGAAGGTGGTGAATAAAAAGGCAATAAAAATGATATGCCCAAAATAAGTGAGTGTATGTGCAAGAGACCCACGAATTTCGTAGTAAGAAAGATACGCCGATGGGAGAGTCATCATACGAATCACAAGTCCCAGAAATAACGAGCATTTTGATAGAGAAATGGAGTTCTCGTGGAGGTTAAAAGGAAATACTCCCAAGAAGGGGAGAGCTGCTAGGAATATCTGGGAAGGTCTGTGTAAAATTATGTTAGCGAACAGTCGGGCTGGTGAGGTGGAACTAGTGACGCGGGTTAACGCTCCCAATGAAGTAGCAAGACAGCAAGCGTATCAGATAACGTCCTTTTTAAAAGAAAAGAATGGAAGAACTGTCAACTACTTCAAACACTATCATTCGTCTCATTTAAGAGTGTCGCATTAACTATAAATTGATATTACCTCGAAGGTTTCAGAACATCACAATGCCCTGTCAATTCTATGATCTGCCATGTATAAGAGCTGTCGTTCTTCGTTCAACGCATTTCTACTCAAATCCATCACGGAGAACAAAATGTAAATACTGATTGGCTAAAAGTTCGTGGTGAGTCTGATCAAAATCGTTGCAGCGGTGGCTGAGAAAATGAGAAAACCCAACTTCCAGAATTGAGAGACTCTCTATGATCTGATGTGCTGTAGCTTACCGTTCAATTGTCAGTTAAAAAAATAGTTGTGGGACACAAAATGTGATTATGGATTACTAATAGACACTTTGACTGGTTAATGAAGTTCACATTCATTTTTTTTGGGCACATATTGGTTATTGTAGCTTTGTGCAATGACGGAGGGTCATATAGGAAGTAAGTATTGACTACTTGTAAACACCCTGTGAGTAGATAATCGATTTTATAAAAGATTCGAAAACCCCTCAGTTTGATTCTGCGACCTACGCCCCAGTTCACATTAGTTTTGCGGATATATTTACGTGAGACAAAAGTTATTTATTGGGAAAAGGAATGCTGGAAATTTCGTTAAAACCATTATAACCGTTTTTGAGAAACATTTGAAGTTTCTCGAGATTTACACAAAAATGTGTAACATTTTTACCCCTCACCGCACTGCCATTCAAAATCTTATTTGTCTATTTGCTTTGGGCTTCCTCCAAACATTGTGTCCAACCCTTCCTGACCTGAAGCCAATTGTCTGTAGCTGCAGGAAAGTACAGCATTTCCTAAGCTAATAGCAGTTTTCCATTTTGTACTTTATAAAATGGTCTCTTCCCACCGCTCAATTTACCCTCTCTCCAACTTACTCCAAAACCCAATGAAAACAAACATTCATCTATCAGATTTCTTGCTACTCACAGCTTACTGACTCTCTCTCCACTTTAGTACCCAGTTCACATATTCAGAGCCTCCTCCAAACTTCCATCCCTCTGTCTTGTACTAAGAGAACTATCGTTTTAACCACGTGATCTTGTAATCAAAGCTCTATCGTGCTAAGCAAGTGTATCAATACAGTTCAATTCATGAGTCTAGTTCTCTCTCTTTTTCGTGCACCTAACAACCTTTATGCTTGCTATACCAGTTATGTCCGCTTCATGAGGCACAATGCACGACTCCACCGGAGTGGCAGGGGTGGGAGAATAAATACTCAATATTTGTGTTAAATCCGATTCACTCATTTATAAAGATGAAGAGAAACCCAACTACTCTAAAAGCCTTGTGAAACACACATTAGTGTGTAACTCCAAAGAAGGAAGACAGTTAGACGATTGCTAAAATAATAGCAATTGTTTAACTGTCTTCCTTCTTTGGAGTTACAAATTGAATAAGAGTCCTTTAATATATTCTTCAGAATTTATAATGCGATCATGTTATATGTTACCATTTTACACGAGGTTTCATAACTCGAAAAAAAAAAACACGTATAACCTTCTGAAATAGGTAACCACAGGTAGTTTGTGTGTTCTCTGCCACAAGGGTGAGAACCAAGAGTGGTACAGTTCGGCTGCTAAATTATGTAACTACATAATTTACATCTCCGTTAGTCGGTGACTCTTCATCTACAGGAAAAGAGTATGGAACTAACTTAGAGCTAAGAAAAATATCTGGTGCGTAGCAACACACAACTTTCCGCCACCCCCGTAATTTCGAACACCACCTACATAGACGGGCGCTATATCTTCGTTCAACGCATTTTTACAGGAACATTTATAGAGAACAAAATGTAGGGACTAGTTAGCTGAGAGTACTCCGAATGTTTGATCGAAATCGTTAGAGCCGTTTTTGAGAAAATTGAAATACCGATCAATTAATGTTCGACGAATCTCCTTTTCTCAGTTAACTTGGCTTATATCTCCGTTCAACATATATATACAGAAATAATTATAGAGAACGAAATGTGGGTATGGGTGACTAAAAGACACTCTGAACGATTGATCAATTTTGGTGAAGCAGTTACTCCAGAATTTACGGAAATGTTCGAAAAAACGTTATTTTTTACACATTTTGATTTTTATCTCTGTTCAATGGACCGTCACAGGAACATTTATTGGAAAGAATATGTAGGTATTAACTATTCGAAAACATCCTGTGAGTTTGGTGAAAATCGCTGAGGCCGTTTTGCCAAAAGCGTAAAACCTATTTTTGGTTCAGGGGCCCATATCTCCGTTCACCGTATTTTCATGGATATATGTATAGAGAAGTAAAGTTAGGTATTGATCAGGAAAAGATAATTTGAAAGTTTAATCAAAATCGTTAGAGCCGTTTTCGAGAAAAATGCGAAAAACCCTAGTTTTTGGTACATTTTCGTCCCCCCCCCCTTCCCATCGGTCGAAATCGTCCATAACCTTATTTTGGTGTCTACAAAAAATAACGAACAAAACAAAAAAAGAACCAGCTCAATCGGATCAGCCGTTCTCCCGCAAATCGAACTACAGACACACACACACACACATACACACACACGGACCACGCGCCGAAATTAGGTTTTTTAGACTCAGTAGGGTCTGAAACGTAAAGATCTGAAGAAAACTCAAATTTTTTTTTTGGGCCGATTACTATACTTTCCTTCCCTTCGGGTAGCGGAAAGTAAAAATTTGCTGCTCTATGTTGTGATCTACAATCTACTTCATATATACACAATGAAACTCTCTTTTTACTTTCCGCTACCCGAAGGGAAGGAAAGTATAGTAATCGGCCCAAAAAAAATTTGGGTTTTCTTCAGATCTTTACGTTTTGAGGCCTACTGAGCCTAAAAAACCTAATTTCGGCGCGTGGTCCGTGTGTATGTGTGTGTGTATGTGTGTGTGTGTGTGTGTGTGTATGTGTGTGTGTATGTGTGTGTGTCTGTAGTTCGATTTGCGGGAGAACGGCTGATCCGATTGAGCTGGTTCTTTTTTGTTTTGTTCGTTATTTTTTGTAGACACCAAAATAAGGTTATGGACGATTTCGGCCGATGGGAAGGGGGTGGGGGACGAAAATGTACCAAAAACTAGGGTTTTTCGCATTTTTCTCGAAAACGGCTCTAACGATTTTGATTAAACTTTCAAATTATCTTCTCCTAATCAATACCTAACTTTTCTTCTCTATACATATCTCCATGAAAATACGGTGAACGGAGATAATGACCTATGAAGCAAAAATAGGTTTTTAAGCTTTGGCAAAATGACTTCAACGATTATCATCAAACTCTCAGGATATTTTCGAATAGTTAATACCTACATATTGTTCTCAATAAATGTTCCTCTGAAAGTCCATTGAGCAGAGATAAAAATGAAAATGTGTTGAAAATAACGTTTTTCGAACATTTCCGAAAGTTCCAGGGTAATTTTTCACCAGATGTGATAAATCCTAATGAAGTGTCTTTTAGTCACCCATACCAACATTTTGTTCTCCATAACTATTTCTGTATGTATATGTTGCACGGAGATATAAGCCACGTTAACTCAGAAAAGGAGATTTGTCGAATATTAATTTATCGGTATTCGTATTTTCTCAAAAACGGCTCCAACGATTTCGATAAAACTTTCGGAGTGCTCTCAGCTAACTAGTCCCTACATTTTGTTCCGTATAAATGTTCCTGTAAAAATGCGTTGAACGAAGATATAGCGCCCGCATGTGTAGGTGGTGTTCGAACTTAAAGGGGTGGCGGAAAGTAGTGTGTTGCTACGCACCAGATATTTTATATTAAATGGCCCTTTCTTAATTTCATCTAATTTATTTCTATTTAATCTGTTGCCGTTTGAAACATACACTAAATCGCCTTCTTGAAATGCGTGTTCTTTCCTACTTTGATCCTACTACTTATTCCTCTCAAAATTCGCCTTGGAATTTTCAAGTGCTTTCTGCCAATCAGCACTCGGATCCGTATCACGTTTTAATTCTTCTGGAACTATGTCAGATGTTATTCCATATAAAAGATAAGCAGGCGCGAAATTTGTTGTTCCGTGAGGGGTATTGTTGTATTTCTTGGTACAAGTCTCTGCGATAGTAGTCCATGACTGTTCATCATCCATCTCATTGATTCGGCAACGTATCCTGCTCACCAGGGTTTGACTTAACCGTTTGTTCAATCCATTAGATTGTGGTTTATCTACTGCCGTGTAGAGAAGACCAATGCTTTTATTGTCTAGGTATGTTCTGAAATTCCTAGAATTAAACACACCGTATTGGTCTACTAGCAACGTTTGTATTTTGTTTTCTTTTGCCACTATTTCGATCAATTTGATGAAATCAGTGGCATCTTGACCACTAGAAGTTCGGATCCATGCATATCTCGAAAAATGGTCGACAAGTAGATGCATGTATTTCTTGGTTGAATTATTCCCAGCAAAACCACCAATCGTGTCGATGGACATGATATGATACGGGTAATCTGCAGGGCCCAACTTCGAGAGCAATCCGATTGCTCTTCCAGTTCTAGATTTATTTCGAATACAAACTTCACAAGCACTACAGAATTGATGTATAAGTTTATCCATATTTTTAAAGTAGTGGAAGGGTCTCAATTTTTCAGATGTTTGGTTTGTGGCAATATGCCCGTAGAAGTGGTGAATTTTTTCAATCAAGTCAAGTCCTAATTCTGGTGACACATAGATTCGCTTCCTATTATTCAGCATCTTGAAGCTAATCTTGTCATCTTTAAATACCTTCTTAGAAGCCACGATCTCATCGGTGATTTTTGCTTGATCTTTTATTATGTCATCTAGTTGAACCATATTACTTTCCGCTACCTGAAGGGAAGGGAAGTATAGTAATCGGCCCAAAAAAAAAATTTGGGTTTTCTTCAGATCTTTACGTTTTAGACCCTACTGAGTCTAAAAAACCTAATTTCGGCGCGTGGTCCGTGTGTGTATGTCTGTATGTGTGTGTGTCTGTAGTTCGATTTGCGGGAGAACGGCTGATCCGATTGAGCTAGTTCTTTTTTTGTTTTGTTCGTTATTTTTTGTAGACACCAAAATAAGGTTATGGACGATTTCGGCCGGTGGGAAGGGGGGGGGTGGGCGTGGGGGACGAAAATGTACCAAAAACTAGGGTTTTTCGCATTTTCCTCAAAAACGGCTCTAACGATTTTGATTAAACTTTCAAATTATCTTCTCCTAATTAATACCTAACTTTTCTTCTCTATACATATCTCCATGAAAATACGGTGAACGGAGATATGGGCCCCTGAAGCAAAAAGAGGTTTTTTACGCTTTTTGGCAAAACGGCTTCAGCGATTTTCACCAAACTCACAGGATGTTTTCCAATAGTTAATACCTACATATTCTATTCAATAAATGTTCCTGTGACGGTCCATTGAACAGAGATAAAAATCAAAATGTGTCGAAAATAACGTTTTTTCGAACATTTCCGTAAATTCCAGGGTAACTTTTTCACCAGATGTGATAAATTCTAATGGAGTGTCTTTTAGTCACCCATACCAACATTTCGTTCTCCATAATTATTTCTGTATATATATGTTGAACGGAGATATAAGCCAAGTTATCTCAGAAAAGATTTGTCGAATATTAATTTATCGGTATTCCAATTTTCTCAAAAACGGCTCTAACGATTTCGATCAAACTTACGGAGTACTCTCAGCTATCTAGTCCCAACATTTTGTTCTCCATAAATGTTCCTGTAAAAATGCGTTGAACGAAGATATAGCGCCCGCCTATGTTGGTGGTGTTCGAACTTAAAGGGGTAGGGGAAAGTTGTGTGTTGCTACGCACCAGATATTTTCACCTTCAAACAGTGTTCTTCATCTTCAAAGATCTCTAGAACTGGGTTCCTGGATAAAGCGTCAGCTTCTATGTTGTCCTTGCCTTCTTTATAAGTGACTTTGAAGTTGTACTGCGACAGATACAACGCCAAATCACCCAACGCTTCATCTGTGCATGATTTACACAATAAATTGATAAGTGTTGCCAATACACAATCGCCTCTTTTATTGCTAGGCATTCCAAATACATTATTTCTTTCTTCATTTGACCAGGTGTCACTTGGTCAGGTGTTTCTTGGAAAAATAAGCAACCGGATGTAGAATAGTTTGGGGTTGTTTCAAAACTGTACCCACGCCTGAACGGCTTGCATCAACTTCTATAACTACATCTTTGTCATGGTCATAAACGGCTAAGACAGGTGATGAACAAAGATATTTTTTTATATCTTGAAAGCATGATTCACATTCATCAGACCATTTGAATTTTGTATTCTTTTTTAATAGATCATGTAATGGAGTTAGTTGCTCAGTACAATGATCTATGAATTTTCGGTAAACGTTGATTTTCCCTTGAAGTTGACGAACCATTTTCTGTGTTGTAGGTCGCTGAAATTCTTTTATTGCTATTAAATTGTCTCTTTTCGGACGAACCTTGCCCAATTCTATAGTGTGGCCTAAGTACTTCACCGATTGTAACGCTAAACCAAATTTCATTTACTTTACTTTACAGCTTCAAAAACCAAGCTCAAATGTTTTAAATGGTCCTCAAAAGATTGCAAAAAAATCAAAATGTCATCTATGTAATTTACACAAAATTTAGACAAATTGTGTTTACGCAAAATACCTGCAAGAATTTGTTGAAAGATAGCTGGCGAGTTTTTAAAACCGAATGGTAGAACTTTCCACTGCCAATGACCTTTTTGTGTTATGAATGCTGTCTTTTTACGGTCTTTCATTCGAAGGGGAATAGACCAAAAAGTGGAATTGATATCCAATGCAGTAAACCAACAGCAGTCATCAACATCCACCGCTAGATCGTCGATTCTTGGAAATGGTTGGGGTTCAGGCACCACTAATTTATTTAGTTCCCGAAAGTCAACACGTAGTCTTGTTCTCTTCCCCTCATCTTTTTTAAATCTAAGGTTACAGGTGCTGCAAAAGGTGAGCTTGATTCCTCAATGAAATCATTCTCTATTAAGCGTGAGATTTGTGAGTCTATCTCCTTTTGGTCAGGAAATGAACATCTATATGGTTTCCGTGAAACGTATCTGTCCTCCTTGAATTTAATGTGAGCCTCACCAGCTCCAACTATGCCCACATCAAACTTACGAGAGGCCAAACACCTCTGATATTCACTTAACAAGTTCCTAATATCTCGCTGTTTGTTCCTGTCCAAATGGTTTAATTTTATATCAGAAAATTTCCCATCATTATTTAACGTCTGCAACGTCGATTTATCTTCTCTCATTCCAATCTTCACTGGATTTATGTCAAAAGTCATATTGTTCACTTCTATGGCCTTATCGTTTATTTTCTGTTTAATCCGTAGATTTTCATCTTTGTATGAGCTTATACTTTTTTATAGCGTCTAATCCAAGTAATAAATCATAATTGAAATTACTGTTCTTAACTTCAAATAGGTTCACAGTGTCCTCTACTTCTCCAATTTTTAAACGTAGGCTAGCCCGGCTCTGGCAAAAGTTCACACTGCTAATAGTTTTTAGAATACTCCCATCAGAATGTAATTTTGATTTCAGTAAACGAACCCGCTTGATCTGGATTAATGTATACGGTGTGAGTTTTTCCGGGCTATTTAGTTTTTTGAACTACTTTCATCACTCATTTCTATTCCCAAAAACAGGGACCCCCTCGGTCCTCTCAGGGACATCATTCAGTTCTGTAAAATGAACTGCGTTTCTATTCTGTGTTTGCTTGTTTCTGCATACAGAAGTTGGGTGAAAACGATTTTTATAATCCAGTCCCTCGCATATGGTGCATGGTCCCTTAGGCATATCATTTGGTCTTTCAATTCTCTTGACTTTCCTTGCTTTACGAAGTAGAAAGGAAATTTATGTAATCGGCAGAAAAAAATTTTTTGATTTCTCTTCAGATCTTTACGTTTCAGACCCCCCTGAGTCCGAAAAACACTATTTGGGAAAATGGTCTGTGTGTGTGTGTCTGTGAACGATTTTTAGAGAAAACCACCGTACCAAATCAGCTCAAACTTGATATCTAGCCCGGAAGTCACTATGGGACGCCAAAAATAAGGGTATGAAAAAAATCCATCGAAATTTAACTATAGTTATCATAGTGATCAAAACACCTAATATTTTTTTTTTCTCAAAAACGGCTCTAACGATTTTGATTAAATTTTTTATATTGGTAGCTCCAAATATGGCAACTACACCATAAAATTCCCATTTGTGGGAAAATGACGAGAGCAGCACAATAAATTACCAAAACTTTAGACGAAATCGGTTTTAGCGCGGTTTTTAGAGAAAACAACCGTACCAAATCAACTGAAACTTGATGTCTAGCCTACAGGTTACCATGGGACGCCAAAATAAGGGTATGGACAAAATGTACCGAAAGTTAACTATAGTTATAATAGTGATCGAAACACCAATTTTTTTTCCTCAAAAACGGCTCTAACGATTTTGATTACATTTTTTATAAAGATAGCTCTCAATAAGACAATTATACCATAAAATTCCCATTCGTGGGAAAATGACGAAAGCAGCACAATAAATTATCAAAATTTTCGACGAAAAGCGTTTTTAGCGCAGTTTTTTTCTTATAAACTCCGCTGGAATTTTTGTAGAATGTTGAAATAAATTAGTATTGTAGTCCAATCCGATACCTAAAGATTGAGTGTTTAAAAACGCTCATGAGATACATGGGGCTCACTCCAGAAATTCCTGAATTTCAACTTTTGCCGTTTTGCTTACTACCAGTTCTAAACTTTTTACCCAATAACTCTTCAAAAGTAATTACTATCTTTCTCAAAAAAATTTGTGTTTACAGCCTCATTAATTATCTGTGTACCAATTGCTCAATAATGGTGTTGCAATGAGTACGAGCAGCACAATAAAATCTGGAACTGTAAGCACTACCGCTTCCTGCTGCCGCAAACCGTTGTTTGACCAAGTTCAAATTAACTGAGTGATAAATGAATTGATTAAATAGAATTAGCCATGTACAACGTGAATTGTTGTAGAGCTAAGGAAAGTGTTGCAATGCACCAGATATTTTTAACTATACTGGTATTAGCGTCCTCCGTCTCTACATATTGCTAGCCTTCAGATCTTTTCTGCATCACGTAGGAGTCATTGGATGTTTTTAGCTCTCTCAAAAGATCATTTATGTTCACAATTATCTATCTTGAACGTCAAGTGGCAGGCAATACACAATTGGGTAAATCCTATACATTTCGAGCATATGCTTGTCAGCTTCCAACAGTAAACGTTTCTTTTTCAGAACAAAATCAATTAGCGAACCGGACATATATTTGTAAGCAAATGCAACACGAATTGCAGTCCAACTCTTTTTTCCATAAAGCAATAAAAAGGACGATTTCCATGTATCCCAACCAGCCAATGAAAACTTGATTAGACATGAACTGTACCACTCTTTTACAGTACCTTCTATAGATAATTTTAACGCTTCTACTCTAGTGGCACAATAAAATATTTTGAATCTGTTACACTCTTTTTCAAAAGACGTTACCCAACTCACCGCTTCTTGCTTTTCATTGACCTTGATTAACAAAAACTTATGTTCTACTTCACTTAATGGTACCTCATGAATCTCTAATTCCTTAATTCGTTTAATTAGAAACAATTCGTTAGCAGATGTGTCTTCTAATGGAGTACTGCTGGCACCAGCTTCATCCAAGTTGTATTCCTCGAAGTAGTGATCCTGAATTCTAAAGTTGTTGTCTTCATCCATATAGGTCTCTTTTAATTCGGTTTTGAACGCTACCGCAATTTTCCTGTAACCTCCCACTTTTGAAATTGAATTTTCACTACTTACAATCGTTTTTATTGCCAGTAGTTCGTTGTGAAAATCCAAATTCTCCAGATGATCTGGTGGGGCAAACCATGTTTTCTTGTTCACAGACAACGCTGTTAATTCGTATTCAGCTTCTCCTTTCTTGATGATGAGGACGTGCAGTTTCTTACTTGAAGCCATGGCTGAGTAGAATTCTTATTCAATTTGTAACTCCGAAGAAGGAAGACAGTTAGACGATTGCTAAAATATGTAACTACATAATTTACAAGTGTAACACGCTAGTTTATGAGTGATCATGAAAACCAGTTATTGCTGAAGCTTGGCCGAAGAGAAGTTTGACGGCGTTGTCCTTGGTCTGGTAGGAGTTTCATTGCCGTAAAGTTGAAGCAAAACAACCAAATAACTAACACATGCTGCGATCATCTTTAACAACAACACGTTCTTTTCAAAATCTTTCAAGATATTCCATAGTTAACATTCATAAAATGATTTCAACTTACTGAACAGCCCAACTTATAGTTCACATTGTAACTTCGGAAAACGCGGTGGTACACCGATGGTTCAGTCATGGGAGGCAGAGCTGGACTGGGCATTGTTGGGCCCAACTACAGTCTGGCTAAGCCGCTGGGAGAGTACGCCACGATATTCCAAGCTGAAATCCTAGCTATAAAGATCTGCGTGGAAGAGATCCTGTCTAAGGGACTCAAGGGCAAGCGGATCTACATATTCTCGGACAGCCAGGTCGCATTAAAGGCCATTGCAGCCTATAGCTTCAGGTCCAGGCTGGCTTCATGCGCTCAAGCAGCTCGGCGCTCACAATAGCCTTTCCCTCATCTGGGTGCCGGCCCACAGGAGGCATGAGGGCAATGAAAAGGCCGACCAACTTGCGAAGAAGGGCACAGAAGCCCTACCCATTGAGCTTGAACCTCACGTAGGTATGACCAAAAGTCACCTGAACCGTTTGGTGGCCCAATGGGAGACACAGGAAAATAGCGCCCATTGGCATCGCCAGCCACGACTTAGACAATCGAAAAGGCTTGTTACGCCTTCTGGTCAAAGGGCAAAGGCGATGCTGACAATGTTTATGCCTAAGAGCAGTTCTATTTGTTTACTTTCTTTTCTTTTCGTTTACTTATTGGTCAGCCTTGAACTTCACCTCACATCTTCACTATTGTTATTACCTCCCTCCATCACCTGAACCGTCTCCACCGTTTTTCGTCTTCCATCTCCGCCATCATTCTCATTCTTGCTACCCATCGCATCACCTTGGCTCAACCTCTCCTCCTTTTATACATCAGTGGTCAGCAGCATCCACCGAAAATTTCTCTGTCTCCGACTTTGGTTTCCTTCGGTCATCAGCATCCAAAGAAAACCAATATTTCCAAGAATTCGGATTTACTTCGCAACAACGTCCAGCAGTACGAAGTTCTGCATTAACCGGTCAGAGACACGTTTTCTTTTTTTTCTCAATAATTGTGAACAGTGAAGAAGTTTTATTTTCGTCCTTTAACCAATTTTTAATTATCTCGAAGAGACGTTTTGTTTTTTCTTTTGCTGTTTTACTTCTATTTTTCGTATACAAATTGATTTCCACAATCATACCTAAGTGATTCGTTGTTCAGGGTTTGAAGCCTGTACGATTTTTTTATTTGAGAAAAATAAACGGGTGGGGACGAATCCCACGAGAAGGAAAAAAAAAATTACTAAAAGGAAAATAAATACTTTCAAAGGAAATTTGTATTGAAATAACAACTGAAAAACGTTTCTCGTTAACAAAAAAATATAAAAAAACCAAAATGCGTAACTTAAAAAATAGCCACCTTCTCAGGGCGATCGTACAAATAAACTGTTCTACTTCTCTTTTTTTTGTTTATAAATGCACTAGGGAGTTGGCTGATATGTTAAAATAAACAAAAAACTACTCTTTAAATAAACTGTAGGTGAGTCGCGACGGATTGGGCGGACGGCAAATCTTCGAGGGGACTCCTCGAACTGTAAAATAATGAACTTAAAAATAATATTCCCTTGTTGCCCATATATCCTCAGAGCAAAAATCAATGGACTACATACCGGTACGGCAATACAAGTTATTCTCAGTTTGTAGGATTTCTCATACCGAAGCGACGAAATGAACAAAGAAAATAAAACATTCGAGACGACAAAAAGGAGAGCATGTTCGTGCTAATGTCGCTGGCTCCTACACAGACTGCTGCCGAAATGTTGGCGCTTCTCTTTTTTTTGTTTTCTCTTTCCAACTCTTTTTTTTTGTTTTAAATAAAATAATAAAATTCTTCTTTTTTTAAAAAAGGAAATTGAGGAGTTAGTGAATTACTGGGGAGTTCGGTTGAGCTGAGCCACCTGTAGTTTCAACATTGCCCGCAAGATCGCAGGAGCCTCTCCCAGAACCGCTTCCTTCCGGTCGATTTCAAACTTTCACGCCACGAGCCCACCTCTAGCAATTTCTTCAAACAGACACTCTCTAGGAGGGATCTGAGGGTCTTGATTAGCTTTCTCACTGCACACTGACCACTCAGGTATCACCTCAACTAGATGGGCATCTCAGAGGCGGTGGAATGCAGACTCTGTGGTGAGGAGGACGAGACGGTGGAGCATATCCTATGTGAATGCCCTGTCTTAGCAGTCAAACGCATTGGATACTTTGCCCAGGGAATTATTGAACCCCATATCATAGCGGAAGCTGCGGTGAAGGACATACTCGGATTCATAAAGGTATGTACGACGCCTTTTACTAAGGAAGGGCCTGTGTCACAATAGGCCCACACGTGGCCGCAGTGACAAAGGGAATGTCCCGCACTCCCTCGGAAAAGAAAATAAAACATCGGCAAACAGTAATCGTAAGTGGTTCCCTAGCAGCAAAGTGCATATCATTATATATAAATGATGAGCAGTGAGTAGTTATATATTATCTTTCTTCCATTACGTTTTGTAGAAGTTGCTCGGTATTGTTCATCATTACTCGTTTCACTAACAGTTTGTTAAATTTTCCAGTCTGCAACATATCAAAGATGTATATGATCACTGCAAGCAGCAAAAGTCAGCAATAAATATTTTCCTTCAGACGTAGCTACTAGAACTGGCCAGGCTGGTAGGTACCTACAGCAAAAGTAACGGTGCGAGGGAATCATGCGCGTCCCACGCGCGAATCATGCGCCCTTGATGAAACATTAGTTACATTATGCCGTCGAAATGATCGTTTTGTAATCGTACATACCTGAAATATCGCAGCTTCAGATGGACTGACCAGATCCCATGCCTGGCGTGAGCTTGACGTCGTACCTCTTTCTTGTCCAAAGTGTCGTTCAATGAGAGGAATTAGAAGGCGGTAAGTCTCATCAACCACGAAAACTGGTGAGCGCCTCTGAATAGTACCGTAATCCCTAATTCGTTCAAAGAACATTCAACACAGTACATCCAAGGCAATGTTAAAGAAAAAGCGTCTTGAATAGCAAATGCGAAATGAAATCATGAAATAACAACTGCACATAAAACTGCGACGTTCAGTTCGAACTTTCGATTTCTTTGGAGCTCCCCACCAGTCGAATTGACAGGTAAAAGGGCATTCGTAGCCACCAATCTTCTTAGCAGAATAAAAAATGGTATTTGAGTCAAGCAGCGTCAAAAGGATATCGCATGACTTCTTTTCGACAAGATAAACTATAAATAAAATATGTGAACGATAAAAACGCTGCTAACTACTCTTTATTGTCCTCCATCGCAGAATGATTTCACAGCTTGGCGCAGTTTCACCCACCTCGAGAAATGAACTCAAGCCGTTGAGAAACGAGAAACTATCTAACATTATCCCACGAATTCCTTCATGTAGTACATGTCGCCTATGTTTATTCACTTCGTTGACTGTGATCTCATTGTTTCCCATCTAGACACAGTCCTACCCTTCGTTAGACCTGTCCCATTCGACTGAGCATCAAAAAATATCTCGGAAACGATATCAATCACGACGTGAATGCTTTAAACCATCTTTTTCCCATAACAACCATGGGTTTCGTTCGATTGGATTGCCGTGCTGGTGGGGGGGTTTAACGGCTCAACATGGCCCGGACGGCGGATGGGCACTGCAGATTTGGAATACCCATGCTTTGACACTTACAGTACCAAATTTCAATTAGGTGGTTGTAAGAAAACGTTTCGTACCGAAGACATAAGTGCATCATTCAGAATGAACGGCAACTAAATGCCTAATAATTCGCACATCCCGATTCGAAAGGTCTTTTTTTCTCCCTCTACGAACCTGATGCAACTGATGAAAACCCCCTACTGTGGCCTCAAATGGGCCTATTGTATGGGCGTACATGAGCCACCTCATGTCCTCCCCATTCCGCCGTCAACTCCCGCAGAGCTGGACTTTCCTAATGCGGCGGTGTAACAAACGCCGATGGTCGCGAGAGGCTGCCCCGAGCAGCCTCCTCTCTCGCCGCGACTCAGGTGGGTGAAGGTGGCGGCAGCAGTCTTAGCCTTCGCCTCGTGCGGATCGTTTGCCCTTCCTCAAGCGGCTGAAGAAAATATTTTTTTTAAATGTATAATAAATCCCCGTTTCGACTCCGAGGTACGTGTCACTCCTTCAAAAGAAGAAAAATTCAATATTGGGAGCCTAGTCAGTAAAATAAAAATAAATCTTTTCCCCCAGCATCCCGCAGTCGTCACGAATTATACCAGGAGGCACCTCGTCCAGGGATAGACGGCAACCTCGGACTTCCGTCCTACTCATCAGGTGGGATAGACGATTTTAAATGAATATTTTGAAACAAAATTCGAAGAACATTAACCACCTCTACGTCGTTGGAGTCGCCGGAGACCTTATTTTATTTTATTTTATTCGTCATAGATTTTGTCTTGTTTTTTTTGAAAAGTAGAAATCTATTTCTTTCGTTTTTTAAAAATTTTGTAAAGGGTGGCCACTCCAATCTATATTTAATCATTTAATTAATTTTGACAGAAATTAAATTAATTTCTTTTTGGGTGGAAATTTCCGACAAGGACGATTCTTTTTCTTTACTTCCTTCTTCGAGGCCCATCCCTCCTCCACGAGTTGGTCGAGGAATTCCTATATTATAATTATTGTGCGACCGAACATTTTTGCTTAGGATTTGTCGTTACAGCGTCCCCAATACGTCTCCACTATTCTCGCGCAAAACCTTGAGGTGCAACCTTCTCCAGCCGCGTGATCCTCAAGCACTCTAAGGCGCACTGCAGCCAGCCCCTCACACGTACACAGTACATGCTAGTCGACTCAGAACCTGAGATCTCTGTACCTCTGACTTACCAAACGTTTAGCATTCGTATACTATCTCTCTCCAGACTGAGGATCTCTCTTGTTCGCTCATAAGAGAGTTCGATAAACAGTCTTGACTGCCCTTGGTCCGGAACATCCCGCCAATCGGCAGCCATGCACTCCACCTCCCACTAGCACTCTACACAGTGTTAATGTGTTCTTCTTCGCCAGATTTCAAGGCCAGTCAGGTATTTCCAAATGTGATGGTACAGGAAGCCAGGGCTTTATGTGCAGCCTGACTGTCCGACATGACGTATATTCTTTTCCGATTCAAACCTTTGGGCAGGAGATGTTGTACGCCTTCCAGGCTCATTCACATAACCAATAGGGAAGGAAACATATCCCTACAGATTAGACTGGGTGCCACCATTTCATCTGCTCCCAAGACAACAATTAAGACATTTAGTTTGGTACATCAAATTCCTTGACCCTCATCATGAAAAGAAACGTTAGTTATCATTAAAGTATTTAAATATCTGGTGCGTAGCAGCACACAACTTTCCGCCACCCCTTTAAGTTCGAACACCACCTACATAGGCGGGCGCTATATCTTCGTTCAACGCATTTCTACAGGAATATTTATGGAGAACAAAATGTAGGGACTAGATAGCTGAGAGTGCTCCGTAAGTTTGATCGAAATCGTTAGAGCCGTTTTTGAGAAAATCGGAATACCGATAAATTAATATTCGACAAATCTTTTCTGAGTTAACTTGGCTTATATCTCCGTTCAACATATATATACAGAAATAATTATGCATAACGAAATGTTGGTATGGGTGACTAAAAGACACTCCATTAGAATTTATCACATCTGGTGAAAAAGTTACCCTGGAATTTACGGAAATGTTCGAAAAAACGTTATTTTCGACACATTTTGATTTTTATCTCTGTTCAATGGACCGTCACAGGAACATTTATCGAGAAGAATATGTAGGTATTAACTATTTGAAAACATCCTGTGAGTTTGGTGAAAATCGCTGAAGCCGTTTTGCCAAAAAGCGTAAAAAACCCATTTTTGCTTCAGCATGCATTGCTGCCCATATCTCCGTTCACCGTATTTTCATGAAGATATGTATGGAGAAGAAAAGTTAGGTATTGATTAGGAGTAGATAATTTGAAAGTTTGATCAAAATCGTTAGAGCCGTTTTCGAGAAAAATGCGAAAAACCATAGTTTTTGGTACATTTTCGTCCCCCACTCCCCCTTCCCATCGGCCGAAATCGCCCATAACCTTGTTTTGGTGTCTACAAAAAATAACGAACAAAACAAAAAAAGAACCAGCTCAATCGGATCAGCCGTTCTCCCGCAAATCGAACTACAGACACACACAGACACACACACACATACACACGGACCACGCGCCGAAATTAGGTTTTTTAGACCCAGTAGGGTCTGAAACGTAAAGATCTGAAGAAAACCCAAATTTTTTTTTTGGCAGATTACTATACTTTCCTTCCCTTCGGGTAGCGGAAAGTAAAAAACCTGGCAAACTATCATTTTTCCTCTCTTATTGTGTTGGCAAAATATCTGTGGGATGCGCGTTGATTTTTCATAAAACCGCGTTAGAACAGCGATCATTTTTACGTATGACGCATCCTCAACATTTCGAGGAAGAGAATGGTCTACCAAAACCCTAATTCAACTCCAATTTATTAAGAGAGTAAGTCCATCGCTGAACATTTTCGTCAAACGACGTAAATGTAAATTAATCGATTTGAAGTAGGCTCTCATAGTTATCAACACTAGCCAATATTCGTCGTTCATTGCCGACATCCAGTGCCGGTGCACTTGGTTCTGTCAGCGATTTCTGTCTTCGTGGACATTTCTTAGACCGCAGCGCCAATAAAACGTCTTTACTTGAATGAATCACTAATTTAACAGTCAATGCAATGAACAGAATCAAACTGTCTGCTTACTAAAAGCAAAATGGCAGCGCAGCTTGTGTTCCTAGCGACACAACATTAATGTAACTATCAGTCCTTTCTGATGCGGCAATCCAATCAAGTGCTGGTTGTTCAGGTGGGTGAGTACGAGTATGTCTATGGATGGGTCACTACTGCCTTGGCTCCTGTTCTTGCTCCAGCCGCCACCTGTGCCTGCAATCCCAGACCAAGGATTTTGGTACCTAAATGCAGTTCTTGTATGACGAAACCGCTGCAGCGTTTTTTGAGTGCACTTTGCACCAACTCAGCCTTAACCGAGGAACTCTTATTTGTGTTGTGCTGAAAGATTTGAACTATTTTTAGCTTATTCATAATCCACTCGTGACTCCTGTAGGGCAATTGCTCGCTGACGAATGGTACAGCGCGCGTCTCGTGTATAGTGCGAGATCTGTTGTAATTTGCGTTTTACGCAAGTGACACACTTAAGGGGAGCCTCATGCTAAGATGTGTCGGGGTGCACTAGGTTCACACCAGAGCTCTTGTATTGGCTACTGCAAGGTGACCATAACGCTGGCATTTGTAGCACTGTGTGGGGGCTTGGTACTTGCGAATGGCGCACTGCTGCCAGACTATTTGGAGGTGCTTTGCCCCCTCTACCCTGTAAAAGCTTGGGAGACCTCTGCTGGGGGTTACTGGGATCCTTCCGAACCTCAAGGAAGGTAGAAAGTCCAAACTGACTTGTCCTGGGAAGAGGGAAAGAAGTGCCATCGAAAGATGGAGTGGGCCAGCGACCATTATGGCCATAAGGAATGTTTGACCCAAACATGGTACCACGGAAATGCAAGCCCATGGCCTTGCGCCAGTGCATTATGGGTTAGGGAGACAACAGGTGGCTGCCCCCGCAGGGCAATGTGGGCAGAATGAAGCAATCCAATTCCTATCCCAAATTTTATTTTCAACCTGCGGAGTCTGAGGGAGGTGGGGGCCACCTGGTCGGTACTCCCCCAGGCATCCTCAAATGCAGAATCGTAACTGTCTGCTTCTATGTGGAAAAGGGCCAGACTTCCTCCAGCTGAGGTCTAACGCAGGGTTGTGATCAACAACATGTTGGGCCAGGTTGTCCGCACGACGTACAGTAGCAGGCGTGAAAAGCGACCTAGGGGGCTGATGCGTTTAGTTTCGACTTCTTGTTTGGTGAAAATGTGGCTCGTAAGCGCCTCGGCAATTTCTGGAGAATCCTTCCAGATGACTGAGCGATCCGCTACTGTGGTGCACCCGGACACTTTGCGCTTGGAGCTCCTTAGCAGGGACCTATTAGGGTTGGAGGGACCTGTCTCCCCTTCCTCACCCATAGGCCTCACAACTAACACGTATCACTGTTCTCGTGGGTTATTAAATCAGACATATCATAAGTAGAGAAGCACAAATAGTACCAATCACCGCACCAGAAGGGGCTTATAGCTACATTAAAGTTGTGTTGCTAGGAACACCGGCTGCGTTGCCCAGTTACATTTAGCAGACAGTTTGATTCTGTTCATTGCATTGACTGTTACATTAGTGATTCATTGAAGTAAAGACGTTTTATTAGCGCTGCGGACTACGAAATGTTCAAGTTCATCTCGCGTTGCGTCCCACCTCTCTACGACAAACCCGTCAGTTCGACTCGAGGTGCCGTGGCAATCGCCTAGTAACGCCTAGAATACGTGAAGCTGTTCAACCATTCTGCGATAGAGAGTAGTAAACCGTTTTTATCGTTGAAGCAGTTTATATTGTCGAAAAGAAGAGATGTGATGTCCTTTCAACTGAAAATGGTTCACAGATTGACACAGGCGTTTTGGAGAAGGAGATTTATTGGCACGGCTTGACGCAAACACCTTCTTTTATTCTGCTAAGATAATTGGCGGCTACGAATGCCCTTTTCCCTGTCAGTTCCACTGGTGGGGAGCGTCGAAGAAATCGATAGTTCGAACTGAACGTCTCAGTTTTATGTGCAGTTGTAATTTCAAGATGGTTCGGCTAACAACTAAGCTGTTCTTCTCATTCTGTGCTGTTTTGGGAACATTTCCTTGTAATCTGAGCGGGGAACGTTGGAAGCATATAAAATGGTATCCAGTCTGGTCCCTAACTGTATCAGCTGTCAGTTTCTCTCGTCTTGTCGTTTTGTGGGCGAACACACAAGAGGTGAAGCACAACATCGTGTCACTAGCTTCGTACACTGCAGAACAAGTTCTGAGAATAACCCAACTGTGGATAATAATTTCTCGGAAAGAGAAGCTGTGCAGCCTAATGAATGTGCTTTCACGACGTTTGTTTTCAACATATGACACACAGACGCCTCACTTTACCACATCTAAATGTTGGTGTGCACTAGCACTACTCGGATTTGCTATTCAAGTTGCTTTTTCTTTAACATTACCTTGGATGTACTGTGTTGAATGTTCTTTGAACTTACTCGGGATTACGGTACTATTCAGCGGCGCCCACCAGTTTTCGTGGTTGATGAGACTTACCGCCTTCAAATTCCTCTCATTGAACGATACATTAGACGAGAAACAGGTCTTGCGCTTTGACGACGCCAAGCTCCTCACAAGAGATTACGCCAAAATCGTAGAATTGGTCGAAATGATCTCCGACACCTATGGGCCTATGTTACTGTTCATACTCTTGACATGTTTGATAAATTTCACTACGAGCATGAGCTTCTTACTAGCCCGTGCATCCAACATCCCCCTGCTAGTTACATTGTTTAACACGTGGCTGTGTGCCTATTACGTGTTGTTGGTGTGGGATCTGGTCAGTTCAGCTGAAGCTGCGATATTTCAGGTATGTACGATAACAAAACGATAATTTCGGTGGAATATTATAATTCTTTGGGGAATGGTATTATTAGCGTTCCAACAATGAGCCAGTAGGCGAGTGAAAAATGCCAGCCTTTGTTCTTTATAATCTATCAATCAAGTCAACACAAAATGCGACACCATATTTAGACCACTTAAACAACGTACAAAACTGCCCTTACGCTCCTTTCCCTTCACTTCCAGCGTATTCCTCAGGAGGCGTATGATCAGGCTTCTTCCTCCCCTTCTCGACACAACACTACCCAGTGCACCTTTCTCTTCATATATAAAGACTACGACCACGTAACTGACATTAATATTGACTTAACGGCCAGACGGAGATTTCTTCTTGTCGAAAGCGCTCGCCAAAATTGAATGGTAACTGACCGATTTAGTGATTAAATTTCCAATAATAGTTACTGACAATCTGTTGCCGGGGTTGTTCAGGAGCGGTAGCAGACGAGCTGGCCGAGAGGATTTGTGTGAAGCTAGGAGGAAGCGACACGATTGTGCTAATACTCGTGAAACGGCGGTTCACTGGCAAGTGAGTTCAATACCAGCCTGGGACGAAAAAGGTACCTGTTAACTAGTACCACAAAGAAGGACATTCCCCTTGGCCCGAAAGTGGTTTTAGGGGTGGGATCAGGAACATTTCACATTACTCAAGGTCAAACTATTGTGAATAATCTCATTCAGCGTGTTTTTTTCTGACGAGCGGTGAACAGTCAGTTCTTGTGAACCATGGACGCGCATGATTAGCGAGCAGCAATACTTTTACTGCAGGTTCCATCCTACCAGCCCGGCATGTTCTAGTAGCTACGTCTGAAGAAAAATATTTACTGCTGACACATGCTGCTTGCATTGATCATGTACATCTTTGATATGTTGCAGGCTGGAAAATTTAACAAACTGTTGGTGAAACGAGTAATAATGAACAACACCGAGCAACTTCCACAAAACGTAAAGGAAGAAAGATAATACATAACTACTCACTGCTCATCATTCACAATATATAATGAATGAACTTAATTTCGTGTACTCTATGTCATTTCAGCCATACATCGATATGCACTTTGCTACTACGGAACCACTTACGATTACTGTTTGCCGATGTTTCAATGTGAACTATAAGTTGGGCTGTTCGGTAAGTTGAAATCATTTTATGAATGTTGGCTATGGAATGTGTTATACGATTTCGAAAAGAACGTCTTGTTGTTACAGATGATCGCAGCGTGTGTGAGTTATTTGGTGGTTTTGGTTCAAATTTTTGGCAACGAAATTCTTCCCAGACCATGGACAACGCCGTCAACCAAGCTTCAGCAATAATTGGTTTTCATGGTCATTCATGGACTAGAGTGTTACATTAATGTGTGTTCCATAAGATTTTTGAAGTAGTTGGGATTCTCTTCAACACTTAAAATTAGTGAATCGGAGTTAACACAAATATAGAATATTGCTAAAGTTAACGTACCTGTTAGGTGAGTCCGTCTCCTCTGGCTTGTGAGTTGCTGTGGGCAAGCTCTTTCGATGTAAAGACATCATCGTCTGGCCGGTAAGTCAGTACTGGAGTCAGTCAGTTTTTTTTTTTTTTTTTTTTTTTTTTTTTCGGACGCTTCCGGGGAGGGGAAATCTTCAAAAGACACCCAAATGGGTAGTGTCGGATTTTTACCGACTAAAGCCCCTCCCCCGCGGTTGCCAACCCGGAGGTTCTAAACCAGAAGGATGGGAGGCCAGCTCTGCGGATGCAGGGGGACTCATCGCGCATGTGCGATGCCAGGGAGGAACGGGACGGGGTTAGCGTGGAATGAGGGAGCAGGGCCTACGGATGATGTCCGAGGGTTGGGGGCATATTGTGTGAGGCAGCTGATGGAGGGGTGGGGGTGACCCGCCAGCGAGTTGTGGAGGTTGAGGGCATAGGTTGAGGCGGCCGCACTGAGCGAGGGGAGGCCTGTTTCCTTCAGGAGCTGCTGGTTTCTGATGCAGCGGGGTGAGCGGAGGACACCTCGGAGGGACTTCATGTAGGTGCCCTCGAGTTTGCGAAGGGAGGAGGCCGTGCCCCAGACGGGGATAGCGTAGGTGCTGATGCTCCTGATGATGGCGTTGAAGATACGGATTTTCGTTGGATGTGAGACCTTTCTGTTGTTGAAGAAGAATGGCCGGAGAGCAATGAAGGCTCCGTTGATTTTGGCGCGAACTGCGAGGGTCTGCCTGTACCAGTTGAGTTTCCTGTCGAAGATGACACCGAGGTACTTGGCCTGGTGTTTCCAGGGGATTGGATGGTTCCCCACTTGGATGTTTGGGGGGGGGGGATGTTACGGCGGGAAAAGAAGACGGCTTCTGATTTGGATTCGTTGAGGCGTAGTCCCCATTTGTGGTACCAGCTGAGCAGGGACGGCAGGTACTTATTCATGACTGTGGCACAGTGCAGCTTGGTTTTGGAGGTGGATGGAGCGTCGGGGAAGGGGTGGGGAGAGGAGGTCATGTAGCTCAGGGGGAAACCCCCCAGTTGGATGTGATGTTGGATGCAACAAACACACAACAATACAAAGGACGAAAACTGAACATATTAGACAACATGGAAATTTATAAACAAAAAAACTTCAATGGACAGATCATAAATGAACAAATCAACACAAAATGCGACACCATATTCACACCACTCAAAACACTACACAAACGAAAACAACCAACTGACGGATTTACAGACCACCCTACACAAAAAAAGACGTAAATTCCACAATTGACAGACCATCCAACACGTCCCATTTATCTCTAGGGGGTTTCCCCCTGAGGTACATGACCTCCTCTCATCACCCCTTCCCCGACGCTCCATCACCCCTTCCACCTTTCTCTTTGTATATAAAGACCACGACCAACTGACTGACTCCAGTACTGACTTAACGGCCAGACGATGATGTTTTTACATCGAAAGCGCTTGCCCACAGCAACTCACAAGCCAGAGGAGACGGACTCACCTAACAGGTACGTTAACTTTAGTAATTTGCCTACTGGCGGACATAACCCAATTTCTTCAATAGAATATTGTATTCTCTCACCACTTCCAACCAGTGAAATCGCGCCTAGAGCCTCCTTTCTCTTGAACCGGTACAGCAGACATAAAGGTGGTGATTTTATACTAGATATTTTCTCTACCTCCATCTGCAAATGATTGAAACACGACATTTGATTGAAATCACAGCTGCAATTTGTTGGCGCAGGAATCAACTTGTTTCCCATCTTATTCAGCTCACTCACACATTTCACTTCTACACGTTTCCTGATTTTCGAAGTCTTCTGAAATGTTGATGTATTATTCCAATTTAGACGTTGAGGTGGTCTAGATAATGTTGTTGTGGATGAGAAAACCTGCCTATTTGGTATCTATTCGTTCCAGGGACGACGGTGACAACTAGAAAAAGTGTGGCGATCAGCGGGAACAATGAACTGGTCACACAAACAGATGCTAGAATATATTTAAAATAACAAAATAATCAAATATACCATTGTTATAGAATAAATTTATTATGATTCCGCTGAAGGTTATCACTCATTTCCCCCGTTATTGTGAAAACTTCCAACCATGAACCAGGGTTTGCCTCGGCTTTTGCAACTCAAAGGAAGAGGTTACTGTATCTTACTGATCTCCTCTTAGTGATTGCACTCACTATATTCTTTTATTTCATTCTTTTTACTTTCCTTGGCTCTACAAAGTAGAAAGGAAAGTTATGTAATCGGCTGAAAAAAAAAAATTTGAGTTCTCTTCAGATCTTTACGTTTCAGACCCCCCTGAGTCCGAAAAACACTTTTAGGGAAAATGGTCTGTATGTGTGTCTGTGAACGATTTTTAGAGGAAACCACCGTACCAAATCAGCTCAAACTTCATATCTCGCTCGCAAGTTACGATGAGACGCCAAAATAAGGGTATGAACAAAATCCACCGAACGTTAACTATAGTTATCATAGTGATCAAAACACCAAATACGGCTCTACCGATTTTGATTAAATGTCTTGTATTCATAACTCTCAATAAGGCAATCATACCATAAAATTCCCATTCATAGGAAAATGACGAGAGCAGCACAATAAATTACCAAACTTTTCGACGTAATCGATTTTGGAGTGGTTTTTAGAGAAAACGACCGAACCAAATCCCCTCAAACTTGAAATTTAGCCCGCAGGTTACCATGGGACGCCAAAATGAGGGTATGAGCAAAATCCACCGAAAGTTAACTACAGTCATCATAGTGATCAAAACACAAAATTTTTTTCTCAAAAACGGCTGGAACGATTTTGATTAAATTTTTTATGTTGATAGCTCTCAATAAGGCAATGATACTCTAAAATTCTCATTCGTGGGAAAATGACGAGAGCAGCACAATAAATTATCAACATTTTCGACGAAAAGCGTTTTTAGCGCAGTTTTTTCCTTATAAACTCCGCTGGAATTTTTGTAGAATGTTAAAAAAAAATGGTGCAGTAGTCCAATCCAATACCTAAAGGGTGAGTGTTTAAAAACGCTCATGAGATGCATGGGGGTCAGTCCAGAAATTCCTGAATTTCAACTACTGCCGTTTCGCTTACTACCAGTTCTAAACGTTTTTACCCAATGACTCTGCAAAAGTAATTATTATCCTTCTTCAAAAATTTGTTTTTCCAGCCTCATTAATTATCTGTGTAACGATTGCTCAATAATGATCCTGCAATGAGTATGAGCGGCACAATAAAATCTGGAACTGTAAGCGCTACCGCTTCTTGCTGCCGTAAAGCGTTGTTTGACAAAGTTCAAATTAACTGAGTGATACATGAATTGATTAAATAGAATTAGCCATGTACAAAGTGTATTGTTGTAGAGCTAAGGAATGTTGTGTGTTGCAACGCACCCGATATTCTTCAATGATTCCACACAGTAAGTATAGTAAGTGACTTATAGAGTTATGTCACCAAACGAGAGCACCAGTGGATGAATTGAACAGATAAGTACCTAACCTTACAGAATATGTGGGGCTGAACACACCTATTTACTTTTGCCTCTCACTGACTTCATTTTCCTCTCTCAATCAGCCTCACTATAACACAAACCTCAGGATCAATCAAGTCAACAAGCCACCCTTGGTGGCGGGGGCCCTGGACACGCGGCTCTAATAAAACGAAAGATAGCAGGGGTGCGTTCATCCCCCCCACCCTCCAATTTAACCTCAGAGGCTGAAAAGCCAAAATCAGCACTTTTCTCCAGAAAAGACCGATGAAACATAGAACCAACAAACAAGCTGGTCAGAAACGGTCCCAATGATTTCTGGGCGCGAGAGTGCCTCGCAAACCAAGGAGGGTTACACAATAGTGAAACGAAATAAAATGAGTGCCAATAGCAGGCTCAAAAAACTAGAGAGGCACCTAGGCTCCGCCATAACCAGAAAGGAACAGGAGGCCAATCATTCCGAAGGAGAGATGAAGACTAACCTCGAAAATCAGCTTAGGCTTCTCAAAGAAAAATTTATTAAAAAGAGGGGATCAGGTCAGATTGAGGAAGCAGCCACCACAGATGAAAAAAGAAAGGCAACCAAAATGGCAGTTCAGGCGGGCAACCTAATAATGTCTACCATCTGTGGTAAAAGACAGACAACATCACCAGACTGTAGACTGGTGATAAGGAAAAACAATGGAGAGAAGTGGTCCCGAACCGAATCAGACAAAATTGGCATATAGAAACCCCAAATACACAAACTGGGAAAAATATAGCAACGAAATTGACGAAGGAAACTATACGTACAGACCAACAAGCACAACGAACGAACAAACTGAAACTGAACTACTTAATATTACAGAGATACTAACAAGGGCATATCATAAATCATGTATACGATCATACATTAAAGGAAAACACAAAAAATGGTGGAAGCACAGCCTACAAATACTCAGACAGAACACCAGAAGATTAAATAGGAACAGCACGGAGGATGAGTGGAGAGAGTACAAATCACACAAAAATGAATATAAGAAAGAACTACGCAAACGGAAGAGAGAGTGCTGGAAAGAGTTCTGCATGGACATAAACACTACAATGGAAACATCCAGAGCGATGAAAATTATAGGTAGCACCATGAAGCACAAAAATACAAGCATAAGCACACTGATAGGCAAGACGGTACATATACTGAAAACCTCGAAAGTAGTCTACAATATCTTATGCAAACTCAGTTCCCTGACTGCACACCACGCAACAGCCCAGTAGGGTCAACCAATGTGCAGGAAACTGAACCAAGAGCGTATTCAGGAGAGGACAACCAATTGGCATTCTGTAATAAAGAAAGTTTTGATGATTTTGTGCGATAGCCTCTATGCCCCCCAATAAGAAAGGAGGGCGGGATGGACTATTTCCAGCATTAGTTCAAAAATGCGGAAGTATCCTAAGAGATAGAATATTTCATAATTTAAAAAACATAGTACGACTGAGGTACATACCCAAGGCTCTCAGAAGGGCAAACATCATATTTCTCCCAAAGCCAGGAAGAACTGGAGTCCCACAAGCAATAAGTCTATGCAGTATATTTATTAAGATAGTTGTGAAAATAATCGGCATATCAGAGACGATGTACTGTCAACATCACCTTACACAGGGAACAGTATGCATACTGCGTAGGAAAGTCCACAGAGGGAGCACTGCATAACCTAGTCACTAGAATAGAGGGAAATATAATAAAAAACAAAGAATTTGTTACTGGCTGCTTCTTCGACATTCAGGGAGCCTTCGACAACACACGCTTCATGGCAATCACGAGAGCATTACAGACAAAAGGAGCAAGCAAGATAGTCACAGAATGGTGCACATCACTCCTAAATAATAGAGAAGTGGCATGCACAAAAGGGAAACGTAAATCTACAGTACTGCACAACGAGGGGAACACCACAAGGAGACTGCCTACCCCCATTATTTTGGTGTTTGGTAATTGATGACCTAATTAGGGCAATAAATACAGCTGGTTTCAACTGCCAATTCTTTGCAGACGATGAGGTTATCCTGGTGCCACATCAGGACCCACACATAGCATGCTCCACAGACAGAACACATGCCACATGAGAGATAACAATGAGTTGGTGCCAAGAAAGAGGCTTATCCATAAACCTGGAGAAAACAAATACAGTAATATTTAGTAGGAAACGAACGGACACTAATAACGTAACACTGCATATAGGAAACACTATAGTCCCAACCATCGACAAAGTCAAATATTTAGGAGTAGTCCTAGACAGGAGACTTAGATGGAAAGAACAAATAATTACACTGACGGAAAAAAGCAGGACCCTACTATACCAAATAAAAGGTATCATAGGAAAGACATGGGGAGTGAATCCACGGATGGCAAAATGGATCCATCAAACGGTGTTGAGACCAAGAATAGTACACGGAGCAATTGTTTGGGGGCAAGGAGCAACCAAGAATTGCGCCCTCAACAAACTAGATAGAACAATAATGATGACCATTTCAGGTGCCTCCCACAGTACACCCACTATCACCCTGGCAGCGATATTGGGATTGCTGCCCCTCAGATGGGAGGTCCAATAAGAAGCTACGAGAGGCATCCTTAGACTTGAGAAAAATGGCGAATGGAAACAGGTCAACTGGAAGGGATCCATCAAGACAGACTTGCATAATACCGTAGAAACAGCTAACTACCCAATGGACGACAGGAAAACCACATGTAAATTTCAAACGTATATTAACACGGAAATACGTCCCAAAGAAACTTGGGAGAAGAGAACGCTTGTAGAGGATGACTCTGACGTAATATGCTACACAGATTGGGCCGAAGGACCGAATACACGGCTATACAGGTTTGGGTATATATACCCCTGCAATGGATTGGAAAGAATCTAGACCACTAGGTATCAATAAAACGGTCTTCCAGTGCGCACTGTTAGCAATTAACCACTGCATCAACAAACTGATGACACTGAACATTAACAATAAGACAATAACAATATACACAGACAACCAATCGTCGATACAAACACCGGCCAATCCAATAGTACGGAGCCTACTAGTTGAGGACACCAAAAACAAAGGAAAAGAACTTGTACAGAGAGGAAATACCTTGACTGTGAAATGGATTCCGGGACACAAGGGGTACAGCGGGAATGAAAGAGCGGATATACTGGCCGAACAGGGATCGACCGATCACTTCCATGGACCAGATCCTTTACAGCAGTTCCGATGGCAACAGTCAAGAAGGCCATAAATAATGACCTCTGGGTTAGAGTTAGCAATGACATAGACATCAACAGAGGCCTTGAATTCTCTAAGCGCACAGGGACCACAAGATACAACAAACAAATGACGGAATGGGCACTAAAACTAAATGGGAAACAATTCAGAAGAATAATAGCCATGTTAACTAGACATTACGCGGTCCGGAACACATTACACGGATATAACCCAAAAATTGAGGCTAAATGCTCCTACGGGTAAATAGAAACAGTTGAGCATTTCATACAGAAATGCCCAATATGGTTTAGAACCAGATTAGAAAGACTTGGAGGACGAACAATAGAAAGGAATGACATACGACAATTGACAAATCCTCAAATTTGTGGACGGAACCGGAAGATTCCGATACCCATTCTAGGACCCAAACCCGGATCCCTTACATTACTTGGGTGATGGAAAATTAGCCCATATGTGGCCAGGACTCAGGTCGCTGTTCCCTCGGATTCGGCTGATGCCCTGTAGTCTCTCTCACTCTCTCTCTCTCTCTCTCTCTCTCTCTCTCACTCTCTCTCTCTCTCTCTCTCTCTCTCTCTCTCTCTCTCTCTCTCTCTCTCTCTCTCTCTCTCTCTCTCTCTCTCTCACTCTCTCTCTCTCTTTGCCCTGCGCAGTCACCAGGACGCGGGGACTTCCCCGTTGCACAGAATCCAGGTATATATGGACACTCCTGCCGCCCGTTTTCATTCTTGTTCCTAGAGCCCTCTCGTTCGCCATGCGCTAAATTAGCCCAAATAACCAGAGTCTCTTCTGAATCTACCCTCGTGTATCCGCCCTCCGACTTCATTCTGAAATTTTTTCATCGTGATTTCAAGTATTTTTATGTATTCATTACTGTCTTCCACAGTAAGAAAAAAAACCCAACCCCCTTTATGTCTGTCGCATCTTATTTTTCTAAACCCTAACTCTTGCACCCCACCACCTTGCCCAATTCATTTGATTTCCTTGTGTTACACCCTAGCAGTTTCCCTCTATCCCCTTTCTTTTCACCGAGACAGCACTAGGCCTCGCTTGCTAATCCCATGTCTTAATTCATGCCCTCTTCTCACTGGACTTGTTTAAGTTGCACTATTGGTGCTTCCCCCCTCTTTGCACCAGCCCAACGTGCTTGCTTCTTTTTCACTACCCCAGTGTGCGTATCCACCCCCCCCCCCCCCCACTAAATGCCACTACTCTGCATGTGTTTACCTTTTCTACTCAGCATTTGAAAAATACTCTTATTCAACCCCACCTTGATGCTTCTCACATCATGCTAGTGCTGTCTCACTATCCTTTCATTCTTCTTGCACCACTCAACTTACTTACCTAGGCTCAGGTTTTTTATTGTCCCGCTCAACTCACAATATGCTCTGGCTCTCCCCATAGTGCAGCTTGGCCACATCATCGGGCTCAGTCTCATTGTGCGCTAGTCTCCCTGCCATCTGAATTACCACCCACGACCAGGGTAACCCCACTTCGAGGGCTACCCTGCTGCCTCAGCAATCAAAGGAGTATGTTCGATGCAAGCCAAATCAGCCTGGGTTTTTGACCTCGGAATGCTCACACCTGCCCTAACAGAAGAGTCATTGTTTCCCCTAACCTCCCTTGCTACCTGCGGAAATTCCACATCTGCAGTTATTTCCAACGGCTACTGATTTCTCTGTAGCGATTTTCTCTTCTTCATTTTCCCTTTCATCACATTCAGATTCTTCTCCACAACAGACAGCTCCTCCCAAACTTCATCTATGACTTCTCGCGAAAGTGAGATCTGTTTACTTATTTGATGACTGTTCCTAAACTCTCGACGAGGGTTATATCAGTCATGGAACATGCGGTTTCGCTAATATGCAAGAGGCTGGCCTCTGCAGCATCCACCGAACGCAGACCTGCAGAGGTACGGCAAGTATTTGGTCGCTAGCCAGTCTCCCGGTAGAGAGCTGTTGCCCATGTGTTGCCGCGTGGAGGTGATCAGGTTTGTTTCCTTATTTGATGACTGTACCTAAACCCTCACGCGGAGGTGATCACCTGAGGAATCCCGTACCGCCTGAGAGGAGTTCCTAATCTGGTTTCCCACCTGATCTAACTATTTACTTGGTTGGCAAGTTTCAAAAGAACAGATCAACTATGACCAGGCATCACTTCTTCACAAACTCCGCAAAATGGTTATAGGTTTGCTTTGTAGCAGTTAATGCTGCTACGTTCGTCTGCTCCCCCAACAACCGTCGCTCACTGTTGTAGAAACTACAGTGGAGCAGCATGTGGTTTCTTGTTTCCTCTACACTGTAGGCGCAAGACTTGCATGATGGATAGTCTTTGAGGGAAAAGATGGGAGTTTCCCGTGAGAAACTGGCTCTTCCAGAGGTCTGGCTCAACTCATTTTCTAGAAAGATGTTCACGGATGTTGGGGAAGAACTCATACGTGTCACATCTCTTTTACGAGGATTCCCAACTCGCTTGCTATTTCTCTTACGCCTATTCGTCGAAACGGCAAGTTTTTGTTCTGTGGTGAGATCTGCACAGAGTTCAGCCCAAAGCGGGGGAAGCTCCCTTTCACTCTCCACTTGTCAACCATGCACTCAACAGCCAAGGCAACTGGTAACTGACCTTCTTTTATCAGTGCTTCCACATAGGCGTATGGCTCGCAGTCAGTCTCCATGAGCCTCCTGTGAAGACCTTCGAAGAAGGCATTTCAGAGTGCTGGTCCAAAGACTGAGCCCTATGGGCACCCCTTCTCAATCTTTCTCTGAACGGAGACATGCCTGCATTCGATCGAAGTAGTTCCGTCTTTAAGGTAACTTCTGAGGAGCGAGTACAGGTTGCGGGGGATTCCCCTACCATTAAGATCATTATGGAGCACTGGCCACCATAGGTTGTCAAACGCTCCCCTGATGTCTATCAGAACTGCTACGACGTACTTAGCCAGTGCCAGCAGGGAAACACGCCGAATTTCGACAATGACATCCTGCGTGGACCTTCCTTTGGTACACCCGTATTGCCTGCCTGTGAGGTTGCTGCCAAAGACTCCTTTGAGGGACTGCAACATCATTCTAATGTTTTGCCTAACATGGAAAGAAGGCTCAGCGATCTCCATGATCGCGGGTCTGACTGCTTACGGTCGCCTCCCTTTTGAAGAGTGACAACACGCTCAGACTTCCTTCAACTGAGTGGGGAACTGCCCAATCTGCAGAAAGTCATTAAATAAATTAAGGAGGTCGCTGGAGATTGTCTGCTCAGCCTTCCTTAGCACATTGCTTTCTATTCTATCTGGCCCAGGAGCCTTGTTGGGCTTTAAGGTCGCAAGAGCCCTGCCAAGGTAGCCTGTTGCCCACAATGGGATGTTGGGCTCGTTCGGATGATTAGCTCCCTTGCTGCCCTCTGGGCTTCAGTATCTCGAGCTACTTGTTCGTCAGGGAATGCCTTCTCAAAGAGGGTTTACAGTGAACTTTTGATGCTGCAGGCCCAGCCACATAATATGTTTTGACTCGGCCTAGTAACACAATGATAGTCTCATTTAGCTCTGAAGAAACGTCGTTTAGCTGGCAGTATTAATGGAAACGGTGCCGTCTCATTCGGCCTCATTCAAGCCCTGCACTTCTCTCCTAGCCTGTACACAATCTAGCTCTTCATTGGTCAATTCGGTAAACAATGCGTACCTTTTGGGAACTTGAGGTGATTCCATTTCCCATTCTCCTTTTTTGTGTCGACCTGCAGTACAAACAATAGTTTCAACGGGCATGACACTGACACTACAGGTCGCTATATCACTCGTCTTCCTTTCATTGCAGGTGTGCTCTCAATCGGCTCTTTTGTCTCGTAAAACATTTCCAAAAAAATCATAAATTTTGGGATTTGTATTGTTCGTGTCTCCAGGACTATGTCCAACAAGGTCATATGACCAAAGCTATCTCTTCTGTTCTTGGAGTTATGAAAGGTCTTCTTGAAAGTTCTAAATTGTCTTTAATCCTGTGGAGAGGGACTCAACTGGTGCTAGTCTCTATGGTGCTCTCCCTGTTGGTTCCAAACTACAAGGATACATTTCTTCAATAATTTCCAAATTTCGAACACACCGAGTAGCTCTCACTTGCGACATCAGGTAAATGTAGTGCGTCATTCGTTTGCTCTCCCAAGATCAACCGTTCCTTGCGTTTTCCATGGCATCTTTTCTGGTCAGATCTACTCACTGAATGGCAGCTCACTACGTTCACCTTCGGGGTCACGTCAAGCCCCTTCATCGCACAGAAAACTAACGCTCTAGTCACAGTCACGGTTACCAAGGGCGCACTACAAACCTCTCCTTGACACCTGTTAAAAAATTGTAAAACGAAAATAACTACTTCGGAGTATAACTAACTATAAATAACTACTGATCTTCCTCTATGTTTTCCCTCATATTGGCGAGATAACTCATCAAGAAGACACTGACAAAAAAGACCATACCTGCGCACTGCATCAAGTACGGTACATAACTCACCATATTCACGTAATTAACATCTATGTTAATAGTTACGTTACGGCGTATGTGTTAACTTTCATGTCTCACTGATCAATAAAGTTCATACAATCTGCCGTACGTCCGCCCATTTCTTCAAGCTTCCCCTTGACTCTGGCACAATGTAATTATATTTTTGATTATCCCAACTTATTTTTCATTTATTTTTATTGCTTTTGAACAATGAGAGACAGGAATAATCACTCGGTACGGATAATAATAGTTTATTCGACGTTTGGGTATGTATGCAACGAAATTTGAAGTAGAGAATGACCATAATCATAATCTTTTCATGTTAGACGGAAAACTATTACCCAAACAGCCAGGTCAGCTCAAACAGTCCGTAAGTTACAGGTTAATCCCACCCAGGTACCTCGCCTCTTACCTAGCGTTGTTGGATTGAAAAGGAGGGAACTTGGCTTTTTAAACAGACACGCATTAGATATAATGTTATTAGACAAATTAACATTAGACAATCGTCACCACTACATTTGAGCTTGAGCAAATAGCATTCTCCTGGACTAATTTAGCTTCTCCCAGTAGTTCTTGCAGTTTGAGTACGTGCCTTTGCACTTCACGCTTCTCACCAGGTTACACTTCGACTTCTAATAATTATAAGAAATCGCATGTTCTCCGAATGGGGTCAGTTGATGGTTGACGAGGCATCGACAGGTTGTTCGGTTATGGGGCTATTTTAAGCACTTCACAATGATTCCAATTCCCAGATGGTTCTGTGGCTTCGTTTAAGTGACCTTGTTCCGTTACCCCTTGATTTGTTGGCATTTCGAGAGTGGATCTCCAAGGTGGGACACAAGGGTTGGTTGGTGTGAACCAGAATCATTAACGCGTTCAGATTTTCAAAAATGCAGGACGCGTATTCGCTGCTTCTGCAACAACCACTGGAATAGTCACCACCTTCTAGTTCCTTACGTCTGATTGTTGATGGAACCAATTGACTAAGCACAATTCCATATAGTAACAATACATTTAAAAAACACTACTGTCCGAATGGTTGACACAAATGTCATTGATGAATGGGGTTGAGGACGAAATGAACAAGTAAGAAAACCGTTATTATGCAAATCAGAGAGGAAGCATGACTATTTCTTTGAAAGCAGCATAACTTCAACGTATAGTTGAAAAACCTGGACACATAGTAACAGACCAGTAATAGACTTACCTCTACGGATGTTGACACGCAAGTGGCAATCGTGTGCCAAACAAAAACTGCGACAGTAATTATCCACGTAATAAAATAGAATGAGTGTATCCATCTTCCGATATTTGCAAAATGGTATGATTCGCTATTCAGCAAATAAGGTAAACGCGATACATGAGGCTTTGAAGTGGCTCAATTTGGTCAGATAAGAGGTGGTCAATAGAAAGGCAATCATAGTGAGTTACCGAAAAAAGCGTGTGTACGTGCAAGGGACCAACGAATTTCGTAATAAGAAAGGTTAACAGAAGGAAAACCCATCACACGAATCACAACTCCTTGAATTGATGGATATTTCGACGAAGAAATGTAGTTTTCCTGGAAGTTAACAGGTTGGATCAGGTTTCAGATAAAGTGGGCTAACTTTTTTGGCAGAATCGTATTTCGTTTAGTCAATTACACTGATACATACAATTATTTTTTATCAACACCTGCTAGTATGACCAGTTAATAGTTCCCGCTGATCACCACACTTTTTCTAGTTGTCATCGTCGTCACTGGAACGAATTCTGGTTGTAGACATCAAAAAGGCAGATCTTCCTATCCACAACAACATTATCTAGTCCTCCTCAATGTCTAAATTAGAAGATTATACCAACATTTTAGAAGACTAAATTCATGAATCGCGAAGAAGGGAAATGTGTGAGTGAGCGAAATTGGGAAACAAATAGGCTCTACAAATTTCAGCTGTGATTTCAATCAAATGCCACTCAACTGTTCGCAGATATAAGTAGCATAAATATCTGGTGTGGATCATCACAATGTCCCATCAATTCTATGACGTGCCGTATATACGTGCTGTCGTTCTCCGTTCAACGTATTTCTTCTGAAATCCATGATGGAGAACAAAATGTAAATACCAATTGGCTGATGGTACGTGGGGAGTGATCAAAATCGTAGCAGCGGTGGATGACAATGTGACTAACCCCATGAAAATTTTACAGATTGTCGTTATGAATTACTAAAACACAGTCCGTTTGGTTGATGAAGTTTACATTCACACGTGTTTGGACACATATTGGTTATTGTTGCTTCGTGCAATGACAGAGGATTTCATGATATTATCATGAGGGTTTCATAATGTAAAAATACGAGGCAAGTATTGACTACATGTTGGACGTAGAGAAGTTCGACGGCGTTGTCTCATGCCAGGGAAACGATTCGTTGCCGTAAATTTGAACCAAAACAACCAAATAACTCATACACGCTGCGATCATCTGTAACAACAAAACGTTCTTTTCGAAATCGTATAACACATTCCATAGCCAACATTCATAAAATGATTTCAACTTACCGAACAGCCCAACTTATAGTTCACATTGAAACATCGGCAAACAGTAATCGTAAGTGGTTCCGTAGTAGCAAAGTGCATATCGATGTATGGCTGAAATGACATAGAGTACACGAAATTAAGTTCATTCATTATATATTTTGAATGATGAGCAGTGAGTAGTTATGTATTATCTTTCTTCCATTACGTTTTGTGGAAGTTGCTCGGTGTTGTTCATTATTACTCGTTTCACCAACAGTTTGTTAAATTTTCCAGCCTGCAACATATCAAAGATGCGTGATATAATAGCATCGAGCAGGAGATATTTGTATTTCGTGAATCCACATTCATTAAAAGTGAAACATGTAAATGATCAATGCAAGCAGCAAGCGTCAGCAGTAAACATTTTTCTTCAGACCTGGCGACTAGAACTAGCCAGGCTGGTAGAATGGAAAAAAGCAGTAAAAGTAACGCTGCGAGGGAGTCATGCGCGGCCATGGTTCACAAGAACTGACTGTTCTCTGCACGTCAGAAAAAAACACGCTGAATGAGATTATTCACAATAGTTTGACCTAAGGTAAGGTGAAATGTTCCTGATCCCATCCCTAAAACCACTTTCGGGTCATGGGGAATGAACTTCTTTGTGGTACTTGTTAACAGGTACCTTTTCCGGCCCAAGGTGGTAGGGCCGCCTCGTTCAGGCACTGGGAGTTCTCATTCCCAATTTTAGCCTCAACGCAATACGCCGATGTTCAGCAAGACACTGACTGAAACTGCCCGTTCCAGTGAACCACTGTTTCTTGAGTATTAGCACAGTCCCGTCGCTTCTTCTTAGCTGCTTTCCTGCTCAAATCCGGTCGGTCAGGAAGCCTGACACCTCCCAAACAATGCTCCAGACCAACCTTGGAATCAAATCGGTAACTATTATATGAATTACTAAAGTTATCGAACCTGTTTCGTGGATCCGTCTTCTCCGTTCTCCGTATTCGATGTTATGGTGGATATTGTTCAAGTCCTCTAATATTTCGTAGGTGTTGCCATTGCCCACTATGCAGATGATGTCATCTACATATCAGGTGTAATATTTGGTGTCGTGCTTTGTCATTCAAGTCTGGATGTATATTTCTTCGTAATGCCGTAGAAATGTTTCGGTTAATATGGACGAGGTAGGGTTTCCCATACCTAATCCATCTTTTGACTTGTATTGGACGTAGTTCTGCCCAAGTATAGTATTCACCATAACATCCCATGCGACATAGACACAGAACAGAATAAAACCCATAACTACTTGGACCTAGAAATCACACGGACTGACAACGAACTACAATACGGTATTTAAAACGCCACCATACACTATACAAAAAACCACCCACAACAAAATAAACTAAGTGCATTCAGACAAATGATACGGAGACTAAAAACTATACCACTATCCGAAAAACACATGGTAGAAGTGAAACTTTAACGTGCAAAACCGAAACGCAGCCGACAAGTGGAAAAACGAATCACAACGGACAAGTGAAAAAACGCTTCGCAAAAACATTTTTACTCGAAGTTTTACGGGCAGGTTTTCAAACTCGACAAGCACATTAACAATCTGCCCGTAAAACTCCGAGTAAAAAGGTTTTTGCGATGCGTTTTTCCACTTTTCCGTTGTGATTCGTTTTTCCACTTGTCCGTTGTGATTCGGTTTTGCACGTTAAAGTTTCACTTCTACCATGTGATGTGTGACTGTCACACATTTCTTCATTCACAGGTTTACTGCAAATTATGATTTGGTTAGGGTAGGTAAATCGTAATGAATGCATTTTTCATATTATTTAAACATATTTTATTTCATTAAACAGGAAAACTGAATTCAATCCGGGGAAAAAAACATCCATAGTCTACTCTACAATGCGGCGCGCTCTATTGATGCTGTCGGGCGAGAGCACACGAGCGAATTAAGAAGTTAAGGAGAGCGAAAACGACAGGCGGAGGCAACAATGCCCAGCCACGTGGAGAGCGGAAATAAGAAACGCCGCCGGGACTCTGGTGGAGGACATATCACACGAGAGCATCTGCTCAGCTATCCCTCCTATCCCCACGCTCCGTGCGCGGCTGCACATTACGCAGTTGCCCTCTCTCCACCGCCCCTCTCTCTCCGTCGTCGCTGCTACACCTGCTCTCGCCGTCGTCTTGCCCTACCACATGGTCGATTACGGATTTTCGTGACTCAAAAATCCTAAGACCCCCCCGTCTATATAGAAGTTTCACTTCTAAAATTACAAAAAAGAACTTATTCTATCAATACTATCTCACAAAATAACGGTTACACCAAAAAAACATAAACAAAGTATTAAGACAATATGACTGCAAAAAAGACGTTCCAAATACACAAAATTCGCAGACTTTGACAAGACGCTGCACATTTACGTACACAGGACCAAAAATACACAGAAGAACTAACATCTTCTGGAAAAAACGCACACAAATTGCATTACGTACGGACAACACACTTAGAACCAAACTAACTGCTAAGACTGAAATGACAGATCCACTCGACCAGAGTGGGGTATGCAAAATAACTTGTACGTGTAAAAACGCATACATAGGACAGACAGGACGATAAATACGGACCAGATATTTAGGACACATTAAATCTCTTAGTAGGAACAAAGACCCCTCAAATTTTGCCAACCACCTCAAGACAACTGGCCACGAACACCAAAATACAGTACTGCAGCACCTTACTACAAAGGACGAAAACTGAACATATTCGGAAACATGGAAATAAATTTAAAAAAACATCAATAGATAGATGATAAACCAACAAATCAACTGTTACGGGGGGGATTTAAATCGTAGCGATATCGCACTAAGAGAGTCGGGAAGTTAGTACGATATCAAGCTGATGCGATTGCAGTCAGCATAAATGCCCCGGACGAGCCTCCGCTGAATCGAAGGGTTTGGTTCGTCCCGTAACACAACACAAAATGCGATACCATATTTACACCACTCAAACACAACACACAAACGAAAACAACCAACTGACGGATTTACAGACCACCCTATACAAAAATGACTTAGAATCGACAATCAACTGACTACTTAAGACATACAAAACTTACACTTCTTTCTTTTCACATCCAACGGATTTACCAGGAGGTGTATGACGTCCCCCCTCCCCCTCACCGCCCAATGCGACACAAATCTGTTCACCTTTCTCCTCATATATAAAGACCACGACAAACTAACTGACGTTAGTGTTGACTCAACAGCCAGATGATATCTTTACATCGAAAGCGCATGCCCACAGCATCTCAACAGCGAGAGAAGATGTACGTTAGCTTCAGTACTTTACCTACTGGCAGAATTAACCCAATCCCTTCCATACCTATTATTGGAATATTCCTCAATAGACCCCCGGATGAAACGCTTGGCTCATTACTACATCTAAATTATTGTTTTGTAAAGGTACATACCTGAAATATTGCAGCTTCGGATGAACTGACCAGATCCCACGCCATCAAGACGCAATTGGCAAACAGCCAGGTGCCTAGCAAAGTAGCTAGTGGGTGTACTTCAGAAAAATGGGCTAATAAGTAGCTCATGCTCATAGTGCAACGTATGAAACAGGTTGTGAATATGCACAATAACATCGGCTCATAGGTGTCGGAGATAATTTGTACCAGTTCGGCGATCTTGGCGTATGTTTTTGTGAAGAGCTTGGCGTCGTAATAACGCAAGACCTCTTTCTCGTCTAATGTATCGTTCAATGAGAGGAATTCGAAGGCGGTCAATCTCATCAACCACGAGAACTGGTGAGCGCCACTAAATAGCACCGTAATTCCCAGTGCGTTCAAACAACATTCAACACCGTAAATCAAAGGTAATGTTAAAGTAAAGGCGACTTGAATACCAAATCCGAGTAGTGCTAGGAGACACCAACATTTAGATGTGGTAAAGTGAAGAGTTTGTGCGTCATATGTTGAAAACAAACGTCGTGAAAGCACGTTCATTAGGCTGCACAGCTTCTCTCTCCGAGAAATTATTATCCACACGTTAGTAATGATCAGAACTGGTTCCGCACTGTACGAAGCTAGTGATATGATGTACTGCTTCACATCTTGTGAGTTCACCCACACAATGAGAAGACGAGAGAAGCTGATAGCTGATACAGTTAGAGACCAGATTGGATACCATTTTATCTGCTTCCAACAATCCCCGCTCAGAACACAAGGAAATGTTCCCAAAACAGCACAGAGTGTGAAGAAGAGCTGAGTTGTTCGCTGAATCATCGTGAAATAACAACTGCACATAAAATTGAGACGTTCAGTTCGAACTATCGATTTCTTTGACGCTCCCCACCCGTTGAATTGACAGGGTAATGGGCATTCGTACCCGCCACAGGTGGGTCTGTGAGGCACGTAGGGATATTTGTTTTACGAATGTTGGCAACCCTTCTCCTTCTCCCTCCAAGCGTGACCTTTGTAAACGTTCTCCAGTGAATCATTAACATGTGTATAGGTTGGATGTGTCTCCATCTTTCATCAATAACGTAACTAATCATATGTTTACAAAACTTAGGTGGTCTGTCAGGCACACATGTGGCTTTTCACATTGGTAAGAAGCCGAAATGCCAACCACTATTATACCGGCACGAGTTTTACTAGGATTCTTCTGGCTTATTGTTATTATTATTATTGCAAACCTCACACACATTAGTAGTGTAAAAAGGGGCGAATTGCGTATCAGTAACTGACCTTCTCAACTGATAAGGGATCAGGTGTGACGTCTGCCTCTCCCCCTCCCGCCCTTGACGTCAGTGCCTCCCTGAGAATCAGCTGTTCCAGTGCCTTCTGGAGAGCAGTGTTGCCAACAAAACAGGTGATTATCGTCAAAGAGAAGGGATTTGAAGCTATTACTTAACCATGTTTATGTGATGTCGTAGGTCTCTAAGGCCTCCCAGAGAGCAGTGTTACCAATATAACGAGCGTTTTCGTCTTACGGAAGGAATAAAAAGTTATTGCTTGACTGTGCTAAGCCCTGAATCAGCTGATACTGAGGTCTTGACATCTGTCATTCAAGTGTCAGTTTGACATTTGTTATCTAAACCCAGATGATTGCCAAATTGTTTGGACGTCTCTTTATCAACTGTCATTTTCGAAATGACGTATTTCACCGTTTCACTATCTGCCCTCCCTTCTAATCAGCTGTTTAACATATGATTTTGACGTTTCCTATCAACTGTCATTGTGATTGTTTTGTTTCTTATCACTGGATTGACATATGTCATCTATACGCCAGTTTGACTTTTGTTATCTAAATCAGCTGATTGTCATATTGCTTTGACGTCTATTTATTCAGTCTTTCCGAAAATACAGTTGAGTTGTCATTTGGAGAGAGCCCCCCCCCTCCCCCGCCCAACCACCACTACCACAACCTCCTCGCCAGATTGACGTTCGTTATCCAAAATCAGCTGCTTGTCAGATTCTTTATACTTCTCTTTATCAAGGCTTCTTGATAGGGCATTCGATTGTCGCTTGGTTCCTACGCCCCTCTCACCATCCCCCGACCCCTCCCCGATCCAACCATGAACTATACTTCTCGTCTCTCTCTCCGTTACACGTGGCTCATCTTTTGGCTTCCCCTCCCCTCACCAATCCCATACCTTCTTCCTCGAATTCGCGAACTACTGTTCTTAATATCTTCGTGGGAAACCACCCCTCCCTTCTATGCATACCCACGAACAAAAAAATTTTGGGGTGGTCCTCCAGAGGTAAAATTCGTCATGTTAACTCGCTTTGTGAACGAAAGGTACCAGGAGCACAAGTTGTCATAGGAGCTAGAGCGTTGAGATTAATTGAGGGGAAAACAATTTCTTTCGTCGTCGTCATCACAGGCCGTCGCTCATTAAAGGGGGAATATGATATGCTGACCTGAGCAGAACGCCTGAACTCTCGCTCTCTTTTTTCGTTCCTTTGCACTCGATTTCTTCCGCTGAAAACTCCCAACGGCCTCCAAATATAAAGAGAACCGGTAAGTCTAATACAACACTGCTAAAATCTGTTATTGATTTTAACTTATCTGATATATTATCATTATCTACTGTTCTTTTCTGGTTTATCATAGGCACCAATACACACACACAAAAACTTCAGCTGCGCTTCGGAAAAAATAGACTCCCGAATACTTCCCACCTTATAAAAATTGTAAGTTCATTTTAAACAATAAAAACTGCGTGGAGACTTTATTCCACTCAAAATATATGTATAACTACTCGTCATTACTCATATCGCAGGTCAGCAGTTCAGGCAATTTACCAATAGAACGTGCGTGGTCAGAGAGAAGGAGTTATCAATTTCAAGAGAATTTCATCTTTAGCAGTGAGTACAATAGTTTTTATTAATTCAATTATTTCAAATGGGCGTTCCAGCCCAGACAGTCATGCAAGTTGTAGTTATAACTCTTCATGGATCTATTACAAAACACACAGCATATCGAATCTTTCGAAAAGTAATCCCTAAAGTATCCATGTTTCGCCAATGTTGAATGGTCGATAGTCATTTTCGTGCCTTTGAAAGTCATTAGCCGCGGTGTAGAATCAAACAAGTTTACATCACGCTGATGAGATAAGATCCACTTTGAAAGTACTTGAATTTTCACTAAAGAACACGAAGTGTCAAAATGATGTCCAGCTTTTTCGTGAATTGAGCACGGTTTGATTGTTGCAGTTGGATCGAATAGCGACGCTAATTTTGGACAATTAAATAACCCCAAGTCATGGATTACGGTATCGGGAGGTAAATATGCTTTCAAAATGGCAGATTTATCCAAACCTTTCACGTAAATAAATTTTTTATTTGCGATAGCGTCTCGTAAAATTGTAGGAATGTGATCGTAGGGCGTGTTTCCATCTTCCCAGGCCAGTCCGTGGATATGTTTCCGACAGTAGACCGATTGAAAAGTTTCAACACATCCACTAAGGTGTTCTGGTGGCATGAACACATAATGTTGAAGCACGAATGCTGTTGGTCCATCGTAAGCACATATAGACAACTCCTTGATAATACGGTCGCACTGGAGGGTTAAGTCGAGTAATACGGAAGCCATGTTCACGTCACAAATGCTCGTCGACTGCTGGTTTGAAAGTTACATCGATGATATTATCTACGGACATCGTCAGCCCCACCATATTTCTTTCTTCAGCTTCATGAAATCGTCTTTATACCGATTTTCCATCGAAGGTAAATATGCGGATCTCTAAGCTTTTAGCTCAACACTCAATATTTCGAAGGCGGTCTTCACACACCGTTCTAGTTCGCTTTCTATCGTGAGCTTTTTTCTTCAATTTTTATTTAATTTTGTCAGTACCTCATTCAAGGTTTCGTCAACCGCCATTTGTTTCTGGCATGGGAAGGACGAGTTAGAGTTGTGTGCACTGTTGTACTACAAGGTGTAAACCAAATTTATTGCACGGCGTGTTAAAAAATAAATACATAAAACCATTATATGGAGGCCAATTCCTCTAGACGGTCATTAATTTGATTAGCTTGGTGTTGCAGTCTCGTATTTCCAGCTACGAAGGATCCCAACGAATTTCTAATTTACTCACCGATAAATTGGGACCTTTTTCTGAATTAATCCAGTCCCGACTACTGTCTACATCAAAGGCTGAGAAGTGATTGAAAGAACCAAAACCCAACAACGCTAGCTTTTCTACGTGTAGATACCAGAATTCTTATTAGGAAAGCCTTAAGTCGTGTTGTGCTGTTGTTTTGGTTCTCATCTTCTTTTCGAATGTATCGTGACTTAAGGCTGGACAAGGATTGCATTTCAGTTTTAACAACTATAGATCGACGAAGAGGAGTTGAACATTGATTTTGCTATTTTTATGGGTGTGGTTGTCTGTGATTTTGTCTCACGCATTATTGACACTATCCTGACGTACAAGACCATCTATCTAGGCGTGATTGGCTACTGCCCCCCGTTGTCTGGGGGTAGCAAACTAACAGTCAATCAAAAGGGAGTCTTGGCCCAATCCCAGATGGCTGCGCTCCTGTGGATCACCAAGGCCTAGAAGACTGTATCAACAGAAGCATTCCAAGTGATCATTGGTCTGTTACCTGTTGACTTAGCCATTGAGTGCATAGTTGACAGGTGGAGGGCGAAACAGAAGCTTCCCCCGCTTTGGGCTGAACTCAACTGTGTGAATCTCACCACAGAGCAGAAACTTGTCGCCATCAACGAATGGGCGTTTGAGAAGTGGCAAGCGAGATGGGAATTCTTGTCAAGAAGACGTTCCACATATGAGTTCTTCGATGACAACAAACATGACGACGACAACAAACACATCAACAACGACGACGACAACAAACACATCGACGACGACGACAGCTAACACGTCGACGACGGCGACAACAAACACGTCGACGGCGGCGACAACAACAAACACGTCGACGGCGACGACAGCTAACACGTCAACGATGGCGACAACTAACCCGTCGACGACAGCGACAACTAACCCGTCGACGACGACGACAACTAACACGTCCACGACGACGACAACAAACACGTCGACGGCGGCGACAACTACCACGTCGACGACAACGACAGCTAACACGTCGGCGACGACGACGACGACGACAACAAACACGTCGACGACGACGACGACGACAAGCAAACACGCCGACGGCGACGACGGCTGATTAACTAACTCCGTCGACGACGACGACAACAAACACGTCGACGACGATTAACTAACACGTCGACGACAACGACGATAACTAACACAACGACAACTACAACCCGTCGACGACAACGACAACTACCAACGTCGACGACGACGACAACTAAACACGCCGGACGATGATAACTAACACGCTGACGACGACGACGACAACTAACACGTCAATGACAACGACGAGCAAACCAACACGTCGACGACAACGATTAACGACACGTCGACGACGACAACACAAATACATCGTCAATGACGATGATTAACTAACACGTCGACGACGACGACGACAACAAACACGCCGACGACGGCCACGGTTTATCGGCGACAACAACACGTCCGACGACGACAACTACAAACACGTCGACGACGACGACAACAAACACGCCGACGACGACAACTAACACGCCGACGACGACAGCGACAATCAAACACGTCTGACGACGCATGACAACTGACAACACGCCGACGATGACGACAACTAACCCGCTGACGACAACGATTAACTAACCCGTCGACGACGACGGTCCACGTCGACGACGACGATTAACAAACACGCCGACGACGACGACAACTACCACGTCGACGACAACGATTGAACAACTAAACGTCGACGACGACGACGACGACAACAACCACGTCGACGACGACGACGACGACAACAAACACGTCGACGACGACGACGACAACAAACACGTCGACGACGACAACAACACAACACGCCGACGACGACGACGACGACTAACACGCCGACGAATAACGACAATCCTAACACGTCGACGACGACAACTAACACGCGTCGACGACGACGACGATCAACTAACACGCTCGACGACAATCCTAACACGCCGACGACGACGATTAACAACACGTCGACGACGACGACGATTACAACTAATACGTCGACGACTACCACGACAACTAACACGTCGACGACAACGACACAATCGATAACGCCGACGACGACGCATTAAATAAACACGCTGACGACGACGACTAACCAATACGCCGACGGCGACGACGACGACATCCAATACGTCGACGCATACCGACGTGGACAACTAACACAACGACCAACCAACCCGTCGACGACGAGCGATTAACCAATACGTCGCCGGACGACGACAACAAACACGTCGACGATGATAACTAACACGCATTCGACGACGACGACGATAACTAAACACGTCCGATGACAACGACGACAACTAACACGCCGACGACACCAACGACAACTAACACGTCACGACGACGATTAACCAAACTAAACACGCCGGACGACGATGACAACAAACACGTCGACGACGACGACGACGACAACAAACACGCCGCACGACGACGATAACTCACGCCGACGACAACGACAAACTAACACGTCGGACGACGACGACGACAGACACCTAACAACGTCGACGACGACGACGACGATGACAACAAACACGTCGACGACGACGACGACAATCCAACCCGCTCGACGACGACGACAACAAACACGCCGACGACGACGACGATAACTAACACGCTTCACGATAACGACAACCAATAACACGCCGCTACGACGACGGCGACAACAAACACGCTGACGACGATAACTAACACGTCGACGACGACGACGACGATGACGACAACCAACACGTCGACGATAACCACCACGTCGTCGACGACGACAGACAAACACGCCGACGACGACGCATTTATTGAACTAACACGCCTGACGACGACGACAACTAACCCCGACGACATAACGACGAATCCACAAGTCGACGACGACGATTACAAACACGTCGACGACGACTGACGCACGCACGACGACAACACGTCGACGACGACAACGACGCATAACTAACACAATAACCAACCCGCCGACGATCTAATCTGGATAATCCGCACGCTCCACGACGACGATGCCAAACACGTCGACGATGATAATCCAACACGTCCACGCACGACGACGACAAACCCACGCTGATCGGGCCGATGACAAACGACGATAACTACAATACGTCGACGACGACGTCAATACGACAACTAACACAAACGTCGACGATTTGACGGACGACTACGTCGACGACTAACAAACACGCCGACGATTAACCACCACGCCGACCACGCACAAACAACGACGACATCACGCGATACGACGACGGCTAAACAAACACGTCGACGACGACGTCGACGACAGCAATAAACATACGACGCATACGACACGTCTACGACGATTGGACAACTACACACACACGCCGATTTATGATGACAACGGTATACACAACACATCGACGACGACAACAACCACGTCGACGACGACAACTAACACGTTGACGACGATGACAATGACACACAAGTCGACGACAGCAACAAACACATTGACGACGACGACAGCTAACACGTCGACGACGACGACAACTAACACGTCGACGATGATGACAACGACACACCACGTCGAAGACAGCAACAAACACATCGACGGCAGAGACAACAAACACGTCGACGACGGCGACAACAAACACGTCGACGACGACGACAACAAACACGTCGACGACAGCAACAAACACATCGACGGCGAAGACAACATACACGTCGACGACGACGACAACTAACACGTCGGCGACGATGACAATGACACACGTCGACGACAGCAACAAACACGTCGACGACGACGATATGAAACACGGCAACAACACCAAACACGTTGACGACGATAACAACAATGTCATTATTATATATCAATTCAAGTGATGTCAAATAATCTACCAAATAGGCCTTTAAGCAACTAGGCGTCAAAAGCAAGCGGTTGTACGACATCAAGCTCCATGTTTTAGAGGAGTTTACGTGAAAGATCAACTATCAAAAGCGTTGGCTGTGAACGACCGAATAATTACTTTATTTGGCTCCGTTATAAGAGACGAACGGCGCTCATTGGACTGCGTTACGGAAGAGTGGTACTGTAGCGGTTTATTTTTATGCGTTCGGAATGGAGCCTACAATCGAAATTTTATACTATATAAAATACTGTACTCTTCATTATAACGCCACTCAGTACCAGGACTTTGGTTGTATACATTGCGGGCATTTCTGTGGCCTCTTTCTATCAGTTGAAAGATGTCTAGACTTTTCACTCTCAGTTCCACAGCAAGCCGTCTGAGTGCTAATATTTTCCCTCCTATTGAGCTGGATCCAGATATTGAATACGGTATTGGCTTGCGCTCATTTATGAGTTACAATACTATATCTAACGTTAAACCAAATATAACTGATCATTTCCATATCGTTGGTGAGGAACCCCTCACTTTTTCTCCGGGCACTTATGGAGTGGAGGAAATATTCGAGCTTATTGAAAAAAGTGTTGAACGAATGAGGATTGAAAAAGCGTTGACCCACGAGAATTTCTCCATAAAATTTGGTATTGACAACAGCACGGGTCGAGTGAATTTTACAGCTACTTTTGACGTTGATATGTCGAAAGATGGTTCTGTCGGACCCCTCTTAGGGTTCACTCAAAAACTTGTGCTACCGAAAGACGTTTTGCATAATGCACCAAGTCCAGTCAACATTTTCAATTATAATTCTATAAATATTGAGTGTAACTTGTTGGCATCAGATTCGTACTTCAACTCTTCTCCATCGTCCATTCTTCACAGTTTCAACCCTGACGTTGAAATAAATTACAGAATAATACATTCTCCATCGCCTATTGTGTACTTAAGGATCAACAAAAGCATAATTGACTTCATTCAACTACGTATCGTCGACGAGAAAGGTTTTCTGCTCGATTTCAGAAACGAAAACATCACAGTTGTTTTAGAATTGATTCGATTGTGATAACTATTAATGGGTTTCGATTTCAGTGGGACTTCCAACAATAGTGTAATCGCGTTACCCAGAAATAATCGGTTTTCATCAAGTTTAACTTCAACTATCTCATATCCATTCAAATTGACAAGTAAGGACGAAGAAGAAGAAGAAGAAGAAGAAGAAAAGGCGACAAAACCACACAACGGGCTGACGCGTCGAAACATCACATTTCTTCAAAACTTGGGCTACAGAGTGAGACGTTATGGAACACTCTTTACAGATAACAGCTCCTTCAATCGCTGATAGTATTGTGGGGTACCACATGATTCGTAATGCACCCTTCAATACATCCGATCTTGGACTGAATGCTGAAATACGTATTGTTATAAATAATAACGATACATACGCAACACATGATAGTTATTTATCGTTAATTGGACGGGTCAATTCGGGGACTTCGAAAAATTCATTCCACGTAATTAATAACGGATTTGCCCATCTTTTTGAGTCAATCACGTATCGAATTAATGGAAACGATGTAGATCAAGTTAGGAATCCTGGAATCGTATCCACTTTGAAAGCTTTAGTCTCATTCCAAGAAGCCGACCTCAATGCTCTATCAAACGCAGGTATCTCTGATCCTAATTCAAGCACGCACGCACCCGACTCAGTATACACGGTTGGAGGAACGTTCAATGTTTGCATACCGCTTCGCTTTTGGATGGGATTTTTCGAGGACGAAAATCGTGTCATAACTGGTGTATCGCAAGAACTGGTACTAACGCGTTCCAGCAATGATTTGAATGTTATCGAAGGAACTGATGACCTCCAGGATATTTCAATTACTTTGGAAAAAATACATTGGGTCGTGCCAGTCGTTAAGCTAGCAGACAAAGGTAAAGCTGGATTTGTACATGATAACCAAACGCGATCCCCCTCTGCCATTAGTGTTTCGTAGTTGGGAGTACCATGAAAATCCGTCAGTTCCAACATCCTCTACGATCGTTTGGCCGATAATGTGACTAATCAATTGCAAAAACCAAGGTTCATCATCTTAGCTTTTTACAAAAAGAAGCGGAATGACGTTACGAAAAACATTTCTCTACCAGACGCCATGCCCATTCGTTCCTACCGCTTATTCCTAAATAATGAACAGTTCCCATTTCAGGAGCAATTCATCGATTTCAAAAATGGTATTTTTGGGGAATTATATGATAGCTACTTAAGATTCCCCCAGTCGTATTATGGTCATACTAAACATACTTCCCCCCTCATGACGAGGTCCAAATTCAAGGAGAGCCCGGTTATTTGTATTAATTGCTCAAAACAGGAGGAGATAGTAAAAGAAGGTTCCGTTGATGTGAGACTAGAAATTGAATCGTCAGAGAGTTTCCCACCTGAAACTAACTGTGTTGCTGTAATAATTCATGATAAACTTGTATCCTATACTCCTATTACTGGACATGTTCAAAAATACTAAGCTCGTTTCTATAAATACATAATTGTGTTAATTTATGAATAAAGTGTTTCATTTTCCACTCAGACAGGTATTGTTCCCTTGCTTAAAGCATTTAAAAATGTTGGACCACACATACGCTCAACCGACTGGACAAGACTCGACTCGACCCCGTGCTTAGGTCGTTTTTCAAACAAGTAAATTGAAGACAGCTTCGTCTCTCCTCTCAGACCATTCACCTGTGTCGTGGAGCTTCAGTTGGGTAAGATGGTTAATGCGTTAGGTGACGTCTCCTAATCGTATAAGCATTCAGCAGGTTTTATTTATTTTTACAATATAATTTACGCTGACTTTTTTACAGGTTAGAGTATTGTTCATATGTATACAATTAATCGATGAAATGGTTTATAATTCAACATATGGTTGGAATGCAAATATAGTGAATCCGAGGAATGCGAATTTTGTCAAAAAAAGTTTGAGGAGGGTACTATTTTAAAAGAGGTCGATCATAACCATTTGCTCATTTGCATGCAACCATGCAATTTACAGTTGAGCTTCCTAACATCGTTCCCTTATATTTTCATTAGCTTAGAGGTAAGGACGCTCATTTTCTCGTTCGTAAATTAAATTTAGTCGCTGGAAATATCGATGTGTTCACAAAATCCTCAGTAAATTATATAGGAAACTTTTCAAGAAAGATTGAGAATGTAAAATTAAAGCAAGATTTTGGATTCCTTCCGCTCTTGTCAACAAGTCTTAGCAAACAGGAGGAAAACTCGATTGAGTTTACCGAATTGAGTCATACAGTTCCAAATGGGAATGATATCCGTTTCTCGATGAAACTGTGTTACTACCTAAAGTTCCTTTTTACTCAGATCTAACGCCGGAACGGGGAATGATATCGTAAACAAGCCAAACTTTAATGATAGATATATCTTTGATTACAATTTAATCGGTGTTGCTATGTATAGAAGGAAAGTTATGTTTTATTCCCCGATCTACGTATGTTTCACTACTTTGGAGTTGTCAAAAGATATATATGTATCATCTTTTCGGTGAGCAGATACGATCAACGCTAGGAGGTACCAACAACGTCAAACTATTACACATGGATACTGACGTGTTCATTTTGGACATTAATGTTGATAATATCTATCATAATTTGAAAGAATCGTTTTCAAGCCTGACGGATTTCAGTGACTATTGTACAGTACATCCTCGTTATTCAACGAACAATAATAAAGTAGTTGGAAAACTAAAGGATGAGACCAAATCAACCGCTATACCCGAATTTGTAGGGCTTAGACCAAAATTGTATGCGCTATGATAATGGTGGTAAAATTGTAGCGAAGGCAAAGAGGTAAATAAATCTTGCATTAACAAAACAGCAACATTCCAGCATTATCTTGATACCTTAAGAAATAGTAGGCCGATGTATTGTACATTCAGTGCAATTTCATCAAAAACGCGACCACTGAAATTCGTAAATTAGCTCTGTACTTCTGTGGACGACAAATGCCAGATTTTAAGCGACGCGTGCAAATCTTGCCACGTGGTTACAGAGATACAGCAGAATATGTTCAGTGGGCAAAACGTATAACACGTTCAATAGGTTCTGTGCAATTCTCGTTGGAAAGTAGTTACTTACTCCTGACTAATTGAAGAATGATTAAAGGAAATGTAATTCGCATACAAAATAATGTATTTCAACTTGATTTTAGCTTTCACTTGTGAGATAACTGTAAATTTGCAAAATAAAAATCATTTTAACAACAATGTACGTATAATTTGTCAAGTTCTAGTTTAAGTAATCTTTTTTCGTTGTTATATCTATTCTTCAAAGAGTAACGTTCTTTTCATTTTCCCATGTGTTGTATGTATCGTCAAAACCAAGCCACTTCACCAAAACTTTGTTTCCTTTTTTTCTGATGATTTTCTCTATTAAATAGCAGTCTGGAAAACTTGTTTTCCTCATTTCTTCTTCGTAAAACCGTCCTTTTATTTCATTACCATACACATCGGTCAAGTTATAAGTGGGAACATTATCATCTGTTCGTACACGTACAATAATAAATTGTTCATTGGTCCACGAAGGTAGGTAACCTTTTGCTAGTACGTCTTTGATTTTTGAAACCCGTACACGGTCTCCTATAGAAAATTTTGGACATCGTTTCTTACCGCTTGAGGACGATGGAAAGAGACGCGCAAGAATGGTTTTTTCGTGTTCTTTTCCTACATCAGCAGGTTTCATACCTATCGATCTATGGATTCTATTGTTGTATCGATGGAGGAGAAGTGGAACCAAAGTGATCCATTTCTTATTGCCTCTAATGCTGAATTGCGTCCACATCCACTGCTTGATTGTTCGATTCAAACGTTCCACAACAGATGCCTTCACCTCTGAGAATGTGCTGTACATGTTCACCTTATTCATTAACATAAGCTTCAGGACATGTCGATTATAAAATTCTCGGCCTCTGTCCACATGTAAATTCTTCGGTTTCAATTTACTTGATCGGAAAATGGAAGTAAAACCTTTGCACACTTCAACCCCTGATTTTGTTTTTAATGGTCTGGCCCACGCTTTTTGATCCAACATCTATCACCATCAGCAAAAATTTGTAGCCTTTATCCGGGCATGAACGTAAATCCACCAAATCAGCCTCCCAGATGTCATTTAGAATTCCTTTAACCAAAACCCTTGATCGTCTAAAATGTCGCCTTTTAGGTTTATGAAGTTCTTCTGCCAGGTTTTCCTTCAAGTTCATCCTTAACCCTCGAGTTATATTACCGAATTGTCAGATGTTACGGACTGGAGATACATTAAGAAGGAATTAAGCTAGGAACCTAAGTGTGTGAGTGTAGTGATGATACGGTAATTGCGAAGGTTGGGAGGGGTTCTATTTTGATGGAAGGGGAAATAGAGGAAGGGAGGTAAGCCACGTGTAACGGAGAGAGAGACGAGAAGTATAGTTCATGGTTGGATCGGGGAGGGGTCAGGGGATGGTGAGAGGGCGTAGGAACCAAGCGACAATCGAATGCCCTATCAAGAAGCCTTGATAAAGAGAAGTATAAAGAATCTGACAAGCAGCTGATTTTGGATAACGAACGTCAATCTGGCGAGGAGGTTGTGGGAGTGGTGGTTGGGGGGGGGGGGGCCTCTCTCCAAATGACAACTCAACTGTATTTTCGGAAAGACTGAATAAATAGACGTCAAAGCAATATGACAATCAGCTGATTTAGATAACAAAAGTCAAACTGGCGTATAGATGACATATGTCAATCCAGTGATAAGAAACAAAACAATCACAATGACAGTTGATAGGAAACGTCAAAATCATATGTTAAACAGCTGATTAGAAGGGAGGGCAGATAGTGAAACGGTGAAATACGTCATTTCGAAAATGACAGTTGATAAAGAGACGTCCAAACAATTTGGCAATCATCTGGGTTTAGATAACAAATGTCAAACTGACACTTGAATGACAGATGTCAAGACCTCAGTATCAGCTGATTCAGGGCTTAGCACAGTCAAGCAATAACTTTTTATTCCTTCCGTAAGACGAAAACGCTCGTTATATTGGTAACACTGCTCTCTGGGAGGCCTTAGAGACCTACGACATCACATAAACATGGTTAAGTAATAGCTTCAAATCCCTTCTCTTTGACGATAATCACCTGTTTTGTTGGCAACACTGCTCTCCAGAAGGCACTGGAACAGCTGATTCTCAGGGAGGCACTGACGTCATGGGCGGGAGGGGGGGAGGGGTACGTCACACCTGATCCCTTATCAGTTGAGAAGGTCAGTTACTGATACGCAATTCGCCCCTTTTTACACTACTCACATTTCATCATATCAATAACATACACATGACATGATGACAGATTGGGAAAGAGAAAAACGTGTTCACCGTGCCCTTACACTAAAAATCGGAAAACTGCGTACCGATTTGCTTGGAATGCTCCCGCAAGGTATGCAGCTCTTGTGTTGTAGACTAGTGGTTCTCAACCTTTTATGAGGTATCGCCCCTTAGTGGAAGACGACTCACCCCTGTCGCCCCCCTTCTCTTAGTACGGTATACCCTTATTTAAATGTAAGAAACGTGTTGTTGTAAAAATAATAGACTGAATTATTATGTTAAATGATTTATTATTATATACAATTATTATTATTTCAATTAATTAATTTACCGTTTTAATGGCTCCCTTGTGCTTGGTGGACTGCAGTCAAAGCCTGAATATCCGGCTGTATGTTGGCCAGGTGAAGGCGCAGGTCTCCTTTGGTGCAAACATCCAATTTGTTCCTTTGTTTTGTGAGGAGCTGGACGACAGAGCTGAATCCTTTTTCCACTAAATATGTGGATGGAAATGAGATTAGAAGGGATTCAACCATTTCCTACAGTTTTGGATAAGATTCCATGAGTTTTACCCAGGCTAACTCGTAACCATGCTGCTTAAAAATCATCTTTGCCTCACAGTCATATTTCAGGTCCAAAAGCTCTGTCTGCAAAATATGTTCAAGGGTGTCCACCGCGTCAAACGAAAATGGATCAAAAACCCAATCTGGAATTTTAAGATTGGCAATGTCTTCAAATCTTGATTCCATGTCACATTTTAGCTTGTCAAGGTGGTCTGTGAAAGTGAAGATTTGGTCATCTTCAAGATGGAGCGATTCTGAGCATTTTTGTAGGGATGGAAACTGACACAGTTCCTTCTGACAGTTTCTGACACCTATATTACCTTTGAAAATGGCAAACTTGGCAATGAAAGAACTGATAATGCCTTTTGCTTTGATAAGATTCATCTTATTTCCTTGCAGCTTCATGTTGACCTCATTGAGTTTTTCGAAAATATCAGTCAGATATGCAATCTTGAATTTGCGAAGTCTCAACGCTTGACTCAATTCAGGGTCACAAGAATCGAGAAATTCAGTCACTGTTTCGAACAATTCAAAAAATCGCTGCAAACAGTTTCCTTTTGAAAGCCACCTCACGGCCGTGTGAAGGAGCAACCGCTCAAACTCCTCATCATTTCGGTGGCACAATTGTCGGAAGAGACGGTCATGCAGGGCACTGGCTTTTATCTTATTTACGCCATTAATTACTAGTTGAAGGGTTTCATGCAGTATACCACTTAATTTTTTTGCGGCTAAGTGTTGGCGATGGATGACGCAGTGTATGGTGATAACGCCTGGAACTTCTTTCTTCAGGTGGGCCAGAAACCCAGCATGGCGACCAGACATGGCAGGAGCTCCGTCTGTAGCGCAGGCGCTTACGTTTGATAGGGGAATATCCTTTTCCTCAAAATACTCTTTTAATACATTGAAAATGGATGGCCCCTTCGCATCAGTGGTCAAACTTCTTGCAAACAACATTTCCTCGGTGATTTCCTTCTGCTCATTGATGAATCTCACATAGGCCAACAAAATAGCGTTGTTATCAATTACAGTAGATTCATCTATCTGTAAACCAAATTTACTTTTTTTTAGCATGTGTGTAAGTTTCGATTCCACGTCTGCAGCCATTTCATCAATCCTCCTGGAAACAGTATTGTTGCTTAAAGGCACCGATTGGCTTATTTTGTTACTAGAACCCTCGCCTAGCACAATTTCAACAATTTTTTTTGCAGCAGGTAAAACAAGAGTTTCGCCAATCGTGTGAGGTTTGCCACATTTAGCGATCAATAATGCTACCTCGTATGAAGCAAGAAGACCTTTGTCAAGATCGGTTACTCGTTTTTTAAATAGTTCACTTACATTGGGACGTTTTTCTGCTTTAGCTTTGAGCTCTTGAAAATAACTGACGTCTTTATTCATTTTGTCACTGTGTACTCTTGATAAATGTTCTTTCATCCGCGAAGGCTTCATGGCTTCATTGCTAGTAAATGTTTTATCACACAAGCGACAATGTGGAAACTGCACATTTTTTGGTGACACAATAAAACCGTATTTCAAATACTCAGCTGAGTACTGACGACACTTTTTCTTCAAATCCATCATGCGCGGTCTTCCGTATTTCAAAACTAACGAACGAATAGTAAACAGATACACACAATGTAATCGCAATGTAGTCACTGGCGTAGCCTACTAAAGAAATAGAAGACGTATGACAAACTGGGGTGAGTGTTGTGATTGACACAAAGACTAGACGTGTATGCACTAACAACAACACGCCCGCAACACTTAACCTGTGAGGTCAAAGATTCAAGTTCTCTCCAAGCGCTCGGGTACGGACGCGGCAACTGTCGTAAGTATAAGCTGTGAGTCACCAGCTAAAAACAGCTGGTGACTCAACTACTTCGCGCCAATTCCCTTACCGGCGCGCAACTCAATCTTGCACACTTGCATATTTCATACAGATCATATTTTTTTGCCCATAATTTTCTTAAAAACGAGTGAATTTGTTTTTAAAACGCTACCATGTTTCTGCGACACTTGAGATTCTACTCTACAGAAGAGTTAGTTTATTTTTACTGCCTTTTCATACTGATCGCCCCCCTGTCGCCCCCCACAAATTTATCGCCCCCCTTAGAACCCAAATCGCCCCCACGTTGGGAACCACTGTTGTAGACGAAGCGAAATAGTGAAAAACTAAAACCTAAACTAAACTTGTGATTATACTAAGGAATCAGTTGTGATCTGACTAGTCTCTACTTCGGTAGTGAGGATAATATAATAATTTTAAATATATTTTTAGTTTCTTTAAAAATTTTGTTTTTCTTAAAAGTTTAATAAATTTGAGGTATTCTTCGTTGATATTTGTTTTATTTTGTTTTTTACCCCGTTGATTGCCTAATTTGTGTCGAGTGCGCAGCTGTAAAATAAATAAAATTACATATATCTGAACAATATAATAGTATAAAAAGTAAAAAATAAAACAGTAGTAAGAATATGATTGATTTTACTCGAAAAAGAAATATTGAAATGATGAAAACACGTACTGTGCCTGAGAGCACACATGTGGCCTTGACGGGAAAACTGGCACCTGCGGGGGTGAGGGTTAACTTAGCAGAACAAAGTAACGGGTTTTTAGACAAGGTTAAAGGGCCAACGTGGTGAGGATGGTTGCCGGGCATTGCTGGTTTGGATTCCCCATGTTTTGGAACGTAAAGAATCAAATTTCAATTTGGTTGGATGTTGGGGGGGGGGGGATTGTAAAAAACTGGGACTGTTGTGTGGTCGAACATGAGCTACAATCTGTGGAGTTATGACTACTATCATAATTTTTGACAATTTGTAGAGTTACGACTACAATCATAATTTTTTCATGTTAGAAGGAAAACCAATTTTATATTATTAGACAGATCAACACTAGATAATTATTATCCCTCCATTTGAGCTTGAGCAAGTAGCATTCTCCTGGACTACTTCAACTTTTTGCAACAGGTTTCGCAGTTTAAGAACATGCATTTACACTTCAGGTTCCTCACCAGGTTTAGCTTTGGCAAAGGTTAACGCAGCTGGATCGGCTTCTAATTACTAGAAATTATAATTTGTCCAAATCTAGTCTGCTTGCAGCTTACGTGGCATCGACAGGCTGTATGGTTATGGGGCTACTTCAAGCAACTGTAACCGCATTCAATTGTGAGCGTGGTTACTTCTTAACACCCCAGTGACCTCAATAGGAGACCAACCACGGTTCAATTTACTAACTTTTGTTACATTGACCGTGGTTACGACGGTTTTGACGAAAACGGCCCTTAGGCTCTCGTCAGAATAAATATTGCACTTTTGCCGAGACCCCAAGAAGCGATAGATGTGGTTCGCCTTCGTTCCAGCAGCCTTATTCCTTTACCCCATGATTCGTTGGCGTTTCGAGAGTGGATCTCCAAGGTGGGACACAAGAGTTGGTTGGTGTGAACCAGAATCATTAACGCGTTCAGATTTTCTAAAATGCAGGACTAGGATTCGCTGCTTGTAATATAAGAATGTATCAAGTTGACTACGCCGTGATTTTCGAATTCATCGTCGTTGTTCAAACAGAAGTTCAAATGAACCAGCGCTTCCCTGATGAACACGATGTACCAAATGTATTCAGCATATTGAGCTAACATCAGGAGCTGATAAATGAAATAACCAATATCTAATTCGAAGTAATCGCGATACGTCGAATGGAATGCAGCGCAATAAATTTTGAAAACGGAGTACCATATTAAACACACTCTGATCTCTTTAGGCCACTGGATGCGAATTAATTTTCGGTTGTTGACAATTTTAGCGAAACCCCTCAACATCTCTTCGTAGGGTTTGAATTGGCTCAATTTGAACAGGTAGAAGGTGGTCAATAGAAAGGCAATCGAAATGATGTGCCCAAAATAGGTGAGTCTATGCGAAAGGGACTTGAGAGTTCCGTAATAATAAAGGTACACAGAAGGAAAAGACATCACACGAATCGTAATTCCCAGAAATAATGAGCATTTCGATAAAGAAATTGAGTTTTCGTGGAGGTTATAAGGAAATACTCCCAAGAAACGGAGAGCCGCTAAGAGTATTAAGGAAAATCAACAACAACAGCATCGAGACCACATCAATGTCTAAATTAGAAGAATGCACCAACATTTTAGAAGACGTGTAGAAGTGAAATGTGTCCAGCGAGCTAAATAAAATGGAATTTCAATTTTCGCTCAATGGTTTGCAGATAGAAGTAGAATAAATATCTGGTGCCGATCATCACAATGCCCTGTCAACTGTGTGATGTGCCGTATATGTACAACATGCAGCAAATGTGACATTCAGTTAATGACCGCCTGATTCACATGACCAACCGCGGGAGTAGAGTTCCCGGAGCTGGCAAGCAAAATACTTTTCAATGCAGGCATTCGAGTAGTGAAAGGTTAACAGTTATTTGGGTGCTGCATTTCTTGACGTTTTACTGTACCATGACATTGCTCCAATTGATCCGAATACGCAACGCCTCATCAAGGAATAAACAATATGTCACATCTGATTAGCGTATAATTACTTTTTTTAATTAATTAAACTCAATGTTCACTATCAACGTGAAACTCACAGACACCGAAATGTGTGACAACGAACGCATTGCTATTATTAGATTAATTCAATATTTCTACTACGTTCTTCACAACGCCCTCGTTCATGAGGATTCGACCAAGTTGTTTATACTTGATCCACTGTGCGAGAGAAATTAGCAGCCATTGTCGAAACAGTTGCGCAGGTTGAGGTGCCGTCAATTTGAATCAAAACGGTCAGATATGTGACACACGCAGCGATCATCTGTGACAATAGAAAAATATTACTTGCGAAAGGTCAGTCCTACAGGAAACATCAATATTAAAGTTAACGTACCTGTTAGGTGAGTCCGTCTCCTCTGGCTTGTGAGTTACTGTGGGGGGTAATTCACAAGCCAGAGGAGACGGACTCACCTAACAGGTACGTTAACTTTAGTATTTGCCTACTGGCGGACACAACCCAATTTCTTTAATAAACATCAATATATTTTTATCGAACTCACTGAAAAACCAAATTTATAGTCGATGTTGAAACATCTGTAAGCGGTGAAGATGAAGGGTTTTTTAACAGCAAAGTGCATAGTGAGGTACGGCTGAAACGGCATGAAAATGATTTAGTTATGGGCGATAGTTATATTCTACACAATGCGATACACTATAGATTGCATTACGTTATTCAGGAGTTGCTCAGTTCTATCCTTCATAGCACGTTTCACCAAAATTTTATTAAATTTCTCCGCCTGAAACAAAACAGAACATTATTTCGGTGACAGAATATACTCCCAGAAGGTAAAGGACTAAAAAATACGGTTGTAACTAATGACGTAATTTTTTTGCTCATAACAATCATGAGGTTGGTCCGACGTGGGCTCTACAACCTTCCGGCGGCGGAGGGTTGTAAAAAATGTTTTTGACCGAAAAGACAGGTGCGTTAATTGGAATGATTAATTAACAAAAACTATGGACCTGTAGCTGAATGAAGTCCCTCTAAACATCCAGTCAAAAACGCATCGTAATAACGGATATCCATCTGAGTGACAGGCCCCGGAAGTGAGAGTGAGAGAGAGAGTCTGAATTTGGGAGAAGGAACAAAATCCGGCAATCCCTTGAGTAATGTCCACTTCTTGAATAGAGTATAGCAATCCACACTTTTTCTGAGACTAATGGTTTATTTTGAGCAAATCAATGTGGATTTTGTTCCCAATAAAACCAGATAATCTGTGCCAACCTGGGCTCTCGACATACGTTGTTTTACATTCACTCCCTGCGAATGATCACAAACATACTCAAGATTAAAAAGAGGGCGCCGTCCCAACCGCTAGTTGATAATATAGTGAGATGTTCATCGTAAGAGTAGAATGTAGAAACAGAAAAACTATTCATCTACAGTCTTTCTCTCCAATCTAGCACTAAGCAGGACTATAGTGACTTTGGTACCAATACATGCTCGTCCCAGCAGACAATTAAACAACAGCCCTTAGTGGCTTTCAAATCGGAGCCTATGCATGTGAGGATTATTCATTCGTTTTACCAACCTCGGTGCCGAAATAAAAAGCGAGAGTTAAGTTGGACGATATTATGAATAATGACAGGTTACAGGGAATACGTCCAAATCTTCCTCCCTCGAGTAACAAAAAGACTGGAGGTGTGTACAACAAGTGTGAAATCACTTGTTTGTGATGCTTGGCCACTGAGATGCTAGCGATGGTTCCGTTTTTGAAGGAAGACCTGCGAAATGGGAAAATAGATCCTCATACAAAAGGAGGGAAGCAGGATTGCGTGAGAGGGGTATGCCATCCGTAAAGATGAAGAAAGAGCCACGGAGGATTTCAGACCGCATGGGTCGACGACGCGAAAACCGATCTGCCAAACATTGGGCCCAACTGCAGGTGGACAGCTTCGTTGGACCGCGTAGCTTGGAAGGGATGTTTTAAAGATGACCGAAAGTCACTCAGGGTGCCTTGGAGACAAAACATCTATTTGCACTGAACGAAATCCAAGTAACGTGTTGTAATAGTGAGTTGTAAATAATAGGGGATAACAATGTGATGAACGTTGGGATAATGGGGGCTGTGAGCAAGAGTTCAAGCGCCAGGAACGTGATTCCGAGCCAACGGGAGCAAGACACTGAGGGAAGAGAACTCCACATTCAATAAGGTTGTAACACCTCCATGAATGTAATATTGTGGGATCTGGGCTGACGTTATTCAGCCACCGCTATTCCACCGTACTTATCGGCCGTTGGAGAGTGGTTTAGGCAAAAGAAGGATCTTTAATGTGGGAAGCAAGTTTTAGGTGCTCACGTGAAGCAGGAGCGCGTAGTATACTAGTTCACATTTTCAGGAGTCCACAATGAGGATTTGCCGTTTCTGCCATCTTCTGGTTTGGTAATTGATGATAAATCTATACACAAAGTTATTGCTGGCTATCAGATTGAATTTAAAGTGGTTCATCTAATCTTGAAACATCTCAAAAATATGATACAAGCGATTGTTCGATGGAACCAGCTGACTAAATGCAATTCCATAGTACATTTACACATACAACAAAAACAACCCTCTGCTGTGTGAGTAGTTGTGAATAATAGATCAAGTGGTAGACAAAATGGAGAGGTAAGAAAACGGCTATTACGTCTCCACGAGGGAGCAAACCACATAGCAACAGAGCAGAAAAGAAAGTCTTACCTCTTCGGTTGTTGACACGCAGGTGGCAATCGTACACCAGAAAAAAACTGTGAATATAATCACCCACGTGATATAATAAAATGAGTGTATCCATTTCCTCATATTAGCAAAGACGTAAGATTCATATGCTATCCCAACTATCATGAATAGGGTGAATGCTACACAGGACAAGATTGAAAGTCCCAAACAGGCGTTGATTTTCCGAAGGTGATCAATCAAGAAATAATAAGAATGTAACAAGTTGACTATGCCGTGATTTTTGAATTCATCGTCGTTGTTCAAACAGAAGTTCAAATGAACGAGCGCTTCTCTAATGAACACGATGTACCAAATGTATTCAGCATATTGAGCTAACACCAGGAGCTGATAAATGAAATAACCAATATCTAATTTGAAGTTATCGCTATACTCCGAATGGAATGCAGCGAAATAAATTGTGGAAAGAGTGTACCATATCAAACACATTCTGATCTCTTTGGGCCACTGGATGCGAATTAATTTTCGGTTGTTGATAATTTTAGCAAAACCCCTCAACACCTCTTCGAAAGCTTTGACGTCGCTCAGTTTGGAAGAATAAGAAGCGGTCAATAGGAAGACAATCATAACGATGTGCCCCAAATAAGTCAATGTGTGAGCAATGGACCCATGCATTTTGAATTTAGAAAAGTACACCGAAGGAAAAGTCATCACACGAATCACAAAACCCTGAAATAATGAACATTTCGATACAGAAATGGAGTTCTCGTGGAGGTTAAAAGGAAATACTCCCAAGAAGCGGAGAACCGCTAGGAATATTAGGGAAGGTCTGTGTAAAATCATTTTAACGAACAGTCGGACTGATGAGTTTGAACTAGCGACGCGGGGCCCATAGAAGTAGCGAGAGAGCAAGCGTATCAGATAACGTCTCTTTGAAAAGGAAGAAATGGAAGAACCGCCAACTAATTCAAAGACTATCATTTATCTCACTTCTTAGAGGCGCATTAGCTGAAAATCGATATTGTCTCCAAGGTTGGTCGTTTGGCGGAATCATGTGTAGTTCATTCACTTACATTGGTATATAGAATTATCTTTTTATTGTAAATATACTTAAACGCGTGATAGTATGACCAATTAATTTTTCCTCGCTGACCACCACACTTTTTCTAGTTGTCAACGTCATAACTGGAACGAATTTTTGTTATAGACACCAAAAGGTCAGTTCTTCCTATCCACAACAAGATTATCTAGGAAACCTCAATATCTAAATTACAAGAATATACCAAAATTTTAGGAGTACGGTAGACACTCGATTTACCGTGCTGTGAGTTGAGGATGTTCGGTATGCAAAAGCACAGATAATGCTGAGGCGACACAACTAATGGCTACCTGAGGAGCAATCGGGCAAGTCACTAGCTTCACCCACTCATGTGCCCACAAACGTCGCACGCTCAAAGCATGGACACCAAACCAATGTGTGGTGGCTGGCCACCGTTTCCTTACAAAATACGCCGAACTCGGATTACCCCATGGCTCACCACAATAGAGGGTGCTAGCTGTGAGCCACAGCCTACTCCTGAAGGGGATAGCACGTGGCCGATGAGTGGGGACTCATCCTTCCAAGAGACAGCAACAACTGTTTTCTCTCGACTGCTCAACTGCTCACCTCGTCGCTCGACTTTCCTGCTTCGCTGATCATCGCTTTAATTCTCTAGCCGCCCTTATCTTATCCTCCAACCTCATTCCCTGATTTTCGACCCCATGAAAACCTCCCCTGTCTGAACAATAAAAGAAACCTAGTTTACTGCTCCGCTGTAAGTCTGTGTGAACAGTAAGAGAAACTGAGCATCCCCGTGTGCGACTCGTCGCCATGGAGGACTCTCCCCACCCCTCATCATCAACCACCCCTCGCAGTCCCATCACCCAACTTGCTGTACCCAAACAATGCCGGGCACCCTCTCCTACATCACCGCCACCACCTTCATCAACCCTGACCCAATCTGACCTCCAGTTGGAACTGCAACAGACCCTTGCATTGCAAGCTAGCCTTGCAGCCCAGATGGCCTGCCTGGAGGCCAATTTCGCCGAAATTCAGGCAGCCCTCTCCCTCGCCCAAGATGAGCCTCCCCCTCCAGCTGTCCATCATGTTATGGACACAGCTCCTGCCTCAACAGACGCTGCACCTCTTCCCACCAGGAAGCATGCCCCATCGTCCAGGTCCACCTCCCCTGGGCCCTCCACACTCTCAGAACGAAAAACGAAAGTGCTCTCCATGACCGAAAAAACGGTCTCGCTCGAATAGAATCCTCTCCTCTGCGTCTGAGTCTGGCTCTGAAGAAGAGGAAGACTGCAAGGCCCCCCACCCACTACCAATCATTCTGCCACCATCACGTCTTGAATTATTTGAAAACAGACAGCCTCCAGCACCCTCTATTGCACAGAATGGAGAGGACTAGATGACACCACGTGGGTCATGGAGGTAATGTATCCTCCACGCGTTGTGTCAAGAAAAACTTCACCTCGGCTACTCACTAGTACCAGGGATTCTGCCACTTTCCACACAAAGGGTACTGCCAAACTGACCAGCAGCCACTGCGCACAACATGGCTACATGCTAGACAAATGCGAATTCCGGGGCATCTCCAAATGCACAAACTGAGTCAGATTGGGCGGGCAGGCGGATCATTCTTCCACTGTAGGGACATGGCATAGCTACATATCGGCTCAACGAGCTTCAGTGCACCGCATAGGCTATGGAGTAGGACTAAAACCTGCACACACCGCCAAACAGAAGATAGCCCATCCCACCTCACTCTCTCACACTAGCATCGAACAACAGCATGGGAAGGAAAGGGAGCACATGAAAGATAATGGACCCCAGCAACTGAAGACTCCTTGTCAGCCTGGAAAGCCTCAATGAGGGGAAGAGGTTCCTCTCACACTTCCTCGTTCAGCCATTAGCAGCCAGCTCCCTCTGCCTTTACTTTTCCTGCCAGAGGTTCATACAACCCAGACAGGATGCATCAACTTTGGGGCCCCACATATAGCCTTCCCCCCCCCCCCTCATATCCTCGCAACTCACTCTCATCCTCACCCATGGCAGTTCTCATTGCCACTCCAATCATCATTCAACTCCCATAAACCTCTGTGGGGGTCTCTGAGAACCCCTGGGGCATAAGCAGTACGATTGGAACGAGTGGACCAAAGGAAAACCCACGCAGGATATCACCGTCGAAATTCATCTAAGCCGTAACTTCCATGACAGTAGACTGATATAACCCACGTTGAGGGTTCTGGAACTGTCATTTGATAAAGACACAGATCTGTAAGTGTCTGTGAACGCCATTGAGAGAAAATAGCCAGATCAAATCTGATCAAACTTGATATCTTGCTCGCAAGTCACCACAGGACGCCAAAATAAGGGTATCAGCGAAACCCGCTCAAAAGTAACTAGAGTTATCTAGGAAATGAAAACACCAAATGTTTTAATTATCGAAAACGGCTCCAACGCTTATGAATAATTTTTGTTCATAGATAGCTCCTAATGACCTGACAATAACGTGAAATTTCCATGCGTGGGACAATGACGAGAGCAGCACAATAAATTACCAAACATTTCGAAGGAAAACCAGAAAAATGTATGTGGTACTCCACCTAAGTATCTATACGATGAGTCTTTAGTAACGTTCATAAAATATACAGGAGCTACTACAGAAATTCCGGAATTTCAACCACCACCGTTTCTTAACGCTTTTACTCAATAACTCTGGAAAAGTGATTATTATCCTTTATCGAAAAATCGGGTTGACACCCTCAGTAATTTTCTATACACCAATTGCTCAATATTGATCGGAGCATGAGTAGGAGCAGCACAATAAATTCCGGATCTGTAAGCACTACCGCATTCTGCCGCCGTGAAGTGATGAGTCGAATGAACAGAGTGAAAAATAAATTGAGTTAGTGGGAAAAGTCATGAACACAAGTGAACTCACTGTGCACCTCAAATGCCCTGATTCACTCGAAACTTCAGTGTCGTCTGTCGAATCCGAGCAGTTCTCTCGTCGAGGCGTCGCCCTGACGTCCGTAATCGCGTTCGCTCCCACCAAGTTCCCTCCTTGTTTCGATTACAAGTGTGGATATCGTACTTACTCCCCGACTCACTCAGTGCGATATCGCTATTCGGATATAACATTTGTATTGGAGTTATGTAGGCGTAATTAGAGGGAGAGTTAATAATAATAGGGAATGGATCAGCAGAAATCCCTTCTCGCGATTCCCATCAAACTGCACCTCGCTCCTCCAGGAGAGAAGCTCAGTGCAGTCGTCTCCCATTTTAGGCTTTCGTTGGTTGTCTTCAGCAACTTGAGCAGGTTTTTAAAGAAGAGATTGAGAATGTCACAATGACAAAAATATGCTTTTGCTGGCAGTGTTAGATACCATACAGCGCTGCTCCCTTAATTTTCTCACAGACTTAACTGTGGCGTACTGTTGTGCGGGAATTTTTACACAAAAAAGCTAATCAAAATCGTTAGGGCTGCTGTTGAGAAAAGCAAAGCTGCTGTGCGTAGTGATAACACAAAATGAAAACGCTACATAAGGAAAGAATAAAACACAGCTCTTACCTCATGGGTCGTTGACATGCAAGTGATTATAGTGGAACAAAGAAAAACCAATAATGTTGTTATCCATGTAATTGAGTAGAAAAGTTGTGCCCAATCGTTGATATTTGCGTAGAAGTACGATTCGTAGCCTACGCCAATTATCATGAGGAAAGTGTACGTCATAGCCAAAAAAATAGGGAGTTCATGGCAAGCGTTGATTTTTCGGAGAAGATCAATTAGGAAATAATAAGAATGTGTCAAGTTAACTATGCCGTAATTTTCGAATTCATCGTCGTTGATCATACAGGAGTTCAAATGTACCAGAGCTTCTTTAGTGAACGTGACGAACCACATAAATTGAGCATCGTAAGCCGACACTAGAAGCAGATGAATGAAAAAGCCAATATCCGTTTTGAATTCTTCCTTGTACCTCCAATTGAACACAGCGGAACAAATTGTGAAAAGAGTGTACCACATGAAACACACCCTGAACTCTTTGGGCCACTTAAGGCGATCGAATTTTCGGTTGTTAATTATTTTAGAGAAATCCCTCAACATCTCTTCAGTAGATCTGAGGTTAATCAACGTGGACACGAAGGTGCCGATTATCACAAAGGACACCAAAAATATATGTCCGGCATAAGTGATCGCATTGGAAAAAGACCTTTTCATTTTACTAATTGTGAAATACATTGAGGGTAGCAAAATCAAACGAATTGCGATTCCAAAAATTAATGCGAAATTCGATAAGGAAATAGAATTTTTATGGAAGTTGAAAGGGAAAACGCCTAAGAAGCGTAGACCCGCGAAAAATGCGAGGGAGGTCTTGTGAAAAATCATGGTAACGACGAGCGAGACTGACGAGCTGTAACTACCATTTCAACTGATGGCTTCGTAAGAAATGTCAAGACAATGGAGAGAGTGAGGAGAGAGTTTTCGATTAGTTGTGAGGTCCTTCGACATTTGACAAGTTCTTAGCAGACCCTAAAACTCAGAATCGATATTCTTATAAAAGGCTTCGAAACATCAGATAACAAAATCTGATATGATCTTCAGGTCTTTCTATCTCAAGGGCTTTTGAGTTCGAAAGAGAGCGTATGAAGCAACAGTCTGTTTGTTGCTTGGTTTCCTTGGTACCGTCCTATCGAGGTTTCAGCAAGAAGGTCGTGGACGTGGGTTCCCTCGTTGACGAATCCCGGCTCCTGAGGCGTACTCCTTGGGATCGAGCTTCTCTGAGCAACCACCTGGGCTAGAGCTTGGTTTTTTTTTTTTTTTAATGTTTATTTGTTTAAGACCATTACAAAGTATTATACCTTACTGACTGATTGTACAAAGCTGTGATTGAACAAATAACGAGAATGTCTTTCAAAAATTAGAAGGACAATACTTGAAAACTGCTTAAAACAAAATTATAAAATTAACAAATAACTGAACTGAACTTCGTAACTGGTAATAAGTAGAGGTGGTGGGAGAATTTACTGGAAGACTTTCTTGCACGAAGCCATGGGAGATGAGAGAAAAGTTTCATTCAAACATTGAGGGCAGCAATGCAGAAAGATGGCGTGGAAGTATTAGTCGCTGAACATCGAAGGGCTGCAGACCTTGATGTACCAGTGGGTTGAGGTTGCACCTTGCACTTTCGATGAAATGTTTCACGATTTTTTCACGGAACTCAGTCGGCGTTTCCAAACCAAAATCGTTATATATAGTTGAGTTTCGTACGAATGGCGGGGCGTGTACTATGTCTCTTTGTAATATTTTGTTCTGCTGCTGTTCAATTCTGCGGAACTGAGAATGAGAACAGGTTCCCCATATAGGAAGAGCATACGCCCAAATAGGCCTGATAATAGTTTTGTATAAAATCATTCTGTTCTCGACAGATAGATAGGGGCTATGTAGAAGGGGCTTGAGCGTGCTTGTGCGATTCCTGAGACGTTGTAGTAGGACAGTAATGTGGTCCTTAAAGGTAAGTTTTTTATCCAGCGTAACTCCCAAATATTTATACGTGGATGCGGAAGGAATCACTTTGGTTGAGTAGTTGATTGGCAACTCATTATATTTATAGCGGTAGGTGAAGGTAACTATGTTTGATTTGTTGGGATTAATTTTGAGTCGCCATTTTGAGCACCATTCTTCGAGGAGATCGACAGACGCCTGTAACTTTGCAGTTGCCGTTTCAAAGTTTGCATTGGAGGCAGCAAAACCAGATCGTCTGCATACATGGAGGAGAATGATGGAGGCGCAGGCAACGGAAGATCGTGGCAGAAAAATATATACAAATAAGGCCCCATTACACCGCCTTGAGGCACGCCCTCTCAGAATCCTTTGATGGACGAGAAAACATTTTGAATATTTACTTGGAAGGTTCGATCTGTTAGGTAACTTTTGATCAAAGTATATAAGTTGTTGGGGATATGGCGATTGAGTTTGGCGAGGAGGCCTTCGTGCCAGAGCCGATCAAATGCTTGTTCGGTGTCAAAAAAAGCGGTACGACAGAATTCTTTTTTCTGGTATGAATTTTTAATATAGGTTGTAACACGTTGCAACTGTAGAGGACACGAAAGTTTCTCTCTGAATCCAAACTGCTGATCAGGGATTAGATGATCAGTGTATTTCTTGATGAGTATAAGAATTAAACGCTCAAAGATTTTAGAAAGAACTGAGAGCAAACTGATAGGTCTATAGGATGAGATGTCATGTTCAGGTTTTCCCGGTTTGGCGAACATGATGATGGTCGCATGCTTCCAGGCTTGTGGAAAGTAACCTAGTTGGGCTGCAGCAGTGTAGATACGAGTCAAGTGCGAACAGAGACAACGCGGTGCATTAGTCAAAAGGCTCTTAACAATTAGATCTGGTCCTGGGGCTTTACGCGAACCTGATCGTCTTATCAATTTATTGACTTCTTTCGGCGTGAAATAAACGGGAGGAGAAGGGAAAGGGCAGTCTTCCACTGGGAGAAGGGGCGGACCATTTTCATGAGGAGTGAACCGACTGGCAAGCATTTCAGAAAAAGCTGTCGCTTTCTCGAGCGGAAGTGATAACCACCTAGAATTTCTCTTGAGTTGAGGAATAGTTTTATGACTCTTAGTTAGAATTTTAGTTTTTCTGTATAGAGAGAAATCTTTAGCACTTAGAGAGAGAATCTCATCCCGTCGTTTTTGATTACGTAAGTCAGATATTTCTGCTCTTAAGGCATTGCTCAGTTGATTGCAAAGTATTTTGTCACTCCGGTTCCCCGTGCGAAGCCATCTCCGTCTAGCGCGTTTTCTTTCGGCCCATATTTCTTTTATACTAGGCGGGAAGGAGTAAGATGTCGGTGGACGCACCAAGGAAGTTGAGGACGCTTGCGTAGCAGCAGTGGAGATCACTGTTGTCAGTTTCTCGACCGCCCGGTCGATTTCGGCTTCGTTCTTCAATGACGGTAGTTCATTTAGTTCGTATGCCAGTTTTTCTTTGTATTTTTTCCAATCTACAGGGTATCTAAGAAGAGTAGGTTTAGTGGTGAGGAATTTTGGGAAACCGTGAAGTACCATATGTACTGGGAAGTGATCTGAGCTCAGGTCATGCTCTACGTGAATATTAGATGTTTGGTTTGTAAGTCCTTTAGTTATGAAGAAGTCCAAGAGAGTGGGACGTACTCCGGGCCTGGGATCATACCTGGTTGGTACTTTGGGGTCTTCAATGTTGAGTTGAAATGTTAACCGCCATTGATTAATTAACCGGCCATAGGAGTTCGATGTAGGTGACCCCCATGAAGGATGTTTCGCGTTGTAGTCTCCTCCTAGGATGAAGGTTGACCCCAATTCGTGTACTACACCCATTAGGGTTGGGAATGACAGGTTTCTGTCCATCCTTCTGCATTGAGGTGGAATGTAGGCTGCTCCGATTTGCAGATCTTTCCCTTGCAAGTGCAGAATGCATCGAGCAACTTGTATTTCGGTCTCGATGATGGGTAGTAGGGTAGACTGGTTGAGGTTATCCCTGACTAATAGGGCAGCTCCAGCGCAGCTTAGACCACCAGGCTCACGAGCTAAGTACGTTTTGAACCCAGGTATATTCAGTTGACAGTTGAACGGTAGTTTGATTTCGGACAGCATTGCTATATCAACCTTGTGGGTGGCTAAATAATGAGTTAATTCTTGAATTTTTCCTCGAATGGAACAGCAGTTCCATGTCATGATTTGGATATTAGTGTTACAGGTCATTTTGTGAGAAGAGATGAGAGGTTGAGCGATTTAAATGCATTGGTTATTTCTTCCCTGATTACTGAAACAATCTGCATCACTACAGCGTGTACTATTTCTTGTACTATGCTTCCTAAGTCTGTCATCTGGTTGCTAGCTTGAGTACTCCTAGCGTTTTTCAGTGCTTCGCTAAACGGTCTAGAGAAAACGTGATTTTGCGCTTTTGGGGTAGTTTTGTTAGTTGTGATGGCAGACGGGGTGTTTGTTTGAAGCCGGGAGTGGTAAAAAAGAATTTTCATCGTATGTGAATTCTGTATGCAAATTCTTTCTCGAAACGTTGGTTATTCCGGCTAATTTTCGATAATGTGAGCAACCTTTCCAGCTGGATGCGTGTGGTTCGCCACAGTTAACGCACTTGTAGTCTTTGTTAGTGGGATCGTGTTGTTTAGTTTCGTGAGTACCAGCACAAACACCGCATCTTGGAGAGCGCGAACACTGACCTTTGGCATGATTCCATTGCTGGCAGTTTTTGCAGTGGATAGGTCCTGATTTTGGCTTATATTCTTCTATCTTGCAGGAAATAAATGCAAGATGTTTGACCCTGAAAAGAACAGATACGTCTTCATCGGGCTCAACATCGATGTAGTAAATAGGCATTAAGGTTCCCTTATTATCTCCAGTTGTGTGTTTGGCATTGAAAACCTGCCTGCATTTAATCCCATATTCGCGTAAGATTTCATCTGATATCAAGTTTGGTTTAGTACCAGAAGGAAAGCCGCGTAGGACTACTCTACGTGGTCTCCTATCTTTTGGAAGATAAGTGTGGAATTCAATGTTGGGTTCATTTGAAAATGCAGAAATGAACTTCCTGTATTGTTCTTGACACGAAGGGGTGATTCTGTATTCGTTTTTCATGAGTGTTTTGATCATGGCTTTCTCATCAATCGAGTGTACGTAGACAATAAAGTCGTCAACAGAAAGAGGTGCCCTTATAAGTACATGTGATCGGGAGACCGAGTATTTTTGTGTCTTGTTTAGATTGTGAAGTTGAAGCATTTTCCATTTCCATGAGTGATTTCTCACTTTCATCGTTAAGAGCAAAATTTTGAATCTCTTCGAGTGGTGTGAACTTGTTTTGTGTAGCAATAGATGGTGTGGTAGTGACATTTTTAGTTTGTTTTTCGAATGAATAAGGTTGAGATTTCCGAGAGGTATGCCGTTTAGAAGGAGCTTTGAACTCATTATTAGATTGATTATCCGGAGGAAGGATAGGGTCACCGTCGGTTCCCAGCTGCATCGGGAGAATCGGACGGAACAGTGAAGATTACTAGATAGTAACTGTTTATAACTCACTTACGGGGCGCAGCGGTGTAAACAAAACACTGATAGGCGAGCGTAAGACAGGAGTGTTGAATAATGTTGACTTTTATTCCAGAAGAATATCCACGTGTCTAGTTTGGTGGTTGATAAGAGACTGAAATAATTACTCGTATGTATATACAATCACGATGGCAACATAAACGAATTCGGTGTTCGCCACACCACCCCCCTGTGGAGTCGATGTGGTCAGGGTGGAAAACGGTTGGCAAATCGGACCTTTCTACCAGAACGGGTCGTGGTTTCTGGCTTCGATGATGATGATGCTGGTAGATATCTGGAACTCGTTGTAGTTGCTGGTGGTTCATGAGGCGTATTCTTTAGTGATGATGTCGGTGTTTCCTGCTCATTCCAAAAGAAAGCCGGTTCAACCCTGTCGATCGTGACTTTGTCCGGTTTATTGTTGATTTTTAAAGTTATTGTTTTGTTGTCGCGGTCAATGATTTCGTATGGCCCTCTGTAAGGTGGCTGTAGGGATCGTCTCTCTGGTCCTTCCTGTAAAAATGCGTGAGTACAGTCGTCTAGTTCTTTGTAAATAAAAGACCCATGGTTTACATGTCTAGACGTTGGTGTTGGCCTCAGTCGCCTCACGTATTCGAGTAAAGTGGTGAGGAATGTTGGTATGTCTTCAGAACTCGCAGTGTTTGCCGAGAAAAACTCGCCAGGATGAGTGTATGTCGGCTTTGAAACCAGAGCAAATGCCGAGAAGAACCAGTGGAAGTGCTTCGATCCAATTAGTGTTTGCGTGGGCCATGATAGCAGCTTTCAAGGGCCGGTGGAGGCATTCGACTTGCCCGTTGGCGGCGGGGTGCTAGCTGGTAGTAGGCTTGTGCGTGATTCCGAAATAGTCCTTGAAAGCATGGAAAAGGAACGATGTGAATCGGGATCCTCTATCGGAAGTGACTATTTGAGGGCAGCCGAAACGAGAAATCCAGCAACAAAGAAATGCTTGTGCTATGGATTCCGCAGTGATATTTTCCAATGGGTAGACCTCCGGCCATCGAGTAAAACGGTCGACGACAGTCAAGCAGTACCTGAAGGAGTGAGCGATAGGTAAAGGGCCGATGAGATCGACGTGCACATGGGAGACTTGACGTGACGTGAGATTTTGGTGCGTTGACATTCAAGGCAAGCTCGAGTCCAGACACGGCAATCCTTTCGAATTGAAGGCCAGATGAAACGATCGCTTACTAACTTGATGTTAGTACTGGCGCGGGGATGACTGAGGTTGTGGAGCTGTTCGAATGCTTGTCTGCAGAATGTAGCCCGAAGAAAGGGTCTTGGTTTGCCAGAAAACACATCACAGTACACAGATGTAGATCCGGGGATGTTCAATTCTTTGAGTTGAAGAGATTCAGATTTGCGTAGGTGGGCTTTCAGTTCCTCGTCTGTCTATTGAGTTTTGGCAAGTCCTTCGTACTCAAGAGCTTTTGAGAGGGCTTCTATACGCGAGAGTGTATCGGCAACGTTGTTCTGTGTTCCACTGAAATGTTGAATATCTGTCGTAAATTCGGAAATAAATGAGACTTGATTTGTTTGTACGGGTGGAAATTTATCACGTTTCAGCTGAAAAACGAACGTTAACGATTCATGGTCAGTAAAAATTGTAAAGTGATGGCCTTCAAGAAGACGAAAATGTTGGACCGATTCATAGATAGCAAAGAGTTCTCGGGAATACGCTGGTGATTTTGCTTGCTTATTGCTCATCGTCTTTGAGAAAAGAGCTAGTGCTTGCCAAGAATTATTTACCAGCTGTTGAAGACAACCACCGATGGCGTGGTTCAAGGCGTCTGTGAATAAACCAAGAGGCCCGCCAATTCGAGGGTGAGCTAGTAAAGTGGCTGGAGAGAGAATATTTTGAATGCTGATGAATTTTGAAAAGCTTGTTCAAGTGCTTGTGTCCATGGTACCTTCTGTGAACCTTTGAGCAAAGGCTTGCTGATAGCTTCGTGGGGGGGGGGGGTGCTTCGAATTCGGATGCATGTGGAATAAAACGGCGATAGAAATCCATCATTCTTAGAAAACTTCGTAAGCCTTGTGCAGTCTGAGGTAAGGCAAAATCTTTGATGGCCAGGATTCGGTCTTGAGGAGGTCGGATTCCAGAAGATGATACAGTATACCCGAGAAACTCCAGTTCTGGAACGCCAAACTCGCATTTTGATGCGTTGATGAGGATTCCATAGCGTAAGAGGCGTTCAAATAAGATCTTAAGGTGATGCTTGTGTTCTTCAATAGATCTGGAGAAAACAAGAAATGTAAGCAATGCTTGTGTCATGAATGTAAGCGTAACAAAACTTTAATCCATGTAGAACTTCATCTATGAAACGTTGGAAAGTTTGGTCAGCGTTGCGGAGACGAAAATCATGGAAGGAAATTCAAACAGTCCAAAAGGTGTAGTGATGGCTGTTTTACAAATATCATCTTTGAAAACAGGTATTTGGTTATAAGCTTTGACGAGGTCGATTTTGGAAAATGCAACCTTCCAAATTGCAAGTGAAGTCGTGGATATGGCGTACTGGGTAACGATCAGGAATTGTGCGACTATTGAGTTGCCGGTAATCGCCGCAAGGTCGCCAATCTGATTTTCCTTCGGGAGCGAGATGAAGTGCAGACGACCAACAACTTTCAGATGGACGGGCAGTGCCGGCCTCGATCATGTCGTAAAACTGCTGTTTGGTGGATGTTTAACTTGTCGGGAGCCAGGCGACGAGGAGCACTGGAGATGGGAGGGCCCGGTGTTGTTCGGATGTGGTGGACAGTTTCGTGTTTGATCTCACGAGATTTACCACATGGACGAGTTAAATCCGGAAATTCCGGAAAATGTGTGTCGACCGTTTCGACGCTAAGTTGACAAACTTGTTGAATTCGGCCGGAAGTACGAAGGCCTCTAGTGCCATCTATCAAAAATCATGAGTGACAACGGGGATATCCACATCCGCAATGATGAATTTCCATTTTAATTCTCGGCGAAACCCGAAGTCTAGATTTATTGTGCGAAAACCATAAGTTTTGATCTTACTGCTGTTGGCTGCACTCAAGTCGAAATCCGTAGCTGAGAGGCGTTCATTTAGGAATCGACGAGGGAAACAGCAGAGGTCGGAGCCAGTATCGATTAAGAAATCCTTTTTTGATGTACGGTCTGTGACAAAGAGACGGCTTCCTGGAGATGAGCAGTTTGTTGAGCAGAATAGCTTGGACTTTTTGTGGGATTCGTCTGAGCCAAAACTGTCACAAGAGATTGTCTTGGATGACTGCGGTTCCGGCGAGTGTCCGCAAATGGCGTAAAAATTGCGATGGTTTGCGATCGCCAAGCTCCTCTTCACTGATGAGTCGTCTCACCCGCTGCTCTTCGGAAGCCGATAAGCGTTCTAATCAGTTTAGCAGGTAAATACGTGCATGTGTGATCAGCCGGTGGCGTATTGATGATGTCTTCAACTTCCACGGCTATGCGAGTTTCTAATTGCGATACAACATAGTGAAATTCCAGTCCCTTAGCCTAGGGTGGCTGTTGTGGTAAGGAACAACTTACACTTTCTGAAAGCCCGGAATTTCATTCTAACTATTGGTGACAGTAATGCTACAGGGCCAGGAGAGGGGTGGACCTTGAAGAAGATTAGTGGTGGTGTCGGCCTATCCCCAGGCAATGGCACAGAGGTCCCCCAAGAAGAGTACAGCAGGTGGTGCATTACTACAGAAGGGAAGATCTGCAGCTCATGGTTGGCTGTGATGCCAATGCCCATAACTGTGCGTGTCGCAGCACGAACACAAATGAGAGAGGTGAGCTCCTTCTTGAATACATAGTTAATGGTAGGGTGGTGGCGGTCAGCAAAGGGGACTCTCCTACTGTTATCACTTGCAGGAGTTGAGAGGTGCTGGACAAGTTATGTCCTGAAATACATACCCACACAATTTGGAGGAAAGCAAAGGTGGTCTTCATGCCACGGCCAGGTGACTCGTCGACTCAAGCGAAGGCCTACCACCCCATCAGTCTCATGTTCTTCCTGCTAAAAGCTATGGAGAAGATAGTTGGTCTTGACATAAGGAAAAACTATCTCGTTCATACAGCCATCCACCCTTCAAAGCACACCTGCAAGAGGAGAAAATCTACGGGGACTGCTCTGAATGAACTGATGACTCAGCTGGAGAACACATCGGAGGCAGAGGAAAGTGCTTTGTGCTGCTTTCTAGATATTGGTGAAGCATTCGACCACACGTCATATGCCTCATTGGTAGATGCGACCAGGAGGAAGGGAATAAACGCCACCTGATTGCATGGACCAAAGGAATGCTGGAAAGCACAGTGGTCTACTTTGTGTTGGAAGGACGGGCTCTTTCGCTCAGACCAGTGAGTGGGTGTCCCTAGCTTGCTTTGGTTGCTTGTTGCAAATACCCTCTAGGGAGTGAACAAGAGAAATCCTCAGTGTGGAGAGAGATAGTATACAGTATATAAAAGGATCCCATTATAGTATGTCATCTGTGAGTGTAAGTGTGCCTTTCAGTTAGGGGAGACATCTTGCAGCTAGCTCCCAATATGCCTTGGAAGCATCCAATCCATTTTAGCAACCGCAAGCTCCTTCTGAAGAATTAGGCCAAGGATGGGATACTGCCTCCTTTAACACTGATAACAGAATGGAGCTAATCACTTACAGGTCGTGAGGGGGATCTGTATGTCTTAGTGAGGATTACTGCATGCAAGAATGGACCTCCACACATCAACCGTGGCATTAAACGCCAACCACAGACATTCAGGACATCTGTAGATCGTTGCATTGTAAGAGATTGACAAATTTACCAAATCACCTCAAACTCTCTATGGATCTATGAATTAGTGAAGCTTGAATGGCAGTGTTCAGAGACACTCTACAAATAAGGAGGTGCCAGTTATCTATTGAACTGCCAGTGAGTGAAAGGTAAAACAGTGGAAAATGAAAAAGAAACTTTCCGTTTTGTGAGGGACTTCTGTGATTGAAGATTCAGAATGAACGACAACCTAATCATAATAACTCGCATATCCCGATTCGAAAGGTCTTCCCCCCCAACCCTCTTCGAACCTGATGCTAGCGATGAAACCACCCTACTGTGGCCTTAAATGGGCCTATTGTGTGGGCGTTCATGAACCGCTTCATGTTCTCCCTGTTTCGTCGTCAACCCCCGTGGAGCTGATATTCCCTGATGCAAGGCAATATTGAGTAAGTTCATTCCTCTTAACTAAATAATAATTTCAGAAAATGTTGAGTGGAACTAGCCTTCAATGCGTAGCTCCACTTCTTCCTTCCACTTTTAAAAGACTTTCCAACATGCACATCTTGCGCCTCCAGAGTGCACACAAGAAACAACATGCTGCTCCTCTATAGTTTCTACAACAGTCAGCGACGGAGTTCGGTGGATCCTGCCGAGGCTAGCCTCTTGCATATTAGCGAAACCGCAACTTCTATGACTGACATAACCCTCGTCGAGAGTTTAGGAACAGTAATTTATTCAGGTTTGCAGATCTTTAAGCTTTCTATTTGTGATTCGCAGAGGTAGTTTGCAACTTGAGAGTTTATTTTCTGAAGTTAAGCGTTCTGTGATGACTTCCTTCCATATTCCGTACCTCTCAGGGCGATTGTACAAATAAACTGCGAATAAGGTGGGGGGGGGGGAGGTGGCTGACAGAGAAATATTGGCGCTTCCTTTTCCGTTTTCTCATTCCTTCTCCTTTCGTTTTTACTGCCGCCTGTAGTACATACTTTGCTGGTTAGATCGTGGAAGCATCTCCCGGAACCGCTTCCAGTCGGATAATTTCAAACTTCCCTGCCACAAACATTTCTCTAGTGGGTGAAGGGAGAACTTACTCCTTCAGCTTGGCTGCCATGTTTCTGCATACTTACCATTGAGTTAGGTGAGTTCGCATGTTGCAGCGCTATTCCTGCCAGTTCAATCTAATCTTTGCCACATCCTGGCGGTATCCCTTCTGATATTAGTCACACTTGATGTGCTCATTGTTGTGTTCTTGATCCTGGCAGCAACATCCCTTCTGACCCTTCTTCCTTTTGACCCAAAGAAGCAGCTGGTCTTGTTGACTGATGCAAGCCTCTTTGGTGTTGGAGCTGTGCTGGCACATCGATTCAAGGGTGGGGAAGAAAGGCCTATAGCGTTTGGCAGCAGGACACTGAATCAAGCTGGGGTAAAATATAGCCAAATAGAAAAGGAAGCTGTTTCAATCATATATGGGGTAAAAAAGTTCTTCCCTTATTTATATGGTAGCAAGTTTATGTCGGTAACCGACCATAAGCCTTTATTGTCAATTTTTGGCCCCACAAAGGGCCTCCCGTCTCTTTCAGGATTGCGAATGCAGAGGTATGCAGTGTTCCTGCAGGGGTTTGACTTTGCTATTGAATACAGGAAAAGCTCAGACCATGGCAATGCGGACTGCCTATCCCGCTTTCCAGTGGATACGGAGGACGTAGACTATTTTGACTATGACGTTGATGTTTTTTCTATTTGTCAAATAAATATGCTACCAGTAACTGCTAAGGAAATTGCGAAGGAGGAGCTGGGAGATGTGAGCATCCGACCTCTGCTGACTACACTCAGGTCTGGTGTGACTTCGCCTACGCCTCAAACTTTTGGGCATCCACAGCATGCATTTTCGACTATGCATGATTGATTATTTTGGAACCAGCGAGTATATGTACCACCCACTCTTCGGAAGCGTGTTCTTCATGAAATTCATGACGGACATCTGGGGGTAGTTAAGTGTTAGGCACTTGCACGTAGTTTTGTTTGGTGGCCTGATATAGATTCGGATATTGAGGAATTAATATCAAACTGCACATCTTGCCAAAGAAGAAGAAATGAACCATCCAAATTCAGTTTTCATAAGTGACAGACACCTTCTGCTCCTTTGGAGAGGATCCATGTCGATTATGCCGGACCTTATAAAGGTTCAGTTTTCCTAATAATAATAGACGCTTACAGTCGATGGGTTGAGGTATATCCACTGAAGAGCTCAACAACCACTTGAAGCCATGGATTCAAGCAATTTTGTACTGAGTACGGCATCATTCACAATACAACTGCACCACATCATCCTTCTACGAATGGAATGGCTGAAAGAGCGGTTCAGAGCTTCAAGGCCTCACTGAAGGCATCCATAGAAACAGGAACTAACATTTCGGAGTCTACCAGGAATTTTGTGATGTCCTATCAAAGAGCACCCCACCGTACTACTGGGAAAACTCCCGCATCGATGTTCATTGGCCGACCATATAGAACTAGAATGGACCTCGTTATCCCTTTGGGTCCCACAGCTCTTAGCAATGCTTTGGCGCCGCCTGTTCCACAGCCACCGGAGTTAGAGGAGTTAAAAAACAGAATAAACAAGAAATTGTCTATATTTCCACAGAAATAATGAGCACAATTGTTAAATCGATTTCGACGGTTAGGTCATCATCAGTAACAAACTTGCAAGTCATCTGAGTGAATCCAATCATGACTTTAGTTTTGATTTAACAAATAAGCAGTATATAGAATTTCTTCACTTTTGCCCAAAAGGAGGTATGTTAGATGTTCTGGAAAAGTTCGAAATTATTAAAAGTGATAGGTGTGGGAAGTCTCTAAATGAGGTAATCCCTCAAAACATTTCACCACTAATAGTTTCATTTCCGATGTTACTGCTCTGGTTTCCCCTGCCCCGCCCCCTTTCACTTCTCTAAGCCGATAGGATTCAATATCTCCGTTCACCCAACTATATAAGATGTTCTTTCTATGAGGTACCTTCAGTTCATGTTTGTTACTGATGATGACCTACCCGTCGAAATTGATTTAACAATTGTGCTCATTATTTCTGTGGAAATACAGACAATTTATTGTTTATTCTGTTTTTTAATGAAATGGGTTTCCACAATATCCTCGCGAATGATTTAGTTCAGTTAGAGGAGGGCAACATAGTTGCTTTTAGATGTTACAATGACCCAAGTGTAAAATGGAAATGGGGAATAGTGACTGCAAGGAGGGGTAATTTGCACTATGAGATAAGATGTGGCGACAATACTTACTTCCGACATATTTATCAAATCCGCTCAGTGGGGAAGGCTCTGGAGGAAAAGGAAACGCCTCCGATATACAAAGACCTGGTAAAAGGTCCATTATTTACTCCACCAGTGGACTCTAGTCAGGGTGCATCTGACCCTAGGGGAGCATCACCTTCACCTCCACAAATTCAAAACCCAGTCCTCACCCATGAGGGAAAGGAAGAGTTCGACGACTGCCGTGTCACCCCAAGACGGGGGAATTCCGTGTTTGGGCTCCCCATTGCCAGCTTCCCATACTACTACTACGTCCGGGCTCCAAAGCGGCTAGATCTCTAGAGTTAAGGATCAGCTTACTCGTGGGTGTGTCCTTATTGTGTTATTCCTTTATTGCAAACATTCTGGAAATTGCATATTGCGGGGGGAGGAGTGTTGTGTTCTTGATCCTGGCAGCTACATCCCTTCTGGATGGAGGAATAACCTCCAGGGAGTTATACTCACGTTAATGTTATCAGTTACTTTTTGCCTAATTCAGATTTATATTAGCACGTTGTTCTAAGCATTCTATAAGAGTAATTATATTTATTGAGTGAAGTTTTTTGGTTATTTATTTATATACAACTCTCATAAGGGTAGGAACAGGCACATCAAACCTCCTCACTAACTATGTGATATTACAATCACAACACGCACGAGCTGTACTCGAATTAACAGCAATCGGAAAAACGATTTGGTAGCAAGAATACCACAGGCCGAGAGCCATTTCCATACTGCATTTCTAACAGTAATTATTGGTGAGGAAAACGGTTGATTTTGACGACCCATTGGAAGGGCCAAGTGCTGTTTAGGGGCTTTTGGAAGTAGTTTGATGAAAAGGATCATTTAAATGTGAAATTATATAGTTTGTGGTTATGTAGGTGTGGTGGTTATGAACGGGGGGGGGGGGGAGCGCCCTCCGTAGCTTCCCCGAAAATGTTGAGAGGAACTAGCCAAGGACCGAAATAAGCCGAGTTTTCCACAACTATCCACCGGAAGATTAGCTGAATGGCAATCTGTCGTACCTCCTTCTCTACACTTCTGGTTTCGGTGGATGATGAGCGAATGCCTGTGCTCTCGCCAGTTCTCTTATAATAGTCACTTATCAGTCATTTTGATAAAGAACCCCAAGAACCTATTCCTGAAACCACTACTCAATACACGCGTAGTTAACGATAAACAGTTATCTGAGTGCTGTATTTCTTGACGCCCAAATACATAACACGGAACGAATAGTCCGTCTCAATTGATTATCGATTAGTAATTAATATCGCCGTGAAACTAACATACACTGAAATTTGTGACAATATATGCATTGCTTCAAAGATAAATTAAATATTTGTACGACGTTCCTTACAATAATTCAACGCGCTCGTTCATGAGGATTCGACGAAGTTGGTTATACTTGATCCACTGTGCGGGAGAAATTAGCAGACGTTGTCGAAATCGTTGCGCAGGTTGTGGTGCCGTCAATTTGAATCAAAACGGTCAAATATGTGATACACGCAGCGATCATCTGTGACAATAGAAAAATATTACTTGCGCTAGGTCAGTCCTACAGGAAAGATCAATATATTTTTATCGAACTCACTGAAAAACCAAATTTATAGTCGATGTTGAAACATCTGTGGGCGGTGAAGATGAAGGGTTTTCTAACAGCAAAGTGCATAGTGAGGTACGGCTGAAACGGCATGAAAATGATTAAGTTATGGGCGATAGTTATATTCTACACAATGCGATAGACTATACATTGCATTACGTTATTCAGGAGTTGCTCAGTTCTATCGTTCATAGCACGTTTCACCAAAATTTTATTAAATTTCTCCGCCTGAAACAAAACAGAACATTATATCGGTGACGGAATATACTCCCAGAAGGAAAAAGACTAAAAAATACGAATGTAACTATTTCATGATCAACTTGAATGCCAATTCAGGGAGGAGTAACAACGTCATGATCAAAAGGTATTGTCTACGCAAATGAGTGAGCAGTTCTACAGCAAAGTGTTCCAGGAAACAGTAAAAAAGCTGCAAATGATTACACAACGGCTTATTAATCTAACAGCCTGTAAGCAATTGGCACGTCGTGACGAGTCGTGCGGACAGGTGGTTGGAGTGTGACTGGGGGCAGCTTTGTGTAAAAAGAGCAGGCCAAGAAGAAAGGAAAAAAATATTTCTGACCGAAAAGATAGACGTATTTTTCAGAATGAGTGATATACGGAATCGTCGATGTGGTACCGATTGTGGGAAGAAAATGTCATCAGCGTAATAGGTAAGTAAGTATCAAGTACTCACCGTAGGTAATAAAAAAATTACGCTCGCCAACAAAACAAGATGTTTATCGAGTAGGAAATTCGCTATTGATCTTCCTTTATGTTTCCCTTCAGATTGGCGTGGTAAGCTATCAAGAAGACACTGATACAAAAGTGGAGGAGGTATCACCAATCTCTTTGAGACGACCTTGCCTGCGCACTGCATCAAGTGCTTCATAACTCACCTTATTCACGTGATTAACATCCGTTTTAATATTTAGGTTAAGGCGTATGTGTAGGAGTTCACGTTTCATTGATCAATAGAGTTCATATAATCCGCACTACATCCGTCCATTTTTTCAAGTTTCCCCTTGACTGTGATGCAACGTGATTCGATTTTTGATCAGCCCAACTTATTTTTCATTTATTTATTATAACTTTGGTGCAATGAGATACAAGAAGCATCACTTGGTACAGATAATTAAAGTTTATTTGATTTCATAACTTACGACCGATCTATACATAATTTTTCTGCCGACTGTCAGATTGAATTTAGAGGTGTTAATTAGATCGTGAATCTTCTGAAAAATACAATGAATCTGATTGATCGACGGGGTCAACTGACTGGGTGCAATTGATGCAATGACTGGGTGAAAGGGCGAGAGTTGAAGATCGAAATTAATAGAAACTCGGTGAGCGTGAGGAGGACTGTATTAAATGCAATGAAGTGAGTAGCGTTTGTGTACAGAAGAGCGACACAGAAGGACGACACGGAAATATGCGTGAACTGGCCAGAAACTGTATCAGAACGAGAGAGCGAGCTTTAACCGGGTACATTGAAACGAGCCTTCCGTGATGGTTCGTAGCTGAATGATTTGGAGAGAGCTCTGTCGAGGAGAGAAATGTGAAAAGGAGAGGAGAAACGATATTTCGGAATCCCAGACGAAGCAGGAAATCCGTCGCAGTTGGAATCCGTAGGTAACAATAAGTGAGCGGTCGAGAACGAGGGTTTTGTGGTGGAAGAATGACTGGGGAAGTCCCAGGTCAAAGGACACGAACTGATTCGAACAGTAACGTTACACACAAAAAAATAAAATAAAAAAACAGAAAACTGTTATAATGCTACTCGATCGCGAGGGAGCATGACTATATCATTGAAAGTAGCATATGTATATAATCTTCTGACTGTAGTTTCAGTGATGGGATGTGCACCGCGGCCAGATGGCCTATTGTGCCAGTCCTAGTGTCTTAAAGGTCTATGCCTAGCTTCCTGAGGAAAACCAGGTAGTTCCTGAAGGAGTCCTCGTTGGTATCCATCCTGGGAGAAGTGGTGCCAAAGACCAAAAATCGCTCCCTCTCAAGTCTCCAGCACTGGGCCAGGACACGGTAGGGAGTTTCTTCATCCGTGCCACACCACCGGCATCGAGGGGTTTCGGCTATGCCCATAACATACATGTGTTTGTCCATTCTGCAGTGCCCTGTTATGATCTCAACAACCTGTCCTCCCTCTCCATCCTCAGAAGGGTGTGTCTTGTCGCACTTGTTTGCTCTGAGACAAAGCGTTTGGAGTGTCTTACTCCAGCAGCGTTCCAGATTGTCTGATGCAGTATTCTGGCATGTTCTCACACAGTCCTTTTGACTAGTGACAGAGAAATCCCACAATGGGGCGGTGGCCCAATAGGTACTGTGGACGAACCGTGTCTGGCCAGAAGGTCTGCCCTCTCATTTCCAATGATCCTGCTGTGTCCTGGAATCCAATACACATTAACTCTATTCGCACTTGCTAAGGAGTTAAGCTACATCCTGGACTCTCGCACCAGTTTTGACGTCGTGCAGTAGTTCATTAGCGCCTTACACGACGCTTGACTATCGGTCAATATATTGATAGTTCTATTGCTATAGCCTTTCTCATGCATTTGGATTGCCCCGGTAATAATAGCATAAATCTCCGCTTGAAAAACTGATGGAGTGGAGCCTAGGGCAATATACGTCCCACTCCTTCCAGAGCCACTTATCCATACCCCGGATCCCGTCCCACTCCTTCCAGAGCCACTTATCCATACCCCGGATCCCGTCCCCTCCGGGGTTTTCGATCCATCTGTGAAGATGTTGACGCCATTGGGAGGCCGAAACTGGCGGCTCTCGCTGTTCCATGGGCCTCCCAATAGCTGAACATTATATTTCCTCTCGAGCTCATACTTGGGCACAATTGAGTCTGTGATCATGCTGCGCTCTTTGAAGGTCTCCAATTCCCAAAATATAGCCAGGTGTCCATTAAGATGGTCCTTAAGGTGTCCGATAAGGTCCTGTGGCACCTTAGCTATTCCGAGCTTAGTGAGTCTGTAAGCCACCTTCATCGCCCAGTCTTGACATAAATGTCCAGGGGAAGAAGATCGAACATTTTGTCCATGGTGACGGTGGGTGCAGTCTTCATCACCCCTGCTATAAGTAGGCACCCCAGCCTTTGTACTTTGGCTAGACTGCTATCATTCACTCCAATGGCAGCTCTATGCCACCACACGATCGACCCATATGAGATTATTGGTTTCACTATGGCTTCGTAGAACCAGCAGGCCATTCTGGGCTTTACACCCCATGTCCTCCCGCACATTCTCTGACACATCCAGAGGGCCGTTGTCGCCTTCTTGGTCACGTATCTGATGTGCTCGTTCCAGATTCATTTCCGATCTAGAATTACACCCAGATATTTGACTTGCTCGCTGAGCTGAATTTATTTGCCCATCACTAACTGCGGCCTCAATCCTGACAGTTGCCTTAGCCTTGTGAACGGCACAATGACCGTCTTGGCTGGGTTGATGGATTACCCCATCTCCTCACACCACAGGCACACCATCCGCAAGGCCGCCCCCATCAGGTCTGACAGCACGCTTTCCACCCTGCCCCGAATGAGCACAACCACATCATCAGCATAACTCCAACGTATAGTTGAAAAAACTGGAGAACACACAATGATACGACAGTAATAGAATAATCTTACCTCTTCGGTTGTTGACACGCAAGTGGCAATCGTGTGCCACACAAATATTGTGAGCATAACTATCCACGTAATTGAATAGAAGAAGTACATGCTGTTTCCCATCATTGCAAGATGGTATGATTCTTGCGCTATATCAATTATTGAAAACAAGGTGAACGCGACACAAGTCAAGATTGAAAGTCCTAGGCAGGCGTTGATTTGCCGGAGAAGATCGATCAAAAAATAATAAGACTGTATCAAGTTGACTACGCCGTGATTTTCGAATTCATCGTCGTTGTTCAAACAGAAGTTCAAATGAACCAGCGCTTCCCTGATGAACACGATGTACCAAATGTATTCAGCATATTGAGCTAACATCAGGAGTAGATTACTGAAATAACCAATATCTAATTCGAAGTTATCGCGATACTTCGAATTGAATGCAGCGAAATAAATTGTGAAAACGGAGTACCATATTAAACACATTCTGATCTCTTTAGGCCATTGAATGCGAATTAATTTTCGGTTGTTGACAATTTTAGCGAAACCCCTCAACATCTCTTCGAAGGGTTTGAATTGGCTCAATTTGAACAGGCAGGAGGTGGTCAATAGAAAGGCAATCGAAATGATGTGCCCAAAATAGGTGAGTCTATGCGAAAGGGACCCGGGAGTTTCGTAATAATAAAGGTACACAGAGGGAAAAGACATCACACGAATCGTAATTCCCAGAAATAATGAGCATTTCGATAAAGAAATGGAGTTTTCGTGGAGGTTATAAGGAAATACTCCCAAGAAACGGAGAGCCGCTAAGAATATTAAGGAAGGTCTGTGTAAAATCATGTTAAGGAACAGTCGGACTGATGAGTTTGAACTAGTGACCCAGGTGAACGTTCCCAATGAAGTAGCAAGACAGCAAGCGTATCAGATAATGTCCGTTTGAAAAGAAAGAAATGGAAGAACTGTCTGTTTAAGAGAGGCGCATTAGTTATAAATCGATATTACCACGAAGTTTCATAATATTAGGTGAAGCGAGTAAAATTATTTAGCAGAATCGTATCAAGTTTATTCAATTACGCTGGTATATACATTTATTATTTTACGGTACATTTATTCAAACCAGTTAATTGTTTCCGCTGATCGCCACACATTGTCTAGTTGTCACCGTCATCACTGGAAACAATTCTGGCCAAAAATCCACAACATCGTCGAGACCACCTCAATGTCTAAATTAGAAGAATGCACCAACATTTTAGAAGACGTGTAGAAGTGAAATGTGTCCAGCGAGCTAAATAAATGGGATTTCAATCACATGTGATTCAGTAGTTAGCAAATAGGATTAAAATAAAATAATCTAGTGCCGATCATCACAATGCCCTGTCAATTGTGTGATGTGCCGTATATACGTGCTGTCGTTCTTCGTTCCACGTGTTTCTGCTAAAATCCACCATGGACAACTAAATGTAAATACTGATTGGCTGAAATTACGTGGTGATTTTGATCAAAATTGTTGCAGTGGTGACTGAGAAAATGAGAAACCCGAAAAGCCCCCCTTCTTCCAAGTTCTTCCAAAATTTGGAGTCGCTCTATGATCTGATGTGCTGTGGCGTATATACTTGTTCAACTGACGGTAGAAGAAACAGTTGTGGAACACAAAACGTGGTCATGGATTGATAATTGACACTTTGGCTGGTTGATGAAGTCACAGTCACATTCTCACGTTGTTGGGCACATATTGGTTACTGTAGCTTTGTGTAATGACAGAGGGTCTTATACGAAGTAAGTATTGATAAAATATTGGTGAACAACCCGAAAGTAGACAATCGGTTTCTTAAAGTGGACAAGACAAGGCTCTACTGAAGCCACAGCAGAAGCAGCGCCTCCTTCGGACGTATTTGCTCCTGAAGCTTATGTAAAGGCAGGTTTTTGGGAGGTTTACCGGGGTATAATAGTGCGCTCCGTCGTGCTTGCTTGGCTAGGACTCCTACATAGCGTTCCATGTGCGTAAATTCATTCTCTGGTTCGATCTGTGGGACTCGGTGTTCCCTCTCCCTCTACAACTATTCCATCATTACGCACTTGCAAGCATCGGGCTGTGATGTCGCAAGTGCTGTGGCTGGTCTTCGATTCGTTCAGAATCAGCTGCAGTGGTGTGACATCTGCCCATAAGCCCAGTAATCCTTCAGAGTTTGCGGATGCTCTGTATTGTTTGGTTGACAGACAGGAACTTAAGCAGTGTCCCGACTCCACCTCTTGCGTACTCATGGAGGCTGTGTCAACGTCGTGACGCTGTCTGCAAGAAGGTTGCTTGTGCATTGTCATCTGAGGGCTGGGAAGTGGAGAAAGAACGGCACTACCAGCTAGTCTCTGGAGAGTGACTGAGGCCTGACATCGTGTCTGTTGGTCCCAACCAGCCTGCAGTGATCCAGTATGTCCAGGTAGTATCTGGCAGCTCGGATCCTGCGCTAACTTGGCAAGCCAAGAGGCGGGAATGGGGCAGAAAGGATCTTTGTGTGGTGGTGTCGATAGCTCATGGAATGAAGGCAGGTAACATCGGAATTGCAGCATTTATCATGTTCTAGTGTGGTGTCCAAAGTGCTGAGGATAAGCGTTGGCTGGGTGTCAGCAGGCACTCACTAACGTATCACCACCTGTGTGTTGCCTGTGTCGTATCTTAACTGGTGGTTGTTCTATCTTGGAACATCCTCTTATCCTTCTTTCCTTCCCAGTTTCAATCCTTCTATCACTGGTGCTAGCGTAGCCTGGGTGCCCTCCCCATTTCCTTAATTATCATGTATTTAGCTTCTTCTTTTTGGATGTGACTGTCCCATTTATGGTGAAAAAAAGTGTTGCCTACCCTACCTGTCTTTATCTCCAAGAAAGGTAGGGTTAGGCTGAGGGACCACACATTGATTTCCCTATCGCGTATCGTCTTATAGCACTTTCAGAATGTGCTCGGATCTCGAATCTAGAGAGTGTTGATGTTATTAGTGTTGGTGACATTGGTTCCTTGGTCTGAAAAGAAAGCGATTGCGTATGGTTGCCTTGGACGTTGGTGCAGCATTCAATGCTGCTAGGTCCATTGCCTATTTAGAGTAGGGGCTCCTGATTGAATATTTGATTATGCGATATCTCTATACTGGTGACATGAAGGCTCTGTAGGCTGGTATCTGGGGGATGGAAATAGGGCATGGAATTCAGTAGAGGGACCTTCTGTCTCCTGTCCTCTTCAATTTTATTATTGATACTGGGCTGGGTAAGCTGCCACAGGAAGTTAGCCTTTGGAGACAATGTTTTCCTCCTGATAGATGCCAAGCAGGGCTTCCAGTTTCCCCTAGAACGGCTTATGAACCGGCAAGGCATGTGTGGATCAGTGTCGGATGCAATGGGCAACAAGTTCAAGTTAACAAGGACAAGTGTAAGTTGTGTAACACCTAAAAACAGCTTGGCGTTGGCTGACCATTTAAACACAAGGGAGCTAGAAAGCCAGGCATGCTAGTCAGAGCCAGAAGGAAATACTTCGAAAGATCTACACTCCAGAACTACTAGTTCACGTTCATTCACAAACATATGCATGTGAACAATCTGGGATTGCTAAGCACTGCAGAATGAGCAGGTCCAATTTTCAACTAGATGGAGCATTGATCCATGAAGTCTTGCAAGAAGAACACTATGCACAATGCAAGTAAAGCTTTGGAGTAGAAACAGAACCGATTACAGCTCATTGGATAATTCTATTAAAGTCTGTACACCAACCTACTGTTCCAACATGTATAGAAGCGTGAGAACATGAATTGTTGAGGGGGTTTGAAATCGTTGAACGAATTGCTAGGCAGCATACGACCTGCGAAATGAGGTAGTAAATGCTTCTATCAGTAGTAAATAAATCCTTCAAAATATTCCAAGAAATGGTCCTTTGAAGTGTGGACATCGACTCTTCAAATTATTCTCACCAAACTCAAAAGTGCTGTTCTTTGGTTTGTTTGATAAACTTTGGTTCCATAATTGACATAAAAACATGAAACAGTGGTGGTACTTAATGATTACATTAGAACACTCAGTGGAGATACAGAAATCAACAAATGAGTGGGAGCAAAGTAAATCAAGTGTCACCTGATGTTTATTGTCTTAACTCGATCTAATACAATTCCAATTTTAGGAGGCCGTCATACTGAAAACTTTTGTCATTGAAACAGTTTGAGGTTTGAGTTATTTTTATATTTTTAATAGTTTAGTCACACTCTTCATTCATTTAACTCTGTTCACAACTAGACCTGCTAAGGTGCTACTATGGTAATTTCGTGATTTCCAGTATACCTTAACACATAGGGCTGGCTTAGAGGACCACGAAAATATACTAAGAAATTATAAGTGAAACAAATGATGAAAGGAGGGAAAGCTTGGTGAGAAAAGAACAATGAGGAAAATTAATTCGAAATTAAAGGGGTTCATATTAAAATAAGAAATTCTGCTGAGAGAATGAAAATACAAAGAAACTCGAGCAAAGAAATGAATGAATGAATTTGATTTTCGTTGGTGCCCTTGATGAGGTGATGAGATGTTGATGAAAATACGGTGAATGTGGCGAAGTGATGTGTAGAAGCAAATTGGAACGATCTTACCCGTGTTTGGAAGTAACGGAGATGATAGAGGGAAAAGATGAGATGAAGCGACACGTTGAAAAAGGATCGATCGCGTCTTAAAGAATTGGATCGAACGTGGTTGTTTGGCTGTAGATAGTAGTAGAAACGCATTGATCCCATGTGCAGCTCAGTAGGCGGAGGTGTGTCTTGATGGGATTAGCTGGACAACGTTTTCAAGGCCACGTTTGCTTGCTGCTCCTTTCTGTTGTTGGCCAAAGGAGCAGCAGGGCCTGTAATGAGGAGAGCGCACAGTTCGAGGGCCTCAGAAATTTTCGCCCCAATATTAAACAAGACCTTTCGTAGAATTGACACCTTAAAAATAAGAAAACAAATATTGCAGACACTAAATGGAAGTTGCCAACAGGGTCAAAATATGCATAGAGAAACAGTAAAAATATCTTTTTCCTCGAAGTGAAAAGAAACAGATTTTCACAGATAAACTGTGTGTTTTAAGACTGGATGTGGTTTTCAAACTGTTGAGTAGTCAAGAACAAAAAGTACAGAGCTAGTCATCTTTATCTGAGATTAAAGGATGAGGGAAAGGAAAGGGTATGAGAAAAGCCCCAGTGAGGGGGTTAAGTAGTTGTTACTTGATTTGAGCAGAAAAGAGAATGAATCGTGTCAGCCAATTAAACATTAAATGCGAATATGTTGTCGAAAACGTTTCCCACTTTTCCAGAGCTAGGGGTAGATATTTCATCCAGTCACCTACACTCTTCAAACGTATTGCAATTGCGGGATAAAAAAAGTCATCCTTCATCTTTCAGTCCTTACATAACATGGAGGCAAAAGTTTGGCATGCAATTTCTCGTTGAATTGCCGCTGTTTCCATGTCTTTATCTTTCTCAATGTGAGCTGCGTCCTTCTGAAGTTGAGCTTTGGCAACATGCAAATCAAGCATGATCTCTTGTCTAATACAGAAGTTGAGCTTCTTTTTTGCTAGCACCTCGAACTTACCTGCAACCAAAGCAAAACAAACATGAAATTGATACTCATGCACTTCACCAGGGTCTTGATCCAATAAAACCACATGTAACAATCTATATAGAATGCAAAAATCAGGCATTAAAGTAATTGGGTTAGTTCTGCCAGTAGGTAAATTACCAAAGTTAACGTACCTGTTAGGTGAATCCGTCTTCTCCGGCTGGTGAGATACTGTGAGGGAACGCTTTCAATGTAAACACATCTGACTTAACAACCAGATGATGATGTCTTTACATCGAAAGCACTTGCCCACAGAATCTCACCAGCCATAGAAGACAGCCTCACCAAACAGGTACGTTAACTTTAGTAAAATTCAAAAATGTTAGTGAAACATTCCAAGACTTTTGCATGTAGTCTGTCAAATATTAATGGTGCTTATGCAGAAACGTGCATTATCTTGAGGGTTCCTAGTTCCTTTGTTCTACCATGTGTGGTTGGTTGTGAATTAGACCCGGATTTTTTATCACATCAGTCACAGTAAGGGATTGAATAACTCCTATTAAATTACGGCAACGCTCATATACATTGGATTCCACAAATAGCACATATTTTGACCTGATAAGTGTTTTGGCGTCAACTGTGAAAACCAAATAATCAGTTTCATGGAGTTTTAAAAAAGGTGTACCAGTCTTCATCTAGGTGCAAATTTGTTTGGTTGTGAACAAATGCTTCCAAAAACCAAATCTACGTATGTGTATTTTACTGTTAGTTCCCTACCAGTAATACTTCAAATGGAGTTTTCAAATTTAACTAGTGACATACTAGTGTGCATATTCATTGAGTGGCTCTGTGCATTTACTCAGTATTATGCTGGCATTTCTGCACTTACTTGATTTATACCCCTATTTATTTTAAGATTCATATGCTCAGGCATTGCTGGCATACTTCTGTTTATGATAAACCACCATATCCTTACTAGGTCTGTCATCTTTTGGGTTCTGCATTCTAAACTGCAGATTTGATGTAGTGTAATAATTGCCGTCTCCTGTAAGTTTTCTTGCCTCCTTTAAAAACTGTTGAAGAGCTTTATGAACTTATGTTCTGTCTAGTATGAGAAACGCCTGGTATGATTTATTGTCTAGTATGATTTATAGAGCCAGGAATAGTCATCTATGAATGTAACTAGGCAATATTTATTTGTGGTGCGGAAATATAATGTTTTGATCTTACCCAATAGGTCACAATGTATTCTCACATCAATAATGAGCCTAAAGGCTGTGGATGCGATAATAAGCTAGTGGGCTCCTAGCCTCTCCATAACAACTGCGACCTCAGACCTTCACGCTGGTAGGTCTTGATAACCTTGAGCTAGAATGGCAAGACGGATAGACTGGCAGGGGATTAGTTCCCTAGTTACTTGTGGGAACCATATGGAACCGAATATTGATCAAATTAAAAATTTGTCCCTCAATAAGGAGAAGAGGCTTTTGTAAGGCCCCTCCCCAGAGAGAGAGGAGGTCATGGATGTGGTTCGTCACCTCTCAACTGCCATCAAGGCAACGGGAGTAGATGTGGATTCTGAGACACACACCTCTGGCGAGGGGGTTCGGTGGACATCCGCTGCTAAGGAGGAGCCTGGTGTTGTGCCGGGCTCTTCTGAGGCAGGGGGTATTCTGCACCCCTTACACCCTAGGATGTGGATACAAAAGGCTCGTTTTCCAGGAAACAAATATGTGGCTTTGTGAAGATGGACCAGCCACAGAAGCGCTGCTTCTACAAACGCAAAGGGGAAGAGCCTGGAGGAGGCTCGGGTACTGGCAGTGGCCAAGGAGCAAGGGTGGAAGGCCGGAGGGGGGCAGAAGATCACAAGAAGCTTTTTCAACTGTTTAACCTAATAGCCCTGCAATTCGCTCTGATTTCCATACTCTGGCGATTTCCATAGGGATAGGGGCAGAAGAAGCTGAAAGCACCCCAGAGGAGCACAAGAGGGTAAAGTGCTTCATGGAGGGTGGGGACAAAGTCCCTCAAGCCTCTATCAGCTTGGTGGTAGCTGGGAGTTTTCCATGAGGGCTACTCGACAGAGTTCCTCACAGCTGAGCAGATGGAGGTGGTTGAGAGCAGCATTGTGGACACAATGTTTTCTCTTGATGAGGAACCAACTACGAATCCTTGGTTGACTGTGACCCCATTCTAGTATGCCACTTGTGAGTGTTTTGCCTTTCAGTTAAGGGGGACAACTTACAGCTAACTCCAGGTATGCGTTGGAAGCATGATTAAGCCTGCAAGGTCTAGGTTAGCGCACCTGTCATAACACTGAGCAAGAACCATGCTCTGAACTGCTGTGTGTGAAGCAATACTTCCTGTAAAAAGTTGCAAACCACAACAGTGTTTAATTTTTATTCAATCATTCTTTTAAACTTCATCTGCACACCCAGTGGTACATATAAAACAATATAAAAAATTATGACAATAATGTAAATAGAGTTTTTAGTGTAACTTATTTTAAATGTGAGAATGTAATAAATATGACATAACATCAACAGTGTTTAACAATATTAGCTAACAACTAATAAATAAGAGTGAAGTGTTAATTGGGATGTGGCGGCTGGCCACCCTTTTCCTACAAAAAGGCCCCACTGTGAAGTCTGGCGACAGAGGAAAGACTTTGTGCTTAGCCATGAGCCACAGCCTACTCCGGTAAGGGATAGCATGTGGCCAATGAGAGAAGACTCCCCCTTCCATCAAAGGCCCCAACAGAAACCTGGCATCGATGGCATCTCCCATGTAGTCCTAAAGACGCTCCTCGGTAGGGAATCGAACCTCGGTCTCCCGTGTGACAGGTGAGGATACTGACCACTATACTACCGAGTAGCAAAATATTATGCCGGAGATTCATATTGAAACCAATATCGCACTACAGCCCGGCTCTATTGATCTTTGGAGCTACCCTACGTCTCCCAGGCGACCTACTCATATTGCCAGAGCTGACCAAACGAGAAGATTTCGTCCAATAACTCTAGAACTATATGTCTTCTTTTCGCCCAACTTCTTCGAAGAACACGACACCAAAGATCTTTCTGCCAAGAGACCTTAGTGCAGCGACGTTTTTCTCTGAGTTGAAGGGATAAAGAAGTCTCTGAGGCCTCCCTACGAAGGGCCACACCAAGTTTTGCAGTGTACAGAGAAGACCATCAAGCCTCCATCGATCGCGTGAAGTCAGAATATGACGATGCTTCGTACAAGGAAACACCCAGACCTACGGTTGATGCCCCAACAACAACACCAGAGGACAGCAAGACGACTCCAGTGGCGGCCACACAACGCGGTCAGGACGCTTTGTCAGGAAGAAAGTTCGCTTCGACTTATTACTCCCGCCGAGGCCCTTTTTGGGGGGAGCCACTCTTATCCTACAAAAGGCGGCTCACCACGAAATATGGCGACAGAGAAAATACTTTGGATTACCCCACGGCTCATCCTGGCAGAGGGTGCTCGCCATGAGCCACAACCTACTCGGGGAGGGGATAGCACGTGGCCAATGAGAGAGGACTCCCTCTTCCAAGAAAACATATATAAGGGCCGGTCCTTGGCTGTCTGAGCAGGGATTCTCCCAACTTCAACTAGCCACCATCTCCAGTGCAAGAGGCTACACTTGCAAAACTGCACCAGCGGAGACAACGCTCTCAGCCTCGCACCTAAGGCCTGAGGAGCTACGACTCAAATGAGTCCTTCACCTCACATCTCACCAGCCGGCAGAGAGAGAGCTTGCGAAACTTCGTCGGCCCTTTTCCAGACCACCACAAAAAGGATCCCGGCAAGGGACAACAGGTATCATGTCTATAAATCCTTTCCTTTTTAAACGATAGCTGTTCCATTCAAAAAAGCATTAACTAGTTCTTGAGCAGGTGTTATGGGGACTCCTCCATAGCAGCTCTACCGGCCGTCATTCTGGAAGTGCTATTAAGAAAACTTATGGAGACCGACTATTATCCGTATGTCAATCAATTTTCTGTCAGATCAAGGAAAAATTCCTATCATGCTGTATGTTGTCACATGGCAATGTGGGCACATTAAGCTTGCAAGCTACAAGTGGCTGAAGAAAAATCACAACTCACCCACATGAAAGGCTTACTAAATAGTCAGTTATCTATCCATTTTAGCAGCCACGAGCTCCTTCTGAAGAAGTAAGCCAAGGAGGGGATATTGCCTCCTATAACACTGATAACAGAATGAAGCGAATCACTTACAGGTCGAGTCAATCCTGGTGTTGATTGAGAAAATGGGAAGGTATCTCTAAATGTCTTAGTGAGAATTACTGCATACTAGAATGGACCTCGACACATCAACCGTGGCATTAAATTAACAGACATTCACGACATCTGTAGATCGTTGCATTGTAAGAGATTGACAAATTTACCAAATCAGCCCAAACTCTGAATGGATCAGTGAATTAATAAAGCATGAATGACAGTGTTCACAGGGGCTCTACAAATAAGGAGGTGCCAGTTACTTATTGAAATGCCATTACTTTCCCTTTTGTGGGGAAATTCTGTGATGAAAAGTGAGTTAGTAGGAAAAAATGGTCAAGCTGAACCACAACACTAACCAGTTTGTTATGAGCCATGGCGACATCAATACAAGGCTTCACATATTTCCCTTGAAAGACTTCCCAGCCTATGCATTGTCTACTTTCACAGATCACAATCTGTTGTAATCTAGCTTCCAAAAAGTATGCACTAGTCTAATGAGGAGTCAAACCTGTCAGTGCTGAAAGATAAGGATTTAGCACACACAATAATGTTACAGTGAGCTTCTCAATGTCACCTCTTCATTATCCATATTATTCATTAATGCATGTTTTGACTTCATTATTCCAAACTAATTTTATAGCTTTCGGGTGTTTATTAATAAGAAATATTTATCTGGAGTCATTAATGCCTCTTAACTACAACGTTTCCCTATATCTTCAGAATTTACCATTTGACAACTGTGCTGCCAAGTTCCCAGCCCATAATACTCCAATGCCATCGCTTCATACTGCATTCATTCCCTTGGTTTTAAACTCTAAGAAGCTTCACAACTACCTTCTGTTAGCCTTTCAGAGCGAAATGAACATGAGTTATGTCGGGTGCTGCGCCGCTCTATTGGGGCAGCAGTTATTATCAATGAGTGATCTTATTCACCAGACCTATGATAATGATGTTAATTTCCTTGTATGACCACAATATACGCACACGAGCAGTTAATAGTAGACTAATTATTACAATTTTATTATTTTCTTTTACCTGTACTTGACTCCCCTAATAATACTTTAGACTAGAATTAGAGTTGTTCATTCATGTAATTAGTTATGTTTTCTTCTGCACACCTACCACTAGATAGAGTTAATAACTGTAGCATCCTCTTAGAACCTCAATCATGAACCACGTTAGTTTAATCTAATTCAGACTTTCTCGTTGGCAGTGCCCTGCACGACCATTATGATGGTATCCGGCCGGCCCTTATTACGTCCCTTGGCTCTACAAAGTAGAAAAGGAAAGTTATGTAATCGGCTGAAATTTTTTTTTTTTTGGAGTTTTCTTCAGATCTTTACGTTTACGAAAAACCCTAGCCTTGGAGAGTTCAGGCAACTAAATGGTGCCTAACGAAAAAAATGAACGATTTAAATGATTAATTAGAGGGTAAGTCACCAAAAATCCCAGTTACTGACTGTCAATTGCCATTAGCCTTCGGCAATAGTTTACCTTCTGAAATCTCCACATTTTCCATAAAAATCATACCAGTTTTTGAGGCTCGCGATGAAAAGTTTCCATTGATTTTAGAAGCGGACAAGCCTTTGGTATTTTTGTCCAAAATAACACTGGTACCCTGATTATCTTGAGTGTTATGAGCCCAAATTACAGATACATCTGTTATTGGTACATTTGTGATCCTAGAAATTTAGTTAGCATCCTTATATTAACCTTCGCTTAGGTCATACAAGACAGTATAAAAAAACAAAACAGCCTGTCTGAGCATTTTTGTTCTTGCATAATTCAAATGAGAGCATCAAGTGTGATGCATCTCAAGACATAGCTCATCCCTAACAAACTATCTACCCTAACAAGCATCTTTATTGCTTTGCTAACTAATCTACGTGTTTATTATTCTGCTCAAAGGAAGGACGGAATGTAAAAACGAACCAATACTTGTTATTTCGACCCTTAGAAAGTCACGTAAAGATCAATGAAACTGCACTGCAGAATGATGTGTAGCAGTGCTGTTCTAGGACAGGAAAATTACCACAATATGGCTAGTGTTTCGTGTTCCAGAATTCATTGGTCTGCCTGTAATTACCTCAAAACCTTCATTGAATAATTTGTGGGATGAGTTAAATTTGTGTACTGTGAACAAGATGTTTATCGGGAAGGTCACCATTCTGAAAGTACAAGGGAAAACTATAAAAATAATAAAATACGATGGTAGTGGGCAATTTTGTGGATCGTTCCAAAGTACGTTACAACTTGTATTAAGCTATCATTGTGTAGGTAGCTTAGTGGACTAACAACATGATTTTTGTGAGACCAATTTTGCCATTTGAGAGGAATTTATAAACTTAGAGCTGGGAAAAGATATTTAGTGACTTTATTGATAACACCATCATTTTACCATGGATAAATGTGTTATGTAACCACAAAATTGTTTAAAGTTAGTCACTCACAAAATAATGGCAAATGAATGGAATAGTGGCTGAGAGAGACAACATCTAGTCCTTCAGAACAAACTGGAGCGTAAATGTATGCACACGGTTACACTATGTAGAAGGCCTAGCAACGTACGCACAACACAACAGACCATATTAGACACTCATGGTCAACCACTCATATATCAATACTTCGTTTAGTTTTTAGATCAAAACCAAAGTGTGAGGTAAGGTTCGAACCTTGTTCCAAAGCCAATACACAGCACTTGGCCATTCTAGTGGGTCTATAAAATCTAACTTTCTCTCCTAACAAGTACCGTTAGATATGCAGCGTAGAAAAGACTCCCTTACCTGTGGTATTCTTGCTATTAATCACATCGGTTTTCCGTTTATTGTTAATTCGTGTAGAGCTTCTGGGTGTGTGTTTGTGATTGAAGTATTTTCGTTGCTTCTTCACAGTGTTACTGAGGCAGTTCCTACCCTTATAGAGGTAATTTCAAACTGTTCAGCACATTCAGTGTGGCCAATACCAAAAGGAATACCGTCAAGATTGAAAAAACTACATCTAATGCTAAATCACCAATTCTGTTACCTTACACGTTATATCATTTTAAAGCAGACTTTTAGCTGGTAAACATTTTAAAATTTAAATAAGAACAACAGTTTTCTGAGTATTCTGATTTTGATACGCAATATCATGCAGGAAGGACGTAAGGGCTTGAAGAAGACTATTATAATCTAGGTAACAATAGTGTATGTGGTGCAAATATGATGAATATTGAGAAAAGAATGGATGTAGAGTTTGAATGCCCTGATAAATCCTTTTTAAAATTGGCAAAGAAACCACAAGTTAGTGATCCTGGCTAACAACTGGAAGCTTTTAGCTGCAACCATTTGATAGAGCGGGGTGAGAACTGGACGATGCAGCCATACCATCATATTTATAATGTGCCACGAGCACTGAACTGCAACATGAGCAAAAGTAACACAGCACAGGAGCTTAGGACTGGACTTATCCGCTTTGTGTGAATATCAATCCACGAGATACGACTAGTTACACTCAACATATTCTGAAATTAAATTATTTAGTTAGGAGAAATTATGTAACTCAATTCGTTAGGGAGAAAATAATGGGAAATCGCAGAAAAAACGTCACCTCATTTGCATACTCAGCACGTGATGTGGCCCTGAAGGCCTCCAGGATACTGCGGAGTGCACTCCCCCAACCCTACAGTTTCCTCTAAATTACTGCGAGGTATAGAAGAGGCCTGTGGGGCCCACAATGAGTATAATTTCAGATCCAGAAGTCGATCTTTCTCACTGACCTACTTCCAAAGCTATTACATAGCACTTGGCTGTTCCAGTTATGTGTATGGGGGGAGGAGGGGGATTTTACTAAGCTTTGTACACGAATTTTGGATAGTTTAACTCGAGAAGAAAACAGCATGGTCAGATGGTCTGGTTTCAGGATAAGCTATTAAAATTCGCTCGTCAGGAGGCCAGTGGGACTGGACCATTTCATACATTTAAATCCAAGCACCGTTCCTAGCACTCGGAATAACTTTCCTGTCACACCAATTGGTGAGTAGCAATGCAGCGAATGCTAGAAGTAACTGATCGTTCTTTCCCTGATGTGTATGGCTGTGCTTTGATCTTTGTTCAGTCGTCTTCCTCCATTTGATCTCCCGTTTATTACTTCTACAGTTTGCCGTTATTTCCTCCCTTGTAAACAGATTCAAGGTTTCTACTTTTTCTTACTAGTTAATAGCTTAATCCCAAACCTCGAATGATTTGACATTCTTCCAACTGGGTATTTCGGACTCATCAACATCGTGCGTGCGGCTCCGGCATATGAAAAATGGAAATAATTGACTCAATACGAAAAAACGGAAACCAAACGGTCGGAGTCCATATTCAATCGCCTGGAACTTCGAGGTAAGCCCAAACTCTCCATTCATTTCCAACAGAATCCTCGTTCCTCCAGATTCACTTGCAGCTCATCGGTTAACCCGCCACCGAACAATCAAAGAAAAATAACAACTAGACCAAAATAATTCATACAGTCCACCAGAAAAACACAACACTACGGAAGTTTCAAGTATAAAGGATTATATATTTCCCTGAGATTCTTGAACGAAAATAATTGTAAAGAACTTATCTCTGACCCAACTCCCAGTTACCAGAAAATCACTCGTACTCTTGTAGGCGAATCTAAAAATATTCTAAAACATGTCTTCAAACCAAGTCTCATAGAAATGAACCCACATTGCTCCATGACTATCTTGTTTGTCGAAAATACGTAAAGGTGGAGCACTAATGACGCCAGAGGTGTCCTATATTGGTGCTCCAGCCTGAAATTGGCAAGGAAGCTGAACGTTCTTTTTAGAGATAAAATCCAATTTTGGCCTCAATACACAATTCAATATTCAAACTAGTTAGTAAAATTAGGGATATTCAAGTACCTCCAAATGCTAAACTTGCTTCCTTTGATGTGGTTAGCCTCTTCACCTACATCGATGTAGCTCGCTGCAAAGATGTGGTTAATAGGCTAATTCAAAATTCTGTTATTAACGTTTTTGAAAAAGATGAACTCAGTAAATTAATGTCTATCTGCACGGATCAAAACTATTTTTTGTTTGAAGGGGATATACTACACTCAGCCGGAGGTTGCCATGGGTTCTCCCTTGTCACCATTGCTCACAGACATTTATATGGACCATATCGAGAAACAGATTCTTGACAAATGCAAACTTAGTAACCTCTTGTATTGGTATAGATACGTAGATGATACAGGAACAGAAAGACAGTTCAATTCTTTTCAAGCATAAATCAACTGGAAACACATATTAAATTCACTCTTGAGTTAGGCGGTAATTCTCTTAACTTCCTCGATCTTTCTGTCTCTGTGAATAACAAACCGCACGAATTTGCTATTTTCCAAAAAGAGACGTACAGCGATATCACTATTCATAACTCATCAAACCATCCCCGAGTTCACAAGCATGCCGCTTTCTATAGTATGATAAATCGAGCGTTATCTATACCAATGAGTAAGGAAAATTTATTCAATGAAAAATCAGGAATTAAAAATATAGCGGCAAGCAATGGTTATAATGAAGAGCTCATCAATTCTATCTGGAATAGGGTCCTTAAGAAAAATAGTAGAGCCGCGATTTCAAAGCTAGTTAGAGTGGTTGTAGTTGAATGTAGGAATTGGATTAGCATACCATACTATGGGCCTGTTTCCAACAAAATTTCATCATCTAGAGGGCATAAGGTTGGGTTTAAAAATCAAAGCAGTCTTAAATCTTCATTAGGCTCGGTTAAAGATAAAATACAAATTCAGGATAAAAGTGGGGTGTATAAATTGAAATGTTCTTGTGGGCTAGAGTATTGTGGACAAACAGGACGGAAATTCAAGGAATGAATTAGGGGGCACGAAAAGGGTTATAGGGATAACAAAGGTGGTTCAGCTTTTGTAAATCACCTGACCGAATCCAGCCACTCCTCTTTTGATCTAACAGATAGGCAATACATTGAATTTTCCCTTAGTCCTTGTTTGACCTTAGTACAATAACCCCTTATTAATTTTCCCTCTTCCGCTATCCCGCTACCATGTACCTGCCACTGGGAAAACCCGGCCCAAGGTTCTGTGTATAAGAGAACCTCACTGCTGTTCCTTTTCAGTTGCCTTTTTTGTTACTGATGATGGCTAACCGTCGAAATCGGTCTAACTCTGTAACTCAAATTTAGTGGAAATAGATAATCAATATATATTTTTTATCCATTTTATTCTTATACCTACTTTCAGATGAAAGTATTCTAGGCCACCCGCTGAGACTGGGCATAACCCCCTTGAAGTACGTGAGCATGTTGTAATATGGAACTTGGAATACATTTATTGAGACATACAGGGTGAAAAGATTTATTGAGAAATACAGGCTCAAAACAATTAAACGAATCTGAACATCAGTGTAGGAGAATCAGTCTCGTTTAGCGATGCAAGTAAAAAATCCACTCACTTCTTCCTCAGTGAGTTCCCTGAAACAGGACACATGACAATCAATTTAAATGGGACTAGAACAGAAACACACATGTGAATTCCTCTCCTAGCATTCAAGTTCTTTGTTCACTGGTGCATGTTATTGTGAAAGACGCATCTGACTGTTCAACATTGGCCTTCTACTTATAGCACTCTCATTCCAGCAACATATAGTACCACTCAACTTATTGATAGCCTGCCAATTATCACACCATACATTCTGAAAATATCTATAAATCATGGAAAATAATGACTTTGACTGTCCCGCTCTTCTCAGTTTCATTTATTCAATCACATCAATCTCTTTCACATCTACCATGTTTTAAAAAGTCCTTCAATTGTTGCCTTTTTAATTGTCCATCTCAGTGTCTCAGCTATTGGCAGTTGTGATTGCAGTGTGGCTTTTCCCAGCACCGGTTATTCTTAAAAAATAAAAATAAAAATGTTATTGCAAATATTTGAAGAATGGGCATTTCCTGTGTCCTTGAGTTATTCAAAATTCAACAGAATGCTATGAATGATACGCAGATAACATATAGCATTTGACAATTAAGCAGGATACAAAATTCAGGAGATCTTCATAACGGATCAAGCTACAGCATGTGTTTGGAATCATTCGATTTGAAATAAAAATGTAAAAAATAATGGTAAATTCAGAGTACTTTATCAGATGAGATAAGCTGCACATCACCCATGGGATAAGCTGTCGTGCCATGGTTGGAAGGGCTGAAGGCACAGTGAGGGGACTCGAGTAGGCATTCCAACACGTTCGTTCCCCAAGAGATAGGGGCGTAGTTCTCATACGGCCATAGCTGATTTCATTGTTGCCTCACCCTTCAGTCAGTTCAATGCCACTCCACCCCTCTTATTGCTACAGTGGAATATACAGAATTCGTGTCAAAAACAATGTTTTTTCCAACTAATCCTTGACATACAGGATTAAAAAAACATACACTAAAAAAGATGAATAGGAGCATAAAATATTTACGAAACATAAGGTGATACTTGATCAGCCTTAGACTTCGACAAATATAATTGTTCTAATTTCCAGGCTACGTTCTAATGCCAGCAGCGTTTAGTAGCTTCAGTAGTCCAAATGTAATACAGGAAATTTCAGACATATTTTGCAAAGCCAAAAATCTGTCTCCAGCTGACACAGAAGCCCCACAACATAAGTACAAATGGGGTTGGGTATTTTAAGAAACTCCAAGAGGCGACCCTACAAATACTTTTCTTCCCAGATACAGGACATTGTTTCAATTCAATTAAAGTTAATCTAAAACCGTCGTGTCGTATAAAAAAAACATTTTAATGCAGTCACTGCCTTCTGGAAACAATTAGGAGTAATCTGGAGTAGCTATAGGCCAATAAGCCTGCTTAAGGGATGATAAGGGATCAGCTGGAGGGAGCACTCTATACAAGACAGTTCGGCTGTGTCAGAGGCAAAAGCACTAAGCAGGCAATTGCCACGCTGATAAAGGAGGGAACAAGTAATGGCGGTATTTTTTTATATAGCAGGAGCCTTCAATACAGTAAGGTGGCCCCTGCTAATGGACGAAATAAGAAAGTTGGGAATCTCACCAAACCTTTATGAGCTAATCAGGGATTATTTCCAGGAAAGGAAAGCCAAAATGTGCCTGGCTGGGTCTTGCGGAGGCGCAGAAGTGAATGTAGAACGTGGCTGCCCCCAGGGCTCAGTCCTCGGGGCTGCAGTTTGGAACCTGATATTCAGCGGGCTAATGAGAAAGCTGGAGGAGGCAGGGGTAGTGGCTGTAGCTTATGTAGATGACTTGGCCATCATAGTGAGAGAACTCTGTGAGGCAGCAGGGTGGGCAGCCAACATAGTCTAGGGATGGTGCTGCAAAGCAAGGCTTCAACTAGCTGTAGATAAGACTGCGGCCATATTGTTTAAGGGAAAAGCCTGCCCTCAGCACTCGGTGGCCTTTACCATTGAGGATGTGCAAGTCATGATCAAGAAGGAAGTAAAGTACCTTGGCATCATGCTACGGAAGAGCTTTCTGGCTGCAGCACAAGTAGCCTATCTCACATCAAGACTTAGTGGACTGGTCGGGATGATGAGAAGGCTGTCAGGGGATGTATGGGGCGCATCGTATACAATCAGAAAGCGTTACTATGACACAGAGCATCCAACTGGTGGCATAACCCCTCCCAAATCGTCAGGATGAAGACCATTAGCGTCCAGAGGGCCATACTGGTAGGGGTCACGAGATCGTACTGGACAGCCTCCACAGCAGCGCTACAATTGATAATCAACTGCCCACCTTTGGATTTATACCTGGATGCACATATAGCAAGGGTGATGAGCACACAGCTGGACAGAGTGATGGTCCCCATCGATGGACGGCTAGCCAGATGAATTGCATTGGTGGATGGGGACATGGTCAAGCACGAAGTGATAATGGAGTGGGCAGACACGATGACGCGGAGACAACAGGGCGTCATACATACAAGCTATTCCCTGATGTGAGGAGGAGGGCCAGGAGTGCAGGTATTACTCCCGGATACCATTCTATCGAATTATACAGCGGGCACGGAAGTTTTAATGCCAAACTTTACGAGTTCAGGGTGCCCATGTGGAAACCAAGTTGAAACAGCTGATCACATCCTGAGGGACTGCAGTCTATATGCTGACAAGCGAACTGTGCTGAGGGGCTCGGCGATTTATACGGGGCCACTATACAGGATTGTGGATCAGCTAAATAGCAGTTGCAAGATAGAGAGGTTTATTAAGAACGCAAGTAAGTTATCAGATGAATGTTAAACGCCTTTATGTTTGTGGTATGTTTTACATCTTTTATTTAGCTTTCTATACAGTTAGCTCTAGGAGGGGCCAGGACAGGGAGCAACAACCTTACTCTTGCTCAACGGAACTTCAGTACATTCGACTCCGAGCTGGCTACATATGGACTACAAACTGCCGAATTCATCACTAGCTCTACAGCTGAAGTCCCGCCAAGGCGTGAAGTGCGGTGCAACTACTTCCCTAGCTCCATCACTGGGCCTGACATCAGTCTCCAAGACAAGAACGTAGCGCAGTCATCAGCCCTTTAAAGGCTTACTGGACACACACATACCACGTGCTGAAATCAGTTTTTACTTTCCTTGGCTCTACAAAGTAGAAAGGAAAGTTATGTAATCGGCTGAAAAAAAAATTTTGAGTTCTCTTCAGATCTTTACGTTTCAGACCCCCGTGAGTCCGAAAAACACTATTTGGGAAAATGGTCTGTGCGTATGTGTGTCTGTGAACGATTTTTAGAGAGAACCACCGTATCAAATCCACTCAAACTTGATATCTCGCCCACAAGTTACCATGGAACGCCACAATAACGGTTTGAACAAAATCCACCGAAAGTTAACTATAGTTATCATAGTGATCAAAACACCAAATATTTTTTTTCTCAAAAACGGCTCTAACAATTTTGATTAATTTTTTTATATTGATAGCTCTTAATAAGGCAATTATGGCATAAAATTCCCATTAGTGGGAAAATGACGAGAGCAGCACAATAAATTACCAAAACTTTCGACGAAATCGATTTCAGCGCGGTTTTTAGAGAAAACAACCGTACCAAATCAGCTGAAACTTGATGTCTAGCCTACTGGTTACCATGGGACGAAAAAGTAAGGGTGTGAGCAAAATCCATCGAAAGTTAACTATAGTTATCATAGTGATTAAAACACCAAATTTTTTTTCTCAAAAACGGCTCTAACGATTTTGATTAAATTTTTTATATGGATAGCTCTCAATAAGATAATTATACCATAAAATTCCCATTAGTGGGAAAATGACGAGAGCAGCACAATAAATTATCAAAATTTTTTTGGAATCAGCAGGCCTCAAAACGTTAAAATCTGGAGAATACTCTACTTTTTTGTCACGATTACAACTTCGAATTTTTAATATTGTCCCTGTAAAGTCAGTTGCGTACTAAACCAGCCATTTTGTTTTATCATCAACATCCTCAAAAGTTTTCGTATATTCGCAGTGGTACTCAAGTTTCTCTTACTAGGCTGAAACGAACTACGTGACATATTTTCTGTACCTTGTCCTATGTAATGAGAATCATACCTGCATTACTTCGAAACCATCAATCCACAAGTAAGAGTGAGATTAAAAAAAACCTGTTCTTTATTGGTTAATATATGAAGGTGCCAGTGACAATTCGTCTTTAATTGTCTACGTAGTATGATGACGAAGTGTATAGAAGGTAAATGAAAATTGTGATAACTGAAGAAATAATTAAATTGACAATTGTTGACAAAAATGAACAAAGATCTAAACCTAATCAGAATTGCCCCAAATTCAAAATATTAAATTAGGAATTTTAAACAAGTTCTATTTAGGGGTTGGATAGCCATTACATCCTGTGTATACTGTCCTGCGTATCTTGTGATGAGTGTGTTTCCGTGATATCAGTTGCACGTAGGTCTGTAAGTTTTAAGAAAATAAATTTCGTTTCATTTCATTTCAACAAATATTTTAATTTACGTGAATTGCGGAATGTTGTCTGTTGTCAAACACCAAATGTCATTAATTAACAAATATTCTTCTAATCTGCAATATTTCACTAAATCGTTAAAAATCATTCACGAGAATGTGACTCCTTCGTATTCATAACACGACTGTATAGACAACTAAAACGTACGAAATGTGAATATGTGTAACGAACTTTGCAGGCTCTAGGGAGTGAGCGAGTGTCTACCGAAGCTCTTCAAACTCTCGTCCTTCATTTCCTCACAAGATCGCAGTCGCATGCTGCTTGACAATTCGTTCTTGCAGTTGAATGACAGCGGTTACTTCCACACGGTTGCTAAACTTGTATCCAGTCGCTAAATCTACTGTTGTTCAGATACTGATTAGCTCATTCAGTTGATTGATCAGCACCCAACATAGTGGGACAAGGGCAGGATCAGAAGATGAAGTTGACAAAGCTCTTAACAGTCGGTGGCAGGAAGGCTGTTTGGTATCGAAAGAAACAATGAGGAGACGCATAAATGGTTTGTTTTAGGTGGTAACAATTAATTATTAGCGAATTGAAGTGCCATCTCAACTTACACCATCTGTACATTTTACAAAGTCGAGTAATAGCACTCAACATGCCTTCGCAGCGAAACCGATATTTTCCAGATCCAACTAATTATTAAAAAAGTTCTCTATTTGTTCGCCAAAACACAAAACGCTCTTTCCACAATACGTCTACACTTCGAAATCTGGTTAGTTGAACACTCGTTTTCGTTCATGAAGTACCTGTTGCGGAAAAGGACCGCAAAAGATGAGAATGTATTTCGAATGCTTCATCGCTGATAAACGACAAAGGTTGTCGCTGCTGGTAACAGCTTAGGAGGAGGTAAATTCAATCGTTCAAGTACAGCGGTTTCCCTGACGGGCTTTGACGAAATACCATCGTATACCCTTCCTGACCGTAGCCCCCCCCCCTTCCCCCTTCCCCCCTCATTGGTTACGAAACAGAGATGAGTCTCAACGACGCACATCAATACAACTGAGAAGCATTTTTTGTAGTTGAAAAACTCCGATAAAGTTTTGTATCGGTTCATATGTTTTTCGTCCACTGCCCCAACACAATTGATAAAGTTAATTTCGTAGAATTTATCAGCTACAGAGAATCAGAACTCAAATGTTAATGAGGTAATTTCCACGTCTTTTAACCTGCTCCTACGGATATCGTGGTTAGCGCAATGGTGTATTGATACTGCGGTGCTGAAAAATTGGTCCCAGTGGACGTACACCCGCAACGTAAAAATATCTGGTGCGTTGCAACACAAAACTTTCCTTAGTTCTACAACAATTCACTTTGTACATGGCTAATTCTATTTAATCAATTCATTTATCACTCGGTTAATTTGAATCTTGGTCAAACAACGCTTTACGGCAGCAGCAAGCGGTAGCGCTTACAGTTCCAGATTTTATTGTGCTGCTCGTACTCATTGCAGGACCATTATTGAGCAATTGGTATACAGATAATTAATAAGGCTGTAAACACGAATTTTGTGAAGAAGGATAGTAATTACTTTTGCAGAGTTATTGGGTAAACACTTTTAGAACTGGTAGTAAGCGAAACGGCAGTAGTTGAAATTCTTGAATTTCTGGAGTGACCCCGATGTATCTCATGAGCGTTTTTAAACACTCACCCTTTAGGTATTGGATTGGACTACAATGCCAATTTTTTTTAACATTCTACAAAAATTCCAGCGGACCTTATAAGGAACAAGGAAAGTAAATACCTGCGCTAAAAACGCTTTTCGTCGAAAATTTTGATAATTTATTGTGCTGCTCTCGTCATTTTCCCACGAATGGAAATTTCATAGTATAATTGTCTTATTGAGAGCTATCTATATACAAAATTTATTCAAAATCGTTAGAGCCGTTTTTGTCAAAACAAATTTGGTATTTTGATCACTATGATAACTATAGTTAAATTTCGGTGGATTTGGCCCATACCCTTATTTTGGCGTCTCATGGTAACCTGTAGGCTAGACATCATTTTACAGCTGATTTGGTACGGCTGTTTTCTCTAAAAACCGCGCTAAAATCGATTTCGTCGAAAGTTTTGGTAATTTATTGTGCTGCTCTCGTCATTTTCCCGTATATGGGAATGTTATGGTATAGTTGACATATTAGAAGCTATCAATATAAAAAATTCAATCAAAATCGTTAGGGCCGTTTTTGAGAAAAAAAATATTTGGTGTTTTGATCACTATGATAACTATAGTAACCTTTCGATGGATTTTGTTCATATCCTTATTTTGGCGTTCCATGGTAACCTGCGGGCGAGATATGAAGTTTGAGTAGATTTGGTACGGTGGTTTTCTCTAAAAACCGTTCACAGACACACATACACACACACAGATTGACTGACACACAGACCATTTTCCCAAATAGTGTTTTTCGGACTCAGGAGGGTCTGAAACGTAAAGATCTGAAGAAAACTCAAATTTTTTTCTCTGCCGATTACTTAACTTTCCTTTCTACTTAGTAGAGCCAAGGAAAGAAAAAATAGTGGAATGTGCAAATACCGTAACGAGCATTTATTTATATAAATCACTAGGGTTAAAAAAAACAGAGGAATTTGTTATGCTCATTGTTAGCGCCTGCATGGGCGAAGTTTTCGCTTCGAAGTCGACGTCGACACGATTTTCCCAGCCCGCTTCTCTCTGCCCGTTCCATTGCCCATGCGGCGAGCGGGCGCCGTCTCCGGTCTCGTTCATTCGTTTTTACTTTGCTCTACGAAATAGAAAGGAAAGTTATGTAATCAGCCGAAAAAAAATGGTCAGTTCTCTTCAGATCTTCAAGTAACAGAGTCTGAAAAACACTATATGGGAAAATGGCGTGTGTGCGTTTTGCTGTTCGTGCTTGGCTAGGCCTCCCACATAGCGTCCCATGAGTGTACATTCACACTCCGGTTCGAACTGGAGGACTCGGTGTTCCATCTCTCTTTACCACTATTCCGTTCTTGCGCCTTAAGCGCCTGCTTGCTTTGCCGGCATCTGGCTGGGATGTCACACGCGCTGTGGCTGGTCATGGAGTCGTCCAGGATCAGCTGCGGTGGTGTGACATGGCGAGTTTGCGGCTGCTTTGCATGGTTCAGTTGAAGACGGGAACTCAAGCAGTGTAGTGACTCCCCCTAATCTTCTGCGTGGGTGGAGTGGGCTTCAGAGGGATTTCATGGAAAGATTACTGGCACTTTCACAACGTTCGTGTGCCGTGCCTACAGCGATGAGGTGTACAAGATGCCGAGATCGTAATGTTGTGAACGCTTGCTGTCGTGTCTGTGGTAACCTGTTTGAGTCACGAAATCATGTGATGCAGGTGTGTCCGCACACTCAAAGGAGCTGGGTCAAGCGTCATGTTGTGTTGCTGCAACATTGCCATCTGAGGGCTGGGAAGTGGGGAGGTAGCGACATTACTGTGTATTCTATGGAGAAGGACTGAGGCCTGACATCGTCGCCGTTGGTCCCGACCAGTCTGCAGTGATCCTGGATGTCCAGGTAATATACAAGAACGACAGGACGGTTCTTCGTCTGGCAGTGTCGGAAGCTCGTGGAGTGGAGGCAGATAACACCAGGGTTGTGAAAAATGCTGAGGAGATGCGTCAGCTGGCGTTCTCCGAGGTATCACCAACAGTGTTGCTCGCGTTGCACCTCAACTGGTGGTCATTCTATCGTGGAACATCCTCTTATCCTTCTTTCCTTCCCCGTCCCAATCCTGCTTACCCTAGAGCCGACGTATGGTAGTTTGGGCGCCCTCCCCATTTCCTTACTTATTATTTATTTAGTTCTCCTTTTTGGGTGCCATCCCATTTACAGTGAGCTTTGAAAAAAAGTGTATGTGACTGTGAACGTAGTTGAGAGAAAACCGCTAAACTAAATCACCTCAAATTTGATATGTAGCCCACAAGTCACCACCAAAATACCAAAATAAGGGTATGAGCAAAATCCACCTAAAGCTAACCAGAGTTATCATAATGATCAAAATACCAAACATTTTTGTTTCTCAAAAACGGCTATAACGAGTTTGATTAAATATTTTGTGTGGACAGATAATAATGAGACCATTCGAAGAAAATTGATTTCTGCGCAGTTTTTTCCTCATAAACTTATCTCAAACGTTATTAGGATCTTAAAATAAATTCGGGTTTCACTAACTACCATTTCTAAAAGTTGTTACCCCATAACTCTGCAAGTCTGCAACTCTGCAATAATATTGAGTGAATGGTGGTCAGGGCATGAGTATGAGCAGCACGGTAAATTCGGGAACTCCAAGTGCTACCGCTTTCTGCCGCCGTGAAGTGATGATTTACCATGTTCAAATAAGCCGAATGAAAAATAAATTGAGTTAGTAGAAAAAAACCATAAACACAAGAGGATTGAGGTAGAGCTAAGGAAAGTAGTATTATGCGGCGCATCTGATATGTGTGTTAGCCGCCACAAGGCCACGCCATCGTCTTTCTCGCTCCACACGCGAACTTAATCAATTTCCTTTTTTTTTTTTAAATTTAATATTATTTATTTTGTCCACGCTAGTTTGGACGCTTCAACATTTGGTCTCTTTCCGGTCCGGATATGCTTTAAACTTGTAAATTTCGTGCTTGAGCGGTATTTGTTCGTAATGTAACTTTGGGGATATTGCATTATGTGAGGTCGTCGAGAAATTCTTGATGGTAACAGCAATTTTTGAGCACGTTTTGGAAATTGGAAAGAGTGGGTAATGGCGGACGGTTGTTGGAGTGGAATCGTTGTAAGCCTAATAAGAGTTGTCGACCCTAGTTTAGTTTACCAATTCGTTGTAGAGCCTGCAAGACTACTTGGGTCGCCTTTTTGCACGCTGTTGCTCACTACTGATCGGTGCTAATGTTGTGTGTGACCTTCAACACGAGAAATATATTTATCGCAGTGCAACGTCGAGAAAAGCTTGGCGTCAAGCAGTCGTTGAGAGGAAGGCTTGTTAATGGAATTGAGCAGTGTTTGAGCTATTTATCTTTCGTTTCTTCGGTCGTTCATAACATCGAAATACACGCGACACAATTTTGCGTGTCGAGTAATACGCACTTCTCGTCTTTGTTTGTTGAATATGAATAAAGACGCAGTACCCACTGTATCCGGGATGGACGATAGACCATCCGCCACGAATTCTACTTCCAATAGACGTAAATCAGGAAAGGCTAGCCGTGCTCGAAAGACAGATAATTTTCGTAAAAGAGTTGGAGCAAAACAGTTGGCCGAGAAAAGAGCCGAAGTGGAAAAGAGATTGGGCGTATACGATGAAAACACCCATGAGTTAGAAGAATCTCTCAGAGCTCTTGGTGTCCCCGTAGTGCCGGTTGCAATACCTATGCCGTGGGGTACTGGGGTACTGTTCGGTTAGCCGTATCTCAGGGGCGCCTGAGGGGGAGCTGGCAGTACGACACGTGTGGCAAACGTGCCCCACCCAGGCCAAGGCTTAGAGGGAGCCAAACAAAATACTCTGTGGCAGGACAGAGTTGAAGTATCTCTCAGAGAGAAGCTGTGGGATCGTTATGAAATCCAATGTTGGACAAGTGGTTGACCCTCGGGGCCTTCCACTTGTCCAAATTACCATAAGAGCTGGCAAAAGGTATACACGTGATTTTCATGTTTGATCCTGTCTCAGCTATCTCTTGACTGGTCCACCCCGGGCCGGGTGAAACAGCCTCACCAAGTCGGGGTAGCCAGGGTGGTGTCCTGGCTATGCAAACTGGGCAGCCGGCCCTGCTGAGTTCTGTGAACAGAGACTTTTGGTTCTTCCTTTGGCTCTTCCTAAGTCTCTCACCCTCACTGGGCTGCATTATCCCAGTGAGAAGGCGCTCACCCGACAAGTGAGCAACAGCTGCCGCCCAGGCGGGTAACGGCGGGTCACGCAGCCCGTCGCCAACTGTCCTGTGGGGTCCCCCCCTGAGCAGGGGTCAGGCATGGTACCCAGTGCCGTCGGAGGCCTGGGGTCTTCCCAAAGCCGGCGGGATATTTTTCCGGGCAAGTAAGTTGACGATAGACCAACGGGTGTAGAGAGCCCCCTGGATGGAACTCCGGGGATCTCCGAGCGGAACGGGGAAGGGACCTCGAATGCCGGAGAGCGGGTATACCCGGGTGATCGAGCTGTGTCTGGCGGTGGGATAAAACAAATATGGAAATGCACCTAAATAAAATCAAAAAACCCAGCGCTACTGGCAGCGCGAGCGAGCTCAGACTCGCAAAAACTTTTTCGTCGGCTCATTCGCCAAGCACCTCGGTGTGGCGTTTGGCTGACGCTAAAGGAGCTCTCTCAGAGATGATGGCCTACATCTCTAGAGAGTTCAAGAGTGAGAGGCACACACAGTACCTCGAGCCCAGGGTGGAGCTGCTCGAAACAGTCCACACCGAGCTGGAGGACGACATTGGCCTCTTCGGAAAGTTATATCCTCGCCTTTCCTCCCTTGAGACAAAAATGGATTTTGTGACGGAAGCTCTCGAGGGCTCCAGGAGGACTGCAGTCGCGGAGATCTCTGACACCGACGTCCAGTCCATTAAGGAGGGCGTGCGCTCGGTCGTCAGGACAGAGATCCGAGCTTTGCAGGCCACCCTCGAGGAGGCTGATAACCAAGCCGAGGGTGAGGAGCGTAGGCTCCTGGACAGGATATCCGAGAGGTGTGACGGCTTCGCGCAGACGGTTTCCCTCGCCGTCTGTAGCAAGCTTTCACCCCTCGGGAAGAGGCCGGTGGAAATCCCCCGGGTGGCGGTGGATCTGCTCTCCGAGCGGCTCACCTCCACAGTCGAGGAGGTTTCCAAAAAGTGGACTGATGCGGTGAGCGGTGCCATTGCTGATGCTTTGCGGCCCGCCCTCCGAGATAATGCGCCAAGCGACGCACAACCCCTGGGCTGTGAAAAGGGGGAGTCGCTGAGTGCACCTGGTGACGGAGCGAGAGACCGCACCAGGAAGAAGCCGCCCTTTGTCACAAAGGCCGGAGCGGAGCCCAGTGGGGGTCCGGTAAAGGATCAGCTAGACGACAGAGGGAGCCCTGGCCATCGGCCCAAAGCCCTAAAAGGCGGGGCCGGTCGAAGACCGCGCGACCTGCCTCCTCAGGCTTCAGTCTCCTCAGAGGCCGTTAAGCGGGATCAGCGACCCGCCGGGCCAGCGAGGAAGACGGGCTCGAAAAAGGAGTCACCCACCTCACGTACGGAAAGTTCCGTATTAGAGGAAATGACGGAGGGTCAGTGGCAGACTGTTCCCGCAAGGGGTAGGTCTACACGGCCCAAGACTCCAACAAAATCTTCCCCAAAACCGAGGCCCATGCTGACGACACGGCAGGTCATCGAGGAGGGGCTCAAGCGGGCGAGTCAAGCCAACGGTACCCTTGACATTACTGTCAAGGCTCCAGCGGCAATGGCGGACCCGGGCGACAAACTCCGGGATGCACTTGACCCAGTCAGAGGTTCGGTGAAGGTGAAGAGGGTCCGAGCTGTCACCGCCGTTACTTTTATAGTAACTGTGCACGACAGCTCAGACGCACAAACCCTGATTGGGTTGCCTGTCCTGCTAAAGGCAGGTTTTAAAGTGACTAGGGGGACCGTGCTTCGATGTCCTCGGGTGGTAGTTAGGGGGGTCGATAAGACTATCTCTGCTGCCGACATACCAGTGGCCATATGGCGTAGGAACCGATCCCTCTTAGAAGGAATAATCGCCCAAGAGGAACAGGTGCAAGCCCACATCAGGGTCGTTTCTCAGCTGGGTGGGCGTGAATCTGGCCTGACAACCGCCTATGTACTACAGGTGACACCCTTAGTACGGGCTGAGCTCGTTAGCGCCAGCGATATTTTCGTGGGGCTGCGTACCTGCCATGTCAGCGACCACATCGCCGTCACGCAGTGCGCGCGATGCTATGGTTTCAACTATAGGGCGACTGGTTGCACCGCACAACCAGCCTGTGGGCGCTGTGGTAAGAAGGGCCACCGAACGTCTCGGTGCCAAGGTAAGAACAGCGGCCCAAAGTGTCCCAACTGCCTAACAGCCGGGCGGTTGGACATCAAGCACAGGCCTGACGACATGCGTCAGTGCATCGCCTGGGAGCTGGCGAAAATTAGGATCTCAGCTCTAACGAAATACGGTAGCCCGGGCGACGAAGCTGACATGGGCCCAACGCCTCGGAAGTGGATGACTGGGGAAAGGCGGCCAACGCCCGATCCCAGCCAGAAGCCGAAGGGCAAAGGACCCAAGTCGGCCAAGTCTCAGCCTGAAGCTGGCCTCGCCGAAAAAGCGGAGACGAAGCGAGCGAAGGGAGGGCTAGTCGATGACCCTCGGGGGGAGACTCCTCCCCAAGCTCGCCGAGACAATGACGCTAAGGACAAGCAGAAGTCCAAAAAGGGTGATGGGCCTACGGCAAAAGGGAACAAGGCTCTTGACTCGAAGAGGGAGGAAGCCTCCCTGGCTGCCGTAGGTTCCGATGAACCGAAGGAGGATGAGGCAGGAATTGCCTCAAATGACTCCCCAGGCAATGACAAGTCTGGGCGCACGGTCTCCGTCACTTTGTGATGGGACCAGTGCGCATATGGCAGGCTAACGTAGATGGGGCTCAGACCGCGCCGTATGAACTCTTAGCTTCCAGGGAGTTCTGCGATGTCGGCATAATGGCTCTACAAGAGCCCTATTTTACGCCTTCAGGTGAAATTCCCGGGTTTGCCGGGGCCAGGGTCATAACCGGCAACAAGGCCGGGGAACGACCTAAAGCGGCAATTGTCATTTTTGACAGAACCTTGGCGGTCGTATGTCTTGGACAATACTTCTCGTCCCACCTGGTTTGTGCAGAGGTAGTCGGTAGGCACGGAAGTATCTATTTGGTGAGCCTGTACTGCCAGTTTCGAGATGATATTGAGCCGTACATCGACGCCTTGAAAAGACTGATTGTTGGATTACGTGGGAAACCAATAATAATCATGGGAGACTTCAATGCGAGGTCATCCTGGTGGCATAATGCAGAACGAGCCGCACGAGGTGGCAGCTCCGTGGCTTGGGTTAGAGGCGCGCTGGTGGAGGAGATGATACTGAGATATGACCTCAGTATCATCAACCGTCCAGGCCAGCCTGCGACCTTCTGCTCCCTCGCACACGGTGGCAAAGGCAAAGGAAAGTCAAATATCGATTTGACCCTCACTACTGAGGCCGCAGCCCGGGGCGTCTCCCACTGGGAAGTGAAACAGGATTACGTGACCAGTCAGCATCGAGTTCTCGTTATGAGTTACCGAACTGAGAGGTCTAACCCAGGAAACGGAGGCCCCTCAATGAATTGGCAAGCACCAGCTAGTGGGCGGCTGGATATGGGCAAAGCGGATTGGGACAAGTTCATGAGGGAGTTGGGAACTCGCTTGTGCGAACGCAGCTCTCACACCGACTTTACCCTAGGCGGCTGTGAAGCAGAGGCTGCCTGGCTCACACGGTCTCTCATGGGGGCCGCCCAACTGGCGATACCTCGGTCACGGCCTAATGCTTTCAAAACCTGGTGGTGGAACTCCAATCTCGCGAGAGAGAAGAGGACCGTCCGAAGGCTGAGGAAGCAAATGGCACGAGCCGAGGGACAGTCCAGGCAAGCAATGGAAAGGATATACCGTCTCAGAAGGCGAGCCTATACACAAAAAATCAAGGCGGTGAAGAAGGCAGCCTGGCGGAAGTTAGTATCCGAACGCGGCAGGGGCGACCCTTGGGGCCTCCCCTATCGTTTGATTTCGAGAAAAGGGAAGCCGGTTGGCGTCCTTCAGTCTAATGAAGGCACAGTCACAGTCACGAAGGTCTGTTCGCAGGGTTCGGTGCTGGGACCGCTGCTATGGAACCTTGTGTTCGACGGCCTCCTGGAGCAACTCGCTGCTGGCGGATTCAGCGTACTTGCGTACGCTGATGATGCGGTAGTGGTTCTTCAGGGGTCGAGCAGAGCTGCCCTCGAGGTAGATGGAGCCCGAGTGGCGAGCATCCTGGAAGCCTGGAGTGGAACCAGCAAGCTGGAGTTTGCCCCCACAAAATGTGAAATTATGATGTTGCGGGGCAAAACCGTCAAGGGATGCCTGGTGCGGAACTTGGACACGGCGCGGCCACCGGTAATCAGGCTAGGTGGCGTGGCTTTGACTGCCGTACGTGAGGTTCGGTACTTGGGGGTTCACCTTTAGTCCGGACTGTCTCTGTCGGCTCACATTGGAAACCTCGAAGAGGGCCCTAAATGCATTTGCTGGGGTATCAAGACTGGCGGGTTTGGGTTGGGGACTCGGTTTTCGAGACCTCATCACTGCCTATAAGGGATTGTTCCTCGGCATTCTGCTTTATGCATTGTGGTCGCGTGCAGAGTACTCCCGGTCGATCTGGAGGTGAGGAAAAAGTTTGGCGTTTCCTGTTCCGAAATTTCGTTACCCCTGAATGAAGGGGACACGAACTCGTCCAGACGAAGGGCGATTATGGCCAACCTAACAAGCGTATGGCAAGAAAGGTGGTCAGAGGCTGAAACTGGCCGATGGACGTTTGCCCTATTCCCGTCCGTGGAGGGCAGATTGAAAATGAGCTGGATTAGCCCTGGCTTCTCTGTGTCTCAGCTCTTGCTGGGCCATGGGGATGTCAGATGACAATATTCCCTGCAAAGACCCGCGTAAAAAAACGACTCTAGGGTACTGGAAGGTGAACTGCGTCCTGTACACACAGACCTAATAGTGCAAGCTACTACACCCAAAGAGGTGGACAGCAAAGAGGACATACTTACCACAGCACTACACTCTGCTGGGTTTTCTGTACTCGGGCATTAGAAGCACAGGGCGATCAAAGTCCCATGATGGACTGATGAACTTAATTCCCTCAAACACAGTGTAAATAGAGCCAGAAGGATGTACCAACAAACCAATCAGTCAGGCCCGCAATCATGGAGACCGCTCAGCCTGCTTTCCGTATTAGGTAAAACATTAGAAATCTTTGTGAGTGTTAAACCTCCACGCTGGATGTAATTGTCGACATTCGAACACGTCGATGAGGCGATTCCCCTTCTGTACTGCAGTAGCCACATAAGTTCTGCACTGGAAACTCGAGCATAGGCAGCTTGTGGATGGTCAAACCACTGCTAATAGCGACAGGGCTCCGACAAGCTCTTCCATTGCAGAAAGCTGGCCAGACTTAACAGCATCAGCCTCCTTGTTTATTTTGAGGAGTGTGATTCTGAGACTTGCAGAGCACGGGAGTAGAGTGGATGGTTATGAAAATTCTCACCAGTCTTGTCTGGCAAGGAGTGCTGTATGTGTGGAAGAGGTTACAGATTATCTGCTCTGCATTTTCCCAAGAGTTGCAAACCCGACCAGTGTGGGAGGTGGAGATTACTGATCAAGTCTTCTAATCTCGGAAATCGTCAGGTTACAACTTACTCGCTACACAAATATCGTCATATTACTTTTTTTCTCAATATTCATGGGATCGCTGGGTTTCTAACGAGCGAATCATCAATTAAAAACACTAATTCCACGTTCTTGTTGAACTCTGTGGTAGAATAAAGCCAAACCGGGCAAGTGACGGGCTGTTTGCCGGCACAAAAAGGAACATAATTTATGTCTGTTGAAGCAATGACAGAGCTAAAGGGGGTGACGGGAGAAGACTTCAAGCACTGGTTCGGGCTATGTGAGACTCGCATGAGCCGTTGAGAGAGAGAGAGAGAGAGAGAGAGAGAGAGAGAGAGAGAGAGAGAGAGAGAGAGAGAGAGCGTGAGAAGGGGAGATGAGAGGTGACAATATGTTCATTCATTCATGTTACCAAACCTCGTATAATTTACGAACTAGAGTAATGCTCATAGCATGCATAGATTATTTAATTAACGTGTTTGTTTGCATTACGTAGGGCATTAGTTATGCGTAACAGTTAGGTATTTCCTGGTGGAAGACATTAGGTAAGTTTGAACAAAATCCTAGGAAGAATTCCTTTTTTGAGTGGTAACTTGAGTAATTTCTGGACTGTGTAAACCTGTGAGGAAGCATGGAAGCAGATAACGGACTGGTAGAGATGTAGCGAGAGGAATTGGGTAGTTGAGATGCGAGTAAGAATGAGACGATTGAAAGAGCTGACTGCTAAACTCCGCGTGAGGTGATCAATATGAAGTGAGCGGAAGGGGGAGCTAACGAGGCCACCACACATAAATTATTACCACCAACCCTCGTCACTACAAATATTTAAGTTGAGAGAGCAATGAGTAAATTTAATGCGGTAAATAAAAACAGCATTAAGAAGTTTGCCGAGTCCTCAAGTCACATCGTCTACGTGCGTTTGTTGGTCAGGTCAATTATCCGCTTTCGCGGTTGTTTGGAGATTCAACAAACTTGTGTCAAGTGGGCCGAGTTTAGCAGGCACCGGTGAAGTGGTGCTGGGCGAGAGGAGGGTCAGCAAGTCATCGTCCCGCTGGTCCTTGGTCAGCTTAGTTCGCTTCCAAGATAACGTTGCCCGCTTGCTAATTCTGTCCACTGCTTGAACTGTTGCTCAGCTTTACAAAGTTGCGACGCTAACCATTCGGAATCTTAGTTTTTCCACTGGTCTCTTACTGTAAGAGGTCTGATTGACCATTGCCAAGTCTCGTGATGGCACTTGGCCAAAAATCCAGAGGAATGACGTATTCCTATCATTGCGCCAATAACCTGATGATCCAAGTTTCCCTTTGAGTGTCTGAGTGGTGCTCAGGAAAATGAGATGATCCATGTGAATAGGTGCCCCCAACCCTCAGTTTCACTCCATTTCTCCCGTTTTTACTTTCCTTGGCACTACAAAGTAGAAAGGAAAGTTATGTAATCAGCTGAAAAAAAATTTCGAGTTTTCTTCAGATCTTCACGTTTCAGACCCTCCCGAGCCCGAAAAACAATATTTGGGAAAATGGTCTGTGTGTGTTTGTGTATGTGTGTCTTCACCCTGCGGTTGGGGGTCCAGAATTCCACTGCCGTACTCCTCCAAGCACTGAGCGTCCGAGTGCTTGACATCCACACTGCAGTGGGAGGTGGCGACTTCATTGTGACGGAAATGGCCAAGGCGCTTACGAGCCATAGCTCCACGAAGAAAGAGTTGAAGCTACAAGCATCAGCCCCCCTGGGTCGCTTCCCACACCTGCTATTGTGCGACGTGCGGACCGACCTACAAAAAGAGGAACTGGCCCAACAAGTTGTTGAACACAACTCTGCATTAGGCTTGCAGCGGTCCCCTAAGCAGCCTAAGCAGAAGCCCTAAGCGTGGCAAGCAGAAAGATTGGGTGATTCAGGTGTCACCCAGCCAACACAAAAAACTAGAGGGGGCAAGGCACTTCCAAATAGCCTGGCAGTGGTGCGCCATCCGCAAGTACGAAGCCCCCACACAGTGCTACAAACGCCAGCGTTATGGCCCTGGCAGTGGCCTGTACGAGACCTGTTGTGTGCGCCTGGTGCGCCTTGCCACATCTGAGCAAGGAATGCAAGCGTGAGGCTCCCCTCAAGTGTGCCAATTGCGTTGAACGCAAATGCCAACAGGTCTTGCACTCTACTCAAATTGCAGGGTTGGCGAGTCGTACCAGTGGCAACACAGAGCGATCACATGGTTATTGACTTTGCCATCACAGATGACTACATCCTGTGCAGAGACACGCGTGAGAAAAGCGATTCCACACCGAAAATGCTGACTGGCCACAATTTGTTGGGTACTAGAAGGTGAACTGCTTGCTGCAGACACTGACCTAATAGTGCAATCATCCACACCCAAAGAGGTGGACAGCAAAGTAGACATATTTACCACAGCACTGCACTCAGCTGGCCTCTCTGTACTTGGGCAACAGAAGCACAGGGCGATCAAAGTCCCATGGTGGACTGAGGAACTTAATCCCCTCAAGCAAAGGGTAAATACAGCCAGAAGGATGTACCAAAACACTTGTGACCCTGATGCCAGAGCCACACTCGGAATAGCTTTCATTCAAAAGAAGCAGGCCATCCACGGCGCCGTCAAAAGAGCCAAACGGCAAGGCTGGCGAAACTTTGTGGAAGCAGAAAGCTCTGAGAACCCCTGGGACAGACATTACAAGTCCTCCATAGGGAAAGCAAACGTAGAGCAGGTCTTTGCTGCGATGCAAAATGAGTCAGGCTGGGCCTGCAGCATCGAAAGTTCACTGGAAACACTCCTTGAGAAGGCGTTCTCTGATGACCAAGTAGCTCGAGACACTGAAGCCCAGAGGGCAGCAAGAGAGCTGGTCATGGACCCTCTGGACGAACCCGACCTCCCATTGTGGACAACAGGCGACCTCAGCAGGGCCCTTGCGACCTTAAAGCCCAACAAATCTCCTGGGCCAGATAAAATAGAAAGTAATATGCTAAGGAAGGCTGAGTGGACAATCTCCAGCGGCCTCCTTAATTTATTTAATGACTGTCTTCAGGTCGGACTGTTCCCCACTCAGTGGAAGTCTGCGCGTGTTGTCACTCTTGAAAGAGGAGGCGATCGCAATGAGTCAGACCCACGATCATGGAAACCACTCAGCCTTCTTTCCATATTAGGCAAAACACTAGCAATCTTGATGTTGCAGTCCCTCGAAGGAGTCTTTGGCCGCAACCTCACAGGCAGGCAATACGGGTGCCAAACGCAGGATGTCATTGTTGAAATTCGGCGCGTTTCCATGCTGGCACCGGCTGCGTACGTCGTAGCAGTTCTCATTGGCATCAGAGGGGCGTTTGACAACCTTTGGTGGCCAGCGCTCCTTAATGAGCTTAAAGATAGGGAAATCCCCCGCAACCTGTACTCACTCGTCAAAACTTACCTGACAGACAGAACTGCTACGATCGAATGCAGACATGTCTCCATTCAGAGAAAGATTGAGAAGGAGAGCCCACAGGGCTTGGTCCTTGGACCAGCACTCTGGAACGCCTTCTTCGAAGGTCTTCTCAGGAGACTCATGGAGACTGACTGCGAGCCATAAGCCTATATGGATGACTTGACTGTGCTGATCTTCGCAGAGTCAATTCGCCAAATCGAAGAAAAAACCCACCATGTGCTCCCCACTGTCACCCATTGGTGCGAGCATGTCAAGAAGCAGGTGGCTGAAGAAAAAACCCAGCTAATCCTCTTGAAAGGAAAAGTGAAAAATCAACCCTCAATACGCTTTGGCGGTCACAGGCTTCTTCCTGACAAGCGCGTCAAGTATTTAGGAGTGAATATAGGTGAGAGGTGGGGTTTCAACCAACACCTACAGTCCCTTAAAGGCACTACCATTGCAAGGTTTTCCTCACTGCGTGCCATTACTAAGGCCACTTGGGGTGTGTGTTACCATGACACCATCCTCATGTATAAGGCCATCTATCTGGGCGTGATTGGCTACTGCCCCGTTGTCTGGGGTAGCAAACTAACAGTCACTCAAAAGGGAGTACTGGCCCAATCCCAGAGAGCTGCGCTCCTGTGGATCACCAAGGCCTACAAGAATGCATTAACAGAAGCACTCCAGGTGATCACTGGTCAGTTACCAGTTGATTGGGCCGTTGAGTGCATGGTTGACAAGTGGAGAGTGAAACGGGAGCTTCCCCCGCTTCAGGCTGAACTCTGTACGGATCTCACCACAGAACAGAAACTTGCTGCCATCGACGAATGAGCTCTAGAGAAATGGCAAGCGAGATGGGAATACTCGTCAAAGGGACTTGATACGCTGCTCCAATGTAGTTTCTACAACAGTGAGCGACGGTTGTTGGGAGAGCAAACGAACTTAACAGCATTGACTGCTACAAAGCAAGCCTATAACCATTTTGCGAGTTTCGCGAAGAAGGTGATGGTGAAGAAACGTGGTCATAGTTGATCTGTCCTTTTGAAACTTGCTACTCAAGTACACAGTTAGATCAGAAGGGAAACCAGATCATGAACTCCTCCCAGATGGTACGGGATTCCTCAGGTGGTCACCTCCGCGTGGTCACACACGGGCAACAGTTCTCTACGGGAGACAGAGTACAGAGTATTGTACTGATGATGGTCTAGTAAACCGAAACGCGTCTACAAGTTATCATTGTCTTTATTTTACCCGTGGAAATAGACTACTTCGTCTTAACTCGTCTTTTATAAGATGGATTTCCACTATCTCGCCGCACCCACCTTACATTATGTTCGGGGCGCTAGTCGAGCGGATGTCGCGGCAACTTATTGCAGTTTGAAGATGACGTTGTGCAAAGTAGACTGGCTAAGACCAAATACCTACCGTACCTCTATAGGTTCTCTTGACGCCGCTTCATTGCCGCCTCACCTTTCCGAATGACCTGTTGCCCCCTACACCTTCCTATCGAGCTGCGAATTCTACTGACAACAACCATCCTCTGCGCTTCATTTATTCAAGTTCTATTATTCCTATTATTATTACGTTTTCGTTCTAATTATTTTATTTACTTTAACATTCAAGTTTAGTTTGACTAACTTTTATTTTCGTTTCGTTCGCGTTCTTGTGTACTCGCTTGTAAATTCACTATTGCATCAGTAGTTACTTACACTTTGAAATTGCATCAACTTACTTCTACACTTAAAAAATACAAACTTCAGGACTCCAAACCCTCTGTTTTACTCCATTTCTCCCGTTTTTCACAGATGTCTTATCATTTCGCTTTTCACAGTTTTTCGTTGGGCGAGTTTGCAGCACCCCAGGATGATTACCCCAAGAAAAGCCTCTCAACAATTCATAACTTTATCCACTCCAAAAACATGCTGTCTAGTTAGTCGCTATTTTGCATTTTTATTGAGATTTTTGGACCATGAAATGCCCATAGGGATCAGGTATTTCTAATGAGGCGCTGGAGGTTCTTCGGAACCATACCCTCAACAGCGATGAAGTATTCCAGTTTCAGTTGTGTGGTCAGGCATTAAGAACCGCGTTGAGGATAAGCATGGGATTTTCTAGTGTTCCTCACCCATCCTAAGGAGCGGCGCGCGAGGTATATTGGTGAACATAATAAATAGTACCATGCCGTTGAGATTTAGCACGTGTATGTTAGTAGGCTCTAATTCTTCCGCGTCGTTAAACAAATGAACAACGACTTCATTACCCTTGTCTCGACACTTATCACTTCATTCACAACCAGTCTAACCCTCCGAACATTTGCTGAATTTTCCGGTTTTTGGGTAACCAACCCAACACAACACGACGAATCGAATACGAGAAGATGGTGCGTGTGTAGTGGTGTAGTGGGGGGGGGGGGAGGTTTGGGACGCTGTGTTTGCAGGACTCGACTTTCCTTCCACCTGAGCTGCTCGGCGCCTTCAGGTAAAACTGGTTTCGAGAGTGTTGTGATTGGCTCGGACTGAGAAGTGAGGATCATTGTGACTGTTGTTTGAACTAGTAATGGCCTCGAAGAAGATTCTAATTGAAGAATACGTGGGTGGTCTCAGGATGTGAAGGAGTGTCCCTCATAGAAGACAACTCACATCGCGCCACCTTGATGTTAATAGAATAACAAGTGGAAGGAGAAGGTGAAGACTTAGAATCGAGAGAAAGAGAGGGAAAGAGAAGAGAGAGAATCTTTGAACGTTTTACTTTCCGACTGAAAATCCTGAATAAACAAAGACTTCATTCGGCGCATCTTTTCAACTCTCTTCCTTTGTCTTCTGCACCTTCCGCCTGTTGACCTTTCTCCTCTTCAGTGAAATTAACCAGAAAATCCTGCAATCCGTGGTCTCACTCCATTCGCTTTTCATTCAAATTCCTCCAGTCCCGGGATCATTTTTTCACACTTGTCAAGCCAAGATGCGGAAATATGACAGCATGGATCTTTGAAAGGGACTTTCAATTGCTTATAGTGTAGAACATGGAAATCGAGTGAAGAATACAGGCAGGAGATTAACTGTATCGTGGAACTTCCTCTTGCCCTCTGTTCCTTGCTTATTCAAATACCATCTTCCAGAGCTGGTATTAGACGGTGATGGCAACTTTCCATTCACGAGGAGTTGGAGCGACAACGGTTTGGCGTGGAGTCTCCATTTTCAACCACCCAGAGCTCCAGTCTTCAGCATCAGTTTAATCACCTTTGCCACAGCTGAAAGTGTTGATCCACTAAAGCGAGTCTTTCCTGGACTGTTAATATGCCTGGCCACCATGGGTTGGTGGGAGGGGGAGGGGATCGATTGCCTGTACAATCTGCTATTAATAAACAACTCTTGAAGCAAGCCGCATTCAAAACAGGGGGTACATAGACGAACATCATTTATTGATGTGACTGCTGTTGGTAGGTGCTGCGTTTCGAGTTATACTGATTTGATTCTTATTATTTGAGCACGTCTTCAAACTACGAGAATGCTTTAGGATCTGAGATCGTTCACTTGGCAAACAGTAACAGCATGCCATAGAGCTAAACAGCGTGCAATTCAACGACCGCTCAAAACAGTTAGAATTCCGGGGCCTCATCATCCCAGCCAATTCAAGACCTCCACGTTCCCTGTAGGATACATTTTGCGAGGAATACTACCGGTGAAAGATAACCTAAAGGGTCAAACAGACGAGCAATAGCCGACAGAATACCCCTTTTGGTAGTCAAGAAGTCTGGCGTCTTCACTGAGTACCTGAACTCATCCGCTCCAGGATCCCAAATCATCCCAGGGATTTAAGAGACTGGACTGGCAGCATCGGCGTCACACAGCATCACAGGCTGTTGATGAGATGCATGGCCCCTTAAGATAAATGGACAGTTAGTATTCCACTTACTTAACTCAAATCCCCCTTTTTCCAAAAGGCCAATCACTTGGGAGGCTAATTCCCAATACAATGGCCAAGGGTACATTCGCGTGGAACTTCGGTTCGCGATTCGGAACGTTGTAGAGCGTCACTGATACTGATGCTAGTTACAACTTTCATCACTGGCAACTTTCTAGCGCTAGTATTATTCAAAATATGACTTAAATCGTTCGACTAACCGTTGAACTATGGAATCATCCCGCGAATCCTACCCTTCGGTAAATTTCCGTTGTAACCGAAATATTGTCCTTCAGTTGTCGAGTTGCCGCCACTGCATGCGCCTTTTTCCGATCTTTCTTGGTTACGTATCCAATGTTTTTCGCGCCCGTCCGGATTCTCCTGCTTTAGTCCTTTCCCCATTGCCCCGTTAATTTTTTGTGATATTATTCGGCTAGCAATGGATGGGCCAATTAATACCGCTTTGATCCATCGATTGAGAGTGGAAGGCTTACGGAGTGTTGTGGATTGGTGTATGCATGTCGGCTTTATCTCAGGGAAGTATGAATGTCCTGAATGTGGTGCGTGGATGAAATTGTCTCCAAAGGCTGGGTCCTTGGATGGTATTGAATGGAGATGTAGACGGGATGGCCACAACTCCAAACGGTCAATTCGTAAGGGGTCGTCGTTCAGCCTGAGTAAGCTGAGTATGACTGACATTATGCTTCTCACCCTTAATTGGGTAATGAGATTACCGGCTGAAATGAGTGCGATCGATTTGGATGTTTCCAAGAACACCGTGACCGACTGGGTGAGTTTCTGTTGGGAAGAAGCCTATCCCCCTCAAAGTTCGGATACGTAAATTGAGAGGTGAGTGATATTTTTTGTTATTTTTGTGGTCGTCAATGTTTGTTTTGTTGCATTACGCGAGTGATATTCCTTATTTTTGTGGTCTTCAATGTATGTTGCATTAGGCGCGCACTTTTTGTTTTTTTGTCCACGTTGACTCACTTTCGCGGGTATTCTATTGTTCACATTCTTCCCGTTCCTTTCGCGCGCGTTGTTTACATCCACTTATACGACAAAACTTTGCTCAACTCTTACTGCTACTGTTACGCTCACCAGTATCAGTGACGCCAGTAAACCGTTCCGAATCGCGAACCGAAGTTCCACGCGAATGTACCCGTGGCCATTGTATTGGGAATTTACCAGTTGGGACTTTAGGTCCACAAGTTCTTCACCGCGAGTTCCATTTGTAAAATGGAGGGAGTATGTATCCGCCGCATATTTTAACAAATGGAACGCACTCATAGCCGCGATATCAAACTGTTTACCTCGTTATCAATTGCCGTCCTTATTCACTTTCATTATTGTCGTTGTGGTTGTTGTTGCTACCCTATTATTTTATTCCCGATTTTGCGATCGTTTCCCGACCTCGTGTTTTTCTGTGCGCTCCGTAGTATTATCTTATTCCCAATCCCGGTTCTTTTTCTTTCGGTTCCTTCCACGGCACCTTTGTCACCGCGACATTCAAGACTCTGGTATTAACGTTATTTGTTCTCAATATTTATCTTTCCCCGGCGATTTGCGTTGTGATGCGCCTGGGCCAGATTCTCTGTTGAAGTAACTTATATATATTTTGTTTTTGACGTTGTACGATTACACTTCAACATAACCGTTCACTCACGCCTCAACTCATTCCCACGAAGTGGCTATTTGCTTCCCAAGGGGGCATATCCCGAACCGTACGCAGGTGTTAATGCTGTTTATCACAAACCCACAAAATTGGTGCTCATCCGGATAATCTAACAATCTAGTGACTCTATACGCAATACAGTTCATGAGAAAAGAAAGGAAGTAGTGCGACGATTGGGTAGTTTCGATGGGGCTTCAGAGGAGCCCATAAAAAGCACTAGCATTTCAGGCGCTTCCTGTAGCTGTTCTAGCTAGGAACTTCGCCGAATTTTCGCTACACAAGCACAGGTATGTTTAATATGCTTTGTGCAATATGTCGGATCGAAACCAAGTCTCATTGGCACAGCATTTTGCTGTGTGACGAAACGCTTTTCAATCAAGCTGCAGCTGGTATATTCGTTGTAACCGAAATATTGTCCTTCAGTTGTCGAGTTGCCGCCACCGCATGCGCCTTTTTCCGATCTTTCTTGGTTACGTATCCAATGTTTTTCGCGCCCGTCCGGATTCTCCTGCTTTAGTCCTTTCCCCATTGCCCCGTTTATTTTTTGTGATATTATTCGGCTAGCAATGGATGGGCCAATTAATACCGCTTTGATCCATCGATTGAGAGTGGAAGGCTTACGGAGTGTTGTGGATTGGTGTATGCATGTCGGCTTTATCTCAGGGAAGTATGAATGTCCTGAATGTGGTGCGTGGATGAAATTGTCTCCAAAGGCTGGATGGATGGTTTTGAATGGAGATGTAGACGGGATGGCCACAACTCCAAACGGTCAATTCGTAAGGGGTCGTGGTTCAGCCTGAGTAAGCTGAGTATGACTGACATTATGCTTCTCACCCTTGATTGGGTAATGGGATGACCGGCAGAGATGAGTGCGATAGATTGGCTTCAACAAAATTGGGGCTTTGGAGTGCGCAGCTTATAAGAAAACGACTGCTCCAAATTAACCCAAAATGTATTAATTTATTTGTTTTTCCCTTTCACTAATACATCATTACGCCACGGGTTCTCTGTTTTGAACGATCTGTCTTTAGTTCATCAGTTATGCGATCGAGTTTCCTACTACGAGGCAGACGGTCCTGAGTTGAGGGCAAGAACACACTATTTCAGCTCGTCAGTCCGAAGGTAATACAAGCGACACGCAAGGAAAGCGGTGAGATGCGTCTTACGTGAAGTGCGTTTTGGGAGTTAGTCCATTATTCTCGTAAATAACCAAATACTCGAGTAAATAAGGGCTCAGTGCGTCTAGTGCCCGAATAAGATTGTGTACAGTTTACTGTGCCGCCATTAAAATCGGGAAAAGCCCAACGGAGGTTTCTCGGATGCCGCTCCTTCAAACCCTCTGTCTCTTGGGAACTCTGTCATGAGGGGGGAGGCTCTTCAATCATCGGGATTACCACGATCGAGGGACCCGGCCGGAAAGGAATGGAGTTTTGATTTTCAATCTATATAACGGCTACTAGTCTCTTCTCTCTAAAATTAATTTCTACCCCTCACGTTTTTCACGGACCTTGCTAAACATGTCACAAGTTGATCACTGGAAGTGCGAATCTGGTTTTTCGCCCTCTCACTTGTACTCGGCGCATCCTCAGGGAATGGATAGGTTTGCAGGTTTGAATTGCCTCCTGGGTATTGGCGATTTGACATTTAATTTAGTTAACCTCTTTACTAGCATTATGTAGCTCGGTTAATTTAAAATTACAATATTATTGTCTTTCAAAGAGACGACTTGAGTAAGTTGTTTGTTTATACGGATCAAAAATAATTTTTTGTTTGATCCGCAGCATGTACATTCAAAGGGCCGCATACCTGGGAATGGTAAGGCTTTTGCAGACAGGTAATGTTTCTACCAGGACCAAGGCAAGCCTCGAAGGAAAGACTAGGCAGTTCGCACTAGAAGAGGCAGCAGTACTTGCTACTGACATTATGCCAGAGCGGAAGAACTTTCAGTTGCCATTCAGTTCATCGTTTCATCTGCTGCCTTCAAACAGACAACAAATCAGGGATGATTCACCAGCCCAGACCAAGCTCACTGGTGCTGGCCAAGGACACCAGAAAGACAAATAACGACTTGTCAAGGCCAAGTAAGCAGGGTGCAAGATAATATCTCCCTTCGTTTCTTGACCTAAAATCTTCACTTCATTTATAGCTCTCGTCTTCCCTTCGTCTCTCATTTCCTTCTTCTCCTCTCGTCTCTCGGGTCATTCCTGACATTAAATCGCGGCAGGAACAATTGAGCATTTCCAATTCACACACCCTTCGTCTTTTCTTCGTCCCAAGATCTTCGAAGCGGCATCCCCTTCATTTTGGTTTCCTCTGTGCCACGGTCAGAACGTTTTATTTTATCTTCATAATATCTTTTTTCACGCAGGAGCAATTTTTATTTTATTTTCATTTTGCTTGGTTTAATAAACCTATTAATTCAACGTGTAGGAAAAGGTTTTTCTGTTGAGATCCCCCCTTTCGTTAACAACATGATGTATCAAGCGGAAATTCTAGCCATGAAAGTGTGCGTAGAAGAGATCCTGACGAAAGGACTCAAGGGTGTGAAGAATACAGCCTGTTTCCGCTGGCTATCCTTCATTGGCTTTCTCTGCCGTGAAGCAGATAGCGCAAGAAAGGGTGCACAGTTATCCGCGGGGCTTTGAGCTCCATATTCTCATTCTGATTCTTCACACCCCCTTCGACGTATTAATCGAGCCTCTCCCTTATCAGCCATAGATTTTAAGTGCAGTGTTTTCCTCCCTCACTTGAATATTGTTGGATAAAGGTGAGCAAATCCCTGTTTATTAACTCCTTTGTCCCGACATTATCTTTAATAACAATCCGAGCAAACTAGGTTACCTTGATTGAATACTGAAAGGAGTTCGATTCATTTATTTAATTTGTATTTATTTGATTAAATTCAAAGTGCCCTCTTCGCGTTTATTTTTTGTGATATTATTCGGCTAGCCATGGATGGGCCAATTGATACCGATTTGATCCATCGATTGAGAGTGGAAGGCTTACGGAGTGTTGTGGATTGGTGTATGCGTGTCGGTTTTATCTCAGGGAAGTATGAATGTCCTGAATGTGGTGCGTGGATGAAATTGTCTCCAAAGGCTGGTTCCTTGGATGGTTTTGAATGGAGATGTAGACGGGATGGCCACAACTCCAAACGGTCAATTCGTAAGGGGTCGTCGTTCAGCCTGAGTAAGCTGAGTATGACTGACATCATGCTTCTCACCCTTAATTGGGTAATGAGATTATCGGCTGAAATGAGTGCGATCGATTTGGATGTTTCCAAGAACACCGTGACCGACTGGATGAGTTTTTGTAGAGAAGTGTGCATGGTTGATATTACTAGTTCTCACTGTATGATTGGGGGTCTTGGTGTTGTCGTTGAAATTGATGAATCCAAGTTCGGCAAGCCCAAATTTAATCGGGGTAGAAGGGTCGAGGGGAAATGGGTGTTTGGTGGGATCGAAAGAGGATCCAATAACTGCTTTTTCAGAGTTGTTGAAGACAGGGGGAGGGATACACTGTTGGCAGTCATACAGGCTCATATCCGGCCCGGAACAATTATAGTTTCAGACTGTTGGAAGTCGTATGACTGCCTTCAACCGCAAGGTTTCGAACACCTGCGTGTGAATCACTCCCTCCACTTCAAGGACCTTGAAAGTGGAGCTCACACCAACTCTATAGAGGGTACGTGGGTCGTGCAATATGTCGGATCGAAACCAAGTCTCGTTGGCACAGCATTTTGCTGTGTGACAAAACGCTTTTCAATCAAGCTGCAGCTGGTATATTCGTTGTACCCTGCACCTGGCACTATTTGCTACTCAAATAGTTTGCTTAAAAACGTATTGGCACACACCAACCACGACAATGCATATCTGTGTGTCAGTCTATTAGTATATCTATCGTAGGTGGCTTCCCTCCAGAGATATTGAGCAAGCATGCTACCATATTAGATAAGTTAATTGGAGGTGGATCGTAGGAAGTGAAAACTGACACCTCACTCCGCTCTCCATCTTCGGGCAATCGTGGTCTCCGTGCACCGGCTCTTGATGTCCCCGGAGCCATTGATTCATATGCCCCGGCCAGTCCCAGTCACAAGTTGCTCAACCGACCATGGATGGGCCAATTAATACCGCTTTGATTCATCGATTGAGAGTGGAAGGCTTACGGAGTGTTGTGGATTGGTGTATGCATGTCGGTTTTATCTCAGGGAAGTATGAATGTCCTGAATGTGGTGCGTGGATGAAATTGTCTCCAAAGGCTGGGTCCTTGGATGGTATTGAATGGAGATGTAGACGGGATGGCCACAACTCCAAACGGTCAATTCGTAAGGGGTCGTCGTTCAGCCTGAGTAAGCTGAGTATGACTGACATCATGCTTCTCACCCTTAATTGGGTAATGAGATTACCGGCAGAGATGAGTGCGATAGATTGGCTTCAACAAAATTGGGGCTCGCTCCAAATAACGAGTATCTCTTCGGGTATTTCGACACGTATATTGAGGGGACGAAAACTATGAAAGAATTTGCAATGAAGAGTGGTGCGCAATAGTGGCAGTTATTAACTGGCACACGGTTTAGAAAGCAGTTAGCTGCAATACTCCGTTATCTCAATCTATCTGACGAGGATTTGAGATTGCTTGCAGAGGCTGTGGGCCACACTGACACGACCCAATTGCTTCATTATAGAAAGAATTACCCTGCACTTCACGCTGGCAGAGCCAGTAAGATTCATACGGCATTGGACAAAAGCAGTATTGATAAGCTACGAGGGAAATTGTTAGATGAAATAGACTACACATTAGATATGGATGCTAATGTTCCAGCTGAAGTTCTAAACCCTCAACCCTCATCGGCCGCACTCCCTGAATCTTCAGTGAGTGAAGGAGCTCTTCCTGAGTCATTGGATGAGCCACCTGAACCTCAGCCATGCTCAAGTAAACGAATTTCCTCTGTACGTCTTACAGGGATGACAAACTTTATTCCCCGCCCAGTTGTGAGAGCTCTGGTAGTGATGAATATAAACCACCTAAAGAAAACAAAAAAAAAAAAAAAAACGAATCGCTTCCGTACTACCTCCAGGGGAAGGGCTAAGGAGATATCATCAGAGAACGCAGCAAGTACCTAAAGTGCGGTGGGCCCCAGATCTCAAAAAAGCGTTGGCTCAGCAGGATTTAAGCGACCTGAGGGAAGTTTCCCATCAATTCACGAAATATTGCAAGGATTGCCTAACTTATCCACCGGGTTCCCAGAACTTCTCGCTCGGTTCCCCAGAAAAATGAAAGCAGTAGTACGGAATATGTATAGGCAACAAAAGTAATGAATTTCATGTAATCTTTGGCGTCCTTCTCATTTTTCGAACACTCATATTGTCCAATACAACGAGTTTTACTTCATACATTGTTTTCTCAAATTCACAATACCTCTCTACCGACAAAAAATCCCCATGTCAGTGGCATACAAGGATACATTGTTAATACTACCAAAATTGTTGAGTAGCGCTTAAGTCGCCAGCAATAGTCTCCTTAAATTGTTTCCGATGAGTCATAGTTGAATGGTGTATGATCTCTGCTTTCCAGACCGCGAGTTGTTCTACACATGAGTGCTGAACATGATGTATTTTTCTATTTTTAAAAAGCCAGCGGTTAGTTGTAGCGTATTATTTTCAGTTTTTTTCTTTGTGTCCCGGTTGGAAATGGAGCATCTTAACTGAGAAACCTTCAATTCCATGGCAATGTACATTTAATTCATTTGCATGTAATAATGTTTCTTTTGTTCTACAGGAGTATGAATCAAGTGCACTTAATTATCTCTTATCGATCTCCTGAACCTGGGATATAGTAATACGGTACCACAGTACGTGTAATGTCATTATTGTTTTCCATTTTCTCTGATTTTTACTTTCCGCTACCCGAAGGGAAGGAAAGTATAGTAATCGGCCCAAAAAAAAAATTTGGGTTTTCTTCAGATCTTTACGTTTCAGACCCTACTGAGTCTAAAAAACCTAATTTCGGAGCGAGGTCCGTGTGTGTGTATGTCCGTGTGTGTGTCGGTAGTTCGATTTGCGGGAGAACGGCTGATCCGATTGAGCTGGTTCTTTTTTTGTTTTGTTCGTTATTTTTTGTAGACACCAAAATAAGGTTATGGACGATTTCGGCCGATGGGAAGGGGGGGTGGTGGACAAAAATGTACCAAAAACTAGGGTTTTTCGCATCGAAACCGGCTCTAACGATTTTGATTAAACTTTCAAATTATCTTCTCCTAATCAATACCTAACTTTTCTTCTCCATACATATCTCCATGAAAATACGGTGAACGGAGATATGGGCCCCTGAAGCAAAAATAGGTTTTTTACGCTTTTTGGCCAAACGGCTTCAGCGATTTTCACCAAACTCACAGGATGTTTTAGAATAGGTAATACCTACATATTGTTCTCAATAAATGTTCCTGTGACGGTCGATTGAACAGAGATAAAAATCAAAATGTGTCGAAAATAACGATTTTTCGAACATTTCCGTAAATTCCAGGGTAACTTTTTCACCAGATGTGATTAATCCTAATGAAGTGTCTTTTAGTCACCCTTACCCACATTTCGTTTTCTATAATTATTTCTGTATGTATATGTTGAACGGAGATATAAGCCAAGTTAACTCAGAAAAGGAGATTTGTCGAATATTAATTTATCGGTATTCCAATTTTCTCAAAAACGGCTCAAACAATTTCGATCAAACTTACGGAGTACTCTCAACTAACTAGTCCCTACATTTTGTTCTCGATAAATGTTCCTGTAAAAATGCGTTGAACGAAGATATAGCGCCCGCCTATATAGGCGGTGTTCGAACTTAAAGGGGTGGCGGAAAGTTGTGTGTTGCTACGCACCAGATATTTTTTTTCGGAGATATTGTAGCCCCCACAACATCTGGGCAATATTATTGGTAGCTTTGAGCATGTCGGTGGGTACACAGCTACAAGTTGCTTTCAGTCATCTCTGCTCTTTGTTATCAACTCGACCTGTGAGCTAAGTCATACATACTGTCTAAGGAATGAGTAGAATTACTTGCATGTTAAATATACAAGGTTTACAATTAAATTTGATGAACTTATAAAATGCTACCATTTCAAGCCAAGGTATATTTTATCCACATGCATTCCATAAGTGTACTTGGGTAAAAATGGACTAATTTCACTCTAGGTAGACGAAAACTTTGACACGTTAGTTATTTTAAAGAGCTGTGTGATTGTCCCTCCCTCTGGAGATAAAGGCGAAAATGGAATTAAACGTACGATCTTTTAAAACAATCATTTAGATTTGTGCACTTTGGGCGCCTACTAGGATCTTAGGAAAGTGTGGCGATTGCCACTCTGTGAGGACAAAGGCGAATGATGGCCTCAAGAGAAGAACTAATGGTACCATTTTTAAACATTTAAAACATTTAAATTCGTGCACTTTAGGCTCCTAAACGCTTTATCTTAGTGAAAACGCGCGAGATAAGACGTAGATTGTGGGGATCATCACTGCAAAATGACCGAACACCTGTATGTTCGGGACATAGTGGACACCTCTCCGCGCAGGTCAGGAAACTCCTTATCGCGTCCTGGCCCAGTGCCAGGAACTGGAGAAGACAGTCAGAATTACATATATATGTGTGTGTATGCCTTTTTTTGTTGGTGGCCCGTAAACCGTTAATTCTACGAGAAAAAGAGTCTGTATATCATTTCCAGGGGAAATAGTAAAGAGGGCAGTATGGCCCTAATCTCTCCTGGTGGCTAAATAAGTCAAATAATCAATCTCTTTCCCAATTCCCGCTGGTTGCTTATTTTAGTTCTACGTAGAGATAGTTGTGCTCAGTATCATTCGCTCTTAACGTGCACTTGAAAATCAGTACCTGCCTGCTGGGAAACCCTATTGGAGGACGCCCATGGTTGTTATGAGCAAAAAATGGTTCAAACGAAATGTTGGTCTTTATCGCAAATACGCCGTTTGGTATCGTTCTTTAAGCATTTTAAGATGCTTCGTCGAATGGAACGAGTGTCAGAAGTGTACGACTGTGTGTAGATCAAAAACGGTATAATCATTGTAATTATAGTGAGCCGAAGTCTACTAGTTGAAATAACTCACAAGAAAATATAGTGAAAGTAATCGTGTCATCGATTGCAATCCTCTCGTCAGCTTGACTCGTCCCGTCGTACCAATTGCCTACAGGCGCGTGGAATGTGTTATGTTTGTAGTTTCGTTGTAGGTCATGTTTCGTATCGTTTACTGGTATTTTTTGATGCTGAATCGAATGGCATGGGTCTCGGGTGTGTGAGACTACGTCAAATCGTACAAAAGAATAATAAACCGTTGTGTAATAATTTGCCGCGTTTTTCATTTCGTAAGTCGCTTTATAGTTGCTTTCAGCATGGAGAGAGGGAAAATGGCTCCACTGGAGTGAGAACAGAATCACTGAGTACAATGTTGTACAATGGTGATTAATAGTCTAATAAGTGCATGCCCTGGACATTACTGTCTGAAATATCGCACAAGGTGGAAGGCGTCGTCGTCAACGTACATACTCTGTGAACTACAAGTTATCAGAGTTGTTGCATCTTTTTCGTAAACGGGGTTTGATATTATCCTTTACAACTACACAAAAATGAATATTGAAAATGAACAATTCTTTGGAAGGGTTTCATTGAACTTAAGGGGGCGTTTCCGCGTTTGATGTGAGGTAAGTTGTGCGTTTTCATTTTCACTCGAAATCTGACGGCCATGACCTGTTGTTGCGGTTGTTTCCAAGGCGATCTTCGTCGAGTTCGGTGGATTGCGGTGGGCGCTGATTAGGTCGACGGCGCCAACTCCCGCATTAAATTATGTCCTTTGCCGCTAAAACAGCGGTCCGGTCACTAAACGCAGAACACCGGGGTAAATAGGGGGCTTCGCCCGAGCGAACAACTGAGCCGCTGAACGGCTGAACGCTATGAATAAACTATGAGAGCGAGCGATAAAGGGGTTTCGGCTTCGGCTGCAGAGCTGAGTGGAGTCGAGTTGAGTCGAGTCGCTGCTCACTTATTCCACAACAAGAGGAGGACGCCCCCCGAATCGATACATTTCGGGAAATGCGTTTGTTTACTGAGAGGGGAACGGGAACGAGAGTCGTGGAGTCGTGGGGAACTGGCTCGATATTATTCCAACAGTTGAACACAACACTCGTGATTCATGAATCAATTCCCCTCGCCAAAGTCCTCGTTTCCCTCGTCTCCTCGAATTTCGCTTAATTTCCGATATTGTGGCGCTTTGCTGAACAAACAACGGAATAATAACGCGGATCTTACGTAAAAAGAGAGGGTACCCCACGAATTTTTGATCTCGTCTGAGCCAATCGAGGCGCTCTTTCTGTCAAACAGAGTTCGTACATAACGCGACAGAGTTACCTCGACATTACTTGTTACAGGAAAGTGTGCTCCAATTAATAATGTACGTACTTGAAGGCATTACATATGCAATTATATAAGTGCAAAGTCCAGCAAGAACTGGTAGATGGAAATGGGCCGAGCATTTTTCTGCCTTCTCGACTCTTGAGAAGAATCTCCCGGTAAATATCCACTGACAAGTTTTCCATTAGCAATGCTCTCCACCCTCATTTACTTCTTCTTTCTTTGTAATTGACAGAATAGTTTGGACGCTGAGTACTCTGCAACTTGTACTTACTTTCAACTCTTCCATATGCTTGAGAGTGAAGAGAGCGGAGGCCGGGGCACCGTTTTCATCACAGTATTTGATTCAAGAAAATTCCTCAACATGCGCACTAGTGAAATCCCTGCCAAATGTATTGTAGCCGCAGTGAGCAAATCGGGTTATGGAGTACCCAACTGATGAGAGTGTCTGGGCGATGGTTTAAAGTGCAACAGCATATACCGCTGGTGAAGTAGTCTAATGGTGGAGCACGTCATGTAATCAAATGAACTATTGATGAATCCGATGTCAACCGGGTCCTTTCTGCTGACTAGACACCTCAAACTTGCTGAAGTTCCGACGAGCATAAATGCCATCAATTTTAATGAAGAGGTTGTCTCGATGGCGTATGAGCGTAACATCAATTGAACAATTAGGTAATTTGATGAAACCTGTAGTGAACGTGATTCCCCTCACACAAGGAAAGGATCTCGCCTAATCCGACAGGTACCTCGCCCGCGGGTCGCCAACCACGTCCTTACAACCTGCCGGTAAGATTTTCCCCTTCTACCTAGACCAATATAAACACCTCCCTCACTGTTATCAACTCACACTATCAACATGGATCTCTACCATATCACTCGAGAGATGCATCACCAAGGCAATGGGCGGACATTTTACAAAAACTAAATATGAAAGTCGGAGATGCCAAATCCAACCAAAAATATCTGGTACGTAGCAACACACAACTTTCCGCCACCCCTTTAAGTTCAAACACCACCTACATAGGCGGGCGCTATATCTTCGTTCAACGCATTTTTACAGGAACATTTATGTAGAACAAAATGTACGTACTAGTTAGCTGAGAGTACTCTGAAAGTTTGATCGAAATCGTTAGAGCCGTTTTTGAGAAAATTGGAATTCCGATAAATCAATATTCGACAAATCTCCTTTTCTGAGTTATCTTGGCTTATATCTCCGTTCAACATATATATATATATATATAGCCTGGGATCGCAGAACACACCCCCCGCAGGAAGGGGTACAGAATTCTCCTGCCGTATCCTCTGCGTGGTCGTTAAAACCGGCCTTAAAGGGGCTTAAAGCTCACGACACTGACATACACAACATATTCCAGATACTAAATACACTGCAACGGCTTGCGTGGCAGAACACACTCACTTGAAACACTCATAATGAGCGAAAGACAGTCCTGGAAGTAGCTCACTAACACCTTTGAGCGATCCCTATAGGTGCGGCCTTCGGAATGAGGAGGGGAAAAACCAGGTTTGAGCGTTCCTGGGGCGGCTGATAGCGTGTGTCCCGCTCACCACATCACTAGTGGCCGAGGGCTGACTCTGAGCAGCAGCCGAAAAATCCCTCATGCGTCTTAGTCCCGGTGGGTGGCCGGACTGGCAGCTGCGGCGCACGTGGGGGCCTCCTTTGACCCTCAACGGACCAGCGAAAGGGGCTAGAATCAATATGCCTGAGGGGGAGCTTCCAGGACACTGCCCCGAGCACCTCTCGCTCATACCACGAACACACACAACAAATGAACTCACAAGGATACACTACACCAGTCCGCTTCTTTACTCCCCCCCCCCCCCCCAAATAAGTAAAAAACATGACAAAGTCAACTAAAACTTCAGCAGGTAATAAAAACGCCACCTGCGCCTCTTCCTCGGCTCGCCAAGCTCGACCCCTCCTCTTCGGACGATGAGCAACCTACTGTCGTCCAAACAAACAAGGGCGGAAAGAACCGGGCAAACCGCGTTCATCTCCCTTCTCCCCTAGTAGCCCGGGCAACCCGGCTACTACAAGCACACGACACAGCGTGGACCCTAAACTGTCGGACATGGAGCAAATTTGCGCATACGTCCAAATCATCCACGACCAGCTGGCACGGATGAGGGCCAACGCGACAGGACCTATCGCGGGACCTCGTAACTAGTTGCCTCTTCAGAAATTTCGAAGCTGGCTATAAAAGCTAATGCCCCCAACGACATCGCCCCCTGCCACTCCCCTGCGGGAAACTGTGGCGGCTGTCGTGAGGAAGAGCTGCGTAGGGTGCCCAGCAGCCAGTGCCACCAGCCCCCAAACTCGAGGAGCAACAACGAGCCAGGGTAGTACCCCAGGCCCCTCATATGCGGCAGTAGCCGCTACTGCGCCTTCCTCCCTCATGGAGCTGAGGCGGAATGGCAGCCTACCAGGGCCAGGAAGCGCAGAGGAAGCAGAAACAGGCCCCAACTAAGCAGGAAGTGCAGGCCGAGGGCAGCGCCCGCCTATGCCTCCGCCCAAAAACAAGGGCAAAAATAAAAAAATAAATAAAAAGCCTCCACCGCTTGCCAAACTCCCTAAAAACCCACGACAAAACGTGGTAGTGGTTAGGCGGACATGTGAGGAAGGAGAGGCTGGTCCCTCCAACCCTGACGCAATGGAAGCGCTTATGCGGGGTGTCCCTGCTACGGACCTCCAAGCTCTGAGTGTCCGAGTGCTGAACATCCGCACCGCAGTAGGAGGTGGCGCCGTCATTGTGACGGAAACGCCAGAAATGGCCAAGGCGCTCACGAGCCACATTTCCACAAAAAGGAGTTGAAGCTCCAAGCGTCAGCCCCTGGGCCGTTTCCCACGCCTGCTGCTGTGCGACGTGCGGACCGACCTTCAAAAAAAGGACTTGGCCCAACAAGTTGTTGAGCACAACCCTGCGTTAGGCTTGCAGCCGCAGGATGTCAGGCCTCTCTTCACCAAAAAGCGTGGCAGACAGAAGGATTGGGTGATTGAGGTATCACCCAGCCTGTACAAAAAACTAGAGGGGGCAAGGCACCTCCAAATAGCCCTGGCAGCGGTGCGCCATACGAAAGTACCAAGCCCCACTCAGTGCTACAAATGCCAGCGCTATGGCCACCTGGCAGTGGCCTGTACAAGACCTGTTGTGTGCGCCTGGTGCGCCTTGCCACATCTGAGTAAGGAATGCAAGCGTGATGCTCCTCAAGTGTGCCAATTGCGTCGAACGCAAAATCCAACAGGTCGCACACTCTACACGAGACGCACGCTGTACCATTCGTCAGCGAGCGATTGCCCTCCAGGAGTCACGAGTGGATTATGAATAGGTCAAAAACAGTTCGAATCCTTCAGCACAACACAAATAAGAGTTGCCCAGTTATGGCTGAGTTGCTGCAAAATGCACTCAAGAAACGCTGCAGTGTCCTCGCCATACAGGAACCGTACATAGGATCCAAAACTCTTGGTCTCGGATCGCAGGCACGAGTGGTGGCTGGAGCAAGAACGGGAGCCAAGGCAGCAGTAGCCTGCATCGACCCGTCCATTGACATGCTCGCACTCACTCACCTGAACAGCCAGCACTTGGCCGCTGTGCTCATCCGAGCCGGGGGCTTTGAGCTGGTTGTAATATCATTTTACAGGCAATTTGGCGCACCAGTTGCCAACAGCCTTGAACCACTCGAGCGGGCTCTAGCAGGCCTATCAGGACGACCCTGCGTAGTCTGTGCTGATGCAAACGCCAGATCACCATTGTGGGGATCCCCAACCCTGGATGGGGCGGGCGAGGCGTATATAGAGCTGCTCACCAGGTACAACTTGGTTGTTGCCAACGACCCCATGACTGAGGCGGCCTATGATGGCCCGGGAGGAAGGTCGTGTATAGACGTCACAGCCGTGTCCCACACCCTGCTACTCAAATTGAAGGGTTGGCGAGTCGTACCAGGTGCAACGCAGAGCAATCACATGGTTATTGACTTTGCCATTACGGATGATAACATCCTCTGCAAAGACACGCGTGAAAAGCGATTCCGCACAAAAAATGCTGACTGGCCGCAATTCTTTAGGGTACTGGAAGGTGAACTGCGTGCCGCAGACACCGACCTAATAGTGCAAGCATCCACACCTGAAGAGGTGGACAGCAAAGTGGACACATTTACCACAGCACTGCACTCTGCTGGGCTCTCTGTACTTGGCCAACAGAAGCACAGGGCGATCAAAGTCCCATGGTGGACTGAGGAACTTAATCCCCTCAAGCAAAGTGCAAATAGAGCCAGAAGGATGTACCAAAACACTCGTGACCCTGATGCCAGAGCAACACTCCGAACTGCCTTCATCCAAGAGAAGAAGGCCTTCCACCGCGCGCCATCAAACGAGCCAAACGGCAAGGCTGGCGAAATTTTGTGGAAGCGGAGAGCTCTGAGAACCCCTGGGGCAGACACTACAAGTCCTCCATAGGAAAAGCAAATGTAGAGCAGGTCTTAGCTGCGATGCAAAATGAGTCAGGCTGGGCCTGCAGTATCGAACGTTCACTGGAAACCCTCCTTGAGAAGGCGTTCCCAGATGACCAACTAGCTCGAGACACTGAAGCCCAGAGGGCAGCAAGGGAGCTGATCATGGACCCTCCGAACGAGCCCGACATCCCATTGTGGACAACAGGCGACCTCGGCAGGGCTCTTGCGACCTTAAAGCCCAACAAATCTCCTGGGCCAGATAAAATAGAAAGCAATATGCTAAGGAAGGCTGAGCGGACAATCTCCAGCGGTCTCCTTAATTTATTTAATGACTGTCTGCAGGTCGGACAGTTCCCCACTCAGTGGAAGTCTGCGCGCGTTGTCACTCTTCAAAAGGGAGGCGACCGCAATCAGTCGGACCCGCGATCATGGAGACCACTCAGCCTTCTTTCCATATTAGGCAAAACACTAGAAATCTTGATGTTGCAGTCCCTCGAAGGAGTCTTTGGCCGCAACCTCACAGGCAGGCAATACGGGTGTACCAAAGGAAGGTCCACGCAGGATGTCATTGTCGAGATTCGGCGTGTTTCCCTGCTGGCACCGGCTAAGTACGTCGTAGCAGTTCTGATTGACATCAGAGGAGCGTTTGACAACCTTTGGTGGCCAGCGCTCCTTAATGAACTCAAAGGTAGGGGAATACCCCGCAACCTGTACTCGCTCGTCAGAAGTTACCTGACAGACAGAACTGCTACGATCGAAAGTAGGCATGTCTCCGTCCGGAGAAAGATTGAGAAGGGGTGCCCACAGGGCTCGGTCCTAGGACCAGCACTCTGGAATGCCTTCTTCGAAGGTCTTCTCAGGAAACTCATGGAGACTGACTGCGAGCCGTACGCCTATGTGGATGACTTGACTGTGCTGATCTTTGCAGAGTCAGTCCGCCAAATTGAAGAAAAACCCACCACGTGCTCCGCACTGTCAACCAATGGTGCGAGCACGTCAAGATGCAGGTGGCTGAGGAAAAACCCAGCTAATCCTCTTGAAGGGGAAAGTGAATAATCCACCCACAATACGCTTTGGCGGCCACAGGCTCCTTCTTGAAAAGCACGTCAAGTATTTAGGAGTGAATATAGGTGAGAGGTGGGGTTTCAACCAACACCTCCAGTCCCTTAAAGGCACTACCATTGCAAGGTTTGCCTCACTGCGTGCCATTACTAAGGCCACTTGGGGTGTGTGTTACCACGACACCATCCTCATGTATAAGGCCATCTATTTAGGTGTGATTGGCTACTGCCCTGTTGTCTGGGGTAGCAAACTAACAGTCAATCAAAAGAGAGTATTGGCCCAATCCCAGAGAGCCGCTCCTGTGGATCACCAAGCCCAACAAGACTGCATCAACGGAAGCACTCCAGGTGATCACTGGTCAGTTACCAGTTGATTTGGCTGTTGAGTGCATGATTGACAAGTGGAGAGTGAAACGGGAGCTTTGGGCTGAACTCCGTGCGGATCTCACCACAGAACAGAAACTTGCCGCCATCGATGAATGGGCTCTAGAGAAATGGCAAGCGAGATGGGAATCCTCGTCAAAGGGACGTGATACGTATGAGTTCTTCCCCAACATCCGTGAACGTCTTTCTAGAAAATGGGTTGAGCCAGACCACTGGACGAGCCAGTTCCTCACGGGACATGGTGACTTCAATGCGCGGCTCCACTTCTTTTCTCTGAAAGACTCTCCATTATGCACGTCTTGTGCCTCCAGTGCGGAGGAAACAAGAAACCATGTGCTGCTCCACTGTAGTTTCTACAACAGTGAGCGACGGTTGTTGAGAGGGCAAACGAACTTAGCAGCTTTGACTGCTACAAAGGAAGCCTATAACCATTTTGCAAAGTTCGCAAAGAAGGTAATGGCTAAGAAACGTGGTTATAGTTGATCAGTCCTTTTGAAACTTGCCACCCAAGTAAACAGTAAGATCAGGTAGGGAACCAGATTAAGAACTACTCCCAGATGGTACGGGATTCCTCAGGTGGTCACCTCCGCGCGGTAACACACGGGCAACAGCTCTCTACGGTGAGACTGGCTAACGACCACATACCTGCCGTACCTCCACAGGTCTGAGTTCGGTGGATGCTGCAGGGGCCGGCCTCTTGCATATTAGCGAAACCGCAACTTCTATGACTGATATAACCCTCGTCGAGGGTTTAGGTACAGTCATCAAATAAAGAAACAGGCCTGTCACTAAATTTTGTCTGTGAACGATTTTTAGAGAAAACCACCGTACCAAATCAGCTCAAACTTGATATCTCACCCGCAGGTCATCATGGGACGCCAAAATGAGGGTTTGAACAAAATCCACCGAAATTTAACTATAGTTATCATAGTGATCAGAACACCAAATATTTTTTTTCTCAAAAACGGCTCTAACGATTTTGATTACATTTTTTATATTGGTATGAAAACTATACCATAAAATTCCCATCTATGGGAAAATGACGAGAGCAGCACAATAAATTACCAAAACTTTCGACGAAATCGATTTTAGCGCAGTTTTAAGAGAAAACTACCGTACCAAATCAGCTGAAACTTGATGTCTAGCCTACGAGTTACCATGGGACGCAATAGTGAGGGTATGGGTAAAATCCACCGAAAGTTAACTATAGTTATCATGGTGATCAAAACACCAATTTTTTTTTCTCAAAAACCGCTCTAACGACTTTGGTTAAATTTTTTATATTTATAGCTCCCAATATGGCAATGACACCATGAAATTCCAATTCGTGGGAAAATGACGAGAGCAGCACAATAAATAATCAAAATGTTCGACGAAAAGCGTTTTTAGCGCAGTTTTTTCCTTATAAACTCCGCTGGAATTCTTGTAGAATGTCAAAAAAATTCGGTATTGTAGTCCAATCATATACCTAAAGGGTGAGTGTTTAAAAACGCTCATGAGATACATGGGGCTCACTCCAGAAATTCCTGAATTTCAACTACTGCCGTTTCGCTTACTACCAGTTCTAACAGTTATTTTCCAATAACTCTGCAAAAGTGATTACTATCCTTTTTTTGAAAAATCGTGTTTACAGCCTCATTAATTATCTGTGTACCAATTGCTCAATAATGGTCCTGCAATGAGTACGAGCAGCACAATAAATTCCGGAACTGTAAGCGCTACCGCTTTCTGCTGTCGTAAAGCGTTGTTTGACCAAGTTCAAATTAACTGAGTGATAAATGAATTGATTAAATAGAATTAGCCACGTACACAAGTGAATTGACGTAGAGCTAAGGAAAGTTGTGTGTTGCAACGCACCAGATATTTTGTAATATCGACAGCGTCTTTTCCAATCTCATCTATTTAAATTGGCTCGGAATTATTAGCTAACACAAAGCTTTCTTATAATACTTTCAGTCACTCAAAACATTATTTCTAACCCTGGTCAATTGAAACGTCTTGAGTCGTAGCTGAAAATTTTGACCACAAGCGGATGAAACAAAGAATTCGGGAATCCCCCAGGTACCGAAAATCCGGCACCCGCGGGGAAAACCGGAGGGACCAAACATTTCGACCGTTCGAAACTTAAGACTTGACAGGATTAGTTGTAATGATCAACTAATCCCGCCTGGGAAACCACGTTTTGCGGCTACAAAACCGTTCAACGCCGAACTCGGAAATCCCAGCGTTTTTCATTGGCTCCCACAAGAAGGGTTCCCACAATATAAATACCTGTTTTCAATTGCGGCGAAGCGTCCGAAAAAAAAAAAAAAAGCGGCTGTTCATTACTTCGCTTGTCTTGAGACGACCGACCTTGTGCTGTTTTCAGTTCTCAGACGTTTCACACTAGCGTTCGTATAAGTTCCTTCACTTTATTTTCGTTTTTAAAATCTTCGACAAATTTAATATCCAGAGTAGCTCTAAACTAGCGTTCGTATAAGTTCCTTCACTTTATTTTCGTTTTTAAAATCTTCGACACATTCAATATCTAAAATAATTTAATAACCTCTGTTGAGCTATAGAGACATTTGCAGTTGTAAGGCCACTGAAGGGGGGATTTCCGAAAGTGATTAGGGTAGAGTCTATTCTCCAAAGATTGGGTAGTGGTGGAGTAGTTAACTCTGCGTACATCGGATCAACGAAGGTTCCAATCGAAGTACTATTCCGTGGAGGTAAGTGTCACTACCTTGAAGGATTTATTATATTTGTGACTTTGATTTTTTAATTTATTCCAGGTTTTTTTAAAACAATTTCTGTGAAACTCAAGTCGCATGAGATACTAATGCAGATCTCGATAGTAGTACGCATAAAAACATGTGCTTTTACAGATTCAACTGAAGCTGAGAATTATTTCGATCGTTCATGGCTTGAAGCACAGCCGACATCTTCTGCGCTAAACATACCAGGTACCCTAAATTTTCAACTATTCATCCACAAGTAATTTACAGTTACGAAAGTACGGGTAGAATGGTACACAGAAGAGAGAAGGAACGATGAGAAAGGAGAGAGGGGATGTGCAGAAAGAACGAACGATTAGAACAAAGAAAAAGGCAACAGATGATATCGTGAAAGAAAAAGATCGATTTCGTATTTTTCAAAAGTAGAAACCCCAAATAATAAGTTAATAAATGTTAATGCTTCATTTCAACGGATCCAAGTGAAGGACTATGCAACCTAGTCCAAGTTTTCAAAAGTTCTATCTTTGCTTTCACATCGCGTATATTAAAGCAGTAAGTAAAACTCTTCTTGCTTGATTTAAGAAGTACCGAAGAAGTTGTTCTCTAAGAAAACCCAGACGTCTCCCGCGACTACATCGTCCTGTGCAACTGCTGCTACGCAAACGTCTCCTTCACCACTACCTTCAGGGTCTGAGCGGACAAGTGCGCCTTTACATACAGATGGTAAGTACATTATGGTTACATTTTACTAATGTACTTAGGGTCAATTCGACGATTTTGCCATTCATCAAAATGGCTTTCTTCATAACTTTTTTTTAAGAATTTGCATTTTATATCAATTTTATACAGCAGGTTTGCCCATTCCCGGGGGGAGTCTGACGTTACAGCGTAGTGGTAAACATAAGCACCATTACTGCAAGTTCTGCAACGCATTAGTATCGAACTTTGCGCGGCATCTTCTTAATAAGCATAAGGAGGAAGACACAGTTGTTAGCTATTGTGCAATTAGTTCACCAACAAAAAGAAAAGTGTATCTTAATAACTTGAAGTTGAAATGGGATGTCCTTTATAATGTAAACAACCCCAAAGAAGCAATATTCTTGAGAGATTCTGTACAACCCAGAATGAGAGAAGAGTGTCCTTCATGTAAGGCGCTAGTTAGCTCTGCACATGTAGTGAGCCACTTCCGCACTTGCTCAAGTTCCTTGCCAAGTGCTAGTACAGGTCGAATGGTTCGGCGGGAAATCACTAAAAATAATTTGATTACCAACGTTTCAATGAGTGAAACACTAAAAACCAAAGTAATTCCAAATATGAATAAGGACAAAGTTCGTTTTTTGTGTTGCACAGACCCTTCTCTTGTGTTGTGTGGTAACAAGCTTTGTGAGAGGTTTGCAGGAGAGCGCCAGGAGAAAAACATTCGTAATCATCTACGAATCCTGTGTCGAGTGGCATCCAAAATCATGTCTCTCGATGAAAGCATTTCTTGCATCGAAGATATGTTTACCCCATCTAATTACACATTGTTTGAAAATGCTATAAAATGTATATGCGGGTTTGGAGAGGGAGAAGGAGGGACATACCGGACACCTTCAGCTCCACATCAATATGGTCCAAAGTTTAAGGATCTTGGCAGCGCGATACTGAGTGACCTGCTTAGACAGTTCAATCCTTCCCTTTCAGAGGAAGACCCTCTTCAACAACTGATCAAAGCAAAGGTTGATGCAATTAGAGCTCGGCAGGAACTGTACGATAAAGATTTCGATAAACAGATTGCATCCACAGGGAGAAAACAAGCAGATAGAAGAGCATTTATCAGTAGAACTCGTGTTTCTACAATGGCAGATGTGCAATTATTAATCACGTACATTCAAAAAACCACTGATGATACGTACAACAGTATACTCTCTCGCCCATTTGAGCATAAGAGGTATATCACACTTGCAAAGTGTTTACTGTTAAAATTATGGATTTTTAATAGAAGACGGGTTGGAGAAGTCGATAAGCTGGGACTTAAGGAGTGGATTGAGGCCACAGAAATAGATGAAAAGAGTGAGCAGTATAGGACTCTTTCAGTTTCGGAGAGGCAATATGCAAGCTCTTTCAGACGATTGTCAGTTATGGGGAAGTTGAGGCGAAACGTAGCGCTTCTTTTACCTAAAGCGGACATTCCTAAATATGAAAAAATGATATCGCTTAGGAAAGAAGCAGGAGTCGCCCCAGGTAATGAGTATCTCTTTGGATATTTCGACACGTATATAGAGGGCACGAAAACGATGAAAGAATTCGCTATTAAAAGTGGTGCGCAACAGTGCGAGTTGTTAACTGGCACACGGTTGAGGAAGCAGTTAGCTGCAACACTCCGCTATCTCAATTTATCCGACGAGGATTTGAGACTGCTTGCAGAGGCTATGGGCCACACTGATAAGACCCACTTGCTTCATTATAGGAAGAATGACCCTGCGCTTCACGCTGGCAGAGCCAGTAAGATTCTTATGGCATTAGACGTATGGCTACGAGGGAAGTCGTTAGATGAAATAGACGACACATTAGATATGGATACTAATGTTCCAGGAGAAGTTCTAAACCCACTACCCTCAACTGCCTCCTCAACTGCCCCCTCAACTGCCCCCCCCCCCTCACTGAATCTTCAGTGAGTGGAGGCGCACTTAGTGAGTCATGTCATGAGCCACCTGAGCCTCAGCCATGCTCAAGTAAACGAAGGGTTTCCTCCAGTAAGTCTTACAGGGATGACAAACTGTATTCCCCACCCAGTAGTGAGAGCTCCGAAAATGATGAATATGTAACCCCTAAAAAAAAAGAATAGTCTCTTCCGTACTACCTCAAGGGAAAGGGCTGAGGAGATACCACCAAAGAACGCAGCGAGCCCCTAGAGTGCGTTGGGCACCAGACCTTAAAAAAGCGCTGGCTATGCAGTATTTAAGCAATCCTGATGGAAGTTTCCCATCAATGCAAGAAATTTTACAAGGATTGCCTAACTTATCCACGGAGTTCCCAGAACTTCTGGCACGGTCCCCCAGAAAAATAAAGGCAGTTGTGTGGAATATGTATAGGCAACAAAAGTAATTCAATTACGTACCCCCAACCACTCCCACACCCACCACGATAAAACTAACAGAAACTAGTCATGTATCCTTGGTTAGTTGTAGTATGGAAATCTCCCCAGGTTCATCGGATCAAATCCTGAACCCATTCACTATCCATCACTGCCTATTCTCTTTATTGTGGGTGGCTCAGTGAGCCCAAATTACCCACTGCATCACCAACAACGTGAATCCCCCTGTCCGTCAGAGCGATCATTACGACAGAGAATAGATAGAAGCAGCAGTGCTGCAGCACAATGAGCCCACCCTGTAGTCTCCGCATCGTTAGTGTGCAGTTTTCTCATTACTGAGCTGAAGGGTTTGCTATTTCTTACTTTATTCTTGTAATATGAAACATGTGATGTATGAATAACAATTGTAATTATATTAAATCCTTTGGTATTGTGTCATGTAGTATTGTTCAACTATATAAATTCTTGTAGTAGGTTGATTTATCAGAGTAAAGGAGTTGAACGTACGATTTAAAAAAAAAAATTTCAAATTTGTGTACTTTAGGCTCCTACTAAGATGTTAGGAAAGTGCGGCGATTGCCACCCAGTGAGGACGAAGGCGAACGTTTATCAGAGTAAAGGAATTGAACGTACGATTTAAAAAAAAAAATATTCAAATTTGTGTACTTTAGGCTCCTACTAAGAAGGACGAAGGCGAAAGTTGATCGAATTAAGTTATCACGCATCTTAGTTTTCCCACCATTTATTTTCGACGGAGATTTGCCGCGTTTAGTCTTGAGAAATTAAAGGAACCAATGTCAGTTGAATAGTTAGTATTTGTCGAAGGTGAGCCACCAACGTGCTGTAGAATCTTCACGTTAGTGGCTCACCAAGTGAGCCACTTTTTGAGCCACTAGATCTGCATGGGTGGGAAGGAAAACAAAGCCTCAAATTCGAATAGAAGTTCGGCGGGCTGGCAACTATTCTAGCCTCGAGGAACACGGTGGGTACAAAGATAGGAATGGGTCGCTGACGTTGAACAGAATTAGTAAATTACGAGATGATGGAATGGTTTTTGGGCAGGTGCAGTAACCTAATGGTGGCCTTGAATGAGGACAAAGTATCAACATAATCCTCGCGTTGGCTTCCTAGTTGCTTATCCAGAAATCCGACGGTAGAGTGATCTTGGTGATGAAGTAGTCTTACGATGGCATCTCTTGGTGGAGTAACTGATGGTGAACAACGTTCACGTGCAAAAGTGTCGTTAGCTAATTGGTTTGATGTAGGCGTGATTTCTTCGGTGAATTCAACGATGGAGGGTTCAGGTCTGGAAGTGCTCAGAAGAGGGATTGGCTTGGTAAATCAACAATCAGGCGACGATGCTATTTTGCGTTGAACGAGTAAATGATGACGTAAATTGATTGAACAATACAATGAAGGAGGTAGTCCAAAGAGGGTGTAAGCGAATGATGGCGAGGGTTCATAGAGCAATAAGATTGTGTAATGACTGCGGATAATGTGGGTTCACGTTGTTGTAAACTTCTATAAGCTTATCAAATGACGAAGGAATGGAATGAAATGGTAGGTTGGTATAAGGCATCAATGACAAAGGAAAAGTGACAGAGAGTAATAAAAAAACAGGGGAAGGCGTAATAAAAGGATGGAATGGTTTTTGGGCGGGTGCAGTAACCTAATTGTGGCTTAAAATGAGGATAAAGTATCCACATAATGCTCGCGTTGGCTTCCCAGTTGCTGATCCAGAAATCCGACGGCAGAGTGATCTTGGTGATGATTAGTCTTACGATGGCATCTCTTGGTGGAGTAACTGATGATGAAGAACGTTCCCGTGCAAAAGTGTCGTTAGCTAATGAGTTTGAAGTAGGTGTGGTTTTGTATATCAACAATCAGGCGACGATGCTATTTTGCGTTTGAACCAGTAAACGACGGCGTTGGCTGATCATGAATTATTGAATTACGGCTTTTCCAATTGTATTAGATTGAAGGATGATACGACGAAGGAGGTAGTCCAAAGAGGGTGTAAGCGAATGATGACGAGGGATCATGGAGCAATAAGATTGTGTAATAACTGCGGATTGTGTGGGTTCACGTTGTTGTAAACTTCTATAAGCTTATCAAATGACGGAGGAATGGAATGAAATGAGGGGTTGGTATAAGACATCAATGACAGAGAAAAAGCAACACAGAGTAATAAAAAAAACAGGGGAAGGCGTAATAAAATTATGGAATGGTTTTATGGTGGTTGCAGTAACCTAATTGTGGCCTAAAATGAGGACAAGGTATCCACATAATGCTCGCGTTGGCTTCCTAGTTGCTGATCTAGAAATCCGATGGTAGAGTGATCTTGGTGATGAAGTAGTCTTACGATGGCATCTCTTGGCGGAGTAACTGATGCTGAACAACGTTTACTTGCAAGAGTGTCGTTAGCTAATGGGTTTGATGTAAGCGTGGTTACTACGATGGAAGTGCTCAGAAGGGGAAGTGGTTTGGTAAATCAACAATCAGGCGACGATGCTATTTTGCGTTTGAACGAGTAAATGACGAAGTTGGCTGATCATGAATTATTGAGTTACGGCTATTCCAATAGTATTAGATTGAAGGATGATACGGGGTAACAAAACGACGAAGGAGGTAATCTGAAGAGGGTGTAAGCGAATGATGACGAGGGTTCATGGAGCAATAAGATTGTGTAATAACTGCGGATAATGTGGGTTCACGATGTTGTAAACTTCTATAAGCTTATCAAATGACGAAAGAATGGATTGAAATGGTAGGTTGGTATAGGGCATCAATGACGGAGGAAAAGTGACAGAGAGTAATAAAAAAACAGAGGAAGGCGTAATAAAATGATGGAATGGTTTTTGGGCAGGTGCAGTGCAGTAACCTAATTGTGGCCTAAAGTGAGGACAAGGTATCCACATAATGATCGGGTTGGCTTCCTAGTTGCTGATCCAGAATCTCGATGGTAGAGTGATCTTGGTGATGAAGTAGTCTTACGATGGCATCTCTTGGTGGAGTAACTGATGGTGAACAACGTTCACATGCAAAAGGGTCGTTAGCTAATGGGTTTGATGTAAGCGTGGTTACTACGATGGAAGGTTCAAGTCTGGAAGAACTCAGAAGGGGGAGTGGTTTTGTAAATCAACAATCTGGCGACGATGCTATTTTGCGTTTGAACGAGTGAATGATGACGTAATAATGTGGGTTCAGGTTGTTGTAAACTTCCGTAAACTTATCAACTGACGAAGGGATGGAATGAAATGATAGGTTGGTATAAGGCATCGATGACAGAGAAAAAGCATACAGCGAGTAATAAAAAAACAAAAACAGGGGAAGACGTAATAAAATGATGGAATGATTTTTGGGCAGGAGCAGTAACCTAATTGTGGCCTAAAATGAGGACAAGGTATCCACATAATGCTCGAGTTGGCTTCCTAGTTGCTGATCCAGAAATCCGATGGTAGAGTGATCTTGGTGATGAAGTAGTCTTATGATGGCGTCTCTTGGTGGAGTAACCGATGGTGAACAACTTTCCCGTGCAACAGTGTCGTTGGCTGATGGGTTAGAAGTAGGTGTGGTTACTACGATGGAAGGTGCAGGTCTGGGAGTGCTCAGAAGAGGGAGTGGTTTTGTAAATCAACAATCAGGCGACGATGCTCTTTTGCGTTTGACCTAGTGAACGACGGCGTTGGCTGATAATGAATTATTGAATTACGGCTTTTCCATATGTATTGGATTGAAGGATTATATGGCGTAACAGTACGACGAGGGAGGAAGTCCGAAGAGGATGTAAACGAATGATAGCGTGGGTTCATGGCGCATTAAGATTGTTTAATAACTGCGGATAATGTGGGTTTGAGTTGTTGTAAACTTCTATAAGCCTATCAAATGACGAAGGAATGGAATGAAATTGTAGGTTGGTATAAGGCATCAATGACGGAGAATAAGCAACAGAGAGTAATCAAAATACAGGGGAAGGCGTAATAAAATGATGGAATGGTTCTTGGGCAGGTGCAGTAACCTAATGGTCGCCTAGCATGAGGACAAGGTATCTACATAATGCTCGCGTTGGCTTCCTAGTTGCAGATCCAGAAATCCGATGGTAGAGTGATCTTGGTGATGAAGTAGTCTTACGATGTCATCTCTTGGTGGAGTAACTGATGGTGAACAACGTTCACGTGCAAAAGTATCGTTAGCTAGGGAGTGGTTTTGTAAATCAACAATCAGGCGACGATGCTATATTGCGTTGAACGAGTAAATGATGACGTAAATACGAGTAGATTGAACAATACAATGAAGGAGGTAGTCCGAAGAGGGTGTAAGCGAATAATGTTGTGGGTTGATGATGTAATAAGATCGTGAAATAACTGGCGAAACAGTAGATTCCTGATGTAGTTATCTTCAATAACTTCTATAATAAGGTTAAAGGTTCGGGGGTACGTTGGTAAGGTAGGGTAGGACAGGTTAGGTTCTATAGCAGGTGTGTGTGACATTGCATCACAGGCTGATTCTGCAAAGTACGGGCTGGTGGGGCACAAGGATAGGAATGGGTCGCTGACGTTGAACAGAATTAGAAAATTACGAGGTGATGGAATGGTTTTTGGGCAGGTGTAGTAACCTAATTGTGGCCTAAAATGATGAGGACAAGGTATCCACATAATGCTCGCGTTGGCTTCCTAGTTGCTGATCCAGAAATCCGAAGGTAGAGTGATCTTGGTGATGAAGTAGTCTTAAGATGGCATGTCTTGGTGGAGTAACTGATGGTGAACAACGTTCACGTGCAAAAGTGTCGTTAGCTAATTGGTTTGATGTAGGCGTGATTTCTTCGGTGAATTCAACGATGGAGGGTTCAGGTCTGGAAGTGCTCAGAAGGGGGAGTGGTTTTGTAAATCAACAATCAGGCGACGATGCTATTTTGCGTTGACTGAGTAAATGATGACGTAAATTGATTGAACAATACAATGAAGGAGGTAGTCTGAAGAGGGTGTAAGCGAATCATGGCATGGGTTCATGGCGCAATAAGATTGTGTAATAACTGCGGATAATGTGGGTTCACGTTGTTGTAAACTTCTATAAGCTTATTAAATGACGAAGGAATGGAATGGTGGGTTGGTATAAGGCATCAATGACCGTTAAAAAGTAACAGAGTAATAAAAAATACAGGGGAAGACGTAATAAAATGATGGAATGGTTCTTGGGCAGGTGCAGTAACCTAATGGTGGCCTAAAATGAAGACAAGGTATCCACATAATGCTCGCGTTGGCTTCCTAGTTGCTGATCCAGAAATCCGAAGGTACAGTGATCTTGGTGATGAAGTAGTCTTACGATGGCATCTCTTGGTGGAGTAACTGATGGTGAACAACAATCACGTGCAAAAGTGTCGTTAGCAATGGGTTTGATGTAGACGTGGTTTCTACGATGGAAGGTTCAGGTCTGGAAGTGCTCAGAAGGGGGAGTGGTTTCGTAAATCAACAATCAGGCGACGATGCTATTTTGCGTTGACTGAGTAAATGATGACGTAAATTGATTGAACAATACGACGAAGTAGATAGTCTGAAGAGGATGTAAACGAATGATGGCGTGGGTTCATGGAGCAATAAGATTGTGTAATGACTGCGGATAATGTGGGTTCACGTTGTTGTAAACTTCTATAAGCTTATTAAATGACGAAGGAATAGAATGAAACGGTAGGTTGGTATAAGGCATCGATGACGGAGAAAAAGTAACAGAGTAATAAAAAAACAGGGGAAGGCGTAATAAAATGATGGAATGGTTTTAGGGCAGGAGCAGTAACCGAATTGTGGCCTAAAATGAGGACAAGGTATCCACATAATGCTCGTGTTGGCTTCCTAGTTGCTGATCCAGAAATCCGAAGGTACAGTGATCTTGGTGATGAAGTAGTCTTACGATGGCGTCTCTTGGTGGAGTAACTGATGCTGAACAACGTTCACGTGCAAAAGTATCGTTAGCTAGGGAGTAGTTTTGTAAATCAACAATCAGGCGACGATGCTATTTTGCGTTGAACGAGTAAATGATGACGTAAATACGAGTAGATTGAACAATACAATGAAGGAGGTAGTCCGAAGAGGGTGTAAGCGAATGATGTCGTGGGTTGATGATGTAATAAGATCGTGAAATAACTGGCGAAACAGTAGATTCCTGATGTAGTTATCCTCAATAACTTCTATAATAAGGTTATAGGTTCGGGGGTACGTTGGTAAGGTACGGTAGGACAGGTTAGGTTCTATAGCAGGTGTGATTGGGTGGGGCTAGGCGTGAGTGGGAGATGAGTGAGAGTGTGAATGTGAGTCTGGTTGGGTAGTTGGCGCCGAGCTGACCTTTGACGTTGATAAATCCCACTTTAGGGGCTCTTCTGGTGGCATGGTGTTTGTTGCCATTAGAGATTTGAGTAGTTTAGTTTTTTGTTTTGATTTCTATGACGATACTTCATTTTCATAGGGTCCACTCATGGTCAGTGGCCTCGTGCCCATTATAGCCTCAAGGGATATTGTTCTCTAAATGGTTCATAGCCATCGACATTAAGCTGATGCACCAAGGGTAGGAGACTGAGAACCGTGAAGTGGGTCGAGTGGCGAACGGGTGGTTATTGTGCGAGTGTCTCAGGAGATGCCCCAGCCCTTTGGAAGAGGTACTTTGGTGGTATGAGAAGGTGTGGCGTGGGGTCCCAGTTCTCAGCGGGTAAACATCTTGCGAGGGCGGGCGACCAGCGACAAAGGTGTTTGGCGGGCGATATATCACAGTTAAAAATAGGACGGGGGGCAGTTTGTCACTGCTAATAGGCGACGGGGAAGACGGCAATAAAAGGTTATTGTGTTTGCCGAACTGTGTTGTCGGGGCGGAGGGGACTCGATCGACAAAGAGTTACACCCAAACTCTATTTGAATAGGTTGCACGTGCTCCGAGGCTGCCGCGCTTATCCACCAACTGAAGTTATTGTAATAGGCTCCAAGCGACGAGGATGGAAATGGTGGAAGAGAGAGGAGAATCCCCCAACTTCAACTCCTCCACACTTCCACTAACCGTCATAATACAATACCTCGCTACCCCCTAATTATCTACGTATTTACGAGAGACAAATTCGCCCCCAACGCCGAGCCAATCTTCCGGCGGCGCCCAACAAGTTAATAGTCGGGGCGCTCCGCCAATATTGTCGCCCTCGAGCGCGACTAATTAACGAGAACCCGCTCCGGCAAATACGCAGTTGCCGAAGTTTCAGTATAGCGTTGTTTGACGACCGCCTAAGACTGCGCCAGTCGACCGGACCAACTTTCAACTCTTCGTTGTCGTCGGAATCATGCGAGTTCTGATGACACTTTCCCTTCAATTACAATAAAGTTAGATTCGCACCAGCGCGCACTAGCAAGTCAAAACGCGATGAGATGACAGTTCATTCAATTGAGAGTAGATCGCAGACTCGTCAATAAAACCTACTGCATTCAACGTACTTATATTTTTTCATGAGTTTTAATTCATTAAACGCGTTTTGAACGTACTTCAGTCTTCACCTAACTACCAGAAAGCGTCACGTTTTGAGGGAATTAAATCGTGTCACAAAAAAAGTTTGTGGGAAATTCGATCTCGGCTTTACCCCTCCTTGGCCCCCTCCCAACCATACCATCTCGTTGGTCTTGATTTGGGAATGCCTGACAGACCTGAAGACCTTGGCAAGGGAAAACACACATCGACACTGTGCTAGGTGCCAGGTAGAAGGGAATGAGGAGGCCAACAAACTGGCAAAAGACGGATCTGCACTTCTTTTGGTGGAGCCGGAGCTCATTGTAGGGATCCTCAAGATTTCAGCATTGATTGAATAAGAAGGTTGGCAAGTGGGAAAAGTCCAGAGCTGCCTATTGGTGGAATGTGCCTGGCCAAAGGCAGCCAAGGTTATTAATTAGACTCTCCAGGGAGTGATCAATAAAGGTCTTCAGGTTGAAGAAAGGAAAATATGTTAGGGATGGTTTGTGGACACTATTTAAAACTTGTTTAGACGTCTCCCTCCGCTGACGGCTGCCGCTCCCCTTTGTCAGCCACTCTCTAGGATCACACGCTCCCAGTCGAAAGGAAATCTTAACGCCCCACGACTACCATCCCCACCAGGATTTGCCAGGTATGCTCTACTGAGTACATTGACACCAGACCCACGCAGTGCTCCAGCTGATCATGCCAGCCAGCACTCCCCAGCCTACTCAGGTTCCAACCCCCGCATAAGTTCCCACTCCTGCAGCAGCCACCCCAACCACGACCCTGGCAGCTACCACCAACCCCCATGAATGCCAAACCCAGCCGCACGAATGTGCACACCAATTCTGCCCAGCCTGCCATTTCTGTCTGACGCACAGCTTCTGGACTTTAGTAGCTTGGACCGCGATTATACTCGTAGCGTGCAACATTGCGTTGTCTATCGCCAATCAGAACAGCCTTGCGATGACGACCTACAGCCCACTCCAATCCCTTGTGACGATAGATCTCCCATTCACCGAACCGAACTTCACCCGAGTATGGAACACCCTACTTCTCAAACGAACCCAAGACGTTTTTGAAATGGAGAAAGGAACACGCGCTGACCACTTCGACAGACTCACGCGCAACATGCTAGTTCCCGCACTCGATCGGGCAACTCCAGTCAGCCACTGATGGATGGACTTACGACATAACTCCTCCTCCACGTGCAGCTCAACCGGAGCCATTTTGGACAGCCGATCCAGCCCTTCTAAGAGAATGGATTCAGTTCATGAATCGCATTAAAACACGATTCTTAATGAGAGAATTTCCTTCAGCTTCAGATTATCAGGACCGCGCTATCACCAGATGCCGTAAAAGCTACAATCAAGCAACTGGCCTCTCTGATGACTAATCCCATTGGATTGACCCACGTTCGTTACATGTACGTAACATCTTACGTTTTTAATTCATCCAATTAGTTCTCCCCCGCGTTATTTTTCTTTATATTTTATCAAATCGTGTTTACTCTTATCTGTGTTTCAACATGAAAACGTTCTTTAATTACAACAGTTTTCGAATGAGATTCCAATATCTCTTTCTTCATTGACTTACATTCATTCTCGTTTATTTTCGTTTTGAACGTATTAACAGTGGACATCTCATTCCTCGTTGGCCAATAATAACTAAAATAGTAACATTACTTTACGGGTGCCAGGGCATCAGGGTATAGAGGGAAACGAACGGGCTGATAGGTTGGCTAAGAAGGGATCAGAGTAGATCCCTATTGGCCCTGAGCCCTTTGTTGGGACTACCAGGAGCCACCTACGTAGAGAGGTTGGCAAATGGGAGGACAGGTGCAGGGCTGCTCATTGGCAGGGGCTGCCCGGCCTTAGACAGTCAAAACTCTTCATCCGGCTCTCCAGAGAGAGGTCCAAGGAGGTGCTTGCACTGGGGAGGAAGGATATGAGGATCATATGTGGCCTGTTCACAGGTCACTGTCCACTGAGGTACCACCTTGCAAATATTGGCAAGTGCGAGGTACAGGTATGCAGGTTCTGCGAGGTAGGGCTAGAGACGGCAGAGCATGTGCTGTGCGTATGCGATGGGCTCGCGGCATCGCGCCGTTCTGTGTTTGGGAGGCTCTTTCTTCAGCCCGAAGAGGTGGCAAATGCAGAACTTTCGGATATCCTCCGCTTTGTGTGGGGGTGGTGGGGGCGCATAGGTGACGTCACACCAAGTGAGACCAGTGCCGTGGGGCCTGGGGGTGGTGCAGGTGGGCCATGATCCGAGTATCATGGACGCCCTTACAATAGGCCCGTTTGTGGCTGCAGTGAGGGTATTGCCTGCATCCACCGTTTCAAAAAAAAAAAAAAACTTTACTTTTCTAAAGACCCCAAAAAAAAAGAAAATTAAAACAAACAAAAAAATCTAGGAAGGAAATTTAAAATAAATTAGGTAAAATGTAATTATGAAGTAAAGTTAAGTTTGGTTGGGGGGGTCCAAAAAAAAGCTCTTCGAGTGATCACTGGAGGCCCCCGCTCCACTCCCATAGCTGCCATGCAGCTCCAGACTGGCCTCGAACCTATGGGCACAAGAAGAGACCTGCTAGCCTTATCTCTAATGGAGAGAGTCAAGCGAGGAGTAGACCCTTATTGGACCACTTACAGGCCCAGTCACCAGAGGCTTAGCACGCAGCAAACTTTCACAGCTAAAGCAGAGGTAATTCAGGAAGAGGTGGACTTGGACGGTGTCTCTCGCCTACCATTCCCCAGTGCAGCCAGTCTGCGACCGATGATGACTGCTGAACACTACCTCGACCTGCTGCACCCAGGAAACAAGGATGAGTACCTGCCTGTAGAGCTGAGGGCCTTTGCTCTTGAAACTATCGCCACTCGCTTCCCGCCCTGTACCTGGTTACATATATTCACTGATGGATCAGCGGCGGGAGCGAATAATAATGCAGGAGCAGGGGTATATTGTAGGAGATTCCAGATCTGCTGCCCAGTGGGACGCCTCGCTACCAACTTTGATGGCGAGATAAGGGCTATTCGATTGGCATTGGAGAGGACCCCTGGCCTGGAGACCGCAAACATTGTGATGTTGGATGACTCCCAGGCTGCGATCTTGGCAGTGACCTCCAGTTCATATACCGACTCTGAGGATGTTCTAATGTGCCGATCACTCGTCCAGTGCGCGTTAACACAGGGAAAGGTTGTTGCCTTCCAATGGGTACCCTCCCACTGTGGAGTAGAGGGAAACGAGCGCGCTGACGAGTTGGCCAAAAAAGGAGCAGAGATGGACCAGCCAACCCCAGCAATACCATACACTGCCTCGAAAAGAATGCTCAAGTCCCGACTCAGCCAAAGAACCAAAGAAACTTTAAGACGAGCCTCTGAGGGTAAACAGTGGAGCATCCTTAATGACCCGAAACAGAGAGCCCCAACAAGCGCTTCCAGGGGGGTGTCAGTGGCATGTTTTCGCGCTGCTACTGGACACGATTACCTGAGGAAACATCTCCACCGCATTGGGCTGGCAAATGACCCACTGTGCCCCCTCTGCAACTCCGACGAAGAGATGACGTCCATCCATCTCAATACGTGCACTGCACTGGAAGATGCACGCCAATCACTGACAATGACTGAGTGCAAGTGGGCTGCTCGAGAGCGCATGGCACTTCTGCCTGCCGTAGCCGCGCCGTGGCATAATTTAAAAAAAAAAAAAAAAGGTTGGGGGGGGGGGGAATCAATTATCTTCGCATGGTATAATGGCACAAACAATAATTACAATAAATATCAAAATAAACTGATTCCAAATAAACAAATAAATCGTAATGGAAAAACCTAATGTTCCGGCAAGTGGCGGCGATGTCGATATGGTATGGAGATCGACGATGAAAGCAGTCGATGGAGAAGTATGCGAGATTTGAGGAAGAATCCTTCGAAAAGGGGAGGAAAATACGGGACACTAAGCGCTGTCCTGTAACATTATACAATAGCGGCACATTTGTTTCAAAAGCCTTGGTCTAGGAGCTAGGTATGAGTGTTGCTGGAGCAAGAACGGGAGTGAATACCGTTGTCAACTGCATCGACCAGTCTCTGGATGGGCTTGCACTGAACAGGCCAACGCTTCGTAGCTCGTGCTAACGCAAGTATTGAAGGTACGAGTATTCTTCTGACTTGGCTCCTTCCGATTTTCATCTTTTGAGCTCTCTCTAAGACTAACACGGGATGAAAACGCTTTTCGACCGACGAGAAAGTGAAGAAAGAGATCCTGAACTGGCAGAAAGAGTAGACGGGAGAATTCTTCGAAGAGGGTAACAAAACGGTTGTGCCGAGGCTCAAAACTTGCATAGAATCGGAGGGCGGTTATGTCTGGACATACCTCATATCAAGGTTTTCGCTAAGCTATTCTTCTCTACTTATTCGCCAACGACTCCTCGATTGTGGCCCACAGTATGATTATATGAATCTGTTTGTCTGTAGTTCACCCTACAGTCGGGGGTCCAGAATACCGCTGCCCTATTCTGGAATACAGTGGGCGAGGCGTATGTAGAGTTGCCCACCAAGTACATCTTGGTTCTTGCCAACGACCCCATGACTGAGGCGACCTATGATGGGCCAGGGGGAAGGTCGTGCATAGGCGTCACAGCGGTGTCACACACCCTACTACTCAAATTTCAGGATAGGCGAGTCGTACCAGGTGCAACGCAGAGCGATCACATGGTTATTGACTTTGCCATCGCAGATGAGAACATCCTCTGCAGAGACACGCGTGAAAAGCGATTCCGCAAAAAAATACTGACTGGCCACAATTCTGTAGGGTACTGGAAGGTGAACTGCGTGCTGCAGACACCAACCTAATAGTGCAAGTGCCACACCTGAAGAGGTAGACAGCAAAGTGGACATATTTACCACAGCACTGCACTCGGCTGGGCTCTCTGTACTTGGGCAACAGAAGCACAGGGTGATCAAAGTCCCATGGTGGACTGACGAGCTTGATCCCCTCAAGCAAAGGGTAAATAGAGCCAGAAGAATGTACCAACACACTCGTGAACCTGATGCCAGTGCCACACACTCCGAACTGCCTTCATCCAAGAGAAGAAGGCCTTCCACCACGCCATTGAACGAGCCAAACGGCAAGGGTAGCGAAGTTTTGTGGAAGTGGAGAGCTCTGAACCCCCTGGGGCAGACATTCCTCAAGTCCTCCATAGGAAAAGCAACCCACCAGGTGCTCCGCACTGTCATAAAATGGTGCATGTCAAGATGCAGGTGGCTGACGAAAAACCCCAGCTAATATTCTTGAAAGGAAAACTGAATAATCCAACCTGAATACGCTTTGGCGGCCACAGTCTCCTTCTTGAAAAGCATGTCAAGTATTCAGGAGTGAATATACTCGTAGTTGAGAGGTGGCGTTTCAACAAACATCTCCAGTCCCTTAAAGGCACTACCATTGTAAGATTTGCCTCACTGCGAGAAGTTACTAAGGCCACTTGGGGTGTGTGTTACCATGACACTATCCTCATGTATAAGGCCATCTATCTAGGCGTGATTGGCTACTGCCCCATTGTCTGGGGTAGCAAACTAACAGCCAATCAAAAAGGAGTCTTGGCCCAATCCCAGAGAGCTGTACATAAGGCCCATAGGACAGTATCAACAGAAGCCCTCCAGGTGATCACTGGTTGACTTGGCCATTGAGTGCATGGTTGACAAGTGGAGAGAGAAACGGGAGCTTCCCCCGCTTCCTCCCAGATGGTATGGGATTCCTCAGGTGGTCAGTAACACACGGGAAACAGCTTTTTACCGGGAGACTGGCTCGGTGGATGCCGCAGGGGACGCCTTCTTGCACATTAGCGAAACCGCAACTTCTATGACTGATCGAGGGCTTAGGAACAGTCATCAAATAAGGAAATGGACCTGTCTGTCTACAATTGCATTATTATTTTCTCGTTGCATGGAGATTGGTTACGAAAAATAGTTCGCACTCTCGTGGTTACACATGTGAAGGATATTTCCGTCGGCTCTCCTTCCTTGGCGCTCTCTTCCATGTGCGGACAAGCGGAGGCACGGCGAGGCATTATATTTGCGAGGCTTCGACCTCCTCATCCCCATTCTGATTCTTCACATGCCCTGCGAAGTATCAATCGAGCATCTCCCTCATCAGCCAGAGTTTTTAAATTCACTGTTTCCCTTCCTCACTTGAATATTGTTGGATAAAGGTGAGCAAACCCCGGTTTATTAACTCCCTTCTTCCCATATTGTGTTTCATAACGATCGGAGCAAATTAGGTTACTTTGATTAAATTTTGAAGAGTTCGAGTTATTCGATTAAATTCAAAGTGAGTTCTGAGTTTCATTTCCTTGTTTTCCACTCAAGAAGAGCTATTTATTTATTTGATATCCGAGGCGAGTTTAGTGAGTTCTTGTCTGATTAAGTTTATTGGCCCATGACACGAAGTAGGTAGTACGGAACCCCTGAGCACATCACAAGCACCACGATGCATACTCTGAAGAAACTCGGGTGCAGGTTCCAACCTCGGGGTCACCGTAGTTTTGGTTTATTATTCATTCTGAATATAAACCCTATGTTTTCGGTCACGAAAAACTTTTTACGACCCCCCCTCAAAATTTGATACTTTACGTTTCAAGACATGGAGATTCCAAATTTGCAATGTCCGTCCGCCGTCCCCCGTCCGGGCCGTTTTGTGCTTTTAACACATTCAGCGCGGCCGTGACCGATAGGTCACGTAGCTTCCCATTCGTCCTGACTGCCGTGTCCTCAGAGACACGCGCTGGCCAGGCACCACTCGGAGTTTTCCCAAATTAGTTGAGGAGGACTCAAGCCACTCGAGGGTCCGTAACACGTGAAAGTGACTTCAGTAATGTCTCAGTTGCTTGAGGAATTTTTCCGTTTCTACGTAGCCCTCTCCAGACCAGTTGGACAGACGCATTTTTGACACCCTCAATTTTGTACCTTGATGGACGATTGTTTTCGGTAAGTCTGATTTTATTTTGTTGTTACTGTCTCCGTGAAGTTCAAAAGTAATTATGGTATTGATATCTTCACTTCTATTCTGAAAATCTCGAAAAAAACCTTATTTTTTGGGGGAAAAACCTTGTTCGATGCAAAGCGTCGAAGTGGTTAGACTCATTGACCTCGCCTCCCTTTTGGAGAATAAAACGTATGTCACTGGAACACTTCGGGCTTCACGGAAACATAACCCCGAAGCTGTGACGAAAGCGAAGCTAAAGAAGGGGGAAGTGGTACAGCGTTGGTCACCCGAAGGTATTTCTATTGCTAAGTGGAAGGACAATAGAGATGTTCTGACTATCTCTACTGAATTTTCGGCAGATAAGGTAGAAATTGCTACTCCCCGGGGGAACAAGGAAAAACCTAATGTAATTGTAAAATACAATAAAAATATGGGAGGAGTTGATCGTCTTGATCAACTCCTTTCCTATTATGTCATAAACAAACGCTCACTTCGTTGGTATAAGAAGCTGTCGTTTCATATTATTGAGCTAATGCTGCTAAATTCTTACCTCCTGTACCGCCGATTCGCCGTAACTACGAATCACATAGGTTTACACGACTTCCGCTTAGCAATAGTTTCATACCTTTGTGGTGACGTTCCTCATCTTTCATCTACCAACCTCCCATCCCACAGCCTTATTCTTAGCATCAGTAATAATAAAGCACACTTTCCCACTGTTACTGAGACTTCTGGAACCAGAAAAAAACGATACCGTTGTCGACAGTGTTCAAAAAAAAAAAAATTGAAAAAGCAGTCACAACATGTTGTTTAGGCTGTGAAGAGACGCCAGGATTATGTTTAGTTGATTGCTTTTTGGACTACCATAAGGATAAAGGATTTAAGATAATTGAATAGGATAGGTAATGGAATATGAGTGATTGTTTGCTAAATGACCATAATATACTGTATTCAAATTAATTATAATGATGATCGATTTTGCTAACTAAATATTATGTAACTTGTTTTTGAAATAAATATAAAATGTTCTTAGTCGTACTTTCTAGATGTTTCATTTTTTCCCTTTAATATAAAAATAATCATAATGATGGGTAACATAGTTTCTGTTTGATTTTTTACGATATCCCAGAGCAACATTTTGAATAAAAAATAGGCATTTGTGTGAAGCGTGGAAGGTTGTTGCGGGTTAGTATAACTGATCCATTACCCCTGACTGACGTGACCTATTGGTCACATTACGAAAAAACTACTGAAATTTCTGGTTTTCCATCTAATATGTTTCAAAATACTTCCCCAATGAAGATTGAGGTAATTGAATGATTACTTTCAAGTAAATGAATACGCCGTCTGGGGTGACAGACCCAAGAATCTGGCCAGCGTTGAATGTGTTAAGGTGGTCCAAAAAATTCGTTCTTTCGCACAAAAATACAATTTGGTATCTAGTTGTGCCCCCCATCTCGGCAATCCGATCAAACGAAGCCCATGATTGTAATGGGCAAAAAACGGTCAAAAAAATTAACGAAACGCAGTACAACACGGGAACTACAGCGAAAGTCAACGTTTCATCGTTAGTACTCCCTCCCTCCCGCCCATCTCAACGAAACCTCTCGCCTGCTGGACTGGCAACACCGCCCATTCACCTCGCAACGGGTTCGCCCAATTTCCCCGACCCGACGGGGCAAAATCATCAGACGTTTAGGGGCGTCTGTTTTTTTGCTTCCTCCAGGAAGCGCTCGTGTTTCGTATATAACCTTTGGCACTACGATTTGTCACTTTATCGCCCGATTGCCTTGTTCTCGTCTTCACCTCCACGAATGACTGTTTCGCTCCACAACATTTCCGTTAGCAAAATATCTGTTACCTTCGATTGAACTTTTCATTATTCGCTTATTTTTGGTTTATTTATTTAATAGTTCGTTCGTTTCATTTTTTTTAGTTTTAATACGATTCAATTTTTTTAGATTCTTTCGTTTCATTCTCATTTTGCTTTTTTTTCATAGATCTTTGGTTACATTTTGATATTAGTATTTAGCGTGCATGTTTTCATATTAAAATTCATTTTTTTCTAGATACTTTCGGTTTTTTTGTTTATTTTAATATTACGATTCAGTTCTTTTCGACCTTTTTTTCGGTTTCATTTTGATATTTTTCGATGCTGAATCGAACGTGATGGGTCTCGGAGCATTAATGCTAAGTCAAGCTATTTATCCGAATAATAAACCGTTGTGTAATAATTTGCAGGGTTTTTCCAAGTCAGCTGCTCTCAAACATCTTCTGTCCTATTGACGATCGATCACGTCTAAATCCCTTTCAAATATATTGACTTTGTTGTAATATCACTTTGTAGACGTTCGTAATTATAATATGGAAGGAATCAGCGGCACTTGTCTTTTGTTCACACGATTCACACTATGGTCATGGCCGGACTATACCGCGTATTTCGAGTTTGTAGTCTGTTGGGCATTTCGTATGTAGGCAGCCCCTGAATCGCACCGAACGTAGGTTGTACTTTAGATCACGTTAGAAACTTTTTCTTTCTATGACATAAAAAAAGAGAGCTGTACGAAAAGTAGCAAATTGAATTTGCAGTGCCTCGAGGGAGCGGAGAAAAGGGCGAAAAATATACGGAATTTCGTGGAGTGAAGCTGAGAGAAGATGAAAACGAAGTTTGTTGCTCCTCTCAGTGTAAGTGCTGGATCTTTCTGGGAAATTACGTAGAAAGCCTTAAGACTGGTGAAATAATCGAGCGAACCAGCGGAGGGAGCCAACAGTGGGGTGAGGAGTTGGGGAGTCGGGGTGAGGCTTTTAGTGGAGAATCGGTGAGGAGACTTGAGCTAGCTTGATTATTAACTCGAAGATAAGGGGGTTCTTATTGCCTGACTCTACCCTTCCTTCCTGCTTCTAGTTGTAGAGAAAAGTTATTAATTAATTTCAAGGCTTGTTTGCTGAATGGCTTTAATTACAAGGGCTCCATCCTCATCGGATGGAAGGAAGGAAGCAGGAGGAGGCGTGGGTGGTGGAAAGGACGATGCAGGGGCGGCAATAGTGATGGAGAGAGGAGCAGTGGCAGAGAGTAGTGGAGGGAGAGCAAACATGGCCCAGCCCTCAGAAACTCTCCCACACACAAAGTTATGTAAATCACTCCTTGTTTTTTGCTCCAGAGCTTGTACAGCAGAACGTTTCACCTGACAGTTTGCTGCCCACATGTCGCCAAGCAAGTCCTAATTTCAATCAATTAATTAACTCAGAACTAGGTGTTCATTCGTTCGACAACTGGTTTGACGAGAACTCTGCTCGTTCGGACTCATGGTCTCCGCTCATAATGCCATTTATGAGTCTGAAGTTCAAAACCCTTGACCTCCACTACATGTCGAATATACGAAAATACTCGAGAACAGACTAAGAACTTGTTTCAATCTATTTGATCAACAAATCCTTTGCACACCTTGAAATAAGTGTCAACGTAGGCAAAAATACGAGTTCTTCATCAATTACGTCTTTTCTGAAATGTACTTTACGATCTGTAGTAGTTATTCGTAAGCTCTGAGGAAGAGCTTCAGACTAAAATCGCATCCATAGAGAGGATGCCCTCACATGAATACTACAACGATATGCCTGCTGTTTCGCTACGGGACTTACCTCGTACCCCGAACAAGCCGTATCTAATAATATACAGCACGTAACTATCACAGCTTGAGCTCACCAACACCACCTGACGCTCCAGAACCCGCCCTTGGATACAGCTGGGTCTAGTTTGGGCAGAGTTAGCACAAGAGGCAGATTCCTACTCCCAAGAAATTATCACACAGAGCACAGTATCATCGGGTATCTTCGTGGCGAGACTTCTGTCCCACCCATCAACCTTGAGACAATACTTCTAATTGATCTGAAGATGAATGAACCAGGCTAACTGGTAACGTACACAATATTGAAAAATCGGTTGTTCGCCAGGGCCATTCCGAACCATATCCCGAATGGAGAAGCATGGGAAAAGGCAAGAAGAGCAGCCAACAACCTGGCCATGGGAATTTCGGTGTCCGTTGATCAACAATCTCAAATTGCTGAGACTATCACAACGTTAAGCAAACGTTGAACTCACAACAACCCTTACTGAATCCACGGATAAAACCTTTAGTCAGGTATTAAAGTGATTTGGGACCATACTTCCATACCAATTGAACAAACCCTTGATCTACAACAAGCGAGACTAAGATAAATACAGACACGACAACCACTAAACATATTACCAATCTCAACTAATTAACACTTGGAATGAACTACTTTCAACTTAATAACAGCGTGTATTAGCATTATTAGATGGGTTATGTATGGGAAACCTTACCTCGTCCATACGGACCGAAATATTTTTACACTACTACGAAGAGATATTTATATACGGACTCTGATGACAAAACATGACATCAAATATTACGCCAGATATGTACATGATATCATCTACATATTACGACACCGAAGAAATATTAGAGGACTTGCATAATATCCAGACAAGGCGCTGCAAATTTACATGTAAAGGACCATACATAGAATAACTTGCTGAAATCTAAGTGTAATTATGCAGAATATTAGATTTAAGAGTTTTATTTAATGAGAACGAACGAAACAGAGTGTTTAGGCGCTTCCTCGACATGGGAGGAGCGAGGTTGGGCAACCCGCAACACACGCCCTTCTCCTATCCTTTTCGACAGCTCCGATCACTTTTTTCCTTTTATTCTATTTTATTTATTTCCAAATTTTCCTGAGATTTCCATTTGGGCTTGCCACATCGTTAATTGGCTGAGCCGGCCACAACATACGCCCAGGTCGCGATTTCTAAAACTGCGAAGGAAGCTGCTGCCAGTCACCCAGGGCCCTGGGAAGAAGCGACGAGGACGTATCACCAGGTATTCCTATTTCGTATCCTCATTCACCTTTTTTTCTCAGGGTTGTGTGGGGGGTTGCCGGGCTGTCTGCTCCGTTTCGTGTTTGGGAAAGCGCTTGGTGTCGATGTGCACTGTTATAATAAAAATACAGTCCTCTTAATTTATTCGTGCACACAGAGTTAAGAACCGGTGGAGCGCCCATGTCGAGAAAAACGAATAGAATAGAAAGGGTTAGGAACATACTATCGATTACTTTAAGATGATAGGAACTCGGTCGATCAATTAATACAGACATCGATACATTATGAAGGCGCGAAATACGAAGATCACCAGTCATTTTCAACACTTTCCTTGATCTGAGTATTCTAGGACAAACCAAGGGTTCTACGGAGAGCTTGAAGTCGAGGCCGAGGTGTTGGCTTAGTTAGAATAAGTGCTAGTTGATGATCAGTCCCAATATGCTTAACGATCAGCATTCCCCTCTTAATCCTGTCGCGAATTAACAAACATTTTCGCTTTATATGTTTTGTACGAAAAATATAAGTCTTAAAGCAGTCTTTTGTTGTTGGTTGACGATCGAACGTCTACGAAACCAAACGCGATTGAACAAAACTCATAACGTGCGCCTGACGAATAAACGTCTTGAACGGGAATTCGCATGAGATGACTGAATTCCTCCGTCGGCTCTTCGGTTCTCTTCTTGGCCGCTTGAGTCGAAGTCTTGAGATCGAGCTCGTCCGTCATCGATTGAACGTCACTCAGGAGCAAACGATGAGCTTCCTTCTCGTCCTCGGCGCTCCCCGTCGGGTCAATTTTACGTTAACGGATTTTGGCCCGGAGGAGGTAATACTCTCGATTGTATTTGGGGTCCATGTCGATGGCCGTCGCAGTCTATTTCGGCACGTTCATACTCGATTTTCATGTAGCACAACGCTCTGTTGCCGAAGAGAGCAGCAAGGGCTCCAACGCTTCCTCGTATTGGCCTATCGCTTCTCGCCATTTGCAGTCTTTGAACGGTCGGTCGCCTCCGGATTTGAGATGGAGGGCTCGGCAAGCGGCTTCTCCGTCGACGTCGTCGGACGCTAGACTCTCGCTGTCTTCCGAACTGTCGAGTTCGAATTCTGCGTCTTTGTCTTTGATTTGTTTAGATTTGTCGTCCTCAACAGCTGGTTTGTCGTCGTCGTTGAGAAAGTCTGTTCCTTCCTCTCTGTCGAGAATCAGCCGTATAACGCTGTAATAATCCTGGTATTTTCATAGGAGCATGCCCATGCTACCCGGCGCGACCACGCATTGTGGATAGTGGAACGGCCACGGCATTGTCCCCAGGGGCATGTCTGCGGCCAGCTGTGAATAAGGTCAGCATGCTGACTGAATAAGCAGCCGCGAACAATGGGCAAAACCCAAGAGATCGCAGAAGAGATCCTGAACAAAGGGCTCAAGGGCAAGCGGATCTACATTTTCTCAGACAGCCAGGCCGCCTTAAAGGACATCGCAGCCTATAGTTTTAGGTCTAAGCTGGCATGGGAATGCCTCCATGCGCTCAAGCAGCTCGGCGCCCGTAACAGGCTCTCCCTCATTTGGGTGCCGGCTCACAGGGGGCATGAGGACAATGAAAAGGCTGACCGCCTTGCGAAAAGGGGTACAGAATCCCTACCCATCGGGCCTGAACCACACATGGGTCTGACGATAAGTGACCTGAACCGTCTGGTTGCTCGATGGGAGATACAGGAAAATGGCGCCCATTGGCATCGCCAACCACGACTAAGACAGGCGAAAAGGCTTGTCACGCCTTCCTGTCAAAGGGCGAAGGCAATGCTGACACTCTCTAGACAAGATCTGGGAGTACTGATAACCTTCCTCACCGGGCACTGCCCACTCAGATATCACCTCAACAAGATGGGCATCTCAGAGGCGGTGGAATGCAGACTCTGCGGCGAGGAGGATGAGACAGCAGAGCATATCCTATGTGAATGCCCTGCTTTGGCAGCAAAACGCTTTGAATACTTCGGTCAGGGGACCACTGAACCCCAAACCGTAGCGGACTCTGCGGTGAAGGACATACTCGGCTTCCTAAAGGGGGCGGGTATGTACGACGCCTTCTACTAAGAAAGGGCCAGCGTCACAATAGGCCCTTATGCGGCCGCAGTCACAAAGGGACTTGTCTCACACGTCCTCGGGTAAAAAAAAAAAAAAAACGCTGTAATTTACAGCAAGAAACTACAGACTCTGAATCAGAGCTGCTGCTCGGGCTGTCCAAATCTTCACTAAGATCTGGGGTAGCAGTAGGCATGTCGAAACCCCTCTTTTCAGTTGGCGATTCTTCTGATGTTTTTCGTAGTTGGGTATCACAACTATCAAATCTTTCAAGAAAGACTATGTCACGCGAGACAATGGCATTTCTTATCTCAGGAACATAAACACGATATCTTTCGTCACTATCATATCCCACGAGGTATCCAACAATTGCCTCCTTGTCCACCTTTCGTCTTTTCTGTGTAGGTTTATGTACAAAACATTTTGAACTGACGATGCGCAGTCAATGCGCAACGAGCTGTCGCCCATAACCTGCTGAAGTCTAAGTGTAATTTGCAGAGTATTGGATTTAAGAGTTTTATTGAATGAAAACGAACGAAACAGAGTTAAGAACCGGTGAAGCCCCCATGTCGAGAAAAACGAATAGAATAGAAAAGGTTAGGAACATACTATCGATTACTTTAAGATGACTTGGTCGATCAATTAATACAGACATCGATACATTATGAAGGTGCGAAATACGAAGATCACCCGTCCTTTTCAACATAACTAACATCTTCTGGAAGGAAGGCATACAAATTGCACTACGTACTAACTACGAAGGCTGAAAAAACAGTCCCACTCGACCAAAGTGGGGGATACAAAATAGTTGTACGCGTGAAAACGCGTGCGTAGGACCAATAGGGCGAAGAATACGGACGAGATATTCAGAACACATTGAGTCTGTTAGTCGGAACCGAGACGACTCACATTTTGAATTTGAAAAACTGAACATCTTAGAAAACATGGAAATCTGCAAAATCCGACACCGCATTTACAGCACTCAAAACACTACACAAACGAAAACAGCCAACTGATGGATTTACTGACCACCCTATACAAAAAAGACAAAGAGTTGACAGTCAAAAGACGGTTCAAGACATACGAAAGTGCCTTTATACTCTTTTCCTTTCACTTCCAACTCCCTATCTACTCTCTGAAGGAGCAACAGCTCAGTTTTTTGGCTCTGTAAGAAAGTGTAGTTTTGGTGGGGAAAAAGTGGGTGTATGGTGTTGGTTTTTGGTGTGGTGGTAGGTGTTGGTGTATGGAAGAAGTTGGGTGAGTTTTGTTTTATTTTATTGAGTGGTTTAAATTTTATATAAGTTTTTATTTCTGAATAGGGAAGTTAAGGTTGTAGGTGGATTTAACAGGTGTTTTTAATTTGTTTATTTTAGGGGGTTGTGGGTGGCGTAGGGAGTTAGGGGTTGCTGTGGGGGTGCTCACAGGTGTTGAGTGGGTAGTGGCCAAGTTTGGTTACTGTGGGTGAAGTCGTTCAATTTTATTTTATTATTTTAGTGTGAAAACAGGGGCCAAAAGGTCTGATTCTGTTGAAGAGAGGTTTTCTTTGATTTCATTTTAGGGGTTAAAGTTGTCCTAGGGAGTTGGGATATGGTGAGGGAGTGCTTAGGGGTTTTGAGTACCAGGCTGTGAAATCTGGTGGCCGTAGGTACAGGGGATCTATTTTATTTTATTTAATTTAGGTTGAAATTGAGGGTTTCTGAGCAGGTGGTGGAAGGTTGGAGGTAGAGGCAAGGGTGGTGTCTGTGGTGGGGTGTTGAGGGTGAAGTAGGTGAGTGAGGGGGATCTGCTGAGGATCAGGTGATCCTTGGGCAGCCAATCAGGGGCCAGGAATATCAGGAGATCTGTGGTAAAGGGAAAGGGTCCAGGCAATAGGAGAGCAGTATTGCTTGGAGGGGGTATTCCTGGTAGGGGCATATTTAGGAGGGGTTGGCTGCTGGAGGGAGTTGAAATTTCATTGCTCCCCAGGGGGTTTTAGTGTAATTTTTTTTATCAGCCTCTTTTTGGAGGCTGGGTTGGTTAAATTGGGGGGCAAATTTGGGGGCTAAGGGAAGGGCAGGGTAAATTGAAGTGTTGGGTTATTAAATTTTATTAAAAGTATAATATTTTGGCAGGTCTGAAATATTTTTAAGTAAAGGGGAGAGGGGAAATTTAGTAGGGCAATTTGGAATTTGAGTTGAAATTGTTGAGTGGGGGCTTAAATTGAAGGGGGCTAAATTCTAGGTAGGTAGGATACAAAATTTTTGAGAGGGGGGTGGTTGTAGTGGGGGAAAACCCCTATAAAGGGAGATTTTTGGGCCATTATTGGCAGTCAGGTGGATCACTACTAACTAACTGAATGGCCGGAAGATGATGTCTTTACATCAAAAGCGCTCGTCCACAGCATCCCACCAGCCACCTTTAGTCCACACTTAGCCTCTTTCCTTTGGGTAGTTAGCTTGACTAGAGATGGCTTGCGACGGTTTGATGGAAGAGGTCGTTGAGTTTCCTGAGAAGGAGGATGCGACCGCCATTAACACTCTGGTTCTTCCGATTCCCAGTGTCGCAACTCAATCAAGCATCCATGTTTCTTGCCAGAGCTAGTTTTCAGTGTTTTTTCCTTACTTTTATGTTGTTGGATAAAGGCGAGCAAACCCCTGGTATATTTTATCCCTCATCCCCTTATCGTCTTGCATTACAATCCTGATTATTAGATTAACTTGATTCCATACTAAACAGGAGTTCAATTCACTTCCTTCGCGTTTATTGAACGCGAAGTGGGTCTTATTAAGTTCCTAATTTCATTTCCCTGTTGTCTCTCCAAGAAGTGTTGTTTTTTCCCGATGCAGCCCTCTCGTACATTGCATTTCGTGCGTGCATGTTCCGTATTTTTTGGCATACCACAACGCGTGCACGTTCTTTTTCCATTTTGTCCTTGCTCTTTCACCTCCCATTCCCCTCTGTTCTTCACGTCAAGATTATTCTTGTGGCGTTTTCTCCTTGATCATTGAATCACTGCCCAACATAGTTCGGGGGTAATAAAAGTGTTGTTGGATTGTTCGGTCTGCGCGTGGTCAAAATATGACAGCAAGACCATCGGCAACCTCAGTTCCCGCCCCTCATCCTATTTCACTGAAAACTTTTCGTTGACATAGTAAGCCCCTTCCCACGTTCCCTACGGCAATTTAATTCACCCTCATTGCTGTCGACCCCTTCTCATCCTTAACTCTCTTGCTACCCCTCAACAAATTAACCTCATAGGTCATCACAGAGTCCCTCCACACTCATTAGGTTTCCAAATATGGGTATTTCCGGACGATCGCCTCGAACAATGCTTACGTGTTCCGCCGTAAGGTCTCCTTCGAATTTCTACTCCAACACGGAATTGCCTTCCAATACCTTCACAGGTATTACCCCAACCCCTCCCTCGCGAAACGGCAAATTGAAAACCTCAAAGCAACCATCACTGCCCTCCACGCCAACGACAACTCTCATTGGGATACTCACCATGAGTACATACAGCTTGGCTCTAATTCCCTTCGGCATGCGTGATCCGACTGTTCTTCGGCCGGGAAATCCAAACCCATCTCGCTCACTAATGGGAACTTCCCTCTCTTCTCGCTATCACACCCGACCAACACCTTCCTGTATGGCGCCTGGTGTATGCCCACGAGAAACTCGCACTGTGAATTATTCGATTCTACGCCTTGACTTCCGCCGTCGGCGAGCTAAATTCCAAACTTATCCTATAAATACCCCACCCCTTATTCTGTCACTTACATCCTGTCCTTTGTTACCTATCAGTTGCAAACCATCGCCGATCCCACCGATAACAAAACTCAACAGACCGTGCACCGCTAGGGTTGCTTGACCTTGTTCAACTTGTAATTCTGAACTTTTGAACCGTTACTGCTGCTGTCCCGACATTCTTTAACGTTCGGCTTTTGCACCGTATGTACTTATCCTACTTGGGGTTGCAACTCCCTTGTGCATGGCCGCGGATTACCATAAGACGACCGACGAACCTATTCATACGACTTATTCATTATTCACTGCTCTTTAAACAATAACTATATCCAAACTCCTGTAGTTTTAGGCTATCTTGAATTTAATATTGAAAAAGGAGTTCAATTCATTTCCATGTTTACTTTCCTTGCTCTACGGAGTAGAAAGGAAAGTTATGTAATCGGGTCTGAATGTTTACGTTTCAGACCCTCCTGAGTCCGAAAAACACTATTTGGGAAAATGGTCTGTGTGTCTGTGAACGATTTTTAGAGAAAACCACCGTACCAAATCAGCTCAAACTTCAAATCTCGCCCGCAGATTACCATGGGACGCCAAAATGAGGGTATGAACAAAATCCAACGAAATTTAACTATAGTTATCATAGTGCCGAAGACACCAAATTTTTTTCTCAAAAACGGCTCTAACGATTTTGATTAAATTTTTTATATTGGTAGCTCTTAATATGATAATAATACCATGAAATTCCCATCTATGGGAAATTGTCGAGAGCAGCACAATAAATTACCAAAACTTTCGACGAAATCGGTTTTAGCGCGGTTTTTAGAGAAAACCACCGAGCCAAATCAGCTGAAACTTGATGTGTAGCCTACAGGTTACCATGGGACGCAAAGATAAGGGTATGGGCAAAATCCACCGAAAGTTAACTATAGTTATCATAGTGATCAAAACACCAAATTTTTTTCTCAAAAACGGCTATAACGATTTTGATTAAATTTTTTATATAGATAGTTCTCAATAAGGCAACTATACCATAAAATTTTTATCCGTGGGAAAATGACGAGAGCAGCACAATAAATTATCAAAATTTTCGACGAAATGCGTTTTTAGCGCAGTTTTAACCTCATAAACTCCGCTGGAATTCTTGTAGAATGTTAAAAAAAATCGGTCTTGTAGTCCAATCCAATACCTAAAAGGTGAGTGTTTAAAAACGCTCATGAGATACATCGGGGTCACTCCAGAAATTCCTGAATTTCAACTACTGCCGTTTCGCTTACTACCAGTTCTAAAAGTGTTTACCCAATAACTCTGCATAAGTAATTACTATCCTTCTTCAAAAAATTTGTGTTTACTGCCTCATCAATTATCTGTGTACCAATTGCTCAATAATGGTCCTGCAATGAGTACGAGCAGCACAATAAATTCCGGAACTGTAAGCGCTACCGCTTCCTGCTGCTGTAAAGCGTTGTTTGACCAAGTTTAAATTAACTGAGTGATAAATGAATTGATTAAATAGAATTAGCCATTTACAAAGTGAATTGACGTGGAGCTAAGGAAAGTTGTGTGTTGCAACGCACCAGATATTTTTTAATAAATTCAAAGTGGGTCATACGACGTTCCTAATTTAATTTCCCAGTTTCCTCCCCAAGAGTGTTATTTTGTTCATTTATAATTTGAATTGAGTCTTTGGTTTTTATCTGACACGAATTTCCACTCGCGCGTTGTGAATGGGTGATTTAGAATAGAAATTCCCTCTACACATGACAACTTGGACAGTTCTGTCTCATCACTATTGGGCCTACCTGAAACCTCGAAACAATCCATACTCACTCTTTTCGTGCCACTGCTGAAGCTCTAATGGAACATTGGAGGAGCACACCTATTTCTTTCCGATAGGACCCAAGGCCTTGTCGCCCTCCTCCTGCATTCAAAGCCACCTAAACCCACTTGCTGCCGGAGGATTCGATCCATTCCTCACTCATAAGGAATATTACTGTCGTAATTGTATGAACTAAATCACTCGCGACGAAATTGTGGAAACCTATTTCATTAAAAAACAGAATTAACGATAAATTGTCTATATTTCCACAGAAATAATGAGCACAATTGTTATATCGATTTCGACGGTTAGGTCATCATCAGTAACAAACATGAACTGAAGGTACTTCATAGAAAGGACATCTTATACAGTCAGGTGAACGGAGATATTGAATCCTATTCGCTCAGAGAAGTGAAAGGGGGCGGGGCTCAATAGGGAGGCACAATTTAAGCTTATCAAGAGTGAGCTCTGCCATTGGTACAGTGTTCGGGGTGTCGGGTGATGGGAAATGGGCCCATATGTGGCCATGACTCAGGTCGCTGTTCCCTCAGCTTTGGCTGATGCCCTGCAGTCTCTCTCTACAGTGTTAGGTATTCAGCTCGAGAAAAGTTGTATTACATTTTCCAAGAGTTGTCTACCTTGTCCGAGTATTGTGAATGGGAGCTCAATGAGCAACATGCCATCGACGTTGCGTGGAAGAAAGGTTCGGAGAAGAAGATGAAATTATTTCGGAAATTGGAAAAACTTCAGAAGCCAACGTCCCTACCTCCGCCAAAATTATCTCAGGGATTTTTTAAGAAAGTAGAGAATTTGTCAGATGTGACATTTTCGCCGGAAGAATTACTGCTCCTCGAAAAAGGGCTTAAACACAATCCTATCGTGTCTGTGGGGGTTCCTTTGTCACGAGACCTAGCTTTTTCTATTGAACCTTCTAATGGTCCATACGTGACAAAGGCTCTATGTGCTGAAGAAATCAGGAAGAATGTAAGGATTCCACACGGACAAGAGGAACGACTGGCAGCCGTCTTGAAGAAGAAGTTCACCGATAAGGAAGATTGTAGCTCTTGAAGCAGATAAAGGTAACACCACTGTCATTTTATCTAAACAAGAATATATTGAAAAGACCCTTAAATTTTTCGAAGATGATAATTGTAAACTTCTTAATTTAGATCCAACTGATAATTATCAAAAATTAATTCGTAAAATAGTTACCAAGTCAGATAATATTCTTTAAAATATGTACAAACCATGCTTTGTAGAAATGAATTCTCGTGCGCCTACGTTTTCCTGTCCCAGGTTATCCTGGTTCTCCCATTTGCCAAGATTTCTTTTTTTCCTAATGTGCATTTATTGAAATATATTGGGAATAACTGGGTGAATTTGAAATTTGGTCAACGTATCTTGTATCCCGAGTTTGATACTTTTGAGTCCGACTCACGTGTTATTGCGCCAGCATCCGTTGCTTCTTTTGGAGCAACGAAGCAATCGTACAATATCCAAACCAAACAAATATACGATACGTAACATAGAAGAACTCACCACTAGATTAAAAGACGTAACTATAACTCCAAACACTAGATTGGTATCATTTGATATGAAAAACTTGTATCCCTCCATACCAATAAAAGAAACCATTGACATACTACAAACCAAACTAAGACAAATAGACAACCACTAGAAACGTCACCAACCTCACCAAACTGACACTCGGACAAAACTACTTTCAATTTAACAATAGCATATACAAGCCAAAAGATGGATTAGGTATGGGAAACCCTACTTCGTCCATACTAACTGAAATATTTCTACAAGATTACGAAGAAACTCACATCCAGACCTTAATGACAAAACACGATATCAAACACTACGCCAGATATGTAGATGATATCATCTGCATATTAGGCCGTGATAACACTGACGATATACTAAAGGACTTGAATAATATCCACCATAACATCCAATATGACATGGACAAAGAACAAAATAAAACCCTTAGTTACTTGGACCTGATAATCACACGGTGGGGCAACGAACTACAATACGACATTTTCAGAAAACCCACTGCTACCGACACGACCATACACTTTACATCAAACCACCCACAACAACATAAACTAAGTGCATTTAGACACATGATACGGAGACTAAAAACTATCCCACTACCCGCACAAAATTACAAAAAAGAACTTGATACTATCAATACTATCGCAGAAAATAACGGCTACTCCAAAAAAACAATAAACAAATTATTAAGACAATATGATTCCAAAACACACGACTCAAAAACACAAAATTCACAGACTTTAACAAGACGCTGCACATTCACGTACACAGGACCACAAATATACGGAATAACTAACATCCTCCGAAAGGAAGGTATACAAATGGCACTACGTACGGACAACACACTTAGAACCAAACTAACTGCAAAGACTGAAAAGACAGACCCACTCGACCAAAGTGGAGTATATAAAATAACTTGTACTTGTACAAACGCATACATAGGACAGACAGTGTTTGACGCAAGTCAAATCCGTACGAGTTCTTTGAACTCGGACTTCCCTCTCAAACCGTTGACCTGAACGCGGGTTTCCCCTGAACTGGGGTTTTTTCCTTCATTGTGTCTCCTCTCCTCAATCTCAGGTACAGCTCGGCGAGAGACAGCTCATCTCCTGCCCGGCTTGTTATAAAACCCTTCCCTTTTCCTTTTTCGTCCATTACAGTTTTAATCGGCAGTCCGTGCGCTTGTACGTTTCACTCATACCCACCCTCCAGTGAATATATCCCAACGCCCAAACCCCTTGTAATTGTACATAATCTCGTGAGAAGACTAAGTTTGGTAGTATTCTACAAAGTGAAGTGCAAACTAACTTTAACATATTCTCCGTGTTACACGAATTCCGATTATTTTATAGTTTGTAAATATTTCCCCCGATCACCACTCTGAATACAGTCCTCCTACGTCATTAGCTTTATCTATTTGTGCCCAACAGACAGGACGAAAAATACGGACCAGATACTCAGAACACATTAAATCGCTTAGTAGGAACAAAGACGATTCAAACTTTGCTAACCATCTCAAAACAACTGGACATGAACCTACCAAAATACAGGACTGTACCACCTTACTACACAAACAATACAAAGGACGAAAACTGAACATATTAGAAAACATGGAAATTTATAAACAAAAAACTTCAATGGACAGATCATAAATGAACAAATCAACACAAAATGCGACACCATATTCACACCACTCAAAACACTACACAAACGAAAACAACCAACTGACGGATTTACAGACCACCCTATACAAAAAAGACGGAAATTCCACAATTGACATATCATTCAAGACGTTCCATTCACCTTTAGGGGTTTTTCCCCCTGAAGTACATGACCTCCTCTCCCCGACCCTTCCCCGATGCTCCATCATCCCGTTTACCTTCCTTTCGTATATAAAGACCAAGACCAAATGACTGACTCCAGTACTGACTTAACGGCCAGACGATGATGTCTTTACATCGAAAGCACTTGCCCACAGCAACTCACCAGCCAGAGGAGACGGACTTTAACTTTAACCATAACAATTATGTTGAGCGAAGAGCTTATAAGTGCGGAATACCAGGAGTTTGGGTCGTATCATTTTCATATGTTAAAAAGGTTCTTGTAAGCATGACTGTAGTTACTTGAATCACGCCTGGACGATTTATTCCGAAACCTACAATGGTCACTATTGTGACCACGTCCGTCCGCATATATCCCTCCTGAGGAAAGCCAACTTCGCCGTTAGTCGCAATAAGGTCAAAGTTACTTCTCGTCCGCTCCTCTCATCTGTTCTGGGCGCCACAGCAGGATGACTGCGGGCCCAAGGGGTCGTGCAACGCCGTCGTTGACAACTCAGCCGATCGAAGCATGACGACACAACCCACAGTCAACGAGGTAATCCAAATGTCAATGTTGGTCTCAATTTCTGAAAAATGTATTCTATCCCACAATTATCACGCTAGCCCGAATCAAGACTGAGGACCGCTTCGCAACGAGAGAAGTAGTGTGAACTCCTGTCAGACGGTTTGCTACGAAGATGTTTATCGTGGGAACGATATAGAACCTTCACTGCTTCGCCTTTTGGCGATCGATCGACGGTTCGGTCTCCACCTTCGAAGCCTAGAGACTTGAAATTTAAGAGGAGCAAAAAAGCGGCGACGGATAAAAGTATTCGCGAGAAGTGAATTGTGTTAGAGATTGTGGGGAAGGGGCGTGGTGGTGGAGGGAGGGAGGTAAATCGGTGGCGCCACTGGATGCAGATTGAAGAGCGGAGTTGTGGAGGGGAGGATGAGAGCGAGAGAGAGAGGCTGAATGGCATCAATATTGAATCTGGCCAGACAAACTCTACTTAAAGCGCGTGTGAATTCATGAATAATTCAGCTTTTATTACGCAGGGCCTCTTCAGAATCGTGAATGAGGTAAATATTTATAACTGTATTACTAATATTTGTGAGTTTGCCGAGAGAATATAGACTCAGTTTCAAAACTTAGGGAGGCAAACTTGGAAAGTTTGAAGAGATCAACCCTTCCCGATCTTGACGGGCCTTCTGACTTGTTGATAACTGCTCATTGTTTGTTGTGCCACTACGTAAGAGATTCTGGGACGTAAGGAACAGATCGCGAACTTGTCTGGACCAAACTTCTCATCTGAGAATTTGTTACAACCCTCTACACGCGGCAGCTTCCACCCGAATGTTTAGCAACGAACCACAAACGCTGAAAATCGTTAGAAAAAACACGGCGAACCTGCGGAGACAGTGAACCACGCCAACTTTAATTTCTGAAGTGCAGCAGAAATTACAAACGTAAGTCTAATGCCAGCTCCGGTACGTCTTCACTACTATATAACCGAAATACACTGGCGGTTCCACACTATCAAAGCGTGAACGGTCGAAGCAACACACACTACTCAATTTTACTTTTTTTTAGCCTTGAAAAGTAGAAAGTAAAGTCAAGTAAACGGCCGAGGAAACGTATTTTGGTGTGTTCTGTAGGTCTCTTCGTTTCATGGACTTCTAATAATAAACCGCAAAATTCTGGAATGAAAAGTACAGGCTACTCTTAGAATAACTTTTTTCAAGGTGTTGTCTACATAATTCATAAACAGAGTTGCGAGCACGATTGGATTCAGCAGTGTCCTGGAATACGGAGCCGCTCCTACCGTGCAGAGCCGTTCTTTGGAAACAGTATCGTTTCTACTGTGGGCTATACGACCTATATTTGTGAAACCTCAATATACGAATATTGGTTAAATCCCAGAATAGTGTAGGCGGGTACATTTGTCCGGTTCTTCGGTTCGCGATTCGGAACGTTTAGTAGCGTCACTGATACTTTCTAGCGCTAGTACTCTTCAAAATATGACTTATATCGTTCGACTTACCCTTGAACTATGAAATCATTCCGCGAATCCCACCCTTCGGCAAATTTCCGTTGTAACCGAAATATCGTCCTTCAGTTGGCGAGTTGCCGCCACCGTATGCGTTCTTCCTCCTTCGTCGTTCGTTACGTATCCAATTTTTTTTGCGCCCATCATGCTTTAGTGCTTTCCCCACTGCCCTCTACGCGTTTATTTTTTCGATATTTTTCGACCAGCCAGCCATGGATAGGCGAATTAATACGACTTTGATTCATCAATTAAGAGAAAAAGGCCCGAGGAGTGTTGTGGATTGGTGTATGAGTTAAGGTTTTATCTCTGACGAGTATGAGTGTCCTGAATGCGGCGGATGGATGAAATTATGTCGAACGATTCAAGCCATAGTTTGAAGAATACTAGCACTAGAAAGTTGCGACAACCTCACGAAGGCTTTCTTCGAGGCGATAAAACGAGTCTATCCTCCGCAAAGTTCGGATACGTAAATTGAGAGGTGAGTGATTTTTATTTATTTTTGTGGTCGTCGATGTGTGTTCTGTTGCACTACGCGAGTGATATTTAGTATTGTTGTGGTCATTAATGTCTGTTGCATTAGGCGCGCACTGTTTGTCCACGTTGGCTCAGTTTTGCGCGCTTTGTTTACATTCACTTTTACGACAAAACTTCGCTCAACTCTTACCGCTACCGTTACGTTCACCAGTATCAGTGACTATTAAACGTTCCGAATCGCGAACCGAAGAACCGGACAAATGTACCCGCGTACACTATTCTGGGATTTTATACCCGAATATTATTTGGAAGGAAGGACTGTTGATTATTGTGAGACGCCCTAAGTTTATTCCTATAACATTGGCGCCCAACAAAGGAATTTGCACGTAAGTACGAATTATTTTTTTCATATTTCGTCAATATTTAGTGTAATTCCGTAACTTGAACGGCAGATTGATTTAACATGGTACCTGACACGTGTCTATACACAGTGGCGGATTCGAGAGCTCGTTTGAGAAGGCTCTCAACTCCCAGGTTCAAGTGGCGACCACCGAGGTCGCGCAATTAATCTTCAAGACCGAGCTCAGGATCTGCGAAGAGAAACTGCGAGCGCTCAGCGCAGATCTAACGGAAGAATGAGTGTAATCTATTCGGTATGGGTGGTTGGGCGTTGATGGGGACAGAAGGGATCCAGAGGGCATTTGCCGGGCCCATATTCCCTCATCCAGCTGCTGGGCGCGGCTGGTTGGGGGAGGGTCTTTGCGTACCAGGGACCTAGAGGGAAGGGCAAGTCCAAACCCCTCCAAGACGGAGGTCCCCGAAGCCGTAAGTCTGGACGCAGGTCCAGGCAGGCAAGTGACCATTCTAGCCTTAAGGGATATTTTCCTGAAATGGTACTGCGGGGGTGCACAGTCAGTGATGAAAGCCGGTGCACCGTGGGTAAGGTCCGCGTAACGTAGATGCCTCTGCAGGACGCTACAGCAAAGGCGGAGTGATCTGCCAATCCCTAGTAAGCCAGTAATGGGGTCCTGCATATATCGCTGTAGTCGAGGGTTCGCTTGAAGTAGTCCCTGTCCCAGTCCCTCATATTTACTTTCCTTGACTCTACAAAGTAGAAATGAAAGTTATGTAATCGGCTGAAAGAAAAATTTTGAGTTCTCTTCCGATCTTTACGTTTCAGACCCCCCTGAGTCCGAAAAACACTATTTGGGAAAATGGTCTGTGTATCTGTGAACGATTTTTAGAGAGAACCATCGTACCGAATCCAATCAAACTTGATATCTCGCTTTTTGGTTACCATGGGACGCCAAAATAAGAGTTTGAACAAAATCCACCGAAAGTTAACTATAGTTATCATAGTGATCAAAACACCAAATATTTTTTTTCTCAAAAACGGCTCTAACGATTTTGATTAAATTTTTTATATTGATAGCTCCCAACATGGCAACTATACCATGAAATTCTCATTTGTGGGAAAATGACGAGAGCAGCACAATAAATTACCAAAACTTTCGACGAAATCCATTTTAACGCGGTTTTTAGAGGAAACAACCGCACCAAATCCCCTCACACTTGATATCTCGCTTTTTGGTTACCATGGGACGCCAAAATAAGGGTATGAGCAAAATCCACCGAAAGTTAACTATAGTTATCATAGTGATCAAAACACCAAATATTTTTTCTCAAAAACGGCGCTAACGATTTTGATTAAATTTTTTACATTGATAGCTCCTAATATGGCAACCACACCATAAAATTCCCATCCGTGGGAAAATGACGAGAGCAGCACAATAAATAGTCAAAATTTTCGACGAAAAGCGTTTTTAGCGCAGTTTTTTCCTTATAAACTCCGCTAGAATGTTAGTAGAAAGTGAAAGAAAATTGGTATTGTAGTCCAATCCAATACCTAAAGTGTGAGTGTTTAAAAACGCTCATGAGGTACATGGGGCTCACTTCAGAAATTCCTGAATTTCAACTACCGCCGTTTCGCTTACTACCAGTTCTAACAGTTTTTACCCAATAACTCTGCAAAAGTGATTACTACCCTTTTTAAAAAAATCGTGTTTACAGCCTCATTAGTTATCTGTGTACCAATTTCTCAATAATTGTCCTGCAATGAGTACGAGGAGCACAATAAATTCCGGAACAGTAAGCGCTACCGCTTTCTGCTGCCGTAAAGCGTTGTTTGACCAAGTTCAAAGGAACTGAGTGATAAATGAATTAAGTAAGTAGAATTAGCCATTTACAATGTGAATTGTTGTAGAGCCAAGGAAAGTTGTGTGTTGCAACGCACCAGATATTTTATTCTTGAGCTGTAATTTATTTTCTTTCAGTTCGATTTCATTGATTCAATTCCTTATAATAGAAGCCATACTTTATTTCCGAATTACTCGTATTTCCTTATTTCCCTTGCCTTTAACTTTCATTTGTTTTCTATCTCATTTACTTATTTATTTATTGCTCAATTCAGGCAGTAGCTTTGGTCCTCCAGCCCTATACACTTCAGGGGTTGAACCTGGAGGCTTAACCTTCAACTTCCCTCACGCCTAACCAGGTGGGGTTAGTGCGAGAAAGGGGGTTGGGTGGGTGGCGTCTTGGCTGGCCTTGGGGGGGTTCTCCTTAGGGCTGCTTTAGGCACCAAGTTTAATTTATTAATTTCGTTGCCTTTCTGTATGAGTTGTTTGGTTTGAGTTATTTTTGGTTGCCAATCTGTTAATTTCTAGGGGCCGTTCGGACTCCTGGGCATTAAGAACACCCTAAGGAACGGGTCCCGGGGTGTCCACTTATGCTTGGAATTAGGAACACAATTAGGAACACCAGTTAAACAAAAAATCGAAGTTAGTACCGGTTTTTTTGGTGTTCTTTTCGCGATCGAGAAAAAACGGCTGAACCAAATCAGCTCAGATTTCATATTTAGCCTGCAGGTCACCACCCAACACCAGAATAAGTGTAGGAGCGGAATCGGCTTAAAACTAAGTACAGTTATCACAGTGATCCCTGATCACGTTATGTTTAGTGTAAGCGAGTCACGGACCAGCACTCTGGAACCCTTCCTGGAAGTTCTCCTCAGAAGGCTCATGGAAAACTGATTGCGAGCATTACGCCTACGTGGATGATCTGACTGTGCTGATCTGTGCTTAGGCGATCCGTCAAATAAAAACAAAAATCCACCATGTTCTTCAAACTGTCACTCATTATGTCTAGCTGCAGGTGGGTGAGTTAATAACCCAGTTAATCTTCTTAAAGGGATAAGTAAATTGCCAACAATGCGCTTTGGTGGCCACAGGCTACTTCTTGAGAGACAAAGTTAATACTTGGGAGTTAATTTAGATGAGAGATGGTATTTTGTCCAACACCTCCAATCTCCCAAAGGCCCTACCATCGCAAGGTTTGCCTCACTGCTTGCAATTACTGAGGCCACTTGAGGAGCAGGTTATTGTGACACGATCCTCATATACAAAGCCAACTACCCAGGCGTGATTGTCTACTGCCTCATTATGTGGGGTAGCAAAGTAACAGTAAATCAAAGGAGAGTACTGATCTGAGACAGCCAAACGCCTTTGGATCACCAAGGTCTATAAGATAGTTCCCACAGAACAGCACTCCAAGTGATGACTGGTCAGTTACCAGTTGACTTGGCCGTTGACTTCCTGTACTTCCTCAGGTCTGGGTTAGGTGGATGCTGAGCGATTGGCCAGGCTCTTGCATGATAGCGAAGCTGCAACCATCATGATATTCGAACGATACAACTCTCTCATGAGGGTTCAGGAATAGTCATTGTATTGGCCGTTGAGCTCAGACCGACCTAGTTCGATCGTGTTTTCGCCGCGCCTACGAGCGCTCTCGCTGCGGCCTTTTGTTTTGTCATTCCGCGTTCTCCTGCCTCCCGTGCAAGTCGCCTCCCGCCAAGTCCACCCGCTCGTTTACATTTTCCCTTTTGTTAATTTCCAATCATTTGCCTTTTTAGTGATCATTTCGTTTATTAATTTGTTAAGAAAAGGCATTTTGTCAATTGTCAGACGCAATTTGTTTGTGTGTGAATTTCGGAACTCGTTGTGTTTTGCTTCTCTAATTGTCCCAATCACGTGGCAGTGCATCACCGCTTCCTCTTCTCCCTGGCCAGGGAAACTCTACGTCTGGAACTGCATGGTGAGTACTGCATTCTGTCCAACTTGTGCAACACAATCTATTGTTCTTTACGAAATTCACATACTACAAGTACCTATTATACAGTCCACACAAAGAAGTAATCGACCAGTAGTTGTTCTAGCGGATCTCGATAGACCAGCGCATGCACACCCAGTTTGTGTGTAACTCTCCAACAGTCATGTTGTGGTGATCTGTACATGAGGTCATCACACGTCTCTGTAATCCAAATAATTGAATTCGTCATTACTGTTGAGAACAATGAGGGGAAGGTAGTCACTCTCTTTTGCGTTATAATCAAGTGGACTGTAATAAAAATTTTTTAAACCATGGGCAAAGTTTCTCTCAAATATTGTGCTCCCCCAACAGCACCACTTTCAACTGTTCATTCGAGTTGAACTGTGTTGACGCTCGCGCCTCGCGTCTCACGACCAACATTATTCTTTTTCTCCCGGCAAATATTGTTAGTAACGAGCTACATAACGGGATCTTCAATTATTAATCAAGTGCTATCGAACGAGCCTGCAAAACAGTAGAGAAGATTGGTGGGGGCTTGGAGAGCGGCGTATTTAGTTACTTAGGTTCCAGATGAAGCAGCGGAGGGTTGAGGCAGTGGAAACGCAAAGCTCCGGTCGGAGGTTTAATCCAAGTCAACTGGTGAGGGTGCAGATGGGTCAAAGATCCGGAAGGCTGGGCCAGGACGAGTGAGTGGGTCGGGCGGAGGAGGACTATGGGGAGCGAAGTTTGTAGTTTAATCCTAAAAGTCTATTGACAAAGTGTTGGAGAGACGGGGTATTCCTAAGAACACTCGGAGCTCCTCCCTCTTATAATGGGGATTAGCAAACCCAAGGAAAAGCCTCATATATCACGGTAAATTTGATAGGTGATGAGTTTAATTACCCTTCTTTCTCTTCCCTACTTCTACAATCCCCTCTACGATCCACTCGATCGAGAGAGAGTGAGTGAGTGAGTGAGAGAGAGAGAGAGAGAGAGAGAGAGAGAGAGAGAGAGAAGACGGGAAGAGTTTTTTCAAATGGTGTTTTTCTTACTCAAATCTGAAGAAACTCGATTTTTAATGGAATAAGATATTAATTATTAATATATCGATGAAATAAGAAAAATAATTCAATAAACAGGTTAGTATTTTGTTCCAAATCCGTTCATTTAAGATTTGGGTCAGGTAACAAATTATTGATTTCAGACTTGAGCTCATCAGTGAGGGAAACCATTTTTTCAGAACTGCGTGGCTGTCGGTAATTGAGATATTGATTTTTTAAACGCCTCTCGTTGAGAAGTTCATGAACCCATTTTTAGACGTTAACCCAATTACTACAGGGGAAACTGGGTACTAACTCCGATATGTCATACAAAATGGGTTCCATCGAAGTAGTTCCAATTGATTCAATTCGTTTCCGTAAATAGGTTTAGCTATTACTCTCGACTAACCGCTTCTTGTTCCGTGGATTTAAAAAAATTCAAATTATATGAGTACAATTCAAGGGTTGCTAAGAGCACATCGTTATGAATCGTCGAGCTTATTACCACATACTCCTGCGATGACTATTAAGCGATAATCGTCAACTTCGGCCACAGGTGCAGCTCGACCTTGATCACACGGCCTAGCGGTATATCCGATGTTCCACGCAAAGCGTCGAAGTGGTCAGAGTCTTTGACCTCGGACTTCCCGCACGCACGTATAATACAGTCCTCTTCACGCTCACCGAGTTTCAGTTTTATTGTGATCCTCAGCTCCCCCTCTCATGCACCTAACATCCGACAAAAACGACATTGATAGTTTTTAGCAGGAGAAGAACCAGTGGTTATCGCGTGATGAAATGAGGATGCGGTATCCCTCTATCATCATCGGTGAAATACCTAGGAGTCATATTAGACAGACAATTCAGATGGAAAAATCAAATAGCTAGTCAATTAGAAAAAGAAAGAAACTTCTCCTTCAGATCAAAGGTGGGGAAAACATGGGGCTTAAAATCAACATTCGTGTAGTGAATATACCAAACGATTGTGAGACCAAGAGTTGTGTATGATGCGCTGGTCTGGTGGCCAGGTGTCACAAAAAACAGTGCCCTATACACGCTCGATAGGGTTATAACTATGTAAATCACAGGGGCATTTGACGGCACGCCCAATATCATAATGGCAGTTGTTCGACGCAAAGCGTCGAAGTGGTCAGAGTCTTTGACCTCGGACTTCCCCGGGTCATTATCTCCGACCGCCTAATTGTCTCCAACTATTTCAATACCTGCCCCTCGCCTGCGGGAATCCCTCAGCTGCGGGTACTCCAGCCCCGTTTTCTAGGTTTTCCCCTTTCTTTATTTCTTTCTCCCAATGTCATTTTCCTATCGACGACAGAGCTCTTCCAAAATCATTCTGCTTATAACTACCACCCGAGTAACTTCTCACTCTCTCACATGGTTGCCCAGGCCAGTTCACGCGTTCCTAGTACTGCACTTTTGTCGCCCAATTGTACTCCATCTTACCTCGATTTTAATTCTACTCAATTCCGTACGCACGTATAATACAGTCCTACTCTCGCTCACCGAGTTTCAGTTTTATTGCGATCCTCAGCTCCCCCTCTCGTGCACCCAACAGCCGTATTGACGGGGGTGTTACCAATGAAACGGGAAATCATGCAAGAAGCTATGATAGGGACACTAAGACTCAAAAAGAATGGAGCCACTCGCATAATTACGGCCACGGAACCATCTGGTCATGCATCCCAATGAATGACAGGACAACGATATATCACTTCCAAGGAAACCTCAATACTAGAATAGACTCTAGGCAAATATGGGATAGGAGGTCATCAGTGGAAGATGACTCCGAAATCATCTGCTACACAGATTGCTCTAAAAATTCGACTGGTAATGCAGGAATGGGAACGTATATTCCTGCACTAGAATGGGAGGAATCACTCTCATTAGGTACAAACACGTCAGTAGATCAAAGTGAACTCATCGCAATAAACTCATGTATTAGCACGCTTGTATCGAGGAACATTAGGAATACTCGTATAGCCATCTATACTGACAACCAGTCTGTCGTAAAAACGCACAGTTAGAACAGTCAGGTAACCCAATAGTTAGAAGTTCCCTCATAGAAGAAACAAAATACAAAGTTGGGAAACTCCATCAACGAGGGAATACAGTTACTCTAAAATGGATATCCGAGCACAAAAGGTATTTGGGGAATGAGAGAGCGGATGAACTGGCCAAGGCAGGAGCCAGGGGACACATCTGTAGACCAGAACCGTTCTTGCCTATCGCAATGAAACAACTGAAAAAGATAATAAATGAGAAAATGTGGAACAACACCAGGGATGAAATAAACAACCATGAGGGGTACCAATATGCCAAAACTACTGGCATAACTAGTTATAACTAGAGTTCGGATTCGGTCATATTTGCATATTTTTTTCCTAATATGCATAGGTTTCTAGAAGCAATTTGTGTCCAATTTCACGGCGGTAGGTGCCTCCAATTTTAAATTTATCTGTCATATTTTGTCATATTTCGGGGTTTAAAAAAATAACATCATATTTTGGGTGTTCGGTCATATTTGACATCATATTTCAAAACTTTGATTTTTTAATTTGTACACTTTAGTTTTGTTAGTAAATTCGGAAGAAATAAAAAAAAATTCTCAACCTAGGTAGGCGTTTCACCTTTTAACATTGCAAGTCAATGTTTAACGTAGCGTTATTGAAGGATTAGTGGCAGGCTCCCCAAATAAGTCAAGCCAAGCAACAATGCCTAAGCCTCGACTATCCGTTTCTCCTTTTCCGATCAATAACCAACACCCTAATCTTATATTATCCTTCTCGGATGATGGCTGGTCGGGTTGGTGACCTACCTAAGCAATATACCCAACCCAAGAGTGGCTCAAGTTATGGGAAATCCCCACAGGTATTTGGATGAATCCCCGTTCATTCCTCCTAGTCACCTTTCACTTACATGAGTCATGTAACATGACACGATTCCGATTCCGGTCATTCTGTCCTCAACCGACCACACGTGAATGTTCAGTGTTAAGTCCGGATTTTAATTCAAATTAAATATGCCAAAAGAAAAGTTGAGTAAAAGTGCGCTGATGAGAAAATGTGCAGCAGAAGACACCAACTTCACGACGGACGGCCGAGTCCTGTACTGCCAATTGTGCCAAAAAGAGGTAACTGCCGTGAGGATGTGGAATGTGGAGCAACATAAAACAACGGCTCAACACCAAAAAGCTTTGGGTAAGGCAAAAACAGAAAAAATGTCTGTGCAACCCCTCATTTTTTCTGCTGCTGGAGACGCTTCGAACCGGAATGATTTCAACCACAAAATATGTGAGTTATTTCTTAAAACGAATATACCGCTATATAAATTGGAGCATCCTGTGATGAGGGAATTTTTGAAGGGTTACGGGGGAGAAAAAACTGAAATCAATGTTCCCCACGAATCGACGATCAGAAAAAATTACGTGACGCCTGCATATGAACAGGTTCTTAAGAAAATTAGAGAAGACATTGGCGCTTCACCGATATGGGTTTCTGTGGATGAAAGCACTGACGCTTGCGGATGATATATAGCTCATGTCATCGTTGGACAACTTTCTTCCAAAAAGCCTGGAAAAGGGTACCTTATCTCCTGCAAAGAATTGGATACAACTAATCATTCCACAATCGTTCGAACTGTGCAAGACGCTTTACGGATTCTTTGGAACTCAACAGAAAATAAGAAAAGGAAACTGTTAGCTTTCGTTACGGACTCAGCCGCTTACATGCTGAAATCAGGTGAGATTCTATCAGTTTTATATCCCAAAATGATTCACGTAACTTGCTTGGCGCATGGACTTCACAGGGTTGCAGAGGAACTTCGAAATGCTTCTCCATCAGTGAACAAGCTGATATCGTCTGTGAAAAAAGTATTTATGAAGGCACCTAGGAGAGTGAGGATCTTCAAAGATGCCAACCCAGAGCTCCCTCTTCCTCCAGAGCCAGTCCTAACAAGGTGGGGAACTTGGATTTCAGCAGCTAGTTATTACGCCAAAAATTACGACAGAGTGAAAGAAATCGTGGATACGTTTGATGAATCAGAGAGCATGGCCATAGTGAAAGCGAAGCAGGCTTTTTCGAACGAAGAGACGCGGAATAGGTTGGTGTTTATTTTCACCCATTTCGATTTCATCCCATCGCTGATAGCCGATTTAGAAACGGAAGGAATCGAGCTGGCACAAGCTGTGCAGAAAATTCTCGACTTGAAGGAAAAGGCGAAGTTTTGGCCGGATGGCACGGGTTCTCAGCTCAGGGCCAAACTTGAAGCAGTTTTACATCGCAATCCTGGCTGGGGCATAGCTGTTAAAATAGCTAATGTGCTGTGCGAGAAACCTACCGACCTGGGGACCGTACACACGCCGGAAGAGATTTCGTTGTTCAAGTACCTACCAATGGTGTCATGCGATGTGGAAAGAAGTTTCTCTACGCTGAAGCAAGTCCTAACTGACAAGAGACAACGGCTCCTTGTGGACAATTTAGAAAAATATTGATTGTACAGTACAACAAATTTTATTAGGCATGTAATAAAGTCATGCTTAGTGACAGTCATGTAAGTGACCTTTTTCATTTTAATTAAGTATCCAGTTATAAAGTAGTTTGTTGGAACGTAATTTGTAAATTTTGTTGAGATACAAATATATAGCGAATAATACAAATACACTTTCACTTTCTTGAAATATTCCCCATTTTGTATAAATAACTAAACATTTAGGTATACTACTATGAATCCTGTTAGGCTGAAAAGAAGTAATAGGGTTTTTTTCGTTACTGTAGGTAGGTTCTAGGTTGGTATTTTGAATTTGTTTTGGAACTTCCACTAGATATTCTGCTTTTTTCGGTCATATTTAGCGTCATATATGAAGGTTTTTAGGTCATTTTTCAAGTCATATGTACAGGGGTTTTCAGTCATATCCTGACGTTTTTCACGTCATATCGATCCGAACTCTAGTTATAACATGCAACGAACCAATTGGGTACTGAGTTTGAGCAAAGTACGACTACGAAGAATTACTGGTATGTTATCTGAGCACTAATTAATAACAGGATCAATCACAATATGTGCCTGTGGGGGGAAATAAAAACGGTAGATCACTTTTTTAGAAAATGCCCGTTATGGTTTGGCACGAAAATGAATAAATTAGGGGAGAGAATGCTAAACAACGCTAGCTTGAGAGATATTGAGTGTAAAAAGATCCTCGAATTTGCGGAGGGCACTTAAATTAGTTAGTTGAAAGACGGTAATTTGTCGGGGAAGTTCCCCTCTTGAGTGTTCAAACAGGGGCAGAATTGGCGAGGTTTTTTAACGAACCATAGACGAAGTGAGGTTTCAGTACGATCAAGTGAGGTTTTAGTACGACTGAGGGATATATATATAGGTCTTTTCTGAACAGTAACGAGATCGCCGGCGTCTAACTAAGGGTTATTTTCCACTTTTTAAGGTAAAAGAGAGAGAGAGAGCATTGGAGATACTGTGAGGAGGTCAACAGTGATGTAGGGGGTGGGAGTGGGTTAGAATGTGCATGAAAAGCACTAAGGAACGCCATTACAATAGGCCCTCTGTTGCTGCAATGAAGGATTGTAGTAAATCGTTTTAACAAACAAATTGACACTTCGATGCTGGAGAACATGATTGGAACGAAATGTCCATGAGCACGCATTTTTCGATTAGCTGAAGCTCCTTTTACTATGACTTCTATGTACTCATGTACCATGGCATATTGAAGTGCACGGAAAATGACCCTTCCAGGAACAAACTCCTTCTGTCCAATTTTTATTCAGTATGTGCGTTAGTATGCAGCAGCATATGGGCATATCGGTTCCCGCGCCTAATGTGGGATGCCACCCTCCACTGGGGAGCCATCATCCCCCAGCCTTCCTCTCATTCTACACCTTAGGACAGTGCCCACTAGGAGGCACACATTATAAGTGCTGAAGAGGAATATTGGACGGATATTGACCATGGTGTACAACAAATTACCCCCATCCCATCTGACCTAGTTGCTTTGCCCTTTGTAGACGACCCTTTAGCTTTTCTTATCTACTCCTTAGTGAAAAGTGGGATGGCCATGGAACAAGTCATCTATCATGTCATCTAACATTGTCTTCGTGCTACAACTCTTTTTCGGTGAGTGTATTGAACGGTTTTCACTCTCCTCCAGCTGGCACGTTTGCTCTGGTTGTTAGCCTGACGATCATATTCAGGGGGTTTTCCAATATGCAACCTGTGGGGTCTTCCTCCTTATTATTTCCTCTTTTCTTCCTTTCTACCACTCTGTCAGCTTCCACCAAGCCCTCCTGAACCTTGCAATATTATCATTCCACCAGCAAACCTCCAACGAGGCTTCATTTTCGATCACGACGAAGAAATTGATATTGGTTAGTACAACTGAGCCTGAGCAAGGCCGAGAGAAGAAGAAAATATCAGGGCACCAGCCAAAGGGATACTGGAATCTACCGGTCCCCTCCACAAATTCGAGGATCTTTTTACACTCAACCTCTCTCAAGCTAGCGTTGTTTAGCATTCTCTCCCCTAATTTATTAATTTTCGTGCCAAACCATACGGGAATTCTCTAAAAAAGTGATCTACCGTTTCTATTTCCCCCCACAGGCACATATTGGGATTGATCCTGTTAATAATTAGTGCTCAGATAACATACCAGTAATTCTTCGTAGTCGTACTTTGCTCAAACTCAGTACCCAATTGGTTCGTTGCATGTTATAACTAGTTATGCCAGTAGTTTTGGCATACTGGGTACCTCATGGTTGTTTATTTCATCCCTGGTGTTGTTCCACATTTTCTCATTTAGTATCTTTTTCAGTTGTTTCATTGCGATAGGCAAATTGGGCAACCCATAAGAAATTTTATCATTTACCCCCTCCTAACGGATGAATTATTACTCGGCAGGTAACGTCTTAAGGCTCTACTTCAACGTGTAGTCCAATCCAAAAAAAATTTTTTCAAATCGGACAACGTCTAAGGTATTTTACTAATTTGCCTCGAAATTTCCCCGCTGTTGGGTCGTGCGTTTTGGTTTATTATTCATTCTGAATAATAACCCTATGTTTTCGGTCACGAAATATTTTTTACAACCCCCCCTCAAAATTTGATACTTTACGTTTCAAGGCATGGAGATTCCAAATTTGCAATGTCCGTCCGCCGTCCCCCGTCCCCCGTCCCCCGTCCCCCGTCCCCCGTCCCCCGTCCCCCGTCCCCCGTCCGCCGTCCGCCGTCCGGGCCGTTTTGTGCCTTTAACGTGGTCTAAAAAATTCGTTCTTTCGCCCAAAAATCCGATTTGGTATCTAGTTGTGCCCGGCATCTCGGCAATCCGATCGGCCGAAGCCTGGGGTTGTAATGGGCAAAAACGGTTAAAAAAATTAACGAAACGCAGTAGAACGCGGGAGCTACAGCGTTTCGTCGTTTGAACTCCCTCCCTCCCCGCCAGTCTCATTAAAAAAGCAACCGCTCTCGAGGCGGCTCTCGCTTCCCCCCCAACGACTCCGCCTCCCGCCGCCGCTCGCCGCTCAACTCCCTTTTCACCTTTCGATTCACCCGACGTTTCGGTTTTAATACGATTCAATTTTTTTAGATTCCTTCGTTTCATTCTCATTTTGGTTTTTCATCGATTTTGGTTACATTTTGATATTAATATGTAGCGTGCATGTTTTCATATTAAAATTCAGTTTTTTTAGATACTTTCGTTTTTTTGTTTATTTTAATATTACGATTTAGTTCTTTTTTGGGGTTTCATTATGATATTTTTCGATGCTGAATCGAACGGGATGGGTCTCGGAGCATTAATGCTAGGTCAAGCTGTTTATCCGAATAATAAACCGTTGTGTAATAATTTGCAGGGTTTTCGTATATAACCTTTGGCACTACGATTTGTCTCTTTATCGTCCGATTGCCTTGTTCTCGTCTTCACCTCCACGAATGACTCTTTCTCTCCGTCTCAACGGTAGCAAAATATCTGTTATCTTCGATTGAACTTTTCATTATTCGCTTATTTTTGGTTTATTTATTAATAGTTCGTTCGTTTCATTTTTTTTTTGTTTATTTTAATATTACGATTCAGTTCTTTTCGGCCTTTTTTTGGGTTTCATTATGATATTTTTCGATGCTGAATCGAACAGGATGGGTCTCGGAGCATTAATGCTAGGTCAAGCTGATTATCCGAATAATAAACCGTTGTGTAATAATTTGCAGCGTTTTTCTATTCAATGTCTCGTGAAAAGACCTCACCACCTCGTGAAAACGCCTCATGTTCCAGCCCCGATGTGATCCTTCTTTACGAAAAGTGAGGTCTTTTGACGACTAGGGTACTTCGTTCGTACTTAAACCTCAGTCTTAGTTTCTCGTTCGTGAAAAGACCTCACCAATTCTGCTCCCGTTTGAACACTCAAGTGGGGAACTTCCCCCGACAAATTTCCCTCATTCAACTAACTAATTTAAGTGCTGTTCGCACCCATTTTAAACATTACGATTTTCGTCTGGGTTTTGTGTATGTTTGACGTAGCTGTTGGGGAACTGCTTGTCAAATTTGAAAATGCTGTTTTTTTTTGGTGGAGGGGAGATTTGTAAATCTACTTACATTCGAATAGAACATTTTCCACCAAATAATACAGCGGATGACCTAATGAAATTGTCGGTCATATGCTTAGATACGGGTTTCATGATTTCTTAAGCATTCTGGATACGCGGCAATCACTCAGCATTCCTCGTACTCGTCAATCAATATATTGTGCTATAAGTGAAAAGGTAGAGGCTGGAAAAGAAGACAATCACGTTGCTCGCCTCTTGCGACATCTCGCAGATGAGGTAATTACCTAGCTTATCTCACGCTATTTTGCAGAGTAAGATTCCAGAAGTGTAGTCTAACTTTTGATTTTCTACTCTGCGTGCTGAAGTTGCGGTGGGTTTAACCAAGGATGGGATGCGATCAAACTGTTATATCTGCATTAGGGCCTGAATGTGGCAGCTTTCTTAACAAGTTTCAGTATCTGAGACGAAATCCTCACACAAATTACCTCGCAATACCATATTAAACTGTGGAATAAATGGTTTTGTGCTCAGAGACGATTTTCATGATTCATGTTGCGATCTTAACACGAGGCAATCACACTGTTCACTGAGGGCGAGCCAGACGCAGCTTTCCCACAATCTTTATGTCACAATCAGAGGAAGGAAGTACAATTAAAACAAATAAGTTATTTGCGTTACAGTTTTATTTGTATGTGAGTGAGTAATTGAAATTGACTGTAGGAAATACAATAGATTTAAACAGTAAAGTGTAAACCGCCTTCTCCGCAGATTAGAAATGTCACAGAGATGAAAAATAAAAGTATTTACAGGACAGGTAGATTAAAAATGTAGCTACTTCTTCTTTTTTTTTGCTACCAATCTATTTACAAACACGTACAATTTTTTTGTATCACATGTTCGTAGAACTGCGTACTTTTTTTGTAGCTCTGCCAAAGTCTCCCTAGCTTTATTCAGTGACAACACCAGAATGTCTAGAATGTCTAATTTCGCTGGCAAACGCTTTTTGAACGTCCTTTTTCATTGGCGTCGTCCATTTAATGCGTTGAGTTTGCCGCTTTCTTTCTGTGTATTTTCTTTTTCTTTTTTCTTTTTCTTTTTCCTCTAATTTGATCATGTGACTCCTGAACCACTGTTCCTTCGTTTGAGGAGCCACTAGAGGAGTACAGTCGTCGAGAGACCCTACTAGCGTGGGCTCTTACCGAATCGGTGGAAGGAGAGGTCCCAAGAGGTGTGGAAGGTTCAAAGGATGTAGAGGGGCCATAGGGGTCATTGGACGTAGAGGGCCTACTCGAAGTAGAGGGGCTATGGGAAGGAGGGAGCCCAGTCAAAGTTGTGGGGCTAATGGAGGTAGAAGGGTCTAAACTGGTGGAGGGTTGTGATAATGATGGTTCAGGTGTGTCATCATCTTCGTCCATCATTGGGTCGATATCATTCAAATCCATTCCTCGGTATTTGGCTATATTCCCACTATCCAGGGCCTTGTATACTTTACCCACCCTCCCTAAATGTAAGGAAGGTGCTTTCTATAATACTGCAGGTGGGTTTCTACTTCATGATTCATAGTTTCTGCCAGCAATCTCAAGTCCTCCTCATCGAGGCAAACATACTGCAAGCAAACAGCCAGATGCTTGCGCAGGCTTGTGCCACGCAAATGCTCTGGCCTGGTCGCTCCACACAATACAGAGAACTTGCGCATAACAGCAGTTCCCTCTACATGGAAAAGGAAGGGGTTATCTGCTGGTATTTGAGCCAAACTTCTATTTTGGATCATAAGATCCACTAATGGCTCGTCATCTTTGGAGATCATCATAGTGACGACCCGGCCCAATTTTCCCTTCACAGAAACCCGAATGAACGACGAAGCGCACAATTGTTCTGAAAGAAGCAGCGTCTTATACTCCTCGCTCTTTTCATCTACAACGGTCCTACTCAACCAGTCTTGAAGAAGGAGTTTGTCCACTTCTTCTACTCTTTTCCTGTTGAATACCCACTGCTTCAACAGTAACACCTCTGTTAACTTGTTGTGAGCCTCCACCGTGAACTGTTGGTGCAACTCATCGACAGACTCTGATGTCGTTTTTTTAATAAACGCCATCAGCTTAGAAACATCCTCATTCGTAGGAACCACTTGTCTTTTCCTAAACGTCATACGGTCCGCTTGTTTTCTGGCCGTTGCTCCTAATCTTATGGAGAAGGCCTGCGAAAAGCAGTTGAGCCACCCGCGGACTCTTTCAGCTAACTCTCGATCGGACTCCTCCTCTTTGTAGGTCAGTCCGACCGAAACATAATCCGCAAACTGTTTAAAAATTCTTCCGTATTGATCGACAACAGAAGGTTTTGCTAAACCACCGTCGAAACCTTCTCCACCGCCTCCCATCTGTTTAAGAACTTCCAGGAAAGCTTCGAATTTTTTGGGTCTTAAACAAGACACCAGTGATAGAGATGTCGCTTTTCCTCATCATCCAAACTATACGAGCCACAGTCCGCAGTTGTTTAGAGATTAACTTCTCTTGGCGCTCTCCCTGATATTTCTCCATCAAGACACCCCCGAAACCCAAAATATAATTATCGCCGTGAATTATATTTTCAATGGGTCCGGAATGGAAGGGCAAAGATTTAACCATTTCTGCGCTAGCCCGTGGTGTTGGGTGGGGTTGAGGTTCCTTGCACATCTTCTCATGCTTTTTAATGTTACTGACTGAAAACAGTTGGCTACAAAAACAGCACGCAGTTCTAGGACGCATTGTTTTTGTCTATGAAGCCTTTTTTTGCAATCAAAGGCTGCTGTGTATTGAAGGAGTTGTATAATGCATCTCCTTCGCCTCGAACCTTCCACAGTAATCTTCTCTTCTCACATTTATTTGTTAGTGACAAGTACTCTATGACTGTAGGATCGTTCTTATGACTCACGAAGTGACGCCGAAAAATCGTTTTCAATGTTTTACGTAAGAGACAATAGTGAACGTCTTTGGCCTCTTTCGTTGCTGATCCTAGAAGAATAAATTTCAACATTCAATGTCATGTTCGTGGGAAATAATCAAGCTAAGATAACATGTTTCAACAAAATCTTAAGTAATGAAGTTACGAGATAGAGGACTTGGGTAACCAATAGTTTTCAGATTATTGGGAACCAAATAAATCATTTTGGGAAGTCAATAAAAGTGAAATATGATGTTGAATGCGCAGCCGTCAAAATGTGGGGCATAATGGGAAAATTTACAAAAACTAAGGTTTTTCCTATATTTCTCAAAAATGGGCTATAACGATTTCGATCAAACCCACGAAGAACCCTCAACTAACTGTACCAACATTTTGTTTTCGATAAATGTTTCTGTAGAAATGCGTTGAACGAAGATACAACGCTCGCCTATACGGCAGGTCGTCGAATTTACGTTGACTGCAGAAAGTGTTGCAACGCACCAAATATTTTTGAGAAGGATCGTGTTGACTGTTTTGGAATTATCCGGTAAAAACGGTGAGAAATCGTAAACAGTGACACGGCGGTGGTTCGAGGTCCAGAATTTCTGGGGTTGTTCCCAATTTAATTTTTAATGAGAGTTACCAAACGCTCGTTGTATAGTTCGTTGTAGTTTTCGAGAAAAACGTAGTGTTTGTGTATCAAAATTTATGTGGAGAAGCTGTGCCAAAATTGATTATCGTGTCTGGAAGGTTTGATCATAGTTACAGACATATTTAATAAAAATTTGGCGTGTTGATCACTACAGTAACTATAGTTAGTTTTGATTTTTCTTCCTGATTTCCGCATACCATGTTGACCTGCAGGTCAACTATTAAATTTGAGTCATATTGGTGGAAGCATTCTAACCCTATCGCCAAACACACACACATTTCTCCCTAATGGTTATTTTTAAACTCAGTAGCCCTTGACACGTAAAGATATGAAGAGAACAGAAAACACAAAAATTAGGGTATGAACAAAATCCACCGAAAGTTAACTATAGTTATCATAGTGATCAAAACAACAAATTTTTTTTTTCTCAAAAACGGCTGTAACGATTTTGATTAAATTTTTTATATATAAAGCTCTCAATAATATAATTATACCATAAAATTCCCATTTGTGGGAAAATGATGAGAGCAGCACAATAAATTATCAAACTTTTCGACGAAAAGCGTTTTTGGCGCGGTTTTTTCCTTTTAAACTGCGCTGGAATGTTACTAGAATGTTTAAAAAAAAGTCGTGTTGTAGTACAATCAAATACCTATAGGGTGAGCGTTTAAAAACGCTCATGAGGTACATGGGGGTCACTCCAGAAATTCCTGAATTTCAATTACCGCCGTTTCGCTTAATACCAGTTCTAGCCCAATAACTCTGCGAAAGTGATTACTATCCTTCTTGAAAATATCTGGTGCGTTGCAACACACAGCTTTCCTTAGACCTACGTCAATTCACTTTGTAAATGGCTAATTCTATTTAATCGATTCATTTATCACTAAGTTCCATTGAACTTGGTCAAACAACACTTCACAGCAGCAGGAAGCGGTAGCGCCTAATGTTCTGGAATTTATTGTGCTGCTCGTACTCATTTCCGTATCATTATATAGCAATTGGAACACAGATAATCAATGAGGCTGTAAACACAAATTGTTTGAAGACGGATAGGAATTACTTTTGCAGAGTTATTGGGTAAACACTTGTAGAACTGGTAGTAAGCGAAACGACAGTAGTTGAAATTCAGGAATTTCTGGAGTAACTCCCACGTATCTCATGAGCGTTTTTAAACCTCACCCTTTAGGTATTGGATTGGACTTTTTTAACATTCTACAAAAATTCCAGCGGAGTTTATGAGGAAAAAACTGCGCTAAAAACGCATTTCGTCAAAAATTTTGTTAATTTATTGTGCTGCTCTCGTCATTTTCCCACGAATGGGAATTTCATGGTATAATTGCCTCATTGAGAGCTATCAATATAAAAATTTTAATCAAAATCGTTAGAGCTGCTTTTGAGAAAAAAATTTGGTGTTTTGATCACTATGATAACTATAGTTAAATTTCGGTGGATTTTGTTCATAACCTCATTTAGGCGTCCCATGGTAACCTGCGGTCTAGATATAAAGTTTGAGCTGATTTGGTTCAGCCGTTTTCATTGCAATTCGTTAGGACACGCACTCATAACCATTTTCCCAAATAGCGTTTTTAGGGCTCAGTAGGGTCTGTTACGAGGGGGGTTCAATGCACAATCCTCGACTTACGTCGAGAATTATGAATCGGCTGTCTTATCCACTAGACCACGATCAACCGCTTGCCTTTAAAGGGAGTCAGGCGGTACAGGTCTGAAACGTCACAGTGGGACGCCAAAATAATGGTATGACCGAAATTCATCCGAACTATAACTAACTATAATTACCATAGTGAACAAGACGATAAATATATTCTTCTCAAAAACGATCTTGATAACATTTTTACTTTCCTTGGCTCTACAAAGTAGAATGGAAAGTTATGTAATCAGCTGAAAAAAAATTTTGAGTTTTCTCTAGATCTTTACATTTCAGACCCTACAGTTCGAAAAACATATTTGGGAAAATGGTCTGTGTGTCTGTGAACGATTTTTAGAGAAAAAGACCATGCCAAATCCGCTCAAACTTGATATCTAGCCCGCAGGTTACCATGGGACGCCTAAATAAGGTTATGAGCAAATTCCTAAATTTTCTAAATAAACTCCGTTCAAACGTCACTAGGATCTTAAGAAGGATTGACATGGTAGTCCAATTAAATGTATATACGATGAGCGTTTAGAAGCGCTCATAAGACACATAGGGGCTACTCAATAAATCCCGGAATTTCAACTACCGCCATTTCACTCGCTTACTAACATTGCTAAAAGTTTTTACCCGATAACTCACGAAAAGTCATTATTATCCTCTTAAAAAAAAATCGTATTCACGGCCTCATTAATTCTCTGTGTACCAATTGTACGAGCAGCGCTACAAATTCCGGAACTGTAAGCGCTACCGCATTATGCCGTCGTGAAGAGATGTTTTACTAAGTTTAAATGGACTGCGTTACTAGAAAAAGCCTTGAACACACGCGAATCGTTAATAGCTAAGGGAAGTTGTGTGATGCGACGCGCCTGATTTTTTTTTAAAATAGAAATGAATGCAACGTTTACTTCTGGTCATTTAACGTGGAACGAAGGTACAGTGTTCAGTCGTAAGTGCAGTACAGAAAAGATAGTGACATTTTCTTTTAAGTTACCGTTTGATCTTAAGGAAGATTCCACAGTAGTAAAACAGTTTCAAGACTTGTTCTGTGCATACGCTTTCAGTCAGCTTTTCCTGAGAATGGACGAACTAAATGAGCTTGTTCTTTGTTGCTACTATTATTACCCAGAAAGAACATTTTTTTGTGGAGGGGAGGGGGGGGGCTTTATGAGCTGTGCCCCTCAATGGAGAGGCATATTTTTCAGAAACTGCTACAACGGTTTTGCCCTTCGAAGCAATCTTAAATGACCGAATAGGACAAAATCTACGTCCTCTCATGAATGTCCCTATTGGCCAAACTACGAGTAAAAGTAGGAAATCGTATTTTAGCGCTCACCTGGAACTGTAGTAGTACTTTGGGTCAACGCAATTCTTGAACCCAACTTTGGTTCTGGTACATTGATTTGTGGCGCTGTTCCGAGATCCGCTTGAACGTGTACGTCGGTTATTTGATGTTGATGGTCTCCTGAAATTATTATGAATAATTTAAGTTAAACACTCAACTACTAATTTTCAAAACGTTAACTGTATGTAGAATAATTATCTCTTGAGTTGAATGAGACTATTCTACTCACGAAATGTATGCCATTAGGGCGCGGTTAAATTATTCCCAGTTATAGTAAGTTAAATACAACAACCATCTCACCTGATTCCCCAGTCGTTACAGCAGGTTCATCACTTTTCGCCACTAGCCTTTCGTAATAGGCTTCAGCATCACATGCATCTAAGAAACACAAAAACGCTTGAAAATTAAAGCTTAACACATTTAGAGGAATACGTACAACATAAGAAACACTAATAGAAGTCAAACGTTTTGATAAACGTTCAACGTCTCTTACAGCTTTTTTCTTTCTCCATGTTTTTGCAAACTGTAATTACTTGGAAAGAAATATTTTTAAATGACTGACTTACCTCCAGTGACAAACTCAAATTTGACAAGCAGTTCCCCAACAGCTACGTCAAACATACAAAAAACACAGACGAAAACCGTAATGTTTAAAATGGGTGCGAACAGCACTTAAATTAGTTAGTTGAATGAGGGAATTTGTCGGGGGAAGTTCCCCATTTGAGAGTTCAAACAGGGGCAGAAATGGCGAGGTCTTTTCACGAACGAGAGACTAAGACTGAGGTTTTAGTACGAAGGAAGAACCCCAGTCGTCAAAAGACCTCACTTTTCGTAAAAAAGGATCACATCGGGGCTGGAACATGAGGCGTTTTCACGAGGTGGTGAGGTCTTTTCACGAGACATTGAATAGGTAAAAACGCACGACCCATCAGCGGGGAAATTTCGAGGCAAATTAGTAAAAACCTTAGACGTTGTCCGATTTGAAAAATTCTTTTTTTGGATTGGACTACACGTTGAAGTAGAGCCTTAAGACGTTACCTGTCGAGTAATTATTCATCAGTTAGGTGGGGGTAAATGATAACATTTCTTATGGGTTGCCCAACTTGAAAAATTGTTTTTTCTGTGTTGAGGGGATGCTCCTGGGGGGGACTTGCCCCGCCTCAAATTGATCGCCTATCGTGATTGACGAAACATAATTGCCATTCCCCTCAATCTGGAGTCCATCAGGAAGAAGGGTTTTTCAGATCGGGCCACATTTAAGAAATTTGATCACTTACCCTCACCTCAACTGATCACTGATCCATTAAAACCTTGGCGGTAAAATCGGAGTTTCATCATTATCCTCTCCCCAACTGATCACTGATCGTGGTGATTAATAACTCGACGATTAACATCGACGGTCATTGGCATCCGCCCCAATGTGGAGTTAATCGCGAGAAAAGAATTTTTCAAATCCGGCAACCCATAACAAGCTTCATCATTTACCCTCTCCCCACCTGATCACTGATCGTCGTGATTAATATTTTGAAGGTAAACATGTCCAGCACTCCCTGCAATGTGGAGTCCATGACGAAAAAATGTATTGTCAAATTTGGTTACTCAAAACAAGTTTGATCGATTACCCCCTTCTCAACTGATCACTGATCGGGGTGATTAATAACTCGACGGTTAACATCATTGGCATCCGCACCAATGTGGAGTTCATGGCGAAAAACTAAATTGTCAAATCTGGCTACTCATAAGAAGTTTGATCATTTAACCTAAGCCTCCCCCCCCCCCCCCCCAACAACACCACCACCATCCTAAGTAACCACTGATCCACGAGACGCTGGGCGGTAAATATCATTGCTGCCGCCAAACTGCTGAATCCACCTTTATCAATTTTTGACTGGTGGGAGTGTATGTGGAGGAAGCTGTGTGATTACCTCGTCTGCGTGATGTAGCGCGAGGTGTGCAATGTGATTGTCATGTTTTCCGGCCATTACTCCCTCACCAACCTCTTATTAGTAGTGATGGACGAGTGCGAGGAATACTGCGTGATTGCTTCGTGTCTGATACAACAATAGTCGTCTGTTTCTCCCTCCGTCCCTCTTCAACCTAATCTACAGAGGTGATGGTAATTTGTGGATTGCTACGTCTTTGGTACTGAATGTGAGGTGAGGAGTGTGATTGCCTCGTATCTGGGATGCTTCATAAATGATGAAAACCGTATCTGAGTATGTGACCTACAACTTCATAAGGTCATCAGCCATATTACTGGGTGAAAAAGGTTCTTTTCGAACGAAAGTAGATTTCAGACTCTCACACCCCCCCCCCCCTTCACTTTGAACAGCATTTTCAAATTTGACAAGCAGCATTTGACGCCTACGTCAAACATACAATAAACCGAGACGAAAATCGTAATGTTTAAAATGGGTGCGAACAGCACTTAAATTAGTTAGTTGAAAAAGGGAAATTTGTCGGGGGAAGTTCCCCTGTCGAGCGTTAAAAAAGAGGCAGAGTTGGCGAGGTTTTTTAACGAGCCATAGACGAAGTGAGGTTTCAGTACGACTGAGGGATATATATAAGGATCCTGAGCTTGGGCCTTTCCCAGGTGCGTTTGGCCCAACTGTTTTGAACCCTTTAACATGTTTGCCGCAGGGAAGTTCGAGAACCGCCTGAGGACGGCTTCTCCTACCGACAAAGAGAGCAAATTTGGTTGGCCTGACCTGCACACAGTAGGTAAGGAGTGCGCTGTGCAGCAATCCGGATGTGCGCATCTGACCCATCTCCAAAATTTCCCTCGCCTATTCACCCACTTGCAGACCCCTCGTTCAACCCCCAAACCCGTCCTGCCTGATGCTATGATCCCCCTCGTATTCCAGTATTACCATGACTCCCCCCTCGGCTGCCATCAAGGCGTACACAAAACAACCTCCAAAATTAAACAGCATTTTTATTACCCCCGCCTGGACACTGTGGTGCGTGGACTGGTCGCCGACTGTTTGGTATGTGACCGATCCAAATATGACACCAAGACCTACGGCAACCTCAGCTCCCAACCCTCCTCCTCCTATCCAACTGAAAAACTTTTCATTGGCATTGTTGGCCCACTCCCACGTACCAAAAAACAACATAAATTCATCCTCATCGCTGTCGATCACCGCATACCATGCGGACGACAATTCACAATGGGACACCCACCTAGAATACATCCAACTCGGGTTCAATTCTACTAAGCACGCATCCACCAAATTCACCCCTGCCCCTCTATTCCTTGGTCGGGAAATTCAAACGCCCCTCACCCTCCAGTGGGACCTCCCCTCCCTTCCTGCTATCCCCCTGATCAACACCTTCCGGTGTGGCGTCAAGCGTATGGAAATCTGTTGAAGGCCCGAGACACTCGCACAGCTTACTACAATGCCCGTCATAACCCCCCCCCTCCCCCGGCCCCTACAGGTCGGGGATCATGTCCTTATCCGATTCTACACCCTGAGCTCCGCAACTGACGATATAATTTCAAAATTGTCTTATAAATACATTTCCCCTTACACTGTCACGAGGGTTTTGTCCCCCGTCACCTACCAATTGGAAAATGTTGCCGAGCCCATCGACATAAAAACTCAGCACATCAGCCAGTTAAAACCATACACCGCTAGGATTGCTTAACTTCTTAAACCTTTTTTTTTTTTTTCATTGCCTCGTTTGCACCTCCCGACATAGTTCACAGCTCCCCCTTTGTACGCCTCTTACATTGTCTCCCTTGCTTGCACGCTGCTCGTGCCTGGCTCTCCCTACATATCTAGTTATTCATTTGCCTCGGCCTCCCCGAAGTGTACCCATCCCCTGCCTACCCGAGGGCACCGCCAACAGGCTTCCCGCTCCCTCTATTATTTTATTTTCCTTTTTTTTCTTCGTTTCTCATTTTCCTATTTTTTAGTCTCCCCCGTGCGCTGCTGACTGAACTGCCGTGGGATTTTTTGACAAAATTTCTTTTTTGCACCAAAAATTTTTTGTGTAATGGTTTGCGGCGGACTGCCAATGATGGCAATACTGTTGCCGCCACCTGTGCAGTTCGCCGCTGTTTATATTAGCGGAGGAACCGCATTTGAGTCATATAACGGCTACCGACATCGCTGACGAATCTTCCCCTTTTTACTTTCCGCTACCCGAAGGGAAGGAAAGTATAGTAATCGGCCCAAAAAAAAAATTTGAGTTTTCTTCAGATCTTTACGTTTCAGACCCTACTGAGTCTAAAAAACCTAATTTCGTCGCGTGGTCCGTGTGTATGTGTGTGTGTGTCTGTAGTTCGATTTGCGGGAGAACGGCTGATCCGATTGAGCTGGTTCTTTTTTTGTTTTGTTCGTTATTTTTTGTAGACACCAAAATAAGGTTATGGACGATTTCGGCCGATGGGAAGGGGGGTGGGGTACGAAAATGTACCAAAAACTAGGGTTTTTCGCATTTTTCTCGAAAACGGCTCTAACGATTTTGATTAAACTTTCAAATTATCTTCTCCTAATCAATACCTAACTTTTCTTCTCTATACATATCTCCATGAAAATACGGTGAACGGAGATAATGACCTATGAAGCAAAAATCGGTTTTTTAAGCTTTTTGGCAAAATGACTTCAACGATTATCATCAAACTCTCAGGATATTTTCGAATAGTTAATACCTACATATTGTTCTCAATAAATGTTCCTCTGAAAGTCCATTGAGCAGAGATAAAAATGAAAATGTGTTGAAAATAACGTTTTTTCGAACATTTCCGAAAGTTCCAGGGTAATTTTTTCACCAGATGTGATAAATCCTAATGAAGTGTCTTTTAGTCACCCATACCAACATTTTGTTCTCCATAACTATTTCTGTATATATATGTTGCACGGAGATATAAGCCACGTTAACTCAGAAAAGGAGATTTGTCGAATATTAATTTATCGGCATTCGTATTTTCTCAAAAACGGCTCCAACGATTTCGATAAAACTTTCGGAATACTCTCAGCTAACTAGTCCTTACATTTTGTTCCGTATAAATGTTCCTGTAAAAATGCGTTGAACGAAGATATAGCGCCCGCATGTGTAGGTGGTGTTCGAACTTAAATGGGTGGCGGAAAGTAGTGTGTTGCTACGCACCAGATATTTTAAGCCAGTGATCAAATATTTAAATTCCCTTTAGATTGTGTGAAGTAAGGTAAGCGATCAGAGCATGGTGTTTCATTTTCCCCATTGTCCCTTTATTGTCATTTAATACAATCCGAGCATAGGTTATTTGTTTCATTCGAAAAGGAGTTCGTTTCATTTCATTTCATTTCTATTTTTCCTGATTAAATTCAAGTGTGTCCTATTTGGTTTATAATTTCATTTCCTAGTACTTTCCTGAGAGGCATTATTTTATTTATTTTCATCAAGTGAATATAATTGAGTGTATTTAATTTGACCGTTTCTTTTGGGCCCGGGCACGATTTTCACTCGTTTCGGGCTTAAGATTCTTCTTCTTCTGAGTGGCTTTGGGCTTGAGAGACATCTTTCCCAAGTACGTCACAAGTACGGATTTCCCCTTCTTGGATTTTCCGAAATATTCCCTACCCTCGCTTTACGTCCTTCTCCAACACACACAGCTCTTCCCAGACGCTCTTCTCCCAGTGTTCCCTCCCTTGTCCCTGCACCCAGAACTACCTTAATTTATGTTATGTGACTGACTTCATTTCTCCTCTGTACATGCAAGCGTTCGAACCTTGTTGGGATTTCCTATCTCTCCAATTACAAGTTTTGTGCTACAATAAACCGTGATTCATTCAAGTGTACCCTGGTCAAAACGGTGGGTAAGTTCGTTTCTCCTCTCTCTCACTCTCTTTTCACGTTTATGATTTAAGGGAAAACGAGCGGATTTTCATCAAACGACATTTCAAAAACTGACAGGATCGTTATTTCTCCGCCTCCGTGGCCTGGTTATCTGGAACGGCAGAGTTAAGGAGAGTAAACTGCAGCTTTTAAATGTAATTGTCTATTGATTTTTCTTTAACGGTCGATTTCGGTTTAAACGAGAGAAAGCGAGTAAGGTAAGGGGGAGCCGAAGGAAGTGCAAATAGCATTAATATTCACAAATTGCCGCTACAAACGCTTTGTTTGCGTGAGCGCTCCGCCGCTCCGCTGGCTTAAGATGAGCTCTGATAGGGTTATGAAATAACAAACGCCAAGGGTTTTCAGTTTTAAATAACCTCTTCCCGGTCGAACCTGCGGAAGAACAGTGGAATAATATAAATATTTGCTACGAATCGTCACAGAAACGTGTAATTATCCGAGGGTGTAAAGACTAGTGCCGGCAAATATTGATGTTTAGCAAAGAGAGGCCTTTTCTGTGCTGGCCGGGAATGAAAGGCCGGGAGATCTGTTCAATACATGTTAATAGACCTCCCCAGACGTGGAATATTTTGGCAACTTCCCCTCCCTTCGCACGCCCTTTTTCCGGCTTTATGGAGAATGATGGGCTCCGCCGCTCCAAGACAATATTTAGCGAGGGCTAATGACATCGTCTCACTTTATCGCAAGTCACCTTATTTTGACAACACCCGTCACACCCCTCCTACTCCAATCCATAACTTCAGCATCGAGGTTTTTCTCTTGCTGGAGAGCTGAACCTAATGTGTCTTTTCCAAAAATTCACTAGGTGAGAGCACCGATGATGCTAGTAATGCCCTATATTGATTCTCCGGTTGACATTCTGAACTGAATCTGATTCGTTTCGGTAACTAAAATTCCGGAACTTCCAAACTTGCTTTCCTTGACGTTTTCAGCCACACCGAAGTGGTTAGATGTGAAAATATTTTTTATAGACTAATACGTATCTCTGCTCTAAACATATTCGAAAAAAATGAATTTGTAATTTAACGTCAGTCTACGTGGATGCAAATTATTTCCTTTTTGAGAACCACCACGAAGAATCGCAGTCAAGATCAACCACCTCATCGAAACCAATCTCTATGCAGGATAGGAGAAGGATGTAGGGGCTATGCGAGGAAAGCTCTCATGACATCCTCCACCGGTCATTCATCCACCAGTCAACGTTAACAAATTTTATAAAAACGCCATTTTGGCAGTTTTATCATGAATACGTCGTGTTTGGTATCGTTTTCTTGGTATTTTTCGATGTTGAGTAGAAAGTAACGAGTCTCAAAGGTGTGCGACTGCGTCTAGACCGAAAACAGTGAAATGAGCCAAAGTCGCGGGATAATAAAGCCTAAGAAATCGTTTCATCATTTACACTCCATCCCGTCTCATTAATTCACATCCACCATATTGCCTACAAGCGCTCACGGGCCCCAGGAATATTTAGTTTTCGTCGTTCTGTTGTAGTAAGGTCGCAATAAGGCTATGGGCAATTTCCACCGATGGAAAGGGGGTGGGGGGCCGAAAGTGTACCAAAACCTAAAGTTTTTCTCAAAAACTGTTACAACAACTTTGATTAAACTTATCATTTACTAGTTAGTACCCAACTTTTCTTTTCCATAAATATCTCCATGAAAATACGGTGAACGGAGTTACAGGCCTAAAAAGCAAAAATAGGATTTTTACGCTTTTTGATAAAACGGTTTGAACGATTTTCACCAAACTCACCGGATGTTTTTAAATAGTTGATACCTGTATATTTTTCTCAATAAATGTTCCTCTGACAGTCCACTGAACAGAGATAAAAATCAAAATGTGTCGAACATAATGTTTTCATAATTTTCAGAATAACTGCTTCATTGGATTTGATCAATTTTACACAGAACCAGTTTTTTGACCTCCGAGTTCCCACACCTGCCCTAATGGCAAAGTCATTGTTTCCCCAAGGACCTTAGTACCTGTGGAAATTCCACCTCCGAAGTTTTTTTCAACGGCGGATTTCCCTGAAGTGGTTTTCCCATCTTATCCCTCTCCTCGTTTTTCAGATTCCTCTCCACAACAGACAAATCCTTGCTAAAGTCATTCTCGTCTTCCTGTGCTCACTCATACATATTTCTCTATCTATTATCCGTCCATACAGTTCACTATCTCCTTCTGCTACAGTTTCCCGCGCCAGTTCACGCATATTACGAGTCGTCCCATTGTGTCACCCTTCTGTACACAAAACTCTACTCACTTCATTGCACATGATACAGCCCTCCTCACGCTCACCGAGTTTATTTTCGATCTTCAACTCTCACCCCCTCTCGTGCGCCCAACACTATACACACTTGTTTCTCCATAATGATTTCTGTTTATTTTTCTGTTAAACGGAGATATAAGCCATGTTAACCGTCGTCGAATTTACGGAGGTTGAGGAAAGTTGTGTGTTTGTACGCACCGGATATTTCTACTTCAATTTGAAAGCTCCCAAAGCGTCAAGAGTATCGCGATGCACAATGAAAATAACATTCCACAACACGAAGCCCAAATGAAAACAAAGCCTTTGCGAATATACCACGATATTTTAAGATTGACGTAATACCATGTTTAACTACTTTTTCCTGTTCCAAACCCCATAGGGCAAAATAACGTGCTTCTTCGTGTGTTGTTATCAGAATAATAGGATCGCCGACTTAGTCCGAAGTCCGGTGAAGAAAACCTCGACCCGGCCCTAGGGAACGCGATGGACGCCAGTGAAAATCGATTAGAGCTTTGAACCTGTAGCGTCCGTCAGGTACGAAAGCTTCGAGTTTCATGATACACAGTGCAGCTATCAAAGGTACGAAACTGGAAAATACCAGTGTCAGTTTTCTCCTCCGAGAAAAGTGGGTTATTTGTTAACAACAACCAAACTGAATGTTTGTGCTATCCCAGCAACCAAATCGAGATGAGGCGTCAGATTTGGTATGCTAAATATGTTTCAAAAATAAATTCTTTATCCACCAGAAAAGGTAGTCAATGCGAGAAATGAATTGGCAGAAGCGATGAAACGAATTGAAGAGATAAGTAACCGTCAATTGTCAAACGAATGCTTAAAGCAACGATGTCAAGTTTGATTGGACGATCAGACGAAACGGTTCTGTCTAGTACGAGCCACAAATCACTTCTTTCCGCCGAAATACTAATCGAAACATCGAAACGAACTTGGAAAAATCGGTTTCCACTTTCGTTCGAACGAAATTAATTTCGCTACGTTTTTTACACTTCAGAATCCGAAATGAGAATCGGCGTTGAGTCCAACTTCAGTCTAAAAAAAACGTTCTTGTTAAAGCCCTTGGTTCCTGCGAATGAGAAAACACACAGGAGCAGCGGGCAGAGCAAATAACCTTTGTTAAACCTCCGGCTTAATAATAAATGCTGATTGTGTAATAGAATGAGAGCATGAAAAAATTAATAATGTCGGGTGTTTGCTCTCAGGGCGGAGATGAGGGTGTAGGGCGGGCGCTGGTTATACGAAGCCATCTGCTGTTGTTTGGAAAGAGGCAGCTCAAGGGTCCCGAGTAGCTACTTGTTTTTGGATGAGGAAAAAGACGAGACTATCGGAGCTAATAAACTGGCGTAGCAAATGGATCCGCCGTTTAACGTCCGCTGGTTCTGAGTGGAAAAGAAATCCGGCCGTCTGTCATTTTGCTGAACCCTAAAGCTCCCGATAGCGAATTAATCTAGTGTCGGAAATAAAGGAACACCCTAAAACATACGGGACAGTGCATTCAGATTATTTCACGTTGTGCGGAGTTGCAAACGTGCAATCAATGATAAGAAATCGATGGCGTAGTATTAGCTCTTCTGATCTCGATGGCTCCTTTGGTCTCTTGGGCACTGGATAACGAGATGGGAATGAACGTCAAAGGGGCACGTATTCTTCCAACGTTCCGGAACGCCATTGGTAGGACCATTGGAGGAGCGATTCCTTTGGAAAAATGCTGACCTCAGTTCGATGCTTCATTTCTTCCCTCTGTAATGTCCGTCAGACGTCTTGAACTTCCAGACTGAAGAAAACAGCGTCTGCTCCATTGTAACTTCATCAACAGAGAGCGACTGTATTGTTGGATTAGAAAACGTATCCAACCTGTTAGCCCTAAATCCCTCCAAGCTTCAATCCGTTTCACCCAATAATACCGATAGCCGGCGACCTCGCCCAAAGAAAGACCAACGCCAAAGGCCGCCTACTATGCCAGACTCCACAACGTTCACCTGCCCAGCATGTTTCAGAATTTCAAGCAAAGAGCCCGGAGGTGCAAGCCCCAACCAAGCTGAATATACTTTCAGTTCTGACTCAGGTCTTTAAAGGATGCAATGAGCCCCCACTTCTGCTCCTTCCATACACTTCTCGTCCTAACAGTGGGCAGCTAGCAACTGGCAATACCAGAGACATTCGTCCGCTTGCGATGTCACTGAACAGTGTCTGTTGGTCTTTCCTCTCCCTCTCTCCCTTTTCTCTCTCTCTCTCTCTCTCTCTCTCTCTCTGTCAATACCCAACTAACGTGATCTCCACACCAAGTAAACCAAAATCCGCATCATCATCTTCCTCACCCTGGGTTCTCCCAAACCCACGACGAGGTTCCACATGATCGCCCCGGTACATCCACCCCTCACCACGATCCCTCCACATTAAAAAACAGAATAAACAATAAATTGTCTATATTTCCACAGAAATAATGAGCACAATTGTTAAATCGATTTCGACGGTTAGGTCATCATCAGTAACAAACATGAACTGAAGGTATCTCACAGAAAGAACATCTTATATAGTTAAGTGAACGGAGATATTGAATCCCATTGGCTCAGAAAAGTGAAAGGGGGCGGGGCAGGGGAAACCAGAGCAGTAACATCGGAAAACCCCGATGTCAATCAACTCAAGACAATGGTGGAGGGGTCAATGGGGGGGGGGGGGTACAGTGTTCGGGATTCAGCTCGAGAAAAGTTGTATTATATTTTCCAAGAGTTGTCTACCTTGTACGAGTATTGTGAATGGGAGATCATCGAGCAACATGCCATCGAAGAAAGGTTCGGAGAAGAAGATAAAATTATTTCGAAAATTGGAAAAAATTCAGAAGGCAACGTCCCTACCTCCACTAAAATTATCTCAGGGATTTTTTAAGAAAGTAGAAAATTTGTCGGATGTGACATTTTTACCGGAAGAATTGCTGCTTCTTGAAAAAGGTCTTAAACACAATCCTATCGTATCTGTGGGGGTCCTCTGTCACGAGACCTAGCTTTTTCTATTGAAGATTCCAATGGTCCATACGTGGCAAAAGCGTTATGTGCTGAAGAAATGAAGAAGGATGTAAGAATTTCACACGGACGAGAGGAATGACTGGCAGCCGTCTGGAAGAAGAAGTTCACCGACAAAAAGATTGTAGCTCTTAGAGCAGATAAAGGTAACACCACCGTCATTTTATCTAAACAAGATTATATTGAAAAGGCTCTTAAATTTTTCGAAGATAATAATTGTAAACTCCTGAATTTAGAACCAACTGATAATTATCAAAAATTAATCCGTAAAATAGTTACTAAGTCAGATAATATTCTTAAAAATATGTACAAACCAAGCTTTGTAGAAATGAATTCTCATGCGCCTAGGTTATCTTGTCTTCCAAAAATTCATAAAGTAGGAGTACCAATGAGACCAGTTGTGTCATATATTGGTGCCCCAGCTTACAAATTGGCTAAAAAATTAAATATTTCGTTTAGGAATAAAATCAACTTTCGGCCACAGAACACCGTCCTAAATTCACAAGATTTGGTATCAAAAATTAAAGATATACAAGCACCTCCAAATGCCAAACTTGCTTCATTTGATGTGGTGAGCGTGTTTACCAATATCGATGTAGCTACCTGCAAAAATGTGGTTAATGGGCTTATCCATAGTTCGAACCTCGATATTTTTGAAAATAATGAATTGTCTAGTTTAATGTCTGTTTGTATGGATCAGAATTATTTCATGTTTGAGGGTAAATATTATACTCAGCCGGGGGTTGCGATGGGTTCTCCACTGTCTCCTTTGCTTGCGGACATTTATATGGATTATATTGAAAAACAAATTTTTTGAAAATGTAAATCAAACAGCCTCTTGTATTGGTATAGATATGTGGATGATATCATAATCTTATGGACCGGGACCGAAAGACAATTAAATTCCTTTCATGAAAAAATTGATAAACTAGATCCGTTCGTTCAATTCACCCTTGAATTGGGTGGAAATAAGTTGAATTTTCTAGATTTGTCCATTTCACTGATCAACAAAAAACATAATTTCTCAATTTATAGAAAAGATACGTATAGTGACATCACTATTCATAGTACCTCAAATCATCCTCTGGTTCATAAACACGCGGCCTTCCATAGGATGATCAATAGGGCACTGTCTATACCAATGGATAGTCAAAATTTATTAAAAGAAAAATCAGTCAGTAAAAGCATAGCAGCGAGTAGTGGATATGGAGGAGAGCTCATCGACTTTATTTGGAATAGGGTTCTTAGGAAAAAAAGTAGGGAAGGGGTCTCAAATTTAGTGAGGGAAAATGTGGTAGAAGAGAAAAAATTACTAAAGTTAACGTACCTGTTAGGTGAGTCCGTCTCCTCTGGCTTGTGGAGAGCTTGTGAGGAGACGGACTCACCTAACAGGTACGTTAACTTTAGTAATTTGCCTACTGGCGGACATAACCCAATTTCTTTAATAAGAGAAAAAATGGATAGGAATACCTTACCATGGGAAAATATCGGATAAACTTGGCAAAATTCTATTATTAGATCCCTCCACACTTGAGGCCATCGACCTACAATCCCTAGATGATACTGCTGAAGCCATCCTCATGGTCCACTGAAGCGCTGGTGCAACACAGGGTCAGGACTGGCCCTCAAGGTCGAAAAAACAATGGAGGACGGAGACAGAATCTTCACCCTAGCCAGGGGAGTGGATGGAGTCCTAGCCACCGTGGTGGTGCCTAGGCGACTGTACATGCTGCTAAGGGGAGTGCATGCATCCCTACCTGTCAAGGACCTGAAAAGGGACCTCGTCCAGTCCCTTTTTGGCGGACGACAGTGCTGATCTCTTGCCGGTTAGTAGAAGACTTCCTTACTCCTCCTGGGTGCTTGAGGTGTCCCAGACCCTCTACCTGCGGCTTCTCGAGGAAAAGCTTTAGCTGGACTGGCTTGCCCTCCCCGTTCGAGAACACATCTCCCTTACACGGTAGCGACCGCAAAGCCAAGTACACCACCAAGCCCACCTGTGGTCAATGCGCCCAGAGCCATGCCACGAAGAGCTGCCTCGATCGCTACACTTGCGAGTTGCGTTAATTGCACCAGGTTCAAATCACCGACAAACCGCCCAGCAAATGCGTTCACATGTCCCAGTTATCTGGAAGTATTGCACGTGTCCACCCACCGCATCGACTATGGCACCGATCTGAGCACCACTCTTTTCCTCCCCGACTCATCCTTCACATTCCTCATGGTGATGCTGGTGGAGTGGCCCGTGACGTTTTCTGCGGTGTCCCTGTACCCAGGACGTGCTGGTCTCACTCCACCCCTCCCCCACAGTGGTGACAGGAGACTTGAATGCCCACCACCCGCTGTGGGGCGCCTCATGCCCCAACCCAATAGTGCGAAACAATAGTGATTATGTACTACCCAAAGACTATAGGACACATCATGTTGCACCTTCGTAAAAACCGTTGAAATAGTAATTGACAGGCATATTAGGAATGATATACTAATTAGATTACTATTGCATAAAAAACAATATGCGTACTACACGGGAAATAGACTGAAGAAGCGCTACTTTATCTCCTAACACGAGTAAAAGAAAAATAGTGTAGTGGGCTGTTTCATTGATGTACAAGGGGTATTCGATAATCTCCACATGGCATCCATCCAGCAGACAATGAGAGCAAGGGCGGTTGAGAACAATTTGATTGGTCTAACCTACTACTGAGCACTAGGGAAGTTGAATTGTTGTAAGTACCGAGATCTCTGTTTATCACGTAATGATAGGAACATGTGCTATCCCCTTATATTCATCAGTTTTATTAGATATACAACTAAGACGGAAAGCCCAAAAGGCTAGTCAATTAGGTAAAGTAAGGAAATTTCTCCTACAAATTAAAGTCCTGTTCATTGCATCATGCCCCCACTCTTCGCCACGCAATCTTCCCTAGCAACGATGACTTAAACGCTCATCAAAATCTCTATAAGGCGAGCACTATTGGAGCGAAAAGGTAAAAGTATTTACAGCTAGTTTCTTCGACATTTATTGGTTTAACGCCTGGACAGCTGTACGTTTCCAGTCGTCGGCGTCGATGATGAGCATTTAAAACGATGGGGCAGAGGTGAATTGTGAAAGAGTGCCGTTAGTGTCTGTCAGGTGTCGGTGGGACGGGGAGAGGAAGGAAACTGAGTATTGCGAGGGGATAATTCCAATTAATTAGCGGCCCTCAAACCATCCCTCTGTACGCCCTCCGCTTCCACTCCTAGCGGCACGCCTCTTTACCACTCGCTTTTGTTGACATTTTCCGCGAGCTGTCTTCAAACAACTAGAGGGATGATCGCAGCGTAACGCTGCCGAACTAACAAACAGCAAACCAACATTTCATGGTCAAAATCAACGCTGTAGCTCCAACTTTGTTTTACTAGTCGAGGTACATCACGATTAAACGTCTCTTTGATTTGGTAGCAAATAGAACTAGAGCTCATCACCAACGGAAAGATAAACTGCCTGTAGATAATTTGGTTTCGGGAATACTTGATGACATTTACTCATAAATGCCCCGTGAGTATGTTTGTATGTGTCGACTTTAGCAATATATTAGGAGACAAATTCGAAACTATTTAAATCTCTCCAACTTAGTCTTATTGACGGACGCTGGTTTACGTGTGAGAGTTCACGCTCAAAATCTCGATGGATGAAGTTAGGGATAATGTGTGGAACTGAATACCAATTTACCCGTCAGTATGGATGTAAAGTGTACGCGCCTTGCTCGGATAGCTACGAAAGTTTAACTATCTTCTTATTATGGGAGCGCTACTTTCCATTATTTTTTGGGTTTACATATTTTTACTTTCCTTGGCTGTACGAAGTAGAAAGGAAAGTTATGTAATCGGCTGAAGAAAAAATTTTGAGTTTTCTTCAGATCTTTACGTTTCAGACCCTCCTGAGTCCCAAAAACACTATTTGGGAAAATGGTCTGTGCGTGTATGTGTGTCTGTGAACGATTTTTAGAGAAAACCACCGTACCAAATCAGCTCAAACTTCATATCTCGCCCGCAGGTTACAATGGGACGCCAAAATAAGGGTAGGAACAAAATCTATCGAAATTTAACTATAGTTATCATAGTGATCAAAACACCAAATATTTTTTTCTCAAAAACGGCTCTGAAGATTTTGATTAAATTTTTTATATTGATACCTCCCAATATGGCAATTATACCATAAAATTCCCATTTATGGGAAAATGACGAGAGCAGCACAATAAATAATCAAAATGTTCGACGAAAAGCGTTTTTAGCGCAGTTTTTTCCTTATAAACTCCGCTGGAATTTTTGTAGAATGTTAAAAAAAATTGGCATTGTAGTCCAATCTAATACCTAAAGGGTGAGTGTTTAAAAACGCTCATGAGATACATGGGGCTCACTCCAGAAATTCCTGAATTTCAACTACTGCCGTTTCGCTTACTACCAGTTCTAAAAGTTTTTACCCAATAACTCTGCAAAAGTAATTACTATCCTTCTTCAAAAAATTCTTGTTTACAGCCCCATTAATTCTCTATGTACCAATTGCTCAATAATGGTACTGAAATGAGTACGAGCAGCACAATAAAATCTGGAACTGTAAGCGCTACCGCTTGCTGCTGCCGTAAAGCGTTGTTTGACCAAGATTCAAATTAACTGAGTGATAAATGAATTGATTAAATAGAATTAGCCATGTACGAAGTGAATTGTTGTAGAGCTAAGGAAAGTTGTGTGTTGCAACGCACCAGATATTCTTTTTATTGTTTATACGTTTTGTGTGCAGGCCTCGACATACCAAATGAACATTTCATTCACGAATTTTAACAGTGAAGCTTTGTGTAATGTGTTACTTAGATGTGCACTGAACCGGTTCAAACGTCACCTCGTACCTCACTATTTCAGCTTACGATATGGTTCCGTCTAATGACTCAGCAGGTGAGCAACGGTTAATGCAATAACAATCGAGCCTCATTTCCGAAATTCACAATTGTTCCGCACTTAGTTCCGTGATTGACGCTTTCGCAGGAACACAATTCAGAGATTATTCGTTTCAACACCCTGCTACGCCCGAAAATTCGAGACGATTTATTCACGTGGGTTTGATAAGCCTCCGTCGGCTTTCGAGTTGCGGGAAAAGCAGGTAAAGGCCGCGGAAATGTTCAGAGGGGAGCAGTTGGCTCAACTCGGACGTGTTGAAGGAGGGCGATCTCTTGAAACCTAATCTTGGCAACGATTCTCCCTCCCATGACAACGGCAGCAAACATCTCTAGCCCCCATTTATAAATCCTTACATTTGATTGAATCGAGTTTTATGATTCCAGCCCAACGGGAACCGGTATTCAACGGCCTATCGAGAGCAGCCTTAATTCCCGTGAGGACGAAAGCGAACGAGAGACGACAATGGGCGCAACCGAAAGTGGAAAAAATTGAATAAAGCACTTTCGTACATCCCTAGGTCGACTACCGAATGTGTGGTTTCTGGCTGATACCGAATAATGGACTAAAAGCCAACTGGATGTCGTTCCAGATCTCCCTGGGTTTGAGTTTCAGCACGACACCAAAAACTTCCTTTATCCTGTTACTGAAGTGCACACACAAAACATCGAAGGGCGCAGTAAAATTTAGGAAAAAAAAAGAATTTGGCCCATTCTGTAACTATACTTATTTATGAGAGTTCGTGAGGCACCACGGTAAACGGAATAATGATTTGTACGTTCAAATTGTCTAAAACATCGCAGCATTTCATCCAGTCAGAAGGCCAAATCTTCCTATTTATTTTGTTACCAGACATATTTCTTGTTTTTATTTTTGATTCAAAATATTTCAGTCGCTGCGATTTTGAAACAAATAATTATTTTTCTATTTCATTTTTTAGGATTTAAAGAAACAATTAAAGAATTTCAAGATTTCATTCGAAAAAAAAAACGCTTCAAAAGGCATTGAGTAGAATTTTTTTAAATGATTTTGCTGGCGGAGGAGAAGGACGAGAAATTTCGTAACCTGGCTCGAGTTTTGCACGTGTTGCATCTGTTTTTCTGAAGACTTTCAAGGAATTCCGTTTTGCGTGTTTTTAGGTCATTTCCAACCCCAAAAAACGCCTTGGTTAACTTGTTTATTTGGTTGCCATTCGGTATGAGTTATTTGGTTTGCATTTTGGATTGTTTTTATTGCCAATTGGTTACTTTTTTGGGGATTTGTTAATGCCAGACCCCCCGGCATTATAAAGCCCTGAATAACGGGGCCCGGGGAGTCCACTAATGCGTGGGTGGGCTCAAGAGGCCAGCTGAGGGTGTCGCCTCCCTCAGCCAGCAGGTATGCAAGGGTAATGGATGGATGGAGTATGAATGTAATTTATTGGGTGAACGTAGTTTAGGCTAGGGTATGAGAGAGAAGTATGTTGTTATATGGGCGCTAGGTGGGGTGAATGGGAGTGGGGACTAGGAGGGACCAAAACCCCAAGGGTACGGAAAAACTGGCATTTGCGGGGCCGAGATCCCCCATCCAGCTGCTGGGCACAGTTGTGTGGGGGGTCCTAGCGTACCAGGGACCTGGGATCCTCCAGCAAAGAAGGGTATGCCCAAGCCCCTCCAAGGTGGAGATCCCCGATGCCGTAAGTCAGGACGCAGATCCGGGTGGGCTAGCGACCATTTTAGACTTGAAGGATATTTTTCCGGAAATGGTACTGCGGGGATGCACAGCCCAGGGCGAAAGCCAGTGCACCGGGAGTTAGGTCCACGCCAGGTGGGTGCTTCTGCAGGAGGCTAGGGTACAGGTGGAGAGATCCGCCGATCCCTAGTACCCAGCAATGGAGTCCTGCAGGTATCACAAATCTAGTGGGTTCCCTCGATGTAGTCCTTGTCCCAGTTCCTCATTTTTCTTTTTGCCTGATGGGGCAGAGGCAGGTTAGGGCCGAGAGGATGGCACTGCCTCCGCACACCCCTAGATCAGAACATAAGGCTGAACGTATCTAAGGGTGAGTGTGCAGAGAGTGTATGTGTACGTTCACATACGTATATATCAATGTTAGTTTGGGTAAGAATAGGTAGAACAGGGAAGGTTCCAGGGGGGATGAATATTGAGTAGTCCGCCACTGGGCCTTCGGGAGTGTATGTATTTAAGGGCTGGATGTATTTATTGTGTGAGTGTGTTAGTGGTAGGTTATAGTGAGTGGGATGGGTCGTGGTCGAGGGTGGCTGAATATCGAGTAGTTGGGGGGCGCCGTGGCTGAGCGCGTTGGGGCGTCAGGCTGTCTGAGCCACGCAGGGATAGGACCAGGGGACTCTGGTTCGATCCCCGACCAGGCACCTCTCTCCTCCAAACCCAGGGGGGTGAGGCAATGGGTACCGGCAATAGGCTGGGAAAATGTGCGGGCCTCCCAACAGGCTCGTGAAAGGGGAGTTTGGACACGAGCCCTCTGTGGCCACGGCACACTGCCATTGGTCCCACAGCTTCATTGGATGCGCTGCGGTCGGTGCGCCTGAAGGCTGCTTCCCTGTGATCATCATCATCTACCCTCGGCATCGGTTCTATGCGATGCCCTCGGGATTGCAGTTCAGGCCAAGATTAAAGACCGCAGCCTGACACCCTTCTCAATGGAAAGTACGGGCAAGTCTAATTACCGGAATCCCGGTGGGGATAAAGCCATGCCGGTGGAACGCCTTTTGGCAATTCAGGTACTTGGCTGCTCAAGTAAGTGCCAAAGAGAATGTACCACGGGGGCTTCTGCCCCCAGCTGGTGGCGTAGAGCCCTTTTGGGGGTTTAGCCATGGGTTTGGTTTCATGGGAGCAGTGGTTTCGCTGGAAATTCCCTTAGAGAGCTGTTTGGTGCTGGCAGGAGAGGGGTAAAGGCCACCAAGCTAGGAACCCTCTCCAAGGCCACAGGCATATGCCCAGCACTCCTACAAATGCCTGGATAGACCCAATCGTTGGCGAATATTAGAATGGACGCTATCGTAAGAGGTAATCCTGTTGTGTGGGTGCCTTCTGTTGGGCTCATTTGACCTCCTCTCGTCATAATTGACTACATGCCCAAGGCTAGAGAATGCTTAAAATTCGTCTTGAATATTCGAAAGGCCGTTAATCGAAAAATTGCCAATGTTAAGGCTGACATTTTTAAGTGAGATAAAGAGAAGTCTCAGGGTTGGCAGCTTAGAGAAGTTAATAGATAACTGCATAAATTATAATTTAAAAAATCAAACTGATCGAAATGTTGATGTTACCGAAATTAGATAAATTGCGGTGTAAATAGTTTGCAATTAATGCACCCCTGAATATTAATGCGAACATTTCATAAAATATCATTCAACATGCTATTACTTTTTGAATAGTTTACAATATTTGAAACACTGTTTTGGTTTATTATTCATTGTGAATAATACACCTATGTTTTCGTTCAAGAAAAACTTTATACCACAAATGTTTGCGTATTTATCCAAGCTCCGCTCGCTACCTTATTTTCGTGACTTGAAAGAATCACTAACTTAACGAAAATAGAACCAGCTCAATCGGCGGCCCAGCCGTTCTCCCGTGAATCGAACCAAATACACGCATATATCTCGCTCCCAAATGATCAAATTCAACGTTTTTACTTTCTTCGGCTCTCCGAAGTAGAGAGGAAAGTTGCGTAATCAGCTGAAAACAAAATGTCGAGTTCTCTTAAGGTCTTTACGTTTTAAGGCCTATTGAGACCGGAAAACATCATTTAGGAAAGTGGTGTGTGAACACAATTGAGCAAAAACGGCTGACCCAAATAAGCGCAACTTGATATCTTGCCGCAGGCCATAATTGAACGCCAATATGAGGGTATGAGTAAAATCCGCCTAAAACTAACTGTAGTACTCATAATGATCGAAACAATAATTTTTTAATCTTAATAACGGTTCTAATGATTATTTGCTCGGACAGTTCTAAATTACACAATCATACAACACATCGTGGGGAAATTATGAGAGCAGCACAATAAATCACAAATTGTTTCGATGATAATGGCAATTTAAGGGCAATTTTTTTACCTATAAACTCCGCGTGAATGTCACAAAAATCTCCAGAAAAATTGACGAGGTATTTCAAACAAATACTTATACGATGAGCGTTTGATAAAGCTCCGGACTACGGTGACAACGAAATTCGGAAATTTCAACCCCCCCCCCCCCCGGTTCATTAACTACGGTTTCCCTCGGTTATTATCCGATAATTCTGAAATAGTGATCATTATCCTCAAAATAAAACTACCACGGGCATCAGCATTCATTAGTCCTCTGTGCAATGATTACTCAATCAGTCTTGGCACTAGTGGGAGCACCACCATAAATTCCGAAACTATAAGCGCTTCCTCTTTCTACCACCGTGGAGTTATGTTTGACCAAATTCTAATGAGAAGAGTGACAAATGAATTAAATTAGAAGCATAAAAACCAGTGAATTCAACGTAGATCTAAGGAAGGTTGTTCGATGCGTTGCACCATGATATATTTACTGTCCTTGGCTCTACGAAGTAGAAAGGAAAGTTATGTAATCGGCTGAAAAAAAAAAATTTTGAGTTTTCTTCAGATCTTTACGTTTCAGACCTTCCTGAGTCCGAAAAACCCTATATGGGAAAATGGTCTGTGTGTGTGTGAACGATTTTTAGAGAAAACCAACGAACCAAATCAGCTCGAACTTCATATCTCGCTTGCAGGCCACCATGGGACGCCAAAATGACGGTATGGGCAAAATCCACCGAAAGTTAACTATAGTTATCATAGTGATCAAAACACCAAATTTTTTTCTCATAAACGACTGTAACGATTTTGATTACATTTTTTATATTGATAGCTCTCAATAAGGTCATGATACCATACAATTCCCATTCGTGGGAAAATGACGAGAGCAGCACAATAAATTATCAAAACTTTCGACGAAAAGCGTTTTTAGCGCAGTTTTTTCCTTATAAACTCCGCCAGAATTCTTGTAGAATGTAAAAAAAATTGGTATTGTAGTCCAATCCAATACCTAAAGGGTGAGGGTTTAAAAACGCTCATGAGATACATGGGGGTCACTCGAGAAATTCCTGAATTTCAACTACTGCCGTTTCGCTTACTGCCAGTTCTAAGTGTTTACCCAATTACTCTGCAAAAGTAATTACTATCCTTCTTCAAAAAATTCATGTTTACAGCCTCATTAATTATCTGTGTACCAATTGCTTAATAAAGGTCCTGTAATGAGGACGAGCAGCATAATAAAATCTGGAACTGTAAGCGCTACCGCTTCCTGCAGCCGCAAAGCGTTGTTTGACCAAGTTCAAATTAACTGAGTGATAAATGATTTGATTAAATAGAATTAGCCATGTACCCGAGTGAACTGACGTAGAGCTAAGGAAAGTTGTGTGTTGCGCCGCACCAGATATTTTTTGTACACGATTGGTAGATTTCAAAAATGAATACTTACAGAAATAGTGAGTACTGGAGCCCTCGAAATGAAAATCCCCCAGCACATTCAAGAAATACTAATCCACAAAAACCGTAAAAGATTAGTAATATAAGTAAAGTTCATGCAGCAACACCAGACTAGTTACTGTTTATTTTTCATTATATGGACACGTTTCCTTACTCAACTAAATATTTTTTCCGGCTGTTCATAGCCTTCAAATAAGTAGTTCTACACAAATGATGTTATTACTAGTAATCTAGATTCCTCAAAAAAGAAGTCAGCGCAGGTTCAATTTCGTCGTCTACTGGAGCCCAGAGTTTGTCGTTTTGGCTTTGCCTGAGACCAAGTAACCAAGTCAAGAAAGAACAGGATCAAGGCCCGACCAGGAGAAACGTGGTTTGAGAAGGAAAAAATGGCTGAACAATGACTCAGAGCAAAAATGATTGTCGGTTTACGCCGATTTCATGGCCAAGATAGATTAAAAATGTCAATTTGATTGGTGTCATAAAACAATCAATTAGAAACTATAGAACAGGACCCAATTAGAGTTACCCGCATTATTAATTTAGCTTTAAAAGCAATCTGATAAGTAGACGCCTGAATTTAGCCACTCACGTTTTGATTGAGCAAGGAGGATAAGGTTATTGCGAAATGTGGGCTGTAGTAATCAAATATCAACATTAATCCCATAGAAACTAAAACCGTAAAGCGTTTGGCACGAGTTGTTCCCGTCCATTGTCCCGAATAGCTCGACTGGTTAGAGAACAGCGGTTAAACATGCATGAAAAAAAATACTGAGAATTGTCTACCTTATTCCTTCAACAGCCGTCAGGTTGAAAAACGCTGCACCTACCAAATCCGGTCGTTTTGGATGCCCAGAAAATTCAATTTTTCCAGGATAAAGTGGCGCAGGTTCTTTCGGAGAAGAAGGACCGCGGATCACTACCTTCGAATGCAGGCGGACGCAATGGATAGTTATTCACAGGAGAAGGGATGAACAAGAAGGATCGTGAAATTGAAGATACGGAGAACAGCGTTTTTGCGACGAGGTTCGAACTATCTTCATCATCCAACGCCTCTGAAACAAATTGTTTCGTCGCAACATGAACTGAGATATCGACCGCAATCCTACGACGGACAACTTTCGCGCCCGATCGTCATGTTCGTTGATTGGTTTTTGTCTCAACCCGTCAACTAATCCCATTAACACGCGTATTTATACTCACCCAAGGACTGAGTTCGTGAGATTTAGTCGGCTTATCACGGGAAGTAAAAATAATTATTAAAATCGGTTCAAAACTGGCTTCATCGTGATCACAACACCAAACATTTTTGTTTCAAATATCTGGTGCGTACCAACACACAACTTTCCTTAGCTCTACGTCAATTCACTTTTTACTAGTCCTTTTAATCAATTCATTTATCACTTAGTTCCTTTGAACTTGGTCAAACAACACGTCACAGCGGCAGGCAGCGGTAGCGCCCACAGTTCTGGAATTTATTGTGCTGCTCGTACTCATTCCAGGACCATTATTGAGCAATGCCGTTTCGTTTTCGGTATACAGAAAATTAATGAGGCTGTAAACACGAATTTTTTTAAGAAGGATAGTAATTACTTTTGCAGAGTTATTGGGTAAAAACTTTTAGAACTGGTAGTAAGCGAAACGGCAGTAGTTGAAATTCAGTCATTTCTGGAGTGAGCCCCATGTACCTCATGAGCGTTTTTAAACACTCACACTTTAGGTATTCTTCAATATTCTTTAACTTTCTACTATCATCCCAGCGGAGTTTATATGGAAAAAACCACGCTAAAAACGCGTTTCGTTGAAAACTTTGATTATTTATTGTGCTGCTCTCGTCATTTTCCCACAAATGGGAATTTTATGGCATAGTTGCCTTATTGGGAGGTATCAATATAAAAAATTTAATCAAAATCGTTAGAGCCGTTTTTGAGAAAAAAATATTTGGTGTTTTGATCACTATGATAACTATAGTTAAATTTCGGTGGATTTTGTGCATACCCTTATTTTAGCGTCCCATGGTAACTTGCGGGCTGGATATCAAGTTTGAAGGGATTTGATACGGCCGTTCTCTAAAAACCACTCTAAAATCGATTACGTCGAAAATTTTGGTAATTTATTGTGCTGCTCTCGTTATTTTCCCACAGATGGGAATTTTATGGGATAGTTGCCTTATTGAGATTTATCGTTATACAAAATTTAATCAATATCGTTAGAGCCGTTTTTGAGAAAAAAAAAATTTGATGTTTTGATCACTATGATAACTATAACTAACTTTCGTTGGATTTGGTTCATACCCTTATTTTGGCGTTTCATGGTAACCTGCGGGCGGGATATCAAGTTTGAGCTGATTTGGTCCGGTGGTTTTCTCTAAAAATCGTTCACAGACACACAGACCATTTCCCAAATGGTGTTTTTCGAACTCAGGAGGGTCTGAAACGTAAAGATCGGAAGAAAACGCAAAAAAATTTTTTTTCAGCCGATTACATAACTTTCCTCTCTACTTTTTAGAGCCAAGGAAAGTAAAAAGGGCAACACGAATTATAATATTATATTATATATAACTATTCGGTTCGATTGCATTAAAAGGGCGTTCTTTGATTTTGTTTTAATGTGTGTGACGTCTGCACAACGCCATTATCACCGCTCCTTGCGCCATTTTATTTTTGAGGCTCCACTCTAACCATCATCGCCGTGCCGCGCCTCGTGCCTCGTTAATCGGCTGCCATTCACTGTAATTTTTCCCTTTTGCTGGGAAAGCTACCGTGGAATGGAGCGAATAGAAACTGATAATATAAGTTTTTTTTTTTTTGTAACTACCCTCAAGTCGAGGGAAAATTCAAACATAAACTACCCAACAACCTCGACCTACTGCAAATGAACACTAAATGGAAAGTGGAAGAAAAAGTTGAAGAACCAGGACAATAATGCACCACAACAAGAACAGGTATCTAACCTTCTTACTCTTTTGACAACTCTCGCATCTCTGTTCGTTTTTTTACTGAATCCCGGTTCCCCAACATTTTTTCTTGATCCGCCAGTATTACAGGACGCTCGTTCACGAATTTATCGAGTTACTTCTACCCATTTCACAAACATTATTGAGTGATCAGTGCATAACCGACGACATCATTTTTTTTGAAAAGTAAATTTCGTTAGAAATGATGGTAACTGAAACCGCGGTGGCGCTAAATGTACCGGAATATATTCAGCTGCTTTTACTTCAACCACGGCCATTATGGAGTGATCAGTACATAAGTGATTCATAGATTGTCAACGAAATTTGTTTTGGGGAAAGTGTATGCCGTTTTTTAATTATTCTTGAATTTACTGCGAAACTGCGGTGCTTCAAATTTCAGAAACTTATTCTGGAGAACCTAATTATATAGTCAGGTCGAATCGTATAGGTAATTTATTAGTCAATCATCACTATTCTGAGGGTTGTAGTATTATAAGAGTGGGATTTATAAGGACATAATTGTTGTAACATCGATGATTAATTGAGCTGCCCTCGTTATTTTCCCACAAATCCGAATTCTGCGGTACAGTTTTACGTTTAGTTTTCTTACAGTTTTCGAAAACGAGAGTATTTGGTGGTTTGACGACCGTAGTTAGTTTTTGACATAATCTGATGCCTTAATTTGACGTCCGATGACGCCATACAGACTATGCATGAACATCGCGCCGATTTTGTTCATCCGTTTTCTCTCAACACACACAGAAAATATTTCCAAATAAACTCAGTAGCCGTTGAAATGCTAACGGAAGTAAGAAGTTACTGTCTGCACGGATGTTTGTGCACTCGAACTAGACCTTCTTGTTAGACTCAATTGCAACGGGTCCAAGTTCCCAAGAAATCAGCTAAAAGGATCGCGAACGCCAATTTAAATGCGCAGTGAAACGCCGAGAAAAAGACTCGGCATGGGAGACCACAAAGACGCGTCGTAAAGAGGAACGACGGTTGTGGAAGGACGTGCACGATCCGTGATGGGAAGCAAGTGTAAGGGGCGTTGTTGAATGCAGATAAGAAGCTAATGGGCGACGGCCGCCCTCAACTTGAGATTCGTAAGCTCCCGTATAATTGATATAATCCCCATTTGGTGGGAAACCCTCCGCCATGTCGGAAATTCCCCGTCACGGCCACTAGAGCACGAACATAATTTAAAATAACTGTGGAAAGCGTTTTGTGAAGCTGGTGTTGGGGCCCCTTGCTTCGCAACCCCTAGCTCTCATGTCATCGAAAAGGCTCAACGGCTCGTGGATCAAAGCTAAGTCACGCTTCTGTCATCACCAGATTTCGGTTCCCTCCGTGCGATTAGATACCGCGCACAACATTCATCGTCAATGTATAAATATGCATGTGTAAATTCCTCCCGCTCCACCGCGAATATTGCGCATTTTGCGATAGCGGGAATTCCTTCCTAGAAGTGAGAGAGCAATAAAACTATTTAGTACAAAGCCTCACTCAACACCTCAACCCCTGGGATAACACTAGCTACACACGGATTCTGTATCTTCAAAGCATTTCCACTCAACGAAATGTATCAAAACCTCACAGAAAAATGCGTGCGATCCGTAACGTTGTTGTAGCCTGGATTTCAGGCCACTACACACATTGCTCACCTTCCTGTGCGCGCACCGAAAGATTTTCGGGGGTTAATGTGTCGACTATATTATCACTTTGTGACATTCGTACATTTATATCCCAACCGCAAAGGGAAAAACAGGCGGGTGACGGCCAGCAACAAGACGTCCTTTTGGTGGTTCCCCTGGCGTCCTACAGATCCCAGCAGGATTCTACATCTCCGATGAGCCAGTAGCCCAGGAATGGCCTGACCAATTGGATCCATTCGGTTGAGAAACTTCACAACGTTGAAGCACTACACAGCAACCATACCAGCAGCACAATTTTATGTTCCTTAGAGGCGTTCCAACTGTGTGTCGGTCAAATCAGATCCTCACTTTTGGTTGTGGTGGGTCCAGTATCTTCCACTGACGAACCCATAACGGGCCTATAACACGATCAACGTGTTTGATAACGTCAAGCAATATTGTTGAGTTCGGTCCTTAAACGGTTTCTTTTGAATTACAGTCTGCTAAGCGCACGGCGGAAGCTCAATCCCTTTCACTTACGGAAACTGATAATAATCCAGAAAGCCATATTAAAGGTGATGCTTGATAAACCGAGGAGATATTCGAGTGATCTATTATTTCAGGAGACCAAAGTGTTTACCATCCGGCAGCTTTTCATTAAGGGACTGGCTCTATTCTTTTACAAACACCCACACATTGTTGAGAGGCCCTACGTTCATAACCATCAAACCCGCTTCCAGATTCTTCAAAATGTAGTGAACCCTAAAATAAATTTAACCCTAACTACTAGAAGTCCGCAGTACTTGATTTATTTAATTTTTAATTCCTTGCCTGCTCAACTGAAGATTCCTGGAGTGATAGCTCGCCCTGCATATAAGAGAAAAATATTTACATGGTTGATAAATCTAGGGCCAGAAAATGCAGAATTAATTTTAAATAGTATTTATAGTAAGTAACTAATATATAGAAAACCTGTAAACTGTAATAGTATTGTAATGATTCCTTAGAATAAGTATTTACAGTCACATTGTTTATAACCTTACGTTGTTAAAAGTTAAAATTTAAATATAGAAGTCGGCAACTCTAGCTCGTCAACACAGGCTTTGCCTAAAGACGAGCTATTATTATTCATTCAGTTAATCAGGTATATTTTCTTTTCTGTCGATGTATTTACTGAATAAATCTTCTTCTTCTCTCTCTCTCTTCTCTCTCTCTCTCAATACTTCGTAAAACTTTTTTTACTGATTTTGGTTCAACACACGCAGGTTGACCTTAATAACGACAACTTAGCGGGGCCAGGAGATCACAAAAACCTCAACTTGAGTGACAGGTCCCTTGAATGGCCCTTAGGTATCTTATCTGCCACTGTCAAACCACGTTATCGACCTCCGATTTGAATGTTCGTTATTTAGTCATCAGTCCGAAGGACGGAAGGTGCGATAATCGGCTTTCCGTGCTGCCCGGTTTTTTATGAAATGTTTACTTTACTTATCCCTACGTAGTAGGCAGCAAAGTTTCGTTAGCGGCATAAAAGTTGAATTCGTTTTCCAGATCTTTGAGTTTCAATGGACCGTAGTACGAAAAAACACCATTCGAGAAAATGACCTGTGGTGAGTACACAGAGGAACCAAACCATCTCACATTGGATATCCACCGTGCACATCTAGGATTTAAATAAACTCGGCCTGTTATAAAAATTCCAAACTTTTTTTCTCGAAAACGGATAACACAAATTACGTAGCTGTAACATAAGGTTTTCATTTGTGAGAAAATTACGGAAGCGCCACAATCAAATTTTGAAAATTTGAGAGCGTTCCCTTAAAACGCATTTTCTTAGTCCAATAAGGTAGATGACATGTAGATGACACAATGATAGATTAATAACGGCTATAAAATAATGAAGAACTTCCCACGAAATTCCGGAATTCTTAGTAATGCCGTTTTGTTGGCTAACTTTTCAGTGTTTTCCTTCTGATTTCAGTGAAGAACTCTTACCAAAAATATCTGGTGCGTAGCAACGCCCAACTTTCTGCCACCGTCGTAAGTTCGAACACCAGCTACATAGGCGGGTGTTATGTTCGTTCAACGCATTTCTAAAGGAACACTTATAGAGAACAAAATGTAGAAACTAGTTAGTTTACAGTTCTTCGTGAATTTGATTGAAATCGTTTGAGCCGTTGTGGAGAAAATTGTAATATCGATAAATTAACATAGGACAACTCTCATTTTCTGAGTTAAATTGGCTTATATCACGGTTCAACATATACATACAGAAATAATTACAGAGAACGAAATGTGGGGATGGGTGGCTAAAAGACACTCTGTAAGATTGATCAAATCTGGTGTTGCAGTTACCCCAGGATTTTCGAAAAAACATCAATTTCGACACATTTTTATTTTTATTTTTGTTTATTGGACTGTCAGAGGAACATTTATTGAGAACAATGCATATGTACTCACTACTCGAAAATATCCTGTGAGTTTGGGGAAAATCATTTCGGCCGTTTTGCCAAAAAGCGTGAAAGAACTATGTTTGCTTCACACGTAGATCTATATCTCCGTTCACCGTATTTTCATGGAGATATCAATGGAGAAGAAAATTTTTGTACTAATGAGTAAAAGATAATTTGAAAGTTTAATCAAAATCGTTGGTGCCGTTTTCGAGAAAAAAGCGAAAAACCCTAGTTTTTGGTACATTTTCGTCCACCACTCCCCCTTCCCATCGGTCGAAATCGTCCATAACCTTATTTTGGTGTCTACAAAAAATAACAAACAAAACAAAAAAAGGACCGGATGAGCCCTTTTCCATCGACCGAAATCGCCCAGAACCTTACCTTCTGCAAATCGAACAACAGACACACACACACAGACCACGCGCCGAAATTAGGTTTATGGCCTCAAAACGTAAAGATCTAAAGAAAACCCAACTTATTACTTTCCTTGGCTCTACGAAGTAGAAAGGAAAGTTATGTAATCGGCTGAAAAAAAAATTTTGAGTTTTCTTCAGATCTTTACGTTTCAGACCCTCCTGAGTCCGAAAAACACTATTTGGGAAAATGGTCTGTGTGTGTGTGTGTGTCTGATTTTTAGAGAAAACTACCGTACCAAATCACCTGAAACTTCATATCTCGCTCGCAGGTTACTATGGTTACGAAATTTAACTATAGTTATCATAATGATCAAAACACCAAATATTTTTTCTCAAAAACGGCTCTAACGATTTTGCTTAAATGTTTTATACTGATAGCTCTTAATAAGGCAACCATACCATAAAATTTCCATTTGTGGGAAAATGACGAGAGCAGCACAATAAATTACCAAAACTTTCGACGAAAAGCGTTTTTAGCGCAGTTTTTTCCTCATAAACTCCACTAAACTTTTTGTAGAATGTTAAAACAAATTGGTGTTGTAGTTAAATTTAATACCTATAGGGTGAGTGTTTAAAAACGCTCATAAGATACATGGGGCTAACTCCAGAAATTCCTGAATTTTCTCTACCGCCGTTTCGCTGACTACCAGTTCTAAAAGTGTTTACCCAATAACTCTGCAAAAGTAATTACTATCCTTCTTCAAAAAATCTGTGTTCACAGGCTCATTAATTATCTGTGTACCAATTGCTCAATAACGGTCCTCGAATGAGTACGAGCAGCACAATAAATTCTGGAACTGTAGGCGCTACCGCAAGTTCAAATTAAATGAGTGATAAATGAATTGATTAAATAGAATTAGCCATGTACAAAGTGAATTGTCGTAGAGCTAAGGGAAGTTGTGTGTTGCAACGCACCACATATTTTACTTTTCGCTACCCGAAGGAAAGGAAAGTATAGTAATCGAAAAAAAATTTAAAAAACATTGGTTGGTGTGATTGATCTATCCATAAACTAATAATCAACCCCAAATCTTAGGCTTGAATGAAAACCACCTCTGATTGAGTTGCTTACACGCACACTGACAAAACATTGAGGATCATTCATAACCAGTGGATTGTTTTGGGTAGTGAATGTCAAGTTACCGCATTGCTCCATCTATAAAGGTGTTGGAATTTGTTTGGAATAGCCAAACAAGTTCTTTTTGTTAGATGAACTGTATTATTATTTCAATTGTTGCGGGTGCTTCAAGCTCAGAAGAGGAGAAAACCCGATTGGCCCACCATAAAGGAAAAGTGAGTAGGTCAATCACCGATAAGGTAACCTACCGGAGTAAGTATTAGGTGCGACGATCGTCGGGCAGATGGCTGTAACAAGCTGTTCTCATTTTTCATTTTTGTGTTATTTATAAAAGTCTAGCTTTACACGGTTTAACTTGGTGAGCAGGATCCTGTAAGATGTGGCAACGGCTTCTCACTTTTCGGTTTTCCTCGTCGTGCATCAATTATTTCACGGAAATAGTTCATGATCAACGTTGCTTTTAGCTGTCTTCTTCTTTATTTATCAATTCGACTACGAATATTGGTGATCATATAACATTACTTACAAAATTAAAAATAATTGCTATAACAAATATAAATACATAAGTATTGCACAAAATTATAAGTTTTTGGCTATATTCGCGAAAATTTCTCTGTCTCTAGCCACCTCTAAGAGGTTCCCAATAATACTTATTCCAGTCCAATGCCGAATGTTGCGTAGCCACGATAGTAGCTTCCGGCCGATGCCTCTTCTGCCTTCAATTTTTCCTTATACAATTAACTGCACTAGTTCGTATTTCTTATTTCGCATAATGTGGCCCAAGTAGGCCGTTTTTCTCTTCTTTACAGTTGCTAGCAATTCTCACATTGCATTCTCCCTAAAACTTCCTCGTTGGTCACACGATCCGTCCATGGTATTTTAAGTATTCTTCGAAAGAGCCATAATTCAAATGATTCGAGTTTGTTAACCCATTCAATACGGCGGCCATATTGAGATCCCTATGCAGTATACTGCTTAGTTTTTCATAAACGGCCGTCACTGACGGCACAACTTTTTCTACGTATATGGCTTAGTTAATTTTTGTATGGGCTTGAAAAAATAGTTTCAAAATTCTAATATGTCTAATTAGTGTATAAATTGACGAGCGCCTCGGGGCGCTCATGATCATAACTAATGTGTAGGTAGGCAATCACGCAAAACACAAACAGCTATGACTGCAAGCGCCCTGAGGCGCTCGTCATTTTGTACACGAATTGGGCCATTGGAACTTCGAAACAATTATTTCAAGCCTAAAATAATACACTAATCCATAAGGTACTTTCAGAAGGTAAGTTGTATTGAATAAGGTGTAATTATAAAGAGAGGAAAACATTTTTTCAATAAAATTACAAGTATTTATTACAAAAAGTATTTATAACATAGAAATCGTTCGTAAATTTTTACATAGGTAGTAAATAGTACTTGTAAACATTAAGCAATTAATTTCCATCAATGGTCATATTTTTGTGGAAATTTACAAAACAATTTTCGATACATAAAGCAGGTGTATCAGGACAAGCTGGACAGGATACGAAGAAGTTCCTCGTCAGTCATCGCTTTTCTTTGCATTGGCTCACCAACTTTGGGTTGTTTGGTGCTGAAAAAGCATTATTACAGTGATTATCATTATTAAAAATCAATACAAATTCATCATCGTAATTTTAATGTTAGTGGAACGTAAAAAATCTGCAAACCTTGAAGTTGAGGGTTGTGGCTCCTCACTCGCCCTCTTTTTCCTCCTCAGTACGAACCATCTGCTTAAAAATAGGTATATATTAGCTTATTATTAAGTAATAAGTTTAAATTATACGTCCAAATGTAAAGATAATGGAGTTTTACTTACCCTAATTTGGGAACTATGCAGTTTCTAAAGGAAACGTCAGATTCAGAAACGGCAAACTGCAGAATGTTCAGAATGTTGTTAGGAGTGACTGCCAGTAAATAACGGGCTTCCACAAGTGACTGGAACGGTCTGAAGCACATTTGAAACTAAAGAAAACCGAGCGTCTCGGGGCGCTCGCCGTCATTGGGTAAGGGGCGGAAGAGCGCCTCGAGGCGCTTGCCGTCACCAGGTATAACATTGGAGAGCGCCCCAGGGCGCTCTCCGTATTGAATGGGTTAAGGTCCGCTATTTTCAAAGTTCAACTTTCCATAGCGTATAACAGAGTTGACCAAACATAACACTTCAAAAAGCGCATTTTTGTTCTCATATTGAGCTCATGACAGTTAAATATCTTTCTATACTTCAGAAAAGTATTACGTGCTATTTCACTTCCTTTGAACAATCCCAGCTGTCATTAATATGATATCCGAGGTATTTAAAACTTTGTACTCTTTCAATAGGAGAGTTATTAACTAATAAATTTGTATTGACATATGTATTTTTTCTGCTTACTATCATATACTTGGTTTTTTCTCTATTGATTCGCAAGCCAAACTCTTCGCTGCATTCATTAACATTGTTTATCAATTCTTGTAAACCTTTTAAGCTGTCGGCAATTAGAGTGGTGTCGTCTGCATATCTTATATTGTTGATAAGTACTCCGTTTACTTTAATACCTTGATTACTGTCATTTATCGAATCTTGAAATATTCTTTCCGAATATATATTGAATAACAAGGGTGATAAAATACACCCCTGTCTGACTCCTCGTGAGATAGATACTTCGCCAGTTGTACAACCATCGATGCTTACATGGGCAGTTTGTTGCCAGTACAAATTTTTTATGCAACGAATTTCTTTGTCGTCTATTCCCATAGACTCAAGAATTTCTATTAGCTTATCATGTTTAACCATATCGAAAGCTTTCTCATAATCGATAAAGCATAAGAATACATCTTTTTGAACGTCTTTACAGTTCTGGACTAATACTTGAATACTAACCAATGCCTCTCGGGTTCCAAGTCCTTCCCTAAAGCCGAATTGCGATTTACCCACTACCTCTTTGCATTTTCTGTATATTCTGGCATGTATAATTTTAAGAAACATCTTTAGCACGTGAGGCATCACACTGATAAGTCTGTATTTATTGCAGTTGTTAAAAGTTGTTCGGGGAAAATCCCTCTTTTTTGTGCTCTAGTAGCTTGGTGGACTGTAACACCATGAAGCGCTAAAGTACCCCGGAATAGCGATTATCACGAGGGTAGGGAAATATACGAAAATCTCCAAATTTCCCCGGTAATGGGAAATTAAATACCACTCGTGTGATTCTGATCGCTGGACGGATCACCCTCAACCGGCGAGCACCTGGAAAAAGAATACACCAGGAAAAGCATAAACGGAATGAGGAAATGAAGGAGGACTCGCCCAAGTTTCCCTGGCTCTTCGATTGGCGCCAACGCGTTTAAGAAAAGCCACAGTTGAACGTACAGACACGGAAGGGCTTTTTGGACAATGTAACCGAACCTGTTGCACTTTACACATTAAAAAAGGGGTGAAAAGGAAGGGGTATAAGACGGCTCTTGTTTGCGTAGAAAGTCGTATCAGGAATGAGGCAAAAAATTGGAAGAAAAGAATCGGAGAGGGAGAGGAAAAAATGAAGAGGAAAGGGAGGAGGAGAGGCGATCCCTTCCAGCGCCCCCACCAGCGTCAGGTGACCGTCCAGCGACCCCTCTGTCTGCCGTCATAATAAACGGGGTTTTCTCCGACATTGAACAGCAGTATTTTGCATTTTTCTTCTTAGGCAAAGGTATAAAGGTTGATCTTAACCAGTCTTCAGGATATTCGCCTGTATCGTAAACGTGGTTAAATAATTGAGCTAAAAGTGTGATGTTTGTATCGTCAATCAGTTTTATGACCTCAGACTGCACTTCATCTGGTCCCGTTGCCTTATTATTCTTCATTGATTGAATCGCCTTTTTTATTTCATCGTTAGTTATATAATTGCCAGTAGGACTTAATGGGAAACAGAGATTGTAGCTAGACCTATTGTTATCAGCAAAAAACTTCAATATACGTCGTCCAAATTTGCTTTTTTTCATTTATGTCGAAAATTATTTTGTTGTCCTCGTGGACAAGAAGCGAGGATGGTTTTTTGCGATAAACATTCGCAGTTTGTTTTAGTTGTTTGTGTAGATTAAAGTCATCGTGCAATTCCTGCAGTCTTTCCATCTCTTGACATTCGCTGTTTACCCAATCTACTTTAGCAATGCGAATTTTCCGTCTAAGTTCTCTGTTCGTCTCCCAATAAAGATCATGATTTTTGCTCTTAAACTCACTACGTCTTTTAAACAGTTGCAATATTTCTTCTGTCATCCATTGCCTCTTGCTTTCTCTTTTATACATTCCAAGCGTTTCTTTTGCTGTGGAGTTAAGTGCTTTCTTGAGTTCTTCCCATACATTTTTTTTTTGGGGGGGCTGCTGAAATAACATTTATGCACTGGTTAATTTTTTCCCCAGTAAGCATTTCGTGTCATTATGCGTTAATTTTTCCATATTGAGTTTTACTTTTAAATTCTACTCTGAAATTTGCTGAACGCTGCGCTCGATGAGTACCTTGCAGCGTTGTAACGTCTCCTTCCTCGATGAAACGGTTTTCTAGTTCTGTATGGATGTCAATGAAGGATGTTAGTCGGCCTTCCGTGGGCCACCCGTGGATTTGTTTTCTGGACTCAAGATGAAGCCGATGACATTTCCTCGGGGAAATAACTCTTCGAGCGTCCAACAGTACGAAACCTCATAGACCCTTCTCATACGAGTCAGCATCGAAAAATAATAATACACGATACACACGCCTCGAAGTTCCCTTCGTGACGCTAGGCAATTGGCACGACGTGGTGAGTCGAACTGGCTGGTATTTAGCGTGAGACGGGAGGCAGTGCGAAAAATGAGAGCAAACCAGGGAGAAAAGATAACATTCGCAACGTTATACCTTGTGATTCTTCAAGTGGTAGAACTTTCCTCACAATATTTACATAATATTTCAAGGAAGGGTTGTACAAAAAAATGACCCGCCCGAATAGTGCGTGGTACACGGCAAGGGCGCGCCAGCGCCAAACTAATTGATTATTAGCTCGTTGTTTATGTGAGCTGTCTGCGCCGTGTGGGTGTGACGGTAGGGAGGAAAATGTTAGGAAATCTGTATAACAAGAAACCTGTTTCGCTGCGCTCACCACTTGTCATTCCTCGCGCTTAACGCATATGTTGATTGGAGACATTTTATCATACTTCGATTAAATTGTTAAACCAGAAGTGCAGTTAAGATACTCTCGGAATGCGCTGGAAATCCTTCTTCTTTATGCGTCCCTCAATGCCCAGGGAGGAAGAGATGGTAGAACAAGTTCAAAAGTGCTGTTGTGAAACTGTGGCCAACTTCTCGCTCGTACTAAAAAAAGCGGAAGACCCGTTGGCCCTGGAATTGAAATTGGAGATTCCAGGTGGAACCTGGTCGCTTCATCTCTCACTCAATAAATCCTCCTTTTGTCTCCCGCGTTAATCCTCCCGCGCTTTTATTCTCTTTCCCGAGTTTACCTCTTTTTCTTCACCTCTTCTCGTAATGCCTCTTTCCTTAATATTCCTTCCAAATTTCGAGACGGTTGGAGCGTTACGTTGGCGTGAAAAGATAGTTCCCTGACCAGAAATTGCTTTTCCCAAAGAAGAGCTTTGTAAAAGACACAAAGAATAGGAACTGGCAATGAGTCTCAGGTTCTGAACTGTTGGATCGTCTAAGAGGAAAAAGCTCTTTTAATGGATTTTCCGAAGAGTATTAGGTTTGTGGATGCTCCTGTGAATTGATTTCATTCGTAGCTGGGTTGGGTTTTCTCAGTTTCTCAGGTAGTCTCTGGCAGGAGCAGTGGATGGACGGAAGTTGAGATACGTCTTTCCTCCAGAAAATCAATTCCTGTGCCCATTTCAAAGAGGAGTGGAATGGTGACGGAGAAAATTATCTACGCAGGTCCCCAAATTAGTGGACAACTGTATTTCAGGAGCAAACTTAGGTTACTCTGAGAACAAAGCATAATAGGAGGACGCCTTCGTTCCTCACGGATTTGGATTTCGATCGTCCCACCAATTCTGCCTGAAGAAAGGCAGTGGCAAGACATGACGAAGGGTCATCAGGGTTGCTTGTGAGACATAATTCTCGCCTTCTGTTTCTTAGGATATTCTGTCCTTAAATCAAGACCAATTTCATTCCATTATTCGTCTGTTACATGATTATTTGATTGACTGTCAATTATGTCTTTGTCACTCCTACTCTGTTTTATGTTTTTCTCTCCTTTCAATTCGAGCAATCATGATCGGCATTGAAGAACAGGAAGCAATTGAGTTTCTTTCATTCATCAGACTCATGTGGGTTCTACTACTGTTACATAATTTCAATCATCCAGTTTTGCAAAAGATTCAGAAAAGTATACGTTTGTTCTAAATTATTTTCTACCGCGTCTCCACTTGCACTTTGCTGGGAAACGAACCCTAAAATGTCACCCTCGTCACTAATTGGTAGCGGAGTTTTTGTGAGTGGATTATTTTCCTTCTGCAATATGCTTCCAAGTGCGTTTGTGAAGCCGTATCCTGAACACTGACACTCCTTGGGGTCAAAATCGTAACAGATATTGTGATTTACAGTTGCCCATCGTATGCTGCACAACTTGCAGCCGTTGTGGGGATGTACAACAAAGATGTTCTTGTAATAACAATGTTTGTCGAAGATGTGATGCGTGGACTACGCTGCACTTGCGGTACACGTCAACTTCGATTTCAATCATTTGGTGTACAGGTTAACGTACCAAAAATCCCATTTGGTATCTAGTTGTGCCCGCCTGCTCGGCAATCCGACCATGGTTCTTATGGGCGAAGAATGGTCAACAAAATTAACGAAAACGCAATTTTGGCAGTTTTATCGCAAATACGCCGTGTCCGGTTTCGTTTTCGAAACATTTTTAGATGCTGGGTCGAATGAAACACTTTTCAGAGGTGTACAGCTGCGTCTATACCGAATACAGTAAAATCACAGTAGTTATACGGGGCCCAAGTCTACAAATTGGAAGAATCACGGAACAATACAGCGAAAGTAATCGTTTCATCGTTTGTACTTCCTCCCTCCCGTTTCATCATAACCACCCACCAGCTCGACTCACCATGTCGTGCCAGTTGCCTAAAGCGCGAGGAATATTTAGTTTTCGTCGTTCCGTTTTAGTCAGGTCATGTTTCGTATGGTTTACAGGTATTTTTCGATGCTGAATCGAAAGAGATGGGACTCAGAGGTGTGTGACTTCGTCAAGCTGTGCAAGAGAATAATAAACCTGCTGGCTGGAACGCACACGCACACGTCCCACCTGGAAACGAAATGTCAATCAGTGGAGGGGCTGTACTGACGACGGACTCCACAGAACTTTGTTTGTTGACGTCAGTAGAAGTAACTCTCTATCTAAAGCAAATTTGGGCTGAAATTGAAATTGGTATGAGACCGTGCTAGCCTCCACGAGTAACTGCACAGCTTTGTGCAGTTCTTGGCTGGCTGTGCGAACGTGAATTCCACACGGTCGACATTGCTCGATATGAGAATCTTGTGTGGCGATTCACGGTCTTCCCTCTTGTCAGAACTAACTGACGATGAACACTACGAATAGACCCAAAATACGAACCTCTCGTTATCCCATCCTTGGGACGGGATGTAATACAAGATATTAGAAGATCGTTTTGTCGTCTCTTTCGAAAATTTGTACTCTTACCCCCAATAACAAACATTACGACTGGAACGTTTTAGAGGTACCAAAGCAAGAGCTTCATTTGCGTCGAAAGTTCGCCAACACGATTTCTTACCGTGTCCTCAGGTGTGTACACTAAGATTGAATTATCTTACGTCAGCCATCGACTTGCCATTTAATTACTTTCCGCTACCCGAAGGGAAGGAAAGTATAGTAATCGGCCCAAAAAAAAAATTTGGGTTTTCTTCAGATCTTTACGTTTTGAGGCCTATTGAGTCTAAGAAACCTAATTTCGGCGCGTGGTCCGTGTGTGTGTCGGTAGTTCGATTTGCGGGAGAACGGATGATCCGATTGAGCTGGTTCTTTTTTTGTTTTGTTTTTTATTTTTTGTAGACACCAAAATAAGGTTATGGACGATTTCGGCCGATGGGAAGGGGGGTTGAGGGACGAAAATGTACCAAAAACTAGGGTTTTTCGCATTTTTCTCAAAAACGGCTCCAACGATTTTGATTAAACTTTCGAATTATGTTAAACTAATCAATACCTAACTTTTCTTCTCAATACATATCTCCATGAAAATACGGTGAACGGAGATATAGGTCTATGAAGCAAAAATAGGTTTTTTTACGCTTTTTGGCAAAACGACTTCAGCGATTTTCACCAAACTCACAGGGTGTTTTCAAATAGTTGATACCTACATATTGTTTTCGATAAATGTTGCTCTGACAGTCCATTGAACAGAGATAAAAATGAAGATGTGTCGAAAATAACGTTTTTTCGAACATTTCCGTAAATTCCAGTGTAGCTTCTTCACCAGATGTGATAAATTCTAATGGAGTGTCTTTTAGTCACCCGTATCCACATTTCGTTCTCTGTAATTATTCCTGTTTCCATATGTTGGACGGAGATATAAGCCAAGTTAACTCAGAAAAGGAGATTGGTCGAATATTAATTGATCGGTATTACAATTTTCTCAAAAACGGCCCTAACAATTTCGATCAAACTTACGGAGTACTCTCAGCTAACTATTCCCTACATTTTGTTCTCCATAAATGTTCCTGTAAAAATGCGTTGAACGATGATATAGCGCCCGCCTGTGTAGGTGGTGTTAGAAATTACGGGGGTGGCGGAAAGTTGTGTGTTGCTACGCACCAGATATTTTTTGTGTTTGTATCCGTCTAGTTGCTATGTGCCGGGATTCGATTGAAGATCACCATCTTCCACAACCCTAGAAACTTCCGAGTTTTAACTATTTATTAACTCACGAAGCAAATTAAGGTAATTATTCTCGTTACGGGGCGATGGGAAATCGGCCGTAGAGTTACATTTAACGGCGTCGTAACTTGATCAAAAGCGGCATTTCACGACGGGAAATTGTGTTTATTTCGTATCCGCGTTCCCGGGGTGTGCTGATCGCTGTGTCATTAGGTTACAGTGTTAATTGACTGCGCTCCTCTGAAAAGTGCAAACAAGACAATATTAACGAACTTTCCGCAATTACAGTGAAAACATTAGGTGATTGAGAATCGAACGGTCGTTGCACGAGTTGCTGGGCGCCGGAGCGAGGAGAGAAAATCGTGTTCTCCCAGCCGGCTGTAACGGCAGTAATTTATATGGAGAATTCATTAGCCGAGCGCGCGCGCGGATATTGAAACAGGGAAAATAAAGAACGGGAGGGAGAAAAAAGGGGGAAATGGAAATTGCACATTTTTTGAAGAGTGTGGGACGTTGGAATGAGTGCAAAGAGAGCGATCATTATTTGCTGTTGAGAGAGCGGAGCTGAGCGGAAGGTGGGAGCGGACGCGATAGAATATCTTGATCAAATACTCGTTTTAATCACCGAACAAACATTTAAAATGCAACCATCATTTTATTCCGATGGATTTTCGGTCTTTCGCCGCTTTCAGAACGACGACCAGCAAACAAAACTGCGTTTACACCGCCGCCCAAACTTCGCGCGATTCCAAATTCGTTTCCTCCTATCCCGAACCCTCGACCGTTTTTTGCAAGCTACGAACCTTCACGCCCTGAAAAAAATGGATATTAAAATTGAACTTTTTTCAATGCCAGTAAATTTGATGAAGCGCGATGCAAAAGGCGTTCGCATCTTCGTTCGTTGCATTAAAAACTGTATTTGCCATTCGACTCTAATTACCTTGAGAGTTTGAAAAACGAGCATTTAATGTCCGGAGAATCTCATATCCTCGTATACTTGGGCTTATACTTTCATTCGTTCCCTGTTTTAAAAAAATACTGGGAATGTTGGAGCTATACAGCCCTCCCTTCCACTTCCTTTGAATACTTATTATACACACACCTAGTCTTATATCGTATGACAATCAAAAATAACCTTCACGCCACACTTTATATTTAAACTAAACTAAAAAGACAACTCATCGACGTTCATGCGAGATAAATTACATGCATTCCTACCAATTATACCACGCATGTCATGCAGCCATACACCTTTCACACGAGCCGGTTGGGGTGAGTGAAAAAACCCCAGCCAGCCCCAAGCACAACCCACCAACGGACCAACCCGACCTTCGGAGCGTTATGTGGAGGTCCTGAAATGGCCCTGAAAATCAATAGAAAGGTTAAAAAAATTATAATAGCACTAGAATCATAAAATAAATTGATTAAGAAGAACATAAATAAATAAATGAAACAACTTAGCCCCAGCCTAATCCTATCCCTCCTCCTCCTATCCTCAGCAGTAACATTCGTAATCGAAACTATAAACAACACATATTATAACGATAAACATACAGTAAACATTAAGTTTAACTTGATTGACGTTAAACAATAATAAGTAAGTAACAAAATGTAATTAATATATTGTGTATACACACAATTGTATTAAGAAGAGTGAGCGCCAAGGACTTACGTGCATTTGAGAGAGAGAGGCGGGTAGTAGTGAGCGGTGGAGAGAGTGGGAGTGAGAAGGGTGGAGATAGAAAGAAGAGATAGAGGAATGGATGAGGAAAGAGAGGGAGAGGGGGGATAAATGGAGAGAGGGGTGAAAGGGGGAGAGGGATTGATTGATTGAGGTTTTATTTATCCACCTGGGAGAGTTAGGGCCATGCAGCCCTCTCTTCCACTCCCCTAGGATACAATTCCAATCCAAGAAAATTTGCCACATCCTCGGCATAATTAAACACTACATATTTTGAAATTGAACATCAGATATTCTTCAATTTACAACCTCTTAAACCTCCTTCTTCCTGTATTCGTTAATTTAACTGTTTGTCTTATAGTTACAAGTAGATGCACATCACACAAATGTTAGACACAAAAAGAAAATAAACAACGTTCACTCCGTAATAAGTTACATTCATTCATCTTATACACATTTGAGAAGGGCGAGTACTAGGATATTCCTCCCCTTCTCATATTGGACCTTATCACTATAGACACAGTAAAACTAAATTAAAACTAAAACATGCAACACACACATTATTACGTTACTGATGCAGTCCCATGTCCCCATACAGTTCCAGCAACTTTTTCTTATATTTTGCTTTGAAAGTGCTCAGCGTCAACTTCCGGTCAAATAGATCCACCTCTTCGTTGTACAATTTAGTGCCTTGCACCAAGAACGACCCCGCGTATACTGCGGTCCTATGAGATGGAAGCTGCATCAAAGTTCTGGCATGCCTCGTGTCCCTATTATGCACCTGCGACTTAAATTTAAATTTATTGTACAGATACTCGGGACTCCTGTATTTCAGCACTTTAAATATCATCGCAGCCAGTGCTAGCTTTTTTCTTTCTGCTATCTCCAGCCATCCTAGCAATCTGTACGCAGGCGTGACATGCTCAGTGGGCCGTACCCTGGCAACATAGCGCACTGCCGCATTCTGGGCTTTTTGCAGTCTAAGCATGTCCTCACCTCTTAGGTCGCAGTACGCAACGGCAGCATAATCAAAAAACGGAAATATGAGGGACTCGACCAAATGCTTCCTCACTTTTCTTTGAAAATCCCCAGCCACCCTCCTCAACTGATATAAGCTTCTGAAAACAGCATTGCACACTTTCGTCACTTGGCTTTCCCAACGCAGAGTGTTTTGTATAATTACTCCCAAATTGGTTGTCTCATTGACCATTTCTAATCGTACTTCGCACAACATCAAGGGCGGTGTGATCTTGTCTTTCAATTTCTTGAGCAGTTTCGTGTACCCTAGTATTATACCTTTAGTCTTCGTCTTATTGACAGCCATTCCATGCGCACATACCCATTTATCCAGTTTCTCTAAATCTTTATTCAGTACTTCAACGGTTTCAGATATCTCTTCAACTCTGCACGATCTGTACAACTGCAAGTCATCCGCGTACACCCCATACTTCGTACCCGGCGAAAAAATTCTCGGGAGAGAGAGAAAGAGTGAGAGAGAGGAAGAGAATGAGTGAGAGAGAGAGAGAGAGAGAGAGAGAGAGAGTGAGGGAGTGGAAGAGTGAGAGGGGGAGAGAGTGAGAGGGAGGAAGACAGGGAGAGAATGAATGAATGATTTATTAATTTAACAACCAGGGAGAATTAGGGCCATTAGGCCCTCTCTTCCATTCTCCCTGGAAAACAAACATAACTGCATTTCCTCAGCTTGTTGGCTCACATGAATAGTTCTCATAAACATATGTAGTGTGCTCGCAGACTCGCTTACAATATGCGAAATAACTGCTAATTCATTACCAAATTCATACCAGATAAATTACATGCGTGCAAAATAAATTACTTTCACTCCAAATAAATAACTAGCCCTCACAGTCACTCACCATTAATACCAGCTGGTTGAGGTGGGTGAAAAACCCCAGCCAGCCTCGAGCCCACCCTCCTACGGACCTCCTCTGGACTCGACGTGCAGGTTGGACAGTGGAGGTCCTGAGACGACCCCTAAAAATTAACAGAAAGGCAAAACAACTCATAGTAACACATAAATCAGTAAAATGTAAACCAATTCGGAAACAACTTGAAAAATTAAATCACTGAGCCCCAGCCTAATCTTATCACTGCCACCCCGAACCGGCCGGGGCCACCCACTCACTCGCTGTCACTCATCTATCCATCCTTCCATACCGTACACTGTAACACAGACACGTAATCTTAGATGATAAGAGGGGTGAGTACTCAATAATCCTCCCCCTCTTTGTCTAAGGCCTTTACACACTATACATACAAAAACTTAGTACTTAAGAAAACTACAAATACTATCACATGACAATTGAAATAGTAAGAAAGGCTAACAACAACATGCAGTACATTCAACATTTACAACTCCTCTCCATTAACGTCACTTTGGGCGAGTAGGTGTTTGGGGAGACCACCTTTGGGTGTGTAGGAGTGACAGAGAGGAGGAAGAGAAGGAGAGAGAGAGAGAGAGAGAGAGAGAGAGAGAGAGAGAGAGAGAGAGAGAAAGAGGGGGTGAGTGAGTGGGAGTGAGATTTTGATTTTGATTTTTAGTTTATTTAATCACCAGGGTACAAATAGGGCTATAAAGCCCTCTCTTACTTTGACCCTGGAAGAGCTATTACAGGTTTATCCTCATATTAATAAAAATAAATAAATAAAACTAACATATTCGTGCATGAACTTCTTAAAGTACTGAGGTTTTACAATATTTACATCTACAAAGTCAAAATAAATAAATAAAATGAAACGAACAAATAAATAAAATGTAAACACACCATGGGACTCATTAAAAGAACAAAGTAACGGTGACCTAATCTTCTACATATTTAGTAAGTAAATGGTCTTTGTAATTGGTCTTAAATGCTTTAACTGATAAAGTGGTGTTGAAAAATTCGGGGTTCTCATTATATAATCGGATGCTGTTTGCTGTAAATGATTTATTAAATATACTTGTTCTGTGAAGAGGGATTCGAAAATGTTGCCTGGCATTACGGGTACTACGTGAATGGATGTCACCCATTTTGACATAGAAGTTTCTAAGATAAGTTGGTGTGGAAAATTCTAGAATTTTAAATAACAGTACTGCGGTCCACAGTTTAATACGCTCAGCAATTTTCAACCACTTCAATTTTACATAAAAAGGTGAGACGTGTTGGTCAAGCTTCAACCGATACACAAATCTAATCACAGCATTTTGTGCTTTTTGTAATGCGTGGATCTGTTCCTTACTGAGGTCGCAAAAAGCAGAGGTTGCGTAGTCAAAATTGTGCATCACTAAGGCTTGAACTAGTTGCAGGCGAGACTGGAAGGGAAAATCAATTGCCATTCTAATGAGTTGATACAGACTTCTGTATACATTTTTGCAAATGGCAGTAACATGAACCGACCATGTCAAGTTCTGAGTCATAAGTATACCTAAATTTTTGACCTCTTTCACATATTCTCAATTCACATTTTTGACCCTGATCTTAGGTAAGCTATATAAATTGACATCTGACAGAAGTCTGGAATAGCCCATTACTAACGCCTTACATTTCAGTTCATTGACTTTCATACAATGCCTATCACACCAATTAGCAACTTTTGTCATTTCACCGTTTATTACTCCAACCGCACTTTCTATGTCGTTCAACTCACAAGCTAGGTAGACCTCCAAATCGTCCGCATATAGCATATATGAACTTCTCTCAAGGACGAGAGGCAGTGGATTAATTGCTAGTGAGAAGATCAGAGCTGACAACACGCTCCCCTGGGGTGTTCCGACCTTTACCTCCAGCCAATCTGACGATCTACCATCTGGAGTCCGCACACGCTGTGTCCTGCCCGTCAGGTAAGATCTGAACCACGCTACCAGTCTATCAGCCAAGCCCAATGAGCGCAGCATGGCCAACAATAAATCATGCTGCACACGGTCAAAAGCGCGGGAAAAATCTACCATGACTAAAATAGTCAACTTCCGCTGATCCATGTTCCTTCTAATGTCGTCACACACCTTCACCAGTGCTGTTTCTGTACTGTAACCTTTTCTATATGCTGATTGGTGCTCATCAATTATTTTCTTTTCATTTATGTAGTTCATTACTTCACGGTACACTATTTTATCAAACACTTTTCCGGCGGAGCATAGAATATTAATGCTCCTAAAGTCGGAAACTTGCGCCGGTTTATCGCACTTTTTTAACGGCAACACTAGAGATTCTTTCCAGACCCGAGGATAGACTCCCAACTCAAGTGAGCAGTTATAAATGAGAGAGAGAGAAAGAGAGAGAGAGAGAGAGAGTTAGAAAGAGTAAGAGAGAGGGGGAAAGAGAGGAAGAGAGAAGAGAAAGGGAGAGAGGGGGAGGGGGAGTGGGAGGGAGTGAGAGAGAGAGTGAGAGATGAAGAAAGACAGAGAGATAGTGAGAGGGAAGGGAGGAAGAGAGACTGACTGACTGACTGATTTATTTATTTATCTGTACATTTTTGGGCCTAAGCGGCCCACTCTTACAAACATACAGAAAACTTTATGAAAAACAAAATTCAGTATCTTAAAATTTAAATAAATGCCATCTATCAAATTTTCATCTAATATTTAAACAGTAAGTTATCAAAACAAAAGAAACAATTGAAATTTTCGATACTAAATACTTTCAATTAAATATGATAGCAATTATATAGACTGGAGAACAAGTTTTTCCTTGAACAGTTTTTTCAAGCACATAACATTTTTCTGTCCCCGGAACAACTCCTGGTTCTCATTGACGATCCTACTGGCTGTGACAATAAATGAATTACTCATTTTCTCTGTTCGGTGTCGAGGTATTTCTAAAGTGTTAATGCCAGCTCCAGTGCTACTGGTATGAGAAGACGCACTGCCTAGCATATGGAATTCTGATGCCAAGTACTTTGGTATCTTTGTTTTCAGCAGTTTATAGCTAAGTGAGGCTATGTTCAATAGACGTCGCTGCTTTACTTTCAACCATCCGAGTTGCCTAAAAAATGGCGTGACGTGTTCATCATACTTTAGGTCATAGATGAAACGTATCGCTGCATTTAATGCTCTTTGCAGGTCATCATTATTCCTCTCTAGCATATCAGTATATAAACAGGAACAATACTCGAAATAAGGCAGTATCGGTGCCTGAACGAGCCTAACTTTCACGTATTGAGGAAAATGGTGGGCGAACTTCTTCAACTGGTGCAAAGCTTTGAAGGAAGCGTTTCGTGTGTTACTAATTTGTGCATCCCAGGACAAATTTTTGGTTACCATAACCCCCAGATCTTTTATTTTATCCTGGTAGTCAAGCACGACCCCGTCTACTTGTATTTGGCAAGCCTCATCAAGATTAATTAATTTAATCATGCGTGAGCTCCCCAAAATCATAGCCTTACACTTTGTTGGGTTCATCTTAAGGTTATGCCTTTTGCACCACTTTACCAATTTGGAAATCTCCGTATTCAATTTGGCAACTAAACCGTTAAGATTTGTGGGGTAGGCCGACGCAGAAATTTGTAGGTCATCTGCATACATCATATACTTTATTTCACTATGCACTCCCAATACCCTAACTATTTTATTTATATATATGATGAACCAGAGAGCCGACAGGAGGGAGCCTTGCGGAACACCAACCACTATTTCTCGCCAATTATATAGTAGCCCATCCGGTACACGCACTCGTTGCTTCCTCCCATTCAGGTGAGGAGGGGGAGAATGACGGAGTGAGAGGGGGGATGCAGAGGGAGAGAGAATTAGAAAGAGTAAGAGTGAGGGGGAAAGAGAGGAAGAGAGAGTTAGAAAGATTAAGAGTGAGGGGGAAAGATAGAGAGATAGTGAGAGGGAAGGGAGGAAGAGAGAAGGAGAGAGGGAGAAAGACAGAGTGCGAGTGAGAGGGAAGGGAGAGAGGGAGAAAGACAGAGAGATTGATTGATTATCTTTATTTATCCACCAGGGGAAATTAGGGCCATAAGGCCCTCTCTACCATTCCCCCTGGAATCGTTATACATCATCCTCTTGTGCTAAAAAATTACATTGCCCCACTGTTTTATATAATTTTCCGCTAAAGCGACAAATTTCTCTTCCCAAAAAAGCTCAATCATACCAAAACACCATTCATGCCAAACTAAATTACACTCATACCAACACATTCACGCCTACTGACACATAAACACTCACCTATTTGAGAGGGGTGAGTACTTTTATACTCCTCTCCCTCTCAGCAACTAAAACTAATATACACAACAACCAACCTCATTCATGCCAAACTAAATTACATTCATACCAACACATAAACACACAACTGCTGCTAGTCGAGAGGGGTGAGTAAAGCAGTAAAATATCTCTGAAATTGATTTTAAACGCGTTAACTGACCAAGTGGTGTTGAGAAATTCGGGGTTATACAGTCTGATGCTGTTTGCTGTGAAAGATTTATTAAACATACTTGTTCTATGAAGAGGGATTTGAAATTGTTGCCTGGCATTACGGGTAATACGAAAATCAATGTCCCCCATTGTGACATAGAAGTTTCTAAGATAAGTTGGTGTAGAAAATTTTAGAATTTTAAATAACGATACCGTGGTTCCCAGTTTAATCCGCTCAGCAATTTTTAACCACTACAATTTTATGTGAAAAGGTGAGACGTGTTGGTCTGATGACATCATTTTGTGCTTTTTGTGGGGAGAGAGAGGGAGTGAGAGAGAGTGTGAGGGAGAGAGTGAGATTTATTGGCCAGGGAAATTAGAGAGCTTTCTCTACCATTTCCCCTGAAATCTAGATACTAAAATTTCTCGTAGTTTTTTAACACAGCAATATATACATCTACTACCATCAGGCTATCAAACATCAAACAGTTTTAAATTGTCTCAATCGCTATTACGTTTTTTACTCGAAACTCTTTCTACGCAGAAACGCTCAATAAGCTCATTCATCAATTACTACAGGCACACCAAAGTAAGTTACTTCACACCAATACTGAAAACGTAAGTACGCACGCAATCTACAACCATACGATATAAATTACATGCTCACCGAAACTCCTCCAAGCATGCCGAAGGCGTGCACCGTTCGTTCCAGCTAGCCAGAAAATAGGTTAAAACCCCAGCCAGCCACATAAATGAACACAGAAAACATGCAATCTCATGAGACTGTGAGAGAGAGAGAGAGAGCGAGGGAGATCGTACTGTGCGATGGGCAGGCGCTCTCTTCACGTATTTCACGTGCTTCTGTTCTACACCGCTGACATGTACATGAACTGCTTAAACAAATAATGCGGTTTACGGAACTTCAGAACCTTGGAAGCCATGACTGCGGTAACCAACTTCTTCCTCTCCGTAATCTTCAACCAACCCACCGCATATAGGCTGGCGTTACGTGCTCATCCCGGCGAAATTTCAGTACGAAACGCAACGCTCCATTCTCAGCCTTAAGCAACTTGTTACCCACTCCGCTTCTCAAGTTGCAGTATGCTGCGGTCGCGCGATCGAAAAATGGAAAAACGACAGTCTGCAAACGTTTTTGGTGTAAGCTGGTAGAAGAACTTGAAAACGGAGTTGCACACGTACGTAATGTGGGCACTCCAGGAAAGCGTACTCTGCAAGAGCGCTTTCAGGTGTTTGAGCACATCTACTACCTCAAACTCTACTCTCCGTAGCATCAACATTGGAATTGTGCGCAGGTCAACCTTTGAAAATTCTTTGGAACATCCCAGTGACATCACTTTCGTTTTGGTTTTATTCCCGCAGCGTGGCATGGGGCTGTGACAACCTGCTGTGCTCCTTGAGGCCTCTATGCAACGGTGCTATCGTATCAGCGATATCTTCAATCACACATGATCGGTACATTTGTAAGTACCAGCGTACAGCTCCTAACCCGTCTCCAGTTGGAATCTGCCTGCTAAAGCTCTCAGATTTAACGTGAAGAGGGATCGTGAGAGCACGGAACCTTGAGGAGTGCCAAGTTCCACCTAAAGTTAAGGATAAGTGGCTACAGAGGACACGGGACCAAGCAGCTGGGAAAAAGTGGGCTCAACTCGTGAAAGAGCCAATACCACCAGGATTACCACGAAAGGATTTTGTTGCGAATTTTCGCATGGCTACAGGCCACGACTTTCTCCAGAGCCATTTACACCGTATTGGAGTTGCCGACTCGCCTGTGTGTCCCCTTTGTGATATGCAGGTGGAAATGGACGCTGGGCACTTAGAAGCGTGCCCAAAGCTTACACAATTACGACCAATAAATGACGATTCCTCAAGATGGAAGAAAGAAAGTTATATGTATTGGGCTGCACGGAGGGAGATGGCACTTTTGCCACCAACCGGCGAACGATAAAAAAAAAAAAAAAAAAACCCCTCCCTCCAAAATAGCACTTAACACTCTGTGTAGTACCTGATAAATTAGATTCAAACCACCTTACTTGGTCCGACTCCCCTCAAACCAATAAAATATATCTCTCCTCGCCACGTCGAAGGGAGAAGAGAAGTCAACAAGCACAAGTATTGTCACCTATTTCTCATCAATAGCTTTCCGGGTGTCGTCCAGCACACTAATTAAGGCAGTATCCGTACTATGCGAGAGAGAGAGAGAGAGAGAGAGAGAGAGAGTGAGAGAGAGAGAGCGAGAGAGAGAGAGAGAGAGAGAGAGAGAGAGAGAGAGAGAGAGAGAGAGAGAGAGAGAGAGACTGACTGACTGACTGACTGACTGACTTTCTTTATTGATCAGACAAAATTAGGACCTGTGGTCCTCTCTTCCATTTTATCTGAAGACATAGATTACACATTACGTTTAAATAATACAATCAAATTACAATTACAATCAAATAAGTCAAATAATAGAAAAGATAATTATTTTCACAAAAGAATAAAAACAGGTAACAAACGAAAATTTTAACATTGACAACTGACATAGGTGTTTCTTGAAATAACAAGTAAAAGGATTAAAACATTATAAACTTAATTATACCTTTCCAACAACTGCCATTTATACAACAAGAGAGAGAGAGAGAGAGAGCCGAGTAACTGATAACACGGAACCTGAGAGTTCACAGGACCCATTCAGATTTACATCAGTTGGTTCCCATTAGAAGAAGAAGAAAAACGGATTTACCTAAGAAAATCAAATATACAAATTGTGATTTACAAATCTGAAAAGCGTTACTGTCCAACTGGGGTACGTTATGGGCGGAACAAAGAGTAAATGCACTGAAAAAAGGGAGGTGTCAGGACCGTTGAAAAATGCACCGGGTGTCGACACATGCAGCCCCCTACAGACGCCACCCCGAAGGTGCAAACTGCGCCGGAGGCCAGAAATTATGTCAGTGAACCGGCAGTTGACGCCGCGACGGGGAATAAAAGTTGATAAAACGTTATAAAACTTTTTGTCGCGAGGGGTGAAAAACACAACAGGCGCGAATTTCGTTGGATTTTTGAGCGAGGTTTTCAAAAGCGAAGCGGAAAGGCATGAAGGATTCAAAGGGGGCAGGGGAGAGGCCGGAGGCACCATGTCCGAGCAATAGCCAGTCTCCGCCTCTCATCGTACACACGTCCTCGTCGACCACATGCAGCATTCATTACCTAATCGCACTCTGCTCTGCTCAGATTTACTTTTCATCTCCTCTCTTCGCCACTCAACTGAATTGTAGATATTATGATAATATTGGCTTACAAATTATGTTTGTTTTTCCATCGCAGCTCATTATGAAGTTACCGAGCGGCGGGAGAAAACGAGGGGAAGGGCCAACTCGCTCCGGCCGCTGGTTCCAACCTCCGCTTGTTTGACGATTCCGGCCATTGATTCAGTTTTCTATAACTGATATTGTGTCTCGAATTATGTACCATATTTGAAAACCAGTTGGAAACGAATGACGCAGGGTCTACCAGCACAAAATATGCCAATAATCCTCCAGAGGCAAACCCCATCAATTTTCAGTGCCGCAGCTTCTGCGCTGTACCAACTTACGTCCGAAAAGATGAAAAAGTAGACGATTCAGAACAACATACCAGAAGGCCGGTTTAGCAATCAGGTGATTGCATAGAGCTAGATAACCTAAAACTCGGAACACGAGAAAATACCCGGGGCGACGCATCGCACAGATTCCCATCACGTATTATTGCTCCAGCAACTAGTTCTAGTTTTTCCTCAGTTTCTTAGAACCCAGTAAAAGGTTCTTCAATTCATTGGGTCACCCTCACTTATGTCACCTGCATGAGTCTTCTTTGATGTCCACCATAGGTGAAGTAGTACCAAAAACCAGAAATCGCTTCCTCTCAAGTCTCTGGCACTGGGCCAGGACGCGGTAGGGAGTCTCCTCTTGTGTGCCACTCCACCTAAACCGAGGTCCATAACATACATGTGTTAGTTCCCCACAATCTGCCTTAGTCCCTTCCTCTCCATCCTCAGAAGACTCCGTCTCATCTCGCGTGTTTGGAGAGAGATAAAGCGTTTGGATTGATTCACTCCCACAGCATTCCAGACTGTCTGGTGCATTCTCCTGGAATATTCTCCCGCAGTCCTCATGACTAGTGACAGAAGTCTCACAGTGGGGAGATGGCCCTACAGGTACAGTAGAGGAACCTCGTGTGGTCCCCCCTCTCATTCCCAATGATCCCAGGAATCCAATACACGTTAACTCTATTCGTGTTTGCTATGGACTGCACTCCCCCACCACTTTTGACGTCATGCGGTAGTTCGTCATTCTAGACGACGTTTGACTATCAGTCATAATGTTAATGTTTTATCGCTCTAGAATTACCAAATATTTTTTTCTCAAAAATAGCTCTGAAGATTTTGATTACATTTTTTATATAAATAGCTCCTGATGAGGCTACAATGCTATCCGTGGGAAGATGACGAGAGCAATACAATAAATTACCAAACATTTCGACGAAAATCGATTTTGGCGTAGTTTTTCCATTCAAATGTTACTAGGACAGTCAGAAAAATTCAGGTGGTACTGCAGTCATGTACTTATACGATGAGGTAGACAGAAATATCATATATACACCGGTCATGCTCCGCATACATAGTTCCCTTTCATGATGTGGTGGAATTAGCTCGACAAAGCTAATCCCCCCCTCCCCCTTCGGCAGCACCCTTCGTACTCGTACAAAGTAGAGCTCTTAAAATTGAACTGAAGATGGATCCCTCTGATGTGCTGATCTCGGGCCATGTCCTCGTGTTGTGCGATGCGTCGCCCCAGATATTTTCCTGTGTTTCGATCATTTTAAATTGTCGCACCAAATTAGTTTTTTCCGGACGGTGTACAAAAAAGGTCGTTATATTGTTCTGGGACTAATCGGTAGGAGTAGGTCAAGATATTAAGGGCAGTTAAAAAGTTTGGGGCCTCATTCGCTTTTTATGGAAGAAACGTCTTTGGCAACCGCTTTATAATACGAAACCAGTTATATCCGTTTCACTGCATTTGTCGAGTGAGTTGCTCAATCGGCCATTTGAACGCTTGCATGTACATCGTCAGTGAACCGGTAGCAAACACGTTTTCTAGGAGAAGGATATTCAGTCTTCAGTGAAAGTTCAGTTCCGACGTTCACGAAGTTGTTCAATAATTTTGTTCTTAGCTCGTTCACATTTTCACCTGTCAGGCGACACTGGAAAGTAATCGTCGGATGGACGAGCGCCGTGGAGTGATGGACGTGGCGTCGTGGAATGGGAGCGCCAGGATGGAGTGATTGGGCTGTGACGGTTATAAGGCGGGGAGTGGGATGGGGGTTTCTGTACTAATTAAGTTGAGGCCTCAGTGTAAAGCAAAGGGAAGGAGGTCGAAGAGCCCGTGCTATTAGCCAAGTATCCATTTCATGCCCCAGGGGTTGACAGAGATGGATTGACTGGTTCATTAATAAATATCACGTACCTTCAAACCTCATTCCATCATCTCTTCCCGTCGTCTCTTGTCCCTCGCCAATGGCCATCCATCCATCGCACCGCACAGCAGCCGCTATCATCGCTCCCGACTTTTGCATAACTAATGATCCGCCGAGGGTTTGAAAAATAATAAACAATACAACCGCACCTTCGCTATCATCTCACCGCCCGCCCATGTTGGATGGTTTTCCCAAAACCTCATTGTCAATTCAAGTATCACTCAACAGAAATTCGCTCTTCGGCCTCCCTCAAATTATATATATTTCCTCGTGGGAAGGAGCGGGGAATCGTTGTAATTGACCCCGTTATCATATTCTAAAAACTGAAGCTATTCCAAATTGAGTGTCGCATCCATAGTCATCAATAGAGTCTTAGATACTCGCTTCTGTCTAATTTAGGGCACTGTGTGTTGCAATGTGCGTTCTAAGGCTGTGTCAAGCTTAACGATATTTTACAGTATGGCGTGGGGACAGTCGCCATGAGATGAACTAGTCCTGCCAAGGTTCATGATGTAGTCTAGTATCACGTCTAATTCCTTGTCAAAAACATAGGCGGGCGCTATATCTTCGTTCAACGCATTGTTACAAGAACATTTATACAGAACAAAATGTAGGGACTAGGTAGCTGAGTGTACTCCGTAAGTTTCGTCGAAATCGTCAGAGCCGTTTTTGAGACATCGGAATACCGATAAATTAATATTCGACAAATCTCCTTTTCTGAGTTAACTTGGTTTATATCTCCGTTCAACATATATATATACAGAAATAATTATGAATAACGAAATGTGGGTATGGGTGACTTAAAGACACTCCATTAGAATTTATCACATCTGGTGAATAAGTTACCCTGAAATTCACGGAAATGTTCGAAAAAACGTTATTTTCGACACATTTTAATTTTTATCTCTGTTCAATGGACTGTCAGAGGAACATTTATTGAGAACAATATGTAGGTATTAACTATTGGAAAACATCTAGAAAGTTTGGTGATAATCGTTGAAGCCATTTTGCAAAAAAGCGTAAAAAACCTATTTTTGCTTCATAGGCCTATATCTCCGTTCACCGTATTTTCATGGAGATATGTATGCAGAAGACAAGTTAGGTATTGATTAGTAGAAGATAATTTGAAAGTTTAATCAAAATCGTTAGAGCCGTTTTCGAGAAAAATGCGAAAAACCTTAGTTTTTAGTACATTTTCGTCCCCCCACGTCCTTCCCACCGGCCGAAATCGTCCATAACCTTATTTTGGTGTCTATAAAAAATAACGAACAAAACAAAAAAAGAACCAGCTCAATCGGATCAGCCGTTCTCCCGCAAATCGAACTACTGACGCACACACACGGACCACGCGCCGAAATCAGGTTTTTTAGACTCAGTAGGGTCTGAAACGTAAAGATCTGAAGATAACCCAAATTTTTTTTTGGGCCGATTACTATACTTTCCTTCCCTTCGGGTAGCGGAAAGTAATGACGGTTCCTTAACATTCGTTCATCAGTCGAGCACAGCACTCCACCGAACCCACACCTGTGAGGGACGGCAGGTCATGATTTAGCCAGTCTTCGGTTGGGACATGTTGCCCATGTGTCACCACGCGGAGGTCTTTGTGAGAAAATAAGTAAAGCCGCTCATTGAAGCCATCATTTCCCGTAAGAAACTAGCTCGTCCAGTGGTCTAGCTAAGCCTTTTTTCTCCTAAGCTATCACGAATGTTGGGAAAATACTCGCACCTGTCACGGCCCTCCGGCGAGGATCCAGAATCATTTCCGATTCATCTAACGCCCATGTATTTAGCGTGGCAGGCTTAGCGGTCATTACGAAATACGGAAATATCTCTTCACTCTCGACTTGTCCATCATGCGCTCAATGGCCAGTGGTTGCTTGGAGTGCTTCAGTGGATGCTGTAGTGTAGACCTTGGTGATCCAAAGGAACGCAGCTCTTTCGACTGAGTGTGACTTTGCTAGCGAGACAAGGGGCAAATCGCTGGCACTATCCGAATATTGGATAAAGAGAAGGGAAGTGACACTACCAGGTTATCACAGGAGAAGGGCTGAGTCGTGGCATCATCACTTCGACGGGATATCGGATGTTCATCCTGCCTTAGAGGTTTGGGAGGCAAACCAAGAAGGACAAATCTTCGCGACGCAGTACCAGAAGCTCATTGAGTTGAAGTATTCATTGTGTGTATCAGCTTATCTGCTGCACCTCCACCTCCTAGTTGCTAATGTCGCGGGCATGATTGAAACCATCGCATCAGTGAAGACGAAATATTCGTAGAGAGATGAACTAGGCGAGGGCAAGTTGCAAGGGCGCTGTAGCACGTGGGGAGTCGTGAACAGGCTATCGAGCTATTAGAATCTGTCAGAAAGAGAAGGTCGTGAGTACAAATATTGCTTTCATTGGAACCACTTTAAAACCTCGGCGCTCAACGCGGAATCTATAAGTAAGTAGGATTTTGTGTTAATTAAATTACAACCCTTAATAATTATGTACTGCCGAAATAACCCGCAACCTGCCTTTTACAAGTTTTTGCGTTGCAATCCGGTCAATTTAATAGTTTCTGTGAGACTTCTCCTCATTAAAAGCGGTCCTTGAATTTCGTACTCAAATTCATCTACGTTCGCCTTCCCCATTTATTGACTCGATTCAGCCGTCCAATAGCTTTCATTTCCTTGCGCCACTCGAGGAACCCCCCCCCCCTGACGCAACTTCCCTCCCCATTTCAGTCATTTTGTAATGCATTTTCATTTCCCGTGCCTTGATTTTGATTTGGACTCGTGAGAGCTTCCAAGGAACCTCCAAAAATAACAATTCTCGTGTGTTACAGTACCACCTTTGAATGTTTTCACCAATTCTACCTAGAAATAGCGACTCTACCACTTTTCATTGTTTTCTATTTTTTCGATATATAATTACAAACCTCCACAGAGCGAAAAATAATTGTTAGCGTCTTACCAGTTGGTAACGAGGGGGTAAGGAATGTTGTTCATTCGAAAAACCTGAAATCACCTTCATTTTTTCACACAGGCGGCAATTTAACAACCAAAATTCAATTAAAATATTCATAATTGAATGTAATTGAGTATTCGAGTGCTCGAGGAAATAGTGGGAACCAACAGATACAATAGGATTGTATCATTATTTCGTTGCTATTCGCCGCCGTGAAACTGTAGACGATGTGAAGAGGTAAAGGTCGAAGAGCAAAGGGCAGTTTCGTGCAGTTTCTGCAGTTTCCCTAACGTCATTATTATAAGCCGCGGCCACTCAAACACATACAATGAGCGTGTTGTTATCTGATTCTCAATTTTTGAAAATTGTTAGGATCGACGTCCGAATGTCGATGTGAACAATAAATATCTGGTGCGTAGCAACACACAACTTTCCGCCACCCCTTTAAGTTCGAACACCACCTACATAGACGGGCGCTATATCTTTGTTCAACGCATTTCTACAGGAACATTTATGGAGAACAAAATGTAGGGAATAGTTAGCTGAGAGTACTCCGAAAGTGTGATCGAAATCGTAAGAGCCGTTTTTGAGAAAATTGGAATACCGATAAATTAATATTCGCCTAATCTCCTTTTCTGAATTAACTTGGCTTCTATCTCCGTTCAACATATATATACAGAAATAATTATGAATAACGAAATGTTGGTTCAGGTAACTAAAAGACACTCCATTAGGATTTATCACATCTGGTGAAAAAGTTACCCTGGAAGTTACGGAAATGTTAGAAAAAACGTTATTTTCGACACTTTTGACTTTTATCTCTGTTCAATGGACCGCCACAGGAACATTTAATGAGAAGAATATGTAGGTATTAACTATTTGAAAACATCCTGTGAGTTTGGTGAAAATCGCTGAAGCTGTTTTGCCAAAAAGCGTTAAAAACCTATTTTTGCTTCAGGGGCATTTTTGCTTCATATCTCCGTTCGCCGTATTTCCATGGAGATATGTATGGAGAAGACAAGTTAGGTATTGATTAGGAAAAGATAATTTGAAAGTTTGATCAAATCGTTAGAGCCGTTTTCGAGAAAAATGCGAAAAACCCTAGTTTTTGGTACATTTTCGTCACCCACCCCCTTCCCATCGGCCGAAATCGTCCGTAACCTTATTTTGGTGTCTACTAAAAATAACGAACAAAACAAAAAAAGAACCAGCTCAATCGGATCAGCCGTTCTCCCGCAAATCGAACTACTGACGCACACATACACACGGACCACGCGCCGAAATTAGGTTTTTTAGACTCAGTAGGGTCTGAAACGTAAAGATCTGAAGAAAACCCAAATTTTTTTTTTTTGAGCCGATTACTTTCCTTCCCTTCTGGTAGCGGAAAGTAAAAAGGAAGAATGACGAATCATACTTAAAATTCGGATTTACGTCGACAGTAAGTTCAGACGAGCCTTCTCCACGATGGGTTGTTTGTTTCGACAGTAAACACGAAAAGGTAAAGAAAGACTTGGAGTATTTTAAACGTGTTTTGGAACATCTCTAAAGTAGGGAAACCACTACGAAACAGTTTTCTGGCGCAGTCAGCCTCACCATTGGTGAAAATCTTATCCTCCCTGCTGCATTAGAAATCGTTTCTTGCATATTTGCACAACTATGAAAAATGCACAACTGTCAAATGATACACAAAAGAACAAGTTGTTCAAACAAGACGAGAAAGTTCGTGCTGCTGAATACAAATCGATGAAACGACAGATATCGCTGGCTTAGCCCAATCCATCGGTGGAATGTGCGGTCATGAAGTATTTGAAGGTCTTTCATTTTGTTAGCGACTAAGAAACGTATTCGCACTTTTGGATTCTTTCTTTTTTCGAGGACCGGCTCGATTGGAAAAACCTCGTGAGTTTAAACTCCTTTGTCAAGATATGGGCAGTCTTCGTGAAAACTTGTTACATGCTGAAGTTCGCTGACTTTCACGCGGAGAAGTGTTGTCTCGTGTGTTCGAACTACACAAATAATTGGATATTTTCTTCGCACAGCACACTTTATCATCAGTACTGATTGTCTTTGATTGGCTTATGGGTTTATTATTCATTCTGAATAATAACCCTATGTTTTCGGTCACGAAAAATTTTTTACAACCCCCCCCCTCCCCTCCTCAAAATTTGATACTGAACGTTTCAAGACATGGGGATTCCAAATTTGCAATGTCCGTCCGCCGTCCGGGCCGTTTTATGCCTTTAACGTGGTCCAAAAAATCCGTTCTTTCGCACATAAATCCCATTTGCTATCTAGTTGTGCCTGCCATCTCAGCAATACGATCGGACGAAGCCCATGGTTGTTATGGACAAAAATGGTTTAAAAAATTAACGAAACGCAGTATAATCGCAAATAAGCCGTGTTTCGTATCGTTTTCAAGGTATTTTTACATCCTGGGTCGAATGGAATGAGTATCAGACGTGTACAACTGCGAATAGAGAAATTACAGTAATTATTAGAGTCAACTAATTGAAAGAACTCGCGAGAACTGCAGTGGAAGTCAACGTTTCGTCGTTTGTACTCCCCCTCCCCCTCCCGGCTCATCAAAACCACCCCCCACCCACCCCCACCCCCCGCTCGACTCGCAACGTCGTGCCAATTGCCGAGGGTTCACTGGAAGTCCCCGTCCCAATTTCCCCGACTCTTTTTGCCCGACGGGGCGGAGGAAGGTTAGAACCAATGAGGCCGGCACTTCCTCTGCACACCTCTACATTGGTACTCCCTCCCTCCCGTTTCATAAAAACCACCCACCAGCTCGACTCGCCATATCGTGCCAGTTGCGTAAAGCGCATGGAATATTTAGTTTCCGTGGTTCCATTGTAGCCAGGTCATGTTTCGTATGGTTTACTAGTGTTTTTCGATGCTGAATCGAATGGAATGGGTCTCGAAGCAGTAATACTAGGTCAAGCTGTTCATGAGAATAATGAACCGTTGTGTAATAATTTGCAGGGTTTTTGATTGACGTTTTTTGAAAAATCTCGCGTCCATGCAAGGCAGTGTTTCCGATTTTTCCTATGTCGAAAACAAAACAAACGCAATGATTAAAAACATAACAATCCCTGAAAATGAGTTAGAAAACAACATATGTAATACTTTTGAAAGATTGAACTCATTCTTGAAAGAAAATGAAAAAAAAAAACTGATCCACTTTGGCTGAATTTAAAACTCAAATTCGACACCACCTCAGCTGATCAAAGACCTGTATGAGAGAATACTTCTCACCTACAGACAAAACATTGGACTGGATACGTGATCCCTTTTAGTTTGATTCTACAGGCAACGTTCTGGAAGGAACCACTAATCGAATTATCATGCGCTTTAACGTTAAAAAACAAATATTTGATTGCTCCGTTGCAAGATTTTTGGATCGGTGTTGGAAAGGAGCACGAGGAACTTTCAAAGATTGCTGTGAACTTTCTCATTGGATTTTCAACTACCTTCCTGTGTAAAAGAGGCTTTTCGATCTTAATATATCTAAAAAGTAAGCAACAAAAACAAGCTTAATGTCGGTTGTATTTAACAAAGCCCGAGCCGAACATTGACGAACGATATAAAAAGAAGCAAGCTCATGCTGTAATTAGTTGCTCCCCTATTTTTGAAAATATTGCGTTTTCGTTGTTGAAATATATAGCGATTTCTTAGTACCAAAATGGTTTTTAATTCAATCCATCCTCTCCCCTCTCACCGATAAAAAGAAAATTTTAAATTTTCTTCAAGGGGTGCAGTATTTTAAAAAGATTGAGAACCCTTGCTCTTGAATATTTACGGATAAATGTGTCAAAAACCGTACGCGGTAAAATAAGACTTTTAACCCAAAACGCAAAAAAGAAATGCGGTCTTTTGCGCACCTTCAAAACATTCCACTCAGAAATCTCGCTCTCTCTCTGTCTCTCTCTCCTCCAAAGTATACGTGATGAGTATGTAATTTATATCGTATGGTTGTAGATTGCGCGTGTACTTATGTTTTCCGTGTTGGTGTGAATGTAACTTATTTTGGTGTGCCCGTAGTAATTGATGAAGGAGCTTATTGAGCGTTTCTGCGTAGAGAGAGTTTCGAGTAAAAAACGTAATACCGATTGAGACAATTTAAAACTGTTTCATGTATGATGATGGCTCGATGGTGGTAGCTGTATACATTGATGTGTTAAAAAACTACGAGGAATTTTTGTGTATTGATTCCAGAAGAAATGGTAGGCAGGGCTCTCTAATCTCCCCTGGCCAATCACTCTCTCTCTCTCTCTCTCTCTCTCTCCCTCTCTCTCTCTCTCGTCGACGCTCGACGTCGATGCTTGCGGGATCCTTCATTGTGCAGGGAGCGAAACTATTTAATGATAACGTTGAACTGTTTGATCTGACGCGAAAATTGGAGACGTCCAAGGACAAATTTAGAGAGAGATTATTGGAAGCTTATTAACATTATAACATTTTATGCAGATTAAGATAGCGAAGCGTGCACAAAGATTGTTTTGGAAATTAATACCTACAGTATCTAGTTACCTAGAAATGTATGTAAGTCCTTCGCATCCACTCTTATTAATACAATTGTGTGCGTACAAAATATTTTAATTGCATGTTGTTACTTAGTTACTGCTGTTTAGTGTTATTCAAGTTAAATCTGTGTTGTCTATAGTATCGGTTAGGAATGTCACTGCTGAGCAGGGGAGGAATATACCAGTATTCACCCTTCTCAAATTCAGCAGTAGGTCGGTATGATAGTGTGTATGACTGACAGCGAGTAAGTGGGTGGCCTCAGCCGGTCCCGGAAAGGCGGGATAGGATTAGACTAGGGCTAAGTTATTTCGTTTATTTATTCACGTGTTTACTTAATCAATTTATTTTATGATTTCATTGTTATTATGAGTTTTTTACCTTTCTATTGATTTTCAGGGCAGTCTCAGGACCTCCCTCGGGATAACGCTCTGTAGGTCAGGTCGGAGGGAGGTCCTTTGGTAGGTTGGGCCAGGGACTCGCTGGGGCTCTTTCACCCACCCCAACCAGCTGGTATGAAAGGTGTTTGTCTGCATTGTGTGTGTGCATGAACGTTGATGAGTTGTGTTTTTAGTTTAGTCTAAATGTAAAGAGTGGTGTGAAGGTTATTTGTTTCTTGTCAGTCATATAATGTAACACACGCGTAGGTATAGAGGTTTTTTTTTGTAATAAGACTTCAGGAGAAGTGGAAGAGAGGGCTGCATAGCCCTAACTTCCCCTGATGGAAAAATAAAGTTCTTCAATCTCTCTCTCTCTCCCTCTTTCTCTCTCTCTCTCTCTCACTCTCTCTCTCTCTCTCTCTCTCTCTCTCTCTCTCTCTCTCTCTCTCTCTCTCTCTCTCTCTCTCTCTCTCTCTCTCTCTCTCTCTCTCTCTCTCTCTCTCTCTCTCTCTCTCTCTCTCTCCTCTCTCTCTCTCTCTCTCTCTCTCTCTCTCTCTCTCTCTCTCTCTCTCTCTCTCTCTCTCTCTCTCTCTCTCTCTCTCTCTCTCTCTCTCTCTCTCTCTCTCTCCAAATATCTAAAACTGCTCGATCCTGGTTCTGGGTTAACATCCCAGGAGCATGCCCATGCTACCAGGCGCGACCACGGGTAGTGGATAGTGGAACGGCCACAGCATTGTCCCCAGCGCATGTCCCAGCTGGGAATAAGGTCAGCATGCTGACTGAATAAGCAGCCGCGAACAATGGGCAAAACCCAAGAGATCGCAGAAGAGATCCTGAACAAAGGACTCGAAGGCAAGCGGATCTACATTTTCTCAGACAGCCAGGCCGCCTTAAAGGCCATCGCAGCCTATAGTTTTAGTTCTAAGCTGGCATGGGAATGCCTCCATGCGCTCAAGCAGCTCGGCGCCCGTAACAGGCTCTCTCTCATTTGGGTGCCGGCTCGCAGGGGGCATGAGGGCAATGAAAAGGCTGACCGCGTCGCAAAAAGGGGTGCAGAATCCCTACCCATCGGGCCTGAACCTCACGTGGGTCTGACGAAAAGTCACCTGAACCGTCTGGTTGCTCGATGGGAGATACAGGAAAATGGCGCCGCATTGGCATCTCCAGCCATGACTATAACAGGCGAAAAGGCTTTTCACGCCTTCCTATCAAAGGGCGAAGGCGATGCTGACACTCTCTAGACAAGATCTGAGAGTACTGATTAGCTTCCTCACCGGGCACTGTCCACTCAGATATCACCTCAACAAGATGGGCATCTCAGAGGCGGTGGAATGCAGACTCTGCGGTGAGGAGGACGAGACAGCAGAGCACATCCTATGTGAATGCCCTGCCTTGGCAGCAAAACGCTTTGAATACTTCGGTCAGGGGACCACTGAACCCCAAACCTTAGCGGACTCAGCGGTGAAGGGCATACTCGGCTTCCTAAGGGGGGCGGGTATGTACGACGCCTTCTACTAAGAAAGGGCCAGCGTCACAATAGGCCCATATGCGGCCGCAGTGACAAAGGGACTTGTCCCACACGCCCTCGGGTCAAAAAAAATAAAAAAAAAAAAACTGCTCGATAAAGCAGTTTAGTTGGCTTGATAGAATTTAGGACTCCCAAAAATAATCCACAACCATACCCCTCTTGAATACGTCGAGTCTGCAAGTGTCTTGGGAATCTCAGGCGACAATAATCTATCATGGGATCTTCAAACTACGTCGACCTGCAATAAGGCTTTCCCCAGCATCCACCAACTACGGCCAATTGCCACGGATTTTCCCGCGTAAGCAACTAGTGCAAACCACTAGTGCCACGCTCGGTCAGTAACTGGAAATTGGTCGGGGATTCGCTGACGCTGTTCCAGTTCAAGCGCGAATGGAAAAATGGGCGACACGCCTATCACAATGTGAAAGAAAAGACTTTCCTTCGAGCCCCCTCGTTCTTCGAATCAATGATCGGATTTTCCGGGGATTCGCTGAACTCTCAATAAATTAGTTCATTAAAAGAGTCCGGTCCAGGGGGGAGATGTAATGACTGACTCCCATTAAAAGGCACCATCCCGATCGTGGTCTAATTGTTAAGACAATGGTTCATAAACCGGACGAATGTCGGTTTATTGGATCGGAGCTCCTCGCGATTGCAGTAATTTTTGCCCGAGTCAGCGGATCTTCAAACATCTCCAAACCCCCCTCAGTACAACTGCGTGCCGACGAGCGTGTACCCCCACATTACCGACGCCTTGGTTGGCTAAAAATTAGGGAGGAAAAATTGCTTCAGATACCTGCCATGCTATTTAAAATATTAAAAACGAAAAAAACCGCTGTACGCATATTAACAAGTTTGTGTTTTTCAACCAACGAGACACCCGATCGAAAAACAAACTTTTAAAAATCCCGGCGCACCGTTCATCATACTCCAGGTTTTTTGTGGCACAGGCATGTAATTGTATAACCACCACATCGATATGTTGGACATGAGTAAAAAGGTGGACAGTTTCAAAATTAAAAGAAATGTTAATTAAGGAGTACTGAAGAATTGTACGTAGAAGAAAGTTATTTTAGTTTAATTTGTAAACGAATGCAGCTGATTAATATTTGTGAAGTTGTTCAGGGATGATGGACGAGAGGGTCCGTGGCCCGAATCATCCCTGACTGTTGAATAAAATAATTCAATCTCTCTCTCTCTCTGGTAATAATGTTCGTCAATCGCTCAACCGCCTCGCGACGCATCGAGATTCCTCTCGTCCTGATTAGGTTCCACAACAATCGGGTGAGGTTGAGTTGCCCTCCCTCGTACAGGAGACATTTCGCGACCCATCGACGCCCTTTCTGAAGCCACTCTTCTTGCTGTCTTGAGTTTATCAGTCATCAGTTGCGCCAACCGCATGTTCATACGCATTTATTCTGTGCCATTCCATTCCTTTCTCTGATTGGTTTGGTTGGGCAGTCTCTCGTTGTTATATTTCTATTTGTCACTAAATACATTTAACTCCCACCTGCTGTGGTCTCCTAAGAGTTCTGAGTGACACACTCGAACCCGCACGAAGTGAGAAAAGATAATGCCTGGAGAATGAAGTGTTTAGTGTGCGGAGATGGTGTAGACTATGTTTTTCCCTATTTGAGCGTTTTGTACGGCCATGCCGAGGTCTTTCATCTAATAACGCCCCTCCAGCCGGACGAGAGTTCTAAATCAGGCGGATCCTCAAGAGGAAATTTCCGTAATCATTCATCCGAATCGTTCGCCTATCAAAAAGAAAGGTATCAACAGATAGATACCGGCCGGCCGTTAGCTCGCGTAACCCTGTGAACTTGTTTGCAGTCAAATTAAGTAATGACGTTCGGGTTTGAAGAAACCTGGAGAAAAGCAGGGGGTTTGTCGAATAAACATTATTACGTCCAGGTTTAATATTGATACAAGGGAAGAGAAGAGAAGAGAAGGGCGAGAGGTTCAAACAAACATTGGAGGCCGCCGATAAAGAAATCAATGTCAGGAGCGGTCATGGAAGAGAACAGAGGGCAGAGGAGGGACAGCTCGTGTTGGTAGCCACCGCCGACCGAGTTTCTTGGGCCCTGCAAACCTTCGTCTCTCACAGACCCCCCCCCCACCATCGACTGTACAGACTGATGAAATATAATAACGTAAATATAGCGATAAATACAACACAAGCCAACCTCTATAAGTGAACCTACTCAGTCAGTTCCGCCTATTCAGGTTTTGAGTGAACTGTACAACCTCTTCTTTCGACCCGTTTCTCAAAATAACGATAACCGCCTTGCCAACCGCTCACGGTGTTGAATAATCAAAAAACTAATGGATTCCCCCCTAATGGATTCCCTAACAACGCTGATTGGAACCAGCCAAATCCACATGTCACACGGTGGCAGCCAACCAAATCCACATGTTACATGGAGCATACCAACCAAATCCACATGTCATATGGTGGCAGCCAACCAAATCCACATGTCACAGGGACCATACCAACCAAATCCACATGTTACATGGTGGCAACCAACCAAATCCACATGTTACATGGTGGCAACCAACCAAATCCACATGTCATACGATGGCAGCCAACCAAATCCACATGTTACATGGTGGCAACCAACCAAATCCACATGTTACATGGAGCATACCAACCAAATCCACATGTTACATGGTGGCAACCAACCAAATCCACATGTCATACGATGGCAGCCAACCAAATCCACATGTCACATGGAGCATACCAACCAAATCCACATGTCATACGATGGCAGCCAACCGAATCCACATGTCACAGGGACCATACCAACCAAATCCACATGTCATACGATGGCAGCCAACCAAATCCACATGTTACATGGAGCATACCAACCAAATCCACATGTCATATGGTGGCAGCCAACCGAATCCACATGTTACATGGAGCATACCAACCAAATCCACATGTTACATGGACCATACCAACCAAATCCACATGTCATACGATGGCAGCCAACCAAATCCACATGTTACATGGAGCATACCAACCAAATCCACATGGCATATGGTGGCAGTCAACCAAATCCACATGTCACAGGGAGCATACCAACCAAATCCACATGTCATACGATGGCAGCCAACCAAATCCACATGTCACATGGTAGCAACCAACCAAATTATCCAGTCACATGATTGCACCCAATCTAATTCATACCAAATTCAACCTGCTGATAATTGAAATTGAGGCAGCATAATACTGCTGCTATCTTGCAACCCGTCTCATCTCTTTCCATTCTCATACATCTAAGAATACGCCGATGGGCAGGCCCGCTGACGCCAACTGCGAATTCGGCCAAGAAACGATGATTCTTGGTAGGATCGAGCTAATACTCAACAGTCGACCTGTGTGCCTGGTTGGTCACTCTTCTGAATCATATTTGCTCACTCCCACTCTCCTGATGGTTGTCGTTCATCCCTCACGACAACGAGGTGAACTTCTTTCGTTTCCTCAAAATCGTCGTAATTCGTCAAAGACGTATGTAATGTATAAGATGTAAGAGGGATACGTATTCCGCAGCAGGAGTGTATGATGGGTGCAACGTCGACTTTACGAGGGAAGTTGCGAGGTGCTTCGTACCAAATGGAAGAGTTTAAAGGTTAAGACGAAAAGTAAACTAATTTTGTGTGCTGTCGCAAACGGGATTTTTTATTTATTTCGCTTTGTTTGGCGGTTCTCCCCCCTCCCCCCCCCCATCACAAGGGGGTAACTTTCCAACGATTGCGACTGCCTCGAACGAAATTCAAATTTGAAAGGGCGAACGACGAGTCGAAGTAGGAAGTCGCCGCATGACTGCGAGTTGGGGGACCTCATTGTGGAACCTGCGGGGTAATCAATGCAGGAGTTTGCCCATTGGAGTGGCCCGCCCTCTTCAAATATGTCGGTTTACTCCCACTCCTGCCTCTCCCGTTGCTAAGGGGCGCCTCCTCCCCCCTTTTAATTCCCCCCTCTTCATCCACCACCCGTCTAAAACTCGCGCTCTCCCCGCCGCACCCCGTCATTCGTCCTCCCCATTACTTCGCCACCCCGCCGCGCCGCCAATCGGTTTTCGGTCCCCTTCTCCGCTCGACGCCCTAAAATCGTTCGCCCCTCGTCGTCCAACGGTGCGGCGGTTGATTGTCAGTTAGCCCGAAGGCCGTGACGTCTTGAGGGGGTCGCCCTTTTCTCGCCCGGAACTTCTCGTCGCTGCGACGTAAATGTAACTGTTCCAAACCGTGAACGTAACGGCTCACCGATGAACCAAATGCAGGTTCCTATTCACCAAAGCACACTCGACAACATTGGCGAAGCATCACACAACGTTTCTCAAGTACCACTACAATTAACGGAAAGCGCCATCCAAAAGGTTTTAAAAACACGGGGAAGCTCAGGGAAAAGTAGAATATCTGGAGAGAAAAAATATACTTTTTTCAGCCCCACGTCAATTCGATTCGATTTTTATCTCCCTAGCAACTAATAAAATCGGGTTTTCATCAATTTAATAACCTCCCCGAAATACTGTCGAGAGTTCAGAGCTTCACCAACTAACACTAACGCTCACTAACCACTCAAATGGATTTCAACATCTTCGATCAAATTTTAACACGTTTAGCACGGTCTAAGCGCGTTTAACTATACATCATCACTTCGAGTGGCAATGTCAGATTCTTGTACTATTTTACAATTTTTTTAACTAGGACGCTTCCTGCTCGAGCGCTTGTCTTTCGAAGAAGACGATGATGATTAATATAATTTCTCTTTCGGCGCCCCTGACGGAAATGGTGTGACGAGTTCAATTATTTGGACGGTACCGATTGTCGTAAGAAATCGTCACCAGCGTACTGGAATACCAGGCAGACAAGGAAACCTCCGTGTGCTCACCGCGGCGAACAAAAATGCTCACCAACGAAACAAATTTCGTAAACGTTTTGTAATTGATGTTCCTCTACATTTTGCGTCAGATTGACGTGACAACCAAATTAAGAAGATACTGATGATACAAAAGTAGAGGTATCCGCTCTATGTCAGTCCATTTATACACAATTTCCTAGGCCTTGCTCTCCCCAACTTACTTCTCATTTATTTATTATTTATTCTCACTTTACAAAATGAGATACGGGAATGGTCGCAGTAGTAAAACGTAACAAGTTATAGGTATTCATAATTTTATCACGTTAGAAGGAAAAATATTTCCGAGAGAGCCGGCTCTGCTCATCGCATCAGAAAGTTATAGGTTAATGGCACCCAGGAGTCAGGATTTTGGCGTACAGGGAATAGACACACATTAGACATAGTCATTCTCCCTTCCTCCGAGTTTGAGCACTGATATTTTCACTTCACGCGTCCTTACCAGTTTTAGAAATTCTAATTCGCCTGTTCAGGGCTGAAGGTGCATCGCCGGGATGTACGGTTACGGGGCCGTTTAACGCAACACAGGACGTTGAAAAGACGCCAAATTACCCGACCGTAATTTCATTACTCCATTGTTTTTACGATGCGGCTTATCTCTTGGTGAAATCGAAAGGAGGTAATCGTGGCTCAATTTTCCAACTTCCGTTATCTAGCCTGCGGTTTTGGTGAAATCTGCCCTGACCGATCAACCCACAAACAACAACTTGAAACGGAAGTTCCTTCTATCGGGAGATACCGTTGGTGAATCTCCGTGTGCATCTTTCGATGAATGCGCACGTTGACACGACAACGTTCTGCGTGAAATGGAATTTATTGTGCTGTCCAGCATTGAGCAATCGGTGCGCAGGTGATGTATAAGACTCTCAACATGATTAATTTGGGAAGGATCGTGTTGACCGCGTTGGAATTATCGGGTACTAAAGTAATCGAACGGTTCGTAGCAACACCCAACTTTCCGCCACCCCTTTAAGATCGAACACTCGCTACGTATGCGGGCGCTATATCTTCGTTCAACGCATTTCTACAGAAACATTTATGAAGAAAAAAATGTAGGTATTAACTATTCAAAAATAACTTGAGAGTTTGGTGATAATCGCTGAAGCCGTTTTGCCAAAGAGCGTAAAAAACCTATTATTGCTTCATAGGCCTATATCTCCGTTTCTCCAGATGTTCATGGAGATACGTATGGAGAAGGAAAGTTAGGTATTGATTAGTAGCAGATAATTTGAAAGTTTAATCAAAATCGTTAGAGCCGTTTTTGAGGAAAATGCGAAAAACCCTGAGTTTGGTACATTTTCGTCCCCCCACCCCACCCCCTTCCAATCGGCCGAAATCGCCCATAACCTTATTTTGGTGTCTACAAAAAATAACGAACCAGCTCACACGGACCACGCGCTGAAATTAGTTTTTTACTTTCCGCTACCCGATGGGAAGGAAAGTATTTACTAAATCGGGTCAAAAAAAAAAAAAAAATTGGATTTTCTTCAGATCTTTACGTTTTGATCTAAAAACCTAATTTCAGCGCGTGGTCCGTGTGTGTGTGTGTCTGTAGTTCGATTTGCGGGAGAACGGCTGATCCGATTGAGCTGGTTCTTTTTTTGTTTTGTTCGTTATTTTTAGTAGACACCAAAATAAGGTTATGGACGATTTCGGCCGATGGGACGGGGGGTGGGTGACGAAAATGTACCAAAAACTAGGGTTTATCGCATTTTTCTCGAAAACGGCTCTAACGATTTTGATTAAACTTTCAAATTATCTTTTACTAATTGATACCTAACTTTTCTTCTCCATACGTATCTCCATAAAAATACGGTGAACGGAGATATGGGCCCATGAAGCAAAAATAGGTTTTTTACGTTTTTGGCAAAACGGCTTCAATGATTTTCACAAAACTCACAGGATGTTTTCAAATAGTTGATACCTACATAGTCTTCTCGAAAAATGTTCCTGTGGCGGTCCATTGAACAGAGATAAAAATGAAAATAGGTCGAAAATAACGTTTTTTCTAACATTTCCGTAAATGCCAGGGTAACTGCTTCATCAGATATGATAAATCCTAATGGAGAGTCTTTTAGTCACCCGTATCCACATTTCGTTCTCTATAATTATTTGTGTATATATTTGTTGAACGGAGATATAAGCCAAGTTAACTCAGAAAAGGAGATTTGTCAAATATTAATTTATCGGTATTCCAATTTTCTCGAAAACGGCTCAAACGATTTCGATCAAACTTTTGGATTACTCTCAGCTAACTAGTCCCCACATTTTGTTCTCCATAAATGTTCCTGTAGAAATGCGTTGAATGAAGATATAGCACCCGCCTATGTAGGTGGTGTTCAAAATTACGGGGGTGGCGGAAAGTTGTGTGTTGCTACGCACCAGATTTTTTAGACTCAGTTGTCCTCAAAACGTAAAGAACTGGAGAAAACCCATATTTTTTTTGACACGATTACTATACTTTCCTTTCCCTTTGGGGTAGCGGAAAGTATAAATGTTGATGAGTGCAACAGCGGTGGCTCGGCATTCCGGAATTTCTGGACCTCGGAAAATAAAGGCAGGCCAGGGAGAAAAGATAAGTTTTGCTACATAAAATGAATTAATTTAGTAATAGGGCGACATTCAGAATTCGTTTTTTAAAAAGCTTTTTTTGAGGCAGTTCGAAAAATGTTAATGATCGTGTTACTACCGTTATCAAGCAATCAGATTATTTACGGAACTGAGAGGTTCGCATTCACTGTTTTGGAATAATCGGGAACGAGCTGTTATAAATAGTAGCAAGTGGGTGAAATTCTGGAATATTTGGAGTAACCACGATGTATCTTAGTGGCGTTATGAAACGCCCATCGCGGTGGTACTCTATCGGATCATTTTTGAACACTCCAATAACATTTCAGTGGATTCTGTTTGAAAAAACTCCGCCAAAATCGATTTTTTGTTAACTTATCCGACGGCGTTCGTCACTTTCCCAGAAGTTAGAATTTCGCGTCGCTAGTTTTATTGGGAGTTGTCTGTATAACGAATTTCGTTAAAGTCGTTGAGGCTGCTTTTGAGAAAAAATATCTGGTGCGTAGCAACACACAACTTTCCGCCACCCCTTTAAGTTCGAACACCACCTACATAGGCGGGCGCTATATCTTCGTTCAACGCATTTTTACAGAAACATTTATGGAGAACAAAATGTAGGGACTAGTTAGCTGAGAGTACTCCGAAAGTTTGATCGAACCCATTAGAGCCGTATTTGAGAAAATTGGAATACCGATAAATTAATATTCGACAAATCTCCTTTTCTGAGTTAACTTGGCTTATATCTCCGTTCAACATATATATATACAGAAATAATCATAGAGAACGAAATGATGGTATGGGTGACTTAAAGACACTCCATTAGGATTTATCACATCTGGTGAAAAAGTTACACTGGGATTTACGGAAATGTTAGAAAAAACGTTATTTTTGACACATTTTGATTTTTATCTCTGTTCAATGGACCGTCACAGGAACATTAATTGAAATGAATATGTAGGTATTAATTATTTGAAAACGTCCTGTGAGTTTGGTGAAAATCGCTGAAGCCGTTTTGCCAAAAAGCGTAAAAAACCTATTTTTGCTTCATGGGCCTATATCTCCGTTCACCGTATTTTCATGGAGATATGTATGGAGAAGAAAAGTTAATCCAAATCGTTAGAGCCGTTTTCGAGAAAAATGCGAAAAACCCTAGTTTTTGGCACATTTTCGTCTCCCCCCCCCCTTCCTATCGCCCGAAATCGTTCATAACCATATTTTGGTGTCTACGAAAAATAACGAACAAAACAAAAAAAGAACCAGCTCAATGGGATCAACTGTTCTCCCGCAAATCGAAATTAGGTTTTTTAGACTAAGTAGGTAGTGTCTGAAACGTAAAGATCTGAAGAAAACCCAAATTTTTTTTTTTTTTTGGGCCGATTACTATACTTTCCTCCCCTTCGGGTAGCGGAAAGTAAAAATATTTCGTGTTTGGTTCACTACGATAACTGTAATTCTAACATTCACATTCGCCGAGACTTGTAGGTCAGATATAAAATTTGAGCCGATTCGACCCTTCCGTTTTCTCAAATGGCATTTTTGGGACTCGGTGGCTCGTGAAACGCCTGAAGTGCCATTCTTCCCCCAGTTGATTATGTAACTTGTCTGTCTACGTCGTAGAGCTGAGGAAATTAAAAAAATGAGCAATGTGAATGAATACTCTAAGAATTCGAAATGGGGTGAAGATGATTCGGAAAGAGGAAGAATGGAAGGAGCGGAATATAAAGGGTGTCTGGTGGGGTTGATAAGTGATGATTGATGAACTTGCTGTTTCTCTCCAAAGGCCTTGTCACTGTGGGGGGGGGGGGGGTCTTCAGACAGAAATAACTTGTGAGTAAAAGGAAGCCTGATTCAGCCCTGGGGATGGGGTGCTGATTAGCCAAAAAAATCTAGAATCGGGATACTTTTGGAATGAACTCTTGAACGGGTGTGCACTCAACCTAGTGTTTTCTTTGTTGAACGTAGGGGAGTATCGATATTGTTCGAGATCACTTCCAGTGTGTGAGCTGGACGTTTCTCGTCAATTATTTCGTTAGTCTGAACAAACATTCCAATTTAAGCACCACTATGGCTGCGGTGGCTGGATTACGTGTGTGAAGCGCGTTAGGAATCCTGTGTGATTGCCCATTAAGTTCCTCGCGAACGAGCTCGAATGTCGAAATTCCGCCGTATATCGCCGCGGAATACGACTCGAGAGAGCCGCGTTGAAACCGTTGTGATGGTTATAAGCCAAAAGGCGGAGAGCTCTGTCGAAAGTCTATTGATCGCCTTCGTGAGGGCTTCAGAGGAACCCCATTTTTTACCGTTCTCTCGACTCAGCAGTTGGATTTCTTTCGTTTCCCCTGCAAACCGTTATCGCACTCCCGCCGCTCGTTCTGACGAGTTTTCACCGAGCCTCAAAAGTACTCGATGATGAAGAGAAAGGAACAACCAAAAGCCGAAACTAAGTAAGAAGCAATCAACGGCGTGAGGGCGTTGTACCAAAGTACAGTCAAATCAGAAACGTCGCGGCAGTTTGAGTTTCGCTTGAGCAGCGAATAAGTAGGGGAGAGGTGGTATACTTGATCCCTGCTTTGGTTTTCTTTTAGTAATTCGAAACATTTTAATAAATCTGATTTTTTTTAATATTACACATGTATCCCCGTTCCATACTACCGATTATGTACCAATCCAGACCTTCCTATTTATTGAACAAATACGACAAAAAGGTTTTTTTTTTTAAGTCCGACAGAAGGATCAACTAACCCTCCCTATGGGAATACTTGATCCCGGTGAGTGGGTTGTATGATCCCAGAGAATCAACCATCCCACCTGCCAAAGTTTCAGTCGTAGGCCTACCTAAATATGGAAATTAAATCAACTGAGGCATACAATTAATAAGTTGTAATTAACTATTCGAAAGGTAGAGTAGGTACAAAACGAAAAAAACATAAAAAATTGAAAACACAGACAAAAATGAAAATTATTCGAGCAGTGGCACGGAATAAATTTAACGTGTTTTTGAGAATTTCGTCGGCTCCGGTAAGTGCCCCAAAATGTCACCCCATACATAAAATATTTCGTCTTCCCTTGCCGGCCACTTCCAAAGCCGTCCCCTTTTTTCTATTGCTTTTATTGTAGCCCCGTTTGCATGTAATTTTTCGTGGGTATGACAAACCGTAGTAAATTGCAACTACAAATTCCCCTACTTCTTTTCTGATGGGCTCAAAAGCCCAAATGAACAAGATACGCTCCCAGTTCATCCTCGTCACGTTTGGAGAAAATTTGTCGATTTGTGAAACCAGGTTGAACATAAGAGTCCCGACGGCATAGCCTTTTAAGTGTCATGACATTAATTTTAAATTCTCTTGCGACGGTTTTGTACCCAGCTCCATCTTTAACTGCTTGGACCGCAGTTTTCAAGGCCTCCGGACCGTACGGTACCCGTTTCATGGCTCCTTGCTTCGATACATACTTCCGCGGCATGTAAAAGAACGGAAGAAATACTTCGTCTTGTAGGTGAAAACAAACGAAAGAATTATAGGTGGGATACTTGATTCCGGGATCAAGCATCCCCCTAGCAGAAGGGATCAACTATCCCGAACCAGCAACTTTTTTTAAATGGAAAAAAAAACATCAACTAGATAAAAACGTTTGAATCGGAAATAACCGAATTTATACAGCGAAATAGACACAATATTTCATAAATACAAACAAAATATTATAAAGCACACTTACCAGAAGTTTTTTTGTTTGCCTTACCCTAAACAAAGCAAGTAGGATGCGGTGGAAAACATAAATTACCAAGTATTTTTGCAACTATCTATTGTTTCTGTATGATGTTTACACTTTGTACTAGCCATCATGGCGGCGTCCCAATGTAGCCAACAGAACAACTTTAAACACGTTTTGGCGGTAGTTTTAGATGGGAGATCGTGTATCCTCGGGGGGTCAAGTATACCACCTCTTCCCTACGTCGAGGCTCACGCGTTGTTCGAGAACTTTAAAACACTCGTTTTATTTTTAACTCTTCAAACGTAAATGAATTTAGAGAGCATCAATGGGCGATTTTCTCACGCTTTTTGCCGATTCTCACTTTTCCATCGCTCCGCTAAATATTTGGTGCGACGCATCACGTAACTTTCCATAGCCACGTGCACTTTTCGATATTCTTCAACATAACAGACAACCAAATCTGTCTTTTATTCAGTTTATAACACCGTTCTACGTGCGAGAAACAGGACGGACGCTTAAGGATCCCGAATTTATTGAGTCACCCCTACTTTTGGCCAGATAATTATTGAGCTATCAATGCACAGGAGATTATTGAGACTGCGAACATAGTTTGGCTGAAGAGGGCTGTGTTCGTCGTCACGACGGCTTAACCAAGGTTATGAGAATAATTTGAACTTGGCCAAACAACGCTTTACGGCAGCAGGAAGCGGTAGCGCTTACAGTTCCGGAATTTATTGTGCTGCTCGTACTCATTGCCGGACGATTATTGAGCAATTGGTACACAGATAATTAATGAGGCTGTAAACACAGATTTTTTGAAGAAGGATAGTAATTACTTTTGCAGAGTTATTGGGTAATAACTGTTAGAACTGGTAGTAAGCGAAACGGCAGTAGTTGAAACTCAGAAATATCTGGAGTGAGCCCCATGTACGTCATGAGCGTTTTTAAAGAATCACCCTTTAGGTATTTGATCGGACTACAATACCAGTTTTCTTTAACTTTCTACTAACATTCCAGCGGAGTTTAAAGGAAAAAAACCGCGCTAAAAACGCTTTTCGTCGAACATTTTGATAATTTATTGTGCTGCTCTCGTCATTTTCCCACAAATGGGAATTTTATGGTATAATTATCTTATTAAGAGCTATCTATATAAAAAATTTAATCAAAATCGTTAGAGCCGTTTTTGAGAAAAAAAATTTGGTGTTTCGATCACTATGATAACTATAGTTAACTTTCGGTGGATTTTGCCCATACCCTTATTTTTGCGTCCCATGGTAACCCGTTGGCTAGACATCAAGTTTCAACTGATTTGGTACGGTTGTTTTCTCTAGAAACCGCGCTAAAATCAATTTCGTCGAAAATGTTGATAATTTATTGTTCTGCTCTCGTCATTTTCCCACTAATGTTAATTTTATGATATAATTATCATGTTAAGAGCTACCAATAATAAAAATGTAATCAAAATCGTTAGAGCCGTTTTTGAGAAAAAAAATATTTGGTGCTTTGATCACTATGATAGCCAAACCCTTATTTTGGCGTTCCATGGTAACCTGCGGGCGAGATATCAAGTTTGAGCTGATTTGGTACGGTGGTTTGCTCTAAAAATCGTTCACAGACACACATAGTGACACACACACACAGACCATTTTCCCAAATAGTATTTTTCGTACTCAGGAGGGTCTGAAACGTAAAGATCTGAAGAAAACTCAAAAAAAAATTTTCAGGCGATTTCATGACTTTCCTTTCTACTTCGTAAAGCCAAGGAAAGTAAACAATGCGAAATGCGTGCTCGTTGGAAGGGGCAGCATGCAGAGTGTTTCTGGCCAGACAATTGACTCGTGCGGTGATCTCTCTGCGTGGACATCACAGTGGTTTCTCAGTACTGGTACCTCGGTTGTGAAGAATTCCTTCGTTTGGGGAAATGCGTTGTACACGCAAATTTCTACGTGGGGTTCTACCACGTGAAGTCCCTCATCACTGCCGGTCGTCTGAAACTGGTGCACAATAAGCTTGTTCACTTCTTACTCCACTACGGAATTTGTGAAATTGATAACTTTACGGAATGGTATTTTTAAGGTGGAGCTATACCAACGTTTTGGGCTGTTGTTGTATACATCCAACCAACCAAGCTCAGCCAACCCAATTCCAGCAACTACAGGAGCCACAAAATCAAATCAGTTGATTAGTTGTTGGATCCAACAGGTCATACTTTGTGAATTATTGTTCCAACCCTGTACGGCACTGTGAGACGTGACGGAGAACATTCAAGTAATCCTATGCACAGTGTAACGTTCAATCAACAGCTGGAAACGAACGAACGCAGCAAGGAAACAATTGTGAAGCCCCAACTGGGACGTCACCCCACTGGAACGTCCGTTTTCTTCATGTTTCTATCAGTTCTTCTATTCATCTGATTGAGACCGGGATAAATCCTATAGGATGTGATAAACCCCACATTTAGGTTGTCCCCTACTCCCAGAAGTGTGCAATAGGTACCTACAGTTCCCTTCCCCTCGCCATCAAGCCCCCCCCCCCCTCATTGCGCTCACTCTGTAAAAAAAACGGATAATTTCATGGCTCGTCGTATTGAGGTCTCACGGCGTAGACGACCTTCTAGCAAGCGTCTATGTTTAGTAGGTACCAATACAAAAACCCTGCAAATTATTACACAACGGTTTATTATTCGGATAAATAGCTTGACCTAGCATTAATGCTCCGAGACCCATCCTGTTCGATTCAGCATCGAAAAATATCATAATTAAACCCAAAAAAGGTCGAAAAGAACTGAATCGTAATATTAAAAAAAAAACAAAAAAAAAAACGAAAGTATCTAGAAAAAACTGAATTTTAATATGAAAACATGCACGCTAAATACTAATATCAAAATTTAACCAAAAATCTATGAAAAAAACAAAATGAGAATGAAACGAAAGAATCTAAAAAAATTGAATCGTATTAAAACCAAAACGTCGGGGAAATTGGAACGGGGGCGCTCGAAGCGAAAGGGGAGAGGCGGAGTCGTTGGGAGGGAAGCGAGCGGGAGGCGCGCTGCTCGCTCGCCTCGAGTTTTTTAAAGTGACGGGCGGGGCGGGGGGAGTTCAAACGACGAAACGCTGTAGCTCCCGCGTTGTACTGCGTTTCGTTAATTTTTTTAACCGTTTTTTGCCCATTACAACCGCGGGCTTCATCCGATCGGATTACCGAGATGGCGGGCACAAGTAGATACCAAATCGGATTTTTGGGCGAAAGAACGAATTTTTTAGACCACGTTAAAGGCACAAAACGGCCCGGACGACGGACGGGGGACGGGGGATGGGGGACAGCGGACGGCGGACGGCGGATGGACATTGCAAATTTGGAATCTCCATGTCTTGAAACGTAAAGTATCAAATTTTGAGGGGGGGTTGTAAAAAATTTTTCGTGACCGAAAACATAGGGTTATTATTCACAATGAATAATTAACCAAAACCCAGCAAATTATTACACAATGGTTTATTATTCTCATGAACAGCTTGACCTAGTATTAGTGCTCCCCCATCCCATTCGACTCAGCATCGAATACTAGTAAACCATACGAAACATGTCCTGGCTATAATGGAACTACGGAAACAAAACGTCTGATGATTTTGCCCCGTCGGGTCGGGGAAATTGGAACAGGGGCGCTTCGAGCGAACCCGTTGTGAGTCGAAAGGGGAGTTGAGTGGCGGCGTCGTCGGGAGGCGAGCGAGGGCGGGTGGTTTTTTAATGAGACAGGCGGGGAGGGAGGGAGTACGGACGACGAAACGTTGACTTTGGCTGTAGTTCCCGCTTTGTACTGTGTTTCGTTAATTTTTTTAACCGTTTTTTGCCCATTACAACCACGGGCTTTGTCCGATCGGATTGTTGAGATGGCAGGCACAACTAGATACCAAATGGGATTTTTGTGCAAAAAAACGAATTTTTCAGACCACGTTAAAGGCACAAGACGTCCCGGACGGCGGACGGGGGACGGCGGACGGCGGACGGACATTGCAAATTTGGAATCTCCATGTCTTGAAACGTAAAGTATCAAATTTTGTGGGGGGGTTGTAAAAAATTTTTCGTGACCAAAAACATAGGGTTATTATTCAGAATGAATAATAAACCAATAGGAACGTTTGATTGTTTTGTAATAGGACTGAGAAGAAGCTGCCTTGCTTTGACTACGTAAATTATTGAATGAACGAATTATTTAGCTCAATCAGCTCTGACCCGTCACCTCATCCAGCGTGTTACAAAAAAAAAAAGAAATCCGTAAAATGCGTAGCAACACACAACATACCGCAGCCCCTTTAAATTCGACGACCTGCTTCATAAACGGGCGCTATATCTTTGTTCAAGGTATTTCTACAGGAACATTTATGGGGAACAAAATGTACGTACTGGTTAGTTGATAGTACTTCGTGAGTTTGATTGAAATCATTACAGCCGTTATTCGGAAAATTGAAAACCCATTAAATTAATATTCGACAAATCTCGTTTTCCGAGCTATCGTGGCTTATATCTCCGTTCCAGGATACATATACATGGTATCTCTGTTCCAGGTAGATACAGAACACAATGTGGGTAATGACTATATAAAAACATTCTGTGAGTTTCATGAAAATCGTCGTTTTGCCAAAGAACGTAAAAAACTTATTTTGGCTTTTTAGGGCCATCTCTGTTCACCGTATTTTCATGGAGATATGTATAGAGAAGAAAAGTTAGGTATTGGCTTATAAAAGATAAGTTGAAAGTTTAATGAAAATCGTTAGAGCCGTTTTTGAGAAAAAAGACGGAAGACCCTTGTTTTTGGTACGTTTTCGTCCTCCACCCCCGTCCTACCACAAATTGAACTACAGACACACACTCACACGGACCACGCGCCGAAATTAGGCTTTTCGGTCTCATTAGGCCTCGAAACGTAATGATCTGAAGAAAGCCCAACATTTTTTTGATACATATTTTGGGTCACGAAAACGATCACGTAGTTCTCTCGAACCTTTCGGACTAAATTCTTCATAACTGTGAAAGAACGGGATACGGTAAACAACTCGCTAGCTTTAACTAGTCGCCGATCGATGCTTCTTTCGGTTTTGGCTGGATCGAGGTATCAATCGATCTGTCCCGCGGGGTTTCGATGGTTCAGGGTTCGGCTGTCATTCTGAGCACCCGTGTGAACAGCCAACTCGTTCCGGCCCTAAATATCCCATTATCAAGTCAGCGGTAAGCTAGTCTCATTCCTCAATGTTCCGGTCGTATCTTTCAATTGCTATACACAATACAAGTATAATATAGTCTTCTGACTGTCCCGCAATTGGGATGTGCACCGCGGCCAGATGACCTATTGTGCCAGTCCTAATGTCTTACAGGTCAATGCTTAGCCTCCTGAGGAAAGCCAGGTAGTTCCTGAAAGAGTTTTCGTTGGTAACCATCCTAGGAGAAGTGGTGCTAAAGACCAAAAGTCGCTCCCTCTCAAGTCTCCGGCACTGGGCCAAAACATGATAGGGAGACTTCTCAATCGTTCCACACCACCTGCATCGAGGGGTGTCGACTATACCCGTAACATACATGTTTGTTCTGCAGTGCCCGGTTATGATCCCAACAATCTGCCTTAAATCCTTCCTCTCCATGCTCAAAAGGGCGTGTCTTATCTCACTTGATTGCTCTGATACAAAGCGTTTAGAGTTTCTTACTCCTGCAACATTCCAGACTGTCTGTTGCAGTCTTCTGGCGTGTTCTCTCACAGTCCTCTTGACTAGTGACAGAGAAATACCACAGTAGGGCGGTGGCCCAATAGGCATCGTAGACGAACGGCGTCTGGCCAGATGGTCCACCCTCTCATTTTCAATGATCCCCTTGTGCCCAAGAATCCAATACACGTTAACTCTATTCGCACTTGCTAAGGAGTTAAGCCACATCCTGCACTCGACGCTTGACTATCAGACAATATGTTGATAGTTCTGTTATCACAGTCTTTCTCATGCATTAGGATTGCCCCGGTGATAATAGCATAAATCTCTGCTTGAAAAACCGTTGGAGTGGGGCCTAGGGCAATATACGTCCCACTCCCTCCAAAGCCACTTATCCACACCCCGGAGCCAGTTCCGTGTATAGATGTTAATGCCACTGGGAGGCCGAAACCGACGACTCGCTGTTCCATCGACCTCCCAATGGCTGAACATCATAATTCCTTTCGAACTCATACATGGGCACCATCGCGTCCGTGAGCATGCTGAGCTCCTTAAAAGTCTCCAAGTCCCTGAATATAACCAGGTGACTGTTGACGCCAACGGACATCGCCAGAGCTGTTCAACTGTTCGGCGACCCCAACTGAGCTCCTCAAGGTCTCGAATCCCCAACAACGTGCAACTCGCACAAACTCGTTGGCCGCATCCCCACAGCCTCAGCCTCATTGCCGGATTTCATTGCGCCTACGATCGGCAACGTGAGCTGTTCCTCCATTGTTCTCATTCCTTTCAATTCACGGTCTCTGGATCCGAGGCTTCTCAGGATAGCCAAAATTACTGACATTTTGGACAAGGTAATGTGCCATTCAACCCCGAAACGTAATATCACTTCCCATGTGGGGCTCAATCCCTGTTAAATACTTTGTTTGGTCTTCCAACAGGAACACCTGAAAGCGTGGAGAAGACAAACCAGATCTCCCTCCGCTCCCATTCGTCTCCTACCGAAAGTCTTGGTCAGAATATACAGTCTTTATTTTCTTAAGTTCCTGAATAATTTCATTTAACCCGTATTCGACATTTAACGAGAGCATTATTCCTTTTGTCCTATGTTTTTGGTCACTAAAAATTTTTTACAACCCCCCCTCAAAATTCGATACTTTACTTTTCAAGACAAGGGGATTCCAAATTCGCAATGTCCGCCGTTTTGTGCCTTTAACGTGGTCTAAAAAATTCGTTCTTTCGCACAAAAATCCCATTTGGTATCTAGTTGTGCCTGCCATCTCGGCAATCCGATCGGACGAAGCCCATGATTGTTATAGGCAAAAAACGGTTAAAAAAATTAACGAAACGCAGTACAACGCGGGAACTACAGCGGAAGTCAACGTTTCCTCGTTTGTACTCCCTCCCTCCCCGCCCGTCTCATTGAAAAACCACCCGCTGGCCTTCGAACGACGCCGCTCAACTCCCCTTTTGACTGACAACGGGTTCGCTTGAAGCGCCTCCGTTCCAATTTCCCCGATCCGATGGGGCAAAATCATCAGACGTTTTGTTTCCGTAGTTCCATTGTAGTCAGGTCATGTTTTGTATGGTTTACTAGTATTCGATGCTGAATCGAATGGGATGGGGGAGCAGTAATACTTGGTCAAGCTGTTCATGAGTATAATAAACCATTGTGTAATAATTTGCAGGGTTTTTTACGTTTATCTGTACAGAGCTCTTAGCTACAGTCCAATTTTACCTTTAATTTTGCAGTTCTTTTTTTCTCACATTTTTTCAGGTTCAGTTAAACAGGCGTCAGATTGAGCGTAGCCCAGATACCGGCTACACAATTTACGCCTGTGGCACCTTAGCTATACCGAGCTTGGTGAGTCTGTATGCTACCTTCATCGCCTCTGCCTTGACATAAATGTCCAGGGGAAGAAGGTCGAACATGTCCTAGGTAATGGTGGGTGTGGTCTACAAGTATAATCGTAATCAACAAAAGCTTCGGTAATAACTCCTGTTCGCCGATTTTACAGCAAAGGGAAAGGAGCACTGATTTTAGTTTTCTGCTGCTTCCTCAGCCGATGATTCGCCAGAAATTCGTGAGTAGGTATAAAAATAGATAAACTTATCATGGAGGGTCAATATTCTGTAAAGTTAAATCCGAAGTGATTTTATTGTGATGGCAGTGGCTTATTTTTCTACGAAAGATGGCAAAGCAACACCTAACAGTTCAAAGGTAGAAATTTATCATTATCGAGCTAAGAAACGTGGAAAGAGCGGTATGAGGCGTGTGACAGGTGAGGAGAACCGTTGAGTTACGAGACAACATAAACACTGGCGCACTTGTGTTCACCGTTTGTAACGAGGCCGAGGTAGAACGAACTCGTTCGTCGTCAGCTTCTTTGTCACCGTTTTGAATTCAATGAAGCAACTGGGTCAACATTACGTCAATCAAGCACACAATTTCTGGAAAAGAAAGACTCTCCGTCGATAAAGAAATTCTCGTTTTTGAATTCATTGGAGGACATCAAATGGCGATCAACGGAGAGCGAGTGACAACCGAACGATCCAATAAAATTGTCTGCTGCGTAGAACGTCGTCGCATGAACACTTGTCGGTTTCGGGGATGACAAAGCGATCCTTTCCAAGCGTGAAAAACTGCATTATGTTTCAACCGAGAGACTGGGCACACGCTGGGATTCTGATAAACAATTCCCACAGCTGGGTGTTTATTGGGATCACGACAGAAATCACGGCGTTATGGAAATGATCACGTAGCACTGACTCCGGACCGTAAAAAAAGCATCGTATCGCCTGTTCGTTGAATCTGAACGGATAGCAGTTGAACGCATTCGGGGGCACCGCTGGGACACTGGTTCGTTCACTGGACGATGCAGCATCTGGAATCGGTTCCGTTCAAGTCCAGCAGGCGAGAGGGTAGAAAGTGCCTAGTCAAATAATCTAATACTGACCTTATAGACTTCTCAGGATCGCCAGTCACTCTTTTGGACGATTGTATGTCTGATAACTTTGAAATCAATACTTCGGGAGAAAAGTCCATTTCACGCATATTGCGTCCTGCAGATATATTAATGGCCGAATAGGACTACGTACTATATCGCCTGCCGATGCTTCGGAAACCATTTATTTCTCAAATGAGTCGATTTTCATGATAAAGTGTTCAAAATGGTCAGAGCAAGCCTTCTAAATATTAGATAGATTCAGGTTTCCACGTTTATAATAGAAATCGAGAGACGATGAAGGTGTTGATTAGTTGCAGGATCCAGCAAGACATCTTTTACGAGACCAAATAAGATATGACGAAGCAGGTAAGCATATGCTCAATATGATGCTCAATCAACAACTGAAAAGGAATAAACGAAAACGTGGACAGAGACATTTTCGTACCACGCTAGGCCGCAGCAAGGAACCAAATGGGAAGCTCCAACTGTGACGTCACCCCAATGGAACGTCCGTTGTTCTTTGAGCTTCTGATTGAGACCGTTCATCATACGAGCCCAACTTTATTTTTCACTCGACTACTGGGCCTTTAAGACATATGCGGCGAAATAGTGCAAATCCATTATAAAATAGAACTTTTAAAGGAAGTAACAAATTTTCACAGTAGTTTTATATTTGTAAATTGGTTTCTGCTTCAACTTTAGTGATACGCCTCATGATAATGTCTTCCAACGGAGGGATGAGCTGTTCGGTTGGGGGAACTGCGTGAATCAAAACGCAACCAGAAGTAGCTATGGAGCTACTGTGAAAGTAACAGAATATCGAAAACGATTCTCTTTTTGCCAGTCGTTTCGTGTCAGTGCATTTCTTTTCCAAGTCGACTGAGCTGTTGGAGAAACTGGTTGGAATTGTTCAAAAATGTCGAGCCATAAATGACGCGACGAGCCCCCAACGTTCCGCCGGAAGCTCCAGATTTACTTTTGGCATAGTCAACGAGATTCTGGTATTCGATGTAGTTTCCTCCGCGGACGACAAACACGATCGCTTCGGTCGAAGAAGATTTATTTCTCGTCGTCTCCGCAGTTCGAAGTTGTTTAGGGTCGAAATAGCGATAATCTTCGCAGCCTTTGGATTCCATTATTTGGTCGACAATTTTGGTCACTGGGAGATTGTGTTTTTTGATGACGAGATTTTTCACTCCTTCCATAACAAACGACGAACCTTTAGACACGAGTTTGGAGAACATGCCCACAGTTTTGGTGCCTCCACCGTCATATTGGTTAGGAGCTGAGGCCATTTTGGCGTAAGCCTTCCACCGCTTGATTTAGTTCAGAGCATTTAAATCACAACCTGCTGACTCCAAAGCAATTGAGTATCGGTCCAATTCAACTTCAGTTATATTGTCTGTGTAAATGTAATAAATTAAGAAAAGTCGCATCTTGTCCTCTGCTGTACCAAGCTCGTGATCTCCAATTATTTCTGCTCTAGTTTTATCTAACGCGTTACCAGCTAAAATTTTTTCTTCGTACTCAAAATAGGTGTCGAGACGCCTTTGTTTGATTGAGTTAAAATGCCAGTGGCGATTGTGGTGTGCATGTGGATGAGTCGTTTCTTTTCCATGAGTTGGGGTAGTGAATGAACGGCTGAAGTGAGCTTGGCCGTGTTGTCAGTCATCATGGAAAATGCGGCGTCGCTTTCATTGTCAATCCCCATCGATGCCTTCGGCCTCTTGACATCTTCTTCAGACGCCCTGTACTCTTCCAACTCTTCTTGGATCGCCTCTGCGACTGTCGGAAATAGGCTTCCTTTGTGCAAAGACCAAAATTTATCTTTAGGATCGCGGTCGCAAGCTCGAGACTTGGGTCGGGCTCCTCTTCCAGAATGACTGGGGTTTTCTTCGACGACTACTCGATTCAAAGCTAAATCTAGAACGTCATGAGCTAGCGCTTGATATGTTCATGTGTGATGCAATGGTGTCGCCATGTCTACGTTCCTGTCTAAAATAATAAAGGTAATGGCTGAGCGGGTTGGGGCGCGAGGCCTTCCGAGGCGGGGATAGAACCATAGAACTAGCGGACTCTGGTTCGATCCCCAACCGGGCACCGCCCTCTGCCAAACCCAGGGGGGTGAGGCAATGGGTACCGGCGGCGGCTGGGAAACTAGGCAGGCCCCCCAACGGGCTCGCCGAGGAGTTAGGACATGCGAAATGCCATTGGTCCTGCGGCTCTAGCGGTGTCGTATGGCCCGCAGCCGCCTCCCGGATGAGTGAGTGAGTAAGGGTAACAGGGTGAAAATATGTTCTCAATATTCTGAAAACCAGTATACATTGGCCCATGCATGATTGCTACGTTCGACTCAGCTCTGGCTGAATTAGTTTGTTGCCCTTGGCCCTACTGAGAAATCATCTGGAAGCGGGCTCTTTCCTTACCTGATGGGAGTTCAATTAGCCTATCCTGCTAACCAAAGGCTTTGAGGATTATTTCTGTAGTTGACAACAGGTTCTCCTTGGGCAGTCCCGCTCGCTACCTTCCCCCCTCCCCCTCACGCCCTACCCTGTCGCGTGAACTAATTCTAATGGCTGCTCAATCAGAACGTCATCGTGCTAATCAAGTGACCTGTCAATCAGAGCTCTATTGTGCTAATCAAGTGGCAGTAGAGTCACAGTGTATCAATACAGTCCTCTATCTTGTTCGTCGCATTCACCAATCAATTTAAGTCTTTATTTCTCTTTCTTTCTCACTCAGACCCAACAAGCTCTAACGAGACAAGTTCCCGCAAGTATGGCACTATTTATTCTACATTGGACCAGGCTTTGGTAGTCTCAATGCGCAGTGGAGATTTGTAGAAAGAAGAACGCCTAATTTACAACAAAGCGGTGTTCAAATTGCCACCACAAATGAGCGATTTTTGGGAATGTAAGGACACTGTTTCGAGAGTAGGCCTTGGTCCTTGGCTTGCTCCACGTCATATAGGGCTGATGTGGACAAGTCACTTGAGCGATGTTGTCAGAGGCTGAGTTATTGATTGAAAGTTATACGAGTGGCAGCAGCTCGACTCAAAAATGCAAAATAAAACTGAAAATTGGCTGACTAGTAGTTACGAAGGTGCGAAGTGCTGTTAGTTTACATTCGGAATCGCGCGGTTTGGTCACATTTTACCGTTCTGTATTTCCGAAGGAGGCCAATAGCAGCTTCAACTGTTTTCGTACTGTTTCGCTGCCGTCAGGTGGCCATAAAATCGTTGAACCCTGAAGCGGCTCTCGAGGGACCCAGAGAAGAATCGGCCCTCGGGCTACCTATCTATTTTTAACTTGCTAATGAGCGAGGAAGGTGAAGAAGGCAGAAGTTCTTTCTTGAAGCTCTTCGGCTTATAAAGCGCATACTTCAGTGGCAGATCCTAATCATTGATAGCCATAAAAACCTATTTTCACACCTCGCCTACGGAACTTGGGAGGTCGAGAAGTCACGAAATTCGACAGCCTCAATTTCAACGTTGATCTCGACCGCTCGCACATTTCTTGACTGCTGAGAACCTGTGACGGTTCCACTTCTCGTCATTCAAACCACCTGGGCCCCAAAATTAAATTAAACGTGCACAATAAAGAATATCATCGGGTATTGACGGTTTCTAAACCCTTCGTCATGAATTGTGGAATCAGTTAAGAGGGTACGGAAGAAGGAGTACAGGAATATCTTGCAGGGAGCGGCTTCGCTGACGTGGAGAGCACGGGTTACTCGCTCAGCATCCACGCTTCAAACCTTCGCTCAATGTTGTAGAAACTACAGGAGAGTGATACGTTGTTTCTTGTTTAGTCCGCACTGGAGGTGCAAGACGTGGAGGATGAAGAGTAGTTGAGAGAAAAGAAATGGAGCCGCTGGGTTGAGCTAGACCATTGGACGAACTGGTTACTTACGGAACTTGGTGACTTCAATGCCCCACCACACTTCTTTCTCTCGAAGACTCTCCATCCTTCCAGTGCAGAGGAAACAAGAATCCACGCGCTGGTCTACCATAGTTCTTACAACAGTGAATAACAGTTGTTGGAAGAGCAGCCAAACCTCCCAGCATTGACTGCTACAAAGCAAGCTTATGACCCCAGTTTGAGAAGAAGGTCTCGACAAAAAAACGTGGACACAGTGGATCTCTCCCTTCGAAATTTACCACTCAAGTAAACAGTTCGATCAGGTATGAAGTAAGATTAGGAACTCCTCCCAAAATGGTACAGACTCCCAAGGGTCACACCTACATGCGGTGACACCTCGACAATGGCTCTCTACCGTGAGAGTGGCTGGTTGACAACCTGCCATACCTCCACAGGTTTGGGCTCGGTGAATGGTGAGTGAGTGCCAGTACCCTCACACACTAGCAAAAGCGCAATCTCCATAGCCATCGACTGATATAACTCTGTTATGAGTGTTCAGGCCTCGTCAGGATGATTAGCTTCCTGGGTGGCGTTGACTTCTTATTATATGCAGAAAGCGTCAAGATTTTTAGCAGGGGTCGGCTCGATGCGTTTCTTGACTGGTTTTCGGGTATGCCACCATGCTCTCAACTCCAGCAAATGTGTTGCCTGTTCGATTATGGATGTCTCTTTCAGCCACTCGTCCTCTGCCCTGGACCTCAGAGTTACTCTGGATCCACGTTCACAAATCACACAGCTGGCGTTGCCTCACGCGCCATGTGGTAATTTGATTCTCTCAAGAGAGCACTAGAGATTTTTCTGACGCCCTTGCCCTCACCACTCTGTAGCTCTCTCTGGTTAAATGACCTCCCTAGTTTGGTGTCCCTATCGTGGCTGCTAATGTTGTCCTCCTCCACCGAGTACACCGGGCCTTTTAACGGCAATTAGCGTTCGCGACAAGTTACGGTGGACATCGGGTTCCCTCATGGTGCTCTTGCAGGGTGGATCACCACCGGTGCCTCGCCTGGGGCCAGGGTCACTGAAACCCTTCGTCATCCCATTCTCACGCATCAGTTACATACCTGACTGTCCCCTTAGTCGCCTCCTTCATACCGCGAATAGGCTGCTGGATGACATTTGTGTCAGCCTCGTCTCCTGTCCGTTCCATGCCTTCCAACGCCTCCTACCTGTCTCTCTTGTGAACATTTAATGATGTCACTATGGTGTATCTTGAATAGTTTGGTCGGGTACTCACTCCCATTCTTTTTTCGGTTCACTTATCGATACTGCTTGCTGAATCGTCATTTATTGCAATTGTGCTCCCTCATTTTGGTTTATTATTTATTCTCAATAATTTTATGTATTTTATTTATTATGATTTAAAATATGCAATGTCCGCCCGCCGTTGCTACCTAGTTGTGCCCTCCTGCTTGGCAATCCGATCGGACGAAGCCCATGGTTGTTAACAATAACGCAATTTTGGTAGTTTTAGATTCTGGGTCGTGTCAAATGAGTATCAGACGTGTGCAACTGAGTATAGTGAAATTACAGTAATTATAGTGAGCCAAAGTCTACTAATTGAAAGAACTGGCGGGACAATGACTACAGCGAAAGTAATCGTTTCATCGTTCGTGTCCCCCCCCCCTTGGGGCTCATTAAAACCCCCCGCCAGCTCGACTCGCGACGCCGTGCCAATTGCCTAAAGGCGCCTGAAATATTTAGTTTTCGTTATTTCGTGGTAGTTGGGCAGTGTTTCGTATCGTTTACTGGTATTTTTCGGTGCTGAATCGAATGGACTGGGCCTCACAGGTGTGACACTGAGTCAAGCTGTTCAAGAGAATGGTAAACCATTGTGTAAGGGGTTTTCTCTCATCATGTTCATGAGTTCGTTTCACCTCTGTCTCACTATTGTACAGGTTACCTCTGTATTTTATGTATTGTGTGTGTTCATTTCCATCACTATAAGAAACCACACCTGTGTCATTTCATTGAGAGGTGGGACCCAGTTTTTTTCGCGCATTCCTCACAATAAATGAACAAGCAACGCACAAATAAACGAAGAAACAAACAAAGAGGAGGCGCGAGGAGCCCTAAACAGATAAGCGGCGGGATAACTCAATTGATGGCGAATGAATTCAAATACCTTCAATCATCTTTCAGGAGGGCAAATATTGTTGTGCGATTTGCGAGAAGGGCGCTGTTTGATTTACCTTTCCCCGGGTGAAAAATGTTTGCCAATCTGTCAATCTGTAAAACAATCGCTTGCGGTGGCTCAGCTGAATAAATAACGCGGGAAAAAGTTGGGATCGAGGTTTGAAACGCGGCGGACGTCAGTTGGTCTGGCGAATGGCGATGGAGCGAGGGGGAGACGGGGAGACGAGCCCGTTCCATCCGCTTCAATTCCTCTTATTCCCTTCACTTAGTTGGTGGCGGTGCTGGTGGAGAGGGATCTCCTCTCCCTCACCCCCCCCCTCCTCCCCACCAATCCCTCCACTCCACAGCGACTCCGCGTCCCATTTCGCTAATCGCCGGCTCTTCTGTTTGGATTCAAATATTTCCCGCCTCTCGAAAACCGCCGACATTCGCTCAGGAAATCGCTTCAGTTTCAATTTTCTCGGAATTCCGGAAATCGATCGCCGACTCAATTTGCGTCTGCGGAACGCATTTTTGAGAGCTCGATCGACCGATTTTAGTTTGGTCTATTATTCTTTCCGAATGATACACCTACGTTTTGGGTCAAGATACAATTTTTTACACCAGACATTAGTTCAATGCTGAATCGTATGGCACGGGTCTCCGAGGTGTTCTACAAACATTTTCGTTTCCCGGGTTGTTGTTGTGACATGTTGGGTAATATTTTTCGACGTGAGGTTTAATAGGATAGTTCACAATCCTGCTGTTTAATAATATTCAATAATAAACCTTTGTGTAACAATTTGTAGCGTTTATTAATTAAACGAAGAATGGCATCTTGCGTGCTTTTACCAGCCCAGAAACCATACTGATGATTGCTCAATATCTTTCTTGTTTCCATAGGGAATTGGATACATATGCAAGAACTTCTCGATAATATTCGAGATGTTCAACAAATGTGACATTAGCCAGTAATTAGTAAGTTATTTCTTGTGCCCTGATTGGAACGAAGGAATAATCACAGTAGTCTTTTAGATTTGCAGGAACACGCCCGTAGTAGGTTAATGGTTCTATTATAAATTTCTTAATGTTTTAAAAGTGTCTATGGTGATTCCATCGAAACCTGGGCAAGACCCACTTCACGGCGATCCGATCACTTTACCAACGTCCTCAATGCTTACCAGGAAAAACGTTTCTGCTCCATTTTCTAAATTCGATTTATTTTGTTTTCCATCCATCCATAAGCTCAGTAGTAAATAGTAGTCATCATTCATCATCCCGGTATTCCAGAGAGGCGACAGGTCGCCATTCGTACTCTTTCCACCATCCCCAAGCTTCAGGAGAAACTCGTCGTTCCCCGTCTCTCGTCAAATTTTTCTAAACATGTAGTCCTGGAGCGGAGTATTGAACCTGCGAAGGTGTATAAATACCTATACATGGTTGAGAAACTGAGGTGGCAATTCGCACTTCCTTTAAAACAAACGCAGAAGGTTCAGGAGGATATTGTACCGAATTAGGGTGGTAATGGACAATTGGACCCTGAAGCTGATTTACCTCGCTCTCGTCCGTACTTTTTTTTAGTATCGCGTCGAAATCTGAGATGGCACGCATGAAATGTATACGGAGAACCTCTACATTCTTCCGAGTTCGGTTCTCAAATTATTCCTCACAAGCCTCGCTGATTTCCGACTCAAATTCTCCGAGAGACAAAGTCTCATGTTCCGCAGTGGGCATCCGAGCATGATCGTTCAGCAACAACATGGGTGTGAAACTGGATTCCAGCTGTTTGGCAACGTCGTCAATCCCTTCCTATAAGAACTCGGAGCTTCCTTGGAACTCAAGGATCTGAGAATTTGTAGATGAAGTGTGTTTAAGGAGGCAATTCTCAATCAATCGAATATAGGCCACGGGTTCATTACTGTTTTTTTTTTCAAAGCATGTACGCTACGTGATTCCTGGCAAACAACGCAGTAAATAACGCTGTATTTTATTCTCTAATTGGATTTCTGGTGGGTTGGCATTAATTTTACACTGCCACAGTTATGGCTTAAGTAAAGCAAGTACCTGTTTACTTAAGTTGGGGCTGAGCGGCACTTGTCCAACAGCACTGACCCAGCCTCTGGTTGGGAAATAGTACTCTGAGATTGTTGAAAATTATTGTCGTAATGTCGTTCCAGAGGTATGCTCTGCAGACCGTAAATGCGAGCTTCCAGGATGACGTCGTCCCGACTGACTTCCCCCACTCTACCACTATCAGCGTCCCGTCAGTCCCTTGGTGTTTTCAGCTCTTTGGAGTGGGTCAGTAGTTACCTGATGGGCCGTGGGCTGGTGTCGAGGTCTGGAAATCCCCTTTTTGCCCTCGACAGGTATCCCACAGGGCTTCTACATCGGCCCCCCTCTTTTCGCCCTTGCCATCGACGTCCGCTTGGCTTTGGACTCAATTTCTTAATTTGTGCTGACGACGTCAAGGTTTTCGCTCGCATTCTGACGTATTCCGACTGTACCATACTACATGATAGCCTCAACTCTCTCGCTGACTGTTCTACGACACAGTGGCCAAGCGCATTGGGGCGTGAGGCTGTCCCAACCAGGCGGAGATAGGATCAGCGAACTCTGGTTTGTCGATACCTGACCAGGCACCCCTCTCCACAAACGCAGGGGGGGGGGGTGAGGCAGGGTACTAGCGATAGCTGGGCAACTGCACCACGGGCCCCTCAACGGGCTCGTGTTGTGGAGTTCGGCCCATGATGTGGCCACAGCAACTGCCATTGATCACGCAGCTACGGCAGCCTCCCTGTATATGATCACTTTTCTACCAAAGCAGGCCTCTTTCTCAATCCTCTAAAATGTGCCATGATGTCCTTCCGTCGCTCTCATCCGCCTGTGCTTCATCATAATTATTCCATCTGCAACTCAGCAGTCACTTTGTAATAAAGGATCTATAAATGCGTTCGGACACCGAGCTTTTCTTCACTGACCAGGTTTTCACACTTGCGATGCGTTTCTTTGGCTTTCTAAAACGCTATTCCAGAGTGTTCACTCATATCCCTTCCCTCTGTCGTGCGCCTGTTCACCCTATTCTCGAGCATAGGTATGTCATCTGGAGCCCGTTTTCACACATGTCACATCGAGCCTTCATTGCTTTTAAGATGGGAATCCCACGTTTTTTTAATTTAAATATTCACTTTCTATTTCATAGTTTTACAACCGTGAGCACTAATATTATTCAGTGAACTCTTGTAACAAACGATTGGTTGATGGCGACAAACTAATAAACTCATGCATTCATTAGGTTTAGCGTTTTACGGAGTCTAATTTAGTTTAGAACCCCGTGAGTGGTATTTACATAGCACAAAGGCTGACGCTACAATGAATTAGACCTAGGGGCAATTGGAGTAACGAAAGGCCGAACGGACGTTGTATGTGCTGCGGTTTCCCGACAAATAAATACGACTTCAATTGATCTCTTGATTTGTCGGTACATCGGCGATTTTTCGCGTTCTATTTACTTAACTTACTCGTAACATCTGCCAACGTTTTGTGAAAGCTATCGCCAATATAAACTCCCCTAACTCGCGGAAATCTCCGACAATTCCATCTCTCCGTTTCACAATTTGATCGATTCCGTACAAACGTTTTCATTCACGCGCCTGTTTAATCCTCCGTGGCTCTGCTCAAGGGGTACGTTAACGCCGTGTTTGCTTAGGGACGGGAAACCATATTTTTCTTCGAGCAATTTTAATCCTATCGTTTACCGTCGGCCGAACGACCCTGTCAGTTTAGTTTCCACGGACTTCCAGCTCTCCGTTAAACGTCAAATGAACCGTAAGTGACTTTTGGGCTTGTTCATTGCGTCGATCCGCGTTGACATTAAAGAGGCAGCTGCGCTTATCCTCGTTAACTTTACATCTTTATTCAAAAGTGCCTCAAGTCGCATTTTACGTTGCACTAAGCGTTGATTAACGCTCAGCCCTTGTGCACCATCTTCAATTTTTACGACACAACCTGCTAAAAGTTATCTTGTGACGCGCGTTATCCTGATTACTTAACAAGATGGGAAAATGAGATGGTGGCAGTGGGCTGCATACGCTCTCCAGCCAACTTTTTGCTCATACTCTTATTTTAGCGTCCAATGATGAGCTGCGGGAAGGGTATCAAGTTTGAGCTGGTTCTGTTAAGTCGTTTTCTCTATAACGCATTCACAGACACGCAGACCATCGTCTCAAATAGTGTTCTTCGGACTCATCGTTTCTGCAACGTAGAAACCTGAAAAGAACTCAACTTTTTTTACTTTCCTTGGCTCTACGAAGTAGAAAGGAAAGTTATGTAATCAGATGAAAAACAAATTTTGAGTTTTCTTCAGATCTTTACGTTTCAGACCCTCCTGAGTCCGAAAAACACTATTTGGGAAAATGGTCTGTGTGTGTATGTGTGTCTGTGAACGATTTTTAGAGAAAACCACCGTACCAAATCAACTCAAACTTCATATCTCGCCCGCTGGTCACAATGAGACGCCAAAATAAGGGTATGAACTAAATCCCCTGGAAGTTGACTATAGTTATCATAGTGATCAAAACACCAAATATTTTTTTTCTCAAAAACGGCTTTAACGATTTTGATTGAATTTTTTATATGGGTAGCTCCCAATAAGGCAACTACACCATGAAATTCTCAAAAGTGGGAAAATGACGAGAGCAGCACAATAAATTATCAAAATTTTCGACGAAAAGCGTTTTTAGCGCGGTTTTTTCTTATAAACTCCGCTGGGATGTTGGTAGAATGTTAAAGAAAATTGGTATTGTACTCCAATTCAATACTCAGAGGGTGAAGTATTTAAAACCGCTCATGAGATAGAAGGGGCTCACTCCAGAAATTCCTGAATTTCAACTACCGCTGTTTCGCTTACTACCAGTTCTAACAGTTATTACCCAATAACTCAGCAAAAGTAACTACTATCCTTCTTTTAAAAAATCGTGTCTACAGCCTCATTAATTATCTGTATACCAATTGCTCAATAATGGTCCTGAAATGAGTACGAGCAGCACAATAAATTCCATAACTGTAGGCGCTACCGCTTCCTGCTGCTGTGAAGTGTTGTTGGACCAAGTTCAGAGAAACTGAGTGATAAATGAATTGATTAAATAGAATTAGCCATGTACAAAGTGAATTGACGTAGAGCTAAGGAAAGTTGTGTGTTGCAACACACCAGATATTTTCTCAGCCGATTACGTGACGTTCCCTTCTACTTCGTAGATCCACGGGCCGTAAGAACAAAACCTTAACCTGAGTTGTTTCCACTCGAACTTTCTCAACAAATGAAATTGAAATTCTCAAAACCCCCGAAATTTCCAAATTACCTCCACGGAGTTAATCTCTTCGCGGAGTCATTAACTTTCGCTTATCTTTCTTTGGCAGGAAACGACCAAATGAAACCTTTTTTCTCAACATTAGATATGAGAATCAGGGCGTATGGCAGCCGCGCCGACCAGCGTTGACCGGAAGAGTTATTGAAAGAAAGAATTTCCAATTCAGTGAAAAGGAAAGCGACCGACGACCTCAACGATGCACCGATGAAAATTATTCGGGCAGAAGTCGAATCACATGGAGCTCAACATCATCTTACTAAAAAACAAGTTTGTAATATTCAACTGAATACATACAGAGCCCGGAGAAAAGCATACAGCAGTCGTTTGCCATCAAGTATTGATGAAGTGATGGATTGTTTGGATGACCGGAGTGAATCAGATAACTTCCTGAAAATTGGAGAAGAATCATTCCTACAAATTTTTGATAGAACGTCAAAAATAGTCGCGTTTTCGGTTGAAAGGAACTGGAAAGAACTCTGTACATCTTCCACTATATTTGTGGACGGAACTTTCTCATATTGTGCCAAACATTTAGCACAGATGTTCACTATCCATGTTTGTAGAAACAATCACTACATAACACTCGTCTTTGCGCTTTTACCTGATAAAAAAGCTGAAACCTACACAAAGTTGCTAAATCTTGCTCAACAAACGTCGCAGTGAGAAATGCTTTCCCAGATTCCCGATTTGTGGGATGTCGATTCCATTTGCCACAATCTTGGTGGAGGAAAATCCAAGCACTCGGGCTAACCAAAGCATACAGAGCAAAGGGGGATATTCGAAATTGGCTTCGTCTCGTTTTCGGTATACCGTTCTTGGATCCAAGTGAGGTCGGTGCTGCATTTTTGGAACATTGTATGACGTCGTTGCCAGATGATACACGGGTTGGAAAGTACGCGGAATACATCATCGATAACTACGCTGGTGTTCAAGCTAAGTTTCCTCCTGAGTTATGGGCTGCATTTTCTTCGGAAAGAACCACAAACAGTTGTGAATCGTTCCACTCGAAATTCAATGGCCAGTTTTCCCATCCTCATCCTAACATTTTCGTGTTTCTCAATGCCTTGAAACGAATGCCAACGGACACCTTTCTCATAATGAATGGCTCGAATGTGCCCAAGCCGGACACAGGGGCGTTCAAAAAACAGAAGAAAATGATTCAGCAACTAATAATTGAATATCGAGAAGAAAAGATTGATGGAAAATCATTCCTCCAAACAGTGGCCAGACATTATGAAAAAAAGTGACAAAAAACTGCGTGAAAAGTGGAAAAACTGGGAGTGAAAAAACGTACGTACCTACCTGCATCATTTCTGTATCAGCGTAATAAAATTTTGAGTGTATAAAGCGGAAATAGAAACCGTAAAGTATGACGGCGCACTTGCTATTGTCTCTACATCCGGTGCAGTTGCTATGAAGTGCAGTTGTGCTAGGTTTCGGCGCAGTTGCAAGATCCCCGAGAATCACCTCAATTCAGTTAGTATGTCACCGGATAGCGTCCAATCTATCACAGTCCTAGCCAGTCCTAATTTAAATTATAGAAGTGATATGTTTCAATAATTCTTTTATTTTGTTAGGTAACGCTAAATGCCATTCTATGTTTGTGTATTCGTCAGATTTGATAATGGTTGTGAAATACTTCGAAAATGTGACACAGGCAAACATCTAAGAGTGCATTACGAAAATCATCCACGAAAGTTTTCGAATATTTGATTTCTTACGAAACTTGAATGTTCCAAACAGAGTTGTTTTGAGAGAAAGAGCTCAGGTTCTGTGGCGTCTCAATGTGGTAAATTATCAATTTTGACGAATCCGAGTCAATATTCGTAGATTTCGAATCACTTGGGCCCGCGAATCTAGTTGTAATTAGCCGACACTTTCATGCGGCGGACAAATCAAACAAACCCGAAGGCGGAGTCGAGGCCCCAAATATAACGTCATCTCAGTTTTTAAGGCCAAACAAACAAACAAACAATACCGTAACTTGCCGTCTTCAGAGTTGGAATCGAGGGCGTGGACTTGGGTGGCCGTACCTGGGAACTATACATCCAATTAGCGTGACAATTCAACAGAAGTGGTTGTCACGAGCCTTTCCGAGTCCCTCGAAATGTACCGGCTCCGACCCCGACGTTTCTCTTTTGTTCTTTCATTCGCCAGAACAACAAAACGAAACCGGCGGGAACGAACATGAATAGCAGATAAGGCCTTCGTTAAGACGCCGTGAAAACCCAAGGGCGTTAAACGTTAATCAAATTAGAGAACGTCAAGTGCGACATATGACAGAACTTTGTTCACCTTCTCGTAAATTCGATAATACTCTGTCAAGGAGCACATCTTCACTTCTATGTAGAAAAAAACACGCCTACTACTTGGTGAGAACTACTTTTTAGTTTTACTCAAATCGTCGTAGCCACTGTGTCAATCAAAAACTATAAATCTTACATGAAATGCTTAATTTTCATACGAGATTATGCTGTTACAACAAATTCTAAAAAGTGAGTTTTGTGTGCTCCTGTACCGACTAACTCCAATTAAAGGCACCTCGTGATCGTAGTCAAGCGGTTAAAGACAATGGTTCATGAACCCGATGAAAGTTAGGCAATGGATCAGAGGAGCTCGCGATTGCAGTAATTTTTGCCTGAGTCAGCAGCTCTAAAAACATCTCTACACCCCCCTTTCAGTACACTCCCAAATTCACTCTCCCTTTTCCATGGAAATATGAATATTCTATAATAATATGAATACATATATTCATTAATTTCATTTTATTTGCACAATATTTAAAATATTAACATTTAAAAAATTGAAATGCCAAAATGAAAATTGAAATACAAATCTTAAAAATAAAATATCTGGTGCATAGCAACACACAACTTTCCATAGTCCTGGTCAATTCGACGACCTACTACATATATGGGCGCTACATCTTCCCTAGAGGACCATTTATGGGGAACAAAATGTAGGTACTAGTTAGTTGAGAGAACAGAACATTGAATAGCACCAGTAAACGATACGAAACGTGGCCTGCGTTTGACGCAAAACACAGTTTTTTGATATTAAAGAAATTGGGTTATATCCGCCAGTAGGCACAGTTTTTTGACCTCGGAGTTCCAGCACCTGCCCTAACGGGACTCCCTGGCCCTTAACGGCGAAGTCATTGTTTTTCTAAAGACCTTCATACGTGCGGAAGTTCTTGGCAACAGATTCCCCTGAAGTGGGTTTTTCCTTTCTTCATCTTCCCTCTCCTCAATTTCAGACTCCTTTCCAAAACAGATTGCTCCACCCAAATCCATTCATCTACAAAGTCTCGCGAAAGTCACTCTCGTCTCCCTGTGCTCACACAGACACTTTTTCCTCCATCTACCCTCGGTCCCATTCAGCTCACTTCTTCTGATACAGTTTCCAGCGCCAGTTCACGCATATTCCGAGTCGTCCCCTCGTGTCGCCCTTTTGCACACAAACTTTACTCAATTCATTGCACATAATACAGTCCTCCTCACGCTCACCGAGTTTATTTTATTTCGATCTTCAACTCTTGCCCAACAACCTAGCTATACGATGGAGCGACGGAAATAACGTATTAAAAAGGAAACACAGTCAGTACGACTCGCCAATTGCCTAGCGCCTTGAAAATGACAACTTCCGTTGTTCCATTGTGGTCGGGTAACATATTTCCTATCATTTGCTAGTATTTTTCAATGCTGAATCGAATGGTATGGGATTGGAAGAAACTCTACAAACATTGTAGTTTCCCGGATTGTTGATATAGCCGCGTTCTATTCTTAATATTTTTCGACGATGGATCGAGTAGGATAGGTGACAGTCATGCCAGCAAGAGAATAATAAACAGCGGTGTAGTAATTTGCAGCGCTTCTCATAATCATCCGTTGAACGGGAATAATAGCAAAAACACAATAGAAAACGAAATTTTCCGACAACCAAAAGTTCCGATTCCCAATTTTAACAAAAATGGCTACTGAGTTCCATGAAATCTACAGGATTATTCCGCCAGCAAATATTCGTACAGCTGTTGACAGCTGAAAGGTGTGTGAAGCCCTTCGCACCATGTTTCCAGTGACTAGTTGGTAGGTGATTACATCACTAGCGCCCCAGGATACGAACGAATGTCTGTCGGTTCATTCGTAACACAAAACAACTAGCAATCACTCGCCAAAAAAAAAAAAAAAAAAACATGAAGCATTTCAGCGTTGAAAAGAGAAGGGGCTGCTTTTTGAGCCTGTGGAAGACCAATAAGTCGCAATCGCTGTTTTATTGAAGGGCAGTAGCTCAGCGAAGGATTCGCTCTATAGCTCACGTAATATTCTGGGAAAAGTTGCGGGATGTACGAGACAAGGGAAGTTGAAAAGAAAGGGAGAGAGTTTTATGAGGGCGTTGAGGTGAAGAGGAGCATGAAAAAGGGATTTAATACTAAATATATTAAAGGGGACAGGGGAGTTTGGCCAGAGGGCTTGGGGGAAATATGAGGGCAATATTACGAATATAGGCAGCTGAGGAGCGGTATGAGGGGAAGGATGGGAAGGGGGAAACTGCTTTGAAGTCTTCTACTGCTGGGGCGAAACGGGGTGTTTGCTCAATGGATCACAGACTCAGAAGAGGGTTCTTTCTGAAGATCTCAGCTCCCGTTATCTCTTGGCCCTCGCCAACATCCCTCTTGCTTCTGGTGGTTCGTCAGTTGTATACCAACCGCCACGAATTGATGCAAGGATTCAGCCGAACCCCTTTCACCCCGCTTCACTTCAGTTCATTCGAAGTCTTACGAAGTTTTCAATCGGCACAATTCGTTTTACGTCTTTTCGAAAAGGTGGTTATTTAGCATCGTATTCGACTCGTATTGAAGCAAAAACGCACCCTATCAAAGCATCAAGTAGCACTTTTCGTGTTGGTGTCACGGGAAGTCTGGAATAGTGGTACACTTAAACTAAAAACTTGATTTGTTCAACGAAAGTTAGCACGATAAGTTTTGCGTCCAAAATAATTTCACGATTGTGAATTACTGGAAGGGAAGCGTCACGTCAACTGCTAATTCGAGGCTCCACTATACAAACAGCCATGTGCCATCGTTCAACGCATTCTAACGAAAAAGTTAGTAAAGTGGACAACAAAATGTTGGAAGCACCAACTACCAGATGGAAATACGAGAAGATTTGATGTTGGGCAGTCGCCGATGAGTCCTGAGGTAGTCGCAATGTTCGGCATTTCCCACAAGTCATTCAACTGTCTCTCACCTATAGCAACGTTCCAGTAAAATGACCGGCCACTTGAAAAGATACAAAACTAAACTGTCGAGGCGTTAATTAACAGGCTCTACGATGTTTTTATTTTCTAGCGGACGCAGAGGAAATGAGTCAAGTAAAAGGAATAACAGAGCAACGAGCCTCGGGAGCCTGTGCACACACTAGTGTCCCCCTTCCACAGTCACTTAGCCTTCGAGTGGCATTATGTTCCTGAAAACGCTACGAATTCATGGCGATCTTTCGCTTTCCCTCTCACACAACTGTTATTGAGGAAGAACAATACGAAGTGAGTGGGTGTTGTTGTTGTTGTTGTTTTCGGAGGAGAATCGAGTCGTTGTGGAGAAGAGAGAAGGGAGTGGAGAAGTGGCGGTGGTTGCGGTGGTGGTGGTAAATGGGGGTGATTGACTGGTGAGAGTGGACAGGTGGCTAAGGGGCGAAGAGAGAAAGAAAACTGCGCTGGGATCCTCTTGAAGGACTCTCCCCCTGCCCTTATGGCTCTTATCGTTGTGGGAGACAATGGAAAGCGCTTCTCGGCAGGACCGTTAATACCTTGGATTAGTGGAGCAAGACCTTTAAGGGGGTCCCACTACAACAAACACCTCACTTGGTCGGCGGAGATTTCGAGTGAAGGACCTAACACAGCCAGCGGGGCACTGAGCATCGGCGACGTCCGACGAGCCAAAGCCTTCCGCCGTGCACTTTCCAGCTGTCACCCCGCGACTCCTCAACCCACAACCAATATCGTCGCTTTTCCTGGTTCTTTTGTCACGAGGCCTTTTCAGCCCTTATTGGTTTGTTTTGTTCTCCTCGGCTTTCACCGCTTAATATGCAACCGCAATTGGTTTACCTCATTCAATTCAAGTTGCTCTCGCGTTCTCAAGCGGAAATCAATTAGCCCGACGAGAAATCTATTGAATGATGGACAAACTTGTCACTCTACAGTATGAACTCTGATACCCCAGTAGTTAGAATGTGTGGGACTTTGACCCTTTGACCGAACTTTAGGCTTTTCACAATTCGAACGAGTTAAATATTTTACAAGTCAGAGAAACTAGGTATTGCCAAATGGACTTGGTGGATTCTTTCGGCGTCTGAGTGGGATATAATTTCGATCATAATGATTCGCTCTGTATCCAGGCGTTCTGAGTGAATAGATGGGAGGAATAGGATGACACGAGTAAATAATATACCATCCACCACCACCATCGGCGACCATCGGTCTCGGCATACAGAGCGCGCTAGCTACGATGGACTCTACTTCACTTCAAAACTCATTATGGCGTTGCAACCTTCCAGATAACAAAACACTTATTCATTCATTCTCTCGCTATCAGTTTTTCATGTTCATGTGTTCGATCAGCTATTTTAATAAAGGTCTCAACCCTTAAGTTTCGGTGTGAAAATCATCTCAATAAAGGCACCCACAAACTGGTGACCACGACGTGAGTTTTCTTTCTATTTTCGGGTGCTTTCGTCTTTACGATCATGACTGACTCGGATGCCCGCGCTTCCGTCTCGGACTCGGACATGTCTCATCCACCGAAAGCGGATCATGTATCTCATATCTCTGTCAACCAGCCACCCTTTTGGCGTCCAGACCCGGAACTTTGATTCATCAGTGTCGAAGCACAATTTGAAACCGCTCGTCCACGAATCACGCACAGTGAGACCAAACTGAATTACATACTAGCCCAAATTCAACCCGAACACATGCGCGAAATCGCCGACGTTTTACGCGATCCCACCAAACGGAACTACGAAGCTGTTAAAGAAGCAATCCTAAAAAGATTCGGTGAAACAGAGGAGGACAAATTGAACCAACTTCTCGGCAATATAGAGATCGGTGATCGTCTTCCATCGCAACTTCTTCGCGAATTTCAACGTCTCGCTGGACCCACAGTTCCTACCCAACTAGTTCGAGGAATTTGGCTAAAGAAACTTCCTTCTCAACAAACAACTCAACAAATACTACAAGTAAGCGAAACTACTGACCTCACCAAGTTAGCGGAAATGGCTGACAAAATTCGTGCAGTCAATGTATCAAACGTATATGCCATTTCTTCTTCATCACATGATACTCAGCGATTGGTAACACATGATAATCAAACAAACTCTCCCAATGAAACTGAAATACTCTTAAAGTTGTGCCGACAAGTGGAACAGTTGACTAAGGCTGTACAAAAACTCTCTTATCAGCGCCACAGATCACGTTCCAAATCTAATAATAACACAGGACAAAATTCGGGCTCAAACCAGATCTGCTCCTACCATCAGCAATATGGAGATCGTGCACGTAATTGCAAACCTCAATGTAATTATAAACTGCATAAGTCGGAAAACTGTCAAGCATCCTCGAACTAGCGGCAACCGGGGACGAGGCAATATCACGCCGCCTAGTCATCACTGACAAGCGCTCTAATTTACAATTTCTTGTCGATACTGGTGCTGACATTAGTCTCCTACCTCCAAGACGTTCTGACATGAACAACATCAGTAATCTAACATTGTTTGCCGCCAATGATTCACTTATTAAGACATATGGGGAACGTCTCCTACACTTGGACCTTGGACTAAGACGCATATTCCCTTTTATATTCACCATTGCTGACGTCAACCGTCCCATTCTTGGCAGTGATTTTCTCCGACATTTTGGACTTCTGGTGGATGTCAAGAACTCTAGACTCATTGATTCTAATACTTCTCTAGTTGCTTCAGCGAGCATTATCAACTGTCAAACCCCTATTATCTCCACTATAGGTACATCACTTGCTCCAGAAATTACAGCATTATTGAACAAACATTCCATGTCCCGACCCGTTTCTGCTCCCAACATCAAACATGATGAGTGTGAACGGCTTTGGGCTATTCCTGGTATCTGGACTAAAGAGAGTGAGCTAAATTACGTCATGAGCCATACGCGTCAGCAATATTGCCAGCCCTCCTTACAGCGATGGAAAGCAGGTAATTATCGAAATGACGGTACCTTAACACTCACAAGAGAGTTATTTAAGTCACGGATGTTACCGTTTCACTGGACATGGTGACTTCAATGCGCGGCTCCACTTCTTTTCTCTAAAAGACTCTCCATTATGCACGTCTTGTGCCTCCAGTGCGGAGGAAACAAGAAACCATGTGCTGCTCCACTGTAGTTCCTACAACAGTGAGCGACGGTTGTTGGGAGGGCAAACGAACTTAGCAGCTTTGACTGCTACAAAGGAAGCCTATAACCATTTTGCAAAGAAGGTAATGGCTAAGAAACGTGGTTATAGTTGATCAGTCCTTTTGAAACTTGCCACCCAAGTAAACAGTAAGATCAGGTAGGGAACCAGATTAAGAACTACTCCCAGATGGTACGGGATTCCTCAGGTGGTCACCTCCGCGCGGTAACACACGGGCAACAGCTCTCTACGGTGAGACTGGCTAACTACCAAATACCTGCCGTACCTCCACAGGTCTGAGTTCGGTGGATGCTGCAGGGGCCGGCCTCTTGCATATTAGCGAAACCGCAACTTCTATGACTGATATAACCCTCGTCGAGGGTTTAGGTACAGTCATCAAATAAAGAAACAGACCTGTTACCGTTTCACTAGCATACGAGAGCCTGGGCACTCCCACCGGATCTCACTATTCACTGGGGTGGTTATAAACTTGCTTAGTAGTAGCCAAAGTTGGAAAGTTGGCTGCACACACTTCTTGTTTACTCTGCACTGGATGTGCAAGACGTGCAGGATGTAGAGTCTTTGAGAGAAAAGACGTGGAGCGGACCATTGAAGTCGCCATATTGCGTAAGGAACTGGCTCGCCCACCCAATTTTTCTTAGGGCATTAACGGATGTGTGTGTCATGTCCCTTATAAATGGATTCCCATTTTGCTTGTCATTTATCTAATGCCCTCTCATATAGCATGGCAAGATTTTGTTCTGTAGAGAGGTCTATACGAGTGTTCCCTTTCCAGAACTTCCTTTTCACTCTCTGATTGCTGAACTGCTTCAGTGGATGCTGTCGTGTAGGACTCCGTGATCCACATGAGCATAGCTCTCGGAGATAGGGCCAGTATTCTCCCGTGATTGATTGTTTGCTACCACAGACAACGGGGTAGTGCCCAAACACATTCAAGTAAATGGACATACGGATTGTGTCACATTTGTGAGGTTTCATCCTTTGAGGGACTGAAAGTGCTGGCGAAAATGCCAACCAATCACCCGTATTGACTCCTAGGTACTTGACTTGCTTTTTAAGAAGGAGCCTGTGGTCTCTAAAACGTATTGACGGTTTGCTATATAATTGTCCCTGTAGGAAGATGAGTTGGGTTTTTTCCTCAGTCGCCAGGAGCTTGACGCGTTCGCACCATCGAGTGACGGTTCGAAGCAATTCCTCGTTTTTTCCTGCTAATTCAAGTAGCAACTAGTTGTACTACTAGACCTCTTGTTAAGGTTCTAATATGGCGGGGAGGGGGAGACATGGAAAGAGAAAATGAGTGTTATGTGTGTGTGAGATACTCCACCGGTCAGTCGCCAAATACAACGAAGGAACAACAAAAAGTTGCGTCGCTTCCGTTCTCATTGTCCGCCACGTCGTTGTACAACAGCATCATTTTCAATAGGTCAGACGCTCGACAATGCACACATAAAAAAAATCACATAGTAAATCGCCTCAGTTTTGGAAGCACCTGCCGAGTGAGTCGTAGAGCGTGGAAAATCAATTGATGAAAGCCGGCCTTATTCTTCTTGCGGATTCCCATGTCCAGCTCGGGGTGAATCTTCGGCTTGTGATGGATCATCCTTCTATTGTCGGGCGGAGCATGAACGCGGAATTCGTACCTGCACGAACGGCTCGACCCGCCTCTTAGTCGCCCGAACAATCAGGTTCAAGTTGGTTTGTTCACAGGTGAAATGAATAGAAGAGGAAAACGAGGCGAGTGACGCGGGACATGAAAAACCCGATAACATGGAACAAGGTGCCGCCCGTTCAGATTCAGCAATATGTTATGTCACTTGGAAAACGCGGGCGAGTTTGCATTATGTCCTTCAAATACAATTGCTGTGGAGCATCGCACAACTTTTCTCAATTGACCACCTACTGTCAGCGCATGACTTTGGCACAGCCTTTTCACCCTTATTCTCAGCTTCATGAAATGATCTCTTACGCTTCTAATTATCTCCTATGTGTCCGTCGTGCCGTCAAAATTTAGATCGGAAAATACAGTTAAATGTACCGTGTGAAGATATCCGTCATCTTCCCTCGCCACCCTTTGAATTCAGTGATGCGCTGTATATCTAATTGCTGTAGCTTTGTTCAACACATTTACGCAGTGATGCTGAGAGTAGATAATATTCGGTTGTCAGTTCGTTCCATCGAAACCGTTATAGCCGCTTTTGATGAAATTAGAAAAACGAACGAATGTTCGACAATGTTCTTTTCCGAATTACTTTGGCGCATTTCTCCGTTCAACGGGTAGTTACAAAAGTAGTTGATGAGGAAAACGCACGTGACAGAAAACCCACTGTCTAGTCGATAAAACCGAGTACGTTGAAAATCATCTTATTTTTGCTCTACGGACCATGAAAGAACTTCCCGAAGGAAATGATAAAAGTACCAGCGCTAAGTTTGATCTAAATAGCTGAATATATTTTCGCAAAACGTTGAAAAAAAACCCTTCATTTTTGTTTCCCACACTTAATTCCGGTATAGTGTTTTCACGAATATGTTTGTGGAGAACGATAATTAGGTATCGCGCAGTAAATCGTAAGTTCAAAAGTCCATTAAAACTGTTTAAGCGCTCGTGTATTAACAAAAGTTTGAAAAAAGAAATATGAGAATTAAGAAAGTGTCAAAGGAACTCTCGACCTGTAATTATGATAAAATGAAGGAAAGACACGCTTGCGTTGTATTAAATAATAACAAAATTTAAATACTAACAAGGAAAGTTAGAAGTCAGTCTATAAACGAGTAAACTTTAAAAGTATAATACCGAAGAATGAAATGAACGAATCACTGAAAAATAAACATTTTTATCCAAAAAAGAAATATCTGGTGCGTTGCAACACACAACTTTCCTTAGCTCTACGTCATCAATTCACTTTGTACATGGCCTTTGAACTTGGTCAAACAACACGTCACAGCAGCAGGACGCGGTAGCGCCTAGAGTTCTGGAATTTATTGTGCTTCTCATACTCATTGCAGGACCATTATTGAGCGATTGGTACACAGAAATTAATGCGGCTGTAAACACGAATTTTTTTAAGAAGGGTAGTAATCACTTTTGCGGAGTTATTGGGTAATAACTGTTAGAACTGGTAGTAAGCGAAACGGCAAAAGTTGAAATTCAGGAATTTCTGGAGTGAGCCCCATGTATCTCATGAGCGTTTTTAAACAATCACCCATTAGGTATTCGATTGGACTACAATACCAGTTTTCTTTACCTTTCTACTAACATTCCAGCGGAGTTTATAAGGACATTCACTTTGTACATGGCTAATTCTATTTAATCAATTCATTTATCACTCAGTTAATTTGAACTAGGTCAAATTACGCTTTACCGCAGCAGGAAGCGGTAGCGCTTACAGTTCCAGATTTCATTGTGCTGCTTGTACTCATTTCAGGACCATTATTGAGCAATCGGTACACAGAGAATTATTGGGGCTGTAAACACGAATTTTTTGAAGAAGGATAGTAATTACTTCTGCAGAGTTATTGGGTAAAAACTTTTAGAACTGGTAGTAAACGAAACGACATTAGTAGAAATTCAGGAATTTCTGGAGTGAGCCCCATGTATCTCATGAGCGTTTTTAAACAATCACCCTTCAGGTATTGGATTGGACTACAATACCAATTTTTTTTAACATTCTACAAAAATTCCACCGGAGTTAACGAGGAAAATATCTGGTGCGTAGCAACACACAACTTTCCGCCACCCCTTTAAGTTAGAACACCAGCTACATAGGCGGGCGCTATATCTTCGTTCAACGCATTTCTACAGAAACTTTTATGGAGAACAAAATGTAGGGACTAGTTAGCTGAGAGTACTCCGTAAGTTTGATCGAAATCGTTAGACCCGTTTTGAGAAAATTGGAATACCGATAAATTAATATTCGACAAATCTCCTTTTCTGAGTTAACTTGGCTTATATCTCCGTTCAACATATACATACAGAAATAATTATAGAAAACGAAATGTGGGTAAGGGTGACTAAAAGACACTTCATTAGGATTTATCACATCTGGTGAAAAAATTACCCTGGAATTCACGGAAATGTTCGAAAAAACGTTATTTTCGACACATTTTGATTTTTATCTCTGTTCAATGGACCGTCACAGGAACATTTATTGAGAAGAATATGTGGGTATTAACTATTTGAAAACATCCTGTGAGTTTGGTGAAAATCGCTGAAGCCGTTTTGCCAAAAAGCGTAAAAAACCTATTTTTGCTCCAGGGGCATTTGCTCCGTTCACCGTATTTTCATGGAGATATGTATGGAGAAGAAAAGTTAGGTATTGATTAGGAGAAGATAGTTTGAAAGTTTAATCAAAATCGTTAGAGCCGTTTTCGAGAAAAATGCGAAAAACTCTAGTGTTTGGTACATTTTCGTTCCCCACCCCCTTCCCATCGGCCGAAATCGTCCATAACCTTATTTTGGTGTCTACAAAAAAAACAAAAAAAGAACCAGCTCAATCGGATGAGCCGTTCTCCCGCAAATCGAACTACAGACACACACACACACACACACACACACGGACCTCGCTCCGAAATTAGGTTTTTTAGACTCAGTAGGGTCTGAAACGTAAAGATCTGAAGAAAACCCAAATTTTTTTTTTTGGGCCGATTATTATACTTTCCTTCCCTTCGGGTAGCGGAAAGTAAAAACTGCGCAAAAAACGCTTTTGGTCGAAAATTTTGATAATTTATTGTGCTGCTCTCGTCATTTTCCCACGAATGGGAATTTTATGGTATAGTTGCCTTATTGAGAGCTATCAATATAAAAAATTTAATCAAAATCGTTAGAGCCGTTTTTGAGAAACAAAATTTGGTGTTTTGATCGCAATGATAACTATAGTTAACTTTCGGTGGATTTTGCCCATACCCTTATTTCTGCGTCCGATGGCAAACCTGTAGGCTAGACATCAAGTTTCACCTGATTTGGTACGGTTGTTTTCTCTAAAAACCGCGCTAAAATCGATTTCGCCGAAAGTTTTGGTAATTTATTGTGCTGCTCTCATCATTTTCCCACTATTGAGAATTTTATGTTATCATTGCCGTATTGACAGCTATCAATATAAAAAGTTTAATCAACATCGTCAGAGCCATTTTTGAGAAAAAAAATTTGGTGTTTTGATCACTATGATAACTATAGTTAACTTTCGATGGATTTTGTCCAAACCTTCATGTTGGCGTCCCATAGTAACCTGCGGGCGAGATATCAAGTTTGAGTGGATTTGGTACGATGGTTCTCTCTAACAATCGTCCACAGACCTCAGACCATTTTCCCAAATAGTGTTTTTCGGACTCAGGAGGGTCTGAAACGTAAAGATCTGAAGAAAACTCAAAATTGTTTTTTCAGCCGATTACATAACTTTCCTTTCTACTTCGTAAAGCCTAGGCAAGTAAAAATGCTTGTATGGTTTTTATGTGTTGGAGACGGAGACAATATATAGCACACGGCGCATCTCGGTGGTTTTGAAAATATTCTGTTTTTAAAAATGTCTCCTTACGGAATTTCGTAGGCCGTAGAGAATCAGCTTCAGCAATGGGCAATTCGATTTACCTTCTAACAGATCACCGTGTGAAAATATGTGCAATGCCGCGGAGGAATTGAACGTTCAATTTCTTTACAGCTCACTCATTGACGAATTGTAGGAAATTGGAAATCGATCGTTTCCTCCATCGTCGTGCTTTGCAGGAACCTGGCAGGCGAGAAATTTTACCCAGAAAAATATGACACGCCTCATCGTGAGTACCAGGGCTGAGGATGTCTCGAAACCACACAGCTCAGGAGTTACCGGGAAGAAGCAGCCACGAAAGATGAGGGGGTTTTCGTGAAGCGATACGGAGAAGCGCGCGCGTCTGTGTTGGGTAGTGTAGGAGAGTGAGAAGGAAGTGAGGAGTGTGGAAGGGATGAAGGATACGAAAGATTGGAAGGAAATCAGTCTGTAGGAGAATTGCAGAGTGTGGTGGCAGCCGGCTTGTGTACATTTCTTGCCAACTGTTCCCCAGCATTATCTTTGGAAAACAGTCAGGTACCATCTCAATCGATTCGATGTTGCAATCATGTTGAAAAAGTTGGCGGACTTTCGTATGAACGAAGCTGAATGTTTGGTGACCCACGAAAACACCTGAAACTATGTCTTGTCTTGGACGACTCTCAAAATATCCAAAAAACGGCCCACTTGATGCGTTCCCGACGAATACATATTACATTGTAACGTATGATAGTCCATATAATGAAAACGTGGACGTTTCGAAGGAGTAAATTAGGTAACGACAGCCAATTTCCGATCGATGTCGTTGACAACTTAATTGAGACGCGTTACGCCTCGCACAGGTCAACCATAAAATCATCAGTTATGTCTCGTTTGACAAACTGGCCGAGTAATTCGGCCGATTGCGCAAGTTTATTCGGTACGACGTCGCCAAATTAAAGTAAATCAGAGAGAAATTACATAACAACTTCACCGCTTATGGCTTTTCGCAAGTTGAACAAATAACCAGTTTTAAAATTTTACTTTTGAATCCCGCGAAAATAGCGATTTTCGGGTTGCCTCACTTCAGAGGATATTTGATTCGGGCGGTTTCCTCATAGAAGCGATGTGGAATTTCTCTTATCTAAAAGCTAAGGATAGGAGAGGCCATAATATAAAGCGAGATAGCCCGCTTCCAACAATACGTTCCAAGTATTATCTGGGCGACTGGCACCGAAAAAAAGATAAGACCACGACAGACTCAAAAGTTGCGCTGCTGCGAGTTGCTTCTCCCCAGTTCAGAGCGTATTTACATAAAGGGGTTGATATATGAGAGGCCGTACGAGGCTCAGATAAGAAACACCATCTCTCACACTCATTTCCTCGTTTTCCCGAGTTGAGTTCCGTTCCAATTCATCTCGTCTTCTATTCGAAAATCTCTTTCATCCGAATCCTCTAAATCCTTCGGCGATATTCTTATTGCGTTTGAGGAGAACGCCGATTTTCATTTTTCTCCGCCTTTGGCGTAGTAGGCAGGGAAGTTACCTAATCGGCTTAAAAAAAGAAACGAATTTGAGTTTTCTTCGGCTCGTTACGTTTCGGAGCGCTTCTGTGTCGCTGTTCGATTTCGACTCAATTCCATATTCAGTCTCCATATCACCGTGTGACGCCAAAATAAGGGTATGAGCAAAACCACTCCAAAACGAACTACAGTTATCGTAATCATTAAAACATAAAAATTTGTTTAACAGCTCTAACGATTCGATTTGTTGTATCACCATTTCCAAACGACGCGACAGTACCGTAAAATTCTCGTTTGAAGAAAAATTGTGGGGGGGGGGGGGGAGAAGCATACTAAATCTTCAAATGTTTCGAAAAACAACACGACTTGTTATATAAAAGTTTTTTTTACTTTCCTTGCTCTACGACCCTCCTGAGTCCGAAAAACACTATTTGGGAAAATGGTCTGTGTGTATGTGTGTCTGTGAACGATTTTTAGAGAAAACCACCGTACCAAATCAGCTCAAACTTCATATCTTGCCCGCAGGTTACCATGGGACGCCACAATAAGGGTATGAACAAAATTCACCGAAATTTAACTATAGTTATCATAGTGATCAAAACACCAAATATTTTTTTCTCAAAAAGGGCTCTAACGATTTTGATTAAATTTTCTTATATTGGTAGCTCCCAATATGGCAACTATACCATAAAATTCCCATTTGCGGGAAAATGACGAGAGCAGCACAATAAATTACCAAAACGTTCGACGAAATCGATTTTAGCGCAGTTTTTAGAGAAAACCACCCTACCAAATCAGCTGAAACTTGATGTCTAGCCTACAGGTTACCATGGGACGCAATAATGAGGGTATGGGCAAAATCCACCGAAAGTTAACTATAGTCATCATATTGATCAAAACACCAAATTTTTTTCTCAAAAACGGCTCTAACGATTTTAATTACATTTTTTATATTGATAGCTCTCAATCAGGCAATGATACTGTAAAATTCTCATTCGTGGGAAAATGACGAGAGCAGCACAATAAATTATCAAAATTTTCGACCAAAAGCGTTTTTCGCGCAGTTTTTTCCTTATAAACTCCGCTGGAATTCTTGTAGAATGTTAAAAAAAAAAATTGGTATTGTAGTCCAATCCAATACCTAAAGGGTGAGTGTTTAAAAACGCTCATGAGATACATGGGGGTCACTCCAGAAATTAAAGAATTTCAACTACTGCCGTTTCGCTTACTACCAGTTCTAAAAGTAATAACTCTGCAGAAGTAATTACTATCCTTCTTCAAAAAATTCTTGTTTACAGCCCCATTAATTCTCTGTGTACCAATTGCTCAATAATGGTCCTAAAATGAGTACGAGCGGCACAATAAAATCTGGAACTGTAAGCGCTACCGCTTTCTGCTGCCGTAAAGCGTTGTTTGAGCAAGTTCAAATTAACTGAGTGATAAATAAATTGATTAAATTTAGTCATGTACAAAGTGAATTGACGTAGAGCTAAGGAAGGTTGTGTGTTGCAACGCACCAGATATTTGTTTGATAGTTTGAATCCCGGAATTTCTGTGATCGCTACAGATCATCTGATGACGGTTATTAAACGCTCGTTGTGTAGGTGGATTATTGGACTTCCACTTCTACTATTTATACAAAAATGTTGGACAAAATCGTTGTGGACGTTACTGAGAAAAAATAAGTTTGCTGATTCGATCAATACGATAATTGCAGCTCGTTTTGGATTGATTCGTCTCACACCCTAATTTTGACATTTCGCCGCGGTCGGTAGGCTAAATATAAAATTCGACCCGATTTGAGTCAGCCTTTTCCCCCCAATCGCGTTCACTGACGCGCAAACCATTTGTCCGAATAAAATTTGGTCTTGAAAACTCAAATATCTGGAGAAAATTCAAAATTTGTTGTTAAACCTTTCCTAGTAAAGTAAAAATTACTACATTGAATCGATATTGGTCGAAATATTTCCCAATTTATTGTGCTGCTCACGTTATTGCCCCGCGAATGAACGTTAAATATAGAAATGTTTATATCGGGTTTTGGTAGAGATAAATGCGGTGTCGCGATCACTATATAATAACTATATCGTCCACGGTTTTATTTTTCGCACAGTGAATATGAAATTTGAGTTGATTAGGCCACTTATGTTAACAGAGACGCGTGCATACGTTCGTATAAATATCTGGAATTGTGTTTTCACTCTGAAAACTTTGAAAAGTAATAACCGAGGAAACTTATTTTTTTAAATTTTCCAGACGATTTTTCCAACAAAAAGTCATGTGACGGGGAGACAGTGAAAGTGGTGCTGCACACAATAGTATTTCAGTTGAATGAAGAGTTAAGCGGTACTATGCATGGCGAGTGAAGTTGAAGAAAAATCAACGGACCGGGAGTTTCCCGTGTTAAATGCATAAACCGCATAGAGGGGGCAATCTCTCGTTGGGATTGTTGAGCGAGGGGGTTCGGGGATGGGGAAGCGATAGAGAAGTTCCATAATAACAACGTTGGAGTATTTGACCTGACGGAAGCGTGTGAAGCAGAAACTCAGCCAATTAGGAAGTTTGTCTCCAAAAGAAACACTTTTGCGGCGGACACGAACGCTTCAAGAAAGATGAGGTTTCACGACGGGACTCTCCGGCGAACGGCCATAACTGATTAGCTGGCAATGTTTGCCCACGCGAAGCAGGACTATGAAATGTATACAGAGTACTTGTGTACTCTCCCCGGCCTTCCATCCAATCTGGGCGTACGACTATTAAATGTACGGCCGCGGTTCAACTATTATTCAGACAACTCCTGCCAATCCTCCGGAGCTCGTTTCCAACAAACAATCCCCCTTCACCCTCTCCTCTTCACTTCTGTATACTAATTTGTCCAACGCCCAATGTTTGCAATCAGTGCTGCTAGTCCTAGGTTTACACTGTGTCCAACTGTATGCGTTCGCCTTCCTCTTTCCCATCTCTTCGATCGCCCTAATTAAACACCAAAAGCTAATATCAAGGTTCCCGTTTTGCTTGGACTGATGCTGGCTCAACTCGTTCGAACCTGTTCGCCCTGTAAGGAGTCGGTCGGAGTCAGTGGAATAAATAACGGAAATTCGACTGTGAGAGTTGAATGAACTGAATGGGCGCAGGGAAAGGTGATCGCGATCCTTCCAATTCAACCACTTCGGAGCTGCAGTTGCCAACGGAGCAAGAACGACAAAAATACTTCTCTCGTGACTTTTCTTCCATCGCATGTCTCTCCGCCCCGGATCATGAGAGGAATACTCTTGTGAGCTGCAAGTCTTTTCGTAGGTTCCCACGAGGGTGGAAGATCGCCCTGGACAGGTTCATTACCCAGCTTGCCATGTGTGGGTTGTCGATTCATCCCGAGAAACGTGGCTCATCCCGTTGGGGCAGTCTCATCCAAGATACCCGAGGACGTGGTTTGAGAGGGTGCTCGTGATAAGACCTTACAAATACGTGCCGATATAGCTGTTACGATTTCGCATTGACTGAGGAGGAGAGTAAGTATAGACCGGTTGCAAGTTTTATTCGCAATTACTCACGGTAAGAAGTTTTACCACCACAAATAGAAAAATGGGAGGGAGTGAATGTGAGTAAGGGCGACGCCTCAATGAAACAATCACTCAGTTACGACTGCTAGCACTGCAGTTTCCAGGACGTCTCGCCTCACTCAGTAATTGTTTCTTATTCCAACAAGAGCGTTCTCCTGACATCTAACGAAATACGTCCTTACATACTTTTATCATTCACAATTAGGTTTAGTAATGAACTGAAAGTTGTTTGCCCATGTCCTGCGTTTACTCTCACCGTCAAAAGTTTTCATTACTTGTTCAACTCTATTCACGACTTCCCATTGTTAATAACCAACTTGCCATTGTATAGCCATTGAAAACAAAGTTGTTGGAAACAGTTATTGCAAAGCGCATATTTTATCTGTCGTGCTACATTGTTCTAGTTTTTCTAATTTGCATGCTGCGTCCAACAATCTATGGAGACCTTCGTCGGAGACTCAGGCTCACGTTCATGCAAAGCTAAAAGACCTTTAATAATCGACGTACAACGAACGAAAATAAATCTTCAAATTCAAAAGTATTGGGTGCAACGCACCACACAATTTTCGTCAGCCGCGAATGCATTCAGTGGTTTCCATCACCCTTACTACTAATAAGATCCGTTTTTCATTCGAAGTAGTATAAGCGCAGGCACTTCTGAGCGGATTGACGTCAGCTCCCCCTCCCCCCTCATTACCCTACTCATGTGAAAGAACGTCAGTTCCCCTTCCCCCTCAACCAATCATGAGGAGTGATGTCATACCCCCGCTACATCACGCTACAACGGTAGAAGGGTACAACGTCATGTGATGAGGTGTGCTGATCCACCCAGAAGTTACAATGGTGGAGGGGGTATGACGTCATATGATAGGGGCTGACGTCATATGATGGGGGCTGACGTCAATCCATCCAGGAGAGCCCAAGTATATACTACTATTCAATTTAAAAGAACTTGGTAGAACGTAATTCGCCATTCTACGTCGAGACTGGTAGCGCTTAATATTACGGAATTTATTGAGCTGCTGCTACTTATTCTCTGACTTTCATTTTAAAACCAACGTGTACGTACTTGACGAGACTATCAACATGAGTTTTCTGAACACTTTCAAACTACTATCTGGTATCCTTTCCACCCTTAGCTGGTTCCGGGACCGCTATCTGGAACTTTCCTTAGCTAATCTATCGCCCAGATCCAATCTGTTGTGTCTTTGAGACGCTTTTTTACACCAATGGAGATACGACCAGAGCAACATGTGTGCAGTGTGGCCACAGTGAAAGCTTTCTGGCAAGCCCATCCAACGCATATCCTTAGCCTTTATCTAGTACACATGCCGATACAGGACATGGCCAATGCTGCAACCCTGATGTTATCTATCCTCACCCTTCGGGCTTCCAATACCACCATACTAGGATCCGTCATGTCAACTTTGCACTTCTTGGCGTGCCAAGATTTCAGTTTCCAGTAACAACTTGGACATCTAGGATCAGTTCACACCCATGGTGACGATGTGAAGTTCACACTCTTCCTCCAGAGACAACTAGGTCCTTTCACTCTCCCCATCCCAGCCTTTGATTGACAATGCCCGCAATAGACATTAGCCCGCATGAAACTAACCCTGTGAGATGGCTGGCACGCCTGCACTACATGATTCAGTGACTCAAACTATTATTAGATGCATGGCAGGGAGCATTCATAGTCTTATGATCCTGGCCTCCTATACACCTCAACAAGGTGTATGGTTGGGTGAGGCAAACAGTTTGAAAGTGTTGTTATATATTTTGTGGATGCTCTCTGAAGCCAATTCCGCCCACACTGAAGAGTAAGGAGGGTCGAGACGATGTGTGTGTTACCGATTTTGGAGGTTCATGAGCAGTCTACACTCCATGTCGTCACTCTTCATCCTGTGCGATTCCAAGAGGACGGAGTAGAGAACGTGCAGGTGGACCTCTTGAGTTTGCCATCAACCAGGGAAGAGGTGTTGTTGATGTGCCAGACTGTTGTGCTGCTTGCCAGATCTGTACACCAAACAATAACTTGATATCGATCTTCATGGCCTGTTATCGTTGTGTTCCTCTCCTTCAGAGTCCAGTTGTCTCAACATAGATGGGGAGGGGAGTGTCCATTTTTCTTTTTCTTACCAGGACCAGCTTTGTCTTCTGCAGGACCCGCTTCAGCCTGTTCAGGGCTGTCTCCAGCTGGCGACTAATAGTTACTGTTGCAATGTCATGAGGCGTCTTGAGCCAAACTATGCCATCCTATGCCACATTCCACATTCTTGAGATGCGAGGCAGACGAGCCGAGAGTGGATGCTTGTGGGACTTCCTTTCAAACCCCAGTAAAGGCAGAAAGTCCAAACTGTCTTGTCCTGGGTGGAGAAAAAGTGCCATCAAAAGATGTGGTGGACCAGCGACCATTCTGGCCTTAAGGGTTGTTTGACTGAAACACAGTCCCTTGGGAATGCACAGCCCGGGCCTTGCAACGGTGCATTATGAGTTGGCTGCCTCCGCAGGGCAAGGTAGGTAGGACAGAGCAATCTAACTCCTTCCCAGGGCAAGGCTGGAAAATGTCACTGAAGTCGCTGGAGGGTATCCCATCCCAAATTTTGTTGTTAAACTGTGGGGTCTTTGGGAGGTAGGGGCCACCTAGTCGCTACTCCCCCAAAACATCCCCCAAATGCAGAATCGTAACTGTTGGCCCAAGGACTGACATCCCTCCTGTCTCATGCATCAGTGTGCCACTATGATGGAGCATTATCTGGACTCGAATTACTCGGATTTTGTTCCTCGCGACCATTCCTGTGACCACGCCGCGATGAATGGAGAATTACAGTAATAAGCCAAGGTACTTCGGAAATTGTAATCGAAAAGAGGCTGGTGGCTTCTGGCAGAGAAGCGCGTGGTAAGCAATTGCGCATTAAGAATCTCAGTGTTGAGAGGGTGGCGTTAAGTGTTGACTGGTCGTGAGGAAAGCGGTGTGATGTTCTCGGCGGTTTTGTAATACTTCGCAAGCGTTGTGGGCGGTGATGATGTACAGGGGAGGACGTCACGGAGCATCGGTGCTGAGGTTCGCGGGGGTTCGGGAGGAACTGCGCTGTGCAAATACGTTTCTAGTTGGTTTCAAGTTATGGGCAGTCCATTAACTGGGGACATTAGTATTCCGACAAGCGCCCGGGCGAACATTAGATATTGAAGTGAAGGTAAACAGCGCACCATTAAACATACTACCCCCCCCCCATTCTCACCCTTTCCCACCCCGTCCCTCTCGGTCATCTCGCCGACGTCACCCTTCGTCCTATCGCCCGCTTCACCAGCATAAACTGAAGAGACCTTCTCCGCACCCCCGACACCATCCTCGTCCCCGTCCACGGCCACGTCCCCCATCACCATTCATCGGATGCGATCACCCACCCTCCCCAGTCAACATTCAACATTCAACGTTCAACTCATTTTCTCCTCTCACCACCTCCCACTCATCGACACCAGCCCACACAACCTTCACGACGAGGAATAAAAAGCTCTTCTCGACAGCCTTCGCTTCTTGTGACACCTTTTTTGCCTTGTCCCCATTTTTAAGACTAACCGATCCTTCCACTTGCGGTTTCTTCCTGATTCTGCTGCTCACGTGTTGACTAGGAGTGGGATTACCAAAGGTCTAAGGGTTTCTGAGGTTGGAAGAGAGGTTTTTAGGTAAAGTGTGAAGCTAACAGTCCTACTTCCTGTTTTTACGAGAAGTGCTCTCTGTCAAAACCATTTGTGTACGTCCAACCTACGAATTGTGAACCGATTCTTGCTGCGGACAGACGCCAGCGTCAACATTTCAGTGGAACTTTCTAAACCAGTTTGAAGATTTTCTCAACTAAGAGTGTCCTACTCAAAAAAGGAGGAAGGAATTATTCAAACCAAAGTCCCCCTCATGTTTTGGATCATTTTTCCAACATTGGGAAGTCAATTCTGAAGAAAGGCCAATGAATGAAGGAAGCGTTTTAATAATTATGGCAATAATGTTTGTTCGGGCGCATGTGGTCGAAGTCCAGCGAAAGCTGAATTTCGAAACAGCTCTCTTTGATGGACCGAGTACTGCTGACCACTTCCTCGTCTACATCAAGACTAGCTGGCGAGTAGTGGCAAGGATTAGGTATTAAAGAAATTGGGTTATATCCGCCAGTAGGCAAATTACTAAAGTTAACGTACCTGTTAGGTGAGTCCGTCTCCTCTGGCTTGTGAGTTACTGTGGGCAAGCGCTTTCGATGTAAAGACATCATCAACTCACAAGCCAGAGGAGACGGACTCAGCTAACAGGTACGTTAACTTTGGCAAGGATTAGTTCAGTGTTCATTCGACCCTAGTCCGATAGCATGTATCCCTGCAATCGACCCCTATTTTGATTTAGAAGTCACATTTCGCTTGTTCAGTTTATCATAATACGCTAAAAGATTTTGAGGCGGAGTTTGGATTTACAAATATAGCTTCGACAGCTGATGCGCTTCACATCCCCAGCCGGGGACACTCGCCTAGAACGTCCGCATCGGTAAGCGTGTCATTCTGAACACAGCTAGTTTGTTTTATGCAGCCCATCATCATTCGTACTATCACTATTGATTTTGTTCAAACCGCCTGGGAGTGAGCGGATCCTTGTTTTCTTACACCAACGTATACAAAAGTCGCCAGTTTTGGGCGTACGAGCAATACCACCAAACTGTGGGTTGGGAGGTATTTGTTGTTGTGGGGATCATCCAACTGCATCACCCGGCCGCGAAGGGAAAAAAGATAGGAAAAAGAAGAAGGATCGAAGGAATGAAAAAGCAGATAACCAGAAAAAGACATGGAGATGTGAACTATTATCCAACGCCTTGTTTTACAACATCAACATTCTGAAGAATTAACAGGTAAAACGAAAATAGTTTGAATTCCACGATTTATCGGATTGTTGCTAACTACCATATGACCGTTGTTAAACTTTCAGCGCTTAGGCATCAAATAGAGCTACTAGCACCAGTCTTGTGAGAAAGCGGTAGGTTTTTGTCAACATGTTTGGTAATCTGTCAACCAAGCGCGTACTGTTCCCACTCATTTAGAGCACGGAATGAAAATTGTGGAAAAATCCAATTAAAATAATTTGAACTTGGTCAAAAACGCTTTACGGCAGCAGGAAGCGGTAGCGCTTACAGTTTCAGATTTTATTGTGCTGTTCGTACTCATTGCAACACCATTAATGAGCAATTGGTACACAGATAATTAATGAGGCGGTAAACACACTTTTTTTTTGAGAAGGATAGTAATTACTTTTGCAGAGTTATTGGGTAAAAAGTTAAGAACTGGTAGTAAGCGAAACGGCAAAAGTTGAAATTCAGGAATTTCTGGAGTGAGCCCCATGTATCTCATGAGCGTTTTTAAACACTCAATCTTTAGGTATTGGATTGGACTACAATACTAATTTATTTTAACATTCTACAAAAATTTCAGCGGAGTTTATAAGGAAAAAACTGCGCTAAAAACGCTTTTCGTCGAAAATGTTGATAATTTATTGTGCTGCTCTCGTCATTTTTCCACGAATGGGAATTTTATAGTATCATTGCCTTATTGAGAGCTATCAACATAAAAAATGTAATTAAAATCGTTAGAGCCGTTTTTGAGAAAAAAATGTGGTGTTTTGATCAGTATGATGACTATAGTTAACTTTCGGTGGATTTTGCCCATACCCTCATTATTGCGTCCCATGGTAACCTGTAGGCTAGACATCAAGTTTCAGCTGATTTGGTACGGTGGTTTTTTCTAAAAACTGCGCTAAAATCGATTTCGTCGAAAGTTTTGGTAATTTATTGTGTTGCTCTCGTCATTTCTCCACAAATGGGAATTTTATTGTTTAATTGCCTTATTGAGAGCTATCAATATAAAAAATTTAATCAAAATTGTTAGAGCCGTTTTTGAGAAACAAAATATTTTGTGTTTTGATCACTATGATAACTATAGTTAAATTTCGGTGGATTTTGCTCATACCCTTATTTTGGCGTCCCATAGTAACTTCCGGGCTAGATATGAAGTTTGAGCTGATTTGGTGAGGTGGTTTTCTCTAAAAATCGTTCACAGACACACATACACACAGACCATTTTCCCAAATAGTGTTTTTCGGACTCAGGAGGGTCTGAAACGTGAAGATCTGAAGAAAACACAAAAAAAAATTTTCAGCCGATTACATAACTTTCCTTTCTACTTCGTAGAGCAAGGAAAGTAAAAGAAAAAAAAACGCTGCAAATTATTACACAACGGTTTATTATTCGGATAATCAGCTTGACCTAGCATTAATGCTCCGAGACCCATCCTGTTCGATTCAGCATCGAAAAATATCATAATGAAACCCAAAAAAAGGCCGAAAAGAACTGAATCGTAATATTAAAATAAACAAAAAAAACACGAAAGTATCTAGAAAAAACTGAATTTTAATATGAAAACATGCACGCTAAATACTAATATCAAAATTTAACCAAAAATCTATGAAAAAAACATAATGAGAATGAAACGAAAGAATCTAAAAAACGCTGCAAATTATTACACAACGGTTTATTATTCGGATAATCAGCTTGACCTAGCATTAATGCTCCGAGACCCATCCTGTTCGATTCAGCATCGAAAAATATCATAATGAAACCCAAAAAAAGGCCGAAAAGAACTGAATCGTAATATTAAAATAAACAAAAAAAACACGAAAGTATCTAGAAAAAACTGAATTTTAATATGAAAACATGCACGCTAAATACTAATATCAAAATTTAACCAAAAATCTATGAAAAAAACATAATGAGAATGAAACGAAAGAATCTAAAAAAATTGAATCGTATTAAAACGAAAACGTCGGGGAAATTGGAAGAGTAAGGCGAATGGGGAGAGACCGGTCGTTGGGAGGGAAGCGAGCGGGAGGCCGCACTCGCTCGCCTCGAGAGCGGTTGGTTTTTAATGAGACGGGCGGGGCGGAGGGAATTCAAACGACGAAACGCTTGTAGCTGCGGCGTTGTACTGCGTTTCGTTAATTTTTAACCGTTTTTGCCCATTACAACCACGGGCTTCGTCCGATCGGATTGCCGAGATGGCGGGCACAACTAGATACCAAATCGGATTTTGGGCGAAAGAACGAATTTTTAGACCACGTTAAAGGCACAAAACGGCCCGGACGGCGGACGGCGGACGGGGACGGGGACGGGGACGGGGACGGGGACGGGGACGGCGGACGGACATTGCAAATTTGGAATCTCCATGTCTTGAAACGTAAAGTATCAAATTTTGAGGGGGGGTTGTAAAAAATTTTTCGTGACCGAAAACATAGGGTTATTATTCAGAATGAATAATAAACCAAAAGACTGAGACTTCAGCCCGCAACGGGCAGGAATTGATGCCATTTTAAACGTCGATCCAACGAATTCTTAAGACTAAAAAACAACGCAATAGCAAAACCCATTCGTTTTCGAAATATACTCAGAGAACGACGCACGTGTCGTCGAACAACAAAACGGCAAAATTTCTTGAAGGTTGTAAATGTTTCAAAACTAAACGAAAAATTCATTTGAAAAAAAGTTTTCTGAACTGTGAGAAATTTAGGAAAGTCGTTGGCTATTGCTGTTGAATGAACTACATGCGTGTCGTAAAATTTCATAAAAAGTGTAGGAAAAGCGAGTAGACAAACGGGTAATTGCGTAAAAATCATTCTTGAATGACTTCCTTGAGAAAACCACAAAAAAAGGAAACTCGTAATAAAATTGGAATTCGTATTTATATGAAACTCGAATAATAGTACTTCGAAAAAACGGGTTTTCCAGTGATAACAAGAAATATTTCTTTAAACGTGAAATTTAACGAAAAGGAATAATCGTCAGAAAACTGGGTAGCAGTACAACTGTGGAAAACATTGAATAATTACTCGCAGAATGGTGTTGGAACTGTTGAACAACATCAAATGCGACGAATCACACCTCCCTTGACCCCACGCTCAATCGGCGATTATCTTGACTTCAGCGACTAGACAAACCTGTTTTTCATTCCGTTTATAACGAAGTTCTACATGAAAACTGGTGACCAGACACAATTCCAGAGTTTATTGTGCTGCACCCACTTGGGCCATGAGCATTATTGAGCAATCGCAATAGTGCCTGCGTGTTTTTTTTTTTGTGTGAGAAGGATCGTGTTCATCATTTTGCAATAATCGGTTAGTGTTCACCATTGTGGAATAATACTGCGTTCGACAGAGTATTGACAACACTGGTTAGATTGTTACTCGCTACAGATTTACAAATCGAGAAATGCACAAGAGAATTCGAGTTCATAACGCATGTTTGTTTCTGGCGATAAAGAATGAACTAGCTGAGGAGAATCTAGGTTGGTAGTGGGGGGGGGGGGGGGGGGTCCGGAGAAAGGGCGTCTCCAAGATCCGAATTCCTGGCGACCCTTTCAAGGCATTGTCGGACAGGGTTAAATGAATTAAAATCCAATAATAACGTTTAAGGGCGGCATATAGCATTTCTAGGCAGAGCTCACACTCTTGAGATTACCAAGCAACATATCGTTCAACAGTTAACAATATTAAGTAATGAAATGAAGGTAATTAACGTTAAGTTGAGCTTAACATGATGAAATATGATTTCAAAGCCGTCTAGTTATTGTCGGCGTTGAAGCAATTAGATCGTTGGTTTTTTTACCCATTGGCCGAGTCGATGCGAAATAAATGATGTTCCCTCAGTTGAGTGGCAGCGGAGAGGTAGCCCTGGGAAGCCCCCTAATGAGACTTTGAAGTAGATGGAGCGTTCCATATCCTCTTCTCTACCTCTGGCTGGCTCCTCAATTTCCTCTTTCAGGCTAGACTACTCTGTTTAGTCTTCCCACAGACCCGATGGGGCCACCGATGCGTTTCCACAGGGCGGCTTGCAAATCAGAGCTCAAAGCCGTAACAGCTCAAACCACATTCTCTTGTACTGCAGCCCCTGGATCGCATCATCAATTAATTAAGTTGAAACGGACCGTCATCGCGTTCGCCGCCTGGAGGGCGACGGAGGTTTAATTGATTTCGTAAATACTTGTCGAGCCTTCTCGTGCGTTTCTTTATGACGACTGCTCATTGAATACACAGGCCAATAATTATTTTTAGTGGAAAAGCGTCGTAGGAACTGCCAAAAATACCGAGAAAATATTTACACGTTCTATTTTTTCCCTGAAAACTCCGTTTAGTAGTTTTCTTTTCGTGGCTTTTTGTAAACGAGTCCCTCTTGAAGGTCCAGCAGTAATCAGCCATCATGATATTATCCCATCTTCCCTGGTAATGTTTCTCCATCTTCTCTATGTTTTGATGGAACCTCTCTCCCTGTTCCTCGTTGGCAGCTCCAAGATTATCGGTCAAACAGTCCATGTGGGAATCCAGAAAATGAAGTGTGGCGCTCATATTGCGTCCCATTTTTTAAATGATTTTCGATCATGTTGGCTACGATTACTTTATAGTTTGGAGACTTGTTGCTTCCGAGGAAACATGCTTCAGCTTCACCCTGGAACATTGTATACTGTAACGGTGTCCGATTTAAAGGGCCTACGAAAATTCCTTCTTTAAGCTTGGCTTCTGAATGTTCAAGAAATTTGTCGCGCAGGATTTTAGAGCGCTCACTTTATACTTTCCTTGCTCTACGAAGTAGAAAGGAAAGTAATGTAATCGGCTGAAAAAAAAATTTTGAGTTCTCTTCAGATCTTTACGTTTCAGACCCCCCTGAGTCCGAAAAACACTATTTGGGAAAATGGTCTGTGCGTGTGTGTGTCACTAAAGTTTGTCTGTGAACGATTTTTAGAGAAAACCACAGCATCAAATCAGCTCAAACTTCACATCTTGGCCGCAGGTTACCATGGGACGCCAAAATAAGGGTATGAACAAAATCCACCGAAATTTAACTATAGTTATCATAGTGATCAAAACACCAAATATTTGTTTTCTCAAAAACGGCTCTAACGATTTTGATTAAATTTTTTATATTGATAGCTCTCAATAAGGCAATGATACCATAAAATTCCCATTCGTGGGAAAATGACGAGAGCAGCACAATAAATTATCAAAATTTTCGACCAAAATCGGTTTTAGCGCAGTTTTTTCCTTATAAACTCCGCTGGAATTCTTGTAGAATGTTTAAAAAAATTGGTATTGCAGTCCAATCCCATACCTAAAGGCTGAGTGTTTAAAAACGCTCATGAGATACATGGGGCTCACTCCAGAAATTCCTGAATTTCAACTACTGCCGTTTTGCTTACTACCAGTTCTAACAGTTATTTTCCAATAACTCTGCAAAAGTGATTACTATCCTTTTTTTTGTTTACAGCCTCATTAATTTTCTGAGTACCAATTGCTCAATAATGGTCCTGCAATGAGTACGAGCAGCACAATTAATTCCGGAACTGTAAGCGCTACCGCTTTCTGCTGCCGTAAAGCGTTGTTTGACCAAGTTCAAATGAACTGAGTGATAAATGAATTGATTAAATTTAGCCATGTACAAAGTGAATTGACGTAGAGGTAAGGAAGGTTGTGTGTTGCAACGCACCAGATATTTTTATTTAAAGCTTCATTAACCCTTTATTTATGTGAAGGGGAAGCAAAAGAAGTAATTTTGTGTCCTAGTGCAAGTGTTTCTCTGAGCGATCGTTCTTTCTCAACGTAACGTAAATGTCGTGCTGAAATACTTTGTGAATCCAGACTGCTGACCCTAAAACATGGATACTATTTTGGGGACTCCACAATCACTCAACAATACTCGCTGTACTTTATTATTTTACCGTAGGAATGTCAAAAGGTGAAGAGCTACGCGAACCTATTTTCTATTTCTTAAGTACCTCGATGCACTGAAAGTACCCTTTGTGTGGCATCAGAGGTTTGCCCTGATCACCAAAGTAAGCGTGATATGCTATTTCGATAAATTCCGTTACAATTCGTTGAATCACCACTCACGCAACAAAATACATCAGGACTATGACGCACTGAACGCCCAAAAAACCAAATCCAACTCGATCCTGCATACACCTGACGCAAACTATTACGTAAACAACTGCCGATTGGTCTTGACGGATGCGAAAATGAAACAGTTTTGCCGTTCAGATGAAATAAACACAGTATTATACTAAAATATTTTCTACCGACGTATCAAGTATTTTAAATAAATAACTTTATTACAATTTAAGAAATATCAATAAGATACTTGTTCGCTCTGGTACAGAATATCTTACAAGGTTTTTATACCAAATTCACATTTAGAATCAACGTACTCGTATTGGCTAAAGAAGCTCATGGAACTCAAAACACCAAGAATCATGTCGGACTGTGATATTGAAAAGGTGATTGATTTACAACTAATTAACAAAGTCACCTTCAATACCGATTCATTCCATCGAAACCAAAGAACTTCTCATTTGAAATGGAGATTCTGCAGGGCTGTCTGAAGCTAATTCTTTCCATTTCATCCCTTCAGGATCAAATATGGGAGGAATGGAGTTTCTGTTAGAGGCCTATAAGAAATTCTACTGATCGCACGCGCGAGTCTTCGGGCTGTTTCTTAAATCCACGTATTTCACTCTTCGCTTTGATTGCGAATGAAGTTTTTAGTTTAGTAGAAAGGAAAGTTATGTAATCGGCTGAAAAAAAAATTTTGAGTTCTCTTCAGATCTATACGTTTCAGACCCCCCTGAGTCCGAAAAACACTATTTGGGAAAATGGTCTGTGTGTGTGCCTGTGAACGATTTTTAGAGAAAACCACCGTACCAAATCAGCTCAAACTTGATATCCAGCCCGGAAGTCACTATGGGACGCCAAAATGAGAGTATGAACAAAATCCACCGAAATTTAACTATAGTTATCATAGTGATCAAAACACCAAATTTTTTTTTCTCAAAAACGGCACTAACGATTTTGATTACATTTTTACTTTCCGCTACCCGAAGGGAAGGAAAGTATAGTAATCGGCCCAAAAAAAAAGTGGGTTTTCTTCAGATCTTTACGTTTCAGACCCTACTGAGTCTAAAAAACCTAATTTCGGCGCGTGGTCCGAGTGTATGTGTGTGTGTGTGTGTGTATGTGTGTGTGTGTGCTCACGACACTGACATACACAACATATTCCAGATACTAAATACACTGCAACGGCTTGCGTGGCAGAACACACTCACTTGAAACACTCATAATGAGCGAAAGACAGTCCTGGAAGTAGCTCACTAACACCTTTGAGCGATCCCCTATATAGGTGCGGCCTTCGGAATGAGGAGGGGAAAAACCAGGTTTGAGCGTTCCTGGGGCGGCTGATAAGCGCGTGTCCCGCTCACCACATCACTAGTGGCCGAGGGCTGACTCTGAGCAGCAGCCGAAAAATCCCTCATGCGTCTTAGTCCTGGTGGTGGCCGGACTGGCAGCTGCGGCGCATGTGAGGCCTCCCCGACCCTCAACGGACCAGCGAAAGGGGCTAGAATCAATATGCCTGAGGGGAGCTTTCCAGGACACTGCCTCGAGCACCTCTCGCTCATACCACGAACACACACAACAAATGAACTCACAAGGATACACTACACCAGTCCGCTTCTTTAATCACCCCCCCAAATAAGTAAAAACATGACAAAGTCAACTAAAACTTCAGCAGGTAATAAAAACGCCACCTGCGCCTTCTTTCCTCCGGCTCGCCAAGCTCGACCCTCCTCTTCGGACGATGAGCAACCTTACTCGTCGCCCAAACAAACAAGGGCGGAAAGAACCGGGCAAACCGCGTTCATCTCCCCTTTCTCCCCTAGTAGCCGGGCAACCCGGCTACTACAAGCACACGACACAGCGTGGACCCTAAACTGTCGGACATGGAGCAAATTTGCGCGATACGTCCAAATCATCCACGGCCAGCTGGCACGGATGAGGGCCAACGCGACAGGACCGGCGCGGGACCTCGTAACTAGTTGCCTCTTCGAAATTTCGAAGCTGGCTATGTGCCAATGCCCCCAACGACATCGCCCCCTGCCACTCCCTGCGGAAACTGTGGCGGCTGTCGTGAGGAAGAGCTGCGTAGGGCAATTGCCCAGCAGCCAGTGCCACCAGCCCCCAAACTCGAGGAGCAACAACGAGCCAGGGTAGTACCCCAGGCCCTCATATGCGGCAGTAGCCGCTACTGCGCCTTCCTCCCTCATGGAGCTGAGGCGGAATGGGCAGCCTGCCAGGGCCAGGGAAGCGCAGAGGGAAGCAGAAACAGGCCCCAACTAAGCAGGAAGTGCAGGCCGAGGGCAGCGCCCCGCCTATGCCTCCGCCCAAAAACAAGGGCAAAATAAAAATAAAAAGCCTCCACCGCTTGCCAAACTCCCCTAAAACCCACGACAAAACGTGGTAGTGGTTAGGCGGACATGTGAGGAAGGAGAGGCTGGTCCCTCCAACCCTGACGCAATGGAAGCGCTTATGCGGGTGTCCTCGCTACGGACCTCCAAGCTCTGAGTGTCCGAGTGCTAAACATCCGCACCGCAGTAGGAGGTGGCGCCGTCATTGTGACGGAAACGCCAGAAATGGCCAAGGCGCTCACGAGCCACATTTCCACAAAAAGGAGTTGAAGCTCCAAGCGTCAGTCTTCCTGGGTCGTTTCCACGCCTGCTGCTGTGACGTAACGCGGACCGACCTTCAAAAAAGAGGACTTGGCGCAACAAGTTCTTGAACACAACCCTGTGTTAGGCTTGCAGCCGCAGGATGTCAGGCCTCTTCACCAAAAAGCGTGGCAGACAGAAGGATTGGGTGATTGAGGGTATCACCCAGCCTGTACAAAAACTAGAGGGCAAGGCACCTCCAAATAGCCTGGCAGCGGTGCGCCATAATGCAGAAAGTACCAAGCCCCCACTCAGTGCTATAAATGCCAGCGCTATGGCTACCTGGCAGTGGCCTGTACAAGACCTGTTGTGTGCGCCTGGTGCGCCTTGCCACATCTGGAGTAAGGAATGCAAGCGTGATGCTCCTCAAGTGTGCCAATTGCGTCGAACGCAAAATCCAACAGGTCGCACACTCTACACGAGACGCACGCTGTACCATTCGTCAGCGAGCGATTGCCCTCCAGGAGTCACGAGTGGATTATGAATAGGTCAAAAACAGTTCGAATCCTTCAGCACAACACAAATAAGAGTTGCCCAGTTATGGCTGAGTTGCTGCAAATGCACTCAAGAAACGCTGCAGTGTCCTCGCCATACAGGAACCGTACATAGGATCCAAAACTCTTGGTCTCGGATCGCAGGCACGCAGTGGTGGCTGGAGCAAGAACGGGAGCCAAGGCAGCAGTAGCCTGCATCGACCCGTCCATTGACATGCTCGCACTCACTCACCTGAACAGCCAGCACTTGGCGCTGTGCTCATCCGAGCCGGTGGCTTTGAGCTGGTTGTAATATCATTTACAGGCAATTTGGCGCACCAGTTGCCAACAGCCTTGAACCACTCGGAGCGGGCTCTAGCAGGCCTATCAGGACGACCCGCGTGAGTCTGTGCTGATGCAAACGCCAGATCACCATTGTGGGATCCCCAACCCTGGATGGGGCGGGCGAGGCGTATATAGAGCTGCTCACCAGGTACAACTTGGTTGTTGCCAACGACCCCATGACTGGGAGGCGACCTATGATGGCCCGGGAGGAAGGTCGTGTATAGACGTCACAGCCGTGTCCCACACCCTGCTACTCAAATTGAAGGGTTGGCGAGTCGTACCAGGTGCAACGCAGAGCGATCACATGGTTATTGGCTTTGCCATTACGGATGATAACATCCTCTGCAAAGACACGCGTGAAAAGCGATTCCGCACAAAAAATGCTGACTGGCCGCAATTCTTTAGGGTACTGGAAGGTGAACTGCGTGCCGCAGACACCGACCTAATAGTGCAAGCATCCACACCTGAAGAGGTGGACAGCAAAGTGGACACATTTACCACAGCACTGCACTCTGCTGGGCTCTCTGTACTTGGCCAACAGAAGCACAGGGCGATCAAAGTCCCATGGTGGACTGAGGAACTTAATCCCCTCAAGCAAAGTGCAAATAGAGCCAGAAGGATGTACCAAAACACTCGTGACCCTGATGCCAGAGCAACATTCGAACTGCCTTCATCCAAGAGAAGAAGGCCTTCCACCGCGCCATCAAACGAGCCAAACGGCAAGGCTGGCGAAATTTTGTGGAAGCGGAGAGCTCTGAGAACCCTGGGGCAGACACTACAAGTCCTCCATAGGAAAAGCAAATGTAGAGCAGGTCTTAGCTGCGATGCAAAATGAGTCAGGCTGGGCCTGCAGTATCGAACGTTCACTGGAAACCCTCCTTGAGAAGGCGTTCCCAGATGACCAACTAGCTCGAGACACTGAAGCCCAGAGGGCAGCAAGGAGCTGATCATGGACCCTCCGAACGAGCCCGACATCCCATTGTGGACAACAGGCGACCTCGGCAGGGCTCTTTATGACCTTAAAGCCCAACAAATCTCCTGGGCCAGATAAATAGAAAGTAATATGCTAAGGAAGGCTGAGCGGACAATCTCCAGCGGTCTCCTTAATTTATTTAATGACTGTCTGCAGGTCGGACAGTTCCCCACTCAGTGGAAGTCTGCGCGCGTTGTCACTCTTCAAAAGGGAGGCGACCGCAATCAGTCGGACTCGCGATCATGGAGACCACTCAGCCTTCTTTCCATATTAGGCAAAACACTAGAAATCTTGATGTTGCAGTCCCTCGAAGGAGTCTTTGGCCGCAACCTCACAGGCAGGCAATACGGGTGTACCAAAGGAAGGTCCACGCAGGATGTCATTGTCGAGATTCGGCGTGTTTCCCTGCTGCCACCGGCTAAAGTACGTCGTAGCAGTTCTGATTGACATCAGAGGCGTTTGACAACCTTTGGTGGCCAGCGCCTCTAATGAACTCAAAGGTAGGGGAACCCCCCGCAAACCTGTACTCTCGCTCGTCAGAAGTTACCTGACAGACAGAACTGCTACGATCGAAAGTAGGCATGTCTCCGTCCGGAGAAAGATTGAGAAGGGGTGCCTACAGGGCTCGGTCCTAGGACCAGCACTCTGGAATGCCTTCTTCGAAGGTCTTCTCAGGAAACTCATGGAGACTGACTGCGAGCCGTACGCCTATGTGGATGACTTGACTGTGCTCATCTTTGCAGAGTCAGTCCGCCAAATTGAAGAAAAATCTCCACCACGTGCTCCGCACTGTCAACCGATGGAAAGCGAGCACGTCAAGTGCAGGGTGGCTGAGGAAAAAACCCAGCTAATCCTCTTGAAGGGGAAAGTGAATAATCCACCCACAATACGCTTTGGCGGCCACAGGCTCCTTCTTGAAAAGCACGTCAAGTATTTAGCAGTGAATATAGGTGAGAGGTGGGGTTTCAACCAACACCTCCAGTCCTTAAAGGCACTACCATTGCAAGGTTTGCTCTCACTGCGTGCCATTACTGTTAGCCACTTGGGGTGTGTGTTACCACGACACCATCCTCATGTATAAGGCCATCTATTTAGGTGTGATTGGCTACTGCCCTGTTGTCTGGGGTAGCAAACTAACAGTCAATCAAAAGAGAGTATTGGCCCAATCCCAGAGAGCCGCGCTCCTGTGGATCACCAAGGCCTACAAGACTGTATCAACGGAAGCACTCCAGGTGATCACTGGTCAGTTACCAGTTGATTTGGCTGTTGAGTGCATGATTGACAAGTGGAGAGTGAAAAACTCCGTGCGGATCTCACCACAGAACAGAAACGTGCGGCCATCGATGAATGGGCTCTAGAGAAATGGCAAGCGAGATGGGAATCCTCGTCAAAGGGACGTGATACGTATGAGTTCTTCCCCAACATCCGTGAACGTCTTTCAGAAAATGGGTTGAGCCAGACCACTGGACGAGTTTCAGTTCCTCACGGACATGGTGACTTCAATGCGCGGCTCCACTTCTTTTCTCTGAAAGACTCTCCATTATGCACGTCTTGTGCCTCCAGTGCGGAGGAAACAAGAACCCATGTGCTGCTCCACTGTAGTTTCTACAACAGTGAGCGACGGTTGTTGAGAGGGCAAACGAACTTAGCAGCTTTGACTGCTACAAGGAAGCCTATAACCATTTTGCAAGTTCGCAAAAGAAGGTAATGGCTAAGAAACGTGGTTATAGTTGATCAGTCCTTTGAAACTTGCCACCCAAGTAAACAGTAAGATCAGGTAGGGAACCAGATTAAGAACTACTCCCAGATGGTACGATTCCTCAGGTGGTCACCTCCGCGCTGCAAAACACGGCAACAGCTCTCTACGGTGAGACTGGCTAACGACCACATACCTGCCGTACCTCCACAGGTCTGAGTTCGGTGGATGCTGCAGGGGCCGGCCTCTTGCATATTAGCGAAACCAAATTCTATGACTGATATAACCCTCGTCGAGGGTTTAGGTAATAGCCATGAAATAAAGAAACAGATCTGTGTGTGTGTCTGTAGTTCGATTTGCGGGAGAACGGCAGATCCGATTGAGCTGGTTCTTTTTTTGTTTTGTTTATTATTTTTTGTAGACACCAAAATACGGTTATGGACGATTTCGGCCGGTGGGAAGGGGGTTGGGGGGACGAAAATGTACCAAAACTAAGGTTTTTCGCATTTTTCTCGACAACGGCTCTAACGATTTTGATTAAACTTTCAAATTATCTTTTACTAATCAATACCTAACTTTTCTTCTCCATACATATCTCCATGAAAATACGGTGAATGGAGATATAGGCCCATGAAGCAAAAACAGGTTTTTTACGCTTTTTGGCCAAACGGCTTCGGCGATTTTCACCAAACTCACAGGATGTTTTCAAATAGTTAATACCTACATATTGTTCTGAATAAATGCTCCTCTGACAGTCCATTGAGCAGAGATAAAAATCAAAATGTGTCGAAAATAACGTTTTTTCGAACACTTCCGTAAATTCCAGGGTAACTGCTTCACCAGATGTGATAAACCCCAATGGAGTGTCTTTTAGTCTTCCATACCAACATTTCGTTCTCCATAATTATTTCTGTATATATATGTTGAACGGAGATATAAGCCAAGTTAACTCAGAAAAGGAGATTTGTCGAATATTAATTTATCGGTATTCCAATTTTCTCAAAAACGGCTCTAACGATTTCGATCAAACTTACGAAGTACTCTCAGCTAACTAGTCCCTACATTTTGTTCTCCATAAATGTTTCTGTAGAAATGCGTTGAACGAAGATATAGCGCCCGCCTATGTAGGTGGTGTTCTAACTTGAAGGGGTGGCGGAAAGTTGTGTGTTGCTACGCACCAGATATTTTATATTGGTAGCTCCCAATATGGCAACTATACCATAAAATTCCCATTTGTGGGAAAATGACGAGAGCAGCACAATAAATTACCAAAACTTTAGACGAAATCGGTTTTAGCGCGGTTTTTAGAGAAAACAACCGTACCAAATCAGCTGAAACATGATGTCTAGCCTACAGGTTACCATGGGACGCCAAAATAAGGGTATGGAAAAAATCCACTGAAAGTTAACTATAGTTATCATAGTGATCAAAACACCAAATTTTTTTTGTCAAAAACGGCTCTAACGATTTTAATTACATTTTTTATATTGATAGCTCCCAATATGGCAATCATACTATGGAATTCCCATTAATGGGAGAATGGCAAGAGCAGCACAATAAATTGCCAAAACTTTCGACGAAAAGCGTTTTTAGCGCAGTTTTTTTCTTATAAACTCCGCTGGAATTTTTGTAGAATGTTAAAATAAATTATTATTGTAGTCAAATCCAATACCTAAAGATTGAGTGTTTAAAACGCTCATGCGATACATGGGGCTCACTCCAGAAATTCCTGAATTTCAACTTTTGCCGTTTCGCTTACTACCAGTTCTAAAAGTTTTTACCCATTAACTTTGCAAAAGTGATTATTATCCCTCTTCAAAAAATTCGTGTACAGCCTCATTAATTTTCTGTGTACCAATTGCTCAATAATGGTCCTATAATGAGTATGAGCAGCACAATAAATTCCGGAACTGTAAGCGCTACCGCTTCCTGCTGCTGTGAAGTGTTGTTTGAAAGTTCAAAGGAATTGAGTGATTCATGAAATTAAGTAAGTAGAATTAGCCATGTTCAAAGTGAATTGTTGTAGAGCTAAGGAAAGTTGTGTGTTGCAACGCACCAGATATTTCTTTAGGGAATGAGAGATCCATTTCTTTCCTAGTGGTCTCACTTCTTCCATTGTGTATGAAAGCAGCGATGTTGTGAAACAGGTGGACGTATGAAGTGAAAAGTCGAATACACTTACGCCGTTGATAAATGCATAAACGAACACCTAAGAAATTGAATTTAAAACGAGCCGAAAGAGAAAGGCGTGCATTACTTACAACATGTATCCTATTTGAGGGATGACGAATTCCTTTAGCATGAATTACTCAACATCACGTTCTGCCGGGGTTTTGCGGTTCTCACACGCTCAGTGCGTTACGAGTCCCTCGAAATGAATATTGTAAGTGCAGCCGAACCTGAATATCTTTGTCATTCCGTGCATTACTTAACATCCACGTTTTCCCGACGAGTCGGCTCATGATTGGTTAATCAACCGCCATTCGTTGTGTGTCGATCGTTTTCATCTGTTGCGTCAACGGGATTTCGCGTAACGTCTTCGCCGGGCGATAATATTTGATGCAGTCGGTAAATATTTTACGATCATTTGCCACCAATTTGATTTTTACGGTTATTTGAAATTGTCTTTTTTTTTGTTTTTCATTTGCAGAACGAGGGGTAAAATCCGTGGTGTGAAGTCGGGGAATTCATAATGACACCAGTTGCATCTAACGGACTGAGTACTTGTAGAGTAAGTGCTATGCAAATTTTAATCAAATAACTACGTCTGTGTTTATTCTATCTATATTTGTCCCCCGCGTTCGCCGACGTAAACCAACATTTCGAAATAGACCGCCACCGAACGTTTGTTTGACTAAGGAGATCGAACTCTGACGGTAACATGAAGTCGTTGCGAAGCAAATGTGATCGATTTAACTTGAAGCGGCCGTCTGGCCGTTCGGTATTGTCGACGAGTTTGACGCGAGTTGAGGCGACTAATTGCTTCTCAAACTTCCTGAGGTTCGTGCGACGCGGAAGCTTCGGAATTAAACATGCCCTCGCCCGACACAAAGTTGAGAGTTAATCTCGCGGGTATCGATAGGTTTTCAGTTCCCGTTGCTCTAGCCTTGCGAATAGTTTATTGCGCCTTTGTGAAAGGGAAAATAATGGGCCGGGTCGAGACTCACGTGCGACACGCCACGTCAGGCCAGAACGCTTGACCCTCCGAGTTCTTTGCATCGTTATCGTAATCGTTCCCTTTGAGCTTTGACAACTTGGAAAGCCCTCATTGTCGAAAACTACTTATCTTTACTATTCAAATTAAATTAACCTAACACTCACCGCGTACACTTGGGCGCAGTTGCTCCGGTGAACCCAAACACCGTCGTAATGACGAACTCTCGCGCGATTTCAGTTATGGGACAGAACCGAATAGAGATATAATAAGAGCAAACGCCTTCACAGCACTTGGAACGAAACACTGGCCAACGTTTCTGCACGCTTCGTTGACCTCACCCTTCCGCCTCAGCGCGAGAAAAAGAGATTGTTCGTAATGTTGACATTAGCCCAAGTTCTCAAGAAATAGAAGAATGGACGTAGTTCGGCGGAGGAACTCTACAGCTAGGACCTTTCGCACTTTCTTCTCCTCCTTAGAGAAGAGGTGTATTGTTACTTAGGAATAACAATAGATAGCCAACTGAAATGGAAGGTGCACGTCGAAAAACTCTGTCAAAAACTGAGAAAATGCGCGTATGTGCTATACTCAATTAAATACTACCCTAAAAAACTCTTAAAGAGCATATACCAAGCACTTTTCGAGTCAGTCATGCACTATGGTGTGTTCATTTGGGGCGGAACTTACAAATATTTAATTGGAAAAATATACAAACTTCAAAAAAGAACTCTTAAAATACTATTTGATAAACCTATGAGACACTCGTCTGAACTATTGTACAAAGAACTACGCCTACAAACAATACACCAGTTATATGCCAAAAACATATTGATGATGGTCAGAAAAGAAAAAAACCTATTCTACGAAAATGTTAGAGAGTTGAGGACAAAACAATATAGAATAAAACATCCTAAAATAAGATACTGCTACTCTCAAAACACCACGAGATATAAGGGAATCAAAATAATTAATAAAGATTTCAAGGTGATAAACGAGCTATTGAAGATTAACAGTAAAAATATGTACAAAAAAGAGGTAAACAAATTGATAAACAACAAACACTTGGATTATTATACCAACACATAAGGACGCAAAGATAACAACAGCAAAGTAGTTCAACAACGAACAACCTGCAGTAGTTAAAGAAAAGTGATTGTGCTGTAGAACGAATTAAATTTGAATTAATTAAGCCTGAATATGACAACTCTGCGCTGGAGCACAGCATCTGATGCTTTCCAGCGTAGTCCGAAGAATAAGTGGTAAAGATGGTTGCCTAAGCATAAGGACCCCATTTTATGAAGTACCAAATTTTTTGTACCTACTATCATGTACAGGAGGACAATAACGAGCTTATTATTATTATTATTATTAGATTCCAACTCTCACAGATCTTCCCAGACCCAACCCCGAAACACACACTCGGCTCTCGCAGTACTCACTGCTTTACTCACTCGTTCTCTACAACCGGTTCACCTATTCAGAGACCCCCAGGTTCGCGCTTAAATACTCCTTCAAACTGATATTCAAAGTAGTTATGCACCATGTTTTTGTTTTTTTTTCCTGACCCGAGGGCGTGTGGGACAAGTCCCTTTGTCACTGCGGCCGCTTATGGGCCTATTGTGACGCTGGCCCTTTCTTAGTAGAAGGCGTCGTACATACCCGCCCCCCTTAGGAAGCTGAGTATGTCCTTCACCGCAGTGTCCGCGACAGTTTGGGGTTCAGTGGTCCCCCGACCGAAGTATTCAAAGCGGTTTGCTGCCAAGGCAGGGCATTCACATAGGATATGCTCTGCCGTCTCATACTCCTCGCCACACAGTCTGCACTCCACTGCCTCTGAGATGCCCATTTTGCTGAGGTGGTATCTGAGTGGGCAGTGCCCGGTGAGGAAGCTTATCAGTACTCTCAGATCTTGTCTAGAGAGTGTCAGCATCGCCTTCGCCCTTAGACAGGAAGGCGTGACAAGCCTTTTCGCCTGTCTTAGTCGTGGCCATTTTCCTGTATCTCCCATCGAGCAACCAGACGGTTCAGGTGACTTTTCATCTGACCCACGTGTGGTTCAGGCCCGATGGGTAGGGATTCTGTACCCCTTTTCGCGAGGCGGTCAGCTTTTTCATTGCCCTCATGCCCCCTGTGAGCCGGCACCCAAATGAGGGGGAGCCTGTTACGGGCGCCGAGCTGCTTGAGCGCATGGAGGCATTCCCATGCCAGCTTAGACCTAAAACTATAGGCTGCGATGGCCTTTAAGGCGGCCTGGCTGTCTGAGAAAATGTAGATCCGCTTGCCCTTGAGCCCTTTGTTCAGGATCACTTCTGCGATCTCTTGGGTTTTGCCCATTGTTCGCGGCTGCTTATTCAGTCAGCATGCTGTCCTTATTCACAGCTGGCCACAGACATGCCCCTGGGGACAATGCCGTGGCCGTTCCACTATCCACAACCCGTGGTCGCGCCTGGTAGCATGGGCATGCTCCTGGGAAGATAACCCAGAACCAGGTATGCACCATGTTACTGCTACTCAAGCTTTCCCTCTCGTGCGCCCAACAGACGTTATTATAATGAACGCAGGATTGTTCTTGTTCCCCACTCTTACTGACTGTATGCTCATGGCGTTAGAGCTCAGTTAGCGTTCTATATTCGGAAGCAAAGTACACGCTTCTGTGGTATTGTTCACACGAGCGTATCTGTTTGTCCTCATACACCTCATTCAGCGATAAAGATAAATCTGTGTCTCGTTTTCCTTGCCGAAAATCGTTGATATTCCGTCGTATGTCGGGCAGTAATAGCGACAGTGTAAAGCGGCGGTTTCGTTCGTATATGATTTGACAAAACCCCAGTTGATATAACTATTTGACGCTGAGACTAGAGAAGATTTTTCATCAAAATCGATTGATGATCTAATTAAAAGAATTGTAAAACTAGTTCGCGAGGGTAAAATTGAAAACCCACACGACAATCCGAAAGAAAAAGTCAGAGTAGTCCAATTAGAACCAGCAATGAGGTATTATTTACGAAAAGTAAATATTATTTCTTTAAATAAACCGAAAACGAGATGAGGCTTAAGCGTATAATATCGTGAACCCACTTTTGGTTTATTATTCATTCTGAATAATAACCGGACAAATGTTTTCGGTCAGGAAACATTTGTCACAACACCCCCTCAAAATTTGATACTTTACGTTTCAAGACATCGGGATACTAAATCTGCAAAGTCCGTCCGCCGTCCCGTTTTCGTCGGCCCGTTGTAGTCAGGTCATGTTTCGTATGGTTTACTGGTATTTTTCGATTCTTGATCGAACGGGATGGGTCTCCGAGCAGTAATACTAGGTCAAGCTGTTCATCACAATAATAAACCGATGTGTAATAATTTGCTGGGTTTTTTAATTTGTAAGAAACGTATATTACACATTTCCAAGAGTGAAAAAAAACATGACGGTACCACATCGACTCCATCTCTCGACAAATACACGCAACACACAACTTTCCTCAGCGATTTTTTTTCACTCCGATGTTACATCCAATCGTTTGTGATAAAACTCGAGTTGTCTTCAGAGCTTCTCGTTTTGAAGCCTACCGAATCCAATAAATAAATTTCCAGTGGGAGCTAAAGAGCTCCTTCAACGTTTTTCGTACGATTGCAAATTTTCCGCCTTATAAATGCAGTTTCGCGAACACGTTAAAATTCCCCTTTTACTTTCCGCTATCCAAGGAGTAAGGAAATGTATTGCAATCGTGTAACAAAAAGTTAGGTTTTCTTCGTGTCTTCACGTTTTGCGGCCTAGTGAATAAAAAATAAAAATAAAAACATAATTTACGCGCGTGGTCCTTGTGGCTGTAATTGGACATGGCGACATCAATGGGGCTACACGTCTTTTCTCTCAAAGTCTCTCTCCGTCCAGTGTGGAGGAACCAGCCACGGTTCTCAATCGTTAGATAAGGAACGCGTGTATTGAGGGTCTGCTGAGCCTCCCATTGGCTGAATCAATTAGTCGACACCCTCAAGGCGCTTTATTGAAAGACACGTCGCAGCTTCGCGTTTCACGGCGTACTACAATAACGAATCTGTTCCCCAAGAGCCCCCACCTTACAACCGAGGACTTCAGTCGTTCTGGCATCGGTAGACGTTGGTTATCTGTGTCTGGTGGCCCCACGGACTTCGCTGTCACTCAACTGGTGTTTAGGATTCCCAGGTAAGTCGGCTGGCTGCTAACGACAAAGCAGAGATAATAAAAAGAATCAACGATCCAATTACCTCTTCAAAGCATTCCCAGTGAACACTGTGCGACAAACAAACCCCTCACACTCTACTCACATAGCACCCTCTCAGTTAGTACACGCTTAGGTTCTGATTCGTCGATCAACCACTTCAGCCCACATTTCGCGTTTATTCTCCCTAGACAAACCGGCGCTCCTAAACTTCCAACACTCGATATTTCTCGTCTCTTGGATATTTCTTGTGAATATCAATGTACTCGTATCTCCTTCTACAAGCTAAAGTGCTACTTGAAAGTTTTTCGGATGAGTTTGCGAATTTATCGTTGCATAAATATAGTTCCGTGAACACGCTAAAACTCCCACTACCCGAAGTGTGAAGAAAGTATTCCAATCGCGTGAAAACAAATAAGGTTTTCTTTCTCGTTTTGAGGCTTACTGAATCCAAAAAACAATTCCAGCGCTTTTCTTCCATAAACTCAATCCTGCACATCTTGTGCCTCCAGTGGGGACGAAACAAGAAAGCAGGGGCTGCTTCACTCTAGTTCCTACAACAGTGAGGAACGGTTGATGCCTTCCCGGTCACCGCGCTCCTGCATGGTCCTGTGACTGATATATCTTTCTCATGAGGGTTTGCGAACAAAAATATTGATAAGGAAACATACCTGTGTGACTGTAGTTCAATGTTCGGAAGAACTCCTGAACCGATTGAGCTGGTTCTTTTTCAGTTTCGTTCGTGATTTTTTGAAGCGACGAAAATAAGGTCGTGGGTGTGATTTGTATTGATGGAAAAGGAGGGTGGATGACCAAAATGTCCAAAACAGGGGCTTTCGCCTTTTTCTCTACAACGTTTATCATTATTTTCATTAAACTTTCCAATTATCTTCCGCCAGGCAATACCCAGCTCTTTTATCTCAATAAATATCGCCATAAAAAGCCTATGAACGAAGATACAGGCTCATGAAGCAAAAATAGGTGCTTTAGGCTTTTTGGGTAAACAGCTTTAACGATTTTTACCAAACTCAGATAATGTTTCCGAATTGATGATACTACATATTGTGTTCAATAAAGGTTCCTCTGACGGCCCATTGAACAGAGATAAAAACCAAAATGGGTCGAAAATAGTGTGTTTTTTTCAACATTTTCATAATTTCCAGAGTAATTGCTTCACCGGGGTTGATATATCTTAGGGAGTGTGCGTGTGTAATATTTTGATCCCCGAAGTTGTTTCTGTAGCTATCTATAAAACGTAAATATGAGCCACGATAGCTCGGAAAATGAGATTAGCCGAACATTAATTTATCAAAGTGATTAGGTTAATTCCGCCAGTATGTAAATTATTAAAGTTAACGTACCTGTTTGGAGGGTCCGTCTTCTCTGACTGGTGAAATGTGGGCGAGCGCTTTCGATGTAAAGAGAGAACTCGATATCGATTAGCGATATTTTTACAGAAACATTTATTGTCACCACGAGTTAGGCGAATGATTGATAGAAAATATGCCGTACGTTTTGTCAAAACCGTCGGAGACCAGTTTTTCAAAAGATGAACAATTTCGTTTGTGGTGCACCCCCCCCCCCACCCGCCCCCTCCAACACTCTTTCATAAGAGTGATAGGAACTGGTGGTTACCATATTATCGTACTAAATCAAATAGCTTAGCAGCTTTTCCCCATATTGGTTTATAGACGTACACACAGACCGCTCTGCAAAATGATTACTTCTTCAGTTGAGGTTTCAAAACATGAAGATCTGTTCAAAACTCAACCTTCATCTCGCACCATTGCAGTTCATTCCTGAACCATCGGGTCGCGGAAAATGATGAAAGGAAGCGATTCGAGGAAGAATACCAAGTCCATTGTGTTTAGCGGAAAGAGAACGAACTCGCTCCTTTGAAAACGAATGAATCGAAATGAAACCCGTTCCACTCCAAAATTAACAAATGAACACAAATAGTGAATCAAAACCTCCACATACACACTAACGTTCGTCTCATTCATTAGGAACGGGCTACTAGTAGAAAGCAAGCAAGACAGTTGAGTCAACATTACTTGTCAAATTGATGTTCACGTTAACCCTCTCAGAATTCGTAACTGAAAACGAAATTTTGATAGGAAAATAGGACACATTGGGGTTATACAAATATTGAGTCAAGCTGCAAATTAGAACAGAATCAGACTGTGTACAAACGTGTCGCGTGTTGGAGATCAGTCCAGTGAATCTAAATGAGATTGAGGTCACGATGAATGGAAAGAGGATAACACAACGTTACAATAATAATGTGTGATGTAAAATTATGATCAGAGAAATAGTAATATTTACGATGAAACAACACGCTGTTTCCACACTTTCACGATTGTGGTTTGCGAGGTTTCGGTTAAACGTCTGGGGCTCCAACATCTGAGGAAGTCGAGTCGATCGAGACAAAGTCGCGAGATTAACCTAACGAGGGAAGTTTCGTCGGAAATGGAACCCACGCGAGTTGTCCAGGGGCTACCAAAAGCACTGGATCGTTCAGAAGCCCATTAATTGTTGGAAGGTGAGTACAAATGCAGCGGGAAGGAATATAAATGATGACGACGCTCGAAGTGAATGTAAACACTAATTCGCGAAATGAGCGGGTTGTAATTAAAAATTAAAGGAAAAGTAAGGTAAATGCAGTCTCGCACTAAATGTCGATTCGAACTCGTCTTGCCGACCATCTCTCTCACAATTTCATCCACTCACCCCTTTCAGAACAACACCGACATTCATACATCAGCCCACAATTGATGTTATAAATGTATATATCTGTGTGCACCGTGTCCATCCATGGATTATCGAAGACGGAGGTAAGGAAATGGAGCCTCGAAAACAAATTTGGTGACAACACTGGACCACGGCGAGCAAGTGTGGTGATGGCACCAGGAGAACTGTCGGTTCGAACGAATAATTGACGGAATGAACCATAATTCGACAGTTAGCAAAGTGATTCAATTCGAATTTAGAACTGCGGTAGGGCTAGGCATGTAACGGCGTTACTGTCCACGTTCTAGGTACAGCGACATTTTCAACATTTTTTAGCGTAATCCTGAAGGTTCAAGGTCAAATTACAACTCGTTACTTTCCTTGTGTTGGGCGCACGATTGGGTGAGCTTGAAACTGAGAAATAAATGGACGTGGCAAGCGTGAGTGAGGACCGTATTACACTTGATAGAATAGCGTAATCAGTTTGAGTGAGAGTATATAAACGCGAACAAGGGGACTCTAGATACATGTGAACTGGTTGAAGGACACTAAGTGGAGGAATAGAGAGAGAGAGAAGGTTGAGTTGTGAGCAGTGCGAGCTGAGAGGCAAATTGTTGGGAGAACTGGGAGATGACTGCCATCAGCGAGTGCTTATATATGACTGACCCGGAAGAAGCTATCTGTTGATGAGAGAAAAGTAAAAAGAGGAGTGGGAAAAGGGTAATTTTTGGAAAGTTCAGGAAAGTGGGAAATCCGTTGTCACTTGGAAATAACAGGTACAAACAGAGGGGAATCGGTGCTAGGGGAAACCATGACTTAGGGTCAAGCTCGGACGTTCGGAGGTCAAAAAACAACCCAGCCAATAAGACCTGCCAAACACCTTGGATCTACGAAGTAGAAAGGAAAGTGATGTAATCAGCCGAAAACAAAATTTCTTCAGGGTTTTCTGCAGATCTATACATTTCAGACCCTATTGAGTCCCAAAAGCGCTGTCTGTATGTTTGTGAACGCGATTGAGAGAAAATGGCTTAACCAAATCCGTTCAAACTTGGTACACAGCCCACAGGTCCCCACGAAACGCCAAGATAAGGGTGGAAATTCCACCCAAAACTCACTTTAGTCACCATTGTAATCGAAACACCAAATTTTGGTCTCACAACCGGCTCTAACAATTTTGATTAAATTTTTTATATACTCACCTCAAAATGACACGATAATACCATACAATTCGTTGGGGCTTTTACTCGATAACTCACGAAAAGTGATTATTATCCTTCTCAAAAAAATTGTGTTTACAGCGACATTAATTCTATGTGTACGAATTGCTCAATAACGGTCAAGGCATGAACACCGAATTAATTCCGGAACTGTGAGTGCTACCGCTTTCTGCCACTGGGCACAAAATAGACAGAATTTGAATAAACCTGATTTAATGAGGCGTAGGGAAATAGCATCATTCTTCTGGAGTTTTCTGTACGAGGTACAAATATAGTTTGGTTTTGTGTAACAAGTGAATTAAAGCAGCATCACGTTCAGAGAGTTAAAGCAGATACTGTTAATTTAAATCACTACACTACGGTCGAATGGTTGCCATGTAACCGACTTTATAATATTTTCAGCGGAAAAAAGTGAGGGTTAGCAGCTTCGAAGGACACTTGGAGTTCAGTGAGAGAGCGTGGTGAATATTCTAAGAGGCGAAGAATTTAAATGCGACGGCCATAACATCGAATAGTAGCGATAGCGCCGATTCCAACATTTTCGTTATTATCTCCAGCGGAGGAAAGCGATAACACGAGGTTACCTCGAGGATCTCCGCAAGAGCTCCGGTTGGTTACTTTTAGCGGTTTTCGGTAAGTGGAAGAGATAACAGCGCCGAGTTGCCGCTCAAAGTTCCGTGCACGCTCGAGGTCAGGCTTCTCTGAAACTCTAAAAACACGCCATTAACCCAGTTCGTTGCCAACTCATCTTTCAAATCGTTTTCGCATTCTCCACCGTCGAAAAAAGAAAAGTTGAGGTGAAAAATAAGGCCGTAAAAAAACGTTGTCTCCTACTTTGAGCAGTAAGCCAAATATTGAAAAAAGAAGTGTAATATTTGATCAAACCAAAGTTAGTTGGTCTTATCGGGTCGTGCGCTGCGGTGGTGGCGGGGTAGGGGTGTCGAATGGTTGACTGGTTAGTGGTATAGTGGGAGTGTGTGGAGTCAGAACGGTGGAGCGGGGGCCCCGCGTTCTAATGTTTGCTCCTAATGGAAATAAAATATTGATGTAAGCTCAGAAACTCTTACTGACAAATATTGTTGCTCCAGGGGGTCAAATATTTGTGAAGACCAACAGACCACACGGGAGTGAGAAGTCAGACTGTCTGGCGCGAGCTGGGCATATAAAGTGTTGAACCTTTCTCTCGGACCTACCTCTGCGACCCAGCCCTTTCCTCCTTCGCACCCGTCCGCTAAAATTGTCACCGATAACTTACAGCGGATGCGGTGAAGAGCCGAAGAAGCTCGAAAGGGTTTCAACCTGAATTATAACGCGCCAGCGTTGCCTGGTGCCCATTTCCAAGAGTCCCACACGGTTGTCCTATCCTCGCTGCTCTCCTTATCGTTATCGATAACATTCTAAATCATTGAAGAGATTCAAGATTCAAAGCCAAAACTAACACCTAATAAGTCGACAAAATAATATTATTTTATATGTTACACCAGAAACTACTAGCGAGAGTAGGGCTGTAATTGTTAAGTCTGTTGGCCAAGGATAAGATAAATATCTGGTGCGACAACACAACTTTGCTCAGCCCCACGTCAAATCAGCGGTTCTCTTGACTCTGGCGACTGCTCAAATGTTTTTCATATTGTTTACAACGAAAGGCGCAAACGATTCTGGAATTATTTGTGGTGCCCCTGCTGGTGCCACGAATATTATTGGGCATTCAGTTCACCGGTAATTCAAGAGGCTGTCCACGTGTTTTTACTTTCCTTGCTCTACGAAGTAGAAAGGAAAGTTATGTAATCGGCTGAAAAAAAAATTTTGAGTTCTCTTCAGATCTTTACGTTTCAGACCCCCCTGAGTCCGAAAAACACTATTTGGGAAAATGGTCTGTGTGTCTGTGTGTGTGTGTCTGTGAACGATTTTTAGAGAAAACCACCGTACCAAATCAGCTCAAACTTGATATGTAGCCCGGAAGTCACTATGGGACGCCAAAATAAGGATATGAACAAAATCCACCGAAATTTAACTATAGTTATCATAGTGATCAAAACACCAAATATTTTTTTTCCCAAAAACGGCTCTAACGATTTTGATTAAATTTTTTATATAGATAGGTCCTAATACGATCATTATACCATGAAATTCCCATTTGTGGAAAAATGACGAGAGCAGCACAATAAATTAACAAAATTTTCGATGAAAAGCGTTTTTAGCGCAGTTTTTTCCTTATAAACTCCGCTGGAACGTTACTAGAATGTTAAAAAAAAGTCGTGTTGTAGTCCAATCCGAAACCTATAGGGTGAGTGTTTGAAAATGCTCATGAGATACATGGGGCTCACTCCAGAAATTCCTGAATTTCAACTACCGCCGTTTAGCTTAATACCAGTTCTAATAGTTATTACCCAATAACTCTACAAAAGTGATTACTATCCCTTCAAAAAATTCGTGTTTACAGCCTCATCAATTATCTGTGTACCAGTTGCTCAATAATGGTCCTGCAATGAGTACGAGCAGCACAATAAATTCCAGAACTTTAGGCACTACCGCTTCTTGCTGCTGTTTGACCAAGTTTAAAGGAACTGGGTGATAAATGAATTGATTAAATCGAATTAGCCATATAGAAAGTGAATTGAGGTAGAGCTAAGGAAAGTTGTGTGTTGCAACGCACCAGATATTTTTGTTTTGAGATGCATGGCGTTCACCGTTTTGGAATAATCGGGTAAAAACTGAGGGTGAAATGGGGGGAAAATCTAGAATTTCTAGAGTAGCTACCATATAGTTTATAATCGTTATCAAATTCTCGTCGTATTTTCACTTGATTGGATTACCACCTAGTAACAACTGAACGGCGTTTATAAGGAAATATCTGGTGCGTAGCAACACACAACTTTCCGCCACCCCCGTAAGTTCGAAGACCACCTACATAGGCGGGCGCTATATCTTCGTTCAACGCATTTTTACAGGAACATTTATGTAGAACAAAATGTAGGGACTAGTTTGCTGAGAGTACTCCGTATGTTTGATCGAAATCGTTAGAGCCGTTTCTGAGAAAATTAGAATTCCGATAAATTAATATTCGACAAATCTCCTTTTCTGAGTTAACTTGGCTTATATCTCCGTTCAACATATATATACAGAAATAATTATACAGAACGAAATGCTGGTATGGGTAACTAAAAGACACTCCATTAAGATTTATCACATCTGGTGAAGAAATTACCCTGGAATTTACGGAAATGTTCGAAAAAACGTTATTTTCGACACATTTTGATTTTTATCTCGGTTCAATGGACCGTCACAGGAACATTTATCGAGAAGAATATGTAGGTATCAACTATTTGGATACATCTTGAAAGTTTGGTGATAATCGTTGAAGCCGTTTTGCCAAATAGCGTAAAAAACCTATTTTTGCTTCATGGGCCCATATCTCCGTTCACCGTATTTTCATGGAGATATGTATGGAGAGGAAAAGTTAGGTATTGATTAGGAGAAGATAATGTGCAAGTTTAATCAAAATCGTTAGAGCCGTTTTCGAGAAAAATGCGAAAACCCCTAGTTTTTGGTACATTTTCGTCCCCAACCCCCCCTTCCCATCAGTCGAAATCGTCCATAACCTTATTTTAGTGTCTACAAAAAATAACGAACAAAACAAAAAAGGAACCAGCTCAATCGGATCAGCCGTTCTCCCGCAAATCGAACTAGAGACACACACACTGACCACGCGCCGAAATTAGGTTTTTTAGACTCAGTAGGGTCTGAAACGTAAAGACCTGAAGAAAACCCAAATTTTTTTTTGGGCCGATTACTATACTTTCCTTCCCTTCGGGTAGCGGAAAGTAAAAAACTACGCTAAACTCGATTTTCGTCGAAACGTCTCATAATTTATTGTGTTGCTCTCGTAATTTTTATACAAATGGTGGTTTTTACGGTATTGTCATCCCATTACGAGACCGAACCACTTGAAGAGTGTGTCACACATTCCATATGTGAATCAAGTTGTATATTCGAAATATATCACGCACCACAGCAATCAATTTAGGGTCATTTAAGCTCATTTCGAACGTGCAAATAGTACTCTAACGCAAAAGAGCCAGTAGGCTCAAAGTATTAATCACTCGGATCGCCTGATTCACAACCCCGATGGTTGTCAAAATTCAGACTATGCCTCACTTTCGGGACCGACGATTTCGATCCAACTTTCTTTTTTTTTCAGGTGATCACATAACTTTCCCTTCTATTTCTTCGAGCCAAGGGAAGTAAAAAAGTGCGCTAAAATCCACTTTCGTCGATAAGTATGACAATTTATGGTGCTCCTGTCGTAATTTTCCTCAAATGAGGTGATGCGATATCAATTGGACCTGTGAAATCCAACTCCCAGCCTTGACAGTGTGATTCGACGATGGACATGAATGGCAACGGTAGAAATGAAACCATTAAAAGTGAAAATGCAGCTCGACGGTGGAGTTGAAAGTGGAAATGAGACTCAACAGAAATGATGGAACCTGAGATGAATGATGAATTTCAACAGTATAAACCAGACTGGTATGAGACTCAGTATGGGGAATGAACCTCAACAGTGGAAATGAGACTGGAATGGAACTCAAGCGCTGGACGTAAATCTCAAATGTGGAAACGAATCTCAACACTAAAAATGAGATCTGGAACGGAAAACGACAACCAACAGCGGGGCTGAGACTCGACAGTGGAAATGGCACTCAACAGGAGCAACGGGACTCCGAAGTGGAAATGAGACTCAGAAAATGGATTCTCTCATAAAAAGAAAGAACGGACCCTTCGCCGCACATTTTCTCCGGCAGACGAGAGGAGGACAATAGGAGGCGCTACAAAGCAAACAAATTGGATTGCAAGTTGAATAGAGTCAAGTAGAATAAGCGCGAACAGGTCAGATGTTGAACGTAGCGTGAAACCTTGTCGCAGGAACGAGCTCATTCGAAGGCAATGAGCCAGAATAATTGAGAACCGATCAAAACTCAGCAGCTCCGCATCCCAGGCCCCTTCCTTTTGCGGTCGCTCTCCAGTTCTTCTTTTCAAATGTTCACACACACTCTCACTTCAACGAACCCTCAGCAAGTCAAATAGCGAGCGGACTGAAGAAACACCTGGGGCCAGGGACGTCGCTAACGATTTTCAAACAAACCCGTACAATTTGCGAAATTCCCTCTTAAACGGACCTTGCACAATCAATTTCAACTCCACTGAAGAGGCGATTGGACATTAAGTTATTTTGGAACCGTTAATTTTTATTTATTTACTGTCACCTGTCTCCATAAGGAAGCGCTACAGTTAGGGATTTTCAATGAACTCGCGTGAAAAGCGATGGCAGCGAATAGGACGCGCTCTACCGTTTCGCGTCCTTCAACTGCATCCGATTTACCCATCTTACTGAGGCGGAACCCAAGAGGGCAATGCGCAGTAAGGAAATTAGTGTGGGCTTTTAATTGCAGCTTGGTCCAAGGATGACCGTTGCTTAGGACCTTGAAAGGGATGCGTACTTGACTAGTCTTAGTCGGCGCTGCTTGTGTTAGTACGTATTTTGAAACCTTTTTAAAGGACCCTTTCACCTTTCTCTTTGTATATAAAGACCACGACCAACTGACTGACTCCAGTACTGACTTAACGGCCAGACGATGATGTCTTTACATCGAAAGCGCTTGCCCACAGTAACTCACAAGCCAGAGGAGACGGACTCACCTAACAGGTACGTTAACTTTAGCTTTTTAAAGGATTTATCAAGCCCAGGCTACAGGAAGCATTGATATACCTGGTGCCCTCCTCTGTTTTACCTCCCACGTGTTAACTAGCAACCATTTTCGCTCGAGATCCAGCGTGTATGACAAATTTTGTTTCGTTTGGTGAACCTGGGGATCGTGCGTATCTGGACAATATATAACGTGCCGTGGTGGCGTTTGGAATCCATCCCCGTACAGAAATTACCCAAATCTGGTCGACCCTCGTGACTGATGCACTTTCGTCTTCGGGTCGTCGTTTCATTTTCCTATAATTTTTCCAAGTTTGGACAGTTCATTTTTGAAGAATTTAATCATTTTCAGTGCCACAGTCGTCTGTTTCAAGTTCAATATATTGCCAGTTTGTTACATTCCTCAGATTCGCCTCGTAGGAAGGAATGTTACGTAATCGGTTGAAAAAAGTGTTCTTCAGACCTTCACATTTCAAGATTTGGAAAAATGGTGTGTTTGTTAACGAGATTGAGCTACATTGATACAACCGAATCGGCTAAAATATGAAATTTAGAGGGGCACATCATCATGATACGGAGAATTATTTGTTCAAAATTAACTATAGTTATCAAAGCGTTGAAATCATCACTTTTTTTTACTTTCCCTGCTCTACGAAGTAGAAAGGAAAGTTATGTAATCGGCTGAAAAAAAAAAAATTTGGGTTTTCTTCAGATCTTTACGTTTCAGACCCTCCTGAGTCCAAAATACACTATTTGGGAAAATGGTCTGTGTGTCAATATACGATTAGAGAAAACCACCGTACCAAATCAGTTGAAACTTGATGTCTAGCCTACAGGTTACCATGGGACGCCAAAATAAGGGTATGAACAAAATCCACCGAAAGTTAACCATAGTTATCATAGTGATCAAAACAACAAATTTTTTTTTTCTCAAAAACGGTTCTAACGATTTTGATTAAATTGTTTATATTGATAGCTCCCACTATGGCAACTATACCATGAAATTCCCACTCGTGGGAAAATGACGAGAGCAGCACAATAAATTACCAAAACTTTCGACGAAATCGATTTTAGCGCGGTTTTTAGAGAAAACAATCGTACCAAAACAGCTGAAACTTGATGTCTAGCCTACAGGTTATCATGGGACGCAAAAATAAGGGTATGGGAAAAATCCACCGAAAGTTAACTATAGTTATCATAGTGATCAAATCACCAAATTTTGTTTGTCAAAAACGGCTCTAACGATTTTGATTACATTTATCATAATAAATGCTCTCAATAAGACAATTATACCATAAAATTCCCATTTGTGGGAAAATGACGAGAGCAGCACAATAAATTATCAAAATTTTCGACGAAAAGCGTTTTTGCCGTGGTTTTTTCCTTATAAACTCCGCTGGAATGTTAGTAGAATGTTAAAGAAAATTGGTACTGTAGTCCAATCCAATACCTAAGGGGTGAGCCTAAGGGGTGAGTATTTAAAAACGCTCATGAGATACATGGGGCTCACTCCAGAAATTCCTGAATTTCAACTACCGCCGTTTCGCCAGTCCTAATCGTTTAATACCAGTTCTAACAGTTATTACCCAATAACTCTGCAAAAGTGATTACTATCCTCCTTCAAAAAATCCGTGTTTACAGCCTCATTAATTTTCTGGGTACCATTTGCTCAATAATGGTCCTGAAATGAGTACGAGCAGCACAATAAATTCTTTAACTGTAATCGCTGCCGCTTCATGCTGCCGTAAAGCGTTGTTTGACCAAGTTCAAAGGAACTGAGTGATAAATGAATTGATTAAATAGAATTAGCCATGTACAAAGTGAAGTGTTGTAGAGCTAAGGAAAGTTGTGTGTTGCAACGCACCAGATATTTTCAAAAGCAGCTTTAACGATTTTTATTCAATTTTGTGTGTAGCTCATAAAAATGCCCATCTGTAAGAAAATGATGAGAGCAGCACAAAGGGTAAGGAAAGTATAGTGATTGTGTAAAAAAAGTTGTGTTTTCTTCAGATTTTCACGTTTTGAGGACTACTGAATGCAGAAAACTTAGTTTCGGCGCGTGGTCCGTGTTTGTGTGTCTGTTGTTCAACTTGTAGGAGAACGGCTGAACCGATTGAGCTGATTCTTTTGTCGTTTCGTTTCATTTTCGTTTTATCGTCTCAATCAGTCAATTTGACTCGTCGCGTCGTGCCAATTGCCTAAGGTCAGCTACAGGCGCTTGGAATATGTCATTTTCCTCGTTCCGTTGCCGTCGGGTCATGTTTCGAATCGTATAGTGGTACTTTTCGATGCTGAATCGAATGGAATAGGTCTCGGAGGTGTGAGACAACGTCAAACTGTGCAAAAGATTAGTGAACCGTTGTGAAATAATTTGTACTTTATTTTCCCTCGCCCGGTCCTTTACCTCTCTTCTCAGCTCTTAGTTGACAGCATTTTACTCACGTCAGTTCACCTATCTCCCTATGTCACCTTAACTCCGACTCCCATAACTCTGAATTCAATCGTGTCGTACGTGATTAACCAGCGTAATTAACAGTATAATAATACAATCGTTGTACTCTCGTCTCATAAGTTGACTTATTCTTGGCGCTACTGAATTTCACATCGCTCCCGCGCGCGGCGACAGTATTGCATAACGTCAAACATTTTTCAAAGGGCTGGAAAGCGTGCGAAAACTCCGGTTAAGCTTCTTGTTGCTGCCTCATGTTCACAGAACTGACCTAATAATTAATTGACACCGTGTGTTGCTAGAGGAAGTGAAAATATCTTGCGAAACCGAATACGTTTAATGAGATTCACGAGTGGGAACCATTTCCGCATAATTTTGTGTGCTGTAGTAAAAAGCTACTCTTCTCTCAGAATCAGGGCGAACCGGTTGTAGGGAAGGGGGGGGGTGGGGGATGAGTTAGAAAAAGAATATTTTTAAAGGTCTTTTATTCGCAGGAAGTGGGGCCGTTTCAGCCGTCGATTGAACGTGAGGTATTGAACAATATAAATGCTGGCGGATTTAGGTGAGTTGAGGACGGCACGGGGTTAAAGGATGATGAGTAAGAGGTGGAGGGGGAGGGGTGAATAATGGGCTTTGCGGGAGGGGGAGAGGAAAATAGCGAGAGAGTGAAAGGGAGAGGGAGAGAGAGTGTGAGTGAGGAGCCCTGACGAGAAGAGGAGCGCGGAGCGCTCACTTTGAAAAGCTAAGCAAATAACCTAGTGGCGTCGGTTCGGATTTCACGCTAAACCTAGCATTTCTCTGGTTTTTAGGTGAGGATCTCGTCGAGTTGGGACGAGGAGAACGATGGGCAGAGCAAGAGCGGGAGAAGAGCGAGCGGGAAATTCCCTCTAAGTCAATAAGCAAATAGGTTGGCCCATTGTCTGAGGCCTTCGTCCGACATCGCGATTTCCAACCCTCTGGTCATCACTGCTCGACCGCTCATCGGATCTCAACTTCGCTTCTCGTCAGTTGCGGGATCAGCCTTTTCGAATTCAATTCAGGGGAGGACAACCAAAAGCCGAAAGAGAGAGAGAGAGAGAGAGAGAGAGAGAGAGAGAGAGAGAGAGAGAGAGAAATCAAATGCGATTGCAATTCAGGCGATATTGAAACAAACGGACATCTCTGTCTCAGTGGCCTATCCGCTTCAGCGCGCCCGGTGCAGGCAGATATTGGCCTTCTCCCTAGTGCAGGTTGCAAGGGAGGAGCAAGTGCGGACCAAACTCCGTGTGCCCAACCAAGCTTCAGCAATTAAATAACTTTACCGAAATATTCTGTGCGTTCCCTGGAGTAATAGTTTATTAAATAGCTCTTAGTACCATGTCTTTCAGGCAGGCCCTCAGACGCTTCTAATCAGTGTCTCCCCACAGTGCAGCTGTTCGTTAGTAACCCGAAGTTCTGTACAAGTTTTCCGTCATTCCCTCCAAATTTCAGAAACATTTCCTCATGTCTTCCTTTCGCTCTTGATTCAAGTAGTTTTCATTTAACTGAGCTATGCGATTTTGTAATCTAGTTTTTCATCGTTGTTTCAGGTAGACCACCGAACATGAAAAGCAAGCATGAAACCAAATCCTCGACTTTGAGGATGAGATGAAATCTAGTTCACATCGCATAAATATGCGTATTCACAGGTTTTCGTTGGTGGTGGAGTGGGGGTTAAAGGATAGGGAAGAGACTTCCAGCCTCTCCAATGTGCCGTCGGCTCGTTCTGACTGATGGTCGTCCCGCCTGACTAACATTGTGAGCACGCCAAAGGTCGAAGTAGTTTTGATGGTCAAAGACGAAGATTACCGAGAATCGTTGTAATTTTCGCCTCAGTCAGCCCATCCCCTCGTAACAGACAGGAAGCCCCCTGTACAATGCTTTCCTCCTCCGAGTGACGTCGAAGATGACGGTCACATAACGTCACCAGTTCAGCTGTTGAAACGGGAATGAAACATGGACGGGGGGTCAAACAGGTGATGGGGAAGGGAACGGGAGCAGGCAAAAAACAACACTGAAAAATACAAACAAACCAACCTCCGATTACTAGAGGGAAACTTTCCTTCCCATAGTCCTAGAGCTAAGGAAAGTAAAAGACCCGAGGATCGAAAGCCAAAGGGAGGCACGAATGGGCCGCATCGACCCTCCCTCCAACGCCATCCTTATCAAACTCCTCCAGATTCTCAAGGGCTTCTGCCGCAATTGAGTCGTTTGGCGATTCACCCTCCGAAGCCCCACGTGAGGAATGCAGTGTGAAGCCTCACTTTGTTTTAGCCGATAAAAACGCCGTTCCGTTGCTTTGTGAGAGCCGGCGAGTGAAGTCCGTTGAATAGACAGCAGCGCACGCGACATGTGAATGACGAGGCAGCGGCGCTCAGCGGCACGCACCGGCTTGAGGAGCACAAAAAGGCGTTTCTCCGACACCGAATGGGAATGAGTGACAATGGGAAGGGAAGGTCCATTAGGAGGTCGAGGAGGTAAAGTGCACTTGCACCTTCGACAAAGAGCTTGTAACGAACACTTCCTGGTCCAAATGCGACGAGGTGAAGAGCTGAGGAGCTCACAGGTGTCATGTTGTCACGCTGTCACGACGCCGCCTTCCTTTTCTCTGACGGCTCATCAAACGTGCTAATGACCTCATTCAAGCTAAAAGTTCTCCTGTCACTCGGGCTGCGGGCGCTTTCATGGGACATCGCCCACTTTCATGAGGCTCATCCCCAACTTGTCACAATAAGTCGACACTTCACTCGGCTCATCTCATTCGACAAATTTCAACGTAGCGTATCGTCTTCCATAGCTGGAGTTTTCCTACCGACATCTGACGTGAACTCTCGTCCTCATTTAATTATCTGCTGCTGGTCGATCGAAAGGCAAATGAGTCAACATTCAACCCTGAATGAGCAGTCAAAATAATAGTTCTGGTGGTTCTTATTTCACTTTTATGTACCCACCAGCCAGCACTATCAGAGCAGGTCTGTTTCTTTATCAGAATGACTGTTCCTCAACACTCATAACAGAGTTATATCAGTCAAAAGTCGTGGAGGTTGTAGTTTTTTTTTAGGCTATAGTGGAAGAGCCTGGGCACTCGAAGGAGAGTTATTGCCCCTGCCTAACCACTCGGAGGAATGCCCCTGCTGTAGTTCTGCTTGGAGTTCTTAATCTGGTTTGCCGCGCGTTCGAACTATTTATTGGCCAAGTTTCGAAGGAAGGCCACGTTTTTTACTTTCCTTGGCTTTACGAAGTAGAAAGGAAAGTTATGTAATCGGCTGAAAAAAAAATTTTGAGTTTTCTTCAGATCTTTACGTTTCAGACCCCCCAGAGTCCAAAAAACACTATTTGGGAAAATGGTCTGTGTGTCTGTGAACGATTTTTGAGAGAACCACCGTACCAAATCAGCTCAAACTTGATATCTCGCCCGCAGGCCTCCATGGGACGCCAAAATAAGGGTTTGAACAAAATCCACCGAAAGTTAACTATAGTTATCACAGTGATCAAAACACCAAATATTTTTTTTCTCAAAAACGGCTCTAACGATTTTGATTAAATTTTTTATATTGATAGCTCTCAATGAGAAAATTATACCATAAAATTCCCATTTGTGGGAAACTGACGAGAGCAGCACAATAAATTATCAAAATTTTCGACGAAATCGATTTTAGCGCGGTTTTTAGAGGAAACAACCGTACCAAATCTGCTGAAACTTGATGTCTAGCCTACAGGATACCATGGGACGCAAAAATAAGGGTTGGGCAAAATCCACCGAAAGTTAACTATAGTTATCATAGTGATAAAAACACCAAATTTTTTTTCTCAAAAACCGCTCTAACGATTTGGATTAAATTTTTTATATAGATAGCTCTTAATAAGATAATTATACCATAGATTTTCCCATTATAGAGAGATTTTATAGAGAGATTTTCCCATTTGTGGGAAAATGACGAGAGCAGCACAATAAATTATCAAAATTTTCGACGAAAAGCGTTTTTGCCGGTGTTTTTTCCTTCTAAACTTCGCTGGAATGTTAGTAGAATGTTAAAGAAAATTGGTACTGTAGTCCAATCCAATACCTAAGGGGTGAGTATTTAAAAACGCTCATGAGATACATGGGGCTCACTCCAGAAATTCCTGAATTTCAACTACCGCCGTTTCGCCAGTCCTAATCGTTTAATACCAGTTCTAACAGTTATTACCCAATAACTCTGCAAAAGTGATTACTATCCTCCTTCAAAAAATCCGTGTTTACAGTCTCATTAATTTTCTGGGTACCATTTGCTCAATAATGGTCCTGAAATGAGTACGAGCAGCACAATAAATTCTTTAACTGTAATCGCTGCCGCTTAATGCTGTCGTAAAGCGTTGTTTGACCAAGTTCAAATTAACTGAGTGATAAATGAATTGATTAAATAGAATTAGCCATGTACAAAGTGAATTGTTGTAGAGCTAAGGAAAGTTGTGTGTTGCTACGCACCAGATATTTTGACATCACCTTCGCAACTGATTATTAACTTAGTAGCAGTTAACGCAGGATGGGTTGGCTGCACTACCTACAACCGTTGCTAACTGTAACTACAGTAGAGCAGCACGTGGTTTCTTGTTTCCTCTATAATAGAGACACAAAACGTGCAAGATGGTGAGTCTTGAAGGGAAAATAAATGGAGCCTCTCAATGAATCCACCATGTCCTTTAAAGAACTGGCTCGTCCGGAGGTGAAAGTGGTCTGGCTTAATTCAACATCACCTAAGACGTTCACGGATGTGGGTAAAAAACTCGTACGTGTTACGTCCTTTTGACGAGAATTCCCATCCGGCTTGGCATTCAACTAGTGCCCATTCATCCAGCACGACAAGTTTTCGTTCAGTAGTGTGGCCATTTTCATTCACCATTCGTCCACTATGCACTCAAATGCCATGTCGGAGTGCTTCGGTGGATGTTGTCTTGCACTCCTCAGTGATCCATAGGAGGGCAGAGTACTCTCCTTCGATTGATTGTAAATTTACTACCCCAGAGAACCGGAGAAGTAGCCAATCGCGCCTATGTAAATGACCTTGTACATGAGGATTGTCTCACTGTAACACCCCCAGGCTTGTTATGAGGCAAATCTTGTGAGGGACCGGAGGTATTGGGTAAAAGGCCACCTCACCTTTATTGACTTCAACTTACTCGACTTGCTTCTCAAGAAGGAGCCTGTGGATTCAATTTGGGGGGGTCTATTGTGCACGGATCAGCACGGTCAAGTTCAGCCACAAATTCTTCTACTTGAGGGCACTGGTTGTGCGATCATTTCCCGCACTGCCTCCCGTATCACTCCAACCACCTGTCGGTTCGACTCGTCACGTTGTGCCTATTGCTTAGCTTCACTTGGAAAAGGTCAATTTTCGCTGTATTCAGGTCACGTTTCGTATCGTTTTCCAGTATTTTTCGATGGTGAATCAAATGGAATGAGTCTCAGAGATGCGAGACTGCGTCAAGCTAGATAACCAGTGGCATGATTACGAGAATAATAAACGTTTGTGTAGTAATTTGAAGCTTTGTTGTCCCTTGGTGACCTGCTGGCTAATAAAAAAAGGAATTTCTCAAAATCGTTTACTGTCCTCAGCCGTACAGAGTAGAAAAAAATCTGGTGCGTTGCAACACACAACATTCCTTAGCTCTACGTCAATTCACTTCGTACATGGCTAATTCTATTTAATCAATTCATTTATCACTCAGTTCCTTTGAACTTTGTCAAACAACACGTCACAACAGCGGGAAGCGGTAGCGCCTGGAGTTTATTGTGCTGCTCGTACTCATTGCAGGACCATTATTGAGCAATTGGTATACAGAAAATTAATGAGGCTGTAAACAAAAATTTTTTGAAGGAGGATAGTAATCACTTTTGCAGAGTTATTGGGTAATAACTGTTAGAACTGGTAGTAAGCGAAACGGCGGTAGTTGAAATTCAGGAATTTCTGAAGTGAGCCCCATGTATCTCATGAGCGTTTTTAAACACTCACATTTCAGGTATTGAATTGGACTACAATACCAGTGTTCTTCAACTTTCTACTAACATTCCAGCGGAGTTTATAAGGAAAAAACTGCGCTAAAAACGCTTTTCGTCGAAAATTGTGATTATTTATTGTGCTGCTCTCGTCATTTTCCCACGAATGGGAATTTTATGGTGTAATTGCCATATTGAGAGTTATCAATATAAAAAATTTAATCAAAATCGTAAGAGCCCTTTTTGAGAAAAAATTTTTGTGTTTTTATCACTATGATGACTGTAGTTAACTTTCGGTGGATTTTGCTCATACCCTTATTTTGGCGTCCCATGGTAACGTGCGGGCTAGATATCAAGTTTGAGGGGATTTGGTACCGTCGTTTTCTCTAAAAACCACTCTAAAATAGATTACGTCGAAAGTTTTGGCAATTTATTGTGCTGCTCTCGTCATTCTCCCATTAATGGGAGTTTCATAGTATGATTGCCATATTGGGAGCTATCAATATAAAAAATTTAATCAAAATCGTTAGAGCCGTGTTTGAGAAAAAAAATATTTGGTGTTTTGATCACCATGATAACTATAGTTCAATTTCGAAGGATTTTGTTCATACCCTCATTTTGGCCTCTCATGATGAGCTGCAGGCGAGATATGAAGTTTGAGCTGATTTGGTACGGTGGTTTTCTCTAAAAATCGTTCACAGACACTCATACACACAGACACACAGACCATTTTCCCAAATAGTGTTTTTCGGACTCAGGAGGGTCTGAAACGTAAAGATCTGAAGGAAACTCAAAATTTTTTTTTCAGCCGATTACATAACTTTCCTTTCTACTTCGTAGAGCCAAGGAAAGTAAAAAATCTGGTGAGTTGCAACACACAATATTCTTTGCTCTACGTCAATTCACACGTGTATGGCATTTTCTACGTACTCAATTCATTTATCTCCAAGTTCATTTGAACTCGGTCAAACAACACTTTACGGCAGCAGAAAGCGCTTACAGTTCCGGAATTTATTGAGCTGCTCGTACTCATTCCCGAGTCATTATTGAGCAATTAGTACACAGAGAATTAATGAGGCTGTAACGTTTTTTGAAGGGGATAGTAATCACTTTTGCAGAGTTATTGGGTAAAAACATTTAAAACTGGTAGAAAGCGAAACGGCGGTAGTTGAAATTCCAGAATTTCTGCAGTGACCCCTAAATATCTTATGTGAGTTTATAAACGCTCACCGTATAGGTATTGGCTTGGACTACTACACCAGTTTTTGTGAACATTCTAATAACATTTCAGCGGAGTTAATATGGAAAAAACTGCAAATTTGTCCAAAATTCTGGTAATTTACTGTGATGGGAATTTATTGTGCAGCTAGCTGCCTTATTGGAAGCTGTCAACATAAAAAATGTAATCAAAATTGTTGGAGTCCTTTTTGAGAAAAAAAATTAGGTGTTGTGATCACTATGATAACTATAGTTAACTTTTGGTGGATTTTGCTCATACCTCATATTTTGGCGTTCCATGGTAACCTGCGGGCTAGATATCAGAGCTGATTCGGTTCGGTCGTTTTCTCTAAAAATCGTTCACAGACACGCATACACACACACACACAGATCTGTTTCTTTATTTCATGACTGTACCTAAACCCTCGACGAGGGTTATATCAGTCATAGAAGTTGCGGTTTCGCTAATATGCAAGAGGCCGGCCCCTGCAGCATCCACCGAACTCAGACCTGTGGAGGTACGGCAGGTATGTGGTCGTTAGCCAGTCTCACCGTAGAGAGCTGTTGCCCGTGTGTTACCGCGCGGAGGTGACCACCTGAGGAATCCCGTACCATCTGGGAGTAGTTCTTAATCTGGTTCCCTACCTGATCCTACTGTTTACTTGGGTGGCAAGTTTCGAAAGGACTGATCAACTATAACCACGTTTCTTAGCCATTACCTTCTTTGCGAACTTTGCAAAATGGTTATAGGCTTCCTTTGTAGCAGTCAAAGCTGCTAAGTTCGTTGCCCTCTCAACAACCGTCGCTCACTGTTGTAGAAACTACAGTGGAGCAGCACATGGTTTCTTGTTTCCTCCGCACTGGAGGCACAAGACGTGCATAATGGAGAGTCTTTCAGAGAAAAGAAGTGGAGCCGCGCATTGAAGTCACCATGTCCCGTGAGGAACTGGCTCGTCCAGTGGTCTGGCTCAACCCATTTTCTAGAAAGACGTTCACGGATGTTGGGGAAGAACTCATACGTATCACGTCCCTTTGACGAGGATTCCCATCTCGCTTGCCATTTCTCTAGAGCCCATTCATCGATGGCGGCAAGTTTCTGTTCTGTGGTGAGATCCGCACGGAGTTCAGCCCAAAGCAGGGGAAGCTCCCGTTTCACTCTCCACTTGTCAATCATGCACTCAACAGCCAAATCAACTGGTAACTGACCAGTGATCACCTGGAGTGCTTCCGTTGATACAGTCTTGTAGGCCTTGGTGATCCACAGGAGCGCAGCTCTCTGGGATTGGGCCAATACTCTCTTTTGATTGACTGTTAGTTTGCTACCCCAGACAACAGGGCAGTAGCCAATCACACCTAAATAGATGGCCTTATACATGAGGATGGTGTCGTGGTAACACACACCCCAAGTGGCCTTAGTAATGGCACGCAGTGAGGCAAACCTTGCAATGGTAGTGCCTTTAAGGGACTGGAGGTGTTGGTTGAAACCCCACCTCTCACCTATATTCACTCCTAAATACTTGACGTGCTTTTCAAGAAGGAGCCTGTGGCCGCCAAAGCGTATTGTGGGTGGATTATTCACTTTCCCCTTCAAGAGGATTAGCTGGGTTTTTTCCTCAGCCACCTGCATCTTGACGTGCTCGCACCATTGGTTGACAGTGCGGAGCACGTGGTGGGTTTTTTCTTCAATTTGGCGGACTGACTCTGCAAAGATCAGCACAGTCAAGTCATCCACATAGGCGTACGGCTCGCAGTCAGTCTCCATGAGTTTCCTGAGAAGACCTTCGAAGAAGGCATTCCAGAGTGCTGGTCCTAGGACCGAGCCCTGTGGGCACCCCTTCTCAATCTTTCTCCGGACGGAGACATGCCTACTTTCGATCGTAGCAGTTCTGTCTGTCAGGTAACTTCTGACGAGCGAGTACAGGTTGCGGGGGATTCCCCTACCTTTGAGTTCATTAAGGAGCGCTGGCCACCAAAGGTTGTCAAACGCTCCTCTGATGTCAATCAGAACTGCTACGACGTACTTAGCCGGTGCCAGCAGGGAAACACGCCGAATCTCGACAATGACATCCTGCGTGGACCTTCCTTTGGTACACCCGTATTGCCTGCCTGTGAGGTTGCGGCCAAAGACTCCTTCGAGGGACTGCAACATCAAGATTTCTAGTGTTTTGCCTAATATGGAAAGAAGGCTGAGTGGTCTCCATGATCGCGGGTCCGACTGATTGCGGTCGCCTCACTTTTGAAGAGTGACAACGCGCGCAGACTTCCACTGAGTGGGGAACTGTCCGACCTGCAGACAGTCATTAAATAAATTAAGGAGACCGCTGGAGATTGTCCGCTCAGCCTTCCTTAGCATATTGCTTTTTATTTTATCTGGCCCAGGAGATTTGTTGGGCTTTAAGGTCGCAAGAGCCCTGCCGAGGTCGCCTGTTGTCCACAATGGGATGTCGGGCTCGTTCGGAGGGTCCATGATCAGCTCCCTTGCTGCCCTCTGGGCTTCAGTGTCTCGAGCTAGTTGGTCATCTGGGAACGCCTTCTCAAGGAGGGTTTCCAGTGAACGTTCGATACTGCAGGCCCAGCCTGACTCATTTTGCATCGCAGCTAAGACCTGCTCTACATTTGCTTTTCCTATGGAGGACTTGTAGTGTCTGCCCCAGGGGTTCTCAGAGCTCTCCGCTTCCACAAAATTTCGCCAGCCTTGCCGTTTGGCTCGTTTGATGGCGCGGTGGAAGGCCTTCTTCTCTTGGATGAAGGCAGTTCGGAGTGTTGCTCTGGCATCAGGGTCACGAGTGTTTTGGTACATCCTTCTGGCTCTATTTGCACTTTGCTTGAGGGGATTAAGTTCCTCAGTCCACCATGGGACTTTGATCGCCCTGTGCTTCTGTTGGCCAAGTACAGAGAGCCCAGCAGAGTGCAGTGGTGATCCCGCGCAGAGCGCCAGCTGACACAGGCTCACCACTTTTCTTACACCACTCACCACGCCAGGACACGGTGAATGGTGCAACCCTGATGTTACTTGCATCCAGGACCACTGCAGACTGGTCTGTAGCAACGACGACGATGCCAGGCCTCCTCCAGAGACAACCCGGTAGTGCCGCTCCCTTTCCACTTCCCAGCCCTCAGATGATAATGCTTGGAGACTGCGTCAGACGCTTTGACACGGCACACACACACGCACACACACACCGACCATTTTCCCAAATAGTGTACTCAGTAGGGTGTGAAACGTAACGATCTGAAGAGAACTCAAAATTTTGTTTTTCAGCTGATTACATGTTGTTCCTTTCTACCTTCAGACCTGTACGTTTCGAGGGCTTCTGAGTTCATTAACCACCATCGCTTATTTCGTCTTGCTAAGACACCAAAACCCCATTGTTAACTCTAAATAACAAAAGGTTGTCGAACCGGTAAGTGCAGTCAGAATATTTGAAGCGTTCGTATTGAATCTGAACGATAGATTCACTCGCGTTTGAAACGTTTAGCTGCGAGTTTGATGCAAATCTTTCAACCGCCATTTTGCCCCACACGCCGCTACTTCGATTCAAAGACATTTCCGCAAAGATATCAGGGTACTGAAAAGTACCCCGGCCAATCAAATTACTTCGACTGTCTCGTATAACTGTATACAACGATCCTTAACCAACAATCAATCCATGAGTCAGTCATGAGGCAATTATCGGGTGAAAATCGTGAGAAATCGTGGTAAGTGAAGCAGTGGTGGTTGGAATTCCCAAATTTCCGGAGTTGCTACTAATTATCAAATTGAATGGAAGTTCATTGAACTACCACTTTAAATCCTGATAACGCTGGTATCATTTGAGCTGGAACATCGATTTTCGTAGAAACTTTTGACAATTTATTGTGCTGCCTTCGTCATTTTCCGACAGATGAGAATTTTGCGATAGCGTTGAGTCAAAATTATTTGGTGTTTTGACCACTGTGATAAACTATAGATGGTTTTCCAGTGATGTTGTTCATACTGTTAGTTTTGCGTTCCATGGTGACCTGCAGACATGGTTCAGCCTCCTTCTCAAATGGTGTTTACCGGACTCGACTAGCCCAGGAAAAGCAAAGGCCAGAAGAAAACCCAAAATGTTTTTCCTGCCGATTACATGACTTTCTTTCCTGCTATTTAGAGCTAAGGAAAGTAAAAACTCTCGAAGGCTGAAGCTCTTGTTGGCGCAAAGCGAAAACAGTTCTACAAATCGATGGTCGTTCGACTTATTGACCCTGACGGCGTGTAAACGAAACGGAAGTAAATCATCGACCGTGTTTTCTCTATTATTTCTTCATAAACGTGGACCACAAATAAATCACGAAGACAGACCAACATATTATTTATGCGCTGGTTACTCTATAAATGTCGTGACGAGATATAACCTTATAAATGGCACATTTCTGATTCAAGTGCTAATCTCTTGTTTCGCGATGTCGTCACATGCCACTGCCGAGCCAAAGTAAAGGTTTCCATAGTCCATAGCAATCTCGCACAGGTCTGCTTAAGCCATCCACCACGTTCTTTTTTTTTTCAACCACGGCCTTCTTTTTCCAGAGCAAGAAAACGCTTTATTGGCCGCTGGCAGACGTCTTTCAATAATATCCAGGTCATCCGCACGCCACCAAGCTCCTGAACGCCTTGTCCAGAGCGTTGTTGAACAAGAGCGTTACCGTGTATTGCCATTACTAAGCAGCGCTGGGATCGGTACTTGTGTGAAGGATTTATATTTGTAGAGATTTTTCTAGTTTCGTAGCGAAACAAAACTGATACGAACACAATATTTTTAGTGAATCGGGGTACACGTTCGCGTTGAGTTCGTCCGGCTCTAAAATGGAATACGTAAAAGGGATTAAACCACTGAAAGGTGCAGAAGATTGGCCGTACTGAAAAGATCGAGTTTCGGACGTTCTGGAGTTGTTTAACGCTGTCGGTATCGTTGAGAGAATCCACCGACTAAAGCTGAGAACGAAGCACTCGTCGCTTTCAACAAATCCGCAGCTCAGGCAAAAATTGTTGGCAGTGCGTTTGGGATGAGCTTCACCAACGGATTTCGGACCGATTGTCAGCGAAGGAGGATCCCATGCGATATATTAGTCGAGCAGTTCGATAATAAAGAGTAAGATCAGCTATTTCGTCAATGTCTCAATTTTGGCTCTACAAAGTAGAAAGGAAAGTTATGTAATCGGCTGAAAAACTAAATTTTTTGAGTTTTCTTGAGATCTTTACGTTTCAGAACCTCCTGAGTCCGAAAAACACTATTTGGGAAAATGGTCTCTGTGTGTGTGTGTGTATGAGTGTCTGTGATTTTTAGAGAAAACCACCGTACGAAATCAGCTCAAACTTCATATCTCGCCCACAGGTTACCATGGGACGCCAGAATAAGGGTATGAACAAAATCCACCTTCAGCCCAGTTGCTCGCTTGGAAGTGGTTCGATCACTAATGTCCAATGCAGTTGTGAAGCAGGTGACGCTTCGGCAGTTTGACGTCTCAACTGCATTTCTGTACGGAAAGGTGGAATTGAATTTTATGAAGCAACCCGAAGGCTTCTCTGATGGCACTGATCGTGTGTGCCACCTGAAACGCACCCTGTACTGTCTGAAGCCGGCCCCGCGCTGTTGAAATAAGACTTTCAACGACGATTGGCCCAGAATTCCTTCGGAGTCGCGAAGATCCTTGCGTTTACGTCTGTAACATGCCAACTGGTAAGATCATCATTGTGCTTTACGTTGATGACGGTCTAGTAGCAGCCACAAGTCAAACTGAAATGGACTCTTTTATAAAGCAACTACGGGCGCGATTCGAAATCGTTGCCAAAGAAGTTTCTTATTTACTTGGACTCGAAATCACCCAACAGGGTGATAATGTTACAGTTAGCCAATCCTCGTTTATATGAATGGATGCAATCCAGTTCTGATTCCAATAGAGAAACTCGCCGCTCAGGAATCAGGGAGAGTACCGGTATTCCCCTATCGCTCGGCTGTTGGAGCTCTGCTTTACGTAGCTCGTGGGCCTCGTATTGACGTAGCTTTCAGCGTGAGTGTTCTATCACGACGGTTGGAAAACCCAACGGATCTCTACAATACTTGTTAGTAACACGTGTATTGTCGTTAGTGAACCCTGCTCATATCCATTGGTTAATTAATAGAGGCGATTTGGTATCGATACGCTAATTAATTACTCCTCATCTCACCCCACACACACACACAACATCATCATCCACCATCACCACGTTCTGTCGGCTCACGCTCGCTAATGAGCAGGTGAATAATTGGGCGATTAGCACCTACCAAGTTGGTGCGTTTGACAAGTGGACTGAAAGCAATGAAGTGTTCAAATTAGCTCCTAATGTCACGATAAATTAGTTAATTTGAGTAGGTCATAATATTCATAAAATTCAAACGCAATGTACATGTACGTGTGACAAATTATAACGATGTTCAAAAAGTGTGTTTACCAACGTTTCCCACGCTTACATTTAACTTATATTAATTCACAAATTGGAAGATGGTGGGTTTTAGACGTTTAAAACTCATTAAAGGGTCCTCTACGTTGTTTGGCAATATGGCAATAAGCCAAGATATGTATTGACTTTTGCAGGAAGACCGGGGATGAGTTGGAGTGTTTCTAAAGGAACCTGGAGGAGAATTATAAATTTGATAGATGAGGTATTGCGGACTCTCTCCTGGTTCTGGGTTATCTTCCATGCCCATGCTACTAGGCGCGACCACGGGTTGTGGATAGTGGAACGGCCACGGCATTGTCCCCAGGGGCATGTCTGTGGCCAGCTGTGAATAAGGACAGCATGCTGACTGAATAAGCAGCCGCTAACAATGGGCAAAACCTAAGAGATCGCAGAAGAGATCCTGAACAAAGGACTCAAGGGCAAGCGGATCTACATTTTCTCAGACAGCCAGGCCGCTTTAAAGGCCATCGCAGCCTATAGTTTTAGGTCTAAGCTGGCATGGGAATGCCTCCATGCGCTCAAGCAGCTCGGCGCCCGTAACAGGCTCTCCCTCATTTGGGTGCCGGCTCACAGGGGGCATGAGGGCAATGAAAAGGCTGACCGCGTCGCGAAAAGAGGTACAGAATCTAAAGTTAACGTACCTGTTAGGTGAGTCCGTCTCCTCTGGCTTGTGAGTTACTGTGGGCAAGCGCTTTCGATGTAAAGACATCATCGTCTGGCCGTTAAGTCAGTACTGGAGTCAGTCAGTTGGTCGTGGTCTTTATATACAAAGAGAAAGGTGAAAGGGGTGATGGAGCGTCGGGGAAGGGGCGGGAGAGGAGGTCATGTACCTCGGGAAACCCCTAGAGATAAATGGAACGTGTTGGATGGTCTGTCAATTGTGGAATTTAAGTCTTTTTTGTGTAGGGTGGTCTGTAAATCCGTCAGTTGGTTGTTTTCGTTTGTGTAATGTTTTGAGTGGTGTGAATATGGTGTCGCATTTCGTGTTGATTTGTTCATTTATGATCTGTCCATTGAAGTTTTTGTTTATAAATTTCCATGTTTTCTAATATGTTCAGTTTTCGTCCTTTGTATTGTTTGTGTAGTAAGGTGGTACAGTCCTGTATTTTGGTGGGTTCATGTCCAGTTGTTTTGAGGTGGTTGGCAAAGTTTGAATCGTCTTTGTTCCTACTAAGAGATTTAATGTGTTCTGAGTATCTGGTCCGTATTTTTCGTCCCGTCTGTCCTATGTATGCGTTTTTACAAGTACAAGTTATTTTATACACCCCACTTTGGTCGAGTGGGTCTGTATTTTCAGTCTTTGCAGTTAGTTTGGTTCTAAGTGTGTTGTCCGTACGTAATGCAATTTGTATACCTTCCTTTCGGAGGATATTAGTTATTCCGTATATTTGTAAAACAGAAAATACACAGACTTTAACAAGACGCTGCACATTCACGTACACAGGACCACAAATATACGGAATAACTAATATCCTCCGAAAGGAAGGTATACAAATTGCATTACGTACGGACAACACACTTAGAACCAAACTAACTGCAAAGACTGAAAATACAGACCCACTCGACCAAAGTGGGGTGTATAAAATAACTTGTACTTGTAAAAACGCATACATAGGACAGACAGGACGAAAAATACGGACCAGATACTCAGAACACATTAAATCTCTTAGTAGGAACAAAGACGATTCAAACTTTGCCAACCACCTCAAAACAACTGGACATGAACCCACCAAAATACAGGACTGTACCACCTTACTACACAAACAATACAAAGGACGAAAACTGAACATATTAGAAAACATGGAAATTTATAAACAAAAAAACTTCAATGGACAGATCATAAATGAACAAATCAACACGAAAGGCGACACCATATTCGCACCACTCAAAACATTACACAAACGAAAACAACCAACTGACGGATTTACAGACCACCCTACACAAAAAGACTTAAATTCCACAATTGACAGACCATCCAACACGTTCCATTTATCTCTAGGGGTTTCCCTGAGCTACATGACCTCCTCTCCCCGCCCCTTCCCCGACGCTCCATCACCCCTTTCACCTTTCTCTTTGTATATAAAGACCACGACCAACTGACTGACTCCAGTACTGACTTAACGGCCAGACGATGATGTCTTTACATCGAAAGCGCTTGCCCACAGTAACTCACAAGCCAGAGGAGACGGACTCACCTAACAGGTACGTTAACTTTAGTAATTTGCCTACTGGCGGATATAGCCCAATTTCTTTAGTACCTAGGTACAGAATCCCTACCCATCGGGCCTGAACCACACGTGGGTCTGACGAAAAGTCACCTGAACCGTCTGGTTGCTCGATGGGAGATACAGGAAAATGGCGCCCATTGGCATCGCCAGCCACGACTAAGACAGGCGAAAAGGCTTTTCACGCCTTCCTATCAAAGGGCGAAGGCGGTGCTGACACTCTCTAGACAAGATCTGAGAGTACTGATTAGCTTCCTCACCGGGCACTGCCCACTCAGATATCACCTCAACAAGATGGGCATCTCAGAGGCGGTGGAATGCAGACTCTGAGGTGAGGAGGACGAGACAGCAGAGCATATCCTGTGTGAGTGCCCTGCCTTGGCAGCAAAACGCTTTGAATACTTCGGTCAGGGGACCACTGAACCCCAAACCGTAGCGGAATCTGCGGTGAAGGACATACTCAGCTTCCTAAGGGGGGCGGGTATGTACGACGCCTTCTACTAAGAAAGGGCCGTCACAATAGGCCCATATGCGGCCGCAGTGACAAAGGGACTTGTCCCACACGCCCTCGGGTCAAAAAAACAAAAACATTGCGGACTCTCCAGTCTCGAGGGACAAGTTGATTAGAGGATATTGCAGGATGGACTGGAACTTTGTCAGGGGCGCGTGTACGTGTGGTCTGGGACCCTGGTGGCCTCCCGGAACTCGAAATTGTTGTAAAAATACGAGAGATGATATCAAGTTCGAGGGTCATAAACAACTAACTTCACACATGTGACTTGGGGAACTAATAAGTTTTGGACTTGACTTTCCAATTCCAACAGAAATTACTTGAGATCCTTCTTGGCTTTGTAAACGTCGTATTGAAAGTTCCTTTTCGGACTCACACGGGTCGGAAATGCACACCCCGCCGTCGTGTGGGTGCGGTGGGGTTGGGGGTCGACAAAACATTCTCATTCTGAAGCAAAGACTGAAAAGTGACGTCTATACTAGGAGGGGGAAACATACAAATAAGAGCTTGGATTAAAGATGGCAAATATGCTTCTCCGAATTGAGAGAATTCTCCACATCAGGTCTGTTTCCTTATCAATATGACTGTTCCTGAACCATCAGCCATCAGTGGGCTGTCATTAAGGTTGCAGCCACTCATTCAGCATCCACTGAACCCAGGCCTCTGGAGGTACGGCAGGTTGTCATTTTGCCTGTCTCTCGGTGGAAAACTGTGGCCCGTGTGTAACCATCCTGGGGACCCGTACCATCTGGGAAGAGTTCTTAACCTGGTTTCCCATCTGATCTAACTATTTACTTGGTAGTTGAATGATTCTCCACATCATCCCATGTACAGCGACGCTACTTCGAGTTCCTTGAAGCTGGGTCATGACACGAATGGATCGTCAGGCAACAAGCGCCTAGGATTGTGCCCCCCCCCCCAACCATGCACATAGATTTCCTACATTCGGAGAATGGAAACCTACAAGCAGCCGTCGATTAATTCCCCAAGCTCTCTCGTTAGTCTCCGCTTTTAAAACAACCAAGACCTTAACTTTATTTCGCTTCATAGAATTGTTACATATCTGAAAAGTATTTTACTACTGTAGCCATAAACGTGACGCACCAGACGTTCTCCGAACTACATATTTTAATATTTGCAGGAAATTATGTGAGTACGATTTGCGTAAGTCGTGTCTAGTGGGGCAATGGGAAACAGTGGAATGGATTGATAGCACAACTTGAGAAGTCAGTGGTACTTTTAGGTTGTGCTTGTTGAGGGAAGGGCGAAGAGAGGAAAGAGAGAGAGTGAGAGAGATGGAGGGAGAAGTTGTGCGTGGTGATAAGGTTGTTGGGCTAGGAAGTTCTGGGATTGAGCGTTGAGTGTTGAAATATAACTTGCCAAGGGGCGGCAGGACGATATTCCCTGGTGATTTCGCGTGAAGGTGGAATATGGTGGCAGGAGGATGATGGTGAGGGGCGGCCAGGCTGGAGGGATGAGGTGTAGAGCAGAGGAGTATAGAATTGTGAGGAGCACCGTTAGGGATGTGAGGACGTGAGGAGGATGCCCCGGTGTGGAGTCGTGGAGGGGCGTGAGGGGTCGGTTAGGTTGAATGGAAGGGAGCCCTTTAGTAGATTGGTTGAGATACAGAAGACAGTGAGGGGGCCTGAGAGGGAACGATTTGTGATGACGGTGAGGGGCGAGGAGATAAGAGGGGGGGGGGGTTTGGTATGGTATGATGGGAGGGGTGATCGTGGCGGTTGCGGAGTAGTGGGAAGGGAAGCAAGGGATTGCTAAGAAGGAATGAGATGGGGCGATGGAGTGCGAGAAAAAGGGAGGGTTTCAGGGGGATGGTTTGGTACTGGGTGGATGGTGATAGAGCGCGGGGCAGGGTGGTAGGACGAGGAGTGCAAGGGTGTGGTGGATGGCGGCGGTCTGAAGGGAGGGCGGCAAAGTGAAAGGTGGATGTGGAAGTGCTGCCCCAAGGCAAAACGGAATCCCTCTTCGCCCCTCACCATCACCAGTCCCCTCCCTTCATGTCACCTTCCTTTCCTACAGTTCTGCGCTCATCTTTACTTCGTTTAACCCCTCGCCCCAACTCCATTGCCACCATCACCAAACTCGCGCCCTCTCCTACCCCGACCGCCCTTCCACCAAGACGCATGAAGATTAAGTCCAATGAATACAACAACGAAATAGTACGTTCCTAAAATCATACTTCCACCCCGTCTTCATCATGTGCACGATTTTTCATTTAAATTTACCTCCACGTCGATTCAAATTGAGCGAAGTACACAAAAATGTTCAAAAATACTCGCAAATGGACGTTTCTGTTTGTGTACTGCCTCGACAACCCAACTATTTGTAGCATGAACTCAGGAATGTTGGGATCACAATGGCCTGGTGGCCACAGAAAATTGTTCAATCAGTGAACCACTTAGAGTCATTGGTACCAAAAATTAGAGGGCAAGCGGCGGCACTCCGTACACCACATAATGAATGCCCCGAGGCGATTTATGTGCCCACTGAAGTTGAATGAGATTGGAGTTGTGAGCGTTCAAGCAGAAAATCATGTAAGCAGCCTCTCTGCCCCTTCTTTAAAGCTTGAAATTCAAAAGTTCTTACCTACGTCGCGGAAAACATCCTGCCAGCAAGGGACAAGATATGGCCTCATAATAATCCCCACCATCGATCCTCGGTCTGCAGTAAGTCGTTAATTGCCACTGATGGACGAATTTTCAATGAGAGCTCTGATTTTTTTTTACTCCTCCGTGAAACCGCTCTGCAAATCTACTTGCCCAATCAGATCTCTATTGCGGCGATTTTGAAAGGAAATCAAAAAAGGGTATTCGGAGGAAAACGTGCTGACGCGTGACACAGTTGTTTTCATCACTCTTATGTACATAAAGCGATTTTCATGAATTTAGTTACTTCGAAATTGGTTAACAAAAAATGCCACTCGCGAACGCAAGAGAGTTGAACGCGTGAAGATTTGACCGAGTGCCTCTGCCGGGACCAGATGCTCAGCAAACCTATAAATCTTCTTCGAAGAAACCCATCGATAAAGACGTCAACCTTTCGGTTCTTGTACCTCCAGTCGTATACGCGTTCTACCTTCTTTCGCACAAGGCCCTCGGTTTTTGTTCCCACCGCCTCGAACTTCTGCAAGGACGATAATCCCATTTGTAAATACGGCAATAGATTCGTGTCTATGGAACAAGAGTGTTGCGAGAGCGATCACTGCCTTTAATCCCCTTTTGAATTCATATCGTTCCACAACAATAGGAGGTGCTTTTGAACGAAGGCCGTCCCGTGGATTTGTGCCGGAGAGACCCGCAGGTTACGCCCGTGTTTCACTCGACGCAAGCGGCTTTTTCCTCGAAATCCGAAATATTTTTTTTTTCTCCCTCCTCAGTCCTTTTGAGGTCCCGCTCTATTGTGAGGCCGTATGATGAGTGAATGGTGGAGGGGGGGGGGTGAAATAGACGAAGAGGGGAAGACACCCGGTTCATCACAATTGAGGATTATATCTGCTTTTCAAAACCATAACAAACACCATTTCCCTCACAAAGGGACCAAAGAGGGACGTCGACTCGTCGCTAACCGCCCTCACAATACCATCTTTGTGCCATCATCCGATTATTATTTTTTATCCATCGGACCTCTGCTAAGCGACTGTCCGCCGTAACAACGTCACAATTTGTGACTGACCCGAGTTTCGAATGGCACGCAAAACAGATTTATCGCCGGTACATCCGGTGAAGAGCGTCAAACTGTTTTCCTGCTCTCAAACAGCCAGTTTGGTTTTTGGAAGGGAAGAAGTAACGACGCCCTGTATCGTGTAGCTCAGAATATACATCGGATAAGGGATTAATGTAAAAATGCAATCATTGCTTCCATCGACGTGGCTGAGGCCTTCGACTCTATTGACAGGAGGGTCTGAGGGATATCGGTAAGGACATCACTGTATTTGATTGGTTTGCCCGCTGTCGCCCCAGTAGGAAACAGTCTACAGCTATTGATTCTCATGTAGGGGAGAAACTGAATAACGATTTCGGGGCAATTCAGGGTTCAACCTTGGGGCCAATAATTTATATTGTGTAACGAGTTATTTTTCAAGTGCGGTTGGGCGCCTGGAACAGACCCAGGGTGAATGTTTGCAACAGTCCCTTTCAAGGAGATAACCAGCTGGTAGGTTTAAGACAGGTTGAGAAGGCGGTTTCTTCTCGTTTGTTTTGGACTCTTCTTCTTCCCAAAAAGAGGATTCTCGTTCTGACTCCCGTTTTCGCGTTCCGATTTCCGTTTTTGGGTTCTTCTGGGAAGCTTCAGGTTCGAACGAAGAAAGAAAATACCTGGGCGCAAGATTCGTTTATTTTCTTTTGTTTCTTTTTTTGGGATGCCATAAGTAGGGTAGAAAGACGTTTAATTTACTTCTTATTTTCTCAACTATCGTTCTGTTGGAATTTTGATTGGAAGGAGAAGTCCGTTATTTTATTTTAATACATATATATTTCTATTATCCTTAGTTATTTCCCTTCTGTTTGTCTATTCCCTACATAGATTTCTTTACAGAAACAATGTAAATCTCTTGGTGTTGAGGGCTCAATCCCCTCGTGGTGTTGTACTGAAGATATGAAGTGATACGGGAGGCAGAGCACGACGCGGGTAGTCGAACTGTTGGAGTGATACGGGAGGCAGAGCACTACGAGGCGACTCGAACTGTTGGAGTGATACGGGAGGCAGGGCACGACGTGACGTGTTGAACTGTTGGAGTGATACGGGAGGCAGAGCACGACGCGGGTAGTCGAACTGTTGGAGTGATACGGGAGGCAGGGCGGGAATTTTCACCATATTGGCCTACTAGTACCTTCGAGTAGTACAATTTGCCTCACTATATTTACTGTCATTTCACTGTTTTACACCAAGACACATCGGTTCATTGGCTGGTATCAGGATCGTAAAACCCCTGAACGTGCGTTTGGCTGAGGAAAGCTGTGAGCTGAACTAACGTAATAAGCGGCCATTTCGTTAAAACGAAGGGTTTTGCGCCAATGCCATCGCAATACACGAGAAAAACTGTAGTGAACCAGAAAAGCTCACCGTTCCAACTATGGTATCTTTTACCATTCGGGTTTGAATGGCGATGCCACGAGAGGAATGATTTTCAAAATCTCGGTCACTGCATGCTCTTTTCCTGACCTCGATTCTTCGAAAATGCTCGAATTGCTCATGAATGTATCGCTTCAAGCTATGTATCGCCACGCTTGAAAATAGGTCGGTTATCATAAAACATACGCGATAAAAAGCTCATCTGTTGCTGTGCGGGGGGCCGCGTGCGTGGATTGCAATAACGCGATTACGGTAATTTCCGCAAAAGGGGGAGCTAAGCTGCATTACGCAGGAGCTAATTCGGGCATTTGGGTGGACGTTTTTCGAAATTTGTGGGCGTTGAGAAGACCGCATGAGGATTGCGGGGAAATCGGTTTCAAGAAACGGGGATTAGGTGACCAGCTCTGCTCGGTTTTTGGGGAGTAATAAAGGGAGATAAAGTGAACCCACATTCCAGCGGGTTGAACTGGCGTGAGGATTAGGGCTCTTTGAATGCGCCGAGTGGGAAGCTGAACGACTAATGATGTGACCCCTAATTAATCCGTAGATTGGCTATAATTAAATCGAACTAACTCAAACTGTGAACCGTGATTCTAAGGTATACGATACTTGAGGAAAACGGCACGCAGGAAACGTGCTGAATTATGAAGAACGATAGTACACATTGGGAATTTCAGAACTACGCACGGAACAAGTCGAAGGTGCACAAGAGGTACAATTTGAACTGAGAACGCCCAATGCACTGGAGTTTACCCAAGCGAGCCCGAGAGCAGGGGCACTTCCTCAGCATCCAACGAACGCCTATTCAGGTACCGCACAGTACGTAACCTCTGGAAGGAGCTCTCAATCTGATTCCCTCCCTGATCTAACTATTTACTTGGGTGGCAAGTTTCAAAAGGACAGATCAACTGTGACCACGTTTCTTAGCCATGAACATCTTCGCAAACTGGGCGAAACGGTTATAAGTTTGCTTAGTAGCAGTCAAAGCTGGCAAGTTTGGCTTCTCTGTCAACAAATTTCGCTTCAACGAAGCAGCACGTGGTTTATTGTTTCTTCAGCAGTGAGACCTAAGGAGTGCAAGGTGGAGAGCCTTGGAGAGAAAGAAGTCAACCCATGTACTCCCGAGACGTTGACGGTCGCTGGAGAAAAAAGCGTGGGTTTCCCGTTCCTTGGACTCCCATCTCGCTTGCCATTTATCTAACGCCCGTACATCTAGTGTGGCAAGGCAGTGCTCTTTCGGTATACAAGTTTTCCTTCATACCGACCGTTGTTGAATCCTCCAAGAGGAATCTGAACCACTGTAAGCTTGCGCGCGCTGTGTCATCGTTCAACGTGTTTCTACTAAACGTACAACAAAAAGAAGCACAGCATAATGAGAAAGGCCATCTGATGGCCTGTCACAATCCTGTAAATTGGATGCCTATATGGGCAATTGCCCGTGGCAGGGAATGAGCAGCCGTTTCAACTTCCTCACAGCAAGCAGAGCCAGTCTCCACGGAAACGAAGAATGCAGGCACGAAGCACATCGGAGATTTGAATAATTGAGGAGAGTAATAGATCTAGAAATCACTTCATCTCTCCAACAGTAACTATCTCTAAAAATAAATACACTTACATACGCACATCCATACAAAAAACAACGAGAACACATTATTCTGACTCTAGCCGGTCCAAGTAATGCCATTCAGATTTATTAGTAACTTGTTTAAAATTGTTCGAAGCCGAACAAATGAACGACCTGAGCTCCGCTGGAAAACCATTGATAATCCCAACTTAACAAGACTCATAAAAGTATTGCGCCAGCATAGTCGTATTATGAAGAACTATAAGGTTTCAGTTACAAATAATTAAAACAAAACGTGGTCGCTAATTGTTAAAAGTGCCTTGTAAGTGGTTAGCCATTCTTGAAGATACCTCTATTTAAGGAAACAGAAACATTAGACGAGGAATGTTTTCAGCCAATTAGATAACAGCAGGAATACTTCGTAGGGTTTAACGAAAGCAAAAAGTCTAACCTGCCGACCGATAGGCTCGCAGGGGGTAACAGAAATGTTACTTAGCCTATTTAGCTATACCGCTGTGGTTTCTAAATGCTCCAAAAGAGTTTGTGAGGCTCCATTGTGGGTAGTAAAGCTCTTCTAAAAATGTTAGGGGTTTGTTGAATGAGGGGCTCGGGAGTTCGCAGGATTGTGGCAGAAAGGTTTTAGCCCAACAAAGAATAGACCGACGCCTATTTCATATATTAGGGCTAATATTGTAGCCCTCGACAGGGAACAGTAGTAAAACGGGTGTGATCGTTTTCTGCGGGAGACAAATGACTGGGCTGAACCTGGCGTGGGGCCCCGAAGATGAACGAGCCGTGCGGCAGATGAGCTGGGAGGGGTCTTTTGTCAATGAGATTGAGACGCCCCGCTGTTCAAGTGTTACCAACATGCCACAGGGATCACTTTCGACTTCTTTCACTCCGCGTCAACGTCAGGGCACGATGCCGCAGCTCTCCTCGACGACGGGGGAGATGCCGCCGGTTCAAATATCGACAGTTTCATCGGTCGAAAAATCCACAACTTCGACGCCTTCACGAAGAGGGTCAGTCAACATTGAACTCCCACGTACCAGTGCATTATTTATCATTCGTGCACGCTCTGACTGTGACGTGTTTGGTTGCAGGGAGTGAGCGAGACATTAATACATTAATTTAAATTTTAACGAATTGTCGTGAAAAAGAGAGACATTGCCAACGACCACATATACTTCCTCAGCCCTACGTTGATTCGAATGTATTTGTCACATCATTGCGGATTGATTTAAGGTATTGCTTGAGGATCACAACCAAGAAGCACGATCGGTGCTATTTCGCCAAATTTATCCATCGTTTTGAAAATCGGTGGTCGCAATATCGTTACAGAACGGTAAAAATGTTTTACGGAGTCGACCTTACAGCCAACGCCAATTGGCCTAACATTTACGCCAACAGAAACGTTTACAGCTGCTGTTTACTCGTTGCGAAGTTATTCGAAGCACAGAGAAGATTTTCGTCTCAATATTTCTCCTCTGCCTCATTTCACAGGAGCTAAGGACACGTAACAAGTGAGTCTCCCGTTGATATTCAATAAAAAGGATTCAATGTACACTCTAAGAAATCGAAAGTGGATTGATCTCAAATTTACGACAAGTGTCGGCTTCACAGTTCACTCCAGCTCTCATCAGCAAGTTGTCCCGCAATGCAAAACGGTTTGAAAATGAAGTAACGAGAAATTCAATTCGATGTTTCACGGATCACCGCAAATCGTTCTCAGCAAATCTCGATCTGACATTTGAGTTAAGCGGTCCGTCGAAAAAAACGTTATATGCTCAATATTGCCAATGCTGAATTGGTCTGAAAGACGACAGACGTGCTCTCAAGCTCAGCACGGCATACCCTAGAACCGTACGCGCTTGAAATTTATCCACTTCTTACGACGTCTTTTTGTTGCTGGCTTCTGATTTAAGACCAGCTCATCCCCGGCCCAAAGGCGACAAAACGAAGAAAGAAATGAGAAACCTGCGCTCGACCCGCTCGACTCAACGGCGTTTTGATACTATGTAGACCAAGCGACGGACCTATATCCCAAGATCGGACGGAAAAGCAAAATCGCCCTGATACCAGCAAATCCTCTCGTATGACGCTTCATAAAGCTGAGGTTAATACGGTCGATGAGGCACGAGAATTGGAGATGATCCCGTGGTCACCCTAGCAATCGCCCGATCTTTCAAACCGTATGGTTGCGTGTAAGGAGTTGTAGATCTCGAAAAGGTCTAATCGATCAAGGCTGTCTCGTATTCTCATCGTTTGCATCTCAAAATACCATGTAATCTGACGCTACTTTCTGATTCTGATTAGTCGAGTCCATAAAGTGAGTAAAAGGTAAAAATTGTGCGTGACATTTTAGAAGATAAGTATCGTATGGTGTCGAAACGTTTCAGTTTGTTGTGACACGAGGCCGCCAGTGCGTGGCAGATTGTTTCCGTTGAGTGGGACTCGGAACAAAGCGTCCAGTCTTTTGTGCGACGCCTGTCAAATCCGACGAAACCTCCAAACTGAACCCCCCCCCGCCCCACTGCGTTTGCCAACGCGAGTGTCAATCACAGTAATATTTTTCCTTCGCTTTCGCAGCAACATCCAACGCATCGTCCCACCAGCTCCTCTCTTCCCTGGGAATCCAATTGAACGCAGTCGTTCGGGCGGTTGGTGGATCGAGTGGCCGCAGAGGTCCCTCGTGGGAGGTGCTCATCTCTAGGCTCTTCTTGAGCCACGCGCGTGTGGAGGGTTATCCCAGTCTCAAGACACTCGCCCCTTCAACGATTTTCCCATTCGCTCGTTAAAGTTCGTAATCAATTTTCTGTAAAACGTCGAGAGGCTCGTAAAGCGTTTTCATTGTTGAGAGCGGCGAGGGGTCGCACACGTCAGTCGATCTGTTGACCAGATGTTTCAGGCCCTACCATTAACCCGTCAGAAGGCTCCAGACTTTCAGCTTTACGAGGTTCTAACTCTGAAACTCGATGAAACTCCATACATTCAGAAAATGGAGCTTCTTTAAATGCGTTTCTACACAGCAGTTTATAGTTTAATGAAAATCATGGAAACAGTAACAATTTCTTTTGAGTGCAACTTTGCTTGAGAACGTGGTCTGTGTTTCATGCAACTATGTCATAATACAAAACTTTTTTTGTTAGTCCAATAAAACAAAGGTACATCCCACGATCTTCTGAAGTGTGGACTATTGCCCTTTCATTGGCTAACTGTATAATTCCTGTGTCTTCCCTATAATTCCTGAACTGTGAAATTTAACCTTTCAAAAACATTAATGTTGACAGTCTCATAAATTCCCTACGCACAGGTCACACAATGAAGGGCGTCCCAACTCAATCAGTTCTGGAAATGCAATACCAGTTGATACAAATCGGTTCATATGAATCGACTTGAAAAACAGATCGGATTAACTGTTAGAGTGTACGCGGGGCAGAGGAATGATGTGTGATGCGTCGCACTAGATATTCGCTTTGAGAGGTAGTAAGAAGGGTTGTGGAGGCCTAAATTCCTGCAGGTTACATGCTCTGGGGTGTAGATAAGTGGCTCCGAGTGGAATGGGACGCACATTCCTGCAGTGGTTCGTGCTATCATCGCTGAGGCTGTCATGATATGTGAAGGGTATACAAATATCAACATAATGACTGTTAGTCAAACTTTCTACAAGGCGCCGAAGAACTACTGCACAACATCAGAACTGATTAGGAAGCGCAGGGTGCGGCTCGTTCTGTTGAACTGTAATACAGTTAATGTTTATCGGGTTTTTGGGCATAAAGGGACCACTCTTGCCAGAATCTGTTCGTCTACTGCGTTCACTACTGAGTGAGAGAGCATGGAGAATGCACCAGACTGTCTGGGAACATGCAGGAGTGAAGTATTCCAAACGAGGCCAACACACGAGATAAAACCTAGCCTCCTGATGATTAGGAAGGACTTAGGCAGACAGTGGAAATCATCAGGAGACATGTTAGGGCATGAAGTTAGGACTGGTACAATTGGGCTGTGGTGCTTATCTCAAAATAGACTGTAAGAGTTCGATAATAAAATAATAATACGTAACCGTCATTAAAATACCATAGTGAAGGTAGCGTGTCGAGGTGCAGGTTGAGTTGGTCAAATTGGTTTAAGCTCAGACGAGTGATGAGAGAGTGCAGAATGGAGCAATGAGTTGGCAGAGAGATGAAGAGAGGGGCTTATAGGAAACCAGAATACATGGGAAAGTTTTCGGCTCTGGTGTACGGGAGTGAATATTGAAAGAAAGTTGATTTCCAAGGTTATTCGGCAGTTTTTATCCAGCTCTAAGATCAAACGGTTCCAGCAAAGAGTCCAACGGTCAGACCAACACGACCTTGAGAACTCAGTTTGGGTTCAGGATAATCACTTCTTTAGTACCATTTTGGCTCAAGCTGAGATGAGCCAAACAGACTAAATATCAAATTGAGCTGATCTGGTTTAGCCATTCTCTCTCAATTGTGTCCCCACGCACACACACGTTTCTGAAAAGCTGTTTTTTGCACTCATGACGATCCGGTGAAAAAAACTAAAATGTTCTATTTACCGGTTAACTAACTATAAAGTAGTGTCGTGAGCCAGTTACTACAGTTCCCATAATCGTGTTATTAACCCAATTATTTATGAGTCAAGTGCCTTGTCGATATTTTATAAGCTGGTTCAACTTTTTTTTTAATTATAGGACTGAAGGAAAGTCTTATAAAACCTGGTTAGTATGTACTGACCGTAAATCCAACCGATAATCAGAGTTTTCTCTTAAGCCACTCGAGCAGTGTAATTTTCACTCGGGCTTTTTGCCCACATTTAAGTCCATTCGAAGTCGTCGAAAATGTTGACCGTCCAAAAGCCTCCTAGCGCCAGTGATTGGAAAAACAGCCCTGCGTTTGTCACCCGAAACTTCCTCTCGCGCTGCCTGTAAAATCCCCGGCTCAAGCCTAGTTCTGGCAAAGAGGCCGGAGGGATGACACGCTGTCAGTATGTAGATGGGCCGAGTAATCTGATACCAGCCTCTAAAAGCTTCCCCACCGCAGGAGCTCTCCTCGCCGATTGATCCGACCTATAAAGTCAAAGTATGCCACCGCCCTTCGCTTTTGTGGAAGTGCCACCCTCCTCTTTTATATAAAAGTGGTTCAGGAGCTCAATACATTTGTAGTTCCCAACAACTTGAGAGCTCTGTGTTTTACTGGCGTCTACTAGAACTAACCGGGCTTAAAACTAAATAATACTTAAAGGAACGACAAATTCATGCATCAACTCATTTATTTGTATCTAAAAACCTGGCGAACGACGGATTTGACATCGACAAACAAACAGACTGACACCTCTCCGCTTTGTGGTAGGTGTGGGTCCTTTATCCCGTTCGCTATTCTCCCCAGAGGCAAAAATAAGGTTATAGGCTGTCATATTCGGTACAGAGAGGGGTTGAAGAACTAAAGTGTTGCAGTCAAAAACACCAGAACAGAATTTTATTGAATTCACGACATATTTTAGGGTGCCCTTTACTTTCCGCTGCCCAAAGCGCGAAGAAATTAATGCAATCAGGTGAAAAACAATTGAATTTTCTTCAGACCTTTACGTTTCGAAATTTAGAACTAACAATTTTGGCACTTGGGCAATAGTTGAGTTTGCGTGAGAATGTTTATACGCATTGAGTTGATTATTTTTTGCTTTGCTTTTCCGTAGGCGAGAAAAGAGAAAATGAGGTTATAAGCAAATTTATTCGAATTGGAGGGGGGGGGGTGCGTACCAAAAACGAAGGTTGATTGTGATTAAAATTATCGTATTCAAGGGACTGACGTGGTTTTGGAAAGGTCCTGGTTTATTGCTTTGCAGTTTAAGGGTAGACGCTAAGAAAAACTTAGTTAACCAAACGATAGTGGATTCGAAATTTATTGTGTTGCTCCTAACTATCCTCGAACGTTTATTGCATTGGCAGCGCACTGAACTACCAGTACGATTTATGGGCGGAAAACATTGTTCAAATTTGTTTATGACTAAATATTAATAATTTATTGGGCTGCTATCGTCATTTTTCCACACATCTCATAGTACTGTCATGTCGTTTGCAACTTCATGTGCGAAATTCAATAAAATTTTTGGCGCTGGTTTTGAGAAGAAAATAAAGTTGGAATTTTGATCACGATAGTTTCATACATTAGTTGGGTCGTATTGATATGTTGGTTACGTATCAAATCGCAGCCGGTTTAGTTCAGCCTATCTCTATCGGGGTTACTCTTGCTCTTGAGCGGCTTACGGGCCTGAGATCCCTCAAAACTGAAGGTTTACTGGTAAAGGACGTTATAAAAGGTGGGACGGGACATAGCTGGTTGGTGGGCAGAACCCTGACAGCTGCCGGTGGGCTGGCGGATGGCTCAGGGTGTCTGAGTCTTGAACAGGCAAGAGGCTTACCTTGGCACAGCTAGGAATGAGGTAACTGACAAGTGATGCCGCGCTTAGCACATACCCCTGAAAGCTGTTCTTTCGATAACGAGGTACATAAGCGACCATGGAAGCAAACGCCAACTGGAGCCGTCCTGAAGCAATCACTCAAGCATTGACGGGTCCCGGCCTTTGGACACCATAAAAAAACAGCGATCAGACGATCGGGAGGCTAAAGCTTGTTCCATGTTTTCGAATTTTAGACACAGGCTCTAAACAGCATCTGGCATCCAGGCTAGCTAACTTCAGCCTCAGCCGCTGTCCATTCGCTAGTAGAGCCATACATAATGTAAATTTGGTTTACCTTTGCTTTCCAAGCGATTACATAGCTTTTGTTCATGTTTCGCAGTGCTGAGGAAAATAAAAACTCCTCACTCCAAACATCAAGAACAGCCTGATGCAGTACATCGATGATTCAGACAATTGCACAATTCACATATTACGCATATGAAGAGATAGTGTTATAAGGGTGAAGGGTACGAAGAGTGGATATTATCAGGGAGATTCCTAAGCCCATCGTGTTCCTTGACTCTCCTGGTCTTTCAAACGCTCTTGACAAACCGGCCACTGTCTTGAGCGTTGATTTTATCGGTTCGTGAGGTCGTTCCGAAGGAGAGTTGTCATTACATTAAGAGCAATTAGATTCGCATGAGAGCTGTGGGGGTTGGGAGAGCTCGTTACATTAAGGCGCGCAGTTCTCATCGTCGTCATCAAACCAGTCAGTCGGACAAACGCGTTTTGCACCACGAAATCGTAGTCGATTTGGGAGAGCCGCAAACTCAGGCAAAAATTACTGGAATCCCAAGCCGCTTATCAAGATTACCCGAGATTCCTTTTTTCAAGGACTAGGAATCCTCGTTTTTAATCTTCAATAGGAATCAGGCGGTGCACTTCCCCCAAACCGTTAGCCGTTGATCCTGAAGTTGGAGAAAATTCCCGGAAAACCCGCTTAAAGATTCAAAGAATGCTTCAATGCCGAGTCAATGAGGATGAGCTAATGAGGAAAGGCCTCCGTTCCACGTCCCAACCAATCGCCACTTGAACAACTCGGACCGAGAATTAGTCTCATTTCTTAGATAAAATTTTTTTTCTTCTGTTTCTCACACTTCGGCGGCTTAGCTTTATTTTTTTTCTGTAGGGATGAACTGCATTTGTTTATTTCCACAGTGTGATGTGAGGTACTCATTCGCAAAAGAAAAAACTAACCAGTGAATAATCCTCCATAACGGCAAGCCCGTGTAGAAGGATGAGTTGTAAAAATAATCACATCAACTACGACAAAGATATTACGAAAAAAATCAACTTCTGATCAATTTACTTCCGAAGTAACAACCAAGTGCGTGAATAATGTGGGAAAACAACAGGATGTGACGCATCACACAACTGTTTTCAGCTCTTCGTAAATTCTACGGCTTTCGCAACTACTACTGTTCATTTGAAGCATCACTTCACGGTGGTAGAAAGTGTGAGCGCTTACATTTCCGGAATTTATTGTGGTACGTTTACTTGTGCTACGACCATTTCAACACACTGCAGAACAATCGCCACACATAGAATTATTGAGGCTGTAAACACGATTTTGTTGATAAGGATAATAATAATTTTTTCAGAGTTATCGAGTAAACACTTTTAGACAGTGAAACGGCGGTGGTTGAAAATCCGGTATTTCTGGAGTCTTTTGAACGGATTTCTGCACTACGATCGATTTTCGTCGAGATATTTGGTGATTTATTGAGCTTTTCCACAATTGGGAATTTTACGGTGTTGACACCTTATCCGGAGCTCTCGAAAAAAAAGTTTAATCGAAATCCTCAAAGCCGGGTTTGAAAAAAAAAAAATTTAATGTTTTGATCACTATGATAACTATAGTTTTGGCGGATTTGGCTTGTACACTCGTTCTAGCGTCGCATAGTAACCTGGGGGCTAAATATCAAGTTTTAGCTGATTTGGTTCCGCCTTTTTCTCTCAATCGCATTCACAGACACACAGCCACACAAACGAATTCTCGTTGACATCCGACTAACTGGGTACCATCCAACTGGTTTTTTGGAACGATGCCGCTCTCGGTTTTCCCTGAACACGCCAGGACTAACACCTTATCCGATCCCCGAGATGGTGAAGTACGAGAAACGCGTATAATGGGTTGAAGGGCTGCTTTTGTTTCCCGCACTTCATGTTCCGGGGTCCCTGAAAGCGGTAAATCGTGACGTGGAGAGATAAAATCGACAGTGGCATTGTATTCAGGGCCCCCCCTCCCTGCCCCTCTCACACCATAGACAATAGTGCCCATCATCCCAGTAAATACATTTCCCGCACTTGACCATCCCAGGGACTGGGAAAACGGGAAATCCTGGAGTGCTCAGGAAAAATTCGACAGTAGCATCGTATTGTTACAAAGGGTTTGGAAATGTTTGGAGAGCCACTGACTCAGGAAAAAATTACAGCGATCTCGAGCTTCGATCCAATGCCTCAAATTTCCTCACAATATGAATCTTCGTCTTTGACCTCTAGACTACGACCGTTGGGGTGCCTACAATGGGAGTCAGGCAATACTCTATTCAGTGCCCCGACACACAGTTCGGCGGATTCAAACTTTTTTTTCTGTGGCGGTGTTATCGATTATTTACATTGCATACCGTATGCCAGAGGTGAGCAAGTACAACTTATGTGACTCTCAAAGCAAGAGTTATTGTTCGGCAGGCCGAATTAGCTGGTTTTTTTTCAGACCCCTGAGCTTGACCCTAAGTCATGGTTTCCCTGAGCGCCGACCCCATTTGTTTGTACCTGTGGGAAGTCCCACTCCTCAGTTATTTCCAAGTGACAACTGGTCCCCCTTTCCTGTATTTTCCAGAAATTATCCTTTTCTTATCCCTATTTTTACTTTACTCTTCTCAACAGACAGCTCTTTCCAAGTCAGTCATCCATCAGCATCGCTAACAACAGTCATCTCCCAGTTCTCCCAACAATTCGTTTCTCAGCTCGCGTGTCGCGCACGTTAGTGTCTCACAACCAGTTCACATGTATTGAGAGTCATTTGTTCGCGTTTATATACTCTCACTCATACTGATTACGCTATTCGTTCATGTGTAATACGGTCTTCACTCACGCTCACCACGTCCATTTATTTCTCAGTTTAAAGCGTGCGCCCAACAATTATTGTGACGAATAGTAATTTCATTATAGACTGGGAAGTGTTTACCTCCAACTGAAAAACGGAGAACGTATGTTTTATTAATGTTCCATTACTTTATGATTATTCAACACAATACGTCGTCAGCGACGGGTTTATCGTTATTTTGAGAAATATTTTCACAATAGGCCCCATTTGGGGTCAGTGATAAAAGGAAATGGTTGCGCGTGCCCTCGCGTTAAAAAAAATGTTTTGTAATTGTAGGAAAAAACAATAGTAATAATTAAAGTTAACGTACCTGTTTGGTACTAAATGATGTCTTTATATCGATAGCGCTCGCCCACAGTATCTAACCAGCCAGAGAAGACAAACTCGCCTAACAGGTACGTTAACTTTAGTAATTTCCCTACTGGCAGAATTAACCAATCACTTTAATACCTGACAAAGATAATGACTAGCGACCCGTACGTCTGTAACTTACGTCACTCTCGGCTCCTTGACGCTCTTATATCACCGTATTTACAATATAATTCTACCACGTAAAATTACGTTGACAGTTGAAGAAATTACGTACTTGATGGATTTTTATGAACATTTTTTCGGGCAGACAGTTAACGAGTCCGTCACAGGGAATAAACCGGAGGTAAACGCTGTAATTTCATTTTAGATGCATCGCATATTGTTAAACTTCAAGTTCTTCGGTGCGCCCTTGCATAACCAGTTTTCGCATCTTCTACAAGTTTTATCCGCATAAATGCGCTCAGAAATCTCGAACATTCGCAAGTTTGGAGGGCGATAGGGATTTAGGAAACGGACAACTCGACGCTTAGAGTTGCTGCTCGGGCTCACAACATTTTCAAATACGAAAACGCTTTAGCTGCCATTTCTAAACACCCGATTTATGCTCATCGCAGAAAGCTCGTATTAGAGCAAGCAGGACCAGGTTGACCGTTGCAACGGGAGTGATCCATGTGTGTCTGGGTGTGAGTCGATTAAAAGGCCTATTGACTTGTGGACAAATTTGAATCCGTTTGACAAACCATAGCGTGGCAGTTGCCGGTGGACTGTGGAAAGTATTGATGTCCTGAGAGCTCCAACGGAAGTTCGGGAGTCCTCAACCCGTCGATCTTTAATGATAACGGAGGACGTGGAAAAAAGCTTGAGATGGGGAAAAATTGTAATGAAGTTGATGCAGCGAAGTGGCGGCAATAAAAAGGGCTAAACCTTTTTTTTCTGGTCTTTAGTAGTCGGTGAGCCGAATGATTAACTTTCCCATAGAAGTCAAACACCGCTAACTTGTGGATCAAATACAGAAGAACAGAGTGAGGCTTGACAATCCCTTAAGGAAACGGAGCAAGGGTTTTAATCCCACAAATAATATTTGTTTTGATTGCAGGGCGTACAATAGTCGAGTCGAGGTCTCTCAGTCCTGTGGCTTTTACGTCACTCCACTCCCTACACCACCACTACTACTACCACCACCCGGCAATGCCTCGGCACCCCCCACCTCATCGCCTTACCCACTTCTCCCCTCCTCAAGTATCTAACCCCCACTCCTACTGTACCCCCTCCCTCTACCGCGCCATGCCCAGTTCGCCACTTTCGCTGCCATTGGCGGTATCTCCCTCGCGCTCTCTTACCCTCTCTCTCTCTCTCTTCCGCCGTGTTTGCCTGAAAAATAAACGCTACGCAGCTTTGGCTCATCCCAAGCTCCCTCCGACCCTTCCCCCACCCCTACATAACCCTATCCCCTCCACCACTGCCAGATGTTCCTCTCTCTCTCTTTTAATTTACTTTGTCAACGCTGGTTTGTCCCCTGTTCAAATTACTTATTGACAGTGTAGCGTTATCCTCAATTTTCAAAACCGACACTCCAACGCTCGACAATGTTTTGCTTAACATTTCACACTCGAGTTGACGTCGGAAGACCTTACGAGAGCGTTCGACGAGCCAACGAAAAGGCGCTCGAGGTTTTCACCCTTAAAAACCCCATAACTGTCGAAAATTGATTTGCGCCGAGAGAAAGCGAGAACGAATTAATTAAAACGAAACGGGCGAGTGGTAGTGGTGTGTGGAAGGTGTAGTGGAGGGGGGGGGGGTGATAATTGCGTCTTGTAGTAAACTGGTGTCAAGTAAAATTGCCAACGACCGCCCTTCGTCAAGTAGAAGAGGCGTATCACTTTCCTTACCATCACGTTAACTTGGGCGGCCTCTTCTCGCCAAGTTGATTCGTTCAGTCTTGCCGACACGCCTTTCGAACTAATCGCACACACACACAGACGATTTTTCTCTTCGCAGTAGGAGCAATAATCGACTGAACGGATATTTTTATGACTTTTCTTCAAATCTCAGCATTCCAAAGGCATCCCACTCTGCAAAACATTAATTGAGAAAATGTTCAGACGCAGAAAATTGCTGAATCAAATCAACAGTTTTCGAAGCAGAGCTCTTCGCAGTGGCGGTGTGCGTGCCACTCGATCACGGAGCCGGCCAAAGGCAGTCAAGGTTGTTCATCAGTTATTAAAGAAATTGGGTTGTGTCCGCCAGTAGGCAAATACTAAAGTTAACGTACCTGTTAGGTGAGTCCGTCTCCTCTGGCTTGTGAGTTACTGTGGGCAAGCGCTTTCGATGTAAAGACATCATCGTCTGGCCGTTTAGTCAGTACTGGAGTCAGTCAGTTGGTCGTGGTCTTTATATACAAAGAGAAAGGTGAAGGGAGTGATGGAGCGTTGGGGAAGGGGCGGGGAGAGGTCTTGTTGGTCAGTCTTGTTAGTAGTACCTTAGCCGGACTGGCTGTGTTAGGTATTAACTGGAGTCAGTGGAGCGTGTACTGTGTACGTGTGAGGCCCAGGCTGTGGCGGTGAGCCTCAGAGTGCTTGAGATTAATGAATGAAAGAATGAATAATGATATATATTTCCGAAATATTTACATATATAAGGAAAACAGAACAGCGAAAAAAAACACACAGAGAAAATCAATATTAATTCCTGTCCTGTCATGGAAACTACCCCCCTCATGGATCATTGATCCGTGCCAAGGGGGGGAGTTGCAGTAGTGAATTACTTCTTATTCTATATTAATTTATAACATTTAGTTCCTCAAATATTGACCTAAGATTTTTCATAAACAACTAGTTACTATATACCTACCTACTATGCTTCAAAGAAAAACAGAAAAATAAAATGATACGTAAAAATAAAAAAAAGTAATAATTTATCAAACAGTATAAATACTGCACATCATGGCATCACATTCCGAGGGAGTGGCAGCAATGAGGTACGAGAAGACTGACTTTTTGTAAACCATTCTGCTGACGGAATGAGGGTGGGCCAGAGAGCTCGATACGGTCCGCAAGATGTATGGCAGGTTGTGAGACAGGTGGCGAGACGTAGATATTAAGCGGCTAGGTCGGATGGGTATCACTGCTTGGGTTGTTAATCTCACTGCACGGGTACTCTGTTCAGATGAGTTCGGCTTGTTGGTATCCAATATTTCAGGATGCTTCTGGAAGTAAAGCAGAGCTTGCTTTATATAGAGCTGATTCATAGTAAAAACTTTGGCCTCGTCAAACAGCTCAGCACTAGGGAACCTCCGGGGTTTTATTAGAAGTACCTTCAAAATAGCTCTTGCAGTACATTTACTGGTTCCAGCACGCTACTGTAAGCATTACCCCACCAGAGAACGCCAAAACCAAGTACTGACTGTACTAAGGCTTTGTACAATAAAATGAGAGTGCTCTTCGAGAAGTAGTTACGGATGGTATGGAATATGTGAACAAATTTCCTGATTTTCTTCGCCAAAGCGATCACCTGGGCCTTCTAATCAAGACTCTCATCCTACACTAACCCTAGGTACTGTGCGTTTCTGACTCTCTCTATTTCCGAGCACCCACATGCCATGTACTCTGAATTACAGAAGTGCAATTTCAGGTTGTAAGGATGAGAGTCCTTTTCTCTGGCACGGGAAAACAATAGGTATTTTGACTTATTCACGTTTATGGTGAGAGATTGGGAGTTGAGCCATAAGCATATGTTATTCATTCCCTCATTTGCTCGAGTAAAAGCTCCTTGCCATGACTCCCGTTCAAACAGGAAGGCTGCATCATCGGCGAATAGGTACACCTTTCCGCTAATGGGTATTTTCACAATATCATTGATAAATATCCTAAATAAGTCTGGACCCAGCGTACTCCCTTGAATTATTCCAAAATTTACAGGGAGAATGCCACTTTTCACCCCATCAACACTCACCAACTGCCTCCTACCAGACAGGTAGCTCTTGAACCAAGAGATCTCTTTCCGCATTACTCCATGACGTTCCAAGGCGCTGATCAATCTATTCTTGTCTATGGAATCGAAGCATTTGGCAAGGTCTATCAAGACCAAGATTCCATTCCTCTTCCTATCCATTAATTCATAAAGGTCTTTTGTAAGAGTATAATGGGCCTCCTCGACTCCAACGCTAGGTGTAAAGCCGAATTGCCTAGCTGTAATCAGGTTGTGTTTGTTCAGATATGAATTCAATTGTTTTTTAACCCATTTCTCTAAGAACTTAGAGAGAACGCTTAGTAATGAAATAGGTCTAAAGTTGGTAAGCTCGACAGTTGATCCCCCCTTGAGATTCATCGGCCGCAGGGATGGACCTCATGCACGGGGCGTTAGGGGCTACAATAGGCCCATTTGAGATTTTTATTTAATTATTTGTGTGAGCACTTCAAAACAATTAAACGACGAAATGTGAAATTTTCATTGAAAAGTCAGTAGCGGCGCAATAAATCATTAAATCAGCGCTCAAAAACCGGGATGGCCGTCCAACGAGCTTTCAATACGAAGGTTAGTTAATGATCGCGGGAAGATCAAGAGGCACCCGAAATAGTCCAGAACTCAAACTCCTGATAGGTTTCAGTGTCCTACTTTTTACTTCCCTTAGCCCCACGTAATCGGATGAAAAACGGAGTTAAGAGTTTACTCCGGAACTTCACGTATTAACGCCTACCCAGTCGAAAAACGCTCTTTGGTTAAATGGTCGGTATATGCCTCCGTGAAAACAGCTGAACCAAATCAGTTCAGCCTGCGTCGTTGGGCGCCCAAATGAGGGTATGTGCCAAACAAGGTCGAAATTTAATTTAACTTAATCCAACGATTTTGATTACTCCTTTTACGTGGGGAGTTGAATCTTGAAACTCCTGTGCGAAGGCTTCGTTGAACCTGGGCTGACGATTTGACGAGTTCTCCCGCTCTTCTGGGCCACATTGATTTTCATGTTCCGCCGCGCAGTACAAGCCGACCTTCCAAAATGCCTCTGGCCCATCGAACTATTTGCTCTACTCTCCCCTCGAATCGTTAAGGAGAACTATCTGGCGCGTAGCGTAGCGAAACAACATTCCGCGACACCATTTTGAGATCGTTTCGGTCGTTATCTATTCACTACGCCGTCAGAGGAACATTTTGAAAAATATGTAGGTGTTGTCCCGTTGAAGACCTCAGTTCACCGAATTTCCACGTAGATATTGATAGAGGCGAGAAGTTAGGTACTGACTAGTAGAATATATTTTGAAAGTTTAATCGTAATCCCATAGCCATATTTCCGCGTTCCAAATAACAGAGAACCGTCTCAATTGATTCAGACGTTCTGCAAATTGAACTATAGACATTCACGCAGATCTTACGCTGATATCAAGTGAAGGTATTCTGTAGGCCTCAAAATGTAAAGATCTGAATAAAAACTTTTTCTTTTTACACGGTCACATTAAATCTTAAAAATAAACATAGTTAAGAAATCAAATAAAAGAAAAAAGACAATTACACCAGCTATCACTCGCGCACTACTTGGAACTCGTAACTCACGAAGCGCTTTGTGCCTGTATATTTTGCTAAAGACTAGGCTTCCGGATTCATTCCAGCTGTTCCGCGAATATATTTGAAGCTGTGAGGCGAAATTGTGCCTAACGTTGCCGCATTATTCTGCTACAATGTAGCTGTTGAAGGGTTGCAAGCTTTTCAGACTAGAAAGGGCCGAAGTGCCTATCTCTTTTTGTGAGTTTAAATAGAATTGGCAAAGAATAAGGAGCGCCTTGAACGAGTTAAAGTTGTGATAAACTTACTTACCGTTCAAGACCATCAACGGTTGCACTTTTCTCCCATCAACCATAAATACTGTCATCAGATTTCGCATGAGAAAAGGGTTATTCTCTATTGTGGATTAACAGCATGATGAAAATCATGATAAATTGTTTTTGAACCATCTGAAAGTCTCTGTACGCTAAGAATAATTTAGTGCACTTAGCTGGAACGTTCATGAATTCTCCGTTTCTTAAATTGTGAGGTATGATTTTGTCTTCAATATTTTTTTACTTTCCGCTACCCAAAGGTCAAGAAAAGTATCAAAAAGTTAGGTTTTTGGTTTATTATTAATTCTGTTTAGTACGCTTGTTTTCGGCCAAGAAAAATTCGATCCCCCCCCCCCCCAACCCTCACCCAAATTTGATACCTTAAGTTTCAAGACATCGGGATTCAAAATCTGCCCGTCCGCCGTCTAGGCCGTTTTGTGCCTTCAGTTTGTGATGTTTTAGCGGTTTTCTAATATAGTAGTTCGTGTCTGGGCCCAATACACTTGATCAGACAAAAACTCACCTCAGATATCAAATAAATTGAAAAATCTTTTCGAGAAGAAAATAAGGAAATGAAATTAAGTCCCACTTTGAATTTAATCGAATAAATAGGAATGAAACAAATGCATCGAACTCCTTTCAATATTAAATCAAAGTGACCTAATTTGCTTGGATCGTGATTAAAGACAATATCGAGACAAGGGTTAATAAAACAGGGATTTCAAGCCGAACTGTGAAGAGTGCAAGGGAAGGAAGAATCACAGGATATATCCTTCACAAACTCGGTCTTCAAATTCTGTTCTTCCGCACGGAAATCTCATTTGGAATTATCAAAAACCCGATTTTGGCAGTTTTATCGCAAATGCGCCGTGTTCGGTATCGTTTTCTAGCTGCTGTTAGATGCTAGGTCGAATTGAAGAATTTTCGGCGGTGTATGACTGCGCCGACACTGAAAATAGTGAAATTACAGTAATTATAGTGAGGCAAATACTATTAATTTAAATAACTCGCGGGACAATAACTTGAGCGAAACTAATCGTTTCATCATTTGTACTCCATCCCTCCCGTCTCATTAAAACCACCCGCCAGCTCGACTCGTCACGTCATGCCAACCGCTTACAGGCGCCTTTCGGGCGTCTTTCGTAGGATTTACCGGTGTTTTTCGATGCTGAATCGAATGGGATGGGTCTCGGAGGTGTGAGACTACGTCAAGCTGTCCAAGAGAATAGTAAACCGTTGTGTAATAATTCGCAGGGTTTTTATTTTGTTCGCGAGTTTTTGTGAACACGAAAATAAGATTATGAGTTATTTCCATGGAATGTACCTAAAACTAGAGTTTTTCGAATTTTGATTAAACTTCCAAATTATCTTCTTCTAGTCGGTACCGAACTTTTCTTCTCCATAAATATCTTCTTGAAAGTTTGTGAACGGAGATATACACCTATGAAGCAAAAATAGAGTTTTTTCACTTTTTGGTAAAATGGGAATTTCACCCAACTCACAGGATGTCTTTAAATAATCAATACCTAAATTTAGTCCTGTATACGTGTTCTTGTAGAAATGCCTTGAACAAAGATATAGCGCTTGTATATGTGGCAAGGCATCGAATTTATAGGGGTGGCGGAAAGTTGTGTGTTAACGCGCCCGATATTTCAACGAGTTCTACTCCAGTTGTAATCTTTTAAAAATTATGTTAGTTTTTCGTACTTAGCAATGCTACAAACTAGTAAATCTCAAACCGTAATGATTTGAAGAAAACGATTTTTTTTCTTAACATGATCATCGGTACCTCCTCAGCACGGCCGACAAGAGTATTAAATGTGTTTTTAACATGACGCGGTTGTAGTTCAGTGTTATTGCATTTTTATCCACAACAGTAGTTTACTTGCGAGACTAGTGAATTGAAAGTTTAGTTTTCCAAAATTTCTTCAATTGATGCCCTTTACCTAACATGTAATTAGATGTTACGAGTATATCCGCACTTCAATCGATACTTGCGTGGTGTAAGCTGAAGTAAAGAAGCAGTCAGCGGCAAATTCTTTTTTACAGCCGGCGGATGAGGATTTGCCATTGAAGTAGACTGAAAGAATCCCCTTCCCCTCTCATTCATCGCTCCTACTATTTTTAATTCGTGTAAACACCTTCTGAAACCGCTCCATTCAGTGAAAACCACATCTCGTACCATCCGTTACCAACCGGCAGTAGGAACAGTTATATTTGTAGCACCTCAACGAATTATGTACATACAAATGTCAAATAAGGAAAACGCGAAGGGAATGTTTTTGTGTGTACGTTTAATTTGAAGGTCGCGCTAGACGTCGCGCTATTATCGGCTGGTAGGTAGCCTTATTTATTGAGAGGGGGGCCGATGAGCGGGGAGCTGAAGATCGGAGAGGTTCTTATTGTCACAGCTGTGCACAATAGCCACTACAACGAGAGGACAACACTCAACCCTCGTTCCCGCCTTCACAATCGTCAACAACCAGCCCCCCTCTCCACAGTAATGCCACTACGACGAGCAGAACCACCAACACACACCACCCTTCTTCTTTTCAATGCTTAAATCTTTCTTCGTTCGGCTGCCACAACAGAAATTCATCTGTAGCACTGGTACACTTTCTTTTATCCTCCGATTACGTCACCTTTCAGCACCAACTCACGTTCGCTTTCGTTTCCTTCCACCTAACACGTAACAAGCACTAACTCAAACATTTAATGACCGACGAACAACTGCGTCAGACTAATTTGCGCACATTTATTGGTCACAATGATTGCATTCACGATACAAGGGGTGAATAATACATCGATGCGTCACTTGTACCGTTACTGGCATTTGTTTAACTTCAATCATAATTATTTAAAGGTAGCAAGACCGTCACAACAGGCTAGACTACCAGCGGGCTAATCTCTTATCAGGTGTTTCATTTTTTGTTGCTCACACATTCGCTGGTTCTCACCGGTGGATGCGCTATTGTCTCGTGGACCTTGGAGCGATCTTCCAAAAACGATGTTCTCCACTCTTCCGCCGACTCTATTCACTTCAATAGGCAAGAGGTTACGTACTACGTACACGTATATATAGAAAATTAACAGGCAGGGACCAAAATATGAATTTCTCAATGGATTTTTGCGCGTTGAGATCAGTTGCTTGATTTTAGTGGGTGGTAATTACTCGACCAAAAATATTTTCGACCTGAGAGGAGAAATTTAGATGTTCTTCAACTTGTACGTGAGCAATTTTCCTGTAGAACACGACGTAGTTTTGAGTTTTGGGTTATCAATAATAGCGGTTCTTCGGCCCCTAGCCTGAGAGGACTGGGATAAGTTGGCATATAACATCTTCGAGCAACTAAAGTTAACGTACCTGTTTGGGGAGTCTGTTTTCTCTAGCTGGTGAGATACTGTGGGCGAGCGCTCAAGACACTACACAAACTGAAACAACCAACTGACGGATTTACATGCCACCCAATACAGAAAAGACTTAGAATCGACAACCCGAGACATTCAAGACATCCAAAACTGCCCTTACACTCCTTCCCCTTCACTTCCACTGGATTTCCCAGGAGGTGTGTGACCTCCTTCTCTCTTCCCCACTCCCCGACGCAACACCATCCCATTCACTTTTCTTTTCCCGTATCAAGACCACGACCAACTAACTGACTAGATGGCCAGACGATGATGTCTTTACATCGAAAGTGCTCGCCCACAGTATCTCACCAGCCAGAGGAGACGGACTCACCAAACAGGTACGTTAACTTCAGTAATTTACCTACTCGCGGAATAAACCCAATTACTTTAATATCTTCGAGCAACCCCATGTAACAACTGAAACTTACGTTAACTTTGAAATTGCGTACAGCACATTCGTTCTCAAGGAAATTAGGGTGGTAGTCCAATAAACTAGCTATACGATTAGAGTGAGAGACACGATGAGATACTTAAGAGCAACCTAATATATTCCAGAATCCAAACCACTGCCATTTCTCACTGTTTTTAGTCGATAATTCCGAAACAGTAAACACAATTCTCAAAAATGTATGGTGCGACGCGTCACACAACTTTTTCCAAGCATATATACATTCACCGGGATTTATTGAGTCTCTCCTACTCAAGCTGCGAGCGTTATTGAGTAACTAGGGTATAGGGAATTGAGAGTAAATTTCAGATTGAAAGCGGTATAGAATAACTCGTGGCTGGGGGCTGCTCGAGAGCAGAACGAGATCACGAGTTGACGTTGCACCAACAGTCGATTTGGTGGCTGTTAGCAGAACACGAGAATAAAATATGACTTAATGAGCTTGAAAATGAGAAGAAAAGACAGTAATGGGCAAAAGAAGGAGCAGCTTGCAACCTTTGATACCAAAAATCCTGATAAGTTGGCTGCTGATATCTATGAACATGAATAAACAAAGACCAGTAGGCATAATACTATGCACATCTGCAAGTTAAGTTGAGGCCAAGATGAGAACTCCGGTGTACGCTGGCACAATCCCGAAACTGATCGAACAACGAGGGGGCCCACACTGACCGCATGACTGACTGTATTGCCGCTCGATAAACGTGCTATTTTGTTGCTTTCGAAATGTCTTACAGTCAAACCTCTCAGTCCTCTGTTGACTTGAGTACCGATTGAGTGGAGAAACATGCGATTCCTTTTTTTTCGAACCTGCTCATTAGACGCTATTTCACCTCGGCGAACGTGGACAAGAAAAGCAAACAAAGGCGAGTTGCCTTCCTCGAAAAACTAAGGATCTCGCCACTTGTCGCCGAATTATCAATAAGTACTGTTTGCTCGGACGGATGTGCGAATAGCTAGTAAAAACAAGAGGATCGGTCCAAGGCGAGGTCTCTGTGCCAGCGTGTGATGGGATCTTTTGTCGTAATTGGTTGGGCCAACATAACCAACTCTGCTCGCTATGTCTCCTCAAGTTGCTCTCACCCCTGCCGTACTCTCAGATCCAAGCCCCTAAACCGTTTGATTTGCCCCACACCGCTCATTTGATCCGCTGGTTTGGGGGTTCCTTTCTTTGTAGCCTTTTCGCTCTTCCCTTTTTACTTTCCTTAGCCGACGAAATAAGAAAGAAAGTTACGTAATTGGCAAAAACTTTGTTTAAAAAATATTTTCTCAGACGTTCGTTTGAGCCCATAAACACCATTTGAGGAAATGAGAGAAAACGGCTGAACCGAATCATTGCGAAGGTGATATCCGGCCTCCGAAGCTAATTCAAACCGAATCTAACTACAGTAGTTGTAGTGAACAAACAGCATTTTTTTTTCAAAAAAGGTTGTAACGATGTTGACTACATTCTCCTATAAAACTTCCAACCAATTCAATAAAAAATTTCGACAAAAATTGAGTTTACCGTAGATTTTTCCACATAACTGTAAATAACTGGTTTATAAGAAATGGACTGACATTAAGTTTGCCTGAGACGAGTTTCTTGCCTTTTTATCTGTCAACATTGAGCATGCCGGCCAGCAACTTCAAGTTGCACCTCCATCACGTCAAGTGCGACTTGAATACATGTACCAACTGTCCTGAGTTATCTAGACGCTCCAGTGTGAAGTACTTAGGTATGCTCTCGGACTCCAATATGAAATGGCTGAGTCAAATTCAGTTGGTGCGTAAGAGATTGAGGAAGCTTATCTACATTTTTTCACTATTAAGGAATATTCTTACGCAGACGCTCATGCGAACAATTTATTTTTCACTAGCTCAATCAGAGCTGTTGCATGGGCTGCCTGCGTGGGGTAGCGCCTACGCCTCAACCATCAACCCGGTCTTTACCTGTCAAAAGATATTGCTGCGTGTTGCTACAAGGAGCACATTTTCGGAGCACACTAGCCCTATCTTCAGTAAGCTTCAGATTCTCAAACTGAGTTTTCTGGTAGAAGTGAGCAGCCGTTTTCACTTCCTTCTCACGATGTATTGACCAGGTTCCAGTATCAAGGGCAAATCGCTCTTACATTTGTGCGAACAACTGCTGCGCTGAATTTTTATTTCTCCTCGGGTACGCGAACGTATAATAATCTCCCTTCCAGTATAAAGGAGAAGTTGGCCGAAAACCCAAAGCAAAGAAATAAAATATTAAAAGAGTGATTTCTACCGAAGAAGAGTACCTAGGGAAAATAGGAGGATGTTTGTTTGGTATTAAAGAAATTGGGTTGTGTCCGCCAGTAGGCAAATTACTAAAGTTAACGTACCTGTTAGGTGAGTCCGTCTCCTCTGGCTGGTGAGTTACTGTGGGCAAGCGCTTTCGATGTAAAGACATCATCGTCTGGCCGTTAAGTCAGTACTGGAGTCAGTCGGTTAGTCGTGGTCCTTATATACAAAGAGAAAAGTGAAAGGTGTGTGATGGAGCGTCGGTGAAGGGACGGGAAGGAGGTCATGTACCTCAGGTGAATACCCTAGAGATAAATGGGACGTGTTGGATGGATGGTCTGTCAATTGTGATGTTTGTTTGGTTTTCATTTTATACGCGTAGTTACTTATACGTTGGTATCTCCTCGCTCATCGATGTGTAAAATTGCTCTTCCGTTTGTAATCAAGCTACCTAATATTGGTCTCTTTATGACGGCGATTATAGTAGCTACTAATATATGGATTATGAATAGGTATGTAATTTGTCAATAATTTGTTATCTGTTTTCAGTTCACATATGCTGACTCGTTCTCCCTAACGCGGGCATTGCCTATTAGGGGAACTGATTTTTCGTTCTACTATTGTGAATGTTGTTTCTACTGTCTTGTCTTATAAGAAAAATAAGGTTTATTTCATTTCATTTCATTTCATAAATCAATAAATTTCATTGAAAAATGTGCTGATGGTCCAATGAGAGCAGCTGACATACAGAATGAGAGCTTCTACGAAATTCCAAAGTGCAGAACACTGGCTACTCTTTAAATTACTTATTTCACGGTTTCGTCCGTATAATTCTAATTCACTAAAGTTGAGACTCACCAAACAGGTACGTCAACTTTAGTAATTTACCTACTGGCGGAACTAACCCAATTACTTTAATTCTAATTCATCTTTCGAACCGTCCCAAAAAATTGTATTCGCGGTCCCAAAAATTATCTACACGCTGCTTGTTTACTCATTGAAGCTCTTAATATGAGTAGAAGCTGCGCAATAAATCCGTTACGTTAAGCATCTCCACTTTTCGCCTAAAACGTGGACTTGAGCTCCAATCAGGCTCAGACTGAGTGGCTGACTGATTGGACTCGATTGTAGTGAGATGAAAAAAGTATTTACTAAAGTTAACGTACCTGTTAGGTGAGTCCGTCTCCTCTGGCTTGTGAGTTACTGTGGGCCAGAGGAGACGGACTCACCTAACAGGTACGTTAACTTTAGTAATTTGCCTTCTGGCGGACATAACCCAATTTCTTTAAAAAAGTATTTGTCGCTTTCTACGGAAATACCCCAGGTTATTCACCTTGAGGCAGCAGGTGTCGCCTCTGGTCGCTTTCACGCTAAATACATTCTGAATGCAATTCTTTCGTGGCCTCGGAGATTGTAAAGGCGAACTTTTAAAGGCATCGGAAATTTGAACGAATGAAGGCACCAGTTGGAGTTGAAGAACATATATAGGGCAACGCATCACACAACTTTCCTCCACCCCACGTGGATTCATTGTCTTTTGTAACTGTTCGGCACGGAATGAAGTAGTTCAGAACATGAGCTTGGGCCTTTCATTCTGCCTTTTTCATGTTATGCCGCGGGGAGGTGAGAGAACTGCTCATTCAGTCGGCTTCTGCGGGCCAGTCACAGTTCTAGTTACTCTCTCCCTGATCTAGTTTCCTACGCAACCAGTTCACGCGTATTCCGAGCCCCCTTGAGTGGCTCTGAGTCGCCCTTATATACCCAAACTCAAATCAGTATTCAGTTAACGTGCTATACAGTCTTCACTCACGCTCAGTGAGTTCCCTTTTATTTCGTTCTTAAACTCCTCTTCTCGTGCGCACAACACAGACTAATACTACTTCCTAACCCGTATTCCTTCATCGCTACTGTACTAATCCACAAACCTGCACTAACCTGTTCAGTCAGCTTCTCCTCTAGACAAAAGTATTAAGTTCGGTTTAACTTCCAACAACAGCGGATTTCCCCTTTTGTACTTTCCAAAAAAATCTTTCCCTCCCCTCAATTTACCTCCTTCTCCAACACACATAGCGCTTCCCAGATACATTCCCCGTGCTCACACAGACATCTCTCAACTCCCGGACCAGTCACTGCTCTTCTCACTCTCTCCCTCCGCAACAGTCGCCCACGCCAGTTCACGCGTGTTTTGATTCTCCTTGTGTCGTCCTTATGTACTCAAACTCTACTACTAACTATTCATTTCACGTGTAATACAGTCCTCCCCTCACACTCACTGTGTTCCCTTTTATTTTATTTAAAAACCTTCTCTCGTGCACCCAACAGTACATCTAGCCACAAACAAAATCTGTTGTTTTTTTTTTCTCTCGCTGTCTTCATACTCTTACGAACTGGTAGCGCTTGAGGACTCTGAATTTATGGAGCGGCTCCTACGACCGTTATTAAGTAATCAATGCATAAGTGATTCACGAGACAACCAACTTGATTCGTCTGGAATTATTGTGTAAAAACTATGAGAAACGGAAGTAATTGAAACGGTGGTAGTTTGAATTCGGGATTGCATCTGATTATTTGGTAGACTTTACTAAACTCTCACTGTATAGGCATTTTCTGGGACTACCACCCTGTTTTTCTGAGAACGTTGGTACTGTATAAGCGCGATTTATTAGGAAGAAACTACTCTTATTTCCGTGTTCGACGAAATGTTTGATAATTAATTGAGCGGCTCTCGTTATTTTCCCAAGGACGATAGTTTTATCGTACTACTGTGTCATTTGGAACAGTCCATACAAAAAATGTGATGTTTGACGTATTTTTATGATGTTTTGACCACGATGATAGCTGATTACAGCACTTGACTTACTTTCAAACTCAAAACTCTGAAGAAAACTCAGAAAGTTATTTTCAGCCTTTCTACCACGAAGGGCTAAGGAAAGTGAAAGGTTGGGAAATAGCTCGACAAACTTAGGGGTCCAAAATGTTGACTAGAGTATAAAGGAGTAGAGAGCGTCTGCTTACAGCAGTCGTGCTCAAGCTCAATTGACGACTCCGCGCGCTGTACGAAGGGAGAGATAATGAAACATGCTCACGCTGTAACAATAGGCAGGCACACGATATGTCGCGCTTGCCAGATTTCGTTATGCTGTCATAAGGCATAGTTCACTTGTCATGTTAATGGGGGTCCAATGAGCCAGATTTCTTACGTTTTCCGTTCTTGGGTTATAATTTGTTGCGTCTTTGTATTATATCCGTAAATTGCTGGAGAGCCGGGGATCGTAACAAGCAATAGACAACGATTGGTTTCAACTCGTGCCTCGAGGGAACGACATCAACCAGCTCGTGAAATTCAAATTCGACTGGAAAGGTTTTTGGGGGCGTGTACAGTTCTCTCGATTGTCGTCGTTTCGATCTCACTTTTCACTTCGTCAGAAAAGACAAGTTCAACAGTAGGAGTGGTAAATCATTGTTGCATTCGCTTTGAACAAAAATTAGAGCAATCGGAAGCCTCGAATGGGTTTGTACGTTGGGCGAATTCTGAGCATTAATAACAGATGAAAGCTCAATCAATAACCGGCGGAACACAATTTATTAGATCTGTCGGGCCGCAATGGGTCAATCACAATTACGGCAGATAAATTGCAGGAAGATAATGCAGGGATTCTGAAACAACGGAAAGTCGTGATTATTTGACTGGAAGCACCGCGCTAACTGCAAATAAATCCCCGTTCATTCGCACTATACTTGTTCCGCCGCATTCATTCTCTTTGGCTCGTCGACATGTCACTCTCACATTATTTGCTCCAGCTCTCTAATTTAAGGAAATTGAGTGCCCAACATGCTAATATTGCACTGAACTGGATATTCAATACATTTGTACGTATAAGTTGAAGAGTTTCAAATTATAGTTTATCGTACAGTGAAATTCGAATATTTGATTATTACAGAACTCGCATTGCGAAAGATCCGTATTTACCTGTCCACTTGAGAATAACAATGCGAAGCAGTTTTCGATAGGAAAGATGAAAAGAGTTTGTCAGCGAGAGTGGCAACTGAAAAATGTTTAGTCTCGTACTACGTGTTTTATTGCTCCGCCATTATTTACTGCACCAATAACCACACCCAAAGGGGAACGAGTCACCCCTCGTCGGGGCTAGTTTATTGGGCCGCTATGTGCATGCAATGCGCACACTGTGGCGATCAATGATCACATCTTCATTGTGAACTCGCGGGAGTCGTCCCTCAGACCTCCTCGCTGCCTTGCTGGGGAGGAACTGGGAAGCTTCTCTGTACCCGCTCAAAGGCGTCGCTGTACAGGGGGCAGGAGAAGAGAACATGGGCCCCGTTCTCTGTGGCTACTCCACAGCGGCAGTCGCTGTAGCGGCAGCGCCTGAAGAAGGGCAGCCGCTCGTTGTAGGCTCCATTGACCGAGAGCAGCTGTAATGCTGCAAAAGACGGCCATCGCCAGCCCATCCCTAGTTGCCCCTCAACCGTGGGCCACGCTGTGGTGCCATCGTCCCACCTCGCCTGCAAACCTGGCCACTATCGCCAGGGTCTGGAGTGGCCCGTATTCCTCACTGATGCAGGATTGGAGCACAGCGTGGTCGAGAATCAGCTCCAACATTATGGACAGTACTGCGCCCTGGGGACACCCCAAGGTGACGTCCAGGGTTGAATAACGACACCACTCACAGAGAATCTCGTTGCTCCTCGAACTAAATGTTTTTTCAGTCGTCAATGTAACATTCGTCCTCTCAGCAAATTATACTTACAATCAGCCACATGGCTCTCACAATATTCGTATTCTGCATGAGTGGAAGTATATTTTCGAAATGCTCTAGAAACTGCTAATGAGAGTTGTGTAAAGGGAGAATATCAAGACAGAATGTATTCTTTTCAGAGCAGAAATGAATGGTTTCGGGCAAGAGGGGTGACAAAAAAAAAGAGTGCGAACGTCCATAATCGCGCCTAAAATTATACCCTACGAGTGTTGTTGGGCGCATGAGAGGGAGAGCTTGAGGATCGAAATAACAATGAAACTCGGTGAGCGTAGGGAGGACTGTATTATAAGTGTGGAATTGAGTTGAGTTAGATTTGAACTGAGATCTTGAAAAATAGGGCGGCACAAGGCTAGTACTCGGAACGCGTGAACTGGCGTGGGAAGCTGTACGGGAGAGCAAGAAGTTACTTTCTAAGACCAGAGTTAGAGTTGGAAGCGCAATGAATTGGAAGTGCTCAGTCGTGGAGAGGAATCTGAAAAGGTTGGAGAGGGGAAAGGTGAAAAAACCACCGCTGGAAATATCCACGCAAGTGGAGAAACCAAAGCCACCACAAACGCCATCCATTGGGCGGGAGCGGAAATTCCGAGGTCAAAAAACTGGACAGATTCGGTCGACGCTTTGCGTCAAACAAGTGTTGTCTTTAAGCTACTGAAAATTGACTCAACACTGAATGAACGTAAGAACAAAGCGAATGTTTGGAAGGGGTTGGAAAACGTTGTTGTAAGAATTAACAAGTCCCTTAGTTGCTAATTGCTGTACTCACATTTTGTTTCTCCTCAACTATTTAGTCACTCAAATGATTGAACAGAAATATAAGCAAAAATACTTATAGGTGCTTTGAATTAATTATTGTCTACATTTTGTTCTCATTTCACACATTGAGTGATATTTGGAACATAAATCCATGCTTAAAATGTTTTTGATGATTTGGAGTCGAACCAGAATACAGTGGCAGGAAGTTCTACATTTGGCGCTATTCATGCAACAAATCCACACTTTCTTCTTGTGATTATGTTAGGCCCTGACGTCAGTTGTCGTTATTCATCAAACTGGTGGACAACACCCTCCCAGTTAAGGTCGTCCGGACATGGATATCGGAACCACGGACAATTGGGCTGAAGCGTTAGGGGTTGGGGACAGCTGACAGCGGTCAACATAAGGTGAGTCTGGAGGCCGAGGGTTCCAAAAGTTAAACCGGAAACCCTCCAGAACAGACCGAAAAGAGGCCTAACGGGCGGGATTTGTCACAGGTACAAAAGGAACTATCAGTGTTTAGTTATTGTCATTGGGGGAGAGGTAAAGGACGGAGGCCGAGGGACAATGGGGACCAGCAGAGAATGACACGAACCGCCTCTGGCTCAATGCTCTGATGCCGCGTTCTGGGATCCTACTTCCCCTCCTATTTAAAGAACTATAAATATTTGTATTTAACAAGTAGGTTCAGGTAGGAAGTCGTTACTGACCGTGACATTGTGTTTGGGTTACTGTGCTGCTGTCACCCTCACTTCTTCCTACTTTCGTTTCGCCTCATCACTGCCTTTCACTAACTCTGAATTCGAGTTGCTGCCTCACAAATAAACCGTTTGTTTAGCATCTCCACTTAAACGTAATTTGGGCTCGTATTACGCGATTCAATACGAACTGTTGATATCTACGAACTGGTCGTCACAGCCTCACCATTCCATGGTATCGAATAAACGACTCCAATCCGTTCTCGTTCAAGGATGTCATCAACAGTATTTCAACGCTTACTTCCGGAAGATAGGACTCCTGATTTCCTTAGTCAAATAGTTTATTCTTCTGCAACACATAACCATTCCATATGTCCAGTGGATTGCCCAAAACCACCCCCACATGGTCAACTTTAATGTGCTCCATCAAGAAGAAACATTTCTGGAACTCCTTAGCTCACCAACTAGAGGCGGAAAGGTTCGTTCTCCAACAGGTGTCCAGACGAAGTAAATTGCTTACCCCTGGACGAAAAGGGGATGTTCATCCAAATGGTGATCCCTCGAATTCCATCCCTGAGCCTGCCCGCAGACAAGTTTCCTTGGTAGAAGAAATCGCCATATTTTTCGTGCACTAGCCCAAAATACATTAAAAACTAATGTTAACGTACCTGTTAGGTGAGTCCGTCTCCTCTGGCTGGTGAGTTACTGTGGGCAAGCGCTTTCGATGTAAATACATCATCGTCTGGCCGTTAAGATATAACCCAATTGCTTTAATACCAAAATACATTCCCCTGGTTCACTCGTCTTTGTTGCGACACCAATCCTCCTGTGGTACTTGCAACATCGAGATTTCTGCAGGGCACAATAATAATAACCAGCGCCGTCACTCTACGCTGCGTTCATCCTGCTTAGTGCTCATCCTCTTCATATCATCTCTGTCTTTGTTCTCACCCTGCGCAACCTTATGTTTATCAATAAAAACTGCGTTACAGCCTGAAGGTCAGGTTCAAGTCCACCTTAGGGACATTGGTGGAGTATGCATCAGTTCTGTTTCCCGCGTCATCTTAGTGGCTACTAGTTTTGGTTGCATCTATTTGACCCACAGGGCTCTAGCAGCGTTGTAACTCATCAACCCCCAGCAAACCTCAAGGTGCATTACTCCCTGCACGACCAGTTCTATGTTGAATCATCCTACTTCATTTTGCAGACTGGTCTTGTAGTGTGACAACACTAGATGTGCATAACTCAACGGAAACAGTGATCTCAGTGAACTCTTCTAACCTGAAAATCCCTTCCAGGGATGGATGCCTATATAAAAATGTCCGTAGCTTGCAAAAGAACTTCATTCCTTCGGATTCCCATCATTTGTGAAACCAAACTTGTTGAAATATAGTAATCCAGATCCATACTACGTAAGAGGATGTCTTGGGAGCTACGAACCAGCCGTGCAATTAGTTGAATGCCAAAAAACGGACTCGACACAAAAAAACTCCCGTCGTTACGTCGCTCTGGTTGAAGAGTCAAAATTCGAAGTATGAGACGCTGAGAAGTCAGAGGACTGGCTTAAATTTTTGGCTTACGCTCAGGAAAAACTTTGACAATTCGTCCTTGGGCGTAGTGTCTTACAACAAATTTGCATTTGATTCTAACTGTCACATTCCCGCGACCATCGCAAACTAACTTTGGTGACCCTCAGATATTTATGATGAGAATGAGATGAGAATCCATCACAACTAAAAGCTGAAGAGCTCCCCAGATCGATCGATCTCCCCTCGAAAAACGTTGAATTTGAGGTGTGTGGACGTTTTTCTTGACCAAATTCGGATACCTCAGACACGTAGTCCCGTTTCATTTCCTGGGATAATGTTAGTTCAACGATCAGGTTCTGTGACTATGTGTCTGTGGAGCCTGATCCCATTCACCAGAAGGCGCAGCCTTACGCTGCGGGAACTCAGGCTGGGTGGCAAAGTAGTGAAGATCCAGCATGAGATCAAGTACTTGGGAGTCTTTCTTGATGGAAAGCTCTCTTGGGCCACACACGTGAAAAAAACCTTACAGCGGGCGTCGGTGGTGATGTGGGCAGCTCAAAGAATGGTGGGGAAGACTGGGGATGATCCAGTGGCTGTTCATTGCGGTTGTTAGGCCTGTAGTCACCTATGGAGCCCTGGTCTGGTGGACTAGGGTGGAAAACAAAACAGTGCAGTTGCAGCTAAATAAACTGCAGCGTAGGGTGTGTCTGGCCATTACAGGCTGTATGACAACATGCCCTACGGCTGCACTGGAGGTCTGGCTAGATTTACCTCCACTCCACATACATGTTAAAAGGATGGCGTTCCTCCAGGCTGTGCGTATGTTGGAGTTGGGTCTGATCATGCGGGGGAGGAGGAGTTCCTGCCACTTGATCCTTGACAAGGTGAAGGTGGGGGGGCCTGAACTGCATGTGGTAGACTCAATGCCCGCGAGGTTCAACTTCGCGCTACCCTTTCGGATACTCATTCATGAGCGATCCAGGTGGGTAGGGGGAGCTCCCGCTTTCGACGCTGGGGCCCTGGTGTACTACACTGATGGCTCGGTGCAGGGTGGCCTTGCAGGGGCAGGCACCTTGGGGCCGAGGATCAGAGCAGCAATCCCATTGGGGTCGCTGGCCACGGTGTTCCAGGCAGAGGTGGCTGCGGTGACAGTCTGTGTGCAGCGGCTGTTGCAGAGGGGACTGAAGCGGCAGAGAATCTACATCATGGTGGACAGTCAGGCCACTCTCAAGGCCTTAGCCTCATACTGTCTCACATCACAGCAGGTGTGGGAGTGTCTGACTGGACTGAAGACCCTGGCAGAGGACAATAGTGTAACACTGTGTTGGGTGCCAGGGCATCAGGGTATAGAGGGAAATGAACGGGCTGATAGGTTGGCTAAGGAGGGATCAGAGCAGATCCCTATTGGCCCTGAGCCCTTGGTTAGGACTACCAGGAGCCACCTATGTAGAGAGGTTGGCAAATGGAAGGACATGTGCAGGGCTGCTCATTGGCAGGAGCTGCCCGGCCTTAGACAGTCAAAACTCTTCATCCAACTCTCCAGAAAGAGGTCCAAGGAGGTGCTTGCACTGGGGAGGAAGGATATTAGGATCATATGTGGCCTGTTCACAGGTCACTGGCCGCTGAGGTACCACGTTGCAAATATTGGCAAGTGCGAGGTACAGGTATGCAGGTTCTGCAAGGTAGGGCTAGAGACGGCAGAGCATGTGCTGTGCGTATGCGATGGACTCGCAGCATTGTGCCGTTGTGTGTGTTGGGAGGCCCTTTCTTCAGCCCGAAGAGGTGGCAAATGCAGAACTTGCGGATATCCTCCGCTTTGTGCGGTGGTGGTGGGGGCGCATAGGTGACGTCACACCAAGTAAGACCAGTGCCGTGGGGCCTGGGGGTGATGCAGGTGGGCCATGATCCGAGTATCATGGACGCCCTTACAATAGACCCATTTGTGGCTGCAGTGAGGGTATTGCCTGCATCCACCGTTTCAAAAAAAAAAAAAAAAAAAATGTGCCTGTGGAGCAATACAGTCACAAATTGGAACCTGGTTAATTGGAATTTGACGACAGTTTTTTCGCCTTAACTCGAGTCCCCAAATTTACAACTCAACGTTGGTCAAATTGTCTCTAATTCATTTTTTCCAAACGTTCATTTGTGGTGTAAAACTATATTGTAACGTTTGGTGCGCGTATTTTGATTTTATGAATTGAAATTGGTCAGAATTACAAAAACACATGATTGACGGGTCGGTCGAAGCTCGGGTCAACCATTTCATTCATCAATCGTCTCAAGACCTGGAGGACATATTTTCTCCATGTCGTTTATGGATTATCTCTTCACGCCACAACCAAACCTGTAGCTATCAGCGCATCTTCAATTCATCAACCGGCGGCCCATTCAATTGAATGGGCCCAACGATAAATTTCCAGTAATAGATGACATTTTCCGAACGATAAAAAGCGGCGCGAACGGGGAAAACAATCGGATTAGGGAAGTGACAACTGACGCTAATATAATTAAATACTAGACAAATAGTTTTTCTGATACTCATCTTAGTGCGTCCTCAAGTCAACCGCTGGGCCATCAACACGCGAAGCATCGATTCGTACGACGGCATATCGACAGGAACAACCCGTTGATTCTCGAATTGAGCTATTGAACTGATCAGTAAAGGTCAGGTTTGTTCTGTGAAGACTCGAATTCGTTACTTTCGTCGAGAAACCGAACCATTTCAAACAGAGAAATAGTAATTTTTTCTGTTAAAATGAAGGATTGTCGCAGGAAATAAGGCTCGTATATGATTTTACGGGATAAGCATGAATTCGTTATATATTTTTTCGAACTAGGCCTAAAATAATTTACTGGCACCTTTAAACTTATTTGAAACAACGCAAATTAGAACCACAGCGTGTTGGGAATTTCAGAATTGAATACGCGTATCCCAGACGAATTTAAGTGGGAACGCTAGCGAAAATACGAACGAAATAAGCCAACATAAAATTGTAGCAGGGAAAAACCGAATATCTTGTGAAAAGCGGAGTCGTTACAGCGCAGCGTTTGCTGTTTATATCGAAAAGCTCGCTATCGTTAATGGGCACTTAAAGAGTTTAGTATTCTTGCTCGCTCCGAGTGAGCGCTTACGTAAAATAACGAAAAGTTTCTAAGTGTTTGAGGATTTTTCTTTTTTTATTGTTTGGTTGTTAAAGACAAATGAGGGGTGAGGTATCCACAACTTTGCTCACTCCTACTTAAACTTGGTAATGAGCTCTACAGGGACTGCAGGTGGAATTCATAGTTCTCACTGGTTTTCGGCGAATGGGAAAATACAGAGGAACGTATGAGGATGTTATGTTAAGAAGAGTCTGACATCCGTTTAGTAAATTATTGGTGTTATTTATTTATTGATCGGGGTCATGAACCGTTCAAGATCCAAAAAGCTATTGAAATGCCTTCTCGAAGAGCTTCTTGTTTTGTCTCTTTTTGTAATAATTTCTCAAATACAGCTAGCTTTTCTCTTACTCTTTCTCTCGCAGTCTCTAGACCCCCCTTCCTCCCTCGCAGAACCACTCTACCACTCTCGCACTTGCCAATTTTAGCAAAGTGGACAGTGGCCTGGGCAAGCCACATATGATCCTCATATCCTTCCTCCCCAGTGCGAGCACCTCCTCAGCCCTCGCTCTGGAGAGTCGGATGAAGAGTTTTGACTGTCTAAGGCTGGGCACCCCCTGCCAATAGGCAGTCCTGCACCTATCCTCCCATCAGCCAACCTCTTCACGTGGCTCCTGGTAGTCCCAACAAAGGGCTCAGGGCCGACAGGGATCTGTCGCGATCCCTTCTTTGCCAGTCCACCGGCTATTCCCTGATGCCCCTTTCCCTGGCCAGCGCCTCCAGCCCAGTCAGATACTCCCAGTCCAATCGCTATGTACAATTTGAGAGCATCTATCTGTCCAAAAAGGTACCAAGCTACAGCCATAAATATTGCTGACGAAAGTGGTGTTTTTTAAAGTGTTTTTAGACCAATAGGTATGAGGGGAGTGTTCAGCGCAAGCCATAAGTACTTTTATAAAGATGTATAGTGCTTAATGTTTTAGTTTAGCAGTAAATATATTGTAAGTGTCTAGTATAAGTGGAAAGGGGACCAATCGACCTTCACTTATGCTACCTTGATTAAATGATATTTAGTATACCTCATCAAGTGTGAAGAAATTTCTTCAGTATTTCAGGTAATCAAGGTTTTTGTGCAGGTACTTCCCCTCCCCACCACCAATATTATAGCGAGCACCACGAACTGGCGGTTTAATCAGGACGAAGCCGTTTTCTTAATACGAGTCGCCGCCCCTAAAATGGCTGTAGTTACTGTGAAGCTCAACATCTCAGCAGAAATTATGATCACCTCCCATTAAATCAGAGGGCCTCGCGGCGGATGGCAATATTTAGGTACACAAGAGGTTTATGAGCCAACACCTGACCTCGGAAGTTCCTTATCAGGCGGCTAACGTTGTCCAAAGAGACGTGAATTACTTCTCAAACAGTAGTTATGAGCGGAGAAGGAAGGAAAAGCCAGGAATGACTTGAGATTATGAGTCGTGAGGAAGGGAAACTTAATGCTAGCACACGCTCAGCTCGCTGGATATCGCGTATTAGCGGAAGCCCACGCCTAATACATTCGTGTGATTCATGGACGGCGGTCAGCTCTGAAAGTTATGATCCCCCGACTTAAGAGCGTTGAGACCCCATTGCCACTTGAGAATCGATATCTTAACGCCCAAATTGTAGCGGACAATAACGACAATTAATTTGCAGCCCCTACACCTCCGCCCTACCTCATCACCGTTTCCAATAAGACCTAATTTGAGAGAACAAAATGCTGATAGTATCGCAATAACGGACTAATTAATGGACATGTTCTAAATTAATCTACTCTACATGTTGCAAAAGCTCGTACAGCAACTGCGTACCGTCAAATGATCGAACTATAAATAGCGATTGCCTACGACAGAATTTCTCGGGATTAGAAGGCTGCCATTGTGCAGTTCTTCGTCGTTGTTCTTATCTATTCGATAAGTGCGGCTGCTTTGGCGGCTTCTTTTCAGGGCACTGGTGCGCAATAACGTGGATGACTCAGAGGCGAGTGATATTCCTTTGTTGTCAGGTTGCATGTTGATATAGATATGTTTAGTATGAGCTGTGGAATCAGAAGGATAATAATTGACGGCTAATCAAATCGCTGAGTAATACCTCTTCTTCAATTCCTAATTAAAATCCTGCTCAAATGCTTCCCCTCCGCCGTGCCTTCTAGGCTGTTGAGAGTCGAATCCCGAACTTCGAGTCAATTTCCAAAACAATAACTCTAATTTAAACCTATAAGAATATGAAAGCAGGTTCGTACGAATATCATATTCAAATAGCCGCAACTGCGGGAACTTTAGACGGTCTTTTAGTTCAACCACACCAGTTCAATGTTCATCTGTACATCGGGAAGCCAAGTTGTTCAATGGACTCGCCCAGCAGGCCAGGGAAGTGACGCTATGAAATAATGGCTAATAATTCAATTTTTTCTATAATTAATTCGTACATATGTTTCATATCAGTATGTGCTGAATTATTATTATATGATGAAGGTGTTCGTCGCAAAACACTGAATCAGTATCAGAGTTTTTACCTTAGAGTTCCCACACCTGCCCTAACAGGACTCCCTGGCTCTTCACGACAAAGTAATTGCTTCTCCAATGACCTTCATACCTGTGGAAATTACACCTCCGCGGCTATTTTCAAGGGCGACGGATTTCCCGCTTTGTCTGAGCATGCTGAAATATCATTCCCTCCCCTCCTTTTCACATTCCTCTCTACAACAGACTGCTCCTCCCAAATTCATTCACCTACGAACTCTCGGGGAAGACACACTCGTTCCTCAGTGCTCACTTTGACATATTTCTCTATATATTCTCAGCCCATACAATTCGCTATCTCCTTCAAATACAGTCTACCGCGCCAGTTCATGCATATTCCGAGTCGTCCCCGTGTGTCGCCCTTTTGTACGCAAACTCTACTCAATTCATTGCACGTAATACAGCCCTCCTCACGCTCACCGAGTTTCTTTTATGTCGATCTTCAACTCTCTCCGCTTCGTGCGTGCGACTAGTGGAATTCGATATTATGCATTTAAGGTATCAAAATAAATTAATGCAAACGAATGGCGTATTGTTTAATACGTTGAAATGAATGGCTGCTAAAACCATTACCAGAATGAGAACTGGGTACCGCGTGACAAACCTCTAAAACTTACCTTTTTTAAATTGCTAGAGCCGACATCGAATCCGACCAGAAACTCAGACTCGTTTAGTCCACGAGAGTGCACGATTTTCTCCAGAAAGACTGATCGACAGCGTCCATCTCATCATTTGGTGCCCGTTCAACCCCTGAACCATCGTTCATGCGAACAGTGTCACCATTTACGAACTGCTATTTAATTACCTAAGTAACGTTAACGTACAGATTTAACCGTATTTTGTACTCATATTAGCATCACTTCCATAGTAACTCGTAATACTAAAAATAAGTTGCTGTAGGTTCAATCATGATTGAAAATAAACACAAATTACCGAATTATTGAGTGATGAAAAAATTCGCGGAAATTGAAGTTTTTTTGTTTTGTTTTTTATTCCCCCCTAGACCGTTACACAATAGAGTCTCTAAATGTGGCTACTACTAAGCTTAAGATAGAGCAACGGAAAACAATGGAAATATCCTTATGGTAGCCTTACAAATTATGCACTACCCGCAAAAAGAAAAATTGCGAACTCTCCCTTTTGAGTTGAACTCGTTTTAGGGAGAGAAGTCGTAACTGACGACGAATGTTATATTGATACATTCAAATTAACTAACATTAACTCGTATGAAGAGAGACCGAGAAACAAAATATTAAATTCGCTCAATAACAATAAATATCTTCAGATCTTGAGGGTTTTTCGAGAAAGCGGTACTTTAGCTTACGTTTAAAGATTGACAAGAAGCGACTGCGGGAAGATTATTAAATAATACGATGCATCCGTACATTAGCAACCGTTTCCCATTGCAGTCCTTCCAAATCTAACATTTAAGACCTACGAAGAAATGAACCCAGTTGTGTTGAACACTGCGCGAATAGACCCGGGTCTGTAATATTTATGAAAGGTACAGAGGTTTTGTCAAATAGGTCTTGCAGCGGTAATTCGCAGCTCCATCTTATATTAAGGGTTGAACCAGCCCGTAGCAAAGAATCCCAGCCGTAGGTTTATCGTAAAAACGCCACAACCTAAGTTGGAAATAACTTACGAAAAATCGTAGAATGATTAGACGAAGAAAGGCACGTGTCGTACGAGTGCAATAACAGCGCGTCTCCACGGCAACAATCAACGTGTTCCCTATTCTGCCCCAAAGAAGAAAACTCTCGAAAACTTGAACATTGGTATTGCGCAAATTGAATAAAACGAATATCGATCGATTATATGGGAAGAACTATGAGTTGCAGCATAGCTCATACGACCCCAAGGTGGTAACACTGAAATGAGACGGCAGACAAAAAATTGGATCGCGAGAGAAACATTTATGGGCAACGATATAGAGTGGATGAAAATACCACTGTTGACGTTCGAGCGGAAAGCAAAAAAGAAAAACCCCTCATTTCGCATTCTTCTCCTTGCACTACATTTTCGGAGAGATATTCAGGTACAGAACAAAAGTATCTATTATGAAATATGGATATTGCAGGCGTTCATAAGTAGGAAATGTAATGTATACTTTCGAAAGTAAATAGTTCTGAATAAAATAAAATAATATTGCATTCGTGTAGCTACCTGAACAACTTTAACTTAATTATTTAAAAAAATTCTCTTACTGAAAATTACCTGCAAAAAAATGTCAACATGATACTAAGTGTACACCAAGATTGTCTCATCAATGTCAATACCCATTCACGAGTGTTTGTTTTTGTAAATGGTCCGCTGACAGGCCGTTGAATCAATTTATTTTTTGCATGCATGCACGAATATTAGTGTGATCAAGTTTGATTGGTCTCTACTAATAAATGTTGACCAATTGCTCTTTCCACGCCCAACGCAAGAAGGCTGCGAGTAGAAAGGAGCATAGGAACATTAAAATAGATTTACAAATGAGTTACTCAACGGTTTGGCTCAGCTCGACATTATCGAAAGTTTTAACTCATCAGGAACAGGAACGTTGCGGTACACGGGCATAAACTAGAAGCGCATAACGTTCCTAATCGCCTTCAAAATTTCTATTCGATGCTTCAATCTCACGTTTCACTATCTTCGTGGCGAAGAAAGCCGTGTGATGTTTCCCCTCAGTCGAAAACCTGGTTTCATCGTTTCACCCCACCGGTGGGGCGAGACGCATCGACGCAGAGCCAACTCCTTCAGACGCAACGTTCCCCTATATTGATTACTTTAAAGCTGCCGGTTTGCTAAGCGCAGTTGCCTCCCCTCCAGTCACCTGGAAACTCCACCAGTTCCACTAAATAATCATGTCAAAGCAAATGCCTGAAGTTCATCCCAAATGCAGTCAAGCGTCGCACAAATACCGCCAGCATTCACACGCTAACGTTCGCGCTAATATACACGATGTTGCAAAGTGCTGATGAGCAAACCTGGAATTCTTCCTCCGATTTTCTCGCTTTTTGAAAGATAAGGGGATAATAATAGGGAATCCTCTATTTTGTGATAGTAAAATTGTCGAAGTCACGCATTTATTTTCTGAGATTTGCAACTCCATTGAATTACTTACCGACGAATGGAAGCGAAATGAGGTCCAAGTTTTAAAATTACCCGAACGCTTTACACTCCAAGAACGAGCGCCTCACGAACGTTTTATCTAAATTTATTTAACGATCGTTTATCACCTCGAGGACGTCTTCCTAACATCAAAGATAATTTTCCAATGTCACAGAACTTGTATCACCTGACTACTTTATTTTTTTACTTCTTCTCTCGCAAACATTCAACACGTACTCAAATTAATTGGTCTTCTAAACCTCGCTGGTATTTCCTTGTTTTTCGCACTCAATCAGACGAGAGAAAAGAGGGAACGAGAGATAAGTTTATTTAAACGCTTGATTGATCTTGATTTTAATTTACCTTTATTTCTAATCTAGTATATTTTTATTGTACTTTTAACTACATTTATTTATCGGGAAAGAAAGAGATATATCATTATTTGATCAATCATTTGGCTGATGTATCATTATTTGATCAATCACTTGATTGATATTTGTTTAGTTTCGAATTGTATACTATTATAGTTTTATTTTATTTTATCTTTGTTTGCTTTATTCCGATTTATAACTTGATTAATATTAAGTTAACCTTTATTTAATCAAAAATGAGAGGGAGAGAGAGAGGGGATGAAATGAAGCGAAACGTTCTTCGAGGAGCTGTGCATAGTCATGATCAAATGACTGTCTGATCGAGTGCATAGTGTAATAATTTATTTATATCTCAACTAGTTAATGGAATAATACACTCAAAACAATTAATAATACAATAAATAAGTAACACTAATCACATTTATTATATACTGGCATGTGTCATAAAATAGTCGGAAAAAAAAGGCCGAAGTAGTTGGGATCATTAGAATCCGTCTTTCCCAGGTGCGTTCAGCCTTTTTCATGTAACTGGTCCTTCATTCGGCTTCTCCTCCAGACAAAAGGATTAAGTTCGGTTGAACTTCCAAGTGACAACCGGATTTCCCCTTTTTGGACTTTCCAAAATATCCTTTCCTCATCTCCTTCTCTAACACACACAGCTCCCAGATACACCCGTCCCTCAGTGCTCAGACATGTCCTCTATCAACTCTCAGCCAGTAAGAGCTCTAGTCACTCTCTCTCCGATCTAGTTTCCGGTGCAAACCAGTTCACGCGTATGCCGAGCCCCATCGTGTCGCCCTCATATACTCAAACTCAAATCACTATTCAGTAAACGTGCAATACAGTCTTCACTCACCGAGTTCCCTTTTATTTGGTTCTTAAACTCCTCGTGCGCCCAACGCAGACTAATACTACTCCCTAAACGATATTCCTTCATTGCTATCATTCTAATCCACAAACCTGCACTAACCTTCTACCACATCTTCGTAACATATCCAGACATACGTCCTTCGGGAATTCCTTACTTACACAACCCATTTGACTAGCTGTCATCAGGGCAGAACAAACACGTACGAAATAGTACGAATTGTCAACCTCTCCACTATAGTACGGGGGTCCATTGGATTATTAATAATTGTTGCACAGTATTTTAATCCTCAATGCTTCAATGGTATTTTAATACCTGTTTTCCAGTTCTCGGGTGTATTTCGAAATGCCATTAGTCAAAAAGATGGTGAGAAATATGCCAGGAAGATGGATCAGACTACTTGTAACTCTGCGAGAGTGAGGCACTTCAAATGATTCATTTTATTACCGACGCGTGTGGCCTTCCGATTGTTAAAAGTTGTTGGAAACATTACAGGAACCTGCGAAATGAACGAACAAATGTATTTTCGAGAAATAGCGATGCCCACCGTAGCCGATGGTGTGGTATGGAGGGGGAGAGTATTTTGTTCTTTGGTACAACTTTTCAGAAGATTCTCGCAGAAGATGCCCGTCTTTCCTTACAACGCTAGACATGAACCTGTGAGACATTAGGGCGGGCACAATAGGACTTCAAGCCACGGTGCGTATCCTGAAAGAAGTTCAATGAAAAATAAAAATTAAAAGGAAGGAAAAAAATCACTCATGCGTGCAGCCAATAAAATCTATCGTCGCTATCCCTGAAGTCTGAGCTTTCACTCTACCTTCTATGAATTCTGTACACCCTTCTGACCAAATCAAAATTAAACACCTCTTGGCGTAGCAACAACTCATTCCTACCACATTTAATACTAGCTTTAGTTTTGAGTACCCTGAGGCCTGCCGGCAGCCGAATTTCCAGCCATTCTGTGGAGTAACTACCACCAACAAGTAGAGGGCTCCAAGTGATCAACCTCAACTTCACCAAATTGCTTGCAAGTCAAGCGCTCGTTTAATCTTCGGAAATCGGTGTTTTCGGTTCGAAGAGCGCGAACATCTGTTTAAATGCACCGCTGATGTATCGCTAAAAATGAATAATTGAATCGCGGCTACGATTAACCCGAATAGCAGCGGTGCGCAGCGATCACGATCATCCAGCACGCTCGCGCAATAAAATCATAACTGACGACGCGGATTTCGATTGTGTTTTCCCCTCCCAATAAACATCCGCCGCATGAAGTAAGCCCATCACGTCACCCCTCCGGGTTTTCAGAGGTTACGATTTAGACAGTCAACTCTCCATTCTATTGTAACAACCTGTCGCGTGACGGCTCTCCAACTTCGAAAAATAATTAATTGTAACGAGGCCGGTAGTTAACATGTGGCCGTTTGACGGAGCACGCCAAGGAGATAGACGCACATATGCCGTTTCGTTTTCGCCCATCGCCCAGCACGATATGATCGGCACCTTCTGGCCTTCTCTAAACTGCTCGGTTATCGAAGGCTTGGCAGGCTTTTCAAACCGAGATACCTTCGTGCAACTGACTGTCAGTTCAACCAAACGATTTACAGAATTTGAGAAACTAAAGGCACTGTTTGGCGCTATTTGGAAACGAGGCCATCGCGGGGGTCTCATTCCTCAAGATTAAGACGACTCACCTCAACATGTTCCGATGTCTTCGTCTAGCGATAAGGAAGTTACGGGAGCTTCCGCATTCCCCACATCCACCAGTACCGTTGTCTGAGCGATCCAAACCAGACCTCCGTTCGTTCACATCCAATTTGCTTCTATTTTTCGCGCGTGCACGTGCTTGGAGTCAGGTCAGCAGTATCCTGGCTTCACCCAAATTTACAGCCAACAACCACTTCCTCCTTTCATTTCGGAACATCCAGTCAACTTATACCGCCGATACGAAATCACCATTCACCACTCCGCATCACCTTCAAGATCTTCCAGTTCATCCCTCCATTTCTGGTCAGACCAACCCAACTTACTACAACCATCACGATCTCTATATCATCAATTTATTTCAAATCAAAGCAAATTTTCTTTTAAATATATATTTTCGTTTGAGTTGAGATAATTGATGGTCCTTTATAACTTAAATCCCTTTTCAATTTCAAATAGGCACCTTCTGAGTTTTATTTAAATCAAATTTTCAAAAAGTATTGCACAGTTGGAATTTTCAAGGTCTACACATAACTGATTTTTTTTGGTATTATGTAGGTATTCGGGTCCCTCACTTTACTGACAAGGTTGGCCATTTTCAGCGTTTAGTTAGCTTTCAAGGCTATTTTGATCAGTCGGCTTGTCTTCGATTTTTACCTATACCAAAAACATTGCAAACTACTACATAACGGTTAATTATTCTCTTACCCAGAATGATAGTGACCTATTCAATCCAACGTCAAAGAATATTAAGAATATAACATGGCTATACCAACGATCACGGAAACGACTGCTCGTACGCAAAGAACAATAATCTTAGAGCACCTCTAAGAACCATCCCATTCGATTCAGGATCGAAAAATGATGATACACGACGTGACTAGTCGAACGGATGGGCGGTTGGAGTGAGACAGGAGGCACAGTGCGGGAAATGAGCGCTGGCCGGGGAGAAACGATAACTTTCGCTGTGTTGAGCCTTGAGTTCATTCAGGTAGTGGAATTCAGGTTTGGAATTCTATTTACTGTGATTTCACTATTGTCCGTTTAGACGCAGTCAAGCACGTTTGAAACCCGTCGTATTCGATTTAGCATCGAAAATACCTATAAAACGATAGCAAACACGACGCAATCGTGATAGAACTGCCAAAAGCCCAAGGGTTTCGTCCGATCCGATTTCCGAGTGAATGAAAGCAACTAGTTTTTTAGACCACTTTGAAGGTAAAATGTGGTCTGGACGGCTGACTGACATTGAAAATTTATAATCTTCATGTCTTGAACGAACATAAACTGTCAAATATGGGGGGGGGGGGTTAAAAACTGTTCCTGGCCGAAAACGTAGGTGTACTGTTGAGAATGAGCACGGGTGGGACTACCAAATTTTGAGCAAAAATCGACGTTAAAGTCAAGTTCAAAACTCAGAATGGCGCGCCAAGCTTCTCTCGTGTGTGGCATCAGTGTTTAAAACGTGTGGTTCTATCGACTGGAATTCTATTAATTGACATGAATAAATGTCGATTTCCCTCCGCACGTCAGTCTTCTAATCGTTCGAGCGCCCATCAATTTGACTGTCGTAGTGATCTTAAAGCCAAAGGCGCCGATACGTTACTAAGAGGCCGAAACGCGATCATTAGCTTTCAATGCTCCTTAAAAAAATGAACGGGTATAGCGATATCAAACTATTGAAAACCGTCAACGTCAAACAACTCCAGAATGACGCGACGACTCACAACGCTCTTAAATACTGAGAACCTGACTGCTATTCTACGCCACTCAACTGAATTACGCATTGCTCTAGAACGAGTAAAATTATCTGGGGCGACGTATCACACAACATTCCCCAGCCCCACGTGCATTCAGCGATTTTCATGTCGTCTGTAGTTAATTCAATATTGTCTGCACTCAGTTCATTAGAAATTGGCAAAACATAATTTCACAATTTACATAGAAAGCGGTAGCTATCGTAGTTACGGCATTTTATTGAGCGGCTACTACTTGCGTGGCGATCACTATCGAGTAATTTGTGCTGTAGTGATTCATGAGACCGTCGAAAAGATTTTTTTTCCTAGAATTTCTAGGGTTATCCCTAAATATATTATGAACGCTACTGCGCCATCGTCGAACAGGTAGTTCATTCGACTAACATTTTTATTTTTCTGAGGGATCATATGAGCGGAATTTATGGGGGAAACCGTAAAAAAATAGATTTTAAAGTAATTGGGTTAGATCCGGCAGTAGGTAAATTACTAAAGTTAACGTACCTGTTACAAAGACGACTCAAACTTTGCCAAACACCTCAAGACAACTGGCCACGAACCTACCAAACTACAGGACTGCGCCACCTTACTACATAAACAATACAAAAGACGAAAACTGAACATATTAGAAAACAAAATAACTACAACAGATAGATGATAAACGAACAAATCAACACAAAATGCGACACTACGAACGAAAACAACCAACCGACGGATTCACAGACCACCCTATACAAAAAATGACTTAGAATCGACAACGGACAGACTATTTAAGAGTACTGCACTTACATTCCTTTCCCTTCTCCTCTAGTGGGTTTCCCCAGAGGTGACCTTCTCCCCCCCCCCCATCACTCTACTATCCCGTTTACCTTTCTCTTCGTATATAAAGACCTCGACCAACTGACTGACTGACATCGAAAGCGCTCGAACCATCGGCTTCAAAAGGTTTGATAATTTATTGTGCTTCTATCGTTGTTTTCCCAACGCGTTCTCAGGCACGCAAATCATTTACTCAAACGGCGTTTTTCGAACTCAATAGCTTTCGAAATCTACAGAGATACTCCACTTTTTACTTTCCACTACCCAAAGGGAAGGAAAGTATAGTGATCGCCCAACAAAATTTTTTGGGTTTTCTTCAGATCTTTACGTTTCAGACCCTACTGAGTCTAAAAGACCTAATTTCGGGGCGTGGTCCGTGTGTGTGTGTGTATGTATGTGTGTGTGTCTGTAGTTCGATTTGCGGGAGAACGGCTGATCCGATTGAGCTGGTTCTTGTTTTGTTTGTCATTTTTCGTAGACACCAAAATAAGGTTATGGACGATTTCGGCCGATGGGAAGGGAGGGTGGGGGACGAAAATGTACTAAAAACTAGGGTTTTTCGCATTTTTCTCAAAAACGGCTCCAACGATTTTGATTAAACTTTCAAATTATCTTCTACTGATCAATACCTAACTTGTCTTCTCCATACATATCTCCATGGAAATACGGGGAACGGAGATATGGGCCCCTGAAGCAAAAATAGGTTTTTTACGCTCTTTGGCAAAACAGCTTCAGCGATTTTCACCAAACTCACAGGATGTTTCAAATAGTTAATACCTACATATTCTTCTCAATAAATGTTCCTGTGACGGTCCATTGAACAGAGATAAAAATCAAAATGTGTCGAAAATAACGTTTTTTCGAACATTTCCGTAAATTTCAGGGTAACTTCTTCACCAGATGTGATAAATCCTAATGGAGTGTCTTCTGGTCACCCATACCAACATTTCGTTCTGCATAATTATTTCTGTATATATATGTTGAACGGAGATATAAGCCAAGTGAACTCAGAAAAGGAGATTTGTCGAATATTAATTTATCGGTATTCCAAATTTCTCAAAAACGGCTCTAACGATTTCGATCAAACTTACGGAGTACTCTCAGCTAACTAGTCCCTACATTTTGTTCTGCATAAATATTCCTGTAAAAATGCGTTGAACGAAGATATAGCGCCCGCCTATGTAGGTGGTGTTCGAACTTAAAGGGGTGGCGGAAAGTAGTGTGTTGCTACGCACCAGATATTTTGAGTTGATTACACAACTTTCCTTTCTACTTCGAAAGGCTAAGTAATGTAAAAAATATGCCTCTACGCAAATCCGTCGCATGACAATATTCCTCGCCTCAGCGTAAATTTTTCCGTTAACCACTTTTCAAATCGTTTCTTTGGAACGTCAAATTTTCTCACGAATGTTAATTTAGAGCGCTAATACTGAAGCGGATGTGAAACGAAGGGTCGACAGGCGTGATCGTTCGAGACTTTTCGGGTGTTGCCCTAAATACTATGTGGCAGTTATTATGCAGAGAATATTCGTGGCTCTTGAGCTGACTTCGTAGGGGACAAATGATGTATGGTGCGGTACTTTTTGAATGTCATCGTAATTTACAGTGCTCCTCTCGTCATTTTCCGCTAATTAAAATTGTATGTAGACTCACGCAGTTTGCATTTCGAAAAACTTTATTATTACAGAACTCTGACTGCTCCTTTTGGGATGAGCACCGTGGTCCAAAGTCCTATTGTGCCAGCCCTGATGCCTCACGGGACCACGCCTTGCTTCCTGAGGAGAGCTGGGTACCACCTGCAAGAGTCTCTCTTGATGTTTACCCTCGGAAAAGTTGTTACAAAGACAAAAACCATTCCCTATTAAGTCCATGACACTGAGGTGGAGTTTCGTAGGGAGTCTCCTCGTCTGTACCGCGCTTCCTACAGGAAGGGTGTCGCTTACGCTCCAGAGCCTGTACACTCTAGGGTTTTCGATCCTTCCGAAGAAGGAGAAACAGAATTTGATGATTTCGATTTCTACCAAAATTGTATCCAGTTGCCCTCAAAATATTATAGCGGTGTTTTACGTCAATATTGTGGTAAAATATGAACTTTGAGCTAGTTCTTGCGGCTTCAGAGTTGTGCTCCGATATCAAAAAATCCGCTTGCACCTTTCAGACATCTTCTCGTTTTCTGGAACGTGTGAACGTAATTACGCGTTTGTGGGAATTCACGTTCCTGTGGCGCCAGTAGTTAACAACAATAGTCTTCAACAATATTTTGACAACGTCTACCCTATGTTTCGTCCGCCGGTTTCAAAAGTCGCATCCTATCAAGCGAATTATGGAAATTGGTGAGAACGGTATATAAGAGGAGAGGAAAAATAAGGAGCTGCGCGTTGAGGTAACTTAATAAAAAGCGATGAATATTGGCGTAAGATTGGGCTCAAGTTTGTTGTGTAGGGAGGTGATTAGGGCGCCTGAGCGAAAGTCTTGTAACCAGGCAACTCTCCCTTTGCATCGCCCTCCCACAATTCCAATCCCTCAAACGGCATCCGATTCCGCTCTCTTCGCACAACTAGTTGTGATCCCTTCGACCTCCGTCGCTTTCATCCATAAAATACGATTCGGCTCGCCTTTTTTGGGACGCTTTTTCGAAGCTCGGCTGTTTTAATGTATCCTCCAAAATTGGGAATCGCTCAACTCATATCAGGTTCCCGTGAGAGCGAATGTTCAGCATTGAAATACGAAAGAGCAGTCCGTTTAATCGGAAGATTTTAAGGAACTGCGAACCAATGGAAGATTGAGGAGTTGCTTTCTAAAGGTTCGTCTAACTCCTGGGGAGCGTGCGCTGTAGTGAGCCCTGAAAGACCAAGTTCGTTCAGAAACACTCCTCAAGAAAAGTTTACACTTACGTCCCATTTCGCAGTCATAAACCTCAATTTGAATAAAAAAATCACAAATCGAAACATTTACTAAAATGTCTAGATTTTTCTTAAACGACGCATTCACAGATTTCGCATGTCCGAAAGAGTTCTTAAAGTTGAGAAACGTGTAAGGCAGCTGGGACCCGGCTTTTAAGTATTTATTTTACTTTTTCTCTTCTAGTTCGTTGAGCTCCCCATTAAAATCGATTTCGCAAGGTTCACAATGACAATCTTGAACTGCCTATTTCTGCCTACTAGTGACTCTGTTATCATCACAGCCTTACAAAAGATCAAGTTAGAGGAATTATTATGGGAAATATATCAGAATCCATCTAAACTATCCACCATCAACCGCAGGAGGTGCGAAAACCTTGGGACTACCTATCGCAACTGGCAAGCAATGCCGCAAAACGCGTTAAAAGAGGAAAATGGGGAACAGCTAATAATCTAGACAAAAGCGAACCTTTCCGATTTGCGGCAGGAAGGAAGCAGAAGTTATAAGAGAAACCTGTTTGACCTGGGGAAGCTAAATAATTTTTATTTTATTTTTACCAACGTTCTGCATAGAATTCATTGCGTTGCTCCCATTTACGCCACGACCACTATCGAGTGATCAGTGTGCAGGTTATTTACGACGCTGTCAACTTCAGTTTTCTGTGAAGGCTCATGTTCACGGTTTTGGAGAACTGATGGTAAATTAAAAGGGCGGTGGTTCGAATTAAGAAATTTATAGGGTCGACGTGGGGTCGTTCGTGACTGCGGAAGTTAACTCTGGGTGTGGGTTCTTGAGCGCCAGTTAGAATGAATGAAACGCATTCTCTAGGCCGACGTTTCGCTAATTCGTTAAGCAACATTGGGGCTATAGGATATCACAACAGGCAATTAAGTTACGATAAATTATAAGGAACTTATAGAGACACATTGAATTAATGTTCAAAAACGTACCTCCGGCAAATGCTAATAATTTCTTAAAATAATGACATTCTGAGAAAAAATATAACAAACAGACTTTAATTGTAAATAACAGATTGGACTAGTGTAATTCTCACTCAAAATTGCAGCCGCATCGTGTACTCCATACCATGTGGCAATTGTCTTCTGGAAGAGCCGCGCTGTATTTTATGCTTCGAGACTTTAGTGATCTTTCATCTCCACTTTACATTGAGGCGCATTTAAAATACCTTCTAAAGCATTACAAAATGCAGAAATATACTCACTACAAGGCTTTCAAGTGTTGAAGAAAGCAGTGTTCGACGCAAAGCGTCGAAGTTGTCAGAGTCTTTGACCTCGGACTTCCCCGCGTCATTGTCTCCAACCACCTAATTGTCTCCAACTATTTCAATACCTGCCCCTCACCTGAGGAAATCCCTCACCTGCGGGAATTCCTCAGCTGCGGGCCCCCCAGCCCCCTTTTCTAGGTTTTCCCCTTTCTTTATTTCTTTCTCCCAATTTCATTTTCCTATCGACGACAGAGCTCTTCCAAAATCATTCTGCTTCCAACTATCACCCCAGTAACTTCTCACTCTCTCACACGGTCGCCAGTTCACGCGTTCTGAGTACTGCCCTTGTGTCGCCCATTTGTACTCCATCTCACCTCAAGTTCAATTCTACTCCAATCCGTACGCACGTATAATACAGTCCTCCTCACGCTCACCGAGTTTCAGTTTTGTTGCGATCCTCCCCCATTCTTGCACCCAACAAGCGGGTTGAGGATACGAATATAATTATTTATTTACCTACCGCTACTCAAAAAGTAAAGAAGTATTGCGTCAATGTCGTAACAAAAAGTTTAGTTTTCTTCGCGTCATAACGTTTTGAGATCTAAGGACTCCTCGAACTCCGGGGCGTGGTCGTTGTGTGCGTTGTTTGTAGTTTAATTTGAGGGAGCAAGTCCGAGCCGATTGAGCAGGTTCTTTGAGATTGGAGAAGACCTCAAAATAAGGTTATGAGCAATTTCCTTCGACGATAGAGCAATGTGGTAGAGGTGTGAGGGGGGGAGGATGTACCGAAACGAGTTTCAACAAAGTCACAGGATGATTTCCGCGGGTCAATACCCATATAACATTCTCCGTGAATGTTTCGTTGACAGTCCATTGAACAGAGCGCAATATCCATCTACTTAGCATCAAACTAAGTGGCCCATCTTTGATGCTTCTTACATATGATGAATTGAAATGAATTGTCCATCCCACAGCAAAAGTATTTATTAATATAACCCAATCTACGATATCGACAGAATGCAATCGGAACAAGAAGTTTTATTCGCAATTAGTGTCGGAGAGGTTGAGAAAATCTGTTCATCTCATGGCGAAAGACGGTTTTCTCAGTAAAGGGAGTCGAAGGTTCCCGCTCCTCACAGTACGCCTTGTGCATTGATCAGTTTCACTCTTGAAAACAACTGTGGCGTTCTGACTCATGCGATGGAGAAGCGTGTACTGCCCGTGTTGACAATATTGACGCGCGCTCGATGATTGGCAGTTTGCAAAAGTTAGTTAAGCTGCCGTGGCTGATATAATCCTCGTCAAATAAGGAAACAGACCTGTGCGAAGATTCCAGGCAATTCGTGCACTGATTGGGCGTTTTCACGTGGGTTCTTCTATCACCCAGACTGGATATGAGGAAATGCGCACTTTCTTACCTCATAGTGTTTTTTCAGAGCCTTCGCTAAATCGACGTGTTCGGTTCGACGGAATTCTGTACTGTAGACTCTCGAATAAATTTGTGTCGAACGTTTAGGTATCTCTGATAGCTCGTAATCTGTGTTCCTAGTTATCATCTGCTCACCTTTTACTTTATTGAATTTCTTATTTAGACATGTTTCCCATTCCGTTCGTGTGGGTCTGTTAAAACACGACTCGACGTTCTGTACTGAACAATTAGTAGTTCTTAAGGTTTCAGAATTTATCGGGCTACTGCTTCTTATGCCACGACCTACATTGAAAACCCGACATACGTATTGTCAACATTTGGAGCAGCGTGTTCTTTTTCAAGAATTTTAGGAAACACATTGCGAAAAAGTTGGTAAAAAAGAAGAAGTTAGTTAGAACTCCGGAATTTCTGAAGGTGCTCGAGATCTCGTAAGAAGCACCCAGGGTCGTATAAGTATCTAATTATTTCACCCACTCTTTTTTTTGTTGAAAATGAACAGTGTCATATGGCCGACATTTATGAGGAAAAAACCCTGCAAATTATTACACAATGGTTTATTATTCTCATGAACAGCTTGACCAAGTATTGCTGCTCCCCCATCCCATTCGATTCAGCATCGAATACTAGTAAACCATACGAAACATGACCTGACTACAATGGAACTACAGAAACAAAACGTCTGATGATTTTGCCCCGTCCGGTCGAGGAAATTGGAACGGGGGCGCTTCAAACCCGTTGTGAGTTGAAAGGGGAGTTGAGCGGCGTCGTTGGGAGGCGAGTGAGCAAACGAGCGGGTTTTTTAATGAGACGGGCGGGGAGGGAGGGAGTACAAACGACGAAACGTTGACTTCCGCTGTAGTTCTCGCGTTGTACTGCGTTTCGTTAATTTTTTTAACCGTTTTTTGCCCATAACAATCATGGGCTTCGTCTGATCGGATTGCCGAGATGGCGGGCACAACTAGATACTAAATGGGATTTTTGTGTGAAAGAACGAATTTTTTAGACCACGTTAAAGGCACAAAACGGCCCGGACGGCGAACGGGGGACGGGGGACGGCGGACAGTGGACGGACAGTGGACGGACATTGCAAATTTGGAATCTCCATGTCTTGAAACGTAAAGTATCAAATTTTGAGGGGGGGGTTGTAAAAAATTTTTCGTGCCCGAAAACATAGGTTTATTATTCAGAATGAATAATAAACCAAAACATCAGCTCTTCATCACCTTAGCTCAACTTACATTCAATGGTTTTCACGGCTTTTGCCTCGATTTTGATTCATTTTTCTCTCAGTTCATTTGAACACGGTCAAACGTAACTCCACGGTGGTAAAAAGCGATAGCGCTTATAGTCCGGGAATTTATTGTGCTGCTCCTACTTAGGCCTAGACCATTATTGAGCAACCAGTATACAGAGAATTGATGAGGCTGTGGATACGATTTTTTTGAGAAAGATAATAATCACTTTTTTTAAATTATTCAGTAAACCCCGTGAGAAATGCTAGTAGGTGAAACTGCAGTGGTTGAACTTCCCGAATTTCTTGAGTATCTCCTATTTATAACGATCGTCATCAAAATATCGTCGTACAGGCATTTGATTGGACTACCACGTCAAGTTTTCTGAAGATCCTAGTAACGTCTGGAGTTTTGTAATTCATTGTGCCGCTCTCGTTATTTTCCCGAAGGTGGCCTTTTTATGGTATTGTTGTGTTACTTAGGACTGTAAATATGAATAATTTAGTAGAAATCGCTGGAGTGGTTTGGAGGGGGGGATTTTTTTATTGCTTCGATCAGCAAGATTACTATAGTTAATCCAGAATCGATTGTGCGCATACTTTTATAAGGCGTTCGATAGTCATCTTCAGGATAGATACCACATTTTAGTTGGTTCTGTTCAGCCGTTTTTACGTACGCACGGGTCATCTTTTCAAACGGTATTTTCACACCCTGAAGTCTATGAAACGCAACGACGCGAAGAAACCCCAAAAAACGGGACTTTTCAACTGATATCGTAGGGCTAACGACGTTAATTTTATCTTCGGAGTTTTTGAGGTCGTTCCTGATTATTTTTTGGTCATCACGAAACACTCATCGTATAGTTAGCTTATTGTACTCCCCCTGTGACTCGTCGGAGAACGCTGATATCAAAAGAGTGAGATTTATAAAGAAAAGTCTGCACCAAAATCGCTCGTTGTCGAAATTTTCTGATCATGGTGCGGCATGCTCGCCCTTTTTCCCACGAACGAGAATTGTACGTAATCGTAGTGTGTCATCTGGATCTGTCCATGCAACATCTTAGGAAATCGTTAGAGCCGTTTTGAGCGAAAGAACTTTGGTGTCTCGATCACAGCAACTTTATTTAGTTTCGAACTTCATTCGCCCATGCTGATCAGAAAGCCGAATGTCAAAATGTGTGCAGTCGTTCTGTCAATTCCACTTAAACGTTGAATTAAGTATCTTATTGAATTTAATTTTGATTACTAGAATCAAACAAATAAAAGTAAAACGCATTGCATGATATTTGAGTAGCGGGATGGTACACCACAGTATTCGAACGTAAAAAATTATTGTTAACAATAACCGAGTTTGTACGAAAAGCTCAACTACCAAAGATTTAGTATTTGCGTGTGCGTTGTTGGCAAAATACTAAACAAATGAACGTTATGCGTGTGCTCTGCCAACTCTGACAATTGACTTTGACTTTTCCAGGTTTTCGTTCTTCAAATACATCGCGATTTCAGAGGTTACTCGCTCACAAAGAGTAGCGTGCATCTCAAACCGGTAGCCGATTATCCAAACAACAAAAGAGTCGGTGGATCGACTCGCTCAATTGAAAAACGAGCTGTAAATATTCCGCTCCTCTCAAACGATTCCGCATGTTTGCGCTCGAATGTTCACAGCTCAACGGCTCTCGACGATTTCGAACACGAAATATCCTCGTCAATTTCAATTTCTGTTGCTTTTCGTGAGCCGCGTATCGTTTTGAAGTAACCTCATGTCTTCCAAGCTTCGATAACGTTAATTTATTCCCTCAACGCCGTCAGTTTCAACGGAAAATCAAGTCGTACTTCCTCGAATCCGAGGGAGAAAGTTGAAATTGTTCGAAGGAGGTAGTTTTATTTATTGGGAGAACGGTTAACAAATAGCGGGAGAGCACAATTATTTGCCGAGTGCCTTCTGTGGACCTCCGCGGCCTCTGAATGTCGGTTCTAATAGAACAAGAAGGGATCACTACAACTAGAGGAGCAACAGTTGAATGTTGACCCGTTGGTCTTCTCCAAATATTTATTCTACAATGTGTACCGCTTGAATTTTGTAGTTGCTTCACAAGCTGTGAAATGAACACCGACATCTATTTACGAACCTGCAGCAGGATTTTACTCTAATTCGGCTCCTTTGGAGGCTCCGTTCCGTGAGAATTAGCTTCAAGTTAATTGCCGGGCGTTTACTTTACCTCTTTGGCTTCAATTTCCACCGCGACATCGAGATCTCAAATCGCTCGAGTAACAATCTTCGACGCTTCATGAAACAGCGCAAATTGATTGAACCCAATCGCTAATTGTTTAATAGCTCACTAACAATTTTTTCAGCCCCCTCAAACCTTACCGCAAATCAAGGAAAGTACGAACGTTCAAGGAACAAAAAGAAACCTAATTGCTTTTGAGTACAATCTCACATCCAACCATTGTGGTAAGAAACCGAGTAAGGTAGCCGAAAAATCAAGAAAACAATGTGGAAGAACGCAATAAAATTTGTTTGTTAATGAACAAAAACAGCTGAGTAGAGCAATTAATAAAAACTGTTGAATGAGACGTGTTTTGAAATTATTCAGACGTAAGAGGTGTGAGAAAATTACTTGGACATCATTGAGAAATCAAAAAGTGTAAAAATGGCGGAGAAGTTCTTTTATTTAATTGATTTACGCAGTCAAAGTCTAATCGGTAACAAAAAGAATCTCGAGTTTCAGAAGCGGGAGTTTCCCGGGGTAATTCTTCCTGACAAAAGCGACGAAGAAAAACTCTCCCCATTTTCGAGATATTTTTTGCTTAGAGTGAATCTCTCGTGACCCCTATTAGAAGGTTCCAGAGCGAATTTTGCTGGTTTTTGACGAATCTTTGCGTTTTCACGGAACGTAGACGAAAAACGCTGGATTTATACGTACGCAGAGTGTAGAAGAGAAGTAAGAATTGGAAAAAATACGATGTGAAAGATAGAATTAGGAAACAATTGAGCATTTATTCAATACGTGAGAGAAATAGCGTAATTTGACAGATCGAGCCGAGGAACAAGAGCAACATCCAGCAAAGGAAACTGCGGGACGGATCCGAATGTGCCTCGGGCGGACCAACATCTATCGACCGTTTCATTAGAATCCACTGGCAGAGTGGAGAGGGTTGGGACGACGGATCTCAAAGTACACGTAATCAACTGCTAATGAGCGTTAGGTCATTGTCTTGTGAGTTCTCATTCGATCTGATTGGGAGCCGGATCTAACACAGCCTCTTGCTTCTGTTGAAACAGCGTGACACGTTGTATTGCTACCACCGAAAGGGGACCCTGGCTTGATCATTTCATGTCTCTGGTCGCACCTTCACGAGTGACCGCTCACGCGTCGCTGTTACAGAATTGAATAGAGGGTGTGACAGGGGCCCAATGAAACGTCTCTATTTACTGCGCAGTTGTCTGATTACAAAACGACGCAACATACTAAATGTCATTCCTCGTTATGACATTCCTGGCAATTTTGAGCCCTTACGATTATGGGAGTCTTAAATTCCACCTGTGTGCTAGGTGATGTTAAACGTGGCAGAACTTCCGGTATGAGGGACGATTTGTGAGTGGTCTCGTGTTCAAAAGCGCTTGGAGCAGTGGCCGAAGATGGTCCCCAGGGGTATTGAATAATTCCAGCTCGCCCAAACCTATCTCCTGATGAAAAGCGATGATGGGGTGTTCTCTAGAGTGCAAATTAACAACTTATAACAAAATTCATAAAATTAAGATGCTCCTTCATCGTATGAATGTACAAGGCTGAACGAAAGGAAATAAGTTAAATAGTCGATGTTGACGAAACAAAGGAATGATACAATTCTGATGTTGGTTGATGTCTTCAGAAAGATGCGTCTCGACGGAAGTCCCGCGCGACTTGGTTCATTCCGTAGCAAGGAAAATAGCAACGCTCTTCCTTTGAGTCCATCAGTAACACAGATCATGGAGGACAATGAGATCATGTCGTTGGATGGGCATTTCCCCCACAATAAACAAATACCCCCCGACAACAATCCGCCCCTAGTCCGAAATGTGGAAATAGTGTTGAAAGGTTATTTAAATCACAAGTTCCCAGTGGAATCCGAAGACTGCGATAGGTAATAGTTAAGATTTGGAGTTTGTCAGCTTAGACAAACATTAATACGCAATAGTGAACAATTTATCGCCAACTGACTCCTAAGTTCCCGCGAATGTCGGAAATCGCAGTCGCAATGCACGAGGATCGTCTATCTGTTGACTTCACTCACCAATCTCGCCACATACGACAACCAACGAATTTTGATTCTAAAAACTTACATTACTCCCCATCAACTCGGATCACGAGTTTTACTTCTATCCCATTTCCTTTAACGTAACGCTATTCGTGTTGTAAGTATTAACAAAACTTTTTTTAAAACGGTGAATTCAACCCCTATTATAATTTATGTATGATACAGTTCCAATCTCTCTCCAATGTTTTTCGTTTGCGCAACTAAAAAGCTCATCGTTGGATCCTCCAGATAATAAATTTTGTCTTAAGTTGAATGCATAATCCGTGATCAGGCATTTACTGTGTGAAAGAGGAAGGATACTGACGCGGCTGAGCGTCTCTTCCCTCGTGAGTCCAAGCAGCAATCGAGCCGCTTGGAACAGCGCTTGTTTGAAGAAAATCAAAGTTTTCGGAGAGAAACAGGTTACGCATTTCCTGGTCGATTTTCTTCGGACACTTTCCCTTTTTCCCGTTCCGCAATATCACTCGGCTCTTTTTCCTAAGGAATACCGGTTCCCTTAGAATCGTTGAGCTTCTTTAGCTCGAACGACGGAGAAGACTCCAAGTTGCCAAGTCGGCGGATTTATTTATTTATTCTCGGCATGCCGTAAGTTAGGTAGGAGAAGACATTATTTTTGAATTTCAGTTCTTTTTTTTATCAGTATACTTTCTTTTTAATCAGTTTTGTGTTAGCGTAATTTCGCTTTTTTTTCTTTTCTTTTTCTCTCTTCTAAAATATAACATTCCTTTCTTGAATTTATCATATTTTGTTTTTATCCCGATTCATGGGTTCATCCCCACAAGTTATTTATTTTTTTTAACCTTTCCGTTCATTTTAAATTTCACAACGGGCGTTAGTTTATTCTGTTTATTGCACTCATTTGGGATTGAGAGAGAAATTGATTGAAGGGCGTGAGAAAACAAAGATGAACTTGTGCTGAGTGACTCCTGGCACCGGTTGATCGTGGTCTAGTGGATAAGACAGTCGATTTATAATTCTCGACGTAAGTCGAGGATTGTGGATCGAAACTTCGGCGCGATTGCCATAATTATTGAGTCAGCAGTTCTTCAAAAGCATCTCCAAACTACCTCAGTACAAACTAATTCGTAATTAAGTAATGCCGAATTGAATGTGAGTAAACTGACGTTGTCTTCTAGCATTCCCTATCAGTCTTTTATTCATTTTGAACGACACCTATGTTTAAAGTCTGTAATGGTTTGCGGCGGACTTTTTCAAACCCCTCACCTTCAATGGAAATCTGACACTTAGGGCCGGTTTATCAATTCTTTAGTTAAAACGTTGATTAGGTAGCGATCTGTTAACGATAATCATGGAGTGAAAAAATTCTTGAGCTCGGATCGCGTTCATCAATCGGCAATTGACTAATAGTTAGCTAGCGAGAGTTTTAACGCGGGGAAAAAGGGCTGCCACTACGCTCAAACGAGAATCCCTCGAACGAAGAGGCGACTTGGCGAGTTTTCCTCCAAAACAATGTGTTGGAGAGTTGGTACCATTGGGCCGCCTTCGTTTGCCGCCTGTCGATTTCATTATTTGACATCTTCATTCGAATACCCAAAATATCAGTTGCAGAATTGTTAAATGATATATTTGTGATCTTACTTGATACTTTTCTCTTTTTTTTCCAATTGTTTTCTTATCTTTCCTTGCTTCTCATTCTTTTCTTACTCCTCTACTTATTGTGTAGCTCCTTTTTCGTATTGTGCTTATTTTCGTTAAGTGTTTGTCGTGAGTTTTTCCGTCGATTTTGGTTTATTATTCATTCTGTTTTCGGTCACGAAAAATTTTTTACAACCCCCCCTCAAAATTTGATACTTTACGTTTCAAGACTTGGAGATTCCAAATTTGCAATGTCCGTTCGCCGTCCGCCATCCGCCGTCCGGGCCGTTTTGTGCCTTTAACGTGGTCTAAAAAATTCTTTCTTTCGCCCAAAAATCCGATTTGGTATCTGGTTGTGCCCGCCATCTCGGCAATCCGATTGGACGAAGCCCATGATTGTTATGGGCAAAAAACGGTTAAAAAAATTAACGAAACGCAGTACAACACGGGAACTACAGCGGAAGTCAACGTCTCATTAAAAAACCACCCGCGCTCGCTCGCCTCCCAACGACGCCGCCACTCAACTCCCCTTTCGACTTACAACGGGTTCGCTCAAAGCGCCCCCGTTCCAATTTTCCGACCCGACGGGGCAAAATCATCAGACGTTTTGTTTCCGTAGTTCCATTGTAGTCAGGTCATGTTTCGTATGGTTTACTAGTATTCGATGCTGAATCGAATGGGATGGGGGAGCAGTAATACTAGGTCAAGCTGTTCATGAGAATAATAAACCATTGTGTAATAATTTGCTGGGTTTTATAACTTTCCGTCGTGAGCGGGGCAAGCATAAGTAAAAAAATGTTCCTTACAGAAAACGTCACGTGTATTATTCAAAATTAATCATACACCAAGCAACTTTAAAAAATTTGAAAAACTATACATGATGCTTCTCAACACCAAATGTGCAGTGTTTCACTCAAATTGACATTTTCACGTGTGTACAGTCAATAACACCAGTGGTAAAACGCTCTTCGGGCTTTTGAGATTTTTTCTTCTCCGAATATCGTCTTTAAGAAAGTAGGGGCAAATGAACAGTGGTCTGGGAAACTAGTTTCACAATGAGGGAGCCAGGAGTTTTACTAACGCCACAAAAGTCGCCTACAGCTATTAGCATCGAACCTGCAAAGAGAAAACAAAAATGGTTATTTACGTGCTCTACTACCACATAATTCTAAAATGTATACGAATAATCGCGTTGAATTGTAATGCCCATTTTCTTCAAACAGCCTCATTAAAGTAGGATGAGAGCTACGTGATTGGCAACAAAGACAATTTGATTGAGTTTTCTTCAGATATTTACGTTTCAAACTTTTCCAAAACCCCCATTTCAGAACATGGTGTGTGCGATTGTGGACACGATTCAGAGAGAATGACTGAACCCAGTCAACTCACGCTTGATATTCACGATCCCACACCCAAATTAGACGATGACACAAAATTATAGTTTTCATTGTGGTCAAAACGCATAATTATCACCGCCATCGTTCACGTCAAATTCGTGTTGGGAATCCAATAAGGTACGAAATAGAATTTCAATCATAATCAGCAACAACCAAATTACGGCATTCAAACAGCTAATTCCAAAAGAATCAAAACAACTTCCCACAACATAATCGTCTTGGCATAGTCTCGTCAAACGTTACTCATTATTGGTTACTCAAACAATGACATAATGTAATTAGGGATAACTATAGATTCCTCGACGTTCTCCTTTATCAATTTATACGTACACATTGTGAACACCATTGCACTATGCTGCATTATTAGTGCATTGGGCCGAACGTACGAGGGGACTAGAGAACTCGTGATTAGTCGAACCCATTTGGACTAAAAGAATTGAAACGTAAGCATTCGATGAAAGCTCTTAATTACTTTTCGAACTTGACGTAAGTTATATCATGCACATAAGTAACGTGGTAGGTCGATAAAATATTAGGTCTGTACTTACCGAGACCGTAGAACCTGAGCGTTAAGGGGAGTTTCGTCATAGGCGTAATTGCGATTGCTTGGCGATTCTATTCGCGTTCGAATTAGCGGAAGTACAAACTCCGTTGTTTCTTTCGACAACCGGAACCTAGAATGGAAATCTACGTCGTCGAGTGTGTCAAAATATTCAGTTCTCTGACGGACCTGGTACGGCCTTCTCTCCCACTCAAGAAACGCGTATACCTCTTCGTCGGAGAAATCAGAGTCAGACAGATCGTAGTCGAAGTCCATTGTTAATGCAATGATTTAAAATTTAGGTGACGAAAACCCAATAGAATAGAATAGTAATAAAATCGTGAAAGCGCAAACGAAAACAGAACGAGGCTAGCGAAACACAACCGAAAATGGCTGCCAACAAACTAACCGATAACGATTAGTTATCCGATAACTAAAGAGCGAAGAGACGAGTTAAAACGTACCAAACAGCTAGCGCTAACGCGGTGTCAAAGTGAATTGATGAACGCGTATTCGGGAGTTAACGAACGATTTGACTTAGTCAACCTTTAGTCGAGCTAGCAAATGACATTGATAAACTGGCCCTTAACGTTTCAAGACCTGGGGATTTCAAATCTGTATAGACCGCCCGCCGTCCAGCCCATAATTCGCACTTAACTTGGTCAAAAAGTCCTATCTGTGTCACAAAAATTGCGTTTTGGATCTATTTGTGCCCTGTGACAATCCGATCGAAATAAACCCATGAGTATTACGATTACAAAATTAAACAAAAACGAAATTTTGGCCGTTTTATCTTGTTTGGTATCGTTTCCTACGTATTTTTCGATACTGAGACAACTAGGGTGAGTCTGAGAGGTGTGGGACTGCGCGTAGGTGGAAGGTTGCGAGGAAAATTTCACTACTTGAAGGAACTCGCGGAACTAGCGAGTTATCGTTTCTCCACTGCCTGAGCTCATCTTCTACACTGCCTCCCTGTCCCACTCCAACCACCAGTCAATTCGACTCGTCACGTCGCGCCAATTGCCTAGCGTCGCCTAGAAAGTGCTCGAGACCAAATAAAAAGAGAAAATGTTAGGTCAGTTCTGAAGGCTTAGTTGTTACGACTCAAATTGAGCGATCTGCCAATTTAAAGTCAAAATAGGCGCTAACAGAGATGGCAATGATTCCGACTAAAAACCCTGCAAATTATTACACAATGGTTTATTATTCTCATGAACAGCTTGACCTAGTATTAGTGCTCCCCCATCCCATTCGATTCAGCATCGAATACTAGTAAACCATACGAAACATGTCCTGGCTACATTGGAACTACGGAAACAAAACGTGTGATGATTTTGCCCCGCCAGGCGCTTCGAACCGTTGCGAGGCGAAAGGGGAGTTGAGCCGCCCGCCCTGCAGCTTTGCCGCCGTTTTTTATTGTGACGGGCGGGAGGGAGGGAGTTCAAACGACGAAACACTGTAGCTCCCGCGTTGTACTGCGTTTCGTTAATTTTTTTAACCGTTTTTTGCCCATAACAATCATGGGCTTCGTCCGATCGGATTACCGAGATGGCGGGCACAACTAGATACTAAATGGGATTTTTGTGTGAAAGAACGAAGTTTTTAGACCACGTTACAGGCACAAAACGGCCCGGACGGCGAACGGGGGACGGGGGACGGCGGACAGTGGACGGACATTGCAAATTTGGAATCTCCAAGTCTTGAAACGTAAAGTATCAAATTTTGAGGGGAGGTTGTAAAAAATTTTTCGTGACCGAAAACATAGGGTTATTATTCAGAATGAATAATAAACCAAAAATGGAGACTTTGCCAAATTACGCTCGACAATCCGCTCATGAGGACACGGACCTTCTCGTCGGTGAACATTGAGAGGCACGACGCGTTGGCAGCATTTGGGCATCACTGGAGAAAGTGTAAGTGAAATTCTTCAAACCTTCCGTGATCAAATATTTGTGATAGTTTGGAAGTGGCGAGTTTGGTGTTTTCCATGTAATATTTACTGAAAACGAAATCGCGCGAAGATGCGCAATGCAAAGCGAACTGTATTTGTAGTTCGTTGTAGGAAACAAATAAATATTGAGCTTTTTCAGGCGAATCAGGGGAAAACGCCCGAGAAATGACTGTACATCAAGTAGAATATCTGAACTCACTTCGGGAGTTGTGTGACATCACCGCACATCAATGAATTCAAACAACTGTTTTTATTTCAATTCAAACGTCGACCACTGATACCAACCGCCAATCTTCGAAAATAGGGCGACCGACCGTAGCTGGTCAACTAGTTTCTGACTCTCTTTGGCCTTTGATTCGAGCTTCTTTTGTACATCAAACGTGCGGTAGGAGACGCACAATACTCTTAACGTTGCAACGTTATTCAACCGATCAATGCGGAAAGTGAACAAATGGACCCCGATTCCTGCAAATAGGCTTCAGCTCGAGGGCAGGTTCCTATAATTTATTTGCAGTATTCTCTTGTACTGGGAGGTCTCCTAAGGGCGAAGGGCCAATAGGAGAATTCAATATTAATCGTGCGGTAGCGCGGAGGCCCAGACGAGATGATTTTGTAAATATTAATGATTCACCGTCGACGGACGAAGGTGGTCCTCGACTGGGAAATCTAATCAATTCCCTACAAAATCGAAGAGGTCTCGCTAATCAGGCCATCTCTCGACCTGCTCTAAACGCTGACCGCTGTGAGAGAGGTTTTCATTACAATTTGGCGTCAATGCGGTACACAGCGGCACTCTACGAGTTACTTTTGAAAATGAACTGATAATTTTCAACATTTAGACTAATTGAGTAGTACTGACTGAGGTTGTGAAGTACTGGCGACATTAAGTCAATGAATATCGATTGTTCTTCTACACAGGTACTTGAACATTATTTCAACAGACGTACTAACTAGCTATTTTACAATACATTCATTGGTTCGACTTCGTCCTCTCAAACCTCAGCTGTAGTAATCGCGTGAAACTATTTTAACTGTCGCGGCAGCTGTACTTGGTATTTTCACGATAAAAGAGGTGTGTGGGTCGTCGTGCTCAGGGTTTTTTAATTTTGCGAGTGTCTCACGACGGACTATAACTAAAATATTTCAGAGTGAACCATCGGGCGTTCCTAACGCACTGATATTAGGCATAATAGTGTTTCCATCAATCGACAGGGGAAGAGTCCTTGAATACTTGAAGGCCTGAAAAGGCTGCCCAACCGGTGATGGATTGTTTAACGCAGTTGCCACGATTTGAGGTGTAAGCGATGAAATATAAGAACACCACTCTGGCATTGAAAGGGTTTGATAATAAATTAAACGCCCCCGTACAAAACAAATCGCCCAGTGGCCGATCTCCCAACCCGTACGCACCCCAAAGCTATTCGGTAATCCTTTCTAAACGGTTGTGCGAGCTGTTTGGGGATTTAAAGAGCAACCTTTATTTCAAGTCAAGAAAGCCGTGTTTTTGGGACTGTAAGGGTTGTAGTTCCTTTATAGATATTTTTAGAGAAATATTTAAGAGGAACGAAATACTGGTCACTTAGTTAGACACTATTTACTACAGCAGTAGGGGAGGAATAAGAGGCAAAAGCCGGGAATGGCAGTTGTGGCTCAATTGGGAGTTGAGGAAGAAAACCACGCCCCTCAACCAATTCCCACTCCACCTCTCATCTCCACACCATCAATCATCATAGTGTAGTACGGCTTTCTTCATTCCCCAGGATCCAGCCAAATTTCTGGAAATAAGTCCCACACTCATAAACATCTAACTTTCGACCTCACCCACCAACCAATCACGTTATAGTACTTCATTCAATGTTCCACAGCGATACATTCATAGCTAAGCGGTAAGAGTGCCTGACTTCAAAGTGAGAGGTACTGCGTTCGAATCCCAAGGGGAAGATAATTATTTATTGGTATAAATAGAGTTATGTATAGTGCGACGCAGGGCTGGAGTCAGCGGAGCATGTACTGTATATATTTGCCAGTGACTAGCTACGGCACAGTCTCAGATTACTCAAAGCGTCTCTCCTGCATCTGGTTACGGTTGCAGAAATGGATCTCAAGGCTTCGTGCGAGAATGGTAAATATGTTAGGGTCGTCGCATCAGATACTACTAGCTCCATGGGACTTGTTGATAGAACTTAGAAGCCCCCACATGCACACCAGGAAGCCATGGAGTAGTCTCCGTTGCCATCAGTATGATTGGTTGACAGCTGTGGTGGGGGGAACGAACACTGGGTGTGGTATACCATAATATAACACGATTGGTTGAGAGACACGTACGATTGGCTAGTATAGGATTGGCTTTCTTTCCCAACTCCGAATTGAGCCTAAACTGCCAAATTATCAATTGGTTCTTCTCCAAACGCTTATCGCTAATTATTGGTTCTTCTCTTATCAATTCAGTTCAATTTTGAGTTAATTCAACAGTTCTCTTCCGATCTTTTTCGAAGGTAAACAGTACAGCCATTTTCGTCATTATTTAATGTACACCAAATAACCACATTTAATCATTATCATTATTACCTCAATCGACATTACTTAACATACAGTATTAACATATTGCGAGTTCATTATAAACAACGTTTAACGTGCACAAATCATTAGTATCGTGGAGCTCATATTTATACATTATTATTAACCTATAATGTGCATTTACAACTTTATTTAATCATTTTCCAGCATAAGTTCAGTAGGTTACACAACTTTCTCACATTACGTACGTAAGGAAAGTAATGACGTCGTGGTTTACAAATCCGAAGAAATATTTACAGAATCGAAAATATACAAATGAGGCGGTTAACGCGAGGAGTAAGATCTCCTGTGGACAATTAATACAATGTCGGGAAGTAAAAATTGGCGAGTTGCCTTCCACGAAGTTATGAACTAGCTAGTAATACGCAACACACAACTTTCCTCAGCCACTCCTACAACCAGCGATTTTTATCGTTCTAGCAACTAATTCAACCTGTTTTTCTCTCAGTTTGTAACGTATGAGCTCAACTAAACGTTGAATGTAGAAATTGGCAGCGCGTGCGTTACCTTTATTGAGTAACAATTGAATAGGTGAATCATGAGGCTGTCAAGGCCTTTTTTTAGGCTCACCGTTCGGGAATTTCAAGGGAAAACAAGTTTACAAAAACGTAGTCAAGGAAACAACGGAAGTTTGAATTCCAGAACGTCCCTAACAGTTTTCGTAAGAGTTGGATTTATATGGAAAACATTTCACTGCAGCCAATTTTTTTTCAGGAACTTTTGATTTTTACTCTCCAGCTTTCGTCATCTTCACAGTAGTGACAATTTTGTGTTACGTTAAGCTTGCTTGGAGCAGTTCACACGCACGATTTAATCCAAACCGTAAATCGTTCGTGAGAAAAAAAATTTAGGTGTTTTCGCGAATATGACAGTTAATTTTGAACCGACTCCATGCCGTTACCTCAACTTGGCATCGCACGTTAACCTCCAGGCTGAACATTATTTGACCAGGTTTGGTTCATCTGTTCTCACCGACACTCACAGGTTACTTGCTCTAATGGCGTTTTTCGTATTCGGAAGCCTAAAGAACGCAAATCTGAAGGAAACTTAATTTTTTCAGGCGATCACGTAACTTTTTTTCTTTTACTTCGTGAAGCCAAGGAAGGTAATAATCTTGTACAAAGGCAAACGGTTAGCAAAAGTCCAACAGTTTCTCCGTCCCTGAAGCTGCTGTTCGGGACTCCAATGAGGAAAATTGACGTGATTCTTCCGCAATATCCCCCTTAATTTCAGAAAATATTGGTAACTTTTGTCATAAGTTCTCTGAACGGTTCTGTTTAAATCTTCAAAATCTTGTTTGGCGCTCATGGCCAAACAGCGCGCCTCTATATTGACAATTCCTGCTCTTGCCTATATAAACAGGCGATATTTATTTATTTAGTTTACTTCTATACTTTCCTTGGCTCTACAAAGTAGAAAGGAAAGTTATGTAATCGGCTGAAAAAACAATTTTGAGTTCTCTTCAGATCTTTACGTTTCAGACCCTCCCGAGCCCGAAAAACACTATTTGGGAAAATGGTCTGTGTTTTTGCTTTAATTTATTTGCATTATAAACGTAGTTTAAATATAGTGAAGTGACACAGTTTGTGCGGTCTTGAACGGAACAAGTAAGCCGCGACCAGAGGTCTACCGAGGCCGCCATTCCTCGATATTCGTCTGCCCAAGTGACACGACGAATCTTTTTTTTTTTCTACCCGTTTGAACTTTTCTCCCGGCAGGTTGTTCCAACTGCAAGCTGTACATTCCTTGCCGGAGCCCTCAAACTAAGATAATTTCGAAGGATTCTACCGTTAAACAACATCCAGATCAGCCCATCCGATCACAAAAAAAAAGTGGGCTGTACCAATAAATAGCCGCGGATTGCCATAATTTCTCCTTCAGAAGGTCGGACGATTTAATTTATTTGCAATTTTATTTTATTACGTTAGCGCATTTATTTTTCATTTATTCAATTTGGGTGAATATAGTTGGAAGGGAAGCAAGTTTGAAGGCTTCTGTTTATTGTGGTTGTATTATCCTGTTGCCCCTAATAAACAAATATATTATACTACACAAGTATTTCTGTATAAATATATTTTTTCCAACGATTCAAATCAAATTTTCGCAGGTAACCCAGAGTCGGTAGATAAAAACCGAATTGTACCAAAAGCCGCTTTTTACTTTCCTTGGCTCTACGAAGTAGAAAGGAAAGTTACGTAATCGGCTGAAAATTTTTTTTTGAGTTTTCTTCAGATCTTTACGTTTCAGACCCTCCTGAGTCCGAAAAACACTATTTGGGGAAATGGTCTGTGTGTATGTGTGTCTGTGAACGATTTTTAGTGAAAACCACCGTACAAAATCGGCTCAAACTTCATATCTCGCCCGCAGGTCATCATGAAACGCCAAAATAAGGGTTTGAAAAAAATCCACCGAAAGTTAACTATCGTAGTGATCAAAACACCAAATATTTTTTTTCTCAAAAACGGCTCTAAGGATTTTGATTAAATTTTTTATGTTGGTAGCTCTCAATATGGCAACTATACCATGAAATTCTCATTTGTGGGAAAATTACGAGAGCAGCACAATAAATTACCAAAACTTTCGACGAATTCGATTTTAGCGCCATTTTTAGAGAAAACCACCGTACCAAATCAGCTGAAACTTGATGTCCAGCCTACAGGATACCATGGGACGCAATAATGAGGGTATGGGCAAAGTCCACTGAAAGTTAACTATAGTCATGATAGTGATCAAAACACCAATTTTTTTTCTCAAAAACGGCTCTAACGATTTTGATTACATTTTTTACATTGATAGCTCTCAGTAAGGCGATGATATTATAAAATTCTCATTTGTGGGAAAATGACGAGAGCAGCACAATCAATTATCAAAATTTTCGACCGCGCAAAAGCGTTTTTCGCGCAGTTTTTTCCTTATAAACTCCGCTGGAATTCGTGTAGAATGTTAAAAAAAATTGATATTGTAGTCCAATTCAATACCTAAAGGGTGAGTGTTTAAAAACGTTCATGAGATACATGGGGCTCACTCCAGAAATTCCTGAACTTCAACTCAGCCGTTTCGCTTACTACCAGTTCTAACAGTTATTTTCCAATAACTCTGCAAAAGTGATTACTATCCTTTTTTTTTAAAATCGTGTTTACAGCCTCGTTAATTATCTGTGTACCAATTGCTCTATGATGGTCCTGCAATGAGTACGAGCAGCACAATAAATTCCGGAACTGTAAGCGCTACCGCTTCCTGCTGCTGTGACGTGTTGTTTGACCAAGTTCAGCGGAACTGAGTGATAAATGAATTGATTAAAAGGAATTAGCCATGTACAAAGTGAATTGACGGAGAGCTAAGGAAAGTTGTGTGTTGCAACGCACCAGATATTTTTAAACGATGCCAACTTGCCGGAGAATAGACATAATTTCGTCATCTCTAAATATCGTTCTGAAGATCGAATGCACTGAGAAACTAGATAAAACACGTCAGAAAGTGACATCTTAGAAGGTGCCTTTTTTCATAAACGGCTCGAATTGATTTGACTTTACTCTCAAGGGGTTCCCCGCAAGCGTTTCTGTACAAAAAGTCGCTGTGACGGAAAAACAGTTCTAATAATAAAAGCGTATTACTGAATTATGTGGGGGTGAGGAAAGCTGTGCGACGCATCTCATCAACGATTTAAAAGCTTATGCGATAGTGCCGATAATAACGCATTAATTTCGAACCATTTCATCGAGACGAAGGATCCAGTCAGCGCGAGTTGAGTCAATTAACGGGCATTTTTCCTCATGAAACCACACAGAACACAGGATGTAACAAGCAACGAAAAATAACGATAGTGCGAGAACTGGTTTAACGCAACGAGGATCGTGCGTCAGACACGGAGACAACAGACGTCATCAGCTCATAAACAGGACGTCAATCGTTAGGGTTTCGCTTGGTTCTGCCGAATTTGAAGACGCTGGGGTTCGAGTTTGATTCCCGTTCCACGGCTCTCCTTCTGAATCTCGGTTCCACCCCTCTCGCCAGCCGATGGTAATTTATTCATAGGTCTGGTCATGAGAACGCAGTGATTAGCCGCAGAGGGTCCTCAATCGTTCGTTTCAGGGGGTCTACGACGTATGAGCTACTGAACACGTTCGTTTCATCGCTTTGGGCTCCGCGGCTTCAAACGATTTGCAACTCCCTTCTTCTTCTGCGTGTTTCAATTGTTCAAAATCCCGACATCCCCCGATCAGCCCTCATCCACGTCAAACATCTGCCTTTCGCTACCTCACACTCCCTTTACAAACACTCGCTCCTGATTTTTATTTTGACGATCGTTATAATTATTAGGGGGAAAACGGGCAATCCAAGAGCAAATTTCTATCGATCATCAGATAACCTCCCACAGTGCCCACATTCGCACCCTAATCTTAATCTGCAAAGTTTGAAAAGTGCGCTGGTGTCCTCCTGCTATTCTACTCTAAGCTAAAGCGAGGCATTTTCGTGGTTCTGCCAAGCGAGGGAGAACTTCCGTTGACTTCTAAAATTCAGAAATACCGTTTGCTGCCGTCAGCCACTGTGGCTAGTGAGTTCGGAGTTATAAAACAACACAGGTACAACGTTTTTTCTAGTTAGTAACTAAACGCTTCAATCATTAGTTCACATCAGCTTTTATTCAACTTTCCTCAAACTTTGTCATTTCCGACTAGAATTCAATTTTTTATATTTTAGGGACCATGATGCATGTTTTCAAGGAATCCCTGGCAAAGTTTCATCCCTATCTCTCCTGGCTTAACGAATCCGCGTCAAAGATCACGAATCAATTTCTGAGGATGACGAGCATCCCGGGGATTTTCAAATGGACGTAAGCGGTAGAAACGACGCTGCAACATATCGGATGTCCTTCACTTCAAAAGATGAAGATTTCATTGCGAAGCATTCGAACTTGAGGCGTGAGGTCAAATTGGTTGCATTTTACAGGTTCTAAATTCCAACATGCTCGAAGGTATCGATACAGTGGGAAGAGAATTGCAATCACCAAAGAATGCTGAGATGAACCCTATTAATCATCGCATTGGAACGGTGTAAAAATATTTTAGGAACTATAAAATGAATCTGCTTTTATACGACTGAATAGACAGTATTTGTCAACAATGTAACGGTATCTTGAAGTGTATTCTCGAATTATGTCTCCTTCAATCCTGCGTCCATCGTTTTCAAACGGCTTATTATTCTCATGAACAGCTTGATCTAGTATTACTGCTCGGAGACCCATTCCATTCGACTCAGCATCGAAAAACACTAGTAAACCATACGAAACATGACCTGACTACAATGGAACTACGGAAATTAAATATTCCCCCGGCGCCAGGCGCCCGTAAACGTCTGTAGGCATTTATGATCCGATGTAGGGGTATTCGGAGGAAGTGCCGGCCTCATCGGCTCTAACCTTCCTCCGCCCTGTCGGGCAAAAAGAGTCGAGGACATTGGGACAGGGACTTCCAGCGAGCCCTCGGCAATCGTCACGACGTTGCGAGTCGAGCGGGCGGGCAGTTTTGATGGGACGGAAGGGAGGGAGGGAGTTCCAACGACGAAACGTTGACTTCCACTGTAGTTGCCGCGAGTTCTTTCAATTAGTTGACTCTAATAATTACTGTAATTTCCCTATACGCAGTTGTACACGTCTGATACTCATTCCATTCGACCCAGAATGTAAAAATATCTTGAAAACGATACGAAACACGGCTTATTTGCGATTATACTGCGTTTCGTTAATTTTTTAAACCATTTTTGGTCCATAACAACCATGGGCTGCGTCCGATCGGATTGCCAAGATGGCGGGCACAACCAGATACCAAATGGGATTTTTGTGCGAAAGAACGGATTTTTTAGACCACGTTAAAGGCACAGAATGGCCCGGTCGGCGAACGGGTGACGGAGGATGGGGGACGGCGGACGGACACTGCAAATTTGGAATCCTCATGTCTTGAAACGTAAAGTATCAAATTTTGAGGGGGGGTTGTAAAAACATTTTTCGTGACCGAAAACATAGGGTTATTATTCAGAATGAATAATAAACAAAAAACGCTGCAAATTATTACTCACCGGTTTATTATTCTGATGCCAGCTTGACGCAGCCCCACACACCCGAAACCCATCCTATTCGACCCGTCCTGTATTTTCCAGACGATGCTAGGCAATTGACACGTCGGGACGAGTCAAACTGACGGGCGGTTGAAGTGCGACGGGAGGCTGTGCGGGAAATGACTGCGAAGGAGGAACGATAACTATACTGTCCCGTCAGTTCCCTCAAGTACTAGGAATTGCCTCACTATATTTACTGTGATTTCACTGTATTCCATCTAGACGCAGTTCCACATCTGCGCGACCCATCCTATTCGATTCAGCATCGAAAAATACCTCGAAAACGATGCCAAACACGACAACTGCCCAAATGTCGTTTAGGACTACTATTTGCCCATAACAACCATGGATGTGAAACTATCGGATTGTCGAGGGCCCGGGCACAACATCTACATACTAAATGATTTCTTTTGCGGAATAACGGATTTTTTATACGGTCAATTTTACGTTGTTCCGTCGTAGTGGTCATGATTACTGATATTTTTCGATGCTGAATCGATTTGTTATGCTTGCCCCAGGCGTTCTCAGAGAATTCCACCGGCCTTCCCTTTTTGGCTCTTGAGGCAAGATGTGTGGCTCTGGCATCTGGATCACGAGTCTGTTGATATATCCTTCTTGGTCTATTAACGCTTTGCTTGTGGGGATTAAGTTCTTCAGTCCCCCAGGTCTACCTCTTCTCACGAGGCAGTTTAGGTTAGGTGTTTGCAACACGCAGTTCACCTTCCAATACTCTAGAACATTGAGTCGCCATTTTGGGGTAGGGGTCTGTGGATTGAATATTTTCGTCTGCAATGCAAACTCAATAACCAGGCAGTTCCTCTGGGTTGCCTCTGGCACGACCCGTTATTTTGAGTAGTAGGCTATGAGGTACAGCTCTATGCACGCCGCACCTCTCCAAAACACCACGCCCCATCAAAGGCCGGGGATTCCAAAAGCGGTGATCGGCCGTTCACATCGAAACCACTCAGGGTTGTCCTGGTTTGGCTAGAGCACGCTCGAGTGGTTGAACTGGTGGACCGAAATGCCTGCGAAATGATTAACAACCAGCTCAAAGCTGCCTACTCCCCCAAGCGCTGGAATGTTCAGGTGAGTTAGTGCGGGAATGTCCAGAGACGGGTCACTGCAAGCAACTGCTGCCATGGCTCCCATTCTAGCTCCAGCCACCACACGTCCTCGCGATCCCAGACCGACGTACGTACCTGTTATTTGTACAGTGTTGAATGATTCTAACGGTTTTTAACCTATTCAAAGTCTATTCGTGACTCCTGGACGGAGGTGTACGGCTGACGGATGGTCAAGTGTGGATCTCGTGTAGAATGAGAGACCTGCTCTAATTTGCGTTGAAGACGTTAGCTCGTTTAAGGGGACCTAGCGTTACTGAGATGTGGCATGGCGCAACAAGACCACACCACTGTCCTAGTGAAGGCTACTACTGGTTGACCATAATGCTGGAACTTGTAGCACCGCTTTGGGGACTGGTATTTCCTAACGTTGCTTCGTTTTCAGGCTATTTTGAGGTTAGTCCTCACGTCAATCAAGTGAGTAGGCATGGGAAGCGGCATGCAGAGGCTGACGCTTCGAGCTTCAACTCCTGTGGAACTCCGACGTTTTTTCTTGATGTATTATTTTTCCTTTCTTTTAGCCCCAGCTGGCTGCTGTTGCGCTCAACCCTATACCGGGTGGAGGGGGGGGGGCTCAGTTGCAACTACCATTGCATATGAGTACCCTCCCTGTGTTTGAGGAACTAGCTGTAGACCTATCTCCTGCCTTTGGGATTGAACCAGGCTGTTTGGAGCCGCTTTACCATTTGGGGCTTCGTTCCTTTGGTAGGTGGGCGGGTTTCCGATGCCCAGTTACCTAGCTCAGGTGGCCAGCCTGGTTATCTACCCAGATCTCTCATTGAACCTGCGGCGTTCCCCCTCACACGTGCCAGTTGACATTCAAATACAATACAGCCCACTTCTCATCAACTCACATCCACTCGTTTCTTCGCCAGTATTTTATTTCCACCTTTCTCTTTCGTACCCCACGCGTTGCTTTCTACGCCGTTTGCTAAGAGTTGGAACATCCAGCTTACAAAGTACAGCATTCACTAGAATGATATCTGATGAACCATCAACGTAAAAGATGCAAGCAATTTCTTAACAGGAATAGACTTTGTCTCAAATCAGAATTCATCTCACAAGTTTCATTTCAGAGTTTGCTGTTATGTAGAAGATGTAACGTTTGCTAAGAACATTTCATTTGTACTGGAGAGATTCACAAACACTCGACTCAAAGTATAACTACACTTTGCTTACTCAGGTTCCCGACTAGTCCCCCCTCCCCACCACATTCCTCACACCCCTCCTCCGTAACTCCCGACGAAATTAAAAACCAGGCAGCCAATGTTTAAACGCGAGTAGCGAAATTATAAAAACGGCGAGAAAAATACAAAGCCCTGTTAACTTAATCACTTCGCACTTCTTAAATTAAAAAATGGGGGGAAGGAAGGGGAGAGAGTGAGAGGGAGGAAGTAAGAAGGCGTGGAGAAGTGGGAGAAAGGGAGAGAGAGAGAGCGAGAAGAAGAGCGATTAATATACTAATTAAACTGACTCATTCCCGACGAGAGGTTTCGAAGCACTGAAGCAAAACTGGAGTTACTCGGAAGGAAAAGTTTTCTTCCAGTTCAGAAATTAGATGAGGATATATGAAGGAAAACGAGTAAATATGTAAAGAAGGCCAAGTAAACAGGAAAGTTGCCTTTTGATTAATTAGTGGCAACACTGCTATCTCAATTTATATAAAGAGAGAAAGCAGGTAGAATTTGCCAAAGCTTCGGCTCAGAGGACTCGAGTATGGCGGTGCCGCCTTTTTTTTCAGACAGCTCCGGTGAATAAAACCGTGAGTGCCAAACTAACGAGGTGGGAAGTGGAGGGGGGAATCGCTCAGCGAGACAAGGCGACACTAATATTTATCTGAAAACACTGACACTGTTTTCCGTTTCTGGTTGTGTAGCTCCGTGCACTCGAGATATCCAGTGTTCGCTGCAGTCTTTGACAGCTCCTTTTTCTTAAGTAATGCATTTATTCAAGAAGATTACAAAAAAGATACAAAAAGAAATGCAAATACTACATAATGCGTTCCCCCCTCGACAAGTACAAACTTGTGCTGAGGAGAGGAGTCGTATATAACTTTCTAGCTACAAATTAATAGGTACAAATCGCAGATCTATATAGTACAATATACTGAATTATATGATAGATAGTTCATAAAAAATCAGAAAAAAAGTTAAAAAGGAGAATCACCTGAGCATTTCCACGCGGACGTACTCTTTGATGCGCCGCTTGAACCCTGCTAGATCATTTAGCATCTTTAATTCCTTTGGAAGACTATTAAACAGCTTTATTCCATTGTACGCGAAAACATTCTGACTTCTAGTGGTGAAACTAAAAGGCAACTTCAGTGTAAGGTTACCAGATGACCTCGTCTGCCCATAATTTTTTTCAAAATGAGATAAATTTTTGAATATATGGATACAATTTTGTTAATTAAATGTGACCTGGTTCTGGGTTATCTTCCCAGGAGCATGCCCACGCTACCAGGCGCGACCACGGGTTGTGGATAGTGGAACGGCCACGGCATTGTTCCCAGGGGCATGTCTGCGGCCAGCTGTGAATAAGGACAGCATGCTGACTGAATAAGCAGCCGCAAACAATGAGCAAAACCCAAGAGATCGCAGAACAAAGTACTCAAGGGCAAACGGATTTACATTTTCTCAGACAGCCTTAAAGGCCATCGCAGCCTATAGTTTTAGGTCTAAGCTGGCATGGGAATGCCTCCATGCGCTCAAGCAGCTCGGCGCCCGTAACAGGCTCTCCCTCATTTGGGTGCCGGCTCAAAGGGGGCATGAGGGCAATGAAAAGGCTGACCGCCTCGCGAAAAGGGGTACAGAATCCCTACCCATCGGGCCTGAACCACACGTAGGTATGACGAAAAGTCACCTGAACCGTCTGGTTGCTCGATGGGAGATACAGGAAAATGGCGCCCATTGGCATCGCCAGCCACGACTAAGACCGGCGAAAAGGCTTGTCACGCCTTCCTGTCAAAGGGCGAAGGCGATGCTGACACTCTCTAGACAAGATCTGAGAGTACTGATAAGCTGCCTCACCGGGCACTGCCCACTCAGATACCACCTCAGCAAAATGGGCATCTCAGAGGCAGTGGAGTGCAGACTGTGTGATGAGGAGGATGAGACGGCAGAGCATATCCTATGTGAATGCCCTGCCATGGCAGCAAAACGCTTTGAATACTTCGGTCAGGGGACCACTGAACCCCAAACCGTAGCGGAATCTGCGGGGAAGGACATACTCAGCTTCCTAAGGGGGGCGGGTATGTACGACGCCTTATACTAAGAAAGGGCCAGCGTCACAATAGGCCCATATGCGGCCGCAGTGACAAAGGGACTTGTCCCACACGTCCTCGGGTAAAAAAAAAAAAAAAATTAAATGTGAAAGATGACCAATACCTCGAATGTCTTAAAAACTGCCGAGGAGGGGAATCTCATTTTTTTACGCAGTAAAATTTTGATAATTTTTTTCTGGGTTATATGCAAAGGCTCTAGGTAAGTTTTGGAGGCCGATCCCCACACAAGAATGCCAAAGGATATTAAGGGTTGTACTTGAGCATGATAGAACATTTTAAGTGAAATAAATAAAATTAGAAATAAAGAAAATTTATTCATAGAAATAAAATTTCGGATTTCAAGGCACAGGGGTATGCCTTTGCAAAGTCGGTTGCATATATTGTCAATATGGTACTCACTCCCTCACTCATCAGGGAGGCAGCTGCAGGGCATACGACTCCGCTCGAGCTGCAGGACCAATGGCATTTCACCGTGGCACACATTGGGGCCCATGTCCTATCTCCCCAGCGAGCCTGTTGGGGGCCCGCTTAGTGTCCCCATTGCCTCACCCCCCTGGGTTTGGAGGAGGGGGGTGCCTGGTCGGGGATCGAACCAGAGTCCGCCTGGCTCGGAAGGCCTCACGCCCCAACGCGCTTGGCCACCGCGCCCCCAACGGGCGCATATTTCCAGGACAAACATTGGTCCACTACCACTCCCAAATACGTAGCTTGTGGAATCTGCTTGGTACCAGGGCTACTGCAATCACTCGCAGTACAGGTTGACACAATGTGGCATGTAGTCGAGAAATCCATGACGTCGTTTGGCTGCCACTGACTCCTTTCTCTCCGCACTTCCCCCACTGATTCCCTAATGTTTGGCCCCTTTTGACTGAACCGAGGCGCTTCTCTCAGGTTTATTTCTAACCCCAGACCTGTTGACTTTTTCTTTTTAGTTTATTATTCATTCACAATAATACACCTGTTTTCGGTCAGGAAAACGTTTTTACACCCCCGCCCGGATCAAATTTTGATGCCATCGGCCCAGTTTGTGCCTTTAGCATGGCGCACAAAAACCCTATTTGGTATCTAGTTGGGCTCGCCTGCTTGGCAATCTGATTGAACAAAGCGCATGGCTGTTATGGGTGAAAAACTATTTTTTTAAATTACCAAAAACACAAATTTGGCAGTTTTATCGCAAATACGGTATCGTTTTCTTGGTATTTTTGGATTTCTTAGAAGTGTACGACTGCGTCTAGACGAAAACTAGTGAAATCACAGTAATTATAGTGAGCCAATATGTGTGTGTCTACTAATTGAAAGAACTCCCGGGGCAATAAATGCGGCGAAAGTGATCGTCTCATCATTTGTACTCCCCCTCTCATTAAAACCACCTGCCAGCTCGGCTCGTCACGTCGTGCCAATTGCCTACTGGCGCTTATGGAAGCCAGGAATATTTAGTTTGCGACGTTCCGTTGCAGTCGGGTCATGTTTCATGTGGTTGACTGGTATTTTTCGATGCTGAATCAAATGGGACGAGTCTCGAAGCTATGCAAGGGAATAATAAACCATTGAGTAATAATTCGCAGCGTTTTTTACTTTCCTTGGCTCTACGAAGTAGAAAGGAATGTTATGTAATCGGCTGAAAAAACAATTTTGAGTTTTCTTCAGATCTTTACGTTTCAGACCCCCCCGAGTCCGAAAAACACTATTTGAGAAAATGGTCTGTGTGTGTGTGTGTCTGTGAACGATTTTTACAGAAAACCACAGTATCAAATCCTTTCAAACTTCATATCTCGTACGCAGGTCATCATGGGACGCCAAAATAAGGGTTTGAACGGAATCCACCGAAATTTAACTATAGTTATCATAGTGATCAAACCACCAAATATTTTTTTCTCAAAAACGGCTCTAACGATTTTGATTAAATTTTTAATTTTGATAGCGCCCAATATGGCAACCACACCTTACAATTCCCATTAGTGGGAAAATGACGAGAGCAGCATAATAAATTGCCAAAACATTCGACGTAATCGATTTTAGAGTGGTTTTTAGAGAAAACGACGGTACCAAATCCCCTCAAACTTGATATCTAGCCCGCAGGTTACCATAGGACGCCAAAATAACGGTATGAGCAAAATCCACTGAAAGTTAACTATAGTCATTATAGTGGTCAAAACACAAATTTATTTCTCAAAAACGGCTCTAACGATTTTGATTAAATTTTTTATATTGATAGCTCTCAATATGGCAATAACACCATAAAGTTCCCATTCGTGGGAAAATGACGAGAGCAGCACAATAAATTATCAAACCTTTCGACGAAAAGCGTTTTTAACGCAGTTTTTTCCTTATATACTCCGCTGGAATTTTCGTTGAATGTTAAAAAAAATTGGTATTGTAGTCCAATCCAATACCTAAAGGGTGAGTGTTTAAAAACGCTCATGAGATATATGGGGGTTACTTCACAAATTCCTGAATTTCAACTACTGCCGTATCGCTTACTACCAGTTCTAAAAGTGTTTACCCAATAACTCTGCAAAAGTAATTACTATCCTTCTTCAAAAAATTTGAGTTTACAGCCTCATTAATTATCTGTGTACCAATTGCTCAATAATGGTCCTGCAATGAGTACGAGCTGCACAATAAATTCCGGAACTGTAAGCGCTACCCCTTCCTGCTGCTGTTGTGAAGTGTTGTTTGATAAGTTCAAATGAACTGAGTGATAAATGAATTGATTAAATAGAATTAGCCATCTGCACGAGTGAATTGACGTTGAGCTAAGGAAAGTTGTGTGTTGCAACGCACCAGATATTTTTCTCCAGGCTTCAGACGTTGAGGAGCTCTCAGTAGTTTTTTTCATCTCTTATATGAGTGGTTTTAGTTTAGACGGTTTCATTTCTTCGTCAGCTTTTGACGACATGATAATTCAGACATTCTATCAGATTAAATCTCGACACCGAACCAGGTTAACATGGAATCTGTGTAGTAGCTTCTTAGATATACTCAAAGTGACTGCTTTACGAGTTCAGTTTGCAAGCCAGAACAGCTCTTGATGAGGGAGCGTAATACTTTCAACCATCTCGTAATCAGTCCATCCATCTTGCAATATGGTCAGCACTATTGCTCCCCGGTCAGGAAGGTTTTCAAAGGTCACTGGTGTACCAGAATGGCCGCCTTTCAGAAGTTGACCCTCGGGAGTAGAGTTTGGAAGTCGTTGGAGAGACTTGACAAAAAGGCTTCGTACTTGTGTTGCTTGTTAGAACTTGGTGATGTCTGAAGTTCCTCAATAGCTGCGCTGCTATGCTCTCCCGCAACTCGCCGAATCGATAAAACAATTCATAGGCAGCGATGTGTCGGAACATCCCAACTCGAGATTAGAAGTTGTATAGTTTTGCGGGCGGCCGCCTCCGATTGCTATCTCCCCCCCTTCTGCGCAACGTTCTCATGAAAAAGCCATTTAGGCTTCATCTGCCCAACCGTTGTGCGGTCACACGTCGAGTCGGCTCTGCTCCTATCGTCTCGCACTCGCTCATCAAAAACCAATTTGCTGCCGTCGACGCCCCACGCGCTCAAAAACGATCATCTCAGGCTGAGTGTTTTACGAACGTCGATGGGTCTCTTTGAGCGTTCAAAACATCGCGGAAGCCATTCTCATGGGAAAGTGGTACTTTTTAACGAGTTTTTAACAAACCCTCCAATTTCCATGGGTCATCTCGAAGTACGGATGGTGTGATACCGGACAAAACACATCTCTCAATTTGAATGGGTGGCGCGAAATACCAAATTCCAAACATTTCCAGAATAATCAAAACTGAGCGGTTTTATCGTTGTAGATCAGCGGGAGTTTGTTCGCAGCAGAGCGACGGTAACTAATCTGCTGGTACTGCGGGATGGTGTCCAGAGTGACGCGGCATCGATTACATTACGCCAAGGCTTTCGACAGCCTTTACGTGCTCAATTCCTCTCATTCCTCGGGAATGCAGGGCCGCTTCACGGATTGGCTGGGGAGCCTCGGTCGACGCCTCAGAGTTCGATAGCATTCGTCGTAACACCAGGGATTCCATTGGGAAGCCATCTATATTACTTTCCGCTACCTCGAAGGGAAAGGAAAGTATAGTAATCGTGCCAACAAAAAAAATAGGGTTTTCTTCAGATCTTTACGTTTTGAGGCCTACTGAGTCTAAAAAACCTAATTTTGGCGCGTGGTCCGTGAATTGAGCTGGTTCTTTTGGTTTATTATTCATTCTGAATAATAACCCTATGTTTTCGGTCGCGAAAAATTTTTTACAACCCCCCCTCAAAATTTGATACTTTACGTTTCAAGACATGAGGATTCCAAATTTGCAATGTCCGTCCGCCGTCCGCCGTCCCCCGTCATCCGTCCGCCGTCCGGGCCGTTTTGTGCCTTTAACGTGGTCTAAAAAATTCGTTCTTTCGCCCAAAAATCCAATTTGGTATCTAGTTGTGCCCGCCATCTCGGCAACCCGATCGGACGAAGCCCGTGGTTGTAATGAGCAAAAAACGGTTAAAAAAATTAACGAAACGCAGTACAACGCGTGAGCTACAGCGTTTCGTCGTTTGAACTCCCTCCCTCCCGCCCATCTCATTAAAAAAGCCACTGCGCTCGAGGCGAGCGAGCGGGCGTCCCCACCTCCCGCTCTCACTTGCCTCCCAACGACGCCGCCACCCAACTCCCCTTTCGCCTTTTGCTTCGAGCGCCCCCGTTCCAATTTCCCCGACGTTTTGGTTTTAATACGATTCAATTTTTACTTTCCGCTACCCGAAGGGAAGGAAAGTATAGTAATTGGCCCAAAAAAAAAAATTTGGGTTTTCTTCAGATCATTACGATTCAGACCCTACTGAGTCTAAAAAACCTAATTTCGGCGCGTGGTCCGGGTGTATGTGTGTGTGTGTGTGTCTGTAGTTCGATTTGCGGGAGAACGGCTCATCCGATTGAGCTGGTTCTTTTTTTGTTTTTTTTTGTAGACACCAAAATAAGGTTATGGACGATTTCGGCCGATGGGAAGGGGGTGGGGAACGAAAATGTACCAAACACTAGAGTTTTTCGCATTTTTCTCGAAAACGGCTCTAACGATTTTGATTAAACTTTCAAACTATCTTCTCCTAATCAATACCTAACTTTTCTTCTCCATACATATCTCCATGAAAATACGGTGAACGGAGCAAATGCCCTGGAGCAAAAATAGGTTTTTACGCTTTGGCAAAACGGCTTCAGCGATTTTCACCAAACTCACAGGATGTTTTCAAATAGTTAATACCCACATATTCTTCTCAATAAATGTTCCTGTGACGGTCCATTGAACAGAGATAAAAATCAAAATGTGTCGCAAATAACGTTTTTTCGAACATTTCCGTGAATTCCAGGGTAACTTCTTCACCAGATGTGATAAATTCTAATGGAGTGTCTTTCAGTCACCCATACCCACATTTCGTTCTCTATAATTATTTCTGTATATATACGTTGAACGGAGATATAAGTCCAGTTAACTCAGAAAAGGAGATTTGTCGAATATTAATTTATCGGTATTCAATTTTCTCAAAAACGGCTCTAACGATTTCGATCAAACTTTCGGAGTACTCTCAGCTAACTAGTCCCTACATTTTGTTCATCATGAATGTTCCTGTAAAAATGCGTTGAACGAAGATATAGCACCCGCACATGCAGGTGGTGTTCGAACTTAAAGGGATTGCGGAAAGTTGTGTGTTGCTACGCACCGCTCGTTTTTCCATTTAATGAAACACGGGCTAAATAAGCCAGTGAAAAGAGTCATCTTCCTAAATAGTGAAAGAGCGGAGAGAAATAAAAGAAAAAATCCCCGCACGCGCGGTGAGTAGCAACACCCAACTTTCCGCCACCCTCGTAAGTTCGAACACCAGCTACATACGCGGGCGCTATATCTTCGTTCAACGCATTAAACAAAACGTAGGGACTAGTTAGCTGAGAGTACTCCGTAAGTTTGATCGAAATCGTTGGAACCGTTTTTCAGTAAATTAGAAAACCGATAAATTAAGATTCGACCAATCTCCTTTTCTGAGTTAACTTGGCTTATATTGCCGTTCCACATACCTATACACACATAGTTACGGAATATGAAATGTGGCTATGAGTGGCTTAAAGACACTTTACAAGAATGATCACATGTGGTGAAGAAGTTACCCTGGAATTTACGGAAATGTTAGGAAAAACGTTATTTTCGACACATTTTGATTTTTATCTCTGTTCAATGGACCGTCACAGGAACATTTATTCAGAACAATATGTAGGTATTAACTATTTGAAAACATCCTGTGAGTTTAGTGAAAATCGCTGAAGCCGTTTTGCCAAAAAGCGTAAAAAACCTATTTTTGCTTCATAGGCCTATATCTCCGTTCGCCGTATTTTCATGGAGATATGTATGTAGTACAAAAGTTAGGTATTGATCAGTAGAAGATAATTTGAAAGTTTAATCAAAATCGTTGGAGCCGTTTTTGAGAAAAATGCGAAAAACCCTAGTTTTTAGTACATTTTCGTCCCCCACCCTCCCTTCCCATCGGCCGAAATCGTCCATAACCTTATTTTGGTGTCTACGAAAAATGACAAACAAAAAAAGAACCAGCTCAATCGGATCAGCCGTTCTCCCGCAAATCGAACTACAGACACACACACACACACGGACCACGCGCCGAACTTAGGTTTTTCAAACTCAGTAGGCCTCAAAACGTAATGATCTGAAGAAAACCCAAATTTTTTTTGTTGGCACGATTACTATACTTTCCTTCCCTTCGAGTAGCGGAAAGTAAAAAACTCAACTAACCCGTACCTACATTTTATTCTGGATAAATTATTCCGAAGAAATGCGTTGAACTCAAATACAACGCCCGTACATGTAGCTTTACGGTGGTGGCGGGAAGTTGTGTGTTTCTGTGCACCAGATATTTTTGTTTAGTAACCTGTGCCCGCACTGTGTTCCCTGCTACAGCCGCCACACCTGATTATTGCATCCGTCATCGAAACGTGGAATTTGTTATTTAATAAAGAAATGAGTAGTTTCGAGTCGTGCGATGAGAGGTTGGAAATTGCTGAGTGAACCCGAGCTCTGCGGCAGATGTTCACATGTCGAAAGTCGCGGATTGTCGAAGGCGGTCTGGGAACGGCGGCGCGCGAGATGATCAGTGGGAACGGCCTGAGGAGCGTGAGGGCGGTTTGATGGGAGGGGGTGGGGGCGTAATGATCCTCTTCAACTATTCCGCAGGGACCAGTGATGTGGGGAGGGGGGGGGGACCGACCGCTACATGAAATATTCCGTTTGGGCAGCCTAAGGATCAAAGGGCTCGCGTTAAGTTGAAGGTTGAAGCGGCCGCGGCCTCCGATTGCGTGCGGTCCGAGTGTTTAACCTCCGCCGAGCGAATCCCAACGGTCTCCCGACGGGCGAGCGCCGGTTCAAACGCTCGCCCGGTTCTCAGGCTCATCCCGGAAGTGGTCGAGTCCGAAGACTCTCGAGTGAGTCACATTCGCCCGCTCGACGGTTTCAATTATTAAGTGGCCGAAGGGGCGGGGGCGGAAGGGTAAAACGAGTGAGATCCTTCGAAAGGGAAATGTCCCATCACGGCGGACGAGCTCCCGGTCATTACGCGTTTATCTCGGACGTTCGGCAGCTCCTAATGAGTCGGTCATCACCTGTGCCCTACCTTGGGCGACCTGCCATCGCCACGTGACCTGCGCCGCAATTACCTGAACTCCCTCGCCCCGCGGCCGACTCATCTTAATTTATTAGTCGCCCGCGCTCTCGAGCCACGCGACTCCGCCCCGGGACTGAATTGCTGGTTTGTTTCGCCCCACGGCATTTCAGCTACGCGGGAACAAGTTGCCCATCGCCACTGGAACCTCCCTCGGACCAAACCACTGCACCGTCACTTCCCTTTTGCAACGCACAACACAACTTTCCTCGGCCCTGCACTGATCGCGATCCAACTGATCACGGCTACAGAAGTAAATCGAGGCTAACCTGTTTCGTTCCCACCACGCTAGCCGAGATCAATGCGGAATGTGGTTGGGAGGCATTGGACTAATGAGGTAACAGTAAAGTAAGATAATCGGGCGTATATTCAACATCCGTAAACAAGCGTTGTGTGAACGCGAACGGTCCCGTAACCGTACATCCCGCAACAATCCAGATTTGACCAAATTATTGTTTGTAATAATTGTCTGAAGCCAAAGTGCCGAAGCAGAAACTGGTGAGGAGCATGGAGTGCAAATACGCTTACTCAAACTGCAAGAGCCACACTGGTCGAACAGGAAATATCTGGTGGGTAGCAACACACAACTTTCCTTAGCTCTACAACAATTCACTTTGTACATGGCTAATTCTATTTAATCAATTCATTTATCACTCAGTCCCTTTGAACTTGGTCAAACAACACGTCACAGCAGCAGGAAGCGGTAGCGCTTACAGTTCCAGTATTTATTGTGCTGCTCGTACTCACTCTAGGACCGTTATTGAGCAACTGCTACACAGATAATTAATGAGACTGTAAACTCAAATTTTTTGAAGAAGGATAGTAATTACGTTTGCAGAGTTATTGGGTAAAAACGTTTAAAACTGGTAGTAGGCGGCAGTTGTTGAAATTCAGGAATTTCTGGAGTGACCCCCATGTATCTCTTGAGCGTTTTCAAACACTCACCCTTTAGGTATTGGATTGGACTACAATACCAATTTTTTTTTTTTACATTCCACAAGACTTCCAGCGGAGTTTATAAGGAAAAAACTACGCGAAAAACGCTTTTGGTTGAAAATTTTGATAATTTATTGTGCTGCTCTCGTCATTTTCCAACAGATGGGAATTTTACGGTATCATTGCCTTATTGAGAGCTATCAATGTAAAAAGTTTAATCAAAATCGTTGCAGCCGTTTTTGAGAAAAAAAATTTGGCGTTTTGATCGCTATGGTAACTATAGTTAAATTTCGGTGGATTTTGCCCATACCCTTATTCTGGCGTTCCATGGTAACCTGCAGGCGAGATATGAAGTTTGAGCTGATTTAGTACGGTGGTTTTCTGTAAAAATCGTTCACAGACACACAGACCATTTTCCCAAATAGTGTTTTTCGGACTCAGGGGGGATCTTAAACGTAAAGATCTGAAGAGAACTCAATTTTTTTTTTCAGCCGATTACATAACTTTCTTTTCTACTTTGTAGAGCCAAGGAAAGTAAAAATCGAAAGTGGTACGGTATTGTCGGTATGATGTTACATGATGCGTCGGGCAGGATAGCAGTGATATGTTTCATGGCGATCGCTGTAAAAGCGACTTACTGAAGTAGCGCTCTTAAGTAGGTCCACGGTTATAAAAAGGTCCAGTACCTCCCACTACGCGGCGGATGGGCCCCTGGGTAGCGGGTGGAGGCTTGGGGGCCTTCTGTCGCAGATTACTGGGGTTTGGAAGAACCCCAAACCCCAGGGAGGTCAGCAAGTCCAAACTGTTCCACCTTGGGGAGAAGAAAAGCCGAAAGTGCCATCGAATGTGTGACCATTCTGGCCTTAAGGGATGTTTGACCCAAAATGGTACCACGGGAATGCCTTGCGCCGGTGCATTATGGGTTAGAGCCACGACAGGAGGTAGAACGGAGCAATTCAACTCCTGCTCAGGCGCTTGCTCTGCGGATGTCGTGGGGTCGATGGAGGGTAGTAATAACATCCCTTTCTCGCTTCCCGAAGAGCAACTGGCAAAGTGACTTCGAGTTGAATATTTTACTTTAGACACCCTCGAACACGTTAAAGGTCGGAAGCCTTTCGGATCGCCCTCGCGATTGTTGGGGCTCGCTAATGACGACGTTGCGGATTCGATAGGACGATGTTGATACATCATTACTTCGGATCGTTATCGCCTCAAAACGACGGACGGGTCGTATCTTCGTGAAGGGTGAGCCGCGAAGGCGGTCCCAAAGGCGAATCAATGTCCCTAAGCAACACAACTACCGAGACCATAACAAACCCACTCGACTCGCCCGTTTCAAGCGAACCCCGACCCAAAGTGAAGAGCAGCCATCGACGCCTTTCCAAGAGCTATCCTCGCGCTCACCTGTAACTACAATTCCAAGCTACGATGTTAGTGAGGACCGTGCAACGTACCGCTAATACACAATTCAATTCAACTCACCCTCGGCTTAAATTAAACAGCGGATTTTAGGTACAACGTATATGTAATCTATCATACTATACGAATAATTATCAATCTACCTCAGACTTTTCCACTAACCTTCCTTGGAAAGTACTTAGCATTAGCCTAACGGCAAGTTTAATTGATTTGTACCCATTTCAGTCATCGTTTCATGCAAATCGAATCTCTGCGTTCTTTCCTTTTGGAGTCTTTCATTAAGTCGGGTGTTGGGCGCACGAGAGGATTGAAATAAAAAACCCTGCAAATTATTACACAATGGTTTATTATTCTCATGAACAGCTTGACCTAGTATTAGTGCTCCGAGACCCATCCCATTCAATTCAGCATTGAATACTAGTAAACCATACGAAACATGACCTGACTACAATGGAACTACAGAAACTAAATATTCCCCCGGCGCCAGGCGCCCGTAAACGTCTGTAGGCATTTATGATCCGATGGAAGGGTGTGCAGAGGAAGTGGCCTTGGCGCAACAGTACAGAAATATGGTCCTCGAATGTCAAATGTCTATCTATGATCACTCCTAGACACCGAACTGATCGGACATTTGGCATAGTGTTTCCTAGAAACGTGAGTGGTGGTTCTGTGTAACGCCGTTTATAGGTGAAGGTCGTGGTATGTGATTTCAGTGGGTTCATTTTTATTTTCCATTTTGTACACCACTGCCCAAGGATTTCTATTTTAGATTGCAGGAGTCTCGCCACAGGAGTAGCGTCTGGCCCAGAAACAGCATAAACAATGTCATCTGCATACATCCCAGAAAAATCGGGTGCTTGAAGCAGAGGCAGGTCGTGACAGTAGAATGAGTACAAATATGGACCCTGAACCTTGAGGAATTCCTGCAAACCCGGTCAAACGCAGCTGTGAGGTCCACAAAAAAAAGCATAAACCTTGCTGTGTGGCTGACACAGACGAAGCTCCACTAACCCCGTCAAGACAAAAATTGAATCAACCGTAGAGTACCCACGACGAAAGCCAGACTGGCACTCGGTCAGGATCTCCCGGTCCTCCACAAAATCAGTCAGACGATTTGCTAGCAAGCAAGACAGAAGTTTAGCCAAACAGTTTATGAAGGAGAGCCCTCTAAAGTTTGCAGCATCCATTGGGTCGCCCTTCTTATGAAGTGGGAAGATGATTGTCTCCTTGAATGAACACGGCACAATCCCAGACCTAAATAAACAAAAAAAGAAGCTCAGCAACATTTCCTGAAATTCGTGGCATGAATACTTATAAAATTCAAAGGGGATTCCATCGCAGCCAGGTGCTTTGTTTTCCTTGACCTGCTGCTTTGAATATCTGTTTTGCAGGTTGTTTGATGTAGGGATTTCACCGAAGTTCATTGCCATGCTACGCAGTCTCTATAGTGACGTGTCATCATCAGTGTGGACCAGGGATGGTAGAACACATAATTTCAGTGTAGGTTCTGGAGTGAGGCAGGGTTGTCCTTTGAGCCCCATCCTCTTTGCGCTGTTTGTCAATGACTTGGAAGATGAATTGAAGCATGGTGTGACGGTTGGTGGTATCGATATTAGGGTGCTTCTCTATGCGGATGACCTGGTGATTTTGGTGGACACCCCTGTGAGGCTTCAGGCAAACATTGACTCGCTGAAGAATTACTGCGATTGATGGGATCTTTCGGTGAACATGGGGAAGTCCAAGATAATGATCTTTCAGAAGGGAGGAAGGCATAGGAGGACTGAAAAGTGGAATTATGGAGGCAGCAAAGTGGAAATTGTAAACCAATACACTTATTTAGGAGTTACTCTTACTCCAAGGCTCTCATTCAGCAAGCATTTAAAGCAAAAGGTTGCTCCTGCAAGAACGACCATGAATCATGTGTGGGGAGGAGCTTTTTCCAATCCGGGTATTCCACTCTCTGTTAAGATGGAAATATTCAATGCCATAGTGAGGGCGATACTCTGCTATGCCGCTCAGGTTTGGGGGTTTAAGGAGTATGCAGCTGTTGAGGGTGTCCAGATGCTGTTTGTCAGGAAACTTTTTATCTCCCCCAGTGGACACCAAATTATATAGTCTACCTGGAAACTGAGCTGAATACACTGTCAGCATTCACATTGCGATTACAATTGCATTATCTGCTGAGGATAACAAAGATGGCGCACTCCCGTCTCCCTAGAATCGTAGCGTCTGAAATAATTAGAAAAGGATTGTTCTGGGCAAAGCAGTGGGCTGTGTTGGCATCAAGGTACGGGGTTTCTTGTAATTTGTCTTCGTTGGACTGGAAGACTGTGAAGATGGATGGAGAGAGAATCCTCAGTGAATATGTGAAGGAAAGAAGGACGCAGTTTCGTCAGCGGGCGATGGACTCCGACGCATTCATGTTATACCGTGAGCTGAATCCTAACAGGAGGTGCGCGAGTCTTGTTTCCAGCTCCGAGGTGCCGCTCTCCACAGCCAGATGGGCGTTCAAGGTTCGTGCGGAGACGCTGGTATTGAACGCTAAGCCATATGCAGCTGACCTAAGGGATGAGTGCTCAATGTGTAATCTTCATGCACGAGAGGATGTCTTCCACTTTTTATGTGTATGCCCAATACTTGCCGAATTTCGAGTCGTGGTGTTTGGAAGTCCGGCACTTTCGCGCGATGAGGCACTGGTGCTCCTTGATGGTCCTGATTGGTCGGGTCTTGCCCGTTACTGAAGATTGGCGTGGCGTTATAGGCATAGTCTTATCAGGGAATTTAATTACGGTTAATTTTGTTAAATATCTATTGTAAAATTTTCTTTCCCCCTTTAACAAATATTAGTCTTAAGATAATTTGAATCGGGCCCGATCCTCCGGCGGACGGTTTTAAAACCATGTCTTAAGGTTTATTTATTGTCATGAAAGGTAAAATTAATTTGTTTTTTGTAATAAACTATTTTCTTCTTCTTCTTCTTCTTCTTTCAGTCGGCGAATTTAGGATGAACAGAGAAGGAAGCTCGCGTGAGAGGATTGCTTTATATTTTCCCCAATCCATTGGGTGCTTAACGAGTGAAGGGCGTGAGAGGAAGGTGGTTGGAGTGGCAAACACGGTGGTATGAACTGGGACGTGGTCTGAGCTGAGGTCATGCACGGTATGAGTATTAAACAACTGGCTTGTGAGCCCCTTAGCGACTTGGTCGGATTGTTGTATTGGAGTCGTACCGCGTAGGGACCCCTGCGTCAGAAATGCGCAATTTGAACATATTCCGCCAACTATTTATCACGCTCTCGTTGCACTCCTTACTTCCTTCTTGACACGAGTATTTATTGTTAACTATGTTTAGTAAATTATCATGAGTTGTGTTAGTGTCTGTCAATTATTATTACTTGGACTATTAGTGTTTCGCTGTGATAAGGGTTTAAGCCGAAAAATTCTATTTGAGAAGGGAAGGAATATCCCAGTACTCTCCTTTCGCGTTGAGTGTATATAAACAATCGTGTATGTGTTGGTAGAATGAACAGTCGGTTGAATGAGTGAGTGGGTGACCACAGCTAATCCCGAAAATGGGGCGCAGGGATGAGACTGTGGCAGTTTACACGATAAAAGGTAATTAAATTTTAGGTTGAATCTAATTTATTTGGTATGGACGTGTTATTTGTGACATTTTTCTTCCTTCAGTACTTACAGCAGGTTAGCGAGAGGTATGTAATTGTAAATTTATTGCGACGAGTAGTATATAAATGTATGTACAGATTTTTATGATTGTAAATGCAAATTATTGAGGATGATTGTGAAACCTGTAGCCTCTGGGAATGGGAGAGAGGGCCGCACGCCCTTAATTCCCCCGTGGTTAAATAAAATCTCTCTCACTCTCTCTCTCTCTCTCTCTCTCTCTCTCTCTCTCTCTCTCTCTCTCTCTCTCTCTCTCTCTCTCTCTCTCTCTCTCTCTCTCTCTCTCTCTCTCTCTCTCTCTCTGTGTGTGAAAGGGGGATGTATGCCGATGATCTGAACATATACCTATCATGCAAACGGGAGGAGCTTTATGAGGCTGTCAGCGCTGTCAATCGGGACCTGGAGAATCTTTCAGGGTGGTTCAGTGGACATGGCCTTGTGCTGAATCCGAACAAGTGTAGTGCCATGATTATGGGGCATGCCAGATTGCTTGGCAATTTCTCCCTCAGTGGAATCCCAAAATTGGCGGTTGAAAATGTACAGATTGCCTATGTAAAGCAAATGAAATGCCTAGGGATTATATTGAACGATGATCTGTCTTGGACTTCTCAAACTGATGCCACTGTGGGGAAGGTTCACTCATTGCTTTACGCTTTCAGGAACTTAGTTTTCTGTAAATCGGTAAGCCTTAGAACGACCTTGTTCAGGACATTGATCCTACCTTACTTCACGTATGGTGCTGCTGTCGCCTGCGATCTGGACTCTGTATGTCGGCTCAAAATGCAGAGAGCTTTAAATACCTGTATTAGGTACATTTTAAATCTTAAATATGACGACAGGGTGTACGACAAATATCGACATCTCCAAATCCTGAAAGTTGATGAGCTTATCCTGTGCATGGTTCTAATCACGATGTTTAGAATAACCTCATCAAGAAGGCCCAGGTACCTCGCTGACAGATATCAGATGTTCTCGCAAATTCACACCCTTGAAACCCGGAATAAGGATTTATGTTACCGGCTGCCGCCCTGCCGCACTACAGCGTATCGCCAGTCATTCCTTATGCAGAGCATTTCATATTACAACGGACTTTCACCTGACCTCAAGAAATTGACCAGTTATCCTGCTTTCAAGAAACATCTGAAGGAATACTCATTATCGTTTTATACTGAATAAAAAATGAAGGACGTAATTACCTATGTGGAATGCAGTAAAGAAGACATTTATTAACTTTTATTTATCATTATTTTTTTTTAATTAGTAGTAGTAGGTTTTTTTTCTTAAACACAAAGCTGGAGAATTTTGTAACACAAAATTGATTGCCATGTAATGTCGCCTCGTGCCAATCTGTGCTCGTTACTTGTTGACTGAAAAGTTCTGGTTAGGTGGAAGAATGGCCATGTATGGCCAAACCTCGCCAGATTCAATAATAAAGACGTTATCAATCAATCAATCAATCAACCAATCTCTCTCTCTCTCTCTCCTCTCTCTCTCTCTCTCTCTCTCTCTCTCTACTCGCCCTTCTCATTGTATGATTGTAGATTTTTGGAGAGAATGTAATTTATTTGGTATGATTGTACATGTTTGTGTGTTGTGTGTGTTCAGCGTCAGTGTGCATATAATTTATTTCGGTGTGACTGTGATAGATGATTAATAGAATATTTCAAAGTTTTTGCGTGGAGAGAGTCTCGTGTAAAAACATACAAACTGACAATCACGTTGTATAGTAGTCTGTATATATATATGTATATGTCAGTGTTTAACGCTATGAGGAATTGTTCGTATTTGGGTTCCAGGGGAAATGGTAGAGAGGGCTCTATAGCCCTAATTTCCCCTGGTCAATAAATCTCTCTCTCTCTCTCTCTCTCTCTCTCTCTCTCTCTCTCAGAGGTATGTAAATAGCATAATATTCAGGATCCTAAGCAGTCTGCCTATCGTGCGGGTTTCATCACCGAAACTGCACTCATCGGTGTACTCGATGATATAAGAAGAGCGATGGATCAGGAGAAGGTGACCATTATGGCGTTAGTCGACTTCTCGGCTGCGTTTGACCTTATCCATAGAGACATTCTGTTGGCGGTTTTGAAATCGATTGGAATGGCGGGTGAGCTGTTGGCATGGTTTGAATCGTACTGGTCAGGAAGGTGCCTAGCAGTAAGGGGAAACCAGAATGAGCTGTCTTCTTGGAGAGCCCTGGACGTTGGCACTCCACATGGGTCTGTGCTTTCAGCGCTCATCTTCGTCCTGTACGTGACGTCATTACCCAGAGTATTTGCTGGTGGTACAAGGCATATGTCTTATGCAGACGACCTTCAGTTTTATCGGTCATGTGATTTGGAGAACCTGGGAGAGACAGTAGACGTTTTAACGAAGGACCTCTGCAAAGTCGTACAATGGTGTGCTGACCATGGGATGAAGGTGAATGTGGAGAAGACGAAAGCGATGCTGATTGGTTATCCTAAAATATTGTCCAAACTGGACATCGGCACGGCTCCCAGGGTGGTATATGACAATGTCGCGCTGGAATATGTTGAAGCGGCCAATAACCTGGGAATCCTTGTCCAGAACACTCTGAGCTGGGACCTCCAAACCACCCAGATTTGCAGTGCGGTCTTTCGGGGGATTTACCAGTTGCGGCGAGTCGCTGTGGATTTTCCGGCGGCTGTACGACTCAAGTTGGTTCAAACCTTGATCTTCCCGAGCTTTGATTATGCTGCTGCTGCAATGTGCGACATACGAAGTGAAGATTTGGACAGGCTTCAGAGGGCAGAAAACGCGGCGCTTAGATTTGCACTGAGGTTGCGCTGGGAAGAACATGTGACGCCGCATTATAAAAGATTGCGAGGGCTCAAAGTACGAGAACGCAGGCGTCTCCAGATGGCTGCGTTAGTGTTCAAGGTTTTGAAGACCCGCAGACCATCGTACTTGTATGAGGGCTTCCAGTTTCTGAAGGAGCGGGATACTCGCAGCAGAAAGAGAATTTTAAGAATACCCGGACATAGGACGTCGATGCTTGCAAGATCCTTCATTGTCCAGGGAGCTAAACTATTCAATGATAACGTTGAGCTATTTGATCTAACGCAGAAATTGGAGACGTTTAAGGACTGATTTAGAGAAAGACTATAGGAAGCGTATTAACATAATAACACTTTATGTAAATTAAGATAGCGAAGCGTCCACAACGTATGGTTTGAAAATTAATACCTGTAGTAGCTAGTTACCAGGAAATGTATGTAAGTCCTTCGCGTTCACTCTTATTTATACAATTGTGTGCATAAAAATATATTAATTGCATGTTGTTACTTAGTTACTGTTCACTGTTTTTCTAGTAAAACTTAATGTGTGCTTTATTGTTATTATCTGTGTTATAAATAGTTTCTGTTAGTAATGTCACTGCTGAGAAGGGGAGGAATATACCAGTACTCACCCTTCTCAAATTCAGCAGTAGGTCGGTATGATAGTGTGTATGAATGGCAGCGAGTAAGTGGGTGGCCTCAGCCAGTCCCGAGGAGGCGGGATAGGATTAGACTAGGGCTAATTTATTTCGTTTATTTATTTACGTGTTTACTTAATCAATTTATTTTATGATTTCAGTGTTATTATGAGTTTTTTACCTTTCTATTGATTTTCAGGGCCGTCTCAGGACTTCCCTCGGGATAACGCTCTGAAGGTCGGGTCCGAGGGAGGTCCATTGGTGGGTTGGGCTTTTTTCACCCACCCCAACCAGCTGGTATGAAAGGTGTGTGTGTCTGCATTATGTGTGTGGTATAATTGGTTGGAATGCATGTAATTTATTTGGCGTGAACGTTGATGAATTATGTGTTTAGTTTAGTTTAAACGTAAAGAGTGGAGTGAAGGCTAGTTTTTGATTGTCAGTTATATAAGACCCGCAGAGGTAGAGTTTTTTGTAATTTGTCTTCAGGGGAAGTGGAAGAGAGGGCTGCATAGCCCTAACTTCCCCTTATGGTAAAATAAACATCATCATCTCTCTCTCTCTCTCTCTCTCTCTCTCTCTCTCTCTCTCTCTCTCTCTCTCTCTCTCTCTCTCTCTTCACTGAAAATGTTACTTTCCAGAATATTCGGGGGAAATTCAATTTTGTGGTCACCTGCCGAGTGCTGCACTGAAATTGCGAGCCACGTTGAAATAGTTCATCTGCTGGTGCATAATGCAGTTGTAACGGGCCGTGAATAACCGACGGCGAGCCGCTGCTTTCCCTTCGTCCGCCGGTTTCAAAGGCCAATTTTGAAGAGACAACGGCCGTTGTTTTAATTCGGCAGCCGTTTTGTATGGAAACATGTTCCGATTCTCGGAGCCGCACGTGTCCTTTTCGAGATTTTGTTTGCGAACGCGGTCCGCGAAGGTGGCGACCCGGAGCACGGTCGCTTCCCTCACATGAACACACCCTCGTTCATAAATAGTATACGGCTCACTCGGCAACCAGCGTTTTGATGTGCGGCTCCCCGTCTCCGTTGCTATACAACAGTTCATTTCGCTCTCAACCCATCTCTCGAACCAATCTCGTCTTCTCGCGACAAATAATTAATTTCGATCGGATGAAGTGAAACCGTCCCCATCGTGGGAGAACTCGGGGCAGCCACGTCCGGGGCGTGCACTAACACAACACACCGCGCTTCGGCCCAATTCATCCCTTCGCAATAACATCGCCCTGTCGCCGCTCCGTCGGTTATGCAGATTTCGAGAGGATAATCCGACGAGCCGAACAAAATCCAGGCAGGTCCCCAATTCTGCCCGTCCACGGCAGCTATGGACGGATTCAATGATACAGCGAATGACCTCCTTCTCTCTCCCCTTCACCAACAAAACCAGTTGATTTTTTTATTTAAGTAAATGCTCTCGTGTAAGGCTGAGGTGTGGCCAATGCACTGTAGCAGCGTAGAAGAAGTGCGCTCTCCGCATTGCTTGCTCGTATCGCTTCTGAAGAGGCAGCGTCGGTGTTATCCCAATACACCTTTGCCAAATGAGCGTCAATAGCTGCACCGATCAATAGGTCAACCTAAAAGTACCAGCAAAAAAAGTAAGGAGGTGGTGACCCTTGGTGGGTCGCAAAACGAAATGGAAGCACCCCAGAAGGGCGGTTAACCTGGCAGCTGATTCCAGCACTGAGTCTACTGGGTCAGACAGAGCCACGGTGAAGTGGATTCCTACCATACCCAGTTCCTGTAGTAGCTGGTTGCAGTGCGTGTTAGAGTGCCTGGGGTTCCTCAGCTGTGGCGAGAGGAGGTTGCAGGAATGGACCTCAAGGTTGTCTTGCGTTTTGTGCAGGAATGGTGGAGACGTCGCATCAGGGAAGACCATCCACAGGAGCTGGGGGTGGAACTGGGAGGCCATCAAACTGAAGCAAGAATGAGCCAGAACTGTTAAGACCTGCAACTCGCTGTAGCGCTACAAAAATATATTTCAGAAATCGATCAATTTATACTAATTTCCTTATACTTGCAAACTCTTCTTGGAAGTTTGGTTTTGGTAAAAATACAACGTCCATAGAGCAAGGCTTCAGAAGTGTTTGGGGGGAGTCTGGTGTCGTGAGTGAGGGCCGAAGCTGGGGAGATGAGTTGCAATCATTGAGACTCGAAGGGGAAACAGACCGAGAGGCGAATCTCGATCAAAACACCAAATTAAAACAACTGCAGTCCCCGCGGCCGTCGATTGCCCCTCTATTTGCTCTAAGGATAAATCTTTTCCCGGCCCTTCGCAATTAAGGCGTGATACAAGGCCCATAACCCCGACCCTTGCAAGGGACTATGGAAAGGGCCTACGGCGACTGGACTCCGTTTCTCTTATTCTTTCCCTTTTCCTTCCCCGTTGTGATTCTATCAGCCTTGTTTAGGGATTATCATAAAACGAGTTAAACGCTCCCAATAGGGGTGATTAGTATTTGATAATCAAGGATCAGGACTCAGGGCTCTGGAGAGGACTGCTGAAAGGGGAGAGACGCAGTGACGCTTGTTCTCAAATCCCTCGTAGGAATCGTTCTCCACCGACACCTGTTTCGCCACTTACTTTTTCTAACCCCACGCACAAATCTCTGCAACTTTGAGGATTGAACTTGACGACCCAATCGTCAACCATAGTACTGCCCTGCGCCACTAGTATTCAGATTCTAAGAACAACGTACCGTGTACCGAAATCCCTCCAATGTTCCCTGAGCAATGTTTTTGCTATTTAACGCAGTTCATTCTTAGTGGTATGGAAACGTAGTATCATTAACTTTCGTGGTACTTCGATCAATTATCGTCAAAATGCACCCTGATTGCTTCCATAGAGAACAAAATTAACAAGAGTGGCTCTCCACACGTCGTGCTTCCCTCTACTACTGATTATTTGACGTTTCACGGCCAGACGAGTGGTAGTTGGGCAAAGTGGCAGAGGGACAGGGGTGTGTAGCGTCACAGAAAACCCTAGATAGATATGAACGGTTTTCTGTTGTGGAAGCATATGGGTGGCTGCCAAGTGTTAGGGAATGGGTGGATGGGATTTAATTATTACTCCACCCAGCTAATAACAGGGCGTGGGGACTTTAGGGAAAAGCTTCAGGGTTTCCGGTTGGTTGATGATGGGATGTGTGATTGTGGGGATTGGTCGGTGGTTAGGAACGAGGGGGTTTGGGGTGGTGGAGACGTTTTGGGGAGGGGGTTTTGAAACATAGGGGGGGGTGTTAGGTTGGGAGGAATGGTGCGTAGGACCTTGCGTAGGTGTTTATGTTCTCCTGTGGACCACCAAGGCCTATAAGACTGCATCAACAGAAGCACTCCAGGTCAGTTACCAGTTGACATGGCCGTTGAGTGCATGGTTGACGAGTGGAGAGTGAAACGGGAGCTTCCCCCGCTTTGGGCTGAACTCCGTGCGGATCTCACTACAGAACAGAAACTTGCCGCCATCGACGAATGGGCGTTGGAGAAATGGCAAGTGAGATGGGAATCCTCGTCAAAGGGACGTGATACGTATGAGTTCTTCCCCAACATCCGTGAACGTCTTTCAAGAAAATGGGTTGAGCCAGACCACTGGACGAGCCAATTCCTCACAAGACATGGTGACTTCAATGCGCGGCTCCACTTCTTTTCTCTGAAAGACTCTCCATTATGCACGTCTTGTGCCTCCAGTGCGGAGGAAACAAGAAACCATGTGCTGCTCCACTGTAGTTTCTACAACAGTGAGCGACGGTTGTTGGGAGGGCAAACGAACTTAGCAGCATTGACAGCTACAAAGCTAGCCTTTAACCATTTTGCAGAGTTCGCGAAGAAGGTGATGGCTAAGAAACGTGGTTATAGTTGATCTGTCCTTTTGAAACTTGCCACCAAAGTAAATAGTTAGATCTGGTGGCAAACCAGATTATGAACTCCTCCCAGATGGTACAGGATTCCTCAGGTGGTCATCTCCACGCGGGTGGGTTAGCGATGGTTCCAGAGGCGGATGAATATTCAAGTAGTCTGTCCCTACACCATCAGGAATGAATGTGGTGTGAATGTATTTATTGTGTGCAAGGAGACTGGGTGTGGTCAGAGTGAGGAGGTGAAAGGGGATCGCAGTTCAGGTCAGGATCGTCGATCGCGGCCTGACACCTTTCTCCGTGGAGAGGACGGAGGCAAGTCCAACCCCGAAATCTCCACGGAGATAAAGAGTAGGTGCCGGTAGAGCGCCACTTGGCAATTCTGGGACCGAGGCCTGCTACCCATTCAGGCTTTTGGCTGCTTAAGTCGTAGCCAAATTAAATGGGTATCACAGGGCCTTGTGCCCATGGCCGGTAGCCGTGGAGCCTTTAAGCCAGCTGTGAAGCGAAGGGTTTGTCTTCGTGGGGACCAGATTTCTCTGGGAGTTTCCTCGGAACTCTATGTGGAGTGTGGCAGGGGGGGAATGGAAGCCACAGGGCCAGGTACTCACAGATCGTAATCGTTGGACTTAGTAGCCCTCGAAATGTACGCATCTGATAAAAACAAAAAAAAGGTTCAGTTCGTTACATGATTCTCCTTCCTGCTGCTTGGTAAGCAATTCACAGTTGTTCGAAAAGATTATCGCGATAATCAGGCGATTCAAGTTTAGCAAAAACAACCCCGTTCGGCGATTTCATTATTGATGTGACGTAATTATTATTTGAGGTAAGTAAAAAGAAAACATTTTCTAGCTCATAACAAACCCCGTACCTCCATGAACAGGCTCTAACGAGGTCAGGCAATGGACTAGCAAACTGGAGTATCTTCCACGGCATATTGGTGCACTGGTAAACCAAAATCAAATCTTCCTCTAAGGAGCACAAACCTTCTTCTGTCCATGGAAAGACGAAACGCCCCATAGCCCCCGGTTTCTGAGAAGGTCAGCAACTTTTCTAGTCAAATACCCGCTTTTCAAATAAATCGTACGTAAACATCACAGATAACGTCGAAATCCACTTGATTATCGCAATAATCAAATTTGTATTTAACTGCCGACACGTAGGAGTCGTCTGGGTTGCATGTTCAGTTAAGTTGGTGGAAAGGGGTAGAGCGACGAGATCGTTAGATACTACACGCCGCGGCTCAAACTGTTAAAAACAAATATTGCTCCACTCAAAGAAAATTGCGTGACTTGCCGTAATGTTGATCGTCGAATCGATATTAACGACTTGGTTGTGCCCACAGCTCTGAAGGTATTTCATAATTCGTACAGATTTTCATCTACGTGGAAAATCTCTCAAAATATCTTCTGAATGATTTGAAATATCGAGCGAACAATCACCCAACTTTTCTCGCTCTCTCTCTCTTTCTGCTACGTGCCCCTCTTGCCATAACGCGAAAGTTTACAATACAAATGGCTACCGATTCCTCACCTATTCAGTATCTGCACTGTATTTTCACCGTGGTTGGGGGGGGGGGGTAGAACCGAGGCTTTTCTAATCTACCTCCAGCAAGTGATCGTGGGGCAGCTAAAATGATGAGGCAGGAGGAGTACCAACGTGTTCAGAATTGTTAGAGGAAGTATCCGGCGACTGAGGCCCTGAAGGGTGCGCAGGGCAAGGAAAACATAGCTCTAATCTTCAGGATTCAAAACCCTCGAAGAATAAGTGGGAATTAATGCCTCTCTTGCGCACTCGTTGTTGCAAAGACACCACTAATGCCAGTTCCACGTGTTGGTGTCTTGGCAACTTTCCGAAGATAATCATAAAGCTCCACGTGGCTCCAATATACTTGGGGCTGATGTTTCGAGTTTGATCATCGAGATGTCGCAGGTTCTGTGGCGGGTCTTGGAATCATTCAAGATCAGCTGCGATAGTGACATGGCGACTTCATCTGCCCGTAAGCCTAGTACGCCGTTTGTGTATGCAGCTCTTCTGCAGGCTTTGGTCGATGGACAGAGTGGATTCCTCCTACTCTTCAGCAGGGGTGGAGTGGGCTTCAGCAGAGAGGCTGAGTTACCTGAGGACATCGGTCAGCGTTCTTCGAGGTATCACCATCCACGATTTTATCGGTTTGCATCTGAACTGGTGAACCCGGGGGGGGGGGGGGGGATAGAACCAGCAGACTGAGGTTCGATCCCAAACTACACACCCTCCTCCACCAAACCCAGGGCAGTGAGGCAATGGGTACCAGCGACCAGGCCCCCGAATGGGCTCGTGTAGAGGAGTTGTGACGTGGGCCGATCTTGTGGCCAGGGCAGCTGTAATTGGTCCTGCAGCTTCGGCTGTGCCCCTGTATATGATGATGGTGAACTGGAGTTTTATCGTGGAACATCCGCTTGCCGTTCTTTCCTTCTTTCTTCCAACCCTTCTATACCTGAAGACTGCCGTAGCGTAGTCTGGGTGCTCTAATTGTTTCATGAATTTGAATTATTTACTTTGTTTTGGGTATCTATGAACGGGATTGAGAGAAAACGGTTCGATCGATTCGGCTCCGATTTAATCCTTAGCCTGCAGGTTGGCATAGGACGCCAATATAAGGTATGCACAAATTCAGTTCAAAATTAATTCCCAATTTATTAGCCTTATCCGTCTCTCTACCTGTGGCATTATGTGAGCAGCCGTGTCAACTGCACAGGGTGTTAACCCTGCAGGTGACTGACAGCCACAGGGTGTTCTGGAGTGTGAAGTCTCGTTTGTGGAAGCTTCGATGGAATATGACTCACGCTGGTTCTGTAGCCAACCAGAAACCGCATGCTGTTCCACTGCCGTTCTTACAACAGTGAACGACGGCCGTTGGAAGAGCAGCCTTTTCCCGAAATGGTACTGCGGGGGTGCACAGCTCGCGGCGCAAGCCGGTGCGCCATGGGAAGGTCCACGTCAGGTGGATGCCTCTGCAAGCAACTAGGGTAAAGGCGGATAATCCGCCGATCCCAATACCCATTTATGGGATCTTGCAGATATCGCAGTGGTCGAGGGGTCGCTGGAAGTAGTCCCTATGCCTTTTCCCTCTTTGTTTGCCCGATGGGGCGGAGGTAGGTCAGGGCCATGAGGACGGTTCTACTTCCGCACACTCCATATATTTGAACGTACATGTTGGGAGAGCAGCCTAACCTTCCACCTTCAACTACTCCTAAGCCAACTTATAACCGTTTCATCCTGTCTGTTGAGATGGTTATGACCAAAAAGTCTCTCTTTGATACCTGCCACCCAATTAAATAGTTACATCCGGCGAGAAACCAGATTCCATGGTCATACATAGGCAACATCTTTCGACCGGAGACTGGCTAAATGACAACCTGCTGCTCGGGTTCGGTTGTTCCGTGCTCTCGCATACCAGCGAAACCGCACTTCTATGACTTCTGGCTAACACGAGTGTTCAATTATGAGTCTTGAGAAATAGTCGTTTTGATAAGGAAACGCGCCAGTCTCGAGAAAATTACTGCGATCCGGCGGTCTGCAAACACGCCAGGGGGGTTTTCGAAGCTGCAAAAATTAAATGTCGTGCGTCACAGAACACTACTATAGTGTTAGCGAATAGCAAAGTGAATTGTTGCGTTTAACTTCGCATTTGGCCGAATGATGAATTGTCAGCAGTTACTACCTGCAAATTATTACACAATGGTTTATTATTCTCGTGAACAGCTTGACCTAGTGTTACTGCTCCGAGACCCATCCCATTCGATTCAGCATCGAATACTAGTAAACCATCTGAAACATGACCTGACTACAATGGAACTACGGAAACTAAATATTCCCCGGCGCCAAGCGCCCGTAAAAAATCTGATGAAGGGGAGTGCGGAGGAAGTGGCCTTCACCTTCGGGGGCTTCCAGCGAACCCTAGCGCAAGCGAGTCCAAAGGGCGTCGCGAGTCGAGCGGGCCTTGAAAACGATAGGAAACACGGCTTATTTGCGATTATACTGCGTTTTGATAATTTTTTTAACCATTTTTGGCCCATAACAACCATGTGCTTTGTCCGATCGAATTGCCGAGATGGCGGGCAGAATTAAATACCAAATGGGATTTTTGTGCGAAAGAACGAATTTTTTAGACCACGTTAAAGGCACTAAACGGCCCAGACGGCGGACAGACATTGCAAATTTGGAATCCCCATGTCTTGAAACGTAAAGTATCAAATTTTGAGGGGGGGTTGTAAAACATTTTTCGTAACTGAAAACATAGCGTTATTATTCAGAATGAATAATAAACCAAAATACGTGATTTATCGCAAGACTATATTTGCCATTATTGGGTACATCGCCATTGCGGCGGTTGCTGCTTCCTGGAGTGCAGAAGAACAAGTATCACTTTGCCCATGGGACATGAAAAAATGTTGTTGTTTGTCGAATTATAGATTTTTGAGAGTTGCGACTGTTGGGTGCAAGGGGAGGGGGAGCTGAGGATCGCAATAAAACTGAAACTTGGTGAGCGTGAGAAGGACTGTATTATACGTGCATGCGGAATTGAGTAGAATTAAAATTGAGGTGAGATGGAGTACAAATGGGCGACACAAGGGCAGAACTCGGAACGCGTGGACTGGCGAGGGCAACCGTATGAGAGAGTGAGAAGTTACTGGGGTGGTAGTTGTGAGCAGAATGATTTTGTAAGAGCTCTGTCGTTGATAGGAAAATTAAATTAGGAGAAAGAAATAAAGAAAGGGGAAAACCTAGGCAATTGGGCTGGGGGACCCGCAGGTGAGGGGCAGGTATGGAAATAGTTGGAGACAATTAGGCGGTCGGAAACAATTACGCGGGGAAGTCCGAGGTCAAAGACTCTAACCACTTTGACGCTTCGCGTCAAACAGCGACAATGTGGCATTTATCAGATCTTGCCTGCCGTTCGGAAATTTGACTGATGGGCGGGGCTGTACTGTGTATGTGATTGAGACATAAATAGCTAAACACGACCATTACATACGAGAAATGGCCAGCCAGTACACATGTACTACACGTTCGAGGAGGGACATCGACTTCATTTGACGAAGGTTTGATTTTAGAATTTCGGAAGTTGCTGAACGCAAAATGTTATTTGGTTGGTCTGTGGAAGTGGATCGTTGTAGCGTTGCACTAATAAAATAGAGATGGAGACGGTGGCTGTGAGTCAAAGGAATTGAACGTCGGTGGACTGTGGAAAGACATGTTGTCGATGGTGAAGAGGAGGAGGACTCGCTGCATTGAGTAAAGTGGACTCAACACAATTAACCGTTCAAGGGTTAACAGATTGCGGCTTGCGCCGGAGGACCAGAAAAGTACGAGAGATCATTATTTTATATTGGTAATGATTGTTTGGGCAAAGCCATTTGTCTGAAAGGGGGTCGCCGGAGGAGTAGGAGGGAGGCTTTGTAGGAGGGACGGCTACCAGCGTTGGATTTATCTCTCCCCCTCTCGCCCTGACTCGGGCTCAGTTTAAAGCCATGAATTAATTGCGGCCCGTGTGTAACCCATAGCCCATTGTGCCGTTTGATTGACGGCTCCATACGAGACATCTGCTGCGAGCCCCCAAGGGGCCAGCAATGTGTTCCAATTGCTCGGCCGTCGGCTCGACGGTCTGCTTTCGCCAACTCTCCGCTCCCTTGGAGATGGTCGCGGAACGCCACGGATAGCCCTAATTTCCCTGCCACCTGGTTTTGTCAATGTAACACTCGTAGTTTTACGATCTCCGCAGAGACTGAACGTGGCAACGGATCTAATGCTATTGATGCTGTACCATAAAAAAAAGATGTTCAACCGCTAAGTATTCAATCGCCTCTTAATACTGGGTTGCGCGACGTCCGAGTCTGTCTCCTTTGATCCTCACCGCTCAGGAGGTAGTACGCCTCAGATCTTGCGTTGCGTGTGATCAGACAAGAAGCCAACACAAAATAGGAATGATCTCATACACGCCGCGTCAGATGATCGAGCAAAGGGAACAAATCGCAAAGGTAGAAGACAAGGATTGAAGTAATTGGGTTAGTTCCGCGCTGTAGGTAAGTGACTAAAGTTAACGTATCTATTTGGTGAGTACTGATTTAACGGCTAGACGATGATGTCTTCACATCAAAAGCACTCGCCTACAGTATCTCACCAAACCCGAACTAAACCGCGCGAAACACTGCAAACGTGAGATGATTCAAGACTCCCTGCTGACGTTAGGACTCATATCTCAAGATCGTGGTTTTCTATGGCCCGCAATACATATTAGGGCTAAGGGCCTTAGATACAACCTTGAGGTACAGTGTACATATCCGAGGCTCCTGCGCATCAAAACGCTATGTCCCATGACCGACAGTTTGGATGTTGGCAAAGCCCGATACTTAATCCCAGGGCTGTCAGTCCCAACAATGTTACTCTACTTGTTTTACCCCGCGTCGCAATTATTACTTTCCTTGGCTCTACGAAGTAGAAAGGAAAGTTATGTAATCGGCTGAAAAAAAAAGTTGAGTTTTCTTCAGATCTATACGTTTCAGACCCTCCTGAGTCCGAAAAACACTATTTGGGAAAATGGTCTGTGTGTATGTGTGTCAGTCAATCAGTCTGTGTGTGTGTGTGTGTGTGTCTGTGAACGGTTTTTAGAGCCAACCACCGTACCAAATCAGCTCAAACTTGATATCTCGTTCGCGGGTCACCATGGGACGCCAAAATAAGGGTTTGAACAAAATCCATCGAAAGTTAACTATAGTTATCATAGTGATCAAAACACCAAATATTTTTTTTCTCAAAAACGGCTGTTACGATTTTGATTAACTTTTTTATATTGATAGCTCTCAATAAGGCAATCACACCATAAAATTCCCATTTGTGGGAAAATGACGAGAGCAGCACAATAAATTATCAAAATTTTTGACGAAATCGATTTTAGCGCAGTTTTGGGAGAAAACCACCGTACCAAATCAGCTGAAACTTGATGTCTGGCCTACGGGTTATCATGGGACGCCAGAATAAGGGTTTGGACAAAATCCATCGAATGTTAACTATAGTTATCATAGTGATCAAAACACCAAATATTTTTTTCTCAAAAATGGCTGCGACGATGTTGATTAAACTTTTTATATTGATAGCTCTCAATAAGGCAATGAAACTCCGCTGGAATTCTTGTAGAATGTACAAAAAAATTGGTATTGTAGTCCAATCCAATACCTAAAGGGTGAGTGTTTAAAAACGCTCATGAGATACATAGAGCTCACTCCAGAAATTCCTGAATTTCAACTACCGCCATTTCGCTTACTACCAGTTCTAACAGTTATTACCCAATAACTCTGCAAAAGTGATTACTATCCTCCTTCAAAAAATCCGTGTTTACAGCCTCAATAATTTTATGTATATCCATTGCTCAATAATGGTCCTGCAATGAGTACGGGCAGCACAATAAATTCCATAAGGCGCTACAGCTTCCTGCTGCTGTGACGTGTTGTTTGACCAAGTTCAAAGGAACTGAGTGATAAATGAATCGATTAAATAGAATTAGCCATTTACAAAGTGAATTGACGTAGATCTAAGGAAAGTTGTGTGTTGCAACGCACCAGATATTTTTTATTTATTATCTTAACTGTTTTAACGGAATGTTTCACCTATGCTATCAGTCTTACTGATTATTTTATTGCATTACCCAACGGATTCACCCACCACAGCACCGTTGATCGTACAGCGCTAACATTGAGCCAAATATCGAGAAAACGCCTTACGGGTAAGTTTTTTAGTTTCCTCCGTACAAATATGCTCCAGCGTTGAGTGCTGCAGCCGGCGGAGCTCTGTATTACAGACGTTTGAGTCTGAATACAATCCTCTCCTGCCCTTTTCAGCCCCTCGTACTTCCGTTCCCGTTGATACCTCTAAAATTCCACTCTCCTGCCTACTAACACTTAATAGGTTTCAACTCCACTCGCGCTCCCTTCGCTTGAACGTTCCTACAACATACGATCCATCACGAAGCGTTCTTCACTAGCGACTGTTTGTGTTAAAGCGCCCCCCTTAAAGAGCCGGCAGGGATTTCACTGTATTCCAATGTTGAACGCGTTATTTCTTTCGAATGATCTCTTAAGTTTCAATTTGAACCATGTTATAGCTTCCCTGATGCTACCCTGACACCACACCACGAATAACAGTATACAAATGAGGAATTTTCAAGATAACATACAGGACCGCATGAAAGCACACGCGAAAGCAGATTTATTACTATTTGTACTGAAATTAGATTTCGACGATATCGATACTGACACCCAATAATTTTATGCAAGTAGCAAACACCACACACTAATCCTAATAAGAAAGGACACCTTCAAATGTTTCATTAATTAGAAACTCAATCGACCAATGCAGAGGAGAGTCATCCAATTGGCTGGTGAGTGATTGTAGGAAAGGGACCAGGGCCGAAGCGTAGAAGAACAGGAGGAGAATGAGCAAGGGGAACTCAAATGGAAAGGGCCAAGACGCTCGTGAGGACGTTGGACAGGATGAAGAGGAGGAGCCTCAGAACATGAGCCCCAAGCGGTGGGGAGAGAGTCGCTCCGTAAAATTAATTGAATGGCGAACAGAGCGAAGGCCTGAGATTCGGGATCAATTTAACTTGATTGAGAGAAGCTGTTTGTAGTGTCAATATCGGACCACGAGACTGCAATTTTAAAGGGAGCGGGGGAGAGATTTGAGGATATTCCTAGTTGAACCCTTCGGGGCGGTTGTGGGACACGTGCGGACCGTTCCATCGGCCTCTCATCGTCCATTGTCAGGATTCCAACGTAAGACGGGGCCAGCGGCGCTCAGATCGCTAATAAGAGAGGCTTCGGGCGTCGATTGCTGGCAGCTGGATGACGACTCTCTGACAGATGAGTTGTATTAAGTTGTAGGAGAGATCCTCGAGGCAGGTCTGTTTCCTTATCAATAGGACCCGATCCTCGAAGCGCAGGATGCGAGCTACACGTACGTTAATTGGCATTTTTAGTTTCCTCGTTATAAGAAGTCCTGTGATCCCCATTCTGATTTCATCAGATTCTTCATACGCTTCCGAGTCAGATCGGTTCATGTTCTGTAAATGGTCACTGCCTTGAGTGGCTGAATCGTGTGATGCAAGCGTTCACTGCGGTGCGCCTCAGAGTACTTGAGTTTTCTAAGCTATAACGTCTTGCGTTTTGTGCGAGAATGGTGCGGACCTATTGGGGATGTCGTATCAGAGAACACCAGCTCCACCAGAGCAGAAGGTGGCACTGGGAGGGCATGAGACGACTCATGTACGCCCACGCAATAGACCCGTTGTAGTATGGATCTGAATAGTTTCTTTAGCATCCTTGGGAACTGTCGCACTGTAGGTATGAAGAGACGTACCTTTGGATAGGCGTGTTAGATGTTTGTAGGGTGAAGGCAGATAAAATCAGGGTTGCAGCATTGACTGTGCCTGGGTGAGAGGTGTGGTGGAAGGTTAGCGCTGATGAGATCCGTCAGCTGGTTCTCTGATTGGCTTTCAATAAGTAAACACCTTCTTGCCCTTCCTAATCCCTTCCTCCCAAGCTCTGCCATCGGATATATAGCCAAATTTCATCTCCCTATTCTCTACTAGTGTCTGACGTCATTCATCAACAAGTTAAGTCTGCATCTTCTAGCTTTACACTTTTGAGACCCTGCTTGACGAACATAGAAGGCAAGGAGCCGTCTTCATTAAAAATGTGAATTCTCTGACGAGACTGGTAGGTGCTCAGAACGTGCATCAAATTCCTTCGGGATTTCTCGACTTCATGGGCAGTGTTTGCCTGTCCACGCTCTCTCTGCTGCCTCACCATATATCTAAAACAGCATCGATGGTAGAATGGCCACTCCTGAAGTCATCTCATAGATATTGAACATCCTGAGAAGAGTGCTTAAGAAGGTGACACTGGCCATCAGGTAGGCCTCGGTAGATACTTTGTGGTGACCCCATTGAGAACGGTTTGGCTGCTTTTTGTCTCACAATTAGGTACATTTGTGCCAAAGATGTACATTGGTGGAGGAAGCACATCGAACTACTTCATCACTACAGAGAAGCCCAGGTCCTATTGAATATCTTCCAACTATGAAGCTGAGTCTGTGCGTTGCATCTTTCCGCTGGAGGGGACACTGTTCAACTCCAAATCAGTGATACCATTATTCCACTAGCTCACCAACCACCACATCTACGGCTTCGACGTAGCTTATGCCTTTAGTCTTTGTAACCACCAGAAAGTCGGTGAATCAGACAATATTAACGAAACTGTTGTTCAATGTGATGACAACGAGAGAACGAGGGAGGCCGTTACTGATTAAAAACACAGACAGTAGCTTTCCGTTGCAGATTTCAACCGCTTGTTTGCTTCCATTGAGCTTCCGTTTCGTAACCACCGATAACCGGAAATAATCGAGCGATCTAAATCATGCGGAAATAGGTGGAACAGGAATTTGCGTGTAATTAATTAAAGTTGTTGAAGGTGTTTGCGCGCGACTGGATGAGCAAACCTTCGAATATCCTGACGTCATTTGTCCCGTGCCACAAGTGGCGTTAATATTTACACTGCGCCTTGAGGGGAGCCATGTTTCCGGATAAATCTCCGCGGGTTCATACGGTAGAAATAGTGCCAGAGCAAACAAGCGAGTGGTCAACATCGTTAGTGCGCTGGACAGAAGTGAGAAAAATCGGCCTCTTATTGTCGAATGATTCAACTTCAATAAGACTAATATTTGCGTACCTACAGCACGTGTCAATATTTGGGACATTGAGGTGGGATTCTCTTTGCTTGCCGATTTAAGATTTTTAATTCACCGGCTCTTTCCTTCCTGATCCCCTTGCACTCAAGGAATTTGATAATGAAATGGGTGCTGTCAATATTTGTGTTTGCGATGGCGAGTGCGTCCGCTATTTTCGTCGCGGCTCCCCTCTCCCTTACTCCCTTCTATTTCCAACTCCCAACTTCCCCGACGTAATTACTTTTCCCGAAAACCCGTGCAGTTTTTATACAACCACTTCCAGTTTTTATTTCGTGGGGGATTAAATGGCTTTATCTCGTTCGTTTGAGGCGTCACCGGTCTGGAAACTCAGGGTGCTTTCGGGCATGAAGATATTATTTCGGGGACAAAGGCCCAATAGGGCAGTCCCAGTGAAGAAAGAGTGAAGGCCAATTTTTGAAATGGAGAAGGGTTTGAAGGAAATGTGAGACGACGTGTTTCCCCTCGGAGTTTAGAACACGTTCATCGTGACAAATTCGGGGAGTTTGTGACGAATTTAGTCGACCAAACGTTGATAGAAATGCGAACAGCAACATTGGTGTCTTCTTGTTGGATACTAAACAAAGCTGAACCAATCTCCCCTGACTAAAGCCTCGTAAATTAGTCACACGTAACGTCAGTTCAATACACGAGAGAAACGGTGAAAGACTGTAAGAAGAAACACAAGTAAATATCCAATACACTTCTACTGAGTCCGAAAAACGCTATTTGGAAAAATGGTCTGTGTGTGTGTGAACGCTACTGAGAGAAAATGGATGAACCAAATCAACTCCAACTTGATATCACACCATGGAATGCCAAAATAACGGTGTTACGGGGGGGATTTAGATCGAAGCGATATCGCACTAAGAGACTCGGGAAGTTAGTACGATATCAAGCTGAATGCAATTGGAACAGAGTTTTATTCTCAATTACATTCGGAGTTTTACCACCACAGACAGGGGAACTGAGTGGGAGCGAACGCGAGCGCGGGTGACGCGGCGACGAGGGAACCGGCTCGGATTCAACTGACTCCTGCGAAGTCTCGAGCGAATCGGGGCATTTGAGGTGCCCAGTCAGCATAAATGCCCCGGACGAGCCTCCGCTGAATCGAAGGGTTTGGTTCGTCCCGTAACAACGGTATGATTAAAATTCACCGAAGTCTAACTATAGTTTTCATAGTGAACATACCGTAAACATTGTTTTTTTTCTCAAAAACGTCAATTTTAATTAAACGTTCAAATTATCTTCTACTAGTCAGTACCCAACTTTTCTTCAACATAAATATCTCCATGAACACTCGGGGAATAGAGGTATAGGTGTGTGAAGCAAAAATAGGGCTCGTACGCTTTTTGGCAAAACGGCTGTAACGATTTTCACTTCACTCGCGGAATGTTTGCACAACGTTAATACCTCCATGTAGTTCCCGGTAAATGTTCCTTTGACAATCCATTGGACAAAGATGAAAATCCAAATGCGTCGAAAGTAATGTTTTTTTCCAACGTTTCCGTAATTTCCTTACTAATTGCTTCATTAGATATCATCAATCTTACAAAACGTCTTCTTGCCACTAATACCCACATTTTCTCTCCGTAATGATATCTGTATCTATGTGTTGAATGCAGATATAAGCCATGATAACTCTGAAAAAGATATTCGTCAAATATTAATTTCCGCTTTTTCAATTTACTCAAACCTACTGCAACTTGTGATTAATCAAGATTAAAATTGAAATTAAAATTATTTGAACGAGCAAGCAAAAATGCATCCGAAAACATCGGCGCCAAAGCGAACTATTTTTATTCCTTATTATTTTGATTCTTCATTCGTTATTACGAAGAGAGGCTTGCGAGCACTCGTTACCACGGATGCGCCAGTGCCAGAGCGTCAAGTGTCGTTGATCTAACCAGGTTGAAGCCTGAAAAGACAGGAGCAGGCTGCTCCCACATACTGAGAATATTTCTCTGCAGCACCAACGATCGTCACCTTTTGCTTTCGAAGAGTCATCAAGGTCATCATGCGACACTATTCATCCATTACCATTTCCGGAATTCTCAATAAATGGGTTCTCGGCTACGATCTGGACACACTAAGAGGCGTAACCGTTATTCCAACCGCACTTGTTAGCAGCATCTGATGACTACAATCAAATCAGACGCGTCTCAGCCTTCAAAACGTGACAGAACCTGCCACCTGCCGTGCAATACCTGTTAATAGCATTTAAATTAGTTGAAAAGAGCTCCTTGATTTCAACTAAAAATATCTGGTGCGTTGCAACACACAACTTTCCTTAGCTCTACGTCAATTCACATTGTACACGGCTAATTCCTTTTAATCAATTCACTTATCACTCAGTTCCTTTGAACTTGGTCAAACAACACGTCACAGCAGCAGGAAGCGTTAGCGCTTACAGTTCCGGAATTTATTGTGCTGCTCATACTCATTGGAGGACCATTATTGAGCAATTGGTACACAGATAATTAATGAGGCTGTAGACACAAATTTTTTGAAGAAGGATAGTAATTACTTTTGCAGAGCTATTGGGTAATAACTGTTGGAACTGGTAGAAAGCGAAACGACAGTAGTTGAAATTCAGGAATTTCTGGAGTGAGCCCCATGTATCTCATGAGCGTTTTTAAACACTCACCCTTTAGGTATTGGATTGGACTACAATACCAATTTTTTTCAACATTCAAAAAAAATTCCAGCGGAGTTTATTAGGGGAAAAAACTGCGCTAAAAACGCTTTTCGTCGAAAATTTTGGTAATTTATTGTGCTGCTCTAGTCATTCTCCCACAAATGGGAATTTTATGATGTGATTGCCTTATTGAGAGCTATGAATATAAAAAATTTAATCAAAATCGTTATAGCTGTTTTTGAGAAAAAAAATTGTGTGTTTTGATCATTATGATAACTATAGTTAACTTTCGGTGGATTCTGCCCATACCCTCATTTTTGCGTCCCATGATAACCCGTAGGCCAGACATCAAGTTTCAGCTGATTTGGTACGGTGGTTTTCTCCCAAAACTGCGCTAAAATCGATTTCGTCAAAAATTTTGATAATTTATTGTGCTGCTCTCGTCATTTTCCCACAAATGGGAATTTTATGGTGTGATTGCCTTATTGAGAGCTATCAATATAAAAAATTTAATCAAAATTGTTAGAGCCGTTTACGAGAAAAAAATTTGGTGTTTTGATCACTATGATAACTATAGTTAACTTTCGATGGATTTTGTTCAAACCCTTATTTTGGCGTCCCATGGTGACCCGCGGACGAGATATCAAGTTTGAGCTGATTTGGTACGGTGGTTGTCTCTAAAAACCGTTCACAGACACACATACACACACACAGACCATTTTCCCAAAAAGTGTTTTTCGGACTCAGGAGGGTCTGAAACGTAAAGATCTGAAGAAAACTCAAATTTTTTTTTCAGCCGATTACATAACTTTCCTTTCTACTTCGTAGAGCCAAGGAAAGTAAAAAGAAGGGAAAATTAAAACTATTTTGATGTGTTTTGGGATTAATAATATAGTAGTCAGCTACATAGAAAGCCCCTTTCGCTGGTATCAATCAGAAAATTAAATTGGAAATGAAAACAATTCGCGGATTTTCAATTTTATGTGCATGTTTGAGTGTGCTCTGAGCCTGCTGTTTGATATTGGCTACCACCCCGCACAGGCTAACAACTTCAAAACTAGTATGCGATGGTTCTGAGAAATTGTGAACTGTGAATAACCGGATATAAGAAAGGGCGACAGGGGAGTTTAAAGAATTTATTAACAATTGTGGTTGGTTGTAGGCTCAATTGAGGAAACACATATATGAAAATAAATGGTACTTTTACTCCCAATGTCCAGGACCGAGCGCTGAAATATGCAACTTGGAATCACGTGTGGCGAACGTCGAGAAAGAGCGCGCAAGATAAGACGAAACTGATTAATGTTCAAGAGTTGCCGTTCGACAATTTCGAAAAGGTGGTGGCATTCCGAACGAGAGGAGCTGGATATAAGACGCCGTACACGATGCTGAAAACGGGTATATAGAGTTAGATGAACAAAAAAGGCACACACGAGGTCGCAATGAAGACGATGGTAGCAAACTAATAATAATGGAAAAGGCTACATCATCGTTGGGAACAGCGCCGTTGGTCAGGTAGACTGGCTCCTCCACCTGGTGGTTACGTTGTTATGCAGCATTATCGTATTACATTACGATACGTAGCAGTACTGGGAAAGTGTCGGGTGGTTGGATGTGGAACGGGAAGGAGTGATACTAAGCAGGATGGTCTGTTTCGGCTGTATGCATACTCGTAGTTTTCAGTTTTGTTTTCGTATCCCTTTTTGCTTCGTGTTTACGTAAATTCGATTTCAATTGCAATTTAATTTTCTTTCAGTTGAGTTATCCGAAACATTTTTATTCTTGTTTACAAAGTCATTTCAATTTATAGTTTTGTTTGTTTCCGTTTTCGTCTTTCTTCGCAATTTCTTTTCAGTTCCCTTTTGTTCGTCATTTCCGTTTTCTCCTTCAGTTTGATCTTTAGCTAAAGCTGGATTTCTGTATCTTTTTCGTTTGTTTTGGTTTCCAGTTTCTTTTTCTGTCTCTTTTTTTTTGAGTTTTCATTTGTGTTACAGTATTATAATTTTCAACTTGTCAACCTTTTTCTTGCATTTAATTTTTATTTTGGTTTTTATTTGGGCGGAAAGATTCCCGAATAGCTTCAAGCAGGTTGGCGCAGCCGGCGATGTCCTCTGGCAAATCGCGTGACTGTGAAATAAAATAAACCAAATTCAAGCCTATAACTATAAGCCAATAAATGTAAACCATGTGGCCAGCCAATACTCTAATGCATACATTCACGCGCCCAAAAGTAGTGGAAAATTAAGACAGTAACTGTGGTCACGTTGCCTCTAAAGCCAAGCAAGAAGACCGTGTTGATATCATTCGCCAGCAATTCTGTTCTCCACGAAGCGAAGACTGCGGCAGATCCACTGATGTTTCAGAACTGTTCACGCCGGAGCTAAAACAGAGGCGACGAATCTATTTTGCCTTTGATTCGAATCGTTTTCGTCTTTTCGTCTCGTCTAATTTTCAACGGGTCCTGAATTTCCTCACTTGAGATCTGGAGCATCTCCCTCACAGAGCGAAGAGTATAAATAACGACTACGGCTGCGCCACTTGACGTTCGGGTGCCGCGGTAAGAAGTGATACTTTCCACAGAGGCGACCAAGTGTTAGCTCTTACCGACCAAAAACCAAAAGGTACAAGTGGACGTGCCTTTATGAAGAGGAAGGACCACCCAAGATGCCCAGGTACGACACCACCTCCGTCCTCCTGTTTCCTTAGGGAACGAAAACGAGTCGAAAGGGCGGAGCGCTCAGGTTTTTATTTATACAACTACACTCACACTCGTTCCCACACACTGACACGTAGACACCACTCGACGGAGCATCACCTCATTACATAACATGCAAGTCCTGGTCACGTTTTTCCGATGGCTGCTTGGACCCTTCGACGCTTTCGTCTCACTACCTCTACCTGCCTCATTCAGTTTACACGAGCCTCCGACTCAGAGTGTGTCAGTCGCCTTCCCTTTTTTTCTCATTTCCTTTCTTCCCTCTAATCAAAACACACATCGTTCCCTGGATCCGAGAAAACGTTCGAGAAACCCCGTAGCGCTATGAGAATCCCCACACGAGAACTATCTCAATTATTGTCAAGCTCAGTGACGATATAAAGGCCTCCTTATAAAACCAATATATTTCGTGTAATGGTGTATCATCGCCTTACACAGCCGAACATTTTCATCACAGCTTCGATACGATTCCTCCCTCACTACACAAGTTGTTCATAAGATTGCACTACGTCGTCGAAGATCGAGAAATCAGTCATTATATCGCTTATAGTTCAATGAGAAGTGACAATATTAGATATTTGCTATTACTTGTTTCTTCACGTATCTAGTACCACTTCTGTGTTTCATTATAGCGCACAGTAGCAGTCTCTGTACAAGTAATGTTGAACGGACACTATGTTATTCAGATGAGCGGAGAAAAATTTGAAAAACATAAATGTTTTAGAAAACTTTAATGTGGGGGGCACGGAAAATTGCGAGTTGCACTGCTCATGAAGTTCTGCCTAGTGACTGATGAAATCGCCAATACCGTGTGGCCTCTGCCTTGCACGGGTTTACGCCTTTACGTGGGAGGTTCAGTAGTTGACAAGAGCAACGAATTTTAGGGAAAATATATGGGTATTTTGATGTGAAGGCTGGTCAGGTCCATAAAAGCACTAATTAATATGCGATCGCGACAAATAATATAATCTGAAGAGAGTGGAAATCGACTGAAGGCCTGTGATGAACACAACTAGCAGGTCCCTGGTGCCTGACCTGATGCTCGTGAGCCACTCGAAGGGGAAATAACTTTTCCACATCTTATCAAAAGTTGCTGCGTTGAGAATAATCGGGTATTTCTCGGTAATAACCAGGCGATTACGAAACTGAAAGTCCAAAGGTCGGCCTTTCCGTGGGACGAATTAGGTTTGGTATGGGAGAGGGGGGCAGGCTGGTCACAAGGAGTCCGAGATAAAGATATTTGAACAGGTTTATCTCTCAAACAATAGGAGTTGACGTCTCTTGACTTGCCTGTTTATCGGTCTCCTGGTCTGGCTCGTATCTCTGCCCTGGGACTCTGACCGCCGTGAATCCTTCCTTCTACCTATTCGGCCGCTTTTCAAACCGCCGGCTCTCACAAATTAATGGGAATGAGTCAATAATCTGGAATGAGATCTGGGGATCAGAGCCAGTGCCAGGGCGAGCTATCACCTCCGCTTTGTACCTTCCTGAGAGATACGGTTTCTAATCTTCAGAACGTCGGATTAGAGCACGGTCTTGTCAAATGTTTCGGTCTAGAAACGAGAAATTCCCACGGGTGAACCCTAAAAAGTCAAAACGGTTTTCCTTCATTGTCGTTTACAGAAAATTTCCTTCGATGAAGTCAGCGTAGTTTTAGCGCTGTTCTTATTTACGAATTGTCGTAGCTCTCTGTCAGGGCTCGAAAAAAAAGTTCTGAGTCCTTCACAAACTATGTCAAATACACCTGAACTTCTTTCCCCGCCCATATAAATCTAGTAAATATTGTTAAAAATGTTAAACGCCTCCTGTATGTTCTATTGATCTAGTAGTTTTTCTTCTCAGCAAATGTCTCCGTTAAAATTCGCTCATGGTATCTTATCAACCGACCCCATTGCGAAAACGACAAGGTTACCAGTTTCTCTAGTGTGAGACTTCTAGTAGAGCGGGCCTAGGAACTAGGAGCTGAAGACAGCAAAGCGCTGCCTTGCACCTGACTGCCAATTTTAGAAAGTCTGATTTGACTGGGTTCCAGTGATTAACACGGCATGCGTGGATGGTGAGGGGGAGGAGAGGCGTAGGATTATGAAATAAAAGGGAGTTTGTCGGTTGGCGTCCACCTGTTTTTTGAGATAATTGGATCAGAGCTGTCATTTCGTCGTCTGCCGGGTCTGTGACGGGAGCGGAAATCCACCCTCAACGCCGCCCCTGGGATTTGTCCCCTGCACCACCCGCATTTATTCTTCTTAGTCCTCAGCAATGATTTGTCACGGGGAAGGAATAATAGCGACAATTCAGTTCCATCTCAAATCCCGCAACAAAATAGTACATGCGTTTAACTGATGAGGGGGTTTGTAGAAACGAAACTGGGTAGCGGAATTAGGGCAGAGAGGCAGGACGGGGAGAGCGGGAGGTTAAGCCGATCAAACGGCACATTAGCACCTTCACGAAGGGTGTGATTGATGGGGGAGGGTAAGGGTGAGGTTGAGGGTGCGGAGAACGAAGCCAATTGTTCCTCCCTCCATGCCTGAGCGACAGTTGATGTCTCCATTTGTGAGGGCGGAGGTCTGTAGTTTGTGGATGAAAAGGAAGAGCGGATGGGAAGGAGGGGGGGGGGAGTTTGCGGGATGTTCGCACGATGTTCTAAATCCCACCACATGTTCCCCGGTCTTCCACATTAAGGAACATTAGAGCCTTTTAGGCAAGTGGTCTCTGGAGGCCGTCCATAACTGACGTTCACAACTTCTCAATGTGGTGTTTATATAATTGAGTTACCGCCCCTGCTCTTATTTTCCTACCTATAAATTATAGTGGAGTGCAGAGTAACAACCGATTTGCCCCGTCGGGGCGTCCGGTTACCAACACAAGCATAAGCAACATTATGCACTGTTCATGTTGTTTCAACTGCCAGGTCAAAAGGGTGATTCCGAGTAGCGAAGGCATTTTCGCGATAGTAGAAGACGCTGAATAGCTGTGGGCAAAAAACATGTGTTGTTGTGTGTGATTTTGTATAGATTTCGAATTTAATTAGCGCATTGTCTAGGAAAATTGAGCTACTGCTATCCCCTCGACAATTTAAATTGTCAGTTTTTGCTTGTGCTGTTGAAATCTGTTTCGTGCCATTTTCTAACAAATTATGACTAGACCTCAACTTTTGTGAATATATTTGGTTAGGGGAAGGCTACGGCCGTTCAGTAGCCTCAATTCTTGGGATTTCGGCTCGTTTTTGTTTGAGGAAGGGAATGCTTAGTGTCATCGACCCAAAAGCTGATTTTTTGGACGTCTTTGCTTTTTCTGCTTTCAGCTTTCAATGTGTAACACAATATGATTCAAGCTTTTCATAACTGTTAACTTCCTTAAAAACGCACAGGCACAGCGCTGTCTCATTCTGATGTTCCATATGTTACATGGAAAGGTGAGCTAACACCTTTATCGATATGACTGTTCCCGTGTCGGCAACCCCTTTTTCCAGGTCGTATGACCAGCAGTTCCGTTAATCCTCTCGTTTTCTCACCTGGACAGATATTGTTGCAGTGGTGATGGGGAACGCTTCGTACAAGTAGCAACGAGAAACGGAAGAATTGAGCGATTGATCATAGTGAACTGCTCGCCTCCCAAGGGAAATCGTCAAAGAGCGAATGTTTTCGAGTTCCCTCCACACAACGAAGGGTGCTGATTCAAGGCACCCTCTTCTTGATTACCACGGTTTGATTTGCCCTGTAGCGATGGCTCGTCGCCGCATCTTGTCCGACATTTTAGCGAAGGACCAGCGTGAAAACCACAGAGTACAGCGCCATACGTGAGAATCGGGCGTGCTTCTCGGCCTGTTCTCTATCTCAACACACAACGGAGCACAATTCCATACTTCCCTTAACGAGGGATGAGGCAATTGACAGTCCACTCGACGAGAACTGTCGCTCCTCACCCGCGAATTCGACGTGCCAGATATTTGCCCAAATTATTTCTTCCACTTTCGTGCGGCTGTTGGGGGCCAGTGTTGACGCTCATTCGGTCTGGACGGACGCAGCGGAGTCAGGAACTATTTGGCGTAGCCAATGAAAAAGGAGCGCGGAAAAAACGGCCACCGCACAGCGCCGAGCAAATTGGACTTGTGTAGAAGGCGAATGGAACAGTCAGTGGCATATTTGCGTTACATAGGAGCTTTCGGGCGATTGTAAAATAGGAAGCACCGGGAGACAAACTGGCAGGGTCGGTCAACAAACAGGCTTACATGTCGTTCCCATCAGAACAACGGAAATGCGCAAATATTTACTGATGGTCCACTACTGACAAGTACTGAATCCGCTGCTATCTGCCCCCTCCCGATCACCTGACTCCGCTCCTTCAAGTCAATTAACACAGAATTTTCATTCAACTTCCCAACAGCCAAATTTCGCTATTTATTCGATTTCTATCGAATCTGGGTCAAAGTGAGGAACAAACAACAAGAGAGGTTGGAGTATCTCTCCCCAGTTTCCCTGACTGTCACTACGTCAGTACCCCTTCTCCTTCTATGAATCATTGATGGTTCTGGACTTCCAGCTGAAAGTGCGAGTTTACTCTGAACACCAGTTTAGCAGCTCGTAGTCTTCGTTAATCGCTTCATAGTCGATCATGCCACACTCTGGCTTTTGCGTGTGAGCAAAAGGTTGGGGACATTCTCAAAGTACCATTTTCTATGAGGATAATTGTTTGACGTCGCCCACCACCCGTTCCGTGCGTCAACCCCTCGATGACTAATCTATTCAATTGCCATTCCCGCAAATGATATTCATTAATCCCATATATATTGTCCATCGGAGCTTCACTATCTCTATCTCACTCCTCACTTCCCTCCCAAGCACCACCCCGGCCATCAGTGCCTAGCAGTTTGGGATGTTCAAAGAGGACTTGACCCTGTCTTTTTCTTCGTCCGAGCAGAATACCAATTCCAACACAGTAAGCTGGCAAATCATTCACCAATGTCATTTCAAGGACCAGGGGCTGGAATCTACTTCCTGGCCCACTACTACTTCTGGGCTGCGCCCCATTACTGTTGCCATCACCCAAGGGTTCTCTTCAATTTGTTCAAGAGTCATCTCAGGTTGCCCTCTTGATGGATGTCAAGAGTCCTTTCTCTCGATTGCCAGGAGGAGGATCAGGATAACACTGCTGTTAGCAACACTGCCTCTTGAAACCGTCTTCAGTGTAATACGAGCAAGTAACGTGGAGAGCACACCTCCTCAGCGCTATTGCGATCCTCCTTCAATGGTAGGAACCACTTAGCATGTCAGCCCATACATCTGCCAAATATGACCAGGGCAACACTCATGAATATCTGCCTTGTACTGTCTTCTGGACATCCTGTGTTTGCCATCAGGCCGCTGTTGCTGTGGCATCTGTATGCAAGATGTGGAAACCTTTGGACAACTGTGTTCCCTCCATCAGACAGGTATCAAACTGCTCCCCTAACTAGAGGAACTCAGTGGTCTCAACTCATATGTGGTGGGGAGTCTCCATACCGCCAACGGGACTAGCTCTGTCTTCTGTAAGGTGAAAAGCAACCCATGAGCTTTCTCACCTGCCGCATTACCGCTGCCACATCGTCCCATAACCCCAGAATGGCCACATTTTCAAGCCTCCTCCGGACGCTATATTCCACAGAATTGGTCCCCAAATACTGGCCTCTGGGCTGCATTTCCTTTTGTACCATCCCAGAGCTGTTTCACATAGCAGAAACCACCCTCATAGAGCAGTGCCATCCCTCAGTTAGCTTCTCACGGCCCTCACCATGTATCCTGGTACCCTAAACGTGGCCTCCAGAGCCAGTATATGATCCTCTTGTGCAAGGAGTTGAATGCGTTTTTAACGTTCAGGGTGACCATCGCCATATCCAGGATGATTGCTTACTCCCTTGCGTCGCAATAAGGGCCACCGCCACTTTTCGGATTCCTCTCACCGTAGAGTAACCCGTTGTGAACCCATGCTGATGGGTGGACAAGTCGCCTCTTTACATGATGGCACTCATAAGGTGAGGTAGCCGCATCTTCTTCGACCCATTTGTCGCTGTATCCAGCTGCACGTCCATTGCTGGACATTTAATGCAAATTCCAAGATAAAACACCAGTAGGAAAGGAGTGAAATAAGTTGAGATAAGGTTCTTTCAAGGGATATATACAGGACATGGTGAGAGAAAGTAAGGAACAGTCACAATTTGCTTAAAGAGGAATCTGCTAGAGCGCAAAAAACGATAGCATCTCTGCGTTACATGACCTTTAACTAGTAAACTGAAAGTAGAGAGGAGAAAGTTAAGAACCTGAGAACAAAATAGTTGGAAAGAGTGACGGACGGGGTGGGGGACACCTTCATCTTATGAAGTGGCAGGGGCAGTACTCAAATACAAATTCCGCAACCAGCCGATTACCCTGAAATGATACGAGGAGGGTATTAACTTTCAGTTGGTCCAGAAAGGTAACAGGTGCGGATGACGATGTAAGCTTCTAGACGTGTGAATGTGATTGATGGTTTCCTAGAAACTACTGTTTTAAATATCTTCCCCAAGGTGAAGACAGATTGAAATGTGAATTGACACTGCCCTCATCAGTATCCTTTCTCCTCAAACCATGAGGTTCTTCCGCAAGCTCTTGACGTCCGACAAGTCACATGATCACAACTACAGACGGAAAATACGGATTCATAGCTCATTTCTTTATTGTTCCGATTCGTTTGAGACGAGAGGAAATCTTGGAAATGGTTGTAGACGATTGCTGTTGGAATTGGAGAAGTGAGGGAGTTTGCTAACGGTTCGTGAGGGGAAAACGACGACGATGATTTGAGTGAGGAAGATGATGGAAGGTGTAGCGTTAGTGATGTTACGACTCTTGCGGACTGGGGGATGGTGGTTGGGAAGACTGTTTCTGGAGGAGGGGGCTGTAATGGAAATGGTCCGACCTAAATAAATAAGGAGTAATGTTTGTTGTGACTCACCCTCTATTTTCCCTCCATCCCCCTCTTCTCAACGCTACCCCGTCAAACGCCACAAATCCCTAGCCCCTCCCCCTCCCTTCTCCGTCATCCCAGAACGTCTCTCCTCCGACTCTTTATTATCATTTCGAGCTCTCTTTCAACAGATCTTCCAAAAAAAGAATAAAAAAAGGATGAGCTAATCTTTATTACGAAATAATTCCGAGATTAATACCTCGGGCAAATATTAACTCGGTGAGGTGGCTTTTATTCATCTCGGCTCATAACTAACCCAATTCCCTCAGAAAAGGAGGTTGGGTCGCGGGATTTTCTGTCTCGGCAGAGCGAGGTTCTCAGAATTTCACTGTTGGTGCATGCGAAACAGGCCGCACTCACTGGAAATTGAAGCTTTTGACTCAATAACAGGAAAATTGACGGGAAGCAAGGGGTGAGATTACGTTGACAATCGTTTCGCTAATTCTACGAGACGAGAATTCAGTCGAGCTGAAACGTAGAAGAAAAAGGATTCGCACGGCAGCCAAAGCCGAAGAAAGGAATCATTTTGCACCATCACTGCAAACGGCAAGGACATGTGGAAAGGGTGGGTTCAATCCACATTGACGATTGAGTCCTGGAAGGCCTTTCCACTGAAGGCTAAGCGTGGGGGGGGGGGGGGTGGAGTAGAAACGGCTGTACAATCAGGGGGCCCTCAAAGGTCTGGCTTCTTTTACCATCATGTGTGGTGTGGAGCTGGTCTGGGAATCCCTGACTGGCCTGAAGACCTTGGCAAAGGGAAGCACGTTAACACTGTGCCAGGTCAACCAGGAAGAGAAGGGAATGACCGACGAACTGGTGAGGAAAGGATCTGCGCTTCTCCTAGTGGGACTTGAGCCCTTCGTAAGGCCCACCATGAGCCACTTGATCAAGGAGGTTGGCAAATTGGAGGAGATGTGCAGGGTTGCCAACTGACAGCATGTCCGTGGCCAGAGGCAGTCAAGGCTGTGTATCTGGCTCCCTATGGAGTGAAGGAGAGAGGTCCTCAGCCTGGAGAGAGATACTATGCGGATCACAGGAGCCAAAGCACAGTAGAGAATGTACTATGTACGTGTGAGGGGCTAGCTTCTGTTCGCCTCAGAGCACATGGTGTTCATCAGCTGTGGCCAGAGGAGGTTGCAGGGATGTATCTCAAGTTTGTCTTGCCTTTTGTGCGAGAATGGTGGGGACGCCGTATCAGAGAACACCCAATAAGCCCAGTTGTGGTCACCGTATCAGAGAACACCTAATAAGCCCAGTTGTGGTCGCAGTGTGGGTTTTTCCAGTGCCATCTGTAATAGTCATAGGTGACTGAATGCTTTGCGTGACACTTTTGTGACGTAACAAGTCCCCTCCACCTAACCTCAGAAACGCCGCAGATTAGATGAGCTGTTATCTAGTCTTTCTGTATTGTACATCTCATCCTAAAATATTGAAAATATAACACCATCAAGAAAAAAAAAACCCTGCAAATTATTACACAATGGTTTATGATTCTCATGAACAGCTTGACCTAGTATTAGTGCTCCCCCATCCCATTCAATTCAGCATCGAATACTAGCAAACCATACGAAACATGACCTGACTACAATGGAACTACGGAAACTAAATATTCCCCCGGCACCAGGCGCCCGTAAACGTCTGATCCGATGGAGGGGTGGGAGGAGGGCTTCCAGCGAACCCTCGCTCGGCAATTGGCAGGGCGGTGAGAGTCCAAAGGGCGCTGCGAGTAGAGTGAGCCTTGAAAACGATGCGAAACACGGCTTATTTGCGATTATACTGCGTTTCGTTAATTTTTTTAACCATTTTTTGCCCATAACAACCATGGGCTTCGTCCGATCGGATTGCCGAGATGGCGGGCACAACTAGATACCAAATGGGATTTTTGTGCGAAAGAACGAATTTTTTAGACCATGTTAAAGACACAAAACGGCCCGGTCAGCAGACGAGTGACGGGGGATGGGGGACAGCGGACGGACATTGCAAATTTGGAATCTCCATGTCTTGAAACGTAAAGTATCAAATTTTGAGGGGGGGTTGTAAAAAATTTTTCGTGACCGAAAACATAGGAAAACATACATTTATTATTCAGAATGAATAATAAATCAAAAAGCTGTACAAACGGAAAATGGGAACTGTCGTCATAGGGATGTGACACGAGTTTTCCCTGCATCTGATAAAGTTTATGGCGAACTTGGATCGAGCCAGACCATTAGACGGGCTGTGTCGTTACAGGACGTCCGCCTTCCCGTTCATGAAAAGACGCCCACATTGTGCTCTTCCAGGTTGGAAGGAAAGAGAAAACCATGATAATACTACTGAAATGCGAATCGAGTAGCCGTCAACTCGTCACAAACTTTTATACTCTTGTCATGGAAGCAACTGTGGGCAAAGTCATAAGTACGCCGAATACCTGCCGTACTTCCCAGGTGTGCCTTAAGCGAGTGCTTCAAACCATGTTGTAGATACGATAAACCATCAGCACGTTTGCGGTACAGAAGACTTCAGACTCACCAAGCTGTGCATTGCTCGTCTCTTTGCCCTCCAGTCAGACTGAATTCATTCACTCGCTCCACCACCACCGCGACACACTGCACAAACAACGGCTAATATGTGATAAACCACGCTGCCACACTGTGATGTAGTAAGCTCGCAGTCAGCCAATAGAAATTCGTTGCACAGTCACGTGTGAGGTGACAATGTAGGTTAACCCTCAATATCCGGGCAGCGAGTAGATAATGAACTTCGGCACTGTTACTCGATAGCGGTAACAGTAGTGCGAAGTAATGTGTCGCTCTAACAAAAAGAGAATGTGAACAAACAACGCGCTACTCTAGCGCTAGGCAGTTGTCAGAGTAAGAGTTGTAACTAGCACCAATCAATTAACAGCTCCAAATTCCGAACCGAAGTTCCAGCCTTATCTACTCGCAGACATTGGGAATCACACCTCGCAAACGGGACGAACAATCGTTCAACTGAGCTGGGAATTGCAAACGGGGTCGAACAATCGTTCAACTGAGCTGGGCATTGCAAACGGGGTCGAACAATCGTTCAACTGAACTGGGTATTGCAAACGGGGTCGAACAATCGTTCAACTGAGCTGGGTATTGCAAACGGGGTTGAACAATCGGTCAACTGAGCTGGGTATTGCAAATGGGGTCGAACAATCGTTCAACTGAACTGGGTATTGCAAACGGGGTCGAACAATCGTTCAACTGAGCTGGGTATTGCAAACGGGGTCGAACAATCGTTCAACTGAGCTGGGTATTGCAAATGGGGTCGAACAATCGTTCAACTGAACTGGGTATTGCAAACGGGGTCGAACAATCGTTCAACTGAGCTGGGCATTGCAAATGGGGTCGAACAATTGTTTGCAATACCCAGCTCAGTTGAACAATTGTTCGATCCCGACAACTGGAGTGTTCAACCAGCGTTACTGCTCTAGGAAGAGTCCAGTTTTTTCATTCCTCCCTTGCCCTCCTTTCAATTTTTATACCTCTTTGCCGAAGGGGTAAAATGAGTTAAATGAAATCGAACCTTCGCTTCAGCTTCTATTCCTCGATACTTGCTAAACCAGAAGAAGCAGACACAAATTTCCTAGCCCTACCGAGTAGGAAGGAAAGTTATGTTGACAGCAGGTCACGCCAGAGATACCTGTCGGCATTTCTGGCTGATCTCGACGACCAGTCCCAGTCCTTGGAATCTTCAGGAGCGTTGTCGTCTCTTGTCAGTTCATGCATCATTCACCCGTTCACCCCAATTCCTAGCACCAACCAGATACCCTCAGCGCAGATTTTCTTCTATATTCGGATGATCTTATAGGTAATCAACTTCTTCTACAGTTCTCAGTTCGATGTACTTGTTGGCCGAATCCGGAAAACGCGCTTCGGCTGTCTGGGTCGCGTACCATCACCCTCATTATATTAATTGCTGTTGATTGATGTGAAAGGAATAGCGTTGTTATATTCTGATCTGTAAGAGGAATATTGCAGTTACTCTTGGCCTGTGTAGGAAATATGTAGAATGCAATCTAGGATGTCTGATGAGTCGCAGGTTTTCTCACACTCTTGATGGTGGCATCTTATCAAGATTAACTATCGAGAAGTAGGAAGCCGTCAACATACACTACGTTTATCTTTTCTTTTTGAGTTTCGTAAGGAGAATGCAGCTCCAGGAACGGTAGTCTTCAAAAGGAATACATTCCTTCCCCACAGCGTTATTAACGAAGAAGGAGTTCTAATCGATTTATTTATTGACGGCTATGTTGACCGTTTTCGTGTTTTAGTTGGACGCGAGCTCGAGGTAAATTCAGTGAGACGCTCTCCGAATTTGTCATCCACGTCATGACAAATCGTTTATGTGCAGTAAAAATGTTTGCCGGGCACAAGGAAGAGCGGCAGCGAGTTGAGCAGAGCTCGTTACTTATGTTTATGAAGCAGAAAAGCCGCCTCGTTTCAATTTTATCGCCAGCGCCGGAGGAAATTACGTTGCCTTGACCGTTAGGGGGGCGAGGCGAGACTGGTTTTAGAGGTGTGTCAACATCGTTTTACTAGTTTATGTCTTTTTAACTAGATTAGATCCGGGTCGGGGTTGACACTATGTCGTTCCCATATAATTAAACAGGTGACACTAATACAACGTCCCGCTTCATTTACTTTGCTCTGCCGCGAAGCAGATTGTTGGTTATATTAGCTCTTCAACAATACGGAGCCCTCTTTCCGCCCTCAACTGACACCCTAGCAAACACATTGTAACGGAGGTACAGTGACAGTCAGCAGCGCTCACATCCCGTTGGGTAGTTGCGCTGGTGAATCCCTGACAAATCGACCGACTACGTCTACGTAGTTCTGGTTCCTGCTGTCTAACGAAACCATTTCTTTCGATGTCCGCTACACGTTCAGATACGTCGCTAAAGCAAATTGATGTTGGTGAATTGGACGGGGGGGGGGGGGGTCACAAACCTTTAACATTGCAAACAATTGTTGTTTAATATCCCATCTGACTTCTGGAAAATGAGGCGTGCGCTTTTGCATCACATTTCTTGTAAATAGTATTCTCAAGAAATATTATCTTATTTGTTTAAAAAAAACGCATGAACTACGGGAATAAAAAAACTCAATTCCTGAAAGGTTTTGATTTAAAAAAATGTAATTAGTAACTTTTAATCAAATAATTTTTAAAATATTTGTACCAAGCATAAAATAATTATTGTGCTTCATGCACTCGGTAAATAATAAATGCATGCTTTATTTGATTTCTCAGTGACTTTTAATTCACGCAACAACTGTTTGTGGTCGACTTTTCACAAATTTTTACTACTCTCTCAAACAAGCTTTTACGTTTTACGACGTTTTTAGAGAATAAGTTGTTCCCAAATAAATGTCAATCAATTAACCAACGGATTGTTAGAGAATAAGTTGTTCCCAAATAAATGTCAATCAATTAACCAACGGTTTTTACTTTACTCTTTTAACATTTAAACTGTTTTAATGAATTTTCTAACAAGATCGACCGCTATACATTGATCCTGCAGACCGGTCCACTCTTTCGCGCAGTGGTCAAGTGCACTGCCATCGCCGATACACTGGGGGCCAGAAGTGACTTATCCTTAGTGTCATCTTGTACTGGTACCAATTTGACGTATTCACCGCTATCTCTGTAGTTGCGATTTGGTAATGGTCGAGAGGCGCACTCTTTCTTCGGATGTTAGGAATTGAGTTTAATTCCGTCGGAGGATGCTCCCTTCTCTTTCACTGGTGGTTCGAGATGGCGATGCGGCCCGCACGCGCGGCTCTGCAGATGTAATTTCTAAAAGAGCAAAGTAAACACAGTTTGGTAATTGATTGATACTTATTGAGGAATAGCTTATTCTCTAAAAAGTATTAAAGAAAACGATTATTTGAGGGAGTACAAAAAGGTTTAGTGAAATACACCGAACACGAATGTAATATCAAGTAAAAGTCGTTGAGAAGTCAAGTAAAATATGCATTCCTTATTTGCTCAGTGACAAAAGCCACAACAATTATTTTATGCTTGATACAAATATTTTAAAAATTACTCGATTCAAAATAAATAACGTTAATTCCAACTTAACATTCTAAACCGAACCATGTAATGCTTAATGTTTCACAATTTATTTATTCATACTACGATTGAGAATCGTTGCATGGGTAGGGCATTCGGCCCCGTTTTTTGGGGTTCCGTTTTACTTTCCGCTACCCAAAGAATAAGGAAAGTATCGTGATCGAGGCCTGCTGAATCCAAAACACCTAATTTGGGCGCGTAGTGCGTGTGTGTAGTTCAATTTGCTGGAGAACGGCAGAACCGATTGAGCAGGTTCTTTCATTGTTTTGTTCGTGATTTTTCGTAAACAAGAAAATAAAGTTATGGACGATTTCTGTGGATGGGAAAAATCAAAACCAAAATGTACCAAAAAATATCTGGTGCGTAGCAACACACAACTTTCCGCCACCCCTTTAAGTTCCAACACCAGCTACATATGCGGGCGCTATATCTTTGTTCAACGCATTTCTACAGGAACATTTATGGAGAACAAAATGTAGGGACTAGTTAGCTGAGAGTACTCCGAAAGTTTGATCGAAATCGTTAGAGCCGTTTTTGAGAAAATTGGAATACCGATAAATTAATATTCGACAAATCTCCTTTTCTGAGTTAACTTGGCTTATATCTCCGTTCAACATATATATACAGAAATAATTATACAGAACGAAATGTTGGTATGGGTGACTAAAAGACACTCCATTAAGATTTATCACATCTGGTGAAAAAGTTACCCTGGAATTTACGGAAATGTTCGAAAAAACGTTATTCGCGACCTATTTTCATTTTTATCTCTGTTCAATGGACTGTTAGAGGAACATTTATTGAGAATAATATGTAGGTATTAACTATTCAAAAATATCCTGTGAGTTGGTGAAAATCGCTGAAGCCGTTTTGCCAAAAAGCGTAAAAAACCTATTTTTGCTTCAGGGGCCCATATCTCCGTTCACCGTATTTTCATGGAGATATATATAGAGAAGAAAAGTTAGGTATTAATTAGGAGAAGATAATTTGAAAGTTTAATCAAAATCGTTAGAGCCGTTTTCGAGGAAAATGCGAAAAACCCTAGTTTTTGGTACATTTTCGTCCCCCACCCCCCTTCCCATCGACCGAAATCGTCCATAACCTTATTTTGGTGTCTACAAAAAATAACGAACAAAACAAAAAAAGAACCAGCTCAATCGGATCTGCCGTTCTCCCGCAAATCGAACTACAGACACATACACACGGACCACGCGCCGAAATTAGGTATTTTAGATTCAGTAGGCCTCAAAACGTAAAGATCTGAAGAAAACCCAAATTTCTTTTTTTGGGCCGATTACTATACTTTCCTTCCCTTCGGGTAGCGGAAAGTAACTAGGGGTTTCTACATTTTTCTCAAAAACAACTATTACGATTTTGATTAAACTTTCAAATTATCTTGTACTAGTTAGTTCTCCGAAAACATTTCCATTATAATTACGAAGATGGAGCCATAAAAGCAATAATATGTTTTTAACTTTTGTTTTGGAAAAACTGCTTCAACGATTTTCACGAAACTCACAGAATGTTTGCGAATAGTTAATACCTTCATGTCGTTCCCGATCAATGTTCCTCCAATCAATCCAAAAAGACATAAAAATGAAAAAGTGTTGAAAATAATGCTTTTTTTTTTGAAAAGTTTTGTTATTTCCCGAGTAACTAAGTCGCTGGATTTCATCATCTTTTGGAGTGTCTTCTAGAAACCTATACCCACATTTTGTTCTGTGTAATTATTTCTGTATCTCTGTTGAATATTAACTTATCGGCTTCCCAATTGTCTCAAAAACCGGCTATTCGATTTCGATAAAACTTACGGAGTACACTCATTTAACTGGTATCTGCATTTTATTCGCCATAAATGTTTCCGTAGAAATGCGTTGAACGAAAATACGGTGCCTATTTATGTAGCTGGATTTCGAACTTATTGGGGTCGTGGAATGCAATGTGTTGCTGCGCACTAGATATTTAATGATGCGGAATTATGGGGAACACGCTAGGAACAAATTTAGGTATCGAATAACCTTCATGAAATCGACACAGATGGCACATTGGACTACTAACAACATTTTTTAAAGAACGCTATTATCGCATAAGCGGTATTAATGAGAGAAAAATCTCTCGAAAGTCCAATGTTTAGAAGAAATAACAATTTTGCGGCCGACTACGTAACTTTTTTCCGACTTTGTTGGGCTAAAAAAAAGAAGAAAAAATTACTGAGCATATCCCCATCACGAGGAGTAGTGGTTATATGTAGTTGACTCCACCGATGCGACTTTTAACACATCAACTGTACTTCCCTTGCCGTCAACGATTGACAATTGGGAAGACCTCCGATGGCTACGGGAAGTTGTGTGATTGTTCCGTCTATGATACTTGGTGGTTTTTGTGTGTGTGTGTGTGTGTGTGTGTGTGTGTGTGTAGGGGAGTGCCGTGAAATAAGGTGCGGCGACCAGGTTGACAACAGGCGCGAGATTGAATAAGTTTTGAGAGGCCTCAACGCTGTGAACTTGGTGTTTGTATAGTAGTCGCGTCGCTGCGAAGAGACACCGCGGCAACTGAGATAAGATAACCGGGTCCTCCATGTTGTGTAGATAACTCGTCTCCCCCGAGTTCCCGCTTCTCGAACGCCTTGTTTCGTCCATCCAACAACCATTTTGTGAATAGAAACGAGTTCTCTCTAGCGCTGAAAATAATTGCAACGGCAAAATGTCGAAAACGGAGCTAAAAACGACAACTGGCGCCGGAAGGATTTTTTAAACGGGTTTAACGCATTTTCGTAGACAATCAGACACCTGGAACAATCGCAACAAACAAACCAGCTTACGCACGAGAGTATGAACATATTTTAAAATATTGAATATATGCATTTAATTTAAGGAAAGAGCACACAGGCGCAGGCTTCAAAGGTTCTGAGAGAGGAGCGACCTTTTCACATCCACAATCACAAAGTGAAAGGAGAGTGGTTCAGTACCTAACTGAAAAAATATGGAAGATATGAAGAAGAAGATCAATCAATCAATTCTTGATTACTTTTGGATACAGATTCTTCGTAAAATCCTGGGAGGGGTTGTTGTCTACTGAAGTACTCTTACTCTTGAAGAAGAAAACGCGTACTTCTTTCTACTCACAGAAAGAATAAAAGAAGGAACAAAAAAAGCGAACCAATGCCGAAAATATAAAGGAAAAGCACCTGTGAACCGCATGAAAGGAAAGACCGAAGACGAGAAAAAGAAAGACGCTTGGCTCGAAATAAATGTCTCATAGCGAGGAGCAAGTCCACACTTCAATGACCTCACGAAAGAAGGTCTTCGTTGAGCGCGAAGCGGATGGCAGGTGACGTTGGAGTTGCTCGTGATAAGTTAGTGGAATGGGGTGGAGAGGCGGCGAAAATTTCATACGTGCATGGGACAACATGAAGCATTCCAACAAAATAAGAAGAATCTGGCTCTTTTTTTTCCTCTGACCGTTTACTGCTCCAAGCTTACAACCCGGCTTGGAGATTGAAATCCAAATGGCTAATAAGCCCGCGCCTAGCTTCCTGAGGAACGGCAGGAGTCGTCTGCAAGAGCCTTCTTTCACGTTTACCCAGAAATCGCTCCCCATCAAGTCTCCGGGAGAGTTTTCTCGTCAGTACCACACCATTTGCACTTTGTATTTCTTGTCAGACTCGTAAAATGGGAGTGATCACGTCGAACTTTGTTAAGGTCTGCCAAGTTGAGAAGCTACTAGAAATCTCAGAAAATTGAGGGCCGTAGTCAGATAGTCTTCCAATACGACGGATATCGATTCCAACTACCGTTTCACACTTCTCGTTTTGGCACTGATCATTCAAGAACAGTAAACACGATTCTTTTTCGAAAAGTTACGTTCTCAGACTCGTAAATTTTCTGTTTACTAATTGCCCTGTAATTTTCTGATTACTTTGGCACAAGTAGGAGTGGCTGAATAAATTCCGGAACGTTTTCGTAAACTAAATGCATAGCAGATTTGAATACTAGCTAGAGTGAAAGAAAACGTTGAGTGAACGTGGGGCTGAGGAAAATTGTGACATGATGCTTACCCAACTCCAGAACGACGAACAAGAACCTTCTCAAAGTAATCATGTTGACAAACCCATCAGTTACATACGCGTGGGTTACGCAATAAACGTTGTGACATAAGTTAGAGCAACGCAGAAAACCCTGGACTGTGTGGAAAACGTATTGGATTACGCGCTAGCGCGGAATATAATTGGGGCTGAGGAGTGTTGTGTGATATGTCGCACTAGACATTTTCGAATTAAAACCTTGACAAAGACACAGCATACGAAAATGCTGGCCACGTCCATGAAAATTTGTTAAAAGAAGAACGGTAGACCGTTTAAAAAGGCGACAACGAATGTTGAATGCTTACGCATTTATCAATACTATCATTTTGAAACCCCAAAGCGATAGCTGTATCAATGTGAGCTGCTTCATGGCTATGGAGCGAAATTTTCGTAAGAATCGCGTTGGATGGATATGCTCGTAGTCGCAACGTAACATAAATGTTCACGTATTGCTAAGTTCTTCGTTCGAGGAAGAAAATTATAGTAAGCGGTCAACATTGTCCCTTCGCTTCCCAAAGTTCAGTTATGTCGGTCTTGAAATCTCCTCGCCGGTTCCCTCATCGCAATGCAACTTTTTTTTCAATGCGCCTGCGTTCAGATGATTCCAGGGGACAACGAAGTTGTTCAGAAACGAAGGGTGACAGAGAAGTTTGCTTTTGTTACAGAACTCATTAGGAGTGGAAGGAAATGAGGGGATGCAGGGAGTAGCTGGGGAAGTAGGGATAGTTGGGTAAATGTATGGAAGATAAACTCGTCGTCAGTTCGGATGGGTGAGCGGGGTTTATTAGCGCGGAAGAGGGGTAAAAGGATATAACCGTGTAACCTAATAAGGATACGGTCCGCTTCTCCCTCACCAGTCGGGGTCTTCCTCTTTCCCTTCCCAAGGCATCAAAGTGGCTCCGCCCTGGGCTCTGGCACCGGCTCAGCCTCTACCTACCGATGGTAATCTTAGACGCCGAGCTATCGAGTATGAAACGTCGCTTCGTCACTCCACTTTGGTGTCTTTCCTCCATCTCCCCTCGCAATACATCGCTCCACTCCACGACTGCGGGTTGGGAGAAGAGGGAGAGTCCTAACCAAACGCAGCTGCGCTCCGCTCTCACATTCGCATCTGCTCCACGAGGACCCTCTCGACACAACATAAATATTTTTGATTTTCCTCCGCCCCTTCGCTTTTCGTCGGGTTTGCCGAAAATCCTAAGATAATTTGAAGCTTGTTTCGGCAATTGCTACCAGCTGATCCTCCGGGTTCCTGTCAACTTACCGCATTTGATTACATGCGACGGTGCTTTCCTGTCGTGGCCGTTGCCCACTTTCCTTACTTCAAGAAGTAACCTTTTCACTGCGTCACCTTGATCTTGATCTACCTTATGGTCGTTAATCGTTGCGGAAACGCGAATTAACGTACTCCGCTATTTCGTCTTTAAAACCTCGCATTTTCTCGGGGTTTCCTCACGGTTCCACTCTGACAGGAACACGTATACTATTCCATCAAGATTTAATCAAAACCATTAAAGCCGTTACCTCTCAATGGTGTTTACAGACCATAATACCCAGCCGATTAAATAATGTTCTTTCCTACCTCGTAGGACGTCGGCCGTATGATAAAAATTTGGGCAGTTTAATTTGATTGATTTATCCGTTCGCCTTTTGGTTGTGAAACATGAACTGTGGGAAATATGTCAAAACTATAGTAATGTAGCTTAAATTATTCTCAAATTTGAAAAACAACGAAAACCTCCTTCATAAATTCGAATAATTTTGACCTGTGATACAGGAATCCCAAGGTCGGCCGGAATTCACGTAGTATTTTCAATTCTGGTCGGGGACGGAGATTGAGAAGATACTGGCACAATGAATTTACGATTACTAACTTTGATTCATTGCTCAAAATGTAGTTACAACTACCTACAGTAGTTAGAGATGGGTAACCGTCTCGTAACTACTAATTAGTATTTACTATTATTTAGCCCCGAAATTCACAACATTTTCAGAACCGATTGACAACAGATTCTCTACGTTTTTCTCTTCCCTGCAGCTCTTCTTGGTTTTGGCCGCGGAGGGGATTAACATCGGTTCGTTTTTTTTTTTAAATTGTGAATCGCTTCAGAGCGGGGACACGATTCACTTCAAAACAGGGTAACAAAGTAGCTGATACGCAGCACAACTGTTTGCAACCCCCGTGAACTTGACGACGTATATACGGCCCCTGTATCTTCGTTCGACGCATTTCTACGGAAACATTTATTTGAATTGGAAAACCGATAAGTTAAAATTCGACAAATCTCGATTTCAAGGTATCGTGGCGTATATCTTCTTTACAGAAATAGTTATGGAGAACAAAATGTGGGTATAGGTTGCTAAAAAAGACTCCTACTGCTAAAAGAGAAGATTTATCACATCTGACGAAGAAGTTACCCTGGAATTTACGGAAATGTTCGAAAAAACGTTATTTTCGACACATTTTGATTTTTATCTCTGTTCAATGGACTGTCACAGGAACATTTATCGAGAAGAATATGTAGGTATTACCTATTTGAAAACATCCTGTGAGTTTGGTCAAAATCGCTGGAGCCGTTTTGCCAAAAAGCGTAAAAACCTATTTTTGCTTCAGGGGCCCATATCTCCGTTCACCGTATTTTCATGGAGATATGTATGGAGAAGAAAAATTGGGTATTGATTAGTATAACATAATTCGAAAGTTAATTCAAAATCGTTGTAGCCGTTTATGAGAAAAATGCGAAACCCCTAGTTTTTGGTACATATTCGTCTCCCACACCTCTTCCGAATAACCCATAACGTTGTTTTTGTGTCCACATAAAATAACAAATAGAACAAAAAAAGAACCAGCTTGATCGGTCGAGCGCCTCTCCCGCAAATCGAACTACAGACACACACACGGACCATGCGCCGGAATTGCGTTTTGCGGACTTCTGAGGACAATTTGTATTGTATAGTTCTCCCATATACTTACGACGTGATGCACTTTTCATTGCACCAAACTGATTATTAACAACATTATTTGATAATGTTTAACGCCATCGCGGGAGCGGACTCACCGGAAGGAGTCGATCGTTCAGTTCTTCAGAATCGCTTCATAAAAATGAGCAGCCGAGATCTGACTAAATTTTCATCAGATGAGATTAATGATTTGCACTTAAATAATGTCTCTAGTCGGACTATTTTCTTAAAAACGGTTTTAGGTAGGTTCTAGTTAGTTTAATTCGACGTCATAGCAAAGATCCAATTAGTTGATTATTTTTTATAAAATGGTAGGAAGGTGTTGATTTTTAATGTTTCTTATTTGAATTTATCAAGTTACTTGCTTTTGATATTTTCAGTTGCCGCACAATTTTCGAAAAAATGTACTTACTACGAGTAATTAATTTTTCTGTCGTTAACTACTGGTTAATAGTCAACTATTATTTGTCAACTACCGTTAACCATAAAAGTAGTTAACTATTCTTTCTGCAACTGCTAGTTAGTAATTATTCAGTGCAACTACTCAACTGGTAGTCAGTGGTTGAAAATGTAATTCACAACTTTGTGACACTGAATTTTGAGTGGTATGGGTTCCCATTTCATGTATCCCCTCTCAACTCATCAATTTGATTTAAATGAGCGGAGCTATTTACCGAACGCCAGAAAATAGTGAACTTATTCGCAAGGGAAGAAGAGGTGATTTGAGTCAGGTAGTCCAATCTATAACACTTCTAGTGATATTAGAAACTGGGGCATCCATTACTTGTATATATGGCGATGGCCGCCTCTTGAGCTACACATTTACGTCATAGTGACAGTCCACACAAGTTGAGCTGTAGGAACAAATTCAGCGATGAAGAGATGTTATATAACTAGCGTTATGCTAGTGTTGTAGTAGAACTTGCTAGAACTTAAATGCCGATCAAATGAAATCTGATTTACAAATAGGTTTGAGACGAAATTGTCAAGTAACGTAAACTCCTTCCTATGCAGCAGCTGGCAATTTTTACTTTCTTTGGCTCTACAAAGTAGAAAGGAAAGTTATGTAATCGGCTGAAATTTTTTTTTTTAGTTTTCTTCAGATCTTTACGTTTCAGACCCCCCCGAGTCCGAAAAACACTATTTGGGAAAATGGTGTGTGTGTGTGTGTGTGTCTGTGAACGATTTTTAGAGAAAACCACCGTACCAAATCAGCTCAAACTTCATATCTCGCCCGCAGGTCATCATGGGACGCCAAAATAAGGGTATGAACAAAATCCACCGAAATTTAACCATAGTTATCATAGTGATCAAAACACAAAGTTTTTTTTCTCAAAAACGGCTCGAACGATTTTGATTAAATTTTTTATATTGATAGTTCCTAATATGACAACTATTCCATAAAATTCCCATTTGTGGAAAATGACGAGAGCAGCACAATAAATTGCCAAAACTTTCGACGTAATCGATTTTAGAGTGGTTTTTAGAGAAAACGACCGTACCAAATCCCCTCAAACTTGATATCTAGCCCGCAGGTTACCATGGGACGCCAAAATAAGGGTATGAGGTAAATCCACCGAAAGTTAACTATGGTCATCATAGTGATCAAAACACAAAGTTTTTTTTCTCAAAAACGGCTCTAACGATTTTGATTAAATTTTTTATATTGATAGCTCTCAATATGGCAATAACACCATAAAGTTCCCATTCGTGGGAAAATGACGAGAGCAGCACAATAAATTATCAAACCTTTCGACGAAAAGCGTTTTTAGCACAGGGTTTTCCTTATAAACTCCGCTGGAACTTTTGTAGAATGTTAAAAAAAAATTTGTATTGTAGTCCAATCCAATACCAAAAGGGTGAGTGTTTAAAAACGCTCATGAGATACATGGGGCTCACTCCAGAAATTCCTGAATTCCAACTGCCGCCGTTTCGCTTAATACCAGTTCTAACAGTTATTACCCAATGACTCTGCAGAAGTGATAACTATCCCCCTTCAACAAATTTGTGTTGATAGCTTCATTAATTTTTTGTATACCAATTGCTCAATAATGGTCCTACAATGAGTACGAGCAGCACAATAAATTCCATAACTGTAGGCGCTACAGCTTCCTGCTGCTGTGACGTGTTGTTTGTTTCTTTATAAATCCCGCTGGAATGTAAGTAGAATGTCAACAAAAAAAATTGGTATTGTAGTCCAATTCAATACCTAAAGGGTGAGAGTTTAACAACGCTCATGAAATACATGGGGCTCACTCCAGAAATTCCTGAATTTCAACTACCGCCGTTTCGCTTTCTACCAGTTCTAACAGTTATTACCCAATAACTCTGCAAAAGTAATTACTATCCTCTTTAAAAAAATCTTGTTTACAGCCTCATTAATTATATGTGTACCAATTGCTCAATAATGGTCCTGTAATGAGTACGAGCAGCACAATAAATTCCAGAACTGTAGGCGCTACCGACCAAGTTCAAATGATGTCAGCGATAAATGAATTGATTAAATAGAATTAGCCATGTACAAAGTGAATTGTTGTAGAGCTAAGGAAAGTTGTGTGTTGCAACGCACCAGATATTTTTTCTAGCAACCGTCACAAGTCTCCAGACGGTAATCCAATGCTCAAGGTCAACATTGAGTAGGAGTCTTAGCAATTCGTGCTCATCAAACAATTTTCGTCAAACGGATTTGATCGGAGCTGAAGGGGGTGATGAAAATAACGAGCAAACGATAGCAGAAAGGACTGAAAACGAACATTTGGTGCTGTAGTGTGATGGTTTCATTGAGTCGAAGAAATACGTGAAAAATTGCCTCAACGATGTCGAATCAACGGAGTCGGCCAGTCCCGATGAATAGAGAAACTCAAAATATCCGTTAGTTAACGTAGCAAAAGACGAGAAGCAAATATCTCAAGGACAAGGCACAGAAAAAGGGAGGGATTTCCTTTTCCCTCGGCTTTTGTGAGGACAGCATTGACGGTGGGGTAAGAGCGGAAAGGAATTGGCCGAGCATTCCAGTAAATATTGGTCAACTCTAAGCTCTGTCAATATTTGAGTCCACTCCATTAGACCAGGCTCGGAGAAATGACAATTACAGAGAAATATTCATTGTCGCGGCGCCTCCACCTGGGAATTAACGAGATCCCATTCTAACTCGTCACGTCAAAAGTTGGAGCCGTTGGAGGATTTGACGCAGGTTCCTCCCAGACCTGTGCGTCACTTTCATTCGCCTATGTTCGTAAACAACCTCAGTGTTCACACCAAATACCACATTCAATTCTCACTCGAAAATAAATTCTTCTCAACCGATGAATATTTTGTCGCGAACTGGGATTCGTTGAACGGGAACTGAACGATGTCCCGAGGGAAAAAAATTAACCTGGTAAATAGGAAATAGAATTAAAGAAACAAAGGAAATGAACTACTACTCAACAGGTGGAACAATAAATAAATCGTTAACGGTTCTGAACAACAACAACAACGATTCGATGAATATAAATTAGCATATACAGAACGGTAAGCCGAAAAGCTGTGTGATGCGTCGCATGTTTACTTTCCCGATGCGTTGTCTCTTCAATTTTCTATCCTGCACACCAAACCGCCTCTTCAATTAAAATTGCTCATCCATTCGCTTCGGCACTAACTCAACACATTTTAGATCGAAGGAATTTAAAACAACTGACAGTTCGTCGTCCATTTGGCAAATCTCACTTCCAAACCCATCTTGTATTACATCCCCGTTCAACGAATAGTCACAGGTATAGTTGTGCGAACCTATATAAGGGTATACATTCCTGGAAGATACTCCGTTAGGTTCATCTAAAGCAGACTGGTGAAAACGTTGAGTGTTCTCAAAGCGCAAACAAGATCATTTCTGCCGATATTGAGATAAAAACGAAAACCCTTTATTTATGGAACGAGTTAACCTTTCACTCACCTTCCCGACGATGAAAACTATCCATAACCTCAATTTCACGCTTTAAAAAACTATCGAACGAAGGGAAAAAAGTATGAGCTCAGTTGTTTCAACCGTTTCCCGTCAGTCTGGCTTCAGTCACACACATTCGGTTTATTCTGAATAATACACAGGAAAATTCATTTACAAACCCCTCTGAATATTTGACGCTTTACGTTTCAAGGCACGAGGATTCCAAATCAGCCGTATTTTGCCTTTAACGCGGTCTAAAAAATCCGTTCTTCCGCTCAAAAATTCCATATGGTACTTAGCTGTGTCCACCTGTTCGGCAATTTGATGAGCAAAAACGGTTGAAAAAACTGAGCTGATAACTAAATTTTTATTGCAATTATGTCGTGTTCGGTGTCGTTTCTTCGGTATTTTTTGATGCTGAGTCGAATAATACGAGTCACGGATGTAGGACTGCGTTTAAATGGACAACGGTGAAATCACTTAGGTGAATTCTAGCAGTTGACGCGACTCTCGGAACAATGCGACGAAAGTTATCTTGCCTCGCTGGTCTGTGCTCATTTCATCCCGGTGCCTCCCGCCTGACTGCAACTACCCGTCAGCAGTACTCGTCTGGTCGTGCCAATTGCCTAGCGTCGACTAGAATACGTCGATCGTCTCGTTTACTAGCGGTTCGTAATGCCGATTCGAATGAGATGAGTCTCGTTGGTGCTCAATAAACATTGTCGTCTGCGTATGAGTTGTCGTTTTACCGACTGTACACAGCGCCATGTTACATTCCTAATATTTTTCGACGTTGGATTGAATAGGGTTCTAATCCCGAGCAAAAGTAAACCGTTTTTTAATAATTCGCCGCGTTAACAGGATTGTTCTCAACAACGTAGACCACTAGCTTGAATTATGTTTTATTGCGACTGTGGGTCTTAAAACCTGAAAGTTTTCGTAACACGGTCGCAGTACTGGCCCCAGTAGTTGTTTTTTCGGCACGTAAATGTTTATTGGTTAAATCCATACCATTCAAAACTTCATTTTGATTCGTGATTCGGTGTTTTCACAGATAATATTATGACAAAAACTTGTTCTGAACGTTGTTCAATGGGTTGCCCCTACTTGAGTTTAAATTTTAACTGAAAAACCACCAGTTAGGCAATACATGCTCTTTTGGGAGATGTTCGCGTTTTATATTCTTGAAAGAAAGAGAAAACTGCGAAAATATCTGGCACGACGCGCCATAGCCCCGCGTACTCATCAGCGATTTTTATCTCTCTAACAACTAATTCAACGTGCTTTTTAGTCAATCTCGGCTGTGCTGAACGTGCCGGAATTTATTGCGTAGCTCCCACTCATGTCACGACCATTATTGATTGAACAGTGCACTAGTAGCTTAAAGGGATGAGAACGAGTTAGTTTTTGAAAAGTTTTTTTCTGTTCATCGTTTTGAAGTTGTATGTTAATGGGGAAAGAAGTTAGTCTTTCAAAAGACAGTAACATTATAGGTGATGGGATGAGTTTCATCGGGTCTCTCCTAATTATCTTACGATTGGTAATCATCCGTTGTATAGGTAGCGCATGGGACATTTTTGTGAGCTCTATGATTTCCTATGACTAAGATTTAGGAGGAGAAAACTGGAACAAAATGTTTGATACTTTATTGGGCTCCTCTTGTCTTTTTGCCATTATTGAAAATTTTGACTTTAATTCTTTGAGGTGGATTTTGAGGAAATAAGTATTTGTATTTTGATCGCTACAGATAGTTTCGACCTGATTTTCGTCATACCCTCGTGACGTAACACGCTTATCTGCCAAATTGTTATCAAGTATGAACTGTTTTTATTCTGACGTTCGCTCACTATCGCGATCGCGGACCATTTTCTGAAAGGCTAATGAGTTTGAGTAACACAATTTAGATCATACCTGTTATCTGTAGGTCGACCACTCAATACACGTCATTCCATTTGTTGCAGCCAGAGAAATTCGCGAACCTTGAGCTCTAACAGTCACTACGTACACTGTAAAATTGTGTTTCAGGGAGTAGCCGTGGTCAAAGTGGAGTAGCTAAAGCCATAAAAATCGCTGAATAATACAGGAAAGGTGTGCGGCTTTGGTCAGGGATATTTGTAACACACCTCCAAATTTCAAATCTTCAACGTCAGTTCAGACCGTATTTAGCATTCAACGTGGTCTTAAAAAATCCGTTCTTTCTCACAAAATGTGCATTCGGCATCGAGTTGTTCCGATTGGACGAAACCCACGGGTGATCGAATATTAGCCGTCGAAACGAAATTTTGACAGTTCTAGCGCCGTGACGTCGTGTTTGGTATCGTTTCCGACGTATTTTTCGTTCCCGAGTCGAATATAACGGGCCTCAGAGGTGTGGGACTCCGTCTAGGTGGAAAACAGAGATGTCACAGTAAGGGCCGGTTTATCAATTCTTTAGTTAAAACGTTGATTAGGTTAACGATAATCAAGGCGTGAAAAAATACTAGAGCTCGGATCGCGTTCATCAATCGCCAATTGACTAACAGTTAGCTAGCGAGAGTTTGACCGCAGGGAAATATCTGGTGCGTAGCAACACACAACTTTCCGCCACCCCCGTAATTTCGAACACCACCTACATAGGCGGGCGCTATATCTTCGTTCAACGCATTTTTACAGGAACATTTATGGAAAACAAAATGTAGGGACTAGTTAGCTGAGAGTACTCCGAAAGTTTGATCGAAATCGTTAGAGCCGTTTTTGAGAAAATTGGAATACCGATAAATTAATATTCGACAAATCTCCTTTTCTGAGTTAACTTGGCTTATATCTCCGTTCAACATATATATACAGAAATGATTATCGAGAATGAAATGTGGGTATGGGTGACTAAAAGACACTCTGAACGATTGATCGAATTTTGTGAAGCAGTTACTCCAGAACTTACGGAAACGTTCAAAAAAACGTTATTTTCGACACATTTTAATTTTTATCTCAGTTCAATGAACTTTTAGAAGAACATTTATTGAAAACAATATGTAGGTATTAACTATTCAAAAACATCCTGCGAGTTTGGTGAAAATCGTTGGAGTCGTTTTGCCAAAAAGCGTAAAAAACCTATTTTTGCTTCATAGGCCTATATCTCCGTTCACCGTATTTTCATGGAGATATGTATGTAGTACAAAAGTTAGGTATTGATTAGTAGAAGATAATTTGAAAGTTTAGTCAAAATCGTTAGAGCCGTTGTCGAGAAAACTGCGAAAAACCTTAGTTTTGGTACATTTTCGTCCCGTCCCCCCCTTCCCATTGGCCAAAATCGTCCCTAACCTTATTTTGGTGTCTACGAAAAATAATAAACAAAACAAAAAAAGAACCAGCTCAATCGGATCTGCCGTTGCCCCGCAAATCGAACTACAGACACACACACACACGGACCTTGCCGAAATTGGGTTTTTACTTTCCGCTACCCGAAGGGAAGGAATGTATAGTAATCGGGTCAAAAAAAAAAAAATTGGGTTTTCTTCAGATCTTTACGTTTCAGACCCTACTGAGTCTAAAAACCCTAATTTCGGCGCGTGGTCCGTGTGTGTGTGTGTCTGTAGTTCGATTTGCGGGAGAACGGCTGATCCGATTGAGCTGGTTCTTTTTTTGTTTTGTTCGTTATTTTTTGTAGACACCAAAATAAGGTTATGGACGATTTCGGCCGATGGGAAGGGGGGGGGTGGGGGACAAAAATGTACCAAAAACTAGGGTTTTTCGCATTTTTCTCAAAAACGGCGCTAACGATTTTGATTAAACTTTCAAATTATCTTCTACTAATCAATATCTAACTTTTCTTTTCCATACATATCTCCATGAAAGTACGGTGAACGGAGATATACGCCCTTGAAGCAAAAATAGGTTTTTTACACTTTTTGGCAAAACGGCTCCAGCGATTTTCACCAAACTCACAGGATGTTTTCAAATAGTTGATACCTACATATTGTTTTCAATAAATGTTCCTGTGACGGTTCATTGAACAGAGATAAAAATCAAAATGTGTCGAAAATAACGTTTTTTCTAACATTTCCGTAAATTCCAGGATAACTTTTTCACCAGATGTGATAAATCTTAATGGAGTGTCTTTTAGTCACCCATACCAACATTTCGTTCTCTATAATTATTTCTGTATATATATATATATGTGGAACGGAGATATAAGCCAAGTTAACTTAGAAAAGGAGATTTGACGAATATTAATTTATCGGTATTCCAGTTTTCTGAAAAACGGCTCCAACGATTTCGATCAAACTTTCGGAGTACTCTCAGCTAACTAGTCCCTACATTTTGTTCTCTATAAATGTTCCTGTAAAAATGAGTTGAACGAAGATATAGCGCCCGCCTATGTAGGTGGTGTTCGAACTTGAAGGGGTGGCGGAAAGTTGTGTGTTGCTACGCACCAGATATTTTCGTATTGTAATAATTTTTGTCGAGTGTTTGCCGTGATTTTTTCCGTCGATTTTATAACTTTCCGTCGTGAGTGGGGCAAACATAAGTAAAAAAATGTTCCTTACAGAAAACATTACGTGTATTATTCAAAATTAATCATACACCAAACAACTTTAACAAATTTGAAAAACGATACAAAATGCTTCTCAACGCCAAATGTGCGGTGTGTTTCACCGGCCTGTGGCATTCTAGCCTAGAGGTAAAACGCTCGTTTCTTCTTTTCCAGACATCTTTATGAAAGTGTGGGCAAATGAACAATGGTCTGGGAAACTAGTTTCACAATGAGTGAGGCAGAAGTTTTACTAATGACACAAAAGTCGGCTAATAGTATCAAACCGGCAAAGAGAAAACGAAAATGATTATTTACGTGTTCTACTTCCACGTAATTCCAAAATTTATACGAATCGCCTTGAATAGTAAGGACCTTTTCATCCGTATAGCCTATGTGATTGGTAAAAAAGATAATTATTGAGTTTTCTTCAGATATTTACGTTTCTAACTTCCAAAACCACCCTTTTCAGGACATATTGTGCGATTGTAGACACGAATGAGAAAGAACGACTGAACCTAGTCAACTCAAACTATATTTTATACGGTTCACTTTTTCCTATAATTCCAAAAGAATCAAAACGGAACTTCACAACAATCGTCTCGTCAAACGTTTACGATACATGTCACTCAAGCGATGAAGTAATGTAAGTAGGAGCAACCCTGTAAATTTCATTTCTCTATCAGTTTCTACGTACGACGGAATTAGGAGAGTTGTGATTCGTCGAACCAGATTTTGGGACTAATGAAATTGAAACGTAAACATTCGATGAAAGCTCTAAATTACTTTTCGATCTTGACGTAAGTTATATCGTGCACGAATGTAACGTGGTAGGTCGATAAAATATTAGGTCTGTACTTACCGAGGCCGTAGAACCTGAGCGATAGGAGTTTCTTCGTTGACGAAATTGCGTGATTTCGATTACTTGGTTCAATCCGCGTTAGAATTAACGAAAGTACGAACAGCGCTGTTTCTTTCGACAATCGGAACCTAGTATGAAAATTTACGTCGTCGAGCGTATAAAAAAACTCGCTTCTCGGACAGACCTGGTACGCGTTGTTCTTTTCGTCGGAGAAATCAGAGTCTGTGAGCTCCCAGTCGGAGTCCATTGCTCATAAAATGATATCAAATTGAGTTGGCAGTATCCCGATCAATAATAGAACCATAATAATAATGTGATTACGAGAGCAGAAACGGAAACAGATCGAGGCAAACGAAACACAACCGAACATGGCCGCCAACAAAATTTTGTCAGATAACTGAAATAACAGGTCGGAAATAAATAAACACAGATACTAAATAAATAAAAACAGAGCGAGGCGAGCGAAACACATAAGTTGACAGATATAACGGTTAGTTATCCGATAACTGAAGAGCGAAGAGACGAGTTAAAAAATAACTAACGTCAAAGTGAATTGATGAACGCGTGTCTTCGGGAGTTAACGAAAGATTTGACTTAGTCAGCCTTTAGTCGAGCTAGCAAATGACATTGATAAACCGGCCCTAAATGTAGTGAGGCGAATTCTAGTACTTGAAGGAACCAACTACCCGTCAGTTCGACTCGTCACATCGTGCCAGCCCATTGCCACTTCATTGTTCCCTTGGAGTAGTCATGTTTTTTATCGTTTGATTGTATTGTTCGACGCTCAATCGCACGAGACGGGTCTCTGAGGTGCTCTAAAAACATCGCCATTTTCATATGAGTTGTCGTTTCCAGGATTGTTGATACAGTCATGTTCTATTCCAAACGTTTTTCGACGTTGGATTGAATAGGATAGGCGACAATCATGCTGTGCGAGAAATTAATAAACCGTTGTGTAATAATTTGCATCGTTTATTCACGCACTTAATTTATTTCGTACTTGTGAACATAAAACGTTCTTACCGACAAATCAATATAAAACAACGATCCAGCGACCAGCGATGATTTGCGAGAAAAATCGATGTTTTTAGGCCATCGATGTTTGACCGTTGATATTTTAAAACCTTGACACATCGACGTTTCTGTTTATTTGCCATCTCTAGTTCGGGTGGTACGTAGAAAGTCAGACATTCATCGCATTCCTATACGTTTCCTCAGAGTCTGTCGCGGTTAACCCAATCCATTTTTTTTTTTGTTAACTTCCCCGACTCCAAATAGTAAAGATTTGAAGAGAAGTCTGCGTCGTATTTTTCAGCCGATTACGTAACCAAGTGTGTAGACAGGCTCACATGTACATTGGAACATCTCATGATACGCATGACGCAATGAGCTCTATTGTCAGCCCCCGTGTGTACACAAATGGAACAGACAGGTGACGCAATTAACGAGTTCCAGACCGAACTCGAGCGGAAAAACACATTTTGTTGTGCCTTTAAATTTTACAATTCACTTCATTCCGGAACTTAAATCTGAACTGGGAGTATCGCTAAACGACGTTTGCCATCTCCGCGGCCTTTTCTGCCCCCCACCCACCACCCCCCGCACACCAAATACTTTTCTAAACGTTCGTCGAAGTGGTGAATCATTGAGTGCACTTTTCATTTCTACTCGTTTCGGCACAATATTTTACGTTCCTCGTTGCGAGGTATCAGCCAACTACTGTCCAGGAAGTACGCTGATTTTACCTTCGAAAATAGCAGATATGTCTGAAACAACACTTTTACTTTCCAGTAAGGGGGTAAGGACGTTTTGCAATCATATAAAAAAACATTTGAGTTTTCCTCAAAAGAAATAAAAACCATAAATGGTTAACGTGTTAAAAATCTTTTTTCGGCGGTAACCGCTTAAACGGATTTGGTCAGCCTGACGAATTGCTTTCTAAGAACCTGTTACCACATTGTGTTGCGTCTCACAGATATTTCTGTATCTACCCTTGAACGGCCTGACACCCTTCTCCATGGGATGAACGGAGGCAAGTCCAATCCTCGGAACCCCCATGGAGGTAAACTAATTTATATATACCACATCGTTAGATTTATCAGGGTTGCAACCTACCAGATATTGGTTTATTATTGATACACCGTTTTCGGTCTGGAAAATGTTTTTTTACAAACCACACCCTTTAATTTATGGTATGTCTTAACCTCTCACTCACCTTCCCGACGTTAAATTACCTCATTTTCTTGACTTCAAAAACTAATGAACGAAGGGAAAAAAAGTACCTCAGGTGGTTCAACCGTTTTCCCTCTAGTCCAGTTGCAGTCACACACTTTTGCATTTATCTTACTTTTTTGCGTTCTACACTCGACAGAAGGAACAAGGCCTTTTGGTGGCTTTTGGATTCATTCTAAATAACACACCTATGTTTTCGGTCGGGAAAATTTTTTACCCTCAAAATTTGATACTTATCGTTTCAAGACATGGGGATTTCAAATCCGCAATGTCCGTCTGCCGTCCGGGCCGTTTTGTACCATTAACGTAGTCTAAAAAAAACCGTCCTTTCGCACATAAATCCCTTTTCGTATCTAGTTGTGCCTGCCTGCTCGGATCCGATCGGACGAAGCCCATGGTTGTTATGGGCAAAAAATGGTTGAAAAAATTAACAAAAACGAAATTTCAACAGTTTTATCCCAAATACGCCATATTCGGTAAAGTTTTCCAGGTGCTCGGTCGGATGAAACAATTTTGAGATGAGCACAACTTCGTCTAGACGGAAAAAGTGAAATCATAGTAATTATAGTGAGCCAAAGTCTACTAATTGAAAGAGCTCGCGGGACAATAACTATAGCGAAAGTAATCGTTTCATCGTTACTACTCCCTCCTTCCCGTCTCATTAAAACCATCCACCAGCTCGACTGGCAACGTCGTGCCAATTGCCTACAGGCGTCTACAGGCGCCTCGAATGTTCAGTTTTCGTCGTTCCGTCGTAGTCAGGCCCTGTATTACTACTATTACTATTATTGGGATGGGTCTCGGAGGTGTGAAACTAGTTCAAGCGGTTCAAGAGTATAATTAACCGTTGTGTAATAATTTGCAGGATTTTTGGTTTATTACTCATTCTGAACAATGAACTTATGTTTTCGCGAGGGAAAATGTATCCCCGGTTTCAAGTCATCAGAAAACTCGAGTTCTTCGAGCCACAATATAGCGAAACTCTCTAAACCGTCAGGCCAATTGCCTAGCGTTGCCTAGAAAACGTCAATTTTCTTGATTTCTGCAGTCAGGTCATGTTGCGTATCGTTTTGTATTACTTTTCGATGCAGGATCGAATGGGATGGGTCCCAAAGGTATTCCACCAACATTATCGTTTTCATGTGAGTTGCCGATTCCCCGACTGTTAATATGGCCGTGTTATATTCTTAATATTTATCGACGTTGAGTTGGATAGAGTATGTCACAATCGAGCATCCATATGATAATGACAGAGAATAACAATCCATTGGGTTTTGTTAAAGGTACTTTGTTCCGTGTTCTAGCCCAGAGGATGTTGCGCAGAAGAGCTAAGGAGATTTCGCGTGTTCTCTCGAATGTCGTCGAGCAGCCGAGCCGGAGGCAGATGGTCGAGGCTTTCGAATCCGCAACTCCGCACCGTCAGCGCTAATCGCCGGGCCCCGAACGAGGAATTTATGGCTCAATCGGGGCGTCGAAAGGGGCCGGCGACGGCTTAAAGTCCGTTCGGCCTCACCTCGGACAAATCCTCGTCCAATAAATAAATCCCTCCTCTTGTCAGACGATTGTCGTCGATACAAACGCCCCGGCATCGGGATGTTTGCGGGGGCGCGTGGGAATCACAAAGGGACTCAGACGTTCTGTTCGGAGCGGTAAATAGCGCGAAGGACGCGATCCGCGCCAGATGGTCTTTTTTCGGTTTTTCCTCGGCCTCCGAGGACTCGACGTTCCGGCACCGGGTCTTGATGACTCTGTGCAGGTTGAAAAGTCCTGCAGCCTACACCTTTCACGCTTAAATGAAATATCTGGTGCGTTCGACGGGCGCTATATTTTCGTTCAACGCATTTCCACAAAAACGTTTATGGAGAACAAAATGTAGGCACTAGTTAGTAGAGAATACTCCGCAACGACCAATTAATATTCGACAATTCTCGTCGGAGCTATCATGGGTTTATATGTCCGTTCAACAGTTAAGAAGAGAAGAAATTGAGAAATATCTGGTGCGTTGCAACACACAACTTTCCGCCACCACCGTAATTTCGAACACCAGCTACATAGGCGAGCGCTATATGTTCGTTCAACGCATTTTTACAGGAACATTTATAGAGAACAAAATGTAGGAACTAGTTAGCTGAGAGTACTCCGAATGTTTGATCGAAATCGTTGGAGCCGTTTTTGAGAAAATTGGAATACCGATAAATTAATATTCGACAAATCTCCTTTTCTGTGTTAACGTGGCTTATATCTTCGTTCAACATATATATACAGAAATAAGTATGCAGAACGAAATGTGGGTATGGGTGACTGAAAGACACTCCATTAAGATTTATCACATCTGATGAAGAAGTTACCCTGGAATTTACGGAAATGTTCGAAAAAACGTTATTTTTGACACATTTTGATTTTTATCTCTGTTCAATGGACTGTCAGAGGAACATTTATTCAGACCAATATGTAGGTATTAACTATTTGAAAACACCCTGTGAGTTTGGTGAAAATCGCTGAAGCCGCTTTGCGTAAAAGCGTAAAAAACAGATTTTTGCTTCATAGGCCCATATCTCCGTTCACCGTATTTTCATGGAGATATGTATGGAGAAGAAAAGTTAGGTATTGATTAGGAGAAGATAATTTGGAAGTTTAATCAAAATCGTTATTGCCGTTTTCGAGAAAAAGGCGAAAAACCTTAGTTTTTGGTACATTTTCGTCCTCCCTCCCCCCTTCCCACCGGCCGAAATCGCCCATAACCTTATTTTGGTGTCTACAAAAAATAACGAACAAAACAAAAAAAGAACCAGCTCAATCGGATCAGCCGTTCTCCCGCAAATCGAACTACAGACACACACACACACGGACCACGCGCCGAAATTAGGTTTTTTAGACTCAGTAGGCTCGAAACGTAAAGATCTGAAGAAAACCCAAACTTTTTTTTTGAGCCGATTACTATACATTCCTTCCCTTCGGGTAGCGGTAAGTAAAATTAATGAGACCGTAAACACGGTTTTTTAAATGAGAATAGTAATCACTCTTACAGAGTTATTGGGTAAAAACTTTTAGAACAGGTAGTAAGCGTACCGACGGTAGTTGGTATTGCGGAATTGCTTGAGTGACACCCTTATATCTTATGAGCGCTCACCCTTTAGGTATTGGGATACTACGCCAATTTTTTTGAACATTCTAGTGACATTTCAGCGGAGTTCACAAGAAAATAAAAATGGCACTAAAATCGTCGAAACTTTTGGTCATTTATTGTGCTGCACTCGTGGTTTGCCGACAAATGGGAATTTTATGATATAATTGCCTTATTGAGAGCTATCTATATAAACAATTTAATCAAAATTGTCAGAGCCCTTTTTAAGGAAAAAAAATATTTGGTGTTTTGACCACTACGATAACTATAGTCAACAATCGGTGGATTTTGATCAAACTCTTATTTTGCGGTCCCACGGTAACCTGCGCGCTAGATATCAAGTTTCAGCTGATTTGGTACGGTGGTTTTCCCTAAAAATCGTTCACAGACACACATACACACACAGGTCTGTTTCCATATTTGATGACTGTTGTGACTGATGTGTTTGTGACGCACGACTTTTAATCTTTGCTGCTTCCAAAACCCCCCTGGCGTGTTTGCAGACCACCGGATCGCAGTGATTTTCTCGAGACTGGCGTGTTTCCTTATCAAAACGATTATTTATATGGTTTATTATTCTCATGAACAGCTTGACCAAGTATTACTGCTGTCCCATCCCATTTGATTCAGCATCGAATACTAGTAAACCATACGAAACATGACCTGACTACAATGGAACTACGGAAACAAAACGTCTGATGATTTTGCCCCGTCGGGTTGGAGAAATTGGAACGGGGGCGCTTCGAGCGAGTGAGAAAGGGGAGTTGAGTGGCGGCGTTGTTGGGAGGCGAGCGAGCGCGGGTGGTTTTTTAATGAGACAGGCGGGGAGGGAGGGAGTACAAACGACGAAACGTTGACTTCCGCTGTAGTTCCCGCGTTGTACTGCGTTTCGTTAATTTTTTTAACCGTTTTTTGCCCATAACAATCATGGGCTTCGTCCGATCGGATTGCCGAGATGGCGGGCACAACTAGATACCAAATGGGATTTTGTGCGAAAGAACGAATTTTTTAGACCACGTTAAAGGCACAAAACGGCCCGGACGGCGGACGGGGGACGGGGGACGGGGGATGGCAGACGGTGGACAGACATTGCAAATTTGGAATCTCCAAGTCTTGAAACGTAAAGTATCAAATTTTGAGGGGGGGTTGTAAAAAATGTTTCGTGACCGAAAACATAGGGTTATTATTCAGAATGAATAATAAACCAATAAACTGAAGAAAGAAATTATATTTTAAAAAGAGAGGAAAGAAAATAAAAACAAAATTTAACTGTCACAAAAGTGATTTAAAATGACGAATTTGGGTAGAAAGAACTATAAAAAATAATGTCTTCTCCTACCCAACCTAAGGCCTGCCGAAAATAAATAAACTAGTCCACCGACTAGTGCACTGTGCAGTCATCTCTCTTCGTCCGAACAAAATGAAGTTCTAAGGAACAGGTATTTCTTCGGGAAGAGAGCGGGAGATGTAGCAGAACGGGAAAAACGGGAACGTGGTCGATAAAATCCGCCAGGGAAAAGCATAACCTTTTTTCTTTTCTGAAACCTTTCTTCTCCTCCGACAAGCGCCATTCCAATCGGCTCGATTGGTGCATTAACTAGCGCGAGAGAAGACACACAGCCGCGTCAGTATCCTTCCTCTTTCACGTTACAAGTACTAGTAATAGGCGTTTTTTGGGGTGCTGTACACGATGTTATATCACACCTGGCTTTCAGCCTATTCGTATTTCAGCCTATAAACGGATTTCTGATCAGATTACGGGACTGTAACTCCTCGGTCGTTTAAACCGTTCTGTTTATGTTGAGTGGAACTGAACGGAGGAAACAAGGGTTCGCACTAGTAAAGCGCGCTCTACTTATATTTGTAAAAGACGAAAAGAAGGAACAATATTTGAGTTGAAATAAGCGTTGAACTCGCGTTGAAAACAACCCCATCGGAAGCGCACGAAATGCGTTCGTAAGTAAACGAGTGTCCCCGAAAACAACCTACAAATATATTTATACACTCGGAACATGTGTGTATGCGCATTTGGGGGGTACACATCTCATTTATGTTCGATTATACAGCAAACATTTGTACAAAGACGGCATGTGAGTGGGTGAGTGGTGGTGAGGGGAGGGGAGGGGGGGATTGGAGGATGATGGCTATGGTGAAGGGGAAGGGTGTTGTTATATCGTCAATAATGGAGGAATGGAAGGGATGTTTGAGGAGGTAGATGCTTTCAGTTATAGCAAACATCGCTGGACAGGTAAAATGAACTCAGCTATTCTTTTTGTCGGGTCACCAGGTGTTTGTCCTCGTTCCTTTGGAAATAGCCCTGTAACGACCGTAGCAAAGCGTTTTCGGTTTCCTTTGCCTCAGGAATCCTCTATTTTTGGCTGACCAATTCGTTAAAGTGTTGTCATTGAATCTTGACGTTGCGGCATCTCGCCAGCTACCTCCAATCCAGTCCAGTTCCTGTACTCGCTGCCCGTTAATGGAGCCCATTTATACAAAGTTGCCGCTTTGCAACTTGATGATGAGCGTTTCATTTTCGAGTAGAGTGGACCAAACCCCTGTTTTCGGTACATTGAATTTCCCCACCCCTTACGGCGCATCCCCTCATTTTAAGGTATCCTTAAAAATATGCACTTGGAGAACGATCTGTATCAGCTTTTTACTTTCCTTGCTCTACGAAGTAGAAAGGAAAGTTATGTAATCGGCTGAAAAAATTTTTTTGTGTTCTCTTCAGATCTTTACGTTTCACACCCCCCTGAGTCCGAAAAACACTATTTGGGAAAATGGTCTGTGTGTGTGTGTGTGTGTGTCACTAAAGTGTGCCTGTGAACGATTTTTAGAGGAAACCACCGTATCAAATCAGCTCAAACTTCATATCTCGCCCGCAAGTCACCATGGAACGCCAAAATAAGGGTTTGAACAAAATCCACCGAAAGTTAACTATAGTTATCATAGTGATCAAAACACCAAATTTTTTTTTCTCAAAAACGGGTATAACGATTTTGATTAAATTTTTTATACTGATAGCTCTCAATATGGCAATTATTCCATGATATTCCCATTTGTGGGAAAATGACGAGAGCAGCACAATAAATTACCAAAACTTTCGACAAAATCGATTTTAGCGCAGTTTTTAGAGAAAACCACCGTACCAAATCAGCTGAAACTTGATGTCTAGCCTACGGGTTACCATGGGACGAAAAAATAAGGACATGGGCACAATCCACCGAAAGTTAACTATAGTTATCATAGTGATCAAAACACCAAATTTTTTTTCTCAAAAACAGCTCCAACGATTTTGATTAAATTTTTTATGTTGATAGCTCTCAATGTGGCAATGATACTATGAAATTCTCATTCGTGGGAAAATGACGAGAGCAGCACAATAAATTATCAAAATTTTCGACCAAAAGCGTTTTTCGCGCAGTTTTTTCCTTATAAACTCCGCTGGAGGTCTTGTAGAATGTTTAAAAAAATTGGTATTGTAGTGCAACTCAATACCTAAAGGGTGAGTGTTTAAAAACGCTCATGAGGTACATGGGGCTCACTCCAGAAATTCCTGAATTTCAACTACTGTCGTTTCGCTTTCTACCAGTTCCAACAGTTATTACCCAATAGCTCTGCAAAAGTAATTACTATCCTTCTTCAAAAAATTTGTGTCTACAGCCTCATTAATTCTCTGTGTACCAATTGCTCAATAAAGGTCCTGGAATGAGTACGAGCAGCACAATAAATTCCAGAACTGTAGGCGCTACCGTTTCCTGCAGTGGTGACGTGTTGTTTGACCAAGTTCAAAGGCGATGCACATGAGTGGATTGACGTAGAGCTAAGGAAAGTTGTGTGTTGCAACGCACCAGATATTTTACTTTCCATAACCCTGCGTAGTACGTTAGTTACGTGATTGCCGTGCTACGTAGAAAACGATTGCGCTTGAGGTTCCGAGTACTCGTTAACACGTAGGATTTGAAAAACGGTTACATTTTTTTCATAAAACCATAGTGCACGTGGACGTACTCGCTACACGAAGAATGTGATGTTGGTACGTGATATTTTGAATTAGTGAAGTTGCATTACGGTAGATGCAGTGGGAAAGAGTCCCAAAGACTGCCTCTTAGAGTTGGAAGGGAAAGCGCTAGGTTAGAAGCTGGCTGTAAAGCATCACAGGGTTCAGAACATTTTCAATTATATAATTTATTGGAAGAGAGTTGTTGAAACAAGTATGGGTTTGGGACAAAAGGTAAGTACCGTGTTTTTTTGGCACGATGGGGTAGCAGAAAGTCAAAACGAAAAGTGTCTTCTTCCTTGTTTAAATGGCACATCGAACATTTGGCATCCTCTTTCCCTCTGCCCCACAATCTACAGTTCAAACTAAGTTGTTCACATCGTAGTCTAACAAGCAGTCACTTTGTCCTAAAGCTACGTTTCGTTCTCCATAAAGTTTCCGTAGAAATGAGTTGAAAGAAGATACAGTGCCCGTACGTTACGTATAGCAGGTCGTCGGATTTACGGGGCCTGCGGAAAGTTGTGTGTTGCTACGCACCAGATATTTTATTTAGAGTGAAGTACTTCGGTTGACGTTATTTCGATGGTGAGGAAGTGGTGGGAATTCTGACCGGTGCTAGCGCGTCGAGAAATCCCTGACATGGACTGAGAGATTCTGGGGAGGAAACATGTGTGTTACGATTACGTAGCGATATCGCACTATGTGAGGAGGGAATGCAATTGGAACACAGATTTTGTTGTCAATTACACTCGGGGAAGTTTTAACACCACAAACAGGCAACTCGGTGGAGCGAATGCGAGCGCGGGCGACACGGCGACGAGAGAACCGCTTGGGAAACTTACGGCAGCGAAGTTTCGAGCAAGTCGGGGCATTTTAGGTGCCTGCCCAGTCAGCACAAATGCCCCGGACGAGCTTCCGCTGAATGGGAGGGTTTGGTTTGTTCCGGTCACTCCGCGCTTGATGAAGTGCCTGTCCTCTGGCACTCATGAACACTGCAGTTTCTTGCCATGTACAGCAATCGGAGCGTTGCTGTCCACCCAACAAAGGGGAACCTAATCTTCAGCAGAGAAAGAGAGAGAGAGAGATTACTTCAATTTTGGTTAAAGTTCCAAAAGGGTGCCCCTGCCCGTGTTTGTGGTGGGAGTATTGCTTCATAGTGTCTCTTGCGTACACATCTTCTGTAGATCGTACATCTTTGTTCCACACAGCTGCGACATCCAGGGTTCAGGGAATCGGTCTATCACCTCTTGGCTATCAGTAAGGGGAGTCAGAGTTTTCATCCTCACACGACACCTGCGCTCACGTGTTTCAAGAGGTAGTTCTGAGCGAAGATGCTGAGACTACCGTGCACTTATTAGTTGCACTTTTGGGAACCCGCGCGGCGCTCTGGCCCATGGTGTAGGAGCGAGTTATGCCTGTTTTGACAGCATTCACACGTGTACGTTGAGCGGCTGCTCTTGAGAGTGTGTGAAGTTGCTTGACAATGCGTACACAGATAGTGCACTTCCACGCAGGTTCTTCGAGCATCCCGGCTGAAGTTGAGGGAACGTAGGCACTTTTTTACCCCATGATGTTTGCCGCAGATAGGGTAGGGATGTGGATCTGCCGGAAGAGTTCTGTCATCACCAGACTTTTTCGAAAGCGCGTGATTTCCCCGGGCTCATTGTTTGAAAGGTCGTTCGGGGACACGCACGCGGGAAGATGTCGATGTTGATGAAGGTTGGGGGATTGAGTCGTTGTGAGGTGTACGCTGAGTAGGATTCCGCTGCTGCTTTGACCTTCTCTACGTAGACGTGAGCGAGATCCTGGTAGACCAGAAGCGTCCCGACATCTGTCCTGCTTTCTTGGAACTAGCGAGGTTAAACACACAGCTTTGTTCAACTGTTCGTCAAGAACGGATACCGTTCGAACATAATGACGGACGAGAGAGTAGTTCACAGCAGAAGGACAGACAATTTGAAGGCTGGGGATCAAAAATTCCCACGCACTAGAAGAACCTTCAAGTTTTTCTGCGTGGCTGGCATGGCGAACTAATGCAGTGAATGTTCGACCACTAGTTGACGGCAGTTTCGAGCGAATCGGGACATTTGAGGAGCCCAGCCAGCACAAATGACCCGGACGAGCCTCCGCTGAATGAAAGAGTTTGGTTCGTCCTGGTACAGGGGTTTTATCGAAGACAACCAGCGAAGCCAAGGCATATTGAGGACTTCCAAACAAATTGTTAGATTCAAAAGTGAAACGAGAGGGAAATAAATAAAACGCCGACGGCGCGGAGGGGGTAGATCCACGGGCTTGTCGGTATTCTTCAGTTTACGATGTAACGCTGAGCTGGTTTATTAGACTCTCTCGAAGACGTGGAGACGACCGGCCTTGAAACTCGCTAAAATGTGAGTTTGGACGTATTTACAGCCCATCTTGATCTTCATACGTACGTTCAACAGGGATTTGGCCAGTTTTAACGTGGTTCCTGATACGCTTTCAGACTCAGCAAAGAGGAAAATCCCATTTCGAAGAATTGATCAATTGGGCGGGTTCGTGACTAGGCTAGACGACACAAATATTCCCCAACGAAACTCGACGGCGGTGCCGTTCCAGCTATTTGGTGCGGCGCATCACACAACTTTCTCCTGCATCACGTGGATTCAGCGATTCTATTGACTCTAGAAACGCTCACCATGACAGCGGGACGCGCTAATTGTTCTGAAATGTATTGTGCTGCTCCTACTGGTGCCACGACTATTATTGAGCAATCATTTCACCGCTCAAGAGCCTTCCCACGTGACTTTTTCGAGGATGGCCGCGTTTGCCGTTTTGGAATAGTCAAGGAAAAACTTTGAGAAACGGTAGTTGGTGAAGCGGTGAATTGAAATTCTGGAATTTCTGGAATAGCTCCAGTACATATTTCGAGCGTTATCAAACGCTCATCGTATAGGTACTTGATCGGACTACCACGCCAATTTTTCTGAAGATTCCAGTAATATTTGAGCGGAGTTCGTGAGGAAAAAACGGCGCTAAAACCTATCGTGCTGCTCTCGTCATTTTCCGAGGAATGGGATTTTAATGGTATTGTAGCTCTCACAAAATCGTATTGAGAGTGTAACGAGCTACCCACGCAATGAAGCTTAATTAATGGTCATGATATTATCAGAAGCATCCTCGGATATTACGAAATTGACCTCCCATCTGAACACTTAACTTTCTTTCCTACATCATAGGTCTAAGGAACTTAGAAAAACCGTGTCGATCGTACAATAAACCACCATGTAGGCTTTGAGGGAAATAGAGGCAACTTGACTGTGAGCATTAAAGGCTTCGTGTATAATTTTTGATCCGTACGAAATTATCTGCCGTACGTGCTATCATTCTACGCTGCGATTCCTTTGGAGTTAGGTAAACCCGTCCTTCAGTTATCGGGGGGGGGGGGGGACTATATTCTTCACACGAGTAAAAATAATAATAGGAATAAAAATGTGAATTAATCTTTCGAGTTGAAACGATTTTGGAGTCATCCAGGGTAGCACGTTGGGCCCTCTGCTCTTCTTGGTGTACATTAACCCTGTAGCAAGCGTGGTCAAGGAGGCAATCTGTTACTTATTCGATGATGATGCTGCACTTTTGATTACCGCAGACACTTGGGAATCTGTGCACTCGAAGGCCCAGTCCGTGATGAATACAGTCAATGACTGGCTAATCCAAAGCATTTTGACCCTAAATGTAAATAAAACAAAATTTCTTACAATTGGCCATGAAAGTGCAGGAGAAGATCTTACTAAATTCTCATTGAAAGTCCATGCTTGTCGCGATTCTTCTGGTTGTGCTTGCGCAACCGTAGAGAGGGTGAAAAGTCATCGATACCTTGGGGTGGAGATCGATCAGGATTTGTCATGGAGGCACCACATGACTATACTTTATAATAAATTGAAAAAGTTTATATACATATTTTATAATCTTCGTACGATCTTGCGACTAGATGACCTCAGATTAATATATGTAACATTGGTGCAGTCTGTTTTGTCATTCGGGATCGTAGCCTGGGGATCCGCCACCTCAAGTGTAATTTCTCCTATTGACATTATCCATAGGAGTATACTTAAGGTAATGACTAGCAAACATCGTCGATTCCCTACCAAAGATATTTATAACGCTGCACGATCATTCTCCCTATCCAAATTGCATGTAAAATCAATTATACTTTACTACCACAAACACCCTGATGTGATTCTTAGACCCATTGATGGTGAGATGTCTTATTTCACTCGCTTTAGTGAGTCAGGAATGATCATTCCTCCTCGAGTTCGCTTGAGCGCCACAATTCGCTCACCCTGGCGCAATTCGGTGAATATTTATAACAGATCCCCCCAGTATATCAAATTTCCTCATCACCTAACCCGCACCAAATTCAAAATTGTGATTTCGTCTTGGCTAATAAATTTAGGGCAAGCTGATCTTGATGCGAAGTCGAATTTATTGTTAAAAATCTTTTTCTTTTCATCGCGAGGAGTTTCCTCCAAGCAGGCTCCATACTTATATATTATGTTTAGCGTTAAGAGAGTGGAACTGCTGTACAACAGAAAATTAAATACATGAGTAACTTAGGCAAATAACATAAATCAAGTATACTCGTACAACTCTAGCCGAAGAACAGGCCTAGCCTATTTCGGCTAATTCATGGTCAACACATGATGTATTAAATATTTCTTTGTGTCATTTACTATGAATAAAAATATTTCTCTCTCTCTCTCTCTCGATGACAATTTTCATTTCATGTTTGAAGATGACGCATTGATCAGTTCGCGAATTATTTTGAATTCGGATTCATGTAGAAACGTCGTCAATTTTTGTTGAGTGATCTCTTCAATTGAATGGCAACCCCGTGGCAAAATTCAGAATCTGCGCGTTAAAATTCGCGAAAGCGATTGAATTTCATGTGAATTGCGAAACTCGTGGTACAGACTGTGTTGAACGAAAATCTCATTTTAGGTTCGAGCGACTTGTTTGAGTTAGTCAGCAAATTTGCCACCGAACGTTGTTGATTTTCATCTGCTTGTCGTTTAAATGTTTGTTGCTACATTTGTTCCTCGTTCATTTTCCTAACTAGTTCATTCATTATTTAACCCGACATCTTAAATCTATCCCCTCGTTTGAATATAAATTTATGATAAGTTGGAATACAGACTAGACACGCCGATGATACAAGCCGTTTTGATCTGTGTAGGAAGTACATCGACGCATTTCCTTCGTGCTCAATTTTGTCGTACTGCTTCAAGGAGCAACGCGAATTCAAGTACGACATCCGTGTCTGTTTCATTTCTCACTCCATCACATTCACCTCCCCTCCATATTCAAACTCCTTTCCCATCTAGTAATTGATGTTTATCGTATTTTAGTAGAAACTGTTCGGTTGCAGACGTCTGAACGAAATGCATTTCCATCGCTCGGTTGAAACATCTAGATTTTTATAATTTCCTAGATTATTGAGATTATTCTAGGCCTACGACATTAGTAATTTGTTTTACTTTCCGCTACCCGAAGGGAAGGAAAGTATAGTAATCGGCCCAAAAAAAAAAATTTGGGTTTTCTTCAGATCTTCACGTTTTGATGCCTAAAAAACCTAATTTCGGTGCGTGGTCCATGTGTGTGTGTGTGTCTGTAGTTCGATTTGCGGGAGAACGGCAGATCCGATTGAGCTGGTTCTTTTTTGTTTTGTTTATTATTTTTTGTAGACACCAAAATAAGGTTATGGACGATTTCGGTCGGTGGGAAGGGGGTTGGGGGGACGAAAATGTACCAAAAACTAGGGTTTTTCGCATTTTTCTCGAAAACGGCTCTAACGATTTTGATTAAACTTTCAAATTATCTTCTACTAATCAATACCTAACTTTTGTTCCACATACATATCTCCATGAAAATACGGTGAACGGAGATATAGGCCTATGAAGCAAAAATAGGTTTTTTACGCTTTTTGGCAAAACGACTCCAACGATTTTCACCAAACTCGCAGGATGTTTTTGAATAGTTAATACCTACATATTGTTTTCAATAAATGTTCTTCTGAAACTTCATTGAACTGAGATAAAAATTAAAATGTGTCGAAAATAACGTTTTTTCTAACATTTCCGTAAATTCCAGGGTAACTTTTTCACCAGATGTGATAAATCTTAATGGAGTGTCTTCTAGTCACCCATACCCACATTTCGTTCTCCATAATTATTTCTGTATATATACGTTGAACGGAGATATAAGCCAAGTTAACTTAGAAAAGGAGATTTGACGAATATTAATTTATCGGTATTCCAGTTTTCTGAAAAACGGCTCCAACGATTTCGATCAAACTTACGGAGTACTCTCAGCTAACTAGTCCCTACATTTTGTTCTCCATAAATGTTCCTGTAAAGATGCGTTGAACGAAGATATAGCACCCGCATATGCAGGTGGTGTTCGAAATTAAAGGGATTGCGAAAAGTTGTGTGTTGCTACGCACCAGATATTTTTACATAATGTACCACAAAACGAACTTTCGATAATTTAGATACAAGTACGATTACGGAGATAGTTCGTTAGGCTTTCATACATTCGTTAACCCTGCGAAGCAGCAAAATAAATTACTGACTATGTTTTGTCACCATAAATCCTGCTTACGGCATTGACATTCTCACAAAAATCAGGGTGGTAGTTCAATACATTACTCATACGACGAGCGTTTAATAACGCTTTCAACATAACTCAGAGCAACCCCAGAAATCCTGGAATTCGAAACCGCCAGGCTAAGTGACCCCGGAAATTCTGGTATTCAAACCACACCGCAATTCACGCATGAGCACCAGTTTTGATAGGGGAAGCTTGGTGCTACTCGAATACTCCCTCTCGGCGTCATTTACGGATTTACAGGGTCACACAGCTAGTTAAGAAGGCTCAGTGGAAGGAAAAATGTGCACCATGGTTGTTGACACAGGAGCTGCAGGTGAAATCGTGGTACTGGCGCGTAGAGAAGCTCTGGACTCCAGAAGTTCCGCTGATAGGTGCTCATCCCAATCCTTTCGATGACCCGAAACCATTTTGAACAAAAACTGCTACAGAGTCCGGTTGAGTCTCTCAACTAAGACATCGTTTTGAGGATGGCGTTCCTCGGGACTAGTAACTGCTGACGCTTATTATCGTTTCTCACAGTTTTTACCTGATAATTCAGGTAAAACACAATTCTGACAGTGAACACAAATCTTCTTAAAAAAAATCGTGTTGTCCCTATAGTTAATCTCCTATGCACTGGTTACTCGAAAATGGCTGTGGCATGATTGGAAGCACCTTAATAAATTCTGGAACTTTAAGCGCTATTCTTTCTACGTAAAATGTGATGTCGTACTAAGTTCAGACGGATTGAATGAAAACTGAAGCCAAACAAATCGATAAACGTAGCTGGGGCTGAAGAAAGTTGCGTGATGCGTCGCACCACATATGTCATTCCAATCTTCTTAGTAGGTCGTTAACATCATGACGGATAGCTTCAGCGTTGATGTGATATTTCAGTCGCTCCGACGGCCGATCGTAATTTTGTTCATAGTGTTCATAGTGAAGACTATCATTTAGAATGTACCAAGGTACAACGACTATGCACCTGAGCACACTGTTTAAAAACGCCGGACGATTTCCGTTCTGAGGTGCTCAACCGCACAGGGGAACGTGTAGATGCGAATGAAGTGTTAGACCGAGGGTTTTTTTTGCCAAATCCAATGCTTGTCGTTGCTCTTTGCTATACGTTGACAAACCTACGCGCAGTATACTGAAATCTTCTTTCGGCCGCCTATCAACTCCTAACGAAGCTTTGAATCATCAAAGAATCGGCTCAGAGTCAAACGCCCGGCGATTGTTGGTATGAAGTGGGTCCAATGATCCATCGACAAACGCTCTCCGCGTTGTCTGAAAAGGGGAAAGCGGGCTGAGTCATAAGACGGCGGCGTGACTGCACAAACTCAACAGTCAAGCTACTTTTGTACATATTTGCGATAAACCTCTGAAAGTGTATAGAATTAGATATAAAAATACCAAACACCGACTATTGACAATGACATTAGGCCGTTATCATAATAATCTTGTGTGCCTTCCTGGCACATAATCCGTAAATATTAACTTTAATTTTGAAAACCACCTCTTCAGCGCAGAGTGGTGGCTCTAGAGCCCGTGAAAATATTGACATTTGAAATGCTACAAGCACAAAATAATTGGGAGCTATTTCAATATACTTAAGGATCTGTTGGTATTTTTATTGACGAGGGTTTTCTCAATATGTACCCCGTTTCTGGTCGAGTGAGACAGTGAGCCGAGTCTTTCGTTCCCTCAGTACTTGGCCACGCTTTGACGAGAGAGGACCCGAGGCGTGATGTCTGCGATCCCTTTTCGTTCATTGACAGTGACATTGAAGTTCTTCGTCGGTTTGTGAAGTTTACCGATTGATGTTTGATGTTCTTGGTAGAAAATTGGGTGCTACGCTCATCTCATATCGGCGTCGGTCGAGGGCATAGTGTAAGTCTACGTAAATGCTATTTGATGGTCCGTTCATTTCAATGTGGAACTTTAAAGGCCTTAGGACGTCAGCTCAAGTCGTGTTTGGCTCCGATACAAATCATAGGGGTCACATGGGGCAGAGCCAACGGTCCAGCTGACGTATTAACTTCACATTGAGTCAATTCACCAGGAATTACTCATTTAGCTGCCACCGGCATTTCAAGATTAGAATGTACGAGAAACTGCATATGTTTCTTTGTTTTGTAGTAGATGACATGTTTCCCTTCCATAGCCCTACAAAGTAGGAAGGAAAGTTATGCTGTCGGCGAAACGTTTTGTTTAGTTTCCTTCACTTTCGAAAACACCTGAGCCCGAAAATCGCCATTCCGCGGAATCAGCTCAAATTTTATATTAAACTTGCTGATCATGTGGGGCACCTAGTTGGGTTTGAGGAAAATCAGTTCAAAACTAACTACAGTTATCATAGTGTATTAGCATATTATCAATCTTTTTGAGACACATATAAATAACATTACGGTAATAAAATCTGTGAGGAGCCTCATTCGTGAGAAAACGACAGAAGCAGCACGTCAAATTATCAGGAATGTTGACAATAAATCTGTTTTAGTACAGTGTTTTGTTCATAAATTCCGATCACATAAAACTACCATCGCAACAATCAAGTTGGTAGTCCAGTGAGCAACAAATACGATGGAAGTGAGTAATTATAAAATGATTAGGAGTCGCTGAAAAATTCGAACTGGTATCGCTTCATGCGCTTTTCCCTGCAGTTCCACGCCAGTAAACGCAAACACTCTTTTTTAAAAACGTGTTGACAATCCCATGAATCATATCTGTACTGGTTACACCATGAAGGTCGTGCCATCCGAATACATGCCAGAACCTCAAGAACTCTGAGTTCTACCGTGTTCACATAACTGAGTGAAAAACTAGATTGGGCTGGTTGAAAAAGCGACTAAAATCCTTGAGTGTACGTAGACGTGGGGGTGAGGACAGTTGGGTGACCGCACCGCACGAGATTTTTACGTTTTTTTAAATTTATTAATGAACTCGTAGACCCAAGTTTCATCCGAATCGTTTCTCGATTGGTGGTAGGATCATCTGATTGAAGTAGAGGGCGATATACCTCGATCACTTCCAAAACGAATTCACGACCACTCGCGCTCATCTAGATTTGAACTCCTGAACGTCTGATGGTATACTGCGACGAGATTCGCCACACACGGCGAGTCCAGGGTTTGGCTCCGCGAATCTCAACACACGATAAGATAGTGAGACGCTCGTCGCGGCTGAGTTTCGGCAGTTTTCCCTCCCATTGCAGAAATTCGGTACTTCAATCGTTGGCCAAATTCAATTCACGTTCGTAAGAGAGTGTGCTATCCGGGAACTTTATGACAAATTTGTTCGCTCTACAGCACACAAAGCACTAGGATTCTCCGTCCTTCTTCCTGATGTTAATATTCAACATAAAGTACACGACGCTCTCCTTCTGCAAATGGTTCGAGTTGAGACTTAAAGCGCCGTTGTAGTTGTTCTGGCCGTTGTAACCAGCGCTACTAAAGCACTGATAAGTTATCTATGAGGTACGGAAGTGGTTTATGGGCCTTTCTTGATCACTCAAGGAGACAACGCTATTGTCTTGGATCCTTTTTCACGTGTAAGTTTTATGACTCTCGTCGAACTTCCTACGACGCACTGAAAATATCTGGCGCCACGAGTCACAAAACACAACTTGACGTTTTATGTAGCGAATGGAAGCGTTGAAAACTTCGGGATTTATTGTGGTGCTACTGCTTATGCCACAACCTTTATTGACCAGTGCGAGAGTGATTGACTAGGCTATCAACATGATTTTTGTGAGGAGGATCGTGTGTACTTCATAATTACAGCGTAAAAACTGTGAGAAATGGTAGTGACTACTCAATGGCGGTGGGGTTTGAATCCCAGGATGTCTTGGGACGGTCCTAATTATTTTTAGAGCTTTAGTAAACTCTCATTGTATATATAGTTCATTAGGCTACCGCTCCGATGTTCCTGAGGATGCTAGTTTCATTCATAAAGCAAAAGCTGCGCAAAAGAATCGAGTTTCTTCGAAATGTTTGATAATTTATGGTGCTGCTCTCGTAATTTTCGCTCCAATAGGAGTTTTATGTGACTGTTCAGTAAATTGGAGCAGACCAAAATAACATTTGACGAAAATCGTTTGAGCCGTTTTAGAGAAGAAAATTATTTGGTGTTTTGATCACTACAACTACAGTTAGTTCTGAACTGATTTTGCTCATACACTTATTTTAGCGTCCCATTGCTGAATAGCAACTGTGAACCGGTCCGGTTTAATCGTTTTCTCAATTCGTTCGTTTACAACACACAGTTGATTCCCCAAATGGTGTTTTGGTCTCAGAAGCTCTTGAAACCCAATTAAAAGTCCACATGTTAAAAACTGCAGCGTGTAAAGTAAAAACATAAATTAAATGTGACAAAGAACAATTCCGACAATAGCAAACGAATGTTCTCGCGTATTATATTAGGCGTTTCAGAAAATTGATAAAACGAAGTCCTCAATGCACATTTCTTTGGAATCTAGAAGTTCGCCTTATAATAAGTTGCAGCATCTCCAGACCCCAAACGGCTTCAAGAGTGAAGCCTGTCCCATGGGAATGTGAAAACAACAAATCTTCACGAACTACATGCCTCTGCTCTGTGGAGAACGCAGTGCCCGAATGCGTTAGGGCGTGAAGCTGTCCTCGCCAAGCAGGGATAGTACCAGCAGACCCCGGTTCGATCGCCCAAAAAGCACCCCCCTCCACCAAACCCGTGGGGTGGGGGTGGGGGGGAGGCAATGGGTACCAGCGATACGGCTGGGGGCACTGAGCAGGCTCCAAAACGAGCCCGTGTAGGGGGAAATGGGTACAACTTGTGGCCGCAGCAACTGCCACTGGCCTCGCACCTTCAGGTGCCTCCCTGCAGTAATCATCATCACCTCTGATCTGTAACGATTTCAGATTAGTCTAACTCCTTACAATAGATGCAACAGCATTACTCACAACGCCCCAGACATGAACTTAATTATCACCACAATGTTACTCTCAACTGCGAACTACACGGCCTTTTACAAAAACTAAACCAAACACATGCTCGCCACAACGAAATGATTTCCGTCATTCAAAGTGACGTGGATGTAAAGAAACCTGTGTATGCTAAATCTCAAGTAATGTAACATGCGCAATTAAGGGTTTGTGAGTCTTACCATATCGCAAAAAGCGAGGATTACTTAATGGATTAGGATCCACCGCGTCAAATTCACAACTGGGAATTTAGGCGCTAAAGACGAGGACAAATATAACGAAATTCTTACCTACTTCGGAACAAGCAAGAAACCTTATCATAGCAACTCAAACATCATTACACTGACGAAATAAAAAACGTAAACCTCACTATTCATGCAATGAACTATAACCACCAAACCCAAGCGATAAACATAGAACACCTTAGAGAGCATGGCTCATCATAAAGACGTACGAAACGAGTCGATGATGTTCTTGAACACAACCAACTCCTCATCTATTCAACGTGTCACAAGACACAGAAAATTGGTTAAAAAAACCGTTGCCTGGGTTCACGAGCACACTTCAAGGCTGAAGGGTTCATGATAACAGCGTTCACTCGTCAAGAGCTGGTACTTCCAAATGTTCCCCAACTTGCTCATTCTGCCGTAATGAAAGGTCGAATTGAATGACACTAACTGTTAAACCATCACACTATGGAATCAAACGGACAGAATATGAAATTATCCCTCGCTTAGTCAAATACGCCTTGTGGCCATCAGTTTTCGAGTTGCCGCCGAAGTATTGTGTTTTTTCCTTTCCCCACTGCCCTCTTCGCGTTTCATTTTTTGCGATATTTCGATAAGCCTTGAAGACTATAGCACATTTCGGCTAGTTTGATTTATCGATTGATTGTGGAAGGCGAACGTGATGTTCTGCAGTGGCAGTTTGATCCCTGACATGTATTTATGCCGTGAATGCGGCGAATGGCATCACAGGCGTGTGGGGGTAAGGTGGCATTATACAGATTATCGTGAATCCGTCTGCCGTGAAATGAACCCTACGACCCGGACAATGTAACTAACCCAAAAAATATAGTGACTTTTCGCAAATTGAAAAAATCGATCTAAGTGAAATAAAATCTCCAACATACACAAAACCCATCTGTCCACTTCAATATTTTCATTCATTCTCTTCTTTGATACCTAAATGAATGAAGTGAATAAAAAAACCCACAAAAATCTGCGATGAAATTAGTTTTCAGAATAAAATTCGACGATCGTGTGACGCTGTGCATCAAATTGTTAGGCTGGCTCTAAATAGATGAACTTTCACTTGGTGTAATCGTACTTGAAATTATATCATCTAAGATACGGGGATATTTTAATAAATCTTTACACCGACGGTTTGAGAACAGTACGTAATAATAATAAATTGATTCGTGTTTCCTCTTGTTCGGCCCATCGTGACAATTACGAGTTCTGTTCTCCGCAACAGAGAACGTCTTATGAGAAAATGAGTCGAACCAGACCATCCGACTAGCCAGTTCCTTACAGAACAGGGTCTCAATGACTCTCTGGGAAACCAGAAACGGGCAACTCCCTTTTACTGCCCCCAGCAGCGAGCGACGGTTGTTGTATGAGCAGCCAACCTTTACTGGTTTGACTGCGACTACGCACAGCTTGCAGCTGATTAAACGGTTGGATCAAGCGTGAAATCAGATTAAGCCCCAAAGTAAGGTAGAGAGACTCTTCACGTGGCCTGGGTTTGGTCAATGCCAAGCGTGTGTCCCTGTCTACCGCCTGTTAGATATTCATATATGACTGAATCGTGAGATTCTTACTATACGGCTCAGAAATTGCCAATGTGGAAGCAACACGCCTACTACTTTCTTTAATCCTGCGTATGTCATTAGCTGAAAAAAACAAAAACATTTTCAATTAATTTTGCATATGAATAGATCCAAATGTTACATTCATGGGAAAAAGACGAGAGCAGCACGATGAATAATCGTTAATTTCGAACAAAATCGATTTTACCACAATTTTTGTCTTATTAATCCCACTCATACGACGTTAATATTTTCACCAAGATGTGGGTGGTAGAGTAATTAAATACACAGTCACTGTTGAGCGCACGAATGGGGGAGCTTGAAACTGTGAAATAAATGAAATTGGAGAGCGTGAGTGAGGGCTGTATTACACTTGACAGAATAGCGATATCCGGTTGAGTAGGAGTATATAAAAGTAAACAAGGAACTCTCAATACATGGGAAACTGGTTATGAGACACTAAGTGGAGGGAGAGAGAGAGAGAGAGAGAGAGAGAGGGAGAGAGAGGGAGAGAGAGAGAGAGAGAGCGAGAGAGAGAGAGAGAGAGAGAGAGAGAGAGAGAGAGAGAGAGAGAGAGAGAGAGAGAGAGAGAGAGAGTTGAGTTGGGAGAACTGGGAGACGACTGTCGTTCGCGAGTGCTGAAGGATGGTTGACTTGGAAGGAACTGTCTGTTGAGAAGAAGAATCTAAAATTGAGGAGTGGGGGAAAGATAGCCGGGAAAGTCCACGAAAGGGGGGAAATCCATTGTCAATTGGTAATAACTGAAGAGATGGACTTTCCATAGGTAACAAAAGGGCTTGAGGACGAAGGTGAATAGGGAAACATTGACTTCCTGTTAGGGCTAGTGCGAACATTTTGGATGCCAAAGATCCAGCCTATTCGGCCTGCCAAACAGTGGCATTTCTCACTCCTTTTACCCAATAATTCCGAAACAGTGAATGCGAACCTCACAATCTCATGAATCGTCCACACACTGAATACTCAATAGTGTCGTAGCATTAATGGGAGCGACTCAATAAATTCCGTAACCTTAAACGCCACCAGATTCCATGTAAACCACTTTAACGGTTCGGGTAAATGGTACCTTCAAACAGTGGGTAGTTATATATTGTTTAAGTCAAACGTAAAGCCTAAACACGTAAAACGAGAACCTGCGAACAGTTAACTTTTCGAACTCTCTAAAAAAAAATCTTTTCAAAAAACGAATTGATTGAAAGAAAACTCTGAGTGTCGCCCACTTATTGAATTAATTCGTTTTACTTCAGCTGCTATCTCTTTTGTTGGCCTTGCGGAGCTCTCAGGTTCAGACGAGGGTTGAATTATGAAACACCGTTCACCTGACATACGAGTATCATATCAGGAGAAAGGAAAACCTAGCCGAATGTTTTATAAAGATCAGTTAAACGTGGCACTCAAGAAAAAACTGACAGTTTTTACCGTGGTAAACTGGTGAAGATTGTACAATGCGACTCCTTCAAAAAGAAACATGAAAGAGTTCTGCGTAACTCGACATTAGTCAGGAATGATATTCGCGGTGTTGTGCGCACGAGCTGAAAGCACAGAAAAGTGGTGCCAGTAGGGGAAAGCACTCTTAAATTTTGGTTCATGGGCGCGAGGAACTGAGAGGAAGGGTTTGTGGTGAGGGCCTTGTAGGAGATTTGAGTTTGGGCTGTGTGGAACTTTGAATGTGGGGGAGCAACTTATGAGAAAATTCTTGTGGGTTGCATGAATTGAATTGGGATTTATGAGGAGCTGAGGGCTGCTTCTGAAGAGGAGGAGCTGAAGGCTCATTCCTATATTCTACTATGGGAAGCCAGTTCACGCTATTCCGAGACTTACCTCGTGCTACATTGGTCGGCGGCGATCTGAAGTTGGAAGAAGCAGATGTAGGCGGTTGACCGGCGGCTATGCGACCATTTCGAGTCCTCTGGGGCTCCTCGTGGATAGAGGCGGTTGAAAGTTCGCAAGGACGAGAGGCGTTGCGAGCAGCTAATTGGCGCAATGTTCCCGGTTGTCAGGGAAGTGGTGAGCGGCAGTGAAGTTGAGGCGGGCAGCGAAAGAGGAGAAGACGCGGAATGTTTAGGAGGGGAACAGGAGGCAATTCCAAATCCCTAGATCCCCGGAAACTGGCATTTATGGAGCCCTTACTCTGGTCAGCTGCAGTGTGTGGCTGGTTAGGAGGGAGCCCCTGTGTACTACCCTGTACGCCAGAAGCCATAAGTTCTCATTCGTCTTGTGAGGATAGCAACCATTCTAGCCTCAAGGGAAATTGTTCCCAAAACGGTACAATGAGCGTGCATAGCCCACGGCATTGAACCAATGCACCATGGGTTGGTGCATGTAAGGTGGATGCCTCTGCAGGGCGCCTGAGATCCCAGAAGGGTATCTGCAGACATAACAGAGGTCAAGGATTCATTGGAAGTACGGTTAGTCCTCTTTCCTTTATTCTCTTTTTGCCTGATGGGATGCTTGGGGACAAGAAGCCAGAACCGCCTCCGCACACCCAGCATATCAGAACGTAAATGTAATCCAACTACTTTGGTTTACTCCCTCATGGACTAGGCCTTTCTCTCAAGAGGGCGGACCATCTGTCCAGACATGGTTCGTCTGCGGTACCTATTGGTCCACCTACCCATTGAGGGATTTCTCTATCACTAGTGAAGAAGACTGTGGGAGAATATGCCAGAAGAATGCATCAGATAGCAATGCTGAGGGAGTAAGGTACTCCAAAAGCTTTATCTCAGAGCAAACAGATAAGACGGAACCTTCTGAGGATGGAGAGGAAGGACTTAAGGCAGGTGGTTGTGATCATCACCAGGCGCTGCAGAATGAAAAAGCACATGAATGTTATGGACATAGTCAACACCCCTCTATGCAGGTGGTGTGGCACAAATGAGCAGACTCCCTACCATATCCTGGGCCCAGTGCCGGAGACTTCAGAGGGAGCGATTTCTCATCTTTGGTACTACTTCTCCCTGGGTGGACATCAAAAAATACTCTTGCAGGAAATACCTGCTATTCCTTAGGAGGCCAGGCATCGACCTGTGAGACATTAGGACTGGCACAATGGAACGTTTGGCTGTGGCGGATTAGGACTGGCCTGAGGGACAGTCAGAATTCTATAAAGCAACCAACTAAATGGGCTACAACATCCTTCCATCACTCCTGTGCTCCAAACGTACTTTATCAACAACTCACCACCCACCCACCTCCATCTAGTAATGAACATTCGAGTACTTTTGGACATCCAGTTTACCTTCACCCACCGAATAGCTCAGATTTCCACTCGTGCAATGCGTTCGCTAACCTTTTTGAAACGAAATGCCGAGTAATTCACTTATCGTGCGGTGTCAGAGCCCTTGTTCGAGCACTCGTTCTTCCCTTTTGGTTTATTATTCATTCTGAATAACAACCCTATGTTTTCGGTCACGAAAATTTTTTTCCAACCCCCCCCCCCCCCCCCCGTCAAAAATTTGATACTTTACGTTTCAAGACTTGGAGATTCCAAATTTGCAATGTCCGTCTGCCGTCCCCCGTCCCCTGTCCGCTGACCGCCATCTGGGCTGTTTTGTACCTTTAACGTGGTCTAAAAAATTCGTTCTTTTGCACAAAAATCCCATTTGGTTTCTAGTTGTGCCCACCATCTCAGCAATCCGATCGGACGAAGCCCATGGTTGTTATGGGCAAAGAATGGTTAAAAAACGCGGGAACTACAGCGGAAGTCAACGTTTCGTCGTTAGTACTCCCTCCCTCCCTCCCGTCATATCAAACTTAATCACCCACCCGCTCGACTCACAACGAGTTCGCTGGAAGCCCTCGTCCCAATTTCCTCGACGGGGCACCAAAGCCACTTCCTCCGCACACCCCTCCATCGGATCATAAATGCCTACAGACGTTTACGGGCGCCGTAGTTCCATTGTAGCTAGGTCATGTTTCATGTGGTTTACTAGTATTCGATGCTGAATTGAACGGGATGGGTCTCGGAGCAGTAATACTAGGTCAAGCTGTTCATGAGAATAATAAACCATTGTGTAATAATTTGCAGGGTTTTTGAATACGGGTTGGCCATCTGGAGCTCGTCTTATGGGTATCACGTCGTCGAGCCTTTCTTCGCTTCATAGCAACGTTTCACACGTTTTGACATTGATTATCAGTTGCTCAACTGGAACACTGTGTCTCTCTTGGCCTGCTGTCATGATCTTCTCTCAGGCTGGCTTAATGCTCCCTGCCTCGTAGCTAAGGTTGGCCTGCGCGTCCATCACCTGATCTCTCACCATACTGACTTTTTTCCGTTCCTTTTTCCATTACAAATTACATGACCTACCCTGAGCCCTCTACCCCGTACAGCTAAACGGTCGCTTTCTTCACATGATGTCTACGTTCCTGACTTCTCTTCATTCTCAACTAGCTAGCCTCATTCTGGACTTCCCCACCTACCCACCTCAATCACCACCTGGTTTCTACACTCACTCCCCCCCCCCTCAAAATTGGCACGCCCTACGCCTATTCAGTGACAGTGAAGCGTTTCGTACTGATTACGAGCGTGTTGGGGCGACTTATTGATCTTCTCACATTCAAATAGGAATAAATAAATACACTTGGGGAAAAATAGTTGGAATGTCAGAAAGGATCAGCACTATAAAGATCAGCACTATACCGTGACTTGCCAATATCTGCGCAGTTCAAACGTTCAGCATCTACTGTATGTTTCCACGCTCCACGAACAAGAAATTGACCCTCTTCTGTCTCATTCTGAGTCGAAAACTCCAGAAGAAGTTCAACCAAATTCCATAAGGACAGGTACATTAACAATCCTTTCCATACGTGGGTTGAAAGTGAAGGTGCAAGGAGAAATTCCCAAATCTCTAGAACAGTTAAGCCATTATAGAGGGCAGGTCGGATCTGGATTATGTGATCTCTGGTTATATGTCCTTCTTTAACTCGCAAGAATTATACACCTATAAGTAAAAGGGTTATAACATTTGCTAGGAACGGGGGATTGACATTTGGTGCGAATGTATCTCTTCTTCTAACTTGTGGCTAGTTGAGAACTCACAAGAGAGAGTTTGAAGGTTTTAATTCAATATATTGTTACGTGGTACTTACCGTTTGAACCATTTCAATTATTTGAGGATCTCGGTGTTTTTTTCTTCACAGAATTATTTGGAACTCTTTCGAGGGTTTTCCGATGACCCAGGAAGAAGGAAGTTGTTCGGTGTACCAAGATCTTCAATGGAGTGAAACAGACAGATACAAATACAGGTCTTGTATTTGTTGGTGGCTATTAGAACGTACCAGCACTTTGTCGACATAGCACGTCTGACACAAATGCTTAATTTCCGACGAAGTTTCGGAGAAGATGAGTCGAACATTTCTCAACGGACGATCTACGCGACAGAAACGTTCAACTAACTTCGTCGTTGACGCGATCAAATTAATTGTGAATGTTCTACAATTTTCGAAATCCGCGAAAATCTAGAAATGAGGGAAGTGCCCTGAGCCACGTACCATGGTCTGGGGATGCGGGTTCCCAAGGCAAGCGATGACGTGTCTTGGTGTTTGATTTATCACCACGTTCAGATTTTATCTTTTTTGCGTTGGGCGCAAGTTGAGTTATGGTTACTTTTATGACTCGCCGGGAAATGTGGCAATTTTAGGAGCGAGAAACAGTCTCTTCACGAACGAAGCGAATGATTTCACTCAAATGACAAACGATGGCTTAGCTGTTTCTGCTCAAACAACCTAACTATGTTTGCCAAGCGGCCCAGTGAATCTATCTATTTGAGGAAGGGTTTAAACTGTTGGAACCTGGCGATAACGTCATGAGATAAGCGCAAAGGGGCGTAAATAACTGCGGGGAACTTCCCTTATGTAACCTACTCCACTTACCGCAAACTCTTGAAATTCAGACGTCAGTCCTCGGGCTCTTGGAAAGATATATGAGCAACAAATTACTCGCTAAACGACGGCGATAAATGGGACGCTAATTTTTCTTTCTCCTCTCCACTTCTCACCGGTTTATTCAAATTGATTGCGAGAACTCACTATCGCGAGATTACCGAGGACAGTGAAATAGAACGATTCAAATATTCGCCGCAGTGTCGAATTAAGCCCAGTTAGATTTGAGTTAATTTTCACGGGAAGGAACCACAAAAAAAAACCGCCTCAAACAATCCTCTGCCCAAATGCACAGCCACGAGAGTTCAATTTAGTGGCCTATTAAAATTCATTGTACAGCGTTGAACTGTTCAGTCTTCACAAAAAAAACAAAACAGTTACGTACAACCGCGATTCGTGTTAATTGAATTCCACGTTAAGTATTCGGCAGTTGAATGCAGCGTCTTAACAATACACTTCGAACACAAGTTACTTGACAGTGATCTAAGTCCGATATCCTCAATGCGGTGGCGTGTGAACTCTCGATATTTCATCTCTTGAATTTTGAAGCTCCGCGTATTGGCATAATACCCGCATTTAATGTTTGTGATTTTTTCAAAAAAATATCTGGTGCGTAGCAACACACTACTTTCCGCCACCCCTTTAAGTTCGAACACCACCTACACATGCGGGCGCTATATCTTCGTTCAACGCATTTTTACAGGAACATTTATACGGAACAAAATGTAGGGACTAGTTAGCTGAGAGCACTCCGAAAGTTTTATCGAAATCGTTGGAGCCGTTTTTGAGAAAATACGAATACCGATAAATTAATATTCGACAAATCTCCTTTTCTGAGTTAACGTGGCTTATATCTCCGTGCAACATATATATACAGAAATAGTTATGGAGAACAAAATGTTGGTATGGGTGACTAAAAGACACTTCATTAGGATTCATCACATCTGGTGAAAAAATTACCCTGGAACTTTCGGAAATGTTCGAAAAAACGTTATTTTCAACACATTTTCATTTTTATCTCTGCTCAATGGACTTTCAGAGGAACATTTATTGAGAACAATATGTAGGTATTAACTATTCGAAAATATCCTGAGAGTTTGATGATAATCGTTGAAGTCATTTTGCCAAAAAGCTTAAAAACCTATTTTTGCTTCATAGGTCATTATCTCCGTTCACCGTATTTTCATGGAGATATGTATAGAGAAGAAAAGTTAGGTATTGATTAGGAGAAGATAATTTGAAAGTTTAATCAAAATCGTTAGAGCCGTTTTTGAGAAAAATGCGAAAAACCCTAGTTTTTGGTACATTTTCGTCCCCACCCCCTTCCCATCGGCCGAAATCGTCCATAACCTTATTTTGGTGTCTGCAAAAATAACGAACAAAACAAAAAAAGAACCAGCTCAATCGGATCAGCCGTTCTCCCGCAAATCGAACTACAGACACACACACACACACATACACACTCACACACACACAGACATACACACAGACATACACACGGACCTCTCTCCGAAATTAGGTTTTTTAGACTCAGTAGGGTCTGAAACGTAAAGATCTGAAGAAAACCCAATTTTTTTTTTTGGGCCGATTACTATACTTTCCTTCCCTTCGGGTAGCGGAAAGTAAAAAGACTGAAGGCGCCACCTCACAATTATTTTCAAGGGGTTTTTAACCGAACAAGATGCATTCCGTCACGGTTGCTGTATCTTCCTTCAATAAAAACGTTTGTTAACACATTGGACTGTCAGAGGAACGTTTATGGAAAACAATAAGTAAACATTGACTCGTTGGAGCTGTTTTGCCAAGCAGTGAAAACAACTATTATACCGCTCTATAGGCGATATCTCTGCTCACCGAATTTCCACACATATTTATTGAAAAGAAAATTTACGTACTGATAAGCAAAAGATAATTAGAAAGTTCATTCAAAATCGTTAATGATGTTTTCGAGAAAAATGAGAATAACGCACACACGGACCACGCGCCAAAATAAGGTATTCTCAAAAGGTAGGCCTCAAAACGTAAATAATTAATAAAACCACAAATTTCTTTCTTACCCTCTTGGTGGCAAAAAGAACACATGATGAACCAAACAACACCCGGTTTAATTAGGCCACTTATTGGATTTTGTGACGTTTTTTCAGTTATCCTTCCGTTTAAGTCACCACGTAGTAAATCAAATGAAATTAAAAACTTTACTTCGATAAAACGTGCATATAGGTCTCCAACTAAACAGGAATAACCCTGATATTCATGCGGAAAAAATACCGTAATCTAGCATATTGTAGTCTGTGCAAATTGGCTGAAGGAATTGACTCAACGCCATTCACGTTCGTCGGCGGTGACTCAAAGGAACCTATCGCAACTCAGTTTTCGTATCCAGTTAAATTGAGGACAAAGCGAACGAGCGTCTTCGTCACAATCTTACGCCACAAATGTTTTCTTGAATGTATCTCGAGATATAGTGCGTAATAATAATAATAGTGCGTACGCGCAAACCATTTTCTGACGTGACGTTTATTTAGACTCTGAAGCCTTCGAAAGAAAACTGAAATGTCTTCCGTAATCATGGGGGCAAAGAATATAAAACACGTTTTCAGCTAACTGATCTTTGAGGACGGTTTATTTGTAAAACATCTGGCGCAACGCACAACTTTCCGCAGCCCCCAAAAATTCGACGACCAGCTAGATATACGGGCGCTATATCTTGGATCAATACATTTCTATAGGAACGTTTATGGAGAACAAAATGTAGTTACTAGTTCGGTGCGAGTACTCCGTAAGTTTGATCGAAATGGTTCGAGCCGTCTACGGAAAAATGGGGAAAAACGGTAAATGAATATTCGACGAATCTCTTTTTTCGAGCTATCGTGGCTTATACATCCGATCAACAGATTAGATACAGAAAGAATCACTGTGAACAGAATGTGAGTATAAATAGCCGTATTATATTACACTTGTTGGCAGAACGGCTTCAACAATTATCACCAAACTCACAGGATGTTTTCAAATAGTTAATATCTACATATTGTTCTCAATAAATGTTCCTCTGACAGTCCATTGAACAGAGATAAACATCAAAATGTGGCGAAAATAACGTTTTTTCGAACATTTCCGTAAATTCCAGGGTAACTTCTTCGTCAGATGTGATAAATCTTAATGGAGTGTCTTATATCCACCCATACCAACATTTTGTTCTCCATAATTATTTCTGTATACATATGTTGAACGGAGATATAAGCCAAGTTAACACAGAAAAAGAGATTTGTCGAATATTAATTTATCGGTATTCCAATTTTCTCAAAAATGGCTCTAATTATTTCGATCAAACTTACGGAGTAGTCTGTGCTAACTAGTACGTACATTTTGCTCTCCATAAATGTTCCTGTAAAAATGCGTTGAACGAAGATATAGCGCCCGCATATGTAGGTGGTGTTCGAAATTACGGGGGTGGCGGAAAGTTGTGTGTGGCTACGCACCAGATATTTTGGCATCTATCTTGATTCTTCGTATTTTCATGGAAATGCTTATGGGGAAGAAAAGTTTTGTGCTAACTAGTAGCAGATTATTTGAGAGTTTAATGAGACAAATGCAGAAAACCCTATTTTTTAGTACATTTTGGTTTTAATTTTTCCCATCAACAGAAATCGCCCATAACTTTATTTTCGTGTTCACAAAAACTGACGAACAAAACGCTGAAAGAACCTGCTCAATCGGTTAAGCCGTTCACCCGGAAATGGGCGCACACACGCAGACCAAGAGCCAAAATTAGGTTTTTTGGATTCAGCAGGCCTCAAAACGTAAAGATCTGAAGAAAACTCAACTTTTTTGACGTGATTACGATACTTTCTTTATCCTTTGGGTGGCGGAAAGTGAAAAAGTAAAGTTTGTTTTGTCTCAAAATGATTGTAAATTACTTAGCACTTTGCTCATTGGGTTACGAACAACAGAGAAAGGGGCCGAATCGAAATAACACATTGCGGTAAATTAAAACCTGTCCCCCATCACCCCTACGCTCCATCACCCGTACCAACCCGACGCTCCATCACCCCTTTCACCTTTCTCTTTGTATATAAAGACCACGACCAACTGACTGACTCCAGTACTGACTTAACGGCCAGACGATGATGTCTTTACATCGAAAGCGCTTGCCCACAGTAACTCACAAGCCAGAGGAGACGGACTCACCTAACAGGTACGTTAACTCTAGTAATTTACCTACTGGCGGACATAACCCAATTTCTTGAATAGTTATACTTTTGAATAGAAAGTACACAGTTAATACATAGATGAAAATGGTAGTTCCGTACAGGATCATTTGCAAGTGGTGGGAAGTGTTTTGAAGTGAGAAATGGAGGGTTGAACTTCTGCGTTGGAAAGAAAGCTGGAGGTTGGTTGAGTTGAATTACAACGAACGTTAAACTGAAATTTCCGAATCCATCCGGTTGTTCCGCGCGCATTTAGCAGAACTCGACAATAAACTGGTGATCCGCTATCAGCGTAATAGTCTCAAAATTACGCGAATACCAGTTAAATCGGCTCGTTTCGTGTTTCGACATCCCTCACATCGAAATTCGAAAATCTTTCCACGACTCGCCTTCTCCACATTTTCTCGATTATTGGGTTTTACAGATAAGAAGAAAGATAATTTCAAATAATATCGTTTCCGCTGCTCTCTCAATAATTGTGGGACCTCCTCGAACTACCCGAACTCGTCATTTCGTTATCTGCAACTCACTGTGGATATCGGGGTTTCGTTATGCGTTCCACTTCAGAATCCCTTCGGGTTTTATTCAAGAACCCAGTCATCGAAGGTCATCGCCCGACTATTTTAGGAAACGACACTCGCATATCAGCTGCGCGTCGCCATTAATTTTCAGTTCGGCGCTTGCATAATAATGTTAATTGAAACCAATCGAAGGTGAACTACTCCCCACCACCCCCATCCCCACCGCCCACCGGCCACTATCACACCATACGAGTCTGAAGTTGCACCATTCGTGTACATCTATCGTTTTTAGTTCGTTTAGCCCGAAGGCACAACTAGCAGCACCATATGTTTGACTTTCTTGCTCTCGACATGTATGTCAAGGGAGGCTTGAAGGTGGCATACAGACTAACTCGGCTTGGAATAGCTACGGCGCCACAGGCTAGTATGGGGCGTCTGATTGCATTTAGAAACTTGGAAACCAGTACGGAGCTCGATATAATCACTGACATGATGGTATCATTGTACGAGTTCGACAGGAAATACAAAGCGCAACCAGAAGGAAGGTAGTGGAAAAACGAAAGTCGTCAGTTTCAGCCTTCCCATGGTATTAACATTCACACGGATAGATCTTAAACCGTGGAGGGCAGAGGCTCTAGAAGAAATTGGACGCACATCGTCTCGCCCTACTCTGTTCGTGTAATGTACCTCTAGGGCAACTTCCCCATAGTAGGGCATCTGCGTTACTAGTCAAGAGAACAGTGAGAGAATATGCTATCATACTTTCTGGAACGCTGCGGGAGTGGGTCATTCCAATCTCAAGACCAACACACGAGATAAGACTCGTGGGGAAGGACTAATGGAAATCATCACGTGACACTTTGACAAAGTACTAAGATGTGTATGTGATGAGTACAAGCAACACCCCCCCCCCCCTCACGGTTCAGGTGGTGTGATACAAAAAGAGGAGATTCCGTACCATGTCCTGACCCAAGGACTCGATGGGGAGCGATGATTGGACTTTAGCGCAGCTTCTCCAAAGCTCTTTAGTGCAGCTTCTTTCTCAGAAGATACCTGACATTAAGGACCTGTGAGACGTTAGGACAGGCACACACTAAGCCGCGGTGCTTATCCCAAACGGAACAGTTAGAGTTCAATAATAGTAACAATATGCGAATCCCACACCCGATCTCTCACTCGTTGAAGTGAAGTGAGAGCCGTTGGGAAAATATGTTGTATTTGTCTTACGTAAAACTACCGGTCATGTGTTATTCGGATTATCGGTAGAAACATTTTCTAGATTCATGTACAGAAAACCACCGTTGAATATTATTATTTTTACTTCCCTTGGCTCTACAAAGTAGAAAGGAAAGTTATGTAATCGGCTGAAAAAAAAAATTTGAGTTTTCCTCAGATCTTTACGTTTCAGACCCTCCTGAGTCCGAAAAACACTATTTGGGAAAATGGTCTGTGTGTGTGTGTGTATGTGAACGAGTTTTAGAAGAAACCACCGATCCAAATCAGCTCAAACTCCATATCTTGCCCGCAGGTCATCATGGAACGCCAAAATGAGGGTATGAACAAAATCCACCGAAATTTAACTATAGTTATCATAGTGATCAAAACACCAAATTTTTTTTTTCTCAAAAACGGCTCTAACGAGTTTGATTAAATTTTTTATATTGATAGCTCCCAATATGGCAACTATATCATGAAATTCCCATTTATGGGAAAATGATGAGAGCAGCACAATAAATTGCCAAAACTTTCGACGTAATCGATTTTAAAGTGGTTTTTAGAGAAAACGACCGTACCAAATCCCTTAAAACTTGATATCTAGCCCGCAGGTTACCATGGGACGCCAAAATAAGGGTATGAGCAAAATCCACCGAAAGTTAACTATAGTTATCATAGTGATCAAAACACCAAATTTTTTTCTCAAAAACGGCTCTAACGATTTTGATTAAATTTTTATATTGATAGCTCGCAATATGGCAATTATACCATAAAATTCCCATTAGTGAGAAAATGACGAGAGCAGCACAATAAATAATCAAAATTTTCGACGAAAAGCGTTTTTAGCGCAGTTTTTTCCTTATAAACTCCGCTGGGATGTTAGTAGAAAGTTAAAGAAAATCGGTATTGTAGTCCAATCCAATACCTAAAGTGTGAGTGTTTAAAAACGCTCATGAGGTACATGGGGCTCACTTCAGAAATTCCTGAATATCAACTACCGCCGTTTGCTTACTTCTAACAGTTATTACCCATTAACTCTGCAAAAGTGATTATTATCCCCCTCTTCAAAAAAATCGTGTACAGCTTCATTAATTTTCTGTGTACCAATTGCTCAATAATGGTCCTATAATGAGTATGAGCAGCACAATAAATTCCGGAACTGTAAGCGCTACCGCTTCCTCCTGCTGTGATGTGTTGTTTGACCAAGTTCAAAGGAACTGAGTGATAAATGAGTTGAGTAAGTAGAATTAGCCATGTACAAAGTGAATTGTTGTTGAGCTAAGGAAAGTTGTGTGTTGCAACGCACCAGATATTTTTTTCTAATATTGCAAGTACTGTTCGAATGTTCTACAATATTTGAACACAAGAAGAATTGTTCAATATTTGTGAAGACCAAATGTTAAATTTTCCACTTGAATCTAACCCTCGTACGATGTAGTAAATCTCCAGGAGACGAACATCAGTGACTTGAAAGTAAAGGTTTGAGTGTACTGAATTGGTTGCGCTTAGATATCACTGTATTGAGGCTTTCTGTGCACAGACCAAACACTGAGGAAATATAGAATTATTTGTACGCGCTAATAGAGAAAAGAAAGAGCGATAGAAGCTACGAGGGCGTATTCATTGTTGTAGAACCCTCGCCAGGGAGAACTGGTTCCGTCTCTCCTTTCATGAGCACACGCCATGTTCACTGAGAAGAGACGGCTTCGGGTAAATGACTTGGCATCTCCAAATTTCGTGGAAGGTAGTGGAGTATTTGTGCCGCACCGGTCTAGAGAGTATAGTCTAGAGATCTACATTAGATGTGAATGAGGTAGCGCCTGTAAAAGGGAAATAAGGAACTTTAATGTACGTCCAATGGGAGACGATGGAATATTCACACTAATCGTTTCATGTCTACACAGTGAGTTACTCCATAACTCTTCCAGTTCAACACGGACAAAACTTATCAGATTTCTGTTGAACCAAATTAATTTTCCCTCGGCGGCTGTCTGCGTTCACGTCAATCGCTTGTTGCTCTTGTTATGTTTTCTGACTTATCCTCAAGAATAATCTCTTTCTTCAGACGAAACGTTATTATTCACAAGCGATGGGCGCGGGTTGGTTATTGATTTGCATCCATCAACCTCTGATGATGTATACTCATTAGTTTCTAGGTGATTTCCGTTGCTTGATTGCGTTCCTTCCCACGAGCAAACAATAATATTGACGGGGCCGGCACCTCCTCCTGAATGCCGTCTACTACCGTCTGCCTCTCAACGGGCTTCTCGAAAATGCCCGTGTTGTGCTAAACAGAAATTGAGGTTCGACGCTAACGCCAGATGGGTAACTATAGCGCTACTTTGATCCACGTCAGTACTTGAGGCCCGAGGCTCTGATTATAAGAGCATTTCCATTAAAACTCTTGTGTAGGCAAAGCCGAGCGAGACGGTGGCAGAATTGCTGCTTTTAGACGTAAAGGAGTCGCAGATTTGAAGCTCTGAATTTAGAACTACCTTCCATCAGTCAGTATACCAGGCTTTCTCTTAACGCGTCTACTTGAGTGTAGAGCCTGCTAAGTGAAAGGATTATCACTCGGCTTTAAAACATCATGTATCTCCGCACCAGCTCCCGAATATTCGGAATAAACCACATCCGTTTGGGAGAAGTGGCCTGTTCTTAAGGTCGTGCTGCTCAACACTAATCCTCACTACCGATTGATCATTTTTCAGTTAAAACTCCAAACAGCTGATGTGTGACTGTGTGAAGAAAAAATCCTACATCTACCGCTACAGCAACTGAAGGCAGCTGAAGAACTAAAAGGCAACAATGCAAGTGATTGTCGCAATTTCTGCTAAACGGATGACTGAGGATGTTGACACCAACCGTATCACAGATGATGTTTTTACTTTCCTTAGTCTAGATTTAGAAAGAAAAGCAAGGTACTACTGCTAAAAAAAAAGCATTTCTAAACATTGTGCGTGTGATTTTGTGTACTCACTCTTTGGTGTGACATGTACCGTAAGAAAAGCATGCGTCGGCTGTGTCAGTTGGCGTTCTCAGGCGTATCACCACTCTCGCGTTGTTCGTTTCTTATTTCAACCAATGGACATGTTGTCGTGGAACTTCCTTTTGTCTTTCTTTCCTTTCCCTCCGTATCAGTCTATCCCCCAAAAATGTGGGCTTAGGCGTAACTTTCCCATTTCTGTAGTTGTTATTTATTGCTCTTTCGCGGTGAGTTACGTGAAAAAAGGCTCCACCGATCTAGTTGATGAACAAAACGTTCAATCAATTGTCGCGTTAACGTACAGAAAGGGGCATTCAATAAACAGGAACCTGTGGATGCAATTGAAACACACTAGCGAGTTTTATTCACAATTACGCGAAGAAAGAATTTCCCGCCACAAACGGGGAACTTGGTTGGAGTTTACGACACTGCGGGCACGTAAGGGCAGCGACTTGGCTCAAATTGATAATATCGTTGCTATTCGGAACGTCGGAATTGTGAGGTGCTTAGTCAACCAAACAATTTTCTTCTTCTCCCGTTGTCGCCACATTCATTTCTAACTCTTTGGGTCCATTTGAACAGGTGTGAAAAATAACTACCTCGTTTTGGAATGAGCGTACCGTCCTTGTTATAGTGATAAAAAGGAAGGCGCGGAGGGGGGGCGGAACTCTCACCCCTCCCTACGCTGCTGACAGGGTGAACTCTTCTGAGGACCCGTTTGGTGTTCTGGCAAGCTGTGAAGCATTATCAATTGAACGTGACTTAATATGAATAGTTTGCGCTTCATTATATATCTCGTAGCAACGTATGGTCAGAGAGAGAGATCGTAAGCAATTGGTCAAGTAATAGGCAACTGCTGTTCATTTCTGACTATTCAAAACACTATTTAATTGATTCAATCCATCTCGTTTCCAATTAATTTGACAAAACAAACTCAATAAAAGGAGAGGAATAAAGAAGAGACTAAGGAAATGGAAATTAAAAATTCAATTTGAGATTGAGGCTGGGGCCCCCAAGCAAAGCAAGCAATCGACTCGACAAAGAGTTGATTCCGTTCATCGGAGCGCGAACTTAATGAGACGTTACAATTGGATCTGATTACTCCCAGTTTCAGAACTTCAATGATTTTTCTTTTCTGCCTTTCTTCCTCTCATTGAATTGATTCTTCGTTGATTCGTTAATTGTGTTAAAGCTCAACGTGAAAATCCCGAGTTCAAGGGTTCCATGACAGCAACTGCAGTTTTCCAGGTAGGAAGCTGAACTAAACCCATTGGCAGCAGCTTCAGTGTTTCAAGCACTTCCAGTTGTACTGTGCTCAACTGCAATAATTCATTATTATGTACCTCCCTACATCAATGCGTGCTGTGGTCAACTGACAAAATGCACTCAGCGTGTATGCAGCTTCACACATTAAATACCCATCCCATTCGTTTCGGGATCGAAAAATAGTAGTAAACGATACGAAACTTGACCTGGCTATAATTGTCCCATTTTCTAGGGAACGCGAGGAAATCACCAGGACGTGACGAGTCGAAATGATAGGTGCTTAGAGCGAGACCGCCGGCCGGGGCGAAACGATAACTTTCGCGACATTGTCTCGCGAGTTCATTCAAGTAGTAGAATTTGTCTCACTATATTTACAGTGATTGACAAGCACTATTTTTCATCTAGACGAGGTCCTAAACCTCTGAGCCCCATCTTGTTCGACTCAGTATCGAAAAATAAATAGGAAAAGATATCAAACACCACGTAATTGCAATAAAACTGTCAAAGTTTTGGTTTTGGTTAATTTTTTAAAACACTTTTTGCCCATAAAACCTTGGGTTTCTTCCCATTGGATTGTCGAGTGGGCAGACACAACAAGATTAGAATTTTTCTACGGAAGAATTGACTTTATTGACAAGTTAAAGGCAAAATATATACGGACGGAGTATGGACGTTGCAGATTTGGAAGAAAGCGTCAAAATATGCGTAGAGTCAACTTTTGAAGGGCGGTTGTAAAAACATTTCCTGAACCAAAACGTGTCGAAGGGGACTGCCATTTGGGAAACATATTACGAGGTTCTTTCGGACTAAGCGGACTCCTTTAAAGACGAGGCCCGTTCTGAGCTGGCAGGGAAGTTACCGGAGGATTGGACAGGGCTAGGAGCCGCTCGGGTGGCGGCCACCAGCAGAGTGGCTACCGACTAGACTCAGGTATGCGCTGCCGGTGCCGGCTGTTGCCTTTCGAATTCGATAATATGTAAATGGGCTGCTACTGATGAAATGACGAGGCAGAAATGTCCTGAGCGGATACTCCAAAGTCACGATGAGAGAGCCGTTTTGAGCATCCTCTTCCCCGTCACCCCTCCCCGCATCACACCACATCTCTTCACAAATCGATAACACTAATTCGATTATGGCTTTCATTCCATCGGGTCGGAGGATCCGAAGGTGAAGTGAAGAGCACGTGGCATCGACACAGTAACTCATCACTTTTGTTTCTCTTTCATTCTCTCGACATATTTCCAATTTCCTGGGCAACCCACCTGCTCGCGTTTGAAGAGACACAATTGGCTTGAAACCACTCGACGGTGAACTCTCACTCCTACGAATTTCTAACACCAAATATCGTGTGCATGTACGTGAGGCACGTGGATGCGGCGAATGAGGTACCGCGAAGGATTATTTGATCATTAATATTTGTATTTGTCTGCCGCTAACGTCAAAACTCAACTACGTACACAATTTATTTCCATTAGTCTTGACGTTTTGCACGTCTCAATGGTGTTTCCTCGTATCCAAATGGCTCTCTGCCTCACCAGATATTGTGAAGTCGCATCGATCTATCGAACCCGAACAATTTTTCGCGGGTAAGAAAATGTTGGGACAAAAAAACTCAAAAGGGACCACACAGGACACGAGTTTTAGGTTTCTTTAATAGGAGCCGCGGGCACTTCCCGAAAAAAATCATCCGAGTACCCCAGTCCGCCCATAATACTAATTTAACTTCGCTGGCAACCAAAAAAGAAGCTTGTTGCTTGGCAACAGTACCAACAAACAATGGCACGAGCTCTCCTCATGATAACACCATGGAACGCGGCCAGAAGAGGTAATTTTGATACAGGATTTACAGAAACCATAGAACAATGACGAAGACCAAACACAATGAGCTGAGATGAGTTGTAGCAACGGGTGGAGCTAGCGACGGTCCAAGCTGTGGAGCCCAGCAGTTTGCGGACACCGTGACTCTTGAAAAGTAAGGATGAGTCATCAGCAAAAGAAGTGACTGGTCTTCTCGATCTTTGAGGCAGATTTTTAATGAAACTATTACATAAAATTTGGCCAAGGGTCGGTCCTGTTTCGTCTGTTCCAGGACAAGGCATCTTCAGGCTCTAGCAGCTTCCGTATTGATCCCTTCGCTTTAAATGTTTCTGAATGCACGGGTTGCGGTTAAATTGAGGGACATGAATGTGTGGACAAGAATCACTTCATTTATCAAATTAGATGTCTACGACAAGAGAGTTTACTGAACATCTAGAAATAACCCGAAATATTTCATTAACTTCATTTTTTTCATTCTCCAAAACGAAAATCGCTAAATTTCCGTAAGTAGCATATTCTCAGGCCATAAGTGCTTACAATCCGGAGCAATTAAGATCATGGGAAAGCTAAGGGCAATCCCTATAAATCCCGGGATGTTAACCATCCGAATAATTCATGGCAATGTTGTTTGCTGTATGTTATTGAAAAGTAATTTTACTATTACTGCGCATCATTGTAGCAACTCGTTGCCACGAATTTTTGTGCGGCCAGAAAACAATGCGAATCTCAATAAAAAATTTGGCTTCCTTATATTCTAAGCTATAAACAATTGATGTGGGAGACGGTTCGTCCCAAAAATCGACGAGTTTAATGTCCTGGGCTCAGAAAAATATCTGATTTGGACGGAGAATGAGAACATGTGATCGTCCTCAAATCCAACTCCGAAAATAAAACGTCGATTTCACTGCAGTGTACGTGGAATGGTGCAATGCTCCCTCAGCAGTTTCCCTGGTATTTCAGAATGTCAATGAGCTTCTTTGTTTTAGCAACCTGTGCACGTGTGCACCGACCAATCTTGATGAACATCGCACCACAATTTTGGCGTTGGAGTTTCATGACGACCAGTAGTCTGTGGTGTATTCAACCAAAGTTGCGCCTGAACAAGTCAACCGGTTGTGATGTGCCGGTCTCTAGCGAGCCAGTTTGCAGGCAATCACCTGCCACTCAAAACTCATAAGCGATTAACTTTGATCGAACCGTATATACCCAGGACCTCCACGATTTCATCCACACTGGAACTCTGACGTAATTTGAGTGGAGTCATTTTCATCTACCAAACAGCACTTCTTCCTTGTGCTTGTCCAACTTGAGTTGCCCATCAGTATGGGAAAGCTGGGTCCGTCATCCTCCTGCTCCTCAATCTTTTCTGGCAGTAAGCCTAGTTGAATGAAAGTCAGCGAATTAATATCTTCGAACAGCTATTGCTCCAGGTTTCATTCCAGCTGCTGCAGAGGGAGAGACGTGTTCACCTTTCACGGTACCCCCCACCTTTTGGAGGTACTTCGTAAGTAGCCACGCCTCACGTGAAGTTGTCAATTACTGCCGACATTGAGCCGGGTCCGGTGCGTTTATTGATTTCAGCTGAATAGACAGATCAGCCTCGTTCACGTCGTCGCAGCATGAGCTGGCATTTTGATTCATCCCAATTGGAGCGTTTTAAGGAGCTACCTTCAATTTCTGCAGTTTGTTTGATTGTTCCCTATTCAGGCTGTTGTGTAAAACGAGTTTTTATCCCTGTGAAGTGCCTTAGAACGATGGGTTGATTGTTGACTGTTAAAGATAACTGTTTCATATTTCGAGCCTGAACCTTTCTACTTCTCAAGGAATGTGGATTTTCTTTTCATTCGATATAAAAGTGGACTAAACTTTGATTTTCAATCACACTTATCTCGTATTCCCGAATTCTATACAACGAGGTTCTGGAGAGATTGTATTGAGCGTCTGCAGTTCGACGATTCACAATTGTTATTATTCACTGTATTTATAAAATAATGTGTTGCCTTGACTACCATCAGGCTTCACTCGTTCCAGTTTTTACCACTTTTTGCTACGTTTCCAAGTCTCAACGCATAACCTGTTAAAGCTGCCAGAGCATCGCCGATTGCGATGTTATCCGGTACAAGATAAACATCAACTGTTTGAGGTTCTACTCGCGGAAAAGGACCTCACAACGTTTCCCTTCAAACATTTTGTTTGAGATCGCGGTCCGTATCTTTTGCTAATAATTCAATTCATCGCTGGTATAGAGCCCAATTGAGAAAAATAGGTTTTGGGGGCTCATAACGAGCAAAGACGAGAGTTGCACCAATATATGATCAGCTGCTAGAAAAATCAACTAGAATGTTACACTGGGTTTCATCTCATTCACTTTTTCATCGCGAAAACCGGATCAACCGACTCCGTTTTACTTGTACTTGCAGATGAATGTTAAAACCTCGATTTGGATCATTCAATGATTATTGTAACGCACACAGGGCCATTCAGAGATCGCACACACTAATTCTTATGAATATTTTATACATATATAGTCAACACACGTGCGTCGATTGTGAGTTTGAAAAATTAGCCCATGACACACAAATCTTCTTTAGGGAATGTAAACGCAATATTGTTATTTGTTTTTTACTACTAAAGGAGAAACTACCTGCACTAAATAGTGACTGCTATGAACAATGGGCCATGAATGAATAATATTTAACAGATCAAACATCTCAAAACTTACTGCTTACCGTGAACAATTTCTCGTTTGAAACTGTGCCTCTTTACTGTGGACTGAGCACTTTGAAAATACAGGTGTGAATCTAAACCCCCATAAAACGCCGAAAATTAGGCTTTTGAAGGTGCAGTCAGGAACCAGACAAATACTGTAGTCTTCCTTACCTTTGTCCTAGGGATTCTGAGGTTCGTCGCAATATATAATAAATTGGGTGGAGGGAGGGGGGCTATAAAAAATATACGTGACTGACGGGACGTCAAACTCTCGTCAAAAACAGATGTTCTTAGGTCAACATTTTTGTGATGCGTTCAACTGCCATAAAATTTCCCGATGAACAGCCCCAATTTCCATTTCCTGCCATACGTGGGAGAGATCACTCCGCAATGGTTCACCTTTCTTCTCTCAGTTCGAAATAAACGTTTTCGCATAATCTTTGAACCGTCTAATCAGTAATTTTGCAACCCTGACTTCTTTTCGACGAATTTTTGCTAATTTTGGGGATATTACCTTCACTTAACGTGTTTCGTGTGATAGTGAACATTTATTCTTTCTTTTACGTTTCTTGAGCTCACATTACATTAACACGCTTCTGACACATATCTGAAACAGGGAGTTGCGACTCACCCTTGCGTAATAAGAGGAAAAACTAAATTTACACAACTGACTGAATATTTAAAATGATGAAGGACTGCAGAGAATTGCGGCTAGTTCTTTCGAACGCTCCTCTTGGAATACATCGAGTTGTCGACTCACGTCATTACAACAGAATCGATACCTACATATTGAAATCGATCCAGCCCATCGTCACCAACGATTGTTAGTAGGCAACTTCTTGACGTATACTTCTACTCCCCATTTACCAGTTCTATTACGCTCAAGTTCTCCGTCTTATACTGAACAACGAACTGTCTGCTATAGATATCCAACTATGCTACGCTCTGCCTCGAGAAACCGTCCAGAATAGTTTTAGTAACTAGTTTGTCTCTAAACCCATTGCGGCGTTTTATATTTACTCGTGGGTCGAATGCACTGATTGATTTTCTCTCAATTCTATTCACAGGCACGTGCACGGTCATTCCATAAACGGCATATTTTGGCCGCTATGAGCTTTGGCACCTGCACAGTTGAAATATTGAAGCGTTTCTAAGAAATAGTCAGCCCCTCACAACCTGCAAATACCGCCCTTGTATTAAATAGTGAATCATTAAAACAGCAACATCGCTAGCTCTCTCGGTGGTTTCTTTAAAACAACAACAGTCCCTCTGATTTGTTTGAAATTGTGCTTCACGAAATCCTCATCAAACAGTATACCGCTCCTATTTCTATTTGCAGTGACCACAACGTGCATCGGACAAACGAAGAAAAAGTGCAACACCCGATAACGCGCGACCGAAACAATTTATAAGCTGGCAACTTTGAAAGGGTTTCGTTGATGACACGACGTCGAAAATATCGCATTTCTGTTGGATCGAAAATTGACTGCGCTAAGGGAAAATGAGACTGCTATTGAACCAAACCCCATTTGCATTGTCGCCGAAACTGAATGAGTAAACGCCCGTCTGCTACGACGCATCGGAAAACCGCAATTTCGATTGTTCGATCTGACAAAACAATTTATCCAGAAACTTATATCATTCTCTCAGGAGCTGGCGTCTGCAAGAACAAAAAATTGAGGAAACTCTGAAGGCACCGGAGTCACACAAAATCCTGAACGATTCCGCCACATTTCCAAATTTTTGAACGAATTCGAAACCTCCTTTACACACAAATATTCGTAGCCTGCTCTCGCTTCATTTACCAGCTGAACGCGAGGAGCTGTTGCAATCTGCTCGAAGGGCAAAGTGCTGGTTGTTTTGGTCTCATCAACGGGTTCGAGAATATTAAATCCATTTTCTTACAGTTAAGCGATCATCTTCAAAAACGTGCAATCGACTAAAGTTTTTTTTTGCAGGAATGACGCTTTACGTTTGGCTGCAGGTGAGAAAAAAAAATGTCCGGACTTTATCCTGTATGTACGTTGAGTTCTAAACGATTTGCGACGAGACGCAACATCGAAGCACAAATGATAACGACAACGGATAATTTTGTGGAGAGCGGAAACAGTGGATTTTGAAAGAAAACGATCAAAGCGACAAAACGCTACCGTATTGTTTTTACTGCAGGCTATACTCCATGGGGTGAGAAAGTGGTGCTATCGCGTAAAAAGAAAAGATAAGCCCTTCAGCTCTGAGTGTTTTGGTACCGATTCAGCTGGTCGTTTTATTGTTCTGTGTGTGATTTTTTAAAGCTTTAATGACTGAAAACGAAATGGATCAAAATGTACTTTTTCTTTAAAAACGCTTTCAATTATTTAGGCTAAACTTTCAAATCATCTTCACCTGGTCAATATCTAACTTTTCTTCCCTATAAATAACTGTGTGAAAATACGGTAAAAGGAGATATAGCGCTACACAGGCAAAACTGGTTTTTTTGACAGCGCAGTACAATTCTGGACGCGAAAACTGAGTTGCGTTAAGTTCCTTCGAGCATTCGCCGAGAACGAAAATTGCGTTGAGTCAATGCCTTCCACCAATAAGTCCATACTACAATATGCTATATTACACCATTTTTCACACATGAATATCTAGGATGTCTTTAAATAATCAACACCGACGTATTGTTCTCGATAAATGTTCCTCTGACAATCCGACGAACAGAGGTAAATACCAAAATGAGTCGGAAATAGTGTTTTGTGATCATTTTCGTAATTTCCACAGTAACTGGTTCACTGGATTTGATCAGTCTTACGGAACGTCGAATTATTTTTGTAGTTGCACGGAAATATAAGCCATTGTATCTCGGAAAACGAAATTTTTCAAATATCAATTTATCTTTTGATTCAATTTCCTCAAACACCGCTTTAACAATTTCGATCATACTCCTAGCTAACCTACATTTTGTTCTCCATAAATGCTTACGTAGAAATGCGTTGAACGAATATATAGCGCCCGCACATATAGTGTTACGGCGGTTGCGGAAAGTTGTGTTCCTACGGGCGAGACATTTTTTTTTTTTACCCTTTTGGTCGGTGGAAAGTACACACGATAAACTAAACAACACCCGGTTTATTTACGCTTATCGGGTTTGGAAACAAATTGATGACGTTTGAAATTGATACTGTTCAAGCGTAATGAAACAAATGAAATTAGAGAATTAGATTTTACCGAGAATTAAAAACTCGGTAAAACGTACGCATAGGTCTTTAATTTGTGGAGAAGATATTTTGCCTATCATATCCAGTGAACCAGTTACTGTAGGAAATACGAAAATGATCACAAAACACTATTTCCGACACATTTTGGTATTTATCTCCGTTCGTCGGATTGTCAGAGGAACATTTATCGAGAACAATACGTCGGTGTTGATTATTTAAAGACATCCTGTTAGTTCGGTGAATATCGTTCAAGCCGTTTTGCCAAAAAAACGTTAAAAAACCTACTTTGTTCATAGGACTATATTTCCGTTCAACAAATGTTCATAGAGATATTGTGAAGAGGAAAAGTTTTGTACTAGCTAGTAGAAGATAATATGGAAGTTTTGTCAAAATAATTGGAGGCGTTTCAAGAAAAAGATGGAAACTCATAGTTTTGGTGCGCTTTCGTCCCGCGACCCCCGTTCCCATCGCCCACAACCTGTTTTTCGAGTCTTCCAAACATCTCAAACAAAACAAAAAGAGAAGCAGCTCAATCGGTTCAGCCGTTCTCTCGCAAATTGAATTACAGACACACTCACGGACCACGCGCCAAAATTAGGTTTTTCTAATGGAGTAGGGCTCAAGAGTAGAGAAAACTCAACTACCCCCCCCCCCCCACGAACACTATACTTTGCCTTAATCGTAGTTTTATGAGAGATTCACGTTTTGAGGCCTACTGAATCCAAAATATTTTATTTCTCATTTTACGGCGTGTCTGTGGTTCAATTTGCGGGACCGATCGAGCTAGTTATTCTTCGTTTTGTTCGCGATTTTTAGAAGGCGTGAAAATAAGGTTATAAGCGATTTTTACCGATGGAAGATGGAATGGAGAGTAATGTTTTAAGTAAAGTAATTAATACCTGGTTCTGGGTTATCTTCCCAGGAGCATGCCCATGCTACCAGGCGCGACCACGGGCTGTGGATAGTGGAACGGCCACGGCATTGTCCCCAGGGGCATGTCTGCGGCCAGCTGTGAATAAGGACAGCATGTTGACTGAATAAGCAGCCGCAAACAATGAGCAAAACCCAAGAGATCGCAGAACAAAGTACTCAAGGGCAAACGGATCTACATTTTCTCAGACAGCCTTAAAGGCCATCGCAGCCTATAGTTTTAGGTCTAAGCTGGCATGCGCTCAAGCAGCTCGGCGCCCGTAACAGGCTCTCCCTCATTTGGGTGCCGGCTCAAAGGGGGCATGAGGGCAATGAAAAGGCTGACCGCCTCGCGAAAAGGGGTACAGAATCCCTACCCATCGGGCCTGAACCACACGTAGGTATGACGAAAAGTCACCTGAACCGTCTGGTTGCTCGATGGGAGATACAGGAAAATGGCGCCCATTGGCATCACCAGCCACAACTAAGACAGGGGAAAAGGCTTGTCACGCCTTCCTGTCAAAGGGCGAAGGCGATGCTGACACTCTCTAGACAAGATCTGAGAGTACTGATAAGCTTCCTCACTGGGCACTGCCCACTCAGATACCACCTCAACAAGATGGGCATCTCACAGGAGGTGGAATGCAGACTCTGCGGCGAGGAGGACGAGACAGCAGAGCATATCCTATGTGAATGCCCTGCCTTGGCAGCAAAACGCTTTGAATACTTCGGTCAGGGGACCACTGAACCCCAAATCATGGCGGAATCTGCGGTGAAGGACATACTCAGCTTCACTTCCTAAGGGGGGCGGGTATGTACGACGCCTTCTACTAAGAAAGGGCCAGCGCCACAATAGGCCCTTATGCGGCCGCAGTGACAAAGGGGCTTGTCCCACACGCCCTCGGGTCAAAAAAAAAAGTAATTAATAAATGTAGTGAACGTAGATATAGTGAAAACCCAAAAGAAGAGGTTTTTTCACTTTTTGACCAAGTGACTGAGACGATTTTCATATAACTCACAGGGCGAGTCAAAAACTCATGTTTCCCCCTATAAATGTTACTCTAATGGTATGTAAATAGCAAACAATTGTGTTTTCTGGATTTGTAACATATCACCACATTGTGCTCCCAACATCTATTTCTGTGACTTGAACGGAGATATAAGCCAAGATACGTCGGGAAAATGAGACTTGCCGAACTCTAAACTCCACAGGAAATGCGTCGGACAGGCGGAATTGACGGGAGACAGCGGAAATTTGGTGAAAACCATGTTGTAATGTAGGGGAAATTGAGCGGGGAAAACGGTTGAGAGACGCAGTGAGATTAGCAGGAAAATGGAGCCTTGAAAATTGAGAAGGAAGTGATGTAAAACTACTTGAAAATCGAGGAAAACAGCTAAAAGTTGGGAATGAATTTAACGAAAACTTCGTAAAAAGCGGAACATGAGGAACATTTTATGAATAAATCATCTCGGTTATTTTCATAGCGTCGGCGTGGACGATTGAACATCGCTATCTTGTCGTGAATATCTGCTGTAAACTCTGGTATATCATTCGTCAACGAGCGGCTGTTAGGTTTAGGAGGAAGGGGAAGTCGATGGGGTGCGCAGTCTTTTCAATACCAGTCCGGCTATTGTTCCGTTGCAACGCGTCCTAACTCCCCACTCGATACAGCTCCTCGTCGTTGGGTAACTGTGGGATAAACCCGTTCAAAACCAATCTCTTACGACGTCTTTTGGGATTTTACAGAGATGGAAGTGCGACTTTCTATTGAAAGGGCCCCAACAGAATAGTCACGTGCGGGGACATTTTGAAGTAACATCCTCATAGAATTCAATATCGTCGAAAGCAATCCGTTTCAGGTTGGGAAACAAACCGTAGTCACATCTGTTAGATGATACCGGTGGAAATGGTTGGGAAACAGTTGTGAAACAATTCATTCTACATAAATATTACAAATAATAATTTATAGCCTCAACTAGACGCCTCAATTTCCCTCGCTTATCAATCTACGATCTCGTCCATCTTGTCCCTACCGCAAACATTAGATTTTTCGAACAACTTCACTCTTCGTAAAACTGTCCAGACTCAATCAAGCTGATGGTGTGTGTTTCACTCCTCGCTTCTTAATCTTACACTCCGTAACTACCTACTTCGGCCATCGCCCGTTGATCTGCAATCCCAGCCAAAATGATCAAGATAGGTTTCTTCAATTAAACTGATGAGAGCGGTGACCACCGAAGAGCACCTGGATTTCGATCTCCGTAACATTTCTGTAGCAATTTGTTGAATAAATGTATGAACGCCTGTACACTGTGTCGAAGTGAATCGAGTTTATTTAGTTCGTAATCTTTTATTTCTATTGATCAACTGTCAGGAAAACACCGTTGTTTATGGTAATGATTTATAGAATCCTTTAGCCGTGACGTTTGAATAAAACCAATTTATACCCATGTTCCTTCTAATCAATCACTTCACACAGAGAGTAGGTTGTATGGTTGTTTGGTCGTCCAACATTCAAGTACGCTCCCAGTAGCTCTCATTGAGTTGTTAGCAACTACCTTAATGTCCGAACATACCAATCTCTGCTTGTCTGTCTGCCTGCATATTTATATATTTGTTGTTTTTTACGAAAGAAGATTTATGTTACGAAAAGCGACAAAGAGAGTTTTGTAAGAATTTGTTCAGTGGTGTCTCCTGGGAAAACGGAAGAAGCCCTAAGGCAGCAATTCGTTCAGGTAAATAAATAAAACCATTTAATCTCTCTCAACCAAAACAACTGATAACTGACCAATGATGACTTGGTGTGCTTCTGTTGATGCTGTCTTATAGACATTGGTGTTGTACAGGAGCATGGCTATCTTAAATCTAGCCAGTACTCTCCTTTGATTGGCTGTGAGTTTCCTTCTCCAGACAACAGAACAGTAGCCAATCACGCCTAGGTAAATGGCTTTGCACTTGAGCATTGTTTTACGGTAACACACACCCCAAGTGGCCTTACCGATTTCTCTTGGGGCAAACCTTACAATGGTAGTGCCTTCGAGGGACTGGAGGTGTCGGCCGAAACGTCACTCATGTTATCCCTTGTAGTGACTCCTAAGTACTTGACTTGTTTCTCAAGAAGGAGCCTGTGGCTGGTCTGGCTGCCAAAGTGCATTGTCGGTTGGCTATTTAATTCCTCTTTAAGAGGATTAACTCGATTCGGTGGATATACTGCGCACAGATGAGTAGTCAGTTCGTCCAATTAGGCGTATGGCTCCATGTGGGTCCTGAGAAGACCTTTGTTGAAGGCGTTCCAGAGTGCCGCTCCGAAGACCGAGCCCTCTGGGCACCCCTACTCTATCGTCCTCTGGACCGGATTCGATCGCAGCAGTTTTGTCTGTCAAGGTAACTTCTGACGAGCAAGCATAGGTTCCGCTCTCTCACACTCTTTATTCAACAGCCATGGTAAAATACAATTACTCTGTGCACTACAGAGAATCAGCATGCTCGTTTTGCATAAAATAATTAAATAAAAATATTATTTTCGAGCTGCTCCTTAGTAGTTTCGGGGCGTATCTCGACATTGTTGTTCAGAACCTTACGTGGCACTGCGTTTTCGCCTTGGTTTTAGTCTGGTGGTGAAATGTAGAATCGATGCTCAGACGATGCACCAGAGTAAAACTATTACAATCCTTTATACATCGAATGAAACTCTACGAACCCTTCAAACGGTAAATTTTCTGTTCTCCGTGCTCAGCTCATTTTGTCTTTAATAGTGAAACGACGGAGAGAAAAAGGGCCGTACAATCGGTTAATTATACGAAATACCGAAATCGAATGATCAAACGACATTGTTGGGACTGTATTAAATGCAATTACGTGCGTAGCGGTTTTGTACAAAAGAGTGACGCACAAGGACGACTCGATAGTCTATAGCTGAATAATGAATTTTGGCAGGACGTCTCTTGTGGAGAGTAGTCGAAATTGAGGAGAGAGAAAATAAAGAAGGAAAACCCCACTCCAGGGGAATTCACGGCAGTTAGATATAACCGCAGCCCCGACAAAGTAATTTCCGCAGGTACGAGGGGCAAGTATCGAGACAATGACTGAGGATGTCCGAGGTCAAAGACTTGAACCGATTCGGTGCTTTGCGTCGAACAGACATTTTAAAAATTGCCTTACTCTTTTCATGAACCAATTAAAATTCGCCAGGAATTTATTTGGCACCTTTTTGAAATGATACTTCGAATCGAACTAACGCCGTCGCCCGCTTAGTAAATCGTATTTTTCAACCGAGTTGGCGAAACTAAAAAAAAGGAAACCGAACCTGTTACATCTAGAGTTAACGTTATGGCGACGCTAACGGCAGTTTACAGAAGCTGTCACAGAAAGATTTAGAAAGAGAGGCTTGAAAACGGAACGTATTTGCAGAAGAATTTCGTATGCATTAGATGAAATCAGATTGTTGGGGAGAAAGGAAAAACATGAGAGTCAGATGTTGATGTGCTGCTATTCCCCCTTAATCTACTGACCACTGAATTCTGTTGTGCTGACGACAACGACAGTTGAATATTTATGACAAGACACTCGAAATGTGGCAACTTCGGTTGACTCGGTGCTTCTGCTTGCCCCCAGAAACATTTTTTTTTTTTTACTAACTCCCTTCCACCCCCCTTTATAAAAATTTGACACTTTACGTTGTCATGTCCGAATCTGCAATGTCTGTTCGCCACCGAGTTCATATTTTCCCTTTAACGTGGTCTGAACACTTCGATCTTTCGCAATATCGAAACATCAATTGGTTTTTATGGGCAAAAAATGGTTTTGAAAAAATTAATCAAAACCGAAACTCAAACAGTTTTATTTCAATTACGTCGTGTTTGGTATCGATACGAGTCGAATAGTATGGGGTTCAGAGGTATAGGACTGCGCCTAGATGGAATCATAGTGAATATAGTGAGGCAAATTCTACTACTAGAAGGAACTTGCGGGATAATACACAAAAAGTTATAGTTCCCCAGCCTGCACTAATTTCTCACACTACCTCCCGTCTTACTACCTGTCGGTTTGACTCGTCACGCCATGCCAATCGCATTGCGTCGCGTAGAAAACGTCAATTTTCGTCGCTCCGTTCTACGCAGGTCGTGTTTCGTATAGTTTACTAGTTTTTCGATCTTGAATCGCATAGGATTGGTCTTCGAGGACTGAACCTGCGTCAAACTGGATAACCAGAGAGCACAATAACGAGAATAATACATCGTTGTGTAACGATTTGCAGCATTTTTTGTTTTTTCGTTCGTGGTCACGAATCAAATATTTTAAAAATGAGACTATGAGCAATTTCCATCTCTGTTGAATGGATCGTCACAGAAACAGATGTCGGGAACAAAGTATATGTATAAGTTGTTAGAAAACTTTGATTGGGTTGATCAAATTAATTGACGCACTCACTGGTGAGGTGTTTGAAACATGGGAAAACACGATTTTTGTCATATTTGAGTTGAAAGCACCGTATGAATTTGATAAAAACCGTTTCAGTCGATTTTCCAAAAACTAAAAAAACCCCTGTTTTTGCTTTGCTTCGCTTCACCGAATATTCACGGACTCCTTCATGGAGAAATAAATCAGTAAAAAACCTTTACATTATTTTCGCTCTTTCAATCACAAACGAAACAAATAAGTGACAGATCTGCAGGTCAAGCGCCAGAATTAAGTCGTTTTGATTCAGATGGCTTCGGAATCAGTACAAAATTCAATTTTCCTCTTCTCACGCCACATTGATTTCTATAGTAACCTTTTGTAGTAAAAATTAAATAAAATAGTGGTTCATAAAAGGCACTTTAGCGTTGGAAAACAAGTTTCATGCGTGACACCACATTAGGTGCTCTTCTTTTATCGACAAAAAAGTGTCGTACTCTACGAATTACCTACACACCAAAAAGTAACGGCCAATTACTTACGTTATGAGAATCCCGACAAAACCAGTCAGGTAAAGGGCTACCCTACACCACCCAACCAATATCAACTTTGTTTACTCATGGGTACGTTTCGTACCAATGTGGGATCCTTGAAACAATCTCTTACGCATTATTTACTTTCGTACCTTATAGCCGCAGTATAATCTTGCAATCGATATTTCGAAACGCTGTCACAACCTGCTACAAACTTTTGTCAACGCTCATTAAGCTTTGAAGTCCTCACATTGCGCTAAATCGAAGGATGCTCCCGATTTAATTAGCAGATATTCACGGAGATAAACGTCAAAGTGCGGCTATTAGTGTAATAGCGCGTCGTCATCTGGAACTAAGCCCGGATATTGCTCGAAATCTCAATTTATGCTGATTACGTGGTTCAATTACCTGAAACGTTTGGATTCTGTGGAGGGAGTGAGGGATATTCAAACAAAGCTCGAGACCAAAGATCACAATTAACAACGATTTACTGAAATAGGTAACTCCTTATTTTTTCCTGTTCTTTCGAGAAAAAAAATTCATTCTTTGAAAAATAAAACGCTAAACAATTTACAGTAATTAGATCATGAAACCACTTATGTACAAATTTATGATATTCGGCAACTTACAAATTAAAGTAGGTATACTGTGAGACTACACATCGACAAAGATTTACAAAAAAAGTTTTTTTTTTTTTGGAAAGCACTTTTTCAAACTTGACAGATCGTTAAGAATTTAGGGATAAAAAGGAAAGAGAAGGAAAGGAATGTGGGGCACGAAAAGCAATTCGAGTGTGCTGTTTTTTTTTGTTTTTTTATTTTTTTTTTTTTTCATTTTTGTAGGATATTTACACTCAAACTATTCCGTTACGACGAAAATTGAAATAATCAGAACGTTAAGAGGACCAAGGGTTAGGGGGTGGATGGTTGGGGATGTAATAAATTATTTACAGCCGAAGGAGTAGGAGGGATATGGTGGAAGATGAAAGAGGTAAGTTAATTGGAATGGTAAGGAGGGGGGGGGGGGTATTGCACCGAATTGTCGACTTGTAACATTCAGTTAGTGAGCGCGACGTTTAAAATTACTTTACAATTTCAATTTACAAACAAAACGCCACAAACGCATTTATACAATTAAAATTAAATTATACAGACAAAAGAAGGGCGGTTGAGTCCTGAGGTGAGTGTCAGGTGGTGGTGCGAGGGGGGAGGAAGGAAACAGGGCGCTCATCATATCTGGGTTAGTTTGAATACTATTATTCAAAACGAATGATTTCGCACAAATACTTCGCTAAAGAACTATTGTAAGCAATAAATATACAACGCAATCGACAAACATTTACACAAACTGAAAATTCGACCCAATTTCCAAAGAAGTAGTTCAAATCAAAACGAAATTTTGAAACTCATGTTCTCTTTGTAGTTCAACGTTTTATTCGGAATTCGAGTAGCGTAAAAAAGTGGCAACATTTCGAGGCTTATCGCAACGCAAGATTTCATTTACGTTAGCGTTATTTACCCAACGGATGACCTGACAATTACAAAATGTCAACTGTGTACATAAAATGATTCCCCCAGTTACGTGATACTCGTTTTCTCCGTTCTGCACGTGAAGAATTTTGAGTGAAATTTGTCGCCGATGTCGGGAAGGTTTGTTTGTTTAACATTGAGGTCGACAACGCGCAGAGATACGGGACGGTATCTTCGTGCGAACTCGTCTCTCAGAAACGCAGCGCTGAACGGAATTATAGCTAAGAGCTTATGGTAACGTGCGATTCAGGTTGTGAATATCGAAACGTCTGATTTGTGCGTGCGGTCGGAACTTCAGCGAGAAGCAGTAGTTTTTTGAGGGATCAAATTGGAAAATAAACGACCGCGAGACTCACAGTGGTGACTCGTGGATGCGGCGTTGTCAACCGCGTCATCGTATGTTAGATACCTACGTAAAAGAAGGGATGAAAAGCGGACAAAAACGCCTTTTTTTCCTGAGGGTATTTCGTTTGAATGGATAGGCTGGTAGGGTTCTCTGTGAACTTATGTTTAGTGGCTGAGCATCGCGTTATCACTTCGCTCAATCCCACGAGTGATTCTAAAGGCATTCTTTACATCCCTTGGGCGGACACGCAATTGTAGTGAACTATATACACAGTACGTATTCTGGCTATAGTGAAACCTTCGAACAACCTTCCAGCTTGAACTAAAGCTCAACCAGCGACTGCGCTCACACTATTTGATATTCCTCCATGAAACATGTTCAGCGTTTAGATGAAAGGGGGTTTCTTTACATCTTGAAAATGGAACTGTAATTAAGGCTCATCAACTGTGAATTGTTAAAGCGCCTGAATGTTGATCGATCTTAATTGTATGATCATTAGTGTAGACAAAAGCTGCTTTTGTGCATGATTTCGTAACTATTTTTAATCGCAGCGATTGTATAACTGTTTATTTGCTAGTCTATTGAACAAACCGTTCTCGTACCACTCCTAAGCTCAAATTGAAGAAAAATGTTACCGAAATGCATGTTTATTCTACGAAACGTATTGCTCTGATGTAGGGATATTCTCTTCTTTTTTTTTCAATTTCATCTCACTCAGAGGAGACCATACAAATTTTGTACGACCATTCGTCCTTAATTATCATGGGGTTTTTCTGTATAACGCGTTTCTCGTATTGTTCTAAATAAAGAAGTGTATTTAATTATTCCACGTCTCTATTCCTCTATGTTCCTTCATATCTGAAAAATTGCGTTGATTCGGTGTAAATGTACCTCAGGGTTACACAAACGAGTGATGTCCCAAAAAGAGAAGTATGTAAAACAGAGGTTAACGTAATGGAAAATTTATGTTGAGATCACTGCGTCAAATCTCAAATGATATCTTCCATCGTTCGGTTCTTCCATCTGAACCGCTCCACTTATTTCAATTAATTAAGCAAAGCGTTTCTCCTTAAATCAAACACACTTTCCGTTTACTTGTGCCAACACAGAGCGAAACCGTCAGCAAAACAGGTGTACCGTTCGAGGAGAGATCTTGATCGTTTCATATTGTGTGGCGGTCAAATATTTATCACTTCCAACGTTCGAATTATTTATGTAATTATGCGTTTGGCTACGGCGCATTTAAATTATTTATGAGTTTCCCCAAATCGGTCGAACTCCCTGAGTTGGGCTCTAAAGCTTCAGAACGTCGGACATAAGAATAATCTATTAACTCGTCGAAGTTTATCATGTTATCCCCTACAGCATTCCCACACTTTTCGCTTTATATTCAGCTGAGGAATTAATTGCTTTTACATCGCAAATAAATCAAACCTGATCTGTAATGAGCGGCGAATGCGAACAAGGCGAAAGACCAAAAAAGTAATTTAATGAGCAAAGCACTCCAGAACAAAAATTCATGTTTTTTTAATGGCGTCATAACATTCGGAAAACCCCCAAACTGGCCGACATTTGACGATACGAGCATGAAAAGGATGAACACCGAAATCCGTGACATTTGACTTCAAACTTGACAGAATTAGATGCATGTTTCGAACTGTAGTGATCTATGAGAGTGGTTTACAGTCCTTCACAAAATGTAAAATCGATTTCCAGTTGGAAAAATCTCCCACGCACGCTCAGGTCATTAATTGCAAACCTCGCCTCCTCCATTTCCTACGAACCACTCACTGATCAAGCACTTCGGGTTAATTCGTAGCTCCGCTACGCACCTCTTACCGCGTAAGGCATGAAGTAAATCACCGTAGGCACCAAGCACTTTGTCAAAGAGGAATCAAAGCTCACTTTACCAGGGTGGTTTGGGTGCTAATCTGCTCTAAGCCATATCCACAACGTATTACCGACATTCCTGGTACACGAATAATGAAGGCGCGACCTACAGTGTACCTCAGAACGAGTAAGAAAATTGTTATTAACTGACACAGAAGGCTGAGGGTTAGTCAAAACTCGTTGGGGCGTGGCTTTCATAAAATTGAGCTCACGCCACCCTTCGTTGGTGAGTAGCGTACACTCTAGTCCCTCGCCACGCTACTTCTAGTGATGTTATGAAAATGTTGCCACGTCTCATTCGGTATATGTTTGAATTCACCAGCACATGTCACGTGAAGAAACGCAACTGCATCCAAAAACCCGCAGTACTGGTACAGAGCAGCCGAGGGAACATCACTCCGTCACAGCAAAATGTGCTCGTTCACCCTGAGGGTTGTGCGGGAACGTTCCAAGTGAAAATATTAATTATTAGGATAATATATGCAACCTATAACCCCCTCCACACGAGTTATGTAGCGCAACGATCCAGACAAAAGAGAGAGTTATGACAAAAAAAACACACAATAATCGTCAACTGGATTCTCTGGCCGGACACAATCTCGAACGTTCGTTATATTTCTTATCTTTCAAACTCAAACTCATCGAAAAATTCAAATCATCGAACGAATGCGACACAAAAAGCGCGTCAAATTACGCGATATCGCAGATGAGCTAATTTCCCAAATTCTTCGCAGTACTTACGGATTAAGTATAACTTTATGTTTGAATCAACCAAATTAACTGAACGCCAGTCGGAATTCCGCATTTCCACGATAATATCAAAACGAGTCTGCGGTAGAATGTAGTTCAGAACGTCTACCGGAAAGTGGCGAAACGTTTCGTTCAGAATGCAGAAATGACTCGTTTCGTAGCAACTAATTCACGGAGTAAACCTTTTTCCTTTGATCAAATAAAATTGAGTCAGCCTCAAGGAGCAATGTGTTACTGTGTTAGAGCTCGACATATGTTACGGAAACCCCGGCAGATGATTAAAATCGAGATGAAAAGTTATTTTCTCAAACATTCGAAATTTTTTCGCGTTGTGTCTCGTTTAGGAAGATTCTCGATTAAGTAATTGAGAAATTCAAGCATTTATTGACTACTTTACCTCAATCAATTAAAATATGTAAGTTTTTCGAGAGACTGGAGTATGGCAATTCTTGTTCAGCCGCTCGAACTGATTTTTGACAAATTGCCATTTGAAACGGAGAATTCAAAAATATTGAAGAACAAAAAAACGAGCGCGAAGAGTGAGGCATGTTCCTCGTTGTGTCGGTCGAGAGGTTGATCATACTCTTCTCAATAGAGGTGATAGAGCGTTGCACAACTTTTCCCGCTTCGGCTAATTATGATAAATTACTAGGTGCGTTTTGAGTGGTTTGTGTTTGATAGCGCGTTGAATCAACTGGGTAGATAATAAAGATTAGAAGAAATAGCGAAGTTGCATGTTGTCCCCTGCGCATTCTGGCTCAGTCGACTTCAAATTTCGTTTCTCCAATTTCTTTGCGATTAGAATCCAAAATCAAAGCACTCGAGAAACGAGGGAAAAGTTAAGACAACTCGTTTCATTACAACTAAATGAACATTCTACAAATTTGAACTTCTCTAGTTCGTGCTCTACGTGTTTCAGTACTCGCATATTTCGATTATCGACAAAACTTTGACAAAAAAGTCAGGAAAGTCAGATTTTGTTATTGGTCGGTCGTTAAAAGATTATTTGACGTACGAGCAAGTGCTCTGCAACACGAGTTACTTCCACAATTCGAGAATTCCGGGGAAAATCGCCTCTGAATTCAGCGGGGAAGAGCGCAGCGGGGCAAATTCGCGATTATCAGTGAGTCAGGCCCTCAAACCGAACACGCCGAACATTTTCTGCGCAAAGAAATGGCTCAAGTTGAATTTCGGGGCTTTAGTACTATTTTCGTAGATCAATAACCGTTCGAACTGACATCTTATTTCCTAGCACCTCCTCGGTTTGTCGTGTTTTCTGTGCCTTTGTGCGCACATCGCGACTTTCAAATTCGACTCAAAACCGAGTGTTTCAATTCTATTTGAAAACTACCGTGATGCACAAAGACATCTTCGACTTGAATGTTTAGGAGTGAGCTCTGCTAAGTGGGGGATGAAAAGCGAGTTTTTACCGGAACTTACGGTCTGCGGAATGAAAAAAAGGATATTCGTGAATTTTGTTGATGCGCATCTGATCCTGGCCGTGCTGATCGGTCTCGTTATTTTCTTCGCTTAGGTTATTTTTGCGGGAGACCGAAATAAGCTGATTATGTTTCGATGGGCGGTGAGAGGGAAAGGTACCAATAAACGGAAACTTGCCGCCATCATCCTCCTGTACAAATCGCTTGTCCGGCCTCACCTTGAGTACCCAACTTGAACGAGTCCAACGTAAGTATTTGTGGTACGTTGCCTTTAAACTTCGCATCCCCGGTTCTGACATTAACTACCCCTTATTGTTGGTGCGTTGTGGCCTCGCCACTCTATAATAGCGTTGTTTGTTGCAGGATGTTGCCTTCCTGCTCGTGGTCAATAATGTCCTCGATTCCCCCGGCTCTTCAATCGTCAATTAACTTTGCCTTGCCACCGTTGCGTACGCGTTCCAGGCTCCTGTTTTCCCCCACAAATTACTTCTACTACCGGCCACTGCAGAGTATTCCCGCGATGCTACCTTCCTTCTTCAAACCTACGCCCATACGGACTTCTCCAGTCCTTTGGATACTTTTAGATTCTACGAATTATTTTCAGTATTCTTTCTTCTCGTTTTTCTTTCTGTATGATGATCAGATTCGATAAATTATCTCTTTTCCTAAGTATGTGAAACTCTTCTCATTACTTGCTCTTATGTTTAAATTTCGCCCGTTTTTTATAATAAATAAATAACAAATAAATAAAATTGTCGCACTTAACTCAAGGGTTATGTTAATACGAGGTTTATTAACTCGTACCTATAATCGAAGCCAACGTTTAGTCGTCTGCTGCCTCCTTCAAAAACTTGTGGAAAAAAAGATGCATGACAGCGAGCTACAGAAGGATTTTTTTTTCACTTTTGGAAAAACTTTCAGATCAAACTAAGTGTCTTCAACTGGTCGACGCTTTTATTTTGTGTTTCCTCATCATTTCCATCTATTCGTTTCAAATATGTACCACCTGACGATGCGTCTACCATCAATCTACACCTACAATGGAAGGGCACTCCCTCAACTATTTTTCTGCCGCCTGTCGACCGGAGATATCAACCGAAAAACGTCTCAAGTCAAGAACTTGGTCAAAATCAGACTGAATTGTTTGTTTCAACCCACACGACGGTTTCCCTCGGCAGATAATTAACGTTTCGTCACAACTGTGAAGGAGGGAAATGAACAGCATGTTGATACGGCGTACCATCGAATTTAATCGGGGAAACTGTTGTAATGCGTGATACTTTCGTAAGAACCTCTCGGAATCTCTTCCAACTCACAATATAAAAAGCGATCGATTAATGGAGTTGGCTAAGCAGGAAACTGTCGAGAAATAGTCACACTGTCGTGGGATTTCGAAAGATCGGCGATTTTTTCCAGCCGAACGAGGAAGTCGCAAATTTTGATCGGAGAAATGAGAGAATATTTGACTGGATTCGGTTGACGTAAGAAAAGGCAAATTGCACCATCCGCCAGATCATTGAAAATCTGTGCTCCTAACATAACACCGGTGCGTAGTTCCGAACTAAGAATTTCGAAGCCTTTCCACCTCCATAAGCCCAAGAGAGCTCAAACATTTGGGGACAACCAACTTTTTCCGCGCTCCCGTAAATAACACGTAGAAATTTAGACTGCGCCCACTTTTGAATTTGGATGGTTTTTTTTTTTTTTTCACTTCTGCTTTTTTCAAGATTGGACGTCTTTCGGACGTCACTAAAATTGTTTTCGAACGTTGGAAACAAGAGCGTTCGCAGTCAAAATCTCTGACCTTAATACAAAAATTAAGACGAACTTTTGAGTCCGCCTGGTCGAATTTTCAGTTCTAATGATCACAAAGCCTGCGCGGAACTAAAATAAATAAAATACATTTTATTTCGACGGGACAACCTCGAAAATGGAAGCAAAATACCGACAAAGGGCCGGTGCTCAGAAAACATTTTCTTTTCGGCGCCGAAAATCAAACTATTTTAATTTGAAATCAAATTTTTGCAGAATTTACATAATTTAAATGAAATTTTTGAGCAAAATACGAAAAAAAGGTTTCGAAAAAACGAGTTCCTTTGAGTTGGAGGCGGCTCAAGAAACGTCGCTCTCAAAACTTGAAAACTCGTTTACAGCAAAATTCAAATTCAAAAAGAGAGTTTATGGCACAAATTTGAATTGCACGGAGTTCAATAATTTGATTATTTAGTTCTACATTTAGAAATAAAATAAGGTAAATGGCGGTGACGGGGGGATTTGTGGTTAGGAAAGAGGTGATTACAACGTCCCGTGGTGAATTGGATACGGAATTGGGGAATGAAGTGACAAGGTGAGATTCGGTGGTGTTCTGTGGTTGAATTAGGATGTGGGTTTGTAGTACAGGGCGAGAAAGCGAGCTTACCCGGTGAGAGGATATTGTCACAAGGCGGTGGTACCCGGGGGTGAGTGGTAGATGGAACTTTGGTGGTAGCCGTAGTCGTGGCCGTAGCTGTAGGTAGCGGCAGCGGCAGCGGCCATGTCGTACATTTTGATGTCCGCTTTGCTCTCCGTAGGAAGGAGCCGGGTTATCGAGAAGGGATGCGTTGGCGGCGGGGTATATTCCTGCTTGAGGTGGTGATGGCTATAGTCTGATATGGGAATGTGTGGGTGGCATCTGCCGAGGATGTCTTCCTGGGACTGTTGGATGCAAAGTTCGGAGCTGCCCTGGTGGAGCAGAGTCGTCATCGGATCGTCTTTGCCCAACATCCCGCCCCCCATAACCCCAAGTTCGTGTTTGTCGGCTCCCATTTTGTCCTGGCTCTTCTTCTCGTCGTGGAGATGGTGGCCGAGGTGATTGCCGTGGTGGTGGTGCGGAGAAACGCTTTTATGGCTTTGCCGTATGGCCTCTTTCTTGTCGTCTTTGAACCGCTTCTGCCTCCTTAAATAGCACCCATTTTCGAACATGTTCCCCGAATCAGGATGGAGCGTCCAGAAGGAGCCTTTTCCGGGTTTGTCCGGAGTTCGCGGGACTTTGACGAAGCAGTCGTTGAAGGAGAGCGAGTGTCTGATGGAGTTCTGCCATCTCTGTTGGTTTTGTCGGTAGAACGGGAACAAGTCCATGATGAACTGGTAGATTTCTGACAATGTGAGCATCTTTGAAGGTGAGTTTTGAATGGCCATCGTGATGAGAGAAATGTAGGAGTAGGAAGGTTTTGCGTGCGTGTAGCTGCGCCTGTACGTTTTGTCCACACGACTCCTCTGCATTCCGACGGCTGAATTGGGAGAACCACCGTCGCCTCCGACCCCGAGGTCTGTCCTCGCCCCGACGGCGATTGCTGACAAGCTCGAGTTGTAGCTGGCATTTAAGGAGTTCATGCAGCTACTGGCTGAATTCATTTGACCGTAGCTCATATGGTTTGAGGGCATACAGTTCATAGGCCCGTTGGTCATGGCGCTCATTCCACCACCTGCCGGCCCCAACATGTTCCCGGGGAACCCGCCGCTTTGTGGAGAACAAGACGAATTCATTGGAACGCAACTCATGGAGTTCATAGAATATGTCGGCGTCATGGTGGGGCTCATCGCGTTCACGCTGCTCATAACACTGCTCACCGAATCCGAATACAGTTTTTGAGATAACATAGTCATAATCGCCGATCTCCCCAGCCCAACTCCAGCAACAGGTCACAGACGCACAAACACTGACAATAAGATTGACAAAAACAAACACGAAGCCCGTTGCTGACTGTTTGATTAAGCAAAGGTCGTCCTATTTAGCTTTCCATGATCGAACTGAAGTGGCTTCTTCCAAGGAACCGACATGAAATAGCGAGGCGCGTAGTCACGGGGTCAGGAGTGGGGCGGCGGCCTCCCCTCGGTCTCCCACCTAACGTGCTCAGCCCAATGACAAGCCGGTTCCCATAGTGACGCGCATGGCGCCCTCCCTTTCGACCCCCGGACCCACGACAGCCTGAACTGCTCCGCCACCTTCAGGCCTGATCCTTAACTACTCGCCCAACCCGCTCCCACCACATCCGACGACCTCCCAATCGCCCCAGAACCTGATGTCTGGAATCCAACGTATTCTCAAGTGCCAAGTCGGTTGGCTCTCCTTTCTGTCCAGAAACTAGCGAACCGTGCCAGAACACACTGTAATTGTTCCTGCAAGCACCCTAAGCCTTTGGACTTCTTCGTAACATCTTGCAAAGATGTACCGAAGAGTTTTTCCATGTTTACCATTATAATTCAAAATACCTTCTCTTCATTTTGTTCGATATTCTGTTGTTGCTTGTCTTTTAACTCCCGTATTCATACGCACTAGGAAGGAAACTCAGCTGAATAAAATTGACGTTTCCAATTATTCTGAGTGCGAAGAAAACCTGTTTGAACTAATTATCTGACTGCGTGTCTGTGAGAGAACGACGACAGCCGCTCGATATTATTAACAATTCTCCAATAATTCATTTTATTGCAGTACTTGGCTCTACCAAATAGAAAGGGACGTTACGTAATTGGCTGAAAGAAAAAAAATTTTAAAACCTCAGATCTTTACATTTCAGACTCCATTCAGTCCGAAAATACTATTTGGGGAAATGGTCTATGTATGTGTGCATGTGTGGCCGTGAACTCGATTGAGAAAAAACAGCTGAACCAAATCAACTCAAAAATAATACCAACCCCGCAGGTCACTAAGACACGCCAAAATAAGGGTATGACAAAAATCCGCCTTAAACCAACTATAGTTATCATAGTGGTCAAAACATCAAGCATTTTCCCCCAAAAAACGGCTGGAACGATTTTGATCAAATTTCTTGTATAAACAGCTCAAAATAACGCGACGATACTATAAAATTCTCATCTTTAAAAAAATGTGAGCGGCACAGTAATTACCAAATATTTTTTCCTTATAAACTCCGCTCAGATGTCTTCAAAATGTACATGCTAGTCGAACCGAATAGCTATATGATGAGCGTTTAGTGACGTTCATAAGATATACAGGTGTTACTCCAGAATTCAGGGATACCGTTTCACTTACTACCATTTCTTAAAGTTTTTACCCGATAATCCTGAAAAAGTGATCGTTATCCTTTCCAAAAAAGTCTTACTGTTTCATTAATTCTCTGTGAACCGGAAGCCATAAGTACGAGCAGCACTATAAATTCCGAAAAGTGCCTGCAATAAACTCTGTGTGTCAAATTGCTGTCGTCCCTTTGAACTAACTTTGTCTTACAAAGTTTTCACTGTAATTAAAGAATAATTAACATAAAACATCTTAAAAAATATTTGGCGCGTAGCAAGGCGCAACTCTCCCCAGCGCGCTCGTAACGGATAGCTGCAAAAATAGTTATGGAGTAATGAACGTCCTGCAGGTTGATCAAATTCAATTATTCATTCAATGAGAGAAATTCAAAAATGTTTTAAAAAACGTCGCCCCATTTCGGTCAAGTGGACGCAAAGCGCCGAATCGGTTCGAGCCTTTGACCTCAGACTTCCCCAGTCATTGTCTCCTATTTCGATACATGCCCCTCGTACCGTCGCGGTTGCGGATATTTCTAACGGCCGTGGATTCTCCTGAAGTGGGGTTTCCTTCTCCTAAATTCCCTTTTGTACACCAACGCTACACACTTCATTGAATTTAATTCAGTTCTCCTCACGCTCAGCGAGTTCTTTTATTTTCGATCTTCAACTCTCCCCCTTTCGTGCGCCCTATGAATTTGAAACGTCCAAGCAGTCTGTTGGGCGCACGAGAGAGGGAGCTTGAGTCAAGAGATAATTCGTGATGAGCAAGAGTGAGAACTGTATTGCTTTAAACGAATAGCGATATGAGTTTGATTGTGAGTAAATAAGCACGACGCAAAGGGACTCTGAATACGTGAACTGGTGGGGAGAGTCAGTCGAGCTGTGAGAGACACGAAAGTTGTCTACGATGAGAACTGAGAGACGAATGTGTTTGGGAAGAGCTGTGTGCGTTGGAGATGGGTGGGAAGGATATTTTGGAAAGTCAAAAAGGGGAAATATTTGTCTGAAGGAGAAGCCGACTGAACGAGCAGTTCAGACATTCCACGGCCAACATGAAAAAGTGGAGCCTGGAGTCCGGAATAATTGGATTGAACGCACCTGGAAAAGGCCTAAGCTAAAGATTTCAACTACTTCAGCCTGTGCCAAACACCGTCGTTCCAAAAAGTTTTAAAAAAACTCTTTTTGCTTCATAGGCCTCTGTCTCTGTATTTATGGTGTAAAAAAGTTTAGTAGTAACAAATAAAAAATATTTTGAAGGCTTTATCGTCGCTTTTAAGGAAACTCTCAGTTGTTGGCCATTTTGTGCCCCTCCCCTTCCCTTCTCGTCGATGGAAAGGATGTAGCAGTTCTCCCGTAAATTGAGGTACACAGCGACAATGTCGTTTTAACGACTCATTGTGCTTCAAAACGTAAAAATCTGAAGAAAGCTCAACTTTGTTCACACGATTGCGATACTTTCCTTACTCCTTGGGTTGAGCTTCATAAATTACCCTCAATAGAGGTCATGGCAGAAATAGGGAACCCAATTAATTTCGGAAAGTTGGAAACCATCGGTGCTTTCATAGTCATAGTTCAGTTCTGCCCGCATCGTAAAAACATGGTGCGATAAAAATCTCCGACGGTTCGTAAGTTGTGTGTGCGCTTCCCTAGATCTCAGTTCTTGAGGATGAAATCCGTATAAATGGCATTTCGAAAAACGGTACCGTGGATTTTTGCAATAGAAAATTACAGCATTTTTCCTTAAAAATCGTTTTAACGGCGAATTTCACTGCCAATGAGCCAGTAATCATGGGGTATGGCACGGTTGTGCAAGCACGTTGGCGCATCAATGCTAGCAGGCATTAAGAGGCCCTCAAATAATTGAAATATCTGGTGCGTAGCAACACACTACTTTCCGCCACCCCTTTAAGTTCGAACACCATCTACATAGGCGGGCGCTATATCTTCGTTCAACGCATTTTTACAGGAACATTTATACGGAACAAAATGTAGGGACTAGTCAGCTGAGAGTACTCCGTAAGTTTGATCGAAATCGTTAGAGCCGTTTTTGAGAAAATACGAATACCGATAAATTAATATTCGAGAAATCTCCTTTTCTGAGTTAACGTGGCTTATATCTCCGTTCAACATATATATACAGAAATAGTTATGGAAAACAAAATGTTGGTATGGGTGACTAAAAGACACTTCATTAGAATTTATCACATCTGGTGAAAAAATTACCCTGGAACTTTCGGAAATGTTCGAAAAAACGTTATTTTCAACACATTTTCATTTTTATCTCTGCTCAATGAAATTTCAGAGGAACATTTATTGAGAACAATATGTAGGTATTAACTATTCGAAAATATCCTGAGAGTTTGATGATAATCGTTGAAGTCATTTTGCCAAAAAGCTTAAAAAACCTATTTTTGCTTCATAGGTCATTATCTCCGTTCACCGTATTTTCATGGAGATATGTATAGAGAAGAAAAGTTAGGTATTGATTAGGAGAAGATAATTTGAAAGTTTAATCAAAATCGTTAGAGCCGTTTTCGAGAAAAATGCGAAAAACCCTAGTTTTTGGTACATTTTCGTCCCCCACCCCCCCTTTCCATCGGCCGAAATCGTCCATAACCTTATTTTGGTGTCTACAAAAAAAAGAACCAGCTCAATCGGATCGCCGTTCACCCGCAAATCGAACTACAGACACACACACACACACACACACACACATACACACGGACCACGCGACGAAATTAGGTTTTTTAGACTCAGTAGGGTCTGAAACGTAAAGATCTGAAGAAAACTCAAATTTTTTTTTTGGGCCGATTACTATACTTTCCTTCCCTTCGGGTAGCGGAAAGTAAAAAGACGATTAGAGACAATACGAGTATGAGCCCCTAATTGTGGCCCACTCTCCTCAATCCCTGAACTTACTGGACACAGATTAACCTAGTTTCTCTAAATTAAATGATTTTCGTGGGTGGACGACGGGCTTTCCGACGGTGCAGGGCGGAGAGCTGACCTCAAAGTCAACTGTGAAGGGCCTCGTTTTCATCAGTTGCACGTCGTTGAGACCGTTGGGGAGGTGCTTAAGACGAAGGAAAACGGCAAGTCGGACGGCCCCAATTCCAATTTAACGGAAAATCACGGTGAGCCGTTCACAGGAATTAGGAGAGTTCGGAGCTGACGTAGAAATTCATAAGGGCTTACAAGTCGCGTGTTCTTTGGAACAAATTACTTACGTCGTGCTGTATTCCGTGGTAAAATCCCCACAGAAATTAATGACGCTGATGACCCAGTAAATTAAAAATGTACAAAGTCGTCGGGATACTGATGACTTCCGTTCAAACTGATGAGAACAATTAGAGTGAGTCGGAGTTCCGAGATTGCTACACATTCAAACTAGTCAACTTCGTTATTTCCACTTTTCTTGGCTCTTTTCCTAGTAGAAAGAAAAGTTACGTAATCGACTGAAAACCAATGTTTGAGTTCTGGTAACGAGCACAATGATTTTAGCGTAGTTTTTTCTTTATAAATCCCGCTCATGTTATATTGTCTCTCTCATAAAAAAGTGTTCGTCCAATAAACTTAATGAAGGTTTAATAATGCTCATAATAAAATCTAGAGTAACCACAGAAATTCCAGAATCCACACCCGTTTGATTTATTGCTATTTCTCACAGTTTTTATTCAATATTCCGAAACAGTAAACACGGTTCATCTCCAAAAAAATCGCTGATTGTTCGTGTTGCTGAGGAAAGTTGTTTGTTCCTTTTCGTTAATCACTTAGGTAATCGGGTGTCAAATATTGAAACAGATCCCCACATTCGGCGCTACCCCCGTTCATCTGACGCCAATGATCCAAGTAATAGTGATAATCGTCGCTGTTAAAAACTTACGATTTCTCAATATGAACAGGATGTAGGAATGGTTCTCCCGCTTCTCAACGTCTCCTTTCACCATTTCCTGTTGAGATTGGCTGACCATTAGGTTTAAACTCCATAGCCCGATAACAGCCGTAGGAGATATGGGCTTATCTCTTTTATCTGCCTCCCATGAAATAGAACTAAACGACGCTTCCAATAATCGAGGATAAGATAAACAGAAACGGCTCGAAGCTATCGGCCCGATTCAGCTGGTTCGACTCGGACTTTCTCTTTCAATTATTAGCCTTCTACGGAAAAAAAAGGGAAGAACGCGTACCAACTGAAATGAACTGACTCTTTGAGGGGTGTTAAGAGCTCATTGACTATTCCCCGAGGGAAAATGACAAGAGCAGCACAATAAATGAACAAACACCTTTCGAGATAGTTGTCATTCAATCAAGTTGTCAATCTCTTCGAAGAAGAGGACTTCCCGTTTTGAACTACGCAAAGACGGACTGGGCTCTAGTACTTTCCGCTACCCAGAGGGAAGGAAAGTGTAGTAATCGGGTCAAAAAAAAAAAGTGGGTTTTCTTCAGATCTTTACGTTTTGAGGCCTACTGAGTCAAAAATATCTGGTGCGTTGCAACACACAACTTTCCTTAGCTCTACAACAATTCACTTTGTACATGGCTAATTCTATTTAATCAATTTATTTATCACTCAGTTAATTTGAATCTTGGTCAAACAACACTTTACGGCAGCATGAAGCGGCAGCGATTACAGTTAAATAATTTATTGTGCTGCTCGTACTCATTCCAGGATCATTATTGAGCAAATGGTACCCAGAAAATTAATGAGGCTGTAAACACGGATTTTTTAAAAAAAGGATAATAATCACTTTTGCAGAGTTATTGGGTAATAACTGTTAGAACTGGTATTAAGCGAAACGGCGGTAGTTGAAATTCCGGAATTTCTGGAGTGAGCCCCATGTATCTCATGAGCGTTTTTAAATACTCACCCTGGTCTGGATGATTGGACTACAGTACCAAATTTCTTTAACATTCTACTAACATTCCAGCGGAGTTTAAAAGGAAAAAACCACGGCAAAAACGCTTTTCGTCGAAAATTTTGATAATTTATTGTGCTGCTCTCGTCATTTTCCCACAAATGGGAGTTTTATGGTATAATTATCTTATTAAGAGCTATCTATATAAAAAATTTATTCAAAATCGTTAGAGCCGTTTTTGAGAAAAAAAATTTGGTGTTTTGATCACTATGACAACTATAGTTAACTTTCGGTGGATTTTGCCGATACCCTTATTTTTGCGTCCCATGGTAACCTGTAGGCTGACATCAAGTTTCAACTGATTTGGTACGGTTGTTTTCTCTAGAAACCGTGCTAAAAACAATTTCGTCGAAAATTTTGATAATTTATTGTGCTGCTCTCGTCATTTTCCCACTGATGGGAATTCTATGGTATGATTATCACGTTAAGAACTACCAATACTAAAAATGTAATCAAAATCGTTAGAGCCGTTTTTGAGAAAAAAAATATTTGGTGTTTTGATCACTATGATAACTATAGTTAACTCTCGGTGGATTTTGTTCATACCCTTATTTTGGCGTTCGATGGTAACTTGCCGGCGAGATATCAAGTTTGAGCTGATTTGGTACGGTGGTTTTCTCTAAAAATCGTTCAAAGACACACACACACAGACCATTTTCCCAAATAGTGTTTTTCGGACTCAGGAGGGTCTGAAACGTAAAGATCTCAAAATTTTTTTTTCAGCCGATTACATAACTTTCCTTTCCACTTCGTAGAGCCAAGGAAAGTAAAAACCTAATTTCGGCGCGTGGTCCGTGTGTGTGTGTGTCTGTAGTTCGATTTGCGGGAGAACGGCAGATCCGATTGAGCTGGTTCTTTTTTTGTTTTGTTCGTTATTTTTTGTAGACACCGAAATAAGGTTATGGACGGTTTCGGCTGATGTGAAGGGGGGTGGGGGACAAAAATGTACCAAAAACTAGGGTTTTTCGCATTTTTATCGAAAACGGCTCTAACGATTTTGACCAAACTTTCAAATATCTTCCTTCAATCAATACGTAACTTTTCTTATGTATACAAATCTCCATGAAAATACGGTGAACGGAGATATACGCCCTTGAAGCAAAAATAGGTTTATTACACTTTTTGGCAAAACGGCTTCAGCGATTTTCACCAAACTCACAGGATGTTTTCAAATAGTTAATACCTAGATATAGTTCTCAATAAATGTTTCTCTGACAGTCCATCGAACAGAGATAAAAATCAAAATGTGTCGAAAATAACGTTTTTTCGAACATTTCCGTAAATTCCAGGGTAACTTCTTCACCAGATGTGATAAATTCTAATGGAGTGTCTTTTAGTCACCCATACCAACATTTCGTTCTCTATAATTATTTCTGTATATATATTGAACGGAGATATAAGCTAAGTTAACTCAGAAAAGGAGATTTGTCGAATATTAATTTATCGCTATTCCAATTTTCTCAAAAACGGCTCTAACGATTTCGATCAAACTTTCGGAGTACTCTCAGCTAACTAGTCCCTACATTTTGTTCTACATAAATGTTCCTGTAAAAATGCGTTGAACGAAGATATAGCGCCCGCCTTTGTAGGTGGTGTTCGAAATTACGGGGGTGGCGGAAAGTTGTGTGTTGCTACGCACCAGATATTTTTTTTAAAACACTTGAAACCCTTGAACAGAGGATTAGCTGGGTTTTTTCCTCAGCCACCTGCATCTTGACATGTTCGCACCATTGGTTGACAGTGCGGAGCACGTGGTGGGTTTTTTCTTCAATTTGGCGGACTGACTCTGCAAAGATCAGCACAGTCAAGTCATCCACATAGGCGTATGGCTCGCAGTCAGTCTCCATGAGTTTCCTGAGAAGACCTTCGAAGAAGGCATTCCAGAGTGCTGGTCCTAGGACCGAGCCCTGTGGGCACCCCTTCTCAATCTTTCTCCGGACAGAGACATGCCTGCTTTCGATCGTAGCAGTTCTGTCTGTCAGGTAACTTCTGACGAGCGAGTACAGGTTGCGGGGGATTCCCCCTACCTTTGAGCTCATTAAGGAGCGCTGGCCACCAAAGGTTGTCAAACGCTCCCCTAATGTCAATCAGAACTGCTACGACGTACTTAGCCAGTGCCAGCAGGGAAACATGCCGAAATTCGACAAAGACATCCTGTGTGGACCTTCCTTTGGTACATCCGTATTGTCTGCCTGTGAGGTTGCGGCCAAAGACTCCTTTGAGGGACTGCAACATCAAGACTTATAATGTTTTGCCTAATATGGAAAGAAGGCTGAGCGGTCTCCATGATCGTGGGTCTGACTGATTGCAGTCGCCTCCCCTTTGAAGAGTGACAACGCGCCGACTTCCACTGAGTGGGAAACTGTCCAACAGTCATTAGGTAAATTACGGAGGCCGCTGGAGACTATCCGCTCAGCCTTCCTTAGCACATTGCTTTCTATTTTATCTGGCCCAGGAGATTTGTTGGGCTTTAAGGTCGCAAGGGCGCTGCCGTGGTCACCTGTTGTCCACAATGGGATGTCGGGTTCGTTCGGAGGGTCCATGATCAGCTCCCTTGCTGCCTTCTAGGCTCCAGAATCTCGAGCTCCTTGGTTGTCAGGGAACGCGTTCTCAAGGAGGGTTTCCAGCGAACTTTCAATGCTGCAGGCCCAGCCTGACTCATTTTGCATCGCAGCGTTCTAATTTTTTGACGTGATCGCGAAGGTTCATTTCCAACGAACTAAAATGTATACCTCGACACTAACACCAAAACGGTTGATGTTAAGGAACGATAACAAGGTCAAAGCTCGACTAAATTACAATTTCAGCTGTGGAAACAACGTTCACCCCGAAGGCCTGTGTAGCGATATGGTTTAGTGATAGTTCGAAGCGCCAACTAGCAGCAGATGAACTATACGGGGAAAGTCTGATTACGATGTACAAAGAGATACATTCTGTCTGATAATGTAGGAGATGCACGAATTCAACGATCGTTTTGCTTTGTAGTTCTGCATACGTGTTGCTGCTCTCAATCAAATACTAACCGAGTTGATATGACTATCTGTCGCAAGGATCCGCCACACGCACACATCGTTCACCAGCAGTGCGACGATCACTTTTTATTGTTCGTCCAATAAATATTTAGCATGCAATTAATTCATCCCGCGCGGAAACACCTCGCTACTTCCTGTTCCCCCCCTCCCCCCCACGTCTAGTGCGAAAATGCAAATTTCCCTACGGTTCGCTCATTCACTTTCATACGACACTTGTTAGAGGTTTCCTCCCAAGTAACTAAATATTTTACGTATGACGAAATCGTATCACTATTTTTCCCATCACTACTGAATATTGTTTTATTAAACGCCAAGCGACTGGATTCGCTCGCGACGGGTCAATCATTGCAGCGGAAGTTGCACAACCTACTCGTATTACTTAAACTAGTCGAGAAAACCGTTGAACTTGTTTTGTCAAAATCCGTAAATTTAGAAATCGTTACAACGAGGATACGAAATCAACAAAGAAATAGTTCGGAAACTGATCAGAGGTCGTAAAATTTACAGTGGATTGGTTGGGAAGAGTTCTCTCTGCAGTTTCGAATCAGAGAATAAACTGTTAGTTTCGCAACAGTGAAGGGAAATTCGAGTGTGTAACATAAATGCCGCGACGCATCCCACCGCTTTCCCGAGCCCCAAGTACACTCACCAATTTCTGTTGGTTCAGTAACTAACCCAATCTGTTTTCCACTCGGCCCATATGAACTTCGTAGAACGTTTTGCGTTGATTGTACTGGCGCTTGAAGTTCACGAATTTATTCAGGTGCTCCTACTTATGTCACGACCGTTGTTGAACAATCGGCGAGCAGGTACTTTGTGAGACTGTCAGCATGATTGTTTTAAAATGGTTGTGTTTACCTTTTTGAAACTATCGTGAGAAATGGTAGTGAAACGGCGGCGGTATGAATCCCAAAAGTTGTGCTGTTGCTCCTAATTATGGGCGTTATTAAACTCTCATCGCATAGGTTGTTTATTGTATTGTCGCCTGGCTTTTCAGAGCCTGCTAGTACCATATGAGCGGGACTTTTGCGGACGAAAACTGCGCTAAAATTGAATTTCTGCCTTCGTTACTTTCCGACCGACGAGAATTTCGTGGTACTGTCATCTTATTTGGAAGTACTCACTCCAACCACGCAATCAAAATCGTTAGAGCCCTTTTTGATGAACAACGTATCTAGCTTTCGGTTTCATAACTATAACCCGATTACCGATTTTCAACATTACCTCATTTTGGCGTTCCATAGTGATCTGCAGGGTAAATATAAATTTTTAGCCAATTGGTGCCGGCCGTTTTGTTTCAATCGTATCCACACTTTTATTAAGTAAAGAATATAAGATTCGAAAAAAACCTAAAATGTCCTCGTCCGGTGGTTTCGGGTATTGAGGAATTTCTGTGATCGCTGTTAATCATAAACGACTAATTAATAACCATCGATAAACTCCCACGGTATTGTCACCTTATTGGACTAATATCTTGATTTCTAATTTTTTTTTTTTTTTTTCGCATGAACGGGATTTATGAGAAAAATAACTTTCCGCTTTGAGGAAATTTTTGACAATTTATTGGACTGCACTTGCAATACAAAAGTTGGCTCATCGACGTTATACGTTAATCTGTGGGGTGAGTATAGATTTTGAGGTTATTTTGTTATCTCTCAAACGTGTTCACACGCACACACACAAACCGTTTTCTCAAATGGTATTTGTGTACTGAGGTAGTTTGGAGATGCTTTTGAAGAGCTGCTGGCTCAGGCAAAAATCCAGCAATCGCGCCGGAGCTCCGATCTGGTACTGACTGACTCCTATTAAAGGCACTGGGCGATCGTGGTCTAGTGGTTAAGACATTGGTTCATAATTCTCGATGTAAGTCGAGGATTGTGGATCGAAGCCCCGGCGCGATTGCCCTAATTTTGGTCTTAATCAGCAGCGCTTTAAGAAGCATCTCCAAAATACCTCAGTACATTTGTTCGGGGGGGGGGGCCAAAAACTTCGGACGATGAACCAGGATTTACCCCGTGCAATCCCCGGAACACGGGGACTTCTGCGTTGCACAGAATCCAAGTATAAATGGACACTCTTGCAGCCCATTTTCATTCTTGTTTCAAGAGCCCTCTCGTTCGCCGTGCGCTACATTAGCCCGAATAATTCGAGTCTCTTCATTTTTTACCCTCGTGTATTCGCCCAGTGAAACGCGCCGCGTCTCCGACTTCATCATGAACATTTCTCCGTGATTTCAAGCGTTTTTACGTCTTCATTACAGTCTTCTACAGTTTCCCGCGCCAGTTCACGCGTATTCCGAGTAGTCCCCTTGTGTCGCCCTTTGTACACGAATTTAACTCAATTCATTGCACATCGCGACTCAGCATCTAAAAATACCCAGAAAACGATACCGAACACGACGTATTTGCGATAAAACTGCCGAAATTCCGTTTTGGTTTATTATTCATTCTGAAAAATAACACTATGTTTTCGGTCACGAAAAATTGTTTTACAACCCCCCCTCAAAATTTGATACTTTACGTTTCAAGACATGGGAATTTCAAATCTGCTGCAATGTCCGTCCGCCGTCCCCCGTCCCTGGTTCCCCGTCCGCCGTCCGGGCCATTGTGCCTTTAACGTGGTCTAAAAAATTCGTTCTTTAGCGCAAAAATCCCATTTGGTATCTAGTTGTGCCCGCCATCTCGGCAATCCGATGGGACGAAGCCCATGGTTGTTATGGGCAAAAAATGCTTTAAAAAATTAACGAAACTCAGTATAATCGCAAATAAGCCGTGTTTCGTTTCGTTTTCAAGGCCCACTCGACTCGCAGCGCCCTTTAGACTCGCAACGTCCTGCCAATTGCCGTTCACTGGAAGCCCTCGTCCCACCCCTCCATCGGATCAGACGTTTACGGGCGCCAGGGGAATATTTTTAATTTCCGTAGTTCCATTGTAGTCAGGTCATGTTTCGTATGGTTTACTAGTTAGTATTCGATGCTGAATCGAATGGGATGGGGGAGCAGTAATACTAGGTCAAGCTGTTCATGAGAATAATAAACCATTGTGTAATAATTTGCAGGGTTTTTTTGCTTTTCGTTTGAACCATTTTTTACCCACAGCACCCATGGGGTTCGTCAAATCGGATTGCCGAGCAGATGGGCACAACTAGATACCAAATGGGATGCTCATACGAATGAACGGAATTTTTAGACAACATTAAAGGCACAAAAACGGCCGGACGGCGGACGGATATTGCAGATTTGTATTCCCGATATCTTGAAACGTAACGTATCAAATTTTGTGGGGGGTCGTAAAAAAGTTTTCCTAACCGAAAACATAGGTGGGTATTATTCAGACTGAATAATAAACCCAAAGATAGCTAGCATTTTTCAGCTAATTAGGTACCGTCTCTTTCTAGAGCTAGGCAAAGTAGAAAGTTAGGTATTTTAATTCCTAAAGCTAATTTGTGCTCGATTTTGTTCAAAAAACGCGTTCGTGCCGGGTTTGAACGGTTTGACGGAATCTTCGTGTAGACATTTGGAAATTCCACTATGTGAGTATTGAAATGAGAGTAACAGATGTTTTCTCTGTTTCTGGTACCACTTGACCTCAAACAAATAGAGATGACGAAAGAGTTAAAATAAAACCCGATGGAACCTATGGAGTTATATTTAGAGGAAACAAAATTCCCAAACGTTTTCTTGAATTGAGCTTTTGTATCTTCTGCGTTCTTTTTAGCTTCTTTCGACGACCCTATTATTTGCCAAATTATATCCTGGGCGGTAGAATATTGATGAGTATAATTGGATTATTGCTATTTGTGGCCTGAGGCTAATTAAAGGCCCACAAACATTCCTTCGCGTCCCCATCAACGGTTTCGCAAACATCGATACTAGCACTCCGACGTACGTATTAAGGGGCTGGAGAGCTTATTGACGTTGATAAGATTTCGTTTGGAAGGAACTCGGCAGCCGCTGAAGCAACGTCGACAGTCAATTGTTATTTTTGGGTCTTACCGTTGACGGCATTCGGACGGTTTCAAGGACTCGGGAGACTGTAATGCTTTTGTTCTCATTCGGTCCGCACCTGTGTAAATGCGTCGATTGACGAACGTTGTCAAGTTACAAGGCGAAGGCGGACAATAGATTGTAAAATAACCCATTTACGCAAGTAACAAGTGCAGATGGCATCCGTTTGACGGCTCCAAGTATGTTCGACGGTTCGACCGATTCACAGTCGAATTACAATACCAGTGCGATCGACACAAAAACCGAGTAAGGTAATATGCGATTGAAGATAAACTATTTATGTCACTGAGGCAAATGCACAAAAAAGCTGAAACGCGTCTCTATACTTTCTAATATTTGAAATCACTTTTTCACGTTTTACTTTTACTTCAAAATTACCGAAATAGAAGCAGACGCGACGGAACACGTAGAAATTAATATTAAAATAAATAGTATTAATAGAAGTAAATAAATATTAATAGAAATATTTCAAGGACGGTGTTTTCCCCCCTTTCCTCATCTTTGATGAGAATGAAGAAACGTTTTCTAATCGGCGAAACATCGCACAACTTACCTCTCCCCCACAGGAACTCGGAAAACCTCTTTTTTTAACGATCGTCTAGCTTTACGATTTGTATTTCTCAGACTCCAATAATACCGATTAGAAAAATGACCAGCGTGTATTTTTATGCGATCGCACGGGTCGAAACAACTCATTTATCTTCAAAATGGCGATAACGATTTTGATTGAACTATTTTGATGAATGGTTCGGAACAATTTACATCGATAAAAGCGCTTTATGAATGGCATGACTATGGAGGAGGTACATAAAATAATCGGATAAACCGACAAAAACCGATTTTGTTTTTAAACCATTCCGCCTACAAACGCGCGTGAATCAGCTCATCGTCAGAGGTCCGCAAGCAAATTATTCGGTAATGAACTGAACATCACAAATAAATGGTAGATAGAGTTCAGGTCATCGCAGGATGGAAGAGGTAGAATAAATATACGTGATCTGAATGGAAACATATAGCGAAGGAAAATATCTGGCACGACTCATCTCGCAACATTCCTCTGCCCCCGTGACATTTAGCAACTAATAACCCCCTAGCTACTAATCCATGCGAACTTGACCATTCCGCCCCCTTTCAACCTCTCGACCTTCCGTATCCGCATTTGCAAACTATTGTACAATTATCGATGTAGCATCGTCCAACAGATTTAACAGTACTTTGTTAAACACACACACCCAGGACGTCTACAACTCCACATTAGTCGCCAGGTCTCAGAAGCACCCTGGCCGAATGAAATAAAATATCGAGTTTACCGCATCATACAACTTTCGTCATATTTACATAAATTCACTGAATTTCGTGTCTTTTTCAACTAATTCAACGTATTTCTCACTCAGTTCATTTGAACTAGGTAAAACGTCGCTTCAAGAAAGCGGTAGAACTTACAGTTCCGGATGTTATTGTGCTGTCAGAGAAACTACATTATGGAACAATTCGGACACAAAGAGTTACACACGTTTTGAGAAGGATGATTATTACTTTTCCAGAGTTATCGGGTAAAAATTCAAGTGGGTGGTAAGCAAAACGGCAGTGGTTGAAATTCCGGGATTTCTGGAGTAGCTCCTATATATCTTGTGCGACTTATTAAAATCTCATCGTATAGTTACTTGATCGGACTACCATATGAATTCTTCTGAAGGTTCTAGTAACGTTTCAGCGGAGTTTATAATGAGAAAATTGCGCTAAAACTAATTTTCGTCGAAGTGTTTGATAATTTATTGTACCGCTTTCGTCATTCTCGTACATATGAGAGTTTTATAGTATTGTCGTGTTATTTTGAGCTGTTTATACAAAAAATGTAATCAAAATCGTTTAAGCCGCTTTTTGGGGGGAAAATACTGGATGTTTGGACCACTATGTTAACTATAGTTAGTTTTGGGGGGATTTTTGTCATACCTTATTTGGGCGTCTCATGGTGGCCTGCAAGTAAGATATCAAGTTTGTTTGGTCTCAATCGCGTTAACAGAACACACAGACTATTTCCCCAAATAATGTTTTCCGGACTGAACTGAAAGTTTTTTGTTTTTCAGTCGATTATATAAATTATCTTTCTACTTGGTAGTGCCAAGGAAAGTTAAAACAACGAGAGCGATGAAGAAGGTGAAGAACTTCGAGTGAAGCTACGTGCCCACTTCTTCCTTTTGATCATCACTACAGAAAATAAATAGTGAGTCCGAGCAATCCTTTTTACTTTCTTGGCTCTACGAAGTAGAAAGGAAAGTTATGTAATGGGTTGAAAAGAAAATATTTACGTTTCAGACCCTCCTGAGTCCGAAAAACACTATTTGGGAAAATGGTCGGTGGGTCTGTGTGTCTGTGAACGATTTTTAGAGAAAACCACCGTACCAAATCAGCTCAAACTTGATATCTCGCCCGCAGGTCACCATGGGACGACAAAATAAGGGTATGAACAAAATCCACCGAAATTTAACTATAGTTATCATAGTGATCAAAAAACCAAATATTTTTTTTCTCAAAAACGGCTCTAACGATTTTGATTAAATTTTTTATATTGATAGCTCTCAATAAGGCAACTATACCATAAAATTCCCATTTGTGGGAAAATGACGAGAGCAGCACAATAAATTACCAAAATTTTCGACGAAATCGATTTTAGCGCGGTTTATAGATAAAACAACCGTACCAAATCAGCTCAAACTTGATGTCTAGCCTACAGGTTACCATGGGACGCAAAAATAAGGGTATGGGCAAAATCCACCGAAAGTTAACTATAGTTATCATAGTGATCAAAACACCAAATTTTGTTTCTCAAAAATGGCTCTACCGATTTTGATTACATTTTTTATATTGATAGCTCTCAATAAGGCAATGATACCATAAAATTCCCATTCTTGGGAAAATAACGAGAGCAGCACAATAAATTATCCAAAGTTTCGACCAAAAGCGTTTTTAGCGCAGTTTTTTCCTTATGAAGTCCGCTGGAATGTTAGTAGAATGCTAAAAATAATTGGTATTGTAGTCCAATCCAATACCTAAAGGGTGGGTGTTTAAAAACGCTCATGAGATACATAGGGTTCACTCCAGAAATTCCTGAATTTCAACTACGCCCGTTTCGCTTACTACCAGTTCTAACAGTTATTACCTTATTAAGTTATTATTAATAACTCCACAAAAGTGATTACTATCCACTTCGAAAAATTCGTGTTTATAGCTTCATTAATTATCTGTGTACCGTTTGCTCAATATGGGTCCTGCAATGAGTACGAGCAGCACAATAAAATCTGGAACTGTAGGCGCTACCGCTTCCTGCTGCCGTAAAGCGTTATTTGGCCAAGTTCAAATTAACTGAGTGATAAATGAATTGATTAAAACGAATTAGCCATGTACAAAGTGAATTGACGTAGAGCTAAGGAAAGTTGTGTGTTGCTACGCACTAGATATTTTTTGCACGAACTCCATCGTTCTGAGAATATTACAGCTTGACGCAAAATAACAATTCGTCTTTCAGCCAACTCGCAACTATAGCTACTACGACTCAGTGTCAAGAAGCTTCCCTCCGTTCAGTAGTGGGCCAGTTGATCATCGTCGATTTTCTGTGAAATCATGAGCTTTAATATGAGCTACGAGAACGATAACGTTCGATAGAGTACCTTGATCTCAACCGTAGGTATCCCTTTAGATGTTTACGCATAACATTAACGCAAAGTGTGTTGCAAATGAATCTGCTATAACTCAAAAATGTAATTTTCTTCTGCAAGTTACGACGAACTACGAGGAATTATCTATTACATTTGTTCACGTTGTTAAGTGGTCGAAACTGTGATTTTAACCGTCGTCCAAGGTTTCAAGAGTTCAGAAACCAAACCAGCCCATCGATCCTCTCTCGGCTGACGAAGAAATTGGAACACCCCTTTTAAAATTGAACCAGAAGTTCAATTTTACCGCAAGTTTAAATACATGTTTCAACCAAACTGCTGTCTCGAGGCTTTAAACCAGGGCCTGCCCTGCTTTAGTTTAGTATCGCATGAAGCAATTAGTGCAGCAATTTATTGTGCTCTATACGGGTATAATCCGCATTAACAAACTCATTTATTATGATATAATAGGTAACTACCCCATTGTTTGCGGTTGCATATTAACTGCTAACTAATTAGCGAAATTGCAGAACACACAAAGCGTTTCAAGTAGCTCTAGAGGCAATATGCGCCATTTGTCATCGTCCAAAGCATTTTCAGATCGGCGCTCTCAACCGCTCCCACATCACAACGGGGACTAGTCAGATGTGCCGCGTCTTTAAAAGAGGAGGAGTAAATTAAACGCTCTGTCGTGCAACTAGGCAGGTAGCGCCACCAGCCCATCCACAGTCGGTCCCATGTATCGCATTGGGCCCCAGCATTCGGGATCCTCTCTGTACATGGGCTCGTGCGACTACCATGCCATCTGGGAGAGAGGGGGAGGAGGGTACCTGCGAGGCCATGTGGGATAGGAATGAACTCAGTGACTACTCATATAAAGAGATTACGAGTATGTGAATTTCAGCGATTCAGAAGAGAGGGCACTAACAGTTTTGGAACCACTCTCGCGGCTTCAGGACGACGACACTCAGCCCACATTCTGATTTTTGGCTATTGCCAACGGTAAGGTAGTTCGAATACGTTGTCCACGCAAGAGTTCGATGTTGTCTGGAATAGGTTGGCTCAGATCGAAAACTTATTAAACGTAGCGTTTCGATAGGAAGACGTCAAATAGTTCGCCTTCCTCGACAGGACCTTTTAGCGTTGCAACGAGACTATACCGTACTGTTTACAGAGTAAAAAGTGTATATTTCGACAAGTAAATGTTAGTTATGATTTTGTGAACTCAGTGAGTTTAATCAAAATCGTTTTCGAGAAAATTAAAATCTCATTTTTTGATGTCTTTTGACTGAGTGTGATACAATCCTGTGGAAAAAATATATACAGATCTTTAAAAAACATTCCCTCGGGTTGATCAAACTTATTTTTGCATTCGCCGTTTTCACATTTTCAACATATTTTGGGGTTTATCCAGGTTCAACGGGCTGACACCCTGAGAGTAGTTTAATAAGAATAGTTACAGCTTTTCTTGCAATTCTTTTTAAGAACCTCTTTTAGCTCCTCACCCGTTTCCAACTTCCCTGTGTTTTCACTGAGAATGTGAGAGTGTCTTGTGGATAATAATGTGAGAATTCACTCAACTTGTTTGGAGCCGTTCATGAGAAAACCACGGTAAAGCCCTCCCTGTTTTGGTGTTTTAGCTCCCTCCGGCCGATCCCTTTGATGGAGCTGCGCGTACACAACAAGGCATAAAATAAGGAAGAACGAGCTCACTAAGTCCAGCTACTGAGGAAACTAAGATACTCAACGTTTTTGAAGAGGCTAATCACGAAATGAGCAGTGGCTGCTCATAACGTACGTTGCAGCATTGCACGATGGGTGTCCTCAGCCATTGATGTCCCGATCCATATTTGTTCTTATTGGCCACAGTGCTTACTGCCTTAGTCCTTTGTCAGAGACGATTCGATAGTTGCTCTCTCAACATCCTAGTCCTACAAAATGAGCACCAGCAACCTAGGTGTCAACCGCTCACAACGCGTGACTCTATGACTCAATATAGATACTATGCGGTAACAGTGAGCATCCACGACGTGACAATTCTGGCCTACTGTAACGGTGGTAAGGATCGCAGAACATCTGAGATCCTCATTTCACCCACAACCACGAGATTGGGGAGTCAGAACCCTTTTTAACTTCCCTAGTCTGAAAATCCTTCACCATCATGCGTAACATAGCAGCCACGTGACTGCAGAACAAATAGCTGCTTATCACATAAAAACAGAATAGTTTCAGAAAGAGGCAAAACATTTGGCCTTTCAGGCCCACGTAGCAAAGCGCGCTAAGCACAACCGACCATTCAATAAAGACTAGTCTTATGGCGGGGTGGGGGGCTATAAGTCGATCAGGAGCCCCCACACCACAAAGGGGTATGTATGTATCAAAAGTTTGGGTAACTTCCAAGGCAATCCTGTCCAACTGTTTCTTTTTCTTTTCAGGAACTTGCAGAATCGTCATATTCTCGGCACAACCATCCACCAGCCAAGACGTTTTTATTGTAGCCAATCACACAACTGAATGTACCTTATACCACCCCACCCCCTCCAACAACCGCCAGTCAGATATTATCATGAACGCGGTTCGTTGCGAAATATTTTGTCACACACAGTTGATGGTTTCCGGCAATAAAATGCCTAGGGACGGATTTGAGTTTGATTTCGGTTTTGTTTCAGCCACTAGTTGCCCTACGTGTAATTCCATGAGGGAATCACGTTCATGGACGAAGCCTAGTTATTACGCCTTAGAGTCGAAGGAACGTCGCACAAAGCGCTCTCATGGTTTCTCGCCTAAATACACGCAGCGACGACACAAACGTCAACCCTCAGCCAACACCCGCTCGACTAGTACAACTCAAGCGTACACTAACCTACGTAGACTCACCCCTGCGCCTAATTCATCCAAACTGCATTAAACAGGAAACTTTTAAGAAAACGTCTTCTCTGGTGTAACTATTTTTGTGTTTCATTCATTCAGTTGAGATTGAGTAACAGTGAATATTATACTGATCAAGTATTTAGGAGTAAGTACATTTGAGAGTCCCTTAACGACACTTCCCTGCTGAGGTTTGCCTCATTGCAAGCAAGAAGGAACCATTTGAGGTGTGCGTTGCCGAAATGCCATCCTCATGTACAAGGCCGTTTACTTAAAGGCGCTAGCAAAGCCCTCAACGCGCACGATATGCATGGACTGATATCTCTTAGTGAATTGCAAGATTACGAGAAGAAAGCAGAAATGAACACGGGTGAAGCGGGAATTTTCGAAACTGAGATCTCATAAGGTTGGAAGTGTATAAGACACCTGCATTTCCATAAATAAGTGGATGGAAAGAAGTCGGAGAGATTGAGCAATCTTTCCTTTTCGGGATTCGCCAGAAGTTGACCTGGAGATCCCCTTCTTCGAAATCAGCAGAGTTGGCGCTCGGTTGAATGATTGCGGAATTCAACTCGAAGCGTCATTGAAAACTCACTTGAAACGAACTTGGAGTGGAATTCCGCTATCCGTCAACCAATCACCAATTACAAGAAAAAACGGCATTTCCCGAATACAACACGGCGACTACCTAATTAAATTTCCCATTTCATTGTGCCAGCTCTGCTCACTTCTCTCGACTATGGAAATATAGTTCGAACAGTTTAAGCTTACAAGATCCCACTCTGTAGTTTTGCGGATTCGGGCTTCTCAAATATCGTATTCACTCCTATTCAACTTCAACGTCAAGTCTGCACGGTCCACTAGAAAGCCGAAACAGAGCAAGAAGGACAAAGAAGACTTTTTATTACAACACACCACCCCTACTGAAAACATCTTCGAAACAGGTATGCTTTCTTATCAAAATTGTTGTTCCTTACCACTCACAAGAGAGCTATATCAGTCGAAAGTCATGGGTTTCGCTAGCATGCAATAGCCCAGCCACTCGCGCAGCATCCACCGAACCCAGACTAGCGGAGGAACGGCAGGTTGTCATTTAGCCAGCTGTTACCGATTCGTCACCACGTGGGGGTGTGACCCTGGGGAGTATTAACTGGGAGGAGTTCTTAATCTGGTTTCCCACCTGATCTAACCATTTATGTGTGGTGGCAAGTATCAAAGGGAGAGATCAACTATGGTTGTTTTGGTTTATTATTCATTCTGAATAATAACCCTATGTTTTCGGTCACGAAAATTTTTTTACAACCCCCCCCCCCCTCAAAATTTGATACTTTACGTTTCAAGACTTGGAGATTCCAAATTCGCAATGTCCGCCCGCCGTCCCCCGTCCGCTGTCCCCCATCCCCCGTCCACCGTCCGCCGTCCGGGCCGTTTTGTGCCTTTAACGTGGTCTAAAAAATTCGTTCTTTCGCACAAAAATCCGATTTGGTATCTAGTTGTGCCCGCCATCTCGGCAATCTGATCGGACGAAGCCTGTGGTTGTAATGGGCAAAATATGGTTAAAAAAATTAACGAAACGCAGTACAACGCGGGAACTACAGCGTAAGTCAACGTTTCGTCGTTTGAAGTTCCTCACTCCCTCCCGTCTCAATAACAAACAACCCGCCTCGTCCTCACCTCGCAACGTTGCCGGGTGGGTGGCTCAACTCCCCTTTCGCCTCGCAACGGGTTCGCTCGCTCGAAGCGCCCTCGAAGCGCCGTCGTTCCAATTTCCCCAACCGTACAGGGCAAAATCATCAGACGTTTTGTTTTCGTAGTTCCGTTGTAGCGAGGACATGCATCGTATGGTTTACTAGTATTCGATGCTCAATCGAATGGGATGGGGGAGCACTAACACTAGGTCAAGCTGTTCATGAGAATAATAAACCATTGTGTAATAATTTGCAGGGTTTTTTTATTTGTCATTAATGCTTCCCAAACTGGGAGAAAAGGTTATAAACTTGGTTACTAGCAGTCAACCGTCAACTGTCTTCCAACAACCGCCCCACTTTTGTAAAAACTAGTGTGGAGCAGCACGTGGTTTCTTGTTTCCTCCACTGTAGAGGCCCCAGGCGTGCATGATGGAGAGTCTTTGAGAGAAAAGAAGTGGAATAGCGCATTGAAGTCGCCATGTCCCACAAGGAGCGGGCTCGTTGGGAAAAAGCCTGTAGGACAAGGATTCTAATTTATCTTACGCTTATTCATCCAGCGTGGCTTGTTTTCGTTTAGTTGAAAGGTCTATATAGAGTTTGGGCCAGAGCGAGGGAAGCTCCTTTTCAGTCTCATTCTGTCCACCATAGACACAATGGCATGCAAAGTCAAGGGGTTACTCACCAATGATAGGTCTTTTTGATCCACAGCTCTCTGGAATTTGGGCAGTATGTTCGTTTGATTGACCGTGAGTTTGCTACCCCAGACGCTGGAGCAGTAACCAATCACGCCTGAATAAATAGGATAGTGTCGCCGTAAAACAGACCCCAAGTGGCCTTGCTAATTGCTCGTAATGAGGCAATCCTTATGGGTGGACTACCATTGGGGTACTGCAGGTGTTGGCTAAAACCCCACATCTCGACTTGCTTATCGAGAAGGTGCCTGTGGCTGCCAAAAGGCATTGTTTTCCTCGGCCACCTGTTGCGTGACGTGCTCGCACAAGTCCAGTCGCCCACATAGTTGCCCAGCTCTTCAAAGCACTAATTACACTGTTGCTTGTAGATACTTCAAGTTTAATTAGTTCACAGAACTGCTACAAAATGAGTGCAGAGTGGATTTATAATTTTGTCACTCAGTGCTCCCAATGTCCAGAAGGAATTTTATATTAAATGGTGGCGGTTTTCACTAAATTTATGAAGCCCCAATTTACCACAACAATGAATGAACCAAAATATAATTGGAGTGATTTACTTTTTTACTTTCTTTAGCCCTAGATAGTCGGAAAGAATGTTACGTGATTCGGGAATGTTTCCTTCAAATCTTGACGTTGTGCTATTGAGTTCAAAAATCGCCATTTGGGAAAATTGTCTGTGTGTCCGTGAATGTAAGAGAGAAAACAGCCAAATCATATTTGATATTTGCCCTAAAAACCACCATGAGACGATAAACGAAATCGTTTCAAAACCAGCTATAGTCATCATAGTGATTAAAACACAAACTTATATTTCTCAAGAACGGCTCTCACAATTTTGATGAAATTTCCAAATGATACGACAATCCACTACATTTTCATTTAGGGGATTCGTCGAAAACACCACAGCAAATTACGAGTCGGTTTCAGCTCAGTTTTTCCTTATAAATCCCGCTCATGCGATACTAGCATCTCTAAAAAATCAAGGTCGTAGTCCAATAAACTTTTTTATGCGATGGAAATTTAATTCTGATCATTGATAGTGACCTCAGAAATTCCGGAATACGAAATCACTTACCGCCATTTCTCAAAGTGTTTACCGGATAACTCCAAATCAGTAAACACTATCCTTACAAAAAATATCAGGCGTGCCGCATCACACCACTTTCCTTAACTCCACATAAAATCGCCGGTTTTCATGGTTTGTGCTACTAATCCCATTTATTTTTCACGCAGTTCATTAGAACATGGTTAAACTCCACTTCACGGTGACAGAAAGCGGTAGCGCTCACGATTCCGGAATTTATTGTGCTACTCGTGCTCATTCCCCGACCCTTATTGAGCAATTGGTACGCGAAGAATGTGTGAGGCTGTAGATTCGATTTGTTGAAAAGGATAATAATCATTTTTCCAGTGTTGTCGGGGTTATCTCTTAGAAGTGGGTTTTGATTAAATATTTTGTAAAGACAGCTCCTAATGAGACGAAATTAAACGCTCATCGTGAAAGTATCTAATTGGAGTACCCCATAGAATTTTCTGACGGTACTACTACTTTCTGAGCGGAGTTTATAAAGAAAAAACTACGCTAAAATTGATTTTCGACTTTCACATTGAAATGTTTGGTAATTCATTGTGCTGCTTTCGTCATTTTTCCACTGATGGGAATTTTATGGTATTGTCGTCTCATTAGGAGCTGTCTTTACAAAAAATGTAATCAAAATCGTTAAGACCCCTGAAGCACCTGCTCACTGATGGTAGTGGGAGAGATAGCAGCGGCCCAATGAATTCCGGAACTTTAATAGCTATTGTGTTTTACATAAACCGGTGGTTCTTGGTGGTTTAACCAAGTTGAGCTGAATGTAAAATAGCTACACCCAGGAGGCTAGGAAATTGCGTTGTACCAGATATTTATTACTTAAAACGATTTATCGTTACGTTACCTGCTTTTGCTTCTTTTCCTCCCGAAGATCCAACTTCCTGGGTCTCCGAACCAGCTGCCTGTTGATGCGTTTTCTCTTTCGCCACGGAGTTTCCTCATTTCGTAGTCCACATTTATTCGGAGCACATAGAATATGGTTTTGGAGAAGGTTGAGTGCCTACCGCTTCCTCTCCAAAACACGCTAATTACTGCATTAGCATACTTTCCCAAACTGCAAACTTACTTTTAATAAGCGTTAAGCCTCTTCATAAAGCAATCATTCGTTTTCGATTTTTCACGCTGGTTCATTGAAGGGGATACCACCGGGATCAACTTGACAGTAATTACAGATGTTGAATTCTACTAATTTAATTTCACAACTTCTGGACAGGTATTTCACCGTCCTGTAGCTGATCTACGACCACTTGGAGGAGACTGATTCTAGAAATCTACGTATTGCGGTCGAATTCTCTACTTTTCAGAACGTACGCTGCGACCTCGTCCACTGAAACGCCTTGCCAGGCTCTGACGAATCTCATAACCTTTCACTGTACTCACCTGTTCATAATCTTGCTCCTTGAAAGGAACGAGGGGTCTGAAGCTGCTAAGTGTAGCTAATCATCAAGTGGCGGGGGGAGGGGGGGCTTGCCCACGACAGCTTGGCGGAGGTTTGACTCACCAATGTCTATACAGACACATTCTCAGACCTATTTTCAAAAAGGTGTTTTTCAGACTCATTAGCCCTTGAATCTTAATGATCCGATGAAAACTCGTTTTTTTCAGTCGACTACGTGAATTTTCTTTCTACTCGTAAAGCAGTCGAAAGTGAAAACGAATGATGAGAAAAACGGTTTTCAGATCGCACACATACAGTTAACATTCAATTCAATATAACGTCTTTCATTTAACTCGCTTCGTAACAATTTTAGACACCTACGATGCGTCATATGCCAAAAACAGAATGGCGAATGATGGCTGCCAAAACCAGGCTTCTACCTCTGGCAGTTTCCCTTCGACAGTAAACCGAGTTGAGTTGACACCATCCCCAGAGTTGATGCCCTGGCTTCCACCTTACAGAATGCGGAATAACATTTCGTGTGAATTCCTAGCATTGTTACTCATTTCACTCTGTAGGGAGCTGAACGCTTAGTTAAATATTCTCGCGATGTGGGGGCTCTTTGGGCTGCGATGTGAACTACTAATGTAAATACTAAGCTGTCTAGCTCGAGTCTAAGAGGGCAGCCCCCTTTTTATTTTCCTTGGCTCTACGAAGTAGAAAGGAAAGTTATGTCATCGGCTGAAAAAAAAAACTTGAATTTTCTTCAGATCTTTACGTTTCAGAACCTCCTGAGTCCGAAAAACACTATTTGGGAAAATGGTCTGTGTGTATGTGTGTCTGTGAACGATTTTTAGAGAAAACCACCGTACCAAATCAGCTCAAACTTCATATCTCGCCGGTAGGTTACCATGGGACACCAAAATAAGGGTATGAACAAAATCCACCGACATTTAATAATAGTTATCATAGTGATCAAAACAGCAAAAATTTTTTTCTCAAAAACGGCTCTAACGATTTTGATTAAATTTTTTATATTGATAGCTCTTAATAAGGCAATTATAGCATGAAATTCCCATTAGTGCGAAAATGACGAGAGCAGCACAATAAATTACCAAAACTTTCGACGAAATCGATTTTAGCGCGGTTTTTTGAGAAAACAACCGTACCAAATCAGCTGAAACTTGATGTCTAGCCTATAGGTTAGCATGGGACGCAAAAGTAAGGGTGTGGGCAAAATCTATTGAAAGTTAACTATAGTTATCATAGTGATTAAAACACCAAATTCTTTTTCTCAAAAACGGCTATAACGATTTTGAATAAATTTTTTATGTAGATAGCTCTCAATAAGGTGATTATACCATAAAATTCCCATTTGTGGGAAAATGACGAGAGCAGCATAATAAATTATCAAAATCTTCAACGAAAAGCGTTTTTAGCGCTATTTTTTCTTATAACCTCCGCTGGAATGTTAGTAGAATGTTAAAAAAAATTGTTATCGTAGTCTAATCCAATACCTAAAGGGTGAGTGTTTAAAAACGCTCATGAGATACATGGGGCTCACTCCAGAAATTCCTGAATTTCAACTACTGTCGTTTCGCTTACTACCAGTTCTAACAGTTATTACCCAATAGCTCTGCAAAAGTAATTACTATCCTTCTTCAAAAAATTCGTGTTTACAGCCTCATTAATTATCTGTGTACCAATTGCTCACTAATGGTCCTGGAATGAGTACGAGCAGCACAATAAATTCCAGAACTGTAGGCGCTACCGTTTCCTGCTGCTGTGACGTGTTGTTTGACCAAGTTCAAAGGCCATGTACAAAGTCAATTGACGTAGAGCTATGGAAAGTTGTGTGTTGCAACGCACCAGATATTTTTCTATGAATTTTATTGCAATAAGCATGCATTACAGCTATGGTAACAAATGTAGGAACAAACAAGTTGTGACGGAAGTGTACGAAAACAGTAGTTAACATTTAAAATTGTTTTGGAGAGCCGAGGTACACTGAGTTGGCTGGGATTTGACTCAGTCGAGTAGAACACTGTACAGAGCGTTGGAATGTCATTCCCTCTTCAAGCGACGAACAGGAACGGCAGGAGGAAGAGACTGCGGGATGGCTGATATCATAGGGTGGGCAACGATTCCCTCGTATAAGCGATCGTAGGATAAATTTATTGTTTCTGTAACACAGGGCATACCGAGGTTTTCATGCTGAGTGGAATTTCTCACAAACCGAGTAGCACTAGTATTTATTCGTAGCACGTGGCTTCGAAGTGATTGAACTATATTAATTGCGAGTAAACCAAACGCTTCGTGTCCAAAGTCGAGAGAGGGAGATCCCCCAAAAGAAGCCTCAATCGCCTAAGCCGACATCGGCAGCGCTGGAGAGTGTGAGACGTGTGGAGACGAATGGTACATGTTTCGTCGAGGTGTAAACCGAAGTATCGTACACTGGAACAAGCTCAACACAATTTTTCAGTGAAGCCTGGTCATATTCGCGGTAATAAGTAAAAACAGTCATTGTCGATTTGTGCGGTTTCAACTTTATTTTCCATTTCCTCGAGCTCAATACTCACGCGGTGGGGAAGAGCCAAGGATTGCAACCAGCGAGAAATCCTAGGTGTATGTAAGATGCCTCAATGGGCTCAGAACTCTACCTTGGGGAACTCATGCGTCAATTTTTCTCGATTTTGACATTGCATTACCAACTTTGTCAGTAAACTTCCGACCAATAAGACACGACAGTATGACTCTATGGTAAGTATCAGGTAGGATAGTCCCTTGGTATACTTTTCTAAGTTGCGAATACCTTTTTATTGGCGGGAGGAGTCCGCTGTACGTTGCGGCATCGTCTCCTAAGACGCAGCCATATTCTTGTTAAATGAGGGACAGAGACCGAGCATTTTTTTTTTTTTTTTGGAAAATTTTATAAGTCTCCATGCAGCTATTGGAAGCTTATTGTTGGACGGTAAAATTGCGTGTAAAAGCCCCGTATGTTTGTATTTCTTCTTACACCATACTTTGTTAATCAATTGTCTATCTTTTAGTGTCGTTGAATAAGCTGTGCTACTCAACCTTGTGGCAATTATTATTTCAACAGTTTAATTCCTGTTGTATAAAAAAGACTGACTAAAGTGGCAAACGCATTATGGTTTGGAGCAGTGTAGCGGCATCTCTGTGTGAACGTCATCGTCCTGTCATACTCCAGGAACGTGATACTAGCTAAAGAATCAGGTTCTCAAGGCTCGTTCTGGCGTCGCATTTATAATTGCACCGTATTGCGACAGTGCGTTAGTGTAGCTGATGGAATGGAAGCGCGAGAAGGAGCCTGTTGGGAATAATTTGCCCCTCGAATCTGACAACATGGGGAGTGGAAGCGTGTTAGGCCGGAGGATGAAAAAGTGTGATAGGGGATAATCCGGCGTTCATTCCGTCTCGACTCAACTCAACACCGCCTGGTTACCGCCTCTTATTTTTCCCCTGCCACATGAGGTGCGGGAATCATAATTTTGATTTCGAGGGGGAAGATTTGGTCGTGGAACGGAAGGTGATAAAATCTAACCCTTGCATGGCCATTTACAACGACCTCCCCCCCCCCCAGTCACACCCCCCACCAGTTCATTCTCGATCACACGTTGACATCCACCCTACGTTGCTTTGGCGTCTCTCCTCGTTAGCCCTAAGCTCCTTCGTCCCAATCAACGATCCCGCATATAGGAGAGTGTTTTTGAACGTTAAATCAAAGTAGGATGACACGCAGAGGGGATTGACTTGAGATGATGGCGCAAGGAAGGGGTGATTTGATGAATGAAAGGAAATTTCAGGGCCCGCTTTCAACAAGCCCTCGTGAAAAGAACGACGCACAATTTATCACCATTTATTCGTGCGGGTTTTTCAAATAAAAAGCTGCATTTCTGAAATTCAGTTACAAAACAGACACACAACTTACCTCATCTTCTAGACTGGATTGTGTTGGCCCCTGATGCTCTTATATAACAAGGACGAGAAATATTGTGTTAGATGTGAAATAAAACAGAAAAATATATAAAAACGCTTGCATCACTCGATGTTGTCTGACACCTCCGGGACCCATCCCATTCGATTCAACATCGAAAAATACCAGTAAATCATACGAAACATGACCTGACTACAACGAAGCGACAAAAATAACTTAATTCAGACGCCTGTAGACAGGACGTGACGAGTGGAGCGGGCGGGTGGTCTTCATGAGTTCGGCAAATGATGAAACGATTACTTTCGCTCTACTGTCCTGCAATTTCTTTCAATAAGTAGACTTTGGCTCACTATAATTACTTTGATTTCACTGTTTTCGGGTTAAACATAATCGCCCACCTCTGAAGCTTTTTCCACACAACTCAACATCGAAAAATAGCTAGAAAACAATACCAAACACGACCTAATTGTGTTTGTCCTTTGTGAAAACATAGGTGTATCATTCAGAACGAATAAAAAACCAAAACGAATACAATCTTGTATCAAAGTGCTCAACAGTACGGGTTTTGGACTATGCCGTCGAGCGGCTCATCCTATGGAAGAACGTGACCTAGGAAAACTGACAACTCTTCATAAAGCAGTGACTTTTGTTCTACCACAAACCCCTTAATATCCAACACGTTCGTCTTGAAGGCATTTACGTCAAGACTACGACTGACTCGCAATCCCTCGCACTCTAATCCCTATTGTGAGTCACACCTTTCATTGTACATTGACGTTTGTTCTCAAGCTCCCCAAAATCTGCACGCAATTACAGTACAAGAAGAAGGTTTTATCCCGGCAGGTATCTCATGGGCCGTTTAGCTATATCACTTTCATTTTGGTCCTATCTTGAAGTGCAACATAATCTACATTAACAAAACACGTAAATTAGCGTATACCATTCCTACCAGTAGTGTAAAAAGGGGCGAATGGCGTATCAGTAACTGACCTTCTCAACTGATAAGGGATCAGGTGTGACGTTCCCCTCTCCCCCTCCCTCCCATGATGTCAGTGCCTCCCTGAGAATCAGCTGTTCCAGTGCCTTCTGGAGAGCAGTGTTGCCAACAAAACAGGTGATTATCGTCAAAGAGAAGGGATTTGAAGCTATTACTTAACCATGTTTATGTGATGTCAGAGGTCTCTAAGGCCTCCCAGAGAGCAGTGTTACCAATATAACGAGCGTTTTCGTCTTACAGAAGGAATAAAAAGTTATTGCTTGACTGTGCTAAGCCCTGAATCAGCTGATACTGAGGTCTTGACATCTGTCATTCAAGTGTCAGTTTGACATTTTTTATCTAAACCAGATGATTGCCGAATTGTTTTGACGTCTCTTTATCAACTGTCATTTTCGAAATGACGTCTTTCACCGTTTCACTATCTGCCCTCCCTTCTAATCAGCTGTTTAACATATGATTTTGACGTTTCCTATCAACTGTCATGGTGATTGTTTTGTTTCTTATCACAGGATTGACATATGTCATCTATACGTCAGTTTGACTTTTGTTATCTAAATCAGCCGATTGTCAGATTGCTTTGACGTCTATTTATTGAGGCTTTCCGAAAAGACAGTTGAATTGTCATTTATGTTGAATATGTGCAATAAATGTCATGTATATTCGTAGAAACTAGAGTTAGACTTCAACTTCGATCACCTGCCAAGCCCAGTGAAGCAGGTATTCGGTCCGTGGTGTTCCGGAGTATTACGTTTCCTCATGTGCCTGTACATTCCCAAGTATCTATACTTCCTCGTCAGATGTTGCCTGACAACTAGAACTGCTACGATCGAATGCCTGGGACCAGCACTTTGAAATGTCTTCTTCGAAGGTCTTCTGAGAGGCATGATGGAGACTGACTGCGAGCCATAAGCCTATGTAGACAACCTGACTGTGCTGATCCGTGGACCCAGCTGACCCAGCTCATCCTCTTGAAGGAAAAATTGAATAGCTAACCGTCAATACGTTTTGGCTGCTGCATGCTCTTGTTGGATAAGCTCTTGCTTATCCTCGGGTGGAGTTCCGTGGTTTGCCTCATTACGAGGAATCAGCAAGGCCGCGTGGTGTGATACCGTGACGACATTTTCACGTTCAAGGCCACTTACTTAGGCGTGATTGGCTACTACTAGAATCGCTTTACCAGCCAGTCCCTTACAGGATATGGCGCCTTATCTCCACTTCTCTTTATCAAAAACTCTCTATCCTGCACGTCTGCCGTCTCTACTGCGGAGGAAATAAGAAACCGTGTGCTGCTAGCTTATAACCGTTTCGACCAAATTTGGGGAGCAGGTTATGACAAAGGTGGTAACATGTGGCGTCAGTTCTTCACTGGAAAACTGGCTAAATGACAGGTCTGTTTTCTCATCAAAATTATGAGGCTAAACCGACCTCCGCTAGTCTCAGTTCGGTGAATGGTGAGCGAGAAACCCGTGCTGTTGCATGCTAGCGAAGCCACAACCTCCATGAATTTCGCCTGATTTTGATGAGGAAACAGACCGGTGTGTATAGTTCTCTCGTTTTATGTTTTATTCTATAACATAAATTCTTAGCGTGTTGATGGAATGGACAGCGGATGGAACTGTGATAATTGTGATAATGACTTTGACTTTGATAATAAATTGTGCGCGAATTTCGTATTTGAATTTTCGCATTTAACAGCATGGCCAGCGCTACCAGACAGTGAAAAACAATCCTGGCCAGTTAAGAGGTGATTATGACACACCTGGAACAGAGAGAAAGACAGGACTACTTTCCATAGACGGCGAGTTGATGCTGAACTATCATCGGAAGGGGCTGCGGAAACGCACATATTGATTGTTGGACCTCCCATCGATTGGTCAGAGCGTTTGGGTCGACCATCTGCACTCGTCAGAAAGTAAAGGCCGCAACAAACCAATTAATCTGTTTATAAAAAGGGTCCGAGAGACGGCGTTTGTTGACAGGTGCCTCAACCGAGTGAAGCTCATAATTGAATTAGTATTTCGTGGCTGGGGGAAGTTGAAGAGCCGTTCCCCGGCGACTGTGTGAGATTCCGAGTCGCCCTTCGTAATTCGCTACATCGAGTTGCCGATGAACACGAATTTGAGTTTTTGGAAGCATCCAACATCACTATCGAATGTAAAAGGGAACACGATGAAAGAACACGGCAGAAATTCGACTTGAAACACCCGAGAGAACACTCCCAACGCCAACACACGGTTTTAAAAAAACGACCTGCCACTTCTACTTGGAGCAACAGTTCATCTACGCGTGCAATCATAGAAACGAACGAAACGTGTTTTTATATGCACGTTATATTAAGTTTTACCAGGTTCATGTGAACTGATGAAAAGCAGATTGGACAAGTTGGTATAGCTACAAAAATCGCTGAATGTTTGGGGGACCTAGGAAAATGATGTGATGCCGTCCTACAGATATTTTCAATAACGAAATACATTATGTGCTATAATACTGGATGTAATAGCGTTGTGGTGGGAGTAGGCGTTACCAAAAAATAATTTGTGCAGTTTTCTTGAAGCCAGCATACCTTTTACTAATTGATGAATGTTGCTCGGCTCAACTGAAGTCGAATCAGTACCAACCTGATCGGACTTGCCAAGTTCGAGCTTTCTGGCCTGAAGCCGATTGATTTGGGGCTAGGGAACAACTGTGTGCGAGCAGATCGCTGGTGTTTGGTCATCTGAGGCAGTACAGGTTAGTCTCTGGAGAAGGACGGATCTCTGACATCGTCGCTGTTGGTTTCGACCAGTCTACAGTGATCCCAGATGTCCAGGTAGGATCTTGCACAAACTTGGCCAACCAAGAAGCGCATATATGATAGGACGGATTTTCACATGGCAGAGTCCGAAGCTTGTGGGGTGGAGGCAGGTAACATCAAGGTTGCAGCTTTGATGCCCTGGCGTGGCGTGTGGTGCAAGAAAAGTGCTGAGGAGATGTGTCGGCTGGGTGTGCTAGCAGGAGTTCTCTCAAGTATCGCCACCTGTGTGTTGTTTGGGTCGTAACTGAACTAGCGGTCGGTCTATCGTGAAACATCCTCTCATCCTCCTCTCCTTCCTCTTCCCTATCCTTCTATTCCCAGAACCAGCTTAGGGTAATCTGCCCCCCATCAAAAGTTGACACTACATTACAAGGCACGGAGATTCCAAATCTGCAATGTCCGTCCGTTTCTTCCAGTTCAGAATTTAGATGAGGATATTTGAAGGAAAACGAGTAAATACGTAAAGAGGGCGAAGTAAACATGAAAGTTGCCTTTTGATTAATTACACTGCTATCTCAATTTATATAAAGAGAGGATGCAGGTAGAATTCGCCAAAGCTTCGGAGGACTCAAGTGTGCCACCTTTTTGTACACAGCTCCACCGTGAGTACCAAACTAACGAGGTGGGAAGTGGAGGGGGAATCGCTCAGTGGGACAAGGTGACACTAACGTTTATCTGAAAACAATGAAACTGTTTTCTGTTTCTAGTTGTGTAGCTGAGGGCACTCGAGATTCCCTGGATATCCAGTGTTCGCTGACAGCTCCATTAGTGGCATGTAGTCAAGAAATCCATGATGTCGTTTGGCCATTGAGCCCGTTCTCTCCGCACTTCCTCCGCTTTCCTTTTCCAATCTCCCTAATTTTTGGCCCCTTTTGACTGAACCGAGGCGCTTCATTCCCGTTTTTTTCTACCCCCAATCTAATCCCTTTTTCCTTTTAGTTTATTATTCATTCTGAATGATGCGCCTATGTTTTTGGTCAGGAAAATGTTTTTACAACCCCCCCCCCGCCCTCAAAATTTGATACTTTACGTTTCAAGTCATCGGAATTCCAAATCTACAATATCCGCCCGCCATCAGCCCATTTTGTGCTTTTAACGTGGTCTAAAAATTCTGGAAATTATTACACAATGGTTTATTATTCTCATGAACAGCTTGACCTAGTATTACTGCCCCGAGACCCATCGCATTCAATTCAGCATCGAATACTAGTAAACCATACGAAACATGACCTGACTACAATGGAACTACAGAAACTAAATATTCCCCCGGCACCAGGCGCCCGTAAACGTCTGTAGGCGTTTATGATCCGATGGAGGGGTTGCGGAGGAACTGGCATTGGCGCCCTGTTGGGAAGAGTCGAAAGGGCGTTGCGAGTCGAGCAGGCGGGTGATTGAGTTTGATATGAGGGGAGTGAGGGAGTACTAATGACGAAACGTTGACTTCCGCTGTAGTTCCCGCGTTATACTGCGTTTCGTTAATTTTTTTGACCATTTTTTGCCCATAACAACCATGGGCTTCGTCCGATCGGATTGCCGAGATGGCGGGCACAACTAGACACCAAATGGAATTTTTGTGCGAAAGAACGCATTTTTTAGACCACGTTAAAGGCGCACAGACAGCGGACGGACATTGCAAATTTGGAATCTCCATGTCTTGAAACGTAAAGTATCAAATTTTGAGGGGGGGTTGTAAAAAATTTTTCCTGACCGAAAACAGGGTTATTATTCAGAATGAATAATAAACCAAACATTAGTTTGAAACGTATAAGTCACAACGGAGCATTTTGCTTGCGCTGTCAAGAACGATTTTATTATCTCCAAAGATCGACACGCCCTTCAACCGTCATTTTGAGTTATTTGGAAAGACCAAATTAAGCAATATTCCCCCACCACTGGAGCTCTACCTTAAACTCGTTCGTAATATTCAGTTCTCATTCACCCTAAACGCTTTCTGAGCGCTTCAATGCGCGCTAGAATCTGAGACTACATACACATTACATGTGATAACTCTCTTTGAATCTCTTTTATCCACATTTCTCGCACTCACACTCCTTAACACTGTTGCTTTAATGCTAATACAGTTCATGCTCCTTTTTTGAGCGCTCTTCGTTCGTCAGTCTACTCGTGCAGAACATCCATTCCATCACCAAGAATTCGTGTTCAGGAAAACTTATCATTGGTACGATTCTACTGCAAATTAGCCGATGGATAGGTGTGGGGAATTCTTATTTTCATTCCTCACTGATGACGTTGCACATGATCGATGTTCACTATCATGTTAATGGTGCGACTACATTACGGACCATATGTTTTCTGTTGGGACGTTAAGGTAGAGTCCTCATGAAATGTAAAATGGGCTAAACTTTGTTTTAGTGAGGCGTATCTGTTAACGGCCGATTAGTTTATGTGGGGTTACCGAACGAATGTCAGTGACAAACAAGTTTGTCGGTGTGACTGTGAAATATAGTTGACGTTCGGAACCTCGATCGATCGGACGAATTTCAGAACTGAGCTTCGTTTAGTCGGAGTAACTTTCCTTCAATCCTAATCCTCTTGCTCGTTTCACCTCTTGTCGCTCATCAACTCTTAGTTCGTTAATCCCCGCTTCCAGCCTTCCTCGTTCATTTTCTTCCTTCCCACGTAAATCTCCGCGCTGTCGTTGGAGCGTAGACCCGTTTTCCCAACTTTCCGCGCTTTCTACCCGCTAAAACCTTCTCGTTCGAAAGTAAATACATTTCCTTCCGACCGAATTGTTGCCCAACTTCGGGTTTTGTTTGTTTCGAATTTATCGATATATTCCCTTGTTAATCCTCTCTCGGTGCGCGTTACGTGTTCTCTACCTCCACAACGGGATTTATCGCTGAGCCGTTATCATGCTGCGGAAATTAATAATAAGTTGGTGGATGATCTTGGAGCCAACGTGAGAAAATGTTTCGTTTCCTGCGATGAAGTCAATTGAAAACATTCCAGTAAAATTTGATTGCAATCTGAAAATATCTGGTGCGTAGCGACACACAATTTTCCGCAATCCCCCTAAAGACGACGACCTCCCGTATATACGGGCGCTGTATATTCGTTCAACGCATCTCTACGGAAACATTTACTGATAATAAATAGTTGAGAGTACTCCTTAAATTTGATCAACATCGTTGTAGCCGTTTTTGACAAAATTGGAAAAACCATAAATTAACATTCGACAAATCTCTTTTTTCCATCTATCGTGCCTTATATTTTCGTTCGACAGATAGATACAGAAACAACTACGAAGAAAAAAATGTGGGTATAGGTTGCCCAATGGCACTTTGTGAGATTGATCAAATCCAGTGAAGGAGCTACTCGGGCAATGTTGAAAATGTTCTAAAATATCTGGTGTGTTGCAACACACAACTTTCCTTAGCTCTACAACAATTCACTTTGTACATGGCTAATTCCATTTAATCAATTATCACTCAGTTAATTTGAACTTGGTCAAACAACATTTCACGGTACCAAAAAGCTGTAGCCCTTACAGTTCCAGATTTTATTGTGCTGCTCGTACTCATTCCAGGATCATTATTGAGCAACTGGTACACAGAAAATTAATGAGGCTGTAAACACAAATTTTTTGAAGAAGGATAGTAATTACTTTTGCTCAGTTATTGGGTAAACACTTTTAGAACTGGTAGTAAGCGAAACGGCAGTAGTTGAAATTCAGGAATTTCTGGAGCGACCCCCATGTATCTCATGAGCGTTTTTAAACACTCAACCTTTAGGTATTGGATTGGACTACAATACTAATTTTCTTTAACTTTCTACTAACATTCCAGCGGAGTTTATAAGGAAAAAACTGCGCTATAAACGCTTTTGGTCGACAATTTTGATAACTTATTGTGCTGCTCTCGTCATTTTCCTCCGAATGGGAATTTTATGGTATCATTGCCTTATTGAGAGCTATCAAAATAAAAAATTTAATCAAAATCGTTAGAGCCGTTTTTGAGAAAAAAAATTAGTGTTTTGATAACTATAATAACTGTAGGTAACATTCGGTGAATTTTGCCCATACCCTTATTTTTGCGTCCCATGGTAACCTGTAGGCTAGATATCAAGTTTGAGGTGATTTGGTTCGGTCGTTTTCTCTAAAAACCGCGCTAAAACCGATTTCGTCGAAAGTTTTGGTAATTTATTGTGCTGCTCTCGTCATTTTCCCATATATGGGAATTTTATGGTATAGTTGCCATATTTGGAGCTACCAATATAAAAAATTTAATCAAAATCGTTAGAGCCGTTTTTGAGAAAAAAAATATTTGGTGTTTTGATCACTATGATAACTATAGTTAACTTTCGGTGGATTTTGTTCATACCCTTATTTTGGCGTCCCATGGTAACCTGCCGGCGAGATATGAAGTTTGAGTGGATTTGATACGGTGGTTTTCTGTAAAAATCGTTCACTGGCACACATACACACAGACACACAGACATACAGACACACAGACCATTTTCCCAAATAGTTTTTTTCGGGCTCAGGAGGGTTTGAAACGTAAAGATCTGAAGAAAACTCAAAAAAAAATTTTCAGCCGATTACATAACTTTCCTTTCTACTTTGTAGAGCCAAGGAAAATAAAAACGATATTTTTGTCACATGATGGTATTTATCTGTGTTCAGTGGACTGTCAGAGGTACATTTATTGAGATCAATATATTAGTATCAACTATTTGAAAACACCCTTTGAGTTGGGTTAAAATATGTGAAGCGGTTTTGCCAAATAGTTAGCTCCATTGCTCTATATCTCCGCTCGCCAAATTTTCATGAAGATTTTTATTGAGAAGAAAAGTTGGGTACTGACTAGTAAAAGATAATTTGAAAGTTTGATCAAAATTGTTAGAACTTTTCGCGAGGAAAATGCGAAAAACCTAGTTTTTGGTACATTTTTCCTTTCCCGTCGATGGAAATCGCCCATAACCGTATTTTCGCGCCTACAAAAATCACGAAAAAAACAAAAGAAACCAGGTCATGTTTCGTGTCGTTTACTGGTATTTTTCGAAGCTGAATCGAATGGATTGGGCCTCGGAGGTGTGAGACTATGCCATGCTATGCATGAGAATCATAAACCTTTGTGTAATCAGAGTTTTTCTGTTTTTTTTTCCACTTTCAAATACCGGTTTTAATTTCGTCTTCTGAAGGCATTCCAAAGTAAGGCTGAAGGATTTTATAATTTATTTTATGACGGTTGGTTCTTCTCGTTTATATTATCTGAAGAAGTCAGTAATTTTTATATCAATACATGCGTAAAGTCTTTACTTTTTTTACTATCTTCCTGAGTCTTATCCCTTTTGTTCCCAGTTCTCTTTAAATTTATTTATTTATTTTTTATTTATCTTCCTCTTTTTGTGAACTTCGGGGAAAAATCACCCGCTTTGCTTCTCGGAGATTTCTACGTCTTCGGTCATGACGTTTTGACAGAGATGTTTAAAGACAACTAAATCTGAAGTTTAATCGTTCAGCTATGTTCGATATAAGTGCGAAAAGCCTCCGAAACATCGAAGAAATAGAAAGACCGAAAAGACGGGATAGTTATTATCCCACATTTTCTCGGTGGTTTCTATTTTCCTGCCGTCTAGACGACGGCGCATTTTCAAACAATCTTGGCATTGGGGGTTTCAAGTCCTCGGCAACTAAGCGCCCCCGCCGACCTCCAGCTTCAACGCCTCATGAATAACAGCAAACACCAGTGGGTGGCAACGACTATTTGTGAGGGCAACCAGATCATGTTAATAGACGACAAGCGTTTCGCCCGTCATGAAAAAGAAAATAAATAAAGAGAAAGCACGGCCAATTCCACCGAGTGAAAAACGGATATTGAGATGTCCAACAAAACACTTCCTATATCAATCAGCATCGGCCTGGGAAGCTACCGCTACAAGTATATATAACCATCACCACTGGTCACTGCTCCGTGCGCGCCATCGGAAACTGGGTGGACGTCGGCGGCAGAACGTAAAGTGCGTTTGGACATCGCTAGCTTTAAGGGAATTCATCGTTTAGGGTCTCTCATGGGCGTTTCCTGCGACCTGGATTAGGTTGAAGATAAGCCCTGTCCTGTTTTTACCGTCAGGACGTATAAAAACTATAGTAGGGATTTCTGTTGTTATCTCTAGCAATAGCTTTCACCAGCATGTTTTGTTTTACCTGACTGAAACTGGGACGAATGAACAGGAATTCGCAGGGTGTTGTCAACTAGTCAATATCTCCATATTGTTCTACATGAATATTCCTCTAGCAGGTAAAAAGGAGACATCAACCAAAATGTGCCCAAAAACGTGCCCTTTTGAACGTTTTGAGATTTCTGCAGTAATTGCGAAACTTGATTTGATCATGCTGACGTACCTGCAACCAACGTTCACATTCTGCACCATTCGTACCAGCGTCTGTACGGAGACACAAGCCCAAATACTTTTTTGTTAATCCCTTATACATTCAATGTTCACTAGACAAACGATTTTGATCGCTCACGGGATACTTTCAGCGTTTCTACATTTTCTTCTTTAAAATTGTTTTCGAAGAAATGCGTTGGCCGATGTCTGCGTATCATCTAATTTACAGGGATCGATTAAAGTTGAGTGATGCTTCGCACTACCGAATTGTAGAGCTTCGGTTCGGCGTCGATTCCCCGCATACTGGCTAGCGAGTGAGGTTCAGTAGCACGTAACAAATCAGTAGCTCAGCTCTTCACCTGCGAAGGAGCTTGTAAAAGCAACTGAAAGTAGCTCAAAAATCAATAATAATGATTATCGATTTCTGGTCAAGAAGATTCCCTACACGTTAGCTTTTTACCGTAGCCCCAGTCTTCTCAATCAACCTATCACTCACTTGTGTACACTATCGTAAGTATTCTCACGGTTTCATCAGCATAGGGGATTTCCCCTAGCCGAGTGCAGTGTATTTTGGGTGCATGAGAGTGAAAGATACAAAGTTTACGAACAAGGCGGGCTAGAGAGGTATTGATAAGAAATACGCTGGCTAGTTAAATGCTCACTAGAGAAACACGATAAAGTAACCAGGAACTAGAGTTACCCAACACAGGAGGTCTCTGGATAGTTGAACTGGTATGAGTTCTAAGGGAAACTGGCCGTAAGGAGTTGGCAAAAGTATGTAGTGAGAAGTGAGTTGAGAGAGGGGAAATATAGGAAATCCCAAATGTTGAAAAGTAGTATGTCGACCCTGAAAATACCAATCTTTATAATTATTTGTATTGCTCAGAGGTAATTTGGAGTTTCTACTTGGCTTGAAAAACAAGCGGCGCAAAAAACCGATTTCTGAAAGCTCAATCGGTTGAGGACACTGAACTTTTGTTAAAGATTCTGCTCGAGTTGAACCAAACATCCTAACGTCATTTATGTTTTAGCCTTCCAATTCTGTCGAAACAGTTGCCCAGTTAAAACACTTCTCTCCTTATTCAGCGTACTTATTCAGCCTATCCAATTGTTTTATCAGTTCCTTTAATTTGGTTGTGTTGTGTGTGTGTATGTGTGTGTGTGTGTGTGTGTGTGTGTGTGTGTGTGTGTGTGTGTGTAGGTTTGCCTCACTGCGTGCCATTACTAAGGCCACTTGGGGTGTGTGTTACCACGACACCATCCTCATGTATAAGGCCATCTATTTAGGTGTGATTGGCTACTGCCCCGTTGTCTGGGGTAGCAAACTAACAGTCAATCAAAAGAGAGTATTGGCCCAATCCCAGAGAGCCGCGCTCCTGTGGATCACCAAGGCCTACAAGACTGTATCAACAGAAGCACTCCAGGTGATCACTGGTCAGTTACCAGTTGATTTGGCTGTTGAGTGCATGATTGACAAGTGGAGAGTGAAACGGGAGCTTCCCTCGCTTTGGGCTGAACTCCGTGCGGATCTCACCACAGAACAGAAACTTGCCGCCATCGATGAATGGGCTCTAGAGAAATGGCAAGCGAGATGGGAATCCTCGTCAAAGGGACGTGATACGTATGAGTTCTTCCCCAACATCCGTGAACGTCTTTCTAGAAAATGGGTTGAGCCAGACCACTGGACGAGCCAGTTCCTCACGGGACATGGTGACTTCAATGCGCGGCTCCACTTCTTTTCTCTGAAAGACTCTCCATTATGCACGTCTTGTGCCTCCAGTGCGGAGGAAACAAGAAACCATGTGCTGCTCCACTGTAGTTTCTACAACAGTGAGCGACGGTTGTTGAGAGGGCAAACGAACTTAGCAGCTTTGACTGCTACAAAGGAAGCCTATAACCATTTTGCAAAGTTCGCAAAGAAGGTAATGGCTAAGAAACGTGGTTATAGTTGATCAGTCCTTTTGAAACTTGCCACCCAAGTAAACAGTAAGATCAGGTAGGGAACCAGATTAAGAACTACTCCCAGATGGTACGGGATTCCTCAGGTGGTCACCTCCGCGCGGTAACACACGGGCAACAGCTCTCTACGGTGAGACTGGCTAACGACCACATACCTGCCGTACCTCCACAGGTCTGAGTTCGGTGGATGCTGCAGGGGCCGGCCTCTTGCATATTAGCGAAACCGCAACTTCTATGACTGATATAACCCTCGTCGAGGGTTTAGGTACAGTCATGAAATAAAGAAACAGATCTGTGTGTGTGTGTGTGTGTGTGTGATTGCACTATTGTCGTTGCAGAAGGAATAAAATTATTTTCATTTCATTACCATCGTTTTTTTTCTCTCTCTTCCCTGCAACGGCGTACTTTGGGGCCCTTTTTACACGCCCTGTTTATTGCTGAAAGGTTAAAAAACGTTGTTTCGGGTGATTAGGGTTTTTACTGAGCCGATGCGGCCTTATTTTTTCTTGTACCCACAGAGACCACTGTTTCCTTCACCGCGTTAGATATTTTGGTCCCGCCCTTCTTTCGTCAGATTTCGCATACTTCCTCCTCGAGATTTATTTTTGACTCGGCGAGCTCAGTGAGCGGGAATAAGATTTTCCAGTTGGGTTAAAAACATATACAGAGCACGCGACAATACCGGTGTCACGTTTGCCGTCCCATCCGCTTGATGATTCAATTTTTGCGGTGCAATTGGCCTTGGAATCTCCAGCTGCTCAGGCTCCCGGGCAAGTGTTCTCGCGATATTCGACTGCGCTATAATGCGTTGTATTGCTCTCGAAAAACGCTTCCAATGGAGCGGAGACGGTTTTTATACGACGTGTACGTGTTGCATCATTCCTCAAAAGTGAGAATTTACTCCGTAGTAGTTCGGATTGCCCCCCCCCCCCGCCGCTCACACCCATCCCCACACTTTCTTCCTCCTGTTGGCTGATATTCTTTCCAATGTGACATACATTATGGAACCATCGTTATGGAATCCCGCGGTTGCCAAACATATTCCTCAAGTGAAACCACGTTCTGTTGATCAAGATTTCAGAGCGATCTCCTTATCTGGCACTTCGGGAGTATTTGGCTCTAACGTCGAAGCGAACGAAATCCTTGACCCATCGATAGTCAGGATACAGATCAAAATTTGACGGCTCTAACCAGAACTCTGGATGATGTTTGTTCGACGCAAGTCAAATCAGTCCGACTCTTTTGACCTCAGAGTTCCCCACATCTGCATGTCATTTTCTCCTCTTACCCCCTCAAACCTGAGGAAATTACACTTAAGGGGTTATTTCTAATGGCAGCGGATTTCCATGAAGTGGGGTTTTCCTTTCTTTATCTTCCCTCTCCTCAATTTCAAATTCCTCTCCACAAGAGACAGCTCCTCCCAAAATTCATTCTGCCACAAACTCTCGCCAAAGTCACACTCGTTTCCCTGTGCCCACGCAGATTTATATTCCATGTTTTGCTCAGACATACCACTCCCTAAGTCTCCTGACTTTTCTGCATTATATGCCGACGATCTGCTTTGTGCAGTGAGCAATGCACACTATGAAAAGGCAAGCGGACGACTGCAAATTCACCTAGAAACCTTGGGTCAATGAAGTACAAAGTGGAGAATAAAGGTGAACGCTTCTAAATCTGTGGCTGTGACCTACACCTACGGAAGAAAATTCACGGAATCGCAATTAAAATATCTCGTCCATGATGTCCCAAATGCTCCATCACATAAATACTTGGGAGTGATATTAGACAGGGGTCTAACTTTTGACGAGCACATTTCACCCGATCTGGATGTACGCTCTCCCCATATGCGCAACGTGCTCCACATCGCAATTTAGAAGAGTCTCCCAACAACAGAATGCGACTCTCCAACGGCGCATAATCAGAGCTCCGCCCTTCGTCAGGAACGAAACCATTTATCGAGATTTCGACATCGATACACCCGTCGCTATTCTCACTAAACTCACCACCAATTTCATCGAGAGGAACCTAGCACACCCGAACTTTCTCGTTAATGAAAGCTTCTTACCGCCTCAGACGACCACGACATGTTCATGACCTCGAACCTACCTAAGTAATTATTTTTTATTACGTCTCAATCGCACCTTGTAGCACCCATGAGTGCGAGCGAGAGGACAAGAAACAATGATTGTTAAAACACTACGACCTACCAGTGAGGAATATTGTACCGTAAATTATAATTGTCTCAAACAAACAAAAAAATGTTTGTCCCCGTGTGGGGGGGGGGGGGTTCATCAGGGGTAGTTCGCAGGAGCTCTGACATTTATTATTATTCACTGGCAACCGTTAGCGAAGATTTTCTCGCCTGATGCTGTTCACATGATGTATGCTAATGACCTCCAATTTTATGGAGCTTGCCAATGAACACGAAAATGATGCGCGGCTCATGGGATGAAGGTGAATTGCGTCGAAACCAAAGCAATACTACCCCCAAAATCGGAATCGACCATAGATCCACCTCCAAATTGGACTATCGAGTAACTCCTCAAAAAATGATTGGGAAAGTTGAAAACATTGGTGTAGTGTCAGCCGTCACTATCGTGGGACACCCTAGTCGCCAAAAACACAACACCCTTTATCGCGGACTAAATGAGTTGCGCCGCACTGCCGCCGACAGTAGGTCGAATCTTAAAAATCTTTGACTACGCTGACACTGCTCTCACTTGACTCTAGAGTCAGGACAACGAGCTTCAGTGAGCCCAAAACGCCACCATTCGCTTTAGCCTACGGCTCAGAGTAGACGAAAATGTCTCACCAGCATTTCTGAGTCAAATCATTTCGAAGATCAATGAAAAAAGGCAAAAATAGTCTTCAAAATGTTGAAGTTCAGAAGACCTGACGCCAGAATTGAACTTCGTTGCAAGCACCAGCGATACAGTCACACAGAATAGAGATAAGGTAGTACTAATACCTTCACACCATTTGCCACTCTCGAGCGATCCTTCCAAGAACACGCTACGAAGCGCTTCAATAAGAACTGTTTAATTGAAACCAGAAACTTTTTAACGTATCGAATAGGTACAACGCGCGTATGGCCTATTGGTTGGCGTAGCATTGTTATTGTGTTGTCAAATATTATTCGAGGGAAGAGGAAAAGAGGGCCCTCACCTCCCTTGGTGGGTAAATACTGCGAGTAAATTTCGCTCACTTCTTGTCCTTCTTAACGCAACGCATCAAACTGTACAATGAACTTCACCCATAAATCCTACGGCTGAAGACATACTCAAATTTCAAAAAGCACTAGAAACTATCCAAGCACTGGCGTTAAGAGCATTAAATTCGTTCTAATAGCTAATTAACAAGAAAAAATACGCATTCTCTCTCTCTCTATCTCTTTCCCCCTCCCACAATCTCTCTGTCTCTCTATATCAATCTATCTATGTCTATGCGAGTTTTCAGAGAAAGAGAAATTACCACAGAACAACTGCACAAATAGCTGCGGCCTACGAGTGGTTCAAGAACTAGTCAAAGCGAAGTCGCTCAATTTCCCCTGTGACAGTCAGCACATGATGAAACCCGAGAGATCATTTCAGTTGGATGTCGATCTGAAAGTGCAGAGAAAAGTCGCGCCTATGAGAGTTTTATTTTCGGAGAAATCACCGAAGAACAAATAGCTAAGGCCTTGAATAGGATCACGTCAAAATCCGTAGGCCGTGTCGGGATTCCCGGCGAATTTTTGAGAGTCTTGTTTGCTGTTATAGGAACGAGTATATGCAGGATATTTAATCGAATAACGTTGTACCTGCAAACGTGACAACGTTCCGATGTGCGTATTCCCGAGGTTAAAAACGCGGTTAGGCGAATCAATACACGGTGTGCTCTAGGGACAGTACTAGATAGATTATTATACGAGAATTTCCAAATGGGCTTCTCGACCTGCGTCAATTGGAAGTGGTACAGCACTGAAATCGCGCTATTACGCCTAACTGTAACGTCCTAGTCCACAGCGCCCTTCAAAATGTGCGTCACAAGTTACTAATTGCTCGTACGAGAGTCGTTGAACTTTGCTCAAAGAGCCTTTTCTTGGTTTGGGTCTTGTGCTCAACACCGAATGCAAAGAGTAAAGGAGCTAAACGGCATTTCTCTTCGTAAATGGAAACAGACACAGTGGCGCTATTTGGTTCAATTTGGTCCCCCACGCTGTTTGTGGTCTTTTTGAACCAAATTGGAACGTGTTTAGGACGGCATTGCAGTGTTTTTCATATGGTATATGCCGATCATCTCTAGATCGATATTACATAGAAACTGGTGGTGATTAAGGTACAAGAATCTGGGTTAACCCGACAATTATTAAGTAATCAGTGCATAGGGGATTTAAGAGACTGATAACTCGATTTTCCAGACAAGGATCGTGATTACCGTTTTGCAATTATCGAATGAAAACTGTGAGAAAAGGTAGTAAGTGAAACTGGGGGGGGGGGGGGGGTTTGAATTCCAGAATTTCTGAGGTTGTTACCAAATTAAACGGCCATCGTATCGTATCGTCAGTTCATTAGGCGACTACCCTGATTATTCTGAGACTGCTAGTGACATACGAGCGAAATTTATTCGAAATAGTAAACTAAAATCAATTTTCCTCGTAGTTTTGACAATTTATTATGCACCTGTCGTCATTTTTCCACAAGTGAGAATTTTATGGTACTGTAGTGTTATTTGGAGTTGTACACGCTTAATAAAAATCGTTGGAGCCGTTCTTGAGGAAGAACAATATGGCATTTATATCACTACGATAGCTATAATTAGTTTCGAGTCGATTTTAGTCATAACCCTTATTTCGGAATCCGGTGGTCATTTGCAGGCTGCAATTTTAAAATAAAATTTAAGTCTATTTGGTTCTGTCGCGTTCTCTCAACCGTTCAGACACACACATACTTATTTTCTTCAAATAATAGATGAGGAAATGGGGAAGATGCCCGGACTACCCTTAGCCGACTCTGGGGATAGAAGGATAAGAGGATGTTCTACGATAGAACGACCACCAGTTCATATACGACCCGAGTAACACGCGAATGTGTGGAAGTGCCGATGTGTGTGGATGCCATCTGAAGCCCACTACACCCGCAACAAAAAGTAGAAGAAGTCAAGACACTGCCTCCGTTCCTATACATCAACCGAACCATCCAGAGCAGCCGCAAACTCCGAAGGCTTACTGGTCTTAATAAGGGAAGAAGGAGTGACCGTGTCACACAATTGCAGCTGACCCTTAATGAATCCAATACCAGCCACAGAGCGTGCGACATCCCAGGCAAATGCCTTTAAGGCAAGCAGGAGCTTGCGACGCGAGAACGGAATAGTTGAAACACCGTGGCCCTCACAACGAACCGGACATAAGGAGGCTTAGCAAAGCATGCACAGCAAAGCGCACCATTCTATTGAGACATGTTAGCGTTCAGACGATCAACCTCCCGAAAATCTGCCCGAAGGTCAGTTTTGGGAGCTAGTATGCCCCAAGGACTGTGTTAGCTTCTGCTGTGGCCTTGGCAACTTTCCGAAGATTATCCTCGAGGTCCACGCGGCTTTCAGTCGATCCCAAGTTACAGCCACTGACTGAAGTGGATAACGAGTGTTGATATTTGTTAAAATAAGATTGATGTATATTTGGAATTCAAACCGGTGCTGTTTTTGTGGTTTGAATTGTTTACCGGGGAAGGCAAAGAGAGTCCAAACTTATGTAAATAAAGGCATTCAATCTCTCTCCGCTCTATTTAAGCCCTCTCTTACTGTACTTTCAGGCTATTAACGAGTCCCGGACCGAACCAGGGATTAGCCACCTGTTTCAAATCAACACGATCGTTTTAGCATCTCCCCTACTTCTTAGCGACTTTCGTTTCAAACGATTCTTATTCGTAAAAACCGTTTCCTGCTAGTCACGAAGGTTTCTAGTCAGTTTTTGTTCAGCGACTTCTTCTGTGGTGTCACAACCCTGTCGAGAGTTCGCAACGTCTAAAGGGAACTGGGAACCGATGCTCTTCGTTTTCGTTCACAGGCAGCCTCAAACTGTCATCCGGCTTGCGTTGACATCGGGTACGGGTTTAAGCGCAATCCAGTTCGCATTGACGAAAATGTGATTTTGATAAAACTTTCAAACACCAAACTCGCAAAAATACATTGATGAAGACAACCTCTTTCTAGGATCATCATCCACTGCACTTCCTCCAATAACCCGATGCTCTATCCCTCGGAGTCGCAAGTTGTGCAGTGCCAGTGTTAATGTGTTTCCAGTTCGTACACCTAGTAGTAGCTCTCACATTTCGTTCAGTTCCCTCCGCCCCATACAAATCTCGTTTTATGCTTTTAAGTCGAGTGTGGTGCCTTGTTGTGTTCCGTTCAAGCCCTCATTACAAAATAGTTTGTTACCGTCGTTGGGTTGAATATTATATCATGTACTTTGGTACATTAGCTCGAAAACTGTCGTTGGCGTTTGACGCAGCCCCTTTGTTACTCTCGGTTAGGCAAACGCTCGACGCTTCGTGCATCCCTTCGCGCACTTTTTTCTTGCCGCCGCCTTCCTTTCATTCTTGCATCGGGTCGCGTGTTTCAAGCTCTGCGTTAGTGCGAGAGGTTCACAATAGTGTGATTACCTCTTTTCTTCTTCTGTCCTTCCTTTAAACCGGCCGACTCCTCTCTGCCCCCTTTTTCCCTTCCTTCAGATTTGAGACTGCCGCCGCACGGAGGTAATACCTCACAAATATTTTCTAATATAGACATACAGTCCACATTAAAAAGACGTCGGTAGATTGCACCACGCAGAAGAATTCGAGAAATCTGACTCGCTGGTCGAGCACCGGATTTACTGCGGAAAATCGCTACAGTCACAATTCATCCACAACTGCTGGAGGCCTGGAAAGAGCAGTCTCAAGGTCTCGAATACGAACCGATATTACTGACTATGCAATGGAATAAGGCTTAAAACTATCCTATACAGTAACACAGTCGCTTGACAATGACAAACTTAGTTGCAGTCAATTCGGGAACGAAAATAAAATCGAAAATTTTCTAAAACTGTTCGAAGGTTCAACAATCAGCTGCGCTCTGTTACAACAAATAATGACCGTAACGATATCCTACGGACGAGTGATTACGATATTATCACGACAACCTTCTGAGGTAATTGTGTTCCAGGTTGTGTTTACAATTATCTAAGAGAGGATTATCTACAACAAATCGCAAACCAGGGGACAACGGGAGTGGACTCGAGCTTAAGAGGGTTCTTCTTTCCTCCTCGGTTCGTAATCCTGTCCGCCATAATTACGAATATAACCCAGAATCTAATTACTTTCGAAGTTGACGTCGTTGTACACTTTTACTCGTGCCCTATTCGCTCACGATATGGACCCCCCCCCCTCACCCACGTAACAAAACCAATTTGAACAGAACTCTCCGAGTCCCTAACCCAACACCAACATCCAATCGAGTGTTGATGGTTCAACATCGGATGTCCGAGGAGACCTTTGGAATGTTTCAACGAAGCGAAGCATTTTGTACTCACGAACGTCTAAAAGCCATTCGAGATAACGTCAAAGTTAAAACTTGTCGCCACTTTTAGGGCCTAGTAAGTTGACAAAGGGGACACAATCAAAAATACTTGAAGCCGTATGTAGACAATAAACAATTATTTACTGAAATAGGTAACTCTTTTTGACAAAAAAAAAAGGACTAAAACGATGTTACATTCACTAGACCATGAAATCCATAAAATCGGTTATGTACAAAATTGATTCCCCTTCTATCAGCGGTTTTTTGTTTGTTTCGATCAAGTCATTTGAAAGGTAGCAGTTGACTGCGTCGGGATTGATGGATACACGTAGGGTGGGGTCGAGGTGTCACAATTTTGAGTTCGAATGTGCCCAGTGAAACGTTACACTCGAACTCAACTTAAATTCGAAATCGGATTCATTTTCATGAGTAACGAGGGAATGTTGGGGAGGAGGGGTCATAAAGAGGGAGGGGGGATGTGGAGTACCATAAAATATTTACAACGAAGACGAAATTGCACCATAAGTCGATTTTGACTGAAGATCTCTTCAAATACTTCGATTTTAAATAACAACAAATAACAAAAACAAGCGATAAGAACGAAATTTCTATTAAACATCAACTTTGTTTACTTCTTATTAATTAATTATTTTTGAGGGTACAAAATAAAATACGAAACAAATTTAAATAATGGAGAGAACCGAAAAAGGAGGGAAATTAAATATTAAAATCAGGGCGGCCCCTCGAAGTTAGTCCCTTAAAATGAGACGAGCTGGAACGAACTGTTCAGATTCTCTTCGGTTTATAGTTGAAACGTCACTATAATGTACTATCGTTATTCCATTTGCAGAGATTCGAGCGTCAAATAATTGAAACCTATAAATATTTACGTTACTTTCACGTGTTTACGCATTTACAATCAATTACGAGAAATATTTACAATACACGATATTAACGGAAGAAACGGTCGATGCGGGCAGTTTTCGCTTTCCTGGTTTATTTATTTATTTATTTCAATCTAATATTTGCTTTTCACGCGCGGGGTGGGGTGGGGTGGGGGTTATTTCACATTGCGCAGTTCGGCTGTTTGTTTCTTTTGTGCGAGTCGACGTTTGACCCCCCCCCCCCACACACACACACACGAATGGCCCGCCCATCAGTTCTGATTTCGTTTTGCTTTCGGAACGTCGAAATGATTTTTCGTACTGAAAACGATCGATCGAGTTGTTGACGGAATTATCCTAAAAGTAGGCGGAGGTTGTCGACAGACCTAGATGAAGAGTGGAATTGGGAAGTACGAGTTGGATGTGATGGGTTGGCAGTTTAGCGGCCACTTTGTGGGGCGTGAGATGAGGGTGTGTGTTTTTGGTACAGGGCGAGAAAGCGAGCTTACCCGGTGAGAGGATATTGTCACAAGGCGGTGGTACCCGGGGGTGAGTGGTAGATGGAACTTTGGTGGTAGCCGTAGTCGTGGCCGTAGCTGTAGGTTGCGGCAGCGGCAGCGGCCATGTCGTACATTTTGATGTCCGCTTTGCTCTCCGTAGGAAGGAGCCGGGTTATCGAGAAGGGATGCGTTGCCGGCGAGGTATATTCCTGCTTGAGGTGGTGATGGCTATAGTCTGATATGGGAATGTGTGGGTGGCATCTGCCGAGGATGTCTTCCTGGGACTGTTGGATGCAAAGTTCGGAGCTGCCCTGGTGGAGCAGAGTCGTCATCGGATCGTCTTTGCCCAACATCCCGCCCCCCATAACCCCAAGTTCGTGTTTGTCGGCTCCCATTTTATCCTGGCTCTTCTTCTCGTCGTGGAGATGGTGGCCGAGGTGATTGCCGTGGTGGTGGTGCGGAGAAACGCTTTTATGGCTTTGCCGTATGGCCTCTTTCTTGTCGTCTTTGAACCGCTTCTGCCTCCTTAAATAGCACCCGTTTTCGAACATGTTCCCCGAATCAGGATGGAGCGTCCAGAAGGAGCCTTTTCCGGGTTTGTCCGGAGTTCGCGGGACTTTGACGAAGCAGTCGTTGAAGGAGAGCGAGTGTCTGATGGAGTTCTGCCATCTCTGTTGGTTTTGTCGGTAGAACGGGAACAAGTCCATGATGAACTGGTAGATTTCTGACAATGTGAGCATCTTTGAAGGTGAGTTTTGAATGGCCATCGTGATGAGGGCGATGTAGGAGTAGGAAGGTTTTGCGTGCGTGTAGCTGCGCCGGTACGTTTTGTCCACACGACTCCTCTGCATTCCGACGGCTGAGTTGGGAGAACCACCGTCGCCTCCGACCCCGAGGTCTGTCCTCGCCCCGACGGCGATTGCTGACAAGCTCGAGTTGTAACTGGCATTTAAGGAGTTCATGCAGCTACTGGCTGAATTCATTTGACCGTAGCTCATATGGTTTGAGGGCATACAGTTCATAGGCCCGTTGGTCATGGCGCTCATTCCACCACCTGCTGGTCCCAACATGTTCCCAGGGAACCCGCCGCTTTGTGGAGAACAAGACGAATTCATGGACACGCAACTCATAGAGTTCATAGAATACGTCGGCGTCATGGTGGGGCTCATCGCGTTCACGCTGCTCATAACACTGCTCACCGAGTCCGAATACAGTTTCTGAGATAACATCGTCATAATCACTGTTCAATAATTAACGTTTACCCAAAATTATACGCACAGTCACTCTAGATATGAAGTTACTAAAAAAAATAAACACGGTGCCCGATGTGCGCCGAACGGCCAACTCAAGAGACGCGCCGACTAGCCTTCCATGGTCATACTGAAGATCCGACGTGACATTGCCGTGATGAAATAGCAAATGGAGACTAAATGAACAGAGGGGTCTTGCTGATCTCCCACTTCTCCCGCGGGACCCAATGACGAGCAGGTTGCTATGACTACCCTGATGGCGCAGGTCCCTCCCACTTCCCCTTACTTCGACAAGTCGCCACCGTGCGGCTACGTCCCGAACTACTCACTGTCACCAGACACCACGAGCCGCTCCTAGACCCCTCACGCCGCCAACCCTTCCATCCGCCCAATTCTCAGATAATCTACGTGCCTTATTTAACCCTGAGTGGCAAACAACGACCGAAACTATTGTCATCGATTAAGAAACGTTTAATTAAAATATCCCAACATTACCATTTGGCTACAGTCCTACACCGACGCGTCAGGGAGCAAAAGGAGAAAAGTAGTTTAGATCTTTGTAGAAGTCGTGGAGACTTTTCATTACTTTTCCATCGAGAACATGCTTCAGTCTTGACCGAACTGCCCGAGAAAGTTGCGCGGGAGATGACAAAAATGTGTAATTTTCTTGCAGTTTCCCATCGATTCTTCACGGGAGAGCAATAATTCGCGAGTCATAATTTATTGTCTTGAAAACCGCTGTTTACAGAAAAATAAACTTATATGAACGCTTCATTGTTTCCCATCCGCCGAAAAAAAAGGTTGTAAATTTTATGGGCTTATAACTTCGATAAACCGAATCGGCTCAAACATTTTTAGCCTCCAGATCAACATGCTACAATAAGGCTAAGGACGAAATCGGCCCAAAACTAACTATAATAATCGAAACACTAAATTTTAATTCAAAAATGGCTTCCATTTGATTAAATTTGGCGTCTAGACCAGCCCAAGTGATACAACTGTAAACTGGATAAAATGTTCATGCGTCATGAATGCACAACTCAAATGAAGAGAGCAATATAATAATATTTCAAAACGTTCGACGAAAATCTATTTAAATGTTTTTCTAATAAATCTCGCTCATGACACTAGGATTCTCAACAAAATGAAATCGGTAGTCCAAAGAACGTTTAAAAGGGGCAATTCTGGAACTCAAACGAACGTCGTTTTGTTAGCCAACTTTTTTGTCCTGTGTTTCCCCTATAATTCCAGAACTTTACATTCGAGTTTTTCCAAACGATAAATTTCGAAATGAGGTCTTAAAGTCGTTTTGTCGGATGACTTGACAAGACAAGCACTATAAATTATTAAACATTTCGACTGAACGGGATTTTAGTGCAATTTTTTCATCATAAATCTCGCTCATACGACGGCAGCGTTTTAAAAAGAAATCACAATGGTAGTTCAGTACACTATACGATGGACGTCGAATAGTCGTCATAGAATAATCGAGAACAACCTCAGAAATTTTGGAATTCAAACGTACGTCGTTTTTTTGCTTACTTTTTTCGACAGTTTATCCCCTATAATTCAAGAATTGTGAACACAAACCACTCGCAAAAAATTGTATCAACAGTACCATTAATGACGTTGAGGTTTTTCGAAAGGCGTGGGATAAGTAGCTGCAGCACAATGAATTCCGAAACTTTGAGCGCTACCAGTTCCTAAAAAGCTGAAACTTCGTAAATCCTGAATGCACGCGGGACTTAGGGAAGTTGGGTGATGCATCTCACCGGATATTTTTTGTTTTAGTTTTTCCCCTATAATTAAATTACCAAGAATTTGTCAAAAAGATTGGGGAAAAAAACCTTTTGACAGACTCATCTATCACCTATACGTTGGGTTTTCAATGAAAACCGCGGCTTAAGGAGCAGTAGTCCAATAAATTCTATAACTCCAAGTTATACCGAGTTCATATGAAATTGAGAGAATATATATTGGATTAGCAGCTACAATATACGTGGGGCTGATATTTGTTATCTAACGACAGTTGAATGGTCGAACGATCTCTAAACGTTAATTAAACGATACCGCAACGGCAATTAACTGTTCATCAAACGACCCCTCTACGCGAACTAAACGACATTTGCTGTTCGCATAACCATATTTTCAATGAAATAAAATGCCTCTATTCAGGATGTGGACGACTGGACTTCAAACAGTCAGAATTTCCTAATTCAGAGAAGCAATATATAGAAACGACAAAAATATCGACGCCTAGCAACAATCCCGTAATTCGACGATATTTTCACTGACCCATGCAAGGAATACAAAATGTAGGAACTATATCAAAATCGCGAACTTCATTTTTCGAACTACGACGGCACATTTTGGTTACTACAGCTCAAAGAATTGTCAGATATTTGTGCAGAACGATATCTAAATACTGCTCAGTTAGAGGCTTCAGCCATTTTGCTCGGAAGTGAGAAAAAGAACTCATTTTGCTTCATGGGTCTGTATCTCCTTTCACTACCTAGGAGGTAGATATTTGTGGAGAGCCCTAGTAAGGTTTGGTGGAAGATAATTTGAATGTTCGATCTAAATTGTTAAAGAGGTTTTGAAGAAAGAGGCGGAAAATCCCTTTTCCTCGTAACATTTTTGTACTCCTCCCCCCGCCGCGCCATTACAGGCGAACACAACAAAAAAATATTTGGTACGTAGCAACACACAACTTTCCATAATCCCCGTAAATTGTTATACGTACAGGCAAAATGTGGGTACCAATTAGGCGGGAGTACTCTATAAATTTGACCGAAATTGAGAAAACGGGAAAAACAATAAATTATTATTAGACAAAGTTCTTTTTCCGAGCGAACAGATAGATACAGAAGTAATTACGGACAACCAAATGTAGGTATTGGTTGCTAAATGACACTTTTGAAAGACACACAAAAATTGGTCAAATCCAGCGAAGCAGTTTGCTTTTGCTCTGAAAATTACGAAAATGTTCACAAAAACATTATTTTCGACACATTTTGGTTTCTATCTCTATTCAACGGACTGTCAGAAATAGATTTATTGAGAAGCATATGTAAGTATTAACTATTTGAAAACATCCTGTGAATTTTTGGCACATTTTCGTCCCCCCCCCCCCCTTCACCATTTCCCATCGATAGAAACCGCCCATAACCGCATTTTTCCTGTCTACAAAAAACCAAAAACAAAACGAAGAAAAAGGCAGCTCAATCGGTTCAGCCGTTCTCTCGCAAATTGAACTTCAGATATACACACACTCACACTCACGCAGATATTGCGTAGGGGAAAGTAACACGTTTTTTTTTTTCGATACAATCCGGCTTGTTTCTCCATTCAACGGTTTGTCAGAGGAATACGTAGAGAGAATAGTGCATAAGTATTTCCTATTTAATAATACACTACGAATTTGATAGAAATCGCAGAAGCATGTTTCAAACGTACGAGATATGCTGGATATAATCGCTTCTTTTAATTGTTTGCGGTACAGACACTACAGGTACAGGTAGTGGGTAGGTAACTACTAGAAGATACATTGTAAGTTTAATCAAAATCACCAGTCACGTGTGAACTACACAAAGGTAGACATTTTTTTTTTTAAATAGACCGACGCGACGATTTAATAAACGAATACGCTCCGTCTTTATGCGAAGCGTTTCTACTTCGGCTATGCCGAACATGAGGTGGGTAATCGCCGAGAGTATTCCGTTAGTTTCATCGAAATCGTAAAAATCGAAATAGTTGTAAGGCATAACATGAACGTATGGGTTGTTGACAGAGCTCCGTCAGGTTTATCAAATTCTGTTACAGAGTTACGGTAGAAATTTTGAAAAAGTAAAAGAAAAACACGATTTTTGCTATGTTTTGATTGATACCGCTGCTCAACAACTGCTGCACAACGGTTTATTATTCTCTTGAACAGCTTGAAGTAGTCTCACAGCTCCCATCCACCGCCCATTCCATTCAATTGACGTATTCCAGGCGCCTGGCACGATGTGACAAGTCGAGTTGCCATGATGGAGGGGGGGGGGGGAAATAAGACAGGAGGCAGCCTAGGAAGAAACGATAACTTTCGCTGTATTGTCCCACGAGTTATTTCAAATAGTAAACTTTAGCTCACTATATTTACTGTGATTTCGCAATTTTCCATCTAGACGCAGTCTTCCTCTGAGACTCATTCCAGCATCGAAAAATGCCTAAAGAAAAAGATACTGAACACGACTTAATTGCAATAAAACTGCCAACGTTTCGTTTCCGTTAATTTTTTTTAACTATTTTTTGCCCGTGACAAACATAGGTTCTGTTCCAATCAGATTGCCGTGCAAGCGGGCACAACTACATACCAAATGAGAATTTTGAGCGATAAAACGGATTTTCAAGACCACATTAAAGGCCAAATATGCCCCAGACGGTGGACGGGCATTGCAGATGCGGAATAGTGTCAAATTTTGAGGGGGGCCTGCAAAAAAAAAAAATGTCCGTACCAAAAACGTAGGCGTATTATTCAGAATGAATAATAACCAAAATGAATAGTAGACAGATGGATATCAGCAAATAGATTGGGCATTGATACGAGTATAATAAACCGTTCGGTAGGTAATGAGATCGACAGGCTGAAGGTATCTGTGTGATGTGGTTACAACGGACACCAAAGTAAACGTTTTTTCGAGTAACTACGTACAATTTAACAGCTCTAAGCATGATTACTTGATGATTCAAGAACATTCGCTCATGAGAGGTAATTTCTGTACTTAGAACTCTTTGAACTTTCTCAGTTGAATGCGTACTTCCTTCCTACTAATGTGTGACACTGATAGTGACGCATGCGACAACTTCCTGCATACCTTTCACACCACACAACACTCATTACATAATTCATTCTTCGCGTTGAATGTGAGGACAAAGAATTTGGAGCGACCAATAATAAAAATCCCTAGCTAACATTGTCATTATTCAAAAAAGTTGTAAATCTGTCAGCAGTTACTCCACTACGACAGAAACCTTACTTTTGGAAAAGGCACAGATGAAGGACAATCCGGTGGTTTCATTCGACACAGCCTCATCACAGAACAAGCGTTCCATCACATTGAAATGTCGGGTGGCCCATATGTTCTGAAGGTATTACGTGTAGAATAATTGAAGAAGTGCTCGAGACTCCACCGGGAAGAGAGGAACAATTGGCGCAGGAATTGGAAGGTAGATGTCCCAAGAGAAAGTTAAAGCCAACAAAGATAATACCACTGTTACTTTAAGTAAAAAAGATTATATAAATAGGCACCCTGAAATTTCTGAACGATAATTATAAAGAACTCACTTAAGACCCAACTGTTAGTTACCAAAAAATGTATTCGTGAAATATTAGGTGAGTCAAGAAATATTTTGAAATGTGTCTCCAATCCAAGTTATAGAAATGTGCCCCTAGATTCACTTGCCACCTTAAAAATACATAAAGTTGGAGTACCGATGAGACCAGTACTGTCTCACATTGGTGCTCTAACTTACAAAATGGCAAAAAAGTTTGATGTTCTTTTATGAAGTAAAGACCCCAAAATGCAGTTTAAATTTAATTTTGTCTCTAAAATTAGGGATGTTCGAGTACCTCCAATTACTAAACTTCCTTCATTTCATATGGTTAGCCTCATCACTAACATCAACGTAGCTCACTGATTCAAATTCTAATATCAATGTTTTGAAAAAGATGAATTGAGTAAGTTAATGTACCAGAGGTATCAATGGGTTCTCCTTTGTCTCCACTGCTTGCAGACATTTACACAGGCCCGTATTGAAAAACAAATGTTTAACCTATACAAATGTAATAACCTTCTTTACTGGTATAGTTATGCATTTGACGTTATCGTACTGCAGACAGAGACAGATAGACAGCCAAGTTCTTTTCTCGACACTATTAATCAAGTCGATAAATCTATTAAATTCACGCATGAATTAATTATTTTAACTTTCTCGATCAATCTGTGTCTGATGAACAAGAATCACTCATTTGCTATTTATAATGATATTACTATTCATTACTCGTCAAATCACCCACGAGTTCGCAAATATGCTGCTTTCCATGGTATAATCAATTGAGCATTGCCTATGTCTATGAATAAGGGAAAACTGTGTTAATACAAATGAGTAATCCAGAACATAGAGACCAGCAATGATTATGATGGAGAACTCCTCTTCTATTTGGAATACGCTCTTAGAAAGAAGAGTAGAGTCAAATCTAGTTAGAGAGTAGTTGTGAGAAAAAAAAAGAATTAGCATACCATATTGCAGGGCCATTTCCAAAAAAAAAAAAAAAGACTAAAATTACAATAACTAGAAGGTATAAGGTGGAGTTTACAAATCTTCATTAGGCGCAGTTAAAGATAAAATAAAATCCAGGATGAAAGTGGCGTGTATAAATTAAAATGTTATTGTGTGCCAACTGGGCGGGAAGTTGGGGAAAGAATTAGGGAGCTTGAGGATTTTCGGGATGGCAAGGGTGGTTCTGCTTTTGTAAATCACCTATAAGAATCCCGTTATTCCTTCAATTTTAATCGGACAGATAGGTAACACATTGGATTTCTTCGTTTTTACACCAAAGAACGTGTGTTGGATGTGCTTTAAAAAAGTGAAATTATTTAAACTACGGTTCAGATGAATGTTTGAACGAGGAGATTCCTCAAAGTGATCCTACATTGATGGCATGATTTTTGTAGTAACTTGGTACACCTTATTGTAACACACAAACACACACCCCTCTGCTTTACCCACCCCACCGTTCTGTCACTGACGACAGCCTGATCAACTATTCATTATTTGGTATATGACATGGTTTCTCCCTGTGACCTACTCAGTCATGTGATGACCTAACTGTGGACATTGATTTAACTAACTCAAATTAAGCGAGAATAGACAATCGTTCTAACTCAGCTTTCATATTGAAATTGGTTACCACAATGTCTTAGCGAGTGCTTTACTTTGTTGAAATGAGGCCTTATGCTCAACAGCCTCAGGCCTGCACCAGCATTATCCAAAAAATCCAGACATACAAAATGTGCCTGTGAACAAAGATCCACGTCAAAAGCTCATTTTTTGGGCTCATTCTGTATCACATAATTGTAACCTTCATAGTGTCTTCCATTACTTCAGAGCATGCACAAGCTTGTGAAAGCCATCAATAGCGAAGGCAGGTAGGTATTAATGAAGAAACAAGGCAAGTAAATCAAAATATTAAAATATATTTTGGAAAGCAGACAGACAGAATGGTAAATTGACACACAGCAAAGAGCACGAGCATGTCAAAGCAAATCTTTCCACTTCATTACAGGTTTCATAATAAACGAAGAGGGCCTAGGAAAATTACAACACGGAATATCTTACGCGAAATTTTCCAAAAAAAAAGAAAAGTGTGTTACGGCGTACCCCCACTTACAAATTATAATGCGACAAACACGTTTCAACAACAATCAAGAAATAACTAAAAGAAACATTCGCTGCCAAGCAATCCCACAACTTTCCTTACCCACATTACTATTTCTACAGTTGAAAATTGTTTCATGAATGAAACCATGATACGGCCAACTTACGAGTTATATTAATGGTCGTCGAGAACAACAGAGAAATTTGTCATCGCAAACCCATCAAAGTAACGTCAATTTACAAGGGATAATGAGGGGGGAGAATGACTTTACTGCTCGATACATAGAAGTTCAATTAAGTGCTGCCGTTAAAATGAATGAAACAAAGATTTGGCACTCATTGCACTAGGTGTGTTTGCTCTAAACAATACAAAATTCTCAAAAAATCATTGCACAACAGAACAAAGTTGACGGAGAGAAAGAGGAAAAAAGAAGTTATTTGTGGTGTTATTCTGAGCATTTTGAACCACAAACTGTGACGAATGGTAGATACTAGGTATGAGACACTAGCAGTCTGCACACAATATACAGACCGATTACAGGTAGTGCCGATTGCCGGCAGGGGGGATAAACAAATCCTAGATTATTTCTCCCCTGTGAGTAAGGAAAGCAAAAAATCCAAGTTACTTTGGTTTTCTTTCAACCACGACTTTTAAATTAGCTAAAGTTTAACATAATTAAACTTCTCAATAATATCAATCAGTCAGTATGTATCGTCATCTCTTCTCATACATCAAAATATGCGCGCTTGAACATCGAATAGATTCAGATACAAAACAAAATGTAGCAATCAATTTGTAATGTCGAGTTCAAAATAACGAGAATTTAGTGATCACAAGAGTCAGATAAAAGCAACTGCTTTATTCACTGCCGTTGCTGGTCTTGGAAAATTTCTCTAGCCGCCGTCTCCTTATTGCTTCATTATCATCGGGCGATCCTGTCAAGTTTCCACCATCATCATTTGGCAATCTGGACAGATAAAGATCGGTTTTGTGCATCAAATGCGTAATATAATACACTCACTAAGAATGATATTAGTAGACTCATTCACAAGTTTAGAAACAATACTGATGAGATTTGCCAAAAAATGTACATTTCACTATCATGTAACTTCGCTTACCTTCTACATAAAATCACTGATTTCACAGGGTGCCTATACCACAGTTTCAAGAAATGTATAATTCATAGTTGATATTGTGTAGTGGCATTGCGCTCAGAAATGAAAATATTGAAATAAATAACAGATACAAAACTATTAGTGCTGAACCTTTTTAATTCCTTGGGTTGCCATTGGTTAACTCAGAACCTTGATTGAATGAATAGTGTGTAGGTAGTTCATCGTACCAGCACCATTTTTGTTGAAACCTTCACATTCACCATATTGTAATTATAACAGAAACATTTTGGAATTAATAGTTGTGTGCGCTCTAAAATTATTGCTACTAATTATTTCATAAACCTAATTGATAGTAGTTAGATTTTTGTGGAATATTAGCATTAGTTTATAATGTTTTTCACCCGTTGTTGTGTTTAGTTTATTTAGTTTTATGACAGTTTTCTCCCCCGATTTATAGGGGGAGAAAACTGAGTTATATTTGACGTGTTTCTTAATGTAAAGTGTATTTGAAAATCTCGCCTTGATCCAATTCAGTTGATGTCACTAGATCAAGAGAATTGCAAGAGCTATTCTTGTGCCAATTTTCAACTTCTATCCAAAATTATTGAGCATGATAATGTGTATATATACTATACTGTAACGTGCAACTTTTTGGGCATATTATTGGTAAAATCCAGGATTCATCGAGCAATCCCATGAAAAGAATTGTTTGGACATTGGTCCGGCAAATAGTAAAATCGTCTCAGTGATGGTTACTTGGCGATAAGCACCCTTCTATTTGTTTCCTCAGCCTCCCATCACCTATTTTTTCTTTCCCTTCCTAGCGTGTTGTCGCTCTGAAGAAACAAAGACGGAATACACTGTTTTTGTTTTTTTGTTCACCCCGATATTCAAAACTATTTTCTGTCGACACGAAGTGATACGGTGCCAGAGTGTACAGAAAACCCTATGAAATCGCTCACTACTTTCAGCGTTGTTGATTCACAGGCCACAACTCAGTCTATCACACATTCAGGTAAACTAAAAAAAACCAACCTCTCCCAGACATTTTGTTCGATTTATTTTTAGTATGATTGCAATAAGTTGACTTTCTATAAGGATTCGCACAATAAATTACAGAAATGTACTGTTGCTTCAGTGTATATCAGGTACGGAAGAGTAACATGGTTGTCTGAAAAATTTAACATTGTATTGTTCATGAAATCTTCATGTTTCAGAGAATCCCGAATCTTTAAATGGCATTTTAGAAAAAATGAATTGTGTTTATAAGAGAAAGATTGTGGTAACAATTACAATTTGAGCAAAATTGGTTAAACTATAAATCATTCCCTCCCATCGCTACCTCACTGTTTTTGTCAGCTTGGTATAAGCTATTGCTGTAAGGATAGTAACTTAGACATTGTGTTAACTTGAGAGTATATGCTCCGACAACAGTCTCATCACATACCAAACTCTGCAATGAAACATCAAGTCCCTCTGCCAGGGATATTCTTCTTTTTTTCACTGTATGGATCTGTCACTTGTAGCAGAATGTTTACAAGTGAGAAATGTTCCAACACAACAAGCACACACAAGCAACACATGTTCAAGTCAACACATAACCCCACTACGCAGTTCAATTTATTTAAGTTATTCCATCAAATCAAGGGGAGTTGAACTAAAACTGAAAAATTCTATTCCCATTCCTCATCAATCACCTATGTGACACACTAGCAACTTAGCACTGTACCTGCTTGGAATTCCACCGCCCATTGTTTCAGTCATTGATATGCAATTTCCTGAAAACTGAGAGTTGTCCATCATTCAACATCTCTTTCAATAACTTAAGACAGAAGTCAATTTCACATATTTGGGATTACATACATCAACGGTGGTTATGAAGATTATTCAACAGTTAGAGTGTAAGTTTGCCCAACACCCTCCTCTTCCAGCTGCCCCCCCCTCCCCACCATTGCAGTAACACCAGTCATATCACGAATTTCAAAATAAAGTCTGCAATGACACTACAGCCCGGTGTGCAAGAAGCTTTTTAGTTTATTATTCATTCGAAATATACACCTATCTCAGGAAATTTGTTTTACAACTTCCCCCTCAAAATTTGACACTACATTTCAAGGCATTTAGATCCAAAGTCTGCAATGACCATCCACTGCCCAGGCAATATTTTACCATCAACGTGGTCTAAAAATTCGCTCTTTCCCACGAAAGTTCCACTTTGTATCTAGCTATGCCCATCTACTTGGCAATCCGATCGGACAAAACCAACAGATGTCATGGGTAAAACATGGTTTAAAAAAGTATCAAAAAACGAACTTGAGGCATTTTTATTGCAATCAGGTTGAGTTTGTTATCATTTCCTAAGTATTTAAAGGACTGCGTTTGGATGAATAACGGTCAAATCATAATACATAATATGTAATACGTAATAATTTTCAGCGTTATGGACTATTCAAATGCAAAAACACGTTTAAAACATCAACTCGAGAGAGGGATTGGGTTAATGGTTACTTCACATCAACAACCTGCAAATCGATCTCAAGCAGATTTCTCTCTTTCTAATAAGTAGAATATTCTTCCAAATATGGATATGATGGCATACACTATAAACAGGGATCAATGTCGTATTAATTTAGAAATAGTGAGCAGTAACTAAGGGGAATGGTAAATTTATGGGTAAATCCAAGCAACTAGCGAATCATCTCACATATTTCTAAATGTTTTCATGCGAACGTGTGTTGAGGTAGTTGTTTTTTATAAATTCCTGGTTGTGTACCAGTCTTTCAATGTCTTGACCATAAATGTCACCGGGATTAAAGACAGGTACTACGTTTGTCAGATTCTAATGGAAGATTCATTTTGATCAATGCCTGCTTTTTATGACAGGCTCGGCGGGCTCACCAATATTTTGATGTTGGGCTATTTCAGAACTATGAGACATCGAGACAAATTAGCTGAAACCTTTGGTCACTCTCAGCATTACAATAAGAGCTTGTAACCTTCTCGGGTGAATCCACTAAATGCGTAAGAGCAGCTGGATAATCATTGGAATATTATACAATGGCACTCACAGCTCAGGTGCATCAGCAATAAGAATCGAAGCTTTTTCTTCTGAAGCTAAGTTGATATCATCATTGACAGCACCAAATGCTGAAGCTTGGGGCAAAGAGGAACTAGAATCTGAAGCTGACTTTTCGGATTCAAGGACTCGATTGTCATTTTCACATGTAGGCTGCATTTTCGGACCAGTACCACTTGGCCCCGGAACATCCAGTGGGGTGCTAGATCCTGCAGTTTCAGAAACGTTGGATGAGCTGGATGAATTGGGAGCATGAGCTGTAGCTGGATTTCCATCATGAGGGTCAGCTGTGTATACGTGTCTTTGGCTGAAAGCACAAACATATTAATTAAATCAAGTTATCCAAGGGGAGTCCTAACCAAGCAACAAGTAGAAGAGGAGTTGAAAATACTTTAATGCGTGGGAGGGGGGAGGGGAGAGGGGGGAAAGCATAGATACCTAGCGGCAGCTGCAGCAGCACAATATTGAGCCATCATCATTACAGAAGTGTCCAACAGGACCTGAATATTTTGCAAGCACCTCACTCTTGCCTCAAGACCTTCACGAGTTTGCGATTCCATACGCCTGAGATCTTCCTCGCTTAGAGTTCCTGGAGGTGGCATAGGAGGGGGCATATCTGCAACAACCAGATAAAATGTCAAAACAATATTCAAAACTCGGTAAAACATTACTTATTGAAAGCATTACTAAATGAATCTAAAATCATCATTAACATGAACACCAACACGGCTCCTAGCTTATTCATTCCGAAAGTATCATATCTTAGAACTTTTAAATACAGGGCACCTCAGCAAGCGCCATGAAACGAATTTTAATGCAGAAAGTTTATGAAAATGCGTACCAAGTTGACACAATTTGAAATAAAAGATGCATTGTGGCTTTGATATGATGAGCAGGGGGCAGCTGCTTCCTCATCCGCCGCCCTCACCACTACCAATGGGACTAATCTGCTGGGGTTTCTGCACTCCTTTTGACTAATGCCATTGTTGCATCAATGCAATAACTGGTTATGTCCACTGTCAACCAATCTGATGATTTTCCCGCTTTTTTATTTTTCAATTCTTCACTAAGTTGAAAACCAGTTCAAACAAATGTACAGGTTTCTCAGGCACATTATTAGGGTCTGACAATCCATCAAAAGTAGAGCCTGACCCTGGACTAGGTCTTTGTTCTTTGACTAGTCATCCGGAGTGCTATTGATGACGTGATGAAGGCAGATTGATTAAACAAACAAACAGCTATTGCCTTCTAAGTTTAAATTTTACAATTGACTGATAGTGTCACACAGCCCCCACGAGAGCTTGCAGCCACTAATGTTGGTTGAACTCAATGTTATCGGGAGTAGCCAGGACACTGATTACAATGGGCCCAGCGATTCCTGGTATCTATGAGGTTGACAATGATACGGCTGATTCTGGAAGTAGCCACAAGACATTATTGACGGCCGTTGCAACTTGTGGAAAACGCTATTGGAATGACGTACAGACGCATTGGGACTGATACTGATAACAGGAAGAGTAAACAATAATAATAATAATAATATTGTGCGAGGAGAAAAGAAGAAGAAAAGAAAAAGAAGCCTTCTCTCAGTCTAGTCCAAGAGGGATATTTTGACGGAAGAAGCTAGTTGGGTTGGCAGAAGTGAGAGGATTGTCTAATTGTAATCAAGGAGCTGATAAAGTGAATGTTCAGTAAATGGTTGGCTTTATAGTGGTTGGAATTGAACAGATATCTGTTTGTGAGCATGAAGGTGCCATGATGCAAACTCTAAGCTCATTTTCTGATAGCTCGAAGAGAAAACAATTATGAGCATGGATTCATTGAAAGTTTTATAAACATCACTACAGCCATTCCCCCCCCCCCTCCTTGAAAATTGATGGATACGGCCCATAAAACTTATTTTTGAACAGTAATAAAAACACGAAGAATGAGCTCAATCTTGAAAAAAGCAACAACAAAAGAAGAAAGAATGAGCAAAATCAAAGCCTACAAGATTGACTACAGAAACTTTGGGATTATACTTGGAGCCAGGCAATAAATCAGTTAGACACATATTCCTCGTTCATATTTGGTATTCTGGCCTCATACCATGAATAACTATACATTACCATTTATTGGCTTGAGGAAAGCAATGAGGCTTGAAGATGGAACCTAGTGAGCTGTCAGTGGTGCGTGTTATGAAATTTACAGGTTTCGAAACAAACTTCATCAGGTAACCAACGTTAAGTAAGTTAATGAGCTAACAACTACAGACAGAGGCTAGTCAAACAGCTCATAATCTCTACAACTATTTTAGTAGCTACAACACTTGACCAACTATTGGCCAACAGAATTTCGAATTAATGCGTTTGACTATAATAGCACTTACTGAATGGCATAGCAATCGGGAAAGGGCAGAAAAATGGAGGCAGATTTTCAGGAACCAGTGGAGGAGCGTGACCTGGAGGAGGCATTGAAGTTCCTGATGGTTGGTGGTTTCGTTCATGTGTAGCTGCTTGTTCATTATCATGATTGGCTGGAAAATAAGAAAGCAGCTGATTTTGATAAAAGTGTACCATGAGTTCACCTTCAATAAACCCTGCTTTACAGATTTAACTTCAGTCTGACTGTCACAATACATGCAGGTAAATGAATATTCAAAGTGAAATGAAGAAGACAACTTCACTAACCCCTCAAACCCCAAACTGATGAGATACATTGCTTAGCTACCATCTCTTGCACAGAAGTTATAAAGGGTTTTTACGAAACTACTAACTCCCCAACTGATATCTCATAACAAATGAGAATCACTGATACATGAACCATGCTTTGAGTTTGTGTGAGAATAACTCAATAACTAGTGAGTTTCACATGGTCAAGGGGCAACTAAATAACTATGTACTAAGGGACACCTTGCACATATTAGAGCCATGTTCGAGCTAGTTGTAGAGAAGTTATTGAGCTTACTTCTGAAGCTGCACTGAGGTCAGTGTTACGAGAAGACTTTAGAACTTGGTATTTAACAGCAGATTGGATGCAGAAATGCCCATGGGATCTTTCCTAGTGTACTATGCTGTGCACAATATGGTTGCTGCAGTGAAAGCTTGAATACAAGAGCTGGTCGACAGTGGCCCACCGTGATGATGCAATGGGCCAGCCAGAAGCCAGAAGTGCTTACATTTGGCTTGGCAATTCAGAAGACTGAGGTACTAATATCTCAGACTAACAGATATCAAACATTTACTGGCTTTTCGAAAGAGCCTTGAAACCAACGGCAGCTTTCTACAGATACTGTAGGGACGGTACTGTGGACAGTGCAGAGCACAGGCTCTTGCTTTACCAAAGATACTGAGTTTTCTGATAGTGCTTCAAGATGATGATCAGGGGACACTACGTGTGGTACGCAGGTACCTGCTGAAAAGAGAGACTGCCTGGATATCAGCTGATGCCTTTGCGCAGTAAGTTTTGTCCGGGAAATAGAGAGAGGAGGAGGGATGACTCTCTACTAGGAAGAAGTGGCAACTTGACTAGTTACTCCCATCCTAAAGTAATGCAAAAAACAGTGGAAGACTGGAATCCATAGGTGCATGAAAAAATGTGCGGCTTTTAGTTAATGTACCTCACTCTACCATGCGGCCTATGCCAATAAAACCACACTTCCACGAGGAGTCTCAATGGAGATTTTCCATAGACAAACACACACTTCAATAAAAATAGGTAGAGCAGCATTAAACTGAGAACCCACCCAGCATCATTACTATTGCGGACATCTTTTTGAAAATGGCTAGCAATTAATTCGAAATTTAGAATTTTAAACTGAAATGTCATTTTTCATACATCAGAACTAATAATTACATACCCATTGGTGGTGGGTTGGGTACTCCCCATTGAAAATCTGGCCGTGGAGGCTGTTGAGGTACATCTTGGCGAGGCCTTTGAGGAGGAGCAGGTGGTGTTTGAGGAGATCCCGGAGTTCTTAAAATATTAAGTCGACAAGTAGGACATGTCTGCTGCCTTTGGAACCATGACCTTAAGCATGATGTATGGAATATGTGGTTGCAGGGCAATTTCTTTGAAGCTGAAACAGCCATTTCATTGAAGAGGTATGTTAGATAGATCATTTTCAAAACTGTCACCAACAAGTAACCATACTGAAGTACAAAATGAACTATGACATACTGTCTCACAATGAACGAGCACAGTCAAAATATATTTTCCCTCAGTTTTCTTCAACCTATCACATGCTATAAGAATGGCAAGCAAGGTGCCTTGTACGTTGTAGAAAGCAGAATCGAATATCCACTGGTCTTGAGGCATTGTTGTGCTGCATTCTTAACGCATTTGACTGAGCACAATAAATGTACTTTCCTAAGCTTCCGTGTCATCTAGTTCCTGTGTAGGTGTAGGTAAGTATTCTCTATTTATCTCTAAACTCTAATCACTATATATTGTTATTTTACACTGATAAAAAAATAGTTGAACTTTCTCACACGATTCTAGGCAAATGAGTGAGTGCATCATTGATCAATACTAGTTAAGATAGTGAAAGATTGACGTAGCCCCACGTCACAAGTCCCTTTTGAGATTTTCACCCCAGGAAGCTTACAGTAGGGGAGCGATCCTAAAAGTTGTTTACTCTCGATTAGAACATTCTTAAGGAAGAAGTGTATGCAACAACTCAATTAATGACGTCATACCTTCAAGAAGGTTGTTGTGCAATTAAAAAAGAAAAGTATTTCGTTGCCCAGGACTTTTGATTACCTAATTATACCAATAGAATACTGTTCTTTTTATAATGTCTAAATTTCAACAACTCAGCAATAATACTCTTATTTATGCAATTAACCCATTCAACGCGGATGAGGTAATATTACCTCATGACACTTAACTCCTCTTACGTTTGAGGTAATATTACCCCAAGGCCCTCTCGCATCGTACGTTTTCGTATTCGAAGGAGGGGATCTTCTACTTTAGGGGCTGCAGTGGGATGGGATAGCCTCCATTATGATTTTCTCAGTGCACCAGTACGCGCCGTTTTTCTGTACCTCTTATACCTGAGCCGCAATACACCAGAGAAGTACACACTCGAAAATCCTGTTTTTTCTTCAGTAGGGGAGTGTAGAGCGCTTGGAAGGTCCCGCATTGAATGGGTTAAACAATATTAATGAATGCCATAGCTTTAACATAGCCCAATCACTGTAATTCCAATTCATTTGCTGAAAAATGCCGCAGAATGTGCCTACATCAAATGCAACATTGACACTTCAGCGCAGTTTACTACACTACAAACATTTGGCATTACTTGCTTCTCCATGAAGATAGCTAGAACCTCACAACAGTCATACAGAGTAAAATGAATCTAGGCACATTATTGCAACAACTTTTCAGTTTTCAAGTACCATCTAGCTCACAATACATGATCTCTAGATCACCAAACCAAGCTACGTAAATACGCCTTGATGAACACATAAGTTCCTAATAGCTAAGCTTGATTGGCTGCAATTTGATTGGATCTGCAATCGTTAAAGGGAAAAAAGTAAATATAAGAGGTGAATGGTGAATTGTGTTTTCGTATCAATTCTCAGCTTTCCACAATAAATCACCTTTCTGGTTTCCACCACTGCGCCAAGTGACAATATTTGAGTAGCGTGTGACTTCTAATCTGACAATTCTCAAGATTAGAAGACTTATTCGGCATTATCCACCTCTTCATTCTAAGAAAAATACACTTTTGCGCCAGTAGTCTCGAACAAAGTAACCATTGTAAATCTCTAGAATTTCTAATGAAAGTTCATAATTTTTTTTTAAACTTCGTTTCCATCTCAGTAAACATTATCAGCGCAGATGACAGGATAAGTTGAAATTGAAAGCAAATCTGCGACTTTCCAACAGATCTACCCATTTTCAATCAGGGTTCATCTTTTCCCACAAACATCAGAATAAAAGAAGGCAGCTATGTATCATTCACCCTTTCGTACGCTATTTAGAATTTATACAAATTGCCAACAAGGCGACCCCCATCATCACACCTCAAATGTGCTTTCAATGAAATTCTTGATAAGGCCACCAACTGTGTGATCCATCTCATAATCGAAACACTCCGCATTGTCATAAGACCACAAGCCCACCCGAAGACAATTAGCTGAACCACTTGAGGGGGGTGGCTCTAACCCACCTCGCAATCATAAACTTCTCAAGCAAAAAAGACGAGGGTGATCACCGCCTTCCTATACGTGATGATAAAAACGTCATTATGGGCTAAAATCCAATTTCTGGCTAGAAACAGTGGAACAGTTCTGGTCGACATAGGACTTCTAAAACTGGAGGACTCGGAGCACATACTTACTCATTACTATGAGTTAAAAGGAATTAATGAAGAAACTGACTGATTGAACCTTTCGTATACTGCCTACCTACAAACTATTAAATACAAACTAAACAAAGAGAAATGCAATCCACAGCAAAAAACACAATAACATCCTGCTCTACAAAAAAAAAAAAAAAAGTCAACCTCTTCCATCTATACATTGTCCCTTGGCAAAAAGACAATCAATACATAACTGTTGCCACCAAGTACAGAGTTATCCTTTCCACCTCTGAAAATTAGACAGTATTGACTTTCAAAGGTGAGTGCCAGAAGAAGTAGTATTATAATTGCGTTTTAATGTTTTAGACTTGATGATTTTGAATACAATGTTAACTGTATTTCTCGACAAATATGACATCTCAAAACCCCGTAACATTTGTGAAGCAAATTGATTACAACAATTTGTTTAATCTAACAGGGGAGGAGTAATGTGGCAATAAGTGTGTAGCGTTTAACCTCTAGCCCGACGATTCAGTGGATTAGAAAACTTATTCAGCTCTCTTCACCAGTTGTCTCAAATGAGGTAACCATTAGGTAAATCCGTGGAGTTCCTAATTAATTATTGAAAGTTTTTAATAAGAATTTAGTTCCTCTATCAGTAAATGTAATTTTGATGTAACAATCTGAACTAAAAGTGTTTCTGCAGACAGGATTAATGTACCACCTGTGCAAAATATAATCCAGCTCAGTATGGAACATTTCTAATCTAATGACCCCTAGTAGAACTCCTCCTAATAGGTAATTTTCCAGTTTACCTCGACACTTGCAGTGTGATTTGAATATATTCATGTCAACTTTCACAAACCCAATACACTTTATTCACTTTTAAATATTCATGTACATTGGCATACTAGTAAACACTACATAAATGCAACCAAAGGAAAAATATGCATCCAGTGAAGTGTGGCATCGTGATTGTCTTAAACGAAGAAACCGTAGTAAATCTGTAAATCCCTAATAACGTTTTGACAGTTTTTACTTTCCTTAGTGTTTATGTAAGCACTTATAACATGGCATAATACGAGGGGGACTCAAAAATAACGAGACTTTTGTTATAACTGTTTAATTACTCAATATTTTTACTCCAAACTTCTATCCCCTTCAAAGTACTCCCCATTAGACTGGATGCACTTGTCCAGCCGTTTCTGCCACTGTTCAAAACAATTTTTAAATTCACTCACATTGATGCTCTTCAATCCCTCCAGCGATTTTTTTTTTACCTCTTCCACAGTCCCAAAACGTTTTCCTTTCAGGTCCCTTTTCAGTCTGGGGAACAGAAAAAGTCACACGGAGCCAGGTCGGGTGAATAGGAGGGTGGACGATCGGGGTCATGCCATTTCTGGTCAAAAATTGCTTCACAGAGAGGGCGGTGTGAGCTGGTGCATTGTCGTGGTGAAAGAACCAGTCGCCACTGCGCCAAAGATCCGCTCTTTTTCTGATGCTCTCCCTCAACCTCTTCAAAACTGCCAAGTAAAAATGTTGGTTGACAGTTTGACCAGGAGGAACAAACTCTGTGTGCACCACACCTCTGACATCAAAAAACAAATGAGCATCGTCTTGATGTTTGATTTCACTTGACGCGCTTTTTGGACGAGGTGACAAAGGGGTCTTCCATTGGCTTGATTGCTGCTTGGTTTCGGGATCATACCCATAACACCACGATTCGTCACCTGTGATGACCTTGGAAATAAAATCGGGGTCCTCTTCAATCTGATTTTTCAGCTCATGGCAGGCTTCAGACAGCAGACGTGGAACCAGTTTGGCTGCAACTCTTGTCATGCCCAAATCCTCTGTCAAAATCCTCTGAACCGTACTCCATGACAAGGTAGTCATGTCAGACAGCTGATCAATTGTCCTACGACGATCTTCACGGATCAGAGTGTTGATTTTTTCAACATTGTCGTCAGTCCTTGCGGTTGAAGGGCGCCCTGGTCGAGGTTGGTCTTCAATTGACATTTCACCTTTTTTGAAATGGGAAAACCACTCAAAAACCCGAGCCCTACTCAAGGCATCATCCTTGTAGGCAATTTGAAGCATTTCAAGTGTTTCGACGGCTGATTTCCCAAGCAGAAAGCAAAACTTTACCGCCCCGCGTTGTTCTCGGGCGTCCGCCATCACGTTTTCGCCAAAAGGGAAAAACACGTTTCACTGTAAAAATCGCTACGGTCGAACTAGTGCACTCACAGCTGGCTACCTTCGCATACTGACTCAGGAATGGTTGCCCTACGATCCCCCACCCCAGACGCCCCTCTCTTTCAACTTCCAGCCCCGTGACAGAGGTAGTCTCGTTACTTTTGGGTCCCCCCTCGTATGAGGCTGCATTATAAATATCATGGATTTTTGTTTTGTTATGTTCCTCGCACTGCCATTTTTTGTCATATTCTTATTTATTCTTTTAAGATATTTTTGTATTTTTACTAAGATTTTCTTTTTTATATGTTTATGTGAAACGCATTATGTCAGTTATGTGTTTTGCTATCACGTTACTAGTAGCCATTAGTCTTCAAAGTGTTTTCATACACAGCACTAATTCATAGGAATGCTGGAGGATAGTACTTCTAGAGGAGAGCACAGAGATAAAACCAACAGTCTCATTTGGTAGACAGCCTTACTGTGTAGAGAACTTGAATGATACCAACTTCCATAATGAAATTCGAATTGAGTTGTTAAGGGAGTTGTCACCATCCCACCAATGCTTTGAACCTCCCTCACAATCAGTTCTCTAATTTATATTGTTAGATATCCGGTGTAATTCAATGAGTGTGCCTATTCCTCACACATCAAACCTATTCGAGTACCTCCGTTTACTAGATGAAACACAAATTTTTTGCATAACCGAAAATAATTGTGAAACTGCAATCCTCGCACAAACTGGACAAAATTCAATTAAATTGATTCAGCATTAAGCCATTAAGGCCAAAACTTGATTCAAAGTAAGAACATCTCACCTGAATGCATCTCTTCTCTGCAAATAATGCATACGTTATCTGCAGCAGCTAGCTCTTCAGGTGTTGCGTCAGGGTAGAGCGTATTCATGTTTCTTATAGCCCTCCTCGACATTATAACATCATTGATAGCTTTTTTGAAAGCCCTAAAATAGTTCATAATAGGTTTTCAAACAACATGAATGCATCAAACCACAAAATCAAATGAAAATGAATGAATATCAACAGTAAACTCAGCATTTGTATAGTATCAACTTTTTCTAGAACTAAAAATATGAGCTTGTTGCAATTAGAGGACAGTAAAAAAGAAGGTAGTGAAATTCAATACTTGAACATTCTTAAAGGCCTTTGAATTCTTTACTGTAACTGTTCAATTTGGATTGATAGCTCATCAGTTTTTGGGGGAAAACAAGCAGAGGGCATCAACTCAAATCATTATGTGAAACTACCTAACGGTTTACTTTCGTAAGTTTAGACCATGGGCCAAGAGACTGTTACGAGGGGGGTTTGGAGACATTTGGGGACCTGATGACTCAAACAAAAATTAACAGGAATTGAGCAGAGCTCACACTCTCAATTGCCCGACTTTTGTCGGGAATTATGCGCCATTGTCTTAACCACTAGACCACAATCGCCTAGCGCCTTTAAAGGGAGTCAGGCAGTACAACAACAGAGTAGCTCGCGCTCTGCTGTAATTTTTGCCTGAGTCAGCAGCTCCCCAAACATTTCTAAAATCCCCTTGTAACAATTCTTCTATGAAACAGTTTACTAACTCAACAGTTTGGAATCCTATCATTTTAGTTTCTTATTCATTCTAATAGTCCCCCCCTCCATTCAAAATTTGACACTTCACATTTTGAGGCATGGGGATTCAAAATCTGCAACGTCTATCTGTCGTCAGAGTCTGTTTTTCCACTTTAACAGGGTCTAAAAGATCTGTTCCATTGAACAAATTAGCAAAAAAAGAAATTTTGGTAGTTTTATTGCAATTACGTCCTGTTTGGTATCATTTCCTCTGCATTTTTTGATGCTGAGAAATCGAACGGGTCTCAGAGGTGTAGGACTGTGTCCTAATGAACAACAGTAAAATCAGTCAATATAGTGAGGTAAGTTTTACTACTTGAAGGAACTCGCGGAACATAACAGCGAAAATCATCATTTCTTTCATCACGAGTGAGACTGTATCATTCTGTGCAAGATAATAATAAACGGTTGTGTAATAATTCGCAGCAATTTTCCTTGTGAGTCCTTTACACCAAGCAACTGATCCATTGGCTTTGGATGACTTAAAGACCTACATTTAGGACATAGTAGCCAACATGACCATCACTAACTATTGCTTTGGAACCAGACGAGTAAGCTTCAAAATATAATTCAGCCAGTGCAACTTTGAATGTTGTTTTCACATAATGAAATAAAGAATTCATCCATCCACTCTCATGTTTTGCAATATTCAAACCTTAGTGTACCCCATTTTACGTAACCTTTACTTTAGCTTACGTAGCCTTCACGAATAAAATAAATGGATATTATGAGACCAAAATCATACTCACCTAACTGTGTAGTACATTGGTCGGAATGCGAACAGTGGTAGAGTGTAAATCCTTACCATGATGATAACAAATGAGAAGTACAAAATCACCTTAATGAATCCTGGAAGCCATAAACAAAATTAATGCTTCAATATAATTTTAAAACAAAACTTTCGCCTTATTTCTGCTGCAATAATGTCAATTTACAATATGCAGACATGGATGTGTTATTACAATGAAAAGTGTAATAACACAGTAACGTCTGAAGAGAGCAATAAGGACTGTCACAGACCAATATTGTCGGGTCACAGTTTAAATTAGACTGAATGAGTATACTACTTTGGAGATACTTCAGTGTTGTCCTCTCAAATGACAGTTTTAGCTAGTTAGGGAAGAATCGGGATGAAAAAAATTACATTGAGTAGTTGGGATAGGGCATTTTGTATTCGATCATACACGTGAGCGGTTATAGAAAGAGATAATGAATGACAAGTAGTCCTTTGTGCATATGTTTGAATTCAACTTGATGACAAAGGTGAGCAAGATTACAGTATTTCTGTTGGTTCCCCTGAAGCAGATCATTGTAATTGGACAAACGCTCAATACACATTTAAATTTAAATTCTTCAACATTTACATTCTGTTTTTTCTACCATCGATACGTAGAAGTTTTTGATGTATGTTGTATTTTTAATTCAACGAAGGAAGAGGAGGGAGTCGTAACAAAGTTGTATACCTACAGTGGAATACATCAAATTTTGCAGTGTTGATGAAGTGAGCCTCCTCTTTATTTTTCCTTTTTTTCTTTGCTGTTCGTTTTCCCTGGCCTGATGGTCAGAGCCCTTATTGTTCGTGCTCTGCAAACCTAACTGACCTCTTCCTCATTGGTCCTCACTACCACCACAAGATTTCTTCATCACCTCTCTTCACTTGACTTCTCCCATCACTCTGTCAAATTCACAGCGAGAGTCAAAATGAAGCCAACTGCACGCAGTGTTTTCTATTACCAGGGTCAACATTCGAAGACGCCAGCGAAGAAGTTTCCACATTAACTCCTTCTCTGGACGACTCATCATCTGGAACCCCCTCGTCTTCGACTTCCAGACACCACCCAACCGCCTTCACTGTCTCTTTACTGCAGTCTGAGTTGAGCCTTTTTTTCGCCCCCACACATAGTCAGATCTTTCTTTCTTTTTTCTTCTCCATTTCCTCTGTTTGCCAACCACACTGCATAGTCCCATCAGTTCTTTCCTCACAAAGCATTCAATTCATTTTACTGTAAGGAGCTCCTAGAATAAATTATTTCATTTCGTTTGATTTATTTTCGTTTTATACCGATTTACTTGAAGTAATAAATTTTCGTTTTTATCGCATTTGAAAATGGTTGGATAATTGGTAATTCAGCGCCTGAATTCATCTTCCTCCACCATGCAGAAATTCTCATAAGTCAGTACTATCCGATGTAACTTACCCATAACAAGTTCAGTGTAGAGAAGGAAGACAGCTTTATTTTCCCATGGCATCTCATGGAAATCGTTGACGTGGAATGCATATTTGATCACTATATTCAGGACTATGGTGAGAAGAATAGCATATTCAAACCCAAACACTAACTGAACAGAAGCTCCTTTGTTCAATGTTGATTGATATGCGTGAATCACAAAGGTGATATCCAAGATTCCAAGTACGATCAACAGAGCTGAAACAGCAAAGTCACTATTTTGAATGTGTGCAAAAGTACAAAAACCCCAGGCCTACAAATACAAAAGGTAAGTCAGTAGCCAAGTAAAAATACTGGTGGAAAAACACTATTCATAATACCCTAGGTGCAACTACTTATTTCTAACTATAGTTATCTTTTCATGTCCTGAATACGGCTAATGTGGGAACGTGGGTTTGAATGGATGTGTCGTAAGGGTGGTTTCCACCGCTCTGTGCGTACAGGATCATCGTTTACCTATAGTCCCCTGAGTATTAACATACTCACATTCTACTTGTTACCCTTTTGGTTTTAAAATATTTGGAAAAAGAACGAATGGAAGATTACACCATTCAAAATGTTGAGGAAAATAATTATCCGCATTCTACTGAGATGGTTAGGCTACCAGCAGGTGTTCTGTGTGATAATAAATCAAACATTTCATGAGAAGTGTTTATATGTTAACAGCAGCCTTAAGAATGAGAGAACAATACTGGTAAGCATGTCATCTGTTGATGTGAGAGCACATTTTGGTTTATTATTCATACTGAATAATAACCCTATGTTTTCGGCTAGGAAACATTTTTTACGACCTCCCCATCAAAACTTCATACTTTACGTTTCAAGACATGGGGATTCCAAATCTGCAATGTCAAATTCCAAATCCGCCCTCCAGGCCACTTTGTGCCTTTAATGTGGTCTAAAAAATCCGTTCTTTCCCACAAAACCCCATTTGGTATCTAGCTGTGCCCGCCATCTCGGCAATTGGATCGTACAAAGCCCATGGTTGTTATGGACAAAAAATAGTTTAAAAAATTAACAAAACGCAGTATAATCGCAAATACGCTGTGTTTCGTATGGTTTACTAGTATTTTTCGATGCTGAATCGAATGGGATGGGTCTCGGAGCAGTAATACTAGGTCAAGCTGTTCATGAGAATAATAACCCGTTGTGTAATAATTTGCAGGGATTTTAGGTTATGGGTCTATCAGCAGATTTGACTGCTTTAGAAGTGAAAGTGTCCATTCACACTGTCACTGACTAAAACTTCTATCGAAAAGTATGCACGACTGTGATTACAAGTGCGAATTGTATTCTCACGTTTCTGAAGCCCAAAAACAAAGATAAGTGTTATTTTAAATTCAACATATCAGTCCAGGGTAGCAATATATTGTCGTTGCTTCTCATGCAGTTCACTGTCTAGTACTTACTCGATTTCACACGTCGCCATTCTTTGTTTACATTTGGTCTAACGGCCTCAACTGTTACTGTGAACTATTATTCTGAACTGTTATAGTGAATGGTTATCATGAGCTCTTTTGCCATGAAATTTACCCATGATAGTCAGGATAATGTAATTTTACCCAACTCCATTCATTTTAAGATTAAGCTCAAATATGACGCCACATTGCGTTCTTACTACTGATGATGACCCAACCATCAAAATTGATATAAGAGTGTAACTCAAATTTAGACGAAATAGACAATCATCATAACTCCATTCTATTATTGTGTGTACTCAATTCATACAAAACATTATGCCTGATTTGAATGGTGCTGTAATGTAAGCATGTTAACAAAAATATTTCTCAAGAAAAAAAGGATTAAATGAAACTTACATATTATCCGCACGTGGAACAACCAAGAAATAACGGGGCTTCTTTCCATCTGTAAATAATTGGAAAGAACTTAGATTAAAACCAGCTTTACTTCTGACTATGGGGCACATGGAGCCTCAAAGTGGGAATCATCACTGTATATGAAATTCGGATTATGAGCTTCTACATAGTCAAGCGAAATTAGATGCGGAAGGAGCATCATTATTGTAAGCTTGTTAACAAATTAACAGAGAAATACACCACAAAAATGCAAATATTTCCTTTTTCCGGATTTAAAATTCTGCTTATCAAACTTTGATTATGCATGTTTTTTCATCAAATGGAAACTATAAAGCAATCTCCTGGAATTCCAGATTTGACTCCAGGAAAACCCATTATTCCATTATAAAGTACAGAAACTCAATCAAATTGAATGCTCAAATTCGAATGTGGAGTACTTACAAAATCGACCCTCTCATCAGCAAGCCAATGGAATGATTTGAGAAAAAGGAGGAGAGTAAATAGTGCAACAAATTTGGGACTGAAGTCATCTCTAAACACAGTAAATGCAAGGCAAGTTTCAGTCACTGCATACCACGATCTTTCCATCAAATGCTGCAATGAAAAAGCAATGTTATAATAATTATGGAACACTTGTGGACTAGCCCTCACTTTAATAAAATTAGCGGAGCAAGGTAAGAATTGTCCAATTTGAAATGATGCAGTTATTGAAACTGCCATAGGAACTACATAATAGTTAGTGTGTAGCTTGAGAGAGATAACTGATAATTATGATTTCAAAAATGATTTTTCGGAAAGAAGATTAATACAGCTATTATAGGTTCACTGAAGGAAACCGATTGAAGCTTCGAGTTTGTGATGTGACTATTTGATACATAGGAACATTGCAAATTAAACTTAAGCGAGACCAAGCGCTTCAGTTCTACTGTGAATGTTACTGCACACTTTTCCACACGCATTGTCCCTTCAAAATTCATTATTTGCCATTCTTTACAAGCGTTAAATTCTTGAAAGTCTCTTTTCCATTAAATCAAATGTTGAAAAAGAAATTAAAACTTTTTTTAAAATCATTTTCCCTTTACCAATGGTGTAACTTACATGCCCAATAAATCACGTAATTTGCTACTCTGCCCTTTAAGGTATTTATGAATCGCAAACATATTTATCCGACCCTTTGCCATAGTGCAAGAAACCCGTGAAACAAGCAAGCATTGGCGAACATTATGGTATCTTGAATCATGGTAAGTTACTGATCCACCTGTTATTGTCAAGAACTTCTTGTTCAAAGAAAACAAAGACTGATTTACATCATGGTCCACGGCACAAGATGTCATTGCACTGGTAATGTTGAATTAGACTCCATGATTTTGTGTAGTCAGCATTGTATGTGTGAGAGCTATGAACAGGTACTTGACATCCCTTTGATGTCAATGAAGCACTTAATGTATTAGTCATCTTCAAAACCATGGCAGTTTAGTAATGTCTGTCACCTCCCATTAGAGCTCTAACGTCAAATAGCATGCACTTCATTCTTACCTACACAAATATTACAACAGTAAAAGAAACAAGATTAGTACCTCAAGTTCTACAGCTCGTAGTTCTCCAAAAAATATTTTCCTCATCAACTTTCCTGACAATATGACTAGTATCAAAGCTTGAATATAAATTACCTGTAACAGACAGATTTGGTATTCAGTAGTCTGGGTAAACAAAAATATCTTCATCATATCACGTAACACAAGTAAGAGCTAAGTGATCACTCTGCTACGTCACATGAATTATCATTACACAACATTAACACATAAAGTATTAGAATGAAACACTTTTTCCATTGTGTTATACTACCAAGTTTTATCAAACCAGAAATAGTAAAGAAACTAGTCCTTGTTCATACAAACTAAAATAATAATATGAGAAATTGAATGAAAATTAAGTGCTCGATGAATTAAAGCATTCTGAAAGTCATCGTAGTTTAGACACAAATGGCTATTGCAAGATGAGATGAAGTTGAAAGCTCCTAAAGATGACATGGGCTGAAGAAGGGCAAATTCAATTGGTGTCAGTAGGCTAAGTTTCGTCCTGAAGCATTATATAAATTCCTTCTCATTCCTGGATCAATTGGATGTCAGGATAATCATTATTCTGAGACTTGAAAACTTTGAGGAGAAACGATATAACAAGCAGGACACTGATGACCTGAGTAAATAATAGGTGACGTAGTTAGATCAAAAAGGTGAGACCCCTACGCGTGATTCACTTGTTTTCATCAGTGATAGTTTTCACAGGTAGATGGTTCTTTACAGGTCAGTTGTCCAGTCGACATTAGCTTTAGCTACTATTGAAGTGTGCACTATTAATGTTCTGGGATGAGTTAAAAGGAGGAGTGAGTTGAAGCAGTCTATAACTAGAAGGGGCTAGCAGTCAGAAAGATAAAAACGAGATGAGGACTCACAAAAAATATTATATAATCAAAAACTCTTTCTATTTTTAACATGCTACTCTAACAAAATTCGGGTGAAACAAAGAATATGGACCGACCGCTTGATAACGCTACGACTGCATGTATCGATAGGTCGCTTGATAACGCTACGACTGCATGTATCGATATCAATCCGTTAGTTATCTCATATTTATTTCATATACCCATTCTTAATTTCATTGAACTTTGTCTTTGTACATTTAAAATAATTATATAACGGGGTATTAAATAATGAACATTAAATAATTGGCATAATCGTACAGCTGTCGTTATTTCTAATTTCAAACATGGCTAGTCAAGCCTACGATGCCGGGCATATTGATAACCAGACCTCGGTCATGATATATCGATATATTGCCTTATCAGGTCCATATTCTTTGCTTTTACCCAAAATGTAAGTGAACCAATTGTCCTTTACAAACAGAAATGAAAGGTGGGGGTGACACTAGCTGTTGGCTTTTCCTCACAATGACAATAAAAACTATGTTGTCTTTCCTAGCATGAATGACTATGATTTGCCACTTGTTAAGAGAAGTACGTAGCTAGCAGGAAAAACTTATGGTTAGTGGCAATCAAGACATGGCTTTCAAACTCACTCAATAACAAGACAGTCAAGAGTTGGTTTTATAGGTAGTTATCTATAAAATTTGCTTCAATTTGAAAGTTCATTACATTGGTATTAAAGGAATGCATCAAAGTTGTTGCAAGTTGTTATTAAGCTTTATAAGGAAGTAGATAGGAATCATATTGAATAATTTCTCCCTGTTATAGGTAGTGCCCTATGCTCTGGAACACTAAAGACGAGAACAATTGTAATTGGAACGTACCTAAACCGTTTTCTAATCTGCCATGGCTGTATTTTCGTTTAACGGAGGTAAATTTATTGAGGTGATTTATTATGTTCCTCCCACCCCTTTCCAAGCGATGAAAATCGCCAATATCCGTATTTTCGCGCCCACAAACATCCCGAACAAAACAAAAAAAGAACCAGCTTTTGGTTTTTTATACGATTACAATACTTTCCTTACCCTCGAGGTCGTAGAAAGCAAAAATGTGTACGTGCATCACTGGATGTATTCGAATACATAAAAATCTGGGTGAGACAAAGAATATGGACCGACCGCTCAATAACGCTACAACTGCATGTATCGAGAGGTCACTTGATAACGCTACGACTCCATGTATCGATATGCGTCTGTTAGTTATCTCATATTTATTTCATATACCCATTCATAATTTCATTGCATTGACTCCTTTTCATAGTCTTTGTACATTTAGAATAATTATATAACGGGGTATTAAATAATTGGCATAATCGTACAGCTGTCGTTATTTCTAATTTCAAACATGGCGCTACAGCCTACGATGTCAGACATATCGATAACCTGACCTCGGTCGTGATATATCGATATATTGCCTTATCAGAGGGAGCGGTCCCTATTCTTTGCTTTTACCTGGAATCTAATGATTAGAAAAGACAAGAGTGAATTTTGATTATAATTAGATGTATGCTCTAAAATAGCAAGGAATAGAAGTTGCAGCTGTATTCATCAGCAAGTTAGAGGTACACTCTTCGCTGCAGTAGTTGACATGTCATAAATATCGCCCATGTACCTCGACATTATCAGAGTAGATTCACTTGAGCGAAGACTTTTTCGACTCAACACTCAAGTTCAGCAGCACCAGCAAACGGAGTGTATTATAACGTTGATTGTTTACTGCTGTTTGATTAATCAATTAGGAATTTACCATAACTGTCCCCAATGGTTATCCCACCAAATGCGTAATAACTGATAACCAGCTACACAATCCGATATCAGTGATAGCAGTAAAATACGAGTTTTTAACTTTGAATTGACCAGACTACTTGAAAAAAAATGCACTAAAAACCTTATAGCTACGTTTTACTGCTTTCAAATGCAGCGTAATAAGTTGACAAGGACACGTCACCTCAACCTGGACTTTGACCACGGCATTTTAGTCGTCGCTAATCACTACTATTCCGCCTTAACATCGAAAATAAATGGTGAGAACGGGGAGATGAACATAAATTTTCAGAAAAGTCGATGAGGTTTCCGCCAGCTTTCGGTTCAATGAGCAGCAGTTTGAAAGGTGAAAGAGCTGTTTCTAGCGCGCGGGCTTTTGAAAATGAACGTTGAATAGGTCAAATCCTGAGAGGAATAATGAAGGGCAGATAAAATCGAAGAGGCGAAGATGAGGAGAAATTGATCGAAATGAGTGGAGCGGGGAAACAAAAGAGCATCCAATTGGCCGGTAATACAGTTAACATTTACGTCGGCAGATCACTTTCATTTCACATTCAGTATAACGAAATACTTACGGCCATGCAGGGGTTGGATTTCGTGATATAAACGACTGAGGGGTAGAATTGCTTTTTCTGATAGTAAGCATTGCCGATCACAACAGTTGTGAGCAGCAGGCTCAGAACTGTGATCCCTAAATTCCTCATTTGTTCGTCCCGTCTCGTTCGTTGGGCTCAAAGTTGAGGCAGACGCCGTTTCAAATAAACTTCATCGCTGAAAATGAACGGTCGCCGACTACCAACGGACAGACTGAAGCGAATTATTCGTGGCACAACCCAAAACAAACTCGTTTCAGTAGGACAAACCTCACATCTACCTCCTCAGTCACTGTCAGTATCATCGAGTCTTTTATCAACGACGGAGTGGGGGAAACACATCGTGGATGAACTTCACCGGCTAAACGGAGCCCAAGAGCGACCTAGCGGCCTCCGATGGAACTTGTTACTCCGACGCGACGGCGCAGACGCGATGGCGGGAACTCGCTGTCGTTTAAAATGTACTGAATTGATGAAACGACACCGTGTGAAATCACTGATCTTCTTGTTACAGTACAGTTTCCTTGTTATAGGTCGATAGTAGGAAGAGTTCTTATTAAAAAATAAATCTTTATTTACAGCTTCACAGAATACTACGGTTTATTATTTTCTTGCATAGTCCCCATTCAGTCCAACTTATTTGCAAATTACATATTTTTGGAGCACCTCTAAAACCAATCAGCATCGAAAAATACTAGTTAACCATACTCAACATGACCTGACGGCAAAGGAACAACAAAAATTGAAATTTTCTAGGCAAATAGAATTGGCGTAGTATAACAAATTGAGCTGATGGCTGGTTGGAGTGAGATGGCAGTTTCAGGGAGAAATTATAACTGTCACTATATAGTCCCAAGAGTTCCTACAAGTCCCTTGCCTCACTAAATGTACTGTGGTTTCAGGTCTGTTTCCTTACTAAATAACTGTTCCTAAACCCTCGACGATGATTATATCACTATAGACAGTGGATCCTGGTTCTGGGTTATCTTCCCAGGAGCATGCCCATGCTACCAGGCGCGACCACGGGTTGTAGATAGTGGAAGGGCCACGGCATTGTCCCCAGGGGCATGTCTGCGGCCAGCTGTGAATAAGGTCAGCATGCTGACTGAATAACCAGCCGCGAACAATGGGCAAAACCCAAGAGATCGCAGAAGATATCCTGAACAAAGGGCTCAAGGGCAAGCGGATCTACATTTTCTCAGCGGCCTGCCTTAAAGGCCATCTCAGCCTATAGTTTTAGGTCTGAGCTGGCATGGGAATGCCTCCATGCGCTCAAGCAGCTCGGCACCCGTAAGATGCTATCCCTCATTTGGGTGCCGGCTCACAGGGGGCATGAGGGCAATGAAAAGGCTGACCGCCTCGCGAAAAGGGGTACAGAATCCCTACCCATCGGGCCTGAACCACACGTGGGTCTGACGAAAAGTCACCTGAACCGTCTGGTTGCTCGATGGGAGATACAGGAAAATGGCGCCCATTGGCATCGCCAGCCACGACTAAGACAGGCGAAAAGGCTTGCCATGCCTTCCTGTCAAAGGGCGAAGGCGATGCTGACACTCTCTAGACAAGATCTGAGAGCACTGATAGCTTCCTCACCAGGCACTGCCCACTCAGATATCACCTCAACAAGATGGGCATCTCAGAGGCGGTGGAATGCAGACTCTGCAGTGAGGAGGACAAGACAGCAGAGCATATCCTATGTGAATGCCCTGCGTTGGCAGCAAAACGCTTTGAATACTTCAGTCAGGGGACCACTGAACCCCAAACTGTAGCGGACTCTGCGGTGAAGGACATACTTGGCTTCCTAAGGGGGGTGGGTATGTACGACGCCTTCTACTAAGAAAGGGCCAGCGTCACAATAGGCCCATATGCGGCCGCAGTGACAAAGGGACTTGTCCCACACGCCTTCAGGTCAAAAAAAAAAAAATAGACAGTGGATGGCAGATAGACATGGCAGATTTGGTGTAGAAAGCAATAGTTTGGTGAATTTCTCAACATTTTGTACTGCATTCTCCAACAATTTTTATCCTTTTTGAATTCCCGTTTTACATTTCTCTGTCGTAGGAAGTAGGGTTACATAATCAGCTGAAGAAATATCTGGAGGGGCGCAACACACAACTGACTTCACCCTTCATATTCCAGGAGCTAGTCCAATATAATTTTCATGCAACTTGTAAAACATAACATTCTACAGAGTCCTGAGTATGTGTGTCTGTGAACGATTTTTAAAGAAAACCAACGTACCAAATCACCTCAAATTTCATATCTTGCCGGCAGGTTACCATGGGACGCCAAAATAAGGGTATGAACAAAACCCACAGAAATTTAACTATAGTTATCATAGTGATCAAAACACCAAATATTTTTTTTCTCAAAAACGGCTATAACGATTTTGATTAAAATTTTTATATTGATAGCTCTCAATAAGGCAACTATACCATGAAATTCCCATTTGTGGGAAAATGACGAGAGCAACACAATAAATTACCAAAACTTTCGACGAAATCGAATTTAGCGCGGCTTATAGATAAAATAACCGTACCAAATCAGCTGAAACTTGATGTCTAGCCTACAGGTTATCATGGGACGCCAAAATAAGGGTATGGGCATAATCCACCGAAAGTTAACTATAGCTATCATAGTGATCAAAACACCAAATTTTGTTTCGCAAAAATGGCTCCAACGATTTTGATTAAATTTCTTATATTGATAGCTCTCAATAAGGCAATGATACCATAAAATTCCCATTTGTGGGAAAATGACGAGAGCAGCACAATAAATTATCAAACTTTTCGACCAAAAGCGTTTTTAGCGCAGTTTTTTCCTTATGAAGACCGCTGGAATGTTAGTAGAATGCTAAAATAAATTGGTATTGTAATCCAATCCAATACCTAAAGGGTGGGTGTTTAAAAACGCTCATGGAATGCATGGGGCTCACTCCAGAAATTTCTGAATTTCAGCTACGCCCGTTTCGCTTACTATCAGTTCTAAACTTTTTACCCAATAACTCTGCAAAAGTAATTACTATCCTTCTTCAAAAAATTTGTGTTTACAGCCTCATTGATTATCTGTGTACCAGTTTTACTCAAGTTAATTATCTGTGTACAGTTTTTTAATCTGTTGTACACAGATAATTATCTGTGTACCGATTGCTCAATATTGGTCCTGCAATGAGTACGAGCTGCACAATAAAATCTGGAACTGTAAGCGCTACCGCTTCCTGCTGCCGTAAAGCGTTATTTAACCAAGTTCAAATTAACTGAGTGATAAATGAATTGATTAAAAGGAATTAGCCATGCACAAAGTGAATTGACGTAGATCTAAGGAAAGTTGTGTGTTGCAACGCACCAGATATTTTGGTTCTGGATCGAATGGAATGAATCTCAAGAGTGTGAGGGACTAAGCTGTGCTAGAGAATAATAGACGGTCGAGTTGCAGTATTTTTGTTTATGCTTCTATTCTTTCGTCTCTAGTTTTATTTCACAAACCCCAGTATTATCTTTCCTCTATCATAAACTTCAATCAGGAATTACTAATGGTAACATTGGCCAAGAAGGGGGTGGAGTGGAGCTCGGACTCTGTCATGTCCTCCTAGACATACAACATGTATGCAGTACGGGAAAATATTTTTTAAAAGTTGCGTTCTTGTTACTGATGATGACTTAACCGTCGAAAGCGGTCTATAATTGATGTTCAAATTTAGTGGCAATAGACAAGCGTTCTTTTTCCGTTTTATTATTTAAAAAAAAAGATTTCTGTTATGATGTTTTTTCCCGTTAGGCGTAACAAAAGTTTGGAAGGCTAGACCTGTTTTTAAAGCTTTGAGTTATAAAAGTAATTTCATTGGTACTTGACATTGGACATTAAATACCCGCGCGAACCAGAAAAGCTATCTTCGTAGTATGTCGTGTCATATATTAGGTGGTAAGAATATAACAATATGTTGTTAGGGTGAATTCCAAGGAGGTCGGTTTTATAACTTCCTTATGATGTCGATTCCCGCTATCATCATTGATGACAGTTGCGGCGATTCGCTATCAACTTCTATCTCTTTAGACCCGCGGTTTCCAATTTCTTTTAGAGCGTTTCTCGGACGTCTTTGGTCGTTTCCCAAACAAGTTCAAAATGGACTACTTCCGTTAATCAGTGAACTTGCAGTTGCGATGACACCGGTTTAGTGGCATGTTCGACCATTCTCTCGCCAACTCTAGTCGCCATTCAAATGCTTTGTCACTCTGACCTGCGTCGCCGCCGATTCCGATTTTGTTGACTAGTCAATTTCTTAGCATAATGTGGTTTTTGTACATAGTTAGTTGGATCGCGCTCGTGATTCAGCTTGCTTTCTTCACTGTTGGACTTGGTGAGTTGCCTTTGGTGGATTTTGACCTAATATTTTGATGATTCCGCAACATTTCTCATGTTTGGGCGCCGACGTAAGAACCAAAAGATTCCAATTAGGATGTTGAGGTTAATGACAAGAACAGGCTTGTGTTGTTACCTCTTATCACTTATCTCGATACAACAAGCCTCTGACGATTCGGTGAAACGAGTCAGCAATTGTGCAATGGCCCTTCCAGAGCTACCGATCGTGGCTATATTCAGGTTAAGTGCTGGATCAAATCAGGAACTAGGAAGTCGCAAAGTCGGAGGTAGTGATAGGATATAGAAGGCCAATTATAGGGCTTGTAGCTTGAATCGTTGGGGTGGCCGAGTGCGTTGGGGTATAAGGCTGTCTACTCCTCTATCTAGGGGTAGGGACAGAGGACTCTGGTTCAACCCCCAACCTGGGGAGGTGGGAAATGGACCCCATCCAGCCAGTGCTTAGGTCCTTGTTCCCTCAGCTTAGGTTGACTCCTTGTAATCAGTCTTTCTTTCCCTACTCATTCTACTTCCTCCCCCAATGGCATCATTGTAGAAATATATGATGAGGCTAGCTTACTAACTGGCTGAGGTTGCACACAAAGACCACAAAGGCTCTGGCCCTTCTCTAAAGGCTTCTAGCTAGTGCTACACGTTCCACTCTGAGTGCCCTGGGAGTGGTGACTCCCTCAAGCAAAGATTGGCATCCTGCTCATAATTTAAGTTTTGGTAGAGTATACGAGGAAAACATTCTACCAAGTTTTACTGAAACCTACAAAACTGTGTTCTGCAGTGATATGGTCACCAGGAGTATGATTTGACTGATGTAGTGTGCTTATACAAAACGTTTATCCCGAAAGAAAAATCTGAAGTGATGGTAGGACTCTTTCACTGACCCTCAATGTCAACCTTCTAATACCCTGTTGGCCAAGAATATTTCTTCTTTAGCATTGTAATAGCTGGGGCTAGTCAAATTGATTACTCTCAAAGGATTCATATTCACAGTGTGTGCATTTTTCAGCTGCTGGCCTTTACTATGTTGCTGAAATGGTTGAGGAGTACACAGCAATATCGAAGAAAGTCATTACAACAATCACACTGGTAAGATTGTGAGCATACTACTATATTTTCACCCCATCTACTGGTAGGATTGAAACAAAACATTTGTTTGAAAATGTGCTGTATTGAGAAACAGACAAAAACATTTAGGTATTTGTTAATTAAATCATCTATGGTAAGGGGTTGATGTTGGGTCTAATTGGATAACTTCATAATATAATACTGCCTAATGAATCGCAATAGGTTCTTTATTTTAATGTACAATGTAGTACAGTTGAACATCATGCTTATGAAGATATGAAAATGAATGTTTCAAACAAAGTACGCTCCCTCATAATCAGTACAATGAGCCGAATCGTAAATTTTCCCTTTTACTTTCTGCAGCACGATGATGGGTTCGGTATCTGTCTCTTGAATGTTGTTGGTCTTTGTTGGTCTTCCGAAGTCTGGATTATTTTTGTGTACGAAAACCTCAAATCAAGATAGTTCAGTGATGTGAGTGGATTGCCATTCCAAATTGCCAGTTAGAGGGGTTCTTCTTAAGTTCCATTTCATTAGGACTTTTTTCTATTTTCTATGAGGGGTAGGCGTGAGAATGTGAAAAAAGTGGTGTTTCGATTCATAGAAAGTTCATTATGTATCAATTAATAAATGACGCACATTCGAGTCATGCCGTTGTTTTGGCATGTTACGACTCAAATCTGCGCAATGCAGGTGTTTTTGGCAGGGAGTTTGTCCTGGTGCTTCTTGAGTGAATTGTAAGGTGCCCTCAGAATATAAAAATCTAGTGGAAAAATATCGCTCATTAGTAGTGTTCCCAAAGTTAGCAGAGGAGGATCCTGTTTTGGAGAATAGTACTGTGTATTTGTTTATTCTGATTTTCAATGGCTAATTTCCTCTCATATTCCTCATTGTATTCAGTTTATTGTACAATTCAAAATTTGTGTTTGACCTTGTTTCAGGTGGTTTTAGCTATATACATACTTTTCTTCATATTCGAAGACTTCTCTACATATATGATCATTTCTGGGATTATAAGCCAGTTTGCACATTTGTCTGTTCTGAAAAACTTCCCATATGTTGCAGTCCTATCTCCTGACTTCATTTTATCAGTTGTGCTCTTTTTTGCAAATCATTATCTTGCGTTTGAACACTTTGCTTCATCGTATAGCACGCTTTCCGAAGTAAGTAGATTTTCATACTTTATATTTTGAATGGTAAAGTGAAAAGTTATGTACTCCCGATGTTTAGCACTCAATGATAAGAGAGAAGGGATTTGCAACTGCTGCACTAGAGAAGAGGGAGTTCTTCCTTGGCCCAGTAGTCATATGGATGTAGCTTAAACTAGGCACAGGGACTGCAGATTGGCATGTTCTGGGGAGGCCTGAAATTACTCTTATTGGCTGTGTGTAACTTACCTCTGAAGATCCCATTCGCGCCTTAATATACGAATTGAAGGGGCTGGAGGACGCTACCAATGGCTTTGGAGGTGAACTAGTAGTTGCTGGCAATTGAAGGGAGAGTGGTTTTAGATGTGGGTGATGTCTGAAAGTTATTGATCCTCCGTGCTGACTATGAAGGAGGTGGGTGGCCAGATCGTAGTTAGTTGTTCTCAATACTGACCAGTCACCAACCTTCAAAAGAGCTGGCCAACGATGCACAATTATAGGGTGGCAATGAAGGAGCAGCTGACAGCACTTATACATAACGCCTGCATAGCTGCAATTTCACAGAGGCAGTTCTACAAAAAAGCAATCACCTACTGGTGGGATCTCTAGATTGTAGGATGGAGGAGTTATTGCACTCAGTGATAACAAATAGGCTTCCTCCAGACAGTTGGAGATTCAGACCCTGAGGTCATAAAAGGTATTTTACCTGCCCTATTTCAAACCAAGGATCTGGTGATGTAGTCCAGATCTCACTCTTCATGGTGGGAGGGGTAGTAGTGGCAGCCTGGATCCACTGCCATTATGTAACTCAAGTTCTCCTTATTATGACAGTCCTAAGTTGAATAGCATTGGAAGAAACTAAAGGGCACTTGCTTTTTCGGTGGGGTAGCGAGGGCAGCTGGATCAGCCATCTAATGGCACTGACATGTGCCCCAACTGGTAATATTGGATGTCCACAATTTCCTCAAAGTAACAAGGTGTACCAACATAACGCTTGGAACTCTGGATCATATACGGTATGGTGAGGAGCTAACTCATTGATAATTAGTTGCAATACCTGACAGTACTAGTACAGTAGGTGGCTCAGTATAGGACTACCCAGGGGTCAGCATTATGATCAGACCTCTGTAATGTAGCCTAGAACTGAATAAATGGGGCAGCAATGGCTATATGTTACACCAGCGATGTGGCACAAAATGAAAAAGATCTTGAGCAGAGGTTAAGTGTGCTATTATTTGGCTATGTAGTGTGTTTTAATTTTCGTATGGCACAAGCAAATTACAACTGCCGGAGAGTATTGGAAGAAAGGTGTGTAGAACGACATAGTGGTTATTTTGAAAAATAACGTTTTTTAGTTAGAACAATGTATATTTCTATTTGGATTACCCCCATACCATCTATCTGTTGTACTATTGAATCCAGTGAATATTTGGTGAAGTAAGTTGTAGTCAAGCCATAATACCAAGTTGATATGAAAAATAAATGAATAAAAAATTATGATTCCTTGCGAATGGTTACAAACTAAGATTATTACTTTGATGATACATTAACACGTTCAGTGCGTACTTCTGTTGTATGAGCAGAACCAACCCACCCCACCAGGCGGATTGGTTTTTTTTCTTAAATCTGACCGAAATGGTTCCACTATTAGTAATTTATAGGTAACTAATCTTAATAGTCGAATTTGATTAAATTTTGCTCATTACGCAACATGTGCGTGATACGCCTGGCGAGAGTGATCACAGATATCCTGAGGAATGGCGCCGGCTTGGGTCTAATAGGAAAATCGTGTATTATAAGGTTCGTTTGGAAAATACCCATAGAAATAGAAACAAGAAATGTTGGTATCAGCATTTTTATTGGGTTGGTTCCATAAATATCTACTTCATTAGCAAAAATACACGTCATGGCTCATACCATAGGTATCTCTTACCTACCTTGTCGGAAGAAAATATCTATCAATTACTATATTTATGGTATCAGTCCAATAATATATATCAATCACAATCAAATGTCAATAAAGGAAATATAAATCAAAAGAATATATCAATACAGAAAATAGGAATCTCAAAATATCAATCACAATCAAATGTGAATAAAGGCACTATAAATCAACTGTATATATCAATACAGAAAACAAGAATCTCAAAATATCAATCACAATCAAATGTCAATGAAGGAACTATAAATAAATCGAATATATCAATCAGTTTCTCTATATCCTCGTCTGAGTATTTCTTCTTCTCCTTAGACAAGCGAGGGATTTTTGGTTCCGATTGTGCGTCATCAGACATCTAAAATACCAATACAAATAATACCGCGGGTAAAAAAATACTTGATGAAGAGAACTAATCATAACCATCATACTGTACCAAAATACGGGGCAAAATGGTAGGAAGAGAACAGAAATCAGGGATGGTGCGCTACATATTGGTGCCAAAAACAACATTTATTTCGTCATGGTCCGTTTATAATCATGCATTAAGAAGTAATTATTAATTTATTATTGATCTTACCTTGAATGAGAGATGAAACAGCCACATGAGAACTCGAGAACGCACAATAATCAAATGCAAAACTCCAATTTGGAGCGTCAGTGAAATACATCTCCAAACTGCAGACGGCACATTCTATCGGTCGTTCATAGTATCTACTCAGGGCGGATAAAAAAACTAAGACTTTTGCACCGGGCGTCGATTTCTAAGAAAAGTTTGAAATAGCAGCAAGTCATCACGCACCATGTGTGTGATATGCCTAGCGGACCCGACTGGATTCACACACCGTATACGCACGGGATGTGTTAAGAAAAACGCTGCGGATTCACAACAGTTTATTATTCTCCTGCACAGCATAGTTATCCTGCTTGACACAGCCCTCAGAAAAACCTCTGAAACCCATCCCACTCGATTTAGCATCGAAAAATACTAGCAGACGATACAAAACATGACCTTACTACAACGAAACAATGAAAATTGACATTTTCTGAGCAATGCTAGGCGATTGGCGTATTGATCGAAACTATTCCGCTGTTTCTAGTTAAGTCTTCGATTTTAGCTCATAATTACGCTGTTTTAGGATATATAGGAAGGGAGCGATCATCATAGTCTTTTTTTTGTTGAGAAGTTTTCAATTACAACATGGGTGTCCTCTTAAGTGGTTGGTGAATTGTCTTGCGAGGTGGATTGGAGCTTGTGGCATCTACAACGATTTGATTGCAAGTACAAGCCTCAAAAATAAGTTTAGTAAAATTTGCTACCAGGTGAGTTAGAAATTTGTATAGAAGTTCTAAATAGCTTACAAAAGGATGACAGATGGCGTACCAGTCTCTTCTCCTGAAGTTTGTAGAAAATGGTGGGTAGATCTAGACAATCCAATTAGCTAATTTGCTTTCAACGTCAACTTGTCCTATTGGCTGTGCCAATTATGTTTACTGAGATGGAAACCAAGTTTTCAAAAAAACGTATAAAACTTTATTAAAAATTCTATATATTTACAACAGTTAGTTTGTTTGAGACAACTGGTGCAAAAGTGAATTTTTGTATTCAATGAAGATCTTACAAGATCTAACGGCACTTCGTGGAAAGGAAGATAGTGCTGAATAAGTCTTCTAATCCCGAGAATTGTCGTGTCGAAATTTACATGCTATGTAAATATCATCACATAACTTCCATGCACAATTTTCTTTTCACCTTACATATTGGAAACTAATTGTTACGGCAATATTTTCAAGAATAAAATGTGTTGCAGGCAATGGGATATTTCACTGTATGTCTTTGGCTTGTACCATTTTCCTTATTCGTATCGCTGTCTGCCAATGAAAATGTTCTACCAACATTGTCAGAAACTCGAAGAGATCGTAAGTTTATTCACCACTTTACTGTGCACACTTACGTAGCAAATTATTCTTGTTTGTGTCTCATTTTCTAGACCTGCACATCCAGCTAGCTGTTTTCCGGAAATTTTAGTTCTACTCTCTTGATGTGCAATTTAGAAATTCTTGACTCATGATTGGTGTCTTGATAAGCTGCTTGATGGTGTCATGAAAACTATGTAGTTGTTTTCCTTTTCTAAATTCTGTCTTTCCTAATTGGCTAGGATTTGTTGCATGTGCACAATCCTGGCTTCTCATTAGTGTGTTAGTTTGTTTCATTCTCATTGAGATCACTGTGGGATCTTCAATAGCTATTTGTATAAACCTTTTGTTTTCATCTTCTTTTTCCTATCATAGCGTATGGTAAATCACCATAAAGGCCATGTTAGGCTAAGAAGCGGGTTCCCAATCCCATTCCTGTTTTGCAATGATTGAGCCAGATGCATTTGCAGGCTCGAATAAGTCAAGTCTTTTAATAACTCCCAATGACTCGTTCATCAATTTACTGTGATGACTGTGATAGCACTAGTGGTCAGTCATCGGCGTTTGATACTCCCGCTATTTCCACTCACTGATGGCAGCCAATTTGACGTTTCAACTGGAGAATTGATAAACCGACAGTGAGGCTTGCTATCTGTACTGAACTCTCGAGGTACATCAGCTTCTATATGAAAAAATAACGTTCCTCTGCATTATCATAGAAGCTCTTAACTATGAGTTAATTGTTGGCTCACGACGCACTCAGAAAAAAAGGAAGTAGTGTGGCAAGTCAACCTGCGTCAGATACTGTGGGAAATGTGACATCGATTATTTCCAAGCTGGTGAAGTCTCAACACTTTGTGCTATGAAAAGAACCAGATTTTGTGATGGGTAGTTGCCTAATCAAGATCTCTCCACCTTCCTTTGTCACTTTTGAGGCAGCACCAATGGTAGAATGGCCCTTTCTGAAGCCATGCTACAAAGGTAATAGCTCCCATGCCTCTTTGATGTCTTGAAGTGTCTGCCACATTCTCTTCGGTATTCAACTTATGAAGCGAGTAAAATGCTAAATCTCCTGCACCATTAGCTGGTCACTTTTCCACTAAAAAGGGGAAACCATGGCCATCAGGCATGCGTAAAATAATAGACAGTGTGTTTACATCCAGTATGAATAACTTTTCTCTGACAATTATGTTAGAGCGTCACTCTGCTGACTTCAACTGCTCCTCCTGTAAGCCGCCACTTGACTTTGTGACTTTCACGTGTTAAGCGTCTTCACTTGTTCATTCATTCTCCTCCACTCTGTAATATGTCGTTTATGTTTGTTCTCTTAATATAATTTCGTTCCAATTCCATTTTTATCCATTTTGCCTACTGCATTTTAAGCTTCTGCTTAAAAAATGATTTTGTTTGTTTTCAGATGATGAGGATGATTCAGTTCTTGGAAGTTACCTGTCGAAACGTAGTAAAAAATATGGTCTCCTAAGTTTCTTTCATTATGTCAACAAACACATTTTCCCTCAGCGGAATAAAAAACTCTTTTAGTCACTGAACATGGAGTTTAAAATATGAGCTCAACAAATATTCTAAAATAGTCCTTTTTTTAAATGTGCATTGATGTGTGCCAATTAATTTCTTTGGTTGTGAGAATTATGTGTAATGCATAAAATCCATTTCATTTTCGACAACTACGTTGCTATTATGCCATTGGGATTTTGAAACACCCAATTTAGTTTACACCTTAATTTAGTCTTCCCGTTGTGATTCACAGTAAATGTGCTTAACTAAGTTGCATCCCTGGTTGTTATTTATGGAGGTTTTATCTTACTTCAGAACCTGCCATTCGTTTTTCTCTTCATAAATGTAGGATAAGACCTTTATGACTATGCCAGTGACCTATAATTGAACCAGAAGTTTAACGTTTTTTTCAACGAATCGTGCATGGAAAATTCCTTTTCTCAGGATGTAAATGTATTTACACATTGACTCCCATTAAATGGTCTGTTTTATTGTGAAGTTATTTTCAGCCTTTCCAGTTCTATCCCCATGTGAGCAGTTCCATTCGCAACCAGCCAATTTTACGAAGTTGGTTGTTAGCAGCAATTCAAGGGTGCTCAATTCAGGAGATTTGTCAGTTAATTGTCACCGAATTAACACTAAGCACTGCACATTAGCATAGACAAGCCAATATAAAACTTAATCTTATCAAGCTAAAGCGGCCTCTGAGCTTGGACACAGTGTATCATAACGAGCAACTTCTTCTGCATCAGCTCAGCCAGGCATCTAGTCATTACTGTTGGGATACCATCTAAAAGCATCTCAGCATACATGAGGTCGTTTTATCCAGGCCCCAAAACCTATCCCTGGCCTGATAAAATATGAAGCTCTCAAGTATGGTTGCCTTCTTGTACTTCAACTCACTGCCAATCAAGTTACTGCTCACTATCCTACACAGCTACTCCAAAATGTCGATGGAATATCAGAGTGTAAAAGGGATGGTTCCTTTTTGCATCTTGCAAAGTTGTGGGTGTCCAGAAATCCTTGGTCACTTTCAGATCACTTCGACTAGGTGTTAGACCAAGATAGTGCAAATCAAAACTAATTAAACCAAAACGCATCAGCATATTAAAAAATGAGATCACCACGAAGCTCACTGTGGTAACTTGAAATAATATATAATAAAAAGCTGGGTCACTGAGCCCATACCTAAGCTAGCAATGAGGAAGGTGGCCTTAGTAGTGAGCACACTCATGGCAAACATGACAGACCTTGGGCCGTCAGTTTCTATTATATACAGCGGAATGTCTGCTGCTGTATGAAACAGAGTTGTGGGCAGATTCCCTCCATAAAAAAGGACCTCCTACGCCTGCACTGCAGAACAGTTAGTGGCTGTTCCCAGGGACAACCATTTACCTCATGGATGTGGAATGATGAAGGCCACATTCAAGAAAGATTGAAGACGTAAATTCTAGGATGAAGGGAAGCAGACAGCCCCAAATTAATAAGCTGTACCTAGCCATAGGCCAAGAGGAAGCACAGGGAGGTGGATTAACATCTCACCATGCACCTGATGTGGATGACTCATTGCACAACTTTCCTCAGAATTCAATTGTGATGGTATGCTCTTCCAATGATGTTCTATGAAAATGTTTACGAAATTTAGGCCTTAGTTATTTGAAAATACCCTGCAAGTTTAATCAAGGCGCTTTCGAATACAATGTGGGAATTCCCTACATATTATAAATTTGTAATTTTCTGGGATAGTTTTGCCAATATTTAATGGGTGGTTAGAGGAATAATTATGGAAGACACAAAACTGGAAATCTCTCCCCTCTCACATTTGACAGTTCCAAAAACTAGTCGCTCCCTTCCCCATCTACTCTTCTCATGAAATTGACTGTTACAGCACCTTCCTTCGTGGTTCAAGGTTGTCTGGGAATCACTCCTACACTGCTCTTTCGTACATTTCCATCACCTGCAGGGGTGGATGGTTGTTGTTTAGCTCAACACTTCAACGTCCCCCCCACCCTCACTGCTGGTATTCAATGCTAAAAGAGTATGTATTTCACGTCCTAGGAACCATTTGTAACTCAGACGCCTGGTTTCACTTCAGCTACGCCTAAACACCTCTTCATCAATCTAAGGAAGGGATTAGTAATAAGTTATCAACTTTTTAATCACTCCTCAACATTTATATAGTTTTTTTTCAACTAACGATACAATATTTTTCTGAGACGTTGAGAACAGACCTTTTGTTTATTGTTTCTATTAAGCCGCTAGTCTCTCAATTCTTTGAATTATCAGTGCTTGTGACTACCCGATCAACATGGGAGATCCCTCAGATTGTTGGCAAAGAAACATAAGGTAAACTATGGCTCAATTTCATATCATCTGATTCGTTTTAGTCCCTTGCTGACCTTGAGGAAGATAACATGACAACTGAACCTATCCATGACAAACCTATGAAGCCTCCACTGATTTTCAATAGCAGTGTCAATAATGTCAACTGTTTCCTGAAAGAAAGTGCTCGCTTAGAAATTAAAGATTAGCATAAAAAACTCAAGGGAAGCAATATGTCAGTTTGACCAACTTCACCACCTCCGGAGCTCCAGTCAAAATATACACACAAGCGGCAGTAAGAAATAGCTCCACGGTAGATAATCTTATGAACCAAATGTATCCATTACTATCCTTACTAAACCCCTTAGTACAAACCCTACTCCCTTGTTTTAACACGTCCCGTGCGTATCACGCATATGGTGCGTGAATCCGGTTGGGTCCGCTAGGCGTATCACGTACATGGTGTGTGATGACTTGCTGCTATTTCAAACTTTTCTTAGAAATCGAAGCCCAGTGCAAAAGTCTTAGTTTTTTTATCCGCCCTGAGCAGATACTATGAACGACCGATAGAATGTGCCGTCTGCAGTTTGGAGATGTATTTCACTGACGCTCCAAATTGGAGTTTTGCATTCGATTATTGTGCGTTCTCGAGTTCTCATGTGGCTGTTTCATCTTTCATTCAAGGTAAGATCAATAATAAATTATTAATTACTTCATAATGCATGATTACAAACGGGCAGTGACTAAATAAACTGAAGTTAACGTACCTGTTAGGTGAGTTCGTCTCCTCTGGCTTGTGAGTTACTGTGGGCAAGCGCTTTCGATGTAAAGACATCATCGTCTGGCCGTTAAGTCAGTACTCTACATCGAAAGCGCTTGCCCACAGTAACTCACAAGCCAGAGGAGACGGACTCACCTAACAGGTTCGTTAACTTTAGTAATTTGCCTACTGGCGGATATAACCCAATTTCTTTAATACCTGACTAAATAAACGTTGTTTTAGGCAGCAATATGTAGCGCACCATCCCTGATTTCTGTTCTCTTTCTACCATTTTGCCCCGTATTTTGGTACAGTATGATGGTTATGATTAGTTCTCTTCATCAAGTATTTTTTTACCCACGCTATTATTTGTATTGGTATTTTAGATGTCTGATGACGCACAATCGGAACCAAAAATCCCTCTCTTGTCTAAGGAGAAGAAGAAATACTCAGACGAGGATATAGAGAAACTGATTGATATATTCGATTTATTTATAGTTCCTTCATTGACATTTGATTGTGATTGACATTTTCTTGTACGTGATTGACATATTATTGGACTGATACCATAAATATAGTAATTGATAGATATTTTCTCCCGACAAGGTAGGTAAGAGATACCTATGGTATGAGCCATGACGTGTATTTTTGCTGATGGAGTAGATATTTATGGAACCAACCCAATAAAACTGCTGAAACCAACATTTCTTGTTTCTAGTTCTATGGGTATTTTCCAAACGAACCTTATAATACACGATTTTCCTATTAGACCCAAGCCAGCGTCGTTCCTCAGGATATCTGTGATCACTTTCACCAGGTAATGCGCAAAATTTAATCAAACTCGACTATTAAGATTAATTACCTATAAATTACTAATATTGGAACCATTTCGGTCAGATTTATGAAAAAAAACCAATCCGCCTGGTGGGGTGGGTTGGTTCTGTTCATACAACAAAAGTACGCACTGAACGTGTTAAAGGCTCTCTGTAGTTACATGATTGTTATAATGCACATGCAAGTCGAATTTTATATTATGTAGCTCGCTTGCTGTGCAGTTACTAGACTCTTGTCACGGGACCTCATAGAAATATTATTGTAACTATGTTCTATGTTGTTGGATTCCAAGAATTAAATATAGCAGCTAGCAGTTCATCGTAAAGAATTTTTCGCTTTTGTACGAATGTAAGTATATTTACCAAGCCACCCTATTCCAAAGGCAAATCTGAGTCTATGTAGTCAGTTTCGATGGGTTGAAACGTGATTGTCACAAAATATAGTGAGAAGGAGGCGAGATTAATTTTACCTACAAATCTATACTTTCAAAATTGTTTATACCAAGGACTCGGAGAAATGCGACTTTTCAAGCCAGTTTCATTGAAACATGATCGAGTTGAAACCATCGAGGCATGCCTCAAGACATCAAACAACTGCTTTTTTGTCGCATTCAACATCGCGTTGACTCATTTTCCGAGCTAGACGGATGTTGATTCCTAACATTTGCTAATCCCGTTTCGTGTTTATCGTATCCCTGACATGGTACCTCGTAAAATCTCAAAATAAACTTTGCGAGATCACTGGCATGAAGCTCTTGATTAATTTATTTTTGTGGCAGAGGAGGGATTTGGTACTATTGCATGGCATATCAACTCCCATTCTCACAGACTTATGCTGAAGCCTTGCTGCCTTCTCTACTACCGAATGCATCATCTCGAAACAAGAATCAAAGAGGTAATTAGTGCGAGAAGGGATTTGAAGAGATAATCAGGGGTGATTGAAAGTAAAACAGAAATCATCATAAGAATCAACAGTTTATTTCCTGTTCACATACAGGAACAATTCCCGAATTTTCCAAGCAATGGTACGATACACAATCAATTTTCTCAGATCAAATAGAACCAAGAAATAACAACAACAAGGTGACTTTAATTTAATAATAAAAACATTTCATAACAACTCATATGAAATTTGTTTAATGTACAGCAATCGTTCATATTTCACAAGTAGAATATATTACATACACAATAACTATTTTGTCTTTGACTCTTAAATCTCTAATCTCAACAAGAATATTGGGAAAACATAGACAAGAGCCATACCGTTGCAGTTAGATACAAAATTTACATCAATGCTGCAAGAAATTAAACAGACCACTACAGGAAATATACAAGATATGTAATGAAGGATACAGTTTACCACAAAAAGGAGGGTATATATAAAATAAAGACTATTGTAGAAAACGACTAGCAACACTTATCAAACGGAGTGTGACTCTCACTTGAAACAACAAGCAATTATAATTATAACATACAAAGCTATTCTACATGTTGGTTGGGTATATAATGATTTCCCATTCATCTCTGCTTATCTTTAAACAGTGGCCCGATTCACAGCCTGTAGGAATATTTGTATTAACCAACAAAGAAGTTTCAAAATGTAACGACAAGTTTCTTGATTTCTCACAAGAGATACCTCAACATCTTTGGAGAAATTATTTATCCCAACGCGGCATAACTAAGCTTTGATAATTAAAGGTTACTAGTTTAACTGGGAACATAAGTATGAAAAAAGAACTAACAACAAGCTTTCTGTTTGAAAGTCACACTTCGCTTATGTCAGGAATGATAGGTACATACAGGCAAGTAGGATACAATAAACAAAAAATATACAATAGTCTCATATCTACACACATATACACATAAATTATTATATACACCGTACATTGATCATCAATTTACAAAGAAGAACAGTGGCAACAATCATGGAGTTGAAAACAAAAGCTGACACTGATAATTTATTGCACTTTATTAAGTATACTATTGTCAGTAAATCTAAATCTATAGCTCATATCAACCAGAAAAAAGTAATCAAATTGAGGAAGCTTTCACAAAGATAATACAGTACAGATACACAGGTTACAGATTCGTTTAGATGAACGCTTTTCTTGCTTCAGCCTGATTAGGGTATTCAAAACAATAACACTATGATTTATCATGCAGCCTAGGTACCTGTGCAGGGAAAACTACGGAATAAACTGTGGTTTCCCTCCTAGTTCTAGGATAATTCGAACTCTATACAAAAACCATCAGCAAGCAGATACTCTTGTTGAAATAATATCCACAAGCAATATATCGTTGGCAATATTTTCACATGATTGTAGTTCTATACATGAAATAAATCATATACGCAGTACTGAGCATGTTTACCTTGAGTAGGAGGAAAAACTATTGTTTAGCTAGCGTGCCTCATAAACAGACAACTACTGACTGTCAAAGGCCTCACATCCAATGCTGACTTTTTCAGATGAACGTATCAGCCATTCATAAAATTAAGGCACAAAACTGTTATTTATACAATGAACATAAATACTGCTACAGTTGAAATGCACAATTGTACCACCAAAGGCTTCATAAGCAATATCAAGCACATCATTATTTGTTTCAACCATAATATTAATGTTCAGCGTAGTACGAGCATGAACGAGAAAGCCCTCAAGGTACAGGTCGATTGTAGATATGAATTGCATTATTTAATGAAATGCCAAACATGTTTAGGGTCAATACATACAATAATTATTTTGTACAAATGAAGCAAATCTAGCTAAGGGATTTTGGAAAATATGAAGTACATACATATTCAACATTCTTCATTTTTGATAGAATGTAATACCTCTAATATTTGTGTAGTTTAATAACCATGCTGCCTACCTTGTGTATCAAAATATAATGCAGGCGCATGATTCAATCTACAGGGGTTACAAGTAACATGTGGAGTAAGGAGAGGCTATGTAGTAACCTGATTACATCAATCCATTTATAATTAAACATATTTCTGACCCAGTAACTTCTAAGAAACTAGCGTGGGTTCTAGGATAGATACTCTGTTGTTTAGTAATACTAACTAATATTGTCAAGCCAAGAAAGTCAGTTTTGAACGTCTTATGCCTCATGAGTGAAAGTTAAAAATGAGGAGACCATGATAACAGGCAACCAATTTTTATGGATCATTACAAAACATGCCAACACATTTACCAATATGTGCGTAGTAGCAAAAATGGTTGTGGTAAAAAGATGATGTAGCACCAAAAAGCAGAATAATTTTGTTTCAGGTTAGAGTATACCACATTTCAAAATTGGAAAACAATCATGATTACTCGTTGTGATTTTTTGATTTTAATATCCAATTGCAGATGTCAATAATGAATCCTTATGGCCCAATGCAAATCAGACTTCTCTCAAAGCCACATTTAGCTACACCTTCATGACATATGATTTGCTTAGAATTATATTCTTCATTGATGGTGAAAATACGTGACATGTATGTTCAATGTTACTTGACAACAACCATTAGTGCACTAAACCGTTCTTGATGCACTTTTCCAAGAAAAACTTTTAAACTCAACGGAGTAGTGTAAAAGGGAGGCAAAAAAAATTATTTCATCTTCAACTATTTGAAAGTAAGTTATTCAGGTCTGCCAACAGTTGTGCGTGCAACGCCTACTTCCATGAAACTGGTGATGGGGTTACAAGCAAGAATAATCAGTTCATGTTTCACACATTGGGGAAAGAACGAATAAATGCATTCCCTGGGCGAGAAGTTGAATTAGTTTTTAATTGGGGCCAATTTCTCATTTGAATCTGATGGGTAGTCCATCATTAAAGGAATAGCCAAGTTCATTTTGTAGTATTAAAAGGTTACTAATGGTCAATACCCCTTCTTACATGAAGCGAGATCACCATCAATGGTGGGTGGCGCTACTCCCATGAAAATGCTTATGTGTGTGGCTCATTACAAGCAAGTTTACTCAGACATATTCAATGTTTGCTGGATAATAAAGCAAATGTTAACCAGTCAAACAAACATTAGTCTGATTTCCTAAGATCAAAAAGGCAGGATGAATGCACTTCTAATGCATTTATCTCTTATATGAGCTCATGTGTAATAGTAATCTTTTCTGTAAACTGTAAGTAAACCATACACTAAGTTGAGAGATTTTCAAAACTATCATGAACTCAGAAATGAATACATCACCACCCACAATTCAATGATTCAAAACTCCATTCTACACAAATCAGCATGTTTCTGATTCAATCCCATTAGTTCTTACAAATTAACATAGTTAAACAATTGCTTTTACTGATTTTTATGTAGGTAACCAACCACACGTATGTTCATTGATTATTTTTATTGCTAGTGACTATGATTCACGTCATGAATAATGATAAATAATTATGTTAGCGTAAGAATAAATATCTAGCTGAATGTGGAAATTTGGAAACAACTTGAAAACGTAATCACAAAAGGAAATATACAGGGAACCACGTGTCGTCTGCTGCTCTCAGAATTCCACTTCTTGTGTTCAAGGGTGCTCAGTTAAATTTCCCATCAGGGCCACCTTATCATTACATTTGCACAACCCAACAGAAGCACAATGCATAAAGACCAAAGCTGACAAAAACACAGATAGCTTCATGAATTGTGCTTTATTCCCTATCACAGGCACATATTCATTGAACCATCAGGACTTGAATATGAAAAATGTTTGAGCATAGTGGTAGCATTCTTGGTAACTGTATGTAAAATTTATGTACGCTCACTTTTGAGAGATTTTATTTGCGAGATTGATAAACATCTACGGGAATTCAAATAAGTGTAGCATGAGCTGTGCCAGTGATCGAGTTCATGTGAACAGTTATAACTTTGTTACATGTATACGATGAGGCGCGGTTTTCAACGATTCATTGAATCAAACCTCGAAAATGTATCAGCTGTTGTAACACAACTGCAGAGACACAAACTGATCACGTTATACATACATGGGGACCTTGAATAAAGAATGAGTGGGAGATAGCAATATTAATTGTTCAATCAACTCACAGCAAACCACTAGCCAATGCTCGGTTCATCATGATATTAATTCAGAATAATAGTTTTTGAACCCTTCCGGCAACAAACATGTTCGAAAATAATTATTGCTCAGCCACCTAGCAACTATCCCTAATTCCACCAACATTGAACTAATTTTCTCATGCTTCCAAACTATGATGGATGTTCTTATTCCTTAATAACATTCATATAATGAAGATTTCATAGGTAAAACAGTGTTCAGTTTTGTATTATTGACAGATCAAATTGTGTAGCACATTTAAAATATGTTGTTATTATTACGAAGAATAAACATAATCTGTTTACAGTTCTTAAGCATTAATAATTAGTTGATAGTTTCCATTGTAGGAATTCTTCAATAATTTTCTAGCGTGTGATGGAAATAAATTTGAATATTCCCTAGAATGACCTCAAAATTGGTTCGGGAGAAGCATCACGGTGTACAGCTCCTCAAAGACATAACCAGGGAATAATATGCTGACAATATCAAGGCACGTCTGAGTATGGCAAACATGCCAAATCAAACACAATAGTGGTAGTAATTTTTGAAGGGTAGAAATGCAGCATGAAACAAATATACCAACTTACATAAAAAGTACCATAAAGGGGCTTGAACTGGCTACTAACATTTAAAGGAGATATTAGAAAGGCCCACAAGAGTAGACGAGATATAAAGAGGACTTTGTCTAAGGTGATTATAACAAATGTTTGTTGTACAAACGGCTGGAATCTTATTAGATGTCCAATACTTCCAATTTCCTTCCCATGTAATACTTACTAAAAAATAAATATTGATGCTGACGCTTTGAGATAGTAGATTGGTATTGAAATAATACAACCCAATGGGATAACCCACTTCGTACTGCTTATCGTTTTCACTCCCCACAAAATTAGAATCTTTTGCTATAATCTAACATATAGATCATGAAACATGTATAACAGAAGTTCAGTGCGAGTGCAACAACAGCATCATTAGAAGGTTCTGTATTAGACTTCATACAAATACATGAAACGTTCTTCCATGCCCTGGTCATGATTACTGCGCAATTTTGATACCATAGATATTTTGACTAAATATGAGCAGGACAACGGCCAACCTCGTTCAAGTGAGGACCAGAGCTTTACGGTATGATCATCTAACAATCTGAATAACTCTAAATAAGCCCCCTAATAAAAATAAGAAAAACATGTAAGCAAATCTATGATTTATAGGGGCATTCATGGCACTTGACTGTCCGAACTACGCTTACAATGTTCCATTAGTTAGCTAAGTTGCTCTTTGATTTACATAGGATTTCCCGCTGAATTACAGTATTTAGTTCAGTTTTGGCTATAGCTACTTGACTCGACAAACAGCAATGATAAACTGAGGATACAGACATGTGCCTTCCAAGGTACAGAAATGAAGTGAGGAATAGATATGGTTAAATTGGAAACAAAATGCTAAAAGTTATTTCTGTGTTGCTTTACAGGCGTGTAGAATGAAGTGACAGAACAGCATTGTTGTTGGAGAAGAATACAATTTGCAAGCATGTTCTGAATCTTTAGATGATAAGATGAGCCCCTAGTTTGATCGATTTAGGAGGCAACGTGACCACATTATACAGAAAAAATTACACCAAAAAAGACCATTTCCTATCAGATAATTTTGATTGACAAATGGGGTTGATTTTTTAAAACTAGTGGACATATCAAGCAGCAATCACAGTAGTCAAAATTATTATAGGATGATTTGAAAATACATTCCTCACTGTTACAAGCTGTCAAGGTCTTCTCTCTCCAAGCAATGTAAATAATAATTTTCATTTGAATATTACGGGTTCATGTTTCTTGTTGTTCACACATAGCCTCATGTAATCTCTCCAAGTAGACTAATAAATAGCTCCAACTGTCATTTTCGATATTAAGCCTTTATCAATATCAATAATAATAACGATAATAGTATAGGATTACTCTGAATGGAGAGTAATTCATGATTTTAATTGCATCTCCCATTTGATGCAATTCAACGATGCGATACATTCTTCAATGACTTAAAATGTGATCTACCATACACACATGATATATTGTGCAATGGAAAGGAAATCAGTATTGTAGGACTAACATATTTCATACAGCACAAGGTATCATTTTCAGATGACATCTTTAAGGCTTGGACTGAACCAGCAATTTATTCCTGTTCACCTTCCCACACAGCACCAGATTAAAGGAAGCTCAAGCTAAATCAAAAATTAAACTATTGGCAAGATAACGTTATCTATTTTTATCAGTGTGCCAATCCCCCGAGCTAGGCGGTGACAGCAGCATAAGAGAGCTCCCTTTCCAATGTTAATGGGTTTGAACGGCAGAAGTTGAAACAGCGGCTGCATGATAACTATGATTAATCAAGTATGTGCAATACGTAAATGGCCAATATTTAATTAAAGAACGTGTTTAAAATAAGAGCAGAGAGATTGAGAAGAAAGAAAGAGAGAGAGAGAGACAGAGAGAGAATATGGAAAAATGACCTCAAAAGTAACTGGAGTTTGGCAGTATTCTGGAAGCCCAACTCAATCAACAACCATACAAACTACACAACATACAGTCATAGCTGTAAATTAAAATAAGAAATTACTTCCAAATCTCATATTAATAATTTAATACTTTGTGCAAAAGTTTCAAAATGGGCTCCTCCAGTTGCATAGGAATACATACCTTTTTTATCAAAAACGAAAAAATCTTACTAAGAACACAAGAAAAAAATACAAAATTAATAATACAAATTGCAAGATAATAATAAATAACAAATAAATTTAGGATAGTGAAAAATACTCTAATATACATAGATGTTGCTTGAGAACTGTGAATTAAGCCCTCTCTCCATGTTGGTGAAACCCCTACATCATGATGCTAGAATTAGGGGAAGTATGAACAAGAATTTGAGCGAATTCAAACAAAACGACAAAATTAGAGAGGCCCAAATTAAATAACTTGTTTCCTGTTTGTTTCGAGAAATGAAGAATTTTCTGTACTACTCTAATAAAAAAAATAAGGCCTATAAAAACGAGATGCTTATGAAGTTAATAATACAATTTTTTGTTCAGGAAATTTGATCAGGATTACAAAAGCGTTGACACGAATAAAACATTCTTCTCACTCCAAGATTTATGAAAAATTGTTCCAATAAAAGAGAAATTAAGAAATCAACAGTTGTAAAAAATTCTGTACAAGGTTTCTGTGATTTTGGTGATAGGAATACAATAAGAAATCAAGAATGAATTCACATTGCAAAACAAATCACTCGGTTTTTTATCCTTGTCACAAGCATTATTTGAAGGCAAGAAAAAGGATTTCTCGATAAAAGAAAGGAAAACAGAATTGTTGGGGACCAAAACTCAGTATTTAAAAGGCAGTGGAAGGTGTTGGGTTTACTACACAAATTACTACACGCATTGACCAGGTTTTCACACCCGAGGTTACTAATCGGATCATCGATGACCAGCCATTTACAATGGGGGAACCACCTTGAACAGGTACATTGATTTAAGATTTAGCGGCGTATTATTATGAGGTAGATATAGTATCATGCAGTACTGTACAACAATTCGTCATGTTGAAATTCACGGTAATAGATAAAAGACGAATAGAGCATTCAACAAAGAGATGATTGCAAAAAATTGGTGTACAGTTGAAAGTCAACGATCGGAATGGAATAGTTGCAAAACACCATTCAAGCAGCTCGCTTTTAAGGGCCTTCTACCATAATATCCTAAGTGCTCAGGATTATTTTAGGCATCCAATTGGAAATATCACACCATTCTTCTTCTTAACCATTATAAGGAGGTCAGAAAATCATATTCTCTGAGAGTTCCGATGAACATTGGAAATTGATAAAAATAATAGTAATAATACTACAAAATATAAATAATAATAAACACGCTTCAAGTCAACAGTAAACATAATGGACAGAACAAGGAGGTGGGGGAGAAGGCAAACCCACGATCAATTATTTCTGGTTAGGCAGTTATGAGCGCAAAGTAGTGTAGCAATAGTAGGGATTCTTTAGGGCAGGAGATTTAAATTTCCGTTTCTTAGCCATAAAAAAGTTAACGGTATTTCCAAATTAACATCAACTAATTACAATAAAAATATTTCTCTTTGAATGAAAAGTAACTTTATCTGTACAACCAGTCTTGTAAGCTTGAAATTGAAGCTACTAATAAATATATGGCCCGTTTACTTGTTCAAATCACTAGATATACACATAGTGTAAAAGTCACATTTGGAAGAATAAATTGGGAGGGGAAAATGGGTTGAAGAGGGTCAGGTTGATATAGTTCTCAGCATACTCAAACAGAGAATTATTCTCCGAGCCTCATGATTAAAAGATGTTAATTTTCTATAATTGGTACATGAGAATGAACACATTCATAGATTCTTCATATAATTTTTATTATGAAGGTTTGATATTTAGTCACCTTTTACTATGTTCAATTTGATCTTTCTACCAAACAGAACAAACTCGCAATATTTATGAATGGGAACAACACTGATACATATATATAGTGATTACATGTAACGGCTAGTGCAAGAAACAACAATATCATATGTGTTGACTTGACACTGTCATGAAAATGAATTAGACGGCCCTTTGCCATTTTCTTTACAAGGTTCCTCAAACGCAACCCAAGCTGGTTCTAGAACTTCCGTTTTGTTGAATGCATCTGATACTTCTTTAGAATTATAAGTCTTAATATTTGAACTCTTGGAATCCATTGGTGAAAATGGATCATTTTCTGAAATAGCTAGAGTTTTTAGTCTTCTATCCTCATCAAAGAGATCTTCTTGATTAAAAGTATCTTCATAACGATGGCCTTTGAAAGGGTCTTCTGTGAAATCCGAACTGGTTCCCTGTATATATAAAAACTAAAAATAAGGGTTGGGGGTTAAGAAACTCAAGGCTGAAAACATAAAAGGGAAAGGACAACAGAACAGGAAAACGAAAAGAAGAAAACAAAAGAAAACAATTAGTCAGTTTAGTGTGAAACGACATTTTAGAAAAGTAATTGAAGAATATCAATAAACAGACCAGCACCAGCATTATACACATATTGTAGCCGTGTTTTTCGATAATAAAGGGGCTTTTAGCACTGTGAGGAGGCCCGTAGTTCTCAGCTCACTCCCCACTCACTGAATCCTGCCAAACCTCTTCAGCCAACTCCGTAGCTTCCTTGAGGACAGAACTGCCGCAATGGGCTGTGGTGACCAAAGAGTGGACATCCAAGTCACTGCGGGTTGCCAACAGGGGGTGGTGTTGATAAATCCCCTCCTCCACCACAGCACATGGGTACACGCTTGTCACCTTCTGGTGATGTTGTACTGACTGACTCCTATTAAAGGCTCCGGGCAATCGTGGTCTAGTGGTTAAGACATTGTTCATAATTCTCGATGTAAGTCGAGGATTGTGGATCAGAGCTCCGGCACGATTGCCGTAATTTTTGCCTGAGTCAGCAGCTCTTCAAAACATCTCCAAACTACCTCAGTACGCTGTGCTAGCCAATTATGCTCCCTTTCCGCCACATAGAGATTGTGGGACTAGGTGCAGGGGCTAGGACCATAATCACGCTGACCCCCCCCCCCCTATAGTTGGCCATATCTTTCATTATCTGGGTCTGGCCTTTTGTCCACATGATCACCCATGCAGAACTTGGCCCAGTTAAGAGCAAAAGTCGTGGAGCGTTCAATGCGTGGCTACAGTTCTTGAGGCCCCGCACATTCAATGATTGCTGTCGTGGTGAGGGATTGAGGAGGCCTGACATGTCCTACTTGCCTGCCGCCTTCATGCAATATCTACGCCCAGGTTTGGCTCCAAGGGAGGGACAATGCTGCATCCCCTCTCTCCGAATGGTTGGCCATCCAACATCTGACCACGTTTGCCCAAAGCTTAGGCATATCGGCACAAAGGATTGGAGGCATGGGAGGCTCAGGCAAGACCCATACAATAACAGAGCCACTGCTGATCACCCGGATGAGATAGATGGTCCTGTATAAGTAGAGACAAATAAATAAACGAGATGTTGACCACTTATTTGTTCAACAATGTATCGGCAAACTGAATTTGGAGCAAACAGCAATTTTATGTAGGAGCAGGAGGTTCCATGTTTTTGTAGTCTCAATCAACTTAAGGAAAAAGTTAATGATTAGGTATTAAAGAAATTGGGTTATGTCCGCCAGTAGGCAAATTACTAAAGTTAACGTACCTGTTAGTGAGTCCGTCTCCTCTGGCTTGTGAGTTACTGTGGGCAAGCGCTTTCGATGTAAAGACATCATCGTCTGGCCGTTAAGTCAGTACTGGAGTCAGTCAGTTGGTCGTGGTCTTTATATACAAAGAGAAAGGTGAAAGGGGTGATGGAGCGTCGGGAAGGGGCGGGAGAGGTCTTGTTGGTCAGTCTTGTTAGTAGTACCTTAGCCGGACTGGCTGTGTTAGGTATTAAAGAAATTGGGTTATGTCCGCCAGTAGGCAAATTACTAAAGTTAACGTACCTGTTAGTGAGTCCGTCTCCTCTGGCTTGTGAGTTACTGTGGGCAAGCGCTTTCGATGTAAAGACATCATCGCCTGGCCGTTAAGTCAGTACTGGAGTCAGTCAGTTGGTCGTGGTCTTTATATACAAAGAGAAAGGTGAAAGGGGTGATGGAGCGTCGGGGAAGGGGCGCGGAGAGGTCTTGTTGGTCAGTCTTGTTAGTAGTACCTTAGCCGGACTGGCTGTGTTAGGTATTAAAGAAATTGGGTTATGTCCGCCAGTAGGCAAATTACTAAAGTTAACGTACCTGTTAGTGAGTCCGTCTCCTCTGGCTTGTGAGTTACTGTGGGCAAGCGCTTTCGATGTAAAGACATCATCGTCTGGCCGTTAAGTCAGTACTGAGTCAGTCAGTTGGTCGTGGTCTTTATATACAAAGAGAAAGGTGAAAGGGGTGATGGAGCGTCGGGAAGGGGCGGGAGAGGTCTTGTTGGTCAGTCTTGTTAGTAGTACCTTAGCCGGACTGGCTGTGTTAGGTATTAAAGAAATTGGGTTATGTCCGCCAGTAGGCAAATTACTAAAGTTAACGTACCTGTTAGTGAGTCCGTCTCCTCTGGCTTGTGAGTTACTGTGGGCAAGCGCTTTCGATGTAAAGACATCATCGTCTGGCCGTTAAGTCAGTACTGGAGTCAGTCAGTTGGTCGTGGTCTTTATATACAAAGAGAAAGGTGAAAGGGGTGATGGAGCGTCGGGAAGGGGCGGGAGAGGTCTTGTTGGTCAGTCTTGTTAGTAGTACCTTAGCCGGACTGGCTGTGTTAGGTATTAAAGAAATTGGGTTATGTCCGCCAGTAGGCAAATTACTAAAGTTAACGTACCTGTTAGTGAGTCCGTCTCCTCTGGCTTGTGAGTTACTGTGGGCAAGCGCTTTCGATGTAAAGACATCATCGTCTGGCCGTTAAGTCAGTACTGGAGTCAGTCAGTTGGTCGTGGTCTTTATATACAAAGAGAAAGGTGAAAGGGGTGACAGGTACGTTAACTTTAGTAATTTGCCTACTGGCGGACATAACCCAATTTCTTTAATACCTAACACAGCCAGTCCGGCTAAGGTACTACTAACAAGACTGACCAACAAGACCTCTCCCCGCCCTTCCCCGACGCTCCATCACCCCTTTCACCTTTCTCTTTGTATATAAAGACCACGACCAACTGACTGACTCCAGTACTGACTTAACGGCCAGACGATGATGTCTTTACATCGAAAGCGCTTGCCCACAGTAACTCACAAGCCAGAGGAGACGGACTCACTAACAGGTGCGTTAACTTTAGTAATTTGCCTACTGGCGGACATAACCCAATTTCTTTAATACCTAACACAGCCAGTCCGGCTAAGGTACTACTAACAAGACTGACCAACAAGACCTCTCCCGCCCCTTCCCGACGCTCCATCACCCCTTTCACCTTTCTCTTTGTATATAAAGACCACGACCAACTGACTGACTCCAGTACTGACTTAACGGCCAGACGATGATGTCTTTACATCGAAAGCGCTTGCCCACAGTAACTCACAAGCCAGAGGAGACGGACTCACTAACAGGTACGTTAACTTTAGTTAATGATTAGGCTTCCCAGTCAACCAACCAATTTCACACTGAAACTGCTGAGTACCCAAATTTGAAACAATTTTTGAAAATTATAGAAGGTATAGATGACTATAACATTCAGTACCAATAAATAATACAATTTCAAAAAAAGATAAGATTTTGTTCAAGTTCTATAGAAAGGTGATTTTATAACTTCTCCATTAGACCTTTCAAAATTTTAAAAGTTACGTGTGACTGCAAAAGGGGAGGAAAGCTTTCTGATATTGGTTCTGCTATCTCTATCTTCTACCCCAATAACTCAAATTACCAATAGACTAAGTATCAATTTATAATGGTGGCTTCTTTCATTCAACTGCTAATTACCAACTTTAAATTCCTCAAAATGTGAGATGATATTGGACATTACCTTGCTGTTGAAGGCTGAAAAGTCAGCAAATGAATCACAAGTACTTCCAGCTGGTGCTGTGGCCCCAGCTGCAGCTGTTGGTGGAGCAGGCCTTGGAGGAGCTGGCCTAGGTGGTGGTTGTTTATTCTTAGGAGGGAGGGCAGGAGCAGGCGTACCAAATGGCTCACATCCAAATGCATCATGATCAAACTAAAGAATCGATAGATCAGATATACTCAAATGGTCATTGACAAACTGTTTTGTTTATTTAAAAACACTTAAAATGATAAAAATTCTTGTATCAGTTGAAGATGGTACTTACGTCCCCAGTAGATTTTACAGAGGGATCAGTTCTACTGTTTCCAAATGGATCGAATGGATCACTTTTCAGTCCTGAAACCATAAAAAATAGAGTATGTAGCATTTATATGGTTTCAGGCAGCACGTGTACTCAGAAGTAATGCCATGAACTTCAGTTGACAAGTGACCTAATGGATCTTGGATAGGTCAAGAATAAAACCATTTTCTTGGGAGGTGGAGGTGATAAATTGTAAGAACAGGTGAACTGGGGCTCATGGTTCAACATTCTCTCTCTGTGGACTCCCAGAAAAATATGTAACATATGCACTCATCAAAACGAATGGGTGAAATCACTTTCTGGAAATATTCACAGTCAAGCCTCTCACTTTGTGAAAATATTCATAGTCAAGTCTCTCACTTACAAAGTTATATTATCGAATGCATTTGTGCTTTTTGTACACACCTGAAGTTTTTGAAGAGACAGAGGAAAAGGGGTCGTCACCAAACATTCCCTAAAACGTAAAATAATCCACACATTATGCATCATACAACTGCAGGGTTAACGATGAAAGCATATGGGCAACATTTAAGTGACTAAAGATTTTAGTTTTTGCCAGTTTATTTTGAGAGCTACTTGCCTTACTACTTTGTAAGTGTTCTTAGTACCAGTATTAAGAATGAGAGGTTTAAATACAATTCAGAAACACAATTTCGTAAATCAACCATACATTGAGCCAAGTTGGAATTAACCTTTACCCAAATTGTACTACAGAGCAATAAGGAAACTTGGATTTGTGAGAAAACGCATGAACAGAAAAACTATACCGACAGGGGGAAAGAGTGAACAAATATATAAAACTACTGTTATCACGCGATTTTAGAGCAGCTGTTGAGCTCAGACGAAGAATTTTCAAGCGAGGAAGATATGGGAGCGACGGAAGCCGCAGGTAGGGAAACCCCTGGTTTGTCAGAACAGGACAGCGAGAGAGAAGGAACACAAAGAACCCCAGGTAGATCAACCCTCAATGTTGAGGAATGTGGAGATATGGATCTTCCTCCAGTGATAGACATTAGTGTCTTTCCTATTCCTTCCACTTCAACTTCTCGACCTCCCAGCCCCCTTTTTCCTGCTTACTTCACATCCGACCCCTCTTCTTCTCCTACACCTCATACCTCAGTGCCTTCCACCCCACTCATCTCTGACCCACCATCTCAGTCTCATTCTGGAGGAATGTCCCCATCTCCGACCCCCTCTTTCTTCTACCAACCAAGCTCCTCCACCCCCTCCTCCAAATCCGCTTATATTTTCGTGGTCCCAAACTCCTCCTCCTACTCTCCCAACATTTTCTTTTACGGGAGATAGTTCGCTAAAAATTTTGCCAAATGGTTCAACACCACAAGATTTTTTTGATCTTTTATTTACTGGGCAATTCTTTGAGCACTTAGTGAAAGAGACAAATAATTTCGCCGAAGAATTATTTTTACGACATGGCCACAATCCTCGTGCACGTATAACGGATTGGTCAGCAGTTTCTGTAGACGATATGAGAAAATTTTTGGGGATGAGATGTCATATGGGAAATGTGCAACTCCACCGCCAAAAAGACTACTGGAGTACGCACAAATTATTTAGTCTACCATTTTTTAAAAAACATATGTCGAGGGACAAATGGCTGGGCATTCAACAAGCATTCCATCTTGCTCCGAACCCAGAGGAAGGGGATCCAGATCCCAGTGACCCTCTATATAAATTACGGCCTCTCGTTGTATTTTTCCACGATAGAATGAAGGCAATCAAGATTGCCTTGAATCCATGGCTCCATGGCGGGGCAGGATATCATTTCGGCAATATTTGCCCCTAAAAAAACATAAATATGGCCTGAAGCTTTACATGCTCACTGAACCCGACGGGCTATTACACCGCTTTATTGTGTATGTGGGTAAAGCCGATGAAGAGGTTGGTGGCTCACAGCACGCTAGTAAAGTAATACAAAAACTGATGAATGGCCTATTAGGGGAGGGTAGAGCTATTTACCTAGACAATTATTATAATAGTGTCGAGTTGTCTTCCTCATTGCTAGGACAAAAAACTCACGTAAGTGGCACTCTTCGTGCCAGTCGAAAACACAACCCCAAGGAAGTGGTTGAGGCGAAGATGAAAAAAGGGGAAGTAGTTCAGCGGTGGTCCCCCGAGGGTATAAACGTGGCCAAATGGAAAGACAAGAGAGACGTAATGACCATATCAACGCAATTTTCCGCAGATATGGTTCCAACTTCAGCGCGTCGTCAGCGTGGTGCACCAAGTGGTCAACAACCTGCACCAACACTAAAGCCAAATGTCATTGTCCAATACAATAAATATATGGGAGGAGTTGATGTTCTTGATCAACTCCTCTCATATTATATACTGCACAGGAGGTCACTTCGCTGGTACCTAAAATTAGCGTTCCACATTATTGAGCTTACGTTGCTAAATTCATTCATTCTGTACCGAAGGTACTCAATCACGAGTAAAAAATTGGATCTGTACGATTTCCGGTTGGCCATTGTTTTATACCTATGCGGTGATGCTCCTTCCCCTTCAGCGACCAACCTACCACCAAGGCCCCAACAACTTATCATAAATGCCACCCACTTCCCCAAGGTCTTAGAAGAGAGTGGTGGAAGGAAAAAACGGCTCCGTGTGCTACAAAAAAAAAAATTGTCAAACATGTGCCTTTCTACTGTCCTGGGTGTACTGACAAACCAGGGCTGTGCGTGGGAGACTGTTTTATCAATTACCACGCTGGTCTTGGGTTCACTCTCATGTAAAACTTTGTTGTTTTTATTACGTATTTTATTGTATCGTTTTGTATTTGTGTTGTTATTGTATTTTTTTAAGAGCCTATTGTATTCTGCCTCTCATTTATAATATAATTATAATATCCTAAACGTTCACCTACTTTTTCCTGCTTCTCCATGCCCCCATCAAGAGTTGGGGAAAAATGTACATGGTAGGTACTAGTAGCTACAATAACTTCCCAATTCAAATTATATACATTTTCCCCAACATCAGTCGTTTGATGAACGTAATTAGATATTTCCCTAAAGTTTTCAGGTCATGAATCCATATGGATTCACTCGTCAGAGGATAATAATGTGAGTATGGAGGGTTTGCCTATCTTCAGGTTTTCCCAATGACGAGTGACGCCATATGGATTCAAGCTCAAAAAACGAAAAAAAAGGCTTTCTGACTAATAAAAATTCTTCAGAATACATTTATAATGAAAATTATTAAGTGGGAAATAATTATTGGGTGACGAAAAAATCTCGTCAGGGACGCAGATCTCCCAAAACGGGTCCGCACTGAATGGGTTAACCAAAACAATCTTACCTTTGATTGTGGTTTTTCAAACGCTGAACTGAAGTTATTAGACACGAACGGATCTGGCATTAGAAACAAATTAAATCCCCATATAATGTATATTAATAATATTGTGTAACATCAGGATATATACAGTATGCCACACACAAAAAACACGAAAGATAAATACCTAAACCACTGCTTGGTGGTTGCATACTGTTTTTTCAACTCTTACACCAATAATTTATAATTGTTCAGTCAGCCAAATAATCATTAAGAACCCAGTAAATTTATATATAATTGCGTTGAACCTAAAAGTGAATAGCACTTAATATGACAATTCAAGTAATTGTATGATGGTTTAATGGAACCTTATTCATTCAGGGCAGAGGGGGATCCACACTCAATCAATAATTAACAATGTATTCAAAAACACAATTTATGATTGAATTTCCGATGAAGTTGTGGATGTAAGGACTTGAGGAAACAATGCATGGAGAATCTACCTGTTCATTGAAGTTGATAAAGAATGTTACTAAATTCTAAATTGACCCCTCAAGGTCATTGATTCAATGACTGGCATCCACAGACCAGCCCTTTGCATGTAAACAATTAATTTTCTCAACAGAACTCAAAATCGAATTAACAAAGAATTGAAACTAGTAACTAATACTTTTTATAAACTTTGTTTCTTTCTTATAGAAGTATGTTGATACTGAAATGAGGCTTCTCATAATAAATGTGGGGAACATATTTTTTTTTGAAATTACATTGCACACGTAACAATGTACAATGGGCACTGAGTATAAGCAAAGCACATAAATGTATACTTGGAACGTTGGTTAGCAAAAAACCTAAATAAGCACGCACCTGTTTTGAATGATTCCTTTTCAGTTGTTCTTGAGGTAACACTGTTATTCTTAGGAATTTCTGCAGCTTTCTAAAAATGAAGAAAAAAATTGATATTATTGGTGAAGCAGGCATGCACGAGCCTATTCACTTCTAGCGGCACAAAAGAATCTTGGGACCAGTTTATCAATTCTCCAGTTAAAACGTCGAATTGGCAGCTGTCAGTTGACGTTATTCAGCGAGTGGAAATAGCGGGAGTATCAAACACTGATGACTGGACACCTAGCGCTGGACAGTCGTTAAAGTGAATTGATGAACGAGTCATTGGGAGTTATTAAAAGACTGGACTCATTCGATCTTTGTTCAGGGCTGCAAATGACGTTGATAAACTGGCCCTTAGTCTGTCAGCAACGATACTTAATTGCTGCTTAATTTAAGATTTAAGAGTTTGAACAAGTCGAAGTTGACTTTTCATCAAATCTTTATAAATTTCAGTTTCCTGATTCAAACGAGTTTTGGAATAGAACTGTGCCAAATTATCTCAAATGTTATGAACAATATTTTAGTTATTACGTCAGCTTCTCAAGTTCCCACAGATGTACCCGATAATGTGCTCTAAATGGAAACATAGATTTTTTCACAGCAGGTCTCCTAAAAATCTTATTCAGTTGATGTGAATGTTACTGACATAAGCGAATGGAAAGTTCTGCGAGCTATTTTCTGGTTATTTCTCAGAAGCACAAGTTATCTGGGCTGACATATTCAAGAACTTGGAGCATTTTGAAAATTCAGGTGGGAATAAGATACAAACCAACGTGTACAATGAATTCAAATGGAGAAAGTCAAACCTGACAAATGGGTAACACAGAAAGCTTCTTTCTTTTCTTTTGTAAATAGATTGTGCTGTCTGAATGATAAGATGCACCACCACAGCCAATCATGTGGTTTGGAACAACTCCAAAAAAGAATGAACCTCCTTATCTCCAAGCTGCCTTTTACTAATGATCATATGTTGAAATTACGATGAATAAATCAGTAGTCAACCTTTGGAAAGCTTTTTTTGTAACATAAATTTAGAAAAATCAAATTAAATCAACACGGTCACCAGTGAGTTTTCCAAGCAAATACTGGGAATGATTGTAATAATGATAAAAATGTGCTCTCACATCAACAGTTGACGTGCTTACCAGCATTGTTCTCTCGTTCTTAAAGCTGGTGTTAACGTATAAACATTTCTCATGAAATGTTTGATCTACTATCACACAGAACACCTGCTGGTAGCTTAATCATCTCAGTAGAATGAGGATAATTATTTTCCTCAACAGTTTGAATGGTCGAATTCTTCCATTTGTTCTTTTTCCAAATATTTTTCTGTATAATTCTCTTCAAGTTCAAGTCATTATCACTCCTGTTAGTTTGATATAAAGTTTTTGAGCGTAGTAATCTATCATGCTCGTCTTATTCTAACCCTGGCATCACCTAAAACCTTCTGATGCACTTCCTCCTAGTTCATTTTACACTGTCAGTCATGCATACACTACCGTAATTGTCAAATTTTGCTTGTTTTTATGTTAGAAAAACTACCACAACAAAGAAGTTCATAGTTCAGCGTAATAAAAAACAGACTTGATATCAGATAACACGAAGTCAAAGGACTATCACTCCTAAAAGGAGGAATATAAGCAATATAATTTAATCACTCATTCTCAGCCATAGTGTATTAGTTAATCAATTTCACACAAAACAACATTGAATTTGAAATGTCATTGCAATATTGATAAAATGGTAGGATGGTATTGATCTATTTACTACTACGTTAAGTTTATTTAAATGAACTCAAGTGGTACAAACCTCTTTGGTTGGATTAATAAGCCTAGTATATGATGGGTCACTGAACACAGGGTCTAGTTCCAAGTATATGTTTGACACGGACGTATCATTTTTACTGAGAGCAGTTTCTAGTACTTCAATAGCTTCCTTCAGTTGCCGCTGATGATCTAGAATCTCATCTATTTTAGTTTTTGCCTGAAATTGAAAGAAGTTGAATATTATTTACAAATATCTGGTGCGTAGCAACACACTACTTTCCGCCACCCCTTTAAGTTCAAACACCACCTACATAGGCGGGCGCTATATCTTCGTTCAACGCATTTTTACAGGAACATTTATGGAGAACAAAATGTAGGGACTAGTTAGCTAAGAGTACTCCGAAAGTTTGATCGAAATCGTTAGAGCCGTTTTTGAGAAAATTGGAACACCGATAAATTAATATTCGACAAATCTCCTTTTCTGAGTTAACGTGGCTTATATCTCCGTTCAACATACATATACAGATATAATTATGGAGAACGAAATGTTGGTATGGAAGACTAAAAGACACTCCATTAGAATTTATCACATCTGGTGAAGCAGTTACCCTGGAATTTACGGAACGTTATTTTTGACACATTTTGATTTTTATCTCTGCTCAATGGACTGTCAGAGGAACATTTATTCAGAACAATATGTAGGTACTAACTATTTGAAAACATCCTGTGAGTTTGGTGAAAATCGTCGAAGCCGTTTTGCCAAAAAGCGTAAAAAACCTCTTTTTGCTTCATGGGCCTATATCTCCGTTCACCGTATTTTCATGGAGATATGTATGGAGAAGAAAAGTTAGGCATTGATTAGTAGAAGATAATTTAAAAGTTTAATCAAATTCATTAGAGCCGTTTTCGAGAAAAATGCGAAAAACCCTAGTTTTTGGTACATTTTTGTCCCCCCATCCCCCCTTCCCACCGGCCGAAATCGTCCATAACCTTATTTTGGTGTCTACAAAAAATAACGAACAAAACAAAAAAAGAACCAACTCAATCGGATCAGCCGTTCTCCCGCAAATCGAACTACAGACACACACACATACACACACACACACACACACACATGGACCACGCGCCGAAATTAGGTTTTTTAGACTCAGTAGGGTCTGAAACGTTAAGATCTGAAGAAAACCGAAATTTTTTTTTTGGGCCGATTACTATACTTTCCTTCCCTTCGGGTAGCGGAAAGTAACAAAAAAGAGATTTTAAATTCTTAGGCACTAAATTACTTGACCCAGTATGTTTATGTCATTTCACATTCTCTGTTTGAATACTCACACTTGAACATTTTGGAACAACTACTGCATTTACTTATGCTGAGGAATTACAATGCTCCTATGATGTGTTGGACTCAAGTAAGTACAGTACTACTAATATACCAAAATAGATTATATATTAAACCAAGTCTTCGCCTGTCAGTGATAAAATAGTGACAATCAAAGGTTTTCCTATTTGAATACTTTTACGCTTACACTCATTAGTGTCAACAATTTTAGCCACTTTCCTATAAAAACAACTTTACCAAACAACCTTTACAATTTGGTCATCATTTTGTACAGAGTGTGTTCTGATTACACGGAACATCTTAATGGTGTAGTGTTTGTGACTTTACCTGACTTATCGTTAACTGCGAATCTTGGAGATCTTCTGATAAATTGTTGAGCTTTGCGTTCAATTCCGTATGCATTTCCTGTAATTTATTCTCTTCCTCTTTGAGGGATTCTAACTCACGTTTTTTACTACTAAGCTCTTCTTCTTGACTTTTGACTCGCTCTTCTTGTTCTTCGGCATCGACTTTGAGCTTTTCAACCTGTGAGAATTGGAAAGGAAATCGTGAGGATTGGATCTATGGGAACGTCTGTTTTAGACTAAGTACAGTAAAATCTCGAATTCCAAGATTTTACTAACCAGAACTACAACAGTACTCTTGAGGCATAAAGGGAATTTCGGATGGTAGTCGCATCAAAGGATTTGCTCTGAGCAAATTTTGTCATCAAGAATGAATATTAATAATTTTCCCCAAGTGAATCGCCCTAATTCTTTTTGTTTGCTACAGAAGTACTGTTGGTTTATTATCAGTAGAAGAGAGAACTAGTGCATTCAATGAATGATAGCTGCAATTAAATGGAAGCCGAGCAGGCGGAAACAATTTGCCTGGTTCACAGACTCTACTTTTCTACTAAGCGATGTAACCTTCAGGCCAGGTATACTGCTGATCAACTTCACACAACAAGCAGGTTGAAGTTAAGCTGAAGATGGTCCATACCCAAGACACAAATGATTCCTATTGAACTACTTAGTTGCTATCCTCAATAGGTTGGCTTGATACACCCTGCTCAGCAACTTATCTCTCAAGGGAAATATACAACTGCTTAGCATATGCACACCCACGAGTCTGTTACGTGTTGTTTTGCTGACGAGTCACAGTAGGTCCTCCAACCAAATGAGAAGGATTTGGACTGGCCAAGAAAATTACCAACTACCTCTACATCCAATCTTAACAATCCTCAAAGTCTGACATGATGTTGCAGTGTTATACTGTGCCCACATTCGTTGGAAATTTCACCACGTTTACTAATTCCCTCTGAATGTTGGAAGATGTGGCACACTACATGATTTTATGCCCACAAAAACCTCACTGTCCTCAAGCATCACTCGTGATTTTAGCTCAACCATATTGGATATTAAGAAGAGTTGAACAAATTACATCAGCTAGTATACCCTATGATGCAGCAGTTCCTCAATCTTGAAGTCTTGCCCTACAAATTGAGCCCACGAAGTGCTGCCACATAGCCTTTAGTTACTCAATCTCAGAGGTCTTACGCACTTTTATGAAATAGATTACCTTTGTAAAACGTTGGTAATGTTAAACTGACACGAAGCAATACAGTGACTTGGAATTGACTAATATACAAAAAATGAGGCTATTGATGTAAAAGTATAATGTGATTACTTGATTTTTGAGATCATTTAATCGTCTTCCTGCTTCCCCTTTTTGATTGTCCAACTGTTTCAAAGTAGCAGCCAGAGTATCATGCTCTCCCTGAAAAAAAAGTTAACATATTGACAACAGAAAGTAAAGCAATTACAAGGCTATCCATGGGTGCATAGGGTCTGACACTAAGCCAAAATGGGGTTTCAGCTATTCACTTATTGATTACCAGCTCCAATCTCACTACTGTTTGATAACAAAAAAATTTAATGAGGACTGTCGAAACTACAAGTATATCATGAAAAACTACATTGGGCTAAGATAATATGAACCATTGTAGTGACATGCAATTTAATTCGATACATAGGTGTTATAAATTAAAATCCCTCCAATTAATAACAACTTTTGTAAATATGTTAGGCTAAAAATTTCTCGAAATGAACGGACATAACTTAATTTGTGCCTTGGGGATTCTCCTGACTCTGGGAAGATATAATCAAAACCCCTATGTAAGCCTAATCAAAAAATGACTAATAATGAGCCTAGACCTCTTAACATGTTCACTTCATTACACACACATTTCTTGTGTTATCCTCCAAACATGACCTTGGGGGTGTAGCTGGCTATGATGAGCTCAACTATCACCCAATCGTGATTGAGCTGTTGTCCCGCAAAAAGAAAACACATTTTCTGATGTAGCAGTTTTCTTTCTGCAGACGAAGTTAATACTTCTTATAATTCCAAGCATAAGTAAAGGAAGTTTCTCGTTTTCAGAAGTGCTTTCTCCATCATAATTCTGTGTAGCAGTTTTCTCTGAGTAAAAATATTTGCTCTTGTAAAAGTGGTAAAGCTTCCCCCTCCCCCAACCACCCACGTCGGGAAAGTATTTGCTTCCACTCACACCTGCTGCACCTGTTATTTTCTTAATCACTAACTACCTACTCATGTGTCATGGAGTAGCAGTTTTCTCTATAACCAGGAGTTGATCTGTTTCCCTCTTCAGGAAAGTGCTTGCTTTGCAGAGGTGATAGCCCCCCAGCTACTGTCAGTCCTGCCCTTAAAACTTAGGAAATGCCCCTTTATTGAACCAAATTAGGAACCAGCGCCAATCCTTGGCAATAATACAGTAACTATAGTCGACTTCCATCTTTCATGTCCAATAACGGAATTCCAATTGGAAACAATAAGGTTATAGGAGAAACTTGTAACACTAGTCAATGGGCGAGACTATTACTAGTATCTTCAAATAGTCAAGTTCACCTGTAAACTTTTGGCTTCGCCAGTTTTTACTTTAATTTCAGCTTCTTTTTGCAGGATTTCTTGATTTAAAATTCGTTGTTCATTCAGAAGGTCATCTATGTCCTTGCCCATAATTTCTAATTCAGGATTTGTGTACGGTGTCGTTGATACTGCATTACCCTGAAAAATATAATGGATTTTTACCAATTCAAAATGACACAATATTAAGATACTTCAACCCAAACAAACCTGAAAAACATTCAAGAGCAAGTAACAATTCCTCAGTATGCTAGCTTGCTTCTTGTCCATTCATCATTTAGCAATACACTCTTATACAATAAGTACGCGAATAGGCTTCAATTGCGCCCAAGATTCTTGTGTTCAAGCAGAAACTAAATTCGTAGGTGGCAACATCACTATTTCCCAAAAAGAAAATTCGCCCTCTTAATTTGAAGGAAAGAATAGATTTCCGAACCTACGAGATTGATATTTTTAGTTCTTTAAGCAGTTTTGTAAAAGTTTCAATATACATAAAAAGAATAATGGTCGGACATAATCGCAACAGGGCTGATACAGCAGTATGATCATGATCTTACTACAAATAACTCTTCAAACCCCAAGTGTGTCATAACCTAACAAGAGGAGTGCAATTCAGATCGAAAAACCTCAATTTTTGACTCATTTCCAAGACCCAAACGTCGCATATCATACCAGAGCCGCTCAAGTTTTTGGTCACTAAGATGGACTGAACAGGCGCCTCACCCTCGGACGCCTCGTTTTATGAGCACTGTGAATTAAATATAATTCTGTTGGCCGACTGATTGATTCTTCTCATTTCAAAGGAGCATCATATCCATCGTAAAAAAGTGACAAAGTACGTTAAAAAAATATCTGGTGCGTAGCAACACACAACTTTCCGTCACCCCCGTAATTTCGAACGCCAGCTACATATGCGGGCGCTATATCTTCGTTCAACGCATTTTTACAGAAACATTTATGGATAACAAAATGTCGGGACTAAATAGCTGAGAGTACTCCGTAAGTTTGATCGAAATCGTCAGAGCCGTTTTTGAGAAAATTGGAACACCGATAAATTAGTATTCGACAAATCTCCTTTTCTGAGTTAACTTGGCTTATATCTCCGTTCAACATATACATACAGAAATAATTATAGAGCATGAAATGTTGATATGGGTGACTAAAAGACACTCCATTAAGATTTATCACATCTGATGAAGAAGTTGCCCTGGAATTTACGGAAATGTTCGAAAAAACGTTATTTTCGACACATTTTGATGTTTATCTCTGTTCAATGGACTGTCAGAGGAACATTTATTGAGAACAATATGTAGATATTAACTATTTGAAAACATCCTGTGAGTTTGATGATAATTGTTGAAGCCGTTCTGCCAACAAATGTAAAAAACCTATTTTTGGTTCATAGGCCTATATCTCCGTTCGCCGTATTTTCATGGAGATATGTATAGAGAAGAAAAGTTAGGTATTGATTAGTAGAAGATAATTTGACACACACACATACATACATACACACACACACACGGACCACGCGCCGAAATTAGGTTTTTTAGACTCAGTAGAGTCTGAAACGTAAAGATCTGAAGAAAACCCAAATTTTTTTTTTGGGCCGATTACTATACTTTCCTTCCCTTCGGGTAGCGGAAAGTAATTAGATAAAATCATGTGCTGAAGGCAGCTATGATAAATGTGAATAAATGTGAAACAACAATATTATGAAGAGATTCAGAAATTAATATCTACGGTGATGAGGTTTTAAAATAAAATACTTTAACTCTAAATTTGATCATTGCAACACCAGCAAAATTTATTCTGGAGACTTGACTGAATCAGTTAATGGCAGTTCAACTATACTAAAGAGCATGGATGATCCCTGCACAAGGTATGACAAGTGTTACAAAGTTTTTCAATAAACTCCCAGCAGTTGATTTTTTTCTCCTAGTAAGTCAGGAGTGCAAGAATTCACAACAGACTTGTGGATCATACTAACTGCAGTGAATTGGGATTGAATCTATTGAAGATCTCCCTTCCATTCTCAACCTCCGGCGAGTTAATATAATTTATTGTCGTAATAAGGCCGCTCTTCTAGAGACAACCACAGTAAAAGGCTAATATAGAATGTCTGGATGCTGTAAGCTTAGACACTCACAGACACAGAAGCAGCATTTGTACAATTCTGAGTTTAGGGAACACACAGGACCCAGGTACCATCTAACGGTTGGAGTTCCATCATTCACCTCAAAACGGAGACGGAAACTGGTGCCAAGCAGGTGAAGCTTCTTACTTTAAGCCAGGTGCTGTCAAGTACTTACTATGCCATTTTCTACGCACAGTGGATAGTCCAGCAAAAAAATTAGTTTTACTGACAAGAAAGTTTACATGATTTGCATCTACGAACCATTTTGACACCTACTCAAAATAACTGAAACGACAGTGAACCATCTTTCTTACATTTATCTGGGTCCTGAGAGAAGGCGGGATCATTTCAGGAGTTAGGGCTACTGGTGGATCAATCCCTTTGAGCTTCATATTGATCATCCACATAGCTAAAGCAAATTGCTCTGAATTGAGTTTCCCTGATTGCTTAATGTCACATAGAGCCCTGTAAAAATACAAAGTTATTGGTGTTGACATATGTTCTGATAGATAACAACTGATGTCAACAATAACACTTGTATCAATTGTAATCACCAAATGTTTGCAAGGACAGATTGATGAACTCCTGACTGAAGGAAAACATCTTTTATTTCGAGTCCAGAAACGTAGCCATCTTTATCAACATCACTTTGAATGAAAAGGTTTTCATACTTTGTCCTCTCATCTGGTGTGACAACCCAAACTGGTCCACTCTGCAATAAATAATTTACAATAACAGATTGTTAGCAATAATCGTCTTAAACAAATATTTTCAATCCATAAGCAACTTTCACTGGGTTATTGTGAAACTATCCCTCATAACACTGAATAAAATTTGCCATCCAAGAAGATATGGCAATTTTTCCATGGTTTGTAGGAAGACGTTTCGTTAGTCTCGTGAAACTGACCACTTTTGCTGTATTCTTGAGATGGAAAACTGCTATGGTTTCATTGACTTCTAGCAGAAAAAGACGAAAATAAGTTTCATCGCGATGTTAGAAAATCTGCAATGTCCATTCCCCCGACCTGTGCTCACTTCTCACTCTTCCTCCCATCAGTTCTACTCGTTTCATCATGCAAATTACCCAGCGCCGCTTAGAAAACAACAATTTTTGTTGTTCCGATGTAGTTGGGTCATGTTTCCTATCATTTACTGGTGTTACGAGGGGGGTTTGGAGACGTTTGGGGAACCGCTGACTCAGGAAAAAAATTACTTGCGTCGGACTTATGAACCAATGAACTACTAGACCACGATTGCCCGGTGCTTTTAAAGGGAGTCAGGCAGTACACTAGTATTTTTCAGTGCTGAATCGAATGGGATGGACCTCAGAGTTGTGAGACTGTATTAAGCTATGGCATTATGCTGGGCAATAGAATAATAAACCGTTTTGTGATAATCTGCAGCATTTTTGTTAGAACGCTGATACCATTTGAGCTAAATGTACAAGGAAAACACTTGACCAAATCAGTTCGATCAATTTGGGATCATTTATTGCACTGCTCTCGTAATTGTCACACAAACACAAAAAATTTATAGGAACTCATGATCGTTTGAAACGTTTCATTAATTGTTAGAACCGGTTTTGATTTATAACAAGTTGGCTGCTAATACCTGATGTTGGCATTCTGACTATGACCGCTTTGGTAGTACAGGTACCCTATCTATAGTTTTCGAGACAGGTGAGACTAAAATGTGACGTTAAAAAATGTGTTTAAGCCAATTACACACTTTTTCCTACCTCGTTGAACTTACAGGCACAAAATTATTTAAAACAAGACAAGGTTTTCAACAGTGGCCGGGTTTTGGCAAAGCTTTGGAATTACAAAACTCAACTTGGAAATACTTAGAAGTAAACTACAGAATTTCAAACAGCTTCTATAGTGTGATACATTAGACTTTCAACTCTATCGAGTTGAAATCTATTTAATGTGTTGGATATAAAATCATGGAATCAATAATTTTTTGCTTGTTCAATTAACTGAAGAAGAGCAAGTAAAATGTTCTGAGTTTGAGTCGCCTTCCTAATAATTTTATAACTCATGTGTATCTCTGTGCCTTTATTTTCAATTATATACCACTGAAAATGAGTGAATTAATGCGTGAATGTTAGGAATGCCACTCTCATGACTTTCATTGTACCTCCACCATGCTACATTTGGCTGTGATGAAACATATCTGTTCTCTTATTCCACATTTACCTTGCCCTCCTAAGTATGAACGTGCCTTTTAGCTTTATCAATTTTTATTGACTGCTTTTAAACTTCTGTTTAGAATGAATATTATAGTGTTATTAGCAATATAGTATATAGGAAATATACCTTTTGTAGAAGCAACACCAAAAAAATAATCCTCAAAACATAACCAGGAAAACTTGCGCTAGAATGTTTTGATGCAAGTGGAATGGCTTAATTTTTTTATATCTTAAAAGTCTATAGTGAGATAAAATTAATTACATTGTGAGGCACAGGAGGCGGTGGGGGTTGAGCTGCTACTACTGCAGTTGCCGGTTGTCCTACATTTGAGTCTCTCCGTTTATCTGGTGGTAGCAGCTCAGGAGGTAAACTATTCGGAATAGAATACTTCTCCAATGCTTTGTACACTAAATGCATGGCCTGCAACACAAATTGCGCGCAATGACTCACTAAATCATGACACTGGCAATTTACGAGGAATAACCAAATTGAATGCCGATGACATAGATGAAGTTCACGACTACTTACCACAATGAATTCATGTTTATCCAAGCTTCCATCTTTATCCATATCGGCGAGGTCCCATATTTTCCCTAACGTTGTCACAGGTAACTTAGAATCAATAAGTAGGCCTTTTACCTGAAATGAAAATCATAAGATTGAGAGGCGATGAATTGAAATGAAATGGTAAAAAGTATCTAATTTACATTCTGTGTAAAAGTTGTTCAACAGACCAAAATATTATATGAAAAATCGTGAAATCTTGAACCAACCCTTACATACGCAAAAATTGTCTTCACATGTTTGATATATCAGTGAGCATACCGGGTTATCCTATTATATTGCATGATTGAAATCAAGATATCCAATGCTTACACTTGCCGTATATTTGCCAATGATACAGTGCCCCATTTCTAACTCTTCATCTTAACTTGCTAGTTACCATAATATTTACAACTGACTCGCCGCAAACACTATCTCTCTTTCCTTTGCCCACTCAATTACCAATTCATACATACTGAATATTTTAAAAAATGAGCTAACTATTGCACGGTCAGTTGAACTTAATAATAACCACCTTCCTTGCGCGTTAGGTTCCAGCGGTGATGCTAACATGTTCGTTCAATCAGGTCAAAGATTTAAAACGTTGAGTCGCACTAATGGAATTAACCAAAGCAATCCTGAAGACTTGATCACGAAACTTTGATTCAATGCAACCAAGACGTTGGTTTAATAGTATCATGAAGGCATTCGGCCCCAAATAAAGGTAATATTGACAGCTAGTACTGATAACGTATTTATCTATACCTTGATACTTTTGTTTCTTAGTTTTGTGAATTTTTGGGTATTGATGAACACTGAAGGTTATCTTTTGGGACACATGTGAGTACATGAATTATTCCAACAATTCAGAAACACGAGAAGGTAATGTTCGATTTTATTTGGTAAGTTTGTAACTGTATATTAGACTGCTCTTGAATAGTCAAGCCTATATGTATGATTTTTTTTTAGGAGTAATGAAACGATTGTTGTGGAACAACTGTGGCTATAAAAACAAATTGGGGATCAATCATTCTGGAATCAATCAATGACAGATTTCAGGAGGTCACACCTTGGTTTTTGTTCAAATAACCCTACATCTATGCTCAATGAAGACATGGAGATGCTGGTATTAAAATTGGAATGTGTTAGCTTTCTGATAGTTCCAATAAAGTCAGACATTGGTAGGACAACTCTACGGGTGAGCGTGCTAACTTTTTTTGTCTTCTTCGCTATAGAAACTGTAAGGCTAGAATGCGCGGCAAACATCGAGAGGCTGCATCTAAAAAGTTGTGCTGTATACATCGACACAATCTATCTCTTTCATGATCACTGTAATTTTATTCCAACTTGGTTTCCTTTACATTTAGATGGCTTTTTGGCTTTACTGTTGTATTATCTGATAAAAAAACCTAAGGAGGTCGCCCATTCGACTTGTCAGATAATACTTCCAACTGCCACCAAGGGCTAACACTAGATTAAAGTTAACATACCTGTTTGGTGAGTCTGTCTTCTCTGGCTAGTGAGATACTGTGGGCGAGTGCTTTCAGTGTAAATACATCATCACCTGGCCGTCAAGTCATTACTTCGAAAGCACTCGCCCACAATATCTCACCAGCCAGAGATGACGGACTCACCAAACAGGAACGTTAACCATAGTCATTCACCTACTGGCAGAACTAACCCAATTACTTTAATGCTTAACATTTGAAATGAAAAACCCTGCAAATTATTACACAACGGTTTATTATTCTCATGAACAGCTTGACCTAGTGTTACTGCTCCAAGACCCATCTCATTCGATTCAGCATCGAAAAACACTAGTAAACCATACAAAACATGACCTGACTACAATCGAACTACGGAAACTAAATATTCCCCCGGCACCAGGCGCCTGTGGGCATTTATGATCCGATGAAGGGGTGTACAGAGGAAGTGACCCTCATCTTCCTCCGCCCAGTCAGGCAAAAAGAGTTGGGGAAATCGGGACGGGGAACCTCGAACCGAGCGAACCCTCGGCAATTGGCACGTTGCGAGTCGAGCGGGCGGGTGGTTTTGATGAGATGGTGGGGAGGGAGCACTAATGACGAAACGTTTACTTCCGCTGTAGTTCCCGCGAGTTCGTTCAATTAGTTGACATTGGCTCACTATAATTACTGTAATTTTGCTATACGCAGTTGTACACGTCTGATACTCATTCCATTCGACCCACGATGTAAAATACCTTGAAAACAATACAAAACACGGCGTATTTGCGATTATACTACGTTTTGTTAATTTTTTTAACCATTTTTTGCCCATAACAATCATGGGCATCGTCCGATCGGATTGCCAAGATGGCGGGCACAACTAGATACCAAATGGGATTTTTGTGTGAAAGAACAGAGTTTTTGGACCACGTTGAAGACACAAAACGGCATGGACGGCGGACGGACATTGCAGATTTGGAATCCCCATGTCTTGAAACGTGAAGTATCAAATTTTGAGGGGTTGTAAAAAATTTTTCCTGACCGAAAACATTCAGAATAATAAACCAAAATTGGCATCTACTAGTTACGAGTCCCAAGACACAGTAAACTTACATTTGTCGCAATAACATTTGTTATTTTCAAATACAACTAGAATAGTAATCACGGCTGACAAATAAGTTAAGCAGGTACGGGAGATTCACACTAGCAGTTAGAACTTATTGATATAATTATTGTAGGTTCATGAGCGTGGGGTTGGTCTGAGCTACATGCAGGCCTCATCAAATTATAGTGATCACACAATCACTGATCGGGCAAGCCATTGAATTGAATAGAACCTTCATTCGTGGTATTGAATGGAGTTAGCTACTAGTTCCCAATTCAACCGACATTCAGATATCAATGCTCTATCATTTTGGATTTATTCATTAACAGTTTATAAAGTTAATGTGATAACGTATGTTTGTACTGAGATTTCTGATCAGAATAGCACCATTGTCATCACATCTGAGTCAAACAGTTCTCCACGTGTATTCTTAAATTTATAACACTGATGCTTTCCCAGTGATTGTCTAAATCAAATAAATGAGTACATAGAGTTTCATCCCCCCCCCCATCTACTTAAGAGGTAAGGATTTTATTGTTTTTTTTTTTTGCTGCGGTATTACAACAACGCGTCACGGATCACACCATTCGTATTATTACAATTTCAACAATCAATAATATGAAGCATATTGGAGTTCCTAATTTACTTACTTTGTTACCAGGGATGACACCATTAAGTGGTTGAAGTGATTCAAACAACTGTTCATATTTCGCTCTTTCCATTGGTGTCATGCCCCAGTCAGCCACAGTTGTAGGAACGAAATTAATAGTCGGTGTGGGGCCTCTGCTTGGCACCCCTCCACCCTGAATCGGGAAAAGATTTGTAAGGTTTACTTATTCATTTCTAATGATTCCAAACATAAAAAACAAATTTAATTATATACAATTTTATTTATAACTATTCAATGATCATATTTTGCTATAAAATCAATTTTCAATTAACGCGTGACTTTGTGTTGTTAAAAGAAAATGAAAGATCAGACTAAGCGAATCAATGATTAAATTTATTGGCCAATTTTTAACAATCAGCACCCTAAATTGACAGTTCGCTACTACTATCCGCCATTTTTTGCTGTTCCTTCACAACCACTGAGGTTTTCATTCATGAGCGTACAACCTATTTATTATGTTTCATTTTTCTCCACCGGTTATTCGTTTCTATTCCTACGCCCACAATAATGAGCAAGAGAAGAATGATTGGAACATTCCAGTCGGTGTTACATGGAATTGACGAGGATGAAAATGGATGAAAGCAAGAACATAGAGCTGGGGGAAGGTAATTTTGAGACAAAGTCTTCAAAAAGTTATAGTTCAAACAAATTAAAGACAGCCTCAAGTACTCAAGTGAACATTCATTGCAACATAATAATACATTATATGCTAACTAAATTAAATGAGTCATAATTTTCTAGTATGAGGCATATCCACAAAGTAAGTCTACTAAAGCTCCCGTAGGCCGTAGGGAATTTTTTTGCTATGTTGGGCACACTGTCGTGTAGCGTGACTCCTCCCCTCCGAAACAAGACCAAAATGAGGTCAGTACGTTGAAAACTGTGGTCTCAGGAGCATTTCTCGTGAAAGATGTCGATCGACTCTGCCGCCAAGTGCGAAATCCGCGCGGTCATCCGGTACCTCGTTGTTAAGGAGAAATCCCCGATTGAAATTTTTAATGAGGTAAAGGCAATTTATGGTGAAGGACACATGAATCGTACGAGTGTGTACAAGTGGTGTAGGGAGTTTAAGAACGGTCGTACGAATGTGCATGATGAATTGAGGAGTGGGAGACCGTCGATTGTGACTGACAAACTTGTGGAAAAGATTGAGAATGCGGTCCGTGACGATCGCAGATTGACTCTGGACGAAATTTTAACGAAGTTTCCTGAAATATCCAGATCTTTGCTGCACGAAACAATAACAGAAAACCTCGGATTTCATAAACTGTGTGCAAGATGGGTCCCAAAACAACTGACTGAACAACACAAGTTGAATCGAGTGCAGACCTCTAAAGAGATTTTGGAACGGTATGAACTGGAGGGTGATGATTTCCTCAAGTGTATTGTTACTGGAGGTGAGACTTGGGTTGCACACTGTACTCCAGAAACCAAGAGACAGTCCGAACAGTGGCGTCACACCACTTCACCCTCAGCCAAAAAGTTCAAAACCACAATTTCTGGGAAAAAAATCATGGCATCAGTGTTTTGGGACCACAAAGGCATCATACTGATCGATTATTTGCCTCAGGGGGAGACCATAAACGCGGCAAGGTATTGTGAGACCCTGAAAGAATTGAGAAAAGCCATTCAAAATCGAAGGAGGGGTCTTTTGATGAAGGGCGTTTGCTTGCTCCATGACAATGCCCGACCTCACACGGCCAACGTCACGAAGGAACTGTTGGACTCTTTTGGATGGGATGTTTTAGACCACCCCCCTTATTCCCCCGACCTGGCGCCTTCAGACTATCGTCTTTTCACTTCTCTAAAGATGCACATGGGTGGAAAAAAATTTTCAACTGACGAGGAGGTGAAGAGGGAGGTCGACAAGTGGACGAAGGAGGTGGCGGCAGATTTCTACGAGGCAGGCATAAAAAAATTGATCCCCCGCCTAACTACCTGCATCGAGAGAAATGGCGACTACGTAGAAAAATAGCTTAAATGTATACCTACGTAAGCACGTATTTTTTTTTGTTTTAATAAATTTTTTTGATCCCTAAAAAAATCGAGTACACTTACTTTGTGGATATGCCTCGTATCATCTGATGGAATGGACAGTACTCACATTCCTCACTCGAGCAATCAATTTGCTTTGAACCATTTGCTTGAACCAACACTATTCCTTTTTTAGAAGTATCAGCTGGCCTGATTTTGGTTTTGAACTTTTTTCATAGCGAGATATGTTATACTCCTCTACTTCCAACTGGATAATAATTTTAGTAAATGATAAATTTTCTACAGCCACTTTTCACAAACTTTCCTTGTGAATATTTAAATCAACACTTTTACGAGAGGCTGTACAATTACTTATGATTAACTTTGGTGTATGCATGAAATCAAATAAGAGAAGAAAGCGTTGATCATTTTCTTACCAATTTTGGAGGAGGCGCATCCTCCATGATGTGGGCCACAGAAACGTCTTGACCATTTTGGGCCAATGATACCAACTTCAAAGCAACATAGAATCCAGATTTGTTGAGACAACCTTTACCACTTGGGTCTGACAAATCCCATATCTGAAAAATTAACGAAATATTTTGCAAACAGCTTGGTAGGCCAGCTCTGCAGCAGACTAAGGCTCCCCTAAGACTGGAAATGGTAATTGGCAATAACTGCCCTTTTTACACATCCCCCCGTCTTATTATATCAGACGATGTTAATTGAAGCACCAAGAGGTTTCACCCACAACCATCACACACAATGCTGGCAAATTCATAGCACACTTAGTCACGCACGAGCTGCATTGATGCTTCTTCAATGAGACTATACTGATAGCTGTTCAAATGATTGGTAACTTCGTATTAGTTAATAGTAAGATGATAATTATGAATCTAGCACTCTTCTCGAAATACATCGCTCCCAGAGATACAACAAATTCAGGCAAGAGTTATTAAGTTAACTTCCAGTGGGCGTCAAGAGTGGGGCAAGGGGACTGCTACTCCCTTAGACTGGAAGGGGTTGACATGACAACTTGAAAATGCCACACTGGAAGGAGCTGCTTCTCTCCTTTTTTATCTGTTCACTAGAAACAAGAAGTTATTTGCCTCTGAGCATAAATGATGTTCACAGTTGGAAATGACTCATTACTAGTTCTCCTAAAAATTCCGTTATCAAGTTACAAATCAAATATTTTGTGGTACATTAGCACTGAGATTGTGGTTGCCCTTCTATGTTCAGGATAACACGCTGTAAATGGTTGCCTTTCCAGGGGGTGGCAGTGAAGTGCGCATATTAGGTAATGCCTCCGGGACCGCTCTCAGTGTACGATGCACATCGTAAAAGATGAAAGTGCTCAACAAGAAAGAGTTGTACACATAATCGACACTGAACTACCCATTGTTCAGTGTGTGAGGAAGGTAGGTATTTCTTACCGCGTTCACACTTAGCCAATCCCATAGGGTATTTTGTGAACACAATGTTTGAGGAAGAAGTCAAACCATCCGTGTAGAGTCAGCACAGTTATATCAACTGGATTAGTTTGAGGACATTTACTTTACTTGGCTCTACTAAGTAGAAAGGAAACTTGTTATGTACTGTTATATGATTGGCTGAAAAAAAAAATTTGGAGTCCTCTTCAGATCTTAACGTTTCAGGCCTTACTGAGTCAAAAAAAAAAAAAAAAAAAACTATTTCAGAAAACGGTTTGCATATGTGTGTCTGTGAACACGATTAAGAGAAAACGACTGAACCAAATCAGCTCAAACTTGATATCTGGCCAGCAGGTCACTATGGGACGCCAAAATATGGATATTAGGAAAGTCCGGTTAAAACTAACCATAGTTATCAAAATACCAAATTTGTTTTTCTCATAAATGGCTCTTAACGATTTTGATTAAATTCTTTAAATAGACAGCTTCTAGTGGAACAACAATGTCATAAAATTCCATCCATGGGAAAATGACGAGAGCAGCACAATAAATTACCAAACATTTCAATGACAATCGATTTGCACTCAGTTTGTTCCCTACAAACTCCTTTCAGATGTTACTAGGATCATCAGAAAAATTCAGGTAGTACTCCAATCACATACCTACTCGAAGAGGTATACAGTAGTATCATAGATACACTGTTCATTCTCCGAAAAAATAGCTTTCTTTCATAATGGAATTTCCTTTCGGTGGAATTGGCGTCCATAACAAGAGAAGCGTTCAGCAACTTTTGGCAATGACCTTCGAACTCTTACGAAGTGGAGCTCTTAAAATTGAACTGGAGACAGATCCCTCAAATGAGCCAACGACGGGCATGTCCTCGTTTCATTCTTCTAGTTTTGTAGTATGCTGAATACGGATTACAAGTCAGAAAACCAGCCCTAATCAGGCACCCTTCACGTTTTTTTATATTCCTTAACCCTTCGTAGTATAATATTGTATAGTAATCATTGTGATCAAAACCCAAAATGATTTTCTAGAACTTTCTTTCAGAAAAGGAGAAATTATTCTTTCTTATTATAACGAATAAATTCATTAACCAGATTACCATCAAAGGTTTGAGTTCATTCTTCGGGCTCCAGATGCATGAATTAAGCGGGAAAGTAGTGTTTTTCCTTGAACACTCTTTAAATAAATGGGATTAATTGCTTACCTTGCTCAATATCAAGTCTGACAAGCCAGATTTCTTCAGAAAATTTGCAGCATCGACAGCAGAAATTGTTCCTTGTTTTTCGAGAGATAAATAATAGTTTTCGTACAAGCTGACGTGTTTCCCTGCCACCTGGAAAACGAAAGATGACGTTGAGAGTATCGTGGCATCTCTATATCCCCAACACAAAATGGCCATCGAATAATTATTAGGGGAATCTTAGTATACATAATGAATCCTTGGACGTGAAATCCAACCCCTTATCTTGAATCCAAGCTCACAGTCCAGGATCCCAGGCCTACCAATGTTAACGGAGTGTAGGTGAAAAGGGGGTAACACACAGTGGGTAACCACACAGAACAATCTCTGACTGCCAGATGAAATTTTTCCGTTTACAGGGTGCGCTCAGAAAGTAACGCAATTTTTCAAAAAAGTAATTCATTAAACAGATTTGCACAAACACTTGAAATTTTTCAAAGTGGTGCCTTTGGGCCTTTACGCATCTTTTCTAGCAACTATGCGTCTATGGGGACGAAAGACGAAAAACGGGTTCCTTTCAGGACTGCCTTAACCCAAGGGAACAAAAAGGGGCGAGGTCAGCACTATATTGGTGGTAAGAGGGGGGGGGGGGGCAGCATTGGCACCTTGTTGTGATAAGAATTTCCCAGTAGTGGAAACGTCTTTTTGTGTCCTGACGAGCCTTTTACAGAGCATGTCTGAAGCACATCCACGTAGTAGGCAGCGTTTTAACTGTCTGTTCTTGAAGAAGAAACTCCTTACGAACCACCCCTTTACCGTCGAAAAAGACAATGAGCATTGTTTTCTCGTTGATTTGCTCATTCTTGCGTTTTTGGGTTTGGGGGACTGATCGATGTGCTACTCAGAGCTTTAGAGTTCAAAACCCCGGTTTCATCACCTGTGATGATGTTGGTCAAATAATCAGGTTCAATTTCAAGGCATTGCAAAAGTTTGCTCGACATTTTCCACTCGATTCCATTTTTCTGGGACACGGTCAGCGCATATAGGTTAACAGTAACTAAAGTCCTCCCGCTTCCTCAGCTTGGAGAGCACTGAGACCAGTTCCGCATCAAAGGTGGTGTGATCAGACTCTGACCAATAGGTGTGGCGCGAGCATCAGTTGTATTACTTTTAAAACACAACCTGATGGTGACGTTGGCTAATACAAAGTAGGACACTATAAATATTTTAACTGGCTCGACTGGAATGAAGAGGCTGAAAGGTGCTTTCTTTGTGGGGTAACCTGATTTATAGCGTGACTACAGTAACCTCCCCCAGTGCAAATGCTGCTCTGCTGAAAGTGAACAAGGCAGTGATTGTATCGAGCCTGGCAGTCCGTAGTCATGTAAAGAAGAAACTGTTCCAGAATAGCTACTGACTGCCTCAATATTAACTTCTTCCTTTACAAAAGACTGAACACATTATTGCAGTTAGAAGCAACAACCTGTAGGCTCAGATTGCTAATGACAAATACTCGGGAGAACATTAAGTCCAGCAGCGTCAAATTCTCACATCCACCATGACTTTGGCGCTTCCGTAATAGGCCGCGGTGAGTGTACCTGAGTATGTAGGGGTGAGGTCTCACCTCATCAAACATCAGGATTCAGGAGAAGAAAATTAAAAAATGCTGGACCATTAATGGGAGTCGTGAAACACAAAGGTGGGGGGTTGCTGTATACTCATCACTAGCATGAAGAGTGGTTGAAAAGAAACAATGAAAGGGAACTTACATCACTCACACAACTACTGTCAAAAGTGGAATGCTTAGAGGCTACAAGAAGGAGAACACGGTGTCTCACAAGTGTTACTACCGCACAACCAGTAGATGCTAGGCTCATGTCTGGATGAGATGTGAACTGTAGCAGAAGGCATAGAACACGATTTTGCTCAGAGGGTTGCATTGTGAGGAGTGGTGTTGAACTTTTTGTAGTGCGTATAAATAATGCTATAATTATTAAATAAACTGCTCTCAGGGCTGCTACAGCACAAATAAATAAATACGAAAAAACTGAACTAAATTAATTATCCTTGAGTCCTAATTGAGCTCATCACAATTGCATAAAAATTAAAATTAAAGACTTCTCTGAATGGATTGGAAAATATTTCTTCGGGACATGACCTCAACTAATTCATTTCATTCTGATAAAAGGAACTGAAATAATAAATACTTTTTCAAAAGGCGAATTCCGGTAATAGTGCGAAGTAGCCGTGAATTATGTGAGTTTTACATACTGCTACGCTATTCATAAATCTACATAAAAGAAGGACAAAAGTTTCGGATTGAGGATCAGTCGGAGTTTAAGATAAGTAGCAAACAGAGTGTAGACTGGGGCGATGGGACAGGAAAGTGACAAGAACGAACCAACTGCTTGAGGTGGCGCTTGGGCATGTGATTGGACTTCTGAGATAATGCCAATAGCGAAACGTCAGTCGCCCGACTCATTTAGTTACAAACTCCTAGACCACGTACCGGGGGGTGTTGAAAAGATAATTGTGATGCATCAATCATCTCCGCCTACTCAGAAGTAATCAAATGGTCGAAAAGATGAACCAAGGAGATGCCGTGCCATACCTAGGCATCTTACAAAAACCTACTGCGACAAGGCGCATCTACTTTGGTATTTATGCGGAGACCTACAGGCGTTAAATTCGTCATTCTTTTCTAGTCCTTGTGCATGCTCATTTCCCAACAACATCACTGGAGTAAGCTATAAGACTAGGAAGAGGAAAGAGGATAATGATGCACATGCCACCACTCAGAGCGCTTTTCCAAAAACCCTGGGTATCGGTCAGTTGTTGAGAGCACTGGACTAAGGATGGAACCCTTTCAGCTGTTTCTGACACTTGTGAGATACCTTGGTGAGGTAGACTAGTTTCCAGCCTTCACCTTTGCCCGCCGCTCTCATCCCCTTTACCTGCCTGTCGCAGTGATTAAATCGTAACATGGCGTTTGCTTGTGAAACCTGAATTCACGGAGTCTGACTACATAGGAATAGAGAGATTGTTGTTGAACCTAATGGACCATTAAGTGCACAGAGCTGAACCCTTACAGCGACAGAAACAAAACGACCCTGGGATTTTAATTTCGATACTAATAACCTCAAGAATGGCTGTGAAATCAAAACACCAAGCACTTTTAAAAGTATGAAAGGTAGAGACGAATGAAGTCAAAATTGTAACGCGCCTCAGTTGTGACATTGTGGGCTCGTAACGAGACATCAAATACTTCAGGAGTCAGCAATTGATGCAGCGGCAAAGAAGAAAGGCCAAAGCACTAAAAGCAGCAGACGCCACACGCACATTTATTAATGTAATGAGATGATCCGCGATCGCTGTGTACATCAGATTATGAATAAACCACCTCCTGACTTGTTATCGGTCAAGATTTGTACACCGCCCCCAGGGCAGCGCGTGATTCGATAATTAGCATTTTGATTTTTAGAAAAATATTTTTGGTTCCCCGAGGGCTGAATAGCCGATGAAGGTCATACATCTGCGTGCAGACATACGAGCAACAGCTCTCTACCGTGAGACTGGCTTCATTGCAACCTGCCGCACCTCCGCAGTTTTGAGTTAAGATGCAGAGCATGTGCCCAAGCGTTCAGGAACAGTCCTCTTCATAATGAAACAGACCTGACATTTCAGCGAGCAGGTTTTAGGTGCGATCCAATGTGACTCAGGCTGAGTTAGCAACGTCGAAGGTTCTTCGGAGACGTTGCTTTCAATGACGTTCCAGTTCTAGATACAGAAGCTCAGATAGCAGCAAACCAGCTGATCACCCTTTGAATGAGACAGTCCTTTGTGGGCAACGGGTGACCTCGGCAGGGTCTTACGACCTCTAAGACCAAAGAACCACTTGCCCCATGGCCCGGATAAGACAGAAAGCAATATGTAGCGGGTCAGTCAATCTTCGAGTCAGAGAGTTCCCCACTTGATGAAATATGCCGGCATTGTCTCTCTTCAAAAGGGAGGCAACCACAACCAGTCAGGCTCGCGATCATCGAGACTGCTCAGCCTCTATATTCATCATCCATTTCACGATGTTCATAAATAACTCATATAACAGGGATGATCATTATGATAAGGTAATAGACCAAGCACTGGAGATGAAGTCAGTTGAGTCCTTCCCTGCTACGAGCGGTATTATTGCGCTTTCGTGTTCTTCCCCATGACTAGAGCGGTAAAACCGCTCTTGAACCTTGCGAAAACCCCGTACAATCCAAGCCCGTATTGGGACGGTAGTAGTTCCATAAGCCCTTTTCAATACAGGTAGCAGTAGGAATGACCCTTGTAAACGAGCGGGGAGTACCCGCCGAGGAGTTCAGGTAGCGACGGTTTTCTATTTTCCGTCTGACGAAAGCCTCAACGGAACGCGTTTCTCCTGCGTTTTCAGCAATTTTTTTGTGGTAAGTAATATATTTTACTTTACCATTCTTTTTACTTTCCGCTACCCGAAGGGAAGGAAAGTATAGTAATCTGCCCAAAAAATAAATTTCGGTTTTCTTCAGATCTTTACGTTTTGAGGCCTACTGAGTCTAAAAAACCTAATTTCGGCGCCTGGTGTGTGTCTGTAGTTCGATTTGCGGGAGAACGGCTGATCCGATTGAGCTGGTTCTTTTTTTGTTTTGTTCGTTATTTTTTGTAGACACCAAAATAAGGTTATGGGCGATTTCGGCCGATGGGAAGGGGGAGGTGAGGGACGAAAATGTACCAAAAACTAGGGGTTTTCGTTTTCTCAAAAACGGCTCTAAGGATTTTGATTAAACTTTCAAATTATCTTCTACCTAACTTTTCTTCTCTATACATATCTCCATGAAAATACGGCGAACGGAGATATAGGCCTATGAACCAAAAATAGGTTTTTTTACACTTTTTGGCAGAACGGCTTCAACAATTATCACCAAACTCACAGGATGTTTTCAAATAGTTAATATCTACATATTGTTCTCAATAAATGTTCCTGACAGTCCATTGAACAGAGATAAAAATCAAAATGTGTCGAAAATAACGTTTTTTCAAAAATTTCCGTAAATTCCAGGGTAACTGCTTCACCAGATGTGATAAATTCTAATGGAGTGACTTTTAGTCTTCCATACCATATTGAGAGGAGGATTGAAAACAAATATGTGGATGTCTAAACCCATCTCACTTGTCTACTGGCCTACTTTTTGTGCTTTCTCCTTAGATATTATATACGTATGTATGTTTCAATTCTTAGCCCATCATGCTATTTATCTATGATATTATCCAGAATTAACATGGTTAAAACTCGAGGGGGGTCTCAAAAGACCCCGTAATGAGGATGAAGAGCCTCAACCCTCCACAAGTTCCTCGACTGCTCCCTCCCAAACGTTTACTAATAAATTATATTATAACTTTTGAATAAATGTTATATGAAAGCATGTATATGAATGGTTTGTGACAGTAAATTTATTATCATTCTTTTGTGATATGGATGTATTTTTCTTTAATACGTATTTCTAGTAGGTACCTGCTGACCTCCCAACCTACTTAACCCACCAACCTACCGTTAGCCAACCTACTTATTCGTAGGTATAATCGTAAAATAATGTAGTTTATTCGGCACGTTTGAAACAAATCGAAGACAATTAAAATCTATTTTCCTTTTTGGTTCATATATCCAGAATAATAATCTTATCACATATTATGTCTAGGCCGTTTTCGATACCTAATATCCAGCTAATGCTAGGTACCTACCATTCAAGGCAGAGCATATTTGATACAAATGAAAGTAAGACGATAAACGAAAAATCTTTGCTCGAGCCCTGAAGGACAGGAGGCGCGGTATTACCACGTAGTAGTAGTAGGAAAGAAAAATAACGTTTTGTTCCATGAGAGTGACTACGCCCGAAAGCGCGGGTTTAACGCGCGCCGCCATGTTTCGTGTAGCAGTGGGCTTACACAGGGGTTGGGTCGTTAGCAGCGAAAGTGTTAATGGACCCTACTCGATTACAATCACAGACTCTTAGTTCCATTTCGGGTACATTTGCCTGGAACTTCGGTTCGCGATTCGGAACGTTTACTTGTGTTACAACTTTTATCACTAGCAACTGTTTAGTACTGGTATTCTGCGAAAATTTGAATTAAATTGCTCGACTAAACGTTGAACTATGGAACCATTGTGTGAATTCCACACTTGGTAAATTGTTCATTGTAACCGAAATATTGTTTGACGATCGTTCTTCTAGTTGACGAGTTGCCACCAGCGTGAATGTCCAAGCAGCCCATCTCCCCGAATAATTACGTGACTCGAGAGGTGAGTGATATATATACTTCTTTTTTTTTGTGGCCATCCGTGGTCGTTGCATTAGGCTTGAATTGTTTGTTCACGTTGATTCTGTGGTTGAATCCCAGAATAGTGTACTTTTGTCCGGTTTGCAATTCGGAACGTTTAGTAGCGTCACTGATACTGGTGAACGTAACGGTAGTGCTAGTTACAACTTTCTTCACTGGCAATTTCCTAGTGCTAGTACTCTTCAAAACATGACAACGTTGAACTATGGAATCATTCTGTGAATCTCACCCTTCGGCAAATTTCCGTTGTAACCGAAATATTCATTCAGTTGTCGAGTTGCCGCCACTGTATGTGTTCTTCCTCCTTCGTTACATATCGAATATTTTTCGCGCCCGTCTGGCTTCTCCTGCTTTAGAGCTTTCCCCACTGCCCTCTACGCGTTTATTTTTTTAATCTTTTTCGACCAGCCAGCCATGGATAGGCGAATTAATACGACTTTGATTCATCAATTAAGAGAGAAAGGCCCAAGGAGTGTTGTGGATTGGTGTATGAGTTACGGTTTTATCTCTGACAAGTATGAGCGTCCTGAATGTGGTGGATGGATGAAATTGTGTAAAAAGGCTGGTTCCTTGGATGCGTTTGAATGGAGATGTAGATCGGGCGGCCACTACTCCAAGCGATCTATTCGTAATGGGTTGTGGTTCAGCCTGAGTAAACTGAGTATGTGTGACATCATGCTTCTCACCCTTAATTGGGTTATGAGATTGCCGGCTGAAATGTGTGCGATCGAGTTGGATGTTTCAAAGAACACTGTGACTGATTGGATGAGTTTTTGTAGAGAAGTGTGCATGGTTGATATTACTAGTTCTCAGTGTATGATTGGGGGTCACGGTGTTGTCGTTGAAATTGATGAATCAAAGTTCAGCAAGCGCAAATTTAATCGGGGTAGAAGGGTCGAGGGGAAATGGGTGTTTGGTGGGATCGAACGAGGATCCAATAACTGCTTTTGCAGAGTTGTTGAAGACAGGGGGAGGGATACACTGTTGGCAGTCATACAGGCTCATATCCGGCCCGGAACAATTATAGTTTCGGACTGTTGGAAGTCGTATGACTCCCTTCGATCGCAAGGTTTCCAACACTTGCGTGTGAATCACTCCCTCCACTTCAAGGACCCTCAAAGTGGAGCTCACACCAACTCTATAGAGGGTACGTGGTCGGCAATAAAGCGGAGATTGCCAACACGGGCGTGTGTGAGGGATGAGAGCTTTGATTCGTACCTGTACGAATACATATGGCGGCGACAACATCTGCCTGGCAACCTCACGAAGGCTTTCTTCGAGGCTATAAAACGAGCATATCCCCCGCAAAGTTGGGATACGTAAATTGAGAGGTGAGTGAGATTTTTATTTATTTTTGTGGTCGTCAATGTGTGTTCCGTTGCACTACGCGAGTGATATTTATTATTGTTGTGGTCATTAATGTCTGTTGCATTAGGCGCGCACTGTTTGTCCACGTTGGCTTAGTTTTGCGCCCTTTCTTTGTTTACATTCTTCCTGTTTCTTTCGCGCGCTTTGTTTACATTCATTTTAACGACAAAACTTCGCTCAACTCTTACCGCTACCGTTACGTTCACCAGTATCAGTGACGCTACTAAACGTTCCGAATCGCCAACCGAAGAACCGGACAAAAGTACCCGCGTACACTATTCTGGGATTTAACCTACTCTGTTTTGCGCACATCGTCATCGTTTAGATTCACTTTTGCTCATTTCTTACCGCTACTGTTAGGTTCGCCAGTAACAATGACGCTAGTGAACGTTCCAAATTGAGAACCGAAGTTCCAGGCCATCGTACCCGCGGCCATTGTTTCGGGAATTTACCCCCCTTGCTTTCCAATTTGTGGGAAAGCGCCGGACGAGCGAGCTGTCATTAAATACTCCGAGGAGGTTTGAGTATGTGGCTGATTCACTGGTTTGCTTGTCAGGATTGACAGCAGCTGGGTTTCAAAATTGAGAGTTCACCTGTTGCACGGGAGCAGAGAAAGACTCCGCAGTGAAGCCTTCGAAGGAGAGCGCTGAGCCACACTCCAGTTAGCTCGTTTGCAAGTGTTTGTTCAACCGCATCAGGCACTCTCAGGCATTCTGGATAGTACAAAATACATCTCTTACCTCGCATGTGTTCAGTATTGGGGGTGATGACAGCTACGACAACGTTATTACAGTCGCTCTGCTTGAAAATGAGAAAGTTTCGTTATTATGGAGCTTCTAGCAACTCAGTAGTGTGTTAATAGCTGTGTTGGTACAGCATAGCATTCGCACAACAACAACAACAACAACCTGATGAGTTGTCAATGAGCCTCAATTAACTCGTTCGTAACTTCATCGGTACCAACGAGCGAGGGTTGACACTCGACCGATCAGTGGATCGTCCTATTCATGACGTGATCCCATTCGTACTGGATCACCGTCCAAGTTCAATCGAAACGACCGATCAAGAGAGCGAGTCGAAGGACGGGGCCGGCAGTAGATTACAGTTGATATCAGACAACTCGTTATCAATCGAGACGAACTTCAATTATTGACGCGACGGCCGTTGATCCGTCAGAGAATGACGAGCCAAAGCGGACGTTGATCGCTCGAAGACGGCGATCGAACGATGATCTCGAGGAAGCGATCAAATAGCGGAAGCCCCGCGCGACGAGATCGCCGTCGTCAACCCTGCCCGTTATCACTGCGCGTAAACTCATTCACTAAGTCGTCGTCACGCGCGGGCCGCCCGGCCCGTTCGACGCTCCGAAATAAAACAAACGACAACAAAAAAAAAAACCGCCTCTTTCCGGTCGAACCATTTTTTATTTCTCCTGCAAATCGGCAAAAAATAAAATCGGCAAAAGGGGTTCGACATCCCGAGACGCGAATCGAAGGTATCGCCGGTGATCGAGTCGACGGAAGCCCTCGTTTTTATTCGACGATCGCCCGCGATTGAGTATTTCGCGAAAACTTCAACGCAAATGAACGAAAAAACAATTAGATAAAAGTCGCCGAAGTAGATAATCACCTGCGAGGGTAAGGCAGCCATTTTCACTGAGATTACACTTCTTGAGGTTTTACTCTCTCGCGAGCCGTAGGGAGGGGACTAATCAATACAACTACCAACCTTCAAAACTGAAAGGAAAAAACAAAAAACAAAAAAAACGTACGGTCGTGACAATCGGCTTTAGGGAGCGCCTCTGCCGGCGCTAAAAACTAGAAAACGCGTCGCGAATGAAGAAGTGCAAACGCGGCGAAGAATTGCAGAGGGGAAAAAATGTGGCCGTGGAGTTCGGATGGGAAGTTACGGCGGGACCCGTCACGCAGCGGCACCCGACGAGCAAAAGTCGCAACTCAACGGCAATTCTTCCTTCGGGAGGAGGCTGACGACTGATGGAGGACGACGCCAATTGGAAAAACGAAACAAAAAAAAAAAAACGGTCAGCGACGACGACAAAGACGACGACGTTTTGAGCGAAAGGTCAAGCGAGCGGTCGTTGACCCCGCGAAATTGAATTAGAGATCGCCGGGGCACTGGGGGGCCCTTCGAACTCAATGAATTACGTTCGCCGCCTTCGTTGATTTTGATAGCGCCCTTGACGCTGTTTGACGAAATGAACGCCGCCGTCCAAAACGTCCAAAAGTGAACAATATTTGTGCGACTGAAATATAAAATTATCGGCTGAGTGGGAGGGACAACGCATGCGTAAATCACAGTGAAATGTGTGTACCGAATAAACGATATCTTTGGAAAGTAATTTTCAATGTTTTCCCTTTCCTTGGCGTTAACAAGTAGAAAGTTATGTAATCGACAGTAGAACGATCGGTGCGTAGCAACACACAACTTTCCGCCACCCCCGTAAGTTCGAACACCACCTACATAGGCGGGCGCTATATCTTCGTTCAACGCATTTCTACAGAAACATTTATGGAAAACGAAATGTAGGGACTAGTTAGCTGAGAGTACTCCACAAGTTTGATCGAAATCGTTAGAGCCGATAAATTAATATTCGGCCAATATCCTTTTTCAAGTTAACTTGGCTTATATCTCCGTTCGACATGTATATACAGAAATAATTATGCGGAACGAAATGTTGGTATGGGTGACTAAAAGACACTCCATTAGAATTTATCACATCTGGTGAAAAAGTTACCCTGGAATTTACGGAAACGTTCAAAAAAACGTTATTTTCGACACATTTTAAGTTTTATCTCTGTCCAATGGACTGTCAGAGGAACATTTATTGAGAACAATATGTAGGTAATAACTATTCGAATACATCTGGAATGTTTGGTGAAAATCGCTGAAGCCGTTTTGCCAAAAAGTGTAAAAAACCTATTTTTGCTGCATAGGTCTAGATCTCCGTTCACCGTATTTTCATGGAGATATGTATGGAGAAGGAAAGTTAGGTATCGATCAGTAGAAGATAATTTAGAAGTTTAATCAAAATCGTTAGAGCCGTTTTGGAGAAAAATGCGAAAAACCATATTTTGTGGTACATTTTTGTCCCCCATCCCCCTTCCCATCGGCCGAAATCGCCCCTAACCTTATTTTGGTGTCTACAAAAAATAACGTACAAAACAAAAAAAGAACCAGCTCAATCGAATCAGCCCTCCCTACACACACAGACCACGCGCCGAAATTAGTTTTTTTAGACTCCAGCCTCAAAATGTTAAGATCTGAAGAAAACACAAATTTTTTCTTTACACGATTACTATACTTTCCTTTCCCTTTGGGGTAGCGGAAAGTAAAAATCGTCGATTTCTCTTCAGATCCACTGAGTCCAAAAAACACTTTGCGAAAATGGTATGAGTGTTTCCGTGAACGCGGTTGAGCAAAAACGGCTGTATTAAATCAGCTCAAACTTGATACCCAGCCTGTAGGTTACGATGGGACGCCAAAATAAGTGTATTTGTGTATGCGAGCATGACAAACTGCAGGCGGCCATCGAGCACAAAGGCACTAACATGTCAAGGGTTGCGTCTCTACGTGGGATTAGTTAGGCCACTTGGGGTGTATGTTACCCCGACACTATCGTTATGTACAAGGCCATCTATCTAGGTGTGACTGATAGTCACAGTCAATCAAAAGAGAGTATTGGCCCAATCCCAGAGTGCTGCGCTCCTGTGGATCACCAAGGCTTATAAGACTGTATCAACAGAAGCACTCCAGGTGATCGCTGGTTAGTTAGCGCTTGATTTGGCCGTTGAGTGCATGGTTGACAAGTGGAGAGTGAAGCTCCCCCCAGTCCAGGCTAAACTCTGTGCAGACCTCACCACAGAATGGAAACTTGCAGCCATTGACAAATGGGCGTTAGAGAAATAACAAGCGAGATGGGAATCCTCATCAAAGGGACTTGACACGTATGAGTATGAACGTCTTGGGGGAGAGTGGGTTGAATCAGACCACTGGACGAGCCAGTTCCTCATGTGACATGGTGACTTCAGTGCGTGGCTCCACTTGTTTTCTCTCATAGACTCCACTATGCACTTCTTTCATACCCAGTGTGGAAGAAACAAGAAACAATGTACTGTTCCACTATACCTAGCAGCATTGACTGCTACAAAGCAAGCCTATAACCATTTCCTCGAGTTCACGAAGAAGGCAATGGCCAATAAATATGTTCACAGTTGATCTGTCCTTTTGAAACTTGCCACCCGGGTAGATAGTTAGATCAGGTGGGAAACCATACTAAGAACTCCGACCAGATGGTACGGGATTCCTCTGGTGGTACCTCTGCGCAGTAACACACGGGTATCACTTTTCCACCGGAGGAATGGCAAAAGATCAAATACCTACCGTACCTTTGCAGGACTTGGTTCGGTGGATGCTGCTCAAGTGGTTCAAGTGCTTGTTTGATAGCGAAAATGCAACTCAAATAACAGTAGACTGATATCGACTCTTCGTGGGTTGAGGAACAGCAGTTTTTAAGTGACACCACCATAGGACCTGTGAGTGCAGTAACAGAGGCTTGGGCGCACGGCTGATGGACCTTCTGGAAGCTGCTTACCTGGGAGCCTTTGAATCATGGATAAGCCGATGGCGAAAGTGTGTGATGCTTTAGAGATGTTCTTTGAAGAATTTTAAGGTTTTGCATCTGATTTAAATATATCTTTCCAAGACTAGTTCCGATACTTTTTAAAAACACCCTGTGTTCAGCAGGCCAAATTAGCTGGGTCTTTGACCTCCCAAATATCCGCACTTGCCCTAATGGTATTCACCTGACCTCTAGAAAGTCGTTGTCTCCCCTAACACCTTTTTATCTCAAACCTTTTGTCTGTACATGTGAAAAGCCCAGCTCCACAGTTAATGACTACAGATTTCCCCCTGTCATGGACTTTCCCATCTATCTTTTCCCATCCCTCAATTTTAGATTCCTCTCCTCAACAGACAGCTCCTTTCAAGTCAGTCATTCTTCATCTGTCACGATTCGTCTCTTAGCTCCCGCTACTCCCAACTCAACTCTGTCCCTCTCCCTTCACTTAGTATCTCAAAACCAGTTCATGTGTATTGAGAGTCCCCTTGTAGACGTTTATATACTCATACTTAACTCGATATCGCTATTCCGTCAAGTGTAATACAGTCCTCACTTACGCTAATTTATTTCGCAGTTTCAAGCCCCCATTCGTACACCCAACACCCTGTATGAACGAAACCCGCCCAAACTAACGAGTTTTTGTACAGGCATCTCCTTACGAGATGACAATAGTTTAATAACGCTCATCACTACATAGTATAAAACAAAGTCGCTGACGCTGTCTGTCGCTATGTATGCTTAAATCTTCACAACTACGCAACGGATTTTGAAGCGTTTTTTCTCAAATAGACAGAGTGATTCAAAAGGAAGGTTAATATTATAATACATGCATAGTATTGTAGAGAAACACTTATAAATTTATAGGTTTCTAAAGTGATGTAAATAAGCATATTTTTTGCGCTTACATTGCAGACGCTGGCTGAACCCCACGAAATAATCAAAATAACGTACTACACTATTAAGTATTACACACCTTAAAAAGGTCAACAAAAAATACTGCCATGGTATATGTCTATCTCTTAACAATAACCCCTAGTAACCATTTTTATCTTTTTAAGGGGAAAAACGGCTTATTTGCGAAGTGATTTTAAGCTTTATCCAATTAAGTACCTTAATTACGCTGTCCATTTAATATAGATCAATATGATCCTTACAGCATGTAATGTAAATGAAGATTTCCGAAGATATTACAGTGGGTGCCTATAAATTGCGCGTTGAAGGCCCTATAGCACTTGATTAGCAGCCATCAGGTTGATCGGATAATTATCGACTATTGTAGTTAAGTTAAAAAAATAAACTGAATGTAATATTGATTTTTTGTTGTTGTTGATAATATAATTATTGATTACTGTTGGGTGCATGAAGTGGGAGGATTGTACAATACTTGACAGAATAGCGTCAGCAGTTTGAGTTAGAGGGACTCTGGATAGTCGTAAAATGGTTGTGAGACACTAGAAGGAGGGAGAGAGAGAGAGAGAGAGAGAGAGAGAGAGAGAGAGAGAGAGAGAGAGAGAGAGAGAGAGAGAGAGAGAGAGAGAGAGAGAGAGAGAGAGAGAGAGAGAGAGAGAGAGAGAGAGAGAGAGAGAGAGAGAGAGAGAGAGAGAGAGAGAGAGAGAGAGAGAGAGAGAGAGAGAGAGAGGTAGTTGAGTCCTGAGTACCGCGAGCTGAGAGAGAGAGAGAACTGGGAGAGAATGTCATTCGCGAGAGAGATGGATGACTGAGAAGGAGAGAGAGAGAGAAAAGTAAAATGATAGTTTTTGGAACGTCCAGAAAAGAGGGAAATCAATTGTCACTTGGGAATAACTGAGGAGTGAAACTCCCCACAGGTACAAACAATGCGGGTTGGTGCTCGGGGAAACCATGACTTTGGGTCAAGCACGGACGTTCGGAGGTGAAAAATAACCCAACTATCCGGCCTACCGAACAATTACCTTTTGTTTTCAGTCGAAAGAACAGTAAGTGAAATATTTTTGACTGCGGCCACTTACTAATAATTTGTGCAATTTAATAATGATCATACGTATAGTTTTAAGGTGTATTTCTGAGTATTAAATTTTTTACAGAAATTCTAATCATATCTAGAAGACGCCGTCTGTCGAACATAGGTGGTAGTACAGTGAACGCCAGAAAAGCAACCTCTCAGTGCAGGTGGTGTGTCACAGTTGCGGAAACTCCCTAACAAGTCCTGGCACAGTGTCGGAGACTTGAGAGGGAGCGATATTTGGTCTTTGGTACTACCTCTCCCAGGGGGGGCATCGAAGAAGACGCTTATGGGAGATACCCGGCGTTCCTTTGGAGGCTGGGCATGGACCTTTTTGACATTGGGACTGGCACAACCCCAGCTTTGGGACACTCAGAGAGCTATATATCGGAGCTACTCCTGAAATTACGGAATTTCAATCATCGCCGTTTCACTTATAACCATTTCCAAACGTCTTCGCCCGATAACTCTGGAAAAGTGATTATTTTCCAATTTCATTTTTACTCGTCAATATTCGGTGTATGAGTTGCTCAGGGCATTGGTACGAACAGAACAAAACATTCTGGAACTGTGAGCGCTACCGTTTTCTGCCACTGTGAAATGATGTTTTACCTAGTTCAAACGAACTGACTGAAAAGTGAATTTAATTTGTAGCAAAAGCCGTGAGAATCAATTTATGTAGAACTAAGGAACATTGTATGATACGATGCCTTTCAAAACCCAAAGTTATGCTTGAAATTTAACTCGCATTTGAAACTGGTTTGATAAGTATTATTAGTATTTACTGACGGCTGTAGTCTCATTATTCAGCCAAACATATCTGGTGCGACGCATCACGCCCCGCTAAAGGTACTCCAGTGATCGTAGTCTGCTGGTGATAGAAGATTCATAAACCGACGAAAGTTGGGCAATGGATTCGAGCTCAGGATCGCTGTAATTTTTGCCTGAGTCAGCAGTTCTCCAAACATTTCCAAACTCCTCGTAACACAGCCCTTCTCTTGAATCTAGCAATTGATCAATCTGCGTTTCATACTGTTTATAACAACGCTCTGCGTGACAACTGGTGGCGTTTAACGTTCCGAGATTTATTGTGCAGCTCCTGTTTATGCTACGATCATAACGCTGTCTACCTTATTTTTTGGAGAAGGATCGCGTTCATCATTTTGGAATAATCACATAAAAACTGTGAGACATGGTAGTAGCTGAAATTTATTTAGCATGTACTCGATTACTGTGAGGGGAAAAATTGATAGGTGGGACGTCGCCTGATTGGTGCGAGCGGGGGCTGATCCACTCGGAAGTAACAGGATGGAGGGGGCATGACGTCACATGACAGGGTTGTGGTGGGGTGGGGGATACTCTCAGAAGTTACAATGGTGGATGGAGTATGACGCGGTGGGAGTGGGAGGGGAGCAGATACAGGATGGAGGGGGCATGACGTCACATGACAGGGTTGTGGTGGGGTGGGGATACTCTCAGAAGTTACAATGGTGGATGGAGTATGACGTGGTGGGAGTGGGGGAGTTACAGGATGGAGGGGCATGACGTCACATGAAAGGGTTGTGGTGGGGTGGGGATACTCTCAGAAGTTACAATGGTGGATGGAGTATGATGTGGTGGGAGTGGGGGGGGGGCAGTTACAGGATGGAGGGGGCATGACGTCACATGACAGGGTTGTGGTGGGGTGGGGGATACTCTCAGAAGTTACAATGGTGGATGGAGTATGGCCGGTGGGAGTGGGAGGAGCAGATACAGGATGGAGGGGGCATGACGTCACATGACAGGGTTGTGGTGGGGTGGGGATACTCTCAGAAGTTACAATGGTGGATGGAGTATGACGCGGTGGGAGTGGGAGGGGAGCAGATACAGGATGGAGGGGGCATGACGTCACATGACAGGGTTGTGGTGGGGTGGGGGATACTCTCAGAAGTTACAATGGTGGATGGAGTATGACGTGGTGGGAGTGGGGGGGGGAGTTACAGGATGGAGGGGCATGACGTCACATGACAGGGTTGTGGTGGGGTGGGGATACTCTCAGAAGTTACAATGGTGGATGGAGTATGATGTGGTGGGAGTGGGGGCAGTTACAGGATGGAGGGGGCATGACGTCACATGACAGGGTTGTGGTGGGGTGGGGATACTCTCAGAAGTTACAATGGTGGATGGAGTATGGCGCGGTGGGAGTGGGAGGAGCAGATACAGGATGGAGGGGGCATGACGTCACATGACAGGGTTGTGGTGGGGTGGGGATACTCTCAGAAGTTACAATGGTGGATGGAGTATGATGTGGTGGGAGTGGGGGCAGTTACAGGATGGAGGGGGCATGACGTCACATGACAGGGTTGTGGTGGGGTGGGGGATACTCTCAGAAGTTACAATGGTGGATGGAGTATGACGTGGTGGGAGTGGGAGGAGCAGTTACAGGATGGAGGGGGCATGACGTCACATGACAGGGTTGTGGTGGGGTGGGGATACTCTCAGAAGTTACAATGGTGGATGGAGTATGACGTGGTGGGAGTGGGGGCAGTTACAGGATGGAGGGGCATGACGTCACATGACAGGGTTGTGGTGGGGTGGGGATACTCTCAGAAGTTACAATGGTGGATGGAGTATGATGTGGTGGGAGTGGGGGGGCAGTTACAGGATGGAGGGGCATGACGTCACATGACAGGGTTGTGGTGGGGTGGGGATACTCTCAGAAGTTACAATGGTGGATGGAGTATGACGCGGTGGGAGTGGGAGGAGCAGATACAGGATGGAGGGCATGACGTCACATGACAGGGTTGTGGTGGGGTGGGGGATACTCTCAGAAGTTACAATGGTGGATGGAGTATGATGTGGTGGGAGTGGGGGGCAGTTACAGGATGGAGGGGGCATGACGTCACATGACAGGGTTGTGGTGGGGTGGGGATACTCTCAGAAGTTACAATGGTGGATGGAGTATGACGTGGTGGGAGTGGGGGGGGGGCAGGTACAGGATGGAGGGGGCATGGCGGCACATGACAGGGTTGTGGTGGGGTGGGGATACTCTCAGAAGTTACAAGGGTGGATGGAGTATGACGTGGTGGGAGTGGGGGGGGGGCAGTTACAGGATGGAGGGGGCATGACGTCACATGACAGGGTTGTGGTGGGGTGGGGATACTCTCAGAAGTTACAATGGTGGATGGAGTATGATGTGGTGGGAGTGGGGGCAGTTACAGGATGGAGGGGCATGACGTCACATGACAGGGTTGTGGTGGGGTGGGGATACTCTCAGAAGTTACAATGGTGGATGGAGTATGACGCGGTGGGAGTGGGAGGGGAGCAGATACAGGATGGAGGGGGCATGACGTCACATGACAGGGTTGTGGTGGGGTGGGGGATACTCTCAGAAGTTACAATGGTGGATGGAGTATGATGTGGTGGGAGTGGGAGGGGCAGTTACAGGATGGAGGGCATGACGTCACATGACAGGGTTGTGGTGGGGTGGGGATACTCTCAGAAGTTACAATGGTGGATGGAGTATGACGCGGAGGGAGTGGGAGGAGCAGTTACAGGATGGAGGGGCATGACGTTACATGACAGGGTTGTGGTGGGGTGGGGATACTCTCAGAAGTTACAATGGTGGATGGAGTATGACGCGGTGGGAGTGGGGGGCAGTTACAGGATGGAGGGGGCATGACGTCACATGACAGGGTTGTGGTGGGGTGGGGATACTCTCAGAAGTTACAATGGTGGATGGAGTATGACGCGGAGGGAGTGGGGGGGCAGTTACAGGATGGAGGGCATGACGTTACATGACAGGGTTGTGGTGGGGTGGGGATACTCTCAGAAGTTACAATGGTGGATGGAGTATGACGCGGTGGGAGTGGGGGGGGGGGCAGTTACAGGATGGAGGGGGCATGACGTCACATGACAGGGTTGTGGTGGGGTGGGGGATACTCTCAGAAGTTACAATGGTGGATGGAGTATGACGCGGTGGGAGTGGGAGGGGAGCAGATACAGGATGGAGGGGGCATGACGTCACATGACAGGGTTGTGGTGGGGTGGGGGATACTCTCAGAAGTTACAATGGTGGATGGAGTATGACGCGGTGGGAGTGGGAGGGGGGCACTTACAGGATGGAGGGGGCATGACGTCACATGACAGGGTTGTGGTGGGGTGGGGGATACTCTCAGAAGTTACAATGGTGGATGAAGGAGTACTGGTGGGAGTTAACATTTTAAAATTTCTAGAGTTGCTCCCATACATCTTTTGAAACGCCTATGGTACAGGTATTTGATAGGCCATACTCCATCGGTTTTTCTGAAATTCAGGTAACATTTTGAGCGAAGTTTATTACAAGCAAACTGCATTAAAATCGGTTTTCGTCGAAATGTTCGGTAATTTATCGTGCTGCTCACGCCATTATCCGGCAAATGAGAGATTTATTGTATTGTATGTTTGGTGCTGTCCACAAAAAAAATTAAAACAAAATCGTGTAAGCTGTTTTTGAGAACCGAAATTGGTGTTTTGATCACTATGATAACTATACAGATGAATAACTAACTGCCAGATTGTGAAGACGCAAAAACATCTGCACCGAATGATGATTCAAACTGGTTACCACTGATGCAACAGCCAGCATCCACAACCAACACAAGCGAGCATCCACAACAGCCTCTTGTACACTTCAGTGCTGTAGCCCTTGACGATAATCCCTTTCATGGATGCCATCTGAAGCCCACACCACCCACGCAGAAGAGCTGGGGGAGTCTGGAAAACCTTGCCTGAATTCCCATTCGTCAACAGAACCATCGACAGCAGTCGCGAACTCTCAAGGGGGTGCAGGATGAGTCTGGATTCTTAGCACTCACTAATAGTGTTAATTGGGTTGTTGAGTATGAAGGGACCATAAGAAATGAGAGGGCCACACTTGGTTCGTCTCCAGTGCTTATAGGGGCAGCTCAGGCAGTCTGGAATGCTCCGGGAGTGAGGCACTCCAAACGCTGTTTCATAGGACAAACACACGAGATAAGACAGAGCCTTCTGAGGATGGAAAGGAAGGGAGATCGTGGGGATTGTCACGGGGCACTGCAAAACGAACAAATACTACACACGTATTCCTCTTTGTACAGAAGCACGTGGGGCGTCTTCTGGAGTTTTCCTCCCATCACTTTCAACATAGCCCTTTGTAGTAGCACCAGATTCCGAATATGGTACACGTTAGCTTCTCCCCGCACCAAGACACCACCTGTACTCGCCCTTGGTAAATGTGTTGCTGTCCCTTGGCGAACAAGACGGACCTGACTTGATAGAACACGTGCACAAAATCACGCATCCTGGAGTAAAGGAAGGCAGAACGATGATCCCAGAGGGAGGGCCTCGACAACCCCCATGTACTCGTAATTCTCGACTCTCTCTCTCTCTCTCTCTTTTTTTTTTGATATCCGCAAGTTCTGCATTTACCACCTCTTTGGGCTGAAGAAAGGGCCTCCCAAACACACAACGGCGCGATGCCGTGAGTCTATCGCATACACACAGCACATGCTCTGCCGTCTCTAGCCCTACCTCGCAGAACCTGCATACCTGTACCTCGCACTTGCCAATATTTGCAAGGTGGTACCTCAGCGAACAGTGACCTGTGAACAGGCCACATATGATCCTCATATCCTTCCTCCCCAGTGCAAGCACCTCCTTGGACTTCCCTCTGGAGAGCCGTATGAAGAGTTTTGACTGTCTAAGGCCGGGGAGTCCCTGCCAATGAGCAGCCCTGCACTCTTCCTCCCATTTGCCAACCTCTCTACGTAGGTGGCTCCTGGTAGTCCCAACAAAGGGCTCAGGCCCAATAGGGATCTGCGCTGATCCCTTCTTAGCCAACCTATCAGCCCGTTCGTTTCCCTCTATATCCTGATGCCCAGGCACCCAACACAGTGTTACACTGTTGTCCTCTGCCAGGGCCTTCAGTCCAGTCAGACACTCCCACACCTGCCGTGATGTAAGACAGTATGAGGCTAAGGTCTTGAGAGTGGCCTGACTGTCCACCATTATGTAGATTCTCTGCCGCTTCAGTCCCCTCTGCAGCAGCCGCTGCAAACAGACTGTCACTGCAGCTACCTCTGCCTGGAACACTGTGGCCAGCGACCCCAATGGGATTGCTGCCCTGACTCTCGGCCCAAAGATGCCTGCCCCTGCAAGGCCACCCTGCACCGAGCCATCAATGTAATATACCAGGGCCCCAGCTTCGAAAGTGGGAGCTCCCCCTTCCCACCTAGATCGCTCATGAATGAGTATCCGAAAGGGTAGCACGAAGTTAAACCTCGCGGGCATTGAGTCTACCACATGCAGTTCGGCCCCCCCCCCCCACCTTCACCTTGTCAAGGATCAAGTGACAGGAGCTCCTCCTCCCCCGCATGATCAGACCCAACTCCAACATACGCGCTGCCTGGAGGAACGCCATCCTTTTAACATGTATGTGGAGATTCTCGACTCTTACTATAAGCACTCAACAGTGGATCCTAAACTGACAACTGGGAGGCGCTGAGCCCCCGCTCACCAGCAAGCGCCTTGGTAAGGAAAATTGCCAATATCCCGTTCAAACTCTCTAGGAGGGCCCCGTGAGCAGCACGGCAGTGTCCTCGGCAAAAACGAAGGAGTTAACAATTGATGGCAGATCGGTTGATATAAACTGAGTGTTCCCCCGCTCTTCACAATGGACTGCTCCGCTGGAACATTCATTAATCACTAGATCAGCTCGAGGATTGAGTTGAGGGCGTAGAAGGTAGAATAAAATGAGTGAAACGCTGACTGCTGTATTCGTGGGCTTTGAACGGAACCTTGCTGAAACTATTCTCGTCCTTCATGTCCCCACACCAACATAAGTCGATATAAATGTAAGTCGAATATGCCAAGAACATCGTGGAGTCAACCAATTTTGTATTGCGCGCATAAAAGGTGCCTAATGGAAAACTTGATTATCAATGCTTTGGTGACTGGTTGGTGAGCGATACAGCGGCAGCCAAGTCCGAGCTCCACCAGACAGAGAAGATCCGAACCAAAAAAGAAAGAAGAGCGTACAAAGTCGAAGCGGATATTTGCAGGAAATTCTCAAGTCGAATCCAAAAGCCGATTAAGTTCGTTAAGTTGGATTGATGCTCGCGTCTCGCACAACATCCCCAAACCGAACCGTGAAACGAAACATAATTAACCCGACAAGAGCAATTCGTGGGATTTGTAGCGGTAGAAATACATTTCCAATTGTGCGGGATTTTAATTACATTCAATCAACTGAACCCTGCTCGTGCTTTTCTTGATTCTGCAGAGTGGCCAAAAGCCAACTGATTGGATCCTTTCTTCTCACTCTCTCTCTCCTCTTCATATCTAGCAAACAGAAAACAGCGTGTGTCGGGCGCCGGATGGATCGTTATCGTCTTGGCTCGATGTTTGAATGGGCACACCCTCAAGGCAGCGTCTTGTCGTCGTTACCACAAGTCTATTCAAAAACGCTCATTTACGCTGTATGCTGACGATATTCAGGCCTATAGCGTTTGCCCACCCAATAAAATGAGCTAGACGATCAGCGAAGTCAACGGTGAACTAGATAGGATGTTCAGGTGGTGTACTGTGCAACGGTATTTGTTTATTCCTCCCCTTCTCGAATGATACACAACCTAACCTAAATATCTGGTGCGTTGCAACACACAACTTTCCTTAGCTCTATGTCAATTCACTTTGTACATGGCCAATTCGATCTAACCAATTCATTTATCACTCAGATAATTTGAACTTGGTCAAATAACGCTTTACGGCAGCAGGAAGCGGTAGCGCTTACAGTTCCGGAATTTATTGTGCTGCTCGTACTCATTGCAGAACCCATATTGAGCAATCGGTACACAGATAATTAATGCGGCTGTAAACACGAATTTTTTGAAGTGGAGAGTAATCACTTTTGTGGAGTTATTGGGTAATAACTGTTAGAACTGGCAGTAAGCGAAACGGTCGTAGTTGAAATTCAGAAATTTCTGGAGTGAGCCCCATGTATCTCATGAGCGTTTTTAAACACCCACCCTTTAGTTATTGGATTGGACTGCAATACCAATTTTTTTTTTTTTAGCATTCTACTTACATTCCAGCGGACTTTATAAGGAAAAAACTGCGCTAAAAACGCTTTTGGTCGAAAATTTTGATAATTTATTGTGCTGCTCTCGTCATTTTTCCACAAATGGGAATTTTATGGTATAGTTGCCTTATTGAGAGCTATCAACATAAAGAATTTAATCAAAATCGTTAGAGCCGTTTTCGAGAAAAAAAATATTTGGTGTTTTGATCACTATGATAACTATAGTTAAATTTCGATGGATTTTGTTCATACCCTTATTTTAGCGTTCTATGGTAACTTGCGGGCGAGATATGAAGTTTGAGATGATTTGGTACGGTGGTTTTCTCTAAAAATCGTTCACAAACACACACACACAGACCATTTTCCCAAATAGTGTTTTTCGGACTCAAGAGGGTCTGAAACGTAAAGATCTGAAGAAAACTCAAAATTTTGTTTTTAGCCGATTACATAACTTTCCTTTCTACTTCGTAGAGCAAGGAAAGTAAAAACATAAATCGTACAAAAAAAATTCTTCCACACTCGACGGCAAAAATGACGAAAGTTAGTTCGCAGAGAGAATGTCGAGTTAGCCTAATATTCCTGCTTCAACAATCAATCCTTCGTTATGACAGCAATGATAATATAATAATTAATAATAATAATACTCCTCTTAGGTCATCTAAGGTATCAACAATATCTTCTTTTTTTCTCTTTCAATTTTGAAAACTTTATTTGCACCTTCCGATACACTATAGTTGTGTTTACAACGGTACGCTGTAGTACATGTTATGCACTAATTTTTCGACATTCCGGACCGAGGTGGGCGCGCTGCAGTGGTATACCGATGGTTCAGTTAAGGAAGGCCGAGCAGGACTGGGCATTGTAGGGCCCAACTACAATCTTGCAAAGCCGCTGGGGGAGTACGCCACGATATTCCAAGCGGAAATCCTAGCCATAAAGATCTGCGCAGAAGAGATCCTGAACAAAGGGCTCAAGGGCAAGCGGATCTACATTTTCTCAGACAGCCAGGCCGCCTTAAAGGCCATCGCAGCCTATAGATTTAGGTCTAAGCTGGCATGGGAATGCCTCCATGCGCTCAAGCAGCTCGGCGCCCGTAACAGGCTCTCCCTCATTTGGGTGCCGGCTCACAGGGGGCATGAGGGCAATGAAACGGCAGACCACCTTGCGAAAAGGGGTACAGAATCCCTACCCATCGGGCCTTAACCACACGTAGGTATGACGAAAAGTCACCTGAACCGTCTGGCTGCTCGATGGGAGATACAGGAAAATGGCGCCCATTGGCATCGCCAGCCACGACTAAGACAATCAAAAAGGCTTGTTACGCCTTCCTGTCAAAGGGCGAACGCGATGCTGACACTCTCTAGACAAGATCTGAGAGTACTGATAAGCTTCCTCACCGGGCACTGCCCACTCAGATACCACCTCAACAAGATGGGCATCTCAGAGGAGGTGGAATGCAGACTCTGCGGCGAGGAGGACGAGACAGCAGAGCATATCCTATGTGAATGCCCTGCTTTGGCAGCAAAACGCTTTGAATACTTCGGTTAGGGGACCACTGAACCCCAAACCGTAGCGGACTCTGCGGTGAAGGACATACTCGGCTTCCTAAGGGGGGCGGGTATGTACGATGCCTTCTACTTAGAAAGGGCCAGCGTCACAATAGGCCCATATAAAAAGCGGCCGCAGTGACAAAGGAACTTGTCCCACACGCCCTCGGGTTAAAAAAAAAAAAAAAAATTAACATGTAACTTGTGCAGGATTGCTGCCCATTAGCAGCACCTGGTTTAGTAGTAGTGGTAACAATTAATTAGTATAACAAACAAACAATGAAACGAGACTAAAGATCATAACGATAGAATAATTTAATTGTCAACATTGGTCGTTGGTCACTGTTGTAGAAGATCTGCATGGTGTTTGCGTTTCAGTCTTCTTCTGGGACGGGGCTGTGGGGCATTGTTTGATATGGCTCTTTCGGTTTGATTAGGGTGATTGGTGAGAGCAGTATTCAGTTGGTGGTAGGACTATTCAAGTATTTCATCCACTGTCTGAAGGTCCAGGTCGTTGTGCGACATACCACGGGGCATCCACCATTAAGCGTAGGAACCTGTTTTGAATGGTTTGAATCCTGTTGATATGCGATCTCGATGCTGAACCCACAACCCACAGCCATACAGACAAATCGGCCGAACAAGTGATATGCAGACTAGTCTCTTAAGTTTGAGGAGAAGGCAAGGCGCAGAAGAGACGAGGAACTTTAGTTGCTTGATGCGATGTCGCAGTTTTTTGATTTGGAGGGAAATACAATACAATCCAATATGTGAGGATCGTGTGAGCCGTTTATCCAAGACCAACCCAAGGTATTTCACTTCGTCTGCCTGCGGTACTAACTCTCCGTCTAGAGCAATAGGGACGTGTGCAACTCGTCTTTTGTAAGTGAACTCGACGACTCTCGATTTATGTGCACTCAACTTAACTCTCCATCTTTCGCACCATACTTCAACGAGACTGACGTACTCCTGTATTTGTTTGCTGGTTTCTATGCATGTTCCCTTGCATAGTACAGCAACATCATCTGAAAATTGCGCAACCTCAACTTGAGATGACAACGGGAAATCTGAAGTATATAATATCTGGTGCGTTGCAACACGCAACTTTCCTTAGCTCTACAACAATTCACTTTGTACATGTCTAATTCTATTTAATCAATTCATTTATCAATCAGTTAATTTGAACTTCGTCAAACAACGCTTTACGGCAGCAGGAAGCGGTAGCGCTTACAGTTCCAGATTTCATTGTGCTGCTCGTACTCATTCCAGGACCATTATTGACCAATTGGTACACAGATAATTAATGAGGCTGTAAACACAAATTTTTTGAAGAAGGATAGTAATTACTTTTGCAGAGTTATTGGGTAAACACCTTTAGAACTGATATTAAGCGAAATGACAGTAGTTGAAATTCAGGAATTTCTGGAGTAACCCCCATGTATCTCTCGAGCGTTTTTAAACACTCACCCTTCAGGTATTAGATTGGACTACAATACCAATTTTTTTCAACATTCAACAAAAATTCCAGCGGAGTTTATAAGGAAAAAAACTGCGCTAAAAACGCTTTTCGTCGAAAATTTTGATAATTTATTGTGCTGCTCTCGTCATTTTCCCACAAATGGGAATTTTATGGTATGGTTGCCTTATTCAGAGCTATATTTAGTTTTCGTCGTTCCATGGTAGTCAGGTCATCCTTCGTATGATTTACTGGTATTTTTCGATGCTGAATCGAATGGGATGGGTCTCGGAGCAGTAATACTGAGTGCGCTGTTCATGATAATAAAATTGCAACGTTTTTACTTTCCTTGGCTCTACGAAGTAGAAAGGAAAGTTATGTAATCGGCTGAAAAAAAATTTTTTCCTGAGTCCGAAAAACACTATTTGGGAAAATGGTCTGTGTGTGTGTCTGTGAGCAATTTTTAGAGAAAACCACCGTACCAAATCAGCTCAAACTTGATACCTCGTCCGCAGGTCACCATGGGACGCCAAAATGAGGGTTTGAACAAAATCCACCGAAATTTAACTATAGTTATCATAGTGATCAAAACACCAAATATTTTTTTTCTCAAAAATGGCTCTAACGATTTTGATTACATTTTTTATACTGATATCTTTTGATAAGGCAATTATACCATAAAATTCCCATTCGAGGGAAAATGACGAGAGCAGCACACATGTTGATAATTTATTGTGCTGCTCTCGTCATTTTCCCACGAATGGAAATTTGATGGTATAATTGGCTTATTGAGAGCTATCAATATAGAAAATGTAATCAAAATCGTTGGAGCCGTTTTTGAGAAAAAATTGGTGTTTTGATCACTATGATAACTATAGTTAACTTTCGGTGGATTTTGTCCGTACCCTTATTTTGGCGTCCCATGGTAACCTGCGGGCGAGATATCAAGTTTGAGTGGATTTGGCAAGGTGGTTCTGTCTAAAAATCGTTCACAGGCACACAGACCATTTTCCCAAATAGTGTTTTTCGGACTCAGGGGGGGTCTGAAACGTCAAGATCTGAAGATAATTCAAATTTTTTTTTTTCAGCCGATTACATAACTTTCCTTTCTACTTTGTAGAGCCATGGAAAGTAAAAAGACGAAACAGCATTCGGTACATCAATTAAATATAACAGAATAATATTGCTTGCTGTAGGTTACACCAGTGGTGACGAGCAAGAGCTTTGATACTTGTTAGTATGATGCACAAATTTCTCAAAATTCATTCCAAATAATAATAAAATAACGACAAAACGCTCTTCAAATCTACCGAATAAACACTCTTCAGAAGTGGTTCATAGTTAGGGTACTTCACTACATGTAAATACCCTATGCTCTGAGAGTGTTGCAGAAGGAGTCTCATAGTAAGGGGGAAGAGGTTCAAAATTACATGAAGTAAGTACAGAGGACTGCGAGAGGATCTAGTAGTAGCAATTTTATGATTAACAACACTATGCAGTAGCCTAAAACGGGTTGAGAATATATGGGTGGGGGAACGATTGCATAGGTGGAAATGTTTGGCTTCGTTGTAATTAAGTTTACTGGGTTAACTTCCATTATTTTTATGATACATTTTTGAAGGGTGATTAATTTAGACAATGTGATACGGAACTTGCCTCCCCCTTCCACCCTGAACACACGGGAGTACAATATTGCTGGGCGACTGGTCGAACTAACAATATATAAATTTTAGCCTATCTTTGGAGCAAACTTTTCTCAGCTGCGACCATAAATACTGAACCTGAGCGTGCCACGCCAGCCCGCCATCCAGCATTGCACCCGAGTATTCGTATTGCGAAAATCGACTCAAGGGGTCGACGGGCACAAACCTCTCAGTTGACGAAAGAATGAATAACCACTTTTTCATTAACGAATATTTAGTTTTATGAAGCACTTAAAGCGAGACCGCTCATCACCAGCCACAGACCAGAGAAAGGAGCTCCTGCGTTTAAGAAAATATATCACCTCTGCCCGACAACACGATCACAGTATCATAGGCGAAAAGATACAAATTGCCGAGGTTAGGCAGCTCTGATAGCTAAGGTGCCACGAGCGACTTATGGACACCTGGCTATAATCAGGGACTTGGAGACCTTTAAGGAGCTCAGCATGATCACGGACGCAATTGTGCTCATGTATGAGCACGAGAGGAAATATAATGTTCAGCCATTGGGAGGTCCATGGAACAGCGAGAGTCGCCAGTTTCGGCCTCTCAAAGGCATCAACATCTTCACAGATGGATCGAAAACTCCGGAGGGAACAGGATCCGGGGTGTGGATAAGTGGCTCTGGAAGGAGTGGGATGTATATTGCCCTAGGCCCCTCTCCATCGATTTTTCAAGCAGAGATTTATGCTATTATCGCCGGGGCAATCCTAATACATGAGAAAGGATGTAACAACAGAACTATCAATATATTGACCGATAGTCAAGCGTCGTGCAAGGCGCTAATGAACTACTGCACTACGTCAAAACTGGTGAGAGTGCAGGATGTGGCTTAACTCCCTAGCAAGTGCGAATAGAGTTAATGTGTATTGGATTCCAGGACACAAGGGGATCATTGGAAATGAGAGGGTGGACCATCTGGCCAGACGCGGTTCGTCTACGGTACCTATTGGGCCGCCGCCCCATTGTGGGATTTCTCTGTCAGAGAACACACCAGAAGACTGCATCAAACAATCTGGAACGCTGCAGGAGTAAGACACTCCAAACGCTTCGTCTCAGAGCAATCAAGTGAGATAAGAAACACCCTTCTGAGGATGGAGAGGAAGGACTTCGGAGGATCGTTGGGATCATCACTGGGCACTGCAGAATGAACAAACACATGTATGTTATGGGTAAAGTCGACACCCCTCGATGCACGTGGTGTGGCACGGATGAGGAGACTCCCTACCATGTCCTGGCTCACCGCCGAAGACTTGAGAGGGAGCGACTTTTGGTCTTTGTCACCACTTCTCCCAGGATGGATACCAACGAGGACTCTTTCAGGAACTACCTGGTTTTCCTCAGAAAGCTAGGCATTGACCTGTAAGACATTACGACTGGCACAATAGGCCATCTAGCCGCGGTGCATATCCCACCACTGGGACAGTCAGAAGACTATATATAGGCACCCCTGGGATCGAAATTATGTAAATTAGAAACCAAACTGGTCCGAGCCTGCTACCCTGAATACCCCGAGGCACAGGCCATCCGATCCACCAACAGACACAAATTGGTTACGATCTGAGAGATAAGAAGAGAACCAATCAAAACTTGGGCCAACTCTGCCGACTTTTTTCAAGCGTAAAATAAAACCAAATAAAATCAGAATCACATCTTCTTTGCGTTAAATTAGATGAAATTTGAACACAAAATTGTGGGTCTTTGTGCGAGTAGATGTGAACATTTAATTAAAGGGAGATTTTAAAGGGAATGTACAAAAGAGAATAATGCTGCGTTTGTCTTCCACTCAACAAATTTACGGATGAGAGCGAACTTTGAGCCAGCTTCCTTCCCACAGGAATAGGGAGGTTCTAATAAAAACCACGGATTCAGTTGGCTCTTGGTAACTCCTCTTTTTTCAGAACAGAGCGCACTCTGTCACTCTCTCTCACTCTCCTCTCCCTCACTCTCCCACTCGCTCTCTCTCTCTTCTAGATTTAAACGCCGCTGTCGAATAATTAAGGTGCCGAAATGAGGCGGCCACAAAGTCGAGCGGCTGCGACTGTCGGATTTTGACATATTTTCCAGAAAAATTTGAAAGGCAGAGTAGGCGGCATCAGGAGAAGTTAGTTGGATGTAGAAGGCGGTGAAAGTAATGAAATCAATAGGGCGACGCGGGACGGCCTGCGCATTGAAGCCGCTCTCCTTCCACACTTTGAGATAGCATGTCCCAGTAGCAAGGGCCGGCCCCAGATTATTACTTTCAACGAGGGAGCAAAATCTTTTTAGTTTCGTGTCAAAATTTGGGACATGTGTTGAAAGCCAATCGAAATGAATTCCTATCTATTTTTGGCGCTGCTTTCTCCCGCTTTCCTTCCAATATCCGTGCAGCAGGACGAGGACATCCCTCATAATGAGTGAGTACACGCTCGCTTTTTGAACATTCCGCTATTTAGAACTATCATAAGTAGTCAGTTAGTAGCCCGCATGTACTCGATTCGCTCGTACCCTCAGTCGCAAAATCTCCTTACGTTCCCGCGCCGCCTCGTAAACACGAAATTAGTCCACCCCCTCTCGCATATTTACCTGCGCGCAAACTTTTCCTTTTCGCAATTACGAATTAATCGTCATTACGACTCCGAATTTTGATTCGCTCGCCAAAAAAAAAAAAAAAAAAACACAAAAAAACGCGCGCGAGACAAGAATAAATGGGGTTTTCCATCCGCATGGTTTTGCGGATAAACACAAATCGTGGATAATCGGGTATTATCGTGTGAATGGCTGTTGGATTCATTCAAATCCTTCAATCGATGGCGCATATAAACCCTACCGCTAAACGTCAACAATTATTTTGTCAATTGAGACTGCAATACCTGAAAAAATAACGTAGGGACGTCCAAACAAAATACTCGAATAACTTTAATTATAAATACGACAAATATCGACATCGCTCTTTCGACCTCCTTCGTTCAATTACGTCTAAAATACCAACATTTTCTACCTTCCCAATAAAATTGTGTGCCATCAAGAATGTTGTGTGGTCTGACGGTTTTGAGAACACAACTTCAAAGAACTGAGCTGTAATTCTTAAACTGCGTTCGTCAGCGTTAGAAAGTGTTGACAATTCACTGGGCTCGTGGACACTTCAAATTTGCGCGGGGTATGTGCGTTCAACGAAAAATCGTTACGGTTTGAAGAAATATTTGAAAATTGTAACGAACGACCAAAGAAAATAGTTGAAAGTCGGTTTTTGAGTTACTGTTAATGAGGTTAACTAATAACTACGAAACTCTTTAACTTTCCTAGTTCGAAAGTACGTTTAAGCATAGTTATTGTACGACACGAAAATTCGACCCCTCGTGAACCTTTCTAAAGATCCGTTAATACTCATCGATATTAACAGAATCTAGTTCCATTAAACTGCGGCTAACATAGAACTTAGTTTAATTAATATTCTATTGTGTAGTCGCTGAAATGTGAGGATTTTTCAGAAATGGTAGGAAAAAAATGAAGTGCGCCGCATCACATGACTTTCCTTAGCTCTACATAACTTCACTCGTTTTCATGGCTTTCGCTACTGATTAAATTTAATTTACACTCGGTTCATTTGAACTTGTTAAAACGCCGCTTCACGATGGCAGAAAGTGGTAGCGCTTACAGTTCCGGAATTCATCATTCTGTTCGTACTCATGATTATTGAGCAATTGGTACACAGAGAATCGTTGAGGCTGTGAACACGATTGTTTTGAGAAGGACACTTTTGCAGAGTTATTCAGTAAAAACATTTTTTAATGGTTGTAAGTGAAACAACGGCGGTACACTCACCGTATGGGTGATGAATTGGAGGGCCACGAAGATTTTTCTAAAGACTACTACTTTCTGATTTAGTACGGAAAAAACTACGCTAAAATAGTTTATTGTGCTGCTTTTTTTATAATATTGTCGTATCGTAAAGAGGTGCCAATACAATTTAATCAAAGTCGTTTGAGTCGAATCGTGAGAAAAAAACATTTTTTTGATCACTATGATAAGTTAGTTTTGAGCGGATTTTGCTCATAACCTCATTTTGGCGCCCCATGGTGACCTGATGGATTAGATATCAAGTTGGACTGATTTGGTTGAGCGGTTTTTTCTCGATCGCGATCCCAAATAGTGTTTTTCCGACTCATTTTTTGTTCCTCTCGAGTTCGGGCTTTACATAACTTTCCTTGCTACTTCGTAGAGCCATTGCTGGCGCGTATTTCATTCTCACTCAAACGAAACGTTCATGTTGGTTTGACTGTTCTTCGTAGTGCGCTCAGTCGCAGAACGTTTTGATCGGAATGGCATTCCCAAGGTAATTTACTTCTTTAATTCGTACGTTTAAAACGAAATATCGATAACTTCAAATGCGCAGTTTTCACGCTGAAGGTGTATATAAAATTAGGGTGGGATTCGAAGGATTTCAAAAACGTGGGACCACACCTAAAACACCTTCATCTGTGAATGGCTGGTGAATTTATTTTTCGCTATTTGGCGGAAACTTTAATCAAAACAAATAAATTTTGAAATTCGGAGTTTTTTTTTTTGCTTTATTTGACACTATGAAATAGAGAAAAAAATATCTGGTGCGTTGCAACACACAACTTTCCTTAGCTCTACAACAATTCACTTTGTACATGTCTAATTCTATTTAATCAATTCATTTATCACTCAGTTAATTTGAACTTCGTCAGACAACGCTTTACGGCAGCAGGAAGCGGTAACGCTTTCAGTTCCAGATTTTATTGTGCTGCTCGTACTCATTGCAGGACCATTATTGAGCAATTGGCGCACAGATAATTAATGAGGCTGTAAACACAAATTTTTTGAAGAAGGATAGTAATTACTTTTGCAGAGTTATTGGGTAAAAACGTTTAGAACTGGTAGTAAGCGAAACGGCAGTAGTTGGAACTCAGGAATTTCTAGAGTGAGCCCCATGTATCTTATGAGCGTTTTTAAACACTCACCCTACAGGTATTAAATTGGACTACAATACCAATTTTTTAAAAACATTCTACTAACATTCCAGCGGAGTTTATAAGGAAAAAACCGCGCTAAAAAACGCTATTTTTGATAATTTACTGTGCTGCTCTCGTCATTTTCCCACGAATGGAAATTTGATGGTATAATTGGCTTATTGAGAGCTATCAATAGATCGTTAGAGCCGTTTTTGAGAAAAAAAAATTGGTGTTTTGATCACTATGATAACTATAGTTAACTTTCGGTGGATTTTGCCCATACCCTTATTTTTGCGTCCCATGGCAACCTGTAGGCTAGACATCAAGTTTCAGCTGATTCGGTACGGTTGTTTTCTTTAGAAACCGTGCTAAAATCGATTTTGTCGAACGTTTTGGTAATTTATTGTGCTGCTCTCGTTATTTTCCCACAGATGAGAATTTTGTGGTATAGTTACGATATCGGGAGCTATCAATATAAAAAATGTAATCAAAATCGTTAGAGCCATTTTTGAGAAAAAAAATATTTAGTGTTTTGATCACTATGATAACTATAGTTAACTTTCGGTGGATTTTGTTCAAACCCTTATTTTGGCGTCCCATGGTAACCTGCGGGCGAGATGTCAAGTTTGAGTGGATTTGGTACGATGGTTCTCTCTAAAAATCGTTCACAGACTATTTTCCCAAATTGTGTTTTTCGGACACTGGGGGGTCTGAAACGTAAAGATCTGAAGAGAACTCAAAATTTTTTTTTCAGCCGATCACATAACTTTCCTTTCTACTTCGTAGAGCCAAGGAAAGTGAAAACATCGCTCGCGACGCACCATACAACATTCCTTACCTCTACGTCAACTGGCAGGTTTTCATGGCTTTAGCTATTTAATTCAATTCATTTTTCGCTGTTCATTTGAAATTGGTCAAACATAACTCATGAGTGGTAGGAAGTGTGTTAGCGCTTATAGTTCTGGCATTTCATCTAATTTAAAGCAAAGAAGAATTTGGTGTGGTGCATGTTTCACATTATCACAACTATCAATTTATTTATTTTTATTTTTTGGCCCGAAGGCACACGGGACTGACCCCTTTTGTCACTGCGGCCGCATGTCGGGCCTATTTTGACGATGCCCTTTACTAAATAAAAGACGTACAACGTACGTTTTATGAATCTGAAACAACTATCAATGCTATCTTCGACAGGGCGATGTTTTATCTCGCTGAGTGCGGGTGTGTTTCCTTGTCAAAATGGCCGTTTCTTAACACTCATAAGAGAGCTGAATCAGTCTAACGTCATGGAGACTGCGGTATGGATATGGCAAGCGGAGATACGACCCTGGGGAATCCGTACCATCTGGGAGGAGTTCCTAATCTGGTTCCTCATTTGATTTACCTGTTTATTTAAGTGATATGTGTTTCAAAGGGAGAGATCAACAGTGGGCTGGCTTAGTAGCAGTCAAACCTGGTAGGTTTGGCTGCTCTTCCAACAATTGTCGTTCGATGTTATAGGAACTACACTGGAGCAGCGCGATGTTTGTTTCTTTCGCACGAGATGCCCAAGACATGCAGGATGGAGAGTCTTTGAGAGGACATGGAGCTCGCCCAGTCCCATAAAGGGCTGGCTCGTCTCAACCCAGTTTCTCCTAAGACGTTCACGAATAGCTATATAGCGCCATCATCTAGCTGGAAAAATCTTCAAATTTCGAAGGCTTCCGAGTTCAAAACCATCGTTTGGGAAAATGGTCTGTGTGTGTTCGTGTAGAACGATTGATCAAATCAAATCTAATTTTACAGTACATCAACGTGGGGCGCAAAACCAACCATAGTTATCACAGTGATCAAAACACCTCATTTTTACTTTCCGCTACCCGAAGGGAAGGAAAGTATAGTAATCGGCCCAAAAAAAAAATTTGAGTTTTCTTCAGATCTTTACGTTTTGAGGCCTACTGAGTCTAAAAAACCTAATTTCGGCGCGTGGTCCGTGTGTGTGTATGTGTGTGTGTCTGTAGTTCGATTTGCGGGAGAACGGCTGATCCGATTGAGCTGGTTCTTTTTTTGTTTTGTTCGTTATTTTTTGTAGACACCAAAATAAGGTTATGGACGATTTCGGCCGATGGGAAGGGGGGGGACGAAAATGTACCAAAAACTAGGGTTTTCCGCATTTTTCTCGAAAACGGCTCTAACGATTTTGATTAAACTTTCAAATTATCTTCTCCTAATCAATACCTAACTTTTCTTCTCTATACATATCTCCATGAAAATACGGTGAACGGAGATAATGACCTATGAAGCAAAAATAGGTTTTTTAAGCTTTTTGGCAAAATGACTTCAACGATTATCATCAAACTCTCAGGATATTTTCGAATAGTTAATACCTACATATTGTTCTCAATAAATGTTCTTGTGACGGTTCATTGAACAGAGATAAAACTTAAAATGTGTCAAAAATAACGTTTTTTCGAACATTTTCGTAAATTCCAGGGTAACTTTTTCACCAGATGTGATAAATCCTAATGGAATGTCTTTTGGTTACCCATACCAACATTTCGTTTTCCATAATTATTTCTGTATATATATGTTGAACGGAGATATAAGCCAAGTTAACTGAGAAAAGGAGATTCGTCGAACATTAATTGATCGGTATTTCAATTTTCTCAAAAACGGCTCTAACGATTTCGATCAAACTTTCGGAGTACTCTCAGCTAACTAGTCCCTACATTTTGTTCTCTATAAATGTTCCTGTAAAAATGCGTTGAACGAAGATATAGCGCCCGTCTATGTAGGTGGTGTTCGAAATTACGGGGGTGGCGGAAAGTTGTGTGTTGCTACGCACCAGATATTTTTTCTTCCAAAACAACTCCAACGCTGATCAGATTTGTGTGGACATTTGGAACAATCAAAATGTAATACACAAGTTTTTGTCATCACGTCGCTCATACGGCATTGGTGTTCTCAAAAAAGTCGGAGGGGTAATCCAAAAAGCTTCCTGTACGATGGCGGTTTAATAACCGCCATGAAATAAACGAGTGGAACCTCAGAAATTCCGGAATTTAAGTTAACGTGGTCATTGGTTTATTATTCATCCGAAATAAGCCTTATGTTTTCGTTCTAGAATATTTGTTAACAACCCTCCACCCCAGTTGGAATTGGACACTTTACGTTTCAAGGAGTGGGGATTTAAAATCTGCTGATTCCGTCCGCCGCCCAGACCACACTTTGCCTTTCGCGTGGTCTAAAACATCCGTTCTTTCGCACGTGGTTGTTATGGGCAGAAAAAGGGTTACAAAATTAGCCAAAAACGAAATTTTGGCAGTTTTGTTGCAATTACGTTGTGTTTGGTATCGTTTCCTGCGTATTTTTCGATGCTGAGTCTGATTAGACGGATCTCGGAGGCGTAGGACTGCGTCTTGATGGAAAACAGTGAAATCACAGTAAATATAGCGTGGCACGAGTTCTATCGTTTCTCCCCAGCCTGCGCGCTCAACGCACTCGTCAGTTCGACTCGTCGCGCTGTGCCAGTTGCCAATCTTCGCCCAGAAAATGTCAATTTTCGTTGTTCCGTGGTTTTCAAGTCGTGTTCCGCAGCGTTTACAAGTATTTTTCAACGCGTAATCTGATGGGATGGGTCTCAGAAGTGTGAAACTGTGGAAACATGCTGTGCAAGAGAATAATGAACCGTTGTGTAATTTGTGGCGTTTTTTCCTTTTTTTAGTGTTTCACTTATAATTCCTAACTTTGAGCGCACCTCACTCTCAAAAACTGTTGCGAGTACCAGTAAAAACCCATAGGTTTGGTTTTTGAATGAAGGTCCTAGCATGTGTGGCTGCAACCCAACAAATCGCGCTACTAGTTTCTACGTGAACTGAGTGAAAAATAGGTTTGATTAGTGGCTAAAGCCATAAAAATCGCTGAATGTACAAGAAGCTGAGGAAAGTTATGTGATGCGTCGTACTAGATAAATCTATTCAGTGCAGCTTTTGATTGTTACGAATTTCTTTCATCCAACACAAACGTGGCGCTCTCTAAGTGGCTCTTTGAGAATTCTTGAAGCGTGAAAGAAACCAACTGAATAGTTCTCTCCAAGTCGCCGTCCAAGAGGAGTATTGACAATCAACTGAGAATCCATTCGTTGAAATCCCCCTGCCTTGTCTAGCGCGTCCAGTCTGCAAGGTACCTAGATAGTGCTCGAAGAAGACTTAAAGTGGAATGATCAGATTACGTCACTTGTTGGTAAAACTAGGAAGTTTATTCGTATTTTTTTGCCGTTTGTGGGTGCGCTTGTCCACTAAAGCGTCAATTGCGGTCTATAAGGTTGTTTCTACCATAAGCAAATTTTCTGCTCGTCCTGCCCCCATCACCAGACTGTGGTCTACCTCCCGTCACAACGTTTTTAGTTTTCCTTATATATACGCCCTGCCGCTTCACCTCAAATCTCCCATGGAGTTTTCTCGCTCTGGATATGTTATTAGAGTCTTCTTCTGGCTGATCAACATTGTCCAGGAGGGATGCTATTTGGCAGTTATCGTTTTGTTTAGTTTCTGTTTCTACCCTCCCGTATCCTATACCTATGTCACATACATAACCTAATGCAATATTTTATTTGAATGCGATACTCCCCCACACCGCTCTGGGGTTTCCCCTTGGTCCTGGGGTATTTCCTGAAATTCTACAACTTCCAACGTCCTTTACTGTAAAATGGGTGGAAAAAATTCATTGATTCGATTCCTTGTTTGGGTTGGGAACCTGGGGGTCTCGTCGACGAGGAAGGACTATTAGATCTTCTACAACGTTTGGTCTATTTTTTGACGTGAAACTTCTATATAGACGGTGTCTTAGGATTTTCGAGTCACGAAAAATTGTGTTACCGGTCACGTGGTACGGCAAGACGACGTTGAACACACCGGTTCTCGTCCGATCACCGAAGTTAAGCAACGTCGGGCGTGGTTAGTACTTGGATGGGTGACCGCGTGCCGTTAGTGTCTTTTTTATCCTTGAACAATAAAACAAGTGTAAGTCTGAATTTGATCAACCGGCCGTATTCCAGTAACATATACCGCCATTTTGTTACCCGCAACTATTTCTGTAGCTGTCCATTGAACGGAAATAAAAACCAACATACATCAGGGACCTAGATTTTTTTTCCCCGGATTGAATTCTGTTTTCTTGTTTAATAAAATAAAATATGTTTAAATAATATAAAAAATGCATTCACTACAATTTACCTACCCTAACCAAATCATAATTTGCAGTAAACCTGTGAATAAAGAAATGTGTGACACACATGGTAGAAGTGAAACTTTAACGTGCAAAAACGAATCGCATCGAACAAGTGGAAAAACAACGGAAAAGTGGAAAAACGCATCGCAAACAAATTTTTACTCGAAGTTTTACGGGCAGGTTTTCAAATTCGACAAGTACATTAACAATCTGCCCGTAAAACTTCAAGTAAAAATTTTTTTGAGATGCGTTTTTCCACTTGTCCGTTGCGATTCGTTTTTGCACGTTAAAGTTTTCAACTATAGATCCTTTTCATCGATCATTTCTAATAATTGGCCGGTGTAAACAATAGCGGGTTTGAAAGGGGCGAGAGGGTTTGGGAGAGCTGAGTTCTCCTGCGGGTGTGGCATAGAATTCCGAACAGCGTCTTCTTCACGCTCAACCTCTTCATCCTTAATCCACGCTGTTTCAATCAAACTAATATTAAAACGTCTGCGAGATTCTCCTGAATGAGAATTTTCTCGCGTTTTTGAGCAACGCGACTTTTAAACATGGTCGCTCGTCGTTCTCGAAGAGAAGGGCATCCGTCTTCCGTTTGACAGGTCCCTCGCATGAGGTCTCTGTCAAAAACGAATCTCGAAAAGGGGACATGTCTCTTATCGCATGTTTGGTGGGTGAAGTTTGAACGCGTCAGGGAATGAACTTCGTTCGTTTCAACTTGGCCGCAGACACGATCAATCTGGCAATCAATGTTCTACCAAATTTAGAAAAATGGTATTTACCACACATTTGTTCAAGGTATACCGATTTTGGTGATTACTCCGCGTACTACACTGTGGAGATCTCTTATATCTTAAAGTGAACGATAGGTCCATTACAGAGAGCTCTCCCACTGGCCTCGGGCATAGTATGGATCTACGAACCAAACAAAAAGCTCATCCTCTTAAAGGGAAAATTAAATACAGTCGAAGCCAACTGCATAACGTTGGTATACAGACTCCTTCTTGAGAAGAAAGTAAAGTACCTAGATGCCAATATATGTGAGAGGTATATAATTTCAGCCAACTCATAGTCAATCAATGGAGAGAACTGTCCGAATCCCAGAGAGCTGCGCTCCTATTTTGTGGGGAAAAAGCGTCTCTGCTATTCCTCACAAAATAGTGTTTTAAATTAAACGTAAAGTAAAGAACACCTTTTCATCTCCGATCTCAAAACTCAACTCTTTTATTTTCTCGCGGCGCTGCTAATCGTCTCAAAACAGCTGATGACCCAAAACATCAAATCAAATGGTATCTAATATAATAATTGGCTGAACGAGAATTTTTCTCGCCTAGTTGGCGACATCTTGATCACCAAGGCCTTCAACGCAGCATCAACTGAAGCACTGCAAGTGATCACTGGTCATCTACCGATTGATTGCATGGAAGTCAAGTGGGGAGGACAAAAGGCCAAATTTCGTGTAGGCCTCTCCAGTGAACGAAAAAATGGCGTCAAAGGGACGTGAGAGGTACTAGTTTTTTCCCGACATCCAATAATGCCTCAGGAGAGCGTGAGTTGGGCGCAGACCACTGGATGAGGCAGTTCCTTGTGGGGCTCGGCGACTTCTCCCAAAGGCTCTCCATTCTGCACGCCTTGCGCCTCCAGCGCAACGGAAACAAGAAACCACGTGCTGCTGCAATGCAACAGTGGATGAACGTTGTTGGGAGAGCACCGATACCACCCAGCTTTGACTACTACTAAGCAAGCGTATAACCGTTTCGCCCAGTTTGCAAAGAAGGTTATGACAAAAATGTGGCCTCAGTTGATCTCTCCCTTCGAAACTTGCCGCCTAAGTAAATAAAAGAAACCTGATTACGACCTTCTCCCAGATGTTACGGGATTCCCAAGGGTCATACATCAGTGTGGTAACACGTGGGCAACAGCTCTGTATGAGGTTCGGTGGGTGCTGAGCTCGTCTCCGTTCTTTGGTATGCTAGCGAAACTTTAACCTCCATGTCTTTCGACTGGTACAACGCTGTTATGAGAGTTACGGAACAGATGGGCTCTTTTGTGGCCCATCTCAACCCATCAGCACTTCGATAGCCTTCTCTCTTCACTTGTCCATGCTCATCCAGTTATTCCGGTCACTTCTCTTCTTCTTTTTTGCCTTAGCAGTAACACATCTTCCAGCGTGCCCGGGAACAGCAGGCCACCCCTGCCCTCCTGGCATCAGTCATGCCGCTTGGCATGTCCAGGCTGGACCTCGTCGCGGAGCCAGGTTTTGGTTGGCTGAGACGGAGTTTCTGCTTAGATTGTTTATTTTTGTTTGTCTCTAACGGGGCAGGGGCAGAGGTAAGGGACACAGTTCGTCGGGCTAGATACTCTGCTCCCTCTTCTTATAGCTTGGAGTTTTCCCATCATTGCATAAATTGAATGGACGTCCAACCAGGTGTTTTGATCCGGTCTAGTCCGTGCGGTTTTACAGAGTCCGGAATAACTGTTCATCCTTTAAATGTATTTTTAAAACCCTTAATGAATGAACTGAAATGCGTTTAACACGTTCAATAGTCTCTAGAAGCAATACTTGTGTTGATCAGCTTTCTAAGGATCCATAGTGAGACGCGCTGAGCCGAATCGTGACGTTTACATCTGACCAGAATCTATTTTCGTAATGTTTATTTGATTATAGCGTGCGGTCGGCCAAACAGTAATTTTGGTGCGCTAGTTTTGTCAACTGGGAGGGTAATTGTTACTGTGCCTACTGACTGCCCTCCACCCTCTTGTTCGTCGTAGGCGCCTTACACTTTTAACAAAGCACCGGTTTAAGGGTATTAATTTTAGAAAGGCGTTATTTCGAGGAAGTTTGAAGACACATGAAACGTTGAAGTTTGGCCTGAATAGAAAGGAATCTTAGTGATGTGACACAAGACGGTACGCAGGGGCTGAAGAGTTGACGGTTGAGGTGTAGGAGGGGTTTGAGGGCGAGAAAGCCGTAACCTCTTCTCTCTCTGTAGGGAGCGTTAGCCTCAGGGAGAACTGACGTCTGCCCTGAGGCTCTTCCATATCTTAGCCACTACACCCTTCTTTCTAGAAGAGCTAACGACTGCGAATCCCGTGAGCCGATACGACGAGACGTGAGCGCATCTATTACTTCTGTGTGCCCCAAAAAGTGTTTCAAATACGCGTAAGGCGTGTTTGCCCTTCCCCGTATTTCCCTGAAGTAGTTGTCAGCGTCTGAACTGAACAACATCCAATGTTCAACGCTGTGACCCACCGTAGTCCCCCACTCCCTCGTTTGGTATCACTCTGGATTTTAGCACTTTCATCAAATCCTATTTATTATCGTGGGTTTCGTAATTTCTGTCCATGTGCCACGTGATAACATCGAAGCTTTTTGTGGCAACCAATCAGCACTTACATTTTGCTATCAGTAAATGTTCCAGTGAAAATTTGGTGGACGGAGATATAGATGTACTACTCAGCCATGGCCAACGACTTGGAATTCCAGATGATCTCAAAGAGTAAGAAAAAATCAAAGTCATAAGGCCACAAGTGTAATGAACTGGTCTGGCTCAAAATACACTTAAGAAATATCTGGTGCGTAGCAACACACAACTTTCCACCACCCCCGTAAGTTCCAACACCAGCTACATATGCGGGTGCTATATCTTCGTTCAACGCATTTCTACCGAAACATTTATGGAGAATTAAATGTACAGAATAGTTAGCTGAGAGTACTCCATAAGTTTGATCGAAATCGTTAAAGCCGTTTTTGAGAAAATTGGAATACCGATCAATTAATATTCGACAAATCTCCTTTCCTGAGTTAACATGGCTTATATCTCCGTTCAACCTACCTATACAGAAATAATTATACAAAACGAAATGTTGGTATGGGTGACTATAAGTCACTCCAGTAAGATTTATCACATCTGGTGAAGAAGTTACCCTGAAATTCACGGAAATGTTCGAAAAAACGTTATTTTCGACACATTATGATTTTTATCTCTGTTCAATGGACTGTCAGAGGAACATTTATTGAGAACAATATGTAGGTATTAACTATTCGAAAACATCTCTGAAGTTTGGTGATAATCGTTTAAGCCGTTTTGCCAAAAAGCGTAAAAAACCTATTTTTGCTTCATGGGCCTATATCTCCGTTCAACGTATTTTCATGGAGATGTGTATGGAGAAGAAAAGTTAGGTATTAATTAGTAGGAGATAATGTGAAAGTTTAGTCAAAATCGTTGTAGCCGTTTTTGAGAAAAATGCGAAAAACCCTAGTTTTTGGTACATTTTCGTCCCCCCTCCCCCCTTCCCGTCGGTCGAAATCGTCCATAACCTCATTTTGGTGTTTACATAAAATAACGAACAAAACAAAAGAAGAACCAGCTCAATCGAATCAGCCGTTCTCCCGCAAATCGAACTACAGACACACACACACACGGACCACGCGCCGAAATTAGGTTTTTTAGACCCAGTAGGCCTCAAAACGTAAAGATCTGAAGAAAACCCAATTTTTTTTTGACCCGATTACTATACTTTCCTTCTCTTCGGAAAGCGGAAAGTAAAAAGAGCTTTAAAAAGAAGCTTTGTTGTAAAAAATGCAAGCCAAAAAACATTTTTGGTTGATATCGGCAGTAAGCCATCCTCTAAAACGAGATTGAAATCATAAGGGAAGCCTCAAAATCTACCTAGTTCAGACAGCATAATTATACATTGTAGACGAAACAAAAAATGCCTCAAGAGTTCTTGTGGACGGCACAAATTGTAATTGTTTATCGACGTGCTATGATTTATATTCCATGGAAAACTATCAAAAATCGGTGATGCGTTGACTGTTCCTGAGTACGTCGGCGTTCTCAATCGAGGGTTATTCCGTTTGATTATTTTCCGGCCCAATGGTCCACCGACTTTGGAAAATGCTTGTTGAGTGCTCTGCTATGGCTCAACAACCTGCGAGAAGAAAATTCGAAGTATTTAAAAATCAAAAGAAGGTGTGGTCACGTAAGGATCGTCACCTTGTTGCTGCTGAAACTGACCATGATAACAACGTTTTGCGCAATAATTGTTGTTAGCGACAAACTTGGTTCTTAACTTGTAGCTGTCGAGACGAACTCGACTGGCAACGGTTTGGAACTTGAAGTGCAGCTAGTGGACCAACTTGGCTCCTTATTTAGCAGCTGTTGAGACTTGGGCGGTCGGGGTCCATTGAACTTGATTTCCCTCGAGCTGAGAGCAATTGAATGATAAAAGAACTACCAACAGGCTTGTGAGTCCGAAGCCTGAGACACACTTCAAACTGCCTTGATCCAAGAGAAGAAGGCCTTCCATGCCCAGTGTTCTCTCGAAGCATGTAGCTTTGAAAACACTCGCGTGACGCACCACTAACTAGACTTCCTTAGGAGAACCAAATTTAGAGTTCTCGCTACTATGCAATCATACGTAGATTGGTCCTGAAGCCTCGAAAGACAAATAGGCTCAGAGCCAGAGAAAGCGCACACACGCATCTGCATATTGTTCACCTGAAGTAATAAGAAACGCAAAGTAAAACATTAATTTGAGGGGTGAGAAGGAGACGTTTTGATTAAGGAAAGTGCTGTGAGTGGCGAGAGTAATCATCTTCAATCGATAATGCTACAACTAAAACCCCGAGCTCAACGAATTTTTTTGAAAAACGTGTTCCACCGAAGTGGCTTTTCTTCCAATGAGGCTGGCGCGGGCGCACATAAAATATAACATTCCAGTCGTAGAGACAACTGACTGTATCGTGCACAGAGCAGAGCAGTCGAGGCACAATTGTTAAACCATTTGAATGAGGTCGGCAAAGTGAACGGTATAAACACACGCATAACTTTTTCAAAGACACTCACAGAAAAACTGCAAATTTTCTCTAGTTCAACGTATTTTGAGAAACAAAACAATTTGCTCAGTGAACTAGTTTTAAGCGTAAATTTGCGATCCCGTCGAGACTGAAATCATATATTTGCCAATAATGCTAGAAAGGTTAGGAGTAGGTGCTCTGCTCGTGTTTACTTGAAAGGTACTGCATCATATAGTGAACAGTTTAATACAGTTTGAACATTGAAAAGCTTATAGAAACAGTAGTAACAAAACGAAAATGAACTACGATGTCGAGGAAGGCTGATTGAACGCTCCCTTCCTCTCCAGACCAGGGTGCCAAAACTTCACATAGAAAAGCTCCAGCATGTGGATGGGCTCGCTACATTTGTCCACAGTGGAAGTCACGTAGCTCTCCTGTCAACCTTCCTCAACCCCTTCGCAGTAGCTTTTGTTCGTTCGCGTCGGGGTTCCATCAGTTCTTGATCAGTTCGGGATCTTCCATCAATTCTTGATTTTAAATGTTGACTGCGTCATTAATTTCCCCCACAATTACGTACTCCAGAGCGTTTCTTACGTCACGACACTTTCGAATAACTGTACACAATTTAATTGCTCTCAAAATAGGTGCCGCTTTGCAGCAGTTTACACGCAGCCTCAGTCTAATCACAACAATGTTTCACTTCCAGGAATATCGACCCGAATCCTCTGTTCTCACTACGGGAAATTGCTATATTTTCGTTTGCCCTCGACCCATCGACTTTCCACGGCATTTTCGCTGTCAACGTTTTTGACTAATTTAGGTTGTTCCGACCGCGTGTCCAAAGTCCTTCTTCTGATTCGATTAAAATCGGAGTCTCTGACGCGTTTTTGCTGGATCCCCACGCTCATTTGATTGTGCTTATTTTTTAACTTTCCTCGGCCGTACGAAGCAGGATGGAAAAGTAAGTGGATAGTTACATCTTAGAATTCCCTGAATTCGAAGAAAACGCCGTTTAGGATTCAGAGCGAATGCATGAGTTCCTTTGGACACGATTGAAAGGTCAAGACTTCAGCAAATAGCTCGCATACTGACGTGAGAAGCCACGCAAAATCGCCTCAATATTAACTAACCATAAAGATCGAAATTTTAGACATTTTTTTAAGACTTCGATCGAAAGTGTGAACATTCAAAAACGACCAAGTGGTAAATAAAATTTGCATTTGTGAGAAAATGGCGTAAGCAGCACAACTAACGAAGATTCGGGGTCAAATCACACGAGCGTTCAGGAATGATACGAGTAGTAGTCGAGGGAGCTACGTGCTCAATAAAGGTTAAGAAATTATTGGAAGCTACCAATCAAATTCAGGAAAGGACAGCAGCAACGTTCAATAGCTTCGTTCGCAGGCATTCCCCTAAATATCGATATTTTGAGAAGCCCCTATGATCCCCCCCCAGCTGAGAATTTAATTTAAAGAAGCTGAGTATGTCTTTCGCCGCTGCCTCTTCTACAGTTTGGCGTTCAAAGAACCCCTGGGGAAAAAGTTTGAAACCCCTGGCTGCTAGGACAGGGCACTCGCATAGGATGTACTCTGCCGTAACGTCCTCCTCTCCACACAATCTGCATTCTTCCTATCTTGTTGAGGCGATATCCCTCCGTGGGGAAGATAGCAAGGACTCATACATTCTCCTCTAAACGATATAACAGTACCATGAAATTCTCACTTGTGGGAAAATGACGAGAGCAGGACAATAAATTATGAAAAATTCGGACGAAAAGCGATTTCAAGAGGAGTTTTTCCACGATAAATCTTGCTCATATGACCAGAGTGGTAGTACAATAAACTACTTATACGATGCACCTTGAATGTTGATCGATGATAATCGAAGGCGACCTCAGTAATTCCGGAATTTGAACATACGTCGTTTTTTTGGGTCACTTTTTTCTCCTACGCCTCCAGAACGATGAACACACACGTCTACAAAAAAAAAGACATCAACAGTACCATCATGAATGAAAATCATGGCATAATCAGCAGCGGCACAATAAATTCCAAAACCTTTAGCGCTACCGTGTTTAATGTGAAGTTAAACCTATTTCGCGTGAAGTGAGTCAAAAATATACGAGATTTGTAGCTAAAGCCATGAAAATCACAGAAGATGGGGGGGGGGGGGCTGAGTAAAGTGGTGTGATGCGTCATGCCAGATATTTATTCTTGTGTTTCCGTGGCACCTGCTTCGCAACGGGCTGTGCTGGGATGGGCACTATGACATCGGCATAAAAAAAAATCTGGTGCGTTGCAACAAACAACTTTCCTTAGCTCTACTTCAATTCACTTTGTACATGGTTAATTCTATTTAATCGATTCATTTATCACTCAGTTCCTTTGAAATTGGTCAAACAAGTGAAGTAGCAGGAAGCGGTAGCACCTACAGTTCTGGAATTTATTGTGCTGCTCGTACTCATTGCAGGACGATTATTGAGCTATTGGTACACAGATAATTAAAGAACCTGTAAACACGAATTTTTTGAAGAAGGATAGTAATCACTTTTGCAGAGTTATTGGGTAATAACTGTTAGAACTTGTATTAAGCGAAACAGCGGTAGTTGAACTTCAGGAATTTTTGGAGTGAGCCCCATCTATCTCATGAGCGGGTTTAAACACCTCACCCTCTGGGTATTGAATTGAACTACAATACCAATTTTCTTTAACATTACACCAACATTCCAGCGGGGTTTATAAGAAAAAAACCGCGCTAAAATCGCATTTCGTCAAAAATTTGGATAATTTATTGTGCTGCTCTCGTCATTTTCCTACGAATGGGAATTTCATGGTATAATTGCCTTATGAAAAGATATCAATATAAAAAATTTAATCAAAATCGTTGGAGAAAAAAATTTGGTGTTTTAATCACTATGCCAACTATAGTTAACATTATGTGGATTTTGTTCATACCCTTATTTTTGCGTCCCATAGTAACCTGTAGGCCGGAGGTCAAATTCGAGGTGATTTGGCTCGGTCATTTTCTCTAAAAACCACTCTAAAATCGATTACGTCGAAAGTTTTGGTAATTTATTGTGCTGCTCTCGTCATTTTTCCATATATGGGAATAACATGGTACAGTTGTCTTCTTGAGAGCTATCAATATGAAAAATTTAATCAAAATCGTTAGAGCCGTTTTTGAGAAAAAAAATATTTGGTGTTTTGATCACTATGATAACTATAGTTAACTTTCGGTGGATTTAGTTCATACCCTTATTTTGGCGTCCCATTGTGACCAGCGGGCGAGATATGAAGTTTGAGCTGATTTGATATGGTGGTTTTCTCTAAAAATCGTTCACAGACACACTTTAGTGACACACACACACACAGACCATTTTCCCAAATAGTGTTTTTCGGACTCAGGAGGGTCTGAAACGTAAAGATCTGAAGAAAACTCAAAATTTTTTTTTTCAGCCGATTACATAACTTTTCTTTCTGCTTCGTAGAGCCAAGGAAAGTAATAACAATACAAAAAGTGGGGTAAAACGTATCTGGTTGTCAACGACTATGTAACGATGGGGTCACTAAAACTGATTTAATCGGATATCATCGTTCCGGAATTGGAATTTCAAATCCTCCCGTCCGGTTCCTGTGAATCCTCAGAGCTGCCACGTCGCTTTCTTCAAGAAAACAAAACCCCTTCAACTTCTAAATGAGGGAAGGGCTCATGATGAATTTCGATCCCGCTGCACTCGGATAATCAAACGTAAAAGTGGGTTTGAAAGACTGGCTACGGTTTAACGACGGGTATTAGTCGGCAAAGTTAATAACGTCCCTGGAATGTTATCGATAGAACAGTTGTGGAATGCTCTACAGCCTCTCCCTCCCGAGTAGCGACCGCCTGAAATTGAATGTCCCCGTAATCTGTCGCCGCGCCCAGAACCCTCCAGAGCCCGCACCATTTCGTTTCTTACGCCTCAAAATCGTTAACGATACGCTCTCCCCCTAAAACACTCCCCGAGCCCTTAAAACATAAATTTCACAAAGAGCCACGAACTTGACGCTCTCGCTACTTTTCACGCCGCCAGCCGAGTTTCAAAGGCTGCGTCTACTGCTGGTTTGTCAACGTCCTCTTGAAAGTCTACCGAATGGGAAACATCCTTGGGGGGTTTTCACTCGCTATAATATTCCTACGTTCTTATACTCGCAAAGACCTGATTGACCTGTCTCCTCGTGAGTATCTCAAATGGGCCTTGAAAGGCCATCTCTTCAGACAATCTTAGTAAGCCACTGCTGAACTCTTTTCATTGTGAGTATACGTTATATTTTCCATTGACTGCGGTGTTGTGAGGCACTCTCACAATCACATGAAAGTTACAGTAAAACTAGAGTACCATAGTAAAACGTTCACTTCTTTACTACTTAATGAAGTTTTTTTGAGACGTAGGAGGGAGGGTGTTTTCTTAGTGGCGCTCTGAATTTATTCGAAGGTATTGAGAACCAACTCGTACAGCACCTTGCATCAGGTTGCCTTCTTGCCTCTCTGCTCATCTGTCTAGTCCTCTTACCTCTCATAAAAATCTTTCACCGTCTTTCCCAAAGATCCTCCCATACTGCTCAGCAGTTTGGAAGGTTCAGGAGGTCCTTTCCTCCGTGTCTTCATTATTCATCTTTGTGAGGTACTGGCCCCGGACCAACAAGCTCAATCCTTTTCGGGGCTGAACGCTGCCCGAGCAAGTTGAGCAAAGCTCCTCCAGTTTTCATCGGAATTCAACATGGTGCGGACGAATGCCTCTGGTGTGAGCCGACCGACTGCGCCCTCCACTGTACGCTACCAGGCTTTAATGCCTTTAATCTCCATGTCTAGTGAGAAACTTGTAAGTTCCATCCACCTCTCGAACATGAACCAATTGCTGGAATCAGCTGCCTGGTCCTTCTGGGCTATGTCCCACTCATCTTGCGCCAGCCCTTTGTCTTTTCTTCTGGTCGCCCTCTTGATGGGTACAACTTTTCCCGCTCGCCTCTCAGAAGGTGGATTGGGACACCCACAACCTCCTGAGAAACCACGCGGACTTAATAAAGCAATCAGTTACTTTATATGTAAACGAAAAAGAAGTTTATCGAAGTTTGGAGTTATTAGGGCTTTATAAGGATGGTGTAAATTGAGGCTACAGGGTTAGTCCTCACACATCGTAGGAAGAAACGAAACTCTAGTTGTATCTAAAGAATCCTAGATCGCAACTTCAGCTTCATGACATGCTCGCCACGTTGGTTGGCTATTCACAGCCCAAGAGAGCGCGGTATCAAAATGAAAATTCAACTAGCTCTTCAACATTTTCAACCAAAGTGATGTATTAATAGAACAAAAAACGATAACATCAATATTGCACAACCTACTTTATTTAAAAAAATAATTGATTAGCTCCAAGTATGAATGCAGGAGGGGAGGAATTGGGAGCTGCTAGTGGAGGCGAAGAGGTTGTGTGAGAGGGCTAATTGAGGGCAAATTAGCTAGCAGGTGCTGTAAGGTGTGGTTTTTGTGAGGCAGGCGCTGCGGACTACGTGACCTAACCTTTTTGCTACTTGTCGCGCTCACGCAACGTTCCTCCCTCTTTGCTCATCCCCTGGTGCGCCTCAGTTTGCACTTGTGCTCACCCCATTGCACCATATTTTGTGCCTATACTTTCACCCCAGCCCTTGCAAACGATACTTAGTACCCAAACACTTGTGACCGACCCAATGCCTGGAGGCAACCCTCCAAGTCTCCCGTGCGATTTTGAACTTTCATTTTGGACAGGGAGTCCTATTGTATCCAGCTAACCAGTGTTTTCGACACAATACAGTCCACTTCATAATTAATTTCGTCGCCTACTATTAATTTCCTTTTCACTCTTGGATCGAGAACTGAACTTCCGTGATTGTTTGCTATCCATTGTACAGAGTGTATTATCAAATCAGACACCAATTATTCATTACCAAAATAATAAATGAGCCAAATGCCTCGTCAAAATGTTTCACCAAACCGATGTATTCTGTATACTAGGAAAACGATAACATCAAGATTGTATCGCTCACTTTATCAAACCAAATAATTAATTTGCTCCTTCTATGAATACGAAATGAAATTGTTTGCACACGTGAGGTGAGATATCAAAGTCCAAAATGGGGGCTGAAATTATATTACACAATCTCTTACATAATCAACATCAGAGATCAGCGAGGGCGGAAGCTTGGGAACAGTTGCTGCTCATAATGTTCCTGAGGGGGGAAGTTCAAATTCGGCTCGAAAATAACTCATCTCACGCCCAAGCCGCCTGCCTTGTTACCTAGAAAGCTTGGGTTAGCGAGAGCAGCCCAAATCCCATTTAGAAAATACACATTATATTCATTACAATAATCATTCATTACTTTCTGACTTTCCTCTAAAAAAAAATAAGGATAATCTACTTGAGCACCTGTCAGTATCCAATATTTCCTTCTCTAGCTCCCTCTCACATTCTCTCGTTGTTCACTCATATTTCTTACGAAGAGTATCAGAAGAAATGGCTGCGGACTCGAGGTCGAACTCAGCAACTTGCTTCAGTTCCCTCCCTCCCCCCCCCATCACTGAAACTGCCATGTTTTACCAACCTTAGACCTTAATTTGCCTCACTTTTAGGGGGATCTAAATACAGGAACCGCCGCAGAAGCAGTTCTCAGGCTCCATTGAGCCGTACACCCTAAGAACTTATAACTTTCCTAACAATTTTGGACAGCCAGACGTCAAAAACGCCTTGCCAGCCCCTATTATAGCTGTAGGATGCCGTGGGACTGTTATCACGCCCTATACTCGCTGTACATAACTATAGAGTGGGTGACAAGAGACGAGTGTAACGAGGAAACTTGAATACTGTTGGGATCATCGACAGTGGATGATGCTTTAATCATTTGGGTTTACGTAGCAACTATGTTTGTGTGTTGCTGTCCTTCCGACATCAAAAATTAAAAAAACATTCATTCTTGTGTAGTTCTCCAACCAAGCTAGTTGTGTCTTTTTGCTATTCTTAACATTGGTGACAGCGGTGGGATGTCAACACGCTCGGGTTTACCATACCAACAACAGGAAGAGATTGGTGTTGAAACACCTCCTGAAGGTCCGTTTTGCCATGAAGCGGAAGTCTCTCTCATTGAAGAACCGGCACTACATCTTAATAGTCAGTTAGCGGAAATTAAGACTATACTTGATCGGGAAATAGGAGAGCAAATCAACGAATCTATGAGAGAAATTCGCAACGCTTTACGCGAAGATTTGAGGAAGGAACTGCATTCTGCATTAAGGCTGACTTCTTCATGGAGCCAGCCTGAGATCATTGAGAAGAATAGCCATTCATCTGCCCCTGCAACCAATCATCAGTCAGTACAACAGTCCTTTGAACCAACTCCTAGTGGTTCCAGGATTTGGAAACCTCGTTTGTTTGATGGAAGTGCTGACTGGCGGGCCTACATTAGACAATTTGAAGCTATAGCCCAAACAAATTGCTGGTCAAACCGACAAAAGGCCATTGCACTTGCAGCAGCTCTTTCAGGATCTGCACTAACCACCCTTGTTGAGATGCCACTGCAGTTTACATATGAAGATCTTGTTGCCGCCTTAGATGACCGCTATGGCATACATAACCAAGCTGAACTTTGTCTGGCTCTTCTCCAGAGCAGAAAACAGCTACCGGCGGAAGACATTGCGACTTACTTCCAGGAGATCAAGGAATTAGCTCGCAAAGCTGGCCTGGATGCCAAGAGAGATAATGAAATTGCCTCTTATTTTTTCAGGGGCTTACGAGATCCTAAACTCCGGGAATGGGTCACAAATGTGTGGCCAGCTAGCAGCAAAACCGCTTTAACAGACGCGCTGGTACTTACTCTGCGTATGCAAGTTGCAGGCAAGGCAACTTCTGCTAGGTGTTCTTCGGTCGAGGAGGTATCACAGCAGCAAGGAGTTCAGCACTATCAAATCACACGTTCATCTATAAGACCAAAACTGTGTTGGCGTTGTGATTCTCCCGACCATATATTTCGCAATTGTCCAACACGTCGTCTACAGCAAACTTTCAGCACTAATCAGAACCAGCTGGAAGCGGGAAACGCCAACCGGTCGGCTTGAAGGGTGCTAAGCCAACCGGTGCATCAGATGCACCCACATTGCATTCAATCACGAACACAGAATGCCCATGCTCATCGAACGGTATTTCAGAGCCTCCTTCTAATTCATTTCATTCTTTTATTCATAAAAATATTGAAAATAATGATGTCGTTTACAGAGTGTCATCCTTCATGTCTTTGGCGTTATCGGGCAAAATCAACGGTGAACCTTGTAAGTTTGTGATTGATACTGGTGCATCTCGAACAATTGTGAATGGCGATGTAATGCGACGCTCTGGTACTCATTTGAAGTCAGCTGGTACCTTATGCCTGAGAGCTGTTTCTGGTGATAGGCTTCCTGTTCTAGGGGAGGCTGAACTAGAGTTTGACATTGGAGATGGGAGAAACAGGAAACATACAAGTTTGGTGGCTAATATTCAGGAACAATGCATCTTGGGATTAGACTTTCTAACTGTTCATAGGTGCATAATCGACCCAGCAAACTTCGAAATTCAAGTAAATGGGAAGCGGTTGACAGTATTAGGGGCAAATGAAGAAAAGTCTTGTCTGATACAAGAGCAAGAAGTTTGTGACGGTTTCGCCGCTCTGGAGGATGAATGGGAAACTAGGGAATTCTTTGATCATACGTCAGAGACTATTGGAGGTTTCCCGAACTACATCAAAACCCTGGAATTAGGGCAGGAACTATCGCCAGAACAGCTGGAGGAGGTGAAGCAACTGATTATTGAATTTGCTGATATTTTCTCCAAGGAGGCATCCGATGTAGGAAAAATTGACGGATGTTTTCACGCAATAGATGTTGGCGAAAGTCATCCAATTCGGCAAGCCCCTCGACGGATACCACCTATTCGTCTGGGAGAGGTTGACAGGCTTGTTGAACAAATGGAACGAAATGGCATAATCGAACCATCCAAAAGTCCGTGGGCAAGTCCAATCGTGTTGGTAAAAAAGAAAGATGGTAGTACCCGTTTCTGTATCGATTATCGTCAACTCAATGACATCACAAAAAAGGATTCTCACCCATTGCCCAAGGTGGATGAACTAATTTGTGGTTTGAGTGGAAGTACCTGGTTTTCGACTTTAGACCTTCAGAGCGGGTACTGGCAGATTCCTATGGCCGACCGGGATAAGGAGAAAACTGCGTTTTGTACCCCTTGGGGACTCTGGCAGTTCAGAGTGATGCCGTTTGGTCTCACAAATGCACCTGCTACTTTTCAGAGAGCAATGGGAAGAGTGCTGCATGACTCCATTCGGAAAGGAAGAGTAAAGGTCTACTTGGATGATGTCCTCGTGGATACCAGAACCTTCAAAGAACACGTGTGTTGGCTTAGAACAGTCTTTGAAACATTACGAACTGCTGGAGCCAAGTTAAATGCCAAGAAATGCCGACTTTTTGGACGTACAGCATCAGATCTCGGGTATGTTATATCAAAGGAAGGAGTTGCCACCGATCCGGTAAAAGTTGAACAGGTTATGAATTGGCCAATTCCACGGACGCAGAAGGAGCTTCGTTCATTCCTGGGGTTTTGTTCATACTACAGGGCTTTTGTCCCAAACTTTGCTAGAAGAGCAAGCACATTATATGGATTACAGGATCAGCCATCATTCATTTGGAATGAAGAAGCCCAAGCAGCATTCGAGGATGTAAAAACAGCACTGGCCAAGCCACCTGTTTTAGCCCATCTAGACCCTACAGCCCCATTCATCCTCGACACAGATGCCAGCGATCAAGCCATTGGAGCAGTACTCTCCCAAGATCAGGACGGATGTGAGAAAGTTCTAGGTTATTTCAGTCGATGCTTGAAGAAAGAAGAGCGAAGATATTGCACAACCCGCAAGGAACTGTTCAGTTTGGTTGAAGCTCTGAAGCATTTCAAGTCATTTGGTCTGGGTTGCGGAGCTCCATTTAAGGTGAGAACAGACCATGCATCTTTACAATGGCTCAGGAACTTCAGGGAGCTGGATGGCCAACTGGCCCGATGGTTGGAGGGGATTGCCTCATTCAATTTTCGAGTGGAACATCGGCCAGGCCAGAGGCACCTCAACGCTGATGGTCTTTCTCGCAGACCCTGTGCAGCTAACGACTGTAAGTACTGTCAGAGACAGGAGCAGAAATTTCTGAGCGAAAGTGTTCCAACTTATCTCACTCAAATAAAGCCATCATTGGAGGAATGGATAGACAGACAGAGAGAAGACGCAGTATTAGGTCAAGTTTATTGCTGGGTACGTGAGAAACAGCGCCCAAATTGGCAGAAAATCGCTGGTTATGGGGAAGTGACAAAAACGCTGTGGGCCATGTTTGACACTCTGTATTTAAAAGACGGTCTGTTGGTTCGACGTTGGGATGACGAGAAAGGCCTCCAGCACTCTGATCAAGTTCTTGTGCCAAAATGCTTTCAGCAAGAAGTGGTGGGTCATGCTCACAACCTCGGTCATTTTGGTAGACGGAGAACACAAAACCTTGTTCGTCAGACGTACTATTGGCCTAGGATGTCGAAGGATGTGAAACTTGCTTGTGCATCATGCGATACTTGTGGTAAGCGAGGCAAATCACATACGTCTACGAAGAAAGCTCCTTTGCAGTCTTATCGTACTGGCGTTCCCTTTGAGCGGTTGTTTATAGATGTTGTAGGGCGCTTGCATCAAACAAAACGAGGGAACCAGTACATTGTTGTCGTAGCTGATGCGTTTACGAAATGGCCTGAGGCATTTCCAGTTCCAAATCTGCAGGCTGAAACTGTTGCTAAAGGTCTGGTGGAGACAGTAGTCTCTCGTTTTGGTGTGCCTCGAGAGTTGCATTCTGATCAGGGGACAACATTTGAGTCGGCAGTTTTCCAGGAAATGTGCAAGCTGCTCAACATTCACAAAACGAGAAGCACGCCTATGCACCCACAAAGCAACGGCCAAGTTGAAAGACTAAATCGAACGCTAGTTGATATGCTGGCAAAGTTGGTGAATTCAAGACAAGATGACTGGGACGAGCATTTACCTTGGGTTCTGTTAGCATACCGTGCATCAGAGCATTCTGCTACTGGTTTCTCTCCTGCTAGCCTGGTTTTGGGACGAGAAGTTACTCTTCCCATGCACTTGCAAACGGGTACTCCTCCAGATGCTGCGCGTACAGCAACTCAATATTGTCAGAACCTACAACAACAGCTGGATGAATCGCACGAGGCAGCGCGCCAACATTTACTCAAATCGTTTGAAGGAACCAAACGCCGATACGATGTCCATACAGAGGTTCCACGCTACCAGATCAGTGACAGGGTGTGGTATCATTGGCCCCGACGGAGAGTTGGAATCTCACCGAAACTGCAGTCACCATGGGTAGGGCCTTGTTTGGTGTTAAAAAAGATTTCGGACGTCATCTTCCGTATTACGACTCCGAACCACCGGAGAAGAATCGTGCATGCCGATAAATTGGCCCCCTATCAGAATGACGTTTAGTAACTCTGTCAGAAGAAGGAGGGAAGTGTTGGGATCATCGACAGTGGATGATGCTTTAATCATTTGGGTTTACGTAGCAACTATGTTTGTGTGTTGCTGTCCTTCCGACATCAAAAATTAAAAAAACATTCATTCTTGTGTAGTTCTCCAACCAAGCTAGTTGTGTCTTTTTGCTATTCTTAACAATACTGACTGTTAAGCCTCTCAGGATCCTCTTTCGAGAAATGGCAGAGCTCGCATAAAGTTAGCATGTTGGCTGAGTCTAGCCCAGAAATTGCTTAGGACTCCTCGGGGCAAGGACCTCGGGGTCCTCCTGACGATCACTCCGTACCGAAGGGCGCCTAACCTAATGTTTGAGCTCCACTGCTTGAAATGCCCTCCACTGTTCGAGTTGATGGAAAGCGCAGCAGAAAACACGATAAATCAACGCTAGCACCCAAGCGCCCAGGTACATGGAGATGTGAACAAGAAAGGCTTCTCATAAGTGAGCATTGTCCCAAGCCATAACGTTAAGGAATTCCACAAAAATGTTCACACGGTGCCCCAACAACTAAGAAAAATTTGATTTGAAAGCTCTCACACAGAATAGTTTTAAAAGCTCTCTGAATAGTGCACGTTTGATGGAAAACATCTCTCGTTAACGTAAAACAGCACGTGTTTGTTTGGTCAACTTCTCCAAGCTTTCTAGTAATTCACCAACGATTTTCTCACGATTTTAGGTTGAAACAAATTTTAGACTTTCCAACACGTTTCTCAACTCAATGTCCTTCTTTTTACTCGGTTACTGCAAGGATTTAGTAGTTTCCTATTGAGGTTCATTTTTACTTTCCGCTACCCGAAGGGAAGGAAAGTATAGTAATCGGCCCAAAAATTGGGTTTTCTTCAGATCTTTACGTTTCAGACCCTACTGAGTCTAAAAAACCTACTTTCGGAGCGTGTGTATGTGTGTCTGTAGTTCGATTTGCGGGAGAACGGCTGATCCGATTGAGCTGGTTCTTTTTTGTTTTGTTTGTTATTTTTTGTAGACACCAAAATAAGGTTATGGACGATTTCGGCCGATGGGACGGGGGGGGGGGACGAAAGTGTACCAATTCTCGAAAACGGCTCTAACGATTTTGATTAAACTTTCAAATTATCTTCTCCTAATCAATACCTAATTTTTCTTCTCCATACATATCTCCATGAAAATACGGTGAACGGAGGTATGGGCCCCTGAAGCAAAAATAGGTTTTTTACGCTTTTTGGCTAAACCACTTCAGCGATTTCCACCAAACTCACAGCATGTTTTCAAATAGTTAATACCTACATATTGTTTTCAATAAATGTTCCTGTGACGGTCCATTGAACAGAGATAAAAATCATAATGTGTCGAAAATAACGTTTTTTCGAACATTTCCGTGAATTTCAGGGTAACTTCTTCACCAGATGTGATAAATTCTACTGGAGTGACTTATAGTCACCCATACCAACATTTCGTTCTGTATAATTATTTCTGTATATATATGTTGAACGGAGATATAAGCCAAGTTAACTCAGAAAAGGAGATTTGTCGAATATTAATTTATCGGTATTCACATTTTCTCAAAAACGGCTCTAACGATTTCGATCAAACTTTTGGAGTACTTCCAGCTAACTAGTCCCTACATTTTGTTCTCCGTAAATGTTCCTGTAAAAATGTGTTGAACGAAGATATAGCGCCCGCCTATGTATGTGGTGTTCGAACTTAAAGGGGTGGCGGAAAGTTGTGTGTTGCTACGCACCAGATATTTACTATTTCCAACATGTTAGGACTGTTTCAGATCGATTTTTACTCTTTATTTATTTCTCAATAATTCGACTACACATTTAGAACTTAATTCCTTATATTTTGTATTTCTACGCTTCATTCTCAATTTCCTCACAATCTATCTTTAGTTGTAATTACTTCCTGGTATCTTTCAGTTCATTTACCCCCCCAAGTTTTACACGTTTCTCCAATTAGTATTATTTGGACTATCTTTATTCACTTTCTCAACCTTTTCAGGGTGGATTTGGGTAGTACAAAGTATCAAGGTATTTGAGGCAGTTTCTCAAGAGTTCAGGTATGACTTCGTGCCTACTAAATTCCTCACAAACCTGTCCTACTCAGAGACTAATTTGTCATTTAGCCAGTCTCCCGGTAGAGAGCTATTGCCCATGAGTTACCACGCGGCTTTACAATTGTGCCAGTACTTTCCTTTGACTGACTGCCAGTTTGTTACCCCCGGCAACGGGTCAGTAGCCAATCCCGCCTAGTACATGAAGATTGTGTTACAGTAACACACATCCCAAATGTCCTTGCTCATTTCTCTCAATGAGACAAACCTTGCTAGGGTCGTGGAGGCGTTGGTCCTTTGAGGGACTGAAGGAGTTGATTGAAATGCTGCCTCTCGCCTATATTAGTTTACTTACGAGAATACATGACTTGCTTCTAGGAAAGTGGCCCGTGGCCGCCAAATTTTCCCTCTAAAAGGTTGAGCTGGGCTCGCAGTCAGTCTTCACGAGGCTTCTGAGAAGACTTTCGTTTTGGGCTGAGGACTGAAGTCTGTCGGCACCCCTTCTCTATCGTTTTCTGAACTGAGACATACCTATATTCGATCATAGTAGTTCTATTGTTCAGATATCAAGCAGGCAAAGGTTACGAGGGATTCCCCGCCCTTTAAGCTCATTGAGGAACTCTGATGCCAATGAGAGCTGCTACAACGAACCTTTGGCTCTAGAGTAACAGTGGATTTCAACAACGACGCCCTGCGTGGACTTTCCTTCAGTCCATTGGAAGCCATACAGTAAATCCTTACTGCACATGCTGACCGAAAAAAGTGTTCAGGCCTTCACGGCGTCGGGTCCCTTTTCCCCCCTGTTAAATGGGGGAAATGCCTGCTGAATCGGGTACAAATATTGGAATCAAAGGATTCCGAAGACAGTACTGCCATACGTACCAAATCAGAGCATTCACACGTACGCGATGGAAACTGGTGTGGATTCTTTCAACGGCGACCATTTTGCCGGCCTTTGCCGCCTAATAAAAGGGAAGGGGTGAGGGAAAATGACCGCGATAAGCACTTAATTTTCGTGGAACGAACGAATTGCGACTTCAACCCCTTGGGCCTCTCGCGACACCGGAACTGCATTAAAAATAATTGAAATATGACGGAGCAACAATTAGCATGAGGGCCCGGCTCGAGTTCTGCAAATAGAGGCGTCCCACGTTCCTCTTCGTTCTTTATTGAAGTTTGGCCGGAGGCCCCAAAGTCTCATTTTACGCGGTTCTCTTTCCAGCTCGACGCCAAACTGTCTGTTGGAAATCATCCGAACCATCGACTTTCTGACCTCCTCAACTTATCAGTAAACACACGCCTCCCGATTATTCACTCGTCCAAAACAACATGCGCTATCAGCTCGGCGCCCTCCACTTGAAACCCTCTTTTCAAGCAAATCGATCGCCGCCTTTTCTCCGATTACAACCTGAAAGCGGTTCTGCGTCGTGTTTTCTAGTTTTCTGTACATTTTATGAAAAGAGAGGAAACAGCTTCTCGCACTACGAGGCGTTCGATGTCCAACTCTGTTGGAAATTTACTTTTTGAGCAGTTAAACTGCTGCTGGCGCCAGGAGTTTTGGCCTCGCCCGTATTTAGTGGTGCTACAATGACAAGTCCCGTCAAATGAACTATTTCCGTTGAAAGAAAACAAGAGATCAGAAATCAAAAATATGTACTGATGGAAGTGCGGCATTGAAGAGTAATTGAGTAGTCTGACAACCAAGAGCAGCTCATTTAACTCAAGTAAGATAATGGCCATCCAATCATCAATTCAGCGAACACTCGAGAAAACTCGTTAAAATCAAGTACTGCTAATTTCAATATAATTAACCATAAGTGCTGGGAATTTTTTACTATAATATTGAGTTTTCGCTTTATCAGTTGAACATGCAAAAATTGGAAAAGAATCAGTAGTTAACCATAAAAACGATCGCTAGCGAATAGATGGAAAATAATCACTAACAAGAAACTCATCATGAGTTAGTTGATCGTTCCAACCGCATTTGGCTATTATTAACATAATTTGGAAGAGGTACGTCAATTAATTTGTGTTAGCACATTTTTTAGTAATTTAAGGGCGCTAGAAATTCTATTTGAAGCAATGATAACTAGAAGGCCAGAGAAAGTTCACTTACACGAAAGGAATAAACATTTTTATGTGAATACGAACAGCATGAGAACGAAGTTTCTAAATTCAAAGCACTTCTTAATTTTGTTTATTCATAATTTACGGGACGAATTTCACATTTGGACCTGGTCACTACTCTCTGCCTCGTATCAACACAATCGATACCAGGAAAACAAGAAGTCTGCACGATAAGAAGAAGAAAAAATATCTGGTGCGTTGCAACACACAACTTTCTTTAGCTCTACAACAATTCACTTTGTACATGGCTAATTACTTTTAATCAATTCATTTATCACTCAGTTAATTTGAACTTCGACAAACAACGCTTTACGGCAGCATGAAGCGGCAGCGATTACAGTTAATGAATTTATTGTGCTGCTCGTACTCATTCCAGGACCACTATTGAGAAAATGGTAACCAGAAAGTTAATGAGGCTGTAAACACGGATTTTTTGAAAGAGGATAGTAATTACTTTTGCAGAGTTATTGGGTAATAACGTTTAGAACTGGTAGTAAGCCAAACGGCAGTAGTTGAAATTCAGGAATTTCTGGAGTGAGCCCCATGTATCTCATGATCGTTTTTAAATACTCACCCTATAGGTATTGGATTGGACTACAGTACCAATTTTCTTTAACATTCTACTAACATTCCAGCGGAGTTTAAAAGGAAAAAACCACGGCAAAAACGCTTTTCGTCGAAAATTTTGATAATTTATTGTGCTGCTCTCGTCATTTTCCCACAAATGGGAATTTTATGGTATAATTATCTTATTAGGAGCTACTAATAATAAAAATTTAATAAAAATCGTTGGAGCCGTTTTTGATTTAAAAAAAATTTGGTGTTTTGATCACTATGATAACTATAGTTAACTTTCGAAGGATTTTGTTCATACCCTTATTTTGGCGTCCCATGGTAACTTGCAGGCGAGATATGAAGTTTGAGCTGATTTGGTACGGTGGTTTTCTCTAAAAATCGTTCACAGACACACATACACATTCAGACCATTTTCCCAAATAGTGTTTTTCGGACTCAGGAGGGTCTGAAACGTAAAGATCTGAAGAAAACTCAAAATGTTTTTTTCTGCCGATTACATAACTTTCCTTTCTACTTCGTAGAGCCAAGGAAAGTAATAAGTTGACGATGCCGTGAGGCGAATTGATGACGAGGTGGCCCATCGCCATTGCGGGACTCCAGCGCATTAAGTTCAAAACACATGTTGGAAACACACGATATAAACTCTATAGATTGTTCCATGACGAGCCCTTGCACCGCTGATACTTGAAAGAGCAGAAGTTGAGCCTGAAATGAGCAAACATTTTGAACTTGACGCGGAAAACGATTTCTGTGAAGAACCAATGGGCGTAAGAGGACGTTCTCAATTTTCGGTTTAAAAACGTCCTAAACTCGCTCTCAGGAATGACCAACGGCGTCGACGAGTGATGATTCAGAGCGCGAAGACCAATCAAACTTACGAAGCTGCTCGTTGAGCAAATTGCAGTCAACCAAACGGAAATCGTGTTTGAATACCTCAGAAGGGTTGATTCGAGAAGAGGAAAGGGTCTCGAGAAAGGATCAACTCAAAAGGTCACTTGGAAATGCGACTTGACCTCGAGGGTTGAAGAAAAGCAGATCGATGACTTTACTTGTTTTCTTCTCATATTGACCGTTCCTGAACCCGCAGACAAGGATATGACGTTACCAAAGGTTTTACGATGAAAGTGCTTCAGGTTCATTGACAAGTTCTTTCATCGAAGGTTATTCCTTTGTAATTGCTATTCCTGGTATCTCTGACCATACCTGACATGATGATGCTCACAGAAACATCGAATTAAGGTCTGTGTAAGAGCTAACCTAAGAATCTAAATCGTGCTATTATTATAATCTCCAAATCGTCTAGGACAGCGCTGAAAGATGCGATGAGAGGATGTGAGAGTCTTATTGACATTGAACTGTTGTTAATTACTAATCATATCTTCGCTAGGACAAGAAGAACGCAATGCGTGAGACTGAGTAGGTCTGTTTCCTTAGTAGATGACCGCCCCTAAACCCTAGACAAGGGTTTATCAGTCATGAAAGTTGCGGTTTCGCTAATATGCAAGAGGCCGGCCCCCGTAGCATCCATCGAACTCAGACCTGCAGAGGTGCCTTGGTTGTTAGCCAGTCTCCCAGTGGAGGGCTGTTGCCCAGTGGAGCAGCACGTGGTTTCTTGTTTCCTCCGCACTGGATTCGCAAGACGTGCATGATGGAGAGTCTTTGTAAGAAACGAAGTGCGAAACGAGTCTCGCATTGAAGTTGCCATGTCCCGTCAAGAACTCGCTCGACCAGTGGTCTGGCTCAACCCACCATCTCTCTTGATGTTTATGGATGTTGAGGAATAACTCATACGCATCACGCCCCTTCTCATCTCTCTGGGTCAAATACTCTCTTTTGATTGACTGTTAGTGTCCTACCCCAGACAATGGCTTTGTACATGATGATAGTGTCATGGTAACACACACCCCACGTGGCCTTGTTAATGGCAGCAGTGGTGAGGCAGACCTTGGAATGGTAGTGCCTTCAAGAAACTGGAGGTTTGGGCTGTAGCCCCACCTCTCACCTATATTCACTCCTAAATACATGACATGCTTTTCAAGAAGGAGCCTGTGGCCGCCAATGTGTATTCAGGGTTGGCTACTTAGATATTTCTTTCAAGAGGATTAACAGGAGTGTTCGCGCGACATTAACGTCTCGCGGGCTTGCCCTTCTAAAGACTACTTGCAATGACATCCGGAAGATGGCCTTTGCCTGTTAATTGTTAATAGCTCCGTATTCGCGGAGGCTAACCTGTTCTTTCGAAACCACCCGGAAGTAGTAGCTTTGAAAACGCGCTCGTGTCCGTTCTGTCCAGCATCTCCGATTTGTTAAATTTGAAATTGAGTTCGTGGTCGTCCTTGCGTCAGCGTAGAACTGCAAAACCCCTTTCATTCTTTAATCTCTCCTTTCCCTTCCTTCCTTAATTTTTTTTTCGTAGTACGACGCTCACCCAGTCTCTGCACTCGAGTGGCAAGTTTAGTTTTTTTTCCTTTATTTTCCAAACATACAGTCCACTTTATTTTTTGCAATGGTGGTCAGGTGGGGTTCGACTCTGCAAAGATCAGCACAGTCAGATCCACATATGCATATGGCTCGCAGTTGGTCTCCATGAGCCTCCTGAGAAGACCTTCGAAGCTTCCAGTACAAGGACTGAACTCTGTGGACACCACTTCTCAATCTTTCTCCGGACGGAGACATGCCTGCATTCAATCGCAGCAGTTCTGCCTGTCAAGTAACTTCGGACGAACAAGTACAGATTTCGGGGGATTCCCCAACCTTCCAAGCTCATTGAGAAGCGCTGGCAAACGCTCCCCTGATGTCAATCAGAACTGCTACGACGTACTTAGCCGGTGCCAGCAGGGAAACATTGCGAATTTCGACAATGACATCCTGCGTGAGAGTGAGCAATTTTCAAGGTTGTTACGAAGGTGTCAAATTATTTTTCTTGGCTCAATTCGATTGAGACAAAGCTGACATTCTCTGACGCGTGACATCAAAAAATACGGCGCACGTATATGTAAATACTAGAACGCTAAACTCTAAACTAAATTAGGGAATTGGACATAGTGATTTCTGTGCAGAATCACTCCAGTGACGTTTTGTGTAAGTTGTATTCCCTTTGGAATGTCGCTAACGAAGTTCTAGTTGACGTCAAGCAGACACCAAACTTCTGAAATGGTTGTTATTTGATTAGCCAAGTATACGCAGGTGCGCTGGTGAAACTCGTGAAGAGAATGACTGATATAACCCTCGTCCAGGGGTTACGAACAATAATTTAATAAGGAAACAGACCTGATGTAAAGAGAAGTCGTTTTCACCTCGACCTCCTCCGCTCCTTCTGGTACGAATTGCTACGAATATAAGCGCAGCCTCCTCCAACTCTGCGAATGCAGTCGTTTATTTCCACTTCTCCGGAATCAAATCGAGATCCCTAAAAATAGTTTTTCTCGCGAAACACTTAATCCGACCCCGAATAACTTGCATTGAACACTCTCGAAGCATTTCACTCAACAGCTGAACCAAAAATAAGCTGAAAGTGCTACCCACAATTACAATAAATAACCTCAAATGTGGAGCCAGATGGCAAACGTCTGAACAGTTCCTCAGCGTGGTTCGAATTTTCCCAAGTAACAGAATAGAATTGAATACATTCATTTAAAAAAAAAGGTTACCCATACAGAATGTAGGTCTTATATACTCATTTGGTCATTGTGCCCATAAATTCTACCTGATAAATTTTAAGGCCAAGTTTTTGCGAACACACAAGTATTTGTGGACTATACTTAGCGTCTATGTAGGGCTAGGTGCTTAAGAACGTCCAGTTAATCAGTGTTCTAGTATAATTGATCATACATGGATGTTTATAGTTGAGTAGTGGCCACATATACAAACAAAGCCTTTGCATATAGCTCCTGGGAATTAAAGCCCACCACCAGATCTTGCCAGCAAGTATTTGGTAGCTCTATAGTCCAAATTCGTGTCAGTTGTGAATGTATAGGGTTCCTTTCTGTTACTAATGTGTTAGAGCGTTAGGTATAATATCCCAACCTAGAGCCTTTGGCCTTTGTACCAACTGAGAAAGGGTGGAGAGAGCACCTGGTTCTCTCGTGAATAGTGTCTGTTGTGTACCACAACGAACCAAACTCTTCCATTCAGCCGAGGCTCGTCTGGGGTTTGTGCTGACTGAACGCTTCAAATGCCCTGATTTGCTTGAAACTTTGCTGTCATCAGTCGTAACTGACCGGTTCTCTCAATGAGGCGTCGCTCACTTAGTGCGATATCACTACATTGGTACCCAGCAAGTGGTTGAGCTTCACACATACTATCAATTCACAGAGTGGCCACTCTGATGTATTCAAGATTGAAAGGCAAAACCTCATCAATATCCTAATGGACAACCCTGTCCAATGGTTGTGACGGAAAATATCTGGTGCGTTGCAACACACAACTTTCCTTAGCTCTACGTCAATTCCCTTTGTACATGGCTAATTCGATTTAATCAATTGACTTAACACTCAGTTCCTTTGAACTTGGTCAAACAACACGTCACAGCAACAGGAAGCTGTAGCGCCGTCAGTTATGGAATTTATTGTGCTGCTCGTACTCATTGCAGGGCCATTATTGACCAATTTTTATACAGATAATTAATGAGGCTGTAAACAAAAATTTTTTGAAGAAGGATAGTAATTACTTTTGCAGAGTTATTGGGTAATAACGTTTAGAACTGGTAGTAAGCGAAACGGCAGTAGTTGAAATTCAGTAATTTCTGGAGTGAGCCCCATGTATCTCATGAGCGTTTTTAAACACTCACCCTATAGGTATTGAATTGGACTACAACACGACTTTTTTTAAACATTCTAATAACATTCCAGCGGGGTATAAAAGGAAAAAACCGAGGCAAAACCGCTTTACGTCGAAACTTTTGATAATTTATTGTGCTGCTCTCGTCATTTTCCCACTAATGGGAATTTTATGGTATAATCATCTTATTAAGAGCTATCAATATAAAAAATGTAATCGAAATCGTCAGAGCCGTTTTTGAGAAAAAAAATTTGGTGTTTTGATCATTATGAAAACTATAGTTAAATTTCGGTGGATTTTGTTCATACCCTTATTTTGGCGTTCCATGGTAACATGCGGGCGAGATATCAAGTTTGAGCTATTGTGGTACGGTTGTTTTCTCTAAAAACCGTGCAAAAATCGATTTCGTCGAAAAGTTTGATCATTTATTGTGCTGCTCTCGTCATTTTCCCACAAATGGGAATTTTATGGCATAGTTGTCTTATTGAGAGGTATCAATATAAAAAATTTAATCAAAATCGTTAGAGCCGTTTTTGAGAAACAAATTTGGTGTTTTGATCACTATGATAACTATAGCTAAATTTCGGTGGATTTTGTTCATACCCTGATTTTGGCGTCCCATTGTAACCTGCGGGCGAGATATCAAGTTTGAGCTGTTTTGGTACGGTGGTTTTCTCTAAAAACCGTTCACAGACACACAGACCATTTTCCTAAATAGTGTTTCGGACTCTGGGGGAGGGGGGGGGGGTCTGAAACGTAAAGAACTGAAGAGAACTCAAAATTGTTTTTTCAGCCGATTACATAACTTTCCTTTCTACTTTGTATAGCCAAGGAAAGTAAAAACGTGGGGATATTGTTTCTGTAAATAAATCTATTGAGGTAATAGAAAATATCTGGTGCGTTGCAACACACAACTTTCCTTAGCTCTACAACAATTCACTTTGTACATGGCTAATTCTATTTAATCAATTGATTTATCACTCAGTTAATTTGAACTTGGTCAAATAACGCTTTACGGCAGCAGGAAGCGGTAGCGCTTACAGTTCCAGATTTTATTGTGCTGCTCGTACTCATTCCAGGACCATTATTGAACAATTGTTACACAGATAATTAATGAGGCTGTAAACACGATTTTTAAAAAAAGGATAGTAATCACTTTTGCAGAGCTATTGGAAAATAACTGTTAGAACTGGTAGTAAGCGAAACGGCAGTAGTTGAAATTCAGGAATTTCTGGAGTGAGCCCCATGTATCTCATGAGCGTTTTTAAACACTCACCCTCTAGGTATATGATTGGACTACAATACCGAATTTTTTTAACATTCTACAAGAGTTCCAGCGGAGTTTATAAGGAAAAAACTGCGCGAAAGACGCTTTTGGTCGAAAATTTTGATAATGTATTGTGCTGCTCTCGTCATTTTCCCACAAGTGGTAATTTTATAGTAAAATTATCTTATTAGGAGCTACCAACATAAAAAATTTAATCAAAATCGTTAGAACTGTTTTTGAGAAAAAAAATTGGTGTTTTGATCACTATGATGACTATAGTTAACTTTCGGTGGATTTTGCCCATACCCTCACTATTGCGTCCCATGGTAACTTGTTGGCTAGACATCAAGTTTCAGCTGATTTGGTACGGTGGTTTTCTCTAAAAACTGCGCTAAAATAGATTTTGTCGAAAGTTTAGGTAATTTATTGTGCTGCTCTCGTCATTTTCCCACGAATGGGAATTTTATGGTATAATTGCCTTATTGAGAGCTATCAATATTCAAAATTTAATCAAAATCGTTAGAGCCGTTTTTGAGAAAAAAAATATTTGGTGTTTTGATCACTATGATAACTATAGTTAACTTTCGTGGATTTTGTTCATACTCCTTATTTTCGCGTCCCATGGTGACCCGCGGACGAGATATCAAGTTTGAGCTGATTTGGTACGGTGGTTTTCTCTAAAAATCGTTCACAGACCCACATACACACAGACACACACACACACACACACACACACACAGACACACAGACCATTTTCCCAAATAGTGTTTTTCGGACTCAGGGGGGTCTGAAACGTAAAGATCTGAAGAGAACTCAAAATTTTTTTTTCAGCCTATTACATAACTTTCCTTTCTACTTCGTAGAGCAAGGAAAGTAAAAAAGAAGGGAAATAACTAAGAATAATAGAAATATATATGTATTAAAATGAAATAACGGATTTCTTCTTCCAATCAAAATTTTAACAGAACGATTGTTAAGAAAATATGAATTAAATTAAACGTCGTTCAACCCTAATTATGGCTTGCCAAAAAAAAAGAAACGGGCGAAAATAAACGAAACTTGCGCCCAGGTATCTTCTTTATCTGTTTGAACCTGAAGCTCTCCAGAAGAACCCAAAAACGGGAATCGGAACGCGAATCAAAACGTGAAAACGGGATTTGGAACGAGAACCCTCTTTTTTGGGAAGCAGGAACACGCGAAAGAGACCAAACTCCCAGGGAGAGAGAAACCGCCTCCTCAACCTCCCTCAAACGTACCATCCGGTTATCTCCTTGGTTCTTGGAAGGTTCTGTTCCAGGCATTCGCCCTGGGTCTGTTCCAGGCGCCCAACCATACTTGAAAAATAACTTGTTACATGGTGAGGCTCTCCTGATAATTCAATACCCCTATACTCAGAAATTCACACTGAGAATGACAGTTCTGCAAACAACTTTCCATCCTCCTATCTCATTCCACGCCTCAACCAGATGGCTTACGGCAGAGAAAAGTGCAGAAAATGTCTTGAGCAAGCCCCGAATGTCAGTTCCCAAACCTTCCTCTACATCTTCCCGCGTGTTTGTCCCCGAATGACCTTTCAAACAATGAGTCCGGGGAAATCATGTGGTTTCGAAAAGGTCCGGTGATGACAGTACTTCACTGCCACATCCACATCCTTGTCTTATCTGTGGCAAACACCATGGGGAAAAAAAGTGTTCACGTTTCCTCAATCCAGCGTGAATCCTTGTTTTAGAACTAGAGTATCCTACAGCAAAATGCGGCATAAAAGGGTTACGTGGCGTACGTGGGCTGGCTAAATCGGAATCCGTTTGGGCACTGGTCTACGTGGACTGTATTGATGGACACAATAACGCAGGAGGGGGTGCGATGATAGCCCAGCGATTCGACTTTGCATGAGATCACGATGGCATATCAACAAAGGCCTCTTTAGGCCGTAACACCCCCACCCAAAATTTAAACAGTTTGAAATTGGGCACATAAAGGCTTGGCAAAAAGGCAAAAAAAAAAAAAAAAGAAGAAAACCAACGCTAGGCGGCGTATATGTCCAAAATATTAAAAGCCATAATGTTATACCTTGTCTATAGGTATTCGGATTTCAATCAAATTTGATGTTAATTGCAAAGGTCCTCACACAAATATGTGCACAGTTGAGAGGTGGATGCGTGCAACATGATGAAATTAACACAATAGTTTCAAGAAACCATCCACAATTACATTATATTTGACTGGGCCTTCAGCCAGCATGATGAGTTCAAGAGGTTAGTGTATAGCCCTGGCCCACATCCATCGAAGGCCTTGCACGTAGCATCTTAAATTCAGCGCAATAGCGACACACTTGATAGAATTCTGTGACAGCTGACTTGTATATCGTGTTGTCAAAACTACGCAGCGGAAATGACTATAATTTTACTTTGTTGCAGAGTGAAAAATTGGGCCCTGAAATTCGGGAAGGAGCTGTGGGAATTTGGAAGAGAATTCACCAAGATGAACGAAATTCAGAGGGTAAGTTCCGTTTCCGTAGTTATTTTGGTAAAATTGAGGTATGAAGCTCTTAAGGGAGATAAATGCCTAAGTCTTTCCAATCACAATACATTTGCAAGCAAAGGATTGATTAAACTCTCTAGCTTTTGAATCATTAGGAATTCCCAAGTCCTGGACCCCTCTCATACCCTATTGGGGTTCATGTTTTTCCCTGGTGATCATTAGACCATTCCTACACCACACTTTCTAGGTCATCTCATCAGTTCTCTCTTGAGACGTTAGAAATAAGGATTTAAATTTGGTTTAGATTTGATCACGGTCATCTATTGGCTCCCGATCAGTCACCAGTAGCAACAATTCGAAACACTTTGGTATCAATTTTATTTAAACCTGCACAAGGCCAGGTCAGGTCAGGTGGTCAGTCCAGATGTTACAGCCAGTTTGGAAGTAAATATCATATACCAGTATTGAGCATCTTTCAGAAAACAGAGTTAACAGCTGTCATTGTTGCTGTTCAATATAATTATTTTTCAAACTAAGACGAAATGAGTGATGAGAGGTCTCGTCACATGAGAGGAAAATTAAGCAGAATGTAGATGTTATGTTCGAGGCACTATATGTTGAATGAAAAACTCAAGTAGGTAACACTTTAAAAACTGTAATTGGAGAACTGATGAACATTGTCTAATTGAATAATAAAACGGAGCGTACATTCGAGAGCGGGCACAAAAACAGGTCTAGCATATTTGATATAAAGTAAAGCAGGAAAGGAAATTGGTGCGCTCTGGTGGCAGCCATCATAACTGAACGCCTTCGCGCTCAACTTCAATTATAGACATTATAGTAGAGTAGGAATCTATTGCCAGTAAAGTAGAAATGGTTCCAACACATTCACTCACATAGTTCATGTTGGATGACAAATAAGCAGTGAGAGTATTCTAAGGATCTCCTCAGCATTGTAGAAATGTAGTTCGCCATGTTTTTTCGATTTACACGCTCGTTTCAGTCGGATGGCATGCATGTGTTAGGTGTAATCTGTCTTCTGCCATTCAGTAGACATTTTTTCACTTGTGCCATTTGACAGACAAACAATTGATAATGTGGCTCTTGACAGCAAAGTAGAAATTAGTTCATCTGTATTAAAGCAAATTGTACATAAAAGTCACAAGTGATAAGAGTACTCTACGGCTATTGCCAGCAGAGTAGAAATTGTATTCACTTACACCGCATCAATTTGTACAATTGTTTCACAAATAAGTGATAAAACAGCAATATGGCTCAAACAACCATATTACCCCGTTTGTATTTACTACAACATCCATTTTCTTTCACATTCCATTTGTATGACAAGTATGTGATAAGAGCACTCTATGGCTGCTGTCATATGAGTATAAATTAATCACTTACATCAACCTGTACACTTATTTGAGTTGAAAGACAAATGCATGATAAGATAACCCTGGCTCATGCCAGCGAATTGATCCATTCATATAGGATTATTGTGCCCACTCATTTTAGTTAAAGGACTAATAAGTGACATGAGTACTCCATGACTATTGCCAGCTGCGTAGATGTTAATTCACTCAAGTCAAGTATTATTTTTCATGCTCTCAATCAACTAGTACTCGGACTATTCCCACGCAGCAGAAATATACCATCTTTTGTACATTCGTTCCAGTTGAAAAATGAGTGAAATGAGTTTCTCCACCAACTGAGGAGAAACTATTTTCACTTATTTTGCTTCGTGTTGAACACTATTTGCGCCATCATTCACGCTTTTTGTAACATTTTCGTTGAATAATAAACAACAGCAACTACTCTATGACGCCATTTACTGATTAGAAACTGAATTTTGAATGTCATTATTTTAAGATGTCTCCGAAACTTATTTGGGTTCAGTAGAACACTGCGCAAGTTGTTGTCTTTGTTACCTCGGGGTTAGTGGATGAATTTCTCCGAATAGGTTTACTGTCTTAAATAGATCATTGAAAAGGCAAAAGAAGAACTGTAGGAGGCAACATTTCTTTCTAAAACTGGGGGAAACGTGGAGCATTCTTTTCAGCAATGCAAGAACTGAGAAAGCGTACACAGAAAGATATTGACACTTTACCTAGAATCACATGCCAACGTTAACGAAACAAAAAGTTGGAACGATGACTATGCCTTCAAATTAGAATGAGTCTAACATGGTCTAAGACGTTGATCAGAAATGCTTTTACAGCTATTGTGACACAAGTAACAAGCCAAAGGGCACAGATGTATCTCATGTATAAATTCAGTTAAATTACGTTTAACATAAGATAAACTCAACCATTATATGGCAGCTATGAATATGTCCTATCCATCTGCATTTCGTTCTTCAATCTCCATTCAAAAATTGTAACTTTATTCTTCAAACCAAATATTCTAGAGCGTTCACTGTATACTTTGATAGCTATTAAAAAAAAACACTGCAAATTATTAAACAATGGTTTATTATTATCATGAACAGCTTGACCTAGTATTACTGCTCCGAGACCCATCCCATTCAATTCAGCATCGAATACTAGTAAACCATACGAAACATGACCCGGCTACAATGGAACTACGGAAACTAAATATTCCCCCGGCTCCAGGCGCCTGAAAACGTCTGTAGGCATTTATGATCCGATGGAGGGGTGTGCGGAGGAAGTGGCTTTGGCGCCCTATCGGGGAAATTGGGACGAGGGCTTCCAGCAAACCCGTTGCGAGTCGAGCGGGCGGGTGATTGAGTTCGATATGACGGGAGGGAGTGCTAACGACGAAACGTTGACTTCCGCCGTAGTTCCCACGTTATACTGCGTTTCGTTAATTTTTTAAACCATTTTTTGCCCATAACAACCATGGGCTTCGTCCAATCGGATTGCCGACATGGCGGGCACAACCAGATACCAAATGGGATTTTTGTGCGAAAGAAGGAATTTTTTAGACCACGTTAAAGGCACAAAACGGCCCAGATGGCGGACGGTGGACGGCGGACGGACATTGCAAATTTGGAATCTCCATGTCTTGAAACGTAAAGTATCAAATTTTGAGGGGGGGTTGTAAAAAATTTTTCGTGACCGAAAACATAGGGTTATTATTCAGAATGAATGATAAACCAAAACAGTAGATGGAAGAAGAACGCAATCAACCAAATGAACGCCTGGGGCAGCTCACCTTTAATGGTCGCAAAAAAGAAAAAAAAATTGCTAATTACTCAAGCACTTGGTTCAAAGATACTTGAATTTGTTCACTGCCTGACACGATCGGTGCATGCTCCCATTCTTTTGACGTGACGATAGAAACTGGCATCGAAGGGGAGTTACGGGCAAAAGAAAACTGTTGTCTTCACTCGTCTGACAGAGACGCCGTGGAACGCCGAATTCTCTTCCACATTGAGAAAAGATAATCCACAAGTTTCCCACTGCTGCCGTCCCACCTAGAGGCTTACTGGACCACGGCAAAACAAAACATCCTTCCAACAGTTGAGCGGGAGAAAGTGACTTCCCCACATACGTAAACCATTCTTCTAGATGGAGTCAGCATTGCGTTCACCTTATGTTCTAAGCCCCTGGTCGATTTCGACCCTCGAAGAGATGCTGGTGTTCTTAAGATCGAACGCAATGGAGTGAGCCTGCATAAAAGTTCCACAATACTTTTTACGCGTGCGCCTAATTTCATTTTTCAACTATACGGGGACATTTTTTTCAGACTAGATCTTGTTCAATTGAAATTGTGGCGGAAACTATTGACGATGATGGTTAAGGTTTGGTTGACAGCGTCGTACTTCACAGCCCCCCCTCCACTCGCCACGCACTATATTTTTATTTGGAACGCAAACCCCTTTTGAGGTGTCAACGCGAACGGTGCCGTCGCAGCCGCTGGTTTTTCAAGAGGCGTCGAACCGGCGGCGTTTGCAAGGAAGCGGTCGAGATGCTCCGCTCCAGATTTAGACGTATTGTTTAGTCGGAAATGTTTCCGGTGATGTCTCCTGCACGTTGCGACGGAAGATCGATACCCGACGAGATTGCCGGCGATCGCACAGAGATATTCCGTCCCTGTACATGCGAACGGTATTAAAATGTTATATTTGAGCTTCGCGGATCAGGGCGCCTCCGGCGTTGGGAGCGCCGCATTCAAACTTCGCTCACTTCGAAGTTTGCCGTAAACGAGAGAGAGGCGGAGAGGCCGTTGTTTCCAACGAAACCGGAACTTCCGGCGTAGGACATACGAATCACATTACACTCTACGTAACGCTTGAATATCCTCGTGGCAGGTGAAATGAATTCAGTTCTCTCGAGCTAGGAATTCGCGGCTCCAGAGGCTCCAGCTAATGACGACAACATCATTCTGTTGATACGACCGAAATCAACTTGGAAACATTAAACTAGGCCTCTGCTCGAGTCTGTCGAGCGCACGAAGCTTACCTGTATTATACATCAGACGGCAGGGATTTTGTACCGGATTTTCACGACTCTTTTAAACATTTGACAGTTAACAGACAATTAACAGTTAACAGTTAACGGTTAATTTAAGTTGGTTCAGTCCACTCACCTCCTGTACTATACGCTTCCCCTTCTTCACTCCTTTCACGACTCAATAATATTTCTGCATATTCAGCTTCTCTGAAAAGAACGAGTTATAGAGCATTGATTTCACATTTAGCTAGGTGATGAGGCTGTCGAACTTTTCAATCTCCTTCACCCTACAAAGTAGGAAGGAAAGGTAGATAATCGGCTGCTTTTTTTTCTTCAAAATCTTTACGTTTCAAGTTCAAAATATCTGGTGCGACGCATCTCTCAACTTTCCTTGGCTCTAAGTTTCAAAATATTATTCAAATATGTTTTTCATTCAACTAATCTCAACGTTCTACATAGAAACTGGCGGCGCTTAAGGTCCTAGAATTGGTTGAGTTACTTCTACTCAATCCAGGACTTTTATTGAGGCGACTTTTTTAAAGGTATCGCGTTCTTTATTTTGGCAGTTGGCCAAAGCAAACTGGATCAAATTTCATATTAAGCCGGAAATTCACCATGGGGCGCCGAAGTAACGGTTTGAACAAAATTAGTTCGAAACTAACAGCAGTTAGCATAATGATCAAAACGTCATATATTTTATTCTCAAGGCGGCTTAACCTATTTTGTTAACATTTTTTGCATACCGTACTGGTCCAAATAATACAGTATTACGACAAACATTTCATTTGTGAGAAAATTATGAGAGTAACGCAAGAAAGTATCGAATCACTATAATCCTCAACAAATTTTGGACCCTTGAGGGCTACCAATGTGTAAAACGTCGTCTTACAGTTCCTTTGTGTGAACGTTATGGTCATTTTTATAAACGGACTGAAAAGTCGATTTGAATTGTTGTTGGAGCGATGAAAATCGCTGAATGAATGTGGGGTAGAGGAAAATTGTATAATGCGTCGCCCCAAATATTTTCCACGTTTATTCCGCTCACATGAAATGAGCGTTCTAAAAAATATCGTGTCGGTAGTCCGATAAGCTAGATTGACAATGTGGGTTTAAGATCGGGTACAAAAATATGCTGCATATTTTAAGCAGAAGCTCAAACGCAGTAGGCGAAATGGATAAAAACGGATCGGGAACGAAATTATATTAAGAGAACAAACATAAGCGACATATTATAGAGCGGAGCAGAACGAACGGACAAGCGAAGACGCTTAACACATGAACGCCACTAAGTCAGGTGGCGGCTTATTGGAGGAGCAGCTGAAGTCAGAAAGTGACGCTCTAACACCCCCTCTCAATCGATGACTTCATGATGAGATGAGTCCAATGCGCAACTTGCAGAAGTTGTGCTTCTCTCTTGCGAGTGGTTTAGTCAGGATATCAGCGGGCATCTCTTCCGTGGGCAGGTATGAAGTGAGGTTCGCCAAGGTTCTCCAACAAAGTTTTCATGTAGATTGCTTCCTTGGTTGCTTCAGACAGAGCCATGTATTCGGCCTCAACGCTGCTGAGGGCTACAGTGTGCTGTTTTCTGGCTTCCCAGGAAACCGCCGCTCCTGCAAACTCAAAACAGTATCCTGAATATGAGCGCCTGTCTATTGAGAAATTTCCCCAATCTGCATCAGCAAATCCAGTGACTGGTTTGCCGTTTTTCTTGAAAACCAGAGTGTCATCTTTTGTGGCCTTCAGATAGGAAGGATTGTCTACTTCGTGTTCGGACGTGTTCATGTGAGTGGTACATCCACTGTCTAAGCACCATCCAGTGCTGGGAAATTTATCATTTGCAGCCGACAACACAACATTAAGTTCATCATTTTTCGTATGCCTACTTGAATTTTCATCATTACTTTTACTGTAGCAATCCGCAGCTTTATGACCTACTCTACCACACTTTCCACATTTACCTCGAAATTTCGTGTTCCTCTTAGAAGTAGATTTTTGCACACCCCGTTGGGTAATCAAAACATCATTCGCCGTACCTCTAGAATTTTCGTGTCTGGAGTCACTTTCTTCAATGATTTTCGTGCGAAGGGCGTCTGGTCTAGGCAATTCATCTCTGCTCTGTATTGCACATCGGAAATTCTCAAATTCGTCAGGTAAACTGTATAATAACATAATAGTTAGTAGATCTTCATTTACTATCACGTCAAGGTCTTTCAACTTATCAACTACATCAAAAAAGTTGTTAATAAAAATTCGGACGTCGTCATTACTTTTCATTTTGCTAAGAGTAAGGCGCTTCAACAAGCTTGCCTTACAGGCAGGACCTTTTGATTGGTAAATCGAATGAAGCTTTTGCCACACTTCGCGAGCAGTAATACAATCTTTTACCTGTTTTATTTCGCTGGGATTAATTGCTAAAATCAGGTCGGCCTTTGCCTTTCTGTTATCGTTCGTCCACTTGGCGATCTCGGCTGGATCTTCGGGTTTGGTAATGCTCCCGTCAACGTATCCCCATAAATCGTTCTTAACCAACAGTGCCTCAACTTGAATCTTCCAGGTATCGAAGTTGTCGCGAACTAAAGCTTCCAAACGCGACACAGATAAAGTCCGGATATTTTCCACAGCTTTTAAGAAACGCGCAACACGTATGAAACTAATTCAACACCAACCTGGGCCCATAACCTTTTAAGCAGAAGCTTAAACGCAGTAAGCGAAATGGATAAAAACGGATCGGGAACGAAATTATATTAAGAGAACAAACATAAACGACATATTATAGAGCGGAGCAGAACGAACGAACAAGCGAAGACGCTTAACACATGAACGCCACTAAGTCAGGTGGCGGCTTATTGGAGGAGCAGTTGAAGTCAGCAGAGTGACGCTCTAACAGCATATAAATGCACAACGGCTTATTGTTCTATTACACCGCATGATTGTACAGCTTGACGTATTCTCAGACCTCCAAGACCCATCCCATTCGATTCAGCACCCGGAAATAGTAGTAAACTATACGAAACATAACCTGACTACAACGGAACAACGAAAATTTACATTTTCTAGCTGACGCTTGGCAATTAGCACGACGTGGCGAGTCGAACCAACTGGTGGTTGGAGTGTGACGTGTGGCAAAGCAGGGAATGTACGCAGGCCGGCGAAAAACGATTACTTTCGCTACATTGTCGTACGAATTCCACCATAGTAGGATTCGCCGTCACTATTTTTACTGTGATTTCATTGTTTTTGATCTAGACGCAGTCGTACACTTTTGAGGCCCGCCCTATTCGACTCAGCATAAAAAAACCCTAGGAAACACGACATGAATGCAATGAAACTGCCGAAAATTCATTTTCAGGTAATTTTTTAAACAACCATAGGTTTCGTCCGATCGAATTGGAATTTTTATGCAAAAGAACGAATTGTTTCGTAAAAGGCTTGGACGGCAAATGGACATTGCAGATTTGGAATCCCCATGTATTGAAACGCGGAGTGTCCAATTTTGAGGGAGAGCTGTAAACAAATTGTCCTGATCAAAAACATGGGTGTTGTTGGGCGCACGAATGGGGCTAGAAATTGAGAAATAACCAGACGTGGTGAGGACTTTATTACACTTGACAGAACAGCGATATCAGTTTGAGTGTGAGTATATAAACGCGAACAAGGGGACTCTCAATACGCGTGAACTGGTTGTTGATAACGAAGTGGAGGGAGAGAAAGAGAGATGTGAGTAGCGCGAGACTTGAGCGACGAATGAGTTGGAAGAACTGGGAAGACGAGTGCCGTTCGTGAGTGCTGATGGATAACTGACTGTTGGGAGGAGCTGTGTGTTGTGGAGAGGAATCTAAAGTTGAGGGGTGAAAAATAATAGTTGGGAAGGTTCAGGAAAGAGGGAAATCCGTTGTCACTTGGAAATAACTTAAGAATGAACGATAAACCAAAATCAGGCTGATCCCACGAAATTATGGAATTTAATGTGCTGTCATTGGCTCGGCTAAATGTTTTCACAGTATTTTCCCAATAATTTCAGAGGAAGTTCCCAAAAAATATTATTTTGGGAACTGGGAAATTATTATCTTAAATTATCTACGCTGCGGTTACTCAATAAGAGTTGTGACACGAACAGGCGCGACCATTAAACACTATCAATTTGTGCAGAGAAGTTCTACCAAGTAGATCTGAAGTTAATTAAATATTGACTTAATTAGTTGTTGGCCACGTGGAGCCGAGGAAAGTTGTGTGATTCGTCGCACCTGATGCACTTTCGCTCAATAAACCGATATTGAAGTTTCCCGTCGATGTTCCAACTTGCCGATAGCAACGAGTGAAGTTTGATGTAATGCGCACGTAAGAATTGAGGCTTATTGGGCGTGAGTCTAACCAGGCCACTGACGAGCAGATCTCGTGGTCTATCCAGATGATAAGAGCCTTGATGTAAGTGTACTGTGGGCGTCTAAGATCTGGAACCTGTACAGGAGCTTCCGAAAGAAAGTACGGTAGCGACGCAAAACTGTAAAGTGAAAAGTAGTAGTCGAAAAATACTGACGACAAACCTGAAGACGCCGAGGTTCCTGTTTTTAATCAATTGAACAAGGAAACCTAATTTTCACGTACTTGGGCTTGTAAAACCAAAAATTGCGCTCAAACGCAACGGCACGGTGTGGAAAGTAGTATTCTCGTTCGGTCAAATACATTATTCCTATTCTTAATAGCTTAATAGACAAATTGAAGAAAGCTCCATGTTCAGAGTTACAGAGCGTACCAGAAGGCTTTCAAGCAATTCCCCCTGTTTTTCATCGATCTTGCAACACTTTCGCAAAATGAGAAAACTTTCACTGAACAAAAACCCAAGGAGCGTGTGTGGCAGTAGGCCTCAACTAGTCTCGGAAGAGTTCGATGTTGTGTGTTGGAGGGCTGGCCTAAGACTCCGCTGATCCACTTGAGACCGTCCTTTTCACCTTCAGACCTTTTTTTTTCTTTAACGGCCAAGCTTGTTAGAAACCGTTGAAAAAGACGATAAACAAAACTTCGCCTGCGAGTGGAGGAGAGAAACAACGTGCTCACTTCAGAGAGATTTCTTCTCCTCTTACAGTAAAACCCTATTTCTATTTGAGGTGAGTCATCGGTCGATTCTGGACAGCAGGCACAAACTACTTTTTCTCTGTTCCCCCTCCCTTCACCAAACTCACTCTGGAAAGACTTAATCGCTGATGTAACAGCGGAGTTTTCAACTGGGTACGTGATTTAAACGCTCCAAGAGAAACTGTGAGGCGGCATCTCAAAATCAACTTTGCAGACGGTCGAAGAAAAGAAGCGCTTAATAGGAAAACTTGCTCTAGGAATCTAATACTCGGAGCGGCCGAGCTTCAACCAACGCTTTACTACGATCTTGGTTTTCGTTACCTGCACCACACGCTCCTTTCGCTTCTCGCGATCGAAGCAAAGAAAATTGTAACGTTTTCGAAATCATCCGTCTTCACTGACACTGCGAACGTCAGTTACGACACATGCTCAGAGAAGAAACTGTTGTAATCGGCTAGGAAAAATTGGAGCTTTACTCGAAAACATTTTTGTAAAAGTAAATGGATATCTGAGACAAAAATAAATGATTACACAACAGTTTATTATTCTCTTGCGCATCTTGAACCCGCCTTAGCCCTCCAAAACCCATACCATTCTAATTAACGATACGAAACATGACCTGACTACAACGGAACAACATAAAATTGACTTTTCCTACGCGACGCTAGGCAATTGGCACGGCATGAAGAGTCGAACTGACGGATGGTTGGAGTAAGACGGAAGGCGTAGCGGGAAATGAGCTTAGGCTGAGGAGGAACAATAACTTCCCGCCGTCCCGCGATTTTCTTCAAGTAGCCGAATGCGTCACTATTTATTTTTATTTCGCCGTTATGCACGTGGACACAGTACTACACCTCTGAACGTCATTCTATTTGTCTCAGCATCAAAAAATACAAGGAAAACTATACGAAACACCACATAACTCCGATAAAACTGTCAAAATGTTTACTAATTTTTTGAACCATCGTTTGCCCATAACAACCCTGGGTTTCATCCGATAGGATAGCCAAGTAGGGAGAGAGAAAGAAAATGAGAGAGAGAGATACTATCGTGGGTTAGGAAAGGTCTAGTATATAGCCACGATATCAAGCAGATCATCCCGAACAACATGCGCCAAAACCGACTCCGCGTTTGCATGCAGTTTCTCGATCTGGGAACGAAGAAAACTATTCACAGACGCCATAAGATTGATTGCCGAATAAAGAACTGTCTGAACGATTCAGCGCTTTGAGAAGCTACTCAGGGATTTCAGGATTAACAAATATGAAACTAAAAGAGCGCTGACGTTCCGAGAAAGCACCATAATTTAAAGGGATAGTGCGAAAAATCTCGAGCGCCCAAGTCGACGTCCGAAAGCATTTCCATGTGGCAAGAGCGATTGTGAGGGGGAGCCTCGCCAGTGCATTTGGTTTGGTGAGTCCTGGCTTTCTTTTTTTTAGGCAGAGAGAGATGACGATTTCATTTATAAATCTGCACATTATTAAGTCAACTGGCCAGAATGGACAGAAAATTATTATTATTTATTGTTCAATTTCATGCTTTCCCTCGCACAGCAATCAAATAATATCAATCCACTAACATAAACATATAGTAATCAATCTCCTTTCTAAACATAAGCACGTTTCTAGTTATTATTCGATATATATTTTACTAGCATCGTATTATTTATTTCAACTGCTCTGTAATTGATAGATTCCATTTGAAGACCTATGGGGAAAACGGTTTTTGTTCATTTTTCTCAAAATGCCAATTTCAACGCCATCTTTAGCATTTCAAGGATCTCTAAGAAATAATGAATTGTTAAAGGTGAAAAAAGGTTCCAGTACAAAGATATTACACTTCAAAGATAGGCCATGTTGGGGAAGAACGGTTCCCTTCCGCGCGTCTGGGGCGAAACGGTTGTTGTCCGTATAACCGCCTTTAACGTTCATGTTGCGTCATCTTTTTTACATTCCTTGCTCTACGAAGTAGAAAGGAAAGTTATGTAATAGGCTGAAAAAAAAATTTTGAGTTCTCTTCAGATCTTTACGTTTCAGACCCCCCTGAGTCCGAAAAACACTATTTGGGAAAATGGTCTATGTGTCTGTGTGTGTGTGTGTGTCTGTGAACGATTTTTAGAGAAAACCACCGTACCAAATCAGCTCAAACTTCATATCTCGCCCGCAGGTCATCACGGGACGCCAAAATGAGGGTATGAACAAAATTCACCGAAATTTAACTATAGTTATCATACTGATCAAAACACCAAAAATTTTTTTTCTCAAAAACGACTCTAACGATTTTGATTAAATTTTTTATATTGATAGCTCTTGATAAGGCAATTATACCATAAAATTTCCATTCGTGGGAAAATGACCAGAGCAGCACAATAAATTACCAAAACTTTCGACGAAATTGATTTTAGCGTGGTTTCTAGAGAAAAAAAACCGTACCAAATCAGTTGAAACTTGATGTCTAGCCTACAGGTTACCATGGGACGCAATAATGAGGGTATGGGCAAAATCCATCGAAAGTTAACTATAGTCGTCATAGTGATCAAAACACCAAATTTTTTTTCTCAAAAACGGCTCTAACGATTTTAATTACATTTTTTATATTGATAGCTCTCAATAAGGCAATTATACCATAAAATTCTCATTCGTGGGAAAATGACGAGAGCAGCACAATAAATTATCAAAATTTTCGACCAAAAGCTTTTTTCGCGCAGTTTTTTCCTTATAAACTCCGCTGGAACTCTTGTAGAATGTTTTAAAAAATTGGTATTGTAGTCCAATCCAATACCTAAAGGGTGAGTGTTTAAAAACGCTCATGAGATACATGGGGCTCACTCCAGAAATTCCTGAATTTCAACTACTGCCGTTTCGCTTACTACCAGTTCTAACAGTTATTTTCCAATAACTCTGCGAAAGTAATTACTATTCTTTTTTTAAAAAATCGTGTTTACAGCCACATTAGTTATCTGTGTACCAATTGCTCAATAATGGTCCTGCAATGAGTACGAGCAGCACAATAAATTCCGGAACTGTAAGCGCTACCGCTTTCTGCTGCCGTAAAGCGTTGTTTGACCAAGTTCAAATTAACCGAGTGATAAATGAATTGATTAAATAGAATTAGCCATGTACAATGTGAATTGTTGTAGAGCTAATGAAAGTTGTGTGTTGCAACGCACCAGATATTTTTGTGTGAATCACACTGTTTCTCTTCACTCAGTCGTATGAATCACGCAGTGAGTAGTGCTGTTTTGCTTATTTATTGCTATAATTTCCTAGTTTTGTGAGGTCGAAATGATTACATCAAGTTCGGATGATGAAGAAAGTGCAACTTTAAAAAGTGTGGACGGTCGGGGAAGTAGAAAACGAAAAAAAAACCAAAAAAAACAGGAAGAATATGCGATGCCACGAAGGTTTTGCGAGCTTCGAGTCGTACTCTCGGCCCAGACTGTAAGTGCAAACATTTTCAATGTTTTAAAATCACACCAGATTCTGAAAAAAATCGAATTTTGCATGATTTCAATATGCTTTCTGATCACAACCGACAAAGTTCGTACCTCAGTGGCTTGATCACTGTTTTACCTGTTCAGCGTCGGCGATCAAGGAATCAGAATGACGACGGTTCTCATGAGCACCAAGCATCATACCCGTACAGAGTTCGAATTGAGAATGAAGAAGGAGTTTCGACCGATTTACCTATATGTAAGAAGGCATTCATTGCACTGCATGGCATTTCTCAGGGTCGGGTTCAACGCATTCGTGAATCTCTTGCCATTTCGGGGGTAGCTCCCACTGATAAGAGGGGGACCCACAAAAACCGACCTCACAGATTATTGGAAGAGACTAACGAAAAAGTTTTCACTTTCATACGCTCACTAAAAGGACGGAAATCGCACTACTCGACAAAGAAAACTAAAAAAATATATTTGGATGCGGAGTTAAATGTTTCTAAATTGCATAAAATGTACTCGAAAAAACACCCCCGAAATTCATTGTCATGCCAGAAATTCCACGAGATTTTTGAGAATAACTTCAATATATCATTCGGATACCCTCGAAAAGATACGTGTGCGTATTGCGACAAGATGAATGTTGGGATTTCCGACCTGAATCAACAACTCCTTTCTACTTCTGACATTGAAAAAAAGAAAACATTAGAAAAACAGCTAAAATCGATAGAAATTGCAAAAAAATTGCACCTAAAGAAGAGCGAACAATTTTATTCGCTAAAGAAAAAGTACCGTCGGCTTGCAATGCAGAACAAACACATAGAAGGAATCGCTATAGTATTTTACAAGAGGCGATTGAATTTTATAAGCTTTAATGTGCATACGTTGTCTAATGGTGAAGCTGTTTTTTACACATATGATGAATCTGTGGCTAAGAAAGGTTGCGATGATGTTGCTTCTATGGTTTACCATTTTGTCCATAATATTTTGTCGAAAGACGTTCGAGAACTAAACGTTTTTTGTGATTCTTGCTCTGGGCAAAATAAAAATTATACTTTAATCAGACTTTTTTACCATCTCGTTGATGAGGAGCGCCGATTTGACAAGATCAACGTCTTCTTTCCAATAAGGGGCCATTCATACATGGAATGTGATAAGGACACGTCCCTAATCAATCAAAAGTCATACACAGAAGTTCCTGATGACTGGCGAGAAGTAATTCGTGAGAGCAGAGTAAAACCCAATCCATTCAAAGTTATAGACTGCGGAAAGGAGATGGAATTTTCAAATTGGACAGAGCACCTGACTGGATTTTACCAACAGAAATGCCCATTTCCTACTCGGCCAATAAGAGTTCTCGAGGTGAGCAATGTGCATACGTTGTCTAATAATATTGCTACAAAACCACTTACTTTGGTCACACAACCCCAGCTTCTTTTGACACTGAAACTCAAACCAAAGAAACTGTTGCTTCCAAGAGTAAGCCTTTAAGAGCTGGGAAAAAAGTCACCAAAAAACTAGGCACCAGGAAAAAAAAAGTTATTACAATTGTCCCTAAGAAAAAACTTTACGACTCACCGGTTCCCATAAAGGCAGCTAAACATGCAGATTTGCAATTCCTGAAGGATTTTTTGGAAAAACCAGAGTCCCGTAATTTTTATGAAAAACTTAGTGTTTTGGGAGCATCTCAAAAAAATGCAGTTCAGAGCCAGAAAAAACCAAAAGGTCAAAAGAAGAAGAGCGAAGACAGTGATGACGAATATTTAAGTGACGAAATAGTGATTGGAGAGGAATTGTGAGGGAATAACGGTTTTTGTCCTGGACCTTCTTCGATTTTTATTTTTTAAACGTGCGAAATATGCGAATTTTAATTTGAAACTTTTTGAGATTAATAATAAATAATTGTTGCTCAAGGTGTTATTTTTTTAATTAAAAAATCCATTGTACATTTTCCCCAACCATGCCACAAACCTTCAAATTGTTTTTTCTCAAAATTAAATTTTTTGGACATGTACCATTCTTCCCCGTAGGTCTTCATTTATTAACGTTTTTCGTCTATTAATGAATCTTTATGTTAGCATTGTATGTGTCCTTATCCTTTCAATCAGAGATGATTTCCCTAACACTTGAGTCGAATGCCTCGGCATTTCTAGTAAATTATTTGCCCTATTGCGAGTGACCAACTGTTCAATTATGGTCAATTAGTATTTTGTACAACAAAGTTTCCATTATTAGCTTCCTTTTCCCTTCTATTCTTATCCATCCTAGTTTTCTAAACGCTGGAGAGATGCGCTCATGCATTACCGATGTCATCGTTCTCTGCGATTTCAGACGAAGCCGCCTGTGTAAGGTCCGTAAAACAGAGCAAAGCGTGCTCAAAAAGTGGAGTGATCATAGATTGAGCTATTTTTTAATACATTAAGGAAATTCATTGCCTAGTTTTCTCCTGCTGATCCCACTTCTGATTTTCTTGCGTATTACTCCAAAAAATGTTTAATTTCTTTTACATAACATGTACTTTTATATGCGACTTATCTTCTAATTTTCAGTAAATGCTAGTTTTCAATTACTTCTGGCTGTCGAAGAGAGCCAATAATCATTGCTTTACATTTATCAATATTAATATTCAAAAATCTATCCTGACACCATTTGACCAAAATACAGATTTCACAACTTATTTTCGCAATATAAAGTTCTAATTAAAAATTAAAATAAATAGAGAAAAAGTTTTTATAACTTGAAAAATTTTAAAAATTAAAAAATATCTGGTGCGTTGCAACACACAACTTTCCTTAGCTCTACGTCAATTCACTTTGTACATGGCGAATTCTATTTAATCCATTCATTTATCACTCAGTTAATTTGAACTTGGTCAAACAACGCTTTACGGCACCATGAAGCGGCAGCGATTACAGTTAAAGAATTTATTGTGCTGCTCGTACTAATTCCATTATTGAGCAAATGGTACACAGATAATTAATGAGGCTGTAAATATGGATTTTTTGAAGGAGGATAGTAATCACTTTTGCAGAGTTATTGGGTATTAACTGTTAGAACTGGTTCTAAGCGGAAAGGCGGTAGTTGAAATTCGGGAATTTCTGGAGTGAGCCCCATGTATCTCATGAGCGTTTTTAAACACTCACCCTATAGGTATTGGATTGGGCTACAGTACCAATTTTCTTTAACATTCTACTAACATTCCAGCGGAGTTATAAAGGAAAAAACCACGGCAAAAACCCTTTTCATCGAAAATTTTGATAATTTATTGTGCTGCTCTCGTCATTTTCCCACAAATGGGAATTTTTGGGTATAATTATCTTATTAAGAGCTATCTATATAAAAAATTTAATTAAAATCGTTAGAGCCGTTTTTGAGAAAAAAAAATTTGGTGTTTTGATCACTATGATAACTATAGTTAACTTTCGGTGGATTTTGCCCATACCCTTATTTTTGCGTCCCATGGTAACCTGTAGGCTAGACATCAAGTTTCAACTGATTTGGTACGGTTGTTCTCTCTAGAAACCACGCTAAAATCAATTTCGTCGAAAATGTTGATAATTTATTGTGCCGCTCTCGTCATTTTCCCACTAATGGGAATTTTATGGTATAATTATCATGTTGAGAGCTACCAATATTAAAAATTTGATCAAAATTATTAGAGTGGTTTTTGAGAAAAAAATGTTTGGTGTTTTGATCACTATGATAACTATAGTTAAATTTCGGTGGATTTTGTTCATACCCTTATTTCGGCGTCCCATGGAGACCTGCGGGCGAGATATCAAGTTTGAGCTGATTTGGTACGGTGGTTTTCTCTAAAAACAGTTCACAGACACACATACACACACACAGACCATTTTCCCAAATAGTGTTTTTCGGACTCAGGAGGGCCTGAAACGTAAAGATTTGAAGAAAACTCAAAATTTTTTTTTTCAGCCGATTAAATAACTTTGCTTTCTACTTCGTAGAGCCAAGGAAAGTAAAAAGAGAGAATGAATGAATGTTTTATTCAGCCACCGAGGAGAATTATGCCATAAGGCTGTCTTTTCCATTATTCCTGGCTGCCAAGTAGTACAAAACTTCCACTTTCATAAATAATTATTGAAACAAACTTGATTTCGCAACGTATGACGCTCAAAATAATGCGTAAGTGAAGCGGTTGCAATTATATCTGAGGGAGTCGGCTGCACCAAACCTTATTGTTGTTAAGTAGTGTGAAGTTTTCATATACATTACAACGCCCATATAAGGCGAACGGAAAGCGGGTTCTTCCAAACTCATTAGTTCACCTTCTTCCAGGTCTCCAGTTTCGTATCCCAAGGATTGACTTATCAGGATGGCTCGAATGAAAAGGCTTGTTGGGTTTAGCACACTGAAGGCATTATGTTGCGGAAAGACGTACTTACATCATTTTACAGTGTAACTCCTCGGAGAACCAACTGGAAATTAGTGAACCGAGGAGGTTTATATATACACTAGTATTAAGGGCAACAATTATTCACTAGAAAAGAGATATGTGAGAAAGTAAAACTTCTTCGCAATACTGAGGGTTGATACAGGCCACTCCCTCAGACCAAACAGGTCTAATAATCCAATAGAGTCTAATTAAGGTAGCTCGTAGGTTCAAATATTCCGGCGAACAAACTGCGTCGTTGACACAGTCTGTAAGGGTGCACGCTAAGGCCTTGGGAAGGTTGGAGCGGAATAATACCTTTTGGACCGCGACAAGCTTACCCGATCTACGTCTGTTTCAATATCCCGTTGGATGGCACTCTCTATTCTGAATCGAACGGTGTGTCAAACTCATTTATGAAGACAAAGAGACATTAATGGGTTTCAAATGAATGAAGCGTCGGAGCGTCTTGCCAATCAAGTGGCATTGAGTCAAATTCCGCGGAGAGGAACGTTCGCTACGTGTTCGATAACCTTCCTTGTTATTTTTTGTATTCGGGGTTTGTTGTAAGTTGTAGAGTAGAGGTAGCGGCGCAGGCCGTTATTAAAACGAGAGTTTTTTCAATTTCGTCGTGTTTTCGCTGGGAAAATGGAGAAAACTTTTGCTGTTCCACGAAGAATGAAGCTTTCTTTGAATGATGAATGAATGAAGTTTTCTTTGTGGTACTAGAGACCTGAAATCGTTTATTCTGCCTCTCTCTCTCTCTCTCCGTATCTCTCGTGAGGTTTTCGCCCATGGGCCGAGATGTTATTTGGTAAAAGGCTGCTCTAAATCACTGCCTATGCGTGTATTCATTCTTCAAGTGTGAAGCACTCCCATCATTTTCATCTCATCTCTACTTCATTTGTCCTTCAAACCGGTTTAAAAGAATTACTGCCACTCATTCTTTAAAGGAGGGGTTGTGACCCACAAAAGTTTCAAACACTTCAGCGGCAATGAAAATGTGCAAAAAATGAAGGTTTTTTTTCTTTTCAAGGCGCTCCAAAATAAGGTTATGCGTAAAATCGGCTCAAAACTGCTTAATTTTCGTTGTTGAAATTATAGTGATCAAAATCCCTACTATTTATTTCTCAAATTATGATTAAATTGATCGCGGGGATAGATACGCGTAATACAACATAACGAGACGTTTTCCATTCAAAGCAAAATGACGAGAGCGGCACAACGACTCAACACATCAGATTACAGTTGAATAATGGCCAGGAACCAACATCGGAAATTGCGCGGTCCCTGGATAATTTGAGAACTGTTGAAACCTATCTTTCGGTTTGTCAATTAAGGTCGTGGCGTAAGTAGGAGCAGCTCTATAAATTCTGGCACTTTGAGAGCTACCAGTTCCAATTTAGAACTGAGTGGAAAATATATTCAATTAGTAGGTAGAATTTTGGAACCACGAGTTTGTAACTAAATTATGAAGGGAGACGGTGGCCAAATAAACAAAAAAAGTATTGACACTTAAAAGTACTAAATAAAAATATCTGGTGAGTGGCAACACACAGCGTTCTCCAACCCCCGTCAATTCAACAATCGTGTGATTTTTAGGTCCAAGTAAGTAAGGCCCACTCGACCAAAGTGAGGTATATAAAATAACTTGTACTTGTAAAAACGCATACATAGGACAGACAGGACGAAAAATACGGACCAGATATTCAGAACACATTGAATCTCTTAGTAGGAACAAAGACAATTCAAACTTTGCCAACCCCCTCAAGACAAATGGACATGAACCTACCAAAATACAGGACTGCGCCACCTTGCTACATAAACAGTACAATGGACGAAAACTGAACATATTAGGAAACAAGGAAATTAATAAACAAAAAAACTTCAATGGATAGATCATTAACGAACAAATCAACAAAAAATGTGACACCATATTCACAGCTCTTAAAACACTGCACAAACTAGAACAACCAACTGACGGATTTACAGACACCCCCATACAAAAAAGACTTAGCATCGACAACTGACAGACTATTTAAGATGTTCCTTTCCCTTCACCTCTAGTGGGTTTCCCCAGAGGTGCATGACCATTAGGCCGTGCCATGCCGATCAAGTCAAGTGTAGTTCAGTAATACACTCACGCTTACCACGTTCATTTATTTCTCAGTTTCAAGCTCCCCCATTCGTGCACCCAACATGTACAAAAAAGAAGGTTTGTTTGAACTTCCCTACAAACGAAATGCTATACTGATTTGCCTCTAATTTATCTTACTACAACTGATTGTCTACCAATTTTTCGAAAGGCGATGAAAACCAAAACGCATCGCAAAATGAAATTCTTCGAGCACTGAAAGTTTTCTTGACTGAGTAGATTTCTATTGAATATAAGTGAACAAGGCGTTAGCGCCTGATTTAAAAAAGTGAGGAAAGTTGTGTATTACGTCGCATCGGATATTTTGGATTCTAACGCGAATAACTGCCAGCTGTGACCCTCGAGACCTCGTTACTTTTCCAAAGGGGAGTCGTACGGTGGTAAAGCAGTGGAGCAGTCGCTAATCGACGAAATTATCACTTGTCACGCACTCTCCACTCTCTCACTCACCCACTAAATAAATCCTCGCTGTCTTTCGAAGGAGGGTGGAACCTGATTTGCTTGCGACAGGAGTATTTCGGCGCCTGTCACACTGTCATAACCGTTACGTCCGCTGCGAAGAGAATTTCTTGAACGTCAATGCAGAAAATGCCAAAAGTAAAGGACGACAAATCGACTCTTCGAAATGTTTGGTTGGCGTGATATTAAATCACACGCATCACCTGGTCAGCGTTTCTTCCTGACGAAATCCAGCCGATACTTCACCCCTCGATCAAAAACTTCTCGCAAAATGTCGTCGAGGGTTTCATCAGTTTGAGCGAAACAAACGTTCGGGGCCTTAGAGGCTCCTTTATGGTCACCGAGGGATTCCCTCCGAGGAAATGCTCAGCACGCTCCACATTTTTATCAGAAACCTAAAGTTCGTGGCTCGTCTTCGAGTGGGCTCCCGTTTTTCTTCAAACAACTATCGTCTAAAAATAATTTGAAGGCGCGTCACGATCTTCGAAGGTTTTGTTTTGTTTTCTCCATCCACATGAAGAAAACAAGTAACGACTCTCTTCCAATTTTTAGCGGTTTCCACGGGCAGAAAAATACAATCGTTGCTTGTAGCCGTTACAGCAGAACTGAACCTATACTTTTCGTTCTAATGGTTCGGTTGCGTTGCATTCTTGATACGGTTCGCTGTTGGATTAATGCAACATCCTACGCTTAAAGCTGTAGTACAACACGTGCAGCCGTCTTGAATGACGACGTTCTTGTACACATACAGATTACAAATGGCCCCAGGAAGATGATAGCTGCAAGGTCAGGCTATTTTCTCCGGGCATGGAAACATGCTCGAATAGTCGTGATTCTCAAACTCGGAAACCCAGCGAACGAAGTCTTCTGCTACCTCCGACGCTTCGATACTCAGTAACAGTTTGGATTCAAAGATAACGTGTGACATCCCCTCAAATTTCAGCGGAACGTACATCAAGCAAGCATGTCGTTATAAGCAAGTGTGTCGTGCAGCTTTCTTCGATGCTGAACGAGCATTTGACCGGGTGTGGCATGAGGGATTACTTTTGAAGATAACTTGTTTAAAATCCGTCGCCATTATTTTGATAAGCGGACTTCCGAAGTGCACTCCAATCCAATACGAACAGTCAACGAGGTGTGAAATCGGAGCTGGAGTTACCCAGGGGAACGTACTAGGACCATACTAGTACATCTTTTACTGCCATGATCTTCTCCTTCCAACCACACCTGACTAATTACAATATTCATCGATGAATTCAGACGTTAGTGTAACCAATGGCATCTTAAAATCAACCCGATCAAGTCTTGTTGCATTACATTTACCTATAAACGGCGATATGTCGATGTACCCCTCGCTTACATGGAAGGAATAATTCCTAGTGTCACATCTCATCAATATTTGGGAGTCACATTGGACAGAAAACTAACCTTTCTGAGGGTAATAGCGTCTAATCCGAAGAACATTCTCAATACTCAACGTGCCGATTGAAAACAAAATTCTGATCTACAAAGTTGTCATTCAACCACTTTGAACTTACGCTCTCCCAGTCCGGCGATTCAGAAGATCAGAACAGCAGCAGATCGATATGTAAAGTAGTCATGTTGTAACAAGTCTTATTTACAATTGTACAAAGAGGTTCGTTTTTCCCGACAAAAAGTACTTCGTTTTACCAGAAACAGTAAGCAACCTATGTCATTGAGATATTAGACTCAGTCAGTCACTCAGAGGGAACGATCCCAAGAAGCAGCGAGGAAAGTTGTTTAGTTGACTTATCTTTTTTTTAGCTTCCTTCAAAAGTTTCACGTTTGCTTTGCGTTTGGGGAAGCCCTTGCTCTTCTGGAAGTCGTTTAGGGTCATTTGTACTGAGCTTGAGAAAGGGTTTGGAAAATTAGCAAATCCTATTTTCCCTACTCAGATAAACAAACTGGAATAATATTGAAAAGAAAAAGGGATTAGCAGTCGAATAAATTCTAATTAAATGGTTCATTAAAGAACTTTCTCATCTGTCAAAATAAGCCAATCCCGAACGAGTGTCAAAATGTGAAGCGTTTTTATAATGCGATGAAGTTTGCCCAGGCGCGTGTGGTCAACTCTTAGCGAAAAATGAATTTCTCTGTCGCCATTTTTGACCAACGTGGGACATCTTGCTGAGACAAAGGTGCATTGCGGCGAGGCCAAATACCGGGGCTCACACTTCGTGCATTTCAGCCTAGTAAGTAGCGCCGAGAAAAACGCCTGAGTACTAAAACGAGTGCCACACGTGATAACACGTTTGAGAATGCTTATGGTGGAACCAAGGGCGTATCCAACGCCTCCCTTTCCGCAATTTCGGATAAATTTTTTTTTGGCTAGTTTATTAGCTGTCCAATATTAGAAAATAATTTTTTTTCTCCACTTTTCTCTTCAATCTTTACTTTCCAGGTTGCATCCATAAAGACAATAATAATACCCAGAAACAAAAAAAATTAATAATGTGAAAAATAAACATTCATCTGTCACAACCAGTGCCTTGGAGGTTCTTGAGACTGAACCAGGATTTTTACTTTCCTTGGCTCAACGAAGTAGAAAGGAAAGTTATGTAATCGGCTGAAAAAAAAATTTTGACTTTTCTTCAGATCTTTACGTTTCGGACCATCCTGAGTCCGAAAAACACTATTTGGGAAAATGGTCTGTGTGTGTGTATGTGTGTCTGTGAACTATTTTTAGAGAGAACCACCCAACCAAATCCACTAAAACTTGATATCTCGCCCGCAAGTCACCATGGGACGCCAAAATAAGGGTATGAACAAAATCCACCGAAATTTAACTATAGTTATTATAGTGATCAAAACACCTTATATTTTTTCCCTCGAAAACGGCTCTAACGATTTTGATTAAATTTTTTATATTGATAGCTCCCAATATGGTAAAATACCATAAAATTCCCATTTGAGGGACGAGAGCAGCACAATAAATTATCAAAATTTTCGACGAAATCGATTTTAGCGCGGTTTTTAGAGAAAACAACCGTACCAAATCAGCTGAAACATGACGTCTAGCCTACAGGTTACCATGGGACGCAAAAATAAGGGTATGAACAAAATCCACCGAAAGTTAACTATAGTTATCATAGTGATTAAAACACCAATTTTTTTTTCTCAAAAACGGCTCTAACGATTTTGATCAAATTTTTTATATAGACAGCTCTTATAAATATAATTATACCATAAAATTCCCATTTGTGGGAAAATGACGGGAGCAACACAATAAATTATCAAAATTTTCGACGAAAAGCGTTTTTGCCGTGGTTTTTTCCTTTTAAACTCCGCTGGAATGTTACTAGAATGTGTAAAAAAAAGTCTTGTTGTAGTCCAATCCAATACCTATATGGTCAGCGTTTAAAAACGCTCATGAGATACATGGGGGTCACTCCAGAAATTCCTGAATTTCAACTACCGCCGTTTCGCTTAATACCAGTTCTAGCAGTTATTACCCAATAACTCTGCCAAAGTGATTACTATCCTTCTTGAAAAAATTCCTGTTTACAGCCTCATTAATTATCTGTGTACCAATTGCTTAGTAATGGTTCTTGAATGAGTACGAGCAGCACAATAAATTCTGGAACTGTAAGCGCTACTGCTTTCTGCTGCTGTGAAGTGTTGTTTGTCCAAGTTCAAATGAACTGAGTGATAAATGAATTGATTAAGTAGAAAAAGCCATGTAAAAAGTGAATTGACGTAGAGCTAAGGAAAGTTGTGTGTCGCAATGCACCAGAATTTGTTTTTGTGAAGGATTGTGTTTATTGTTTTGGAATTATCGGGTAAAAACTCGGAGAAATTGAATTCCGGAATTTCTGGGGTTGCTCCTATTTTTCTTATAAGAGTTACTAAACGCTCGTCGTACCTTTCTGAGAACTCTAATTTCATTTAAGCGAAATTATTAAGGAAAAAATCTCACGAAAAATCGTTTTCCTTCGAAAGTTTCGATTTCGTTATTTTCCCAAGAATGAGAATTTTATGGTACTGCCGTGTCATTTCCAAATCGCTAGAGCGGTTTTTTAGAAAAAAATATTTGGTGTTTTTATCACTATGATACAGTTCGTTTCGAGCCAATATCGCTCATACCATCATTTTGGCGTTTCATAGTAAAATTTGAGCCGATTTCATTCTGTTGTTTTCGCTGAATCGTTCACACACAGAGACGATTTTCCTAAACGAGGTTTTTCGGACTCAGTGGCCCTCGAAACGCAAAAATCTGACGAGGACTCAAAAATTGTTTTTCGGCCGATAACGCAAAATTTCCTTGATACTTCGTAGAACCAAGGCCGACCCCGATGGTTCTGACTGGTTCGAAAATTCAACCGGGCTGTGAAGCGAATAGCAGTAACAGAGAAAGATGGAACGTCATTCTCTAGATCGAACCGAAGCGTGAATGTACGCACGGGAGAGGGTTCATACGTCTGGACAGGCCTGAATTGCAGTTTTTCGAGCCAAAATCGGTTGAAAACTAAAACAAAATAAATTCCGCGTACGCGGTCGTATTTCTGCGTTCGAAATGAACTAGTGCCATCTTCAGTCCCAATCGCCCTTCTCATCTGAAAATTTCTTCACTTGCTTCGTCCCCACCTCAACTTAACGAACGGCGTCCTTTAACATCGCTTCGATCTTGACGTTCTCATTTTCGGATTTGACACTTTCCTGACAACTTGGAGCTCCGTCCCCTTCATCGCACAACTGAACTTCGGGTTCCGCAGTCTCTTCGCCCGGAACTCGCACTTCTCTCGATCACTAGCTGCGGCCCAGCGTGTTAGTTAAGTGAGAAGCGAAATGCAGCATTTTCCGAGCTGCCGCATTATGTATACAAGTTCGGAATTCGTCGAGCGAAGTGTCGTTTATTGGTATTACTGGTTCTTCCGAGTATTTCGGCTGAGTCGAGGGGGTTGGCGTAAGTTTAATCGAAACTGGTGTATAAATCCTTTTTTTCCCCTCAATATTTTTGTATCAATCTCTAGATAATCCCATATCACTTTAATACGAATATCCGATATTGTCTTCATCGTAGAAAACCGTCTCTGTCGGAAAGCTTCTTAGCTACTACAGCAATATCGGATTTGCCATCTCCACGGGGCCATTCACTTGCAGGAGGGGCATTAGAATACCACTGTATTACCATCCGCGTGACCTTGCAAGGCAGGAGCAAATTTACAAAATACTGATTGATGTTCCAACAGTTTTACTTAGGAAATACGTAATTTTGAACCGGATCGTTATTCGAAAAGTGATCAACAACAATTTTAATTTTTTTTCTCAACACATTCAACCCGAGCCTAATTTTACATGTTACACCCCTGGACGGGAAGTTAAAATGCCATTTCACCGATTTAATACCTCAAAATGTTGTGTTGCATGTTGCTAAAGTGATTTATTTAACATAAGTTCTTGTTAAAAATTAAATTCTTAATTGGACGCCAACCGGCGGCCTCTCGGCTCTGGGCTCAAGGACATTAACGTTCAGTTAGGCAAGACCTGGAAGGAAATTTCATGAAATTGTTTTTTTGTTTGAGTTAAAATCAAACTAAAGACCATTTTGAAAAGAACAATTTTTATTTTATAAAGAGTAAAATCAAAACTTACACGCGAGAATATACATAATACGACTTTTTTGTATAGACTAACATAGACACTGAAAAGACTTGCTACTGGCCGAATATACCAAGAATTGAAAAATGTTTAAATAATATGTACTAGAAATATTGTAAGCTAAGCAGTAGTAAAATGTACACTTTGATGAAAAAATATACACACTGGCTTACACCTTTACAATTATTTCGATTGTAATACTCACAGCTTTTTTTTTTTTTTTTTTGACCCGAGGGCGTGTGGGACAAGTCCCTTTGTCACTGCGGCCGCATATGGGCCTATTGTGACGCTGGCCCTTTCTTAGTAGAAGGCGTTGTACATACCAGCCCCCCTTAGGAAGCCGAGTATGTCCTTCACCGCAGAGTCCGCTATGGTTTGGGGTTCAGTGGTCCCCTGACCGAAGTATTCAAAGCGTTTTGCTGCCAAGGCAGGGCATTCACATAGGATATGCTCTGCTGTCTGGTCCTCCTCACCGCAGAGGACCGCCTCTGAGATGCCCATCTTGTTGAGGTGATATCTGAGTGGGCAGAGCCCGGTGAGGAAGCTTATCAGTACTCTCAGATCTTGTCTAGAGAGTGTCAGCATCGCCTTCGCCCTTTGACAGGAAGGCGTGGCAAGCCTTTTCGCCTGTCTTAGTCGTGGCCGGCGATGCCAATGGGCGCCATTTACCTGTATCTCCCATCGAGCAACCAGACGATTCAGGTGACTTTCCGTCAGACCCACGTGAGGTTCAGGCCCGATGGGTAGGGATTCTGTACCCCTTTTCGCGAGGCAGTCAGCCTTTTCATTGCCCTCATGCCCCCTGTGAGCCGGCACCCAAATGAGGGAGAGCCTGTTACGGGCGCCGAGCTGCTTGAGCGCATGGAGGCATTCCCATGCCAGCTTAGACCTAAAACTATAGGCTGTGATGGCCTTTAAGGCGGCCTGGCTGTCTGAGAAAATGTAGATCCGCTTGCCCTTGAGCCCTTTGTTCAGGATCTCTTCTGCGACCTCTTCGGTTTTGCCCATTGTTCGCGGCTGCTTATTCAGTCAGCATGCTGTCCTTATTCACAGCTGGCCGCAGACATGCCCCTGGGGACGATGCCGTGGCCCTTCCACTATCCACAACCCGTGGTCGCGCCTGGTAGCATGGGCATGCTCCTGGGAAGATAACCCAGAACCAGGTACTCACAGCTTTAATAAATACAATAAATTATCGATTATTTATTTATAACGATTAAAATCTCTAAAAAATGGATCGAAGCATGCGCCTGTATGATTGGGACCCTTTTGTTAGGAGGAGGCTAATAAAACTCCCAGGGGGGTAAGTAAAAACCGGTGCCCGGGGGCTTTCCCGATAAAGCTAAGGGCCATCACCTTGTTCCGTGTCGAAGAGCAATAATTAATTAATTTAAATATATTAGAAGCCCAAAGAAAGGAATTACATGCACTAATTGATAAACCCAGGGGGGGGGGGGACTGCTGCTGAGGCTGTCTGGAAGGGTACTAACGGTCGAGACAAAGGTCTTGAGTCAGGACTGGAAGACGGGCCCAAGCCAGGTTGCAAACAAATATCATGAAACAGGGCCGCCGCGAGCACTGCCGGGAAGACGCCGATCGGCAGCCCTTCAGGCTGAATGTGTTGGTGCATTTATTTGATGATTTGAAATATACGATGTAGACAAACTTAACGCTATTCCCCACTTTAACCCGGATAACTGTGGCCTTCGACTTGTGCTGCGGGTATGAGACGTTAATCAAAAATCCAAACGCTTTTACCAACACCAAAAAATTGACACCCACAGATAAACAGAAAACTAAAATACGAAATATAAATAACGTTAGGTGTCGATATAGCTTCCCATAAGTCACTTGAACAATATGACTTTCACTATGACACTCCGTGCATCGAGAGAGCGGTTAGGTTCAGTGTCGCGGGGTTCGTTGCGTGGAATGCCTCCTTCGAAAAGGCCGTAAGAGACAAGCTGACAACACAAATCACGAAACAGGGCGTGGAGGTGAGGTGTAGGGGCATGTGGTTAGAGAGAGGGATTTGGTTAGGTTTCACTTATTGTTTACATGCACTGACATTTACATAATATATATTATATCGATTAATGTATTTATTTAATATATTATTTCATTTATATGATTATATTAATTTTGTTTTTAGTTACACGTGTTATCATCCATTTTATACACTTATATTTATTGGGTTTTTATGTATTAAATTTATTGATATTGATGGACGTGTATCTTATTAGTTTATCGCAACTTAATGCACTTTATTATTTATTAACCGTCGTTAATTCATCGCTATTCATTTAATTAGTTTGTTTTTATTTTATTCGTTTACTGGAATTGTGAGAACAGACAAGGGCTCATGCCTCGAGGTGGGGAAATACCAGTGCTGTCTCGTCTCAGAAATGAAATGAACATGCATTTTTGTGCCCAGGACTTGAAGAGCTATTGTTGGGCTCAGCTCAAACCAAGTTGCTCAGAAGCTCTCGAGCCATCTGACCTGAGGCCTTTATTCTGTCGTTTTTCTCGCCCCCTTACTTCCCACTTCCTCAAGGCAGGCACTCGGCCATAGAAACCAAATCACAGTGAAACACTCGACACCCAGCTCTCACCTAGTCACACTCACTCAGAATGACCCTGCGCCAGTTTATACGCCCAAAGACCTTCTTGTGTCGAGTGAAGTCTGTACATGCTTACTGACTGAAGTCCGACTCATATTTATATTTTTATTCTGCCTCAAGACCAAACTTCACATCTCTCCTCTGCACCCGGCAGGAACCTTTTACGAAAATTAGTTGTTCCTGCCGCGTGAAGGTTTATGGTTTACGGTTTTTAGTAATTCCAGTCCCACTAACTTTTCGAGTCAACGTACACCACATACTCCGACATATTTCTCCACAGTCTGTCTAGTGTGGATATTAGTTACTTACGAAACACTGCCTAATGGTCAATGGTGGTTATTCGTACTTCCGGTTCCCACTCACGGGTAAAGTCAATCCATTCAGCATTGATGAACCTTGATCAGGTTCGTAACACCTCGATGAAATGCAAACACGTCTATCTGAAAATCCGATTGAAGTTAGACTGCCCTTGCTCAAGATGGTTACTGCTTGAGTATCTTCTACCACTGACACACGAGCACAAAAAAAATTTTCGTTTTTCAATTCCTCCGTGAAAAATGTCGAATAATCAAATCTCAGAAGATTTGATTCTCATTGCAAGTGGTTGAAACCTGAACGCAATCAACGACCACATTCTATAAATCCCTATGACGTTTTCGTGAGTCATAAATGTGGGCATTCCGCCTAATTAGTCGTTTTACTCTTCGTAATCCAAAGCACCACTTATGACAAGATTAATAACTTGCTTGACACCAAATCTTCGGATAAATAATTACAGACGTCGCAACAACACAAATTTATGGAAACTATAAACCGAATAAACTGCAAAACGTAAGATATCTGCTGCGAAACAGTGGAAATGCATTATAAATAAAAAATGGAAAAATAGTAATTATTTCCACACAGATATTTTGTTTGTGAACCGGCTTCTGTTTTTCTAATTCATTTCCCATGTGCTGAGTATGGCGTAAAAACTTTACCATGCGAAACGCTGGCAAACCGTCAAATAAATAACGTATTTTTCGTGTTTCAGAAATATCATGAAAACGAAGCTGAAGTCGCCCGGAAAGACGGTCTCATTCTCATTCGAGAGATGGCCACGGAAGTGAAGAACATGATGGACCAAAAAGTCAATTCGGTGATGGTAAGTTATTTCATCATGTTGAAAGTAACGAGCGGTGCGTAGCAACACACAACTTTCCGCCACCCCCGTAAGTTCGAACACCAGCTACAAATGCGGGTGCTATAACTTCGTTCAACGCATTTCTACAGAAACATTTATGGAGAACCACATTTAGGGACTAAATAGCTGAGAGTAGTCCGTAAGTTAGATCGAAATCGTTAGAGCCGTTTTTGAGAAAATTGGAATACCGATAAATTAATTTTCGACAAATCTGCTTTTCTGAGTTAACTTGGCGTATATCTCCGTTCAACCTACATATACAGAAATAATTATGATGAACGAAATGTGGGTTTGGATAGCTAGAAGACTCTCTGTAAGATTGATTACATCTGGGTGAAGTAGTCACCCTGGAATATACCGAAATGTTCGAAAAAACGTTATTTTCGAGACATTTTCATGTTTATCTCTGTTTACTGGACTGCTAGAGGAACATTTATTGAGAACAATATGTAGGTATTAACTATTCGAAAACACCGTGTGAGTTTGGTGAAAATCGTTAAAGCCGTTTTGGCAAAAATCGTAAAAAACCTATTTTTGCTTCATAGGCCTATATCTCCGTTCTCCGTATTTTCACGGGGATATGTGTACAAAGGAAAATTTTGTACTGACAGGTCAAGAAGTTTTTTCAACATCGTTGGAGCCGTCTTCGAGAAAAATGCTCAGTAGACCTCAAAACGTTAAGACCTGAAGAAAACCCAAACACTTTTCTTTTTTTTTTGACACGATTACTATACTTTCCTTCTCTTTGGGGTAGCGAAAAGTAAAAAGAAGTCAGCTCGTATTGATTTTTATTGGTGGTGTAATGAAGGAGATTTACAAAACTACTGCAGGACAAAGGTAACCCAAAGCCACTTCAGTCTCTTGAAGTCGAATGATGAGACTGAACTCTAAACTCGACGAATGAAACCAGTAGGGGAGAGGTGGTATACTTGATCCCTGCTTTGGTTTTCTTTTAGTAATTCGAAACATTTTAATAAATCTGATTTTTTTTAAATTACACATGTATCCCCGTTCCATACTACCGATTATGTACCAAATACAGATCTTCCTATTTATTGAACAAAAACGACAAAAAGGGTTTTTTTTAAAGTCCGACACAAGGATCAACTAACCCTCCCTATGGGGATACTTGATCCCGGTGAGTGGGTTGTATGATCCCAGAGAATCAACCATCCCACCCGCCAAAGTTTCAGTCGTAGGCCTACCTAAATATGGAAATTAAATTAACTGAGGCATACAATTAATAAGTTGTAATTAACTATTCGAAAGGTAGAGTAGGTACAAAACGAAAAGAACATTAAAAATTGAAAACACAGACAAAAATGAAAATTATTCGAGCAGTGGCACGGAATAAATCTCACGTGTTTTTGAGAATTTCGTCGGCTCCGGTAAGTGTCCCAAAATGTCACCCCATACATAAAATATTTCGTTATCCCTTGCTGGCCACTTCCAAAGCCGTCCACTTTTTTTCCATTGCTTTTATTGTAGCCCCGTTTGCATGTATTTTTGTAATTTTTCCTGGGTATGACAAACCGTAGTAAATTGCAGCTACAAATTCCCCTACTTCTTTTCTGATGGGCTCAAAAGCCCATATGAACAAGGTACGCTCCCAGTTCATCCTCGTCACGTTTGGAGAAAATTTGTCGATTGGTGAAACCAGGTTGAACATAAGAGTCCCGACGGCATAGCCTTTTAAGTGTCATGACATTAATTTTTAAATTCTCTTGCTACGGTTTTGTACCCAGCTCCATCTTTAACTGCTTTGACCGCATTTTTCAAGGCCTCCGGATCGTACGTACCCGTTTCATGACCCCTTGCTTCGATACATACTTCCACGGCATGTAGAAGAACGGAAGAAATACTTCGTATTGTAGGTGAAAACAAACAAAAGAATTATAGGTGGGCTACTTGATTCCGGGATCAAGCATCCCCCTACCAGAAGGGATCAACTATCCCGAACCAGCAACTTATTTTAAATGGAAAAAAAACATCCACAAGATAAAAACGTTTGAATCGGAAATAACTGAATTTATACAGCGAAATAGACACAATATTCCATAAACGCAAACAAAATATTATAAAGCGAACTTACCAGACGTTCTTCTGTTTGCCTTACACTAAACAAAACAAGTAGGATGCGGTGAAAAACATAAATTACCAAGTATTTTTGCAACAAGCTATTGTTTCTGTGTGATGTTTACACTTTGTACTAGCCATCATGGCGGCGTCCCAATGTAGCCAACAGAACAACTTTAAACACGTTTTGGCGGTAGTTTTAGATGGGGGATCATGTATCCTCGGGGATCAAGTATACCATCTCTCCCCTACGAACGCTCGTCACGGAATCGAAGTTAGGGTTTCCGAAGTAATCGTGTTGCGGTTATGAAATGGCTGTCTTATCTCCTCTAGTTGGGTTAAGGCCCGATGTGATTCCGCTATAAAATCCTAGTTTAGGCCACTTCTTCCCTCTTACCGGCATTTCTCCATTTCGTATGAGAAATGAGGTATTCATTTCTCTTTGTGAGGAAAAAAGAGCATCCGTCGCCGCTCGTCTGTTAGTTGATTTTATGATGACGGTGACTCGAGCCGCCAAGGGCTAGAAATAATTGTAGTCTAGATGTGGAGAGAAACAAATACTGCCGTGAAAGGATCAGGTAATGATGATCTCGTTTTCTCGGTTCTGCCATTTATTCGACGTCAGTTTACTGCTTCAAGTTTAGAAATGGCAGCCAAGAATCGTGTTTGATCGTTTTCTTGAACGCGTCTCCTTTCAATCCAGAGCTAGACACGTTTCGCTCCTGTGATTCACGCTGCTCCACTGGTCCCAATCATACAACTACTGTGTGATACCGTTTCTCCCCTTCTCCTCCTTCTATTTTTCGTTTTTTATTTTAAAGACGATTTTATGAACATAGATTCAACCAAAAATCTGCGTTCACTGTCTTCGTACAAAAGTAGTAACAATTGTCCGCCACTTTATTGGAAACTCACTTTTACTGTACGTTTGGTCGTTCAAAAAACGTCAGGTGCGGCGTATCACACAAGTTTCCCTGGTCCCACGTACATTCAGCGATTTTCTTGGCGTCAATGGCTCTGGAGTTTTTCGTGTCGCTACCATTATTGAGCAATTAGAAGCCAAAAATGGTACTCACTTGTGGGCTCAGAAAGTAATTTATTCACTGAGCACAGTTCTGTTGCTTGTTTGCTTATACACACCTATCAATCATATTATTGTGTTGTACTAGTGTCAATGCTATTAATTATACACTCGTTTCCATTTCATAGTGCATTTTGTGACAATTATTTCTTTTGCTAATTCAAGAGGATTATGGAATCTGCTGAACAAGCTGCCCTCAGCCATCGTATGGAGTCAGAGAGGTCTTCAGTCAAGTTTGTAAACAGCAGACTGTTAAGAAAACAATCCGGGATGCTTTTAGAGCTTAATCGGCATTTTGACCAGTGCTACGTGAATACATCTTTGAGCTCTGTTATACTACCATCGTATGTTAGCGATTCAGGTATGACCCACTATACAAAAGTACAATACTTTATTAGGACCCTGGTTAGCTTCTTGTTACCAAACTTTCGGCTAATGTTGATCTTTTTTGAAAAAGAAGAGTATTGTGAGTGAATAATCGTTTTGTGCATGGTGTATAAATGGTCCAAACATAACTATTTAGAGCATATAATCGTGCGAGATGATCATTTTTAATGCTCATTGCTTACATAAATGCGTGATTTTACTCATCAATTACCTTGAGTGCAAAATTCTACAACTTGCAATCGTTTTAATTTTGGATTAAAAAAAAGTAAATTTCGTCATTCCACAAAAAAGTCTCTTTTGTTATTACCTTAACTCTAAAATTCACAGACAGCTGCCAATGAAAAATCTGATTAACAATGAATGTATTAACTTCTATCTTCTAACCTAATTATTTACTTGACTAGTCTCGTTCCATGTTGAAAAAAGAAGACCATGTTTACAGTTGCTCTAGTATTTAATGTTAATTCTGAAGTCTCAATTCGTCGAAAGCCACTTGGGTGAACATAGTCAAGGAAAACACCAAATAACTGCACATACAGAGTTTACATGAATATTGTGATTCTTGTCCTTGCAGATGTACATGTAGCTAATGCAATAAGGTGGTCCGAGCATCTAGATCCGGTTTTCATGAATAACTATGAAGTAGATCCCACACTGTCGTGGCAGTACTTTGGCAGCTCTACAGGCTTTCTCCGGCGTTTTCCAGGTAAAGTTAGACTGAAACAACGCTTGTTTTCTTTTCTTAAAAGTCGAAACATTAACTTGTCTATTGTGAGGCAGCTTCATGTTGTCTAGGTGATTTTAGGTTCTCTTTTCTATACTTTTGAACCACTGTTTTTTTTGTTTTTTTTTTTGAAAACCAGCGATGCAGTGGCCTCCGGAAGAAGCGACTACGCACAAAGAGCTGCACGACTTTAGAACGACTAATTGGTTTGTTGGAGCATCGACGAGTCCTAAAGATGTTGCAATTATGCTGGACATTTCTAGTGGTATGAATCCGGCTTCGATGGCCCTTGCCAAAGCGACTGTTAAATCAATTGTCAACACATTGGGTGATGACGATTTTGTTAACGTCTTCACGTTCTCTGCTGTAACCAAGGAACTTGTACCCTGCTATAAAGACCTCCTGATCCAGGTAAGCCAGTCCTCATAGATCTTATGAAAGCTGATGAGGAGAATTTGATTTTTTCTTTACTGCTTCTTCTAATTTTTCTATCAACGTTAATTACATTAGCTGAATAGCAGTAGAGAAGTAGCTCTGCTCTAGACATCAGCAGTTTGGCATATTTTCAATAAGAAATACAATTGTCAAACATTGATTGAGATGTATGACGTAGGCAACAATCTATTGCTTAATTCACTTGACAGCTGAACCTTTCAACAAAATTGGATGAACATAGTAGCAAAAAATCAGTCACAGACAGAGGAGAATCTATTCCAACTGGTTCAAAATGCTTTGGAATGCATGATGAGAGTGGGTCGGAGTAATTTATAAAAAAATCTCTCTGCCTAGGTAAATCAGAAAGTGAGATTGTTCTCTTTTGAGTTCATTGTAGCAATCATCTTGCCTGTTGTCGTTAGTTGTCTTCGTAAAGAGAGCCAAGTATAGTTTATTTCAAAATAACGAGGTTAAAGATGTAGCAGTCTAGCAGTAGAGATGATGAACACGTTACATCTACAGAAAAGCTCGAACTTTTGTCATTGTCCTTTCACGTTCTATTAATTATTCGTCCTATTTTTTACTGTGGGCGATGCAAAGATCCTAGTGAATTGAGGTATCATCAAAGAAAGGCTGTACTCTCAGTGGCAGACTTCCTCAAAATCTGTTGTCTTGGGGTGTTCCAGTTATGAAGTAAAGCACTAATATCAGTTTTGTAAGTTTTAGTTAACTATTGGTTCAGTACAGTTTGTCCCTAACACAAGTTTTACCACTACAGTTGCTTATCAAAAAATCAAAGAAATACTCTGGCGATGGATCAGCGGCCTGACCCAATTTAGTGAGGGTAGTTCCACTGTGACAGATTTGTTCAGAGTTCGTTTGTATCATGAATGATAAACTCAAAACAATAGGCACAATAGGTCATATGGCCGCGGTGCACACCCCATTACTGGGAATACAGTCAGAAGATTAACTCAAAAACGGTTAGATACATCTGAGCTGTTGCTGAATTTGGGTATAAAGGAATGAGCCTGTTATGGGTACATTGTTTTACTAACCTAATAAATCAATACTAAGGTGCTGCAAAAGTGAAGTTTCCTCCTTATCGCCAGGGTGTGACCTGACTACTCATGTTTTACACCCTTACTCCTTTCCACGTAGTTCAAGCTTATCCAATGAAATGTGGTACAGTTTTAAATAAAAGCATGAGTATATATTCAGATTCTTTTCTCATTCTCTGATACAATGCATTCCTAACAGGTAATGACTATGGCTAGGTCACCACGACCCCAAGGAGATCAAGCTCCCATGCAAAAATATGCTAAATTTCAGTTGTGGTGACTTGAGTAAATAATAAGAAATAAGACCTCTTCTGTTTTGTCTAAGCACTCACGTACTGTAACAACTATTCACTGAATTATCTGTTTTAGGCGACAGAACCCAATAAACGAGAACTAGTTGCAGCAATGGACTCAATTGTGATTGATAATGCTGCCAATTTTACAGCTGCTATAATTACTGGTTTTGAGATTTTACATAGGGTAAGTTTAACCTTCAACCTTTTTTTATTTAGTGCGCCACCAAATAATATAATCTTTTGGGGAAATGTGAAAGTGCAGTGAAAGTGGGAGAATAGACTTGAAACAAGTGATGGGCTATATATGTGTGAAATTAATGTTTCAAATATGCGTACAAACATTGAGCTAATCAGTTAATACTTGAAAATAATGAGCTTTAGGGATAGCCACTCAAATCGTGAAAATGATGACTGCAACAATAGTTTTTTCTTTCGAAAGGACTCTTGACCTGGGAGTGCGTCCACCCACGATCAGACACGTGCCAACGTCATAGCAGACCCACTCCAACACAGCATCAAGCTAAGCTTGTTTGTCACATCAACACCAAGTTGGTGCTGATGAAGATTCTATTGCAACAAGCGGATTTGTCGTATATATTACCCTCAACCCCACCCATGCAACAAAAAAAACTAGAATTGAACGTGTAGTTTCCCTTTAAGTTCCCATTCCAGGCTAACCTTGACTCTTAAGCACCACCAAATGTGGCATAAATTGTGTGGCCTGTGTCTAGTTTACACTCAATCTGACGGCTGTTAATAAAAGAAAGAGAGAGAAAATTAAAGCTGAAAAATGTGAGAAATAATGTGAAAAAAATAAGCGACAAAATTAAAGGTAAAAGTGGACTGTATTCATATAAATGCGCAGTGGTATCATGGGTGCTAAAGAAAAGGTAATTGAACTAAGAGCTCTGTACAGAAAAACTTGAAGAAAATAAGGAATAATGCTCTCGTTAAAATATTAAATATGGTGTGAAATAAATTATGCGGGAACTAAAAGAAAATAAAGACGGAATAATCTGACCAGGACTTCGGGTAGGATACAGATGAAGCCAGGGGAAATCCTGTTATTCTTCTCCTCGATTTCGGGTGTTCCTTGTCCAGTAATTATGGCTATTCTCCAAAGCCTTCGGATCCAAAGACCGTGAAGTAGAAAGAATAGAGGATGGTTGAGGCACCAACCACGTTGCTGATTGTAGGCACAATAAATGCGGCAATGAGGCTGGGGGCTGGCATTATTGTGGCCTACGAGCTTGTGCGAGTGGCGAGCTGTTTGGGATCAGAGACACTGAGGAGCTTGGTTGGGGTCGCCAAACAGTCGAACAACTCTGCCGAGATCCATTGGCATCAACACCAAAGATATATTTTCTAGGTCTTCCACTTTCCTACTTCAGTGCCTGGGGTTATGAAGGTCTTGATGGTTAAATATTGACAAAATGGCAATTGGAGTGGCCCCACAAGTACCCAAGCACCTACTGATTAGATACTGAGCTGGTGAATATTGAAGCTGACCAAAATTGTCCAACTTAGTTTTCTTACTTGATGCATTCTTGCTTAAGGTTTGTTCGTAAATTTCTTCTGCCATAAAGCTCAATGTTTTTTGACACATATTCAGGAGACACGGTTAACATTGTTTTCTCCTTGAGGTTTTGGGAATGACTAACGTTGTTGATACCATTTTGAGAACTTTAGTGAGTGGTGCTAAATGCCGGTGAGTGGGATGATGATGACAGCCAAATATAAAATTCAGAAAACAGTAGGTGAGGTCTGGGACACGATTATGCAAACATCTTGGCCTCGAATAATCACAATTATGAATACAATCAAGAAAGTTGCTGAAGCAAATTATTGGGAGGCAGGAGACTTAAACCTATTTGAATGTCTTATGCTCCAACAAAATGTACTTCATTCCCAACGATTTATATTCAACTTCCCAACAGATTTAATAAAAATTTCCTCCTCAACACGATTTTGTTACCAGGTTTTTCAACAACTTTTATGATATTTTATCGATTTTTTAACCAATTCAACGCAGCTTTCACTTCATTTCCTAACTATTTGAAACGCGTTTTGAGCAATCAGGAGTCATACAGTGAATCACGCATTTTAGTTAACATAGTTTTCCACAAGAGAATCATTTACTGAGAAAAAAACCTACCCATCCATCACCAAAATAATAAAAAGATTGTAGGAGTTGAATCGAAATCCTTCAGGCCACTTTCGATAGAAGTCTGGGAAACCCTACTTTTGGAAACTTTTGGTTAATCCCATACTCCTCAAATGGAAACATATCATGCCTCCATGTGTTGGCTGTAAATGCACACCTTGATAATGACGTTGAATGTTTTTATGCGTCTGTTCTTTTGGTTGGTCGCAATATTTTTTTCACTGTTCAGCGAGGGAAGTAAAAACTGTTTCCACTATATCGCACTTCTATGTCTAACAAAGTGTTTGTCACATTACAGTACAACAGGACAAACAAAGGATGCCAATGTAATCAGGCCTTGATGTTTGTCACATCAGGACCAAAAGGAGACTACAGGCACTTGTTCAAAGAGTTCAACATGCCCCACATGCCAGTGCGGGTTTTCACCTACTTTGTGGGCAACGACAAATCCCATACCGCTGAGTTATTCTGGATGGCTTGTGCAAACAAAGGTATACACAAATTGTTGGCTTGCAAACACTCTTACCCGTTCCTTAGTTTGACCAAGTTAAATTTCTGTTTGATAGTTCATAAATTCATTCCAAATTTGAATACCGAACGTTTGTTTATTTTTCTCTTTTTGATCTCAAATCATCTACTGTAAACCTGGGAAGATGAATATATGTCTATTGTGCTACTTCAGGGATGATGGCAAAAATTGTATAAACTTTTACCACCATCACATTAGTTGAAAATAAATAACAGTTATATAAAAATTCAGAGTGCCCTTTTATCAAGCCTGAACATTCAGGTAATGTTTGATATAAGTAGTCGAGTGTGTGTGGGTATGTGTTCGTATATGTGAATTTTGGTGAACTTCAAGAAACAGTAACATTCTAATAAGGTAGATGCTTGTTTCTATTCTCGCTGAAACTACAAAACAGTAACGTTTACTTTTTGGCTCATGACTTATATGCTCTCTTTATCATTTAGTTTCAAACGAATTGATGACAGTTGGATGATGTCAGAAAGTAGGAAGCAGCAAGGGTAATGGTGGTAATGTGATTTGTATTTGTGGTGTTAGCTCTACCAGTTTCCAATACAAAACGTTACTACAATGTGTTTGTTTGAGACTCTCCACATCCACGTTGTCACAAGCAGGGAATCATTTTTCTTTGAAATTTACGCTTTGAGTCTGTTCTGAGATACATGATGCATACTGCTTGAGTACTTACTTCCTGATCTACTTCAATTCATTGCATAGAACTCGAATATCAGTAAGCAGCTTATGTATTATTCTCTCATTTTGTTTGACTGATATTAGTCTGCAATGATTGATTGATGTCTTATTAATTAATCGTCGCTTATTTATCAATGACTAACTGATTTCATTATTGCAGGTTACTATGAGTACATAGATAAACCTGAAACAATCAGGGAAAAAGTTCTCAACTACCTGAAAGTAATGGCCAGGCCGATGGTCATGTACCAGAATGACCATCCTATTCACTGGACTCCAGTTTATGCAGGGGGACAAGTGAGTCACAATGTGCAATTTTTATGTTCAGTCACAGATACTACTGTAAGAGCTGCCAAATTGAAGAGGTTTCGATGTGGTCATGTTTGTAGTTTAGAATAACAATATGAATTGTCAATTTGTACCTACGAGTGCGGGTAGCTTGATCAGTTGGTGATGATTTTCTTCACTCAATAGCATTGATATTTAAAAATCATTGTTTATGTATCACCAGCTGCATAGCTTTAGGCCTCGTTGTGCTAACAATTCAAAGTTAGCCATCTTGAACCAATCCTTGTCTCCTAGAAAACACCATTGGAATGTCCTTATAGCATACTTATGATGTGTCGTTTGGTTTTCAGACAAATACGCTTGTAGTCAACAGAATCAGGGATGGACAGCTGATGACTACAGTGTCTACCCCAATCTTTGATAGGAGAAACAGTTCTGTGAGTTATCCAACTTCTAGCGTAATTTATGAATTTTCATGCAGTGGCATAAGCTCGATTGTGGCAAACTCAAATGAACGAACGGTGGTATACATATATGTATATATACTTTTTCAGTACATACACAAGGGGTCGCTCCTCATGGCCGTATTCATCTGTTTAGGGACAGGCTGATTTGGAACTATTGAACACGATGCATCAGGTCAGCTCTCTGCAAAGGCAACTCTTCACCCTCCCTTTAAATCCTCTAATGCGTGGCCATTCCCATCCATCCTCTCAAATTGTTTGAGAGTACTACCCTAGTTGGAAGTAGTTCAGTAGCAGTTTTACCTCTGAGTCTTGAGAGGGTCCTGGATCAGCAGGCTCCATCATTTACTAGCTACGCACCACCTCACAACTCTAGAAAATAGGCGATGCAGTTGAGGGAGGATGGGTGTCCCTAGTGTGAGCTGACCTACTGGCTCCTCCACTGTGTGCTGCCAATCGGTCTATTTTTTGAAAAGAATATCGTGTGGCAGGCATCATCTGACATGGCTCTACGGTGCAGGCAGCTCGGGCTTGTGGGTGTGCCAGTTCAAATTATGCATGCCCTAAATGCTCCATTAACTTCCTGATAGATAGTACCCTCTCAGCTGCATCCCACTTCTCTTTTTTCTTTGGTAGGCGGCACTGAGCTTGTTGGCTCACGCATCTGTTCTATGAGAGGATGGGAACTGTAGATGGCACTGTGTGAATTGAACAGGACCACTAAGTATTGGTTACCTTTCACAAATAAGACCATAGTCAGTGAATATGTAATTTTGGTCACGGGAAACAGCCCATTCCACGACCAATCAGAGTTCCTACTGAACATATAGATCCATATACTACATATTGTTCTCACTAAGCATGTTGTACTTAATATTCTTTAAGTCTTATGCCAATTATACTGCACAATAGTTAATAACCATAGATTCACGCATTATTCATATCTGCCAATCAAGCAACCACAATTCTATAGCTATCATTATCAAACAGTGAAAGGGTATTAGACAAAACATAAGGTGTAACTTGATTTCTCTGTTAATCACTTCGCCATTAACTAATAAAACTCTATTGAGTATCAAGTTCATGTTGTATTCATGAACGAAAAGTTTAGCTTGAAAGTTATACACCAAGTACATAGTAATTAAAGCTTCTTTCATTAACTTGAATTAGCAGAAGTGTACTAAATTGAAACTGAATATACCTTGCTAGATGCCAAACCTTATAAACACAGCCAGCTTATAGCTACTATGGGCTAGCTATACATTATTGTATTTTACAATGACACTGTTCTACTGGGATCATGTAGTGTGCGTCTAGTTCAATTCTATCTTGCGTGATGAGCTTGATGCGCCATCAAGGAGAACTCTGAAGAGTCCAGCAGAGGAAGTATTGAAAAGACCCTCTCTTGCTTACCCAAGTGGGACGCCCATTGTGCATTCTAATGAGCTGAACGCCGTTCTGAAAGCCTTGTCGTCTGTCTTAGGTGTCACTATCTGTGCCCATAAGAGCCTTGATATTAGCTGGGCTTGCGTGTTCTGTATCCAATTCTTTGTGTAACTTGGAAAATGGATTTGACGACATGGTATTAATCTATCATTTACAGGAACGATCTGCTAATCTTCTTGGCGTAGTTGGAACTGACATTCCTATCCACCAGATAAGAAAACTTCTACCCCCTTACAAGGTGGGCTTGCTTGCCAATAATAATTTTACCTTCTCTTAACATTTTATTGTCTTGCTTAACGTTCTTTCTTTTCTTTCAAGTTGGGAGTGAATGCTTATTCATTCATCGTCAACAACAATGGCCACGTATTGTACCATCCAGATCTTCGTCCATTGGTAAGTTGTAAATTATTCTTGACGTACAACTACACTAATTTGAAGTTATCTTTAATTGGAACATTCTCATTCATATTGTTGACCCCATTCCATGCAGGTACGTACCATATTTTGAATTTTCACACATTTCGCATTTTTTTAATGCAGTCATAATTGAATCAGCGCCACAATAACTCTCATTGGTGTTGGTGTGCATAATATTCAAACATTGGTACCTACCGTCTGTTAGTAGTAGTTTGTTGTATCATTTCAAATATTTTTCAGCGTAATAATGATGTGGTTTCGAATTTTGCTGTCTTTTTGTGCAGTTGGAAAAGAGCAAGGTAAGTGAATAGCATTTTGTATGTGTAAATTTTCAACTGCATTAAATTGAGCTTTTGTATTTTGTCCCATCCTATGAGCCCAGTTGTGATATCACTGGTCAATGTGCACGTGCAGGTTGATGGCGTATTAAAATAAAACGAATTCTTCAAGTGCCAATTATTTCAACATATTGCGTCGCTATTATACAAATTCCATTTTATTTTTGTCAGTCACACTGCTCTTCTTCTTCGGTCCTTCTTTGCTCCCAGCAACACCTTGAACGGTCCTACAAGTCATGCAGCCTTGGTTGTCTTGAGCCAAGTAGCCCTCTGACTGTGATTTTTTTATCTTTTAAATGAGGTGTTAAGTTAATGACCTAGTTTTGAATGCCGAACTTGCTAAGCTATCACATTTACTGCTAGGTTTGTTTCCATCATTAACTAGTTGGCTGCTGTCAAAACAATTCATGCTCTTAACTCCAAAATTATTAACTTGAATCAATTAAAAATATCTGGTACGTTGCAACACACAACTTTCCTTAGCTTGACAACAAATCACTTTGTACATGGCTAATTCTATTTAATCAATTCATTTATCACTCAGTTCCTTTGAACTTGGTCAAACAACACGTCACAGCAGCAGGAAGCGGTAGCGCTTACAGTTCCGGAATTTATTGTGCTGCTCATACTCATTATAGGACTGCTATTGAGCAATTCGTACACAGAAAATTAATGAGGCTTTAAACACGAATTTTTTGAAGAGGGATAATAATCACTTTTGCAGAGTTAATGGGTAATAACTGTTAGAACTGGCAGTAAGCGGAACGGCAGTAGTTGAAATTCTTGAATTTCTGGAGTGACCCCCATGTATCTCATGAGCGTTTTTAAACACTCACCCTTTAGGTATTAGATTGGACTACAATACCAATTTTTTTAAACATTCTACAAAAATTCCAACGGAGTTTATAAGGAAAAAACAGCGCTAAAAACGCTTTTCGTCGAAAATGTTGATTATTTATTGTGCTGCTCTCGTCATTTTCCCACGAATGGAAATTTTATGGTGTGATTTCCATACTGGGAGCTATCAATATAAAAAATTTAATCAAAATCGTTAGAGCCGTTTTTGAGAAAACAATTTTGTGTTTTGATCACTGTGATGACTATAGTTAACTTTCGGTGGATTTGGCTCATACCCTTATTTTGGCGTCCCATAGTAACCTGCGGGCTAGATATCAAGTTTGAGGGGATTTGGTACGGTCGTTTTCTCTAAAAACCACTCTAAAATCGATAACGTCGAAAGTTTTGGCAATTTATTGTGCTGCTCTCGCCATTTTCCCATAAATGGGAATTTTACGGTATGGTTGCCATATTGGAAGCTATCAATATAAAAAATTTAATCAAAATCGTTAGAGCCGTTTTTGAGAAAAAACAAATTTGGTGTTTTGATCACTATGATAACTATAGTTAAATTTCGGTAGATTTCGTTCATACCCTTATTTTGGCGTTCCATGATGACCTGCGGGCGAGATATGAAGTTTGAGCTGATTTGGTACGGTGGTTTTCACTAAACATCGTTCAAAGAGACACATACACACACACACAGACCATTTTCCCAAATAGTGTTTTTCGGACTCAGGAGGGTCTGAAACGTAAAGATCTGGTGTTTCAACTCAAAATTTTTTTTCAGCCCATTACATTACTTTCCTTTCTACTTTCTAGAGCCAAGGGAAGTAAAAACAATGCCAGGGTGGTTCATCTGATTTTAAATTGCTAGGCGAACCTAGTACTCCAGTGTTTAAAGCTAGGTCATCAACTTTAAAATGCACACTTCGTTTAACCAAAATTCAATGCATCTTGAGCATCCAAGGAAAGAACTCCACTGAACCAGTCAGAGCTTACTCAAGGCGAGCGAAAAGAGAAACGAGGAGTGAGATTGATATACGAAATAGTTGCGTTTTACAATTAACGATAACATACTATTCAAATGTGTTAATAAAAATTGTGAACGTTCTTCTAGTTTGCAGAAACGTTAAAACCAAACTATCAGAGCGTCGACCTTACAAGTGTAGAGGTGTTAGATGCTGATTTGACTCCCAGAGACAATAGCTCTCTTTTAATTGACGTGAGTATACTCTTTGCTTTAAGTCTTATTAAAAATGTGTGTGCATACTCACAAGGGCAACTAACAGTCATCACAAATTAAATGTGGCTCTCTTTTGATTGTAGCTGAGAAATGATATGATAAATCAACGTGAGGGAGAGACTGAGCTCAAGGTTAAAGTTCACTATGATGATATGGTAAGTTTTTTAGAACATGAAGTACCATATTTCTTATTTACTCATCACGACATTTGTCCATGATAGAAATCAAAGAATTATATCGATCAATTAACTGAGGTATAATTCATATAATATAGAGACAGAAGTAGATGCAATAATTCCAAAACTGTAGTTTTCTCGTGATCTAGTTGACTAGGGTACAATTCTTATACATAATTCTACTAGCCAGTACCAAACAGAGTTATTTTCTTTGATTATGTTAAGTTACGAAATTAGTCGGATTTTGGAAGTTTAGATCACCATCAGTTTCAAGCTATAACTGGTTGTTAATGATAATGCATTGAACTGGATACAACATTTCAAGTTAAATTAGTGGAAATGGACAACTTTGGAAGAACTTTTTGTTACTTGAAACGGGAGTTCCACAATTTTTGATGAGTGATATATTTCAATCAAGTTCAAAATAATAAGCACGAATATCGAGCCTTTGGGACCAGCAAGATCTACACATTTTTATATCCACGTTATCCTAAGCGCAGTCCCAGTTTTCTGAAGTGAGCTCAAGGTCGTGAGGTTGCAACTTGGTATAGCACTCCTGGAGACCTATCTTCGCCATAGGTTTGGTATCACAGCTCTTCATGTCATGAGGGATTCTAGTAATAGACTTCATGATGGCTGCTGTGTGCAAAGATGCAGGTAGTCATCTTGCGCTCGGCTATTTCCCTCAGCCCCTCCCCAGTACTTTTAGACAAAATATCAGAGTAGGGGCCACGGCCAAGTACGAGGGAGTTCGTCTGCCCAAGAGGTAGCCCGACTGAGCACCTCGTGCTTCTGCAGACCTAGTGTGGAGACCTCATTGCCCAGGTTCGATCCCTATGGCCTGTCACCTGCGTGCCACCATCCCGTCAATGTGGCGCCACTCACGCTTGTGCTAGTGGCATCCGTCCTTTGACATCACACAACTTCTCTCCAGCCACGGTGACTGCATTTCTTCTTCATTGAGAGGACTTCACCTTGTGCTGTTCATCTGTGCCCTCCACTAGAAAAGGCGTGTGCAGGCTTCAAAAGCAGCCCTCTGGCTCCTCGAAAGCAAGGCAGTGGTAAATAGATATGCCAAATTTTGGGCAAGCATGGGCAAACCGCAGGTGTGACCTGGGGGCGTGGCAGGAATAGAAATATTTCAAGTAGGGTGGAATGGAACGTTATAATATGACAGTACTGTACTCCACTATTATTAGTGCTATGTACCGTCTAATGCATTCCTTCCTTCCAAAAAAATCTGATCAATTAGAGGGCATTTATGTGTAAATTTTTACTGTGAACCTCCTAGTAAGTAAGTACCTCTATTCTTTCTGCAAGCAGTTCTTTCATTGTCATTAATGACTGATAAGTGATGGCATGACTGCATCAGGTAGTCTGATGTAGCTCTGTTAGTACACCCAAGGAAAACTAAAGCACTTTTGTATTGTAAAAACAGTGATCATTCAAGTTTTTGTGGCACAGCAAGACATTAAGAGCGGACAGAGGAGGAGGGCTTTTCTGAATTTAACCAACAATAATTTTGAGGGTTTTTCAGTGCACACCCACGACACAATGCCTAAGAAACGTGTCGAAGCATCATACAAAACAATAAATGTAATTATTGTCATTGAAATGAACGTGTTTTTATCTCATTTCAGTAGTGAGTACAGTAACATTTACACTTGGTTCTTAGCTAGCCACAGATGCCATCTAAAATATCTTGGCAAAACAAATGGAGCTCCGTAAATATGATTTATCACCCAGAATTTTGTTGACTTGAGAATATTAGGCAAGATTCAGTACTGTAGGCGATAGCAACTGATTCAAAACTTCCACTGGTTTCATAGACTGGCCCCTCTCCATGAAATGAGAGTCCAAATTGCCACAGCACATAGTGTATCTATAAATGAGTGCTAGTCTATAGTGCTTGCAATACTCCTGAAGAGTATAATGATGTGAAGGGGGGGGGATCAAGTTTCTGTCTTCTTTGAAGGCAACACGTTAGGAAACTACACATTTTTTGTTGCATTAGTCATTCTTTCATAGAAGTATTGTTTCTTCTTCACTGGTAGCAACTGAATCCCCCCCCACTGCGCCACCACAGCTTGAGATGGGCCTGTTGTGTGCCATTATGTGCTCTCAGTTCTACCTCTAGGTCCCATGGAGATGGTGTTCCCTGATGTGATGCCCCCATCATTCTAACAAGAAACGCCTCCTCCCTGCAACCTCATCTAGCCCCATCAGAGGGACACCAAGCACTCTGAGGTGCACCGCAGCCAGCCCCTCGCTAGTACATAGTGCATGCGTCAGTGACTACAGCTCTACCTCGCAGAATCTACAACTCTGTACCCCTGACTTAACCAATCATAGCCAGGTGGTACCTTAGTGGACACGGTCCCATGAAGTGGCCACACACACCAACAAAAGAGGTGGTGGGCTCTGTGTCTGTTCACTTTCTCTCTCCAGAGTGTGGATCTCTCTAATAATAAATCTTGACAGTCTTTGGCGAGGCACATCTTGCTAATAGGCAGCCCTGCATTTCTCCTCCTACGTGCCAACCTCCTTATTCCAGTGGCTTTTGGTGGTCCCTATGAAGGGCTCAGGTCCCACTGGGATTCCTGCAGATCCGTCTCTCGCCAGTTTGTCAGCCTCCTCAGCTCCTTCTATTCCTCATGACCTGGCCTCCAACTCAATGGAGAAGTGTCATAAAAGCATAAATGTATTACGTGAATTAAGATATTCAAGCTTACTCCTTACTAGGACTGCCTCGTGGCTATTAATATAAGTAAATTTTGGAGGGTGAACTGTGAGTTGGTCTAGTTTTTTTCATTACCCCCTAGCATATTATCGTGGAATCATTGTTGAAATAGTGTATTTTCAATTTACACAAACTGACGATAACAGGGATAAAGTGTGTTGTGATATTGGCTCCCTACTATTTATTGTAAGCTATTAAATCAGAAAATACATGGCGCAATATAATGATTTTAATTCTACAGAGACGAGTAACTACAAGGCGCCATAAGTACTTTTACCATCCTATTGAGGGAACTCCCTTCTCACTCGGCCTTGCCCTTCCAGATGATTATGGTCTTTATGAAGTTTTGGCCGAGCAGGAGATTAAGCTCAGTCAAGTTAATGGTGAGTACTCTTGAACAAAAATAATTGAAGTGAATTTGAAACTTTTGATCTGTGTGCAACACATCAAATAAATCTGTAAGTAATCAATATCGCAGCATTTTATGTAACAAGATTTTTATGTCAATATGAGATGATAATGCGACCCTGAAACATGTTTCTCAAAAGAGGTCATTCTCTAGTGGCTCAAGTGTTAACCGATACTGATTATACAGTGAAATTTAGCAAGTTTTGCTATCCAAAATACTCTCTTTTCATCTATCAATGGGGAGTGAGGTGGGAAGTGTGTGGAAGCATTGTTACCAAATTAGGTGACCGCTATTTGTGGCTTCCATGCACCTAATTTTGTTACGACTATTGTGAGTAGCAGAAGGGTACAATGATGGTGTGTCTTATAATCATGCGAATTGACCTGAAGTGGTCCTCAAAGAGATGTGCAGGATGAGTGACTCAGGTTGAAGTGTTTCAACTTTGCACCGAATAATTGGAATGCAATATTTCCGATAATGTTACTGTCTTACTACGTTCCTGTTTCCTAAGGTTTCTAAATGGTTGTCTTTGGATGGCTGGCTGTAGAAAGACTGTTAAGTCGGATTTATTGGTTTTTGTAGGCGTGGCTGTTTGAAAGTTTTGTTAGTTATAACTTAATTATCAGTTGCCGACCCTTGTTTCGTTGTAGTGAATGAACTCAATTGAGATTGTGGTGACTACAATCAACTTGTGAATTATACCAGGAAAACGTAAGACTGGTCGAATGACCATTTGATTGTTCTGTGCCTGTTTTGTACCACACTTCGACGTGAAAATGTTCAAAGCTCTTGTTGACATCGTATTTTGTTTCCCATACTGTTTCTGGGCTATGATTTTCTAATTGTTTCATCTGCTTCCAAAGGAGTGTGTTTGGTTTTGAATGTATCCAGCTTGTTACTACTGATGAATTTGATGAGGCTAGAATGGCTACTGGTATTCTGATTTATATTCTGAGAATGCAATTTTGAGCACTTATGAGAATATGTCCGTCATTTAGATTAGGTCCTAGGTGCCAAAGAATTATTTGAACTAATACCAGCACTGGCAGCTTGTTTAGGGCCTCTACTCAGTGTATGTGTGACGGAGATTCATGGGGCTTTTTAAATAAGCCTAAGGGAATCACAGATTTCAGTTTCATTTTTCCTTATTCCTTGCTTCTGCTTTGGTGTGTTGTGTTGAATAATCCAGTGGCATTTTGAATCCTACCGAGGAGATCCACAATATATATCTAATGATTCATGTAAACGTCTTGATTTAGTGAATGGCTATTGAAGAATTTCACTCCACGTTAACACAGCTATGCTCTGAAAATGATGAGATTAGCTAGTTGTGAGAGACCCACAGTGAAAGTGGCATGCACCCTGTTACCGTGTTTGGTCGTTGGTAAATTCTCTCACATGCAATTTAAAGAACAGTTAATGCCATTTTTTCATGGTGTTACATTCCTCAGACAACATCACTATCAGTACATAGTGCATATGTTACGAGGGGCCTGGAAGTGTTGGAGAGCCGCTGACTCAAGCAACAATTACAGCAATCTCGAGCTCTGACCCTATACTCTGAGTTTCCTCGGAATATTAAACTTGGCCTTTGACCGCTACACTACAATCAATCACTGAAGTGCCTACAATGAGAATCAAGCAGTACACCTACATTGTGCATATTGTCGGTACTAGTACTGACAGTGGTAAACCAGAAGCTGAAAAGTTTATCATCTGTCAGCGACGTGATTGTTGACTGTAAACCAAGAGGGCAGTGGTTGTCTTGATCTAATATCAAAGCGGTATTTTGTCACACCACGTCAGCACAAGTCAACAGCCTCTCTTCTCCTTCAAAACCTTTATCAAATGCTAAAAAGCCTTTGGTCAAAGGAGTGGTTCACAAAGTTGTACACAATCCTCACATTCTAATTCTGAACTATCTATAGCCTTGAAAAAAAAAACTAGTGAAAGAGTTCACTGTCAGCAAGGCCCAACCATATCAGTTCGTATGCAATGGACGTGTACTTTAGTGTTTAAGACACACCGTGAGACCAAACATGCCCACGTTTTATCAAACCCAATCTAGATGCCTAAAGTTAACATTCCTGTTTGGCGAGTCCGTCTTCTCTGGCAGGTGCGATACATCATCATCTGGCTGTTAAGTCACCCAAGTTAACCCAATTAATACCTATTCTAGATGCGTGTATGCAGGCAACTCTTAGCTCAAATTGGCATCTTCTTACAGTATTGCGTGTTACTCCTCAGCATCTACTGCAAATATTGTCAACATGGTCTTTGCTTCTCTGTGAACCAGAGACTGTCCCAGTAGGCATCAAGGGTAGAAGAATTTTGGCTGCAGAAGTCCTCCAAATACTCTGATGAAGCACCCATTGTATTGAATAAAAAAGGGTTCAGCAGTTGTAATGTTGCAGATCAATGTCTTTGTCGTGTCCACTTTGCTCCCCCCTTGTTCCTGTGCTTGTCATGGTCAATACCGTCTGATGTTAACGTAAATATAACTCATTCCTATTAACAGGATTTGAATATACGTACTAGTTTGGATATCTGCTTGAGATGTGTTGAAGCATGGAGCTTGTTTTCAAATTACGATTGTGATATGTTCGGGGACACCTTTATTTGTGTTTCGTTAGATGCTTCCATTTTCTGTATGGAATGAAAAATTGGTTGAGCATGTAAGTTGCTGGAGACGTATGAGCAGATGTACACGTATGATGGCCTCATTCATGTGCGTGTTGTAATGATGTGGGTTTCCTTTGGGCGAATAGATTGTTCTGCAGTTCAAACCCAATGCTGCTTTCATACGAAATGTAATGTGCTTTCAGGTTTTATACCAGGGTGTCGGGGCCTCCCTTTTCAGGAAGTTGCGCTGCTTGATTGTGTGTGAGGTCCTGAAAAGGGCCGACGAAATATTGTTGTTGTGTGTGTGTGTTGGTTGTGTCTGTCGGTTGAGCGTGCGTGAGGTGAAGAACGGATTTCTCGGGCGTCGTTAGGTCGAAGGGCTCGGTTGAGCGGTAGCTCCTCTCGGTGAGGATCCGGTTGGATCGTCGCTCCTCTTCAGTCGGAGACGCGAGATGAGGTTGAGTCAGGAGGTTCAGTCGAGCAGCGGGCGAGGGACGAGTTCCCAGGCGTCGAAGCGTCGTGTGAAGGGCTCGGTTGAGCGTAGCTCCTCTCGGTGAGGGATTCGGTTGAATCGTCGCTCCTTCTTCTTCTAACGCGAGAGGGCCTCATTGTCCCCGCTGGAGTCGCTGAAGGTGGTCGGTTGTCGTCAGAGGATGTGAACGGTGTAAGGGTGGAAGATGGAATGAATTGAATGTCCGTGCAGGCAGGCCCTTTTATACCTGTTCTTGGAGGGAGTCGCCTTCGCTGATTGGCCACCTGCTATTCCCTCCAGGAGTGATTTGTGGCTAGCGTCCTCTGTCGGAATGAGGCGACTTTTGTTGTGGAGAGTGGCGGCTGGCCGCCACACAGGGCATCTCTACACTCATTGATTTCTGTTTTTTGCTTTTCGTGAATCTGGTGTTTACAGATAAAAAGCAATTTTTTAGTTTGTTTGAAAGTAAATAACGCAAGTTAGGAGACACATCAGGAGTGCTTTTTTTTTGTAAGCTCATCATATTTTGAGATGATTTTTTGGGCTACTGCAATGGAAAATACTTGGCATTTTGATATCCAAAGATTGTAGAGTTTTGATTTGAGATGAAAGTACATGTATTAAGATATTGAATAGCGTGTGTTCAGTTCAGTACTTGGAATACTCAGCTGACATTTTATTGAATTCAAAATGTGATTTCCCTTGTTTTGGTTGTTGTCAGCCTAAGTTAAATTAGTAGTATTTTTTATGAGAGATCGTAAATTTCCTGTTGGCGAGAATGAGGGATGTGGTCGGCAGTTATTGTAGGTTGATATTCTTATTAGTATGGTCAGCATTATTGTAGACAGTACCTTAAATATTTTGTGAGAGATTTCTTTTTATATGTGCAGTCTAATCAACTTCTTGTTTCATTCCGTCAATTCATATTGAAAGATAAGATCCCAACAACAGATAGGGTCTAAAAATACACTGGAGATGCGTGATAATAGCTTTGCACTTTTACTATTATGTATTGACTTCTTGTGTTCAGTGTGTTTGAGATTGGTCTTTAAAAACTGCGATTTCCATGTTTGAGGAAAGTAGTTCTTTGGTGGCCCCAATTCAGAGAATCTACAGAGCCTTTTTGTATGTTTGCGTCAAAGTGATGCTTAGTGTAGATGCAGCGTGTGTGTCATCATTTGGACTGTTTTAGAACTGCTTTCCAGCTTGGGTATCCATGGCGAATTGCTATGAATAATGTAAATGTGTGTATTACTTTTGAATGTTGTTTTTTATTGTGTGTACTGAGAGGACTAAAAAAACTAGAGGGAATTTGAAAATTTCAATATGGTATAATTTGAAAGACTTGCAGAGTTATTGAAGTGTTTGATGGTTTTTGTGCAGTCTTTGAGAAGTGGTTTTTGATAATCCTTTTACAGCAACACTATCGTTTTTCTGTCAGTGCTTCGTGTGTGTATTATCGTGCAACAGATGGTAGAATAGTAGTTCGTGGAGCATCTAGCAAGCGATTAGGTTGAAGAGACAGGGAGTTGTCATTTGTATTGATGATTTTTTACATTCCTTGAATGCTGTTTTTTGTGTACTGCGTGGTAGTTTTTCAGGATCGTTTATACATTAGTACAGTGTGTGGCAAGGTGTGCATGTGTTATAGAGAAATTTTGTACCAGTAGTTGTGTATATTATCTGTTCCAGGGGGTTTTCAGTTGAGTACGTTATGTTCCTCAATGATCATCCTCGGGTGTTAAACTGTTGTAAGTCGTAGTGTTGATGCATTGTGTCCGCCGTTCTTCATCCTTCATCCAATTGGCACTTTCATTGAAAGCTGTTTCATTGGACCAGGTATAGGACCAGTAAATTGTTGTTATTTGGGAGGTCTTGCGTTCTTTGTGTCGTCTCTTTTGTTGATGTTCATGTAGAGTACTTGTTGTGTGTTGTCAAATAGAATGTAATGTTGTCTTATTTTCCAGTGCATTTTCTGTAGCGCTTGAGACATTCAGAGAATGCGCTGAACTTGTGTTTTAGTGAATATTCATATTCGTTGATGCATTTATTGTGTTCTTCATATTTTGAATGAGTTTCAATTTAATGGAACACCTTATTGGTTTAACCTTTAGATAGTTTGCTGTTGTTTTCCTATTGGAATAGAATCAACTCCCTTCCTAAGCAACAGGCGATACAGGAAAAGGCTACAACAAAGTATGTGTGTGAGGTTTGGACAAAGTTATTTACTGGCCATTTTATTGATGTGCTGCAGTGACAGAGTGACGAGCCTGCTAAAATCGTGAGTAACTCTGCTATACTAGAAGAGGCATGTTGCTGTGACTGTTGTAAAAAATCAATGTGAATCTGGCTATAGCTGTCCCAGTTTGTGGTAGGTGTGACGTGGTCAGAATCAGTACTGGCACTTGTACTTGGCTCTGAAATTAATGTTACAGTAGAGATATTGCCAAAAAGTAGTTGTGTATGTATCAAGGTGTCCTACGTTGGCCTGAGCGATTTGTAGTATTCAAGGTTGAAAGTCTTGCATTTTCTGTTGTTTGAAGTGTTGCTGCAACTTCTCGTTTTACTGTTTCGGCTCTCACGGTTGTGAATGAGTTGTGTGTTATTAAGGCAGAACTAAACTACTCATTAAGGAATGAGCATGGTCCTGCAAAGTGTCCGAATTATGGAGTCTCTAGGGTCCAGGGTTTCTTCTAATTTCCTGTTTGTAAATAAGGAGTAGATTATGACGTTGACTGTGTCTATGGTGTGTGTCAAGTACTGCTACCTTTCAAGGGAGAAAGTTCTGTCAATTATCTATTTGGTTGACCAGAACCTATATATCGAACAGGACTAACTGACATTAAACAATGGGTTTCTTCAACTTCTTTCTTCAACTTAGGATTAGGTTGAGTGACCACCGAGAGTTTCGTAATTTGATGTGGGTCTTAGTTAGTTCAAGAGAAGTTTTGAAATGTTTCATGCAATGTGGGGAATGGGACATTTTTCAACCACGTGTTGACCATGCAACCTACCGGTTGATGAATCTCAATTAGTTCAAGTTTAGGGAGTCGAGTGCTGTAAATTGACATTAATGTGAAAGATAACAAAGTAGAAACAGCTGATGATTGGTACTTAATTTATCTTCCTCCTGCAGTGAGGCACCTTCATTTTTGTTTTGATGGTTTTGAGTAAATTATTTGTTGTGTGTGGCTCCACGATAAGTGTTGCTTTGTTGTATTTTTATTTCCTTCATAGACTCTTCTCTAGTCTGGAACATCCTTCCCTTCTGCCTGTCCAGCATTCGTCTCAGAAGACCGCTGCTTTACTTATTGTCGATGTGTGACTCAATATGTAAAAGTGTACGCCTCCAAAACCAGCTTGAATGGAGTGGACTAAAAGCTACTATATTTGAGAGAGCGAGAGAATTAGGTTTGGCTAACAGAAAGAAGGACTCCTTGGTTCGTGTAAAGTGAAGCCATGATATTGGTATTCATACTCAAAACTGTTTACTCAGTATTTTAGCTGTCATCACACTCAGCAGCAAGTTTTGCACATGATAATATACTTGTTAGATTAAAATGCTTTGGCAGTCTTGTCGGGTGACAGCCATCGAACCGACCTATTATTATTATTATTCATTGAAAGTAAATGTCCTTACAGTTGTTAAAAATGTGGTTTGTTAAGCGGTTGTTATAGCTTCGAATATTTATTCAGTTACAGATTATCTCAAAGGGCAGAACTGGAGGGTTCATCCAGATTGGTAAGTTTTAAAGGTATATTTTTTAATTTCTACCCTCCAGGACTCGTGCTCTACAAATTGTTATCATTCAAATCCTTCGTCTCACTTACAGACCTATTAGACATTTGATAACTCAGGCGCTTAACTCAATAAAGTCAAGTTAACTTAAAAAGTTGGGAAAACTGAATAAAGAGTTATAATCCAATAAATTTATTAAAATTCATGTTAATGACAACTTCTAGTTAAAAACAATAATACCTTGTCACTTCTGGATGGGTACTCATGCAAACCAGTTTTATTTTCTACACCTTGCAAAAGTACTAAAAAACATTGGTTTGGCATCTCCACACCAAACTACTAATCACAGTGTCGTCGTTCCATAAATCAAGAACATCAAGGTGTACAGGTCTTATGTAACCACTCAGGAATAAAAGTCCAATTTCTTTTTTGTCAATTTTCTCTAGCGTTCTGATTGCTTCTGAACTCATGATATTTTGATAAGCGAAATTATTGATTTCTCGGAGCATGATGATGGTAAAATAACAGTAAACATTACAAGATTTGGACATTTTAGAACTTGGACGATTTTAGCTGCTTACTTTATTCCTGAAAGATGAGTCACCAAACTTTTTGGAAGTTCGGCGTATTTTTGAAATAGGAGATTTAAGAAAAACTGTTCTTCTTCCTTTATCCCTCATTTTCCCTCACAAAAAAGTATTGATTGAGGTAAAACGCCAAGTGTCTAACGGATGAGTAGTGATGTGGGTTATATCCATGCTGCTGATTACGAATTCCGTGAACCAACTGAGCCTTTTATTTTCACCACTTGATTTCCAATTGATTCACTCGGGTGGCACTTGAACAAATGAAGTGGCAGCGTTGAGACCATCCCACCATGAGTCCTGGAGAGCTAGTTATAATCATGCCAAGGATAATATACTTCCGCTGCTTATACCTTGATTTGAGTGGGTTCAGAAGGTATTAGTTAAATGAGAACTGGTGAGTAGGCGATTCAACTAAAATGGAAGTGACTCAATTTCCACAAAATCTTTAGGACTCCTTAAAAAACAGTATTAAAACTCCGTTTTTTGGTATTAAATAAAGGGTACCCTTAAGAGAGTTGATAGACCTCGAGTGAAGCTATTTTAGTCTCCTAATGGTTTAAATGAAACTACAAATAAGAAAGAAAAAGAAAAAGGTAACAGGTTCTTAGCATTTACTTTATTTCATTGAAATTAATTTACAATTGTTAATATATGCGAGTACTTCCTAGAAACACCATGTCTGGTTACGGTTCACCACAAATTCCTCATTTTGTATCTCTTCAGCACCCGTCCTTTTACTTTTTTTCGCAGCCGTTGCAGCATTCGTCAAAGTTATTTTTAAAACAATGTTGCTGCAAGTCCCAACTTCTGAATCTCTACATAATACTATTGTTCCACGTTCATTCAAATTCATTTCAGTCGCCTTCAGCACGTTCTTTTCCCAATTTATCGCCATATTTGTGACTTCCTTACAAATAGATCAAAATTTCATTCACAGGAGCTCATTCGACTGACGACAAAATTGAGCAGTGAACGTGTTGAATACATTTAACAATATTTTTATTGATAATGCAGGTTTTTGTATGCAGAATCAGCGGTCTGCCTTAACCCTTCAGTGCTACCCCAACTTTTACGGCACACCAGTTACTAAACTCAAGAGTTGTTCCATTAAAAAGCTAATATTTCGTGAAATGGACAGTTTCAAACACATATTGCCTACTTGTACTTACCAAACGCAATGATGAGTATCATTGTAAACAAGAACCACTGAAGGGTTAAGGATATAAGAAAAGCCTATTGCAACAAAAAAATATCTGGTGTGTAGCAACACACAACTTTCCGCCATCCCCGTAATTTCGAACACCAGCTATATGCGGGCGCTATATCTTCGTTCAACGCATTTTTACAGGAACATTTATGCAGAACAAAATGTACGTATTAGTTAGCTGAGAGTACTCCGAAAGTTTGATCGAAATTGTTAGAGCCGTTTTTGAGAAAATTGGAATACCAATAAATTAATATTCGACAAATCTCCTTTTCTTAGTTAACTTGGCTTATATCTCCGTTCAACATATATATACAGAAATAATTATGGAGAAGGAAATGTGGGTATGGGTGACTAAAAGACACTCCGTTAGAATTTATCACATCTGGTGACAAGGTTACCCTGGAATTTACGTAAATGTTAGAAAAAACGTTATTTTTGATACATTTTGATTTTTATCTCTGTTCAATGGACCGTCACAGGAACATTTATTGGAAGGAATATGTAGGTATTAACTATTTTAAAACATCCTGTGAGTTTGGTGGAAATCACCGTAGCCATTTTGCCAAAAAGCGTAAAAAAACTATTTTTGCTTCAGTGTCCCATATCTCCGTTCACCGTATTTTCATGGAGATATGTATACAGAAGAAAAGTTAGGTATTGATTAGTAGAAGATAGTTTGAAAGTTTAATCAAAATCGTTGGAGCCGTTTTTGAGAAAAATGCGAAAAACCCTAGTTTTTGGTACATTTTCGTCCCCCACCCCCCCTTTCAATCGGCCGAAATCGCCCATAACCTTATTTTGGTGTCTACAAAAAATAACGAACAAAACAAAAAAAGAACCAGCTCAATCGGATCAGCCGTTCTCCCGCAAATCGAACTACAGACGCACACACACACAAACACGGACCACGCGCCGAAATTAGGTTTTTTAGACTCAGTAGGGTCTGAAACGTAAATATCTGAAGAAAACCCAAATTTTTTTTTTGGGCCGATTACTATACTTTCCTTCCCTTCGGGTAGTGGAAAGTAAAAATGTTGAGCAGCTTATATCGCGATATAAAAGCAAGTGGTAATTGTGTTATAATCGTAAATTTTATTTATTTTTATTTCAAAGGATCTATTGCGAATATAACTACGCAACCGATCACAACTTTTCTTCTCCGGAAGATCAAGTGCTCCACTTCCTGTCCAGAACAAGGAAACCAGGCTGGAAGTGGATGTCCCTCCGCCCAAGGTCACCTGCAAGATCCAGTGACCCAGGTATTACTGCATCTCATTTTATATTCTACAATAAAGTAAAAAAATAAAAAACTGACAACTTCAACTGGGCCATTGATAAAGTGGTTACCCAGGAGTCACTAATGTGGGAGATCCTCCAGAAAACATGGTTGAATACGCTCATATTAGACATTTCCTAACCCATCTACTCTTCTAACTTCTGATGTGATGCCAACGGTGGAAGTGAAGTTTTGTGAGCCTTCCAACTGGAGCTTACTCAGCACACCAACTGACTTAGTGAGGGATATTGAAAGGAGTTGTTCCCTTAAACCACAGTATTCTGTAACAAATTGGCTCATCCGATATTCATGCTTCATTCTCTTAATACTTTTTGAAATTTACTTATACTCGTACTTTGACGATTCCCACCTCACCCTTTCTTAGACAGCGAGTAAACCTTGTATGTTCTCCACATTTTGTTTGTGTATATAAAAACAAGAAAAAAGTAACGAACTACTATTCAGTCTGAATTTACAATGCACAACAGGGAATGAATCCTGTTACTCCCACATAAATAGCAATATACATGAGGATAGCAAGCTACCCAAGTGAGTGTTGTGTCTTGATACAATCCTGAGATAGTTGGTAAAATGCCGTCATTCATTACCAATAAAACCCAAAAACTTGACTTTTTTCTTTGGAATAATCCTGTGGCAAAGAAAACGAATTTTCAGTGGGCTATTTGGTGAAGGGCACCAAGAGACTTGCTAAATAGATTAATGCACATCAATGCCACAATAGATGTTAAAAAAAAAAGAAGAGTTATCATCGTGTAAAGGGTGTGAACAAAGTCCTTGTTGTTCACCAGCTAAATGCTTTACTTCTTACTTTCAATTGTTGATGATGATGATGAGTGCAGATTACTGCACAAAACTGACATGTTTCTCTTTCTACCAGCAGATAACAGCTTTCTTTCTATAACCCATCGGTGACTGATGTCTGCCGTGGGTTTGCCAAACCCTAAGAGTAATGAATACTTCCAAATACTTGCAACTTCCTTTATTACCGAAAAGCAATAATTGCGCCAGTAGTTCAATATTCAAACAGTATCTGGTTGGGTCTTCAATAAACAGAGTTTAGGATTGAGGAATGCAATTATAGTGTTCATCATGACTGGAGACAGGCCTTGCACCATTATTTGATTAGCATTATATAGCAAGTCTGTAACTTTCCAGGTCCCTACCACTAAATAAAAAGACTGGGGGAATTAGCTGGCTGGCAATGTAGTGTGCAGTAATGTGCATTTGTCTATTAGCTTATTCAACCTGGTTTCCATCAAACGCCATTCAAGATAATCTGTAAACAACTACTTGGCTGTGCGTTGTGAGGTCAACGTAATTTTTAAAGTTAAATAAACTTGGGTGGGGTTCCCTATCAAATTGAGCAATAGCTATTTGTTATTGTGATTCACAGACTGTGAGATTTGTGTATTTCACAAACTGAATGGAGTCATTTGTCTTATCATTACATCTGAATTTTTAGCGTAACTAAACCCTTCAAACTATCGCCCTAAAGCACATGTAAGTTTGTAAATTCACTGCCACTGTATGGCAAACAAATGGGTATTAATCAGCAAAAAATGCCATGCTTATTTGAGATGTTTTAAACGTTTTATTTTCAATTAGCATTTTAGTAATTTTTGTGGGACTAAAGACCAGAGATGGGCTGTAATTTGGAGGGTTAAAATTCCAAGAAGGATAGACACACACAGTCTCTGTGCATTCTATTCATAATTTCATGATGATTAAGTAGTCTGAACTGTTCTTGGTTTTCTGTTTTGTGAGAGGTGTCGTTGTTATTTTTCCAGATGACAAATATCAGCCAGAAGCTTTGCCTGGGGTTACCAATGGAGGTATCAAGAAAATGGAGAAGGACTCATATTACTGTAAGTACAGGTTCACAGAGTAGTAGTCAGTCATCTTTCGCTTTGTTATCACTAACTTAACGAAAACCGATATTTTTTCTCAAAAAAAAAAAAAAAAAAAAAAAACAACTTAAAAACCTGGCCTTATGGAAAGGTAGGGAACAAACTTGATCAAGCAAGTTGGCAATGTCCCTGCTCCGCTCATATTTATCCATATTTTGAAACCAGAACTTGATAGTGGCTCCAAGTCTGAAGCCCAAATTTCATTTCAAGTGACATCCATTGCCCTTTCACTCAATCTACAAGCCTGCACAAGGTTATATCAATAGTCCCCAAGGTAGAGGTAACGTTTCTCTCCTCTCCATTGATACTTGGATGACGTTGGGTATCATCAGTCTTACTGGCTTCAGATTCAATCGCAACATGGAATCCCATCGTTAAGCTTGGCTATACAGTCCACTTTCATATCCCTGAGACCACTATTGAAACGACAAAGTCAAAACCTTAATTTTTTTATGTATTGAAAAGAAAAAGTATTGGGTGCGTAGCCACAACCCCCCTGTAAATTCGACAAACTGCTACATACATGGGCGTTCTTTCAACGCATTTCTACAGGAACATTTATAGAGAACAAAGTGTAGGTACCACTTAGCGAAGAGTAAATTTGATCAAAATCGTTTGAGCCGTTTTTGAGAAAATTGGAAAACCGGTAAATTAATATTCAAAAAATCTCCTTTTCTGAGTTATAATTAAGAACGTATAGTTCAGTATAGAAACTGGTGGTGCTTAATGTTCCAGCATGTATTAAGTAGGCTCTGCTTATGTCATCACCAGCGTATAGGTAATCCAGGGGACTAATTATTTTTGGGAAAGTGCACGTTTGCTCGATAGAAGTTTCTTCATTATTTTATAACTGTTACTGAACTTCCATAATCCACGTAAGCGAACTTATTAAACTACCAACATGGTATTTATGAGAACGCTCGTCCCAAAAGAGCAGGACTTATAAGAAAACAGCTAAACTAAAAGCGGTTTTTGTCGGCATTTATGATGATTTATCGTTTTGTTGCGAATTATAATTTGATTTTACCAGTCAGTTGTCTGGATGTCAACCAAAATATCTGGTGCGTAGCAACACACAACTTTCCGCCACCCCCGTAAGTTCCAACACCAGCTACAAATGCGGGCGCTATATCTTCGTTCAACGCATTTCTACCGAAACATTTATGGAGAACTAAGTGTACGGAATAGTTAGCTGAGAGTACTTCATAAGTTTGATCGAAATCGTTAGAGCTGTTTTTGAGAAAATTGGAATACCGATAAATTAATATTCGACAAATCTCCTTTTCTGAGTTAACATGGCTTATATTTCCGTTCAAAATATATATACAGAAATAATTATGGAGAACGAAATGTTGGTATGGGTGACTATAAGTCACTCCAGTAGGATTTATCACATCTGGTGAAGAAGTTACCCTGAAATTCATGGAAATGTTCGAAAAAACGTTCTTTTTGACACATTTTGATTTTTATCTCTGTTCAATGGACTGTCAGAGGAACATTTATTCAGAACAATATGTAGGTATTAACTATTCGAAAACATCTCTAAAGTTTGGTGATAATCGTTGAAGCCGTTTTGCCAAAAAGCGTAAAAAACCTATTTTTGCTTCATGGGACTATATCTCCGTTCACCGTATTTTTATGGAGATATGTATAGAGAAGAAAAGTTAGGTATTGATTAGTAGAAGATAATTTGCAGGTTTAATCAACATCTAAAGTTAACGTACCTGTTAGGTGAGTCCGTCTCCTCTGGCTTGTGAGTTACTGTGGGCAAGCGCTTTCGATGTAAAGACATCATCGTCTGGCCATTAAGTCAGTACTTAAGTCAGAGTACCTACTTAACGGCCAGACGATGATGTCTTTACGTCGAAAGCGCTTGCCCACAGTAACTCACAAGCCAGAGGAGATGGACTCACCTAACAGGTACGTTAACTTTAGTAATTTGCCTACTGGCGGACATAACCCGATTTCTTTAATAACTTAATCAACATCGTTAGAGCGGTTTTTTAGAAAAATGCGAAAAACCCTAGTTTTTGGTACATTTCCGTCCCCCCCCCCCCTTCCCATCGGTCGAAATCGTCCATAACTTCATTTTGGTGTCTACAAAAAATAACGAACAGAACAAAAAAAGAACCAGCTCAATCGGATCAGCCGTTCTCCCGCAAATCGAACTACAGACACACACACAGACCACGTGCCCAAATTAGGTTTGTTAGACTCAGTAGGCCTCAAAATGTAAAGAACTGAAGAAAACCCAATTTTTTTTTTTTTGTTGACCCGATTACTATACTTTCCTTCCCTTTGGGTAGCGGAAAGTAAAAGCTGTAGCAAAATCGTTAGCGCCATTTTGAAGGAAAACGTTTGGGTGTTTTGGTCACTATAACTATTTTTCGATAGTTTGGTCGAATTGGTTCAACATTTTTCTCTCCATCGTGTTCTTCACAAAAACACACTCACACACACACGAGTTAAACAACTTTCCTTGTTATTTCGTAGAGCTCAGGTATGTACAAATGTGAGTGCAGAAGCACAACACATTCACACGTCAGTTATAGAAATGACCCAGAAGAAAAAGTTACATTTTGTACTGCTGACGTTATTACGAGTTATCCCAATGCTTTTAGTAGTTTCACTAGTCTCTAACTCCCAATTTTAATTTACAGGTGATAAAAAGCTAATGCAGTCACTCGTTTTTGATGCCATGGTCACTGATGGGCTCGAAAAAACGGGCGCCCCTAATATAAAAGAAAACAAACAGTGAGTATCTTATCTAAGTTACAACATTGATACACGAAGCACAATAGTCAGTGGAATGAACACCTGAGCATGGAGTGAACAAAGGCAGTGCTTGTTTAAATTCTGCTTCGGGGAAGATTCTAATCGCGATTTTCATATTGAGATTCGTTTTTCGTTAAATTTGAACTATTCTGCCATAGTGAAACTGTTTTTGTTAACCCAAGAAAAAACTACCTCTGTTAATTATTTGACCTTAAGCTTCGACGCTCAAGCTTCGTGTGGTGAGGGGTGGGGTTTACAGGAAGCTTCAGTGCATAATGGGAGCCCGGTTGCTCCTTGTGATATCTGACTCCTTGATGTTCGTTCTTGAAAACTATCATTGATTTTTCAATACTGTCGTATACAAATTATGCGTATACCTCTTCTTTGAGGCATACAGATGAATTTATTGACAGTCTGAAGTAGAACAAGAAGAAAAAAAAGTACCAAAGATTAATTGGTTCACTTTTGCGACTAGAAGAAAATGGAACATATTTTGTCCACAATTCTGGTAAATTCATCATTGACAAATTGTAAAGACCACTGAAGAAAACCCAATTTTTTTTTTTTTGTTGACCCGATTACTATACTTTCCTTCCCTTTGGGTAGCGGAAAGTAAAAGCTGTAGCAAAATCGTTAGCGCCATTTTCAACATTTACCACCACATTTACCACCATTGAAAACATTTAATATCAGATACTTCAACTGTCTTGTTCGCTTATCCTTGTGAGCGTACTGCTGCCTCAAAGCCACACTCTCCATCCCGCTCAGCTTACCTCCATTGAGAGGACAGTATTTTTCTACAACACTACTTCAGCCCCAAAACTAGATGGATTATCCACAGTGAAACGGTGAAATTAAACGCTGTGAAGAGGATTCAAACAGTTAACACGTTTCACTGCGACCGTTTTCAAATATTTCAATTCTTCACATTCAAATTTGTCAAAAATCTCGACATGAACACCACTCGGCTCACACCACGTAAAAGTGAGGACAATGTCTGGCTTAGTAGGTAATCATTTTGCTGAATCCTTCTCAATCTAAATTAGTGAAGTGGGTATACTGTGTTTTTACTGACAATCAAAATCATATTCTCACTACTTTTAATTATCAATGTCGATAAATAAGCACTATTTATTCATATAGAAATTCTTTTATAACTGTAGCTGATACAAATGATATATACTATCAGCGAATGAGACTGTCTCATGGCAAACCAACGTCTTTGTTTTATTATTTCATAGTTACACTTGAATTATTTTTTCCTTCAGGTTTTTACCTGAGTGCCTTGGAGTTTACTGAGGTTGCATTTATTTGATTATTTAATTGCTTCACAAATTTTATTCAACAATGTAACTAAAAAAATATGAAAGAGGTGATTATTCTAGTGCTACATGGCTACCTGATGATATCACTTGTTCATTGTAATCGACTTTAATTGAAGTTTTGCTCTGTTCTTGATTTTGTTTGTTAATCAATCGCCACTACTTGAAATCCTTTTTTCATTACCAATTCAATATACCTGTGGTATGTTGTTTTATGTAAGTGCGCGCTATTGAATTTTGTGATGCCTTGGGTGATTGGATTTTGGCGTGGTGCCACCCCGACATCTGATTATTTTAATGTAACCTTGCAACCTTCCAGGATGGCAGTACTCGAGCGTGAGATTTTCTGTCACAGATTTTCTGAGTAAACGCTGCCCAGTTTTGGAACAGTTGTTTGTTAGTTGTTTGTTCATTCATCATTCTTTATTCCTTAATTTTAAACATTACTAACTTCCAACAACTAATTGTTTTTAACCAAATTTTGGTTCTTTTTTCAATCGGTACCGATACTTGATGCTCGGGTTCGTCGTTCGAAATTAATACGAACAGCTACCGGTTCTACAAAACTAAATTGACTCAAGCGTAGCCCAAATATAATTTGAATAATGTTAGCATCAGTAGAAGTGCTTCGCATTTACGAGTTGGGCTTTTTTGAAGCCAATCATACATGGAATAAAGCTACGATTCCAGCGAAATTGGTGTCATGGAAAACCTTTTTTCATAAATAGTGTGCCTTGGCTAAGGTTCTGGATTGGGGTGATGTAGAACACGATTCTTTTGATCAAAGATTGGGAGAAGAAAATATTTTCTAATTTTCTCTTATGAAGACTTGTAAATAAAATAAAACTAATTGAATCAGATATTACATGAAATAAAACAAATACAAGAATCATGCAAGATGAAGTTGTTGCATGTTGTAGAAACTCAAAAACTAAACGAATAAATAAAATACCTAAATGCACAACTTTGGGCGAGTGTTATTAACTTAAAGCAGGGGATCATACTAGTTGCTTCATAAACAGCCCCATTTGAGCAACTGTGTAGTCTGCAATATGACTCGCACGAGAGAAAAAGTTTCGCAGGCACCGAAAAAATTGAAACTGTTTTTCTCACAACTCAGGTTTTTAAAAACAAATATTTGGTTCTAACAGCCAGAGGTAACTTACCTTGTCTATCTGATGCCATTTCCCTAGGGGTGCCCCTCCCTTACAGTTACACAAGAGTTCATGTCCCTAGTCTTCCTATATTTCATGCTTCGCTGGTTTATCCTGACATGTGAGAGAAAATCTCATGCAGCGAGTACTACCAGATTAACATTATCATGAAACAATGAGTCAGCCTTAAAACAGAACAGAGTTTTCATCGATTTCTTTGCCCAAGCTTGGGTCAGCTTGGACTGACTCATCTTCTATAAATTAAACTTATGGGTTCACTTCTGATGACCAAGTGCTGTGTATTTCTGAAAACTTTCAACACAGAAGGAGCTGCACCTGTACAGAAGCTCTGGACTCTAATAAATCTCAGATATTGCACCCTTCTCATTGCCTCTTGAAATTGCGAGTAATTAAGTTACGTCTGTCTCTCTTGGAATCTCCTGTTACGTAAATTCACTAAAGTAACGTGTTTACAGTGGCAAAAGTTTTTCTCTAAATTGAAGGAATCTAATCTGGGAGCTAAAAAAAAGTGTCTCATGTGCACACTGTCAAGTTCATTTTTTGTGTCTAATGCCACTTCAATTTTGGTAATGCGATGTTCTATACATTGTACCTTACAATCTTTTTATGTGTGACGTTCAGGTAAGTTGCTTGATTCAGAACAGCTCACTATACCCCAGTTGTTATATTAACAAGTGTAGCTTTAGTCTGAGGCGCTTTTCATTTGCTTTATTTTGAGTCAACTCATTTTAAAAGCAAGTGTTTGCGATTTTAATAATTTGCTTAATTAACTCAAGTACATAAGTTGATGTGTGTGTGTCCACAATTTAATTCTACTTTACCTTTAATAAGTGGAGGAGTGTCTAACAATTTACGAACTGCGGTGTCAGGAGAATCCATTTCTAGAGTTTTCTGTTATGCAATGGCCTGTTTTAGTAACATTGGGCTTATATTAAGACTATGGGGTCTACAATTAAAACTTGTGTATTGTTGAAGCAAGGAAAATGGGTTAATAAGCGCGATTTCCGACTTCCTCAGCCCAACATGCACATTCCCGCTCTTTTAAAATTTGTATTACTTATAATGACATTTTGTGTACAAACAGTCATATGCAGCATGGGCCAAATTTAAAAAATTCAGACTAGGATAGTCTCAAAGCCTGAGATGTCTCGACAATCTGGGATGCTGAGATCAAGAAGAGATGAAAATTCTTATGAGGAACATGGAGGACCTTTGTAAAAAAATAAATAAAAAAAGGTTTTATGAAATTATTAGTCGTCTTACAGAGCTCAGGTTAAATGGGGACAGATACATAAGGCTGAGTGCTCTATCGCGTTTTTAGGTAGAGAGAAGCTCGCTGTTTGTATGATCATCCTTCCATTGGGTTGGCGTTGACTTTTTTTCAACGCCGAATCAAAGTTGACACCACAGAATTGTTCAGTACAATGTCAACGTGCATAATCTAATCACAAAAGCCCTGTTAGCTTTATTGCATAGCTCTATTTAATCATCACTTTTGATCTCCATGTAAGAATATCATTTGGTGGCCGCATCTTTTTATATGGGGAGAGTAATTGAGAACGTTATTGCAATTATTTGATTGAACTCAAACCACTTATACTCTCGCTTCTACATGAACTATAGCCCAATTCAGCAGTGAGGTTTGAATTAAAAATAATGAGTACTGCTCTACTTGCTGATGTAATGGGTGAGCATTGCACAACCATCGGGCTTCGGCGGAATTGACGTTCAATAAGAACAGAGCGGAGCTGGAGGAAGTAAAAGCAGGCTGTCTTGAGTGTTATGGGAAATTTGGGACAAAGATTCAAGCACTTAAAAAGTAGAATACAAGAATCTGAGTGTGCAAAGTTTAAATGTATTAGGTAAATATAATTTAATATTTACACTCATTACACCTCATTCTTGAGTAGGAAGTGTCTGTGCTCTTATTTCCACAGTTGTGATGAGGTAAGTGTTTGAAAAATACGTTTACAGCATTTACAATATTTGAGCTTCAACGTTAACAATTTTTTTACGAAATGTATTTCTTCTATTTAGCACACAAGGTAATTAATCTCAAGTAATAGCTAGCATATAACCTACGCGTCTTAGGTTTAAATCTGACTTTCCTGCTTCATATTTACTATTTTGCTTACTGTTATTATCAATAATATCATCAGGTAGCCAAGTGCCGTAAAACTTCCTACAAACAATTTTCTACATGTTTTATTGTTTACTTAGCAGAGTTAACGCAGTACTAGACAGCTCATCACACCTTTCATGTTAACTGACATTGCTCTAAAACGGTTTCAAATCCAAAGTGAATTAGGAAAATATTGTGTTTACCTGTATAAGATAATTTATAGTAATATGCTTTACTAGTGAAAAAGGTGATAATGAGAGAATTAATACTTCACAAAAACGTTTACTGGTAAGTGAGATGTGGTGTAGTCCATCCCTTGTGAGGTCAACACTATGCACTGTCATTATGGTCAAGGCAATCTATGTCTTCGCAATCTGGGAGCCAAAGGACGTTGAAAACATGGTCATTACAGTATTGGGACGCTCAATGTTTTCTTCAAAAAATCAAGGCCGGGTGTTGTTTTGAATAAGTTCTTCGAGTTGGAAGAGAGCAATTTTAGGTAGCCCCCTTTCAGTAGTTTGCATGACGAAATTCTTGTACAAAACAGTTGTAGATGCTAGCAGCAGTGTTACCTCAGTAGCACTGATATAACCCTCGTCGAGAATTTAGGAACAGTCATCAAATAAGGAAACAGACCTGTTACGTGGGCAGCAAGCTGATCATTGAGCTTCCGAACGAGCCAGACATCCCACTGTGGACAACAGGCGACCTTGGCAGGGCCTTTGCAACCTTAACGCCCAACAAATCTCCTGGGTGAGATAGAAAAGAATGCAATATGCTAAGGAAGGCAGAGAGAACAATCCCCAGCAGGCAAAACCCACCTCATGCTCCGAACTGTCACCCGAATGTGAGAACATCAAGCTGCAGGTGGCTGAGGAAAAAACCCAGTTAGCCCTCTTGAAGGAAAAATGAAATATCCAACAGACAATACACTGTGGCAGCCACAGGCTCCTTCTTTAGGAACAAGTCAAGTACCTAGGAGTGAATATTGGTGGTTTCAGCCAAAACCTCCTGTTCCTCAGAGGTACTACCATTGCAAGGTTTGCCTCACTGTACGCAATTAGTAAGGCCACATGGGGAGTGTGTTACTATGGCACTATCGTTATGTACAAGGCCATCTATCTAGGTGTGATTGATAGTCACAGTCAATCAAAAGTGAGTACGGGCTCAGTCCCAGAGAGCTGCACTCCTAAGGATCCCCAAGGCCTACAAGCCAGTATCAACAGAAGCACCCCTGCTGATCACTGGTCAGTTACCAATTGACTTGGCCATCTGGAGGAAACAAGAACCCACGATCTACTACACTATAGTTGAGACACGGTTGTTGGAAGAGCGGACCAACCTATTGCGTCAAAGGGCTCAGTCGAGCAGTGGCTCCTCGAGGTACACTGTATGACTTGGTAGGGGCCTTCGTAGGGAGGCGTCAGGGACTTCTTTATCCCTTCGACTCGGAGAAAAACGTGGCTGCATGTCTTGAGGTCTCTTGGTAGGAAGATCTTCAGTGTGATGTTCTTCAGAGAAGTCGGTCGAAGTGAAGACATGAAGTCCTGGAGTTGTTGGATGAAATCTTCTCGTTTTGTCGGCTCTAGCGGTACGAGGCAAATGGCAATGGCATTAAAATCTTAGAAAATCACATAATATATATAGAAACTTTCTAAAAAATCGTGCCTACATCCCCATCAATTCGGTGTGTACCAATGGTCAGGGCATGAGTACGAGTGGCACGATAAATTCTAGAACTGTAAGCATACTGCTTTCTGCCACCATCAAGTGATGTTTCAAATGAACTGAGTAAAAATAAATTGAGTTAGTAGCAAAAGCTATGAACACATGTGACCAGATGTAGAGCTGAGGAAAGTTGTGCAGTGTGACACAACTGATCTTGTCTGGTTGTCTTTTTTTTCGAAGCATCGCATCATGGAGTGCAAAATCTCCACACAGGGTTTTTATTAGAGCTGTATTTTAAAGTTTTGGACTCTAAACATAATAGGCATCTGTTCTCAACTTGAAGACCAATGTTTTTTAGTAAATGGTCCAAAAGTGGAGTTTCAGCATAATTTGAGGTGGTTAGGCCCGAACATAACTTGATTCCATCAAATGAGTATGGTTTTTGTTAGAGAAAAATGGTTCATCGCTCTCCTGTCATGTAGGAAATGGATCTGGTATTGGTTTATTCAATTCGAAAGAAGAAAAATTCTATTGAGAGGGAGAGAGAGAGAGAGAGAGTTAGAGAGAAACTAAAGATGAAAGGAGGAAGAAAAAAGATAATTCAGCGTAGTTGTGTTCTTTTCAAGAGAAAAAGATCTAGATCTGGACAGTACTATCTACTACTAGATCTCATGTAAAAAAGATTCATTTTCCGGTGTGGTCTTTACAGTAGCACTAGTAAACCACGTAGCCCTCTCAATGTATGGGCCTCTACTTGTGCTGTGCTTCTCCAAGGAAACCCACCCACCACAAGAGCTCGCTTTCATAATTAAGGGAGGCCTGGGGACAGGAGTTACTCCCAACTGGTGGGTTAACCTCAAGATCTTTGATAAACATGAAATACTTAATATTTGAGAAGATAAGGTAGTTCAAAGTGGAATAAACAAAGTTTTCAGAAACGTCAGTAGATTTGAAACTGGCATTGGTTCTATGTTTTTTTGTGTGGAGGAATCTAAGAATTTCGTTGAACAGTTTGGTGGCTGAAATCTTCTCCCATTCAATGTGGTACAAGGAGTGTTCAGTAGTTGACTAGGTAGGAGTGCATTCTTCCTCACCTAACGTCTGAAGAGCTCTGTCTTCATTTTGAACAACCTCATTTTAGAGATTAGGTTGACAAATTGATGTGATGGTTTACCTAATACGCAGAATCTTATCAGATTGAGGTGGAGGTTCTGTGGTTGATTTTGGGATTGCTACCGTATTCGTTGACTAATCTGGTTTAAATAACTCATTAAAAATTAATCACAAGCACTAACCATCAATTGTTGCACATAGCCCCATCGCCACATTAATGGCTCTATTATCCAGGTACAGTATTCTTGAAGCACGCCATTATATTTGAGTAAACATGACGTAGTTTGAACATTGTTCTTGCATGATGTGAAGAAGAATCTGAAGAGACAGTGATTACATCATGCATCTCACCTCTGATCGAATATAATTTTGCCCAACTTTCTTAAAATTTGCCAATTACTCGACGATGTGTGGAAATTAATTTGTGTTTAACTGGTGTTGATATTTAATGTGTTGTTTATCAATGTGGAGTTTTCAAGTATTCTGTTAATTCGTACGTCAGTTATGTGAAATTAAGTAACCAGGACAAAAGTAATGTGGACTGTGTATTTAGGAAAAAGTAAACAAAATAAACTAGAGGGCGACGAGGAACACAATTTCAAAAGTGGAGATGTTAGGCAGGCTTCAACAGACACGGGTGCATTGTCAAAGCTGCTAACTGAGCTACAGGGTTGCCGACTTAATAGGTTAGATTCCATGAGCGCTCAACTGTGAACAAGGGACATTCAAAGGCCATCTGACCGGAAGTCATTACAATTAAACGTTTATATGGCAAGCCTGCGAGGTGCTTACGTCTTGGGAACATTTTCTCCCTGAAAGAACCTGCTGGGCTTTCAGCAGCAAAGATGGCTATCCGAAACGCTGTACCTGCTACCCATTCTCCTGAACATAACAATGAACAACAACAACAAACGTAACAGTAAGTTGATTGGGAACAAGGTACTGTGTGGGAAGCATGCATTGCTTCACACTGGGTGAGTTAGAAGACTAAGTGCAACCACAACTAGAGACTCATGAAACACCATCTTTGCTCGGAAGAACTCATTCCACAATGGCCCGAGGCCATTTGAGGGGCGGGGTGTTTTCATGCTTTAGGATGACTATCTGGCTGACAGCAATAGTAGAAAGATTCAGACCCCACTTTGCACGCTGTTGGAGTGTGTGCAAGTATTCTTCGCTGCAACGCTACCAACAGTGCTGCACAAACCAATTAACCCTTTTACGATGATCTAATCAGTTCGCAGGGATTTCAGAAACATTTTCAGCAAGGGTAGAGCCAAAGGCTAAAAATTCACAGCAGTCAATGTAGAAGGAGCAGTAGGGTCTTCACTAAGTACACTGAGAGGGCAGCTGGTTGAGTCAGCCAAGTGACCATATCCTCTCAACAACAAAGACTTAGCGCTCTTCAAGTTTGACTCCCAGAGACCACCTATGTGACTATCTGCGGGAGGATGAATGCTCAGCAGTACTCATGAGAACGAACGTGGGAGTAGTTCCTCAAGATGCATGAAATTGGTTTCCTGGTTTTCAAAGCTTCTAACTGAACAAGAGGACTGCCGAATGTGCAGGTTAGATTCCATGAGTACAAACCCGTTATTGATGGACATGCAAAGGCTGTCATCTGGAATTCATTACAATTAAACATAAGTGGCAAGCCTGCGAGACGCTCATGTCACTCAAACATGGATTTATGTTGATATTTTTGTGGTGTGGGGGATAGAGACGGTTTGAATTTTTTGTGCACTCTATTGTAAACAATCAAGAACTAGTTTAATGGGTTGCAATACATTTGATTGAGAAATTCCCGATTTTTTGTGCAAAGAAAGAAAAAGTAATGAAGTTGTGCTGTTTAGAGAACTAGCTACTAAAAGTATTTATTCTGCTTATGTTAACAAACAAACTGGCTGTCAAATTGACAACTTTTACCGCTAAACAAGTTCTTGAAACCCCGATTTGTTTCTAGCCAATAATTGGCTCCAATCTCCCCTATATGTAACTTTGGGCCTCCAGCATAAACCTTTCGACTCATTCGTCGTTTTCACTTGATCTGAAAACATCTGGATGTGTGAAATTTTATAGTTCTATTATTCTTAATGAAGTGCATCTCTTGTCACTTTTTTCAAGTTCTCTGAAATTTCCTTCACACATTGATTGTACAAGGGGTTACCTGGTTAATGCGCTTCATGCAATGGTGCCCACAGAGCAGTAGATTATTCTGGAGAATCTATTTTTCTTCCCAAACTCTGCTCAGACCGTATGGTTTTAGACGGTCTCTTAAATGTTGCAGACCAGTAATGAAAATGTTCTTACCCAGTTGCAAATATTTACTAGTCAAAATCGTGTTTAGCAGTTTAAATCATTTTTGATGGCTATAGTTTATTGTTTATTTGGTAGCTACTGTATCAATTTCAGGGTGGCGTGCCTAATTTGACTTAATTTCTAATTATAGTTGTATTATGATTGTTGCTTTTGTTTTCATGTTAGTTATAATATGCCAACCAGACATGTTCTATGGTTTTTAACTACCCTGTAGGGCCATTGGGTGATAGCATATTCTCTCAAACGCAATATAATACGAGTGATTGTATTGAAATGTGTGTGGGTAAAAATAAGTGGAACTTTTAATTTCTCGAGGAGAATGCCAATAGTATATCGTGTGCTGCTCTGTTACTTCGGTGTCACACAACTTGAAAGTTAGATTCATGAAAAGCGAACTATTAAACAAATAGTTTCAAGCCTTAACCATACTTTACTTACCTCATTCCAACTTTAGCAGAATTAAAAGTAATTTCTTGAATAATACGACCCTAACTTTTCATCCAACCACAGAAACAAGCAAATGAAGGTCACACATCGTGTTCAACAATTGTTTTTATAGGTCATACCACTTAAGGAATTTAGAGCTAGTCCAGTTGAAAATTGGCTACCCTGTTGCCCAAAATCACACCCTAAAGCATATTTTTCTTCTTTATTCCAAACGTTTGAATCGTCGTGGTCTTTTTATTTAAGAAAGTTAATGGAATTGAGACAAAGGCAGGTTTTTGAAAATTTGCCCCTCTGAATCAATAATAGTGTTGCCATCCTGAAAACTGTACGTGCAACTAACATTATAGAATAGTTTATAGTGAAATAATAAAATCTTCGATGCTCACCACAAATAATACCATATATATTTGCTTCCTAGCGTTGCTTTACTAAGAAATAATCAACATTAATACCAAATATATTGTAACTTGGAATTTTATCGGCCTTTCTCTCATTGGTGACCTTCTAAATCCAAAAAGTAAATTACAAGAGTGAGTGAGGAAGTTGAATGCTTTGCGTTAATATTTTATTAACTCGAAAACCAGATAAAAACACAGATGAATAATGTATATAGAAAATTAAATATAAATATAAAAAATTGAAACCGTATTACCTCGATTATATCTCTCCATTATCTGCAATTCGTACATATTTTTAAATTTGTGCATGGACTAGGTCAAATATTTCAGGATTTGCGTTGTGCAATTTTGTAATTTGTACTGTGAATGAGTTACTGAAAGCTCACTGTCGGGGCATCCAGGAGTGGTTCGTGGCTAGCGCCCTCTGTTGGGATGAGGCGGCTTTTGTTGTGGAGAGTGGCAGCCGCCACATAGCTCCCCCCAAAAGGCGCCTTGGTGGACGTTATATATCTTGTCTGAAGCGTCGCCGTACGCTGGCTTCACACAGTCTCCTCCTCTACATATAATTATGTTTGGCTAACTTTTTAGGAGTATGGGGAATTAACGATTTGGATACCAGAACTCCAAGACGAGATCAAATAATTTTAAATTGTAAATGAACCAATTAGCTGCAGCAGAGTGAGGGAGAAAGAGAGAGTAGGAGACTGACAGAAAGAGGGTTGTTACAGCTGCCAACTCTTCTCAAGTGCATCACTATTGTTAAATTTACATGAAGTACATGGATATACTCTTAAGTAATATTTGTCGCAGTAGCTTCTGCAGTTGAATAACTTTGGCGTCTTTTCCATAGTATGTGGCACTCGCATCTCTCAATACACTCCCAGTCAATTGTGACAAAATTACTGACTACATAGCATACTTTCATTTACCCTCATGCTCCAGAAAGGGAGAACCATGCTACATGAAGGGGCCAAATTGAAAAGAGGGTATGCAATTGACAGATCAGAGACTAGCGGCTTTTGCAATCATTGACTAGTAATGAGATACCTCTATGGAAGAATTTAATATCATAAAAATGAATAAATATTGCAGATACAATGAGCGTATGAAACAAATGGCCTAAGGAGCATAGCATCGCATGTCAAAAGGAATTTAATAGTGAATAAGCTATAATACGCAAATATTCTATTTAGTTAACGTTTAATTAACGTTATGTAAAACCAGCATTAGCTGAACTTATTTAATGTGCAGTACAAAATGGTTCAAGTGACTATTTACATGAAAGTTTAAAGCTATAGGTTCATGAAGCGAAATATAATATTGTTGATGTAGACAACATTATTGGTGCGATTGTAGGTTATTCATAGTAATTAGTTTTGTACTATATTAATCCAAATGAAGAAAATACAATTTGAGATTTGAGCAATAAATGACATGATCTTTCTGTGATTTTTGTACTGCAATGTTGTTGTGCTGCAAAGCCTTAATTGTTTTTGCCATCATTATTTTTATTCTGACATCCATAGGACGTTATGGGTTTCAGGCAAGGGTACCACATGTTCGGAGTTACTTCTTCCTTCATTGCCACAAGGAGTGGTCTCCTAAGGTGGCATGACCATACTAGAAACTCCCCGTCAGAGAGGTAAACAATTATACATTGAACTCACCTAGAATGTGTTCTATTCTCATTATGCTCTGCGATAAATATGAACAATCGATTTCCCATGAAGTACTGGGTTGTTGGAATCTTTTTGTGTTGATACTTCTGTTCCTCGTTGATAAGATGTCAGTGTGATTCTATCAACAACTACTGTATTAAAAAAATGAAGTACCTTGGAATACACAATACAAGGGTGTCTGTTGTGAAACCAATGGTGAGCAAAGGACAGCATATCAATGTATCCCCACAGCAAAGCGATGTTTCCACTCAGATGTCAACTCACTCACTTGAACCAACTTGCTGCAAAACTGTGATGAGACTACCCTCCAATCGTATCATGTTACAACGTTCATATTATGTGGGCACTCATTCGTGAGCCAGCATGCAACCAAGAAGTCAAGAATTTATAAACTTCCCAATAGGATATGAGCTCTGCAGCTCTGTGCTTTCCTTATCATAATTGTACTGCCTGACTCCCATTGTAGGCACCCTAGCAATTGTAGTCTAGAGGTAAGAGGAAGGTTCATAATCCGACAAAAGTTGGGCTATTGGATCAGAGCTCGTGATCACTGTAATTTTTGCCTCAGTTAGCGGCTCTCCAAACATTTCCAAACTCCCGTCATAACATAATGACTGTTCCTGAACTCTCGTACGAGAGGTATATCAGTCATAATGTCACCTCTGCAATGCATTAGGTTTGGGTTTTGACCGGGACTGATGGGGAATGTTTTTACTTTCGTTGGCTCTACGAAGTAGAAAGGAAAGTTACGTAATCAGCTGAAAAAAAAATCTAGTTCTCTTCAGATCTTTACATTTCAGACTCTACTAAGTCCGAAAAACACTATAATTATATACTATAAAATTCAGGTGGTAGTCCAACCAAGTCTAACAAGACGAGTCTTTTATAATGCTCATAAGATACACAGGGGCTACTCCAGAAATTCTGGAACTTCAAGCGCTACCGCTTTCTTCCACCGTGAAGTGATGTATTACCAAGTTCGAATGAACTGAGGGAATAATAAATTGAAATAGTAGTAAAAGCCGTAAACACAAGTAGATAAGCATAGAGCTAAGGAAAGTTGTGTGATGCAGCTGCTTCATCCATGGGGAAAAACCGAAGGTATCGTGAAGGTGTGGCACAATGGGACCTACCAACGTTAAATTCTACCGAATTTGCAATAAACCATGTGGAAAGCTAGTTAGATTAATGGCTGGAGCTACATAAACTGCGGAATTTTAGTGGGACTGAGAAAAGTTGCGTGATTTTCGAAAATTTTGTGCACCCCATACGCACAACATATCAAATCCACGCGTAGTATTCATCCTCGAAAGTTAGAAATTGTCAAGAAGTAATAGGGACAGCTTGTTGCGGGGTGTGATGGGTAGTAAACCGGAACAGAACGTGTACACGTTCAAAATTGGGCACAGGGAAGTACAGCAACAAAACTAAAGTTTCTGTGGAATTGACTCGTCCTTGAGTTGCCAGGCCTACATACAAAAAACTATTAAGATGCAGTGTGACTTCTATGGATGACCCGGTGGATGATTAGCATACTTCTAACAAATCACATAATGTTCTGGCCATGCCACAACCCCTTGTTCATAATTAAAGTCAGAGGTGGAAGGTATTTGAGGATAATGTACAACACAACTGACGTGGATGAGCTGAGATTGTTACTAAAACGAGGGAAGTGAGCGTGTGATTTCCTACCATTCGTGTACAACATTATCAATACAATTTTTAAGAAACCAGAAAACAAGTTGCCCCATCGATTCACAAAATGTTGCAGTAACAGCTCAAAAACTGATTTTTACGCACTCGACTTACATGCCCTTTTTCCTCATTCGCTAACGATCTCAGCTCTTCCACGGCAGTCGTGAAGTACATCATCGTCAAAACACCTTCTACCTCCGACTTTATTTATGACCATGGGACTCTGGTATGGCAGGACATTGTGAGATCCGTTAGAAGTATGGTAATCACTTCTGCCAGTTTTCTCCAAATTGAATTAATAGAAAAAGCCGCGAACACAAGTGAATGGGCCTACGCCTGGAAAGTTGAGCAGTGCGGCACACCTGATATTTTTAATTTTAATCTAAACACAATTAGTATAACTGTGATGGTAAAAGCCTGACGTTTTACGACTCAGGCTTTACGTCCGCTGAGATTGCAATGATCACAGATTAGGGGCTTGGTAGTAAGTATCAACATGTTGGGTGCCTTCGAGAAATCGACATGTGATATGCACTCTATAGCTGTTTCCCATACTGTCCCACAGTGGGAAAATGTACTCTTAATCGAGGTTCCACAAGCCCATAGGGTGCCAACTTTGTTAACTCAGTAGCATCATATTTCCTAGCAAACCCCCTAATTTCGTTCACTATGCCTGCAAACTCATGCTGTCAAGAATTCATAATTTTTTCAAGAAACAGATGAAAAAGAATAACTCAATTGAAGCTCTGTGTGTAACCCACTTCATGGGTAAGGTGTGCAATATTTGATCAGGGAATCTTATGTAGTGTGAACACTATTTTGAATCATTACAGCAGACTTTTGATTAGTATTCACACTGGCTGGTTAATGTGTTTTGTTGCACCCATACTTATTTACTATCGATGCTTTTTTAAAATTAAATATTGCAGATTATTTGCTGATGAAAATAGGCGGACCTTAGATGAAGTTTGGTACAAACGGGCTGTTGACCAACACCAAATAGAGCCAGACAGTTTTGTGTTCTCAGTTCCAATTGACGCAGGTAAGTTTTAACCTCAATAGGTCAGTTTTCAGGTGTGCTTCTATGGATGTTGGTCTTATTGCAGCTGGTAAATGCTGAGTGCCGGTGCTCCATGTCAACAAGCCCCTAGCAGAGTGTTTCCCCTCCTATACTGCTGCAACCATTAAAATCCTCTAGGATCTCAGTAAACCGTGAATCATTGGCCAGATGAGGTTGGAGATTATCCTCCCTCCCAGGAACTCTTTTAGTGTGTAGGGAGCTGAGGTTCCTCAAGTTTACCTCGAATTGAATTTTCGGGAGTTCGATTCATTAACGAGTATTTCTGCAATCTTTCCACGATGACTCCTAAATCTTTTCATGAAACTTAAAAAACGTGATACCTACATATTGATTCCCACAAATGTTCCTCTAAGGTTCCCTTGAACATAGATAAACGCCAAAACACCTGAAAATAAAATTCTTCAAACATTAAAACTTGGCTTTCTAAAACTTGCACAGTACATGTGACTAACTACTATTGTAATACCACCTTAAACCAGTGGTAAAGTTATAATGATTCAGCTAAATGGTGACGAAAATTGGAAGGGTGGGGGTCAGAGAGAGTGAAAGAAAAGTTCTTATATTCTGTAGTTGTTTAATAAACGTAATAAAATAATTGAAAGCAGCCCACAAAATTATGGAATGTACACTACTATTGCCACCCCTACTAATTGGTTTCGTAGTTGTGGCGGCTGCCACCATTACCTACAAAAGTCGCCTTTCAGGAAAGTCATCCCGACAGAGGGCGCTAGCCACGAGCCACAAACCACTCCTGGAGGGAATAGCAGGTGGCCAACCAGAGAAGACGACTCCCTCCAAGAGTACGTATATAAGGCCCTGCCTGCACGGACAAACAGCATTCATTCTTTCATTCTTACACCGATCACTTCTTCCGATAACTGGTTTTTTTTTTTTTTTTTTAGTTGGTCGAACTTGCTGGTCAGTTCGGCAACCTGTTTCGCCAACTCGGCGATTTGCGAGTTGTGTGGCGAAGGGTCATCTACCGCGTACACTCCTGTAGGCTCAACCTCAGTGATTTTGTCAGCGGTGGTGGCCAGTTTGTCGAGATCTTCGGTGTTCATTGTGGCCAAGATCTTCTGCATCCGTTTGGGGAGAGCCCGGAGCCACAGATTTCGAAGGAGATCGTCGGACATTAGGGCTCCAGCCTGCTGTCTCATGCAGCACAGGAGGTGTGATGGTCGTTCGCCTCCGAGCGTCGTCTGCTCGAACAGCCGCCGGATCTTGGTAGTTTCCGACTCCTCGAAGCTTCGCAAGAGACGGGTCTTGAAGGCTTCGTAAGGCGTCTGCCCGGGGCTCCTCAGGATGTCTTCTATTTGCTGTAACTGTGACAGCTCGAGGTTTGCGACGACCAGTTGGAATTTTTGTGCGCTCGAGTTGACGCGCGATGTGGCAAAGACAGCCTCGATTTGGTAGAACCAAAGAGTCGGATTTTCTTTCCAAAATTGCGGAATCCGTGGGGTCCCGGATAGGTGCTGCATCAGGAGCCTGTTGGCTCGTGATAACTGTTGCAGGAATTCCAGGTGGCGATGGAATCGATTGGTTGTCCGTCATGTTTGCTCGGTTCTTCAAATCACGTCGGGGTCACCAGTTGTCGGAAGAAGTGATCGGTGTAAGAATGAAAGAATGAATGCTGTTTGTCCGTGCAGGCAGGCCCTTATATACGTACTCTTGGAGGGAGTCGTCTTCTCTGGTTGGCCGCCTGCTATTCCCTCCAGGAGTGGTTTGTGGCTCGCGGCTAGCGCCCTCTGTCGGGATGACTTTCCTGAAAGGCGACTTTTGTAGGTAATGGTGGCCAGCCGCCACAGTAGTTTTTTCCATGCATTTCCAGAGACTTGCCAGTAACTACTTTGTTGAAACTATATTGGCAGTCAAATAAATTAATTGCGCATTGGTTATAAAAAAAGGTCATCATATGAATGGGAGCAACCTAATAAATTTGGCAAGAGCACGTAATTGATGTGCAACCCAGGTTTTGTCATTCCAGAACTGTTTCAATGAACTTCGAGTTAAGATTGCACATTAGCTTTCCTACATATATTGCTTGTATTATGCAGATATTTTAATTTTGTTACGTTCTCCCACAGGTGCTAGCGGTAAAGCTCTCGTTACGGCAAGCCATGCTATATTCCTTGAACATAAAGGTCACAAAGCTCCAGCTGCTGTTGTAGGGCTCCAATTTCAGCATTCCCTATTGGCAGCTCATTTCATCAATGTCACTTCTGGGGTAAGTTTACCGATGCCTCATTCGTTTAATTTCGATTTTCGATTAAAGCTGTAGTTCGGTTTCAATTAATGATCACTATGCAAACTGCTGAAAGTCAATCAAGATCACAATCTGCTAAAAATTGTGTTGGCTTTATGCATCTTTACATTCTTCTAGTGTTGACTCTTCTGCGTATTACCCAATCTTTTGATAAGTACAATTGGCCCAAATTAAAAAACGCCAGTTTGTTATATTGAGTCTGGGGTAAAATGCTGTGTTCCCCTGCACATATTTTTTAAAAATTCGGGGTAGTCTGAAATTGGAATTTTCCTCTCGTCTGGTCATTAACGCCTGCTAAAATTATTTCGATACCAGAGGTTATCATGGGATTGGAGGATTACACTGTATTTAGTTACTTCCTCCACACACTACCTAAAATGTTCGCCTGATTTCTGCGGACAGAATAAATATTCCAGCTGGAATGCCATGCGAGTTTTAATAGAGGTGAGGTTATCGAGTACGTGAGTAGAAACGACCTGAAACGATAAATTGCCGCGATTTCTCGTTTCGCTGAATAGACGCTTGAGGAGTTTCATGTTGTGCGTCGTTGTAACTCATTCGAGAATCGAAACAAAATATTGTCAGCGATCATATTGATATCGTAGAGGGCAGAATGCTAGAATAATCGTGCTCTTTGAGTCCCGGAATGTACTGTAACTTGCCTTCGAGAAAATGTGGAATAATTGAACACGGAGATTGTTGCATTGGCGTTAGGGAAGGTTCAAGGAGCTGACCTGATGTAACTCAGCGACTCCAACCTAAGAGAACGCGTCTGAACGCGAGGAGCGTGCTAGCAACTGGTCAATGTTAGCTAAACGCTGAGACACTGTGTCATAGTGTGTCTATTTCCTGCCTGACTTTGCTGGACTTCTCCTAGCGGACTCAATCTGAGCCGCTAGTTTGTTCTTCGATTCTACAAACTTTTTGGCGAGTGATTTGAGATTTTCCGACTACTTATTGGAGTGGCAACTTCATGCTTACTTCTGATTTCCTCTTTACATCGGGACCTTTTCCATTGAGCCTTTTGTGGGCCTCCCTTCACCCAATTTTTGGGCGTGTATTCCATGCAGACTGCTTGAAAAATGTTGCTGCTGGTGGAACAAAGAGCTGCGTCTTTCTGTTTGATTATTTGTTTTTTACAGACGTTACAAGCGTCCATGGTACCCCCAAAAGATGCAAAATATTTTAATTTATAATTGTTTCAATTTCTATCTATTTATTTTTATGAGGATTTACTCTGCTACCAGCTGCGACTCTCCTTCGTCTATAGTGAGTTCTGGGCGCAGAAGGGAAAAAGTGTGGGAATAGTGATTTGCAGAAAATGAAAATTATAATCTAGAATGAAAAAGGGGCAATAAAATACATTTCATAAGCTGGCTGGCTCACCGAAGTTGAAACTAGGCGATTGGAGAGTCATGGCGTTGCGTTGTTGGCACGGGAATGCGTCCCTCGCTGCTTGAAAAAGGGCTGGGTGAGCGATAAGCCTAGCAGTTTTGCATGTGAGTCCCGTCACAAGCCTTGCAAGTGGAATCCTCATAGGGTACCACGTAAGTACATAAAACAGTGCTCTCGCATATAAAGGCTTCATGGCATCAAATTCTGCATTTCAACTACAGCCACATTCACGAACTTTCAAATCTTAGATCCCTCAGATTCTCCCTCCCATCATTCTAACCTGAAGATTAAGATAAGAATTGAAGTGTGGAAAAAATAGTTTTCATCAAATAATGCTTTGAAGTTTATTTTATATTTTTTAAAGAACGCTTTTTTTCTATTTGCTCCCATTATTATTACAGGCTGTTTTATAAAAATGACATTAAACAACGATTTTTATCAAAAATACAACACACTGTGATCAAGAATTATCACCCCTCTATGTTCACTGTGTTTAGCAATATAATAAAACTCTGGTTGTGTTGTTGAGCATGTGATTGGTAGAGATAGCCCTAGTCCCTAACTGCATGCCAACAATGACAAGGTGTGTCATTACTGAGGCTACTGCTATGATAAAACACCTAGGTCTGTCCATTTTCTGTCAATGAAAAGCTCAACCTTCTGTTCTAGCTCAATTGTGAATCGACCCCCAAAGTCAAGGAGTCTCTTGTTCTTAAGTGTTTTACTTCTAGTGGTTTCATGCCCGGGCAATCTGTGTTAACCAAATCATATCAAAAACGAAAATTATTTTAGAACTCTTCTCTCTAATTATTAAAGCAGGTGATTGTGGAAGTTCAAAATGGTAATTATAATAAAAAACAAGAATTCTGTTGCAACCAGCGCGTGTATATGCATTTATCTTGCTAGGCATATGTTCTCAACCGCTTGAACAGCCAACAGTTGCTGAATCTTCTTCACAGCAGCTGTCCTTTTGGGTCACCATTTTAATATAATTCTTCCCTTTAGAGAGCACCATGTGTCGTACTGGTGCATCATGATTTGACAACATGCATTAATTCTCTTCAAAATTGATGTGAAAAGTACTCCATTATTTAGCCTATAACTGATCTGTACAAACTGTGAATGAGAAGAGGAAAGTGTTAATCCCACCTCGCTTAATAATATTAAAATTAAATTAACTAAATCTACATTCATTTAGCCTAGCGTCAGCATGAACCAGTGTGTAGGAGGAGTGGGAGTCCAGCAATGCACTGCACTGAACTTCAAAAAGTTGCAAACATTGTGGGCAGAAATGCCATTTGTCTGTGGCTTCGTATGAACAGTAATCAACCACCTTTGCTAATTTTGGTTTTACCCAAAGAATTACTTTCCACGGTTATTTAGGGATAAATGCATCATGTGCAATTAGCTACCATATTCTGAATGATTAAGGGGAAATATGACGTGATTAAGCTTTTCATTGCATAAAATACGTTATTCAACTTGGATAAAACTATTTAACATCCTCCCATGTTACTGTTACCTAGCGTCTTATATTGTGTTACAGTGCACAGGGAATGGTTGCCGCAAAACGTGTGCCTCTGATGATCTGGACTGTTACGTTCTAGACAACAACGGGTTTATAATACTTTCGGAGAAACCAGAGCATACGGGCATATTTTTTGGACAGGCTGATGGAACAATTATGGATTCACTAGTGCAGGATGGAATATACAAAAGAGTTCCTATAATGGATTACCAGGGTGCTTGTTTTGACTCAAGATCTCACTTCAGCGATGCCTCCAGAAGAACAGTACGTCGATAGACTGGAATCTTTGTTAAAGGATTCAATTTAACGTGTGCTTTTGTGTTTTTGTATTTTCTTCTTACTGTCCTTGAGGGTAGTCACTATCTATCGAGTCTTGTAGGCAACAGTTGCTTTCCTATCTCACATTCAATCCTGGTAGTGTACTCCTTCATATTTGTCGCTCATTCTGCTTAGACCTTTGTCTTCCTCTAGTTCAAGTCGGCTTTGTTGTGAATAATGCTTAACACGTTCGCTGCTCATTTGTTAGGCAGCTTGCATTATTTTGGCACCTCATAGTCACTAAGCTGGACTGCATGTGCAAGGTGTGTGACGAGCACATTGAATTAAATTTTAATCTAATGGTCCACTGGTTGATTCTTCCTGTATGTCCATACCGATCATAAGGATGTCACGAAGTTTAAAAATGTTGCTGACAAACGAACATGGAACAATATGAAAAAGTTCAGAAATTAGGACTTACATCGGCCGTATTTTAAAATAACCTGAACAAACTTTGAGAAATGCTGCAAAGACCGCAAATGTGAAAAGAACTGGTGCAAAACACATCGGAAACGAATCACTAATGCGTGATAGCCGTTTTTATACCTTAGGAGATCCCATCTTTGACTTGGGACTTGGCCTGCATGATATTTGAAGTTGAGCTAATTTGAGTTGAAACATGTTGAGCTAATTGACCAGTCTGGCGAATAAGGGAGAACGTTTTACCAAGGCATAGCCCCTCACATGCCTTGCAGACACTCAAATATGCAAAAGTGTTAAGCTCAGTCGTCCTTCCCTAGCCGTCTAAGAAAGTCCACCTCAGACCACTCAGCTTTTTGAAGTCGACGTCAATTACTTTGTTCAATTCGCAGACCTTCAGTCACAGGTCTGGATGTCTCTTTACTAGCTTGCCATACTTTCCTTGTTTGTGATCACAAACTGTTTTGAGAATTTACCTTGCATCGTACTGAGGTGTCTGAGTAAAATTGGTTGAGAAGGGTGGTGCTCTTTTAATTCTTATACCTCCCCCCTCAGGGTCGACAACCAACAATGACTAATCAGTTGGGGGTTGAGCCAACAAGTATTGATCACCATCTTCTATAATTTGTCTTGATCTACTGACTCATTCCGTATGGGACAGTATAGAGATTTGCTGGAACTGTATAATTCAAACTCTTGGGTACTGAGCAATTGTTTTATTGCTAGGCATTTCTGACATGCCTAGGTAAGACTCGGAATTCCTCACATTGGTAATAATTGAGGAGTGCAACCCAGCATCCATAAGAAACAATGAGTGTAGGAGTTCTTTCACAACATCTTCACTTCAGCTGCTCCTTTAGTTCAGGCTCTGGTAGTTCACTTTGAGGATGGCCTTTTTACCACCCATTAATGTCATTTCACAATTTAGTCATACTAATGTAATGTTTTAGGCGATTGTAGTCTTACTACTCTTATTTATTAAAAGTAATACGTCCCTATTTTGTAATATTTTAGATGCCTTGGGAACCAATGCACTGGTTGCTTCAATGGTTCATTAGTAGAGTGTTGTGGTTGATTGCACAAACTCAGATTTTCGCAATGTTACAACCCAGCTCGAGCCATGCACAAGATGAAGAAGGTATGTACGACTTTAGATAGCAAATAGTTCTACAAAGTAAAGCTTACACAGGCCCCAGAGTTTCACAGGGTTTAAAAAGTTTTCACCCTTATTCCTTTTCCGTCTTTATTAACTTGAGGGCATGTAATATACACTTTTTTCCTTGCTAGTTAACACGTTCACTGCGGATGTCGACACGTAGTCGACAAATGAGACCCCTTCCCCCCGGCGGACGTCGACTACCTGTCGACATCTCCCATCCCTTATTTAGATCAACCTCAAAGTTGCCGCGCAGAAAATCGGTTTTGAATAATAATCGCCGCAGTGAACGTGTTAAGTATGATCACTACAGTTGTAGTACACAGTTCTGTCCCTACCTGCCACAATGTTTGGTGGAATGCTCGCCTTTTCCAGTTTGAGAAAAACATGGTAATGTATGTAGTCCCTTGGTTACCACCGCTCACTCAACTCTTTCACCTGTATCTTTTTTTTATTTTCTAAATCTCTTACTTGCCTCTCTTGGTTGCACACTATTCATTCTTATATTATTAGTATTTTGTCACAGTATGGAGGATTCCCTACAGCACGGCAACAATACTTGCTGAGGTGAGCGCAAGAAGCTCTGACAACTTCTGTAGCTTTGAAGTATTATAGTACGGGTAACCCCCAGCGACTCTGTGTTTCTCAGTACCAGATAAATTCGTTGAGCGTGAGATTCGTTTTTTAAAAAAGTTTTATTCGAATTCCCCCAAATACTTTACAATAGAAACACACGAACTATGGAGATGGAGTGAAAGAAGTTAACAGGATCGTTGGAGGGAACCAACTGCCCCGACGCAAGGAGGTGTCCTAGCGAAGAAAAGTAGCTTAAGGGGGGAAAAATGCACGCTGTGCATTTTTATTTTGTGTTCAGCTTTTTATGACAATATAACTTACCTAATTTGTAACAACATATGCTGTATGGTGAATCCATGGCTGCTCATTGGTCTACAACAAGCAAAGTAAAATAGGACCATTGGCAAGTTCTAGCAAAGCTCCCTCAGTAATCCCGAATCAGTTAACAACTCTAAATAAACCGTTGTGTAATTTTTTTTTTTTTTTTTTTAGTATTTTTTCATTAGGCCCCAGCATTGGCCCTTTATGTGAACAGCATTACCTTCTCACTAACTTCATGCAATTTACATTTCAGTGGATTTCGAAGTTTTTTTTTTTTTAAATTTTGTAATTACCACATCAGTATGTCAGTGAACATCAGTCTTGCTGCTTTAATGTGGCACAGACTAATTTGGGTTTTTGTTAGATTGCACAAACTGAGAAACAGGAAATGTTGACCCCTCCCTCCACCAAGTACAAAACTATTGTTTTTCTGCCAAACAATAATTTATAAAAAATGTATCCTAATATAACATACATGGTTTTTTAATAGACTCATGTAAGGTTTTAATCATCGAGCGTGCGTAATAAACTGCTCCTTACAGTGGATGCACTTTATTGGGGAGTTCTGTGGCGTAGCGTGTAGTTCTTTAGCAAACTAGAATCAGCAATGGAAGTGCTTCTTCTATACCAGTCAAAGTAAAGATTGGTTCAATATAGAGGCAGTTAGTGAATGCTTGGTCATCAATTATGCTTAAAACTAACATCTTGTTTATGTTAATGTCATTCTGAGACAGAGCTATGCCTCAAAATAGGAAACGTTCGAGTGAATACCATGCTAACTACGGTTAAGAAAATGTTTGATGAAAGAAATAAAGGCAAGGTTAACTGTTCTATGGAGTATTTTCTAAGACTGCCTTGAATGTCTTTAGAATTAACTCTTCTCAACTCATAGCTAAAAGCACTCACTAGGAGCGTGATCTTCATAATACATTACGACATGTTTATTTTACAGGGCCCATATATTCAGATTATGAAACCAATAATGAATACAGTACAGATGATTCTCCTAACCCTTCGACTTCTCCCACTAACAAGCAGCCCGGCCACAGAGGAAAGCCATTGGAGCACGCTTTTCCCCCTGTTCAAGTAAGATTATCGTGCAAATATAATTGACACACAGGGATGCGAATTGTTACATAAAAATTACTTGAGATAGGGTTACACTGGAGGGGTTACCATTGTTGAGAACGTCAGTAGTAGTTAGATTATCCGCCTGTTACGCGCTGTAGTCTAGTTTTGTTGAAGTTGGTGGCGCTGCCTGGTTTTTTTGTGATTAACGAGCAGGGAGGTTTTCTTGGGCATTCTGTTGAGGCACGCGTAAAATTTGAATGTATTTGTCTAGTCAACTTCGGTTTTGGCCTTTTATATCTAAATTCATTTTAATGTGTTCTTTCGTTTACGTCTTATAGTAAAGTTCTTTGTATTATCGGTCGAGTTCGTGGTTGTTGTTTATGTGCTAGAGCTTCATATCCCTTTTCCGTCGTTAGTTTTCGACAATTTTTTGGCATCCCTTGTGGGGAATGAAGAAGAAATAACAATCTCTCGAAATAGAATTCGCGCCGAAGAACGACGTTCATCGATTGGCTACGCACGACGTTGATAAGTTACCGATTTTGACATTTTATGTGGTAGACAATTATTTAGCATGTCGAAACAGATTAAGAAACGCGTAGTGTGTAGGACGGCGTTTACCCGGCTCTACAACACATTAATACCCCTGTTAGAAAGTCAACCTGTTGACATCACAGTTGTTTCAGCGAAAGTTCGAGTATTACAAAATAAATACGAAGAGCTGACTTCCTTGAATGAGTTAATTAATGAGGAACTGTGTGAGACGACCGCGGATGAAGATTTTGAGAATGTTATGCTGGCTGAGACAGATACCTGCATGCAGTATGAAGAAAATTATCATTCTATTAAACTAAGATTAGAAGAATTATTGAAACCCCCAGCTTCAGTTGTTTCTGTTGCATCTGATGGCATGGAAAATAGGATGAAAATGAGACTACCAAAGATTGAACTTAGACATTTTGATGGAGAAATTTCTCAATGGATAGGTTTTTGGTCTCAGTTCAAAAGTGTTCATTACGGTGGTTCATTCTCTACAGAGGAGAAGTTTCAGTATCTGATACAATCAACGAAACCGGGTAGTAAGGCTAGAGCTCTTGTAGACAGTTTCCCTCCATCCGCCGAAAATTATGAAAAGGCTATTAAACAACTCAAGTCTCGGTTCGGTCGTGATGAATTGCTCATCGAACACTATGTTAGAGAACTGTTGAGCCTAGTGCTATTACATGCTACAAGCAAGAGTTCATTGAGCTTGACCCAGTTGTCGGATCGACTAGAAACCCAACTCCTAGCTTTGGAAAGTCTTGGTGTAACGTCAGAGAAATACGCCTGTATGCTATATCCCTTAGTTGAATCCGCATTACCTGAAGATGTATTACGTGACTGGGAACGGTATCGGAAAGCTGGGCCATCCATTGAAAGCGAGACCATGGCAAATGCTGATGGGTTGATGGATAAACTGCGTGCTTTCCTGAGAAGTGAGGTAGAGAGCGAGGAACGGGTTTATGCTTCTAGAAGTACGTTTAAAGCCACCAAAGATCCCCGTAATTCAAATCCTCACTTTAAAAAGCCTACTGGGAACCATAAAGTGGCAACTGCTGCTGATCTCGTGAGCTTTGAGTCTGCAGGTCAATTGTCTCCTAAATGTATGTTTTGTAGTGGCCTTGACCATTCCACTGAATTTTGTTTCAAGGCCCGGGTGATGTCTGCTGATGATAAGTATAAGCAGTTAAGATCTAAAAAAGCATGTTTCAGGTGTCTAGCTGCTTATCATGGAAAGCGCCGTTGCAATAGAGAAGTGCGTTGTTTGGTTTGCTCCAAGGGACATTGTACCTCCATGTGTCGTGATACCGAGAAAGTGAATAAACCCGGAGAGACTAGTCCATCACACGACCCTACAAAGGAAATAGAGCATAGTTATAGTAATATTAATTGTGCTCCCATTTTGATGCAGACTCTTCAAGTACAGGTGAAAGGAGAAAAAATGGTGACGGCTCGAATGATGATTGATACTGGCTCTCAGCATAGTTATGTAACACGCAGGCTTGCAAACCTGATGAAATTTGTATCCATTCGAAGTGAGAATTTAGTTCATGCCCTATTTGGTGGAACAACTACAAATGTGGTCTCTCACCCATGCTATAAAATTCGATTGAAGAGCTTGACTAATGAATTCTCGTGTAATTTTGATGTTTTGGAGTCCGAAAACATCTGTCATGCTGTACCAGCCATTCCCAAAGGTCCCTGGTTATCTGAATTGAAAGATTTGAATATCTCTGTGACTGATACTGATCAAGGACCCATTGATATACTTGTTGGCTCTGACGTAGCTGGTCGATTATTCACAGGTCAGAAGCATGTGCTGAAATGTGGGCTTGTGGCATTAGAAACAAGCCTTGGGTGGACTATTATGGGTCGCTTACAAAAAGAGCCCTCAGACTACATGCTAAATGTGACAACAATGTGTGCTTTAGACCTTTCCCCTTCGGAAATTTGGCGCCTTGATATAATTGGAATAAGGGAACCAGCAGACGTGAGCACTCAAGAGGAGGCGCAGACTGCCGCACGAGAGCATTTTTTAAAAACTGTAAAGGTCTTACGTGATGGGCGATATGAGGTATGCCTCCCCTGGCTCAATGGTCATAAATCATTGCCTTGTGGTTATAGGATGGCCATGAGTAGGTTGGAAACAACGGCAAGAAAACTTAACTCCTCGGGATTATTCGGAGATTATGAGGCTGTTTTTAATGACTGGCTGAATGAAGGAATAATTAGCGAAATTCCAGCTATGGAGTGGAATAAGGGCCATTACCTACCTCACCGAGCAGTTTTAAAGGAGGGAAGCACAACAAGGATACGGCCTGTTTTCGATGCTTCAGCTCATGAGGCTGGGCAGCCAACTCTCAACCAGTGTCTCGAGAAGGGCGAAAATCTCATTGAACTCATCCCATCTGTACTTCTTCGATTTCGATTGGAACCCATAGGAATAATTTCAGACATCCGTAAAGCATTCCTACAAATTTCTGTGGCTGAATCAGACCGTGACTTCTTGAGATTTTTGTGGCGTGACAGGTCTGGAGAGCTCAAAATTTATCGACACAACAGAGTTGTTTTTGGTGTCACGAGCAGCCCATTTCTGCTTGCGGCAGTAATTGACCACCACTTGACCAGGTGTCAACAAAGAGTTGAAGTTGAGACTGCTCCAGATGATTTAGATGTAATTGCCAAACTTCGCCGCAGTCTTTATGTTGATAACTGTGTCACCTCAGTCAATAGCCCTGCAGAGATGGAACAATTTATTAAGAAGGCCAAACAAATATTCCAGAAGGCCTGCTTCGATCTCAGAGGGTGGGAGTGGTCGGACCCAACATTATCTAGTAGCACACACACCCCAGTCCTCGGTGTTCTCTGGGATCGAAAATTGGATGTTTTAAGACTCAACCCTCCAAAACATGAGAATTTTTATGGAAATGAGGTCACCAGGAGAACCGTCCTATCAGCGTCACAGAAAATATTTGATCCAATTGGTATTTCTCGCCCACTACTGTAATACCAAGATTAATAATCCAAGAAAGTTGGCTTGATGGTGGTACATGGGATAGCCCATTGAAAGAAGAAAGTAAGAGGGCATTTCTTCGGTGGATAGCAGAGGTACCTGCCTTAAATGATGTAGAAATTCCTCGCTGGGTTAGGACATCACAGAGTCCCAATAACATTACCTTACATACTTTCTGTGATGCAAGTCAGAAGGCTTTTGCTGCTGTTTCCTTTTACGAGTGGAAGTGGAGGAAAATGTATTTGTTAGATTGATAGCAGCTAAGTCACGAGTATCACCTGTCAAAAGAGTGACGATCCCACGATTGGAGTTACTGGCAGCTACCATTGGTGCTAGATTGGCATCGAGCATTTTGAAAGAAATTGGCCCAATGGATTGCTATTTTTGGAGTGATTCCACCACAACATTGAGCTGGATTCGTCGTGAAGAGCCTTGGGAGTATTTGTCTTCAACCGGGTGAAAGAAATACGCAAGCTCACTCGTCAAGAGGATTGGTACCATGTTGCTGGTATCCAAAATCCAGCTGATCTTGCTAGTAGAGGATGCAACCCTGTGGCACTATGCAAATCTAAATGGTGGGAGGGACCAGAATGGCTCCTGAGTCCTCCCTCAGAGTGGTCTTTGTCTGAAAGTACTCCTGATGAGAATGAAATTCAACAAGAAAGGAGGAAAATGGCCACAACTATGATAGACTGCCCTTCAAGACTGAACACTACCCTATTCAACAAGTTTTCTAGCTATTCCAGAATTATAAATATTGCATGCTGGATGATACGATTTTTGTTAAATAAGTACACTGAACAAAAATTAACTGAAAACACACTTAGTGTATCTGAGATTGATCGAGCTGAGAGATTAATTCTGCGTATGGTACAGGATGAGTCCTTTGAAGGTGTTAGTGACAAGGCTTTGAAGAAGCTGAAACCTCAGGTTGACCAGCATGGACTCATACGCCTTAGGACTAGAATTTGGGCAAGGAAGGACAGTGAAGATTTCCGTTCTCCGATTATTCTACCTTCTAATCATGAAGTAGTGGCCAAATTGATAATGGAAGCCCACAAGAGGAATGGTCATGTAGTGGGGCAGAATTTGCTCAACCTTTTACGAGAACGATTCTGGGTCCTTAGAGGCAGGCAAATTGTCAAGAAAGTGACTGCTGATTGTACTGTGTGTCAGCGTTTCCGAGCCAAGTCCCTAGAAGTTGAGAGTCCACCCTTACCCGAAAATAGAGTGCGGGATGCTAATGTGTTTGAAGTAATAGGTACTGACTTAGCTGGACCTCTATACCTTTCCAATGGTGAAAAGGTTTGGATTTGTATCTTCACATGTGCAGTGTACAGAGCTGTTCATTTTGAGGTGGTTTCTTCTCAGTCTACTGAATCTTTTAAATTGGCTTTTCGGCGCTTTGTTGCTCTACGAGGAAGACCAAGCGTTGTTTATTCGGATAATGGTCGCAACTTTCACGGTGCCAATAGTGCTCTACAAGGTGTTGACTGGGATCAAGTTGTAGCTGAAGGAGCCATAGACCGTATTGATTGGCGGTTCAACCCACCCAGAGCTGCATGGTGGGGTGGTTTTTGGGAGCGTTTGGTGGGTGTTCTTAAGGTTTCCCTGAGGAAAATCCTGGGACGTGCCTCTCTTCCCTATGAGGAGTTAATGACATTGGTCTATGAGTGTGCTACATATGTGAATAGGAGACCAATCACCTATGTATCAGAAGATCCCAATGATCCAATCCCTATTACACCTCAGATGTTCCTTCAAGAAATCTCTACAAATGGAGTTCCTGATCTTGATGCAGTGGATGCGAGTTCTATGAAGAGGAAACTACGGAGAAGACTTCAATTGAAAAATGAACTTCATAGTCGTTTTAGGAGTGAATATTTGGGTCAGTTACATCTCATGGTGGGAGGCTTCAAGAACAAGAGAAGCCCAATGGTTGGAGAAATAGTTCTCATCGGCTCCGATGTAGAAAAGCGCTTGGAGTGGCCACTTGCTGTTATCACAGAATGCATCCCAGGCCCTGATGGAAAGTGTCGTACTGTAAAACTGAGAACAGCTAACGGTCAGCTGACACGTGCAGTACAGCATGTCTTTCCATTGGAAATATTTCCTGACAGTTCTGATGACCTAAACGAACAACAAACTCCAGTTTTGAACTCTGAAAACTATAATTCTCCTAGGAACTCTGCAGATGAACCTAATGTTTTTCCTAATGATGTGGAACGGAAGACTGAAAAAAGGAAGAGATTGGTGCAAAAGTTAGTAGTGAAAGATTGTGCAACACGTTGTGGGCGGAAGGTGAAATTGCCTGTTAGATATGTCATTTAAATTGTATTTCTTTTGTATGTTTCAGAGTATATTCAAATGTTTTGATCTCAAAATGTCATATTTTACAGAATTTTTTTATTGAATATTTTTCTTATTAAGTAACTATACGATGTAGATTTTGTTTCTAATTGTGATCGTGCCCAAATCTAGTAATGTAACTTCAATGTTTGATGTAAAGGTACTTGAGTCGTTATACTCCTCAGGTGGGAGTATGTTGAGAACGTCAGTAGTAGTTAGATTATCCGCCTGTTACGCGCTGTAGTCTAGTTTTGTTGAAGTTGGTGGCGCTGCCTGGTTTTTTTGTGATTAACGAGCAGGGAGGTTTTCTTGGGCATTCTGTTGAGGCACGCGTAAAATTTGAATGTATTTGTCTAGTCAACTTCGGTTTTGGCCTTTTATATCTAAATTCATTTTAATGTGTTCTTTCGTTTACGTCTTATAGTAAAGTTCTTTGTATTATCGGTCGAGTTCGTGGTTGTTGTTTATGTGCTAGAGCTTCATATCCCTTTTCCGTCGTTAGTTTTCGACAACCATCACAAATAGGGAATGATGTTTTGAAACAGCTCTATAGCTGATGATTTCAATATTTTCTAATACTTGCTATGTTGTATAAACTAAAAGTATTGTACTGCTACCAACGCGTGTGAAATAAAACTCAACCCTTCTAGTAATGTTCTCTCCTATTGAGCATGAAAAAGGAAAAACTGAAATTCAACAGTATTTTATCATCATAATATCTCAAAACTTCGTGGAATGATATAATTTGATACTTTGCCGGGTAAGATAAGCTGTAAGGTGTTTTGTGTCAGACATAACTACCTCAACATGGATTTAAACACTTTGAGCAGAACAAAGTTAGTTTTTCTTGGGGATTTTGAACAGTTGAGGATATTTGTGAACTATTGGACTAGTTGGTCGTCCCGCAATAATTTTAAATAATTATTTATTGAAGGCTTCTCACAGATATTCTACAACTGAGAAATAATTGACACCATAAATTACTAGGAGCCAGATTACTTCATTTTCCGAATAAATAGCCTCATCCCTGGTCTGTAATGCTGCGTTGTCATTGTTGTTTGAATTCATAGCATATTATTCTTCATTTGCCCATACAATAAACCAGTCTTGTTCATTTAGCTTCAGCTATAATGCAATGGTTCTAGGGGAATTCACACAAACGCTGATTTGTACATTCTTAATTGATATCAACAAGAAGACATTCTGGTCTTTTCTCCCACTGTATGTTAATAGAAATGGCTAAAGATAAAACAAAATTAATAGCAGCACATATGTCCAACTGAGCACAATTGGTAGGGTTGAACTGAAGAGTTTGGTGAAAGATCAACAATTAAATCTGTTCGCATTTTCAAAATATCTCTGGAATGGCTTTCGTGTGGAACCCTTCTTCAAACTATAACCCCAAAAACAATATCGTGGCTTTGAAAAGTATGTTAAATACTTACATTATCGCTATAAATCACGTTAGGGTTACTACAAGTAAACCATGCATCAGAACTAATTTAGCCAATACCTTCAATTAAGTGCTGATGTATTAATATGTTCTACTCTCTTACCAATAGTATTTTCGTATGAAGTCCTTATTTTTTGTTTTATTTTGTTATTCAGGTTCCATACTCACCATCCCTCACTCACCACTTTCATCACAACAGCTCATATCACGCAAGACCTTGCACCAAAAAAGTTGATCTTTATGTACTGCAGCCCGACCGCCTGAATAGTTCTGGGTTGAATAATCCTCTCAAAGGGAAACTGACTAATTGCCATGTAACAGGATGTGAAAGGTAAATTATTCCAACTTAAGCGTTTAGCTGGATATGACTTTTAGTGGCAGCGTGTGGTAAGAAAGTCAAGTCCGATCAGAATTCAATCATGTAAAACTGACAGAACCTCATGGTACAATTATTTAGACCTGAATTCTGACAGGCTGAAGAGCAGTAAATCTGGGGGAAACTGGCTGTGTATGTATCATTTTTCTGGAATTACCAAGCCATGCATGAGAATACTCTGCTTACACCAGTTTTTTGTTCAATACGCAATACTAATACAGTGAACTAGTTGGAGAACGCTAAGCTTTTAGCGTCTTACTGAATAGGTCAGTCTTCTAAACATGTACAGACTCATGAAAGCTCCAACCATAATGATTGATGAGGGAAGTGGGTAGAATTGCTTGAAGAGGAAGAAAGAAGCGCTACATACAAACCAAAGCATGTCTGTTCTATATGACTAAGGAACGTGGAAGAGCCCAAGAAAGAAGCCGTGTGAAGGCTCATATTTCCTTCAACTAATTAATTTTGACTTCGCTTTACAACAGCTTAACTATGAATTGTATTCACTATATGCCGAATCTTTAACATGTTTAATTTTGATAATGCAAAAAGTAAGGAAAGTGTATTAATTAACAAAAAAGTGTTCCTATATTCTGAAGTCTTCTGTGTCAGAAAGACTTTTGGTAGTTTTCCTAATCAACTTTGTCAGGTAACTGCTATGCTGATTGCCAATTGATATTGTACTTTGTTTTGCTGGTTCTTTTTCAGAGATGCAAAATAAGACTTCGGGAGTTGTCAGGTGGGGGGGGGGGGGGGGTACATTGATAAAAAACCAAGGTTCAAGAAAATGGCTTTAACACTTCTATTACACAGTTTCAGTAATATCAAGACTTGGTGTCTTCTAGTTATCCTCACCTACATTTTTCCCCATAATAAAAAAGCCGCGTAGTCGAATAACGTGTCTTTTTACCAATTTATGCCTAAATCTTCCCTAGTTGTATATGATGAACTAATGTACACGAAAAACACACTCGAAAATTAAATTTTAGAGTATTTTAAATATATTTTGCTAGTTTTCTCAAAAGCGACCAAGACGAATTTGATTCCTCTTTTGTACTTTTAACCAACCAATACCTACATTTAGTCTCCATAAACGTTTCTTGAGAACGAATTTGTATGAAGGTCAAGGTCTTGTCTAGTGTGTAATCGGCTGTACAAGAATTTGTATAGAAAATCACACCTGATAGGTTGTGGTATTAGCTCTGTGCGTCCTTGCTCCTCGAGACCCATATCTCTTAGCTACACGTGATGCTATACCACACTCCTGCCTATTCACACCTCGTAATTCAGGCTTCTCTCATAAGTCCATGTTGTAGACTATTGCAATCATATTCTCCTAAATATCATGTCGTTCACACTTATGGACCCAGTTGGAGGTTTATTTAGCTGTTTTATTTTAGATGTTGAGAGGATTGATGTTAATGCCTGTAATTTATACTCTGTGCACATCCGTTGAATTACACATCCAGATTCTCGTGGTCCCATTCAATTTTGATTAGTAACATTCAACTTGACAGTAGTTGCTCTCTTTAAAAACAGAAGATAAGAAAGCCTGTATTACTTGAGCAGCATCAGAAATAGTAAAATACCAAAATATTCTAGTATTTTGGTTTATTATTCATTCTGAATAATAACCCTATGTTTTCGGTCACGAAAAAATTTTTACAACCCCCCCTCAAAATTTGATACTTTACGTTTCAAGACATGGGGATTCCAAATCTGCAATGTCCGTCTGCCGTCCCCTCGTCCACTGTCCTCCATCCACCGTCCCCCATCCCCCATCCGCCATCCCCTGTCCACCGTCCTGGCCGTTTTGTGCCTTTAACGTGGTCTAAAAAATTCGTTCTTTCGCACAAAAATCCCATTTGGTATCTAGTTGTGCCCGCCATCTCGGCAATCCGATGGGACGAAGCCCATGGTTAAAAAAATTAACGAAACGCAGTATAATCGCAAATAAGCCGTGTTTCGTTTCGCTTTCAAGGCCCGCTCGACTCGCAGCGCCCTTTGGACTCGCAACGTCCTGCCAATTGCCGTTCACTGGAAGCCCTCGTCCCACCCCTCCATCGGATCAGACGTTTACGGGCGCCTGGCGCCGGGGGAATATTTTTAATTTCCGTAGTTCCATTGTAGTCAGGTCATGTTTCGTGTGGTTTACTAGTTAGTATTCGATGCTGAATCGAATGGGATGGGGGAGCAGTAATACTAGTTCAAGCTGTTCATGAGAATAATAAACCATTGTGTAATAATTTGGAGGGTTTTATTATGAGGTATCAGAAAGCAACCAAACTGGTTGGAAATGTTTATCATCATTTATGTAGAGATGATTAGGCTGCTTCAGCATGGGTTGGTATTGATGGTGGAGCTACCTTTTCGTGATGATTAAGTGTTACAATTAGCCAGTAGATTTATACAAAAACCATCCGGTTAATTATGCATTGATAATATCCACTTTCCAATTTCTTCGCTTTTGTGAAGCTTGTGGAACTGGCGACGTACGTCCCCATTTTTCATTTTAAACGTTGTTACCTTCATATGTAGGATGTATAATGATAATAGCAATGAATATTTGAACTTTTCTTCGCTGTAAACCGTTAGTTACAATTTTACTCCTTGTCTGTATGTTCAAGGCCTTTTAGCGTGCAAAAGATTCGTCATAGTAATCTAATACTCCTCGTGGTGGACACTTTGTGCCCCTGTGGGACTAAACAGTTAGGAATCACGGCACATGAAATTGGTGGAGATGAGGGAGAAGTTCGGCAATGCCGACTTACCGAACAAGGCTATTACAGACGCAGGCCTCCAAAATGTATCAACTACCATCCTGAAGTAAGTTGCTTATCAAAAGCCTCTGCACAAATTATTGATGAAAATTTAATGCTTTTAAATTTTTGTAAAACACTTTAAAAAAAGTCCCTGTGAGCTGTTTTTAGCTTTGTTTACGATAAGTTTGATCTAGGAGGATGGATCATTCTAATCCCCTATCAGCTAAAAAAAAAGAAAAGAAAATATAGTTGTGTGCCTGTGTGGTGTGTGTTTGACCTCATGAGGTGCAGCCATGTTTTAGTCAGGCTATACGGCCTTTGCTATCACCTTCCTCCTTCAACCTCCTCTTGGTGGTCTATGGTCACATTTTACAGGGGTGGAACACTCCTATCCATTAACCATCAGCAGGAGTGCCTAATTTTCCTCCGGACTGGCTGACTTCTGTTCTGGAAAATATATGCCGTGTCCACAAGCTTACCTTCCTGTGCCATAAGCTATACTGAAAACGAGTCTCATAACCTCTGGTGGCCCATTGGCCCTGAGGGCTATCAGAGAGGTGTATGGACACGAGCCTCCTCACCATTCTTTTCTTCCTCCTACACCCCTTCCAGTTTCACCATGATGAGTGGCCAAGCAATCTAGAATGCCAGAGGTCCCACATATTGTAAGCCGTGCCCTCACTATTTTTTTCAAGAAATTTAAACAGTAAACTCGGCTCATTTTCACAGTTCTTAACTGGTGTTCATGATGTTTTGTTTCATTCTATTAAAATGTGGCTCTAATTGAGAAGTTTCTGTGGAATGTTGAATTTCCTTACAGGACAGGGAACACTGGGAGAAAAACAAAAATGTTTTTGCTATTGTTAGACACTGATAATATTTTTAGGCACAATTATCATATTCACAGTTACGTAAATTCGCTTTTCTTATTTCAGGAAATTGAAATTAAACAATGTGGAAGCGGAAGTATCTTAACATCATCGATTTTTACGTTTTGTTTACCTACTCTACTTCTGTTCTTGAGCACGTGATCTTAGACAAAACTTATATTTGGAATGTAATTGCTGCTAATATTAACTAATGCTGTTATCATTGCTGTATCGTAGGATGAAAATTTCCAAAGCCAAGATGGGAGTATGTATAGAATCAAATTTTCGTATTTAGACCTCGAGAAGACTATTTCTATTGTTAATATTGTGTATTTTGGTGCACTAAAAACATATCATCCTTTTGTTTAAAATTTTTGATAATTGAAGAGGAAAATGAACAGGGGTATTTGTACATTTATAATATAGCGTTATGAGTATGTACCCTTCATTACGTGGCAGAACAGAAAGGAGATTTGTGCGCGAATGACAGAACCTTCCTTGAATCATTTTCATTTCGAAATATTAAACTACTCGAGAGAGTGGTGACATGTTGAATGAAGATTTTGCACCTCTTGCCATAACGCACTGCTTACATTGTAATGGTCAACCATCAACATTTAATGGTTATTTATTCTAGTCACGTTTCCACTATTAAATACTGAAACGTTACTATTCGCTTGTGAGGCCTAGTTAGGCACGACTAACCACAATGTTGGAGATAAATGAGAAATGTTTATTTGCGGATTCCTATTGAATGGCAGAAGTATGGGTTTTCGATTTTCTAAATTATTCGAACATGTTAGCCAAAGAAAAAATGTACATATTATAGGTGCCTATATGGTATTAGATTAAATACTACGAAAACGCTTGAAAACCATGTGTACATATTTTGATGCCCCAAGTGTTTGTGATTGCGTGACCGACCCTATAAGAACACCTCCAGTCTTTAATCACTTGTTCCTCTATAGTGGGAGGGTATCTCATTGTTTGATTAGACTCATTCAAGTATTTGGGAAAACCTAATCATTTCATCCTAAGTACGTATATAAAAGCATAAAAATAACTTTCAACATAGATGCCTCTGAGTTGCTGACTATTGCAGTTGGAAAAAACTTATTTTCAATTTGTAAATATTTCAACAAACAAATAAATAAAATTATGAAATTTTTTAATATTGTATTTTACAATTTTAACTTGTAAAGTTTGTTTAAAAAACGCGGATTTCGAAGTCGATTATTGGAGAGGAACCATCGTGAACGTTCCTCAGTAGTTAATATCGAAATCATGAGCGTAGGTTTTGAATCTGTTAAAAATTTTTTACTATTATATAGTTAATGAATTGTTTATTGGATTCGCAAAAAATTTTATAGGAACACGAACTGATTGTAAATATTTTAGTAGGATAATGTACATTTAAGTAATTACTACAACTATTTGTTGATGTAAAAAATTTCTGACACATAATCAATTGACAATAATTTTGTATTATACTATTTCAAAAGTGATATTATTACGATGTAAGATATTTCTAATTAAATTGAAATGGTTTGTGCGTTCATTGCGCGTTTTATTTTTCCTTACGTACTTTATGTTTGAATGTCTCGGGGTCTAGTTGTCTATGGGTTGGTGAAGAAACTATGGCACCCAAAAGAAAACGTGGCTGGGAGGATAGTTGAGAATGAAAGTGCCAAACTGATATCCTTCTCAGAGTATGAACGTTACTACCAACCGAACCTGTGAACAATAGTTTGCTAACAAAACCATCTGAATGCGGTAGTAGGCGATCTGATAATACGTACTTCACTTATAACCGAACAATTTTAGCAACTGAATAAACTATGAACAAAGGCCACTAGGCAGAGGATTAATGTTATATGGTCACTGAATTCGATCACACTAAAGAAGTAAAGTGCTATTACTCAAGAAAACGAGAACCAAAATCGAGAGTAGAATAGAGAATAGCAAAAATATCTGGTGCGTTGCAACACATAACTTTCCTTAGCTCGACGTCAATTCACTTGTGTTCATAGCTCTTTCTACTTACTCAATTCATTTATCACTCAGTTCATTTGAACTTGGTCAAACATCTCTTCACGGCGGTGGATAGCGGTAGTGCTTATAGTTCCGCAATTTATTGTGCTGCTCATACTCATTCCCGTACTAACAATGAAACACAGAATATTAATACATACCACGATTGCACACAGTAGTTAGTCAACTGGCAATGTCCATTTTCACCAGTAATTAGAACCAGGGTAAAAAATACGAAATGTGACAATTTCAAAAAAATTCTTTTAATTATACCCCCCTGTCATTTATCAAGGAAAGATGGTATTTGATATTTGATGTTATACCAAGGCCCAAGCGACGTGCGAGTTCCTGGTTTTTGAACGGGGAACCACATATCATTCGGTTGAAGATATTCTGTGGAAGCAACACTAGACGTTAACCCCCAATCTTCTTTCACAATATCTGCTCCCTTTTCGGCTATCATAATAGCTGGCGCATTAGTGTTGCCGCTAACAATTTTGGGCATTATCGAAGCGTCTATGACTCTGAGGTTGTTTACACCGTGTACATTCAGCCTAGGATCCACTACAGCTTCTGGATCATCAGGCGGGCCCATCTTACAGGTTCCAACAGGGTGATAGATGGTCATTGTGTAATGCTGAGCCTGTCGAAGAATGAAAACCCAATAATCTTTATTATTTGAAACATACTAAATAATTTACTCAAATCATTTCTCAACAATATTTAAACGTTGTCGAAAGATCAAAATAATACACACATCTTATAGATGTTAATGATAAAGCCGGAAGACGTGAACTAAAGTGGAGATTGTCAGCTGATCTCATAATCTCACTTTTAATTTACTTTACCCCTACTCTACAAAGTGGAAAGACAAGTTACATAATGCGGCGAAAAAACGTGTTAGTTTTCTTCAGCTCTTCACGTTCCAAAGTGTGTTGGGTGCAAACACCATTTGAGAAAATGGTTTGTGAGATTGAGATGAACTTCTCATCCCAACTTTCGAACATCTTAACATTGGTCTAACATACACAATGTTTCAACACTATCGAAATTGGAAAAAAAATTATGATAGAATTCCGCTTTTGAGATCAATTCAAATGAGACGAATTTCAGATTGAATGACACAAGGGACAATTCTATGAAAACTTGGTCGTAATATATGTTGCTCATGGCACGCTATCTGCCAAAGGGAGACAAACATGAAGTTTCTACGAAAGCATGCTGGGATGAAGACATCTGGTGGCACCACGAAGTATTTTGTCGTTGAAACAAACAATATGGAGGGTTCACAACGTCAACATACAAACTATTTGCTCACCTGACACTTCCAATAATCATCTGACAGAAATTGGTATTCTGCACAACCAGGACAAATTCCATCGTGAAGTTTTGCTTTAAAATATTGGAATGGCGGGGTTTGTGAGAGTTTGTACGTAATTTTTGCTCCTTCAATCTACAAAAAAAAAAATTAAAGTTGGTATACAAAAAGGGAGGCAGAAAGGAGATTAATAGAAGGCATACACATACCATCACTTTCATGTCTTCGGGATCTGAGAAATATTTAGGATCAATGAGTGGATATGATAGTGGATTTTTGTCCTTTAACCGTATGACACCTCTGCTTTTAGGCCGCAAAAGGAGTGGAATAATAGTGACTGAGTCTTTATACAAAATTGGTTCAAATACGGAAGCGTAGTAATCGTCAGTAAGACCGTTGTTTCTTCTACCAAAGATTCCTCCGTCTGTGTTATCTCCAGAGCTTGCAAATAGCAATTGAATGTCTGGCCAATCGTCACTAGCATTGGCAAACCTTGAAAAAGAACATTCAAATGTTAAACGCAGCTGAGCAGAGTTTGTTAATTAAATTATGAGCGAATGAAAATACGACATTTTTTATCCGTTACTGGATCCATTGTATTTCATGTACATACGTGGGTAATACATATTTTGCGTGTTATCAAGCCTTGGTAAGTAGAGTTAGTGGGTATAACGAGGTACTCTTATGACGACATTAATTGTTCGGTTCATTGTATTTATTTTAATAGAGAGTGGGTGGAAAGAACTAGTTGCAGTTTCAGTAAAATTTCAAGGATTTGGCACTTTTGAGAGCAGACGTGTAGGTGATAAATGGTTGCTAATCTGGAATATTGTACCACCCACCTTTCTCAAATATGTTTTAAACTGCATTTGATTTCTAGCTCAAAATATTAGGTAATGTCTAAGTGAGTTTTTGGTAGAAATCGTAGAACAAGCCAAACAAGTCAATCGTTCAATCATTCATTAAAAAAATAATTGGTGTTATTTACAATGAGCCAAAAGCTTGAAGGCCTATTTCTAACAGCTGCATCATCCATGGACAACCATAGCATATTTATAGATGTGATGTCACAAGAATTTGGAGTCAGTGTTTTGTACTATGATCGTGTTTATTCTCCAGTACAATTTAACATACATGCAGACATTGGAAGCACCACGCACAGTTGTACCATGAGATGCCTCATTTGTATGTTGCCAATAAAGAAAAAGTAGCATGATAGTATAGTGTCCCAATTCTGTCCAGAAAAGTAAGGTGTATTCAATGTTTATTTAGAAATGGGTTCGAACTAAATGAGAGTTTTTTTCCAACTAATAGGAGTAGAGACAAATTCAAGTTCCCAGTACGAACTTAAGTCGAATAAAACAAATATATATATCAAATAGAACAATATTCACTACTGTACAAATATTAGTTTCTACGAGATATGTCCAAACTAAGCTAATATGGCTAGAAAACATGTCAGTACTACCAAACACACATGATTTGAACTACATCAAAGTTTTTTTTACTTTCGTATTTACTTGGTATTAACAAAGGCCATTGCTTCGGTAGTAGGCAGACCATACATGGGGCCAGACTTTTCAAATACGAACTTCCTCAGAGTGTTGATTGTAAGTAGTCGGGGAAGGACACAAGCTGCTCCTACTGGCCTCATTTTTTTCGGCGAATCAATCAGATAAGTTATACCACCCATAGCAGCGTGATCTTGTAAATTGCTACCAACACCACTCAGTGGCACACGCACTGATATGCCTATTTCACTCAGATGCTCTGGTGGGCCAATGCCGGACAGCATTAAAATCTGAAGAAAAAATAAAACGAGAATTAGATTTGGCTGTTAAGGCATTTCAGGTATTCCTCATTAAGTGAGAGTGCAGATGGACACTTTCAATTCCAGAAACCTTTGATCAAAAACAATTACTATTATCGGAGGAAAGGCAGTTGAAGTAGCACAAAGTCAGACGTAGAAACGTCCTCAACTTAACAAAGAAGATAATTTTTTGTTGTTGTAAAAACGCTTACTGTACTGTACAATACTAATTAGAAATTCAGCCATATTTTTTTACTATGCTAAGAGATACAGTCGTCCACTCCTCATACTAACTCACACTTCTCCCTCCCTTCTGCTGCGCCACATACTTTTTAACATAAAGGTTTTTCACCAACTCACTGAACCAGATCATCAATATCTTCCACCCTGCCTGCTGGCCAAGCATCCATCCGTCTTCTCAAGTGTGATTGTAAATGTTCTTTCACTCAAGTTCCTTTCCTTGTTCTCTGCATGCAAGTTCATAATACGGTTGTTAATTCTGTCCCATCTAAGTTCATGAACCAGTTCAATTGAGTGAGCAACAGCTCAAGTCAGATGTTCTGCATAGAAAGAACCAAGTAGCCAACAGTTGAGAGACGATAACTATTTATCAGACATGTTTCTCACTTCAGTTTTGCAGACTCAGACTTCATCTAAGTATTCAAAACTACTAAACGTTCATTATTAATCAACCAGATGGGTATAGTAAAGATAATTCGTTCAATTCTGAGTTCAATGATGTTGATTGTGAGGCACAAATTAATTTCTTTGAGGACTTGTAAAACGAGCATTTCTAAGATAGAAGGAAATGTAGTTTTAAAAAGTATTGGATTTAAGACTTATTTTCATACTAACCGCAAACTCAAATTTACCTGTGGAGAATTTATGGCTCCTGCTGAAAGGATAACTTCTTTCTTCGCAAACACTTTTATTCCTGACATGGAGAACCTCTGAAAGGAAACGCCCACAGCACGAGGTGTCTTACTATCATTGGATAATAAAATTTGTTCAACGTGCGAATACAAAAGCACATGCAAGTTTTTCCTGTGGTGAATAGGACGGAGAAATCCTTTGGCTGTACTGCAACGAAGGCCTGTAGAATAATGAATCGACATTTATACGACACTTTCTAGACAAAAAACTTAGGTAACTTGTGCGAAGCATGACACACCTTTCTGCCATCTCCCTAAATTCTGTGATACGTAATTTATATCTTCTATCAAACCATTTTTTAAAAATGTAGGTATTTTGAAAAAAATAGAAAAACGTTCAAACTTGTATTCTTTTATACTTAGAACTTAGTATCAAAACCACACTTCTGTTGCGTGCAGTTAATCATTCAAATCCTTAATAAAATGTTGTGTATAGTCATTGCTGTTGCTTTATTTTACGCTGGTATCACAAACAATTCAACCTACAGTTGAGCCTTTGCATTGTGGTAGCTGTTCTTGCTCTTCAGATGGATGCCTCCCTAAATTCATTTCTAACCCATACGAAATTTACCAAAAACATTTGAATCATAATATACTATTCTCATTCATGTTTATTATTCACTAACAAATTGCTTAAATTAAACGACTGACCGAGCGAAGTTGAGGCTGACCTATTATCGTTGATAGAATAGTAATAATATTTCTGAAATGTGCATTAATCTGTGCACTAATTGCTCAATAATGGTAGTGGCATATGTAAGAGCACCACAATAAATTTTGGAACTGTTAGTGCTACCACTTCTCACATAAAATTGAAGTTGTGTTTTACCAAGTTTGAATGAACTGAGTGTAAAATAAATTGAATTAGTTGCAAAAGCCACGAAAACCAGGGAATTGATGTAGAGCTAACGAGAGCTGTGTGACGCATTGCACCTGATGTTTTCAATTGGGAATCTGTATAATAGGTCTCAATAATTGGTGAAGAGATGTATGTCATGATAAAAACAAATTCGAGAATTCAAAGTAAGCAATCAGCTTTTTTATTTAGTAGTAGATACTGAGTGGCTACTTTCGAAGCTTCATGTCAACAACTCAGTGCTCTGTCCTGAAAAAAGAGCTAATAAATCAGTCTGCAACGTCTTTTCAGACAGTTCAGTGGTCACAAACAATGGTTTCGACCAAACAGCCAAGTTTGTGGTTTTAAAATAAGTACCAATTACACTTTATTTAATTTGTGGGCAGATGTTTAGAGGTGGGGCTTTGCATATACCAATTCGGTGATGGATAGCATAACCAGCAATTGAATCAGGAGAAGAAAAGCTGTGAATTTATATATTTTAGGTGAGAAGAGTGGTAGCGCAGTCCTGTGAAAAGAAAATGAAAGGAATGTTTTTCTCATAAACGCATATGCAAATATCTGGTGCATTGCAACACACAACTTTCCTTAGCTCTACGTCAATTCACTTTCTATATGGCTTTGTCCACTTAACCAGTTCATTTACCACTCAGTTCATTTGAACCTGGTCAAACAACATTTCTTGGTAGCAAAAAGTGGTAGCGCTTACAGTACCGGAATTTATTGTGCTGCTTGTACTAATTCCAGGAGCATTAATGAGCAATTCGTACACAGATAATTAATGAGGCTGTAAACACAAATTTTTTGAAGAAGGATAGTAATTACTTTTGCAGAGTTATTGGGTAAAAACGTTTAGAACTGGTAGTAAGCGAAACGGCAGTAGTTGAAATTCAGGAATTTCTAGAGTGAGCCCCATGTATCTCATGAGCGTTTTTAAACACTCACCCTTTAGGTATTGGATTGGACTACAATACCAATTTTTTTTAACATTCTACAAGAATTCCAGCGGAGTTTATAAGAAAAAAACTGCGCGAAAAACGCTTTTGGTCGAAAATTTTGATAATTTATTGTGCTGCTCTCGTCATTTCCCCACGAAATAGAATTTTATAGTATCATTGCCTTATTGAGAGCTATCAATATAAAAAATGTAATTAAAATCGTTACAGCCGTTTTCAGAAAAAAAATTTGGTGTTTTGATCACTATGATGACTATAGTTAACTTTCGGTGGATTTTGCCCATGTCCTTATTTTTGCGTCCCACGGTAACCTGTAGGCTAGACATCAAGTTTCAGCTGATTTGGTACGGTTGTTTTCTCTAAAAACCGCACTAAAATCGATTCCGTCGAAAGTTTTGATAATTTATTGTGCTGCTCTCGTCATTTTTCCACAAATGGGAATTTAATGGTATAATTGCCATATTGGGAGCTACCAATACAAAAAATTTAATCAAAATCGTTAGAGCCGTTTTTGAGAAAAAAAATATTTGGTGTTTTGATCACTATGATGACTATAGTTAACTTTCGGTGGATTTTGTTCAAACCCTTATTTTGGCGTCCCATGGAGGCCTGCGGGTGAGATATCAAGTTTGAGCTAATTTGGTACGGTGGTTTTCTCTAAAAATCGTTCACAGACACACATACACACAGACCATTTTCCCAAATAGTGTTTTTCGGACTCAGGGGGGTCTGAAACGTAAAGATCTGAAGAAAACTCAAAATATTTTTTTCAGCCGATTACATAACTGTCCTTTCTACTTCGTAGAGCAAGGAAAGTAAAAAAGGGAGCTTCCAGAATGCTTAAAAAGGGGTAGTCTTTCGAGATGGTTGTTAAAAGGTTTCCAGTAGAGATCAACTCTCACGCTTCAAGTCAATAAGGATTGACTGTCAGAACAATGTGCTGACCTAAAACTAAGTTAGTACGTATCGATACCCATATATATGCCACAAATGATGAATATGCTCACTATTTAAAGTAAATTATGACTAGGCAGAGAGTTGATTGAATCTAGCTGGCACGTTATTCACCATTCTTCAGAGTACAATGCGACCAAGTGAAACCAGATTGAATTGCACCATTCACATCATGGACGTCATACCCTAGATATTTGCCAGCTTCTAGAAAAGCTTCTGTCACAGGGCTGTAATACCGTAGTTTCTCCACAGTCAAAGGACCATTGATTCCATGATAAGGGTCCCCTCTCAATTCAGGGATCTGAATATCTTCCGATTTCAAGAAATATGGTAGAACGTCCTTATAACTCCACCCTGAAAGAAATCCAAGAGTGTCATGATGTACTTTCTTTCGAAATGAAGTAGTATCATTAAACCATTCTCGCTAATCATCTTGCCTAAAAATGAGGCCTTTCCCAAAGGTGTATCAAGCAGAGCAAATTCAATTATACATCTGGTTCAGTCAAGTAAAGTAAAATTTGTTCAGAAAATAAGTACAAGTTGCTAGAAAATAGATTTAAAAATGCCCACACCTTTGGGTTGAATTTTAAAAAAGAAAAAAAAGTAAACTCGAATTAAATGTATTTTAAAATGAAAATTATTCAATGAAAAAGAGAATTGAAATTAATAAATGTTGGCAAAAGCACTAACATGCTTTCAGAATCGAGACAAAGTCTTAAGTTAGAAGACACTCCATAAGATTGATTTTCGACACATTTTGATTTTTATCTCTGCTCAAGGAACATTTATAGCGAACAATATATAGGAATTAACTATTCTAAATCATTCTATCATTTGGCGATAATCTTTGATGCCATTTTGGCAAAAAGTGTAACTAACATCTAGTTTAAACTCTTTGAGTAAAATTGCAGGTACATTGAGTAAGAATGTTCTTATGTAATGAACATATCTGTCCTAGTACATCCACTGTCATTATAGGTTAGTTTAAAAATACGCATTTGTAAGGTATACTATACGCTGGCTATTTTGTAAAGCTAATTCTAAAGGTACAGTTTCAAACAACGTTTTAAATGTTTCCCTCCTCCTCCTCCTCTCTCTCTCTCTCTCTCTCTCTCTCTCTCTCTCTCTCTCTCTCTCTCTCTCTCTCTCTCTCTCTTGGTTAGTTTCATCTGAACATCAAATCCCTCGGTGGATGCCTGGTTCAAGTAAACAGACATCAGCACGAACGCAATGCAGTGTTCCTGTAAAGTAAATTTTGTATCACCATAGTTTTCATTGTCTTGACTTTTTCAATTGTGCACTCATATTCAAGTTTAAATTTCTTTTTAAATACCGTTGGAATGAACTTTTTAATCGTCTGAAAACTACTTTAATTTTGCCACAACTTTCTACAACTTTAACTGACTGACTGGCTTGTGAGACCCAGAGGTTGCAATTTCAAACAGCTCGTGCAACTCGGTAACGGTAAAACAATTGCCGAACTAAACTTAATAGCAAAAGGGAAGCTAAGTAGCTTGTAAATTGACGGACACTGCAATTGCTACAACTTAATGTGATTACTCCGATCCTGGCATATTGATTTTTATCTACAATATCCAAGATCAAATTGACTTGTTCTGTTAATGGAATGAGCTAGTGAGCAAATACACAAAGAAACGCATAAAGGTAAAGTTCACTCAAAAATTCCCCAGTACAAATTACCTGACCTGACTACCTGTGTTACCAGAAGCTTCCCATTGATCATAGTCCTTTTTATTCCCACGGATGTAGAGCATGGCATTCAGTACACTCGATCCTCCAAGAACTTTCCCTCTGGGCCAATTCGATCGCCTTTCTTTCATAGCAAGATTGGACCTATTGCTTTGTTCTGTCTTGTACTGCCAATCAATATTAGTGAGCTGTAATGCCGAATATAGCATTGGCAAATCGCTTAGAACTGGCTCCTCTCCTCCAGCTTCTATGAGAAGAACCTAAAAAAAAAATCAGTATAAATACGCGCTTACCGAAAACGCTAAGGAAAAATCTGCTGGTTCTTCTTCTCCAGCAGATATGGGAATGAGCTCTTCAAGTTTGAAAGTATTTGTGTATTGTGTCAGTTAGAGATCAATAAGAAATATTTGAGCCAAAATGGGAGAAGGAGTAGCATAACAGCAGGTGTATCTCATCTTATGCTCGTTCACTTACATTCAATTCTCAGAGTCTCACATCTCGTGTTTGCTTGTGAACACCTTTTGTCTCCTTAACTCTTCTCGAAGGTTTCCGTCTCCCCCCCCCCCCACTATATATTAACCGCCCATCTTTCGTAGTATTCTCATTACATCTTCGCCTTTTTTTCTTTCCAACTTAATTCCAATCTTCTCTTTTCCTCGCCTTCCACTCCCTGCATATCTTACTAACCCAGCAATTCACCAACATTACCTTTCGTTCTCAATCCTCAAGAACCACTTTTATGGCTTGTGATAGCTTTCTGGCCAGAGACTCCATCCTTACCACTCACAACTGTCAGGAAAATCGTAATAAAAAGTCGTGCATATGTACTGACTGGGTAATGCCACTCTTGAAGAAATTAATTTCGTAAGTGGAGAGTAGATCACAAATGCCTGAGCTGTAAAAATAGCACGATTTAATTCTGGTGTTATTAAGATGAACGACCTTCGGCCAAAGTGGAGGTGGAACCGAGGGGTTGTAGGTCCCCTGTCCCTGTAACACCACTGCACCACTGGGGAGCGAGAGCTTCAATACACGGGAACTAAAACCTGGCCACCCTAGTCATTAGTTTGCAGTGGCCAACTGTGATTGGTCAAGCCATGGTAGTCATCCTGTGGTAGAAATTTCTTTTATCCTCAGTTCCTCATGGCCATCTCTCAGAGTTAGTGCCAGGTGGGCTGCATCCCCCCCCCTCACCACCAACTCCAACATTTTGTATGTCATAGCCCCATCTAAGAGAAGCTTAGGAAAAATAGTTAGAAAAAATTAGCTTTGGAAAATACAAATGCGTTTCAATAAATCTGGTGAATTGCAGCACATAACTTTAATATAAACAAAATGTAGCTACTAGTTAGTTGAGAGTACCCCATAAGTACTATCGAAATCGTTAGAGCAAGTTTCGAGAAAAACAGCAAAACGATAACTTAATGTTTCAACGTAACTATTCCTCGATGGATAGTGGGTATGGATTGCTAGCAGACACTCCTGCAGAGTGGTCAAATTCAGTCACGTATTTACTGGAGCATTTTGGTTGGTATCTCCGTTCAACAGATTGTCATATATTTATGTAGTGAAATCCAGACACATGCCAGCTCAGCAGTCCTTCAAACCGGACTACGCACATACAGACCAGTCGCCGAAATTCGATTCAGCAAGCCTCGAAACGCAAAGGTCAGAAGAAACTTTTTGCACGATTGCAATAATGCCGTTCCCTTACCCTTTGGCCAGCGGAAAGTAAAAACGTGGACCCTTTCAAAAACGTTTAGTTTTACAAAATAAAGTTGAACGCTTCAAAAAAGTTGAGCTGTGTGAAGTAACGTCGAACACTGCGAAAACAGTTTAGCTTCGAGAAATAAAGAAGAGCTTTGCCAACAGCGTAGGTTTGCAAAACAAAATTGAGATATTAATTTAGCCTCGAAAATTGCTTAGTAACGTTCAGCGACTAAAAAAAGTTTGACATCCCAAATTAGTGTTGAGCTGCCTCAAAACACCCTTAGCTTTGAAAATTGAATATGGGCTTCACAAAACCCATTTAAATAATGAAACGGACAGATTGCGTTCTAGTTACTGACGTCGACGTAACTGTCGAAAACGATATACTCAAATTAACAGGAAATAGACAACCGTCCTAGCTCCGTTTAACTATTGAAATTATCTGGTGCGTTGCAACACACAACTTTCATTAGCTCTACAACAATTCACATTGTACATGGCTAATTCTATTTAATCAATTCATTTATCACTCGGTTAATTTGAACTTGGTCAAACAACGCTTTACGGCAGCAGGAAGCGGTAGCGCTTACAGTTCCAGATTTTATTGTGCTGCTCGTATTCATTGCAGGATCATTATTGAGAAACTGGTACACAGATAATTAATGAGGCTGTAAACACAAATTTTTTGAAGATGGATAGTAATTACTTTTGCAGAGTTATTGGGTAAAAACGTTTAGAACTGGTAGTAAGCGAAACGGCAGTAGTCGAAATTCAGGAATTTCTGGAGTGAGCCCCATGTATCTCATGAGCGTTTTTAAACACTCACCCTTTAGGTATTGGATTGGACTACAATACCAATTTTTAAACATTCTACAAAAATTCCAGCGGAGTTTATAAGGAAAAAACTGCGCTAAAAACGCTTTTGGTCGAAAATTTTGATAATTTATTGTGCTGCTCTCGTTATTTTCCCAAGAATGGGAATTTTATGGTATGATTGCCTTATTGAGAGCTATCAATATAAAAAATTTAATCAAAATCGTTAGAGCCGTTTTTGAGAAAAAAAATTTGGTGTTTTGATCACTAGATAACTATAGTTAAATTTCGGTGGATTTAGCCCATACCCTTATTTTTGCGTCCCATGGTAATTTTTACTTTCCGCTACCCGAAGGGAAGGAAAGTATAGTAATCGGCCCAAAAAAAAAAGTTGGGTTTTCTTCAGATCTTTACGTTTCAGACCCTACTGAGTCTAAAAAACCTAATTTCGGAGAGAGGTCCGTGTGTATGTCTGTGTGTATGTCTGTGTGTATGTGTGTGTGTATGTGTGTGTGTGTGTGTGTCTGTAGTTCGATTTGCAGGAGAACGGCTGATCCGATTGAGCTGGTTCTTTTTTTGTTTTGTTCGTTATTTTTTGTAGACACCAAAATAAGGTTATGGACGATTTCGGCCGATGGGAAGGGGGGGGGGGACGAAAATGTACCAAAAACTAGGGTTTTTCGCATTTTTCTCGAAAACGGCTCTAACGATTTTGATTAAACTCTCAAATTATCTTCTACTAATCAATACCTAACTTTTCTTCTCTATAAATATCTCCACGAAAATACGGTGAACTGAGATATAGGGCTATGAAGCAAAAATAGGTTTTTTACGCTTTCGGCAAAACGGCTTCAACAATTTTCACCAAACTCACAGGATGTTTTCGAATAGTTAACACCTGCATATTGTTCTCAATGAATGTTCCTCTAGCAGTCCATTGAACTGAGATAAAAATCAAAATGCGTCGAAAATAACGTTTTTTCCGAAAGTTTCCGTAAATTTCAGGGTAACTTCTTCACCAGATGTGATAAATCCTACTGGAGTGACTTATAGTCACCCACACCAACATTTCGTTCTGTATAATTATTTCTGTATATATATGTTGAACGGAGATATAAGCCAAGTTAACTCAGAAAAGGAGATTTGTCGAATATTAATTTATCGGTATTCCAATTTTCTCAAAAACGGCTCTAACGATTTCGATCAAACTTACGGAGTACTCTCAGCTAACTAGTCCCTACATTTTGTTCTCTATAAATGTTTCTGTAGAAATGCGTTGAACGAAGATATAGCGCCCGCATATGTAGGTGGTGTTCTAACTTAAAGGGGTGGCGGAAAGTTGTGTGTTGCTACGCACCAGATATTTAGGCTAGAAATCAAGTTTCAGCTGAGTTGGTGCGGTTGTTTTCTCTAAAAACCGCGCTAAAATCGATTTCGTCGAAAGTTTTGGTAATTTATTGTGCTGCTCTCGTCATTTTCCCACGAATGAGAATTTTATGGTATAGTTGGCATATTGAGAGCTATTCATGTAAAAAATTTAATCAAAATCGTTAGAACTGTTTTTGAGAAAAAAAATATTTGGTTTTTTGATCAGTATGATAACTATAGTTAACTTTCGGTGGATTTTGTTCAAACCCTTATTTTGGCGTCCCATGGTAACTTGTGGCCGAGATATCATGTTCTCTCTAAAAATCGTTCACAGACACACATACACACACACACACACACACAGACCATTTTCCCAAATAGTGTTTTTCGGACTCAGGGGGGTCTGAAACGTAAAGATCTGGAGAGAACTCAAAATTTTTTTTTCAGCCGATTACATAACATTCCTTTCTACTTCGTAGAGCCAAGGAAAGTAAAAAGTGTAGATCGCAAAATTAAGTTGACATATTATTCACCTTTGATCAGAGATGAATGTTGCCGTAAAATATCTGGTGCGTAGCAACACACAACTTTCCGCCACCCCTTTAAGTTCGAACACCACCTACATAGGCGGGCGCTATATCTTCGTTCAACGCATTTTTACAGGAACATTTATAGAAAACAAAATGTAGGGACTAGTTAGCTGAGAGTACTCCAAAAGTTTGATCGAAATCGTTAGAGCCGTTTTTGAGAAAATTGGAATACCGATAAATTAATATTCGACAAGTCTCCTTTTCTGAGTTAACTTGGCTTATATCTCCGTTCAACATATATATACAGAAATAACTATACAGAACGAAATGTTGGTATGGGTGTCTCAAAGACACTTCATCAGGATTTATCACATCTGGTGAAAAAGTTACCCTGGAATTTACGGAAATGTCCGAAAAAACGTTATTTTCGACACATTTTGATTTTTATCTCTGTTCAATGGACCGTCACAGGAACATTTATTGAGAAGAATATGTAGGTATTAACTATTCAAAAACACCCTGTGAGTTTGGTGAAAATCGCTGGAGCCGTTTTGCCAAAAGCGTAAAAACCTATTTTTGCTTCAGGGCCCATATCTCCGTTCACCGTATTTTCATGGAGATATGTATGGAAAAAAAGTTAGGTATTGATTAGGAGAAGATAATTTGAAAGTTTAATCAAAATCGTTAGAGCCGTTTTCGAGAAAAATGCGAAAAACCCTAGTTTTTGGTACTTTTTCGTCCCCCGCCCCCCCTTCCCCTCGGCCGCAATCGTCCATAACCTTATTTTGGTGTCTACGAAAAATAAAGAACAGAACAAAAAAAGAACCAGCTCAATCGGATGAGCCGTTCTCCCGCAAATCGAACTACAGACACACACACACACACACATACACACACACATACACACGGACCACGCGCCGAAATTAGGTTTTTTAGACTCAGTAGGGTCTGAAACGTTAAGATCTGAAGAAAACCCAAATTTTTTTTTTGGGCCGATTACTATACTTTCCTTCCCTTCGGGTAGCGGAAAGTAAAAATTGATAATCGCCAGATAATGGAGAGATTTTCAAAGAATAAATAAAAAAGAAACAAGTTGAACTTTTTGAAACATGGTTGAGATTTTTAAAAAGGCGCAGCTTGCTCGAGTTGTGTTTTCTAAAAATAAAAAAATAAAAAAATTATGGGACAATCCATAAATTGCGTACTGCAGGAGAGAACATCACGCTGTTAATTTGCGCGGTGGGAAATTTTTTAAGGCCATTTCTCAAAATTCTTCGATTCTACGATCTAGTCTGTGTTTTAATGTAACTTCTTGAGCGGGAGCTTGCGTTATATCACCTTAGAGATAGCTTCAGACGACGTCGATTACGGTCGTGCTTGATCGACCTTGTTCTGTTGTTCAAGATCGTCAACAGCGTGATCCCCCACTACCATGTACTGTTCACCGCCCCCTTCTCTTCGACCAATTATGATCGAAATCTACTACTTCACCTCCTTCACAGTGCAAATCTATTTTTGACGGTTAAACCCCAGTTCGGCTTTTTCTTTACATCTCTCGCATCCCTCAAGACTTAATTACAATCTCCCAAGTTTCCTTCCACGGGTTTTTCCACCTTCATTTCTCTCTTTTTCTTGTAATCCTGCCTTTATATACCCATGTGGTTATAAATGTTTATGGAAGTTAGAATCTCTCCCTCGTTAGAACGAAGTTTTATTTAAAACGGAAATGTGCTTGCCTGCAATAAATAAATAAATACATTCGCTTTAAGGGGTTGGTAGATATCACGCAATGTGTCAGACATTCAGGTTATTAATAGCGAGAAGCCGAGGCGGGTTGGTCTCCCAAAGGTTTAGCCGAGAGGGAACATAGGCGGAGGCAGATTTTTGAGGCATTGAATCGTACTTACGTCGACGTTGGGAAGTTCGGAGAGACGGCTGGCAATGACAGCTCCAGCAGAGCCGCCGCCGACGACGATGAAGTCGTAATGGGACTTGAGCTGAGCCGTCGTAATGTCCCGGACTCGGTTGAAGGCGTCTTCGATGTCCGGACGGCTGAGGAGGACGAGGAGACGGAGGAGGAGGACGAAAGCGAAGGACGGGCCGTAGGACAGGGCGATGCGAGCGTTTGAGAGAACGCGGAGGATTCGCGGGGCCATCGTCTTCAAGACTGCGTCTCTCCGCTCGACTCCAGTCAGCACAAAAGTCCCTCGAGAAATTGATGACTTGGCGTCATTCAGGTCTCGTCGACGATCTCATTTCCCGTCGCCGACCGCTCGCCGAATCAAAACACATTTGCAAATTTCCTATCGGAAAAATATAAATCGGCGGCTCGTCTCGACGAAACTTGCCAACTCGTTACAAGAGCAGACACCTCTCCGACTAATTCGGTGGCGAACGGCTCCCAATAAGTAACTCTTAGGACTACCATACCTTTCCACTTATTGGAACGCAACAGTTTTTACTTGCCTAGGCTCTAAAGTAAAGTTAGGTAATCGGTTGGAAAAAAAAAAATGTTTGAGTTCTCATCGAAAGCTGCTGACTATTTGAAAATATCCGTGTGCGTGTGATTTATTTATTTTGTTAGTGAATGAGCTCACTATACAGGCATTACAGAAAAAATAAATGCTAACAGGTACAATAACGAACAGGAAATGGAACACAAAGAAAAATGCTCGAGCAGAAATCTAATGAATAAGCCGACAAGACAAAAATGAGTAGCTGAACAGAATCCGAGGACAGAATCACAGGATTCGTCACATCAAGCCGACCAGCGTACAAGTACGAGCACAGAATGAATCATCATCGAGGTAGGGAGGCATGGTGGCTAACATTCTCTCCTTTCTCTAATTCAGCAATATGTACTCCCTGCAGTTTAGGGTAAACCTGTCATCACACCTCGCTTGTCGGTGTGGTTGGCAAGACAGACCCTTCTGCATTCAATGCGTCAGTCTCTTGCCACAAGTTTCACTGCTTCCACACTGTTGGTGCATATATTGACCCATGCGTAGGCAAAAATTGTGAAGCAATGAATGGCAGTTTTGTTGGCAGCGATCTGGCTCGCTAGTCCATGCATGGTTTCGTACAGCTGGCAGTCTATTAAGGCAAGTACTGGCAGTATTGCAAGGGCAAGTGTCAAACTCTTGCCACTTGAAGAGTAGGAACCTGGTTGGAAAGAAGTTCGGTTGCCACGAAAATGACAGATGCCACCATTCATGTTACAAACGTTCCTGGATGGAAGCATAAGTGCATGCAAGTGACAAGCTGTGCTGGCTGTGTTCTACTCAGCCGACCACCAATGAATGCGAAGTCCATTGGCACGCAGGGCTCCAATCAGCACTCCACCATCTTCACTCTGGCCAGTGCCTATGGCAGGGAGCATAGCACACTGCCATACGATGCCAGTGTGTCTTTGTGAGGAACCTTAGTGTCTCCAAATCCAGGAGGAGGTCCAGCTGTAGGGCCAGAGGTGGTCCTGTTGGCTCAGAGGACAGCTAAAAGCCCATCCCGTTGGAGGGTTCTTGCCCCCTGCCAGTCTTTGCTTGAGGGGTCAGCTACATAGAGTACAATAGGAAGGAAGCACCTGGCGTCAGTGTGAGCCCTGCCATGCCAAACAAGCACCTAGCATTTCCTGTGAAAGAGAGCCAGATGACAGGTCAGGTAGCCAGAGAAGGACGCACAGGTATTGAGCCGTGGGTGTTAGGGCAACCTAAGTACCAGGACCAACTGTAGGCAGACTTGGTGGCACCACCACGTAATCAGCCTGGCCGCCTTCTGAACTAATAGTATGGCCGTCACTGGAATACTGGTACCGATGAGTACCACAATGTCGTTCGCAAATGTGATAGGTGTAAAGCCCCCGGAGTCTGGGATAGTGGGCAGCACCGCTTCCTTGGAGCAGCCCGCTGTAATCGCGAGTCAGTTCAGAGTATGAAGACACTGCAAAGGGAACGATCACTCATATAACAGGTAGGCGAGAACGGGACGGCGAATGATTTCTGCGACCCTACATAAGACAGTTTGTAGAGGACGGCTGACAGAAGAAAAGGGGGACCAATCCGCCGGCAGACTATTAACTGTTTTAAGAGAAAATCCAGACGAACGCGGAACTTTATTTTAAACTCTTTATTTTAAGCCGTCCAGCCCTCCGACCTGTAGCACCCACGACGTTTAGGCGTACTGCAGAGTACTCTGAGTGGAGGTGTTGGATGGTGTACGATCCTACACGTCTTGTATGACAACCCAGTTAGACCTTCAATATCCTTGGATTATAGAATTGCGCAGTTTGTGTCAACATTTTTTACTTTCCTTAGAAAGACGCAGTAGGAAGAAAAGTCTTGTAAAAATAAAACGGTTTCGAAAGGAAAGAAGCGATTTTAGGAGGCTACTGAGTCCATAAAATACCTGTTGAGAAAACGCCCTGTCTCAAAAACGGCTCTAACCATTTTAGTTAAATCGTCTGCATGGACAGCTTTAAATAACTTTACAGAAACAAAATTGTTTGTTATTCGTGGGAAAATTACAAAAGCAGCACAATAAATAATCAGAAATTTCAAAGTATTTTAGCGCAGTCTTTGCTAAATAAATCCTACTCGAAGGATACTAGAATCCTCAAAGAAATCAGGGTGACAGTCCAACAAATTATCTGTGTGATGAGCAGTTAATAAATACGCTCATTAAAAAACGCTGCAAATTATTACGCAATGTTATATCATTCTCAGGCACAGCTTGACGTAGTCTCACACCTCCAAGACCCATACCATTCAATTCAGCATCGAAAAATACCACTAAACCGTACGAATCATGATCTGACCACAATGGAACGACGAAAACTGAATATTCCAGGCGCCTGTAGGCAATTGGCACGACGTGACGAGTCGAGCGATCGTGCGGAATGCGGTTAGGATAGCCGCGATTACGCTGCGATTAAGCTATATCGAGAAAGCAGTGGACTCATGAGGTTACAGTAAAGTAAGGAAATTGGAGGTCTGTTCAACATCTCGTCCTGTAAACAAGTGTCGGGCGACGTTAAAATAAAAATTGTTTATCCATGATTGGTGGAACAGGGTGGTCCCCTCTCTTGAAACCGCCACTGGAACTCAATATATTCTAGACATTTGCTTTTTATTGTTTCCGTATTTCATTGATTTAGGTAACACATAAATCCGGTGGTTTTGCCTCAAAGTTGGTCTCCGGGGGCCGTTGGGTTTAGATTACGTTTTTCTGCCATGTTTAGTTTAAACCTGCGATATTAAGAAAATGTCCGATTATTAAAGATCCTCCCAATCAGTTGATATCGCATATACCCTGGCGCTTTTACTACATTTCTCACAGATGTTCGGAACATTTTCAACATTTGGCTTGGTATCTCCATAATTTCTACCCAGTTTCCCAACCTTTTCTACTTAACTGCATCACAATTTTCGCACAAATTCCCGAACATAATCACTCAATGTAAGAACGTGTTTATTTAAGTGCCACAACAATTTTTATTACATTTTCCATGAAGTTCTACTTTATCTCCCTAAAGGTTTAACTAGATCTCCCAATGTATTTCCTCTGTTTTTTGAGCTTTTATATGTTTATCTATTTTATATTCAATTGCTGAGGAACTGTGTAACTTATTGATAGCGCACATTCCCAACCATTTCAGCCAAATTCGCTCAACTTTTAAATATTTTTATTCAGTTCCCCAAGTATTTTGCCTCCATTTTTGTCGATGACACGCTAAATAATTTTGGAGCATTTTTTTAATCAAATACAATGTATAACTGAATAGTAAGTTTTCTCAAATCATTGATTTTGAAGAACAGATTTTATTTAGTGATCTAAGAATTTGTACTTGTATTTTATTTTCATTGCTCTACTACGTAACAATTGTTGCAAGAATTTTATTCAATTTTCAAATGGGTGTATAACATTATGTCAGAAAGCTGTTTGGATTAGATTAAACTTTTTAACTCAATTATCCATCGATTTTTACGCAATTCAGAATTGTTGGTTTTCCATAAACGTAATTATCAACAATTTTACTAAATTACTCAACAATTGGTTCTCAAAACCAAAAGGCACTTCATCTCTAAAAATAAAACCAGAGTTTCCGATATGTCGCAATCAATTTTCCAACAAAGCGTGCTCCACGTTTTTGAAAATTTTACTAGATACTCTAAAAACGTATTTCCAACAACTTTATTCGATTTTAAACAATTTAGTTGTCAATGTCCCACCATTTTGCTCTTTTTTCAACATTCCTCCTGGATTATTTAACTATCAGTGCTAAGTTCTCTCAATTTACATTTCCAACAGCACATAATCATTTTGAGAATAAGTTACACTTGTTTAATTATTTTCATTTTTGTATGCTTCCTACAATTTGTACTTAATTTCCTAACCACGCTGTTTTGAAAATTGTACTACATGTTCAAAAACATGTGATTATTTTTCAACATTATTTCTAAATAATCCAGAAATTCGTTCTGAATTTTTCAGCAATTCTTTTTTTTTTTTTTTTAATTTCACCAGTTTAACGCCTCGAGGCGCTCTTCCGACTCTTACCCAATGACGGTGAGCGCCCCGAGACGCTCGGTTTTCTTTAGTTTTTCAAACGTGCTTCAGACCGTTCCAGTCACTTTTGGGAGCCCGTTATTTACTGGCAGTCACTCCTAACAACGTTCTGAACATTCTGCAGTTTGCCGTTTCTGAATCTGACGTTTCCTTTAGAAACTGCGTCGTTCCCAAATTAGGTTAAGTAAAACTCCATTATCTTTACATTTGGACGTATAATTTAAACTTATTACTTAATAATAAGCTAACATATACCTATTTTTTTGCAGATGGTTCGTACTCGAGGAGGAAAAAAGAGGGCGAGTGAGGAACCACAACCCTCAACTTCAAGGTTTGCATATTTTTTACGTTTCACTAACATTAAAATTACGATGATGAATTTGTATTGATTTTTTAATAATGATAATCGTTGTAATAATGCTTTTTTCAGCACCAAACAACCCAAAGTTGGTGAGCCAATGCAAAGAAAAGTGATGACTGACGAGCAACTTCTCCGTATCCTGTCCAGCTTGTCCTGATACACCTGCTTTATGTATCGAAAATTGTTTTGTAAATTTCCACAAAAATATGACCGTTGATGGAAAATTATTGCTTAATGTTTACAAGGTTATTTACTACCTATGTAAAAATTTACGAACGATTTCTATGTTATTTACTGTATAAATACTTTTTTGTAATAAATATTTGTAATTTTATTGAAAAAGTTGACAAAAAATTGTTTTCCTCTCTTTATAATTACACCTTATTCAATACAACTTACCTTCTGAAAGTACGCTATGGATTAGTTTATTATTTTTGGCTTGAAATAATTGTTTCGAAATTCCAATGGCCCAATTCGTGTATAAAATGACGAGCGCCTCGAGGCGCTTGCAGTCATAGCTGTTTGTGTTTTGCATGATAGCCTACCTACATTAGCTATGACTGTCAATTTATACACTAATTAGACACATTAGAATTTTGAAACTATTTTTTCAAGCCCATACAAAAATTAACTAGGCCATAAATGTAGAAAAAGTTGTGCCGTCAGTGACGGCAGTTTATGACAAACTAAGCAGTATACTGCATAGGGATCTCAATATGGCCGCCGTATTGAATGGGTTAAAGTGATTTAACAATCTGCACTCAATATCTTAATTTCCAATAATTTGTATTCAATGTCCTCACATCTTTTATTTGCAACTAATTAATACTTTACTAAAGTTAACGTACCTGTTAGGTGAGTCCGTCTCCTCTGGCTTGTGAGTTACTGTGGGCAAGCGCTTTCGATGTAAAGACATCATCGTCTGGCCGTTAAGTCAGTACTGGAGTCAGTCAGTTGGTCGTGGTCTTTATATACAAAGAGAAAGGTGAAAGGGGTGATGGAGCGTCGGGGAAGGGCGGGAGGGGAGGTCATGTAGCTCAGGGGGTAACCCCCTAGAGATAAATGGAACGTGTTGGATGGTCTGTCAATTGTGGAATTTAAGTCTTTTTTGTGTCGGGTGGTCTGTAAATCCGTCAGTTGGTTGTTTTCGTTTGTGTAGTGTTTTGAGTGGTGTGAATATGGTGTCGCATTTTGTGTTGATTTGTTCATTTATGATCTGTCCATTGAAGTTTTTTTGTTTATAAATTTCCATGTTTTCTAATATGTTCAGTTTTCGTCCTTTGTATTGTTTGTGTAGTAAGGTGGTACAGTCCTGTATTTTGGTGGGTTCATGTCCAGTTGTTTTGAGGTGGTACAGACCCACTCGACCAAAGTGGGGTGTATAAAATAACTTGTACTTGTAAAAACGCATACATAGGACAGACAGGACGAAAAATACGGACCAGATACTCAGAACACATTAAATCTCTTAGTAGGAACAAAGACGATTCAAACTTTGCCAACCACCTCAAAACAACTGGACATGAACCCACCAAAATACAGGACTGTACCACCTTACTACACAAACAATACAAAGGACGAAAACTGAACATATTAGAAAACATGGAAATTTATAAACAAAAAAACTTCAATGGACAGATCATAAATGAACAAATCAACACAAAATGCGACACCATATTCACACCACTCAAAACACTACACAAACGAAAACAACCAACTGACGGATTTACAGACCACCCGACACAAAAAAGACTTAAATTCCACAATTGACAGACCATCCAACACGTTCCATTTATCTCTAGGGGGTTTCCCCCTGAGCTACATGACCTCCTCTCCCCGCCCCTTCCCCGACGCTCCATCACCCCTTTCACCTTTCTCTTTGTATATAAAGACCACGACCAACTGACTGACTCCAGTACTGACTTAACGGCCAGACGATGATGTCTTTACATCGAAAGCGCTTGCCCACAGTAACTCACAAGCCAGAGGAGACGGACTCACCTAACAGGTACGTTAACTTTAGTAATTTGCCTACTGGCGGATATAACCCAATTTCTTTAATTAATACTTTATTGCATTTAAAAATACATTGTAGTAGAGCGTATGAAATATAAAAATAATGTACGTGGAATGGGAATGAGATATTTATCTACTGTCGTCACATGCACTCTATTTCTTAGCTCTTCTACCAAGGTTTCCGACAACTCAATTTCTCAGCAATTCGCATTTATTTTTGGTTTATTATTCATTCTGGAAAAATATTTTACAACACCCCCCCCCCTCTCAAAATTTGATACTTTCAAGATATGGGGATTCCAAATCTAAAATGTCCGTCCCCCGGCCGTTTTGTGCCTTTAACGTGGTCTTAAAAATCCGTTCTTTCGCAAAAAAATCCCATTTGGTATCTAGTTGTGCCCGCCATCTCGGCAAACTGAACGGACGAAGCCCATGGTTGTTATGGACAAAAAATGGTTGAAAAATTAACAAAACGCAGTATAATCGCAAATACGCTGAGTTTCATATTGTTTTCAAGGTATTTTTACATCCTGGGTTGAATGGAATGAGTATGGCATACTAGTATTTTTTGATGCTGAATCGAATGGGATGGGTCTCGAAGCAAAAATCAAGCTGTTCATGAGAATAATAAACCGTTGTGTAATAATTTGCCTGGGTTTTTAAAATTTTAAACAACGCAAATTTATATTTAATATTCCAACTAGGATATTAGAGGAGGTAATTTCTTTAGTGCTATGCAAGATACTTTTAAAATGTATGAATTATTTTCTAAACACGTTACCAGATTTCCTAACAATTATTTTCCTACATTTCGAACACCTTTTTTTTCTTTTTTTTAATAGTAATCTGTGCTTGATCTTTGATATTTTCACCAGTTTCCAACATTTCGTATCTAACTTCCCACTGAATTTTGCTTTACGTTTTTAACAGTTACGCTCAATATTGTTGAGACGTTTACATTAGTTACCAACGAATTTACTACATGCTTCAACAGTACTCTCTCAACTTTCATCAAGTCGTTTTTCTTTTATTCTTCCATTTTTGCTAGTTTCCAACAATTTGGTAGTTTTGAACAACTTAGTTCAAACTTAGCGTTCAGCATGTCGAACTGTTGCTTATTTTTTTAAATTCACTTTTATCTTCTAAGCTTTTCATCTGTCTCTAAAACTTTGTATTTAATTTCCCATCAACGTGCACATCGCATTTCCAACAATTGTACTAAATATTCCAAAATGGTATACATTATTTTCCTAAAAACTCACTAGATACTTCAACAATTTTCATTCAGAATACCAGCTATTAGTTTTCATTTCACACTATTTTTGAACGCTTTTAGTAGATGTTCCAACTATTTGACTTTTATTATTCTCATCATTTCCAACAATTCGCACTCAATTTACTTGACATGTGTGCTGCACATTGGACCATTTTACTAGGTATTCTAAAACCGTGTACTACACGTGTATATTTTCCAATGAATTTCACAATTGCCTAGCAGTATCCCAAAAATCCTGTGCTCCGATTTATTCACTGAGCATTTAAAACATTGATACGCTATTTTCTAATTCACTTAACTAGATTTTTCAATCATGATCTGGGCTTAAGTTCTTCAACAACACATAAATGATTTTTTACATTTGTGTGTACCAGCTGAGATAACGATCAAGTTTGTAGTAGTGTGTTGTTGATGGAGCGACAGATAAGTGTTTACTGTTATTATTTTTTTGTTTCTGGATATTATTTATGGATGCAACCAGGAAAGGAACGATTGGAGGAACAATTTAAAAAAAGGTGAATATAAAAAGTTGTTTTGAACTTATTTTCTATTCAACTAATTGCTAATTGTAGCAATTACGGGAAATTGTGAAAAGTTTAATAAAGCACGAGTTCTCTTCAACACAAGAAGTAGTAGGTACAACAACAACAACAACAGGGTGAGGCATTCACAACGCAGTGGTGAACAGAGGAACATGGAACCATTAACAGAGAGAAGAGATTGCATGGACCCTATAACACTAATGAGAGGTGAACTATTTTTGTCCACATTTTACAAATTCAAATGTCCGCCTCTTTCTTGGCCATTTAAAACAATCTTTATTTACTTCAATGAGAAATTTAACCCATTCGATGCGGGAAAAAAAAGTTGGACAACCTCACGGTCGGAAAAATTGGCGAGGGGCGCTCTTAACGTTGGGCATGGCATCATATGATGCCACCCGTACGAGACGAAAACCACCATGACATCATATGATGCCATCCGCACTGAATGGGTTAATGAACGACGTTAAAATTCAAAATTGTTTATCCATAATTGGTGGTACAGGGTGGTTCCCTCTCTTGGAACCGCCGCTGGAACTCAATATATTCTAGACGCTTACTGACTGATGCTTTTTATTGTTTCCGTATTTCATTGATTTAGGTAACAAATAAATCCGGTGGTTTTGCCTCAAAGTTGGCCTCTGCAGTTCACCTTCAAGTTTAGTACCGACGAGCGGCGTGCACAGCGCTAGTTTCGCGGACGACGGGCTCCTCCGATGGCCCCGAATTACCTCTTCAGTCGGCCCTGTGTTTCGGATTGTAGCGTCCAAATATCCTTTTTTTTGTTTGATCTTCTAAATTGTCTTCTAAATTAAATCATGGCCGAGTCCGACAAACTCAATATTGATAACATAATTGCGCGACTGCTGGAAGGTTTGTTGTTAGATTCGTTTCATTTGATTTGAGTTTCCCTTCAAATTTGTTACCAACTTTTGCGCGTCAGTGACGTTTGTTCCTCATTTCTAGTTCGTGGTGCTCGTCCCGGCAAAAGCGTTCAACTCTCCGAAAGCGAAATTCGAGGCCTCTGCCTCAAATCCAGGGAAATCTTTTTGTCGCAACCGATTCTGTTGGAGCTCGAAGCGCCTCTGAAAATTTGCGGTAAGTGAGAAATCAAGCAATCCTGAATACCATTTCATTCACTCGCTTCCATTTTCACATGTCTCCGCCGTCGTTCGCTGTTTTTGTTTCAAGTTCGACGGGATGGTCGTTCGAAAAAACTTACGCGAGTGCGAGTTGGTCGAATCGCTTTCGTCGCCGAACGAATTAGGACGCCATGAACCAGATTGAAGTTTCGCGAATTCGGCGCCCTCGAGTCTTATAATCGAACTCTTCGCCTCGCGAGTTCATTCATTGTTTGTTATTTTTCTCTTCCGTCTGACGGCAATTTGTACTAATTTGCCGAGTCGAATCGAATTTAGGGGTTTTGGCGTCGGTTGGGAAAACGATGCTGCGTTGCGTTCGACGTGGCGACCGGCAGATTTCGGTCCAGCGTTAGGGCAACGAGTTCCAATAGTTGATGGAATATACAAGTGAATTGTAGGTAAGGCGAGCTAGTCCAACTTGTAGGTTTTGAGTGAAGCCAGTGAGTCCACATTTCACTTTCGTTTGAAGCAACACGTTCTTTACAAAAACGCTGCACATTTTTACACAACGTTGTTTATTATTCATTTTCACAGCTGATCGTAGTATCACATCGTGTAGGTAGTTTATTGGACTACACCATTAATTTGTCTGAAAGTACCTCCACCATTAGAGCCACATTTCTAACGAGAAAAACTGCGCTATATTCAATTTTAGTCGAAATGTTTGATGATTTATTGCGCGATTATCTTCATTTTTTCCAAGGATGAGATAATATCGCTGTCGTGTTATTTAAACTGTCCATACAACAAATTTAACAACAACAAGAACAAAGTGGTGTTTTGCTAAAGATAACTATAGTTCGTTTCTTGGTTGATTTTCGTCATATCCCTATTTTGTCGTCTCACAGTAACCTGCTGGCGTAGTATGAGATTGGAGCCGATTTGGTTATGTCATTTTTTCGCAATCTTGTTCACAGAAACACACAGACAATTTCTCCTAATGATGTTTTTTGTACTCAGTAAAATGCTGCGGAGAAACGATAACATTCGCTATATTGCCTGTCGAGTTCCTCCAAATAGTAGAATTAAATTTAACTCACCGCCTCAATACATTTACTGTGATTGCAGGTCTGTTTCCTTATTAAATTATTGTTCCTATGATATTTCGTGCGTTGCAATACTCAACTTTCCTTAGCTCTACATCAATTCACTTGTGTACATGGCTTTTTCTACTTACTCAATTCATTTATCACTATTTGAACTTGGTCAAACAACACTTCACCGCAGCAGAAAGCGGTAGCGCGCACAGTTCCGGAATTTATTGTGCTGCTCATACTCATTCCTGGACCATTATTGAACATTTGGTACACAGAGAATGAGAAGGCTGTAAACACGGTTTTTTTTTAAAAAGAGGATAGTAATCACTTCTACAGAGTTATTGGGTAAAAACCTTTAAAACTGGTAGTAAGCGAAACGACGGTAGTTGAAATTCCGGAGAAGATACACAAAATACCACAGATAGACCTGTGGGAGTTGAGAAAACATGAAAACAAGTAATTAAAAGTAAAACAAAATACATCACTGAAAGGCAAAAAAACGCTGCAAATATTACAAAACGGGTTTGTTATTCTCTTGCGCAGATTGACACAGTCTCACACCTGTGAGACTCGATTCAGCATCGACAAATACTAGTAATTGATACGAAACATGACCCGACTATAACAAAACAACGAAAGTTGACAGTTTCTATGTGGTGCTGGGCAATTGACACGACGTGACGAGTCAAGGCTGGAGGCAGAGCGGGAAATGGGTGAAGGCTGGGGAGAAACGATAACTTTCGCTATATTGCCTGTCGAGTTCCTCCAAATAGTGTGGTTGTGGCTGCCACTGTGGTCGCAGGTCTTTTTCCTTATTAATCTTTCTAAACCCTCGACAAGGGTTTCGCTAATATGCAAGAGGCCGGCCCCAGCAGCATCCACCGAACTCAGACTCGGTCTTTAGCCAGTCCCTCGTTGGAGAGTTGTTGCCAGTGTGTTACCACGCAGAGGTGGGCCACCTGAAGAATCCCGTACCGTACTTGGTTGGCAAGTTGCTGCGATTGCACTGTATTCCATCTAGACGCAGTCCTACGCTTTTGAGACCCGTTCTTTTCGCATCAGAATCAAAATATACCTAGGAAACTATACCAAGCACGACGTAAATTTAATATAACTGTCCAAATTTCGTTTTTGGGCAATTTTTTAGACCCAAGCCGACCATGGGGTCGATCGTATTGCCGAATAGGCAGGTACAACTAGGTACCAAATTGGATTTTTGTGCGAAAGAACTGATCTTAAGGAAGTTATTGTGCTGCTCATACTCATTATAGGACCATTATTGAGCAATAGTTACACAGATAACCTGATGCCTTGAAACGTAAATTGTCAGATTTTAAGCTTCGGGGAGGGGGGGGGGGCAAACAAATTTTCTGGTCGTCAACGTAGATGTGTAATTTAAAATGTGTGTTCTTCAAACCAAAAGGAGTTCCTTGTAACCACAATATAATAATACAGGAGCCGAGGGCTAAAAACGTTGACCCATTAATTGAAAGTTGCTGACTACTGTTGCTCGTCATTTTCCCACGAATGGGAATTTTATGGTGGATTGCCATATTGCTCCCTCTGATGTATGAATTGGGAAAATCGCGGGTCATCAAAAGTCAAAATTTGACTTATTAGTTGATAACTATGGTTAACTTTCGATGGATTTTTCCAAACCCTTATTCTGGCGTCCCATGGTAGCCTGCGGGCGAGATATCATGTTTGAGGAATTGGCTAGTATTTTCCGAATTCACAACTCTGCCACCTCCCATGCTTGGCCATTAAGTTGCACAGTCGATCAAAATTCGGATCAAATTTTGACCTATTGAGTTGATGGTTGAAACTTATGTCATACAATTGGACTGTTGAAAAATGACTAAAAACGGGAGTCTGCTACACTTCTCACTTTTGGACCAGTTTCAGCAGACAACATTCAAATTAGCAGAATTTTGAACCAAATTTTTTCAAAAACAGTGCTAACGATTTCGATTCAATTTTTTATATAGACAGCTCTCAACGCGGCAACTAAATCTTCAAATTATGACGAGAGTAGCACAACTAAATACCAAACTATTGACGAAAATTTTACTGCAGTTTTTCTCTTATGATTTCCGCCGAAATGTTAGTAGAATCTTCAAAAACATTGGTGGGGTAGTCCAATCAAGTGCCTATACGATGAGCGTTTAAAAATGCTCGTAAAACATATTGGGGCCACTCCAGAAATTCCGGAATTTCAACTACCGCCATTTCTAAAAGGTTTTTACCCGATAACTCTAGAAAAGTGATTGCTATCCTCTTCAAAAAAATCGTTCATAGGATAATTGAGAGCATCCCTAGAAATTCAGGAATCTAAACCGCCGCTATTTCACTTGCGATTATTGCCCACAGTTTTTATCCGATAATCCTGAAAAAGTAAACACGATCTCACATTGACAGTCTCATAGTTCCCCTGTGCACTGATAGCTCAATAATTGGGGTTTGAGTCGGAGCAAATCAATAAATTCTGGAACTTTAAGCGCTACCACATTTCATTTCAGCGTGTGAAATCTTTCTACTAAGTTCAGGTGAATTGAGTGAAAAGATTAATTGGATAGCAATTAGAGCCACGAGAACTGGTAAATGTATGTGGGTTTGAGGAAAGTTGTGTGATACGTCGCTCAAGATATTTTTTAATGGCGCCAACGTTCTGTTAAAAATCGCGTTGTGCAGTCGAACGAAATACGTACTAGATGACATTTGTGAAGGCTCGAAAAAAATATGTCTGTAAAAATCCGGTATTTGCACAATTATCATCTGTGCTAACTCATTTCGCAGTCCTCTTCCCCATATAAATCCAGAGCGGCGAACGTGAATCTTTCCAAACATATCGCGTTGACACTCAGATAATTTACCTATTCGATGGTTGTGAGACGACTGGCGCCACATCAACAGAATCCGGAATGTAGAGCACAACTGGTTTCGTCGCGAAGTTTTCACTCTCTCTAAAGGTCAAGGCCTGCGACCGGCCGACTTTTTTCCTCAGTTTTCATCAATTTTTGTCGTATCAAAGTCCTCCGAACACTGGTTCGTTTGTAATGGGTTAATATCTGGTGCTACGCATCACACAACTTTCTTCAGCCCCGTGCTCACATTGCGACTTTCGCCATTCTAACAACTGAATAAATCTGTTTTTCGTTAATTTTATATGGGCTTGGTAGAACGTAATTCAGTGTGTTCTACATGAAAACTGTCAGCGCTCAAAGTCTGAACTTTATCTAGTTGCTTTCATTAATGCTACGATTTACTGAATAATAAGTGCGTAGCCGAAACTGACAACGCCGCGAAAAACGTCAACAAAATGACCTTAGTTCGGATTCCGGAATTGTTCTGAGGTTTCTGGTGACCATTACAGAACATATAGCGTATAGATAGCTGATAAGAGTACCGCCCTAATTTTTTTTTAGGAGCTAAGTTTTTTAATATAACGCACGAAAAATACGTGTTTTGTTAGACTGTCACTTGATTTTTCTGAAAAGCATCTTGTTAATGGTCTTGGAATTATCGGGTGGTGGTGGTTCGAGTAATGGAATTTCTGGGATTATTCCTACTAATCTGAGCCTAATTGATAAGGAAAAAATGGACTAAAATCGTTTTTCGTCGAATTTTGTGGTAATTTATTGTGTTGCTCTAATAATTTTCCTACGGATGAAAATCGTATGTTATCGCCGTGTCGTCTGGAATTGTCTATTCAAAAATTGTTTAATAATCCTGTTGAACAAATCAGGCAATTAGCAGTATTGCGTGTAATAGACTTGGACAAAGCGTCAAAAAAGATTAAAGAAGAAAAAAAGTACGCATACGGGAAAAGTTGCTTCTCAATTTCCTCAATTGTAAGATAACCTTCCATAACCGTGTTGGTAGTTTATTGCACAGCCAATAATTAATTTCCTCAACCCCATCCACGTAAGAAAGAAACGTGATTGTCTGAAAAAAAATTTCTTCAGATTTTCACGTTTCAAAGGATTCAGAGTCCGAAAAACATCATTTCAGAAAACGATCCGTGTGCCTTCTCAAATTTGATACTTATGCAACAGACCATCATGGGACGCCATAATAAAGGCATGGGGCAAATCGGACCAAACTCTTAACTAATCATCGTAGTAATCAAAATACCCTTTTTTCCTCAAAGTGGGTTTAGCGATTTCGATTAAATTTGGTGTGTGGGGAAAATGGCATTGTCAAATTTATTGGGAAATCAAGTTCAATAATGATGATCATGAGTATGGCGTTTTGGCTCTTCTTTTTGCTCCCTCCCGCCTCGCTGGTTATCTGATGAATTTCGTATATTTAGTTTCTGTGAATTATTGCATCAGCCCCTTCAGATTTTAAATTCTCGTGACCTCAACCAGTTGCGGCCTTTGCATCCATGTTCAACTTCCCTAGCGTAGTTCATCGTTTGTTTCCACACAAAATTGCGTTTTCTCTTTGTTTCCCTTACCTGCTCTGCCACTGCAGTGTTCGCTAGATTAGTTCCCGATTTCGTTCTTTTAATTGTTTAATCTTGCGTTCAATTTGTCTGCATTGGTGGCCCTCGTGACCCCTTCTGGCAGTTTACCCATTATCCACTCAATCACCCTAGATAATCTCCTCCCTCCAGTATCTCTCTCTTCCTTTTATCATTTGCTGCAGGTATCTCGCTAATTTTTTGAGTGAGCGATTCTGTATTTGTATTGTTGATTTGTCGCCATCTATCAACTTGGGTTCTCTTCTTGTTGGGCCTTTGGCATCACATCCATTAATAACCCATTTGAAGTTCAAATGGAGTATTCTATTTGACTATGAGAAGGAGTGGAGTTGATAGACAATCATTATCTTTAGTGATATCTTTCACTGTTATCAGCAGTCTCCGATCTACAGAAAATTTCTTTCATTATCTTAAGTATCTGGTGCGACGCATCACACAACTTTCCTCAGCCCTACGTTATTAAGTAAGCTATTTTCGTGGTTACTAATCCAATATATCACTCAGTTCATGAACATGGTGAAACTTAACTTCACGTTTCACGTGGAAAGTGGTAGCGCTTAAATTTCCGTAATTTATTTAGATGATCCTACTTCTGTCACTGCTATTGTTGAGAGATTAGTGCACAGAGAATTCATGAGGCTGCCAACGTGGTTGTCTTTGAGACGTATCGTGTTTACTGTTTTGGAATCATCGGGTTAAAACTGTGAGAAATGGTAGTAAAAGAAAAGGTTAGCATTCAGAACTTCCTGGGGTTGCTGCTAATTATCATATGAGTATTGTTAATGGGTACTGTATCGTCGTTCAACGCATTTCAACACAAACGTTTATGCAGAGTGATATGTGGGTACTAGTTAGTTGAGATGGATGGTTAGTTTGATCGAAATAGCTTGATCCGTTTTTGAGAAAATTGCTACAACAATAAATTAATGTTCGACAAATCCCGTTTTCCGAGTTCACATGGTTTATATTTCCATTCAACAGACCGGTACAGAAATTTTTACGGAGAACAAAATATAGGCGTAGGTTGCTAGAAAACCCTCCATAAGATTAATAAAATCCAGTGAAGCAGTTACTCTGGAAACTACGAAAATGTTAATTCTTTTCGACACATTGGTTTTTATCTCTGTTCAGTGGACTGTAAGAGGAACATTTATAGAGAACACTGTGTAGATATTAACTATTTGAAGTTATACCAAAAAGTTTTGAAAAAATTTGTTTTCTCTTCATGCCTGTGTCTCCGTTCCCTGAATTTTCATGACGATATTTATAGGAAGAAAGAGTTGGGTACTTACTAGTAGAAGATGATTTAATCAAAATCGTGTTTCAGCTATTTTTCGGAAAAATGCGGAAACTCCTTGTTTTCGGTCCAGTTTTGTCTCCCAACCCGTTTTTTCATCCCTATCAATGGAAATCGTTCATAACTTTTTTTCACACTGTCAAATAGCGAACAAAACTAAAGAAAAAACCAGTTTAATCGGTTCAGCTCTTCTCTCGCAAATTGAACTACAGACACACGCACCACGCATGGAAATTAGGTATTTCGGATTCAGTAGGTGTCAAACCGTAAAAATCTGATGGTGGTGGGGGACAGAAATGTACCAAAAACTAGGGTTTTTTGCATTTTTCTCGAAAATGGCTCTAACGGTTTTCATTAAACTTCCAACTTATCTTCTACTAATCAATATTTAACTTTTCTTTTCCGTACATATGTCCATGAAAATACGAAAATATAGGCCTATTAAGCAAAAATAGGTTTTTTCGCTTTTTGGTTAAACAGCTTCAACGATTTATACCAAACTCGCAGGATGTTTTCGAATAGTTAATACCTATATATTTTTCTTGATAAATGTTCCTCTCTCAGTCCATTGAACAGAGATAAAAATGAAAATGTGTCGAAAATAATGGTTTTTCGAACAGTACCGAACTCTCAACTAACTAGTCCCTACATTTTGCTATGTATAAATGTTTCTGTAGAAATGTGTTGCTAAAGCATCATATATTTTTAGCTCCGAAAGGACCCCCAATGATATTCGGCAACATCCAGTCTCTCCGGGGACTTCTTATCCCTATCGTCCTATTTTCATCCCTATCGTTTTATTTTCCTACTCCTAGATAGGTTTGTTTCAGTATGATCAGATACTATAGATTGAAACTAACATTCTCTTGAAATTTGGACGTTTTTGTACGTCTTGTTACGTAAGTTAGCCAGAAAAGCTAAACTAGTAATGACGGGTGGAGGGATCAGCCTATCTAATCCCAAGACTAAGCAGCTGAGTTTTCTTCAGCTCCTGTTTCGAGGCCTACTGAATCGTATAATGGCGAAAAGACATGCTTTATCTGCAGCCAGTGTGATCCATTAAATGCCACATCTCAAAACCTTCAAGACCTTTTTTCAAGTATTTTTGTAGCTTAATACAATGAACCATGTTGCACCACATGATATGAGCTTTTATTTCAATTTCCAGAGCAGTGCTCAAATCTTTTAAAAGGGCGTTTCTCTGTACAGTTCTTAGTATGTAACTATTTTTGTTGGCTTTGTCTTTGTTTGGTATAAGTTCAGTTCAGTGGTCATTCCATCAACGCCAAAATATACTGCTGTTCACAATGAAGTACTGGTAGAATTGTCAATTGATCTATCACATAAGCACGATAGTTGTCCCGATTCGTCGGGGTTTGAAGAAAGGTTGCTCTTGTTCGGTGATGTGTGGGCAAGTCATCACGTAATTGGGTATGGGGAATCTTGATTGTAAGCTCTTAAGTTGTGAAAAAGTCTATACAAGTTAGTGCAATGGAAAGATGATGAATGAGACGCCAGGTTACCTTTCTAGTCGGGGAGTATTGATTGTGTTAACTAAACAAACTACAAGATTGAAATTAATGAACTAGAAATCTAGTATAGTATTCGAAAACATCTTGTCTTAGACTGTTGTTAAGTGCGTTCTTTGGCGATCAAATTACTTTGGCAAGCTGGAGTCCTACTGAAGAAGAGAGTGGAAGAATAACTCCACCTAAATGTAAGGAAAGGTTGTGAAATGGACTTTTTGGAACGTAATTCCAGCAGCTCTGATTGCTGCTTCTTACACAATAGCTCAGAATTTTCATTCACTGTTCTCTTAAGTAGCCAATTCTTTCACAAAATCACTACAACAGGTGTTTTGCACCACAGTACACAGTCCATGACAGCTTACTGTTGATTACGTCTTTCAACTAAGTTTTAATCGACTATCCAATAAATTATCTATGTTCAGGTTATTTCATTAAGGCCGCACGATAAGAGTAACGGCGAACCAATAAATCTCAGAACCTTAAGCACTGCCAGTTTTGTTGATTACTCCTGTTTATCGCAGAATTATTTTTAGCATGAAATTAATCCTCACTATTCGAGGTTTAGGGCTTTGTGGCATTGAGCTCCTTTTGAGCTGAAATGTGAAGATTGCGTTACTAGGCTTAAGTGACGGAATATACATGAACCACAGGGAGTGAGGCTTATGATTTTTTGTGTGAGAAATTAGTTATTTTTCTTTAATTTAGAATCCTATTAGAGACAAATTGTTGGCATTTATTGAATAATTCCATGCTTTTTTTTTCAACGTATGGCTATTATTGAAGATTACACCAGTAATTTTGATCAATATTTAGCAGGATGGGTAGAACCCTTGAGTATAGAAAAGAATAGCTCAATGCTTGGTGGCCTTCTTACAATATTTGTTTTATTTTCAGGAGACATCCATGGGCAGTATTATGACTTGCTGCGACTCTTTGAATATGGAGGGTTTCCTCCGGAATCAAATTATCTATTTTTGGGAGACTACGTTGATCGAGGCAAACAATCTCTTGAAACCATCTGCCTTTTGTTGGCTTACAAAATAAAGTACCCAGAAAATTTTTTCTTGCTTCGAGGAAACCATGAATGTGCTAGCATCAACAGAATATATGGGTTCTATGATGAATGTGAGTCTTAGCATTTTCACCACGTTTTACAAAACTGCTCGATCAATATGGGTTTTATATCCATCTTAGTTTTATGTATTGTACTTGAAAGTTCTTTCATTTTCAAGCGTGGAAGAAAGCCTTTGAAGAAACTTTTATTAATGTGTGTCGTGTAGAAATTTCAAATCAAAATGATACTGTTACTTTTGGATGGTTAATTTAGTGTTCTCATTTTTTGAATAGTTTGAACACTTTCCACAGCCAATACAGAAATGCTGCTGGAGATTGCGATTGATTTTTACAATAATTCATGGGATAAAGGGCAAAATCTATCTTGTAATCAACATAGACGCAAGTCTATCAATTTTTGGAAGATTCTTAAGAAAGTCTCATTGATCTTCACCGTGTTTGTCTGGTGGGCTTTGATTCAGTAGAAGCCAGAAACCGAATTGAAAGTCTTCAAATATGTCCTACAACCCAGTTAGCCTTTCATAAGTTATATTTGTTGCCCATAGTTTTCTCATTGAGTTTCCTGTAGTCAACAACCTATCAAAACTTGTGTTTTACCGAGGCATTCATTTTCCTAAGATTAACCTCAAGTGAAGAACTACGTGGGTATATGCTGGCCTAGCATTTTGTTCATTTTATGTTTGACCTTCTCCTTGAAGATCTGAGGAGATAAATAGTAAAGATCTATACGCTCAAGTTCACAGGTGCATTTTAAAATCTCTAATGCAAGGGATTTCTACTGTGGTCTCTCCAGGACTGCAACTGTTTCCGTCGTCTTTGTTTAAAGCAAGAGACAATGAGTATGTTAGTCCATTTTTACTGAGTGTTTTGGAAATTATAATGCAAGACTGCTATATTAAATTGTTTCGTGAATTTTCATTTTTTGGGCTGATTTTTGTTCAATTGGGTAAGTTTCCACTCAAGCTTGATATTACTGAGTTAGTTGCATTTTGGGGGTACTGAAGATATACAACAACTGATTGATTGTTGAGTAGACCAGTTTTAGATTATCTAAGAAATTAAAATAAGCAAATTGAATTTTTTCTGAAGTTGAAATGAAGAGAGGTCCTGAGTAAGTCCTCGGAAAAGTGAGTATCAGGGTTCGTATTAATGGCGTCCTTTTGAATGGTGTATGAATGGTCTTGTGGAGGCTGCCATTGCTACGTATTGTTGAGGTGCTGTAGTTTGACTTTTGGGATTAACATTTCAGTGTATAGTCTTATTGTGCCAGGACCATGCATGCCTAGCTTCTTAAGGAATATCAGATATTTGCTGCAAGTCTTCTTTGTCGTATATCCTTGGAAAAGTTGTACCAAAGACCAAAAATTGATCCCTATCCTACGCCACTCAACCAAGACATGATAGGGAGTTATTTCAGCTGTAAGCCACGTGCACTGAGGGGTGTCGAGTCTATCCATAACTTACGCATGTTTGTTCATTTTGCAGTGCCCCTCAATGATTCCCACTATCTGCCTTATGTCCTTCCCTCCATCATCAGAAGGGTAAACCTTACCTCGTTTTTGGTCCTTAGATGGCCAAGTATTTGTAATGTCTCACTTCAAGATTGTTCGAGACAGTCTGATGCATTCTCCTGGCATATTCTCTCGCAGTTCTCTTAATTAGTGGTGCAGATGCCTCACAATGAGGAAGTGGTCTACAGATTCAGTAGATGAACCAGAGCTGGCTGTATTCCACCACCAGTACCCCTCCTATGTGCACCCTTCCATCAGTTCTTACACTGTGCAATAGTTCTTTAGCACCTTGCTGGAAGCTTGACTATCGGTCATCATATTGATAGTTTTATTGCTATATCCTTTTTCATGCATCGAGATAGCCCCAGCAATGATGGTATAAATCTCTGCTTGATAAATCATTGGACTGGGACCCAGGGCAACATACATCCCATTCCTCCTAGGGCCAGGGCCACTTATCCAGATCTCAAAGCCAGTACCCTCCAGCGTCTTGGATCCATTCGTATAGATGTTGATACCATTAGGATGCTGAAACCGACGATTCATTGTTTCGTAAGTTCCTCCGGTTGCACTCAGTATTTTCTGTCATACTTGTACCTGGACACCATCATATCAGTCATCATGTCGAGTTTTGTAAAGGTTTCCAAGTTCCTGAATATAGCCAGATGCCTTTTGTTACTAGCCTCTAGCAGCTTAGATATTCCAAGGCTGGTTTGTGTGCATGCTACCATGCCTTGGCAAATGTATCAAGAGGGAGTAGGTAAAACGTATTTCTTCATAGTCATCAATACTCCACCAACTAAAGTTAACGTACCTGTTAGGTGAGTCCGTCTCCTCTGGCTTGTGAGTTACTGTGGGCAAGCGCTTTCGATGTAAAGACATCATCGTCTGGCCGTTAAGTCAGTACTGGAGTCAGTCAGTTGGTCGTGGTCTTTATATACAAAGAGAAAGGTGAAAGGGGTGATGGAGCGTCGGGAAGGGGCGGAGAGGAGGTCATGTAGCTCAGGAAACCCCTAGAGATAAATGGAACGTGTTGGATGTCTGTCAATTGTGGAATTTAAGTCTTTTTGTGTCGGGTGGTCTGTAAATCCGTCAGTTGGTTGTTTTCGTTTGTGTAGTGTTTTGAGTGGTGTGAATATGGTGTCGCATTTTGTGTTGATTTGTTCATTTATGATCTGTCCATTGAAGTTTTTTGTTTATAAATTTCCATGTTTTCTAATATGTTCAGTTTTCGTCCTTTGTATTGTTTGTGTAGTAAGGTGGTACAGTCCTGTATTTTGGTGGGTTCATGTCCAGTTGTTTTGAGGTGGTTGGCAAAGTTTGAATCGTCTTTGTTCCTACTAAGAGATTTAATGTGTTCTGAGTATCTGGTCCGTATTTTTCGTCCTGTCTGTCCTATGTATGCGTTTTTACAAGTACAAGTTATTTTATACACCCCACTTTGGTCGAGTGGGTCTAACAAAGACGATTCAAACTTTGCCAACCACCTCAAAACAACTGGACATGAACCCACCAAAATACAGGACTGTACCACCTTACTACACAAACAATACAAAGGACGAAAACTGAACATATTAGAAAACATGGAAATTTATAAACAAAAAAACTTCAATGGACAGATCATAAATGAACAAATCAACACAAAATGCGACACCATATTCACACCACTCAAAACACTACACAAACGAAAACAACCAACTGACGGATTTACAGACCACCCGACACAAAAAAGACGTAAATTCCACAATTGACAGACCATCCAACACGTTCCATTTATCTCTAGGGGGTTTCCCCCTGAGCTACATGACCTCCTCTCCCTGCCCCTTCCCCGACGCTCCATCACCCCTTTCACCTTTCTCTTTGTATATAAAGACCACGACCAACTGACTGACTCCAGTACTGACTTAACGGCCAGACGATGATGTCTTTACATCGAAAGCGCTTGCCCACAGTAACTCACAAGCCAGAGGAGACGGACTCACCTAACAGGTACGTTAACTTTAGTAATTTGCCTACTGGCGGATATAACCCAATTTCTTTAATACTCCACCACTCTCAATATTAGTAAGCACCCCAGCCTTTGTACTGTGGCTTGGCTGCCACAGTCCTCTGTGCCTCCATACAATCAACCCGTATGAGATGATTGGTATCACAAGTCTCATAAAGCCAACAGGCCATCCAAGGCTTCAAGCCCCATGTTCACCCACGCAATCTTTGACACACCCAGTAGGACATTGTTGCCTTCTTGGTTGTATATCTAATGTGCTTTTTCCAGGTCGGTTTTTCATCCAATATCACACTCAAATCCTTGACGTGCTCACTGAGCTGAACTAACTCACCCATTACCTCATGTGGTCTCCGTTCCAACAGTTGTTTTTATCTAGTGAATGGTATTATGACTGTCTTAGCTGGGTTAGCTATTTCGATGTTGCATATGAAGGTATTGTCATACAGGCCCCTAAGGCAATAGAGCCTACTGCAAACAAAGCATTCCAAAACTTCAATTCAAATCTAACAGTTCACCTCATTGGAAGGTAGGAGTGCAGAGAAAGCTAAAGGGAATCACGGAAGAAGTCTTTAGTATGTACGAAATTGTTCATATGGCTGTAATAACAGTGTTGTTCATTTGCTTTCAGGCAAACGAAGGTACAACATCAAGTTATGGAAAACATTCACAGACTGCTTCAACTGCTTACCAGTTGCTGCCATTGTAGATGAGAAAATATTCTGCTGCCATGGTGGGCTCAGCCCAGATTTGCAAAGTATGGAACAAATTAGACGAATAATGAGACCAACTGATGTGCCCGACCAAGGACTTCTTTGTGATCTGTTGTGGTCTGATCCAGACAAAGTATGTTTTCAACTTTGTGAAATCATATTTGCTTCGTATGGGGATTTGACTTAATTACGCCATGCAGTTAAATAGGCAACATTCGAATTCATTGATTGAGAACAGCTCTTAGTTCATGGAAGGAAGTGGCCAAAATCCAAGGGAATATGAAGCTTTGAGTTTATTTAATTGAAAGTTTACTTCGATTTAATAATAAAAGTAATGAGCATATGTCCACTCTATCTGTTGACGAAGTACCTGATTAAAAAACATGGTGAGGGATAACTCCATGTCAGGGTTGTTTGTTTGGAACTATGTTGCAGTAATACTTGCTGTTAATACTAAAAGAGTAGGATAGGAAAATGAACATTTGACAATTAATTGCAGGGTATTAGGGAATGGGTTCTCCTCAATTATTCACTGAATTAATTAAATGCTATGTACAGTCAATGATGCCTTTTCCAACCTGGTTGCATTTCCTTTTACAGTGTTGGCCTGCCTACATAATATCATGAACTATTACACAAGAAATGAATAGAATGAAACGTGGCTGAATCTCTAGGCAATGATCTACAAATAGCAATATTGTCAAATGCATTGGATTTATCGTTGTATTTTGTGACGTACTTGGGGAATTCTTTTACAGAATTACCCGTGTATAGGACACGAGTAAAAATCGTGTCGGGCCCAGAAAACAAACAAGTTAAATATACTCAGTTACACTCACTTGATGTAAATGAACAAAATAATACCTCTCAGGAAAGTACTCGGAAATGAAATTATAAACCAAATAGGACCCACTTGAATTTAATCAGAAAAAAATAGAAATGAAATGAAATGAATTCCTTTTAGAATGAAACGAATAACCTATGCTCTGATTGTATTAAATGACAAATAAAGGTCCTCTGATCGCTTACCTTAATTCACACAATATAAAAGGGACTTTAAATACTTGTTCACTGGCTTAAAAAGTGGGAGATATTTGTAAGCGATGTCGGTAGCCATTCTGGCGAAAATGTGGCTCTTCCACTTTATAAACAGCAGCGAACTGCACGGGTGGCGGCAACAGTGTTGCCACCATTGGCAGCCCGCCGCAAACCATTACACTCCCCCCTCCAGACAAAAAATGTTTGGTGCAAAAAAAGTTTTGTTGAAAATCCCTTGGCAGTTCAGTCCGCAGCGCACGGGGGAGACTATAAAAAAGGAAAGTGAGAAAACAATGAAAAATGAGAATAGAGGGAGCGGGAAGCCTGTTGGCAGTGGCCTCGGGTAGACAGGGGATGGGTACACTCTGGGGAGGCCGTGGATGTAAACGCGATAGCATGCTCGCTGGAGGCTAGCACCTCAGGAGGAGAGAGACTCCAGGGCCTGGGTGCTTCGAGAGTCACCCCGGCATATTGTCACAACGGGGGAGGTGCGTGCTAGGGGCGCCACAGCTTATGGGAGAATTCGTAAGCGATGCCGGTAGCCGCTCTGGCAAAAATGTGGCACCTTTGTTCTATAAACAGCAGCAAACTGCACGGGTGGCAGCAACAGTGTTGCCACCATCGGCAGCCCGCCGCAAACCATTAAAATTTCTAGATTTGCATTTTCTTATTGTCCTCCATTTCGTTAGGCCTCATTTTTTGTCAACCAGTTCTTTAGTATTTCGGGCAAAATCCTTCGATGATGCCAATTCTGATCATCTTCTACGTTGTAGCACGACTCTTCCTAGAGCAGGTTTCTTTCTTACGGATGAGTGGCAATAGAATTGAATCAGTGGCAGCTCATGGCTACTATTGTGGCTAGCTCGAAGGAAATGCAGTAGCCCTCACTCTCTGTTAGGCATTGTAGTACTACTGCACTTCACAAGTGTCATACTCACTTCTACTGTAGGCAGTAGCACCTCTTCTTGCCACCCTTGACAGCAGCTAGCAGCCATAGTCTCAGCCCTGCCAGATTATTCACCACAGCGCACCCAGTTGCCTTTGATACTTTGTCTGTATGTATCAAGTAGATCAGGTGAGTATTGCTCATTATGTGGAGATACCTCATGTGTGGCTAGTCGTCAATGTGGTTTCACCTAGATCACAGTCACTTCAGTTTTGGTTTATTATTCATTCTGAATAATAACCCTGTTTTCGGTCACGAAAAATTTTTTACAACCCCCCCCTCAAAATTTGATACTTTACGTTTCAAGACATGGAGATTCCAAATTTGCAATGTCCGTCCGCCGTCCGGGCCGTTTTGTGCCTTTAACGTGGTCTAAAAAATTCGTTCTTTCGCCCAAAAATCCGATTTGGTATCTAGTTGTGCCCGCCATCTCGGCAATCCGATCGGACGAAGCCCGTGGTTGTAATGGGCAAAAAACGGTTAAAAAAATTAACGAAACGCAGTACAACGCGGGAGCTACAAGCGTTTCGTCTTTTGAATTCCCTCCGCCTTGCCCGTCTCTTTAAAAAACCAACCGCTCTCGAGGCGGCTCGCTTCCCTCCCAACGACGCCGCCTCTCCCCCTTCACCTTTCGCTTCGAGCGCCCCCGTTCCAATTTCCCCGACGTTTTGGTTTTAATACAATTCAATTTTTTTAGATTCTTTCGTTTCATTCTCATTTTGGTTTTTTTCATAGATTTTTGGTTGAATTTTGATATTAGTATTTAGCGTGCATGTTTTCATGTTAAAATTCAGTTTTTTCTAGATAATTTCGTTTTTTTTGTTTATTTTAATATTACGATTCAGTTCTTTTCGACCTTTTTTTGGGTTTCATTATGATATTTTTCGATGCTGAATCGAACAGGATGGATCTCGGAGCATTAATGCTAGGTCAAGCTGATTATCCGAATTTATTTATGATCTTCAAGCTGAGCTCCTATAGCCTATCCTCCAGCATCCCCTGGGCTGTATACCCAGTGTGGACTATCACAATGACAGCTATGCTGTCAGTGTGGGACAATAAGAACAACCCCATTGGCATCTCTGCCTGAAGCTAAATTGGTGGGTGAGTGCCACATTGTAGAGGCCTATTTCTATAAGCCTCCTTGCGAGTCAACTGTCTCAACTGTGAGGTAGCTCCTTACTATCCTCCACAGATACTCCAGTATATCATGGTTACTCCCCTGTATGCAGAAGATTAGCTTACTTGACTGAATTGAAGGGACGCCCTATGTTACTCGTAGGATGATTGCACTTCAATACTGCAGCAGGAGGGTGGGGGGGGGGGAGTACAGCTCCAGTCTCCCACACTGGACTACCTCTACCCTTTGGGTGGGGATAAGTGCAAAGGAACCTAACATATTAAACTTTTTCTTTAATATTCATGTGCAGTAAATTTGTCCTTATGTATTGTGCAGGATACCATGGGTTGGGGTGAGAATGACAGGGGTGTGTCATTTACCTTTGGAGCTGAAGTAGTAGCAAAGTTCCTGCATAAGCATGACTTCGACTTGATATGCCGAGCCCACCAGGTAATATTGGAATGTCTGTTTTCAATGATGTGATACATTATATATTGTTTGAGGTCGTGTTACTCAGTGGTTACTTTATAATTTTATTTTTGTGCAACATTCTATGTGATGCATGCATCATAAAAAAATTGGAACTTCTCTCTGGTTTTATTATTTGCACCATGCACAGGATTCTAATATTCCAAAGAATATTTTGTCAAATTTGTGTAAATAGAGAAGTGTTTCTTTTGTTTGATTTGAACTGGTAAGTCACTCATTGTGGCAGTTATTCGGAAGTAGGCGCGGGAGGGTGGGAAGCGTATTAATCGTTCTCACACTGTTTCTCTCTCATTTTCTTGATTTTACTGGGTTGAATAGCAGACATTTTGGAACATTGGTGATGATTTGAAGGCATTAATGTCCAAATGGAACAAAAGTAGAGTGTAGAAAACAACTACAGTCCAAGTTTTAATTATGACTTCAAACTTCGTAGTTGCTGGAGTGTTACATCTGTACGAGCCTTATTTGTTTTAAAACCATTGGTTAATTGCATCGTACACTACTGTATTTCTTTTGTAACGCTCCATAATTTGGAACTTAACTGACTTTCTTAATTCCATTATGCCTGTGCTTAATTACCTCGAAGATCAAGGTTTTTTTTTTTTTTCATTTTCATCAATTGTAGGTGGTTGAAGATGGCTATGAGTTCTTTGCTAAACGGCAGTTGGTTACCCTGTTTTCTGCACCCAATTATTGTGGAGAGTTTGACAATGCAGGAGCCATGATGTCAGTCGATGAAACCCTCATGTGTTCATTCCAAATCTTGAAGGTACGTTCATTCTATTTACTACTACTCCACTTGCTCTCCCTCAATCAGTTTTGTGTAATAAAAATCTTCTATGACCTAGTTTTTATGAGGTGGCCATAAGAAAGTTAATAGTAATTCTTGATAAAATGGGACTCTCCCAGTGCATTCTTGGATAGGCCTCCCACATAGCATCTCTTATGCACCTACCTACTACTATTTTGTTCCACAGCCCGCTACAGTGAAACGTACTATAGGCCCAAATCATTATACTTAGCGTGCTTGTAAAAGCCAGGTTGAGTCACTTAATGTGGCAATCTAACATAGCTGTGTCCAGTCTCATGATGCAGTCTACTAGCTGGATTGGAATATTGGATAGTGGGTAGAGAGAGAGAGAGGGAGAAAGCGACCACCACTACTGGATTATATGAAGAATTAAGGCCTGACATTGCTGTTGGTCCTGACCAGTCTGCTGCATGAATATCCCAGGATGGATATTCGTATAGCACTGTTAGAAGCTTGTGCAGTGAAGGCTGATGTGCCTGAGTGAATTTCTAAATCCGTAACAATTGAAATCAAGAACTCGTCCCTTCCTTCAGCAAAATTATTCAAAACCCTGACATTTAAGGTGTTCAGTCAACATGTGAGTGGTGAACTTAAGGTCACCCACATGATGACCCCCTTCACATAAACTGCCGAAAATTCTTATAATAGGTGGAATGACTCAAGCAGTTTTGTGCTGCTCTGTGAAATTTTGGTGCTTATTTCTTTCCTGCTGACTTGATTCTGTCGAACTTGTGGCTCACCATCCACAAGCTGTTGATCGTATTTTTTAGTTCTGCAGTTTTTGCAGCAGTTATGTTTATGAAGGCTTCTCTGTTTTCACATTTCTCTTATTCCAGCCTGCCGATAAAAGGAAATTTACGTACGGTGGATTGAACGCTGGACGCCCAGTGACCCCTCCGAGAGGAGCAACAAATAAAAACAAGAAGAAATAAAATGTGATCTCTTCCTTACATTATTTTCGCTTATAGTTGTCAAGGGATTATATATTTCGTGGAATAGTCACTGTTTTTTTGTTTTTTTTTTTACTGGCTTCCCGGATAAGAATCTTGATGGTTCCATTTTGAGACAAAAATGTCTCCCGTCGAAATGAATTTGTTTTCAACATTTTTGTCTCAAGTGTGTGTTATGCTAAGATTATCTTCAGCTCTGTGGATTTCATCACTGTTGCATATGTACATCTATTTGATTAATTTCACTCTCGTCTAGTAATACCTTCGCATTGTTATGGTTTATCGTTTTTAAAAATTGATTATTGGAACATTTATTTATTTATTTTTCAACTATCTGAACGCAAGCGATAGATTAGGCTTATGTTGACATTTGTGTTGCTTGTTTGACCACTAAAGCATCAATGGATTTATTTCAGTCTTGTAACCTGAGTGTTAATGCGTCTGATAGCAGTTAGAGGTCCAAATCCCAAATTGATGCTTGAGTGGTCTCCTTTCTAACATTCTGTTGAGCAGAATGTCTGCACAAGATTAGATCAGGTAGATAGAGGTGTTGTTTCCACTATCTCCTAAGGTGATATTGATGGCCCTGATGTTACCATCTCTGTGTCTAGTAATTCATCCCCAAAACTCCTCACCAAAATTGAAACATTTAATAGAGTTGATGAAGCTCACATTTTCCCCTGTATGTAACAATCGTACTTTCCTAGTAAGTCTCCCTACCCCCTACCCACCCACTCACCTCTCCCTTTAGCCCTCTCACCAGTTTCTTGTTTTTACACATAGCTTCAACTTTTATGGTTGGCAACGGTAGATTTTATTTATAGATCATTTATACTTTAATTTGGTTGAGAATTGATTCTGGTTATCGTTGGATATGACTAGATCATACACAGTGTGATACTGTAAATATTGAAATATACATTTGCCACATCTATCAATAAATACTGTATTCCATTTGGTTTTTCAATTTTATTCGTTGTCCTTTTCATTTTCAGCAACCTAAATGGATGTATAGTTGTCTAAAATATCTGGTGGTTGCAAGACACAACTTTTTACAACCTTTTCTTCCTTAAAGTGATTGGGTTAATTCTGCCAGTAGGCAAATTACTAAAGTTAGCGTACCTGTGGTTCTCTGGCTGGAGAGATACTGAGCGAGCGCTTTTGATCAAAAGACATCATTGTCTGGCCGTTAAGTCCTTGAGTACTGACTTGATGGCCAGACAATGACGTCTTTATAGTGAAAGCGCTTGCCCACAGTATCTCACTTGCCAGAGAAGACGGACAAACAGGTACGTTAACTTAAGCTCTTCTACCTTGCTAAAAAAAAAAAAAGATCAAGCTGATGAACCGCTCTGGTAAATAAGGGAGATCATTCTACGTACGCTGAGCCCTCCCCCCCCCCCCCAAACGCTATGATCATGATGAGCTCTGTGAGGTGGGCACCCTAACTCAGAATTGATGCACACTTTGAACAACTATCGTGTTGATCAATTTCATATTGAATTACTTCCTTTTGGTTTATTATTCATTCTGAATAATAACCCTATGTTTTCGGTCACGAAAATTTTTTTACAACCCCCCCTCAAAATTTGATACTTTCGTTTCAAGACTTGGAGATTCCAAATTTGCAATGTCCGTCCCCCGTTCGGGCCGTTTTGTGCCTTTAACGTGGTCTAAAAAATTCGTTCTTTCGCCCAAAAATCCAATTTGGTATCTAGTTGTGCCTGCCATCTCGGCAATCCGATCGGACGAAGCCCGTGGTTGTAATAGGCAAAAAATGGTTAAAAAAATTAATGAAACGCAGTACAACGCGGGAACGTTTCGTCGTTTGAACTCCCTCCCTCCCGCCCGTCTCATTAAAAAAGCAACTCGCCTCCCAACGACGCCGCCACTCAACTCCCCTTTCGCCTCGGAACGGGTTCGCTTCGAGCACCCCCGTTCCAATTTCCCCGACGACAGGGAAAAATCATCAGACGTTTTGTTTCCGTAGTTCCATTGTAGCCAGGACTTGTTTCGTATGGTTCACTAGTATTCGATGCTGAATCGAATGGGATGGGGGAGCACTAATACTAGGTCAAGCTGTTCATGAGAATAATAAACCATTGTGTAATAATTTGCAGGGTTTTTTTTCTTATCACTCCTTCAATGTTGACATTTTCTTTTGAAAGTGAGATAATGCACAATGAATAGACAATAATTTTGATGAAAAACAGCTCGTTACAGTACCGTTTAAATTTGGAAAAGGTTCTTCCCTTGTATGTGGCTGCTACACTGCAAGATGGCAATCGGGTGTAGCATTACTATGAGTATTATTCATTTGAGGCTGAAAGGAAAGCAAAGTGCTGCTCAATATGAAATAAAACAAAGATTTCACTCATTTAGGTCCGAGGGCTCCATAAAGGCACTACTGGAAAGATCTCAAGACCATAATAAAACGGAGAGAATGTCGAATGCAAAGGACAAAAAAGTATCACAAATTAATCGCTTTATTGATCAAATAAGGCCATTCATCACGTAAAAGAGCTGATACTGTCATCCACTCAAATACGGGCTGAGAATTCTAAATTTCTCTGGGTCATCTTAGTTTATTTATGAGCACATTTACGAAATTCTGGTGATTAACAATATTTGGGTTGGCTTCACCCTAATCCATTACAGTACATGTAAAGGAAACATTGGCAACGGCTAATTTCTCTCATATCACCACACAGCAATGAAAAATTATATTCTACCAAGGCGTCGGTTATTACGACTAACCTGAATACTGCCCATTCACTTCAACAGTCTACAAGTTAGACTATTCAAAAGTGTTGCACATTTTTGTTACATCACATCTTTCTCCTTAGCAGATGGCAAAGTAAGTACTCAAAAATAAGAGCCCCTAGTAACTTTAAAACATAATTTAACATCTTGGTGTCATACAATCAATCAGTGCTGGCTCTTAAAATGTCCATGGCTAGTTCGTTAGCGCATGATTCATAATATGTAGGAAACCAACAGTCTCCTACATTTGTGCCAGTTCAAGAATGCGAAAGAAAGTTGAAGAGATCTTTTATCGATCCATGTGCTCCAATATGAATGACATCACTAGTGAATAAATCTCCATGAAACACTACGCAAGAAGTAGCTTATTAAAGTTGCATAGAGATCCCAGAGATGAGACAGCTCACATTGAATAAGTTTAGATAGTTAAATTTGAAGGAAGAAACTTTGTGAACATTGACAATTTCATATAGAATGAAAAGAGACTACATTTCAGAACTACTATTGTACGACTCCCTCTTCATTTCACAATCAAATTCGTCTCAATCCAATGAAAAAGGAGTCCTAGTTCTCATTTATGTCATTAAATGTGTATCATGGGTATTAATGCACAATAACCTGAAACGTGGTTTTATCAAGGCCTAAAAAAGTCCCGAAGTCTTAGAAGAAATAGCATTTTAATGCGCTCTCTATGAATGAGAAGAAGAAGAAGAATTAGAAATGGGTGGGTATGCATGAATAAGCTGACAAAAGTAGGTGCGCACGATAATAAACCTGAAAGTCTTACGCAATCCAAATGAACTTTGTTGTGGATTAGAATGAATATTTATAAAAGGCCGCATTATTGGCACATTCACAATGATGTCGTTGTCATAGCCAATTATCACCAATCTTGCCAGTTACTTTCATTCTCTTGAACAAATTGATTAATAATGAAAACTAACAGATTTAAAGGAATGAAGAGACAAGACTTTGTTAAAGTATGCTATGTGAAAAATTAAACTGCCACAGATCATTTATTTCAGCCGTGATCACACCTTTTATTCTCATCGTTAATCCAAAAGATCAATTATTGATTTAATAATTGTCTACTTTAACACCTACCTACATCTAGTTCCAAATGTTATAAGGCCTGCTTCAAAATTACTTACTATAGACGTTATGAAAGCCCTACCATTATAGAGTAAAGATATATCTGTAGGACTGATTTAATCCTCTGAGGTGATAAAACCTCAAGTGTGAAATGAATGCCTGATGAGCGACTATGTGCTCTTTAGTACTATATTTCTACACGCTTGGTGTTACCAATATGGTAATTATGTATTTACTGTAAAATTAATGGCAAAACTTAGATAACGAAACCTGCATCATACATCATTGTTCATCAACATGAATAAGCAACAACTCCCAGTACTTTTCTTCTATTGGGGAAAATGAGAAACATGGTAGCCCAACTCGCAAAGTCCGATTTTCTTTAAACATTCGTTCTGATTTTAAGTATTAGACTCAGTTTCAAATAAAATATTGTGCTCGTAAGACGAAGTTTCAAAATCTTTAAATCAAGGCTAAATTGGGTTGTGTGAGAATAATGGACACTTTTTTCAAAGACGCTGCTCATAGCAGAGCTAACTGCAATGAGTAACAAACTATCCCGGATAACACAACTAGGGTACAGTTATATAATATAAAATGATATTACTTCCTGCAATTAGTACATTCTTTTAGTTTCACAAACGTCAACCTAAGAATGATGATAGCAGGAAAAGGTTTGCCACCAATATCATGTTGATAATCAGGTAGTCTCTGTTAAACTGGCGTTCCAGTGTTTTGGAACACTGCAGCCAAGAAGTTATCGATAAAGTTTGGAATGAACAACAAGACAACAGGGAGCCTACTCCCCCCACTTGAAAGCCATACACGGGTTATTCTCTATTTGCAGCATTCATTATCACAAGAACACCCTAATTTCAGTAAACCAGGGAGCTAAATATAATGAAACTCAATTGTTATTGAATTCAATTGATAATTCAGAAGAATAAGTTCCTCGAGAAATTTTGTACACTCTTTGCCTCTAGAAAGGATGACAGGGGAGAAACATCAATACCTCTCTAGTCTTCATTTTCACGCCAGCACAACGTAAAGGACAGAATAGAAAAACATTCTGATAACAAATATAATCTGCTATATAACAGTAGCCCTCGTAATACTTGTGATACATTTCTTATAAGATACATTTCAAGGGCACCCAATGTTTTTAAAACACTGTGCTTTAATAAATTCGCCCCCATTGAAATAACTCGTTCGTGCTACTCTATAAAACTGGGGGCTTATCACAGTCCTAACCTACAGATTGAATCAGATCTATACACTCTTAGATCACACATCCGGAGTCCTAACAGCCAAGTTGACCCTCCATGATTAATTCATAATTTTTATTGAATTCCCCTACGATTAATATTATCACTAAACGTATTCATAACTCTTATCACACTAGTATTGTTATTTGTATTATTATTATTTAATTTCACTATTATTACAACTCTTTATCGTTACGTAAGTTGCCAACATTTTAGTATGAATTATACAGTCAGTAAACTGGTATTTAAAAGACACGTGGAACGATGTACTACTTAGATACTGTTCACCTTTGAAAGGCAATGCGGTCAATAAAAATAAACTGCCTGTAACTTCTAGAGACAGTGTGACTGAAATGAAACATAGTGGCAGCTTGTGATAATTAGCTAGGGCAGATGACAATTTATACAGTACTAAGAGGAACAAAACTGTACTTCGAATTTTCGTTGTGAACACCAGCAACCCAAAAATACTACACACTTTTATTTTTGGATGGTGAATTCAAAGTAAAACCTTACGCATGAGTTCCATAGTGATATCGAACATGTAATTAGTAATAGGTTTAACGAACATGGGAGACAATTTTAAATGGTTCAGTCAAAAGCAATTCGTCCACGACATTAAACCTCTATTGTGTTCCGAAAAAGAAACTGCAATGGCTATGTCTATATTTACAACATTTGCTCGTATAATACAACTAATGACTATTTAGGCACTGTGAAGTTAATTTGTACCATACTTCATTCATGAGTAAGTTATTAAAAAACTATAAATAGCTCATTTGTATCTATATATAAACTGTGAGGTAAGTACTTCATTGAAGCAAATGTTTAAGAGAAACTAGCTACCACCATAAGGCAATGAAATTCGAAATATAAGGTATAACAAGCATCAGCAATATGTATTCTCAATTAGCAACATGAACCATTCAAATCCTACACTGCATTCAATATTAGATCTTCAACTAATGATAAACGGAACTTATCTCTACTCATTTCTAAACTATACAGAGCTACTCTTTTTCATACTTTTATTCATTTATCTTTACATGAAAGTAGATTTAATAATATGACTACAATAGTTTTTGCTATATACTGAATGTACTAGCAATTTATCACAAATACTTGGAATCATTATTTTTAAAAAAATAATAAAATGAGCCAGTACTAGAACCAATTTCCTGGTATTTTGCCAGATATGCCTCCTATCCCTTTCCCAAAAGCGTTACCTACCTTACCTACAACATTAGCAGTTACATTGCTTATTTTAATTACGTAATTACTATCTTCGCCTTGTTGGTCTTCTCTTCCACCAGCTTTTGACTTGTGATCATCGCCATCAACTCCATCATAGTTTCTGAAAAAAACATTAGCATGAAACAGAAAACCATTCATTATTACAGTACTGTCACTTTTAATTGAACTTTGAAATACGACAATGGCAAGTTGGCACACTCATAAATTATAATGTCATTAATAAACGAATATGTCGAGTTTAAGCCTACTAAAAAAACCATAAAAGAAAAACAAGTAATATTCTAAAAGGAGTAATGCTTTCAGGGTTTCGTAACATATCATTTTTAAATGTTATAGTAGTCGACTGTGGCTAGTTTATACGTTTATATGCACATGTATACTTTAAATAAATAAATTTCACTTGTTATTAGCACTTGCAATTGTGTTATGAAAGTTTCAAAGCAAATGTTTGCATCAAAATTTATTCCACAGCATTCACTTATTCTTTGTTTTAATGTTTGGGGTTGTGAGTATACACTCATTCACACCTAGCCAAACATTACGTTGTACAACTTTTGGTAGGAGCAAACAAGCAGTTTTAAAACAGTGTAAACTGTCGAACTTCAATTTTTGTGAGAGACCTCACAGCCTTTAACACATTCCCCCCGGGTAAATGTTCATCGACAGTCTGCTTCATTATACTTGTATAATACTTCGCTTAGACTCGTTTCGCAGCCCTGACTTAGACCTAGGTTTCGTCTCTCAGTACCCTCTAGATTTAGCTACCAGTGGAAATACTACCTTCAAGTTAATTAATTATTGAGTTTTCTTTAATTTATTTGTTTTTTCATAAATTTATTAATACTCCTGCTCATTACTTCACTGGTAGAATGGATTTTAATGTATTTCTAGACGAAATGGAAATTTGTATTATTATTCGATTTGCGTTTAGGACTGAGGACATTTCTTCCAGGGACAGGAGGTATACTGTAGGTCCACCAAAATGGTCATGTAAAACCTCCTCTGATGCCTTGTACTGACTGACTCCCATTGAAGGCACCCTCGCGATCGTAATCTAGTGGTTAAAGATGATGGTTCATAATCCCGACGAAACCTGGGCAACAATGGATCAGAGCTTGTGATCGCTGTAATTTTTGCCTCAGTCAGTGGCTCTTTAAACATCTCCAAAATCCTCCCGTAACACTCACTAACTTCATTAAGTGCTATCCAAGAAATGGTAATTTTGGTTTTTTTTTTTGTCATCATCGAGTAAACCAGTAAAATCGACAGTATGTCATATTGTTTATGGAGAGTTTTCTTTCGTGTTTCCTGAATGGTTACAGCATGATACATACTCATCTTGTTGGGAGCTCATTGTTAATGCACAAGTTGCCTCTTCTGTTTGCATTCTTTGGCTGACAGTTTGGTATGTTTTCGAATTTAGTTTGTCCTCCATCACTCCTTGAAGTTCGAAATCTGTGTAGAGTTTCTACAACACATGCAAGAATTTATTTAATGATTCAAACTCGTGAAATTACTAACAAGCTTCAGTTCACCAACATGACTTTATCGTAGTGTACCTTAACTATATGAGCGAGGCATGTGCATTGACAGGGATGCAATGAGTGGTCGATTCTTTCTGAGAGCCAGTTACACAGCATTTGAATTTGAGCAGTGTACCATTGCTGAAAACGAGAAATAGAATCACAAATACCAAATAGACCTGCTGATAGTCATACTAAGTAATAATTATGTAGATAGATTAATTAAATAACTATTTCCACAAATGAAATGAGGCTCTATCTATCGCCAATTTTGTGTGTGTCCTCTAACTACAATCGTCATTACATAAAACCTTAAAAAGGCCATAGTGAACATCCGAGTCAGAGCAGGATAAGAAAGGCCAATGGCGCTTTCGTTCAACTGTACCCGGTGTGGAGGAATAGTAATATTTCTCTCAGGACGAAGCTGCGGCCCTTCACAACGAATGTTAAATCGCGAGACCTGGAAAGTGACAAGTTCCCTCACACAGAAGCTGCAGGTGTTCGTAAATCGGTGCCTACGACGGATCCTAGGAGTGTTTTGGCCAGATGTCATTTCCAACGACCAGCTCCGAGAGCAAACTGGTCAGAAACCCATCGCGTTGGAGATTAAAAAGTGAAAATGGAAGTGGATAGGGCACACACTCCGAAAGGACGAGGCGTCCATCAAGAAGAAAGCACTGGATTGGAACCCTCAGGGATATAGACGAAGAGGTCGTCCACGAGCGTCTTGGAGGCGATCTGTCGAAGCAGAGCCTGAGCGAGCTGGGAGGACGTGGAGAGAGGTCAGGACTCTAGCGAACGAACGCGAAGGATGGAGAAATTTTGTAGCGGCCCTATGCTCCTCTTAGGAGTTACAGGAATTAAGTCAAGTAAGTCAAGAGTCAGAGCAAAACCATATCTTCAACTAGGTACAAAAAAAGGTTAGTACTGCCCCACCAGCCAGAATAGGGTAGTCATGAAGACAGTTCAAGTTTTCTGGAACTTTGGACACTTCAGTCCAATCCTGAGTTTGGCAACCCACATGCATTCGCTCTTTTTCGGAAGTGTGAGGAAACTAAAAACGACAAATGTGACACATTTTGGTTTATTATTCATTCGGAATAATACAACCATTATTATTTTGGAACAGGAACATTTTTTTCCCCACGAGACCCATGTTTGTTTGTTATGGGCAAAAAACGATTAAATTAAATAAAGGTCAAAAACGAAATTTTGTCAGTTTTATTTCAATTAGGTCGTGTTTGGGATATTTTCCTATGTATTTTTTATGCTGAGTCGAATAAGAGGGGTTTCAGAGGTGTAAGACTGTGCCTAAACGAAAATCAGTGAAGTAACTGTAAATATTGCAAGGCAAATTTCACTACTTGAAAAAACTTGTAGGACAATGCAGCAAAACTTATTGTTTCTAACTGAATTACGCTTTTTCCCACACTGCCTCCGCCTCACTCTAACTACCCATTAGCTCGACTCATCTTGCTGTGCCAATCGCCTAACTTCATCTAGAGAATGCCAATATTTGATGTTCTGTTGTAGTAGCCAGGTTTCATATCATTTACTAGTCTTCTTCAGTGCTGAATCGAATGAGATGGGTCTCGGAAGTGCTCTACAAACGTAATCATTTGCATATGAGTTGTTGTTTCATAAATTGTTGATATAGTCATGATGTATTCTGAATATCTGATAGTGTTGGATCTCAGAACACACAATTTGTAATCGTAAATCTTATAGCCAACGCAGTGTGTAAAATCTTTGTTGATGGTTTTACATATAATTGAAAGCTTCAACTTACCTCAAAGAAATTGAGAATCCATAGCTCATCATTTATTTTACTCCTAATCTGATCCATACAGTTCCTAGTAAAGTTCACATAAGATTGTCCCATGTCTTTCCCAGAGCCAGAAACATTCTGCAACAACCAAAATTGCATTGTACTACACAAACACAATGAAACTATAACAGAGTAGTTGATGAGCTAGTCACTCACAATGTTCTTGTGTGACATTTAAATTATTATAACCATAGGAACTAAATCACAAGCAACAAAGTTGTGGGAACAGAGTTAGGACGATTGTCTATTTCCCTTAGATTTGAGTTGCAATGTTATATCAATTTCAACATTCAAGCCACCTGCATTCTTGCTACAAAATTTGGTCAAAAATGAAATTTTGGCAGTTTTATTGCAATTTGGTCGTGTTTGCTATAAATCCCTATGCATTTTTCGAATCTGAGTCGAATAAGATGGGTCTCGAAGATGTATGACTGCGTCTAGACGAAAAACGGAGAAACCACAATAAATAACGCGAATTTGCGGGACTCAACTTTGAATTCTACTACTTGAAGGAATTTGTAGGACAATGCAGCAAAAGTGATCCTTTCTCTTAGGCTTGAGCTCTACTTTCTGTCTCATTCCAACTACTCATCAGTTCGACTCGTCCCACCATGCCAATTGCCTAGTGTGGCCTAGAAAATGTCAAGCTGCATTGCTCTGTTGTACATAGGGGATGCCTTACAGTTTACTAGTAGTTTGTGATGCTAAATTGAGTGGGATGGGTCTCAGAGGTGTGAAACTGCATCAAGCTGTGCTTGAGAATAATAAACCATTGCGTAATGATTTGCAGGGTTTTATTAGTCTAATCACAGCTATACTTTTTGGTTTATCAAATATAAGAACAGTATATATTATTGATTTTAGCTCTCAGGGGGGAGTCAAGAAATTTGTGTTATTGAAGTACAGGTAGAGTAGGGCATTGTCTAAAAGTGGTAGTATCAAAGTTACATTATCCCCTGCTTAACGCGCACTTGTCCTTTGCAACTACAAAAAGTTTAGCAACTCAGATGAGTACTTGTGTAACATCACTGTTTTGTTAGTACCTGAATTGCTTTACCATTAGCTTCCTAAAAATTAACCTGCTAGTTTGTTTGAAATTATGCTTTGTGTGGCCACAATGAGGTCACATGCAAAAGTTGGGTTTCAAACAACAACTACACAGGAAGCAACATGATCAATATGTAGCAGGAATATTTCTCTGTAGGTTGCCCAGATTTTTCTCATAATTCACACACGCATTCAGGAATCTTTCGAGCCAAGGGTGCATCCAATGAACAAAAACGACTACAGTTATTGCTCTGCTGATTTCAGTATAGCTTCTAGAGTATATTTCAACGTTTACATAGCATTAATATTTCATAATTACTATGCATTGTCTCTTGTACTCCCTCAAGTGGCCAAGATCTGTATTACGCTGAACAGTGCATCCCCTCAGGAGACTCAGGGTTATGATCGAATTTTTACTTTCCGCTACCCGAAGGGAAGGAAAGTATAGTAATCGGCCCAAAAAAAAATTGAGTTTTCTTCAGATCTTTACGTTTCAGACCCTACTGAGTCTAAAAAACCTAATTTCGGCGCGTGGTCCGTGTGTATGTGTGTGTGTGTGTGTGTGTGTGTGTGTGTGTGTGTGTGTGTGTGTGTGTCTTCACCCTGCAGTCGGGGGTCCAGAATACCGCTGACGTATTCCCTGCGTGTCGTATGAGCCGACTAAAGGGAAAGCCGGGTGGGCCCAGCTTGAAAGACAACCTCACCTCTACGAGGTCCCCGCAGGATTACATCCAACGAGGCTTAACTGTGGCTGGGCGTCACAGTGTACTCTGTCGCCACACTGTGCTCACCCTGCAGTTGGGGGTCCAGAATTCCACTGCCGTACTCCCTGCGTGTTCGTATAAGCCGGACTAAAAGGGACACAACTTACACTTCATTCACATACATGACACACTGGGAACCCCCTACCTTTAGCTGGGATCGCAGAACACACCCCCCGCAGGAAGGGGGACAGAATTCTCCTGCCGTATCCTCTGCGTGGCCGTTAAATCCGGCCTTAAAGGGGCTTAAAGCTCACGACACTGACATACACAACATATTCCAGATACAAAATACACTGCAATGGCTTGCGTAGCAGAACACATTAACATAAAACACTCATAATGAGCGAAAGACAGTCCTGGAAGTAGCTCACGAACACCTTTGAGCGATCCCCTATATAGGTGCGGCCTTCGGAATGAGGAGGGGGAAAAACCAGGTTTGAGCGTTCCTGGGGCGGCTGATAGCGTGTGTCCCGCTCACCACATCACCAGTGGCCGAGGGCTGACTCTGAGCAGCAGCCGAAAAATCCCTCATGCGTCTTAGTCCCGGTGGGTGGCCGGACTGGCAGCTGCGGCGCATGTGGGGGCCTCCCTTTGACCCCCAACGGACCAGCGAAAGGGGCTAGAATCAATATGCCTGAGGGGGAGCTTCCAGGACACTGCCTCGAGCACCTCTCGCTCATACCACTAACACACACAACAAATGAACTCACAAGGATACACTACACCAGTCTGCTTCTTTAATCCCCCCCCCCCATATTAGTAAAAATAAAATGACAAAGTCAACTAAATCTTCAGCAGGTAATAAAAACGCCACCTGCGCCTCTTCCTCAGGCTCGCCAAGCTCGACCCCTCCCTCTTCGGACGATGAGCAATCTACTCGTCGTCCAAACAAACAAGGGCGGAAAGAACCGGGCAAACCGCGTTCATCTCCCCCTTCTCCCCCTAGTAGCCCGGGCAACCCGGCTACTACAAGCACACGACACAGCGTGGACCCTAAACTGTCGGACATGGAGCAAATTTGCGCATACGTCCAAATCATCCCACGGCCAGCTGGCACGGATGAGGGCCAACGCGACAGGACCTATGCGGACCTCGTAACTAGTTGCCTCTTCGAAATTTCGAAGCTGGCTATAAGCTAATGCCCCCAACGACATCGCCCCCTGCCACTCCCCCTGCGGGAAACTGTGGCGGCTGTCGTGAGGAAGAGCTGCGTAGGGCAATTGCCCAGCAGCCAGTGCCACCAGCCCCCAAGCTCAAGGAGCTGCAGCGAGCCAGGGTAGTACCCCAGGCCCCTCATATGCGGCAGTAGCCGCTACTGCGTCCTCCTCCCTCATGGAGCTGAGGCTGAATGGCAGTCTGCCAGGGCCAGGAAGCACAGGGGAAGCAGAAAAAGGCCCCAACTAAGCAGGCCGAGGGCAGCGCGCCTCGCCTCCGCCCAATAACAAGGGCAAAAATAAAAATAAAAGCAAAAATAAAAGCCTCCACCGCTTGCCAAACTCCCCCCTAAAAACCCACGACAAAACGTGGTAGTGGTTAGGCGGACATGTGAGGAAGGAGAGGCTGGTCCCTCCAACCCTGACGCAATGGAAGCGCTTATGCGGGGTGTCCCTGCTACGGACCTCCAAGCTCTAAGGGTCCGAGTGCTGAACATCCGCACCCGCAGTAGGAGGTGGCGCCGTCATTGTGACGGAAACGCCAGAAATGGCCAAGGCGCTCACGAGCCACATTTCCACAAAAAGGGAGTTGAAGCTCCAAGCGTCAGCCCCCCTGGGTCGTTTCCCACGCCTGCTATTGTGCGACGTGCGGACTGACCTTCAAAAAGAGGACTTGGCCCAACAAGTTGTTGAGCACAACCCTGCGTTAGGCTTGCAGCCGCAGGACGTCAGGCCTCTCTTCACCAAAAAGCGTGGCAGACAGAAGGATTGGGTGATTGAGGTATCACCCAGCCTATACAAAAAACTAGAGGGGGCAAGGCACCTCCAAATAGCCTGGCAGCGGTGCGCCATACGAAAGTACCAAGCCCCACTCAGTGCTACAAATGCCAGCGCTATGGCCACCTGGCAGTGGCCTGTACAAGACCTGTTGTGTGCGCCTGGTGCGCCTTGCCACATCTGAGTAAGGAATGCAAGCGTGATGCTCCCCTCAAGTGTGCCAATTGCGTCGAACGCAAATCCAACAGGTTGCACACTCTACACGAGACGCACGCTGTACCATTCGTCAGCGAGCGATTGCCCTCCAGGAGTCACGAGTGGATTATGAATAGGTCAAAAGCAGTTCGAATCCTTCAGCACAACACCAATAAGAGTTGCCCAGTTATGGCTGAGTTGCTGCAAAATGCACTCAAGAAACGCTGCAGTGTTCTCGCCATACAGGAACCATACATAGGATCCAAAACTCTTGGTCTGGGATCGCAGGCACGAGTGGTGGCTGGAGCAAGAACGGGAGCCAAGGCAGCAGTGGCCTGCATCGACCCGTCCATTGACATGCTCGCACTCACTCACCTGAACAGCCAGCACTTGGCCGCTGTGCTCATCCGAGCCGGTGGCTTTGAGCTGGTTGTAATATCATTTACAGGCAATTTGGCGCACCAGTTGCCAACAGCCTTGAACCACTCGGCGGGCTCTAGCAGGCCTATCAGGACGACCCTGCATAGTCTGTGCCGATGCAAATGCCAGATCACCATTGTGGGGATCCCCAACCCTGGATGGGGCGGGCGAGGCGTATATAGAGCTGCTCACCAGGTACAACTTGATTGTTGTCAACGACCCCATGACTGAGGCGACCTATGATGGTCCGGGAGGAAGGTCGTGTATAGATGTCACAGCCGTGTCTCACACCCTGCTACTCAAATTGCAGGGTTGGCGAGTCGTACCAGGTGCAACGCAGAGCGACCACATGGTTATTGACTTTGCCATTACGGATGACAACATCCTCTGCAAAGACACGCGTGAAAAGCGATTCCGCACAAAAAATGCTGATTGGCCACAATTCTGTAGGGTACTGGAAGGTGAACTGCGTGCCGCGGACACCGACCTAATAGCGCAAGCATACACACCTGAAGAGGTGGACAGCAAAGTGGACATATTTACCACAGCACTGCACTCTGCTGGGCTCTCTGTACTTGGCCAACAGAAGCACAGGGCGATCAAAGTCCCATGGTGGACTGAGGAACTAAATCCCCTCAAGCAAAGTGCAAATAGAGCTAGAAGGATGTACCAAAACACTCGTGACCCTGATGCCAGAGCAACACTCCGAACTGCCTTCATCCAAGAGAAGAAGGCCTTCCACCGCGCCATCAAACGAGCCAAACGGCAAGGCTGGCGAAATTTCGTGGAAGCGGAGAGCTCTGAGAACCCCTGGGGGAGACACTACAAGTCCTCCATAGGAAAAGCTAACGTAGAGCAGGTCTTAGCCGCGATGCAAAATGAGTCAGGCTGGGCCTGCAGCATCAGCTCACTGGAAACCCTCCTTGAGAAGGCGTTCCCAGATGACCAAGTAGCTCGAGACACTGAAGCCCAGAGGGCAGCAAGGGAGCTGATCATGGACCCTCCGAACGAGCCCGACATCCCATTGTGGACAACAGGCGACCTCGGCAGGGCCCTTGCGACCTTAAAGCCCAACAAATCTCCTGGGCCAGATAAAATAGAAAGCAATATGCTAAGGAAGGCTGAGCGGACAATCTCCAGCGGCCTCCTTAATTTATTTAATGACTGTCTGCAGGTCGGACAGTTCCCCACTCAGTGGAAGACTGCGCGCGTTGTCACTCTTCAAAAGGGAGGCGACCGCAATCAGTCAGACCCGCGATCATGGAGACCACTCAGCCTTCTTTCCATATTAGGCAAAACACTAGAAATCTTGATGTTGCAGTCCCTCGAAGGAGTCTTTGGCGCAACCTCACAGGCAGGCAATACGGGTGTACCAAAGGAAGGTCCACGCAGGATGTCATTGTCGAGATCCGGCGTGTTTCTGCTGGCACCGGCTAAGTACGTCGTAGCAGTTCTGATTGACATCAGAGGGGCGTTTGACAACCTTTGGTGGCCAGCGCTCCTTAATGAACTCAAAGGTAGGGGAATCCCCCGCAACCTGTACTCGCTCGTCAGAAGTTACCTGACAGACAGAACTGCTACGATCGAAAGTAGGCATGTCTCCGTCCGGAGAAAGATTGAGAAGGGGTGCCCACAGGGCTCGGTCCTAGGACCAGCACTCTGGAATGCCTTCTTCGAAGGTCTTCTCAGGAAACTCATGGAGACTGACTGCGAGCCGTGCGCCTATGTGGATGACTTGACTGTGCTGATCTTTGCAGAGTCAGTCCGCCAAATTGAAGAAAAACCCACCACGTGCTCCGCACTGTCAACCAATGGTGCGAGCACGTCAAGATGCAGGTGGCTGAGGAAAAAACCCAGCTAATCCTCTTGAAGGGGAAAGTGAATAATCCACCCACAATACGCTTTGGCGGCCACAGGCTCCTTCTTGAAAAGCACGTCAAGTATTTAGGAGTGAATATAGGTGAGAGGTGGGGTTTCAACCAACACCTCCAGTCCCTTAAAGGCACTACCATTGCAAGGTTTGCCTCACTGCGTGCCATTACTAAGGCCACTTGGGGTGTGTGTTACCACGACACTATCCTCATGTATAAGGCCATATATCTAGGTGTGATTGGCTACTGCCCCGTTGTCTGGGGTAGCAAACTAACAGTCAATCAAAAGAGAGTATTGGCTCAATCCCCAGAGCTGCGCTCCTGTGGATCACCAAGGCCTACGAGACTGTATCAACAGAAGCACTCCAGGTGATCACTGGTCAGTTACCAGTTGATTTGGCTGTTGAGTGCATGATTGACAAGTGGAGAGTGAAACAGGAGCTTCCCCCGCTTTGGGCTGAACTCCGTGCGGATCTCACCACAGAACAGAAACTTGCCGCCATCGATGAATGGGCTCTAGAGAAATGGCAAGCGAGATGGGAATCCTCGTCAAAGGGACGTGATACGTATGAGTTCTTCCCCAACATCCGCGAACGTCTTTCTAGAAAATGGGTTGAGCCAGACCACTGGACGAGCCAGTTCCTCACGGGACATGGTGACTTCAATGCCCGGCTTCACTTCTTTTCCCTGAACGACTCTCCATTATGCACGTCTTGTGCCTCCAGTGCGGAGGAAACAAGAAACCATGTGCTGCTCCACTGTAGTTTCTACAACAGTGAGCGACGGTTGTTGGGTGGGCAAACGAACTTAGCAGCATTAACTGCTACAAAGGAAGCCTACAACCATTTTGCAAAGTTCGCAAAGAAGGTGATGGCTAAGAAAAGTGGTTATAGTTGATCTGTCCTTTTGAAACTTGCCACCCAAGTAAAAGTAAGATCAGGTAGGGAACCAGATAAAGAACTACTCCCAGATGGTGCAGGATTCCTCAGGTGGTCACCTCCGCCGGTAACACACGGGCAACAGCTCTCTCGGTGAGACTGGCTAACGACCACATACCTGCCGTACCTCCACAGGTCTGAGTTCGGTGGATGCTGCAGGGGCCGGCCTCTTGCATATTAGCGAAACCGCAACTTCTATGACTGATATAACCCTCGTCGAGGGTTCAGGTACAGTCATGAAATAAAGAAACAGATCTGTGTGTGTGTGTCTGTAGTTCGATTTGCAGGAGAACGGCTGATCCGATTGAGCTGGTTCTTTTTTTGTTTTGTTCGTTATTTTTTGTAGACACCAAAATAAGGTTATGGACGATTTCGGCCGATGGGAAGGGGGGTGGGGGGACGAAAATGTACCAAAAACTAGGGTTTTTCGCATTTTTCTCGAAAACGGCTCTAACGATTTTGATTAAACTTTCAAATAATCTTCTACTAATCAATACCTAACTTTTCTTCTCTATACATATCTCCATGAAAATACGGTGAACGGAGATACGGGCCCCTGAAGCAAAAATAGGTTTTTTACGCTTTTTGGCAAAACGGCTTCAGCGATTTTCACCAAACTCACAATTTGTTTTCAAATAGTTAATACCTACATATTCCTCTCAATAAATGTTCCTGTGACGGTCCATTGAACAGAGATAAAAATCAAAATGTGTCGAAAATAACGTTTTTTCTAACATTTCCGTAAATTCCAGGGTAACTTTTTCACCAGATGTGATAAATCCTAATGGAGTGTCTTTAAGTCACCCATACTAACATTTCGTTCTCCATAATTATTTCTGTATATATATGTTGAACGGAGATATAAGCCAAGTTAACTCAGAAAAGGAGATTTGTCGAATATTAATTTATCGGTATTCCAATTTTCTCAAAAACGGCTCTAACAATTTCGATCAAACTCACGGAGTAGTTTCAGCTAACAAGTCCCTACATTTTGTTCTCCATAAATGTTCCTGTAAAAATGCGTTGAACGAAGATATAGCGCCCGCCTATGTGTTGTTCGAACTTAAAGGGGTGGCGGAAAGTTGTGTGTTGCTACGCACCAGATATTTTTACTTAGTTGCAGGTTTGGAAACCCTGCTAGGTCTAAAGGAGAAGGGTTTTGAAATTCAAACCCCAATACTGATAGTTGATAAGATCTGCTCAATTATCCCTTCTCACTGGCATTTGGTGGTACGGGGAACAGTAATTCTAATGCTGGCTCAAGTTATCCATTTTTTTTTCATTCAGTAAAAATGAACTGGGTAAAGACCAAAGCTTTGCAAATGTTGGATCATGAACTGAACAGTTCAGAAGTTGTTGATATGAAGATCGTTAGACACTGCTTGAAGATTTGAAGGATAAGTTAGACTTCCTGGATCAGTTTCTATAGTGGCATTGACAATTTGAAATGACGAAATGTTAAGGTGAAAAATGAAAACTGACTTACGGTGAAACTGAGAATTGATCCAATCAAGCTTCCTTCATCATAACGAGAAAGTTTAGATAAGGCTGTTTCGAGGACTGCTATAAGTTTTGATATCATACCTTGACTCATTCCAGCTGAGGTTTTTTCAATAAGGTCATCTATTTTGGTATGGTACTGATGCTGAAAGGAGTATGAACCAAGAAAATATTAAGGTAAGAAGAAGGAAAATTGGATAAAATATGGAGTTACAGAGCGAGATGAGCAAATCGAGGAAATGAGTTTCAGCGCTCATCATGTATGGAGCAACCACTTTTCAAAACTCAGAAGAGCACTTGTCCGATTTTACCTCCAAGATTTTGATGGCTCTGATCATTGCTGAAGCTGGAAGGTCAGATAATGAGAAGAAAAAAAGATTTTTGATGTCAGTTTGATTTTGAAAGCCGAAGATGAGCCAGAGCCATAATCACGATAAAAGTAAATAATTCAAACAGTATTTTCTTAATTGAATACTTCAATAATTACCAGAATCGTCATCAAGCTCCTATAAAAAATAGCGACCATTTATAAAGGTACATACCAAATCCACACCATCAACAGCACAGAGCTTGAAAGACTGATTCTTGGCATCTAGGATGACATTTACCATTGCACACATTTCAGAAGGAATTATGTAGTCTGTTGATATGAACGTCACCCCTTTCTTCAACCAAGACTGGAAGGCACTTTCAGTTCTGTAAATCAAACACAAACTGCTTCAGAACCAAAGCTGTCACATGTTGACTAGCAGCATGGAACATTCAATTCTCTCAAAAGTAGTTGTCTATTAACTGAAGCAAATAAGAAATACACTCATTTTGCTGGTATACTTACCTGGCCTACTACATAACTATTGATGTTGAACTGTTCATTTGTACAGAGACCAGAAATGTTATTTACAGAATGGAGATGGCATGCTAGCTCCCCAATCTCAAGCTAAATTCAAGATTTTCATTCGAAAAGTAATTTGTCTAGTTTTGTTCTAGCCAATTATATTCCAAGAGACAGGAAATCTGATTCACAATTCTTCATCATTTTGTTTATGAAGGCTGCTATTATTATGCATGTATTGGTTCTAAAGATATAGTTATTTAAACCTAAACTAAAAGAAAACTTGATATAAAGGCCATATCCACCAGAAACTAAATTTGAAGCCCCCCCCCCCCTACGTGAGCAGGCAGGCCTGCATCTATGCACAAAGACAAAGAGAAGTAAGTAGAACACCCCATCATACCTACCAACATTGTTGACGTATAATGCATAATGCATTGATAAAAATGAACATATATTCATAGTTGATGGTCAGTTTTGAAGGATTGGATTCAGATTTCAATGTTCTAGCTGCTTACTACAGCAAGTGTGTACCTTTGAATACATGATTCAATCATATCACAGGCCATGAGTTTCAGCCTTTGCTCAAGGTGCTGACGGAATTCCACATCAGGCCAATGAAGGTCTTGAATGAATGACTGGAGAGCATCCAACTTCCAAAATAAATCCTCAGATGTAGCACAACCATTCCTAGAAATACACAGTGAACAATTAGGATTGAGTTTATACAAATAATACAAGCTTTATGAAAAGGAAAAATTCAGCTCTACCCTTTGATTTCCCAACGCTCTTTTTCAAACCCTTTATGAATTGACTGAGCAATGGAGGACTCCATAAGATCCACATATCGAACTACTAGAGGAGCAAATGTATCTCTCAAATGGGAATGAAATCTTCCATTCTTCAAGTTATCTGCAAAATAATAAATTGAATGAACATTACAAATAATATAAATCTTCAACGCACAGAACTGAATTGTATGACTCATAATCCGCATGTTTATTAATTTCACATTATGAAAGCTTTTTATTAGTTTTATCTATATCTATCATATTTGTTAACATACAAGGATAGCTTCTTGAGATCAAGAAACTCGAACATGGAATATAGTAGGTTTTATCATGATATCCATAACACCACTCCCCCCACAAACCGAGGCCCTTACCTTCCCATCTAATTAGTATAAGAAATACAGAACCTGACCTGCACCTGTGCTATGGACAGGGAAGGATGTTTCAATGCAGATAGAAATATAGTAACTCATATAAACAACGTAAACGGTATTCTTTACTCTTTAAAACTACTACTGATAATCATAATCAGCAAACAAGTGGGGAAGACCCACACTTCCTGCTCATCTGTAGTTAGGGGGGGAAGAGTGAACCTAACCTACATGTATATATGCTCCCGGGCATTCACTCGGTCTCCACTCACTTTTCACCCCACATCGTGTAGACCTCAGTTTTCAATTCCCAAGTTTCACACCCTTCAGATATGTACGTATGATCCGTCTTCCTCATAAGTGTACCCCTGCATCCAAAAATCAGTACATCAGATTTGTCTCGATGAAAAGTTTTCATTCCTTTCTACCGAGCCTGTCAGATCCTTCTCCACAAATGGGTAGCCTCTGTATTCTAAACCATTAGATTCACCTAGGAAACCCTCAAATATTCACACAACTTCGTAATACAGGGCTTTGGCTCAAGTATACAGCACTAGCCAAAACCAGCCTCTGCGGCGCACCTGCATGGGAACTTTACAAAGTGTCCGTCTTCTTCCCAACAAGTGGGATTCCCTTGATTCCCTCTAGAGTAGCTCATTTTCACTCTGGGGGTTTGTCTACGGGTTATTTGATTTTATACGTAGACTCTCAATAAGATGTGAAAGAAAATAGTAGCGTGCCTCATCCATTATGCGCCTCCTGCCCCCTTCAGCTTCCTATTCCTCACATGATCACTCTTCCCTTCCCACTGCGATGAATTCCTGCCCAGCATTGGTATTTGGGAATTAGAAATACCTAAGAGTTCTTTTCTGGCTGAGAGAAATTTCGAAAGTAACATTGTTAGCTCAGTGTACAGACGAGCTTCTGAAAATATGTGTATCATGCAACCATTGAGATCCAGATTTTGTAAAAATCCTCCTCCTTAGATTCTAAAGTGACACTTTTATGCTGAAGTAATAATTTTGCACTGCAGTGTAAATTATGCAAATGTATTCGAGACCAAAGACTTGATTCATGTTCCAGTAACAAATAATATACTTAGTTTGCTTTCAAATTGTAAAACCTCATACGCTCCATTTTACTGGAAAGGCATTATATAGTTACAAACTAATGAGCACTGGAAAGAATTTAATTAAGGAAGAAAATGAATCATTACATCTATTTAAGTAATTAGACAGCAATAAAGTATATGATTTAGGGCCAACCATACAACTATTCTCAACCCCCACTGTTGAAGTTCAATACATCCAATTATTTGTGATGTCACGAAAGGCCAGTTCCTAGCTATAGTGGAAATTTGAATTGTAATATTTCGAATTTAGGCCAGTGTGTTTTTGTAAAATGTTTGCAGCACGCCCAGCAACTTGTGGAGAGAAGAGGGACCTGCTGGTCCTTACCAAAAGAACAGTATGATGCACATTCGGGTCATCATTCTCTTTCTTCGAAATACGGCACTGAAAACTGAGGGGTGGCCAGATTGTCTCACAACTTTCAAAACACCTTCCTTGGATGGGTGGCTCTCAGAAGGCAAAGTTCGTTTTTGAATTGTCTTCCAGTTTTCGAGTTATTGTTACCTGAACGTCAGTCTGCCGCCAAACCTCCCTCAAGTGTTCTAAACGACCATTCTTCAGTTGTGAGTGGTTTTTTCTTTGTTAGTTTGGTTTCTTCATTCAGAATTAGAAGGGCAAGTTTGACTTCGTACTTATTCTTCTTTACGTGTTTTTTATTTTTCTTACGTGTTATTGTCGTCATTCACGCAATGTTGGTTGCATCATTTGGTACTTGAAGGTGTTCACAGACAAAGATATATTCGTTCTCTCTTGGACGATCTGTGCTTAGATAATGAGGACAGTGTTATATATGTGGACGATAGGGATATGGTAGTCGATGTGGCGTATATTTCTGGAGTACAAATTTTTATCGCCCCGATTGTACTGAGCAAGGGAAAGTGCTTCAGGGAGTACCATTCATACTATATAATACTTCCAGTTCTAAATCAGTTTTATAAATGACGATATATTTGATTCTTGCTCGTATATTTTTCGTACTTCGTAATAATTTTTTCCTTCAACTTTATAGTTCATGTGTATAACTTAGTAATTTCTTCCAGTTATGAAGCATTTATCTTTATCAAATGTCAAATAAATGACTTGTCCATCCTGTGTTTTGCTTACAAAGACTTGCCAAAAAGACCCCCATGACGCATGACCCATTACATGCCACAACAACAGCATGACACGAATGTGTATCATTTATTAATTGATATATAATTAACCCTCTATGAATCAGAACACCAATTTTTCACGTTATACACATTCCCGCACCTTACCTTCACAGAAAAAAGTCAATTCTGTTTTCCTGGTACTGTCTGGGTACAATCCTCTGTATTGAATGTGTTCAGTGAACTAATTGATACATTTTTAATCCAGGGCTTCCAGATCCTACTAACTAGACCTCATCATGTTTGCTAGTTTTTGAATATTAGTCCACCATGCAAATGGCATGCAGGAGTTCGTAAGATATTCTACTACCGTGGTTTGCTCTCTGTACAAAAGTAAGTTATACAATCACGGACAGTTCCATAGCCTGAAACGACTAATGGGTGAACTGCTCCCCGCCTGTTTGTTACTCAATATCTAGAGACTGTTTTGAATTTTTCTTCATTTTCATTTGTTGGAGATTTTCGCATTGAACTGCGTGCACTTGCTATGTTTTGGAAGTGTACAGAAAACTTGGCCACTTTTGTTAAACTTTGAGCCTCTGTACCTTTGCTGGGTTTGAAGGGTGAAGGGTACAGCAATCTTCAAGATTGTGGTAAACCATCAAAGTTCAAAACCAGGCAAAAGGTAATATTTTTTTCATTTGATTCATCCTCACGCATTATTTAGAGTTGGTTATTTTTCCTTATAAAATAATTTGATCAATGACTCCTTCAAACAGTTGTAAAGTGAGACATTTCATTTTTAAACTCATAATTTGCACTCTGCTCAACCGTATCTGGTTTTGCCAGTTGAATTTCGTGTTCAATGTCAACGACTGCATCATGATAAGCTCTTTGAAAAGATCTTTGTTGAATAAAGTTGTTGAAGACAGTAACAGAGTTGGAAAGTGTACAAAATGAATAGTAACTCCACAAACCATCACTTCTCAAGTAGTCGTTCATGATTTGAAACAGAGGGAATGAATCCCATGTGTCAGGCGGTTGCTCAGCCAATACTTGATCCATATCTGCAGCGAATAGGGACCAAAATATTTCTGCATGTTCAACAAGTAGATCACTGAACCATGCAAATGCCTGCTCAACAAACAAAACGTTCATAATCAGCAACACATTAGGGAAAAAAACATCACACGGGAAACTAAACAAAAATGGTGGAACCATTCCGTACTATTTGGAAAATGAGACGGGTCACGAATTTTATGTGTACGTCTGACTTGAAAGGGCGTTACATTCTTTGATTCAAGAAGTATACTTGTACCCTTGAAGGAGCATTGTTTTTTAAAGAACCAATGTTAATGTCATAAGGTGATCATCAAGTACAACATATCACACAACTTATTACTCCCACCTCCTATCATATAAACTAGAAGATTGTCCTTGCTTTTCTTGACTGAAAGAGCGCATATTTAGCTATCAGCTCTACTAGCACTGTACCTTCATGCAATGAATTTCCATCGAAATATTTATGGAGAATAAAATAGAAATGGTGGCGAATGTTAGATATTCTGTCAGTTTCATCAACATAGCTAGCAATATTGTTAAGGTAATTCGTAGAGTTGTTTGAAATATCCCATTTTCTAGGGAGTTTGCATAAAACGTGTAATCAGTTTGATGCTATAGAGTCAAGCATTTTTCAGTGGAAAATACGAAAATTCGAAAGAACTCATTTTCGGGATCACGTTGTTGTTTATCTGCCTTCATTGACTCTTCAAAGGAATATTCGTAAGGACCAATATATTTCAGCATGTGTACACGAGCATCAACACCCTAGGTACTGGTTGCATGGTGAAGTCACTGTAAGTTTGATTCGACCAGTTCTAAAAAGTTTGAACCTCTCTTTCAGGGGTCTTGGGCATCTAACTATGGTCAAAATACTTTTGGAGAGCGAAATACAGATATTGGTTAAGTAAAGCACGTTGCAGTTTTATTCTAAAGACTCAAGTTCATCTTCAATGAAAATTAAAACAAACCTCCTTTGAGGGTACAGTTTGGTTTGATTTGGAAATTGATAAAAGATACACGCAGACCACGCATCAATAATTTTTTCTGACTTGTAAAGCCTCAAACATGTAGATCTAATGAAAATTCACAACTTTATTTTTGGCTGATGGTGACACTTTTCTCTTATCGCACCAGTAATAAAATATTCTGTAACATAATGAATTTATGAACCCATGTTGAAAAAGCCAATCACTGAGAGGGAGATATCCAATCACTATGTAAAAGGTGTATGTAGACAGTCAGATAGTCACTCGATCAAACCTCTATAAATGGTATTTCAAAATTGGTTGAGTCCACACTGTTTTTTTTCATTTCCAACACTTCAAAATTTTACGAATGGGATTATGCCTTCAAGAGAACCGGGAATGAGAAATAATCAATCATTATCCACAATAACCCTTACATGTCGTTAGGTTCCAACACATTTTATGACGAGTTTCCTACTTTTTGACAATGAAGTACAAGTAAAGCATGACTTACAGAGATTTCAACTGAAAAGGAAGCAAGCATTTGAGTAAATAATTAGATATAATTCATCATCGTATTTCTGTGATGCTGCAAGTGAAGTAATCATTATTAAATAATGGTTTTGTGCCTTGATCAGCCTTCTAAGGCTGAGGGCAAACAAAAGCAGTTTATGCTTGTAATGGACATTGGAGAGAAGCTGCTTTTCTGTCAGCTAGACTTGACAAACAACTACAATTCACTTTCTACAAAGTATTGGTGAAATAAATAAACAGACAATGGAAGACGAAGGTTACTGAGTAGGGAATGAGGACAGATGTAAAGGATTGAAGGGAGGCTGTGTTCAACTGAAGGAGATGGAGGGAGTCTCTCAAAACGGTGGGAGGCAATAAACTATAAATCCGATCTAGTTAGTTCTCCTAATGTAAGCATAGCCAATAAAATGCAATACTTGAAAAAAGCAGCTCAGCTATGTTTTTCTCATAAAACGAAAAACTATTAACCTGAATAGCTCAATGCAACCTTACTCTAAATACAAATATTTCTGAGGGTGCAGAGATCCTGCCAGTTTGGGGGAAGACAAATAATGTAAAGATGACGACAAGGTCATTCCCGTTTATAAGCCCTTTTATCTTCTAATGGCCGTACGTTTTATTCAGGAGAGAGTTGAAATTAGGAGGTTAACCATACTGACCAGATTTCAATATACTCGTTCTGATAAGTAGTCGGAAGTTATGGACATTGAAAGAAAGAAGACATCACAGAAACTGTATAGTTAAAATATTTTTTTCCTAGAAGTGGTATATTTGAAAGGGTATACACTATAAAATATGGAGTGCTTCCAGACTTCATTTTAAGCGATGAAAATTAAATTGGTTTGAAGATTAAATTGGCTTAGCATTATTAAGAGCTTAGACATAATTCAGAGCTATTGCTATCATTAGCAAAGGACGAACTAGAAGAGTGGAACCAAACCTCTTCAATTCAAATCCAGTCTAATGAGCCTGCATCTGGATAACAGTTCCACTGAGGTTTTCTGGATCAAGCAAAAATTGTAGTGTGAGGCAATGTTTTCTTAACATCTGCCTTTACAGTTTTGGGTTATGTAAAATATCAAAACCACTGAATACTTGAAGAAAACCAAAAATAATGTATTAGGTGGGATTATGCTAACAAACAAACCTCTATAAGTACAATAGATTGAATATTTTTTTCAGAACAATAAGTAGTTAGCTGAGAAATTTCTTGTTTAGATAAAATTTTTAAACATGTCTTACGCAAAAACATTTGGAGAGATACAGGGACAATTTGGGGTCTGGCTGAAAATCTGTTACAGTTTCTTTCTTGTGGGTTATACTCAGTCAACTAATTGTAGTTCTTTCATCAAATGAGTCAACATGGTAGGGGTTATACAATTTTATCATTTTCACAATGAAAACATCTATTTTTTTGTCACTTTGTGGGCAGTAGCAACCCATGAATGACGTGAAGTATCAGTGATCTCTCGTACGGATGCTACATGATTCTCACCATGCAACGAAGAATAGGGGAAGTTTACTGGCATTAGGAGTAGTTGATATTGTGATGCCACGTGCAGCAACTTTATAGCAGGTCAAGTCCAAAACTTAGACAAGTGATATCTTACGTGATATACACGCTAGGTGCTTCCAAAGAAATGAAGTACTCATTGCGCAAGAATGGAGTAGAGTTATGGACACAGCACACTCAGGCCTCCAGATTGTACAAAGTCCTTGTGTTTTTTTCTAACTCAGGAGTTCTACAGGCCTCTACACAATGCCTTCATAGTCCTAGTAGTATCACGTGACAATTAAAAAGGCTGATTCACTATTGTTTATGATTGTGCACATGGTTCTTCAGATATTTTACTTTCCAAGCACCTAAGGTGGTTTGTAACATGAAAGTTACCAGCATAAATCAAGTGAGTGCTGCAAAACAGAGTGCACTCTCAATGCACCATCCATGTACTGATAAATAAGAAACTTCCCTCAGCCTGCCCTGAATGAACTCTATCTGAAGTAATGACTACATCTGTTCCCACTTGCCCATTCAAGTGTTATCAGCCATATTTGGATCAGTATATACGAATTATTATGAACAGGCCTGTGATTATACCTTATGTTCAACATGCTACACCATAACTCACTGCTTCTCGAAGCTAAGTAAGTTTTGTATGCAGAAGCCCCCATTCCCAACAAACCTTACGTATCCAAATAACATAATTAGGGAAGATACTAAGGTAGCCTGATGTCAGAGAATTGAACTACAGGGGAGTGAGTAAGTTTTCACTGAGCCTAGTAGGCTGAAGTATCAAACTGCCTGTGTGGAGCTGTCACTTTGTATTACTTAGACAATGTTCTTTTCTAGAAGTGGAGCCATTTCACTTTTATTGAGTATTAAGGCGCCAGGTACCAGCGCAATTCTGCGATAAAAAATGTGGGAGTTTCAAATATGTCGGTCTAGGCAGTTGTTAGCCTAAAGCACGTTTTCTAAACAGTCAGTGTTTGAGGATCTCTTATGAATATTCAACGTTAACTCATTCAGTACACACCACACACCTGGTACCTGCATTTTCAAGAACAAGTTGAACACAATCCTAGCACATAAGGGGGTTTTGCTTCATATATTTCCCTAGGGGTTAATATCAATCAAGGGTTTGTACCACTTTTCTGGGAAGTTTTGATTGCAACATTAGACATTTCGTAAGCTTGGAAATAACTAATTTGTTTGAGTAAGTACTTTGGACAAGTAGTAAAACGAAGTTACTAAAGGGGTCTCTGTTCCCATAAACTTGAGCTGTGGACAATGTTGCATTATTATCTACTGTGGAGTTCAGGTTATCATCACACACACTAGGTTATTTGATACAGGGTTGTTTTGCAAATAGCACAATCCCCGAGGGATTTCTAAATCACTTTTCAGAATGAACATTTATCTAATAAAATCACCCCATACACCAGTGTCCGTTTAGTTGATTAACTTTTTCTCTAATTACCCCTGAAAGCCTTGACTAGTAGTTATATATAAGTAACCAAGAATAAAAATGTCTGCGGTAACTGTTTCAGTGTATTGTGATTTATTGTTTCAACTAATTAAGTAGCTCAGAAGTTCTGTAAGACATAAGGCTTGTTTGTTCTAAGATTCATTTTGCAACTAAGATTGTTTAGTTTACTGGTCTTGAAAAAATAGAGCTGTGAAATTATTTAAACAATTTATGGCTTCATTATTTTGATTTATCAACTACTGTGAAAATTTGCATTTATGACAAATATGTTGCGAATAGCCTGAGAACTTGACAAATATTGTTGAGAATAATTTTTGTTACTTTGTATAATTCTTATTTGACTGATGCTGAGAACAAGAAAATGTCAACTAATTCAAAGTATTACCATGGTAATAGCTGCATTGCGCAAGCAGAGGAATGTTTGCAACTAACACGTTTTGGATGTCTAGCTGAATACCATCCAACAAGGGAATGACAATAAGATTAGGCTTCCCAGGCCAAGTCTTGGTACCAGTTTCCCCCATGAACTACCTATTATTTCGTAAAATTTCGAACTCTCATGATCCAGGGAAGTCGACTTTTGGTGAGCTGTGAGTGTGTGACTAGTGTTTGTTTTCAATGATTCAGACTCTGTTTCATGTCACACGAATGGTATATCATCTGAAACCTGCCTAGAACCTTTTTTAGCTCTGGATCCACTTACTACCCCCACGTCTTTCCCTTAACCTCTTCATAGATCATTCTTCTTTTCCGTCTCTCATAGATTGTTCAAGATTCGTACAACATCAGCAAAGTCTCAAACAACCAAACTATGTACATATTTACACTATAACTGACCTCTACAACAAATTTGTGCAGTATTTAGCTAAGTAATTGGATAAAAACTTGATGAATTAATAAACGTTGTGCTTGATGCACAACTGTTAGTGAATATTGTAGTTATAGAAAATAATGGCATTACATATAAAGAATATACTGTGAATACTGTGGAAAAAGGGAATTTCTTCTCTTCCACCAATCTGCCAGTAAAGATACATCAAGCAGGGTAATGAGAAAGGGGCTTAAAGAAAACATAATTGGTGAATAGGATACATAAGTGGCTTGCTTGAAGGAAATGCGTAAAGTTGAGTATATCATGAAAGTTGATTTCCTCAAATCATAGAGGATTCTATTATTACTAACAATATCAGTCGGCACTATTTGTTTGTCGATACATGCTGTGGAAAAATGGATTTCGTAGTATGTAATTATGCTCTATTTATGTGTACAAATGAAATACTATATATACTTTGAATGAGGTACAAATAAATTATGTACTAGGATACATATTCACCAAATGCAATATGTATACTAAGATTTGATGGTTTGTACTAGAAATGTGGCACCTCTCAAAAGATCATAACATTGAGTATATGTTTGGTTTCTGATAATGGTACTTCATAAATAGTGAACCATTTAACTATAGTTTTAATCACGTGCACCTCCCATGCCAAAGATCGGGTAGCATGCACCCTCTGGTGCAATGCTGGATCCACACAGCTCCCAGCAGTTCCCAATAAGCCATAATGGCCTGCCTCGTTTTACTCACTAGGTTTTGATCACATCCCTCATAATGAAACACCCTGAATGTTGAGGCTCTAGTACAATTGTGGACAGCTAAAATCAGCTTGTTTAGAGCTACCTCGAAACCCAACCATATTTGGTAATTTCTACCACAGTCCTGTAGTAAACCAAGGAATTAACTATTTTTTTCGTAGTCTGTTCTTTACATCCCAAGTCACTCAATAAACGGCTGTTTTCTCATTAGCCCTAACCTAGTCTAGGCTCAATATGGGTTGGTTGCAAATGTGGATATCATCGAGCTGGTCAAAAGGTTTCAAAGTCACAGGGGCTTGCAGGATCTGTACAGCCATGAGAAAACAGAAATACAAAGGTAAGAGAAGACTTAGCTTTAGCAATTGATTGCATGCTAAATGATGATGCAGATGTGGCACTTTTAAAAGTTGGAAACAAGAACAAACAAAAAACATAGCATGAATAGCAATAATGTAAAAATAAATTGATAATGAATGGATCACCATGAGATAAGGGAAGTAACACTGCAGAAGTAAGCTCCAATGAAAAGTGAAGTGAGTTTTGGAAAACTACATAGGCTGAAGACGCAACATGCCTGGTACTAAATATTTGTAGCAACATTTTTCATGCTAAAAAATCAGTCAGCACTAAAGCTAAAGAAAAGTGTACATGAAGAATGCTTGCAGGCAAAAATAAATAAAAAGAAGTGCTTATTGAAAATTACAACAAAACCACACTTACTTTGTCCCGCTACACGTCCATTAAAAGAAAATAAAATCTTAAACAAATCCTTTGGTATATGTCTTAGTGCTAAATTGTAAGCCATCGTACACAATACCAATTGATGTATGTAAAAGGGCTTGCCTATTAATAACGAATATGTTAAAAATTTCCTACCCAGTTTTTTTCTCACTTACTCAGCAAATGCAAAGCAACGTGAATGGTGTTATCTTTGTAATGCAATAAAACAAATATATGTCAACAGTTTGTGTACAATCGATTGGTTTTTTCTTGTTTGATACTGTAAGAGACAATAATGAATGGTTAATTCATACATGCTAAATCAGTACTGTTGATCAACAATGTGAAATAGCAATTTAAAGGTTTATTATGTTGTTATGTTTACAATTGGTTCGCTATACAGAAGTAGACTATGTCCAGTATGTCGAGCAATGAATCAAAAATAGCAGTGACCACCCAAGATGATATTCAAACATTCCTGCCTCACACAAAATAATTTTACATCAAGCTTTTCTACGGCCCTCCACATTGTTAGATGGTAGAGGAGAAGCTGCAACTTAGCCATATCACTTGGGTACATTTAGTGCTATAGTTAGTTGTTGGACAATCATGGCTACAGTCTTCTCTGAGACTGTGGATAAATTAAACCCACGCATTAAATATCACGTACGTTCGGATAAGAGCAATCGCATTTCATGAGATTTGTCCAAGTGTTAAAAAATTGATGAAGCTTTTTAAAGAAGTTGCAATGTATTCATCAGGAAGCCTTCCATTGAGACCCAATGCTGAGAGACATACGCTCATTATGTTGTCAACAACTGACAGGAGACCAATTTGCAAACCGACTTCCAAACTGAAAAAATCGTTCTTCACAGATAGTAAGTGACATACAATTTTGTTCATAGCAAAGCCGTATTAGTTTGATATGAATGCGTTAGATAGAAATAATTTTTGAGAAGTTATTCTGTTGGTACATATCAATGAATTGTGTTCGTCATACTCGGCGTCTAAGGTGATCTAACCTGCTTGAGAACTTCCCTTTACTAAAGCATACGTTTGTTTCTAAATAGTGGCGTAACGGGAGCTGAATGGTGGTTCTTCAGTCAAACTATTGTGAAATATAACAACAATTAGACTACTCTTCTCATATTCGAGTTGTCAGAGATGCTTGGAAATTGAGCTTCCAGATCAAACAACCTTAAATCTTAAAACACAGCCTCTTATTTCTCCCATCCCCCCACCCATCTGCTATTGAAATCTCATGGTGCAGGGGGAATGGGTTGCGTACCTGGATCAAGTCACCAAGATCAAGAAACTGAGGCTTGTTAAGTAGTTGAAAAGTGTTGGCAATCCTTACCAGCAGAGTTTACTTTGGAACCTGACTCAGGCGAAGTTGTAAGGCTGAGGTTTTTCCAAACCCCCAATGTTAACAGTTTTTATTGTACTTAAAATGTTGAGGTTATTTAGAGTGCCACAATAACAATAAGTTCATTGATTATACTAGAGAACCAGAAAGCTAGTTACTGGAAAGGTCATGAGGGCTAAAGGAGTTAGAGGTTGACCCAACTCTTCAGTGTTTGTAGCATCCTAGGAGCATCCCATAAGCTTCTCACTCTAAGCTCCAACTCCAGCCATGAGGATCATTTGCCTACTGTCCCCCTTAACCTGGGAATCCTTGGTTACAAGGACGAATTTATAAGTCCTAGGAGGACAACCATGGCTAGTCAGCCTACTACAGCTAAACTTGGCTGGATTTTGCCTCATAGGTCAAATACGTGAGCTGGGTAGGAGGGCTACAGTGTGGGTTTCTGTTCCTTCCTGAAACTATTGACCTATCACTGACTGCGAGAAGAAAAAGAGAAATTTGACAAGGCTATTTGTAGCCTTTTACAGAGACAATGGACCTGAAGCAATTTCAGATTTATGTGTGGGAAGTGGATTTCTAAATAAACATACATGACGAATGTTGGTGACAGCACACGCAGAAAGTAACATAATTTTGATTTGAAGTATTCATTGTCTTTGACTTGAATTACCTCCATGATGGAATCATTCATACTGAAGTCAATCAGTTCAATGTAGGCATAACTAAAGGTCTACAACAGCACTAACCTGCACAATCAATGGAGTTTTACCTGAAGTGTAACAAATGGTAAACAATAGCAAAAACTATGAACATTTTGCTGCAATAGTTTGACTCAATGGTATGCTGTTTGTACAATAGACTGAGGGCATTTTTTAAACAGTTTTCAGTAAGTAACCAAACTATTTAACCTCAAAGTCAAGGTCAGTTTCGATAGAAGATCAGTTTGGTGATTTGGCCTAACTTACATAGCAGGCTTCTTATTTGTTTCTAACAATATGATGATATTGAATCATGATTACTAGTTCTAAAACTTGGAAATCAAGGAAGGCTAGCTTAATAAAACAAGGTGGGTTAGTATCACTTTTAGCAACACAAGGGAACCTCATTCACACCTTGAAAAGCTCACCTAAACGTAAGAGAGGCATTCTAAAGAAATAAAAAATTTCGCATCCTATCAATCACATTTCTGTTCAAATGAACTGTTATTCTGTGTGGTAACCAAGTTAAGGAAAACAATCTTGCACACAGGTCAATATTATATTATATATTACCTCATTTAATCTTGCCTGTAAAATAAATAAATGTATACTGGTGTATACCTTAAATGTTCCAGGCAATTTCCACTGAATGCCTCCCTTAAATGATTCTCAATTATTTTATTTGTTGCTTGAATAGTTTTGTCAAGGGAATTAGCTTTTAGTAATTTTCAAATGTACAGGACAAAGTATGAAAATAATTCTTGTTTTTTTTTCGAGGAACATTCATACATACATGCAGACCAATGGTCACACTCATGACACCTAGACAACGATAAGGCATACAATAAATGTAGCCAACCTAGAACAATCATGCAATCAATAATTTTAAGATGCAACAGAAATATGGTTAAGTGATTAACTATAGTAAGTAAATGGAATCTATACATTTGAAGTGTATTTAGCGAGTAAGTCAAATTGAAGGATCCTGAATTGTAAGAGTGATGGCTTGTAAATTAAGCTGGGTGAATGTAAGAGTAAATGAGCGGTAGAGAATGGGGCAATAGTAATAGAGTATAATTGATCAATGAGAGTTGGTCTTGAATACAGTAACAAACTCCCTTGGAAGTAATTACGTTTCACTTCAAAGGGCCAAAAAGTAGCAAGAACATAATTTTCATCGGCTGCTGAGGTCACTGTAAGCTTTCGAAATTGTCATCCTATTATGATGAAGCCGCTAGCTGCCATAGAAGACAGAAACCAGGTTATGACTTGAAATAGTCCCTAACTCACACTACACTAAGGAGTACTGACAAGAAGGTGGTAAAGTGCCAACCATGACATTCACTAGACTCTACCGAATGTGATGACCTTCAACAAATGAGGAAAACTTCAGAAAAACAGCCCACTCTCTCGCCTCTTCTCTTATTTCGACAGAGAAGAGCTTCCATGAGTGAAGAAGTGGTGCACAAAGCTCCTGCTATCATTCTGTGTTTGTGTAAATTGTATTTCAAGCGTACAAATGACATGAGTTTTGCATTTGTTGTCTTAACCATACAAGAATGACAAAACGTATCCTTTCATATTGATACAGAGATCTCCCAAGAGATACTGAATAAGGAAGAGAGCAAGAGAGGGGTATGTATCACGTATACATACGTATCATTTAGTCCTGAAGACTCTTTTTCAGCCAACCCATGAAAACGTTTGTCGTCGCTCTGCTTTGAAGAATTTGAGTTCAAAAAAAGCCAACATACCTAGTGCGTCCAGCTTCACAGCCTTGAATTATACCTCACATGTAGATATGATTCAGAAATTCATCGTGAGATTGGGGGCTAGTTTCACCAAAACAATCAATGTTTATTTTATAAGCTAGATTTGAGTTGTTGAATGGCAATGTTGCGCTTCACCAATGACCTTTGAAATAAGCTGAAGATTAAATGAATAAATCAACTATTGAAAATAACTAACAGATCTTGGGATACTAACATCTTAAATCGATGATTTTATACTACCATTACACCCCACTTTACACCCTTCCTTTATGTTTATTAGTGTTTTTGTGGTTGGACACATGAACTTATTTGCTGTATCCCAAGCCAGAGAAGAGCGATTAGGTTGCCCCCAGAGGATTTTTAATGCTTCATGAACCTGAAAAACAATTTGCTCCACCTGTTAGAATCAGTTCCTATTGTGTTTGTGTGTCTCCATGTTTTGCCTTGTTGTTGCCACGTTATAATATATTGCAATATATTTAGACGCAAACTCCACCAATATTAGTTTTTTATTCAGTTCGAATTTTCAGTGAGTTTTCACAAGTACCCGAAGTTCACCAAGTAATTGAGTGTAAAATACGCTGCAGAAACAAAATTGCCACAGTACCAACACTTCATCACCAGTAGCAACCTATTTCAAAATGACCATTGTTTGGCAGAAAAATGCCTTCATACCATGAACTCAATGTTTAAATTCTACATCAACATTTTTTTATTGGGTTTTCTGATCATTAGAAACATTGACTAAACTTGCCTGTGCTCATCAACATCATAAATCTGTTTTAGTAAAACAACTGCTATCAATTAAAGTTGGGTCTGCTTGGTAAAACTGGCTCTGTGCATTGCAGTAGGTTCAATCAGTCATTCATCTTCAGGCTTCTCCTACAGTGGTTCAATTTTTCATTCAGTGTGAACCCCTAAATATTTAAAAGTGTTCAACCTATCACACACATCCATTTAGAAAATATTTACAGCCTGTAGACACTACAAAGGCATAAAAGCCTGTCACCCCACCCAATCAACTGTCCAAGAAAATTTAGTCACTGCCCCCTTCGATTCTGTCACTTTCTGGCTTTACATTGAAAGAAACACCTTGAGGAATTCATAACCAGAATCATCTAAATCTCTAGCCAATTGCAACATCAACCAGACCGCTGTGAGCTGTAAGAATACATAACCTTTCGTACATCATTCAACACCTTTATTACTCATGTGTGCCAGACTAGAATAAAATTTGAACACCAAAATGGGGGGTTTACCAAAAACCCCCAACCATAATTTTGTTTTAAATGAACAGAAGTAAATAATAAAATGAAGGGCATAATTGATTTTTTGACACAGCTGCTCAAACAATAATAAAATTAACTCAATCAGTATGTGAAATGTTCTACTGCAATATTATAGAATTTATCAAACTACTGTTGGCATTCTCTGCAGATTATTTTTGATTCCCTAAGGTTTTGTTCAGTTCACGGCTTGGGAGAGATCTGGTATTGAGCTTGCAGCATAGTAGACAATATCACAAGTTGTTTGCATTTCAAGCCAAGAATGAAATGTCTACGGAGGGGTGGCAATAATTGAATATATTCTATCCTTATACTAGGAGTGTTAAAGATTATAGCTCTTGCTCTATGATTGAGTTGGAAAATTAACAGTTCATGTAGCAAACTGAAATCTCTGTTAGAAGAAAACTTAAGATTTAAATCGTTATCTAATTATTTAGGTTTCAGTTAAAAAATCTAAGCGTTATTACTGTCAGAACTAATACATCTAAACACAATGTCTCATATGTATGAAGCTTATAGTAACAGCAAATTGGGTTTGGAATGTATGTAACAACACGAAAATATTCATGACACCAATTAGCTCTCAAATGTGCACCAAGACAGGGTTGACACGTTGGAAGGGGGATTGGGGGAACAAACAAGCGAGAGCAGTTGAAGATGATAATTATGAGAGTATGAAGTATAGCAGGGCAGAAACACTTGTATGCACAATGTACGCAAGAGCAAACATGCAAAAAAGAGAGGAAGATACACCCAAAGGTGAAAGAAGAGTGGGAGAAAGTTGCTGACCCGTTTCACAGAAGCAGAGAACAACATCTCCTACCTCGGGGAAATATTGCAAAGCCAAGTGACGAAAACCTTGTGATTATTAATCCCTTTCTGATTTCAAACGCTCATTTTTGAAGATGAACCTCTCTGAAGCTCAGTAACTGGGTAGTTATAATGGTGATAAGATTTTGCTAACACAACAATTAGGCTTGCAAAACCCAGACATTGCTAACACTTCTAGACATGGTGAATTAATCAGTATTATTTTCATTGATATATCTCTCTAAAATGACAGATATTGTAAGCTCCTTCGCCAAAATATAGTAGCCCTCACAAATACATGCAGAATCGGAAAAGGTGTAGCAATCACTGTTAGCAATCAGAGCAGTTACCTTGCTAGTTCTGTTATAATGTCACGTCCAGAGAAGGCTGTCTTTACTTATCTCTTACATCAATATGGCAATAGAATACTTGAAGTTCTAATAGTGCATGTATGTATGGTATGGAAACCCCCAAAATATACTGAATTAACAAAGAGCGAAGGAATAAATAATTAGAGTAGTGATGTATTTATTGTTAACGATGTCGAATTAAAATAATAGAGAATAAGTGAACCGATTTTCACGTTGGATCATAATATCTTTTGGCATTTGTGCTCTCCAAGAACTGAAGAGGCTTAACTGTAAATTATGTTTGATTGCTATCATAGAGACAGCGAACGCAATTATATCAACAGCTGTGGCTCTTAGTTTGATGATTAATACACGTAAAGTCTCACTATTCCAGTCATCATAGAGCTCTTACATTCATTCAACTTTCTGGAGCAAGCAAATCGATTTGAGAAGTGAGTCTGAGCTCCAACAAATGATTTGATATGTGAGGTTCGAGCTCCAACAAACACACCCTCGTTGTAACAGCTAATAGCAGAAATCCTCCTGTGTGGTTTTTCAACGATTTTGTTTTTCTACAGAAACTCTCTACTTGTGGCCTAACTCAGCCAAATTCATCTTGCACTACGACACAACAACAAATCTCAGTCAGAAGTAGAAATAATAACTTCTTTAGATTTTTGGTTTCTCAAAATGCTCATCCCTCAAGTCAAGAGTCAAGTCAATATAGTACCACGACAATCCTGGTGTATTCTATGTTTTTCGTTAACATTTTCACCACGCTTCACGACAATGAAAAAGTACAACCCCAGTAAAATTAGTAATTAGAAGAGACCCTCTGCGTTTTATTTAAAGAGTGAATGTCCCAAAGAGTGTCACAGATGACAAGACGTACTAAAACACGTGGAGATTCACAGCGTCTTCTTATGAGATCGTAATGAGGAAAGAAACACAAATTTAATCGTATTATAACGAAATATGACACTTTAATAAAGAAACGTGTGTAATGGTATCTTTTGTTTATGTGGCAGTGACTAAGAAGAAAATGTCAACCAATTTAGTGAGCTGTGTTCTTCCTTAGGTGGGTCAGAAATATGCAACCAATTCTACAACTGACTTCACTAACGTAGTTGATTTGTGAGATAAAAGCTTCAATACCTTAATAGTAAGACAGATTAAATTAATTCATAAAAAGTGTTTTCTGAAGCTTGCTTGAATCAGGTTGACACAAATAGATATGAAAATGGCGTCGAAATAATTATGACCACATAAGACTGGACAATTTTGATGATGTTGATAGTGTACTAGTGACAGTTTACGTTAGATGCTGGATCTCATCATTTCTATTAATTCAGATAAGCGTAGAATAGATTGAGCCCATTCACCAATGTTACTCGTCGTTACAATTGAGATAAATAATAGACCACCTTTTGTAATGGCATCAGCAAGAAGCTTTTAACACCATTGATTTATACATAATAAATATAAAACATACCTCAGCATAATGCTCCTCGTTTTGTTGCAACAAATCCACACACAACTCAGCTAAATGAATCAGGTCATCCAATTTCTTACTCGGGGACACAGCAACAGGTTCTCCAGTTAGCTCATCTATAGAAAAGTGGCGTATTTAATCAAATTAAAAGGTAAAGCTCATGTTATCCTTTGTATCAAGCTAATTATACTGTGTGGACCATGCTCAATATATGAATTCCCAACCACTTTTGCCGGTTTTGTTGAGAACTACTCCTAGCATAAAAAAAAAAGAGTTTGAAAATATATGCAGAAGCAACATTACGCAAAAGCTATTGTTTGTAATTTTACCTTGAGCAGGCACATCTCCACCTGGGGAAAAAATTGTTGCGATGAATCAGAGAAGAAGGGAGCATGGTAATAAAACGAATTTGAATGTGACCTTGTTTTCGAGATAATATTTGTTACAGTGATAAGCTTTCTTGGAAGTTCATTCAACGAAGTATATTTGAGTTGTGTAGTGAGAAACTTATGTAAAAACAGATTGTCACTGTCACTAAGTTCCTCATTTATTTCAATTCTTTCAGGATAGATGCTTAGTCTCTCATTTTCGCGAAATTTACCATTCTCTTGGATGTGGTCAGTCAAAACAGACTGAGGAGCATTGCCATAAAAATCACTACAAGATTACACATAATGTCATGATACGCCTCTGGTATGATACTATACAGAAACTCAATCTACCAATATCTCATAGAAGGGTGGTTGTCTCACATGGTCTCTTACATCAACTTTTACTATCAGTTTTTGCAAAGCAGGAAGCTGTCATCTGTGGTTGTCCCTTTCATTTGGAGATAGTGCTAGGGTGTTGAAATTGCATAGCTGGTTTTTCCAGATTCGAATAAACATTCCCTTTTCCTCTCCTCTTCTTTTTTTGTATTTTCCATCATCCCCAGTGCTAAATCCTCAATGTAGGATAACAACCTGGTTTTATCACTAGAGTCGTCAATATAATCTTGTCTCATCAGCTCTCGATGCACTGTACAAAATACGAGTTGATCGTTTTCAGTGTCGTTATGAGCTGGAAAAACTCATGAGGCAACCCAGATCCTGCATGTTGTTACTTTAAAAAACGTGAAATTACGTTATCTGGAGAGCAGTTAAAGCTATAAATGGGAGGTTGACCATCTTGATGAAAAAATAAAATGAAATTAGAAACAGCACTAACTTTTTTGTTTTTTGCGAGTTTCGAAAAATTCACAAGGTTTTCAATATCCAAAATTGAATAACTTGCTGTGTGACTCAATTTAGAAAGTAAACAAACTTAGTTCAGAATTAATGAATGTCTTTATGGACACATGATTTGCTCGTCTTCTGAAGCAACCATATCCCTGACTGAGGTCTTTCCTCCTGGAAATTGAACTCCTAATTATCCAGAGAGGGAGTTAAGGGTAAGGAACTTTTATTATAGGTTTTACACACTTTTGAAGTACATTAAGAATAGGACTCTCAGGTCAATAACAACTATCTCCACAAATACTACAATATCAAAAATAAATACACAATAACACGTGTCACACCAAAAGAGCAGGCTCCTTGACTAGATTTAAAGTTAACAGTTCAATAATTGCTTATAATGTGTGAAATAGTGGCCATCCCTTACATGTTTCCTCACACCCATAGTTACTACCTCATTTCATGCGTGTAGAAAGTAGTCTACATCTGCTGCTCCAAGCCACATAGGCATAGATGATGGAAACAAAGGACCCTGAAGTTAGCCAGTGCTTTCTGTTTGAGGTTGGAGTGTGGTTTTAACTTTCACAACAAAACACACACTTTACCTATTCTTGCAACATGCTTATGTACTTTTGGAATCATTGGTTGAATATGAACAGAATCGTAATTGTTCAAGCTCCTGAGTATGAAAAACATGACAACTGTTGAGGATGAATCATCCTTGCTTCGCGAAGTAAAACTACAAAATTTAAACTTACTTTCAGCTTTAACCTCAGCTGATAGGCGCTGATAATTAACCATTGCAGCAGTTTCAAGGCACTTTTTAATCATTCCTCTGACCTCTTCTGGAGGGACTGGGGTTACAATGTCCTTCATTAGCACCTTGAATAGTCAAATAGTAACATTAATACAAGTAATCTTTACTACAGTTATCTAAAGATTGCTGCCTAATCATCTCATAAAGATGTTTTACTAACCACATTAACAACAAAGGATTTTATTTTATTGCCAGTAGCACTTGTACTTATAGCGAAGGTGCATTCAGTTTCTCCTATCTCTCAACCATCAGATTGTGAGTGATAGCACAATCAACAATTGAAAAATGAACAACAGACAACATTTCTGGTCTGTAGAGCTGATAACAGTTGTATTCAACCTTTCTCCTTAAAAGTATGAAAATATCAATCGTTATTGGGCAAGTTCACTTCACTGGAAGCTGCTTTAGCTAGGAATTGCTTTCCAATGGGAGGCCGACTAAAATACCTCAGTTGATACACCATTCCTCAGTTAGGTACTCCATCAGCAATAGTAAATGTACCAGCATGTTTCAAGCCTAACTCCCCAATGAGCATTTTCAAATCCCTGCTCCCATCACATCTAGCTACAGAGCCTCAACTTTCCAATTGGACAAAGAACTTGAAGCTCCTTGGATAATGGGCAGAAAGCAGCCTGATTCACATCTACAATTATTGACTCTGACGGACGACGGTTCTCACACAAACTGCTTGTTTTTAGTTTACATTCAACACTATGGTGGCTAAATATGTTCAAGGAGCCCAGTAGCGGAATCGACTGGCAAGACCAATGTTTTTTGAAAGTATTATGGTGAACATGTTGGCAACAATGTACGAAATAGATTACTATTGTTCCTCTGCCGCAGTGCTGGAGAGAGTGAAAACAATGGTAGGAATTTGAGCTTCAGCTCAGCAACTAATAAAAATGAACAGGTACAGAAAACTCACCCTCTCCAGTAAAGATAATGTTGCTTTCAAAGCTCCCTCTGGTCGGCCAAACGGGAAACAATACCTAGAAAATTGAGAGTAGAGGGCCATTTCAGTTCAAATTTAGGAATATAATTACCCGTAATTCAAAGTATAATTGAAGAAGATGAACTGAGTTCAGAGTCACCACTTAAGTGTGGTCAGATGTATATATGTACTTATAGTTATGCACAGAAAATTGTTTTCCTCCACACGTCTAACCCTATGCTGAGTAGTGTCAAGGACAAGTCTGCCACAGAGTCATCAGGGATGTCTGCACCCTTTGTTAACTTTTTCGTCCATTATAGTTTGATTTTAGTGGCAAGCCTAATTTTCATTTGACAACTTCTAGGAATGCTCAAGTTAAATAATTGAAACCAAGGAACAATCAGAGTTTAGGGAATGCAGTAATAAATTCATTCCATTCATCTTTCGTCGATTATAACAGCAATTGAATTACTTTTTTATTTCATTTCTGAGATGCTTGATTTATTGTTTCATTGAGTTCATTTTATTTCCCCATGTTTCACTGGGTTAGTTTGTTTACCTGGTTTATTCAATTCTGATCGCAGTGAGATAATGGAGCTTGAATTATGATGTAAAGAGAATACAAGAGCAAGCCAAGTTTTCGGTCATAATTTGAGTTGTGGTGATTACAATATTCCCTAGCTAAAAGTTTTTTTAAAATTAATGGCGTTCAGATTTGAACATACAGTTATCAATCATGAGTTGGATAGTGAATTTTGTGAGGTTTTTCCAACTCGTCCCCACGTATTTTTGAACACCATCACTGTTTTCTCAAGCGCCACTAGTGTAAGGAACTTTTTTGTAACTTAACAACGAGCGAAACTAAAAATATAATAAGTATTCTCAGTTATCATCTAACTGACTCATGTCCCATTTTTCGTTAATCAGTGCCTGACGGGGAAATGACCTATTCGGTGATTCCATCTTCACTGACTAGTAGTGCACTGTGGGCAAGTAATTTCTATGTGGAGATATCATCATTGAACGACTTACAGCCTGGCGATGATGTATTTACATCGACATCACAACTGCGGGCTCACTCATAGTACATGACTAGCCAGGAAAGATAGACTAACCCAACCTGTAGAATGACTCTGGAAGAATAAAAGCCCTGTCTAACATAGGCACAAGAGGAAAATTGTAGGTTTATTCAAATGTCAAATCGACATACACATCATATTCTCAATCTGGGAGACTATTAGGCCAATTTTCATTTTGATGTGCTCAATAATGATTCTAATACATAATCGTATTTTATATTCCTTGGACCATAAACAAAACAAAAACTGTAGCAATAATAAAATATCTGGTGCGTAGCAACACACAACTTTCCGCCACCCCTTCAAGTTCGAACACCATCTACATTGGCGGGCGCTATATCTTCGTTCAACGCATTTTTACAGGAACATTCATGATGAACAAAATGTAGGGACTAGTTAGCTGAGAGTACTCCGAAAGTTTGATCGAAATCGTTAGAGCCGTTTTTGAGAAAATTGGAATACCGATAAATAAATATTCGACGAATCTCCTTTTCTGAGTTAACTTGGCTTATATCTCCGTTCAACATATATATACAGAAATAATTATAGAGAACAAAATGTTGGTATGGGTGACTAAAAGACACTCCATTATGATTTATCACACCTCGTGAAAAAGTTACCCTGGAATTTATGGAAATGTTAGAAAAAACGTTATTTTCGACACATTTTGATTTTTATCTCTGTTTAATGGACCGCCACAGGAACATTTATTGGAAAGAATATGTAGGTATCAACTATTTAAAAACATCTTGTGAGTTTGGTGAAAATCGCTGAAGCCGTTTTGCGAAAAAGCGTAAAAAACCTATTTTTGCTTCAGGGGCCAATATCTCCGTTCACCGTATTTTCATGGAGAGATGTACAGAGAAGAAAAGTTAAGTATTGATTAGGAGAAGATAATTTGAAAGTTTAATCAAAATCGTTAGGGCCGTTTTCGAGAAAAATGCGAAAAACCCTAGTTTTTGGTACATTTTCGCCCCCCCCCCTCTCTACCGGCCGAAATCGTCCATGACCTTATTTTGGTGTCTGCAAAAAATAACGAACAAAACAAAACAAGAACCAGCTCAATTGGATCAGCCTTTCTCCCGCAAATCGAACTACAGACACACTCACATACACACACACGGACCACGCGCCGAAATTAGGTTTTTTAGACTCAGTAGGCCTCAAAACGTAAAGATCTGAAGAAAACCCAAATTTTTTTTTTTGGGCCGATTACTATACTTTCCTTCCCTTCGGGTAGCGGAAAGTAAAAAACGAAAGACTCAAGGAAAGTGTATTCTAGAAAAAAGTTATAACTTTACAAATAAGATACCAGGTAGATAGATGTATGAATTAAAATAATTATCATCGTAGGTAATAATATTGCTAAAAAAAACAGGATCAAACGTGAAATAGGAAAAACACATTGTCTCAGAACAGTTATTAAATTGATCTGGATTTATATCAACCTCACGAAGTATAGCGAGTATGTTCGTTAATTCAAGAAGGGTTTCTCTTTAAGGTTAATTCAATGAGAAGGATCAATTTTTATGAAGCCTGTTTGGAAATAGTTTCCAAAGCTGAGTGCCAAAGCTTCTCAACCATTCTTACAACATCAGAAATAAACACTTGGCAACATATTTCTACAAGTGTTACGATGAATGATATTACCTGAAATTAGTTATCTGGTTTTCAAGTTGTATTTTCAGTCTTTCCTTAATATTTTGGAACTTCTCTTTCTCTTCATGAGTCACAGTTCCAACACCATCAGGCCTGTAACATCAACTCAATTGAATTTAGGAAATCAATACTTGTTTTCTGTTATTTATATCTCTGGAAGTAGGTCAGATTTAAACTATGAAAACGCCTTAACATTATTCCCCCTGCATAATTTTATATAACTTCTATTATACAAATGTAGCGTATACCATATTGAGAGTACATGATCCATTAAATCAAGGGGTAATGCTTAAGTTAAGAAGCTGATATATTTGAAAGTCAATACTCATCCCAACTTGGTAACTATCAAATGCTTGCAATAAAACAGTTACCACAGAACTACAATACTGCTTTACATAAGTTATTCAGAGCATGTGAGTTTCATTCTTTTGAAGCACTGCTTTCAAATTACTCAGATACAACTAAGCATAAATGCCGAATGCAAATAATGTGTTACGTATATTAACCTGGCAACAGGAGTGTTATCCTCCAGAACTTCCGTGCTGTAAAGGAAGTTGAAAAATAATGTTAATTAAGTTCGCGAAATGCATCAATTGTTCAAATAAAGATGTGTAGTTAATAATTCACCTCCAGCATCCAGCTTTATATTAAAAAAAGTTAATAGTACATTTTATTGCTATTCAATATAATTAACAGTGTTCAGATTACCTAAAGATGTTGAATATTAAAACAGAGCTCTGAAAAATAAGCCCCAAGACTAAGCCGTGAAATCCTCATATTAAATATTTCTGAAGATACTGTTAATGATCAGTGTAACATAAATAAGACGAGTGAACTTGAATTCTTATCACACAGAGACGATTAAATACAAAAGTGGAATAAAAAAGAAAAAGTATCTTCATGTAAAACAGATTTTTTTAAATTAGAAAGTGGTGTATAAAAAGAAAAAAAATTTTGGCTTGTTCACCATTATCTATCATACCTGCCGAACCCATGGCAGTTTATAGCTTCCAACGCCCTCATGTGGCCTTCTTCACTAACAAACATTTAGGCGCTTTGGGACTCTTAATTTACCAGTCATCAAGGCTCTTCTTATGCTCAAAAGGAACTTTCTTAGAGCAGCCTGTTGTGTTCTGCGTTTTTTATTTTTAGCAATTGTTTTTTATTTAAGCTATTTTTCCTTTTATTTTATTTGTTATTTTCTCCCCATACTCATTTTCAATATTAACCCTAACACACACACACTAGCGTAAAAAATAAATATTTATAATTCAGAAGAGAAACATTAGAGAAAGTGGATCATTTAATTGCTTAAAGTACACCTACAAGAAGGAAAACGAACAAACAAGACTCGAGTCATTAGGTTCACCTTGATTATACCCTAAAAAATGGAATTGGTATAATAATTAGCTACAGCATAATGTGGAGTTGAATGGAGCTTGCCGATGAATTGATGATTAACGACGACATCCCTGTAGAATAGACTCTAAATTTGTCAAAAACCAAGTGTGCTTATTAGGAATGAATGTGTAAATATTACACAGGTACGCTATCACAGTAGAATCTTAACCATCTGGCTTGAACAATTCCAAACACACCGCTATTTTTTCAAAAATATAAGCTATTGGAACATCATTCACACTGACGTGAATTTGTCTTAGTTTTACTCAAAACCACTTACGTACCCTCATAAAAATAATAGTATAGCTGTTACTGCAAACATAAAAAGTTGCCTACCTGTTTCCATGGACATGGCTGGCACAAAATGCAAAACTGTAATGAATGAGTGTCGGATCTATCATGACGGATTTCTGAGCTCGATCCAACAAATCATTTAGGTAGCAAAGATGGCGAAAGCACCCTCGTACTCCGTAACGTGCACAATATTCATCAAGGACAAATACTTGACCCGGGCTGAACCAACCCTGAAAAAATAGAAGAACTTAGGAAACAGCATTTGAATATTATTCCGATAATAGCATCTACAGTATGGTCTTGTAACCACAAGAATACCACTTTGATCAATGGGAATATTGGAGATAACAATATCAAAGTCAAACAATGACACAATGGCTTGGGTACACATCTACAATAGCTATAAACCTGTGATGGGACTTGGTCATTCAATTCTATTGCTGCTATTATTATTACTTGCCTTGTGCAAACATCAATTAAGTAACGTCTCCAGTTATTTTGGTTTGCCCACTAAAACTTATAAAATAAAATGAAGATAGCTCTGGTGTTTTAACAGTCAAACTGAGAAAAATGAACTAGTATCGACGCTACTCAGACTAGGGAAGGAGGGTAAAACAAAATGGAAATGGTTTCCACTTTGATTTAGGTGATGGCTGGAACTTAGTCAACATTGGAAAACGACCCCACATTAAAGAAGCTGTCAGCAGTGGATAGATAATTAGGAGGTTTGTTAGTGGTTCAGATCAGACAATTGAAATCTCACCCAATAAATGGGTGGGGTTCGCATCAAATTGCAGTCAGCGAAGGAAAAGATGAAGAAAAATAGAAAGGGAGCAGCGTCAACAGTTGTGAATAGTGATTGATATCTAGCCCATACACAACATTTGTTTAACGTATAGATAATTCCACATGATTCTATGAGGTTTACTACAAGGCTACAAGTTGTAACCACAGTATGGACTAAGCTGTTGTGATTGCAGTGTGCTTGAGCTCTGAATGCATCCAATTGTTTTCTAAGAGAGTACCATCCTAATTACCAGGCTGTCTAGCATGCTGCTACACCATCTGGAATGGGTTAAAAGATAGAAGGCCAATTCAAATCTCTTCTGAAGGCAAATATGTCATAGCAGTAGGCCAAAAATGATTAACGATTCTAGCAATACCATGGTTACAGAGTAAGCAGTTGTATTATGCATATACCCCCCCCCGCGTCCCTTATATACCATTTCATAATGTACTGTGCATGCAAAAAAGTGGTATATGTAATGTAATAAGCTACGAAGCTCTAAATTCGTTTTTTTCTGCTCAAGAAACTACCTCAAACAAGTATTTCCTTAATAAAAGATTAACTAGATTCATTACCAGAGAGCAATAAGGATCATTCAGTCTGTAATCTAAAGTCAGTGTCTGCATCAATTTAAAAAGTGAAGCATGATCAAACTTGCACGGATCGGCTGATATAAACTCCTCCATACCATGCTTCTTAGCTCGATCAGCATCTTGAAATCAGAAAGTACATAAATAAGTGGACTATTTGCAAGAATAGCTAGTATAGACCATGACATTGGTAATTATTAGTAACTCCAATGAACTATAATTATTAAACAGTAAAGAGAACTGTGAGGTATGGTTCCACAACACATACCTCCTTGAATTTTATATATTGTTGAATTTTTGGCTGCAGATGTAACCAATGGTGTAGGCTTGTGAGACTGCCCTGTAGCTCTATACATTGCCATGACCCATAAATGACATTCGTTTTCATCATCACAAGCTAGAATTATGTTATCACCTTCCTTTACTGCATTAAAGAAATATCTTCCACCTTCCAAGTCTGGAAAACATTAAATGCAGTATGTTTCAATATCACTGTCAGCACATTTTACTTGCAGACCATAAATCACAGTGTAACAAACAAATATGTTGATTCCCCACCTAAGCACAAGAATTTCCAGCAGACAAGTTTCAATAACAAATCATTATATTCGAAGATGGTGGTAGAAAGGAAACATTAATAATTTCTTAGTTTCTATTATTTGTACGTCTTTGGAAATAAATGGTCAGAGAGAATAAAGTGAGCTTCTAGTGATTTCTTTTTAAGAAGACATAATGTAAAAAAGGGGTGGGTATAATGATCGTTATAAAACAAATAAAAACCATCTCACTGCACATGTCATAAAAAAGTTAACAGTTATTCGACAAGAATGCAAAGCTTTAGCAAAGGTTTCAAGCATGCCAAATTCATGTTTGTAGAGGTTCGATTGCTCTCCAGTAATGCAAGTTGATTTTGTAGCCAAACTGCCTTCAAAACTCAGTGTAATAGTCAAAGAGTGCTCAGGCTGTTTATCCTCACAACCAGACAAAACTACTCCCATGGCTTATATCACTGATAATAAATAGCCGTTTTTTTGGGCCAGTAAAATTACTAGTTTACGCTTTCTGAAAATAAAAGACTTTCATTCAGCATTTGTCTAGAAAAGATGACTCCAAAATTCAATATGAGCTGCTGAAGGTCAATACCTGGAGAAGCTTCATGCTGGAGGAGGATAGCATATAGTGGCAATTTTGGCCATGAAGAGTTCAGTGATGGGTTAATCAGTCTGAAATGAGCGCTATGATTTCAAACTGGCCAGAGGAGAATCAACACTTCTCTCGTGGGACCTGACCCTTTTGTAGGGAGCCACTTGAATAAAAAGGTTAGCAAGTAGGAGGAGAAGTGGGGGACAGCCTATGGGAGGGATGCACTTGGCCAAAGATAGTCAAGATTATTTATTATACTCTCCAGGGAGCAAACGACAGAGGTCTCAGCCTGGAAAGAGAAAGTATGCGGATGGTATATGGCCCCTGTTCACAGGACACTGTCCACTAATATACCACCTGGCTAAGATTGGTAAGTCAGAGGTACAGAGTTGTAGATTTTGCAAGGCAGCAGAGCACATACTGTGTACTAGTGAAGGGTTAGTTGTGGGAGGTCAGTGTGCCTCAGAGTGCTTAGGGCTCCTTAGCTGCAGCCAGATGAGGTGGCAGGGATGGACTTCAAGGCTTTTCTTGCAGTTTGTGTGAGAATGGTGGGGCCATCACATCAGGCAACACCAGCTTCAAAGGAACTGGGGGGACATGAGTCAGTTCATGTACGCCTGCACAATTGGCCCATTTGAGTTGGTTTTCTCAGTTGCGTCTAATTTAAATATTGAAAAAATACTACAATCTGAAGATACTCATAGTTATGAATTTTTGAACTATGATTCACTTAGTAATAGAGATGAACGCTCTCCACACATTTATAAGATACTTTCTGATACTTGAGAAAATGAGATGATGAGGGTGACAATGATTTATTATCATACAAACAAGAGGAGACCGCAGAGTGGTAATGAGCGAGGGGGGGGGAGGATAAAAATAGTTTTGAAGATGTCCCTAAACTTATATTCCTTAAAACAAGGTGGTTCTACAGATGAGCGTTATTGAAAAAGGGAAAATGAAGGTGGTACTTACCCATTCCCATCATCAGGTTGGCTGAAATATTAAAAACATTTGTTTTAACACTGTACTGGTGCGTGATAGTGAACCCTCAAAAAATTCTGGAAAAACGAGTAGTGGTGTGTACAAGACAAATAGAGCAGCTTATCCCAAATTTGTGTACTGCAGGAGCGCTAATAAAAGATGGATAAATTCAGGAGGAACATTTCCAATAAAATATCACTGCTGTTACAAGCCTTGGTGAATAGGGTGAAGTTGCCGCTTGCCCTACTATGATTGAAAAGAATGCATTTTTATCAAATAAAAAGGGCCATTGCTTCTCAGTTAATACCAATTAGGGCATTCCAATCAGGAACCCAGGCCAACACAAGTATTTAGAACCAACAATGCTCTACTTTCAGGAACCTCTTCATGTTCTGGCTCTCATTTCATACTTGCTGTCTGATGTCAACACCAGCCCTACAATTTTTATTAACAGAGTACCCACGAACTGAGAAGCATTTGTTTCACTTTGTGGGTTGAAACACTTATGCGTTCTGATAATGTGGTCATGAATAGGCATATATTCGTAATCCACAGTGATTTTTCTGTTCTAGAATACTTATGAAAACAACTCTAATGTGACACACTACGCAACTTCTCTTAGTTCTACGTACCTTCAGTAACTTTGATCGCTCTTCACATCTGTATTTCACTTACTTTACATGAATCTGTTTGAACTCAACTCTCCATGTAGACACGCCTAACAATTTGGAATTTACTGTGTTGACCCCACTTAAGCCACCACCCTTATTCATTATTTGGAGTATAGGCAATTCATGAGACAATCAACATGAACATTTTGGGAAGTATACAGACAACACTGTGAAAATACTAGTCAATAAAGCCAATTAAAGCATTATTGAATTTTCATCAGTACACTGGACTATCAACACGATTTTTAGGAGAACGCTAGCATTGTAAAAGCAGGATTTATGTGGGAAACACTGTACTAAACTCGATTGTTGTTGAAACATTCAACGATGTATCATGGAAATTATCCACTATAAAAATTTGAAGCTGTCTGCTTAATAAATTTAAATAAAGCCATAGAACTGTTTTGGGGAAAAATGGTTGAGTTGATCATACTGATGACCGTACTTAATTTTGAACCCATTTTGCTTATAAGCTTATTTTCTCACATCACATGTTAATCTGCAGGCTGGATATGAAGTTCGAGCTGATTGGGTTAAGCCATTCTCCCTAAATCGTATCCCTAGACATCAGTTTTTCAGAGTCCGAAGCCTTTTAAATGTAAAGATTTGAAGAAAACTAAAAAACAATAGGCCAATTACTTAACATTTTTTGTAACTTCGTGGGGATTAGAAAAGTAATTGCTAACCAAAAGGTGATTTCTAACATAGGTACCTCACGATCTTATAATTAGCTAATTGTTGCAAGTTGCAAAAGTTTAATATATTATTTGTAATGAAATGAGGTTTAGATTGTCCAACTCTGGTTGAGTTTATTAGCAATGCTACAACAACGAGGCAGTTTAGTTTTGGAAGCCTGTGTACTGTCTGTAAAGAGACTTCTTACGGACCCACGGGACGGCTTCACAAAATTTGCCATCAGCTAACAACTCCGATTATTTCGTAAACTTATAATATTTCAAGATTATTACAAAAGCCATCGTTTTTAATTTTACAAGCGCGTAAAAACTATTCAAACTTATTAAATATGAAATGTCTAACTGCAGGTGACAAAAAACTAGAGTGCAGCCCAAACAAAGCTGCTACTTTCCACGTCTTAGGGAAGTTAGGATGTTTATTAGAAAAAAGAAATATAGAGGTTTTACCGCTAGCTGGTTCAATATAATCAACTGTATAGCCATCCAGCTGCATCATCTCTGATGGTTCACTCCTTTTTTCTTTGTATGTACACATAGCAAAGGTATACTGGGACACTTGAACCAAAACAAAGTATCGCTTTTTCCATTTTTTCCAAACTGATTTTCCAACAGCGTACAAGTACCTGCAACAAAACCATACAATCTGTGCATGCTATTGCAAACTTTCAATATGTACCATTCAACCATATTTGGATTACCCACAAATATCCTACGGAATAGCGACGAATAATGGGATATGTGCATGCTCATTGAGTGTAAACAGCTCTTTTTTGAAGCTTTTATGTAATGAACTGTTATTTGCTCTATTTTATTTAGGCAAAATGTGCATCAACATGGGCCATCAAAGGTCACCAAAGCCACTCCTAATGGAGAATGAGATACTGAAGGCTAGAACAGGTATTAAGATTGCTAAAGCAATAATCGATCTAAATTTTTAGTAACGTGGACTGAAGAATGTTTCTGTTAAAAATTTCTTCGAATTTTCACTGCATTTTAAAAATACTTGGACAAACAAGTAAGCAATCTGATGAGAGCTTCATCACTACTGGTTTTTGACAGGGGTTTGATTAACCCCTGTCAAAAACCAATAGTGATGAAGGTAATGAAAGACATTCTTTTTGGTTTATTATTCATTCTGAATAATAACCCTATGTTTTCGGTCACGAAAAATTTTTTACAACCCCCCCTCAAAATTTGATACTTTACGTTTCATGACATGGAGATTCCAAATTTGCAATGTCCGTCCGCCGTCCCCCGTCCCCCGTCCGCCGTCCGCCGTCCGGGCCGTTTTGTGCCTTTAACGTGGTCTAAAAAATTCGTTCTTTCGCCCAAAAATCCGATTTGGTATCTAGTTGTGCCCGCCATCTCCGCAATCCGATCGGACGAAGCCGTGGTTGTAATGGGCAAAAAACGGTTAAAAATTAACGAAACGCAGTATAACGCGTTACGTCTTTGAAGTCCTCGCTCCCGCCCATCAAAAGCGATCGTCACTGGTCCGGCAACACCGCCGCCCGCCACCCCTTTCCACTCGACTCACAGCGTTCGCCCAATTAGCGCCGGGGTTTTTTTTTTTTTTTGTCTTCCCTAGAGCGCTCGTGTTTAGATATAACCTTTGGCACTACGATTTGTCTCTTTATCGTCCGATTGCCTTGTTCTCGTCTTCACCTCCACGAATGACTCTTTCTCTCCGTCTCAACGGTAGCAAAATATCTGTTATCTTCGATTGAACTTTTCATTATTCGCTTATTTTTGGTTTATTTATTAATAGTTCGTTCGTTTCATTTTTTTTTGTTTATTTTAATATTACGATTCAGTTCTTTTCGGCCTTTTTTTGGGTTTCATTATGATATTTTTCGATGCTGAATCGAACAGGATGGGTCTCGGAGCATTAATGCTAGGTCAAGCTGATTATCCGAATAATAAACCGTTGTGTAATAATTTGCAGCGTTTTTTATTAATTGGAAGGAAAATTATACAAGAAACAACACAGGACTACTAGAAAGTAGTTACTGCCCTAATGTGAGTCAAAATGTTAAATCGAATTTGGCAGTTAGGTCATCATCAACACAAATTGTAACTGAATGTGCCACATGGAGCATTTAGCTCATATGCTCAGAAGAGTTCTTGGTTATGGTGAAAAGAGGGCAAGAGGCAGGTCATTGAACTCAGTAGATTGAAAGGATTTTTACAGAAATGAGTGTATCACACTTATTTTTAGCCATCTATTGCCACATTTTATGCTTTCTGACGTTGACCTCAAGCTTAAAAATGAAGAAAGATGTAAAATAATCAGGAACCACTGTATCTGTTGAAAAACATAAGAACCAACTAACCCACAGTGTTTCATGTTCAGCGGTTTGTCCATCCTACAAGCAATTTTAATTTTGAGATCTTGATCAGGATTGCTTTTAGGAACAACCATTTTATACCATTCTGGCGTCTGAAAACAAGAATAAACCAACCATGATTCGAAATCCTATTAAAATATGAATGGAAAAGTAATTTTCAAGTACCAATACAGCAAACAGTCAAGAAAGGGCGTCAATAGAAGATAATACATACCTTTGATGAAAGGGGTGTAGGATGTATCACCACTTTACCTAGTTCCTTGTCCTCAATTGCGAGAATTGCAGGATTTTCAGTAAACAATTTGATTTTAACAGCAGGCAAAGGGTAAGTTGTTGTAAAATCTCCTTGCGTTTCCCACCTTGAAATAAAAAAAGCCATGAACATGAATTCTGAATACTTCAAAACTGAACCATTTTGTAGAAAATATTTAAAAAATAGTGATTAGTTGAATCAAAACAGGTATGGTATTTTTTGTGAAACATTTGGCAATGTTCAGGAAAAAACATTTTTTGGCGCGGTTTTGGTGCCCAAACCTACCTTTCCATTGAAGCTAATAATTTTATTTCTATTCGTATGAATGGCTACGAAAGCCATTTTTTTCAAAGCTATTCATGAATGAGATAGCCAATAAGAGCTTCGCAAAACAGTGGGGCTCACACAAAGAATATGCTTGGCTTTTCTTTAAGGCAGAGGTCACACATCATTATCTCTGACTGCCGTTTTATTCAGATGATGAAGAGCCAGGTTGTTTCATCAGAAATTCAGTTATTATTGTAAAAATCGGGTCTAAGAAGAAAGGTGTCTCATACCAGGTTTTCTTTCTCACATTGACATCTTCCTACAAGCAGTACTTATTTGTGACTTAAAATTTGAGACCACTAAAAACTTGTTGAATCGTTTTTTATCCTTTTCCGATTGTGATTGGGACGATTGGCTTATACACTTACATTGGTTTGGAAGCTTCAGCTTGGTCAGTTTGGAGTTTTTCACCACCTTCCACCTCCATTGTGCAATATACAATACGATTTGGAGTAACAGACTTCAAACCCTTCACTTCCATGATCAAAACCTGGAAAACAAACAAATGATGTATGAATCACTGGGAACGTGATGATTTTGGTGGTAGTGTGATGGATTGGGGAGGGGTTAGCACCTACTAAAACCTTATAAAATACAGCTTTACCGTTCAAAGGACCACACTGTGAATATTGATAATTCACGTGTGCACCCTCTGAACCTTTATGGTACCGTATGATTGCATATATTCAGTAGTTAATACTGTAACTATTTGTGTAAATATGAATTGAAATGGCAATTTTCAGGCAGACAAGAAATGGAAAACGTTTGTGTAATTGCAACAACCAAGGAAGTTTGGATCAATACCTCTAACTGAAACGTAAGCACCACATCCATTTTTGTTAGTTGAGTATCGTTGTCAGCAGAGTCGCCTTCTAATTTCGCAAGAGATCCTTGTGACCTATATGAAATGAAAACATTCACAGAGACAAGAGAAATAAATGAAGATGTGCAAGATAACTTGAAAACCAAAATTATAAGCAAACGAGATGTGAAAGTTTTTCTAAAAAAAAAAAAAATCACAAAGGATTGGAAGAATTAGACAAGTGATTGGCACATACACGTAGAATTTGTGTGGCTCTCTTGACGAGCTCATTTTTATTTATCACCACAGAATCAGTCTCAGAATAGACGAAAAAACACAAATAACCCCCATTATATCATTCAGCAATCGTGATAATATACATTAAAATCGTGAAACACACTATGTATTCAGGACAGCTCAACCTAATGATATGAGAGTGGTCTTTCTTGATTTGCTGTATTGAAAAAAATACACCGTAATGGACCCCTTACAAAATATTTTTGGCAATGCCCAACGTTTTATGAATTTTTGAAATTATTTATTAGTTGTTCGATTTTTCTGGTTGACAAACTTAGTCTAGGGAATTTGAAAAATTGTTGCTGTGCAAATTTCAAACTCTTTAGCTCACTCTTGTTGAAGGGCATTAATAGGAGTCCTACACATATACAATCCCAAAAATGTTAAAATGAAGAATTTTTTTACAAGAATGTTGTGAAACAGATTATTATGCTAACATCTTTCAAAAATTGGCACTCTAACTTTTTCCAAGTGCCATCGAATCGTGTGCATTTATTTTTCAATGAAAGTTGACTAACAACATATTCATGTTCCAGCAATACCAGTATTCCTTCACTTACCTGTTATTATATCTTTTTAACTTTTGGAGACCGTACTTTGAATCCACTGATCCTTTTGATACTGGTAGAGATTCCAAATTAGCCATTAAAAGATTAATCGAAGCTTTCATTTCTTCGATATATAATGATTCCATCTCTTTCAAGACAAATTTAGGCATCAGCTTGCGGTTCTGAAATCATTGAACTGTGCACTTAGAAATTATGATCATAGCGTTCTAAGAACGAGAAAATGTCATGTTTTTTTCTATAGGTGAGTCGCAGGCACGCTCTGTTAATCAAAACAAAATATACCAGATAATAGTGAATGAACTACATTAATGCAGCTTTCATGTGTTTAGCCAACTAACAGTTTCACTCAATCCAAAAATTGAAGATATAATTCGGAAACAACAAATTATATCAACATCGTACCTTTTCCATTTCAGAAACTTTTTGCATACGACCGTCGAGTTCTCTCCGAATAGCAGCCGCTTGTTCATCTGATGATTCAAGCTTAACATAAAGAAGTACATAATTACTTCATCTTGAAAAAGTGTGACAACATTAGCAACACCCATCTAAATATCTCTTGATCAGAAAGAACCCTTGAAAGTGTATAGTTGGAATCAGGGCAACTTGAGATTTACTAAAAATTCGGAACCCTTTTAATCACAGAAGGTAAGTGACAAGTAATAGACTGTTATACTAGTATAAATCTAATAGTTTTCGTGGTGTAATAGAATTGTAGGAATTCAAAAACCAAAAATAAAGACGAGATTGATAAAAAGATAGATAAAGGTATAACTTACATACAACTAAACTGTCAGATGATCTTTCGCTACAAGCCCATATTGGTTATATGTGTGTTATGCTGTAATTAGGTGAGTATGTGCTGTAACTATATGATTATATATAATGTGTTATTTTGTGATACTGGCAGACTCCACACACTGGCTCTTCTAACTTTTGTACATGATGATACAAACAAGAAAGAATAAGATGATACAATGTTTCCATTTGAAGTACCGATACAGTGCTCTTTCCGATACAGTTTCATTTGAACTGTCGCTCAAGTTTTGCCAGCGGATTGAATGCCAAAAAATTCAAACTATTATTAACGTCCCTATCTATGAAGTGGTGCGAGTTTTGGTCATTCGAAAAATGTTTTCATGAGATTTTTGCTTACAATTCTTGCGAAGGACTGATTCTATAAATAATTTTTCTTGTAAATGGACACAGCTGTAACATAAACTCCATTAGAGGTAAGAAAAGCACGCAAAATACTAATTTTCTTCGGATTTGAACCACAAGGACAATATTTTTGGCATCCTCAGTCACCTATGTTTATTTGACAGTTAAATATGAGATTAGCATATTTCATTAGGGCTGAATAGTGAATGAACCACAAAATATAGACACTTCGATGAGCGATCATGATAGATGCTGGTCAGAAATATGAGAATTAAACCAAATTTATAATGAGTTAAGTTGCCTCGAATGATAGTTTATAGAGTTCAGCCACGTTAAAAAGATACAAATGTAAAATTACCTGGAGAGCATTAAAAAGAAGTTGGTGTTCAAATTTTTTGATCCCTAGTATTTGTTGGAACATGTCATAAAGTTGCTCTTTAGAGAGAATTACTTCACTGTTCAACATTTGTTGCTGCATTCTGGATGATCTCTTCGAATCATCTTCAGATACTAAAATGGACATGTAATGGTTACATGAGAAAAGAAATTAATTCCTAGACATCAGTGTTATACAATAGTCACACAGGGAAACTACAGTAACACATGGTAACTACCTTTGAAGATACAGTCAAACTTGGCCATCCATGATGCGAGAACTGTTTCTTTACTGAGCCCATCAATCTCTGGGAGAGACCTGAAAACCAAATTATTGATGGCAAGTATGAGAACAACGGTTAATGATAGGAGTCATCAGCACATCAGTAGAGGTTGAGTGGATTAGAAGTTTTTTTTATCAAACACACTTGTATATATTTTAGTTTACCAATGAATCTATTAAAATAATTATGACGAAATTCATTTCTAATAACGAAGATATTCTACAAGCTTTCCTCCGGGATTCCCTTTTCTTCCAAATTTTAAATTCTCACCAAGTGTTTCACATATATCTGAACTTTGATACCATGTATATCTGTGTGTGTCACAGATCATGTAATTGGCACAGCTCTGAAGCGAATTGGTTAATTTTGATACATTCTGTCGGTTCCCTGTCTCGTGCGAATTTCAAACCATTGCATAAATTGCTTCTTTGTCTGTTCAACATTCTTCAGTTCATAGCCTCATTCGGAAAACTGAAACTATTGGTACACTTGTAATGAGAATCGTAGAGCTCATTAGAGGTGATCCCTAAGCCACCTTTTGAGTTCCTACCCTCACCCCCACACAACCCACAATGCCAAAACTAAAGATATAAATGACCCTGTACATGTGTCAGCTTAATAAGAACATTACTCCCCTTACGGACACAAACATTCCAAGCTATAGAGGTAAGGATCCCACATACAATTTCAGGTTTGACAAACCAATATAATCAATGAATTGGAGCGATAGCCACTTCTAATATTGGCAACAGATCTTTGTGGTTCATTACCTTACTCGCTTTTCAATGTTGTTTCTGAAAACCTCTCGAAAATCGTACTGTGAGCAAGCACCAGACAAAACCATTTTCAGTACCCTTTCTGAACGTAGGAACACATCGTAATAACTTTGCACAGCATTTTGAAATGCCTCATCTGACATGATTTGGGTCTCTCCTTTCAAAAAACTCTGCAAAACAAATAAAAATGTCCCATAATAAGGAAAAAGAAGATGGTAGAAGATAAGACTAGCAATTAAAAATAATAAAAGTGAGTCATATAGGAAAACGCAGTACAACTGTTGTTCAAAGTAGTAAAACAATTTTGGTAAAATTTCTCAGCAATTAAGCATATCTTAGTTCTTTTGAAACTATTCCAATATCTTCAAAGCCCTTACGCATGAGATTTCGTATACCTTTGTGGGTAGAATTCCATTTCTATCGAAGTTGAGTAAGAATTGTTGAGAAATGCCTCGACACGATTGTTTGAGAGACAGTTGTTCACGAAACATATTCTAAAATGCTACTTAGGGCTGGTTAAAACTTGCAAATAACTTCCAAAGGACACTGGCAGCGACCCCCAGCACATGCGCTTCGAGGTAAAGATTAATATACTGTCTTCCAGAGTTGCTTCAATCATTGATCAGTATCCTGGCTTGCACGATAAGTACCTGGATAGAAGGCACACACTATGACAATGCGAATGGCTGAGCTGCTGACAGATCCCCTCCCCCAACCCACCATCAACACACTGATATAAATCCAGTGTATCAACTGTCATTTGAGATCTTGCTCAACTGGAGATTGCCAAGAAATATTTCAATGAATTGAGTTTAGATTCAAAACCAGTCTGAAAAAGCAACATCCTCTTGATGATAACATTGTCTGCAAAAGAGACATCTTTTTTCAGGATCCTGTGAGTTATATTGATAAGTCTGTAACCAACAATTCAAGAATTACCCACTAAGGTTTATTTAATTATAAAGACCTGTTACGCAGAGGATCCCCTTACCTGAAATCTTCCCTGAATTACTTCAAGCTGTTGCTTCGTAATTTTTTGCAGTCTTCTTATCATATCTGTGGGCTGTTTGGCATTAAATGGGTATGCAATACATCGTGACACAAAAACGTACAACTGAATTCTTCTCTTTCTCTCCTCTTCTTCTCTTTCTTGTTTATCCTGGCAACAATTGCTTATTTTTAGACAAATTTTGATCAAAGCTTCAAGATTTATAATGTAAAGGATTCTAGAGGAGTAAGAAATTAATGGGAATCATCGTGTATCATTTTAGCCTATTTTACTCTGCTTACCTTCAATGCAATTATCATAATAATCTCTTCTGTTGAAATCAAAACTTCTATGTAAGTATCATTACTACGGTTGTTATGTAGTGTAACGGTTAGTTTTAGTTGGTTACATTTTACCTGAATTAGAATTTTCTGCAGTAATAACATTATGATTATTTTTCGTTATTACCATATGATGCTCATTAAAAGAACCAACCTGTAATTCTGCTTCAGATTTTTCGCTAACAACTGAAGGGCTAGGACTGGTAGGACGAGGTAGAGAATTAGATCTGGAGGCATTGGGAACTCCGCTTTGGGTGGAAGATTCAGTCGATGCATTTCCCGGGGACACAGAGCTGAAAGTACGAAAAAACTACGTAAAAATAACAGTTGAGAACCAGGATGTAATGATCTACAACAAAGCAGAGAAATAAAATGCCCTTGGTGCTCCTTTGAATGGGACTTGACAATTTTCTGAATGAATAAAGTAGAAAATACGAACACAACATTAATGACTCACCGAGGTAGCTGAGCAGGATGGTGAGGCACATCTAGGTTGGAGGAGTCATGAGAGGTGTGATGTTTTTGGTGGGATTCACGGTGGAGAGGTGTTCCTGGAGACTGACTGTGTTTTCCTGTCGTCTCATGAGGAGCGTGTTGTTCCTCTTCACTTTCTTCCTCAGACGAGCTTGGATCTATCATTGCTAGACAATTATAAAAATCATAACCATTGTAATGCTGCCATAAAAAATAAATCCTAACCAGTGGACATAGTTGTTCACATCTACCAATAACTGCCATGAAGAATTTTGGACTTAAGATCCCACTAAAAAGCAAAGCTAGAAACCTGACTGGCACCTTATATTAGGGTAGGAGGATGAAGACTACAGTAATCAACTCAGTCAAATTAGGCCACTGGATGTTGTTCTGATAAAATAAGAATTTAAGAAAACATGTACATCCAACAGATCTCTTGAAAGCTGCTTTTGTTGATACCAATTAACACTGTCGCCATACATAGTAATCCATCACAAAAAATACAAACAATAAGTACCAGTTGAAAAGACGTGGTTCAGTCACAATCTGAACTAATTTATCCGCTCAATTCAATTTGCACAAAAATAAAAATCCCTCATCAGTTCCAAACATTAATATTTGGGCCTGGTTATACTTGGCTTGTCAATCGATTTTTGTAATCATCTCTTGAGCAAAGTACTGTTTTGTTATGAACTCTAGAGTAGTAGACGATATTTGGACAAAAATTGATGCTTCACAGACAATTATTTGGTAGTATAGTCCACATTTCATAAGTGTTATGAGCCGGCAAAGGTTTTATTCCTAAATACTGCAGTGTACACTTTGAAGTACCAAGGAAGCCAAACAATGCAACTGTCCAATGAAATGAATAATGGTTATGTTACTTAAAACACCCATTATCATTTGCCTTATACGGATATTTCTAAAAGAAACCCACAGAACTTTACGCAAAAAATATAAAGCGAGTACGAACACACTATTTTCCGATTGAAAATATTTATGGTACTATACAGGATCGTGGTTTAAACCTGTTTTAATTACAAAGTTGCTATTGGTAAGTGAGAATCATTAGCCGCATCAAAGACATGAAAACCAATTTGTTGGATACTGTTCTGATAAAATAAGAATTTAAGAAAACATGTGCATCCAATAGATCTCTTGACAGGACCCTGACCAAAACCTAATCAACACTGTCACCATAGGTAGTAATCCATCATACATACATACACGTGATAGCACAGTAGACCATTTAAAAAATGTTTTTATTCAATAAATTTATAACAAATAATGAAACCTCAAAAGTTGTAATAGACGAACTTGTTACAAGTAACCAGCCTCAAAAATTTGTATAAAACGTTAAGCTATGACATGGTAAGCTAACAAATATAATTAGTAAGGATTCCATGGCAATCTGGATAAGAATGTGAAGTACCACTGAACGATGCTTGAACTTGTATTGGTTTATTATTCATTCTGAATAATAACCCTATGCTTTCGGTCACGAAAAAGTTTTTACAACCCCCCCTCAAAATTTGATACTTTACGTTTCAAGACATGGAGATTCCAAATTTGCAATGTCCGTCCATATCCGCCGTCCCGTCCGGGCCGTTTTGTGCCTTTAACGTGGTCTAAAAAATTCGTTCTTTCGCCCAAAAATCCGATTTGGTATCTAGTTGTGCCCGCCATCTCGGCAATCCGATCGGACGAAGCCCGTGGTTGTAATGGGCAAAAAACAGTTAAAAAAATTAACGAAACGCAGTACAACGCGGGAGCTACAAGCGTTTCGTCGTTTGAATTCCCTCCGCCCCGCCCGTCTCTTTAAAAAACCAACCGCTCTCGAGGCGTCTCGCTTCTCTCGAGGCTGCTCGCTTCCCTCCCAACGACTCCGCCACCCCACTCACGCTCAACTCGCCTTTCGCTTGGAGCGTCGTTTTTTGTTGTTGTTTATTTTAATATTACGATTCAGTTCTTTTCGACCTTTTTTGGGTTTCATTATGATATTTTTCGATGCTGAATCGAACAGGATGGGTCTCTGAGCATTAATGCTAGGTCAAGCTGATTATCCGAATAATAAACCGTTGTGTAATAATTTGCAGGGTTTTTTTTATTTCTCCACAGTTTATCCAACAGATTTTTGTGACGTTACAGGGTATAGCACAGTTTTGAAAATTAATCACAGTATTGTTAAAGTAGAGAAGAACTCTGCAATGATTCCATCAAGATTCTATGTGTGCAATACATAAATAATCCTAGGCAAAATTATACATGATGTACAAAACAAAGCTCACTGGTAGTGGTTCAAGATATCAATGCAAGATGGGCTTTCTTCAACTCATGCACAAAAAACACCTTTAGCTTAGCTTAATCTGTAATTTGTGATCAATAGTGAACTGGTAGCTGCTAGCAATATTCGAACGTTTTCGTGTTAAATATGAACTTTCGAGCTCAACTTGTTTGAGGGTTACAGAGCCCGATGATTGATGCGTACGGATTATGTCAATACACAAAATGAGAACATATGCAAGAATCGTTTACCATTTTAACTCCCAATTTTGTTCGAGCTTTCCTGTGCATTATTTCTCTACAACAACAATCTCATTGACAAGCATTACTGACTTTTTTCATCCTATTATTTGTATGTGTATAGGTGACATCCACGTCAAATCAGAGATGAATGGCTTTCACGAACCATCATCCAGTTACTTGCTGTGTACACACGTAACATGCCTCCCAGTGACCCCCCCCTCCCCACCCTCAGAGACATAAATTACAGACATATTGAGTAAGTATGGAACTCATAGCTACTTGGAGTTCTAGTTCAAATATGGCGAATGCCGTATTTTGAGAAGCTAATAGGATGCAAGGTAAATAAATGCCCTTCTTAACATTCAGCCACTACTATTGATGTCTTCTATAGGGTGAGACTAAATTGTTTCACTTGGCTTCCACTTTCAGGACACATAGGTGTCAATCGCCAATATTCTTTGGCCAGAATGTCGAATTCGCTCATCACAATGATAGCCAGTGCTGATTGTGTTTATCAGCATTAAGAGAATCATCAGGCCATTGGTTCAAATAATTGAACTAATTCCCGAACCATTATTGAACAATTGGTACACAGAGAATTAATGAGAATGTAAACAAGACTTTTTTAAAGAGGATAGTAATCACTTTTGCAGAGTTATTTGGTAAAAACGTTTAAAACTGGTAGTAAGCGAAAAAGCCGGTAGTTAAAATTCTGGAATTTCTGGAGTGACCCCCATATATCTTATGAGCGTTTTGAAACGCTCACCTTATAGGTATTGGATTGGACTACTACATTTTTTTTTAAACATTCTAGTAACATTTCTGCGAAGTTTATAACTAAAAACCGCGTTAAAATCGATTTTCGTCAGAATTTTTGGTAATTTATTGTGCTGCTCTTGTCATTTTCGCACGAATAGGAATTTCATGGTATAGTTGCCTTATTGGGACCTATCAATATAAAAAATTTAATCAAAATCGTTACAGCCGTTTTTGAGAAAAAAAAAAGGGTGTTTTGATCACTATGATAACTATGGTTAATTTCGGTGGATTTTGCTCATACCCTTATTTTGGCGTCCCGTGGTAACCTGCTGGCTAGATATCAAGTTTGAGTTGAATTGGTACGATCGTTTTCTCTAAAAATCGTTCACAGACACACAGACCTTTTTCCCAACTAGTGTTTTTCGGACTTGGTAGGGTCTGAAACAGCCCTAATCACATTTAAGCAAATTGCCCCGTAAATTGAGTATAGTGTCGACTTTGTGAGGGATGTGCCATCAAGAAGCTGAAGGAGTTTGGTGAAGTGCCATCAAGAAGCTGAAGGTGTTTGGAGAAGTGCCACCTCTCATCTCTAACTACACCTTAACACTTGACCTTCTTCTCAAGAAAGAGCCTGTATCTGCTAAACTGGATTGGCTGCCTATCGAATTTACCTTTTAAGAGGATGAGTTGAAATTTTCTCTCTGTCACCTGCAGCTTGGTGTGCTCACACCACTGGGACTATTTGGAAATGTGATGTAGTTTTGACTAGATTTGGCAAACCGGCTGCACTTGGATTAGTACAGTCGGGTCATCCACATAAGCGTAAAGCTCGCAGTCAGTCTCCATAAGACTCCTGATAAGGCCATCAAGGAGCCCCACACGTATCTCCCCTTCTCAATCACTCTTTGCAGGATATGTCTGCATTCAGTCATAGCTGTTCCATTTGTCAGATACCTCCTAATGAGCAAGTATCCCTGTTTAGGGGTTACAAGGAATTCCCCTGCCTTTGAGCTCAATGAGCCATGCTGACTACTATAGGTTGTCACACGCTCCTCTATTGTAAATAAGAACTGCTACTACCTACTTGACCTCTGCCTACTGTGAAACATTATAAGACTTTCTTTTAGTAACCCATGACAATAGTGGTACTTTCATGAAACACAAACTAGAAAACAAACATTTGTAACTACTGTTTTACACAGCTAATGCAATTAAAGAGATTCCCACATTTTCAATTCTTGGATGAGTGGTTGGAGGCACACATTGATGCATTGGTGCTGCCTAATTTCCAGAACGTGGACATTTGTAGCACTGCTATTTAAATCTAAGATGTTTTAAGTGGCATCGCTGCCAGAATGTTTGTAAGTACTTAGCATCTTCTAATTTTTCACGAAGGCCAAGTGACATCTTGATCAACCAGTCTATTTGCCCACCTCGTTTTGCACTAAGCATAGTCTTGTGATCAACTAGTTATTAGGCTAATTCCCCTTTTTCAATATTGATCCACACCGCACAAAGAAGAAGGCCTGGGAAGTGGCCTAAAGAGACAGACACTTTGAGCCTGTGGACAATTTTTGCGGATGTGGCTCGTTAGTGCTTTTAGCCATGTCAGGGGTTTCCATAACAATCCCCCCCAATGCAAGTACGAATGTCTAACACACAGACGTTAACATCTTGCATCAGAGCTTCTATGGCTCATTTGTGAAGGCTAACTCTCCTTCCTTGCCAATGGGTCTCAAGACAATCGCGTTTAGACGAGGGTTTTTAGGAGTTTGAAAAGTGGCATATTCCTTTTTCTATATTGCTGCCCAGTGGTTGGATAGACGAGCTTGAGTGTCGCCATTCTATGCATGATTACCTCGATTCCAGTTTCTGGATTTTTACTTCTTTGAGAGAACAGAGCCTGTTGCCACCGAGCAATCAACCCTGTAAGGAGTGAGGAGGACTAAGTTGGAACATCAGCCTCATAACCTCATGGGAGCGGCCTCAATTAGGTTCAAAGTAGGCATTACTGACAGGCCAATTGCTGTGAAAGAGCAATACAAAAATATATATAAGTAAACCGGGTTAAGGTGTTAACGACCTAATAAATTTGTTTTGTGTGGTATCAATAACGTTCTACACCCAGAACCAACCCACACGTTTTTATTTTGTGGAAATATAGCATTTCATGTATTTTGTTTGTTGACCTAATACTTCATTCCTCAAATAGCAATCCTTCAGCATATATTATGCTAGCCTAGATTCATTAAAAACTAAAAGCAAGGAAGAAGCATTCGATTCATACTGCTCAGCAAGAGCCTAATTTTACAAAAGTGGCTTTCAACTTTTGACAGCTAATTTTTTAACCTATCTGTTGTCATTCCAAATAACTATATTTTGTACAGTTCCCCTACACGTATATGTATACATAATATCATCTCAGCAGCTACCTTGGTAGAAACAAAGGAAGCAATAAGACACCTACGCTACACCCAGAAAATTCTGGCTCATTCCACAAAGTGGACTCAATCATGGAAAAAAGTGCTGCAACAATGCATATTAACTTCATGAAATTTGTTCACTGATCTATAAAAGATCTGAATGTCCTAGAAACAAGGTGTTTTGTCTATTATGACAAATAGGTGACGATATTACCTAGTCGTGATAAGACCTTCTCGGTCTGAGGAAAGATTATAGGCTAAGAAAAGACAGCCAGGGGCAGAAAGAACCCCAATTCTTTGTGCCAGTTGAACTTCTCAAACCTGATCTAATTTGTGTGAGGGGGATTCTATGGGTACGCTGGCCTCCGGAACTCCACTTTTGACTTTGTATCGTTAAAAATGTGAATAGCCTCGAAACTTGATTAGTTTCTGTTAAAGGTAACACTGATTGACTGAACAGTGACTGGCTTTTTATTGCTTTCCTTCTATCCAAAAAATGGGTACAGTATTGTAACTGATGAAGTAAATTTAATTTTTCATTCTATCATTTCGTTTCGAGGTCTTGCGAGGCAGGAAAACTCTATTTTAGCATGGCCAATGTACCAGTAGCTCAACCAATAAAGCTCATTCTATTCAACTAAGACGACAGTCATAAAAACAATCTAAACTTCAATCTGTAAGACCATTGAAAATACTGAAATCAAATAAAAATTGTACGCGTTATTCATGTCTTCTTGGAGAATGACGACAGACTGGAATGAAAATCGTGGAAGGAAATTTCAAATAGGAAAAACGAATGACAGTGGAAGCATATTTCACTTTTCCGTTTTAGGCTAGTAAGTATAACATTTGTATTGAAGTTATGCACTCATGAAGGCTTGCTACCTGAACGAATAATTATCTGAGACTAGTACTGCTTTCATTTCCATCAGTGTCTTAATATAAAGCAAATTGCTATGAAAATGGTAGTATGGGGGGGGGGGGATGCTACTGCAGGGTGAATTAGCAAACATTCAAAGTGACTGACACAAAATTCATTAGCTCAAATATTAATACTCCCCCATTCCAGATCCATTTTGGTCAGAGCATTCTAGAGCCAACTGAGGCCATCTGGATGCCAATAAGGTGAAAGTAACTTGTAGCTCCAAAATTACCGAAACTATGTCTTCTTGCCCCTTCATTCATCTCCAGAACTAGTGATAAATAAATTAACAGTTCAGAAATCAAGGTGAACACACAATAAATTGAAACATTAGACTGATTTATAAAAGCCAGCAGAAATACGATTTTCTGAGCTTCATGGAGAATACGGTCATCACTGTCAGAAACTGCGTAAAACATGCCCTAATAGGGAAAGTATATTAAGCTTCTGCGTACGACCATAAACAGCATAGAGCACGCAGTTTGGAGCCAAGAAAAATCATATGTCGGGGATTTCCAAAAAAAAAAAAAAGAAGAAAAAGTGAACCTCTTGAGAAAGCACTGCAAGCGTTGATGTGACTATTTAAGGTGCTGGTCAGAGAGCTAAATAAGGTGAGCAGCAGTGTTGTTACAATGATTAGGTGACCATTATGAAATATGAGCTCAGTGAGTTTCTGGCCATGGTTCCTTACTGCACCATTCAACTACTGAATCAAATAAACACTATTTACTCAGAACAATTCAAGGATGCATTCACCATTATATAAAATACATTTATTGTATTTTGAAAACTGAGAACCACACCATTGATAGTATGTTTTCTTCTGATAAGCAAGCATTGTTATATAACGTCTCCAGTAACAGCAAGAAAGGTAGCATCACATTATTTACCATCATCCACACTTGCTTATCAGTTACAGATATTCCACAAATAATTTCTTGATGCCAGGAGTCTCGCAGAGCTGCACAGTGGTGCTGGAGAGCAATGTGACTTTGCTCAGTTGCAAGATTATGTAGATATTTGATGCAATTTCCTTTGTGTATGTCAGCTTTTATTATCTTCAATAACAAAAGTTCACTGAGACACTCAATCACCAATACACATACAATATATGGAAATAACTACATATTTTTTGTAGTATGGCATTAACTAACCATTAACTGGATTTGAAGGAATCGAATAAATTTATATAGATACCATGCTTAATAGAAACCATCGAGGAGCTAGGTGAACACTATCTTGTTTCAAAATCCATACTAGAGCCAAGCAATTCTTACTCATTCTTGGGCTACAGTGCATTGTGGTATCATGTCACAAATGAAGGAATTAACAGGGTAGCATTTCAAGATAAAAAAGATCTTGTCTGTAGAGCTGTATTTCTTATGGCCACATAACTCCAAATACTGACAAACAATGTGCAGGAATTGAAAACTAATGTCCATCTTTATTGATATTCTGTGTGCTCCTATGGATACAGTCGCTTGATAGTTCGGGTAGAGTGACTCCTTAGCAATCTGTAACAATTTTCAGCTTTAAAGCAGGCATTCGCTTGAATACAGATCTATTACACTGGTTAGGTCTTTTAGAAATCTTTACAATGTACTCATGCAGTAAAACCAGCACCAAAACTTCACTTAGAAACAACACTCCATAATGCACAATATCACTTCACAATTTAAAGCAAAGTTAATGAGAGCAATACAGTGGAAAGCATATTCAGATGAGAAACCGCCATCACAAACTGAAACAAGTGGGTCAAGATGAAGGTAAGTAATGTTAATATGGAAAACGTCATAAGAATATATGCTCACGATTAGTCTATACAGTCAGATAGTCCAGTCCATACAAGGTAATTGAAGATATGTTCCTCAGACACAAACACCAAATTTAGGAACCTAGATAAGATGCTAAACAATGAAAAACATTTAGCCATTCAGTATATTCAAAGGCCATTCACAATAAGTGTTAAAAAATGTGATATAAAAAATGCATCAGTCATTCCACAACTGACCTGTATAAACAACAAATCTGTTGGTTTTTTAAAAAGCAAAATTACCATCTGTAGACACTGAGCTTCGTTTCCAAGAAAAATCTGATAGTTGATGGACGTTGAAAATGAAACAAGAAGATTGAGAGTATGAGAAAATTGTGTGCAATTAAACAAGTTGCATGATTTTGTCTGTGTAGCTGAGGAAATTTTGGCTTTGAATGTTTTCTAATTATCCATAATTGTATTAGTACGTTGGACTAGTGTTCAATCTGATCCATGCAGTTGAGGGGGAAACAAGAAACGAACGATGGGAAAAATTGTGATTGGGGAGTGTTTACTATGCAAATGACAGAGGTGAATTAGAGAAGAAGCACCATACTCTCTGTTCGTATAAAATGTTTCCTATTTGTCGTTGGTCATCTCGAGTAAATTTATTCGCTAAATGTATAACAAGAAATACGATGTTTCAAAAGTGTGCAATTTGAAGTCATTGCCATGCTGGGCTCAAAAAAAAAAAAAAAAACACATTTTCGAATTTAATTTTAGTTCACCAGTGGGAATGCAATTGAACTGCCTCATACAAATTCGAATGTGTGCAACAAGAAAGTTTTTGAAGAATTAAAAAAACTATACAGAAAATGTATGGTGCCTTGAATTGACTCTCCAGAAGTTGAGCCTTATTATTTTCATATCAATAGTTCAACTGGATTTGTCAATACCCAATAAAAACAAGACATATCCACAGAAAAAGTTATGTTCTGCGTTATAGTTTAAAATGTTATCTATTTTTGTTGTAATAGTTTACTCTCTCAACGTAAAATAGAGTAAAAGAAAACCACGAAAAGAATTTGTGAATTTGCCGCAGTTTCCCACAACCTCTAAGGTGACTACTTCAACTACAATACAATGGCTACCTCTAGTTAGGTCAAAAGGAATCTGTAGTTTGTTCCCATAATGGGGTCAAAACACAATGACGTGCTTCAATACGTGATGGAATATTGCAGCAGCTCAATGTGCCAAGTGGTTTGGTGCCTTCATTATTTTTGCGGGTTCATATAGTTATACAGTTCCCCTTTTAAAGAATGAATCTACTGTTAGTAGTTATAAGTAACTCATTACAATCTACAGATACAGGACAACCTAAACAACACACTATGGAGTGCATTAGATTGTACACGAAGCGCTGTCCTGACACTCATGTTGAAGGCAGGAGTAAGGGATCACAATTTAGGTAAGTTTGGGAAGCAAATAAAAGTGAACGTTCACAGCGAGTCGTCAAAAGTGACTCTCGATCCCATTAATGAACTTTAAAAGTCTCCTGAGAAGAAAGCTTTTTTTAATCACTCATATGCTGAATCACGTGTGGTGATGAAAGCTAGGTACGTCCCTACACCTCAGTCAAAAGGAGATCTACACACTGGCAAGAAGTTCAATTTAAAAAAAAGATTTCATGGATTTCTAAGATATCGTCTGACTTTATGAAGGCTATTGATGTTGGTGCATACTGTAAGACCATAAAGAGGTTGAAAAAAAACATTTTTAATGACAAGGAAGGAAATATTAACTCCTTCCGGACAAGCTGTTTGTGTCATTAGGTTGGAATATTGTCACTCACTCATCCTACTCTCTGGATCTAGCACTCTCAAATCATCATATCTTTACTGGATTGAAAAGTGTTGAGGAGATGGGGTGAAAGGTACATGCAAATATAAGGTGGAAGGTATCCAGAACTCGAAAATGCATTAACAGCAACATTGTAAAAGCATATTGATGTACTGGAAGACATCCACTGGCATTTGTCATAACTTTACTTTCTGAATGTTTATCATACTAACATAAATCAATTACTCTCATCATTAAACAGCTGAGTTCCAATTTTTGTACAGAGAATATTGTCCAAGCATAAAATATCTGTCATCTCTTAACTCACATCAACAATAAACATCATGTTTGTCAAATTCACACACATTTCAAAGATCTACAAACCATCAGATATGCATTTCTATTTACTCTGAGATTTCTGTCAAATGGACTTCATTCCGGTATCAAAAGCATTATAAGTAATCGATAAATCATTTACAACGGTAATTTTTGGAGATGAGTTTACCGATACTTTTTGGTTTCAGATGATGTTTCACTAATTTATACAGTACTTGCTCACATCGGGAGAAGTGGTTTGGTACGAGTGACAAGTGATGTATGTGTGTGTGTGTGTGTGTGTGTGTGTGTTGTGGATGGAACTGTTTCATGAGTATTTATATTGAAGGTTGCGTTTACCATATTTCAGCTAGTAGGTGGGACACTAGGACACTCTGGCACTATTCTGATCAACAGGAATACCCTGTGTGACTGGGACCGATAAATGAAGTTTGAACATTGATGAGAGAATGCCACCACAACATGATACACTATGGCGTGCACTTATCTCATCCATTAACCTGATTACGGGTTTTATCCCATCCATTAACCTGATTACGGGTTTTATCCCATCCATTAACCTGATTATGGGTTTTATCCCATCCATTAACTTGATTATGGGTTTTATTCCATGTTTTTTGTTACCTCTATCAATGAATTTTCAAATCTATACCAAATGTTAGTTACTGCTGCCAACTCAAGAAGATTAGCCGGTTGATTCCATCAGCATTCATCACAGAAGGCCTTTAGTTCCCAAAAACTACATGTAATCCCTCCTACTTGAAACAGGAGGCTTCCTTTCCTTCTATCAATTGCCCTCAAACGTAAGTCTGTTTTTGATTTGTTTAAAATGTGATGCAGCGTAATTAACAAAATAAACCTTTTTAAAAACTTAAATTCGAACTTCTGAGGATTGAACACCCAGTACAGATGGTGAGTCACTCAACAAGCGACAAACTTTGCCTGCACATTAAGCACCCAAAATACAACAAAAAATTCGTTATCAACTATTGTCCGATTTCTCTTCGATATAAAGCCCAATTAGTGGTTTCTAAATAAATTAGAATTATTCCTAATGAAACAGGTCGGGGTCTTCCAAATTACTGGAGTTACTAAAAATTTGAGCATGCTGTTCAAAAGCTTTTTATATTATGAGATATGCTCTAAACTTCGATTCTATGTGTAAATTTAGAAAGGATACTGATATGCTCAAAACACGCAAAGTGTGAAGTTGAATTTTTTGATAACATGGAAATGTAGTTAGCAATTTCAATGCGCCCTCAAAAGCAGCAAATGTCAGCAATAGTGCTTCATTTAATAAGGTTTCAAACTGTATAACCACTTTTCTGTAACCGCATACAAAATCATAAATGTACTTTAAAAATGAGTACAAAACATTATGACTCCCTAGGTTAAGTTTGTTAACCAGCAAAACTGAGTAATAGGATTAAAGAATTGCGTAGACAGGTCAAAAATATTCGGGTTGAGTATTATAAATGTTGATTTGAGAATATAATGAGCAATCGTTAATCACTGTTTGATATTAAATGAAACTAGATGATTCATGGTACTAGAATTCATATGATGAACATTCATATTGCTTACATCTCTTCCACTTTTGAAAGTATTTATGAATGAATCAATGCTTTCCAAATCATCAAAATTCACTTAGCTTTGAATTAATTCAAAGAAGGATTAAATTTTTTAATTTGAGTTAAGCTTCTCTTATTTTTTTAATAAGAATTATTACTCAAAACAATTTATACTTTTCAAGTTTCAAAGTAGAAACAGCTGAGTTTCACTTCTTGCGGGACCATTAACATGTATATGTGGTATACTTTTTATCAGCGTAAGGTCCCATACTAGAACTTGAGTTGTTCCTGTTTAGTTCAGACTCACAAAATATGCGCAGAATTATCGTAAGGGCCAAAATGTCTACATTTCCTTGAAACCATACAGGGTCAAAGTTATCAACATACAAGCTACCTCCAAGTGTCTCCACAATTTATAATTAAGGCAAGAAAAGTACTGTTGCAAGAACATAATAGTTAAGATAGTTAATTCTATAGCTGTTAATGACAGAAGCAAATTATGATGGCAGTTACTTCCAGGGGATTAGTCAATACCAATTTCATACAATTGAGAGTGAGGCATGATAATGAAATTATATGCGCAAAGTTTTAGTGTAAAAACCTTTCCACTATGTTAAATATAAGGTCTATTGCCTCAACCTCAAAAACAAACAGTGAAAAAGTTAAGCTTAATTCATTGGCATGCCTCAATTCGAACAGCAAAGACATTAAGCATTTAGACATCTTGAAGGACTTCCACAATAAAAATAACCAGTTTCCACAGCAAAATACGATAGCCATAAAAGAGAATCAAGCTAGACCAATATCACTATAAATGCAGTAAAGGTAAATATCCGAAAAGTATAACATTTTAGTAAGAAAAACCAACACCGATGCCTAGCATTACTTGGGAACCCACTGGCCACCAACCGAACTGTACAGATCTTACATTTAAAAATTTTCAATTCAATTTAAAATCATCATACAAGTCACCTAAACCACTGGTCACCAATAGGTTTCATACTGAACTTTCATAGTTGGACATATAAAAGGAAAAAGGTTGTACATGCTGCAATATATTGATTCCATGCTAATTAACTAGTGCCACACTGAAAATAGTTTAGTAGAAAATATTAATACAACGTAGTGGGGAATGAATCGTATGCAAGTTGTTACCAAATGTTTGGAAAAGAGGGATGTCGGAACCTAGAGCCAACCAGGGGTCACAGGTTGTGCCCTAAACCCTGCCATGGAACAAGCCAGGCTTGCGGGCTACAATTGGAAACTTAGTTCTTGAAAGGAATCTTGAATCTTTTCAAGAAATTGCATGCATTGGTCGACATGTGGGCTTGATAAAAAATTATTTTTTTACTAGTCAAGTCTCCAATTATTATTACTATTATATTGCCTCATTTTTAGCATTAGATGACTATGAAAAGTTATGGTTAAATAAACTGTAAGTTTAATTGAGATAATGATGTTCAGAACCTCATCTTCTGTAATTAAACTTAACTAATAATCTCGGTTCGGACCAAATATTCCCCACTAGAAACGCATGAGATGACTTGGGGTAATTCATAGAATAATTAGATGAAACAACTGCAGTCTGTACAAATGACCTAGAACACTATTGAGGAATACATGTAATGAAAACAATAACAAAATAAGAGAACTATCAGTCACGATGAAGCAACCTACAAAAAATGTGCCAGGCTCCGACTTAATTATTAGAAGAGCGCTAAAAGAGTTCCCTGAAGTTGGTGTGAGAAATATCTCGTACCTACTCAATTAATGATGCTTTTAGGCTGTGTTAAACTCCGACAATTTGAAAATTAGTGGAAACAGAACGAGGATGTATAGACAGGATTACCTTCTTTCACTATCATCAAAGCCGCAGTCTGTCAACTACAATGAAAACTCCTGCAGTAATGGCTGAAACTAGTCATCGAGGAAATGAATCGGTATCTATCACTTCAGTTTAGGGCATAAGAAAAGCATTCAGTCATAGGGTTCTGCCTCACTCTTACTAATGTGATGGGAGTCACTAGAAAAAGAAGCGTTTCTATCGATGTAGCACATACTCTATAGAGATCTTCCTTAGCATTACTCATTGATTTTGACATCTTGGTGGGCTTGAAATACGTTATCAAGTAGACGTTTCAAGACTCACCACAGTGTCCTAGGCCCTGAACGCTACCTCCTAGACATAGGAGACATGCTTTGAACTGACTGGTATTATTCGGTATATTTTCTGTCTATCACCTACTGGGGGAGAAACTCAAGCTGATTAGGTAGCTGTTGAAGACAAAGAATGAGGATCAATCAATCTACTCGAAAAGAAATCGATTTTAGCCAAATACCCAGTTTTTTTTATTGGGCTAAAACAAGCCTATGGACAAACTCAGTACCAATATAAATACGTACATTGAACACTGGCTAAACTAAACCGACAAAACACCTGAATGATAGAAAGCTATACTGGCTTTCAAGTTGTCACTCAGGACTACATATTCTCAACCACATGCTCACGCATGAGTACACCTTGGAATCATCCTTAGTATTCAGCTAAGGAGGTGCACAAAACAGAAACTAATGTCATTCAAACATTCCAAAAGGAGATTTTGAATACTAGCGCTCCACAGTAAAGTGATTGGCAACGTACATCAATGACAATCCCTGTTGTAACAACAAACAATCCATTGAAGCATATTTAAACAAATAGCGTAACAAAACAGAAATAAAAGGCACAAAATCACAAAAATAAAAGATTTGAACAGCAGAGCAATCTTATTTCCTAGCGACTTCAGTGTAACCCCTACAACTCCACCACTAATGAAGACAAGGAAACCACAGCTCTAAAACTTTCAGTTGTATTTGTCAAGTACTTCTCATATTTTGAATTCTGGCACAAGGAATTTCAGTTTCATGATGTTTTCAAGTCATTGTTAATTGGAATTGGTGGGTCCTGAACTGAGCAGACTAGTTAATACTGATTTTCAGTTGGCGATTCTAAAAAAGAACTGCCATCAGAGAGATGTTCATTGGATTGCTAAATAGTTAATGTTGAATGCTGAGATATTACTTTAACCTTTAAAGTTGTTTTAGGCTATTGATGAATTCAATTAGACTTAGAACATCCACCCTTGAGTTAGTCAACAAGTTCTAGTGAATAAGAAATATGAAACACCTTCATGTAAGAACACCGAGATAACAAACAGCCAAACTTATTGAACCAAAACTCAAGCTTAAGGATAACTATACCAACACAATTAGAACAAAACAATATCATAGTATTTCACTTACCTGAAAGATGCTAAATCAGAGTTTTTCACACAAAGTAATCAGGGGCTTGAAGTCCAAAGGCCCACGAGTTCCATATCAGGAACCTGCAAATGAAGATAGGAATAGTGTAAACTTCAATTCATACTTGTATCACTTGTCGCCACACCAGCTTGTTATGTGTAAGACTGTAAAGACTGGGCAAGCCTGTTGTGAGTATGATTCTAGCTCAGAGCCACACTTTCATGACTGAACACAAACACTGCCAACTATTACTCAATGGTTTATTATTCTCTTACACAGCCTGATTGTGTAGCTTGGTGCAATCTCACACCTCTGAGACCCATCCTATTCGATTCATGATTGAAAAATACTACTAAATCATACGAAACATAACTACAACGAAACAATGGAAATTGACATCTTCTAAGTGATGTAATTAGCTAAATAAGCCGTAGGAGGGAGATGGGTGGTAGAGTGGAAAATTAGCGAAGGCTGAGGAGAAACGATAACTTTCACTACATTGTTCCCTCTAGTTCTTTCAAGAAGTAGAATCTGCCTTGCTATATTTGCTGTGAACTCACTGTTTTCTATTTAGAGCCATTCCTACACCTCCAGAGAAACGATACAAAACACGATGTAAATGCAATAAAACTGTCGTTTTTTATTAACTTTTCAAACCATTTTTTGCCCATAACAACTGTGAGTTTTGTCCGAACATAATGTGTCAAATTTTGATGGGGATTCTAAAATAAAATTGTTCAGACTGAAAACAAGAGTATAATTCAAGGTGAATTATAATTTAAAATCTCTCAACCATCTACTCACTTTTGTAGTAGAGTACAAACACTTCATAAAGGGCAAATTGCTGTGCAAAACCACCAATTTAGCCAAGGGGTGTGCAAAGAATTTTCCTGACAGGACATTTCAAGTCATGCCACTATGAAGAGTTTTAACTGAGACACACAAAGTACACATTATAGCCCATGCTCGCCTTCACTCCCTCCCAGGTCCTTATTTGTGGTGGTTAACCCTCTTTGTATTTCAACTGCGAATACAACTCATTACTTTCAGAAGTTATCCATATTGTTGTACACTGCTATGTCTCTTGCACGCTGTATAACATGGAGGTTTCATACTAATGGTTAGAGGCCTGGTTCTGGGTTATCTTCCCAGGAGCATGCCCATGCTACCAGGCGCGACCACAGGTTGTGGATAGTGGAACGGCCACGGCATTGTCCCCAGGGGCATGTCTGCGGCCAGCTGTGAATAAGGCCAGCATGCGGACTGAATAAGCAGCCGCGAACAATGGGCAAAACCCAAGAGATCGCAGAAGAGATCCTGAACAAAGGGCTCAAAGGCAAGCGGATCTACATTTTCTCAGACAGCCATCGCAGCCTATAGTTTTAGGTCTAAGCTGGCATGGGAATGCCTCCATGTGCTCAAGCAGCTCGGCGTCTGTAACAGGCATATCTGTGCCTGAGCATATCCTGTGTGAGTGCCCTGCCTTGGCAGCAAAACGCTTTGAATACTTCGGTCAGGGGACCACTGAACCCCAAACTGTAGCGGACTCTGCGGTGAAGGGCATACTCGGCTTCATAAGGGGGGCGGATATGTACAACGCCTTCTACTAAGAAAGGGCTAGCGTCACAATAGGCCCATATGCGGCCGCAGTGACAAAGGGACTTGTCTCACTCGCCCTCGGGTCAAAAAAACAAAAAAATGGTTAGAGGCAATGGAAGTTTCGTGTAATGACACCACCCACCTCGCTGCTTTAAGAAAATCCGCCGCAAACTGACGAAACTGCTGTTAATAGGTCCATGCCCCTCAATTCGATTTAAAAAATATCTGGTGCGTAGCAACACACTACTTTCCGCCACCCCTTTAAGCTCGAACACCAGCTACATAGGCGGGCGCTATATCTTCGTTCAACTCATTTTTACAGGAACATTTATGGAGAACATAATGCAGGGACTAGTTGGCTGAGAGTACTCCGAAAGTTTGATCGAAATCGTTAGAGCCGTTTTTCAGAAAATTGGAATACCGATAAATTAATATTCGACAAATCTCCTTTTCTGAGTTAACTTGGCTTATATCTCTGTTCAACATATATATACAGAAATAATTATAGAGAACGAAATGTTGGTATGGGTGACTAGAAGATACTTCATTAGGATATATCACATCTGGTGAAAAAGTTACCCTGGAATTTACGGAAATGTTAGAAAAAACGTTATTTTCGACACATTTTGCTTTTTATCTCTGTTCAATGGACCGTCACAGGAACATTTATTGAGAAGAATATGTAGGTATCAACTATTTGAAAACATCCTGTGAGTTTGGTGAAAAACGCTGAAGCCGTTTTGCCAAAAAGCGTAAAAAACATATTTTTGCTTCAAGGGCCCATATCTCCGTTCACCGTATTTTCATGGAGATATGTATAGAGAAGAAAAGTTAGGTATTGATTAGGAGAAGATAATTTGAAAGTTTGATCAAAATCGTTAGAGCCGTTTTCGAGAAAAATGCGAAAAACCCTAGTTTTTGGTACATTTTCGTCCCCCACCCCCCTTCCCACTGGCCGAAATCGTCCATAACCTTATTTTGGTGTCTACAAAAAATAACGAACAAAACAAAAAAAGAACCAGCTCAATCGGATCAGCCGTTCTCCCGCAAATCGAACTACAGACACACACACACACAGACATACACACAGACATACACACAGACATACACACAGACATACACACGGACCTCTCTCCGAAATTAGGTTTTTTAGACTCAGAAGGGTCTGAAACGTAAAGATCTGAAGAAAACCCAACTTTTTTTTTGGGCCGATTACTATACTTTCCTTCCCTTCGGGTAGCGGAAAGTAATACATCCAATCTTCACACAAGCACAATCAGCAGTAAGCAACGTGTAGTATGAAAAAGGTACAAATATTGAACTGTGATCAGTAGGCAACGCAGAATGCCGATGGTATGAAAAGAGCAAACAGCGCTAAACATTATATTGCAAGTGTTTCTCTATCATACGATCGCTTGTAGTTTAATTTAGACACAGGATGTCGATGGCTGCCAAAAAATTAGACTCACGTTTCTAAATCCGTCTCTTCCTCCCTTTTCCATAAAACACCACCGTTGTTCTTCTCAACAAAAAACTTCACGGAGTTTACCGGGCTTAGAAATGTGGTCTAACCTCAAAACTAGGGTAACACACGCCTCACGGTAAAAACCGTACATCTATGAATATAACACTGGGGTTTACGTGAAGAGAGGCGTCGGATAGAGGAGGGCCTCACGTTAACAGACATTCACAAGAACTTGCGAGAATAATCCCATTGGCAAAAGAGCCCCTTTAAGCGTAAGCAGCTTATAATAAGGAAGGCAAACGCGAGAAACTGAAACTGGCACATACGAAGTAGGGCAATTACGAAATCATTAATAACGTTACAGAGAATCTCCGAGTAAATTTGTACTACGTCGGGGAAGTAAATGAAACAAATAATTTTGGTCGCGTTAGCTGTTGGAGTCTGGATGACGTGAATCCATTCAAACGACGTACCGGCGGTGCAAAATCGATAAGCACCGAAAATTTTTCGGGAGGGCAGAATGAGAGGAACGTTTTATCTCTCGTTGGGTCGAATTTACTAATCGGGCGACTAATTTCTACAGTGGAGTTTAAAAGCGGAACTTACTGAGGATTTTAATACGTAATGTAACAAAGAACTAGGACAAGGTCTCCGTAGGAGTCAAGCAGTACAACACAAGTTTCTATGTTGACCCAACTCGTACAAATAGCGAACGCAACTCGTAATTCTACTGTTTAAAATGAAACCTACGTGTTAAAGACGATGCAGGCACTCCTATTGTCATTGAAACAACCTAAATTACTGCTAGCTGATCGAGTACATTTATCTGTCAGACGGAAGTCGCATGATAACCAAGCGAAACTTTTGACGTAGGGGAAGAACCTTCCCGTTGAAGGCGGCACAATGGACGGAAAGTTATGGAGTGGAGCGCTGGAGCTTCGTATTGACCCAGTTGAATTTTAAGTGCTCCTCTGGTTAGAAGGTGATCCTCCAGTGTCGCATCAAGCCGCAGAGAACATCTCTGGCCATTTCCAAAACCCCATCCAAATCATCCTGTTGTTACAAACTAACTTACAAATAAGATGAAATACCGTGTTCTTAAATGCACGTGTACCTGTTCAGACGTGCCAAAATGAACAAGTAGTTCGAGCTAACGAGAGGCAGAGGATATGAGCTTTGCGAGTCTTGTCCCTTTAGCTGGCAAAACCCGACCAACAGTGATGAAAATTTGTTGATTTTCATAAATTTTGCTTAAAACTGGCCCCAGCAATGAAACAATTAAACATTCCCAGTTATTACGGACTTACGGGTGGCGTATCCTGAAGAACACAATGATATGTATATGTATACTGTGCTTGTATCTCAAGACTCAAGATGTGTATTCTGCAGGATATATTGGGTTCAAAAATAAAACCTGATTCATGTATTGACCACGCGAATAAACTATATATTTTCCTTTACCTTTAAAAAAAAACAACATATTTCATCACAAATCCCTTCAGGCACCTAGTGAGAAAAACATGAACCTACCTAGAGATTTCAATGATTAAATATCTGGTGCGTTGCAACACACAACTTTCCTTAGCTCTACAACAATTCACTTTGTACATAGCTAATTCTATTTAATCGATTCATTTATCACTCAGTTCCTTTGAACTTGGTCATACAACACTTTACGGCAGCAGGAAGCGGTAGCTTTTACAGTTCCAGATTTTATTGTGCAACCCGTACTCACTGCAGGACCAATATTGAGCAATCGGTACACAGATTTTAATGAGGCTGTAAACAAGAAATTTATTGAAGAATGATAGTAATTACTTTTGCAGAGTTATTCGGTAAAAACGTTTAGAACTGGTAGTAAGCGAAACGGCAGTAGTTGAAATTCAGGAATTTCTGGAGTGACCCGCGTGTACCTCATGAGCGTTTTTAAACACTTAACCGTTAGGTATTGGATTGGACTACGATACCAATTTTTTTTAAAATTCTACAAGAATTCCAGCGGAGTTTATAAGGAAAAAAATGCGCAAAAAACGCTTGTCGTCGAAAGTTTTGGTAATTGATTGTGCTTCTCTCGTCATTTTCCCACGGATGGGAATTTCATGGTATAATTGCCATATTGAGAGCTATCAATATGAAAAATGTAATCAAAATTGTTAGAGCCGTTTTGAGAAAAAAAATATTTGGTGTTTTGATCACTATGATAACTATAGTTAACTTTCGGTGGATTTAGTTCAAACCCTTATTTTGGCGTCCCATGGTGACTTGCGGGCGAGATATCAAGTTTGAGCTGATTTGGTATGGTGGTTTACTCTAAAAATCGTATACAGACACACACAGACCATTTTCCCAAATAGTGTTTTTCGGACTCAGGGGGGTCTGAAACGTAAAGATCTGAAGAGAACTCAATTTTTTTTTTTCAGCCGATTACATAACTTTCCTTTCTACTTCGTAGAGCAAGGAAAGTAAAAAGGGCGAATTTCCATGGATCGTCTTGAGAACCCGAACTCAGGTCTGAAGGAGAAATTTCACAGATTTTGTAGACACCAAAATAAGGTTATGGGCGATTTCGGCCGATGGGAAGGGGGTGGGGGACGAAAATGTACCAAAAACTAGGGTTTTTCGCATTTTTCTCGAAAGCAGCTCTAACGATTTTGATTAAACTTTCAAATTATCTACTGCTGATCAATACCTAACTTTTCTTCTCTATACATATCTCCATGAAAATACGGTGAACGGAGGTATGGGCCCCTGAAGCAAAAATAGGTTTTTTACGCTTTTTGGCAAAACGGCTTCAACGATTTTCACCAAACTCACAGGATGTTTTCAAATAGTTAATACCTACATATTCTTCTCAATAAATGTTCCTCTGACAGTTCATTTAACAGGGATAAAAATCAAAATGTGTCGAAAATAACGTTTTTTATAACATTTCCGTAAATTCCAGGGTAACTTTTTCACCAGATGTGATAAATACTATTGGAGTGTCTTTTAGTCACCCATACCAACATTTCGTTCTGTATAATTATTTCTGTATATATATGTTGAACGGAGATACAAGCCAAGTTAACTCAGAAAAGGAGCTTTGTCGAATATTAATTTATCGGTATTCCACTTTTCTCAAAAACGGCTCTAACGATTTCGATCAAACTTTCGGAGTACTCTCAGCTAACTAGTACGTACATTTTGTTGTCCATAAATGTTCCTGTAAAAATGCGTTGAACGAAGATATAGCACCCGCCTATGTAGGTGGTGTTCGCACTTAAAGGGGTGGCGGAAAGTTGTGTGTTGCTACGCACCACATATTTACTATTCACTACATTCATAGCATTTCGCTGAACGATGTTCATCGCACAATGGTCTTTTACATCCTCGACACAATCTTTTGGTTTTTTTTGTCTTCTTCCCTCTTACTGAAAGTAAAGGGGGTCTTTCCCTCTTCTGCCGAATCGTAAGTTTGAGAGACGTTGGTATGGTTGATTTATATCTTTTTTCTAACCAAGGTTTGATCAATGTAAGTTTATAGGGAAAAAACTGCGCTAAAAACGATTTTCGTCGAAAATTTTGATAATTTATTGTGCTGCTCTCGTCATTTTCCCACGAATGCGAATTTTATGGTATCATTGCCATATTGAGAGCTATCAATATAAAAAATGTAATCAAAATCGTTAGAGCCGTTCTTGAGAAAAAAAATATTTGGTGTTTTGATCACTATGGTTAAATTTCGTTGGATTTTGTTCATACCCTTATTTTGGCGTCCCATGGTAACCTGTAGGCTAGACATCATGTTTCAGCTGATTTGGTACAGTTGTTTTCTCTAAAAATCGTTCACAGACACACAGACTATTTTCCAAAATAGTGTTTTTCGGACTCAGGAGGGTCTGAAACGTAAAGATCTGAAGAAAACTCAAAATTTACTTCGTAGAGCCAAAAAAAGGGCGTTATTACACAACAGTTATTCTGTTGCACAGCATTACTGTGAGTAATCCTATTTTATCAAATGTCGAAAAATATGAAGAACATAACGTAGCTGTCATCAATCTGGAGAAGGACATCTCAAATGAACAGTGTTTGTAGAGCACTTCTGAGACCCATCTCATTTGATTGGGCATGGAAAAATAATAGTAAGTGATACAAAACATCACCTAACTACAATGGAACTACGACAATTGACATTTTCTAGGCAACTGGCATGACGTGACATGTTGAACTGACGAACGATTAGAGTAAAACGAGAGGCAATGCAGGAAAGAAGCCCAGACTGGGGAGAAACGATAACATTAACTACATTGTCCCGCGAGTTTCTTCAAGTGGTAGAATCTGCCTTAGTATATTTACTTTGATCTCATTGTTTTCTATTTGGACCCAGTCCTTCGCCTCTGAGACCCATCTTATCTGATTCAGCGTCAAAAAATACCTAGAAAACCATTAGACACACAACGTAAATGCATTAAAACTAGTAATATTTCGTTTTTGGCTAATTTGGTAAACACAACTTTCTTCAACCCCTGTAAATTCGATGATGTTATGGAGAACAAGATTCAGAAATTAGTTTACTGAAAGTATCCTGCAAGTTTCATCAAAATAGAACCGTTTTTGAAAAAATTTGAAAAGTATAAATCTCGTTTGTCTTGGTGTATTTTATATGATCCGCTTGTAGTATCATTCAACGTAGCATTGCAGAAATAGTTTCGAAGAACAAAATGTTCGTAGGAGATTACAGGAAGACTCTTCTTCACGTCGATCAAAATCAGAGTGCCTTTCACTGTGGAAAAATAATAAAGATGGCGGGTTAGCTGGACTGTCTGAGACACAATGGGAGAATGACTTACACATATATGCAAAATTCATATTCGAGCGTTTTCTATTCCAATGAATAAGAAAACGTTGCTCAAAGAAAAATCATTAATTAAGAGTATAGCAGAGAGCAATGGTTATAACGAAGAGCTCATTCATTCCATTTGGAGTAGGGTTCTTAGAAGAAGGGTAGATGAAGGGTTTCAAATATTGTTAGAGAGGTTTTAGTTGAAAATAAAAAATGGATTAGCATAACATATTTTACGGGGCAATTTCGGGGAAAAAGGTGGGTTAGGTGGGTTTCAAAAAACAAAACAGTCTTAAATCTTCATTATGCTCAATTAAAGACAAAATACAAATTCAGTGTTCCTTCATTTTTGTAATAACTTGGTTTACCTTTTCGTGACAACCTCCTCCCCCCCCTTCCCTCTCAACCAGTCACTGGGAAAACCAGATCGATATTCCACTTTGTGGTATATAAGATGTCCTCACTGTGTGCCCTATTCAGTTGCGTTCTTGTTACTGATGATAACTTAACCATCGAAATCGATCTGTAACCCAAATTTAGTGGAAATAGAAAATCGTTCTTTTTCCGTTTTATTACAAAAATGTGATGTTTTCATTTCGTGCCATCGCCTAGCGTCGCCTAGTAATTGTCGATTTTCATTGTTCCATTGTTGTCAGGTTATGTTTCGTATAGTTAACTAGTATTTTTCGACGTATTGAATATGATAGTTCCTACATAAACCGTTTTAAAAAATTATTTGCAGCGTTTTTGTTGTTGTTTTGTTTGGGAGATTACAAGCCATTTCCTCGGACGACAAGAGCAACGTTTTTTTGGCAAATTTCTTGAAAAAGGCTCTGACGATTATCGTAAGGTTTTTGGTTAATCAGTACCTATCTTTCGTCCTCAATAAGTAGGAGATCAGTACAACGTTCAGAACCGTTTCGTCATTTTCTTTTCAGTTTCTTCATCTTGGAGCAGAGTATTTATGGTTGTTTATTGCATCAGTAGTAAAATGAGCACAAGCCAGAACTTTAATTTGTTATTACGAATTCGGATTTTACGAAAAATGTTAAGAAAATAATCACACCTTGATTGCACACGCCGAGAGGGCACCCTCCACCATTTCAGCTGCAACTTAACCCTGATACTTCCTCCTCAACCTCTGGACGTGAAGATACTCAATTTGCTTCACTCTTCTAGCCTCCTCGCGATCATCTGCTTTGCATCCCATTTTTTCCCAGGCTCTCAACTTTCCAAGAAAACGCAGCACGGATACACAAAAACGCCCTACTTGCAAGACTCTGGCAGGCTGTATAGGCATTCCACTTGACTCGCTCCACAAGTTCCGGCCACCTCCCTAAATTCAATTGCACACTATACTACGCATATGTATGTTGTATCATCAATTAATGAATTTCCATGGAATTTATGGACTACGAAATGTAAGTGCTTGAGTTAGTTTGACGAAGTACTTTCGAGTCATGTTTGAGAATACGTGAAAAACGATCATTTAATGTTCGGCCAATCTCATTATCCAATGTCCAAGTATGTTTGCTTAGATCTCCGTTCAAAGTATGGTTTAAGAAATTGACAATACGCGATGAAAATTAGTTACGCATTTACTGTGGAAATTCTGAAAACGTTAAAAAACGCGTCTTCAAATAGGCACTCGGCGAGTAGAAGACTCGACGGGAGATGAATCCCGAAATTCTCGTAGGGGGGAAGAAAGTTGTGTGACTCGTAGCCCACACAAATTTCTCAAAATCTCAAAATGGTGGTGTTTCTCAAAATCGCTTCTTAAACTAAACGTTTCCTTGCAGAGATGATTTATTTGATGTTTGCGCGCTTCCAGAACGAGAGATTGATTCTCATCGTGAGTTCTGTGGCGGAGGAGAAGCTTGTTATGAAATTGTGAGGGCAGCTTTGTGTCTCTCTTCCATTTAAAGGAGCATCAGTTCAACTCCTTAATCGCCGCGGCTCAATAAAAGATGCAAGGAGTTCATTTACTCAGTGAGCAGGTTTTGTATCATTTGAGCAATGAGTTGTGGGCTGCGGAAGTTGGCGGTCGGTTAGTAGCTGGTTGGCCGAGGGCTCGGAAACATGACGCTGCTGCAGCTCCTGCTCCCTTGGATTCTTCTCTCATCGTCCAGCCTCGTCAGCTCTGCGCTTGCGACTTGCACCGACTGCGCCTACCGAGTGAGTGAAAACCTCTCTCAACTAGCCTAACAGTTTCCTGTTTTCTCTCTCTCTCTTTTCTCCTCAACAAGCGGAAGGAACAAGTTACCGCAATTATGATTCAAGATTAAGCTAATCTCCGAATCTCGACGTGAGCCAACGCGCTCATTTCAACAATTCACAAACCGGCTTATATCAATTGTTTCCTGAGTTTCTGCTCGCTTCAGAGCACAGATTTTTTCGTTCGTCGCTAAAACGATCCCTCCAATCCAGCAAACTTTCCAAAATATGCCACTTTCAGTTTTGAAGGTTTTGAAATATTCCCGAACCGGTTGAGAATTCAAATTTCTAGTTGAGGCCTTTCAGGCATCTGAGTACTTAATTCACAAACCTAGGAGGAAAATACCTTTTAACGAAAAGGAAAAGTCTGATTTTTTAGTAAAAAAAATGAGGAACTATTTGAAGTGGGAATGTTGACTGTGTGGGTCTGTGGTCAACTTCCTTTGAGCCCGTTCTCTCACTGTTCATCATTTTCCTGAGATCCCAAAATCAGGTTTTGCCATCTCTGTTTGATAGAAAGGAACAAAACACACGTCTTCACACAGTCAACACCGATACATTGTTCTGTGTGTATTACCCGAACCCCTGACAACCTTTTGAACGGATGTACTCACCTCCAAAAAAGCAAAATGAACAATGATGAAACTTACTGCATACTTTTTACTTTCCGCTACCCGAAGGGAAGGAAAGTATAGTAATCGGCCCAAAAAAAAAATTTGGGTTTTCTTCAGATCTTTACGTTTCAGACCCTACTGAGTCTAAAAAACCTAATTTCGACGCGTGGTCCGTATGTGTGTGTGTGTGTGTCTGTAGTTCGATTTGCGGGAGAACGGCTGATCCGATTGAGCTGGTTCTTTTTTTGTTTTGTTCGTTATTTTTTGTGAACACCAAAATGAGGTTATGGACGATTTCGGCCGACGGGAAGGGGGGGTGGGGACGAAAATGTACCAAAAACTAGGGTTTTTCGCATTTTTCTCGAAAACGGCTCCAACGATTTTGATTAAACTTTCACATTATCTTATACTGATCAATATCTAACTTTTCTACTGTATACATATCTCCATGAAAATACGGTGAACGGAGATATAGGCCTATGAACCAAAAATAGGTTTTTTACTCCTTTTGGCAAAACGGCTTCAACGATTATCACCAAACTCACAGGATGTTTTTGAATAGTTAATACCTACATATCGTTCTCAATAAATGTTCCTCTGACAGTCCATTGAACAGAGATAAAAATCAAAATGTGTCGAAAATAACGTTTTTTCTAACATTGCCGTGAATTCCAGGGTAACTTCTTCACCTGATGTGATAAATCCTGATGAAGGGTATTCTAGTCACCCATACCAACATTTCGTTCTGTATAATTATTTCTGTATATATATATGATCAAAACTAGCAATAAAACGAGCGGTGCGTAGCAACACACAACTTTCCGCCATCCCTCTAAGTTCGGATACTACCTACATATCGGGCGGTATATCTTCGTTCAACGCCTTTTTACAGAAACATTTATGGAGAACCAAATGTAGGGACTAGTTAGCTGAGAGTACTCCGTAAGTTTGATCGAAATCGTTAGAGCCGTTTTTGAGAAAATTGGAATACCGATAAATTAATATTCGACAAATCTCCTGTTCTGAGTTAACTGAGCTGCTCAAGAAATAGACACAGAAATAGTGACGGAGAACGAAATGTGGGTATGGGTGACTAAAAGACACTCTGAACGATTGAGAAGTTACCCTGGAATTTATGGAAATGTTCAAAAAAACGCTATTTTCGACACATTTTGATTTTTATCTCTGTTCATTGGACTGTCAGAGGAATATTTATTCAGAACAATATGTAGAAATTAACTATTCAAAAACATCCTGAGAGTTTGATGATAATTGTGTAAGCCGTTTTGCCAAAAAGCGTAAAAAACCTATTTTTGCTTCATAGGCCTATATCTCCGTTCACCGTATTTTCATGGAGATTTGTATACATAAGAAAAGTTACGTATTGATTGAAGGAAGATATTTGAAAGTTTGGTCAAAATTGTTGGAGCCATTTTCGAGAAAAATGCAGAAACCCTAGTTTTTGGTACATTTTCGCCCCCCCCCCTTCCACTCGGCCGAAATCGTCCATAACCTTTTTTGGTCCTACAAAAAATAGCAAACAAAACAAAAAAAGAACCAACTCAATCGGATCAGCCGTTCTCCCGCAAATCGAACTACAGACACACACACGGACCACGCGCCGAAGTTTGGTTTGTACTTTCCTTGGCTCTACGAAGTAGAAAGGAAAGTCATGTAATTGGCTGAAAAAAAAATTTTGAGTTTTCTTCAGATCTTTACGTTTCAGACCCTCCTGAGTCCGAAAAACACTATTTGGGAAAATGGTCTGTGTGTGTCTGTATACGATTTTTAGAGTAAACCACCATACCAAATCAGCTCAAACTTGATATCTCGCTTGCAAGTTACCATGGGACGCCAAAATAAGGGTATGAACAAAATCCACCGAAAGTTAACTATAGTTATCATAGTGATCAAAACACCAAATATTTTTTTTCTCAAAAACGGCTGTAACGATTTGGATTAAATTTTTTATATTGGTAGCTCTTAATAGGATAATCGTACCATGGAATTCCCATTTGTGGGAAAATGACGAGAGCAGCACAATAAATTACCAAAACTTTCGACGAAATCGATTTTAGCGCGGTTTTTAGAGAAAACAACCGTACCAAATCAGCTGAAACACGATGTCTAGCCTACACGTTACCATGGGACGCCAAAATAAGGGTATGGGCAAAATCCACGAAAGTTAACTATAGTTATCATAGTGATCAGAACACCAAATTTTGTTTCTCGAAACGGCTACAACGATTTTGATTAAATTTCTTATATTGATAGCTCTCAATAAGGCAACTATACCATTAAATTCCCATTCGTGGGAAAATGACGAGAGCAGCACAATAAATTATCAAAATTTTCGACGAAAAGCGTTTTTGCCGCATTTTTTTCTTATAAACTCCGCTGGAATGTTAGTATAATGTAAAAAAAATTGGTATTGTAGTCCAATCCAATACCTAAAGGGTGAGAGTTTAAAAACGCTTATGAGATACATGGGGCTCACTCCAGAAATGCCTAAATTTCAACTACTGCCGTTCCGCTTACTACCAGTTATAAACATTTTTACCGAATAACTCTGCAAAAGTAATTACTATCATTCTTCAATAAATTTCTTGTTTACAGCCTCATTAAAATCTGTGTACCGATTGCTCAATATTGGTCCTGCAGTGAGTACGGGTTGCACAATAAAATCTGGAACTGTAAAAGCTACCGCTTCCTGCTGCCGTAAAGTGTTGTATGACCAAGTTCAAAGGAACTGAGTGATAAATGAGTTGATTAAATAGAATTAGCCATGTGCAAAGTGAATTGTTGTAGAGCTATGGAAAGTTGTGTGTTGCAACGCATCAGAAATTTTTTGACACGATTGCTATACTTTCCTTTCCTTCGGGTAGCGGAAAGTAATAGTGTAAATCAGCTATTTAAAGTACTTACGCCACGAGCATTATTGATCAATCAGTACACAGATGGTTTATGAGACTGTCAACACGGTATTTTCGAAAAGGGGGGCGTTCTATGTTTTGTCATTGTCGGATAAACGCCGTGAGAACGATAGGTGGACAGGCGAGGGTTTAATTCTGAATTTTCTGGAGTTGCCACTAAATATTTTACGATCCCTATTAAATTCTATTTGTACAGGTATTTTATTGATTTTTGTATGGACACTAGCATTATATGAGCAATTTAAAATGAACTGAGCTAAAATAGATTTTCTTCGCAATGTTTGATCATTTTTCGTGTTTCTTTCATCATTTCCCAACGGGGGTTTTATGGTGTTACTTGAAGCCGTTCATAAAATAAATGCAATGAATATTACTATTTTACGTTCTGAGTATAATGATAACTATAGTTAGTTTTGAACCAATTTTGCTGATACTCATATTTCAGGGGTTCCATAATGATCTGTAAACGAAATATGAAATTTGAGGTGTTTGGACAGGGTCCTTTTAATTGCGTTTTCAGACAGGGCTGTATCCTTATTTGATGACTGTTCCTAAACCCTCGACGAGGATTATATCAATCATTGCGTTCTCAGTCACTCACACTCACACACACACACCCCGACTATTTTCTGAATTGACGTTTTTCGGACTCTGAAGCCCTTCCTTGGAACGTAATGATCTGAAAAAAAACTCAATTTTAGGTAACTGATTACACAAATTCCCTTCATACTCTGTAGGGCTAAAAAAAGTTAACAATAAATTTAATTCATCCCCAGTTCGTCTCCTTTGACGCGTGTACACGCTGTGTGATGACCTTGAAAGTTCACATTACTTTCAAAAATACTTTGCTACTGATTTCCTCGGCAGGCCGGCCGATACCACGAACGCGTTTTACGGTTTGTACCTTCCACACGATTTTTAATTTCTCGTCTTCGTATTTTGTCACGTGGAGTTATGGAGAGTTTTTATATGAGCACTGGTTAGGCGCGAAGAAAGTCAATGGTTGAGCCTCTGTTCAACGCCTGCAGAATATAGGGCTGGAGGACCAAGGCTACTGCCTGAATGAGCAAATAAATGAATAAATCAGATAGAAAAATAAATGAAAGTTAAAGGCAAGGAAAATAAGAAAATACAAGTAATTCGGAAATAAAGTATTGCTTCTATTATAAGACATTGAATCAAAAGGAAATTGAACTGAACGAAATTAAATTAGAGCTCAATAATAAAAAATATCTGGTGCGTAGCAACACACAACTTTCCGCCACCCCTTTAAGTGCGAACACCACCTACATAGGCGGGCGCTATATCTTCGTTCAACGCATTTTTACAGGAACATTTATGGAGAACAAAATGTACGTACTAGTTAGCTGAGAGTATTCCGAAAGTTTGATCGAAATCGTTAGAGCCGTTTTTGAGAAAAGTGGAATACCGATAAATTAATATTCGACAAAGCTCCTTTTCTGAGTTAACTTGGCTTGTATCTCCGTTCAACATATATATACAGAAATAATTATAGAGAACGAAATGTTGGTATGGGTGACTAAAAGACACTCCATTAGAATTTATCACATCTGGTGAAGAAGTTACCCTGGAATTTACGGAAATGTTCGTAAAAACGTTATTTTCGACACATTTTGATTTTTATCCCTGTTCAATGAACTGTCGGAGGAACATTTATTGAGAACAATATGTGGGTATTAACTATTCGGATACATCTTGAATGTTTGGTGAAAATCGTTGGAGCCGTTTTGCCAAAAAGCGTAAAAAACCTATGTTTGCTTCAGGGGCCCATATCTCCGTTCACCGTATTTGCATGGAGATATGTATAGAGAAGAAAAGTTAGGTATTGATTAGGAGAAGATAATTTGAAAGTTTAATCAAAATCGTGAGAGCCGTTTTCGAGAAAAATGCGAAAAACCCTAGTTTTTGGTACATTTTCGTCCCCCACCCCCTTCCCATCGGCCGAAATCGCCCATAACCTTATTTTGGTGTCTACAAAAAATAACAAACAAATCAAAAAACGAACCAGCTCAATCGGATGAGCCATTCTCCCGCAAATCGAACTACAGACACACACACACACACACATACGGACCACGCGCCGAAATTAGGTTTTTTAGACACAGTAGGGTCTGAAACGTAAAGATCTGAAGAAAACCCAAATTTTTTTTTTTTGGCCGATTACTATACTTTTCTTCTTTTCGGGTAGCGGAAAGTAAAAATGTGACCTCGAATATTTCCAAAACGAAAATTAACGTTGGCAATCCCATCAATTACTTTCAAGATTGTTACATAAGTAGGGGCGACGTAATAAATTCTGGAACTACCACTTTGTTCGCTGTAGAGTGTTAAGTTCTAACAAGAACTCGTAAACTGAGTTGAAAACATTGAATTAGTTGCTAGCGCAGGGCGGTAAAAATCGTCGAATGTATTTAGGGCTGAGGAAAGGTGTTTGATGCGTCCCGCTGAAGATGGATGATGTGTCTCGTTGATTTCCCAGTTCTACCAATATGTCTCGATTGCATGTGACAGTTAACGAACATTAGCTGCGCCGTTTCTTTGTGTTTCAAGTACAATTTACGTTTTGTTTTGCAAATATCTTGACTTCATCTGCGGGCAACGGACGGTTTATCTTTATTTTTGGCTGCGTTGAGCGTTCGAGAAGTTGCAGTTTTACATATTTTGAGTTAATTAACGAGAGCCGTGAAGGCCAGTCGTTTGAGAATTAACAGAGTCGTTAAGAACGTTGACGACAGGCATTAAATCGACGAATTTAAAACGCTCCTGAGCTCTTACCAGGCTATAAACGCCGGACCAGAAAAGTGGTCGTCAATTTCGTCTTCCGTAAATCCGAGTTCCCGATAAACAGAATACCAAACGGCTTCGGTTCCCGTGAACGCCAAGACTAAATTGAACCCGTTCAAAGCCATCCAGTCGATTTCCCTCTCCCATCTCGTCCAATTCCACCAAACGTACGAATAACTGAAAGTGCACACGTTCATGTAGTACCTGAAACTGTATAAAATAAACGGCAATCACGCCTCATCTCACACAGTAACGTACATAATAATTGCGTTAAAACGGGCGGGCCTACAACCTCTCAGCCATGGTTAGTTGGTAGTAGACCAAAGGCATTGCTTCAAATTCGGGCAGCGACAGTTGATCCCCGTCCCACGACACTTGACATTTGAGGTGGTACTTCAAGTAATTGTTGAAACCAAAGGCCGCGGCTGTGCCAGAGCTGCCAATAATCACAACTGGATCGTCGGTAGATTTTCTGCTAATCTGCACCAACGTGATACATTAGAAACAAAATTGCTAGTCAAAGTGATAAAATATAGACGAATTATGAAAAGTGAAAATTTAAATACGCACCTTAACGACGTCTCTACCAGCATCTTTCAAGCTGTCATCCACGTGAACTTCAAAACGAGATGCTTCCTTTTCCCCTAACAATCTCACTATCAGCCCCTGAATTTCCACTTCATTTCCATCTGGTTGATTTTTGATGAGATCGCTCGGAAAAGATGATTCTGTAAATTCGTCATAAACGAATTTAGATTTATGGGGATTCCTCTAGTCGCCCACTCCAGTGGTACCAACGTGATATAACACAAAATAGAGATGGAAACTCGTTAACCCTAGAATGACATCAGAGGTCCTTTGGACCCCAATGTCAAACTTCTTTTCGCCATGCCACTTTTCTGTGAATCACAGCTTCCCTCTCCTCCTAAAAACACCTCTAACCCTCTCCTTCACGATTCCACTATCAGATAATCCAGTTGCCATCTAGAAATCGAACTGTGTGCGTATAAACTGGCTCTGGGGTCCAAAGGACCCCGTGTTGTAGTTAACGTGTGATCTTTTGTGCTTTCGTCGGGAATCAGTGTCGTGTTTCCCACCCATTTTTACTTTCCACTACCCGAAGGGAAAGAAAGTATAGTAAAAAAAAAAAAATTGGGTTTTCTTTAGATCTTTACGTTTTGAGGCCTACTGAGTCTAAAAAACCTAATTTCGGCGCGTGGTCCGTGTGTGTGTGTGTGTTCCCCTCAAGCATAGTGTAAATAAAGCCAGAAGGATGTACTAAAACACTCGTGACCCTGATGCCAGAGCAACACTTCGAACTGCCTTCATCCAAGAGAAGAAGGCCTTCCACCGCGCCATTAAACGAGCCTAACGGCAAGGCTGGCGAAATTTTATGGAAGCGGAAAGCTCTGAGAACCCCTGGGGCAGACATTACAAGTCCTCCATAGGGAAAGCAAATGTAGAGCAGGTCTTGGCTGCGATGCAAAATGAGTCAGACTGGGCCTGCAGCATCGAAAGTTCACTGGAAACCCTCCTTGAGAAGGCGTTCCCCGACGACCAAGTAGCACGAGACACTGCAGCCCAGAGGGCAGCAAAGGAGCCGATCATGGACTCTCCGAACGAGCCCGACATCCCATTGTGGACAACAGGCGACCTCGGCAGGGCCCTTGCGACCTTAAAGCCCAACAAATCTCCTGGGCCAGATAAAATAGAAAGCAATATGCTAAGGAAGGCTGAGCGGACGATCTCCAGCGGCCTCCTTAATTTATATAATGACTGTCTGCAGGTCGGACAGTTCCCCACTCAGTGGAAGTCTGCGCGTGTTGTCACTCTTCAAAAGGGAGGCGACCGCAATCAGTCAGACCCGCGATCATGGAGACCACTCAGCCTTCTTTCCATATTAGGCAAAACACTAGAAATCTTGATGTTGCAGTCCCTTGAAGGAGTCTTTGGCCACAACCTCACAGGCAGGCAATACGGGTGTACCAAAGGAAGGTCCACGCAGGATGTCATTGTCGAGATTCGGCGTGTTTCCCTGCTGGCACCGGCTAAGTACGTCGTAGCAGTTCTGATTGACATCAGAGGAGCGTTTGACAACCTTTGGTGGCCAGCGCTCCTTAATGAGCTCAAAGGTAGGGGAATCCCCCGCAACCTGTACTCGCTCGTCAGAAGTTACCTGACAGACAGAACTGCTACGATCGAAAGCAGGCATGTCTCCGTCCGGAGAAAGATTGAGAAGGGGTGCCCACAGGGCTCGGTCCTTGGACCAGCACTCTGGAATGCCTTCTTCGAAAGGTCTTCTCAGGAAACTCATGGAGACTGACTGCGAGCCGTACGCCTATGTGGATGACTTGACTGTGCTGATCTTTGCAGAGTCAGTCCGCCAAATTGAAGAAAAAACCCACCACGTGCTCCGCACCGTCACCCAATGGTGCGAGCATGTCAAGAGGCAGGTGGCTGAGGAAAAAACCCAGCTAATCCTCTTGAAGGGGAAAGTGAATAATCCACCCACAATACGCTTTGGCGGCCACAGGCTCCTTCTTGAAAAGCACGTCAAGTATTTCGGAGTGAATATAGGTGAGAGGTGGGGTTTCAACCACCAACTCCAGTCCCTTAAAGGCACTACCATAGCTAGGTTTGCCTCACTGCGTGCCATTACTAAGGCCACTTGGGGTGTGTGTTACCACGACACTATCCTCATGTATAAGGCCATCTATCTAGGTGTGATTGGCTACTGCCCCGTTGTCTGGGGTAGCAAACTAACAGTCAATCAAAAGAGATTATTGGCCCAATCCCAGAGAGCTGCGCTCCGTTGGATCGCCAAGGCCTATAAGACTGGATCAAAAGAAGCACTCTAGGTGATCACTGGTCAGTTACCGGTTGATTTGGCCGTTGAGTGCATGGTTGACAAGTGGAGAGTGAAACGGGAGCTTCCCCCACTTTGGGCTGAACTCCGTGCGGATCTCACCACAGAACAGAAACTTGCCGCCATCGATGAATGGGCTGTAGAGAAATGGCAAACGAGATGGGAATCCTCGTCAAAGGGACGTGATACGCATGAGTCTTCCCCAACATCCGTGAACGTCTTTCAAGAAAATGGGTTGAACCAGACCACTGGACGAGCCAGTTCCTCACGAGACATGGTGACTTCAATGCGCGGCTCCACTTCTTTTCTCTGAAAGACTCTCCATTATGAACGTCTTGTGCCTACAGTGTGGAGGAAACAAGAAACCATGTGCTGCTCCACTGTAGTTTCTACAATAGTGAGCAACGGTTGTTGGGAGGGCAAACGAACTTAGCAGCATTGACTGCTACAAAGAAAGCCTATAACCATTTTGCAGAGTTCACGAAGAACGTGATGGCTATGAAACGTGGTCATAGTTGATCTGTCCTTTTGAAACTTGCCACCCAAGTAAATAGTTAGATCAGGTAGGAAACCAGATTAAGAACTCCTCCCAGATGGTACGGGGTTCCTCAGGTGGTCACCTCCGCACGGTCACACACGGGGAACAGCTCTCTACCAGGAGACTGGCTAACGACCAAATACCTGCCGTACCTCCACAGGTTTGAGTTTGGTGGATGCTGCAGGGGCCGGCCTCTTGCATATTAGCGAAACCGCAACTTCCATGACTGATATAACCCTCGTCGAGGGTTTAGGTACAGTCATCTAATAAGGAAACAGACCTGTGTCCAAAGGACCCCGTGTTGTAGTTAACGTGTGATGTTTTGTGCTTTCGTCGGGAGTCAAGAGTCGTGTTTCTCAACCATTTTTTGTAGTTTTGTTTTTGTTTTTTTTGTGAATAGCATGGCGTCAAAACCTTTGTTTACTAACCCCGAAGACATGCATCGTGCGTTACTAGAGCTAGAAAAGGAAGATTTTGGCGATTATGCAAGTTCAGACGAGGAGGAAGACGTCGTAAATAGCCATAAATCGTGATACTGGCAAAGCTGAGATCATTATGACATGCAATAAAATCAAGGGTGGGACTGATTCATTTGATCAGTTGTGCCGCACATACACCACAGCTAGGAAGACTCGGCGATAGCCAATGCGTTTTTTCTTTGGAATGCTTGATCAGGCAAGAGTCAATGCCGCAGTTCTTCATGGAATGATCAACTGGGACAATAAGATTCCTCGAAAATATTTTCTATACGAACTGGGCTTTACATTGATCAAACCTTGGTTGGAAAAAAGATATAAATCAACCATACCAACGTCTCTCAAACTTACGATTCGGCAGAAGAGGGAAAGACCCCCTTTACTTTCAGTAAGAGGGAAGAAGACAAAAAAAACCAAAAGATTGTGTCGAGGATGTAAAAGACCATTGTGCGATGAACATCGTTCAGCGAAATGCTATGAATGTAGTGAATAGTAAATATCTGGTGCGTAGCAACACACAACTTTCCGCCACCCCTTTAAGTGCGAACACCACCTGCATAGGCGGGCGCTATATCTTCGTTCAACGCATTTTTACAGGAACATTTATGGAGAACAAAATGTACGTACTAGTTAGCTGAGAGTACTCCGAAAGTTTGATCGAAATCGTTAGAGCCGTTTTTGAGAAAAGTGGAATACCGATAAATTAATATTCGACAAAGCTCCTTTTCTGAGTTAACTTGGCTTATATCTCCGTTCAACATATATATACAGAAATAATTATAGAGAACGAAATGTTGGTATGGGTGACTAAAAGACACTCCATTAGAATTTATCACATCTGGTGAAGAAGTTACCCTGGAATTTACGGAAATGTTCGTAAAAACGTTATTTTCGACACATTTTGATTTTTATCCCTGTTCAATGAACTGTCGAAGGAACATTTATTGAGAACAATATGTGGGTATTAACTATTCGGATACATCTTGAATGTTTGGTGAAAATCGTTGAAGCCGTTCTGCCAAAAAGCGTAAAAACCTATGTTTGCTTCAGGGGCCCATATCTCCGTTCACCGTATTTGCATGGAGATATGTATAGAGAAGAAAAGTTAGGTATTGATTAGGAGAAGATAATTTGAAAGTTTAATCAAAATCGTGAGAGCCGTTTTCGAGAAAAATGCGAAAAACCCTAGTTTTTGGTACATTTTCGTCCCCCACCCCCTTCCCATCGGCCGAAATCGCCCATAACCTTATTTTGGTGTCTACAAAAAATAACAAACAAAACAAAAAACGAACCAGCTCAATCGGATGAGCCATTCTCCCGCAAATCGAACTACAGACACACACACACACACACATACGGACCACGCGCCGAAATTAGGTTTTTTAGACTCAGTAGGGTCTGAAACGTAAAGATCTGAAGAAAACCCAAATTTTTTTTTTTGGCCGATTACTATACTTTTCTGCTTTTCGGGTAGCGGAAAGTAAAAATGTGACCTCGAATATTTCCAAAACGAAAATTAACGTTGGCAATCCCATCAATTACTTTCAAGATTGTTACATAAGTAGGGGCGACGTAATAAATTCTGGAACTACCACTTTGTTCGCTGTAGAGTGTTAAGTTCTAACAAGAACTCGTAAACTGAGTTGAAAACATTGAATTAGTTGCTAGCGCAGGGCGGTAAAAATCGTCGAATGTATTTAGGGCTGAGGAAAGGTGTTTGATGCGTCCCGCTGAAGATGGATGATGTGTCTCGTTGATTTCCCAGTTCTACCAATATGTCTCGATTGCATGTGACAGTTAACGAACATTAGCTGCGCCGTTTCTTTGTGTTTCAAGTACAATTTACGTTTTGTTTTGCAAATATCTTGACTTCATCTGCGGGCAACGGACGGTTTATCTTTATTTTTGGCTGCGTTGAGCGTTCGAGAAGTTGCAGTTTTTACATATTTTGAGTTAATTAACGAGAGCCGTGAAGGCCAGTCGTTTGAGAATTAACAGAGTCGTTAAGAACGTTGACGACAGGCATTAAATCGACGAATTTAAAACGCTCCTGAGCTCTTACCAGGCTATAAACGCCGGACCAGAAAAGTGGTCGTCAATTTCGTCTTCCGTAAATCCGAGTTCCCGATAAACAGAATACCAAACGGCTTCGGTTCCCGTGAACGCCAAGACTAAATTGAACCCGTTCAAAGCCATCCAGTCGATTTCCCTCTCCCATCTCGTCCAATTCCACCAAACGTACGAATAACTGAAAGTGCACACGTTCATGTAGTACCTGAAACTGTATAAAATAAACGGCAATCACGCCTCATCTCACACAGTAACGTACATAATAATTGCGTTAAAACGGGCGGGCCTACAACCTCTCAGCCATGGTTAGTTGGTAGTAGACCAAAGGCATTGCTTCAAATTCGGGCAGCGACAGTTGATCCCCGTCCCACGACACTTGACATTTGAGGTGGTACTTCAAGTAATTGTTGAAACCAAAGGCCGCGGCTGTGCCAGAGCTGCCAATAATCACAACTGGATCGTCGGTAGATTTTCTGCTAATCTGCACCAACGTGATACATTAGAAACAAAATTGCTAGTCAAAGTGATAAAATATAGACGAATTATGAAAAGTGAAAATTTAAATACGCACCTTAACGACGTCTCTACCAGCATCTTTCAAGCTGTCATCCACGTGAACTTCAAAACGAGATGCTTCCTTTTCCCCTAACAATCTCACTATCAGCCCCTGAATTTCCACTTCATTTCCATCTGGTTGATTTTTGATGAGATCGCTCGGAAAAGATGATTCTGTAAATTCGTCATAAACGAATTTAGATTTATGGGGATTCCTCTAGTCGCCCACTCCAGTGGTACCAACGTGATATAACACAAAATAGAGATGGAAACTCGTTAACCCTAGAATGACATCAGAGGTCCTTTGGACCCCAATGTCAAACTTCTTTTCGCCATGCCACTTTTCTGTGAATCACAGCTTCCCCTCTCCCCCTCCTTAAAACACCTCTAACCCTCTCCTTCACGATTCCACTATCAGATAATCCAGTTGCCATCTAGAAATCGAACTGTGTGCGTATAAACTGGCTCTGGGGTCCAAAGGACCCCGTGTTGTAGTTAACGTGTGATCTTTTGTGCTTTCATCGGGAATCAGTGTCGTGTTTCCCACCCATTTTTACTTTCCACTACCCGAAGGGAAAGAAAGTATAGTAAAAAAAAAAAAATTGGGTTTTCTTTAGATCTTTACGTTTTGAGGCCTACTGAGTCTAAAAAACCTAATTTCGGCGCGTGGTCCGTGTGTGTGTGTGTGTTCCCCTCAAGCATAGTGTAAATAAAGCCAGAAGGATGTACTAAAACACTCGTGACCCTGATGCCAGAGCAACACTTCGAACTGCCTTCATCCAAGAGAAGAAGGCCTTCCACCGCGCCATTAAACGAGCCTAACGGCAAGGCTGGCGAAATTTTATGGAAGCGGAAAGCTCTGAGAACCCCTGGGGCAGACATTACAAGTCCTCCATAGGGAAAGCAAATGTAGAGCAGGTCTTGGCTGCGATGCAAAATGAGTCAGACTGGGCCTGCAGCATCGAAAGTTCACTGGAAACCGTCCTTGAGAAGGCGTTTCCCGACGACCAAGTAGCACGAGACACTGCAGCCCAGAGGGCAGCAAAGGAGCCAATCATGGACTCTCCGAACGAGCCCGACATCCCATTGTGGACAACAGGCGACCTCGGCAGGGCCCTTGCGACCTTAAAGCCCAACAAATCTCCTGGGCCAGATAAAATAGAAAGCAATATGCTAAGGAAGGCTGAGCGGACGATCTCCAGCGGCCTCCTTAATTTATATAATGACTGTCTGCAGGTCGGACAGTTCCCCACTCAGTGGAAGTCTGCGCGTGTTGTCACTCTTCAAAAGGGAGGCGACCGCAATCAGTCAGACCCGCGATCATGGAGACCACTCAGCCTTCTTTCCATATTAGGCAAAACACTAGAAATCTTGATGTTGCAGTCCCTTGAAGGAGTCTTTGGCCACAACCTCACAGGCAGGCAATACGGGGGGTACCAAAGGAAGGTCCACGCAGGATGTCATTGTCGAGATTCGGCGTGTTTCCCTGCTGGCACCGGCTAAGTACGTCGTAGCAGTTCTGATTGACATCAGAGGAGCGTTTGACAACCTTTGGTGGCCAGCGCTCCTTAATGAGCTCAAAGGTAGGGGAATCCCCCGCAACCTGTACTCGCTCGTCAGAAGTTACCTGACAGACAGAACTGCTATGATCGAAAGCAGGCATGTCTCCGTCCGGAGAAAGATTGAGAAGGGGTGCCCACAGGGCTCGGTCCTTGGACCAGCACTCTGGAATGCCTTCTTCGAAAGGTCTTCTCAGGAAACTCATGGAGACTGACTGCGAGCCGTACGCCTATGTGGATGACTTGACTGTGCTGATCTTTGCAGAGTCAGTCCGCCAAATTGAAGAAAAAACCCACCACGTGCTCCGCACCGTCACCCAATGGTGCGAGCATGTCAAGAGGCAGGTGGCTGAGGAAAAAACCCAGCTAATCCTCTTGAAGGGGAAAGTGAATAATCCACCCACAATACGCTTTGGCGGCCACAGGCTCCTTCTTGAAAAGCACGTCAAGTATTTCGGAGTGAATATAGGTGAGAGGTGGGGTTTCAACCACCAACTCCAGTCCCTTAAAGGCACTACCATAGCTAGGTTTGCCTCACTGCGTGCCATTACTAAGGCCACTTGGGGTGTGTATTACCACGACACTATCCTCATGTATAAGGCCATCTATCTAGGTGTGATTGGCTACTGCCCCGTTGTCTGGGGTAGCAAACTAACAGTCAATCAAAAGAGATTATTGGCCCAATCCCAGAGAGCTGCGCTTTCCATTGTGCTTTCCATCACATCTGGTGAAGAAGTTACCCTGGAATTTACGGAAATGTTATAAAAAACGTTATTTTCGACACATTTTGATTTTTATCCCTGTTAAATGAACTGTCAGAGGAACATTTATTGAGAAGAATATGTAGGTATTAACTATTTGAAAACATCCTGTGAGTTTGGTGAAAATCGCTGAAGCCGTTTTGCCAAAAAGCGTAAAAAACCTATTTTTGCTTCAGGGGCCCATAGCTCCGTTCACCGTATTTGCATGGAGATATGTATAGAGAAGAAAAGTTAGGTATTGATCAGCAGTAGATAATTTGAAAGTTTAATCAAAATCGTTAGAGCTGCTTTCGAGAAAAATGCGAAAAACCCTAGTTTTTGGTACATTTTCGTCCCCCACCCCCTTCCCATCGATCGAAATCGTCCATAACCTTATTTTGGTGTCTACAAAAAATAACAAACAAAACGAAAAAAGAACCAGCTCAATCGGATCAGCCGTTCTCCGGCAAATCGAACTACAGACAGACACACACACATACACACACACGGACCACGCGCCGAAATTAGGTTTTTTAGACTCAGTAGGGTCTGAAACGTAAAGATCTGAAGAAAACCCAAATTTTTTTTTTGGGCCGATTACTATACTTTCCTTCCCTTCGGGTAGCGGAAAGTAACCAAGCAATCGTGCAGCATGACCTTATCTGCAAGCGAGAGTTTATGTAGTATTTGTAGGTTGGTGTTTCACTGTGGCGCTTTGGCGAATGCTGCTAAATTTCTCCTTCAGACCTGAGTTCGGGTTCTCAAGACGATCCATGGAAATTCGCCCTTTTTACTTTCCTTGCTCTACGAAGTAGAAAGGAAAGTTATGTAATCGGCTGAAAAAAAAAATTGAGTTCTCCTCAGATCTTTACGTTTCAGACCCCCCTGAGTCCGAAAAACACTATTTGGGAAAATGGTCTGTGTGAGTGTCTGTGAACGATTTTTAGAGGAAACCACCGTACCAAATCAGCTCAAACTTGATATCTCGCCCGCAAGTCACCATGGGACGCCAAAATAAGGGTTTGAACTAAATCCACCGAAAGTTAACTATAGTTATCATAGTGATCAAAACACCAATTTTTTTTTCTCAAAAACGGCTCTAACGATTTTGATTAAATTTTTCATATTGATAGCTCTCAATATGGCAATAATACCATAGAATTCCCATCCGTGGGAAAATGACGAGAGCAGCACAATCAATTACCAAAACTTTCGACGACAAGCGTTTTTTGCGCATTTTTTTCCTTATAAACTCCGCTGGAATTCTTGTAGAATTTAAAAAAAAATTGGTATCGTAGTCCAATCCAATACCTAACGGTTAAGTGTTTAAAAACGCTCATGAGGTACACGCGGGTCACTCCAGAAATTCCTGAATTTCAACTACTACCGTTTCGCTTACTACCAGTTCTAACGGTTATTTTCCAATAACTCTGCAAAGTGATTCCATTTTTTAAAAAATCGTGTTTACAGCCTCATTAATTATCTGTGTACCATTTGCTCAATAATGGTCCTGCAATGAGTACGAGCAGCACAATAAATTCCGGAACTGTAAGCGCTACCGCTTTCTGCTGCCGTAAAGCGTTGTTCGACCAATTTCAAATTAACTGAGTGATAAATGAATTGATTAAATAGAATTAGCCATGTACAAAGTGAATTGACGTAGAGCTAAGGAAAGTTGTATGTTGCAACGCACCAGATATTTCCTTTTAAGACGTTAGGACGGTCGGTTGTATTTAAAATAAACGGCACGACGCATCACACAACTTTCCTTGGTTCCAAGTACAGCTACTAATCCAATCGATTTTGAACTTGGTGGAACACAACTACTCATACCATTATTGAGTATCTAGTACATTGAGGATTTATGAGACTGCCTACGTGACATTTTTAAGCGAAATGGGTGTGGTTAGAATTCCGAAGTTTCTTCCTAATTATTATATAGGTGTTATTAAACGTTCACCACATAGGGAACTAATTGGACTAAGATCTTGATTTTTCTGAATGCTAGGATGTGAGCGGGATTTATGAGAATTGAGCTGGAATGTTTCTCTCGTCATTTTCCCATAAATGAGAATTTTATAAGACCGTCGAGTTTTTTCGAATTGCCCCGACATAAAATTTATTCAAAATCGTTAAAGACGTTTTTGAGTAAACGAAAATTGGTATTTGATCACTATGATATCTACAGTTAGTTTTCGGTCGATATTCCATAAAATGCATCTGCAAGCTAAATATAACATTTGAGCCGACTTGGCCAGGACCTTTTTTCTCAATTTCGTTCAGACAGACCATTTTCCCAAATGGTGTTTTTCGGACTATCCTTTAAAACATATAGATCTGAAGAAAACACCCGAAAAAAAATGTCTATTAAATATTTTATTACGTAGAGCTAAGGAAAGTAAAAACGCAAGGACGATAAATTTCGTCATGTAACAACACAATATGTGAAAATAGGGTTTATGTTTGTAGAATTAAACATACCTTACCTCATATGTCACCTGTTTGAGTAGGGCGTCGATCCTTGATACCTTCTTGGGTCGCGATGACCGAACGGCTATTGGTAAATGAGATAATTCGTATTATCGTTTGCTTCAAACTTCCGCATTCTGTTTATAAACGGCCGATCAATGCGGTCAATTCTGACGCATGGGATTCATTTTAGAACATTGATCTGCCCCTCTTTAACATTTCACATTGTGGGGTCGTTACTGTACACCGGAATTCGTTCCACACCCTAAATCGTTCCAATATTCACCTGCGAGGTGGAGATAGTGGCTTTAATCCTACGGAATGAAGAGGATAAATAGCGAACCCCAAGAACGAAATGTGGGCCCCAAGGCACGAGAAGATGGTGCACGCGGTCATTACATCCTCGCGATTCCAGCGATTTACTACGGAAACTGGTTACACGATATCAATTTGAAAAGAGAAAATTATCCCTGTAATCGTCCAATCGGAAGGTAACTACGGAAATCAAACAGATCTTGATTATAGAACTAATACGTTGACAGGTTGATGAGCGGGAACTTGATTTGGAGATCGCACGAACCCGCGGTTGGCAGCACAAATCGTTGAGGCGGTTTTCATTGACGGTGTTCCCTGTGCACTCCATCGATTGCAGTGTTGGAGCCTTTTACTCGTGAAGAGCCTTGAGAATCAATTAATAATTAAATGACGGTCTCTTAATGATCTGATGGCTTACTTACTATCGACCTCTATTTTATATTTAACTCAATGGGAAGTCTACCGTTAGATCAATTGTGTCTTCTCGTTAGGATCTCTATCGTGCTGAAGTTCTGCAGTTGCCAGAGGAGAGGCCGCAGCTCACCAGTCGTTGGTAGTTGGTATCACGATACAAGCCCTTGGGAATAACACAACTTTCCCTGCAGCTCATAGCGGACTATGCGTCAGCGGACTCTTACCGTTGAAGTTCCTTCATATTCACAGATAGCCCTCATGGGGGTATTAACAAACTGTTATCTCCAAAACCACCCCAAATCCTACAAAATCCCCAGAACGGTTCAATCTATCGACCTCGACGTAGTATCATTTGAGTTGAAATTAGAATATCTGGTGTGATGCATCAAACAACTTTCCTGAGCCCCTTGTGCCAGCGGTTTTCCGGGCATTCGCTTTTTTATCTTCCCTGATGGCACTGGGAAAACTCTCGCTGCAGCCACAACTGGGCCTATTGTGTGCGCGAACATGAGCATCATATCCTCCCTGTTCCACCCCCAGCTCCTCTGGAACTGGTGTTGTGTGATGCGGCATCCCCAATACGTCCCCAGTACATGCCCCGCTAACTCCAGCTCCACCTTGCAGAATCTGCAATTCTGTACCCTTGACCTACTAATCTTGGCCAGGTGGTACCTTAGTGGATAGCTACCTGTAAACATGTTACAAACCACCCGTAAACTATCTCTCTCCAGACTGATCTCTCTTGTTCGCTCTTTGGAGAGTCTGATGAACAACCTTGACTGCCGTTGACCTGACACATCCTGCCAACAGGCAGCCCTGCAATTTTCCTAACACTTACCTACCTCCTTGATCAAGTGGCTCTTGGTGGTCCCTATGAAGGACCTCCTCGTTCCCTCGCACCCAACACAGTGTTACTGTGTTTTCCTTTTCCCAGGTTTTCAGGGTAGTCAGGCGTTCTCAAACCATCTCCGACGTGATGGTACAGGAAGCCAGGGCCTTAGGCGCAGCCTGACTATCTGACATAATGTATACTCTTTTCCACTTCAAGCCCCTACACAGGAGGTGTTGCATGCATACCGTCACAGCCAAGAGCTCTGCTTGGAAACATTGGTATCACTGTTCAGATACCTGCTACATAAACTCCTGTGCTCGTTAGTCCACCCCTCACTGACCCGTCTTTATAATATACCATGACCTCAGCCTCAAGAGAGGGACCACCCCCTTCCTGACAAGACCCAATTCCAGCATACGAGCCGCCTGTAGGTACGAAGCTCTCTCCACATGTATGTGGAGAGGTACAAGACCCAGCAGGACCTCTGGCGCAGCTGTGGGGGCCGTTTGCATACAACCTATCACTGCCAAACAGGTCATGGGCTGCAGTTTACTCAACTGCAGTTGCACAGTCTTCTTACCTATCCTGGTCCACCAAACCAGGGCACAGTTCGAACGATTGCCCTATACATCGACAGGACCATTCTCGGCCACAGTCCCTTTGTCTTGCCAGCCGTTTTCCGGATGCCCCACATCACGGAAGAAGCCCTTTGTATTGCTCTCCTCACGTGTGAGGCCCATGCGAGCCTCTTGTCTAGGTTAACTCCCAAGTATTTCACTTCCTGCCGGATCGTCAACACCTTCCCCCAAGCAGACGTTCCCGAATTATGGAATTGCGTTTCCTAGTGAACGGGATCAGGCTGGTTTTGTCTGGATTGACAATAACCCCTTGCCCACTACACCATCATTGTACAGTGTTCATAACGAATTCCATCCGCTCTCCAATCACACTCGCGAATTTTTTTCTCATATTTAACCAAGTCAACCCCGTATGGTATTGCTCTGTAGCCCTCCTCCTCCAACTCCAGGAGGGTATCTGCAACAAGCAACCAGAGTTACTTTTATTTTCTCAACCGATGTCCCAGTAGCGTTTTGAATAACCGAACTCCAAGTGAAATATAGTTTGGCAAAAATAACTTCGAACGTTCGCGAATATTTGGTTCTAGAGCTCGGGCTGTCACGTCCTCAAAAGGCAAGAAATTGAAGCCACGAGCCAAAACGTTGGTGACGGTCGTCTATCACGGAAGAAGAAGCCATGGGCATCCGAGGAGAGAAAAATCATGCTGTCAAATGACGTCACATTCCATGGAACGAAGATGGACTTTCAAAGTCCGTTTCAAGAGTCAACTGTTAGAAAATTGGCGCTACACTGAAAACGACAATTACGACCAACCTACTGAAGAAGAAGAGTTAGTTCAGCTGAAACAACGACTAATCAGAAGGAAGAGGAGTGACAGCAAGTGGCCATAAAGTGAAGTTATCGTGATTTATATCGCTTCTGCCGTTTATAAACTGCAAAGGAAGATGATTCAGTAACGTGCGAAGAAGCCGCCAAGAAAGTGAAATGACCGGATGCTATAAATAATCGTAAAATACTTCGAAAACGTGGACTTCTACGAAGTTTAGCAAAAAGGTTGATTCTGAATTTGAATGGGGTGAAATAATTAAGTTCTTAAAACGTTTTGTTGCAGGGCTGCCACTTAACAAACGATTCCAAGCTGAACGTCCATCTAATAGCGCACACTCATGACGACGCTGGCTGGCTCAAAACGGCAGACCAATATTTTTATGGAGGTAATTAATTTTATTCTTTTGGTTCTTCGTCGGTATTTATGTACGTTTAATAATGTTTCACGACTCATCTATTACCACGTTTTCCTAACCAATCGGCTGCGATCGTGGACGTTTAGGCCGTATCTGGACCTCGGTATGTTACGCTGCCGTGGCTAACCCAATAACTTCAATACGTGAACCGCTTCTCAAGAAGAAGCCCGTGACCGCCAAAACGTATTGACGGTTGGCTATTTAATTTGTCCTTTAGGATTACCTGGGGTTTTTTCTCGGCCACCTGCAGCGTGACGTACTCACACAATTGGGTTACAGTTTGGAGCGTATGAAGGATCGCTCGCAGTCAGTCTTCATAAGACTCCTGAGAAGATCTTCGAAGTAGGCGTTCCAGAGTGCTGGTCTGAAGACTGATTGTGTCCATGAGACACTGCTGTGACATCTACTTACGACTTTCCTCCCAGCCCATCATAGGTCATCTCAGTCATGGGGTTGTTGGTAACAACCAAATTGTACTTTTTATTTATTCAATTTTTTCTCTCCTTCGGCACGAAGTAGAAATATGACAGGGTGGATTTTCACGTGGCAGTGTTGGAAGCTGGAGAAGTGGAAACAAATAGTTTGCCCGGTAAACCTCAAACAGAGGTTATATGAACGGTTATAGGGAGCAACCAATACATAACTAATAATGCCTAATGTGCGAACATCTATAGTAGACTGAGGAGTTGGCCGTTTCTGATCCTTTTCGGTTGAAACACTGTCGGCGGAAATCTTGTAGCCCAAATAGTTCACGTCAGAACAAAAAAGTTCACACTTCTTGGCATTCACCTAAATAGCCCGCTTGAGGAATTCCAAGAGAACGTCACGAAGCCACGTAAGGTGTTCTTCAAACGTCAACGAGTTCACTAAAACATCATCAAGGTAGAGTTTTGCTCTGCCTTCATTGATTTGACGACACGTTGGCCATTGCGCGCTGGAATGTGGCCGGGGCATTGCAAAGACCGAAAGGCATTGCAAAATAACTGGTGCGTTGCAACACACAACTTTCCTTAGCTCTACAACAATTCACTTTGTACATGGCTAATTCTATTTAATCAATTCATTTACCACTCAGTTCATTTGAACTTGGTCAAACAACGCTTCACGGCAGCAGAAAGCGGTAGCGCTTACAGTTCCGGAATTTATTGTGCTGCTCGTACTCACTGCAGAACCATTACTGAGCAATTGTTGCACAGAGGATTAATGAGGCTGGGAACACGATTGTTTTGAAGATGATAGTAATCATTTTTGCGGAGTTATTGGGTAATAACTGTTAGAACTGGTAGTAAGAGAAACGGGCGTAGTTGAAATTCAGGAATTTCTGGAGTGAGCTCTATGTATTCCATGAGCGATTTTAAACACTCACTTTAGGTATTGGATTGGACTACAATACCAATTTTTTTTAGCATTCTACTAATATTCCAGCGGACTTTATACGGGAAAAACTGCACTAAAAACGCTTTTGGTCGAAAATTTTGATTATTTATTGTGCTGCTCTCGTCATTTTCCCACAAATGGGAATTTCATGGTATCATTGCCTTATTGAGAGCTATCAATATAAAAAATTAATCAAAATCGTTAGAGCCATTTTTGAGAAACAAAATTTGGTGTTTTGATCACTATGATAACTATAGTTAACTTTCGGTGGATTTTGCCCATACCCTTATTTTGGCGTCCCTTGGTAACCTGTAGGCTAGACATCAAGTTTCAGCTGATTTGGTACGGTTGTTTTGTCTATAAACCGCGCTAAATTCGATTTCGTCGGAAGTTTTGGTAATTTATTGTGCTGCTCTCGTCATTTTCCCACAAATGGGAATTTCATGGTATAGTTGCCTTATTGAGAGCTATCAACATAAAAAATGTAATCAAAATCGTTAGAGCCGTTTTTGAGAAAAAAAATATTTGGTGTTTTGATCACTATGATAACTATAGTTAAATTTCGGTGGATTTTGTTCATACCCTTATTTTGGCGTCCCATGGTAACCTGCGGGCGAGATATCACGTTTGAGGTGATTTGGTACGGTGGTTTTCTCTAAAAATCGTTCACAGACACACAGACCATTTTCCCAAATAGTGTTTTTCGGACTCAGGAGGGTCTAAAACGTAAAGATCTGAAGAAAACTCAAAATTTTTTTTTTCAGCCGATTACATAACTTTCCTTTCTAGTTCGTAGAGCAAGGAAAGTAAAAATTGCCAGGTCTTAAGTGGAAAACCGTCTGCTGCCAGCTAGATCTCCAAGAAAATCGCCGATATGAGGGAGAGGATATGAGTCCTAACATGTCACACACGGCTAACATCATTCAGTAGGTAGTCTATGCAAAAACGAGTCGAACAGTCTTTCTTGCTAACCAGTAAAATGGAACTGTTCCACGAACTGTTTAGAGGCTCAATTATAGCTTTTCGTTCCATGTCTGCAATCAATTCATATACCTCCTGAAGCCTATGAGATGGAATACGTCTTGGAAGTTGGTGTATGGGCGACTTTGCGAGGACTTCGATGCATTGCTCTATATTCTATAGACCCAAATCCGTTTTCTGGTCGGGAAATACATCTGAGAACTCATTTAACAACAGTCGAACTGATTCCAGTTGACTTGGCGAAAGACTACCCTTCTGCTTTGTTAAGAGTCCTCACACATGGATTTGTACGTCACACCGCTGTTCCCCATCATCCAAATCCACTGTAGTCCGACCCACAATGAGTGAAAACTCTCCAACAGTCAGTACCTTTTCCAACATATGTGGAGACACAAGTGTTGCGGTTGCTCCTGTGTCCACCTTACAGTTTCTGCTTTAATCAACGGCCGGTACTAATATTCTAACCAGATCACAATACTAGACGTTAATAACAAACCTCGTGTACATTATTTTCTTCAGCTTATGGTGTCACTGTGAAATATTATACGGCGAAATAGCGGTTTGCTGTGAAGTAGGAAAAAAAACGAAATTTCTAGTTTTATTCAGATCTTTCAAGGTTTCAAGAGGTTATGAGTCCGAAGAATACAATTTGAGAAAGCGACCTGTGGGAATGTGAACGCGATTGAGAGAAAACGGCTGAACCGAATCGGCGCAAATTTCATATTTAACCAGTAAATTACACGAAAATCAGGATATGAGTAAAATCAGTTCAAAACTACTATAGTTATTGTAGTGATAACAATGCCTTTTTACTTTCCTTGGCTCTACGAAGTGGAAAGGAAAGTTATGTAATCGGCTGAAAAAAAAATTTTGAGTTCTCTTCAGATCTTCACGTTTCAGACCCCCCTGAGTCCAAAAACCACTATTTGGGAAAATGGTCTGTGTATGTGTATGTGTGTCTGTGAACGATTTTTAGAGAAAACCACCGTACCAAACCAGCTCAAACTTGATATCTAGCCCGGAAGTCACTATGGGACGCCAAAATAAAGGTATGAACACAATACACCGAAATTTAACTATAGTTATCATAGTGATCAAAACAGTAAATATTTTTTTTCTCAAAAACGGCTCCAACTATTTTGATTAAATTTTTTGTATTGATAGCTCCCAATATGGCAATTATACCATAAAATTCCCATTTGTGGGAAAATGACGAGAGCAGCACAATAAATTACCAAAACTTTAGACGAAATCGATTTTAGAGCGGTTTTTAGAGAAAACAACCGTACCAAATCAGCTGAAACATGATGTCTAGCCTACAGGTTATCATGGGACGCCAAAATAAGGGTATGGACAAAATCTACTGAAAGTTAACTATAGTTATCATAGTGATCAAAACACCAAATTTTTTTTTCTCAAAAACGGCCCTAACGATTTTGATTAAATTTTTTATATAGATAGCTCTCAGTACGACAATTATACCATAAAACTCCTATTCGTGGGAAAATGACGAGAGCAGCACAATAAATTATCATAATTTTCGACGCAAAGCGTTTTTAGCGCAGTTTTTTCTTTATAAACTCCGCCGGAATGTTGGTAAAATGTTGAAAAAAATTGGAATTGTAGTTCAATCCAATACCTAAAGGGTGAGTGTTTAAAAACGCTCATGAAATACATGGGGCTCACTCCAGAAATTCCTGAATTTCAACTACTGCCGTTTCACTTACTACCAGCTCAAAACGTTTTTACCCAATAACTCGGCAAAAGTAATTACTATCCTTCTTGAAAAAATTTGTGTTTACACCTCATTAATTACCTGTGTACCAGTTGCTCAATAATGGTCCTGGAATGAGTACGAGCAGCACAATAAATTCTGGAGCTGTAAGCGCTGCCGGTTCCTGCTGCCACAAAGCGTTGTTTGATTAAGTTCAAATGAACTGAGTGGTAAATGAATTGATTAAGTGGACAAAGCCATATAAAAAGTGAATTGACGTAGAGCTAAGGAAAGTTGTGTTTTGCAACGCACCAGATATTTTTTCTCAAACATGGCACTAACGGATAGATCAAATAATGAAATTGTAATATAAATTTGTTCATTATTTGAAATGAAATCAGCAAACGTTTCCGATAAAATTTATTTTAGTGCAGTGTTTATTGTGCGTGTGTGTTTGTGAGGGGAGAGGAGTATCAATGGAATTTGCAGTTTCTCGTACGTAAATACTAGTTTTGGTACGTTATTAACCAAGATGTCGTTGGTGGACGTTGAATGATACAAGTAAGCCTTAGTACGTAGGGCTGTGGAAAATCGTATAACGCATCGACGGACTCCGCGCGTTGTTGAGGAAAGTTAGGCGACGCCTTCTTCTGTTGACGAGGTGAACTCGAGAGGAGTCGAGATAAGGCGAAGGACTCGCTCTTCGGAAGTCGGCAAACATTTGCTGAATTGACCTAAGAGAACGGAGCGAGAAAAAACGTTGACGAAGAATAAATTAGAACACACTCCGTTATCCGAGTTGCCTTGGGAACTTGACTACGATCATCTCACCGGCGCGGTGAAACCCTGTCCATTGCCATTTTTTTCAAGGGTTTCCGTAGTTCGATTGACGCGGATTCAAACCTGAGACACCACACGTTTTAGCGAACTAGGACTACGTAAAGAATGTCTGAACACGAAGTGACGTATGCGAGTGGACAAGTGAGTAACGAGCAAAGGGGAATTTTGAACGATGAACATAACGAATCTACCATTTCTATTCACATTGAGCGACAATAATCGTCAATCCGGAAGTGTATATCGAGGCGAACAAGAGTCTCATCCAAGTGGGAGAATAATATCTGAACAGTGAAGTTTACGCACCATGCGTTGGCCGTTAACGTATGTTTATGCGCAGCCTTGTGCGGCTGTTTGGAATGAGCTAATGTCAGTATACGAAGTAAACGAATAAAATTTGTTTGAGCGCGTGAGCGCTCCTCCGTCGGGGCTACTCCGCCCAAACGAGTATGTGCAGACTGAGTTGGGACCAAACAAGTTCATTTAATAGTTGAGTCCTCAGATGCAAACAATTCTTTGTTCATTCATCCCAGGGGATAACATCAGGGCTCAAGACATCAACATGACGTTTGGGTTAGATAAATGCGGTGCACAACATTAAAACATTAACTCAGAATGCCCAGGAGACTGTAGGGGAGTGGACCTAGAATCAGGGGCTGTGACCGCGTTTCTTAGCAGTTACCTTCTTCGCGAACTCTGCAAAATGGTTATAGGTGCGTGCTTTGTAGCAGTCAATGCTGCTAAGTTTGGTTGCCCTCCCAACAACCGTCGCTCATTATTGTAGAAACTACCCGCGCATAGAAGTCGGCCTTGTAATGCCTGCCACAGGGATTCTCTGAGCTCTCCGCTTCCACAAAATTTCGCCAGCCTTGCCATTTGGCTCGTTTGAGTGTAGCTCTGGCATCGAGTTCACGAGTGCGTTGGTGCATCCTTCTGACTCTACTTACACTCTTGCTTGAGGGGATTAAGTTCGTCAGTCCACCATGGGACTTTGATTGCGCAGTGCTTCTGTTGCCCAAGTACAGAGAGCCCAGCAGGGTGCAGTGCTGTGGTAAGTATGTCCACCTTCGCAAGTCGCACTATGAGCAAGTCTGTAGCAAGCAGTTCACCTTCCAGAACCCTAGATAAATTACGGCCAGTCAGCATTTTTTGTGCGAAGTCGCTTTTCACGCGCGTCTTTGCAGAGAATATTGTCATCCGCAATGGCGAAATTTTATAACCATGAGATCCCTCTGCGTTGCACTGGGTACGACTCGCCACCCCCGCAATGTGAGTAATAGGGTGTGAGACTTGGCTGTGTTCCATGCACGACTTTCCTCCCAGCGCCTCAGTCACGGGGTCGTTGGAAATAATCAGTTGTACATGGTGAGCAACTCTATATACCACTCGCCCGCCCCATCCAGAGTCGGGGATCCCCCACAATGGTGATCTGGCGTTTGCGTCGGCACAGACTATGCAGGGTCGTCCTGCTAGGGCTCGCTCGAGTCGAGTGGCTGTCGGTAACTGGTGCCCCGAATTGCCTGTAAAATGATAATACAACTAGCTCCTAGCCACCAGCTCGGATAAGCACAGCCGCCAAGTAATGGCTGCTCAGGTGGGTGAGTTACGAGCATGTCTATTGACGGGTCAATGCAGGCCACTGCAGCCTTGGCTCCCGTTCTTGCTCCAGCCGCCACTCATGCATGTGATCCCAGACCAAGCGTTGTGGAACCTATGTACGGTTCTTGTATGACAAACATATCAAACATAAATTAATACAGACAAATGTTACACGACTCAAACAAATGAACGGTAACAGTCTTTGTTGGGTGCAAGAATGGGGGAGCTGAGGATCGCAACAAAACTGAAACTCGGTGAGCGTGAGGAGGACTGTATTATACGTGCGTGCGGAATTGAGTTGAATTAAAATTGAGGTGAGATGGAGTACAAATGGGCGACACAAGGGCAGTACTCGGAAGGCGTGAACTGGCACGGGCAACTATATGAGAAAGTGAGAAGTTACTGCGGTGATAGTTGGAAGCAGAATGATTTTAGAAGAGCTCTGTCATCGATAGGAAAATGAAATTGGGAGAAAGAAATAAAGAAAGGGGAAAACCTAGAAAAGGGGGCTGGGGGGCCCGCAGGTGAGGGGCAGGTATGGAAATAGTTGGAAACAATTAGGCGGTTGGAGAGAAAATGACGTGGGGAAGTCCGAGGTCAAAGACTCTGACAACTTCGACGCTTTGCGTCGAACAGTCTTATTTAAGCAATTAACACATTTGCCATCTCCGTCTAAGTAAATTCATTTGGAATCATTCATTAGACACACACGGAATTATATGCGCTCAAAAGAAAAACACACATAACACTGAAAACATCACCTTAAATCAAGCAAGGCTTGTCCTATCATGCCAGGAGGGTGTGGGAGGGCTGTTAGAGGATTTAAAGTTGAAATTGCCACTCAAGAAGGTTGCTATTATTAGAGATAGACGATATCCCGCTAGATGGAGCTAACCAACCCCCTCTCACATGACCGCAAGCTGCTGATAGTACAAATTGACGCTACTGAATGAAACAAAATCTAATGGCGCGTGATATCAATTAATGTGTGGATGTTCACAGTATAACTGTATACAAATGTCTGCCATTCTGATAGATAGCTGTTTGACGCGTCATCAAACCTTAGTCAAAATGTCAATGTGCTTCATCTTTCCTCTGTCCCTGTTCAATGGTCCTTGGTTTCCTCCTATCACCACTATCTCCCCTACGTCCAACACTAACTGCAAAGTACGTCACCGCCTCTGGGCCCAATTAACATTAGAAAATAGGTCGGAAACCTCTGAAATGCAGTTCTTCTTCCTTGTTATTTTTGAGCTTCTGAGAATTTTATGAATAACCGCTATTGTCAACCATTTTCTGACACAGCCAGGGATTTTAGAAGGGTCAGTTGCCGCCTTAATTCAGAATCTCCATTTTTCATCCTCGTGGAGCAATGGTGCTGCTAGAAACCAATGCCATCCTAACACTTCGAATGATTAAGTTGATCAAGCATGGAGGACCCGCCAATACTTATGTTTGGGGAAATGGTGCGAGTGCGTGTAGGCAGACAACGGTTTGGATAATTCTATTGGCTGCCGAACTTAACCATCCAGAGATCAACGCACACAACCGCTGAAACCTAGTTCGATAGCTGCTCCTCGGAGGGAGAAATACTGAGCCAAAAGAAGCCGCTCGAATGGGTCAAGAAGACGTTCATTAAGGATAGCAGCAAGGCGATGAGTGGAGCGAGCTCAAGGAAGCGGTGTCTAGGAAGTTAACCTGATGTACCGCCTTCTGGAGAATCGCCTGACTGCCGTCCCAATGAACCTAATGGACGAGGCTGTACAGTTCGAAGAATAACGGACTCATTAATCACCAAGTTTCCGGCAACTCACACCCAACGAGTCATGAGCTCAACTGAAACGGTCTCCTCGTAAAGACATTAAACCGAAGCAATTGAATTCCGACGCCAACCTTCTTTATGGCTTTTGATTCCCTTTGCGTCTAGTAGAGTTGATATGTAATCGTGATCGTTTGAGAGTCACTTCGTGAACGATCGAAATGACTTAACTCGCCGTTGTCCCTTCGAAATGGTGTACGTTTTTATGGGGAGAATCAATCAACGTACGTAAATTGCCTTTTGTCGAATTGAATCAACTGGTCGAGAAAAGTGACGCAGCCGCTTTGATAGATCCTAAGTGTTGAATTTTCAGCTCATCTTGGGTTTACAAATGGGAGGACGGCTAATGATTTATCTGCCAATAAACTGATTCTCGTTCACACAATTACCCGTAACCGTTAATCATTTGCTCTACCGTTTGACGTTCCAGGGAACAAGTATCACGCTGAAGGGGGAGTGCAGTATATCATCGACTCGGTTCTTGGAGAGTTGGACGCAAACGAAAACAGGAGGTTGGTGCAAAGTACAAATTATTTGTTACTACATCGAATTTCTGTGCTTCAATCCCTTTTAACGCTTCCCCTCATTATACACCCCCCCCCCCCGCAAAACCCCTAACTCGAGTGGGAATTGTGGACATTCATTCCAAGTAACAGAATGGCGATATTACAGTGTTGTCAATGCCCCCTAATTTGAGTTACTAACGCTTAAATGTGGATTTCGACAGTCAGGTCATCACGAGTAACAAACTGAACGCAGCATAGCTGCAAAAGGACCCCGCAGGGGACAGGCCAATGCCCTACCGTAAACAAAGAGGAAGGGCTTCGCCTTCACATGAAAATGCTAAGCAATCATAAAAATAAATTCGATTAAAGGTGAGATCTTTCGAGGAATTTCGCCATTAAACTCTCCCAGTGCGTCCTTAACATCTTAGTGTCCGTATTCGAGTTTAAATATCTGGTGCGTTGCAACACACAACTTTTCTTAGCTCTACAATTCACTTTCCACATAGCTAATTCTATTTAATGGATTCATTTATCACTCAGTTAATTTGAACTTAGCGCTTACAGTTCCAGAATTTATTGTGCTGCTCGTACTCATTGCAGGACCATTATTGAGCAACTGGTACACAGATAATCAATGAGGCTGTAAACACAGATTTTTTGAAGAAGGATTAGTAATTACTTTTGCAGAGTTATAGTGTAAAAACTTTTAGAACAGATAGTAAGCGAAACGGCGGTAGTTGAAACTCAGGAATTTCTGGAGTGAGCCCCATGTATCTTATGAGCGTTTTTAAACACTCACCCTATAGATATTGGATTGGACTACAACCGATTTTTTAAAAACATTCTACTAACATTCCAGCGGAGTTTATAAGGAAAAAACCGCGGCAAAAACGTTTTTCGTCGAAAATTTTGATAATTTATTGTGCTGCTCTCATAATTTCCCACAAATGGGAATTTTATGGTGTAATTGCCTTATCAAGAGCTATAAATATAAAAAATGTAATCAAAATCGTTAGAGTCGTTTTTGAGAAAAAAAATTTGGTGTTTTGATCAATATGATGACTACAGTTAACTTTCGGTGGATTTTGCCCATACCCTCATTTTTGCGTCCCATGGTAACCTGTAGGCTAGACATCAAGTTTCAGCTGATTTGGTACGGCTGTTTTCTCTAAAAACCGCGCTTAAATCGATTTCGTCGATAGTTTTGGTAATTTATTGTGCTGCTCTCGTCATTTTTCCAAAAATGGGAATTGTATGGTATGATAATCCTACTAAGAGCTACCAATATAAAAAATGTAATCAAAATCGTTAGAGCTGTTTTTGAGAAAAAAAATATTTGGTGTTTTTATCACTATGATAACTATAGTTAAATTTCGGTGGATTTCGTTCATACCCTTATTTTGGCGTCCCATGGTAACCTGTAGGCTAGACATCAAGTTTCAGCTGATTTGGTACGGTTGTTTTCTCTAAAAACCGCGCTTAAATCGATTTCGTTGAAAGTTTTGATAATTTATTTTGCTGCTCTCGTCATTTTTCCACGAATAGGAATTGTATGGTATGATAATCCTACTAAGAGCAATCAATATAAAAAATTTAATCAAAATCGTTAGAGCCGTTTTTGAGAAAAAAAATATTTGGTGTTTTGATCACTATGATAACTATAGTTAACTTTCGGTGGATTTTGTTCATACCCTCATTTTTGCGTCCTGGTAACCTGCGGGCGAGATATCAAGTTTGAGCTATTGTGGTACGGTTGTTTTCTCTAAAAATCTAAGACCATTTTCCCAAACACTGTTTGTTGGACTTAGGGGGGTCTGAAACATAAAGATCTGAAGAGAACTCACAATTTTTTTTTCCAGCCGATTACATAACTTTCCTTTCTACTTTGTAGAGCCAAGGAAAGTAAAAACTTTAGCCTTTAAGTCGGAGTTGGTGAACAGTCCAGAGTTTATCCCTCGTTGAATAGTCAAAGTGTAGGTGTAGTGTAGTTGTTAAATCAGCAAGATTTTTTTGGCACCTTTTGTGCTCTGGAATTGGTGACTTTCGTGAGATTTCGTCGGTGGAATGAATTTGGGTGGAGCTGTCAGTTTGCGGAGAGGAATCTGAAAATATCTGGTGCGTTGCAACACACAACTTTCCTTAGCTCTACAACATAATTCTCTTATTGAGAGCTATCAATATAAAAAATGTAATCAAAAGTGTTAGAGGCGATTTTGAGAAAAAAATTTGTTGTTTTGATCACTATGATAACTGTAGTTAAATTTCGGTGGATTTTGCCCATACCCTTTTTTTGGCGCCCCATGGTAACCTGTAGGCTAGACATCATGTTTCTGCTGATTTGGTACGGTTGTTTTCTCTAAAAACCGCGCTTAAACCGATTTCGTCGAAAGTTTTGGTAATTTATTGTGTTGCTCTCGTCATTTTCCCATATATGGGAATTTTATGGTATAGTTGCCATATTGGGAGCTACCAATATAAAAAATTTAATCAAAATCGTTAGAGCCGTTTTTGAGAAAAAAAATATTTGGTGTTTTGACCACTGTGATAACTATAGTTAAATTTCGATGGATTTTGTTCATACCCTTATTTTGGCGTCCCATGGTAACCTGCCGGCGAGGTATGAAGTTTGAGCTGATTTGATACGGCGATTTTCTTTTAAAATCGTTCACAGACACACATACACACACAGACCATTTTCCCAAATAGGGGTTTTCGGACTCAGGAGGGTCTGAAACGTAAAGATCTGAAGAAAACTCAGAAATTTTTTTTCAGCCGATTACGTAACTTTTCTTTCTACTTTGTAGAGCCAAGGAAAGTAAAAAGGTTAATGTTTTTCCGACTGGGGTTTCGAAAATGCTGCAGTAAATGGTTAACTGAATTCGGACGGTCTGGCGGAGTGTCTTTTATCAAGCATAACCCACTCTTTATGCTCCACAGCTATTTCAGCAACCACCCGTTGAACGGAAATCCAAGCCAAGGTACATTGGGAAAAGTTCTCTTCTTTGAAGAATAAAAATTTAGTTTTTCAAATTATTTGTAGGCATTAAAAATTCATTAACAGTCTTGGCAATAAGATGTATTTCTTGTTCTTATTCAGAATCGCTTTGTCTTGAGCAGAAATGATTTCGTGGTTTGGGTGATACCTGTTTTAATGGGGTGTAAGAATTAAACCTAGGACATAACTTTCAGAAATCAGCGTGGATTTTTCTACAGGGCGGATAGGTTTGATGTTGCGAGGAAGATGTACCTGAAAAAATTGTAAAAAACAGGGTTTCACGATTTGGTTGGAAAATTTTGGTTAAAATATCGAGCTTGACGAGGCCCCAGAAGAAAATAATGCCCATATTCGGAATCAGATTGAAATTTCTTATAAGTTTCTATTGTACAACTTGAGACGTAGGGGTCTAAAAAGTCACGCGTACCCCAAATATTGTTGACCAGTAATATAGAGCGCATTCTCATTCTCGAGTTTACAGAGGTTGAGGATAATTGTAGAATGCCCCGCATCAGATTTTTTTCTTAACGGAAACCCTAAAATAAATCGAAATCGCGTCATAGTTCGAAGAGCTTCTCGTGAAATCGGGATCATGACATCTTCGTCAGCGGCGACTCGAACCATCGACGAGTTAGTTCACTGCATCACAACTTAGAAATGAGAACTGCATGTTTTTCTCTCGTTTTAAAAGTAGGTCACTCGGTAAGTAGTTCACTGGAGAAGTGCAAGCGAGCAAAGTCCACGACCTTTTAATTATTTGCCCAATGACACGAATCGAGTGGAGCGAGCTGTGTCACACTAACGTAATGAGGCAGGGAGAAGCCGACAACGTTCCTGAAGACCGAAGTATTTTGTAAGTTCCTACGACGGCCCGTCAGGATGGAATGTATAAATTCATACCAGAGCAGAGCACGAGTAAACGACGAGTACACACCAACGCAAACCGAAGCCGTTTGTGAAACTCCCGAGCCCCACCGATTTTCAAATTTTCACTTTGTTTTACGTAACAAACGACAGGCCGCCAGATCCATTCATATGTATATAACAAAAACCTCAGCCGAACCTCGTAATATCGGCGCTATTATTTGATGCCTTGTTTAAGGTTGTACCGAGTGTGCTGTGGAATTGTCTGAAGTCCCCTCAAGGTGAACTTATGCAGTTGATAGTATTTGGAAAAGCTTCTTGGCCACACGATAAGTTCCTTACACTGGTAAAGGGGCTGTGTTACTGCCTATTTTATGTGCACAAGTTTGGGGCTTTAGGTGGGTGATTCAACGGAAACCCGAAGGATTTTATAACAATATTACCAAATTGAGGTATCAAATGAGCACGTAGCGTTAGCCTGTGGCGAGACTCCTACAATCTAAAATAGAAATCTTTGGGCAGTGGTGTGCAAAATGGAAAATAAAAAATTAACTCCCTGAAATCATATGCCACGACCTTCACCACTCACGTTTCTAGGTGACACCATGCCATGTCCTAGATAGACATTTTACATTCAAGGACCATACTTCTGTATTTCTGCATCGATTACGGTCCCGTGCGTTCAGCTTACAGTCTCTTCTGCAAAATCCCACTACTTCCCTGCAGTACTTATCCGACTTCCCTTATCCGACCAATATGGACTTGGGCCATCGCTGTCTGGGGCACGGGTTCATCAGCAACATCAAAACGCAACCCGGTATAAACTTATCATCCACACTCCTCCATTTGTTCACAACTTGACCATTCATGATGACTTCTCACTGGAAACCCCTATGGCCCTTTTCCATCGCATCGTGTTCACATTCGCTACGCACAACCTCCACCACCCCAATCATCTGGAACAAGAAGCCTTTGCCAGACCACTGCACCAACGCCTAGTCCGTCCCCGCCATATTTTAAATATTGTAGGAATGTAGACCAGCTTCAATGTCAATAATCACTTGTACTGAGCGAAGTGCGTAACCAACAGTTTTAGAAAACAGTGCGTTCCATCACACCATTAAGGTACATTTGTATTTATAAATGGTCTTAATTAAGTTACAAAAAAAAGCGTTAAAATGCCTTAGGTACTCCAATAAAATATCTGGTGCGTTGCAACACACAACTTTCCTTAGCACACGTCAATTCACTTGTGTACATGGCTAATTCTATTTAATCAATTCATTTATCACTCAGTTAATTTGAACTTGGTCAAAAAACGCTTTACGGCAGCAAGAAGCGGTAGCGCGTACAGTTCCAGATTTTATTGTGATGCTCGTAGTCATTGCAGGACCATTAATGAGCAACTGGTATACAGAAAATTATTGAGGCTGTAAACACGGATTTTGTGAAGGAGGATAGTAATCACTGAAAAAATCAGGAAAAAACTGCCCTAAAAACGCTTTTGGTCGAAAATTTCGATAATTTATTCTGCTCTCGTCATTTTCCTACGAATGGGAATTTCATGGTGTGATTGCCATATTGGGAGCTATCAATATAAACAATTTAATCAAAATCGTTAGAGCCGTTTTTGAGAACAAAAATAGTTGGTGTTCTGATCACTATGATAACTATAGTTAACTTTCGGTGGATTTTGCCCATACCCTCATTTTTGCGTCCCATGGTAACTTGTAGACTAGACATCAAGTTTCGGTTGATTTGGTACGGTTGTTTTCTCTAGAAACCGCGCTAAAATCGATTTTGTCGATAGTTTTGGTAATTTATTGTGCTGCTCTCGTCCTTTTCCCGCAAATGAGAATTTTATGGTATCATTGCCTTATTAAGAGCAATCAATCTAAACAATTTAATCAAAATCGCCAGAGCCGTTTTTGAGAAAAAAATAGTTGGTGTTTGGATCACTATGATAACTATAGTTAACTCTCGGTGGATTTTGTTCATACCCTTATTTTGGCGTCCCATGGTAACCTGCGAGCAAGATATGAAGTTTGAGCTGATTTGATACGGTCGTTTTCTCTAAAAATCGTTCACAGACACACGGACCATTTTCCCAAATAGTGTTTTTCGGATTCAGGAGGGTCTGAGACGTGAAGATCTGAAGAAAACTCAAAAACATTTTTTCAGCCGATTACATAACTTTCCTTCCTACTTTGTAGAGCCAAGGAAAGTAAAAATATTTGGTGTTTTGATCACTACGATAACTATAGTTAACTTTCGGTGGATTTTGCCCATACCCCTATTTTTGCGTCCCATGGTAACCTGTAGGCTAGACATCAAGTTTCAACTGATTTGGTACGGTTGTTTTCTCTAGAAACCGCGCTAAAATCAATTTCGTCGAAAGTTTTGGTAATTTATTGTGCTGCTCTCGTCATTTTCCTACGAATGGGAATTTCATGGTATAGTTGCCATAGTAGGAGCTACCAATATAAAAAATTTAATCAAAATCGCCAGAGCCGTTTTTAAGAAAAAAAAAATTTGGTGTTTTGATCACTATGATAACTATAGTTAGCTTGCGGTGGATTTTGTTCATACCCTTATTTTGGCGTCCCATGGTTATCTGCGGGCGAGATATCAAGTTTGAGTTGATTTGATACGGTCGTTTTCTTTAAAAATCGTTCACAGACACACAGACCCACATACCATTTTCCCAAATAGTGTTTTTCGGACTCAGGGGGGTCTGAAACGTAAAGATCTGAAGAGAACTCAAAATTTTCTTTTCAGCCAATTACATAACTTTCCTTTCTACTTTGTAGAGCCAAGGAAAGTAAAAATTGGTAATCCTACACAGTCTTTAGCTGATGATCTCAGACCCATTCAAAATGGACAGTATTTCATCTGCTAATCCCAGATGTACATGATATTATTTTTTAATTCCTTCAATCTGTACATGTTAAACTTTAGGTTTAAAGCTAGGATTATTAATTAAAGCAGAATCGGAACGGCTGTGCATTAGACTAAATTTCTTGCACAGTATGATTGAACAGCTTGACGCAGACTCACACCTCCTAGGCCCATACCATTTGAATCATCATTGATTGATACTAGTAAACGACACGAGACATAACCTGCCTACAATGAAACAACGAAAATTGCTTCTTCTAGGCCAGGCCGGTGAGTCGAGAGGCAGCCCTGGAAGAGACGATAACTTTCGCGAGTTCTTTCAAGTAGTACAATTTGCCTCACTCTTTTCCATCCAGGCGAAGTCGTACACTATGAAAGCCTTCCTTTTCAACTCAGTATCGAAAAATACTTGGGAAACGATACCAAACAAGACGTAATTTCATCGAAACGTTCAAAGCAAAAATCCCCATACCTTGAAAGGTAAAGCGTGAAATTTTGACTGTGGGGGAGATCTTAAAACCAAACCGAAGGTGTATTATTCAGAATGAATTATCAAAAATGCTGTAAAACAAGCACTGGTTCATATTTTTTCAGATATCCTCTCGCCCTTCAGCTTTTTTTGAGCCTTTTCAATTTAAGCGAAATCATTCTTTTGTAAGCAAATATGTCCGTAACACCCTAAACCTGTTCCAACCTCATGGGAGTGGATTGTAAAAATAATAATATATATTTTCCTATTATCTGATATATTTCCTGTATTTGTATATTAGCTAACTTTCGTCCATCCTTTATTTTAGCGCATTATAATAGACGTACTTAAAAACTGACATCTTCCCAGTAATATTCCTTTCATGAAGTTAGTTGGCTTCGACATATCACCAATGACGTACAGAGGCATATTCGTTTCTTAGCAGTTGTTTTCAGGAATGGAACTGGGGAAAACAGATCCTCTTGGTCCTTTACACTTGACGGGCGTAGTAGCTACATGGCTACTTTTTAGGGAAAACACACATCAGGGAAGTTTTTTTCCCTGCATACGAGCTAGTAAATATTTTTTTATTCAAAATCATCATGCACAATTATTTAAAATGTCGTCACAGACTTCGGTCTATGCCTTCGGCGCTGAGTGTTGAGCATTTTCGAGATTTCTGTTTTTGTGTGAATCGTTATTATTGTTTGGATGCGTTCGCGCCAAATGAGATCATTATCTAGTCTGATAAGGGCGCGCTCGTCTTCCTTCCCTTTTTCATGAGAAAATTACAATCCATTCATTTCATTAGACGGACAAACGATAGAAACGCACCACTAGGATGAGTATTGAGTGTGATTATTGTTCAACTCGGTGTTTTCTAGGAATTTATTTTTCAAATTATTATTCAGCTTCGACCACAGCTCATTGGCGTAGGACATTCTTACTTTGCTTGGGTAACGATACTGTTTGTGTAATTCGATAAGCAAGGCATGTTTTTTTCCATTCCACATACCGTTCCTCCAGGCTGTGCTTATGTTGGAGTTGGGTCTGATCATGCGGGGGAGGAGGAGTTCCTGCCACTTGATCCTTGACAAGATGAAGGGGAAGGGGCCCGAACTGCATGTGGCTGACTCAATGCCTGCATTACCCTTTCAGATACTCATTCATGAGCGATCCAGTTGGGAAGGGGGAGTTCTAACTTTTGAAGCTGGAGTCTTGGTATATTACACTGATGGCTCAGAGCAGGGTGGCCTTGCAGGGGCAGGCAACTTTGGGCCGACAATTAGAGTGGCGATCCCATTGGGGTCGCTGGCCACGGTGTTCCAGGCAGAGGTGGCTGCGGTGACGGTCTGTGTGCAGCGGCAGAAGATCTACATTATGGTGGACAGTCAGCCACTCTCAATGCCCTACCCTCGTATTGTCTTCCGTCGACGCAGGTGTGGGAGTGTCTGACTAGCCTGAAGGCCCTAGCTGAGGACAACAGTGTAGCACTGTGTTGGGTGCCAGGGCATCAGAGTATAGAGGAAAACAAACGGGCTGATGGATTGGCAAAGAAGGGATTGGCGCAGATCCCAGTTGGCCCTGAGCCCTTCGTTGGGACTACCAGGAGCCACCTACGTAGAGAGATTGGCAAATGGGAGGACCGGTGCAGGGCTGCCCATTGGCAGAGGCTGCCCGGCCTTAGGCAGTCAAAACTCTTCATCCAACTCTCCAAAGGGAGGGCCAAAGAGGTGCTTGCACTGGGGAGGAAGGATATGAGGATCATATGTGGCCTGTTCACAGGTCACTGTCTGCTAAGGTACCACCTTGCGAATATTCGCAAGTGTGAAGTACAGGTATGCTGGTTCTGCGGGGTGGGGCTAGAGACGGCAGAGCATGTGTTGTGCGAATTCGACGGACTCGTGGCATCGTGCTGTCGTGTGTTTGGCAGGCCCTTTCTTCAGCCGGAAGAGGTGGCGAATGCAGAACTTGCAGAAGTCCTCCGCTTTGTGCGGGGGTGGTGGGGGCGTATGAGTGACGTCACAAAAAGTGAGACCAGTGCCGTGGTGCCTGGGAGTGGTGCAGGGGGGCCATGACCTGAGGATCATGGACGCCCTTACAATAAGCCCGTTTGTGGCCGCAGTGAGGATATCGCCTGCATCCACCGTTTTAAAATAAATAAAAAAAGGCATGTTTTCATTCAGTCATACTTAGACTTCGTTCAGTTGCTTAAAATTAGTTCCCTCAATTTATTCTCGAGTGGCTCAGTTTGTTAACAACCATTGTATCATTCTACTGAGACGTGATCCAAAGCAGGCTGCAAGTTGCCCATTTCGGTTTTCGCTTCTTCTTCTTCAAAAAAAAAAAAAAATCCTAAAGAATGTTTGGAATTTCTTATACAACTCATATGCTGATCGCATTACGACTGTCTTTTCATCAGGTTCATCTGGGCGGAAACGTTATTCTTGTGGAGATGGTGGAACGAAAGATCTGAGAACGTTCGTAACAAAATGAAGAGATTTGTGCTCTCCGGAAGGTTGCAATTGGTGAATGGCGGATGGGTGATGAGTGACGAAGCGACGCCTCATTATTCGATGATGATCGACCAAATGTCACTGGGAATCAGGTTAGTAAATTATTTTTCCCCTCACTGGATATCGTAAATTACTTTTAATTTGAAACCTGTCGAAATTAATAGGCTGTGTAGTCCTCAGCTTGCAACAAGCTAACAGCAGCAAAGTTTTAATGACAGTCCCAACTTGGCATCCCCCCCTTCCCCACCACTACTCTTGGAAAAGTTCATTATTGTCAGGTTGGATAGCTTCGATTATATCATTTAATTTTATTATTAATAATAAATTTGATGATCATTTGTCGGTCGGGGATAATAACGTTTTATGACGTTGCTCCAAAATTGACTTTTCATTTTGATTTATTATTTTCCTTCAGGCGTCGAAGACGAAATAGGTAAACTCTATTTTAAAATTAATGGCTTGTGTAACATTTCAGCGGTGTCTTGCTATCGAAAAACGTTAATATTTCTTTCCTTTAATGTAAATTACACTCACGATTGACAAAATAATTTCTGGTCGGAGGAGAGTCGTGAATTGCGGCGTACAATGCCACTTTCTGCTTGAAAGTCGCACCTTCGATTTCGTGGCATTGTAGCTCCTAGGAAAGTATCGACTGAGCGCAACGGGCAAAGGTTGACAATGGTGATAATTTTTGTTGCGTAACATCGAATTTTAGACACCTTTCGAAGCACGAAGATCGGGAAAAAGTGCTTCTTAGAATCGAAGTTATATTTAAATAATGTTGTTAAATGTTTTATCATGTTTTTGTAACTGCAGTTGGCGGGAGGGATGTTTACACGCATTTTGATTGTCAAACCGCGGAAGCATGTCAAAACAAAGTGTCTGGAAGAAGAACGCATGATGCAGTATGTGCAACGGTTATTGTTAAACCATAAATATGATTACGTAGCATCGAGGAATTTGAGGGTGGGTTTCTTCTATCCCTTTAAATAATCCATTTTTTATGGGCAGTTCCGAATAACGTGACAGTACCATACAGTTTTTATTTGTGAGAGAATGACGGGGGCACCATAAATTATCAAAAACTAAAAAGGGATTTAAGCGCAGTTTTTGTCTCGTAAGTCCCGCGCATACAATAAATTTTCAGTAAAATCGTAGACTAATAAACTACCTATGCGACGAACGTTTAATAACACTCATAAGATAATTACGAGCAACCCCAGAAATTCAAACCGCAGCCGTTTCAACTACCACTATTTCTCACATTTCTTATCCGATAATGCCAAAACAGGGAACACGATCCCTCTCAAAAAGATGGTATTAACAGCCATCTGATGGCTCAATAATGGGCGTGGCATGAGTAGGAGCACCTCAACTAATTTTGGAACTTTAAGCGCTGCCCACTTTCCACACAAAACGTGAAGTTGTGTTGTATTAAATGATGGGCCGAGTGAAAAATGGATTGGATTTGTCGCTAAAACCACGAAAATCGCTGAATGTACGCGGGACTGACAAAAGTTGTGTGATGCGTCGCACCATTTTTACTTTCCTTGGCTCTACGAAGTAGAAAGGAAAGTTATGTAATTGGCTGAAGAAAAAATTTTGAGTTTTCTTCAGATCTTTACGTTTCAGACCCTTCTGAGTCCGAAAAACCCTATTTGGGAAAATGGTCTGTGTGAGTGTCTGTGAACGATTTTTAGAGGAAACCACCGTACCAAATCAGCTCAAACTTGATATCTCGCCCGCAAGTCACCATGGGACACCAAAATAAGGGTATGCACGAAATCCACCGAAATTTAACTATAGTTATAGTGATCAAAACACCAAATTTTTTTTTTCTCAAAAACGGCTCTAACGCTTTTGATTAAATTTTTTATATTGATAGCTCTTAATAAGGGAATTATACCATAAAATTCCCATTTGTGGGAAAATGACGAGAGCAGCACAATAAATTATCAAAATTTTCGACCAAAAGCGTTTTTCGCACAGTTTTTTCCTTATAAACTCCGCTGGAATTCTTGTAGAATGTTTTAAAAAAATTGGTATTGTAGTCAATTCAATACCTAAAGGGTGAGTGTTTAAAAACGCTCATGAGATACATCGGGCTCACTCCAGAAATTCCTGAATTTCAACTACTGCCGTTTCGCTTTTTTCGACGAAATCGATTTTAGCGCGGTTTTTTAGAGAAAACAACCGTACCAAATCAGCTGAAACTTGATGTCTAGCCTACAGGTTACCATGGGACGCAAAAAGAAGGGTATGGGCAAAATCCACTGAAAGTTAACTATAGTTATCATAGTGATTGAAACACCAAATTTTTTTTCTCAAAAACAGCTCTAACGATTTTAATTAAATTTTTTATATTGATAGCTCTCAATAAGAGAAATATACCATAAAATTCCCCTTCGTAGGAAAATGACGAGAGCAGCACAATAAATTATCAAAACTTTCGACGAAAAGCGTTTTTGCCGCGGTTTTTTCCTTTTAAACTCCGCTGGAATGTTACTAGAATGTTTTAAAAAAAAGTCGTGTTGTAGTCCAATCCAATCCTCCTATATGGTGAGTGTTTAAAAACGCTCATGAGACACATGGGGCTCACTCCAGAAATTCCTGAATTTCAGCTACTGCCGTTTCGCGTACTACCAGTTCTAAAAGTTTTTAGCCAACAACTCTGCCAAAGTGATTACTATCCTTCTTCAAAAAATTCGTGTTTACAGCCTCATTAATTCTCTGTATACCAATTTCTCAATAATGGTCCTGGAATGAGTACGAGCAGCACAATAAATTCCTGAACTGTAGGCGCTCCGCTTCCTGCTGCCGTAAAGTGTTGTTTGACAACGTTCAAATTAACTGAGTGATAAATGAACTGACTAAACAGAATTAGCCATGTACGAAGTGAATTGACGTAGAGCTAAGGAAAGTTGTGTGTTGCAACGCACCAGATATTTTTTCTTCGGTCTTGCTTCGGTATTGTAGGGAAAGGCTCGTCGAACAAGTAAGCGATGAAGACGATTGTAGAGCGTGTTCAATAATTCAATGGGCCAGTCCCAACCACTTGATAATCTCAAAAAAGCTTTCATCGTATAAATAACATACTGAACTACCAACGAGATGATTTTATGAGAACGCTTCTCTCAAATTGGAGGGATGTAAAAGTCGTTTATATGTCGAAAAAAAAATGTTTTATCGAACCATTCGACAATTTATGATGTACTATCGTTATTTTTTCAGTCTAGCTACAAAAAAAGTAACTGAAGCCTCGTTACTTGTTTATTAAAAACACGTTTGGTTTTTGATCAGCATATTAACTATAGTCTCGGGGAACGTTATTTTTGTATATCTTCCTTCAATCGTGTTGACGCACACAGATCATTTCCCCTAGAGGTGTTATTCGTACTCAGCGGAGAAAAGAAAAAACCCTGCAAATTATTACACAACGGTTTATTATTCGGATAATCAGCTTGACCTAGCATTAATGCTCCGAGATCCATCCTGTTCGATTCAGCATCGAAAAATATCATAATGAAACCCAAAAAGGTCGAAAAAGAACTAAAATCGTAATATCGTAATATTAAAATAAAACAAAACGAAAGTATCTAGAAAAAACTGAATTTTAATATGAAAACATGCACACTAAATACTAATATCAAAATTTAACCAAAATTGATGAAAAAACCAAAATGAGAATGAAACGAAAGAATCTAAAAAATTGAATCGTATTAAAACCAAAACGTCGGGAAATTGGAACGGGGGCACTCGAAGCGAAGCGCGTCGTCGTTGGGTGGCCAAAGGGTCGTTGGGAGGGGAGGCGAGAGCCGCCTCGAGAGCGGTTGGTTTTGGTTTATTATTCATTCTGAATAATAACCCTATGTTTTCAGTCACGAAAATTTTTACAACCCCCCTCAAAATTTGATACTTTACGTTTCAAGACATGGAGATTCAAATTTGCAATGTCCGTCCGCCGTCCCCCGTCCCCCCGTCGTCCCCGTCCCCGTCCTCGTCCCCGTCCCCGTCCTGCCGTCCGCCGTCCGGGCCGTTTTGTGCCTTTAACGTGGTCTAAAAAATTCGTTCTTTCGCCCGAAAATCCGACTTGGTATCTAGTTGTGCCCGCCATCTCAGCAATCTGATTGGACGAAGCCGTGGTTGTAATGGGCAAAAAACGGTTAAAAAAAATTAACGAAACGCAGTACAACGCGGGAGCTACAGCGTTTCGTCGTTTGAATTCCCTCCGCCCCGCCCGTCTCATTAAAAAACCCTGCAAATTATTACACAACGGTTTATTATTCGGATAAACAGCTTGACCTAGCATTAATGCTCCGAGACCCATCCCGTTCGATTCAGCATCGAAAAATATCATAATGAAACCCCAAAAAAGAACTAAATCGTAATATTAAAATAAACAAAAAACGAAAGTATCTAAAAAAAACTGAATTTTAATATGAAAACATGCACGCTACATATTAATATCAAAATGTAACCAAAAATCGATGAAAAAACCAAAATGAGAATGAACCGAAGGAATCTAAAAAAATTGAATCGTATTAAAACCGAAACGTCGGGTGAATCGAAAGGTGAAAAGGGAGTTGAGCGGCGAGCGGCGGGAGGCGGAAGTCGTTGGGGAAGCGAGCCGCCTCGAGAGCGGTTGGTTTTTTTTAAAGAGACGGGCGGGCGGAGGGAATTCAAACGACGAAACGCTTGTAGCTCCGCGTTGTACTGCGTTTCGTTAATTTATAACCGTTTTTTGCCCATTACAACCGCGGGCTTCGTCCGATCGGATTGCCGAGATGGCGGGCACAACTAGATACCAAATCGGATTTTTGGGCGAAAGAACGAATTTTTTAGACCACGTTAAAGGCACAAAACGGCCCGGACGGCGGACGGCGGACGGTGGACGGGGGACGGGGGACGGGGGACGGCGGACGGACATTGCAAATTTGGAATCTCCATGCCTTGAAACGTAAAGTATCAAATTTTGAGGGGGGGTTGTAAAAAATATTTCGTGACCGAAAACATAGGGTTATTATTCAGAATGAATAATAAACCAAAACCAACCGCTCTCGAGGCGAGCGAGTGCGGCCTCCGGCCTGCTTCCCAAGCGACCGGTCTCTCCCCATTCGCCTTACTCTTCCAATTTCCCGACGTTTTCGTTTTAATACGATTCAATTTTTTAGATTCTTTTCTTTTCATTCTCATTATGTTTTTTTCATAGATTTTTGGTTAAATTTTGATATTAGTATTTAGCGTGCATGTTTTCATATTAAAATTCATTTTTTTCTAGATACTTTCGTGTTTTTTTGTTTATTTTAATATTACGATTCAGTTCTTTTTCGACCTTTTTTGGGTTTCATTATGATATTTTTCGATGCTGAATCGAACAGGATGGGTCTCGGAGCATTAATGCTAGGTCAAGCTGATTATCCGAATAATAAACCGTTGTGTAATAATTTGCAGCGTTTTAAAAAGACGGACGGGGCGGAGGGAATTCAAACGACGAAGCACGCTTGTAGCTCCGCGTTGTACTGCGTTTCGTTAATTTTTTTAACCATTTTTTGCCCATTACAACCACGGGGTTCATTCGATCGGATTGCCGAGATGGCGGGCACAACTAGATACCAAATCGTATTTTGGGTGAAAGAACGAATTTTTTAGACCACGTTAAAGGCACAAAACGGCCCAGACGGCGAACGGGTGACAGGGGACGGCGGACGGACATTGCAAATTTGGAATCTCCATGTCTTGAAACGTAAAGTATCAAATTTTGAGGGGGGGTTGTAAAAAATTTTTCGTGACCGAAAACATAGGGTTATTATTCAGAATGAATAATAAACCAAAAACGCTAAGATGCGAAAGAAACTCGAAACTATTTTTTTCTTCATTTGATTATGTAACGTTCCTTCCTACTTGGGAGTGTTGAAGATAGCAAAAAGAGCATAGCGGTAAATATTGGACTCGTTACAGGAGCAATAAGAGAGAAAAGCTCGCGTCATGTTGGGTATAAGCGATGACTATATTACTGACAATAATAAAACTGTACCGACGAAACTGAAGTAGTAGTTTTTATAGTCATTGCTACGTTATCTACCGATTTTCTCATTGCAGATATCTAAAGAGCATTTTCGGAGATTGCGGGCAGCCAAAAATAGCGTGGCAAATCGATCCTTTCGGTCACTCCTCGGAAATGGGAGAACAACTGGCGAAAATGGCGTTCGACGCTGTATTTTTCGGACGTATCAATCAAGACGATTACATTTTGAGGAAAGAAAGAAAAGAGATGGAAATGATCTGGAGGCCCTTCAAAGACGGAAGTAAGCGAATTTGTTGACTACGAGAGAGTTTCCGATCGTTTAAATATTATTTTATTTTTTTTGTTCGTTCTGCGATTTTAGAACGGAAACGTCTCGTAGGTAACTCTCGTTTTTAACCGGGATTCTGTTGGTTGTTACGATTGAGATGGTTGAACATTAATTTGAAATGTAATAAACAAACATTAAATAGCGCTAAGACGAATCCAGTTTCAATGTCGTGCTGACAAACGAGTAGACGTTTTTAAAACTAAAGTTTGTGCGAAGTCGAAAAATGAGGAACACAAAATTGAACTGGTTAGTTTTAGTCAACTTTGACCTTATCTTGGGAGCGCTGCTGAAGCACAAAGTAACGACCTAGTCGAATCATTAATGTGGATTCGATTTTCTCTTCTTCTGTAAACACACCCAAAATACTTTGGACGGCCTGGAAGTGGTCGACTAAATACTAAAGACCTTTCAGAGGAGCGCACCCACGGAACTCGAAGGCTAGCTCTAGATGACAGGAAGGAGGAAATTACAGGATCCAGCCTTTAGAGTAAGTTATTGGGACAATGACCGAAGCTGTGGCCAGATGAGGCCCAATTCCTGAAGTTATATCACTATTCCAGTTCCATACAGATGGGATCAGCCAGCTCCCATCACCTGCAAGTTATTCAATCGACTTTGGTTACATTTTTAGATTGCTAGAAACGTTAATGTTTTGGGCTAGATGAGAACGCATTGCTCATCATTGCCTTTAAGGAAGTCCTCACTCCCAAGTAGAACAAAGGGCCCCTAAACCGGCCACAACACTTGAAGCACTTGTGGTTGGGAATATAATTTTCAACATGGTTGCAATGAACGGAGCATAGTTTTATGTATCAACTGGTTTCTAATTAGGGTTGCGTAGTCTCCTCTTCCACTTCGCCTGAAGTTATTAGTTAGACATCCTCTTTCATCACAACAACAGTACAGAAAATGAAGCAAACGATAACACTAAAAGAAATTACTTCAGAAACAAATAAAAATAAAAATCGATTCTCAATCTAAATTGTTCAAATCTAGCCAGTTTCACACATGAGTGGCAAATGGTATTTGTATGTTTCCTTGATCGAGGTTAAACGAGTGAAGTTTTGTTATATCACTTACAAAGGAGTCGATATAATTAGCCATTTCTCTAACCACTGAGCTCTGAACTGAACTGACTGTAGAATTCAAATGCAAGATCCCAGACACAAATCGGAAGGAGAGAGGGAGTGATTGGAGAGAAAGGGAGGGCGAGGAGGAGAGAGAGGGAGGGAGAGAGAGAGAGCCAATGTATGTGTCGATGCAATCCTATTACCATAAACTTTTGAACATTCCGCCAAAAACATTCGGTAACCTGGAGCTCTCTAGTGTCCCCAATGAAGCCCAATGAATGAGCCTGAAGGGGTTTCCCACCAGGCACCTGTCTTATCTCCGAACGAAGTTCTCGAATTTCATGACACAGATGCGGTCCCTGTGCAGTCAAAACCGTGGGGGGGGGGGCGTCTGTCTGGAGTGGTCGATTGCCAATCGGTGGTGGGTGTGCAGTCTGCAGAGAGACCTGCTGTTGGCTGTGTTCCTGGCCTATCACACCATCTCGCTTTCCAGGTGCTTGCTGCCGTCCCTCCACTGTACCTCATGCTGAACTATGCTGTCCTGCAGTCCACTATCAAAGGGAGAACCTTGGACCATTACCAGGGTGCCCTGAAGTCCAGCGCTCTGGCTCCTGGACTCCGCTGATCACCGGTTCACCACTGCATTTGACGCAGTTGTTGATCTGTACGATGGGAGGCACGATGGGATGTGGGTCCCACTGCCCAGCTTCTGCACACTATCCTCCCCTGTATGCCAAACTCCTTTGTGGCAATGCAGCTGCTGTCTGGGCACAGGGCTGCGGTTCCTCTTCTTTTCCCACATCCTCTTCAGCTGCCCCCTCTATGGGGACGCTCAGTAGAGTCCCTACGCTCCCTCATGTTTGCTGGGACATAGAGTAGTACCCTATCATTCATTCGTTCCTGCCTAGTGGTGTAGTGATTATGAAATGGTCTGTAACCTCACAGACCCAGCGGATCGAAGCTGACAGAACGTTTTCGTATCGAATCTGAGCCTAGTGGGGCGGCTCACCTCAAAAGCACCATCGGGGACCATCGGCTTGACCATTTCCAAATGCTATGTTCGAGTGAAAATTAAATGAATGCCAGTCGATAATCAATTAGGGCGTTTTAATTGTAACTTCTATTAACATCATTCATTTTTTGAACAGGTTCTATATTCACCAGTGTACTTTACAACCTTTATCAACCGCCTGACGGGTTTTGCTTCGACGTTTCTTGCAAAGACGAACCTATAATTGACAACCCCCGAGTTCATGGTTACAACGTCGAATCAAGAGTAAGTTGAAACTAATACCATTGCATGGCAGATTTATTGTGTGCATAACCAACCAATTCTTGAATTTAGCTACTAAACCAATCTATTCTTCACTAAGTTCATTTGAAATTGGTAAAACATAAATTTTCCTTTTTACTAAGAATCAGGTAGCATTTAATGTTCCCCAGAAATGTATGTAGTTGCTCCAACTTATTCCACGACCATTATTGAGAAATCTGTGCACATGGAGTTTATGAGACTGTCGACATAATTTTTTTGAAAAGAATCGTATTAACTGATTAGCAATTATCATGTAAAAACTGAGAGAAATGATAATCCGCGAATAAACTGTGGTGCTCTCGTCATTTACCACAAATAGTACTATTTCGTTATTTGGAGTTGCCTGTAAGAAAAAATGTAATCAAAACCGCTAAAGCGGTTTTTGAGGTAAAAATACCTGGTGTTTTCATCATTATGATAACTATCGTCCTAAATTCAAGTGGCTGGCTTTGGGACAAATGTGACGAGGCTCAACCAGTCTTAACTTCAGGAGCCGGTCTACTTTTAGTTCTTCCCATCATATCAAACCACATCTGTTATAAACCCAAGAGCGTCTGTTCGTTCATATAATTTATTAGCATATAATGCATACCTTAAATACTGAAGTGAAGCAGGAGTCATCTTTTATGGTACTATGTCGTTTTACCGCAGTTCATAATAAGAACGCATTGTAACAACAAGAAGTGGCACAACAATTAGAACAGATTTCACATAGTATAACTGAACTTAAAAATAAAAACAGCTTTGTAATTCAGACTGATTCAAACATCACATTTCATACTGATTGATGCCATTTTTTTCTTCCTAACTATTTCCTTAAGAACAGCGAAAAAAGAAATTGAATCCAGGGCTGTGAGGTGGAGGAGTTAGTTGGTGAACTTAGAAACTCTACCAAAGTGGCTGTAGTTCTATGGAGCAAACATGCCCCTTCACCAAAACCCAGGGTCTGCTATCAGTTCGATTGCTATACAGCGCCAATTAAATTACTTAGTTTTGAGAAGCAAGGATTTTTTCAGTTACTCTAAACAGCATTTGGGATGGTGGCACTTACTTGACTTTTGTCACTGAAGTTGATGATAGGTTTTGTAGGAACTTTATAGCTTTCAATCAGTAAAGTGAGGCTTTGGATTTAAAAAAATCATTACAAGCCCTGATCATATTTTGCATCGTTATTGAAATTGTTCTTCCTCCAATGAATCATAACTGGTTTGACTATATGAGTATTTTCACTAACAGTCTGGTTAACAATTAATAAATTTGTCAGTTCTTGAATAAATATCGTAATTCAATCTAAATTTTATTTGCAGATCAGCGATTTCGTCAGTAAAGCCAGAACTTGGGCGAAAGCGTATCAGACAAATCATGTCGTGTTGACGATGGGAGGGGATTTTCATTTTATGGTTGCGTCAAGTTGGTTTACAAATTTGGACAAGATCATCAGGTAAAAACAACTAAAAGCTTCATAAAAAGGTCCACAGAGAAAACGGGGAAAGGACGTTTTTTAGTTTAGTACCCCTCAGGATACATGTTTGCCAGCAGTTGATGACAGTACTTCTTCCATTTGAAAAAAAGGCTGTGACGCATGCACACAGCTTTTTTGAAATGAGCCACATGGGACAAATCAAATTAATCAGCAATCCACTATGCAGCATGGAGGATTGTCCGAATAGAGCCCCAGGGATCGCCTGAGTCGTAGTAAGAGGATTGACCGATTGTGTCACATTATATGGTGGATCCACTGGGAGGTGGATTGTTAAAATAGTTGTTGAGAGCTACTTGTGAGGTTTTATCTGAAATAGTGGCTGAAGTGGTAGAGGTTACAAAATTAATGAAATGGTGGCAGACGACTTCTTCTGAATGGTGGTAGAGGGTTCCCCTCGCCCCCTTCAACTAAAATAGTGAATAGTGGTAAGGCAATTGTTGAAATAGTCCTTCAGCATTTGTTTGGGTTGTTGGTTTTTGGTGGTGGACTCAATCATCCTAAATAGGAATACCATTGAAACCGTCCAACTTCATATGCCTAATTCGATGGTCTAGGAGCAAGCAACAATTCTTCCACATGGACTACTGTGTTCCGAACTTTTTGAAATGTCAGAGAGAAAAACCAGTTTCTCTAAACTTTCCAAATACCATTTTTGTTGTGAAATTTTTGACAAAACCTCTTCAAGTGTGAACATTTATGGCGATATTATTTTCTTTATTCAATAAGCATCATTCAATAATGCCAATGTTTAATGCCTCATTATTATGTTTATTGAGGAGATCTTGAGTAGATTATTAGTCTCGCAGTCTCGCCTCCTCAGTCGTCATAGCAAAGATACCACCATGCTGAGGCATTCAAGATTTCAATTTACTGATCAATGAAAACCAAATTGTGTATGTCTTGCATGTAACACATTGTATATCCGCTATATAAGCCAAAGTACCCCGTACTACTTTTTTTGTTGTCAAATTGTTCATCAAAAACCATGAGTTGGCTTGTTTTAAACAAGTGTTACCAATTTGGGGACTTCCTCGTAACTTATTCTTGGACGTCAGAAGTTACCTGACAAATAGGACTGCAGACATGTCCAGAGAACGATAAAGGGTGCCCACAGGGCTCAATCTTCAGGCCAGCACTTTGAAACGCCTTCTTCGAAGATCTTCTTAGGAGCCACATAGATACTGACGGCGAGCTATATGCTTATGTGGGCGACTTGACTGTAAATCAATCCACCAAATCGTGGCAAAAACCCATTAGGTGCTCCAAGCTGAAGGTGGCTGCGGGAAAATCTTTACCTTTTAAAAGGAAAATTAAATAGCCTCAATATGTTTTGGTGGCCACAGGCTCCTTCTTGAGAAGCAAGTCAAGTACTTAGGAGTGAATGTAAGTGAGTGGTGGCGTTTCAACCTACACCTTCAGATCCTCATTATGAGTAATTAGCAAGGCCACTGGGGCTGTGTGTTACTGTGACCGAATCCTCCTACACAAGGTCATTTACTTTAACAAGATTGGCTGCTGTCCCTTTGTCTGGGATAGCAAACTCACAGTCAATCTAAAGAGACTACTGACCCAATCCCAGAGTGCTTCGCTCCTGTGGATCACCAAGTCCTATAAAAACTAAAACCACTGTAGCGCTCCAAGTGATCATTGGCCAGTTATCTGTTGATTTGGCCATTGAATACATGGTGGACAAGTGGAGAGTGAAAAGGGAGCTTCCCCTGCTTTGGGCTGAACTATGTATTGTAGAGGTCGGGGCTGATCTCAAGGTCTCTTGAAGCTTCTGATCTCTTGTAGCTTTCCAAAAAAACCTCCACCAAATTTTTGGCAAAGACTCCTATTTTCAGGGAACAGCCAACCAGGCACAAGATGGCCAAACATAAAAAACGAGAGAATGATCATTAGATAAATGGAAAGTGATATGGAAATCCTCGTCAAGGGGCCGTGACATGAATGAATTGTTTCCTTAGAGCCGTGAACATCTTAGGAGAAAGTAGGTTGAGTCAGACCATTGGATGAAATGGCAACTTCACTGAGCAGCTTCACTTCTTTCCTCTCAAAGACTCTCCATCCTGCATGTCTTGCTCTTCCAAAGCAGAGGAAACAAGAAAATATTTTCTGCTCCACTGCAGTACCTACAACAGTGAGCAAAGGTTGTTGGGAGAGCATCCATACCTTCCAGCTTTGACTGCTACTAAGCTTATAACTGTTTCACCAAGTTTGTGAAGAAGGTTATGACAAAAAACTGAGGCCACCGTTGATCTCTTCCTTTGAAACTTGCCATCCAAGTACATAGTTAGATCAGGTGGGAAACCAGATTAAAATCTTCTCCCACATGGTTTGGATTTCCCAGGTTCATATCTCGACGTGGTAACACATGGACAACTGCTCTCCACCAGGTGACTGGCTATATTATACAACCTGCTGTACCTTCACAGGTCTGGTTAGCTGATTACTGAGTGAGTGCCTGAGCTCTTGCATGCTGACGACCTCCATGACTTTCTCCTTTGAGTGTTAATGAATAGTCATTTTGACAAGAAAACAGATCTGTGTTTTACCTATCTATTCTTAAAGTTTGTTTATGACAACTATTTCTATACCTATATGTTAAACAGTGATGTAAGTCAAAATATACCAGTAAAAAGAATACTCTTACATTTTGAACTATTTAATTGAATTGCCACAAAATCTTTTTCCAACAGTTTGGCTTAAACACACGAAGAGTTTTCAATTGACCAGTAACTGAACAAAAATGTTATAGTACTTCATTAAAATTGTATGTTGGTGAGGAAAGTTGTGTAATGAGTTGTACATACTATTTGGCTTCCACTTAATTTGAGAAAGTCGGTCGTTGTGTTCAAGTAATTTTGGTTGTTTAGTATGACCGTGTATCACAACTTTTGACACTTTTAATCAGCATCGATTTATTTGTGTTGAGTTTGCATCTGATTGTCTATAACATTAGTTGTGTACTCAAATATGACCTGCATCCATGAAACTCTCACTTTTACAAACTCATACCAACCGGATATTTGTTCTATCGATAAAAATTAGATTGTAGTATTATTGCTTTGTAAATATGTTGCAGCTATGTTAACCGGCAATACGACGACGTAAATGTCTTATATTCTACACCTGCTTGCTATGTAAAGGCATTAAATGACTTGAACACGACCTGGCCAATCAAGTCGAATGAAGATTTCTTCCCTTATAGTTCATACGAGAAAAGGTTTTGGACGGGGTATTACACTTCACGTCCCACGCTCAAATACATGATTGCTCAAGTTAACAATCTTCTTCAGGTACAGTTTAGTACCTAATAATAATTCCTGTTTCAAATTTGATATGCCTTTAAAGTGAAGTTCAATATTGAGTTACACGTGGTGGTAACGAAAGGAAGTGGCTAATGGACAGCAGTTGGTCTTGCACAGATAATATCATTCAATGTCGAACTATATCATTCGGTAAATTGTGAGGAGAGTGGCCATAGGGAATTAAGCAACTGAGCCAGTGACAATTCAGCCCAGTGTCGACTAGGGAAGAAGTTCTCATATATAGCTATCCATATATTCATACGTTTCGTTGTTACTTTTTTCAACATGAAGATAGATGAACCTTTCCTACTCTTACTACAGGGCTTTTTAAGTTGGACTGACGTAAAATTCTCTTACGTGACAGAAAACGAATAGTTATGAGATGGATACAGCACCAGTAAAGAAATAGAAGGTTATGTCTTAGATGTCATAAATGGGCCTTGGGGTTCTCCCAGCATCTTTAACATCGAATTTCCAATACATAGCTTACTCTGCTTTTTTTGGAACTGAAACAGGGAGAGAAAGAACTGATGGTGCGCTACTTCCATGACAGCCCAGAGGCACTTTCTTACGATCCAAGCCATTTTTACTTTCCGCTACCCGAAGGGAAGGAAAGTATAGTAATCGGCCCAAAAAAAAAATTTGGGTTTTCTTCAGATCTTTACGTTTCAGACCCTACTGAGTCTAAAAAACCTAATTTCGGAGCGAGGTCCGTGTGTGTGTGTGTGTGTGTCTGTAGTTCGATTTGCGGGAGAACGGCTGATCCGATTGAGCTGGTTCTTTTTTTGTTTTGTTTGTTATTTTTCGTAGACACCAAAATAAGGTTATGGACGATTTCTGCCGGCGGGAAGGGGGGGGGGACGAAAATGTACCAAAAACTAGGGTTTTTCGCATTTTCTCGAAAACAGCTCTAACGATTTTGATTAAACTTTCAAATTATCTTCTACCTAATCAATGCCTAACTTTTCTTCTCCATACATATCTCCATGAAAATACGGTGAACGGAGATATAGGCCCATGAAGCAAAAACAGGTTTTTACGCTTTTTGGCAAAACGGCTTCGGCGATTTTCACCAAACTCACAGGATGTTTTCAAATAGTTAATACCTACATATTGTTCTGAATAAATGTTCCTCTGACAGTCCATTGAGCAGAGATAAAAATCAAAATGTGTCGAAAATAACGTTTTTTCGAACACTTCCGTAAATTCCAGGGTAACTGCTTCACCAGATGTGATAAATCCTAATGGAGTGTCTTTTAGTCACCCATACCAACATTTCGTTCTCTATAATTATTTCTGTATATATATGTTGAACGGAGATATAAGCCAAGTTAACTCAGAAAAGGAGATTTGTCGAATATTAATTTATCGGTATTCCAATTTTCTCAGAAACGGCTCTAACGATTTCGATCAAACTTATGAAGTACTCTCAGCTAACTATTCCCTACATTTTGTTCTCCATAAATGTTTCTGTAGAAATGCGTTGAACGAAGATATAGCGCCCGCCTGTGTAGCTGGTGTTCTAACTTAAAGGGGTGGCGGAAAGTCGTGTGTTGCTACGCACCAGATATTTTTATTTTTAATAAGCTCCTTTGTCACGACAACCTCACAAAGGACCTACTGTAGCGATGTTGCTTGTCTAATAAAATACGTACATATCAGCCCTTCTTAAGAAACTGAGTATGTCTTTCATGACTTCCGCTGGGGAAAGTGTTTGAAGCGTCCGTCTTCTAAGACAGGGCACACAATTATGATGTACTCCCCCGTTTAGTCCTTTTTGCTGCACAATCTGCATTCAACTGCCCCTGATTTTCCCACCTTATTTTGGTATCTAAGTCTCAGGCAGTTGTGTTGCGTCATCAACCCCAAGCTTTCATTTCGTACTACTAAGCTCATATATATAGGCACAGCTATAGTGGTATTGTACTCCTAAGAACCCTCATTGTTGTGACAAAGTGGTGAATGGTTATCCAACCAGATTTTGTACACAAAACGTTTAATACAAACAAATGATGGAAATAAATTTATCGTTGAGCTCGTAAACATAAATAGAAAATAAAAGTTACTGCTCATGAAAAGTGAAAGGAAAAAGAATCTGGTTCGTGATTCTACTTTGTCTAATAGTCCTTCGGCTGTATATTAGTCCCGGTATGGTGTTGGTAGACGTTTTCTGAGTATGTCGTCCAGGTATGACGCTGGTAGACATTGAGTACAGGACTTGCGGGATACTGCGACTCGAAGAGAGTGATAACTGCACGTTAACTATGAAAGTTTCACTGCAAAGTGAGGAAATGGCAAGGAATAACTAATATAAGCAGTTTTAACGTGCACGTGGCAGTACACGGATAGGTAGAATTGGGAATGGAAAAAAAAAAATGGCGCATGGAGCTGGTGATGGCTGGTGTCTTGACGTCACTCACATCGAAACGAAATAAAATATAACACTTCTGAATGAATAATTTACTGGATATTACAAGTGGTGTAGCTGCCTGAACACTCATGTATGAGTGAGCTTCAAGATGAAGCGCTGTGGTCATTCTCATAAATGTAAAACGTTTTTGAACAATATCTGTTAATATTGTTTTTGCCCCAATGCATGAGATGTTTTGAAGCAAAAAAGACCTGAAAAACTGTTAGTTATTCGTTCAACCAGTTAAGATAGCCTATAATTTCAGGTAGTGAAAAAAATGGGCGTTTTCACTAATACGTGGAACTCGGGTGATGAATTTGAGATAGAACGGGCCGTAGCTCTTGCTCAACACCATGACGCCATTTCTGGAACACAGAGGCAACACGTAGCGTCTGATTATGCACTGTATTTGAACGAAGCTGTTATTCGAGCAAACGACATAGTCAATAGAGCGTACAGGTATGTAAGTTGCCAACCTATTTGTCATTTTTAATTTGATGTATAATTATACACATTCATTCACATGCATAATGAATACAGACCTCCAAAGATGTCACATGTATGGCCCAATTTAGGCGTGTAAGGTTGCAGTGTGGATTAGATATTATGTGAACGATTAAACTTCCTGCTGGCACAGCACCAGCTCCTCGAAATTTCTGGGAAGCTTATATAAATTACATGGATGCAATAGGAGTGAAAGTTAGAGATAAAAGGGGTTGTAACAGCAGAAAACCCTTCTACCTCTCATTAAAATTGAACTGCATCTCGCTCATCCATGAGAGAAGCACATCTCAGCTTTCAGCACTCGTTGGTTGTCTTCTCCAGTGTAATCCTCAGTCAGGTAGTATCGGGAATTTCAGCACTGTACTTAATACATGGAAAACCATAATGATAACATAACACAGTTTTTAAACCTTCCCTTAATGAATTTATTCCAAAGGCTTTGGTTGAATTTTCGTTCATAGTTAGGTCGTTATTATTATTTATTGGCTGTTATCATGCTATTAGTGCTATTTAGGGAGTCTACAGTCACGGTTATCTGTACTGGACATTTAGATACCCTAAAGTATCTTCATGTTATTGTTGTTCCTTCTCGAATAGTCAGAATTATCATACAAATATGAAAAATGCTTGTTAATCAAGCTAATGATGTCTGAGAAGTTGTTAGTATCCTGCATATATGTTACGTTTCCTCACATTACGAACTATAACAAATTCATTTAAGTCTAACTGTGGTTTAACATACTGTGTATAATTTGGTTGAAATTGTAGTGACTTGAGACAATTAACTTCGTGTTGCAGGTCTTGGGGAGAAGTTACTGAGCCGAAGCATTCGTTTTGTCTATTTAGGAACATCAGTGAATGCCACGTTACTGAGCGAACTCGCAAATTTGTAGTATTTGTATTCAACCCTTTGAGCAGAGTGACAAATATGACAGTTCGCCTTCCATTTGGATACAATAGTCTACAAGTCTATGGTTATATGGGTAATTACAACTTGCTAGAATTACGTGTCGTTCAGAAATACGTGGATACATATTTGCTTCTGTTATGACAACATAATTTGTGGGATTTCAGTCGTTTGTAAAGATACAATGACTTTTGTGTTCTCTTTCCGTAATTTTCTTTTCTTCCTCTATGTGTGTTGTATGTTTCCTGTAAAAAAGCAACTGAATTGTTTCAACCTTCGAGTTTTTGTTATACAATGTAGACACCGTATTGTTCTTTGAGGCGTGCAAGGTGCATTTTTTCATGTCAGCTGTGGCAGTTCATCCTACTTCACACTCTAATACCTCTTTGGCTCATAATATCACTGGCCAGAATACATCTTTCTAGGTAACTACTGTTTGCGCAGGCCGTATTAGTTGAAATCTTGAGCTCAGGCTTTTCCTCAGTGCATTCAGCCCAGCTCTTTGTGACCTGGAGCCTTTGTGATGGTAGCTGCGGGAAAATTCAAACTGCCCATTCAGTCAGCCTCTCCTGTTGAAAAGTAGCTCAAAGTTTGTTTCCGAAGCCGACTGCGGATTTCCTTTTTTTGGACTTTCCAAAATATCTGCTTCTCACTACTCAGTTTACCTTCTCTTTTTACTTTCGTTGCTCTACGGAGTAGAAAGGAAAGTTAAGTAATCGGCTGAAAAAAAAAGTTGAGTTTTCTTCAGATCTTTACGTTTCAGACCCTCCTGAGTCCGAAAAACACTATTCGGGAAAATGGTCTGTGTGTCTGTGAACGATTTTTAGAGAAAACCACCGTACCAAATCAGCTCAAACTTCATATCTCGCCGGTAGGTTACCATGGCACGCCAAAATAAGGGTATGAACAAAATCCACCGAAGTTTAACTATAGTTATCATAGTGATCAAAACACCAAATATTTTTTTTCTCAAAAACGGCTCTAACGATTTTGATTAAAGTTTCTACATTGATAGCTCTTAATAAGGCAAATATAGCATAAAATTCCCATATATGGGAAAATGACGAGAGCGGCACAATAAATTACCAAAATTTTCGACCAAAAGCGTTTTTCGCGTAATTTTTTCCCACTGTTAAAAAATTTTTATTGTAGTCCAATCCAATACCTAAAGGGTGAGTGTTTAAAAACGCTCATGAGATACATGGGGCTCACTCCAAAAATTCCTGAATTTCAACTACTGTCGTTTTGCTTACTACCAGTTCTAACAGTTATTACCCAATAACTCTACAAAAGTGAGTATTATCCTTCTTCACAAACTTCGTGTCTACAGCCTCATTAATTTTCTGTGTACCAATTGCTCAATAATGGTCCTATAATGAGTATGAGCAGCACAATAAATTCCGGAACCATAAGCGCTACCGCTTCCTGCTGCTGTGACGTGTTGTTTGACCAAGTTCAAAGGAACTGAGTGATAAATGAATTGAGTAAGTAGAATTAGCCATGTACAAAGTGAGTTGTTGTAGAGCTAAGGAAAGTTGTGTGTTGCAACGCACCAGATATTTAGATTTCAACTTCAAGCTTTTCCCAGACCCAACCCAAAAACTTATACTCGTCTCTCAGCCCTCACCCTACTTACTTGCCCTTCGCTCTAGTCCCCACAACCCAGTTCAATTATTCAGAGATCCTCTAGTGTCTCACTTAAATTCTCATTCACACTCATATCTCTTGTTCGCTATGTTATATCAAAGTGTTAATACACCCCTATCTCACATTCATCCTTTTATTTCTCATACATCACCTCAAGCTCCTTCTCTCGTGCACTAAACAACTAGTGTAGTATCCTCATGGCCTTGCTACCTCGCTGATAAGTACTTTGGAGTCGTTGTAAGAAACACATAATTGAATTTCAGTGTAGTGTTATTTTAAAACACAAATGCGATTGGAATTTTCAGGTCAACTAATTAACGGTGATGTAATGCCTATACCTTCGCCTGTGTTGACGATACCAGGACGGCATAGCTTGGCTAGAAAGGAATACGTATTTGTGGCCACTGGGGTACCACCAATGGGGTATTTAACTTACTACGTCCAGCAGCAGACAACATCATATTCCGGAGGTTTTCATTCTTCTTCTTCTTATAACGACGATTCAAGCACTGAGGAGCCTTCCCCTTCACCGTCACCTCTCACTGACCCAACTATTGGGTTCGTCAATGTGAGTACAACTTTGATTAATCCCATCAAGTTTGTATCAACAGCCACATTAGGGTTTTCACAGACTTGAATATGGAAGAACTTAACGCTGCTGGTAACTGACCATATTTTTTCCTATTTACGTAAGTGGCACTCTTAAAAATCTTTCACCTGCTAACTTTCTGTCGGCATGGAACACAGGATTTCCTGGCTGCTACTTGAAGAAAATACATTATTTGTGAGAATGAGTGACAAAACGAGACGCATTCAATGCTTACATCCTTTCAACCAAGTCTCCTACTAATTAAAACAAACACTACATATTTCTCTCACTTTTTTTGTACAGGGAATCCAAATTGTCATTAACTCAACAAGTGGACTACTACAGTATGTGATTGTGGACGACTCTACTTGGTACTTGGAACAGAATTTTGGATTTTATGAAAGCAATCACAACGCTTGGCACTCCTCTGGAGCGTATACCTTTAAACCATCTTCAAGAGGATTGATTAAGTTTTCTACCCCTCCAACATTTACTGTTCACAAAGGCGAGTTTTCTAAGCCAAGATAAACTACTTTTCACTGGACGTTATTTTGCTATGTTGCCGCAACGGAGAAAATTTTGAGTGGATAATGTTCACAAGTAATTAACTCATGATGAGTAATAATAAAGATGATCTTATATTTGCGACATGGTTGGTGTTTCTGCCTCGTCGAACTGTTTTGACTAATCAGTATCAGATCGAGGGGTAGGAAAGATAGAAGGTGAAAGTTAAAGTGAACTGAAATCTTGACTATGAAATTATAATAAACCAAAAAAAAAATGCTGTTCGGCCGCTTAAAATTATTGATGAACAAATGAACAAATCGATAAATTTGAAAGTCTTTTGATTAAAATCAAATACGCCAGACCCAGGAAGGTGATGCTTGAGTGGCGGAAAGTCGCAAGACAGGGTGTTGGCACTGTCAGGTGAAAAGTTCGAGTTCTGAATGGTGATTATGCGATGGGGAAAATAGCCATGTCCCGCACTGAGTTGACTCAGAGTTTCGGGCAATTAGACTGATTTTACACAGTTCACGCTGAGAGAAGTCAAGGAAACCGACTAGCAATAGCACAATAGACGCGCGAGATAAAGGAGAAGTCGGGGAAAAAAAAGATCAGCCAGTGTGTAGATAATCCACCTCTACTGGTATTTAGTAGGTGATGAAACTGGCAGGGTTGTCAACCCTGGCATTCCTTTTGGGGCATGATTTCACGTTGAAGCCATAGGAGCTATCCTTAGGGCTCTACAGCATTCTAGAGAAGCTAAATCCTTCTTTCGCCTCTTTCGATGGAGTATATAGCTTGGAGGAATACATCCAGGGCCATCCAGCTATTCTTGGTCTCAAATATTTTTCTAATGATTGTAAGTGGTTGAAGTTTCCCACAAGCAGGATTCAACACATCTGTGGCAGGTGGAGAATGCATTGTCCCGATTGCAATATCTCCTGGAGGTGACCTCCCCCCCCCCCCATTTGTGAAGTAACTGTAGAAACTGCCATGCCAACCAAGGGCAGCCTTACTAAAGTTAACGTACCTGTTTGGTGAGTATGTCTTCACTGGCTGGTGACATACTGTGGGTGAGTGCTTTTGATGTAAAGACATCATCGTCTGGCCATTAAGTCAGTACTGGCAGTAATTTTTCTACTGGTGGAATTAACCCAACTACTTTAATACAATACAGCCTTCCTCCACCTTTTTCCTTCCTGCCATTGATCTTACCAAGCCTGAATCTACTGGAGGCATTCTCTCATTCTTCTTACCAATGTCGTAAACTACTTAGCCATTCTCAGTTATAATCTTTATTATTCAGTAGCTACCATGGTTGATGAGCATGACATGTACTACTATCATTATTACCATTAACATGATTATTACTACTATTACATTATTATTATTTTCACTATCCTCTTCATTAGATTGCAGGAATGTACAGGCAGTGCTGCTGTACTGTCAGAGTATTAGCCCACATTTCTGCTACGCACAGCAAAACCCTCAGAAGTTGCTAGCAGACACACAGTATTAAACCTGATACTTTTCCCATCACCCTACCATAGTTGTCACCCCACCAAGCAGCTATGAGCCAAGTAGCAGCCAGGTTTGTATAGATCATAATACGGAGGTACCACACAGCCAGTTTGGAGGTTATCCCAGTTTTTTCTGCATCATGGCCACGTCAGTCTTCTGCATTAGCAAGCTATGACAATCCCATAGCTATCATGAGCTTCTTCTAGGCTGCTCCTCCATTGTAGGCCATCAGGATAATAGCAACGTGATGGGTTTAGCACATCATGAATCACTTCATTGACGATGCTTCCCTAAGCAGGCAGTGATACCCGACATTCCGGAGGTCTGGTCATGAGATTGTCTCTTAACTACCGAGCTTCCTTGAGGGCCAGCCTGTCAGATAGCTATTCACCATCCCTTGCAAGGCCTCTGGTATACTATAGGTACTCTGGAGTAGGAGGAAACGTGATGTACAAACCCAATGGCTGGGCTGGGAGTTCATAGTGGGAGTATATGTCATTTAGAAACTTAGTTTTAGTACAGCATTCCCTGACATGGTTCAACACAATGTTACGTATCACATAACAGTTCCACTGTGAAGTAATGGAAGTATTTTTATTTTCAGGGAGAAGTGTCATAGAAGTTCACCAAGTATTCGACTCTTCAGTTAGTCAAGTTATTCGACTGTATGAGGGGCAACAAGCGATTGAATTTGAATGGCTCGTAGGACCAATTACTATGAGGTGAATCACATAGTTTTCTTTGGTGGTTAGAATGATGACTGAAAACAAGCAACTCAACTACGTTCTCTCGTGTGGATTCTTGAGGACACTCAAGAATTTACACCGCAGTTAATTTCGACAGTCAACAACACCACATTGCAATTTGGTACTAAGAAAAATACAATGTAGCGTACGCAAGGCACACTCATTACCATTGGCAAATATAACAGCATAATTGTAGTGATGTCTCACCTTTAGCTGCCATACATTTGACAAGTCCAAGAGAAGCATATTGATTTTATACATCACTGCTACACACCTAACGAAAGAGAATGCCATTATCTAGTTGAATCGTTCAATGAGACCAAGAAACACACCAACAAGTTGTGCTATGGGAACAACTAAAAAAAGATGAGGAGTGACTAGATGGACTGTTCATGCTCACTATCGAAAGACATGAGGGGGCAGGTGGTAACATTACTGACACAGGAGGACTGCGTTCTGGCTTTGAGTGAAGGATTTGGAAATTGTTAACAGTAAATGAAATCTGTGCAGTCATTCTTCCAGTTTCTATAATTCTCCTGCGTGCCACAGTACTTTCACTTATTAGTCTCGGGCATTGATTACTTTTAATTTGTCACATTTTAATACGTCAGTCTAGAAAAAGGCTGCAACAAATGTTTTTGAATGAAAAAAACAAAACAAAACATGTCAACGGTTTTTTTTTCATACATGATTACCGTCATAACTTTAAAATGTTTCGATCATAGATCCCCTCGCCTATATATTACGGATTTACAAGCATAATGCCGCTTGCAATGTGCTGAAATAGAGATGCTATTCAGTTCGAGTTCATTGATACTTTTCAGGGATTGTACTGCTAAAGAGATTGTCACCACCTATCAAACCCATTTGGAAACAAACGGAATTTTCTACACAGACAGCAATGGACGAAAGTTCATGAAAAGGAAACGAGATCACTTGGGACACTCTCAGTCTCACAGCAGCGGAGTAGAGAGCAATTACTATCCAGTTACTACCGCAGCTATGATTAAAGACGACTGGGCCAGGTTAACTGTTTTAACGGACAGAGCGCAAGGAGCAAGTAGCACAAAAGATGGACTGCTAGAATTCATGGTAAGATCATGAACTACCGATATCATACAGGTATTAGGAACCAGATTAGGGTTCATCAAAACCACGACAGTTTTTGGTCTCCAACTCACTTACAAAGGAACTGATATGATTTAACCATTTCTCTAACCAATATCCTATTTCCTATCTATATTGTAGGATTCAAATACAAGACTCCAGATAGCAGAGAGAAGGAGAGATAGAGATAGATAGATAGATAGATAGAGAGAGGGAGAGATAGAGAGAGAAAGATAGATAGATAGAGAGGGGGGGGGGGGGGGAGAGAGAGAGAGAGAGAGAGAGATTGAAATTGATTGAAATGGTTTATTTAAATTAACCAGGGGCAGTTAAGGCCATAGGGCCCTCTCTTCCACTGTCCCTGGAAGCATTGACCTTTTTTTCCACTTCTGGCAGCAGTTATTTATATCAAATGATCGCTTCATATTAATAAAAAAAAACAAACGAAACATAAACGTACAAAAAGATAAAAAGAAAAAAATCAAAAACTTCTCAATACAAGCGCATTGCACACCCTTTTTTTTCCTTTACTAGGCACTCGCACTGTACTTCTGCAACAGTAAATTTGAAAAAGTATTTTTAAATGCTCTCACGCTTTGCTATGGTCTGAAGGAGACGGGATTGTTGTTGTAGATGCGGATGGCTGTGGTTGTGAATGATTTGTTGAATATTGTTGTTCGGTGGAGGGGTACGCAAACTTCTCCGCAAGGTACTGTGGTGACTCAGACTTAAGAGTCCTGAACAGCATCGTTCCGATGTGCAACTGCAGCTGCTCCTCAATCTTCAGCCATCCAAGCTTGAGGAAGCATGTCCCTCTGGAGCATGTTCATCTGGTCGCCAGTCATGTCACTGAGGGCACACAAACTGTATGCAAAGTTGTGCATAACCATGGACTGGACAAGCTGATGCCTTGCCCTGAAAAGAAAGTCCACCCCTAGCTGACGGAGCTGGTACAAAGCCCCATACACCCGTCTAGAGACTGCAGACACCTGGGAGTTCCACCTGAGTGAGGGTTCAATTAACACGCCCAAGTCCTGTTTCTGGGTTATCTTCCCAGGAGCATGCCCATGCTACCAGGCGCGACCACGGGTTGTGGATAGTGGAACGGCCACGGCATTGTCCCCAGGGGCATGTCTGCGGCCAGCTGTGAATGAGGACAGCATGCTGACTGAATAAGCAGCTGCGAACAATGGGCAAAACCCAAGAGATCGCAGAAGATATCCTGAACAAAGGACTCAAGGGACTCAAGGGACTGGCATGGGAATGCCTCCATACGCTCAAGCAGATCGGCGCCCGTAACAGGCTCTCCCTCATTTGGGTGCTGGCTCAGAGGGGGCATGAGGGCAATGAAAAGGCTGACCGCCTTGCAAAAAGGGGTACAGAATCCCTACCCATCGGGCCTGAACCACACGTAGGTATGACGAAAAGTCACCTGAACCGTCTGGTTGCTCGATGGGAGATACAGAAAATGGCGCCCATTGGCATCGCCAGCCACGACTAAGACAGGCGAAAAGGCTTGTCACGCCTTCCTGTCAAAGGGCGAAGGCGATGCTGACACTCTCTAGACAAGATCTGAGAGTACTGATAAGCTTCCTCACCGGGCACTGCCCACTCAGATATCACCTCAACAAGATGGGCATCTCAGAGGCAGTGGAATGCAGACTCTGAGGTGAGGAGGACGAGACAGCAGAGCATATCCTGTGTGAGTGCCCTGCCTTGGCAGCAAAACGCTTTGAATACTTCAGTCAGGGGACCACTGAACCCCAAATCATGGCGGAATCTGCGGTGAAGGACATACTCAGCTTCCTAAGGGGGGTGGGTATGTACGACGCCTTCTACTAAGAAAGGGCCGTCACAATAGGCCCATATGCGGCCGCAGTGACAAAAAAAAAAAAAAAAAAACCACGCCCAAGTTCTTCAATAACGACTCATATATGAGCGTCATACCACCCATTTCGATCTGTGGAAGCTCTACAACATTAAGCTGTGAAAGCAGTCTTGAGTACCCCATCACCATGGCTTTGCACTTAGACGAGTTTATCACCATGCCGTGCGATGAACACCATGATAGAAGGCCAGCAATCTCAGCGTTCAATGTCTCTATTGCATCCTTAACCTGGTCAATCGGCGAACTTATGTATATCTGCAAGTCACCAGAGTAGACCATAAATCTGCACTGGTGGAAGACTGAGGTTGCAGAATCAATTGCAAGAACAAATAATATGGCTGATAATACCGACCCCTGCGGGACTCCAGTTTTGGTGACTGACTCTTTTGACAAGCTGCCATCAGGGCTCTTAACCTTCTGCGAGCGATCAGAGAGGTATGAGGCAAACCACTGAACCATCTGCCGCGATATACCCACTGAAAAAAGAATCTCCAGCAGTACGTCACGTCTCAGTCGATCAAAGGCCCGAGAGAAATCAATCATCACCAAAAACGTGACTTCCCTTTTGTCCATCGCAAACCTGACATCGTCGAACACTCCGATCAGTGCTGTCTCCGTGCTGAAACCGCATACCGCACTGGTACGCTGACTGCATGGTGTTCAGTGTTCGATTTGCTGTCAGGAAGCTGTTGAGATCCCTAAAAACTAGTCTGTCAAGTACTTTACCAGGAGCACAGAGAACATTTATCGGCCTAAAGTCACTTGCACGCAGCGGTCTAGAGGTGATATTGGAGTGATAACAGCCTGCTTCCAACGGGATGGATACTTCTGTGATTCCAAGGAACTATAAAATAGATGAGCAAGCACTGGAGAGACCACATCAGCCAGCATTTGGAGGGTCACAATTGATATGCCATCACTTCCTTGCGCTGATGAGTGAATGCTCAGAATCACTTCCTTAAGTCTCTCCTTGGTTACCGGTTCCATGAAAAATTCATCTCGAGGCCTGGCCTTCAGTTTATAATGAAAGAGGATATCTGGGTCCCAGGGGGCCATATCGTCTCGACAGAAGTAGTCATTCAGTTCGTCAATGGGAATAGGTAGCTCAGTAGTCTCCATCTTTTTTTTACTTCCCAATCCACATTTCTTCACATGTTCCAGAAGTCTTTGGACTGCCTGGCCGTCTTGAAGAGATCGTAGTAGTGCTTGATCCGTGCATTTCTCAATAGCTGCTTCGCGCGAGAGAAAGAGTGAGAGAGGGAGAGAGAGAGAGAGAGGGAGAGAGAGAGGGAGAGAGAGGGAGAGAGAGTAAGAGAGAGAGAGAGAGAGAGAGAGAGAGAGAGAGAGAGAGAGAGAGAGAGAGAGAGAGAGAGAGAGGAGAGAGAGAGAGAGAGAGAGAGAGAGAGAGAGAGAGAGAGAGAGAGAGAGAGAGAGAGAGAGAGAGAGAGAGAGAGAGAGAGAGAGAGAGAGAGAGAGAGAGAGAGAGAGAGAGAGAGAGAGAGAGAGAGAGAGAGAGAGAGAGAGAGAGAGAGAGAGAGAGAGAGAGAGAGAGAGAGAGAGAGAGAGAGAGAGAGAGAGAGAGAGAGAGAGAGAGAGAGAGAGAGGAGAGAGAGAGAGAAAGAGCGGGAGAGAGAGAGAGAGAGAGAGAGAGAGAGGGAGAGAAAGTCCATGTGTAAAAATGAGAAACTGAAATATTTTTCAATGAGTGAAGCAGCATATAACATAAATATATTTCATACGACTTACCTATTGGTGTATTTGTGTGAGTAACTTAAGGAGCGAAAACGTGAATTTTTGGATGTAGGCAATTACTCCTGTGGCTGCACTTCTCAGATAACTGAGTGGCTCAAGTAGCTATCTGCCCTCACATATTCACGCCTGACAAGGGCAAACATACTTTTCAACACTTTCCAACCCAAACTTCATTACTTCTATAGTTAGTACTGGTACAAATCTGTTCGTATATTATTGCTGAAAATGGTAATTGTGGCTATTTTAGGTTCATCGTCGACTTCTAATGGACGATGGAAAAGGTGTTGTCGAGCCCTTAGATGAAAGAGCACATGGTGTCCCTCTCGTAGTAAGGGGGAAACATATTGTACAGTTTTCTGATAACTCTATCGCCTCATACAACCATCGTATGCAGAGTTTGGAAATGACACAAGGACCATGGATATCTTTTGCTCCTACCTCAAGAAGTCTTCGCCAGTGGGAACAAAAAGAGGTGAGAGTTTTTAATTGGGAAGGAACGTTTAATACTCGCTGGTTTAGGTGGAATCAACATCGCTCTCACACGGTCATCTCCCTTTTTTTCTTCAATCAAATTAAAAAGCGTGGCTACGAACAGTACTACATCATATCGAAATGGTGCAGTGGGAAACTAGAAGAAGTATAGGCTAGAAGTGTTTGCTGCAGTTTTCAAAAGAAAGGGGTTCTAGTTTAAGTGAGTCAAATCTTGAGGGATCAACCACCCATCCTCTCCAATAATCCTCAGGGAGAACGTTCTTCAGCAGTAGGCGAAAAGTATTCTAGAGTAAGTATACTAGAGGGCATATTGTCTGAGAACTGAATGGTGAAGACTGTCACCAGGCCGGTCAAGCCGGAAATAGGTTGGACCTTGGAGTATTAAAATCCTAGGACATTGCTATTCTGTGTCATGCTCGAGACCCTAATCCGTAGGACTCTGAAAAGATAAATGTCTCGTGAGTAGCAACACACAACTTCCTGTTAGTTCTGCTATATATCTTCGTTCAACGCTTTTTTATGGTAGCATTTATTGAAAACTTGTGGGCATTAGTTAGTCGAGAGTACCCAGTACGTTTGACCGAAATAGTTGGAGCCGTTTTTGAGGAAATCACAAAAACGATCATTCAACGTACAGATCAATCATGGCTAATATTTCTATTCAAAAGATAAACACGGAAATAGTTGTGAAGAACAAAATGTGAGTATAGATTTCTAGAACAGTTCGTCAGGTTGATCAAATTCAGTAATGGGTTTGCTGTGGTTTTAAACGTTAAAAAACACGGTTTTTAGCTCGTTTTGGTAGTTATTTCTGATCAGTGGACTGACAGAGGAACATTTATGGAAATCGACATTGACTAGTTTTGCACATCCTGTATGTTTGATGAAAATCGTTTGGAACGGTTTTCATAAAAAGTTAAAAAACTCGTTTACTTCATTGGCCTAAATCTTCGTTTGCGGAATTTTCACAGAGATATTTACTTAAAAGACAATTTGGGTACTCATTGGTAGAAGATAACTTGAAAGTTTAATACAAATCTTTAGTGCGGCTTTTAAGAAAAAAAAACCTGTCATTTGTCATCCCCCCTCCCCGTCCAACAACCTTTTGGTTCGACGAAATCGCCCATAGCGTTATTTTCCCAACTTCTAAACCGAATGAAATGAAAATTGCACCAAGTCTGTCCGTCCAACCATTCTTCAGCAAATTGAGCTACAGACACACACACTCACAGAGCATTTGTCTCAAAACGTCAATATCTGAAGAAAACTTGACTTTTGTTTAGAATACTGCGACACTTTCGTTTTTCCTGTGAGAAATGTAAAAAGCGGGAAGGGGAAGTGTGGAATATCAAAGAGAAAACTCTTAACAGCTCGAACGTACATTTAATTTAAACGTATTTAATCGGCTAAAGGAGATAATAAAATATCAGGCGCGCTGCATCTCACAACTTTCCTCAGCTCTACATCAATTCACTTGTGTCCATGGCTTTTTCTACTAACTCCATTTATTTTTCACTCGGTTCATTTGAAGTTGGTAAAATATCACTTCACGGCGTTCAGTTTCCAAATTTATTGTGCTGCTACTGTTCAATTGGTGAGGTGTGAACCCGATTTTTTTTTTTGAAAAGGATAATAATCACTGTTGGGTGCAAGAATGGGGGAGCTGAGGATCACAATAAAACTGAAACTCGGTGAGCATGAGGAGGACTGTATTACATGAGGTGATGGAGTACAAATGGGCGACACAAGGGAAGTACTTGGAACGCGTGAGCTGACGTGGGCAACCGTGAGAGAGAGTGAGAAGTTACTGGGGTGGAAGTTGGAAGCAGAATGATTTTGGAAGAGCTCTGTCATCGATAGGAAAATGAAATTGGGAGAAAGAAATAAAGAAAGGGGAAAACCTAGAAAAGGGGGCTGGGGGCCCGCAGCTAAGGGATTCCCGCTGGTGTGGGGTAGGTATTGAAACGGTTGGAGACAATTAGGCGGACGGAGACAATGACGCGGGGAAGCTCGAGGTCGAAGACCCTGACCACTTTGACGCTTTGCGTCGAACAATCACTTGTCAAGGATTGTCGTGTAAAAAGTTTAGAAATGGTACTAAGTGAATGTGGTTTAAATTCTGGAATTTCTGGAGTAGCCCCTGTATACTTTATGAGCGTTATTAAAGACTCATCGGTACATCGGTGTATGTACTTGGTTGGAATTTTTCTGAACAACAAGTAACATTTGAGCGGAGTTAATAAGGAAAAAACTACACAAGACTCGATTGTTGCGAAATGTTTCGTAATTTATTGTGCTGCTCTAGTCATTTTCCTAAGGATGGGAATTTTATTGTATTATTTTCCCATTAGTAGCTGTCTTAAAATAAAAAATTAATCAAAATGTTTAGCTTTTAGCGGATTTGGCTCAAACTTTTACTTTGGCGTTTCATGGTAACCTGCAGGCAAGATGTCAAGTTTTAGCTGATTTGGTCCAGCTGCGCACACAGACACACACATCGGCCATTACTCCACACATAAACTGTGTTTAACGAAGCCGACATTAGGGAAAAGCGTCTATGTGTGTTAGTGAACGCGATTGAGAGAAAACGGCTCTTACACTTGATATTCGACCTCTGCATTGACGTGGAAGAACAGAGTAAAGTTTGAAACAAACTCCCTGCCCGAATGAAAAACGTCAACTCGTTTTATCGCATTTCAGGTGAGTTTCATTCGCGGGACACTTCCCGACAGCGTAAATATCCTAACGTTGCAGAAAGTATCACCGAAAACTGTGCTCCTTCGGTTGGAACACTTATTCGATGTCGACGAAGAGCCGCAACATTCTAGCGCCAAAGAAATTTATATTTCGGTGAGGCCTAAAGCGGTATCATTTTCTTAAAGTTCATCGCCAGAGAACCCAAAACAGTTTTGTAATCGTTCTTGCATTTTCAGGATTTGTTCGAAGAAGAAGTCAGAAACATCAGCGAAATGACTTTGGACGGCAACACGTCGATTAGCTGCTTGTCGAAGAGACTGAAATGGCGGAGCAGAGGAAACGCTGAAGAGACGGTCGATCGCTTTCAAAGAAAATCGTTCTACTCCGTCGTTTTGAATCCTATGGAAATTAGAACTTTTCTCATTCGATTTGCATGAAATTGAACGCTCACGCGATTTGTGCCAAATAACTGACGACCCGCTTATGTTAACGGGCAAGGGCTGTGACGAAAATAAACGAAAATTTTAGACAAAAAAAAAAGGAAATAACTGTAGGGGTCGGATCCCACTCGAAACTAAAATAATAAAAGGGTAAACTTAAAGAAATCAACAGGAACGACTAAAGGTAAAATAAAATTTAATTTGGGGAAAATAAATAATAAATGACCTTTTGGTTTAAAATGAATCTAAAATATCAATTGTCCTTGTATACCTGCCTATGGCATGCCGAAACTAAATAAACAAAAAATAAACGACCAACTTCAGGAGCGTTGTCTTCTCTCTTCGTTCGAACGGCCTGAAATTTCGAAAATGAGAAGTCTGAAGGCGGGAGACGTCGCGGGAGATCGGGACTTTCCGTAACGGGAGAAAAAGGGAGTACGAGGTATCAACGGTAATAATAAAAGGGACGAGAGGCTGACGAAGTCTTTTTGGCACAGGGACCTGATTTCTTGGAAACCCTACACAACTTGCCACTTTCTCCGTAGCAGCGCATCGGAAGCGTTGCAGCGCGTCGGTAGCGACGATCCGGTTCAGCGGACGTTCACCCACCGAATTGCCGCTGCTCCAAAGGCGTATTTCACGGCACACACCCCTCTCCAGCGGTAAAGGTGGGAAGGTAGGGTTTCAGTTTAGCAGGATACCACAGACCAGCATCCTTGCCTTGTGCATCCTGGAGTCTGCACGTGCCACCGGCTGTAACAGAAGTAACTGTAAATGGTCCATCGAACTTATGGTATAGCTTAGAAGCTGACTGATCTAGGGCTGAAGAAACGTTTATTGATGCACGAAGTACTTGGTCCCCCACCTGGAACCTATCTTGCCTACGACGCAGATTGTAGCGGCGAGCTTGAGCTGTACTTGCCTGAAGAAGATGTTGCTCCACAAGGTGGTGGAGTTCTTCAAGTGTTCGCAACCGTTTAGCCCATTCATCAGCGCTGGTGCTTACACTCTGGCCTTTATCTTCCTGGAGACTGGAGCGATGACAATTGTGTGGTCGTAACTCACGGCCAAAGTTCAGGAAGGCTGGTGAGAATTTAGTGGAGCTATGAACCACACTGTTCAAAGCAAATTGGAACTCTCCAATGTACGTGTCCCATAGTGTGTGACGTGTCTGATTAACATAGGCCCTAATTAACTGGCGGATGTTTCGATTCACTCTTTCGGTAGGGTTGGCCTGGCAATGGTATAGCGGAGTGGGACGGTGTTGGATGTCACAGGCCTTGGCTAACGATTTTACTGCTGAGCTCACGAAGTTAGGCGCATTGTCAGTAATCAGTACTGAAGGGCAACCAAAGCGATTCAGAACGTTCAATCGAAATTTAGCGAGAATAACTGAAGAAGAGGTACTGCGTAATGGAATAAGCTCCACCCATTTGGTGAAGAGATCTTCAAATACTAATAGGTATTTGTTACCCGATGCGCTACGAGGTAACGGTCCCATAATATCGGCCGATACGGTATTCCAGGGAGTAGTTATGTAGCGAGGGAACATCATCCCTCTGGGTGTTGTGTTAAAAGGTTTAACCCGCTGGCAGATGTCACACCTGCGGATGTAATGCATGATGTCTCTGTACATCCCAGGCCAGTAATAAAGACGACCCACACGCCAATGAGTTTTAGCAATGCCCAAGTGTCCGGATTGTGGATCATTATGACACTCTGACAGGACGTTTAAACGATGATCCCTTGGAACCACCAGCTTCCAATCCTCGCTGGGATCCTCGAGTTCACCTTTCAGGAAAGATTTACGGTGGTAAAACAATTGGCCACCATCCAATTTCCACTCGGGGTGATTCTCCGGGGATGTCTTCACTCTGTAAACTTTCTGATTATACCAATCATCTTTTAAACTCCTGAACGTGGAAAGAGAGGAAGGACAAGAGGTAGAAGGTTCGATAGCGGGAGTGATTGCAGCAATGTTTACTGAACAGGGTATTCTGGAAAGAGCGTCTGCAACACAATTCAATTTACCCTTGCGATACTCTACCTTATAATTGTACGGCTGCAATCGAAGAGTCCACCGAGCCAGACGGCCAGTTGGATTCTTTAGTTCCAATAGCCATTTCAAGCAAGAATGGTCCGTCAAAACGGTAAATTCGCTGCCTTCTAGGTATTGCCGATTTTTTTCAATGCCGTAAATTACGGCCAAACACTCCTTTTCAGTAACGGAGTAATTGCGCTCAGCTGCTGACAAAGTGCGAGAGGAATAAGAAATTACTCGTTCTACACCATCCCGAATTTGAACTAAAGCACAACCAATTCCAAGGTGGCTTGCATCACACTGTAAGATGAAGGGGATCTGGAAGTCTGGTCTAGCCAATATTGGAGGGGAAGTTAGTGCCGATTTGAGTGACTCAAAAGCATTAATTTGAGCCTCGTTCCAAGCCCAAATTTTTCTCTTGCAGAGTAAGGAAGTTAATGGAGCCACAATAGTAGAAAAGTCAGGGATGAACCTGCGGTACCACCAACCCGCCATTCCTAGAAACCGACGAAGTTCAGTAAGATTAGATGGGGTTGGATATCTGGTCACTGCTTCCACCTTCTCGGGATCTACACTGATGCCATTGGAGTTGATTACGTAGCCCAGATAACGAACTTCATCACAGCCGAAAATACATTTATTTGGATTAATTCTGAGGCCTGATTCTTTGAGTCGTCTGAATATCTCTCCAAGTAGCTTGCAATGTTGCTCGAAGTCGGACGTACATAGCAGAATGTCATCGAGGAAGACGACGACTTGTGGATACATATCCATAAATATGGTGTCGGCGAGCCGTTGAAATGTAGCCGGAGAATTTGTACATCCGAACGGCATAAAACGAAAACGGAATAGTCCACGTCCAGGAACTATGAAGGACGTGATATCACGGCTGGTTTCGTCCGCAAGTGGTACTTGATGAAAAGCCTGCTTCAAATCTAGCTTGGACAGGTAAACCGCTTGGCGAAGACTATCCAACAATACATTGATATTAGGCATTGGGTAAGCGTCCTTTTTAGTTATCGAGTTAACACGGCGGAAGTCAATGCAGAAACGATATGACTCGTTCTTACGCACCATAACGACTGGTGATGCCCATGCCGCATGGCTTGGCTCAACTACTCCTGATTCAAGCATTTTGTCCAATTCCGCATGCATGGCCTCCAAAACTTTGGGAGAATAGTTATAAGCCCGTTGTTTAATAGGGCAAGCTGACCCAATATCGATTTTATGAGAAATTAGAGAAGTGATTCCTGGAGAATCTTGGAGGCTTGACAACCCTTGGGAAATAATCCCATTAAGAGTATCACGTTGGTCTTCAGACAGTTCTCTAATACCACAACAGGTTGGTGAAAGCGAATTATGGGATAAAGTGGAGTCTCGTGATGATACAAAACTGAAAACGTTATCTTTGTCGTCATTGAAGTGCCAGGTATTGTGAATTGCATCGGTGACAATCCCCATTGCTTTAATAAAATCCAAGCCCAAAATGATTGGAAACGACAAGGAACTTAGGTAATGAAATTCAAAATTGATTTCTTTGGAACCAATGTTCAACTTCAATGTGAAGGACTTGAGTATGGGTGCTTGCGAGCCATTTGCCATAAGAGCCACTATATGACGAATTGGTGGCACGCTAGATAAAGTTTGATCGCAGTCGGTACACGAAATGCCTAATAATTCAAGACCTTTCTTGCCAATAAATGACAAGGTTGAACAAGTGTCATATAGAGCAGGTATCAAAATTTCTTTAGGTTGTGAAGAGTTCTCATGGTTCAAAATAAATGACAGCGGAAGTATCCATAAATCAGGGTGATAAGTAGCGGAATTTGACGGTAGCGAAAGAGACGATACGGTAGACGATAAGGCAACTTGTAGCGGAGGAAGAGTATCTTGCGGCAGTGAAGGAAGATCTAGGGAATCAGCGAAAGTCTTTGAGCAGGTAGGTGAAGTAAATAAATTGGGCGGAACACTAGAATTAGTAGACTCGGCGGGGTCATATTGAGTAGCGGGAGACGATTGAACCCCTAAGAGCGACTCCCGTTGCTGTTTTCCGAATTGCAATTCGAACAAGACCGTACAGTGACTCCAGCATACCCACATCGGTAACAGAATTTCTTTCTTGGTTCAGGACACATCGTATAAACGTGTTGGTCACTACTACAGTTCCAGCAGACCAATTGTTTATTAGGGTTGGGTGGGCCAGTTTGAGTAGTATCAGCGGTATGCGAAGTTACTTGGCTTTCCAAAAGTTTATCTGACGGGTTTGCGGCTTTCGGGATACTAGCTTTGCTTTGAGAACCGTGAGAAATTTGATACACAAAAGCCTTTTCAAAATTTTTGTTATGGGGTTTTGGGTTGGTAGAAGTATTGGAGTTATAATTGTTCTTAGAATCTGAATCTTTAGTTCGAGAAACATTTTGTGAGGTGCCTTTCAACAATTCTTCCCTACGACTTAGTTCGGTCACGAATTGAATTAAGTTTTGGTGAGAGGGAATCGTATTTGAAGTATATTGTTCCTCAAACGACCTTCTTGTTCTTGGATCCAGTTGATTCAACGCTAAATGCAATTTCACAAAATCTAGAACATCCACATTCTCAAGTTTGTCAAGGGAGTTCCAGTTGTTCCCGTGGACGTTCAAAAACCGCTGAAAATCTGAATGTGTAGGATTTTGAAGTGGTTTAAATTCTAATATGTTGTTAACAAAATGTGAAGCTAGTCGACGTTTATTCTGATATCGAGCCTCTAACGCCGCTCGTGCTAATGGATAGCTTTCCGCGTTTAGCGGAAAACTCGATATAACGGCCAAGGCATCTCCTTTTAAGCTTGAGCGCAGATATTGGAACTTCTTGATGTCGTTTCCGGCGAGTGAAGGTTCCTTGTGGACGAGAGAATCAAATAAGGAATGAAATTCCGTCCAATCTTCTACTTTCCCCGAAAAAGTGGGAAGTGAGATTCTAGGTAGATGTGAGGGCGAACTACTATTTTGAATTTGAGGAGACTCGGGAAGACTTGTAACGGACTTTGAAGCACTTAAATAGTTCGATCGCGCGACATTGATAAGTTCGACAACGTTACAATAAAATTGAGTGACGTCTAATCTCCATTTTTTTGAAATGTCCGGGACAGTAGTATTAAAGTCCCTTACCCTCTTAGTCAGATCCTCCAACTTCGATTCGATAAGATCTAACCGATTATATGATGCAGTAAAGCTAGAAAAATTTTTTCCAGTAATCTTCCCAGATTTATCGTGTATTTGCTGAAGCGAAGCATAAAGAACTTCACGCTCATTGATTAGCTTAATTTGTTCGAGCCGTACAGACTCGTCCACTGCCGGACTGACTGGATCAGGCATAATACAAAAAGAACGTACGAGATAAAATAAAGGAAACGAAATTCAACAAATGTTTACGTTGGGCGCCATTCTTATTTTGTGACGAAAATAAACGAAAATTTTAGACAAAAAAAAAAAGGAAATAACTGTAGGGGTCGGATCCCACTCGAAACTAAAATAATAAAAGGGTAAACTTAAAGAAATCAACAGGAACGACTAAAGGTAAAATAAAATTTAATTTGGGGAAAATAAATAATAAATGACCTTTTGGTTTAAAATGAATCTAAAATATCAATTGTCCTTGTATACCTGCCTATGGCATGCCGAAACTAAATAAACAAAAAATAAACGACCAACTTCAGGAGCGTTGTCTTCTCTCTTCGTTCGAACGGCCTGAAATTTCGAAAATGAGAAGTCTGAAGGCGGGAGACGTCGCGGGAGATCGGGACTTTCCGTAACGGGAGAAAAAGGGAGTACGAGGTATCAACGGTAATAATAAAAGGGACGAGAGGCTGACGAAGTCTTTTTGGCACAGGGACCTGATTTCTTGGAAACCCTACACAACTTGCCACTTTCTCCGTAGCAGCGCATCGGAAGCGTTGCAGCGCGTCGGTAGCGACGATCCGGTTCAGCGGACGTTCACCCACCGAATTGCCGCTGCTCCAAAGGCGTATTTCACGGCACAGGGCTTAGTAATTCGAGCGCGCGTGTCCCCTTCTTCGAAATAAGTTGCCCAACAGAACACGAATCTCAATTCAATGCATTTACAAAAATTAATGAAAATAACGAATTGAAATTCACTTTTGAGTCGTGAGGTTCGAATCTTCTGCTTGGTCCTAGTAATAAGTCGTATTTTGTATTTCTATTGGTGGTTCTGAAATTAATTTATATTCAGGAATCCCGTGAACCACCTCCTCATTGAAACGACCACGTTCCTTTACAACCCTCCTTTAAAAGTCGCTTGAACATATCGAATTGGTAAGTTACAAAAACTGTTTGGTTTTCGTCACCTCCACATTTCCTAACACCACTCGTTAAACCGGTTTCTCCTCGATGCATTGCTTTTCAGCGTGTCAACGTTTTAGCTTACTACATTGTCATCAGAGCGACGAAGAGACACCAGATTGGTGTCTCTTTTGCCAAACAAATTGAGACTTCCCTCGCGATAAATTCATTTTATTTCGGAGAAATAAGAATCTTTTCTCGAACAAATCAGATGTATCGATTACAGATGGAAGTTTTAGGTGTTGTAATTGGGCTTGCCCGAAATAAAGAAACGTTTTCGAATGTTGAATCATGAAATTAAAAGCCCGTTTGAAGAACCGACATTTTTTATCGTTCGAACACAGATATTTTCCTGAAAAACTTTAAGTCTCTTAACGAGTCACGATGTTTCCATGACACGTACTAAGTTATTTCATGGAAATTAAAATGGTTTCTTAATGTAAGTATGAATTTCATCAAAGATTTGGTTCGAGATTATTTCGAATTAAATTGAAACTGTTTCGAGATGAGTCGATTTTTTTTTTAAACGAGAAACTCCGGTTTTTAAATGACGAATTAACATTCTCTTATTACAGATGGAATGTTTTGTATGACGACTTAATACTATTTCTGTAGCCGTTTCGAAACTTCAACGATGCTTCAAGATCGGTATTTTAAAAAGAAACGACTGACATTTCCATCGGTAATTCAATTTGTTATTACCCTACTGGTAGTTCTCATAACGAATTGAGATTTTTTGTTGCAAAACTCGCTTTATGAGTGGGTTCAATTTTTATTGCGCGCAGATGTTAAACTATTTTCGGTTAGTAGTACCGGTAGTCCGGTTAGTTCAACTCATTAAATGTTTGCATGTATTAAAACACGCTTCGCTTTTTCGCTACCGAAAGTGGGAAAACGTTCGTGCAGAAGTTAATAAAACGTTGTTTTCCGTAATTCAGAATTGTCGTTCTCATTTAGCGCCAAAATTTAGGCGATTGTTGTTGTTTTCGTTGCAATTTTTCGTAAACACGAGAATCAAGCAGTTGTTGGTCGTCCATTATGGCAATCGCAGCAGTTCCGTCAATGAAAGCTTCGCAATATTCACGCACGTTATTAATTTTCATCCAATCTCGTCCACATTTTCAAAAACTACTACGTTCCTCGTGATTTTCCGTTGCATTTGTTTGAACGGCAAACTTTGGTCATTTTCATCGAACGTCGTTGACCTATTTAGGCCGTAGATAATGCTGAGTTGTCAGTGGCAATGTGATATTAGCTCAATAAGTTTTTCTCGCCTATTAACTTTGTTCGTCCAGGTTGCAGTACGTGAGCTATATTGCTTGTTCGACGATTTTCACCCAGAAAGTAGTGATTACAAATGACAATAAGGTATTAGCTATTTGAAAAATAACAGTACTCTTGAGTTCACGATATCAGGAATTCCATCTCCCAAAGACGTATTTTGAGACACGTTTTTCGAGGATTTTCAAGATGGACGTCGTCTAAATCTCGATAGCGCACTGGAACTTCTCGCTGTTTTATGATGGCGAAATAATTTATCTACGTTTAGCCAAATGGATGGGACCATTTTCTGCTCGAAGAATTTATCTCGCGCGACAAATTAATTTTCAAACCAGTCGAGTTGTCATTCGTTGTACCAAATATTTATGATCGTATTGATGATTTTGTACTACGAAGTGACCATTACGTGTTCATAAGTAAACACTTCACGTATCCGTAAATAAACAAAAGTTCTACAGAAATGTACGCGGACCCGGACGGCCAGTTGTTAATTACTTTATTTTCCATAAACCCTGTAAATTATAACAAAATTTGGTTAAAAAATACCGAAAATTACGTACAAGTGAAGGAGTGAAACGAAGGCGTGAAGGAAATTTGGATCGCCCAAGCAAAATAAATGTATTAAAGAAATTAGGTTAAATCCGCCAGCAGGCAAATTACTAAAGTTAACGTATCTATCTCGAAACCTGCTACAACATTTCATAGTAGAACGGTTAACTTGACGAACGTAAAATTCACTGATAACGAATCGCTATTATTAGAAAGAGGACTAAAACATACGGCCAGACGATGATGTCTTAACATCGAAAGCGCTTGCCCACAGTAACTCACAAGCCAGAGGAGACGGACTCACCTAACAGGTACGTTAACTTTAGTAATTTGCCTACTGGCGGACATAACCCAATTTCTTTAATACCTGACACAGCCAGTCCGGCTAAGGTACTACTAACAAGACTGACCAACAAGACGCTACAACTACACAAAACAATCGCTAACATACGCTACAACAAACAATGCCTCACTCACAATATAACACCAAAATACGCACTCATACAGATCAACAGACAGACATACTCTGCACAAAAAACAAAACATTTAGCTCAAAAACTTTGGATCAGGACAGAAATACGGACGCTATACATTAAAAAAGACAAACTTAATAGGGAAATATACAAAATACACTTAGAATCGGCCAACATAATGACGAAAAACAATTTACACGACATATTTATAGATTTCCTAGACTACCTACGTACAAAGACGAATACAAGCATAACTAACAAATACAAAAATATGGAAAGAAAACTCGACAAACTTAAGGAAAAACTAGACCCTATCTCGAAACCTGCTACAACATTTCATAGTAGAACGGTTAACTTGACGGACGTAAAATTCACTGATAACGAATCGCTATTATTAGAAAGAGGACTAAAACATACGGCCAGACGATGATGTCTTAACATCGAAAGCGCTTGCCCACAGTAACTCACAAGCCAGAGGCGCTAAGTCACGAAGAAGCTGATTACGATCATATTCGCATGAGTCACCGAACGAAGGATAAATCACAAGAAGGAAGAGTTATTTTCATTTATTTTCTACGAAATACCAAACTTCGTTTCAGCGCGTCGCGCCCATTGATACAACTTATTTTCATCATACATACATCATAATTTTCAGTTTTAGGAAGCTCAAGACAACGTTTAGTCAGTCGTCACTCAATCTCGTAGCCTGACTGCAAATAATTTACTTCTGGTTCCCCTTTGTCGTCTTTTGTCAGATTGTATCCCATTTCATGGTACCTGATGGGGTAAGTTAACTGGTTCCCTTTGTCCCACGTGAAGAGCTCCTGTGGAACAAACAACGACCGACAAGTTCATAACCACAGTGCGAAATTATGCAACAGTCCACGATACAAACGCAACACTAAATATCTGGTGCGTAGCAACACACAACTTTCCGCCACCCCCGCAAGTTCCAACACCAGCTACATATGCGGGTGCTATATCTTCGTTCAACGCAATTCTACCGAAACATTTATGGAGAACAAAATGTGGGGACTAGTTAGCTGAGAGTACTCCATAAGTTTGATCGAAATCTTCAGGTCCGTTTTTGAGAAAATTGGAATACCGATAAATTAATATTCGACAAATCTCCTTTCCTGAGTTAACTTGGCTTATATATCCGTTCAACATATATATACAGAAATAATTATACAGAACGAATGTTGGTATGAGTGACTAAAAGACACTCCATTAAGATTTATCACATCTGATGAAGAAGTTACCCTGGAATTTACGGAAACGTTCGAAAAAACGTTATTTTCGACACATTTTGATTTTTATCTCTGTTCAATGGACTGCCAGAGGAACATTCATTCAGAACAATATGTAGGTACTAACTATTTGAAAACATCCTGTGAGTTTGGTGAAAATCGCTGGAGCCGTTTTGCCAAAAAGCGTAAAAAACCTATTTTCGCTTCATGGGCCTATATCTCCGTTCACCGTATTTTCATGGAGATATGTATAGAGAAGAAAAGTTAGGTATTGATTAGGAGAAGATAATTTGAAAGTTTAATCAAAATCGTTAGAACCGTTTTCGAGAAAAATGCGAAAAACACTAGTTTTTGGTACATTTTCGTCCCCCACCCTCCCTTTCCATCGGTCGAAATCGTCCATAACCTCATTTTGGTGTCTACAAAAAATAACGAACAAAACAAAAAAGGAACCAGCTCAATCGGATCAGCCGTTCTCCCGCAAATCGAACTACAGACACACACACGGACCACGCGCCGAAATTAGGTTTTTTAGACTCAGTAGGCGTCAAAACGTAAAGATCTGAAGAAAACCCAAATTTTTTTTTTGGGCCGATTACTATACTTTCCTTCCCTTCGGGTAGCGGAAAGTAAAAATGGCTACATATTTTTCGTAGATAGCCTGGACGACCTAAAATCGTCGAAACTGTCTAACACCAATCAGTACTTGAAGGCAAAACGACTACCACGGACACCGAAGGGCGTCGCCAGACATCGAGAAATCTTAAGGAAAGCGCTCCTATTACCGGACAACATGCCTCAACCGTCGACGATTAGCAAGAAACATCGTTATTTTTACGTATTAAAATTAAATATCTACGTAATTTCTGCGTACTTTATTTTTGTGATTGTACGCCAACATCGTGGTCCGCCGGAAAGGATTGGTGAATTCCATACTGACATCCAGAAGAGGCTCGAGACGGTATAAATCGAAAGCGAATCTGAAAATGATAATGCCAATTTTTTATCACAATGTAGTTTGCCCGTTTGTGATATGAGATAAGAAGCTGCATCGTACAACCCAATTGTCATATTGTAGAGTATGGAAAGCAGTACGTTGGAAAGAATCATATGTGGTATCTAAGAAACGGGAGGAAGCCAATGCAACAGACAAGTGATATCTACTCTCTTTCCTTTAACCACAGATCTCTTTCAACATCACCACAGATACACTTTCCCTAACAGTTCACCCAGACTCATATCCGAAGGAGTTTACTATGTACCTTGCGATCCGTTTCCGGTTCATATCAAAAACTGAACGCACATCAGACGATACAAGCGCTTATTCTTAAGGAGAGGCTTTTCTTAAACCAACACCAGCGAAGACATAAGTGAGTGCTTTCCATTCCAAAACATACATGGCGACGCGTTAAAATGGTGACTTCACATAGGATAATAGACGCTTCTATATAGAGCACAGTTTTAATACCAAACAGAATGTAGTTACAGTTGTAAAAACCAACTTGATTCAAATGCTTCTTACGTGTAAATGGAGACACTGAGAAGAACGGGTGTCACACATCTGGACGTTTTTGAACGAGTACTACTGTCAAACTCGTACGGAGCTCATCAGTAGTTTGATCTTACTAATGCTGGAATCGACCTCGTCAATCAACCTCTTTCTCAGAATATTCAAATCCCAGCTGAATACAACGCACAGATACAGATTGGTGGGTTCTCCTGTTATCTCACTTCTAACCGCTCACTTTGCTGCCTCGTTGCTACCAAGTTGCCACAGACCACACTCTCAACTCTCGCCCGTGCTCAACCAACCGTTCAATACAGTCGTGTCTCTCTCTCTCTCTCTCTCTCTCTCTCTCTCTGTCTCTCTCTCTCTCTCTCTCTCTCTCTCTCTCTCTCTCTCTCTCTCTCTCTCTCTCTCTCTCTCTCTCTCTCTCTCTCTCTCTCTCTCCCTCTCTCTCTCTCTCTCTCCCTCTCTCTCTCTCTCTCTCTCTCTCTCTCTCTCTCTCAGATCTGTTTCCTTATTAGATGACTGTTCCTAAACCCTCGACGAGGGTTATATCAGTCGAGGAAGTTGCGGTGTCGCTAATATGCAAGAGGCCAGCCCATGTAGCATCCACCAAACTCAGACCGGGGAAGTACGGCAGGTATTTACTCTTTAACCAGTCTCCTGGTTTCTGCTGTTGCCCGCCTGTGGCCATCAACTGTGACCACGTTTTTTAGTCCCAACGACCGTCGCTCATTGTTGTAGAAACTACAGTGGAGCAGCACGTGGTTTCCTGTTTCATCCGCACTGGAGGCGCGAAACGTGTCTTTGAGAAAATATCTGGTGCGTCGCAACACACAACTTTCCTTAGCTCTACGTCAATTCACTTTGTACGTGGGCAATGCGATTTAATCAATTCATTTATCACTCAGTTAATTTGAACTTGGTCAAATAACGCTTCACGGCAGCAGGAAGCGGTAGCGCTTACAGTTCCAGATTTTATTGTGCTGCTTGTACTCATTGCAGGACCCATATTGAGCAATCGGTACACAGATAATTAATGCGGCTGTAAACACGAATTTTTTGAAGTGGATAGTAATCACTTTTGTGGAGTTATTGGGTAATAACTGTTAGAACTGGTAAAAAGCGAAACGGGCGTAGTTGAAACTCAGGAATGTCTGGAGTGAGCCCCATGTATCTCATGAGCGTTTTCAAACACCCACCCTTTAGGTATTGGATTGGACTACAATACCAATTTTTTTTAGCATTCTACTAACATTCCAGCGGACTTTATAAGGAAAAAACTGCGCTAAAAACGCTATTGGTCGAAAATTTTGATAATTTATTGTGCTGCTCTCGTCATTCCCACAGATGGGAATTTTATGGTATATTGAGCTTATCAAGAGCTATCTAAATAAAAAATTTAATCAAAATCGTTAGAGCCGTTTTTGAGAAAAAAAATTTGGTGTTTTGATCACTATGCTAACTATAGTTAACTTTCAGTGGATTTTGCCCATACACTTAATTGTTTCAGCTGATTTGGTACGGTTGTTTTATCTATAAACTGCGCTAAAATCAATTTTGGCGAAAGTTTTGGTAATTTATTGTGCTGCTCTCGTCATTTTCCCACAAATGGGAATTTTATGGTATCATTGCCTTATTGAGAGCTATCAATATAAAAAATTTAATGAAAATCGTTAGAGCCGTTTTTGAGAAAAAAAATATTTGGTGCTTTGATCACTATGATAACTATAGTAAGCTTTCGGTGGATTTTGTTCAAACCCTCATTTTGGCGTCCCATGGTGATCTGCGGGCGAGATATCAAGTTTGAGCTGATTTGGTACGTTGGTTTTCTCTAAAAATCGTTCACTGACACACAGACCATTTTCCCAAATAGTGTTTTTCGGACTCAGGAGGGTCTGAAACGTAAAGATCTGAAGAAAACTCAAAATTTTTTTTTCAGCCGATTACATAACTTTCCTTTCTACTTCGTAGAGCAAGGAAAGTAAAAAGAATTGGAGCCGCGCATTGAAGCCACCATGTCCCTGGGAGGCCCTGCCACGTCCAGTGGTCTGGCTCAACCAATATTCTTCCAAGACGCTCATGGATGTTGGGGAAGAATTCATACGTGCCTCGTCTCTTTGACGAGGATTCGCATCTCGCTTGCCATTTATGTAATACCAACTCATTTAAAAACCCTGCAAATTATTACACAATGGTTTATTATTCTCATGAACAGCTTGACCTAGTATTACTACTTCAAGACCCATCCCATTCGATTCAGCATCGAATACTAGTAAACCATACGAAACATGACCTGACAACAATGGAACTGTAGGCATTTATGATCCGATCGAGGGGTGTGCAGAGGAGTGGTCTTAACCTTCCTCCGCCCCGTCACAAAAGATTCGGGGAAATTGGGACGGGGGCTTCCAGCGAACCCTCCCTCGGCAATTCGCAGGGCATTGCGAGTCCAAAGGGCGTTGTGAGTCGAGCGGGCCTTGCAACGATCCTTCGCCCCTTTGGGCAAATAGAGTCGGGAAAATTGGGACGGAGACTTCCAGTGAACCCTCGCCAATTGACACGACGTTGCAAGTCAAGTGGGCAGGTGGTTTTAATGAGACGGGTGGGAGGGAGGGAGTACTAACGACGAAACGTGGACTTCCCCTGAAGTTCCCGCGAATTCTTTCAGTTAGTTGTCTCTAATAATTACTGTAATTTCCCTATACACAGTTGTACACGTCTGATACTCATTCCATCCGACCCAGGATGTAAAAATACCTTGAAAACGATACGAAACACGGCTTATTTACGATTATACTGCGTTTCGTTAATTTTATTACCACTTTTTGCCCATAACAACCACGGGCTTCGTCCGATCGGATTGCCGAGATGGCGGGCACAACTAGATACCAAATGGGATTTTTGTGCGAAAGAACGAATTTTTTAGACCACGTTAAAGGCACAAAACGGCCCCGGACGGCAGACGGGGGACGGTGGACGAACATTGCAGATTTGGATTCCCCATGTCTTGAAACGTAAAGTATCAAATTTTGAGGGGGGGTTGTAAAACATTTTTCGTGACCGAAAACATAACCCGAACCCAAAGGCAAGTTTTCGTTCAATAGGAGTTCAGCCCAGAGCGGGGAAAGCTCCCGTTTCACTCTCCACTTGTGTTCATGATGCACTCAATGGGGTAACTGGCCAGTGCTCATCTGGAGTGCTTCGGTTGTTACAGCCTTGGTGATCCACAGGAGCGCTGCTCTCTGAGATTGGGCCAATGCTCTCTTTTGATTGATTGTTAGTTTCGACCCCAGACAGAGGGGCAGTAGCCAATCACGCCTAGCTAGATGGCCTTGTACATGATGATAGTGTCATGGTAACATACACCCGAAGAGGTCAATTAATTGCACGCAGTGAGGCTAACCTTGTAGTGGTAGTGTTCTCTCTCTCGGAAACTAAAACATACGGACTGCATCATAAGATTCTCTATTCTCTGTTCAGAATAAGAAAGAAGTGGAGTGTCGAGCGAAGGAGAACTTGCAACTGCAGGATGACGCTGATATACTGGCAGAAGTGGCGAGTGCGCAGTTTGAACTGTTACTCTACTAAATTTCGCAGAGCCTCAGCTGTCAAGCTTTTATCCTCAGTCATTGAATGGGTCACATTTTGAACTTGGCAAAGTGCGTTTGATCATTTCCCACCCTGGTGTATAAGTTATATATAGCATTCTGACTATCCCACAAGTGGGATGTGCACCGCGGCCAAACGACCTATTGTGCCAGTCTTAATGTCTTACAGGTGAACGCCTAGCCTCCTAAGAAAAGCCAGGTAATTCCTGCAAGAGTTTTCATTGATAAGTCGCTCTCTCTCGTTTCTTTCGCACTGGGCCAGGACATGGTAGAGAATCTCCTCATCTGTGCCACACCACCTACATTGACTATACCCATAACTACAAGTGCCCAGTGATGATCTCAACAATCTGCCTTGAATCCTTCCTTTCCATCCTCAGAAGGTTGTGTCTTATCTCATATGTTTGCTCTGAGATAAAGCGTTTGTAGTGCCTTACTCCTGCAACATTCCAGATTGTCTGATGCAAAATTCTGGCATATTCTCCCACAGTCCTCTTGACTAGTGACAGAGAAATCCCCCAATGGTGGCCCAATAGGTACCGTAGACGAACTGCGTCTGGCCAGATGGTCCGCCCTCTCATTTCCAATGATCCCCTTATGCCCAGTAATGCAACACACATTAACATCAGTCAATATGTTGATAGTTCTGTTGCTACAGTCTTTCTCCTGCATTATGATTGCCCTGGCGATAATCTCTGCTTGAAGAACCGTTGAAGTGGGGCCTAGTGCAATGTGCGTTCCACACCTTCCAGAGCCACTTATTCACACCCCAGAGCCTGTGCCATCCGGAGTTTTCGATCCATCTGTACAGATGTTGATGCCATTAGGAGGTTGAAACTGACAACTCTCGCTGTTCCATAGGCCTCCCACTGGTCGCACACTGTATTTCCTATCGAACTCATGCATGTCCATGACCATGCTGAGCTCTGTGAAGGTCTCCAGGTTCCTGAATATAGCCAGGTGTCCATTAGTCGTTTATGCCCCTCCCTCCCCCCTGAACGAGCAGTTTCCCAGCGAGGTTTGGATCTCTCTGCTTTCCAGTACTGCAATGATCCACCTTATAGCATTTCTATTGACATTGAATTTGACCAATGCCATTTCGATGCTGCGTATGGAGGTATTGTCAAAGGCCCTAAAGCCTTTCAAGGCCTAAGAAAGGTGTATAAGTTAGACTTTGAACTTAAATTGATCAATACCAGCATCAAAGTAGATCGAAGGCTGCATGCAAGATGGCGTCTGTTGTGTGTAGCTAGACAGATACTCACTGCCACTGGACATTGTGCCAGTTAGTTGCTAAAACTCAAACATATTTCCGCTGTCCCATAGTTTTTATTTGAATGCTACAGTTGCACACCTCTTTCGCTTCTTATTCACTTTCCATCACCCCCCCTCAACTTTTCAGGGCTTCTCGTTTACCTTGGGATGCACTTGTCACTTCCTTCCCGATACTTCATGAGCAATTGGTGCAGCCGTTATAAAACAGTTGGCAGAACAAAGTGCAAATACCACCCAGATATCTGTAACTGAGTGGAAACGGAATGAAACGTAGCCTTACCTGATGTTCGTGCGTCGATCCGTTACACTTTCAACGACATATAACACGCCACAAACTATGAACATTTCACCGGCCTTTTTGTGTTTGACGCTGACGTTAAGGGCATACTGTATTTCCAGGCTGTAAGCGTCGATCTTCATTATAGCCGTATTATTCGAGCCTGGAAGTCCGTATATGACCCAAAGACCGTTGTCGTCAGCTGAAAAGTCCATGTAGTTGTATTCCGTGTGGTAGAGAAAATTGCTCTCATTTATCGATGAGAACGGAACGTGAAGCAACTGGCTGCGCATTGTGCTCAACTCGTATTTGACGATCTGTGGCTTTTGGAATTGGTTGTAAAAAAAGGACCCGTTGTATACTGTGTGCGCATTCCCCTAGAAAGAAAAAACCAAGAGTTGCTTATTGGCTATCGTTAAATATGAAAAGAGGGCTGTAGGGTGGAGTACCGGTTCTGTTACAGTAGCCTTGTACATGAACCTGTTGTTTTTCTTCTGATTGAACCTTCTTAAATACACCGAACTAATGTTATTTTTCTTTTCTTGGTTGTCAAACAAACCACGTACCATTCACAGAAAAATGTGTTTAACTTTACAATGACGATTCGTTTTGTCTTCATTGAATGATCCCAAGTCAGCAATGAGTATTGATTTAAGTCTGAGTATAGAAGGGCGACACAAGGGGACGACTCGGAACACACGTGAACTAGCACGGGAAACAGTATCGGAAGGAGAGTGCGAGCTGTGACTGGGCCGAGAGGTGATAGAGGAATGCCTCTGTGTGAACACTAGGAGACGAGTGTATCTGAGAAGAGCAGTGTGTGTTGGAGAAGAATGGAAAGGCCGTTATAGTTAGATCGGCCTCTATTAGCGATTTCTAAGGAGGAACTTTGATAAAAAGATTTGCGGGCCGCTCCGGGACCTTAAAGCCCAACAAATCTACTGGGCCAGATAAAATAGAAAGCGATATGCTAAGGAAGGCTGAGCGGACAATTTCCAGCGGCCTCCTTAATTTACTTAATTTATTTAATGACTGTCTGCAGGTCGGACAGTTCCCCACTCAGTGGAAGTCTGCGCGTGTTGTCACTCTTCAAAAGGGAGGCGACCGCAATCAGTCAGACCCGCGATCATGAAGACCACTCAGCCTTCTTTCCATATTAGGCAAAACACTAGAAATCTTAATGTTGCAGTCCCTCGAAGGAGTCTTGGGCCGCAACCTCACAGGCAGGCAATACGGGTGTACCAAAGGAAGGTCCACGCAGGATGTGATTGTCGAGATCCAGCGTGTTTCCCTGCTGGCACTGGCTAAGTACGTCGTAGCAGTTCTGATTGACATCAGAGGAGCGTTTGACAACCTTTGGTGGCCAGCGCTCCTTAATGAGCTCAAAGGTAGGGGAATCCCCCGCAACCTGTACTCGCTCGTCAGAAGTTACCTGACAGACAAAACTGCTACGATCGAAAACAGGCATGTCTCCGTCCGGAGAAAGATTGAGAAGGGGTGCCCACAGGGCTCGGTCCTTGGACCAGCACTCTGGAATGCCTTCTTCGAAGGTCTTCTCAGGAAACTCATGGAGACTGACTGCGAGCCGTACGCCTATGTGGATGACTTGACTGTGCTGATCTTTGCAGAGTCAGTCCACCAAATTGAAGAAAAAACCCACCACGTGCTCCGCACTGTCAACCAATGGTGCGAGCATGTCAAGATGCAGGTGGCAGAGGAAAAAACCCAGCTAATCCTCTTGAAAGGGAAAGTGAATAATCCACCCACAATACGCTTTGGCGGCCACAGCACGTCAAGTATTTAGGAGTGAATATAGGTGAGAGGTGGGGTTTCAACCAACACCTCCAGTCCCTTAAAGGCACTACCATTGCAAGGTTTGCCTCACTGCGTGCCATTACTAAGGACTGGAGGTGTTGGTTGAGCAACCCCACCTCTCACCTATCAATCATGCCTCAAATACTTGACGTGACTTTTCAGTGATCAGAGAGGCCTGTAGCCGCCAAAGCGTATTGTGGGTGGATTATTCACTTCATTTCCCTTCAACAGAGGATTAGCTGGGCCTTTTTCCTCAGCCACCCTGCATCTTAGTAATGCTCGCACCATTGCAATGGTAGTGCCATGAGGTTTTTTCTTCACCTATTTCACTGACTGACGTGCTTTTCAGAAGGAGCCTGTGGCAGCACAGTCGTATTGTGGTGGATTATTCACTTCCACCTTTGAGGCAGAGCTGGGTAGCCACCTGCATCTTGACATGCTCAGTCAGTCCACGTGGTGAGTTCTTCAATTTGGCGGACTTCGAAGAAGGTCATCCACATAGTGCTGGTCCTCATGAGTTTCCCTGAGAAGACCTGTGAGCATTCCAGAGTGCTGGTCCTAGGACCGAGCCTTCTCAATCTTTCTCCGGACGGAGACATGCCTACTTTCGATCGTAGCAGTTCTGTCTGTCAGGTAACTTCTGACGAGCGAGTACAGGTTACGGAGGATTCCCCTACCTTTGAGCTCATTAAGGAGCGCTGGCCACCAAAGGTTGTCAAACGCCCCTCTGATGTCAATCAGAACTGCTACGACGTACTTAGCCGGTGCCAGCGGAAACACGCCGGATCTCGACAATGACATCCTCGTGGACCTTCCTTTGGTACACCCGTATTGCCTGCCTGTGAGGTTGCGGCCAAAGACTCCTTCGAGGACTGCAACATCAAGATTTCTAGTGTTTTGCCTAATATGGAAAGAAGGCTGAGTGGTCTCCATGGATCGCGGTCTGACTGATTGCGGTCGCCTCCTTTTAGTGACAACACGCGCAGTCTTCCACTGAGTGAGGGAACCTGTCCGACCAGCAGACAGTCATTATATAAATTAAGGAGGCCGCTGGAGATCGTTAACGCTCAGCCTTCCTTAGCATATTGCTTTCTATTTTATCCGCCCAGGGGATTTGTTGGGCTTTAAGGTCGCAAGGGCCCTGCCGAGGTCGCCTGTTGTCCACAGTGGGATGTCGGGGCTCGTTGGAGGGTCCATGATCAGCTCCCTTGCTGCCCTCTCTGGGCTTCAGTGTCTCGAGCTACTTGGTCATCTGGGAACGCGCCTTCTCAGGAGGTTTCCAGTGAACGTTCGATGCTGCAGGCCCAGCCTGACTCATTTTGCATCGCAGCTAAGACCTGCTCTACATTTGCTTTTCTATGGAGGACTTGTAGTGTCTGCCCCAGGGGTTCTCAGAGCTCTCCACTTCCACAAAATTTCGCCAGCCTTGCCGTTTGGCTCGTTTGATGGCGCGGTGGAAGGCCTTCTTCTCTTGGATGAAGGCAGTTCGGAGTGTTGCTCTGGCATCAGGGTCAACAGAAGCACTCCAGGTGATCACTGGTCAGTCACCAGTTGATTTGGCTGTTGAGTGCATGGTTGACAAGTGGAGAGTGAAACGGGAGCTTCCCCCGCTTTGGGCTGAACTCCGTGCGGATCTCACCACAGAACAGAAACTTGTCGCCAATCGATGAATGGGCTCTAGAGAAATGGCAGGTGAGATGGGAATTCTCGTCAAAGGGACGTGATACGTATGAGTTCTTCCCCAACATCCGTGAACGTCTTTCTAGAAAATGGGTTGAGCCAGACCACTGGACGAGCCAGTTCCTCACGGGACATGGTGACTTCAATGCGCGGCTCCACTTCCTTTCTCTGAAAGACTCTCCGTTATGCACGACTTGCGCCTCCAGTGCGGAGGAAACAAGAAACCATGTGCTGCTCTACTGTAGTTTCTACAACAGTGAGCGACGGTTGTTGGGAGGGCAAACGAACTTAGCAGCATTGACTGCTACAAAGCAAGCCTACAACCATTCTGCTAAGTTCACGAAGAAGGTGATGGCTAAGAAACGTGGTTATAGTTGATCTGTCTTTTTGAAACTTGCCACCCAAGTAAATAACTAGATCAGGTAGGAAACCAGATTAAGAACTCCTCCTAGATGGTACGGGATTCCTCAGGTGGCCACCTCCGGGCGGTCACACACGGGCAACAGCTCTCTACCGGGAGACTGGCTAACGACCAAATACCTGCCGTACCTCCACAGGTCTGAGTTCGGTGGATGCTGCAGGGGCCGGCCTCTTGCATATTAGCGAAAACACAACTTCTATGACTGATATAGCCCTCGTCGAGGGTTTAGGTACAGTCATCAAATAAGGAAACAGACCTGTGTGTTGGAGAAGGAGGTAAATTGAGAGAGGGAATGGACATTCTGGAAAACACAAAAGGGGAATCCGTTGTCATTGGAAATAACCGAGGACCTGGGCTTTCCATAGGTAACAAAAGGGTTGAGAGTACCGTTAAGTGCGAGCGTGGATATTCCAGAGGTCAAAGAGCCCGCTAATTCGACCTGCCAAACAGCTCCACTGTCGCTTCACCGCGATGATGGAGCTTCATGAACTCTCGTTACAGCTTCCTACACTCATATTATCATATCGGCATCTCTTGCTCTGGTTCATTACTGTGTCAGATGTATCGTACTCTTGGTAAACGAAGTACCATTCCCTCTGGTACTTGTGAATGACGGGTTGTAATAAATAAGATTATAATTTACATCTAGTTAGAACAAGTGAAATTAATTTGCAATTCTTGCTTCACTGTGCCACCCCTTGAGAGAAGAAAGACACGTGGGCCCGAATATTGTCATTTATAAAAATTCAGTGGGCCTCACCCCTGCAACCCCGGATGCGTGCCGCTTGAAACCTCGAATAACACGGAACTTAGGAACTTCTCTAGACAACTGAAGAAATATGCAAACGAGGGATCTGGATATCAGTCGTTATTGTGCGATCTTGCTCCACTACTATGATAACCTATACCCAGTAATATCTGCTTCAAGAGAAGCAAGTTTTATTCATCATTTCGTTCCCTCCCAGCGTGACACACACACACGGACCACGCGCCAAAATCAGATTTTTTGGACTCAGCAGGCCTCCGAACGTAAAGACTTGAAGAAAATCCAACTAGTTGTTGACACGATTACAATACTTTCCTTACCCTTCGAGTAGCGGAAACTAAAAATATAATTTATGGGGGATGGGGCTCCTTGTTCTACGTAGCACCGGAAACGCAATCATTCTTTTAAATTTTATTTATACAACACTTTCATATCTTACTTATTGAAGTGAATTACCACGTTTTAGGCGTGAACTATTATTTACAATAAAAGAAGAAGTTCATGACAGAATGTGACCTACTAGAGGGTAAAACGCCCTGAAGGTGTTAATAAATCAAAATAAAATGAGCACTATAGGCGCCAGAGTACTGATCTCAAGAAGCAAGTTCCACAGTGCCCACCACAAGTGTTACGAACTGACAATAAGAAGGTGGTGATATATCCTCAGCACTATTCCTGTTACACATCCACAATCATGTGAGTGCCATTTGAGGTTCTTCACTGTCACATTCATTCACAAAACTTATCGAAAAGGTCACCAAGCGGATCCACTTAATAAAATACGTGTCATCTTTTACGAAGACAGTCTTCCAACGTGTTCGCCCCCTTTAAAAAAATGGTTTCAACACATTACGTAAGTTGTTTTCCAACCACTCGAAGAACAAAATTACGTCATAGTTTTAAATCGACGTAACAAAATGAAATTACTGAAACACCTGACATAAATGATAAAAATGGTGCGAAGTAAATTTTTCATTCCATTTTTCATTCACCAACATTTTCATTCTGAATTATTCAAGTGGCCTCGAATCACACCCTTCTGACGAAAACGTATGCGAACCGTGAAGATTATCTTATTAACCAGTTTCAACAGTTCAAATTTTTGTCCAACACTGAAATTGCGTACTTACGGTGAATGGGAACTCCAAAGTGTAATTTTTGCTTGGAGTGTCGTTTCTATAAGCAGTTTTATTCCAGTATTCGAAAAGAATGGAGTTGTTGTCTTCGCGCGTCATCCAATATTTTTCCGGTTCAGTTTTCTGCAGTGGGTCGCGCATCCAGCTGCCGAAAAGAGACTGTTCCGTCGTTTTAAGAAAAACTGGCTTTCCGACAGCGTAGACTTGACATTCTGTAAAAAGAAGAAACAGTTGATACGACACATTCCAGTATATTTGTCAAGAAATTGGTCAAAACAACCGCAGCACGCTCAGACTGGATGTACAGTGCAAATTTAATCCTAATTGTACAGCCACGTATTTGTTTTTAATAATTATTGTTTTGTATTTCCAGTTCTTAGTTTTTTCTCTTTATCAGAGAAGCAGTTCATAACAAACACCCCCAATCTTTTGATGGAGAGATGAACTCATCCAACACTCCAACTTTTTTCTCGTATCATCTTTTCTCGCCTCTTTCGCCCTGAACGCAACCTTTTCTTCTATTATTCAAGTTTCAGCTTATTTGGTACGGGCTTTTTCTCTAAAAACCGCGCTAAAATCGATTTCGTCGAAAGTTTCAATAATTTATTGTGCTGCTCTCGTCATTTTCCCATAGATGGGAATTTTATGGTATCATTGCCTTATTGAGAGCTATCAGTATAAAAAATTTAATCAAAATCGTTAGAGCCGTTTTTGAGAAAAAAAATTTGGTGTTTTGATCACTATGATAACTATAGTTAACATTCGGCGGATTTTGTTCACACCCTTATTTTGGCGTCTCATGGTAACCTGCAGGCTAGACATCAAGTTTGAGTGGATTTGGTACGGTCGTTTTCTCTAAAAATCGTTCACAGACACACAGACCATTTTCCCAAATAGTGTTTTTCGGACTCAGGAGGGTCTGAAACGTAAAGAACTGAAAAAAACTCAAAATTGTTTTTTCAGCCGATTACATAACTTTCCTTTCTACTTTGTAGAGCCAAGGAAAGTAAAAAAGGTGAACTGTGAGACATTGCCAAGTCCGTTTTCTCTTCATTTGAAGTGGGCGTTCTGCCCGCAACCATCAGGAGCTCAGGGCCAACATCACCTGCGGATGTCGCCTGCTGGAATGCCGAGAGGCAACCATCGCGATCCTCCTCAGCTTGAGCGTCTTTTTACTTTCCGCTACCCGAAGGGAAGGAAAGTATAGTAATCGGCCCAAAAAAAAAAGTTGGGTTTTCTTCAGATCTTTACGTTTCAGACCCTACTGACTCTAAAAAACCTAATTTCGGAGAGAGGTCCGTGTGTATGTCTGTGTGTATGTCTGTGTGTATGTCTGTGTGTATGTCTGTGTGTGTGTGTGTCTGTAGTTCGATTTGCGGGCGAACGGCTGATCCGATTGAGTTGGTCCTTTTTTGTTTTGTTCGTTATTTTTGTAGACACCAAAATAAGGTTATGGACGATTTCGACCGATGGGAAGGGGGTGGGGACGAAAATGTACCAAAACTAGGGTTTTTCGCATTTTCTCGAAAACCGCTCTAACGATTTTGATTAAACTTTCAAATTATCTTCTCCTAATCAATACCTAACTTTTCTTCTCCATACATATCTCCATGAAAATACGGTGAACGGAGGTATGGGCCCCTGAAGCAAAAATAGGTTTTTACGCTTTTTGGCAAAACGGCTTCAGCGATTTCCACCAAACTCACAGGATGTTTTCAAATAGTTGATACCTACATATTCTTCTCAATAAATGTTCCTGTGACGGTCCATTGAACAGAGATAAAAATCAAAATGTGTCGAAAATAACGTTTTTCTAACATTTCCGTAAATTCAGGGTAACTTTTTCACCAGATGTGATATATCCCTAATGAAGTATCTTCTAGTCACCCATACCAACATTTCGTTCTCTATAATTATTTCTGTATATATATGTTGAACAGAGATATAAGCCAAGTTAACTCAGAAAAGGAGATTTGTCGAATATTAATTTATCGGTATTCCAATTTTCTCAAAAACGGCTCTAACGATTTCGATCAAACTTTCGGAGTACTCTCAGCTAACTAGTCCCTACATTTTGTTTTCCATAAATGTTCCTGTAAAAATGCGTTGAACGAAGATATAGCGCCCGCCTATGTAGGTGGTGTTCGAGCTTAAAGGGGTGGCGGAAAGTAGTGTGTTGCTACGCACCAGATATTTACTCTCTTAACGAGTCAGTTACTAAATCATCCATGTCCTTCAGATTATTCCCGATGAAATCATCCCCTTTGAAATTTAGTATACAACGTGGGGACGGACAAATTCGTTAAACTTAGAAAGTGTTACTAATAAGTGACTGAAGATTAAAACGTGAGATTGGTGGTTTGGTATCTTGAGACGTTATAGGTAGGTTTATTGTTGCGTTATTTTAATTTATCACTTGTACCACTCCTAATTGAGGTAGCACAAGAGAAATACATAGTTCCTTCTTCATTCATTACTTTCACTCTCTTGTGCTTCACACCATTGAACACATTTTTCGCGAATAAATTATTGCGAGGAGCCTGCATCAACTTATGTCTGGTATTGTGAAGGAAGAAGGAGAAGATTACACACCTCTCGTTTGATCCCATGGACGAAATCCCCCCGGTGCCTCATGATTCCGAAAATACGACGCCCGGACTTCAAAAAATGAAATAATTCAATTTCAATTTCTCCAATAAATCGAATATAAATAAATCGAATAAACTCGGAACGCCTTTTGGTCCCAAAGAACATCTTCAGGCTGACACAAACTCTTTTTAGAAATATCTGGCGCGAACAATCGCACAACTCTCCTCAGCCCCACTCGACGATTTTCATCATTTTGGCAACTAGTTAAAAATTTTTTTTTTTCAGTTTATACGAAATTGGCAAAACGTAGCTCAAAGTAATAATTACTGGTACAGCTTAAATTAAAGTTCTAGATTTTATTGAAGGGTTCCTAGTTTTGCCGCTACCATTAAGGAGGCAACTAGCGCACAGCTGATTCATGAGACTGTCAACATGATTTGTTGAGGATCGTGTTTTCTGTTTCGGAATTATCAGGCAAAAACTGTGAGAGATGGTAGTAACTGAAACGGCGGTGGTTCGAATTCTGGAATAGCGTTAATAAACTCTTATAGTATCGGCAGTTTATTTGACTACTACTCAGGTTTCTCTGAGAACGCTAGTCTCATATGAGTGGGATTTATAAGGATCAAATTGCGCTAAAAAACTTTTATTCGTGATTTTCGATAATTTATTGGACTGTTCTCGCTATTTTACCATTTCACGGTACAGAGTTTGAGATTAAAAAAAGTGATATTTTAATCCCTGTTATAACTAGTTAATTTTTTACGGATACTCTTATTTTGACGTCTCGGCGATTTTCAGACTAAATATGAAATTTGAGGCAATTCGGTTTAGGTGTTTTCTCTCAATCACGTTCACAGACGCGCAGATCATTCTCCCAAATAGTGTTTTTTTGGCTCAGTAGCTCTTGAAACGTGAAAAGCTGAAGAAAACCAAACTTTTTTCAGCCTATTACATAACATTCCTTCCAGTTTCGTAGGGCTACAGAAAGTGAAAAGCCACCGATCGATGAGAGAACCGAAAAATAAAAAAATAAATGTGTGACAGTCACACATGGTAGAAGCGAAACTTTAACGTGCAAAACCGAATTGCAACCGACAAGTGGAAAAACGAATCACAACGGACAAGTGCAAAGACGAATCGCAACGGACAAGTGGAAAAACGAATCACAACGGACAAGTGCAAAGACGAATCGCAACGGACAAGTGGAAAAACGAATCACAACGGACAAGTGCAAAGACGAATCGCAACGGACAAGTGGAAAAACGAATCGCAATGGACAAGTGGAAAAACGAATCACAACGGACAAGTGCAAAAACGAATCGCAATGGACAAGTGGAAAACCGAATCGCAACCGACAAGTGGAAAAACGAATCACAACGGACAAGCGGAAAAACAACGGAAAAGTGGAAAAACGCATCGCAAAAACATTTTTACTCGAAGTTTTACGGGCAGGTTTTCAAATTCGACAAGTACATTAACAATCTGCACGTAAAACTTTGAGTAAAAATGTTTTTGCGGTGCGTTTTTCCACTTGTCGGTTGCGATTCGGTTTTGCACGTTAAAGTCAGACATGGTAGTGACTGTCACACTTTTCTTTATTCACAGGTTTATTGCAAATTATGATTTGGTTAGGGTAGGTAAATTGTAATGAATGCATTTTTATATTATTTAAACATATTTTATTTTATTAAACAGGAAAACAGAATTCAATCCGGGAAAAAAACAACATCCATAGTCTACTCTACAAACCAGCGCCCTCTATTGACACCGCCGGGCGAGAGCACACGAGCGAATTAACAAGTTAAGGAGAGCGAAAACAACAGGCGGAGGCAACGATGTCCAGCCATGTGGAGAGCGGAAATAAGAAAATAACAGTTGAGCACACACTGCCGGGACTCTGGTAGAGGACATATCACACGAGAGCATCTGCTCAGCTGTTCCTCGTATCCCCACTCTCCGCGCGCAGCTGCGCACCGCCCCTAGCCTTCCCTCTCTCTGTCGCTGCTGCACCTGCTCTCACCGTCGTCTTGCCCTACCACGTGAGCGGTAACAGATTTTCGTGACTCGAGAATCCTAAGTCTATATAGAAGTTTCACTTCAAAAGGGAGAGAATAATTAGTGGGAACAAAAGGAGGAGCAGAATCACCAGAAACAATTAGAGTAAAAAAACCCTGCAAATTATTACACAATGGTTTATTATTCTCATGAACAGCTTGACCTAGTATTAGAGCTCCCCCCTCCCATTCGACTCAGCATCGAATACTAGTAAACCATACGAAACAGGTCCTGGCTACAATGGAACTACGGAAACAAAACGTCTGATGATTTTACCCCGTCGGGGAACTTGGAACGGGGGCGCTCAAAGCGAACCCACCCATTACGAGGCGAAAGGGGAGTTGGGAGGCAAGCGAGCGGGAGGTGCGCTCGCTCGCCTCGAGCGCGGTTGCTTTTTTAATGAGACGGGCGGGGAGGGAGGGAGTTCAAACGACGAAACACTGTAGCTCCCGCGTTCTACTGCGTTTCGTTAATTTTTTTAACCGTTTTTTGCCCATTACAACCACGGGCTTCGTCCGATCGGATTGCTGAGATGGCGGGCACAACTAGATACCAAATCGGATTTTTGGGCGAACGATCGAATTTTTTAGACCACGTTAAAGGCACAAAACGGCCCGGACGGCGGATGGGGGACGGGGGACGGCGGATGGACATTGCAAATTTGGAATCTCCAAGTCTTGAAACGTAAAGTATCAAATTTTGAGGGGGGGTTGTAAAAAATTTTTTGTGACCGAAAACATAGGGTTATTATTCAGAATGAATAATAAACCAAAATGGGATTGGTAGATCTGGAGTGTTCCATCAAAGCGCCTCCAAAGTTCCTCTCCGCTCTTCATACTAACAAACTTTCTTCAAAATTATTGTCGTGGAATTGAAAAAAAGCTAACTTACTTACCTAACGACCGATTTGGAAGGCCTGGATAGTTGTGATTGCTCAGCAATGGGATCGCTTTCAGTTTTTCTCCATTCATCAGCTCGTAAGGATAGTACCCAGATTTACAATTGAATTCTTTCGGATCAGGGCACTCCTGACAAGGAACCTGAGCTGGGCAAAGATCGTCTATGTCAACTCTTTCGGGAACTTCTTTTCCGAAAGACTGTTTCCTCGGTGGAGGGTGCTTCAAACTGTGATCTGTAGACAGAAAGCTCAAGAGTACTGCAGTTTTGGTTGACGCGCTCAGAACCAAGGGAAATGAAAGTGCTCCATTATTAAAAGTGAACCGTATAAATATTCTTGATGATAAAGTGCGAGGTACATGCACGATCACTCACCTATAAGTTTAATCGTTCCCTTTGTCGTATCTAACTCGTTTTTCGCTATACAATTGTAAGCTCCAGAATCGTTGAAATGAACGTTCGATACGTTCAGCTGCATAATCACCTGAAAGTAATTGGGCCGCATTATATTCTCTGAGTAAGCGGTAAGTGAACGTAAGAGTAAACGAGGGCGTATGAATTAACGTGCGTTGACAGAGCTACTCAAGAGTCTCGTCGTGCATAATGTTTGAGGGAAAATACCTGTGGTATCACAGTTTTGAATCGAGTTTGAGAAGTGGAACAACTGGAAGGCACGAATTTTTGAAATGGAGAACTTTGGTAGCTCAGCGCACCTCAAAACCTCAAGTTTTAAATCTGAATCTTGCAAATATACATAGAATAGTTCCTAATAAACCTTACTTAGGAACTTCCACGATCCCGACATATTTTAACGGCAAAGTTTAACAATCGCAAAGAGCTGAATCAGTTCGAGTCCTTTGACCTTGGACTTCCCCAGTCATTGTTTCCTCCGATACCCGCGGAAACTCCACTGCCGCGGTTTCAACGGCTACTGGTTTTCCCTGTAGTGGGTTTTTTCTCTTTCTTTATTTTCCCTCTCCTCAATTTCGGATTCCTTTCCACAAGAGACGACTCCTTCCAAAATTCATTCAGCTACGAACTATCGCAGAAGTCACTCGTCTCCCTGTGCCCAGCCCCGTCTCGCTCTCTCGTTCCGATAGTTTCCCGCCAGTTAACGCATATTTCCGAATCGTTCTTCTGCGTCGCCCTTTTGTACACGAACGCTACGCACTTCATTGCATTTAATACAGTCCTCCTCACGCTCACCGAGTTTCTATTATTTTGTATCTTCAACTCTCCCCCTTTCGTGCGCCCAACACCTCTCTTGTTCTCATATACCAATTTCTGATCCGCCCTGTTTGCGTTCGTGCTCGACCTGTGTGGGGCACATGCTCTAACTCACAATTTAAGCGACTAGAAGGCCAACAAAGGGGACTAATGCAACGTCACACGCCCCTCTATTGTATATAAAGACAGGTTGTGCCAGGACTCATCTGCGACGGCCATGGATAAATATGTTAGGACGCATTCAAGCCACCTAAACTCTCTTGCCATCAGAGGATTCGTCCCGTTCCACACACCACGAATGAAACCTCCGCGGCACATTTCACAGTTCATCCCTCCAGAAATAGACTGTTCCACCAGCCTAATCAATTGCCAATTATCTTGAACATCCCAGTGTGAAACCAGCTTAACGGAATTATTCAGCGTGTACAATTCATTCTTTCCCCGCCATAAGGAATATTACTGTCGTAATTGCCTTATGCTTTCAAGTTACAAAAAAAAGGTTCTAAACAACAACTAAATTCATCCTCAATCGATTACAGTCACAGGAAAGTAAGAAAAGTGCTTTGAGGAACTCAATTTGAAAAGAATCGAAAACTACTCGTAAACATCGACTCACTTTATATTTGTTGATTTCCAACATATTGAGGCTGTACTTTTCCGAAGGCTCCACCAATTGACCGTCTTCTTTCTCCCAATATTTCACAGCCTCCGGGTAAGATTCCACTTCGCACTCCAGAGTGACGTTGGTGTTATTGCGGTAGGTCAAGTAATCGCTCTGCACCCGGATAGTTGGTGGAACTAGGTAACACACGCCATTTGGATCGTTACAAATACGGAAATGACATTTGGAGCTAACATCGACGCGTTAGAAAAAAAAAAAAAATCGTCGCAACTAAAAATATTTGGTGCTCAAATTGAGCACCCCGCCCTTTCCGTAAAATCGTGGAAGTTTATTATTTCCCGACAACGAGACACCACGCCTCCCACGGAACTGTAGTGACAATTGCACCTACGTACAAATCAAGTCAGAACAAAAGAGAAGTCTAGGGCATGACAGCAGTACCACGAAGCGGACGCCGTCGGAATCCCTTCTGGGGCGTCGAATGAGAACTCCCGTTCGATCTTTTGAAGCTATCGGTACGACGAAGCATCAAAAAATGACAAAAGTTTGAGACAGGGCAAAAGGCACGGGGTTTGGATGTCAGTCGGATATTGGCGAGGTGTCTTCCTGAACTGGAGAAAGATCGAAGGAAGAAAATATGCCGAGCAATCACGGAAAGCCGACTGAGCAGAAAAAAAGGGTGACAAGACAAGACGTGAAGTGTCCCATTAGCTATTTATGAATTGTTGTGTTCTGGTAGCGATTTCTACTTGTAATGCGGTTCCCCACCGTAAATATGCGTGTTTCGAGATATTCAATAAGCAACGCGGGCAGAAGCCAATTTCCGGTTGGAGAGGGTGCCTAGCCATTCTGCCAAAACCACGACCTCCACGATTTTGACACCTTGGCTTCACGGCTAGCGGCATTGTGCCTGTGGCAGGATGAACAGAAGCCTCTACTAGCGCCATTCAAGTTAGAAGTGACTTGAGCAGCCTGAGGACGTGAATGGGTGACGGGCTCTTGTGCAGGAGCCAGCAACTACTCGTCTTTCAAGCATGGATCCCGATGAATTGGATTGGGTACCCCAGACTGGAAGACCACAGGTCCATGTAGATAAGGATTTTGTTGGAATGGCTGATAATTGGATTGAGATGAGTCACATGGTCTGCTAACGTGAGGAGTCAATCTTGGATAATTCCTAGGTAACGATGACAAACAGCATAAATTAAGCCGTCGGCGTGGAGTGCAGAGAGATGAGATTCCGATGCTTCCTTGTGGCACAGGTGCGTTTACCTCTCTGACCGAAGATTATTCATTCTGTACTCCAACAACGAAGCTTCTCTTAGTGTGATAGCTGTTTATAAACCAACGCAAGTTGTTTGAAAGAATTGCAGCAAGCCCTTGTGCCGAACGCCTGCTCTGCATCAAAGTATTTCCCCTCTGTGGAAGGCATCTCTGATATACTCCATGAAAAGTTGGAGTTGCAGAGGGCAGGGCAATGAACGAGAACTTCTTAACAGCTTTCCTTTGCTGACAGGACCTCGTCAGTGACAACGAAAAGCGAGTGGACTAATTCTCTCGCCATGTCCCGGCGCTAGTTGTCCAAAGAAGGGGAGTGACTGGTAGCTCTGAATATATTCGCCTAACTGGCCCTTCGCCCGCCCGTTTCCACAGATAATTCGTAATTTCTTTCCTTCGGTTCTCACATAATTTTACCCTTAGTTTCAACTGTACATTTTTAGTGACGAGCACCGACGCCAGTCGTCATGAGCTTCAAAACTTTCTAAATCTTCTCCATTCTTGGTGCAGTAATAACAATACCTCTCCTAACCTTAGTAAACGTAATAGTTCTCTCGGCCAGTCCGAAAATAACCTCTTATTTTTTATTATTTGTTAAAGGGCTCTGCTTCGTCTCACACTGACATTGTACGTGATTTTGGCGTCCCTTTTGTTAGAAAGTTATCGTTTAATTCTCATGTCGATCAGATACGCAGCAAGGCTATGAGGAATCTTGGCTTTAGCAAGCGCCATACCAGGCATTTTACAGGTATTTCATCTTTACTGGTTCTTTTCTATACCCCGGTCTTATGAGTCATGGAGTATGGCTGTACTGTGACCTTTCTACTTAAGTCCCATAGATCGGATTTAGCGTGTACAGCGCGAAGCTTTTCCTCAAAACGGAAGTCCGGAGGAATTCGATTACGATGTCATAATGGCGGCTTGCGAGCTCTCGCCTGTCCCACACTGTTCGGCTGGCTGGATTTCACGGTGCCGTTTTATGAGATCGGATTCTTAGCTCCAACTAACAGTCTGTTCAATGAGCCCTTGCTTAGGCTCCCAAGAGAATTTTTGACGTATTGACTATTTTCGCCACCTGATTCTCTGCCTTCAAGAGATTCTTTAGCGAGCGCCTGTTAGCCACTTTATAAATTCCTTTTTCCGTTTCCGTCATTAACATTTTCGATTATTTTTATCGTTCTCCCGACTTCTCCCCTCAACTTTTAAGAAGATGTTGAGTCTGAATTATCTTAACATGACAATATGAACCGGCATGAGAGGTTATTCATTTCTGTGTGTCCAACACTGTAATGGTTTTCGCGGCGGACTGCACGAGGTGGCAACACTGACCGCCACCCGTGCAGGCCGCCGCTGTTTATATTAGCGTCGGAGCCGCATTTCGAGATCAGAACGGCTATTGGCTCGTCAGCGAATTAATTCCTGTTATAAGTCAGAGTTTAAATTCCCCTTTGATTGTGTGAAGTAAGGTAAGCGATCAGAGCTTTGTGTTTCATTTTCCCCAATATCGTGGCAGATCCTGAGGACTCGCCCGACTGCTGGCAGCATCGACCACTGTGTTCACTCCTGTTCATTCTTGCTCGGATTGTTCAACATTGCCCCATCATGAGTCGATCATCGTCTCCTGGACCCCAAAAATCCCTTGACGACACCCCCTTTTGTGACAAATGCAAATTCGCGCTTCCCCCAACACAACACTCCTCCCCAATTGGCTGTGCCGAATGTTTCTCCCTTTTGTGCGTCTCTTGCGCCGACGTTCAATTTTCGGCGTGGCAGAAACGCAGTCACGAAGCACGCCAAAAATATAAATGCCGTACTCCGGCGCCGTCCCTTCCACTCCCATCCGCTGACTATAAGCCAACGGACGTCCCCAGCAGTCGGGTGAGTCCTCAGTAAGTATCTGCCACGATATTTAGAGAAACCACGCTCTGCTACCAGTTTGTGACGTACTTGGCGCGTACAGAACACTCGTGATAGTCGTGTCTGGGCCCAAAAGAAAACAACAAATCAAATACGCTCAATAATACTCACTCGATCAAATAAATAAAATAATAACTCTCTAGAAAGTATTGGGAAATGAAATTATAAAGCAATTAAGACCCACTTGAATTTAATCGACAAAACTCGAAATGAATGAAATGAAACGAACTCCTTTTAGAATGAAATAAATAACCTATGCTCGGATTGTATTAAATGACAATAAAGGGACAATAAGGAAAATGAAACACAAAGCTCTGATCGCTTACCTTACTTCACACAATCAAAAGGGGAATTTAAACACTGACTTATAACAGGAATTAATTCGCTGACGAGCCGATAGCCGTTCTGATCTCGAAATGCGGCTCCGACGTTAATATAAACAGCGGCGGCCTGCACGGGTGGAGGTCAGTGTTGCCACCTCGCGCAGTCCGCCGTGAAAACCATTGCAACACTCAGGTTATTATTGTCCTCTATCCTGCATTGTTATCCTTCTGTCTCAAGGGGTTTATGGTTCGCGTTCACATCGAGCGTTCACTCATAATAGATGGTTGAGGGAGTCGATCGAGTTATTATTCGCAGGACTTGAAGACTGTTTTTAATCTCAGCCGGCGTTGCTGGTAGAAGAGTTCTGACTCGAATGTTGTTAACAGTTTTTGATGATTCCGTTATCATCAAATTTGGTTCGAGTTTATTCGCACTATTCCCTAAGACATGGGAAGTGAACCCAAGGATGACCAAATGGATCCATCAAGCGGTGTTGAGACCAAGAATAGTGCATGGAGCAATTGTTTGGTGGCAGGGAGCAACCAAGAATTGCTCCCTTAACAAATTAGATAGAACAATAATGATGACTATGTCAGGTGCCTTTCACAGCACACCGATCATTGTCCTGGCGGTGATACTGGGCGTACTGCCCCTCAGATGGGAAGTTCAACAAGAAGCAATGAGGGGCGTCCTCAGATTAAGGAAAAATGACGAGTGGACACAGGTCAACTGGAGAGGACATGGAACTATCGGGAAAGACCTGTTTAACTCCATAGAAACGGCAAACTACCCGATAGACGATAGGAAAACAATATACAAACTTCAGACTCACATTAATACGGAAATACGTCCAAAAGATATTTGGGAGAACAGAACACATGTAGGGGATGACTCAGACATAATATGTTACGTGGAAACATGGGCTTGGGTATATACATCCCCGCAATAGATTGGAAAGAATCCAGATCTCTAGGCACCAAAACAACGGTCTTCCAGAGTGAACTGTTAGCAATCAACTACTGTATCGACAAATTGATCACATTGAACACCGGCAATAAGACAATAACAATTTACACAGACAACCAATCGTCAATAAAAACGCTGGCCAATCCAATTGTTAGGAGCCTACTAGTTGAGGACACGAATAACAAGGGGAAAGAACTTGTACAGAGAGGAAATACTTTGACAGTGAAATGGATTCCGGGACACAGGGGATACAGTGGGAATGAAAGAGCGGACATACTGGCCAAAGAGGGGTCGACCGATCCCTTCTATGGACCAGAACCCTATACAGCAGTTACGATGGCAACAGTCAAGAAGGCCATAAATTACACCCTATGGAGTAGAGTTAACAATGACATAGACAATAACAGAGGTCTTGAATTCTCCAAGCGCACAGGGACCACGAGTTACAACAAAATAAAGACGGAATGGGCCCTAAAACTAAACAGAATACAATTAAGAAGATTAATAGGCATGTTAACTGGACACTATGCAGTCCGGAACACATTACATAGGTATAACCCAACAATTAGGGCTCCTGTGGGGAAATAGAAACGGTTGAACACTTCATATGCGAGTGCCCAATATGGTTTAGAACCAGAATAGAAAGACTTGGAGGACGAACCATAGATAGGGACGATATACGACGCAATGAATGGAGGAGCATCCTCAAATATGTAGAGGGGACCGGAAGATTCCGGTACCCGTTCTAGGAGCCAAAGCCGGATCCCTTATACAACTTGGGTGATGGGAAATGGGTCCATATGTGGCCACGGCTCAGGTCGCTGTTCCCTCGGCTTTGGCTGATGCCCTGCAGTCACTCTCTCTCTCTCGCACTATTCCCCACATTGCTTGCGGGGCTACGGTTACTACGAAGGAGAAAAGGTTTTCTACCGAGATGATGAATGTATGGAGTGGCAAACCTCTTTCTCTGCGCCCTTTTTTACAAAACAACGACTGGCACCAGTACATCGACAACAGTGTCTATACGAAGACGAGAATTTCGGTATCACGGATGTACCGTTTTTATAGCCTAATCATCATGCTCTGCCTTATATTCATTCCACTCCCGACCCGTTATTTACAAGGCCTTTAAACTAACGGAACACCTGATGTGAACTATTGAAATGAGTCGTTGAAAACTATAACGATTACAATACAATATGACCTATTAGATTTGATGAGGAATTGCGCTGATTGAACCTCGAGTTCGTACTTGGTCCAGTTCACGTCCCTCAATTCAGCTTTCACTTGACTGTCGCACTCACCCTAAGTGATGGCTATGAATAGCACTGTCCACCAGTCTGTTAATAAATTTGGCATCACCAAAACACATATGTATGCTCTAGACGACTCTGACTCAATACTTTGAACGCGATGTACATAAATATTTACCATATTCGCTGTTTAAGCGTTTTAAAACAAATATAAAGCGAAAGTCATCTCTTACAGTGAACGTCAAGAACGAATGACTGATTGGCTGCCGGAGGAATTCCATTTGATGCTATGCACATGAACGTGCCCATATGCTCTCGTGTAACTCTGGTGATGTTGAAGGACACACCTTGTATAGATGTCTCTGAAAACGTTTCGTTTAGTTATAATAAAAATATTACCAAGCCTCTCTTCAAATTATTATCATTTTATGTACGTGTAACGGTAAACTACACGTTGTTTCAACACAACGTTGATTTCAGTACAGTATTTCGCACGCGAGGAAGGTTAATAACACGACGTTATCGAAATAATTTAATTTCCCTTGCCCCTAATTTCATTTCAAATTGCAACCAATTTGACTGAATTTCATATTCTACTGCTGATTTTCTATGGTGACATTCACACCTGAGGGCATGCTTTCTGTACACTGAACCTTCGAGAACTTGCGACTTTAAATGCAGCTCGTTGAAGATTCACTTTATCATTTCAACGAAACAAGGTAGTAGCCCAGTAGGCGCGTTGTATTGCCTCAACCAGGTCATAAGACACCGCTAATAGAGTTTAAACCACGTTACATCAACTCAAAAATATGAACTATAAATACGTTTTTTACTTTTCTTGGCTCTACGAAGTAGGAAGGAAAGTTATGTAATCGGCTGAAAAAAAATTTTGAGTTTTCTTCAAATCTTTACGTTTCAGACCCTCCTGAGTCCGAAAAACACTATTTGGGAAAATGGTGTGTGTGTGTGTCACTAAAGTGTGTCTGTGAACGATCTTAAGAGAAAACCGCGGTATCAAATCAGCTCAATCTTCATATCTCGCCCGCTGGTCACAATGGGACGCCAAAATAAGGGTATGAGCAAAATCCCTCGAAAGGTAACTATAGTTATCATAGTGATCAAAACACCAAATATTTTTTTTCTCAAAAATGGCTCGAACGATTTTGATTAAATTTTTTATATTGATAGCTCTCAATATGGCAATTATATCATAAAATTCCCATTTGTGGGAAAATGACGAGAGCAGCACAATAAATTACCAAAACCTTCGACGAAATCGATTTTAGCGCGGGTTTTAGAGAAAACCACGGTACCAAATGACCTGGAACTTGATGTCTAGCCTAAAGGTTACCATGGAACGAAAAAATAAGGACATGGGCAAAATCCACCGAAAGTTAACTATACTTATCATAGTGATCGAAACACCAACTTTTTTTTCTCAAAAACGGCTGTAACGATTTTAATTACATTTTTTATATTGATAGCTCTCAATAAGGCTATTATACCATAAAAATCCCATTCTTGAGAAAATGACGAGAGCAGCACAATAAATAATCAAAATTTTCGACCAAAAAGCGTTTTAGCGCAGTTTTTTCTTTATAAATTCCGCTGGAATTCTTGTAGAATGTAAAAAAAAAATGGTATTGTAGTCCAATCTAATACCTGAAGGGTGAGTGTTTAAAAACGCTCATGAGATACATGGGGCTCACTCCAAAAATTCCTGAATTTCAACTACTGCCGTTTCGCTTACTACCAGTTCTAAAAGTGCCTACCCAATAATTCTGCAAAAGTAATAACTATCGTTCTTCAAAAAATGTGTGTTTACAGCCTCATTAATTATCTGTGTACCGATTGCTCAATAATGGTCCTGCAATGAGTACGAGCAGCACAATAAAATCTGGAAGCGCTACCGCTTCCTGCTGCCGTAAAGCGTTGTTTGACAAAGTTCAAATTAACTGAGTGATAAATGAATTGATTAAATAGAATTAGCCATGTGCAAAGTGAATTGTTGTAGAGCTAAGGAAAGTTGTGTGTTGCAACGCACCAGATATTTATGCATGTTCTGTCCTTTCATACCTTAATCAAGCATCTATTCCATTGATGACCTCTATTCCGTTCAAAGGGACTATACATATACAAGATTATCGACAATCTGAAAAACTTGTGGCTCTAGATAGCTTTATAGGGCCCTCTAATATTTTCGTGCCATTTTACATTTTGTTTTATTTCTTAACGTTAACAGACTTCTATTTAAAAAAATATCAGGTCCCACACACTTCATAAATTGTTTCGACTTTTCTCGTTCAGCGAATTTATCCCTCCAGCGGCTAATCAAATCTGTTTTTCGTTCACTTTGTACGACATTGGTAGAAAGTAGTTCTACGTTCCACCTAGAAACTGGTGGCCTTTAAGATTCAGGAGTTTATTGTGTTAGACCTAGTGTAAAGGCGATTTATGAGACTGTCAACATGATTCGAGTAGTATAGTATTTACTATTTTGGGATTATCGAGTACAAACCGCTAGAAACGCTAGTAAGTGAAACGGCGGTGGTTCAGATTTCGGAATTTCTGGAGTTGCTAATAATAGCCCGAAGAAGGTTATTAACCTCGTTCACTGACTCTTCGGAGTACGCTAGTATCGTATGAGCGGAAGCTATTGAGCCTCTCTCGCAAATTTTCGGATGAGAAATTTATTGTGATGTCATGTTATTACAAAGCAGAAGCTGTTTGTGGAGATTATTTGGCCAACATCACGATCTATTCAGGGAGAGTTCTCAACAGTAAGGCCGATAAACGCTGGAGTTCCGCAAGGCGGATGTCTTTCCCCGTACCTCTACACTCTCTACTGCTTCGATCTCCCTCTCCTGAAAGCCCCAGAGTTCTTAGCTCTATATGCTGACGATTTGGTTTATGCTGTTAGCTGCCCCGACTCGGATTCAGCCACTAACCGCCTACAGCAAATGCTACATGATCTGGGCCAGTGGTGTACCAAATGGGGGCTCAAGATAAACCCAACCAAATCGCGGACAGTCACCTACACCTACAAACGCTCATTTACCAACCACCCTCTGACCTATGACAATAAAGTAATCCCATCCTCCACCTCCCACCGTTATCTAGGCCTCACATTGGATCAGAGATTAACGTTCCATGACCACATCACCGAGTTACTAAGAAAAAGAAAAATAAGGACTAATCAACTGAAACCCATTCTTAACAACCCTAACTTACTGATCCATAACAAAGTCATGATTTACCTCTCCTTCATCCGCCCTATCTGGACCTATGCCCTCCCTATTTGGGGTACCTGCTCGAAGTTTGAGTTCCGTCGAATCGAACAGCAGCAAAACTCGATCTTACAGCGCCGTGTCATCCACTCTCCTCCTTATGTCAGAAACAAAACCATCTACGACGACTTCCATATCCTTAATCCCACCGAACTGCTCTACAAACACACCAGTACCTTCATCATTAATAACCGAGATCACTCCAACCCCCTCGCTGCTCCAATCTCCTCCTCCACCAATGCCTCGTCTAAACCGCCCTCGCTATGTATTCTGCAACTTCATCTCCATAGACTAACTGCAAAATCAAGTGAAGCACCGTGTACATGTCAAATGTTTTTATTACTTAAGCTAACTTGTCAAGACGGTATGTTATTTAATTTAACGGTCGTATATAAAAGGATGTCAAAAAAAAAACATCACGATGTTGAAAGTGAAGAAAGAGTTGTCGAAGACTTTGACAGGGCATGCAACCCGGCCATTTTGAAAAGTCTTCTTCAAAAAAATTCTTCAACATCAATGTTGCCGTTCTTACGAATCGTTGTGCTCTCTCTTATCTGCTTAGTTGGAAAAGACGTAGGAAAGGCTAGCCGAACCGTTGTTTGTTTATTCGTACTCAAATTCGTGGAGGATTGCCCCAGCATAGTTAATTGCTAAATCCTCGGTGCCAACTGTCTCCAATCCCTTGACCATCTGATGTGTTAGGTTGGTCCTGGTTTCTTGGATCACCTCTAACACTGACCGCCCATACGCGTAGTTGTGGAGCTTCATGACTACCGCTGTTCAAAAAGGAAAACAGCACAACCGTAGCTGCAGAATTAATTTGTGTTCCTCTATTAGCATCCAATTGAATGAATTCCATTCCCATCCACCCGATATTGCTGAACACTGATGGACCCTTGACATCCTCTTAAGTGCCTTTTCAGCTAATGAAATAAATCGTCACGAGTAGGGGAGAAATGGGCGAGCGAAACCGGAAATGCCGGTTTTAGCTCAATCGGAGTGGGGGAAGAAAACCACGCCTCGTACTATAGTACGAGGTTTTTGGCCACGCCCCCCAACCAATCACGTTGTAGTATGTCATTTTTTATCTCCTCCACCCCGCCACATTACCCCCTCCACCATAATTATTAACCAATCGTACTGTAGTACGACCTTTTTTACCCCCACCTCCTTCCCGAATTTCCGGAAGTTGACCACCTCTCTTCCAGTTTGCCCCTCCCATTAACCAGTCACGTTATAGTACGACCTTTTTTGACCCCCCACCACCATCCATCCTTCTCCCACCGCCCTCCTGGTGATTGTACTATAGTAGGAGTACCCTCCCCCCCCACTCCTATTAAAATTCCAGAGCGTTTGGATGACGTCACTTTTTTAAAAAAAGTTCCTTCCCTGGGATCGAACGCAGCACCTCACGTTCTATAGTTGAGCACTATACCAACTGAGCTACGAGGGTATACCTAACGAATAACGTAAACTTGTGGTATAAGAGGGACAGACGTGACATCCTCCTTGTGGGACGCTAGAGTAGTCACATGATCGTTCGAAGTCATGACTCATCAGCATGACGCAATAGCAGCTGCCTCAGGCTACTGCGTAGTATTTTTGGAATTGTTTAATAGGTTTCAAAATATGATGCGATAGCATGACGTGTTCACGTGATTGTATAGCCCCAGGCGTTCTATTCTCGGAATTTAATTTTTAAAAAGTGACGTCAACCAAACGCTCTGGAATTTTAATAGGAGAGGTGGGGGGGGGGTTCTCATACTATAGTACAATCACCAGGAGGCTCATGGGAGAAGGCTGGATGGCGGGGGTGTAAAAATGGCGTGCTATAAGGTAATTGGTACAAAAGTGATGTCATCCAAACACTAGGATTTTTCCATGGGGAGGAGTACCTCTACTATAGTAAATTCGTAGTGGGACGAGACTGTAATAATGGGGGGGGTGTAAAAAGGTCGTACTATAACGTGACTGGTTAGTGGGAGGGGCAAACTGGAAGAGAGGTGGTCAACTTCCGGAAATTCGGGAAGGAGGTGGGGGTAAAAAAGGTCGCACTACTGTACGATTGGTTAATAATTATGGTGGAGGGGTCAAAAAATGACATACTACAACGTGATTGGTTGGGGGGGCGTGGCCAAAAACCTCGTACTATAGTACGAGGCGTGGTTTTCTTCCCCCATTCCAATTGAGCTAAAACCGGCATTTCCGGTTTCGCTCGCCCATTTCTCCCCTACTGTCGCGTAAATAAACGCATTGATGACTTCTCCCCCATTTTTGACAGGGAAACGTTTGTTTGTGATAGTAATCCGAACAGCATTCGGAAAGTTTCAAGGAATTTTCTAGTGGAACATTTTGCGTAGATTTCAAAACTCACCTCGAATTAGTCGAAGTAGTAATTTTTTTGATTTGATGTCAATTAACGTCCACTACAAAAAACACAATGTAAAAGGGCTAAAAATACGTGTGTACAACGAACTATTTCACTAAATGACTGTGTTTAGGATAGCACGCTGCTCATTGCAGGAAATACTGAACCTGCTCAAAGTGCCCATCAACTGGTGTTTCGGAAAGAATTCATCAGACATATTGATCTCATTACTACATCAGCTGGATTGTTAAACTATGCAGAAAACCGAATATCGTGTAACTTAATAGGAAGATCCCAACCCCACCGTTTCAAACCACTACTTCCACACGTTTCCCCTGTAAAGACTCCGCAAATCGCCAAAAACGCCTTCCTCGACTAATTTCAAAGTCGCAAAAGCCAAAGAACAAAATAACTCCACAATTCTTGAGCGTGAGCCACCTCGCCATTTCCCAAGGCCGATAGCCGGTTTTTCCATTACCCGCCACTGAACTATTGGCCGGGGGTGACCAGTAGCGGCGCACTTCATCCTGATGTTTTCCCCTTCTCTTACGACGATAGGGCCAGTGTGGAACAAGCTGTCTGCCCCTGTGGAATAAAATATAGCACTCGTATCAGTTCGTAATAAAATGTGTCGGTTGTGTGTTGGCATATTTGCAAATGCTGTTGAAAATTTTCCCACGAAGTGGAGAATATGTTTACATTTATTGTTACCGTAATTTAACTCATGTCGTTAGACACCAACGCAATTCTGCCAATGGCCATTTCACATTCGTCACGTCGATTTGTAACAAGCCCCTAATTACACTTTGATCGTGAGATTCACTAAGCCTTTACTTCAGGCCATTTCTTAGTTTGTTTTTTATGGTATCATCATCACCTGAAAAGTTACTTGTCAAGGGTGTTCAGCAGACTGAATTAGCTGGTTTTTTTGCGCTCCGAACGTCTGTGTTTGACCCTAAGCATCGACTCCCTTTAATTTGTACCTGTGGGAATTCCCCCTCCTCAAAGGAAATCCCCCTTTCCTGGAGTTTCCAAAATATATCCTTTTCCTACCCCTCTTTTTACTTTTCTCTCATCAACATACAGCTGTTTCTAAGTTAGTTATCCATCAGCACTCGACAACAGTCATTTACCAGTTCTCCCAACTCATTTCTCTCTCAAGTCTCACGCTACTCACAACTCTCATTCTCTTTCCCTCCACTTAGTGTTCCCCAACCAGTTCACGTGTATTGAGAGTTACGATGTTGGCGTTTATATACGCACACTCAAACTGATATCGCTATTCTGTCAGGTGTAGGTGTAATACAGTCTTCAATCGCGCTCACCACGTCCATTTATTTCTCAGTTTCAAGCTCCCCCATTGGTGCCCGCAAGAAAGAGCATCCTGAATTCATTTGCAAACCTGCTAAAATTTTAGCGTGGTCATTCGCCTTCATCTAACTGCTAAAAAGCGTCGTGCCGAGAGGAAATTAAAATCCAAATCGTTTCTATTACCTGCTGAGCGGAAGTTTTTAGCGTTTTCTGAACGTATGTAGAATATGGGGACATACACACATACACGCTATTCCCAGGTCCGTACGCGTTATGAAAAAAGAATCCCCGATACTCTGTTATTCGATAAGTACTGAAAAGAGCTATAAATCAGCCGCCTTTTCTAATCACGAAAGTCGTGGTTATTTGACTCTTTTCTTCTTAATAAATCGACGCTTAATAATTAAGATGTTTCTTTTTCGTATTAAAAGTAATGTGAGTCGTAGGTTTTGGCGAGGTTTATGTTGTGCAATTCCAAGAAGTCTGCGACACGTAAGTCATTGAATTGCGGAGTTTAGTAGGGAATACGTTGAAGAGTTGAGGAAGAGCTGTATCACACAATATTCAGAAAGGGATGTCTTCAGGGCTGCATTTAAACACTACCCCAACGTCTCATAACCTTCTAGTGCACCTCCTCTTTACGTCTTAGCGAGCACACTGAGAAGTGAAAATGGGCTCTAACCAAAACACCTTCTTTCCATCTGAAAACCTACCTTTCATTTCCACTCGTTCTCTTCTACAGAGTTTTGTTTGTAGGTTTGAAGTAATTACACCCAGAACATGTGAGTTTTCATGCGTTAGTAAAACTTGATTATTTTGGAAGATAATCATACCTACAATCGAGGGCGGTATGAGGAGTTCGCTGGCTGTTGAGCCGTTCACAGTGAGCGCCCAGGCTTGTACCCCTGGAGTTCCTGGAGTGCCATTTGTTCCAGGCTTCCCGGGTCTTCCTCTTGGCCCGACAGTACCTGAAAATCAGCATTGTACCGTTCAAATGAATTCTAAACTTGTCGGTAAAAGGTATCGTAAGGTTAGGGAAAGCCCCTGGGGATTGGTAGTGTGGATAGCGCATTTATTCCTCATTGGTAACTCCCGAGTAAATCTAACTCCTCATTTTTACATTCCTCTTCACAACAGACAGCTCCTCCCAAAGACAGTCATCTACTAGTTCTCGCGATCGACAGTCGTCTTCCAGTTCTCTCAATGCACCCTCCTCTATCAACTCTCGGGTCAATCACAGCTCTACTCACTCTCCCTTCGCTCTAGTTTGCCATGCAGCCAGTTAACATGCTTTCAGAGCCCCCTTGTATCCACTCTTATATACTCAACCCTCACACTCACGCTTGAGCTCCCCTTTATTTATCAACTCTGTTCATAAGCTCCCCCTCTCGTGTCCCAACGCCACCCCTAGACCCTTATGCTGCAAGTAGTAAATAACCAATCTTCTTTTTTCCCTTTTAGCCCCACCCCCTCCACCTTACCACGTCACATCATTTATCATGATAAACCCTCGTAGCCTGACAAAAAAAAATACATCGAAAGAGCTCACCCACAGTACAAAACCAGTCAGAGAATGTAGGCTCACCCAACAGATGCTGACTTTGGCCATGCGCTCACAAGCAGGTGGAATCCAATTAACCCATTGGAAGAATAATAGTTTGCGTGAACGACAAAAATTCAATACAATAGGGAGGACTACAAATATATTTTACCTCGTGGTCCCATGAGTCCAACAGCTCCAGGTGGTCCAGTAGCCCCAGGAATACCTGAAAATACCAACAAAGTTAATTTGGCTATGAGTATCACTGAGTTGTAATCTCATTTGGCGAAAAAAGTAAGTTGGTGAGAAGAGAGAAGTTGGTCAGAGAGTGAGAGCCAGAGACGCCAATATTAGTGAAATGGAATTAATGCTTTGACTCAGCATGCCTCCGATTCCTTTTCCCTTCTGTCATTTTGATTTTATAATACATTCTGAATACTACGCTTATGATTTCGCTCAGGAAAAATGTGTTCATGCCCCCATATTTTTGTATGCTTCTTATGCTGTGCGAATAGATCGGGTCTCTGAGGTGTAAGACAGCGTTTAGATGTAAAACTGTAAAATCACAGTAAACATAAGAAACACAATTTCCACTACATGAAGGAACCTAAAGCACGTCAAGTACTTAGGAGTGAATATAGGTGAGAGGTGGGGTTTCAACCAACACCTCCAGTCCCTTAAAGGCACTACCATTGCAAGGTTTGCCTCACTGCATGCCATTACTAAGGCCACTTGGGGTGTGTGTTACCACGACACTATCCTCATGTATAAGGCCATCTATCTAGGCGTGATTGGCTACTGCCCCGTTGTCTGGGGTAGCAAACTAACAGTCAATCTAAAGAGAGTATTGGCCCAATCCCAGAGAGCTGCGCTCCTGTGGATCACCAAGGCCTACAAGACTGTATCAACAGAAACACTCCAGGTGATCACTGGTCAGTTACCAGTTAATTTGGCTGTTGAGTGCATGGATGACAAGTGGAGAGTGAAACGGGAGCTTCCCCCGCTATGGGCTGAACTCCGTGCAGACCTCACCACAGAACAGAAACTTGCCGCCATCGATGAATGGGCTCTAGAGAAATGGCAAGCGAGATGGGAATCCTCGTCAAAGGGACGTGATACGTATGAGTTCTTCCCCAACATCCGTGAACGTCTTTCAAGAAAATGGGTTGAGCCAGACCACTGGACGAGCCAGTTCCTCACGGGACATGGTGACTTCAATGCGCGGCTCCACTTCTTTTCTCTGAAAGACTCTCCATTATGCACGTCTTGTGCCTCCAGTGCGGAGGAAACAAGAAACCATGTGCTGCTCCACTGTAGTTTCTACAACTGTGAGCGACGGTTGTTGGGAGGGCAAACGAACTTAGCAGCATTGACTGCTACAAAGCAAGCTTACAACCATTTTGCAAAGTTCACGAAGAAGGTGATGGCTAAGAAACGTGGTCATAGTTGATCTGTCCTTTTGAAACTTGCCACCCAAGTTATTTACTTGGGTTAGATCAGGTAGGAAACCAGATTAAGAACTCCTCCCAGATGGTACGGGATTCCTCAGGTGGTCACCTCCGTGCGGTCACACACGGGCAACAGCTCTCTACCGGGAGACTGGCTAACGACCAAATACCTGCCGTACCTCCACAAGTCTGAGTTCGGTGGATGCAGCAGGGGCCGGCCTCTTGCATATTAGCGAAACCGCAACTTCCATGACTGATATCACACTCGTCGAGGGTTTAGGTACAGTCATCAAATAAGGAAACAGATCTGAAGGAACCTACGGGATGATATAGCGAAAGCTATCGTTCCTGTCCAGCCTACGCTTTATTTCCCGAATTGCCTCGAACATTCAATATTTCCACGTGTGATAATATTGGATAAATCGCAATCACGCTGTGAAGAGAATGATAAACCACTGTAATGCATTGCAAGATAAACTGTTTTATACTTTGCGTTTTAATCTTATGTTGGGAGTAGTACTAATGCGCGCCAATCGAAGACCTATTCACATCCGTGAAGAGAATCAGAAATGCGTTTTTTGCATCTATATTTTGTAAGTCGTTAGACGCATGGACATGGACATTTTGGTAGTTTACAATGTTTTCTTATTGGAATCTAGTACACAAAAGCAGCAGCTTCATTTAGGAATGAACGGGCGGGTGTTTCCAAGTACGAGGGAGTTTCTAGAAGAGCTTGTACCACGTGCATGTCAAAGAGAAACACTTTCAGGCGCGTTTATTGGTGTTTTCTGGTTAGTATGTGGGAGGGGGGGGGAGGATGCATAAAGGGGCGTATGGATAAATTGTACATCGAAAGGGGAGAGCCTCGTTGTCTCTGTCCATTACTTTCAAAGTTATTTGTAACAAATATTTTACCGTTAATTCCATCCGTGCCAGGAATCCCGTCTTTCCCAGGAAGCCCTGCTAATCCAGGTTTTCCGTCGGCTCCGTTTCTTCCGTCAGTGCCATCAAGGCCAGGCTCTCCTGGAATCCCGTCTCTCCCATCCATACCCGGCATACCTGGCGGACCTGAAGCATTAAAGAAATAATTATTTTTCCTATAACGCAGTCATCACTCGTTCAGGTTCAGATAACCATCATCAACTTGCCCAATGGTCCTCGATCGCCTTTACTGCCAGCAACCCCTGGATGCCCGGGTACGCCGGGTGGTCCGCGTGGGCCGAATTCTCCTTGATCTCCTTTGTCTCCGCGATCGCCAGGTCTTCCCTGCTCACCAGGGTGCCCCGGAGGTCCTTCAGGACCTTGCCTCCCTTCGGGGCAGTATTCTTTTGACGCTAGGCAGAAGCCCTGAATTGCCCATAACTGAAACCAAATCCATTTCCTACGTAGTTCAGTTAGTCAGACTGCAGCTCCTTTATTATTTTATCATAAAATTTGTCTGATCGATGAACAATGATTTTCGAAAACAAATCACAACCTACCGGTATCCTCGAATAGGACGTCAGCCAAACCCAATTTTCGGTGGAATTTTTCCTAATGTCTTGCTCTTCCAGTTCGCTTCGTAAACTTGGATTGAAAAATTCCACTCCAGCTTTAGAGACGGTGTTGTCAAGATCTGAAGTATCTCTTTTCATCCTGTAGCTTTCTGAAACAGGGAGGATGTCGATAAGAGTTCGCTCGACTTGGCCAATGTACGAGCGGAGGTAGATGAAAAGCGCTATTTGGCTCAGCACTAGAACTCCTACGAGGACGCAAACGCAGTTGATTCGGTCTCTGAGAGTTTCCAACCCTGCAATAAAGGAACGTCCGGTTAAAAAACCTCATAACTTTTTGAATGATTTCATACATCTTGGTATAAACGAAAGTTGAAAATTATTTTCCCAAAATGTATCGCGCCTTATTTAACCAACACATACATACTTTCCACCGTTACCAAAGTGGTAAACTAAATCTATCAGCAATTCGATGAGTCCACTGCAATGACCACACACACCACCACTGGCACTGGCACTTTATAAGAGTACTAAAAAGTTGAGCGAGGCGCGAAAAAAAATTATGAAATTTCGTGAAAAATGTTCTATAATCCCATCAGGGCAGAGTTAACTCAATTTGAGCTCCAAAAAAGTAGATATGAAGATGAACGTTCGGCATCACACACGTTAACTGAGGTTGTCGATCTCCTGGCTTGTTGCAAACTGGTTGAAGGGACACTGATCAAAGTATCGAAAGATTGGAGGACTGCTTGGCTCGGACTGGAGAGAGAGTTGAGGGAATATCTACGAATGATTGGAACTTCATGAAAACTAACGAACTGCAAGATCGAGGAAACTGGAAACTATTGACTGGGCCTTTTCCTGGTGGTTTGAAGAATCATCAGTGACGCACGAAGACTCAACATATTCTCCCCAACAACTTATTAAACGAATTGGACGAAAAACTTTGAGAAGGAACTGGACGTTTTTATTTACAAAAATTTAGTGAGAAACAAAACATCAGGAACTCAACACTATGGTTAAACTGTTGTAGTCCCCCACTAAAGATCAATAACTGAGGAAATCTTGAACTTACTTTCTTCACGCACCGACAAAATCTGAGTAACCAGTAGAGCCGATGATGTTCCTTTAAAAGCCGAGTCAATAATTGATGGACGAAACAGACTGTTTTAATAAGTCTCTTTTGAATGCACGCAGTCAGGTCAAAGACCTCTAGGAAGATCACAGACGTTTGTTGTAATGTGTTCAGCCTCACTAGGTACTGAGTATGATTAGCTCCTTAGCTCTACAACAATTCACTTTGTACATGGCTAATTCTATTTAATCAATTCATTTATCACTCAGTTAATTTGAACTCGGTCAAACAACGTTTTACGGCAGCAGCAAGCGGCAGCGATTACAGTTAAAGAATTTATTGTGCTGCTCGTACTCATTCCAGGACCATTATTGAGCAGATGGTACCCAGAAAATTAATGGGGCTGTAAACACGGATTTTTTGAACGAGGATAGTAATCACTTTTGCAGAGTTATTGGGTAATACCTGTTAGAACTGGTATTAAGCGAAACGGCGGTAGTTGAAATTCAGGAATTTCGGGAGTGAGCCCCATGTATCTCATGAGCGTTTTTAAATACTCACCCTTTAGGTATTGGATTGGCCTACTACACCAATTTTTTTTACATTCTACAAGAATTCCAGCGGAGTTTATAACGAAAATATCTGGTGCGTAGCAACACACAACTTTCCGCCACCCCTTTAAGTTCGAACACCAACAACATATGCGGGTGCTATATCTTCGTTCAACGCATTTCTACAGAAACATTTATTCAGAACTAAATGTAGGGACTCGTTAGTTGAAAGTACTCCGAAAGTTTGATCGAAATCGTTAGAGCCGTTTTTGAGAAAATTGGAATTCCGATAAATCAATATTCGACAAATCTCCTTTTCTGAGTTAACTTGGCTTATATCTCCGTTCAACATATATATACAGAAATAATTATAGAGAATGAAATGTTGGTATGGGTGACTAAAAGACACTCCATTAGAATTTATCACATCTGGTCAGAAGTTACCCTGGAATTTACGGAAATGTTCGAAAAACGTTATTTTCGACACATTTTCATTTTTATCTCTGTTCAATGGAGTGTCAGAGGAACATTTATTGAGAACAATATGTAGGTATAAACTATTTAAAAACATCCTGTGAGTTTGGTGAAAATCGCTTGAGTCGTTTTGCCAAAGAGCGTAAAAACCTATTTTTGCTTCATAGGCCTATATCTCCGTTCACCGTATTTTCATGGAGATATGTATAGAGAAGAAAAGTTAGATATTGATTGGTAGGAGATAATTTGAAAGTTTAATCAAAATCGTTAGAGCCGTTTTCGAGAAAAATGCGAAAAACCCTAGTTTTTGGTACATTTTCGTCCCCTCACCCCCCTTCCCATCGGCCGAAATCGTCCATAACCTTATTTTGGTGTCTACAAAAAAATAACGAACAAAACAAAAAAAGAACCAGCTCAATCGGATCAGCCGTTCTCCCGCAAATCGAACTACAGACACACACACACACACAGACATACACACAGACATACACACAGACATACACACAGACATACACACAGACATACACACGGACCTCTCTCCGAAATTAGGTTTTTTAGACTCAGTAGGGTCTGAAACGTAAAGATCTGAAGAAAACCCAACTTTTTTTTTTGGGCCGATTACTATACTTTCCTTCCCTTCGGGTAGCGGAAAGTAAAAACTGCGCTAAAAACGCTTTTGGTCGAAAATTTTGATAATTTATTGTGCTGCTCTCGTCATTTTCCCAAGAATGGGAATTTTATGGTATCATTGCCTTATTGAGAGCTATCAATATAAGAAATTTAATCAAAATCGTTAGAGCTGTTTTTGCGAGAAAAAAAATTGGTGTTTTAATCACTATGATAACTATAGTTAACTTTCGGTGGATTTTGCCCATACCCTAATTTTTACGTCCCATGGTAACCTGTAGGCTAGACATCAAGTTTCAGCTGATTTGGTACGATTGTTTTCTCTAGAAACGGCGCTAAAATCAATTTCGTCCAAATTTTGATAATTTATTGTGCTGCTCTCGTCATTTTCCCACAAATGGGAATTTTATGGTATAATTATCTTATTAAGAGCTATCTATATAACGAATTTAGTCAAAATCGTTCGAGCTGTTTTTGAGAAAAAAAATATTTGGGTTTTGATCACTATGATAACTATAGTTAACTTTCGGTGGATTTTGCCCATACCCTTATTTCTGGGTATGTATACGTCCCATGGTAACCTGTAGGCTAGAAATCATGTTTCAACTGATTTGGTACGGTTGTTTTCCCCAGAAACCGCGCTAAAAACAATTTCGTCGAAAATTTTGATAATTTATTGTGCTGCTCTCGTCATTTTCCCATAGATGGGAATATTACGGTATAATTATTATGTTAAGAGCTACCAATATTAAAAATTTAATCAAAATCGTTGGAGCCGTTTTTGAGAAAAAAAATATTTGGTGTTTTGATCACTATGATAACTATAGTTAACTTTCGGTGGATTTTATTCATACCCTTATTTTGGCGTCTCATGGTAACCTGCGGGCGAGATATCAAGTTTCAGTTGATTTGGTACGGTGGTTCTCTCTAAAAATCGTTCACAGACACACATACACACACACACACACACAGACAATTTTCCCAATTAGTGTTTTTCGGACTCAGGAGGGTCTGAAACGTAAAGATCTGAAGGAAACTCGAAATTGTTTTTGCAGCCGATTACATAACTTTCCTTTCTACTTCGTAGAGCCAAGGAAAGTAAAAACTCTCTCATCAGTCCCAAATTCGAACCTGTATCGAATCGTAACGACTACATCAACAGTCCTTGGGCTCAGATAGCGATTGAATACCATTAAGTGCACACAACATCCCCCCCCCACCCCTCGCCAACAGACGCTGTGTCCTCGTTCAACACATTTGTAAACAAACGCCTATCGAGAACGCGATGTAGTTACAGTAGCAAGAATCCTGTTCGACGAGAATCGTATTAGCCGTTTTTGACAACATTTGAAAAGCAAATTTTCCACGTTCGGAGAATCTCACGATTCGCTTGACTTTGACGGGAAATTCGAAACGTGTATAAAAACGCGTTTTTCGGTACATTTTGACTTTTATTTCGGTCAAAGGATCATCAGAGAAACATTTGTAAATAACGATATTTGTATATTGATTGGAAGTGACTAACACGCTCTGTGATTTTGGCTAAAATCATTTTAGCCACTTGCGCACCAAAACACTCTTTTTTCTTTTTAGGCGTCACTTTCTGTTCGTGATAGTTCTACTTGAACATCTGTTCAAGTAAACCAAAGCGAGGTGTGATTGAGTTAAATTTGCGTAGGAAGTTCGAGAAAAATGCGAGAAACCCTCATTTTGGTACATTTTACTTCTCCATGTTTTTCCTTTTGATTGATGAAAGCGGCTCACAATTTGATTTTGGCGTCGCGAAAAAAAAGAAAAAAAAAAAAACAAAGTAAGGTGTTCAATCGGTCGAGCTTACACGCTGTTAAAGTGGCATTCCGTGAAGGGATGTAGAAGAGGCGATTCCTACGATTACCAATTTGAGTCACTGAATGAATACACGATCATTTCTGGTACATGCGGGCTGGCGTAACCTAAAGATAACCACTCAAAATGTACGCCGTTGGAACGTTGTCGCTACCTATCTCGGCCAATACAGAAACTCTGATCAACGAGCAGTTCAAAACGTCGTTAAATCGGGATTTCGCCTGTTGCTTCTGTTCCGCCCAGAAACGCGTCTTGACTCGTCGCGCGTTCAATTTAATCGGTAGCAGCCGCTCAATAAGCTCGTTGTGATTATGTTCTGAAACTCACCATGGCATTTACAGTTGGTTGTTGATTGAGTGACGCTTGTCATCTTCTGGGCTCTCACACTCAACTGAAAATATGATGGTTAATATAGGCGGTTCCCCTACTCTCGCACTCACTTAATCGCCCAGCATCTCAATTCACCGGGTGTACGCGGCCGGGCTGGCGGCTTTGATTAGAGCGCGAGCCGTTGAGACGACGCTTTCTCATTGTCCGACTGTACAAATACGAAACTAGTCTAAGTGGTCGCCTCAATCGATCCCGAGGTCTGGCTTTGATTTAATGCCCCGGCCCAATGAAGTTGACCCTTCTGTCAACTCAAATGTGAATGAACAGCTGCTGGAATAAGAGTCCTACTCCAGAGTCAGCGCTTCTAAAATCTATCAAGCCTCTCATAGTTATCGAAAATCCCATAAAATCATTCCTAATCAAACTATAAAGCTACTCCACAGCACCCATTGTGGAAAAGTAGCGTGTAAACCATAAGTAACTTACATAAATAACAATAGTCGACACCGCATACTTTCTCCATTTTCGTGTTCTCATCCTCCTCATCCCTAAAGGTAAAGGACATATGGTACAGTTTCAAGTTATGTGTGATGCACGGATTCGCCAAAAAGCGAGGTTTTCGTCAAATTTTAACGTTTTATGAGTGAAAAATATCTGGTGCGTAGCAACACTCAACTTTCCGCTACCCCCGTATGTTCTAACACCAGCTTATGCGGGCGCAACATCTTCGTTCAACGCATTTCTACAGGAACATTTATTGAGAACAAAATGTGGGGACTAGTTAGCTGAGAGTACTCCGAAAGTTTGATTGAAATCGTTAGAGCCGTTTTTGAGAAAATTGGAATACCGTTAAATTAATATAAGACAAATCTCCTTTCCTGAGTTAACTTGGCCTATATCTCCGTTCAACATATATATTCAGAAATAGTTACAGATAACGAAATCTGAGTATGGGTGACTGAAAATCATTCTGTAAGATTGATCAGATGTGGTGAAGCACTTACCTCAGAATTTACGGAAATGTTCGAAAAAACATTATTTTCGACACCTGTTGATTTTTATTTAAGTGAGTTTGGTGAAAATCGTTGAAGCCGTTTTGCCAAAAAGCGTAAAAACCCTGATTTTGCTTCATAGGCCTATATCTTCATTCACTGTATATTCATGGACGTATTGAGAAGAAAAGTTTTGTACTAACTAGTAAAAGATAATTTGAAAGTCGAATCAAAATCTTTAGAACCGTTTTTGCGAAAAATGCGAAAAAGCATAGTTTTTGGTACATTGTCGTCCCCCACCCCCCTTATCCATCTACCGAAATCGCCCTTAACCAAAATATGGTGTCTAAAAAAAATTTGAAAAAAAAAAACAAAATATCTGGTGCGTTGCAACACACAACTTTCCTTAGCTCTACAACATTTCACTTTGTACATGGCTAATTCTACTTACTCAATTCATTTATCACTCAGTTAATTTGAACTTGGTCAAACAACACGTCACAGCAGCAGGAAACGGTAGCGCTTACAGTTCCAGAATTTATTGTGCTGCTCATACTCATCATAGGACCATTATTGAGCAATTGGTACACAGATAATTAATGAGGCTGTAAACACGAATTTTTCGAAGAAGGATAATAATCACTTTTGCAGAGTTATTGGGTAACAACTGATGGAATTGGTAGTAAGCGAAACGGCGGTAGTTGAAATTCAGGAATTTCTGAAGTGAGCCCCATGTACCTCATGAGCGTTTTTAAACACTCACACATTAGGTATTGAATTGGACTACAATACTAATTTTCTTTCACTTTCTACTAACATTCCAGCGGAGTTTATAAGGAAAAAACTGCGCTAAAAACGCTTTTCGTCGAAAATTTTGACTATTTATTGTGCTGCTCCCGTCATTTTCCCATTAATGGGAATTTTATGGTGTGATTGTCATATTGAGAGCTATTAATATAAAAAATTTAATCAAAATCGTTAGAGCCGTTTTGAGAAAAAGAATATTTGGTGTTTTGATCACTATGATAACTATAGTTAAATTTCGGTGGATTTGGTTCATACCCTCATTTTGGCGTTTCATTGTGACCAGCAAGCGAGATATGAAGTTTGAGCCGATTTGATACAGTGGTTTTCTCTTAAAATCGTTCACAGACACACATACATACAGACCATTTTCCCAAATGGTGTTTTTCGGACTCAGGAGGGTCTGAAACGTAAAGATCTGAAGAAAACTTAAAATTTTTTTTTCAGCCGATTACATAACTTTCCTTTCCACTTCGTAGAGCCAAGGAAAGTAAAAAAGAACCAGCTCAATAGATTCAGCCGTTTGCCCGCAAATCGAACTACAAACACGCCCACTTTTTTAAATGTTAATCAATCAGTAAATGGGATAGTGGCACCCACAAAGAAGAAACTAAATAAATATTAAGTAAGGAAATGGGGAGGGCGCCCAGACTACCCTACGCCAGCTTAAGGGATAGGAGGATTGGGGCGGGAAAGGAATGAAGGAGAAGAGTATGTTCCACGACAGAACGACCACCAGTCCAGATAGATACTTTCGAGTTCAAATGTGAAGATATTTAGAAGCCAAAAAGATTGAAGCTGGAGTTCCACAAGGCAGTGTACCTGGCCTCCCACTTTTGTAGGTGTTGCACGTGTTTGCTGATTACATGCCATCGGCGATGATAACTCTGGGTCTCCTGGAAACTGCAACAACCAATCTCAAACTTTCAAAACTGACCAGGCAAATAGAGTATGAGGCCAAGCCAGTTCACATTGATTTCACCAACCAATGTAGAGTGTTGTTATAAACACAACGAAAAATAGTTTTGATTAGTTGATGAAATAAAGAAAATCCTTGAATGATGGTGGGGCTAAGGAAAGTTGTGTGGTTAGTCGCACCAGATATTTATAATGATCATGAATAAGGTTCCACACTAGCGTTGTATGTATAGCTGCTAATATTTATTGCACACTATAACTAAAGCCAAACGTTTGCAGTCCGCATTGTTTTTTCACGTTCCTCCTCCCGAGCGAACACTAGGGCAAGCAAATGCGTCCAGGTCTCGTTTTTAACCCATTCAATACGGCGGCCATATTGAGATCCCTATGCAGTATACTGCTTAGTTTTTCATAAACGGCCGTCACTGACGGCACAACTTTTTCTACGTATATGGCTTAGTTAATTTTTGTATGGGCTTGAAAAAATAGTTTCAAAATTCTAATATGTCTAATTAGTGTATAAATTGATGAGCGCCTCAGGGCGCCTGCAGTCATAGCTAATGTGTAGGTAGGCAATCACGCAAAACACAAACAGCTATGACTGCAAGCGCCCCTGAGGCGCTCGTCATTTTGTACACGAATTGGGCCATTGGAACTTCGAAACAATTATTTCAAGCCTAAAATAATACACTAATCCATAAGGTACTTTCAGAAGGTAAGTTGTATTGAATAAGGTGTAATTATAAAGAGAGGAAAACATTTTTTTTTCAATAAAATTACAAGTATTTATTACAAAAAAGTATTTATAACATAGAAATCGTTCGTAAATTTTTACATAGGTAGTAAATAGTACTTGTAAACATTAAGCAATTAATTTCCATCAATGGTCATATTTTTGTGGAAATTTACAAAACAATTTTCGATACATAAAGCAGGTGTATCAGGACAAGCTGGACAGGATACGAAGAAGTTCCTCGTCAGTCATCGCTTTTCTTTGCATTGGCTCACCAACTTTGGGTTGTTTGGTGCTGAAAAAAAGCATTATTACAGTGATTATCATTATTAAAAAATCAATACAAATTCATCATCGTAATTTTAATGTTAGTGGAACGTAAAAAATCTGCAAACCTTGAAGTTGAGGGTTGTGGCTCCTCACTCGCCCTCTTTTTCCTCCTCGAGTACGAACCATCTGCTTAAAAATAGGTATATATTAGCTTATTATTAAGTAATAAGTTTAAATTATACGTCCAAATGTAAAGATAATGGAGTTTTACTTACCCTAATTTGGGAACTATGCAGTTTCTAAAGGAAACGTCAGATTCAGAAACGGCAAACTGCAGAATGTTCAGAATGTTGTTAGGAGTGACTGCCAGTAAATAACGGGCTTCCACAAGTGACTGGAACGGTCTGAAGCACATTTGAAACTAAAGAAAACCGAGCGTCTCGGGGCGCTCGCCGTCATTGGGTAAGGGGCGGAAGAGCGCCTCGAGGCGCTTGCCGTCACCAGGTATAACATTGGAGAGCGCCCCAGGGCGCTCTCCGTATTGAATGGGTTAAGCTTATTGAGTACGAAATACACCATTCGCGATGTGTGCGTGTGTGCATTTGTGTATACGATTGAGAGAAAATAGCTGAACCGCGGTTTATAAAGGGTGTCCCAAAATTAACACAAGATTTGAATTTGCCGCCATTTATGCAGTACAGTGTTGCCAACCCTAAAAACAAAATAAATCGACAGTTGACAGTTTAGGGTTAGTAAAAATGGAGCGTTACGCAATAGAACAACGTGTCATCATTTTGAGCAATATGTCAAAAATAATGAATGCTTGGCGGCCGTAGTTCGAAAATTTCATACAAAATAAGGTCGACGACGAAGCACATTTTCACCTTGATGGCTTTGTTAATCGCTAAAATTGCCGCTTTTGGGGTTCTGAAAACCCACATGTGATTGTCGAAAAACAAATGCATCCACAACGTGTCACAGTTTGGTGTGCATTTTGGGCTGGAGGCATAATTGGACCACTTTTTTGAAAATGAGGCTGGTCAAACAGTGACTGTTACTTCTGCTCGATATCGCGACATGATAACACGGTTCTTTTTGCCGAAATTAGACGATATTGATGTGGCCAATATGTGGTTTCAACAAGACGGTGCCACATGCCATACAGTCCGTGAAACACTTCAATTATTGCATGAGACATTTCCAGTTCGTATACTCTCTCGTTTCGGTGATCAGAATTGGCCCCCTAGATCGTGTGATTTAACACCATTAGATTTCTTTTTATGGGGTTATCTAAAATCACAGGTCTACGTCAACAAGCCCACAACTACGCGTGCATTAAAGGAGGAGATTCAACGTTGCATCAACGAAATTCAGCCACATTTATGCAGAACGGTCATGGAAAATTTCGACAAACGAGTGCGTATGTGTATGCAAAGCCGCGGAGGCCATTTGCCCGATGTGTTATACCATAAATAACCCTATCCTATGTACTTTATGAATCAACAAAAAAATTACAATCAAAAGACTAAAAACTGTGTTTTCTATTTAATTCAAATCTTGCGTTAATTTTGGGACACCCTTTATTTAGCCTACAGAGCGTAGTGGGGCACGAAAATAAGTGGATTAGCAAAATCGGTCCAAAACTAATTATAGTTATTATAGTGATCGAAACACCAATTTTTTTTCTTCTCAAAAACGGTTCTAACGATTTTGATGAAATTTTTTAAATTAGCGATTCTAAATATCCCGATGGTGCCATAAAATTCTTATTTGTGGGAACATGACGAGAGCAGAACAAAAAATTAACAAAAATTTGAAAGAAAATCGATTCGAATGGGTGCTCTTCCATAAGTCAAATTGACTGTTCCTTCGTTAGGGAATGTCATAACTGATTTTGAAGTAAGAATTGTTGTTAAATTATCACTTTGAGTGCTTAGTGCAATTGCTTAATTTTCTACGAAAAAAGTTAACAATTACAGTAAATATCGATTAGTGGTTGAATGTTCGAGACCAACACTGTAGACAATATGGAAGCCATAAACGGATTCAGGGGAGCAAAAATCAATAGGGGCCCAGCGTGAGGTTCGTTCTGCACGTCATCCATCGTCAGTTAATTCAACCGGTGGTTTCCCTTCAAATCCGGATGGTGTCGCTTAACTCGCTACACGTCGTGAAGAGAATCGCGTGGTGAGTGAGTGGGCTTTGGGTTGCCTAGACTACCACTAAATTCGATGATACTATAAACCCTTTGAGGATCTGTGTCAATAAATGTTTAAACCGTGTACGTTAATGGCAATTAGATTAAAACGTCAAATCAGTTCTATGATCGTTATTTTATGGGGATTCTCGAAGGGAATATCAGTAAGCTGTTGGTTTAGATCACAATTCAGTGGGGCCGCAGTCTGCAAATCGGAATATTATAAACCTCCACGGTATTACGAATTCCTTAAAATGTTTGTCGGGCACTTCAACGCACAACCAGGGTCTGTCACGTAAGGAGGTTCTTTCGACTGCGTAGTGTTCCAGCGTCGCAAATTTCAAATGTATCGAGCTCTTGTGTCATCATCTGCCTCAGGGTTTCACTAACTGGTTTGCGCCACATGGCTGAGATTCATTGTAATTCGGATTAATTGTGTAAATTACCTCCCAGGTTTTAAGAACGACCGGCCGGGTTCATCCGAAGGGTAATATCCGAACGGAAGTTATCCGGGAGGTAAGCGCGTTTTTATTCGATAACAATGAAACGAAATGAAACCCGTTAAAACGTGAACATCACTGATACTATACTTTTCTGCAGGTTCGAATGCAATCGAAACAATTCGCTTCCAATTCTGACGGTTACTCTAACTCCAACAGCTACTCGGCTTTCAATTCAGACAGTTTTCAAGCTTGAATTCCAACAACAAACCCCGAAACGCAATCGAGGTCTTACCAGGGCTCGTCCCATAGCGGCTATTCAGGTGCAAATCAGGACAGTTCCGGAAATCAAGGGTACAATGAAGCGTCTAATGGATACACCGGAGCTCGATTAGGGTGCAATGGCGTTTTGAATGGACCCTGCAGTATGGAACGCGGTTCATTTCCTGGGAACTTCAAGAACCGGAAGAGTGAAGACGAAATCAGCCGAGAATGCTGTGGATATGTGGTGAAGGGGGGGTCGGTTTGCTCGCCATTCTCATTCTGATATCCACTCTAATACGCGGCTCAAAAGCGGCAGGAAACGGACCTCGTGTATTACATCTCTATTACACAGGAAGTGGCCTAGTTATTGCCTTACACTCGTATATCTCATATCACATCGGCGCTCAACAACACGGTATTCGAGAACGAAAGCTTGCGCAGGGTGGGGAAAGGATGTCAATGTACGTTGAGATCACATGCTGCATGTTAGTACGTAAGGGGTTCAAGGGTGATAAATGTTGTGTACAATATTGGGTTGATGTCTGATGACAAGTGGATTTTCAGGGAGGTAAATGGAAATTAGAGTAAGAAGACAACGTAAGTACTTGCAAAACAGGCCAGTTAACGAATTGATTGTTAGCGTGGTTTTAAAGTTGAGCTTTGGTTTCATTGCGTTCAGTAGGCACGTCCGTCAGTAGTTTCTACTGTACTTTCCCTGTGCTCTACCTATTTCTCACTGCCTTGTCGGTACTAGTCTCCTGTCACATCTACTCCCTCGTTATCTATCCTTGTACTGCATCTCACACCTTTAGTATTGTATCGCATCACTTGTATTCGTCTCAATCACATATGTTACCGTACCGTTCTCTCGTTCGATACCGACCCTCAACCTCACTACTGCTGCTTGTCGCTCCAAGGCGTACACTCTCTACAGACTCCAGGACTCAGGCCCCCACTGTTCCGTGACATCAAACTCCTGCTGCATAAGCCCAATGCCTCTCGTTTCCAAATCCTACAACTACCGACTCATTCCAAATCACCAATGGGACTAACAGGATCTCCTTGGTGAAGGCGCACAGCCACCCCAAAGCTTCGTGATTGACACGAACTTACGGCGACAAAGAAATGGATTGAGGTTTAGTTCCAGGGTACTTTGGATGTCAAGAACCAGAACGGGAATGAAGAAAGGGGTATAAAGCAAAGAGAATTTTAGTTTGTTTATTCCCTGAAGGAAAGTCTCTAACGACTCACATCACCTCATAGAGGGTCTTTAAATAGTCTCTACCGGTCACCGTTGATGTATCTGACGAAAATAGCAACTAAAATTTTCCAAAACCGTGTTTATTTCAATGTTTTCTAGTTACCTACGATAGACGAAAGTCTGACTTTCCAGCAACGTCAGGGAGTGCCTCTTAGCAACCTGTACTCACATTCGTTCGTCGCACCTATTTCTGTAGGAGACCATTGAACGCGTTGAACGAAGATAAAACACGTGCATAAATATATTGTACGGAATCACGTTTGATTATTGTTTTAAAGCGGATATAGTGAAGTATTGATGTGTTAAGGGTGCACGTTCCTCCAGACCGCCAAACCGCCGGACGACGTACCGTTGACTTCGACTGATTGCTGTAAAGTATTAATTTATTTATCAAAATTGCATTCCACTCCTTCTGCCTTGCTCAACAGTAAGTGAAAGGAAGAAGTATGTAGCGACTGAGGGTTCACGCACTGGCGACAGCTACGACACGACGTTTGGAGTCGCCGGAATTGAAAACGCGACACGCCGACTGTTCATCCAGTTCATTCTTTTCGGTACACTGGTATGTAAGTGTCGTTCTGTCGACGGAAATTGGGTAACGCCGCACTAATACCTAAATAAGAATAGAGCGTATTATGACAATGCCTCGATAAGGAAATGCAATAAACTAAATACAACCTTGCAAAAATTGCGCAGCTATTCTACACTCCGTTCTTTTTACTTTCCTTCCTCTACGAAGTAGAAAGGAAAGTTATGTAATTGGCTGAAAAAAAAAATTTTAAGTTTTCTTCAGATCTTTACGTTTCTTCGATCTTTACGTTTCCTGAGTCCGAAAAACACTATTTGGGAAAATGGTCTGTGTGTCTGTGAATGATTTTTAGAGGAAACCACCGTTCCAAATCAGCTGAAACTTCATATCTCGCCCGCAGGCTCTCATGGGACGCCAACATAAGGGTTTGAACAAAATCCACCGAAAGTTAGCTATAGTTATCATAGTGATCAAAACACCAAATATTTTTTTTCTCAAAAACGGCTCTAGCGATTATGATTAAATTTTGTATATTGATAGCTCCTGATATGTCAACTATACCATAAAATTCTCATATGCGGGAAAATGACGAGAGCAGCACAATAAATTACCAAAACTTTCGACGAAATCGATTTTAGCGCGGTTTTTAGAGAAAACCACCGTACCAAATCAGCTGAAACTTGATGTCTAGCCTACAGGTTACCATGGGACGCAAAAATAAGGGTATGGGCAAAATCCACCGAAAGTTAACTATAGTCATCATTGTGATCAAAACACCAAATTTTTTTCTCAAAAACGACTCTAACGATTTTGAACAACTTTTTTATATAGATAGCTCTAAATGAGGCAATTATACCATAAAATTCCCATTAGTGGGAAAATGACGAGAGCAGCAGAATAAATTATCAAAAGTTTCGACGAAAAGCGTTTTTAGCGCAGTTTTTTCCTTATAGACTCCGCTAAAATGTTACTAGTATGTTAAAAAAAAGTCATGTTGTAGTCCAACCCAATACCTATAGGGTGAGTGTTTAGAAACGCTCATGAGATACATGTGGCTTACTCCAGAAATTCCTGAATGTCAACTACTGCCGTTTCGCTTACTGCCAGTTCTAAACGTTTTTACCCAATAACTCTGCAAAAGTAACTATCGTTCTTCAAAAAATTTGTGTTTACAGCCTCAATAATGATCTGTGTACCAATTGCTCAATAATAGTCCTGCAATGAGTACGAGCAGCACAATAAAATCTGGAACTGTAAGCGCTACCGCTTTCTACTGCCGTAAAGCGTTGTTTGACAAAGTTCAAGTTAACTGAGTGATAAATGAATTGATTAAGTAGATCTTATATTCATACACCTTGCACGATATTCGTACACGCAAAAAACACTTCATCTTTCCTTCCAATCGCCAATCGTGTTGGCCTTAGTACGAAAGGGTACGGAACATTTCCCTCGTAAAACTTCCTCTGCATCCGATTCCTGTGTTAAAAAATGGATAAATAAATAAATAATTTCAAACTACTTAAGGTGGGGCTAAACTGCTTGATGCGATGCGGGAGTGATTGCGGCAGCCTGCAAACTTTTTTCTTTATTTCATCAAATAAATACATTTTAAAATGTTTTAAAGCTTGGGGGGATAGCGCGGGGCTTGACAAAGCGGAAAATTAATCAGTGGTGAGAACGGCTCGAGTGACTTCGGAATGGTGTAGTTACCACTTCCCGCAACCCTGTAAATTGGACGACCTGCTATACAAATACGGGCGCTATACATTCGTTCAACGTTCTTCCACAGGAACATTTATGAAGAACAATATATCGGTACCAGTTGGTAGACAGCACTCCGTAAGTTTAATCCAAATCGTAATAACGGGTTTTGAGAAAATTGGAAAAACAATAAATTAATATTCGACAAATCTCGTTTTCAGATATCAACAGACACTTACAGAAATAATTGCGGAAAACGCAAGGTGGTTTAAAAAACATTATTTCCGACACATTTTGAGTTTTACCTCTGTTCAATGGACTATTAACTATTTAAAAAGATTCTGTGAGTTGGGTGAAAATCGTGTGAAGCCATTTCGCCAAAAAGCGTAAAAAACCTTTTTTTGCTTTTTAGGCCTATGTCTCCGCATCATGGAGATATTCATAGAGAAGAAACAGACACGCAATTTTTTTTTTTCAAAGCTCACAGTAAATGGGACAGTGGTATCCAAAAAGGAGAAACTAAATAAGTAATAAGTAAGGAAATGGGGAGCGCCTGCTGACGCATCCAGCCGATGCATCTCCTCAGCACTTTTCTTGCACCACACACCACGCCAGGACACGGTCAATGCTGCAACCCACTCCAAGAGCTTCCGACACCGCCAAACAAAGACCCACCCGTCCAGTCGTATTTGCGTTTCTTGGCAAACACACACACACACGGACCACGCGCTGAAATCAAGTTTTTTTTTCGATTCAGTAAGCCTGAAAAAACTTTTTTCACGATTATTTTTGTATTGGTCAATGTGGTGGGGAAGGAGAGTTCTCTTTTGAACAAAACCCTTGAACCGCGCGACAAACATTAAATTTATTGAAAAAAGAATTGATTCTTTCGTCGAGTGAATAAAACTTAAAATTCAAAAGGGCAAAAGGAAAGTTCCTTGTGGAGTTCCACCAAACTAAGCACTGTCTTTTACGTCTAATCTGAGGCGTCTTCATCTGTGTTAAGTCGATGAACAGAGGAATTCCAACATGCAAGTTCTGGATTACCAGGAAAATGTAATGTGCAGCCTTTGCCGAAAAACATAGTTTTTGAGGGTTGGATTTAATGAAGCTAAAACTACAATAATATCCTAGCCCTATGGGCAGCGGAAAGTTAAAATAGTAAACCAGAAGCGACAATAGCAATAGCAATCGTCGGATGATGTCCAGCACGAGGACTCCTCAGCGAAAAGAGTAAATAAACGCAGGTGTTTCTCGTTATCGATTTAGTCCTGAGGACTCAAGTCCCCCAGCAACTCAATCTGTGCGGCAACCCGTTTCAAGTTGGCGAATGAAAAGGCCGAAATCAGGCGACGACCACCAGAGCACGCGACTGCCCCCGCCCTCGAAGAATTAGATTTCCTCTGACAATAATATCAAACGCCTCGTCACCCCGAAATTATTGCTCTGATATCCTAATGAAACGGAGGGAATTCGATTAAGCGAAACGGATTTTGGCCGAGCAGACGGTCGACATGTCAACCTGAATCAAGCGACGACTAATTTCATTTCTGAAGTGCGCCCCTCCGGAAGAGCAGGGGAATATTGCAGTTTTTCTAGACCTCGACTCTACTTCAGTCTTGACAACGTCCTTCTTCGCGTTACGTTATTGCCAACGGTAACGCCAACGTGGTTAACATAAACGGGAAGTTTTGAAAATGCAAATTCAGCTTAAATTAGGAGCTTCAGATGTTGACCCCAACGGATCTCGGCCAGGATCTGGTGACCCCAACAAAACCCCTGAATATCTCCAATCCCAACAACTCTGTTGACCACCAATCACAGCTCTCAGTTGTTCATTCCATCGGCAACGTGATCTCTGCCTCAACTATCCTCCATTTCTTTTCCATTTCAACGGTCTCTGGATCCGATGAGTTCTCCGTTTATTCTCTGTACGATCAACCACTTGTTCATTCGCAATCATTTCCGCAAAATGTGTTTCGCTAGTGCGTTTAACGCTGGCGTTTTAAGACAATCTCCGAAAGGAGGAAGATGTTCTTTGTAACTCCCATACCGAAGGAAAACGGTCAGTATTCAGTCCCCTCAAACCACGCTACCTCTATGTGGTCAAGCTCTGTTCTACGTACATACGAAATTAGCACCAGCAGAGATAGCTAAGGGCCGAACGTAAACGTCCAAAATCAGTGAACTGTAGAAGTCCCACACTGAAGAATCACGAGTTGGATACGATCATGAACTGTCATGACTTTCGATACCATAAGAGAACCACTTAGACTCGTATCAAAACATAACTCAGCTCCCGTGTCTCAGCTACCACGTCTAGTGCTCACTGAATTCGACTGTACCAGTTTTAAGAGAGGACGAGGCAGTTTGCCCGTGGACGACCTTGTTAAGTGACACTGTCTTCTGATACCTCCTCCGAAGCATTGATGTTGGCTCACCGCAAGACTCCGAGCAACATCGCGCTGTTTCGTGTTTTTCCAGCCATCGTCTCAGTCTACACTTTGTACGGTTATTATCACTCAAAAGATATGCTTCTTCAAACGTAAATTATAGAAAGACTAAAATAAAACCATGTAAAAAATGTGATTAGTTCATTTGGAGATCCCTCAATTGCTTTTAGGCGTGCAGCTCAAATATTTTGACGTTTTAAATCCTGTTTTGTGAATCTCAGTTCATTGAACTGCGAGTGAGCCGAGCAAATTGGGTAAGTTAGAGATTCCGCTGGAGGAAGAGTCGCTAATTGATCTGGAGTCACCATGACGACGTTATTACGAGCCGGAGGAGGTTAAAAGATGAAAAGACCGAGAGCTTTCTATAGAAAAAAGAGGAAAAAAAAATTGAGGGAAGTTAAGAGGGTTGGGAGCCAGCGTGCGACGGAGGAGGGTGGCGGTGTCAGATGATGGTTTACAAGTGAACAGTTTGTGTGAGACGATAGAGTGATTTGTTTGGTTGACGTATAGAAATATGTGAGGATGTTCAGGACAGTAAAATTAAAATACCACAGGCTGCTCTTCAAGAAATCGACTTCGCCCGTGCAAATTTAATTAGTCGTAGAAACTCCAAAGTTGCACTTCACGTCTCATTGAATTCGGGGAAGCGGACAACGCGAATTATCTCGTTATTCTTAACCTGAAGCGTTTTTCTGGCGCTCTTCATGCTCTTGCGTTATGGACGACCTGTAAAGCACCTATGAGTGCCTAGCAACCAGTGAATGAGTATTTCCGCCATTTTGGTCAGCGTTCGATCGAGGAATCGCATGAGGTCCATGGGGTTGCTTCAGGGGATGGTGTTGTGGAGGGAGGTGGAACAAGGTACTGGATTCACGGTTGACAAACTATTGATATACGGTACATTTACTGAACTACTGACAATCACAAGGGCAAGCAAGCGAATGAAGTAGGAAGTTCGTGCTAAGGTGGGATTTCAAACCTGGACCGTTATGTCTAATGTGGTGCCTTCTGCGCACTGTATGTTTCAAATATCTGGTGCGTTGCAACACACAACTTTCCTTAGCTCTACAACAATTCACTTTGTACATGGCTAATTCTACTTACTCAATTCATTTATCACTCAGTTCCTTTGAACTTGGTCAAACAACACGTCACAGCAGCAGGAAGCGGTAGCGCTTACAGTTCCGGAATTTATTGTGCTGCTCATACTCATTATAGGACCATTATTGAGCAATTGGTACACAGATAATTAATGAGGCTGTAAACACGAATTTTTTGAAGAAGGATAATAATCACTTTTGCAGAGTTATTGGGTAACAACTGATGGAATTGGTAGTAAGCGAAACGGCGGTAGTTGAAATTAAGGAATTTCTGGAGTGAGCCCCATGTACCTCATGAGCATTTTTAAACACTCACACATTAGGTATTGAATTGGACTACAATACTAATTTTCTTTCACTTTCTACTAACATTCCAGCGGAGTTTATAAGGAAAAAACTGCGCTAAAAACGCTTTTCGTCGAAAATTTTGACTATTTATTGTGCTGCTCCCGTCATTTTCCCATTAATGGGAATTTTATGGTATAATTGCCATATTGGGAGCTATCAATGTACAAAATTTAATCAAAATCGCTACAGCCGTTTTTGAGAAAAAAAATATTTGGTTTTTGATCACTATGATAACTATAGTTAAATTTCGGTGGATTTTGTTCATACCCTTATTTTGCTGTTCCATAGTAATCTGCGGGCGAGATATGAAGTATGAGCTGATTTGGATTGGTGGTTTTCTCTAAAAATCGTTCAGTCACACATACAGACACACAGACCATTTCCCCAAATAGTGTTTTTCGGACTCAGGAGGGTCTGAAACGTAAAGATCTGAAGAAAAGTCAAAATTTTTTTTTCAGCCGATTACATAACTTTCCTTTCTACTTCGTAGAGCCAAGGAAAGTAAAAATGTGTTTTCTGTACGATTGGATTAGCTGTGTGAAGGAAATGAGAACATTTTCTCGAAGAAACGCCATTTTGAACAAAGGCCTCGTCAGATGTGTTCGATTCAATTACGTCTTATCCTCCTGAGTGCTCATAATCCCCATTCGGAGTGAAAGGTGAATCCACCCCAACGGAGGCGTTCCTTTTGTTAGAGATAGCAAGTTATTTGAATTCATTTCGGAGCCCTCAACGCTTTACCTCATCTTTGTTCACATATTAATTGCTTTTGGTGGATGAAAGCCAAGTGAGACTTGAAAGCGGTTCGTCGTATTCAACGCCCGCCGATACAGAGGATCCCGTGTTTTAATTTGCTCCGGCTGTGAGCCGCATGCTCGTATTAGCTTGTGATTTCCGAGATACACGCCTTTTCTTTAGCTTCCAGAGCACCACCAGCCGTTTGGAGGTCTCAGCGACGTTGATGTGGAGTCAGATAGAATTGGGATTACAACATCGACGTGACGCGAGCTGGGATTCGAAAAACACTGTTGAGGTGGTATATCAATTAAGGTATTAAAGGAATTGGGTTAGTTCTGCCAGTAGGTTAATTACTACAGCTAACATACCTGCTTGGTGGGTCCGTCTTCTCTGGTTGGTGAGATACTATACCAGATATTCAGAACATATTTGTTCGACGCAAAACGCCGAATCAGTATGTATCAGTTTTTGACCTCGGAGTTCCCGCACCTGCCCTAACAGGACTCCCTATCCCTTAACGGCAAAGTTATTGTTTCCCCAAAGACCTTCGTACGTGCGGGAATTCCAGCTCCGCGGGCAGCGGGTTTCCCTGAAGTGTACTGAGGAAGTTTGGAGACGCTTTTTGAAGAGCTGCTGACTCAAGAAAAAATTACAGCAATCGCGCTGGAGCTTCGATCCACAATCCTCGACTTACATCGAGAATTATGAACAACTGTCTTAACCACTAGACCACGATCAACCGGTGTCTTTAATAGGAGTCAGTCAGCATATCTCCCCACTCGTCCGTAGCTGCTGCTCCTGGAGTGGACTCTTATAAGGAATTTATGAGAGTTGAGCGAATCCCCGGAAAATCCGATCTTTGATTCGAGAAACGAAGGGGCTACAAGGAAAGTCTTTCTCTTTCACTTAGTAGTAGGCGCGTCGCCCATTTTATTTCCCTTCACGCTGGAATTTTCACAGTGTCAGCGAATCCCGGACCCGAGAATTTGTCTCATTATTTCTCTCGTAATTTTTTAATTTTCTTTCTGGGGTTCTTCTTTTTCTTGGAATGAAGAAGTTTCGACGACTAGTTGGGCGCCAATTGTACTGAGGAGTTTGGAGATGCTTTTGAAGAGCTGCTGACTCAGGCAAAAATTGCGGCAATCGCGCCGGAGCTTCGATCCACAACCCGACTTACGTCGAGAATTATGAACAACTGTCTTAACCAACCAGTCAGTCAGCACAGAAGTAGGTTTTTCCTTCATTTATTTTCCCTCTCCACAATTTAAGATTCCTCTCCACAACAGACAGCTCCTCCCAAATTCATTCACCTACTAACTCTCGCAAAAGTCATTCATTTCCTTGCACTATTCTCCGCCCATACAGTTCTCCTTCCGATACAGTTTCCCGGGCCAGTTCATGCATATTATGATTCGCCCCCTTGTGTCGCCCTTTTGTATACAACCTCTACTCACTTCACTGCACGAAATGCAGTTCTCCTCACGCTCTCCAAGTTCCGTTTATTTCGACCTTCAACTATCACCCTCTCGTGCACCCAACAACACTAAATCTCTTGATGGGAACGAAGACGACTCAAATTTTGCCAACCACCTCAAAACAACTGGACACGAACCTACTAAAATACAGGACTGCGCCACCTTACTACGTAAACAATACAAAGGACGAAACATGAACATATTACAAAACACGGGAATCTATAAACAAAAAACTTCACTGGACACATCATAAATGAACAAATGACGGAACTGATGGATTGACAAACCACCATATACAAGAAAGACTTAGAATCGACAATCACCTGACTATTAGACATACACAGTACCCTTACATTCTTTTCCTTCCCTTCCAACAGATATCCCCGGGGGTGCATGACCTCCTTCCTCCTCCCCCCCCCCTTCACCAATGCTTCACCACCCTGTTAACCTTTCTCTTCCTATATAAGGACCACGACCAACTAACTGACTTCTGCAGTTCCCTCGTTGGACGCCCTCCACAACTCTTCGATGTTTTTTGATTTAGTTCCTTTTGAGCGCTGAAAAACATGTTTGGACAGAACAACGATTTTGTGAGGGAGTATACAGAATTACAGCACAGTTCTGTAACCCTTAGTCTACTTACACATCACCTTCCGACAGTCATCGGCACAATAGTTCCTAGAATGATACTTTATTTTCAGGTCCCAAACCCCGCACGAACCTCGCTCAACTTACGGACTTATAAGGCCGTTTTGGTGTCCGTCTCTGTTTAGGAACATTTCAGGCTCATGCGGGCGATCGGGAATATCAAAGCATATACTGGCGCTTCAACCGAGTTGAAACACTTCAAATTTGTGAATTCCTGTAAATTAGGGGCTCTCAAGTTGCCCTCAACAAGCTAATAGTGTGATTGAGCAGCACTGAAACGCAATCGGTATGTGATACATAGGTTTTGGAACTGACAGAATTTTATCAAAGAAACAAAACTAGAGCTCTAGTTAGTTACATTGATGAGTAACGGTGGCTTTAAATTAGGCAAATATGGAGGTAACTACCCAAAAATGTTGGAAGGGGGTTACTACTTCACGTCTCATTCCGACCACCCGTCAGTTCGACTCGTCACGTCGTGCCAATTGCCTAGCGTCTCCTAGAAATCGTCAATTTTTGTTGTTCCGTCGTAGTGAGCTCATGTTTCGTATCGTTTACTGGTATTTTTCGACGTTAGTCCTAATCACGCTGTACAAGAGAATAATAAATCGGTTTATAATCATTTGCAGCGATTCTGTCTCTTAGAACGTGCTTGAAAAATGTGAAACAATAAAGTGTTAGTACAGATACATGTTTAAATGAGGCGACTCCTCGAAACGATCTTCCATCTTTAATAGTAATTCTGTAAAAGCCCCTCCCTTCTTACCCCCATCCCTACCGTTAAGCTCTCCAGTCTCTCGTGACTGCCAGGCGATAGTTTCGCTTTCGGTATATAATATGATCTCTCTCTCCGGGGCCTATTCAGATGACCTAATCGTCGAAATCTGTAAGTAAAATTTAGTGGGAATTCACAACACGTCCCAACTCCGTTTTGTTATTCTTTCGATCGAATGAAAGTGGTTCAGCATGTCAATTCGGAACGAAACGATCGTTTATAAGGTCTTGACAAGTCCTCGGACAGTGACAAAATAACGCTTCGCAGAGGAAAAACGTGAACCCTCCCCCTCCCCACCATATTTAGCGATGTGCGGTTGGTAGCACTTTGTTCCGCGTCATTTCCTTTGTAAACACATGTTTTTCGATTGTTGATATCTTGTTTACTTTTCGTGGTGTTGTGTTTTTAGTACGACGTGTTCAGGTGCTAGTGACTATTTTCGTAATGTGCGACATTCGTGAGCAAAGATGCAACGTGAAATTTTGCGTGAAACTTGGGAAAACTTTTACAGAAACATTTCAACTTTTGAAACAAGCTCATGGCGATGATTTTCTGAGCCGCACGCAATGTTACGAATGGTTCTCTCGATTCAAAAACGGTCGCCAGTCAATTGAAGATGAGCCTCGATCAGGAAGGCCTTCGACTTCGACTGATGACATTCATGTCAGAAAAGTGAATGATCTGGTGCGTGCAAATCGCCGATTGACTGTCAGAGAACTTGCAGAAGACGTTGCAAAACGGTTACGTGAAAAAGTTCGCTAAAAGCGGCCAGAGTTGTGGCGAGACAACTCTTGGTTCCTTCACCATGACAATGCACCTGCACACTCAGCTTTGTCCATTCGTCAGTTTTGTGCAAAAAAATCACATGACTGTCCTCCCTCAGCCTGCCTACTCCCCAGATCTAGCTCCTTGCGACTTCTTTTTATTTCCAAAGTTGAAATCGGTGATGAAAGGGCACCGTTTCGAAACTATTGATGAGATTAAAGAAAATACGTCACGGACCTTGAAGGCCATCTCAAAAGAAGCTATACGGGACTGTTTTGCGAAGTGGAAACATCGCTGGGAAAAGTGTGTGAATAGGGAAGGGGAGTACTTTGAAGGGGATAAGAGCGAATAATCTGTAAATTTAATAATAAAGATGTAAAACCAAAAGTTCGGTTATTTATTGAACAGACCTCGTAGGGCCAAGGGGAACTGGGTAGTCCCAAAAATTGCGACCAGGTTCTTCACGTCAACCGCCTGCTCAATCGGATCTCAATCTGGAACGGGTATTACGACCTACTTATATCAACGATTCACATACCAGGAGACATGAATCCGAGCGTAACTTGTCAATTATGCTCATTTCGCATGAGTTCGGGCCTAGAGTCCAAGCAGTTCACACGCGTCTTTGTTGCTCCCTCTTAATTCATTCCGATACGTGGGTTCTTGTTGTCAGTTCACGTCAAAATTGTGCAAGAGTACGGTGTATATCACGGGTGTCTGTATTCCAGAGGGTTCCCTCATTATAAACACTGTGTCGACCATAATCCAACTAAATTGTCGGGGATTGTGTTCCTAAACTTCTCGGAAAGAGGCGTATATTTTGAAGCTCCGAGCGAGCGAAGAGATGAGCGGACGTGTTCCCACCACTCCCACTACTGGCCGCCGGTGAGTCCCCCGATTGCTAATATTTTTGTTGGTGAATCGCCTAATCATCTACGCTTAGTTGGCTGTTGGCCTGGCGTCATAGCATTCTGCGTTCTCGGCGTGATTGAGGCTCGTAAATTACGTTACCGAGTTGATTGCTTCACCTCGCGCACATTTAATGCAGCAAAACATAAATAGGTATCTGCATAGGAGTAATAGTGTACAGAGTACCCCGTCTAAAAGCTCTGCTACTCCTAAGCGACCCCGTAGTTCACCGGAATCAGCAATTTCTAATCGGGAGAAGAGAACTAGTATAATGGGCGATTCTAGGAACAAAGAGTTGTTAATGTCAATCAGTAAAATGATGGACGAGAAGCTAAAAGTACCGCCCACCAAGAAAGATTTTGAAGAGCTTCGTGCTGAGGTGCAGGGGCTACGGGTAGAGAACAAGCAGCTGCGGGTTGAGATTGCTGAACTGAAGGCAGCGGCAACCCGAAGAGACCGTCGTATTGAATTTTTGGAGCTTAATTCCCGAAAAAATAACCTAATTTTGAGGGGTCTTATTGTTCAGCTGGGGGACGATCTCAACCATGTGGTTCAACGTTTTTTCGCCGATACTTTGCAGATTTTGGATCGTATTGAGTTGGACTCTGTTCGACGTCTTGGTGGTTCGCTGGGCGCAACCGGAGGATTGTTATTGGTGATCTTACGCAATTGTACCGATAAATGGGTGATCATTAATAAGGCACGCGTTTTGAATGGAACTGGATTTAGCATCTCCCAGGACTTCCTCGTAGCAGTGCGTGTTAGAAGGTCCAAATTACTTCGTATTCGCTCCGAGTTGAAAAAGAAAAATTCTCCATTGATCTGTCAACTGAGATCTGATAGGCTCCTGGTACAAAACAAGCCATTTATTTGGGATGAAAAAATAGGTCTATGCTCGCAAGAGGACGGTCGGGAGGTGTGCAGCATCGCAGGAGTTGATCTGAAACTGGTTATCATGGGATTACTCTCAAAACGCCAGTCTCGGGGAGGTGAGGGGCCAGTGTTGGATACAGCCTCGACTACCGCTGGCAGCTGAAATCGGAGAGAGGATGCAACTGTGGCTGAAACTGGACTGTAATTTTGTTATAATTTATTTATTTATACTGTGGCAGGTCTTTCTAGTAAAAAGAATGACTTTTCTTTTATTAATTTTGTCAAATCTTTTCAGGTATTTATTCTCATAGAAACGCATGTAACTGAATGTGCTGAGTCAATTTACGCTAATTATTTCCCTGAGTTCGAAGTTAGCTGGATGCATGCTGAAAAGAGGAGTAATGTTGGAAGAGCCAGTGGTGGTATTTTAGTGGCTGTTAAAAAAGAGCGAGGCAATATGAATATAGTGAGTCTAGATCAGGGATGCACAGACCGTGGCCCGCCGGTGAAATACTGGTGGCCCGCCGACAGCAAAATAATACTCTCGTACATTCGAAAAATATTAAATTCTATTCCAGAATAAAACCAAAAAACCCTGCAAATTATTACACAACGGTTTATTATTCGGATAATCAGCTTGACCTAGCATTAATGCTCCGAGACCCATCCTGTTCGATTCAGCATCGAAAAATATCATAATGAAACCCAAAAAAAAGGACGAAAAGAACTGAATCGTAATATTAAAATAAACAGCAAAAAAAACGAAAGTATCTTGAAAAAACTGAATTTTAATATGAAAACATGCACGCTAAATACTAATATCAAAATTTAACCAAAAATCTATGAAAAAAACCAAAATGAGAATGAAACGAAAGAATCTAAAAAAATTGAATCGTATTAAAACCAAAACGTCGGGGAAATTGGAACGGGGGCGCTCGAAGCGAACCGGGGGGGAGTCGAGTGTTGGGAGGGAAGCCATCGGGAGGCGCGCTGCTCGCTCGCCTCGAGAGCGGTTGGTGTTTTAAAGAGACGGGCGGGGGGGAGGGAATTCAAACGACGAAACGCTTGTAGCTCCCGTGTTGTACTGCGTTTCGTTAATTTTTTTAACCGTTTTTTGCCCATTACAACCACGGGCTTCGTCCGATCGGATTGCCGAGATGGCGGGCACAACTGGATACCAAATGGGATTTTTGTGCAAAAGAACGAATAATTTACACCACGTTAAAGGCACAAAACGGCCCAGACGGCGGATGGGGGACGGGGGATGGCGGACGGCGGACGGGGGACGGTGGACGACGGACAGGCATTGCAAATTTGGAATCTCCATGTCTTGAAACGTAAAGTATCAAATTTTGAGGGGGGGTTGTAAAAAATTTTTTGTGACCGAAAACATAGGGTTATTATTCAGAATGAATTATAAACCAAAACATATGTTCCAAAAGTAAAGGCGTCCATAAAACTTATGAAAACCATTCAAATACCGCGCCAGTTCATGAATGAAACGACGCCGCCGAATTAGTCCGAATAGTCCCGAATGCCCGATTGCTCGCGTAGATACACGAAGCTTCCAGAGTCGATTTCGACTATCTAAGGGCGAAGTTCACGCGTTGAGTGAAGTGTCAACAGAAAGAAGCAGTTTAATAGTGTTTTTGGAAGGCAATAGTTCCAGTGTAGATTTTAATGCGACTAGCCGGTGTCATATATTTTGATCCAAATTCAACGTACATTTCCTGTTGCAGTGTTAACCCACCTACTTTTACCAAATTTACAGGCGAATTAAGAAAGCAAAAAATGTTGTCTTTAAAACGGGAGCTTATTGGTCAGCAAACTGTGTTTACAAAACTCATTCAAGATTCAGAAACAGCTACAGAAGTTAGTTATGAAATTTCTCGAATGATAGCAAAGCGAAGTCGTCCCTTTAATGATGGGGATTTTGTAAAATAATGCATTGAAATTGCCGCTCAGAAAATGTGTCCAGAAGCAGCAAAAAGTTTGAGAAAATTCAACTGAATCGTATGACAATCCAAAGACGAATTATGTCTTTGTCAGGTAATATTGCGGAACAATTAACTGAAACAACTAAGATTATTGAATTTTTACTTTCCTTGCTCTACGTTTTCATTGGCGCTCGACGAATCCACTGATATTAGTTCCACAGCTCAACTACTCATATTCATACGAGGTGTTCCTCAAGATTTTCAAGTCGTAGAAGAGTTATTAGGAATGTGTTCATTGAAAGGTCAAACCAAAGGAGTTGATATACTCAATGTACTTTTGGATGAGTGTTTAAAAACTGGCTTGGACTTATCAAAATTATCGGGAGTTGCGACTGACGGTGCTCCTTCTATAATTGGTGTCAATTCCAGGCTGGTTACTTTGCTAAAAAAGTATCTGCAAGGAAAAAACATAAACGCTGAAGATTTCATGCAGTTTCACTGCATTATAAACCAAGAAGCCTTCTGTTCTAAAAAAATTGAATTTCTAAATGTCATGAAAGTGGTAGTTTCGACTGTAAATTTCATAAAATCACGAGGACTCAATCACAGGCAATTCAAACAATTCCTTGATGACATCGAAAGCGAATATGGAGATTTGCTGTTTTATACAGAAGTAAGGTGGCAAAGTCGTGGATTGACACTGGAACGATTTCTAAATTTAATAGAAGAAATTGAAATATTTCTGGCGGAAAAGCAAAGGGATGTCCCGGAACTTGAAAATCCTGGTTGGTTGTGTGATTTGGCTTTTTTAGTTGACATTACAAATCATTTGAATGTCTTGAACGCACGGATTCAAGGCAAAAATCAACTGATATCCCAGCTTTACGCTCATGTATCATGCTTTCAATGCAAGTTGACACTTTTCAGATTGCAACTGAATTCTGGAAATTACAATCATTTTCCGAATTATAAGAAAATGGCCGAAAAATTCAACAAAACTGCGATTAATTCCAGTTATGTAGAAAAGCTAGATATTTTGATTCAATCTTTTCAAGACAGATTTTCGGACTTTAAAAAAGTGAAACCTCCGTTGGACATATTCAGCAATCCTTTCACGATTTCAGTTGAAAATGCGCCAGAGTCAATGCAGTTAGAAATTATCGATATCCAAAACGACCAAGATTTACGCAACATATTCAACGAAAGAGACTTGTTGAACTTTAACCACTGCATTGATAAAAATATGTACAAAGAGTTGCGCATAAACGCTTTGAAATGTGCCAGCTTATTTGGTTCTACCTATATATGTGAACAAACTTTTTCAATACTATATAATAATTAAACAAAAATCGAAACCGCCTTGCAAATGAAAGTTTGGAAGCAGTTTTACGTGTTGCTACAAGTAAAATTGAGCCAAATATAGCATTAGCAAACTGAATTAAACCTTTAGCAAACTGAATTAAACCTTTCGCAATTAGAATTAAACCTTTCGCAAACTGAATTAAACCTTTCGCAATTAGAATTAAACCTTTCGCAATTACAATTAAACCTTTCACAAACTGAACTAAACTTTTCGCAATAAACAAACAATTTAATAATTTGTTAATATGTAGAAACAGAAAATTATATATATATTTATATAAAGAAAGGGGAAGGTCAGTGGAGGGGTTGGCCTGTAGCTGCGGCAGGAAGTACGAGGTACATGTCCATGACGTAGTTTGAACATTCTTGAGCACTTACAGTAGACACGTTCCTCGCAATGACATCCGGCAAATTATGTTCACCTCGTTGAGCCAGGATCTTCCTTGCTTCGTTTTTTATTTTTGAAAACGCTTTGTCAACAGGATTGAGCATGGGTGAGTAAGGTGGCAAATCTTTACCTCCATATCTGATTCAGCGAAAAACTGATTGACTATAGTAGAACGGTGAATTCTCGCGTTGTCCATAATTAGCAGGGTGCCGTCTATGGAATTTTGTAAATTCAGTTCCAGCTCTCGCAGAAACTCACGAAAACGTCCGCAGTTGTGGTTCCAGAAGTTATAATTTTGGAATGCACGACCTGCACGTTATTGAGAGCAACTATATTGTTTTGGGACTCGACTCATGTCCTCTGATCATGTTTAGTGCAGAGAATTAATTTAATGAAAGGTTCACTTGTATTTGTTAAAGGTTTAATTCAGTTTGCGAAAAGTTTAATTCTAATTGCGAAAGGGTTAATTCTAATTGTGAAAGGGTTAATTCTAATTGTGAAAAGGTTAATTCAGTTTGCTAAAAGGTTAATTCAGTTTGTGAAAAGTTTAATTCAGTTTGCTAAAAGTTTAATTCAGTTTGCTAAAGGTTTAATTCAGTTTGCTAATCCTATATAAAAAGGGTTGTAAGCACTATGCAGTGCCACGCTTCAAATTAATAAATTATTTTTCAATTTTTATACATTATATCAATTCTTTATTGTATTTAATTACCTATACTTCTGGCGGCCCGCCATCAGTTCATCATTTGCCCGAATGGCCCCTAGTCTTAATAAGTCTTTGCATCCCTGGTCTAGATGGAGCCATTGTTGTTAAGTTTACTTGTGCCGGGGCCACTGTATATCTTGTGCCGGTTTATTTAAATTGCAACGACTTGCCGAGTTTCGAGTCGTGGCCGGCACTTTCGCGCGATGAGGCACTGGTGCTCCTTGATGGTCCTGATTGGTCGGGTCTTGCCGGTTACTGTAGATTGGCGTGGCGTTTTAGGCATAGTCTTATCAGGGAATTTAATTACGGTTAATTTTGTAAAATATCTATTGTAAAATTTTCTTTCCCCCTTTAACAAACATTAGTCTTAAGATAATTGGAATCGGGCCCGATCCTCCGGCGGACGGTTTTAAAACCATGTCGTAAGGTTTATTTATTGTCATGAAAGGTAAAATTAATTTGTTTTTTGTAATAAACTATTTTCTTCTTCTTCTTCTTCTCATTTCGCACTTCACGAACGATAATTCGGAAGATTCAGAGGAAAGAACTTTCTCTTGTCCACACTCCCCCGCGCATCCTGCCAGAAATAGTCCCGTGGTTTCCAGCCAGAGTCTTCCTTTTCTTCATATTTCATTTACAATTTTACTTTCGGGTTTTGGCTCCAGCAGCTTTTCATTTCATAATTTAGCCTCTTTCCATCTTCACTCCATCCGTATTTTAGCACACTTAACAATATTATGAAGTAGAATATTAAAACTGATTTTATTCCGTCTTGTAATTCCGCTTAATGCACTTTAAGCTCGCACTCAAGGGCCCTGTGCACGCCCTTCATGAAGTTGGTTACTGGTGCGACAAATGGCGAGTTAAGATGAACGCACGCAAAACAGCATTATTAACGTCCACGTGCCGGAAAAACGTCTGGACATTTATTCACGGCTTCCCTCATCACTATCTGCCACCGTGTGAGATATCTAGGTTTCACTCTTGGTCCAAAACTGACTTGGATCCATCGCACACGGAAATTGGTGTCCAAGCGTCGAACAAGAATACGCCAGTGGCAAAAACGAACGTAAACTGGGAGCAAATCATACGAATTAGAGCCATCAGAATGATCGTTACAGCCCCTCGGTACCCTGAGATTCAGATCTTTCAGAGACTGAAGAACTCATTAGCATAAACTACCAGCGGCTGCACTCCTCCATGACTCACCATCGTAATACTTCATTACAGGAAATTGCCCAACAATGTCCTCCGCCACCATCTCACCGGCGTCTGCAAAGAAAACGACTCCAAGACGCTCTCAATCCTATTAATAAAAAAGCTAACCTGCTTGTCAGTGATACTGAATATAAATTATAGTTGTAATTACTGTTATATGTTAACATTGTAATATAAATATTGTGCTGATAGATAGGGCTAGGGCAATTACTGCACTGCAGCTGTATAGTGTAAATTAAGGCAATGCCTTACTACATTAAGTCGTGTTGTGGATGTTCTATGCAACAATAAAGTTACATAATTTAAGCAAAAACGACGGGTTTCGCGCGCGTCAGTTGAGGAGTTCTCTCAAATGATCACTCACTCGGCGACTATGATTACGGCAATTCTCTTGACTAGCTCACTCATCTTTCACTTGAATGTCCCACGCACCAATCAGACATTATACACCAGACTGAGACGTGGATTATCAAGCCAGTGAGGTTTGTTTTATAAATTGTCTCGCAGAATTAAACTTTCTTAAAAACGGAACAAAAACTTAGCTCTACGTCAATTCACATAGTACATGGCTAATACTATTTAATCAATTCATTTATCACTCAGTTAATTTGAACTTGGCCAAACAACGCTTTACGGCAGCAGGAAGCGGTAGTCAGTCCGGTAGACAGTTCCGGAATTTATTGTGCTGCTCGTACTCATTTCAGGACCATTTATGAGCAATTGGTACACAGATAATCAATGAGGCTGTAAACTCAAATTTTCTGAAGAAGGGTAGTAACTACTTTTGCAGAGTTATTGGGTAAACACTTTTAGAGCTGGTATTAAGCGAAACGGCAGTCGTTGAAATTCAGGAATTTCTGGAGTGACCCCCATGTATCTCATGAGCGTTTTTCAACACTCACCCTTTAGGTACTGGATTGGACTACAATACCAATTTTTTTTAATATTCTACACGAATTTCAGCGGCGTTTATAAGGAAAAAACTGCGCGAAAAACGCTTTTGGTCGAAAATTTTGATAATTTATTGTGCTGCTCTCGTCATTTTCCCACGAATGGAAATTTCGTAGTATAGTTGCCTTATTGACATCTATCAATATATAAAATTCAATCAAAATCGTTGAAGCGGTTTTTGAGAAAAAAAATTTGGTGTTTTGATCACTATGATAACTATAGTTAACTTTCGGTGGATTTTGCCCATACCCTCATTATTGCGTCCCATGGTAACCTGTAGGCATCAAGTTTCAGCTGATTTGGTACGGTTGTTTTCTCTAAAAACCGCGCTAAAACCGATTTCGTTGAAAGTTTTGGTAATTTATTGTGCTGCTCTCGTCATTTTCCCACGAATGTAAATTTCGTAGTATAGTTGCCTTATTGATAGCTACCAATATAAAAAATTTAATCAAAATCATTAGAGCCGTTTTTGAGAAAAAAATATTTGGTATTTTGATCACTATGATAACTATAGTTAAATTTCAGTGGATTTTGTTCATACCCTTATTTTGGCGTTCCATAGTAACCGGCAGGCGAGATATGAAGTTTGAGCTGATTTAGTACGGTGGTTTTCTCTAAAAATCGTTCACAGACACACAGACCATTTTCCCAAAAAACGTTTTTCGGACTCAGGAGGGTCTGAAACGTAAAGATCTGAAGAAAACTCGAGAATTTTCTTCAACCAATTACATAACTTCCCTTTCTACTTCGTAGAGCCAAGGAAAGTAAAAATTAAAATCCAAGAGCTGTGTACAAGAGGTACTTGGATGTACAAAGAAGAGGTGACTTACACAGGATATGAGTTGAGTATGGAATCGCGAACAAATAGGGCTCTGAAGGCGTGTTGGGAGAACTGGAGACGACTCACTTCGGCGACACTTCGTAGCAGAATGATTTTGGGAGAAGGTATCTGTCGTGGAGTGGAGTCTGAGAAGTGATGAGAGGGGAAGGGTGGGAAAACCACCATTGGGATTTCCATTGTTGCAAAAACCTTAAGAGGAACAATGACCTTGCCACAGGTGCCCGTTGGTCTAGAGCGGAAATTCCGACGTCGAAAAACCTGGACAGATTCGGCGATTGCGTCGAACAATACGAAATTCCGGAACATTGAGCACCTTGTGTATACAACGATGGAAGTTCATATAAACTTGGTTGGAAAAAAGTTCGGAGTTCGGAATCGCTGAATGCACACAGGAAAGTTATGTGATGCGTTGCACCAGGTTTTTTTTACAAAACCTGTATTCCGGTAAACCGGAAGCTGAAGTCGGAAATATTTACAAGAAACTGAAGCGATGTGCCTGGACTGGCTCTACGGATTCATTTTGAACGGCAGATTAGTGAACCTGAGCGATTTCATAACTTTCCTTTCTACTTTGTAGAGCCAGGGAAAGTAAAAATATGGGTGGAAAACGCTGCGTCTGTATGAACTCAACCGGGTTCAGTCCCTTGGCGCTGGAATCCTGATATAATTGTCCTCTCTTCAAATCTCAAGGAAGAATTGCCGAATCTCGGCGCCGACAATTCGGTCGTTAATTAAAAAACCAAACTGCGTCGCTACGGTATTTTTTTCATTCACAAATCCACTAAGCCAAAAACAATTACTCACCTGATGACTTAGCCGATCGTATATCTTGCCATTCCGTAGAGACCAACACATATTCACAATTTTAACAATTTTTAATACAACAACTCGTAGGGTTAAATTAGGACGCTGAACAAAATGGAAGAACACGCTGACTTTATTTACTTTATTAGTGGTATTACAATTCAAAGACTCAACATTCAACTAGTAAAAATATCGCCCTCTCCTTCTGTACACAAATGCATCACGACATTACCACTTCATTTTTCATTCAAAGCTTTTGACGTTACGTACATTGAGTTTAGTATTTACTACAACCTTATTTCGCTGTGAACAAACTATGTACACTATTTACAAAACGATGCGGAATTTATGTTGCGTTGGAATATCATTTACATGACATTAGGACAGGTAGTTTTCATTCTGAATATGGTTCAACTTGTGTTTTCGTCTTGATCACTTACCAGGTCGTGCTTATCGAACGCAATTAGGTTACTGGTAATGTAAAGGTTATCGAGTAGATACTTTACAAACAGGTTCGTTCAATAATTAAAAAACTTTGATGTAGAAAATCTTGATTTTGGTTTCAACTCCAACGAGGGCGTCTGAGTGTACAAATCCAGAAGTGAGAAAATGAGAAGAGGGGTTTGTGGAGGACTCTTCTTTTATGGCAAGCTTTAGGGGATAGGAGTATCAAGTAGAATTTATTGTTGTTATTTCTGCAGTGCATTTCTTTCCGTTTTCTGGCGGTGCTCAGTGCTAATCTTTGTCAAGCTACGGAGGGTTGTGGGCTAACGAAACCGGGTTTCCAACCAGGCTTCATTGGCGGCGCACGGGTTGGATGGTGGACTATTGGGTGGATCCTGAAACTGGCAACGAAGCTTTTTTCGGATAAATTGGAGCCCAATGAGGATGGTGGTAACGAAAGGCCACTCATAGACAACGTATATCCTAGGCCGAGCGTTAATAAGGACTTCGGACCAGTAACTGCCATCGAGCATGTAAACGTACACCACTGGTATTGATTGGAATAAGCCCACTCATAGAAGTCATTTAGTCGTGTCATTGATCTAAGAGGACCATCATTCAAACCACATGAAGAGGGCTGTAGGAGTTACGCCTAGAATGAGCGGCTGGTGGCTGCGCGTAAATCAAGCTGCTACAAATCAGATCGTCGCCGTCCACCTGTTTCACATCGCAGTGATCAACTTTCAACCTTCTACGCTTTCTAGGCTGCGTGGAGTGGCTGAGGAGGTTTGTGAGTAGATCCGACTGCTTTGGTTTTCCCACCTCGATGGCTACGGAAACCACAATAAGTCACCCAAAACAATCTTAAATACCGTCATGACAGGCAATCTTTTCAATTTCTTTGAATTCTGTTGTCATTACAATTTGAAAATAATTCCCAGGCTGATTACCATGAATTAAGTGCACCTCGAAATTCATATATTGGACTACACGTTGGTAAATAGTCGTCACGTTAATGGAGAGCAAACTGGTGACTTCAGAATTTAGTTCCTGAGGCAACGACTTTTTTCGTACTAATTTCTGTGCTATCATCGGCACATCTTGAGGACTGTGTTACGCTCATGGAATATATAACACCATCGTCGCAAAACTGAATAACCAGACTTAATTATCCTCAGATTCTAAAACAACCTTGGCTGCACTAAACAGTGCGACGAGGAGTGAGGGGGGGGGGGTTCAGGGTTTGCCAACGCCTTTTAAATACATTTTTGATGAGAGAATGAACTTCAGTCGTTACCGTTGGCCTTTCGTTGGCGTTCTCCGGCTGCCACTTTTAAGATTTACCGGCCCCCTCGGCTTTGTTCAGAACAAGAGCTTTCAACAACTCGATAACATAATTTGTGAGAAGGTGCCCGCAATGCTGCTTCCTTCGGAACGTAGTTGTAGCCCTGACGTTCTTAATGCTATGCTTCTACCTATTTTCGGGTTGTCGGTGAATTGAACGTAAAATAACAAATGAACATCACACCACCTCAACGTATGACAGTTCTGCGAAGTTCGTTTTCAATGCAATTGACAACCTGAACTCGCTCAGTACTCATGTAATGAGGATGTTGCTATACGAATGCGGTTATTGGTGATGGTTATTTTCGTCGGACTTCTCGTGATTCCCTTCAATGCCATTGAGTCTCTTCAAATTTAAAAAGAGTAAATTCCACCAATAATAACAATCGAAAATATTACTTGTGCTTTATGAGATCAACATTTGATAATTTCTTATCGAATTATAACCACACAATGATGAACCACCAATAAACATAGGATTTTCCTTCTTTTTGTTGAACCGTTTACCAAACGAATAAATAGTTTGGTCAAATTAATTCGAATAATTCAACTCCAAGTAGATAAAAGGGGTGAAGTGCTGCGGGCACGATGGGAACCTGTGGTGACAAAAGAACGGAACGAAGTTTAGCTCATGCGTGATGACGGAAGATGAAGTCAGCTGATAAAGGAGGGGTGGGGGAAGAGCGTGGACGTCGCGAGTGGCCCTGTTTCACAATGATTTAGTAACTATTATTACGAGTAAATGCGCTGGTAACTTGTAAATTCTGGTTCACAATAACATTTTACAAGTGCCGGAAATATTAGTGAATTCTCTTGTAATACTAGTAGTTTTACAAGGAGGCTGTTTCACAATCCTGTCTTGTAAAATGAAACCTCCAATAATATAAGCAAGTCCTTGTAAATATTTTACCAGCTCTTGGTAACATATATATTTGTTGTCTTCATTGTTCAATCGTGTTACGGTATTTTGTAATTCAATTGTCCTAGGGACAAAATGCTCGAAGATTTGTTATTTGGTGATTCTGAGTCCGACAAAGATCTTCAAGTAGGCAGAGAGAATCATTTGCGTCAACCTCTACGACGAAGAAAAGTGTTCCGTGCAAGAGTGAACTTTAGTTTTTTGAGTGAATTAGAGTGCAATGAAAGATTCCGTATGACTTCCGACAAAATCGCGTTCTTAGTTGAACAAATCGGACAACTCATTGCGCACCGCACTGGAAAAAGTGGTTCTCTATCAGTGCACCAGCAGGTGTGCGTGGCACTTCACTGGCTGGGAAGTGGTGCCCAGTTCCACGTCGTAGCAGACTTGCATGGTGTCAGCAAACCAACCGTTTCTCGCTGTGTGAAGAAAGTTGTGGCTGCAGTTAACATTCGGCTATTCAACAGAATGGTGACTTGGCCACAAAACATTGAAGAAGAAGTGAACAATTTTTTAAGCATAGCTGGTTTTCCTCGCGTCTGTGGGGCTATTGATGGCAGTCTAATCAAGCTCGACGCACCAACGAGGCATGAGGCAACGGGGGAACCACTCATTGAACTGCATGTTCGTTTGCGGAGCGTCAGGTCAGTTTTTTTTCGTGAATGCGAACTGGCCCGGAAGTGTGTGCGACAATCGAGTGCTGAGGAACAGTCGATTACCAGCCATCATGGACGATGGAACGTTTGGCAATTTCGTATTGCTTGGGGACTCCGGCTATAATATTCGCACTTGGTTGATGCGAATGATCCTCGGAATCAATCAGAGCTACAACAGATACCATACAAAACTCGGCGTATCATCGAGTGTGCACTTGGTATCTTAAAAGAAAAATTCCCATGTCTCAATAAACTGAAGTGAACCCAGTACTTGCAGGGAAGATTGTCTTCTTTGCTTCACCTTTTCCAGAACGCACAGCGCACAGTTATAATCGCCGCTTGTCCTCTCTTTTGCCCATCTTCAATAGGTAAGTATAGCGAAAGATTTAGGGGCGCGACGACGAGTGAAAGGACGCGATTAACATGCGGAAGTTGAGTTGAGGAATGGTGAGTTCACATTTGTTTGACCATCTGACTTGTAGATTGTCATCAGCTGGCCTAGTAGTTTTCATAAGTTATTGGTGAAATTATTCTTGTAATACCAGTTGGAGGCATCTAATTGTGAAACAGAGATTACAAGTACTCATAATACTACCACTTGTAAACTTGTAAATTTCACTTATATTACAAGCTTATTGTGAAACAGGCCCCTGGGAATAGATTTGATCCTAATTCTGTCAATTTGCGTAAAGCCTAAACGTACCATGTCGATCACATCACTATTATAAAATAAGTTGCACTAATTATTGCAGCAGACCCGGAATAATATCATTACACAGGTATTTAACACTTAGTAACTCGATGATCGGTCTCCTGATTAACGTTGTTCCCAGCGTACATCACTGCTTCCATATCTTGTTTTCAATCAGAATTAATATGACTGCTAAGGATTTCAGATCTAGTTCAATTTTTGGAGTCTTATCACGGCGTAAGGATGTCATTGTGAATCAAATTCATCCGGGAGGGTCGTGGAAATACCCTTGTTTTTCGGTACCCAGGAAAAAACACTGAAGGGTTCATCGAACTCCGAACTATAGCAGAATAGCATTCAGCTTCTTGGGAGGGGTGAAATAAAATGCGTTTTATTAAGTAAGGGGCATCATCACTGTGCTGCCTTGCGGGTTCTGGCTGCGAGTACAGCGGCAACATTGAACGAGGAGCGCTCCTGAGGGTATCAATTAGCCAAAGCCATAGGTGCACATAGCGTTCCGCAAGTCTGGACCGAGCATCAATCGCAAAGACAAGCACTTAACCATGCTGACCTTTCCTCGTCAGTTGAGCGGCTTCCACTGGGACTCCACATACCCTTTGAAACAACTCTCGAGTCATCCCTTGAGTTTAGAAGTGAATGATCATTCATCCGAAGATCGACTAGTTCTGAGATTTTTATCAAAACCGGTAGCCCAGAGTAGGCAACAAGTTCTGAACGATTCTTGGAAGCGTTTGTGGCTTAGCTCGTCTCGGAATTGATCCATGACCCTCGTTGAACTGCTTCGGAATCCTTAGTAGTAGTGTCTTCTAGAATAATTTCCGTAGGAAGACCACAGTGATGGAAGTGGTGGTGGAGGTATTTTTGGAAGCTGGAAGGTTTCCCGCTAGACATAACTACAGGTTGTTGATCATTCAAATTACCCTCCGTAGACCTAAATAAACGAATACCACGGCATCGTACGACTGAGAAATTCGGCAATCGTAAGAGCGAACACACAGTTTCTCAGTTGCAACTTCCGACTCTGCGATGTAACGTGTTAAACTGGAAACTCGCCAGTAGCAACCGAGCCAAAACGAGACGTATCTTGTCGCTCGCGTTTCCTCCTACCTTCTCGATATATCGTTCTCATAACGACACGAAACAAGGTAATCCAGATGGATTGCCGTTGCGGCTGATAAAATTAATCACGTGAAACGAGCACCAAATTTGGTCTTTAAGAACCTAAGCGGGATTTCTGTACTGCTAAATGTACCTAAACAGCGCTACTAATCTAAGTTATTGGTGCGTAGACCTCGACTATACCGCTGATCTAAAACATTTTTAATCACAGCTGAAAAAAAAACTTGCGTGACGGGGAAGAAATTCATGCTCTTCCTCTGCCATCCAACAATCAATCCAATGTCCACCACTTAGTTGCGTTTTCAAGCCCGACATTTCGTAAGGAAACTCAAAAATATGATGCACTTTCCTAGCTTTTACTAAAGACAGTCGTCCGGTGGTTTAGGACGAAGAATGTTAATCTGAAGGAAACGATGGATGCTGGTTCAGGTCTCATGGGAGCTTTAATTTCTCTCGAACGACACAATAACGAATGGGGTCACGAGCGCTGCCAGTAGTGTACTCTTCTGTCGTGGTTGGAGGATAAATGAAGGAATAAATAAAGTGATTAGAACTATTGGTGTTAAAAAGTGGTGAGAGAGGTTATAGGAAGATCTAGAGAAATGTAGCAGGTGACCAGAAGCGTTTCCTGTAGAACGAACTAACAAGGGCGCCCATCCGTCAAGAGGAAGAACTAACTCCTCCCAACAGACGACTAGCTAGGGATGAACTTTTATTGGTCACACAAAGTGCTACAACTGGCGTATTCACTTACGCCGAACTTGCTGAGGAGGAAGTTGGCAGGAAGACAGAATGTAGGCACAAAAACTCTCAAGAATCGAAACCAGAGGATCTGCAATTACTCTTCAGCGTGGTCCCACAATTTTCCAAAACATCTTTTTCATTTTTTATCAAGTAATGCGGTTTTACGTTTTACTTACTTATTATCGAGAATTTTGCGTAGTGCCTCACGATTAACTGATAATTAAACCGCGTTGTGGATTGTTCTGCAGGATTTCACTATTTTTGTAGCCGGAGAATAACTCATTTGGCAAACGGTTCGATTAGAAAGGTTAATCCTACAATAAAACTAGTTTCACTAATGAGTCAAGCTACCCTTAACCACAGAGAACGGAAAAACATCCCTTTGTGATCACTCTACATACATTTTGAGTTCATACAAATCATTAAAATAAAATAAAAAACAACAAAATTAACAACAGAAAAGCTTTGTGAGTAACACGAAACAATTACGCGGCTTCAAAACCGCCCTTAAATATCTATAATGTCTTGAAAACGTAAAACTCGTACGATTATTTAGGAAAATCAAAAAAGTACAGTCTTCCGGACTAACACCTTGTCATATAAGATTTGGACTTGTCTTCGTCGTAAATCCGCGAAGGTGACGGGACTTTATTGTGCAGGTTCGGCTCGAACGAATTCGTCACTTTCCGTTATGACCACTGTTTGGATCGGTTTTTGTCCACGTCGCCAACGATGTCAATGTCCTGGTCGGAATCCTCGGATGACGGGTAACTGGCTGCTCGGGAGAAGTCCATCGGTCGTTCTCTCTCTGAAACATGGAGAAGAACGGCGTTGTTGAACGAAATTCGAAGACACGAGTTCGGAGGATTTTGTTCACATATTTATTTTGGTTTTAGAGAGACGTGCAGTATTCATAATCGCCCCAATTATCAATAGGTTCAGTTTTCCATAGAGGCAGAGGCTTAAGAATAATCGGATTTGTTGTTGGTTTAAACTGCAGTTGATGTTAAATCGAAATGAAAGGAAGCGTAAATTTAAAGTGGGCTGTATTGACAATGGCAAGTGGAAAAATTATTTAATAACTATATGAAAGTTCTCCAACTGTTGAAAAATGAATGGCAACTGAGGCGACGTTCGGAGTCAAATGGTGAAAGAACGGGGTTACCTGGGTCACTGCATATCCCGCTAAAATTGCGGCAAGCTGAATGGACTCAATTCAATCCAACAAAATAGCCAAAAAATGGTAAATTTCTGGGTCCAGACGCAAAGTCTCAATAAGCACAGGTCGGTAAAGCTCGGGACTGGCTGGGCAAAGGTTGCTGGAGATCAGCGAGGAATGCGTGTTGATCATCTATTTGAAACGCGTGAACAGTTGAAGAGTATTCGAAAATATCTGGTGCGTTGCAACACACAACTTTCCTTAGCTCTACGTCAATTCACTTTTTACATGGCTAATTCTATTTAATCAATTCATTTATCACTCAGTTCCTTTGAACTTGGTCAAACAACACTTCACAGCAGCAGGAAGCTGTAGCGCCAACAGTTATGGAATTTATTGTGCTGCTCGTACTCATTGCAGGACCAATATTGAGCAATCGGTACACATATAATTAATGAGGCTGTAAACATAAATTTTTTGAAGAAGGATAGTAATTACTTTTGCAGAGTTATTGGGTAAAAACGTTTAAAACTGGTAGTAAGCGAAACGGCAGTAGTTTAAATTCAGGAATTTCTGGAGTGACCCCCATGTATCTCATGAGCGTTTCTAACGATCACCCTTTAGGTATTGGATTGGACTACAATAACAATTTTCTTTCACTTTCTACTAACATTCCAGCGGAGTTTATAAGGAAAAAACCGCGCTAAAAACGCTTTTCATCGAAAATTTTGATAATTTATTGTGCCACTCTCGTCATTTTCCCAGAAATGGGAATTTTATGGTATAATCATCTTATTAAGAGTTATCCATTTAAGAAATTTAATCAAAATCGTTAGAGCCATTTTTGAGAAAAAAAATATTTGGTGTTTTGATCACTATGATAACTATAGTTAACTTTCGATGGATTTTGTTCAAACCCTTATTTTGGCGTTCCATGATAACCTGGAGGCTAGATATCAAGTTTGAGTGGATTTGGTACGATGGTTCTCTCTAAAAATCGTTCACAGACACACAGACCATTTTCCCAAATAGTGTTTTTCGGACTCAGGGGGGTCTGAAACGTAAAGATCTGAAGAGAACTCAAAATTTTTTTTTCAGCCGATTACATAACTTTCGTAGAGCCAAGGAAAGTGAAAATTAAAATCCAAGAGCTGTGTGCAAGAGGTACTTGGATGTACAAAGAAGAGGTGACTTACACAGGATATGAGTTGAGTATGGAATCGCGAACAAATAGGGCTCTGAAGACGTGTTGGGAGAACTGGAGACGACTCACTTCGGCGACACTTCGTAGCAGAATGATTTTGGGAGAAGGTATCTGTTGTGGAGTGGAGTCTGAGAAGCGATAAGAGGGGAAGGGTGGGAAAACCACCATTGGGATTTCCATTGTTGCAAAAACCTTAAGAGGAACAATGACCTTGCCACAGGTGCCCGTTGGTCCAGAGCGGAAATTCCGGAGTCGAAAAACCTGGACAGATTCGGCGATTGCGTCGAACAATACGAAATTCCGGAACATTGAGCACCTTGTGTATAAATCGATGGATGTTCATATAAACTTGGTTGGAAAAAAGTTCGGAGAGTCATAAAAATCGTTGAATGCGCACAGGAATGTTGTGTGATGCGTTGCACCAGGTTTTTTTACAAAACCTCTATTCGTGTAAACCTGAAGCTGAAGTCTTAAGTCAAGCTGAAGTCAATAAATGTTGTCGGAGGCACTACTGTCATTCGTGTGAAGAGGGATCGCACCGAGTGATCACTGGTCAGTTACCCCGTTGTTTTGACCATTGAGTGCATCGTGGATATGTAGGGAGTGAAACGGGAGCTTCCCCCACACTGGGCTGAATTCCTATTGAACGAAAAGTTGCCGCACTAGATGATTTGGCATTAGATAAAGAGACGTGATACGTGTGAGTTATAGCCCAACATCCGTGAGTGTCTTAGGAGAGAGCAGGTTGAGCCAGGCCACTAGCGAGCCAGTTCCTTAAGGAACTGGGCGACTTCAATGCGCGGCTCCTCTTCTTTTCTCTCGAAGACTCTCCATTCTGCACGTCTTGTTCAGAGGAAACATGAAACCGTGTGCTGCTCCACTGTGTTGGAAGAGTAGCTAAACCTTCCAGCTTGGACTGCTACTTAGGAGAAAATGGGGCCTATAACCGTTTCGCCCAGTTTGTGAAGTAGTATGTGACAAAGAAATCTGGCCACAGTTGATCTGCCCATTTGAAACTTGGCAACAAGGTAAATAGTTAGAACCGGTGGGGTTAGACTGAGTGCTAATGTTCTCACACGCTAGCAAATTCCACGACTTTCGACTGATATAACTCTCTTAGCGATGTTAAGCAACTGTCATTTAGATAAGGAAACACACCTGTGTCTGCGTCTGCACTGAAAAATCCTGAGCGTTTGGGTCCTCCGAGCTCTTTCACGTCACGAACCACGATCTCGACTAGACTAACTGCGGGAATCATGAATTCAGCTCGGTTTGCAGCCTACTTTGCTTCAAGTCAACATTAGCGAGTTCTTCTTCTCCAGTTCTTTCCAAAACTGAAAACTTCTGACGAGGGTTATCTGTCGACCTGAATTAAACCCCAGCGAAGTTTGTTCGGATCCATGTAGATTTGGTCGTAACGAACGTTGCACTACTCGTGGTTTCAGGTTTTTTGTTACTCGCTGCATTACAAGTGTCGAGGTTTTGAAAGAGTTTTGGGTTCGCGTTGTGAGAGTACCGCGTTAACCCTGAGCTTCGAGTAGCTACCAAGCGCAGAGGATTAAACCCAAAGCTGCCTCGTCCTCACTGATTCCAAGGACGTCCCCATAAAGGGGATTTGAATCCCCTTTGTTGCAGACACCGATAGTCGCATAATTAGACCATCTGTTTATATTGCGAGGGCCGCTTGCTGAGGAGGCGACGCGTGACCTTCTCCAGAGCCCCTCTCCAGAGCGTATCAAATTTCACCCCTTTAAACTGGAGAACAATTACGATTGCAATTAATTTTCTTTCGCGAGAGACTTTTACCCCTCCACGGCCTTTGTAAGCTCCGCTTCTACCTTCCTCACCAATGGAGTTAGTTGAAACCTGGGCATTTACACTCGATGGTGAATGTGCGCCGACTGCTCGATATGTCTTAAATATCTCACAATATTGGTTCTACCGACATAGACCACTGTATCAGGAGGTAAGTGAAAACCCTGCAAATTATTACATAACGGTTTATTATTCAGATAAATAGCTTGACCTAGCATTAATGCTCCGAGACCCATCCCGTTCGATTCAGCATCGAAAAATATCAAAATGAAACCCAAAAAAAAGGTCGAAAAGAACTGAATCGTAATATTAAAATAAACAAAAAAAACGAAAGTATCTAGAAAAATAAGCGAATAATGAAAAGTTCAATCGAAGGTAACAGATATTTTACAAACGGAAATAGTTGAGACCGAGCGAAACAGTCATTCATGGAGGTGAAGACTAGGACAAGGCAATCGGACGATAAAGAGACAAATCGTAGTGCCAAAGGTTATATATACGAAACACGAGCGCTTCCTAGAGGAAGCAAAAAAAAAAAAACCGGCACCCGTAAACGTTGCGAGTCGAGTCGAAAGGGGAAGCGAGCGGGCAGCATTGCCAGTCCAGACGAAACGTTGACTTCCGCTGTAGTTCCCGCGTTGTACTGCGTTTCGTTAATTTTTTTAACCGTTTTTTGCCCATAACAATCATGGGCTTCGTCCGATCGGATTGCTGAGATGGCGGGCACAACTAGATACCAAATTGGATTTTTGTGCGAAAGAACGAATTTGTTGGACCACGTTAAAGGCACAAAACGGCCCGGACGGCGGATGGGGGACAGCGGATGCCGGATGGACATTGCAAATTTGGAATCTCCATGTCTTGAAACGTAAAGTATCAAATTTTGAGGGGGGGTTGTAAAAAATTTCGTGACTGAAAACATAGGGTTATTATTCAGAATGAATAATAAACCAAAAAGTAAAATACGTTTTCATGGTACATTTTGGGTACAATGCTCTGTATTGAATGTGTTAAAGTTATGTCGTCCGGCTCAGATCTGGTCAAATTAGTTCTTTGCCATTGGCCCTAACGGGAAAGCCCCAGGGAGCGGCTTTTTCCTTATCCTTTGTGAGCTCAATTAGCCTTTCCTGCTAACAAAAGGTTTCAAAGACTATTTCCAGGGGCAGTCTTCAGAATTTCCTGGTTGTACGCTGGGCCCTCCAGACCAGACTCAAAACCAAGTCTTTCTAGAATCGGCGACCATAGTATTTAGTTGGTCTCTGCTCTCCGGTCCTACAGTCTAGTTATCAAGAGAAACACTACGTCGCGTGAGCTAGTTTTGTTGACTGCTCACTCAGAACTCCATCGTGGCAGTCAAGGGACCGTTTGGAACCCAATGTATCAATACAGTCCTCTATCTATCGTCTCATTCGTCGATCAATTCAAGTGTGCATTGCTCATTCATTATCTTGCACCCAGAATATGTTAATAAACACGAAAAACTAAAACTCATCCAAATGGTTGATTGTTGTGAAATAGTTCATGCCACGCTCAACAAAATATTGTCCCACGTTCCATTGAAAATAGGTCGCCATCCTCCGTCTTTTTCCTTTTTCGCTCCTCCATCTCTCGGTCTTCTCGTCTAATGAGAAAAGGGACGAAGATTGCTCACAAAAAACAAGGGTTATTATTCAGAATGAATAATAAACCAAAAAGCGCTCCTGTGGGGAATAAAAGCAAAATATCTTGTGCGAAGCATCATCACGACTTTCTACACCCCCGTAAATTTGTTATGTATAAACAGACACTGTTGTTAGCAGAAAGGATGGACCTGGACACATCAGTAGGGCTACGAGAGTACGACCACCACAAGATAAGGGTGATTAGAGACGGCAAGAAGAGTAGGATGCAGCCCAGAAGGGGCAGTGGACCACGTGTACCACCTGACTCCCAACGTAGGCACCCTAGTGATCGTGGTCTAGTGGTTATAGAGAAAAATTCAAAATCTGACATTGGATCAGAAGTGGAAATATCTGGTGCGTAGCAACACACGACTTTCCGCCACCCCCGTAATTTCGAACACCACCTACATTTGCGGGCGCTATATCTTAGTTTACGACATTTTTACAGGAACATTTACGGAGAACAAAGTGTAGGGACTAGTTAGCTGAGAGTACTCCGAAAGTTTGATCAAAATCGTTATAGCTGTTTTTGGGAAAATTGGAATACCAATAAATTAATATTCGACAAATCTCCTTTTCTGAGTTAACTTGGCTTATATCTCCGTTCAAAATATATATACAGAAATGATTATGCAGAACGAAATGTTGGTATGGGTGAATTGAAGACACTCCATTAGGATTTATCACATCTGGTGAAGAAGTTACCCTGGAATTTACAGAAATGTTAGAAAAAACGTTATTTTCGACACATTTTGATTTTTATCTCTGTTCAATGGACCGTCACAGGAACATTTATTGAATAGAATATGTAGGTATCAACTATTTGAAAACATCCTGTGAGTATGGTGAAAATCGCTAAAACCGTTTTGCCAAAAAGCGTAAAAAACCTATTTTTGCTTCAGGCTCACATATCTCCGTTCACCGTATTTTCATGGAGATATGTATGGAGAAGAAAAGTTAGGTATTGATTAGTAGAAAATAATTTGAAAGTTTGATCAAAATCGTTATAGCCGTTTTCGAGAAAAATGCGAAAAGCCCTAGTTTTTGGTACATTTTCGTCCCCCCACCCCCTTCCCACCGACCGAAATCGTCCATAACCTTATTTTGGTGTCTACAAAACATAACGAACAAAGAAAAAAAGAACCAGCTCAATCGAATCAGCCGTTCTCCCGCAAATCCAACGACAGACACACACACGGACCACGCGCTGAAATTAGGTTTTTTAGACTCAGTTGGCCTCAAAACGTAATGATCTGAAGAAAAGCCAAATTTTTTTTTTGGGCCGATTACTATACTTTCCTTCCCTTCGGGTAGCGGAAAGTAAAAATTGTACCAAAAGGATGAAAACGCTATGACACATAAAAAGTTGGAAAAAACTTAAAAAATTGAAAAATTACTGAGCATTGCCTTCGAACAGAAAATGAAAACTATATAATACCCCCTCCTTTTTCGTTCTATTTTTGTTCTCGATTTTTTTTTTTCCAGTTATTCCCCGGCCTTTTGTGTTAACACATTTGAATGGTTTCTGTAAGGTTACAAGTTGAAAGCCCGTTCAATACGGCCCTTACGTTTATCCGTTCATCGATTATTTGATATCTTCTGTGATCTGATATTAAAATTTTGATTCTCTTAATATTGTTAATAGGTCAATGAGACTCGCATAACTTGCTTGTCATTGTACTCTGGAATTGTTTTGTACTCACTTGGCATCCTTTGTCTGCTCTGTCAAAGAAATTGAACATTCCACTTACAAATTCACCATGGTAGTTTCAGTCATTTCCAATGTGAACTATCTTCATCCCCCCCCCCACCATTTGTATTTTTATTTGGTGCGTTCAAATAAACAATCATTCATACAAAAAATAAAAATTACAGCGATCATGAGCTCCAATCCAGTGCCCAACTTTCGTTGGATTATGAACCTTCGTTTATAACCACTAGACTACGATCACTGGGGTGCCTACAATAGGAGTCAGGCGGTACACAAGCAGCTGATTTCTAGGGTGGCGCCATGGGGAGGTGAATTTCTACATCACTCAGTCCCTAACTGGACGCAGAGCATTTAGGGAGTACCCGCGCCGAATTGGAAAAACTGGCGGGGCAATAGTGGGTCACTACGAGCAAACCCTCCCTCTTGCCCCCCCCCCCCACAACCCACCCCAAACCCCAAAAAACAGGCTCTGTACCTTCGTCCACTTTTGACGGACGTTAGCAAACGGTTAGTAAACTAGTAACGGAGGTTAGCGTTACTAGTTAGCAGAACGTACTTTCATCAGTTTCGTTTAAATCAGTGTTTCCCAACCCTTTTCGTGCCATGTCCCACTTTTAGCATTTCTAAATTTTTTTGCCATCATACAGATTTTAATAAAAATTTATTTGTTACTTGAAGAACATAAATGATATATTTTAGTTTTTAATCATTATAAAATCCGAGACAGCCGCCCACTCTGCAGTGAATCCTAAAGAGGTTGTGTCGATGACTCTAATCACCCAGCTGCTATATTTTAGTAACATCAAACGGAACTATACCTTATAATTATTTACAGCACTGTTTAAAAAATTGCCATGTCTGTCCACCGTCCCCGGTCCGCTGTCCTTTAACGTGGTCTAAACAATTCTTTCTTTCGCACAAAAATCCCATTTGGTATCTAGTTGTGCCCGCCATCTCGGCAATCCGATCGGACGAAGCCCATGGTTGTTATGGGCAAAAAATGGTTAAAAAAATTAACGAAACGCAGTACAACGCGGGAACTACAACAGAAGTCAACGTTTCGTCGTTCCCCGTTCCCGTTTCGTACTCCCTCCCTCCCTCCCATCTCATTAAAACCACCCGCCCGCTCGCCTCGCAATGGGTTCGCTGGAAGCCCTCATTTACGAGCGCCGGGGGAATATTTAGTTTCCGTAGTTCCATTGTAGTCAGGTCATGTTTCTTATGGTTTACTAGTATTTGATGCTGAATTGAATGGGATGGGTCTCGTAGCAGTAATACTACGTCAAGCTATTCATGAGAATAATAAACCATTGTATAATAATTTGCTGGGTTTTTATCAAAATTTGAAAAACGATACATTGATGTTCACCGACGCTCATTTTCGCTCAACTGTGGGTTGCTAATATAATTGCAGGACATAAAAGATCATCAAGCGAGGTTTTATGGCGAACAAAATATAGTAGTTCAATGAGAGTAGCTTGTAAGTTTGATCAAAATCGCTAGTCTTGTTAAAATGTGTTTGAGAACATCCCGTCAGATTCATCAAGTTCGGTTGTGCTGTTGCTATGAGAATTCGGAAAACGTAGAAAAACGAGATTTCCCGGTGGTGGGGGGGGGGCGTATACGAAGTTAAGTTAAAAAAGAACTCATTTTGATTCGTAACAATCGATCCAAATGTACGTAAACAATTGCGAGTTGTGTCAAATTTGTAAGTACGAACGAACACCTTTAAAACTCAAATACAACATAACACTGACTCTTACGAAACCGTTCGAAATTTTACACATCGACAAGTTCACCATACATGGGTCCAAGTTCCTCACAATTATTGACGCATTTTCAAGATTCTCCCAGGCACACAATGTTAACTTTTCTAATAGTCTCGAAGTAGTTAAGGAACTTATTCAATTCTTCTGCCACTATGGAACTCCGCACTCTGTTGTCTGCGATAATGGGACGGAATTCAAAGGGAGCCTAGTGAAAGATTTACTTAATTTACACAAAATTAAAGTTCACTTCACTAGCTCTCAGCACCCAAAGATTCCATTCCACATAATTCCGTCACCAGCTAAGTTGTAAATAGCATGTTTTCTATTACTGTTTGCTCTGTTATTATTATTATTATTATTATTATTATTATTATTATTATTATTATTATTATTATTATTATTATTACTATTATTATTACGATATCGTTTAGTTTTGTTTTCTTCTACGCGGGGAGGAGTTATATTGTGAATAATGGTTGATAAAGTAACGTATTCTAGGAAACCGTCGGCGACGAGTTCATAAGCAAGGTGATTCATTGCCAGCCACGAGAACACAGCAAATTATGTCGCTGCGTCGACTATGCGAACCTACTAAAATCCCTTCCCGAGCTCAGCTCGGTGTGTACTCGTTTAACAGTCTTGCTGTCCGTATCTTGTCCCCCTCTGTCATTTTTGTAGAGTCTGTTAGAGCTTTTGGTTTATTATTCATTCTCAATGTTAACCCTATGTATTCGGTCACGAAAAATTTTTTACAACCCCCCCCCCCTCAAAATTTGATACTTTACGTTTCAAGACACGGAGATTCCAAATTTGCAATGTCCGTCCGCCATCCGCCATCCGCTGTCCCCCGTCCGGGCCGTTTTGTGCCTTTAACGTGGTTCAAAAAATTCGTTCTTTCGCACAAAAATCCAATTTGGTATCTAGTTGTGCCCGCCATCTCGGCAATCCGAACGGACGAAGCCCATGATTGTTATGGGCAAAAAACTGTTGAAAAAATTAACGAAACGCTGTACAACGCGGGAACTACAGGGGAAGTCAACGTTTCGTCGTTTGTACTCTCTCACTCCCGCCCGTCTCAACGAAACCGCTCGCCTGCTGGACTGGCAACGCCGCCCCCGCTCACCTCCCCCTTTGGCTCGACTCGCAACGAGTTCGCCCAATTTCCCCGACCCGACGGGGCAAAATCATCAGACATTTACGGGCGGGTGCCAGTTTTTTTTTTTTTGCTTCCTCTAGGAAGTGCTCGTGTTTCGTATATAACCTTTGGCACTACGATTTGTCTCTTTATCGCCTTGTTCTCGTATTCCCCTCCACAAATTGTTTCGCTCCGTTTCAACTATTTCCGTTAGCAAAATATCTGTTATCTTCAACTGAACTTTTCATTATTCGCTTATTTTTGGTTTATTTATTTAATAGTTCGTGCGCTTCATTTTTTGGTTTTAATACGATTCAATTTTTTTAGATTCTTTCGTTTCAACCCCATTTTGTTTTTTTTTCATAGATTTTTGGTTACATTTTGATATTAGTATTTAGCGTGCATGTTTTCATATTAAAATTAAGTTTTTTTCTAGATACTTTCGTTTTTTTTGTTTTGTTTATTTTAATATTACGATTCAGGTCTTTTCGACCTTTTTACTTTCCGCTACCCGAAGGGAAGGAAAGTATAGTAATCGGCCCAAAAAAAAAAGTTGGGTTTTCTTCAGATCTTTACGTTTCAGACCCTACTGAGTCTAAAAAACCTAATTTCGGAGAGAGGTCCGTGTGTATGTCTGTGTGTATGTCTGTGTGTATGTCTGTGTGTGTGTGTCTGTAGTTCGATTTGCGGGAGAACGGCTGATCCGATTGAGCTGGTTTTTTTTGTTTTGTTCGTTATTTTTTGTAGACACCAACATAAGGTTATGGACGATTTCGGCCGATGGGAAGGGGGGTGGGGACGAAAATGTACCAAAAACTAGGGTTTTTCGCATTTTTCTCAAAAACGGCTCTAACGATTTTGATTAAACTTTCAAATTATCTCCTACCAATCAATATCTAACTTTTCTTCTCTATACATATCTCCATGAAAATACGGTGAACGGAGATATAGGCCTATGAAGCAAAAATAGGTTTTTACGCTTTTTGGCAAAACGACTCAAGCGATTTTCACCAAACTCACAGGATGTTTTTAAATAGTTTATACCTACATATTGTTCTCAATAAATGTTCCTCTGACACTCCATTGAACAGAGATAAAAATGAAAATGTGTCGAAAATAACGTTTTTTCGAACATTTCCGTAAATTCAGGGTAACTTCTGACCAGATGTGATAAATTCTAATGGAGTGTCTTTTAGTCACCCATACCAACATTTCATTCTCTATAATTATTTCTGTATATATATGTTGAACGGAGATATAAGCCAAGTTAACTCAGAAAAGGAGATTTGTCGAATATTGATTTATCGGAATTCCAATTTTCTCAAAAACGGCTCTAACGATTTCGATCAAACTTTCGGAGTACTTTCAACTAACGAGTCCCTACATTTAGTTCTGAATAAATGTTTCTGTAGAAATGCGTTGAACGAAGATATAGCACCCGCATATGTTGTTGGTGTTCGAACTTAAAGGGGTGGCGGAAAGTTGTGTGTTGCTACGCACCAGATATTTTTGGGTTTCATTTTGATATTTTTCGATGCTGAATCGAACGGGATGGGTCTCGGAGCATTAATGCTAGGTCAAGCTATTTATCCAAATAATAAACCGTTGTGTAATAATTTGCAGGGTTTTTCTAATCAAAATTAAATTGTAAAAGCTTTTTAAAAGCCCCCCAGCGAAAGACAACTTAGCTTATATATAATACGAATTTTCACAGAGATATTGAGGGACAAGAAAAGGTAGGTTATAATTAGGAAAAGATAAGTTGAAAGCTCAATCAAAATCGTTGGAGACATTTACGGAAAAATACGAAAATCCCTCATTTAGGATACATCTTGGTCCCTCATTTCTCCCCCATCCTCCTCCCACTTCCCATCGATGAAAATCCCCTAACCTCATTTCGTATAAGGTTATTGCCTATTTGAAGACATCCCGTGCATTATGCTTCAGAGCGAACCGAATGTTCACGGAGATATTAAAGGAGAACAAAACTGAGATGATGATCGAAAGAAAGTATGTTGAAACTCGCCATTTATCGAGCATTTTATCTCCCTTCCCCTCCTTCCAAACGACGATAACTGCTCATAACCAGATTTTTGAGCCTTTGAAAGAGACTCGGTCTACTGGTCGTCGGACCATGTCGAGAAAAGCTTACTTCGGGAAGGTGGGTTGGCTTAACTAATACCACTCCCCTATTAACTTACTAATAACATTAATGAAGTAAGAACTTACTAATGTTACTCAGCTGTTAACTAACTACGTTAAAGCTTTTAAGCCATTTACACCCAGCTCTTTCATTGGGTGTCTTCTTTTGTGAGCCGATGGAAATAACGCCCGGTGACCTGGTACGTAGAGAGCGAATAGTTTACTTTCATGTTTTCGTTAACCGAAAGTGGGAGGACAAAATCCGTGATGATCGGCACGTGGTTACAATTCTGATCTGATGGAAGCTCAACTTTTTATTTTATCTTTCGGACGAAGGAAAGTAAAAGCGTGACACTTAGCGCTGGATGAAACTAAAAGAGAAAGACGATGACATTGAAGAATAATACACTTTGCTCGGATGAAGAAATATATTGAGTTAGTCTGAAGAGAAAGAACTGGGGAGCTTCGTGGAAATGAGAGGAAACCCTCCGACGACGTCGAAGGAAAATTAAATAGACGGCACAATCGGTTGGTGTTAAGGGTAATGTCGGCCGAGAGGCTTTGAGATCTAATTCATGAATGAGCTGAGAAAGAGCGTGAAACCGGTCTTTATATAGTTATGAATGAGTGGCTAGAAATGTTGGAGCGAACAAATGAAACATGAACCTTATTTTGTAAAACGACCGACACAATTATCGCTAGGAGTGAAAGAAAATTATGAACGCAAATCCTTTTAGTCCCTTTATTCCCATTGTATTTGAAATTGAACCGAGCTACTCATCTTCTTTCTGAATGAATTGTTTTGAAATGTAGGAAATACGAGAGAGATCATCGTTGTCAAAGCGTCACGCAGCTGTTCTAAATATAACAGACAGTGCACCTTGCTGTGACAATGACGTCGAAGGTGATAGTTACGCATCGACAATGTACAAATAAAACGCTGATAATCCATAATGCCGAGTGCGTTATGCCAAACGAAAACGCAAACCAAAATGCATTTTTTTAAACAATTTTTTCAGTGTATTTATTTCCGAACAACAATTTACATTTTATTCTCCGTGTTTTACTCTCCTTGGCTCTACGAAGTGGAAAGGAAAGTTGAAATCGGCGGAACAAAAAAGTTTTGATTTGTCTTCCGATCTTCGCGTTTGAGTTCGAAAAACAATACTTGGGAAAACGGTCTGTGTGTGTAAGTGATTGAGAGAAAACGGCTAGTTATGCACCAGATTGTCGCGCAGTGCCACACATTTATAGTTTCTCAGATGGTTTCGTTTTCCCGAATTCGGCCCATAAACAAGGAATATTATTGTTGAAAATCAAAAACCGAACCAAATTACCGGACAGTGGAACAAATATTGTTCGAACTTACTCCTTTTAGAATGTGCGGCTCCTGGTTTAATTTTGTCGTTTCGTTGATAGTTTCGTTTACTTCCCTCGTTATGCAATTTGATATCTCTATCCGCCGCCTTCTGATGGCCATTTTCCCTAACTTTGAAAATCGCGGTTATTCTTGGTCAACGCACACATATCTTCAAGATGAATAGCGATGCCGAACTGAATCCTGACCAGGAATATCTCTTAACAGCTCCGTTCCGACCAGGAATGACTTATTGGCGCTAAAAGCTAACTGGAAATAACTGCAAGCTAAAACTGCACGATAGTTTGACCTAGAATAACTCTGCACATCTAAAACATGATCCGAAATTACAGCATTGCTTCAACCTGACTTCCGCTTTTGCCCGCTAAAATGGATTTTACCATCTTCGATAAGCTCTAACTGATATCAAACCGCGGTCAGGTTTTAACCGCCCAAACACTGCCTAAGAACGGTTAACCACACATCAGGCCGACATCTTCGTTTATGTCTCAGTTCGAGTGCCAGTATCAAAGAGAGGAGGACAAATATCAGGTTTGAGGATATGGGAACAGAGACACATAAGAAAAGCCGTATGGAAAGTAAAGTCAGCAAAAGCCCCAGGATGGGAAGGAATAGTAAGAGAAATGGTAAAGGAAGGATGGGAGGAATTAAAGTGGGTACTCCTGAAGATGTATCGGTTGTGCATGAGGTTTGGAGTGTTCCCCAGGAGATGGAAGAGAGGAGTTGTGGTGCTACTAAGGAAGAAAGGAAAGGATAAAGGCATACAGGCCGATAGTCCTGCTGCCAGCATTAGGAAAAATATTAGAAAGACTGGTAGTAGGAAGCGTAAAAGGGTATTTTGAGTATGGAATAAGTAGGAGACAGTATGGATTTATGGAAGGAAGGAGTACAGAGGATGCAATGATGGAAATAAGGAATTTGGTAGAAAGGAGAAATGAAGAAAAATGTGTGATGAGAATCTTTGTTGGTATGGAAGGAGCATTTGACAGGGCGTGGTGGCCGTACCTCGTATGGGGAATGCGAGAAGAAGGTATGGAAGAAGATGTATACGGAATATTGGTGGATTATTTAAGGAACGGGACAAATGAAATATGGTTAGGAGGAGAAGTTGTGAAGCGAAAAATGAATATGGGATGCCCACAAGGATCTGTGCTCGGCCCTCAGTTTTGGATAAGGAAAGTGGAAGAGGAAGGATATGAAATGGTGGCGTATGCCGATGATGGAGTAATTGTCGTAGCAGGAAACTCGAGGGCCGAGCTGGAAAGGAAAGGAAATGGGATTTTAGGAGTGATAGAAAAATGGTGTAGAGAAAGTAAAATGAAGATATCGGAGTCGAAAACAAAGGTAATGATGTTAAAGGGAAAATTTGATGAAGGAAGGCCACCACGCCTATTTTACAAGGGTATTAGGATGGGAATGGTCAAGGAAATCAAGTATTTGGGTGTATTATGGGGATCGAGTATGACAATAAACAGACATGTGGATTATGTGATAGGAAAAGGAAGGGAGAAGTTTTACGGAGTAGCCAGATTGGCAAGGGAAGGATGGGGAGTAGGAAAGGAGGCCCTGCGCACTATCCATACGGGAATGTATGTGGCAGTCATTGCGTACGCAGCTGGAGGATGGTTGAATAAGCTGAATGCCCACACGAGGAGGAGACTGGTGAGTGGCCAAAGAATGATGTTGATAAAAATGGTAAAGGCCTACCGGACAGTCTCCTCCGATGCCCTGTGCGTCGTCGCCGGAGAGCCACCCATAGACCTCGAAGTGAAGAGAAGATGGGCGGGCTTCCGGCTAAGAGCACAGGGACGTGGGATGTGGAACGGCAGGGAACTGGAAGGAAGGAAGAGGAAGGCCCTCACCGACAAGCTAGTTGTCGATGAGTGGCAGGAAAGGTGGAACTCAAGCGAAAAAGGAAGATGGACGTACGCGTGGCTGCCACAGGTCCGAGATAGGTTGGAGGCCCACTGGCAGGGATTCGGGTTCTACACCTCCCAGCTCGTCACCGGCCACGGAGACTTCCGTGAGAAGCTCAGTGGGTTTGCGCTGGTGACTGATGGGCTGTGTGAGTGTGGCGGGCTCGACACAGCAGAGCACGTGGTGTTCCACTGTGTCAGCTACATAAACGAAAGGAATAGGGCAAGGAACGAGGTAATGAGAATAGGAAGCCAGTGGGACATGACAATGGTCAGGAATCAGGGAAGTTTTATTTGGTGGAAGTGGTTTGGAGAAAAGGTGTTGAAGGATAGGGAAGATAATAGATTAGGGAATGTGCGCACGGCCTCAGGAGTAGGAGTAGGTGTTTAGATTGTGTGTATGTGTTTGTGTTATGTGTTAGTGTGTGGTTCTGAGTGGGCAGTGAATATCAAGTAGCCCATCCCTGGACCGCCGGTGTGACTGTATTTTAGGGCTGAGTGTATATATGAGTGAATGTATGTATTGTGTATATGTGTGTTAGTGTTCTGTCGATTAGATTAGGTATTGTAGGGATGGATCCAAGGGGGATGAATATCGAGTAGTCGGCCCCTGGACCATCGGGAGATGTGTGTGAGTTTAGGGGTTGAATGGATGTGTGAGTGTGTAAGTTAGTGTTAGGTGATAGGATAGAGTGAGTTCGGAGGGTCGCGGACGAGGGTGGTCGAATATAGAGCGGTCCGCCCTCGTCACGTCGGAACGGGGATCGCAGTTCAGGCCGTAAAAGACGGCCTGACACCCTTCTCCTTGGCTGGTGCGGGGGCAAGTCCAATCCCCGTACCACCATGGAGATAAAGCGTAGGTGCCGGCAGAACGCCTTTTCGCAATTCCGGCACCAGGGCCTGCAACCATTCAGGTCCTTAGGCTGCTCAAGGTGCAGCCAAATAGAATGGGTACCACGAGGGCTTCAGTCCGCGGCCGGCAACGTGGAGCTGTTAAAAGCGTGGCGCTGTCGGACGTGAAGCCATGGGATTGGCCTCGTGGGGACCGTGGTTTCGCTGGAAATCCCCCCCTTAGAGAGATGATAGGTGCTGGCTGGAGAGGGGTAAAGGCCGTGAGGCTAGGCACCCTCTCCAACGCCACGGGTAATACCCCAAGCACAACTTACCATGCCAGTACCAAGGCGATAAACTTTTTTTGTGCTGTTGATTACTGTTTTACGCTTTTATTTATCGCAATGGGTTTTCGAAGAGGATGATGATTATTATTATTATTATTTCTCATCGAGCGCCCCAAACGGACACAGAAAAGGTCTGATGACTTCAATTATCCGGACAGTACCGATTTGGTCGACGAGGTACGAATTGTCGAAAATTCAGTGTTTGGAATACCAGAGAGACAGGTAAATCTCCAAACCATCTAGCGAACTCACCACGACGAACGTAAATATTACGCTCGCCGACAGAACAAATGGTTCTTTGTGTAAAAATTGTGTAATTGATCTTGTCGTACGTTTTGCTTCAGGTCGGACTGACAACCAATTAAGAAGACGCTGACACTGGAGTGGGGATTGGCGATCTTGCCTGCGCACTGCATCAAGTGTTTACATAACTCACCTTATTTACCTAATTAACGTACGTGTTATTACGCTAAGGCTGATCAATGAAGTTCGTATAATCCGCAACATGTCCGTCCGCTCCTTCAAGCTTTCCTTTGAATCTTACCCAAAGTCAATTTGGGTCGATTTCTTTTATTTATTATATGTTCTTATTTTTCCACAAATATGCAAGATTCGTCACTCGTCGCAGTTTTCTAGGTATGTAATGGGTAATGCGTTATTCGATTATGGATTCCCACCCAAGACCAGGATTTTTACACACAACCTTCTTGTTATTGGATTGAAAAGGAAAGGAATAGGCGTTGAGGACAAACAGACATAATATTATTAGACACATTAACATTATATATGGACATTACCCCTTCGTGAGCCTGAGCAAGTGAAACTAGTAACCTCACAATTTCGGGTTTTATTTTTTCAATCTCAGCTCTCTCATTTTTCCTGCTCAACCTAAGCATTCTCCTGGACTAATTTAGTTTGTTTTCCAGCAGCTCTTGCAGTTTGAGTACGCACTCAAACTGCACTTTATGCTTTTGCACTCGACAGAGGTCAACTCCTTTGGCTTCTAATATAAATTAGGATTTCTATCGTTGGAAAGGGAAAACCGAACGTGCAATGAACATGGACGGCAATTGTGGAAAAAAATTCCATTCAGGTTCTGAAGTGAAGGAGTGAAAGAAATTGATCGATTCCGCCGTCAACCATCACATCATCTACCGAAGACAGAGCAAGTTGAAGCCGCAGCGACCACAGAGTCGTTCAATACCAACCAACTTTGTCTTACTGAAAGCCAGAAGGGTATTGTTAATGTCAACAACTTCTCCGGTCGAGTTCTGGGGGGGAGTGTTGTTCGATACCTCATTGATGTGGGGATCTCACTCGCTTGGGGCCACTTTCCCAGACCCTTATTAAAACTTGATTCCTCGTTAACGGCGACTTAACAAGCTGTTAGTAAATCGCGTCGTGAATAACGCTAATCGAGGGATAGTTCACATAAAACAACTGATCAATAGTATATCATTGTTAATTTTGCGTCAACTTGAAATATTTCTGTTCGGAGTCTTGAACGTCGAGGGAACTGTGATTGAAGTCAGCGTACTAATAACGCAGCTAGAATGACCACGGTACGCGGAGTACAGAAAAAGCGCTGTGAAATTACGCAACCGTTTATTATTCTCACACCTCCGATACCCATTCCATTCGATTCGGCATCTTATCATTCCAATAAACGATACGAAACATGACCTGACTACAACGTAACGACGAAAATTGACATATTTCAGGCCCCTGTAGGCACAGGCCTGTAGCTGACGGGTGGCTGGAGTGAGACAGGATGCAGCGCCGCGGGAAATGAGAGCAGGCCGGAAAGAGACGACAACTTTCATTGTATTGTCCCACGAGTTCTTTCGATTAGTAGACTTTGGCTCACTATATTTACTGTGATTTCACTGTTTTCAACCTAGACGCTGCTCTACACCTCTGAGCCTCGTTTCGTTTGACACAGCATACTAAAACTATCTAGAAAACGATACCAAAATCGACGTAACGCATTCTATTCGCATAATAACCGTGGGGTTTGTTCAATCGGATTGCCAAGTGCGAGCACAACTAGATACGAAATAGCATTTTTGTGGAAAAGGAAGGATTTTTCAGACCACGTTGAAGGCAAACTATGTCCCGGACCGCAGATGGACGTTGCAGATTTGGAATCCCGATTCTTCGAAACTTAAAGTGTCAAGTTTTGAGGCGAGCTGTTAAAAAAAAATGTCCCGGCCGAAAACATAGGTGTTATTCAGAAACCTAAAGTTGTAGATCTAGAATTTCTTTAGATATTCGCCATAGTTACTACCGGTGAACTGTGCACGCACTATTTCTACAGACTGCAACTGTTGGGAGCACGAGAGGAGGAACTTGAAACTGAGAAATAAATGGACGTGATGAGTGTGAGTGAGGACTGTATTACACTTGACAGAATAGCGGCATCAGTTTGAGTGTGAGTGTACCACCGCAAAGGGACTCTCAATACTCATGAGCTGGTTATGGAACACTAAGTGATGCGAGAGGGAGAGAGAGAGAGAGATGTGAGTAGCACGCGACTTGTGGGACGAATGAGTTGGGAGAACTGGGAAGACAACTGTCGTTCGTGAGAGCTGATGGATGATGGGAGGAGCTGTGCGCTGCGAAGAGAAATCGAAAATTCAGGGGTGGGAAAGATAGTTGGGAAAGTCCAGAAAAGGGGGAAATCCGTTGTCACTTGCAAATTATGAGTAGTTGGGCTTTCCATTGGTACAAACAAAAGGGTTGAGGGGGAAAGGTGTTTGGGGAAACATTGACTTTCCATAGGGCCAGAGTGTACCGTTAAGTGCCGACGTTCTGAGGTCATAAAACCATATAATTCGGCTTGTGCCGAACAGCGACATCAAAAGTAGAGAGAGAGAGAGAGAGAGAGAGAGAGAGAGAGAGAGAGAGAGAGAGAGAGAGAGAGAGAGAGAGAGAGAGAGAGAGAGAGAGAGAGAGAGAGAGAGAGAGAGAGAGAGAGAGAGAGAGAGAGAGAGAGAGAGAGAGAGAGAGGCAGTCTCATTGTTCATGAGTCAAACTGATTGCAACTGACTGAACTAATGAAAGTGGGAGTCGTGAAGTAGCGCCACTCCTCTTTTATATTACCCCTTTTACGTTTCAAGTATATATCAGTTAACACAATGTCCGTGTTAACGAACATTCTGAGGCCCATCCAATTCTGCGCTCTTCTCATCACGGGCCCCACTGCTCCTTCGGCAGCAAACAAGCGTGGCCTTGAAAACCTTGTCCACCTAATACCCATCAAGACACATCAAAACAAGTATCACCCCACCGATTTTCCTCTGCCTGCTGAGCTGCTCATGCGACCAGTGCGGTTCTACATCTCCTGCACTTTAACTACGTTCGACCCACTCCATAAGACGCGATCAAAACGATATTATTTATGTATTTGCTCGAACCTTCTTTGTATATAGATTTTTTCAGCAGAATTCCTTATTTTAATATAAGCCCCTTTAATTTCGAATTATTTTCTTTATTGTTCTTTTCTAATCCAGCTTTCCTTTCTTTCATCCTTTTTTTACGTATAATTTCTCGGTATTTTACTGTGGTCCTCCAAACCAGCCCTACGTGTTAAGTGTAAATTTTCATTGTTGCACCTTAACAGTCAAAGATCCAAAAGTTATTTGTAGCCATGTTGCCACCAAGGATAAATAACAACACACTGAACTGTGAAGGAAATGTATTCAGTGCAAAAGTCATCGTTTTTCCTTGGCCTGTGCTCATTTCCTGCACTGCCTCCCCTCTCGCTCCACTGCATTTCCTAATCGCGCTAATTGGATAGGATAAGTCACAATCGTGCTTTGTAGGAGAATAATATACGCCCTGTTGGGTGCAAGAATGGTGGAGCTGAGGATAGCAATGAAACTGAAACTCGGTGAGCATGAGGAGGACTGTATTATACGTGCGAACGGAATTGAGTGGAATTGAAATTGAGGTGAGATGGAGTACAACTGGGCGACACAAGTGCAGTACTCAGAACGTGTGAACTGGCGACCGTGGGAGAGAGTGAGAAGTTACTGGGGTGTTAGTTGGAAGCAGAATGATTTTGGAAGAGCTCTGTCATCGATTGGAAAATGAAATTGGGAGAAAGAAATGAAGAAAGGGGAAAACCTAGAAAAGGGGGCAGGGGGCCCGCAGGTTAGGGTCCGTTATTGAAACGGTTGGAGACAATTAGGCGGACGGAGACAATGACGCGGGGAAGCCCAAGGTCGAAGACCCAGACAACTTCGACGCTTTACGTCGAACACGCCCTATACAAAGAAGACTTAGAATTCTTCTCCCTTCACTTCTAGCGGGTTTCCCCAGAGGTGCCTGAACTCCTTCCTCCCCCCCCCCTTCCCTGCCGCTTCACCTTTCTCTTCGTATATAAAGACCACGACCAACTAACTGACTTAATGGCCAGACGATGATGTTTTTACGTCAAAAGCGCGCACCCACAGAGGCCACCAAACTAGAATCTCACAAGCCAGAGGAGGCGGACTCACCAAACAGGTACGTTATCTTTAGAATAATGTGCCGTTGTGTCCATCAATGGAAAGGGATGATGGAGGGCCAAAAATGTGGGTTTCGCATTTTTCTCGAAAACTGCTTGTTTGGTAATGTTTGTTTAGTGGAATGTAATGAGGTTAAGGAATGGTATAGTCGAGAGGAAAGAGGGTGTGGTGCGAGAAAGGATTACCACCGTGGTTTGTACCTGACAGAAAGATGTCGAGATGATCCACCGGCCGATGGTGAAGACTCCTTCGACCTCAGTGGTCAATCGCCCGGAATAATGCGAGGGTGAAAAATGAGTAAGAGAGAGAGATTGCTCTGCTTAGTCACCCTTCCATTCCCCCAGGATACACCTTTCACTATCATCCCCTATAATTTGCATTTACAATAGTCAACCAATTAAGTATACAAAAAAATCTATATATATTCACCATTACTCTTGTCGTTCCAGTATATTGACAATGCCATACTTTTCGCTAACATTCTGTAAGTTTCGAAAAGAACAAAACACCACAAATAGCGCATCCATATCAAATAAGGGGTCCAAACACTGACTTTACGTTACGCACAACTTTCATCAAGTAAACAGCCTCATCCCTGCGCCTCCTTCTCGGGACTAGCTGTGGCCTCCCACTTTCTCGTCTCGACGATTCATTCTAACAAATGCATTCAGAACTGTTGCTATTTTCATGCATACAGAGCGAAAGGAGAATGCTAAGGTATTTCTCCCCTTCTCAGAGTTAATTTCTTAGGACAAATATTTATCGCTGTAGAAGATACTAATAATACAAGTAATAATAACAATTGACACACTAACACAACACATAATAATTTACTAAAAATAGTTAACAATAAATACAGCGTTATTAACGGGAGCACTAATCTCAATGCAAAAAACCCAGCAAATTATTACACAATGGTTTATTATTCTCATGAACAGCTTGACCTAGTGTTACTGCTCCGAGACCCATCCCATCGAATACTAGTAAACCATACGAAACATGACCTGACTACAATGGAACTACGGAAACTAAATATTCCCCCGGCGCCAGGCGCCCATAAACATCTGTAGGCATTTATGATCCAATGGAGGGGTGTGCGGAGGAAGTGGCCTTAACCTTCCTCCGCCCCGTCGGGCAAAAAGAGTCGGGGAAATTGGGACAGGGGCTTCCAGCGAACCCTCGCTTGGCAATTGACAGGACCTTGCGAGTCCAAAGGGCGCTGCGAGTCGAGCGGGCCTTGAAAACGATACGAAACACGGCTTATTTGCGATTATACTGCGTTTCGTTAATTTTTTAAACCATTTTTTGCCCATAACAACCATGGGCTTCGTCCGATCGGATTGCCGAGATGGCGGGCACAACTAGAAACCAAATGGGATTTTTGTGCGAAAGAAAGAATTTTTTAGACCACGTTAAAGGCACAAAACGGCCCGGATGGGGGACGGGGAACGGCGGATTTGGCAGATTTGGAATCCCCATGTCTTGAAACGTAAAGTATCAAACTTTGAGGGGGGGGGGGTGTACAAAATTTTTCGTGACCGAAAACATAGGGTTATTATTCAGAATGAATAATAAACCAAAAAGGTAAGGAGTGCAACGAGAGAGTAGGACCGCGGACTAAATCTCTACATCTCATAAATATTCTCTTCACAATTTAGTTTTTCTTGAACACAACAACATTCTTCGTTAAGTAAAACACATCAAAAATTCTCATTGTACAGCGTTGGCCCCTGCACCACCAAGGATCTGGCAAGCATCGCCATTCTGTGCCTAGGAATGTCCAGCAGTTAATTCTTACTCTGGGAGTCTCTCGTTGTCATGAACTGTTGGTTCTTCAGGTATTGAACAACAAGGTGGGCCACTTTCAACAGCTTGCGCTCTCGCATCTTCAACCAAACAAGCCGATGATAGTGTGCCGTGATGTCCTCATCCAGCGTCAACCTTAGTGCTTAACGCCAAGCGGCATTTTGCACCCTCTGACGTCGATGACGCAGATAGAGGGAGAGATTTCCGCGTCTCGTTCAGACACCACGACTTGCAGGTAGCGTCTCTTCAGGCCGTTTGACACTCTAATTCATCGACGAAGGGACGATACAAACAATCGTTCGAGATCGTGTCGGACTGTATCGAATGCTCGTGAGAAATAAATCGTGACAAGCACTATAACTCTCGGATAGTCTATGCCTTGCCGAAGAGAGGAGTGTGGAGGGGGTAGGGGGAAAGAGAAGATTAGGTAAAGGAGGGGTATCTATCACGTTTTAATTCTGTACGCTCGGTAGCTAGCAAAGATGGACTGCAACGAAAATGCCGGAAGAGACGCATCAAAAAACAGTTCCCCACCACAAAGAATATGTCGGCCAATGAAGCGATAATAATTTTTTGTCAGCTTTGGCAAACCACCTTTAACGATTTTTGCTCAACTCGCTGGGTGTTCGTATATTGTTCTGCATAAATGTTCCTCTGACAGATCATTTAACGGAAATAACAACCAAAATCCAAAAATCGTTTTTTTTTTTACGTATTGAAACAAAGTGAGAAACTGCGTAACTGAATTCGGCCGACCTGTGTGTTGCTACGCACCAAAGATTTGAGCTCGGATTACCCTATGCCTTCAAATTGCGCTCAGAAAAGGTCCGAATTTGTTCAACTAATGCTACTAAGTTGATTGACGTCTCTTGGTAGTTCACCTGTAAATTTTCGATTTAATCTTCAAGTCCACTCACTAGACAAGTTTAGATGTTTTGCCCGTCCCTTAATTTAGGGCTTCCAGGGCCTCCATTGTCAGCGCCGTCATCAAAAGGCGAACTCGAAGACTCGAAGGACTTGGTCGTTTGCTCAAAGGAGTTTCTTCGACTAATCGAGTCAACGTTATAACGTAATTAGCTTTCCTCCAAGCATTGCGTGTAAGTCTTTAACGCTGCGACAGGTCATTAACTTTCTTCATTTTTAACTAATTGAACCACTCAAATGATAATTCAGAGCCCTCGGCGGGACTCAACTTTGCTCATTTGCTCTGAAATCAACCTTCAGTCGCTGCCTTCGTAATTGTGTTGACAAGTTCCCTCTCATTCATTTCCTTCCTCATTGTTTTTCCAAGAGCGGGGACCAGGGAAAGAGACTCAGCCGCCAATGAAAGCCATTCAGCCGGGACAAAGGATAAGGACGACACGGAGCCAGACTCGGAGAACACGTTCCGCCGCCGTGAACTTTGAAGCGTCACGAAACTCGCCGTTGGCTCCCATTAGTCTTCGCCTGGCCTGAGTTGTGGATTTAGACGGTTTCCAAGCTCTTCCAGAATTATTTAGTAGGAGTTAGGTCGACTATTGTACAAACAAACCTTTATAGTGCCACCCTATTAATACTAAGCGTCAATTCCCCTCCATTCCACGTTTACAATTAACAGATACTTTCAAATCGGTTGCACTTTATCGAATACATATCCGTGTGTTCATCTCAAGGTTCGGCTATCTTCGAATTGATTAATTATTATTAACAGCGCATTTCTCTCACTTACTGTACCCCCTTCCCCCCCTTTTCCGTAGTCCCACAAAGTAAAAACGATCTCAATAGTTTTTACTTTCCTCTACACAAAGGAAAGTATTGGAAAACTGATGCAAATTATCGCACAACGGTTTATTACTCTCTTGAACAGCTTGACGTAGCCTCACGCCTCTAAGAACCATCCCGTTCGAGTCACCAAAGACAAATACCCGTAAACCGTACGAAATATGACCTAATTAGGCGCCTGTAGGTAATTGACGCGTCGAGCTGATGGGTGGTTGGTGTGAGACGCTGAAACGATTACTTTCGCTGTATTGCCCCGCGAGTTCTTTTAATTAGTAGAATTTGGCTCACTATAATCACTGTAATATCACCGTGTTCGATCTATACGCAGTTTTACACCTCTGATACTCATTCCATTCGACCCAGCAAGTAAAAATACCTTGAAAACGATACCAGACACGGCGTATTTGCGTTAAAACTGCCAAAAACTCCGTTTTTGTTATTTTTTTAACAATTTTTTTTGCCCGCATGGGCTTCGTCCGATCGGATTGCCTAGCAGGCAGTCTTCTTGTTCACGACTTTTGAAGGCTTATAGGAGAATAAGGCAACGAGCATGGGAGGCTGGAGAGATTGTGACCGATTCCACTGACAGTCGATTCAACAATCAAAATATGTCATCGTGTTTTTTAATACAATATTTCCAGGGTAATCGTGAAACTGAATTTGATCAATGACGAATTATCTATTATAAACCTATACTCACGTTTTGTATACCATAGCCATTTCTGTGTCTGTCCATTAAACGGAGACATAAGCTCAAAGTATATCTATAATCTATCATAAGATATGATAGCTCAGAAAACGAGATTTGTCGAACATTAAATTATCGTGGTTCTGATATATTTTATTGGACTACCCATTTATTACTTTCCTTGGCTCTACGAAGTAGAAAGGAAAGTTACGTAATCGGCTGAAAAATAAATTTTGAGTTTTCTTCAGATCTTTACGTTTCAGATCCTCCTGAGTCCGAAAAACACTATTTGGGAAAATGGTCTGTGTGTCTGTGTGATTTTTAGAGAAAACACCGTACCAAATCAACTGAAACTTGATGTCCAGCCTACAGGTTACCATGGGACGCAAAAATAAGGGTTTGGACAAAATCCACCGAAAGTTAACTATAGTTATCATAGTGATCAAAACACCAAATTTTTTTTCTCAAAAACGGCTCTAACGATTTTGATTGAATTTTTTATATTGGTAGCTCTTTATAAGATAATTTTACTATAAAAGTCCCATTTGTGGGAAAATGACGAGAGCAGCACAATAAATTATCAAAATTTTCGACGAAAAGCGTTTTTGCCGCGGTTTTTTCGTTATGAACTCCGCTGGAATGTTAGTAGAATGTTTTTAAAAAATTGGTATTGTAGTTCAATCCAATGTGAGTGTTTAGAAACGCTCATGAGATACATGGGGCTCACTCCAGAAATTCCTTGAGTTTCAACTACTGCCGTTTCGCTTACTACCAGTTCTAACAGTTATTTTCCAATAACTCTGCAAAAGTGATTACTATCCTTTTTTTAAAAAATCTTGTTTACAGCCTCATTAATTATCTGTGTACCAATTGCTCAATAATAGTCCGGCAATGAGTACGAGAAGCACAATAAATTCCGGAACTGTAAGCGCTACCGCTTTCTGCTGCCGTAAAGCGTTGTTTGACCAAGTTCAAATTAACTGAGTGATAAATGAATTGATTAAATAGAATTAGCCATGTACAAAGTGAATTGTTGTAGAGCTAAGGAAAGTTGTGTGTTGCAACGCACCAGATATTTTTTCTCAAAACGCTAGCGTATCAGATGAGCAAGATGTATTTGGAAAAATTGAGCTGCAATAGATTTTCTTCGAAATTGATTATAATTTATTGTGCAGCTCTTGTCAATTTCCCACGAATGAGAATGTAACAGTACTGTCGTCGTTGGGTGCAAGAAAAAGAGAGATAAATGCTTGAAACGATATACGAATGAGACGAACGAGATTGAGGACAGGACTTTATTGAGACGCTGGGTTTAAACGGTTACTCGATTAGCTCGAAGGAGTTCTGATTGACCAGCCAGTTGAACTACTTCAAGCTACCCGGTGGGTCTCAATATACGTAAACTGGTGTTAGAACGAGAGCGGAGAGCTACTGAATACCACAGGCACTGATGTGAACTGTCGTGGTTTGAGTCTGGGGGACTGGGAGTAGGGATGAGGAGAGAGCATTCTGGAAACTTCAAAGGGAAACACCTAAAGAAAAGTCGCTGTTTTAATCACCTATGGTAAACTATAGTTAGTCTTAACCCAATTTTGCTCTTACCCTCATTTTGACGTCATATGGTAATGCTCAGGATAAATATCGAATTTGAGCGGGTTTTGATCAGACCTTTTCTCTCAGTCGCGTTCACAGACTCAGACACACAGACAAATGGCGTTTTTGGGGCCGAGGAATTTATTTGAAACTGAACGAAACATAACTTGAGCAATATAAATGAATGAACGTGTTTTGAATACGAAGATAATAATTTTGCCGTCAGGCACCACCACTAATTATTTGTATACATCTGCCCAACATTTAAATCACCCATGCCTTTGCTTTTAGCGGTCAAATGACGTAATTGAAGTTATGCAATGCTTCTGTGATAGTACATTTATTTAAATGACGGGCTTAACGCGAATTAAATGACGAAAAGTGTCTGCGAATTACGAGTATTTCTGACGCCCATTTGGCCTACGTCATTAAAATAATTTTCTCCCCGATTGTGACGCCCCATCGATCTTTCATCCTCCCCCCCCCCCCCGACTCCCTTTGGGACAATTACCAATTCAAAGGAGGACTGAGATTCTTCAGCTCCTGCAACTCGCGGCTCATCCTCATCGATTTTTTATATCACAATACGCCCGTAGCTCTTGCAGACGACTTCGACCTGAATGTAATTCGATGCAGAACTGAACGTTATAGCGAGTATGACGTTTTACTCCGTTCTTCTTCAGTAAATGAATAGGAGGAGACTGCAACGCCACAGCGTCGAATTGTTCACGCTTACTCTTTTCTCAAGACTCAAGACATTTAGGAGGACTTAGTATTGTTAAAACTGCCGGAAATCCTCATCGAGCAATCTAATACCATCAACCTAAACAACCATTATACACGGGCTGGTGAAGCGTTATTACTCCTTCCATTCGTCCTTCGCTTAAGAACGGGGATCTTGCAACTGCGCCGAAACCTAGCACAACTGCACTTCATAGCAACTGCGCCGGAGGTAGAGACAATAGCAAGTGCTCATACTTTACGGTTTCTATTTCCACTTTATACACTCAAAATTTTATTACGTTGATACAGTTTTTTGTCACTTTTTTCATAATGTCTGGCCACTGTTTGGAGGAATGATTTTCCATCAATCTTTCCTTCTCGATATTCAATTATTAGTTGCTGAATCATTTTCTTCTGTTTTTTGAACGCCCCTGTGTCCGGCTTGGGCACATTCGAGCCATTCATTATGAGGAAGGTGTCCGTTTGCATTCGTTTCAAGGCATTGAGAAACACGAAAATGTTAGGATGAGAATGGGAAAACTGGCCATTGAATTTCGAGTGGAACGATTCACAACTGCTTGTGGTTCTTTCCGAAGAAATGTCTGCTGCAGCCCATAACTCAGGAGGAAACTTAGCTTGAACACCAACGTAGTTATCGATGATGTATTCCGCGTACTTCCCAACCCGTGTATCATCTGGCAACGACGTCATACAATGTTCCAAAAATGCAGTACCGACCTCACCGGTGCACCCAAACAATCCATCACTTCATCAATACTTGATGGCAAACGACTGCTGTATGCTTTTCTCCGGGCTCTGTATGTATTCAGTTGAATATTACAAACTTGTTTTTAGTAAGATGATGTTGAGCTCCATGTGATTCGACTTCTGCCCGAATAATTTTCATCGGTGCATCGTTGAGGTCGTCGGTCGCTTTCCTTTTCACTGAATTGGAAATTCTTTCTTTCAATAACTGTTGTTCACCAACGGGCTCGTGGTAGTGGATATCCTCCTTTTTCACAATGCTTTTGTTGTCGTGAACGTACAATTTCGCGCAGCAAGACCGCATACAACACCTCCACTTAACCGCGTCGAGTATCTGAACATAATCACTTTTGAGAAATTTATACCCGTCGAGAACTAAAAGGGGATTTCCGCGCTGAGACTGAACGAATTCCAGAGACATTGCAACACGTAACAACTGAACCTATGACACTACCGTGACAATCACAAGGATATCGGGCCATCGCATTCACCGATAAGAAAAGAGCGGCGCAAATGCTTGAGTCCGTTTGGAGCGAGGAAAAACAAACAAGCGCAGTTGCTATACGACACCTCTTCCGGTCAACGCTGGTCGGCGCGGCTGCCATACGCCCTTAAGAACACCTCCCTTTATTTTAGGTAACTTTGGTGACTTACACATATTAATTATTGTATTGATCGTCAGATGAGCAGATTGATAGCTTTTTCAATGTGAAACCAAGCACACGACTTTTCTCTTCCGCTAACATCGTTAATAGAAGTGCTCAAACCTCTGGATCGAAGAAGTTCCACACAGGTGTGTTTCCTCATCGTAATGATTGTTCCTGGACACTCACAAGAGAGTTGTGGTGACCCTAGCATGTGAGAGCACTGACACTCGCTCAGTTTTCACCAAACAACGACCTGCGTAGGTACGTAGGTACCGGTCTGCGCAGAGGTATGACCCTGGGGTATTCATAACATCTGAAAAGAGTTCGTAATCTGGTTTTCCACCTGATTTAACCATTTACGATGGTTGGTCGTGAATCCCACCGCTAGTCTCCTTTGGTTGACTATGAGTTCGCTACCCCAAACAACGGGGCAGATGCCAATCGCGCCTGAGTAAATGACAATGTGGATGAAGTGTTTCCGTAACGCACATCCCAAAAGACCTTGCTAATTGCTCGTAATGAGGCAAACCTTGCGATGGCAGTGCCTTTGAGGGACTGGAGGCGTTGCCTGAAGCCCCACCTCTCACCAACATTCACGTCCTAAGTTCCTGTTTCTCAAAAACGAGCCTGTGGCCAGCAAAACGTGTCGACGGTTGGCTGTTTAGATGTCGGCGAGCTTCCTCCGGAACTTTCTCCGTCTCATACTGAGTGAATTGGAGTCAACGTGTTGTGCAACACTCGATCGATACAGTGGATGCCCGGACTATAAACTCGTCGGTTGGTTCCGCGATAACTTACGTAAACGCGGAACTTTTATTTCGCCGTATTTTGAGTGCAGCGCAATTTGTTCTCCAGCTTCAGAATTTGTTCACAGGGAATCATCGCTGGTCTAGCTTGCAACTGCCGCCGTACTTGGCAAACAAAATGCTAAATTAAACCGTTGAAGTGAGTTGGAACTTACCTCGAGTTTTAGATCGATCGTCTTCGCAGTGCAACATGCTTTTGGACGTGTTGGAGCGGTCGTGGAGTTTTCTCATTTGCTTTTTATGTTTCATTCTTCGGTTCTGAAACCATGTCTTCACCTGAAATTTGGAGAACAAAAAACAAATTAAAAACTTCGTGTTACGAATAGCTAACGGCATTTGTCGCGGTTTGGTGTAAAGCGGTGAAGAGGAGAGGTAAAATGGTCGGGCGCATCAAATCTGTTGAGTCGACATCATTCTTCGCTAAGACTCAATTCCTACACGTTATGGAATAGGGAGGTACATTGGTAAGGAGCTCTTTCGAGTTCAGCCCTTTCTGACTTGAATCCTTTTGTCTGTAGCTGCGAGAAAGTCCAGCCTGCCCATTCAGTTACTTCCTCAGCTGAAAACAGTTTTCCTTTTGTGTACTTTCGAAAATATTCTCTTTCCACAGCTCAATCGACCCCTTCTCCAACTTTCTCAGCTCTTCCAAAACCCAACGACAACGGACACTCATCTATCAGCCCTCGTGTTTCAGCTCAGCTTCCCATGCAACCAGTTCACGTATTCAGAGACCCTTCGTTCGCGTTCAAATACTCATACTCACACTGATATCAAAGTGTAATACAGTCCTCACTCTCGCTCACCACGTTCATTTATTTCTCAACTCAAGCGCCCTCACTCGTGCTCCCATCAACAATTTACAGTCTGAGCAGCGAATTTTCCTCGAGTTCTATCAACTCATTCGCTCACGCTCCATCAAAAAGTCACGAGGACGGCGATCATTTATTTGAAAGTTCGAGGATGAATAAAACTTCGTGGCAAAATGCACGAATGATGACAGCTGGCAGATTGTGGATAAAGTGCCATAGCATTCATCTCTGAACCTCGTGAAATTCATTAAGACCAAGCGATTGACGAGAGAACCTCATGAGCGACCAACATATTAAATCGCCGGTTTGGTTCTAGTGGGGAATTCGTTGAACTGAGCGAGCAATGTCACGGAACTCTGTCGTGTCGGAAGTTACAATCTAATCCCCGCGGTTGGAGAAATTCGTTCATTCGTAGTTATCTCGTCTAGAGGTGAAGTTCAATCTCGGCTGAGGCGACAACTTGACAGGCTCCAAACTAGTGGGAACCTCTCACTTCAAGCCCGAACTTAAGGCAGGCGAAGTTTCAAGCGAATGTACATGATTATATCCGAATAATTAGTCTTTAAAGTTGCCAGAGAAGTATCAAATAATTTCCCGTCTTAACGACTGCATATGACAGGTCCTAGGGCTCAGCAATCCCTACCTTGGTTGACCAAAGTAACATACTGAGCAAAAGACGGTGCGCGAGCTATTTGAAATGGGATTTGCATTGTAGAGAGTGGGTGTTGGGTGCAAGAATGGGGGAGCTGAGGATCACAATAAAACTGAAACTCGGTGAGCGTGAGGAGGACTGTATTACATGAGGAGATGGAGTACAAATGGGCGACACAAGGGAAGTACTCGGAACGCGTGAAATGAGAAAGTGAGAAGTTACTGGGGTGATAGTTGGAAGCAGAATGAATTTGGAAGAGCTCTGTCATCGATAGGAAAATGAAATTGGGAGAAAGAAATAAAGAAAGGGGAAAACCTAGAAGAGGGGGCTGGGGGCCCGCAGCTAAGGGATTCCCGCTGGCTGAGGGGCAGGTATTGAAACGGTTGGAGACAATTAGGCGGACGGAGACAATGACGCTGGGAAGCCCGAGGTCGAAGACCCTGACAACTTTGACGCTTTGCGTCGAAAATGGGGGTGTAGAATATCAAAATAGGGATTTTTATGGCACGCATAATGGTAAGAAACATCACACAGCAAATTGGACTACTTCAGATAATTGACAAATTAAAAAATGTTGTCAAAATTAACTGGAAGGGCATCGAGCAACATAAATCTGACATATGTTTCAACACTATCAATATTATTTAACCTTCCGGGGGTTGGAGCTTTTCAGATATTACGAATTCTTTGTTTTTGTGTTCATTCAATTTTTAAATGCCGCGATAGGACGTAGAAAACGATATAATCTCTACAGAGCGTTTCCTAATAACGGAAACCAATAAAAGAACGTTCATGTAGAGCAGTGTAGTGAGATAATGGGAAATTGAATAGGCGCTATCAAAACTTGCTCGCGAGTTTTCTTAACCCGTCGTTCTTTTTAGTTTCCGCCCATGACGTTTTAAGTTATATTTGCAATCGTGTTTTGACTCCACACGCATAGTTTGGCTTCCACCTCTTCAAACGTCGCGTGCCCAAATCATCCCGTGGGATCGGCTAAATGGAAAGATGGAATCAAACACCTGGGCTGAACGACCCCACCATTTCGGTATCGATTACGTGCACAGCTCAAGGTTAAGTCTAATGTTTTAGTCACTGGCATCTTTAACGATGCACATCGTACGCTGAGAGGCAAACTGCAGAAAAGGCAACCAGTTAGAGCGCGCTATTCTGACTATTGTTTCATTTAAATCGAACACAGAAGGGCAACCGCAGCTCCCGGGTCAAAGTGCCATAAAACACTGGATTTGGCTTCGAATTAGCATCTCCAGAGGAGTGGAGTTTGTAGCTTGGTAATGGAATTTTAGGGAGAAAAAAATAACGAGTGAAATTCAATTGGGAATTTCACGTAGGTAGAGTGCTGGTAGTTTTCATGTTAGCGAAGCGGCTCTTTCCGCCGTGCCGTCTTCGAAGCGCCTTGTCAACCCCCTTCAGACCATGGGAGTACCATGCTCTTCTCTTTCTTCGTTCTGCCGACGTATACTACAGGCAGCCCGTTCTTAGCCCTTGAAATTCTCAATTTCGGCTTTTCCGAATCCCGTCACTGACTTTGTTCCACAAACTCTCGCTCTCGTGCTGGTAAATTTCGGAATCGTGGTCTGGGCCTGAGGTTATGGACCGTTTCTGTTGAGCGAGGGAAGTCCAAAATGTTCCATTCAGTCGCTTAATAGAAATTGTTATGTGGGGAAATGTAGACTCTAAGGCTCCAAATCTGAGCGTCTGAATATTAACCTCACAAGTTATAAATATCTGGTGCGTTGCAACACACAACTTTCCTTAGCTCTACGTCAATTCACTTTGTACATGGCTAATTCTATTTAATCAATTCATTTATCACTCAGTTAATTTGAACTTAGTCAAACAACACTTTACGGCAGCAGGAAGCGGAGCGCCTACAGTTCTGGAATTTATTGTGCTGCTCGTACTCATTTCAGGACCATTATTGAGCAATTGGTACACAGAGAATTAATGGGGCTGTCAACAAGAATTTTTTGAAGAAGGATAGTTACTTTTGCAGAGTTATTGGGTAAAAACTTTAGAACTGGTAGTAAGCGAAACGGCAGTAGTTGAAATTCTTGAATTTCTGGAGTGACCCCCATGTATCTCATGAGCGTTTTTGAACATTCATCCTTTAGGTATTGGATTGGACTACAATACCAATTTTTTTTAACATTCTACAAAAATTCCAGCGGAGTTTATAAGGAAAAAACTGCGCTAAAAACGCTTTTCGTCGAAAATTTTGATAATTTATTGTGCTGCTCGTCATTTTCCCACGAATGGAAATTTCATGGTATAATTGTCTTATTGAGAGCTATCTATATAAAAAATTTAATCAAAATCGTTAGAGCCGTTTTTGACAAAAAAAATTTGGTATTTTGATCACTATGATAACTATAGTTAAATTTCGGTGGATTTTGCCCATACCCTTATTTTGGCGTCTCATGGTAACCTGTAGAACCTGTAGGCTAGACATCATTTTACAGCTGATTTGGTACGGTTGTTTTCTCTAAAAACCGCTCTAAAATCGATTTCGTCTAAAGTTTTGGTAATTTATTGTGCTTCTCTCGTCATTTTCCCGTATATGGGAATTTCATGTTATAGTTGACATATTAGGAGCTATCAACATAAAAAATTTAATCAAAATCGTTAGAGCCGTTTTTGAGAAAAAAAATATTTGGCGTTTTGATCACTATGATAACTATAGTTAAATTTCGATGGATTTTGTTCATACCCTTATTTTGGCGTTCTATGGTGACCTGCGGACGAGATATGAAGTTTGAGCTGATTTGATACGGTGGTTCTCTCTAAAAATCGTTCACAGACACACACACACACACAGACCATTTTCCCAAATAGTGTTTTTCGGACTCAGGAGGGTCTGAAACGTAAAGATCTGATGAAAACTCAACTTTTTTGTTTCAGCCGATTAGATAACTTTCCTTTCTACTTCGTAGAGCCACGGAAAGTAAAAATATGTGGACTGTATGTAGGATGGGGAAATTTGCGAATAAATTATGGGAAAACAGTTAACAATAAATAATTTACTTTATGAAAACTCGAACACGGAACGTTTATTTGGCGGTTGAACGGGATGGTTGCCGAGAAGTTGTAGCAGATCGTGGAAAAAATGGATCGGACTGACCCGGAATCCAGACAGATTTTAGAATGTGGACCCTTGTAAACTTTGTGAAACACGGGCTACGGAGTTAATTTGCACAGCAAATAGTTGTTCGAACGTCGAAACTAGCGGTTGGAATACTCGCCAACAGCAGTGGCCACCAAAAAGTTCGAAATAAAGGAGAATTGGGAGAACGTCTTGTATTGTTCGTCACTGGCAGTAAATCGCAACTGGTCACAAGTTTGTCCACAATCTGGCACAATCACAGACCCTTGGTCGAAGCAGGTAGATCGGCGATAATGATGCGCGATAAGTTCCTCGGTCAACACAGGGCAAGGGGGGGGGGTTTGTTGGTGAGTCTCCTTTTCCTTTTGGGCGACCATGTGACTCCTAACTCTTCCAACTTCTCTCGAACCTTCAGATATTACAACAGAAATATAATTCTCCATCTCGTCGATTACCGTCCTCACTTGCTGTCATTCATTGTGGTGTAATAATCAGCACCGACTAAAAATCCTCAAGTAATTTCACTATGGTATCAGAGTAATGTCATTTTTTTTTAGGGTAAATTTTATTTTCAAAAGGTCTGTCGCTGTTCCATTAATATCTGCTCGCAAGGAATTGAATGCAGTTATTGCTTTGTACGGAAAGAATTTTTGGTCCCCAGCGATTCTGAGCTTAGGAATAGCCAGGAAATGTGAAGGCAACGCAAACTCGTTACTTTTTCATAACTGGTGGACCGCACCTCTTTCAACCTAAGTAGCTTAAGCTCCGTGAATGAGGGAGCTGAATGAGCTCTACTCCGTGCTCTACCTGTAACGCTAACGACATAAGCATATGCGCCCACATGGGTAGCTCATAGAGTAAAGTCGACTGCACGACAGTAAACCTTTCTTAAAAGGTTTCACACACACTTTCTCAATTTATTTGAGAGCAGATTAACCTGTTTATCTCACTTGGGGAGGCTACGGATCACAATACCCAAGTACTTTACCTCGGTAGACCAACCCAACGTGGTACGCCCACAGTTAGAAAGCCCAAAGCAAATATTCTCCTTGCAGCAAAGATACGTTCAGTGGAACAGAACAATGAAGGCAGCTGAAGAACAGAACTGTGAAAAAAGAAAATCCAACTCACGAAATTCGAAGAGCGATTGTTTGCGGAATAGTGGCAAGTGTTGCCAGTAACCGCCGCCCTTCGTTGTCCCGAAGCTACCCAAATGGATGGTTCCATGGGCAGCGAAATGTGCAACAGGGCGGCATGTGATCGTCCTAACGGATTCATGAATGTATTATCAAAACTGCACAACGTCTACTTTAGCTCTAACATGAATTCCCTGTAGAGCAAAATCATCAAGGCATCCGCAACGTTAAGGGATTAAGGATGATGATTCCGTCTGTTGAGAATGAATAGCCACTCTGGTGTTGTGACTGATGGCGAGAAGGCAGACTCATACGCTAAAATGGGTAAAAAGCGCTCCAATCCCCACTTTACTCCCCAAGTGACATCCACCGAAAGACTGGCAACACATTTTTCGTTTACATTCAACCTGCGAATCTTATAAAGCTTCGTTATACAAACCATCCTCAGCGTAAATAACCAGTTTGATTAAAGCTGACCTGCAGCTCCCGAGATTCGCAAGGATCAGGTCGACTCTCAGTACATCAATTGGACAAACTACATCGGAGTCGACGCAGACCTCAAGAACTGAGCAATCTGATGGCGATGAAACCACAATCCTCACTCTACACACTGCTTGTGAAGAATCGATAGTTATTTGACGTATTCAGTTGGTTAACAAATATCGTTGGTTTGACGCCAGTTGGTTAACAAAAATATCTTAAAAGAGAATAAAATACTTGCCTGGGTTTCTGACAAATGAAGAGCATGCGCCAGCTCCACTCTTTCGGGCGTCGACAAATACCTCTGGGCTTCGAACCTCTTCTCCAAACCCGTCAGCTGCTGGTCAGAAAACACCGTCCTCGCCTTCCGCCTCCGGTATTGCTTGCCGTTGACGTCGTTATTCCCGAATATACCAGTCATACCTGCAATTGAGGGATTTGGAATTACACCTAAACATTACAGTTTCATTTTGGCAAGGACAGACGTATTTCGTGAAAAGGTCAACATAGTCGTTCGGACTGGGAATATTAGCTTTTGAAAATAGAGAAACCGTTGGATTGGGCGGACTATTTGACAAGTTCATCGTGCCAAACTTGGAGGCACCTTCGCGGGCGCTAAGGTGAGATCCATGAGTACCCAGAGAGCTGACTGATTCGAGCATTCTATCAGACTTCTTTCATAATGGAGTATTTTAATATGTCCAAGCCCACAATGGTCTCTCAGGTATCGACAAAACCAATGCACCTAGTTGCTGTTGTTGTTGACCGTTGTTTCTGTGTGCAACAGTTGAATTGCCAATCCGTTACCTGTTTCCTTGTGTGTGCTCAGGATGTGTCCAATATCACCAGCCACCAGAGGCCGAGGAAGGTTCTTAGAAGCGCTACAAGACCACAGACGGTCCAAGTCCTACCTGTACTGTATACCCCTGACAGTTGAGCAGAGGCCTATGAGTTTTGTATAAACAGAAACTCAATTCCTATTGCTCCGTACTGCTGAACGGGAGAAGAGCATTCAGAGCGAGGTGTAGGAATTTTGTCAACTGCTTCCAAACCAGTGCCCAAAGCAAAGCTCAGGGAGCAAGAGATGGAGAGTTTAGATGATTAGTATACGATAAAACCACAGAGTTGGGAAAAAGAGTTGTGCCAAGAGACGGCGATGTGGAGAAAACAGAAAGAAATTACGTACTTCTAGGTATTGCAGGAAATAGCAGTAAGGAAGATGAAGGCTCCCCTCCAATAGAGCGAGGGGCCCTGAGGGTGACCTCTGTGGACAGGAACATCTCTGAGCCAGCGGTTTTTGTTGCTGTAGGGGTCATCCCAGTGCACCACCTGGAAGCAGAGCGCTGGAGAATGCATTTACGAAGAGGCGACGTCGATGGACGCAACGAAGTGAATGGAAAGGAAAGATAGAGGACCCTGTGAGCGTGGGAGAAGGAAGAACTTGGCGGCTCATCAGGGAGATAACGCCATGGCTGCAACGTTGACACAGTAAGGAAGAGCTACTACCCCACCCAGATGTTTCAGGCATACATGTGCTGCGTAGGGAAGGCTACTGCGATGCCGAGCACACCTTCTTCTAGTGCTGCCGCTGGAGGGAAGAGACGCTGCACTTCACTGACTGACATAAGCCCTGACGGAGTGGTGGCCACTGTGCTCCACAGTCCAGACAACTAAAGCAGGATCTCTGTGTTCGTCGAGCAGGTGCTCCGAATGAATAGAAACACAAGGTGGAGAGGGAATGACGAGGAAGGGAGAGGGTGGCATATGGGAGCACCCCAAGTAGGGGAAATATAATCCTCATTGCCTCAGTGAGGAATATAACACTCCTGAACCTCCTTAGCCAGGGATGTACGGAAAAGGCGTAGGGATCGAGCAGAAATGCCTGTAGGATATTCGACCCAACCTATCCAATGTGAGAAACAGTCCCTTGGCGATGCTGGTTTTGATAGCAACTTGACGAATGCCTCTTGACTGAGGTGTGCCTGACTTAGTCGCACTTCCCGTATTTCTTCCAACTTTGCATGCCCCTCTTCAGGAATTGACACAGAGGGTCAATGTCCCGTTGACTCTACAACCCAGGCATTGTGGATTTGTCTAGTCATAATTGAACTACATCTGCTGAGGGAAAAAATGTTTTCGATTTTTGAGAAGCTTGCAAACAAAAACTGCGCATTGATCGTAACTTTCATGATAATTGCCGTAGCAACACGAGCTCATTACAACTCGGAAAAACATTCAATTATAACCACTGACTCAAATACTAGGCAAATTTCAAGAAGGATTTTGTATAGAACAAAGAAAAGCCAATATTATGACAGTACCCATCCCTACATAATAGTCGCAGCCACTAGGTCGGTCACGCATGTAAAGTTGAATACAATTAATCTTCGGAATCCTCCAAATGCCTCGAAAGACCACGGGCTGCAAATTATCATTGAATCGCCTGAGCTCGTTGCAGATAATTCTCAATCGAATAAACGATAACTTGCTAAGAAGCTGCGCATCGTGCGAAACCGAATAGCGCCACGAAATTAAAAAAAGTATCATATGTGGAGCAAGTTTTAACTTTCTTAGTTAATGCCATGACAACGTATCTATTCTGTCTCCGTTCAACCCATTCATTTATTGAGTTGCGCCTACTTTTTTTCTTTGGCCTTGATGCAACTAGAAAAAGCCTCCTCATGTCTGCACGGGTCCATCCCCAGCTCCTGTGACGCTGGTGTTCTCTCATGCGGCGTCCCTAATACGTCCCCACCATTCTCGCACAAAACTCAAGAACCCCAAGCACTCTGAGGCGTGCTGCAGCCAGCCCCACACGCGTACACAAACATGCTCCGCTGACTCCAGCTCCGCCTCGCAGAATCTGCATTTCAGTACCTCTGAATTACCAATCTCGGCCTGGTGGTACGTTAGTGGACAGTGGCCTGTAAGCAGGCCACATACCATCCGTGTACTATCGCTCTGCATACATGAGGATCTCTCTTGTTCGTTCCCTGGGGAGTTTCATAAACCCTGGCAAATCCCGCCAATAGGCAGCCCTGCGCTTCTCCTCCCACTTGCTAGCCTACGACGGGTTCAAGCCCCACTGGGAGAAGTACAGATCCTTTTCTCGCCAGTTTGTCGGCCTCTACATTCCCTTATATCCCTGCATAACCTGGCCCTGAACATGGGTTAATGTGTTTTCCTTCGCCAAGGTCTTCAGGCCAGTCAGCCAATCCCAAACCAGCCCTTCTCTGCTAGTGTAGGTAGCCAGAGTCTTAATTGCAGCCTGTCTGTCTGACGTAATGTATGTTCTTTTCCGTATCAGGCCCCTACGCAGGAGGTGCTGCACGCACACTGTCACAGCGAAGAGCACTGCTTGGAAAACTGTACCCAGTGGATCCAGTGGTATCACTCTCCAGATCCCTAGCCTGTAAACTGCTGGACCACCAACCACTCATCCGTCTGTATCATATACTGTTCGACGCAAAGCATCGAAGTGGTTAGAGTCATTGACCTCGGACTTCCGCCCGGGCCATTATCTCCGACCGCCTAATTGTCTCCAACTATTTCAATACCTGCCCCTCGCCTGCGGGAATCCCTCAGCTGCGGGTCCTCCAGCCCCGTTTCCAAGGTTTTCTCCTTTCTTTATCAGCTTGCTGTCTTCCCAACTTGCACCACCCCAGCGTGCCTTCCTCACTATTTGCACTACCCCAGCGTGCCTTCCTCCCTACTTGCACCACCCCAGCGTGCCTTCCTCACTATTTGCACTACCCCAGCGTGCCTTCCTCCCTATTTGCACCACAGATCTGTTTCTTTATATGATGACTGTACCTAAATCCTCGACGAGGATTATATCAGTCATAGAAGTTGCGGTTTCGCTAATATGCAAGAGGCCGGCCCCTGCAGCATCCACCGAACTCAGACCTGTGGCGGTACGGCAGGTATTTGGTCGTTAGCCAGTCTCACCGTAGAGAGCTGTTGCCCGTGTGTTACCGCCTGAGGAATCCCGTACCATCTGGGAGTAGTTCTTAATCTGGTTCCCTACCTGATCTTACTGTTTACTTGGGTGGCAAGTTTCAAAAGGACTGATCAACTATAACCACGTTTCTTAGCCATTACCTTCTTTGCGAACTTTGCAAAATGGTTATAGGCTTCGTTTGTAGCAGTCAAAGCTGCTAAGTTCGTTTGCTCTCCCAACAACCGTCGCTCACTGTTGTAGAAACTACAGTGGAGCAGCACGTGGTTTCTTGTTTCCTCCGCACTGGAGGCACAAGACGTGCATAATGGAGAGTCTTTCAGAGAAAAGAAATGGAGCCGCGCATTGAAGTCATCATGTCCCGTGAGGAACTGGCTCGTCCAGTGGTCTGGCTCAACCCATTTTCTAGAAAGACGTTCACGGATGTTGGGGAAGAACTCATACGTATCACGTCCCTTTGACGAGGATTCCCATCTCGCTTGCCATTTCTCTAGAGCCCATTCATCGATGGCGGCAAGTTTCTGTTCTGTGGTGAGATCCGCACGGAGTTCAGCCCAAAGCGGGGGAAGCTCCCGTTTCACTCTCCACTTGTCAATCATGCACTCAACAGCCAAATCAACTGGTAACTGACCAGTGATCACCTGGAGTGCTTCCGTTGATACAGTCTTGTAGGCCTTGGTGATCCACAGGAGCGCAGCTCTCTGGGATTGGGCCAATACTCTCTTTGATTGACTGTTAGTTTGCTACCCCAGACAACGGGGCAGTAGCCAATCACGCCTAAATAGATGGCCTTATACATGAGGATGGTGTCGTGGTAACACACACCCCAAGTGGCCTTAGTAATGGCACGCAGTGAGGCAAACCTTGCAATGGTAGTGCCTTTAAGGGACTGGAGGTGTTGGTTGAAACCCCACCTCTCACCTATATTCACTCCTAAATACTTGACGTGCTTTTCAAAAAGAAGCCTGTGGCCGCCAAAGCGTATTGTGGGTGGATTATTCACTTTCCCCTTCAAGAGGATTAGCTGGGTTTTTTCCTCAGCCACCTGCATCTTGACGTGCTCGCACCATTGGTTGACAGTGCGGAGCACGTGGTGGGTTTTTTCTTCAATTTGGCGGACTGACTCTGCAAAGATCAGCACAGTCAAGTCATCCACATAGGCGTACGGCTCGCAGTCAGTCTCCATGAGTTTCCTGAGAAGACCTTCGAAGAAGGTATTCCAGAGTGCTGGTCCTAGGACCGAGCCCTGTGGGCACCCCTTCTCAATCTTTCTCCGGACGGAGACATGCCTACTTTCGATCGTAGCAGTTCTGTCTGTCAGGTAGCTTCTGACGAGCGAGTACAGGTTGCGGGGGATTCCCCTACCTTTGAGCTCATTAAGGAGCGCTGGCCACCAAAGGTTGTCAAACGCCCCTCTGATGTCAATCAGAACTGCTACGATGTACTTGGCCGGTGCCAGCAGGGAAACACGCCGGATCTCGACAATGACATCCTGCGTGGACCTTCCTTTGGTACACCCGTATTGCCTGCCTGTGAGGTTGCGGCCAAAGACTCCTTCGAGGGACTGCAACATCAAGATTTCTAGTGTTTTGCCTAATATGGAAAGAAGGCTGAGTGGTCTCCATGATAGCGGGTCTGACTGATTGCGATCGCCTCCCTTTTGAAGAGTGACAACACGCGCAGTCTTCCACTGAGTGGGGAACTGTTCGACCTGCAGACAGTCATTAAATAAATTAAGGAGGCCGCTGGAGATCGTTCGCTCAGCCTTCCTTAGCATATTGCTTTCTATTTTATCTGGCCCAGGAGATTTGTTGGGCTTTAAGGTCGCAAGGGCCCTGCCGAGGTCGCCTGTTGTCCACAGTGGGATGTCGGGCTCGTTCGGAGGGTCCATGATCAGCTCCCTTGCTGCCCTCTGGGCTTCAGTGTCTCGAGCTACTCGGTCATCTGGGAACGCCTTCTCAAGGAGGGTTTCCAGTGAACGTTCGATGCTGCAGGCCCAGCCTGACTCATTTTGCATCGCAGCTAAGACCTGCTCTACATTTGCTTTTCCTATGGAGGACTTGTAGTGTCTGCCCCAGGGGTTCTCAGCTCTCCGCTTCCACAAAATTTCGCCAGCCTTGTCGTTTGGCTCGTTTGATGGCGCGGTGGAAGGCCTTCTTCTCTTGGATGAAGGCAGTTCGGAGTGTTGCTCTGGCATCAGGGTCACGAGTGTTTTGGTACATCCTTCTGGCTCTATTTGCACTTTGCTTGAGGGGATTTAGTTCCTCAGTCCACCATGGGACTTTGATCGCCCTGTGCTTCTGTTGGCCAAGTACAGAGAGCCCAGCAGAGTGCAGTGCTGTGGTAAATGTGTCCACTTTGCTGTCCACCTCTTCAGGTGTGGATGCTTGCACTATTAGGTCGGTGTCTGCGGCACGCAGTTCACCTTCCAGTACCCTAAAGAATTGTGGCCAGTCAGCATTTTTAGTGCGGAATCGCTTTTCACGCGTGTCTTTGCAGAGGATGTTGTCATCCGTAATGGCAAAGTCAATAACCATGTGATCGCTCTGAGTTGCACCTGGTACGACTCGCCAACCCTGCAATTTGAGTAGCAGGGTGTGGGACACGGCTGTGACGTCATATACGACCTTCCTCCCGGACCATCATAGGTCGCCTCAGTCATGGGGTCGTTGGCAACAACCAAGTTGTACCTGGTGAGCAGCTCTATATACGCCTCGCCCGCCCCATCCAGGGTTGGGGATCCCCACAATGGTGATCTGGCGTTTGCATCAGCACAGACTACGCAGGGTCGTCCTGATAGGCCTGCTAGGGCCCGCTCGAGTGGTTCAAGGCTGTTGGCAACTGGTGCGCCAAATTGCCTGTAAAATGATATTACAACCAGCTCAAAGCCACCGGCTCGGATGAGCACAGCGGCCAAGTGCTGGCTGTTCAGGTGAGTGAGTGCGAGCATGTCAATGGACGGGTCGATGCAGGCTACTGCTGCCTTGGCTCCCGTTCTTGCTCCAGCCACCACTCGTGCCTGCGATCCCAGACCAAGAGTTTTGGATCCTATGTACGGTTCCTGTATGGCGAGGACACTGCAGCGTTTCTTGAGTGCATTTTGCAGCAACTCAGCCATAACTGGGCAACTCTTATTTGTGTTGTGCTGAAGGATTCGAACTGTTTTTGACCTATTCATAATCCACTCGTGACTCCTGGAGGGCAATCGCTCGCTGACGAATGGTACAGCGTGCGTCTCGTGTAGAGTGTGCGACCTGTTGGATTTTGCGTTCGACGCAATTGGCACACTTGAGGGGAGCATCACGCTTGCATTCCTTACTCAGATGTGGCAAGGCACACCACGCGCACACAACAGGTCTTGTACAGGCCATTGCCAGGTGGCCATAGCGCTGGCATTTGTAGCACTGAGTGGGGGCTTGGTACTTTCGTATGGCGCACCGCTGCCAGGCTATTTGGAGGTGCCTTGCCCCCTCTAGTTTTCTGTACAGGCTGGGTGATACCTCAATCACCCAATCCTTCTGTCTGCCACGCTTTTTGGTGAAGAGAGGCCTGACATCCTGCGGCTGCAAGCCTAACGCAGGGTTGTGCTCAACAACTTGTTGGGCCAAGTCCTCTTTTTGAAGGTCGGTCCGCACGTCGCACAGCAGCAGGCGTGGGAAACGACCCAGGGGGGCTGACGCTTGGAGCTTCAACTCCTTTTTTGTGGAAATGTGGCTCGTGAGCGCCTTGGCCATTTCTGGCGTTTCCGTCACAATGACGGCGCCACCTCCTACTGCGGTGCGGATGTCTAGCACTCGGACACTTAGAGCTTGGAGGTCCGTAGCAGGGACACCCCGCATAAGCGCTTCCATTGCGTCAGGGTTGGAGGGACCAGCCTCTCCTTCCTCACATGTCCGCCTAACCACTACCACGTTTTGTCGTGGGTTTTTAGGAGGGCACCACCTATTTGCACCACCCCAGCGTGCCTTCCTCCCTACTTGCACCACCCCAGCGTGCCTTCCTCCCTACTTGCACCACCCCAGCATGTCTTTCCCCCTATTTACACCACCCCAGCATGCATTTCTCCCTACTTGCACCACCCCAGCGTGCCTTCCTCCCTACTTGCACCACCCCAGCGTGCCTTCCTCCCTACTTGCACCACCCCAGCGTGCCTTGCTCCCTACTTGCACCACCCCAGCGTGCCTTCCTCACTATTTGCACCACCCCAGCATGCCTTTCCCCCTACTTACACCACCCCAGCATGCCTTTCTCCGTACTTGCACCACCCCAGCATGCCTTTCTCCCTATTTGCACCACCCAAGTGTGCCTTCCCTACTCACCTCCCCCTAGTACGCCTTCCACCATCTCCCACCTTAGTGGCCCACACCTTAAACCTCTTTATGCCTGTGCTGTCCTACTCTCCTTTCATTCTCCTTGCTCCACCTCCTGTACTCCCTCATTAGATCACTCATTCGCCCCCATTTTTGCACCTCCAGGTCTTTATTGTCCTGCTCAACTCATCAGCCTTGCCACATCCCCCAGCTCGCTAGCCTCCTCACCAACGTTCATTACCACACACCACTGTAACCCCACTTCGAAGTTTATCCTGCTGCTGCAGCACGGGGGAGTATGTTCGACGCAAAGCGTCGAAGTGGTTAGAGTCTTTGACCTCGGACTTCCCCGCGTCATTATCTCTCACTGCCTAATTGTCTCCAACTATTTCAATACCTGCCCCTGCGGGGATCCCTCAACTGCGGGTCCTCCAGCCCCATTTCCTAGGTGTTCCCCTTTCTTTATTTCTTTCTCACAATGTAATTTTCCTATCGACGACAGAGCTCTTCCAAAATCATTCTGCTTCCAACTACCACCCCAGTAACTTGTCACTCTCTCATACGGTTGCCCAAGCCACTTCACGCGTTCCGAGTACTGCCCTTGTGTCGCCCATTTGTACCTCAATTTTAATTCAACTCAATTCCCCACGCACGTATAATACAGTCCTCATCACGCTCACTGAGTTTCAGTTTTATTGCTATCTTCAGCTCCCCCTCTCGTGCACCCAACATATACAGCGGACCCCTCCCCCTTTCCTATCTGGATCTTCCATGAACTCGTACCCTGAAGGGAAGCTCGAAGTTTACACGCACCTTACCCGATATCAGGCGCTCCTACTCATATCTCGACCATTATTTAGTACATATGTCATCCATGAGACTGTCAATATGATTTTTTGAGAAGACGCGTATTCACCATTATGCAATTAGCCAGAAAAAACTGTGAGAAACGCAACTAGGGGGTTATAATTTGAATTCCGGAATTTCTGTGGTTGCTATTATGAAGATGATCAATGTGCTACCGTATATGTAGCTCATTGAACTACCTTCCTGATTTTTATGAGAACAGTAGTATCATATGAAGGGTATTTAGAAAGAAAAAGCTGCGCTGAAATCAATTTTTTGAAGAACGCGTGATAATTTATTGTGAGAAATTTCCCACGAATGATATTTTAACAGTAGCGTTATATAATTCGAAACTGCCAATACAAAAGCAAGCCTTTTGATCACTATGACTACTATAACTAATTTTCGATCGATTTCGCTCACATCCCTATATCGCAGTCCCATCAGTGTCATCAGCAGGCTCACTATATCTATGGAATTCGAGCCAATGTCAAGGAATCAGTCGTTCTCTCTCAATAGCGGGTAAATTTGTAAGGCATTTTAAAATGTTCGAAAACTTTCATTTTGCGATTTGTTTTGGTCAACATCTCCGTTGAACGAGATATTTTTTGTGAAGGATAGTGAGTTTCCGTAATGAAGTACCGGGGCGTTCGTTTCGTCTTGCGATTCCACATCGGTGGTGCCTTTGCACGAACAGTAAGTTGATGGAATATTTGTTTTAGGATCTACTTTAGTAGGCACTTTTCATGTGTTTTATCGTCGTTCCAGAAAGTACTTCTGCATCAAATTGTGTGCCTGGAAAACGTTAAAAATGATTTGTGTGGGTGTGTGGAAGGGAACTCAGGCAGTGTTCCTACTCCCCAAACTCTTCGGCGAGGGAAGATATTACCAGTACTTTCACGCCGTTCGTGTGGCGTCACTGTCGACAGCAATGAGGCGCACAAGAGGCCGGATTTGTAAAGTTTCGGATGCTCGCTGTCGTGAGAGTGGTAACCAGTTTAAGCCGTTGTGGTGCAGGCATGTTCGCGTGGAGACGGGGGGGCTGCGTCAAGCGTCATCTCTTGGTCTGTATCCAGGTTGCTGATGCATTGTCATCTGACGGCCAGGAAATAGGGAGAGAGTGGGACTATAAGGACTGACGACTGACATAGTTGGTTCCGACCAGTCTACAGTGATCCTTAATGTACAGGTAGTATCTGGCAGACAGGACGGATCTTCGTCTGGCGGTGTCAGAAGCTCGGAGAGTTGAAGCAAGTGACATTAGGGTTGGAGGTTTGAGGTGTGGTGTGGTATTTGGAATCAAGTTGTGCTCGCCTGGTCAGCAATCCGATGGTACAAAGCCCATGCTTATTATGAGTAAAAAATGGGTAAAAAAATTGACAAACACGCAATTTTGGCAGTTTAATTGCAATTATGTCGAGTTTGATATCGTTTTCTATATGCGCTTGGCGGGCGCATTAGCCTTCGCGGATGATGTCATCCTCCTTGCCGGGCTTGCAGATTGCCCTTGACAAGTTTGTAAGGCAGCTAGGCATGTGAGGATTGGGGGTGAATCTTGAGAAGTGCGGCTCGGTTGCTTCTTACGTTGTGAAGGTCAAGGATGGTGATTATCTTACGCCAGTTGCCAAGGCTCCACTGAGGGCACAGCAGTAGGCAGCGCCTACTTCGGACGTACTTGCTGCCAAAGTGAACCAAAGTGTTTTTGGGAGGTTGACCGCCCAAAGGCTACTAACTCTGGATAGAATAGTGCGCTCTGCTGAGCATGCTAGGCTAGGCCTCCCGGGTAGTGTCCCATGTGCGTATATTCACGCTCCAGTTTGATCTGGGGGACTCGGTATTCCATCTCCCCCTACCACTATTCCGTTCTTGCGCTGTTAGCATCTGCTTGCTTTGCTTAGTCTTGGACTCCTTCTGGATCAGCTGGGGTGGTGTGACATGGTGACTCCGTCTGCCCCTAAGCCCAGTAAGTCTTCAATCAATGGAACGGAACTCATGAAGTGATCTGACTCCCCCCACTCTTCTGCGTGGATAAGAAGGCATTGATGGAAGGGATTACTGGCGCTTTCACGCCGTTCGTGTGAACTGTGTGTACTGCCTACACTGATGGAGTGTACAAGAGGCTGGGATTGTAACGTTGTGAATGCTCGCTGTTGTGCATGTGGTAACCACTTTAAGTCGCTGAATCAAGTGGTGCAGGTAAGTCTGTGTACTCATGGGGGCCGTGTCAAGCGTCATCATGCAGTCTGCAAGTAGGTCGCTGGTGCATTGTCACTTGGCAAGCCAAGAGGCGCAAATATGACAGGACGGATCTTTGTACAGCGGTGTTGGAAGCTCGCAGAGAGGAGTCAGGTAACGTGAGGGTTGCAGCATTTATTGTGTCCTGGCGCTGTGTGTGGTGCGAGAAAAGCGCTGAGGAGATGCGTTGGGTGGGTGTGTCAGCACGTGTTCTCCGAGGTATAACTTCTTCCTATCTCCATGCCAATCCTTCTATCTCTAGAACCGGTGTAGGGTAGCATGCGCGCCCTCCCCATTTCCTTAATTACTATTTATTTAGTTTCTCCTTTTTAGGGGCCACTGTTCCATTTATGGTGAGTTGTGAGAAAAAAGTGAGTGATTCCCTCCCCACATGTACCTCGTAGTCTGGTTGATGAACCTCTTCTACACCCATAACATACAGCATGCTGCGTAGCATAGTGGTAGCACTCCTGCCTACAAATCCAGAGGGGCATTGATCAAGGCCAATGTACAGTACACACATTTTAGTGACAGTCAAAGACTGTGGGCAAGAAGAGGAGGAGAAGGGATAGATGGGCGATACGTATAGCTAAGAGGGTCCTGGAAGAATGTTAGACTGGTGTAGCAGGTAAGTAGGTAGGTAGAATAGAGAAGGGATATATTTTGTATTGTTGTACGAGTTGTGAAGGTGAGGGGGAAAACATTTCCAGGCGGTTGTACAAGTTGGCGGAGCGGGAAGGGGATTACTACCAGCCCCCGTTCCAGAGTTGCCTCGTTCCCTCAACTTACAGCTCCCAGCGCCATTTTTATTCAGTCATGTTATAACGCACTCCCTCGTCAAATGGCACCAGTTTAAGTACTGGACACCCTTCATTCAATCAGTACACACCCTCGACACGCACTCAAAAACTTCAGCTCGGGAGAAATTCGTTCGGTAACTCTCTAACGCTGAAATTACGCACACTCATCGTACACTCATATGATCGGCATTAAATTACAGTGAGTACCTACTTACTGTGCCCGGACAGGAAGAATGAGTCAGACGGTGATTTGTGGATGTAAGATGTTGGGTAAGTGAGGAAAGCAGCGGCCATTGCAGCCTGAGGTAGGATGGAGTAGCAGTCGCCCCTTGGGTCGCCAACGTTCCCGGTGACCTGTGAACAAAAACGGTCCTTGAAAACCTCAGATGATTGATACTCTGAACCATAATGCTATTTCAGTTGGACGAAGCGGTTGAAAGCCTCCACTTGAAGTTTAAAGTGATTTTCCGATGAGCAAAAAGTAATTAGAAAATTGATCCCTGTTCTGTACCTTCTGCGCAACATGCGAAATATGTTAGCACGACGAGAAAAAACCTTATTATTGCGCTTAGTACGAAAAGATTTAGGTTCGCTGCGTTTCCGAGCCAAGCGCTCTTACTTTTCCTAGCTGTGTGTCATTAACATTTGATCGATAACGCTTCGTATTGAAGGGACGAAGTTATGTTCCTGAAGATTCAACGCACAATGGATGGCGCCATGAAAAAGTGCCTAAAAAATCAACATAAAATGCCGAAATAGTGCGAAAAAATAAACTTTTCTGAGCTTTTGGGTTTTCGTCGTAAAGGACATCAGCTCGATAGCGTACTACGGTCCCGTTCATGTTTGCGCCAGTTCATACCAAATCACACATTCAGATTCATTGATTCAGAACATCAATAGTGTACGAGGTAAGGCCTCATAACTCTCCAGACGATGATATTTGCCATTATTTATATCGTATTCCATTCTGTTCGAATATCAATTACTTCACATTTCCCGTCATAGCAAAAACAATCGATCGATCAATCAATCATCGGGCGTACCGCAATTTCCTCAGATTTACATAAATTCACTGGTTTTCACGTCTTTTGCGACCAATTCAATTTATTATTCACTCAATTCATTTGAACACAAAACACCACTTCACGGTGGCAGAAAGCGGCAGCGTGTACAGTTCCGAAATTTATTCAGGTGCTCTTACACACGCCCTGACCATTATCGAGCGATTCGCGCACAGATTGATGAGGCTTTAGACGAATTTTTTAATAATTTTTGCGGAGTTATCGGGTAAAAACTTTAAAAAAATGCTAGCAGGTGAATCGGCATTTCCGGAAATTCTGGAATTTCTGGAGTAGCTCCTACATATCTTATGGGCGTTATCAAACAATCATCGTACGGGCACTTGATTGGACTGCCACGTCAATTTTTCTGGGGATCCTAGTAACATTTGGGCGGAATTTACTCGGAAAAAAACTACGCTAAAATCGATTTTCGTCGAAATGTTTCGTAATTTATTGTGCTGCACTCGTCGTTTTCCCACGAACGGAATTTTAACGGTACGTTTGCGTAATTTGGAGCTGTATATTCACAAAATTTAATCTAAATCGTTTCGGTAGTTTTTGAGAAAAAAAAATTTAGTGTTTTGACCACCAAGATCAGCATAGTTAGTTTTGGGCGGATTTCGCTCATTTCATTTTGACGTTCCATGTTAATTTGCCGGCTAGATATTAAGTTTGAGCTGATTTGGTTCAATGCATTCACAGATACACAAATCATTTTCCCAAAAAGTGATTTTCGGACTCAATAGGAGAGAGTGTCTGAAACGTAAAGATCTGAAGAATTTTTTTTTTTCAGCCGATTACATAACTTTCCTTCCTACTTCGTAGAGCCAAGGAAAGGAAAAAAAGTTTCGTTTACAATTTCGGAGTGAACTATGAAATGAGTCTACTCGACACATCCTCCAGTGCAATCGGAGGGTGTTTCTTGAGGCGCTGGGTTCTTCACAATGCTTCCATACCTTGTCTTTTTCCGTGTCTTGCCGGCCCGGAGGACCACAAAGGGATGTTGGGGAAAGCATGGAGTTGAAAGAACGATCCAAATTCTTCCCTCAATAGAGAAGCTGGTATAATATTAGGTTGAGACAGATGAAAAAGACGTTGACGGATGGTATAATTAGAACATCAACATGTCCGATAAACTGCTTAATGTCTGTAAATGGGAAAATTAAACCTTAATTGTTCGGATAAATTGCAGATGACGATGGTGGAGAAGATGAAGAGGTGATGAATCAGTTGATGGTGGTGACTTTTGTGAACGTGTGCAGAACTCCTAGGGAGAACAAATGGTCCTTGTCGCACTTAACAAACACAACGTGGACTTCCTCGTGGAGGAAAAGAGCGTCTTCGTCTTGGGAAAAATTCAGTAGCTGTACCGTGCAACATTTCAAACGGAACTAGGTTTGGTCAGTTGGAAAGGAGAGGAAGAGCAGGAGTCTTGAAGTTCTGGGCGTTCTTGAGGAAGATAAGGGCATGAGTCATGTTTTGCTGTGTTGTGGAAGACCAGGGTTCAGTTGTCGAAACACCAAACACGTCAACAATTTACTTAATTGCCTTTAATTTTTGTGAGCACTACACGCCCATCGTTGAAGCCTTAGTTTCCGTTCTTCTACTTCAAGACATTCTTCGCTGCCCTTGACTTCTTCATGGCCTAGTCAGCTCTCCTCGTGTTTCTTGGTTCTCTGGCTCCTCGATCTTTCGCTGTAAGTACCTCGACCGTTCGACTCTCGACCCAAAGGCCAATTAGTTCGTTTAATGCCCCCCCCCCGCCCCCAAGCACAATGTCACCTTCGCAAATTTCTCTGTCAGGCTCAATTTTCCTTGGTGGACGAGGAAAGCCAAATAATCAATTCGAAATCGATGTCGCTAGTTACTTCGCAAGGTGCCCAAAACCCGGGGTCTTTTGTTGAGATATTTACCATACACTGCATCTAAGTCCACGGTGGTTCTACTTTCTACATCCTTGAGAAACTGGGCTGGGGTTAATTCATCACCGTAATCAGAGATATCAGACTTAGTTTCGCCCCGTTCATGACGGCTCTTTCGCGGAGTAGCGTGTACAACTCCTTCTTATTGATAGCCTCTTGAGAATCCCGTTAAGTCGCTCGAATCCCGTCAGTGTTGCCAAAATATTGATAATGACGACGAGGATGATATTTGCGAAGAAATTTATTTTCTAATATTGTTTCTGTAAAGTCTGGTACCATTTTTTACTTTCCTTGCTCTACGAAGTAGAAAGGAAAGTTATGTAATCTACTGAAAAAAAAATTTTGAGTTCTCTTCAGATCTTTACGTTTCAGACCCCCCTGAGTCCGAAAAACACTATTTGGGAAAATGGTCTGTGTGTGTGTATGTGTGTCTGTGAACGATTTTTAGAGAAAACCACCGTACCAAATCAACTCAAACTTGATATCTCGCCCGCAGGTCACCATGGGACGCCAAAATAAGGGTTTGAACAAAATCCACCGAAAGTTAACTATAGTTATCATAGTGATCAAAACACCAAATATTTTTTTCTGAAAAACGGCTCTAACGATTTTGATTAAATTTTTTATATTGATAGCTCTTAATAAGACAATTATACCATAAAATTCCCATTTGTGGGAAAATGACGAGAGCAGCACAATAAATTATCAAAATTTTCGACCAAAAGCGTTTTTCGCGCAGTTTTTTCCTTATAAACTCCGCTATAATTCTTGTAGAATGTTAAAAAAAATTGGTATTGTAGTCCAATCTAATACCTAAAGGGTGAGTGTTTAAAAACGCTCATGAGATAGATGGGGCTCACTCCAGAAATTCCTGAATTTCAACTACTGCCGTTTCGCTTACTACCAGTTCTAACAGTTATTTTCCAATAACTCTGCAAAAGTGATTACTATCCTTTTTTTTAAAAATCGTGATTACAGCCTCATTAGTTATCTGTGTACCAATTGCTCAATAATGGTCCTGCAGTGAGTACGAGCAGCACAATAAAATCTGGAACTGTAAGCGCTACCGTTTCTGCTGCCGTAAAGCGTTGTTTGACCAACTTCAAATGAACTGACTGATAAATGAATTGATTAAATAGAATTAGCTATGTACAAAGTGAATTGACGTAGAGCTAAGGAAAGTTGTGTGTTGCAACGCACCAGATCGTAACTTCTATTTTGTGTGAATAAACGACCACACCACGTGTAAACATTTGGTTTGAAATAACTAGTCCAAACACTTAATACTTCAGGAAACAGAGGAAAATCATTTTTCTGGTACAATCAATAATTTCTTTTTAAAACTTTGCAGAAAAAAGTGATATGAATACCATTGTGTTGTACTTTTGTGTCGACATTCGCATAGGTCTGGTCGACAGAAGAAAACATGAGAGCCGCCCGGGGCGCACCTGGCCTCGTCATAAAATCCCTAACGATACTTCCTCGTAGTTTACATATTCAAAACGGCCAACATGCCAACACCATGGAATGAATAGAACAGGATTCACTAGGTTTCTTTAAAGTGAAACCATCACTCTCAAGCTTCAGCCGATCTCTCGGAATCTCGCCTGATGCTTGAGCGATCACTTCTCGATACAGCGGAAAAAGCCATCTCTCGAGCGAGATAGAAGGGAACACTGGAAAGCGTGCACGTACGTATTCAACGGTTGATTTCAATTTGCTGTTATCAGGACTGCTTTCTTCGTCTTCCCTCGAACGCTTGTGAAGTGGAGGGAGCTGATTAGGAAGTGGGTTGAAGAGATCGATAGACAAGCCTGTGGTGACGGGCCACGAAACATGGCGACTTCGATGCGCGGCTCCACTTATTTTCTCTCAAGGACACTGCATATTGCAAGTCTTGGGCCTTCAGTGCGAAGGAAACAAGAAACCACGTGCAGCTCCACTGCAGTTGTGGGAAGAGCAGACACACCTACCAGCACTGGCTGCTGCAAAGCAAGCCTATAAACTGGACGATGGCAAAAAAACACGGCCACAGTTAATCTGTCACTTTGCCACCCAAGTATATAGTTAGATCAGGTGGTAAAACAGACTTCCAGATGGTACACGGGATTCCCCAGGGGTCATTCCTCTGCGCTGTAACACGCGGGCAACAGCCATGTACCTCCGCAGGTCTGGGTTCGGTGGGTGCTAAGCGAGTGGCCAACCTCCCGCATGATATCGAAACGGCAACCTCCATGAGAGTCTTCAAGGGTTCAGGAACAGTCATTTGCATACTGCCAAAAAAAAGAAAAATTCGATAACTTATCCATTAACGGGTATGTCCAGCGTATTTATGTATACAACTTTTTTATACTGAACGTAGGCGCTGGTTAGGCCAACTCCCTAGAATCGCGAGCTAATGAGCCAGGAGAATATACTCTAGTTATACGCAGAACTGGTATTGCGGGTTTCCTACGCGGCGAGGAAAAAAGAACTGCGATCTATACCCGAAATTCTTCGGAACACGAAGCAACCAACACGGAAAATGTCTCCACTTAGGAAGTTGTTTGATGCCCAGCTGTACAAAGATTCTTTGCCTTCGGGCTGCGGTTTGTTCATCCGCTCCACGCGCGTTCATCATTTTCGAGTGGCGGTTCGGCAACTACAATAGTCGGCGGTTTCAAATTGGAATCGTGGAGAAACAGACGACTTTTGAGCTCATTAGTCGAGGAATGTTTGGTTGTGCGTCCTCCCGAAGCCGATTTCTCAAAGAGGAACCGATTTAGAGAATAATGCGGAGGTCGGGGAATCGAGGGGTTGTGCCTAAGGATGAGGGCGCTGCGGTGCGCATGTGCTGCGGCTCGGCTTCCCAATCCAATAACGACCAATACAAGTGGAGTCATCAGGGCTGGTTATATGTTCAACCCTCAGAGGCGGCAGGCTCGTTGGAGCAGTAAACTTTTCCCTTCAGCCTTGACGACATGAAATTCCCTCTTCAATTTTCTCCGAGAGTGGAACTAAGTTTTCCCCCTCTTTCCCTCGGCCTATCGGGGAAATTCAAGGGAAATTGCACCGAATTGAGTTTGAAACGAGGGCAGATCTGAGGCCTTGCCACAATAACAAACCTTGACACCGAACGTTGCAGTTGGTATAATAACCACGAAGCACCAGACTGTGTATCAGAAAGAATCAAAATACGCAAGAATTCGTGGCAATCACCTTCTTATGGTCGCGTTCAAAGCAATTTAAAAGAGAATAACACTTTAACGTTGCATTGCTTCTTCTATTTTATCTAGCCCCATTACTAAATATCTGGTGCGTTGCAACACACAACTTTCCTTAGCTCTACGTCAATTCACTTTTTACATGGCTAATTCTGTTTAATCAATTCATTTATCACTCAGTTAATTTGAACTTGGTCAAACAACGCTTTACGGCAGCAGGAAGCAGTAGCGCTTACAGTTCCAGAATTTATTGTGCTGCTCGCACTCATTCCAGAACCATTACTGAGCAATTGGTACACAGATAATTAATGAGGCTGTAAACACGAATTTTTTCAAGAAGGATAGTAATCACTTTGGCAGAGTTATTGGGTAATAACTGCTAGAACCGGTATTAAGCGAAACGGCGGTAGTTGAAATTCAGGAATTTCTGGAGTGACCCCCATGTATCTCATGAGCGTTTTTAAACGCTCACCCTAAAGGTATTGGATTGGACTACAACTCGACTTTTTTTAAAACATTCTAGTAACATTCCAACGGAGTTAAAAAGGAAAAAACCGCGGCAAAAACGCTTTTCGTCGAAAATTTTGATAATTTATTGTGCTGCTCTCGTCATTTTCCCACGAATGGGAATTTTATGGTATAATTGCCTCATTGAGAACTATCAACATAGAAAATTGAATCAAAATCGTTAGAGCAATTTTTGAGAAAAAAATTTGGTGTTTTGATCACTATGATAACTATAGTTAACTTTCGGTGGGTTTTGCCCATGTCCTTATTTTTGCGTCCCATGATAACCTGCAGGCGAGAGATGAAGTTTGAGCTGATTTGGTACGGTTGTTTTCTCTAAAAACCGCACTAAAATCGATTTCGTCGAAAGTTTTGATAATTTATTGTGCTGCTCTCGTCATTTTCCCACAAATGGGAATTTTATCGTATAATTATCTTATCAAGAGCTACCAATATAAAAAATTTAATCAAAATCGTTAGAGCCGTTTTTGAGAAAAAAAAATAAGGTGTTTTGATCACTATGATAACTATAGTTCAATTTCCATGGATTTTGTTCATACCCTCATTTTGGCGTCCCATGGTGACTTGCGGGCGAGATATCAAGTTGTAGTGGATTTGGTTGGGTGGTTCTCTCTAAAAATCGTTCACAGACACACAGACCATTTTCCCCTTCAGACCATCTGAAGAAAACTCAAAATTTTTTTTCAGCCGATTACATAACTTTCCTTCCTACTTCGTAGAGCCATGAAAATGGTCTAAAAATGGTAAATGGTAAAAACAACACTGATGTACTCTATTATATTAGCGCCACGATTGATAACTAGCTCATGCAGTGGCGCCATAACGACACACAAACAACAAGAAATAACTTACGTAAGTACGTAAATATTTGGAAGCCCCGCGCACATTATAGTGGGCCACTGTGCACTACATAACAATAATCTTCCTAAATCACTTTTGTACTTTTTATAAATAAAATATAGATAATGTAATGTGAAGTAATTATTTCGTTCATACAAAATTTACTTGTAAGTGATTAAAAAAGAATATTGTTAGACACACGACTATTGAAAGAACTCGCTCGTGCGTTGGTAGGTTAAACAAACGTACTGTTACACTATATTAGGTGGTGACATTTAAAACTGCAGTAATTATACTTAAAGCGCATAAATTACTGCTCTTGTTCATAGTACTGATAACCGATGTCGACTAACACTTTCAATATAAGGTGTTGAAATGTTGAATCTCAATAATTATATTTAAAGTGTACAGTGTACGGGAATATGAAAGAAATTATCGACGCAATCGATAGCGAGACTAATACAGGTGAAGAGACGCAAAGAAATGAATAATTGATACATTTTCAGAAGGACTCCAAACGCGACGAGATGCTTATAAATTTGTTTACAAAAAATCTAATTTTATTACTGACCTGACGACGTTTAGCGGACCAGAAATCGAAAAAAAGGCCGAAGCGTTGCAAATGGTTTCTCTACTGACATGGAAGGCCATTTTTCAGAAGAATATCTCCATTTTCGTGCTCACTGCAGTATAAAATATGAGGATCGGGACAGTGGTATCAGTTCGTTGAAATAGCTACGAACCGAAGATCTTCAAAACGTTCACGGAAACGTGGACATTGCTCTTCGTATGTGTGTGTCCCGGCTAGAGGCGTACGCGAGATGTAGTGGTATCTTGGGATCGAGTTTCTCGGTGCAACCTTCTCAGCCGGAAGGCATGTGGACCTTAGTGATTATCTTCGGAAAGCTGCCAAGGCTCCACTGAAGCTACAGCAGAAGCTGCGCCTCCTTCGGAAGTACTTCTTGCTCCCGAAGCTGGCCTATGGGTTGGTTTTTGGGAGGTTGACCGTCCGAAGGTTGGTAAGCCTTGGTAGATGGTTCGCTCTGCTGTTCGTGGTTTGCTAGGCTTTTCACATAGCGTCCCATCTGCATACATTCACTCTCGAGATCGATGTGGGGGAGTCGGTGTTCCATCTCTCTCTACCACTATTCCGTTCTTGCGCCATTAGCACCTGCTTGCTTTGCTAGCATCTGACTGGGATGTCGCACGGGCTGTGGATGGTCTTAGATCAGCTGCGGTGGTAGTGACACGATGACTCCATCTGCCACCAAGCCCAGTAAGCCTTCAGAGTTTGCGGCTGCTCTGCATGGCCTACTCTTCAGCGTGGGTGGAGTGCGCTTCAGAGGGCATTCACGGTAAGGATTCACTCGGCGCCTGTAACAGGCTCTCCCTCATTTGGGTGCCGGCTCACAGGGGGCATGAGGGCAATGAAAAGGCTGACCGCCTCACGAAAAGGGGGACAGAATCCCTACCCATCGGGCCTGAGCCACATGTGGGTCTGACGAAAAGTCACCTGAACCGTCTGGTTGCTCAATGGGAGATACAGGAAAATTGCGCCCATTGGCATCGCCAGCCACGACTAAGACAGGCGAAAAAGCTTGTCACGCCTTCCTGTCAAAGGGCGAAGGCGATGCTGACACGCTCTAGACAAGATCTGAGAGTATTGATAAGCTTCCTCACTGGGAACTTCCCACTCAGATATCACCTCAACAAGATGGGCATCTCAGAGGCGGTGGAATGCAGACTCTGCGGCGAGGAGGATGAGACAGCAGAGCATATCCTATGTGAATGCCCGGCTTTGGCAGCAAAACGCTTTGAATACTTCGGTCAGGGGACCACTGAACCCCAAACCGTAGCGGACTCTGAGGTGAAGGACATACTCGGCTTCCTTAGGAGGGCAGGTATGTACGTCGCCTTTTACTAAGAAAGGGCCAGCGTCACAATAGGCCCATATAAAAAGCGGTCTCACACGCCCTCGGGTTGGGAAAAAAAGGATTGCCGGGCACGTTCATGCTGTTTGCGTGGAGTCACTGCCTACAGCAATGAGGTGTACAAGAGGCTGGGATTGTAATGTTGTGAATGCTCGCTGTCGTGCCTGTGGTATCTGGCAGCCGGGATCTTGCACTAACTTGGCAAGCCAAGAAGCACCGATACAACAGGACGGATCTTTGTATGGCAGTGTCGGAGCTCGCTAAGAGGAGGCAGGTAACATGAGGGTTGCCGTGTCCTGGCGTGGCGTTTGGTGTAAGCAAAGTGCTGACGTGACGCTTCGGCTGGGTGTATCAGCAAGCGTTCTCTGTGGTATCACCACCCGCATACTGCTCGTGTCGTATCTTAACTGGTGGTTGTTCTATCATGGAACATCCTCTTATCCTTCTTTCCTTCCCCGTCCCAATCTTTCTATCCCTAGAGCCGGCATAGGGTAGTCTGGGAGCCCTCCCCATTTCCTTACTTAACACTTATTTAGTTTTAGAACGCGATTGACTAACGACCAAATATGTGCCGTACCTTCGCTGGTCTGAGTTCGGTGGATGCTCCAGAGGCCCGCCTCCATGACCGATCTCGTCAAGGGTTGAGGAACAGTCATCAAATAAGGAAACATACCTGTTCTGGAGAACGACGTTTTTAAACTAAAAATTATTTACGCACAACAATGACGGAGCGAAACGATCTTGCTTTAGTTAACATTGAAGCTGGTTTTTTAAGGAAAATGGGTCGCGAAGATTTAATTGATGATTTTGCTGCGCGCAAGCGCCGACGAGTTTTCTAACACGTAGTAAAACACTTATTAAATCTTATCTAGTATAAGAATAAACCTGTAATTAAATAAATAAAACCATTTGAAATGTTTTATTTACATGTGCGATTATCCCTGAAATCTCAGAAAATATTACAAACTAGCATATATCATAGTTAACCACATTTTGAATCGATTTCGATACAAGTTGCCAAATAAGTAAATTCATTATGTACTCAATATGATTGGGGTGGCTGGCACTTACTACTTGGCCTGGAGCCTAAGGCGGCCAAGACTGCAAATCTGCCACTGAGCTTATGAAGTGCTTAATGGAAAACTAATTGTATGTCTCTGGCCTCTCGAAAAATAATTTGACGGGTTAGTCCCTTGAACAATGGTCCTAAGACGAATGAAAAATGAACGATCTCAGTCGGATCAATACGAAGACAGGTCCCCCTTTTGTTGCCCAACGCGCCTTCTCTGTGATGTATTACTGCGCAACGATAATTCGAAAGAAGAAGACTCGCTTTCATCATTTTTGGGCTTATGAAATGAACCGTGCAAATTTCAAACTATATCAGCATTCAATGGATAGCTCTGAACATTTTGAATATTTTGTTGTGTGGTATTTATTGTGGAAATGTTATCAAGAATTTGAAGAAGAATATTTTATAATTAATTAAAACTAAAAGTGTTGTTGCAGTGCCTTAACAGTAATTGAGCTTATGATACTAGAAGGCACTGATTATGTTTACGAAGTAAAAAGTTTAGTCATTGTCTAGGAGCTGTCGTAATCATATTAAGCTCGTCACAAAAACACGGTGTCAGGTGAGAATGTCAGTGCTGTCTCGAAACTCTACCCGCGAGTGCTTTAATCATATCCCTAGACGAACAGGAGGAGAAGACACCGGTGAAACAAACTCAAAAAAGTAAAGCTAGGATACACCACAGGATTCGGAGTTAATCCAAAAAAAAGAAAGCAAGTAACAGTGCCGGACATTCCCGTCAAGTGGTCGCAAGACAGGATGAGTATCCGCCAGAATATTTCGCTCCCAGAAACGAACGATGTGATCACCGCCAATCGTTCTCTTTAATGTAAAAATTGGATAAAACATTTTCGTGTTTACATCATCGCCGCTGGTCTTGAAGGTGAACCCGACAAACATTAAGTCGCCCTTCTGTCGTCGCACGGCCGTTTTCAACACATTCGTCCTTGACGAAAAATCGCCGCCAGCCGACGTCGTTAAAAAATTTCATTTACATTTTAACCCCAAAGACTCCTGGTTCTGGGTTATCTTCCCAGGAGGATGCCCATGCTACCAGGCGCGACCACGGGTTGTGGATAGTGGAACGGCCACGGCATTGTCCCCAGGGGCATGTCTGCAGCCAGCTGTGAATAAGGTCAGCATGCTGACTGAATAAGCAGCCGCGAACAATGAGCAAAACCCAAGAGATCGCAGAAGAGATCCTGAACCAAGGGCTCAAGGGCAAGCGGATCTACATTTTCTCAGACAGCCAGGCCTTAAAGGCCATCGCAGCCTATAGTTTTAGGTCTAAGCTGGCATGGTAATGCCTCCATGCGCTCAAGCAGCTCGGCGCCTGTAACAGGCTCTCCCTCATTTGGGTGCCGGCTCACAGGGGGCATGAGGGCAATGAAAAGGCTGACCGCCTCGCGAAAAGGGGTACAGAATCCCTACCCATCAGGCCTGAACCACACGTGGGTCTGACGAAAAGTCACCTGAACCGTCTGGTTGCTCGATGGGAGATACAGGAAACTGGCGCCCATTGGCATCGCCAGCCACGACTAAGACAGGCGAAAAGGCTTGTCACGCCTTCCTGTCAAAGGGCGAAGGCGATGCTGACACTCTCTAGACAAGATCTGAGAGTACTGATAAGCTTCCTCACCGGGCATTGCCCACTCAGATATCACCTCAACAAGATGGGCATCTCAGAGGCGGTGGAGTGCAGACTCTGCGGTGAGGAGGACGAGACATCAGAGTATGTCCTGTGTGAGTGCCCTGCCTTGGCAGCAAAACGCTTTGAATACTTCGGTCAGGGGACCACTGAACCCCAAACCGTAGCGGACTCTGCGGTGAAGGACATATTCGGCTTCCTAAGGGAGGCGGGTATGTACGACGCCTTCTACTAAGAAAGGGCCAGCGTCACAATAGGCCCATATGCGGCCGCAGTGACAAAGGGACTTAAAGAAATTGGGTTATATCCGCCAGTAGGCAAATTACTAAAGTTAACGTACCTGTTAGGTGAGTCCGTCTCTTCTGGCTTGTGAGTTACTGTGGGCAAGCGCTTTCGATGTAAAGACATCATCGTCTGGCCGTTAAGTCAGTACTGGAGTCAGTCAGTTGGTCGTGGTCTTTATATACAAAGAGAAAGGTGAAAGGGGCGATGGAGCGTCGGTGAAGGGGCGGGGAGAGGAGGTCATGTACCTCAGGGGGAAACATTGTTCGACAGAACCTGACCATCGTTGGAATTCGTTCTGTGCCCGCAGGACAAAAATCACTCAAAACCAATTCTGTATTTATTTTGCCTTCCGCCGCTACTTTCGCTAGATGAGTTTCAATTTCTCGAACAAGTGGAAATTTATTCGTTACTACAAACATTTCAGGAACACTCTCTCTCGCGGGTTCAATAATTATGACGTCGTACTGGAGACTTATTTTGAAGTTTAATAATACACTCGTCTTAAGGATGGGTAACCTACCATGCCTTGTAGCGTATCTCACCTATCGAATCACCAAATCTTATGAAACGATCGGAGTTGATTTCATGCCATATCACCTTATGTCGCCATATATAGTAATTCGTTGCTCGTCGAACTATTCGAACTCGCTCACACGGCGGTCGAAAAAGGTTGTTCAAGTTCCTAGACCGATACACCATGGAATTTATCAATATTGAAGCTTTTTATTATTCCTCCGTCGCACAGTGCAATATTTTGAGAAACTGACTGGACAATATTCAATTTATGAACTGTCTTGTAAAGTACTTTTAACGGAATAAATTACTAATTAACAAGTCGTACTACAATCTAGTATACTTTCTAGGAATCCACGCGCAACAATAACAGGTAAAAAAAGGGTCGGGTTGGGGCCGGCTACCTGCGCATACCGATCGTCCTCTCGCTGCGAAGTTTAGTCGTCTGAGTTCACTCGATGAGTACGCTGCGTTTCTGTGTATTAGTTGTGATTTTGTGTTATTACCGTGTTTTTGGGTCTCTTAAGGTGAGTTTTCATATAATTTTACGCTAATAGATATTACTGTTTAATCATAAGTATTAAGTTAACAGAGTAACGTTTTTATTGTAATGAAAACAATACATCTTTAGTTTCATCAAAAGTTTTAGTTTGTTTCCCTGCATTTCTCTGTGCATGTGATATATTTTTCTGAAAGCTATATGACTATAGTAAGAGGAAAATATAATTTTACTTGCGAAAGTTTGCGACACTCATACATTTTTTTTCATTTACAGAAGAATGACTTCACTTTCTCGTCGTTCGTTTTTTGATGTTTGGTTTGCAAACGCGAAAGAATGCAGACAAGATGCTTTAATACATTATGTTTTGCAAGAACTTGGTACTCCGTCCATTAGCGATGATATTTTGAAGAGGTTAAAAGCAATAATTAGTAGAGTTAGTCAAAAAATCGACGAAAGATGGTCGAAATCAGGAAGACATCGAGAACGCTTCCTGAAAGCGAATTCTTCATGGTTGGAAGTGAACATATCATTTAAGGATATTTTCAGCGAAGCTTTGGTTGACGTTTCACAACCTGGAACAAGTAACCAGACCGGAAGACCACTGAAAGACTTTGAAGCTTCCAGTGAAAAACAAAAAAACGACGAGTTCTCGCCGTCTTCTTGATACGACTTGCCCGGAAGAGATATCGATGGCAAACGTAGTTCAACTTCGCCGGTCAGGAAAAGAGACTCCGCCGCGATTGTTAAGGAGCTGTCCTTACTTTCGCCCAGAAGAGGTACAGAAATAAAAAAGCAAGGAGGTGTTTAGCCAGACCAAACCAAGGTGAGCTTTCAAATGACCAAGCTCTGGCATTAATGGTTGATGCAAATCTGTCAACGCATCAATATGTCATCATACGCGAGCAAACAAAAACAATAATAAAAAATCTGTATCCACCATATTACAAAGTGAAAGCGGCAAAACAATTGTGCTATCCAAAGGACATTACTGTCACCGAAACAGAAGCCGAAGTTAATAACAGTCGCCCGTCTCGCTCTGGAGAATTCTTCAGTTATTCGGTCACCCCACTATTCCTTACATTCACATCAATCGAGTGAACCACCTTTTTTTTTCTCTCTCTCTTGAGGTTTATTGCTTTTGGACTGAGAGTCGGATCGTCCAGTTTAGTATTTACTGGTGAAATATACAGAATATGATCTCTCGAGCGCGCTCTTCGTTATGAAGCAGACATCGCTGCATAAATTGCTAAACGGATTAATTAACTTGCCAGGAGAACTGACTTAACGGCCAGACGATGATGTCTTTACATCGAAAGCGCTTGCCCACAGTAACTCACAAGCCAGAGGAGACGGACTCACCTAACAGGTACGTTAACTTTACAAAGGGACTTGTCCCACACGCCCTCGGGCCAAAAAAAATAAAATAAAATAAAATAAACCCCAAAGACTAATTTAACTGGTGAAAGGCATAACTTCTGTTCTATTTGGCAGAAATATGTGGAATCCATCGACGAATTCGTCACGGCGCAGAAGAATTTAGCCTCGACTTGTGCTCTGGACAAATTTACCGATTCTCTCGTCGCTGATATTTGGATATTAAACCTTCGAAACATCCACACGAAGAAACACCTTCTTCTGGAGAAGGATCTCGAAATGTATAAAATTCGGGGACGAGACATTGAAAGAACTACGGGGAACCTGAATATAAACAGCCACTGAAGTCGCCAGAGAGCAACGCTCGTCCGTGTCGTCGTCCACTTGTGAGCTATGGACTTTGAATGTTAAAATAGGAAACTAGAACGTCAAATGACAGTTAGACACAGGTGAAGGAGTGAACTGTGCATATATGTATCTATATCTGAGCACTAATTATCTTATTCCGTCAAATGAAAAAATAGCTTCTTACTGTGTTACGAAATTGCCGCATTGTCGTCGTGCCAATTTGAATTGCCTGGTAAAGAACAAATTGTGTCTCATCCTGTTCAATATCGTCGATATGAATCGTCCAACAATTTTAGGTTAAAGGTCCTCACCAACTCCTCCAGTATAAAGATTGTTTTGAAGGTCTAAGATGTTTAAAAACCCCACGCACTCTTCTAATAGGTCGTAACTTGAAGAAATATTAAGCCTGTCACTAAAACCCTGTCACAGTTGAAAAAACTCCCCGGCCACGAAGACCTAACCTTAACCTGAACGAAATCTTCAGAGTTTTTTCGAAGGTGAGATCCAGATCCTGTGTTTGGACGAAGCCCGAAGGCCGAAGGTTCACTGCCAGAAGGTGTGAAACCGCGGCTGTTAAAAATGTAGGCCCGATACAATTCGTCCGAGGGGATCCATAAAGTGAACATGTGTCAGTTTCAGGTGCCACCCCCCCCCCCGGCCCCGCACCACCGTGGCAGTTGAGTTGGTTGGACGATCGTTCCAAGTGGAGTGGCGCGGCGCGAAGTCAGGCGATATTGGAATGACGGAAAGTAGAGTCGAAAGTGGGGTCCATTGACGATCGCTCCACTCCACTCCAATCCACCAGTGCCGTTCTGTCTTTTGTGGTGTATCAAAATTGCCTATTACCTGTATTATCATTTGATTTATTAATGATAGTTTGAAAAGCGTCCCGCTGCAAGATGGACGAAGAAGAATTTCTCCTTTTGGCCACAGTTGTATGCTTGTACGCCAAACAAAGAAGACCCAAACGGAAGTGGGCGAAACAATGGTTTCTCAACAGAAGACAGCACACACACGTAAATTTACTTCAAGAGCTGCGATTAGAACCATCTGACTGGAGAAATTACTTGCGAATGAATGAAGAGGCCTACTTTCAATTACTCCATTTGGTTACACCAATGATTAAATATCTGGTGCGTTGCAACACACAAATTTCCTTAGCTCTACGTCAATTCACTTTGTACATGGCTAATTCTATTTAATCAATTCATTTATCACTCAGTTAATTTGAACTTGATCAAACAACGCTTTACGGCAGCAGGAAGCGGTAGCGCTTACAGTTCCGGAATTTATTGTGCTGCTCGTACTCATTGCAGAACCATTATTGAGTAATTGGTACACAGATAATTAATGAGGCTGTAAACACAAATTTTTTCAAAAAGGATAGTAATTACTTTTGCAGAGTTATTGGGTAAACACCTTTAGAACTGGTAGTAAGCGAAATGACAGTAGTTGAAGTTCAGGAATTTCTGGAGTAACCCCCATGTATCTCATGAGCGTTTTTAAACACTCACCCTTTAGGTATTGGATTGGACTACAATACCAATTTTTTTCAACATTCAACAAAAATTCCAGCGGAGTTTATAAGGAAAAAAAACTGCGCTAAAAACGCTTTTCGTCGAAAATTTTGGTAATTTATTGTGCTGCTCTCGTCATTTTCCCATAAATGGGAATTTTATAGTATGATTGCCATATTGGGAGCTATCAATATAAAAAATTTAATCAAAATCGTTAGAGCCGTTTTTGAGAAAAAAATATTTGGTGTTTTGATCACTATGATAACTATAGTTAACTTTCGGTGGATTTTGTTCAAACCCTTATTTTGGCGTCCCATGGTAACCTGCGGACGAGATATCAAGTTTGAGCTGATTTGGTACGTTGGTTTTCTCTAAAAATCGTTCACTGACACACAGACCATTTTCCCAAATAGTGTTTTTCGGACTCAGGAGGGTCTGAAACGTAAAGATCTGAAGAAAACTCCAAATTTTTTTTCAGCTGATTACATAACTTTCCTGCTTACTTCGTAGAGCCAAGGAAAGTAAAAAAGAAGACACAGTCATGAGACAGTGCATTACTCCCCAGGAGAGGCTCACTGCTACATCACGATTTCTGGCAACTGGGATGAATTTTGAAGAGCTGAAATTCGTCACTGCAATATCTGTGGTGGGATCTACAGTTTTGAAAAGATCCATGATGCTTTGTAAAGCGAGGTTTCTTTTCGCCTTGTTGTGGTAATTTGGGTCACTCGTTTTCCACGAGCAGCTATGTTCCTTGTATAAATCAATTACGGAAATTACGAAATCCTTATTGGAAACACTCATTTTGCGGCGAAAAAACGTATATCGGGGAAAGAACTGACAGATTAAACACAGGGCAAAAGGCGATAAGTGAGTTGTTCGATTGTGAATCACAGGAAAGGGCCCGGTTCCCCCACTCACGTTCGATCCATCGCGCCATCTGTCCGGTCGCTTTTCCCCATTCACGAGCAGTTGGGAGTGATGATGTTTTGGCGCGGCGCGATGGCTTTTGGACCGGTTGGAATTCCATCACGTCCCGTCACTCCACTCCAAACCCGACGGGTTTCACCATTCACGTCGTTCCATTGGAGCGCTACCGCGCCATTTGGCTTGTTGGAACGATCGTCAGCGCGGAGGAATGAGTCAACTGCCTGGCCAGCTCTATCTCGGAGCTATCTTTGTTGATCAGTGCAGCTTAGTGAAATGAGTCCGCGAACAACTTTCTTTTAGCCTTGCAGGCCATGCATTCAACAACTCTGTTTGGCACAGAACGAAGTAGTTGGGCTCTTGATCATGGACCTTTTCCCAGGTGCGTTCGGCCCCACGGTTTCGGATCCTTTATCATCGAACAAGAACTGCCCATTCAGTCGGCTTCTCCTCCAGACCAAGGGATTAAGTTCGGTTTAATTTCCAATGCAATCGTCAAACTCGCGACGCCTGAAGAAGTGGAGCCGCGCATTAAAAGGCCCACTCCAGGACAACCATGCAGAGCAGCCGCCAACTTCGAAGGCTTACTGGTCTTAGGGGCAGATGGAGTCTGTATCTCATACCACTGCAGCAGATCCTCAACGAATTACCGCTAAAGTTATGCGCTTATGGCGCAAGAACGGAATAGTGGTAGAGAGAGATGGAACACTGGAGTCTGCCAGATCGAATTGAAGCGTGAATGTACGCACATGGGACGCTGTGTGGGAGGCCTAACCAACCACTCACAGCACAGCGTCTCTTCCCAAAAACCAGCCAGTAGGTCAACTTTGGGAGCAAGTACCCAAGGAGGCCTGTAGACCTAGGACCATACTGCTTCCAGCCAAGGAGGTTGCTCCAAGAAATCTCGAGGACGCCTCTTGCTCCAACCCAGGTTCACCAATGACGAAACCCACAGCATCCACGACCATGACGCTGCAACCTCCATGGAACAGCAGGGTGCTTCATCCAGTTACACCCAAATTGTTGTCTCATTGACTGTTCGGCACAGGGCCAAAGTATTTGGGATCATCATCAGCTTGGGCTTTTCCCAGGTGAGTTTGGCCTTTTTCATGTTATGCTGCCGGGAAGTCCGAGAACTGCCCGTTCTCTAGGGAAAGGGATTAAGTTCGGTTTAACTTCCAATGACAACGGATTACCCCTTTTGGACTTTCTAACTTTCCAAAATGACTTCCCTCCCTCGATTTACCTCTTTCTCCAATACACACAGCTCTGCCCGTCTCCCAGTGCTCACACAGACATTCCTCTATCAACTCTCAGCCCAGTCACTGCTCATCTCACTCTCTCTCCCAGCTACAGTTTCCCCCACCAGTTCACGCATATTCCGAGACCCCTTGTGTCGCCCTTACATATTCAAATTCAAATCAATATTCATTTCACGTGTAATACAGTCCTTCTCTCACGCTCGCCGAGTTCCCTTTTATTTTTTATGAAAGGCCCCCCTCTCGAGCGCCCAACACAGACGAAACAGTATCTTCGTCTCAACAAGACGCCTAATTGTCGTGATCGATAATCGTTCATCTGCCAAAACACCTATCACGAATTCGACTTCCATCATCTGCACGTTCCTGGGCAAACTTGAGCACCATAGTTATTAGAACGTCTCTCTCCACTCTTCGACGCTCCTTCAGGATTGGTTTCTGCAGCGTTCGAAGTGCTCCACGTCATTGACGGCGTAAAAAGTGTATTAGCCCCCATATAACAACGAAACCATCGCATTGGTACTCAATTTTGATAGGAGTCCTAGAGATCGTGCACAATGCAAGAATAAAATAGATCATCTTCAACTCCAAAGGTTTTTTATTGGTTCACAGCGCCCCGGCGGTATAGTTACAGCTGCGAGTCCCAACTATAAGCTTAGGATACGTCCAGTGACGAGTTTAGCACTCGGCTGAACATCACAGCTTCCGTCTTGGGAACTTCAGAGAGAGGTCAGTTGTATGTTGCAAGATCCTGACATACAACTACCAATACAACTAGGCACGACTAAAGTATTAGAGTACTTAATGCGGCCTTGAGAGAACTGTTTGATACCGTCACGAGCCCTGCCTGCTCTAGCTCGAAAAAATATCGAGCCCTCTGCCTGCGAACGCCTGCAGTTCAGCTCACTCAAGGTTATAGAATTATGTCAATAAGCACCAACTTTCTAGTCTTTATAACTTGGAGAAATAAGCCAACAACCCTGCCCGCTTTAGGCTGGAGTGATAAGTCATTTGTTCTGCCTGTTTTAGGTTGGAGAGGAAAAACAGCTGCTGTAGTTAGCTGCTATCAGCAAATGCTAGACAACATTCCTGCCTGGGTACAGCCTGGAGAAATACGTCAACTGTACTGCCTGCTTTTCTTGTGTAAGATGTCTCAGCGATGCAGCCCGCTCCACGGGTCCATTTTCCGCAGGAACGTAATGTGAAATTGGAGAAGTTCGTGAGAAGTCGAATGTCGTCGAGAAGGCGACTAAGTTCTTCCTCTTTAACAACTCAATTGGTAAAATGAAACCTTTTTTTTTTGTATCCGAAGAATTAGTCTCCATCAAAACATGGGTTGTTAAGGGGGATAATCCCTTCCCAATTTCCGTTGAGTTGCCTCATTAGTCAGATGGAGTTCGCCCTTCCTCCCAATTTACTGGAAATAAAGAGTGCAATAAGGTTAGCTCGGATATCTTAAGTAGACCCTAATTGGCGTTTGTTTGTGAAACTGGTGGGGAGGAAGCCGATTCCTGAGCGCCTCCCGTCTTTAATCCCTCGACAGAGCAGTTAATTTCCCAACAGTTCACGCGGCTCATCCCGTGCGCGGAATCTCGTTTCAACTCGTGCGCAGACGCCCTTCACGAAACCAACCGACCCTTTCGACGAACCTCAAATCCGGCGCAATCAAATTCCTTGACTGCGAGGGCGCAAAACGAGAAGAACGAGATTAAGGAACGCCCTCGTTTGACAACGTGAATCCGCCCTTTCAGTGTTTATTGATTAATTCGAATGTGCGTGTGCGTGTGTGTGCCAACACAGCAAATTACGCATGAAAATTGCCCTCTTTGCGGCGCTCAGATGTTAACGTTACATTATTATTGTGTGTTTTAAGGCCACAATATTTTTGAAGAGAAGCGTGCCACGGTCCTAGGTGTTACATCCGAGAGGTGTCACTTCACCTGATACCTAGTCACATGAAAGTAGAAGGTTTGCCTCCTTGAGATGAACTGAGAAGGAAAGGTACTCGTAGACTGCCGCCCCATTATCTCAGGCAGCAAGCTAACAGTGGAAAGCCAAATCTGGCTTGTACTTTTCCACACGTTCGATTCTCGTTCTTTTCTGCCCTAAAATTGAAAACTAGTACACGAGCAGTCTTCATCAATGGAATCCCCTTTCAAGTTATCAGTTGATGATCGTTCCGGTCTGCTTTGGAGCAATATTGACTACCTAATTTTAATCTGCACCAAACGGTGCATATTCTTCAGTAGATAAACCAACTGCGGGAGCTCAAGTCACCAACACACGCTGTTGGGTGCAAGAATGGGGGAGGATCGCAACAAAACTGAAACTCAGTGAGCGTGAGGAGGACTGTATTATACGTGCGTACGGATTGGAGTAGAATTGAACTTGAGGTGAGATGGAGTACAAATGGGCGACACAAGGGCAGTACTCGGAACGCGTGAACTGGCGACTGTGTGAGAGAGTGAGAAGTTACTAGGGTGATAGTTGGAGCTCTGTCGTCGATAGGAAAATGAAATTGGGAGAAAGAAATAAAGAAAGGGGAAAACCTAGAAAAGGGGGCTGGGGGGGCCCGCAGCTGAGGGATTTCCGCAGGTGAGGGGCAGGTATTGAAATAGTTGGAGACAATTAGGTGGTCGGATACAATGACACAGGGAAGTCCGAGGTCAAAGGCTCTGACAACTTCGACGCTTTGCGTCGAACACACGCGTTTGACGCCCAATTTATTTCTTGCGTACTTGAGAATCAGGTTATTTTTTGCAGAAAGCCGATTGGAAAATTAACGTGTCGCTCTGGATGAACACTTTCCTACAAACAGGACCGACTAAACGCCAACGTGAAGTCGCCAACAATTTTGAAAAGTTTAACAAGTTCGATTCTTTGTTCATTTGTCGACGAGGCGAGGAAAGTATAATTTCGCGCCGATCTGAAGAGCCGTCGCTTTTGACAAATTGTTGCGTTTGCAGTAAAATCGAATAATGAAACCCGTACGAAATATACAGCCTGGCGAAAATAAGCGGTTGTGTAAGTCAATTCTGTCGGCCTCTAATTGGGATAAATCAAATTAAGGGCACGGTCCCATTACGCTACATCAATATGAAAAACGTCGTTGAACGTCCGCCACATCAAAAGCTCGACGTCGATAAAATGTTTTACGCTTCCACGTTCTGAAACTGAGCTGTTTGTTTCGTAACGTAGTTCTCTTCGTTTTTGTTGCCTTCGCCAAATCCGTTTATGAGGTTTCACTTCTAACGCTGGCTGTTTATTTATTAGAAATCCGAGGTATGTCAAAGAACAGAAACATTCCAACGCTTCTTTTGTAAATGACGAGTGTGGAAGTAATTGAGAAAGTGTTTTGATAAGTCAAAACACACTTGTATTTTCCCCTGATTCCCACAGAAAACTACAAGTTTTTGGGGAGTGGAATTGTAGCTCCGTGTGCGTTGCTTGCGGCGCATCGTTCCCAGGCGGTTGATGTCATTGGTGGCGTCCATCCACGCCTTATTGCAGTCGATGGTAGTGCTGAGAATCTTGATATTCCTCGAAGAGGCATTGTTCCTTAACTTCACCGGTAGAGGACAGCTTCCACCTTGGACAGCTCTCGATCAACCGACGATGTGAGCTTTCCGTTCGGCGGAGGTTTGGCGACCAGGGAGGTGGGAAGATGGATGCCAAGGAAGGAAATGGATGCATTGTGCTAGAAACCTGCTGAGAAGAAGCATCAACTGGGCGTGTCAGACGCTCAACTTGTAGGCGTTTTATCACAGTTTTGTTCATATCCTTCCCTTTAACAAACCTGCTTCCATATCGAAATGACAGTGGAACACGGGCACTCGCTTAGCATTCACTGAACCCAGACCTGCGGAAATACGGCCTGGTTACCACCCTGGGGCATCCGTACCATCTGGAAGGAGTTCTTAAGCTGGTTTCCCCCTGATCTTTCTATTTACTAGTATCAACTGTGGACGGATCAAACTGGGGGAAACGGTTATAAGCTTCCTTTGTAGCAGTCAGTACTGCTAGGTGTGTCTGTTCTTTCAACAATCGTCACTTACAGTTGAAGGAACTACTGTGAAACAGCTTCTTCTTGTTTCCTCCGCACTGGAGGTGCAAGGCGTGCAGGATGGAGAGTCCTTGAGAGAAAAGAAGAGAAGCTGCGCATTGAAGTCACCACATCTCGTAGGGAACTGGCTTGTCCTCGTTCATGGCTCAATCCACTTTCTCCTAAGACGTTCACGAATGTTGGGAATAAACGAGAATTCCCACCTCACTTGCCATTTGTCTTATGTCCATCTAGCGTGACAAGTTTTCTTTCTGTGGAGAGGTCTATACAGAGCCCATAGCAGAGTAAGCTCGCTTTTCACTCTTCTCTTGTCCACTTTGCACTCAGTTGTCAAGTCAACGTCTAATTAGCCAGTGATCACTTGGAGTGCTATATTGAATGTTGTCTTTTAGGCATTGGTGATCCTCTGGCTCTCTGGACCAGTGCTTTCTTATGATTCCGGGTGATGGGGCAGTAGCCAAGTACGCTTAAGTAAATGGTCATGTGTCCAGATCACACGCACTCCAAGCGGCCTTGCTAATTGTAAATGCTTATCATAAGCACTGTTCTCACATTGGCCTCTCCCTCTAGCTCTACTGTCACTTCTGCCTCAACCTGTGCATGGAATTCCACAACGACCTCCACCTCTTCCTCTGCCTTTACAGTTACAGACCTGTGTTTTTATTGCCCACCATTCTTCCACCTTTGGTTCCTTGCACCTGCTTCTCCCTGCACCTCTGCCACTACTGTCGCCTGTGCCTCCCCTTCGGTCTTTAGTAAAGCCTCCTTGCCTGTATGTCTGCCTTTCTCCTTTGCCACGGTCTTTCCCGCTACCTCTGCCTCACAGCCCCTGCTTTCATGCCTGCCTCTGCCTACAGCACTGCCTCTACCTTTCCATTACCTTGATTCTTACGCCACTGCCCACCTCTGCCGCCACTTCTCCTTCCACATTCGCATCCATCTCCGCATTCGTCTCCTCCTAAATGAGCGTTCGTTCGTTTGGGAGACAAAAGGGGCCGGGGAGCCGCAGGAAATGCTATCAGGAGCCGGTTTTCTCGGCGAAATGCTGCGTCGCTTTTTGAGATTCGCCGGCTCATGGAGGAAAAATGGAAGGAAATGACATCAGTGAAGCGAGTGAGCGGCGCTCGAATTTTCCTCCCCGTTTTTCCGCCCGGCGGATCAATAAAATACAACGAATCTCTTTTCCGGTCCTCAGAAAGTGATTCAATTTTCGAGAATCTCGTTAGGGAGCAGACCTCATAAAAGTTGTAACGTCGTATCGTTATTCAGAAAGTCGGGAGAGGTCGGGCAGGAGCGGAAAACTCAATAGAGCGAGTCCTACGTGCCGCCTCCACTTTATCCGTTCGGTAGATAATCTAAATTACAAGAGGTTTGTCGACGGGGGCGTTGGCGGTGGTGGTGTTGTGACTGTGAGGGGCGGTGCGGGGCTGTACGGTGACAAGAGTGACGTGGGGGGGGGGGCAACTCAAAGGAAAGTGCCATTGGTGGAGGGATGGCGAGGCGGGGGAAGGGGTGAGTCTGGCTTGTTATTACAAGAAAGTGTGGGGGTGAATATGTTCCATTAGCAGTTTATTGGTTGAATGATCGAATTAAGTTGCGATTGAAAAGATTGACAAGGAGGCTGGTTTTGATTAAAGATCGCACGAAACCTCGTCATGTCAACGTGGATGGATGGATGTGATGGTGGAAAGGGGGGGGGGGGGGGTGGATGTTGGCACTGCCTCCCCCCTTTTATCTGGATGTCGCTGTCGGTATCATTCAATTTCCCGTCCTTCATTAATCGGACCCTCTCGCGCGTTGGGGCGACTCTGCGATTGTTGTCGAGAGCCTAAACTGTTTGTTCGTGAGGAGTCCGAAACCATCAGGTTCGGTTTGTTGGGGATCTCGTCCTCATTCAGAAGGTTTGGGCTGTGGAAAAGACTTACAGTGCAAGCGAAGGTACTTTCGCCACACCTCGAGCCAGAGCTAGATGTTTAGTGAGTGACGTACGAGCAAATGCGGACTGTGCGGAAGATGTTTGTTTCTTGGAAACGTTCATGTGCATATCTTTGGAGTTACGTGGAAAACAATGAAAACCCGCAGTTAATCGTTCTCTCGTATAGCATGTTCTCCAGTTTGACACGGTCTCACACCTCTGAAACTCATCCTCATCGACTCATTACCGAAAAATACGAGTAAACGATACGAAACATGACTTGACTACAACGGAACGACGAAAATTGACATTTTCTAGGCGACGCTGGGCAATTTACTCAATGTAACCAGCCGAGCTGATGGAACGGGATGAGCTTCGCTATATTGTATGCCAAGTTTGGCATTTGGAGGTGCCTGTATATCTTTAATTTTTGATACCAAATTTTGTGGATTTAGGACGGTGTTTTGTGGCCGAAAGTTGATTTTACTCCTAAACAAAATATTTAATTTTTTAGCCAATTGGTAAGCTGGGGCACCAATATATGACACAACTGGTCTCATTGGTACTCCTACTTTATGAAGTTCTGGAAGACAGGATAACCTAGGCGCGTGAGGATTCATTTCTACAAAGCTTGGTTTGTACATATTTTTAATAATATTATCTGACTTGGTAACTATTTTTATTTATTAATTTTTGATAATTATCAGTTGGATCTAAATTCAGGAGTTTACAATTATTATCTTCTAAATAAGAGAGTCGATAGGTGGGAGGACTTACCCTACGCAGGGGCGCTCCTCTTTGGAGAATCGGCAACGTGAGGCGGACATGCTTCTCCTGCATGGGTTGACAGCGGGTCGACTGGATTGTCCGTATCTGCTTTCCAAGTTGAACTTCTACGCCCCTCCATACGCTACCAGACTCCATCAGCCTTTTTATGTTTATACCACTTCGACCAACTATCTCCGCAATAATCCCATGGTGCGCTTTCAGGAGGAGTTCAATAGGTTATCACACGGTGTTTCGGTGGACCTGTTCTGACTGAGGAAGTTTGGAGATGCTTTTGAAGAGCTGCTGACTCAGGCAAAAATTACGGCAATCGCACCGGAGATTCGATCCACAACCCTCAACTTACGTCGAGAATTATAAATCGACCGTCTTACCACTAGACCACGATCAACCGCTTGTCTTCAATGGGAGTCAGTCAGCACATCTCCCCCCTCGTCTGTTAACCGCTACTCCTGGAGCGGACTCTTTTAAGGAAAGAATTTACGAGAGTTGAGCGAATCCCCGGAAAATCCGATCTTTGATTCGAGAAACGAGAGGGCTACAAGAAAAGTCTTCTTTCTTTCGCATTGTAGTAGGCGCGTCGCCCATTTTACCTTCGCGCTGGAACTTTCACAGCGTCAGCGAATCCCGGACCCTAGAACTCGTCTCATTATTTTCTCTCTTAATTTTTTAATTTTTTCTCTCTCTGGGCCTCTTCTTTTTCTTGGAAAGAAGAAATTCGACCACTAGTTGGGCGCCATTGTTCTGACTGAGGAAATTTGGAGATGCTTTTGAAGAGCTGCTGACTCAGGCAAAAATTACGGCAATCGCACCGGAGATTCGATCCACAACCCTCAACTTACGTCGAGAATTATGAATCGACCGTCTTACCACTAGACCACGATCAACCGCTTGTCTTCAATGGGAGTCAGTCAGCACAGACCTACTGTTGTTGTCGAAAGACTCATTCAGGTCCAAAATTCGACGGCTATTGTGATCTCCGTTTGTTGGCTCGGGATTGCTGCCGATTGAATTGTGCCAATTTATTGTGATTTATATTGTCCTACTTTTATTTTATTTTTTTTCTCACTGTTAAATTGGGCACTGCCCGTATATGTTATAAATAAATAAATTCTCAGAAGACAAAGAAAACAGGCTAACGCTTCAACTGAGCTGGGCATTCCGACTTCAGTAGAATAAACGGGACACTTAGCAGGTGCAACAGAAGAAGGAGGAAGCACAGCACGTGGTGCGACGCATCTCAAAACTTTTCACAACCCCACGCGCTTTCCAGGGGTTTGAAACGATACGTTTTAGAATGCGTGGATCAGTAACAACTCAATTAACGTGGCGTAAAATCGCGCCAGAGGAAGAACAGAGTTTGCGAACGAGCATTTGAACATTTCGGTGTTCCAGTGGCGGCGTCTAAACGTTTATTGGGGGTAGGGGCGTACTTTTCTAGAGGGAAGCACAATGTAGAGAGTACCCAACAGGTTTGGTCTGAATCGCCTTAGCCCCTTTTGAGAAAATCAGAAAACCTTGACCTAGTCTCACACCTCCGATACCCATTCCATTCGATTCAGCATCGAAAAACACCACTAAACCGTACGAAACACGACCTGACTACGATGGAACGAGGAGAACTAAATATTCCTGGCGCGTGTAGGCAATTGGCACGACGTGGGACCACCGGCTAGGTTTTAATGAAACTGGAGGGAGTACAAATGAAGAAACGATTAATTCCGCGAGTTCTTTAGATTAGTAGACTTTGACTCACTATAATTACTCCGAGTTCACGCAGTTGTGCACCTCTGAGAATTGTTTCGTTCGACCCAACATCTAAAAATACCTAGAACACGGCTCGGTAGCTCGCTTCCGGCTGCGCAAAATGCACAGATTCTGGCTTGAACTTGATTGTCCAGTTCGGATTACTCTGCCGGAAAGAGTTAGCGTGTTGGGATGGAGCGCCTTTATCAGTGCCTGCTTTATTCTCTCCATATGACTTGCCTTGGGTGTTATAATCCGACCTAGACTGTCCATATGTAGTCCCCTTAGTGTTATTGCGCCATTTGTGCGTTCGAGAGCTTTGTCTGTGTTGAACTGGCGAACTAGATCGGGAACTGTGGGAAGGGGATTGCGAGCCGTAGTGCTTTGGTTTGCGAAAGTTTGCCCTGGCAAAATTGGAAAGATCACTGAGGTCCTCTCGTGATTTGACCGTCGAAGTGTGTTTTTCCAACTTTTCTACGTGGTCGATCAATGAGTCAAGCTCCTTCAGCGTGGTGGGAGTCGACTGAAATTGAAATTTCCTTCTTGTCTGATCGTGCACTCCCGTGCATCGTGCAATGATCTCCGCGGGCTCGTGGGACTGTAGGATGATGCTGTATTTAGTAACATCTTCCACGAATTCTCTGAATGTTTCACGAGAATTTTGCGGACGGAAAATGTATTCGAGCTGAAAAGACATACGTGTTTTAATGGATGTAAGGCTGTCCAGTATTGTTTTAGAAACGAGCTGGAAGGTTAATTCGCTGCGATTTCTTGTTTCTCCCAGTAGGCGTTGGAATTTAATGTGTTGCGTCGTTGCAATGCGTTCCAGGATCGGTACAAAATATTGTTCGGCTATCATGTTTACGTCGTAAAGAGCGCTTAAGAAACGCAGAATGCTGCTATTGTCGTGTTCTTTGAGTCGAGGAATGTACCGTAGTTTATCTTCGAGGAAATGAGGAATTCCTGCGAAAGGATGGGGCGTTATCGGGTCAAGGAGCAAGCTCGATGCCGGTGTCGCTGGAGATTTGAGAGCTCCCGTATCTCTAATATTTAGAGACACGCGCTCGCCAGTACCTGAAGGAACCGACGAGAGTTCAAAATGGGCGAGTCTCTGAGACAGCTGGTCATAGGCCTGTTGGAGCGTCACTCTGCTGACTTCAACTGCTCCTCCAATAAGCCGCCACCTGACTTAGTGGCGTTCATGTGTTAAGCGTCGTCGCTTGTCCGTTCGTTCTGCTCCGCTCTATAATATGTCGTTTATGTTTGTTCTCTTAATATAATTTCGTTCCCGATCCGTTTTTATCCATTTCGCCTACTGCGTTTAAGCTTCTGCTTAAAAGGTTATGGGCCCAGGTTGGTGTTGAATTGGTTTCATACGTGTTGCGCGTTTCTCAGAAGCTGTGGAATTCAAAGAAGACTGACGTGCCCCCATACTCCTCAACAAAACGGGATAAGTGAGAGGATCAATTGAACCTATCTTGACATGGCACGGTGTATGTTAATTGATTCTAAAGTGTCCGAAGGTTTTTGGGCTGAAGCTGTGGCTACTGCAAGCCATGTTAGAAACAGGTGCCCTACCGTTGCCTTGAATGGCGGTGTACCTTACACAGTTTGGTACGGTAAGCGAGCGGCTGTGTCGTATTTCCGATGTTTTGGTTGCAAAGTTTTTGTCTTGAACAAGCAGCATGGGAAAGGAAAGTTCAAAGCTCGGGGAAAGCCTGGTATTTTCCTAGGTTATTCAACCGAAAGTAAAGCCTATAGGATTTGGCTTACCGAGGAAAACCGAGTTTGCGTAACGAGAGACGTAACATTTTTAGAGGGGCAGTACATGAATTTAGTGCCTGACGAACAAAACGAACCGACATCCATCGAATATTTACTGCTTGACAACATCGACAGAACTCCTGAAACAATCGACTCCGACGACAGTACTGAAGTTGATGAAGATGGAACTTTAGTACGTGAGGCAGGCAGTAGTACCATTGAAACCCCCTCACGACCTGTAATGAAGAGAGGACCTGGTAGACCCAAAAAGATACGCGGGGCTTCAGGGAGACCGAGAAAGCAGTACAATATGGTGCCTGCTGACTCCTCATCAACCGAACGTATTGACGAGGATGTTAATTCTGATGTCAATGTTCCAAACTACGAAAACGCAGGATTAGTTGACGAAACGGACGACTTTATAAACCAAAGTTCTGACGTGGTAGAATGGAAGTCGGCCATAAACGAGGAATTTGCGTCATTAATCGAAAATAAGACCTGGACGATTTGCGACCGTCCAGCGAATCGTGAAACCATTACTAGCCGATTGATCCTGAAAACTAAGTACGGTGGAGCGTAGAAAGGCCAGATTCGTAGCGAGAGGTTTCAAACAACGCCTTGGCGTAGATTATGAAGAAACGTTCTCTCCTGTGATCCGCCTCAGCACTATTCGTATGATGTTAGCACTAGCTGTTGAGCATAACATGAATGTCCATCAGCTAGACGTGGTAACGGCCTATCTAAACGGTGACCTAGACAAAGACGTATACATGGAAATTCCTGTAGAGCTAAAAAGATCGTTAGAAGACTTGACGAAATGTGGAAACCCGACACTTCAAAAGGAAGCGTCCAAAATGCTCAAGCAGCTTGAAGGTGGTAACAAGGTGTGCAACCTAAAGAAAGCATTGTATGGTCTTAAACAATCTGGACGTCAATGGTACCGAAAACTTCACCAAATTCTTCTCAGTATGGGTTTGAAACCAACACATTCTGATCCTTGCTTGTACGTGAAGCGTGAAGGCGCAAGAATGCTTCTCATTGGCGTGTACGTTGACGATATTTTAGTAGCGTCAAATGAAAATGATTGGATTGACGGAACTAAAGTTAAATTGATGCAACATTTCAAAATGAAAGACCTCGGAATTTTGAACTACTGTTTAGGAATCGAATTTAACTGTACGAAAGACAAAATTTCAATGTCCCAAAGAAAATACATTTCGGACTTGTTGGCAGCAAAACGAATACTGCGATATCTGAAGGCCACGAAAGATGACACTCTGGTTTTCAAGAAAACCGGCAAACCAGTCACTGGATTTGCTGATGCAGATTCGGGAAATTGCTCAATAGACAGGCGCTCATATTCAGGATACTGTTTTGAGTTTGCAGGAGCGGCGGTTTCCTGGGAAGCCAGAAAACAGCACACTGTAGCCCTCAGCAGCGTTGAGGCCGAATACATGGCTCTGACTGAAGCAACCAAGGCAGCAATCTACATGAAAACTTTGTTGGAGAACCTTGGCAAACCTCAATCAACCATTTGTGTGTTTTCTGACGGTCAAGGAGCTCAAAGTCTAGCTGGAAATCCTATCCATCACAGCCGGACCAAGCACATTGACATGCGCCATCATTTCGTTCGGCAAGCAGTCGAGGAAGGAACGCTTACTCTTTCATACCTGCCCACGGAAGAGATGCCCGCTGATATCCTGACTAAACCACTCGCAAGAGAGAAGCACAACTTCTGCAAGTTGCGTATGGGACTCATCTCATCATGAAGTCATCGATTGAGAGGGGGTGTTGGAGCGTCACTCTGCTGACTTCAACTGCTCCTCCAATAAGCCGCCACCTGACTTGGTGGCGTTCATGTGTTAAGCGTCTTCGCTTGTCCGTTCGTTCTGCTCCGCTCTATAATATGTCGTTTATGTTTGTTCTCTTAATATAATTTCGTTCCCGATCCGTTTTTATCCATTTCGCCTACTGCGTTTAAGCTTCTGCTGGTCATAGGCCTTGGTTAATTCCTCCATTTGCTGCTTGAAAAAAACTCGAATTATCAAGAGCCGCGAATTGTTGCTCAGATTCGGCAAACTTTTTCTCTAAAACTTTGACGTTCTCCGCCAATTGTTTTGAGCTGTCGATAGTGAAGCCACCTCCTGGGCATTTTTGATTTCTGCTCTACAACCCTGACATTTCCACTGCGCTTTCCTCTGTCCTTCCTTAGCCCGGTTCTCTAGTGTGTAGCCGACACAAACGGCGTGAAAAAGTTTGTTACACACTGAACAAAGAGATGCTTCTTTCTGCTCCGAGATTTGTTTTTTACAGGCAGTACAAGTGTCCATTTTGTATGTATAAAAAAAAAAATTCAAGAAGAAAACAAAAAGTTGTACGGTTTGTTCTGCTACCAGGTGCGACGTACCTTTTCTTGTCGTGCGTGCTGGTGATCGAAGGTGCGTTGCAAGGGAAATAAGTTATTTAAATATCGGGCAAGTGAAACTAAAATATATTCCAATAACTTATAAAAAGAAAATAATCCAACTTGGGGAACGTTAACAAATTAAACTTCTTCTGCCTGTTTCTGAGAGCGATCGTAGATGTCGTCGTGGTCGGAGGAGACAGGAGCGATCAGTCCGGCTAGCGGCGGGCAATTGACGCTCCGGGCAAAAAGAAGTGGCGGGCTAGCCCGTCGTTGCGGCGTCAGGTGAGCCCAGCCCGTACCGAGCTCGCTTCTCCCCGTTATGGTTGTGAGTTCCGTCACAGCCTCTTTGCGATACAACTGCCGAAATTTCGTTTTTGTTAATTTTCTTAAACCATTTTTTGCCCACATCAACCATGGGCTTCGTCCGATCGGATTGCCTAGCAGGGGAGGGGCACGAATAGATACCAAATGGGATGTTTGTACCAAAGAACGAATTTTTTAGACAACGGTAAAGGCACAAACTGGTCCGGACGGCGGGCGGACATTGCAGATTTGGAATCCCGATGTCTAGAAACGTTAAGTATCAAGACTCATTCTATCGAGTATCAATCTAAAACTAACTAAAGTTATCACAGAGATCAAAACGCCGAATTTTTACTTCCCGCTACCCGAAGGGAAGGAAAGTATAGTACGAACAAAAGTATTACGATCGTTGAAAACAAGTTGTTGTTTGCGTAAAATGTGTGCTGAGCAGTTTCTGAAAAAACCAGTCGTCATATTGCCGTGTTAGAAAACCCAAACGGCTTACCTGGGTGGATTCAGTAGCAGATAAGTAGGAAATATTAAATAATACCACGCTTTTACACAAACATTAGTGTATTAAACAACTTTTATTAAACACGACAATTCTCCCTTCCTTGTTAAACTTCCTTGCTTGCAAAAGTTGTAACCTCATAATTTCGGTTTTCATTATTTCTTGCTCAGTTGTCATTTTCTTGTGCCGATTCCGATTTTTACTTTCCGCTACCCGAAGGGAAGGAAAGTATAGTAATCGGCCCAAAAAAAAAAATTTGGGTTTTCTTCAGATCTTTACGTTTTCAGACCCTACTGAGTCTAAAAAACCTAATTTCGGCGCGTGGTCCGTGTGTGTGTGTGTGTGTGTGTGTCTGTAGTTCGATTTGCCGGAGAACGGCTGATCCGATTGAGCTGGTTTTTGTTTGTTTTGTTCGTTATTTGTTTCAGACACCAAAATAAGGTTATGGGCGATTTCGGCCGATTGGAAGGGGGGTGGGGGGACGAAAATGTACCAAAAACTAGTGTTTTTCGCGATTTTCGCAGAAACGGCTCTAACGATTTTGATTAAACTTTCACATTATCTTCTACTAATCAATACCTAACTTTTCTTCTCTATACATATCTCAATGAAAATACGGTGAACGGAGATATGGGCCCCTGAAGCAAAAATAGGTTTTTTACGCTTTTTGGCAAAACGGGTTCAGCGATTTTCACGAAACACTCAGGATGTTTTCAAATAGTTAATACCAACATATTCGTCTCAATAAATGGTCCTCTGACAGTCCAGTGAACAGAGATAAAAATCAAAATGTGTCGAAAATAACGTTTTTTCGAACATTTCCGTAAATTCCAGGGTAACTGCTTCACCAGATGTGATAAATCCTGATAGAGTGTCTTTTAGTCACCCATACCCACATTTCGTTCTCTATAATTATTTCTGTATATATATGTTGAACGGAGATATAAGCCAAGTTAACTCAGAAAAGGAGATTTGTCGAATATTAATTTCTCGCTATTCCAATTTTCTCAAAAACGGCTCTAACGATTTCGATCAAACTTTCGGAGTACTCTCAGCTAACTAGTACGTACATTTTGTTCTACATAAATGTTCCTGTAAAAATGTGTTGAGCGAAGATATAGCGCCCGCATATGTAGGTGGTGTTCGAACTTGAAGGGGTGGCGGAAAGTTGTGTGTTGCTACGCACCAGATATTTTTTTTTCGAAAATGGAGCTTATGATTTTGATTCAATTTTTGTATCGATCGTGATACTGACTGTCCCACAGGTGGGATGTGCACCGCGGCCAGACAGGTCCATGCCCAGCCTCCTGAGGAAAGCCAGGTAGTTCCTGAAAGAGTCTTCGTTGGTATCCTGGCCAAAGACCAAAAGTCGCTCCCTCTCAAGCCTCTGGGCCAGGACATGGTAAGGAGTCTCCTCATCCGTGCCACACCACGTGCATCGAGGGGTGTCGACTATACCCCCTACATGTGTTTGTTCATCCTCCAGCGTCCGGTTATGATCCCAACAATCCTTCCTCTCCATCCTCAGAAGGTTGTGTCGTATCTCGCTTGATTGCTCTGAGACAAAGCGTTTGGAGCGTCTTACTCCCGCAGCGTTCCAGATTGTCTTCTGCCGTGTTCTCCCACAGTTCTCTTTATTTTTCCTCCATTTCGTTAGAGGTAATATCTGGCGCGTAGCAACACACAACTTTCCGCCACCCCCGTAATTTCGAACACCAGCTACATATGCGGGCGCTACAAATTACTTAAGAAATTACCTTGTTTTCTCAGACGACAACCGCTTCAAAAGTAAATATTCGCCATCTTTAATGCCATGGCTACTAACATGACGGCGTTTATTTTGGTAGTTTCTCAAGTGATCACATATGCCTATAAGCTAACAATGCGTAAATAATCTTGAATAAAACTCTTGTTATAAGCATTTTTGGGGAAAGTGGCCAACTATTGTTGCATGGCCTTCTACTAGCACCGCTACCTTACTCATTATTATTCAAATCACTAAAAAAACGGGGAAAAAATAAAAATAAAATATCTGGTGCGTAGCAACACACAACTTTCCGCCACCCCTTCAAGTTCGAACACCACCTACATATGCGGGCGCTATATCTTCGTTCAACGCATTTTCACTGGAACATTTATGGAGAACAAAATGTAGGTGCTAGTTAGATGAGAGTTCTTCATAAGTTTGATCGAAATCGTTAGAGCGGTTTCTGAGAAAATTGGAATACCGATAAATTAATATTCGACGAATCTCCTTTTCTGAGTTCACTTGGATTATATCTCCGTTCAACGTATATATATAGAAATAATTATAGAGAACGAAATGTGGGTATGGGTAACTGAAAGACACTCTGAACGATTGATCGAATTTGGTGAAGCAGTCACTCCAGAATTTACGGAAATGTTCGAAAAAACGTTATTTTCGACAGATTTTCATTTTTATCTCTGCTCAATGGACTTTCAGAGGAACATTTATTGAGAACAATATGTAGGTATTAACTATTTGAGAACACCCTGTGAGTTTGGTGATAATCGCTGAAGTCGTTTTGCCAAAAAGCGTAAAAAACCTATTTTTGCTTCATGGGCCTATATCTCCGTTCACCGTTTTTCATGGAGATATGTATGGGGAAGAAAAGTTAGATATTGATTAGTAGAAGATAATTTGAAAGTTTAATCAAAATATTTAGAGCAGTTTTCGAGAAAAAGGCGAAAACCCCTAATTTGTGGTACATTTTCGTCCCCCAGCCCCCTTCCCCTCGACCGAAATCGTCCATAACCTTATTTTGGTGTCTACAAAAAATAACGAACAAAACAAAAAAAGAACCAGCTCAATCGGATCAGCCGTTCTCCCGCAAATCGAACTACAGACACACACATACACACGGACCACGCGCCGAAATTAGGTTTTTTAGACTCAGTAGGCCTCAAAACGTAAAGATCTGAAGAAAACCCAAATTTTTTTTTGGGCCGATTACTATACTTTCCTTCCCTTCGGGTAGCGGAAAGTAAAAATGAGGAAAGCAGCATAATAAATTATCGAACGCTTCAACGAAAATCTATTTTAGTTCAGTTTTCGGCTTCTAAATCCTGCTCTTATGGCAGCAGCGTTCTCAATAAAATCAGATTGGCGGTTCATTAAGCTGTCGAAACAATTTAATAATGATCATAATAAAGTCAGGAGAAGCTTGAGAAATTCTGAAATTCGAGCTAACTTTGAGCTTTACCAGACAAATCGTGTTGGCAGCTTTATCATTTAGGTGTACGTTAGGTTTTTCAATTGAGGTCGTGGCGTGAGTAGCTGCAGCTTCATAAAATACAGAAAGCGCCACCAGATCCCAAGTAGGACGTTACGTTGTTTGGCAAGTTCGCGTGGAATGTAAACGTTGAAGTAGTAGGTTGAATGAACGTGGGGATGAGGGAGGCTGTGATTTGTTAACAAGCCTGCCTGAGAAGGACGGAAGTTCGTCGTAGATAGTTCTCTTCGACATTTCCCCTGGACACCCATGGCCTGTAGCGATTCACCCGAGACGATCTGAGCCGTGTGACTCGAATACACCAAAGAGTAGGGAATTGGCCCAGTTCCAGAGCGCGAGATGGCTTACAGTACGTTGCGGCGTGCAGTTGAATGAGTTGTTCGCCAGTGGACATCCACTCCTTAGCAGCAACCAGCAAATGAAGCCCACGCTGAAGTGTCCTTAGTAGCAGGGACGGACTCGAGCCCAGCCTGGTTATAATTCATCCATCGGGAAAGCGCGAAGAGGAACTGCCTGAGCAAGTTGAGTGGAAATCACGTACAAAACGTCCTGAGAGCGAAAGCAAGTGGGACGAGCCAGTTCCATTGTTGTGCGGTATTCTCAAGGTAACAACGCTCATCGGCCATTTTTATTTTTTGATAGCAAGTGGAGAGTTTGGAAAAACGAGCCGCACGTTCTCCCAGCCAGTCAAGACGCTCATAATTCATGCAGTGGTGTAAATTGAGTTCTCCCCCTGTCGTTCAAAGAGTGAACTGCGATATCTGTAGATTGATTGCTTACTGTCAGCACCCGTTCGACTGAATTGAACTGAATAATTTTTCAGTGCGAGCATTAGGTTTGTTTTTCGATTTTCTCGACGACTCAATTTACTTCCCGAACCTCTGGTACTCCTCAATCCTACATCACTACTACACAGCACAGCATCGCCTCATTTCAAAGGTTGTCGAGTCAGGACTCCTCATCGAGTTCTGCTGGCTTTCATGCGGTCATGTTGTTGGAGGTTCATATCAGACTTGGACGTGACCAGATTGCTTCCTGCAGGCGAGGAACGCCGAATCAGTCGAAACCTTCAACATCCCCCCCTCCACCGCCACCACCACCACACACACTTCACCATGACCTCCTCTACAGCTTAGTCAAGTCGTATAAAAGGATCACAGTACTCAAAGGGACTTCCTACGTGTTGGGAGCGACGAAATCACACGACACACTATAAATTCGAGTTGAAATGCGGGAATTTCTCAACAGAAAAATTTGACATTTTGGAGAGTAAAAGTTGACAACGTTTTGGTTTTGTGTGATTTCCTCGGTGGACGGAGGTCAGTGCCACGAGGTCGGCGAGCAGCTCAGAAGTCAATCAAAATGTCGCTCGTTACGACCATGCGCGAACATGTCAAAATAACAAGTTTGCAAATGTACCAACGCGCCAAAAATTATACGAAATTCGAAGGAAAAAAAAATCGATATTTAAACGGCGGGGGGGAATTTTGGAAGACTTACCACAGGCTGCGGAGGACGGAAAAGTATGTCGTCGATGAGGAAAGACGTCCGCCGCGGCCACGAGTCGTGAAGCTGTAATTTGTCGTGATGGTGCGCGGCCATGTCTAACGAGAGACTCGCCGTGAGTTTTGCCAACCCCTAAACGCTCGAAGGGTTGAGCGGGTCGTAGGGGAGGGGGGTGTCGTAGAGATCGGCGTGAAGCGTTTCGAGAGAAGGGCGGTCCGCCTCGTACTCCCATTGGCTCATCGATTGGACGTCGACGACAGTCCCGCCATTGGGTCCCCGTGTTTCCCCCTTTCGAAAGCCCTTCGGCCCCTGCGCACTCATCATCCCCACCACCCCTTGCCATCACAAAGATCTTTATACTCCCCCCCCCCTACATTTTTCCCCCCTCTGACACACCCTCTCATCATTCTCTCCGTCACACCATCGCGCTCACACAATCTCTCTCGCCCTCACTCTTACACGCTCTCCCTCACCCACTCACTCGCTCTTTCTCTCTTCTGCCATTAGCTTCGTGTTAGCGGTTAATTTCGACCCTCTTCGACTTTTATCTGTCGCCTCCTCCGCCGCTCGTCCGTCGAATTAATTAACTTTACAGGCGGCGGCGGTTCCGTCAGAATGTAGCGGCAATCGCACGAGTTTCCTACCAAATGAATGACCGCCCCTCAGGAGCGCCGACCGACCCGGACCCTTTAATTATCGTTATCTTCAAAACGGCCATTAGAATTTTGCTCTAAATTTGTTAGCCACACACAACTTTCCACCACCCCGGTAAATTTGACGACGTGACGGGCGTTGTGTTTTCGTTCAACCCATTTCTACAGAGCATGATGTAGAGGTATCAGTAAGATGAGAGTGTTTCGTGAGTTTGATCGAAATCGTTACTCCAGTAGTTGAGGAAAATTGGAAAAATGGTAAATTAATATTCGACAAATCTAAAGTTGACGAGCTGTTTACGCTCTAGTTTATGTGATACGCAATGGGTCAAAACAGGTGATATTAACCAATCGAGGCTGAACTATACGTTTTTAAGTATCAGCTAACAATTGTGAAAGGTCAAATTGATGTTTGGATACCTGGCAGGTTGGATTTCAAGAACATTATGTGGTCGCTTCGTGATTCAATTCCGCTTGACTCTGTCTGTGCGGTTTATCATCTGTTTCCTCAAAATTACGATCATCAGCAAGGCTCACTAAGTTCTTCTTCGCTACTATCTTCATTTTCTTCTTCAATTTCATAACTGTGGGGTGGAACAGGTACTGGTAAACTATTCGAACGAAGAATAGGTCGAATAGCAAAAGGTATATTTGGGTATTGAATTGTTCCTCTTTTCTTCATTGACAATCCAGACTTAACAGGTGGAGTCAAGCAGTCATTTATATAGTTTGTAGGCTCCCGCCTAACCGTAGGTACAGCAAAAGCCATGGATCGTTTTTACTTTCCTTGGCTCTACGAAGTAGAAAGGAAAGTTACGTAATCGACTGAAAAAAAATTTGGAGTTTTCTTCAGATCTTTACGTTTCAGACCCTCCTGAGTCCGAAAAACACTATTTGAGAAAATGGTCTGTGTGTCTGTGTGTTTGTGAACGATTTTTAGAGAAAACCACCAAACCAAATCGGATCAAATTTTATATCTCGCCCGCAGGTCTCCCTGGGACGCCAAAATAAGGATATGAACAAAATCCACCGAAATTTAACTATAGTTATCATAGTGATCAAAACACCAAATATTTTTTTTCTCAAAAAGGGCTATAACGATTTTGATGAAATTTTTTATATTGGTAGCTCCCAATATGGCAACTATACCATAGAATTCCCACCTATGGGAAAATGACGAGAGCAGCACAATAAATTATCAAAACTTTCGACGAAATCGAATTTTGTGCGGTTTTTAGAGAAAACAACCGTACCAAATCAGCTGAAACTTGATGTCTAGCTTACAGGTTACCATGGGACGCAAAATCCACCGAAAGTTAACTATAGTTATCATAGTGATCAAAACACCAAATTTTTTCTGAAAAAACGGCTCTAACGATTTTGATTACATTTTTTATGTTGAAACGTTTTGATAAGGCAATTATACCATAAAATTCCCATTCGTTGGAAAATGACGAGAGGAGCACAATAAATTATCAAAATTTTCGACGAAAAGCGTTTTTAGCGCGGTTTATTTTTCTTATTAACTCCGCTGGAATGTTGTTAGAAAGTTAAAGAAAATTGGTATTGTAGTCCAGTCCAATACCTGAAGTGTGAGTGTTTAAAAACGCTCATGAGGTACATGGGGCTCACTTCAGAAATTCCGGAATTTCAACTACCGCCGTTTCGCTTACTACCAGTTCTAACAGTTATTACCCAATAACTCTGCAAATGTGATTAATATCCTCCTTTAAAAATCCGTGTTTACAGCCTCATTAATTTTCTGTGTACCAATTGCTCAATAATGGTCCTATGATAAGTATGAGCAGCACAATAAATCCCAGAACTGTAAGCGCTACCGCTTCTTGCAGCTGTGACGTGTAGTTTGACCTAGTTCAAATTAACTGAGTGATAAATGAGTTGATTAAACAGAATTAGCCATGTACAAAGTGAATTTTTGTAGAGCTAAGGGAAGTTGTGTGTTGCAACGCACCAGATATTTTGTTTTTCAACCATTCTCGTAAAGTAACCGAACAAGAGTTACAACATATATGTGGAGCCCACGACTTATCTCGATCACCTACCTTCACACCAAAATAATGGTGATAGGCAGTCCTTCCCTGACGAAAATGTCATCTCGCCACAAATGTAAAAAAAGTTATTCACTAGGTGCAAACAATTTCGAGGCGTTTTTAGTAAAAAAGTTTACTCTTTAAAATCACTTCAAATCACTTAAACCTATGAACAAAACAACAGAAATCACAGAAGCTCACTGTTATCACAGCACTCACAGTAGTAGTTAGGTTACAACCTCTAAAAAGCTGTAGAACTCTTCGTTTTGTCAGTTGGCAGGTGTACCAACATCGGACAACAAAATTTCTCAATTAGTGTAAATGTACACTATATAACATAACGTGCCTCTGTATCTCAAAAATAAGAGCTAATACGTGGTTTTTATGTAGATTTTGGAACTCAGCAGGTGAAAATACATGAGAATAGAGTATTTTTAAGCCCGAAACAATTTCATTGTTGACCAGTCCTTTCCACTTTGTGGAGCCAAGGAAAGTAAAAACAGATCGAGGCGAGCGAAACACATCATTTGACAGATATAACGGTTTACTTTACTTAGAGCGAAGAGAAGAGTTACAAATAACTAACAACTAGTGAATTGATGAACGGGTCTTCGGTAAGATTTGACTTATTTCGCCTTAAGTCGAGCCTGCAAATGACATTGATAAATCGGCCCATAGAATCGACAATCAACAGACCATTTAAGACATACACACAAGCCTTACATTATTTTCCTTCATATCCAACGGATCCCCCCCCCCACCCCTTGACCGACGTTAACCTTTCTCTTCGTATATAAAGACCACGACCAACTAACTGACTTAATGGCCAGACGATGATGTCTTCACGTCGAAAGCGCTCGACCACACTATCTCACGAGCCATAGAAGACGGACTCACCAAAATATCTGGTGCGTAGCAACAAACAACTTTCCGCCACCCCCATAAGTTCGAACACCACCTACATATGCGGGTGCTATATCTTCGTTCAACGCATTTTTACAGGAACATTTATGCGTAACAAAATGTAGGGACTAGTTAGCTGAAAGTACTCCGAAAGTTTGATCGAAATCGTTAGAGCCGTTTTTGAGAAATTGGAATACCGATAAATTAATATTCGACAAATCTCCTTTTCTGAGTTAACTCGGCTTATATCTCCGTTCAACATATATATACAGAAATAATTATGGAGAAGTAAATGTTGGTATGGGTAACTGAAAGACACTCCATCAAGATTTATCACATCTGGTGAAAAAGTTACCCTGGAATGTACGGAACGGAAATGTTAGAAAAAACTTTATTTTCGACACATTTTGATTTTTATCTCTGTTTAATGGACCGCCACAGGAACATTTATTGAGAACAATATGTAGGTATTAACTATTTAAAAACATCCTGTGTGTTTAGTGAAAATCGCTGAAGCCGTTTTGCCAAAAAGCGTAAAAAACCTATTTTTGCTTCATGGGCCTATATCTCCGTTCACCGTATTTTCATGGAGATATGTATGGAAAAGAAAAGTTAGGTACCCCCTTCCCATCAGCCGAAATCGTCCATAACCTTATTTTGGTGTCTACAAAAAATAACGAACAAAACAAAAAAAGAACCAGCTCAATCGGATCAGCCGTTCTCCGGCAAATCGAACCACAGACACACACACACATACACACACACGGACCACGCGCCGAAATTAGGTTTTTTAGACTCAGTAGGCCTCAAAACGTAAAGATCTGAAGAAAACCCAAATTTTTTTTTTTTTGGGCCGATTACTATACTTTCCTTCCCTTCGGGTAGCGGAAAGTAAAAAGAGTTTGGTGATTTGATAAGGAATTCTGCTGATTGAGTCTAGAGGATTCTGTTTTTTCTGTAAGCTGTTCGTTGCGTACAAAAAACCACGACAAACAGTCAACACAAGTAGTCACATTACGCAAAATGAACTACACGATAAAAAGAGGAGTAAGAAAAGAACGAGAAGTAAATAAAGATAAGAAGGAAATTGAAGAAAGTATCGCGTAAGATGACAAATATATTATTTAACAATTCTGCAACTGGTACTTTGGTTGTTCGAATGAAAACGTCAAATAATGAACGACAGGCGGCAAAATGGTACCAACTCTCCAACACATTGTTTTGGACGAAAACTCGCAAATTTGCCTCTTCGTTGCCTTCGCTAGCTAACTGTCAGTCAATTCGCGATTGATGAACCCCGAATATCGTTAACAGATCGCTACCTAATCGGCATTTTTGACTAAAGAATCGATAAACCGCCCCTAAGTCTTTTTTGTATAGGGCGGTCTGTAAATCCGTCGGTTGGTTGTTTTCGTTTGTGCAGAGTTGAATCGTCTTTGTTCCTACTAAGAGATTTAATTTGTTCTGAATATCTGGTCCGTATTTTTCGTCCTGTTAAGTCCTATGTACCCGTTTTTACTCGTACAAGTTATTTTATATACCTCACTTGGGTCTGTTTTTTGCAGTCTTTGGAGTTAGTTTGGTTCTAAGTCTGTTGTCCGTACGTAGTGCAATTTGTATGCCTTCCTTTTGGAAGATGTTAGTTATTCTGCGTACTTTTAGTCCTGCGTATAGGAATGTGCAGCGTCTAGCCAAAGTATGTGTATTTTGTGCTTTTGGAGTCATCTTGTCGTTGTTTGGTGTAACCATTATTTTGTGCGACAGTATTGATAATATCAAGTTCTTTTTAGTGATTTTGTTCGGATAGTGGGATAATGTTTAGTTTCCGTCATGTGTTTGAATGCACTTAGTTTATGTTGTGGGTGGTTCGATGTAAAGTGTGTACGGTCGTGTCTGTAGCAGTGAGTTTGATAAAACTCTCAACTACTTGGACCTAAACATCACACGAACTACACTACGACATTTTTAGGACCTTCCACGCATCTCTTTTTTCTGGGCTATCACGGCTTATATCTCCGTTCAACAGATACGTACAGAAATAATTACGGAGGCTAAATGTGGGTATGAGTGCCCAGAAGACACTGTAAGATTGACGAAATTTAATGGATCTGTTACTCTGGAAATTACGGAAATGTTCAAAAAAACATTATATTCGACACATTTTGAGTTTTATCTCTGTTCAGCGGACTGCCAGAGGAACATTTATTAAGAACAATATACAGGTATTAACTATTTGAAAACACCCTGTGAGTTTGGTGAAATACGTTGAAGCGGTTTTACGGAAACACGTAAAAAACATATTTTGCTTCATAGGCCTATATCTCCGTTCAGTAGAAATACATATGAAAAAATAACTGGTGCGTTGCAACACACAACTTTCCTTAGCTCCTCGTCAATTCACTTGTGTACAAGGGATTTTCTACTTACGCAATTCATTTATCGCTCAGTTCATTTGAACTTGGTCAAACATCACTTCACGGCGGCTTAAAGCAGTAGCGCTCACAGTTCGGGAATTTATTGTGCTGCTCGTACTCATTTCCGGACCATTATTGAGCAATTGATACACCACGAATTAATGAGGCTGTAAACACGATTTTTTTTTTGTAGAGGATAATAATCACTTTTGCGGAGTTATTGGGTAAAAACTGTTAGAACTGGTAGGTAGTAAGCGAAACGGTGGTAGTTGAAATTCCAGAATTTCTGGAATGACCCCCATATATCTTGTGAGTGCTTTTAAACGGTTACCGTATAGGTATTGGATTTGACTACTACACCAATTTTTTTAAAACATTCTAGTAACATTCCAGCGGAGTTTATAAGGAACAAACCGCGCTAAAAACGATTTTCGTCGAAAACTTTGATAATTTATTGTGCTGCTCTCGTCATTTTTCCGCCAATAGGAATTTCATGGTATAATTGCCTTATCGAGAGCTATCAGTATAAAAAATGTAATCAAAATCGTTACAGCCGTTTTTGAGAAAAAAATTTGGTGTTTTGATCACTATGATAACTATAGTTAAACTTCGATGGATTTGGCTCATACCCTTATTTTTGCGTCCCATGGTAACCCGTAGGGTAGACATCAAGTTTCAGCTGATTAGGTACGGTCGTTTTCTCTAAAAACCGCGCTAAAATCGAATTCGTCGAAAATTTTGGTAATTTATCGTGCTGCTCTCGTCATTTTCCCACGGATGAGAATTTTATGGTACAGTAGCCAGATCAGGAGCTATCAATATAAAAAACTTAATCAAAATCGTTGAAGCCATTTTTGAGAAAAAAAATTGGTGTTTTGATCACTATGATAACTATAGTGGTAGAGAGAGATGGAACACCGAGTCCGCCAGATCGAACAGGAGCGTGAATGTACGCACATGGGACGATGTGTGAGAGGCCCAAACAAGCACCCACAGCAGAGCGTCAACTTCCCAAAAACCCTGTAAATTATTACATAATGGTTTATTATTGTCATGAACAGCTTGACCAAGTTTTACTGCTCCCCCATCCCATTCGATTCAGCGTCGAATACTAGTAAACCATACGAAACATGACCTGACTACAATGGAACTACGGAAACAAAACGTCTGATGATTTTGCCCAGTCGGGTCGGGGAAATTGGAACGGGGGCGCTTCGAGCGAATGCGGCGTCGTTGGAAGGCGAGCAAGCGAGCGGGTGGTTTTTTAACGAGACGGGCGGGGAGGGAGGGAGTACAAACGACGAAACGTTGACTTCCGCTGTAGTTCCCGCGTTGTACTGCGTTTCGTTAATTTTTTTAACCGTTTTTTGCCCATAACATTCATGGGCTTCGTCCGATCGGATTGCCGAGATGGCGGGCACAACTAGATACCAAATGGGATTTTTGTGCAAAGAACGAATTTTTTAGACCTCGTTAAAGGCACAAAACGGCCCGGACGGCGGACAGACATTGCAACTTTGGAATCTCCATGTCTTGAAACGAAAGTATCAAATTTTGAGGGGGGGTTGTAAAAAATTTTTCGTGACCGAAAACATAGGGTTATTATTCAGAATGAATAATAAACCAAAACCAGCGAGTAGGTCAGCTTTGGGAGAAAGTACCTAAGGAGGCCTGTAGACCTAGGACCACGCTGCTTCCAGTCAAGGAGGTTGCTCCAAGGCATCTCGTTGACGCCTATAGTCCGCACTCGGGATTCACCAATGATGAAACCCACACTATCCCCGACCATGAGGATGTAACCTCCACAGGACAGCAGGTTGCTCCATCCAGTTATACACAGGCCAAAGTATTCAGGATCATCAGCTTGAGCCCAAGTGCATTCGGCTTTTTTCATGTTATCCCGCCAGGAAGTCCAAGAGCTGCCCATTCTCCAGACAAAGGGATTAAGTTCGGTTTAACTTCCAACGACAACGGATTTCCCCTTTTGGACTTCCCAACTTTCCAAAATGCCCTTCCCACCTTTCCAAAATGATTTACCACCTTCTCCAATACACACAGCTCTGCCCGTCTCCCAGTGCTCACACACACATTCCTCTATCAACTCGCAGCCCAGTCATCATGCTGCCGGGAAGTCCGAGAACTGCCCGTTCTCTAGGGAAAGGGATTAAGTTCGGTTTAACTTCCAATGACAACGGATTACCCCTATTGGACTTTCTAACTTTCCAAAATGACTTCCCTCCCTCGATTTACCTCTTTCTCCAATACACACAGCTCTGCCCGTCTCCCAGTGCTCACACACACATTCCTCTATCAACTCGCAGCCCAGTCACAGCTCATCTCACTCTCTCTCCCAGCTACAGTTTCCCCCACCAGTTCACGCATATTCCGAGTCCCCTTGTGTCGCCCTTATATATCCAAACTCAAATCAATATTAATTTCACGTGTAACACAGTCCTTCCGTGTTGAACAAGGCGAATGAATGGTTAACTGAACGTTTGCTAACTCTCAATGTAAAAAAGAGTAAATTTATGGCAACTTCAAGCGCCACGCAACGATGCTGTTTAATAATGCCACCCACGCAGGGCCCTGTGCTTGTCCCCCTTTGTGAATATAAATATCTGGTGGTGACTATTGACGACAGGCTCTCCTGGGGAAAGCATGCGGACTCAGTGGTTCGGAACCTTAGTCAATTCACCCGCATATTTTATAATATTAAGCAAGTGCTGGGCGGAAAGACCTTAAAAAACCGTATTTTATTCCCTCGTACAGTTCGTACAGCAATATGGCGTTATCGCGTGGGGAAGAGCACCGAGTTCTCACTTAAATAAAATTTTGTGGAATCGAGAAAGCCATCTTGGCATTTATGGCCCGTAAACCACGCAGATATATTTCCGCTGAACCTTGCCTTCTCTCTCAAGCAGCTCTTCGCGAGGAACCTCCTGCTTTTCTTCATTAGTACGCTACTCTGCTTGTGACTACCACAAGGTCAGCTCAAGGCCATTACTCTACTAGATTTACTCTTCAGGGTCACATAGTCAATCCCCCGGGTCGCTACCAACGAACCAAATACAAAAAACTAATTTTTTCATGGGTTATACTGAAAGGGTATGATTTTTTTGAAACGAACTTGAAAAGTGTATACTTCCATTACGTTTCTCACGTATTTTGTTCCTCTTTTTTTCTCTACGGGAATGCGGCTATTAGTAAGATTGTCTTTTCCACTTAGTAATTACGTCCTGTTTTTATTTTGAGTCCATAAACTGTACATAATTATTATTTTCTTAACAAATAAATTGCAGTATCGTGTGCGTAACAAATCGTTCCCAACACCACCTTTTAATGTCTTATTATTACAAAAAATTAATAATGAATCTCTCTCTCTCTCTTTCTCTTTTCAAAACAGCTGTAAAGGTTTTATTGAAGTTCGTTCGAGCGACTAGAACAACACAATACGAGCACGTGATCAAAACCTTTGACGAAAGGATTTTAATGAAGTTTTTCCAGCTCGCTTGATACAAATACAATTAATAATAATCGAGTTGGTAGTCTTATGAGCTACATACGTAATGGTGGTTTAATAACGGTTATGAAATAATTAAGGGCAGCGTACGAAATTCCGGAGTTAAAAACGTCGTTTCTGGAACTTAACTTTTTTCGCCATGCGCCCACGATAATTACCGAACTACGAACTTAAACCTTTTACAAAATATCTGGTGCGTTGCAACACACAAATTTCCTTAGCTCTACGTCAATTCACATGGCTAATTCTATTTAATCAATTCATTTACCAAGCAGTTCATTTGAACTCGGTCAAACAATACTTCACAGCAGCAGAAAGCGGTAGCGCCTACAGTTCTCCAATTTATCGTGCTGCTCGTACTCATTGCAGGACCATTATTGAGCAATTCGTATACAGAAAATTAATGAGGCTGTAAACACGGAATTTTTGAAGGAGGATAGTAATCACTTTTGCAGAGTTATTGGGTAAAAACTTTTAAAACTGGTAGTAAGCGAAACGGCAGTAGTTGAAAATCAGGAATTTCTGGAGTGAGCCCCATGTATCTCATGAGCGTTTTTAAACACTCGCCCTATGGGTATTGGATTGGACTACAACACGACTTTTTTTTAAACATTCTAGTAACATTCCAGCGGAGTTTAAAAGGAAAAACCGAGGCAAAAACGCTTTTAGTCGAAAATTTTGATAATTTATTGTGCTGCTCTCGTCATGTTCCCACGAATGAGAATTTTATGGTATAATTATCCTATTATGAGCTACCAATATAACAAATTAAATCAAAATCGTTGGAGCCGTTTTTGAGAAAAAAAAAATTGGTGTTTTGATCACTATGATCACTATAGTTAACTTTCGGTGGATTCTGCTCATACCCTTATTTTTGCGTCCCATGGTAACCTGTAGGCTAGACATCAAGTTTCAGCTGATTTGGTACGGTTGTTTTTTCTAAAAATCGCGCTAAAATCGATTTCGTCGAAATTTTGATAATTTATTGTGCTGCTCTCGCCATTTCCCATGAATGGTAATTTCATGGTATAGTTGCCATATGGAGAGCTACCAATATAAAAAATTTAATCAAAATCGTTAGAGCCGTTTTCGAGAAAAAAAATATTTGGTGTTTTGATCACTATAATAACTATAGTGAACTTTCGGTGGATTTTGTTCATACCCTTATTTTGGCGTCCTATGATAATTTGCGGGCGAGGTATGAAGTTTGAGCTAATTTGGTACGGTGGTTTTCTCTAAAAATCGTTCACACACACACACAGACCATTTTCCCAAATAGCGTTTTTCGGACTCAAGAGGTTCTGAAACGTAAAGATCTGAAGAAAACTCAAAAAAAAATTTCAGGCGATTACATAACTTTCCTTTCTACTTCGTAGAGCCAAGGAAAGTAAAAATAGTTTTGACAGTCGGATGATTTTCCTGTTCAACGGGCAGTCGACGAAAGTCCTGTCGTGAATAGAAGCAATCCAATAAATTTCTACCAATTTCTACGTTCCACCAACTTCCGATTATAAAACGGATGAAATACATATTTGATTATTTGCGATAGTCATTAAAATGGCTCAACGCTCGCGGGGCTGAGGTTATTTACGTGACGGGAACCAGATATTTTCGAACGGAGTTAAATGGGGAATCAGTGACAGTTGAGGCGATAACGTTCCAAAAAGCACGCCGACAGCCTAAACGAATTCTGTCCGAATGCTTTTATTCGGATTAGCGAGAACGAGCGGCTGCCCCGTAGTGGCCGTTGCCTCAACGTTATGAAACGTGTTTTACAGGGAAATTGAATTCGTTGGAAGGAAGTTGGCTCGCCCTACACAAAGCTTGCTTTAATCCCTTTAACGTTGTTTAGCGACCGCCCAACCCAGCGACCTCAACTCGACCTTAACGTCATTTATGCATTTGCTTATAAAAACTTTGGTTAAACGTAAGAAAGGGGGAAGGGGGCAAAGTGAGTTAGCGGGACCTTGCAAAATCAGCCGAGTTTTCTCGGAGGAAAAATGAAATTCCGTTTGGAAGATGCTTCTCGTGTTAGAGAAAAATAAAAAATACGTCGACTTCCCCGGGCTATTCGCATAACCCGAAATAATTTGATTGGTTCTCTCCGCCGAGCTTATCCGAAAATGTATGATGTGAATCATCACACAACTTTCCTCAATCCTTTGAAGAGGGTTTGCCGGCGCTTGACACATGGTCGTTTTTTGGTTTAAGCTCAAGGCCCATTAATAACGAATTATCTGTGTTTTTTGGGGGCAATAAGTTCCCTTCGAGAGAATATTCAAAAATAAAATATCTGGTGCGTTGCACACACAACTTTCCTTAGCTTTACAACAATTCACTTTGTACATGGCTAATTCTATTTTATCACTCAGTTCCTTTGAACTTGGTCAAACAACACTTCACGGCAGCTGGAAGCAGTAGGGCTTACAGTTCCGGAATTTATTTATTGTGCTGCTCGTACTCATTCCAGGACCATTATTGAGCAATTGGTACACAGAAAATTAATGAGGCTGTACACGAATTTTTTGTAGAGGGATAATAATCACTTTTGCAGAGTTATTGGGTAATAACTGTTAGAACTGGTAGTAAGCGAAATGACAGTAGTTGAAATTCAGGAATTTCTGGAGTGAGCCCCATGTATCTCATGAGCGGTTTTAAACACCTCACACTCTGGGTATTGAATTGGATTACAATACCAATTTTGTTTAACATTCTAACAACATTCCAGCGGAGTTAATAAGAAAAATAAACCGCGCTAAAAACGCTTTTCGTCGAAAATTTTGATAATTTATTGTGCTCCTCTCGTCATTTTCCAACGAATGGGAATTTTATGGTATAATTGCCTTATCAAAACGTTTCAACATAAAAAATGTAATCAAAATCGTTAGAGCCGTTTTTTCAGAAAAAATTTGGTGTTTTGATCACTATGATAACTATAGTTAACTTTCGGTGGATTTTGCGTCCCATGGTAACCTGTAAGCTAGACATCAAGTTTCAGCTGATTTGGTACGGTTGTTTTCTCTAAAAACCGCACAAAATTCGATTTCGTCGAAAGTTTTGATAATTTATTGTGCTGCTCTCGTCATTTTCCCATAGGTGGGAATTCTATGGTATAGTTGCCATATTGGGAGCTATCAATATAAAAAATTTAATCAAAATCGTTAGAGCCATTTTTGAGAAAAAAAATATTTGGTGTTTTGATCACTATGATAACTATAGTCAACTTTCGGTGGATTTTGTTAAAACCCTTATTTTGGCGTCTCATGGTAACTTGCCGGCGAGATATGAAGTTTGAGGTGATTTGGTACGGTGGTTTTCTCTAAAATTCGTTCACAGACACACAGACCATTTTCCTAAATAGTGTTTTTCGGACTCAGGAGGGTCTGAAACGTAAAGATCGGAAGAAAACTCAAAATTTTTTTTCAGCCGATTACATAACTTTCCTTTCTACTTTGTAGAGCCAAGGAAAGTAAAAACGCTGCGTGTAACGGTTTATTATTCTCTAGCACAGTTTTGTACTGACTAAAGTCTCACACTTCCGAGCCCCATTTCATTCGATTGCGCTTTAAAAAATACCAGTAAACGATACGAAACACGACCAGACTACGAAAATGGCGTATTCCGAGGGCAATTGGCACGACGTGACGAGTCGAGCAGATGGGTAGTTGGAGTGAGACGAGAATGCAAATGACGAAATGATGGTCCCGCTAATAATTACTGTTATATCACTGTTTTCAGTCCAGACGCAGTCGCACGCTTCTGAGACTCATTTGATTCGACCCAGCATCGAAAAATACCTACAAAATTATACCAAACACGACACAATGACGATAAAACTGTCAAAAATGCGTGTTTGTTAATTGTTTTAATTATTTTTTGTTCATAACAACTGTTCGGTGCAGGCTGAATTATTTGGAATTTTGAGCTCGGGACCTCTGCACTTGCCCCTGACGGGAAGTCGTCGTTTCCGGCCTTCCTCGAACGCCGAGTCCTCTGACCTCAAGCCCTTTGTTCGTTCGCTGCAGGGAAAGTCCAGCCTGCCTCTTCTTCAGTTCAGCTATTTCCCTCAGCCATCTTTTCTTTTTCTGGACTTCCCAAAATGCCCTCTTCCCGCCCCTCAATTTACTTCTCCAACACAACACACAGCTCTTTCCAATACTCAGACATCTCCCAGTTCTCGCGATTGACATTCATACCTCAGGTCTCGCGCTCATACATCAACTATTGTGCTACTCCCAGCTCTACTGACTCTCGCCACCAGTTCACGCATTCAAAGAACGAAGTGACCGTGTAATCAAAACACGTGTATTAACCACGCGTATCAATACTGTCCCTATATCTCGTTTAATTCGTGTGCCATTTTCTCACTCTTTTCGTGCACCTGACAACAACCATGGAAAGACTCAACCCGATTTGCTCCGAACTGTATTTACAACAATGCGAATCAGTGAACGTAAATTCGCTGTCGTGATAACATTTCCCGATAGAAGCCGCAAGGGGAACCACAAATTCCTACTCCTTTCCAGCCACTCTGTACATTGATGTTTGGGCGATAAGTTTCGGGAAATTCGCTTGTCAAGTTTATTAGAACGAAAGAAATCACTCGTTTTTCTATGAAAATTTGCACTTTATGGTCGCGGTTTTAATTGAAGTTAATTCTACGGGGGATCCGGCGTTGATAATATTCGAGGCGGAAGATAAACATTAATCGGAAGCCGCGGGCTCAGGAGAGAGCTTGAAGGATAGGGGAACTTGACTACCAGGAGAGGCTCATTGATTACAAAGCCCCTCTCCATCTTATCCCTCACACCCGGATATAAAGGGAGGTTGTTAGGCGTTTAGCAAAAGAAGAGACCGTCTCTGCAAAGTTAAGAAAAAAAGACAATAGGCTGCTCATGTCAAGTCGAACAAGAGAAGTGACAGGTTGAAGAGGCATTGTCACTCTACTCCCCTTGCGGCCAAGTGGTGCGGCCTCATTACGAGGCTACGCTTAAACTTCCAATTAGTGATTCAGTCCATTAGGCCTTGACTATAAAACAACTTGCCATCGCTCTGACGGGGTTGACGTCGGTGAAAACGGAACCTCGGGCTCAGACTCGTTAATTATCGCAGTTCTCAGCCCGATCGAATCCAAATTATTCAAACGAAAGAAGTTGGCGAATTTCAAGAACTTTCTGACGAGGAATACTATCAATTTAAGTAGCAACAAGTCAGTTATTCCTGTCGTTCTGAAAACGTCCAACACGAACCCGTCACCGCCTCAAAATGGAAGTCAACAAGTTCCACTAATAGTTCGCGACGTACTGTTTCCATACAAACCTTAGCGAGAATTACGCGGTAAGATGAATCCAAACTAAGAAAAACATCAGGTGCGACGCATCACACAACTTTCCATTGCCTCGCTTGCATCCTGCGATTTCCTTGACTCAAGCAACTAATCAGAACTACGTTCTACGTGGAAAACTGATGGCGGTTAGTGTTCCGTAATTTATTGTGCTGCCCCTACTTGCGCCACGACCATGATTCAGCAATCAGTCCACGGATAATTTATGAAACTGTCTACGCGACTTTTTTTGAGAAGGATCGTGTTCGCCGTTTACGAGTAATTGAGTAAGGACTTTCAGAAACTGTATCTAGTGTAACGGCGGGAGTTGAATTTCTGGAATCGCTCCTATACACGTATTGAAGCAATTGGGTTACATCCGCCGGTAGGCAAATTACTAAAGTTAACGTCCCTGTTAGGTAAGTCCGTCTCCTCTGGCTGGTTAGATACTATGGGCGAGCGCTTTCAGTACTACGACCAACTGACTGACTTAACGGCCAGACGATGATGTCTTTACATCGAAAGCGCTCGCCCACAGTATCTCACCAGCCAGAGGAGACGGACTCACCTAACAAGTACGTTTACTTTAGCTTCTATACACCTTTTGAGCGTTATCCAGCGTTTATGGAATAAGAATTTGGTTGGGCTACCGCTTCAATGTTTCTGAAGATTCTACTAATATTTGAGCAGAGTTTAAAAGGAAATGAGGTGCCGCACATGACAGAACTTTCATCAGTTCTACGTCAATTCACTTGCTTACGTGTTTTGCTAATAACTTTCAAAACCACCAAAAATGTCGTGTCATGCCAAATACCAAACTCCCGCACAACTTACCTATTAGATATACTATATATTTGATAGTTTTGAAAGTTAGCGAACTGTTAGTTGACTAGTAGGATAAAACCCTGCAATACAATGAACTACGGAAACTAAATTTTCCCCAGGCGCCCGTGAACGTCTGTAGGCATTTATGTTCCGATGTAGGGGTGTGCGGAGGAAGTGGCCCCAACCTTCCTCCGCCTCGTCGGGCAAAAAGAGTCGGGGAAATTGGGACGGGGACTTCCAGCGAACCCTCGGCAATTAACACGACGTTGCGAGTCGAGCGGGGGTTGTGAGGCGAGCGGGCGGGTGATTTTGATGAGACGGGAGGGAGGGAGGGAGTACTAATGACGAAACGTTGACCTCTGCTGTAGTTCCCGCGAGTTCTTTCAATTGGTTGACTCTAATAATTACTGTAATTTCCCTATACGCAGTTGTACACGTCTGATACTCATTCCATTCGACCCAGGATGTAAAAATACCTTGAAAACGATACGAAACACGGCGTATTTGCGATTATACTGCGTTTTGTTAATTTTTTAAACCATTTTTTGTCCATAACAACCATGGGCTTCGTCCGATCGGATTGCCGAGATGGCGGGCACAACTAGATACCAAATGGGATTTTTGTGCGAAAGAACGAATTTTTTAGAGTATGTTAAAGGCACAAAAGGCCCGGACGGTGGACGGAGATTGCAAATTAGGAATCTCCATGTCTTGAAACGTAAAGTATCAAAGTTTGAACCATCCCGTTCGATTCAGCATCGAAAAATATCAAAATGAAACCGAAAAAAAGGTCGAAAAGAACTGAATCGTAATATTAAAATAAACAAAAAAAAACTAAAGTATCTAGAAAAAACTGAATTTTAATATGAAAACATGCACGCTAAATACTAATATCAAAATGTAACCAAAAATCTATGGAAAACAAAAACAAAATGAGAATGAAACGAAAGAATCTAAAAAAATTGAATCGTTTTAAAACCAAAAAAAAGTGAAACGAACGAACAATTAAATAAATAAACCAAAAATAAGCGAATAATGAAAAGTTCAATCGAAGATAACAGATATTTTGCTAACAGAAATAGTTGTGACGGAGGGAAACAGTCATTCGTGGAGGTGAAGACGAGAACAAGGCAATCGGACCATAAAGAGACAAATCGTAGTGCCAAAGGTTATATACGAAACACGAGCGCTTCCTAGAGGAAGCAAAAAACCGGCGCCTGTAAACGTCTGATGATTTTGCCCCGTCGGGTCGGGGAAAGTGGGCAAACCCGTTGCGAGGCGAGCGGGCAGCGTTGCCAGTCCAGCAGGCGAGCGGTTTTGTTGAGACGGGCAGGAGGGATGGAGTACAAACGACGAAAGTTGACTTCCGCTGTAGTTCCCGCGTTGTACTGCGTTTCGTTAATTTGTTTAACCGTTTTTTGCCCATAACAATCATGAGCTTCGTCCGATCGGATTGCCGAGATGGCGGGCACAACTAGATACCAAATTGGATTTTTGTGCGAAAGAACGAATTTTTTAGACTACGTTAAAGGCACAAAAGGCCCGGACGGTGGACGGAGATTGCAAATTAGGAATCTCCATGTCTTGAAACGTAAAGTATCAAATTTTGAGGGGGGATTGTAAAAAATTTTTCGTAACCGAAAACATAGGGTTATTATTCAGAATGAATAATAAACCAAAACGAAGGTGATGTGTACATTTAACTTATTTAAATTTGAAACTAGCTATTAACTTCTGGTAACTATCGCTGGATATGTTGACTGGAATGGAAGTACTTCATAGCAACGAGAAAAAGCTCGCACGACTAAATGCAAACAATAAATAATTTAATTACTTGATTCCCTGTGTTTCAAGTGAGAATCGATGAAGGGCAGTCGGCAAGCTTCATCTTGGCATCACGAGTGGTGAAAATTAGGAAGAGCGCGCGGATAATAGGATGAGTTCTGGAAATCCGCTTTGGTATCTTTCCTAGTAGATAAACACGAATAGCTGATGGTAATGAGGATCCATTCTAGAGATTGATCAGCTTGAAGAAAAGTTTAAAAACGACTGGTTGAGGTTGGAGGAAGATGAGGGAGCACATGATCGTGCGAGAAGGAAGAAAAACTCATAATAATCGCTGAAAGCACGAGTGATCTCTCCCTTGGAGATTTATCGCCCAAGTAACGAGTTAGATCGAGTGGGAAAACAAAAACCCCCCCCACACACGCCACGCAGTTGGTAAAGGATTACCCAGGGACGTACCTCCGGCAACAGCCCTCAACCGGGAGAGACAGGCTAAATGACAATCTGCTGTACCTCTGCAGGTGGATGCTGAGCGAGTGTTCTCACGTGCTAGATAAACTACAATCTCCATGACGTTCATGAACGACAGAAATAACCCTCTTAACGGATCGTAAGGATTCAGGAACGGCCATTGTGAGAAGAAACCCGAAGAAACATTCTGGTCTCTAACTAGTCAATACTTACATACTCTTTCATTCCTTTGACAGTTCATAAAACAGGGATAACAACCAAACTGTGTCGAAAATCAAAATTCCCAGAGTAAACTCAAAACCGAATTTACGTACATTTTGTTTGCCGTAACTATTTCTGTTACATTCCTTCGTACGTAGGTGAATTCACACACGCCTGTATACTCGATCTATCACCTATACCCAACAAATTCTTGTAACAGTGTGCGCCGTGGAAACATTCACGTCCATCTTGAGCTCTTCGCAGTTCGAACGAAATGTTCACCAGGTGCTGCTGTTGTCAATCTTCTCAGAATAATTTAAAGAGGATTTCACGAAGAGGCAAAACGTCGAGTTAACACTTACGGAAATCGGTTAATTGACGTCAACGAAGTGATTTTGCAACTTCTTAAAGGGTTCTCAATTCGTACTTCGAGCAAACCTTTGAATGACAAAGAGTAATTAAAAAGAGTTGATCTTTGGAAGGTAGGACCGCAAATGCCACTGAAAATGTCAGCGGTAAGTGGCCTTTTGACCAGCCGTTATAAACCAAAGATGCAGGCTGACATTTTGAGCCGCTTCATACCATTAGCTCCCCTCATTTCCCCTAATTATCGGCAATCTATCCTCTAACCCTCATTCTGATTCATACCCTTTGCAGTTATAAAATGATATGTAAGAGGAGGTCGTTAGGGCGAGAAGCTAAAACGGCAGATATGTGAATTGTCACTCTTCAGAGGAGCGTTTTTTTTTTAAGCCAGTGCCAAAACATAGGCAGGACTATACCGGTATGAGAGTCGGTACGTTTGAGAGATCCGTTTGGAAGACGAGTAACATAAACCTCTGTTCCATCTGTTTTCCACATATTGTGTCGTTGATTAGCTGATATATAGGAAGGATTCAGGTAACTGGTGATCGAAAAAACGGTAACTTCGTAATGTGACTATCTAATACAAAAAATGCTGTAACGTGAAACGTGGCAAGAAGAAAAAGGTTAACATAGTGTTACCCGTAGTGGAGGATTTGACATGGACACCACATTCTCCCCCACTAATCTCAAGAATCCAATATTAACAAGAATAATAACAAGTACAAAAAACTAGATTTCAGAAAGTAGATGGGTACGTAAGAGCCTTCTAACTCATCTACACGGAAATTGAAAAAACATCATCTGGGGTGAGCACTTAGGGCAAAATCACATTTGGGTCCCTGTATCTTGCTGGAAGACGACGGGGTCGGACAGGCCGTACAATAGGTCTCTGTGGTGTAGACGGCACTGGAGTAGGACCTCTTGATGCTGGCGAGTAGTGCTGCGGTGTAACTTGCGTGCGTTCAGAGCTGTGTGATGGCAGGAAGTGATCACTCTGATAGGGAAGCCGTGGAGCCGCAAAAGATTGGGAAGGACCAAAAGTAACACTTTTCTTTGGCTGAACAAGCGTACTCCGCAACTGATTTATGTGCCTCTTTACTTTCCTTCCTGAGACATCCAACTGGACAAGATAATGACGTCGTCCAAATCTCTTCAGCACCCTACCAAACTCCCAAACTGAGTCATTCCCTTTAAAAATTCGAACTTGCTTCACGAGCAGTGAAGTTGTACACGTCTGATACTCATTCCATTCGACCCACGGTGTAAAAATACCTTGAAAACGATACGAAACCCGGCGTATATGCGATTATACTGCGTTTTGTTAATTTTTTTAACCATTTTTTTGTCCATAACAACCATGGGCTTCGTCCGATCGGATTGCCGAGATGGCAGGCACAACTAGATACCAACTGGGATTTTCGTGCAAAAGAACGGATTTTTTAGACCACGTTAAAGGCACAAAACGGCCCGGACGGCGGACGGGGGAATCCCCATGTCTTGAAACGTAAAGTATCCAATTTTAAGGGGGGGGGGGGGGTTGTAAAAAATTTTTCGTGACCGAAAACATAGGGTGATTATTCAAAATGAATAATAAACCAAAAGAATGTTGCCGAATCCGCCGCGGCTCTCAACTTTTTAGAACAGTGAATCCAAAGAAACCAGACGTGAAATCGCCCGAACAACGGCTGCAGTTCGTGCAGTTCCTTTGCTAAGTTGAACAAAATCGCACGATAAATGTTCGGTACACACACAAAATCTGGTTTGTATAGAAGATGGTATCATCCCTTTCGATTTTTTGATGAGATGAGGTGAACAGTCATGTCAGAACCAGTTCTATCACATCTGGTAAAGGCTTCACTTTATTTTGCTAGCGTTTCGAGTATTGGGCGAGGGGTTTTGCGTCTTCTGTATCGTAACTGGGGGAGATTTCGGGCCGTTTGTTCTACAGTTGGATTGAGGTGGAGCGCCTTGCAGCTGTGCAATCTGGTGCATCCTCAACGGTAGGTAGAATTGAGTTGAGGACGTACCAGGGCGGACCAGTAGCTACTGTATTGCTTGCGCTTCTTCATTTGTGATCCTGAGGCAGAACTCAAAATCTACAATTGTGGATCCACAGCGGACGTATAGGGGGCGCGTGAACTAATCTTTTGTGACGCAGAGGGAGGCGAGAGTTGACAGAAATGACGAATTTTAGCTGCTTTGCCGAAGTTTGTGCTGCAGTGACTTTCTGTGATTTTTAGTGGTCCAGTTAAGTTACCATAAACACCAAAGTTGAGTTGATGTGGTTCTCAATGAACCACGTTTTTCCGCTCGAAAGGCAAATCATAAAAACACGACTCTTTGTCTCAACCGATTATGAAACTTTCCTTGCAACTTCGAAATGATGTGGAAAGTAATTATCAGTAGATCATCATTAAAGTTTGTGAAATCCCTACCATTTCTCCTGACGTCGAACGAGAAAACGAATTTTCTCTCAACCTCTGCGCTGACTCGTGAGACTTCCAAAAAATGAGAATTCGTTGGATTCGCCGGTCCAAACGACTCGACCGAAGAAAAAGTCTGTTGAAATCGGTTCGTTGCGCTGCTCGGCGTCTGGAAGCCGAGAGAAAATCTTCAGTAAATTAGATTGAGTAGTTACCGGTTACTTCATGAAAGCGAAGTTAATGTGGGTTAGTCCATGAGGCTGGTGAGGCACTGATTGCTTAGATTTGAGGTCGGTTGGAAGGAGATAAAGCACGGTTGAAGGGCTCCCTAATGAAGGAGGATAGCGATCGCTTTGTCCCCCATTTACCCTCTACCTAACTACTCTATTGAAATTTCCCATTGAATAACAACGCTTCTCCGTACACCTTCTCTCCCCTTAAACACGACCGCCTACCGGCTAATTGATTCGTTGCATGGAATTTCAATACATATTCAGCATCCGGGCGCTAAATATCAAATTACCAAGTTGTAGCGGATGTCAATCGATAACGCGTTTAGCGCCGTGAGAACGAATCCCGTTTCCTCGAATTGCAAGAAGAGGATGCAAACCGCATTGTGGTAGGACGTCATATATTGCGGACCAACTTCAACCAGTCGACTCTTGACTTTAATGAAGTCTCAAAGAGAGTGATGAGGGGCTGTCCAGCTTGTGGTGACTTTAGGTATGAAGGGCATCAAACGACCAGACTCATCAGTTTTCAATCAAGCGAACAAATATACAAGCACGCTTCTGATTTTGGTCATGAGGGCTTCTTCTTTTGTAACGTAATGCGAAGTAGAACGTGTGTGGATATTGTGGATTTGTGTTCGACCGAAAGGGAGCACAATGACACAAGTAAATTACTACAGTAGTTAAGAGTAATCAATTAGAAATAAATTAGTACTGTGGTTATTTGGTCTAAAGGATGTTTGGCAACTAGAAGCAACTGAGGAGTAGCGGAAAACGCCAGCTACAGCAAGGAGCTGTGGAAAACGTAGCTTCAATGAGGTGCTACAGCTAAGGTAGCAGTGCTAGTAGATGGCCATTTAACGCAGTAGTTTCTGTTTTTAAACACTGTCTGTGTTGTCAATCGGTCTATGCACTGGGTGAATGCGTTTTGCCATCGGTTAAACTCGACTTTTGTAAGATCAATCAACAGATTACTACAGTTTCAAAAATTCAAGAAGAAAAAAAAATTTTTTTTTAAATAATGACAAATCTAATAGATGGCCACTTGAGATAAATGAAAAATCAGTAGATGGCCTTTTTTTACTAGTAGTTGCCCACCCTGTTTCAATGCTTTATTCTGTGTCCGAACTAAAAATAAGCCTTATAGAATGCTTCATAAGAAATGTATTTATTTATTTAGAAAAGATTCAGTCTTGAAAGTGTTCCATTTCAGGCACATTAAAGAGGTCTCGCGTTTTTCTTGTTTTCTGAGGCTCCTTTATGCTAGTGACGACGTTTTCCCACTCGTATTCACAAACTTCGGGCCGAACTGGCCATTTCCACAGCCTCCCCACTCTCGCCATGGTAGAAATTGAAGCAACAAATGAAAACGCCTTAACAACTACGCCGGGATAGAACCCGCCGTTGTGCCGAACGATGACGAATTCGCCGTTCACTTTTTTCGAACGGATGAGTTAGCTGTCACTATCATCCTCATCCGTTTCTTCATCGTCGATGTTGCTTTCTGCCGATGAGACTTTAACACTTGAGTCAGAAGAATCCGAAGAATAAGATAGTTTTATTCTGGTTTTTTTGGGGATGTCTTGAGACTTGCGGCGCTTTCGATCTTCTCTTTCCAATTTCTTCTGTTCCATCAGTGCATCTTTTTCCGCCTTCTTCCGTTTCCTTTCGTTAGCTCGCTCTAACTTTAGCTTGGCGAGATTCTCCTTCTCTTCCATTTTCCGTTTCAGGTATGTCGCGTAATCTTCTCCAAAAGACAGGGCGGGCAATTTTTCCTTAGGCTTCCTTTTTGTATCTTTGCTCACCACCGTCGGTACATAAAAAAAGTGCTTTTTAAAGGGGCTAGGCGCAGTGCTTGTAGATGATCGAATGTGAAATCGAATAGACAGAAAATAGTAATTGGCCGAAATAATAGTCAGTAGTTGCTCACCCGGCTCATTACTGAAAATTAAAAATAAAACCCAAAAAATGTTAATGCATTTTAATTTTATTATGTTTTCTAGTTAAATAAAAAATAATAGAGCAAAATAAACTTTAAATAGAAAATACTTAGTAGTTGCCGCAATTATTAAATTATTTTGACCAACAGATGCTAGTAATGGGCCACCCTCTACAAACCACAATGTAAACAAAAATGCATTTTTAATTTTTAAAACAAATGCTGCCCAACCCACTAAATCCTAAATCAAAATAATTCAAACATAATAGCATGATTTGACACCAAAATCTATCGAATGATAGACCTCTTTGCTAAACACATTACTTAAGAAATTACCTTGTTTTCTCAGACGACAACCGCTTCAAAAGTAAATATTCGCCATCTTTAATGCCATGGCTACTAACATGACGGCGTCTATTTTGGTAGTTTCTCAAGTGATCACATATGCCTATAAGCTAACAATGCGTAAATAATCTTGAATAAAACTTGTTATGAGCAGTTTTGGGGAAAGTGGCCAACTACTGTTGCATGGCCTTCTACTAGCACCGCTACCTTACTCATTATTATTCAAATCACTAAAAAAAACGGGGAAAAAAATAAAAATAAAAAATCGAATCAGTGACGAATGTTTGGCAAGTTATGAAATCAGTTATCATTAAAGTTAACGTACTTGTTTGGCGAAGTCCGTCTTCTCTCGTCTCTGGCTGGTGATCTTACCAGCAGCGGGCGAGCGCTTTCGATTTAAAGACATCATTGTCTGGCCATTAAGTCTCGGTTAGTCTGGTTTACGCCAGGTATCATCTGCATATTAGGTCATGACAACACCGAAGAAATATTACACGACTTGAACAATATCCACTGGAACATACAATAAATCGTGGACGAAGAACAAAATAAATCTCTTTAACTACTCGGATCTAAAAATCACACGAACCGACAACTACAATACGATAGTTTTAGAAAAACTACTGCTACAGACACGACCAAACACACTTTACATCAAACCACCCACAACATAAACTAAGTGCATTCAGGCGAATACTAAAAACTATCCCACTGTCCAAACAAAATTGCAAATAAGAACTTGCTACAATCAATACTATCGCACAAAATAATGATTAGATCAAACAAACAGTAAACAAATTATTGAGACACACACTTGAAACAAGAAGACCCACAAACACAAAATACACAGACTTTGACAAGACCCTGCACATTTACATACACAAGAACAAAAATATACAGAATAACTAACACGATAGGGTTAATTCCGCCAGTAGGTAAATTATTAAAATTGGCGTTAAAGAATTTTGCATGAATCATGTCACATAGTTCCAAATTGTCCAAAAAACACTCGTATAATTCAATGGACAACATTTTGGTACTGTTAACTTTCTTGAGCCTAGCCTAGTGACTAAAGAGCATTCTGTTGGTTTCGATGTGGCGCTGTTTATAAATTGAACTCGTAACTAAAGACACAAAATATTTATAGCTTGAAATTCTGCCCCTAATTATGCGTTTTCCTTCTTGATAATTAATTGGTATGATTAGTGCAATTTTATGCTATGGTGTGTTTCTACGCGTAATAATTGGATGACACTTTGACAGATCATGTCTTTCACTAAGTGTTTAAAACATCCCCTTGAATTGCACGAGACCTTACTGATGAATCAATCTTAGGTTCATTAGTTAGCACAGGACCACTTTAACGTCTTTTGAATTCACATATTGCTTCATTAAAGCCACTGTAGCAAAATATAACTAGAGACGTCCTCATATTTATTCTTGCTGAGTCCATTGTTACTCACTAGTTTCCAAATATCTGTAGTCAATAATTGAGATTCAAACGAGATGAGAATGTCAGTTCCAGGAATTTCTGTTTGAATTTGTTTCTCAATGATACAAGAGAGGTACAAGATTTAGTTTTCTGAAATTGTTTATATCATTTAACAAGAAGTAAAAAGGGGGTTAGACCCTCGTTTTTACAGTCTTTCGAAATATTAGTTGTATAAATTAAAAAATAGGGGCTTCTCAGGGTTTATTGGCATCAAGTGCATACACGTGAGTTTTGGAGGTCCTTGAGAAGTGGTTCCACATCAAATCGACTTCATTCGCAAATCTTTCTAGTTTTCAGTCATGGAACACAAACTGCCATTGCTGGGTGTGTTAGTGCATGGAAGGAAAAACTTGGAGCTGGAATTTGACAGAATTTCATAATGAAACGAGGGTCATTCATCAGTATTACGTCTAAAGGAGGGCTGCTGCTTTTCCTCTTTGTTGTAGTCGTTGCGAGGCACATTTGCATTTACATCACCATGAATCAAAACGCTATCCTAAAGATATTTAAGAGATGGGATTGAATACTATGTTGAGGCTTCCTGCTTTGCTGGTTTAGTGGAATAAGTGATACATTTTTGGACAGCCAGTGTAACATCAACAAAGGGTTACACTTCTTAGTTTCCTTATCTTAACAACGGTATCTTCTACGCAGACCGTGGTAAGAGTCAAAATGTTCAATATTGCTATTGAGAGTATTGACAGATTGAATGAGAAATGACTACTAAATATTACCGGGTTGTGCTATGGAAGACTGAGTTTGAGCTTATCGTGAATTGGGACAGTGCAAACAGCAAATTGGAAGATGATTTAGTATAAATATAAACGGAGGGTGTGAATGAGCAGTTAATCTGCAACGTCGTCTACAGGAATGCCAACATCAAAAACTGCCCTTCGTGCCAGGCTCTGCACATGAGGATTCTCACAACTTTTCACTGGGCTCACCTGTTCTGCAAGCTTCAGAATATCATCCCTAAAATGCATTGATATCCTCAAGTTGCTACGCTTTTGATGTTTTATATCTCTTTAAAGTGATAGGTTACTTCTGCCAGTTGGTAAATTATTAGCCATTACCGCCACAGGTGCCAGTTTTCCCGTCAAGGCCACATATGTGCCTCTCAGGCACAATACGTGTTTTCATCTTTTCAATTTTTTTTTTTTTTTTTTCGAGTAAAATCAATCATATTCTTACTACTGTTTTATTTTTTACTTGTTATACTTTTATATTGTTCAGATATATATAAGTTAAATGTGTAAAGTCTTAGGGGGACTTTTTAAAAAGAATTTATTTTTTACTTTACAAAAGATTTTAACTTTTACAAATACTTTGCAAATTACGACAGAGGGGGACGCGAAGTTTACAGCAAGACGTCTTAATGAGAACACACCGAGCTGAGCTCGAGTGGGGATACTTAGTGTTTTACTATGACGCAGCGGCTTGACACCTTAGTAATCATTATTATTCCTGTGTATGCTAGTTGGAATAACATAAGCCCTCCCCCCTTAGTTCAAAAAACAATTAAATTGCATTGTGGAACACAATAACAATAGTCTACTGTGAAATTACGTAAGAGTTCCCATTTAGTTTACAAAGTTTTAAAAAAAACAAATACAAAGATTATAAAACAAATTACAATTTGGCACCTTTAAAACTATTTACATATTGCAATACAATAAAGCATTTAAAGCTGTTGAGTTAGGTTGACCTTTCTTCTACTTGGAGTCTATATTTGATAAAGATAAAAATTATGAAAAAGGTACACATGAGGTACAACCCAATTGTCCAAACACTGGGCATGCTAAGTTCTGAGATCACAGATCTCTTCACAAAATGTGTGTTACTGGAAGTTACTGAAGTTAACACAAGGTCCTTTAAATTTATTTCGATCTGCCCGTAAAACATTGTTGATTTTCAGATTGGTAGCACTTATTATTATCGGTTTCCCGAAAGTAGTTTTATGCGCGGCGAACAAAGTATCATTACGGTGGGTAACGCGGCCAATGCCTGGTTTCACTAGAAAAGTTCCACTTAGTGTGATGATTTCCGGTACCTATCTCATCATTAATCGTTATTGCATCTTCGTTTGGAAAAACTAAAAGAAATTGGTTGATCTGCGGTATCAATTTTACGAAATTTTCATTAATTTCCACTTTAACAAATTCGCAGCTTTCTGCAATTTTCCCAGCTTGAATAAAACCTTTGTCACGCGAGTTCTGGTTCCGAAGTTATTAAAATGTGCTGACACAAGATTGGTTGTCCAGGGTTACATTGTTCTTGTAATCCCAAGACGACGGTGGTAGATTTTAAGTGAAATTTAGTACTTGGAATAATACTAAAAAATAACTATTTTCTATTTTAGTTGAATTGGCATTAGGTACTGCAGCTCGAAATCCAAGGGGGTCTACTAATGGAATGTCCAAGAAGTATATGATTTCATTACGGCTAAGGACACATTGCACCTTGATGAGTTAGAATGTTGAGAAATTTCTCATGTTGTGATATAAAAAATCTGGGACCGTAATGTTCTGATAACCTTTAATTCTACATGAAGTTGTTGTGTTCCCAAAATGCTGGTGGAGTCTCCCATCTCTACAAAACGTTAGCGACGCTTCAATGTCTTGAACAATAGTTATTAGAAGGTTTAACATAATTTGAAAATGTTCTAATAAGTCATTGATTTCTTGGGCATGAACTGCTTCCCTGTAGTGGATCTTTGTAAGTATCGAAGTTCTGTTTCTAGCTGATGGTTATTATGATTAATGGTGTCGACTGTTTTGTTGAAGTTTTCCAGCATTGCTGTATTAATTGAGTATAAGGAATTTAATTGCGATTGAAAGTCTTCTTGATTAGCTTTCAAATGATCAATTATTTCGTTATATTTTTTCTCGTCTTCAGTATCCAAGTTTCCGGTCAGGAATTTGATGAGCGATCCCATTCCATTCATCAACCCTCTTTTGATCCTACGATTGTTATTCTGCAGCTCAATGTTTTCTAATTTCTGATCTAATATGTTAAAAGTGTAGTTCAATGATGTAATTAGCATGTCTGTTTCTCGCTGTCGTAAGATCGTCTTTAAGTGCCGTAAGTGTTTGTTCGTAGTTGTTTCTGAATGTGTGAATTTGTGTTCGTAGCCTCGTCCAGTAGGTAGTAGTGTGTCGATGTATGGTAGCCCTCTACTAGCTTGGCCTTCCCCATTGTGGCTGACAATAGGCCTGGATTTGTGGTGACATTCCTGATTTCGAACCCTCGTACGAGCGAGATTAACAAGAGAGAATTCTGAAACATATTAGTTTTCGCGTGCTTGTAAAATTTCTAAACACATTTCCTCCTGAACTTATTAATTTCTTCTACTTCAAAATCTAGGATTGTGTTTCAACATATGACTTGGCAAATTTGCACACGAATACTCCACAATCGTCGGAGCTTGTTTGCTGTGGAATATTGTGAGTTGTATTTTCTGCCAAGTTTCCTGACAATTTGAACCTAATTTGTTCCTGAATTCTTCTTTCAAGTATAGTTCTATGATGTCCATAATATCATTCCCTTCCTGATTCAGAGAATCCAAATATATTATTTTCCTCTCTGGAACGTTTACTACAATTAATCTCCAATGAGATGATTTGAATATTGGGATGAGTAACGTATCCATCTCGAAGATGTCGGTTTTTCGTGAGTAGTTCTTTACTCGTTCGTAACCACCAGCCACGAGGGACACGTATAGAAAACGTGTTGAAGGCGAAGACCTTTGGACTATCTTTGGTTTCATTCATTTTTTCTGAGAGCATTTCGAAATAAAAATTTATCACGTTGTCGTTCAGCCAATTTCGGTGTTTAAGTGTCAAATAAATCTTTTCTAGTTAATTTTAATTTGAAATTTTCTACTAACACCTCACTTTGGTTTAGTTCTTCATCCCATGCCATTTGCACATTCGGTTTTACGTATTTACGGGGTCTTCTGATATTTGCTATGTGAACTTTTTCTTGAGTGTTGGTGGTGTCAGTTCAATTTCGGCAGTTTTCAATTCTTTATTGACTGCTTTAAGGTTCTCTTTGGTGTACCTAGCTTTAGTTTTTTCTTTGATTTGTTTTGTTCACTATAAAAACTTCTTTAGGGAGTTCCGGGATTTCCTCACGACTTTCATTCAATTTTTCAATTACTTTTTCTTTGCCCAATTTACTCCTTTTCATGAACCGTTTCGTAAATGACCTTAACTTTTTCTCGATGTTGGTCTAAGTAATTATTTAATATGGTTTCTCCAGGTCTATTTTACACAGGTCATTTTCCACATGTCCGTTGAGGATTTCGAAGGTGTGAGTTTGGTAGACGAGTGGATACTATTATTGTAGGCTAAGATGGCGTAGCCCATTTTATCCTTTATATTATCTTTTTAAACTCATCTCTATTATTTAGCAATCGGCAGTGTTCAATGATCGTGGAGTGGAAACGTTCTATTAGTCCGTTCGACTCTGGGTGTTGAGAGCTTACGAAATGGATTTTAACTTTGTGTAGGTTTAATAAGTCCTTTACTAACGAACCTTTGAATTTGCGCCATTATCGGCGATAATTATTTTTGGAACACCATGATGGCAAAAAAATTGTATGAGTTTTTTCACTACTTCCAGGCTGTTAGAGGAATTGACTGAGTATGCTTGTGCATATCTGGAGAACGCATCGACTATTGTGAGGAATTTTGAACCCTCAATAGTTAATTTATCCACGTGTAAGATTTCTAGGGGTTTAGTCGGTGTCGGCGTTATATTGCATTTTGGCTTGAGGGCACCGCTCGTATTTACACACTTGACAAAGTTCACAATTATTGACATATGTTTGTACTCGACTTTTTTAAATTGGGCCAAAAATAATTTCTCTTTAATTTCTCGTAAGTTTCTTCAATACCGCGATGATTGGTTTCACCGGTATGATATTGGTCGATTAAATTGTATCTCTCCTGATCTCGTCCAATACGTCTATTAGTAGCTTAGAGCATTTGATGAGCTTGATTTCTGAGTTTTTAAAATTTTTGAACACGATACTACAGAACCGTTCGTAGAAATCTGGTTTGAAATGAATCATATTTCTGTTTTGGGTGTTACAAATGATTTGACAAATTTCTATTACATCCTTTTCTACGTCATTTTTGTTAATTTCAGCAGTAATTTTGTCCTCGACTCAAATAATTTTTCAATCTTTGGTTTCCTTGGTGTTCTATCAACTTCAATCAGAATAATTTGATTTCTACCGTGATTAAGGGGCTGTCCGTGCTTGGAATTGTAGTTCCCTGTTTCCTAAGGCATTGGAGTGAATAGTGTTACCTGAATCGCTAGAATTTGTCAGAACTCTACTGTCATCACCTAGAAATGCAATCATAGATTGTTGATCCAATTCAGAGTTCGTTAGTTCTAAGATTTTCTCGATTTCTTCCGAATCGTTTATAAAATCATCCGAGTTTATGTTTTCAAGGTTGTGAATTGTTTCATTTTGGTTTATTTCCACTCTTGATAGTGCATCTGCGTTTAGGTTTTTCTTGCCCTTTGTAACAAATTTCAAAATTAAATGCTGTTAAATTCCTCCTCCACCTAAAGAGTTTTGAACTTGGATTTTTATTGAATTTAACCATTGAAGTGGTTTGTGGTCCGTGAATATCTTGAACTTTCTACCATACAGATATGGTTTGAAATATTCGACTGCCCAATGGATTGCTACAACACTTCCTTCTCTATTGTTGAATACTTTGTTTCCGTAGTATTCAGAGTACGGAAGCGTAAGCGACAGGTAAATCACCTCCTTTCACGTCCTGGCTTAATACTGCTCCTAAAGCCACGTTACTCGCATCTGTAGTCAAATTGAAAGGTCTATCGAAATCTGGGTACTGAAGTATTGGGTCGTTCATTAATAAAGTTTTACAAGTTTCAAAGCTTCAGCGTAGTCTGGGTCACTGGTATTGATTTTTGCATTCTTTTTCAGCCTAAGAGTGAGTGGTTTTGTTACGTCCGCTAAATTTTTTTATAAATTTTCTATAGTAACTAAGTAGGCCTAGAAATCCTTTGATTTCTGTAGTGGTTTTAGGTATAGGGTAACTTTATGGCAGCAATTTTCTTCGGGTCAGGCTTTACTCCCTCAGGTGTAACAAGATGGCCCAGGTAGTGCACCTTGCATAAAAGTTGGTTTTGTCAAGTTGGACTTTTTAGGTTTGCACGTTTCAGTCGTTCGAACACTTTACGTAGACTACATATGTGTTCTTGTAGACTCGTGGAGTAAAACCAGTACATCGTCGAGGAAAACAGTGCAGATTTCGTTCTGGATTCCTCTGAGGACGTTGTCCATCATTCGTTGGAATGTGGGTGGTGCATTTTTAATCCGAACGGCATCCGGAGTGAACTCCCAATGACCGTTTTCAGTTGAAAAGGCAGTCTTCTCGACGCTATCAGGGTGCATCTCGATTTGATGGAACCCTGATTTTAAGTCTATTGTAGAGAAGTACTGACACCTTCCAAACTTATCGAGTAGCGAAGAAATGTCAGGCAGGGGGCACTTATCGTCCACTGTTTTTGCATTGAGACCGCGAAAGTCAATGACCAGCCTATACTTTTGTTTTCCAGAGTTGTCGGTTTTCTTGGGACTATCCAAATTGGGCTATTCCACGGACTGAAACTTGGTCTTATTATTTGCTGGTCCACCATTTCATTAATCTGTTTTTGACCTCGTCTCTGTAAATTTCCGGATATCTGTAGTTTCTGAGTAGACGGGAATTTCATCCGTTGTACGAATAAAATGTTTGACATTATTTGTGAAGGTTAATGGGTCTCTGCTGGATTGAAATATTTCTTTGTATTCGTAAATTAACTTCATAATGGATTCTTTTTCTATTTTACTCATGTGACTTGTCTCAATTTTACTTTGGGTCAAATTCTATTTTTCCCAATATCGTAAAAATTATAATTACTGTCTTTAATATTTCGTCTTCAGGAATAATTTCCAAACATGTTGGGGTAGTTAAACTCAGGGACTTCTTTTCAAGACCTGTATTAATCATCCCTATATACGCAAAATTATTTTCGACACTTACTAAACTTTCGGGGATTTCCTGATCAGTATTATCTCTTTTATACGTTACGATACCTACTCCATTATTTATATTTTTTACTGGTACTTTTACTGTAGTGAACATCCTTGGTTCTAATTCAATTTCCATCTTTTCTTCAGAGTTGATCGTTTTTTTCTTTTTTGAAACTCGGGGTATTTTCTATAATTTTCTCATCATTTGTCTCCACTGGACTTTCATTCACCTTTTTTCGTGCTCTGGGCATCTTTTTCCTGTGTTTTACATTTAGCTTTTTCCTCCTGATTTTCATATTTTTGCTTCGCGTTAAGTTTAATTTCCTCACTTCCGTGATAATTTCTTTTACTTCCATTCCCAGTCTCATTCAAATGTCTTTTACATGTACCAGCGTTTCCCAATTTTCGAGATAGATTCATTTCATTCGTTACTACGTCCATCTTCTTTTATTATTATTATTATTATTATTATTACTTTGTTTATTTAGCGAATTTCTACTTTTTCGTTCTACGTCGAAAAAGTGCAATGGCAGGGTCACGTGCGGTAGTCGGAATACATTATTCTCCAAGTCTATTGTAGCTTTAAGTTTGGTCAAATGGTCCATTCCTAATAGCATGGCAAACTATCGTGAAAGTGGAATATTTTAAACGGCAGCTTAAGTCCCGGGGTGCTAAACAACTTTTCGCATAAAATTTCTGTAGAGAATTTTTCTCTGAAATTCCATGGGCTGTTTTAACCTCAAACGGGTCTTCGATGATATCTTTGAAAATCTGGCTTGTGCCACGGTAGGATTTACAAAAGAACCCATTGACCCACTATCGATGAAAATTTTAAACCGGTACTTGGAGAGATAAGGTATGGCAGGCTTGTGTTTTTATATTGGAAATGCATTAAACTGAACCTGGGGGTTCGTTTTCTCCCGAACCCTGCCCTAAAAAATTATTCTCTCTGGATGATAGTTCTCTACAGAAGAGTTTTCTGTAGTTTCAAAATTATTGAGGTTCGGAGGATGAGTTGTTTGCCACGACATTCTTGACATGTTGCTTTGCGGGTTAAAATTTGACTTAAAATTCGGTTGCGTCCGTGGATTTAGTTTTGAACCCGTTTGTTGTTGCGACGAGGTCGCTGAGCTTGAAAGTTTGGCGAATTCTGTTAAATGGTACAAACTGTCGATTTTGGCTAAAATTCGGGGGACGGTAGAAATTATTGGGCCTGAAATAAGTATTTTGGCTTCTAGGTTGTTGTTCTGAGTTCTAAAGTTATTTGGTTTAAAATTACTGGGTTTTGAACTACTCTTCGCCCTTTGTCGTGCTACTCAGCTGCACGTCATTATTCATCATCGAGAGTGCTGATCCTAAGGATTCTGGCTGCCTGCTCCTCAGAAAATTGCCCATAGGGTCCTTTTTTAAGTGAGTAACAGGGTACGAAGTGCTAATTTTTCGTAGTGGCTGAAAGGACCTTTGCTTCGCTCCTTCATGATTCAATAGGTACAACAATGTTTAATTTTTTTGAATTTTTCTAGAAATTGAAATGGGGATTCATTTTCCTGTTGTTTTAAGTGAGTGAGTTCAATATTCAGTGTATATGTCCTTTTTATCCGTATATGTCTCCAATAGTGCGTTTTTTATTTCCGCGAATGAATCTAGATTCTTTGATAGGATTAATTCAGCCGCAGGGCCTTGAATTTTCGCAACTATAGCAGCTAACAACATTTCGTTATCGAAACTATCAGGGTCGATTTCGTCGTAGAATCGATCGACGAGTTTTTCGCTGACGTGTATGAACCTCTGTAGAATTTCCGGTTCTCCCTGAATGTAGGAATTAGGTCTAAATATTCCTGGGAATCGCCTTCCTAAGATTCCTATCCGTTCTCAATCTAAACGATTGTAAGCTATTTTGCAGGTCGTTTATCATTGCTTGCTGAGTTTGGAGTTCTTGTATCAATTGTTCTTGCGATAATTGTTGGGCGTTGATTTCTGCATTTTGTGGAAACATTTCTGAGTTCTGAGGCAGAGACATTGTTACGTTTGGCAACCTCTTGTTCAGTTATAGGACCTAGTGAACGGAGTTTATAGTGGACGTATTGCTTCAGTGATTTCGGAATCTTGAAGCCTTTTATTTACGAACCTTCGAGTTAAAATGCTTTTTACAAATGTTTCTTAATATGCTCGGAATTTAAAGATTTTTTATTACAAATGATTTGAATCTTTTCGTGAGAGAAAAGTTAATAAATTCGTTATTAATCCCTCTATTGTATTACTTCGTGAAATTATTTAAATAGAAAACTTGGAGTTGTGACTACAGGAGTTTCATCTGGCGATGTTGAAAGCCGTTGGTCGTCTCGGGTTGAGCTCGTTGACGACGATTTTCGCAACGTCTAGCGAGATAAGCAGCTGCTGAGCGAGTTTTCTGCGAATCTGCAACAGGCGACGTTTCTCGCTGAAGTAGAAGATAGTGCCTTTTAATTTTTAAAGGCCGAGGAGTCCGCAAATCGACGTTTTCTGTGGATGAGAAATGAAGTAATTAATAGAGGAATTTTGTGAAAGCGAGATGATCTTCGCAACCGTATCTTGACGGGGTGTCTCGACGTCTGCTCCGCTCTGTCGTGAAGTTGAAAAAGCGTGGTTTCCCGAAAGTAGTCTAAATCTGCGATGTTCCCTCGCTGATTTTGACTTATTCAACGATATTCGCTCGAGAATTTCGGGTCCGGAACGACTGCGCCAGTTAAATGTGTAAAGTCTTAGGGGGACTTTTTAAAAAGAATTTATTTTTTCTTTACAAAAGATTTTAACTTTTACAAATACTTTGCAAATTACGACAGAGGGGGACGCGAAGTTTACAGCAAGACGTCTTAATGAGAACACACCGAGCTGAGCTCGAGTGGGGATACTTATAGTGTTTTACTGCCGACGCAGCGGCTTGACACCTTAGTAATCATTATTATTGCTGTGTATGCTAGTTGGAATAACATAAGTTATATGTAAGTTTATCTATTTTACAGCTACGCACTCAACACAAATGAGGCAATCTACGGGGTAAAAAACAAAATAAAACAAATACCAACGAAGAATACCTCAAATTTATTAAACTTTTAAGAAAAACAAAATTTTTAAAGAAACTAAAAATATATTTAAAATTATTATATTATCTTTACTACCGAAGTAGGGACTAGTCGGATCACAACTGATTCTTTAGTAAAATCACAAGTTTAGTTTAGGTTTTAGTTTTTCACTATTTCACTTCGTCTACAACACAAGAGATGCATACCTTGCGCGAGCATTCCAAGCAAATCGGTTTCTTACACTTTATACACATGTATACAGTTTTCCGATTTTTAGTGTAAGGGCACGGTGAACACGTTTTTCTCTTTCCCAATCTATCATCATGTGTACGTTATTGATATGATGAAATGTGTGGGGGCTTCGCAATAATAATAACAATAAGCCAGAAGAATCCTAGTAAAACTCATGCCGGTACAATAGTGGCTGGCATTTCAGCTTCTTACCAATGTAAAAAGCCACATGTGTGCTTGACAGACACATACTTAGAATGTAGTGCTAGCCACATGTGTGCCTGACAGACCACCTAAGTTTTGTAAACATATGATTACTTACGTTATTAATGAAAGATGGAGACACATCCAACCTGTACACTTGTTAATGATTGACTGAAGGACGTTTACAAAGGTCACGCTTGAAGGGAGAAGGAGGAGGGTTGCCCACATTCGTAAAACAAATATCCCTACGTGCCTCACAGACCCACCTGTGGCAGTAAGGGTTAAAGTTAACGTACCTATTTGGTGGGTCTGTCTTCTCTGCCTGGTGAGATACTGTTGGCGAGCACTTTCAAAGTAAAGACATCATCGTCTGGCGATTAAGTCAGTCAGTTGGTCATAGTCTTTATATAGGAAGAGAAAGTTGAATGGAAAGATGTAGCATCAGGAGGGGGGGGGGGGAGAGTGATCGAAGGGAAAGGGGCCTGGTCGAACTCCTCCTTGAATCTGTTGGAAGTGAAAGGAAAGGAGTGTAAGGGCAGTTTTGTATGTCTTAAATAGTCTATTGATTGTAGATTTAAGTCTTTTTGTGTATAGGGTAGTCGGTAAACCCATCAGTTGGTCCTTATAGTTTTCTTGGTCATGCAAAATTTGATAAAATATTCTCAGGAGGCAATCTCATGGCTCTGCAGTCCTAGCACGTTAAAAGAATGGGGAAAGCTCCAAGATTAGTGCGAATTCATTCTGAACGACACGAGTTTTGCAAAAATTCAATTTCAGCATTACGCTATCTTTAAATAAATAACGTGCGCAGTGGTTTTCAAACAACAATAAATGCATTTGTGAACACATACGTATGGTTTTTATGTATTTGCAGGGTAAAGTTTCCAGACCTTCTAGCCAATATTGGTGTGTCAAAGGTACAAGACAACACATTCTGCTAGGTGGAGACTGTGGAGCATGTACCGTGCACATGCGAGGGAGTGGCTGTGGTGCACCTGCAACTCTCTCGCAGCTAGAGAAGATAACAAGTGCAGCGAGACATTAACAACCTTTCAACATAACATGCCACTTGTTTGCAATCTGCTAGCTGCCAGGTACCCATTACGAAACTGAGAGTTAAATAGCAAGGAACACATCTCGCAACATTTTGTTTAACATATCAGCCAAATATTTACGGATACCTAATCAAAAAAATTCAGCCGAAATAAAACACTCACCTATGAGTGGTTTCACATTCAAAAATGCTAAGTGTGAAGGCACCAGTAGTGAAAAATTGGGATATTTTCAGAGCCAATGCTAGCTGTTTTTCAGTGAGTTCTTATAGTAAGTCTCTGGGTGTAACAAGTTCTTTAGCAAGTGACCACATCAGTTTGATCACAGATATTAAACAAGGTACCTTCTGATCTTCAGGGATGCACTTGATCACAATGAAAGCATCAAGTCATTCAATACATAGTCGCTCAACCTTGTTGTAGAAACGACCTAACAATATACAAGGGGCTCTACAAGTACCTCAATACCTTGATGAATGAATTGAATTCGCTCTAACCTAGCGACCTAAACAAGGTTTGGTGTTGTGAATTCGATGGAAGTTGATATATTGACAGTCGTACCATTTCAGGCAATGGAAATAAGTAGAGGAAGAGAAGACTAATACGAGACAACACCCTCAGTTTCAGCTCATATCGAAAACCATTTTGTTATGAGTACTGGGTGAGGTTGCCTCAGGCCGTAGTACCTTCCATTACTTATATATGCCACTCATAAAAGACACAACATAAAACTTTTCTGCCAAGTCATAGTAAAAGGCGTGAAAAGGAATACCTACCATCAAACAAATTCAAATCTTCAGAATTTTTAATTAAAACGTTTATTCATAGTTTTATTACAAAATTAAAAGGAAACATTGAATATTTTTATGTGACTTCAGAGGATTGGTTGTTGGTAACTCAATGTTACCCGGTAAAATTACAATTAAAGAAAGCCCACAGAAAATGCGTTCGATCAAAAGTCAACATTTAAAAACAAAACAGAGAATCTATAACACCAAGATGGTTGAATAGTGAACCGGGATTTTAGGCAGCCAAATAGGCGTCAGGATTTATTTGGGGGGGGGGGGACATGACATGACAGTGTATTCCTCAGGGGGACCTCATCAAATATACTTTTTAAAAAATTCAACAACCAAACGAGAATTTCGAATCAGTAACTCTCTCATGCAAAACTAGTGAACGCCATTTCTGGAAAAGCTTGCTCTCCAATAATTAACAGCAATATAAAATGCATTAGAACATCCCTAAAATACAATCATCTACTGGACGGTTTCGACATTAAACATACCTGACTACATTACACTGTTGAGATAAAATGCGACATCAACTATTTACATTCAAATGCAGATAAGAAAATGAATTTTTGACATAAAAGCTACATTTCTTTGAAATCACAGGTTGAAGAAGTTCGCTATTCATCATAATGCGGGAAATAAAAAACAAAAACAAAAAATATATATGCGTATATATTAACCCTCTTTAGTAATAAATAAATTAATCTACAGCTCTGTTCAAAAGATATAATTGCCAATTTATATGTACAAGAATAAGGTTATGTACAATGTTTGATTAGAACTATGGACTTCCATAACAAAAATAGTCATCAATGCACTTCATAAGTACATAATTCATTAAGTACACAGTATCACACCTATGATGCCGAACTATTTTAGTCAAATACCTTCTTTAATAACAAGTAATGGAATAGACTTGTGGAATATAATGAAACTCATAATAGGAACAAAGCGAGAATTATTTATAAAACGTTTTTAAATAGTGAGAATATTACACTCAAGAATACTGAATACTGACTAATAATTAATACAAATAAATAACTCAACCACGAGGAGCGGAATATATTGTTCCTTCATATTTGAATGACTTTACCGATTATTTCTAAGTTGCTACCAAACAACAATCTTGGATCGGGCAATTCAGTGAAGCTTTTCGACCAACGAGAAACGAACGATGAGGCTCAGACGTGTCTTAGTTCTTACTACCCACAAGTTATTTCTGGCACTTTTATTACTAACTCACCAACCTTTTTCGCCAGCTGCCTTCCTCTCTCAATTCCTCGACAATCATAAATCTCCATCGACTTCGTGCTCAGTGGTTGTACCAGAATAATGGGCCCTCCCTCATAATCTTCAACCTGCAACTAGCAACTCCTAGGAAAGTGACAACTACCTCCCCCCTTTGTGGTTAAAATGAAGAGAAAATTAAAACAAGCGCACTGACAATTCGATTTGAGTGAGAATTTTAAATAGTTTTGGACAATCCCGCCACGACATTTCATAATAAATCCCAGATTTCAATACATGAGAACAAGCATTTATCCATTAACAGAGAGAGTAGTCCAAATTAGAGTTTGACAGCCTCAAAATGCACAAAATCTGAGGCTTGTCTTGAAAAATCAAATATGGAAGGGGAGGAAGAGGGATTATTTCTTAATTTTTTGAAAATTTCAAATCTAATGGAGCCAATAATGCATCAATAGCTTCGATCGAACTGGAAATATTGCGAATGTCCGCAAAACTATTAAATGATTTAAGAGAGTTATCTGTCTGCAATTTATTGAAACCTCTGATGTGTTTTTTCCCCCAATTCACAACACAAAAAATAACGAATTTTAAAGTTAATACTACGCCCTCCGAGTTCGCGAGCTGCAATAGACATAAATGTGTAGATTATGCTCTTGTGTGGTCTGATTCCAGTAGCACTAAATGAATGTTCACTGTATTTATATATGAAAGCGCTGAATGTTCTTTCAGGTGACCACAACCGAAAAGATGATTTATGAAAATTTATTCCTCATGAGAACTGACTAGCTAGAGATTTCGATTTTTCAGAGTGGACATTACTACACACAAATACACTCACAGGGTGAACCACGAGAAAGCTGTTTAATGATTTAATGGTCTTCGAAATAAATGTTACTACTTGAAATCCCGAAACGTATTTTTTCACAGTAAAACCTATGAACGTTATGGCACAAAAATGGGGGCTTGAGCGAGTGGTGAAGAACTGAAGATGACTTATTGAATGAAGAGGTAAGACAGATGTTCCTTATTCAAATCCTGACATCCATCTTATGCTGTCAGTGTTGGGTGATGAACATTTTTCTGGCAGAAGCAGCTGAATTAGAATCAAAATATTTCGATTATTACCATTTCCAGGCAATTGTCAAAATAATTTACAGGTAATACGCTCAATATACTGACGACCACGTCCATAGCTTATAAAAACTGTGGCCCAGTACAGAAAGGTCATTCTGCCACCTGCACGACATTTGCTTCGTTTCATATTTAACCCGTCAGTACTCGCTGCTGCAGAGTTTCTCTCACATGCCAGCATGAAACAGCATTACCTTAAATACACAAAGGCGAGAAACTTGGGCTCTTGTACAGCTGGAAAGGAGGGGCACTTCTAGACAAAAGATGCATCTAGGCATCTGAACGTAATATTTGTTTTCGCGAGACCCCTGTCGTCAGAAAAACTCTCACACCTATGCAATTTCACTTTTTTCAGAGCCTTTGAAACTTTTACTCACGTGCGAGTGCTACAGTACCAATGTAAGTATTTAAATGATAAAATCGTGTCGATGCAGTTATTTCTGTATGTTATTTTGTTTTTCATTTACGCATCATTAACATTACAGAATACTTCAAAAAGTTACAAGGATAGATGCTGGGATGAGGAAGGCTGTTTTTGAAGCAACTGATATGTACCCCTGCTTTCAGTTAGTTTTTCCATAATTATTTCGTGTCACTTTGATTTTCTCATGAATTTCCGAATGAACTAAAGATATAATGTGAGGAACTCTGCCAGCACACTAGAAATTAAATTAAATTAATGTGACCATGTGCTCAAAAAAAAAAATTGTCTCTCACTCGGGCGGGGCTAAACAGCTCAAGATAGTGAGTATGACTCCCTAGTGAGTTGTTGTGTATGCCAACCTGAATTAGCTACATAGTGGTGCAACACTAAGATCAATCTTATCACTAGAAGTCAAGGAAACATTGCGTTTGACGGAAAATTGAAACAACTACTATTTCAGTACTCTGGTAGTTTCAGAGAAAGCTCAGCTTTTGATGTCTGTAAGCTCATACGAAGGTACAGCGGTTGTTCAAGCTTCCCATTAATTAGGAGCATGTAATCCCTGCCAGAACGTTGTTGCGAATCACTCCTGCCTAAACTGCGAAGTTGCTCTCATTTTTTGTCGTTCTATTCAGTGTTTGTGAGCCCTCCACCACAAAACCTTATTCTGCACTTTTGGAAACTTTTCATTTTTTAATTTCAATACGCTCAAGTTCGAATTCGTTTTCAAAGTCGTCTTACGAACTGAAATTAAAATCGACACACTGAATCACACTCACCAATCCCGAAATTCTAGTGTGCCCTTAGCTTCATACCAACCAAGCGTACGCAAACACCTTTTTCTTTGGCAGTGCCTTCTTTTTCATTTTATTCGAAAATAAAGGGTTGCTCAGCGTAGAGGATCGGAACTACCTCAAATTGACGTTCTACCCGTCTCTCAAATAGCGATCAATGTGAATAATTTTAAAAGCAGCTAAATAATTTTGCTGTTTTCCCGCAACTTTTTACTTCACATGAGAACCACTCAGTAATCACTAGCTGTAACTTTAAATGAGGGCAACTTCTGTTTTCCATCTCATGAGATAAGTACTTTGTTAAGATATTTGTTTTTTTGAATAAACCTATACTTTCATAACTACAGAGTTCCACTCGAAATTGCACAAACCAAGACATCTTCAACGAGCAGCTAATTTGTAGAGGTGGAATGCGATTGAGGACTATTTCAAATCCCAAAAAAATAGCAACAATCGTGTATGTTCGTGAGAAGGTTATTAAGTTATTGAAGATATTGGGACAGTAAAAATGGGGTGATCCTTCTCCACCCACCACTACCACATACCTTAGTCCAAAAATTTAAAATTTACCCAAATTCCAGCGAAACTTGACTACTTGGATCTACGTGAAGTGGGACTTTCAGGGGGGGTAACATGCGGGTTTTTTTGGCGTTGTCCACTTCTGATCACGGTTTTCTTAGCTGGTCGAGGAGATACTCCTTGAAGATTGGGAATAGATTCTTCTCCACCAGTCCAACTCCCACTTTCTTCGCCTTGAAAAGGGGAAACAAATTGGATTATTTAATAATCTACAAGGTTCAAGGGGCTTCTTATTGTGAAATGGATTCGAAATGCCTTTTAATGTTCATTTATTAAAACATCTAGTTATTCCACGCAATGGCCAGAGTAACTATCAATCATTACGAATGAATATGTTCTGCGATGCATAACACAATTTAGCTCAACCCCACATAATTTTGATGGCACTATACACACTGCACAATACCTTGTACTAGGTCATACTTTGTGAAGATCAAAACGTGATTACTGGTAGGAGTAAAAGTACCCTATAACTCTAATAAGAGCCACCTACGGTATATTTGAGATCATGTATAAAGTATAGCCTCATCTACTCATCAAGCTTCTAACAAACAGGATACCCCCTCACAATAAAGAAATAAGTTATACATAACTCCTACAGTCCCTTATTTGGGATGTGTCCTAAAGTCCTATTGTGCCATTCCTAATGCCTCACAGGTGCATGCCAAGGTTCCTAAGGAGGGATATTTCCTGCAAGTCTATTTTGATGTTTATCTTAGGAGAAGTTGTACCCAAGACCAAAAATCAGTCTCTTTCACTGGGCCAGGGCACACTAAGGAGTTTCCTTATCTGTACCACAACACCTGTACCAGGGGGTGTGAACTATGCTCATAACATTCGTGTGTTTGTTCATTTTACGGTGTTTTGTGGTGATCCCCATCATCTTGCCGAAAGTCCTTCCTCTCCATCATTAGAAGACACCTTGTGCATTGTTCCTGAGATACAGCATTTAGAGCGCCTCACTCCGACAGGGTTCCAGACAGTCTGAGGAACTCTCCTGGCATATGCTCTCACAGGCCTAGTTTTCTAAAGAGTTGAGCCGCATCCTAAACTCCCTCATCAGTTTTGACATTGTGCAGTTGATAGCACAAATCTGTTGCACTCCTTTCGATAGCACGTTGTATTTCCTATCGAACTCATACATAGGCACTGTCTTGTCAGTGAACATGCTGAGCTCTGTGAAGGCTTCCAAGTTCTTGAATATAGCCAGGTGCCCATTAATCCCCTGTGGCAACTTTTTAATAAGCCCCTCCCAGCCTTTGTACTATGGCTAGGCTGCTACAGTTAATAATCAACCCTTAACAGCCTCATGAAACCAGCTAGAGAAATGAGTTAATATACTAACGAAACTTGATGAAAGACGAAAACAATTGTACCTGAATGTGGAGCATTCAACACTTTCTGAATACCAGAATCAAGAAGATTGATCAGTGTGCTGCTATTTGTGCTACCATTCGATGATGCACATCCATCATCAACATAGCTACTTTGACTGCCACCTATAACACGAACACCAAATTTCATTTTTACCAGGAGGTAATAAGAACACACTAAGCAAAAGCATGTTGGAAGAAATTCAATTTATACTGACGCCCTTGAGTAGATTAAATGGTATAAAACACTTCATGATATTATTACCACTTTATAGCATCAACTGACCGTTTTCATAAAATGTGCAATACCTACATGATTCCTCATTCATCTCAGGGTATATAATATCTTGAAATGAGAAGAGAACTTCACTTCAAGAGAATCTTGAAGTGTACAGCAGAAGATAAATAGAGTAAAGCAATAAAAATACTGGTAATCGCCCAAATTATTCTTAAAATATAAAGCGCAAAGCAACACACTTATCCTTACCCCACGAGGTAGCGAATTATCCAATAATATGGGCTCTCATGATCAAGTTCAAAACTAGCACATGCTGTCAACTCAAACTGTGAGTAAGACATTCGATGTGATCAAGCACCCATTCTCTTTCAGTCTTGCCCAGAGGGATACCATTGTCTCAAAAAGTTGTTTTCAACTCTCACAAGGCTCTAAGGACTAGTTCCCATACATTTTTTAACTAAGGTTGACGAATTAAATCAGAGATTTTAGTTGTTGGTGGAGGGGGGGGGGATGATACGGTTCACGCATTAAAAAAATACACTACAACTAGCTAGGTGATCTTGAGAGGTATTCGACGATGGATTGAACATGACACTTCTTAGATTCCACAATCTGTTAAGCATATTTTTTCTTTCCCGATTAAGTTTAAACAAATTAAATCATAACATGCGAAAGTTACTTAATAAAACTTCATTTTCTTTAAAAGACTCCGTGTATCATCATGTTTTAGTTCAATTCTATAACTTGGCCTAAACTTTCAAGCTTCAGAAAACCCAAGAAAAAACATCAGGTGCGATGCATCACACAACTTTCCTAAGCAGTTCACAAATTCAATGGTTTCCTTTGCTTTTGCTATTGACTCAATTCATTTTTCTGTAAGTTCATTTCAACTTGGTCAAACATAACTACACAGTGATAAGAGAGATAGTGCTTAGGGTTTGAAAATGTATTATAACGCTCCTACAAGTGCCTAGACCATTAATGAGCAAAATAAGTACTCCGAGAATTAATGAACGAGACTTTAAACGCGATTTTGTTGTTGTTGTTCTTGAGAATTATCGGGTAAAAACTGAGAGGAATGGTACTGAGTGATTGGTATCATATGAGTATCTATGAAACCATCATAGTATAGGCACTTGATAGGACTACCACATCAATTTTTCTGAAGATCCTAGTAGCATTTGAGAAAAATTTTATGAGAGAAAATCCGTGATTTGCATCGAAATGCTTCGTGGTTTATTGTGGTACTCTCGTCATTTTCCCATGAATGAGAATTTTGTGGTATTGTTGTGTTTTGTAGAACTGTCTATACAAATAATTTATTCAAAACCGCTAGGGCCTTTTTGAAAGAAACAATATTTAAAGTTTTGATCACTATAACCACAGTTAGTTTTGAGCGGAGTTTGCTCATACCCTTATTTTGGCATCCGGTAACCTGCTGGCTAGATTTCAAATTTGAACTGATTTGGTACACCCGTTTTCCCTCAAACAAATTCGGACACACTGACCATTTTTCAAAATAGTGTTCTTCAGGGCCAATAGGGCCTTGAAACGTTAAGATCTGGAGAGAACTTAGATAAAAATTTCAGTCAATTACACAACTTCCCTTTCTACATCTTAGAGCCAAGCAAAGTAAAAAATCAGTATTAGTGAAGATGTCACTACAAGAGGTGCCCAATAGCTCTCTTTGTGCTCAATGTTTATTTTTCTTCGAGTGAAAAAAAAGGATAATTTTCCACACGAGTTCACACCAACTAGCCTCAGTAGTTACTTCTCGAATATACTTAAATAAACATAATGAACCAATGACAGGCAGCAGCTAATGATTCACGAAAATAGTCGACAATCAACATACTTGGAAGTCTTTGGTAGGAAGTGGTTTGGTATTGGGAGGCTTGCACGGGAGAAAATATGTTGGATGCGAACTCTTCAAAGGTACAAGGCTTCTTATAATTTTTTATAACAGTCTCGATGCACCTTCCTCGTTCTTCGTAACTGAAATTGTTTCGAACAAAAAGAGTTAATCAATATCTTATCAAGCACTCATATCTCAAAACAGTGAAAATGCATAATGGGATATGAATCGCATCATCAATCAGCAATAAAAAGCAAATACCAAAAAATGTTGTATATTTAATTTTCATAGTTACTACGACCTAGGGCAAATATCAGATCAATGAAGATATTAAATTCCTGATCCCCAAGAAGTAACCCTGATCAAGTTAAGGACCCACCGCCAGCTAAGTCAAGAAAACTTCTGAGTTATCACCAAAGGCAGTACTCAGTGTAGTGACAAGTGAATGATTTTATCAATTGAGTTCCTTCTTCATTCCAATTTATGTTGTGTCTTCGAGTTCTCAACTGTCCAAGGACGAAGTAAAGAAACTTTGAAGTTTATTGAAAAATACAAAACACAAGAGTGTTTGAGGGATTGCCAATCTATTACAACATCCCTGCTGTACATCGTAGGAGCAAATACAGGCAAGATGCTGCTTATCTCTAGCTGGTTGGAGTTGGCTGCAATGAAACAAATGCTCTGATTATGAGGAGATTAGAGTGAAGCTTTTGGTAGAGAGAGAATCTCAAATCGTGGATGCACTGAATAACAATCAACTGGTTTTTGAGGTATCTGCTGCCACCCATGCTCACAGTTACTCCGACCAGTATCCATAGTAGTAAACCCTCTAGATTTCAGTGTGAATGTACCATTGTGTATACCCTAAACACTCTCAAATAATACACATTCCCCCACAGTGAAATAACGTAAACGAGTATTGCTGGCTTCCAATTTACTGACAATGTCACGTCTCCCTGACCGAAACTGACATTCCCGCCTACCAACTGTTTGTCTTATCCCAAACCAAGACAAATCATGATTCATTTCTGTACAACAGGATACTGGAACAAAAATGATGTATCCAACAAAACCAATGTCTTAAGCAGCCAGGAACTCTGTGGGTGCTGTAATAGCCAGTACTCAGCGGTAAAGTCCTGATTCACTCGTCATTTTCAGATTCGCAAGAGCACCTAGCTTTAAATTGAAGAAAAAAGCTTCAACGCGTCTCCTCCACTCCTTCACAATTAGTTTCTTCACCAGTGCTATTGAGCAAATTTCTGAGAATTTTAACTAGGCTATTTTACGTTCCATGGTTTGACCTACAAGTACATCATAATTGATTGTGATGAGAGAAAAATCAGCCCCTAACACGTGATACAGAAAACGATTACTGTGAAAACAATTAATTACAAACTATTATAAAAATGTAACTAACTATTGCTGGTGGAAAGGAAGCATGCTCCGCATCGCTCTGGAAGCACTCAGTGCTGTAGCTCTAATCAGTCCTGGAAGCTCCCTATGTCCAACAACAGCTTCGTTGTACAGTGGACCAAAATACGGGACCTTCACAGATAATCAAGTAAATTTAACAGTGAATAGGACAAACAGAATAATTAAACAAATAGTCTAGCAGTAAATAGTACCTCCATTATACGTCTAGAGCATCAGATAGATGTACTATCTCAAACCCTCTTGCTTGGCTGTACACTTAAAATATTGGTAGTGCTCATTTGAGCAGAAGATATTCATGGTTGTGATCACTACTATGGTACCTTATTTACTACGTTGACTAAATCCTAATTACATAAACGGGGATGATTAGACCTCAATGGTAGGGATATTTGTGTGAATGGTTGGAATGTTAAGCATCTAATCAGATTCACCTGAGATAGGCTGGTTCTGAGAGTATTCTCTCTTTTAGGGTCAGAAAAGAAGTAATTGAGCTGTAGTAGGGGGATTATCCTCACCCACATGTAAAGTCTGGGACATGTATGTTAAGAAATCAAAGAAACTGCAAACAATCAGAAACTCACCATTGCTAACAGCTCTTTCTATACGTACTTTCATATACACATCTTTAATCACCAGTCTCTGTTAAATACAGCTGTTGAAAATATCTAGTGTGATCCATCACACAACTTTCCTCAGCCTTATCTATACATTCAGCAATTTTTATCGCTGTACTCGGGACCCGGGAGGATAGAAATGACACAAGCACTGCAGGTCGTAATGTGTTTGGGGAATTTCTATTTGAAATCGCCCGTTTAAAATGCACGATTGGAAGTTCGTCTCTGAACCCAATGTAAATAAATCAGACAAATACCAAAAACTCGCCTTAAATTTTAATAAACAAAATAGCACTTCTTGGGGAGAAAACAGGGAAACGAAATTAAGATCGTTATAAGAACTAGTTGAATTTAATATACAAAAATAGAAATGAAATGAATCGAACTTCTTTTTCACTATTAAATCAAGTTAACCTAATAGCTCGGGTCATGATTAAAGACAGTAAGGGGACAAGGGAAATATACACTAGGGGTTTGCTCATCTTTATCCAACAATATTAGAGCGGGGGAAAAGCACTTAGGACTAGCTCTGATAACAAATGGGAAAGCTCGATTGAGATGGATGCTGGGTATCAAAAGATTCAGAATGTTGAAAGGCTGCCGCATCCCCATGTCTCGGAAAATTCAACAAACCCTTCCATCAGGCCGCTGCGAGCCTGACGATTGGTCAAGCTGAGCGCCCAAAGGAAGGAGGGCTAGCAGAGACTAAAGACTGTATCCTTTGCAATGTCAAAATGTAGTGCATAATGATATATTAGTATAACAGACCATTTTATGCTCAAAATAGTTTTGCAACTGAACAGTTGGCAGTGAAACTATTAGTAAATCATTTTCACTGCTTTTTTGGGTTTCCCCAACTTACACCATGACCTTAACACACAACAAGCATATTTTTGGTAACAAGCATATGGGTAATTTATAGAACCGTCAACACAATTTTTTTGAGGCTTCACGAGGCAGCACCTCGATCTCTCAACTGTGGGCAGCAGGCATCTCACTCATTGTCTTTACTAGAACTGAATCCCCACAGATGTACAAGAAAAAAATGTAGCATCTGTCTCATTTCTTGTTTGTTTTTTCTCACTGCTTTTTCCCTCCTTTGCACGACTTATTATTGATTTTAGCTCGCTCCCTTTGCTTTCCCTTGAATTGCGGTCCAGAACTTTGTGGCATCACCATGTTATGAGGATATTAAGTAATTGGAGGCTTTGAGGTATCACCTTTGCGTAACTTGCACCATAACAGGAGCTACCTCAAACAGAATCAGTCGTATCACAGGCTACACCTGTCACTTACATCCCTGAACAAACTGATCTACTGATAGAAAGAAGAAAGTTTCATCCCATTCACATCACTGCAAGGAGGCAAATAAGACCAAATACCTGAGTTCTAACTCACAATGCAAACTCTCTCACATTATCATGATTTTGAACGACCTGAGTGTATGAGAGTATTACAGAAACTTCTATTATTAATATTTAGTTAAGCTCATTTCATTTAAGATGTAAAATAATTGTAAATTGCGAACACATAAGCTATTACATAAAGAAAGGAAAAAGTACACATAATCAACATTATTTCCCATACCACAAACCCTAAAAGGTTAACCAAAAAAAAAATCTCACACTTACATCTGGTTTTCTTGAAACTTGAACTCGGTAGAGCTTGTGAGGAAGAGGGTATATCACAATAAGGACATCACAGAAATCAGTAGGAATGATACCACGGCGATAGTCACGATTGTGTTCGGACCAAACAATATGTACTTCATCATTTCCCAGATGCCTCGTCTATAAAAAAATAGAAATCATGGTCATAAAACCTATCACAGTTAATTTATGTACTGTAAATATTAGTGTCGATCATTCGTAGGATCAAAATATTTTTTTGTCTCATTTACTAGGCATTGTGTTGTCCAGAACAACCTACTTTTGTGATCGTATACATATATGTATAGTATACACAGTGGGCCTGATCTACTTATGATAGAGAAGGAACAGCGATAGATCATGGTCAAGCTGTCTCATCAGGATCAACAGAAAGAATTTTAAAACATGGGCATCCAACGTGAGACTAAAGCTAGAAGATCAACATTTATGGAACACTGATAATGATGAAGCGTTTGCACAATCTCTTAAGAGAAAGACATTCAGACTAATAGCTAGAGTAATAACAGAAGATATCCAACAAACAGGACATCTTGGACATAACGTGCCCTCGAGTTCTGCGGAAGAAGCAGCTCTCAAAATTCCAACCAATGACTCAATTCTTCATTTGTTACATACTCAACAATAAACCCCAGAACAGCAGGGAAGGTTTAGTTGAATAGCTTGAAACTATCAGGACTGGTTTAAGACTCCCAATAAAAAGTTGCAGGAGGGTGGTCCGAAAAAATGCAGAAAATCAACAAATGTGTCTGAATTTTATTGGCATATGTTGACAATTTAATCCTGATAACGTCCAATTATAATGTAATGGATGCATTGGAAGATATGGGTGAGCTTCAGTATATTATTAGCGTCGAAGTACAAAACTAGATAATGGGCTTTTGGCATTAAATAAAGGGTAATACGTAAAGGTGATTTTTAACTAACTGCATATAGCAGATTGCAAACCCATCAAAACGTCCCTAGATCTTATTTAACCAGTACTGAAGTAAATCTGATTGTCCCACAACACCAGAAGAGCAAGAAAATATGAAAAACTGCTCATACTGGCGTTTGGTAGGGAAGTTGATATATCTGTCTCAAGCAACTCGACCAGACCTTGCCTTTGGGGAATCAAACTTAGTGTAATTGAAAGCTAATGAATGTGAATGCGAGTTGAAGTATTACTTTTTGAAGTAGCGCTTCAGGGTTTGATGATGGCATTCTTGTTGACACATGAAAAATTACTTCCATAAATGAGGTTGCGTAGTAAGGAGCAGTCACGCCAGCCATTTTGTTACGTTGAAGCCCTCCCATGAAACCAACATGAGTTTCGAGCTCAACCTGCGAAAAAATGTTAGATGAAAGAAACACTAAATATCCACAACAGTACCATAGCATAACTAAAACGTCCGGATTCAATCTAAATACAAAATAGTTCACATACCTCCCACGCTAGACCAGCAATAAAATCTTCATACGCCGGACTGCCTCCAGAATTGGAGAGGATGGAATTTTTATCTTCTTGGCCAGGTGCAACATAAATAACTGCAATTTTGTGTGTTTGCCTGCATCTCTAAACAGACAATAAGCAATATTTGAGAATTGTCCACACCCTCAACTCATCTGCCAGCCACCACAATTTCTAGAAGGTATAACTTTTAACAACTATCTCATCATTCCACAATAAAGAATGAGCAAAGAAGCGGCAGGACCTGACTAGAGCCGTTTGTGCTGTGTGAAATAATGCAAATATGCTTGTGACAAGTGTCCCGTTTAAGTGCTTTTGCCAGCACAGGCGTTAAGAGCACACATTTTCATAAGTTTTCTGCAAATACTCTGCAGAGCAGGAATTGCTTCTAACTACACTAAATATACAAACAACTTTTTGACGTTGAAACAATCTATGCTGCTCCAAAGATAGATGTCCAACAATAATCGAATAATTTATCCTTACACGTGTAGGTCCTAATTATTACACTTTGAACATTTACAAACTAAATATTTTTACCTGAGCGTCAAGATTCCTCAATTCTCGAAGTAGCATGTCATTTTTGTCAACAAGATGCAACCTGGATCTCATATTCCATCCAAGCATTCCCAGCTGGGAAAATAATAATCTGCAGTGTTGAAATGGGGTAAACTCTTCACTTCCATCTTCAACGAATTGTTCATTGAGATCACAAAACTCGCTGCGCACACAAGAAAAGTTGTCAACTATGCGTACAAGGAGGAAAAAGGAAACATGGGAAACTATAACATTTGGTGCTCACTTTATCGGTTGGTTGAAATTTGATATATAATCTTGATTCATGATCCGCATGCTTAAAATTGAACCCATTGCTTCTTGTTCTAATTCCCCATTTAATGAAGTAGCTGGGGCGTTCCTTGGCATGTCCAAACTTTCAAGCAACTCAGGTGATGAAAAACCAATGTACTGCATCAGCTGAGAATAACATTTCAAATTTTGAAGTAATTATGTTTAGGAATAAACTAAGCTCAATGACATTCAAACTACTGTGAAGCGATACCCATGACACTAAAGTACCTAAGTACTCAACCCAAAGCATCAAGTACATAGCAATTGGGAAGAATCATCAGCATTTTTCAATTTGAGATCTCTAGATCCTAAATGCCTTGAATTTCAGTGTGTAAATTGGTAAGTGTCTGTTGTTTCTCATAGTAAAGAAGTACTGTCATGTTTAGGTCTGTCTAGATGTTCCAAAGCAACACCAACCTCCTTTTCGCGTTTGGTGCTGAAGAGATGTACACGACACCTACAAACAGGAAATTCTCAATTCTACCCAAAGTGAGTAACTCAAGCTCCCAATAAACTACCTAAATGATGAAATTTTGATACTTACGAAATAATGAAGAGCAACCCATAAAAATGTTGAAACCAGGAAAGTCTTATCATTTCTCTTTCAAATGTACCATCCCCCAAGCTGCTGGTAGAGGTTCATTGAGCTTTTACAGGTAGGTTTGTTCTTTGTTGCCACCACAACAATTCACGTTATGAAATTTGATAACAGCCAAAAAGTCGATAAATGGCAAGGAAAGTAAGAGAGAATCTCAAAACGAAGAGAGAACTGAGAGGCCTTTATCGTCAGATGAAGTTGTGCCAAAAATAGAAGTAACTTCAGGCCGAGTTCATTGGGTCATTTTTGGTGAACTGAGAGCTTTATAGAAAGAAGTCTCACAATGCTCCATACACCATATAGCATCAGAAATTCCTTGCACGTTGACATAGAACTATAAACGTCAGCGTATTTTTGAATCATTTTACTAAAGAAAGGCAAGAGTTTTTGGATTTGATTGTTAAATGGGTGTACCACATCCCAACAGAGTGAAAAAACACCCTTGAATGCTGGCATTCCATTTCCCCTATGCCCAAAGGGTTCAAACAAACACTTGTGGTCATGAAGACATAGAACCGCGAGTGGACTGTTTCTATATTCGACTTTACAACTACTTGCACCATGATAAGTGCTCTCTCCTAATATTGGCCATGAAACAAAAAATTGAGACCTTAATTTTTGTACGACCCTCGTACAATGTACAATTCTAGATTAATTTGAACGGGTAACTGTTAGCTGTTTCTACTATTTTACTTGAATTTAATAATAACGTTTAATGGAGTGAAAAATAATTTATAATCAAGTACAATGATCCAAGGCAATCCTAAGGATCCAAAACCAAATACAAAACACCCTATTTTCCATACGAAATATATATTGGAATGCACAGTGAACAACAACTGATTTGTAAGCAAGAAGAGTGAAAACGTACATCATCTAAGTTATCCATGTCATCGGCAGAATTGCTAAGCGTAGGAAGAACATTAGGAGCTCGATGCCTTAGTGTGTGTTGGGGTATTGTAGTAACACATAGAGAATTCATCATTGAATTGTATTGAGCTGCTTCTGGTTCCAAGGATATTGTTGGAGAATCTGCAAACATTTGGCACCCAAAAGGATCGCAATGAAACACAGCAAGTCTCAAGATCAAACAAGTTGTACATCATTGAAGCAACTAATTTTAGGACATTGAAAATTCTCTTATTGCCTATGTATATAGTTCATTCACTAACTTGCAGCATGTGTCAATAAATATATCAAATACAAATAAACATTATTGGTAACTGAGATACTATAGAGAGTTATTGACACAATTCAGATACAAATAAAGCTAGCCATACAAAGAATTTAATCCGAATCATTGGAGCCATTTTTGAGAAAAATGTTTTGATCACAATGACAACTATAGTTAGTGGGCAGATTATGTTCATACTTTTATTATGGGGTCTCGTGAGGAACAATGGGCTAGATATCAAGTTTTAGCTGATTTGGTTCAGCTGTACCGGGACAAACCTTCCATTCAGCGCAGGCTCGTCCGGGGCATTTGTGCTGACTGGGCACCACAAATGCTCCGATTTGCTCAAGACTTTGCTGCTATCAGTTGTAAGCGAGCGGTTCCCTCGTCACCCATGGTCACATTTGCTCCCACCCAGTTCCCTGTTTGTGGTGGTAAAACATCTTGGAAAGTAATTCACGAATAAAACTCCTGGTTCGAATTGCATTTGGTTTCTATCGTACTACTTCCCGGCTCACCTATTGCGACGATACTGCTTTCAATATTAATCCGCCCCCTAACACAGCCATTTTCTCTCAATCACGTTCACAGACACACACGCACCAAATAGTGTTTTTCAGATACTTTGTAGAAGGAAAATTAAAAGATAACTAGGTAATACTGCGTGAAGTTCTAATTGAAAATACCATTCTCATAACACTGCTTTCTAGATCCGTGCAATACAGATGCATCCCAGCACGATTTTCCAGCCAAATCACGAATGATCAACCGAACTTGTGATGGAGCAGAAACCAGTTCGTTACTTTCAACTCCACCGCCAGGAATATCAAAAGCAGGGATTTCTACTAGAGAGAGAACCTGCTGCAAATCGGAAACCAGCACCTGTAAATTCAAATTAATCGAATGAACTATGGTGCTGAATGCAATATCTGAATAATAAGTAACTATAACGAAATTACCATTCTAACACTAAAATAAGAATACGCTGCAACTTCAAACATCTATTACTAGAATAAAAAATATCTGGTGTCTGCGAATCAGTGCACAACTGTACGCTTCTTTTTGTCAACAACTCCTCCTCAAGAAGAAACATTAACACCCAGTACATTAATAAAATTAATACATCCCTAACTATTTGGGGTCTCTTCAAAAGTGAGTCAATTTATTTATTTCCAATTTATCTATCTTCAAAAGTCTTCTTCCCACTTTCCTTTCTAAGGTAGATGTTGACGCACCTCCCTTCCTTCCCTGGCTCATCTACTGAAGAGGGATGCTTCTCAAGACACACCCAGCGCATCCATCCTGTGTATTTGGGTGCCCACCTCACTGTGCTCATTATGCACCAGGCTTTGTGTAAGTTCCAATACCACCCTAATTACACTTATTAACCAGACTGGTAAACAGCTCGATCTTTTCTTTGAGCAAAGTAGAAGGCTCAAATGTGGTCCTAATGGTCCTAAGTTGGAGAGGACTTGGGGTCTCCTAAGGTATAAAATCGGCTATCCATAGCTCACTCATTGGAGATTCATTTCTGACATGTTTTGAAGTATCTTAACTTCTGAATCTCTAAATAATATTATTGTTCCACCTTCGTTCCAATTTATATCAGCCACTGTTCGATTTTAAACCTGTACCACTCACATGGGGATGAACCCACGATCACAAAATAAATAAATGAATAATTGCAAACGAACGAAAGGAAATGAAAAGAAATATGCAAAAAAAACTTCAGTTTATATTGAAAAAAAAAAAACAACAAAAGAACTTTATAATGAAGGAAAAGATAAATATGTGCAATCGAAACTAAAACTAAAACCCCTCAGGGGATCGTACAAATAAACTAATATAATGGCAAATCAAAATGTAAAGGTGTAATAAAAGGAAAACTTCTCTAAATTTAAAAGAAACGTGACAATTAAGGGATCGGGAAGCAAAATCTTCAAAGCTTTAGCAACGGGGAGGGGGGTGTCGAACTAGAAAAGAATGAGAAGTGGGTTTTGCTATTGGAATGGAGTAATGGAGATTTAATTGAAGATGTGACATACTGGTACGGGAAATGGTTAAGTGCAGAATGACGAGTTGCAGATCACCCGCAACTATGTGGTGCTCGTATCTCTTGATAGATATTGTCATATGCGGAAAGGAAACGCAGCAACCACTTCCACCCTAATTATTCATATGACGCACCATGCTTTTTTTCCCAATTTTTCTACATATTTTATGACTTTCTTACGATCAACATGGTGCTCATTTTTTTGTAGGATGTTTGATAATACCACCTCGTCATCAAAGATAAAAGAATCAACTACTAGGCCAATAGATTATAATTTAATTCAAAGTGCTCATCATATGCTTGCTGACTGAAAAAGCCCAGCTCGGCACACTCAGCAGCGAACTTGTTAATATGTCCAACTCTCTTCAAGTTTTCTCCCATCACAGAATATCCCCTTGAACTTAGTCTACAACAACTTCATCTCTGATTATATCCTCCATTCACTCCAAATTGCCTATCAATCGAAATTTATCTTCCAATCTGCCCTTGTCCATTATGGGCCCTACACTGCCCATATTTAAATAACAAAAATATATTTACGCATCTATACGCGCCAACTATTCAACAATAAAGAAACTGATTACGTAATGTTACCTGAATATTTGGGGCACTAAACAATTCGGTTGAGATCTGGTCAGCAGCTAAACCAGTGACATCATCTTGTTCAACTACAAGAGATCCAAGGTTAGCACCACCATTTGTCAGAGGAAAGTGACCCAAATTGTTGATTAAATGAGTAATAACCTGAAAGAAGACAAGAGTACACCATTAAGTATTCATCTACGTATTTTTAATTCCAATAATCCATGACCTATGAGTGTGGTCATATAACATCATGTTACTTCGCACTAGTAGAAATGTTGGCAACAATGCTAACATACAAAAAGTTGAAAGCTCCTACCCTTTCAATATATACCGAACTGGGCAATACTTAATTATAGAGAACCTGAAGGCACGGAGCAAATTAAATACTGCACTGAACACTTTCCTACCAAACTTTATTGTAAAGTATAATAATAATAGTGTCACTAATTACATAACATGGTAATTTCACTTTTTTTAATGGATTTCAAGAGTCATTAGACTGGAAGATTAAATTCATCCGTTGAACCATGTTTTTCATACGGTGAATACCTACCAATTTTGCAGCTAATTGAATTGAATGAGCTGGAGAGATGAGATGTGCTGGTGATGCTGGACTAGAAGTAAATTGTAATCGACGCGCTTGAGGTAAATCTTGTTGTTTTAAATCATCCAAAAGTATGTTAGAGTTGAACTCCTGCACCAAATCTGGATGAAAAGACCCAACTTGAACCCCACGACTTCTTCCACCATCAGCCAAATCCTCGAGTACCTTGAAAAATGGTTGTTATGTCAATGAAAAAAGTAATGCAGGCTGCAAGACATAAAATATGGAGATATTCCAGTGGAGATATAGAAAGTGCTCAATATTAAAATATCACTATAACTGGAATACAAAATATCGAGTGCCTAACAAAACACAAATTTTCAGCATGATCCATGATGTGCTAACACACATATTCTAGCACCACTCTTACTGTTGTTTGTTTGGAACAGCTGCTCTGTGGTCCTTGGAATAAGACTCGTTAGTTGAGAAAATAATCAGAATATACTGTGTCTGGTTTGAAGTTTTGCTAATCCATGAGGCTGAATTGTGGGACTAGTTGGACTGAATCTAAAGCCAATGACTCATTCACAGTTACAACCAGAGCTCAACCAATTTGAAAGGATAAGGTAACTACAACATGTATTAGTTTAGCATGTTCATATCAGAAGAACTTCTACTTAGAAGTTTTTAAGAGACAAACATATTTCAAGTAAATATTAAGAGTTATTTTCAAAGCAGTCTTGTAGAATGTTGGAAATGTAAAAACTAGTTTGAGGTAAGCTCAATCCTGAGCTGCATAGGAGGACAAATAGACACGAGCACATCTTACCTTGAAAACATTGCTCAGAAGGCATATACCATTATGTGGTTCAACAAGCCTTCGAATCGGTATATTCATAGTCCATTCTCCCAAACAAAATACTAAGGAGGTTAAAAGCCTTTTATCACTGTCACCTACTGGCATCAGGTGAGATAGAGTGCCCACAAGAACCTGGAATCACAATATGTTGTTTAGCTCTAACATAAGAAGCCAATGTATACAATGTGCTAGGAAATTATACAATTGATGATATATTTACAATTAAGTATCTGATTTGTAAATTTTGGGTTCGTTAAAACAAAGGGTAATTAAGATATGGAGCAGTAACAGGAGTCATTCTGTTTGACTCCTCTGACACAAAACTGTATCCATTCTACAAGAACAAAACTTCTTTCTGTCAATGGACCCTCCAGAGGTACTAATTCGTTTCAGAACATTCACATAACACTCAAGCTTTGGCAATTGTCCACTACGCCCATTCTCTTTCAGGGGAAATCATGCCATGTTCTCGTGTCAAAGATGGGTAGGCTTTAGGCCTACAGTGGGGGACTGTAAGCCAGCTCGCTCACTCGCTTTTGAATTCCAAGGAGAACTGGAGGTGCATTGCTCAATTTGCCAAGGCAAGCGGTTATCTTTGCTTGCTCATACAGAGCCAGTATCTTGAAGGGGTGAAGAATGAAGGAAAGACCCCTCTTGAAACGCCCAAACTGCTGGGTAGTATGGGAGGGGGTATGGAAATGGCACCATGCTGCAAGATTCTCGTGAGGACGAAGAGAGTGAGAATGAAGAGCTGCCATTGCAAAGACGCGCGAGGGCCACAGCCTGATGCACCGTGCTAAATTGTTCTAGGTCGGTTCTCAACACGCAGGTGTAAATTCACGGGGGCACTAGGAGCAGACCCTCCCTCCTACGTCCACCCCAATAATCAATGGGCCTTTAATAAATCATAACATACTTTTTTTTATAGAGGGTGAGTTATGATGTTATAATAAAGAACAACTTTTTTTACTGTCCTCTGTTCAATAAAGTACGAAGTAAAGTGATCTAGTGAGCAGAAAAAACAACTATTCTTCAGATTGTCAGGTTTCACATTCTTATAGGTGCGAATACACCATGTGATCTAGGTAGGTGATCTATCAACATGTACTTAATATTTGGTCTATATCTCAACAGGTAGGTGTTTTATCGCAAGACTTACTCTTCTTGCCTTCTCCCTCACAATCCTCCTACTCCTAGGGCTGACAGTAGGGCTAAGTAGATCATGTTGGAAGCAAAAATGGGTAGTACTTCAGCTACATAGTCACTAGTGTCCTACAGAAAGTGTGTATACATATCCCTTACTACCATGATGTGTTATAATAATCATAATGGGGTATAACTCACCCCATCACAATTCTCATCTAACTACTACTAGATCAGTCTACTTGATCATTACTCACTTTAGCTTCACTTCAATCCACACAAATCTGCATGACATTTCCACTATTGAACAGTTCAAAGACATATTGAACTACCATTTTATTTATATGATTTGACAATGCAAAATTAACGTTAGAGCCATCTGAAAATACCATTGAGGAGTTCAGTGCTTGATATTTCAGTCCTAGGAGAAATCCTAACACAAATTATTTCTAGGCTGAAGAAACAAGTCCCTCGGCCACTTTATGCCTTGATAACTACAATCAAACTGAAATTGGTCTTCTTTCTTGTCTGATTCTGTTTGCTTGCAGCAGATCGTTCTCACCTATAGATTATACCAGAAGTTTCTGCCTCAGAAGCACCAATTTAGTGCATCTTGCCTAATTGTGATTTGGGAATATGCACATTGTGACGTTTAAGTTACGTTAAATTCATTATTTTGTCAAGATCACACTACAAGTGAACTCCTAAGCATCCAAGAGAAACAACTCAAGCGGATAGCCTTGAGTATTAAGCTGTACTATTCTTCAAAAACTTCACAAAAGGTAATGCGCATGAGCGGTTATCTTTGCTGAGGCAGAACAAGTCACCAGCTCTGTTCGCGAATTTCATCGTATGAGTAGGAATGGGGATTTATTACCTCAACAATCCTGGGTGGGATTTCGGGGTAGCTTTTCAGAATGGAAGCAGAGCAATCGCACAGAAATAGCAAGATGTCGGATGCTGACTGGGCTACAGTTTTATGTTTGAACTGAAAAAGGAAGAAAAAAATCATAAATATAATTCATTTTACTCTATTACTAATGTAAGTTATAATACATGGTTTACACAAAAGGGATTGAATAGGTAAGATTTCAATACCCAGTGGGTGCTAATGTCTTGTGTGATGTGCTCAGTGAGTAAATGCAATAAGTGTGCTAGAAGTACGGTAAGGGAGGAGGACCCCACGAAGAATCCCCAATAATCCGATCAACCGCATTTTCAGCATTCAAACTATCCAACTCTTTCCCCTTTGATCTGCAATTGGACACTTCAGTTTTCATTGCTTTTCCAATATTTGTCTTGATTTTTGAAACTGTTAATTGTTCAACCCTTATCAAATCCTAACTACTGTGGGAGTGAGGCACTCCAATTGCTTCATCTCAGGACCAATACATGAGATAAGACATAATGCCTTCTGACAACGGAGAAGAAGGATTTAAGGCACGTAATGGGAACCATCACGGGACACTGCAACATGAACAAATTTGTGTTATGGGTATAAGCGACAACCCTCGGTGTAGGTGGTGTTGTACAGATGAGGAAACTTCCTATCATCTCCTGGCCCAGTGCCAGAGACTTAGACAGGGAGCAATTTTTGGTCCTTGGTACAACTTTGCCAAAGGTGGACATCAAATGAGACCCCTGCAGGAAATGCCTGGCATTCCTTAAGAAGCTAGGTATAGATAGATCTGAGAGACATTAGGACTGACACAATGGAACTTCAGGTTGCGATATTCATCCCAAATAAGGGACAGTCAGAGTTATATATAGACAAAAACAAACAAAAAACTGAGAAGTTGACTTGACTTGATGAAAATATGATAAAATTATCAGTTGGAAAATTGGACAACTTTGAAAATGAGAAAAGTGTATAAAAGAAGAAACTTTACGTGTTGACAGTTACGAAAATTAAAAAGTAAGAACCGTCAAGATTTAATTTGATTCGACTCAACAAAAGGGTTGTAAAAGCCTGATTTGGTTCTAATATTATCAAGTATTACATATCTAGAGTAGAACACCTTACCCGCAATGCTAAAAGTAAAGTGTTGATAGCTTCTTTAATTTTTGGATGCTTAGAGTCTCTGCTTAGTTCTTGGTAAAGAAAAAGGCCAAGACCAGATAGAGCAATGCAACGAGCAACTCCAGCAATTTCGGTTTTCCCAGCTTTCAACATAATAAGCAGTGCTTGATCCTGAAGAGAAGAGAAGAAAATCACAACTATAATGAACATCAGCAATCAACACACATAAAAATGCAATCAGTCTTTAATCCTACAAGTGGGATTAAATTTTGTCAAAGGAGCCTGAGGGTAAGCAACTCACTGTAACTAAATAAATATAACTAAAGTAACGTTTAGAACTTACCCTGATATATTGGACGTAAGTAGACACTAACTCGTCTGAAATAGGTTCCAGTACTGGCAATGCAAGAAGCTGAGATGGGTATGAGAGAATAGTCCCCAACATAGCAACAGCTTCAGTCCGGGGGGTCTAAACATGAAACATTTATTATGATTTTATGAGCAATTAGAGATTCAGTTCAGAATAACAAAATTAAAAATATCTGGTGCGTAGCAACACACAACTTTCCGCCACCCCTTCAAGTTCGAACACCACCTACATAGGCGGGCGCTATATCTTCGTTCAACGCATTTTTACAGGAACATTTATGGAGAACAAAATGTAGGGACTAGTTAGCTGAGAGTACTCCAAAAGTTTGATCGAAATCGTTAGAGCCGTTTTTGAGAAAATTGGAATACCGATAAATTAATATTCGACAAGTCTCCTTTTCTGAGTTAACTTGGCTTATATCTCCGTTCAACATATATATACAGAAATAACTATAGAGAACGAAATGTTGGTATGGGTGACTCAAAGACACTTCATCAGGATTTATCACATCTGGTGAAAAAGTTACCCTGGAATTTACGGAAATGTCCGAAAAAACGTTATTTTCGACACATTTTGATTTTTATCTCTGTTCAATGGACCGTCACAGGAACATTTATTGAGAAGAATATGTAGGTATTAACTATTCGAAAACACCCTGTGAGTTTGGTGAAAATCGCTGGAGCCGTTTTGCCAAAAAAGCGTAAAAACCTATTTTTGCTTCAGGGCCCATATCTCCGTTCACCGTATTTTCATGGAGATATGTATGGAAAAGAAAAGTTAGGTATTGATTAGGAGAAGATAATTTGAAAGTTTAATCAAAACCGTTAGAGTCATTTTCAAGAAAATGCGAAAAACCCTAGTTTTTGGTTCTTTTTCGTCCCCCACCCCCTTCCCATCGGCCGAAAACGCCCAAAACCATATATTGGAGAAAACACAAAAAAACGAACAAAACAAAAAAAGAACCAGCTCAATCGGATGAGCCGTTCTCCCGCAAATCGAACTACAGACACACACATACACACATACATACACACACACACACACACACACATACACACACACATACACACGGACCACGCGCCGAAATTAGGTTTTTTAGGCTCAGTAGGCCTCAAAACGTAAAGATCTGAAGAAAACCCAAATTTTTTTTTTGGGCCGATTACTATACTTTCCTTCCCTTCGGGTAGCGGAAAGTAAAAAAGAAAACTTGGGAATCACATCAAAACTGTAATGTACTGCAATGAATGAACCACTGGTTGATGCATACTAAGTACTTGATAGAATCCTTTCAGGCACACATTTGGAAACACATGGTCTCATTTCGAAACGTCGGTACTTCAGTACAGTAATGAATTACCATGATGCCAGAGCTATAATTTGACAGCCATGTTCCACTGTTTTCAACCCCTCGAGTTGCACAATTGGGCTTATACCAGTTGTTCATTTATTGGTCAATATGTTCCATAAATTTGGAGACAGCAGCCAGACTGAACACCTATAATTATTGGAATGCTGTTTGCCGAGTGCCCAAGTAGACCTGGACTATAAAACGACACAAAATGTATCTTGAGCATTCATAAATACAAGTTGGCTATTCAAGAAGAATTTCAAAGTTAATGATTCAATGGTTGAAGGTAGTGTAGTGTGAAGAGCTTGCTTGTTCAAAGAGGCTCCTCATTTAATTTTAAAACAATCTCCAAGAGCTTAATTTGAGGTTGTCACATTCACATATATGTAACAGTTTGGGGAGGGAGACGTTATAATAGGTGCTTCATGACAAGCAAACAGTCAGAAGTCAGATCAGACCAACATGTGAACAGGAAGAAGCTTCTTTTTTGACACAACGGATTTTATATACACTTGCAGCAAGAGAAAAACCTCAGGATTTCACCATCTTCAGTTAAGCTTTAACTGTCAATGCGTGGGTAACCACAAATTTGGCTGACATCTTTGTTTATGTGCCTCAGTTCAAGTGTATCAACGCGATGAACAGCTTACTTGTGTTGTTGATTACTGTTCACACTTAAGTTTATTACGATGCTTCCTGTTTCGATTTTTCTTGTTCAACCTAAGCATTCTCCTAGACTCATTTAGCTATTTCCTCCAGCTCTTACAGAGTGCGCACATTTGGATTTCATGCTCCTCGCCAGTTTTGGCTTCGGCAAGGGTTATTGCAGCCACTTTGGCTTAGAATTATTTTTAGAAAGTATAATTCGTTTAAATCTAATCAGTTGAGGTCTGAGCATCGATGGGATGTATTGTTACGAGGCTGTTCTTACTTAACAATTGTTTATGACAAAGAATCAAAACAACGGGATGTTGAACAAACGCCAAATCACCTAACTATAATGTAACCTCATTAGTCCACTGCCTTCTCAATACGACTCAATCATAACCATGTCTAACCACATTCAACCGTGTGTGGTTGGCATGATGGAATCAAAAGAAGGCTAACTGTGGTTCAATTGTCAGACTTTCAGTATCTAGACAGTGGCTATGTTCGGAGTTATTACTATGGTGGCTTATTGCAGTTGATCACTATCATATCAATTTCTGTCTCAATCCATTGATTCCTGTGGACTGCCTTCACCAACTTTGCTGTTGTCATACTGATAAAACTCTAGATATCTTGCTCCCTAAATTAAATAAAAATATTTAAAAAATATCAAACTAGAATTTTTTTATAGTACCACACCAGTATGTAATAGTTCTTTTCCTACGCCTCCTGGCCAATGAAGCTTACATTTCCCCCTTTATTTTAAATTGATTCCAACCTAAACACACCCTATTGCGGCCTCAAATGGGATATATTTTATGGGTGGGTGTCCATGAGGAACCTCACATCCTTTCAGTTCCACGCCAGGCGCTTGGAGAATTTTGAGCTTACATTTTAATTGCCTTATTGATGTAGATTCGTTCAGTACAACCTACTTTTAGTATCAGAGTATTATGAAACAGGGTAGAATTCTGCTACACCTTACAAAATGATTTATCAGTTGCTCACACGAGCTGAGTAATCAGTTTGAAAGCATTAGGCTGAACAGAGAATTCAAATGTATGACAAGACATGAAAATGGGAACGAGAACATTTAGTATCACATATATGAAGTAATATTCAACCACACACGTTTATATTGAACTTTTAATGCATTCTAGGCAAGAAAATGACAGTTTGATGAAACTGACGAATTACTCTCAAGGTTCAAAAAAACCTGTGGGGGTAACTCACATTTTTTATTTCTGAGCTTGACACTATCAAATCGATGGCATGAATGAAGTCAACAAGCAGTAATGTGAAGCCAGGCAACTGAAGTGAGAAGAATCTTGGGCCACAGTTTTTGATTATAGTGTTTACAACACTCTGAAACAGAACCCAAACATAAGTAATTAATTACCATCACTATTAGTCCCTACTGATGACTCATTTGAGGAGGAAACAAAAGGTCAACAAGGCAATACAGCTCAGTGATTGTAGAACCTTATTTTTGTGCCTCCAAAACGTAATGTGCTCAATCGGTTCAACACACCCGCATATACTTTGTACTGAAATTACGCTTTTCTGAAACGAGAGGCGTCAAAATATAAAAATGTCTTCCGAAAACGTATTTACTGATTGATCACTGAGCTTTCTTTGCCCCTTAGGATTTCGGAAAGTAACAAAGTACCAAATACTAAGTTCTAAGAGCAATTATGCACTTTGGCTCTTTACCCACCTGGTCACCTGATGTAAGTCCTTGATGCAGTGCAGAGTAAAACAAAGATAGATGCTTTGGGTGCAACGGTACATCATGAACCATAACTGTCATATTGCACAATAATTTATATGCAAACAGTTTCCCTTTATGATGAGTATCAGATAAATGTATCGCCTGTAGAAAAAAAGGAACAAAGAGAACACTAATATGAATTATTTAGAATTTTACAAATCTCACAATTAGAGCTAAAATCAAACCAAAGAGTTTTTACAATCATTGGATATGGGAAAACAAATGTCAACTAGTATTCATTCAACTTGTTGAGAGAACATATCCAATGAATAGCTAAAACCACTTTCATGCCCCCTTGCCTTATTAGCATAGCATGAGAGTATTACCATTACTATTCTCGAAACCTCTAACAACTGAACTATGTTTTGTAATGTAATTTGTGTCTTACGCGACAGAATTAAGATGTTCAATTGAACTAAAACAATTTGCAAATAATGCATGTTGCGGCCGATGGGAACAACGCTGGGTCAAGTTTCAAGATCTAACTGTCGGGCTCTAATCTGAACATGAGCTATAGCGAAACTGGTATTGTTCAGTTAGCGTTCAACCTTGTCCGACCGCACATATTCGCTCGCTTGTCTCCCCCGCTTGTGCCCCGCATTCAAAACAGACTTTTAATTTATTTTTTCTTGAAGTATACTTTTTATTTAGTTCAGTTACATTCAAATTCAGTACGCTCAATAACTGTGTTCGAATTGCCAGCATCGACCACTACTCGCTCCACATCCTGGCCAGGGACACGACCGCAGAACGTCCGCGATCGGGTGAGTAGTGCATTAGTGCATTATTTCGAACACAGCGTACATATACAGTCCACAATCAAATAGTCACTACAATTAATAATAATTTGTCTAACCCGCCAGGAGTGAGCGGATCATTTTTCATTAACACCAGCGCCACAGAGTCGCCAGTGTGCGCGTACAGTTTTGTGGTCCTAATCGGCCCGGATCCGCCTTATTCCTGGAATTTAAATTGTGTGGAGCATTGTTGAGTGCCTACGTGATTCGAAAGTGTTAGATTGTTCCGTCTTGTTAAGGTCTGATCATGCCTGACTCTATTCCTACAGTTGATGAGGATAACGTTATCCAACTCATGTTTTTTCAAGCCTCACGTGAGCAAACGTTTGCTAAGCTCCAAGCTGTTTACAAGCTCTCCTCAAATGTTGCACCTGGGAGCCGCTCACTCAATTCGCGCTGCACTGATCTCAGTAAGATCAAGGAGAAATTTGAGTTGATTCAGGAAAGCATCACTCGTCTTAATTTATATGTTGACAAAGAGCAGCGACTTGAAGTTGATCAGGTGCAAATCTCATTTGACGAAATTTATTATAATACTCTCAGTGTAGAACAAACACTCAAATCGAGATTGATCAGTGCACCTCCATCTGTAGCACCTTCCTCGAAGTTAGGCTCCCCGCACTAGATATTCCAATTTGGTCGGGTGACTTAGATAAATTCCATAATTTTTTCTCTTTATTCAACACGCTGCAGTACATAACGGCAACTACTCTGGGGGTGGTGAAATTGTCATATTTAAGGAGAAGTTTACTAGGTCATCCGTTGTCGTTAATTCAGAATTTGAGTTAACTAATGAGAATTACACAGTTGCTTATAATTTGATCAGAGAGTGGTTTGCTGATACTGCTCGCTGGTCAGCTTTTTATGCAAACAAAATATTTGATTTCAAGCCACTTACATCCTCTACTCCTGACCGATTTAAATATCATTTTTGGAAACATTTAGTACAACAGTTGGTGCCTTTGAAACCTTCAACTTAACGACCATGGGGATTTTTTAATGTTCCAATGTGCATTATGGACCTTGAATCCACAAATGCGACTCTGTTTGAACGATCGCTGACCTCTCGCCTTGAGATCCCAACATTTGCACAGTTGATTTCCTTCATAGAATTTCAGTGTAAGATTGAGGAACTTTTCTAAAAGGTCTACAACCCAAACAAGTAAGGGATTTTCGCCACACACCACCAACAAACGATCTCAAGGTGCGTCGCCGTCCAACAATACGAACTCCTCCTAGTCACACCTTCGAAAGACAGAACGCATAGCGATAACAAAGCCAGTATGCCCTTTTGTAAATGTTATGTAATCAAACATCCGCCTCATTCATGTCCTAAATACACTTAACGACAGATGCAAATGGGACTTGGTGAAAGTTTGAATCGCTGCTTTAGATGCATCGGTTCTCATTTAAGATCCCGTGCAAGTCACAACGATCTTGTTTACACTGTCATAATCCAAACCACCATAGTTCACTTCATAGGATACACAACCTGTTATGGAGCCAACTAATTCCCACTCTCAACTGATGGAGTCAGCGCTGATCCTTCATCGGGCGTTTCCCCATCTGACACTTCATCTACAGACACCCCCGGCACCTCCTCGGGCCATTCCTTATCTCAAACGTTTTTTACTAATAGCACTGTAGTAGCGACTCCCAACACAGTATTACTAGGGACGCCCAGGTATTAATTGCACAAATGGGGACACATGGCACCCATTAGAATTGTGATCAACGCAGGCAGCCAAATTTGCATGATATCCTCCGGACGCGTAGTCAACCGATTGGGCCTCACTGTTGTTAGAAGCAGACAAATCTGTGTGGTGCTCTCACCCAAGCACTCCGGGTCGCCTGAAGGATCTGTCACTTGTGCACTCAGGCCACGCCAGTGCCCTGACCCAATTCTGATCACGGAGGCAATAGTAGTAAAAAAATATGTCTTGACCTACCTACAACATCACTCCCCCGCCGGCATTCACAATAGGTTCCAGCATCTTAATCTCGCTGATCATAAGTTCCACCAACGTGGACCGATCGATTTCTCCTAGGTGCATCGCTGTATCCAAAGATCTTTGCAGGAAACAATTCAGTGATTCACGGTAGCCTGCAGCGATCCAAACTGTGTTTGGTTATGTCATGATAGGAGATGTTAGTTGTTTACCTCGCAACTCCACAAATGATGTCTCTCTATTAACTCATGCTTATAGACTTAGACCGCTCTATTCAAAGGTTTTGGAGCATTGAGGAAGCTCATGTACCTCCTGTTCAAGACCCTGAACTGGAGCGCGCATTGAACAGCATTTCGCGACACTCACTTCTCGCAATGTGGATGGCTCATATGTAGTCCGATTGCCTTTTAATGCATCCGTTCCAACCCACCAATTTAGAGACATGGAAGCCATCGCGTCGCCGCTGGATCAATTTAGAGCATAAACCAGCCAAGCACCACCAATTATGTGCTGCATATCATCAGTTTATGAACGAGTATCTTGCCCTAGGTCATATGCTCCTGCTCGAACCATTGGAGCATACTATATTCCACATTTTGAATAGTTCGTGACTCGCCAAGCTCACCCATCCGAGTTGTATTTGACGATCTTGTAAGGACTCCACTGGTGTCAGCCTGAACGATGCTCTTTCAGTTGGCCCTCCACTTCAAAAAAGATGTATGTGAAGTTCTTACCCTCTTTCGTTTGCATCCATGTAAGCTCTCACCTCGGACATCAAAATGATGTACCGAAAAATTTGGCTTCATGATGACGATGTTCGCTGCCAACATATATTTTGGCGAAGAAGTCCAGATGAACCCTCATCCCATACGAACTCCGTGACTGTAACCTCCACGGGATGCTCAGCTCCCTTTCTAGCCCAACGCACCTACGCCAGTTGGTTGCAGATGAGGGGTCTCAACCCCTTGGAGTCTGGGTGATTCTTGACAGCTGCTATGTAGACGATATGCAGTCACTCCGCATTCAACAATCGAAGAGGCACAACGGTTGAAGCACGGGCTCACCCAATTAATGAGCGTGGAGGTTTTGAGTTACGGAAATGGGCATCAAATTGTGAGGAACTGCTTCATGATATACCCGTGGAACACCGATTACCTCGTTATCATTGTGTGCGTCTGAACCTTGCATGCTACACATACTTGGAGTGCAATGGGACCCTGCAACAGACACCTTTACTTACAATGTCAAACCTCCAATCCACATCAGGACCAAAAGGCAAGTATTGTCCCATATTAGCTCACTTTTTGTCCCATTGGGGTGGGTATCCCCGTGAACATTCACAGCAAAACTGTTTATGAGGGAGATCTGGCAACGCTCCTAGGCTGGGACGATCCATTGCCAGAAGACATACAGAGTAGGTGGACCAACTTCAGTAACCAGTTGTCAGAATTGTCCAATGTGCGATTCCCCGCCTACTGCTATCCTTCGGCGAGTTCGACAGTGCATTTGATAGGGTTCTGCGATGCCTCGTCATTAGGTTATGCTGCTGCCATCTATCTACGAACTGTCTCCTCGATGTTGGAGATACTCATGTCAGCCTCATCAAGGCAAAAACTAGAGTAGCACCCCATGAAAGTGACAACGATCCTCGCCTAGAGCTCAGTGGCGCCCTACTGCTTACAAAACTGCTTGAGTCTGTGCAGTTTCTTGTCTCTCGCCTTGATATTCATGGTGTGTTTCTCTTCACTGACTCTTCAGTGGTACTGGGATGGCTCCGACACCACCATACCGTCTCCAAACTTATGTTGCAAACAGAGTTGTGAGCATTTTAGACAACTCAGAGTTGCAGTACTGGCACCATATTCGCACATCTCTCAACATCGCGATATAGCCTCCCCGTGGCCTCAGCCCATCGTGTCTCGCCACCAACTCCTCATGGTGGGCGGGACCACCCTTCCTATTTAACCCCATTGAAACTTGGCCGATTAACACACTATCGCCATCGCAAAGACCTGCCAGAATTAAAGCTCTGCCCAGTTTATTACTGCAGTTGCCCATGTGGCTCCACCCAACGCCATTTGTCATATCGCTCATTGAAAAGTTCTCTCTCTTTCACGACTTAAACGGGTAGTGTCATGGATGCTCAGATTTATCCATAATTCGCGGCATCGAGGTTTACGCAAAATCGGCTCACTTTGTGTGGATGAACTAACGTCGGCTATGGATATATGCATTAGGGAGACTCAAAGCCATTATTTCTCTGGAGAACTCAATTCCATAAAAAAGGAAAAACCATTACTAAAGTTAACGTACCTGTTAGGTGAGTCCGTCTCCTCTGGCTTGTGAGTTACTGTGGGCAAGCGCTTTCGATGTAAAGACATCATCGTCTGGCCGTTTAGTCAGTACTGCAGTCAGTCAGTTGGTCGTGGTCTTTATATACAACGAGAAAGGTGAAGGGAGTGATGGAGCGTTGGGGAAGGGGCGGGGAGAGGTCTTGTTGGTCAGTCTTGTTAGTAGTACCTTAGCCGGACTGGCTGTGTTAGGTATTAAAGAAATTGGGTTGTGTCCGCCAGTAGGCAAATACTAAAGTTAACGTACCTGTTAGGTGAGTCCGCCTCTCTGGCTTGTGAGTTACTGTGGGCAAGCGCTTTCGATGTAAAGACATCATCGCCTGGGCGTTTAGCCAGTACTGCAGTCAGTCAGTTGGTCGTGGTCTTATATACAAAGAGAGAAAGGTGAAGGGAGTGATGGAGCGCTGGGGAAGGGCGGGAGAGGTCTTGTTGGTCAGTCTTGTTAGTAGTACCCAGTCGACTGGCTGTGTTAGGTATTAAAGAAATTGCCAGTCCGCCAGTAGGCAAATACTAAAGTTAACGTGCCTGTTAGGTGAGTCCGTCTCCTCTGGCTTGTGAGTTACTGTGGGCAAGCGCCATGTAAAGACATCATCGTCTGGCCGTTTAGTCAGTACTGCAGTCAGTCAGTTGGTCGTGGTCTTTATATACAAAGAGAAAGGTGAAGGGAGTGATGGAGCGTTGGGGAAGGGGCAGGGAGAGGTCTTGTTGGTCAGTCTTGTTAGTAGTACCTTAGCCGGACTGGGCTGTGTTAGGTATTAAAGAAATTGGGTCTGCAGTAGGCAAATACAGTTAACGCATTTGCAGGTGAGTCCGTCTCCTCTGGCTTGTGAGTTATTGTAGGCAGCCGCTGATAAAGACATCATCGTCTGAAGCTGTTTAGTCATTGCAGTCGTCAGTTGGTCGTGGTCTTTTATACAAAGAGAGGTGAAGGGAGTGATGGAGCGTTGGGGAAGGGGCGGGGAGAGGTCTTTTTGGTCAGTCTTGTTAGTAGTACCTTAGCCGGACTGGCTGTGTTAGGTATTAAAGAAATTGGGTTGTGTCCGCCAGTAGACACAGCCAGTCCGGCTAAGGTACTACTAACAAGACTGACCAAAAAGACCTCTCCCCGCCCCTTCCCCAACGCTCCATCACCTTCACCTTTCTTGTATATAAAGACCACGACCAACTGACTGACTGCAGTACTGACTAAACGCCAGACGATGATGTCTTTTACATCAGCGCTTTGCCCACAGTAACTCACAAGCCAGAGGAGACGGACTCACCTAACAGGTAATGCTAACTTTAGTATTTGCCTACTGGCGGACACAACAATTTCTTTAATACTGCAACACAGCCAGTCCGCTAAGGTACTACTAACAAGACTGACCAACAAGACCTCTCGCCTCCTTCTTCCCCAACGCCTCCATCACCTCTTCACCTTTCTCTTTGTATATAAAGACCACGACCGACTGACTGCAGTACTGACTAAACGCCAGACGATGATGTCTTTACATCGAAAGCGCTTGCCCACAGTAACTCACAAGCCAGAGGAGACGGACTCACCTAACAGGTACGTTAACTTTAGTATTTGCCTACTGGCGGAAAAACCATTACCTCGTCCCCTTGCTAGACTAACTCCATTTCTGTACAATGGAATTATTCGAGTTGGTGGACGGTTAACTCACTCACCACTTTCCTTCGATGCTAAGCATCCTGTCTTGTTGCCTAAAAAGGCCCATCTTTCCACGATCATCTGCAATAGCTTTCACATTTCCCTTATGCACGCTGGCCCTCAAGCGTGTCATGCTGCAATTTGCCAGCATTACTGGATTCTTTCAGTTCGATCACTGCTACGTCACTGCATTTTTAGGTGTCTGCCGTGTTACGCAAGCAAACACTCAAGACCCACCACCCTATCATGGCGGATCTCCTCCTTCTCGAGTAAAACCCATGGCCCTTCACTAGAACTGCGATTGATTTTGCTGGGCCGCTGTTCATCAAACAAAGCTCGCGACGTAATGCTCCACGAAAGTGAAAGCGCATATATGTATGTTTGTATGTTTAGTCACAAAGGCGGTTCACATTGAACTTGTTGGAGACCTTTCCACAGCTAGCTACACTCGGCTTTGTCCCGATTCATATCACGCAGGGGCTTGGTACGTGATATAATTTGTGACAATGGGACTAATTTCGTTGGAGGGCGAAACGAGCAACAGCAGGTGGTTGACTTTTTATCTTCTATCGTCCCCTAATATTTCGGACCATCTTGCAGCCAGTCACCCGGTACCATTTCAACACGCCTGAAGCACCATGGACTGGGGGTCTCCATGAAGCCGCTATTAAGTCAGCCAAAAAACATTTACGCACCCTTTCAGATCGGCTGTTGACTTACGAAGAGATGGCGACGGTTCTGGCTCGCCGAGGCCATTTAAACAGCAGACCTCTCTTGCCCCATAGGGGATCTCCCCAGACTCAATTTATCTATCACCGGTCACTTCCTAGTAGGTGGCCCCTATTGCAACCCCCGAGCACGTCTACGACCAGGAACCCCCACTCTTCTGAGCCGCTGGCAGCTTGTAAGGCAGGCTGCACAAGTTTTTGGAAGTTGTGGTCTGCTAACTATCTGTCGTCACTGATGGAACGTCAGAAGTGGACGCTCATAGGCCTCCTTCAAATCGGGACACTGTAATAATGCTGCGAACCCAATCATTACCATTGAATTGGCCTATAGGAAGGATAGTGGACCTCTGCCATGGTTCTGATGGGGATGCCCGTGACAGCAGTGGGTGCGGACGGCGCATGGGCTCTTTGCGCCTGTGGCCAAGCTTGCACCCCTGACAAGCCAAGCTTGAGGTGAATATCCTGAGATGGCAGTATGCATCTAGGATATACCCATACAAAGAGTTTATTTAATTTGCAACCTTAATTTATGTTTTTCACACTTGAGTTTATGCTTTTTCACACTTGCCTTTCTGCCGAAAGCATTAGCATTGGCATGGATGACTGTGGGTACTCAACAATGCTGACATACCTGCCTTGTCTCAAAATTCATTGAATTTTGGGTGGGCAAGGCGGCCGGATGGGAACAACGCTGGGTCAAGTTTCAAGATCTAACTGTCGGGCTCTAATCTGAACATGAGCTATAGCGAAACTGGTATTGTTCAGTTAGCGTTCGAGCCTTAGTCCGACCAAGACATTCGCTCGCCCGCTTGTCTCTCGCTGTGCCCCGCGCATTCAAAACAGACTTTTAATTTATTTTTCTTGAAGTATACTTTTTATTTAGTTCAGTTACATTCAAATTCAGTACGCTAATAACTGTGTTCGGAATTGCCAGCATCGACCACTACTCGCTCCACATCCTGGCCAGGGACACGCACCGCAGAACGTCCGTGATCGGTGAGTAGTGCATTAGTGCATTATTTCGAACACAGCGTACATATACAGTCCACAATCAAATAGTCACTACAATTAATAATAATTTGTCTAACCCGCCAGGAGTGAGCGGATCATTTTTCATTAACACCAGCGCCACAGAGTCGCCAGTGTGCGCGTACAATGCATGCTGGGGTTATTGCGAAATATATTATATTTAAACTTCGGAATACAAAAGTTTAATATTAATAACTAACCTGAAAGCACCAGGGAGAAAATATGGTACACGGTGGGACCAATTCAGGGAGTGGAGGAGTTGTTTGTGAGTCCCCAGGTATACCTTGATTTTGACGAATCTGAAACATTATTATTGTTCTCCATGAACTGAAATGAAGTTCTACAAAGATTTACCAATTAATAAAAATGCAGACACCATTTGCGATACATCTTGTTACTCTAATAATAAACTGAACCAGCAAATGAGCGAGGCTCCATTCAATGACAGCTCATAATGACCCATAACCCGCCTCATTACTGAACACTTCTAATGATTGCTCCATCAAGGGAGTTTCTTTTCGTGCTGTAAAACAGTTAGCAAATAGTCAAGTCGTATAATTTTCTTTAAGTCATTCACTTCAAGCTCATCCTGCTGGATTAGTTAACATTCTTATGCCCCCACCAGAACCATCAGGTGGCCCAAACATCAAACGCACTTTCATTAATTGATCCCAGCTTCAGATAGAGTAACACCTCGACTAGCATGGATATAAATGGGGCTAATTGTTCTATGAAAAGGATTGGGAAGAACCATAGTTTTAAAATGACAGAGAGGTATGTGTCATCTAATTAGTTGAGCGTTGACTTGACCAAAGAATGCTATGATCCTGTGTTCTGAATCAGGCCCCAAGCTTCCTTGAAATGTTGCTCTTCATCCTTTAACTTAAACGAGATCACTGTATGTGGCTTCAGTAAGTCTGGAGCTACATCTCCCCCCTACCTCTCTCTCTCATCCATTAGATCATACTTCAATAGCTGGACGACTTCAATGAACAGGTCTTTGAGACTTGAAACAAATCCCTAGAAAATCCGTTGGATTCCACGCACAGCTTAATTAGAAGCTTTAAACCCCAGGTAGAGAAAAAGGGTGCTTTTGTTTCATGGAGTGAAATAATTCTAAAAATTCAACCTCATAAATTCGTGGGAACATGCTAGACATGCAACTAAATCCACTTACTAATAGTCTGTAATGACTGATGAAAACCAAAACCAAACGCTCACACAGTTGGCATATACAGAAGCCAAGTCTCTACTCCCTACTCCTTGTGCTTCACTCATCACACATTTAGTAACCTAATCCTTGTGGTCTGTCTCTATGTACTGCCTCAAGTGACCAAAACATTGTTCCCTAATGCATATACCTTACCATAGTAGTAGCTCTACACCTTAGCTTTGTGGTTGACCCACAATGCCCCACCCCTTGTTATATACTCCTTACGACCTACCTCTGATGTGCCAGTCTCCATGCCCCACTTCTTAAGTGCTAGAGCTTCTATTGCCCATGCCCAATTCCACCGGCTGCACACCTGCCACATATATGGCCCCAATTCATGAGCTACTTCGTGTTACGAAAGATAATGTTTAGAACAAGCTTAAGCAAATGCCAAATGTTGGCATAGTCACCAATTTTCAAGCGGCGTCTCTAAAGTCAACTTCAACAGCTATCAGATTTCCCTGTTCATCGACTTCAAACCGTCATAAAACATCTGACAAAGGCTCAGATATTTCTCAGAATGGCAGGTTTCTCTCATTCAACTAGATCATTGAAGACTTTTGAAATGCCCACTTTGCTCCACAGTTTTGCCTGTTTGCTTGAACAGCTCACAACTCTCTCTCTCTCTCTCTCCTCCTCCTCTGATTTAATCTGTAACACACTTCTATACAAAACTGATTGGTCACTCACTTTGACAAGAATTTCGAACAGATCAATCAGAAAACGGAATATGTCAGCATGCAATCCCGGGTCAGTTATTTTGTTCACATCTCCCAAGGCTCCTAACATTCTGACCCACAGCACAGCAGCGACATCTGGCAACCATCCACGAATAGTTCCACCATTCATCACCGATTTCCCATCAGCTGAAGGCTCTAAACAGAAAAAATATGTAGATAGTATACAGTCATTGCTCTGCACTAATATTGTTAAGAGAAACACTTCTATTTCTACAAAACCAAATTTTATTGAACATTACCGTTGGATGATGCATCTGTCAGCACATCAATTTGCATGGGAGATTCTTTAAATGAATTGCTTTCCATTCCACTTGATGGGGCAGGAGAGGGAGACCTTGTAGGGCATTCAGAATCACACAGAACACTAACGTTCGGGGCTATAAGGAAAACAAACACATTTTAAGCATTAGCCTTACATCAATGGTTCCTACAAAGGCATGTAAGACAATCAAAATGTACTGAACCACTCAATTTTCTGACACATCGAAGCAAACGATAACCACGATAGTTTTATGAGCTTTATGCTATATATCAATCACCCCCGTCGTGAATTTAAAGTTTTAAGTAGGATGAAAATTGGGAAATAAAAATGTATAGCAGTCGCCCTATAGACTCCATGCCTTCAGTGTTGATTGTTGTTGTATGAAAACCTTCTTTTGACAGCATCAGGTCATTGTTGAAACAATATCAGTCTAGGATACAGCCTGTGAGCCAATGTGTGTATAGATTACTCCAAACCTTAAGCTCCTTTTAAAAGTTGCCCCTGAGTGTAAAAATATCAGATACAACTCATACCACAACTTTGCTTAGTCTGTGCATTCACCTATTTTGTTCGCACTAGCAACTAATCAAATCTGCTTCTCATTCAGTATATAACAACGCTCTGCATGGAAGAAACTGGTATCACTCAATGTTCTGCAATTTATTGAGCTGTTCCTATTTTTTCCACAACAATTATTGAGCAATCGATCATTAGGAGAACAATAACACCATCAACAAGTTTTTCTGGAAAAGTAGATTGTTTACTGCTATCTAATTATAGCGTAAAACCTGTGAGAAATGTAATCGAAATCGGTGGTTGGAATTCTAGAATTTCTGGGGTTGCTCCTAATTATTTTATCAGCAATTACAAAACACTCGTATAGGTATAGTATTGGATTACCACCCTAATTTTTCTAACAATGCTAGTAGCATTTGTGTGGAATTTACAAAAAAACTGTTAAAAGCAATTTTCTTTGAATTTCTAATAATTTATTGCGCTATACTTGTCATTTCTCCAAGGATGAGAATTTTATGGCACTGTCGTGTTTGGAATTGCCTCTACTGAAAATATAATCAAAATCATTTCAGGCGCTTCTGAAAAAACAAAATGTTTTGAGTACTATTATAACTATAGTTAGTTTTAGTCATTTTTTCATACCCTCTTTTGTACTCAGAAGCCTTCGAAACTCATCTGAAGACCACTCAAAAATCGTTTCCAGCCGATTACATAACTTTCCTTTCTACTACCTAAACCCAAGAAACTGAAAACCCCAGCTTCTACGTTTAAAAAAAAATACCCTCAAGTGAACGGTCCAAAACTAGACAGTCTAGCATTAGTAACATCATCTTAAAGGTAGCTTGAAATCAGATGATTCATTGCCCTTGTACCCTATTCATCTCTAAAACAAGAGTGGTCCAACCAATGAAGACACTAAGGGAATTACATTTAATGGAATCCATTGATCGCCATCGTCTTCTCAGTATAATAGGCGCTTCTTCATTAGCATTATTCTCAGTTGTCATGTCTTCTAAATCCAAATCATTGCTGATACCTAGAAAAAGTTAGTGCGTAATAACTTGATAATAATTAGAAGAGAGAGCGGTTGACGTAATAATTAATTACTTTATTGACAAGGTTCTTACCTGAGACATTCGCTGCATTCATCGACAAACGCCTTTTTGTCCTATGCCTGTTATAAATTAAGTTCGTCTCACTGGCACTCCGCCTTAATGTGACAGGTATGAACAATTCTTTCCCCATAGCTGAGCATGGGTCTGTAAACAGAATCATTTATCATCATTTTATCAGATGAGCAACAGCAAAACACAAAACAAAAACATAACACCGCCTGATAAGTAAAAGGCAAACATTTCAGGTACTGCGGTAATTTTAATTTATGACACTACCACAAGGAAAACGAGATTACTTTGTAATTCACAATAATCTTTAAGACTTGTAGCAGTCTTTCATGGGTAGCAAGGATTACTTTCAACCTTATTAGTTTACCATTTACGTGACATATTTGTAGAAAGAATAATAGAACTTGAAGAAGAAGAGATAGAAAATTCGTAGGAACCGTATTGATGATGTACAGGAAATATATTGTTTTTTTTTTTTCTTTTCCATGTCACTGCGGCCATGTGTGGGCCTATTGTAACATTAGCCCTTCCTTAGTAAAAGGCGTCGTACATACCCGCCCCCTTTATGAAGCCGAGTATGTCCTTCACCGCAGCTTCCGCTATGATATGGGGCTCAATAATCCCCTGGGCAAAGTATTCAAAGCGTTTGACTGCTAAGGCAGGGCACTCACATAGGATGTGCTCCGCCATCTCGTCCTCCTCACCTCAGAGTCTGCATTCCACCGCCTCTGAGATGCCCATCTTGTTGAGGTGATACCTGAGTGGGCAGTGTCCGGTGAGGAAGCTAATCAAGACCCTTAGATCCCTCCTGGAGAGTATCAGCATCGCCTTTGCCCTTTGATCAGAAGGCGTAACAAAGGATTATGGCCTTTTCGATTGTCTAAGTAATAAATATATTGTTACCCAATAGCAGTAACTTGTGCTGTGATTTGAATTTTGGTAGTATCCACAATCACACAAGACAGTATTAACCACCATGAACAGAGAGATGGTGACATAGACACCTTGAAAGTGAGTCAGTTGCTACTACTGAATCCTGTTGTATATTAGAACATCTCACAGTTCGAGGTACTTCAGCAAAGAGTTTTAAACAGCTACACACTAAATCATGGCTCTCTATTTCAAGGCGTAGAACTCAAAGCTCTCAGAAATAAAGGGTTAAAGCGAATTACGCGGGTCAAGTCCAAAATTTGACATTGGTGCTTTAATTTTGGGCATTCAGGAATTAAGACTCTTGAAACGAAAAACAGTGTGTTCCATTGAGTACTTGGGGAACTAATGATGGCAAATAGAACTTTACAAGTCTCATAGATCCACAACTTCAGAGCTTGGAAACCCCATGATGTAATATTAGCACCAGTGATCGACGATGTTAAGCACATACGCCTTTAAAGCGTTAAGACAGAAGAAAACGTAATGTTTTCTAAACGAGAGGGCACAACGCATCAAATGAGTTGACAAGACCAAATTAAAATAATCAAAAACCATTCAAAAGTAAGATTTACCCAAACAGGTATTGGACGTTTTGGCACTTGGATCATTTTGTCGTTCATCCCGCTCATGTTTCTCACTTTTTGGTGTTGTTCCTTTTTTGAACCGTTTAGCTTTCTGCTCACTTAGACGATCCAGCGGAAGGTCATTCAAATCTAAACCGTAGACATGACGAGCCAAAACTCTAGTAAGAGTTTCCAGGGTTTTCTAAAAAAAAAAAAAAAGAATGACTACGGAATCCTGCATTAGTGATTCAGAATAATTCATTTGGAAACACTCCTACACAATAGTTGTTATTTTATTCGAAACACTAGCCTTATCGTTGTTTAAATTGTATATTTTGAGGTGTGTTCATATTTATTGCTTTTATTGAATCACTTACTTCCCACTCTTTAACCAGTTCTTCCCAACGAATCAAAGTACTAAGCACACTGAAAAACTGATCCCATAATTCTTGAGAAACTACAACATTCAGATTCGCTTTAATCCAAGTCACAATAAGCGTCTGTAAAAACAACAGAAACAAATGAACATGATGAACCAAGTACATTACACTTGATGGTACGAATTTAATTTAATTTATGGAACATTAGTACCCACTAAGTACCTGTAAAAACCATTGTGCCAATCCTATTACAATGGTGTGTTGAATATGCACAGGCAAATAACTCTAGCGGTAATTACATATTGAAAATACGTTAACAGAATTATGCTGGTAAATATTGAATGTTAAATTCCTTCAGAATACACATAAGTCAATGTCATTGGCCATTGACGGAGCTTGAAAATGGGTCTAGCCCAACAAGAACATCCATTCATGATTTATATCTTTGAACATGATAATACGGCATATGTCCACAAAGTAAGATGTTTGACTGTAGGAAAAAACGCATACAGATACAGACAACATATACCCCCCCCTCCCCACACTCACAATTTAACACGCCCCGTGCGTATCACACATACAGTGTGTGGATCCGGTCGGGTCTGCTAGGCGTATCATGCACATGGTGCGTGATGACTTGCTGCTATTTCAAACTTTTCTTAGAAATATCGCCCGGTGCAAAAGTCTTTGTTTTTTATCCGTCCTGAGCAGGTACTATGAACAACCGATAGAATGCGCCGTCTGCAGTTTGGAGATGTATTTCACTCGGAAAATACTGCTTTTCACAGACGCTCCAAATCGGAGTTTTGCATTCGATTATTGTGCGTTCTGGAGTTCTGGTGTGGCTGTTTCTTCTCTCATTCAAGGTAAGATCAATAATAAATTAATAATTACTTCCTAATGCATGATTACAAACGGGCAGTGACTAAATAAACGTTGTTTTTGGCAGCAACATGTAGCGCACCATCCCTGATTTCTGTTCTCTTCCTACCATTTTGCCTCGTATTTTGGTACAGTATGATGGTTATGATTAGTTCTCTTTATCAAGTATTGTTTTACCCACGGTATTATTTGTATTGGTATTTTAGATGTCTGATGACGCACAATCGGAACCAAAAATCCCTCGCTTGTCTAAGGAGAAGAAGAAATACTCAGATGAGGATATAGAGAAACTGATTGATATATTCGATTTATTTATAGTTCCTTCATTGACATTTGATTGTGATTCACATTTTCTTGTATGTGATTGACATATTATTGGACTGATACCATAAATATAGTAATTGATAGATATTTTCTTCCGACAAGGTAGGTAAGAGATACCTATGGTATGAGCCATGACGTGTATTTTTGCTGATGGAGTAGATATTTATGGAACCAACCGAATAAAACTGCTGATACCAACATTTCTTGTTTCTATTTCTATGGGTATTTTCCAAACAAACCTTATAATACACGATTTTCCTATTAGACCCAAGCCGGCGTCGTTCCTCAGGATATCTTTGATCACTTTCACCAGGCGTATCATACACATGGTACGTAATGCGCAAAATTTAATCAAATTCGACTATTAAGATTAATTACCTATAAATTACAACTATTGGAACCATTTCGGTCAGATTTATGAAAAAAAAAAAAACCAATCCGCCTGGTGGGGTGGGTTGGTTCTGTTCATACAACAGAAGTACGCACTGAACGTGTTAAATCAGTATATTTGAAGCGATGTTAGTCGTGCCTTATTTTTCTCAGATGCATAATAATGTCCCATGGTAATCGACCTTCATGAATCGGACCCCTTGGCCCACCTATTACTGAATTTTCTCGCCTTAATACCACCAAAATGTCTTTCTTGAATTTAGAAAGGGAAAAAGAGAAAAGTTAAGTTTTTAATTACATCGATTTTGTTTTACCAATTATATTGAATCAAGCAAAGCATTTCATCAGAATTTCAGAACATGAATAAGGGAACCAGTCTTCCCATTGCTAGAGTGCTTCGTTGACATGCTGTTTTGTCATTTCATCAGAGTTTGCCATTAGACAGGTATAGACTGTAGCAATTGTGGAACGAATTGATCTGCTTATCATAGCTTACAGCGACATGAGTAACGGGATACATAGTAACATATTCACCACTTAACGGATCATTGAAATTTATGACTATGGCTCATAGGTCAGGAAGCTTTCTTATTTAACGTTCTATTATTTTGGACATGTGGGTGAAACAAATTGTTCTCTTTGATAAGTAGAAAGAATGTGTAATTAGGATGGTCATGTTGAGCATGCTTTCGATACAGGATGAATGTAAAGTCATTTAGTCCCATGTATAGGAAATAAACGAACTACACGTGATATCAGCTAGAAGACTTCATGTTTGCTGTTTGTTTCTAGACTGTCTTCATATAAAAACCACCAGTGTTAACAATTGAGCACACTTGTAACATGTACAGAAATGATTTTATATACCATCAAACAGCACATCAATGAGACTTCCAAAACATCTCCATATTTAATGATAATTTAAATGTTTCAAGCGATTCTCACCAATGACTTACCATTGCCATTTACATGAAATTTCCAGTGTTTCAAGATCAACTTGCCAAGTTTTTTCCAATGTACCATTACACAGCTATGTTTTAGTATACTTTCCAACTACAAAGTGGTTCAAGTTCTATACCTGAAATATAGCAGGCGCTAGACGTCCACCCAATGTTTCTTCCTTTTGTTTCGGAGGAGAAGGATCAAGTAATAGAGAAGTCAGATGCAATAGAATGGTAAGAAGTTCCTCCCTAAAAGAACGGTGTGGGAAAACCACATCAAGAGAAATTATAACACCTTGATAATCTCATAAAAAGGTTAAATATTCTGATTCATATCAAATTGAATAGAAATGATTTCCACGGGTATTGTTCATTAATAGAATTCACGTAAAATATAAATACATAAATACACTTGAAACTTTTCAAAGTTTGCCTCTGTACATAGTTCTCCCTTACACATAGTCCTGTGAATTAAAATAAATTGCATTCAGTACGTAAGACTGCCAGGTAGTCTTGAATACCATTTATTTCCCACTTAGCATTTCCATAAGGGCCCCCAACACCTACCAATAACTAACTTACTGCTACTCGCCTATGCCTCAAACCATAGCCACTGCACGTATCATTGAAAATGGGAGGGACGAGTCGAGTTACTAGTCTCCAAAACCTTCAACTAGGAAAACTAAATTCAACCTTTGGCACAATAGCACTTCGATTAGCTGTGCTCATGTGAGGGAGTTCACTGTCATTCTACAGCTGTATGTTAACCATCCTTCCTAGTTATCACAGACATGACCATCAGTATATAGTCTGCAGTCTCCACAGCCATGCAAGCACGTTCAACTCAATTATTCACCTTAAATTGAATCCAATCAAAACCTTTGGCACAGCCAAGTCGCGAAGGAAAGGATATAATCAACAAGTTGGATGTAGACATTTCCCACTGTCTTTCAGCTGGCTCAATATGTAGATTGGCTTTGGCTGATGTTATATATTGATTTCTCGGCACAATGGGCAGGGGTCAAAGATCGAATAATACTCATCATACCGTCAGTCAGTTCATTGAGTTATTCTCCCAATTTCTAAGGGTGAGTAGAGACCTGAGTTGATTGATTGTTCAATGTACTCATATCAGAGCTTAGGTTATCATTTCAACTTATTCAAGGAACCATTTAATATCATTTTATTTTTCATTCCATATCAAAGTGACTAAACATAGTTTTAATCACACTTACTTACATTCTAAATTCTATTCATCAAGGATATTATTTGGTTGAAATGTCGGTAAAATTTCGTTGAAAAGTTCATGTATCACTTGTTGAATTATTTTTGAGTTTCATGCACATATTGTGAATTGCATATCATAAAATTGAAATTTCCAAGCACGCCACAAGCATAGCTGACATCAATAATCATATTTGGGCTCTGGTCATCAAACAGTGATTTCCCTTTCATCAACCGTGTACAGCATCACCAACCCCCCCCCCTCTCTCCCTCCTCCTTCACCACCTTACGTATCATCTTCAATCACATTCCTGGCTCTCACTTTGCCACATACACACTGTCCAGTTTCAAGGGAAGTGGAAAGTTTACTTCATGTACCCCCTCATCAACATCTATTACACAAGATGCTGTCTGCATCCAAGATACTTGTTGACCAGTGAATTGTTCCCCACTAGAAGTTAAATCCCCCTTCTGAAAACTCCATTTTAAATGTATAGATGTCATTATAGTAGTAGGCTCAATGCACTGGCCAAATCTAATGAGTGTAGCATGACCAACATTTAGGACTGTAATGCATGATAAAGGCACGAGTCAACACTTTGACGTAAAATTGGAAAAAATAATATCTAAATCATTCTACACACCATGTTTTAGCATCCATGTGTGTGTGCATCACCATGTAGCGATAAATATTTAGGACCCTTTTGCATATGTCAACTTGTTCACCCAACAACACCAGAGAGTCTGACTCAACGTGCAGCAAAAAGACATTAGCAGCGTCATTGAGGAACACTTGTAGGACATTCTAGAAACAAGAAAAGACATTAATTCTATTCAAAACTTATATAACACAGTTGCGTAACAGATGTTTCATCGATAATTTAAATAAGAACGAATTTATATTCGAGTCAAAAAGCGTACTAAGAAAATTCAGGGAACACGTTTATTTGAAGGTATAGAAACATACACATTCATGACATCAGACAAAAATTACAATGGTAAGTTATGATCCCTAATGTAACATCTAATTTGGAGACAATTAGAAGGTAATATAACACAGATTATAAACTCTTCTACTTTTACTGCACACATTTTTTCTTCTCCCACCCTCCTCCCACTAATAGGCTAATTGAAGTTGCTAATCACTCCCTTTTATACCTCCATGTCATGAGACTAAACCCTTGCCTGATTCATCAACTACACTTTTCATTAAAAAGTGTTCCTGAAACCGAATGTTCCTAAATACACAGTCTCCACCCAACAATACTGTTCTTTGCAAAGATTCTGCGTAAATTTGATACAGTTAATCTTACTATATATTTGCCAGGCAGCAAAACGAGAGTTCAATAGTAGGGGCTTTCAATTTGGCAGCAGAGTATCTCTTAAGCAACCCATTCATCTACAAACAGTATTCCTTGATCATGCAATGCACTAAAAGTGCCAAAAAGGATGTCAATCGTCAAATCTGTAAACCTTTCAAGCAGCATGAAACGCCCCTCTTGTTAGAGTTGTCATTCTCATTCCTTTCACATCTAAGTAGGAGACCCTCTCTCTTCCCAATACTCAATTTATATTTCTAGGGGAGGAGGTAATGAGTAGCTAGTAAGTGTTTAGTTAAGCACATACATTGCAAAGCATTTACACAAATTTTCAATAGGTTTATCGTATCAGATTGCTCAAATACTTTGGATTTGATTGTAACGAATGACCAAAGGGTCTCATTGGAAGTTTCTTTTGGTTTATTATTCATTCTGAATAATAACCCTATGTTTTCGGTCACGAAAATTTTTTTACAACCCCCCCTCAAAATTTGATACTTTACGTTTCAAGACATGGGGATTCCAAATCTGCAATGTCCGTCTGCTGTCCCCCGTCCAGGCCGTTCTGTGCCTTTAACGTGGTCTAAAAAACTCGTTCTTTTGCACAAAAATCCCATTCGGTATCTAGTTGTGCCCGCCATCTTGGCAATCCGATCGGACGAAGTCCGTGGTTGTTATGGACAAAAAATGGTTAAAAAAATTAACGAAACGCAGTATAATTTTACATCCTGGGTCGAATGGAATGAATATCAGACATGTACAACTGTGTATAGGGAAATTACAGTAATTATTAGAGTCAACCAATTCCAAGAACTTGCGGGAACTACAGCGGAAGTCAACGTTTCATCGTTAGAACTCCCTCCCTCCCTCCAATCTCATTAAAACCACCCACTCGCCTAGCAACGCCCGCTCAACTCGCAAGAAATCCCCGTCCCAATTTCCCCGACTCCTTGCTCAACGGGGCGGAGGAAGGTTAGGGCCACTTCCTCCGCACACCCCTACATCGGATCATAAATGCCTACAGACATTTACGGGCGCCTGGCGAATATTTAGTTTCCGGAGTTCCATTGTAGTCAGGTCATGTTTCGTATGGTTTACTAGTATTTTTCGACACTGAATCGAATGGAATGGGTCTCGGAGCAGTAATACTAGGTCAAGCTGTTCATGAGAATAATAAAGCATTGTGTAATAATTTGCAGGGTTTTAGTGTGGATGTGGTAGTTGATGATTTGCTGTTGATGATATGGCTATTCTCCATTCATTTGTTTACTGATAGACCTCATTTGCGTGAAGCTGAAAATAATTAGATGCCACTCAAAAAAAAAAGTGAGATAGTGTAAACACTAGCAAACCAAGTAGAAGTTGTTGTGGTGTATATATCGGCGGTAGTGGGATTTCCGTACGTGCAAAGACCTTTGGAGAAACAATGATCTTGCCACAGGTGCGACCCGTTGGGCAGGAGCGGAAATTCTGAGGTCAAAATACCTGGACAGATTCGGCGCTTTGCATCGAACAGAGTCCCTGGCACTTATTTAGACCACTGATGTCTGATGCATTTGCTCTGAGATTACATTCAATATGAGTGAGGATTTTAGAAAGAACAACCTAATTAACCTATAGTTGAATACCTCGATAGCAGTGGTTAACTTTGATTATGAGATGACAGGTAATAGAGCAACATTATTTTTGGTATATGAAAAAATGTATTTAAATTATTCTTCAAGTTTATTATCAGTGGTACATTGGAACTTATTGCATGACCTACAATCACCTGATGTATAAATAAGAGCCAAATTAATGTGTGCTGCCTAAGTAGGTAACATCGGGCATGAAACTATTGATGATTCAACAAAAACACATCACATAAGGCTGGTTGGGAGGACCTACTTCGTTTTCTCAGTCATCAGCTCATTTACTTATATAAATGAACCTTAAAGGTTTAAAATTAAAAATCTTACCTGGAGCCCAGCTCGCACCATAATGTTATCTCGACTGATTGCTCCAATATATGAATCATTTCTAAGTCTCGTCATTCTTCCACTCTCGTCACTGCCCTGAATGAGAAAGTGACAAATATGCCATTTAATACAGTTTGAAGTACATTATTATAAGAAATTACAACAAAGAATGTTGTTAATCGTGATAATAATCGTAACCATTTCTGAGCACCAGTTTGAACAGACGTCCCATGGCTTTGTCGCACTCGATTAGAAGTATGAATCACTTGATGGAATCTTCTGGCTTGATTATATACCGACTGACTTCCATTAAAAGTCACCCTAGCGATCGTTGTCTAGTGGTTAAGACAATGGTTCATAAACCTGACAAATGTCGGATTATTGTCGAAGCTCTTTGCAATTGCAGTAATTTTTGCCTGAGTCAGCGGATACTTCAAAAGCATCTCCAAACTTAACTCAGAACAATTGGCGTCCAACTAGTGGTCAAACGTCTTCATTCCAAGAAAAAAGAAGAGGCCCAGAGAGAAATAATGAGACGAATTCTTGGGTTCGGGATTCGCTGACACTGAAAGTTCCAGTGCGAAGGGAAAGATGGGCAATGGGCCTATTACAATGTCAAAGAAAAGCCTTGTAGCCCCCTCATTCCTCGAATCCAAGATCAGATTTTACGGGGATTCGCTCAACTCTAAAAAAATTCGTTCATTAAAACAGTCCGCTCCAGGAGCAGCGGGAGAAGATGTACTGTCTGACTCCTATTAAAGGCACCCTTGCGATTGTGGTCTAGTGGTGGTTCAACAATGGTTGATAATCCCGAAGAAAAAGTCGGGCAATGATGGATCGAAGCTCCGCGCAATCGTTGTAATTTTTGCCTGAGTCAGCGGCCTCGTCTTCCCTCGTAACAATTAGGTAATTATTGGAAAGTGTCAAATCCCAATACGTTGCGTAAACTCTTCCTCAAATACAAATTTTCACCCAATATCTTAAGCATGCTCATATGCAAAATTTGTCACTCACCACAGTGTGTACATCTAAGATAAATCATATTCCATAAACAGAACCAGTTCCACTCATGTTATAAGCTATCTTGATTCACTCCTTCACCTACCAATAGTCTGAAGGACTTGTGTGTGCAACTCCCACAAAATCTTATGGATATCGTCAACCAATGTGATTTCTCTCCTTTACTTTCTCATCCAGAGTGTCAAGTTCATCCTGGTTTCCAGAATCATTTGTGACATTGACTGCCCCGCAGTTGCTATGGCCTGACCACTAGGCTCCATGATGTAGCCCCTCAGTGCAGGAACTGCATAACTAATACTGCTTAGGGAGCAGTTGAGTACATCTGTAAAAGTTGCATGATGTTTCCATATTAACACCAGACCTCCCTCTTTTAGTTGCAGGAGTTTATCTTTCGCCTGACACTGAAGAATTCAGATTGGATCCATAGCTTAGGGGTTGAGAATACAGATCAAAAAGGAAGCTCACTTTATTAGAGTACATGAAACATTCAGTGTGTAACCATTTTTCAACCATCGAGCCACACACAAAGAAAGTTTTGAGAGGGGTTATTATAGTGAAGCATTGTTAGTTTACAATGCTTCCACAAAAGCTTTTCAGTTCATAGATTTCAATGTTTTCTAGTTTGCTCAGTCTTCATTCTTTCCATAATAAGGTGGAGCAATCCTGATGTTAGTAGGTTCGTATCCAGTAACTTTCAGAAGTTTTGCTGAGTTTGAGTTGTCTTGGTGTCTTGTGAAACTCGGTTCTGACCATATGTTAGTTATACCATGTTTTTTAGGCCCTGTGTATATGAACGTGAATCATCATGTTAGTGCCTGGCTGTTCTGTAGTTTGGTTACATCTAATATTCAATTGGATTGCCTCAATACTTCGTTTACTGTCCATATATTATATTCGCTGCTTGCCGCCATGATATACACAGCATGAACTTCGGTCGGGTTGCTTTCAGAATGCAGTTACAGGATCCCATACCTCAGGGAGTGTCACATTACGAATTAAAAAAACTAAAACTTTATCTGTCTGGGCACCGATTATGGATTTTATTCAAAATGAATAAAACTCCTACATTTATGGCCAGACACATTTTGTTACAAACCCCAGTATAATGTTATACTTAACGTCTCGAGGGGATTACAAATCTGTAATGTCTGTCCACCATCCGGGTATTTGGTCTAAAAAATCCATTCTTCCACACAAAACATTTTATATCCAGTTTTGACGCCTATTCAGCAATCTTATTGAACAAAAACCACGGTTATTATGGGTAAAAAATGGTATAACAAATTAGTCAAAACTGAACTTTTCGCAGTTTTGTTGCATTTACATAGTGTTGGGTGTAATTTCCTTCATATTTTTTGATGCTGAGGACGAGTGGTGTTTAGGATTGCGTCTAGATGGAAAACAGGGAAATCACAGTAAATATAGTGAATAAATATAGGAGAATTCTACTACTTGAAGGAATTTGCGAGACAATAAAGTGAAAGTTATCGTTTCTCACTAGCTTCAAATGTCACATCGTTTAGAGAATAATAAACAATTGTGCAATAATTTGCAGCGTTTCTTATGGTCTAGTATATGTTTGATTCAACTCTCTAAAGCTACTTTTCTATTGCTCCTGTGGGCTGTGTGGCTATATTAATATATTTGAGAGGTATTATCTTTGTGTTGTGGAGGTCTCAAATTCGAGAGAGGGGAAAAGGGACAGGCATGTTCATTAACATTACAAACATACCTCCATGCTGGAATATTCTGCAGAAGGTGGTCCTGAACCTCTGAGAGAATCAGGGGGTTCCAACATGAATGGAGGCAGTTCAATGACCTGAAAAAAATACATGCAATGAAAATGTAAGCAGCGTTTGCATTAAGTGGAGTACTTGAAATATTTAAACTAGCCACTGACGATTGATTTTATTTGGGCACACTTCAGTTGACAAGAGTCAAGAAGAGTAGGGCGAAATGGGATCTTTAAAACTCACAAAACATAAATGACAAATTTGGAAAAATGACATGTAGTGGCAAAGTGCTACATCAGGGGAAAGGTGAAAGTCATCTCACACTCAATAGTATGAACATGACTACTATGGTCAACCGATATGTAGCCTGCCAAGTGTCATAGCATCGGCCAATTAGATGCTTCAGAAGTCCATTTTCACTTCATGTGCCAGCTTATAAGTATGTTAATTGCACGTGTCCATAAATAAAACTGAGACAAATGATGTAGATCAACAATTCCATTTCCAACGTTACTGAAATTATATCCTATCCAATCCTCATTGAGTTTGGCTTGACTGATCTGATAGTGTAAACATAGTTATTGCCTTTGTTAGTTAACAATTACATAAAAAGCGCAGACGTCGCATGCGCAAAGCGTGGATATATTGCATTCATTTCATTTTTATTTCACAACACAGTTTAGAGTGCTAATTATAGAAGGGGCAAGAAACTCTGTGGAAGAAGTGTTGCACTCACCCAATTATCATCATGAAGGACTTTCAAATCATTTTTACTCCATTTCCATGACTGGTAAAACTAAGTGACACAGAATGTAAAATAAGAGAAACGGAAACAATTTAATACTCACATTCATTTGAATCCAATCCTTATACACAGATATAGCACGCCGAATAGCAGCGGAATGCGTGAAATCAAGAAGGAATGCCTGCCTGTAAGCCTCATGAATAAAATTCACGTTGTCTCGGCTTGAATAAAGAACGTCTCGTACAATTTGAAAAGCAGTTAAGTTAGGGCCCTCGCTGGAACAAATTCAATTTTCGCTGTGGTAAAACTGGATGTTGCTGGTGGGGGACTAGTTGAATAAACTTGAATTTGACAAATACAAATAGTTTTTTCATCCACATAGTTGATGTCTACAAATCCTAACAAATCAATAATTGAGCAAAGGGAACTTGACAAGTTTATGCAACGAAGAGGGGGGGGGGGAGAGAAAGGAAAACTTGGCCCTTTGGGCTTCTCGTAAGGCTCTGCCCCTTGACTCAGACAGAGGGCAATCTCCCTGAACCCCCCAGATACAAGTTGTTTAGACCCTGCAGGTAAATTCTGAAAACATCAAACATGCTTTAGCCTCCTGATTGTCTGTTTGCTGATGTTTCATTTTCATGGCATTGCAACTCTCAAATAGTCCCATAATGGTTAATGTTAAAATTGAGTTCAGAGGACGTTTACGAGCATTCAAGATGATGTTAGTTGGAAAAATTAATTTAATCTACGGTTTTAATTTTTCTGCACGTCAGAATTTCGGTTGAACCGGTTTTTTCAAGAGAATTGCACACTGTTCATTTGGTCATTCTATTGGCAAAAGGTTTTAGGTCGTTCTGATGTATTTTTTGACTATTTTTTATAGAAACATTTTTTTCTCGTTTTCAGCTTTTCTTGCATTCATAGGCAGGATGGTTTGGGGGGGGGGGTCTTTTTTCATCATATCTGTATGTTTCAAGTACATATACAGTTAAATCGTCATAACTGTAGAAGCCTTAATGGTAAGTTATGGTATGGCTAGTTCAGTGAATTGAACTGAGCCACCGAGCCATGCCTAGACTGTTTGGTATGCCTTATCTTGAGTTACTCATGAGAGCAGTCCGCTGCATTCCACCAAGAAAAGGGGCGCTGCTCTTCAACTTTCCAGTCATTCTTTTTATCATGATGTGAAGATCAATTTGCAATTCTATCTACTCTTCTATCTTTCTTGTCAATATCTGCCTATCTGATGCAGTTCATTGACCAGCACCACATGTCTCACGTTACATTCATTTCCAGAGGGATCCACAGCCACATATCCCCAAGCTGCCTTTTTTATCTGACATTTGGAATCTACTAACAGACCTCCCTGCGTGGTGAGCACGCTTTGACAGAAATAAATTATTAGTCTCCCTATACAATCTCGTAGGAGAGGTACCAAATTATCTGCACAGTATTTTCCAATGCTGGCATTCTTAAACCAAGGTTTCCTCAACCGAGTGCCAGCTGGGAGTCACAATGCCTTTAGGATGTGGTGAGTAGATATCAGGGGAGAGATGCTTACTCATGCTGAGTTACATTCAAGATGCTAGTGAATAGATGTAACAGAAGTTTAGACAGACACACTAACAAAGTTCTAAATCTCAAAATGTATTCACATATTTTGAATTCAGTGCACAAACATTTGTCATCTTTCCCAACTAATATCAATACCTTCAATATAATTAGAGAATAAGTGGGTTGTTCATCATGTTGGAATAGTTCAGTGGGTTTCAAATTGAATGGAATTAGTACCAGAACAAATAAGTTTCATTCAAATAGCCTCAACTCTTAATGAACACAACTAGCTAATCGTGTAACTCTATCAAAGTCTCATAATACCTGAGGTTGATATCGTAGGGTGGAGCAAAAGGTGTGTTCACAGATGTGTCGCTATTTGATTGGCCAACACTTACGCGGCGAAGTTCTGACCCAGGAGATCTTTCCCCTTCACTCTCGCTTGGAGTCACACTGCAAAATAAAAAGAAACCTGTCATTACCCATCTTCCAAAAAGCCTTGAATGTTATTGATTCCATGTTTCCAATTCAAGATAATCTCCCTAAACATTGATTAGTATTTACATAAGTGTTTCAAGATTAGTTTTGAGGGGTCATCAAATGAATGCATGGAAAACCGTCCTCATTCCTGTGGACGTTGACTATACTCCGTCATGCTTCGTTTTCATCTTCTGCTCAAATTTATCTCTCTCATTAGTGGAGCAGTAAAGGCCAACGGCAGGTATTTTTTACATATAATTCATCAGCTCCAGTGTGCATGGCAACGAGATACCTGTATCTTATGAATTGATATTTCCCAAACTTAATCTCAAAGCTAATTATTCTTCCACTTGTAACGTGTGAAATGAATACAGTGAGCTGTTGAAGGCATAAGTAAGTGATGAATCATAAGACAGAATTCAGCACCATTTTTGTTGAAAATTCACACTCTTAAGTCTTGATATTCATATCTTAGGAAATTTTGCTCAAAATGAAAACAGAGAAGAAAATGAAGCAAAAGTACCTTGCAGAACGTCCAAGTTGGGGCAAAGGATGAGCTTTCGTTAAGTGAGTGAAATTGGCAACCCATTTTATCAAAGCCACTTTGCAGTTCGCAAGGGCATCAGGAAGGCTACTCTTCGCCCTGGCTCTTAGTTGAGGAATTTCTGTAAAACAGTGTTGAAAAATAATGTTCACTTCTTGTGCTACACTCTGAAATTATTGTTAACAAGTCTGGCTTACACTTTAAAGATAAAAATAGACAAGAAAGGGAGAATGCTAGAGAAAGATAGAAATGCTAAATGAGAAGTCTTATGAGTAACAAAGTACTGCTTCACCCACGTATAGTGTTCAACAATCTAATAAAACACAACATTAATTTATGTAAGTTTCTCGTACTTTTTCAGAAAGAAATTAAATAAATAAACAAAACCTTGCTAGACTCACCCAAGTAAGGTTTGAATAGACACGTTTTATTCGAAAAATTAGGGAAAATTGTAGGCAAATAGTATTTCTTCAAATTTTCAAAAAGAAAGGTGAAACATCTGTGCTGTTTGTAAGCTTTGTCTTTCCATTCAATTCTCGGCACCTAAACAAAAAATGGAATGCAACAACACACTAGATAACTGAAAATATTTACTAGCGAATCAATCACAGAAACAACTCACAGCGTAGGTCATTTTATGACAACTTGAAGCCAATAACAATCATAACATAAAATTGTGAAATTCCACAACTCACCCCATTGGTTTGACGTGAAACAATGTCATAAGTATTTCATTATAAGGTGTCTGCCATGATTTCAGTTTAGTCATGTATGTTTGATAAGGCCCTTCAATTTTAGACCACAGGCAATAAAAATGTACTTTCTTATTGCAATACTGACCCAAAAAGGTGTAATTAAACTAATTAGGTATCATGTAGAGATGTCAATAGGGTCTCAATGAACAAAGGTGAGAACAAGGAAGGTCTTCCTCATTAGTAATCTCTCGCAGTTTAACACAGAGAGAAGAATAAAACCTTGAGAATTGGTCAAAAACAGGAGAAAACCCCCACGATCATCAAGCAATGGCACACAAGGCAAGATGCCATTGATGTCTAAAAAGTGGTGATCATTCACCCAATCAACTATTTAGGGCAATATATCGCACGAAGCACATCAAGATTACATCTAGTTTTCCAAGATGTCCGAAACATCAAAGAACAGGGAGGGGGGGGGAGAAAGATAGGGATTAGACTACATATGCGCCATCTCCAACAACAACCTGGTCATCGAAATGTACATAAGTTTTGAAATTTTTCGGGAACCTTCCTTTTACTTTTAGCAACGGAAAGTAGTGATTTCGGGTGTTAGTGTCCGTCTAAACATCCATTGAATGGAGATGAACACCAAAATGCGCCGAATAACGTTTCCAAATTGTCTGCCTCACATCGTGTTCCAGCAATTAATGCCCGTATTTATCTTCGTATAAATATTTCTGTAATTACCCATTTAACAATGATATAAGGTAAAACACATGAGATAATGGAATTCTCCAATCGTAGAACATTCATTTCGTTTTTTTCTTCATAAATACTCCAACGATTTCACTGCGTACTTTCAGTTAACAAGAATTTACATGTTGTTCTCCACAAGCACTTCTCTATAAATACAGTGAATATCCTTACAGCACTTGTATGTACAGCATGGAGTTGAGGATAGTTGTCTGATGTGGCACACGCGATATTTTTACATGTTATGTTTTAAACTTTTTTTTTGCTAACTAAAAACTGTGTGGGCCATCATGCAACTACGCCACAAGTTAAAATGACGAATGGCCACCACCACTGCCTCATTCAATGACGTATTCATGCATGAAACAATATATCAATCAAATGAATACCTGAGTGACGATGAATTCTAACAAAGCATCCATGAAAAATTTGGTGAGATCTTCAGGCAATTTATCTCCTCCTTGAGGCGGGTATATTGGTAGTATTTCAATATTGGAAACTGGCCCTGCAAGAAAATGAAGATAGTGGACAAAACTATTTCCGAATTTGGATTTCAAAAACACTGAATATTGTACAGGAATCATTCAAAATGCTTTGAATGCTCTCTATATAGTGGTTGAGACAGTTAGCCTTAGTTGACTGTTTTTGTAGTGTGAAGGCTCCTGCTTGAGGGAGCAATGGCTGAACAGGTCAGAGGGTGGAGGATGGCAGAGGGACCCCTCATCTCCTCTTCTCTTCAATCTTGTGATTAATATCAATAATAGTTAATTGATTAATACTACGCTAGGTAACTGCTACAAAAAGTAGGACTTAATTCCCTGGATGTGTGAGTAGGCGCAATAGCCTTTGTGGATGATGTCCACTTTACATGTACCACGTAGGGCAATTGACAAGCAGGTTTATAGTGCAGCTTAGACTGGGGATTCGTTCTGATAAAAGTGGTTTCGATCACTACTAGCTACTACAATGAGCTATACAAGCACTGAGACCTGACATCAACCCCATTGATCCTGACCAGTCTACAGTGACCATGGATCTCCAGGTAGTTCATGTAAGTCACCTTGTCAGGCTTGTTTGGCAAGCCAAAAAGCGAAAATATGACACAACTGAATTTCGTATGGCAGTGTCAGAAGTTCGAAGAGTGGTTAAAAATGACGTCAAATTGCAGCATTGGCTGTGGCTTATTGTGAAGCGTGGAGAGTAAAAAATGTTGAGGACGAGCGTCATTTAGGTATCAACAGTCATTTTCCACTACATCCTCACTCACATGTGTTCGGTTCACAACTCAAGTTCCAAACGAGGAACTTACTCTAACCCTTTTTTCTTTCCTCTTTCCAATTCTTCTATCTCTAGAACTGGCATAGAGGGGCTGGGTTCTGAATTTCTAAAATATTAACTAGATTCTTTTCAAGTGCACTAATGCCTTTCACAGCGAGCTTTGTAAACAATTTAGTGCACTATACTGGAAAATGTAGGTAAAAACAGAAATTTGCTGCCCTTACGTTTTTGTAGTAATCTTACTAAAATCTTAGTATTAATCTCAACTTAATTAAAATTTTTAACTTAATCTTGATAACTAAGAAAAGCATCCAGCCTCAAATAAGTAGATTATCAATGCATAACAAAATGTGACTGTGGGGATCAATGAAATTCAAAGACTGTACCAAAACTTACTAACCATGGTGAACATCGAGAAAGAAAGATGATGAGGTATGGCTGCTAGTATTAAGTAGACCGGGGTAATCTGGGAAAGGGCTTCTGAAGCCAGGAACTAATGTAGCAAAAAGAGCGTGTACTTCATCTGGGCTGTTTTCTCCAAGGATTTGGTACCACATCAAGAAGTACCTGGAAACAACCACAACTTGTCTAAGCTTAACATAATTACACGAGAAAATGTGAAGGCAGTAAAACCATATTTGTCACAACCTGTTTACTGAATACTCTCAATGTGTGAAGGAAAACTGTATATATTGTTCGAGGCAGTAGTATACTTCCCCTAACAAGGTGGCATAATGTTTATAATGTTACCATAAACTTAGATAATCCCACGAGTAGACATTGAGACTTCTATCATCCACACTGAGACTATCAAGATAGAAGGTATAATTTAATGTAGTGTGACCTTCTAATGCTATCTTGGAAGCATAATAGTGGCATTTAGTATAAACCTAGAGCAACCAATGCGCCAAATTTAACAAAACATAGAGCAGATGGATGCGTCTGAAGTATATTTTTCTTCAGAATAATAAAGTGAGTAACAGAGGAACCAGTCGTTGCACAGAGATCATCACACACTCACAGCTATATGAAACGTGTTTAACACGCTCGCTGCTCAATTTTATGGTTGGTCAAATATGCCGAGCTAGCTACTCCCAGTCACTAAGCTGGACAGTATGTGGGCAATTCTGAAGAACACATAAGTATATTATTCAGAATGAATAATAAGTAGTTTCGATAGATCAGAGAATGTACAATAAAAATAGATGGTCTACCTTACAGCTTCTCTTCTCAACTTGTGGGAATTGCCTGGATGAAGCAATTTTAGCAATAATCGAGTTAGACAGTGACATTGCCATCGCTTGGACAATAGCTCAGGCAAAAGTGCGAGAATTCTATCGAGTATTCCTAAAACAGCCTCTAATTCCTCACGATGTGCTTTGTGAACTGAAAATAGAACAAAAATACACGTTACAACATGAGGTATAGAGAGTTCTGCAAGAGACACCACAGATTGCTTTTCAGTGGTACAGCTTCTTAGGATATCATTAGAAATGCAAATAAATGTTTCCCCACGACAATCTTTTATTTTAGAAGAACTACGTAACATCTTGTGAGTACAATTATGCTAACCATCTTTCTTCTAAGGCCAGTAGGGATATTCATTACCTAACCCCCTAATACTATTCAACTTAATATCACAAAGATTGAATCAGAGCTGGGCCAATTGCATCCCAAATAGACAAACATCAGCTAATGCAAGAGAGATACAGGACTAATCTCCGAACTATATCTGGTCAAATCCTCCCTTAATGGCATAAGACGTTATTCATTCTCATAGCATAATGATTTTTAATAATAAAAAAAATGTTTTCCATGTTATTCTGCATATAACAGACGCTTCTCAGAAACCCCCAACAATGTTCTGGTAAAAGCTTCCCAAACCAAGTAGTTAACTGCCTTGTGCTGTAGATTGTGATGGCATTTCATCATCATCAAATAATGCTGAATTGAGTTAGAACCATCACAATCATCTTCTAACATTGGTTTTCAGGATTCACAGAAGTTCTGAACTCCCACAAAAACTGATATAAGTAGAAATCATATTTCGAATAATGTGCGATGTATTTTTAACTAAAGCAGGTAGAAAATAGAGAAAAGTGAACTCCCTTACTAATGATGCTAAACATTTCTGAGTTCATTGAGTTGCTCCTAGTTATCTCATATGATTAATTGGATAACTGTTGTGCCGGTAAACTATTCAACTCTCAATGTGATTCGGGAGCACCTACATTCTAGGCAGGTTTATAAGGAAAAAAGTTATAGTTTGTTCAAACGTTTGATTTATACATTATTGCTCGGATCATGTATGTCCAATGGAACAAAACTGTGTGATAATGTACAATAGTTTGAGCTTAATGAAGAAATAATAATGACAAGAACCGTTGATAATTTTGAGGAAAAAATGCTCATCTTTTAACTCCTAAAATTACCCCTCTATAATTGGGGTATGATAAATTCTTTTCCATCGATTTATCTCAAAAGCCTATCACTATACTATGCCTAAAATTCACTCACAGGTTGAACTGACTTGCTGTCCATTTTTTCTCAATCTTGTTCACACAGACAATTTTCTCAGCATATTTTTTTTAATGAAGCGGCCGCAACTAATCGATTCATCTAAGAGATATTCGGAGAAGTGAAATATTAGTAGTACAGGTACCCTTTCACCAAGAACGTGAGAATTCTCACGGCATACATTTCATCAATGGCACTCATCACAATTTCCAACATAATCTGTATAACATTAGGTATAGAATCATCAGGTGTGGCTGACCTCTACAACCCCTACCCCAGCTTAAATTCAATGATTATTCTCACCTCTCCAGACATAGCTTGCCGAATGGAGTGTCCCAAAACCAAACAGCACACTTTGAGAGTAGACTCAACTAATTTACCAAAAAAAAGCCCATAACATGTTCGTTTACACCAGCAAAAACTGAGTATTCAAACTTGAGGATTGTTTCCAGTATACAACAGTCCCTCTTAAGATACAATCGGTACCTCACTGTACAATGTAAAGTAGAAACCGTGGGTGTAATTCTAAAGAGTGTTGATCTTCCTACGAGATACATTCGTGATCAATTCCACTGATTGCATATGCCAAAAAAACCCACAGGCCACACTCCCATTCAATGAATTTCAATATAAATCTTTATGGAGAACGAAATTCAAGTATTGGTTAGTGAAAACCAACAATCAACTCATGCTAGCTAGCAAATTGTACAAGGTTAGTGCAGTCTTCTATTTCACTGTAGCTTTACAAACTTCAGCTACTGCCAATATGTGAGACTGTAGTCATGTCAGGGTTTAAATTAAGCTTTGTGGTTAACGTGGTAAAGTAAACAAGGTAAGAAAATGAAGGATGCACACAACACCCACCTTCCAGGCAAGACTGGAAACTACACAAGTACCAAGCACCCTCTCTTCTTGGTGAATCGTGTATGGGGAGGAGGTTTTCTACTTACCCTGGTTGAGTGTTGATAATGACAGTATGGAACATGAAAATTTGACAACCCCACATTCCCTAACATCCTCGTACCTCCTTGCATGTGGGAAATTTTGTATCCTAGTTTCATGAGAACAAACTGTCACCTAATCATAGCCTGATAAAATGAAAATCCATCACCAATATCAGCACAATTTCAAACAACACAGAACAATGTAGAAGTAACTAAATAGATGGGAATATCTACATCTTTAATAAAATTCTCTTCTCATCAGGCATGAATCTCACTGCAAGACAGACACAGACAAATACTGCAACATTCCACGTAGAAAACTAATGGCAAAAGAAATTGATTGAGAAATGCAATATTCTGAACTAAAGCTTCATCGTATACAAACGAAAGAAGCAGTACCAATTATTAATCACACGAACAACAACACTACTAATTTTTTTAACCAAGAGCTTAAGCATATTGTATCATTCAACATGCCAAACCTGATGAGAATAACTACTTCAAAAGTAAACAAGCATGCCAAAATAGTCATACCAAATTACTAAAGCGTACTTAATTGAAACTATTCAATCTTAAATTATTAAAGGGTATAAAATACCAAGGTGTTGAACAGTAACGTGTACAAGAAATAAAGGAAGGATATTATTGAGCTGTATAAGAATAAACAAACACAATCAAGAGACCAGCAGTAAGTAGTGAACCTAATCTAATGTTTTTGTTGTTTAGCCATTCCAAAAGAAAACTACTTTTTAATAATTTATGGGAAAAAACGTATAAAACTATTCTCGTGGCAAGCTTTAAAGCCTGTTGAAATGGGAAACACCGGGTTAGCAACCCAATTAGAAAATTAGATGCTAACAACTAAATACCACTAAATTTAGAAAATAAAATGCTCCTCTAGAATTAAGTACTAAAATACATCTAGAACAAGCAGTAAGAATATAGCTCTACTTGTCAGGACTCTAGCAACCCCTTGTAAATAGCAAATCCTTACCCAGTAAAATACTGAAGGCATGCAGTCAATATTGCGTTTACAGCTCAACCCCTAGCCATCAAGATATATACAGACCAAGCAACCAAGCAATCACAACAAAACGAAATCATACGACTTCAAAGTGCAATGTAAGTTTCTTACCTATGTGAAAAGGTAACTCTGTAAAAAAATGACACTACATTAGACACTATTCATCATCCACCAATCACAATGTAGATTAACACAGCCGCTGCAATTGGGAACAGTGAGAGAACATCGTGACATAAAGATATTATCTCCAATTGGGAATAAATAGAAAAAAATTTAACCCAATTTGGCAAACCAATAAAATACAGCGAATGTATTAAAATACATAGAAGTAATGCTTAGTTCTCTACTCTTAATGCACCAATAAGACTAAACGTAACTGAGAACCTTGGTTAAACCAACAAACATTTGACTAAGTCTAATAGCTACCATTCTCTTCAAATATCTAATAATGGATTGATTATCTTGGTTAATTGAAGTTGGAGTAATGAAGTTTGAACTGAGGGCATTAAATTACAGAAGATTAATACGATCATTTTGTAGCAATCCCTCGCATGTCTGCAGAAGCTCTGAACTCCTTCACAATTGACCAACAAATTCAGAAGCTTGGCAAAACCATCGGAAGTTCAGTGAAGAGAGAGACAAAAAAAACAGTAAACTAATCATGGGAGACTATGCATACCAAAATGGTGCTTACACTCCGCATCAGCCACCCCAGAAAACTCACGATGAAAACACCGATTTTGATGAAAAGGAACAGCTAATGTCAAGTGCGACGCATCACACAACTTTCCTTAGCTCTACATTCAATTCATGGCTTTCTTCGATAAAAGCTAAATCGATTCATTTTTCACACAGTTCATTTGAACTTGGTTAACTTCATGGATAACGCTTATTGTTCCAGAATTTATTGTGGGGCTTCTACTGGGGCTAAAACCACGCAGAGAATTAATGAGACTCCGACCACTTTTTTGAGAACTATAACAATCACTGTCTCAGAATTACTGAATAAATACCTGGAGAAACGGTAGTAAATGAAATGGTAGAGGTTGAAATTCAGGAATATCTTCTGGATTATCATCTTATGAGTGTTATCAAACTATCACCACATAGGTACTTGATTGAACTACCATGTCAATTTTTTTGGAGATCCCAGTAACATTTGTGCAGAGTTTGTAAGGGAAAAACCGTTCCAAAATGTTTCATAACTTATTCCGCTGCTCTTGAAATTTTAGGGCACTGTTCATCCAAATAATTTAATCAAAATCGTTAGAGCTGTTTTTGATGAAAGAAAATTTAGTTTTTTGATCACTACGATAACTATAGGTATTTTTTGTGCAGATTATGCTCATACCCTTATTTAGGCGCACCATGGTAGCCTGTGAGATAGATATCAAGTTTGAGCTGAGTTGATTCGGTTCACCCATTTTTGCCTAATTGCGTCCACACACTTTCTTTTTTTTTCCCACAGACCATTTTCTCAAACAATGATTTCAGACTCAGAACTGAAGAGAACTCGAACATTTTTTTTTAATCGATAATATAACTCCCCTATCCCCTATGTAGAGCCAAGGAAAATAAAAATGGAAAAAACTTGAATGAGAAACCAAGGTATTTTTGTACTTTTTGTTCCTCCCAACAAGATAAGATCCAGCATGAATGGATGGAAGACAGAAGAAAAACATTATTCACGATGAACCAGCCCAGGAAACGCCCTTGAAGAAGGAATGGAGGGGCATGAATCTGGATCATTCTGTATCTCCTAAGAAGTCTCAGTTCCATTCATCTCAAATATAAGAATTGTTGAAAGAAAAAACGTGCAAAGCATCACATCATGATGCATGTGAAGTATATTCTGATACAATATCTCATTACATAGATATTATACCATTATATAATCACAAAGCAATCAGGATAGTTGGCATTTTCCCAGCGATAGAAAATATCAAATGAATTTCATATTCCATGAAGCAAACACTACAGTTCATGTATCTCATTTACAAGATTTGATTTTTGAAATTCAAGAACACCTTTGGAGACTACAACCATAATCATAGCCTAATGTGGAAAGCCCTCCACCAAAGAAAATCCAAAGGCCCTTAAGAAAAACATTTTGTTCTCTCAAATATATGCTAGTAGTTCTAATCACAGTAGCATGCTCACTCCAATAGTATCATTTGGATAATTTGAAACTCAAACATAAAAAGTTGCAGAGTGGTACTGTGACCTTTTTCTCTTTATAATTCACTTAACCCTTTTAATGCAGGCGATGTCATATAACATCTTGTTTATTTTCACCACTCACGAGTAATGTTGTATGACATTACAGCGTTTCCAATCAAACTTCTGAATGCAACACAAATTCGATCTTTGAGCCTTGTAAGGATCTATTTGCCTTCATCATTTTCTCAAGTACTCAAACAATTGCAGCATTTGCCACTCAATGTGTTTAATCCCAATATGTTAGAGCCAAGTTTAAATGATGGACATTGAGTACTCTTGCTTGAGGCATTGGGTGTGCAATGATTGGGTTAATGTGGCAGACGAAAAATCCTCTTAGGCTGCCTAGTATATGGGGAGAAAATGGTTTTGAGGTCTCATCAATGTACAAGGGTGCAGCTCCGCCAGGTACCTCCATCGTTCTCACAATGATCAATGAGACCCAACGGAGAGGTACAGGAACTGATAATGTTTCCATCCGAAGTGGTTGACTGTTAGCTTGTCAAATCGAAGGCCTTAACCAGCCCTTAACATTGTCTCATTCAGTCATGTCAAAAGCCTCCATGGAACATTGGCATAACCCCTTCCTCTTCATTCTCCCTTCTCCCCTACTCTCTCTACTGAGGATAACAAATTCCAGTATCAATTCGTTAGCTGAGCATTTAGAAACCCCAGAGGCCTAAGAGCTCACCTAAGGACCCTTCCAATCGTGTTCCAGATGAAAGCAGATATAAAATTTATGCTGACAGGACGGGATATGGATAACTAATTAAATGAAGGACATGGCATAAAAGCAGGCATAACCCAATAAATTCCAGAATGGCGGGTTAAAATTTAGCAGGAGGTAGAGCAATAACGACTGCTGAATAAACATGAAGGCGAGGAAAGTTATGTGATGTGTCGTACCAGATATTGTCACCCTTCAACTCCCTCATTTATTTGGAACCACTACACTTAAAATGCCTCGATAGATGTTCACAGCTAATCTGAGTTGAACAAATTTTCCAAGAATTGAGAAATCTTATTTTTCGGCATAAAAATAATTGAATGATCAGTCAGTGAAACCACGGATGTAAGTGAAATGGATACTTGAGTTAATAATTGAAACATGAAAAAGGAAGTTGAGAAAATGGATGGAGAAGATTCACTTCCATTGAGACAGAATAAAAAACCTTCAGATGTTCACAAGTATTTATATTTGGGAACCAATCACTGGAAATATGAGCACAATACTCAAAAATGCCCTCTAGTATTTTGAGTTTTTCTATTATTCCCTGAAAACCTCAGGTCTTTCAAACACCACTTGTGAAGATCTAAAGATCTTCTACTACACTCAACAAATATGTTTAATACAACATGTAGCTTTGTTAGATTCTTGTGTCACTAGCAGATTAAAAAAAGCGTTTTCAAAAAGCTTGGTGTAAATGAAATTGTATTCCTAAAGTGAAAGTTATAGCAATGGAAGTGCAAGGGGGAAGGAATTGCTCATTATTTCATTAAATGCGCTAGGAAAGGTTCACAGTCAACAAAAAGCACTGCTTCAGATTAACCAGTGGCCAGGATACCAGACCGTGTAACACAATGAATACAACCTCATAAACAGCCGATCGGTTCTATTTCAACTTTCTCTTTCTTCTTTCTCATAAAAATCTCAGTCGCAACTTGGACAAGAACATTGCAAATTACATTTGTCAAGAACAACAACAATTGTATCACAACTCCTGAATCCTCCACAGCCAAACAGTGAGTCGACTAGTTACTTGTAAGCAGCATTCAAACTTTATCGGAATATTTGTTTAGTCTGGAAGGATCTTCAAGGAATGCACCCAGTATGGCTCAGGAGCTCAACAGGTTTCCAAAGTAATCATTGTGATTGTGATCTACTTCTGTAATACTAAAAGAGCAATAAGAGATCAGTGACTCCACATGAAGACTAGAACTGTTGGGGGCCCAAAATGGCAGTGTTTATTACTCCAAATAATTTGGAACAATGGCAGTTGGACATTCCTTTCCCAAGATAATCTTTTAGAAATGAAGTACATTTGAGACAATCACCCTAGAACGTAATTCTTCATATTTTTTTGTGGAGGAAACTGTAAATACGTTAGTATACAGCTTCTGTTTCCTTCAGGTTTTGAGTTATTTAAATGGCTTAGTTGTACCTAAACAAACGGCTGACGAAATCTAGGACTGACCTTACCAAGCTGTGTATAATTAAGATATTAGCTAAAGATGCACTATAAGCCAAAGATCGCCTGAAGGTAAATTGACTTTGATCATACACCTACTAGCTCATCTAACCTAACTCAACTCTCCCTATTGTACTTCTGAGTTTCTGTTAGACATAGATTAATAGTCCAGCAGGATTGAACAGTGGACTAATTAAGTAATACTTATCAACATTGAGCTAATGTTATAATGCAATCAACACAGTTTCCATAACTTATAACTTAGCAGGTAAATCGATTACGTAGCAACATCAGCAATAAATCAGAGCTCTATTCAAAAACGAAATAGGCTATAGTTTTTGCTTTGCCAGCTTTTAGGAGTTAGTGTGTTATAAATATGCCAATTTGCAGGAACAAATCTGTGAGCAAGGCATCCTAAAATTGACAAACCGTGGCTCCTCTTTCATCAAATTAAACCCAATTAACAGGTTTGAAAGTAACCTTATCAAAATATAATAAGAAAACCAGAATGCTCTTTCTTACCTTTTTGCCTAAGATTTGTTTCAGCAGTGATGAAGCTCTCATAAAACACGAAGAAGATGTGGTGGTAGTTACTCTCAAAAAAGTTTTTGGCGTCTTCATTGTCAACATGTTCTAAGGAAACAAAACAAAGCATGTTAAATGAAAATACACAACGGAAATGCTATATTTCACTAAAGAAATTCAGTGATGAACTCACATTATACAAAACAATTGAAATACTGCAGGTTTTGTGAGATTTAAAAAGAACCCAAAATCTCGACCTAGGTAATGAAGCATAACTGCATCATTGAGCTCTGCAACCTTCTTGGGACCCAAAATCCTCTACTTAGCAGCCAAAACTGACAATAATAAATGACAAAACATGCACTGAGTATGTTTATATATCTATCTCTACATCCATGCTGTGCAAATGACAGAAGATCAAGTTTTACGAGCCAATTTCATTCAGATGGTAGGAAACAGGACCATACTCAGTTATAAATGCAATCATGATCTTCTCATCTCGGAGGACAAGACACCACAGAGGAGGTAGTCCACCTCCACGGAAGGGCTTGGCCTGTTTCACAGCTGACCACCTCTGCTATACCCCTCGCATTTCAATTTCTTCTCAACACCGAATTGACAATTTTAAGCAGCTGGTGAGCATATGGACTTGGCTTGAATGATATTACACTTTCTTACAGCAACATTCCGTCACTATCGTGCACAGTCGTTTCATACATTCATGTTCATAATTTTACGCCAACCTAACTTTTATTGTGAAACACTACCTTATCAGAGCCTCTGATATTAAGTGTTCTGTGGTTTCTGTGTGCATCCTACATTTATGGCCTGGAGAGCACTATTGGCTGATTGATATTGCCAAGGAGTGTACACGTTATTGATTGTTTGGTAAAACTGTTTTTGTGCTATAAGCTTAAATTTTTTACATAAAATACTGTTTTTGGTTAATTACATATTCTGAATAATACACCTACGTTTTTGGTAGGTACATTTATAACCCCCTCCCCTCGTCGCAAGGGTATTCCAAATGTGCAATGTCCATCCACCATCCAGGCCATATTTTGTGTTTACTGTGGTCTGAAAAATTTGTTCTTTCACACAAAAATTCCATCTGGGATCTAGTTGTGTTTTGCCCACCTACTTGACCATTCGACAAAACCCATGGTTGTTACGGGCGAAAATTGGTTTAAAGAATTAGCCAAAAACAATATTAGATGTGGGAAGATTTGCGCTGACTAGGCACCGCAAACATGATGAGTTAATCGAAACTGTTGTCTCAAAGAGCCACGCATGCTCATGTTCACTGCCACCTAGAGTTCCCTGTTCGTGGAGGTAAATCTTCAAACTGTAATTGTGAATAAAACAGTTTATATCCAATTACATTCAGTGTTACCGTGCATACTCACCCACACTCTGTACAACATTCCCTCATTTCCCACACTACCTCTCGTCCCATTTAACTGCCTGTCATTTCAACTCGTCACGTCTTGCCAATAACCTAGCCTCGTCTAAAAAATGTCGATTTTTGTTGTTCCGTTCTAGTTAGGTCATGGTTTGCGTGGTTAAGTACTATTTTTCGAAGCTGAATCGAATGGGATTGACTGCAGATTGATCATTTAATGCAATCACGAGCCAATGCTCAATGAATTCAAGAAACTATTAAACAGCAACTTTTGAATACATTTTTCCATGTACCTCATGAATATTTATAAAGGTTGAAGAAACTAGTTCATTGTTTACTAAATAGTTACACACCTGGTTCTGGGTTATCTTCCCAGGAGCATGCCCATGCTACCAGGGGCGACCACGGGTTGTGGATAGTGGAACGGCCATGGCATTGCCCCCAGGGGCATGTCTGCGGCCAGCTGTGAATAAGGACAGCATGCTGACTGAATAAGCAGCCGCGAACAATGGGCAAAACCCAAGAGATCGCAGAAGAGATCCTGAACAAAGGACTCAAGGGCAAGCGGATCTACATTTTCTCAGACAGCCAGGTCGCCTTAAATGAATGCCTCCATGCGCTCAAGCAGCTCGGCGCCCGTAACAGGCTCTCCCTCATTTAGGTGCCGGCTCACAGGGGGCATGAGGACAATGAAAAGGCTGACTGCCTTGCGAAAAGGGATACAGAATCCCTACCCATCGGGCCTGAACCACACGTAGGTATGACGAAAAGTCACCTGAACCGTCTGGTTGCTCGATGGGAGATACAGGAAAATGGCGCCCATTGGCATTGCCAGCCACGACTAAGACAGGCGAAAAGGCTTGTCACGCCTTCCTGTCAAAGGGCGAAGGCGATGCTGACACTCTCTAGACAAGATCTGAGAGTACTGATAAGCTTCCTCACCGGGCACTGCCCACTCAGATATCACCTCAACAAGATGGGCATCTTAGAGGCGGTGGAATGCAGACTCTGCGGTGAGGAGGACGTGACAGCAGACCATATCCTGTGTGAGTGCCCTGCCATGGCGCTTTGAATACTTCGGTCAGGGGACCACTGAACCCCAAATCACGGCGGAATCTGCGGTGAAGGACATACTCAGCTTCCTAAGGGGGGCGGGTATGTACGACGCCTTCTACTAAGAAAGGGCCGTCACAATAGGCCCATATGCGGCCGCAGTGACAAAGGGACTTGTCCCACACGCCCTCGGGTCAAAAAAAACAAAAAAAACAGTTACACAAATGAGTTGTCATTTCCCAGATTGTTATATTCTTAATATTTTTTTTTAACATTGGATTGAATAGGATAGATCCCATTCATGCTGTGCAAGAGAATAACGAACTGTTGTGTAATAATTTTCAGCGTTATTATCGTCACTTCCTCTGATGTCACGATCCTTAGTTACCTCCTCATGGCACAAAACACCATCAGTATTCCCAAAAACATGAGAGTTCCAAGACGACTTTAGGGAAGCATATGTTTACCTTTCACTACTCAACGTCGATTCTCTGGAAGATATAACATAACTCGAGCAAAACCCCATTTTCGAAGGGTAGAGGCATTCTTCTTCTTGCCGGCGGTAATATGTCACTATTTTGACATTACGAGAGCTAATCTACAATGATTCACACGCACACACCATGGCAGGTATCACCACAATAGGTCATTCCGTGCAAGTCTGGGTATTCCGAAATATTCAGCGGCAACCCGACTTTCGGACTTTCTGATGTCGCTTCGATTCTGCTTAAAATCAGAACACTTGACAAGACTTCAAAACCAACTAGTCGGTATAGTTGGAACGTGGAAACTGTAACGCTGCCGCCTCAGCACAATATAATCTAAGTGACATCAACATAGAGGTGAAAACATGATCGGAGTAATAATTGTCTCGTTCGCCGGAGAGGCGACACCACTTACCTAGGATTATTTTCAAATGCTTAAACCTCGTAGCGTGATCCTTCCTCGGATCTTGAAACTTCTGTGTCGATTTCTTGATATCAGCGTGCAATTTCTTGCTGAACATGGTCTTGGAGTCTGAGGTATTTAGTGGAACACCTGAGAAGGACTTGAAATATCAGACGTACTTGGCGCATAATGCGAACATAAACAGCGGTCCATCATATCGTCAGTCATGTCCAGAGAACGGTAAGACTCTCCGAAAAATGGCCATTTCCTTTATGTTTACATCTTACTCACGCACAAGCAAACCTACTCACGCAGAGAAAACACTCGCAACTCGGACTGCACAGTCGTCCAACGGCAAATTAGTTTAAGGCGTTTTGGCGTTCATATCCTTACTCTTTCGGCGATTTGTAAGAGCCTTCAGTTCCCAAGTTGTGTCACTAATCGCAGTTCGGGTGAAACAAATCTGGTGCGGGCATCGCACAACTTTACTCCTCCAAATTTGATGAAACGCTGAATGAACAAACGCATCATCTTAGTTCAACACATATGTACTGAAATGTTTATTGAGAACGAAATATATTCATTAGTGAACTGAAATTGAATTGGCCACTGCTTCAAAGTACAAATTTTGTATTTCTTAGTTCATAATTAACAGCATCGTCCCTGACACTAATCGCAACTTGATTCACCGAGAAGTTGAATCGTGGTTTTTCAACAAGTTGAGGTGAGACTTTTCAGCGTTGGTAAATTGATAATAGAACTAAGTTGTCAGATGTGTTTACAAGTCGTTAAAGATATTTAAAGTAAATCTCCAAACACGATCGTTTTCCAAACTGCGGTAAAAGCAAAGAATATGGACCGCTCCCTCTGGTAAGGCAATATATCGATATATCACGACCGAGGTCAGGTTATCGATATGCCAGACATCGCTCATAGGCTCTTCCCCACCAACTGCGCCGATGACGCATATCGATACTTGCAGTCGTAGCGTTCAAGCGAACTATCGATATATGCAGTCGTAGCGTTATCAAGCGGTCGGTCCATGTTCTTTAGTTCACCCCAAACTGCTTTGGCGAGTCATAAGAACTACAAATAACCACGCAAATTCCAGCACTTCTGGTTGCTTAACTTCAATGAGTCACCACAGAACTACAGACACAACTAACCCACACATGAAAACGCCATTCAGAAATAGAGAGGAATATACACAAACGAGATGAAGCACACTATATCCAAGATTGGTTCAAAGCTCATCGATGTGTGGGTGGCCTCATTCGATTTGTAATTTAAAATATCTGGTGTGACGCATCTGTTACGGGCACGATCAGATTGAGCTGTGACTCGGAACACCGGAGCTTCTTTTTATCAGGCAGAGCCACTTGAAGCAGCTTCGATTAAATCTGAAGAGGAAGATAGCTGCTGATGAACAGGGAGAGGGGGGACCGCATTGCCGCGATCGGAAGGTTAGGAAAATCGGGACCGCGGCGCGCAACGAGGCACTCATGCTATTCGTCTTCCAGACTTCAGCACCACTTCGCTCTTCCTTGTTTTCTGTACCTGTGGGCTATTAACTGGAACGAACCATATTACACGGATATATTTGGAAGGAAGTATTGATTATTGAGAGACGCCCGATAACCATCCTATAACATTGGCGCCCAACGTGGGGCGCCAATGATATAGGAATAGGCTGAGTGCCTCGTTGCGCGCCGCGGTCCCGATTTTCCTAACCTTCCGATCGCGGCAATGCGGTCCCTCCCCTCCCTGTTCATCAGCAGCTATCTTCCTCTTCAGGGCTCTGGCCCTCGGTCCTGGTACTTCGGTCCTCTTTACTATCTGTGCCTGTGGGCTATTAACTGGAACGGAACTGAATATACGATTCTTGGAGGTATTGGAAGGAAGGCCTTATTATTGAGTGACGCCCGAACGATCCATCCTATAACACATCACACAACTTTCCTTAGCTCCACTAGCTTTCATAGTTTTGGCTACTAATTTAATTTATCTTTCACTCAGTATATTTGAACTTGGCACATCATTTCCTGGTAATAGAAAGTGATACAGATCCAAAATTTATTGTGATGCTCCCACTCGTGGTACAACCATTATTGAGCAATCAGTATGCAGAAAATTAACCATACTGTAGACACGACTTGTTTTAGAATTATCGGGAAAAAACGGTGAGAACTGGTAGTAAATGGAACAATGGGGGTTTTAATTCCGGAATTTCTGGAGTAGCTTCTATATACGTCATAGGCATTATCAAACTATCATTGTGTACGCACTTAATTGGAGTCACCTCAGTTATTTTAAAGATTTTTGTAACATTTGAGCGGAGTGTATTTATTAGTAAATAACTGCGCTAAAATCTATTTTTGCGAAAATGTTTGCTAATTTATTGTGCTGCTGTTATTTTTCCATGTTGTGGTATTGCTGTAATTTGGAGCTGTCTAATAAAAAATTTAACATTTTGATCGCCATTATAACTATAATTTGATTTGGGAGGACTTAGCTCATAACCTTTATTTTGTGGTTCCATGGTAACCTGTGGCTAGATGTGGCTCAGCCGTTTTCACTCCACTGCGTCCACAGGCCAATTTCCCAAATAGTGTTTTTAGGCTGAGTAGGCCTTAAATGTTATAATCTGAAGGGATCATATTGGTAGGGAAACTGATTAATTAAGATTTTCAAATTTAAATGTGGAGTACTTTTTACATCTGATTTCGCTTGTTTAAGAATTTATCCTGCATGGTTCATTAATAATCTAGCTATCTCTCGCATGGGAAGGTGCCATGCAGTACTAAACTAAATACTTACACATAAGGCCTTAGATATCTATCACAGGCACAATTGACACACTATGTCCCTCAGGAGTTTCATTAGGAATCCCCAACTTCTCTACAGGAACACCCGTGCATGGAATGAACAATTAGAGGCTTGATCCTCTACCCCTTTTAGGCTGTGCCTCACTTCACGTACCACCTCTTCTTTCTGCGCCCAGGTGTATTGTAATATCCTAGCTGCTACGTATTATAACTGGTTGTGAGTGTTTTATGAGCAAAGGGTGCACCTTTTAACCGAAGCCATTCAATCTTTTGATATAGCGATGCTGAACATGTCTTACTAGAGGAGAACATTGAGGGCGTTTTATGTAAGCACCCACACCTACCGAAGTATGAAACTGTCAGGATTTTACCTCTACAATTACCAATATTTCACCAACTTTGAAACCACCAGAAGGAATGAAATACGATTAACACTTAGTTTTATTTTCGATTTGGAATACACATCAATAGAAGAAAGGAAGCTTAAAAACAGGTAAAGTACACGAACGACATATATTACTTTTGAACTCAAACTGTCACATACACATATAGAAAGTATACTTTGTCATATACGAATGAAATTTGACACATTTATAAATTAACGATGACTCCAAACTTGGTAGGATGTTTAACATGCCTCAAATATTCTAAACTTAGTAAATTCTTGACAATTACTTTTTTTTTTTCTTAATGAAATGAACTGCCTTCAACATGTCTTAGGTGAGATGCATATTCCTGCAACAACCAATCAAAAAATAATTAAGCGGCCTATATGCATAAAATAAAGAATGTACAGTGAAAATACTCTATGTATAGTGAAGACTATTCATATTACTAGCTGGTTCTTGAAGCTTAGCATGATAATGATTAAATTGTTACATGTGAAGCACTGTTACCATCAAGTTTTCAACAATGAGAAACTGACAAAAGCAATCTGTTCCAGTTTCACTTTTTGGTTCATTATTCAAATACGCCGTGTTTGGTATCGTTTTCAGGATATTTTTGCATCCTGGGTCGAATGGAATGAGTATCAGGCGTGTATTACTACGTATAGTGAAATTACAGTAATTACAGTGAGCCAAAGTCTACTAATTGAAAGAACTTGCGGGAACTACAGCGAAAGTAAACGTTTCGTCATTTGTACTCCCTTCCTCCATTTCATCAAAACCACCCACTCGCAACGTCATACCAATTGCCTACAGGCGACTGGATTATTCATTTCTCATCGTTTCATTGTAGTCAGGTCATGTTTTGTATGGTTTACTGGTATTTTTCAATGCTGAATCGAATGGGATGGGTCTCGGAGCAGTAATAATAGGTCAAGCTGTTCATGAAAATAATAAACCGTTGATAATTTGCAGCGTTTCTATCCATAAAACCTGGTCAGCAAACAAGCATTTTCTATAATATCATAATAGGTTTGTTTGGCTGAGAATCCTAAACCAGTAGTTCTGAGCAGAGATAGTACAGGATGAATAAGGTGGTATCTTAAGGTTGTCACAATGTTATGACTGAACCTCAGAAATCACTACCTGTTTTGAAGCATTAGGCTGTCCATTAATGAACTAAGTACCTACAAATTATGGTAGTAATTTCAAATTATACAAATAATTCATAAATTAAAAACAATTGTCACACTTACAGATGAACTTATTCCTCCTTGCCATGAGGGGGAGGGTTGCCTGGAGGGTTAGAAGAGGGATGGGGCCTGTTGTGGACGTCCAATGTATGTCGTAACTCATCAATGAATTGAGGATTCTCTTGTTGCATACGCTGAGCAAGTCTATGCCCACTGTGGGAAAAGAAATACATTACTGCCATTTGAAACTAAGGAGTTAGTACGCAGCGATATCAAGTTTAGTTAAGGAAAGCATAGGCACGGCAAAAACTCAAATCCCTTGATTTAGATTTAGCAAATGGTTGCTTAGGGGTTTTTTTTTTCAAACAAAGCACCTGAATCAAAAGGGAGTTTCTTATGAGGTAACAGAAATGATCTGTCATTTTTTTCAAGGGTATACCGGTTTTACACATCATCATGAGTGCCACTAACAAAAATACTTGACTACTAACAAACCAAGGTACTGATGATCCCAAAAACTTTTTGGAAAAAATCAATTCTCTTAACTACAGTTTGGAAAAGATCAGTCCTGTTAGTTTTCATCTCATTTGATAATGACTTTCCAGAATCTACAACGTAAAGCGCCTCGAACCCTGCAATATTTAGAACGCAGTGAAATTGGGAGTAACAGGGTTATTCCTGGGGCATCTATGTCATCCACACCCATTTCTCTCACCTGCTGTCTTGGTTGAAACTCCCCCAGCATAGTTCTAAATATAATTTGTGTTCTAATTCTATCTGAAGGACTTGCCACAGTTTTGATGAAGATCGAGGCAATTCTCAACTCACACCCTTCAAAACCAGCCCCCAGCACCCAGTTTCTTTGACACCTACTCAGAAATCAAGGAACAAGTCTGTAATTCGAGAGGCAGAGATGAGATGGGTCAACAGTGGAGAGGGATATTAATCTGAAGAATTCTGTTGAGTATTGGACTAGCAAACTTAAGCTGGAATCTACTAAACCTACTTTAACTGCATCAGTAAGAAACAGGATGAGAGTTACAAAACAATTTAGAAAGCTAGAGGAGCTATTAAAACCCCAAATCGATGATCCAGTAATGAGTTTAAGGACTAAATCCTAAAATTAAAATATCTTGGATACAGAAAAATTATCTCATTGCTCTCAATATTTATTGTTGATGTCCCATAACCTAAACTTAGGCTAAGCCTTGTACTCTCTCCATGTGTGAATTTGATGAAGTGTTATTTCAAATGTGTTGCAGTCACTGTACGGAGGATGTTTCACACTACCGCAGCCAAAAAAGTTGACCTGGTCTGTTTTTAAACATGAGCAGTATCATGAAGACATATACCTTTGGACACCCGGCCTTTGATTTTGAATAGCTTGTCAAAGTTCTTCTTCTTTCAAGTCTGACATTAAGTTGGTCATTACCCTCTGGATTACTGGCTCCATACAGTTAACAAGAACACCCGTCCTGTTCAAAAAAAGTATGGCCACCACTTTTCAAATATACTGAATCGTTTCATCTCAAGGGAAGTGGGATGCCTCAATGTGTTCTCAACTCCTGAGTCGCTGTCAACTCTCACATCTGCCAGATCAAGGGGTACTGGTTGTTTTTTGAGTGGGTATGGAAACGAGATGGGCAATTCCGTGGTCAAAAGTGGAGCAATCACTGGGGAAACTAGCGCAGTGCCTCCAATAAAATACTCAACAAACTATGCAGTCACCAAATAAGTTAATTTTTCGATTCATTTTAATGAATCACTAATCTCAAGAAAGGAAGCGGCCTATGTCATTCAATACACGTTTTTCATAGATTGTGATATTCAAATTTAATAATATCACCTCAATATGGTGATGCGCTTTTCAGCAAGCATGCACCTGGGGATGCTCCACATTTCTCATACAATACTGAGTATTGAATCTTATGAGACTTGAATAAGGCTTTGAAATCACCTCAAGTGACTCTTGGTGTACTGCTTCTTCAATTTTTGACACAATATCATTCAATAACGATGCACTCCCCTCCTCCTGACCTCTCTTCATCTGAGTTTCTCCCTGACCTTTAAATTCACTGCAGCATTTTAGCTTCCGGACAACCTCGCACAACTGTTTACAACATCCAATAGATAGAACACTTTTCTACATGAGAAATGTTATAACAGTATGTAATTCACATTTGCCAGTTAGAAACAGCAGCAAACCCATTTTGAATAATTGTAAAAGCCCAGCTAAACCTTATAGAAGTACGGTAAATAAAAAGTCCACTTAGGAGTAAAGTGCTCAGGTTTGTAAAGAACGGGAAAACGGTCAGTGAGTTGCTAGCCAACCAGTCAATTGATACATGTCAAGTCACCAGCTGTTTGACTTATTAGGTGCACCGTTTTACAAATATAAAATCTCTGTGGTAATATACTATTTCTTTTCCAATTTCTATTTTACAATGAATTTCCTCTACTTCGAAGCGGTCATCTCAAGTTTTGTACATATCATTAATATTGAGAACAGTAAAATAGTAAATTATAAATGTGAACATTCATTTCTCAACTTACATCATCAACAATTCATTGAAGTTTGCAGTGTTGGGTGGTTCAGTAGGTGGATTGGGGTTCGGGGGTGGTATTGGAATACCTTCACTCATGAATGATGCCATCCTGGAAAAACGATGCATTAAAAGTTAAACTGTTCAAACTATTCACAAATCATTTCAGTAGAAAAATCACACCTACATAGTTTGTAAATTTGGATCAGTGAGCATGTTAGTAGCAACGCTCAACAGGTTGGGGTCATTGAATATGCTTGAAAAATCCAGGGGATATGGACCAGTGTTTGGCGTACTTTGCACATTTCTGGTTGGACCTGAATTATTTGAAGCAGCTCCCATCTCAGTATCATTTTCATGTTCACACTCATCGACCTTAGTTCGTGCCAATTCATAATTTTTTTTATACCCCTCATTATTAGGCTCCAGGTCAACAGCACGTTTATAATGAATCAAAGCATTAGCGTAGTCATCGAGTCCACAATATGCAAGCCTGCAACAACAAATACTTGTAAGTTTCTACTGTTACAAAGTTGCTCACAGTTGTAAAGCACTAAGTACACGTTGATCACACACATTGATTATTTATTACAGCAGGAGTAAAATATCACAGAAGAGAACAAATTACAAAAGGTATGTACTGAAAGGCAGAGGAAAAGTACAACACGGCTGTCCACACAACATTAGAGGAGCGTTTTACAACCCTTGGTGACCAGCACTCCCAAATGAGCTGATAGGTCAAGAAATGCTCAAATTCTATTCATACTCCTCAGAAGTTCATTAGATGAACAGGGTGGCCACAATGGACTGCATATAGGTCTAAGAACAAAAAACAATTTAAAAGAAGAGATGCTCGTAGGGATTGTCATCGAACCAGCCTTATACAACCCCTTCATTGAGGGGCTACTCTAAGGCACAGTAAATAGCCAGCTGGCAATTCATGCAGGTGGCCACAGTCTTCATCAAAAGCTGAATTGAAGTACTGACTTAGGTATAATTGTAGGTGAGGCGTGGCGTTTCATTCTACAAGAAACAAACCTCACCAGGCTCACTTCATTCATTGAGTCAGGAACAAACTCAAAAATATCTCCAACCACTTTTATTAACCCCACTGTACTTTTGAATAATAATACTTACAACCTATACTTTGTTTTCAACGAACATTTCTGTAGATTTCCAGGTCTGTTTCCTTAACAATATGACTGTTCCTGAACCCTCGGAGAGAGTTATATCAGTCATCTATCAATTTCTGCAGATATAGTACCTGTATACACTACACAGCACTGTGCACAACAAAGCACTATTCCACGTATTTTAATACGCCATACCATATATAAGAATAAGAAGTTTCAAATTCTGTTGTTCTTTTTCAATTTGAATGTAATCTTTTGATTGTTTCCTACATGTCAGTCTAAGGAGATAGTATTGCTACCATTAGATTTGGAAAAAAGTTGAATCTGGGTTTAATGCTGATGAATTATGCAGCAATTATACTTAACATCAATTAGAACAGGTAGATCTCAAGAAAATTGAATGAACATTAAAGAGAAAGTAATTCTAGAGGAGGGCATTATCCCCAAGTAACCACAAGACAGTAATTCCAGAGCAATGCAATGGTCATTAGGGATGTATCAATCCATGCTACTCCTGTAGCTCTTTGTAGAATGTGCTCAATGTACATTTCTTATATTCACAGATTCCCTGCTCTCCTGATACCCTAGGTACTAAGAGGATGAAAGGTTAAGCTTGGAAATAATGCTGGCTCTACTTCTTCTTCTTTCCGTGTCCAGATCCACCGTTTAAACTTTGTATTTCCAGTATTCAGCCGCTTGGGTCGCTTTGTCATTACATGCTAAAATATCTTCATATCTGCAGGGTGATGTTAGTAAGTCACGTCGTAGAAGATGATCGTAATCTAGCTCAAGCCCACAGTCGCAGGTAGTATCTTCTTGAGTGTAGCCCCACTTAACCAGATTAGTTTTACACCTGGTTACTTTTGTACCAAGTTGGTTTGGTGATTTCCAGGTGGTAAAGGGAAGTTCAAAACCACCGCTTGGTTCTTCTTTTAAATCCAGTATTGGAGTTTGTAATTTCTCTTGCCACAAGTTTAGCCTTCTTTGTTCTGGAGTCATGCTTAAAGGTTCTGTCGATCTAATAAAACCTTTCCTGGACTTAAGTCTTGTTTGTTGTTGTTGGTGATTAAACAGAGGATGTCTTGGATCACTGGATTGTTTTTTTTTTCGCTCTATTTCAGATGCAACTGTTCGTCGGATGGGTGGGAGAAGCTACACCTACATTTGGGTAAATTTTTTGATAGGTGTTGGTCTAAGGCATCATGTAATGATTCTCCCTGTTTCTCTACTTGGAAATATGATATAGTTCCAAAAATACGAATGCAAATAAATAAATATTCAAGTCTCACCCAAGCCGGCCATGGGCTTTACTGTAGGAGGGATCTATTTCAATAGCAATTTTGCAATCAATTATAGCTTGCTGGTGATTACGCAGTTTGCTGTGAGCAGCAGCTCTATTGCAGTAATACACAGCATTTTTGGGGTCCTGGTTAATAGCTCTGAAACAAAAGTCAAAACAAGCAATTCATTAACTGCTGAATACATCATGAAATTGTCCAGTAAGTACCAATATAGTTCAGAGCTCTGTATAAACTCCTTAACTGGGAAGTTCCATTTATACTAACAAAAGAGTGTAACCAAAAACCAAATACATTTACTGCTAGGGTGACCTAGTCTATTCAAGTTTCAGCCACACAGACAGCCCTTCTGACCCAAGTTCTGATAAAATCTAGGTTTTGATGAGGATCTTTGAGCAACCTATCTCAGAACTTGGACTTGAATAACTCTGCTCTTGTAGTTTTCCCTAAGCACATTCAGCTCAGAGGGCCGCCAATATTCCTGTTCCATTATATTTGTTTGCAACCTGGCTTTGTCCCGTCTTCCAGTCCTGAGTTAAGACCTATGTCCAGACACATTCAGGTGCAGTTGCCTCTAGATTTAGCTAATAGTGCATGTACTACAGTTAATGTATTACTGAGTTTTCCTTACTTTCTTAATTTTTCGAATATATTTTAAATAATTAAAAAAACATTTAATAATACTCTTCAGCACAGAATTAGCCAAACGAGGTCATGGCCCCTAGCTCTATCGAGCCACAGGTTTTTTCTTACCTTCTGGGAGTTCAATATGCCTCCTGCTATCGAAAAGGTCCAAGGATTATTGCAGAAGTGAACACCCTTCAGCATTTCCAATTTCCGGATTTTCCCCACGTTGGACTTTCCAAAATATTTACTTCCCACCACTTCTCAAATCTCCTTAGACAACAACTCTCAGCGCTTCCCAGACTCAGCCCAAAAGTGGGCTTATACGCGTTTTTTCCAAGTTTAATTTTCTTTGTACTTCTTAGCTCGCAATATTTCTTGTATATACAATCCACGATTCTTGGTATATTCTCCTGTTTGCAAGTTTTCAAGTTCTATGTTAGTCTATACCAAAAAAAAAAAAAAATACTATTATATATTTCCTTGCATGTTAAGTTCTAACTTTAGTCTTTATAAAATAAAAATAGTTCTTTTCAAAATGGGGTTTAGTTGGTTTTTAACTCTCCTTTCCTTTTTTTATGTAGGTAATATGGAAATCATCAAGAAATTTCAGTATTTTAGGTTTTGCCTAACTGATTGTGAGTGTCCTTGAACCCAGAGAGGCGTTCAATTTAGATTTTAAATTTTAACAAGATTCTAAGGTATATAAATCATTTTAGCAACGTTTCATGGTATTAAAGCAATGAATGGTGTTTTTGCTTCAAGTGTTGGGATAGAACAGTTAAAATTAGGCTCAGGATGAATGTGTTAAATGAAACTGTATGGTACATACAATAATAGCTTTCTGTTTCTTGAAAAAACAATATTCTTCTTTAGTGCCACCAGAATCATCCTCTAGCAAACTTTCCACTGACTCCTCTCCTCACTGCATGTCTTCACTGAAATCTCCTCTGAGTATTCTTCTCTGTTAAACCTTTTCTTTTATTTTTTCAAGTACTGTTATGATGCAGAGGCAGATGGCACAGAATGCTCTAATGGTGTTGTTACACTATTGACAGGAAATATAGGAAATCAAAAATTTAGCCATCATTGTTGTTGTTCAGACGACTGCTTTCAAATACACCACTTGTAATAATATTTGAACAAACTACAAGATTCCTGCAATATATCCATGACGATTTTCAATTCCTATAAACATGTGACGTTTAATCAGTTCAGTCCACAGTAAACATTCGGTTAATGGGAAGTAAAGGTTGACGCGAAAAAAAAGAAGAATGTTTATTAGTCAATAGTAGCATGGTAGTAACCATTCATCTGGGAATAATCATGAGATACTCATTGATAGTCATCAATTTCTCCATCACCCAAAGGGTTTCATTATCAGAAAAATTCATTGAAAGAAAGAAGAATACTTAACTAAGCATTCCACAGGGGGATAAAAGTTATTTCAAGGCAAGAGAAGAGATGGAAAACAATTGTAATAGCCACTCCTTCACTTACTTTGTATACAATTCTATTGCATCATTGAAAAGACCTTTATTCATAGCCATATTGCCTTCAGTTTTTAGTTTTTCGCCATTCGCTTTATTATCAGAAGATGCATCAGGTTGAGTGATAATCTAGAAAAAACGAAGCAATAAGTGTCATAAAAAGTAATAACAGCAGGTTCGAAAATGGAACTTGGAACAAATGCAGAACCCATTCAAATAAACGAATTCAAGTGACCACCACAACCAAATCTCAGCTTGTCGTGAAGGTGAATCAAGTTGAAATGATCCGAACAGATGCAGGTTCAGAGCTCACAGTTTACGGAATTTTTGCTGACACAGTTTCCAACAATTAAATCAGTCTATCATAAAGTATCAGAGAGTAGCTAACAGCCTGTTCCTCCAAGAAGCAATTATAGTAAAGAACTACTGGCCAATGAGGACTGTTATATCTCCTGAGAAAGGTTGAAACCATCATTTATGAAGAAAATAAGGGGAAGACAACCTTTCAAACGTTTGCTCTCCTCTTATTGACAAAACTGTTCTCGTGTAAAATCTGAGATTTCCTCATGGCTTGAATAATGCTACAAACCTAGAAACATAAACTCTTGTATAGCAGGAAAAGAGGGTCATCCCTAGACAAAGGGCACTAGATAGTCAAGGAGAGTTACTGGGTGTCAGAACAAAAGTTCTTTTTTTGCGGAACCTGAGTTGTAAGAAAAACTTTCGAGTAATGAACTTCCCTTTTTCAGTATCTGTGAAACTTTGTCTCACATTAACGTAAGTATTTAAATGATCAAATCGTGTCAATGCAGTTATTTCTGAGTGTTTGATAATTCATACTGCAGAATACATGCTTGCTGGAATAGGGTGGGCTGTTTTTGACAAAACCTGGTATGGTTATCCGCTTTCAGTTAACCACTTTTTTCCGTCATTATTTCGTTACAATCTGCTTTTCTCACGAATTTTCTAAAAAAACGAATAATACAATAGCAGCGATTACAAAATGTTGTGCGGTTAGGTGATTTATTTACTTGTTTTCGAAAGTTTCTTCAGCATTCAACAACTCTTGTCTTCCAGGACTCTTTCATTTGTTTTTTTGCTAAGTTTTTGGCAGGGTGCTGGAACCTTTTTCCTCTCTCAAACTCTTCGATCGAAAGAAGCATGTTCTACATTACCCAGAGCCTAAGCACAAGCACACTATTCACGAAGAAAGATTCACCAGGACACTGACTTCCCTGAAATTGTAGCTTTGTTCGGCTAATTGTAACCTTATTCAAGATATACTCGTGCAAAACTTGTTAAAATTTAGTTTTGAAGAGTAGAGAATATTGTACGACTCAGTTGTTGTTATTAATCTCATATGGCTACAACATCAAATATTGCAATTCTACGTTTATTTACCTATCGGTGACAATTGAAAAAAAAACCATTAGTTTTTTAAAGTAAGGTTGTTAAAGTATAGTTGAAAAGTAAGAAAAAAGAATGATGATTGAATATTCAAGGAGACTGTTCAAACACTGGGCAGCGTTTACACAGAAATTGCGATAATGGCATCCTGCTGCCAGTTAATGTAGTACGTAAAAACTGATAGTGCTTAAGGTTCCAGAATTTATTGAGTTGCTTCTGTCGATATCATCACCATTATTAAGTTACCAACACACAGGTCATTGACGTTACTTTCAAATGTGATTTTTAGAGGGGGGTAAGTGCTTACTGTTCTGTAATTAAAGGGAAAACAGAGTGATAAATGTTAGTTAAAGAAATGGCAGTAATTTGAATTCTGGAACTTCTAAAGATGCACCTGATTATTTTATTACTGTTATTAAAATACGATTGACCATTGTGTATGTAGCTGATAGGATTACCAACACTTTTTTTTTGTAAAGAATGTTAACACGATATGAGAGGTTTAATGAGAGAAAAACTGCACTAAAACCGTTTTTTGTGGAATTTTTTAATAATTACTGTTGATTATTTCCCCCCAAGATAAAAATTTGTTACACCATTCAGTTTTTTGAAACTGTACATACAAATAAGACACTCAAACTTGTTATGACCGTTTTTAAGAAAAACATTTGGCGTTTTGAGTTCCATGATCAGATAAGTATGTTTTCAAATGATATTGGTGATAACCATATCTTGGTGCACTACTGTCGTAACACATCATTAGCAGGCACCTACACATTTACACAGTCACTTCATTTTCTCAAATGATGATTTTTGCACTCAAAAGATTTTGAAACATGACGATCTCTCAGTCATGACTCACTGAGCTAATACACGTGAACATGATTGCTCAAAAAAATCCTGGAAATGTGATAACTGAAATTAGGCAACTAAAAGTGATGTGCTCATAGGTCCTGTATAGTACCCGAGTTGAACTTGACTAGAGACATTTTGGAGAGATGAAATAACCAGGACTTAGCGACATTCATAATTTTTCACTTTTATTAGGCATTCAAGGGTCAATTTCTTCACCATAGCTAGAAGTAGTCCTTTATTGGTAATACAAACTTCTGGTTTTCAAGGTAGCCAGTTCAAAGCATTGGCAATTTATGTCTATTCTCATAAATTTGGGGGATGTATCTACATGTGTCAAGTTATCTACTTGTTCGGGAATTGAATATAATTATTCTTGTTTGCTTACACGACGCTGGGTAAGTCCAATGGTTGGTGATGTCTGAAGCGTTCTTCGCTTTGTCTGTATGTGAGACCTGACAAGGCATCGCCAACATCCCCGCTACTGACCAGCTCGCTACCCCATTCGTTCGCTGCATCTATACCGACTCGCCTGTACACCCGCTTCTTTCCTTTGGGTTACAGTTTCAGGATATTTCACTATCGCAAGTTTTTAATCTCTTCAACCCTGAATTCCCTCAATCGTCGGAGAGAAGGCTTCAGCTACTTTCACCATCAATCCAGTACTTTGTTCCAATTTACATTCTTCTTTCTCTGGGACATTTGGACAATTTTATTTTTACTTCTCCTGATTTGAATTCATTTATTTTATATCAAAATTTGACATTAATGATATTATTATTAGCCAGACATCTGTATGCATTTGACTTGAATGTAAATAGATAGTTTCAATTTCACTTGATTATTATCTTCTGAATGAACAATCCTTCATTTTAAATTCTTCGTTACGCTTCAAATTTAAATTCGTTTTTTTCTATTTCCACATTTGTTTTTCTTCTCACTACTCGATTACTGAATTCCTACATTTTTGCTCAATACTTTGAACGACAATACTAGCGCACTCAGGTGGGGGAGTTGGCAGCAAAGCGGTACATTTCCCTACCCTAGGCCAGATAGTTGCTACTGGTATATTGAGTTAAGCTTGAGGGGCTTACCTCCTGCCTGCTCATACAAAGGGATACTGATGAGAAGGGGTGGCCTGGCAGCCAACAATGGCAGCAGAGAACATGAGGAAATTGATGCCTAGAGCAGCAGAACAGGGGCCAATCTTGGCAACTAACCTCAACCACACATTCTACAATAAGATCATCAGATTAGAAAGACGAGGAAGCCTTCCTAGTGAGGTATGCTGGCAATGTGGCAGCAGCAATCATTCAGCTGAAATGGAACCAGGCAATGCGAGAAGAAAGTTGAATGATTGAATACATTTTGGCCTTTGCCTAACACAATCACAGTGAAGCTCATGAAGAAGTGAAGTGAATCCTTGCCATTAAAGGTCAAGGGATTGTCCCTCTTCTTGAAATAATTTCTTGACAAAATAACACTGAGTTTCTCGTCCCATATACGTGTAACAATCATCAAAGCCCTTTTGAAGGGTTTGATGGTGTTAGCAACATCTCACATGCACCCTTAATTTTAGACTTCCATATTGAATTGAGAGCTGACTTTCTTTTCATGACAAGTAAGAAGGAAATAACATCTCCTCAACAATGAGGTATATGCAGGGTTGTTCATACATACCGTTATAATGAAAATTAAAAGAAAATCCGCCTTGTATGCTAACTATTGAGCGTTGCTATAGAGTATTCAAGTAACTACTTCTCAGAAAACAATGAGAGACAAGCAAACAATCAAAACTTGAAGCTAACAGTGTTTTTCATCCGTTCATCTTTGATAATAAATCCCGCTCTTTAGACAAAAACATTAACAACAAAAATTGTGGAAACAGTAACTGATGATGCAACTGTTATTAAACCATGTTAATACAATAATTAGGAGCAACCCAATAAATTCCGTAATGCTCACCACTATTGGTTCTGCAGTTCACTTGTTTCACTTTCCTAGTCACATTTAGTATGAAATGATTACTATACTACTACACATTATTCAACATCCGGCATCTAAAACATTTTAGAACATGGGTTTGTGAGCAGTATTTAACACGATTATGAGAATGTGGATGCACCAAAGCAGCTCAAATAACTGCATTAGCTATATTTGACCATCTAGGTGCTTCCTAATACACAACATGAGAAATCCAGTACATAGTATGGTAAAGAAAATTTAATGGTTCCTTGAACCAGATATGTATAGAATGTCTCAGTTACTTCAGTAGCTAAGCAAATTCCTTCAGAAATAAACTCACTGATGCTGTCAAAAAAGCACGATATATATCCAAAAGGTGTGGTTCAACTTCCAGGGTCTTGTGAACGCCATAAATACTCTCCAAGCATTGTATAGCCACTTCAAGTCCTTCGGTCTGCTCAGAATCCAATTTGCCTGTCTTCAGTTCTCCTCGGAGATGGTGCAGTATAGATATCATTAAACGTTTTTTCGCATTTTCCTGGAAAACCCGCATAAGTTGATTTTTGGATAAACAACTCCTGAATTCTTAAAACAAACGTTTTGATCAGTTGACAAGTCAACTGACATAACAAAATTGTCAGCAGAAAGTTAGGAAAATCCGAATGAATACTGCTCAAGTAGGAATGTTAAGCATGTAAAATGCAAGCCTTTAATGTGCTTTATGAATATTGGAGAAAAGTCACACTGAAAGAAACACATTTGTAGCGGCTATCAGCATTTCTACTTTTAAGAACGAGTGTACACCGCAATTACAGGCTCTCCATTTCAGTTTCAGCAGAAAATATCCCAACGATTTCCTGTAACAGTAATCACAGTACCATAGGCAGTCATACCACTGATACCTGGCCAGAAAACAGCTGAGAACGAATGGGGCACACAACTTGGCACAAAGTCCCTGGAGCAGCTATTGTTTACTGTTAATACTTCCATCTACTATTAAACTTTTCATTGCCAATTCATTTTACATTTCAATTATACTTTTAAAGCCACAGTTTGAAACAATTACAAAAAAAAAAACCCTCGAGTTTCATTTGGTTATCCTTTTCTGTACTACACAGGGCACGATGTATAGTTGTTTACCCCTGTTATAATTTTTGAAAACAGATTACATGAAACTTGAGAAGAGAACAAGTGAGTAGAAGGTGATTTTTAGCATGGAACATGCTTTAGCCTTCACCTAACTACTGAAAACTGTTACGTTCAGTAGTCACAATCCCTTCCCTGCCTTGTACCCACTCATAAACACACCAATCTGTCGGGGGATGATCTGAGTCTGGGGAAAAAAAAAAAAAAAAATCAGCATTCCAAATTGGAATTGAATTGTTGGACCAACTGTTGAACTGTGGACCAAACAGCTCATCCTTTGCTTCGCCCATTACACACCTATAACCTCCGTTTTCCAGTTAATACCACTATGTTTGTTTGCTTAGTCCAGTTTGTCACCAATTTTGTTTTTGAGATTTTTTTTTTGGAGTGGAACTTCACACTATGATGTCACTCATAGAGAGCACTACTTACAACTATTCCCTGCTAAGCACATTCTACATTCTACCATCGTTTAATAGCCAAAATGAATCACATCAACTGTTGAACTTTTGCACTATGGAATCACTTTTCTGTGCCAGGGCATGATCAAAGATGCAACCCTGATGTTATCTGCCTCCACTCCATGAGCTTCTGACACCCCTGTACAGAGATCCATCCAAGTTGACTAGTTAGTGCAAGATCCTGGTCGCCAGATACTACCTGAACACTTAGGATCACTGCAGACTGGTTGTGGCAAATGGTAATGATGTCAGGTCTCAGTCCTTCTCCAGAGAACACCCGGTAGTGTTACACCCACTCCTCATCCCAGCCCTCAGATGATAATGCCCCAGAACCAGCTTACAGACCGTATCATGACGCTTCAATACCCGAACACATCTGCACCATATGATTCATCGAACCAAACTTGTTACCACAGACATGACAGCGAGTATCCACAAGTTTACAACCCCTTCCTCTTGTACACCTGTAGGCAACTATGCCACACAAATGGCGTGAATGTGCTGGTAATCCCTTCCATAGATGCCCTCTGAAAGCACGTGATTCTTCTTCCACGCAGAAGAATAGGTAGAATCAGGGCACTGCCTGAGTTCCCATGTTAAGATCTGAAGAAATGTCAACTTCTTGTTTTGAAATTATTGCAATACTTTTCCCTACCCTTAGGGTAGTCAAAGTTGAATGAAATGAAAACTCCAGTCGCACTCTGAAAAGTCTGACATTTTCTCTTGGCACACTCCGTCATTGTTCTCTACACTGGCGATAAGAAAGTGTCAAAATGTGGCATGGCATAAGACATGCCCTCTCGTCAGGTAGTTTGCCATCTCCTCCTCAGGATTCCCCAAGAGGAGTCATTAACCATTCAATATCAGTTCAACCAGTTCTTAGGATGTTTTCAACAGTAGACACTGAGATCTGAAGAAAACCCAACTTTTTTCGGCACGATCGTGACTAGGGTTCATCACATTTTTCTCCACGCAGGATGTCTTCAAATAGGTAATATCTACATATTGTTCTCGATAAATGTTCACATGACAGTCCACTGAACAAAGATAAAAACCAAAATGTGTCGAAAATAGTATTTTTTGACCTTGTTCATGATTTCTAGAGTAGTTGATCTATCTTATGAAGTGTCTTTAAGCAACCTATACCCATATTTGCTGTATGTATATCTGTCAAACGGTGATATAAGCCATGATAGCTTGGATAACAAGATTTTTCGAACGATTTTCAAATTTTCTAAAATATGGCTCTAACGATCCACTTTGACTAAATAGTACCTGCATATTGTATATATGTTTTCTCAGAAATGCATTGAACAAAGACTCAGCACCCATACATATAGCACGGTTGTTGAGTGTACAGGAGTTGCGGAAAGATGATGTGTAGAGAGGAAGGGAAGATCCACACCTCCGCTTAATGCCTTCCCTTCGCGTGTTTTCAGTTTTTTAGCTCATCAATTGAGTGTGCAAGGGAAACGTGATGTTCTAGATTGATGTAAGTTATATTGTCATAAAATGCGGATCACAAAATAAAAATGCACTGCGTGCATTTTTCCCCCCTTAAGCTACTTTTCTTCGCTAGGACACCTCCTTGCATCGGGGCAGTCGGTTCCCTCCAACGATCCTGTTAACTTCTTTAACTCCATCTCCATAGTTCGTGTGTTTCTATTGTAAAGTATTTGTGGGAAATTCGAATAAAACTTTTTAAAAAACGAATCTCACGTTCAACGAATTTATCTGGCGCAGTCTTTTGGACCTCCAAAATTTTGGATTCGGGAAGAAACAAATCACCAAATTCACCGATCTAGTTATTTTCCCGAAGAACCCGTCTGAAAAATCAGAGGCCCGCAATTAAGAAGAATTACAATCAACACGACTCCAAATATCGGCAAATAACACCGAACGTCTTTAACCAGAAGAAACTTTCAAAGAAGCAGGAAATTCACCACCTCCGTTGGAACGACTCGCCCGGGACCGAGAGACCCCCTTCATCTTTCCTGGAAGACAATCCTAGAGACGCAAACTCTGCGAAAAGGACCCTCTTGATGTTCGCTCAACTGGCCTTCACCTTCGCTCTGTAAGTTCTCCACAATAATTTAAAAGGATCTCTCGTCTCGTCAAAACTGCCGTCGACATTTCTTTCATTTCATACGCCCCGTTACCTGGTGAAAGAAACTCGCGCGCTTATTTCTAATTGTAACTATTTTTGTTTTAAATTGATTTTCGACAGTCAAATTCTTTCGTTTCATACCTCCCCCGTACCTGGCGAAAGATTTTGAACAGCAAATCTCAAGAATTTATTTTAATTTTAAATCAAAATCCTTGGAGTTCTTTCGTTTCATACGCCCCGTTACCTGGCGAAAGACTCAAGTGATAATTACGAGAATCTATTTTACATTTCCTTGAAAGTTCTTTCGTTTCATACGCCCCGTTACCTGGCGAAAGACTTCAGCGGTAATTACAAGATTCTATTTTTACTTTTCATCCCTTGCAGTTCTTTCGTTTCATACCCCCCGTTACCTGGCGAAAGACTCAAGCGATAAATACAAGAGACAATTTGATTTTAAATCCCTTAGAATTCTTTCGTTTCATACCCCCCGTTACCTGGCGAAAGATTCAAGAGATAAGCTTATTTTGAAGAATTAATTTTGATTTTTAAATTCCTTAGGATTCTTTCGTTTCATACCTCCCCCGTACCTGGCCAAAGATCCAAGGAACACTTTTTGACTTTCTAGAGTACTTTCGTTTCATACCCCCCGTTACCTGGCGAAAAGTCTCTAGAAAAATTTGTAAAAATTTTAATTAGGCTCATCGGATTCTTTCGTTTCATACCCCCGTTAACTGGCGAAAGATCCGAGAGTGAAAATTGTATAAACTTCATTTTATTATAAAACGTATCTTTATTACTATCAACTTGTTAATTAATTTACTTTCTTATTGTCTTGTATTTGTATTTGTTTTAAAGTAAGTTAGAGCCGTTAGTACCCACATTTCAAAGAGTGACTGACCAATCTTGCCAAAATTCCTAAATCACTCAAAAATTTGTGTTACACACACTAAACAGTAAATTAATTAAAAAACCCGACAACATGAACGCTGAAGAACAAATCGAGCGCGAACGTGCAGCTCTCCAAGAAATTATCGACCAAAGAGTCCAACAGCAAGTGCAAACTATTTTAGCCAGTAATTCGAGATTACCTAGGATGCCGGAATTCAAAAGAAAACACTCCGACATGATCCCTACATTCAATGGAAAACCAGAAACACTACAAAGATTTATTTACATGTGCGAAACGCTGGTTGAACGTTTTGTAGATGAACAAGTCCCCGACTCTTTTCAGAATCACGAGGTAATAGGCGCGATTTTGTCTAAAATACAAGGACCAGCTGCCGACCTCATTCAGAGCTATTCTTTTGAAAATTTCGATCAAATCAAAAACGCGTTGATCGAAGGATATACTGACAGGAGAGACTTGTATACACTGTGTCACGATTTAACTGCCATGAGACAGGGAGAAAATGAAAGCCCTTTTTCGTTTCATGAAAGAATCAAAATATTCTAAATGTAACTCTAGCGTACATAAAGAACCATGTGGAGTTAAATAAGCAAAATACACTGATGGAGCATTATGAGAAACTAGCCCTACGAACTCTGACGTTTCACCTCAGAGAACCCCTGGGAAGTCAACTCAGAACGCGCCAACCGGGAAGTTTAGGACAAGCCCTATCATGGATGACGAACGACTACCAAACTTGGTCCAGTCGAAAAATACGAACCCCGAAACCTCAAAGAACATTTCATAACTCAACACCGAAATTCAATCGACTACAAACGAATGGAACAAACCAGTTAAGACCCCAATATACTCGAATCAAAACCCAAATCCTAGACCACAATATTCCCTAACCAAAGTATGACACCTAATGTAAGACCCGCTAATCAAAATTTCAAATCATCAGCACCACCGATGAATAGATTCCCCAACAATAATAGGCCGGGACCTTCCCATCAAAATACAAATAGAAACACCCCAATGTCCTGGCAGACGACTAATCCAAACTTTAATTTCATTTCGGATAACGATCCAGAACCACAATATAATGAAGAAAATAACGAGACGGAAAATACTGGAGAGAACTATTTTTTAGAGGAGAATCAGGAAACCCTAAATTCGACTTGATGCATCTCAACTCCACCAAACATCCCCTTCCGTACATCGTACTTTCCCCTTACAACATCAGAATCTTAGTTGACACAGGAAGCACCAGTAGTTTTATCCATCCCAAATGTATCGAACAGTTTTTCAAGAGTAAAACCGATTTAGATCCTTTCGAGTAACAACGGCCCACGGGATTACGCACGGAAAATACAGCGCAAAAATCCCTTGTGGAAACCTTTTTGGAATTCGAAATCTAAATCTAAAATTTAAAGTATTCGAATTTCATAAATACTTGGATTATTATTAGGTATGGACAATCTGAAAATGCTAGGAGCACAAATTGATTTAATCAATAACAAATTAATCACACCGAAAACCGAAATTAAAATAAAATATTTAGACCCCCAAAATTTAACAAGTTCCCTCGAGGTAAAAACCAAGCCAGCTTTCATATTCAACTGAAAATTCCTCCTAGAGCCATCTCAAAAGTAAAGTTCCAGTCACCCTAAAAGAAGGAGAAGGAGTCATATCTTACCTTCGTGATGGACCAATAGAGATACCCGAATGCCTAGTGAAAGTTGAAAACCACGAATGCTACTTAGGTATCCTAAACCAAAATGAGGAGGAAACCTTGTTTGAACTTAGGTCACCCCTTGAGGTAGATGAGCTAAATTGTAACTCTGAAAATTCGAACGAACTTAATTACTACGACACTGACAACTATGTCTTTGATCCTTCAAAACTCAGAATTGATCACATGAATGAGGAAGAAAGGACGGCAATTCTCAAATTGGTACACGATTATAAAGACTTGTTCCACGTAGAAGGTAACAAACTGACATCAACCCACAAAATACAACACCACATCAGAACGAAAGATGCCCTGTGTACACCCAATAATTATAGGTACCCTGAAATTTATAAACAAGAAATAAATTCTCAGGTCAGGGAAATGCAAGAACAAGGAATAATAAGAGCGAGTTCCAGCCCTTGGAATAGTCCTCTGTGGGTTGTTCCCAAAAAACTGGACGCGTCTGGCAAAAAGAAGTACCGCGTAGTAATCGATTTCAGAGCCTTAAACGCAAAAACTATTGACGACAAGTACCCTTTACCTAACATCACCGACCTTTTAGACAAACTTGGAAGGTGTATGTACTTCTCATGCATAGACCTGAAAAGTGGCTTCCACCAAATAAACATGCACCGGACAGTATGGAGAAAACTGCATTTTCAACGGAACATGGACACTGGGAATTCACCCGTATGCCATTTGGTTTAAAAAATGCTCCTCCGACCTTTCAACGCCTCGTTGACAGCGTCCTCCGTGGTTTGCAAAACGAGATTTGTACCGTCTTCATTGACGATGTGATTGTCTTTAGTACAAGTCTCGAGGAACACATATCTCGCCTAAAGCAGGTCTTCGAACGCATCAGAGAAGCCAATTTAAAAATACAAATGGACAAAACAGAATTTCTGAAGAGAGAGTGTGTCTACTTAGGACACTTAATAACTCGATGGAGTCAAACCAAACCCCAAAAAATTGAAGCGATCTCTAAGTATCCGATACCCCGAACGCCAAAACAAATTAAAGGTTTCCTTGGACTTTTAGGATATTATCGTAAATTCATTAAAAACTTTGCCCAAGTTACCAAGCCCCTTACACAATGTTTGAAGAAAGGCGCCGAAATAAATCCCGATAACCCCGAATACAAAGAATGTTTTGAGAAATGCAAAGTTATTCTTACAAACGAACCCATACTTCAGTATCCCGACTTTTCTAAACCGTTCAATGTAACGACTGACGCTAAGTAACGTCGGCGTTGGGTGCCGTTCTCAGGCAGAATAGGAGCGGAGGCGACTTACCCATTGCATATGCCAGTCGCACTCTAAATGAACATGAGAAAAATTTAAGTACGATCGAGAAAGAATGCCTAGCTTGTGTGTGGGCAACACATTACTTCCGACCGTATATTTTTGGTAGAAAATTTAAATTATTCACAGACCATAAACCTTTACAATGGCTGTTTTCCTTAAAAGAACCAAACTCAAAATTGTTTCGTTGGAGACTAAAACTGGAAGAGTTCGATTTCGAAATTCAATATAAAAAGGAACGACTAACTTAAACGCAGACGCTTTATCAAGAGTTGAAATTAATAACCAAGAAAGCGAAGACTATTCCCATTTAATTGATAAAACAATCGATCCAAATACATTTGTTTCCAACAACGACGAAATAGAGGAAATCATCGGAGGATCAACCAACCCTGACGATTTGGATACAAGCATTTGCGAGCAATTGATACAAAGATACTGCGAAGGGTGGGGGTCTCGCGAGCCTGTCGATAACCAATCTTTGATTGTTAATGCAGAAGAGGATCTACCCTTGAACAAACAGTCCATTCCAACTATCACGGCAATGCTGTAATCGAGATCCCTATATCAGACAGTCCTGTAAACCACTGCTCTAACCAGATCATAATTAGGATCGTTAGTTGTGGCGGAAGGAAAGGGATCATTTCTAAAATCTTCCAAAATAAAACAAGAATTATGGCAGAGTTTAATAAAGATACATTGGAACAGCAAGTAATAAATTTCGTCAAAGAATATGTGGTTCCAAATGTTAAATACGGGTTATTCTTTACGGAAGATGTTTATGAAGACTTTGTGAGAATCATGACAAAACATTTCAAACATTCGAAATCAATTTCGTTAAGCATAACACTAAATTGCTAGATGTACCGTGTGAAGATGCAATTGAATCAATAATCAATGATTACCATATTGGCAAAACTAACCACCGAGGCATAGATGAGACATACGAAAAAATAAAACGTAATTATTTTTGGCCAAACATGAAAAACTCTATTCAAAACCATATTAACAAATGTGAAATATGCCTAGCCTGCAAATATGAGAGAAACCCTATTAAAGTTAAATTAAATATTACCCCTACTTCGTCACGTCCTTTCGAAACGCTGCACATGGATAAGTTAACGTTAGAAAATGCTAAATTCTTAACAATTATCGACACTTTCAGTAGGTATGCACAAGCCTATCGACTTAACTCATCCAATAGTATAGATGTTGTTCATGCTTTGATAGACTATTTTTCACACCATGGAACCCCTCAGTTAATTGTAGTTGACAATGGCCCAGAATTCCATAGCACCCTAGTGAAAGAGCTATTAGAATTGCACAAAATAGATATCCACTTCACGTCCTCACAACACCCGGATTGAACGGAATTGTAGAGCGTTTTCATTCCACCCTCATTGAGCATGTCAGAATCCTCAACCAGAGAGAAGAATTCAAAGAGACTCAATCAAAACGAAAGTTAAATATGCACTAGTAGCCTATAACAATTCCATACATTCAGTTCCCAAACTTACACCCTTCGAGATACTGTATGGCCACATAGGTACAGATACCATTTTGGATGCAGACATCAATAAACAAATGACCTCCAATTATATTAGTAACCATAAAGAAAAAATAAAAATCCTCTACGACAAAGTAAAAGAAAGAACTTTAAAACATAAAGAAAACGTAATAGGAAAACGAAATGAAAGCAGGGAAGACCTACCTAACATTCCAGAGCAAGTATTCGTGAAAACGGTACAAAAACAAAGCAAAACTAAACAGAAATATAATAAAGAAACTGTAAAATCAGTTGATCCGAACTTAAAAACAGCACTTATAGAACCCCGACACCATAATACCAAAAGTAAAATTCATCTGTCCAACATCAAACGACCACGAAAATTACCAGGAACCCATTCAGACATAAGAACTGACCCTGATGAACCTGTTGCAGGTCCTTCATGGCAGACGTAACTCGAACCGCAGAGATTAAGGACGTAAGCTCCAACCTTGGGTTGTTACCTATCAAATTAGGAACCGCCAAAACTATCCAATTCTATCATACAATCACCCATTTTTATGACATCAAAGAAATTATAAAACAAACTGAGAACATCAAATCTCATTTCCTTGAAGTACTAGACATTGTAAACACCGATTCAGAAGTTCGAAAAAGAGTGTTCATCCCGTCTCAACTAGTTAACCATTCCATCACCCTTATACAAGAAAAAATCGACAACTCGTTAATCTCAAAAAGAGAAAAAAGAGCAGCACTGTTCAATGGTTTAGGATCAATCATAAAAATAATTACTGGCAACTTAGATGCAAACGATGGAGAGAACATCAACGAAATTCTTGGAAACCTCCAAAATAAACTGGAAGGATTAGACGAACAAATAAAACACCATTATTCAGTTAGTTACGCCCTTCTAGAAAATTTCAACACCACAGTGGAAAACATCAATCGTAACAACAAAATAATTGAGTCAGAAATTTCCAAATTGAAAGAAATGAGTTCCTTGGAAAGTCACGTCAGGAATGTGGAAACTACTTTGTATCATCATCAAATCATGTTAAACTCAATCTTGGACGTCATGCAAGATATAGAAAATTCTATCACTTTTTGCCGTTTGGGTAAACTTCACCCAAGTATTATTAAGCCCTCTTCGTTGCATCAAGAATTGGACCTATTATCTAAATATTATAAAAACAGAATGTTACAATATAACGGAGAATACCTTTGGGAATTGCAATCCCATATCAAAGTTAAATGTTATATTAGTAAGGAAGAAATTGTTTACTTTATAGACGTCCCAATAGTTGATTCAGAAGACTATGATCTATTTCGCATGCAACCAATACCTACCGTAATTGATGAACGCTATCTTACAGTTACTCCTTCTGTTAACTATGTCTTAGGATCCAGGCATAGGGCAGAAATAAAGTTAATCAAAGACCAATGTGAACAAGGTCTAATTTATCTGTGTCAAAGTCAATCAATAATTACGGCAACCAGCAAATGTGAACAGGAAATATTGTTTGAAGAAACGAGTTCTAATTGCGATTTCATCCCTCTAGAAATAGATGGTAATTATGTCGACTTCATCAACGATATTAGCCAATTCCTCTTAGTCCTTCCAGAAGAAGAACAAATTAAAATAATTTCTGAAAGTGATGCCCAAGTCCATAATTTGAAAGGTATCTATCTCCTTAAACCTGGACAGAGAACAGAGTTGTGTTTAGGAACCAAACTTTAGTAAGCTCATTTGCAAAAACTAATGGTCAACCATTGTTAGTAAATAATATTAAGTTAAATAAGCCTAATAAGGAGATCCCAGATGTAAAATTAAAATTACAAAATTTAATGTTTAACAATGTACCTATTCAACAGTTTAAGCCTTTTCATAATCAACTTGTTAATATTATTACTCCTAGTGTTTGGACTTTAACACTTTATGTGCTATTGATCGCTTTCGTCTCGTATATTATTATTATATATTGTCAAGGAAAAAGGAAGTTAACAGTTTCACAACCTGTATAAAATTTTATTTTCCAGCAATCTACCTTCTTTTTTCTTTTCGAAAATTCTTCCATAATTTTCGATCTTAAGGAGGGAGGAGTTATATTGTCATAAAATGCCGATCACAAAATAAAAATGCACTGCGTGCATTTTTCCCCCCTTAAGCTACTTTTCTTCGCTAGGACACCTCCTTGCATCGGGGCAGTCGGTTCCCTCCAACGATCCTGTTAACTTCTTTAACTCCATCTCCATAGTTCGTGTGTTTCTATTGTAAAGTATTTGTGGGAAATTCGAATAAAACTTTTTAAAAAACGAATCTCACGTTCAACGAATTTATCTTGTATGAATGCCTGTTTGACCCCTGACGAGCATTTATGTCCTGAATGCAGCGAACGGACGATATTGTGTGAAAGAAGTGGTTCACTTCGAATTGACGTACCCTGTAAGAGGCCACAACTTCAAACGTTTCGCGCGTACTGGGTTGTGGTTAAGCATTAGTCGCCTGAGCTGTTAGCAACATTCTGCCACCCTTTCCTGTCGCCTTGGGTTATGGCTCGGCCGGCAGATCGTTCGCTTTGGAAGTGAAAGTTTCCTATCACACCGTCCCTGACTGGATAAGCTTTTGCTGAGAAGTACGCACGACTGTGATGATGAGTGCCAATTTTATGTATGATGTATAATGTACGACCCCAAAAAATATGCGTAGCAACGCACAACTTTCCTTAGCTCTACAACAATTCACTTTGTACATGGCTAATTCTATTTAATCAATTCATTTATCACTCAGTTAATTTGAATCTTGGTCAAACAACGCTTTACGGCAGCAGGAAGCGGTAGCGCTTACAGTTCCAGATTTAATTGTGCTGCTCGTACTCATTGCAGGACCATTGTTGAGCAATTGGTACATAGATAATTAATGAGGCTGTAAACACAAATTTTTTGAAGAAGGATAGTAATTACTTTTGCAGAGTTATTGGGTAAAAACGTTTAGAACTGGTAGTAAGCGAAACGGCGGTAGTTGAAATTCAGGAATTTCTGGAGTGAGCCCCATGTATCTCATGAGTGTTTTTAAACACTCACCCTATAGGTATTGGATTGGACTACAACACGACTTTTTTTTAACATTCTAGTAACATTCCAGTGGAGTTTAAAAGGAAAAAACCGCGGCAAAAACGCTTTTCGTCGAAAATTTTGATAAATTATTGTGCTGCTCTCGTCCCACTAATGGGAATTTTATGGTAGAATTGCCTTATTGAGACCTATCAATATAAAAAATGTAATCAAAAACGTTAGAGCCGTTTTTGAGAAAAAAAATTTGGTGTTTTGATGACTATGATAACTATAGTTAACTTTCGGTGGATTTTGCCCATACCCTTATTTTGGCGTCCCATGGCAACCCGTAGGCTAGACATCAAGTTTCCGCTGATTTGGTACGGGTGTTTTCTCTAAAAACTGCGCTAAAATCGATTTCGTCGAAACTTTTGATAATTTATTGTGCTGCTCTCGTCATTTCCCCACAAATGGGAATTTTATAGTATAATTGCCTTATTGAGAGCTATCAATATAAAAAATTTAATCAAAATCGATAGAGCCGTTTTTGAGAAAAAAAATATTTGGTGTTTTGATCACTATGATAACTATAGTTAACTTTCGATGGATTTTGTCCAAACCCTTATTTTGGCGTCCCATGGAGGCCTGCAGGCGAGATATCAAGTTTGAGCTGATTTGGTACGGTGGTTTTCTCTAAAAATCGTTCACAGACATACACACAGACCATTTTCCCAAATAGTGTTTTTCGGACTCAGGAGGATCTGAAACGTAAAGATCTGAAGAGAACTCAAAATTTTTTTTTCTGCCGATTACATAACTTTCCTTTCTACTTCGTAGAGCCAAGGAAAGTAAAAACAAAAAGGCGACTGCTATTTGTAGTTCAACGCACTTGTTTACATTTGGGGTGACGACGCTTTACACTATTTACTCGAGTTCGCGCATCGTCATCGGTTACATTCCGTCTAACGGCCTTAACTATTATCGTGAACCCTTCTGACGTTACAGAGCGGACTTAGTACTCTGACGTCACAGTCCCGTCTCCCGGCTTTTCCTCCGACTTTTTTGTATCTCTCGACTAAAAAAAGGAGCCGAAAATGGTAAGCGGTTAGTATTTGTTAGAGTCGGTTAGTAATTCCTTCAGAAACGTCCTAGTCCTACGACCCTAAAAATGTCTGCGGGCGATAGCCTCAAAACATTTCTTGCAATTGGTCGCGTTCCAATACATCCTAAACTCGACGTTTATTGTGCGGTCTAGATATATTAAATACATAGAACTATAAGGTTTACGTTTTTATGGTCGTGTTGAACAAGTTAACACATCAGACGTCTACCGCAGCCACCTTTCGGCGATTTGCGATATCACGCTGCCCGGCTCCTGCGCTCTTGGAACAGAAAACATGAAATCTATCGTGTCTTCCAAATCAATTGAAACTACCGTCACTAATTGACACGATTAAACGGAGGCAATAACGTTTACGTTTCAAGTCGTTTTAACATGCTCGGCCGGTCGACTACAGTATCAAACTATGTAATGAAGGAAGCTGGTGGAAAATTACCTCAGCCATGACTTCCGAGTAACTTCGAATTCGACGCTAAATAACGCAAAACCAGCAGTGAGCGAATAAAGATTGATGAGTAGAAAACGCTTAGATCGCCAACATTTCCAACGTAGAAGAAACAAGCGAGTACCGAGCAACGACTACCCAAGACAACGCCAATGATAGTGAGTGAAGTATGAGGTGAGGTGCGAAGGAGCTGACATTATTGGTTTCGGTCCCTGACAATATTTCTGTAGCCACGATGTGCGCCGATGACATCAACTGAAGCTCATATCCTTACTCCATTCCGCTCCGTATCTCAAACACGACCACGCGAATTACAGCAATTGCGATACTAACTTCACGTTATTTTAGCTACCCGCTGTGAATGAATTTACAAATCCATTTGAGAAAATGGTCTGTCTGCCTCAACAATTACCTTACATTTTCATCTATGACAAAATGATGAGAGTAGCACCACTGTAAATTAGTAAGCGATGCGCCACACAATTTTCCTCGGCCCCTCTACATTTTCAATCATTCGAACTGGGTCAAATATGACTTCAGGTTTTACGTAGAAACTATAAGCGCTCTAAGTTCTGGAATTTGTTGGGCTACTGCTACTTATGCCACGGTCTTCATTGCGCGATCAACGAGGTAATAAATGGGTCTGTCAGTATAATTTTTACTTTCCTTGGCTCTACGAAGTAGAAAGGAAAGTTATGTTATCGGCTAAGAAAAAAATTTTGAGTTTTCTTCAGATCTTTACGTTTCAGACCGTCCTGAGTCCGAAAAACACTATTTGGGAAAATGGTCTGTGTGTATGTGTGTCTGTGAACGATTTTTAGAGAAAACCATCGTACCAAATCAGCTCAAACTTCATATCTCGCCCGCAGGTTACCATGGGACGCCAAAATAAGGGTATGAACAAAATCCACCGAAATTTAACTATAGTTATAATAGTGATCAAAACACCACATTTTTTTTTCTCAAAAACGGCTCTAACGATTTTGATTAAATTTTGTTATTTTGATAGCTCCTAATATGTCAACTATACCATGAAATTCCCATATACGGGAAAATGACGAGAGCAGCACAATAAATTAACAAAACTTTCGCTAAATTCGATTTTAGCGCGGTTTTTAGAGAAAACAACCGTACCAAATCAGCCGTAAAATGATGTCTAGTCTACAGGTTACCATGGGACGCCAAAATAAGGGTATGGGCCAAATCCACCGAAAGTTAACTATAGTTATCATAGTGATCAAAATACCAAATTTTTTTGTCAAAAACGGCTCTAACGATTTTGATTAAATTTTTTATATACATAGCTCTCAATAAGGCAATTATACCATGAAATTTCCATTCGTGGGAAAATGACGAAAGCAGCACAATAAATTATCAAAATTTCCGACGAAAAGCATTTTTAGCGCAGTTTTTTCCTTATAAACTCCGCTGGAATTTTTGTAGAATGTTAAAAAAAAAAAAGGTATTGTAGTCCAATCTAATACCTAAAGGGTGAGTGTTTAGAAACGCTCATGAGATACATGGGACTCACTCCAGAAATTCAAGAATTTCAACTACTGCCGTTTCGCTTACTACCAGTTCTAACAGTTATTTTTCAATTACTCTGCAAAAGTGATTACTATCCTTTTTTTAAAAATCGTGTTTACAGCCTCAGTAATTTTCTGTGTACCAATTGCTCAATAATAGTCCTGCAATGAGTACGAGCAGCACAATAAATTCGGGAACTGTAAGCGCTACGGCTTTCTGCTACCGTTAAGCGTTGTTTGACCAAGTTCAAAGGCCACGTACAAAGCGAATTTACGTAGAGCTAAGGAAAGTTGTGTGTTGCAACGCACCAGATATTTTAAACCATTATTTGCTCAAAACAACCATAGATTTCTTCCGATCGAATGGTCATGTTGTGGTGGAGGGGGACAAAACGAAATACGAAAGGGAATTTTTGTGAAAAGAACGGATTTTTACTTTCCACGACCCACAGGGTAAGGAAAGTGTAGTAATCGTGTGAATAAAAAAGTCGTCAGATCACATCTTTACGTTTTGAGGCCTACTGAGTCCAAAAAACCTAATTTCGGCACGCGATTCGGTGTGTGTGTGTGTGTGTGTGTGTGTGTGTGTGAAAGAAGCAATTGCTTGTGGTTGCCCTGGACATTGCTAAGGCTTTTGACACAGTGAGCCACCAGGCCTTGGCTGATTGCCTCCGTGGTGTGGGGGCTCCTGATCGACTCGTCGATTATGTGACTTCCCTGTACAGTGGGAGTGTGATGGCCTTGCGGGTTGGAGCAGAGATGTCTGGGGACGTGGCAATAGGGCGTGGCGTACGTCAGAGGGACCCTCTGTATCCTATACTCTTCAATCTTGTGATTGATAATGCATTGGGTAAGCTGCCTCAAGAAGTGGGGTTTGATCTCACCCCAGGTGTGCGGGTGGGCGCATTAGCCTTTGCGGATGATATCGTCCTCCTCGCACGTACCAAGCGAAGCTTGCAGATCGCCCTTGACAAGTTTGTGAGGCAGCTAGGCATGTGTGGATTATGGGTACTTTTAGGTCCTCTTAAATAAATGAAAACGCACGCACTCGTGGTGATACCTTTTTATGAATAACAACAAGGAAGGTTATTTTCTATGAACTCAGGTTCTACTTTCTACACTCGGTTCCATTGATGCCACCACATCGAGATTACAGTGTGAAGGTCATGGATGCGGGGTTGGTTTTCCCGTGTCCCGGCTAAAGGTGTCCTCGAGATATGGCGGTATGCTGAAGTTGAGTTTCTCGGTGCAACCTTCTCAGTCAGAAGCTGTGTGGACCTTGGTGACTATGTTTGGATAGTTGCCAAGGTTTCACTGAAGCCACAGTAGAAGCTGCGCCTCATTCGGATGTACTTGTTCCCAAAGCTGACCTACGGTCTTAGATTCGCCCAGGATCAGCTGCCGTGGTGTGATATTGCAACTCCACTGGCTCCCAAGCCCAGTAAGCCTTCAGAGTTTGCGGCTGCTCTGCATGGTTTGGCTCACGGAAGAGAACTTACGCAGTGTCCAGACTCCCCTTACTCTTCGGTAATGGTGGGAATGGTCAATGTCGTGTCTGTGGTAACCTGTTTGAGTCAATGAATCATGTGGTGAAGGTGTGTCCGCGTACTCATGGGGGGCCTCGTCAAGCGTCATGACGCGGTCTGCAAGCAGGTTGCTGGTGCATTGTCATCTGAGGGCTGGGAAGTGGAGGGAGGTCTCTGGAGAAGAACTGAGGCCTAACATCGTTGCCATTGGTCCCGACCATTCTGTAGTGATCCTGGATGTCCAAGTAGCATCTAGCAGCTGGGATCTTGCGCTGACTTGGCTTTATGACAGGCCGTATCTTTGTATGGCGGTGTCAGAAGCTCGTGGAGTGGAGGCAGGTAGCATCAAGGTTGCAGCATTTACCATGTACTGGCGTGGTGTGTGGTGCAAGAAATGGAGATACGTCAGCAGGCGTTCTTTGAGGTATCACCACCCACATGTATCTCGGGTCGTACCTTAACTGGTGGTCGTTCTATAGTGGAACATCCTCTTATCCTTCTTTCCTTCCCCATCCCAATCCTTCTATCCCAAGAGCTGGCGTAGGGTAGTCTGAGCGCCCTCCCCATTTCCTTACTTATTACAGTGAGCTTTTTTTTTTTTTTAATTAAATATTAATATAACTTTATTGTTCACTTTATAAACATTACAATTATGAAAACAAGATATATAGTAGGAATTGAAATTCCTAATTAACATGAAGCATGTAGCAGGAACAGCTCATTAGCAGACCTGACTTTGTGCGATTTACAACAACGCGTTAATATAAGATAGACATATTGAATATGTACAGACGTAGTGATAATAGTTTACAAATATTTACACAGAATAATAATTTACCAAAAAAAAGAGAGAAAAATAAAAATAAAAGTGGCTAGTTGAGAAAGTCTGACGGTCGCTTTCGCTTTAGCCTTCGCTGATTTCGTGGATGAGGTAAATTGGTTAGCATTTCCGTCATCAGGCTTGGGGTGGCTTTCCATTGATCTGTGGAGTTGGATGTAGTTTTGACGGAGTAACTCATGTACGAATGGTATATTGAGATCCTTGTGAAGCAGAGTATTCCTAACATACCATGGTGACCCAGTGATGAGACGGAGGACCCGATTCTGTGTAGTTTGTATCCGGTGTATGTGACTGTTCGCTGCCGAGCCCCATAACCCAGAAGAGTAGTACCCCATCGGTCTGATTAGTGTTAAATATAATAAGTGCTTAGTCGACAAGGCCAATGGGGAGCGATTGTGGTCTAGGAGGAATCCAAGTTGCCTGATGCGTTGACGCACCTTGGTGACGAGGTGTTTATTATGGGTCTCCCAAGTCAGTCTTTTATCCAACTGTATCCCAAGGTACCTGACAGTTTCTTCTTGTGAGATCTTCTGACCACCGAATTGAATCAAGGGCACATTTCTTCTAGTCTGTTTCGTAAACGCAACCACTGTAGATTTTTGCGGGTTCATGCTCACTCTCCACCTGCGGCACCACAAGGAAACACTGTCAACGTACACCTGAAGGACGTTCTCTGCATCAGTACAGGTTTCAGCAACGCTTAAGATCGCCACATCATCAGCATATTGGGACACAGTAAGAGTGGCTGAACCAGGGTAATCACCAGCAGAAACCAAATACAGAAAGGGACCGAGAACACTGCCCTGAGGGACACCCGCATGAATGCGACATATTTCAGAAGTTGCGTCGCCACAGCTGACGGTGAATGTGCGGTCAGTTATGTACGAGAGAACCATTCTATAGTATGTGTCAGGTAAGTGGTTTTTGATCTTGGAGAGAAGTCCCGTATGCCACACACGATCAAAAGCTCTGTGTCAAGGAACAAGGCTAGACAGACATCCTTTCGAGCCATCGTATCATTGATTCTTTCAATCACCCTATAGAGCTGCTGTGGGCAGGAGTGCAAGTGCTGAAACCCAAATTGGGATGATGGAATGAGCGGGTGAAGGAATGCATACAGTTTTGTTAGAAGAAGACGTTTGAATAGCTTAACAAATAACGGAAGCAAGCTGATCGGCCTGTAACTATTCGGATCCGATTTAGGTTTATTGGGCTTTTTTATCAGAATCACCCTGGCACGTTTCCAGCACTTGGGGAAATATGTAATGCGTAGGGCTGCGTTAAAAATCTGCGTAAGTAGTGCCATCCCTTAACGCGGTAACGCCTTTAGTAAGGGCTGAACTATTCCATCCAATCCAGGAGATTTCCTCCTTGGTGCCCTATTGAGTGAGCTTTGAAGAAGAAACAAAAAGTGTGTGCGTGCGTGCATCCATAGGTCGATTTGCGGGAGAACGGCTGAGCCAATTAAGCTGGTTCTTTTTTTGTAGACACGAAATGGTAGGGGCGATTTCTGACGATGGGAATGAGGAAGGGGGGCAAAACTAGCGTTTTGTGCATTTTTCTCAAACATGGCTTCAACGATTTTGATCAAATTAACTAAATACTCTCAACTTACTAGTATCTACATTTTGTTCTTCAAAAATGTTTCTGTAGAAATGCGTTGAAAGAAGGTGTAGCAAGTTTTCAAATTGAAAATATTGCCTGGACAGCGGAGAGACCTCATAGATTTAGAATTCCCATGCCCATGTAAAAGAATTTTCCTGACCGAATACGTAGATATTTTATTCACGATGAGTAATAAATCGAACGCATCATATGTTGCACAACAATATTTAGATTTTCACAAATTCGTAATTTAGAAACCGAAAACAAATTCTCAAATTACAATTTACCACAATGTCTTGTACTGCCTTCTGACTATCATTCATTGTACAACGGACCACACAATACCAGACTGCTACAATTGTTTTTCCTCAACAGTTATGGTGATAGGTTTGTTTGGTTCTGGCTCGTGGAATCATGATGCTGATTCAACTTTGGCCAGGTTGCCCGCATTCTCGTTCGCCCTGAATCCTTTGTGTCCTGGTATCCATTTCAATGGCATAGTGTGGCCGATGTCTTTATTACTGCTTGATTGTCCATATATATTGTTACTTTCCTTGGCTCTACGAAGTAGAAAGGAAAGTTATGTAATCGGCTGAAAAAAAAATTTGAGTTTTCTTCACATCTTTACGTCTCAGACCCTCCTGAGTCCGAAAAACACTATTTGGGAAACTGGTCTGTGAGTCTGTGTGTCTGTGAACGATTTTTAGAGAAAACCACCGTACCAAATCAGTTCAAACTTCATATCTCGCTTGCAGGTTATCATGGAACGCCAAAATGAGGGTTTGAACAAAATCCACCGAAATTTAACTATAGTTATCATAGTGATCAAAACACCAAATATTTTTTTTCTCAAAAATGGCTCTAACGATTTTGATTAAATTTTTTGTATACATAGCTCTTAATAAGATAATTATACCATAAAATTCCCATTTCTGGGAAAATGACGAGAGCAGCACAATAAATTATCAAAATTTTCGACGAAACGCGTTTTTAGCGCGATTTTTTTCTTATAACCTCCGCTGGAATGTTAGTAGAAAGTTAAAGAAAACTGGTATTGTAGTCCAATCCAATACCTAAAGGGTGATAAACGCTCATGAGGTACATGGGGCTCACTCCAGAAATTTCTGAATTTCAACTACTGCCGTTTCGCTTACTACCAGTTCTAAACGTTTTTACCCGATAACTCTGCAAAAGTAATTACTATCCTTCTTCAAAAAATTTATGTTTACAGTTTGTGATCGTGTATTATTTTGTTGTTGCAGTACTTTACTACGAGGAGTTCACTGGCTGACAGTTACATATCTTCCTTGTAGAATAGATTTTGCCCACTCTAGTGATGGGATGACTATTCCTGGCATTCCTTCGTATTTGATTCTTAGATCCGTCTGTGTAACACAATATGTCAGATTCATCTTTTACTGTTGTTCTATTTCTTCATACCTCTTTGAACTCGTGGATCAATTCGAAAATTTTCGAATTCGAATTTTCAATTTGATAGCGTTTGGGGGAGTTTCTATTTGAAGATCGCTGTAAACAATATTATGGGATTGTGTTCTGTTGTTGCCATTTAATAAGGAAACAGACCAGCTCTGTTGCTGTCCTCTTTGAAAGTGAAATTAGAAACAGATCCCTGATATTGGAAGTGCGTCCTATTAAAGTATTATTAATAAGTATTTTATTTCAGTATATTTGTGGGGCGACGAAGGTATCGGATTGTTGGAAAAATGTTTCCGTGGTAGTAAATGAGTTGGTTTGAGAAATTTCAACTGTGAGTGAAGATTACAATTAGTTCATTTGCAGGGACAGATCTTACGCCTTCGCGTGGCATGAACTAAACTAACCACTATAACGTTATGATATCAAAAGGTTTTGTTGACGTGGATTCGGATACGGCTTCAAACTCAACACTGCGTTGCTAGGGAACTTTTAAACCAAACACTCTCGCGCTTCTTCGTACCCCTGTCGAAAAAAAGCCTCCTCGTTTATGCGTTATAAGTGTTTGCACTTTTCGAGCCTTATGTGAGAGTTGAACATCTTCAATCGATCACTGTGTGTGGAAGATGGATGTGGAGCGCCCAGTCACGAGATGGCGGAGGGAAAACGCGCAATCCAGAGCAACTGACGACTCCTCTCGGCCCAAATCGAGACGTGGAAATTCGTCTTACATGGTTATAAATTTTAACTTCAACTTAATTTCTTTGCAAAGGCCCATTTCAATGTTTAAAACCGACAATAATCGAACATATTCCGAGTTCAACAACAAACGCTTCGACTATTCACAACTCGACGGAAGAGGACTCATAGATTTTCTAATATTTCCGATTTCTAATACTTCCCAACTTCCGAGAGAACAAACGTTTATGTGCACTGAAAATAAAATTCAGGATAAGTATCTAGCATCGCTCGACTTTTCTCGGCTTCACGTGAATTCAGCCACTTTCATCACCCTAGCAACTAATCAGATTTGTTATTCATTCAGTTCGTGTGGACTTGGTAAAACATAGCACAAGCTTGAGTTCAGGTGCAAGGGCATGAATTCAGGAGAGGGAGGAGTCCCCTGAGGGAGGGAGACTGGAGAGAGAGAGAGAGAGAGAGAGAGAGAGAGAGAGAGAGAGAGAGAGCGGTGGTGGTGGTATTTTTCGAGGCGGGAGGGGTATTTAAAATTTATCAAAAATGATGGTGAACGGGATGTTCTACTAGTTGGAATCCTCACGTGCCTTCAAATAATTCTATCCAGGAATTCGACAACAACTTCGAATCGACAAAAACGTGGTACCCAAAAAGCAGGAGAGAAAGGTCTCGTTCAAATTGATTTAGGGTGCTCCGTTAATAGTGCGAATATTCCCCAGAATTCGGTTTAAAGAATAAACTTGTGCACTGTTGTTTTCGGAATTCAATTTCTCAACAATTTTTAGTTAGCACTCAAGTAGTTATAGAAATTTCCGATTTATAAAAAATCTTTCATCAGTTGTCGTGTCGTCGACTATTCTCATTCAATTTTCAACCAATTTCAACTCAATTTTTAAACGAATTCCCAAATCTACCACAATTTTTCAATAACGTTTACCCAATTTCTCATGTTTTCTTCGATTTCCGAACGGCTGTCCAGACCTTTTTAACTTTTATTGCTCAAAACTCTTAAATGTGGTACACGATTCTCAACAATTTTGAACGATTCTTACCCAATTTTCTCCTCAATTTTAGCTCAATTGGCCGACAATTTTTACAGAATTTTTCAACAAACTGGCCTTGCTTTATTCATTGTACAATGTAAATTACAATTTAAACTCACATGAAAACAATCAATTGTCGTGTTTTAAATATGCCGTGAATAGCAACACACAACTTTCCTTAACCCCCGTAAATTCGACGACCTGTTGTATGTACGGGCGCTGTATCGTCGTTCAACGCATTTCTACGCAAACGTTTATGTAATGCAAAGTGCAGGTACTAGTTAGTTGAGATTACTCCGAAATCGGAATCGTTGGAGCTGTTTCTGAGGAAAACGACAAATTTGCGAACGACATTTCTCGTTTTCCGAGCTATCATGGTTCATGTCATCACTCACCTGATAGATACCGACATAGTTACGGATAACAAAATATGAGTATAGGTTGCCAGAAGACGCTCAATAAGATTTATCAAATCCAGTGAAGCAGTTATTTTGGAAATGTTTAAAATGTTCATAAACAATCCCATTTTCGACACATTTTGGCTTATATTTCTGTTGAATGGACTGTCAGAGGAACATTTATCCAGAACAATATACAGGTATTAACTATTTTAAACCTCTACTGAACATATTTGTGATGAGTGTGCCAAAAAGTGGAAAAACACTGCTTTTGCTTTATAAGCCTATATCTACGTTCATAACATTTTTGTGGAGATAATTATGAAAAAGAAAAATTAGGTACTAATCAGGAAAAGATAATATAAAAGCTCAATCAAAATCGTTATAGCCGTTCTTCAGAAAAATTCGAAAACCCAAAGTTTTTATTACATTTTGGTTCATATCTGGTGCATTACAACACACAACTTTCCTTAGCTCTACAACGATTCACTTTGTACATGGCTAATTCTACTTACTCAATTCATTTATCACTCAGTTCCTTTGAACTTGGTCAAACAACACGTCACAGCAGCAGGAAGCGGTAGCGCTTAAAGTTCCGGAATTTATTGTGCTGCTCGTACTCATTGCAGGACCATTATTGAGCAATTAGTACACAGCAAATTAATGAGGCTGTACACGAATTTTTTGAAGAGGGATAATAATCACTTTTGCAGAGTTTATGGGTAATAACTGTTAGAACTGGCAGTAAGCGAAACGGCGGTAGTTGAAATTCACGAATTTCTGAAGTAAGCCCCATGTACTTCATGAGCGTTTTTAAACACTCACACTTTAGGTATTGGATTGGACTACAATACCAATTTTCTTAAACTTTCTACTACCATCCCAGCGGAGTTTATAAGGAAAAAACTGCGCTAAAAACGCTTTTCGTCGAAAATATTGATTATTTATTGTGCTGCTCTCGTCATTTTCCCACGAATGAGAATTTTATGGTGTGATTGCCATATTGAGAGCTATCAATATAAAAAATGTAATGAAAATCGTTAGAGCCGTTTTTGAGAAAAAAATTTTGTGTTTTGATCACTATGATGACTATAGTTAAATTTCGGTGGATTTTGTTCATACCCTCATTTTGGCGTCCCATGATGACCTGCGGGCGAGATATGAAGTTTGAGCTGATTTAGTTCGGTGGTTTTCTCTAAAAATCGTTCACACACACACAGACCATTTTCCCAAATAGTGTTTTTCGGACTCAGGAGGGTCTGAAACGTAAAGATCTGAAGAAAACTCAAAATTTTTTTTCAGCCGATTACATAACTTTCCTTTCTACTTTGTAGAGCCAAGGAAAGTAAAAAGACCCACCCGTTCTTCCGCAAATTGATCCACAGCCACACAAACATGAACACGAACCACGCGTCGGTAGCAAAAGTAAAAAGTCAGACAAGCATCTCAGCTGGTAGTCCTTAACTACTTTCCTTAGTTCTACGTATCAGGAAGGAAAGTTTAGAAATCGGCAAAAAAACGTTTTTGGGAGTTCTCATCGGATCGTTCCGTTCTAAATACTTCTGAGTCCGAAAAAATCCATTTGAGAAGGTTTTGCGTGTCTGTGGTCCTGATTCAGAATATGCGATCATACTAAATCAGTTCAAATTTGATATCCAATTTGTGAATGAATGGCTCCTACGATTGTGACTAAATTTCTTGCATTATAACACAGGTAGCAGAACAGTAAAATAACCAGGGAAAATGGCGAGAGCAGCTCCACAAATTATCGAATGTTTTGATGAACATAGATTTTAACGGTTTTAACTCATAAATGCCGACTGTGTGACGCAAGCATTCTCAAAAAAAGAAGTTTTTGGTAGTCCAGAAAGCTGACCGCACAATAGTGGACAAATGTGTCAAATGTTGTGGGGGATGACGATTCCCCCATAATTGTGGAACTATATGAACATGAACGTTTCAACAAAAAAAATCATTTAGGTAGTCTCATAAATTGCGTATGTAATGGTTAGTCAAAAGTCCTGGGCAAACCAATAAATTCTGGAACTTGCGAAAGTTGCTACACAATGTGGTGAACAAATGTCTCAGCTACTAATGAGTGCAGCAGGTGACGTTTTTGAGGGGCTCACGGGTATGTAGAAAGTATGATTCGAAATTTTGAATTTTCAGGACAATCCTATTGAGCGCAGCATCACACCTTCTAGAGTACTATCATCTTATTACAGTGCATCACCGATGGGGAAGTTCGTAAACGATAAAATTGGCACGAACCTTCACATGCAGGTTAGTACTCGAAGTTTATTAAATGTATTGGCTAACATGAAGTAAGACTAAAGTTTCCCAGTGTATACTTACGTTAATCTTTTGCTCATTAAATTTTAGAGGGATCGTCTGGTTTCACAACAAGGCCTTAATTTAGCTAGAACTAACACAAGTATGAAGCAAGGAACCAGGCTGGTTAGAGATAAGCGTTATTTCCTTGGAGCCTTGCAACTGAAAATGGGAGATCTTATGAATGAACTGTCAATCGTTCGCCGAGAAATGGAGCAAAGTGCTAAAGAACAAGCAGCTTTCTCCGTTTATGACAAAAAAGTGAAAGAAATGGCTGCTGAATTGACAGGTGAAATTTTGTATGTATAATCTATTAATATCGCGTTTAACTTTTATGAGTCTAGACTTTCCGAACAAATTTCCCATGTTGACACTGATCAAACTGTGACAAAAATGTCGATTTCAACTCTGTTAATCGCTGATAATCTGAAGTAATAAGTATGAATGAGCTCTAGACAGCTCATTAACTGAATCACATCATCCATATTGAGGGCGATAATGTGAATTACATGGGTAGTAAACAAAGGAGGGTGTATAGAGCAAGCAAATGGTCAGCAAGTTACTCAACTATTTAGTTGTGGTGAAACTCCACAGGATATTTGACAGTTTATTTTATTGAGTGAACCCACTCAAAGTTATGCTCTCATGCTAAACTGAACAGTACGAATGTAAATAATATCCTTCCTCATAATGCAATTAAATACAGGTGTGCGCAGTAGTAGAAACCGATTGTTTGACGAAGTACAGTCATTTTCCTTGGCTTCGCAATGATATGTTAATTAATTTATCCCTTAGAGATGCAAGGGATTTTGGCCGACCATAATATGGCAATTGACAAAGTCAACACTGGGACTGATTTACCCAAAATAATGCTTGAAACCAAGGAACTTTCAAATAGTAATGAAGCTGAAGCTACTGCGCTTGAGTCACTTTTTTCGGATCGGATAAGAAGGCAAGAGTTTAACAGGGAAATTGAAGATCACATTCTGAAGGTAAATGCAACTGCCCTCGACGTTTTGAACTAGGCACGAAATGTATTTATAGTATGCATTTATATTTACTGAAAATATGTTTTAATTTCATCAGGGCTTCTACTTATATTATTCACGATATTTAATACGTAGCATAAAAAGTGTGCACCCTTTTATCCTTGAATGCACTCTTACTTCTTGGACATAGTGTTCGTGTTCATGAACTACTGACTATTACAGACCATTTACTGTTCACAAGATTCAAACTCGAAGGACAAGAGCGGGGTACTGAATCATTTCAACATCCAGCACAATAAAATGAAAAATAGTTATAACTCAATCGTCTTTTGTTATACGTCAATTTGTATACATCTTGCAGGAGAAATACAGGGCAGAGCAGCTCATTGCTGAAATGGATCCTGATTTGAAGGATAAGTTTACTCAGTTAAAGAACGAAGATTCAGAACAGACCAATAGTGTTGCAGCTAGGCAAGCTGAATTGGACTCTCTTTTGAAAACCAAAGCACAAATAGGGGATCATGTATACATTTCTTCAGTAAGTAACTTCTCAACTTGAATTTTTAAATTTAATCCATGTATGGTCTATGGAAAGAGCATTTGTAGTTCATAAGCAGTAGTGAGTAACTATGAAAATGACGCTTAACAAAATAAAAATTATTTATTGTTTAGAATTATTTATAATGTATGTGGGATATACTGTGTTGTGATACTTACCAACTAGTAAGGTACGAAGTGCACTGTCAGAACTTTTTATGTACAGACCTGGAGATATAGTGAAAGTGGTCCAGGGAAGTGAGGCTAGTAATTAGTCCTGAAAAGACAGTTCTGATGTTATGTAGGTGAACTGGTCCAACAGCACTGGTTACAGTTTTATGCAGACATTTATCACGCAATAACTATCTCAAGTTGATGCAATAACCGCCAAATTCATGGGAAAAATCGTTTTGAATCTGTTTCAGGCAAAGACGGAGGCAGTTGAGTTGGAACTCAAATTGTGGGAATTAGAAAAGAAAAAAGACCATTTAAAGGTTGGGCTCCTGGCAAATACTTCCCCCGAGGAAGAAAGGAGCTCGTTAATTAACAGGTTAAAGAGCGATAATTTGCAATTGGCTACTATTAAAAAATCTATAAGTGATATGCAAGAACAGATCAAAAATGCTGACCAGTCAAACTATCAGTCTCGTCAGGTATCGTAAATTGTCTTAATTTTGATTCAAACTAATTATACACCAAGAAGGAGCTTACATTTATGCAATGGGGTTCCTTTCTCTCAGAAAGAAGCCCTAGATTTATAATAATCCCTATTAAAGAAAAGTGTAGTTGTACGTATGCAAAAGGTATGGAAGTAGTAGTCAATTACATGAGGTAGTGGGAAGATCCCCCCTCAGACACTATTGCTAAGAAATGACGCAATGCCTTCGGAATACGAACGTGATCGAGAGCCTAGAAATACGAATCCCAATCTATTTCTCATAGGTCTTTTCAATGCGCAGTGCTGTTTTAATAATTACTCGTATTTATCAACTCATGAGAGCGAAGTTACATTTTCTTTTACATTTTGAGAAGGAGCCTGCAGAATCGCTCATTTCATTATAAACCCATAATACTCAGTGAACTTAACAGTAAGAGCATTGGCCAGGGACAAAAAGCTCAAAATGGCGCAGTGAGGTTTGTATTGCAGTCAAAAGGAAAAGGTCTCTTGGTCATGTGACGCCGCATTTCGAAGATCATCGGATTCGCGGAAGTTAATGAATCAGAAATGATTACGAATCGCAGTAATGACGTTAAAAGTTTTGAGATTCAACTGTAAATATTTGTACGATGAGTCCACATGAAGGTGTACATTTTGCAATGATGGGGTTCCGGGGTCTATAGGAATAATAAAGCCACTTCCTTGAATAAACTGTGATGTAATTCCACAAGGTCCATTCCCGTATGAGATCCCGATTTAGAATCTGGAAATGGAAAGAGCAACCGCATTGACCCTTCCTCCTCAGCCTTATTTTGCGACTTTAACCTCAGCATTGATTTCCTTTAAAGCTCTTTTCCTCTGATGTTACAATAGAGCATTATCTTGTTCCAGTTCTGTTGTCACCACAGGTTCCAATCATGCCCATAACAATATTATGAATGAAAAAGAGATGAGAGAGAGAGAGAGAGAGAAACTGAAAGAGAAACAGAGAGAGAGAGAGAGGGAGAGAGAGAGACAGATTGATTGATTGAAGATGTTTATTTTGCCATCAGGGGAAATTAGGGCTATGCAGCCCCCTCTTCCCCTTCCCCTGAAGACGAATTACAAAAAAACTCTACCTCTGCGGGTATTATATAACTGACAATCAAAAAAATAGCCTTCACGCCACTCTTTACATTTCAACTCAACTAAACACATAATTCATCAAAGTTCTTGCCAAATAAATTACATGCATTCCAACAATTATACCACACACACACATACACACATAATGCAGACACACACACCTTTCATACCAGCTGGTTGGGGTGGGTGAAAAAACCCCAGCCAGCCCCAAGCCCAACCCACCAATGGACCTCCCTCGGACCCGACCTTCAGAGCGTTATCCCGAGGGAAGTCCTGAGACGGCCCTGAAAATCAATAGAAAGGTAAAAAACTCATAATAACACTGAAATCATAAAATAAATTGATTAAGTAAGACGTAAATAAATAAACGAATTAGCTTAGCCCCAGCCTAATCCTATCCCGCCTCCCCGGGACTGGCTGAGGCCACCCACTTACACGCTGCCATTCATACACACTATCACACCGACCTATTGCTGAATTTGAGAAGGGTGAGTACTGGTATATTTCTCCCCTTCTCAGCAGTGACATTACTAACCGAAACTATTTACAACACAGAAAATAACAATAAAGCACACATTAAATTTAACTAGAATAACAATGAACAGTAAGTTACAACATCCAATTAATATATTTTTATGGACACAATTGAATAAATAAGAGTGAACGCGAAGGACTTACATACATTTACAGGTAACTAGCTACTACAGGTATTAATTTTCAAAACAAACTTTGTGCACGCTTTGCTACCTTAATTTGCATAAAGTGTTATTATGTTAATACGCTTCGAATAGTCTTTCTATAAATTTGTCCTTAAACGTCTCCAATTTCTGCGTTCGATCAAACAGCTCAACGTTATCATTGAATAGTTTAGCTCCCTGCACAATGAAGGATCTTGCGAGCATCGACGTCCTATGTCCGGGTATTCTCAAAATTCTGTTTCTGCTGCGAGTATCCCGCTCCTTCAGAAACTGGAACCCCTCATGCAAGTACGGTGGTCTGTGGGTCTTCAAAACCTCAAAGAGAGAGAGAGAGAGAGAGAGAGAGAGAGAGCGAGAGAGAGAGAGAGAGAGAGAGAGAGAGAGAGAGAGAGAGAGAGAGAGAGAGAGAGAGAGAGAGAGAGAGAGAGAGAGAGAGAGAGAGAGAGAGAGAGAGAGAGAGAGAGCTTGACTCGATGGGTGCTAGAACACAGTGCGCTACCATTATGCTGGGGAATGGTACAAGTGTGCCAATGAAACTAGAAAGATGAACTACGCTACATTACTGAAAAATACGAAGGAAATCAACTTATAAAAAGATTAGAGGACTCTATGGTATTGTAACATTGAAGAAAAACTTTTATACAATTATTATTGATTACATACTTAGCAATGCTGCACATATGTACTATTCCCTTCCTTTTATTTCGAAGTATCATGTCCGGCTATGGACACTGCTTTGATCATGAGCTTTTGTTTTAGGCGACTGATGAAGAGCAATGCATGAGGCAAGCTAAGTACATGGAACTGAAAAAGAGAGAAGAAACTATAGAAGAGTTCTTATCAACTGCAAACAACCAAAAAGAAGACGAAAATAATAAATTGAGGTTAATTGAAATAGAAATCAGCCAACTCTTGAAAAGTATTGCCGCCAAAGTTGCATTTGTGCCGACGGCAGCTGACTATAAATTCTTGCAGCTTAACAAAACAGCTCCTCCAGAACTGCTTAATACGATGAAATCAATTGGAAGTGAGCACAAAAATTCATCCCGGTACTTGAATAAGGTGAGGCTATTGAGTTGAGTATTTGTTGCAGTGCATATTCACCATGCGTGATCTGTAAGACAAGTTTGTTCTTAATTAGGTTGAAGTGATGTCCAATAAAGTGGGAAATGAACTCAAAACTCTTAAAAATTCCATGGAAGCAATGCAGAGGCAGCTGGGCTCATTTTCAAGCACAGCTGAGCTGGAGGCTCAAATTGAAGCCAAAAGAGTTTCTCTCACTGAAATAAAAGCAGAATTAGAAAACACTAAGGATGATACAAAAACAAAACTAAGACTTAGAACCAGTGAATACCATGAAGCTCAGGTGAGACATTTCAATATTTACGCAACTTTTTAATCGAGTTTTTGTTGACTAAATGGAAGGGGATTTGAAATAACGAAAAACTATAATAGTTCCCTTGGCCTATTGGATTTACTTACTTATTCAGAAAGGATTGACAGTTGTCTCGCCTGCTACCAGATTATGGTAAATTTCATACTAATATCATTGATGATACGGTTTAGTTGCCTATTGAATGGTAAACATTTATGTTATTCTGGCAGATGGTGCCCATTCATGCAAGAATTCACTATTACACTATTCTATAAGTTCTGAATTCTCAATGGGCATACGACTAGGGGTAAATATTTATTGTTGTCAAAATGTTCTTCTCAAGGCTTCTAGAAATATTTTAATCTACCCAACTATACTGCATGAAATACATGCTGGTTGTTATCTACTCACAAACTAATCACAAGCTCTATGATATTCCTTAGAATGTGTTATGTTGCTATCCCACTCCCCCACATCACTGAGGTTCTTTCGAGTTAACTGATGATCACAAAAAATTGAAAAATTAATTCTATTTTCTATAACTAACAGTATTAATCGGAAACGACAATAAATCTATCATAAATGAAATGTGCGTTTACTAAAATAGTAAATATTTGTGTTCCGGGTATTATCATAACCTTAATTAATGTTTGAAGCAATCCTTATTTTAACATTCTTGGTATTGAGTGAGCACTATGCAAGTCTCAAGGCAGTAAAAACTGCAATTAACTTTGGCACATATCTTCATGATCAGTCTTAAAAAACCAGCCTGTTAGCTTTGGGTACAGAAGTAGGTATGAAGCTTTTAATGTGTCATAGTTTGAGTCTTATGTATAATTTGTAAGACCCATAGAGCTTCCAGCCTAGCAAGCTATCCTAAAAAACTCAAACCCAAGGTACTGCCCGCTAATGGTGAAATTTACACGTTTACACTGCACTCTTGGTAGATCAGTAACACAGCTAGAATAAAAGCCACATTTTGTGGCAGCTTACATACTGCAGTATCAAACACAAGAATGAAGAAGAATGGTGACCGTGAGCCACTCTGTTTATCAACTGATCCTGTTTTAACATCCCCTGAAATCTCTACGCCAACTTTCAGAGGCACCACACCTGTGTGGGGAAAAGCGTCGCTCCTAATCCTAATAAAACCTAATAACTGACTGAACGTGAATTTTCTTCACCTAGTTGACAACAACCTGAATGGTACAAAGAACCCCCATTATTCACAAGTTGCTCAGGAGCGAAACACCTTGGGAGCATCTATGACTACCATGTACAATTCAACCTCACCTTCTCATTAGTCAAAGTCTTATCAACCATTGAAGAGTCAATCGAAGAACTCTTGCTTGGCAAATCCTCGGTTGAAGTATTGCTTCACTCAAGAGAGCTCCAAGGACCAACGTACAAATGCAGCTGTTCTACAACCGAAATAATTGCACGTTCTCCCGTTTTATGGAGCCTTGACATGAAAAGATTTCCTGTAAAATCGAGGACACATTTTTTAAGCAATCGCATTACTTTTGTACTCGGACGAATCGAACTTTTTGATTTAGCGAAGGCTCATCGAAGGCATTTGTACTGACTAAGCAACTCAAACTTCCAGATTTACTAAAAACTTCAGTGTCAGCAGTCTGAATGGAGGTGTTGTCTCATTAAGAACACTCACGTTCACTCCCACCCAGTTCCCTGTTTGTATTGGTCAATGTCTGAACTGTTATTGAGAATATAACTACGTATTCCAATTACATTCATACTCTCTCACTTAACACAATATCATAACGCTTTCTTTCCAACAAGCTTATGCTGATAGAAGTAGGTTGTGATCCATGTTACGGGTTGAAGCTTTTCGTACCAAAGAGCATGTGGAATTTCTGGTATGTCAAGCTTGGTATCTGTTGCAGAGAGCTTTAGTGGAAAATGAACTTCAAGCGCAGATAAATTATACAGAGAAAAGACTTGCCACCTTGGAACAGAACAACCATGCAATACAAGACTATTTGGACGAAGCTAAAAGTGGAGAAGACATCGAAATACACCGAGCTAAAGCATTAGATTTCATTTCTCAATTGAACATGTTAATCAGGAACAATGTTAAATAAATTGTACCATCAACTGGCAGATTCATCGTATTCGGTGTTCATAAGCATTCACAAGTTGTCATGTCTTCTCTCACAATGTTATGAGAGAGTTGAACTCACTGCCCTAGACCTTCACAAATTTAAATGACTTTGTGCGTAGAAAATGATTATTTAGAGGAGAGTTCTATAAACTTTACAGCCCAAGAGCCACACTGAGCCAGATTTAAGTATACACTCGAAGGGGAGCAGGACCGAGCTAGGTAATGTGTAGGGTGCATTGAATGCTGGTTCGTGCACTCTAAACCTACTCTCCTCCCTGTTACCGAGGGAAGTAAGAGTTTTTGAATATAAGTTCTAACCCCTGTTAGCTTAGTGGATATCGGAAAAAAAACAAAAGGAGTTAGCTAACAGTATTAGCTCAAACTGAACCAAAAAAAGAAAAAAACCCTGCAAATTATTACACAATGGTTTATTATTCTCATAAACAGCTTGACCTAGTATTACTGCTACGAGACCCATCCCATTTGATTCAGCATGGAATACTAGTAAACCATGCGAAACATGACCTGACTACAATGGAACTACGGAAACCAAATATTTCCTCGGCGCCAGGCGCTCGTAAACGTCTGTAGGCATTTATGATCCGATGGAGGAGTGTGCGGAGGAAGTGGCATTAACCTTCCTCCGGGTCGGGCAAAAAGAGTCAGGGAAATTGGGATGGGGGCTTCCAGCGAACCCTCGCTCGGCAATTGGCAGAATGTTGCGAGTCCAAAGGGCGTTGCGAGTTGAGCGGGTCTTGAAAACGATACGAAACACGGCTTATTTGCGATTATACGGCGTTTTGTTAATTTTTTAAACCATTTTTTGCCCATAACAACCATGGGCTTCGTCTGATCGGATTGCCGAGATGGCGGGCACAACTAGATACCAAATGGGATTTTTGTGCGAAAGAACGAATTTTTTAGGCCCCGTTAAAGGCACAAAGCGGCCCGGACGGGGGGCGGCGGATGGCGGACAGACATTGCAGATTTGGAATTGGAATCCCCATATCTTGAAACGTAAAGTATCAAATTTTGAGGGGGGGTTGTAAAAAATGTTTCGTGACCAAAAACATAGGGGTTCAGAATGAATAATAAACCAATATCCACTGGGAAGCTATTTTGATAGGCTTCAATAAAAGTAAACGTTTATTTTATTTTATTTTAAATCTCACACATTAAAGATAGCCAATAAAAGACTTAATACGTAGTTATTCTGGGAAATCGTACTCAATGCATAGTCGTGACATCTTATGGAGAGCAGAAATAACAGAAGATGTAGCAAAGCTACTGTTAGTTATTAAGTAGGAAGGGACGAACAAGAATTGATTAGTGAACAGTAGAGAACTGTAATGGTCAGAAATACACAGATTGGTACGATAATGACTTGAATTAACAGTGGAGACTAAAATCACAAGGGACAGAGATGTAACGATACATGAGAGTAAATTCGGTAGAGTCAGGTTAGTCGAACTGATGTAGGAAACAGAATGTTTCGAGGTGGTGATCAGACTCCATTCATATCCGGGGGTTGACAAGTAAGCAGGGTCAGTTGGAAAACACAAGGAACGAGAAGTCCTTTAACCTCAGCGGATTAATGGACTGGCTTAGGAGTGAGAAAATCCCGAGCGTTGACCTAAGCTCTGTAAGGTTTTCAGGGATCTCCCGAACAGCTACAATACCACACCACCATTTTGAGGGGACTTGGGAATCATGCCAAAACCAAGCTTGTACAACAAATAAAATAATAACAATAATGTGGTTAGCATATGAACCTACTGTGCCATTTCAAGAAAATTCAGTGTGGTTCATTATTATGCGAAATTGTGTAGTGAACCAAAATAGAATGGTGAGCATATGAGGAGGGGGGGGGAGGGGCTGAGCAAAGTGTAGTATTATTTACTATGAAAAACAACTTCAGTCCTCAAAGAATACATATTAAACATCATTAGAACTAACAATTCTCAAAATTATTCCAAGTTAACAGAACGCCAATGTTCATGTTGTGTGGTGTGCTTGTGCGCATCCCACCACTCAGTTCAGTTTTTATTCATCCATTCTATATTATGCGTCTCCACGCAGGGACATTCCACAATGCATTGCCAACACCCAGAGTGTCTACTCCATGGCTACCGTACATTTCAAGACTTGTTGATCAGCCATAGATCAATGATGTTAAGGTGAAAAGCGACAAAGTGAATGCTCGTTTACCCTACTGTTTAGTGAATTTTACCAGGGTGATTTGCAAGTTCTGGCGGGCTCCAGTAAGCAAGACATCACCACGAAAAACCAGTGCAGCCACTCGTTTTCCGGATGAGAGAACGAACCTAGTCTTTCAGCTACTAGTCACAAGATGAAATGAAGGTGACAACAGGGGGACACGAATGTGATTGATACCCTTAAACTTTTTGACAGTGATCATGTCTACAACAGGTCAGTAATGATGAGGGAACCTTCAATGCGACTTGTAATAGTTTGTTTTCAGGTAATTTTCTCCTCCTGGTTTTACGCGGGATTAATAACTCGTAAATTTACCAGTTAATAGTTTACAGGCGAAAATTGTCATTTCCAAGGAGAACTGTTTTGGTTTAATATATTATTTACCCATTCAATGCGGGACCTTCCTAGCGCTCTACACTCCCCTACTGAAGTCATTTCTGAAAATAAATTCATATTGCAGTTAAGATTCTAATTCTAAATTATACTATAACAGTCCCTTGCTTCAAATTATTTGTATTTAGTACATTTTTTCACATGAGGTAATAAACCTGCAAAACACTGGGTTTTTCTTCTTAACGGATGGGGTAATATTATTTTATCCTTGGTTTTCACAATGATTACATGGTTATTCTATAAAAATAACTTATATCATTATGGAAGGCACGCAGGTAGATCCCCAACGGTTAGGTACTGGTTACAGAAACAAAATTTCTCGTTCAAAATGTATCGTGTGATATACTAATGTTACAGAAAATAAGTAGATTTACATGATATATGAAGGAAAAATGAAATTTGAAAAAATATGTAATAATTATAAGTGACACATACAATACATCATATTGAAGATAACACAATTATAATTATTAGGTATATCACGTAACAAGAACAGTAATTTTTGGAATTCAATGACACTAATATAATAATGGAGAATACAGAAAAATACAGAATATACCAAAGCATTATAATATAAAAAATCGAAAAATCCCAATAGGAAGGTAACTAGGTAATTCAGTACAAGATGAAAACAAGTTTCTCGTGATACTCCAAAAAACAGCCTTTCAGACATAGACCAGGATTGCCCGCACACCCTCTACAGTACGTTTGGACATTTTTAGTAATTTTTTTTAACGTAGCACACTCTACACCTCAACTGCTGGTTTTTTTTTGGTTCCTGATCCTGCTTCCAGCTCCAGAATCCTGGGAAAGTGGTTCACATTGATTCGTCGTGGGGCATTGGCTACTGATCTGGACGCCACTTGAACCAGGAATTGGTTCAGATACAACCCTGCTGTCTGCTGAAGAGCCTAAATAATAAATTTGGTTCATTAATTTATTTATAAATTTGGTTGGATTAATTCAGTAACCTCTGAAATTGAAACAGAAAAGAGAAAACAAATCACCTACTTGAGTTATGGGAAGAGTACAAGTCCAGTTTTCTTTTTGCACTAAGAGGCAGATTCAGCGATCTGTAGAGATGTAGAAGTATAAGTCAGCCAATATACAAAACTAAACTGTGAAAAGGAGGTAACTTTAGCAGTGGCTACGATGAAAAACGAGCAAAAATGTATGGTTTTGTGCTCAATTGATTCACTTCTTATACTAAATAATCACTACTAAAACATTTGTGAGACAATGATAATTGAATCGTAGTGAAAAACATTTAAAGATTGCACAGAACAACTTACCAAGAAAAAAAACAGGATTTTCGAGTGTGAACTTCTCTGGTGTATTGCGGCTCAGGTATAAGAGGTACGGAAAAACGGCGCTTACTGGTGCACTGAGAAAATCATAATGAAGGCTATCCCATCCCACTGCAGCCCGTAAAGTAGAAGATCCCCTCCTTCGAATACAAAAACGTACAGAGGAGTGAAGTGTCATGAGGTTACCTCATCCGCGTTGAATGGGTTAATAGTACACCTGAGTTTTCTTTGGTCGGCACAATTTTTTGTACAGCTCCCCTCCCCCCTTCCCTCAACCATTCAAAATATGACGCTTAACGTTTCAAGGCATGGGGATCCCATTCATATAATTCTCTAGGAATTTAATCACCTACATGCTGCGTTTTCATAATATTATCTAACGTTGTAAATAAAAATATCAGTCTTCTTCTTGACAACACTCAAAATCACTTTTGGTTTATTATTCATTATGCTGTCGTTCTTCATTCTGACCATATTTTACCTTAATGTGGTCTAAAAAATCCACGCTTTCGCACAGAAATTCTAAAACTGCCTAGAAAACGCCAGTTTTCGTTGTCCCGTGGCAGTCAGATCATGTTTCGTATCGCTCCCTAGTATTTTTCGATCGAGTGGGAGGTATGAAACTGTGTCAAGTTGTGCAAGAGAATAATAAACCGTCGTTTAATAATCTGCGGCGTTTTTTTCGAAGAGAACACAGACGAAATACATCATAAAACGCGCGTTTGAACGTTGGATCCGCATTCATCCATCCGCCAATCTAACATCGCCTTATGACAACGTTAACGTGCCGATCCAATCACTGCTGAATCTTTTCATTCGTGCGATCGGTTTTATCGTACGTACATCGCTCACGAACAATTTCGTCCATTTGTGGAAGGTCAATCGCGCCCTGAACAATAAATTTGAAAGAACCTAGTTGCACGCAAGTCTTGCAGGGGGGCTCGTTATCCAAACGTTGACGCTCGTTTCTTTCTAAGCTCTAGCCACGTGCCGTGTTGTCGGCATTAGAAAATTATTCGAAGGCCGGCTGTGATACGTTATACTACGCGAGTGTCCGAATCGCTAAGGATATACGAACTGCTTTCTCGAAAGGTTAGTGAAATCATTGAAATTAATGCGTATTGAAATGAAACAACTGGTACACCACTTCCCTCGACCCCAGTGTGCGCAATTAATAAGCACTGTATTTTTATTAAACGAAGATCTATATGGAGCAACGATTAAGTACTAGTCAGTTGACACTGCTACGTGAGCTTCATCACAATACATTTTCAAAAGCCGCTGATTGAGAAATACGAAAAACTATTTATTTGTTGTTAATACTTCATTGTACATTTTAATATAACGATATACTTTATCATGTAATTCGTACTTAATATTGCGCGTTTGTTGAACACAAAATGACAGTGGCTGTAGTAATACTTCGATTACGTGCAGTAATGGTATTTCTTAATTTTTTACTTTCCTTGCTCTACGAAGTAGAAAGGAAAGTTATGTAATCGGCTGAAAAAAAAATTTTCACTACTATTTGGGAAAATGGTCTGTGTGTATGTGTGTCTGTGAACGATTTTTAGAGAGAACCATCGTACCAAATCCACTCAAACTTGGTATCTCGCCCGCAGGTTACCATGGGACGCCAAAATAAGGGTATGAACAAAATCCATTGAAAGTTAACTATAGTTATCATGGTGATAAAAACACCAAATATTTTTTTCTCAGAAATGGCTCTAACGATTTTGATTAAATTTTTTATATTGGTAGCTCTCAATATGGCAACTATACCATGAAATTCTCATTTATGGGAAAATGACGGGTTTCGTTGTTCCGTTATAGTCAGGTCATGTTTCGCATCATTTACTAACATTTTTTGACACTGTATCGAATGAGACGCTCATCTATTCGGAGGCACCAATCATACCGTATAAGCGAATGACAAACTGGTGAAATAACCGTTTTTACTTTCCTTGGCTCTACGAAGTAGAAAGGAAAGTTATGTAATCGGCTGAAAAAAATTTTTTGAGTTTTCTTCAGACCTTTACGTTTCAGACCCTCCTGAGTCCGAAAAAAACTATTTGGGAAAATGGTCTGTGTGTGTGTATGTGTGTCTGTGAACAATTTTTAGAGAAAACCACCGTACCAAATCAGCTCAAACTTGATATCTCGCCCGCAGGTCACCATGGGACGCCAAAATAAGGGTTTGAACAAAATCCACCGAACGTTAACTATAGTTATCATAGTGATCAAAACACTAAATATTTTTTTTCTCAAGCACGGCTCTAACGATTTTGATTAAATTTTTTATGTTGATAGCTCTTAATAAGGCAATTATAGCATGAAATTCCCATTAGTGGGAAAATGACGAGAGCAGCACAATAAATTACCAAAACTTTCGACGAAATCGATTTTAGCGCAGTTTTTAGAGAAAACTACCGTACCAAATCAGCTGAAATTTGATTTCTAGCCTACGAGTTACCATGGGACGCAATAGTGAGGGTATGGACAAAATCCACTGAAAGTTAACTATAGTCGTCATAGTGATCAAAACACCAAATGTTTTTTCTCAAAACCTGCTATAACGATTTTAATTAAATTTTTTTATATTGATAGCTCTCAATTAGGCAATGATACTATAAAATTCTCATTCGTGGGAAAATGACGAGAGCAACACAATAAATTATCAACATTTTCGACCAAAAGCGTTTTTCGCGCAGTTTTTGCCATATAAACTCCGCTGGAATTCTTGTAGAATGTTAAAAAAATTCGGTCTTGCAGTCCAATTATATACCTAAAAGGTGAGTGTTTAAAAACGCTCATTAGATACATGGGACTCACTCCAGAAATTCCTGAATTTCAACTACTGCCGTTTCGCTTACTACCAGTTCTAACAGTTATTTTCCAATAACTCTGCAAAAGTTATTACTATCCTTTTTTTAAAAAATCGTGTTTACAGCCTCATTAATTATCTGTGTACCAATTGCTCAATAATGGTCCTGCAATGAGTACGAGCAGCACAATAAATTGCGGAACTGTAAGCGCTACCGCTTTCTGCTGCCGTAAAGCGTTGTTTGACCAAGTTCAAATTAACTGAGTGATAAATGAATTGATTAAATACAATTAGCCATGTACAGTGACTTGACGTAGAGCTAAGGAATGTTGTGTGTTGCAACGCACCAGATATTTCAAATAGCCTCTGCCAAATAGCGTCGGTGGTTGTTATAATGACTGAGCTATCCCCCCAACTACAAAGCCAGAGGCTCCGTTGCATCCTCTTCATAAAGACATAACATGTGCTGGTTTTTCCCAACATCCAAGAATACCACTGGAGAAAACGGCCTAAGCTTGGCCATTAAACAAGCTAGTTCCTTAAGGGACGTGGAGTATGAAAAATAAATTATCGAACGAGGTGAGCGTCAGAGAGGACTGTATTAACTGTATCACGCAGTGAACGAAGGATATGAGTTTGAGTGAGAATTTACATCGTGTAATTCTGCTGTGTCGCACATGAGGTTCTCTGAATAGGTGAATTGAGTTGTGAGGACTGAATTGAAGTGGTGAATGAGTGAGTGGTGGGAAAAGAATATTTTGGAAAGTCCAAAAAGGGGAAATCCGTTGTCTGTTTTGGAAATTCACCTTAAGGGCTTTGTTAGCAGGGAAGTTGATTGAATGGGTAGTTCGGAGTTTCCTGTGGCTACTATTTCGAAGGCTTCAGGACAGAAAGAGCTAGACTCTAATGATTGGGGGAAGGTCAGAGGCTTTCTGATAGGAGAAGGAGTATCGAATTTATTCAGTCTGAGCTCGACACAACCTTGCATCTCATTGGTTATTTTTGAAGGCTTGGAAATAAGGTTATAAGGAGTTTTTATCGACTTGCGGGAAGGTAGGGGGAGGGAGGACAAAAGCACCAAAAACTGCGGGGTTTTTTCACATTTTTCTCAAAAACCCTGGTAACGATTTTGATTTACCGTTCGACATACTTTTTACTAATGAAGAGTAGTTAATATTCTGAATGAAGGCACTTCTTATTATAGATTATAGATATTTGAATCTGAATTTGAATGGTAGGGTGGGAGGGGGGGTTGAACATTAATGCACCTGTTTTGACTTGCGCTCGAGGTTTTTTTCTGTCGCGCGCCAAAACTTTCGTTGAAACTCGGACACTCTTTCTGTTCACAAGGGATGCGAAGTAGCAGAATCCTGCGACTGAGTAAATAAATTCCGTTGTTTCTCTTTTATTGAACTTTGCGGATCTTTTGCTTCCTGTTTATAAACATCTAGGGCGAATCACCACAACTTTCTACGACCTCCGTAAATTCAGTAATACGCAACGACGTATTTTTGTTCAAAGTACGTATCAGGTGGCTGAAAGTAACCCCTGAGCGTTAGAGCCGCTAGCTTTTTTTTTTTGAAAGACTTCGCCAGTTTACACGTTTTGTGCTGCCACATTGGAGGAAACAAGCAATTAGATCTGTTGAGTTGTTATGAGGTTGGGGAACTGATTGATAAAAGTCCCCTTGCACATCCGCCATATCACCAGTTAACTGTGTTAACTGAGTTAACAATGAGTTGTTGACTAGGTGATTGGTATACCCTGACTAGGACGTGGCTGGTGCACCCCTTTTCGTCAGCACGCACACAGGTTTGTTTTTTTCTCATAGTGAACATCGATGAACCCTCAGATAAGAATTTTTTGATCCATTGTGAGAGTTATATCAGTCCACACACACAGATCATGCTCCAAAATTTGATTTTACTGATTCTGAATGGAAATTCAACTTTTACTATGTATGTTATAATATTTTCCTTACTTGTTCTGTTGAGGAAGGTAATAACGGGTATTTGACCTGACCGAAGAAAGTGGCTAGAACTTGAATATTCAATCCTCTTCCCAATTAACTTCCTCCATGATTTAATTCACAGAACTCGGAATGAGCTCTTCCAACTGGTGATAGAAGGCAGTCTCTGTGAGGAATCCTCGTCAATCATTTGCTCAACAGGTTTGATTTTTCACAAGTATCTCAAGGCTATTTGTGCTGGTTTATGTTGATGCTGAACACTTTGAGCCAACATCATTGCTTTTCCATCAGGTTAAAGAAATGCCAGATCACTTGAGACGAAGGAAGTCATACAGCAAGTACTTACTTCTCAAAGCATCGTTGAAATATCAGACAAGAGAGTTTTTTGAAAATTCTACACTGCACGGCGTTCGGTACATTGCTGAAAAAGGTCGACCTACTTATGAAAAGTTGAGCGTTTTAACTTTCGTTATGTTGATTGTAAGACCTTCCCTCTTTAAAACTTGCTCCCCGGCCAAATCAACAATCAACTCTTTAAACGCTGTTTTAAATACCCTTTGAAACGTAGACTCAGTTTGGCTGGACTCTTTTCCTTGGGACGACTTTTGGCATAAATACCATATGATGACAGTCGCTGCCAGGAAAACACCTTCCAGATTAAACTGACAGTTATTTACTACCAGCGCAACCTGACATGATCCTCAAGTTTGTACTCTACATTGTTTAAACGATTCTTTGATAACTAGTGCCCATACTGTCTTGCAGTCTCAACAATGAATGGCAGTGTTGACACATTTTTCATCAGCTTCTAATAAACTTTGGGAAACTAGACTCGTTATACACACGTAAATTAATAACAGAGCTCTTGCAATTAACACTACACTTATGCAGTAGCGCTGGTACTAACTGAGAATAACCAAGAGCTGTGCAAACAATAGTTGGCTTACGTGTTAGACAAAGTCGTGTTATCCGGTGGCATTAAAAAACTCAGTTGTAATGGCAAACTCAACATTGAAAAAATAAAATGTGACGTAATTATAGAAGTAATAAAACTGGGGAATATTATCCTCGCTGCTCCAATGAAGACGATAACGCATCTGAACCTTACTAACGGGGAACTTAGGGAAAATGTGTAGAGATCAAGCAGAAATGCCTGTAGGATCTCTGGCCTGGCCCGATGCAACGTGAGAAACAGTCCCAGGTCGGTTCTGTGTTGGGAGGGGTCACTTTGCCAGTTTGTGCCTGGTCTAAGCTGGGCCCTAAAAAAACTACCATAATCCTATACATGCCTATTTGAGAACTTGGTTTAAAAAATGGCATTTTGAAACTCATATTAACTTGATTCAGGGGGGATATGGATTAGATCCAGACAAAAGAAAAGTGAAGCTGCAGTTACAGAAGCCGTTAAATTTTGTTTGTTGAAATTCATAGCTTCAGACAGATTCACGTTTAAGTTGTTCAAAATGATCACACTAATTGTTTTCAATTAGTTTTAAGTTTTGTTGTTTTGTTATTTTAGTTTTGGTTAGTTCAAATTTATGTTTTCTAGAGTGGGGAAGTCTGCATTGATTCCTCTTCACATTGTCTATGGTTTTTTCTGTCTTCCAAGATTGAGAGGGGCAATTTGGAAGATGAGAGGAACAGTCAAGAAAGCAATAAACTGGGTTCACAGCCCACTCACTCTCAGATTTGACCATCTCGTCATCTTCACAAAACGTGTTTGTGATTGTACAATACTATAGAATACCAATTAAAATTGTTCGGTTGTTTGCTTCAATTAGGCCAATCATTTGGAGAAGTTGGTGATGATTCCAACTTCAAATAATGTGGAATTTCATGCAATGGCTCGTAAAGTGCCCCAGAAATGACATTTCATGATTGATGAAATTTATAGAAGTGAATCGTTTATGAGGATCAAATTAACACTAGAGATCTGCAGTGCTCAACAATACAGAGGCAGAAATTGTAGTTCGCCTTGGGCATTCAAGAACCACTTCCATGAAGAAACATTTTTATGTGTTCCACTTTATTGTCCTCATTTGTGGCTTCGTTTTAACATAGGGTCATGTGGTTTTCCTTCGTGGCCACAGGCGCGATTGTCACTCTAATAATAATTGGATCACTTTGGGAAAAATTTCAAACCAACCCGACAATCACGGGTCTTGATACGGACTATCACAGCTGGGATGTACCTTTTCCAGGCATTACAATCTGCCTCAGCAGCCCAGCGTCAGCTGCTCGCATCGAAGAATATATTAAAAAGTGAGTGAAAAGGGTTATCATAAGGAGTTATAACAAGGACACTAAGTTCGTATTTCGCTTAATGGTGAACGAGACTGAAATAACGTTATATGGTTAGACAGCATACTATACACCTTTACTGCAAAGCTTGTTTTAGAAACCCTCACGGGAACGTTTACCTTTCAATAATTCACCCCTAAGGGGCGTTTCTTTCAATAGTGAATTTCACTTAGCATTTTATCAGACTATTATAGCAACGAAATGATGCAGATCTGTCGAATGGTTCCCTCCGCTTTTAAACCACAAAACATCCTAGCATTCAAAATTAAACATTTAAACAGTGCAACTAAAACAGCTTCTATCACAGTTCTAACATGACTAGACTTTCTTTGAGTGATAGCATTATTCCTTCGCCTCTGTATGGCCCAGAAAGTTGGATATATTCATCTAGCATGCCCAATCAGAGTAAATTTGTATCCCCCTACGACGTTTGTTGTATCAAGCTATGTCATGAGATGAATAGTCACGCTAAAATGCAGTGGTGAACTTTGAGTTGTCATGTTTAGCAATAGAATACACAATGATCACAAATAGGGTACATCCTAAAATATTCACTGGATGATTTGGCATAATTAGGTTGTAATCACTCATGGATATTGCAAAAAAACTACAGGTAGGAAAATTAGTTGTTCCTGTCTAGATTTTGAATGACTTTGCAGTGGTGCTAAATTCAATTTATGGATATGCATGGCAAGGTTTTTTACTGCCAACCAGATGTTGGTTGCGTAGTACTTTCGTTCAATACAAATAAATTTGTGAAATGTGTCTATATGTATTCAGCGTGTTCACATGTTCAATACCGTTTAAGGCGTTGGGGTAATGATTTACCAGATGAAGAAATTAAAACGTATACCACCTTTGTCAACACTATAGCCAACTTCTCTTACCTGAATTTGAAAGAAATAACTCAATTCTATAACAAGTCGAAGTTGCCTCAGGAAAATTACCGTCAATTGCTTTATGATGTGAGTATTTTACATGTTTATTAACACCAGTAGTTCACCAGTGTTATTGCACTTTTCATAGTATTGTCTGCCTTGATTTAGTTCTGCAGTGAAAATAAATTTGTTTGCTGAGTGGGAGGGATGAGGAAGACAAATTTAGCCCGCACGCTAATTATCCTGTTCGATGCGTTTCTATTGCCTTGATCAAGCTCACCCGTGTGTTTAATTTTAGAAATGTAAATTGGTGTAGGTTTCTTTTTCTGTATTCTACAAATAAATGCAAGTGTCTAAAGTAAAAAACACTAGGACTCTTGTGAACTCTCTTAGGAAATCTTGGAAAGAATAACTAGGTTATGCAGTTCTGCATCATTTTATCCCGTACATTCTGGAATTAGTTGAAACGAAGATAGAATTAAGCGAATCTAAAACAAATGACGTTCAACAAAATGTGTTTTATCTCACGAAAAATGTCTGTCATCATACTGGTACGAGCCTTTGAGATCAAAATTAACCATCTCTGTAGAGAGAAAGTATCAGGATTTGGTACAATTGTGAACATAAGGCATTCACATCCTAATTTAAACCACAGCCTCATTTAAAAACTTTAAAGCTCATCGTTATAAAAACAGAGACAAACACAGTATAACGGATTGTGGAATTTGGAGTTCTGAGAAAGTAGCCTAATGGGGATAAATTCACTCTGTTGACTTGAACTGAAGTAGACAACAACGTGTTCTTTATTTTTTGAGACAAAATTCTTCATAAAACACGTTGCTTGTGAATGAAGAAACGATGTTTGCTCTTCTTGTGAAATATGAACCATATCAGAGAGGGTGGTGCACTTCGACTCACCTAGGTCTCGTTGACTCACTTTTCAGTGGTGAGTTAATCAAACCGAAAGTGTGAATCATTTTTCAAACGCTAAATTGACAAAGTGCTTCCCACGATGTTTGAAGTAATTTCATCAATATGCTAACACTTTTTGATTCCCACAATGAGAGACCCTCGGCTTTGTGCTGAGAATACTCTCATTCCACCTTTCATGTGGATACAGAGGGTTCAGATGTGTTTCTACTTCATCTCCTACTTTGCCTTTCTCAAAGTATTCCTCGCTTTATTAATCTGATTAAAACTTCTTCAGCGAGTTATCTAACGTCCAAGAAGTTATGACGTCCTCCGGACATACTAACACTAGACTGTTGGTTATGTGCCAAAGAATATTAATTCGAAGAGCTGCATCCACTGAACTCACTGGTCCTATTTTCTTCTGAGCGCAAGTACAGTTACTTCAAATCTATAGTGTCAGGTCGCACAGGAATAGAAAGGAATGAGGAGGCCGACAAACTGGCGAGAAAAGGATCTGCACTTCTCCCGGTGGGACCACCAAGGGCCACTTGATCAAGGAGGTTTGTAAGGGGGAGGAGAAGTGAAGAGCTGCCTATTGGTGAGGTGTTCCTGGCCAAAGGCAGTCAAGGTTGTTTATCAGACTCTCCAGGGAGCGAACAAGAGAAATCCTCAGTCTGGTGAGAGATAGTGTACAAATGGTATGTGGCCTGTTTACAGGTCACTGTCCACTAAAGTACCTGCTGGCCAAGATCGGTAGATCCGAGGTATGGAAGCTGGAGGCGAAGCTGGAGTCATGATGCATGTACTGTGTATGTGTGAGGGGCTGGCTGCAGTGTGCCTCAGAGTGCTTGGGGTTCATCAGCTGTGGCCAGAGGAGGTAGCAGGGATGGACCTCAAGGTCGTCTTGCGTTTTGTGCAAGAATGGTGGAGCATCAGAAAACACAAACTCCTCATGTGCTGGGGGTGAAACTGAGAGGAAATGCCCCCCCCCCCCAACATGAGGCCCCTGCTCATGTACGCTCACGCAACAGGCCCAATTGTGGCCGCTGTAGGGGTTTTCTCAGTAACATGAAACATTATACACATTAAAATAATAATAATAATAATAATAATAATAATCTATCGGCTGAATCCAAAAACCTTCTTGCTTCTCAGATGGTTTCCATGTTATGTGGAGGTAAACAATAAGACTTATTTCTGTTCTCACTAGCTAGTGATGATAAGACCTGAACTCACTTTTGTACTAACATTACTATCAATTTGCACTTAAAACGTAAATCGAACGTTATTTAACATTACATTCAACTCATAAAATGCGTTGTCTAGTAGAAGGAAGAAGTGTGCGAGTTTAATAAATATAATTTCTGGGGTCTCTCAACATTATGCAAGCATCAAACACTGTGCAGTAGTGTAAGACTGACTAATTAATTTCAATTGCCCAGGTGGTTGTTCGCTGTGAAGACTTCCTAAGTGACTGTTATTTTAAGGGCGATTTATTCGAGTGCTGTAAAATCTTCAGTCCATCTTTCACCGATTACGGATTTTGTTATTCATTCAACGCCATGTACTCTGAGAGAAACTGGCCATGGTTAGTCATTTTTAACGTTATAATGGAACTTGAGCGATAGCTGGGTCTTTTGAAAATGATCACTGATTCACATTTAATCTTTTCACGTTGAAACTATTTCAGGAAGCCATCTACAGCAAAACAAGAACGAAAGGGGATTAGGTACATGTTTGAAACTGATGCCTCTTGGGCAATACAGTTCACAGCTAACATCGATTCTGTCAATTCAGGAAACATGATGGTAAATAAGATAGGAAAGCTTCAATAAATAAGCAAAATATTGTCTCAAATATTAACACATTTTTTATTAGTTTCCAATTATTTTGTTATAGGTGCACATTTTCTTAGTTTTAAACTACTATAACTCCCTATTCCTAGACATTTCCCATACAATTTTTCAACAGTTTCGCTTATATTTAATATGCACTATGTTCAGGTCTTTGTGCATTCAAATGATGAGCTACCTGGACTGGAGTTGGCTCCACAACATTTATGGACGAATCAGATTGAGAAGATCCTCTTTTTACCAAACATCGTTTACACTACTGGTAATTTAAATTTAAATGCAAATTGGGGCGCTAATACTTCAATTTCCCTACAGTTGAAATGATTAATTAGCGATGGAATGCGCATTTTAGGCAGTTAAAAACAGCCCTTCTAGAAAAAATTGTTACCCTGAAGTGTAGACAAGGTTTGAAATGTCTGAGAATAACAACTTTGTCCGTTCACCGTAGTGTGGACAATAAATGTGTCTTTAGAATCCGATTTGTTTTAAATGTCCAATAACTCCAAACAAAATAGTCACGCCCCTCAATGACTTAATGAGTTTTATGAAATCGCTAACTTGTATGAAAATATCTATAAAGTCGTTGATGGCAGAGCACCAGTGAGAACTCTGAAAGCTCAATATTAGTCTCCTGTGAGTTTCCACGGGCTTTTATCCTTCCCACTGTGTTCATTACAAGCTGAAAAATGTATATCCACGTATCTGGTATGTCTTGCATAGCAGCGTGATAGTTTTATCACCACCCAAAGCAAACTGCTCTCTGAAAACTGAGCAGTTTCAAGCGAATGCGTGCTCAATATGGAAATTATATTACACAGGCAGTCAAAACCATTATAACCCTAGTTTTGACATCAGGAAATAAAGTATCAGTTGAAAAACTCAACGCTTATTTCTTTTTGTTATCAGCTACAATTTTTGGAAGAGTATAGATAGTTTCTGTGACCAACAAGTCATTGACATGATTTTTTTTTTTGGCCCGAGGGCACATGGGGCAGAGCCCCTTTCTCACTGGGCCTATTGTGACAATCATTGACGTGATAGTTAATGTGATAAAGAAGTCGTGAGCAGACTAATAAGAAGTTCTTAAATTAAATCTATACACCTAGTTGTTTTCATCTGCCACCCCTCCCTTCTTCCGCAAGCATATTTCAACTCATTCAAGTAAGTTTCTTCAATCGTTCCGCTTGTTTCTGCTCTTCAATAAATCAATAGCTCGATGATCTCCCCTCTGTTCTCCTGTTGACATTCTATGAAATGAGAGCCTTACATATGAGTGTGTTTGAGGATGCTATATGAATAGTTTTGTTTGCTATCTGGCAGCGGTGCACATCCCATTACTGGGTTTACAGTCAGATTTATTTGCTCCTTTTATTCTATGTCTCCAGAGGAGGTGAGGCAGCTTTCAATAAAGCAAAGAAAGTGCGTTTTCAAAGATGAAATCAAACTACCAACTGCCGACGAATATACATACTGGGCCTGCATGTTCAACTGTCGAGTGAAATATGCAATGAAAAAGTGCTCTTGCATTCCTTATTTCCACCGCGAAGTATGTAAGTAAACCTTCCAGTTTAATTGATTGCATACTTGCCAACTATTTTTGTGGTTCCCAGAAACTCAATCTGAAAATTTGTTAGTATCGTCAGCATTGTTTTTTAAAATTAAAGAAAAAATCAAGTCAAGTAGGTGGTATGTTATCGTAGTTTTGTCCAATGTCACCCATTTTGCAATAGTTAAAGTCAGTTTTATTCACTTGCTGTGTTGGCACATTTTCTTTAAAATTATATAAGGAGGAGTAAGTTTGTCAATACATAAATTAAAGCATACTAACACAATATTTAATGTAGCCGCCCTTTTGATTCTAGCTGGTTTTCCATCCTGTAACCTATCAGGGTTGAATTGCTTGGCTCAATACTCAGGTAAGTATTATTCTGAGTTTGATTTTGCCTTTCAGCACTTGAGCCATGTGAGATAGAGGGTACGGCATTGAGGTATGGCAGCCTCACAGGGAGAACATAGTCACGAGTATGATTGTTAATGGTAGATATTAACTAGTGTCACCGAGTTGGTGTGATAACATGGATGTAGGTGGCCCAAAGAACTTAAATTTGCCAATTAAATATAATGAGAAAAATCCATTCCTTAGTCCCCCAAAACCACTTCCAAAGGGTTGAATGTTTGGTCATTCACATTCGGTAATACACTTTTGTACTTTTTATCACCATTAAAAACGTTTGGTGTTTGTTGTATACTATATAGAAGGGAAAGTAGGAGAGGGGTAGTATTTTCTCTAAATATTCCCCTTCTTTTTACTTTCCTTGGCTCTACAGGGTAGAAAGGAAAGTTATGTAATCGGCTGAAAATTTGAAAAAAAAAATTTCTCTTCAGATCTTTACGTTTCAGATCCCCCTGAGTCCGAAAAACACTATTTGGGAAAATGGTCTGTGTGTCTATGAACGATTTTTAGAGAGAACCACCGTGCCAAATCCACTCAAACTTGATATCTCGCTCGCAGGTTACCATGGGACGCCAAAATAAGGGTATGAACAAAATCCACCGAAAGTTAACTATAGTTATCATAGTGATCAAAACACCAAATTTTTTTTCTTATATTGATAGCTCTTAATAAGGGAATTATATCATGAAATTCCCATTTGTGGAAAAATGACGAGAGCAGCACAATAAATTATCAAAACATTCGACGAAATCGATCTTAGCGCGGTTTTTAGAGAAAACAACCGTACCAAATCAGCTGAAACTTGCTGTCTAGCCTACAGGTTACCATGGGACGCAAAAATAAGGGTATGGGCAAAATCCACCGAAAGTTAACTATAGTTATCATAGTGATCAAAACACCAATTTTTTCCCCCAAAAACCGCTCTAACGATTTTGATTAAATTTTTTATATTGATAGCTCTCAATAATGCAATCATACCATAAAATTCCCATTCGTGGGAAAATGACGAGAGCAGCACAATAAATTATCAAAATTATCGACGAAAAGCGTTTTTAGCGCAGTTTTTTCCTTATAAACTCCGCTGCAATTCTTGTAGAATGTAAAAAAAAATTGGCATTGTAGTCCAATCCAATACCTAAAGGGTGAGTGTTTAAAAACGCTCATGAGATACATGGGGGTCACTCCATAAATTCCTGAATTTCAACTACTGCCGTTTCGCTAACTACCAGTTCTAAACGTTTTTACCCAATAACTCTGCAAAAGTAATTACTATCCTTCTTCAGAAAATTTGTGTTTACAGCCTCATTAATTATCTGTGTACCGACTGCTCAATAATGGTCTTGCAATGAATTCGAGCAGAACAATAAAATCTGTAACTGTAAGCGCTACCGCTTCCTGCTGCCGTAAAGCGTTGTTTGACCAAATTGAAATTAACTGAGTGTTAAATGAATTGATTAAATAGAATTAGCCATGTACTAAGCGAATTGTTGTAGAGCTAAGGAAAGTTGTGTGTTGCAACGCACCAGATATTTTTCGTGGGTAATTGTGTTAATAAATGGATGAAATAGAATTAAATTTATTTTGAAACAAGATATTCATTCCAGTTGTTTTCTCTTACACAGATACTCTGACGAAAGGAAGAGGATGTTCTTGTGAATTAGCGTGTGACAATGCTATGTATGCAGTTGAAAAGTTTACGGATATGTAAGTTTTCATCTCATCTTTCAAATCATCGATGTCATTCCACCCGTCTCACTTCAGACTGGGAATGATGATTGGACAGGGAAAAATGAAATTTTTTGCGTGAAGCAGTTTATGATGAGGCACCCCAAGCTGATAATACACCCCACATAAGCCCTAATCTGATACATTACAAGCTTCTACTATAAACTAAACATGAGCTCGGGTAACATCATGCAGCTCTTCCCAAACACAGTCATCTCTGATTTCTCACTACAGACACTCATCTATCAGCTCTCGTGCCAGTCACAGCTCCACTGACTCTCACCACCAGTTCATGTATTCAGAGCCCCCTTGCGCCCCTGCTATTATACTCACAATCAAACTCGTATCGCTATTCATTTATAGTAATACAGTCCTCACTCACACTCACCACGAACTCAAGCTCTCTCTCATCATCATTGTACCTTAGTTCAATCCATCCACTTCAGTTGTTGTAAAACACGTTTCTACAGAATGAAGAGAGGATGCAGTGTAAAACATTTATTACCCTCAACAAGATGTTTGGTAAATGGCGCTTAGCATCATCAATGTTCTTTTTCTTCCAGGGAAGAGATGAACTACACCCTCGAAGTGGGTTTTGTTACATGGCCAATGATTCGTTATAAGAGAGAAGTTCTTTTTGGATGGGTCGATCTTTTAGGTGAGTAAGCTCGGATGAGGATTGTCAAAGTGGGTAGGCACTAGAGAATGAAATTAGCGGTTTAATATTTAATTATATCATAGTCAAGGTTGAGGGGAATCAATCTCAAATAAATGCTTGATAAAAATTTCGTAAGCTGCTTTTTATAAAATGTGTAAATACCTAAGAATGTCATGCATCACTTGTGTGTTTCTGGAGGTGTTGGGATTTCTCAGTTATTCATTCCGATTCTGACATGGCAAAAGATGATTTTACACTGTGCAGGGTAACAAATTGACTAGGTGAGCAAGAGCTCATAATATGTAGAATGTTTGTTGGAGTTACCCGGTTAGAGGGGGGTTCCTTTCCTTTCCTGTTTTGTCCAACTTGATTCTTGGGATTTCCCCCATAATGTATGTACTTTCCTGTAATCGAAATCAGTGTGTGGGCGGAGGGTAGAGCTTTGCCTCATTTCACTCGTCATGTTTTCAAATTTTGTTATTGTTATTTCTATCTTGTTCAGGATTCTGCGTGTTGGTGCAACAGTTATTGCAGCTTCTAGGTGATTAGCTGTTGCCTCTTCTGTTAGATTGACTCCTGTTTGTCGCATCTTCACCTGTCTGTGTGATTGTGAGTGTAGTTGGCATCACTGTGCCGGCACCCACCCCTCATTATCAACAGAAGAGATACCTAGCAACACTTTAAGGCTTCACAAGGTGTTTTTAAAATCCCTGAGATATGAATTTAAATCATTCAGTCAAATCACTTTAGTTTGCTACCGTTTCTATATAAAATGGCCGACTGTATCTATAGTGTGACTAAGGGAGTTAGCCCCAATTCGTATCCTGCTACATGCCTTACGTACCCCCCTGGAAGGCTTTGGCTTTGGGGGAATGACTTGACGATATTTTGTACTCCCAGATGTTCTTCACGAGCTATGGTTTATGTAGTCACAATCATAATTAAAAAATATTTTCGAACAAGAACAGCACACACCACTCTATGTGGAAGGGGTAAGCTTAGATTTTTCTTAATGCTTCAAGTTTTCATGTCACAAAACTGACAATAAGGTTATTAGAAATTAGAGCTCATAAAAATAGGTAGGGACACAATGAAGCATCTTGAAGTAGCTGTATTGGTGGGCATCCTTCACTACAGACACTTGATTGAGTGTAATGAATCATTTAAAAATTGAGTCGTAACAAAGCCCTCCAGTTTTGACTTTGGAAAATCTTACACCAACATATTAAAAGTGTTGTATGTGTATAAAAACGTGCTTCGAGGAAAAATACGAATGACACAAGTTTTACTTTGTACACTGATGTACCGCCTGACTCCCATTGTAGGCATGCTAGTGACCCTTAGCGGTTATAGAAGAAGATTCATAATCCGACAGAAGTTGGGCATTGGATCAGAACTCATCATCGTGTTACGAGGGGGTTAGGAAATGTTTGGAGAGCCGTTGACTCAGGCAAAAATTACAGTGATCACGAGCTTCGATTAAATGCCCAACTTTCGTCGGATTATGAATATTCGTCTATAACCACTAGACTACAGTCACTAAGGGTGCCTATATAATGGGAGTCAGGTGGTACACTAAAATATCCGGCATTTGCTGTTCCTCTCTCAACTTTCCTTTTTGCTCCCTTCACTTTAAAGCCCATGGATTTCAAACCGCTATGATATAAGTCTCACTAATCAAAAATAATTGTTTTTTTTCAGTTTCTTTTGGGGGAATTGCTGGCTTGTTTTTGGGATTTTCTCTTCTGTCCGCCGTAGAAGTTGTGTACTACTTCACACTGAGAGCCATTTGCATGGTGTACAAAAACAGGGAAGAGCTGGAAAATATAATACATAAAGAAGAGACGGAACCACTTCCAAAGATAGATCTTAGTTTGATACCCAACATCAATAACCACAATCTGAATAGCCGAAGCCTGAAGAACTTGAATAAATCAGACTTTGTTGGCCAAGTTGTTGGAACTCGGGCAAGGAAAAATATAAAATCTCTTTCAAATCGCAAAATCCCAGGATACACCGTACCTTTTCTTAATTAGATTTATGGCTGTTTTGTTATGCATTCATCTAAAATATACGTTTAGTGGAATACATCGGTTTTACACGAGTTCCTTCATATTGACAAGAGGTCATCAAATAGGTCAATTTGGTGCTCACCAGTCAGAGGTCGCTTTCATCAAACAATCTGATGGGTGAAAATCCCTCAGTTTTCCTAGTCTTCGGAGAAACTTATTTGATGGGAACCTTGCATTCTATTTCCACTCTTGCCTGCCCTTTAATTGGCGAGGGTTCGTACTGAGATAAGTATCTCATTCTGAACTTACTTTTCATTCGATGAGAAAACAGGTGGAGAATGGTGGGAATAGCGCTTTACTGAATTTATGCTTCATTACCGTCTTCCAGTGAGGAATTTTGAAATTCCTAAGCTTCGTTGCACAACTGATTGACAACAGAATGGAATTAAAAAAAAAAAAAAAAAAAACCTGGTAGGACGCATCACGCAACTTTCCTGGGTACCATATGCATGCAGCATTTTTTTTCGATCGGGCAACTAACCCAATGTGTTTTTCACTCAGTTCATGTGAGCAAGACCCATAGTTCTTTGAGAGAAGCCAGTAGCGCTTATCGTCCCAACATTTATTAGCGACCTTTATCGAGTGACCTGTCCATAGATAGTTTATGGGACGGTCAATACAATTGAGGGGAGGGGGATCTTAAAGAACTTTCACCATGTAGACAACACACCGGACGGCGGCAAGATTCTTTTGTTGAGATATCTAGCTTCGTGTGGGCAGGATTTTTGAGGACAAAATGCACTAAAATCGAGTCAAAATTGCCGGTAATTTATAGTGCTGCTCTGCTTTTTTTGCTGGCGACTGAAAATTTTGTGGTAAAGTTATATCATTTATATCTCTCGGCACAAAAAACTTAATCAAAATCGTTAATGCCGACTGTGATAAAAAATATCTGGTGCGTTGCAACACACAACTTTCCTTAGCTCTACAACAATTCACTTTGTACATGGCTAGTTCTATTTAATCAATTCATTTATCACTCAGTTAATTTGAAATTGGTCAAACAACGCTCTACGGCAGCAGGAAGCTGTAGCGCCTACAGTTATGGAATTTATTGTGCTGCTCGTACCCATTCCAGGACCATTATTGAGCAATTGGTATACAGAAAATTAATGAAGCTGTAAACACGGATTTTTTGAAGGAGGATAGTAATCACTTTTGCAGAGCTATTGGGTAATAACTGTTAGAACTGGTATTAAGCGAAACGGCGGTAGTTGAAATTCAGGAATTTCTGGAGTGAGCCCCATGTACCCCATGAGCGTTTTTAAACACTCACCCTTTAGGTATTGGATTGGACTACAATATCAATTTTTTTTTACATTCTACAAGAATTCCAGCGGAGTTTATAAGGAAAAAACTGCGCTAAAAACGCTTTTCGTCGAAAATTTTGATAATTTATTGTGCTGCTCTCGTCATTTTCACACGAATGGGAATTTTATGGTATAATTGCCTTATTGAGAGCTATCAATTTAAAAAATGTAATCAAAATCGTTGGAGCCGTTTTTGAGAAAAAAAATTTGGTGTTTTGAACACTATGATAACTATAGCCAACTTTCGGTAGATTTTGTCCATACCCTTATTTTGGCGTCCCATGGTAACCTTCGGGCTAGATATCAAGTTTGAGGGGATTTGGTGAGGTCGTTTTCTCTAAAAACCACTCCAAAATCGATTACGTCGAAAGTTTTGGCAATTTATTGTGCTGCTCTCGTCATTTACCCATAAATGGGAATTTCATGGTATAGTTGCCATATGGAGAACTACCAATATAAAAAATTTAATCAAAATCGTTATAGCCGTTTTTGAGAAAAAAAATATTTGGTGTTTTGATCACTATGATAACTATAGTTAAATTTCGGTGGATTTTGTTCAAACCCTCATTTTGGCGTTCCATGATAACCTGCGAGCGAGATATGAAGTTTGAACTGATTTGGTACGGTGGTTTTCTCTAAAAATCGTTCACAGACACACAGACTCACAGACCAGTTTCCCAAATAGTGTTTTTCGGACTCAGGAGGGTCTGAGACGTAAAGATGTGAAGAAAACTCAAATTTTTTTTCAGCCGATTACATAACTTTCCTTTCTACTTTGTAGAGCCAAGGAAAGTAAAAATATTTGGAGGTTTGGTCAAACTACGAGTATAGTTAGTTTTGAGCCAGTTTGGTCCATACCCTTATTTTGTCGTCTCTTAATGGTTTTCAGGCTAAATATATTAATTTTTAGCTGATTTGGTTCGGCCATTCGGACACGGAAACTATTTCCTCAAACAACATTTTTCGGTTTATGTAAAAGGCGGAAAGAAATAACAGCCCCTTTACATAACTCCGTATGGCTAAGGAAGGTAGTAATCTTCAAAATTGAGAAATGTGGTCTCAGATTTTGTCACTCACAGAATGTACCTGCGGTTTTTTCCACATATTCGTCTTTAGAATTGTCTAAAATGGATTTGGTTTCATGGTCTTAGCCCTTAGCTGTGGCCCGCATCTACACTCCCTGGAACAATTTTCTATCTGTCTCCCTTTTACCGGCTCGGCGGAATCAAAATAGCTACAACATTTTCGTATGATCTTCAGAGGACTGCAAATGTATGAGGAACGAGTAATTGAAATAGAACTGGGAAAGATGGAGTGCATTTTGAGCCCCGAACAAGTTCTGCCAACAATAGAAACATGCAGAGAGCGAAAATGTTCATAAAACGCTCAAAACCGAACTTACGCCAGTACCATTTATGATTATGGGTGATATGAGGACAAAATTTTATGTACTCGGCAGAGACTGATCATGTATTAGCTATTTCGTACAGATATAGTTTAACGGCTACCTTGAAACGAAATGCCAAAGCACATTACGACTAGAAAACCTCAAGGCTGCGTGAAATATGGCTGAAGAGTGAATAGATAGAAGAGCTAACGACTGGAAACTTCGAAGTTGATTTTCGAAATACCTTGGGAACTAACGGGTACTAAATTCTTTGGTTTGCGGCGCAGTTACGAAAAGTCAAAGAAGGCTGTAATTCGACGGAAAATAGTTTGAAGCACCTGAACCAGAGGTAAAGGCGGCACCTCATCCGTCCGTTTACGCTCACGACCACTAAACGTAATGTATTCAAGGACGACAATTTATTTCTAAATAGCGAGTTGCCTCTTGACGAGAACCTCTCAAAGTCCTGTTTTCAATGTACTTTTTGCAACAAAACTTGTAAGACTTAGTTCTCGCAAATCGAATTTTTTGACCGAAGCTTTCGACAAAGCCTTCGCTAATGATTTCTCACGTTGACTGTCTTTATGACCAACATCCTAAATTACTCGACGAACTCTCATTTCCTCTACGAGAAGTTCCTAATCGACGTTTTCATCATTATTGAGGCCGAATGTCCACGTTTCTCAACTAATTGAGCGTTGGGCGTTTTTCACGTCTCACGGTTATCGCCAATACGTATCCGATTGAAAACGATATCTGACGCACTGGATTTCACCTTACTTGTTTGTTGGGGGCGCTGAAATACTATGCCACAGTCGGTTTCCCCCGTACACGTCAGGATTTTCGGTTTTTCAGTACCTTCCTGACGTGTACCGGGAAAAACCACCGTGGCATCGTAGTCTGCACCCCAAGCCACATATGTGAAGAGAGCAATATAAAGGGCTTCTTCCGTGATGTGGGTCATCCAGAAAATGGCTGGCAAGACATGGAGACTGCGGCCAAGGATGGTTCTGTGGATGTACAGGCCAATCGTTAGGCTTATGTTCATTTATGGTGCCCTGGTTTGGTGGACCAGGACAAGGAAGAATACTGTACAGGACCTGCTTACGTAGGATTGTATACAAACGGCCCCCATGGCTGAACTAGAGGTTCCTACTACCTACCTATTAATTGGGTCTTGTCCGGCGAGGAAGAAGGGCGCTCCACCACCTGATATTGGATAAGGTGTGTGTGGAGGGGCCTGCTCTGCATGTCAGGGACTCGATACAGACAAAGTTTAACTTCGAGCTTCCCTTTGAGGTAAGAATCCACGAAATATCCAGAAGGAAGAGGGCAAAAGGGCTCTCATGTGGCTGGTGCCATGGTATACTATACAGATGGATCAGTGAGAAGTGGCCAAGCGGGCGCAAGAGGTTATGGGCCAGGGAGAAGTGCAGGGACAGCTACAGTTTTCCAAGCAGAGCTCTTTGCTGTGATGGTGTGTGTGCAGCACCTCCTGATAGGGGCCTAAAGCAGAAAAGAATGTACATTATGTAGGACACTCAGGCAGCACCTAAGGCCCTGGCTTCCTATACAATCACGTCAGGGCTGGTTTGGAAATGCCTGACTGGCCAGAAGACCTTGGAAAAGGAAAACATATTAACAATGTGTTGGGTGCCGGGTCATGAATAGAAGGGGACGAGGGGGTTGACAAACTGGAGAGGAAAGGTGCTACCCTTCTCCCGGTGGAACCACCCAGGGCCATTTGATCAAGGAGCTTGGTAAGTGGGAGGAGAAGTGCAGGGCTGCCTATTGGCGAGATATGCCTGGCCATAGGCAGTCAAGGCTGTTTATTAGGTATTAAAGAAATTGGGTTGTGTCCGCCAGTAGGCAAATACTAAAGTTAACGTACCTGTTAGGTGAGTCCGTCTCCTCTGGCTTGTGAGTATTTGCCTACTGGCGGACACAACCCAATTTCTTTAATACCTAACACAGCCAGTCCGGCTAAGGTACTACTAACAAGACTGACCAACAAGACCTCTCCCCGCCCCTTCCCCAACGCTCCATCACTCCTTTCACCTTTCTCTTTGTATATAAAGACCACGACCAACTGACGGACTCCAGTACTGACTAAACGGCCAGACGATGATGTCTTTACATCGAAAGCGCTTGCCCACAGTAACTCACAAGCCAGAGGAGACGGACTCACCTAACAGGTACGTTAACTTTAGCTGTTTATTAGATTCTCCAGGGAGCGAACAAAAGAGATCCTCAGTCTGGAGAGAGAGATAGTATGCAGATGGTATGTGGCCTGTTCACAGGTCACTGTCCACTTACGTACCACCTGACCAAGTTTGGTAGGTCGGAGGTACAGAATTGTAGATTCTGCAAGGGGGGAGCATGTTCTGTGTATGTGTGCAGTGCGCCTCAGATGCTTGGGGTTACTCAGCTGCGGCCAGTGGAGTTTGCGCGGATGGACCTCAAGGTCTTCTTGCGTTTTGTGTGAGAATGGTGGGGACGTACTGGGGACGCCTCATTAGAGAACACCAGCGCCACAGGCGCGGGGGGTGGCACTGCGAGGACATGGGGGCCAGTTGTAGCCGCAGTGTGGGTTTTCCCAGTACCATCAGGAAAGATTTTAAATATCTGGTGCGTAGCAACACACAACTTTCCGCCACCCCTTTAAGTTCAAACACCACCTACATAGGCGGGCGCTATATCTTCGTTCAACGCATTTTTACAGGAACATTTATGTAGAACAAAATGTACGTACTAGTTAGCTGAGAGTACTCCGAAAGTTTGATCGAAATCGTTAGAGCCGTTTTTGAGAAAATTGGAATTCCGATAAATCAATATTCGACAAATCTCGTTTTCTGAGTTAACTTGGCTTATATCTCCGTTCAACATATATATACAGAAATAATTATAGAGAACGAAATGTTGATATGGGTGACTAAAAGACACTCCATTAGTATTTATTACATCTGCTGAAAAAGTTACCCTGGAATTTACGGAAATGATCGAAAAAACGTTATTTTTGACACATTTTGATTTTTATCTCTGTTCAATGGACCGTCACAGGAACATTTATTGAGAACAATATGTAGGTATTAACTATTTGAAAACACCCTGTGAGTTTGGTGAAAATCGCTGGAGCCGTTTTGCCAACAAGCGTAAAAAACCTATTTTTGCTTCAGGGGCCTATATCTCCGTACACACAAACACGGACCACGCGCCGAAATTAGGTTTTTTAGACTCAGTAGGGTCTGAAACGTAAAGATCTGAAGAAAACCCAAATTTTTTTTTTTTTGGGCGATTACTATACTTTCCTTCCCTTCGGGTAGCGGAAAGTAAAAAACCTGCCCTCCAAAAACATAAAAATAATGCCCTTCATGCCAGTGTACTTTCAATGTCCCGGGTGTCTTTTATTTTTCATCTCTTCGCCTGCTGTATGAAGAAATCTAAAAACTTGCGAATAAGCTTCTATCGCAGGGTTCGAAAACCCCTTCGTAGAGTCTCACAACCCATCAGCAATTTTATTAAAGTTATGTTAATTTTGTTTTGTTAATTGTATCGGCCAACTCCCTCTTGCATCTATAAAAAATTCCCAGGTTATTCGTACGATCGCCCTAAGAAGGTAGCCAGTCTTAAGTTACGTATGTCACTTTTAGTATTTTTCTATTAAAAAGTATTGTTTTCGTTTTATTCCTTTATTACAAGTTTCCCTTTCGAAAGTTTTTTTTTTTCCTTTCAGTACACCTTTTTACTTTCCGCTACCCGAAGGGAAGGAAAGTATAGTAATCGGCCCAAAAAAAAAAATTTGGGTTTTCTTCAGATCTTTAGGTACGTTTCAGACCCCACTACTGAGTCTAAAAAACCTAATTTCGGAGCGAGGTCCGTGTGTGTGTATGTCTGTGTGTGTGTCTGTAGTTCGATTTGCGGGAGAACGGCTGATCCGATTGAGCTGGTTCTTGTTTTGTTTTGTTCGTTATTTTTTGTAGACACCAAAATAAGGTTATGGACGATTTCGGCCGACGGGAAGAGGGGGTGGGGGACGAAAATGTACCAAAAACTAAGGTTTTTCGCATTTTTTTCGAAAACGGCTCTAACGATTTTGATTAAACTTTCAAATTATCTTGTCCTAATCAATACCTAACTTTTCTTCTCCATACATATCTCCATGAAAATACAGTGAACGGAGATATAGGCCCCTGAAGCAAAAATGGGTTTTTTACGCTTGTTGGCAAAACGGCTTCAACGATTAGCACCTAAATTTCAAGATGTTTTCGAATAGTTAATACCTACATATTGTTCTCAATAAATGTTCCTGTGACGGTCCATTGAACAGAGATAAAAATCAAAATATGTCAAAAATAACGTTTTTTCTAACATTTCCGTGAATTCCAGGGTAACTTTTTCACCAGATGTGATAAATCTTAATGGAGGGTCTTTTAGTCACTCATACCCACATTTCGTTCTCTATAATTATTTCTGTATATATATGTTGAACGGAGATATAAGCCAAGTTAACTCAGAAAAGGAGATTTGTCGAATATTAATTTATCGGTATTCCAATTTTCTCTAAAACGGCTCTAACGATTTCGATCAAACTTTCGGAGTACTCTCAGCTAACTAGTACGTACATTTTGTTCTACATAAATGTTCCTGTAAAAATGCGTTGAACGAAGATATAGCGCCCGCCTATGTAGATGGTGTTCGAACTTAAAGGGGTGGCGGAAAGTTGTGTGTTGCTACCCACCAGATATTTTTGTGGTGGAATTTGTCCTCATCCTCTTTAATTTTTCTTGCAATTGTAAAAATAAATTATGGCGTTTCACCAAATGCACCATCCCGATTATCTGACGTGCACAGGGGAAAACAGAGCCAGTTGGTCGAATTCAAGCAAAAAATGAACCAGCTCAATCGGATCAGCCGTTCTCCCGCAAATCGAGCTACAGACACACATGCACGCGCACACACACACACACACACACACACACACACGGACCACGCGCCGAAATTAGGTTTTTTAGACTCAGTAGGGTCTGAAACGTAAAGATCTGAAGAAAACCCAAATTTTTTTTTGGGCCGATTACTATACTTTCCTTCCCTTCGGGTAGCAGAAAGTAAAAAGAAACATCTCTGGAATTAACGTATTAAACATATCTGCAAATTCTCCACATGATTTAGTTTAATCAACCTGACTGAGCACCTTCCAGTAACCAAATTTTGTTTCTTGCTGATATCTCCGCCACCCATTGCACGGTGACACACGCCATGAGATTCGACGAATATCGCATTTTTGCAGTTTAAAGTTGCTAAAAAATACTCTAATGTTAAGGATTTTGATCAAACCTACAGTGATCGTTGAGCTCCCGATCCGCTTTGTTGTAAGTGGGTTGGACGAGAGTATAGCTCCTATACAAACAGCGTATCACCGAATTTACAGGGGTTGATAAAAGTTGTGTGATGCTTCGAACCAAATATTTTTCAAGAGGAGCCCTGGCGACGGTTTCGATGGCAATTAATCGACAGCTTTGGGGCAAGGCCGACTAAGCCGCTCAGATACTAATCAAAAACGGTTCTGACGGTCAGAGCATGAGAGTCGCAATAATGAACCAACTCTGTTGATTGAATCAATCTTCAACCGAAGATCAAGGATACTCCGCCGTTTCGATTCAATCTTGCGACGGCAGTTCAGTCGAAGCACGGCTTTATCGAGGATGTTTATTAATATACTCGTATTTTCCCTGGCTCTCGTCCCTCGGTGCTTTGGAGGCGAGGGCGATTTGGACGACATCTGGAAGGGCATCGTTTCCAAATCCTCGGAAAGAGCTCACTGCCAGAGTTGCATTCCACTCAGACGTTACATTGATGAAAATATGTCGGAAAACGAGAAGAAGAGCATTCGAATCGAAGCACTCAAACAGACCATTTTGAAAAAATTGGGATTAACCGAGCCGCCCAAGTTTTTGAGCCCGAACAAACCGCTTCCGCATCCGATTGAGGATGGGAGTCTTTCGCTGGAAAAAGAGTTGCCTCAACCCTTCTTGTCAGTCACTGAACGAGTCATCGTGCTATTTTCAGGTGAGTTTCTTGTTAATTATCGAAAATATCGGATAGTCTGGAGAATGTTCATAAGTATAACGCTGTGCAGCAATTGTGTATATATGTAGTGCGGAAGAGGCGGACCTGGTTCAATTCATTGTGGAAGAAGCAAAATGACAATTTGAGCCACTAATGTAAAGCAACATACAGGGAGGTATACATTTGTGTTGAGAGAAAACAATGGAGTGGGCGTATTTCTATGGTTACCTGCTAGGCGCTGGTTCGATGGATCAGCATGAGCATGACAATCGAGCTGAGGCATTTCAATGAAAGTAAGTGTCAGGCGCGTTGGCAGCAAACTGAACTAGGACAGTTTTGGTTGGGGCTCCACTTCACGTACACATTCAGAGGACTGCTCAACAGTGCACACATCCAGGATAGAGTAAGTGTCGTGGGGAAGGGGGGGAGGGCTTTGCGCAGTCATGTCCACCCATCCGAATGCTTTTATTTGGGAGATCTAAGTTGGTAAGTGAGAATCCAGATTTGAGGGTGCGTCCAGGTTTAGTAATCTTATAAACAAGTGAATGGAGGTCTGGGTGGGGCTAATATCTTTGTGTCTAGATTGGGCACACACGGTACAGTGTTTCAGGCAGGGGATTCCAATTGAGAGACCATATTGCAGTTGTGCAATAGAACCAACTAAAGCTTAAAAGTTTGAACGCCTTCATTACAGAGGTTTGTTGCCTCCGTGGTTAAGGAAAGGTGCTGAATCGAGGGAAAATATAAAAAATAGGACTCAGCCCTTGAATGACTAACGCGTGTATATTTTTAGTTCCTAACGATAAAGTTAATAGCCATTAGGCCGTGTAGGCCGTTTCATGTTATCAGTCTCAAGTGTCTGAGCATCTTATGAAAAGTGCTCCACGTTTGTGACAAAGTAGCGAGGAACATATAAAAACTGTTATTAGAATCATTAGCTCATTCAGTACTTGAAGAATAGTCTCGTTTTAACATTTCTGATGAAAATTACATTTACTCCGGTCTCGTTCGTCATTTCCACCCATACACATTGAACAGGAATTACCTATTTCATGCCACGTTTCCACAAGAAAAACCCTGCAAATTATTACACAACGGTTTATTATTCGGATAATCAGCTTGACCTAGCATTAATGCTCCGAGACCCATCCTGTTCGATTCAGCATCGAAAAATATCATAATGAAACCCAAAAAAAAGGTCGAAAAGAACTGAATCGTAATATTAAAATAAACAGCAAAAAAACGAAAGTATCTTGAAAAAACTGAATTTTAATATGAAAACATGCACGCTAAATACTAATATCAAAATTTAACCAAAAATCTATGAAAAAAACCAAAATGAGAATGAAACGAAAGAATCTAAAAAACTTGAATCGTATTAAAACCAAAACGTCGGGGAAATTGGAACGGGGGCGCTCGAAGCTTAAGGCGAAAGGGGAGTTGAGGTGGCGGCATCGTTGGGAGGGACCCGCTCGCTCGTCTCCAGCGCGGTTGCTTTTTTAATGAGACGGGCGGGGCGGGAAGGAGTTCAAACGACGAAACGCTGTAGCTCCCGCGTTGTACTGCGTTTCGTTAATTTTTTTAACCGTTTTTTGCCCATTACAACCACGGGCTTCGTCCGATCGGATTGCCGAGACAGCGGGCACAACTAGATACCAAATCGGATTTTTGGGCGAAAGAACGAATTTTTTAGACCATGTTCAAGGCACAAAACGGCCCGAATGGCGGACGGGGGATGGGGGATGGGGGACGGCGGATGGACATTGCAAATTTGGAATCTCCATGTCTTGAAACGTAAAGTATCAAATTTTGAGGGGGGGTTGTAAAAAATTTTTTGTGACCGAAAACATAGGGTTATTATTCAGAATGAATAATAAACCAAAATGTGTATTGAATCTGGAGGCAAGTTAATAAATGAGGCAGCAACTTCAGTCAAATTGTACTGAATCTTTAGACACGATTTAGTGACAATACAGTTAGTTCTTGTTGTCATGAAATGACTGACAGGTTATTACTCAATCTCAAGGACATAAGAGGTCTTACTTCGAGAAAAGAAATGAGTTAGTAGTCTGATCAATTTGAGGGGCTTTGTGATTACAAGCGGTTAAAATGAGCTGGAGAAAAATAATGGGCTTTTCCTTTGCACTCTAGACCCCAGTTGTTCCAAATGATGTTTATGGGTGTATCTGTATTCAATTGAACGAGATAATACAGCAGCAGGTTCTTTACAATGGAGCCAGAATGCTAAGTTGGTATCGTGTTACCGTAATACTGTGAATCGACACCACTCCCCCTCCTGAGATTGCACATACTCTTCCTAAAAGTCGAACCTTTATTGATGACGTGAGCAACATAGTCAATATATGCAAGATCCCAATTTCACTCGGGTTCTTCCCGTTGGTGGAGTGATGGTTGTTCTATACTTGTTGAGGTTTGGGTGCAGACTTGGGAATTATTTATTGTAGCTTGAAAGGCAAGGAAATTAGAAGAAAAACAATTGAAAGAATCTCACCTTTTATTTTTATTTTTTTAATACAACGGTGGATGCAGGCGATACCCTCACTGCAGCCACAAACGGGCCTATTGTAAGGGCGTCCATGATCCTCTGTTCATGGCCCCCCTGCACCACATCCAGGCCCCACTGTCTAAGGCCGGGCAGCCCCTGCCAATGAGCAGCCCTGCACCGGTCCTCCCATTTGCCAACCTCTATACGTAGGTGGCTCCTGGTAGTCCCAACAAAGGGCTCAGGCCCAATAGTGATCTGCGCTGATCCCTTCTTAGCCAACCTATCAGCCCGTTCGTTTCCCTCTATACCCTGATGCCCTTGACGATCTCACCTTGGTGTGCTTTGGCTCATATTCCCATTGTAATGGAAATAGTAGGGGATATCAAAATATAAGTATAAAGACATGTACGTTCCGATATATGGGGGTGTGCAGAGGCAGTACCGGCCTCACGGCCCCGACCTGCCTCTGCCCCATCAGGCAAAGCAAGAAGGGAATGGGACAGGGACTACTTCCAGTATAAAGACAGTTTGTATGTTCCATTAAACCCAGTTGGGTATTTTTGTGAAAAATGTGCAAAACACTTTTATGGTACATTTCGGATTTTATTCAACAGAACGCCAAAAAGGTATTTATGAGGAACTATATACGGGCCTTGCTTAATTTAGGATATGCCACGAGTTCGTACAAAATTGCACAACACACATTGTTCAATTCAGAGGAGGCTGCTGCTCTACCCTTTTACCATCTCCCACTGACTGGGCTCCAACAAATTTCAGATCACACGTGGACCGAAGGAAGCGACGAGTGCAGCATGAGCATGACACTCGAAATACCAGTTACTTTACAAGGGAGAGAAATAAGTGAAGCCAACATCAGGATTTATACAGGGGACAATAATTTGGAATCTTGTCTCATGTTGACGTCCCCTTGTGAGCAAGAAGGCAATAGCCAAATACTACCAACGTACTTGTCGACTTTCAAAGGTAAGTAAATACGACGATACCGTAATTTAATTAAGTCTGCCTTGCAGACATCTTCCATAATTCAAAATATCTGGTGCGTAGCAACACACAACTTTCCGCCACCCCTTTAAGTAAGAACACCAGCTACATAGGCGGGCGCTATATCTTCGTTCAACGCATTTCTACAGAAACATTTATAGAAAACAAAATGTAGGGACTAGTTAGCTGAGAGTACTCCGTAAGTTTGATCGAAATCGTTAGAGCCGTTTTTGACAAAATTGGAATACCGATAAATTAATATTCGACAAATCTCCTTTTCTGAGTTAACTTAGCTTATATCTCCGTTCAACATATATATACAGAAATAATTATGGAGAACGAAATGTTGGTATGGAAGACTAAAAGACACTCCATTGGGATTTATCACATCTGGTGAAGCAGTTACCCTGGAATTTACGGAAGTGTTCGAAAAAACGTTTTTTTCGACACATTTTGATTTTTATCTCTGCTCAATGGACTGTCAGAGGAACATTTATTCAGAACAATATGTAGGTATTAACTATTTGAAAACATCCTGTGAGTTTGGTGAAAATCGCCGAAGCCGTTTTGCCAAAAAGCGTAAAAAACCTGTTTTTGCTTCATGGGCCTATATCTCCGTTCACCGTATTTTCATGGAGATATGTATGGAGAAGAAAAGTTGCGTATTGATTAGTAGAACATAATTCGAAAGTTTAATCAAAATCGTTAGAGCCGTTTTCGAGAAAAATGCGAAAAACCCTAGTTTTTGGTACATTTTCGTCCCCCACCCCCCTTCCCACCGGCCGAAATCGTCCATAACCTTATTTTGGTGTCTACAAAAAATAACAAACAAAACAAAAAAAGAACCAGCTCAATCGGGTCAGCCGTTCTCCCGCAAATCGAACTACAGACACACACACACACACATACACACGGACCACACGCCGAAATTAGGTTTTTTAGACTCAGTAGGGTCTGAAACGTAAAGATCTGAAGAAAACCCAAATTTTTTTTTTGGGCCGATTACTATACTTTCCTTCCCTTCGGGTAGCGGAAAGTAAAAAGCGCGCTCGCTGTTATTTTCTAACGTACGTAGTACTTTTGAAAATTACAGGGACCCGATATGTCACATCTAAATATTAACAGTGTATTAAAAAACATTCCTGCGGTGACAATGGGACAGAACGAGATCTAGTTCTATCGGAACGTCTAATAGGATGGAACGATAGCTAGTTCCTTGAACATCGATGCAAAAGTTGAAGACAAAAGATGAAGTTGGCGAGGGGGCACGTCGCGATAATGGTAGCCGGCTCTGCACACACGACGCAGATGGTCATTCGAGATTTGGATCTTGTACACAATATTCGACTGAATGGACCTTGTGGAAAAAACGTACATCACCGATTATTCTAAGAGCTGGCTTATTATGCGATTGACCGAGAAACAATTGCTTTCCATTACTTTTTGATAAAACCGAATAATCGACTCTTTCAGGGAAGCAGACTGGCTCGAAATGTAGTACGCAATAAACCAGTTTTACGTTTGAAAATGACGACAAGTGGACTCCTTGGTTTAAAAATGGAACTCTGATGCTGTGAATTGGGACAAATCGCACAGTTTACATTCGAATAATCAACGCGTTCAACTACTCAACTTTTAAACTGGCCAGTCGTCCAGGAGTCCACTTCAATGAATAAATCACAATTCCAACAAAATGGTCAGAGTCCATTGGCGGTGGTCCTTTCTACGATCGAAGGGCCGTCAAACGAAAAGTGGGTGATGGCAGGTGGCAGGGGGAAGGGGGGAGAGAGAGAAAGAGAAAAATATCTGGTGCGTTGCAACACACAACTTTCCTTAGCTCTACGTCAATTCACTTTGTAAATGGCTAATTCTATTTAATCAATTCATCTATCACTCAGTTCCTTTGAACTTGGACAAACAACACTTCACAGCAGCAGGAAGCGGTAGCGCCTACAGTTCTTTAATTTATTGCGCTGCTCGTACACGTTGCAGGACCATTATTCAGCAATTGGTACACAGAAAATTAATGAGGCTGTAAACACGATGGGTAATAACTGTTAGAACTGGTAGTAAGCGAAACAGTGGTAGTTGAAATTCAGGAATTTCTGGAGTGAGCCCCATGTATCTCATGAGCGGTTTTAAACTCCCACCCTTTAGGTATTGGATTGGACTACAATACCAATTTTCTTTAACATTCTACTAACATTCCAGCGGAGTTTATAAGGAAAAAACCGCGCTCAAACGCTTTTCGTCGAAAATTTTGATAATTTATTGTGCTGCTCTCATCATTTTCCTACGAATGGGAATTTTATGGTATAGTTGCCATATTGGGAGCTACCAATATAAAAAATTTAATCAAAATCGTTACAGCTGTTTTTGAGAAAACAAATTTGGTGTTTCAATCACTATGGTAACTATAGTTAATTTTCGGTGGATTTAACCCATACGCTTATTTTTGCGTCCCATGGTGACCTGCTGGCGAGATATCAAGTTTGAGCTGATTTGGTACGGTTGTTTTCTCTAAAAACCGCGCTAAAATCGATTTCGTCGAAAGTTTTGGTAATTTACTGTGCTGCTCTCGTCATTTTCCCACGAATGGGAATTTTATGCTTTAATTGCCTTATTAACAATATCTAAAATTTAATCAAAATCGTTAGAGCCGTTTTGAGAAAAAAAATATTTGGTGTTTTGATCACTATGATAACTATAGTTAACGTTCAGTGGATTTTGTTCAAACCCTTATTTTGGCGTCCCATGGTGACCTGCGGGCGAGATATCAAGTTTGAGCTGATTTGGTACGGTGGTTTTCTCTAAAAATTGTTCACAGACACACAGACCATTTTCTCAAATAGTGTTTTTCAGACTCAGGAGGGTCTGAAACGTAAAGATCTGGAGAAAACTCAAAATTTTTCTTTCGGCCGATTACATAACTTTCCTTTCTACTTCGCAGAGCCAAGGAAAGTAAAAACGGTTATTTCACCGGTTTGTCATTCGCTTGCACAGTGTGATTGGTGCCTCCGAATAGATGAGCGTCCTCCGAATAGATGAGCGTCTCATTCGATACAGGCAATTGACGCGAGATGACGAGTCGACCTGACGGGTGGTTGGAGCGGGAGCGCTGGCTGGGAAGAAACGACTATAACCTTCAACTAGTAGACTTTGGTGTACTATATTTATTGTGATTTCACTTTTTTCGATCTGGATACAGTCTTACACCTCTGGGACTCAGCTTCCAAAAACAAACACGAAACAATACCAAACTCGACGCAATTGCAATAAAATAGTCTAAATTTCGTTTTCGGCTAATTTGTGAAACCATTTTTTGCCCAGAACAGCCGTAAAAAAACTTTTCATTAAGGAAAAAGGTGAAACAAAACACGGGTGCATTATCCAGAATGAATAATGAACCACTACAACAGTGAAGGGTCGTTTGCGTTTGGCACAAACCAAATGCCAAGTGTTGGTATGGTCAGCACGTACGGACTCAGATCATTCTCTCCAAACAGTCGTTTCACGACAGCAGTGGCAAAAATGCCAACTCATTGGAAGTCTTTTCTAACAGCTCATTTCAGGTCCTTAATTTGACCCCTTGACATAGTCTTTCCATAAAAGTTATTGCAGTATAACTTCTCAAGTATGTCGCTATTTTCAAATGACGATGGATAAGACGAATATGCGACCTGTCATCTGTTCCCAGTTTTTTACTTTCCTTGGCTCTACGAAGTAGAAAGGAAAGTTATGTAATCGGCTGAAAAAAATGTTTGAGTTCGAGAGACCCCCCTGAGTCCGAAAGTGAAAAAACCTATTTGGGAAATTGGTCTGTGTGTCTGTGTCCGTATGAGTGTATGTGTGTCTGTGAAAGATTTTTAAATCAAATTTTTTTTCTCAAAAACGGCTCTAAAGATTTTGATTAAATTTTTTATATTGGTAGCTCTTAATAAGATAATTTTACTATAAAATTCCCACTCGGGGGAAAACGACGAGAGCAGCACAATAAATTATCAAAATTTTCGACGAAAAGCGTTTTTGCCGTGGTATTTCCTTTTAAACTCCGCTGGAATGTTAGTAGAAAGTTAAAGAAAATTGGTATTGTAGTAAAATTCAATACCTAAAGGGTGAGTGTTTAAAAACGCTCATAGGGTACATGGGGCTCACTTCAGAAATTCCTGAATTTCAACTACTGCCGTTTCGCTTACTACCAGTTCTAACAGTTATTACCCAATAACTCTGCAAAAAAATCCGTGTTTACAGCCTCATTAATTTTCTCTGTACCAATTGCTCAATAATGGTCCTGGAATGGGTACGAGCAGCACAATAAATTCCATAACTGTAGGCGCTACAGCTTCCTGCTGCTGTGACGTGTTGTTTGTCCAAGTTCAAAGGAACTGAGTGATAAATGAATCGACTAAACAGAATTAGCCATGTACAAAGTGAATTGACGTAGAGCTAAGGAAAGTTGTGTGTCGCAACGCACCAGATATTTTGCATCACGCTCCAAAGGAAACTAAAGAATATGTCTTTCCTATGGCACGCGTCCTAGAGCCATGGAAAGTAATAACAGTAGTAATTCAAGAAACGCAGATAATTAGTGAAATACTGAACCCTTTGTATAATAATTTACAGTATTCTACAGTTACTATCCATACAGTGGATTTGGCTCATTTTGGTCGTTGTCTCTGTTCACCAGACCAAGAGATACTTTGTGGAGTACAACGTGTTGGTATTGGCTATTTGACGACTTTCTGTATTCTTAATATTTTTCGACGTTAGATTGAATAGGATAGGTCCCCATCATGCTGTGCGTGAGAATCATAAACATTTGTGTCATAATTTGCAGTTTTAGTATTTTCCAACGATTCCAATGAGACGACTTGCTATTTCTCTACGATCTACCAGTTTTACTCGATTTCCGAACAATTCTTGCTACACACCTCCGAAATATTGACTCTGCTTCCCGACTCATTTCTCTTTTCCCCCCTAATTTTCCAACAAAATTTATATTTCACCTTCCTACAATTTGTGCTCGACGTTTTAACAATTTCCACTTTACTGGAGGCCCCGGTACTCCACCCAGCATTGGGACACAACTAACAATTTACGCTCAATTTCTCAAGAGTTTCCACGCATCCCTCCAATAACTGTATTTATCGGGTTTCACGCAATATTTCTGTAGCAACAATCGTCTTTTCATTTTCCGACGATTTTTAATTCTTCAATAGTCGTCCATTTTTCGCTGACGTCAAACAATTTTAAATAACGTTGGAAACTTAATATCTGAGTTGCCTGAAATACTAGTACAACTGGGAAATTTTCCCAACAACGTGTTCATTTGATTGTCTGGTACTTTCTCTTCTAATTCTCAACTATATTTACTCCGATTTCCCAACATTTGAGTTCAATTTACAATTTTACTAAATGTTTCTTTTTGTAAGTTGCAGTTCTATTATCGATTTTCTAATGACTTTTATTCCTTTCGTCACCATATTTATAACATTCTTTCTTTTTTTCAATGATGTTTACTAGATTTCATAACAATAAATGTTCTTAATTTTCACTACATTTCTCAACACTTGTTTGTTTCCTTCTATATTTTTGTTACTGAATCTTTCACCAATCCACAGAGCTCGAATAGGTAATACAAGCCTTTTATTCCGCCATTTTGTCCGTGTAAATGGCTGGGTTTTCCACTGTTGTGCATTCGTTGCACGCGCCTACATTTCTCAATATTCTGACCTTTTACAGACGGATGGAGCGAATTGGGAATCACATGGCCTCTGGACAGTTGGCTGGAGCTCGGTACGCTTTGCCATCGTATAAATTTGACGTGCGAGTCCCGTTTAATTTGCGAGGATCCGATAGCCGCTGACCCGTCGAAGAAGCCGTTTATTTTCGTCGATATCGCCCCCGACGAGCACGAAGTGAGTTAAACTTTGAAAAATGTAACTAGTCGTCGTGAAACGAGCGACGGTTCATGGGATTGTTCTTGGTTCGGTCAGGCACGAAGAGAAAAGAAGAGCCTCAACTGCAATTCGAACACGAAAGAGTGTTGTCGCGAGAACCTCCAGGTCTCCTTCAAGGACATCGGATGGGATGATTGGATTATTCAACCAACCAATTACAACGCGTATTACTGCAAAGGAACCTGCGCCTATCCAAGCACTTTGTCCCTCAGTAACGCACCGTACCACACAGTTGTCAGGGTATGTCAATCACTTAATTAACGTAGGTGGAACGTGGTGTAATACGATTTCTCTAACGCCTTCACGCATGCTAATAAACTGGTAAATAATGTGGCGCGGGGTTACAAATTCCCAACTATTTTTACTCCATTTCCCAACTTGCCGCCGAAGTTGGAAGGGAGGATATAAAACTTCTTAACTTAAACTTAAAATATCTTAACCTCTTGAACTGACGTTTATTACTTTCCTTGCTCTACGAAGTAGAAAGGAAAGTTATGTAATAGGCTGAAAAACATTTTTTGAGTTTTCTTCAGATCTTTACGTTTCAGACCCTCCTGAGTCCGAAAAACACTATTTGGGAAAATGGTCTGTGTGTATGTGTGTATGTGTGTCTGTATACGATTTTTAGAGAAAACCACCGAACCAAATCAGCTCAAACTTCATATGTCGCCCGCAGGTCATCATGGGACGCCAAAATAAGGGTATGAACAAAATCCACCGAAGTTTAACTATAGTTATCATAGTGATCAAAACACCAAATATTTTTTTCTCAGAAACGGCTCTAACGATTTTGATTAAATTTTTTGTATTCATAGCTCTTAATAAGGCAATTATACCACAAAATTCGCATTAACGGGAAAATGACAAGAGCAGCACAATAAATTATCAAAATTTTCGACTCCGCTGGAATTCTTGTAGAATGTTAAAAAAAAATTGGTATTGTAATCCGAACCAATACCTAAAGGGTGAGTGTTTAAAAACGCTCATGAGATACATGGGGCTCACTCCAGAAATTCCTGAATTTCAACTACTGCCGTTTCGCTTACTACCAGTTCTAACAGTTATTTTCCAATAACTCTGCAAAAGTGATTACTACCCTTTTTTAAAAAAAATCGTGTTTACAGCCTCATTAGTTATCTGTGTACCAATTTCTCAATAATGGTCCTGCAATGAGTACGAGCAGCACAATCAATTCCGGAACAGTAAGCGCTACCGCTTTCTGTTGCCGTAAAGCGTTGTTTGACCAAGTTCAAATGAACTGAGTGATAAATGAATAGATTAAATAGAATTAGCCATGTACAAAGTGAATTGACGTAGAGCTAAGGAAAGTTGTGTGTTGCAACGCACCAGATATTTAAAGCATATTATCCTTAAAAAATACACGAATCACTTGAGTTCCACCAACACTTCAGTTTCTACTTGAGAGTGCAGAAATAATCCTTCGGTAAGCAGAATGCCCACTCGACATGGCCATTGAAAACTTGAATGTTGCCGTTGGTGAAGGCTTCCTACTGTTCACAATCATTTTATTACAATTTTTAAAAAGCTGCGCCTTTTTGTTCATATGACGTTAACTTCCCCAAAACACGGAGATTAAAGAACAAGGAAGTAAATTTTATTTGGTAAATCAATAACGTTTTCAATTTGCTCAACTCAGAAAGCACGAAATTTCAGCTGGATTTTATGTGAAAGTACGAACATGACATGGTGGTGGAAAGGGAAGGGGGGTCCTCAAAACCCTAAAAATGTTAACCCAACGTTAAGGAAGCCACTTTTTACACAATTTGAACGCTAAAAAATAATAACATCTTACCTGACAGGCGAAAAAAATTCCCTGAGATAATTACTTTTATAAATATCTGGTGCGTAGCAACACACAACTTTCCGCCACCCCTTTAAGTTCGAACACCATCTACATAGGCGGGCGCTATATCTTCGTTCAACGCATTTTTACAGGAACATGTATGGAGAACAAAATGTACGTACTAGTTAACTGAGAGTACTCCGAAAGTTAGAGCCGTTTTTGACAAAATTGGAATACCGATAAATTAATATTCGACAAATCTCCTTTTCTGAGTTAACTCGGCTTATATCTCCGTTCAACATATATATACAGAAATAATTATGGAGAAGTAAATGTTGGTATGGGTAACTGAAAGACACTCCATTAGGATTTATCACATCTGGTGAAAAAGTTACCCTGGAATTTACGGAAATGTTCGAAAAAACGTTATTTTTGACACATTTTAATTTTTATCTCTGTTCAATGGACCGTCACAGGAACATTTATTGAGAACAATATGTAGGTATTAACTATTCGAAAACATCTTGAAATTTAGGTGCTAATCGTTGAAGCTGTTTTGCCAACAAGCGAAAAAAACCTATTTTTGCTTCAGGGGCCTATATCTCCGTTCACTGTATTTTCATGGAGATATGTATGGAGAACAAAAGTTAGGTATTGATTAGGACAAGATAATTTGAAAGTTTAATCAAAATCGTTAGAGCCGTTTTCGAGAAAAATGCGAAAAACCCCAGTTTTTGGTACATTTTCGTCCCCCCCCCCTTTCCATCGGCCGAAATCGTCCATAACCTTATATTGGTGTCTAGGAAAAATAACGAACAAAACAAAAAAAGAACCAGCTCAATCGGATCAGCCGTTCTCCCGCAAATCGAACTACAGACACACATACACACACACACACGGACCACGCGCCGAAATTAGGTTTTTTAGACTCCGTAAGGTCTGAAACGTAAAGATCTGAAGAAAACCCAAATTTTTTTTTTGGGCCGATTACTATACTTTCCTTCCCTTCGGGTAGGGGAAAGTAAAAATCCGAGTGATAGTTTCGTGAATTGTCCAACGTTTCATTACTTTACGAACTTCACTAAATTTTCAAACAGTTTTTAATCAAATCAGAAACAATTTTTACTTACATTTCTTGAAAATTTTCAATAATTTTGTACCACAGTGTCTACTCAACCTCCCTCAATTTTTCAACATTTTCAATTCATTTTTAACAAAAATTTACTACCACGATTTTCATTAATTATTCTAAATGTTTTACTCAATTTACCAACTTTTTAAAAACAATTCCCAACAATTTTTACGGCTTTCTAAACAAATATACCCTCAAAAAAAGACTAACAATTTTGATTAAATTTCGGGTGTGAATAGTTTCAAAGTAGACCATAACTCGAAACGTTCATCTGCGAGAAAATAACGAGAGCAGTACAATAAACTATAAAAAATGTCGTCAGAAATCGATTACAGTACCTCCAAAAAGAGATTTTCAAAATATGCTTGTGTGTTTTTCTCTCAGCAACCGCACTGGTAGCTCAACGCACTACTTACATGATGATCGTTTAATAAACACCATAAAGTTATTAGGAACAATTCGAAAAATTTTTAAAATGCATCTTCGATTTTGTCTTTCAATAACTTTTTCTCCTTGTCGCCCGTGTAATTCCAACACAATGAGAGGAAACCTTTAAAAAAAAGCTTCGGTGACCTCTCTACCTGGTGCTCCAAGTACAGAAAATCTGAATGTGGACAAGTAGTGATGCAACCAACTTTTAATACTTGTGTTGGGGGGTTTCAATTTAACGCCAATTGATCCTGTGTGGTGTTGACAGTAAATATAGCAGCACAATAGCAATTTGTGTCTATTGTCAGAAATGTGGTAATTATTGTTACAAGCAGAATGTAGGCACACACTGAAGTATTCAATTATCCTTATAATTCAGCCGTTAACGTAATACGCATCCAATTAAAATCTAGAAAGACTTTGCCTCGCCAAGTCTAGTATTACTGATTTCAAAATGGGATAAGGTCAAAAGTCCTGTGCCAACATTCAAGGTTACTATGTTACTTATTTGAGTTCGTTTTTACAGAAATACAATCTGTTGCCGGAGAAAAATACGGACATCATTCCCTGTTGCACGCCAGCTCGACTTTCGCCGTTACAAATAATATATAAGAACCAAAATAATACTTACCTACAGCGAATAGTTCAAGACCTAACCGTCGAATCGTGCAAATGCATGTAGAAAAGATGTTGAAGTATCTATGAGTTAGTGCTTTGTAGTGTGACGTACCATTCAGTGTGATCTACTTGTTCAATTAGAGAGTCTATTGATGTTGTGACAAGAAAAACTTTGATGGAAGGTTCGAAATCATTTACTATCCTCGGCATTCTATTCTCAGTACTATACGTTGAGAGAGTTAACTACTCGCTCTAAATAATGCACCCAGAGCCTGCTGGGTTGGGGATGGGCCGTTATAACGTTAGTGCTATAGGTAGAAATAAGTTCCAGTTATTGATCAACAACAGGCAATGTGCACGAGCATGGATACAAGGTGTTGCCAGTATCAGTAATTGGAAGGTATATTTAGACATTTAGCGTGCAGTTCCCTTCTTTTGATATCCTCCACCCCCATAGCATTAGTGCAGAAGCTACTGCTATGCTGTCAGCAGACATCTGTCACTACAATTAGGACTGAGACTGTCAGCGCATCTGGTATTTTTATGAAATCCTGCTGCCTAGCACAAAGTTGTGCAGGTTGCAGAGCTTATCATGGCTGACGATTTGTCCTCCGTTGAGCATAGAGTAAGTTCATCTCCTTAGTCAAGGCAAAGATAGAGCAGTTCCCTGTTGCATCTATTCCTACACTGGTGTACTTATGTAGCAAACTTTGTGAGTGTAAGATCATATGGTTTCCACGCATAGGCACCAAGGTAATATGTGGCAGCTCGTCTCAACGTAAATGGCAAGGTACAAAATAGTAACTGATGTAGTTAGAAAATGTTAATACTTTATTTAAAGTTAAAATCTACTTGAGAAACCTAGTTCATGACAAAAAGCATTGGTTCTCTTATGTGACTCAATCCATAAAACATACCTGAGAGGCAAACATTATGTTTCTGACAATGCATGACTTAATGTTCATCATGAGGACAAGAACTCCCTTATTTTACTATTAACGAGTTCAGGCTCATCTTCCTGAACAAAATGACAAGCTCCTGAGATAATTTCAGTCGTTAGGTTGGAATACATTTTTTTTGATAGCTCTGCTGTTTTCACATCCAACGCGATATCATCATCCCCAAAAATGAGAATGGCCTTGGGCCGCTCCGCAGTTGCGCTGAGTTTTGGACGTTTAGAGAAGCTGGCGAAGTTGGCTCGATAGAAAGCAATAGGTCCAAACAATGCGCCTATTAAACATATAAACAGCCATTGAGCAAAATGTTACAAAAATGGAAAACGAAATGCAGCCATCACATTAAAGGTTTTCAATTTAGTGCACCACTATTAATAACCAACAAATGAAAGTAGATGACATCTATTTTCATTTGTTTCTTTGTGTTGCCTTTTGTAACGACTGAGCTGGGATCATCAATTAGGAAGGTTTTGTGGTAAGTGTCATTTATATCCGCGAAAGAAAGATTTTTGAGCCCACCTGATTTCCCAAACATGAACTTGTACGCCTCCATATCCTCTTCATTCAGCACTGAGCCATGTTTCTTACTTCTAAAGAAGTATTTTAAAATAGCCATATCGTCTGCAAGCAGACTCAGCTCTGGGAGCCAAGGAAGTTGATAGAAGAACATGTACCTGTGAAACAAGGTGAACATTTGTACTGCATGAACGAACACATTTCTCATTGCAGTTCTTGTCTTCTTAATCTGAGAAAGAAGAGTTTTTTGATCTGTTCCCCAATGCACATCAAAAGTAAGCACAGCAAAATGGTAATAATAAGTTAGTAACAAAATCACATTACAAATTAGCTTACTGTTTGATATAGTAACAGCTTCATGAAATTAAATTGAAATTTTACTCCTTTTCTAAATAAGGGCAATCTATGTCTTCAGGCAATACTAAGCTTGTGTTGAACCAATCTGTGTTCACTTATGTAATTAAATTCTGGGCTTCGCTAAACAGCGGGAGATATTTCAAGCAGAGGCAATCCTTGATTTTCACGCTCAAAATGTAGCGAATATGTCTTCCCACTTTGTTTGACACCGGCAATCAGCATTAATGAGTTCACTTGTTTTGTCACGGAATCGTTACTATGTGACAGTGCTCAAACTATACAGTTCTGTTGAGGTTTGCTTGAGTTGAGATAGCAATATAATTTTATTAATTTTTTGGTTCGTAATATAATTTTATTAATTTTTTGGTTGCTGTTGTTATCATTATTATCTTTATGGATGCAACCAGGAAAGGAAGGATTGGAGGGAAAGTTTAAAAAGGGTAAATATCTCAATTTCTCATAAAAGAACGCTAATAAACTTGCTAATAAATTTCTCGTTCGCTACTGGATCACGCAGCCAATTGATGAAGATTAAAGAGGAATTAGTTGGCACATACCATGACTTGAGGAATTGCCCTAGATTGCCCCACAATGTTTTGGAAAACGCCACTGGATAAGGAGCATTGAGAACCACCAGTTTTTCTACCATTTCGGGGTACTTGATTGCTAGAAACCAAGCAACAATGCCACCCCAATCGTGAGCTACCACAATTGCTTTTTCTTTGCCTGAAAAAAATAGAAAGTTGAGCATTATTATTCAAACTTGCACATTTCAGTAGAATATTAACCATTTATCACGAGAAAGGGCATTGATCTCTAACAGTAAATGTAAAAAGTACGGAGACATTAGCCTGATTAGTGAATAATAATGAACGTGAGATGTCTGCAACTATTCATCTTTATATTTGAGTTGCTATAGATATTTGTCTCTTCAAAGCAAATTTGAGAGTAGAAATAATAGTAGTGCAATAATTCTTTTTACGCTAATCGAGCCAAGTGTACCTGTCCACTTAATACCAACCATTCCTGCGTTCCCTCCCTCGCTCTTTTTTTTTTTTTTTTACCCGAGGGCGTGTGGGACAAGTCCCTTTGTCACTGCGGCCGCTTTTTATGCGGGCTTATTGTGACGCTGGCCCTTTCTTAGTAAAAGGCGTCGTACATACCCGCCCCCCTTAGGAAGCCGAGTATGTGCTTCACCGCAGAGTCCGCTACAGTTTGGGGTTCAGTGGTCCCCTGACCGAAGTATTCGAAGCGTTTTGCTGCCAAGGCAGGGCACTCACACAGGATATGCTCTGCTGTCTCATCCTCCTAGTCGCAGAGTCTGCATTCCACCACCTCTGAGATGCCCATCTTGTTGAGGTGATATCTGAGTGGGCAGTGCCCAGTGAGGAAGCTTATCAGTACTCTCAAATCTTGTCTAGAAAGTGTCAGCATCGCCTTCGCCCTTTGACAGGAAGGCGTGACAAGCCTTTTCGCCTGTCTTAGTTGTGGCTGGCGATGCCAATGGGCACCATTTTCCTGTATCTCCCATGGAGCAACCAGACGGTTCAGGTGACTTTTCGTCATACCTACGTGTGGTTCAGGCCCAATGGGTAGGGATTCTGTACCCCTTTTCGCAAGGCGGTCAGCCTTTTCATTGTCCTTATGCCCCCTGTGAGCCGGCACCCAAATGTGGGAGAGCCTGTTACGGGCGCCGAGCTGCTTGAGCGCATGGAGGCATTCCCATGCCAGCTTAGACCTAAAACTATAGGCTGCGATGGCCTTTAAGGCTGTCTGAGAAAATGTAGATCCGCTTGCCCTTGAGTCCTTTGTTCAGAATCTCTTCTGCAATCTCTTGGGTTTTGCCCATTGTTCGCGGCTGCTTATTCAGTCAGCATGCTGTCCTTATTCACAGCTGGCCGCAGACATGCCCCTGGGGACAATGCCGTGGCCGTTCCACTATCCACAACCCGTGGTCGCGCCTGGTAGCATGGGCATGCTCCTGGGAAGATAACCCAGAACCAGGCTCCCTCGCTCTTGCTGAGTATCCCAAGGAGTGAGAATGTCAGGGGTTCTTCAGCCATCCGTGTTCCTCCTTGCCTCACTCTGTGCTATACTCGAAGGAGGGAGAATGTGGAAGGGGTTGCTCAAGGTTCCTGGATTGTTCTCTCCTCACTTCGCTCAACTACGCTCAAGAGCAGGGATTTTAGAACCACCTGGAACAGATGCATAAGACTCGCTCCACCCAGATACGTGGCTAGAGTGTGGATGCATGTGTTTTTGCCTCTTTCAATTCTGGCAGAGCACCTTTGCTTGCCCCACATCAGCGGACAGGCACTGTGAAGATACTCTGGGATAGTCCGGAGGGGGCTGTTCTCATTGCACAAGCGACGGTCTATCACTTCTTCAATCAATTTGCAAAATGTATGCAGATAGTAGCAAACTTGGTAATGTCATGTCAAAAAATGCTGTAATGATTCCAAAGTCAGACCTGCTAAGGGTAATGAGATATTCCTTCAGGTCATACTTCTTCTCACTGCTTTCAAATTTCAAGAATGTTGGTGAAATTTGAAGTCATTCTGGCTTGTTTAGTGAATTACCTATATGTTTTTAGTTTGTAACTGTTACTAGGCTGATTTTTACCCTATATGCATTAGGTGAATCTTTTATTTTGTTACTTTTTTTTGGGATTGTTAAATATCAGACATATCCTGCATTATCCAAATAGTTGAAACTTAGGTTTCCAATTCATGCCACAACACATTGAGTATTTGAGCATCAACACCACTGTACTGTGCTCAAGTGATTTATGACTAGCCTAATGTGGTGGAGCTAGAAGTTTTCCACTGAGCCGAAATATTTCTGTTATCTCTTAAACTCCTTTGAAATTGAACACTTGAGAGACAAAATTAGGATACGTAAGTACAACTTAAGTTACTTACCCAGTCCGGTGATCAAATGTTTCATGTCTTCAACCAGGTATTTGATATGATAGTATTTAATACTCTGAGGTTTTTCTGAGTCTCCATAGCCTCTCATATCAATTGCTACAGTCCTGAAATAACGAATTTAAAATACTTAGAAACAGCCTGGAAAACTTCACTAGCATGATCGCTGATTGTGTACTTGTTGTTTGAGCTTACCTTCTCAGCCTAGTAGTGTACTGTGGATGAATGCTTTTGGTTAAACACATTGTCTTCTGGCAATACAATAGTAGCAGAGTTATGTAAGTCTTGACCTTGTTTAAATGGAAGGGGCAAACGGAGGAAGCAATTCACTAATTGTAATAGTTTCCCTCGTGCAAAAAGGATTACACCTAGGCCAGTCACCTCAGTTTGCATTGTCTAACTACATGAGATAGAACTTACCCCTTGACAAAAAGACCTGACTAAACTAGTATAACCCGTAGTATGAAATTTGACTGGAAAGGACTGAACTAACCAATACAAACACTTACTGACAGATTTCATTCTACCCCCTTAATACATTACAATCAAAGAGCTAACGTTTGCCCCCCGGTCCATTGGCCCCCTCCTACCACTGAGTAGTCTGTGTCTGATCTCTCACCGGTATTAGAACGATGCCCCATCTTGGATCCATCTGTGAACCTTAGTTCGTAGTTATGGACATTGGTACAATGCCATATGACTCATATGGCCCATTAACATCATGGACGTACTGAATTGGTTGATTTAGTTCAAAATAGTTTGTAGAGTGTCAGACAACATTCGGGCCAGATTCACAAAGCATGCCCAGAATGCTAGTATGTTCCTGATGGAAGGTATCCTCTGATACTCCATTCCATTTTATAATCCAGAGAAATAACGAGTTTATTAATACATTAGAGGACAAAGGACGTCGACACAAGGAAAAATGGGCATTCTGTTCAACATCTATTTGTTTATAGTTAGCAAGAGAGAGCCACAATTGAGTCAGTTGGTTAAGTTTTGCAATTTAAGTTATGCAAGAAATACCCTGTCAACAATGACCACAGTACGAGAAATACAAACTCAACTTACAGTTTTTGTGCCAATAATTAGGTGTTGTTGTAACACGACCTTTGAAATCACTATCGTTCATCCTAGTCCTCGCATCTCCCAATTTTGAATACTTGTGTGATTGTTTTGAACAAATTATTGGACACACTGAAGACGTTGAATTATGCACTAACCAGTAATCTTTGGAGAAATCCTTAATCTGGTGCCGCCAGCTGTACCAGAACTCTGGGAAACCGTGGACGAGGATCATTAGCGGTTTGCTCTTGTCGCCAGCTTCGACATAATGCAGTTTAACGTGCTGAAACAATTCAAGCCATCAGTTAGTTTTACATTCAACAATTCGAAATAGTTTAGGGCTAATAAGGAGACATTGAAATGTAATTTTATTAGCAAACATCGGTGATGATAAATCAATCCGAATCGCACATTCCCACTTGGAGGAGTTTCCTGAACAATTAAGGTTTCACAACCGAAATCCTCGCTACACTAATATTATTTCAAGTTTTCATCCCATTAGACCCCCCATTTTCAACGTCATTTCTATCAATCGACCTAAACATCGGTCATGCTGAAACGTGAAATTCTTGTATCAGGCGTGACCATAATGATTTCAATCTGATTTTCTTAAATTATGCAGGAGACATGAGGAAATGTCACTTATTGATTTTTAGTTTCTTTAGCTCTACGAAAAGAAGGGATTGTCTGAAACTTTGATTAAGTGATATACAATTTTAATATACATAAATAACAGTCAATAGTTGGTGTTGATGCCTGAGGGACGTGCCCCACAGCATCTCAGCCGAATATATATTTAAGCAATTACAAAGTAAAACAGACACGTCGGAGGACATGATCCTGCAGGAACAGGTCCGATTCTCACATATCTCGCGTTGCTCCGCCTCTTCCACTATGAGGGTCCAGAGGCATGCCCACATACGCGCTTACAGAGCCAGAATGTTTTGTGCTGTTTCTAATCATGCCTCGAACATTATTGAGCAATCGGTGCACAGAAAATTAATGAGTGTGTAAACCCAATTCATTTGAAAAGGATAATAATAAAATAAAAATATGTAAAAATTCAATATAATAATAAAATAAAAAAATAAAACAGGCGGTTGAAATTCCGCAATTTCCGGAGTAGCTCCGATGAGTGTTATTAAAGTCTCATCGTATAGGTACTTGGTTGGAGTACCACCTGCATTTTTCTGATGAACCTAGTAACATTTGAGCGGAGTTTAAGGAAATAATTACCCTAAACTCGATTTTCGTCGAAATGTATGTGCTGCTCTCGTCATTGGGAGCAGTCAGTATAAAAAATTTAATCAAAATCGTTGAAGCCGTTTTCGAGAAAAAATATCTGGTGCGTTGCAACACACAAATTTCCTTAGCACTACAACAATTCACTTTGTACATGGCTAATTCCATTTAATCAATTCATTTATCACTCAGTTAATTTGAGCTTCGTCAAACAACGCTTTACGGCAGCAGGAAGCGGTAGCGCTTACAGTTCCAGATTTTATTGTGCTGCTCGTACTCATTTCAGGACCATTATTGAGCAATTGGTACACAGATCATTAATAGGGCTGTAAACACAAATTTTTTGAAGAACGATAGTAATGACTTTTGCAGAGTTATTGGGTAAACACTTATAGAACTGGTAGAAAGCGAAACGGCAGTAGTTGAAATTCAGGAATTTCTGGAGTGAGCCCCATGTATCTCATGAGCGTTTTTAAACACTCACCTTTTAGGTATTAGATTGGACTACAATACAAATTTTTTTTTAACATTCTACAAAAATTCCAGCGGAGTTTATAAGGCAAAAACTGCGCTAAAAACGCTTTTCGTCGAAAGTTTTGGTAATTTATTGTGCTGCTCTCGTCATTTTCCCATGAATGGGAATTTGATGGTATAATTATCTTATTAAGAGCTATCTATATTGAAAATTTAATCAAAATCTGGTGGTGAAAAAAATTTGGTGTTTTGATCACTATGATAACTATAGTTAACTTTCGGTGGATTTTGCCCATACCCTTATTTTTGCGTCCCATGGTAACCTGTAGGCTAGACATCAAGTTTCAACTGATTTGGTACGGTTGTTTTCTCTAGAAACCGCGCTAAAATCAATTTCGTCGAAAATTTTGATAATTTATTGTGCTGCTCTCGTCATTTTCTCACAAATTGGAATTTCATGGTATAATTATCATGTTAAGAGCTACCAATATTAAAAATTCAAACAAAATCGTTGAAGCCGTTTTCGGGAAAAAAAATATTTGGTGTTTTGATCACTATGATGATTGGATATATTTTGGTCATACCCTTATTCTGGCGTGCCATGGTGACCAAGTTTGAGCTGATTTGGTTCAGCTGTTTTCTCTACAAATCGTTCACACACACAGACCATTTTCCCAAATAGTGTTTTTCGAACCCTTAGGGTCTGAAACACAAAGATCCGAAGACAAGTTTAATTTTAGCCGATTACATAACTTTCCTTTCTACTTCGTAGAGCCAAGGAAAGTAAAAAGGACACCTGGGCTCGATATATTGCTTCAAGTTCTGAGAGTTATTTACGAGCTTCATTCGTTCATCTATTTATCCATCATTCCTTTTTCAACCTATGTGAACGTTTTTGTCTTGAGTTAAAATTTAGAATTCGTATCAGAATGTGCCCATGTAACTGCAACAGCTTCATTTGCGACAAACATGGAAAAAAATATGTACATTTCAGCCGTTCTGACAATGGGACCAGTTCGCAAGTTGTAAGTGATAATTGCTGGAATGAGCTTCAAACGACGATGTTTTCGAAGGCCTCGAAATGAGTTCCGGGCAAACGCCTTCATTTCCACAATATTCATCGCGAATTCACTTCATTTCCACAAACTCTCCATTAGCTCCGCCCGTGCATCCTGAAACAAATTCCAACAGCCAAAAGAGCGTTTGAGCAGACGAACGTTGGCCTCTTGATGCATATTCATGAAGACGCACGGAGTCTCCGGCTGCAATACCGTCAGTTTTCTCTCTTTTTCGACCGCCGCTTTTTTCATCCGTTTTCCACGGTTTGTGAACCAGACGCATTTTCTCAAATTCAAAGCACGTTCGAATCCGATTCATCTTGACAATTAACAGAACTTGGAGCTCCTTAGCGGCCGAACGTAACTTACGTAAAAAAAAAACGGGTAAAATTACATTTGGGGGTCGGTGGAAAGTGGACACATTTGCAGCATTCCAGTTGTCAGCATCGCAGTTATATGCGTGACATGAGTACAGGAACGCTCTCTTTTTTTAAAAAACGCAAACGATGAATTTGGCTTCAGATTTTTAACTACGATAATACAGAATGTCTGTCATATATGCGTGTACGTGTGACAAACATCTTGATATCTCTAAATCTCAGTAAATGTTTCAAAGAAAAAAAAACTTTTTTTTGAGTTTTTGTTAGAAATTACAGCATGCGAATCGTAAAAGACAGTTCTGTTGGAGCCTTATAAAACACTCAACTGCTCTGAAGAGAAGTTATCGTAAGAAAATGTTCCATTAGCCCACCGCGCCGAGGTTTTACAACTGGAAAAATATTGGGATTTTCCAGAATTTGAAGGTTGATGGCGTATACCGTGTGGGAAGACCGACGGGCGCACTTACGTACACCTCGAGCTAGGCGACCAACTGTCCACAACACCAGGGATTGGCAACAGCGAAGTAAATTCAATTTTAGATGGTGATATAGAGGTTTTTGCATCGGCCTTTGGTAGTTCCCTGGTCCCGACGACGATCCCAGCGTGAACGAGGACAGTCCTTATGATTACTTCTAATCGCAAGAGCCCTCCTCGTTCGCTACGAAATGGTCTACAAATACGAGCGAGGGATGAGTGAGGGGGGGGGGGGCTCCGTTTCAAGTGGGTCGAGTCAACGTTTGTTTTACTTGTGCATCAGACAGTCCGGGTCAAGGCTGCCGTTCATTTCATTGGCAGTGGACCAGAGTTCAAGCTTCAATATCCGAGCGGCAGATGATCGTTCACCTGTTCGGACATCGACGTCCGAACGCCAGACCTCGGGGGCACACCAAATGCCACAGCTCTTAGTGGCACGTATTTGAAATAGTACGAAAAAAAAGTTATGTACTCTTAATGTGTAGCACGCGGGTCATTGTAGAATGCCAAAATAAGGGTATGAACAAAATCCCCCCACAACTAACTATAGTTATGATAGTGATTGAAACGCCAAACATTTTTTTTTTCACAAAAACGGCTCCAACAATTTTGATTAAATTTTTACTTTCCTTGGCTCTACGAAGTAGAAAAGAAAGTTATGTAATCGCCTGAAAAAAAAATTTTGAGTTTTCTTCAGATCTTTACGTTTCAGACCCTCCTGAGTCCGAAAAACACTTTTTGGGAAAATGGTCTGTGTGTGAGTATGTGTGTCTGTGAACGATTTTTAGAGAAAACCACCGATCCAAATCAGCTCAAACTTCATATCTCGCCCGCAGGTTATCATGGGACGCCAAAATAAGGGTATGAACAAAATCCACCGAAATTTAACTATAGTTATCATAGTGATCAAAACACCAAATATTTTTTTCTCAAAAACGGCTCTAACAATTTTGATTAAATTTTTTACATTGATAGCTCCCAATATGGCAACTATACCATAAAATTTCCATTCATGGGAAAATGACGAGAGCAGCACAATAAATTGCCAAAACTTTCGATGTAATCAATTTTAGAGTGGTTTTTAGAGAAAACGACCGTACCAAATCCCCTCAAACTTGATATCTAGCCCGAAGGTTACCATGGGAGGCCAAAATAAGGGTATGAGCAAAATCCACCGAAAGTTAACTATAGTCATCATAGTGATCAAAACACAAAATTTTTTTCTCAAAAACGGCTCTAACGATTTTGATTAAATTTTTTATACTGATAGCTCCCAATAAGATAATAATACCTAAAGTGTGAGTGTTTAAAAACGCTCATGAGGTACATGGGGCTCACTTCAGAAATTCCTGAATTTCAACTACCGCCGTTTCGCTTACCACCAGTTCTAACAGTTATTACCCAATAACTCTGCAAAAGTGATTATTATCCCTCTTCAAAAAATGCCTGTTTACAGCCTCATCAATTTTCTGTGTACCAATCGCTCAATAATGGTCCTGAAATGAGTTCTTACTCATGCAGCACAATAAAATCTGGAACTGTAAGCGCTACCGCTTCCTGCTGCTGTGACGTGTTGTTTGACCAAGTTCAAATTAACTGAGTGATAGCCGAATTGAGTAAGTAGAAAAAGCCATGTACAAAGTGAATTGTTGTAGAGCTAAGGAAAGTTGTGTGTTGCAACGCACCAGATATTTTGAGAAGGAGAATGATCACTTATTCCAGAGCGGAAACTTCTGGAAATAGTAGTAACAGAATTTCGGAATTATATATCCCCTATATATCTTATGACTGTTACTAAATGTTAAACGCTAGTAGAGGTACTCTATTGAAGTACCAAAGGGATTTTCCTAAAGATTCTACTACTTTCTGAGCGGATTGTATACGGAAAAACCCTGCAAATTATTACACAATGGTTTATTATTCTCATGAACAGCTTGACCTAGTATTACTGCTCCCCCATCCCATTCGATTCAGCATCGAATACTAGTAAACCATACGAAACATGTCCTGGCTACAATGGAACTACGAAAACAAAACGTCCGATGATTTTGCCCTGTCGGGCAGTTCGAGCGAACCCGTTGGGAGGCAAAAGGGGAGTTGAGCCGCCCGCCCTGCTGCGTTGCCGCCGTTTTTTATTGAAATGGGCGGGACAGGAGGGAGTTCAAACAACGAAACGCTGTAGTTCCCGCGTTGTACTGCGTTTCGTTAATTTTTTTAACCGTTTTTTTTAACCGACTGCGAACGGCGGACGGACATTGCAAATTTGGAATCCCCATGTCTTGGAACGTAAAGTATCAAATTTTGAGGGGGGGTTGTAAAAAATTTTTCGTGACCGAAAACATAGGGTTATTATTCAGAATGAATAATAAACCAAAAACTGCGCTATAACCGATGTTTATCGAAATGTGTATAATTTATTATGCTGCTCTTGTCATTTCCCCTCACATGGGAATTTTCACGGTATTCCCATCTCACTAAGCGCTGTCTATGTATGAAATTTAATCGTCGTTAGTTAGAGCCGTTTTTGGGAGAAAAAAAAAATTTGGTGATCACTATGATAACTATAGTTAGTTTTCGGCGAGTTTTACTCATACCCTTATTTTGGCGTACCATCGTGACCTGCGGGTTAGATATCAAGTTTGAACTGATTTGGTTCAGCCAGTTTCTTTCAATCGCGTTCACAGACACACACAGACCGTTTTCCCGAATATAGTGTTTCAGACTCAGTAGGGTCTAAAACGTGAAGATCTGACCAGATCTCAGAGAACCGAATTTTTTTTTTTCAGCAGATTACATAACTAAAACTGCTCTAAAATTGTCGAAAATGTTGATAATTTATTGTGCTACTCTCGTCGTTTTCCCAAGGATAAAATTTTTTTATTACCGTTGTCATTTGAACGTTCCTACTTCGTAGAGCGAAGGAAAGTAGAAAAAAAACAAAACAATAGGAGAGCGGTTAGCAAGAGAGCAGATATAGAAGTCCTTAGTGGAATTAATTCGAACCTAATCCACGAATCTGCGTTGAAACTCGACATTGTAAACCCATTAGTCTGCCTCATCTCCCGCTGGACCTAATCTTAATTCCTTGATACCATTGACAGACTTCTGCCTCATTCGCAACTCAATGAAAACCTTAATAATTTAAGTCACATAATTGACCAACAGTTTGGAAATTGTTCGCCAAAATGAAATACTGACAGTACCTTACTTGTAGCATGGAAATGGTCAAACGTGTAAACAAACTTCACCTCTTTTACTTTACCGTCTGTGAATTATAGTGAAATACGCGGAACATCTCAAAAGGTAAATGATTCAATCAAATTGATGCTTAACAACCTATACATATAACGTGAGAGAACCACGAAGTCCAACGTGGTAGTCTTCCCGTATATTAAGTTTCGGTCATCATACGCAATTATAAAAGTGCTGATGAAAAAAATCAAACAAAATAACTGGTGCGTAGCAACACATAACTTTCCGCAACCCCCGTAAATTCGACGACCTGCTACGTATACGGGCGCTATATCTTCATTCAACGCATTTCTACAGGAACGTTACCGAGAACTAAATGTACGTACTAGTTAGCTGAGAGTACCCCATAAGTTTGATTTGAATCGTTAGAGTCGTTTTTGAGAAAAAAATCGGCAAATCTTCTTTTCTGAGTTAACTTGGCTTACATCTCTGTTCAAATAGTAGTAATAGAAATAGTTGCGAATAAAACAAAATTTGGGTATAGGTTGCTAAAAGACGAAACCTAAAAAACATTATTTTCGACACATTTCCATTTTTATCTCTGTTCAATGGACTGTCAGATGAACATTTATTGATATATATGTATCAATGGTTCGAAATTATACGGTGAGTTAGGTGTAAATATTTGAAGCCGTTTTGGCAAAAAGCGTAAAACACATATTTTTGCTTTTTAGGCCTATATCTCCGTTCACTGTACTTTCATGGAGATATGTATGGAGAAAAAAAGTTAGGTATTGATTAGTAGAAGATAATTTGAAAGTTTAATCAAAATCGTTAGAGCTGTTTTCGAGAAAAAGGCGAAAAACCCTAGTTTTTGGTACATTTTCGTCCCCCCCCCCTTACTTCCCAACGACCGAAATCGCCCATAACCTTATTTTGATGTCTACAAAAAATAACAAACAAAACAAAAAAAGAACCAGCTCAATCGAATCAGCCGTTCTCCCGCAAATCGAACTACTGACACACGCAGGCACGGACCACGCACAGAAATTAGATTTTTACTTTCCTTGGCTCTACGAAGTAGAAAGGAAAGTTATGAAATCGGCTGAAAAAAAAAATTTTGAGTTTTCTTCAGATCTTTACGTTTCAGACCCTAAGGGTACGAAAAACACTATTTCGGAAAATGGTCTGAGTGACTGTGAACGATTTTTAGAGAAAATCACCGTACCGAATCAGCTCAAACTTGATACCTCGCCCGCAGGTTACTATGGGACGCCAAAATAAGGGTATGAACAAAATCCACCGAAATTTAACTATAGTTATCATAGTGATCAAAACACCAAATATTTTTTTTCTCAAAAACGGCTCTAACGATTTTGATTAAATTTTTAATATTGGTAGCTCTTGATAAGATAATCATACCATAAAATTCCCATTCGTGGGAAAACGATGAGAGCAGCACAATAAATTATCAACATTTTCGACGAATTGCGTTTTTGCCGCGGTTTTTTCGTTTTAAACTCCACTGGAATGCTACTAGAATGTTTAAAAAAAATCGTGTTGTAGTCCAATCCAATACCTATAGGGTGAGGGTTTAAAAACGTTCATGAGATACATGGGGGTCTCTCCAGAAATTCCTGAATTTCAACTACCGCCGTTTTGCTCAATACCAGTTCTAACAGTTATTACCCAATAACTCTGCGAAAGTGATTACTATCCTCCTTCAAAAAATTTGTGTTTACAGCCTCATTAATTTTCTGTGTACCAATTGCTCAATAATGGTCCTATAATGAGTACGAGCAGCACAATAAATTCCATAACTGTAGGCGCTACAGCTTCCTGCTGCCGTAGAGCGTTGTTTGACCAAGTTCAAAGGAACTGAGTGGTAAATGAATGGATTAAATAGAATTAGCCATGTACAAAGTGAATTGACGTAGAGCTAAGGAAAGTTGTGTGTTGCAACGCACCAGATATTTTTGGCACGATTACAATACTTTTTGGCGGAAAGTAAAAAAGGCTAACGAAAAAAACCCCTACAGGGCTGTTTTTCTAGTTTCAAGAAGTCACAGGAGCTATAAGCATACATCTCCTGCACGAATATACATACGCATAATTGGTTTTTTCCTTTGAACAGGTTTCCAATTATCTTCTGCCAACTTCGCGAATCGGCTCGGAGGCTGAGAGCAATATTCTTGCAACGCGCAGCTTTATGAATAAATGGGGAAAATATTTGAGCGTCGAGTCTCGAGGTCAGACAAACTGGTGAACGCAGCGGGTGAACAGTCAATGACTGCAGTGAAATCCGCCAGGTCATCCTCCTCACGAGTCAAGGGTCCTTCGCGCAACGGAATTTCTGCCGCTTTTTCCGCAAGCCGTTCCGCTCCATGACAATGACGGCCTGTCGAAGTCATAGAGAGTTGAAAGAAAGCGGGACTACAAATTGCCGCTTTCTTCTGCGCATGCGCACGCCATTGCCGCCAGCTTATTTCAAAATCGATTGGAACGCTTTTCGCGACTTGCGCCATTTAAAATTTGGCGCGTCAGTACTACTGATGGACGAACGTTTCAGTCGCAGTAGTTGAAGATGAATGATAACCTAATGAATATTGTTTTCGGATTTGTAGTGAATTCATGAAATGTGTATGTTCCCCATGACAAATGGTACAACCTCGCTGTTCGACTCGAGCTCATAAACCAAAACTCGCATATTGCTCGTCTTGATGAGGCTCTCGAAGGCTTTCTCGGCTGACTCGTTTCAACCCCTGGGACTTTCCCCCCATCCAACAATGGCTGCTAGTTTCCCTGACAGCCCTGTAGCGTCAAACGTCCAAAGCCACCCTCCGAAGCCTAGTTGCCAACCGCATTTCAAAATAATACCTAATCAGAGATTTCATTTTAATCGCCGATTCGCACAAAAGGGTTTTACTAACTAAATCAACTATCAAAACCCAATCATCAATACAATAATAGGGAAATATTGAGTTTGAACGTCGAGTTAACAGTACTATGGAAGCATTTGCGCGCCGAATAACGATATTTTTGTGGACGGAATTGATAAAATAATGTTCAATATTTTGGCGATTCTGTCTCCGCAGTGCATTTTATTTTTCTGCGTGTTTGGCGGGAATAAAAACCGTTACGAGGGGCGATCAGGTTTGTTCTTCCAGTCGAGAGCTTCTCCAAATTTTCGTTTTCTGAGCCCCTGAAATCCTTTCGTCCATTTTCACCCCTGGCAAGGCCTTCATCGTCCAATCCTTTTTACTTTCCTTGGCTCTACGAAGTAGAAAGGAAAGTTATGTAATCGGCTGAAAAAAAAATTTTGAGTTCTCTTCAGATCTTTACGTTTCAGACCCCCCTGAGTCCGAAAAACACTATTTGGGAAAAGGGTCTGTGTGTCTGTGAACGATTTTTAGAGAAAACCACCGTACAAAATCAGCTCAAACTTGATATCTCGCCCGCAGGTTACAATGGGACGCCAAAATCAGGGTATGAACAAAACCCACCGAAAGCTAACTATACTTATCATAGTGATCAAAACACCAAATATGTTTTTTCTCAAAAACGGATCTAACGATTTTGATTAAATTTTTTATATTGATAGATCTCAATAAGGCAATTATACTATAAAATTCCCATTCGTGGGAAAATGACGAGAGCAGTACAATAAATTACCAAAACATTCGACGAAATCGATTTTCGCGCGGTTTTTAGAGAAAACAACCGTACCAAATCAGCTGAAACTTGATGTCTAGCCTACAGGTTCACATGGGACGCCAAAATAAGAGTATGGGCAAAATCCACCGAATGCTAACTATAGCTATCATAGTGATCAAAACACCAAATTTTGTTTCTCAAAAACGGCTCTAACGATTTTGATTACATTTTTTATATCGATAGCTCTGAATGAGGCAATTATACCATAAAATGCCCATATGTGAGAAAATGACTTGAGCAGCACAATAAATCATCAAAATTTTCGACGAAAAGCGTTTTTATTGCAGTTTTTTCCGTATAAACTCCGCTGGAATGTTAGTCGAATGTTTTAAAAAAATTGGTATTGTAGTCCAATCCAATATCTATAGGGTGAGTGTTTAAAAATGGGGATCACTCCAGAAATTCCTGAGTTTCAACTACTGCCGTTTCGCTTAATACCAATTCTAAAAGTTTTTACCCAATAACTCTGCAAAAGTAATTACTATCCTTCTTCAAAAAATTTGTGTTTACAGTCTCATTGATTATCTGTCAACCAATTGCTCAATAATGGTCCTATATTGAGTACGAGCTGCGCAATAAATTACGGCACTGTAAGCGCTACCGCTTCCTGCTACTGTGAAGTGTTGTTTGTCCAAGTTCAAATGAACTGAGTGATAAATGAATTGAGTAAGTGGAAAACGCCATGTAAACGAGTGAATTGACGTAGAGCTAAGGAAAGTTGTGTGTTGCAACACACCAGACATTTTCGAAGCATCTTAATCGTCACAACCGCCCCCAAATGGCCTTCCATCCTCGCCCAGTAGGATTTCCATTTTTCAATCCTCCACCTCGGCACAAGCCCGGAGATCACACTCGTATCAGTCAGTCGAGGCTTCTGATTCTTTTGGGCCTCTTCTAGATTAATTCACCGACTACTTGGTGGACAGATCTTCTGTCGTTTAAGTTAAAACTGCATGTTCTATTTCACCGGGACCTCAGGTGTCCCACAACGTTCGCATCTCGGTCTTCTTCTATTTTTAATATTCATAAATTACCTCTATTCATTGTTTGAAAACCCCGTTAGCTGCCTCATCTTTGCAGATGATCTGAAAATCATTTCAGTGGTTAGCTCTGCCCTGATTTCTTATCCCTTCAGGATTTTCTTGACTACCTTTATTCTTGGTGTTGTCATAATAATTCGCATTTGAATATTGCAAAATGCGTGTAGTTTCATTTTCACGCTCATCCTCGCCTCTTAACCGTTGCTGCGTTGCAGTACTGTTAGAGATCTAGGGATCTTCCTAGAGTAAGATTTATTCTTTAATTCCCACGTCAATTCAGTCTGCGGTAACGCTATGAGAAACCTTGGATTCATTAAGCGGCACATTATAGATTTTAATAATACTCCTGCTCTAACTGTCTTACACAAAGCTTTCGTATTGTCCATCTTGGAATATGCCTCAATTATTCGGTCACTTTTTTACTTTCCGCTACCCGAAGGGAAAGGAAAGTATTGTAATTGTGCCAAAAAAAAAGTTGGGTTTTCTTCTTCACGTTTCGAGGCGAAAACCTGATTTCTCATATCTAGAAGAATAAGATGCGAGAAGACTGGGAAAATTTCGATAATGAAGTTATGATGTCGCTGTGCTAATTACTTCCCCTGGAATTACGTCGTAGTTGGGCAGACCTGTTGTTTCTATTCAATCTTCTTTATAACCTTGTGGATTGTCCCAGTATTGTTAACTCGATCGACTTTAATGTCTCTTTTTATATGAACGAGGGAGCCAAAGTTCCACTCAAGTTTTGTCACTGAAAACCGCAAACATGAAACCGCAGGGTTGAATTGAGTAATTGTAGTCACGATCTTGCACAAAACTATAGCGTTGGGTGCGAGAAAGAAAAAAAGGATTGAATAACAAGCGAAAAATAGACGTGAAGTGAATGAGACGCAAGTGCAAGGCTCCTACAAATTATCTATACCTCTAGCCTATTTTGCGTTGCCAGAGGGAGTATACTTCACCAATAAAAATCCTGACAAGGACGTTGATATATTTCTGTTGTCATATACTGACTGGTCTATTATAATTACTAAGACTCAACTTCCACTTTTGGTTTATTATTCATTCTGAATAATAACCCTATGCTTTCGGTTCCGAAAATTTTTTTACAACCCCCCCTCAAAATTTGATACTTTACGTTTCAAGACATGGAGATTCCAAATTTGCAATGTCCGTCCGCCGTCCCCCGTCTACCGTCCGGGCCGTTTTGTGCCTTTAACGTGGTCCAAAACATTCGTTCTTTCGCACAAAAATCCAATTTGGTATCCAGTTGTGCCCACCATCTCGGCAATCCGATCGGACGAAGCCCGTGGTTGTAATGGGCAAAAAACGGTTAAAAAAATTAATGAAACGCAGTACAACGCGGGAACTACAGCGGAAGTCAACGTTTCGTCGTTTGAAACGTCGTTCGCCCGCCCATCTCAACGAAATCGCTCGCCTGCTCAACTGGCAATGCCGCCCCCTCGCCTCGCAACGGGTTCGCCCAATTTTTTTTTTTGCTTCCTCTAGGAAGTGCTCGTGTTTCGTATATAACCTTTGGCATTACGATTTGTCTCTTTATCGTCCGATTGCCTTGTTCTCGTCTTCACCTCCACGAATGACTGTTTCGCTCCATCTCAACTTTTTCCGTTAGCAAAATATCTGTTATCTTCAATTGAACTTTTCATTATTCGCTTATTTTTTTCATTCTGAATAATAACACTATGTTGTAGGTAAGAAAACATTTTTTACAACCCTCCCTTAAAATTTGATACTTTACGTTTCAAGACATGGGGATTCCAAATCTGCAATGTCCGTCCGCCATCCAGGTCGTTTTGTGCCTTTTTACTAGCTCTAAAAAATCCATTCTTTCGCACAAAAAAACCATTTGGTATCTAGTTGTACCCCCCATCTCGGCAATCCGATCGAACGAAGCTCGTGGTTTTTATGGGCAAAAAGGGGTTAAAAAATTTAACAAAACGCAGTTTAATAGCAAATACGCCGTGTTTGGCATCGTTTTCAAGGTATTCCTACATCGTGGGTCGAATGGAATGAGTATCAGACGTGTACAACTGCGTATAGTGAAATTAACGAAACGCAGACAAATCGTAATGCCAAAGGTTATATACGAAACACGAGCACTTCCTAGAGGAAGCAAAAAAAATATCTGGTGCGTAGCAACACACAACTTTCCGCCACCCCTTTAAGTTCGAACACCACCTTCATAGGCGGGTGCTATATCTTCGTTCAACGCATTTTTACAGGAACATTTATGGAGAACAAAATGTAGGGACTAGTTAGCTGAGAGTACTCCGAATGTTTGATCGAAATCGTTAGAGCCGTTTTTGAGAAAATTGGAATACCGATCAATTAATGTTCGACGAATCTCCTTTTTTGTGTTAACTTGGCTTATATCTCCGTTCAACATATATATACAGAAATAATTATAGAGAACGAAATGTTGGTATGGGTGACTAAAAGACACTCCATTAGAATTTATCACATCTGGTAAAGAAGTTACCCTGGAATTTACGGAAATGTTAGAAAAAACGTTATTTTCGACACATTTTGATTTTTATCTCTGTTCAATGGACCGTCACAGGAACATTTATTGAGAAGAATATGTAGGTATCAACTATTTGAAAACATCCTGTGAGTTTGGTGGAAATCGCTGAAGCCGTTTTGCCAAAAAGCGTAAAAAACCTATTTTTGCGTCAGGGGCCCATATCTCCGTTCACCGTATTTTCATGGAGATATGTATGGGGAAGAAAAGTTAGGTATTGATTGGGAGAAGATAATTTGAAAGTTTAATCAAAATCGTTAGAGCCGTTTTCGAGAAAATTCGAAAAACCCTAGTTTTCGGTACATTTTTGTCCCCCACCCCCCCTTCCCATCGGTCGAAATCGTCCATAACCTTATTTTGGTGTCTACAAAAAATAACGAACAAAACAAAAAAAGGACCAACTCAATCGGATCAGCCGTTCGCCCGCAAATCGAACTACAGACACACAGACATACACACGGACCTCTCTCCGAAATTAGGTTTTTTAGAGTCAGTAGGGTCTGAAACGTAAAGATCTGAAGAAAACCCAACTTTTTTTTTTGGGCCGATTACTATACTTTCCTTCCCTTCGGGTAGCGGAAAGTAAAAATTGGGCGAACCCGTTGCGAGGCGAGGGGGCGGCATTGCCAGTTGAGCAGGCGAGCGATTTCGTTGAGATGGGCGGGCGAACGACGTTTCAAACGACGAAACGTTGACTTCCGCTGTAGTTCCCGCGTTTCATTATAGTGAGCCAAAGTCCACTAACTGAAAGAACTCGCAGGAACTACAGCGGAAGTCAACGTTTCGTTGTTTTTACTCCCTCCCTCTCGTCTCATAAAAAGTTCCATTGTAGTCAGGTCATGTTTCGTATGGTTTACTAGTATTTTTCGATGCTGAATCGAATGGGATGGGTCTCGGAGCAGTAATACTAGGTGAAGCTGTTCATGAGAATAATAAACCGTTGTGTAATAATTTGCAGAGTTTTCCACTTTGTTGAGTCTATCTTGTTATTGGGCGATTGCCTGTACCGTTAGTAAATAAATAAATAAGTCAATTCTCAGTCATGGGTAAATTACAGTTCAACCCTGTCTCAATTTCATGTTTGATGATTTCGGTGACAAAACTTGAGTGGAACTTTGACTCCCTCGTTCCTATCTCGTTTTTTCACTCGTGTCTCATTCACTTCACGTCTATTTGTCGCTTGTTATTCAATCCTTTTTTCTCTCTCGCACCCAGCGTTATAGTTTTGTGCAAGATCGTGACTACAATTACTCAACGCGTAATATGGCCGAACTGGAGAACACCAAGTATTTTTGGCCAGATTTCCTGTATTGGTCGAAACATATTAATGTATGTAGTAGCGAAGGTTGGGATTGGCTGAATGCTGCTAAATATAGAACAATTATTCATTATTCATCAGGATTTATAGTGCAATGCGAAAATCACCTCCGCTCAATTATTTCTCAACAACAAAATGGTATTAAAGTGATTGGGTTAATTATGCCAGTAGGTAAATGATTGAAGTTGTACTAAGTTAAGTCAGTACTGATTTACCGGCCAGACGATGATGTCTTTACATCGAAAGCGCTCGCCTACAGTATCTCACCAGCCAGAGAAGACCAAACAAGTACGTTAACTTCAATAACAAAATGGTAACACTGACAAATGGTATCAACCACGCCACATGATGTTTTGATGCACGCTGTTAGTGTAATTATTTTGTTCATACAAATATCAGTTTTGAGAATTTTGAAAAATATGAAAAGACAATGCAGCATTTCATCTGGTTAATTTGCAATGAGTTATTATACTGCAAAGGCCTGTCACTTGATCAATAGTACGACATTCGTGGGAGATCTCGTCACTAAAATTTGTCATTTTAGTCGTCATTTGTTTTAAACGGTGTTGTCGTTGATTCATTTTAAACGACGTTAGTACAAACCGCCGTTCAACGACCGAAATCTCCAGTTTAGTCACTAAATCTCGATTAACAAATTTCATTAAAAAGGACGATCGGCGCTTGTAAGGGCGTTGACGTTTAAACACACGTGATTTATCAATTTTCTTGCCAGACTTTATGAAACTTATTCGGACTGACGATACCAGAGAGGGCGACAAAATTCACAGCGCGTTTCGTGCGTCGCAATGGACCGTGACAATTCGCTCATCAGACAAATCTGTTCTTTAAAGCCAACTTATAAACGAAGATACGAGTATAATAAGAGGCAGGCGCTTGTAGGTTGATATTCAGAGTCCATCGCTGAACACGTACAGCGAGCTCCGCCTCATTCGCACTTACTCTTCTTTATTTGCGACAGTTGCGCGGAAAGTGGCGTAATTGATAATAGAAGGTATCCCATTTGCGTGTCGGGGTTGGGCTAATTGCTGTAGTTGTGCGGTCGACGACCAAGAAAGTTGGAGACAGTTGGGATTCAGAGCTCGACTCTGACGCTCGATGCAACCAGTTAATGTACAAGCGTCGAACTCTTCCTTTCATTGGGAAACGGAGCGTTGGAGCGACGTCAGGAAGCGAAGGTGGTCATTTTCGAAAAATACGAAAAAGGCGGACGTTGTTAGGTGCATCGAGTATCGTTTCGCGTGACATCATCGACGGTAAATAGGTAGTAATTAGTTATGACACTATGAACCAAGAACTGAACCGTGTTTACAAAAGCCTAAAAATGAGTACATTAGCAAACGTTTCTCTTCTTGAGAAAATATAAGATCATTAACGAGTATCCAATAACAAGACAAACGAAAGAGTCACGGTTTGGAAATTCACGACCACTAACAATCGGTGATTTACTTCTATTAAGTTTTTAATCGTTGTCCACATAAGTAAACCCTGTTTGTTCTAATCGCCGCTGTTGCAGCGTCCATTAACTAACGCTCTAATTGCAATGAAGCTTTTTTGGATTACGCTAAGCAATCCATGGCTCTAACGAATCACAATTAATCGACGAAGCTATGGTTAAACGAAATTATCATTTTCTTATTAACAGGTTGTGGATTGAAATGAAATTATTTGGCCATCGGTTTTCGTGGATCTCTTAACGTCGTTCTGTTCACATCTCAGTTTTATTAAACTCCCTCACGTGCTTGAAACTGACGCGCACCTCATCTCGCTCCTTAAAAAAAATATCTGGTGCGTCGCAACACACAACTTTCCTTAGCTCTACAACAATTTACTTTGTACATGGCTATTTAATCAATTCATTTATCACTCAGTTGATTTGAACTTGGTCAAACGTCGCTTTACGGCAGCAGGAAGCGGTAGCGCTTACAGTTCCAGATTTTATTATGCTGCTCGTATTCAATGCAGGACCATTATTGAGCAATTGGTACACAGATAATTAATGAGGCTGTAAACACGAATTTTTTTGAAGAAAGATAGTAATCATTTGTGCAGAGTTATTGGGTAATAACTGTTGGAACTGGTAGTAAGCGAAACGGCGGTAGTTGAAATTCAGGAGTTTCTGGAGTGAGCCCCATGTATATCATGAGCGTTTTTAAACACTCACCCTTTATGTATTAGATTGGACTACAGTATCAATTTTCTTTAACATTCCAGCGGAGTTTATAAGGAAAAAACCGCGGTAAAAACGGGTTTCATCGAAAATTTTGATAATTTATTGTGCTGCTCTCGACATTTTCCCACAAATGGGAATTTTGTGGTATATTTGTCTTATTGAGAGCTACCAAAATAAAAAATTTAATCAAAATCGTGAGAGCCATTTTTCAGTAAAAAAATTCCGTGTTTTGATCACTATGATAACTATAGTTAACATTCGGTGGATTTTGCCCATACCCTTTGTTTTGCGTCCCATGGTAACCTGTAGGCTAGACATCAAGTTTCAGATGATTTGGTACGGTTGTTTTCTCCAAAAACCGCGCTAAAATCGATTTCGTCGAAAGTTTTGGTAATTTATTGTGCTGCTCTCGTCATTTTCCCGTATATGGGAATTTTATGGTATAGTTGACATATTAGGAGCTATCAATATAAAAAAATTTAATCAAAATCGTTAGAGCTTTTTTGAGAAAAAAAAATTTGGTGTTTTGATCACTATGATAACTATAGTTAACTTTCGATGCATTTTGTTCAAACCCTTATTTTGGCGTCACATGGTGACCTGCTGGCGAGATATCAAGTTTGAGCTGATTTGGTACAGTGGTTTTCTCTAAAAATCGTTCACAGTCACACACACACAGACCATTTTCCCAAATAGTGTTTTTCGGACTCAGGAGGGTCTGAAACGTAACGATCTGAAGAAAACTCAAAAATTTTTTCTCACCCGATTACATAACTTTCCTTTCTTCTTCGTAGAGCCAAGGAAAGTAAAAAACGTTGCAAATTATCACACAACGGTTCATTTTTCTCTTGCACACATTGACGTAGTCTTGCACCTCCGAGACCCATCCCATTCGATTCAGCATCGAGAAATACCAGTAAATCGTACGAAACATGATGTGGCTACAACCGAACGACGAAAATAAATATTCCAGACGCCCGTAGGCTATTGGCACAATGTGGCGGGTGGTTTTAATGAGACGGGAGGGATACAAACGATGAAACGATTACATTTGCAGTAATTATTGTCCCGCGAGCTCTTTCAATTAGCAGACTTTTGCTCACTATAATTACTATCATTTCACTATTCTCCACCTAGACGCAGTCGTACACCTATGAGAAGTTGTCCATTCGACCCATCATCTAAAAATACTTGGAAAACGATCCCGAACACGGCGTATTTGCGATAAAATGCCCCAATTGCGTGTTTGTTAATTTTTTAAACCATTTTGTTGTTCGAGCTTCTTATGGTCTTCGTTCGATATAATGGCCGTGCAGGCGGGCTCAACTGGACACCAAATGGGTTTTTTGTGCGAAAGAACGGATTTTTTCAGATCACAAACGTCCCGGGCGGCGGACGGACACTGCAGATTTGCAATCCCGATGTCTTGAAACGTTAAGTATCAAGTTTAAAGGGAGGGTTGTAAAAACATTCTCCGTTTTCATCCATTGGAAATCTGTCGGCAACGCGTCACACAACTACACAGCGTCGGAAATTTAGAAGTTCGCTGTACCATTTTATAAAATAGAAACGTGCAGGTATTTGTAAGCAAAAGTAACAAAGTGCGAATAACGACAATCAACTTTCCGCAACCCCGTACGAGCCCCGTATTCTCGTTCAACGCATTTCTACAGATCTACAGAAATACGCATTCGGAGCAAAATTTTGGTACTAGTCAGCAGAAAACCCTCCATAAATTTGATCAAAACCGTTAGAGCCGTTTTCGTAAAAAATTAGAAAACTTACTATACTACAGAACGGTCAGTGTATTTTAGCCCTTTTCGATGCGATTTTCAAACAAATTATTTGGGTTGGGCCTGGCAATGTCGATGAAGTACACTGCTTTATTTTTACTTTCCGCTACCCGAAAGAAAGAAAAGTATATTAATCGGCCCAAAATAAAAAAAAAAAAAATTTGGGTTTTCTTCAGATCTTTACGTTTTGAGGCCTACTGAGTCTAAAAAACCTAATTTCGGCGCGTGGTGCATGTGTATGTGTGTGCGTGTGTGTCTGTAGTTCGATTTGCGGGAGAACGGCTGATCCGATTGAGCTGGTTCTTTTTTTGTTTTCTCCGTTATTTTTTTTAGACACCAAAATGAGGTTATGGACGATTTCGGCCGATGGGAAAGGGGGGGGGGGACGAAAATGTACCAAAAACTAGGGTTTTTCGCATTTTTCTCAAAAACGGCTAAAACGATTTTGATTAAACTTTCAAATTATCTTCTACTAATCAATACCTAACTTTTCTTCTCCATATCCATGAAAATACGGTGAACGGAGATATAGGCCTATGAAGCAAAAATAGGTTTTTTACGCTTTTTGGCAAAACGGCTTCAAGGATTATCACCAAACTTTAGAGATGTTTTCAAATAGTTAATACCTACATATTGTTCTCGATAAATGTTCCTGTGACGGTCCATTGAACAGAGATAAACATCAAAATGTGTCGAAAATAACGTTTTTTCGAACATTTCCGTAAATTTCAGGATAACTTATTCACCAGATGTGATAAATCCTAATGGAGTGTCTTTTAGTCATCCATACCAACATTTCGTACTCCATAATTATTTCTGTATATATATTTTGAACGGAGATATAAGCCAAGTTAACTCAGATAAGGAGATTTGTCGAATATTAATTCATCGGTATTCCAATTTTCTCAAAAACGGCTCTAACGATTTCGATCAAACTTTCGGAGTACTCTCAGCTAACTAGTCCCAACATTTTGTACTGCATAAATGTTTCTGTAAAAATGCGTTGAACGAAGATATAGCACCCGCATATGTAGCTGGTGTTCGAACTTAAATGGGTGGCGAAAAGTTGTGTGTTGCTACGCACCAGATATTTACATTCCGCTACCCAGCGGGGGTGTAAATAAATATCTGGTGCGTTGCAACACACAACTTTCCTTAGCTCTACAACAATTCACTTTGTACATGGCTAATTCTATTTAATCAATTCATTTATCACTCAGTTAATTTGAACTTGGTCAAACAACGCTTTACGGCAGCAGGAAGCGGTAGCGCTTACAGTTCCAGATTTTATTGTGCTGCTCGTACTCATTGCAGGACCAATATTGAGCAATCAGTACAAAGATAATTAATGAGGCTGTACACAGACATTTTTTGAAGAACGATAGTAATTACTTTTGCAGAGTTGTTGGGTAAACACTTTTAGAACTAGTAGTAAGCGAAACGGCAGTAGTTGAAATTCAGGAATTTCTGAAGTGAGCCTCATGTATCTCATGGGCGTTTTTAAACACTCACCCTTTAGGTATTGGCTTGGACTACAATACCAATTTTTTTAAACTCTTTACAAGAATTCCAGCGGAGTTTATAAGGAAAAAACTGCGCGAAAAACGCTTTTGGTCGAAAATTTTGATAATTTATTGTGCTGCTCTCGTCATTTTCCCACGAATGAGAATTTTATAGTATCATTGCCTTATTGAGAGCTACCAATAAAAAAAAATTTAATTAAAATCGTTAGAGCCGTTTTTGAGAAAAAAAATTTGGTGTTTTGATCACTATGATAACTATAGTTAACTTTCGGTGGATTTTGTTCATACCCTTATTTTGGCGTCCCATAGTGACTTCCGGGCTAGGTATCAAGTTTGAGCTGATTTGGTACGGTGGTTTTCTCTAAAAATCGTTCACACACACACAGACCATTTTCCCAAATAGTGTTTTTCGGACTCAGGGGGGTCTGAAACGTAAAGATCTGAAGAGAACTCAAAATTTTTTTTTCAGTCGATTACATAACTTTCCTTTCTACTTCGTAGAGCAAGGAAAGTAAAAAGTTGGGTTGTCTTCAGATCTTCACGTTTTGAGGCCTGTTGTGTCTTTGAAATCTCATTTCCGCGCGTTGTGTGTGCGTCTGTAGTTTAATTTGCGAGTGAACGGCTGAACCGATTGAGCTGATTCTTGTTAGTTATGTTCGCGATTTTTCGTAGACGCGAAAATACGGGTATGGGCGATTCCTATCGATGAGAAAAGGGAATGAGGGTCGAGTACAATGATCCCCCACCATCCTCTGGTAAATTTGATGTTACGCCGGTAGCGCCTTCAACAGATTTCTGCAAAAACTAGTTTCTTGAAAACTCGCAGTTGGTTCAAAATCGACACAACCGTTTTTACAATATACCGAAAATCCGTAATGTGAAAAAGTGCCATTAATTTCACGATAGCTCGGTTTTCCGTGCGTGGAAAATTTACTTTCGGAAACGTTTAAATTGTGGAGTGTAGCACCTTTTGTTGTGAAAGTGGTGCGCTAAGCTATTCTAAGCTATTTTTACTCGAATTTCTATAAGAATGTTTTGAAACGTTTTTGCTTATCGCGTCAGCATTAGTTGCTAATTTCAGAACAAGTTGACGATCCACTCAACATTGCTCATTAGACGCGTGACTTGAACTTTTTTTTCGGACAGATACGATTCTCACAGTGTGAAGCGGATGAATTAATCGCATCTCAGGTTTTGTTCGGTCGCAGTTGCTGGCTGTGAAGTGAATCAGACGTTAGGTAAATAGACCAGAGAGATAAGGCTCTTGGCACAGTTCGGACGAGACGATTTTCGTAAAATTCTTGACCTTCTTGCGATAGGCGTCGTGTGCCAGCGTTGCAAATTATCACGAACGAGGAGGGAGATTGAACGTTCTGAGGGGAATGTAGCGAAGGTACAGATATCAGCTTGAGGCTCTAGCAGGACTGTCAGGAGACCCCGCATAGTCTGTACTGATGCAAACGCCGGATCACAATTGTGGGGATCCCCGACCCTTTATTTGGACGGGCGAGGCGTGTATAGAGTTGCTCACTTGGTTGTTGTCAACGACCCCATGACTGAGGCGACCTATGATGGGCCGGGAGGAGGGCAGTGCATAGCCGTCACAGCTGTGTCTCACACCCTGCTACTCAAATTGCAGGGTTGGCGAGTCGTACCAGGTGCAACGCAGAGCGATCACATGGTTATTGACTTTGCCATCGCAGATGACAACATCCTCCGCAAAGACACGTATGAAAAGCGATTCCACACAAAATGGGGATGTTGGTTTGGGCAAACGAACTTAGCAGCATTGACTGCTACAAAGCTAGCCTTTGACCATTTTGCTGAGTTTGCTAAGAAGGTGATGGCTAAGAAACGTGGTCATAGTTGATCTGTCCTTTTGAAACTTGCCGCCCAAGTAAATAGTTAGATCAGGTAGGAAACCAGATTAAGAACTCCTCCCACACGGAACGGGATTCTTCACGTGGTCACACACGGGCAACAACTCTCTACCGGGAGACTGCCTAACGACCAAATCCTTGCCCTACCTCCGCAGGTCTGAGTTCAGTGGATGCTGCAGGAGCCGGCCTCTGGCACATTAGCGAAACCGCAACTTCCATGACTGATATCAAACGCAACTGATGCCGTCGAGGGTTTAGGAACAATCATCAAATAAGGAAACGGACCTGTTCTCAAACGTGTCGCTACAGTCTTTTCCGAACTGGATGTTAGAAGATACTGGTGATTAACATGCAATAGGATCTTTGTTACAGCACGACCTCATCCCACAACTATAACGCTCACCATTCAAGAACGAATACCAAGTAACACAGGACTGTTTCCTTCTCAAAATGACTACTGTTCTTCAACTCATAAGAGAGTTGTATCTGTCGAAAGTCATGGAGGTTGCAGGCAATTTCGCTATCATGCAAGAGTCGACGCACTCCCTCAGCATCGACGAAACCCAGACCTGTGGAGGTACAGCAGGCGAACATTTAGCCAGTCTCTGCAGAGAGCTGTTGCTCTTGTTACTTTCCTTGGCTCTACGAAGTAGAAAGGAAAGTTATGTAGTGTGTATGTGAAGTGTGTGTGTGTATGTGTGTGTGTGTGTGTGTGTGTGTGTGTGTGTGTGTGTGTGTGTGTGTGTGTGTGTGTGTGTGTGTGTGTGTGTGTGTGTTCACCCTGCAGTCGGGGTCCAGAATACCGCTGACGTATTCCCTGCGTGTCGTATGAGCCGACTAAAAGGGAAAGCCGGGTGGGCCCAGCTTGAAAGACAACCTCACCTCTACGAGGTCCCCGCAGGATTACATCCAACGAGGCTTAACTGTGGCTGGGCGTCACAGTGTACTCTGTCGCCACACTGTGCTCACCCTGCAGTTGGGGGTCCAGAATTCCACTGCCGTACTCCCTGCGTGTTCGTATAAGCCGAACTAAAAGGGACACAACTTACACTTCATTCACATACATGACACACTGGGAACCCCCTACCTTTAGCTGGGATCGCAGTACACACCCCCCGCAGGAAGGGGACAGAATTCTCCTGCCGTATCCTCTGCGTGGTCGTTAAATCCGGCCTTAAAGGGGCTTAAAGCTCACGACACAGACACACACAACATATTCCAGATACAAAATACACTGCAACGGCTTGCGTGGCAGAACATATTGACTTAAAACACTCATAATGAGCGAAAGACAGTCCTGGAGGTAGCTCACTAACACCTTTGAGCGATCCCCTATATAGGTGCGGCCTTCGGAATGAGGAGGGGAAAAACCAGGTTTGAGCGTTCCTGGGGCGGCTGATAGCGTGTGTCCCGCTCACCACATCACCAGTGGCCGAGGGCTGACTCTGAGCAGCAGCCGAAAAATCCCTCATGCGTCTTAGTCCCGGTGGGTGGCCGGACTGGCAGCTGCGGCGCATGTGGGGGCCTCCCTTTGACCCTCAACGGACCAGCGAAAGGGGCTAGAATCAATATGCCTGACGGGGAGCTTCCAGGACACTGCCTCTCGAGCTCCTCTCGCTCATACCACTAACACACACAACAAATGAACTCACAAGGATACACTACACCAGTCTGCTTCTTTAATCTCCCCCCCCCCCTCAAAATTAGTAAAAACATGACTAAGTCAAATAACACAATTGCAGGTAATTATAACGCCACCTGCGCCTCTTCCTCGGGCTCGCCAAGCTCGACCCCTCCCTCTTCGGACGATGAGCAATCTACTCGTCGTCCAAACAAACAAGGGCGGAAAGAACCGGGCAAACCGCGTTCATCTCCCCCTTCTCCCCCTAGTAGCCCGGGCAACCCGGCTACTACAAGCACACGACACGCCGTTGACCCTAATCTGTCGGACATGGAGCAAATTTGCGCATATGTCCAAATCATCCACAGCCAGATGGCACGGATGAGGGTCAACGCGACAGGACCTATGCGGGACCTCATCACTAGTTGCCTCTTCGAAATTTCGAAGCTGGCTATAAAAGCTAATGCCCCCCCAACGACATCGCCCCCTGCCACTCCCCCCCTGCGGGAAACTGTGGCGGCTGTCGTGAGGGAAGAGCTGCGTAGGGCAATTGCCCAGCAGCCAGTGCCACCAGCCCCCCAAACTCAAGGACCTTCAATGAGCCAGGGTAGTACCCCAGGCCCCTCATATGCGGCAGTAGCCGCTACTGCGCCCTCCTCCCCCCCTCATGGAGCTGAGGCGGAATGGCAGTCTGCCAGGCCAGGAAGCGCAGGGGGAAGCGGAAACAGGCCCCAACTAAGCAGGCTGAGGGCAGCGCCCTGCCTACGCCTCTGCCCAAAAACAAGGGCAAAAGTAAAAATAAAAACAAAAATAAAAAGCCTCCACCGCTTGCCAAACTCCCCCCTAAAAACCCACGACAAAACGTGGTAGTGGTTAGGCATACATGTAAGGAAGGAGAGGCTGGTCCCTCCAACCCTGATACAATGGAAGCACTGATGCGGGGTGTCCCTGCTACGGACCTCCAAGCTCTAAGCGTCCGAGTGCTAGACATCCGCACCGCAGTAGGAGGTGGCGCCGTCATTGTGACGGAAACGCCAGAAATGGCCAAGGCGCTCACGAGCCACATTTCAACAAAAAAGGAGTTGAAGCTCCAAGCGTCAGCCCCCCTGGGTCGTTTCCCACGCCTGCTATTGTGCGACGTGCGGACTGATCTTCAAAAAGAGGACTTGGCCCAACAAGTTGTTGAGCACAACCCTGCGTTAGGCTTGCAGCCGCAGGATGTCAGGCCCCTCTTCACCAAACAGCGTGGAAGGCAGAAGGATTGGGTGATTGAGGTATCACCCAGCCTATACAAAAACTAGAGGGCAAGGCACCTCCAAATAGCCTGGCAGCGGTGCGCCATACGAAAGTACCAAGCCCCCACTCAGTGCTACAAATGCCAGCGCTATGGCCACCTGGCAGTGGCCTGTACAAGACCTGTTGTGTGCGCCTGGTGCGCCTTGCCACATCTGAGTAGGGAATGCAAGCGTGATGCCCCTCTCAAGTGTGCCAATTGCGTCGAACGCAAAATCCAACAGGTCTCACACTCTACACGAGACGCACGCTGTACCATTCGTCAGCGAGCGATTGCCCTCCAGGAGTCACGAGTAGATTATGAATAGGTCAAAAACAGTTCGAATCCTTCAGCACAACACAAATAAGAGTTGCCCAGTTATGGCTGAGTTGCTGCAAAATGCACTCAAGAAACGCTGCAGTGTCCTCGCCATACAGGAACCATACATAGGATCCAAAACCCTTGGTCTGGGATCGCAGGCACGAGTGGTGACTGGAGCAAGAACGGGAGCCAAGGCAGCAGTAGCCTGCATCGACCCGTCCATTGACATGCTCGCACTCACCCACCTGAACAGCCAGCACTTGGCCGCTGTGCTCATCCGAGCCGGTGGCTTTGAGCTGGTTGTAATATCATTTTACAGGCAATTTGGCGCACCAGTTGCCAACAGCCTTGAACCACTCGAGCGGGCTCTAGCAGGCCTATCAGGACGACCCTGCGTAGTCTGTGCTGATGCAAACGCCAGATCACCATTGTGGGGATCCCCAACCCTGGACAGGGCGGGCGAGGCGTATATAGAGCTGCTCACCAGGTACAACTTGGTTGTTGCCAACGACCCCATGACTGAGGCGACCTATGATGGTCCAGGAGGAAGGTCGTGTATAGACGTCAAAGCCGTGTCTCACACCCTGCTACTCAAATTGCAAGGTTGGCGAGTCGTACCAGGTGCAACGCAGAGCGATCACATGGTTATTGACTTTGCCATCACGGATGACAACATCCTCTGCAAAGACATGCGTGAAAAGCGATTCCGCACAAAAAATGCTGACTGGCCACAATTCTGTAGGGTACTGGAAGGTGAACTGCGTGCCGCAGACACCGACCTAATAGCGCAAGCATCCACACCTGAAGAGGTGGACAGCAAAGTGGACACATTTACCACAGCACTGCACTCTGCTGGGCTCTCTGTACTTGGCCAACAGAAGCACAGGGCGATCAAAGTCCCATGGTGGACTGAGGAACTTAATCCCCTCAAGCAAAGTGCAAATAGAGCCAGAAGGATGTACCAAAACACTCGTGACACTGATGCCAGAGCAACACTCCGAACTGCCTTCATCCAAGAGAAGAAGGCCTTCCACCGCGCCATCAAACGAGCCAAACGGCAAGGCTGGCGAAATTTTGTGGAAGCGGAGAGCTCTGAGAACCCCTGGGGCAGACACTACAAGTCCTCCATAGGAAAAGCAAACGTAGAGCAAGTCTTAGCTGCGATGCAAAATGAGTCAGGCTGGGCCTGCAGCATCGAAAGCTCACTGGAAACCCTCCTTGAGAAGGCGTTCCTAGATGACCAAGTAGCTCGAGACACTGAAGCCCAGAGGACAGCAAGGGAGCTGATCATGGACCCTCCGAACGAGCCCGACATCCCATTGTGGACAACAGGCGACCTCGGCAGGGCCCTTGCGACCTTAAAGCCCAACAAATCCGCCGGGCCAGACAAAATAGAAAGCAATATGCTAAGGAAGGCTGAGCGGACAATCTCCAGCGGTCTCCTTAATTTATTTAATGACTGTCTGCAGGTCGGACAGTTCCCCACTCAGTGGACATCTGCGCGTGTTGTCACTCTTCAAAAGGAAGGAGACCGCAATCAGTCAGACCCGCGATCATGGAGACCACTCAGCCTTCTTTCCATATTAGGCAAAACACTAGAAATCTTGATGTTGCAGTCCCTCGAAGGAGTCTTTGGCGCACCCTCACAGGCAGGCAATACGGGTGTACCAAAGGAAGGTCCACGCAGGATGTCATTGTAGAGATTCGGCGTGTTTCCCTGCTGGCACCGGCTAAGTACGTCGTAGCAGTTCTGATTGACATCAGAGGAGCGTTTGACAACCTTTGGTGGCCAGCGCTCCTTAATGAGCTTAAAGGTAGGGAATCCCCGCAACCTGTACTCGCTCGTCAGAAGTTACCTGACAGACAGAACTGCTACGATCGAAAGTAGGCATGTCTCCGTCCGGAGAAAGATTGAGAAGGGGTGCCCACAGGGCTCGGTCCTAGGACCAGCACTCTGGAATGCCTTCTTCGAAGGTCTTCTCAGGAAACTCATGGAGACTGACTGCGAGCCGTACGCCTATGTGGATGACTTGACTGTGCTGATCTTTGCAGAGTCAGTCCGCCAAATTGAAGAAAAAACTCACCATGTGCTCCGCACTGTCAACCAATGGTGCGAGCATGTCAAGATGCAGGTGGCTGAGGAAACAACCCAGCTAATCCTCTTGAAGGGGAAAGTGAATAATCCACCCACAATACGCTTTGGCAGCCACAGGCTCCTTCTTGAAAAGCACGTCAAGTATTTAGGAGTGAATATAGGTGAGAGGTGGGGTTTCAACCAACACCTCCAGTCCCTTAAAGGCACTACCATTGCAAGGTTTGCCTCACTGCGTGCCATTAGCAAGGCCACTTGGGGTGTGTGTTACCACGACACCATCCTCATGTATAAGGCCATCTATTTAGGTGTGATTGGCTACTGCCCCGTTGTCTGGGGTAGCAAACTAACAGTCAATCAAAAGAGAGTATTGGCCCAATCCCAGAGAGCTGCGCTCCTGTGGATCACCAAGGCCTACAAGACTGTATCAACGGAAGCACTCCAGGTGATCACTGGTCAGTTACCAGTTGATTTGGCTGTCGAGTGCATGATTGACAAGTGGAGAGTGAAACGGAGCTTCCCCGCTTTGGGCTGAACTCCGTGCGGATCTCACCACAGAACAGAAACTTGCCGCCATCGATGAATGGGCTCTAGAGAAATGGCAAGCGAGATGGGAATCCTCGTCAAAAGGACGTGATACGTATGAGTTCTTCCCCAACATCCGTGAACGTCTTTCTAGAAAATGGGTTGAGCCAGACCACTGGACGAGTCAGTTCCTCACGGGACATGGTGACTTCAATGCGCGGCTCCACTTCTTTTCCCTGAAAGACTCTCCATTATGCACGTCTTGTGCCTCCAGTGCGGAGGAAACAAGAAACCACGTGCTGCTCCACTGTAGTTTCTACAACAGTGAGCGACGGTTGTTGGTAGGGCAAACGAACTTAGCAGCATTGACTGCTACAAAGGAAGCCTATAACCATTTTGCAAAGTTCGCAAAGAAGGTGATGGCTAAGAAACGTGGTTATAGTTGATCTGTCCTTTTGAAACTTGCCACCCAAGTAAAAAGTAAGATCAGGTAGGAAACCAGATTATGAAATACTCCCAGATGGTACGGGATTCCTCAGGTGGTCAACCTCCGCGCGGTAACACACGGGCAACAGCTCTCTACGGTGAGACTGGCTAAGACCAAATACCTGCCGTACCTCCACAGGTCTGAGTTCGGTGGATGCTGCAGGGGCCGGCCTCTTGCATATTAGCGAAACCGCAACTTCTATGACTGATATAATCCTCGTCGAGGGTTTAGGTACAGTCACCAAATAAAGAAACAGACCTGTGTGTGTGTGTGTATGTGTGCCTGTGAACGATTTTTAGAGAAAATGACCGTATCAAATCCACTCAAACTTGATATCAAGCCTGGAGGTTACCATGGGACGCCAAAATAAGGGTATGAACAAAACCCACCGAAAGTTAATTATAGTTATCATAGTGATCAAAACGAAAATAATTTTTTTCTCGAAAACAGCTCAAACGATTTTGATTAAATTTTTTATATTGGTAGCTCTCAATATGACAACCATACCATAAAATTCCCATTCATGGGAAAATGACGAGAGCAGCACAATAAATTATCGAAACTTTCGACGAAATCGATTTTAGCGCGGTTTTTAGAGAAAACAATCGTACCAAATCAGCTGAAACTTGATGTCTAGCCTACAGGTTACCATGAGACACCAAAATAAGGGTATGTGCAAAATCCACAGAAATTTAACTATAGTTATCATAGTGATCAAAACACCAAAATTTTTTTCCCGAAAACGGCTCTAACGATATTGATTAAATTTTTATATTGATAGCTATCAATAAGGGAATTATATCATAAAATTCCCATCCGTGGGAAAGTGACGAGAGCAGCACAATAAATTATCAAACTTTTCGACGAAAAGCGTTTTTAGCGCAGTTTTTTCCTTATAACCTCCGCTGGAATGTTAGTAGAATGTTAAAAAAAATTGGTATTGTAGAGCAATCCAATACCTAAAGGGTGAGTGTTTACAAACGCTCATGAGATACATGGGGCTCACTCCAGAAATTCCTGAATGTCAACTACTGCCGTTTCGCTTACTACCAGTTCTAAACGTTTTTACCCAATAACTCTGCAAAAGTAATTACTATGCTTCTTCAAAAAATTCGTGTTTACAGCCTCATTAATTATCTGTGTACTAATCGCTCAATAAAGGTCCTGGAATGAGTACGAGCAGCACAATAAATTCCAGAACTGTAGGCGCTACCGTTTCCTGCAGCTGTGACGTGTTGTTTGTCCAAGATCAAAGGCCATGTACAAAGTGAATTGTTGTAGAGCTAAGGAAAGTTGTGTGTTGCAACGCACCAGATATTGTTATCATGTGGGGTCCACACCATCTGGCAGGAGTTCTTAATCTGGTTTCCCACCTGGTCTTTCCCGGATATTTTCAGGTTTTCAGTGAGCAGAAAGTCAAGTTCCATTGGGAAGCAACAATCTGCTGTTTTGTCAAGTGGTGTATTGTATTGTATCATGCAGCTTAGAAAGCTCAGAAAAAATTGCACTGCGGAGGTCAGGCGATTTCAGCGTCCTTGAATAAAAACCTCGGTCGCCTTAATTTCTGTCCTCCTAAGAACACGTAAAATTGTCAACAACCCTGGACGCCACTCCTTTCAAATTACCGTTGAATCCCCTGTATACGCAATTACTCAGGACCACCCATCAGCTACGAGGAAGCGTTTTGCAGAAGAACGATGAGACAGGAATTGTGGAAGGAGCGTCGAAAGGGCTGAATCTGGGACCAGTGATGGGCTACAGATACAGCCACTATATCTGGATGTTTTTGCAGTTACAGCAGTAGCTATAGCTGTTCCCTGGGGACGCTGCAGTAGCTGTAGCTGCCTAACTAGCTTGTAGTTGGTAAAAACGTTTCCGAAAAAATTGCTGCAAGTAATATATTTTTACTGTCCTTGCTCTACGAAGTAGAAAGGAAAGTTATGTAATCGGCTGAAAAAATATTTTTGAGTTCTCTTCAGATCTTTACGTTTCAGACCCCCCTGAGTCCGAAAAACACTATTTGGGAAAATATTCTGTGTGTCTGTGTGTCACTAAAGTTTGTCTGTGAACGATTTTTAGAGAAAACCACCGTACCAAATCAGCTCAAACTTGATATCTAGTCGGAAAATCACTATGGGACGCCAAAATAAGGGTATGGACAAAATCTACCGAAAGTTAACTATAGTTAGCATAGTGATCAAAACACCAAATTTTTTTTCTCAAAAACGGCTCCAACGATTTTGATTAAATTTTTTATATTGGTAGCTCTCAATAAGACAATTATACCATAAAATTTCCATTCGTGGGAAAATGACGAGAGCAGCACAATAAATTATCAAAATGTTCGACGAAAAGCGTTTTTGCCGTGGTTTTTTCCTTTTAAACTCCGCTGGAATGTTAGTAGAATGTTAAAGAAAATTGGTACTGTAGTCCAATCCAATACCTATACGGTGAGTATTTAAAAACGCTCATGAGATACATGGGGCTCACTCCAGAAATTCCTGAATTTCAACTACCGCCGTTTCGCTTAATACCTGTTCTAACAGTTATTACCCAATAACTCTGCAAAAGTGATTACTATCCTCCTTCAAAAAATCCGTGTTTACAGCCTCATTAATTATCTGTGTACCAATTGCTCAATAATGGTCCTGCAATGAGTACGAACAGCACAATAAAATCTGGAACTATAAGCGCTACTGCTTCCTGCTGCCGTAAAGCGTTGTTTGACCAAGTTCAAATGAAGTGAGTGATAAATGAATTGATTAAATAGAATTAACCATGTACAAAGTGAATTGACGTAGAGCTAAGGAAAGTTGTGTGTTGCAACGCACCAGATATTTTATTGATTACTTTTCACCACTGTAGTAATTTACATTTAATTTATTATTTTTAACCGCTGCAGCAATTAACTTTTAATGGAATACTTTTAACTCCAGTTGTAATTTACGTTTACTTTTGGTCGAGTAGCCGTCATTGTTGCTAGCTACACCCAACTCCGTTTGGATACACACAATGCTAATATAATAAAATATCAGGTGCGCCACGTCACACGACATTCCTCAGCTTTACGTAGATTCCCAGGTTTACATGACTTTTGCTACTTATTCAGTTTATTTATTTCGCTGGGTAAAACGTCATGGTAGCAAAAAGCGGTATTCTAAGAGCTCCCGAATTAATGTTGCAGCTCGTACAAACACACTGACCATCATTCAGCAATTTTTACACCGAGTATTGATGAGGCTGTAGACAGAATTTTTTGAGAAGGGTGATAATCGTATTTCCAGCGTTATCGGGTAAAGTTTTAGAAATGGCCGTAAGTGAACAGGTGGTGGTTCTGGAGTAGCCCCTGTATCTCTTATGAGCGTTATCTTACAGGCTCATGGTAAAGGTACTTAGTTGGAATGCAATCTCAATTTTCAACTACTGCAGTAATTGACTTTTAATTGAATACTTTGAACTACTGCAGTGAGTTACTTTTATTTGATTATTTTTACGTACAGCCGTAATTTACTTTTACTTCCAATCGAGTAGCTGTTATGAACGTCGGTGCAACGAACAGTGTTGTATCAATTGGCGATTTTCATAGTGACAGTAACAATGAACGTCTAGCTGAGAATAACTACAACGTCATAGAGACACCAAGGCGACCTGACGGCTGCATATCTGCGCAGTTCGCTGCAGTCTCATTCAAATGGATATTCCGCGTAAAAGGAGCATTGTGTGAGCGTAAGGTTGACAATGTAGAAATGTCACCTCAGAACTAAAACGGGAACCATGCGAAATGGTTTCGCTTTGTGCAAAATAAAGTGTTATTTTGAAATGTGTCTACAATATATGCGGACGACCTTTGGCTCATCTCTGAAAGATCGCGAAGCAAATGCTAATGAAGAGGTTCAAGATGAAGCGACAATAGAAAATGAATAATGGAGTAGGTTTTGAGTTCATGAGCAGAGGGACCTATTCGTCTAACAAATAAAGATACACAAGAGCCGCGAAAACTTGAAATATTTTTAGCGCAGCGGGAAAACTGAAGATTAGTTCGTAGTTGAGGTCGACACGAGACAAAGGAAGGTCGAGCAATGTAACCAAATGGCCCTACCACGTGGCAAAACTGCCCTCCACCATCCTGAATGGAAAGTGACATCACATCGCTTTCATTTTAGTTTATTCGCCAATAATAGTTAAAAAAACACCACTCTTTCACACTCTTACGAGGGGTTACAATAATATTTCAATTCCTCGCGTTAGTTTCTAGAAGAAATATACAGTTCCGGAATGTATGGTGCTACTCGCGCCCTGAAAATCATTGGGCGATTGGTACAAAGAGAAATGATGAGGCTGTAGACACAATTTTTTTACTTTCCGCTACCCGAAGGGAAGGAAAGTATAGTAATCGGCCCAAAAAAAAAATTTGGGTTTTCTTCAGATCTTTACGTTTCAGACCCTACTGAGTCTAAAAAACCTAATTTCGGCGCGTGGTCCGTGTGTGTGTCTGTAGTTCGATTTGCGGGAGAACGGCTGAACCGATTGAGCTGGTTCTTTTTTTGTTTTGTTCGTTATTTTTTGTAGACACCAAAATAAGGTTATGGACGATTTCGGCCGATGGGAAGGGGGGGGGGACGAAAATGTACCAGAAACTAGGGTTTTTCGAATTTTAATCAATACCTAACTTTTCTACTCCATACATATCTCCATGAGAATACGGTGAACGGAGATATGGGCCCCTGAAGCAAAAATAGGTTTTTTACGCTTTTTGGCAAAACGGCTTCAGCGATTTTCACCAAACTCACAGGATGTTTTCAAATAGTTAATACCTACATAATCTTCTCGATAAATGTTCCTATGACGGTCCATTGAACAGAGATAAAAATCTAAATGGGTCGAAAATAACGTTTTTTCTAACATTTCCGTGAATTCCAGGGTAACTTTTTCACCAGATGTGATAAATCTTAATGGAGTGTCTTTAAGTCACCCATAGCCACATTTCGTTCCCCATAATTATTTCTGTATATATATGTTGAACGGAGATATAAGCCAAGTTAACTCAGAAAAGGAGATTTGTCGAATATTAATTTATCGGTATTCCAATTTTCTCAAAAACGGCTCAAACGATTTCGATCAAACTTATGGAGTACTCTCAGCTAACTAGTCCCTACATTTTGTTACGCATAAATGTTCCTGTAAAAATGCGTTGAACGAAGATATAGCACCCGCCTATGTAGGTGGTGTTCGAACTTAATGGGGTGGCGGAAAGTTCTGTGTTGCTACGCACCAGATATTTTTTTAGAAGGATAATAATTACTTTTCCAGAGTTTTCGGGCATAAACATTTAAAAATTGTGGTAAACGAAACTGAAGACTTTTTTACTTTCCTTGGCTCTACAAAGTAGAAAGGAAAGTTATGTAATCGGCTGAAAAAAAAATTTTGAGTTCTCTTCAGATCGTTACGTTTCAGACCCTCCTGAGTCCGAAAAACACTATTTGGGAAAACGGTCTGTGTGTGTCACTAAAGTGTGTCTGTGAACGGTTTTTGGAGAAAACAACCGTATCAAATCAGCTCAAACTTCATATCTCGCCCACGGGTTACAGTGGGACGCCAAAATAAGGGCATGAGCAAAATCCACCGAAAGTTAACTATAGTTATCATAGTGATCAAAACACCAAATATTTTTTTTCTCAAAAACGGCTCCAACGATTTTGATTAAATTTTTTATATTGGTAGCTCCCAATATGGCAACTATACCATGAAATTCCCATATATGGTAAAATGACGAGAGCAGCACAATAAATTATCAAAATTTTCGACGAAAAGCGTTTTTAGCGCAGTTTTTTCCTTATGAACTCCGCTGGTATTTTCGTAGAATGTTAAAAAAAGTTGGTATTGTAGTCCAATCTAATACCTAAAGGGTGAGTGTTTAAAAACGCTCATGAGATACATGGGGGTCACTCCAGAAATTCCTGAATTTCAACTACTGCCGTTTCGCTTACTACTAGTTCTAAAAGTGTTTACCCAACAACTCTGCAAAAGTAATTACTATCGTTCTTCAAAAAATTTATGTTTACAGCCTCATTAATTATCTGTGTACTGATTGCTCAATATTGGTCCTGCAATGAGTACGAGTAGCACAATAAAATCTGGAACTGTAAGCGCTACCGCTTCCTGCTGCCGTAAAGCGTTGCTTGACAAAGTTCAAATTAATTTCGTTCAATTCAACTCAATGAAAATGATCCGCAAATGGTTATTTAGACTTGCGAGACAATCTCATAGGTTAAGTAAAAGAAGATTCGGCCTAGAACGATACTGGACACCCGTATTTTTCTCAAACCTAAATGGTTTGAAAGTGGGATGAGAATAAGGATGAACTTTGATCAGATCTTCACGTTTTAAGGCCTCCTCCATCGGGAACACCTAATTTTGGTGCGCGATCCGTGACTGCGGAGAGCATTTGCTTGTTTTCTACAACCACCGTTGTGGAAATACACTTAGTGAAAGAAGCGAAAAGAAATACTTTTTGGTCAATAGCTACGATTACGTATTGTACACGACACATGTGCCTCTTACAGTCCATAGACCGGGGATACAATTTTAAAACGTGCAAAGGTGGGGTTTTATTTAAATGTAGCGAATTTCCCTCGATTATAGATGCTGAATTGACTGTGAACCATATGACGGAGTGTCTTAAAGTGGCCGATAAATACTATTTGTTGCTCGTACCAGTATCTCCCTGTCGAACGGAGGTAACATTAACATTCTTAAAAGCGACTGTAACGGTTTCGATCAAACTCATGAAGTATTTACAGACTACAAGTTCAATCACTGCAGATTCTCCCATTCTCCGTGAGAGAGTTTCAATCAAAATACTCTCGAATTAACTGAGGGCGACGAAGAAAGTTGTGAAATGCTCGGCTCCAAATATTTTTGTAACATTCCGTATTAGTCGAAAGTTGTAGCTCGGGAACTTTTCAATTTGGCCTCGTGACGGGTAGAGCTTAGCTTGTTGAATTGGCCCTTTCCACAACATTAGGTACCCCAGAATGAATCCTATCGAGAAAACAGCTAAACGCGTTGGTCAAGACAATGATAATAGCGCGCATCCCCGAATTTTGCGAGCTGCGCAACAAGTATTTGACCGTTATTTATTAAACTTATGGAATCACCAACAGAAGTTTTGTGTTTTTTTCACGATCGTGCGAGTCGAGCTGGAATTATGAGAATAAAAGTAGAAAACGTATTTTCGTCGACGTGTTTGATTACATTATTTTATTGTGTTGCACTCGTAATTCTTCCAGAGATGATCATTTTACGACATTCTTTAGTTATTGGAAACTTGAACGGAGACAAGTTTGTTAAAATGTTTACAACCTTTTTTGAGAAAAACGTTTTTCTTTTTTATCGCCTCGATAACTGCTAGTTTTGTGTAGGCTTTTCCAACAAACTTCTCGACGTTTTGTTAGTGTAATTGTCAAAAACTTATATAATTTCTTCAAGTTCTGCGCTTTTTACTTTCCTTGGCTCTACGAAGTAGAAAGGAAAGTTATGTAATCGGCTGAAAAAAAATTTGAGTTTTCTTCACATCTTTACGTCTCAGACCCTCCTGAGTCCGAAAAACACTATTTGGGAAACTGGTCTGTGAGTCTGTGAACGATTTTTAGAGAAAACCACCGTACCAAATCAGTTCAAACTTCATATCTCGCTTGCAGGTTATCATGGAACGCCAAAATGAGGGTTTGAACAAAATCCACCGAAATTTAACTATAGTTATCATAGTGATCAAAACACCAAATATTTTTTTTCTCAAAAACAGCTATAACGATTTTGATTAAATTGTTTATATTGGTAGCTTTTAATAGGATAATCATACCATAAAATTCCCATTTGTGGGAAAATGACGAGAGCAGCACAATAAATTATTAAAATTTTCGACGAAATCGATTTTAGCGCCGTTTTTAGAGAAAACAATCGTACCAAATCAGCTGAAACTTGATGTCTAGCCTACAGGTTACCATGGGACGTAAAAATGAGGGTATGGGCAAAATCCACCGAAATTTAACTATAGTTATCATAGTGATCAAAACACCAAATTTTTTTCTCAAAAACGACTCTAACGATTTTGATTACATTTGTTACATAAATAGCTCTTAATAAGATAATTATACCATAAAATATCCATTTGTGGGAAAATGACGAGAGCAGCACAATAAATTATCAAAATCTTCGATGAAAAGCGTTTTTAGCGCAATTTTTATCCTTATAAACTCCGCTGGAATTTTTGTAGAATGTTAAAAAAAATTGGTGTTGTAATTAAATCCAATACCTAAAGGGTGAGTGATAAAAACACTAATGAGTTACATGGGGGTTACTCCAGAAATTTCTCAACTAGTGCCGTTTCGCTTACTACCAGTTCTAACAGTTATTACCCAATAACTCTGCAAAAGTAATTACTATCCTTCTTCAAAAAATTTGTGTTTACAGCCTCATTAATTATCTGTGTACCAATTGCTCAATAATGGTACTGCAATGAGTACGAGCAGCACAATAAAATCTGGAACTGTAGCGCTACCGCTTCCTGCTGCCGTAAAGCGTTGTTTGACCAAGTTCAAATTAACTGAGTGATAAATGAATTGATTAAATAGAATTAGCCATGTACAAAGTGAATTGTTGTAGAGCTACGGAAAGTTGTGTGTTGCAACGCACCAGATATTTTGCGTTACTATGTATGAGCCGCAATACTAATATGTGATGAGAAGTAGGTATTTCTCCGCGATGTCGTGTTTGAATTCTAACGGGTTTCTTTAGTGCTCTGTGATTTATGTAATAACACATCATAATACAATGTATGAGATGTAATAGTCATGTGACGAGACGTGTAAGTACTTCGCAACGAGATGCGGTAGAAATCATCAATAGATAGTACGCGATGAGATTTGATAGCACTCATAGATGAGAATATCGGTACTTAGCAATGCAACGCGATAATACTCTATAACTAGACATATCGGTACTTCTCAATGAAATGGGATAGTACTCTATAGTACTATATTGTGATATTACTATGCGAGGAGACAAAATAGTACTCGCCCATATAGTGCATGCGATGTGACAAAGCTCTGTGAGCAGACGAGATAGTTTCCTGTGATATATTTATTGTACGCAACGTGATACTCCACGCTGTGATGAAACGAGATAGCAACCAGGGATATTATGTACGCAATTTAATAGTGCTCTGTGATGAGATTTGATAGTACTGCACGATGAGCATATCGAGGCTTAACAATGAAATGTGATAGTACTCAGTGGCGAGACGTAAGTGTTTCACAATTAAATGTGACTTAATAGTAATCTCTGATGAAATGCAAAAGTACTACTCAGTGATGTGATGAAATATTGCTTCATTACGTAATGTGTGAGGTGTAATATCATTCTGTGATGAGACGTGGGAGTACTTTGGGATATAACGATGATCTGTGATATGGTCTTGTGCTCGGTGATGGAATGTAGCATTAATCCATGATATATCGTTATAGTAAGGTAATACGTGTAGTTTGGGATGTGTTGTATGTGTAGTAAAATGTTTAATATGCCGTGATATATGCTTTTATAAGTTGTATGATATGTAAACTACGATGTGAAGTGATACAGACATTAATTATGAGTTGAACGTCTCTCTGATTAAATAAGTGCATTCTCATTGTACGAGATCAACTCTTTGATATATGTGATAGTACTTTGTGATGAGATTTAGTTGTAATATGTGATAAGATGTAATAGTATGTCTGCGGTGAGACATATAAGTGTAAGACATACTCTGTGATGTCTCTTAAAGTTAAACATGCCCATAGTGGGATAGAGAGAGAGAAGTACTACGCTCCGAAAAACACCCTTCAGGAAAATCGTCTGTGTGGATCTGTGAACGCGTTTGATATAAAACCTCTCTATCAAATCGACTCAAATTTATGCAGAGCTGTATTTAATGTTATGAGTCAAATCGGCTAAAAACTAACAATAGTTATCATAGTGATCAAAACACCACATTTTTCGTTTGTTTCAACGACTCTGGCGTCTTTAATTAAATAAGTACGAGCAGTTTCAAACAACACGATAATACCGTAAAATTCTCATCTTAGGCAAAATGACGAGAATAACCCAATAAATTATGAAAGATCTTGAAGATAACGATATGACGATGGCATTTTCTGTCCACATCATTGTGAAAGTCCAATGAACTACTTACACGATAAAGTAATCCGGAGCAACCTCAGATATTCTGGAATTCCAACCACCGCTGTTTAATTTACCACCATTTCTCACAGTTTTTACCTGATAAACAATAAATACGACCCTTCTCTGAAAAATCAAGATGATAGTCTCACAAATCCTGACAGACTGTCTGAAACGCCAAGTGCAAGAGGTCGTTTCTGCTTTTGGAAGCATTTTCTTTAGTTTGTAGCGAGGGCCTGAAGTGCAATCAATACGTTATAGTGTATTTGCCTGATTCTGCGTATTTTACAACGCGAGGCGATTCAGTGGGTTTGACTCGCTCGAGCGCGGTCAACAACGTGTTTCCCCATGTCGCATGGGTTTGAGGAAGTCAGTTGCTCGTCGAATCATCAGATTTGAAGTTTTTGGCAACTGAAATCCCCGTAAATCGCGAAGTTTCAGCGGAGAAAATTGAACGAAATGGGAGTGAGAGTTGAGTTCAGGATGTGAAACCGATCAAGCGAGTGCACGCAGCGTCGAGAACGTCACTTTTGAACCTTGCGCTTCTGTGTATGGAGCGGCGCCGCTAGAAATTCATACGACCACTCGTCCAACGTTAGCGTGCGTGAAATTAAACGAAATTCCCTCCGGAAAAAACTCGACTAAGTTCGAAGGGAATTGAGAAAAATGACAGTTGTTGGACAAAAATTGAATTTCCAACAGCGAGTCGCGTGGGATAAAATAAGTTGAGTTGGCAACTTACCGGCAACTGGATGTAGACGTGATTCCCGAGTTGAGGGTCGTTCAGAACCTTTGGAGGCAGAGGGCGTTTTTTGACGTACAGAAGTTTAGACGGGGTTCGGAAGTAGCGTTTGATGAGCCGTGCGACTACGAACACCGACCATAACAAGGCGAATGAGTACACAAACACGGCGCTCGCCGCTGGCAATACGTAGAGCCGGAAGAAGTACGCGGCTCGCTCGAGGTGACTCCTCTGTTGCTCCGCTATCTCGACCATCCCTTGGCTTGTGTCCGTTACTATCGGCAATGTCAACACTGTTCGAGCGATGGAGCTGATGTGCAGAATTGCAGTCCGTCAGATCCTCTTCTCCAGTCGTTTTCCACCTCCGCGAGGGCTTCCCCCACCGCCGACCAGAACGGAATTGCCGGGCGGGAGTTGGCCGCACCGGACTCCGATCCCCCGCTCCAGCCGACTACCGGCGAATCTGAAAACGAATTGCCGAATCGCGAACTGGCTCCTCAATTATCTGCTGCGAAGCATCACACAACTTTACTCAACCTCTGTAAAGCCATTCGCACTCCATCTTCGCTTAACGCATTTCTACGTTCATAGCGAACGAAATGTACATACTAGCCTGCTAAAATCACCCTGTGAGCGAGCCATTAAAATGAAACGCTGCAAATTATTACACAAGGGTTTATTATTCTCTTGCACAGCTTGACATAGTCTCCCACCTCGGTGGCCCATCCCATGCCAGCATCGGAAAATACCAGTAAGCCATACGAAACGACCTGACTACTACGAAAACTAAATATTCAAGGCGCCCGTAGGCAAATGCCACGACGTGACGCGTCGAGCTGATGGGTGGTGTGAGATCAGACAGCGATATTACGATACGGTATTCTTACCAGCTGTCACTTATGGAGCATCCAATTGGTAGAACAACCCCTCGCAGAATGAAAGGAACAGGGCAAATAGCGTCCAAACGGCCATCCTGGTTGGCATAACACGAGCACATTGAACAGCGTCAACGGCAGCCCTGCAAGTGATAGCAGGCTGCCCGCCATTGGCCCTGTTCCTGGACATGCAAGTGGCCAGAATAAAAATAACACAGCCGGACAGAACCTCCGTGGAAATAGAGCAGAGCTGAACAAGGCAGTTAGCGGGAAAGAGAAAAGCGAAGAGGCACAGGAATGGCTGATGGACAAATGGCAGGCCCCTTGGGAGAAAGAGCAAACAGGCAGGCACACTTATCTAATTTTCCCTGAAGTAAGGAGGAGGCTAAGGTGTACAGAAGTTAGTCTAAGCCACAGATCGTCCCAATTGTACGCCGAACGTGGATGTTTCAATGGAAAGCTGCAACTATTTAAAAGGAGAAGCTCGTGATGATGCCTCTGTGGACACCGGTGAAACATGAGGAGGAGAGGGTGTTGCTCAGAGCGCCCAGTATGAGGGGCCGCTGAACCTGCTGGTGGAGCAACAAAATGGTGGTAGCAAAAGGAGACTTTCGATGAAAAGTAGCACAGAAGGCGAGGCCCAGGCTCCAATATGGGAGGGAGGTAGCCAGCCAGAAGTAAGTTTTTTGACCCGTGGGCACGTGGGACAAGTCCCTTTGTCACTGTGGCTGCATATGGGCCTATTGTGACGCTGGCCCTTTCTTAGTAGAAGGCGTTGTACATACCCGCCCCCCTTAGGAAGCCGAGTATGTCCTTCACCGCAGAGTCTGCTACAGTTTGGGGTTCAGTGGTCCCCTGACCGAAGTATTCAAAGCGTTTTGCTGCCAAGGCAGGGCATTCACCGCAGAGTCTGCATTCCACCGCCTCTGAGATGCCCATCTTGTTGAGGTGATATCTGAGTGGGCAGTGCCCGGTGAGGAAGCTTATCAGTACTCTCAGATCTTGTCTAGAGAGTGTCAGCATCGCCTTCGCCCATTGACAGGAAGGCGTGACAAGCCTTTTCGCCTGTCTTAGTCGTGGCTGGCGATGCCAATGGGCGCCATTTTCCTGTATCTCCCATCGAGCAACCAGACGGTTCAGGTGGCTTTTCGTCAGACCCACGTGTGGTACAGGCCCGATGGGTAGGGATTCTGTACCCTTTTAGCGAGGCGGTCAGCCTTTTCATTGCCCTCATGCCCCCTGTGAGCCGGCACCCAAATGAGGGAGAGCCTGTTACGGGTGCCGAGCTGCTTGAGCACATGGAGGCATTCCCATGCCAGTTTAGACCTAGAACTATAGGCTGCCTTTAAGGCAGCCTGGCTGTCTTTAAGGCAGCCTGGCTGTCTGAGAAAATGTAGATCCGCTTGCCCTTGAGCCCTTTGTTCAGGATCTCTTCTGCGATCTCTTGGGTTATGCCCATTGTTTGCGGCTGCTTATTCAGTCAGCATGCTGTCCTTATTCACAGACATGCCCTTGGGGACAATGCCGTGGTCGTTCCACTATCCACAACCCGTGGTCGCGCCTGGTAGCATGGGCATGCTCCTGGGAAGATAACCCAGAACCAGGCAGAAGTAAGTTAGTTAGATTATAGACACTTTCACGCCATTTGATTGACGGACCTGCCTACAGCTAGCCATGAAATGTACAAGAGGTCAGGATTGTAACGTGAATGCTCCCGGTTGTGCTAGTGATAACCAATTTGAGTCGCCGAATCATTTGATGCAGGTGTGCTCGCATACTCATGGGGGCCAAATCACGAGTCATGACGCAGTCTGCAAGCAGGTTGCTGGTACAAAGTGGAGAGAGATCGGCACCCCTGGGTTGTCTCTGGAGGCCTGACATTGTCACCGTTGGTCCAGACCAATCTGCAGTGGTCCCGGATGTCCAAGTAGTATTTGGCAGCAGGATCTTGCGCTAACATGGCAAGCCAAGAGGCGCAAATATTACAGGATGGATCTTCTTATGGTCGTGTCTGAAGATTGTGAAGTGAAGGCAGGTAACTTCCACCAGGTTGCAGCATTGACCATGTCCTGGCGTGGGGTGTGGGGCAAGAAATGTGCTGAGGAGGTGCGTTGGTTGGGCATGTCAGCAGGTGTTCCCCAAGGTATCACTACCTATGTGTTACTCGGGTCTTATCTACACTGGTGGTTGTTCTATCTATAGTTTCTCCCAATCCGAATCCCATTTACGGTGAGATTCGGGAAAAGAGTGTGTGTGTGTGTGTCACTGGTATAACCCTCGTCGAGGGTTTAAGAACAGTCTTCAAATAAAAAAACAGACCTGTGTCTGTGAACGTGATTGAGAGAAAACGGCTGAACCAAATCAGCTCAAACATGATATCTAGCCTGCATGCACATGAGGGTTGGACCGAAATATTATTTAATTTCGCAATAAGCACATACGCATCGCTCTGATCCTGACAATTTCAAACGAGAAAGTTAACATTTCAAGGTAAAATTTGTTTGTCTAAACGTCACTGATGCGATGAGGTAGCACTTTAATTGCTGTAAACTTACACAGGGGTTTAAATTTGTTGGCGCTACGCAGCTTGTTAGTGCTGCCGGCCTTATATGTTGCGGACATTAGTTACTTATGACCCGCGGTTCTTTTTTACCAGCTACTCGCGAGTTTATTTCTCGATCCTCCTCCGACAGCAACATCGGCCTGTTGTCACTTTTACTCCCTGAAAGATGGTGGATGAGTCTCAGACTATTGTTGTCGAGAATGGACTCGGATCAAATCGAGAATTCGTACTATCATCAATTCGTCGCACTTTTTCATCTTCTTCTCTCTAACTCCGCAGGAGAACCCTCTTCCCGTTTCGGAGGTAGCGAGTCAGTTACTTTCACCTCGCCCTGTGATTCGTCATAAATGGGAGTTTTTCGAAACCGTTGGCGACGACCGTCCTCTTTTTTTCCCCCTACACGTATTTGCTTTACGTTTTATCGAAAAAGTACAGGAACCGTTACAAGCCTTGAAATTCATTTTTTAGGGTCTCAAAATGTTTAGGAATCGCTTCATCACTTTTTGGTGCTTAAACTGATTTCTTGCTCTGTGCACGTCACGAAATTCATTGGCTACAGCCCAGTAGCATAATTTAAATGTGACGTGTAAATAAATAATAATATATAAAAGGGGTTTTCGGTGCCGGAGCTACGCTCAAAAACAGGTTATTTGTTTAACCACAGAGCTACTCAGAAGAGAAAAACTATTGGGAAGGCAAGCCCAATCTTTATTATAAAGCAGCTGTTGTCAGATGCGTTCTATAATTGTGTTGCTATGGAGAGACAACAGCTTCCATTCTCTGATGTTGGAATACATTTAGTTCGTGACGTGTCGTTCGTGTTTCCGATGCGTAGCATTAATTGACTCTCTCGTTGTTCTTATTTCTTTATTGCCATTTGCTCTGCCAATTTTATTTTTTCATCCAATAGGTTATGGGCCCAGATTAGCGATAAGTAGCAATGGGAAGTTCGGTTAAAATTACGACACATGGAGCATGCATGTGGAAGCGCTCCTGATCAAGTCTGGAGGATGGGGATACGCCAATGGTGACATCAGGAAGCCAGAGGAGCCTGCTGAAGCTCAAGTTTGGACGAACGAAGATCAAAAAAGAGGTAAACAAATTTATAAACAACAAACACTTGGATTATTATACCAACACATAAGGACGCAAAGATAACAACAGCAAAGTAGTTCAACAACGAAGAACCGGCAGTAGTTAAAGAAAAGTGATTGTGCTGTAGAACGAGTTAAATTTGAATTAATTAAGCCTGAATATGACAACTCTGCGCTGGAGCACAGCATCTGATGCTTTCCAGCGTAGTCCGAAGAATAAGTGGTAAAGATGGTTGCCTAAGCATAAGGACCCCATTTTATGAAGTACCAAATTTTTTGTACCTACTATCATGTACAGGAGGACAATAAAGAGCTTATTATTATTATCAGAAAGCCAAAGCGGACTTGATTTTGGCTATAAGCCCGTCTGAACTGAAGTTGGTCAAAAGTTGTAAAACGTCGAACGAAGTTTGGTTCAGGTTGCGCGAAATATATCAGTCGAAGGGACCTGCCCGAAAGGCTACACTTTTGAAGAAGCTGATACTGCAACGAATGAGGCCAGATGGAGACGTTCGGGATCATGTCAATAGTTTTTTGACACCGTAGATATGGACGTGGTTAATGATGACCTTTTGTCCATCATGTTGTTATACAACTTACCAGACGAGTTCGAAAACTTTCGTTGTGCAATTGAGTCACGGGATGACCAGCCAAAACCCGAAGCATTGAGAACGAAGATTGTGGAAGAGTCGGATGCAAGAGGGAACAAAGCAGCTGACAACGTAGGACCAAATGTATTAATCGCGAAGTTTAAGAAAACCCCACGAAAACCTAAATACCGTAAGAGTTCCGATAAAACAGTTCAGTTTCGGTGCTTCAAGTGCAAGGAGTTAGGTCACAAAGCTTTTGAGTGTCCAAGTAAAATGCAGAAGGCATCAATAGCTGGAGAACCGACGTCATACCATCTAGGCATGCAGGTCGGTGGAGCTGGTATGGGCTGGTGTTTGGACAGTGGTTGCACGAGTCACATGTGTAACGAGACTGCCAAGTTTAAAACCTTCGAGCCTGTTAGTAAAATGGAACTCAAGCTAGCAAATACTTCCGGTACCGAAGTGAAAGGGAAAGGCCTGGTAGAAATTTGCACGGGAGACACGAGATCGATGGCGACCATTCACCTAAGTGACACATTGTTCGTACCGGATTTGAGGACGGGATTGTTGTCAGTTTCGAAAATGACAGACCACGGATTCCAAGTTTTGTTCTCCAAGAATAACGCGCGCGTTTTCGATAGAACTGATAGAGAAGTACTTCGTGCCGAAAGGATGAACGGGTTGTACTACGTGAAGAAAGCCGGGAAGTCAGAAACAGCGGGACTTACGAACGGTTCGGTAGTGTCTAAATTAGTGTTGTGGCATAATAGGTTTGGACACTTGAATGAAAACGACCTTAAGGACATGGTGAAGTTGAAAAAGGTTAGCGGTGTGAAGTTTAACGCCAACGAAAAACTTCCAGTCTGTGAAACATGTCCTAAAAAAACCTATTTTTGCTTCATGGGCCTATATCTCCGTTCACCGTATTTTCATGGAGATATGTATGCAGGAGAAAAGTTAGGTATTGATCAGCAGAAGATAATTTGAAAGTTTAATCAAAATCGTTAGAGCCATTTTTGAGAAAAATGCGAAAAACCCTAGTTTTTGGTACATTTTCGTCCCCCACCCCCCTTCCCATCAGCCGAAATCGTCCATAACCTTATTTTGGTGTCTACAAAAATAACGAACAAAACAAAAAATGAACCAGCTCAATCGGACCAGCCGTTCTCCCGCAAATCGAACTACAGACACACGAGGAAGCGAGGAACGTTGTGCTATGCGTCGCGTCAGCTATTTTAATTTTCCTTGGCTCTACTATTTAGAAAGGAAAGTATAAAATCGGCTGAAAAAACTAGCTAGTTGAGAGTACTCCGCAAGTTTGATCGAAATCTTTAGAGCTGTTTTTGAGGAAATTCGAATCCCGATACATCAATATTCGACAATTCTCGTTTATCTGTTAACTTGTCTTATATCTCCACTCCACATATATATACAAAAATAATTGCGGAGCACGAAATGTGGGTATGGGTGACTAAAAGACACTCCGTAAGATTGATGAAATCTGGTGAAGCAGTTACCCCAGAGTTTACGGAAATGTTAGAAAAAACGACACATTTCCATGTTTCCGTATTTTCATGGAGATATGTATGCAGAAGAAAAGTTAGGCATTGATTAGTAAAAGGTACATTTGAAGTTTAATCAAAATCGTCGGTGCCGTTTTCGAGAAAAATGAACAAACCCCTGGTTTTTGGTTCATTTTCGTCCCCCACCATCCCTTCCAATCGATCGAAATCGCCCATTACCTTATTTTGGCGTCTTCAAAAAAAAAGAAAAAAAAGTGGAGTTCTCTTCAGATCTTTACGCTTCATACCCTACTGAGTCTGAAATTTGACAAATAGGGCTGAAGCAAATCAGCGCGAACTTGATATCTAGCCCGCAGATCATCTTGGGACTCCAACATGTGGGCAACGCTTTACGGCAGCAAGAAGCGGTAGCGCTTACAGTTCCAGATTTTATTGTGCTACTCGTACTCATTGCAGGAGCAATATTGAGCAATCAGTACACAGATAATTAATGAGGCTGTAAACATAAATTTTTTGAAGAACGATAGTAATTACTTTTGCAGAGTTGTTGGGTAAACACTTTTAGAACTAGTAGTAAGCGAAACGGCAGTAGTTGAAATTCAGGAATTTCTGGAGTGACCCCCATGTATCTCATGAGCGTTTTTAAACACTCACCCTTTAGGTATTAGATTGGACTACAATACCAACTTTTTTTAACATTCTACGAAAATACCAGCGGAGTTCATAAGGAAAAAACTGCGCTAAAAACGCTTTTCGTCGAAAATTTTGATAATTTATTGTGCTGCTCTCGTCATTTTACCATATATGGGAATTTCATGGTATAGTTGCCATATTGGGAGCTACCAATATAAAAAATTTAATCAAAATCGTTGGAGCCGTTTTTGAGAAAAAAAATATTTGGTGTTTTGATCACTATGATAACTATAGTTAACTTTCGGTGGATTTTGCTCATGCCCTTATTTTGGCGTCCCACTGTAACCCGTGGGCGAGATATGAAGTTTGAGCTGATTTGATACGGTTGTTTTCTCCAAAAACCGTTCACAGACACACTTTAGTGACACACACAGACCGTTTTCCCAAATAGTGTTTTTCGGACTCAAGAGGGTCTGAAACGTAACGATCTGAAGAGAACTCAAAATTTTTTTTTCAGCCGATTACATAACTTTCCTTTCTACTTTGTAGAGCCAAGGAAAGTAAAAAAGTCTTCAGTTTCGTTTACCACAATTTTTAAATGTTTATGCCCGAAAACTCTGGAAAAGTAATTATTATCCTTCTAAAAAAATATCTGGTGCGTAGCAACACAGAACTTTCCGCCACCCCATTAAGTTCGAACACCACCTACATAGGCGGGTGCTATATCTTCGTTCAACGCATTTTTACAGGAACATTTATGCGTAACAAAATGTAGGGACTAGTTAGCTGAGAGTACTCCATAAGTTTGATCGAAATCGTTTGAGCCGTTTTTGAGAAAATTGGAATACTGATAAATTAATATTCGACAAATCTCCTTTTCTGAGTTAACTTGGCTTATATCTCCGTTCAACATATATATACAGAAATAATTATGGGGAACGAAATGTGGCTATGGGTGACTTAAAGACACTCCATTAAGATTTATCACATCTGGTGAAAAAGTTACCCTGGAATTCACGGAAATGTTAGAAAAAACGTTATTTTCGACCCATTTAGATTTTTATCTCTGTTCAATGGACGGTCATAGGAACATTTATCGAGAAGATTATGTAGGTATTAACTATTTGAAAACATCCTGTGAGTTTGGTGAAAATCGCTGAAGCCGTTTTGCCAAAAAGCGTAAAAAACCTATTTTTGCTTCAGGGGCCCATATCTCCGTTCACCGTATTCTCATGGAGATATGTATGGAGTAGAAAAGTTAGGTATTGATTAAAATTCGAAAAACCCTAGTTTCTGGTACATTTTCGTCCCCCCCCCCTTCCCATCGGCCGAAATCGTCCATAACCTTATTTTGGTGTCTACAAAAAATAACGAACAAAACAAAAAAAGAACCAGCACAATCGAATCAGCCGTTCTCCCGCAAATCGAACTACAGACACACACACGGACCACGCGCCGAAATTAGGTTTTTTAGACTCAGTAGGGTCTGAAACGTAAAGATCTGAAGAAAACCCAAATTTTTTTTTGGGCCGATTACTATGCTTTCCTTCCCTTCGGGTAGCGGAAAGTAATAACGTTTTTTCGAACATTTCCGTAAATTCCAGGGTAACTTCTTCACCAGATGTGATAAATCCTAATGGAGTGTCTTCTAGTCACCGATACCAACATTTCGTTTTCCATAATTATTTCTGTATATATATGTTGAGCGGATATATAAGCCAAGTTAACACAGAAAAGGAGATTTGTCGAATATTAATTTATCGGTATTCCAATTTTCTCAAAAACGGCTCTAACGATTTCGATCAAACTTACGGAGTACTCTCAGCTAACTAGTCCCTACATTTTGTTCTCCATAAATGTTCCTGTGAAAATGCGTTGAACGAAGATATAGCACCCGCATATGTAGGTGGTGTTCGAACTTATGGGGGTGGCGGAAAGTTGTGTGTTGCTACGCACCAGATATTTTTTGGTACATTTTAAGCCCCCCGAAGATCGATGTTCGATGGAAATCGTTCATAACCGTATTTCCGCGTCTACGAAAAATCACGAAGCTCAATTGGTTCAGCCGTTCTCCCGCAAATCGAACTACAGACACACACGTGCTATGCGCCGACATCAGGTTTTTTTATATTCAGTAGGCCTCTAAACGTAAAGATCTCAAGAAGCCCAAACTTTTTTTCGAACAACGCTTTCTGTCACTGTGAAGTGATGTTTTACTACGTTTAAATGAACTGAGTGAAAAATAAATTGAATTAGTGCCCAAACCCACGAAGACTAGTGAGTTTATGTTGAGCTACGGAAAGGCGTTTGATGGGGCGCACCTGATATTTATTTTAGGAAGTAATGTGAGGAATTGAAATATAATTGTAACCCTTACGAAGAGTGTGAAAGGGTGATTTTTAAAAAAAATGTTGGGAATAACTAATAAGCGATGTGATTAATGTGTGTGAGTACATGTCACTTCCAATTCAGGATGGAGCGGTGGAGTGCGGTTTTGCCACGTGGTAGGGCCAACACAATGGCCATTTGGTTTCGTTGATCGACCTTCCTTTGCCTCGTGTCGACCTTTGCCACAGACTAATCTTCAGCTTTCGCGCGCGCTGAAAATATTTCAAGTTTTCGCGCGACTATTGTGTAGCTTTATTTGTTAGACGAATAGGTCCCTCTGCTCATGAACTCAAAACCTACTCCATTATTCATTTTCTATTGTCGCTTCATCTTGAACCTCTTCATTAGCATTTGCTTCTAGATTTCAGAGATGAGCCAAAGGTCGTCCGTCTGCATATATTGCAGACACATTTCAGGATACCGTTTCAAGATAGCACTTTATTTGCACAAAGCGAAACCGTCTCGCCTATTTCCCGTTTTAGTTCTCAGGTGACATCTCAACATTGTCAACCTGACGTTCACACAATGCTCCTTTTACGCGGAATATCCATTTGAATGAGACTGCAGCGAACTGCGCAGATATGCAGCCGTCAGGTCGCCTTGGTGTCTCTATGACGTTGTAGTTATTCTCAGCTAGACGATCATTGTTACTGTCCCTTTGAAAACTTGTTATTGTCATTTTTGTGACCAGTTGAGACGACATCGTTCGTTGCACTGACGTCCAAGACAGAGTTGGGACGTAGTTAGCCACAATGGCAGCGACTCGATTGGAAGTAAAAGTAAATTACCAAGTTCAAATGGAGTGAGTGAAAAAATAAATTGAAAAAGTAGCAAAAGCCATGTAAACCTGTGAATCTCCATAGAGCTAAGGAAAGTTGTGTGATGCGGCGCACCTCGTATATCATTAAATTAGCATCTCGTATTAGACTGCGATGCAGCATCCTTTTGACGGGCATAGAACATCGTTGTGTACGTGTCTTCTTCGGCTCTAAGTTTTAGGAAAGGAAGTGATGTAAAATGTTTGTTTTGAATGTGATTTTTTTGAAGGACCAAAAATCAGGTTATGAACGATTTCAATCGATGCCAGAGGCTGAGGAGCAAAATGTACCAAGAATTATTATTATTATTTCTCGCAAAAACGTTCAAACTACCTTCTACGAATTGTTACCTAACTTTGATTGTGTATGAATATCTCTTTGAAAATTCTCGTGAAAATCTGAATGAAAGTCAACCATTTTACTTTCTGCTACCAAAAGGCAAAGGAAAAATTCCCCACATTGTACAACTTTCAATAGCCAGCTTCTAAGGCCAAAAGGTGACGCATAGTGATTCACGTAAAACCTGCATTTTTGCACGCTGAGTGTGTTGTCGCAAGTTTATTAGCATTCACGAAATCTCGCCTGTAGCTCATTGAGAATATTATTTACTTATTAGCTACTTACGCCATTCTATTCCCAGATTCACTCTACAAGTTGAACAAAGTAATGGCCCATTCCGAGAGATCTTGTAGATTAAAACGCTCCAAGTGAACAATAGTCATTTACCCATTCGCATGGCCATTGAGTGCATGGTGTAAAATTGTGGGAAGTGAAGAAGGATCTTCCCTCGCTCTTTACTAAGCCCCGTATAGAACAATCCACCGAACAAAAGCTTGCTGCACTAGATGAATGGCAAATGAGATGGGAATTCTGTCAAAGGGACGTGGCATCCACGAGTTTTTTTCCAAAATCCGCGAACATCTTAGGAGAAAGCTGGTTGAGCGAGACCACCAGACGAGCCAGTTCCTTATTGAGGATTGACTGAGTGAAGACAAGCAGCTCTAGACGAGAAGGTATTAAACAAATAGGAATCCAGATGAGAATCCTAGTCAAAAGTACGAGACATATACGAGTTTTTACTCAACATCCCAGGACAAAGAGAAAATGGATAGAGGAAGTCCATTGGACGAGCCAGTTCCACGCGAGACACGAAGATTTCAATGCCCGACTCCACTTATTTTCTACCAAAGTCAGTTATGCATGTCATGCGCCTCCAGCGAACGTTGGTTGTCGAAAGAAGTCAAACATTTCAGCTGCGTTTCCGCAATTGCTTTGCCTGCTACTAAGCAAGCTTTGCGAAGAAGGTGATTGCTAGGAAACGTGGTCACAGTTGATCTTTAAATTTGAGACTCTTGACGTAAGTTATATCTGGTGGGAAACTACTCTCCCCCTCAAGTATGGCACAGCATTCCCTAGGGTAATACCTCCGCTTTTTAAACATATGGCTAAGGGCCGGTTTATCAATGTCATTTGCTAGCTTGACTAAAGGTTGACTAAGCGAAATCGTTCGTTAACTCCCGAAGACGCGTTCATCAACTCACTTTGACACCGCGTTAGCGCTAGCTGTTAGTTATGTTTTAACTCGTCTCTTCGTTCGTTAGTTATCGGATAACGAACGTTATCGGCAGCCATTTTCGGTTGTGTTTCGCTAGCCTCGGTCTGTTTTCGTTTGCGCTTTCGCGATATTCTTTTCTATTGGGTTTTCGTCACCTAAATTTTAAATAATTTTATTAACAATGGAGTTCGACTACGATCTGTCTGACACTGATTTCTCCGACGAAGAGGCATACGCGTTTCTTGAGTGGGAGAGAAGGCCGTACCAGGTCCGTCCGAGAATCGAATATTTTGACACACTCGACGACGTAGATTTTCATTCTAGGTTCCGGTTGTCGAAAGAAACAACGGTGTTTGTACTTTCGCTAATTCGAACGCGAATAGAATCGCAAAGCAAACGCAATTACGCCTATGACGAAACTCCTCTTAACGCTCAGGTTCTACGGTCTCGGTAAGTACAGACCTAATATTTTATCGACCTACCACGTTACTTATGTGCATGATATAACTTACGTCAAGTTCGAAAAGTAATTAAGAGCTTTCATCGAATGTTTACGTTTCAATTCTATTAGTCCAAATGTCTGGGTTCGACTAATCACGAGTTCTCTAGTCCCCTCTTACGTTCAGCGCAATGCACTAATAATGCAGCATAGTGCAATGGTGTTCACCATGTGTACGTATAAACTGATAAAGAAGAACGTCGAGGAATCTATAGTTATACCTAATTACGTTATGTCATTGTTTGAGTAACCAATAATGAGTCACGTTTGACGAGACTATGCCAAGACGATTATGTTGTGGGAAGTTGTTTTGATTCTTTTGGAATTAGCTGTTTGAATGCCGTAATTTGGTTGTTGCTGATTATGATTGAAATTTATTTCATACCTTATTGGATTCCCAACACGAATTTGACGTGAACGATGGCGGTGATAATTATGCGTTTTGACCACAATGAAAACTATAATTTTGTGTACCCGTCTAATGTGGGTGTGGGATCGTGAATATCAAGCGTGAGTTGACTGGGTTCAGTCATTCTCTCTCAATCGTGTCCACAATCGCACACACCATGTTCTGAAATGGGGGCTTTGAAAAAGTTTGAAACGTAAATATCTGAAGAAAACTCAATCAAATTGTCTTTGTTGCCAATCACGTAGCTCTCATCCTACATTAATGAGTCTGTATAAAGAAAATGGGCATTACAATTCAACGCGATTATTCGTATACATTTTAGAATTATGTGGTAGTAGAGCACGTAAATAACCATTTTTGTTTTCTCTTTGCAGGTTCGATGCTAATAGCTGTAGGCGACTTTTGTGACGTTAGTAAAACTCCTGGCTCCCTCATTGTGAAACTAGTTTCTCAGACCACTGTTCATTTGCCCCTACTTTCTTAAAGGCGATATTCGGAGAAGAAAAAATCTCAAAAGCCCAAAGAGCGTTTTACCACTGGGCTAGAATGGCACTGGCCACTGGTGTTATCGACTGTACACACGTGAAAATGTCAATTTGAGTGAAACACACCGCACATTTGGTGTTGAGAAGCATTTCAAATTTTTTAAAGTTGCTTGGTGTATGATTAATTTTGAATAATACACGTGACGTTTTCTGAAGGAACATTTTTTTACTTATGCTTGCCCCACTCACGACGGAAAGTTATAAAATCGACGGAAAAAATCACGACAAACACTTAACAAAAATAATCACAATACGAAAAATGAGCTACACGAGAAGTAGAGGAGTAAGAAAAGAATGAGAAGTAAGAAGATAAGAAAAGAATAGGAAAAAAAGAGAAAAGTATCAAGTAAGATCACAAATATATTATTTAACAATTCTGCAACTGATATTTTGGGTATTCGAGTGACAATGTCAAATAATGAAATCGACAGACGGCAAATGAAGGCGGTCCAATGGTACCAACTCTCCAACTCATTGTTTTGGAGGAAAACTCGCCAAGTCGCCTCTTCGTTCGAGGGATTCTCGTTTGAGCATAGTGGCAGCCCTTTTTCCCTGCGTTAAAACTCTCGCTAGCTAACTATTAGTCAATTGCCGATTGATAAACACGATCCGAGCTCGAGAATTTTTTCACTCCATGATTATCGTTAACAGATCGCTACCTAATCAACGTTTTAACTAAAGAATTGATAAACCGGCCCTAACTCTATCGGGTGATGGGCTAAATGACTCTACCTGCCGTACCTCCACGTTCGGTCGATGCTGAATGAGTGCTCGGGCTTCCGCTCTTTAGGTGAAACCGCGACCTGCATGATACTCATAAACGACTAACGAGTATTTAACCCCCTTCATGAGGGTTAAGGAACGGGCGCTTGAAGAAGAAACCGGACCTGTTGTCGTCTGGTATGCGTAACTCCAGTGCCGCACAGTCAATTCCTCCGGGTTCCGTAAATCCGATTCAGTCTGTTCATTTCTTCGCAGGAGAAAGAAAAAAAAAATCCTCTGTCCCGAGCCCCAGGAGCCAGAAGAGGGCAATGTGCTCTGTTTGGTTCCGCTTGTTACGCTGCTCCTCTTCTGATCGTCGATGAGTGAAGATTATTCATAGGAGATGTGCCTCCGAACCAGAGATAACCTTCTCCAATTGTCGAGCAGAATGAGCGCTTGGTGATTACGACACGTGAAGAATATGAATATAACGAATCCCTTTTTGCCTCGGAAAAACAGGCAATTACGCGGTGCGCTTAACACGTAACGGATTGTGCACAAGTAGAGCCGCCATTTTTAACATCCTCAGAACTCTACAAGCACATTGTGAATTTGTAAATGTTGATTTATCGAAACAACGTTCTGCAAACCCCTTTTTGCACAGCCTGAGAAATTAAGAAGGAAAGTTACATAATTGTCCGAGAACGATTTGAAAGTAATATGGTAATCTTAGCGTTTTAGGACACTAGAAACCAAAAAACATCACCTGCAAACATGAAATCGATGAAAGAAAAAGATACCACTGGCGATTGGTGAGCACCTGGCTAAATTCAGGAACTTGGAAACCTTCACAGAGCTCGGGATGGTCACTGACATGATGCTGCCCATACATAAGTTCAATAAGAGATTCAATTTTCAACCAGAAGGAATCCTATGGAACAGCGAGAGTTGTGGGTTTCAGCATCCCAATGGTATCAACTACAGAAAACACTGGAGTGGGGCGTACACTGCCATACACTCGGTTTGTCTACTGTACCTATAGGCAGTCTGGAATGCTACAGGATTGAGGCACTCCAAACGCTCTATCTCAGGGCAAACACACTAGATAAGATGGATCCTTCTGAGGATGGAGAGGAAGGACCTAAGGCAGATCGTGGGAATCATCACGGGGCGCTGCAAAATGAACATGGGCATAATCGACACCCCTCAGCGTCGGTGGTGTGGTACGGATGAAGAGACTCCCTACCATATCCTGGCCCAGTGCCGGAGACTTAAGCGATTTCTTTGGTGCTACTTCCCCAAGAGTGGGCAGCAATGAAGACTCTAGCAGGAAATACCTGGCGTTCCTTAGGAGGCTAGGCATAGCACCTGTGAGACATTAGGACTGGCACAATTTTGGGACAGTCGGTATAAAAGTTACGTACTCTGCACCTCGTAAGTCTGGTGATGCAGCACTTCAACATTATAAAAGCTCGCCCCGAACGCTTGGCTCTTGAGTGGTCGGTTTGCCTTCTTGTGTTGCGGCTGTTCCGTTGTCATCTCCAAATTGTACATTTCCCCAAGTATTAATTTTCGAGTGTTGTTTGAATTTAAAGAAATAAATCTTTTTAAAAACTAACTTTTCAGGTCCGAAGAAATATCTGGCGCAGTCGATTTAGGACAATCGTGAAACCAAGCAAAACGCAGTTGTGTTTTTGGCTGAACAAAGATCCTTCTACCTTCACAACAACGCTCAAGCCAAGTACACGAATCCGTGCACAAACTCCGCAAAAGGGACTACGAACAGTGTGGGACGTGTTGCCCAGCATCACCGATTAAGACATTCGCAACTCCGCGGATAAGTGATGGTTCCAGTTGAGATCCGTCAGTAAGTGAAGTATATCCATTTCCTCGTTAAAATAAACAGCGACTCCCCTATTCGCTGCTGGTCTTCATCCCCCGAAAATCAAGAGTCACCCCCGACTCATCCAGGTCATTTAGAATTAAGGAAACAAATTTCAAACGAAAGCCAATTTTACGAATAAATTTAATAAGCAACAAACATTTTCCGAAGGATTTATCTTTTTCAATTCATTTCATCGAGCTCCCCGCACGTTACTTAGAAAAAGACGAGAGATTCTCAGTTTGCTGACTTCAAATTCTCACATCCTCTGCTGAGCCCATTTAAACGTCTCATCGACGCAGAATCTTAACCGCACGCGATTTCAGCTCTCAATACCTCCATCTTCGTCATCAAAACACTTTTCTCTTCTTACAATTTTTATTACGTTCACATTTCATATTAGAGGAACACAAAAGGCAAACCTCTACTTCAGTATCTTCACTTTTTTTTTTCTCACCTCATCTAAGTTCTGACCAAAAATTTAAAATTTATATTTAGACGTATATTGCTTAATATCGTTTTTTTCTCACTCGTGTTTTCAGCCTCCCGTAGATATTTCTTATTACCCTTGTTTAAACATTTCTCCTTTTTTCATTGGATGTCCTGTTGCAGAGATGCCGCGACATGAATGTCGATGTCTACGCAGCGTTTATCGACTATCAGAAGGCGTTTGACAGTATAAAGCATGAGAAGCTGATTGAAGTGCTCAAATCGACTGGGATAGATAAGCAGGAGATAACCATTATTTCGAATTTGTATTGGCGACAGTGTGCAGAGATTAGGGTGGAGCAGACAACAACAGAACAAATTAGTATTGAAAAAGGTGTCCGTCAGGGTTGTATCCTCTCTCCTTTACTTTTTAACCACTACTCCGAAGCAGTTTTTCGGGAGGCTCTTGACGAGGTGCCTGAGAGGGGGGTTGGGGTGAACGGTGTCGTTCTCAATAACCTTCAATATGCTGACGACACTGTGTTGATTGCTGAGAGCCCAGAGGATCTTCAAGCGATTATGGATGTTGTGGTGCATCATAGCGAGAGTAATGGGCTGTCCCTGAATGTAGCCAAGACTAAGGTCCTCGTTTTTTCTAAGCAACGAAAAACGGTCAGTGTGGCTATCAATGGAACTCGGGTCGAACAAGTTTCTTCATATAAATACCTCGGTGCGCAAGTAAATGAGCAAGGCGACTGCAAAAGAGAAATTCGAGCGCGTATTGAAATGGCAAGGAGCGCATTTTTCCAGGTGAGGAACTTCTTCACGCGCAGAGATCTTTCCTTGGTCCTTCGGATGCGGATGGTTCGGTGTTATGTGTTCTCGGTGCTTCTGTATGGCTGCGAAAGTTGGACACTAGATCCCGGGATCGAAAGGAACATCGAAGCTTTCGAGATGTATAGATACCGGCGCATGTTGCGGATACCGTGGGTCGACAGGATCACAAACGTTGAGGTGCTCCAACGGATGTCTAAATCTGTTGAGCTTTTACTTACGCTGAAAGAGAGGAAGACTCGATACTTTGGTCATGTGATGCGCGGTGATCGATACAGCCTCCTCAGATTGATTATTGAGGGTAGAATTCCTGGAGGGCGCTCGGTTGGAAGGAGGAAGAATTCGTGGCTGAAAGACTTGCGAAGGTGGTATAATTGCTCGTCCATTGACAAATTTAGAGCAGCTACAGATAGGGAGGAGTTAGCCATTTGGGTCGCCAACCTTCGATCAGAGACGGCGAATTAAGAAGAAGAAAACATTTTTCAAAATTCCGAAAACTTTTAACCACTTGTGTAAAAGGCTTACCCGAATTTGGTACGATCTAACCCTTTTTATCCGTCTTAGGCTAAACGAAACCATAACGGACGAAAATCCTACAAATCCGTTTGCTAGTGCTGCTGTCGTCAGAACAGCCCCAACCATCAGAACCGAATACTTGAACATGATACCAAATTTCTCAGGAGAACCTCTTCTTCTCGCCCGCTTTCTAGAAGTATGTGACCGACTATACGCAAATTTCCAAGATAATAACGATTCAGACTGTTTCCAAAATCTCTCTCGCTCTCTCTCGCTCTCTCTCTCTCTCTCTCTCTCTCTCTCTCTCTCTCTCTCTCTCTCTCTCTCTCTCTCTCTCTCTTTCTCTCCTCCGAATGCTCTTCTGCACCAACTTAGCGTCAGACCTTCGACAGTTTTCTTTGCTTCGTTTTAAGGACTCTTTTAACTTGGCTACCTTTCAACACGTTCGCCTAATTCGTCAATTAGTTCATTTCATTAGCCCACAGACGTTCAGCAGTGCGTTGTACGTTTAAGTTTGTGAGTAAACCGACCTCATTCTTAACGGTCCGCTCTTACAGATGGGTTCAAATTCACTGTCCACTTTTTACTTTCCGCTACCCGAAGGGAAGGAAAGTATAGTAATCGGCCCAAAAAAAAAAGTTGGGTTTTCTTCAGATCTTTACGTTTCAGACCCTACTGAGTCTAAAAAACCTAATTTCGGAGAGAGGTCCGTGTGTATGTCTGTGTGTATGTCTGTGTGTGTGTGTGTCTGTAGTTCGATTTGCGGGCGAACGGCTGATCCGATTGAGTTGGTCCTTGTTTTGTTCGTTATTTTTGTAGACACCAAAATAAGGTTATGGACGATTTCGGCCGATGGGAAGGGGGTGGGGACGAAAATGTACCAAAAACTAGGGTTTTTCGCATTTTTCTCGAAAACGGCTCTAACGATTTTGATTAAACTTTCAAATTATCTTCTCCTAATCAATACCTAACTTTTCTTCTCCATACATATCTCCATGAAAATACGGTGAACGGAGGTATGGGCCCTGAAGCAAAAAATAGGTTTTTTACGCTTTTGGCAAAACGGCTTCAGCGATTTCCACCAAACTCACAGGATGTTTTCAAATAGTTGATACCTACATATTCTTCTCAATAAATGTTCCTGTGACGGTCCATTGAACAGAGATAAAAATCAAAATGTGTCGAAAATAACGTTTTTTCTAACATTTCCGTAAATTCCAGGGTAACTTCTTTACCAGATGTGATAAATCCTAATGGAGTGTCTTTTAGTCACCCATACCAACATTTCGTTCCCCATAATTATTTCTGTATATATATGTTGAACGGAGATATAAGCCAAGTTAACACAAAAAAGGAGATTTGTCGAATATTATTTTATCGGTATTCCAATTTTCTCAAAAACGGCTCTAACGATTTCGATCAAACATTCGGAGTACTCTCAAATAACTAGTTCCTACATTTTGTTCTCCATAAATGTTCCTGTAAAAATGCGTTGAACGAAGATATAGCGCCCGCCTATGAAGGTGGTGTTCGAACTTAAAGGGGTGGCGGAAAGTTGTGTGTTGCTACGCACCAGATATTTACTTTCCTTGCTCTACGAAGTAGAAAGGAAAGTTATGTAATCGGCAGAAGAAAAAATTTTGAGTTCTCTTCAGATCTTTACGTTGCAGACCCCCCTGAGCCCAAAAATACTATTTGGGAAAATGGTCTGTGTGTGTATATGTGTCCGTGAACGATTTTTAGAGAGAACCACCGTACCAAATCCACTCAAACTTGATACCTCGCCCGCAGGTCATCATGGGACGCCAAAATAAGGGTATGAACAAAATCCACCGAAATTTAACTATAGTTATCATAGTGATCGAAACACCAAATTTTTTTTTTCTCAAAAACGGCTCTAACGATTTTGATTCAACATTTTATATTGATAGCTCTCAATAAGGAAATTATACCATAAAATTCCCATTTGTGGGAAAATGACGAGAGCAGCACAATAAATTATAAAAACTTTCGACGAAATCGATTTTAGCGCGGTTTTTAGAGAAAACAACCGTACCAAATCAGCTGAAACTTAGTGTCTAGGCTACAGGTTACCATGGGACGCAAAAATGAGGGTATGGGCAAAATCCACCGAAAGTTAACTATAGTTATCAAAACACCAAATATTTGTTTTCTCAAAAACGGCTCTAACGATTTTGATTACATTTTTTATATTGATAGCTCTCAATAAGGCAACTATACCATAAAATTCCCATTCGTGGGAAAATGACGACAGCAGCACAATAAATTATCACAATTTTCGTCGAAAAGCAGTTTTTAGCGCAGTTTTTTCCTTATAAACTCCGCTGGAATTTTTGTAGAATGTTAAAAAAAATTGGTATTGTGGTCCAATCCAATCCCTAAAGGGTGGGTGTTTGAAAACGCTCATGAGATACATGGGGCTCACTCCAGAAATTCCTGAATTTCAACTACGCCCGTTTCGCTTACTACCAGTTCTAACAGTTATTACCCAATAACTCCACAAATGTGATTACTATCCACTTCAAAAAATTCTTGTTTACAGCCTCATTCATTTTCTGTGTACCAATCGTTCAATAATGGTCCTGTAATGAGTACGAGCAGCCCTAAAATTCTAGAACTGTAGACGCTACCGCTTCCTGCTGCCGTAAAGCGTTGTTTGACCAGGTTCTAATGAACTGAGTGGTAAATGAATTGATTAAATAGAAAAAGCCATGTACAAAGTGAATTGAGGTAGAGCTAAGGAAAGTTGTGTGTTGCAACGCACCAGATATTTACTTTCCGCTACCCGAAGGGAAGGAAAGTATAGTAATCGGCCCAACAAAAAAATTTGGGTTTTCTTCAGATCTTTACGTTTCAGACCCTACTGAGTCTAAAAAACCTAATTTCGGCGCGTGGTCCGTGTGTATGTGTGTGTGTGTGTATGTGTGTGTGTGTCTGTAGTTCGATTTGCGGGAGAACGGCTGATCCGATTGAGCTGCTTCTTCTTTTGTTTTGTTTGTTATTTTTTGTAGACACCAAAATAAGGTTATGGACGATTTCGGCCGGTGGGAAGGGGGGTGGGGGGACGAAAATGTACCAAAAACTAGGGGTTTTCGCATTTTTCTCGAAAACGGCTCTAACGATTTTGATCAAACTTTTAAATTATCTTCTCCTAATCAATACCTAACTTTTCTCCTGCATACATATCTCCATGAAAATACGGTGAACGGAGATATGGGCCCCTGAAGCAAAAATAGGTTTTTTACGCTTTTTGGCAAAACGGCTTCAGCGATTTTCACCAAACTCACAGGATGTTTTCAAATAGTTAATACCTACATATTCTATTCAATAAATGTTCCTGTGACGGTCCATTGAACAGAGATAGAAATCAAAATGTGTCAAAAATAACGTTTTTTCTAACATTTCCGTAAGTTCCAGGGTAACGTTTTCACCAGATGTGATAAATCTTAATGGAGTGTCTTTTAGTTACCCATACCCACATTTCGTTCCCTATAATTATTTCTGTATATATATGTTGAACGGAGATATAAGCCAAATTAACTCAGAAAAGGAGTTTTGTCGAATATTAATTTATCGGTATTCCAAATTTCTCAAAAACGGCTCTAACGATTTCGATCAAACATACGGAGTACTCTCAGCAAACTAGTCCCTACATTTAGTTCTACATAAATGTTCCTGTAAAAATGCGTTGAACGAAGATATAGCGCCCTATATAGGTGGTGTTCGAACTTAAAGGGGTGGCGGAAAGTCGTGTGTTGCTGCGCACCAGATATTTATTTTTGGAATGTTTTCCGTGTAGGGGCGGTTCGTACACATCTTCATTCTAGTAGTCAAACGAATCGCTAACGCCAGAGTTATTAGGTTGCGAGATAAATAGGAACAACTTGATGAACACCTGTATAATTGTACATAATTTCTTAGTAGGTGTAGTATACAGCTGTGAATTGTGTATTGGAAAGCAGAGAGATCCAGACTACGCTAGGAAACTGTACAATCAGGGCGAGGACTGTGAGGGGATGGGTCCTATCTCCGCTCCTCTGGAACCTAGTGATTGACTCCCTACTGGGGAGACTTAATGCGGCGGGGTCTTACGCCCAAGGATACGCTGATGATGTGGTTGTGCTCATTCGGGGCAGGGTGCAAAGCGTGCTGTCGGACCTGATGAGGGCGGCCTTGCGGATGGTGTGCTTGTGGTGTGGGGAGATGGGCTTATCCATCAACCCAGCCAAGACGGTCATCGTGCCGTTCAGGACTGAGGCCGCAGTTAGTGATGAGCAAAGAAATTCAGCTCAGCGAGCAAGTCAAGTATCTGGGTGTAATTCTAGATCGGAAATTAGTCTGGAACGAGCACATCAGATACGTGACAAAGAAGGCGACAACGGAAATATATTGTTCAGCTATTGGGAGGTCCATGGAACAGCGATAGCCGCCAGTTTCGGCCTCCCAGTGGCGTCAACATCTTCACAGACGGATCGAAGACCCCAGTGGATAAGTGGCTCTGGAAGGAGTGGGACGTATATTGCCCTAGGCTCCACTCCATCAGTGTTTCAAGCAGAGATTTATGCTATTATTGCTGGGGCAATTCAAATGCATGAGAAAGGCTATAGCAATAGAACTATCAATATATTGACCGATAGTCAAGCGTCGTGTAACGCGCTATTGAACTACTGCACGACGCCAAAACTGGTGCGAGAGTGCAGGATGTGGCTTAACTCCCTAGCAAGTGCGAACAGAGTTAATGTGTATTGGATTCCAGGACACAAGGGGATCATTGGAAATGAGAGGGCGGACCATCTGGCCAGACGTGGTTCGTCCACAGTACCTATTGGGCCACCGCCCCATTGCGGGATGTCTCTGTCACTAGTTAAAAGGACTGTGAAAGAACATGCCAGAAGACTGCATCAGACAATGTGGAACTCTGAAGGAGTAAGACACTCCAAAAGATTTGTCTCAGAGCAAACAAGTGAGACAAGAGACACCCTTCTGAGGATGGAGAGGAAGGACTTAAGGCAGGTTGTTGCGATCATAACAGGGCACTGCAGAATGAACAAACAGGCTATGTTATGGGTATAGCCGAAACCCCTCTATGCAGGTGGTGTGGCACGGATGAAGAAACTCCCTACCATGTCCTGGCCCAGTGCCGGAGATTTGAGAGGGAGCGATTTTTGGTCTTTGGCACCACTTCTCCCAGGATGGATACCAACGAGGACTCCTTCAGGAACTACCTGGTTTTCCACAGAAAGCTAGGTATAGACCTGTAAGACACTAGGACTGGCACAATAGGTCATCTGACCGCGGTGCACATCCCATTACTGGGTTTACAGTCAGAAGATTATTTATATACAGCTGTGAATCACTCTACAGCGAGTTTTGAGCATCATTCGCGCACCCTCCCGAATCTTGATTCTCACTGGATCTGATTCAAAGTAGTTTGACACTTCGAAAAATGTCGTCAACTGTCATGGAATCAGCCTCAGGTGAACTGCAATGAATCCCGAAAGTCGCGCTTGAATCTTGATTGTTAATTCATGGCTACACGGAGGCGTGGCAGTTTAAGATATGGAAGCCTAAAAGCAGCTGTGAGTAGCGCAACTTCTTTAATTATTTTCATAGATTGATTCGTACAATTTTTTATTGTTTAAATACGCTCAAGAACCAATGGGAGAACTTCCGTAAGAAAATAAAAAGAAACAATTGATGAAGACGGGACTAGCGAGAGAAAAAACGAGAGTAATTCCTATTGCTTCTTCTTAAGATATCCATCGTACCCTTCTTTCCAAGCGATGGCCGCTCTTAACATCATTTCGTGGTCGCTTAATTTTTCGCTTTTAGGAGCTTTGTTGGCGTCAGGTACAATCTATAAAAAACAAAGCAGTCAATTACTGTACCCCTCTTGCTCTGCGCTACATGTAGTATGTTTTCTCATTTGTGAAATACAAAGCAAGGTCGGTAAGTGCCGTTTTAAAATGAGTGATTTATTTAAAGTAGAGCACGCTAACCTAACAATACATAAGAAATTCTTCAGTGAAAAAAAATTAAACAATCGTCTCCACAGAGACTGTCAGTGAGAAAACGTATACCATAAATCTAGAAGATACGGGCAATTTGAAGATATTGAGGGGGAATGAAGTATTTAAAATCCTTCAACTTTCTCGCGGAGGAAGTTTGCCTCCGAGGGCAATCTTTGGGGTTGTCGACGGTAGAGGTAGTTTGTTGGCGAGAAAGATGGAACAAATAGACATCTTTAACGTGTTCAAGTGAAGCGGGTGTTGCGGGGAGGGCCGGACAATCAAGAACGCCATTGACTAACTTGAATTAAAAAAACGAGATGTATTGAATCGCAAGTCGTCACTGGAATCTGGAGTAAGAACTACTCCCAGGTGGTTCATATTCCGAACAATCATACCTCCGTGTGGCGACACAGTGGCATCAGCTCTCTATCGGGCGATTAGCTAAGAGACAACTTGCCGTACCCACACAGGCTTGAGTGGTGCTCTGGCATGCTAGCAAAACTGCAACCTTCACGACTTTCGATTGATATAACTCTCCTATGTGTGTTAAGGGAAACAAAGTTGTTGATACAAGTGAAGTTCTTTTTGTGGAGCCTAAGGAAGCCATCGTTATACCTCACTCTCAAGCAGAATCCACGCGCTCACTCAGAATCAAACGACAACTCAGAATCCCCCTCCAAGGTCATGATCGGAGGTGCTGAGGGAACCCAGCAAGAGTGTATTCAAGGATGATAGGGGACACAGGTCTTGATACGGCGGGGCCCTTCACACTCACAACAAGCTGACGACCAAAAAGGTAAGCAGACACAGAAGAAAGTCACCTTTATAATCCGAAGGGGCTGAGCAAGGCAACAAGGGGGTTGTGAGCAGAGTTGTTAGAAAAGTAATTCGACTACCCATTACAAATTCCAATTACTTTTGAAGAAAGGTAATGGCGATTACCATTCCAATTACTGTAATGGTAATCGAAATTACAATTACTTTTTCCGATTACAAGTGATGGTAATCGAAAAACGATTACAATTACTTGCAGTCGGAAAAAGTAATCGTCATCCCGATTACCATTATAGGAATCGGAATGAAGTAATGGAGATTCGATTACTTTTTTGAATCCGATTACTCCATTCCAAGAACACGAATTTGGTTTATAGCTTGCGAAATGGAGGATGGCCATTTATGGCTTGGCAATTTCGATAATTTTTGATGCTTTGGATTGGTCGTCGCCCTGGGAAAGATATGGGTCATTAAAATACAAATAAATAGCATCTACCCGAAGTACGATCTTGGGTTCAGCCGCTACTCATATGAATTGCTGTTGGGTGCACTCCCGTGAAGGTTTCTGGCATAGGTACTAAACCGAGGCGGATGGGGGGGGGGGGGGGTCGAGTATACCAAGTACTGGAAATTCGGATTTTCACGGCCCACTGGGTGCGCTGATTCCGAATCTGACCCCAACTCATAGCGGGGATGACCGTGGGTGGGGGAGGGCTTGGCCCAAAAATCGCTATTTAGGCTCTGAGAAAATCAAATTTGAAGGTCTGCCTCAGGGTTTTTGGGTTTTTTCCGTAACTTTGTGTTATCCATTAGTTTGTGCGAAGCCCGACAATACCTGTTTCTTACATTCTATTTCTTCGTTAATTTATTATGTTAGAACGACGTTTGCCGGTTCACTTAATAATAAAATAAAGTCTTCTACGGTAAGGGTCAAGGTCAAGCGAAAATTTGCGAGACTTGAATTTGAAAGAGTTGCAGGAATAAACAAGGCAATCGCTGAAAAGCTTACACGCTCAAAGGGCATTGATTTTTTGTATTACCTGGGTGTTCGAAATTTGTTTGAAATTTGCGGTTCGTGTAGTTTGTTTTTCTTTCTTTTACTGTTGACCGTCACTTTTATTTACCTCCTGCGGAATTCGCCCATTTTTCCGATGATTTGAAAACCAGCGCCCAACAGCAAATTCTTAATTACTACATGGATAACTCGAGGGACATTACTCTCCTGGATAAATTTCCCACCATCAAAACAGTTTTCTTGAAAACCAACCTTATCCTACCGTCCTCAGCACCCGTCGAGAGGCTCTTTTCTTTTGCCACTATGACGAACGCCCCGAAATCGAATCGTTTATCAGACAAAAACTTCGAGTCTAGAGTGATCTTGAAGGCGAATGGGTTTAAATTTTAAAACCTAAATTGAACAAAATCTAAATTCAAACAGATTGTACTATTCTATTATTGCCATTAATAACTTGAAATTAAATGAAATCGACATTATTAACTACTACTTGGCTCATTAACCTTGTTCAGACCAAACACTTTTTCTAGGAATTCTTCAATGTTTTTCCATTTATCAATCGATATACGCGTTTACTTCCACTTGAAAAAAAAAGTGGGTGAAAAAGAGCTCATTTAGTTGATTATTTTCGAATAAAGCTGAATGGCTGATTTTATTAGTGAAAAACTTAAGCAGTACATTTCGGAAGCTATACACCAAATTCGTGTTCTTGGAATGGAGTAATCGGATTCAAAAAAGTAATCGAATTTCGATTACTTCATTCCGATTCCTATAATGGTAATCGGGACGACGATTACTTTTTCCGAATACAAGTAATTGTAATCGTTTTTCGATTACCATTACTTGTAATTGGAAACAGTAATTGTAATTTCGATTACCATTACAGTAATTGGAATGGTAATCGCCATTACCCCTGAAGTAATTACAGTAATTTTCACTGGCCATATGTTTGTGAAATACTTTGAAAGTAATCGGAAAAGTAATCATTCCTCAAAGTAATGATTACATCTCAACTCTGGTTGTGAGAAACTATCTAAGGCTTTGGAGAAATTTGACTCTATCACGTTAACCTGACCTCTCTTAAGGAAATAACGATGAAAAATTCGCTGAAAGGCCAGCAAGTTGGTCGCAGTTGACATACTATTAGCAAAGCCTCGCCGCTCCACATCCGCGTGGCAGGAGAAGCCAGTACCTAGTTGGCCAACCATCAACTTACCCTGGTTTTTTGGAGCAGGGTAAATTGTGCTTACGGGCAGCACGAGATCTATCACCTGGAGTAACAAACGCTGGCTCCCACAGCCGAGCCAAAGCCGCAGCACAAAGACACATTTGAGTGCTTACCAAATTAGGACACGATAAACTTTTTAAAACCCGCTTTGATTACCTCATTTTTTTGACGCTTCTTGTTGTGAGCCAAAGCAGCGGCCAAGTTTCCGCATAAGTCGTGCGTCATCGGGATCTTTTTGGAAACTACAAATCAAAAAAGTTGGATCAATCGAGCTTTCTGAGACTAAAGCATGAAGTTATGCTATTTGTAAATAACGATGTCAGGGATTGCTGCTTGTTGTCCAGTTAAAATATCTGGTGCGACGTATCACACAACTTTCCTTAGCTTTACGTAGATTCATGGCGTTGGAGAACGCCTGTTGACGCACCCAGCTAATGCACTGCGGGACATCTCCGTTCTAGTCAAGAGGATTGTGAGAAAATGCATTAGACAGTCTGGAATACCATGGGAGTGAGACACTCAAAATGCTTTATCTCAGGTCCAACACACGAGATAAGACGTAGCCTTGTGATGCTGAAGAGGAAGAACTTGAGGTCATCATGGGACGCTGCACCATGAACAACGTTATGGGCATAGATGACACCCCTCGGCGGAGGTGGTGTGGCAGAGATGAGGGAACTCGCTATCACGTCCTGGCCCAGTACCGGAGACTTGAAATGGGGCCTTTTGGTTTATTATTCATTCTGAATAATAACCCTATGTTTTTGGTTACGACAAATTTTTTACAACCACCCCTCAAAATTTGATACTTTACGTTTCAAGACATGGGGATTCCAAATCTGCAATGTCCGTCCGCCGTCCCTCGTCCCCCGTCTTCCATCCGCCATCCACCGTACTCGTCCGCCGTCTGGGCCGTTTTGTGCCTTTAACGTGGTCTAAAAAATTCTTTCTTTCCCACAAAAATCCCATTTGGTATCTAGTTGTGCCCGCCATCTCGGCAATCCGATCGGACGAAGTCCATGGTTGTTATGGACAAAAATGGTTAAAAAAATTAACGAAACGCAGTATAATCGCAAATAAGCTGTGTTTCGTATCATTTTCAAGGTATTTTTACATCCTGGGTCGGATGGAATGAGTATCAGACGTGTACAACTGCGTATAGGGAAATTACAGTAATTATTAGAGTCAACTAATTGCAAGAACTCGCGGGAACTGCAGCGGAAGTCAACGTTTCGTCTTTAGTACTTCCTCCCTCCCTCCCGTCTCATTAAAACCACCTGCCCACTCGACTTGCAACGTCGTGTCAATTGGCGAGGGTTCACTGGAAGTCTCCGTCCCAATTTTCCCGACTCTATTTGCCCAAAGGGGCGAAGGAAGGTTAGGGCCACTTCCTCCGCACTCCCCTACATTGGATCATAAACGCCTACAGACGTTTACGGCCGCCTGGCGCTGGGGGAATATTTAGTTTCCGTAGTTCCATTGTAGTCAGGGCATGTTTCCTATGGTTCACTAGTATTTTTCGATGCTGAATCGAATGGAATGGGTCTCGGAGCAGTAATACTAGGTCAAGCTGTTCATGAGAATAATAAACCATTGTGTAATAATTTGCAGGGTTTTTTGGTCTTTTGTACAGCTTGTCCAAAAGAGAACTTCAAGGAAGACACACGCAGGAAATACCTGACATTCCTCACGAAGCTAGGCATGGACCTGTGAGACATTAGGACTGGCACAACAAGGCATTAGGCCGCAGTGCTCATCCCAAATACGTCTCGCCAGATATTTCTTCTTTGTCTGGACTGAAAATTAAATATTGCGCACATCCTATTAAAATGCTCAACATTAACAGAAATCGACGCAATTTAAATATACGACTTGCCATCGAACGAAAATGGAGGGAAATATGTCACACGGTCTCACCTTATCAGTACATACAATTTTTGAGAATTATTAGAGAGAGGAATTTAATAAATAGTTCTCACCGCGGGTTTTATGTGGGACTTCAGGTGCTCGAAGGACCGGGGACGTTTTTCTTGGATTTCTCCCGTCTGAAAAAGGAAGAAAAAAAACGAGAAGCTTTGGCTACCGGCAACGCAATAGTCCAATAGTACAATAAACAATAGTTAGAATATAACAATAAATACGTATAATTGTGTCAATTTATCTCCAACTAACTATGCTGTTTGGCTCTATTGCAACTATACCACTTTCCAGTGTGCTGGCCCTGTTTGCACCTATCAGTGTGCTAAAACCTCCCATGGTAAGAAACCGCAAAAGCTAGGCTTAGGTGGAATACGATTCAGTGCTGCCTTGGCTTGATCTCTATGCAACTGCACACAAGTGGGAGAGGGATCCTCGATGTAGTGGATTCGCCCCATTGCTTTCATCACCCTACTAGAACCGCCGGTATTTTCGCATACCTAGAACCGCCAAAGGTGTCATTTTGACACCTGGCTATTTTTTACGGGTTTTTGGTAGTGCATTTAAATTTTTATGATTCTTCTTGATAAAACACTTAATTACGAACATGTAGAAACTGAGACATCATACAAAATGACCTTAAAAGAACCAGAAGTGTCTTTTCCAGTGCGGCCTTTACCGGTACCTCTGGAATTGCTGCGTTTGGTGCTCTCACCTTTAGACAAGCCAAATAAGACAGTTTTAATTTAGACGCCTATAGTGGTATCGTTAGAGTGGATAATAGTTTGAGCACAAATATTTTTTTTAGGCAAAAGGCATAATAAGGAAAATATGTTTACCTTTCGACTTTGCTTGAACGTTTTCATTGTCAGTGGACTCTTCCTGATATTCTGACGATGAAGATGATTCTTGAAGTACTTCATCTTCACTAATTATATCTGGATTGTCAACTTCAGACGAGTCGTTTGCGTTGCTATCAGCGTCAGACTCATCTGAGGGTAGATTATTCAGAACCTCTAATATCTCTTCTGGTTTCGTATATCGCTTCATCATCACCAAAAACTGATACACGGCACAGAAAAAAAATACGGATGCAAGAAAGCCTTGCGCCGAATATGTCACGCGTGCGACGACATGCACGAACCTGCAAGCGCCTCCTCGTCCGTCCAGCGCAAGGGGGAGGGAGAGAGGGGGAAAGGACGGGTGAGACCGAGTCGCTGCGGCCGGGTTGGAGTAGCAAGTCAAAGCGTCGCTCGGCGACACAGCGTTGGAAACAGTAGCGGCTTGTAGCTTGCTAGCGAAAGCAACTACATATGTTTTTGGACCAGAGCAATAATATCGACATTGAGACCGAAAAGTTCAAATGAAAACAGCATTATGCTGTAACAAAAATATTCCGACGAACGCTTTCACATGCGGTACCTCTTATCAACTAAGTGGTAACATCTATTGAAAATATTTACTAAACAATAGTTTTTTGTTTACTTACAGTAAAAAATAACTATATCTGCCCCTAAAATCCGTAAAATAGCTCTCTCTGCTACAAAATACATAGGTGTCAAAATGACACCTTCGGCGGTTCTAGGTAAATTTTCAAAAATGGACCCTATACTAAATTTTACATGAAAATCAGTATGATTCCCAAAAAGTACGTAAAAAGTAACGAAAAGTCAGAAACTTTCAATGGCCTGCCTCATAAAGGAAGTTTGCACCAAGAAAAACAAAGTGTCCAGGTGTCAAAATGACACCTCCGGCGGTTCTAGTAAATTTAAAAGCTGTCGTAAGGTCTTATAGAATAGCTATGCTATGAACAGTTCACGCCGCTTGTTAGGTTCGGTTCGAGAATGGAGGCCATTTTCACTCCACGAAAAACAGCGCTAGGGTTCTTTCTATTCTATGCGATTACTCCACACGGTTCATTAGCTTTAAGTCAATGTATTCATTTAAATTGCGTTAACGCCAACTTACCGATTGCAACGCCATCCAAAACAACTAATTGCGGTAACAGTTCTTCCACAAAAGACCTGTAATTTTCCAATTTCGAGCCTGGATTCCCATGGAAGTGCAATTCTTCCAGCGTTGAGGCGCCTTTGAAAAACGAGAGATTGCACCAGTGTTCTATGTAGTTCCTTGACAAAATATAAGTCGACAGTGTTGCACTTATTGAATGCATAATAAGAAAAATGCATGATATCGCTGAAATCGAAGTATGTCCAATGTACCGAGCGATTTTTGTCACTCTATCAACTTATAAAATCAGTTTTTCATTCAGTTTATACGAACCCAATGGAACGTAGCGCAACGTAATCTTAAATATCTGGTGCGTTGCAACACACAACTTTCCTTAGCTCTACAACAATTCACTTTGTACATGGCTAATTCTATTTAATCAATTCATTTATCACTCAGTTAATTTGAACTTGGTCAAACAACGCTTTACGGCAGCAGGAAGCGGTAGCGCTTACAGTTCCAGATTTTATTGTGCTGCTCGTACTCATTCCAGGGCCATTATTGAGCAATTGGTACGCAGATAATTAATGAGGCTGTAAATATACATTTTTTCAAGAAGGATAGTAATTACTTTTACAGAATTATTGGGTAAAAACGTTTAGAACTGGTAGTAAGCGAAACGACGGTAGTTGAAATTCAGGAATTTCTGGAGTGAGCCCCATGTACCTCATGAGCGTTTTTAAACACTCGCCCTTTAGGTATTGGATTGGACTACAATACCAATTTTTTTAACATTCTACAAAAATTCCAGCGGAGTTTATAAGAAAATAACATCCCAGCGGAGTTTATAAGGAAAAAACTGCCCTAAAAACGCTTTTCGTCGAAAAGTTTGATAACCTATTGTGCTGCTCTCGTCATTTTCCCACTAATGGAAATTTCATGGTATAATTTTCTTATTAAGAGTTATCTATATGAAAAATTAAAGCAAACTCGTTAGAGCCGTTTTTGAAAAAGAAAAATTTGGTGTTTTGATCACTATGATAACTATAGTTAACTTTCGGTAGATTTTGTCCATACCCTTATTTTGGCGTCCCATGGTAACCTGTAGGATAGACATCAAGTTTTAGTTGATTTGGTACGGTTGTTTTCTCTAAAAACCACTCTAAAATTGATTACATCGAAAGTTTTGGTAATTTATTGTGCTGCTCTCGTCATTTTCCCATGAATGGGAATTTTATGGTGTAGTTGCCATATTTGGAGCTACCAATATAAAAAATTGAATCAAAATCGTTTGAGCTGTTTATGAGTAAAAAAATATTTGGTGTTTTGATCACTATGATAACTATAGTTAAATTTCGGTGGATTTTGTTCATACCCTCATTTTGGCGTCCCATGGAGGCCTGCGAGCGAGATGTCAAGTTTGAGCTGATTTGGTATGGTGGTTCTCTCTAAAAATCGTTCACACACACACACACACACACACACACAGACCATTTTCCCAAATAGTGTTTTTCGGGTTCAGGAGGGTCTGAAACGTAAAGATCTGAAGAAAACTCAAATTTGTTTTTTCAGCCGATTACATAACTTTCCTTTCTACTTCGTAGAGCCAAGAAAAGTAAAAAGTTAGTTGCGCTTAACGTTTCGGAATTCATTGAGTTGCTCCTGCTTTTTGTCACGACCGTTATTGATTAATGGGAACAGAATGTTCATGAAAACTGTCAACGTGGGTTTTCTTAGAAGAATCATGTTCACGGTTTTGGAATTATCGGGTAATAACTGTGAGGGTTGGTAGTAAGCGAAACGGCACTGGTTTGTATTAGGGAATTTCTGGGGTTGCTTTTAATTACCTTATGAGAAGTAATTAACTCCCATCGCCTAGTGAGATTGAGGCAAAATGAACTGTATTGTTTGCAGAGTGGAAATTACGAAATACTCCAATATTTGCCTTCACACGCAAAACTATTTACGTGCAGGAGCGAGAGCAACCAGAACCGAATGTAGGAGGGAATGAGGAGAGTAGAGAGAGAAGGACTGGCAAATATTGCTTGGAATGGACTTATCCTCCCATCGACTTCGAGAAGCCAAATTGAGACTTATCGGCGGCTCATGTGAACTGCTTCTTGAGAATCGAGAAACGTTATTTGTGAAGAGACGTTCGTTCAAAGTAAGGCGTTTCCTGGCTGGTCAGAAGGATGAAGTGAGAAAACGCACTACTATCCCGTTTTCCACGATGATTCGCTAAACAACGCAATCAAAAACGTCATCTGTGTATTTTTTATTACTTTCCGCTACCCGAAGGGAAGGAAAGTATAGTAATCGGGTAAAAAAAAAAATTTGGGTTTTCTTCAGATCTTTACGTTTTGAGGCTAAAAAACCTAATTTCGGCGCGTGGTCCGTGTGTGTGTCTGTAGTTCGATTTGCGGCAGAACGGCTCATCCGATTGAGATGGTTCTTTTTTTGTTTTGTTCGTTATTTTTTGTAGACACCAAAATGAGATTATGGGCGATTTCCGCCGATTGGGAAAGGGGGTGGGGGATGAAAATGTACCAAAAACTAGGGTTTTTCGCATTTTTCTCGAAAACGGCTCTAACGATTATGATTAAACTTTCAAATTATCTTCTACTAATCAATACCTAACTTTTCTTTTACATACATATCTCCATGAAAATACGGTGAACGGAGATACAGGCCTATGAAGCAAAAATAGGTTTTTTACGCTTTTTGGCAAAACGGCTTCTACGACTATCACCAAACTTTCAAGATGTTTTCGAATAGTTAATACCTACATATTGTTCTCGATAAATGTTCCTCTGACAGTCCATTGTGAAGAGATAAAAATGAAAATGTGTCGAAAATAACGTTTTTTCTAACATTTCCGTAAATTCTAGGGTAACTTTTTCACCAGATGTGATAAATCCTAATGGAGTGTCTTTCAGTCACCCATAGCCACATTTCGTTCTCCATAATTATTTCTGTATATACATGTTGAACGGAGATATAAGCCAAGTTAACTCAGAAAAGGAGATTTGTCGAATATTAATTTATCGGTATTCCAATTTTCTCAAAAACGGCTCTAACGATGTCGATCAAACTTTTGGAGTACTCTCAGCTAACTAGTCCCTACATTTTGTTCTCCATAAATGTTCCTGTAAAAATGCGTTGAACGAAGATATAGCGCCCGCAAATGTAGGTGGTGTTCGAAATTACGGGGGTGGCGGAAAGTTGTGTGTTGCTACGCACCAGATATTTTTCCTAAGCCCTTTGGTCTAGGGAAAAAAGTTATGTAATCGTTTGGAAGAAGGTGAGTTATCGTTAAATCTTTACGTTTCAAGGGCTACTGAGTCCGAACAACACCGTTTGAGGAAACAGTCTGTGTGTGTCTTGGAATCGTGGACAAATTCGAATCAAATTAGATAATTTTCCAACAGATCAGCATGAGATGCCAAAATAAGTATTTGGGTGATTTAGCCCATTACAAAAATTTCAGTCCATACATAGCTGTTTGTGCCATCACATAGCTTTTTATAAACAACCCACCGCTAAGACCTTATCGCCGATTCATCTACTTTTGTTCAGCTCGCCATTCCGCCTCACTGGTTCGTTACGTGATCAACAGCATCCCGAAGTAGTGTTTCGGCGTATTATAGAAAAAGGGTCATCAGCATCCCAACTATAATAATTTCTCCTTTTACCAACCGAACGCTTAAGACATTCTGATCTTCATCCTCTTCTTTTGCATCCAACAGTAAACTTTTGCACACGCGCGTGCTCCACGCCTACGGTCAGAACATTTATTTTCATTATTTTGTCTCCAGCAGTGTGGACTTTTGGTTTAATTTGTTATTTAATTTTATTTAGTCAAGTTTGTGAAGGGGCTCCTTATTTTAAATTAATTTTCTTTGCCAATACGCCATCTTAACACTGGTCAGTTGTAATTCTAATTTGCCGCTGCCAGTATCTGACGCTAACTTTAACATGGTTATCAGTGATCAAAACACCAAGTACTTTTTTCACAAAAAAGCTGCAAGGATTTTGATTAAATTTTTGTGTGGATAGCTCCAAATAATACATCAGCGCTCATATGACAGCGTTCTCAAATATCTGGTGCGTTGCAACATACAACTTCCTTAGCTCTACAACAATTCACTTTGTACATGGCTAATTCTATTTAATCAATTCATTTATCACTCAGTTAATTTGAACTTGGTCAAGCAACGCTTTACGGCAGCAGGAAGCGGTAGCGCTTACAGTTCCGGAATTTATTGTGCTGCTCGTACTCATTGCAGGACCAATATTGAGCAATTGGTATACAGAAAATTAATGAGGCTCACGAATTACAATTTTTGTAGAAGGATAGTGATCACTTTTCCAGAGTTATTGGGTAAAGATGTTTAGAACTGGTAGTAAGCGAAACGGCAGTAGTTGAAATTCAGGAATTTCTGGAGTGAGCCCCAAGTATCTCATGAGCGTTTTTAAACACTCACCCTTTAGGTATTGGATTGAACTACAATACCAATTTGTTTTAACATTCTACAAGAATTCCAGCGGAGTTTATAAGGAAAAAACTGCGCGAAAAACGCTTTTGGTCGAGAATTTTGATAATTTATTGTGCCGTCATTTTCCCACAAATGAGAATTTAATAGTATCATTGCCTGATTGAGAGCTATCAATATAAGAAATGTAATTAAAATCGTTAGAGCCGTTTCTGAGAAAAAAATTTGGTGTTTTGATCACTATGATGACTATAGTTAACTTTCGGTGGATTTTGCCCATACCCTCATTATTGCGTCCCATGGTAACCTGTAGGCTGAACGTCAAGTTTCAGCTGATTTGGTACAGTGGTTTTCTCTAAAAACTGCGCTAAAATCGATTTCGTCGAAAGTTTTGGTAATTTATTGTGCTGCTCTAGTCATTTTCCCACGAATGGAAATTTTATGGTATAATTGCCTTATTGAGAGCTATCAATATAAAAAATTTAATCAAAATCGTTAGAGCCGTTTTTGAGAAAAAAAATATTTGGTGTTTCCATCACTATGATAACTATAGTTAAATTTCGGTAGATTTTGTTCAAACCCTTATTTTGGCGTCCCATTGTAACCTGCCGGCGAGATATGAAGTTTGAGCTGATTTGGTACGGTGGTTTTCTCTAAAAATCGTTCACAGACACACATACACACAGACACTCAGACCATTTTCCCAAATAGTGTTTTTCGGACTCAGGGGGTGTCTGAAACGTAAAGATCTGAGGAGAACTCAAAATTTTTCTTTCAGCCGATTACATAACTTTCCTTTCTACTTCGTAGAGCAAGGAAAGTAAAAAGTGAAGGGGATAATCCAATAAGCTTTCTATACAACAGCATTTTAATAATGGCCATTAGATGACGGAGAGCAACCTCAGTAATCCTTGAATTCATAAGCTCTCTATATTTTGTTTAACAGAGAGCTTGGAAGTTATTCCAGAACCCTGAATCCAAACCGTCCCAAAAATCCACAGCAATTACCTACACGCAGGTCGTTGAATAATTATTAGCAGCCCAATAAAAGCGCTAACCGTTTCCACGTGAAATTTGAAGTTATAGCTCAACCATTTCATATGAACTAAGTGAGAAATAGATAGGATTAATAGTTGAAGTCATGAAAATCGCTAAACGTACGAGGGGCAGAGAAGAGTTGTGAGATGTGGCGCACCAAATAGTTTAATGTTGGGTGGTTCCTGGTCTAATCTGATGGCGTTTAATGTATTTTTACTCGCAGTTCAATGGTAGCAACTCGGTTTTCGTCGACTAAACGCATCAACTAAAATGGGTGGAAATCCATGACAAGTTTCTCGTCACAGGGGGTTTGTGAGTCAAGAACTGTTTTGTTGTTCGCAGGTAGTTGAAGTGATTTGTTACTACGCACCATCTACCGAACAATGTGTACAACCTCGTTTCCAGTTACCTCAGCGAAAGGACGTTCCAGGAATCCAGAATGAACTGTCCTCTCACAGGCCAATCAACGCAGGTGTTCCTCGGGGGAGCGTGTGGAGACCATTCCTGTACACGTCTTCTGCCATGGTATACCTCTACCTGACAGTCCAGACTTCTCGGGTCTCTTTGCAGCTGACCTCAGCGACTCGCAATCTGACGTAATGGCTCAACGATTGCAGACATTCTTCGATCAGCTCACCCAGTGGTGTAAGCGCTGGAAACCTAAAATCGACCCAACAAAGTCATGCGCTGTCACCTTTACCTACAAGAAGAAGTTTATGAACGTCCTTATCTTCTTTAATGGGATCCAGATTGCAAATTCAAACTCTCGTAAGTACCTCGGAGTGACATTAGATAAAAGCGACGTTTTGAGATCACATTCCCGACCTTAAAAAACGTCTTCAAACTAGAACGTCCCAATTAAAGTACGTTTTGGATAATCTCCTCATCTCACTAAATAATAAAATACTCATTCACGAGGTATTCATCGGTCCACTCTGGATATTTGCGCTACCGATATACGGCACATGTTCTGAAACCGTCTTCCGCCAGATAGAACAACACCAAACCAGAACGTAGCGGCACAACATCATTCATGCCCCGCCCTTCGTTCAACAAGACATCATTTACCAATACTTCAGCGTGAAAACACCTTCTGAAACCCTCCAAGAAGCCATTAACAGATTTATTTCCTACAACACCTAACACAGAAACTCGGCGGCTAATGAAGGATTCAACCCTCCAGGTAACCGACGACTGCTCCACATCCGCGACCATTGAAAATATTAGCACACAGCCATCCACCCAGCCCATATCATAACACAACCACACCCCCCACGAGTGGGTGTGAAGAGCAACTACACAACACTACAACTACACTATACGGACCAAAATAAACATTAGTAAAATGTACCCCACCTCGAGATGTCGAAGTAGATAATGTGGCTCAACTGGCCTGCCAAACCCAAATCAGTGATGTAGTTGTTGGGCGCAGAGAATTCTTTAAGGTGCTTGAACGCAATTATCCCGTCGAGGGAATCCAACCTGCAGCGGCCCAACCGCAGGACTTGCAAAGACTTGAGTTCGCTGCCAAGTTCCCTGGTTGAACATTTTGAGTTGGGATGAATCAATCAATATCCCACAACAATGGGAACATAAAATGTTTTATATGTTGCCTTATCGTAATTGATCCTGAAGTGACCACAAGTGGTCGACTGAAAGCTATCGATAATTCTGAAGAGTGCTGGTTCATTACGTCTACGATTGAGCACGATGCGATGCTGTTCTACGAAGTTATGAACGAACACAATAATAACTCATTACACGGCAGCGGCATTTGAATCTCAACCAGGCTCTATGTTGCTCAACACGTACATTGCCCATGTGTAAGGCTGATTCGACCTGCCATTTCTTCGGGGTATCCCCCCCCCCTTCTCCCAACACTTCGCGCAGCATTAGCTGTACAGAGAAATTGTCAGCTCTACGGTCAGAATGTGCACAACTTATATCAGAGGTTTCACGTGCCAACCACTTTGAAAGTGACGGGGGTATTATACGAGAACACTCCGCTTAAAATACCACAACGCTCCATCTGGTTCACTTAGGAAACGTCTTCGCTACCTTCTTAGGACCCAAAACGTCTTTCCCATGCTGCCGAGTTGACTAAATAGATTGAACACGTACACAGAGCTTCATGGTAACAGATGATCGCTTAACACTCGACGTAGTCCTGATAGTAACAGACAGGGCAGGATCCAGTCAGAAATGCAGTGCTCTCCAGTCAGAAATGCAGTGCTCTCCTGTGAAGGAGGATGAGAAAATGATTAATTCCTCACGGAAGACAACCTTTGGGCCAATCCTAAGTCAGGTCTCTTCTCTCACTCCATCAGCGTCAAATTTGTTAGTTCATAATATTCTCTCGGCTATTTAGAGCTGAACATGTCCGATGAGCTTCGCTGTCCACTGTTTATGCTCAAATAGCAGCGGCAACTCCTGCCAGACAGGAAGTGTATTTCTTTTGAGGAGCAGGATATACATTTTCCCTGTCGTTAGGAGGAGCCTTTAATTAATGAAATTATTAAAACTAGCATGTCACTCCTCAGGACGTGCTGTCTCTCTACTGCTGCCAGTATTCGGCCTACTGCTGGCACCAGAAGGAGTTGACCAGTACCTACGTAATAGCACACCTTACACAGCCCTCAGAAGAAATTACCAGTGTCGTCCATCGCCAATTCCTGTCACAGTCATCTGGATTTGGGTGCATCACTATGGTGAGCTTATCCATCACCAACTCTGTCTTCTGAGCTGTCACTATGCAGCCACCTACGTTCCACACATAGAATCTCACTGCAGATATCACTGCATTCAGGAGGCAGCCATTTGCCATATTCCTAATATCGTGAGCTATTGCCAACCTCAATAGGGTTCTGACACTGAATGCTCTGTTACACCATGGTTCAACTATCAGTAATGGGTCCCTGTCATCCAGCAACTCAACACCTGCACGGGACCCTTATATCCCAGGCCCACTACTTGTGCCTTTGCTACCTGCATCAACTGTCGAGTGCCCTCAGCGTAAGCCATACTGCTGCATGGTAGGGAGGCTCTAGGTCCGATACTGGTGAGGCTTTTCAGGGCGAGCTATGTCCTTGGGTACATACCCACTATGTGGAGGAAGGTGAAGGTGGTCTTTATACCAAAGCCAGGTGGCTCCTCGGCCCTGGCTAAGGGCTACCGCCCCATCAGTCTCATGTCCTTCGTGTTGAAAACAATGGAGAAGATAGTGTGCCTATCAATAAAGGAGTACTATCTTACTCAGAACCTCATTCGGAATTCCCAGCATGCCTATCAGAGGGGGAAATCCACTGAGACTGCTCTGAAGGAACTGGATACAGTGCTGGAGGATACTCTGAGATCCGGAGAGATTGCGCGGTGCTGCTTTCTGGATATTGGGGGGCTTTCTACAATACGTCGTATGCCTCAATTACGGCTGCGGCTGGTAGGAAGGGAGTAGATCCTTACCTTATCTCTTGGACCAAGGAGATGCTGAGTAGCAGGGTGGTCTTCTCAGAGTATGGAGAGAGGGAAGCACTCTCTGTGGTGCCCACCAAGGGGTGCCCACAGGGGGGGCTCTCCTCTCCACTGGTTACTGGTAGCTGACACCCTTCTCGAGCTGCTGGAGGAGGAGGGCTACAAGGTAATAGGATACGCGGATGACCTGGTAATTATAGTCAGGGGTAAATTCGCGAGTGTAATCAGTGAATGCATGCAGCACGAATACCCTACAGACATAGTGCAATGGGCAAGGACTGTTTGTCAATCCAGACAAAACGAGCCTGATCCCGTTCACCAGAAGGTGCAGCCTTGCGCTGCGGGAACTCAGGCTGGTTGGCAAGGTGGTGAAGATCCAGCATGAGATCAAGTACTTGGGAGTTTTTCTAGATGGAAAGCTCTCTTGGGCCACTCACGTGAAAAAAGACTTACAGCGGGCGTTGGTGGTGATGTGGGTAGCTCAAAGAATGGTGGGGAAGACATGGGGGCTGAGGCCTGGGATGATCCGGTGGCTGTACACTGCGGTTGTTAGGCCTGTAGTCACCTATGGAGCCCTGGTCTGGTGGACTAGGGTGGAAAACAAAACAGTGCAGTTGCAGCTAAATAAACTGCAGCGTAGGGCGTGTCTGGCCATTACAGGCTGTATGACAACGTGCCCTACGGCTGCACTGGAGGTCTTGCTAGATTTAGCTCCCCTCCACATACATGTTAAAAGGATGGCGTTCCTCCAGGCTGTGTGTATGTTGGAGTTGGGTCTGATCATGCTGGGGAGGAGCAGTTCCTGCCACTTGATCCTTGATAAGGCAAAGGTGGGGGGGCCGGAGCTGCATGTGGTAGACTCAATGCCCGCGAGGTTCAACTTCGTGCTACCCTTTCAGATACTCATTCATGAGCGATCCAGGTGGGAAGGGGGAGCTCCCGCTTTCGAAGCTGGCGCCCTGGTATACTACACTGATGGCTCGGTGCAGGGTGTCCTTGCTGGGGCAGGCATCTTTGGGCCGAGGATCAGAGCAGCGATCCCATTGGGGTCGCTGGCCACGGTGTTCCAGGCAGAGGGGGCTATAGCTGGTATAGAGGGAAACGAACCCTGATGGGTTGGCTAAGAAGGGTACGGAGCAGATCCCTATTGGCCCTGAGCCCTTTGTTAGGACTACCAGGAGCCACCTACGTAGAGAGGTTGGCAAATGGGAGGACAGGTGCAGGGCTGCTCAATAGACAGTCAAAACTCTTCATCCGGCTCTCCAGAGAGAGGTCCAAGGAGGTGCTTGCACTGGGGAGGAAGGATATGAGGATCATATGTGACCTGTTCACAGGACACTGTCCGCTGAGGTACCACCTTGCAAATATTGGCAAGTGCGAGGTACAGGTATGCAGGTTCTGTGAGGTCGGGCTAGAGACGGCAGAGCATGTGCTGTGCGTATGCGATGGACTCACGGCATCACGCCGTTCTGTGTTTGGGAGGCCCTTTCTTCAGCCCGAAGAGGTGGCAAATGCAGAACTTGCAGATATCCTTCGCTTTGTGCGGGGGTGGTGGGGGCGCATAGGTGACGTCACACCAAGTGAGACCAGTGTCGTGGGGGCTGGAGGTGGTGCAGGTGGGCCATGATCCGAGGATCATGGACGCCCTTACAATAGACCCGTTTGTGGCTGCAGTGAGGGTATTGCATGCATCCATGCAACCATACTGCTGTGATTAGTCCCCTCCTCTTCCCTCAATAGAAACATGCTTTAGTTCTTGTGACAGACCCCCACTTCTGATTCAACAACTTATCCTAATGCAGCCCCCCCCCCCCCGTCAGTGACAGCATTTTATGTTTATCTCAGTGGATCACACTTCACATCTCGTAAAATGTCATTCTTCATTTTTTTGCTCTATATGGACACTCAACTATGTGGCCAGCTCCCATCACTGATACTAAATCCGGCAGCTTGGGTCAATGCCTGTTGTTTCCTAGTACTATACTACTCTACCAGTACCCAATAATTCTCATAACTACCGACACCATCTCCTCACTAACGTATGCAACTGCGGAACAAGGAGTTCCACATGCACCTGCGTCCGGAGCCTTATAGGATCGCGCTCGTGATCATGAGTCCATGAGGACATGATTTTGATCTAATGAAGAGTGACGTTACAGGCATGGAAATGGATGAGTTGGCGAGTTCCACATCCCACGAATCAGAAAAGACGAAGTTGAGTGATAAACCTGGCGAGAGAGTTCGCATGTGAGCGGGAGCCCACGTGAGTCGTCGAACGGGCTATCGAACCAATAGAGTCGCAGGAATTCAATGTTCTGAATACACAAGTGCTTTCTTTAGCCGGAATAGATTATCCTATAACACAACTAAGGAAAACCTGAGTGAGTTGACGTTGCTGGATTCCAAGTCTAATTCTTTCAAGCCGGGCAAGTACATGTGGAGGCTGTGGAGCGGAAGGTCTTTGGTCATAACCTTCAGCTGAATCGATTGCACCGACTGGAGATCGTGAGTTTCCGCAACTTGCGTCTGAAAATGCAGGGACAATTTTAGTTATAAATCGACAAATATTTTAACACTCTTTGAAGTTGTTCACTTTTAGGTGTCTCCGAAGTAGTGCGTGAACTGTTTCGTACATAGATATATGTAATACTCGTGTATTGTACTCATTACTCACCAGAAGTCCCACTATGTCCAGGTGACCGGATCTATTCCTCGCGCCAAATTGAACGATATTTTCGTTTTCTGGTTTTCCGTCGCCATTTTCCAAAATTGTATTAATCATTGTCAATTAGGAGACTCTGCAAATGATGAGATATGTCTCAAGTTCAATCCCGAAATGAATTCTATGTTACGTCTTATGAGATTTTTAATAAAATGTTTATTGCACTACACCTGACAAACTTGTTAATTATTTTCCGTGAAACTAAGATACGATTGCTGTTTGAGTGCTCTTTCACGAATTGACTGTACCGGATGAAGGCCAAAATTTTTCTGTAGCAATGGTCGTGCTAAAGAAACCATTTTTATTGGTTAAGCGAAAGTACCCTGTGAGTTGAAGTAGAAATCGCTTGAACAGTTTCCGAGAAAGTTCCAGTTTTGAAAGTTCTTATTTTTCTGCATGTTTGTTTCATTCAGCCGATTGTCTAAGAATACTAGTACAGAGCTAAGTAGGCATATCAACGAAATATATGCATCAAGCAGTCAGCTTGTTGTGTCAGGTAAGAGAGAAATTCTTACACGCATTTTATTAGCTCTGCGTCCTCGCTGAGACGCTTTGTATGGGACCACCCTAATCGTGACACAAAAATTAACGCTACACTTGAAAGCTGGGACAAGCTGGATCACTCATCCAAATGAAAAAGCCAATATATTTGCTGACGTGTTAAAAGACTGCTTCTCTCCACACGAAGAACCCCCCTCCCATCATGGAAGAAGATTCTCAAGGCGGCTTCCCCAAATCAAGCGGAGCGAGAAATGAGGATATCGCCGACAGGAAAGCATCTGGAACCAATTTAATCGTTCATCGCCTTTTGCACAGTGGACCAAGACGCTTATTTGCCCATCTAGCCCACCTCTATACCGCGGCAGCCAGATTGAGATACTTTCTACGGAGGTGGGAACATGCCAGTATTTGCATGATCCCCAAACCAAATAAGCCCCAACGCGAGCCAACCTCATATCGGCCAACATCCCCAAATATATATTCAATAAATCACCAAAACCCTAAATAAAATTCCCAACTTCGTTTCAGCAGTCCACACGTCTCTTTTCAAAATAGAATAATTATGTACAAAACGCCGATTATTCCTATGTGGCTGTACAGCATGTAGGTATACGTCGGTGAACCGTACAACAGCAGAAGAAGACCAAAAAACCGTAGTTCATTCTCCACCCTACCCCGTTTTCGGAACGCAACGCTGTACCAAGACTTCAATCTTCAGATACCGAGTGCAATTCTTGCCGAAAAAATGAAGAAATTCGTCGAGCGAACCAACCAGTCGCTGACTCATCCGCTCCCGCCACGTTAAAGACGCCATCGAAACGTAAACATTACCTCAACGTCAAGGTCAAGTACTGTCAGTCCAGGAAAAAAAACTTGTATTTCAACACAAAATGCCAATGAGAGAGAATTCCCCCGTCTTCGGTTCCTCGATGTTTAACTTTGCCACGTGGGTACTCTTCGTTCGCCCTGTACAAAACAAATCAACTTTGATCGAACTTAACTCTTCAAGTAGCATAACTGGCGCATTCTTTCGAAACCCGAATTGCTCGAGCAAACGGTCGAAAAACAAACTCCGCCTAGGGAAATCGCAGATTAGGCTCATTTAGGAAAACCGCGCGCTTCTAACTTTTCGACCGACCGGTAGACGGAAACAGACGATGAGACATCAGGTTAAAAACGGTCGTGTACAAGATCACGTTTTCGAAAATTTCCTCTAACAACTTCTTATTTTTTTGTCGTTAACAGAAAAGCGTCACTTTGTGACGTCACCGGAGTCGTTTAGGTTTTTTAGGGCATTATCTTCGACGGTCTCCAGAGAGAAATTCGTCCGTTGCTCCTTCTCGGAAATTCGCATCGCGGTTTATCTCAACCGACGTGGACTGGCATCTCAAGACCTTCTAAACAATGTTCTTCAACGGTTGTAGATGAAAAGGTTAGAAGGTCGTGAGTCATACATAAAAATATCTGGTACGTAGCAACACACAACTTTCCGCCACCCCCGTAATTTCGAACACCACCTACATTTGCGGGCGCTATATCTTCGTTTAACGCATTCTTACAGAAACAGTTACGGAGAACAAAATGTAGGGACTAGTTAGCTGAGAGTACTCCGTAAGTTTGATCGAAATCGTTAGAGGCATTTTTTAGAAAATTAGAATACCGATAAATTAATATTCGACAAATCTCCTTTTCTGTGTTAACTTGGCTTATATCCCCGCTTAAAATATATATACGGAAATAATTATTCAGAACGAAATGTTGGTATGAGTGACTGAAAGACACTCCATTAAGATTTATCACATCTGGTGAAGACGTTCTCCTGTAATTTACAGAAACGTTCGAAAAAACAATATTTTCAACACATTTTGATTTTTATCTCTGTTCAATGGACTGTCAGAGGAACATTTATTGAGAACAATATGTAGGTATTAACTATTTGAAAACATCCTGTGAGTTTGGTGAAAATCGCTGGAGTCGTTTTGCCAAAAAGCGTAAAAAACCTATTTTTGCATCATGGACCCATATCTCCGTTCACCGTATTTTCATGGAGATATGTATGGAAAAGAAAAGTTAGGTATTGATTAGGACAAGATAATTTGAAAGTTTAATCAAAATCGTAATAGCCGTTTTCGAGAAAAATCCGAAAAACCCTAGTTTTTGGTACATTCTCGTCCCCCACCCCCCTTCCCATCGGCCTAAATCGTCCATAACCTCATTTTGGTGTCTAAAAAAAATAACGAACAAAACAAAAAAAGAACCAGCTCAATCGGATCAGCCGTTCTCCCGCAAGTCGAACTACAGACACACACACACACACACATACACACGTACACACGGACCACGCGCCGAAATTAGGTTTTTTAGACTCAGTAGGCCTCAAAACGTAAAGATCTGAAGAAAAGCCAATTTTTTTTACACGATTACTATACTTTCCTTCCCTTCGGGTAGCGGAAAGTAACAAATATCTTGCTTCATGTTTCCATCTTCACATTTAATTCACTCGGGGCAATTGAACAAAAATTCAGGGCATTTGCGAACTAAATTTGAACTTGAAGAGATCTCATGGAACTTCGAAAAAATTTCAAAATCGCTCTGCAGTTAATTTCCCGCTACCGCTACAAGACGGCTTTCAACTTACAGGAACATCTGGCGCGACGCAACACAACTTTCCTCAGCCGCTCACCGTGGCTTTAGCTACTAATCCAATTTATTTTTCATTCAGTTCATACGACAAACATAACTTGACGTTCTACTTAGAAAATGACAACGTGTGATGTTTCTGACTGCCCGAAAAATGCTGCTTGAAAATTTTCAAGATTTGGACAAAGAACAAGGAGCAGGTTCAGGATCGGTGATGGGGCGCAAGGACACCAACTTGGTGGTAGGGAAGGAAAGTACCATGGGAAGTCCTGATCTGAGGAACGCGTGTAACTCCGTCTTTGCCCTGAAACGTTTTTTGAATGCGACCAAGGATCCACTGGGTTGGAGCAGAGTTGGCCTTGATGATGGCAAGATCTCCAGGTTCCAGGTTTGGATGCTTCTTTGTCCACTTGCTCCTTTGCTGCAAGTGATGGAGGTATTCATCCCTAAATCGCTTCCAGAAATGCTGTGTTCTATGCTGCACCAGCTGCCAACGAGACAGTCTGTTTTCTGGGAGTTCCAGGAGTGGCAGTTCAGGACGAGCAGAAAGAGGAGCACCGATAAGCAGATGGTCAGGGGTCAGTGCTGCAAAGCTCCCGGGGTCGTTGGTCAAGGGACAAAGTGGCCTGGAGTTGAGGATTCCTTCTATTCGTGAGAATAATGTAGTTAGTTCCTCGAATGTTAGAGGAGTGCTGCCTGAGATCCGTTTGAAGATGGCCTTGGATGATTTCACTGCAGCTTCCCATAAGCCGCCAAAGTGCGGTGATGCCGGAGGGTTGAACGACCACTCAATTCCATGTGGGGTTAAATGCTCGATGATCTCATCAGTGGTTTTTTATTGGTGGTACCAACCCTCCGGCATCACCGCACTTTGGCGGCTTATGGGAAGCTGCAGTGATCCTACGATTTCTCAGACCACCGTGCAAGGGACTGATGGGACTGTCAAAATGATTTTTCTCGCAAGGTTCGTGTCTTCATCTGTGGAGTTGTATGGGAAGTTGTTCAATATCCCGGAAATTCTAGTCGCTCCTGACTGTCTAATGACCATTACTAAACTTCCATCATACAGGGTACTTATTTCACAGTCCTCTTGATAATGCTATTGCCGTATGAGCGCGGAAATCACTTTTCGTCGAAATGATTGATAATTTATTGTGCTGCTCTCGTCGTTTTCTCAAGAATGAGAATTTTATGGCACTGTCTCGTCATCAGGGACTGTTGATACAAGAAATGTAAGCAAAATCTTTGTAGTCTGTATTGAGTGTAAAAACGCTGCAAATTATAACACAACGGTTTATTATTCTCCTGCACAGCCTAACATAGTCCCATACATCCGAGACCCATCCCATTCGATTCAGCGTTGAAAAATACCAGTAAACCGTACGAAACATGACCTGGCTACAATGGAAAACTAAACATTCCAGGCGCCTTTAGGCAATTAGCGCAACGTGGCGAGTCGAGCTGGCGGGTGGTTTTAATGAGACGGAAGAGAGGGAGTGCGAACGATGAAACGATTACTTTATAGTAATTGCCCCGCAAGTTCGTTCAATTAGGAGACTTTGGCTCACCATAATTACTGAGAGTTCGCTATTCTCGGTCTAGACGCAGTCGTGTACCTCTGAAAATTGTATCATTCTACCCAGCATCTAAAGATACTTGGAAAACGATACCGAACACGGGTATTTGCGATAAAACAGCCGAAATTTCTTTTTTGTTTATTTTTTAACCATTTTCTGCCCATAATAACCATGGGCTTCGTCCGATCGGATTGCCGAGCAGGCGGGCACAACTAAATACCAAATCGAATCCACGTTATAGGCATAAGACGGTGGAATAAAGAAATGCGTGACAGTCACACATGGTAGAAGTGAAACTTTAACGTGCAAAACCGAATCGCAACCGACAAGTGGAAAAACGAATCACAACGGACAAGTGGAAAAACGCATCGCAAAAAAATTTTTACGGGCAGATTGTTAATGTACTTGTCGAATTTGAAAACCTGCCCGTAAAACTTCGAGTAGTAGATGCCCAGCCACGTGGAGAGCGGAAATAAGAAAATAACAGTTGAGCACACGCCGCCGGGACTCTGGTGGAGGACATATCACACGAGAGCATCTGCTCAGCTCTCCACGCCCGGCTGCGCATTACGCAACTGCCCTCTCTCTGTCGCTGCTACACCTGCTCTCGCCGTAGTCTTGCCCTACCACGTGATCGGTAACAGATTTTCGTGACTCGAAAATCCTAAGACCCCCTTATATAGAAGTTTCACTTCAAAAAACGGAAAGTAACTACAAGCCGTCGGTCGGCCCAATAACCACAACTTTTACTATAGAATAGCACAAGTTGTAACATGAGCAAAGGAAACAGGTTGCACTGCAAATCGCCGCAAGACAAAATGCATTCCCTGAACACTCATGACGTGATGGAACAACCTATTAGAGTTCTTAGAGGGTAGCTTGATCTGCTTCAGGCATTCGAAAAGGAGCAGGAGTAGAAAAATAGAAATGGTAAAAGCGTATTCCGCAGGGTTTTATATTTCTAACCCGACTTGGCAACCACAAGGATTGGTCCAAGGAGATTGGTCTAATTAGGGTAATATACAGCAGCCATTTAAAATGTGTTGGGAGCTGTAAGTAATGGCTAGTAGTTAGTGCGGATTGATTTTAGGTATTGACGATCAAATCCTGCGTGATGACAACCAGTCTTGATGACTAAATTTGTGTTTGATGGAGATAAATTTCGATTCGGTCGGGAAGTGCAAATGATTGTAAATATGTCGACTACATTTCAAGCGTTCCTGGGTAACCTAGTCAGGGCCCTTAACTTGACTTGACGCGTGAACATGAAAGTATAGCAAGAAGAGTATGACCGAGTTTACGAGGGCAAGGGCCAAGGGCACTACTGAATCCAGCCACTTACATCCAAAACACTGTGGTTCACAATTGAGACGTTTCAATGACACCGAATTGCACAACTGGATTGCCTGGTTCTGGGTTATCTTCCCAGGAGCATGTCCATGCTACCAGACGCGACCACAGGTTGTGGATTGTGGAACGACCACGGCATTGTCCCCAAGGGCATGTCTGCGGCCAGCTGTGAATAAGGACAGCATGCTGACTGAATAAGCAGCCGCGAACAATGGGCAAAACCCAAGAGATCGCAGAAGAGATCCTGAACAAAGGGCTCAAGGGCAAGCGGATCTACATTTTCTCAGACAGCCAGGCCGCCTTAAAGGCCATCGCAGCCTATAGTTTTAGGTCTAAGCTGGCATGGGAATGCCTCCATGCGCTCAAGCAGCTCGGCGCCCGTAACAGGCTCTCCCTCATTTGGGTGCCGGCTCACAGGAGGCATGAGGACAATGAAAAGGCTGACTGCCTCGCGAAAAGGGGTACAGAATCCCTACCCATCGGGCCTGAACCACACGTAGGTCTGACGAAAAGTCACCTGAACCGTCTGGTTGCTCGATGGGAGACACAGAAAATGGCGCCCATTGGCATCGCCAGCCATGACTAAGACAGGCGAAAAGGCTTGTCACACCTGCCTGTCAAAGGGCGAAGGCGATGCTGACACTCTCTAGACAAGATCTGAGAGTACTGATAAGCTTCCTCACTGGGCACTGCCCACTCAGATATCACCTCAACAAGATGGGCATCTCAGAGGCGGTGGAATGCAGACTCTGCGGTGAGGAGGACGAGACAGCAGAGCATATCCTATGTGAATGCCCTGCACTGGCGGCAAAACGCTTTGAATACTTCGGTCAGGGGACCACTGAACCCCAAACCGTAGCGGACTCTGCGGTGAAGGACATACTTGGCTTCCTAAGGAGGGCGGGTATGCCTTCTACTAAGAAAGGGCCAGCGCCACAATAGACCCATATGCGGCCGCAGTGACAAACGGACTTGTCCCACACGCCCTCGGGTCAAAAAAATAGCAGGAAGAGTATGACCGAGTTTCCGAGGACAAGAGCCAAGGGCACTACTGAATCCAGCCACTTACATCCAAAACACCGTGGTTCACAATTCAGACGTTTCAATGACACGGAATCGCACAACTGGTGAGGATGAGGTGATAAACCGTTCCCTGCATGTGTTTGGCCATAAAGGGCACGTCAGACTGCGACCTCTGCCCAGACAGCGAAAAACGTCGTGGAACACGATTTAGGGTTTGCTCGTGCCACGAAGAAGAGCGAACGGAATGGACAACACTACCGAAACTTCGGCAGTTTAGTGCAACTTTTTCCTTATAAATCCCACTGATGCGACAACAGTGTCCACGGAAACTTCGTGTTGATAGCGTAATAAGTTAACTGCACAATGTTAGTTAATAACGTTATAAATCAATTAGGGACAACCTACGAGATGACAGACATTTTCGTATAATTTCAGAACTACAAACACGAACAGTTCCAAAAAATCGTTTTGGCTGTCTCATAAATCGTGACATTAGTAGGAGCAACCCAATTAATTCTTGATCCTTCAGCACTACCAGTTTATATATAGAACATTGAGCGAAGTTCTATTAAGTTCATGTGTGAAAAATAGATTGGGTTAGTAGCTGAAGCCATGAAAATCGCTGAACGCACGTGAGGTCGGGGAAATTTGCGTCATACGTCGCACCACACGTTCTTCCGAAAAAATCAGTACATCTAATAGATAATTTGAGTTCTTCTTTCTTGCTCCCTGCGGAAGACAATTTGTTCCGATGCGCCGAGCACGAATTAGTCGTCTGTGGTTTTTTCAATTGTCGTCCAATGTTGCAGTCAGGATTACCCTGTTGGCTTCAGTTGTACTAAACTCCGGCTATGGAAAGAACTAACAAATCAGTTGAGCTCCTCAACTGGTCGCCGCTCCTCCAAGTAGTAGATGTTTCGGGTGAATGCGCTTCTTCTTTCTCTCCGGCCGCAAGTCGCGTATAACGACTCGGGCTCAAAGTTGTTATCTTCATCTTAGCGGAATGTGAACAGTATCATTACGAACGATCCAGTTGGTTTGCACTCTCCGCGAGCTCAAGTACCTCGTAAGGCCGAGTTTTTACGGTCATCTTGCGGATAAGGATTCCGTTAGCCGAAACAACAAACATCCTATAGGTGCCCGTGATGCGGTTCTACGCTGCATAACTGAGTCCTCGTTCGATCGAAACGATTTGACATGTAACTAGGCAGTCATTATTGAAAGAGACGGAGCATGCACTGTGATGGAGTACGATGGAGAGTGTGGACTGGGAAGACATCCGAAGAAATGAACTGGGAAGAGGTTTGTATTCCATCTGTGTTATCTGGAAGTCTTCCTATCGCAGTGAGTTTCTTGTGTTCTTAGATGAATTGACCCAGCCATACAAAGTCCAAGAATGATGTAGAAATCTGGCTCCAGGCCACAAAGAACTGTTCTTTGAGTAGACTTGATAGACAAACCACCAGAGGTGTTTTCTGCAGTACTTCCACCATCATCTTGGAGCGGTAACAGTCGGTGTGCTGACAGTCGGATGAAACGAGAATGCGGATGGTTCGAAAACGAGGATTGGCGTCAGACACGCTGGAGAGGACACGGATATTATAGAAAGAGAACCAGAGCCAGCTCTAAAATAATATTTGCCACAGTTACCCTTTCATCGAAACACCTTTTTTCTCTCCTAAATGAATGAAACCACTTTTGATTAAATCTTTTTGTGGATAAATCTGACAACTGGCAAACATGTTTCATTTTAGGGAAAATAATAGGAAATCAAAAAACATATCAACAAAAACCAAAATTGTTTCGCAATTCCTTCCAACATTTCTCCTTAGCGTTGACATTTTATGTCTACTTTGCTACATAAACTCGAAAATGTAACGCGGGATATGTCACGTGTTAGATGTGACGTGAGAGATGTAACGTGGGATATGTAACGGAGAAGCGTCACGAATTATATTGTGTGGGGTTAGGTGCATAAACTGGAAAAGTGTAACGCTTGGTAACGTCTGTTACAAAATGTAACGCTTGGTAACATCACACGTTTTAATAACCTCAGTGACCACGTGATGATGTCAATTTCAATTGACGCGGCCATTATATCGAAACCATCAACGAGCACAATCAAACGTAGTTATCATTGCATAAAAACAAAAATGAAAGACATAAAATGTTCCTAGTGGGTGCGTACTTTTATGAAAGCTGTACCCACCGTTTGTGTTTAATAAAAGTTCCTCTGACAGTCCTTTGAGCAGAGTTATATCAAATGATTTTAAAAACTCAGTTTCCCTTTGGGCAGACATAATTTGCAGCTAAGATACCTCGACAGTTAGCAAAGGGAAATGAAGCCACGGCACAATGGGAATTCCAAGGGCATTCACCCGAGAATATGCTCGATTAAAGGCGGTTTCTGTTATAATTCCTCAAATTGAGTCAAGTAAATCTCAACATCAATACATAAATAACAGATCATCCACGTAGGTCTACAAGAGGAGATTCTGATAAATACGACTCATAAGTTAAAAACCCTGCAAATTATTACACAATGGTTTATTATTCTCATGAACAGCTTGACCTAGTATTACTGCTCCGAGACCCATCCCATTCAATTCAGCATCGAATACTAATAAACCATACGAAACATGACCTGGTTACAATGGAACTACGGAAACTAAATATTCCCCCGGCGTCAGGCGCCTGTAAACCTCTGTAGGCATTTATGATCCGATGGAGGGGTGTGTGGAGGAAGTGGGCTTGGCGCTCCATCGTCGGTCAAAAAGAGTCGGGGAAAGGTCTAAAGGGCGTTGCGAGTCAAGCGTGCGGGTGATTGAGTTTGATATGACGGGAGGGAGGGTGGGAGGGAGTACTAACGACGAAACGTTGACTTCCGCTGTAGTTCGGCGTTATACTGCGTTTCGTTAATTTTTTAAACCATTTTTTGCCCATAACAACCATGGTCTTCGTCCGATCAGATTGCCGAGATGGCGGGCACAACTAAATACCAAGTGGGATTTTTGTGCGAAAGAACGAATTTTTTTGACCACCTTAAAGGCACAAAACGGCCCAGACGGCGGATGGGTGATGGGGGACGGTGGACGGACATTGCAAATTTGGAATCTCCATGTCTTGAAACGTAAAGTATCAAATTCTGAGGGAGGATTGTAAAAAAATTTTTGTGACCGAAAACATAGGGTTATTATTCAGAATGAATAATAAACCAAAAATCAAAAGGCGTACCTTTAACCATCACGCTTATATCTATTGTTTTCGGACTCCTTACCCTTTGGGTAGTGGAAAGTATTTCTTGGCTGGTTTCTGACATTTTCACGGTCAATTGCGATCGGGATATCTGTTTATTATCGTGGAGTTCTACTAGCAAACACCGTCGTTTTTTTATTGCATCACACGCCACGCCAGGACACGGTCAATGCTGCAACCCCGATGATATTTGCCTCCACTCCACGTGCTAATAATCCTGATCCTTCCTGTAATATTTGCGCTTCTTGGCACGTCTTCCTTGCTGCCAGATTCTCTGTGGACATTCAGAAACACTGCAGACTGGCCAGGACCAAGTTATCTCTTCCAAGGATACCTTCTGGAGCCCACTCTACCCACGCTAAAGAGTAGGGGGTGCCCGGACTTTACCTTAGCCTGTTAACCGAACCATGCAGAGCAGCTGCAAACTCGTGAGGCTTATTAGGAGAAGATGGAGTCGCCATGTATATATATCGCTTTCTGACTGTGCCTGAGGTGGCATGAGCATTGTGGCGTAAAGACCTATTGTGTCAGTTCAAATATCTCACAGGTCCGATGCCTAGCCTCCTAAGGTCTCCACCCTCTCATTTCCAATGATCCCCTTACGCCCAGAAATCCAATACGCGTTACCTCTATTCGCCATATCCTGCACTCCCGCACAAGTTTTGACGTTGCGCAGTAGTTCATCAGCGCCTGGCAAGACACTTGACTATCAGTCATTATGTTGATAGTTTCATTACTATGGAGTCGCAATGTAACACCACTGCAGCTGATCCTGAACGAATCCAAGACCAGCCTCGACATCCCAGCTGGAGAAACGGAACATTGAAGCATCCAGTTCGAACCGGAGTGTGAATGTACGCACATGGGACAGTAGGAGGTACAGACAAGCGCACACAGCAAAGCGGACCATTCTATCAAGACTCTTTACTTGAGACCTTCAGACGGTCAACCCCCTAAAACTTGGCGATACTAGCTAGCTTTGAGAGCAAGTATTTGGAAGAGGCGGCTTCAGTGGAGCCTTGGCCACTTTTCGAGTATAATCTAAGGTTGCACCACGAATCTCAACCTCGAAGTACTGCCACATCTCAAGGACCCAGGATTTGCCATGACAAGCAGACCATTTCTAGTTATAGGGCACTAATTGAGGCTCAACCTGAGTGAGATTGAGTGGCGAAGGGGTGAGGGGTGGGAGAGGGAGGGAGAGAGAGAGATTAATCGACATTATGGACATATCGGTAAGGTTAGGGGCCAATGAACATCTTATCCTCCCTCTACTGGAATACAGTTAGTGCGTTGGGAAGTAGTTTACGTCTAAAATCACTCACCAGCAACGTACATACTAATCCCCTCAACTGTGCGGCATATGTAAGATCCTCAATCTCATTATCCTTATCGATATATACATGAAACAAATTCGTAGAACCGAAACAAACGTCACACGCCGCGCTATTTAAAACAATCAGGAGGTGCAAACATTAAAGTACGTGCTATAATTTGTGACATTAGCGCACCTACTTGCACAACAACAAGGAAGAACACAAAATTCATCAAAAAATGACGCAATCGTGTTACATCTCATTTACTCGCTTGCTTATTCTTTATATTGCATGGAGATAGATAATTTTTGGCGTCGATTTTTCGCCAGCAACTGATCGTTCAATACAGAGCCCTCATGCCAGATTTGAAATGCTTGCTTGGGAAAATAAACGTACAGATTTGTTTATTTAACTCTGTCGGATTCACTTTTCACAGTTTTCAAAAATATTTTATTTTTTACTTTCCTTGCTCTACAAAGTAGAAAGGAAAGTTATGTAATCGGCTGAAAAAAAAAATTTTGAGTTCTCTTCAGATCTTTACGTTTCAGACCCCCCTGAGTCCGAAAAACACTATTTGGGAAAATGGTCTGTGTGTATGTGTGTCTGTGAACGATTTTTAGAGAGAACCATCGTACCAAATCCACTCAAACTTGATATCTCGCCCGTCGAGATTCATGTCGAATCAATAAATTAAGAAATGAGAAACGAGTTCAGAAGTGCATCTGCCAATGGAACTTATTTCCACGGCTCGTTCCCTTTTGGAAAACCAATAAATTGAAACACAAACGACATTTCTAGAACATTCCCTTATTCTGTTTGATGAAAGTTTATTTGCAGAAGCTTTTGACTTACAGAATATTGCGGGGCGGCGGACGACAAACAGACACTTCATCGATTAACGACTGCCTTAGCAACCTGAGGCCGTTCAAATAAACCAGCAGCACACTATGGAAACATTCGAAGCCTCAAGGCCTCGCTCTGTTCGTTGATGCGATTTTTATGACATCACACAGTTTTGCTAGCGATCAAATTCGAGGACACGCAACGGTATGGAATCTATCTCAACTGTCGAACTCACCCAGTTAATTAATTATTACTAGCCGACCGGTCGTTAACCGTTATCTAAACAAATGGTAATGCAGTATGAAGTCATTCGGGTTTTGTGCAGCCCGAGAACGAGATTTCTGAATGCTGCAATAAAGAATTCAACAAATATCATGAAAAATGAGGTCTGAGGGGAAGGTTGGCCGTCACGAGTACTCCTCGGGGAACTCCTGTTGCTGAATGGGAAAATAGGACTCTGATTGAAAAAGCTCGATATCTGCTAATAGAAGCGAATGTTCCGAATACATTTTGGGCAGAAGCTGTCAACACTGCATACCATTTGATCAAACCCTCGCCCGGCCAACCTGTAAATAGAGATGCACCTTTTAAACGATTGCCTGGCAGATTCCCGCCAATCCTCGACATTTTCGGCTCCACGGTTTAAACAAAAACCCGTCAAGAAGTAAGCTCGACTCGACGACTGAAAAATAAATGTTTCCTGGGTACTTTGAAGCATCAAAAGCATACAGAGCATGCAATCCAAAACGGAAGGAAACTGGTCGAAATGTGAAAGTGTAAATCACGCGTTTCACGCACAGAAAGAAGGCTCATAATCTAAATTTCAAAATAATTGTGATTTCTTCGAACTCGAAGGAGCCCGAAAATAGTGAACGAGCGAATGATGACGAGTTGCAAGAGCCCTGAAGAAGAGAGTGAACGTCTCAGTATTGTGGAATGAGAACAACTCGGCAGCGCTGAACAAGAACAAAACTTATCTGAAGTGAACGGAAGTCTGAAGCGCTCTAGACACCCTCCAACCTGGACAAGAGGGCTAAAAACGTTGACCGTTGAGTTGAAAGTTGGTTACTATTTTTTCTGATAGTTCCCTCACTGTTTGGTAACACCCCGCAAGTCTGCTCTCTCAGAAGTATGGACTAACAAAATGGCGGCTCATCAAAAAAGTCAAAATTTGACTTATTAGTTGATAGTTACAATATTTACCACAGTTGAGGAATTGGCTTGTACTTTCCCAATTCACACCTCTGCTACCTCCTATGCTTGGCCATTAAGTTGCAGAGCCAATCAAAATTCGTCGAATTTTGAACCAAATTTTGACTTATTAGTTGACATTGGAAATTTGTATGGTGGATTGGCATCAAGTAACTGAGTCCAAAAACCCGAGTCTGCCACAATAGTTTCGTGGACTTCGACTTGCAGACGAGGTCAAAATTTGACGAAAATTTGGTCAAAATATCTGGTGCGTAGCAACACACTACTTTCCGCCACCCCTTTAAGTTCGCACACCATCTACATAGGCGGGCGCTATATCTTCGTTCAACGCATTTTTACAGGAACATTTATGCGGAACAAAATGTAGGGACTAGTTAGCTGAGAGCACTCCGAAAGTTTGATCGAAATCGTTGGAGCCGTTTTTGAGAAAATACGAATACCGATAAATTAATATTCGACAAATCTCCTTTTCTGAGTTAACGTGGCTTATATCTCCGTTCAACATATATATACAGAAATAGTTATGGAGAACAAAATGTTGGTATGGGTGACTAAAAGACACTTCATTAGGATTTATCACATCTGGTGAAAAAATTACCCTGGAACTTTCGGAAATGTTCGAAAAAACGTTATTTTCAACACATTTTCATTTTTATCTCTGCTCAATGGACTTTCAGAGGAACATTTATTGAGAACAATATGTAGGTATTAACTATTCAAAAATATCCTGAGAGTTTGATGATAATCGTTGAAGTCATTTTGCCAAAAAGCTTAAAAAACCTATTTTTGCTTCATAGGTCATTATCTCCGTTCACCGTATTTTCATGGAGATATGTATGGAGAAGGAAAGTTAGGTATTAATTAGGAGAAGATAATTTGAAAGTTTAATCAAAATCGTTAGAGCCGTTTTCGAGAAAAATGCGAAAAACCCTAGTTTTTGGTACATTTTCGTCCCCCACCCTCCTTCCCATCAGCCGAAATCGTCCATAACCTTATTTTGGTGTCTACAAAAAATAACAAACAAAACAAAAAAAGAACCAGCTCAATCGGATCAGCCGTTCTCCCGCAAATCGAACTACAGACACACACACATACACACACACGGACCACGCGCCGAAATTAGGTTTTTTAGACTCAGTAGGGTCTGAAACGTAAAGATCTGAAGAAAACTCAAATTTTTTTTTTGGGCCGATTACTATACTTTCCTTCCCTTCGGGTAGCGGAAAGTAAAAATGACCAACGGAGTTGAAACTTGAAATTTATGTTACGAGTAGGTGAAGTGGAGTGCTTTAAGAATTACCTAGTCTGCTTTCCTCATTTTGAGGACTCTTTCGAGCAGACGACGTCAAAATTTGATGAATTTTAACGCTCTAAAATTGACTTATTAGTTGATACTTGCAAACTACGTGAATGAGTTCCACATCCATCAGCTTTACTATAAAATGTTATCTGCCACCTCAAAAACGTGGCATTTTCAAAGCAGAGTCGAGAGAAAACGACTGTATCAAATCAGCTCAAACTTCATATCTGGCCCGCAGGTTACCGTGGGACGCCAAAATAAGGGTTTGAACAAAATCCACTGAAAGTTAACTATAGTTATCATAGTGATCAAAACACCAAATATTTTTTTTCTCAAAAACGGCTCTAACGATTTTGATTAAATTTTATACATTGGTAGCTCCTAATATGCCAACCATACAATAAAATTCCCATTCGTGGGAAAATGACGAGAGCAGCACAATAGATTACCAAAACTTTCGACGAAATCGAATTTAGCGCGGTTTTTAGAGGTAACAACCGTTCCAAATCAGCTGAAACTTTATGTCTAGCCTACAGGTTACCATGGGACGCAAAAATAAGGGTATGGGCAAAATCCACCGAAAGTTAACTATAGTTATCATAGTGATCAAAACACCAAATAAATTTTTCTCAAAAACGGCTCTAACGATTTTGATTACATTTTTTATATTGATAGCTCTCAATAAGATATATATACCATAAAATTCCCATTTGTCGGAAAATGACGAGAGCAGCACAATAAATAATCAAAATTTTCGACGAATAGCGTTTTTCGCGAAGTTTTTTCCTTATAAATTCCGCTGGAATGCTAGTAGAATGTTTAAAAAAAATTGGTGTTTGTAGTCCAATCCAATACCTAGAAGATAGTGTTTGAAAACGCTCAAGAGATACGTGGGGCTCACTCCAGAAATTCCTGAATTTCAACTACTGCCGTTTCGCTTACTACCAGTTCTAAACATTTTTACCCAATAACTCTGCAAAAGTAATTACTACCCTTCTTGAAAAAATTGTTGTTTATAGCCTCATTAATTATCTGTGTACCAGTTACTCAATAATGGTCGTGCAATGAGTACGAGCAGCACAATAAATTCCAGAACTGTAGGCGCTACCGCTTCCTGCTGCGCTGTATCCTGTTGTTTGACCAAGTTCAAAGGAACTGAGTGATAAATGAATTGATAAATAGAATTAGCCATGTACAAAGTGAATTGTTGTAGAGCTAAGGAAAGTTGTGTGTTGCATTGCACCAGATATTTTGCCCTCAGCCACCAGCATCTTCACATACTCGTACCATTGGGTGACGGTGCTGGGCACATGGTGTATTTTTGCCTCAATTTGGCGGACTGACTCTGCAAAGATCAGCGCAATTAGGTCATCCACGTAGGCATACGGCTCGCAGTCAGTCTCCATGAGCCCCCTGAGAACACCTGCCTGGTTTGGCACCTTCGGCTTTCCAGATTGCTGGTCTAAGGACTGAGCCCTGTGGGCACGCCTTCTCAGTCTTTCTCCAGACCGAGACATTCCTGCATTCGATCGTAGCAGTTCTGTTCGTCAGGTAACTTCTGACGAGCATGTGCAGGTTGTAGGGAATTCCCCTACTGTTAAGCTCATTGAGGAGAGCTCCCCGCCAAAGGTTCTCAAGTGTCCATAGTGACCCTTACTTCAATGTTCTTCTCAAAAAGGCTTTTAATTAAATTTGTTGTATGTACAGATCCAAATAATACGACAGAACCCTAACATTGACAAGGGCAGCACAATAAATTATCGATATTTCGAATAAAACAGTTTTTATGTTTACAAAAAATCGGAATGGAAGTCCAATAAACTACGTATACAGTGAGAGTTTAATAACGGCCAAGAAATAGGGGCAGCCCTAGACATTCCGGAGTTGAAGCCCACCCGTTAATTCCAAAACCGTAAGCAGGAATCTTTTGAGAATAATCGTGTTGACTGTCTCATGAAATGTCTCCCTGCGCACTGATTGCTCAATAACGGTCGTAGCGTAAATAGGAGCAAGTCGATAAATTCTAGAACTTGAAGCCTTACCACTTTTTACATAAAACTCGGTTGTTTTACCAAGTTTCAAGGAACTGAGAGAAAAATTGATTTTATTAGTAGCTAAAGCCATGAAAATTGCTGAATATACGCGAGGCTAAGGAAAGTTGTGTGATGCGTAGCAGTAGGTATTTCGTAATAATTTCATCGGGAGTATTTACCTAAAGGTGCGAGGACGGACCAACTACGCTCCTGAGCACTTCCTTCTGGATGATCGCCCGAATACTCCTAGCTATGCCTCACAAGTGGCTAGGAAATATTGGATGATGTTCTTATTGAAACAAAAGGACGCGCGAATTGTAAATATCCTAAAGATCGCTCAAAAAGTGCAACGGAATGAGTCAATCATTATCCTCGCGAAATAGATCGCGGGAGGATATAAAAAGTCGCGTGATAGTTTCACGGTGTTCTGCACAAAATCGATTCCGCGATTTTATCTTGGATCGAGCCTCACTCGCCCAACAAAGTGAATGAAGTGAGCAAATATAGTTGACAGGGCGGGCAGACCTTTCCCTTGAGTTCATCCAACCTTGGAAGCCCATTCTTTGTGATACAACAGCATGAACCCTTTCAACCCCTTCTACCCCCAAACTAAACCTCTACACTAATAATTGATTGATTTCCAATTTTCGAATGGCTAATAAATGGGCGATGGAGGGGAGCGACCGGTGGAGTGGGAGAGGCGTGGCGTGTGCAGTTTTTGTCCAGTCAGCCCGTCATGAGTACGTGACTCCCGGGGAAAATCGACAACATGCTGCCTCTTGTGCGTTTCGCACTTATAGCGCTGTGCTCCAACTTCCAGTCAGTGCCTGGTGAGCTGCGATGTGTTGACTTTTGATTTTTAATTTTTCGAAGATTTTTCAATTGTTCAACTTTTTCAAGGAATTTGCAATTTGCAGTAAATCCTCAACGCTGATAAAAGTGCAATAGGTAGTGCAAAGAAATTTTTTTAGCCAACTTCCAAACTTTTCGGGATTTCGGGCTTCCCCTCCCACTACCCCCCCTCCACGATCTCATCACTATAATCATGTCGTTGCAGAGGCTGGCCCAAGTTCCATAAAATGTGCACTAGAGATATCTCCCACGCGACGTGCCACCGGAGAACTGGAAACGAGGGCGTTCGAACGTATTAAACGCGACTTATTTCGGATTTTGATTTGAAGAATTCTCCGAGTTTCATCTTCGGAACTTTTGCTACTCGCTGGGAGTCTCCTCAACCCGCGAAAGGTCAACAGCCCTGTTAAACAGTTCGGATTCTCACTTAACCGTAACTTCAGACGTGCATTCGACTTCTCACTAATGAGACTTTATAATAGACGCGAGCCAAGTTACGCTCTAGAAAATGTATGTAAATTATAACCGACTGTTTTCCCTTCCTTCGGCCATGAAAAACCATTTCATCTCGTCGTAAGCGCCAATCCGCCATATTTCACTCACGAACTTAGAGGCACGTGGAGGGAACTGCGTGTCTCCTCGAGGAAGCAGGATGCGAGGCTTACCAGTGAATCGAATGCAAATCGCCTTCTCGAGGCCCATTCCCCGCAATAAACCCATTCAATTTCCAACTGGTTTACTCGAGCCATTAGGCAGATAGATCTAAAACTATGAGCTGCGCTAAACTAATTAAAGCTGCCGAAAAATGAATGGTTCTTGAATTAGAATTATTGCGCTATTAAAACGTGATATTTTATTCATCGCGATAACATTCAATTTTCTTCAACCTACCAACTTCCATATGTATTCGACTGATGTTTGCTTAGATTCTTCAAATCGCTGCGGTCTCGACTACTACGAAAATGATCATGTTCTCGCCTCTTGGCTTGAAAAGAGTGGGGGGGGGGGATTGTATTTGTTTATCTAACCCCCCAAGAAAGGTTTGGATCAAGTGGCTCTTCCACCTTCCATGGATATATAAATTACTATAATAATTCTTTCTACAGTCACGTTACAATTAATTTAAAAACTTACTTCCTAGACAGAGTTAACAAATAAGTTCTCAAATTTCGAAGAATAGCCTCAGACTTCGCGATTAACATCAGACTTCAACTCCTCCAATCTCTAGTTTTTCCTACGTTTGAGTGCGCAACAGTTGCCCCGTGCGACTTGAATTGTAAGGAAATTACCAAGCTGCAGAAAGACTTGATGACCGTGTCACTCCTGCCTTTAAAATGCTTAAAATTGTAAAAGTAAGAGACGAAGAAGCTGCAAATAGTTGGTTTTTAAAATTCTTACATTTAAAACACCCAACTATCTCCATGAAGCTTTCACTCTCATGTCAAACGTGAAACATCAGAAATCGAAGGAGAATGTTAAAAATCCCAGCTCGTAGAACAATGTTATTTGAGCCTTTGTTACGGGGAACGAAGTTATACAATGAGTATCACGATTATTTTTAATTAGATCTAGGCAAAACGTTTAGGAATTACCTCGAGAAAAATATTGAATTTATTTGAAATTATTGGAAATTTGCGAACCTAATTGTTAACTCTTTGTAGCATTAAGTCTTGAAATTAATTGTAACATGACTAGAGAGAAATATGAAGAAAATTATAAGCCTGCTGTATGACATGGTAGTAATAATTTATTTGAGCTGAAATAATGCCAGCAACCTTCACAGCCTGCAATAGACCGTTATACTCTCCTGCTGGGTGGTTCACTAACACCGTTTTTACTTTCCGCTACCCCAAAGGGAAAGAAAAGTATAGCAATCGTGTCAACAAAAAAAAAAATTTGGGTTTTCTTCAGATCTTCACGTTTTGTGGCCTACTGAGTCTAAAAATATCTGGTGCGTTGCAACACACAACTTTCCTTAGCTCTACAACAATTCACTTTGTACATGGCTAATTCTATTTAATCAATTCATTTATCACTCAATCAATTTGAACTTCGTCAAACAACGCTTTACGGCAGCAGGAAGCGGTAGCGCTTACAGTTCCGGAATTTATTGTGCTGCTCGTACTCATTGCAGATCATTAATGAGGCTGTAAACACAAATTTTTTGAAGAAGGATAGTAATTACTTTTGCAGAGTTATTGGGTAAACACCTTTAGAACTGGTAGTAAGCGAAAAGACAGTAGTTGAAATTCAGGAATTTCTGGAGTGACCCCCATGTATCTCATGAGCGTTTTTAAACACTCACCCTTTAGGTATTGAATTGGACTACAATACCAATTTTTTCAACATTCAACAAAAATTCCAGCGGAGTTTATAAGGAAAAACCTGCGCTAAAAACGCTTTTCGTCGAAAATGTTGGTAATTTATTGCGCTGCTCTCGTCATTTTCCCACAAATGGGAATTTTATGGTATAATTGCCATATTGAGAGCTATCGATGTAGGAAATGTAATCAAAATCATTAGTGCCGTATTTGAGAAAAAAAATATTTGGTGTTTTGATCACTATGATAACTATAGTAAACTTTCGGTGGATTTTGTTCAAACCCTTATTTTGGCGTCCCATGGTGACCTGCGGGCGAGATATCAAGTTTGAGCTGATTTGGTACGATGGTTTTCTCTAAAAATTGTTCACAGACACACAGACCTTTTTCCCAAATAGTGTTTTTCGGACTCAGGAGGGTCTGAAACGTAAAGATCTGAAGAAAACTCAAAATTTTGTTTTCAGCCGATTACATAACTTTCCTTTCTACTTCGTAGAGCCAAGGAAAGTAAAAATCTAATTTCGGCGCGTGGTCCGTGCCTGCGTGTGTCAGTAGTTCGATTTGCGGGAGAACGGCTGATTCGATTGAGCTGGTTCTTTTTTTGTTTTGTTAGTTATTTTTTAAAATAAGGTTATGGATGATTTCGGCTGATTGGAAGGGGGGGGGGGGACCGAAATGTACCAAAAACTCGGGTTTTTCGCATTTTTCTCGAAAACGGCTGAAACGATTTTGATTACACTTTCAAATTATCTTCTACTAATTAATACCTAACTTTCCTTTTACACACATGTCAAAACGACTTCAACGAATTTCACTAAACTCTCAGGATGTTTTCGAATAGTTAATACCTACGTATTGTTCTGAATAAATGTTCCTCTGAAAGTCCATTGAGCAGAGATAAAAGTGAAAATGTGTCGAAAATAACGTTTTTTCAAACATTTTCGTAAATTCTGGAATAATTGCTTCACCAAATTCAACCAATCGTTCAGAGTGTCTTTTATTTACCCATACCCATATTTCGTTCTCCATAATTATTTCTGTATATATATGTTGAACGGAGATACAAGCCAAGTTAATTCAGAAAAGGAGATTTGTCGAATATTAATTTATCGGTATTCCAATTTTCTCAAATACGGCTCAAACGATTTCGATCAAACTTACGGAGTACTCTCAGCTAACTAGCCTCTACATTTTGTTCTCTATAAATGTTTCTGTATAAATACGTTGAACGAAGATACAGCGCCCGCATATGTAGCTGGTGTTCTAACTTACGGGGGTGGCGGAAAGTTGTGTGTTGCTACGCACCGCTCGTTTTATTCAAGACCCATAATCATAGGAGAGTAAAGCATGACATATTTGAATCGTGCGGTGCTTGACGATTTTCTTAATAACGTACCTGTTCATTCTTGAAATATCAAACGATTTTGCGTATCCAGCTCATGCATCTCCGTCTTCTTTTTGTTTTTTTAGATGGCGATGCTTTCAACTGTAAGTTGAAATCTGAAAAGCAGCTCAAGTCCGAGATATACAGAAATAAAGTGATTAGGATGCTCACATTCGTAAGTTTAAAAATCTTTCAAACTAAAATTATACATGCTATAGAATAGATTACTGTCAACAGATGGGTTAGTCACCAAATTGATTCATGAGCCATGAAAACACCATTTAAAGTACAAACAAACACCCGCCCAAGCTAGAAAGCTCTTTCAATTAAGAAAGTATATAGCATGTGCCATGGTACTTGAAGCTGGTGTCCAAAACATCATTAATGACTACCTAGGTAGTTCACCCGTGGTAGTCAATTGAAAAAGAAAAAAAAGTATATATATTCCCCGATAGCCTGCATAGCAGTAACTGATCTGTCCATACCAATACAGTAAATTCCCCAAATACGCTGAAGCAAGAAAATACCAAGGTGACTGACGCCGTAGGTTAAGAAAATAATGGAATAACACTAGATTTTTGTCCACTTCTCTAGTAGTCGTACACCATAATTGTTTGTGTGTGTCATGTTCATGCTATTTTATTGAACATTATGTTTAATAGGACGTTATGTGCAACAGTCCTCGGGGGAGCCTGTAACCCCTAGAGGACGCGTCCCCAGGTGGTGGATAGGGGAAAGCCTCCCAGATATGGGAGGTAGGAGGACATCTCCCGCGGACCAACAGGTATGCCAACAGCAAACGACTCCAACGGCGGAAGAGACTGCTAAAATCCAACGGCTGAGGAGGCGGAAGAGCTGGGCCCCACTGCCTTAAAGGGGAGGGTATTGACCCAAAGGCTAAGGGTGGGCACCCCTACAGAAAACATCCAGCTCGTATCCAGGTTGTGGCAGCCCCATGATGGGTACTCGGAGGCTGTGGGCCAATAACCCGCACTTCTTAAATAAACCATATTACAGAAACAGAAACGAGAGAAAACCGGACAGACTATAAAGGCGATAATCTTTGGCATGAAATTGACAACTCGAATCGGATTTTGTAATGTACGCACATTATACGAGAAAGGAAAGCTCAGACAAGTGGAGAAAGAAATGAAAAATTACAAACTCGACATTCTCGGACTCAGCGAGGTAAGATGGCTAGATCATGGCGAAGCAAATATGAGAGATGGCGGAGTGCTGTTGTACTCAGGACCTACTGGAGAGGGAGCTGAACACAGGTCAGGTGTCGGACTGCTTTTGACAATGAAATCCCGGAGAAGCCTAGTAGATTGAAGACCAATTTCGGACAGAATACTAACTGCCCGCTTTAAATCTAAAATTCGAAATATAAGTGTCATCCAATGTTATGCACCGACTGAAACTTCTGAGGAAGAGGTAAAGGAAGCATTCTATCGCTCCTTGAAGGGCACCATTATCAGACTACCTAGAAGAGACATAGTAATCGTCATGGGAGATCTGAATGCAAAGGTCGGCACAGATAATGAAGGACTTGAGCACATCATGGGACAGAACGGCATAGGGCAGGCGAATGGTAATGGTGAAATGCTCAAAAGCCTCTGTGCTGAGCATGACCTAGTGATTGGTGGCACAATATTCCCTCACAGGGACTGCCATAAGATCTCGTGGGTATCCCCAGACCAAACAACTGAAAACCAAATTGATCACTTTGCCATCAGCAGGAAGTTCCATCGATCGCTGATGGATGTAAGGAACAAGAGGGGAGCAGATGCTGGAAGTGACCACCACCTCATGCTAGCAACCCTCCGCTTGAAAATCACTTCAGCAGCCAGCAAAATAGAGACTAAAAAGAAACGGATGACCAGAGACAGTGGATTAACGATCTGGCCGAGAAAGCGGAAGAGGCAGCCCGCATTGGGGATGCGAAAGAGCTGTACAACATCACACAAATAAAAAACAAGAATGGTATCCCCTCTTCACGCAAGCAGAGCAGCTGAGGCGCTGGGAAGAACACTTCTCAGAGGTGCTAAACCGTAAGTGCGAGGATGCAGAGGAGCCACAATTTCGGATGTCAGCCACTGGAACAGCTGAGATCGATCAGTCTCCTCCCTCGGTCGCCGAAATTGCTGAAGCCCTGTCAAAAATGAAGAACGGGAAATCCCCTGGAATCGATGGCATACCTGTGGAAATCCTGAAAATCGACGCAAGAGTCCTGGCGAGTATAATCGAACCTCTCTTCAGGAAATTATGGGATGAGGAAGACCGGCAGACTGGAAAAAGGGGCTTTTAGTGAAGATCCCAGGAAAAGGCGACATCTCGGAGTGCACAAATTGATGAGGCATTACTCTGCTCCCAGTACTGAACCGAATAATCCTGAAAAGAATCAAACAGCCAGTTGGGCAACGTCTACGGAAAGAGCAAGCTGGTTTCCAGGAGCATCGTAGCTGCACAAATCTCATCAACACCCTGAGAATAGTGTTAGAGCAGAGCATTGAATGGCAAAGTCCCCTGTACATCGCCTTCATAGACTTTGAAAAGGCATTCGATTCCATAAACCAGGTTACCATGTGAAAGATACTGGAACGGTACGGGCTCCCCAGCAAGATTATTAACCTTATAAGGAGCCAATACGAATGCCAGATCGTACATGAAGGAGCGCTCTCAAACCCCATTAAGATCGAAACTGAGGTGAAGCAGGGGTGTGTACTGTCACCAACTCTCTTTGTCATGGTCCTAGACAGCATAATGAGGGCGTCACTTGGAGGGAGAAGACGGGGAATTCAATGGGGATTGCGGGAAAGACTGTAAGACCTGGATTTTGCCAACGACCTCTGCTTCCTGGCTCAGAGGTTTGGCGATCTGCAGGACAAGCTGGATGCTTTGAGCCGAAGCGCAAGCCGTGTTGGCCTTAAAATCAACCTAGACAAGACCAAAGAAATGAGAGTGAATGAGCGGTGCCGGGACCATCTTGTCCTGCAGGGCCGCACTGTGGAGGGGGTTGACTCCTTTGCCTACCTGGGATGCGTGGTCACGAAGGGGGGTGGATCATCGGAGGATGCTAAGAGCCGTATAAAGAAGGCAAATGGGGCTTTCGTTCAGCTCTATCCAGTCTGGAAGAGCAGGAGCCTATCCAGGAGCACAAGAATATGGCACTTCAACACAAACGTGAAATCGGTCCTGCTGTATGGCAGTGAAACATGGAAAGTCACAGAGAGCATCACCCGTCCACTGCAGACCTTCGTGAACAGGTGCCTACGAAGAATCATGGGTATTTGGTGGCCAGAGCACATCTCAAATGAAGACACACACACACACTACGCAAACCCGACGATTCTGTGGAGAAGGCGGCGCTACAGTGGAACCCCCAGGGAGAGAGGGACAAGAGGAAGACCCAGGGAGACGTGGAGCAGGTCTGCAGAGAGGGAGCTAGGCCAGGTCGGCAAAACATGGCAAGAAGCAAAGAGGATCGCCGCAAACCGGAACGAATGGATGGCTCTCGTCGAAGCCCAATGCTCCAATAGGAGTTAATGGAAATAATAATAAAATAAAGAAATGTTCAACAGCTTTATCGTGTATTCACGACGATAGCAAAACATTTGTTTCAGGATGAGATGCCATTGCATGGTGCTCGCAGGACAGAAAGAGGAGTCTTACTTGGACAAGGTATTGCATTTGACTTGATTGATACACTTCAAGAAAAGTTTGGATTCAAATATACTGTTGAAAAAGTTCCACCAGTTGTCGGGGATGACAACAGGGGAGCACTTGGGAAATTGGTTGCAAATGTAAGTCGAACGCCTCATAAAACCCCACTATTATTGTATTATGTATTATTTTTCACAGTGAATAGTAGAACCAAATGTCGTGAAAAGTAATTTTTACTCGTGTGCATGCAACGGTATAATTGTATCTAGCTCTAACATCACCATTGGTGGGTCTGTATAGCTTTATTAATTGAAAAACCATGTACCAAAGTTTTAGAAGTGTATATTCTTAATAATTGGGAAGAACAATTCTTATAATATAATTGGAGTCACTAATTCGATGGTCGTGAAGCATTTTGTGGGTGGATCTTTTCTTATGGCATGAAACGCCATTTGGACATAATCGTAGGCTTTATAAATGAGGCAGCAAAACTAGCTGCACTCCTTATTTTTCTTTACTTTCTTCAGACCTACAGAGTATGAATAAAAGTTAAATTATATAATCGGCTGAAAAACAGTTTTGAGCTTTTATCCAATCTTTAAATTGTCTAATGCTTCCTCCGGATCTCCTTGCTCACAAAGTTAACGTGTGGGCTAGTTTGTCAAAGGTTAACTATAAGGAGATTAATAGGTCTTGATAGAAGGGTTTGCTCTGGTCTGTATGCTTTGCTAGGCCCCTCCTGTGTACATTCTCCTTCTCAGTTTGTGCAGCTATAACAGGTCAAGTAAGCTCGGGCTTGATAATTTTTATAGAGGAGGGATAGCACTATGTGACAGTAGTCCAGTCTTTGTCTCATACAGTTTCCTTACAACCGAAACTTTACTTTTTATAACTGTGTAAAAGCTCAGTTCCTGAATGTGCTTCAAAAACTGGGTTCAAGTTTCAAAACCCTTTTCTATGTTTAATAGAAGAATTTCGAGCACATTTTCATTCTAATTCTATATATATATTCCTTAGTGCAGCTCACAGAAATCTACCTTCCAACTGTTACAGTTGACAAATACTTCAACATGTTACACAAACATGAAATTTTTCTTTGGTTTCTAATGATTATTTCATAAAGTGAGAAACTTGCAAGATCTGCTCGTAAGTCACTTACATGATCACATAGTCACATAATAAGGGAAGAAACAAGTGTCTTCAAGCAAATCAGGGCGTTAGCTAAACAATGTTCAGTGTAACAACCAGTGTTTTTTCCACATTTTAGAGTTATGTTCCAACATTAAAAACATTTCTGGTCTTGTTCGTATCATAGACCAAACAGCTTGATTGCATCACCATTATGACACAAACATTTATGAGTATTTGCAGAAATATAATCCCACATTTTAGAGAAGAAAAGGGAAGATGCGCTAAATTCTTTGCATTATTTAAACTAAAAACTAATTTTTCTCTTTCATTTCTTTCACAGGAAGCAGACATGATAGCAGCGTTCGTTCCCGTTCTTCCCGACACAAATGAGTACATGGAATGGGGTACAGACCTTGGTCAAGCTTTATATTACGTTATGTTGAAAAGACCAGCTGATGCAAATTCTGGTAGCGGATTATTGGCCCCTTTTGATACAGTGGTATGTTTGGTAAACTGACTACTACATTACAGTCAAATTACGAGGCGTCATTTTAGGAGCGTTGAGGCATTTTTCCGGAATATGTGACTAATAAATATTCAAATACCTGATAATAGCGTCACAGAAGAGGTACTTGGGGTTAGCGAATATCTTGTGAACACTTCGCAAGTGCATAATAACCTGTAGCAATGTTGGCAATGACTAAGCAGACTATATTAAAGTTATGAGTAGAATAATGTAGCATGCCAACTGATTACCATCACTCTGCATGCTTACTGATGAGTCAACCAATGGCTGTCATCTCCAAAGATTACTTATCACAGGTTGCATCAATCCAACCACTTTTTTACTTTCTGCTACCCAAAGTGTAAGAAAATGATCGTACTGGTTTAAAAAAGAAGTTGGGTTTTCTTCAGATATTCATGTTTTGTGGTTTACTCAATCTAAAAAACGCCTGATTTCGGTGCGCAGTCCGTATGGGTGAAAGAAAAAATGTATATCTGGTGCGTAGCAACTCACAACATTCTGCAACCCCCATAAATTCCACGACCTATTACAAATATGGGCGCTATGTCTATATATGGGGAATAAAATGTAATACTAGTTAGTTAAGAGTATAAGTTTTTGAGAAAATTGGAAAACCGATAAATCAATATTTGACATATTTCGTTTTCTGAGCTATCGTGGCTTATACCTCCGTTCGACAGATAGATACAGAAACAACCCAACAGAACAAAATGTCGGTATAGGTTGCTAGAAGACGGTCTGCAAGATTGATCAAATCCAGTGACCCACTCACTCCATTACAGAGATATGATATGGAAATTACAGAAATGTTTAAAAAAACAAAATTTTCAACACACACATTCCCATTTTTATCTCTGTTCAGTGTAATATAAGGGGAACACTTATTGGGAACAACATATAGATATCGACAATTTAAAAAGGTTCCGTGAGTTTAGGGAAAATCCTTGAAGCCCTTTTGCCGAAACGCGTCAATGCCTCTGTTTTTTAGGCCTACGTCTCCGTTCAGCTTCATGGCGATATTTATGGAGAAGAAAAGTTTTGTATTTGAAAGCTTAATCAAAATCCTTAGAGCAGTTTTCGAGAAAAATGCGGAAACCTCTAGTTTTCAGTATATGTTTGCCCCCTACCCCCATTTTTAATCAATGGAAATCGCCATAACCTTATTTTCGCGTCTAGAAAGAATTACAAACAAACAAAAAAAACCAGCTTAATTGATCCAGCTGTTTTCCATACACACATGAGCTCTTTGGTCTTTTCTCTCAACTATAAGTAGCCTCTAACCTCAGAAGGGTTGCAAAAGGTGTTACAAGAATTGTGCCTTTCAAGGTTCTGAGGTGCTTGATGAAATGCCCCTATTCGCTCATGAAACCCCTGGGGCTTCAGTAAGAAAGGCACTTCCACAGTTACGTTGTAAACATTTGCGTGATGTATCTTCGAAGAATCCATAAGAACTGAGTGCTTATTGTGTGTGTGAGGGGGGGGGGGGTTCAATACCACAAACTCTTGGAGAGTCAGTTCAGTTTGCCTACTCAACAAATCTTTTAATATCTTGGGCGGAATTTTCAATGCGTTCCAATTCTTTCAGAACCTTCGATCGTCTGTTACATCCCCAGCTTTATCATTTTACTTATCTACAACTTCAAACAGAAACCCGAATTGAAAACGTTTTTATAACTCATCCCAGATAGTTTCTCAAACTTAGAAGAAATGCAGCATTTTCACGTAACCTCTCACATGCATGCACAGTGTTTGTTATTACTCAGGTAACCTTGCGAGATTCAATGAAGCAATCACTTAGCTCAGTGAATTCTTTTATTTCTAAAATACATAACGTAATTTCTGTTCCATTTACAGGACGTATGCTGTTTTTTTTGTAAATAAAGTAGACCTTCATTATTCATCACTTTCTTGTGAATTTTAACCAAAATGGCAATACCTTTTACTCAGCTAATAAGTTTGGGTTACAGGTTTGGCTACTCACACTAGTTTCACTCCTAGTGGTAGGCCCACTATTCCACGGTGTCATGTGGCTTCGTTACCGCTTGTGCCCCAATGATGAAATAGATGAAGTTTATTCCTTCTCAACGTGCATTTGGTTTGTATATGGAGCACTTATGAAGCAAGGATCAACACTAAATCCAATGGCAGGTAATCTAATTTCTTCATCGCTCGTTTCTTTAGAATGATCGACTAGCTCCTAGGAAATTATTAATTAACTTATAATAATTGATAACGACCATTTGAAATTATTGCAGATTCTGCCCGAATGGTTTTTGCAACATGGTGGATGTTCATATTGATATTGACAGCCTTTTACACAGCGAACCTCACCGCTTTTCTGACATTGTCAATACCAACGCTTCCCATTAAGGAGATTGATGATGTTGCAACTGATAATCATCACTGGTTTACAATGAAAGGAGGCGTCATTGAGCATGCAGTGAAGGTTCTCTTTTTTTCATACCCTACACAAGAGCTTATGAACTCATGCTCTAAAAATCGTGGTAGCTTATGAAATGTCACTACACATACTTGGACATTCCTTGCTTCCATCAAAATATTGTTGAGTTCAAGAGAATATAAATTAGTAAACGTTTTCATAGGACAGCTCCTTTGATGAAACAATATCCATGAATATCAGCCAGAGAGGAGGAAAAATGTCCGTGTTATAGGAAGCCTATGTGCAGGTGAATGTAGCCTGACTTATTTCCACGAGCCAAAGATTGCCCCATTGGCACTTTCAGGCAGTCCTCATAAGCTAGTAGTCTCACTATCAAATTTGGAATGCTGAATGGATCAATAAGTTGGGAGTAACTGTTATTGAGAACCCTATCCACAGTTCTGCATTTTATTCTTTTTATAGTTTAATAATAAATTTGTATTTTGTTCTTTTTTTTCAGAATAAAGATGATTTGAAGCTTAGAAAATTGAGAGAGAGTTCTCAACAGGGAAGAGCATCGTATTTGGAAAATAAACAAGATTCTGCAGTTTTCCAAAGAATTTTAAGCGGTAAATACTTTAACAAAAGGTTGACTTATGCAACAGTTATTAAGTCCAAACCAGTTGAAAAGCGAAATCCATTGACAGCCAAGTTAATTGAAACACGTATTAAGGCCACTCATGAAAGGAATTTTCTAGAACAATATTGTCCATGTAGGGAGGGATTGGGGTGTCTGACCCTTTGTCATGATGGATGCTTAGAATGAAAGACCTTACAATCTAATTCTGCATAATGTATGATTTACCAACCTTGCTCAGAGAACACATGCCCAGGCTTGGCACAGGAAACTGAATAAATGAATGAAGTGTCGGAGGGGGGGGGGGGAGACGTGATCGGTCGTGCAGTGAAGGATACCCACTGATACAACTAGCCAACCCTTGTCCTCAGCACTTTTTTCTCTCCACCCTTCTCCCTCACAGTGCCTCTCCAATACATTATTGATGCTTCACATTGATTTTATGCGTCTGTAATTTACCAGCTTCTGACACTCACTGCATTACGAAGTCAGCAAAAATTTGTCCTGCTACATTCGTATTTCTGGGTTTGCCAAGTAAATGCGAGGTCTACTAATTGAAATAACTCGCGGGAACTACAGGGGAATTCAACGTTTCGTCGTTAGCACTCCCTCACTACCTCCCGTCACATCAAAACCACTCGCTCACTCGCCTCACAACACCCGCTCAAAGTTCGCTGGAAGTCTCCGTCCCAATTTCCCCCACTCATTTTGCCCGACGGGGCGGAGGAAGGTCAGGGCTGATGAGGCTGGCACTTTCTCCGCACACCACTACATCGGATCATAAATGCCTACAGACGTTTACGGGCGCCAGGCGCCAGGGGAATATTTAGTTTCCGTAGTTCCATTGTAGTCAGGTCATGTTTCGTACGGTTTACTAGTATTTCTCGATGCTGAATCGGAGCAGTAATACTAGGTCAAGCTGTTCATGAGAATAAAAAACCGTCGTGTAATAATTTGCAGGGTATTTTCATTCGTGTTCCCCTGTTTTTTCTCCCCTTGTTAGTACGTTTTTCGTCCGTCGGAAAACCTTACCCTGGTTTGGAAATCTGCCTCCAATTAACTAATACAACGTGACTCGGCATCATAATTGGCTGGAAGAGGAAGACATCGTGCTGGGGGGGCCCCCTGTCAATGAATCACCGCCATAGGAAAACCCTGCAAATTATTACACAATGGTTTATTATTCTCATGAACAGCTTGACCTAGTATTAGTGCTCCCCCATCCCATTCGATTCAGCATCGAATACTAGTTAATCATACGAAACATGTCCTGGCTACAATGGAACTACGGAAACAAAACGTCTGATGATTTTGCCCCGCCATCGCAGAAATTGGAACGGGGGCGCTCGAAGCAAACCCGTTCTGAGGCCAAAGGGGAGTTGAGTGGCGGCGTCGTTGGGAGGCAAGCGAGTGGGAGGCGAGCGCGGTTGCTTTTTTAATGAGATGGGCGGGGAGGGAGGGAGTTCAAACGACGAAACGCTGTAGCTCCCGTGTTGTACTGCGTTTTGTTCATTTTTTTAACCGTTTTTTGCCCATTACAACCAAGGGCTTCGTCCGATCGGATTGCCAAGATGGCGGGCACAACTAGATACCAAATCGGATTTTTGGGCGAAATAACGAATTTTTTAGACCACGTTAAAGGCACAAAACGGCCCGGACGGTGGACGGGGGATGGACATTGCAAATTTGCAATCTCCAAATCTTGAAACGTAAAGTATCAAATTTTGGGGGGGGAGGTTGTAACAAATTTTTCGTGACCGAAAACATAGGGTTATTATTCAGAATGAATAATAAACCAAAAAGTAGGACCTTCATTCCCTTCCTTAAACCTTCTTGCACTCCTCGAAAACACCTGAACCAGTGGCATATGTCACTAGTAATACAGTCTGCTTCGAACGCACTCCTTTTTTGGTCCTCCGGGCTGGATTTTGTGTTCGATGATGATGATGCCCTGTTTGAGAGGATCGTTGGCGTCTAAAGACGCCTGTTTTTCCAACCTCGCCAGGGAAGCAGAGACTGATCGAAACGACACAGTTCCACAACAAACCAGGCTCGAACTCCACCTGCTGGCTGAAATCCTCTCTAGAGGACACCTATAACACCAGCTCACCAAGAGATGAGAATCTTCTTGACAGCCTTCAACGACACAGAAATTTGTGTATTTGTACAAGTTGTATCAATTTCCTGATTATTCGAAGTCGACTCGATACTCAATTAGCTCAATAGCAAGGTTACCCACACTCAAAACAAGTTGTATGACGTCAGGTGCAAAACTGTGATGGAAATCAGTTGTAAAAAATCAACGCAATGTAGTTCTGCCTCTCACACTCGGATAATCTTAGTTGTTAATATGCAGAGTCCTTGTACTCATAATTGTCAATGCCAATTGTCATTGGCACACACAATTGTCATTGGTCATACAATTCTTTCCCTATTTTTTCCAAATGTATTATTAGTATTTTAATTTTATAACTGTGCAGGAGAGTACTATCTTGATGACTCATACTTCATGAAGAGGATGATGTACGATGACTACAAAAAGAAAACAGACAAAGGAATCGATGAAGGCCTGCGGTGTTCCTATGTCTTGACAGAAAAAGAATTTTTAATCCGATCATTAGCTTTTGCCTACCAAAAGAACAGCCCGCTTCCTGATTTATTCAATCCAGTGTAAGTCAATGTTTATCGTACAATATCGTCAACTTAGTCCTAATGATAGTGATAGTTACCAGTTCTGCTCATATAATTTGTGCAAAACAATCTATATTCACTTCATTATCTCAGCCTTCTCAGCAATCACAACCAAAGTATGAATGACTACTGACTTCTTTGATTATGTTTTATTAAATAAAAGCCTTAAAGATTTTTGATGTTACCTTTTGATTATTACAATTCAAAGAAAAAGGCTAGGAAAGCCAAATCTTCCCCCATCCCCAACTCTCCACAGCAGTGTTAATAAACTGCTTCAAAATTAGTGAGATGTAATTGGCACTTACCCGAAGTTGATTGCCAAAGCGTTCCTTATTCACCATGTTTCCACGATAAAAAATGTGTCATTAAGCATGCACTAACACAAAATAAGTAACAATTCAATATTATATTAAACATACACAGTCTCCACAGAATGTTAGCTACCCATAATGAAGTGGCTTCACTAAATTCACCACCCCATTGTTGTGGACTATTTCTCTTACTCACTCGTCAAACTTGACTCGCAAATCTTATGCCAAACGAGATTGACCCATTAACTCAAATTCAGAAGTTTACAAACTGGTCTTATAAGCGCAGAATTGACACCTGTAGTTGGGAACTGTTAACGTTGGCCATACTTATATTATTTCTGTAATATGATATACCCCATGTACCTCATCAGTTATTTTTGCTCTTTTGTCGAAATAAAAACCCAAACCTGTTTGCAATCTACGTAGTTCATGCATGTAGCCTGTTATAATACTTCCATTGACTTTATTTCTGATAAAGGAAGATCGACATTTTTTTTGGAAAAATCACTGCTTTCACAAGAAAATTCAATTTACCATTATAAGAATCATTCTCAAAACTTATCATAATGAACCAGGAATTAAGGCTGTTATTAATTGCTTGTCTGAGGTTTAATTTAATATAGGTTGTTTACGTTTTTTCTAAAAGCCTTCGAAGGTTCATTGAGTCAGGCATCCTCCAACACAAATTGAACTTGGACTTGCCGGATGCTGTGATTTGTCCCACTGACCTGGGAAACAAGGAGAGGAAGCTACGAAACTCAGATCTTTGGACGACCTACGTTGTTGTATTCGGGGGTATGACATTAGCCCTGTTAATATTTCTAGGGGAAACTATGTGGTCTATATATAAAAAACACGTCAGGATGCAACAGAGCACAACGAATAAGCAGCAAATGTTTACATCTAGATTGGATACAGACAAACTCTTGGCAATGCGAGATCAAGTAGAAATGAGAATCAACGGAAAGAATCCAAAGCTGTCGGTAAAAAAACGAAAAAATAATTTTATCTCTTTGAGCCCATCTTCAACATTACTGTTTCATTATGCATAAAACAAGTGAATTTTCAATTTATTTTGTAACCAGCGACAATTGTGAAGCAACCAAGTTGAGCCCCACCCCCATGCCGCTTATACATACAACTTAATGTTGTATAAACAATAGAAATCGTGAAAGATATGATCATTTTTCTGGGTGTTCTCCTAACAATTCAATCTTAGCCAGTATAGTTACTTCAAAATAAATTAATAAAATGTTGACTGTGAAATCCAAAGCACATGTAACAATTACTCTTTTTTTTTAAATGCGTGTACTTTACAAAGCCTTATTTTTTGTTGCCTTCAGTATTGAAGTTTAAAGCCTGGCACTATTTATCAAATTGCAAGTTACTTTTGTCTGTGCACAACGGAATTCATAGAGCATGAATGTTTCAGCCCATATCTCTATACTCTATCCAAAAATTTAAAAAAGTGTAAATGGGAGACAATTTCTTTAAAAATCTTTTGCAGCGCTAGTATTATATACCTATTTAATTCGTATCAATAACTATGTATCACGTGCAGATGTACACTCATTTTTTAAATCAGAAGATTAGCAATAGAACAATGAATTGAATAAAATTATGTAAACCATACTACTCTACTTCTTACCGTATCCTAGTTGCATACATCCATAGACCAGATCTTTCAATACATTCAGTGGGAAAGTATCTTTATGCAGGGACTGATGTACATTGTACCATTGATAGTAGCAGGACCCCTCTTCAAAGATGATTCCGAAACAGGCATCTCTTTTCAAACTCTACTTTACTGCTAGCAGAGGGTCTAGGGATCTCATTTAACGTCAGCAGGTCTTTGTTTTGTCACATTCACTGCTAAAAACACACCCTACGCGTTTCTTCTTTGTATTAGAGTGTCCATCTTGACATGTTCATCACATACTAGGTGTGTGAGAGGCTGTGTAAGTAAAATGACCTCCCTTATCAACCAGAACGGTAAATTGACTCGATCTTATTTTTTTGAGCTGCAGCCAGAGACTACTCGAGGTCTCCTAAGGTATAAAAACGGCTGTCCAAAGTTCACTTATTAGCAATTCATTGTGTTTTACCCAGTTCTTCCTAATATTGTATCATCCACGTTCGTATATATATATATATATTAATCTCAGCCACCTTCAGCGCGTTCTTCTTCCAATTTTACTAGATATTTTGTGACTTTCTTTTGTTTGTAAGATGTTTGATGATTCCACCTCGACATCAAAGCTACAAGAAGAATCAACCAGGTTATTAAAATTTTAGCCTGCCCGCCCAACTAAAAAATTTAGTAGTGAACGTGTTAATGGCAATTCCCTGCAATCAGATACTGAAACTATTCGTTCTTTATTTGCATTTATTAGCTAGTTTGTCTCGCCACAATTATATGAAAGCATCAAATTACTAGTCAGGTGCAAGGTCTCAAAGAGGAAAGATCACAGTTGAATAACACTAAAACATAATTCAATTATGTGAAAAAATGAGCGAGCCGATACAGCTCAACAGGGTGAACATTATATTGTTAAACAAACTGGGACAAGCTAATCTAGGTGTGTGTACTGAACCTGTCAAACACTCAACTGGTGAGTTGCTTTGCGCTATGTTCTCATTAACTAAATACTTACTATGCAGTTACAGAAGACATAACTAAAGCAGAGCAATAAGCAACTCAAATGTCTCAAAAGAGAACTTACAAAACGAAGTTCAAGCAGGTTGCAGCCATCGATCCTGTAATACTCTGAAGATAGCGACGATATCGATGTACAAGAACATGAATTCTTTGATCCCCGAAATCATAAAAAGGAAGCAATTCGATGATGATACTCCTAAACTTAAGGAGAAAAATCAAGCTAAAGCAGGCCTAACCCTTCAAGCTAAGAGCGAAGAACAAAAACTTCTGCCAATCTAGTAACGTAGAATTACAGGTAACTACAAAACAACTAATGTAGTGGTGTTAGGGTGTAGCCAACATTTCCAAGTCCCCGTTATGAGGGATAGTGACATTAGAATAAATTCATCTACTCTCAAAGAGATTTGACACCTGGAAGTGTGACTTTCACACAAATCAGGATAAACAGATTATGCCTTACTCAGTCATAATCTACGATACACATAAATATCCTGCTGAAACATAAATACGAGTATAGAGTGAAGATTCCGAGTGTGGATTCTCGTGTCTCACAGAAAGAACAATTGGATGTTTTCTATGCTGATAACCCATCAACAAATTACTGTTTGGTCGAGCATAGTTATTACTTGAGCCCAAACTACTCGTCCATTATTCTTACTCTAAGCTACTAGAAGACCTGTATGAAAGGCAATATACAATTTCACATTATTGCACTAATTTATTTTTTAACACTATATGAATAAGTATAAATGATTCATTTGTAGATGTGGCCAAGCAAAGTTGTGAAAGTGAAGAGGACTATTCTAGATCAATGTCGAGTAGACAAGAGTTACAACATTTATTCTGATGAGCTAAGAAAAATCATAGTAAACATAAGTAGTAATTTTGGTGAAGCATCACTATAATTAGAAAATTCGTGTTTGGAGAGTCCACTATACCAATATTCAAATTTAAGATGAACGAATATCATGAAAAATATTGTCTACTAAACTGTTTAAACTTGAAGCCATAGGAGTTCAGCCCTTATCGAACTTAGGTTAGATATGCTATAATTCTTGTATGTAGAGAGTATGCTGCATTATTGAGTTTAATTAGACTTAATGTAATTGGGTTAGTTCCACCAGTAGGTAAATGAAAGCGCTTGCCCACAGTATCTCACCAGCCAGAGGAGACGGACTCACCAAACAGGTACGTTAACTTTAGTTAATTAGACTTTGTAATGATCTTGGCTCTCACAGCCTATGTATGACTGTATCTGAATTACTTTGAGGGGTTGATAATTGGCACACTTTCAGGATCGATGAAGGTGTGCCTCGAGCGAAGCAGTCATTAAATTAGCCAACCACTGGTAGTAAGATCATGCGAATAGCTTCAATGTCATTGTTACGGGATGAACCAAACCCTTCGATTCAGCGGAGGCTCGTCCGGGGCATTTATGCTGACTGGGCACCTCAAATGCCCCGATTCGCTCGAGACTTCGCAGGAGTCAGTTGAATCCGAGCCAGTTCCCTCGTCGCCGCGTTGCCCGCGCTCGTGTTCGCTCCCACTCAGTTCCCCTGTCTGTGGTGGTAAAACTCCGAATGTAATTGAGAATAAAACTCTGTTCCAATTGCATTCAGCTTGATATCGTACTAACTTCCCGACTCTCTTAGTGCGATATCGCTTCGATATAAATTCCCCCCGTAACATCATCATAAAGACGGTGCAAGATATAATGCTCCCTTTATCCGTAATATAGATTATTGTACAGGGATTAAGTGAAGGCGTTGAAACACTGTATGATACATCAGCTGAGTTTCAAATCAGAGCTCTTGAAACGTGTAGAGGACGTTTATCAAGATCCAGCAACGCTAATAGAAAGTGATAGTCAAAGCTACAATGTCTAATTTCATGATGTGGAAATGAATGTCTGCGTGTGAACTTCGATTCTGTAGCTCCTACCAGGCCTAGATGAATCAGAGATTACTATAAGCTAAGCTGAGGTAGAAATGATTAAAAAAAAGAGTTTCATCTGGAAAGAAATAATAATTATCAAAAATAAAAGAATACCTGGCTGTCATATTGGTAAGGAGGGGGGAAAGATAGGCAGATCATTTGAAGCATATTCAAACTGTTTACTCAACTTTTCAGAAATAGATAGATAGCATCAACAGAATACATAAATAAAGATCAGGTGACTCACATTAACTCATAAGGAATATGCATATCAGAAATTAATGAAAGCTTTAGATATATTCTACGATTGACATAATGATATTGTAACTTGATATTTTCATGTATCAGTCATATAGGGAAAACAGTTTCAGGAATAGTCCTATTCGTTGCAACAGTCTTTACGTTAACAATTTGCACAAAGGGGAATAGCGCAAGTCAAGTAATTATAGGAGCATGGCATATGAAGTTATGTGAAAAACTAATTCGACGAAGAAAACAAGTCATGCTGAAGAACAGTAGGAGTAGTTTTAAGAATGCTTACCAAATGTAAATTCAATTGCTATCACAGATTTTGTCTATTTTACAAAGCTCAATCTTGTTAAAATAATAATAACAATCACTGATTTTTTAAAAATTGTTATTTTATGGCATATGTACAAATAGTAACTAAATAAATATATATGATTTCCTTTTTACATTATCAAGAAAGCTCTAACTATGTAACAAAATCAATTAATTACACTATACACGATCTTTTCACATTTTAATGGTGATCATGTCGAAGGGTGACGAATATTCAAATTAACTTTTCCATCAGGTAACCTTTTCATCAAAGCCCAAGCTTCTATCCGAGATAGTTCGCTGAGATCAATGTTATTCACACTCAGCAGTTCGTCTCCAGCATACAACAATCCACATTTTTCAGCACAGCCACCTGCAAATTATAGGAATCAGTAGTGCTTCAATTAGTGGATATGCACAAAGCTGGATAGAGACGCTTAATCCTATTTACATCAGCCAAAATGGACACTCATCCCACAGAATTCTTTTCAATCAAGCACGTTAAAAATTAATAGTAGCTACTTGCTACATTTCTGTTATCATCAGTCTCAGGTATCACAAAACTTCTATTGTTTGGTCTATTCTTTTGCCTTTCAATTTTTGTTCCAACTCAGTGCACTGCCAATAACTATTCATTTATATTAATTGGAGTTCATCAACAACCATTTTCATTTTTTTAATGCAACTTGCTTGAGTTTTCAATACTAATGAATTGAGGAGTGGTTATTCGAGTTTTCCTTTACATCAAAACCTACAGGAAGGTACTATGACACGAAATGAGAAGTCATGTCAGACGATATTTGAGAAGGTGGTTCTAGAGAACAGAATGCTGTAAAAACGTTGATTTTCTCATGCTAAACCAGAAGAATCCACATCAGAATAATGACGAAGAATGCTCGGAATCTGTCATTCGCTTTCGCACAAGCACAAATTGAAGAACCCAGTAGATAGTAGGAGGAGCTGGTGAGGAAAAAGGTGGGGGACAGAACGAGGGAGAGTAGGATTTTTGCAAGAAGAAATGGGGGTTAGGAGCCCAGTAGAGAGGGAGGTTTCTTGCTTGTGCGTGAGAGTGGAAGAGTTGACAGTGGAAGCAAGAGGACTGACTACTCTCAACTGAGTGTGCCTCTCAAACTGCGTCCCTTCCATCATTTTTCATTCCCTTAGTTAATTTTGTCAACTATGAAGTTAAAACATGGCTGCACACCGTGAGCACTCAGTAACAACTCTGAGATGAATTACTATCACATTCTTTCACACTCAGAGTTTGAGGAATTCTGAACAAAAAGTGGTTGCTTCTTCAATAGTAATGGTTTCTTGGTAATCCGTGCACAGACGATTCACTAACTCGAAGCAAAAACCCATCCAGTGCTCCGAACCATCACAGCGCAAGCACATCAAGGAAATGAATACAGGCAGCTGCAGAGAAAACCTAGCAAATCCTAGCTGGGAAAATTAAACAGCCAACTGTCAATTTGAGGTTTCTAGAGTAAGAAACGCCATTATTACTGTGACCTGTGTGCCTGCCTCTAGATAAACTTGTGTGCTTGAAGGCCTTTTCCACCAGCCATCAAGATTTTTCATGTACGTAGTTGAATTCAGAAAAAAAGAAAATAAGCTCAACAGATTCGTTTTTGAGTCCTTATATTGACAACTGCTACATAGAAAAGTTGAGCGTATCAAGAAATCTCCTAGAGTTAAACAATTAGAAGAGCCCTAGAGTTCCAGAGTGCAGTTAATTTGCATACCTGTAAAGATTTTCTTGACTGTTAGAGGTTGGTCTCCGAATGGGGAGTCCTTACCTCCCTCCAAACTGAAACCAAGCCCTGCACCATCTTTCACTAGTTCAATGGTTAAAATTGGTCCCCATTTGATGTCAATTCCTGAAAAAATATTGAATTATAACAAATTTTACAATAACACATTTGAAATGGCAAATAAAATTTGATGAAAGAGCGCACTATCTTTTAACATCAGTGAAAAGTTATCAGGAAAACACTGAACTGAGACGTTCCAATCAGTGCGAAACAAACGAAAAAACGTGACTCTAAGACGAGCCTAATTAATATCTACTCCCTCAACACTCACACTCTCATAAAGCCTCTATTTTTATCATCTCGAATTTCATTCAAGAATACTGGCAATATTATTAATGTTCATCCATTTGTCTCTTTAATATTCTGTGAAAGCTTGTGCTAATTGATATTCAACGCAGTACAATTATAAAAATTCTGGTCGCTTTTAGAAGTTCCAGGATGTACAGGGTGAGCCATAACAAATGTTGCAGTTTCAAAGGGGTGCTGCATGCCTTGTAGTGGGGTTAACGACCTGGGAGGGTCTCATTGTGCCCGGGCAGTGGTCCCGTTTTCAGTCGTTACAATGGTTTGGAGCGGAGAGCAACGAGGTTTCGTCATTCGCACGTTTTTTGAAAGTGGCTGTTCGTTCATCGCCACCCAGCGGGCCTTCCGACTGCGTTACAACATCCCACGTCGTGATCCCGTCCCTCACCACAATGTTATCGCACGTTGGGTTCAAGCATTGGAAGGAACTGGTTCCACAGTAAGGCGTAGAGGTGCGGGAAGACCAAGAAACGCAAGAACACCTGAAAATTTGGCTCGAGTGAGAGCAGCAGTGGAACAGTCGCCTCGGCGCTCTGCTCGGAGGCACGCAGTAGCACTGAACATCTCTAACACCTCCCTAAGGAGGATTTTGCACATGGACTTTTCATTCCATCCGTACAAGATTATGATTGTTCAGGAATTGTCACCTCCAGACTACCAAAACCGCTTGAATCGATGCCAAGAGATGATAAACCGCATCCCACCAACGTCCACTTTTTTCAGTTCGGACGAAGCCCACTTCCATCTCTCTGGAGCGGTTAATAAAAAAAATTTCCGCTATTGGTGTGACCGCAACCCAAGACAAATTCACGAGAGACCTCTCCACTCCCCGAAAGTCACTGTCTGGTGTGCCATTTCAAAATTTGGGGTGATTGGGTCTTATTTATTTGAGGAGGATGGAAGGACTGTTACCGTCAATGCTCAGCGTTATCTTTTCATGCTGGAAAGATTTTTTGAACCCGAATTGAACCAGTTAGCTGAAGAAGAGGATCTGGGGGATATTTGGTTTCAGCAAGATGGGGCTACAGCCCACACAGCGCAAATCTCAATGGTGAAACTGCGGCAGATGTTCCCCGCACGCCTCGTCTCTCTCAGGGGTGACTTGGGGTGGCCGGCAAGATCGCCAGATATGAGTGCGTGTGATTTTGGTTTATTATTCATTCTGAATAATAACCCTATGTTTTCGGTCACGAAAAATTTTTTACAACCCCCCCTCAAAATTTGATACTTTACGTTTCAAGACATGGAGATTCCAAATTTGCAATGTCCGTCCGCCGTCCCCGTCCCCCCGTCCCCGTCCGCCGTCCGCCGTCCGGGCCGTTTTGTGCCTTTAACGTGGTCTAAAAATTCGTTCTTTCGCCCAAAAATCCGATTTGGTATCTAGTTGTGCCCGCCATCTCGGCAATCCGATCGGGACGAAGCCGTGGTTGTAATGGGCAAAAAACAGTTAAAAAATTAGCGAAACGCAGTACAACGCGGGAGCTACAAGCGTTTCGTCGTTTGAATTCCCTCCGCCCGCCGTCTCATTAAAAAACCAACCGCTCTCGAGGCGGCGAGTGCGACCTCCCGCCGCTTCCCTCCCAACGACCGGTCTCTCCCCATTCGCCTTACTCTTCCAATTTCCCCGACGTTTTCGTTTTTAATACGATTCAATTTTTTAGATTCTTTCGTTTCATTCTCATTATGTTTTTTTCATAGATTTTTGGTTAAATTTTGATATTAGTATTTAGCGTGCAGGTTTTCATATTAAAATTCAGTTTTTTCTAGATACTTTCGTGTTTTTTTTGTTTATTTTAATATTACGATTCAGTTCTTTTCGGCCTTTTTTTGGGTTTCATTATGATATTTTTCGATGCTGAATCGAACAGGATGGGTCTCGGAGCATTAATGCTAGGTCAAGCTGATTATCCGAATAATAAACCGTTGTGTAATAATTTGCAGCGTTTTTTCCTGTGGGGCTACTTGAAGGAAAAGGTGTTCAAACATCGACCTCACACTCTGGAAGTCCTCAAGATTCGAATCAGGGAAGAAATCGCCATGATTCCCATCAAAATGTGCCAGAGGGCGGCTGAAAATTTCAGGAATCGCCTACATCAGTGCGTCGCTGCTGAGGGCGCCCACCTTCCTGATGTAATTTTCAGGACTTAGTCTACCGAAATGGGGTGATGTATGGCGTTCAATAAAACAAACTGTAATCTTCTAAGTTGCACCGTTTTTTTTAAATCGCCCTTTGAAACTGCACCATTTGTTATGGCTCACCCTGTACTTTACCAAACTAATACTGCTGGTAATAGGGTGTGAAAAAAAAGTAAACTCGGATTCGCCATATCATTATACGCTCATTCATTTCCATCCCTGTAGGGAATTTATCTAGAGCTGAGCCAAAGTTGACTTACCTTTTTCAAAAGGAGGAGAATACTTGGGTTCGATAAATCTTGACAAACGGGAGTTGGTAGAAGAAGATCTAGTTATCACCGTTTCTTCTGGCGCATCAGTTTTGTGACGTGAAACAACTAACACAACTTCGGGTCTAGGAGCCTGGAAAAGTAACAAGAGGAGTGATTGGTTATAAATTAGTTGTGAACAGCCGCCTTGCGTGCATATTATGCAAAGTGTGTGAAAGTGGAGTACATAAGTAGGAGAGTACCAATAGAAAACTAATTAAAGCTACCATTTGAGCAAACAGAACCAAAACTGATGGATTAATAAATGATAAATGCGATGTTAACACTGACATTTCTCGACCAAAGTGAATCTTTCAGGCAAAAATTCATGATTAAAAACCCTCAAGATTCACAACAAACGAATGAATCAACTAAGTAGCAGATGGCAATGCACTTGAAAAGGGGCGAGTTTCTTCAGTATGAAGATACCATGATGGTGTACCTTTCAATTCCACTTGCAACCAAAGGCGGATAATTATATGTCTCAACAGTGTTACTATTATAAACATTTAGTACACTTAAAACGCGTTTATTGTTGTTGGCTAACCTTTAGAATGGCAAGTGATTCGTAATGTGTCAGTCCCTTCATGCTCTTTCCATTGATGGAAAGTATTCGATCCCCTTTCTGGATTCGACCATCACGTTCTGCTGGGCTTCCCACTAGTACTTTGTGAACCTAAAATATTAATTCCAAATAAATAATTACACATGATAGATGAACCAGGGAATCAAAGTTTTAGAACGCCAATTGAATTGTGATTAGAAAGTAAATGATTTACAGTAATCTCCTTTGCTTCATAGTCAGCCCCGCCAGCTAGAGTGATTCCAATGCTTCCACCAGGAGTATCTCTATGTAGAATGACGACAATAACCTCGTGAGAATTTCCTCCATCTTCCAAATTTTGGTTGGCTTCCTCAATTAACTGTGCGAGTTCCTATAAAAATGGGTATAGAATAAAATGGAGTGACACAATTATGTACAATTAATATAAAATCTAACCGACCTTCATTTTTTGATATTACGCTTTTTTTTGCAAAGATTATTCAGTGAACATACATCGAAATCGTATTGGAGGCTTTCTAGTACAGTGGGAAACTGTTTGGTACATTGTGATTCGATTCAACACTTTTTGTAATGAACTCTGCTCCTTTTTTGGTATAGATGTCCTGAAGGAAAACGTCCATCTTGAATGTTTTGAAAATAAATTTTAATTAACTTTTCTTCTTAGATCAATTGGTTATATTTATTATTAGTAATAAGATATTTAAAAATAGAAATACGAGGGACGTCCCAAAAGTAAGTTCCGATCATTTGTGAATCCGTGGGAAAATGCAGTAGGGAAAAAATTCCAACGGGGATACTTCGTGTTACATCTGGTGGCAACACTGAATTTTTCTTATGCTGCTATCACTTGTTGCGGCTTATCAGCACCAGTGTAAACATGGCTGCTACATTGAAAAACCCGTCAAATGGTGAAATTCGTTCAGTGAACCATTTTTTAGTTTTTGAGAATGCTTCTGTGCCTGAAATTCACCGCAGACTCTCTTCAGCGTATGGAGAAGGGGTCATGAGCATCGAAATGGTCCGTAAGTGGAAGAGAAGTTTCCTGGAAGGGCGGGAAAGTGTGCACGATGAACAGCGAAGTGGGCGCCCTTCCACTTCTCGTGGAGAGGACGCAGTTTTTGCAGTTCGCAAGCTTTTGGAGGAAGATGCGTGTTTTACTCTAAGTGATATTGTCGAGAAAGTGCACAACAAACATCAATTGACTCGTTCTTCAGTACACCGAATCATTAGGGAAGATCTCAAGTTTTCGAAAGTGTGTGCAAGGCGGGTGCCTCGCCTCTTGACCAAAAATCACCCAACATTTGCTTGGAACATTTGATTGGGATGTGTTCCCCCACCCCCCATACTCTCCAGAGCTTGCACCGAGTGACTTTTTCCTTTTCCCCCTCCTTAAGTCCACCTGGGCGGAAGAAAGTTCCGTACGAATGCCGAACTCGAAGCCGCGGTCTCGGAATTCTTCAAACAAAATGACGCAGAATGGTACGACAAGGGGTTACGTATACTGGCACCACGGTACCAAAAATGCATCGATCGGAATGGCGACTACGTCGAAAAATAAAGTAGATCCGTACCTTTAAGAACAATTTTTTTTTTTTTTCAAATTGGTTGGATTTTTCCCAGCACTTCGGAACTTACTTTTGGGACGTCCCTCGTATGTGGATAATCTAGTGACAAGATTATAACGCTCAATGTGATTGGTGGAGGGACCACTTCAGAAGCAAACACTATGGTCCATGACCATCCTTTTGCCACCCCAAACCAGCAAAACTTGTATTGTAAATTGTAGAAAACCGCCGCCTAGTAGACAACTTTCACAACTAATATACAGTGATAGAACAATAGTGAAATAATCCAACAAGATCAGTGATAAAACAAGATGAAAATTGTATACCTGTTGTGATATGAGACTTGTAGATGAGGCAAGCGAAGTGATGCTTCCAAATTGCTGTTCCTTTTGAAGGTTTGTTATGGAACCGAACGGTGTATTAGGCATTGGGATGTAGCTGTCATCACTCGTCGTGGAGTCTATAGATGAGACACGAGGGTGCTGGAAATTATTGTTGACCACCAGCCCATTGTTTTTCAAGCGACCGTTGCTCATTGGAAAGTTATCACCTTTTTCAAAAACTTTCTTGATGCTATTAACGCTCACTGACTTCTGAACTGAAGAAAGTTTTGAGACCCGGTATGATTTGTTTTCTGAATTTTTGTTATACCCGTTTTCAATTGGGTACTTCAAGGAATGTGACATGTCTTTTTCTTCCCATTCTATACTCGAATGAAGTGACTTGTTGGAATCGAGAGAATCAACCGATTCTTTTGCAGAATCTGGTTCGTCCTGGCACATACTGATGCTCAAGGGGGACGAGCCTTCAGTGAATGATGAATTGACGCTTTCATTTCGATCCCCTTCTACAATGAATTCTTTAGGCGCCATTGGGACATTATCAACACTGTCCTGGTTTTCCTCATCAGAATTTACATTTTTGTCAGTTCTTATTTCTTCCAAGTCTCTTTCAATTAAATTGATACAGTCATTGTCCATTTCAATGTAGCATTCTGAATCTACAACTTCATTCTCAATAACAGTGATAGGAGATACACTTTTGGAAGATGACACATAATTCATAGTTTCTTCAAGTTGTGAATATTGGTCATCACCGGTTTTACCTAATGATGGAGGCGTGGTAGCTTTCAAATCAAATCCACTACTATACTTAGCTGATGATAGAACATTTTTTCGGTTTATGGCTTCAACACTAAGTGGCTTTAGAACCCTTTTACTTTCAATGCTAGAGCTAGTACTGCAACTAGCCAGAGAGCCAGACGTAAGAGTAGAACCATTCGATGAAGTGGAGGCAGTTGTCTCAGAAGACAATGTTCTTTTCAATGCTACAGCACCTGAGTGTGCGTTATAACCTACATTTTGTCCAATGCTGTCATGTCTGTGGTAACCAGTGATGGGTGAGTGGGGAGGAGTATAGCCGTGAGAAACACTTGACCTGCTTGAACTTACTGCTGAATCATTGTCGCTCTCTTCTTCACCTCCTGTTCCTCCTCCAACAGTTTTAATGTCACTCGATGCTTTCAAGTACGTTGGAATATCTGACTTTAGGGCCCTAGAAACATTTTCATAATTGCTCCTCAAACTAGGAGAACACGAAGTGCTCATATATTCGAAGCTTAAATCTGAAGTAGAAGGAGAAGTAATGCTTTCCAAGGATTTAGGTTCTGAGTGGTTCTGAGGGGAAGATACCGCATTTCGTGAAGACGAAGCATTCCTAGCACTAGACAAGATGCCAGTGGCGTTTTTACCAACATCTGCAAAACAACTTCTAAGTTCTTCTCTGCTGGAACTTAATGAAGACGAGACTGAAGATACAGAAGAAGGAGCTCCATAGTAGAGAGACAACGACTTTCTTTTGAATGCAGGAGAGTATTTGGGTAAGTCATTGACATTGTTTTCAGCTCTCCATGGTGGAACAGGCATTACTGGAACAGTTTTATTTGATTGGGCTGCACACTGTTTGTCAAGTAATGAATTTTCATCAAGGTGGTTGAGTGCTAAATGCTGAGCTGCATCATTACTGGAACCTTTGTCGGATGTACAAAGCGGAGGACAATCTTTGCTTTGGATTTCTGGGAGATCTACGACGAGTTTGGGGGATGGTACTTCTAACACTTTTTCTGGTATTACTAAGCCTCTTAGTTTGGACATGCTCTTTTTACGCTGTTCAATCAAATGATTGAGGGATGTTTTTCGTGCTTCATCAGTAGCCTTGTTGTTGAACAGATATGTTCGTACACCAACATCAGTCAAACTTTGAGAACGAGAATGTAATTTAGTAGTTCCGCTAAAGCTAACTGCTCTTGTCAAAGCTGCATTTTTTTTAGTATCACAGGATTTCGGCTCATGTTTCCGGGGCAATGTAGAACTTTCTGTTTTACAGAGGCCTACTTCATATGTTCCCACCGAAGAAAGATCTGTAGTACTTTGAGTACGCGTTGAATCCTTATTAGTGATACTTCCATCGTAATCACTCGTAACATCAAATAAACTGTGATATGGCAAGGTCCCTTTTTTAATGGGGGCAGATAGATCTGGCGATGGTGCCTTAGGAGCAACGACAACCTTAGGAGCACTGATCAAATGGACAGGTTGTGCAGCAGATACGTCATCTGAACTTTTGAACTTGTTCTGTTTTTTCAAAACTGCAGGAGCCGGACAGGGGTTAGGCGGTTGACTACCGGCTGTTGAAAACATGGCAATCTTATCACGGACGCTCCTTTCGCTCTTTTCATCATTTCTCCACAACGCGTGCTTGTAAGTATCAGTGCATGGAAGGCTCGTTTTGCGAGTGACCTCCACAGTTTGCCGAGTGAGCGATTTGGTATTTGAAACAGGGAGCGAATTGGTAGAACTGTTTATCTTTTTGGAATTTTCGTCGTAATGTATAGGAAATTCGTGGCCATCTGGGGGTAAACGGGAGTAACTAGGCAGAGCAGGGAACTTTTCATTAATCCCTTGGCTCAGCATGCTTTCAACACCTGAAACAAAAATATTATATTTAACATAGGTGCAAAAGAAGTAAGCCGTGGAAGTTAACATCAAGTTCGCTGAAATTTACAAATGCGTAGTTTTGGTAATTCATAATAATGTGACCATTTTAGAGCCAGGACCGCAGAAATTATAGTGGAGCGTACAAATCTACATATCTATTTCCGTGTACTCGTCATTCAACCTAGAATTCAAACTTTTTTTTTTTTTGACCCGAGGGCGTGTGGGACAAGTCCCTTTGTCACTGCGGCCGCATATGGGCCTATTGTGACGGCCCTTTCTTAGTAGAAGGCGTCGTACATACCCGCCCCCCTTAGGAAGCTGAGTATGTCCTTCACCGCAGATTCCGCCATGATTCGGGGTTCAGTGGTCCCCTGACCGAAGTATTCAAAGCGTTTTGCTGCCAAGGCAGGGCACTCACACAGGATATGCTCTGCTGTCTCGTCCTCCTCACCGCAGAGTCTGCATTCCACCACCTCTGAGATGCCCATCTGGTTGAGGTGATATCTGAGTGGGCAGTGCCCGGTGAGGAAGCTCATCAGTACTCTCAGATCTTGTCTAGAGAGTGTCAGCATCGCCTTCGCCCTTTGACAGGAAGGCGTGACAAGCCTTTTCGCCTGTCTTAGTTGTCACTGGCGATGCCAATGGGCACCATATTCCTGTATCTCCCATCGAGCAACCAGACGGTTCAGGTGACTTTTCGTCATACCTACGTGTGGTTCAGGCCCGATGGGTAGGGATTCTGTACCCCTTTTCGCAAGGCGGTCAGCCTTCTCATTGTCCTCATGCCCCCTGTGAGCCGGCACCCAAATGAGGGAGAGCCTGTTACAGGCGCCGAGCTGTTTGAGCGCATGGAGGCATTCCCATGCCAGCTTAGACCTAAAACTATAGGCTGCGATGGCCTTTAAGGCCGCCTGGCTGTCTGAGAAAATGTAGATCCGCTTGCCCTTGAGCCCTTTGTTCAGGATCTCTTCTGCGATCTCTTGGGTTTTGCCCATTGTTCGGGGCTGCTTATTCCACTATCCATAACCCGTGGTCGCGCCTGGTAGCATGGGCATGCTCCTGGGAAGATAACCCAGAACCAGGGAATTCAAACTTACAATTCTTATAAATCCTCCATGACGCATTTAACTAACAAAACAGCGTCCATGTTCAAAGAATCTAGAATTTTTGGTCATCTCGAAATAAATGCATTTAAAACGGAAATATATCTTGTTGAGCATTAGATTAGCAATGCGAAATGTCGGTAGTGTTTCGCGGCTTTACCTTATCCTAATGTTAAATGAGAAAACAAACCATTACGGTATGAGAAGGGCACAAAGCTTTCTCGTATCACATTTAGGAGGACCAAGTTGTGATAAACACGATAAAATGAATGAAAATGATTAGTAGAAGTTCAACCAACCGTTATAATCGTTTTTGGTACATTTTGCCCTCCCCTCACTTTTTCCATTGATAACTGCTCATAATCTTATTATTGCTCGCTGGAACATTTTCCTTTCTCCCCCCCCCTCCCCCGAAGCTCCAATACTTGGGACGATGGCCAGCGAACAGGATAAACTACATAAACAAAATTAAGAAAATGAGGAGAGCGCCTAGACTACCCTAAACTGGTTCTAGGGATTGAAGGATTGTGACGGGGAAGGAAAGAAGAATAAAAGGATGTTCCATGATGGGAGGATCACTAGTTTAGATACTTTCCGAGCAACACCCAGGTAGAGATACCTCGAACAACGCGTGCGACATACCGATGCATCTCCTCAGCACTTTTTTTGTTAGGACAAGCTTCTGACACCAACATACGAAGATCATACTTGCGCCTCTTCTAGCCAAGTTAACGTAAGATCCTGGCTGCCAGATACTATCTGGATATCCACGATCGCTGCAGACTGGTCGGGACCTACAGAAACGATGTCAGGTTTCAACCCTTCTTTAGAGACAACTCGGTAGTGCCGCTCCTTCCACTCCCAAGCCCTTAGATGACAATGCACCAGCAACCTGCTAATGACGTTTGACGCAGTCCCTATGAGTACGCTGACACACCTACGCCACATAGTCCAGGAGCCGAGGGCTAAAAACGTTGACCGTTGAGTTGAAAGTTGGTTACTATTTTTTCTGATAGTTCCCTCAATGTTTGGTAACACCCCGCAAGTCTGCTCTCTCAGAAGTATGGACTAAGAAAATGGCGGCTCATCAAAAAAGTCAAAATTTGTCAAAATTTGACTTATTAGTTGATAGTTACAATATTTACTACAGTTGAGGAATTGGCTTGTACTTTCCCAATTCACACCTCTGCTACCTCCTATGCTTGGCCATTAAGTTGCAGAGCCAATCAAAATTCGTCGAATTTTGACCCAAATTTTGACTTATTAGTTGACATTGGAAATTTGTATGGTGGATTCGCATCAAGTCACTGAGTCGAAAAACCCGAGTCTGCTTTCCTCAATTTGAGGACTCTTTCGTGCAGACGAGGTCAAAATTTGACGAAAATTTGGTCAAAAATGACCAACGGAGTTGAAACTTGAAATTTAGTTTACGAGTAGGTGAAGTGGAGTACTTTAAGAAATACCTAGTCTGCTTTCCTCAATTTGAGGACTCTTTCGTGCAGACGAGGTCAAAATTTGACGAAAATTTGGTCAAAATGACCAACGGAGTTGAAACTTGAAATTTAGTTTACGAGTAGGTGAAGTGGAGTACTTTAAGAAATACCTAGTCTGCTTTCCTCAATTTGAGGACTCTTTCGTGCAGACGAGGTCAAAATTTGACGAAAATTTGGTCAAAAAATGACCAACGGAGTTGAAACTTGAAATTTAGTTTACGAGTAGGTGAAGTGGAGTACTTTAAGAAATACCTAGTCTGCTTTCCTCGTTTTGAGGACTCTTTCGTGCAGACGAGGTCAAAATTTGACGAAAATTTGGTCAAAAAATGACCAACGGAGTTGAAACTTGAGATTTAGTTTACGAGTAGGTGAAGTGGAGTACTTTAAGAAATACCTAGTCTGCTTTCCTCATTTTGAGGACTCTTTCGTGCAGACGAGGTCAAAATTTGACGAAAATTTGGTCAAAAAATGACCAACGGAGTTGAAACTTGAAATTTATGTTACAAGTAGGTGAAGTGAAGTACTTTAAGAAATACCTAGTCTGCTTTCCTCATTTTGAGGACTCTTTCGAGCAGACGACATCAAAATTTGATGAATTTGAAGGCTCAAAATTGACTTATTAGTAGATAGTTGCAAACGCCGTGAATGAGTTCCACATCCATCAGCTTTACTATAAAATGTTATCTGCCACCTCAAAAACGTGGCAATTTCAAAGCAGAGTCGCTGAAATAGAATTGTCCAGTATTAAAAAAACAACAAAAAACTGAATAGTTGACAGCTGAAAATGACGTGAATCGCATCTACAGCAACTCAGTAAACAGTAAATAGTATCTGCTACCTTCAAAATGTTGTGTTCATACAGCAGACTACTTCTGGGCTAAAATTACTCATTATATATTTGAAGTATATTCTGTCTCCATGGCTCGTAAAAGAATATTAACTAATCGCCTCGGTATTCCTGTATGCCTTTAGTGGATGGGAAGTAAAACCCATTAGTACGCATATAATATGCATTACAACATTTTATTCCTGATTTTAACAAAACACGTTCATAAAATAACTGGTGCGTGGTAACACACAACTTTACGCGGCCCCGTAAATACGACGACCTGCTACATATACGGGCGCTTTATCTTCGTTTAACGCGGTTTGACGGGAACATTTATGAAGAACAAAATGTAGGTACTACTTAGTTGAGGGTACTTGGTAAGTTTGATGTTAATCGTCATAGCCGTTTTTTATATAATTGGAAACCTAATAAATTATTATTCGAGAAACCTCGTTTTTCGAGCTATTGCGGCTTATATCTCCGTTCAACAGATAGCTACTGACATTATCCCGGAGAACAAAATATGGGTATAGGTTGCTAAAAAAAATTTCATAAGATTGATTAAATCCAGTGACTCAATTACTGGGGAATGTATACAACAGTTCAAAAAACCATTATTTTCGACATATTTTCATTTTCATTTCTGTTCAATGAACTGTCAGATGAACATTTACCCTTAACAATGTATACGTATTAACTATTTAAAAACATTCTGTGAGTTTGATGAAAATCGTTGGAACCATTTTGCCAAAAAGCGTAAAACACTATTTTTGCTCCTTAGGCTTGTATCTCCGTTCACCGTATTTTCATAGTGGAGAAAAGTTTTGTCCTAACCAGTATACTTTGGAAGTTTAATCAAAATCGTTGGAGCCGTTTACAAGAAAAATGCGAAAAGCCCTAGTTTTCGGTACATTCCACCCCCCCCTCACTGGGCTTGCAATTGGGATTTCATAATGGGCGTTGTCCGAACATAAATATAAAGATACCGATTAATACAATTACGATTAATTACGGTTAATTAATTATGAAATCAACATGAGCAGTTTATATGTTGCCGTGTCAAAAAGTTCGGGTTTCTTCAGATCTCTACGTATACATTGTTAAGGATATATGTTCATCTGACAGTTCATTGAACAGAAATAATATCCACCATAACTTCCAATTTGACATGGACAAAACCCTTCAACTATTCAGATTTAAAAATCACACGGACAGGCAACGAACTGAATTCATTTGTTTAGATATTCCTTTTACAGTTCCTTACAGTGACTGAGATATTTCTCAAGGTTCAGTCACAGTCATGAATTCTTTCTACTTTGTAGAGCCAAGGAAAGTAAATGACCACAATGCTAAACTCTAAACGCATAAATCAGGCTGAAGATTTAGATCGGGGGTACGGTGTGTGTTTGTGTATGTAAGACACACGACTCAAACGGTTGGTACAGCTTTCGTACAAGTATGCAACCACGAGGGACATTTTATGTCTTTTATTTTTGTTTTTATGCAATGATAACTACGTTTGATTGTGCTCGTTGATGGTTTCGATATAATGGCCGCGTCAATTGGAATTGACATCATCCTTTTGTCACTGAGGTTATTAAAACTTGTGATGTTACCAAGCGTTACATTTTGTAACATACGTTACAAGCTTATCCAACACAAATATTTCGTGACGGGTACGTAATTGTATTAACCGGCGTCTGGCTCGGGCTTTTCTGGAACATTTTCTTCAGATCTTTACGTTCTGAGGCCTACTGAATATTTCTGCTGCAACATATATACTGCGATAGATATTTTTTTTTTAATCTTAGGAAGGGGGTAGACAAGAACCTTTCGTATTCTCCATCTTCGCGAACAATCCGTTACTACACCACTTATCAAACGTGTATAACCAGTCGCAGGCCCACGCCCATCTGAGATGATCGTATTATTCAAGCCTTATTGAAGAAACTCGCATATGCTGCAACAGAAATATTCAGTAGGCCTCAGAACGTAAAGATCTGAAGAAAATGTTCCAGAAAAGCCCGAGCCAGACGCCGGTTAATACAATTACGTACCCGTCACGAAATATTTGTGTTGGATAAGCTTGTAACGTATGTTACAAAATGTAACGCTTGGTAACATCACAAGTTTTAATAACCTCAGTGACAAAAGGATGATGTCAATTGCAATTGACGCGGCCATTATATCGAAACCATCAACGAGCACAATCAAACGTAGTTATCATTGCATAAAAACAAAAATAAAAGACATAAAATGTCCCTCGTGGTTGCGTACTTGTACGAAAGCTGTACCAACCGTTTGAGTCGTGTGTCTTACATACACAAACACACACCGTACCCCCGATCTAAATCTTCAGCCTGATTTATGCGTTTAGAGTTTAGCATTGTGGTCATTTACTTTCCTTGGCTCTACAAAGTAGAAAGAATTCATGACTGTGACTGAACCTTGAGAAATATCTCAGTCAGTGTAAGGAACTGTAAAAAGGAATATCTAAACAAATGAATTCAGTTCGTTGCCTGTCCGTGTGATTTTTAAATCTGAATAGTTGAAGGGTTTTGTCCATGTCAAATTGGAAGTTATGGTGGATATTATTTCTGTTCAATGAACTGTCAGATGAACATATATCCTTAACAATGTATACGTAGAGATCTGAAGAAACCCGAACTTTTTGACACGGCAACATATAAACTGCTCATGTTGATTTCATAATTAATTAACCGTAATTAATCGTAATTGTATTAATCGGTATCTTTATATTTATGTTCGACAACGCCCATTATGAAATCCCAATTGCAAGCCCAGTGAGGGGTTGGGGGTGGAATGTACCGAAAACTAGGGCTTTTCGCATTTTTCTTGTAAACGGCTCCAACGATTTTGATTAAACTTCCAAAGTATACTGGTTAGACAAAACTTTTCTCCACTATGAAAATACGGTGAACGGAGATACAAGCCTAAGGAGCAAAAATAGTGTTTTACGCTTTTTGGCAAAATGGTTCCAACGATTTTCATCAAACTCACAGAATGTTTTTAAATAGTTAATACGTATACATTGTTAAGGGTAAATGTTCATCTGACAGTTCATTGAACAGAAATGAAAATGAAAATATGTCGAAAATAATGGTTTTTTGAACTGTTGTATACATTCCCAGTAATTGAGTCACTGGATTTAATCAATCTTATGAAATTTTTTTTAGCAACCTATACCCATATTTTTTTCTCCGGGATAATGTCAGTAGCTATCTGTTGAACGGAGATATAAGCCGCAATAGCTCGAAAATCGAGGTTTCTCGAATAATAATTTATTAGGTTTCCAATTATATAAAATACGGCTATGACGATTAACATCAAACTTACCAAGTACCCTCAACTAAGTAGTACCTACATTTTGTTCTTCATAAATGTTCCCGTCAAACCGCGTTAAACGAAGATAAAGCGCCCGTATATGTAGCAGGTCGTCGTATTTACGGGGCCGCGTAAAGTTGTGTGTTACCACGCACCAGTTATTTTATGAACGTGTTTTGTTAAAATCAGGAATAAAATGTTGTAATGCATATTATATGCGTACTAATGGGTTTTACTTCCCATCCACTAAAGGCATACAGGAATACCGAGGCGATTAGTTAATATTCTTTTATGAGCCATGGAGACAGAATATACTTCAAATATATAATGAGTAATTTTAGCCCAGAAGTAGTCTGCTGTATGAACACAACATTTTGAAGGTAGCAGATACTATTTACTGTTTACTGAGTTGCTGTAGATGCGATTCACGTCATTTTCAGCTGTCAACTATTCAGTTTTTTGTTGTTTTTTAATACTGGACAATTCTATTTCAGCGACTCTGCTTTGAAATTGCCACGTTTTTGAGGTGGCAGATAACATTTTATAGTAAAGCTGATGGATGTGGAACTCATTCACGTCGTTTGCAACTATCTACTAATAAGTCAATTTTTGAGCCTTCAAATTCATCAAATTTTGATGTCGTCTGCTCGAAAGAGTCCTCAAAATGAGGAAAGCAGACTAGGTATTTCTTAAAGTACTTCACTTCACCTACTTGTAACATAAATTTCAAGTTTCAACTCCGTTGGTCATTTTTTGACCAAATTTTCGTCAAATTTTGACCTCGTCTGCACGAAAGAGTCCTCAAAATGAGGAAAGCAGACTAGGTATTTCTTAAAGTACTCCACTTCACCTACTCGTAAACTAAATCTCAAGTTTCAACTCCGTTGGTCATTTTTTGACCAAATTTTCGTCAAATTTTGACCTCGTCTGCACGAAAGAGTCCTCAAAATGAGGAAAGCAGACTAGGTATTTCTTAAAGTACTCCACTTCACCTACTTGTAACATAAATTTCAAGTTTCAACTCCGTTGGTCATTTTTTGACCAAATTTTCGTCAAATTTTGACCTCGTCTGCACGAAAGAGTCCTCAAAATGAGGAAAGCAGACTAGGTATTTCTTAAAGTACTTCACTTCACCTACTTGTAACATAAATTTCAAGTTTCAACTCCGTTGGTCATTTTTTGACCAAATTTTCGTCAAATTTTGACCTCGTCTGCACGAAAGAGTCCTCAAAACGAGGAAAGCAGACTAGGTATTTCTTAAAGTACTTCACTTCACCTACTTGTAACATAAATTTCAAGTTTCAACTCCGTTGGTCATTTTTTGACCAAATTTTCGTCAAATTTTGACCTCGTCTGCACGAAAGAGTCCTCAAAATGAGGAAAGCAGACTAGGTATTTCTTAAAGTACTCCACTTCACCTGCTCGTAAACTAAATTTCAAGTTTCAACTCCGTTGGTCATTTTTTGACCAAATTTTCGTCAAATTTTGACCTCGTCTGCACGAAAGAGTCCTCAAATTGAGGAAAGCAGACTCGGGTTTTTCGACTCAGTGACTTGATGCGAATCCACCATACAAATTTCCAATGTCAACTAATAAGACAAAATTCGACGAATTTTGATTGGCTCTGCAACTTAATGGCCAAGCATAGGAGGTAGCAGAGGTGTGAATTGGGAAAGTACAAGCCAATTCCTCAACTGTGGTAAATATTGTAACTATCAACTAATAAGTCAAATTTTGACAAATTTTGACTTTTTTGATGAGCCGCCATTTTCTTAGTCCATACTTCTGAGAGAGCAGACTTGCGGGGTGTTACCAAACATTGAGGGAACTATCAGAAAAAATAGTAACCAACTTTCAACTCAACGGTCAACGTTTTTAGCCCTCGGCTCCCGGACTAACATGATTCAGCAACTCCAACTGATAATCACTGGCATGACAACGAGCATATACAACGTTACAATTTCGGCCTCTTGTATATCTCATCGCTGTAAGCAGTGACGCCCCACGAATGGCGAGTAGTGCTGCTAATCCCTTCCATGGACCCCTCTGAAGCCCAGTCCACCCACGCAGAAGAGTAGGGGGAATCGGGACACTGCCTGTATTCTAGTCCATCAACCAAACCATGCAGAGCAGCCGCAAATTCAGAAGACCTACTGGGCTTAGAGGCAGATAGAACCGCCAAGTCACAACTGATCCTGAATGAATCCAATACCAGCCACAGCAGCGACATCGTAGCCAGATGCCTGCAAAGCTACACATATACACACACGCAGGGCACACGCTGAAATCAGATTTTTCGATTCAACAGGCCCCAAAACTTGAAGACCTTAAGAAAACTCGACATTTAAAAAATCGCGTATCCTAGTTTTATTACTTTCCTTGGCTCTACAAAGTAGAAAGGAAAGTTATGTAATCGTCTGAAAAAAAAAATTGAGTTTTCTTCAGATCTTTACGTTTCAGACCCTCCTGAGTCCGAAAACACTATTTGAGAAAATGGTCTGTGTGTCTATGAACGATTTTTAGAGAAAACCACCGTACCAAATCAGCTGAAACTTGATGTCTAGCCTGCAGGTTACCATGGGACGCAAAAATGAGGGTATGGGCAGTATCCACCGAAAGTTAACTATAGTTATCATAGTGATCAAAACATCAAATATTTTTTTTCTCAAAAATGGCTCTAACGATTTTGATTAAATTTTTTATATTGGTAGTTCTCAATATGGCAACTATACAATAAAATTCCCATTAATGGGAAAATGACGAGAGCAGCACAATAAATTACCAAAACTTTCGACGAAATCGGTTTTAGCGCGGTTTTTAGAGAAAACACCCGTACCAAATCAGATGAAACCTGATGTCTAGCCTACAGGTTACCATGGGACGCCAAAATAAGGGTATGAGCAAAATCTACCGAAAGTTAACTATAGTTATCACAGTGATCAAAACACCAAATATTTTTTTTTCTCAAAAACGACTCTAACGATTTTGGTTAAATTTTTTATATTGGTAGTTCTCAATAAGGCAATTATACCATAAAATTTCCATTTGTGGGAAAATGACGAGAGCAGCACAATAAATTATCAAAATTTTCGACGAAAAGCGTTTTTAGCGCAGTTTTTTCCTTATAAACTCCGCTGTAATTTTTGTAGAATGTTAAAAAAAATTGGTGTAGTAGTCCAACCCAATACCTAAAGGGTGAGTGTTTAAAAACGCTCATGAGATACATGTAGGTCACTCCCGAAATTCCTGAACTTCAACTACTGCCGTTTCGCTTACTACCAGTTCTAAACTTTTTTACCCAATAACTCTGCAAAAGTAATTACTATCCTTCTTCAAAAAATTTGTGTTTACAGCCTCATTAATGATCTGTGTACCAATTGCTCAATAATGGTCCTGCGAGCAGCACAATAAATTCCGGAACTGTAAGCGCACCGCTTCCTGCTGCCGTAAAGCGTAGTTTGACAAAGTTCAAATTAACTGAGTGATAAATGAATTGATCAAATAGAATTAGCCATGTACAAAGTGAATTGTTGTAGAGCTAAAGAAAGTTGTGTGTTGCAACGCACCAGATATTTTTTAATTGTGGAAGGAGCGAGGATTGTTGGTCCTTTAACAAATTTTCGCAAATCTGTTTAAATTTCGTCGCTGTTATAAGTCCCCTTTTCTACGCTTGAACGCCGTGGGCGAAAAAAAAAATCCTTGAGATATTCCTATAGGCATGTAGTATGCGAAGGTTACGTAACATTCGGCAAACTCAGAAATATCGTTTACATCGAAAGATTGACCGAAAGAGATCGCATTACGGATACAAACTGGTTCCCATTGACAGAATGATCAATAATCGAGAAAATGAAACTTGATTCAACTCGAGTGGGCGGTTTTTATTAATGTTACGACAAATGAAAAGAGCATTCTTGATATTTGCGTTGAGGACGTCGACGGAAACCGATTACTCGTGAATCCAAATGAGCTCGTCGATAATCAGGCATTTATTTCTCAGCAGTTGTTCCGCCTTCGAATATCATCAGTCGTTACTGTATTCAAGCTTTTCGTCTCGTAACAATTAAGAGCTTTAACGTCCTTGTAGAACTCATATGCTCTGGCTATAGCTTTGCACTGAGGTAGTTTGGAGATGCTTTTGAAGAGCTGCTGACTCAGGCAAAAATTACGGCAATCGCGCCGGAGCTCCGATCCACAATCCCCAATTACGAACCAATGTCTTAACCACTATACCCCGGTGCCTTTAATAGGAGTCAGTCAGCACAGCTTTACAATGCGATAGTTCTACCAAAATAAAGTATTAACACCTAACTAACACAAAAAGCGACACATTTTGCCCAACTGTTACCCAATTTGACTGCAATTTTGTTGAGAAATGGACGGATATTGTGGAAGATATTTTCGATTTTTAACGTCATTATTTGGATAACCAGTCAAACTCTGGCGAAACAGTGGTCTACATGGCACTTCCGTTAAGTTGCGTACCGGTAAAGAAAACTAAATCATCGAATTTCTCCTGAAGGCGAGGAAAGTTTTGTCGCTGCGTCACAACAGTCACGTTTTAGTAAAGACGACTAAACGTTACCCGTTTTGGGGAGCAAAGGGTTTGACAACAAGCCTCGTAGCTGAGCGCCTTTCGCGAAAAATTGAGCGCATTCCGGAATTCATTGTGACGCTCGTAAATAAGGAAAGATGGTTGCACGAAGTAATTTTGAACTCGATCTCCACGAAGTTTCTGCGTTAAGTGACAATTGCGCCACGCCACGTAACATCAGTAGCGTTACGGACACCACAAAGCATTGTTTCAGGTAATTTGAGATGAAACGACCGTGAATCTTTTCAGCTCGCTCTTCATTGTATTGCGCCGACAAACATCAATCAAATTACGAAAACTGGAGTTTATCAAACATTAATACCCGGAATAAATACCCGAAGTGCTGTTACATTGGCGTAACGATCACTACTCGTTTCTTTCTAAACGTACGATCAACTTCTTACAAAACAACATTAAACGCCAACCAGTTATAGCGATTTGCGCAGCAAGCCCTACCATTCACTTTAAGGAAAAATAATATGAAAAATCAGGTGCCACGGTTTGCTGTCTGCATCGACCGTTTTTACTTTCTTCCGCCTCACACGGCAAGAAAGAAAGTTATAAAAGCGGCCTGTTTTTTTTTCAATTATCTTCGGATCTTCAAGTTTTAAATGTTTTTTCGAAAACACAATTCAGAAAAATGTTCAGCGTGGGTTCGCGAAACGATTGAAAGCCAACGGTCAAACCAAATGAGTGGTATTCAGCCTGCAGATCAATATGGGACATCAATGTACCCATTTGAGCAGAACTTGTTTGAAAACACTACAGACTATCAAGACAATACATTTCTTTTCCCCCATAAACAGCAGGAATGTTTTTGATCAAATTTTTGTGTTGGCGGTTCAGAACGAGGTAATTGGTCGTTTCTTCGGCGAAAAAATGAAGGGAGCAGCACAATTAATTATCAAACAGTTCGACAAAAATCGATTTCCTCGAATCAGGCCTCATGTGGTTAGCGAGTTATTGACGCCTACCCAATTTGATTAGCTCGTCCAAACAGACGCTGGAGAGACCATCCGCGGCCATGATCGGAAGACGTAACCTAACTGTCATGGAAAGTATAACGATATGGGGTCTAGTTTGGTGGTGTTCCAACGCTCGTGTGCTTTGGGCGACTCCGAACGCAAATGAGGTGAATGTCACTCAAATGAGCTTTGTACTCGTACACTTGAGCAATCTTAACCCGGCAGGCGAGCCGAACCACAAGTTAGTCCACAGAGTTTTAAACTCATTCACAATGAAGAGATTGTCGAGCCACCAAAACAGTGAAATATCGAAGGTCAAAGGCAGTTCAGGGAATCAGAATTACTCCAAATCTGAAATCGGGAATATATTTATTTCTACAACACCGCTATCGGTCGTTTCTGGACGTCGGATTAGTACAAATTCATTAGAGCTGAGTGATACCAAAAGCACATCAACAATAGAACTAAATTAAACAACGTGAATTAGGCGATACTCTGTGTTCGGCGCAAGCTGAATTAGATGGGTTTTTGACCTCTGAACGTGCACACTTAACGGTACTCACTGGCTCTATGGAAAGTCATTGTTTCCCCAAACACCTTTCTATGTTAACCCTTTTGTTTGTACCTGTGAAAACCCCAGCTTCTCAGTCATTTCCAAGTGATGGATTTCCCCCTTTTCCGGTTTTCCCAAATACCTTCTCCCACCACTCAATTTTAGATTCCTCTCCACAACATACAGCTCCTCCCAACAGTCAGCCATCCTTCAGCACTCGCGAACAACAGTCGTTTCCCAGTTCTCTCAACTCATTCGTCTCTCAAGTTTCACGCTACTATCAACTCTCTCTTTCTCTCTCTCTCTCTCTCTTTTTTTCCATCCACTTTTTTTTTCTTTTTCTTTTCTGAGGGCGTGTGGGACAAGTCCCTTTGTCACTGCGGCCACGTGTGGGCCTATTGTGACACTAGCCCTTCCTTAGTAAAAGGCGTCGTACATACCCGCCCCCTTTATGAAGCCGAGTATGTCCTTCACCGCAGCTTCCGCTATGATATGGGGCTCAATAATCCCCTGGGCAAAGTATCCAAAGCGTTTGACTGCTAAGGCAGGGCACTCACATAGGATGTGCTCCGCCGTCTCGTTCTCCTCACCACAGAGTCTGCATTCCACCGCCTTTGAGATGCCTATCTTGTTGAGGTGATACCTGAGTGGGCGGTGTCCAGTGAGGAAGCTAATCAAGACCCTCAGATCCCTCCTGGAGAGTGTCAGCATCGCCTTTGCTCTTTGACCAGAAGGCGTAACAAACCTATTTGATTGTCTAAGTCGTGGCTGGCGATGCCAATGGGCGCTATTTTCCTGTGTCTCCCATCGAGCCACCAGGTGACTTTTGGTTATACCTACGTGAGGTTCAGGCCCAATCGGTAGGGCTTCTGTGCCCTTCTTCGCAGGTGGGCAGCCTTTTCATTGCCCTCATGCCCCTTGTGAGCCAGCACCCAGATGAGGGAAAGCTTATTGTGGGCGCCGAGCTGCTTGAGCACATGAAGGCATTTCCCTCCACTTAGTGTTCTACAACCAGTTCACGTGTATTGAGAGTCCCCTTGTTTGAATTTATACACTCACACTCAAACTGACAAGTCTGTCAAGTATAATACGCTCCTCACTCACGCTCACCACGTCAATTTATTTCTCAGTTTCAAGCTCCACCACTCGTGCGCCCAACACTCTGATTTGATACGATAAAATTATTTATTACCCACCCCACTATCACCCAATAAAATACTTACATACGTAGTCATAGCAACACAAAATTACTTTCTCGAAATACTGTAGAGCTTCGTACATTATATTTTCTTAGCATCTGACTTACTGGGGTTGTGAACGTTGCAGGAAATCGTTGTGGAATCGATCGATTTAGGGGATCCTGCGTCGGGCCCTGTAACAACAAACAAATCGTAGGAAAAGACGAATAACAGTAACCACTACTGAGCAACAAGTAAACGGAGTTTGTTTGATAAACTGTGAACAGGAACTTCAGAGTAACCTAAGCTCAAAATACAGGCTCAATTCGAGGTTCACCACAGGAGTAGCATGTAATTTTTACTTTCCGCAGTTCAAAGGACGAAGAATGTACTGTCGAATTCGAGTATTTTTAAATCATCAAGTTGTCACGCCTACTAATTAAAAAAACCTCATTTCGGCGAGCGCATGTGTGTGTAATTCGATTTGGGGGACAACTGCATTAGCTAGTGTCCTTGGCACTACAAAGTAGAAAGGAAAGTAAACAACTTGCTGACAAATAAATTTCAACGTTTCAAGGCCAACTGAAAACATTGTTAAAATATCTGGTGCGTTGCAACACACAACTTTCCTTAGCTCTACGTCAATTCACTTTGTACATGGCTAATTCTATTTAATCAATTCATTTATCACTCAGTTTCTTTGAACTTTGTCAAACACGTCACAGCAGCAGGAAGCGGTAGCGCATAGAGTTCTGGAATTTATTGTGCTGCTCGTACTCATTGCATGATCATTATTGAGCAATTGGTATACAGAAAATTAATGAGGCTGTAAACACAAATTTTTTAAAGGAGGATAATAATTACTTTTGCAGAGGTATTGGGTAAAAACGTTTAGAACTGGTAGTAAGCGAAACGGCAGAAGTTGAAATTCAGGAATTTCGGGAGTGAGCCTCATGTATCTCATGAGCGTTTTAATACACTCACCCTTTAGGTATTGATTTGACTACAATACCAAATTTTTTTTAACATTCTACAAAAATTACAGCGGAGTTTATAAGGAAAAACCTGAACTAAAAACGCTTTTCGTCGAAAATCTTGATAATTTATTGTGCTGCTCTCGTCATTTTCCCACACATGGAAATTTTATAGTATCATTGCCTTATTGAGAGCTATCAACATAAAAAATTTAATCAAAATCGTTAGAGCCGTTTTTGAGAAAAAAATTTGGTGTTTTGATCACTATGATAACTATAGTTAACTTTCGGCGGATTTTGCTGATATCCTTATTTTGGCGTCCCATGGTAACCTGTAGGCTAGACATCAGGTTTCAGCTGATTTGTTACGGTGGTTTTCTCTAAAAACCGCGCTAAAATCGATTTCGTCGAAAGTTTTGGTAATTTATTGTGCTGCTCTCGTCATTTTCCCATTAATAGGAATTTTATGGTACAGTTGCCATATTGGGAGCTATCAATATAAAAAATTTAATCAAAATCGTTAGAGCCGTTTTTGAGAAAAAAAAATTTGGTGTTTTGATCACTATGATAACTATAGCTAAATTTCGGTGGATTTCGTTCATACCCTTATTTTGGCGTCCCATGATGACCTGCGGGCGAAATATGAAGTTTGAGTGGATTTGGTGAGGTGGTTTTCTCTAAAAATCGTTCAGACACACTGACCATTTTCCCAAATAGTGTTTTTCGGACTCAGGAGGGTCTGAAACGTAAAGATCTGAAGAAAACTCAAAATTTTTTTTTTTCAGCCGATTACATAACTTTCCTTTCTACTTCGTAGAGCCAAGGAAAGTAAAAATTAGTCAAAAACGAAATTTTGGGCAGTTTTATTACAATTACATCGTGATTAGTATCGTTTCCTAGGTATATTTCGATGCTGAGTCGAATAGGGCGGATCTAAGTGGTATAGGACTGCGTCTAGATGGAAAACATTGAAATCACAGTGAATATAATGAGGCAAATTCTCCATTTACCACACTGCCTCCCGTCTCCCTCCGACTACCCTTCGTGCCAATTGCTTGGCGTCGCCTGGAAAACGTTAGTCCCGCCGTAGTCACGTAAAACTGGATAGTTAGGAAATTATCGGAAATATTGATTGAAACAACGGGCGTGTTACATATGTAGTTACTAATATGGCCATGTTATGCCTGGTAGATCCAGAGATTTATTGGGAGGGGTTACAGATGAATTTTAATTTTTTGTGTCTGGATATTATTACTGTGACGTTACAGTTATTACCTTTATAGATGCAACCAGTAAAGGGAAGATCGGAAAAAGGGTAAATAATCCTTCTTTTCAAATATAAGGAAGCTAATTAAATACAAAAGAATGTCATCTTATACTTTTTGGCCTTGCATTGAATAGGATAGGTCCCAATCACGTTGCAAGAGAATTCATCGAGCGAGTGCATTTGGCAACTGTGGTCACCTCCTAGTATTTAACGGGCCGGAGCTCTTGCCAACTCCTGTTCTCCCAATCGATTTCAAGACTCTCTCGACTTCGGTTCGGCGAGTGCGACCTCAGTGCGATCCATCGGAGTCACTTGAAGTTGATGCGCTTGTCAATCCAGTCCTGAGAATGCGCCACGTTTTTCGCGCCCGAAATAAAAATACGTTACCATTCAAAATCAATCGATTAAGATCCGACGTGAGAGTATCCCTAATTAGTAATTAATATTGCGTATTTTTTAGGCGGAGTATTTCAGAAGATAGTTTATCTGACGCTCCGCAGTTGGCGAAAGTCGTCGAACAGCCAAAATGAGCTATTTAGGAGTGAAAAATGCAGTGTTTGGGTAATCAATAGTTTCCTTGAGTTTTGGGGGATAACGCCACATGTGGTGGGTTCAACAGAGTAGAGGTCCTGTGGGGCGTTTCGTTGTAAAATATATTTTCATATCTTTGGCGCCAAATCTCAAAAAGCCTCCAATTCGAAAATTGTTCCGTTTAAATAGAATTTAAAATTTTTTTTCTAATGTTCTTTGTGTACTTCAACTATGTGACACGATGAAACTTTGAGTAGTTCAAGCAACACCCCGCAATCACGCAACTTGTTCAAACTTCGTGGATACCTAACTTTTTTTTTGGTAAAATCCACTGGTCTAGACACACCGTTGACGCAATTTTTTAAAATTTATTCATATAACGATGTTTAATCAGTTCCGAATAGAATTGGAACGGGACCGGGATCACTTCGGGTCTGTATCTAGCAGAACGCTTTACAAAGTCGTTGTGAACTGACAACCTACAAAGCCCCCGTGTGATTCGTCTGTTTCGTTCGCCGTCCCGTTCTTACCAAGTTTGGCTGAAGACCACGTCCCAAGTTCAGGCCTGACAACGCCCCATTTGAGGAGTCCAGGGCCGTTAATCTCGTGTTCATCTAGAAGAGCAGCATCGTCCAGGGTCAGTTGAACCAAAAAGGTGACTTTGATTACAAATGAAACTTAATTAAATATGTTAAGGGAATTAAAAACGATAAGATTAAAATGGGAAAGACTGCAACGATAATGAGGGAGAAGAGAGAATACTCGAGTGTGCATGCGTTGAATTGCAAGCGTCGAAAACACCTCAAGATCTGGTTGAACTGACATTGGACGGTTTGCGACGGCCGATGGCCGAGTACCTGATGAAACTGCACCTCTTGGGCCTCATCGTGACACTTTGCCAGTCTAGAGGACAATAAACGAGCGTGCCAGTAGAAAACATCAAACTTTCCGGAGTACAACTTGAGTTTTCATTTAAGTTTTTTAATTGGAGGTCCTGGAGTCCTGAAGTCGTGAAAAAAGTTAAAACGTATATTTCCAAGCCATTAGCACATCTCATAAACATGAGTATTGCTACTGGTGTTTTCCCTGACATCTATAAGATGGCCATCGTCACTCCGCTTTATGAGGCTGGGGACCCTCAGACACTGGATAATTACAGAACTATTTCCTTGGTCTCTAATGTAGCAAAAATTATAGAAAAGGCAGTGAAGCACCACTTAGTTGAAAACCTGGCAAGGAATAACTTGTTGCATAGCAGACAGTTTGACTTCCGTGCAGGTCTGGGCACTCAGGACGCTGTTGCCGCGCTAACGGAGAGGGTATTTTCCGAGCTAGACAAAGGAAATAAACCATTGGCAGTTTTCCTGGATTTGAGGAAAGCTTTTGATTGTGTTTCTCATAATAAGTTAGTGGAAAGTATACGCGCATTAATGGGGAATAGCATTGCTGTTTGAGTAAAGAGTTATTTACGTGGGCGATGTCAGAAAGTGAAAATAAACGCAATTTTGAGTGAGGGATCTTCCTTCTCCTATGGAATTCCGCAGGGCACAGTTCTTCGACCCTTTTTATTTATCTGCTTTATGAATAATCGGTTTGGTGTTCAACTTGATGGGGACATAATTACCTATGATACAGCTGTCGTGGTCTCGCGAAATAATTGGGATGCATTCTTGCAAGCGGCGTGTGCTTGCTTGCTTGTGATCAAGGATTGGCTGGATGGAGTCGGCTTAAAGCTAAATTTTAGCAAATCCAATTTTGTTGCTTTTTCCTTACGTAATATCTCTGTCCCTGTTCTAGGAAATATGAAATGCCACATTGTGTCAACCTGTAGTGCAAGTGATTGCAGTTGTCCTGGTATCAAGCAGATTCCACAAGCTACGTATTTGGGGGTGGTTTTGGTCCAATGTTTGTCCTGGAAGTACCGTATTGACAATATATCCAATAGACTTTGTAAAGTCATACCCCTGTGCCTTGAAATCCGAAATTTTATGCCTATGTGCACGCTTAAAATGTTTAATTATGCTCTAGTGCAATCTGTGATATCCTATTGTATTCTTGTGTGGGGATCGGCCTACCGAACTTACCTAGAGCCTTTGCATATAACCCAGAAAAAATTATCAAAAATTTTACTGCGTAAGAAAATGAGATTCCCCTCCTCAGCAGTTTTTAAGACATTCGAGGTATTAGACATCTTCCACATTTACAAAAAAATTGTATCTATATATATATATATATATTCAAAAATTTATCTGCTTATGAAAATAATTATGGGCGGACGAGGTCATCTGGTAACCTTACACTGAAGTTGCCTTTTAGATTCACAACTAGAAGTCAGAATTTTTTCGCGTACAATGGAATTAAGGTGTTTAATAGCCTTCCAAAGGAATTAAATATGCTAAATGATTTAGCAGGGTTTAAGCGGCGCATCAAAGAGTACGTCCGTGTGGAAATGCTCAGATGATTCTCCTTTTTAACTTTTTTTTCTGATTTTTTTATTTTTAAATAACTATCTATCATATAATTCAGTATATTGTACTATATACGTTTGCGATTGGTACCTATCTGTAGCTAGAAAGTTGTAACGGCTCCTCCCCTCAGCAAAAGTTTTTACTTATCGAGGGGGAACGCATTATGCAGTATTTGTGTTTCTTTTTTTTTGTAGTCTTCTTAAATAAATGCATTACTTAGAAAAAAAGCCAGCAAACGTAATGAGCAGCGGTTTCTCAGGTACCTCTACAATGACAAACACCACATAAGCTTCCTGCCACAGCTACTTAGAAACTGTACGATGTTCCGGAATGACGCAACAGAACTTCGGGCCACGGTGCGTATTCGTAAGGGGACGATTGAGCTTCTGTAAACACATTACTGAATGCTTACGTTCGAAGCTCAGGAAGCGGAAAATTTATGTGTGCAAGAGTGTGGGGGATGGGGAGGGGACAACTGCATTACAAAGTAGTAAATTGAATATCGAGGTGTCTTCCAAATGATTCGTTTTTTTTTCCATGAATAAACGAGCAGCAGTTGCTACGAACTGGTCTAAAGACCGCGACATACTTTACTGAAGGGGACCGCGAAGCCAACAGATTCCTAGGAAATCACAAATACCGAACGAGCGCTCCGCCATTTTCGAAGTATTTTGCAGGAGCCAATTGAAGGGTCGGAATATTTGAACGACCTCAATCGGAAAATGTCGGGGAGTCGCAATTTCGCCGAGTTGAAGAGAGCGATACATATTCCTGCTATTTGGACCGCGTCGGCTATTCTCGTGCCCGAGCTTTACGCAGCAGGTGTGTTTCGAAAGCTAAGGAAGAATGGGCCGTTAACTTCGGAAAGGTCCGACGTTGAGGACAGCATGCAAAGGTCTCCAGTGATCCATGGAGTTAACCCCTCCCTCTCGCCCATAAACCAAACATCTTCAGCGTGCACGTCCAAGTGTCTACAGTGGACGAGTATTTGCTCGCCAGATCAGCCCTAGGCACAGAATCAGGAGTATTGGAGGATCACAAAATTGGAAGAGACAACGAAGACAAGAAAGTTGTCCCAAGTACATGTCAATCGGCTGTTTGACTCTCACAAGGTGCCGTCAGCGTGTCCATATTCTGAAGCCACTCTTGAGTCACTGTGAGCCACACTCAGCACAAAGTCCCACAGTAGATAATGTTGATGAGACCCATTTGAGAATATGGCAATCAAATAAAGACTGGTGCTTTCGACCTCAAGTGAAACGGCTGCAAACCTTTCAGAACCGAGTCATGAGAGAACGGGTGCATTTCAGAATATCGGGAACTCCAACCTGCACAAAGACACCCGCCCGCGTTCAAAGAAGTTCTTTCAACCTCATATTAAAGTCCACAACCACTATAATCCGCTGGCATACGGCGTAATTCCTGCAGACCAACCACGTCGCAAGTTAGAACGAAAACGCCACACATACCACCTAAGACTACGACCCACAACGTCGCGAAAATAAATTATTGTAGTGATGCATGTACTATCCAGTAATTATAAGTTCTCATACCGTGTAATAAAATAATACATATTTAATGGGAGAAAGTCGCTGGACTTGAGCTCTCAATCATATGACACGTTAAGACTATGTTTTCTCAATTGAAATGCCACGTAAGTAACAATGTTAAAATTATTCGAAATAACAACAGCAAATATCTGGTGCGTTGCAACACACAACTTTCCTTAGCTCTACGTCAATTCACTTTTTACATGGCTTTTTCTATTTAATCAATTCATTTACCACTCAGTTCATTAGAACTTGGTCAAACAACGCTTTACGGCAGCAGGAAGCGGTAGCGTCTACAGTTCTAGAATTTTAGGGCTGCTCGTACTCATTACAGGACCATAATTGAACGATTGGTACACAGAAAATGAATGAGGCTGTGAACACGAATTTTCGGAGAAGGATTGTAATCACTTTTGCAGAGTTATTGGGTAATAACTGTTAGAGCTGACAGTAAGCGGAACGGCGGTAGTTGAAATTCAGGAATTTCTGGAGTGTATCTCATGAGCGTTTTCAAACACTCACCCTTTAGGTATTAGATTGGACTAAAAATACCAATTTTTTTTAACATTCTACAAGAATTCCAGCGGAGTTTATTAGGAAAAAACTGCGCTAAAAATGCTTTTCGTCGAAAATTTTGATAATTTATTGTGCTGCTGTCGTCATTTTCCCACGAATGGGAATTTTATGGTATAATTGCCTTATTGAGAGCTATCAATATAAAAAATGTAATCAAAATCGTTAGAGCCGTTTTTGAGAAAAAAAATATTTGGTGTTTTGATCACTATATCACTATGATAACTATAGTTAACTTTCGGTGGATTTTGCCCATACCCTTATTTTTGCGTCCCATGGTAACCTGTAGCCTAGACATTAAGTTTCAGCTGATTTGGTACGGTTGTTTTCTCTAAAAACCGCGCTAAAATCGATTTCGTCGAAAGTTTTGATAATTTATTGTGCTGCTCTCGTCATTTTCCCACAAATGGGAATTTTATGGTATAGTTGCCATATTGAGAGCTATCAATATATGAAATTTAATCAAAATCGTTAGAGCCGTTTTTGAGAAAAAAAATATTTGGTGTTTTGATCACTATGATAACTATAGTTCAATTTCGGTGGATTTTGTTCATACCCTTATTTTGGCGTCCCATGGTAACCTGCGGGCGAGATATCAAGTTTGAGCTGATTTGGTACGGTGGTTTTCTCTAGAAATCGTTCACAGACACACAGACCATTTTCCCAAATAGTGTTTTTCGAACTCAGGGGGGTCTGAAACGTAAAGATCTGAAGAGAACTCAAAATTTGTTTTTCAGCCGATTACATAACTTTCCTTTCTACTTTGTAGAGCCAAGGAAAGTAAAAAAGGCGGAGGTTCAAACCTTCGATAAAGAAGAAACAGCAGCGAATTTGAAAGAATTGGGAATATGACAAACAAGCTCCAAATGAGTCAAATGAACGTGAATGACGTCAGCGAGAAGAGCGGAAAACGCTATACGGGCGTACGAAGCGATCTAAGCCTACGATTACCGCAGCCAGCGCACAGACATCACGCAACGTTGCAGTCAGTCAATACATTCATACTGACATGATTGTTCGGTGCTCGCCAAATTAGCTGGGTATTTGACCTCCAAAATATCTGCACTTGCCCTAAAGGCACTCACTGGTCCTAACGGCAAAGTCATTGTTTCCTCGAACACCATCTGTCCTCAAGCCCTTTATGTTTACCTATGGAAATTCCACCTCTCAAATCAAAAGCGTCAATGTCAGCCTGTGTTTTGAATACGCGTGACACACACACGCAGCTTGCCGATGCACCTCTTATTCAAGATTTACCCCAAAACTGAGATATAAACACAAACGAATAACCTGCAATTCTCAAAACGCTTTTTAACCTTCAATTAAGAAGAAGATTCGAGATTAACATAATTTTAGGGCCAGTGCGCAGGGATTTCGACAGGAAAGTTAAGCGTGGCACTGTTAGTTCCGAATAACCAGTAAATTGAGAAAATTCTTCCAGATGACTCGGTTAAATATTTGCGAGAAATGACGGACAGGGGCGAACTAAACAGTCGCTAATAATATGAATCTTGGAGTTACGCTGTTACACAAGAAGAAATTCCTCTCATGGGATCGTGATTAAGAGACGTAAATCCTTCACAAGGTCTTCAGTAATTTGAGTGAGCAACAATGGCCATCTAACTCTCGCGTGAAGTGGAAGATGCCGTTTTATAGCCCAGAACGGCGTCATTAGAGCTGAGTGCAGCTTTCCCAGGAATTCGAGACACCCACCGCCTAAAGAGTTTAATGTTAATGGGCCTTTGGAAGTCGGTCGCTAGCGGCCAAGGTCGTCAGCATGTTGATCAGCATGTTCGTTACGCCCCATCATGACGAGACTCAATGACGATGACGCATCATGAAGTTGTAGTATAGCGACAGGGTTTCTCCATAAAGTCCCGATCAGCGGTCCTTTTTCAAGCAGCTCTTGACCAGATGTGACACCGTATTGGCGCTGAATGTAGCGTTGACATGGTTTTGGGCGTGCAAAATATCTGATGCGGAGCAGCACATAACATTTCTCAACCCCAGTGATTTCGACGACCTTCTACAACGAATTTTACAGAAACATTTATGGACCACTAAATGTAAGTACTAGTTAGATGAAAGTACCCCGCAAGTTTGATCCCAATAGTTGGAGCAGTTTTTGAGAAAATCAAAACGGTCGTTTAACGTTCGGGAAATATCATTTTCCAATCTATCTCCTTTCAATGGATAGTCACAGAAACACGTGCGGAGAACATGAGTTGTTGGAAGATAAGTTTGGCCAGTTTGATCAAATTCAGTCATGCAGTCACAGAGGATATTTTGAAATTGACACGATTTAGGCACATTTTAGTTATCTCCGTTCAACAGACTATCAAAGGAACATTTATGTTAAATACACAGGCGCTGATTCGTTGGGAACATCCCGTGAGTTTAACGAAAATTCTTTCTAGGGCTAAAAACGCAATAACAACTTCCCGTCACTTCAAAATGGCTACGCACCAATCAGCCCAAAAATACACACTCTTGTTCTAAATATCTGGTGCGTTGCAACACACAACTTTCCTTAGCTCTACGTCAATTCACTTTGTACATGGCTAACTCTATTTAATCGATTCATTTATCACAGTTCCGTAATTTATTGTGCTGCTCGTACTCATTGCAGGACCATTATTGAGCAATTGGTACACAGATAATTAATGAGGCTGTAAACACGATTTTTTGAAAAAAGGATAGTAAGCAGTTTTGCAGAGTTATTGGAAAATAACTGTAGGAACTGGTAGTAAGCGAAACGGCAGTAGTTGAAATTCAGAAATTTCTGGAGTGAGCCCCATGTATCTCATGTGCGTTTTTAAACACTCACTCTTTAGGTATTGGATTGGACTACAATACCTTTTTTTTTTTTTAACATTCTACAAGAATTCCAGCGGAGTTTATGAGGAAAAAACTGCGCGAAAAACGCTTAAGGTCAAAAAGTTTGATAATTTATTGTGCTGCTCTCGTCATTTTCCCATGAATGAGAATTTTATAGTATCATTGCCTGATTGAGAGCTATCAATATATGAAATTTAATCAAAATCGTTAGAGCCGTTTTTGAGAAAAAAAAAATTTGGTGTTTTGATCACTGTGATAACTATAGTTAAATTTCGGTGGATTTTGCCCATACCCTTATTTTGGCGTCCCATGGTGACCTGCGGGCGAGATATCAAGTTTGAGCTGATTTGGTACGGTCGTTTTCTCTAAAAATCGTTCACAGACACACAGACCATTTTCCCAAATAGTGTTTTTCGAACTCAGGGGGGTCTGAAACGTAAAGATCTGAAGAGAACTCAAAATTTTTTTTTCAGCCGATTACATAACTTTCCTTTCTACTTTGTAGATCCAAGGAAAGTAAAAAACCTTCAAGAGATTCTAGTTTAAGCATTAGCTGCTCTCACAGCTTATTTCCAATACACTATGGTTCACGGGTCTGTAATCATCACTTATCATTATGACGGTGCCTGAACCCTCATGAGACATTTATATCAGTCGCATGTCATGGAGGTGGCGGTATCGCTATCATGCAGGAGCTCGGCCACTCGCTCAACATCCCCCGAACCCAAATCTGTGCAGGTGCGGCAGGTAGCTGTTGCCCAGGAAACGGTGATTAGCAGTCAGTAGCAGGTAAGACGGAAAATTTGGGTGGCTCTTCCAACAGGATCTACAGTGGAGCAGCACGTGGTTTCTTGTTGTTGGAGGTGGAAGACGTGCAGGATAGGGAGTCCTTGGGAGGAAAGAAATGGAGTAAGCCATTGAGTGGTCTAGCTCTAGCTGCTTCCTCCTAAGACGTTCACAGGGATTGAGAAAATACGTGTACTTGACCCTTTGATGAGGATTCCCTTCTCGCTGCCATTTATCTAACGCTCATTCATCTTTACAGAATCCTTCCCGGTGGAGATGCCATCAGGAATCTTTTCGTTCTTCCACTTTTCCACCACGCACTCAATGAACCAGTCAATGGGTAACTGACCAGTGACCACTTGGAGTGTTTCAGTGGATACTGTCTTGCAGGCCTTAGTGATCCAAAGGAGCGCAGCTCGCTGGGATTGGGTCAGTTCTTTCTTTTGATGAAACTGTGAGTTTGCTACCTTAAACGAGGCAGTAGCCAATCACGCCTAAGTAAATGGCCTTGTGCCGAAGGACAGTGACTCGGTAACGCACTCCAAGTAGCGCTGCTAATTGCTCGTAGTGAGGCAAACTTTGCGAGGGTAGCGTCTTGGAGGCTGAAACGCCACCTCTCACCTTTATTGACTCCTAAGTACTGAACTTGCTTCTCAAGAAGGATCCTGTGGCTGCCAAAGCATATTGTCGGGTGGCCATTAAGAGGATTAGCTGGGGTTTTTCCTCAGCCGCCTGCAGTTTTACCACTGGGTCTTGATTTGACGGACCTATTGTGAATGAATCACTGCAGTCAGATCATTCACATTGGAGTGTGGCTCGCAGTCAGTCTCCATGAGCCCCCTGAGGAGATCTTTGGAGAAGGGGTTCCACAGTGCTTGCCTAATACGGAAAGAAAGCTAAGTGGTCTCCCCGATCGCCGGTTAAATAAATTAAGGAGGCTGCTGGAGATAGTTCATTCATCCTTTCTTAGCTCCTTGCTCTCTATCTTATCTGGCCCAGGAGGCCAGAACCACCATGGTCCACAAAATAAACTGAACAGGAAAGAACTAAATTTTGCTAGGGAGTGCTACATAAAGGTCTCCTAGTAAAAACTCCATCTAATCGACTCCCAGTAGAAAATTATATTATCGTACCACAACATCGTTGCAGTTAAAAGTAGACAAGACTAGCACGCATTGGGATCCCATAGGGTAGTATCTGGTGGCCAAAGTGCTAGCCATTCCACCCATCATGCCAGGATAGCTAGACATGAATAACACGTGAGTGGTCCACGGAAGCTTTGCCCGTCTCTTGACTTGCGGAGCTCTACATTGAAACTACAACTTGACTCCATGGCTGGTAACGCTCTGGCGGCGCTGTCTCAGTGATCCTGGGCCGAAGCCTACCGTCATTTAAGTTAGATGCAGCTTGAGCAGCCTTAGGACCTGAACGGGTAGCAGGCCCCCCTGTGCTCGAATTGCAAGGGGTTATGTTACAAACGAAGCGCTTGAGGAGTGTGGCACTGGCCTTCACTGTGGTATCAGCACCCACGTGTTGCCCAGTTCATTCTCTTCTCTCCTTCCCCCTCAACCTACCTACTCCTAATGCCGACGAGTATTATGGGCGCACTCCCCATTTCTTCCAGTTTCAATGATTTATTTTCTGCCCCTGAACAATGAACGTTGAAGATGAAAAAATCTCCCACAGGTTTGTTTTCTGAGCTGTCCTCAAAAACGGCTTTTGATTAAACGACGTGTGATTTACTAACTAATCATCATTTAATCTTTATAAAAATTTCTATAAAACGATGAGGAAAAACTTACTTTCTCCATTGAGCAGAAATGTACATACACAAAATGCTTTCCACTTTTTTACGGCGTCAAACTCAAACTCACGGCCAATTTTGTTGACAGTCGACCCTTCTGCAGATCACCATTGAACGTTGTGTTTGTTGGCATTGTGGTTCAACACTGCTCATGAACATGATTTTGGTGTTAAAGTGGTATAATTAATTGATCAGTTGTAACGGTTTGCGGCGGACTGCCGATGGTGGCAACACTGTTGCCGGAGCCACATTTAAGTCATATAACAGCTACCGACATCGCTGACGAATCTTCCCCTTTTTTAAGCCAGTGATCAAGTATTTAAATTCCCTTTATATTGTGCGAAGTAAGGTAAGCGATCAGAGCTTGGTGTTTCATTTTCCCCATTGTCCCTTTATTGTCATTTACTACAATTCGGGCATAGGTTATTTGTTTCATTCTAAAAGGAGTTCATTTCATTTCTATTTTTCCCTGATTAAATTCAAGTGGGTCCAACTTGGTTTATAAAATGTCATTTCCCAGTACTTTCCTGAGAGGCATTATTTTATTTATTTACATCAAGTGAGTATAATTGAGTGTATTTAATTTGTTCGTTTTTTGAGCCCGGACACGACTTTCACTCGTGTCCTGTACGCGGGTAATTTTGTAAAATAATTCCCCAAGTACGTCACACAGTGCAATCACGTATGTGGAAGGAATCGGTGTAGGTAGAAAGAGTGTCAATGGCTGCGAACACCTTTACAAATGTTGGTATTTCTTTTGTTCCCTTGTCTAAATGAAGCAGTTATCACTGAAGTTTTAGGCTAATTTACTCACCGAAATATTCCACGGCTTTGTTATTACTCACTATGCGGTCAAGAACGGGAGATTCCAAGACCTGGATTGGAACTTGATTATACTCGTCATTCAACAGCGACCACTTCGGGCAGTCTTCAGTTTGTTTTGTGGCCATCACGGTGAGTCTGATTTGATGAGATTTGATCGAGTCGATGGTTCATGAAATATGTGATCGTAAATTTTAGGAAATATTTTCGCGAGTAACGCGGCGTTAATGCATGACACATGGGACTGTCAAGACGCGAAATTGAAGGAATTTCAATGGAAAATCAACCAGCGTCAGGCTGAACGTCGGATTGAAAATTCTTATTCTCTTTCCTAGCCGATTGGTGATTTTACGACGCGAAGGACTGAAAAGCGTCGTGTGCGTCATCGGTCCACACGATAACAAATGTTATCGACGTTGACAGCAGTTAGACGCACATCAAATCAAAGGCACAAGCGCGTGGACGGGCCCGTTGGCAGGTGAGACTGCGTCGGTGGAAATCAACGGTCCGTTCCGGAGTTTGCGCGTGGGCTCCACTCGACTAATGTTAGTGTAAAGAACGGTCCCATATAACTGAGGATTTTCAGGAGAATGTTCCCGATTGTTGACAGACCCAAAACACGTCAACCCACGCCGGTTTGGATTCTACAAAATGCATGTCGTGGAAGAAACACAACCATTTTAACGAGGCAAAGATTTGTTGTAAGAGTTCGTTCGCCCGCAATATCGAGTTATAGTTTCCGTGGTGTCGTACTATGAAAAATAACGAGGAAACGAGTTTTGAATAACGCGCCCTGAAACCCTCTGCATCTCGCGGAATAAGAATTCAACCCACGAAAGACAGTTTTGAGTTGACAGTAAAGACTCGAGGGTCAAATTATTCAGAGCACTCGACATCGTCAATTCTTGAAACACGGCAAGATGTGCAAGATACGACGCTCGCTATTTTGAATCCAAAACAACCTACACATGTTCACAACATCCCCCACGTTTAGGCTTCAATCGCAAAGAGAACGTCAATAGAATTGAAAGCCTGTTTTGAGAAGAGCGATCTTTGTTTCCTATCAGCGCCTCACTGTTCTCTTCAACAGACCATCAAGACCCCGACAAGCCACGCTTACAAATCCCTGTAATAGAGCGGAAATCTGTCACTCAGATCGCGAATTTCCTGAATTAGGGTGTGCCTAACTGTTCAATTTAAAATAAGAAAAGGTGAACTTGAGGGAACGATTGATAGACAAACAAGTAAAAAACACCTGAGATCACGGTGAAGAACGTTGAGAATGAACTCATTGGGGAGCGGAGACGCGATTTTACTGAGCTGATACATGAAGTTAAATTTGGAAGAAACTTGGGTAGGTCAAACTGACGTAGCGCACAGCGACGAGGGGGATCTTCAGACGGGAATGAATCAGGGGAGGTAAAGAGCGTCCATATATACCAAGAGGCAGTGGGAAAACTGTAACAGGGAAGTCCTTTAACCGAAGCGAGGTAATGGACCAGCTTAGGCGAGAAAAACCCCGATCATTGACCCGAGGTTTTCGGGGACAACATATCTTTTAAATGTCAGCTTTTAATGGCGTACATGACAGGTCTGTTTCCTCATAGAAATGGTCGTTCCTTCACACTCATATGAGAGTGATATTTTACAGTTTTGTTATTGCGCAAGGGCCAATACTCACTCAGAATCCCCTACCCCCTGGACCTGTGGAGGTGCGCCAGGTTGTCATTTAGCCAGTCTGCCTAAGAGCTGTCACCGAGGTATGGCCGAGTGAAATCGGTACCATCTGGGAGGAGTTCTTAATCTGTAATCCAATTGCTGTAGATGGGTGGAGAATTTCAAAGAAGAGGCTGTGCCCACGTTTTTTTACTTTCCTTGGCCCTACGAAGTAGAAAGGAAAGTTATGTAATCATCTGAAAAAAAATTTGAGTTTTCTTCAGATCTTCACGTTTCAGGCCCTCCTGAGTCCGAAAAACACTATTTGGGAAAATGGTCTGTGTGTGTGTGTGTCTGTGAACGATTTTTAGAGGAAACCACCGTACCAAATCAGCTCAAACTTGATATATCGTCCGCAAGTCACCATGGGACGCCAAAATAGGGGTTTGAACAAAATCCACCGAAAGTTAACTATAGTTATCATAGTGATCAAAACACCAAATATTTTTTTTCTCAAAAACGGCTCTAACGATTTTGATTAAATTTTTTATATTGATAGCTCTCAATATGGCAATTATACCATGAAATTCCCATTTGTGGGAAAATGACGAGAGCAGCACAATAAATTACCAAAACTTTCGACAAAATCGATTTTAGCGCAGTTTTTAGAGAAAACCACCGTACCAAATCAGCTGAAACTTGATGTCTAGCCTACAGGTTACCATGGGACGCAAAAATGAGGGTATGGGCAGTATCCACCGAAAGTTAACTATAGTTATCATAGTGATCAAAACACCAAATTTTTTTTCTCAAAAACGGCTCTAACGATTTTGATTAAATTTTTTTATATTGATAGCTCTCAATAAGGCAATCACACCATAAAATTCCCATTTGTGGGAAAATGACTAGAGCAGCACAATAAATTACCAAAATTATCGACGAAAAGCGTTTTTAGCGCAGTTTTTTTTCCTTATAAACTCCGCTGGAATTTTTGTTGAATGTTGAAAAAAATTGGTATTGTAGTCCAATCCAATACCTAAAGGGTGAGTGTTTAAAAACGCTCATGAGATACATGGGGCTCACTCCAGAAATTCCTGAATTTCAACTACTGCCGTTTCGCTTACTACCAGTTCTAAACGTTTTTACCCAATAACTCTGCAAAAGTAATTACTATCGTTCTTTAAAAAATTTGTGTTTACAGCCTTATTAATATCTGTGTACCAATTGCTCAATCATGGTCCTGCAATGAGTATGAGCAGCACAATAAATTCCGGAACTGTAAGCGCTACCGCGTCCTGCTGCCGTAAAGCGTTGTTTGACGAAGTTCAAATTAACTGAGTGATAAATGAATTGATTAAATAGAATTAGCCATGCACCATGTGAATTGACGTGGAGCTAAGGAAAGTTGTGTGTTGCAACGCACCAGATATTTTTGTCATAACCTCTTCTGTTAACTGGGAAAAACTGTTATAAGCTTGAGTGGCTCAAAGCTGGAAGATTTGTCTGCTTTACCAACTCCATCGCTCACCGTTGTGGGAACTACAGTGGAGCAGCATGTGGTTTCATGTTTTTTCGGCACAAGACGTGCAGAATAGAGAGTCTTCAAGAGAAAAGAAGTAGAGCCGCGGCATTAAAGTCGCCATGTTCCATAAGGAATTGGCTCGCTAGTCGTCTGGCTCAACCCACACTCTCTTAAGACGGGAATAACTCATACGTCTCTTTGACAACTGCCACCTTGCTTGCCATTTATCTAATGCCAACTCATCTAGTGCGGCAAATTTTCGTTCAATAGTTCAGCCCAGAGTGGGAGAAAGCTCCCGTTCCACTCTACTTGTCCACGGTGCACTCAATGATCAGACAACGGAGTAACTGGCCAGTGATCCCTCTTCACACGAACGACAGTAGCGCAACACGACATTTATTACAACCTAATCGCTCAGGTTCGCTATCCCTTTCTTGTTAATCTGCCGTTCAGATGTATCTTCTATCTCTCCGTAGAGCCAGTCCAGGCACATCACTTCAGTTCCTTGTAAATATTGCTGACGAACACAACTTAAGAAAAACGCCTGGTGCAACGCACACAACTTTCATCAGCCCCGCGCACAACCAGCGATTTTTATCACTCTCCGAACTGAGTTTATCATCAAGTTTATACGAACATCGTTTTATACACAAAGTTAAAGGTGCTCACTGTTCCGGAATTTCGTGTGATGACTATTCTATCACAATTATTGAACATATTTATTAGAATGTTACTGTCAAATAGGCGGGGTATACGCCGAAAAAAACTGTACTAAAATCGATTTCTGTTCAAACGTTTCACCATTTACCGTGTTACGCTCGCCATTTTCTTACAGGCGAACATTTCGCACTGCCGTTGTTTAACTTGTTCACTCACGAAATGCAATCAAAATTTTCGGTGCAGGTTTTGAGAAAAAATATCTGGTGCGTAGCAACACACAACTTTCCGCCACCCCTCTAAGTTCGAACACCACCTACATAGGCGGGCGCTATATCTTCGTTCAACGCATTTTTACAGGAACATTTATGGAGAACAAAACGTAGGGACTTGTTAGCTGAGAGTACTCCGTAAGTTTGATCGAAATCGTCGGAGCCATTTTTGAGAAAATTGGAATACCGATAAATTAATATTCGACAAATCTCCTTTTCTGAGTTAACTTGGCTTATATCTCCGTTCAACATATATATACAGAAATAATTATAGAGAACGAAATGTTGGTATGGGTGACTGAAAGACACTCCATTAGGATTTATCACATCTGGTGAAAAATTTACCCTGGAATTTACGGAAATGTTAGAAAAAACGTTATTTTTGACACATTTTGATTTTTATCTCTGTTCAATGGACCGTCACAGGAACATTTATTCAAAAGAATATGTAGGTATTAACTATTTGAAAACATCCTGTGAGTTTGGTGGAAATCGCTGAAGCCGTTTTGCCAAAAAGCGTAAAAAAACCTATTTTTGCTTCAGGGGCCCATATCTCCGTTCACCGTATTTTCATGGAGATATGTATGGAGAAGAAAAGTTAGGTATTGATTGGGAGAAGATAATTTGCAAGTTTAATCAAAATCGTTAGAGCCGTTTTCGAGAAAAGTGCGAAAAACCCTAGTTTTTGGTACATTTTCGTCCCTTCCCCCCCCCTCACCATCGGCCGAAATCGTCCATAACCTTATTTTGGTGGCTACAAAAAATAACGAACAAAACAAAAAAAGAACCAGCTCAATCGGATCAGCCGTTCTCCCGCAAATCGAACTACAGACACACACACATACACACGGACCACGCGCCGAAATTAGGTTTTTTAGACTCAGTAGGGTCTGAAACGTAAAGATCTGAAGAAAACCCAAATTTTTTTTTTGGGCCGATTACTATACTTTCCTTCCCTTCGGGTAGCGGAAAGTAAAAATATCTGGTGCGTAGCAACACACAACTTTCCGCCACCCCTTTAAGTTAGAACACCAGCTACACAGGCGGGCGCTATATCTTCGTTCAACGCATTTCTACAGAAACATTTATGGAAAACAAAATGTAGGGACTAGTTAGCTGAGAGTACTCCGAAAGTTTGATCGAAATCGTTAGAGCCGTTTTTGAGAAAATTGGAATACCGATAAATTAATATTCGACAAATCTCCTTTTCTGAGTTAACTTGGCTTATATCTCCGTTCAACATATATATACAGAAATAATTATGGAGAACGAAATGTTGGTATGGAAGACTTAAAGACACTCCATTGGGATTTATCACATCTGGTGAAGCAGTTACCCTGGAATTTACGGAAGTGTTCGAAAAAACGTTATTTTCGACACATTTTGATTTTTATCTCTGCTCAATGGACTGTCAGAGGAACATTTATTCAGAACAATATGTAGGTATTAACTATTTGAAAACATCCTGTGAGTTTGGTGAAAATCGCCGAAGCCGTTTTGCCAAAAAGCGTAAAAATCCTGTTTTTGCTTCATGGGCCTATATCTCCGTTCACCGTATTTTCATGGAGATATGTATGGAGAAGAAAAGTGAGGTATTGATTAGTAGAAGATAATGTTAAAGTTTAATCAAAATCGTTAGAGCCGTTTTCGAGAAAAATGCGAAAAACCCTAGTTTTTGGTACATTTTCGTCCCCCCACCCCTCTTCCCACCGGCCGAAATCGTCCATAACCTTATTTTGGTGTCTACAAAAAATAACGAACAAAACAAAAAAAGAACCAGCTCAATCGGATCAGCCGTTCTCCCGCAAATCGAACTACAGACACACACACATACACACACAGGTCTGTTTCTTTATTTGGTGACTGTACCTAAACCCTCGACGAGGATTATATCAGTCATAGAAGTTGCGGTTTCGCTAATATGCAAGAGGCCGGCCCCTGCAGCATCCACCGAACTCAGACCTGTGGAGGTACGGCAGGTATTTGGTCTTAGCCAGTCTCACCGTAGAGAGCTGTTGCCCGTGTGTTACCGCGCGGAGGTTGACCACCTGAGGAATCCCGTACCATCTGGGAGTATTTCATAATCTGGTTTCCTACCTGATCTTACTTTTTACTTGGGTGGCAAGTTTCAAAAGGACAGATCAACTATAACCACGTTTCTTAGCCATCACCTTCTTTGCGAACTTTGCAAAATGGTTATAGGCTTCCTTTGTAGCAGTCAAAGCTGCTAAGTTCGTTTGCCCTCTCAACAACCGTCGCTCACTGTTGTAGAAACTACAGTGGAGCAGCACATGGTTTCTTGTTTCCTCCGCACTGGAGGCACAAGACGTGCATAATGGAGAGTCTTTCAGAGAAAGAAGTGGAGCCGCGCATTGAAGTCACCATGTCCCGTGAGGAACTGGCTCGTCCAGTGGTCTGGCTCAACCCATTTTCTAGAAAGACGTTCACGGATGTTGGGGAAGAACTCATACGTATCACGTCCCTTTGACGAGGATTCCCATCTCGCTTGCCATTTCTCTAGAGCCCATTCATCGATGGCGGCAAGTTTCTGTTCTGTGGTGAGATCCGCACGGAGTTCAGCCCAAAGCGGAAGCTCCTGTTTCACTCTCCACTTGTCAATCATGCACTCAACAGCCAAATCAACTGGTAACTGACCAGTGATCACCTGGAGTGCTTCCGTTGATACAGTCTTGTAGGCCTTGGTGATCCACAGGAGCGCAGCTCTCTGGGATTGGGCCAATACTCTCTTTTGATTGACTGTTAGTTTGCTACCCCAGACAACGGGGCAGTAGCCAATCACACCTAAATAGATGGCCTTATACATGAGGATGGTGTCGTGGTAACACACACCCCAAGTGGCCTTGCTAATGGCACGCAGTGAGGCAAACCTTGCAATGGTAGTGCCTTTAAGGGACTGGAGGTGTTGGTTGAAACCCCACCTCTCACCTATATTCACTCCTAAATACTTGACGTACACATACACACACACATACACACACACACACACACACACACACACACATACACACGGACCACGCGCCGAAATTAGGTTTTTTAGGCTCAGTAGGCCTCAAAACGTAAAGATCTGAAGAAAACCCAAATTTTTTTTTGGGCCGATTACTATACTTTCCTTCCCTTCGGGTAGCGGAAAGTAAAATCGAACAGGATTTGCAAGAAACAGCGCTACAATGAATTTTATTCAACTTTCACTAATTTGTTTCGTAGCTCTCATGATTTTCTAACGAGATAAAATTTTATAATACCTATGCGATGTTTGGAACTGTCGACACGCGCAATTAAATCAAAACTGTTGAAGAAAGAAACCGTAGAAAAAAATATGGTGTCTTGGTAACTGCGACAACAGTAGTTAATTTGGAAACCTTGTACTGATTCGCTGGATGGAAATCAGAATTGAGCTGATTTGATTCGGTAGTTTTTTACTTTCCGCTACCCGAAGGGAAGGAAAGTATAGTAATCGGCCCAAAAAAAAAAAAAAAAAAAAAAAAAAAAAAAAATTTGGGATTTCTTCAGATCTTTACGTTTCAGACCCTTCTGAGTCTAAAAACCGAAATTTCGGAGAGAGGTCCGTGTGTATGTCTGTGTGTATGTCTGTGTGTATGTCTGTGTGTGTGTGTGTCTGTAGTTCGATTTGCGGGCGAACGGCTGATCCGATTGAGTTGGTCCTTTTTGTTTTGTTCGTTATTTTTGTAGACACCAAAATAAGGTTATGGACGATTTCGGCCGATGGGAAGGGGGGGGGGACGAAAATGTACCAAAAACTAGGGTTTTTCGCATTTTTCTCGAAAACGGCTCTAACGATTTTGATTAAACTTTCAAATTATCTTCTCCTAATCAATACCTAACTTTTCTTCTCCATACATATCTCCATGAAAATACGGTGAACGGAGGTATGGGCCCCTGAAGCAAAAATAGGTTTTTTACGCTTTTTTCTCAATCGAGACTACACATACAGCGCGTGCAGAACACTTTAATAAATGGTGTTTTACCGAGTCAGAAGAGCGCTCGAAACGTAACGATTTGAAGAAAACAATTTTTTTTCTTCAACCGATAACATTTCTTAATGTTTTGTGAGGCTGAGGGAAACGGAAAGACTTCAATAAAATGTTCCGTGGAAACCGCGATTTCAATTCATTTCTTCATCTCAACCTGATTCACTCAAAACCACTCTTCAGGACCATAAGAAAACCTAGCCCTGGCCAATGGCTATTGAGGTTGGTCCTGTTGCTCATCTTGGAACTAATTTACACGGCATTTGAGGTAATCAGCATGTCTTTGTTCCTCCCTAATTTGTCAACAAACAGACAAAGCTTTTTCGGGTTCAGGAAAGCTTAAATCTGAGAACAGCTCATCTTTCGCGTAATTCTTTTTCACAAGCGCTGTCAACGAATTTTCGGAGGATGTTTGCGTTTAGTTTGAGGGATTTCCCGCATTTGTTGAGATAGCGAGGCCGAGTGGGTCCGGGACATTCAACGCGAAGCGAGGCCCGAACTCTGACAGTTCGCTGGGTTGAATTCAGCTTCTCAGTAGACGTTCGTGGGACTCGGAAGGTAATAAAGCGTGAATTTTGTGGGAGCCATGAAATACAGCTCCAATTAGAAACATATTCGTGGTTGGGGTTTCATAAATTATGTGTCGCAGGGCTCGGAGTTGTTGTGGGACTCCCACACACGTTCGTCGAGGGCGGCTCTGGACACATGAGAGTTCGAGGACACGCATTCGTCCGACTACCGCGAAATCAAGAGGATCAGCAAAGAGAGATGGAGGGGTAGGATGATGATAAAGAAGAAGGTGGAGAGGAAGAAAAAAAGAAGGTTCGATTAGCAACGTGTATCCGAGTAGGAGAATGTAGTGAGGGAGAGAGGCAAAAGATAGAGTGAAATGGAGATCGCGAGGACAAAAAGTCGTTCCTCCGCTGGTTGTCCCTTCGTCTTCTCCTCTTCCTGGCGTAGTCCACCAGTTCAACCTGCTTCACGAATCAAGAGCCGGCGAGACACGAGGGAGCGGCGCATACTCGCCTGGTCACGGTCCCCCAGACCTCCAGACCTAGACCTTCCCTACACCCACCTCATGAAATCTTCGCCATGTTACGCAAACAGCGGCCTAACACAGGATTCACGATAATTACCAACGCTCGACCCTGTATCTTCCAACGGCACACGACTAGTCTCTTCACCATCCTCTTCTTCTCCAACTGGTTTTGCCAATTTGGACTACATTCCTCATCAGAGCCACTTATCTTGATTTTAAACTCCCTCGACCTTCGGGGGTTTCCAGGAGAGAAAACTGCGGAATCAAGTGGACAATTCAAAATCAAGTTCGTCGACGTCACATCCTGAACATCTGATGAAGAGTACAACACAACTTTCCATTCTGTACTAACATTGAGTAATACAAAATTCCTCGATTTAGTTGCTATTCCGCAATATTTCAAAACAATGCCTCTACTCTGAGCCTCATAATTGCGAGTAGGAACGAATTTTAAAACCTCGAATTGCCAGCAGAGCGTGGTTCCGTTAATGAGTGTCTGCTTCTGGCTTAGTTAGTCGTTGTCTTGCCCATTTTTACTTCCCTTGGCCCTACCAAGTTAAACGAAAGTTCTGTAATTCGACTCGATCTTTTATTTCTTTCAAGTTTCCCTCAGATCTTTACGCTTCAAACTCTTCCAACTGCAAAGAAATACTTTTTGAGAGAAATGACATCAAAGATAATTTCAGTAGTTTCTCACGATAAAAACCAGTCATACAATAATAGCCCTATCGCGTAAATAACATGCGAAGCCCAATAAGCTATGTAAACGGTTCAATTTTAATAACGGTTATAAAATTGTTTGGAACGACCAATGAAATTCTGGAATTCAAACTTGATGGCTCATTTAACCGTTCTAAAACCCTGCAAATTATTACACAATGGTTTATTATTCTCATGAACAGCTTGACCAAGTATTACTGCTCCCCCATCCCATTCGATTCAGCATCGAATACTAGTAAACCATACGAAACATGACCTGACTACAATGGAACTACGGAAACAAAACGTCTGATGATTTTGCCCCGTCGGGTCGGGGAAATTGGAACAGGGGCGCTTCGAGCGAACCCGTTGCGAGTCGAAAGGGGAGTCGAGCGGGCGGGTGGTTTTTCAATGAGACGGGAGGGAGGGAGGGAGTACTGACGACGAAACGTTCACTTCTGCTGTAGTTCCCGCGTAGTACTGCGTTTCGTTAATTTTTTTAACCGTTTTTTGCCCATAACAACCATGGGCTTCGTCCGATCGGATTGCCGAGATGGCGGGCACAACTAGATACCAAATGGGATTTTTGTGCGAAAGAACGAATTTTTTAGACCACCTTAAAGGCACAAAACGGCCCGTACGGCGGACGGACATTGCAAATTTGGAATCTCCATGTCGTGAAACGTAAAGTATCAAATTTTGAGGGGGGGTTGTAAAAAAAGTTTTCGTGACCGAAAACAGGGTTATTATTCAGAATGAATGATAAACCAAAAACCGTATGAAAATTCCCCATAAGATCGTCACATAATAAAAGTCGTGCATACAAATATCCGTTATTACGTTCGATAAGAGGGTTGATTTCGGTTCGTTTTTCATGACTATTCGGGAGTCACACAGTTCTGGAGTTAGTGGAAATGACACAATATATCCCCCCCCCCCCCAATTGATAAATGCCATAATGAGGGCCTGTATAATGTACGTATGTACTAAGACTGACACTGCGTTGATCCATGAACGTTCGCACATCAAAACTGCGCTTGATTTTTACTGCTATTTTAGTTACAACTAGTTCATTGGGCTATGCGAATTAGTCTCGTAGAGCACAGTCACTTGTCACCCAAAACAGTTACAGCAACGGCCCTCCCTTCGTTTTTGTTTCAACTTAGGAAAAACGTATTGGCAAGTGTCATTTGTAAGAAGCATTCTAATTGCCGGCAGAAGTCTTCAGGACGGTATAACTCCCAAAAGAGCCTTTCAATCGTCGTACTTCCTTGTCCCTTGGCCAAGCGACAAGGTCCCTTTGGTCCCTTGACCGAAACCAAGAACGACCAGCAGATATCATCAGAGGAGTCCTCAGAACAAGAGAAAAAATACCTCAAACACAGCAAGATGCACCTTGAGAGACAAGCCGAAATAAGAGACGTACAAAAGAGTCAGGTTCCAAACAAACCCCCAAAATACGATGAAAAACGTAGGTCACCTGACCGCTATCGGCCAAGGTGAAGAAGCGTTACATACTGCAGTCGTATTGGTTTCTTGACGGTTACATCCTAATTACCATCATTACGAGTTCAGTACCTCGATACCAACACGGTCCACTTCACTCTCATCAACCTCGCAAGTCATTTCGCTCCGAACTCTCCAACATCGCCATTAAAGCGTCGAGTACAAACGATGAAATTCGACAGACTAAATATACAGCCACTGTATGTTGATCTGGCTCATTTCTGCAGAAACGTTCATAGAGAGCTGTGAGGTTCAACAGATTAACTAAAAGTACCATTTATATTTGAAGACATCAGGTTAAGTTAGATTACATTCGGTTGGTCGTGAACATTTAGAACATGTTCGAAAAAAAGCAACACTTTTAATGGATTTGACACTTCAACGGATTGCCAGAGAAATCTTTAGACAGAACAATACATGAACATTGCCTGGTTAAAGGAACTTTAATTCAAATCATTACGGTACTTTCTTCGAATGGAATTTTGGAAATAGAATGACGTGGAACTACGCCAAGAAAGACTTGCTTTGTGGCAAAAATCGGCTCGATGCTTGACCAGAGAGAACGTTCAAACGCACAACTTTCCTCGGCCGACTTGTCAGAACTCGTTGAGCCTCGTGCATCATCATTCCAAGCCTCTGACAGAAACCGCTCGATGCCTCGCCAATAATCGCGATTTCAGAAGGAGTAATTTTCGAAATGAACTGCATCTTCCAGGTAACGCAAATTGATTGAACGTGATATCATGCTGAGCCGTTGATAATTGAACTCTAGGATACTTCACTATCCTCGGACAGATATGTTGACCCCGCGCACCTCTCACGTGAACCCGCGAAAGCGAAAATACTTGTTTTTCCACAATTTCGCGAAAACGTAATCGCCGCCGTTAATTTGAAGAGCAGGAAATGTCTGACGTCTTTTTCTCCACAAGCAGCCATCGCCAGGCTCCGCAAACTGCTGTTCGGCTCGAATGCGGGCAATCATCGCAAAGATTTCTAGTAAATGTCCAAATAGGCGATCACGCGATTCAACATCTCAATGATCCGACGATCAACGCAACTAACATTTACCGAACGAGAGCGCAAGGCCGGGTCTTGAAAGTGGCGATGATTTGAGGGATCGTGAAGAAGATCACGGGTACTTCCCCTCGCGTATCAATCACATCATCGATTTCGTAAACATTTGATTCCAGTTAACGCAATCCTTGTAGTTTCCAAGGTAATTCAAAGAGGCTCTATTTGGTATTCATTTCCAAGGGCCACTTTCTTTCGTCCTACTTAGGTCAAATATAACACGCAGCTTTCAAGGAGTCATTTCTTGACCTCGTTAATTCCAGTGCGATGCGAAATGAGCTACAAGACGCTTCAGAACTGATTTGAGGGCTCGTTTTTGAAAATTTAGAAGTTCCTAACACAACGAAATACTAGGTATTCGTTGAATGAATACAATTATGCAATAAAGTGAGAAGGAGATTTGGGATTTGACGAGTGGGCGGCGTATTTATTTCTGCAATCATTCTTGACAAGACAACCGATGAGAAAGCGACGACTTCAAGTGATTATAGTGGTTCGTCACTTCAATACAGAGCGGAAATACGGCTGACCTAAAAGTATACGAAGTGAATCACGGCCAGCCAGTGGTGGCGCGGACAAACCTTGCAGTGAGGGTTATTTCAGATAGAATACCCATCCACGTGTTCTACGCAGCAGGAAGAACAATATACCTCTGAGGGAGTGTAGTCTGGAAGCGAAGGAGCACAAAGCTGAGTAACCCCTAAAGTGTGAAAACCTAAATTTGGGACCTGGGCCATCTTCTACATCAGGGTGCTCACACTTGGAAAGACAATGGCAGATAACGCCTGACACAACTTTCTCGGAGTGACCTTTTTTTTTCTTTTTTTTGACCCGAGGGCGTGTGGGACAAGTCCCTTTGTCACTGCGGCCGCATATGGGCCTATTGTGACGGCCCTTTCTTAGTAGAAGGCGTCGTACATACCCGCCCCCCTTAGGAAGCTGAGTATGTCCTTCACCGCAGATTCTGCCATGATTTGGGGTTCAGTGGTCCCCTGACCGAAGTATTCAAAGCGTTTTGCTGCCAAGGAAGGGCATTCACATAGGATATGCTCTGCTGTCTCGTCCTCCTCACCGCAGAGTCTGCATTCCACCGCCTCTGAGATGCCCATCTTGTTGAGGTGATATCTGAGTGGGCAGTGCCCGGTGAGGAAGCTCATCAGTACTCTCAGATCTTGTCTAGAGAGTGTCAGCATTGCCTTCGCCCTTTGACAGGAAGGCGTGACAAGCCTTTTCGCCTGTCTTAGTCATGGCTGGCGATGCCAATGGGCGCCATTTTCCTGTATCTTCCATCAAGCAACCAGACGGTTCAGGTGACTTTTCGTCATACCTACGTGTGGTTCAGGCCCAATGGGTAGGGATTCTGTACCCCTTTTCGCAAGGTGGTCAGCCTTTTCATTGTCCTCATGCCCCCTGTGAGTCAGCACCCAAATGAGGGAGAGCCTGTTGCGGGCGCCGAGCTGCTTGAGCGCATGGAGGCATTCCCATGCCAGCTTAGACCTAAAACTATAGGCTGCGATGGCCTTTAAGGCGGCCTGGCTGTCTGAGAAAATGTAGATCCGCTTGCCCTTGAGTCCTTTGTTCAGGATCTCTTCTGCGATCTCTTGGGTTTTGCCCATTGTTCGCGGCTGCTTATTCAGTCAGCATGCTGACCTTATTCACAGCTGGCCGCAGACATGCCCCTGGGGACAATGCCGTGGCCGTTCCACTATCCACAACCCGTGGTCGCGCCTGGTAGCATGGGCATGCTCCTGGTAAGATAACCCAGAACCAGGCGGAGTGACCTTTAGATGTGCGAGTGGCAGATTCCACCACACTGCATAGACAAATAAAATTGTTCACACCTCGCCTCGTGGGATCGGACACTGGGAAGCATCGAAAGAACGAAGATACGAGGTCACATAAACTCTCCTCAATCTACTGTGGTACGCACGCTCTATGGGACCCCCATCCCCACAAGTAACTACCAGAAAAATCTTCATACGAACAGTTCTGCCACATAACTCTCGAAGTTAACAGGTTTTGAGTCGAGCATTGAGGTTTGATTTGTTGACACGTTTCGTTCATATTCGTACCTCAACGGAACAATACGAGAAAAAAATACCTGGTGCGACGCATCACCGAACTATTTCTATAAATATTTCTAGTTCGTAGTGCTCCACTGTCCGGAATTTATTGAGTTGCTCCTACTTATCTCACGATTTTCGTCGAATAACCAGCGTATTTCGAGATGATCGTCTTGGGAACGTACATAGAGACGATAATAGTTTTCGGGATTTTCCTTTCTTATTATCCACTGTCCAATACTCAACTATTATAGTAAAGGTAGCTTATTGAAAACGTTAGTTTTACGCGAGCGGGATATATGAGAACAAAACTGCTCTTAGTCAACATTTTTGACCATTTATTATGCCTCATTCGTCATATTCCCAAGCCCTGAGACTCTAGCTTTACCGTTCAATTGTTTGGAACGCACCACACTCCACATTTAATCAAATTCGTTAAAGCCGCTTTAGAGAAGAAAAATAAATAAATGCGCGTTTACTTAGTTAGAGCTCAAGAGCGTATGTCAGCAATCCACGTTGATTTCAGCCCACCCGCACTCAGATTACCGTCAGGTCCGAAAGGCCCATAGAAAAACTACATAAATAAATATCTGGTGCGTTGCAACACACAACTTTCCTTAGCTCTACGTCAATTCACTTTGTACATGGCTAATTCTATTTAATCAATTCATTTACCACTCAGTTAATTTGAACTTGGTCAAACAACACGTCACGGCACAGGAAGCAGTAGCGCTTACAGTTCCAGATTTTATTGTGTTACTCGTACTCACTGCAGGACCAATATTGAGCAATCGGTATACAGATTGTTAATGAGGCTGTAGACAAGAAATTTTTGAAGAAGGATAGTAATTACTTTTGCAGAGTTATTGGGTAAAAACGTTTAGAACTGGTTGTAAGCGAAACGCCGTAGTTGAAATTCAGGAATTTCTGGAGTGAGCCCCATGTATCTCATGAGCGTTTTTAAACACTCACCCTTTAGGAATAGGATTGGACTACAATACCATTTTTTTTTTATATTCTACAAGAATCCCAGCGGAGTTTATAAGGAAAAAACTGCGCTAAAAACGCTTTTCGTCGAAAATTTTGATAATTTATTGTGCTTCTCTTGTCATTTTCCCACGAATGGGAATTTTATGGTATAATTGCCTTATTGAGAGCTATCAATATAAAAAATGTAATCAAAATCGTTAGAGCTGTTATTTAGAAAAAAAATTTAGTGTTTTGATCACTATGAAAGTTATAGTTAACTTTCGGTGGATTTTGCCCATACCCTTATTTTTGCGTCCCATGGTAACTGGCGGCCGAGATATGAAGTTTGAGGTGATTTGGTACGGTGGTTTTCTCTAAAAATCGTTCACAGATACACACACACACAGACCATTTTCCCAAATAGTGTTTTTCGGACTCAGGAGGACTGAAACGTAAAGATCTGAAGAAAACTCAAAATTTTTTTTTCAGCCGATTACATAACTTTCCTTTCTACTTCGTAGGGCAAGGAAAGTAAAAATTAAAGAAACAAGGAGAGCATCAAGATGCAAGCACTACGCGGCATAAGGATTGCGAGTGGGAAGGATGGAAAGATAAGTGGAACACGATAACCGCCCAGGCATCAGCCAGGAATGATTCATGTTAAAATAATAAAACTGACTTAAGAGGATTGCCTATTGTCATTTAATTTGAGTCACGTCGTTATTCAATTTCGACGGTTTGTACGCAAGAACTAAATTAGAGACACTCTAGGTAACGCAGTCTAGGAACACTTAGATGATCACCTAACTGTCAAAATCGATGTAACAGTTTAACTCGAAAGGTGTGTTTTTGGTGTGCGCGTAGCTTTGGCGCGGATGTGATTTACTCGGGAAGGGTCCAATAGAGCATTACTACATGGAATGTTGCAATAAGTTAAGAGTTACGACAGATGTGCTAAAACGGAACTGCATACTCCAGCCACGGTCAACAGACGAGAGGGCCCGAATTTTCCTTGGTCGTTGAAAGAGTTCATTCGCACACCAAACGGCGTTTTTCGGATTGATTGAACTGCGAACTAGATTTACGATGGACGCCGTTATCTTATGACAAGCATTAACAAGGAGCAACTTTACTACAATGATTTTTGTCGACGTTTCTCTCAAACGTGCGTGAAGCGGGATGTTCCGTTAAAAAAAAAATCGATTAGATAACTTTCGTTTCTACTAAGTACAGTAAAAAGTGCAAGCAAATCGACAGAAACCTCCGACGAAAAGCAAGTTCCAGACGCGGAGCATTCGGTGGCGCACACGGAAGCTGCAGAAGTCAACAATTCATTCCGATTAAAATCACATTCGACGACAAGGAAGAATTAGAAAACCGTATTAGTATTCAAAATACGTCGGACTCACGACTGGGCAACTTAACGAGACGAGTGTGTGGAGCCACGTACGTGACGAGAGCTTGTGCCTCACGTTCTCTTCGAGTTGAAAAGGAACGAGGAGGGAAATTTCATTACTAATTTCCTAGACGCGAGCTTGCATTTTTTTTTGTCCAGGGCCTTCTTACAGTGAAAAATGTTGTCTAACGTGGAGGGAAAAGGACCAGTATAATCTGTACATAGCTGTCGACTCAAACTCAACACTTGTTATGAATCACAAAAGAACTCCATTTTGAATTGTAAGGGGCGAAGAGCGAGTTGTCGAAATGCAGTAGAACAAAAATGTACTGTCCACAATGCAGAGAACGACAAAACAAACTGTCAGGTACGAAGCATCACTCAACTTTCCGCAACTCTCGTAAATGTGATCTTCGTTCTACGCGTTTATGCAGAACAAAATGCAGATCCGTTGGCCATTTCAGAACCTTTCTTGAAAGAATGTACGACAATAGTTTCGTGTGCGTTAAATCTCGTTTTCCGATGTATATTGACCGTCCAACGGGTTGTCACCAGAAATAGTTGTGAAGAACAAGAGTAAGGGGTGGGGGTGGGGGTGTTATGGAATTGCCGGATAAAAAATGTGAGAAATGCTGGTAAGTGAAACGGCGTTGGTTTGAATTCCCAAATTTCAGGGGTTGCTCCCAATGATCTTATGAGCGTTATTAAGCTCTCGCGGTATAGTTAGTTTATTGGACTACCACCTCGGATTTTTACTTTCCTTGCTCTACGAAGTAGAAAGGAAAGTTATGTAATCGGCTAAAAAAAAAATTTTGAGTTTTCTTCAGATCTTTACGTTTCAGACCCTCCTGAGTCCGACAAACACTATTTGGGAAAATGGTCTGTGTGTCTGTGAACGATTTTTAGAGAAAACCACCGTACCAAATCACCTCAAACTTCATATCTCGCCCACAGGTTACCATGGTACGCCAAAATAAGGGTTTGAACAAAATCCACCGAAAGTTAACTATAGTTATCATAGTGATCAAAACACCACATATTTTTTTTCTCAAAAATGACTCTAACGATTTTGATTAAATTTTTTATATTGATAGCTCTCAAAAAGGCAACTATACCATGAAATTCCCATGTGTGGGAAAATGACGAGAGCAGCACAATAAATTACCAAAATTTTCGACGAAATTGATTTTAGCGCGGTTTATAGATAAAACAACCGTACCAAATCAGCTGAAACTTGATGTCTAGCCTTCAGGTTACCATGGGACGCCAAATTAAGTGTATGGGCCAAATCCACTGAATGTTAACTATAGTTAGCATAGTGATCAAAACACCAAATTTTGTTTCTCAAAAATGGCGCTAACGATTTTGGTTAAATTTTTTATATTGATAGCTCTCAATAAGGTAATGATACCATAAAATTCCCATTTGTGGGAAAATGACGAGAGCAGCACAATAAATTATCAAAATTTTCGACCAAAAGCGTTTTTCGCGCAGTTTTTTCCTTATAAAGTCCGCTGGAATGTTAGTAGAATGCTAAAAAAAATTGGTATTGTGGTCCAATCCAATTCCTAAAGGGTGGGTGTTTGAAAACGCTCATGAGATACATGGGGCTCACTCCAGAAATTCCTGAATTTCAACTACGCCCGTTTCGCTTACTACCAGTTCTAACAGTTATTACCCAATAACTCCACAAATGTGATTACTATCCACTTCAAAAAATTCGTGTTTACAGCCTCATTAATTATCTGTGTACCGATTGCTCAATATGAGTCCTGCAATGAGTACGAGCAGCACAATAAAATCTGGAACTGTAAGCGCTACCGCTTCCTGCTGCCGTAAAGCGTTATTTGACCAAGTTCAAATTAACTGAGTGATAAATGAATTGATTAAATCGCATTGGCCATGTACAAAGTGAATTGACGTAGAGCTAAGGAAAGTTGTGTGTTGCGACGCACCAGATATTTTTATAACGCTGATATCATATAAGCAGGGTTTATCAGAAAAACATCGTTTTTGGTTGAATTGTTGAAAAATTATTTTACTGATTTCGTCATTTTTCCGCGTATGAATATTTTATGGTACTGTCGTGTTATGAACGAACCGTCTCATAAGTCGTGTCTACTGTCCGATAAATCACCTGCCCAATGATCACTTAATAATGGCCGCGTCATAAATAAGAGCGATCACAATACATTCTGGAACCCTAACCGCCCGGAAATAAATTGGATTGGTAGCTAAAGTCATGTGAACGTACGAAGGGCTGACGTAAGTTGTGCGATGTCATCAGAAGCCCTTGTAACGCGAATATCCGAACAAAACGAAAAAATAATTAGTCGACTTCCTACTCCGTTGTGCCGATATTTCGCCTGCCTCACTTCTCAATCTGTGATTCCCTGCCCCTCCAACCACGTTCGAGCATATTTGTTTCAATACGTCTTACATAATCCGTTTGCTCCCCAATAACACCAAGTCGCCTGACAACTTCTCTTGATGGATATATAAGAACGTTTCCACTTGGTTGATCCGAGCGCGGCCCAACCCGCTTTAAACTATTTCGTTCTCTGCCTGTGCCAAATATATCTACTTGACAGAATGCAGACCTATTTCATTGTTGTGGCTTACAGATCAATTTCTGAAATAATTCTAACCATTGAGTCCTCCAACCACACAGAACGAGGATAACATCTGCTATAGTTATTATAGCACATTCCACAAGGAAGAGTGGCCGAATTTTTAATTTTGTACATGTAATGTATTTGCCCTCGATTATTTTAATTCGTATTCCTTACCAAATTATGTGTCAATTCATTCATTCAAGCTAGTTTCGGATTTCGATACCCACGGACTAGTGTTAGCAGTGGATTCCAGTTTTATTTAATTGTTCAGTAGTTGTTGAAGCGCAACTAAAATTCCTAGTCGCATAAATGGGCGATGTTCACCGCAAATAATTGATATATTCTCGGTCGGTGTTGTTTGTACGCACAACTCGTGCATAATGAACAGGAGGTTTGAATCAGTTCCAACTAATTTGGGTCATGATGAAAGTTTTACGGTAAATTCGACAAAAAATTAATTTTTCGGAGTTATGTCGCCGTAAACTTGTAACAACAAAGCAAAAATATAGTCAATGAACGAGGTTTACGAACCGAGAACTAACTGCACAAATTGCTATTATTTATACGATTAAATTAATTTTGGGATGAAAACAGACTGAACCTGGGAAACATCGCCAACGCAGCACGTATGAAACATCTTGTGGGCTCTTACGTTCTTGACACACTCTCAAGACAAGCGGAGCCGAACTTTCCCAAACGGAAACCCGAACTTGCGAACTGTTGAAAGAAAGCCCATCGGGGGAACGGTCTTCCCTTCAAAAACGGATTTACTTCGTCTGTCAAGCGGAAACAAGATGCGACCGCCTGCTCTGAGCGATGACAGACAAGTGGGACACGGAATGCAGAGTAGGAGAGAAGCTCGTGGCTTTGGTGACGTCATTGAGACAGATGAATGCATAAAACCCCACACCTAATTCTACGGGAGTAGGCGACATTAAAAGGGCGTATCGCAACTTCCCAACAAAAGAAGTCATTTTTCACGCGAGCGAAATACTCGTCGGAAGGAATGTGAAAGTGATGATTTAGTAGGAGGCTGCGTACTCGTATATGGCAAGTTTGCTTAGCGTCAAGAACCTACTTGTAAATGTCTGGTTGCCTGGGTCGCGACGTGACGGCCCACGCTTCCCCCCAAACTCCAGAGCCGTGAAAAGTGGAACTGGCCGACCTTCGAGCGCCCAAATCCAGCGAGGGGTGAGCAAATAGAGCGAGGGAAATTGAGTTCGCTGCGCTAAAATACGAGAAGGCAAGAAGAGAAAATCATTTTTATAACAAAACGTGAAACTAACGCGAACTACCGACTCCACCCTCTCAGGCAACACACGGACACGCTCAAACCACAATCATCAGTCCTGACAACCTCTACGATTTCCCCGAACCCCATAAACATCCAACATCTGTTGGGAACAACTAAATGAACACATTATCGAATCATGACGATTTCTTCTTTATGAAGGCATTTCGAATTATATAAACGTGCATTTGTAGATATTTATTTATATAAAATTGAAGGGGTAAACAATTGAGAAATGAAAGCAAGTGAAACAGCAAAGGGGAAGTTCTGGCGTCGCTCCTAATTATCTATATATCTGATGTACGTGATTAAACCCTCACGGTACAATTATTTTATTGGACTACCATTTTTCCACGCATGCTAGTAACATATGAGCAAAATTTATAAGGAAAATATCTGGTGCGTTGCAGCACACAACTTTCCTTAGCTCTACGTCAATTCACTTTGTACATGACTAATTCTATTTAATCAATTCATTTATCACTCAGTTCCTTTGAACTTTGTCAAACAACACGTCACAGCAGCAGGAAGCGGTAGCACCTACAGTTATGGAATTTATTGTGCTGCTCGTACTCATTGCATGATCATTATTGAGCAATTGGTACCCAGAAAATTAATGAGGCTGTAAACTCGGATTTTTTGAAGGAGGATAGTAATCACTTTTGCAGAGTTATTGGGTAATAACTGTTAGAACTGGTAGTAAGCGAAACGTCGGTAGTTGAAATTCAGGAATTTCTGGAGTGACCCCATGTACCTCATGAGCGTTTTTAAACACTCACCCTATAGGTATTGGATCGGACTACAGTACCAATTTTCTTTAACATTCTACTAACATTCCAGCGGCGTTTAAAAGGAAAAAACCACGGCAAAAACGCTTTTCGTCGAAAATTTTGATAATTTATTGTGCTACTCTCGTCATTTTCCCACGGATGGGAATTTTATGGTATAATTATCTTATTAAGAGCTATCTATATAAAAAATGTAATCAAAATCGTTAGAGCGGTTTTCGAGAAAAAAAATATTTGGTGTTTTGATCACTATGATAACTATAGTTAACTTTCGGTGGATTTTGCCCATACCCTTATTTTTGCGTCCCATGGTAACCTGTAGGCTAGACATCAAGTTTCAACTGATTTGATACGGTTGTTTTCTCTAGAAACCGCGCTAAAATCAATTTCGTCGAACATTTTGATAATTTATTGTGCTGCTCTCGTCATTTTCCTACTAATGGGAATTTTATGGTATAATTATCATGTTATGAGCTACCAATTTTAAAAATGTAATCAAAATCGTTAGAGCGGTTTTTGAGAAAAAAAAGTATTTGGTGTTTTGATCACTATGATAACTATAGTTAACTTTCGGTGGATTTTGTTCATACCCTTATTTTGGCGTCCTATGGTAACCTGCTGGCGAGATATCAAGTTTGAGTTGATTTGGTATGGTGGTTTTCTCTAAAAATCGTATACAGACACACAGACCATTTTCCCAAATAGTGTTTTTCGAACTCAGGAGGGTAGAAAACTCAAAATTTTTTTTTCAGCCGATTACATAACTTTCCTGTCTACTTCGTAGAGCCAAGGAAAGTAAAAACGGGTCAAATAACTTTTTAAAAGAAATTATTGATGTTTAATTGTGCTGCTCTCATAACTTTCCCACAAATGAGAATTTTATTCAGCTCTGGCTGGATAGGTTCAGTGCCCTTGGCACACTTTCGAAGATCCTGAGCTCAGGGGCCTTTCCCTGAACATTCAAATTTGGGCCACCTACTCCGGAATTACTGAGCCCCTTGCCAATCAACGCTTTGACTTTTCTAGCCAGGCCGATACCCCCAGCACCTTCCGCCTCATCCCCACTTCCCTTTTCCTTACTTGCCATTTCTCCTAAGGCATCCCAACTATCAGCTCTTGCCATGATATTCGACCTTAAAATTCACTGCCATTCGTCGCTAAGTTCTCACTGGTTACCCACTCGCTCTCTGCTCTCGTCCATACACCAGTTCACATATTCAGAGACCCCCTTGTGCTGAGTGAATTCTGCACCCACTCATCCTCCGCTCATATCATGGAATTCAGGCTGTAACTGGGAGTGTCCCTTATAGGAGTGCAGCAGCACACTTGAATGTGAACTTAATACCCCACATGATGAGGCGGCAGACTATCCCCCACCACACTCCTCAAGTCATCCTTATGTGAATCGCTTTGTGCATGAAGACGATCTGAGAAACATTCATGCCGTGCAACAGCTCAGTAGAGAATGTTTGAAGATCACTAGATAAACCATCAGATCTGGCAGGGCTCACATCGTCGAGCCAGTAAAAACACATCCCGTTCGTTCTGGTTCAGTCAGTTGCATTGATTGCAAAACAAGAGTGTTCAAAACACCTTACTCCAGTCATTTCTTGAGACATAAATTACTAAAGAGACGATCCGAAGCTATCGCTCGAAAAGTGTTTCTTCTGAGATCCTTTCTTCTGCGTCCTGTTACGTTACTCAGCAAATCAGAGGTGTCCTAACAATATTCCTCTTTAGTCCTCAGAGGAGCCGGACACACTTGAATTTAGTGATGGTAAGACCACATGACAAGGCAGGATGTGAAGAAGAGGGGTGAAAAATGTAATACGTACGACTCCATAGTGAAGAAAGCGAAGGGTTTCGGACGACCACCTCAGTCTTCCCAATCGGAGAACATAAATGCTAACTACCTAATGGGCAGGACAGACTCAGAGAGGGCTCCCGCATGTCCTGTCATCATTAGAGGCAGACCGGAACACGATCTCATGTCTTCGAGAACCGTCTTGTCTTTTTATCTTCACTTCAACGAGTGGACGAAAAGACTGCGTATGAATATTACATGAGAGATAGAAGAATAACTTTGTCGAATGAACCCCAACATACGATGACTGGCGAGATTTTTCAACGCCCAGCGTAGGGCAGTTGTTCGTTATATGGAGTCATCATTGGACGTACTGCTGCCTGTAGCCTAGAGCTTGCTGCCTCCTACCGTCAATTCTCTTTCAGAGCTCAACCACGTTTTAACGAGTCTCGTGAGTTCACCACGGAAATTCCTGGACGCTGCCCCTGAACAAAGATGCCCTGCACCGATTGGGGAAATGACACTTTTGATTCGAGGAGGGCTGCGAATGAATGCTCCACACGTGAAATTGCAGTTAGGAACCTAGATAGAGAGAATTTTGATTTCTGTTTCACGACTCGTCCAATTTCTGGACCGCGAAATAAGCTCTTCAAACAATCATTGCTCACTGTTGTAGGGACTACAGTGGTTTCTCGTTTCCTCCGCACTGGAGGCACAAGACGTGCAGGATGAAGAATCTTTCAGAGAACAGAAGTGAAGCCACGCATTGAAGTCACCATGTCCCGCAAAGAACTGGCTCCAGTGGTCTAGCTCAACCCACTTCTCCCAAGACATTCCACGATGTTGGGAAAAACCTACATGCGTCACGTCATTTTGAGGAGAATTGCCCCATTTATCTAATGCCCATTCATTTAGCGCAGCAGGTTTTCATTCAGTACAGAGGTTTATGAGGAGTTCCAGAGTGGAGGAAGCATTTCACTCTCCATTAGTCTACCACGCGCTCAATGGCTTAGTCAACAGATAACTGGCAAGTCATCACTCGAACTGCTTCAGCGGATGCTATGTAACGCATTTCTCATTGTGGAGTTGGTCCACACAGCAAGTACCACGAACCTAAAGTGAGTGGATTGTGGCCGTTTGTTTAGTACGTTTCTCCAGCACGATTCACATGGCTGTCCTGAGCTCTTGCTTTCTTCAAGATAGCAGCAGATCAAAGAGCAGGATATCCGTGGTTTCGGCGGAGGGGCGAGACTTTAAAATATGAGCGTAATAATAAAACGTGAGAAGGATCACAGGACATCGTCGTTTCTACATCAAGCGCAGTTATTGACCAGAATGACGGGCCACAAGGCCAATAATTGTTATGATGAGGGAGGGCAGAGCAAGGCCAACATTTAGTACAAACAGCCTTTGCGATTTGCAGTTTGGGTCAACTTTTGAGACAGGCGGTACATCCTCAAGGTAAGGTTCAATTATCAGCTTTTTCGGTTTCAGTCCCAGAAAAACGTTAATCGTTCGAGAAGCACTACGATTAAAATTGGACCATCTGCGCGGCGCCAGGTACGAATCCTCCCTAGTCTCACCATTGAAATGAATGAGTGATGGCGACCACGACGCGATGGAAACGATTGACTCGATCGGGTTCACGTTTTTCCCGCCCCGTCCGCTTCTTTTCAAGCTCCATTCTGAACCATCTCTGGGATCGAGTCCGAGAGATTGCTCTTCCCTGTCCAGCCAGTTCAGTTCATGCATATGATTAATCGCAAAAGTCCTTCTTCCCGATCATTACCACCAAGAAATCATCCGCTAACCTTTTTCCCCCTTCTATTTTTTCTCCTTCTCGAGCACTTAAGTTATTCGAAGGTCGGAGCTTCAACTCCAAAGCCCAGTCCTTTCACACGGTCTGATATTGAACAATCAAGTTTAGAGTCAGCGGCGTTCAATTCATCTCCGCCTAGTTTTGTTCACTCGAATCAATGCAAACGTGCGGACGGGCGGCGGCATCAAAAGGGATACGAGAAGGCTTCAAATCTGGGATTCCAAGGCTGGAACCTTCCTGGTACCATCGAAATAGGAAGACCTCAAGACTTGAATTGGGGTCTGGCAGGAGCTGCCTCAACCCTACAGACCAGTTAGATAACAATTTGTCAAGAGCTTGGGATTTTCTCGGGAAGCGCACCTTTTCTGTAACGCCATCTCGTTCCACTCTGACTCCCTCCACTCCCTTAACTTCCCTTCAACTTCGTTCAATTCACCCTCAACTTACCTCTCGGTGCGTTCCCCGATCCCTCCAGTTTTAGACAAATCCTATGTGTCGACCTTCTTCTTTCATCTACTTTACGTATTTATGCTTCTCTCCGGTGACACTGAACTAATTCTCAATTTTTCTATTTTATTGTGCCCACATTACGTTCGCACAGCTCTAACACTAATACACGCCATTTTACTCTACTCGATATTCACTAGACTTCTCTCTTGCACTAAACATAGATTATAACTGTTAGTCCCCAAAACACTTTGTATAAACATCAGTTTACTCTGAGCACAGCTTCCTCTTTAGTGTGCAAATCTCCTAAGTGAAATTTGCAAGGACTAATAGGCTTGCTTTCTAAGCGGTTGCCTATAAACTTCAAAGCATTCGTGACGCAGCACTCTCATGGGCGGGTATGTTTGTGTTATTGACTCAACGTTCAACATTCAAGTTCTAACATTGTTATTAAAATTCACAGTCACTATGGATTACGGGTTTGAAATGATTTCAGATAAGTTTCAATTCGACTTCACTCAGTGCACATTATTAGTGCGTAGCATAACGTTTCAGACAATTTGGTCACGCGTATAGTCGCGGAGATGCGAAGAAGCTAAATACCAAACCTACCCTGCCGAGGTTTATTACTTTCCTTCGCTCTACAAAGTAGAAAGGAAAGTTATGTAATCGGCTGAAAAAAAAAATTTCGAGTTTTCTTCAGATCTTTACGTTTCAGACCCTCCTGAGTCCGAAAAACACTATTTGGGAAAATGGTCTGTGTGTGTGTGTGTATGTGAACGATTTTTAGAGAAAACCACCGTACCAAAACAGCTCAAACTTGATATCGCGCCCGCAAGTTACCATGGGACGCCAAAATAAGAGTATGAACAAAATCCACCGAAAGTTAATTATAGTTATCATAGTGATCAAAACACCAAATATTTTTTTTCTCAAAAACGGCTCTAACGATTTTGATTAATTTTTTTATGTTGGTAGCTCTTAATAAGATAATCGTACCATGAAATTTCCATCGGTGGGAAAATGACGAGAGCAGCACAATAAATCATCAAAATGTTCGACGAAATCGATTTTAGCGCGGTTTTTAGAGAAAACCACCGTATCAAATCAGCTCAAACTTCATATCTCGCCCGCAGGTCATCATGAGACGCCAAAATAAGGGTATGAATAAAATCCAACGAAATGTAACTAAAGTTATCTTAGTGATCAAAACACCAAATATTTTTTTCTCAAAAACGGCTATGACGATTTTGATTAATTTTTTTAAGTTGGTAGCTCTTAATAAGATAATCATACCATAAAATGTCCATTTGTGGGAAAATGACGAGAGCGACACAATAAATTATCAAAATTTTCGACGAAAAGCGTGTTCGCCGCGGTTTTTTCCTTTTAAACCCCGCTGGAATGTTACTAGAATGTTAAACAAAAAGTCGTGTTGTAGTGCAATCCAATATCTATAGGGTGAGTCTTTAAAAACGCTCATGAGATACTTGGGGCTCACTCCAGAAATTCCTGAATTTCAACTACCGCCGTTTCGCTTAATACCAGTTCTAACAGTTATTACCCAATAGCTCTGCAAAAGTAATTACTATCCTCCTTCCAAAAATTTGTGTTTACAGCCTCAATAATTTTCTGTATACCAATTGCTCAATAATGGTCCTGCAACGAGTACGAGCAGCACAATAAATTCCAAAACTGTAGGCGCTACCGCTTCCTGCTGCTGTCTCCTGTTGTTTGACCAAGTTCAAAGGAACTGAGTGATAAATGAATCGATTAAATAGAATTAGCCATTTACAAAGCGAATTGACGTGGAGCTAAGGAAAGTTGTGTGTTGCAACGCACCAGATATTTCAATTTGTGTTTATTAGCAGCTGCCACAATATACCAATCATCACATCGGTACACGAAAAGTGGGATGATGGAGAGGGAGAAAGAGATCACGCGACAATGAAAAGAGAACAGGATAAATTCGTAACAACAAATGGAGAGTTTCGCTTGTTATTGCGCTGAAAAATGTTATTTGAACACAATGTGTACGTATCGTCGAATCTAAACCGCACCTGAGTTACTGGTATGTCTCGAATAATTAGCAAGTTTGTTATTAACTGACGGGAAGGTCACAGTGACATTGTCATTTCAGCCGCGAAGGCAACACCGGAATTTCCCATTTTTCTCGCCTCGAGCGGAGGCTGCAATCTGCAACGAGACCAGATGTTGTCTTCTAATGTACGTGGGGTTGAAGGTGTGCGTGCACCAACCAAATTTTTCAGATTCCTTTACACGGTAGTCCAACCATGCCAGTCAGGAACTGAATTCGTGAGGTTCGAAGTTTAACCAAATATAAATTATGGGTGTTTCGGGTATTCGCGAATGTGCACGAGATTTTGAACACGATTAGCGATATTGATTGTTTTTTCGTAGATTTATTCTTCATCATTGATTTCGCTTCAAGACGAACGAAAATGAGAAAGGGAAGAATACATGATTTGGTGGGCACAGACGATTTCATCGATTTTTTCGACTTCACTCATGTTTAAAGTTCCTAGCTACATCGACCACCAGACAATAAATCGCCATTTCAGGTCATAATTCACTTACAACCCAACCGTCGTATCATAAATTCAGAGAGAAGTTTCAAACCATCGAAATTCGCATGCAAACAGCAATCAAGATGAAGAATTCCGACATAGAAAAAGTACAAAGTCCAGATCTTCACGATTCGAGACCAACCGAATCGAAAAAACCCAATTTCGGATCAACATATGCGCGTGTCCGCCTGTAGTTCAAATTGTAGAAAGCGGCTCTACGGGTCTGGTTCTATTCTGTTTTGTTCACGATTGCACGAAAATAAGGTTACGATAATGAGCGATTTGAATCGGTTCGGGAAGAAGGACAAAATGTACAAAAAATGAAGATTATTCACATTTTGCTCTAACGATTTACATTAAGTCTTCAAATTATCTTCTACTAGTAAGTACCTAATTTTTGTTTTATATAAATATCTTGGTGACAATTCAGTGAAAGGAGAGTGAAGAAGTGAAATGAGTTGTTTTAATACGTTTTTTGAAATAAGACTAAAATGATTTTATTGAACTCACAGAGCGTCTTAAAACAATCAACACGCATATATGTTTGTCCATAAATGGCAGTCATTTGAACAGATATAACAACCAAAGTGTGCCGAAACTCGTGTTTTTTTAACGTTTTGAAATTCCCACAGTAAACGCACAACTGATTCTGACACTGTCTTATATCAACATGTACCCACATTTTCATCTCTACAACTATACCTGTGGCAATCCGTTGAAGCGAAGATAGATCGAAAAATGGGGTTTACACGAACGTTTTCTAATGTTCTCAAAAAGAGCACTGTCGAGCGCGCAAGAGGGGAGCTCGAGGTGGAGTTAGGAAAGTAAATTGATGAACGGGGTGAGTTCAAGAGAGGGCTGTAATTACATACTGAAGGCAGGATAGAGGTATGAGCGTAAGTGAGGGCGCGACACAAAGGGGTCTCTGAATGGGTGAACAGGGATGTGAGGGCGAGAGCAGAGAGCGAGTGAGTAGCGAGAGACCTGAGTGTGGAATGTGCGTTTTTGGGTTAGGTCTAGCATCAGGTGAGAGTTGAAATCTAAAGAGAAGTGGGAGGCAAATATTTTGGAAAGTCCAAAAAGGGAAAATCCGTAGTCGGCTTCAGAAATAAACAATAAGCCCTTTATCGGCAGGAGAAGCCGGTTGAACGAGTACTTTGGATTTTCCTGTGGCTACCGTTTGAACGAGCTCAGGACTTCTCATCAAGACCTCAACTAGTTCATACACCTAATTCCGCAAACATGTGTCCATATAAAGGCGTTGAATGAAGACAGCAGTCGTGTACGTAGCAGACCGTCGAATTTATGGGGTCGCGGAAAGCTGTTTGTTGCCGCACAACACGTTTTCCTTTTAATTCCAAAAATCCATCAAAACATGTCTCGATTTGAATCAATACCTTGAATCGCTCGCTCGGGTGAAATGTCAAGTTTTACGTTTACGAGAATTTCACGCCATTTCAAAAGGCACGGTTATCTACTTGGATCAGCCTTACGCGCAGTGTTTGAGTATACCACTTCCTGCCCACATGAGCTGTCCAATCACAGTTCATTTCTTTCAACAAGAGCTTCCATCGTGAACTTCTGGATGACGAGTGTTGGTATCAATGAAGTTACCAAGGCAGATGAGCAAACTCAACTACAAGCCCAGTCGCAGCGACGAACGCGGTGTTTGCGAAAGGAATGGAAATTCCTCAAAATGATCCCCAATCGAGACCTGAGTATATTTCATGTTCTTAATGAAAAATACTAGCAAAAACCTGGTCAGGGCTTCTACTTCTGATCAAGTCTGCGAGCGCACCACACAAAAGTCGCTTCGAATCGGTTTCGACGCCGTTGTGGGGGTCTTATCTTCGTAAGCCACATTTTGAGCTCTGGGAGCGCGATGCGTTAAATTCACCGGGAAGTGGGAGTTGAATCAAGTTTTACGAAGCAGTTCCGAAGAAAAGGTCAAGTCTCGTTAGATCACTTCAACTGGTTGGGAGATTAATCCCAAGAACGGAGAGGAAAACAGGAAGTGAGGGCGTCGACCATAAAACAACACACAACTTTCCTCGGCCTTCCACATCACAAATTGAGGAATTTTAATGTGGCGATTTAACGTTCGCTATTTACGGAAACGTACCGAGAAAATGTTTGCAGCTTGCGCAATTCAGTCAAAATTCAATGAGCGTCAAAACTGTGCATTTGAGGACTGTGTTTTTAACTAAAAAACAACTCTGTGTTGAAGATTTGAGCTGTTTCTGTCGTGGATTGTCCAAAAGTCTTCAACAGCTTTCTGTTCTTCCCGTTTAGTTGGGAAACACTGTTCCCCATCCCTTTGAAAACTCATACATTTTTCATCAGCCACACTTTTCAATTAGTTTCTCCTTGAAATTCCCTTGCTTTGGTCGAATGAAAGCCCCGACACTTCAGCCGCAAAACCAACTCACAAATTATCACCTTCACGTGCAGTCCAGCATTTCGACAGCTGACTATCTTCACATTGTCAGGCACCTAAAGCTCTTCCGTCTCTCACACACCGTAACTGGCACCACTTGTAGTCTAGTCTTCATTTTGCAGTGCCCTGTCACGATCCCCCCCGAGGTCCTTCCTCCACATGCTCAGAAGGCTCCGTCTTATCTCGTGTGTTTGTCCTGAGATAAACCGTTTGAAGTGCCTCACTCCCGCACTAATTTTGAAGTTGTGCAGTAGTTCTTCAGCGCCTTACACGACGCTTGACTTACGTTGATAGTTTCATTGCTATAGCCTTTTTCATCTCTACTTGAAATCCCTTTGGAATGAGAATCTCATATTTACGCACGTATTTAACACATTTGAGTTGACTTGGTTAAGCCGTTTGCTGTGTTGACACATTGCCATGCACAACTTCTGTTTCAAATGGTTTTTTTGGGCTCCACGATTTGAAGATAACTCAAAAATGTCGTTCAGCAGGTTAAGTTGAGCTTAAAGTATATAAAAACAACAGAAAAAGAGTAGATGGCTCAAGTCGCACAACGCAGTGCGCAAACAACGTGAATCGCAGTGACGTCATAAAAAGCGGCACAGTTCATTGATCCCCCAACGACCAGTCGTTCAAGCGCTGCAGGACAAACCACAAGCGATATTCGTCGATCCTTATCAGACATTTTACTTCAGCAACCAAAAGCAATAATTTGGTCTTCCTACAGTTACAGCGATTCCCTCCCTTCTCAACCAAAGCTCGCTCTTGATTTTCGACTCAATCTCATCAGATCCACGTTGTGGCAAACGCATACATCGCTCACAGCTACCATGCTCCCGATTGTTTATATCGCGTTCACGTTCAGAGACGAAAACTGCTGATCTACCATCCTCATTTTCCCCTACTTTATTAGAACGCACTACGCTAAATCCACTTTAGTACCTCTACAACCCATTTTTCTTTACTCTAAATTTACGATTTGCCCGTCACCAGTCACTAACTTTTCTTTTCCATTGAACAGTAAAAGCGACGCGGTTACACACTTCAACCACAGTTGAGGGCTGAGAAACGCAATAAGCGAGTTAGATCTAGATCAACTGTGGTAATGAGGCATTTAAGGTCTCCAGAGTAGAAGAGAACAAATGAGTTAGCAGTTTATCTCTTAGCGGTGATACTGAGTTCACAGCTATACGGAGAAGTCGACCTGAAGGATGCAAGGTTTTAACACATAAGCTGTTCTGATGGCCAGGACTAACGTCAGGGCTCTGACTTATGAATGCGGGCTACGGAGGGGTGACACCAACGTGCTTATCTCACTAACTTCTCATCAGTCGAGTCAGGTAGTCGTTGACATGCGTTCGTTTATGTTTGCACGCGCGAGTTCAAGATGTGAAGAATTGATTTCCCGATAGAATACCATTTTCAGACCAAACTAGTTGAACTAATCGCTCTAAACGCTACTCTGTTTTTGTAAACACGACGAAAGAGGGTAAAATTCGTTATTTTAGATTACAGCAAAATGGACTGTATTAAAATCAGAGCGGAGTTACAAGGCAAGTAGAAACTAGAGTTAGGTATCACACTCGCACGTTTTTGATCGGGTGTTGTCTGCGAAGTTAGTGCGAATTGTGGCACTGGATTGAGCGAATGGGAAGCTTGGGAAGGTAGGTTGAGAAAAGTTGACTTGGGGAAAGTTAAACCTCTCTTCAGTGGTATATTGAGGGAGAAGGAAATTCAGAGATACGACCCTTGTAATGAACGGTCTCGTTAGGGATTGGGAATTTTCGGATTCGGCTCAAGTCAAATGGCCAGTCCAGTGTTTTCGTTAACAGTTTTTGACGTTCGAGCAAACAGAGTCAAGAACGTCGTTAGTGGAAAATATGTTGCTGAATCTGAGTAGCTCAATATTGAGGTGTCAACCTCGAAGGAAGAGAGACCCGGCACTCAAGACCAGGAATGGATTTGTATTTAAGTAATCCACGCGGCAGTGGCTCGAAGGAAGTCGTATTTTACATTTTACGGGAGCCAGCAGTCACATAAATTCATTCAACTAAAGACCGTCGATAGCTTATGATGATGAAGCGTCAAATGTTTAAGCTAAAACTCCGCCAGTTTCAGTGCCATTCAAAAGGTGTTCACTGAGCACTTTGACAGGAACAAGCCAACATCGAAAAAAAACTCGTTTGTCAAGTTCAAATCCCGCGAGTTAATGGCAGCTCAGTTGGGGTTTTTTACTCCAATCGGTTTATCGAGCGAATTAACGCGAGAAACCGTATTTCTCGTCGAACAAAAACTGTATATCCGCGAGGAGTCAAAGGGACGCAGAGGGTTCTGCTACTGTTATCAATAATATGCCTGGAGCAGGAAGAAAGGGATGACCGCGAAGAAGGGAACTGCAACTTGCTTGGGGGCTCCACAAGGTTATTGAACGATTGCCAGGTTAGAGATGGACCGGTTCTGGGAAGCCGTCTCTTCCACAGCATCCGACCTCTTCCCGCCGCTACTTTGCCCCCTTCACCAATTGTCTCAGTCCTTTTTCCTCCAATGCGCTCTCCATCCAGTAAGTAGCCAACATTCCTGAAAAATTCGATGCCAGTTCCTCCGCAATGGCGAATCGCCTTCCTCTCAACTAATTGAGCAGACGCGTCTCAACGCAACTCACGCACCACTTTCATTCACTTCAAATCAAATTTCAAAATTCTCGCTCTCGTTTTAGCGTGCGAAAATTGAAACGCCCTAAATCCTGATTTCATTGGAGCAGCTTCACATCAAGAATAAATCCTATCGCTAGGTTTCGAAGCTAAAAGAGCTTCTAACGTTTTGGCATTTCGTCCACTGCAGCTATATTTGCAGTTGGGTGAAACGAACAGCCGAAAGAAATTTAATACTATATTTTTTCAGCTGACAGACAACCAAGAGCACGCAATATCGTCATCCACACTGTGCTACTTACTTCAACCCAAAGGGTAAATTTTATTAATCGGCTGATTTCCAAATCGAAGTTTCCGTATTAGATTTTAAAATAGAAAACTCGGATTTCAGAGCCTAGCGTGTCTTTAGTCAGCATTGCGGGTGAAAGGCTGAACGTATCGAGCGCGTTTTTTCCTCATTCTGTTCGTTATTCAGTCGATACGTAAAAATAAGGTACAGAGGGCCAACATTCACCGAAAAGTTACCATTTTTCTGAAGAATGGCTGAAACTATGTCGATTTAAACATACTCAACACGGTGCCAACGTAAAACGTAAGTGGTGGTTACGTGTCCTGCGAGTATTCTTCGTTTTGTCGATCTTCTACTTTGGACATTAATTTCAAACGTTCTCCCTTCAAGATAACTTTCACAAGAAAGAGTACAAGCCTGGTCTGACAAGCAAACCTCCGTTTCGGTACAGATCCAATCGCCCCCTATCCTTTTTTTTGCGTCTCACAAAACTAATGAACAAAACACACTCAGTTTATCCGTCCTTCACATCCTTTATAGACATCATACGGTTTTCGCAGTATTATTTTCCACATTCCACTATTTTCCAAGACTGGACATTTCTTTAAGCCAGCGTATAGGGTTTCGGCGTAGCCACTGACCAATGAAGGGTTCAAGCCGTAAATAACTAATAAAAATCGCGTTGAAACTTACTAGTGAGTCTTCGAATGAGAAATTGGGCGCGTAAAACAAGCTATTATCTTAACCTACCAACACACCAAGCCCGGGCGGGCTTCGCACGTCAATGTTGAGGGTGACAAAATTCCCACCGAGGAACTGATCAAGTATTAACACAAGATACGTTATCTTTAGCTCGCTCCACCTGTTCATGAGTAACTACAGTGTTATATTGTCATCATCTGCCTCATTCCGAGCCCTCGTGGTTGTAGATCAGAACATTTTGAGAAACATACGAGTACGATCCCTTTCATTTTTCAAGTTTCAAACTATTGTCACAACTATTACTAAATAAATAAAAAACTTGAAGAAAAAAATGTGCCCCATTAAAATCCGAAGGAGTTGAATTGATAACAGTCGTGAATTGCAGTTAGTTAGATAAATATTCGTATCACGTTATCAATTCCTAGCTACAATAATGTGGTAATACTGTAGAAGGAAAGACACATGTTTATTTATTTTTATTTGTTTCTGGATATTATTACTTTCCTTGGCTCTACGAAGTAGAAAGGAAAGTTATGTAATCAGATTAAAAAAAAAAGTTGAGTTCTCTTCAGATTACGTTACGTTAGGTTACGTTTCAGACACCCTGAGTCCGAAAAACACTATTTGGGAAAATGGTCTGTGTGTGTGTGAACGATTTTTAGAGAAAACCACCAAATTAGCTCAAACTTCATATCTCCCTCACAGGTCACCATGGGACGCCAAAATAAGGGTATGAACAAAATCCACGGAAAGTTAACTATAGTTATCATAGTGATCAAAACACCAAATATTTTTTTTCTCAAAAACGGCTCTAACGATTTTGATTAAATTTTTTATATAGATAGCTCTTAATAAGATAATTATACCATAGAATTCTTATTTGTGGGAAAATGACGAGAGTAGCACAATAAATTATCAAAATTTTCGACTAAATCGATTTTAGCGCAGTTTTTAGAGAAAACAATCGTACCAAATCAGCGGAAACTTGATGTCTAGCCTACAAGTTACCATGGGACGCAAAAATAAGGGTATGGGCAAAATCCACCGAAAGTTAACTATAGTTATCATAGTGATCAAAACACCAAATTTTTTTTCTCAAAAACGGCTCTAATGATTTTGATTAAATTTTTTATATAGATAGCTCTTAATAAGATAATTATACCATAAAATTCTCATTTGTGGGAAAATGACGAGAGCAACACATTAAATTATCAAAACTTTCGACGAAAAGCGTTTTTGCCGCGGTTTTTTTCGTTTAAACTCCGCTGGAATGTTACTAGAATGTTTAAAAAAAGTCGTGTTGTAGTCCAATCCAATACCTAAAGGGTGAGTGTTTAAAAACGCTCATGAGATACATGGGGCTCGCTCCAGAAATTCCTGAATTTCAACTACCGCCGTTTCGCTTACTACCAGTGCTAAACATTTTTACCCAATAACTCTGCAAAAGTCATTACTATCCTGCTTCAAAAATTCCGTGTTTTTATTGCTGTTATTGTTATTGAAGGATGCAACCAGGAGAGGAAAGATTGAAAGGGAATTGAAAGATGAAAAGAGGAATCAATATTTATTTTCTTATGTGAGAAAGATAATAAACTACCTATAACATTTTTTATTCGTCAGTCCCAGGGTGGTGGTGGGGGGTGACTTGGGAGCCACCACAGAATCCAATGTTCTGATAGATTACTGAATTATCAAATCTTAATTACGCAGGTTTTTTTGGAAATTGTTTGTTCTAATTGCAACAATTCATATTGAGAAAACGTATTGAATTCATACATTTATGTATACCTACAAGAGGTGTTAACGCGCTGGGGGTATTACAATTACTATGCACAACATCGACTTAAAAAATGTAATTGAAGCACATAAATCTGTGTGCAATCTTGAAAAACAAATTTTTTTTCAGCCGATTACACAACTTTCCTTCTAACTCCGAAAGGCTAAGGGACGTAAACAACGCTGCACATTATTACAGTACGGTTTATTATTATCTTGCTCAGCTCAATTCGGTCTCACGCCTCTGAGACCCATCCTACTCGATTCGACATCGAAAAATACGAGTAAACGATGCGAAACATGACCTGGCTACAACGGAAGACAATGCAAATAGACATTATCCAGTCAAGGCTTGGCAATTGGCACAATGCAACGAGTCGAACTGCTAGGGCTGAAGCTGTTGGCCACTAGCGGGGTCACAGGTGGCGGATAGTGAACGGTCTTAAGATATGAAGGTTAGCTGCGAATACCCAATAAGCAGTCCCCGACCAAACAGCGGGTGACATGGAGGCTGAGGTGGGAGTGTGTTGTGGTCAACCACTGCTCAGGAAATGCCTCAACGCCGATGAAAGTGAAGCGACAAAGCGAGTAAACACCGCTATCAGTGTTACCAGGTGCGGGCAATGGGTTAGAAGGCGGAAACTACAGTTCTACTGGAGTAACGGCGGATAAGGCAGAGGACCCAAGCTGTAATAAACCCCACTGCCTTGTGGGAAGTGAAGGGATTCGCAAAGGCTAAGAGACCCACTCCGACGTAAATGGGCAGCTACCCGGAGAGCTGTAAGGGGCAGCCCCCCCAGATGGTTTTGCGTGGGGCTAACAACCCCACCATAGAAAAACCAACTGTTACGAAACCACAGTGGCGGCCAAGGTTCACCAAGGACTGTAGAGCCGATGATGATGATGATGATGAACGAGTTGAACTGACGGTCTAGACAGAAAACAACGAAATCACAGTATATATAGTGAGGCAAATTCTACTACTATAAAGAACTCGAGGGACCACATAGCGAAAGTTATCGTTTTTCCCTGCCCTGAGCACATTTCTCCCACTGCCTCCCATCCCCCTCTCCAACACTCCATCAGTAGTCAGGTCATGTTTCGTTTGATTAACTAGTATTTTCCAACGCTGCATCGAATGGTACGTGTCTCAGGAGTGCTCTACAAACATTGTCGTTTCCTGGATTGTTCATTTAGTCATGTTATTTCCATAATACTGTTCGATGTTTGATAAAGAAGAATAGGCCAAAATCATGCTGAGCAAGAAAATAATAAATTTTGTGTAATAATTTGCAACGTTTTTAACTTTCTTTGGCTCTACTTAGAAGAAAGGAATGTAACATAATCTGCTGAAATTATAGTTTTTAGTTATTTCAGTACCAAACTACAAAATTCGAAAAACACTATTTGGGAAAACAGTCGGTGTGTCTGTGAACGAGATTGAGATCGTTGGGCGCACGAATGAGGATGCTTGAAGCTGAAAAATAAGTGAGTGACTGTACTACACTTTACAGAATAGCGATATCCGGTTGAGTGTGAGTAAATAAATGCGCACGAGGGACTCTCAATACATGTAAAACCGGTTGTGAGATACTAAGTGGAAAGAGAGAGGGATAGAGTTGAGTTGGGAGCAGCGTGGAGCTGAGAGATGAATCATTGGGAGAACTGGGAGATGACTGCATCGCGAGAGCTGAAGGATGACTGACTTGGAAGAAGCTGTCTATTGAGAAGAGGAATCGTTGAGGGGTGGGAAAAGATAGATGGGAAAGTCAAGGACAGGGGAAATCCGTAGTCAACCGGAAATAACTGAAGAGAGGTAACAAAAAGGCTTGAGGACGAAGGTGTTCGGTGAAACATGACTTTCTGTTAGGGCTAGAGCGGATATTTTGGAGGTCAAAGACTCAGCCAATTCGGCCTGTCGAACAGAGAGTATACGGCAGAACCATATCAGCTCAAACTACATCCAGCGGCACCATGAGACGCCACAATAGAGGTATGATCAAAATCTGCCTAAAACAAACTATAGCCATCATAGTGATGGAACACTAAACATTTTTTTCTCACAAACGGTTCTAACGATTTTGATTAAATCTGTGTCATTTGCAGCTCCAAATACCAAACATTTCGACGAAAATTTTAGCCCAGTTTTTTCCTTATAAGCTCCACTCAAATGTTACTACAATCTTCAGAAAAATTCACGGGGTAGCGCAACGCGATACGTATACGATAATATTTTGATAACGACAGGAGCTACTCCAGAAATGTCGGAACTTGACCCCACCGTTCGAAGGCCTCCCCAAAAGTTCGACTTACTAGCATTTCGAAATTTCAACTCGATAATTCTTTAAAAGCGATTATTATCCTTTTCAAAACAATTCAAGTTCATAGTCTCATAAATGTTCTGTGTAATAATTGCTCAATAGTGATCGTTATATGAGTGGAAGCACCAAAATAAATTCCAGAACTGTAAGCGCCTTTCTACCACCAGGAAATGATGTACCAAGTTCAAATGAACAGAGTGAAAAATAAATTGAATTAGCGGCCAAAGCTACGAAAGCCAGCGAGTTTACGTAGAGTTAAGGGAAGTTGTGTGATGTCTCGCATCAGATATATTTCACAGCACCTCGACAACAGGCAGCGCCGAGCAATTAGGAGCAAGGTGGACTAAGCGAAGGAAAGGCGGTTTTGTGGCAGATATTTCCTCGGGCTCCAGTCGCTCTCAGCACGTAGCTCTCATATCAACGTCCTGAATTTGCCATAGAGGAGTTGCTGTCCTCAACGCATTGTTTACAAAATGAGACCCGTTTAGGGGAAGGCATGATCTCCGGTGGTCGTTTGGAATAACGCGAGATGGAATGTAAACAAGTTCGCTGCTTAGGAGATAGTGGAATTTCATCGACCCAGATCTGGGTTTTCCTGACAATCAGGTTAGCGCACCACCTCAAAAGGAAGCTGTGACCTGTGACGACTGCGACTCGTTGTTAGTTGGTCAAATCTGCTTAGACGTATTAAAGCTAATCTCTACTTTCAAAAAAAGAAGTCGACCTAGCTGAGTCAATGAAGTAATCATTTCACATAAGAATCGCTAACAAACTAAGAGAAATTCTCATTTCCACACGAAATCTATTAAAGTTATACCTTTTTTTGGGACGTACCAGAGAGGATCTGCTTCTAGTGGCCCCACGAATTTATTCCCGCTTATCGAGAACCAACCCAGAACCGTTAAACGCATTACATCAGGCTTGCCTTCACGCCTCTCTGCGATGGCAGCTCTTCTTTCGTTTCTTCGTCACCCTCACAAGAATCTAGCAGCGTGCCACCATTCCCAAACATCCTCCCATACTGCCCAACAGTTTCAGGAGCAGTCTTTCTTCCATGTTTTCATCCTTCACACCGACAGCTTTCCTCGAAATGCAACGTGGAGCGGACGAATGCCTTTGGCGCGAGCAGGCCGACTGTGCCTTCCACCCCTCATGATAAAAATAATTAATCATAATATTATACTTTAATTTTCCATTTTATCTCTCCAACTATTATTTTCAATTTCACATTTTAAAATTTTCAATAATCAAAAGCATGTTACTTGCATTTATTGATTTCGGATTTTTCGTTTTTATAATTTTAATTATTGATGCGACTAAATTAATTATTTGTGTTTTTCAATTTTTAATAATTATTATTCCAATTGGTTTATTATTCATTCTGAATAATAACCCTATGTTTTCGGTCACGAAAAATTTTCTACAACCCCCCCTCAAAATTTGATACTTTACATTTCAAGACTTGGAGATTCCAAATTTGCAATGTCCGTCCGCCGTCCGGGCCGTTTTGTGCCTTTAACGTGGTCTAAAAAATTCGTTCTTTCGCACAAAAATCCGATTTGGTATCTAGTTGTGCCCGCCATCTCGGCAATCCGATCGGACGAAGCCCGTGGTTGTTATGGGCAAAAAACGGTTAAAACAATTAACGAAACGCAGTACAATGCAAGAACTACAGCGGAAGTCAACGTTTCGTCGTTTGAACTCCCTCCCTTCCCGCCCGTCTCATTAAAAAACCACCCGCGCTCGCTCGCCTCCCAACGACGCCGCCACTCAACTCCCCTTTCGCCTCGCAACGGGTTCGCTTCGAGCACCCCTGTTCCAATTTCCCTGACGATGGGGCTAAATCATCAGACGTTTTGTTTCCGTAGTTCCATTGTAGTCAGGACATGTTTCGTATGGTTTACTAGTATTTGATGCTGAATCGAATGGGATGGGTCTTGAAGTAGTAATACTAGGTCAAGCTGTTCATGAGAATAATAAACCATTGTGTAATAATTTGCAGGGTTTTCCATTTCAATGTTTTATTCATTAATTTATACCATCCATTCCCCTTCTTTCAGCTTGATATTCTGAGAACCTCCGTTTATTGATTAATTCACTGGGTTACTTGAGTACATTTCCAACTTCATTTTATTTTTGTTAATCATTTCGGTATCCAGTATTTGCGTATTTCGATCAACCAATGTAATAAAAGGAAAAGCGTAGAAAGAACGATGTGGAAATAGCTTCGATCCACGCGAAATTTCGTGTAAATAACAATTTAAATACCATTAGTCCTCAACTAGTAGTTCCCTTGAGGTCAACTTTGTAACTGTTCCGAATAGAGTTTTGGGGAAAAACTGTATGAACGTGCGCGTTCATACCCGGTGCGATCAAATTGCCCCCGAGTCGCCGACCTACCGAAGACGAGCAATTGCTAACTTGCAATGGTTAACCCATTTCATTTTCGCTATTCGCTGCTGTTACCTCGAAAGTACAACGGGACCACCCAGGAGTTGTGAGCAAATTACAAACAAATCAGCAAACGACCTCGTGAAGAAACAAATTCGACGTTTTCCGCGTTCCAGTTGTTTCGATAAAACGCATTCGACGATTCCGTTTTATTCGCTCGCGAGTTAACTAGACGCAACAAGCGATTTTTAAGGGACGTTCTTCGCATCTCGACTTTTATGCCGCAGCTGTTTCGTTCGTCTTTTTTCCAAATAAAACCGTCCCTCTTCGGGCAAAATTATATTTCAGCGCGTTTTTATCACTTTCTCGATCATCGACGAGTTGGTTTGAAGAGACGGAACCGCAGCTGGACGGCACAATATTGAATATGAAGATCCCGGCCAACCGCCTATCGAACCGAAGGACAACGCGTTGAAGAAACATTACGATGACAAGGAATGAAACAATCTGTTGAAATATGGAAAGAGGCTTCCTTATAACTACTTGATTCTCAAGACCATAGAGAGGTAAACACCTACTTGATTACGCTACGTATATTCTAGGGAGATTTCAATCGTAGCGTTCTTATAGGCGTTACCGCTCCAGCAAGCCGACCAGTGCCCAGTGAATTCATGCGACAGTCAACCTGACCTTTTTACTTTCCTTGGCTCTATGAAGTAGAAAGGAAAGTTATGTAATCGGCTGAAAAAAAAATTTTGAGTTCTCTTCAGATCTTTACGTTTCAGACCCCCCTGAGTCCGAAAAACACTATTTGGGAAAATGGTCTGTGTGTCTGTGAACGATTTTTAGAGAAAACCACCGTATCAAATCAGCTCAAACTTGATATCTCGTCCGCAGGTTCCCATGGGACGCCAAAATAAGGGTTTGAACAAAATCCACCGAAAGTTAACTATAGTTATCATAGTGATCAAAACACCAAATATTTTTTTTTCTCAAAAACGGCTCTAACGATTTTGATTAAATTTTTTGTATTGGTAGCTCCCAATATGGCAATTATACTTTAAAATTCCCATTTGTGGGAAAATGACGAGAGCAGCTCAATAAATTACCAAACCTTTCGACGAAATCTATTTTAGTGCGGTTTTTAGAGAAAACCACCGCACCAAATCAGCTGAAACTTGATGTCTAGCCTACAGGTTACCGTGGGACGCAAAAATGAGGGTATGGGCAGTATCCACCGAAAGTTAACCATAGTTATCATAGTGATCAAAACACCAAATTTTTTTCTCAAAAACGGCTCAAACGATTTCGATTAAATTTTTTATATTGATAGCTCTCAATAAGGGGATTACACGATAAAATTCCCGTTCGTGAGAAAATGACGAGAGCAGCACAATAAATTATAAAAAGTTTCGACGAAAAGCGTTTTTAGCGCGATTTTTCTCTTATAACCTCCACTGGAATGTTAGTAGAATGTTAAAGAAAATTGGTATTGTAGTCCAATCCAATAGGTAAAGGGTGAGGCTTTAAAAACGCTCATGAGATACATGGGGCTCACTCCAGAAATTCCTGAATTTTAACTACCGCCGTTTCGCTTAATACCAGTTCTAACAGTTATTACCCAATAGCTCTGCAAAAGTAATTACTATCCTTCTTCAAAAAATTCTTGTTTACAGCCTCATTAATTATCTGTGTACCAATTGCTCAATAAAGGTCCTGGAATGAGTACGAGCAGCACAATAAATTCCAGAACTGTAGGCGCTACCGCTTCCAGCTGCTGTGACGTGTTGTTTGACCAAGTTCACAGGCCATGTACAAAGTGAATTGACGTAGAGCTAAGGAAAGTTGTGTGTTGGAACGCACCAGATATTTTTTACAAGGACCGTTTACTATTTCGGAATTATCGGGGAAAAGCTTGTAAGTGAAACTAAGTAGACAACGTTTTTGTGGAGTTTCTCCTAATTATATCATGGGCGTCTCAATTTTTTTGTATCCTTTGAGCGGGATTTACTCGGAAAAAACTGCACTGAAATCGATTTTCTTCGGAATATTCAATTTGTGCTGCTCTCGTCATCTTTACATGAAAATTGTATGGTTTTGTCGTGTTATTTGGAGCTGTCCATATTTAAAAAAAAAAACAAGACTGTTAGAGCCGTTTATGAGAAAAGTTTTTGTTGATTCCTATAGTTAGTTTCGGATCGAGTTGGCTCTTAACCTTATTTTGGCCTGAAAACTAAATATGAGCCAATTTGGATCAATACGTTTCAGGTACACAGACAGACCGTTCTCCGAAATAGTGTTTTCCTCTCACAACAAAAAGTTTCAGCCGTTCACATAACTTTTCTTTCTGCTTCGTAGCGCTAAAAATTGCGTCTTCTCTAGACACCGATCAACCCTAGTAGCATGAAATCCATGGAGACAGTGAATTCAAAATTATACGTACTTGCCAACCAATACTAGCTCCGTATATGCTGAAAGGATGTTTTCTGCGAGAGTTGATATGCTTCAGCCGTTCTGTATTACTCGTTTTCACAGACTCAGACTCAAAGCATTTTCATAGATGCTGTTTTTTGGTCTCAGGAGCCTTTGAAACGTAAAGACCTGAAGGAAACTCAATTTTGTCACACTGAAATTTAGAGTGAGCAATATTCCCTACGGATGTCATCTAAATCCACAGGCGGGTACGTTATGTTTGCAACGCGTGGGAACTCATAAGGGAACATCTTGAGCTCCATTCGTAGAGAATATCAAAATTCTACGGAAATACAATGAAGATGCGCACAGAAAGAATCACGATTTCGCGTGCGCTCTGGAAATATCTATAAATGTGATGAAAATGGCAAGGATTTCGAACGCACAGACTTACTGTAGCACAGACGTCAAAATTGTTACGGAAGATATGAAACACAAAATACACGGGTTGTGATCATCCAAGTAAAGACAATTACTCGTCGTTTTCCTTGAAACTGTTCTAAAGCTCTCTTGAAAACGGACGAAGAGGAATTTAAAGAGCTGATTTGGCTCCGCGGATTTCTTAACTAGTTTGAATCCTCGAGCTCAATCATTTGTCCCCTTCGCAGTTCAAACGTCGACTCCTAATGATCTGGGCCGTTGAACTGTTCAATTCCTTTCGATAAAACGTGACCGAGAGGAGGTCGTTCCTTTTCCAAGGTCCGTCGATCATCCCAGAACCTGCACTGAGACTCCCGCAGGACAAATCTGCCGAGATGTGCGTGCGACAAGGTCAAAAGAGGATAATCCGTTCGGATCGGACATCGTCACAGGACGAGATTGTGACTTGGAAGTAAAGAGCGGAAGGCGGTGACGGCTCCCTCGGCGTCTCAGAGGTCAACAGCTTCGACTCCTCTGTTGACCCCGAGGAGTTGTGAGACCAACAAACGCTCCCTTTCACAAGGAGAGATCGGGATTCTGCCTTGTGAGAGCCGAGCTAGTGCAATGGTGCATAATGTGGCCGCACACTCGGGTCAAAAACCTCGGCACAACAGTGAGCAACCCTCGACTTCTTCAGACGCCCAGCACTAAAAATATCAGACGTTCAATGAACGCTAAATACCGTATATAGGAACTATAAACGTTTTTACACCGAGGGAGTTGTCACAATGACATGAAAATCTTGTCCGGGCAATACAAACAACAAAAATAATGTAAAACGAAAGAACTTTTCCGGAAGAGGAGGAGAAGAAAAAAATAACGATGAAACGAATGAAAACTATTCAGTTACAGAGTATTAATGAATTGCTTCAATCATTCGTCTATGTATTACAAGGCCATGCGGTTTACTAATTAAATAATATTACAACAAACTGTTAACACATCACGTTACCATAAAAGAGTCATGAGATCGATAGTTGTAAACTCACCTGGAACAAAATTAAAAAAGAATCATCATTGATGAAACACAGTAAATGAAAACATCTGGTGCGTAGCAACACACAACTTTCCGCCACCCCTTTAAGTTCGAACACCAGCTGCATATGCGGGCGCTATATCTTCGTTCAACGCATTTTTACAGGAACATTTATGGAGAACAAAATGTAGGGACTAGTTAGCTGAGAGTATACCGAAAGTTTGATCGAAATCGTTAGAGTTGTTTTTGAGAAAATTGGAATACCGATAAATTAATATTCGACTAATCTCCTTTTCTGAGTTAACTTGGCTTATATCTCCGTTCAACATATATATAAAGAAATAATTATAGAGAACGAAATGTTGGTATGGGTGACTAAAAGACACTCCATTAGAATTCATCACATCTGGTGAAGAAGTTACCCTGGAATTTACGGAAATGTTCGAAAAAACGTTATTTTTGACACATTTTAATTTTTATCTCTGTTCAGTGGACCGCCACAGGAACATTTATTGAGAGGAATATGTAGGTATTAACTATTTGAAAACATCCTGTGAGTTTGGTGGAAATCGCTTAAGCCGTTTTGCCAAAAAGCGTAAAAAACCTATTTTTGCTTCAGGGGCCCATATCTCCGTTCACCGTATTTTCATGGAGATATGTATAGAGAAGAAAAGTTAGGTATTGATAAGGAAAAGATAATTTGAAAGTTTGATCAAAATCGTTAGAGCCGTTTTCGAGAAAAATGCGAAAAACCCTAGTTTTTGGTACATTTTCGTCCCCCACCCCCCCCTTCCCATCGGCCGAAATCGTCCATAACCTTATTTTGGTGTCTACAAAAAATAACGAACAAAACAAAAAAGAACCAGCTCAATCGGATCAGCCGTTCTCCCGCAAATCGAACTACAGACACACACACACATACACACGGACCACGCGCCGAAATTAGGTTTTTTAGACTCAGTAGGGTCTGAAACGTAAAGATCTGAAGAAAACCCAAATTTTTTTTTGGGCCGATTACTATACTTTCCTTCCCTTCGGGTAGCGGAAAGTAAAAAAACACATTGCCAAGTCAGTGCAGTGCAACAAGTTCCCCTGTCTATAACACGCCAATGAATATAATCGAAATGCCTTGTTTGGCGCAACCCCAAAATTGGCACAAGGACAGTCTTCATGAAAGAGTTGAACCAACTGGCTTCCCAAGCTGAGTGCTATCACAACCCTAGTCCGTTGTGCCTTTCTTGTGAGCAGCCCTTTCACGGTTTTTTTTTTTTTTTTTTTTTAAATATTCTTGCCGAATCCTTCATGAGTTAATTATCAAACACAGCACTACCATTAAAGATCAGTCCTCGTTCATCGGGGTTTCGCTATCACCCCTCGCACGTCATTTGCAATTGGGTTCAATCTTCGAGTCATTCGCCCAGTTCCGTTCTCGTCAGCTGCTGATTTATTTTTCGTTCAGCTCCTAGTTTGCACAAATAAGAGACAAACTTGTGAGTGTTGCATGTGACTTGGAACTCTCGCTCACTTGTTCTTATTTCGTTTTGAATAATGGGTGTTTTTGATACAATTCAGCCCACTTTACTGTCTTCTACTGCTCACGACTGATTTTTTCGCCTGAGTCAAATTTATTTTTCGCTCTTCCATCGAACGTGTCTGAAGTGTAAGAGTTTTGCATTAGTAGGGCAGCTAACGAAAAAGACACAAGAGTGAACAAACTTTTTCATGTCTTCGCGCACTATGTTGATATCCGCCAACATAGCCCTATATCATAGCAAAAGTGCCAACGAAGAAAACCGATGTACCCGTTGGGTGAGTTAGTATTGTGCAGCCAGTGCTGGAAGAAACTGAACCTAATTACGTATCAGGTTAACAATTTGTACGAATTGAGACGACACAAAAACGCCAAGCTCTATTGCCACGCTTCACTAGGTTCGTCACGGTCTCGTGGTACAGAGAGGTCACATAATTGCCAAGCGCCCACACAAACGTTCCAATATCGTTAAGGTAGGGAAAGTGAAGACGGATTAAGGACCGAAACACACAATCTTTACATTATGGTCGTGATATGTACACCTCGTCGTTTCCATCTGAAATTAGCGCCCTTTTTTTCTCACCCAGATCGTAAAATGTGTACAGTTAAGCGTTAAAATTCGGAGTGAAAAAGGGAATTCTCCAACACATTCAACTTCGCTAATAAACGAATAAATCCGGAGCAGAACCTGTCGTGGAGTAATATCCCAATCACCGATGGATACGTTGCTCACGTAATTGGTGCTCCGAAATGAATGGTAAGTGAAGTGCTCCGTTCCTCGGTTCAAATCCTAATAGCACCACAATCACACGAAATTGTCGGTTACATTTCTCCCCTTCCCAAAGGCTGGACACAACTCACATCACGAACTCGGCGCGACTCCATTCTCCTTGATATTCCAACAACTGCGAAAAATGAACAGAAAAATACCGACCTCCGAAAGAGGCCGAGGGTTCGCCGAAACAGTCAGAAAAATTCCCGTTGAAGGCCACGAGAGAAGACCTTCGACGGAGGATTTCACGAATAGGAAGACAAACGCGAAGGCGAGGGCTGTCGAACGCGGACGAGAAAACTCGGGAAAACTGCTATGACTCAATGAGACGCGATTCGGCGTGAATCCGAGTGAATCAACGCGATGAACCGCTTAGTGGTGGTGGTGTGTCAACAAACCAGTGACCGGAGAGAGGAACTGGGCACGGCGGGGTGCTCTCCGCTAGATGGAGAATTTTCAAGTCTCGGGAAGAGTTTCACGGATATCCTTCCGTTCAGTAACATTTTTCACCCACTTCAAACAGGCAGTACTTCAACGACTTGAAACCTATGTTCGGAGGAAACGGAGCTTCCGATCTATAAATCGGTGAACTCTCAGAAAATAAGTTAATAGTGGCGCGCGTGAAGTTGATGTCCTTTCGTCCCTTAAGATCACGGGTGACCTTTTAGGGTTGAAATTCAGGTGACGCGAGTGGTAGTCGCGAAATGCGTTTCGTAACTGCGCCACTTAGAGGTTTTATTATCGTAGTAGGGACAAATAAGGCTGGTAATATTTAGAGCTAATTAAATCAAGACAATTCAATTATAGTTAATTACTGGTTGGAACTCGAGGCAAAAGCCATAACTGAATACGAAGTTACTTAGCTGCGTTTTTCAGACGGCCTGCCTACGCAACGCCTATTTTCAAAGTAATAGTTCACTGTAAGTACTGTAATTATTGGCTGAACGAATGAAATAGGGTACCTAGGTACTGAACGTTTTCTAGTCAGGTTACTTTGGTGGCAATTTAGCAAAATTTAACGCAAACTCATAGAGCAGTCTATGTTAGCACTATTGTACTATGCATTTCGAGGACAATTTTCACCTACCAATCTGAATATTATAATGTTTGTTTCTATTCACTTATCATAGTAGTCGAACCTCACGACGAGTATACCCCTATTTCTTTTAATTAAGCTCGTCCGCCTTACTTTCTGTTTCTCGGGGTAAGCAAGATATGGCAATCGTGTAAGGAAAAAAGTTGAGCCTTCTTTTGTCAGATTTCCAGGGAGAACTGTTGACTTCATTCTTCGTTTTTTTCGCAGTTCGACTCAGTTCAGCTTGAACCCAATTCGTTATGAAAAAGGTCGATGCTGTCCCCAAAATGGTACTGCGGGGGTACACAGCCCGTGGCAAAAGTCGATGCACCGAGGGTTAAGGTCCACACAATGTGGATGCCTCTGCAAAACACTAGGATAAAGCCGGTGCGCCGAGGGTTAAGGTCCACGCAAGGTGGATGCCTCTGCAGAACGCTAGGGTAAAGCCGGTGCGCCGAGGGTTAAGGTCCATGCAAAGTGGATGCCTCTGCAGAACGCTAGGGTAAAGCCGGTGCGCCGAGGGTTAAGGTCCACGCAAGGTGGATGCCTCTGCAGAACGCTAGGGTAAAGTCGGTGCGCCGAGTGATAAGGTCCACGCAAGGTGGATGCCTCTGCAGAACACTAGGGTAAAGTCGGTGCGCCGAGGGTTAAGGTCCACGCAAGGTGGATGCCTCTGCAGAACGCTAGGGTAAAGCCAGTGCGCCGAGGGTTAAGGTCCACGCAAGGTGGATGCCTCTGCAGAACGCTAGGGTAAAGCCGGTGCGCCGAGGGTTAAGGTCCACGCAAGGTGGATGCCTCTGCAGAACACTAGGGTAAAGCCGGTGCGCCGAGGGTTAAGGTCCACACAAAGTGGATGCCTCTGCAGAACGCTAGGGTAAAGCCGGTGCGCCGAGGGTTAAGGTCCACGCAAGGTGGATGCCTCTGCAGAACGCTAGGGTAAAGCCAGTGCGCCGAGGGTTAAGGTCCACGCAAGGTGGATGCCTCTGCAGAACGCTAGGGTAAAGCCGGTGCGCCGAGTGATAAGGTCCACGCAAGGTGGATGCCTCTGCAGAACGCTAGGGTAAAGCCAGTGCACCGAGGGTTAAGGTCCACGCAAGGTGGATGCCTCTGCAGAACGCTAGGGTAAAGCCAGTGCGCCGAGGGTTAAGGTCCACGCAAGGTGGATGCCTCTGCAGAACGCTAGGGTAAAGCCGGTGCGCCGAGGGTTAAGGTCCATGCAAAGTGGATGCCTCTGCAGAACGCTAGGGTAAAGCCGGTGCGCCGAGGGTTAAGGTCCACGCAAGGTGGATGCCTCTGCAGAACGCTAGGGTAAAGTCGGTGCGCCGAGGGTTAAGGTCCACGCAAGGTGGATGCCTCTGCAGAACACTAGGGTAAAGTCGGTGCGCCGAGGGTTAAGGTCCACGCAAGGTGGATGCCTCTGCAGAACGCTAGGGTAAAGCCAGTGCGCCGAGGGTTAAGGTCCACGCAAGGTGGATGCCTCTGCAGAACGCTAGGGTAAAGCCGGTGCGCCGAGGGTTAAGGTCCACGCAAGGTGGATGCCTCTGCAGAACACTAGGGTAAAGCCGGTGCGCCGAGGGTTAAGGTCCACACAAAGTGGATGCCTCTGCAGAACGCTAGGGTAAAGCCGGTGCGCCGAGGGTTAAGGTCCACGCAAGGTGGATGCCTCTGCAGAACGCTAGGGTAAAGCCGGTGCGCCGAGGGTTAAGGTCCACGCAAGGTGGATGCCTCTGCAGAACGCTAGGGTAAAGCCGGTGCGCCGAGTGATAAGGTCCACGCAAGGTGGATGCCTCTGCAGAACGCTAGGGTAAAGCCAGTGCACCGAGGGTTAAGGTCCACGCAAGGTGGATGCCTCTGCAGAACGCTAGGGTAAAGCCAGTGCGCCGAGGGTTAAGGTCCACGCAAGGTGGATGCCTCTGCAGAACGCTAGGGTAAAGCCGGTGCGCCGAGGGTTAAGGTCCACGCAAGGTGGATGCCTCTGCAGAACGCTGGGGTAAAGCCAGTGCACCGAGGGTTAAGGTCCACGCAAGGTGGATGTCTCTGCAGAACGCTAGGGTAAAGCCAGTGCGCCGAGGGTTAAGGTCCACGCAAGGTGGATGCCTCTGCAGAACGCTAGGGTAAAGCCGGTGCGCCGAGGGTTAAGGTCCACGCAAGGTTGATGCCTCTGCAGAACGCTAGGGTAAAGCCGGAGCAATCTCAATGCAATGGCTGGAAGCAGTCCCTGTCCCGGTCTCTTCTTTTTGCCCATTGGGGAAGAGGCAGGTTAGGGCACATATCGAAACATATATACAGATATGCGAGTATATCGAGAGCTCCCTTTCCAGTAAACGGCTCTGAACCAGATTCCCTTCTTTGGACAACTAACACGTAAGATTAGGAAGCAAGGTGGAAAAAGATAAGCTCGCTCAACTTAACCTCTACTGGTCAATATAACCTCACCTGCATGCTAGAGGCGTAGCAAGAGGATCTTATTCTAGTCTCACTGTTCACGTCACAGATGATGCCTTGTTGGACAGGGAAACTGTGTCCATAAGGGAATCGTTGTCCAGGTGGCGCAGATCTCTGAGGGAATGGCAGGAGATGCTACCCTCGTTAAAGACCCACCCACTGGATACATTTACCTCGCTGCAGGGGATAGCAGATCAGGTCTCATGCAACCTAACTCCTTTTCTCATGTGGTGGAAATTGGGAAACTCAATCCTCAGAATCCATGAGTGAATACTTTGGCAATTCCTGCACATGGGCCTGTCGCTCATTGAAGTCCTTAGTCTGCTCAAACTGCCGCTAACTCAAACGGCACCAAAGGCTTCTGCCCGCGATCACAGACACGGTGGTGTCCGGCAGAGTGTTACTGGCCATGAAACCAAGGTGTTGGATTCGTAGGGGGGTTGTGGTCTCAATAGAGCTCACCATGTTTAACGCGCTGATTCAGCATGGGGCAGATCAGGAAAGCTCTGCTACCCATTTGTGATGTATCTAATGGTTTTGTACTACAGTATGGTCGCAATATACCTGATCAGACAAGAACTCACTAAACTCGCCTCAGATATCAAATAAATAACTCTTTTTGAGGAGAAAACAAGGAATTGAAACTAATAACGCAAAAGCACTCAATTTGAATTTGATTGAATAAATAGAAATGAAATAAATGAATCTAACGGCTTTCAATAGTTAATCAAAGTAACCTAATTTGCTCGAATCGTTATTGAAGACAATATCGGGACAAAGGGATTAATAAACAGGGATTTGCTCCTTTATCCAACAATATTCAAGCGAGAGAAGAAAACACTGAACTAAAAATCTCCTGCTGATAAGGGAGAGGCTCGATTAATACATCGCAGGGCGCGTGAAGAATCGGAATGAAAAATGGAGCTCAAAGCCTCGCAGATAACCACTCGCCCGGTCCCGCGCTTTTCTGCTGCAAAGCAGAGAGCGCCAAGGAAGGAGAGCTGGCAAAAACAGAGGCTATATCCTTCACAATGTCAATGTTACCTTATCAAATTATTCTCTCCCTTTGCTTTGCTACTTCCTTAAGGCCAGTATCTCACAGAATTCTGATACTCTCTCATCTCTTGTCTGTGCTCAGAACACTTTGACTATCTGTGAACATACTAACTGGAAGTGCTGCATGAACTCTCATAGTGTACATCGCCCGTTAATCCGAACTATTTTAGTTAGTTAGTGGTACTGATGATGACTGTCGAAACTAGTATACCCTTAACACATTCACTGTGGAAATTAGTCTCTTTTGATACCGGATTTCCACAATCTAATCCAAACAAGTGCGCTATGAGTAATGTTTGATGCGATGCAATGGTTACTACATGTATATACTTGTTTGGCTCAGCTCCAGTGGAATTAGTTCAGTGGCCTTAAGAGAAGATCCTGAGCACATATGCTTTCCCAGGCTTTCAACTTAAGCTGTTGACGCAAGGTATGACCCGAGCCAACAATGCATTTTCCCTCTTACTACTCACCCCACATGGCAGCCCTTACTTGCCATTTCTCCTTAGGCTTTCCAACTCTCAAACTCACACAGTTACATACGACTGTGGCACGTGAACCCTGTCTCTCTCGTGCTCTACTCTTTACTCTACCTCTATCAATCTCAAGTATAATAATACAGCCCCCCCCCCTCTTTCTCTCTCACACACATGTACTGAGGAAGTTTGGAGATGCTTTGAAGAGCTGTTGACTCAGGCAAAAATTACGGCAATCGCGCCGGAGATTCGATCCACAACCCTCGACTTACGTCGAGAATTATGAATCGCCTGTCTTGACCACTAGACCACGATCAACCGGTTGCCTTTAACAGGAGTCAGTCAGCACACACACACCTCACTTGTCAACTTCATATCTCTCTCACTCTTGTTGTACGTTTTTCATATTTTGATTGTTCATGCGTACGTAATTAACGAACCCTGGTTACAAAATTTACACTGATACCTTATTCATATCCATCACTACTTTGGTTATTGCCTGGACAGAATAACCGAGTTTTATATAGCGATCGTGAAGGCCATCAAAACCCTTGAACTTGAAACGCTAGAACTTTCTACATAATACGTGAAGCTATGTTTTACCAAATTCACTGAATGAAAAATAGATTGGATTAGTAGCTAACGCCATGAAAAACGTTGAATGTACTAGGAACTGAGGAATGTTGTGTGATGATTGGCGCAAAACGTGGCCAACTACCTTCTTTCCATGTTTTTGCATCGCACCGACTGGTTTATCTCGAACAGGGAGGAAGTTGTCGTATTCAAAACTCTATCAAACAGTACTTTGGTTGAAACGCCGCGATCATTAGCGAGCATCAGGGCAATTCACGTTTGAGACTACGCAGCTTGAGGAATTGCTTGATGAGATGAGTGCATTCCACGATAAAACTATTCAGTTCTTTTTCAATGAGCCGCTCCACATCGGCCGACGCAATTATTTCAGACTCCGCGCTGTAACGAGTTGACGGAGCTGCGTGAGAACCAATCGTTGTTCGCATAATTAAACCGTGGAGTTGCGAAACGGTCTTGAAAGGCGACAAGGAAATTGACGAAATCGATTTCTCAGTCTCAGAAGAGCTTCATCCAACGCTGTTTCTGTCTGCGAATGGAAGGGGTGGGAATTATCGGAGCACGGAATCGCTATATTATTAAAGAAAATCCTCCAGAGATCGACCAGCACAACAAAGTAACGACTAGGCTCAATTTAATCCGTTGCAGTCGAGTCTACGAAACATGAACGATTCACTCAACGAAATATTGGCGGGTCGCTAGTCAGGAAATGCAGCCTCGTTAAGGGTCCCATGTGTGCCCCAACGCAAACTATCCTCAAACATACGGCCCCCTTCGACACATTTCGCCGAAAAATCTCATACGACAAAACGAGAGTTCTTTTTCGCAGAAAGGGCACCGAAAGTTTGATTAAAACGGTAAAATCGTCAAATCTCTGTTTCCGTTGTATCAGGTTCAACTTCCTAGATGCTTCCCACGCGTTTAGCATTATTGTCTTTAATTCAGCAGACTCAATTCGGACTACCGGCGATTTACAATCGCGTGACAGGGGGTGGGTTGGCTCCATCCAGCGAGATGTCGTCCAACCTCTTAAAATAGCAACGTCCAGTGTCTTTACTTTCCTTGGCTCTTCTGTGTGTCTGTGAACGATTTTTAGAGAAAACACGGCACCAAATCAGCTCAAACTTCATATCTCGCCCGCAGGTTACCATGGGATGCCAAAATAAGGGTATGAACAAAATCCACCGAAAGTTAACTATAGTTATCATAGTGATCAAAACACCAAATATGTTTTTTCTCAAAAACGCCTCTAACGATTATGATTAAATTTTTTACATCGATAGCTCTCAACATGATAACTATACCATAGAATTCCCATCTATGGGAAAATGACGAGAGCAGCACAATAAATTATCAAAATTTTCGACGAAATTGATTTTAGCGTGGTTTCTAGAGAAAACAACCGTACCAAATCAGCTCAAACTTGATATCTCGCCCGCAGGTTACCATGGGACGCCAAAATAGGGGTATGGGCAAAATCCACCGAAAGTTAACTATAGTTATCATAGTGATCAAAACACCAAATTTTTTTTCTCAAAAACGGCTCCAACGATTTTGATTGAATTTTTTTTATATATAGCTCTTAATAAGATAATTATACCATAAAATTCCCATTTGTGGGAAAATGACGAGAGCAGCACAATAAATTATCAAAATTGTCGACGAAAAGCGTTTTTAGTGCGGTTTTTCCTTATAAACTCTGCTGGAATGTTACTAGCATGTTTGAAAAAAATTGGTATTGTAGTCCAACCCAATACCTATAGGGCGAGTGCTTAAAAACGCTAATGAGATAGATGGGGCTCACTCCAGAAATTCCTGACTTTAAACTACCGCCGTTTCGCCTACTACCAGTTCTAACGGTTTTTACCCAATAAATCTGCAAAAGCGATTACTATCCTTCTTTAAAAAAATCGTGTTTACAGCCTCATTAATCATCTATGTACCAATTGCTAAGTAAAGATTCTGGAATGAGTACGAGCAGCACAACAAATTCCGGAACTGTAAGCGCTACCGCTTCCTGCTGCCGTTAAGCGTTGATTGACCAAGTTCAAATTAACCGAGTGATAAATGAATTGATAGAATTAGCCATGTAAAAAGTGAATTGACGTAGAGCTAAGGAAAGTTGTGTGTTGCAACGCACCAGATATTTCCCTCGAACGTTCGACCGATGACACAAAAATGATTGTAGGGAACAAAATTTGAATCGGTTGATAGAAGACAATTTGGGGGGTTAATCAAATTCAGATACGCTTTTCTACGTGTTTACGAACACTTCGAATAAGTAACCTTGGCAATTAAACCCGTTCAACAGTCACAAGAACATTCATGAAGGACAATACGTAGGTATTTACTGTTTAATAACGGTTTAAGAGGGATGTAAATCTGAATCCTGTTCACTGAATTTTCCCAGAGATATTCGTGAAAAGCAATCTAAGTGTAAGTTAGTTGGGCACAAACTAGTATATTTAGCACCAAGTAGTACTTCGGAAATTTGATGGAAATCGGTAGACCCAGTTTCGGGGAAAATGCAAAAAACTCTTGCTTATGGTACATTTCGGTCCTCCTATCAGAGCTCCCCTCACTAATTCGCCTTATTTTTGAGCCTTCGAAGATTGAGGAACAAAACCGAAAAGAGAACGAGCTCAATCGGTTCGGCAGTAGTTCCATAAATTTGATTGACACGCACAGACAACACGGATTTTTTATTAATATTCATTCTGAAAATTCATTCGGTTGGAAAAATGGGAACATCCAATGGTTGTTATGGGCAATGCATGGAAAAAATGAACCAAAAACGAAATTTTGGCGGTTTTATAGCAATTAAGTCGTAGTTGGTATCTTTTCCTAGGTATTTGTCGATGCTGAATCGGATATGGCGGGTCGCAGAGGTGAAGGATTGAATATGGATGGTAATCAGTGCAACCGCAGTAAATTTAGTGAGGCAAATTGTACTACTTGAAGGAAATCGCGGGACAATACAGCGAAAGTTATCGTTTCTCCCTAGCCTGCGCTCATTGTCCTGGTGTGGTGGCAGGATTTGGGCTGTTACGAAACGCTGGGTAGGGTGTTGTAAATTTGTATGATCGTGTGTTGTGTTTGTTTTTGCAGGGAGGAATATCGAATCCATGAGGCGGGAAAGATTGGGAGAGTGTGAGTGCGTGTTAGGTTGGGTGGGCGGCATCCTGGCTGCTCTCAAAGAAGCGGTAAATTCCCCTTGGGGCTCCTTTTGGCGGTAAATTCCACGGTTTTTTTTAATTTTTTTTTTTAAACAACGCTGGATGCAGGCGATACCCTCACTGCAGCCACAAACGGGCCTATTGTAAGGGCGTCCATGATCCACAGATCATGGCCCCCCCTGCACCACCTCCAGGCCCCACGGCACTGGTGTCACTTGGTGTGACGTCACCTATGCACCCCCACCACCCCTGCACAAAGCGGAGGATATTCGCAAGTTCTGCATTTGCCACCTCTTCGGGCTGAAGAAAGGGCCTCCCAAACACACAAGGCGCGATGCTGCGAGTCTATCGCATACGAACAGCACATGCTCTGCCGTCTCTAGCCCTACCTCGCAGAACCTGCATACCTGTACCTCGCACTTGCCAATATTTGCAAGGTGGTACCTCAGTGGACAGTGACCTGTGAACAGGCCACATATGATCCTTATATCCTTCCTCCCCAGTGCAAGCACCTCCTTGGACCTCTCTCTGGAGAGCCGGATGAAGAGTTTTGACTGTCTAAGGCCGGGCAGCCCCTGCCAATGAGCAGCCCTGCACCGGTCCTCCCATTTGCCAACCTCTCTACGTAGGTGGCTCCTGGCAGTCCCAACAAAGGGCTCAGGCCCAATAGCGATCTGCGCTGATCCCTTCTTAGCCAACCTATCAGCCCGTTCGGATCTTCGGGTTTTCAACTCGCAGCTTTCTTCATACGCCTCTACCAGAGCTGCGCAAATCTCCCCCGTCGCTCTTTCCACACCTTCGACAGTTTGCATTTCACAGCTGTAGCTCTCCAAACTGGAGGCCAACACACTGCTGTACAGAACCCAATCCGTGTTCCTGGGGTTCCGATATGTCTCCGTCACACTATTAGGGAACCGCAGCCCGAACCTCACCATCCGGTGGTCAGACATTGAGGTTTCCCCAGAGACATGCCAATTTGTTATTCTACTGGCATAGAAGGTACTTGAGACCGTAATGTCCAGCACCTCCCTCCACCTGCGCGTAACAAAAGTTGGCGTGCTCCCCCTACTAACCACCACCATTTCATTGTGTAGTAAGTAGTCAAGAAGGGTCTCACCTCTTTCATTTGTGTCTGTGCTGCCCCATGCCATGTTATGTGCATTGGCGTCGCACCCGACAATCAACTGAAGGCCTTCCCTGCTGCAGTAATGGATTAGCTGCTGCATCATCAGCGGGGGGACCTCAGCGTCATCGCCTGGGAAGTAGGCTGATGCCACTACTGTCCTCGCCCGGAGTCCATTACAGTCTTGAGCTTCCAGCATTACCGCCACCAAATCCCTGTGACAGAACTCGGGAATTTTTAGAATATGCAAGTTGTGTCTTACCAAAACAGCCGCCCTAGGACGACCTTCTGTGCCACAGTAGACCAACTTACCTGAACTAGCAGGTATCCCTTTTACGTCCCTGCTGTCCGCCCAAGGCTCCTGCAGTAGAGCCACATCACAGCCCCCCCCCCCCCCCCCAGACAAAGCTCCTGCAATTCCACGGTTAATTTATTTATTTTGTTGCTGTTTTGTATGAGTTGTTTGGTCCCGGGGTGTCCAATTATGCATGGGTGGGCTCGAGGCCAGCTGGAGGTTTCACCCCCCTCATCCGACAGGTATGAATGGGGAATGCAACAGGAAGTAAGAATGTAATATATTGGCTACTAGGTGGGGTAAATGGGTTTGGGTGAGGGGACTAGGAGGTAATCCTAAACCCCAAGGGGACTGAATACTGGCAGTTGCGCCCCCCCCCCCCCAAATACAGCTGCTGGGTGCGGCAGGCTGGGGTCCTTCATACCAGGGACCTGGAATCCTCCGGCATACCACTCCGAGACGAAGGTCCCCAAAAGCTGTAAGTCTGGGCGGGCTAGTGACCATTCTAGCAACAAGGGATATATTTCCCGAAATGTTACAGCAGGGGAGCACAGCATGGCAAAAGCCGACGCACCGAGGGTTAGCGATACGCCGATCCCTAGTAACCCAGTAATTGGGGGGGGGGGGTCCTGCAGATATCGCAGTGGTCGAGGGTTCGCTGGAGGTAGTCTCTGTCCCATACCATTTTCCTTTTTGCCCAAAGAGGCGGGGACAGGTTAGGGCCGAGAGGCCGGCACTGCCTCCACACACCACTAGATCGGAATGTAAATGTAAATTGCCTAGCGTCGCTTAGAAAACGTCAATTTCCATTGCTCCATTGTTATCAGGTCATGTTTCGTATCGGTTATTAGAATCTTCCAATGATGAATCGAATGGGATGGAACTCGTAGGGGTGATACGGCGACAAGCTGGAGAATCACAAATTGTATCGTTTTTCCTAATAAAACCTGCTCATAGCATTGTTGGAATAATCAATCGGGTAGAACTCTGAGCTACGTTCATACAATTCGGCTGGAGAACAGACTTGATTAGTTGCTAGAGTGATAGAAACCACCAAATGCAAGTCGGGATTTATTGATTTCCTTAGTTATTTTCTCGAGGCGCAGAAATAAGGTTACGAGCAATTTCCTCAGTGATGAGAAGACCAAAATGTATCAAAAGTGCGGGTTGTTCCCAAAATGTCACGAGACTCCCTCTGGTTAAGTACCATTTGGATTCACACGATGCAGATATTGTACAAATATATTTTGACCCAATAAATGCGCACTTAAATTCGATTTAGCGCCTAAATCGTGTAATTCATCTGGAGGAATTCACCTGACGTGCGATGAATTTTACCTGATTCTTCGTTTTACGAACAAAATTGTGCGATTTTTCGGGTAATTACTCAAGAATTTTAATCGAGGTCCTGGCGGTTTCAATCCCCGAAGACTGAAGCGTGAAGCTAATTTGTATTCACAAAAGCATCAAGTCGAATGATGTGGTGAGAGGATCTGATGAGTCATTCGACTTGCCGAGTCTGCAAATGAGGAGCGATGACGAGAACAACCGGATTATGGAGACCACAAACTGAAGCAATAAACTGCTTCCAGTGAAATCGCGGAAGCTCTGGAGGAAAAAGCCTATTCCGAAGGTCGAGCGATTTGCGCTGCTCAGGTCATCGCGGCCTGGATTCCGATCCTTTTTAACGGTAGCTCCGTTGCAAGTTGTGCAGGTCGCGTCGCTCTGACAAGGTTTTGCTCTTGACGCCGGTTCAGACTGAAACCACCGGTGGCCACTTTGTTTTACAAATTCGGGTTTCTAGCCGACCGGAACGTGACGACAGAGCCAAAGAGCGGGCAAAATTGCCGCTGGTCGTTTCAGGTCGTTAGCTGCTGTGGAATTTGAACAACCAATCCAAGACCAGTTATGATTTGCGGAAGAGATTTAATCGAAAATTACGCCATCGTTTGAATAAAATTCGTCGATGTGCTTTGCATGCGGAGGCTGAATTTCCGTGTAACAAATTTCAACGGCAATGTAGGTGCTAATTAGTTGAAAGTATACGTTGATCGAGTTCGTTGGGGGGTTTCTCTGGTAGCAGGGCCCATTCTGAAGCATTTTACCTGGTGGTGCAGGTAAGAGGGCTGGAGGAAACAGCACAGACATCGAATTCTTCAGCGGCCCCGCACTCAACGGTACTAAGCTGAGCCATAAAGCCAGCAACTCTCAAATGGTCGTCAGGTAGTCATAAAAAACCAGATCTGATAGAATTAGATTGAACACATGTAGCACCTCAACATAAATTCGAGAAGAAAAAGGAACCAATATATTTGAGGCGAAAAGAGGGTCGCATCAGCTGGTTTTTTCAGGTAACAACCTCAAGCTGTGCGTGCTTTCTTCAGCGCTTTACCACACGAGACCTGGCAGGTCCAATAATTTGTAAATTAAAGGCTTCAAACGCCTCTTGCAAATTTAAATCACTTAATTCGAACCTTTCCTTCGTAATAACCGACTGTCTGGTTCCTCTTCTCGAGAGCCGCAAAACGTTGCTTTCTTTTGTTCCCCTTGTCGCATTGGAGTCGCGCATCTGGCGGTCACCCGATGCACAACACGCGCAGCACTTCCTCTGGTCGCGTTCCACTCCACTGCACAGCGGGGAAAAAAAAGAACCTTCTTATCCGACAATATGGCGATAGTGTAGGACGAACACGGATTTATCTAAAATTGTCAGTTCATCACATTCCGCTTGCATGAAGCGTGGCAGATGAATAGGTTTTGAGCGAACAACATCGACGAACATAGAGTCACCTCCTTCTGCCCGTCAATGATGAACAGTACGACATTTTGTTAAAAAACAGCAAATGTGTGAGCGACAAAACAATGAAACGCCAGGAATAAATTAGCCCAACGGAAGTCCGAGGTGACGGGCACAGCCGCCCTTGCCCTTTTAAATAACCCCTATATACGTTTAACGAAGCCCAGAAACAGGAAATTAGCATATTAATACGCGCATGTGGCAGCCCTTTACAAAATCAGCCTTTTCGAACAAAAGCTTCGCATTTTTATAATAAACACGTTGGAACCTGGTATTAGTTATTTTTTCGCCTTCTCATAGAGGAGCTCAACTTTGTTGACAAAACCGTTCCATTTGACATCGTAAACCGCCTGTTTGCGCTGTTGAGGCTCAGAAATGCCTTTGCAAACCATCAAAAACACAGCAGTACACGAAGACTTGTAACAAGAATGAACTTATTCAGGACGCCATAATAGCGTGACGTGTGAGAATAAATGAAGTACCCACACAACAAAAATGGTAATAACTTACAGCTCAACGATTTCTCGCACTTTTCTAAAAATAAAATTCTACAAGCAAAATCGGCCGAAGACACACAATATTTTAAAATAAAAAACGGTAAAACCGATTTTGATCAACGTTTTTACTTTCCTTGGCTCTACGAAGTAGAAAGGAAAGTTATGTAATCGGCTGAAAAAAAATTTTTGAGTTCTCTTCAGATCTTCACGTTTCAGGCCTTCCTGAGTCCGAAAAACACTATTTGGGAAAATGGTCTGTGTGTCAGTCTGTGTGTGTGTATGTGTGTCTATGACCGATTTTTAGAGAAAACCATCGTAACAAATCAGCTCAAACTTGATATCTCGCCCGCAGGTTACCATGGGACGCCAAAATAAGGGTATGAGCAAAATCCACCGTAGTTAACTATGGTAACTATAGTTATCATAGTGATCAAAACACCAATTTTTTTTTTTTTTTCAAAAACGGCTCTAACGATTTTGATTACATTTGTTATATTGATAGCTCTCAATATGGCAATTATACCATAAAATTCCCATTTGTGGGAAAATGACGAGAGCAGCACAATAAATTATCAAAACTTTCGACAAAATCGATTTTAGCGCAGTTTTTAGAGAAAACTACGGTACCAAACCCACTCAAACTTGATGTCTAGCCTACAGGTTACCATGGGACGCAATAATGAGGGTATGCGCAAAATCCTTCGAAAGTTCACTATAGTTATCATAGTGATCAAAACACCAAATGTTCTTTCTCAAAAACGGCTTTAACGATTTTGATTACATTTGTTATATTGATAGCTCTCAATAAGCCAATGATACCATAAAATTCCCATTCGAGGGGAAATGACGAGAGCAGCACAATAAATTATCAAAATTTTCGACCAAAAGCGTTTTTCGCGCAGTTTTGGTTTATTATTCATTCTGAATAATAACTCTATGTTTTCGGCCACGAAACATTTTTTACAACCCCCCCTCAAAATTTGATACTTTACATTTCAAGACTTGGAGATTCCAAATTTGCAATGTCCATCCCCCGTCCCCCGTCCGGGCCGTTTTGTGCCTTTAACGTGGGATAAAAAATTCGTTCTTTCGCACAAAAATCCGATTTGGTATCTAGTTGTGCCCGCCATCTCGGCAATCTGATCGGACGAAGCCCGTGGTTGTAATGGGCAAAAAACGGTTAAAAAAATTAACGAAACGCAGTACAACGCGGGAGCTACAGCATTTCGTCGTTTGAACTCCCTCACCCCCGCGCCCCCTCCTCTGAGCGCCCCGCCCGTCTCATTAAAAAAGCAGCGCGCCTCCCACTTGCTTCCCTCCCAACACTCAACTCCCCCCGGGGTTCGCTTCGAGCGCCCCCGTTCCAATTTCCCCGACGTTTTGGTTTTAATACGATTCAATTTTTTTAGATTCTTTCGTTTCATTCTCATTTTGTTTTTTTTCATAGATTTTTGGTTAAATTTTGATATTAGTATTTAGCGTGCATGTTTTCATATTAAAATTCAGTTTTTTCTAGATACTTTCGTTTATTTTAATATTACGATTCAGTTCTTTTCGACCTTTTTTTGGGTTTCTTTATGATATTTTTCGATGCTGAATCGAACAGGATGGGTCTCGGAGCATTAATGCTCTGAAGCCCATGGTTGTTATGGGCAAAAAATGGTTAAAAAAATTAACGCAACGCAGTATAATCGCAAATTCGCCGTGTTTCGTATCGTTTTCAAGGCCCGCTCGACTCGCAACGCCCTTTGGACTCGCAACGTCCTGCCAATTGCCGAGCGAGGGTTCGCTGGAAGCTCCCGTCCCAATTTCCTCGACTCTTTTTGCCCGACAGCCCGAAGGCTACTTCCTCCGCACACCCCTCCATCGGATCATAAATGTCTACTGACGTTTACAGGCGCCTGGCGCCAGGGGAATATTTAGTTTCCGTAGTTCCATTGCAGTCAGGTCATGTTTCGTATGGTTAGTATTTTTCGATGCTGAATCGAACAGGATGGGTCTCGGAGCATTAGTGCTAGGTCAAGCTGATTATCCGAATAATAAACTGTTGTGTAATAATTTGCAGGGTTTTTTCCTTATAAACTCCGCTGGAATTCTTGTAGAATGTTAAAAAAATTGGTATTGTAGTCCAATCCAATACCTAAAGGGTGAGAGTTTAAAAACGCTTATGAGATACATGGGGGTCACTTCAGAAATTCCTGAATTTCAACTACTGCCGTTTCGCTTACTACCAGTTCTAACAGTTATAACCCAATAACTCTGCAAAAGTAATTACTATCCTTTGTGTTTACAGCCTCATTAATTATCTGTGTACCAATTGCTCAATAATGGTCCTGCAATGAGTATGAGCAGCACAATAAATTCCGGAACTGTAAGCGCTACCGCTTCCTGCTGCCGTAAAGCGTTGTTTGACCAAGTTCAAATTAACCGAGTGATAAATGAATTAAATAGAATTAGCCACGTACAAAGTGAATTGTTGTAGAGCTAAGGAAAGTTGTGTGTTGCAAGGCACCAGATATTTTTATCGACACCTCCAAATGCCTCGGCGCTATCATGAAATTATCTTCAGTTTCAAGTTACATAAATGTTTTCTCTCAGCGTTTCCCTAAAAATTCCTGAAATCTAAACTTGAATCACCCCAAAAAAATCAAATCGACAGTTTAATTAATTACCTAAACGTTGATAACTCAATAAAGGCCATGGCATAAGTAACTGCAGCCCAATTAATACCAGAACTTCAAGTGCAACTAGTTCTTCTGAGAAACAAAGCACGAACGAACCATTAGACAATTTGCAAGCGAGATGGAAATCCTCGTCGGATGTGGCACGTACGAGTTTTTCTCACATCCTGCGAGTCTTGAGAGAAGGTGGGTTGAGCCAGGCCATGCGCGGTTCCACTTCTCTTCTCTCAAACACTTTCTATCCCGCACGCCTGTAAACAAAAAACCACTAGCTGCTCCACTGTTGATTCTACAACTGTAAGCGACCGTTGTTGAAGGAGTAGCCAAATCTACCAGCGTTGACTGCTACAAGGCAAGCTTTTATAACCGTTTCACCCAGTTTGCGAAGAAGGTTATGGCAAAGAGATGAAGTCACAGTAGATCTATCGCTTTGAAACTTGCCATCTAATGAAATAATTAGATCAGGTGGGGGAAACAGATGAAGAACTCCTCCCAGATCGTACGGGACTTCCCAAGCGTCCACCGAAAGACTGGAAAAATGACAACGTGCCTTACCTCCAAAGGTCTGGGTTCGGTGGATGCTGAGTGAATCCCCAGGCTCTTCCATAATTGCGAAACTGCAACCTCCATAACAGTCGAACGATATAACTCTCTCATGAGGGTTCAGCAACATTCATGTTGATAAGGAAACAGACCTGTGGTGCTCCGCACAAGATATTTGTCAAACGTAATGGTTTTGTCAAAAGAAGCTGACCTCTTCCAGTTGATTTATAAAAACACTCCTCAACACAACGATTTTATCACAAAAAAGGCCTTACGTAAACATAAGTTTCTCTTCTTTTATTTTGTATTTATTGATACTATTTTATTTAGGGTGGTAAACGTGGACACTACTCATGACACAGGCCATGCCAAAGAGTTACGTGGATTCTAGGTTTCAAAACCATTACTAGGTGCGCACTTGATGTTTGTTTTTAACGAGTAATGCTCCAGAGCGACCACCCTGAAAGGTTGCGGATTGCTCAGTGAAAAAAAAAATGAAAAGAACAAGGCGAATGATGCAGTCAGACCCCAGAAACCCATCTTCTGACTAACCGAATACTATTACGACGTTTTCTCAACTCTCCCCACCACTGCTCTCCATCGGTCACCGCGACGACCTCTTCATCGCCAAGAAAAAGACGGAGTTGGTTTTTTCCACACAGTAATAACGATCATTCTCAGCCTCCACCTTATTCGGGGTCCTATACGTTGTTAAGCTCGAATAATTCTCCTTAAACCCCCCCCCCCAATCCCACTACTTCCTAGCTGAGTCTTTCTTTGTGCAACCAACTGCTGCATTTCGTTTAATCCACTAATTCCCGACAAATAACGAACGCTTTGAGATTAAATCCCCTTAATTCGACCTCCAGTTGTTTGTTGATCGCCCTTTAAGCGCTAAAACCGATGCAAATACACGACGTGCCTCGAAAAAATCCGCATTGCCACCGCTAACACTTTTAGCAATTAGATCCAGAGCAACAACTTAAGGCCAGGAAATATCTGGCGCGACACATCAAGCGAATTTCCTCCGCTCATTTTTTTCAGCAATGATCATAGCTCTGACGATCCAATTAGATATTTACTCAGTTTGCCCAAACCTGGCAGAACTGGTAGGGAAAAACAATCCGGGTTTTGTTAGCTCGACTGAAGGTTGCTCCGTCTCATATCTAGAATTATATTAGCAGCGCGCTGAAATGTATGAATCCTAGTCGATTTCCAACGGACGAGGTGTTTCCTCATGTTTAATGTCTTGCGTGTCCGGCAGTTATTCGCAAAGACACTGATTTGACTCGACAGAATTTGACAACGTACGACCCTAAAGACGTACTTTTTGACATTTTCTATATTACAAACTGCACGTTTACTCATTTCATTTCCCTTAGCCCTGCGGAACAGGGAGAACACTTATGTCCTAAGAGTTTTCTCCAAACCGTCATGTTTCAACGGTTTCTGAGGCCGAAGAACGACATTCGAGAAAATATTGTGTGCAACTATGAACGCGATTGAAAGAAGCCTAACCACATCGGCTCAGATTGGATAATTAGCTAACGAATCTTTTCCGGGGTGCCAAAATAAGGGGTTGAGCGAAATCGGTCCAAAACTATCTATAGTAACCGTAGTGATATGCACATCAAATATTTATTTTCTCAAAAACAGCTCTAACGCATTTGAACAAATTTTTGTATGTGATCAGCCCCAAACAACGGGCCGCCACTCATACTACAACATTCATTTTAAAACCAAGTTACAAGTAATTGATGGAACTGTTGATACAGTGTTTTTGTGTGGATTGGTTCGTGTTCAAAGTTGTGGAATGATGAGGGAGAAATGCGAGAAAAGGTAGCCAAAAAACGACGTTTGAATTTCTGAAGTGGCCCTCGACTTCCTTATGATCATTATTTAATGCCCATCGTATAGGCAAATGAGCGAGATTGATGACGAAAAAACTGCACCAAAGTCGCTTTTTGTCTAAATTTTACATGATTTATGGTGCTCTTCCTGTCATTTTTCTCACGGATGAAGATTTCGCGGTACTGTTGTGTTTCAAGTTTGTAAAACGTCTAGTAAGGATGCGCAGACTTATTGCCTCATTGACCTTCCCCAATAATTCCAAAACTTTGACCTTGTCCACGAGACCAGAAACGACCTACTGGGAGAATGAAAAAAAAAGAAAACCACACTATCACACTATCTCTTGACAGAAGAAGGTTGTGTCATCTAGCACTGTAGTAAATTGAGTCAAAAAGAAATTACTAATAAGTTGTGAACCAACAGCCAAAACAGTGAAGTGGACTTTTCCCGAAAAGAACTGACGACGGTCCAAAAACCACTCGCTCGCTGGTTGTTCAATTACAGTAGGGTGATATCAGGGAAACTCAAACGTTGTGAAATATTATGAACCACAACCAACATTTTTACTTTCCTTGGCTCTACAAAGTAGGAAGGAAAGTTATGTAATCGGCTGAAAAAAAATTTTTGAGTTCTCTTCAGATCTTTACGTTTCAGGCCCTCCTGAGTCCGAAAAACACTATTTGGGAAAATGGTCTGTGTGTCAGTCTGTGTGTGTGTATGTGTGTCTATGACCGATTTTTAGAGAAAACCATCGTAACAAATCAGCTCAAACTTGATATCTCGCCCGCAGGTAACCATGGGACGCCAAAATAAGGGTATGAGCAAAATCCACCGAAAGTTAACTATAGTTATCATAGTGATCAAAACACCAAATATTTTTTTTTCTCAAAAACGGCTCTAACGATTTTGATTAAATTTTTTATATTGGTAGCTCCTACCATGGCAACTATACCATGAAATTACCATTCGTGGAAAAATGACGAGAGCAGCACAATAAATTACCAAAACTTTCGACGAAATAGATTTTAGCGCGGTTTTTAGAGGAAACAAGCGTACCAAATCAGCTGAAACTTGATGTCTAGTCTACAGGTTACCATGGGACGCAAAAATAAGGGTATGGGCAAAATCCACCGAAAGTTAACTATAGTTATCATAGTGATCAAAACACCAAATATTTTTTTTCTCAAAAACGGCTCTAACGATTTTGATTACATTTTTCACATTGATAGCTCTCAATAAGAAAATTACACCATAAAATTCTTATTCTTGGGAAAATGACGAGAGCAGCACAATAAATTATCAAAATTTTCGACGAAAAGCGTTTTTAGCAGGGTTTTTTCCTTATAGACTCCGCTAAAATGTTACTAGAACGAAAAAAAAAAATTGGTATTGTTGTCCAACCCAATATCTATAGGGTGAGTGCTTAAAAACGCTCATGAGATACGTGGGGCTCACTACAGAAATTCCCGAACTTCAACTACCGCCGTTTCACTTACTACCAGTTCTAGAGGTTTTTACACAATAACTTTACAAAAGTAATTACTATACTTCTTCAAAAAATTCTTGCTTACAGCCCCATTAATTCTCTGTGTACCAATTGCTCAATAATAGTCCTGGAATGAGTACGAGCAGCACAATAAAATCTGGAACTGTAAGCGCTACCGCTTGCTGCTGCCGTAAAGCGTTGTTTGACGAAGTTCAAATTAGCTGAGTGATAAATGAATTGATTAAATAGAATTAGCCACGTACACAAGCAAATTGACGTAGAGCTAAGGAAAGTTGTGTGTTGCAGCGCACCAGATATTTTCTGTTCTCATCTTGGAATGTTAGACTCCGAGGTTTCAACATCTACATGACACTAAACAGCAAAAGAGGGCCATTAGGGCGGGGCATCCTTCGCAAAATTTCAGTGAAAAAGAGGCTGGAGTAATTAGCAGCGAGATGAAACTCTCCTGAATTTACACCGCACTTGTTCGATTACAGTGCTTTCCTCAGTCCTTGAATTGCGGGAAGTAAAAAGGTGTTAAGGGGTACTAACGTGCCGATTCTGGAAAATTTCCGCGGAAACATATACCACAATCTCTCAACGCATGTTTAAGAGAAATGATTTGTACACCGATGCCCGTGATCCATGACCTCTGGGCGCTAGAGAGGCGATCTCCTTTTGGGAGCCTCCTTGAGGAATGTCGCACTCTCCACTTGCAAGGAGGGAACCTCGCTTGAATCTTCCACCTCTTCGACGGAATTTGTGTTGGTTGAAGACGCCCCAATCTCCTCGACAACTTACTGTGCAAATTAGGGCGTTCGAGCGACTATAACGGCGTTGATCACCTTCTGAGACGGGCATCCAAATTGACAAGTTTGACGTTATCCCACTCACTTCCATTCCGAATGAGGATCGAGATAGTTGAGATGTTAATTGGGCACTTAGACGACAAATGACAACTGTGAGCACTTTAACAACCGTCCAGCTAGATGAATCTCAACAATCATCTTGTTTTATTAAAAATTCTAGAGCTTGTACCAAGATTATGCTCCAGTAGAACGTGTGATTGACCAAAAGGCTCTTCTTTCCATTGCATTTGTGGAAATCAAATTGTTCACAAATGGATCAAGAATGAAAACAGAGACTGCTGCCGAAGGGCAAGAGGGCATTCTCTACCTAGCTGGGGAAGTACTACGCTTTTTTCCTAGCAGAGAGTAGCAACTGAAATGTGAAGTTCGAGAGGGTCTTTGGAAGAGACACCCCACATCCTCAAACTCTTCAGCAAACAAGAACCAACACAAGCGCTCACAGTCCCTACCAAACCATCAAGATTGGTGCGAGGCTGTACGCAGTCCCTTGACTCTCTGACAAAACAGAACAGGAGCTCTCTAGAGTGGGTTTCAGCGCGTAGGTGTATAACAGCTAATGATACAACTGGCAGTTTAGCGAGTAACAGCTCTCAAACAACTGCCATAGGGCAAGAGATGGCAGACTACCTTCAGAGAAGCCATCGAGGTGTGGGTTGGCTCACAAACCACCAAAAGACGGACGTAATTCGAAGAGCACGCTCACAGTAAATGGAAGGTTTTCAAACCCAACACCAAGTCAAATGAGGAGCTACTCGGCCTAAAACGCAGGGAACTAAAACAAATTGTCAGTCAACCTACAAGCATTGCTCCCTTGCGCATTCACGTTTAGGGGCACTAAAAACACTACCCTAGAGAGCCTGAAGACAGGGCACCCCACGCCATATTTGAATGAACAACACTCACACTCCGCAGATGCCTCTTCAGGACTCGCATTCTTCGCCGGGATTTTATCGTTCTTTCCTTGCGGGCTCGGAGCTCTAGTGCCTTGAAAACTGGCGTCTCAAATCGCGCTGACAAACCCCAAGAAAACGCTGAACATCGACACCCTCCTTCTGGTTGGGGGGAAAAAAATCCGAAGAGAGTTCGTTAGTAAATTATATCAACTATAACAGTTAAATCCGGTCGATGGGGAGATAGCACAACAGATGTCTTCGCAGCAGGTGGCGATCGATCCGCCCTGGCGCAACGATTTCGAGCAGCTCCGAAGAAAAAAATAGAACCGACGGGACGGCGAGTGCTATGCGTCGCTGTGACACAGAACATGAACAATACCAGCATATAAGGGTCGCTTTTGTTGAGAGCTACAATTTTGGAGCCCAAATGAGAGACTCATCCTTGTAACCAAAGCCATTCTAATTTGAAGCGCGCAGTTTATGTTGTAATTGTAATTCATTTTCCATTTATTTCAATTCGTATACAGAAAATGTCGAAGAGCTTCCATCCTGAAGGCTGTCTTAGGAGGGTTCAAAGGACTGCCCACTCCTTGGAGTGAGCTTTTCTAAGTTTTTAGTTCATCATTCTAAACTTAGTAAATCGTACGCTCAATCCCTTTCTTCATAGACCTTGCTAACAGACAGAAATAATTCATCAAAAAACCACAACCGAAAATATCTGGTGCGACGCATCACACAACACCCCTCCGCCCTTTCTTCGTTTTTAAGGTTTCTGAATCCAAAAAACGCCATTTCAGAAACACTGCGAAAACAGTTAATAAAGTAAAAGACCAGAGTTTGAATTCCATAATTTCTTTCGAGATTTATAGAGAACAAACTGCAATGACATCGCTTATCGTCGAAATGTTGATCATTTACTGTGGTTCAGTCCTAATTTTCCTACGGTTCAAACTTTTAAAGTAAAGCTGTGTCGTTTGAATCCGTCCACACACACACAGAAAAAAAAAAATCGTTAAACCTTTTTTTGTTCATTATTCATTCTGAGTACCACCCAGAGACACGCATTTCGCTACAGTCTGATCTATTTTATTTAACAGCTTTTGGTAGCCCATAAGCATTGCTTTGGTTTTCCCAACGTTGATTTCCATTCCGTGTTCTTCACACCAAATCGCTACTCTTGACAATTCGGAGCTCAAAATATCTACCGTCTCATCGAAGCTCCCGATGTTACAGGACCTGTAAAATTGAAGATCGTCAGCGTATGCCATGTGCCTTCTGAAAATAGGAGACAAGGACAAAGATGTAGTGTAGAGGATGAAGCATAGCGTCGACAACACCGACCCTTGGGGTGATCCTACATCAAGATCTCCCCATCTCGACAACTCGCCATTGTTTCCTTTTACTGCCAGAAGCCTTCGTGATAAATACGATTCAAACCACACTAAGAGTGAGCCCGACACTCCGACAGATCGCAGTATAGACACAAGTATATCTCTTCGGATAAGGTCGAACGCTGCTGAGAAATCTACAAGTACCATAATAATCAGTTTCTTCGAGTCCATCGCCAATCTAATGTTATCCAACATTCCAACGAGCGCCGTCTCCGTACTGAAACCATTCCTATAAGCTGACTGGAAAGGATCTAGAATGTTGTGCCGATCTACATATGCCCGCAGCTCCTGATACACCAGCTTGTCGAAAACTTTACCCATCGCACAAAGCGGTGATATTGCACGAAAATCATTAACAGAGCTCAAAGATTTCGATTTTGGAATGGGTTTAATTATGGCTTTTTTCCATAAGTCCGGGTATACGCCAGTCTGCAGTGATTGATTAAAGGTATGTGTGAGGGTGGGGATGATTGCATCTGCTAGTATCTGAAGGACTTCAACTGAGATCCCATCGGCACCAACTGCTTTTGATTTCACGTTGAAGAGAGTTCTTCTAACGATTTCCTCCGAAAGGGTAGGCATTACGAGGGGCTCGCGCTGTGGCTTCTGGTTGTCGTACCGATTGATGATGTCAAGAGAGGCTGGTCTATTCGAGAAACGGCAAAAATGCTGGCACAGTTCGTCGGGCGAGACCGGAAGTTCAGTCCCTACCTCCTTCACCCCGATACCAATGTTGCGCACGATCTTCCAGAACTCCTTGGAATCTTTGTTTGAGAGAGAGAAATATTGAAACGTTTATTAAGAATTCAGGTGTCCTTTCCTTCAACGATTTGATCATTGAACCAATTCGTTGTAAACGCTATTGTCTTATTATTAAAATGTTACTTCTAAGGTAATAGGGCGTAACACGATCAAACATTTCAAACTCATTTGTCAACTATCACTGTAAGCAACCGCACAATACTCCATTATAGGAAAAGGCAAAAAGTGGACAGGTTTTCTTTCAATAATAATCATGTCTTCTCAATTTATACAGCCCCTTATAGACTCCGTTACATACTCATTGCTTGTTCTTTCCATTTTAATTCGCCATCAACGAACAGTCCACGACTTTGATCTACGTTTTCAAACGAGAGCATTCACAATAACCTTTGAAACGGTATTTACATGGCATCAGCTTGAGAAACCCTGCGATCCAATCGACAATGCTATACGCTTCGCTGCATTGATGAGCAAGCAGTGCGGCTCACACCAATCCACTAGCCTTCATTAGCAATATACCCGCTTCTATCCCTTTTGGGTCGACTTGAATAAATATTTGCTCGTCATCAGCCTAATGCTGGTACTTACAATGTTTGAAGCACGTTGAACTATTATTACCCACCGACTCAATGCCATCTTCTATCTTTAGCTCACGCCCGGTAAGCAAAGACTCAATCCACCTCATCAAAATCTCGCTGACATACATTGATCTCAGAAGGCGACGATTTAATGGATCCAAAGCACGCGTAACATGGTGAGGTGAGCTTTTTATCATAAACGTGAGAACCCAATCTTCCCATAATCCTGGAAGTTGTTTTCACCAACACAAAAAATACAAATGCCCTTACGCAATGCGAAGAACACCGAAAAAATACAAATTAATGGCATAATTTGCCTTTCAATTTAATTATTTAGAGGATCAGTTCAAACAGCAATATGTCTTGAAAGTATTATTGCAGTATAAATTCTTAAATAAGAGACGAAAAAAAGAGCGAGGGACAAATAAGTGCGCTTGAATTAAGGTTGTTTTAATTCAGGAGAACTCAAGACGTTACGAGCAGAACACTCAACTTTTTCCCTTATCACAATGCCTAGTAAACGCTTGGGAAAGTAAAGAAAACAGTCCCAGTTAACACCACCAGTCAAGAAATACATATACGTTTAGATTGTTGGGGACCTACGTATCGATGTTAAGGTATCGCAAGACATTTTCATGACTGTGAGCTTGGTTAATTGGAAAACAGGTTCTCTGAACAACAAAGAAAATTCTCCGATAGCTTTAATTAACGTGTGAAAGGGACTTTCAAAAAGAGACTAAGCGGATAACGTAACATCTGTCCCCACCCAAGTGATCGGAGGTGGACAGTACCAAACGAGGTGTCTTGACGAACGTAACGCACGCACAGTTTGCTCAACTCACTTTACATAACTCCCTTTTAATTCGGTTACTGGAAACCATTTGTCGGGTCGAATGGCCTCATTTGGGTTCTGACTAAGCGCACCTATTCCGGCAAAGGTCAAGGGCACTTGCATTTTAAGATGAAAATACGACGCCGTAAAATATCTCGACGAGAGTCGGATCTCGGAGGCTGAAGAACGCGGAGAAATCGTAAATTATTTTTCTCGATCGAGAGCTCAAGACGCCTTAGATGGATCCACGAAGGCTACGAGCTTACGCCGGTGTCCAGATATTCGTCTGGAACGTAGGTTTATTTAGTAACAACCGATCTGCCTTGCAAATTAACTTGTCCACTGCAGCAAGAGCCACAACTCAGCGCCCAATAAAAAATAAAAAATAGAAAGAAAAAAAATCAGGTGCAAGGAACCGCGTTAGTTTCCATTCGCGGGGCAGAGTTCAGAACATTACCGTTGAAAGGTGGAACTGCGATATTTGTAATGTCGAGGCCAGGAGAGGAGTTCAGCCTATAAAACTCTTTACGATGCACATGCGAGCCTCCTGAATCCCGTCGAGGGCTTTCAAGCGTACACGAATAACCACTGAACACCCGGAAGAAGAAAACTCGCAACTTATTTATCAGACAATCACTGAAGTACTTGAAATCCTAACTCGGAAATGTCATCGTTGGAACAACTGCAGCACTGACCGGACAAAAAATACAACTTTCCTCATTGAACATCTTCGTTCATCGCGAAGTTAGAGACATACTTCTAGAAAACAATACGCAAATACGCATTTTTACTTTCCTTGGCTCCACAAAGTAGAAAGGAAAGTTATGTAATCGGCTGAAAAAAAAAAGTTGAGTTTTCTTCACATCTTTACGTTTCAGACACTTCTGAATCCGAAAAACACTATTTGGGAAAATGGTTTGTCTGTCTGTGGACGATCTTTATAGAAAACCACCGTACCAAATCAGCTCAAACTTGATATCTGGCCCGCAGGATACCGTGGGACGCCAAAATAAGGGTATGAACAAAATCCACCGAAAGTTAACTATAGTTATCATAGTGATCAAAACACCAAATATTTTTTTTTCTCAAAAACGGCTCTAACGATTTTGATTAAATTTTTTATATTGGTAGCTCCAAATATGGCAACTATACCATAAAATTCCCATCTATGGGAAAATGACGAGAGCAGCACAATAAATTACCAAAACTTTAGGCGAAATCGGTTTTAGCGCGATTTTTAGAGAAAACAACCGTACCAAATCAGCTGAAACATGATGCCTAGCCTACAGGTTACCACGGGACGCCAAAATAAGGGTATGGACAAAATCTACCGAAAGTTAACTATAGTTATCATAGTGATCAAAACCCAAAATTTTTTTTCTCAAAAACGGCCCTAACAATTTTGATTAAATTTTTTATGTTCATAGCTCTCAATAAGGCAATGATACCATAAAATTCCCATTCGTGGGAAAATGACGAGAGCAGCACAATAAATTATCAAAATTTTCGACGAAAAGCGTTTTTAGCGCAGTTTTTTTCTTATAAACTCCGCTGGAATTTTTGTAGAATGTTAAAATAAATTAGTATTGTAGTCCAATCCAATACCTAAAGATTGAGTGTTTAAAAACGCTCATGAGATACATGGGGCTCACTCCAGAAATTCTTGAATTTCAACTTTTGCCGTTTCGCTTACTACCAGTTCTAAATACCCCATAGCCCCAAGTACCCAATAGCTCTGCAAAAGTAATTACTATCCTTCTCAAAAAAATTTGTGTTTACAGCCTCATTAATTATCTGTGTACCAATTGCTCAATGTTGGTCTTGCAATGAGTACGAGCAGCACAATCAAATCTAGAACTCTAAGCGCTACCGCTGCCTGCTGCCGTAAACCGTTATTTGACCAAGTTCAAATTAACTGAGTGATAAATGAATTGATTAAATAGAATTAACCATGTACAAAGTGAATTGACGTAGAGCTAAGGAAAGTTGTTGTTTTTTTGTTTTTGTTTTTGTATTTTAACTTTTATTATATTACAATACTATAGTGTTACGATCTTAAGAATAAATAATTGTATACGTACTCAAGCACAGTGGAACATGAGTGAGGGTGGCTGGGAAAGTTATGTGTTGCAACGAACCAGATATTTTAAAACACGTTTATGGGTGCATTTCGGTTAGTACATTCCTTTTAGAGAATGTTTTTATATGTTCAACGCACGTACATATCCACGAAAAGGTATACCCAACAACAACTCTGCTTCCTTCTCTTCCTGTGCCGAGAGGAGTTGAATTAATGTTACTAGCGTATCAACAAAAAAATCACTTCCACTGGAGACAAACTCCGAACTTGAACTAATCCTGAACTTCAGAAATACGCTACTGAATATCAGCTCAGGTTAAAAGATATTATTTTAAAAATACTCTAAGCGCGAGCTACAGAATGTAGGAGGAGACCCTAATAAAACCTGGGAGGTCATCGAGGAAGTTACTGGCACAAAAAGCTCTTCCAGGGCAGTTCCTAAGGTTTGCAGAAGTGGAGAGGAAGACCACCGCCACTGCGTTTAACGCTCACTTTTTTGTCTCAGTCGGGAAGAAGCTTTTCAAGAAAATATCTCGACGTCTCATCACACGCCCTAGGCAGCACACTACGTAGTACACTGTGGAGATTCTGGTTCGAAGGACGATGTTATCTCAGCGCTAAATTTGAATTTGTGGTTAGACCTTAATTTTGAATTCGATTAGAACTAATTTTTCGATTTACACGCGGAATCAGACCCGGAATTGGGGGTAGTGTATGAGTATGAGTGTATGAGTATGAGTTGACCAGTACTAGACACGGGAGGATCCTTGTCCTTTGTCGTCGTTAAGGAGGTTGATGTATCCGTTAGCCAGATTGACAGGATTCCTTAAACCCGAGACGCTTGAAACTGTTCATTTTGCGCTTGGCCCATCGATTGTACAACACGGAATTGTACCCTGGGAATCTGATTCAAGAAATGCTTTGCAGAAAGACCTCTTTCGTGATATGGTTCGAACATTAGCCAGGACACTCAGTTTCTATTTTCAAAAAAAGGCACATGCGTACGGCTGATCATGAAGTCATTTCTACTACTTTCATATTCATAACAAGACATTTCTAATATTCATCAACATTATTCAACTACTTCTTTCTTTCAAATCCAATACTTTTTTGTTCAGGTTAAATATTTCCATTTACTTCCGGAAAACATGAAAAGTGTGTGGTATCAATCTAACTGGAAATCGATTTAAACGAAACTTCTTACTGAAAATTTTGAAAGACTATAGTTCACGTTTAATTTATTTTTATTGTTTGTGGCACCAGTTTTTTCACTGCGTGTGAACTTAGGTTAAACGCATTTTATCCTAGTTAATGCCATGTCCGCTGATGTCGTCCAACATCTACATCGACGTCCTACTATGTCCATCAAGCAACCGCGTAACCTGATAGCTTCCTCTCCCTGAGCATGGTTCTCTACATGGGTACAGTAATTTTCCAGTTTTTTAAAAAAACAGAATTCTATATAAATGTACCTGCTATGAAATTTTATGTATTTACACAGGAGCCTCAACACAGAAATAAACGTAAATAAAAATTTAAAATATCTGGTGCGTTGCAACGCACAACTTCCCTTAGCTCTACAACAATTCACTTTGTACATGGCTAATTCCATTTAATCAATTAATTGATCACTCAGTTAATTTGAGCTTCGTCAAAAAACACGTCACAGCAGCAGGAAGCGGTAGCGCTTACAGTTCCAGATTTTATTGTGCTGCTCGAACTCATTTCAGGACCATTATTGACCAATTGGTACATAGATATTAATGAGGCTGTAAACACAAATTTTTTGAAGAACGATAGTAATTACTTTTGCAGAGTTGTTGGGTAAAAACGTATAGAACTGGAAGTAAGCGAAACGGCAGTAGTTGAAATTCAGGAATTTCTGGAGTGACCCCCATGTATCTCATGAGCGTTTTTAAACACTCACCCTTTAGGTATTAGATTGGACTACAATACCTATTTTTTTTAACATTCTACAAAAATTCCAGCGGAGTTTATAAGGAAAAAACTGCGCTAAAAACGCTTTTCGTCGAAAGTTTCGATAATTTATTGTGCTGCTCTCGTCATTTTCCCACAGATGGGAATTTTATGGTATAGTTGCCATATTGGGAGCTGCCTATATGAACAATTTAATCAAAATCTTCACAGCCATTTTTGAGAAAAAAAAAAATTTGGTGTTTTGATCACTATGATAACTATGGTTAACTTTCGGTGGATTTGGTTCATACCCTCATTTTGGCGTCCCATAGTAACCTGCGAGCTAGATATCAAGTTTGAGCGGGTTTGGTACGGTGGTTCTCTCTAAAAATCGTTCACCGACACACATACACTCACACAGACCCCCCAAACAATGGTTTTCAGACTCATGGGGGTCTGAAACGTCATGATCCGAAGAAAACTCAAAATTCTTTTTTCAGCCAATTACATAACTTTCCATTTTACTTTGTAGAGCCAAGGAAAGTAAAAATAAAGACACTAAACCTAAATAGGCGACATACGCACAGAAAAGATTACAACGAAATAATACATACAATTATTTTCAATCCGGTTGGAAAGAGACTGGATTTTAATCCTCAATAATCGTAAATATTTTGTGAACGAGTGGTTAGTCGAAATGGAGCACGGAGCACATCATGAGACCTTTGGCACCTTTTCCATGAAACTTATTTCCCACAGGTTATCAGATCAACCAGGCTTGGAGTAGCTGAGAAGCCGCAGGCTACCACGAGCACCTGGCTGTATTTAGGTACTTTGAGACCTTTACGGAGCTCGGCATGGTCAATGACATGACTGTGCCCTTGAGCGAGTTCGACAGGCAAACAGAAGAAAGCTTACGGAGGAACAAGTTTCGGCCTCCGAATGGTATTAAGGAAAGAGCAAGTTCTGGGGAGTCGATGAGCGGTGATGTAGCAATAAAACTATCAACATAATACGTCATAACAGCCTCAGTATTGGGCATCTGCGTCACTTGTCAAAAAGATAAGGTTTTGAGTAAAATTAATCGAACGTTGATTAGAGTTGTCCAAACAATAACGATTTTCATTGAAACTTTTGCGACGTGCCTGATGATCAAATGTAACGTTTTATGGTCTTAATTGTTTGGTTCAGTTACGCTTGGGCCTTAGTAGGAAGGAGGGTCTTACTAGGTGTTTTCCCAACTGTTTTCGTTTTAATCCACCGAAGGACTTCCCCGAGGTTGATCGTACGTTCTGTACAATCGTCCACAATGCGCTGAGCTGGGCTAGTGGAATGGACTTCAGCGGATGGAACCGCTCCTCAATGAGCTGCGTTTCGCGAGGAGAATCTTCGGTTTTATTCAGCAGAACCCCTTCGCGTTTACCAGCCCTTGACTTGCGATAGAGTGCCCTACGAACTAAAACATTCACTTACTTTACCTCTGCATCGCTGATGCAAATAACTCTGCCGAATAAAACGTGAAGCGGCGTCATAAGATTTTTTAGTCGATTTTCGAACACGTTTGTTAGCAACGCAGTTGAGGCTTCCAATTTCTTTTCTTCCAAATCCTTCTTTAACCTTCTGGCGGTGCGTTGTGCGCGGCATCTGCCGTTCGAGAGCCGCCAGGTGGAACTGCGGTTTCTTATGGGTGTCGGGCCACCCGTAGTGCAAGTTGAGAGGGTGAATCCATCCAGTTGACTGTGGTGCTGAGCTCAGGGTTGGATTCCCTCCTCACGACATCGGACGCTCTTGAACAACAGGTGAGAGGCGCTTCGCTACTGTCTTCATTCCATACGTCCAGAACATCACAAGTAGCACATGAGGATCGGAACGAATCGTGGCTCATATTTGAGAACGGATATGCACAACAAGGACGACATTATTCGTCATAACTGCTACGAACTAACTCGCCCCCAAGAAATAGTGGCCGCCACTCCCATTTTACACACTCTACCTACTCCCAACTCGTATCATACGAATTTGTTCAACATAACTTGACGTTTCAACTAGAAACAGGTTGCATTTTGGAATTAATAAGGCTGCTGCTACTCATATCACGACCTTCATGGAAAACCAACGTGATTACCTAATCAATGGGACTGTCAACCTGATTTTACTCGGAACAGTTCTGGAATAGTAACATATATGGGGATACATTGGGATAAAAGTTAGTCAAACAAAAGACGTTGCTGCAAATTCCGGAATTTCGGTGGACGCTCTTGATTAACCAATGACTATTCAAATATCTGGTGCGTTGCAACACACAACTTTCCTTAGCTCTACAACAATTCGCTTTGTACATGGCTAATTCCATTTAATCAATTAATTTATCACTCAGTTAATTTGAGCTTCGTCAAAAAACACGTCACAGCAGCAGGAAGCGGTAGCGCTAACAGTTCCAGATTTTATTGTGCTACTCGTACTCATTTCAGGACCATTATTGAGCAATTGGTACAAAGATAATTGATGAGGCTGTAAACACAAATTTTTTGACAAAAGATAGTTATTACTTTTGCAGAGTTGTTGGGTAAAAACGATTAGAACTGGTAGTAAGCGAAACGGCAGTAGTTGAAATTCAGGAATTTCTGGAGTGACCCCCATGTATCTCATGAGCGTTTTTAAACACTCACCCTTTAGGTATTAGATTGGACTACAATACCTATTTTTTTTAACATTCTACAAAAATTCCAGCGGAGTTTATAAGGAAAAAACTGCGCTAAAAACGCTTTTCGTCGAAAGTTTCGATAATTTATTGTGCTGCTCTCGTCATTTTCCCACAGATGGGAATTTTATGGTATAGTTGCCATATTGGGAGCTGCCTATATGAACAATTTAATCAAAATCTTCACAGCCATTTCTGAGAAAAAAAATATTTGGTGTTTTGATCACTATGATAACTATGGTTAACTTTCGGTGGATTTGGTTCATACCCTCATTTTGGCGTCCCATAGTAACCTGCGAGCTAGATATCAAGTTTGAGCGGGTTTGGTACGGTGGTTCTCTCTAAAAATCGTTCACCGACACACATACACTCACACAGACCCCCCAAACAATGGTTTTCAGACTCATGGGGGTCTGAAACGTCATGATCCGAAGAAAACTCAAAATTCTTTTTTCAGCCAATTACATAACTTTCCATTTTACTTTGTAGAGCCAAGGAAAGTAAAAATAAAGACACTAAACCTAAATAGGCGACATACGCACAGAAAAGATTACAACGAAATAATACATACAATTATTTTCAATCCGGTTGGAAAGAGACTGGATTTTAATCCTCAATAATCGTAAATATTTTGTGAACGAGTGGTTAGTCGAAATGGAGCACGGAGCACATCATGAGACCTTTGGCACCTTTTCCATGAAACTTATTTCCCACAGGTTATCAGATCAACCAGGCTTGGAGTAGCTGAGAAGCCGCAGGCTACCACGAGCACCTGGCTGTATTTAGGTACTTTGAGACCTTTACGGAGCTCGGCATGGTCAATGACATGACTGTGCCCTTGAGCGAGTTCGACAGGCAAACAGAAGAAAGCTTACGGAGGAACAAGTTTCGGCCTCCGAATGGTATTAAGGAAAGAGCAAGTTCTGGGGAGTCGATGAGCGGTGATGTAGCAATAAAACTATCAACATAATACGTCATAACAGCCTCAGTATTGGGCATCTGCGTCACTTGTCAAAAAGATAAGGTTTTGAGTAAAATTAATCGAACGTTGATTAGAGTTGTCCAAACAATAACGATTTTCATTGAAACTTTTGCGACGTGCCTGATGATCAAATGTAACGTTTTATGGTCTTAATTGTTTGGTTCAGTTACGCTTGGGCCTTAGTAGGAAGGAGGGTCTTACTAGGTGTTTTCCCAACTGTTTTCGTTTTAATCCACCGAAGGACTTCCCCGAGGTTGATCGTACGTTCTGTACAATCGTCCACAATGCGCTGAGCTGGGCTAGTGGAATGGACTTCAGCGGATGGAACCGCTCCTCAATGAGCTGCGTTTCGCGAGGAGAATCTTCGGTTTTATTCAGCAGAACCCCTTCGCGTTTACCAGCCCTTGACTTGCGATAGAGTGCCCTACGAACTAAAACATTCACTTACTTTACCTCTGCATCGCTGATGCAAATAACTCTGCCGAATAAAACGTGAAGCGGCGTCATAAGATTTTTTAGTCGATTTTCGAACACGTTTGTTAGCAACGCAGTTGAGGCTTCCAATTTCTTTTCTTCCAAATCCTTCTTTAACCTTCTGGCGGTGCGTTGTGCGCGGCATCTGCCGTTCGAGAGCCGCCAGGCGGAACTGCGGTTTCTTATGGGTGTCGGGCCACCCGTAGTGCAAGTTGAGAGGGTGAATCCATCCAGTTGACTGTGGTGCTGAGCTCAGGGTTGGATTCCCTCCTCACGACATCGGACGCTCTTGAACAACAGGTGAGAGGCGCTTCGCTACTGTCTTCATTCCATACGTCCAGAACATCACAAGTAGCACATGAGGATCGGAACGAATCGTGGCTCATATTTGAGAACGGATATGCACAACAAGGACGACATTATTCGTCATAACTGCTACGAACTAACTCGCCCCCAAGAAATAGTGGCCGCCACTCCCATTTTACACACTCTACCTACTCCCAACTCGTATCATACGAATTTGTTCAACATAACTTGACGTTTCAACTAGAAACTGGTTGCGTTTTGGAATTAATAAGGCTGCTGCTACTCATATCACGACCTTCATGGAAAACCAACGTGATTACCTAATCAATGGGACTGTCAACCTGATTTTACTCGGAACAGTTCTGGAATAGTAACATATATGGGGATACATTGGGATAAAAGTTAGTCAAACAAAAGACGTTGCTGCAAATTCCGGAATTTCGGTGGACGCTCTTGATTAACCAATGACTATTCAAATATCTGGTGCGTTGCAACACACAACTTTCCTTAGCTCTTCAACAATTCGCTTTGTACATGGCTAATTCCATTTAATCAATTAATTTATCACTCAGTTAATTTGAGCTTCGTCAAAAAACACGTCACAGCAGCAGGAAGCGGTAGCGCTAACAGTTCCAGATTTTATTGTGCTACTCGTACTCATTTCAGGACCATTATTGAGCAATTGGTACAAAGATAATTGATGAGGCTGTAAACACAAATTTTTTGACAAAAGATAGTTATTACTTTTGCAGAGTTGTTGGGTAAAAACGATTAGAACTGGTAGTAAGCGAAACGGCAGTAGTTGAAATTCAGGAATTTCTGGAGTGACCCCCATGTATCTCATGAGCGCTTTTAAACACTCACCCTTTAGGTATTAGATTGGACTACAATACTAATTTTTTTTAACATTCTACAAAAATTCCAGCGGAGTTTATAAGGAAAAAACTGCGCTAAAAACGCTTTTCGTCGAAAGTTTCGATAATTTATTGTGCTGCTCTCGTCATTTTCCCACGAATGGGAATTTTATGGTGTGATTGCCATATTGGGAGCTATCAATATAAAAAATTTAATCAAAATCGTTAGAGCCGTTTTTGAGAAAAAAATTTGGTGTTTTGATCACTATGATAACTATAGTTAACTTTCGGTGGATTTCGCCCATGTCCTTATTTTTGCGTACCATGGTAACCTGTAGGCTAGACATCAAGTTTCAGCTGATTTGGTACGGTTGTTTTCTCTAAAAACCGCGCTAAAATCGATTTCGTCGAAAGTTTCGATAATTTATTGTGCTGCTCTCGTCATTTTTCCACGAATGGGAATTTCATGGTATAGTTTCCATATTAGGAGCTACCAATATAAAAAATTTAATCAAAATCTTTAGAGTCGTTTTCGTGAAAAACATATTTGGTGTTTTGATCACTATGATAACTATTGTTAACGTTCGATGGATTTTGTTCAAACCCTTATTTTGGCGTCCCATGGTAACCTGCAGGCTAGATATCAAGTTTGAGTGGGTTTGATACGGTGGTTTTCTCTAAAAATCGTTCACACACACACAGACTCACAGACCATTTTCCCAAATAGTGTTTTTCGGACTCAGGAGGGTCTGAAACGTAAAGATCTGAAAAGAACTCAAAATTTGTTTTTCAGCCGATTACATATCTTTCCTTTCTACTTCGTAGAGCCAAGGAAAGTAAAAACACTCACCGTGTAAGCTCATACGAGCAAGAGTTATAGAGGAAAACTGCATAAATATCGATTTTTGTCGAAATATTTGATAATTTATTGTTCTGCTCTCGTCATCTGCCAAATTACGAACCAAGCATTTACGCGCCTTGTGGTAGAGCGTGTGTGTGGCAAGATAATTCTATAGTACAGTCAAGTTAAGAACCGTCCATACAAGTAATCAAATCAAAATAGTTTTAGCCGTTTCTGGAAAAATGAACACCATGATAACTATAGTAAGTTTTGGGACGATTTTATTCATATTTTGACGTCCAACGGTGATCTGCAGGTCAAATACCATGTTTTATCCGATTTGGTTTCGAGGTCGTTCTTTCTTAATCGTGTTCACAGACACACACAGACCATTTTCTCAAATTGTGTATAAGAAGACTTTGGAACGTTGAGATCTGAAGAAAACGGATAAGCAGGAATTGCATAGTTTCGGTTAGTTTGACGGTTGGAGTGGACAGTTATGTAACTGTTACATCACTTAATTCCAAAAAGCTGAGGAAGCAATCCAGTCAACTTATGCATTTTGTTTGACCCTAATTCCACCGAATTCCTACAAGTTTCTCCGCAAGAACGTTGGAATTCCGAGAGCGAACTGAGTTCGAGGACTAATTAATTAGTTTTGGTTTCGGGTTTGGCTGGACGCCTAGTTGCGGTCTGTCGCTAGCGAAAATGTCACCGAAGGCTTGAACGGGCTGCTGAGCACTAAAAGGTCAAGATGTGCCACTCCAGAGCCTGAGGTAATCATGCAGCAAGGTAGACATTCCCCGGTGCCAGTAGCCGCTGAACCGAGGACTTAACGAAGACTTCCACCACATCTTCAGAGCTAGCTGTCCTTGATACACAGTCGTCACCAACCCACAAACTTATCAGTTAATCCCCCACGAAGAGAGAAATGTTTCTGAGCGTCAAATCGAAGAGGAAGAAAAATAAAGAGAACGCGAGATTTTACTTTAAGCCCGAAACCTTTACATTCTTCGTCGGCTCGAGAAATCTCGGCAACAGTTTCGAAATCTAGAATTTTATCAGGTTTTATGTGAAACCGTCTGAGCCCCACTAACATTCAAGTTTCTGGGGACGAGCTTGGATCGGAAACAGCGCCCCTTCTGAATATATTTGAAGGAGAGGGACAACTGAGTGCGGCGAACTGTGGCGGAAGTTGGGCAGTATCTCGTCAACTGAATTCTTCGGGGTCATATTTCGTCTAAGAACTTGTGAAGCATTCATATGCAGAACCGCTGACAAAGCAGCGCTGCAGATACAGGTTTCGTGATAATACAAATCTGCAATGCAAATATGCCAACATGGCAGCGCATTCAATGGTTTCCATGCTCAGTCTGCTTCTCTATACATCTGCAATACAACAAAATGCTAACGGGCATAATCAAAAGCGACATTTTGAAGGAACGAAAGCGGCAGGGAACGTGGAAATGTCGACGCTGCTATGCTGGATGAAATCCCGCAGTAATGGAAGAACAGGTTCTGCAGAGGAACGAGTTGCACGTCAGGGCCGATGGGTTATCCACCTGCACTGCTTCTTTAAGAGACACACAAAGTTAGCAGTATCGACATCACCATGACGCTGGAGTAGCCAATTCCAAGTTCTAACAATACAAAACCAAAACTGACCAGTCTCGATCACTTGAATCAGGCACTGAACCATCGATGTACAAAATATTATGCAGCTTTGATAATAAGAGTGGCGTCTACACGAGTAAAAGTGACTAGTAAAGCAGAATTCGTATACTTCATTTAATCGAGCTTAGGTTGGGTGTATAGTTCAATAACGATGAATAACGTACTAATAAATACAAGATGATTTTAAGCACGGTGCAGGAACGAGCAGGCGGAAGGAAATCGTTTTTCTAGTCACCTTCTAACGTCTTTTTCTCGTTTTCTAATGACTCTTCGTTACTGCAGTCAGAAAGTGGAACTCTACTGTTAAGTTCTACAAGCTCCAAAGGATACACAAAATCTGAAGAACAATAAAAACGGATAACAGAACAGCAACGCCGACTAGTTCCCAGATCGGGCGAGAGAAAGGTAAGTAGTTCAATTAGCGGCTAGTAGCTCCAACCGAGGTGGCATTGTTCGTTTCTTGCGAGCATCTCACTCGTGGATATCGCAACGGTAACGCCCTGCCGCTTCAAGTTGCGGAAGAGTTCGTTACCCACATGAGAAATTCCTTACAGTTATCACTTAAGAAAATGAGGATCTAGCGCCACTACCTTTTTCAGGTGAAAACTTATGTTTGTAATTACGAACCGCTGGTGATCCTGAAGTTGATGTTATTTAGATCAGAACCTTCCTCAGTTGTCGAATGAAGGCCTGCAGCAGACCACAAGCTACGTCGTACGTTCTTGTCGTCTAACCGACCATCTCAGGTTCACCAAGCGATGAAATTGCGACGATAGGCTTGAAACTGGTTGAAAATTTCCCACCAACAACGGAGATGCGTGAATGGTGAATGTAAGGGGAAGTGTTGGTCGGATGTTCTCTGTAGAGTGGATGACAAACTACCTTACAACATAAAGCGAATGGTGAGTGTGCGATTCAGCGATTCAGGCAGAGTGGATGGCTGAGGTTAATCTCAAATAACGGGTAACCAGATACTTAAGATGGTCCGACCTGAAATGAGTTAAGTCTTTTAGTGTTCTTTCGATTCGTAGGGGCGGATTAAGTTTGGTCAAGTGACCATTCTGAGTTCGGGAAATATTTTCGTTCGAGTGGGTCAACGAGAGAGAGCTGAACGATGCTTCCTGCCTGTTGGGTGAGATAGAGAAGAGAAAGAAGGGGCAGAAGATAAAGAGAGTGGGGCAGAAAAAAGGAGAGGGAGAGAGAGAGATGGAGAAGATGTAACAATTGATAACATTTCGCTGCAATTCATGTTTAGGTGATAAATAAGCTGCGAAAAAACATGAAACGGAAATAAACAACATGAAGTCAATTTGGTCGTAAATAATTCTGTGGCTAGACAACATAGAATCATGGAAAAGAGAGGCGAAATTACAAACGAATGAAGAAATTATATTCGAATGGTAAAATCGTGAGTGAGTACTGTATTGTACTGGAAATTCACGACAATGTTCAGAGTAACGAGACTGGATGTCCCTGTGACACGAATTTAAGTCTAACGATAATCAAACTAACGTTAAAGTACAGACAAGAGACGAGTGAACGAGTTCTGGAGAGCACGCACTGGGGACAATCAGGTAGCAAAGCGAAGGATGATAAAATAAGGTGAGAGGAGATGTAGAAAAACCCACTGAGCCATTGAGAAAGATATAATGTGGGAATTTGCGTCGTCCGCACTGCATATACTAACCCTTGGGTTCAGCCAGGCTTGGAATATCGCAAGAATGAAGTGGCATGGTTGGTAGTCTTCGCGGTTGTATGATCAAAGGACTGATGAAAACCCAGCAGTTAGAGCAGTTCGGCATCAAAAACTCCGTTTGCGTTGACAAAATCGTCCTGTTTGACCTAACGTTCACTTCGAACTCAGCCCAATTGGTTCTCACCTGCCTGACTGAACTGCTTAGCACTAGTTAAGTGATGAAACCACCCATGTTACTGTTCTCTTGCCTACACTAATTAATTTGTTTTGTTTTCTTTCTTGTTGTTTTTGTTTGTCAAATAACGCTTCAATAATATGACTTTAATGTCTAATAATAACACGCAAGTAACAACTGCTAAGCTTCGCGTTTACAAATTATTCTCAGCAGATTGTTCTTCTCTCTCTTATGCTCACATTTTCCTTTTGAAGTTTTTATTTAGATATCACACAATCAAATTTTCAGTTTTTCATGACTTATTCAGTTGCCAAATTATAACACAGCTATTTACATGTTATAATATCTCGACAAGGGATAATCCATTCATGCCTCCTCCAAAAATGAGGACTGCCCTTCTGAGTGACAGCTTGGGTTATTTCTTGATAAACCATTAATTCCACAACGTATCGTGAATTGGTAGCAACTTGAGCGTGATGAGAGATAGTTCGCTGGGTTTCTTCAATTATAACCTGTACGTAGTAACTTCCGGCAAGAATCATATGAGGTAAACCTGGTTGAGTGGTAGAAAGGGACAACGTGGAACCTGTTGACAGCATAACTTGTTGACCTTCAAGAGTGTTATTAATATCACCCGGAGATGAGCAGTCGAATTTCTAAACTTTGCTCTGCGGGTAGAAATCGCTTAGTGCAAAACTTAGAAAAATAGGTAAAGAGAAACGCGTGGAATTCAGCGTACATAATGAGCGACCATAATTCAGTGTCTCCTCTAACCACACACAGTCAACTTATTGATCATAACGGAATAAAAATGCTAATATTCATAGAAACACTCTGGACGAAACGACGAAACCGTTATCATAAAACACATTGTTTAGGTTACCGGATCAGTTGTAGAATAGATAGAATTTTGTGAGAACTTAGACAAATATTGTCATATTTACATGCTAATCAATAGCACCATACGTCCGAAATAGGGTAATATACGCATTAGTGACTGGAGCGCCACACACATTTATGTGCGCTCATTAATTGAAACTTTTCTGTAAATCTGGCGATTGGGACTGACTGCCCTATGAACGATGAGAGGTTCTTGGTTATTTTCGAACCTTCGCGTCGATCCCTTTACAACGTGACGCATAAATAACATGCGCTACTTACGTAAAACGACGTACAACAGCTCAAGAATAACTTCAACGCACCTGAAATAAACACAAACCACACGTTAGAGAGAACGCGACACGTACATCTGCCACATCAATGAAATACATAAAGCACTTACAAAAATAGGATCATGTTTACAGAACAGGTTAGTCGTGCACTACACAAAATATTACACAATGGTTTATTATTCTCATGAACAGCTTGACCTAGTATTACTGCTCCGAGACCCATCCTATTCGATTCAGCATCGAAAAATACTAACCATACGAAACATGACCTGACTGCAATGGAACTACGGAAACTAAATATTCCCCTGGCGCCAGGCGCCTGTAAACGTCAGTAGGCATTTATGATCCGATGGAGGGGTGTGCGGAGGAAGTACCTTCGGGCTGTCGGGCAAAAAGAGTCGAGGAAATTGGGACGGGAGCTTCCAGCGAACCCTCGCTCGGCAATTGGCAGGACGTTGCGAGTCCAAAGGGCGTTGCGAGTCGAGCGGGCCTTGAAAACGATACGAAACACGGCGAATTTGCGATTATACTGCGTTGCGTTAATTTTTTTAACCATTTTTTGCCCATAACAACCATGGGCTTCAGAGCATTAATGCTCCGAGACCCATCCTGTTCGATTCAGCATCGAAAAATATCATAAAGAAACCCAAAAAAAGGTCGAAAAGAACTGAATCGTAATATTAAAATAAACGAAAGTATCTAGAAAAAACTGAATTTTAATATGAAAACATGCACGCTAAATACTAATATCAAAATTTAACCAAAAATCTATGAAAAAAACCAAAATGAGAATGAAACGAAAGAATCTAAAAACATTGAATCGTATTAAAACCAAAACGTCGGGGAAATTGGAACGGGGGCGCTCGAAGCGAAAGGCGAAGTGGCGGCGTCGTTGGGAGGAAAGCGAGCCTCGAGCGCAGTTGCTTTTTTAATGAGACGGGCGGGAGCGAGGGAGTTCAAACGGCGAAACGCTGTAGCTCCCGCGTTGTACTGCGTTTCGTTAATTTTTTTAACCGTTTTTTGCCCATTACAACCACGGGGCAATTGGCAGGACGTTGCGAGTCGAGCGGGCCTTGAAAACTATACGAAACACGGCGATTTGCGATTATACTGCGTTTCGTTAATTTTTCTAACCATTTTTTGCCCATAACAACCATGGGCTTCGTCCGATCGGATTGCCGAGATGGCGGGCACAACTAGATACCAAATGGGATTTTTGTGCGAAAGAACGAATTTTTCAGACCACGTTAAAGGCACAAAACGGCCCGGACGGCGGACGGACATTGCAGATTTGGAATTCAGAATGAATAATAAACCAAAACGACACCTCTCCAAGCCTTGTCCATGTTTTTTCAATCACATTGCTCTCAGCTCCCAGCACAAACCTTCAGCTCTAAGTCTTACTATGTTTAGCCAAAAATAAAACCAGTTCAGAACGATCACCTGCTCAAGTACCGGTTCGTGTGTGGTTACACATTTTTATTCTACTTTTTCTGCACTACGCTTGAACTTAAATCAGTTTAATTCTTCTCTAGAAAGAATACAGTCCTGGGATAGGTTATTACCAGGCAAGTTGAAGTGCTACACAAGCCAATAATCATCTCCTAATATCCAGCAGAAGAACGGTTTCGTGTTGGCCGCAATTACTAAGGCCTACGCCCACTGGAGATTGATTAAACAATCAAAGTGAAGAGCGAACACAGTTCCATTGGTCACAGGCCCATTCGAACTGCTTCCTTGTGATCAACAGCGACATAACCCCATACCTTAAACATTTTCCTCCCCCCCCCCCCCGGTATGGAGATAATTGTGCTGTTTTTCGACAGTAATATTAAATAGGGTGAGTCGCCGAAGCCGTTTATTTAATTGACTGTTAATTGTATTTTTGTCCCATCATTGCTGATCTCATATTTTCATTTCACTCGATTCGAGCAATGAGGGGTTCATACATGAAAATAAGGAGTCATTAAGTCTTCATTCAATACATCCAAAAGGACTGTATTAGCAATTACCCAGCTAGCCAATCTGGTTTGGGCCCTTGCTAGGAAACCAATTTCAAACCCCGAAATTCACAGCCTCGATTGAGGTTAAAAAAAACCAACAAGATTTTGAGAAATAAAGATGCCCTATAATTCCAAAACAGCGTACACCTTAACAAAACGGTAATGATGAATGGGCTGAAATCATGACGCTGGGGTCATGTAAACTGAATGACAGCAGATTAAGTTATTTGGAAGTGCGATAAAAGTCGCAGAATGAACGTGATCTCCTGATAGGGGAAAGTTGAGTACGCGTCGCACTAAATATTTTTCAAAACTTCACAACTAAAAGGGAAGTCCGTTAGAAATCGTTTCATCTTGTTCAGTTGTTTAGGCTCCGAGTCGCTCACCTCTTTCCTGAATTGAACGCGTAAGACGAGTTCTCTGAGAAATGTAGGCCGCCTTCGTATACACGACGCACAACCGCGTGTTTTCCAGACCATAAACCCTTATTTTCTAGTCGGTTAGTGATGAAGAACCGCACTCAAGTTGTGTAAGTTTTGTAACGCCAGGCATCACCAGGGAGCCTCACAGTGGGCACCGAGCAATGAAATTGACGCCGCTGCTCGTAAAAACATTAAAAAAGGGCAGTGGGAAGTAAATAAGGATGAACGGGGCACTCTCGAGTGATTTCATTTATTATGGACTAATGAAGAGGGGAATGGGGGTGGGGGGAAGACCTTAGTTTTGTTTACTCAGATGGCAGAAGACAACCAGCCGATGTTTTCCTTCCACGCGAGTCAATAAGCCTCCAGCTTCTTGCGTCTCCAGCCCTCCATGTAGCGGCAGTGCAAGGAATAACGAACAAGAAATCTATAAATACCGCCCTCAGGAGTCCCTCCAATTACTGCGTTCCGTAATAAGACGACGCCGAGATAGTCATCGTGAAGTATAAAGAAAGTTCTGAGCCTCTCGTTCGCCATCACATGAGAAAGAAGGAGAATTAAAAAAATAAATGAATAAAAAAAAGACGGGACGAAATGACGAAGAAGAGCAGTATTGGGAAGGTGCAGCACAACGTAGATCAGCCCTTGGATTCAAGGCCAACCGCAGAAACGACGGGTCATCCATGTCGATCGACGGCTCCTCAACATTTGATTGTGGTTCTGGTTCCGACGTTGCACTTCATTCTTCGAGAAGCAGATCGACCGAAACAAATAGTGTCCGAACCCACAATCAACTTCAGTATCATTTTCTACAATCGGTTTTTTTTAAACTCGATATTTCAAAAGTCCTATGAGTCATCGACGGCCCGCACTGCTAACTAAATCTCCTCGTGTTAACATGCAAGTGGCGAAATGGATAATTTGGACAGTACGACGACAACATTGGACCTTCGTACAAAAGAAACACGTGTCGAGTAAATCAATGATGTACTAGAATACAAGCTAGGCGATAATAGCGCTGAAGAGCAATACAAAGTCACGCACACGATCCAAAAAGAAAAATAACCTAAAATATCTGGTGCGTAGCAACACACAACTTTCCGCCACCCCCGTAATTTCGAACACCACCTACATATGCGGGCGCTATATCTTCGTTCAACGCATTTTTACAGGAACATTTATAAAGAACAAAATGTAGGGAATAGTTAGCTGAGAGTACTCCGAATGTTTGATCGAAATCGTTAGAGCCGTTTTTGAGAAAAGTGGAATACCGATAAATTAATATTCGACAAATCTCCTTTTCTGAGTTAACTTGGCATATATCTCCGTTCAACATATATATACAGAAATATTTATGGAGAACGAAATGTGAGTATGTGACTAAAAGACACTACACTAGGATTTATGATATCTGGTGAATAAGTTACCCTGAAATTTACGGAAATGTTAGAAAAAACGTTATTTTCGACACATTTTCATTTTTATCTCTGTTCAATGGACTGTCTGAGGGACATTTATTGAGAACAATATGTAGGTATTAACTATTTGGATACATCTTGAAAGTTTGTTGATAATCGTTGGAGCCGTTTTGCCAAAAAGTGCAAAAAACGTATTTTTTGTTCATAGGCCTATATCTCCGTTCACCGTATTTTCATGGAGATATGTATGGAGAAGAAAAGTTAGATATTGATCAGTAGGAGATAATTTGAAAGTTTAATCAAAATCGTTATAGCCGTTTTCGAGAAAAATGTAAAAACCCTAGTTTGTGGTACATTTTCGTGCCCCCACCCCCCTTCCCATCGGCCGAAATCGTCCATAACCTTAACCACGCGCCGAAATTAGGTTTTTTAGACTCAGTAGGCCTCAAAACGTAAAGATCTGAAGAAAACCCAAATTTTTTTTTGGGCCGATTACTATACTTTCCTTCCTTTCGGGTAGCGGAAAGTAAAATTGGTCCTTATACTTGAATATATTAAAATTTGAAGGTATGCGGTAATACTCGTTCAATAATTAAATGAATCATCTGTTGGAAATCGTCGAGGTTTCATAACTATTAGTTGAAGGAAAGATTTTTGAATGATATTCAGCGGAATTGATACTGATAAAGTGGTTCCTCCCCATCCACTCCCATGCAATAACCCTAGAACTGATAATGCTCAGTACAAATACTTCTTAAGCAGTATTTAAGGTTTCCGTCTCAAAGCATCCCAGTAGTTCATGAAGTTCCTCCCGAACGACCCTTAGTAGTTCATTAATAAGCTTTAATTCATTAACTGAGCGCAGAACGAGTGCACATACAGGAACCGGGTCAGTACCACAAATAACTGCTACTTGTCAGACTGAATAAGACCAGTAGAAGCGAGGGGGAATGACGTGGAGAGTTCTCGTACAATTACGTAAGTAATCACACGCAAGAGCTGTTATCAATGTATAATTAGAGCAGGGCGAACGGTTTTATTGAGTTGAGTTCTCCAATAACCTGAATATCGTTATTCTTGAACCTTCTTTCTAAGTCTAGATGTTTTCGCAAACGCTGACGGTGTAGCGGAACGGTGGATACGTGACGTGTAGAGTGGCCACACACAATACGCTATAGAGTAATTAAAACCCTTCCGAGATCAACAGGGTAATGCAACACAATTGATGCCTCACACGCAGCAACGTTTCAAAAGCCGCCTTAAAGTCCTCGGCGGAGGCACAGGCGGAGTCCAGTGGCACGAAGGCCAGACGATTTTCTGGCTGTCATAAGTTTCGACGACAGGATGACGTTCCCTCGTGCGTCATTAACTTCCGTCGTCGTGCTCCTCTTGTGCTCACATAATGGCTTCCTTTTTTTCCCAGCTGCTCCCTGAACGGGATTAAACGATCATCCGGATTCCATCTCGCTCACTTTGACGCAGTTGCACCGTGCTCTACAAAACGACGGTATTGACAGCCAGCAAATGTTGACGAGACTTTTTCTTTCAAATTGACAATCGGTAGCTCTTCCCGAAAACGTTTGCCTGCATTGGCGATTAATTAGGGATAGTGTGTGCTCACTCTAATTGGCTGTCAAGGTCGCCCCACTAACATTCGCGAGACGTCGTTTCAGGTTCAGCGACAAATTACTATCACATTTCTAATTATGCCAATACATTTGTAGCCTCGTCGAGCTGACGCATACGAGAACGACAAATTGAATTTGTTACATCCTTGTGCTAAAATCGATCGTGAAAGAACGCAGCAAATCGTTACACAACGGTTTATTATTCTCTTGTACTCTTACATGATTAGGAGCTATCCTATTCAATCCAACGTTGAAAAATATTGAGCATATAACATGGCGACTTCAACAAACACCTCTTGAGAACCATCCCATTCGATTCAGCATCGAAAAATACTAGTAAGCGATACGAAACATGACCTGACTACACAGGAACAACAAAAAATTAACATTTTTCCAAATCCAAAAAACATTTTCTCCTGTGTCGCGAGCATGTAGTACGACTATGGTAAAATATAGTTAGTATACAGACGGTAGAGAGATAGCTCTTCATTTGCGAGGAGGTGGAGTATGAAACAAAGTCCCTTTCATAGCATCGATGTTCTGTGATCCACAGAGAGAGTGTGAGAGTGAGAGAGACCACGATTGACAGTTCAACTACATCGATATTAGGGTTGATTGAATGGGTGACATTGATGATCGACAGGGTTAACACGAAGAGTGGTTCATTCACGTTGAATAACATAAGTTGTATTTAAACTGCTATTAACGCATGCCGTCCTGAAGTAGTTGGGACGTGCACAGGAGTGACGCACCAGCCACTTTCACATTCAGGGACTCGACAGTCGTTCACGGCGAAACGGTTTTCTTCAACAAGTAGAGTAACAACTAGATGACATAACAGTACAGTTTCATACCAATAAGCTTATCATTAAGACCTGCGTGATAATCATCAGATACGGTCTCCGTTTAGCTGGAGAAGCTGCTTTCGGACTCGCTCACCGTTCCGTTTCCTACCATCCGTTTCTTTTGTTCCTGTTCGTTTCGTCACGAATATTTATAAAACAACTTTCTCTCTGAGAGGCTTCAATTCTACGAGCCGTCTTCAAGTGACACTTAAACAAATCGCCTTTGACGCGCCTGAGCTCAGTATTTCACGATCACCCATGTCGGGCAATAAAGTGAACAATGCTTCTTTAAATCGTCAGCATTGTCAATAGCACGTTAGAGGAGACTAGCCGGAGCGGAATGAAAAACAACCTGGGGATTCACAGGCCTGCAGGGCATGGTATAAACCGAGTCTCATGTATAAGCAATGACCACACAGGAACTGTGTACAATGGAGCTGATAATTTCTTCGATGAATGCTCTTGACGCTTACTGCGAAGACAATCGCCATGAATCCGAGCAAACTCGGCAGAAGTTGAGTGAGTGATACTGGCACACGTGCTTCCTAAAAAGCCCATGACCACAAGTAAGTGCACCCAGATGTGCTAACCAAAGAACTTCTGACAGAAGAGAAGGCCAATGTCCCAGTGAGTAACGTCGTCTGTGCACTTACTCGGCCATGGAATCATCAACTTGTCCAATGGAAACAGGAAATACGTGGTGGGACGCTTCACACAGCATTCCTTAGGCCCTCGTCCATTTAACGATTTTTATTCTTCGAGCAACTACTAAAATCAGTTTTTAATTAATTTTATATGAATTGGGTACAACGTAGCTCAACGTTCTACATTTAAACTGGTGGCGCTTTTGTTTCTGGAACTTATGAATGTGCTCCTATTTATTCCAAGTCCATTATCGAGCAACCACTGCACAAGCTATTCATGCTCCTATCATTGATTGCTCGATAATGGAAAATTGGATATAAATAAAATTAAAATGATTAGACGGCAAAATATCTGGTGCGTTGCAACACACAACTTTCCTTAGCTCCACGTCAATTCACTTTTTACATGGCTAATTCTATTTAATCAATTCATTTATCCCTCAGTTAATTTGAACTTGGTCAAACAACGCTTTACGGCAGCAGAAAGCGGTAGCGCTTACAGTTCCGGAATTTATTGTGCTGCTCGTACTATTGCAGGACCATTATTGAGCGATTGGTACACAGATAATCAATGAGACTGTAAACAAAAATTTTTTGAAGAAGGATAGTAATTACTTTTGCAGAGTTATAGGGTAAAAACTTTTAGAACTGGTATGAAGCAAAACGGCGGTAGTTGAAACTCGGGAATTTCTGGAGTGGGCCCCATGTATCTCATGAGCGTTTTTAAACACTCACCCTATAGATATTGGATTGGACTACAATACCAATTTTTTAAAAACATTCTACTAACATTCCAGCGGAGTTTATAAGGAAAAAACCGCGGCAAAAACGCTTTTCGTCGAAAATTTTGATAACTTATTGCGCTGCTCTCGTCATTTTCCCATGGATGGGAATTTTATGGTATAATTGCCATATTGGAAGCTACCAATATAAAAAATTTAATCAAAATCGTTGGAGCCGTTTTTGGGAAAAAAAATTTGGTGTTTTGATCACTATGATAACTATAGTTAACTTTCGGTGGATTTTGCCCATACCCTTATTTTTGCGTCCCATGGTAATTTGTAGGCTAGACATCAAGTTTCAGCTGATTTGGTACAGTTGTTTTCTCTAAAAACCGCGCTAAAACGATTTCATCGAAAGTTTTGGTAATTTATTGTGCTGCTCTCGTCATTTTCTCACAAATGGGAATTTCAGGTATAGTTATTTTATTAAGAGCTACCAATATACAAAATTTAATCAAAATCATTAGAGCCGTTTTTGAGAAAAAAAATATTTGGTGTTTTGATCACTATGATAACTATAGTTAACTTTCCGTGGATTTTGTTCATACCCTTATTTTGGCGTCCCATGGTGACCTGTGAGGGAGATATGAAGTTTGAGCTAATTTGGTGGTTTTCTCTAAAAATCGTTCACAGACACACATGCACACACACACACAGACCATTTTCCCAAATAGCGTTTTTCGGACTCAGGAGGTTCTGAAACGTAAAGATCTGAAGAAAACTCAAAATTTTTTTTTCAGCCGATTACATAACTTTCCTTTCTACTTCGTAGAGCCAAGGAAAGTAAAAATAGATGAGTAGTGGGTAGAAGCAAGCATGGGTGACCTCTTCTGAGGCTTACTGGGGTCCTTCCAAACCTCAAAGAAGGCACAAAGTCCAAGCTCTCTTGATCTGAGATGAGAAAACGCCGTAAGTGCCAAAAGATGGGGCCATCTGGTCTTAAGGGTTGTTCGATCCAAACACGGTACCACGGCGGCCTTGCGCAGGTGCATTATGGGTTAGGACCACATTAGGTGGCTGCCTCCACAGGGCAAGGTAGGCAGAACGAAGCAATCCAATTCCTCAAACTCGTAGCAGCCGTTCATGAGAACAAACATATTTGGGGTTTTGGCCACTATGATGATACAAGTGAACTTAGGGCCTGTAGAGCGCGGAGTTCTAATCGAATCTAGTTCAAGTAGAGAAAATGGCGTTAAGTGATGGAGTTTGCGACCAGAAGGTAAAACGAATTGCGGGTGGGTCATTCGCAGATGTTTCAACGCACAAAACACGAACGAAGCAGAATTCTTTTCATCCCATGTTTTGCCATTCGCTCTTCCAAAGGAAACTCATTCGGGGTGGGACTGGCTCTCTTTCCCTTCTCATCAATTTACCACTTGCTGCCTCTTCAACGTTGACGCGGCAATTGAATTATATCGTTGTCAGGGCTCCCCGTTCGTGTGACTCATTTCGTTCGCAGGACAACGAGTTTGCGAGGAGACCACCCGGACCATTCGCCCTTATATTTCCTTCGTACGATCAGCTTAGGGAAGTGGACGATTTTGCCATCAGAATGCGAGAAGTTCAAGCTATCACGCGCGATTTACACGTCATTGGTGAATATATTGCGCACGAATGTGGATGTGTTTTGGAATTCGATCGCCTGAAGCTTTAGCACGAGGCCCATCAAGAACATTGTTGCTGGATTTTTCAAATAAGTCAAGAAGTTCTCGAGAATATAAGCAGTTTGAAACAAAGACACAATTCTCACATTTTGAGATTCACTGCCTCGTGCAAGACTTCGCTCCTTTCGATCTCACATTCATCAGCAGGTACTACTACTATCCACCTTTCACTAGAGTCGCTGTGTTTCTCCAATTTATTCCAGAGCTAACCACCCTAAAGCTGGTTAGCTCCTACTGGAAGCAATAAGTCTCGTTTCGAGGAACCTTCTAGCTGTCCCAGTTACGTTCCAGTCAATTTTAATTCAAATTCTAAGTTTAGTTGTCAGAAAAGTGGCACCAACTCGCACACGGACTTCACGCGATGCACGCGTCTCGAGACAGTGAGGAGCTCAGCCGTCGATCTTGGCTATTATGAATGTCCCGATACAGAGGCGTACTATCATTCGAGTACCAATTATAAATTACCGACCGCGTCAATTATTATTTGTCGACATCCGCTAGAAAACAAAAGTGACACGAATAAAAGCTAATCAGGACGAGGGCAACAAAAGAATTGATCATGTTGAAATTAATGAATGCATCGAATTAGAGCATTGAAGTAGTGTTGGCATTAATTCAAAGGAGTTGACCGAATGTTGCGCCCCTGAGCTACAGGAATGCGGTGAGAGTTGCGCGTTGAAACAAGATAAGAAAATCAATTCATTTGACTTGTCGCCACATATTGATGAAGTAAATGAAAAAATTCGGACGCATAGCGCATTAGCATATATTAGACGATGTGACACCGAAGACCTTGAAGCTTTGCGTTGGAAAGAACCACAACATCAAATTACGAAATAGAATGGACAGACAAACTTAGACTTTCATTGGTGTAGAGGGAGGAAGGGGAAGGGAGAGAGAGAGAGAGAGAGAGAGAGAGAGAGAGAGAGAGAGAGAGAGAGAGAGAACCGAGAGATGTATATCGATGAAAACTATAGGCTATTTCACGGATTTTCCCTAATAAATCCGCTTCAGTTCTAAGAGAAAACCGCACTGGCATCCAGTAAGTCTGATTTAATAAACGTTATAAGGTGATGGAGAACTGCATGTGATAGACTCAATGCCCGCGAGGTTTAACTTCGTGCTACCCTTTCGGGTACTCATTCATGAGCGATCCAGGTGGGAAGGGGGAGCTCCCACTTTCGAAGCTGGCGCCCTGGTATACTACACTGATGGCTCGGTGCAGGGTGGCCTTGCAGGGGCAGGCATCTTTGGGCCGAGAGTCAGGGCAGCGATCCCATTGGGGTCGCTGGTCACAGTGTTCCAGGCAGAGGTAGCTGCAGTGACAGTCTGTGTGCAGCGGCTGCTGCAGAGGGGACCGAAGCGGCAGAGAATCTACATAATGGTGGACAGTCAGGCCACTCTCAAGGCCTTAGCCTCATACTGTCTTACATCACGGCAGGTGTGGGAGAGTCTGACTGGACTGAAGGCTCTAGCAGAGGACAACAGTGTAACACTGTGTTGGGTGCCAGGGCATCAGGGTAAAGAGGGAAACAAACGGGCCGATAGGTTCGCTAAGAAGGGATTAGCGCAGATCCTACCAGGTTGGGACTACCTGGAGCCACCTACGTGGAGAGGTTGGCAAATGGGAGGACCGGTGCAGGGCTGCTCATTGGCAGGGGCTGCCCGGCCTTAGACTGTCAAAACTCTTCATCCGGCTCTCCAGAGAGAGGTCCAAGGAGGTGCTTGCACTGGGGAGGAAGGATATGAGGATCATATGTGGCCTGTTCACAGGTCACTGTCCGCTGAGGTACCACCTTGCAAATATTGGCAAGTGCGAGGTACAGGTATGCAGGTTCTGCGAGGTAGGGCTAGAGACGGCAGAGCATGTGCTGTGCGTATGCGATGGACCCCCGGCATCGCGCCGTTCTGTGTTTGGGAGGCTCTTTCTTCAGCCCGAAGAGGTGGCAAATGCAGAACTTGCGGATATCCTCCGCTTTGTGCGGGGGTGGTGGCGGCGCATATGTGACGTCACACCAAGTGAGACCAGTGCCGTGGGGCCTGGAGGTGGTGCAGGGGGGGCCATGATCTGAGGATCATGGACGCCCTTTCAATAGGCCCGTTTGTGGCTGCAGTGAGGGTATTGCCTGCATCCACCGTTGTATTTAAAAAAAAAAAAAAAAAGGTGATGGAGACTGTTCTTGATTAACACGTTTTACAGCGTTGTCTCTATAAATTCTATACGGTAACGTACACATTACAAAAAAAACCGAACAATTTTTGCTCAACGTTTTTCGGTAACTTCTGCTTTGATTCCAACTAATTGACGCTAACGTTTTCGCAAAAACCACGGTGGGAATTCAACAGACGCAAAACACCAAATCACAATTCGCAAGTATGAATACGAAGACCTTCCGCTGATGTACGATCAACCTGATAGAGATAAGAACACTTGGAAACACGATCCAAACAATTCCCAACTTCACGCGATAGCGAGGAAAGTTGTGGGATGAGTCGCACATTAGGTTTTTACTATCCTTCGCTGTACGCAGTGGAAACGGAAACAACTTTTGGAGTTCTCTTCATATCTTTACGTTTCAAAGGTTTTGGTGTCTGAAAAATCTAAAGAAAACTCAATGTTTTTTCTTCTGTCGATTACACAACTTTCATTTTCACTTCGTGGAGCCAAGGAAAGTAAAAACGGTGCGTGTGCGTATTTAAAAAAAAAAATCGGCTGAACCAGATCGACTCACACGTTCAATGTTGTATTCAGCGCATTCAGGTCACCCATCATAGGACGCCAAATAAAGAAATAAGCAAAAGTTTTCGAAAACTAACTGTAGTTAACGTAGTGATCAAAAACAGGAAATTCCGTTTTCTCAAACACGGCTGTAACGATTTTGAATTTGCGGTATAGCGAGCTCCCAATAACTCGACAGTACTGTACCTATTTCATCCGTAGAATAATGACGAGAATAGCACAATAAAATGTCGAAAACCAATGTTACCGCAGTTTTTTTCCTCTTAAATTCCGCTCGAATGATCCAGAACCCTCCAAAAAATATGGGGAAGTAGTCCAATGAGCTACCTATACGATGATCGTTTAATAAGGGCAATAAAATAATTAGGAACTTCGAATTCAAACTACCTCCATACGTGACATTTATCACAGTTTTCATCAAATAATTCCAAAGTAGAAAACACGATCCTTCTCAGGAAAATCATGTTGACAGTCTCGTGAATTGCTTGTGCAATGATTGCTCAGTATGAGTTGTGGTTGGAGTAGGGACAACACAATACGGTCCAGAACCTTGAACAGCGCTATTTTACTAGAATGAGCGCGATGGAGATGCATGCAATCGGAATTTAATATGATGCGGTTGGATGACAACGGGCTGTCTTTGAACATGAGAAAACAATGTTCACAAAGCACGCTCTCCAATATTTTGCGAATTTTAATGCGGTTACTCGAATTATGCAACTTAGATGGGCCTGTTCTCAAAATAGTCGAAAACCGCCTCCGTCTAACCATCAGGGTTGATTTCAGGGGTATGTAAGAAAGATAAACCACTTCGATCAATTGCGGTGGTCTGTGGTTCGTTGTAACAATTTTTCTATTTACTTTTTTCTAACAAATGTAATCCTAACTTAGTTATTATTCGTGCAATTTAGCGTTTTGTACGAATTTATTTTCATTACAAATGAAAGTCCTACCTATGCTTCTTATGTATGTAGGCTGTGCCTGTGCTGTTCCATGAAGCATGGTGAGCAACGTTGCGTCTGGCGGCTACTTATTGCAGTTTTCAGGGCTTTGAGACTTCGATGAGTTACCAAAATTAAATTGGACTCCTATAGAGCTCCGTTTGGTCGCATTGGACTGGAACTTTAGTTTCAAATGCGTTTTTCGCGAGGGTTTTTTTGGTTAGAGAGAGCTTCGTTGGTGTTCAGGTGTGAATATGCTTGAAGCTATAAAGGGGGGTAGGGGGGCTTTGGAAAATATCTGGTGCGTAGCAACACACTACTTTCCGCCACCTCCTTCAAGTTCGAACACCAACTACATATACGGGCGCTATATCTTCGTTCAACGCATTTTTACAGAAACATTTATGGAGAACAAAATGTAGGGACTAAGTTGCTGAGAGTATTCCGTACGTTTGATCGAAATCGTTAGAGCCGTTTTTGAGACAATTGGAATACCGATAAATTAATATTCGACAAATCTTCTTTTCTGAGTTAACTTGGCTTATATCTCCGTTCAACATATATATACAGAAATAATTATAGAGAACGAAATGTTGGTATCGGTGACTGAAAGACACTCCATTAGAATTTATCACATCTGGTGAAGCAGTTACCCTGAAATTTACGGAAATGTTAGAAAAAACGTTATTTTTGATACATTTTGATTTTTATCTCTGTTCAATGGACCGTCACAGGAACATTTATTGAGAGGAATATGTAGGTATTAACTATTTGAAAACATCCTGTGAGTTTGGTGAAAATCGCTGTAGCCGTTTTGCCAAAAAGCGTAAAAACCTATTTTTGCTTCAGGGGCCCATATCTCCGTTCACCGTATTTTCATAGAGATATGTATGGAAACTTAGGTATTGATCAGCAGAAGATAATTTGAAAGTTTAATCAAAATCGTTAGAGCCGTTTTCGAGAAAAATGAGAAAAACCATAGTTTTTGGTACATTTTCGTCCCCCACCACCCCCCCCCCATCTCCTTCCCATCGGTCGAAATCGTTCATAACCTTATTTTGGTGTCTACAAAAAATAACGAACAAAACAAAAAAAGAACCAGCTCAATCGTATCAGCCGTTCTCCCGCAAATCGAACTACAGACACACACATACACACGGACCACGCGCCGAAATTAGGTTTTTTAGACTCAGTAGGCCTCAAAACGTCAAGATCTGAAGAAAACCCAAATTTATTTTGACCCGATTACTATACTTTCCTTCCCTTCGGGTAGCGGAAAGTAAAAATCGGTCAAGTTCAATTCTGCGACCCCTAATGTGAGGTATTAGCGAGAAATGTCCTATTGAAATTATCAGAAATCATAATTATTGTCCACAGCGATCGTGTAACTAACACTGCGAACGTCAAACGCAGCGGGTGAGTCGAGTTTACCTGTCATAGCGGAGCCGGCGAACTCGCGAAGGGTCGCGACGAGACGATGACAGCGATGGACGTGAAGGCGGTCGAGCGGCGATCAGGAGGCGCGAGGACATCGAGCTCGAGCGGACATTTCGGCTCAGGGAATCGGCGAAACGACAATTGAAAAAAAACAGAAGTGCAAGCGGAAAGTGGGAACAGGAGGGGCGGATGCTGAGCGGCAAAGACTCGCTGAGGAGGAAGAAAGAGCTCGAGAGAAACGACACGACGCGAACCGGCGATATGAAACGACTGAAGGCGGCTCCAGTGAGAGAGCTCGGAGAGCCGAGGACCAGGAGACGGGCTCCTCTCCATCGCGGGGTCCCAGAGGAGGAGGATAGAGAGGAGGTGGGTGGAGGAGTGAAATGCCCGCCGACCCAGCGGAACCTCGCGGGCCCCGTCGCCGACCCCTCGCGGATCCTTCGTTTCATTTACAGCGCAAAGCCCTTGGGCCCCTCGGCTCGCCCTCTTATAATCCATTATTACCATATCCGAGGAGCCTCTTCTCCTCACCACTGCCGTTGCCACCTAAATATGATTTCTCTCCCAGCCACCTACGCCACAAACCATCATTTGTTCCTGACTACTTGCTTCCGGAGCGACTTCAGTAGAATGAAGATCCAGAGCATTCATTCAGGAAATTGCGTGGAAACCTGCAACTAGATCTTGAGGTGCTTACTCCATCCATTTAATAAAGATACAACTGGAAACTTTCCATGGTGACAACACTTCCGAATCAATAAAAATTCGAAAGGACTTGTATCTCTAATTTTTACGTCTTTGGTTCCACACACGGATACCTGAGACTTAGGTGTAACATTGATAACACAACTGCTTCGACAGCTTAGACAGATTTAACTTTTTGTTCAGTACGGTAGGTAAATATCTGGTGCGTTGCAACACACAACTTTCCTTAGCTCTACGTCAATTCACTTTGTAAATGGCTAACTCTATTTAATCAATTCATTTATCACTCAGTTCCTTTGAACTTGGTCAAACAACACGTCACAGCAGCAGGAAGCTGTAGCACCTACAGTTATGGAATTTATTGTGCTGCTCGTACTCATTGCAGGACCTATATTGAGCAATTGGTATACAGAAAATTAATGAGGCTGTAAACACACATTTTTTGAAGGGGGATAGTGATCACTTTTGCAGAGTTATTGGGTTATAACTGTTAGAACTGGTAGTAAGCGAAACGGCAGTAGTTGAAATTCAGGAATTTCTGGAGTGAGCCCCATGTATCTCATGAGCGTTTTTAAACACTCACCCTATAGGTATTGGCTTGGACTACAACACCTATAGGGTGACACCTTACAACACGACTTTTTTTTAACATTCTAGTAACATTCCAGCGGGGTTTAAAAGGAAAAACCCGCGGCAAAAACGCTTTTCGTCGAAAATGTTGATAATTTATTGTGCTGCTCTCGTCATTTTCCCACGAATGAGAATTTGATGGTATAATTATCTTATTAAGAGCTATCTACATAAAAAATTTAATCAAAATCGTTAGAGCCGTTTCTGAGAATAAAAATTTGGTGTTTTGATCACTATGATAACTATAATTAACTTTCGGTGCATTTTGCCCATACCCTCATTTTTGCGTCCCATGGTAACCTGTAGGCTAGACATCAAGTTTCAGCTGATTAGGTACGGTTGTTTTCTCTAAAAACCGCGCTAAAATCGATTTCGTCGAAAATTTTGATAATTTATTGTGCTGCTCTCGTCATTTTCTCACAAATGGGAATTTTAGGTATAGTTATTTTATTAAGAGCTACCAATATACAAAATTTAATCAAAATCATTAGAGCCGTTTTTGAGAAAAAAAAATATTTGGTGTTTTGATCACTATGATAACTATAGTTAACTTTCCGTGGATTTTGTTCATACCCTTATTTTGGCGTCCCATGGTGACCTGTGAGGGAGATATGAAGTTTGAGCTAATTTGGTGGTTTTCTCTAAAAATCGTTCACAGACACACATGCACACACACACACACAGACCATTTTCCCAAATAGCGTTTTTCGGACTCAGGAGGTTCTGAAACGTAAAGATCTGAAGAAAACTCAAAATTTTTTTTTCAGCCGATTACATAACTTTCCTTTCTACTTCGTAGAGCCAAGGAAAGTAAAAACGCTGCAAATTATCACACAACGGTTTACTATTCTCACGCGCAGCAATATTGAGAGCTATCCGAGTCAGCCCAACGTCGAAAATACTCGTAAGCGATACAGAACATGACCTAACTGCAATGAATGTTAACATTTTCTAGGCAAAGCTATAAATTCACACCTTTGGACACATCTTCGCTCGACGTCACCGCTATGCTCACTTTTCCAGAATCCGATCTTAAAAATGCACAAGTTGCCTAACATCACCTGATCAACTAGGAAGAAGACTGATCGTCGTTTTGAGGCAGGCACTGAAGAGAGAAGCAGCTAGTTGGTTACGCGAAATTAAACTAATCGATGGACAAAAAATAAAGTGGACTGTATGTGTGGAAAATAAAGGAAAAAAAACACTAAACTTACCACTCGAGCGCAGAGACTGGGTGAGCGTCGAACTACGAAAAAGAAATCAAGGAAGGAAGGGAAAGGAGAGAGGAAAGAATGAAAGGACTTATTGCAGTTCTATACTGACGCAAGGGCGACCACGAACTCAATTTAAATTTAACAACAGTTTGTTGGACAGGGCCGAAACGGACACGGGCACGTTTTCAAAGCTACTACTTCCGGGTGGTTTTGAAAGAGCAGGTTAGCCTCCGCGAATAAGGAGCTATTAACAATTAACAAGCAAAGGCCATCTTCCGGATGTCATTGCAAGTAATCTTAGAAGGGCAAGCCCGAGAGACGCTAATGTCGCGCGAACATTTTCCCCCACCCTGGGAGGACCGGCCGGACTTCCAGCAGCATGAATGGCCATTGGAAACGCCCTACTCATCTTCCTATGCATAACAAGTTAACAATAACAACAACAACAATCGTAACAATAAACTGGTTGGGGATAAGCTACTGGGTGGGAAGCACGCATAGCTTCACCACTGGGCGTGTCAGTAGGCTACACCCAACCCTAACTTGGGCAACTCGTGAGACGCCATCTTTGCCGGGAAGCACTTGTTCCACAATGGCGAGGGGCCATTTGAGGGGTGGAGTGTTCTCGCGCTTTAGGACGACTACCTGGCCAACAGCAATAGCAGGTATGTCCTGACCCCACTTTGCACGCTGCTGGAGTGTGTGCAAGTATTCTTGGCTCCAACGCTGCCAATAGTGCTGCACAAGCCAATTAACCCTTTCAAGATGTTCGAGTCGGTTTTCAGGGATTTCAGAAACGTCCTTGGCAGGGAGATGATCCAGGGTAGAACCGAAGGTCAGAAAATGTTCAGGAGTCAATGCAGAAGCAGCAGCAGGATCAACTATCATCCATCAAGACCTAAATTGAAATAAATTTCTTTCGCTTTTCCACACCAATTTTACTTACTCCGGCCGGTTTCATGTTACAATGCTTTCAACCAAAAGACAACGAAAACAGGCTACTTTTGTATCAAATGGATTATGAAGGAAGTCAGAGTGCAGAAAAAAGCGTGATAGTTGAGAACGCACAGAAGGTAAGGATGTAGACAGCAGGCCGAGGTTGGGAGTAGAAGAGAGCAACATATTTGTAGAGCAAGGCGTTGCATAAGAGTCATTTAGTTTTTTGTGGGATACCAGTTCTTAGGAACAGGAATACGATTGCTATGATGCCAACATCATCAAACATTTGGAAACGGCGCGAAACTGAAGTGAGTAGGTTTTCATTTTCCTCATAAACAGTTATAATAGGCTTGATAAAACTGCCCATTTTATAGTATTAAATGTATCAAATACGAACTTTTTGTTCCAAATAAACGTCTCCGGGCAAATAAATGGAGCAAAGATAAAGGACGTCCAAGAAGAAAAATGTCGACTCTTCGAAGAAACAGTTGTACCGATTTCAATCAATCTCACAGGGTTTCCTCAATCAGAACCTAGATATCGTTGTCCTTCGTTGAACAGATATAGAATTTTTAAAAAACAGTTTTGGAATTTCTGACACTAAATACCTAACCGAAATTTGATCAATCCTCACATTGTTTCGCTCAAACTGACGGGGTCTGTTCCCGTTAACTATTAATTACGACGCACGTCCGTTCTCCTACAGGGTTTAGGGGGTCTCGTCGATGTAGAATGGTACACAATAATATCGCGAGATCATTCCGTTCTGAAAATAGTCCTGGGGCAGAAAACCGGTTCACGATTAACGTTCCGGAATTTATTGGGTTGTTTCCACTTATCTCACGACATTTATAGAATAACAAGCGTGTAGATAATTTATTAAGCGGTCAACAGAGGTAAAATACCTGTATCTGAGTCTCAGCGCCCACGTCGCGGTTGATAAAACTTATAATTGAGAATAATATGTAGTAATACAGTCTATATTTCGTACCGTGATAGCGCTGAAAAGTTGTTCAGAAACCCGTTAGAACCCTTGGGTTTTCGTAGGATGCAATAATCTTACGACCTAAATTAAATGACCAGCGTGAGAGTATTCTGTAAGACTGTGAACGTAATGTTTGGGGAATTAACATGTTACAGGCTTCGGAATTACGTTGGAAATGTGGCACAAATACGTTAGCCAATATACGAGTAGCGTGCACTATGGCATTTATTAGGTCGCGTCTATGTCTTGGAGACGGGTTTTGGTTTAACACGAAATTTTAATTTGAAGAGTTGGGATATCACAAGATTTGAAGACTTAGATGTACAAAGAAGAGGTTACTAGAATAGGATATGATTTGAGTATATAAGCGCGAACAAGGGAGGCTCTGAAGGCGTGAAACTGGTTGTACGGGTAAGGAAGGAGAAATCCTGATTAGGTGTCGATGAGAGGTGAAACCAGTGTCTGTTGGAAGAATTGGGAGACGACTGTATCGCAAGAGCTGTTTTTTTTTTTTTGACCCGAGGGCGTGTGGGACAAGTCCCTTTGTCACTGCGGCCGCATATGGGCCTATTGTGACGCTGGCCCTTTCTTAGAAGAAGGCCTCGTACATACCCGCCCCCCTTAGGAAGCCGAGTATGTCCTTCACCACACATTCCGCTACGGTTTGGGGTTCAGTGGCCCCTGACCGAAGTATTCAAAGCGTTTTGCTGCCAAGGCAGGGCACTCACATAGGATATGCTCTGCTGTCTCGTCCTCCTCACCACAGAGTCTGCATTCCACCGCCTCTGAGATGCCCATCTGGTTGAGGTGATATCTGAGTGGGCAGTGCCCGGTGAGGAAGCTCATCAGTACTCTCAGATCTTGTCTAGAGATTGTCAGCATCGCTTTCGCCCTTTGACAGGAAGGCGTGACAAGCCTTTTCGCCTGTCTTAGTCATGGCTGGCGATGCCAATGGGCGCCATTTTCCTGTATCTCCCATCGAGCAACCAGACGGTTCAGGTGACTTTTCGTCATACCCACGTGTGGTTAAGGCCCGATGGGTAGGGATTCTGTACCCCTTTTCGCGAGGCGGTCAGCCTTTTCATTGCCCTCATGCGCCCTGTGAGCCGGCACCCAAATGAGGGAGAGCCTGTTACGGGCGCCGAGCTGCTTGAGCGCATGGAGGCATTCCCATGCCAGCTTAGACCCGAAACTATAGGCTGCAATGGCCTTTAAGGCGGCCGGGCTGTCTGACAAAATGTAGATCCGCTTGCCCTTGAGCCCTTCGTTCAGGATCTCTTCTGCGATCTCTTGGGTTTTGCCCATTGTTCGCGGCTGCTTATTCAGTCAGCATGTTGACCTTATTCACAGCTGGCTGCAGACATGCCCCTGGGGACAATGCCGTGGCCGTTCCACTATCCACAACCCATTGTCGCGCCTGGTAGCATGGGCATGCTCCTGGGAATATAACCCAGAACCAGGTGCAAGAGCTGTTAGATGACTATGTGTTGGGAGAACTGGACCGAATTTTGCGAGAATTCATCAGTGAATAAGTTCGGGAGGAGGTGTCTGTTGTGGAGAGGAATCTAAAATTGAGGGGTTGGAAAAGATAGATGGGAAAGCCCAAGACAAGAGAAATCCATACTCCCTTGGAAATTACTGAGGAAGTGGACTTTTTATAGGTAACAAAAGGGCTTGAGGACAAAGGTTTTTGGGGAAACCATAACTTTCACTAAGTACCGTTAAGTGCGGACGTTCTGAGGTCAAAAACCCATCTAATTCGGATTCTGCCGAACAACACCATTTTTGGGAGAATGTCAAGCGAGAAAGTTGTTTTTCGAGAAAAATTTCAGAATAAATTGGGCACATCGGCATTTCAGAGCAGCTCTAGCTATTTTGCCACGAATACAAATTTTACGTCGTATCAAAAGTGTAAATAATGAAATTAAAACCATTATCTTCGAGAAATAGAATTATTCGGAAATTCAAACTCAGTTGGAGCTATGAGAGAAACTATTTGTAAATGCCAATGCCAATAAAAGTGAACCATTCAAACTGGAGAATGTCCACGGCAGTGAATACATCGGTTTGATACTTGGGAATCGTTTTGTTCCAACGAGATCATTAATACAGTAAAATGGTGGGGTACCGAGGAGATTGTCACGTTGGGGAATTTAGTATTAGCATAAAACTGTGTTGAGTAATTGAGAAAACGAAATAATGGCTAAGTAAACAAGTTAAATGCACCGTAAATAGGTGGATGGATAAACGTGGCCAAATGATAACGTCAAAATTAGAAAAAGTTGTGAAATCAAAAGAGTGAATAATCACGAATGGCTAATGATAAAATATGATAGGAATAGTAACAATAGGGAACTGTATACAAAAAGTCAAGTATGGTATTTCACTTGCAGGTCACGTTCACGTGGGAGGGGAACAAATTAAGTCTTCTAATTACACGTCTGTACTTAGAACCAATAAATTGAGCGGTTGCACGCTCTGTAATGAGACAAGCGGTTTTCGGGGAAGCGTCCGTAGACCGAAATCGTTGAGAATGAAGGCAGACTCTTGTTAAAAAGATGGTTTAGGTGGCAGCATTAGCATTTTCGTGAGCTGTGGTTTAAGCTAGTACAGCCGGTACTCTAGACGACATTTATGATCCGGCTCACGGGCACCGCCAACATTAGAAGTACATAACTGATGAGTCGAAAGTGGCGAGTGGTTTGGATGCTAGCGGAAACACCACCTACGAAATACAGGAATCTCCTGGAGCGCTCCATCGACGCTTCACAACTCCTCAGGGCTGAGATGAAGGGCGCGTGAACCCTTGACGTTTATGGGAAGCGGCAACTTCTCTCCTTTTATTCTGCGTCGTTGTGTATACTAAAAGAAGACAGTAAAACCTACGAACCTTCAAGACAATGGCGCGGAGTCGGAGAGCAAGTGCTTTTACGTGAACAAGCGAGGTTAATTTTCTATGAATTTACATCGGCTCTACCACACGATTGTTCGGCCAGTTTTATCGCGGGCTCATCAACGCAATTCTGAAGTGTTGCTGAGATTATTTTGCGGGTTGGCTATTTACGACCCACTGAGTCCCTCTTCCTTCGAATGGTTCATCAGGAGGTTCTGAAGGCCCCTGAGGACGATTTTGATTGGCGATAGGCGAATGAGGAACGCCCACAAGCCCAATAAGGACACTGACTGGTCGTAAACGATAGCTGCACGAAACATGTTACCCGCCAACGGGGAGAAAACGCATCGCGAGGGAAAATAAAGGTGTCGTGTTTATTTAGTATAGTACAGGCAGTTGATAACGTGATCTGCAGTAATGAAAACGAGAACTACTTCCGATTTCAATGTCCGGGATTCTCACTGCCTCATCCCCATGAGTAAGAAATGAAGATTAAACCTGGGGATACAACTCAGGTCGGAGGTTCCCGTTCTTTTAGAACCTCACTGCACCTCACTCCAAAGCGCTAAGCTAAAACTTAGACTGAGCGTAAAAAAAGGCATCTCAAAACCTTCAATTGAAGCTGTTATTGGCAGCGGTGTTTCATTTCACATGTGATTATATTTTATCGCTCTTATACGAATCGTATAATCCTCAGCGATGTTATATCAATCATGATATACCTGTATGATTACATAATGCTCGCGACCTGCGGAATGTGCAGCAAGTATTTGTCGTCTTCAGCCAGTTCTGATCCCCCAGCAATGAAGTGTATACGTTCATGGGATGGAGAGATTGCTTGCGATGAGATACAATGCTCATGGGAATGCCCTCCTATTTTACGAAAGTATTACGAGCTAATCCACTCCCCTCCCCTCCACCACACACGCACATTTCTGCAGATATTGGGAATAATACAATGAACGCCATTCCGTGTTTCCTACAGCCTAGAAGTACTTTATGTGCACGATGAAAAGTCTTTCAGTAAAAAGAAGTGGAGCCCCTCATGGAATATTAAGTACCCAAAGAGGAACTGGCTCGTTCAATGGTCTCGCTCAACCCCCTCAATAAAAGTCTATTAACTTCCCTTCGAAATCGTTGTTAGACTCCCCAGTCTTCTTAGAAAATTAAATATATTACGGCGAGCGGTGAGAGGGGTGTGGAGAGATTACGATACATAATGTGGGGGACAAGGATCTTGAAGAAGGCCACAATCAGGAAATTAGTGTGTAGCAGCAGGTAGAGGTGAAGTATTCACAAATAGACACACAACAAGACTGGTATTGGGAGTAAGTTGTATGCCTGCACGATGGATTGACTCCCGAAGGTTGCAAGGACTAAAACTATCACTGCAGGCGAGAAATTAGCGTTGCATAAATTTATATATGTAACGATTCAGTTTGATACAGAAAGAAATAAAGAAATTATTGAATTCACGAACAAACTACAAAAAGAACTTGAGAACAAAAAGCAAAGGCAGATATTGACAAATCCAATACCGTTGTAATGATGACGTCTTCACATCGCGAAAGCTCGCGCAAAGGATAAAACCAGCCAGCAAAGACAAACAACTCAACAGACACAATACCTAATCATAGACGAACATCCAGTACCCCAGAAACGATGAAACCGTGGAGAAAGAACGCGACGGAAGACGTGAGAAAGCGTGCAGGGTGGGGGATTTTCTTCAACCTCGATGAAAAGCGTGTCATGACTGCTGTTTCTGGTTTATTATTCATTCTGAATTTGTTGACCACCCCCCACCCCCCCTAAAAATGTGATACTTTAGGTTTCAAGACAACGGGATTCCAACTCAGCAACGTCCGTCCGCCGTCCGGGCAGTTTTGTGCCTTTAACGTGGCCAAAAGAATCCGCTCTTTCGAAAAGAATGTTTTGGTATCTAGTTGTGCTCTCCTGGATTGCAGATCGGACATAGTTGTTACAAGCAGAAGATGGTTAAAAAATTAACAAAAACGAAATTTCGGCAGTTTTATTGCAAATACGCCGCGTTCGGTATCGCTTTCTAGGTATTTTTAGATGCTGGGTCGAATGGAACGATTCTCAGAGGTGTACGACAGTGTCTAGGCGGAAAATAGCGAAATCATAGTGATTATAGTGAGGCAAAGTCAGAAAAAGCAAGCTCTCGTGCAAGTCTGGACAAAACATTGTGTTGGCGAAATCTGAAATAGAAACCACGAGGGCTTGCTTCAGAAAAGGATTAAAAAGCGTTCCATACTATAAAAAACTGCAGGATTCGGAGAGGCCAGACGATTTTCTTCAACAGGATACCAATTCTTCTGTGCTGAAGAAGAAAGACCCCATACACACACGCTCTTTCCTTCGGGTTGTAAATCCAAGGAACAATCATGACGAATGACTATTTTCCTACGACAGGATTATGAATCTCGAAGGGACGGAACGGCATGATTACTTGACAGGAATGACGAAAAGCCTTGCCTTTAGTGGGAATGAGTAATAGTCCGGCTGTCTGTCCTCGAGGATTGCACTATGCGTTAAGAATGCTCATCGATGGGCACTCAATTTGACTTCGATCACCGGGCTGAACTCAATCGCTTTGAATATTGTGCCTGTCGCTTAATTCAAGGTCTGAAGGACGTGAATTTACTATGCAGCTAACATTTTCGAGTCATCTCGTGTTGGGTACTCGCATCTCTTGTGCCGCTCTGAAGCTTCGACAGTAACTAGCGAGAGGAGGAACCCAATCGACGGACGGACTTGATGGCAGCTAGATTCAATAGAAGAATCTCTTCCAAGAGGCGAACGAGAAATATCGTCGCGTTTCCCACAGCTTCCACTCGCTGCTTTGAGCGGAAAGTAAAACCGCAAGGATGTTTTGTTGTACAACAAGGGAATGTCAACAAGTCTGAGTTGGATGCGAATTGAGTTTTTCTAAGGCTCTTTACATGATTTAATGAGACATGCTCCCCCGGTCAAGAACACGGAAGGCTCGCGGATTCTTCGTCAAAGGAGACCCGATGATTGTTTCCAAGCATCCGAAGGGTCTAGTCGGTTCCCTTGCTATCAGATCTCGCGCTATTCTCCTTCAGACGACTACATACTCGCACTAAACTCTTCTCTTGACGCCGACTCTTAGCTTTTTCCTTGCGACTTTTTTTTTCTCCAAGTCGCTTAAGCTGGTTCCCATCATAACTTCACCGCAGCTTCCCTTCTGCCCGACCTTCTAAGCTCAGAGCAGCCGACCCCAACTAGTTAGCAGTGAACTACCGGTTATAAAAATTGGCATCTAAGCCGCAACTTTTCCACTGTTTAACCCGCAGTTAAGACACTAGCGAAGCGGAACTGGTGGTTCCGAGGGAAAGAACAACAGCATTTTGAGCCGTTTGTTGGAAGACGAAAGGCTCTTTTTCTTTCTTCAAATGAGCAGCGAGAGGGGATTGAAATTAACTTCACCTTCAAGAAGCCGCCTTTTGTGATGTTCCGCCGCCCGAACCCAGCGCTACGATTCCGGAGCAGAACCTATTTCGAAATAACTCCGTTTGTCTTTTAATTACGAACTACACAGTCCTATCGAATAATATTGTCACATGACATTCTTTCAAATGTGTTATAAAAATGCATATTTAGTGCAGGTTTGCATAATAAAACTCTCTCAGATGGAACTAGCGTTCTCTAAAAAAGTCAGAATTGCGGTCCAATAAACTTCTCGTGCTATATAAGTTCAATAATGATCATTAGATCAACCTGAGCAACCCGTTTTTGCCACTATTTTCCCTCATAACTCCAAAACTGTACACCTGAACCTCTGCATGGCTCAGCTCAAGCCGGATTTGGTTCGAATCAAAGGACTTCGAAAGTTCCGAGCTGAGGCAGATTGACCAGGAGTTGCAGGAAACTCCTAACTGCCCCAGTCAATCAACTTATTCTTTTCAATATTCTCAGTCCTACTGAACACAAGGATTGGTATTTCCAGAGCACACAACGATGCGTTTTCTTGTATCCCCTCTTACCCCTTACTTTTGCCTCCTCCTAAGTCCGCCCTAAAACTCAAGACAGTTATTCTCTCTCTCAGCTTTCATCTGCGCTCACGCCAGTTCAAGTATTCAGAGGATGCACTCCATCTCCTCTAGTTTACTTTGAACTTACTATCGCTATCGCGTATTTGAAGCGAACGTTTAGTGTATTTTCCAGTGTATTTTATATCAATACAGTCCTCTCTAACTCGTCTCATTGATCGACTAATGCTTCGCCTAATTAAAGCCCATCTCTTCCTCTATTGCACCCAACATTCTCCAAAACCATGTTAAGAGTCCCATTAATTATCTGTAAGTTGATTTTTCAACGAAGGTCGTGGCATAAGTTGCAACAACCCGATGAAATGTCTGAAACTTTAAGCGCTACCAGTTGACCAAGTGTACTGAATAGCCAATAGATCGGATTAGTAGCTAGAATGTACGTGGGGCTGAGATAAATTACGTGATGTCTGTTATTCTTTAATATTTGTTTCACTCTCGAGTCGGTTCATCATTTGAGTAATTGACGCTTCGTGGAATGGAAGAAGAGATAAACACACGCATTTAGGACAAAATTGTAGCTACTGACCTGATGTTTCGGACGTTGGCGCAGGAGCGAGTTCATTCTCTTGTTTAATGGGAAGGTCATCGTCGAGGCCTTTCTCTTTCAGCTCCGTTCCGACGATTCTGGAAACGAAAGAGAGAATCAACTTCAAGGTCCGTCCTTAAGAACATTAGTCTAGTACAAGATGTCAACTTGCGCTCAATACTCGAAAAAAGTGGAATGTGAAAGCATGTACTTGGGATGAAGAAGTAGTGAGTCAGAAAGTAAGAGGCGTCGCCCAATTTTGAAAAAGGCTTAATTTCAAAGAACTGAATGAACAACACCAACATATTGTTCTCTTAGTTTCAAATTGGTTTCAGGTTCATGTTTGCGACCAGAGATGGGGGACATAGGGTTTGTGAGGAGATGGTCAAGGTGGTTACTGACGTCAGCAGCGAGGGACCGACTGCGACTTTCATTTTAATCACTACGTACATGGCTAATTCTATTTAATCAATTCATTTATCACTCAGTTAATTTGAACTTGGTCAAACAACGCTTTACGGCAGCAGGAAGCGGTAGCGCTTATAGTTCTAGATTTTATTGTGCTTTTCGTATGCATTGCAGGACCATTATTGAGCAATTGGTACACAGATAATTAATGAGGCTGTAAACACGAATTTTTTGAAGAAGGATAATAATTACTTTTGCAGAGTTATTGGGTAAAAATGTTTAGAACTGGTAGTAAGCGAAACGGCAGTAGTTGAAATTCAGGAATTTCTGGAATGAGCCACATGTATCTCATGAGCGTTTTCAAACACTCACCCTTTAGGTATTGGATTGGACTACAATTTTTTTTACATTCTACAAAAATTCCAGCGGGGTTTATAAGGGAAACCCGCGCTAAAAACTCTTTTCGTCAAAAATTTTGATAATTTATTGTGCTGCTCTTGTCATTTTCCCACGAATGGGAATTTTATGGTATAATTCCCTTATTGAGAGCTATCAATATAAAAAATGTAATCAAAATCGTTAGCGCCGTTTTTGAGAAAAAAAGTATTTGGTGTTTTGATCACTATGATAACTACAGTTAAATTTCGGTGGATTTTGTTCATACCCTTATTTTGGCGTCCCATGGTAACCTGTAGGCTAGACATCATCTTTCAGCTGATTTGGTACGGTTGTTTTCTTTAAAAACCGCGCTAAAACCGATTTCGTCGAAAGTCTTGGTAATTTATTGTGTTGCTCTCGTCATTTTCCCATAAATGGGAATTTAATGGTATAGTTGCCATATTGGGAGCTACCAATATAAAAAATTTAGTCAAAATCGTTAGAGCCGTTTTTGAGAAAAAAAATATTTGGTGTTTTGATCATTATGATAACTATAGTTAAATTTCGGTGGATTTTGTTCATACCCTTATTTTGGCATCCCATGGTAACCTGCGGGCGGGATATCAAGTTTGAGCTGATTTGGTACGGTGGTTTTCTCTAAAAATCGTTCACAGACACACAGACCATTTTCCCAAATAGTGTTTTTCGGACTCAGGAGGATCTGAAACGTAAAGATCTGAAGAAAACTCCAAAAAAAATTTTCAGCCGATCACATAACTTTCCTTTCTACTTTATAGAGCCAAGGAAAGTAAAAACCTGCGCTAAAAACGCTTTTCGTCAAAAATTTTGATAATTTATTGTGCTGCTTTCGTCATTTTCCCACAAATGAGAATTTTATGGTATAATTGCCTCATTTAGAGCTATCAATATAAAAAATTTAATCCAAATCGTTGGTGCCGTTTTTGAGAAAAAAATTTGGTGTTTTGATCACTGTGAAAATTATGGTTAACTTTCGGAAGATTTTGTCCATACCCTTATTTTGGCGTCCCATGGTTACCTGTAGGCTAAACATCATGTTTCAGCTGATTTGGTACGGTTGTTTTCTCTAAAAACCGCGCTGAAACCGATTTCGTCGAAAGTCTTGGTAATTTATTGTGCTGCTCTCGTCATTTTCTCATAAATGGGAATTTTATGGTACAGTTGCCATATTGGGAGCTACCAATATAAAAAATTTAGTCAAAATCGTTAGAGCCGTTTTTGAGAAAAAAAATATTTGGTGTTTTGATCATTATGATAACTATAGTTAAATTTCGGTGGATTTGGTTCATACCCTTATTTTGGCGTCCCATGGTAACCCGCAGGCGAGATATGATGTTTGAGCTGATTTAGTACGGTGGTTTTCTCTAAAAATCGTTCACAGACACACAGACCATTTTCCCAAATAGTGTTTTTCGGACTCAGGGGGGTCTGAAACGTAAAGATCCGAAGAAAACTCAAAATTTTTTTTTTCAGCCGATTACATAACTTTCCTTTCTACTTTGTAGAGCCAAGGAAAGTAAAAACGGTGCACGAAAAAGAGAGAGAGAGAGAGAGATAGACACACAAATTGATGACATGTAGGACTGTATTGATACACTTGCTTAGCACGATAGAGCGTTGATTACACGGTCACTTGGTTCTCTGAACACGTGAATCGGTTTGCGAGAGCTGATATGAGTGTTGATCACGAGATCTGAGAGATGAGAGGCGTTCGCGAGAACTGAGAGACGAGAATGTTGGGAGAACTGGGAGATGACTGTTGATCGTGAGAGTTGATAGATCACTGAGTGTTGGAAAGAGCAGTGTGTTATGGAGAGGAACGTAAATTGAGGGGTTGGGAAAATATATTTTTGAAAGTCCAGCGAAGAGGAAATATACGTCGTCACTTGGCAAGCAACTGAAGAGTTGAACTTACTCACAGCTACAAATAAGAGCGTTTCAAGTCAGAAAGGTGGACTCTGTGTTTGAAGAAGGCCCGAAACAATGAGTCCCCCTTCAGAGGCAAGCGCAACCGTCCCTAGCTCAAAATCCCAACTAATTCGCACCACACTGAACAATGGGACTAACGACATGTTTGATTGGGGGGGGGGGGGGGTTCACGGTTCTGGAACCTTCCCTAAAAATCTAGTTGTCAGTCGCACGAACTAAGTGTGCCGTCTAGTTGCAAACCCGGCCAACTGTCAAGTTTTTCTGTTTCTTGAGTCTTAAGACACATGATCCATCACCCCGACCGGCCAAATCCTCTTTTCAGCGCGTTTCCACATCCGCGAGATAAAAAGCCGTTTATGAAGCTCTATTTTCCTGTGAGTTACGTTTTATTGTACCTCATTGAGGAGTTTGTGGAAGAAGCTCCAACTGATTTAGCGAGGAAGAGAAAAATAGATCCTTCGACGTGGACGAAAAACGAAGAAAAGGTTTTGAGGTATGTACCTAGGGTAACAATAAATGTGTGGTTCCAGTAGGTACCCAGCTTCCTACCCCACTTCCTGTTTCATTCCCGTTAACGTTCACGAAGCGTTAGTGTGGTGGGTAAGTTTCTAGTTCTATTTCTCTATTACAATGGCTAATATTCGTGACTGTTAATTTAAAATTTCTTCAGGGAGCACAATTTTTGTACAACCTCCCCTCAAAATTTGACACATTATGCTTCAACCCATTTATATTCCATATCTGCAATCCGATCGGGTAGAACCCATGTTGTCACGAGTGAAAAATTGTGACGGACTCACCTAACAGATACGTAAACTTTAATAAATTTCAGTTCTATCGTATTGCAAAAGTGGTCAACTTCAAGATAAATATCAAAAACTGCCAAATCCTAGATAAAAAGGTTAAGAACACAACCAAATTTAAGTACGTTTTTGAACAGCCTACCTTGAAGTCCCTTGATGCGGAAAAGATGCGTTTTCCAGCTCAACGTGACAAAAAAATAGGTTATCTTGACAATTTTTGGATTTGACCGGGTTCGCAACGAGACGGCACAAGTATACTAATTAAAGGTCGTGACAAATTTCCCCTTAGAACATCATGACGAGTTAACGAAAACTGCGCGAAGAATATCATGAAATGGCTGAAGAGGGTTGAGTGACGCTTGCACCAGATTTAACAGGTCGGTTCTGCTGCCTGATGCCAACCGCCTAAACATGTAACGACCTCACCGATATATCGTTCCCCACGAAATCTCCTGTTTCACCTACTCACTTTTTCTCCCCACTGCACCCCTTGTCCACGAAACCCACCGCGCCGCTTGCTCAGTAAATCGAGATCCAGAAACCCGACACCTGTCGATGGAGTCGCCGCCCTCTCGTTCTGTTGCTCCTTAATGACGTGCAGTACGCGACGTCGTGCGCTGTCAATTCACAGGGATACGCACCTGCGTCGCTCAACTAGGCCCTTTTTGCTCGAAGAAAACATAAAATTGAGTCGGATGCTGTGGCAAGTAAAATCACTTGGGCCCCTCCGCTGGAATTTGATGCAAGACGACAAGTATTCGTCCAGGAGCCGAGGGCTAAAAACGTTGACCGTTGAGTTGAAAGTTGGTTACTATTTTTTCTGATAGTTCCCTCAATGTCTGGTAAAACCCCGCTTCTCTGAAGTATGGACTAAGAAAATGGCGGCTCGTATTTATTAATATATATTATTATTAATCGGTGGCAGATAACATTTTATAGTAAAGCTGATGGATGTGGAACTCATTCACGTCGTTTGCAAGTATCAACTAATAAGTCAATTCATCAAATTTTGACTTTGTCTGCTCGAAAGAGTCCTCAAAATGAGAGAAGCAGACGAGGTAATTTTTAAAGTACCCCACTTCACCTATTCGTAACATGAATTTCTGGTTTCAACTCCGTAGGTCATTTTTTGACCAAAATTTCGTCAACTTTTGATTTCGTCTGCAAGTCGAAGCCCACGAAACTATTGCGGCAGTGTCGGGTTTTTCGACTCAGTTAACTTGATGCGAATCCACCATACAAATTTCCGATGTCAACTAATAAGTCGAAATTTGGTTCGAATTTCGACGAATTTTGATTGACTCTGCAACTTAATAGCATAGGAAGTAGAGTTGTGAAATTCGAAATTACAAGCTAATTCCTCAACTGTGGTAAATATTGTAACTATCAACTAATAAGTCAAATTTTGATGAGGCGCCATTTTCTTATTCCATACTTCAGAGAGAGCAGAGAAGCGGGGTTTTACCAAACATTGAACTATCAGAAAAAATAGTAACCCGCTGTTCCTGACCGGTGGGGAGACGGTTGCACCCGGGCCTCTTTCGTGGCCCATAACAACCCATCAGCACCTCAGTGGCCTTATTGCATATGTGCTCTTCCTTCCTCATCTAGCTTCGTTGCCGGTCACCCCATTTTTCTCATCTTCATTAGACTGAAAGGACGCTTTCGCCTTATCAGTAGCACGCCTCTCGGCGTGCCTGGGAACAGCGGGCCCCCCTGCCCTCCTGGCTTCAGTCATACCTCTAGGTATGTCCGGGCTGGACCTCGTGGCGGCGCCAGGATTTTATTGGCTGAGACGGAGTCTTCCGTATTTTCTGAAAGTCTTTACTTTCTTTCTTTCCAGGCAGGGGCGGAGACGTAGGCACACTCAGTCCGTCGGGCTAGGTACTCTGCCCCCTCTTCTTATATCTTGGGGTTTTCCCATTACTGCCTAGACCGCTCCATTGATCAGGCTAGGTACTCTACTCCCTCTTCTCATAGCATGGAGTTTTCCCATTGTTGCTCTGTCTTGACGAGTCTTCTTGCCCAGGTCTATGCTGACACTTATACACAGATCTGTTTCTTTATTTCATGACTGTACCTAAACCCTCGACGAGGGTTATATCAGTCATAGAAGTTGCGGTTTCGCTAATATGCAAGAGGCCGGCCCCTGCAGCATCCACCGAACTCAGACCTGTGGAGGTACGGCAGGTATGTGGTCGTTAGCCAGTCTCACCGTAGAGAGCTGTTGCCCGTGTGTTACCGCGCGGAGGTGACCACCTGAGGAATCCCGTACCATCTGGGAGTAGTTCTTAATCTGGTTCCCTACCTGATCTTACTGTTTACTTGGGTGGCAAGTTTCAAAGGACTGATCAACTATAACCACGTTTCTTAGCCATTACCTTCTTTGCGAACTTTGCAAAATGGTTATAGGCTTCCTTTGTAACAGTCAAAGCTGCTAAGTTCGTTTGCCCTCTCAACAACTGTCGCTCACTGTTGTAGAAACTACAGTGGAGCAGCACATGGTTTCTTGTTTCCTCCGCACTGGAGGCACAAGACGTGCATAATGGAGAGTCTTTCAGGAAAAGAAGTGGAGCCGCGCATTGAAGTCACCATGTCCCGTGAGGAACTGGCTCGTCCAGTGGTCTGGCTCAACCCATTTTCTAGAAAGACGTTCACGGATGTTGGGGAAGAACTCATACGTATCACGTCCCTTTGACGAGGATTCCCATCTCGCTTGCCATTTCTCTAGAGCCCATTCATCGATGGCGGCAAGTTTCTGTTCTGTGGTGAGATCCGCACGGAGTTCAGCCCAAAGCGGGGAAGCTCCCGTTTCACTCTCCACTTGTCAATCATGCACTCAACAGCCAAATCAACTGGTAACTGACCAGTGATCACCTGGAGTGCTTCCGTTGATACAGTCTTGTAGGCCTTGGTGATCCACAGGAGCGGCTCTCTGGGATTGGGCCAATACTCTCTTTTGATTGACTGTTAGTTTGCTACCCCAGACAACAGGGCAGTAGCCAATCACACCTAAATAGATGGCCTTATACATGAGGATGGTGTCGTGGTAACACACACCCCAAGTGGCCTTAGTAATGGCACGCAGTGAGGCAAACCTTGCAATGGTAGTGCCTTTAAGGGACTGGAGGTGTTGGTTGAAACCCCACCTCTCACCTATATTCACTCCTAAATACTTGACGTGCTTTTCAAGAAGGAGCCTGTGGCCGCCAAAGCGTATTGTGGGTGGATTATTCACTTTCCCCTTCAAGAGGATTAGCTGGGTTTTTTCCTCAGCCACCTGCATCTTGACGTGCTCGCACCATTGGTTGACAGTGCGGAGCACGTGGTGGGTTTTTTCTTCAATTTGGCGGACTGACTCTGCAAAGATCAGCACAGTCAAGTCATCCACATAGGCGTACGGCTCGCAGTCAGTCTCCATGAGTTTCCTGAGAAGACCTTCGAAGAAGGCATTCCAGAGTGCTGGTCCTAGGACCGAGCCCTGTGGGCACCCCTTCTCAATCTTTCTCCGGACGGAGACATGCCTACTTTCGATCGTAGCAGTTCTGTCTGTCAGGTAACTTCTGACGAGCGAGTACAGGTTGCGGGGGATTCCCTACCTTTGAGCTCATTAAGGAGCGCTGGCCACCAAAGGTTGTCAAACGCTCCTCTGATGTCAATCAGAACTGCTACGACGTACTTAGCCGGTGCCAGCAGGAAACACGCCGAATCTCGACAATGACATCCTGCGTGGACCTTCCTTTGGTACACCCGTATTGCCTGCCTGTGAGGTTGCGGCCAAAGACTCCTTCGAGGGACTGCAACATCAAGATTTCTAGTGTTTTGCCTAATATGGAAAGAAGGCTGAGTGGTCTCCATGATCGCGGGTCCGACTGATTGCGGTCGCCTCCCTTTTGAAGAGTAATAATTTACATGCACTCCGTATAAATTACATTCACACCTCAGGGGGTGTACTGGGATATTCCGCCCCCTGTTCACTACTTATACCTAATTGGTGAAGGAGGAGAGGGCGAGTATTTGTATATTCCTCCCCTCCCTCCATCACCGCTAACCTAATTCTATTCTATATCACAAATTTTTTCTACCCTAGATAAACATAAATAGTCTATTAATCGCTGATGGGTCTATCCTCTCTTCGGCCACCCACAGACATATCTGGACCTGGGCCTCGTCTTCTGTGCCATTTTGCAGCAAATGTCTCCATCTTGCAACCGCCTTTCTGTTGCTCAACTAATCTATTTAGTGGCCCGTCGTACTGGGCACTTCCGGTGAGCAACACCCTCTCCTCTATGAACAGACTGCACTCCCTTAATATATGATCTGCTGTTTCGCAATGGTGGCCGCACGGACACCTTGCCGAGGTTCTCCTCCTGAACAGCTGCAGTTATCCGTTGAAGCATCCGTGACCTGTGTAGAGCTGGGTCGATTCATGGCTTGGACATACATCTTGGCACTCTGTTCTTCAGGGAATAGCTCGTGAGCGTGCCTGCCCGTCGTTTCTGTATCCCAACGGGCTTGCCATTTTTCCATCAGCCATTCCTCGATCTTCTCGCCCTTCGCCTCGACACTTTCTACTGCCCTCATTCTTCCTGCCAGTTCCTGCTCGATGGCTACCGTTACCCTGTTCGGTCTTGTTATCCTTATTTTGGCCACCTGCGCATCCAGAAACAGGTCAAGAGGTGGGCATCCCGCTATTACTTGGAGAGCTGACGTTGGGGCTGTCCTGTAGGCTCCCGTGACTCCTATCAGTATGGCCCGCTGGATCTTATTTGCGTTGTTCCTTACACTTTGCGAGGGCTTATTCCACCAGTTCGAGGCTCCGTACGAGACAGCAGGCAGAAACACTGTATCATAGTATCGCTTCCTGACTTTATAGGATGCACCCCATTCTGCTCCCTTAACTTCCTCATCATTGCCATTAAATTGGACAACTTTCCACTTAAGTACGCAATTTGCGAGGCTGCCAGGAAGCTCCTTCTAAGCATTATGCCGAGGTACCTTACCTCTTTGCTTATTCGTATTTGTGCATCCCCCATTCTAAAGGCCACCGGGTGCTGTGGGTCACACCTCCCTCTAAACTGGATGACTGCCGTTTTCTCTTCAGCCAGTGTAAGCCTGGCTTTTTGGCACAACTCCTTTACCAACTTTGCTGCATGCTCCGCCGCAGTCATGGTTTCCTGCCTATTGCCGCCTCGCACCACTATTGCCAGGTCATCTACGTAGGCCACTGCAGCTATTCTTGCCTCCTCTAGTGCTCGCAAAAAATAGTAACCAACTTTCAACTGAACGGTCAGCGTTTTTAGCTCTCGGCTCCAGGACTATTTCGCTCGTAACGGGGCGGGTGGCATTCTCTAGAGATTTTGAAAAGCAGAACGCCTAGTTCTGACAATGGTGGCAAGTAAAATCACTTGGGCCTCTCCGCTGGAATTTGATGCAAGGGGACAAGTTTTCGTCCAGGAGCCGAGAGCTAAAAACGTTGACCGTTGAGTTGAAAGTTGGTTACTATTTTTACTTTCCTTGGCTCTACGAAGTAGAAAGGAAAGTTATGTAATCGGCTGAAAAAAAATTTTGAGTTTTCTTCAGATCTTTACGTTTCAGACCCAACTGAGTCCGAAAAACACTATTGGGGAAAATGGTCTGTGTGTCTGTGAACGATTTTTAGAGAAAACCATCGTACCAAATCAGCTAAAACTTCATATCTCGCCCGCAGGTTACCATGGGACGCCAAAATAAGGGTATGAACAAAATCCTTCGAAATTTAACTATAGTTATCATAGTGATCAAAACACCAAATATTTTTTTTCTCAAAAACGACTCTAACGATTTTGATTAAATTTTTTATATTGATAGCTCCCAATATGGCAATCATACTATAAAATTCGTGGGAAAATGACGAGAGCAGCACAATAAATTATCAAAATTCTCAACGAAAAGCGTTTTTACCGCGGTTATTTCCTTTTAAACTCTGCTGGAATGTTGGTAGAATGTTAAAGAAAATTGGTATTGTAGTCCAATCCAATACCTAAAGGGTGAGTGTTTAAAAACGCTCATGAGATACATGGGGCTCACTCCAGAAATTCCTGAATTTCAACTACCGCCAGTAAGCGAGACGGCCAGTACTAAACATTTTTACCCAATAACTCTGCAAAACTAATTACTATCCATCTTCAAAAAATTTATGTTTACAGCCTCATTAATTATCTGTGTACCGATTGCTCAATAATGGTCCTATAATGAGTATGAGCAGCACAATAAATTCCGGAACTGTACGCGCTACCGCTTCCTGCTGCTGTGACGTGGTGTTTTGACCAAGTTCAAAGGAACTGAGTGATAAATGAATTGAGTAAGTGAAATTAGCCATGTACAAAGTGAATTGTTGTAGAGCTAAGGAAAGTTGTGTGTTGCAACGCACCAGATACTTTTCTAAGTAAATGTTTCCGTTGAAACGCGTTGGGCAAAGATATAGCGCCCGTATATATAGCAGGTCGTGAAATTAACGGGGGTGGCGGAAACTTGTGTGTTGCTACGCACCGGGGTAAAAGCAAAGAATAGGGACCGTTCCCTCTGATAAGGCAATATATCGATATATCACGACCGAGGTCAGGTTATCGATATGCCCGACATCGTAGGCTCTGGCGCCATGTTTGAAATTAGAAATAACGACAGCCCCCGTTATATAATTATTTTGAATGTACAAAGACTATGAAAAGGAGTGAATTCAATGAAATTAAGAATGGGTATATGAAATAAATATGAGATAACTAACGGGCGCATGTCGATACATGCAGTCGTAGCGTTATCAAGCGTCCATATTCTTTGCTTCACCTCACACCGGATATTTTTGACACGATTACCATACTTTCTCAGTCCTTTGGGTCGCTGTAAGTTCTGCCGGAGCCCTCAACTTTGAAAGCGTTTTTCATTCGAAGAGACGAACGGCGATTCTGCTTCCTGACACCGGGCGGTTCGAAACGAACAGCGCTCGCTACCTCGTGAGCGAAACTGAAAGCTTCGAGTTTCACAAAACGCCGCTAGATGGCAGTGTTTCCCAACCCCGAGACTCTTTCCCGCTCACGAGAGTCTGCTTTTGATTGTCCGCAAGGAAGTTGTGTGATTCAACGCGCGTTAACTCTTTACATTGAGTGAATTTCATTAATTTGTCAACTGAGCAAGTGAGTGAACCTGCTTAACCAAACCTTACCTTCCAGGGTAACTGCTTCACCAGATGTGATAAATCTTTTGGAGTGTCTTCTAGCATTCTAAACCCACATTTTGTTCCCCGCAACTATCTCCGTATCCATCTGTTGAACGGAGATATAAGCCAAGTTAACTCAGAAAAGGAGATTCGTCGAATATTAATTTATCGGTATTCCAATTTTCTCAAAAACGGCTCCAACGATTTCGATCAAACTTCCGGAATACTCTCAGCTAACTAGTCCCTACATTTTGTTCTCTATAAATGTTCCTGTAGAAATGCGTTGAACGAAGATATAGCGCCCGTATATGTAGTTGGTGTTCGAACTTGAAGGAGGTGGCGGAAAGTTGTGTGTTGCTACGCACCGCTCGTTTTATTTGTTTTGTGTTTACAGCCTGATTAATTATCCTTGTACCAACTGCTCAATAATGGTCCGGGAATGAGTACGAGCAGCCCAATAAATTCCGGAACTGTAAGCGCTACCGCTTTCTGCTGCCGTGAAAAATTGTTTGACCATGTTCAGATGAACTGATTGATACGTGAATTACGTAAGTAGAAAAAGCCAAGATTCGTGTGGAACAAATTGTTGCACGCTATTGCAGATGCACCAGCAATATCACCAACTGAAAGGGGAGTGGGGGAGGAAAATGTACCGAAATTGAGGGTTTTCGCATTTTTCTGGTTGCACGATTTGAGGACGAAGCCAATTCCTCAACTGAGGTGAAGGTAGTAACTATCAACTAATGAGACAAATTTTGACTGATGAGCCCCCTTTTTCTTAGACCATACTTGAGAGAGCAGAGAACCGGGGTATTACCAAACATTCAGGGAACTATCAGAAATATCTGGTGCGTTGCAACACACAACTTCCCTTAGCTCTACAACAATTCACTTGTGTACAAGGCTAATTCTATTTAATCAATTCATTTATCACTCAGTTCCTTTGAACATGGTCAAACAACACGTCACAGCAGCAGGAAGCGGTAGCGCTTAGAGTTCTGGAATTTATTGTGCTTCTCATACGCATTTCAGGACTATTCTTGAGCAATAGGTACACAGAAAATTAATGAGGCTGTTTCAGCTGATTTGGTACTGTTGTTTTCTTTAAAAACCGCGCTAAATCCGATTTCGTCGAAAGTCTTGGTAATTTATTGTGCTGCTCTCGTCATTTTCCCACGAATGGAAATTTTATGGTGTAACTGCCATATTGGGAGCTATCAATATAAAACATTTAATCAAAATCGTTCGGACCGTTTTTGAGAAAAAAATTTTGTGTTTTGATCACCATGATGACTATAGTTATTTTTCGGTGGATTTTGCTCATACCCTTATTTTTTCGTCCCATGGTAACCTGGCGGGCTAGATATCAAGTTTGAGGGGATTTAGTACCGTCGTTTTCTCTAAAAACCACTCTAAAATCGATTATGTCGAAAGTTTTGGCAATTTATTGTGCTGCTCTCGTCATTTTCCCATTAATGGGAATTTTATGGTATAGTTGCCATATTGGGAGCTATCAATATGAAAAATTTAGTCAATATCGTTAGAGCCGTTTTTGAGAAAAAAAATATTTGGTGTTTTGATCACTATGATAACTATAGTTAACTTCCGGTGAATTATGTTCAAACCCTTATTTTGGCGTCCCATGGTAACCTGCGGGCTAGATATCAAGTTTGAGCGGATTTGATACGGTCGTTTTCTCTAAAAATCGTTCACACACACACAGACTCACAGACCATTTTCCCAAATAGTGTTTTTCGGACTCAGGAGGGTCTGAAACGTAAAGATCTGGAGAAAACTCAAAAAAAAATGTTCAGCCGATTACATAACTTTCCTTTCTACTTCGTAGAGCCAAGGAAAGTAAAAAGTGGTAAGCAACTTTCAACTCAACGGTCAACGTTTTTAGCTCTCGGCTCCTGAACTAAGCGTTCGTTCCGTTTCACGATACTGTACCACACGGATGATTGTCTTTCCTCGCTCAATTCGGTTGAGCTGAGGCCACAAGTTGAAAGTTGCAGTTTAAAACAATCCGAAGAGCGACCCCTATTCCGGCAATAGAAAGAGAAGTGGAAGCTTGTCGAACGATGTCTGTTTACATGTGCACGCACTTACACACGGCTCCCTTTATTACTTCGCCGTATCAAGTTTCTCTTGGGTTGAAGAATCGTTGTTGTCACTGGCCCCTCTGTACCCTCCACTTTAGGACCGGGACTCTTCACATCATTCAAAGGTGTAACTGCTACACACGAGAGTTGATATTTTTCCAAGTTGGCAGGTCCGTTCTAGATGGAGCCAACATCCTTCCGTCACATTGTTGTAGAGTGTCAACGTGAGTTTCCTCAGTCCTCACCTCACTGTAACACCTCTCAATTTGAGAAGAACGAGTTCGCTTTCTTTTTGGAGCTGTTGAACACCAAATAACTCCAAGACACCTCTGTGTTTTAGACGTTAACGAAATCACGTTGGGACTCAAGATGATCTACAGTTTTGCATAATAGTCATGCTACTATTACGATCTCGCTAAAAGAGAGAGAGCATAGCGTGTTTGGCAGATTTCCCCCTCAAACTAAAAAAAAAAAAACAACACCGAAACTCAGGAGATCGACTGAACTAACAATTAAACCAAGGAGGAGCTTCCAATTGACGGCAAATCGAATTGAAAGGCGAATCGATTCGAAGTGACGACGGTTTCGTTAAACGATTCACTGCCTTCAGAAAAATGGAATGAAAACGCGCGAGCGGAAAATCGAAATTAAGCATAAAACGTCAAGAACCGGAAAGTTGAAGGAGGAGAGATAAAGACAGGAAAATAGTCGGAAACGGGAAATAGTTGAAAACTGCGGAAGCTGTCACGGAAAAGAAACGCCGACTGAAGTGTGAAGTCGTCTAACGTCTGAATCAGTTCCGAAGTCGTCGAATCACTTCAGCGGCGCATAGCTGATTTGGGAGGGAAGAAAATTACCACTCAGCTCTGGAATTGACGGTAGAAGTATAGCGTTTTACTCGTTTCTCGCCTAGACCCTGCAAGGTCGTACATATATGTTTTGCACGTTCACATTCGGGATTTCTCCTTCTTCGTAATCCAAAGACATGGTGCGTGGCACTTAGAACACGCGTATTCCAAACGAAACTAGTTTTAATTATAACGTTTGGGGTTCAACTGTCTAGAAAACTCAAACTAAGCCTACTCTCCCCTCGACGGCACTAATAGCGGTAGGTTTCAAACTGAATAACTGCAGATATGAAAACTAAATACGAGAGCATTGACAATTACGCATGTAACCGCCGGACAGAACGTTGACGACTGTTACCCAGGAGTGGACGATATACATCGATAATTTAAAAATATTCGATGTATAGTAACGATGCATCGAATCAGACCGATGTATCGTTGAGTTTTAAACATCGAGTGTACATCGATGTTTTTTTACTTTCCTTGGCTCTACAAAGTAGAAAGGAAAGCTATGTAATCGGCTGAAAAAAAAATTTTGAGTTCTCTTCAGATCTTTACGTTTCAGACCCCCCTGAGTCCGAAATATCTGGTGCGTTGCAACACACAACTTTCCTTAGCTCTACGTCAATTCACTTTCTATATGGCTTTGTCTACTTAATCAATTCATTCACCACTCAGTTCATTTGAACTTGGTCAAACAACAATTCACGGTAGCAAAAAGCGGTAGCGCTTACAGTTCCGGAATTTATTGTGCTGCTCGTACTCATTCCTGGATCATTATTGAGCAATTGGTACACAGATAATTAATGAGGCGGTGAACACAAATTTTTTCAAGAAGGATAGTAATTACTTTTGCAGAGTAATTGGGGAATAACTGTTAGAACTGGTAGTAAGCGAAACGGGCGTAGTTGAAATTCAGGAATTTCTGGAGTGACCCCCATGTATCTCATGAGCGTTTTTAAACACCGACCCTTTAGGTATTGGATTGGACTACAATACCAATTTTTTTTTAGCATTCTACTAACATTCCAGCAGACTTTATAAGGAAAAAACTGCGCTAAAAACGCTTTTGGTCGAAAATTTTGATAATTTATTGTGCTGCTCTCGTCATTTTCCCACAAATGGTAATTTTATGGTATAGTTGCCTTATTGAGAGCTATCAATGTAAAAAATTTAATCAAAATCGTTCGAGCCATTTTTGAGAAACAAAATTTGGTGTTTTGATCACTATGATGACTATAGTTAACTTTCAGTGGATTTTGCCCATACCCTTAATTTGGCGTCCCATGGTAACCTGTAGGCTAGACATCAAGTTTGAGCTGATTTGGTACGGTTGTTTTCTCTATAAACCGCGCTAAAATCGATTGCGTCGAAAATTTTGGTAATTTATTGTGCTGCTCTCGTCATTTTCCCACAAATGGGAATTTTATGGTATAGTTGCCTTATTGAGAGCTATCAATATGAAAAATTTAATCAACATCTTTAGAGCCATTTTTGAGAAAAAAAATATTTGGTGTTTTGATCACTATGATAACTATAGTTAACTTTCGAAGGATTTTGTCCAAACCTTCATGTTGGCGTCCCATAGTAACCTGCGGGCGAGATATCAAGTTTGACTGGATTTGGTACGGCGGTTTTCTCTAAAAATCGTTCACATACACTCGCAAGGTGTTTCGTCAAAAAGTGGTATCACTAGTTGAAAAGGCCGCCAATATCATAGAGGTCGGCGCAACCAACCCGTAATAAATATAAATGCAAATGGCCGACTGAAACCCGCCGTCTCTCTCTTACTTACAGTTAGTTGCAGTCTCTGGCTTCAAAAAGCATATTATTTTAATTTTTGTATTAATTAGATACCTACTCAGCTTGATTCAGAATTCATTTTAAAATTTGCTGTGTCGTGTTAGCAATAATATTTATAAATCAAAGTGTTAAACTGAACAACGCGTTATTTGAAATATTATTATCATAATAAATTTGGAAGGATTACAAAATACAGTTTTCTCGAGCTTTTGCGCAGTTGAATCGAAATCGCTTCAGCCTACGATCACGTGATCACAACCTCAACTCTATATAAACTGAGCTGATTCATCCACCACTTGAGTTCTCGTTTGAATATTTCGCGAAACTAACCTTCAATATGAGTGAATTCAGCGCAATTAACGGTAATTTAGTGACAGCGTCGCACGATAAAATTGTCGAAAAGTTGGCGGTTTTACTCGCCCATTTATCATCTGCTAGCCTGCAGGTCAACATGGAACGTCAAAATGAAAGTTTGAGTCAGATCGATCCAAAATTAACTATAGTTATCACACCGAATATTGAATTTGTCAAATACAGCCTTGATAATTTTGATTGAATTGTACTGACGGACATACGACATAATGGTAATATAAAACGTTCGTCCGTGGAAAAATGACGAGAGGAACACAATAAGTTATTCAAAATTTCGAAGAAAATCGAATTATAGCAGTACGTTCCTTATAAATATCGCTCATTTGAGTCTGGCATTCTGAAAAAACATCGTGTGGCAATAATAATGGTTCTGAAAATATTAGGGACCATCCCAAGAAATTCCGGAATTCTAACTGTTGTCCTTGTTTGACTAACTTCTTTCAATTTTTTTCCTCTATAATTCCCGAATTATGATTATGAACGTTTCCAATACGACACTTGTGCACACAACAATTGTTCTTTCAATAAAGTATTTTATTTATTATGTAACTGAGCACAAAAACCTCAATAGCTCTACATAAACAACTATCTTCTAATCCATTAGATTATAATTTCGAATGAATAACATCCAGTGCAAATTTGAGTTCTTTTTAGACCTTAATTCTTCGTGAAGTTTGCTCTCAAAAACTGCTAATCGTACTGAACCTCGATCATAAGTTATATTAGGTGTGGAGCCAAAGGGAAGTTGTAATTTGGAGATCACAATGTTCAGCACAAGGGGCCTAAAAAGGTGGTAGAGGACTGACTCGAGACAGCTCTGCCACAACTACTTATATCCTTTGCTTGCATGGTCGGCATTTTGCCTGAAGGGCCGTTGAGTCATTATTATGTTACAATATAACTTAAATACATATAAACCTCCATCGGAAAGACTTTTTTCGCGAGCGGCGCAGGTAATACTCAAGAAAGGAATGCAACATTAAATGGTAAAAGATTGGGTAATATTTGTTTTTTACAAAGTATAGTTAAAAATTATCGGGATATATATTAAAAATAAATGTAAAGGTAATAAAGTTGTTTTAATAGATATTGCTTTTTATTTCTAAACCACATACGTATTTAACTTAAACAATCGATGTTTTTTATGCACATCGATATTACATCGATGCAACAATTCGATGCATTCAATCGAAAATATCTGGTGCGTTGCAACACACAACTTTCCTTAGGTCTACAACAATTCACTTTGTACATGGCTAATTCTATTTAATCAATTCATTTATCACTCAATTAATTTGAACTTGGTCAAACAACAGGACACAGCAGCAGGAAGCCGTAGCGCCTACAGTTCTGGAATTTATTGTGCTGCTCGTACTCATTGCAGAACCATTATTGAGCAACTGGTCACCGATAATTAATGAGGCTGTAAACAACAATTTTTTCAAGAAGGGTAGTAATTACTTTTGCAGAGTTATTGGGTAAAAACGTTTAGAACTGGTAGTAAGCGAAACGGCAGTAGTTGAAATTCAGGGATTTTTGGAGTGAGCGCCATGTACCTAATGACCGTTTTTAAACACTCACACTTTAGGTATTGGAAAGGACTACAATACCAATTTTCTTTAACTTTCTACTAACATTCCAGCGGAGTTAATAAGGAAAAAACTTCGCGAAAAACGCTTTTCGTCGAAAATTTTGATAATTTATTGTGCTGCTCTCGTCATTTTCCCACGAATGGAAGTTCTATAGCATAATTGTCTTATTGAGAGCTATCAATATAAAAAATGTAATCAAAATCTTCAGAGCCGTTTTTGAGAAAAAAAATATTTGGTGTTTTGATCACTATATCACTATGATAACTATAGTTAACTTTCGGTGGATTTTGCTCATACCCTTATTTTTGCGTCCCATGGTAACCTGTAGGCTGGACATTAAGTTTCAGTTGCTTTGGTACGGTTGTTTTCTCTAAAAACCGCGCTAAAATCGATTTCGTCGAAAATTTTGGTAATTTATTGTGCTGCTGTCGTCATTTTCCCATAGATGGGAATTTCATGGTATAGTTGCCATCGTGGGAGCTACCAATATAAAAAAATTAATCAAAATCGTTATAGCCGTTTTTGAGAAAAAAAATATTTGGTGTTTTGATCACTATGATACTATAGTTAACTTTCGGTGGATTTTGTTCAAACCCTTATTTTGGCGTCCCATGGTGACCCGCGGACGAGATATCAAGTTTGAGCTGATTTGGTACGGTGGTTTCCTCTAAAAATCGTTCATAGACACACATACCATTTTCCTAAATAGTGTTTTACGGACTCAGGGGGGTCTGAAACGTAAAGATCTGAAGAAAACTCAAAATTTTTTTTTCAGCCGATTACATAACTTTCCTTTCTACTTTGTAGAGCCAAGGCAAGTAAAAAACATCGATTTTTTTTAAAATGTCCATCAGTACTGCTACCTGAAGGTGAGGAGCCCTTCGACTGGCACTCCCCCTTCCTTTCATTAGTTTACAAGAAGGCCGTGAGGGGTTTACTGAGCGGCTAATGGCGTCACGGAAGTGTTGTTTGAGTAGGTGAAATAAAATGAACAATAAGATGCAGTTTCTATAGATGGTGTTGACCAGAAACATCATTCCATCAGAGTCCATCAAACTAATATGAAGCGTTCCAAGAAGCCGCCCGCTACAAATGGTAAACATCATGGCTAATAGCCAGCTATGCAGACGCAACAGAAAAGCATTTGCGTCGACTACCTTAACCCTCATCCTGCTGTCTTCCTGTACGTTGCTCTCTCCTTTTCATTCTCCGCCAAATCGAGGATGAGAGAAGTGGTTGTAGTTGCTTGACCCGGATTCGAATATTCTTCAGAAGTTGGAAGGCGTGAAAGTTAAAAGTTTTGTCTAACGTCACACCTAGATATCGTGCGCTCTCCGGTTTTGAGATGACTAATCCCTTGAAGTGCACACCTTTGGCACAACATGTCGTTTGTAGGTGATGTGACGATGATGTTTTGGAGCAATTTTCACTCTCCATTTCGAACTTCATCGTCCTCGTTTTTCGATGGCGCACTGTGTATGACGAGAAACTTTCCCTTCGGTTCGGTCAGAACAGGCATTGACTAGGTGGTCGGCATACAATGCAGAGAACTCACCTTCGGCTTCAGGTAAGGGCATGCCGTTGCAGAATATGTAGTACAAAGAAGGGTCCCCTAACGCTTCCCTGGGAAGCTCCCGCTGTTATAGTTTGACTGGCCGATGGTTGGTCTTACGAGTTCGTCCCACTAAATAAGTCTCCAATAGGGGGGGTACAGGTTATTAGAGAAGCAGCAGACCTTTGTTCGATAAGCTGTCAAATACCTGTTTGGTGTCAAAGAACGTGGCTCTCCAGATCTTTTTATCGTGGAAAGTTTATTTAATGACGGGAGTCCGCCTTTCAAGTTGAACGGGGCACGAGTGGGTCGGCCAAATTGTTGCGGCGGAAGCCTGTGTTCCGTGCAGATGAGCAGCTTTGGTAGAACCAGCTTACAGCCGGCTAGTTGTACACTTGTACATAGTGCGTTGGTCACTGAACTGGACTCCACGAGACGACGACATGAGGCCCTCTCCGTGGAATTCACTTCTCTCCATTCTTTCCTACTGCCACTATCTCAAGACCTCTCCAATTATAAACAGAGCGATTGAAATTGATGACGGAAATCGATAAACGCCATCGACCACTTTAAATCAAGAATTAATTCCGACGGATCCGCCCGTCAAGTGAAGACTTCAAAACTCACAATCTCTCGATTGAGGGAAGAAAAACAGAATCGGAGAATGACTAAAAGATCGTGAGAGACCGTGAGGTCTTCACTTGGACTGGTTTGTGTACTTTCTTCGTTAATTAGTGTCTTCGTAACGAGAGGGATTGAGTAACCGAAGATCCGAGACGAGAACTGGAAACGAACAGCTCGACAGTTTACACGGCAGACAACTCCATGACTTCAATGACAGCTCTGTTTTACTTTTACTTTCATATAAAGAAGGAACATTGTGTAATGCGCTCGACAGGCGAGGGAAAACGTTCCTATTTAACGTTATATTCTTTAACATCCGATCAGCAAACGCTGGTCTGACTTTTCCAAGCATCAGGCAACAGTAAATGTTTACATACCGCCTCCACTCCTCATACTGGGCCACAGAAACGTGAAAACCCGAAACGTTAACTACTTCTCCGAATACCTTGACCTACAGACGTAATTTCAGGTCGATCTTAGATTTTCGACAACCGGGTCTGCACATTTAGGAAGTTCGTTGGAAACTGCATAATTGAGACTGCCTCTCGAGGTTCCAGTAAAACCGCAGGAAAATTCGAATAAATATCTGGTGCGTAGCAACACACAACTTTCCGCGACAAATCTCCTTTTCTGTGTTAACTTGGCTTATATCTCCGTTCAACATATATATACAGAAATAATTATACAGAACGAAATGTTGGTATAGGTGACTCTAAGACACTCCATTAGGATTTATTACATCTGGTGAAGAGGTTACCCTGGAATTTACGGAAATATTCGAAAAAACGTTATTTTCGACACATTTTGATTTTTATCTTTGTTCAATGGACTGTCAGAGAAACATTTATTGAGAAACAATATGTACGTATTAACTACTTGGATACACCTTGAAAGTTTGGTGATAATCGTTGAAGCCGTTTTGCCAAAAAGCGGAAAAAACCTATTTTTGCTTCATAGGCCTATATCCCCGTTGACCGTATTTTCATGGAGATATGTATACAGAAGAAAAGTTAGGTATTGATTAGTAGAAGATAATGCGAAAGTTTAATCAAAATCGTTAGAGCCGTTTTCGAGAAAAATGCGAAAAACCTTAGGTTTTGGTACATTTTCGTCCCCCACCCCCCCTTCCCATCAGCCGAAATCGTCCGTAACCTTATTTTGGTATCTACAAAAAATAACGAACAAAACAAAAAAAGAACCAGCTCAATCGGATCAGCCGTTCTCCCGCTAATCGAAGTACAGACACAAACACACGGACCACGCACCGAAATTAGGTTTTTTAGACTCAGTAGGCCTCAAAACGTAAAGATCTGAAGAAAACCCAATTTTTACTTTCCGCTACCCGAAGGGAAGGAAAGTATAGTAATCGGCCCAAAAAAAAAAGTTGGGTTTTCTTCAGATCTTTACGTTTCAGACCCTTCTGAGTCTAAAAAACCTAATTTCGGAGAGAGGTCCGTGTGTATGTCTGTGTGTATGTCTGTGTGTGTGTGTCTGTAGTTCGATTTGCGGGAGAACGGCTGATCCGATTGAGCTGGTTCTTTTTTGTTTTGTTCGTTATTTTTTGTAGACACCAAAATAAGGTTATGGACGATTTCGGCCGATGGAAAGGGGAGGGGACGAAAATGTACCAAAAACTAGGGTTTTTCGCATTTTCTCAAAAACAGCTCTAACGATTTTTGATTAAACTTTCAAATTATCTTCTCTAATCAATACCTAACTTTCTTCTCCATACATATCTCCATGAAAATACTGATGAACAGAGATATGGGCCCTTGAAGCAAAAATATGTTTTTACGCTTTTAACAAAAACGGCTTCAAGCGATTTTCACCAAACTCACAGAGATGTTTTCAAATAGTTGATATCTACATATTCTTTCCAATAAATGTTCCTGTGACGGTCCATTGAACAGAGATAAAAGCAAAATGTGTCGAAAATAACGTTTTTCTAACATTTCCGTAAATTCCAGGGTAACTTTTTCACCAGATGTGATATATCTAATGAAGTATCTTCTAGTCACCCATACCAACATTTCGTTCTCTATAATTATTTCTGTATATATATGTTGGACACAGATATAAGCCAAGTTAACTCACAACAGGAGATTTGTCGAATATTAATTTATCGGTATTCCAATTTTCTCAAAAACGGCTCTAACGATTTCGATCAAACTTTCGGAGTACTCTCAGCTAACTAGTCCCTACATTTAGTTCTGCATAAATGTTCCTGTAAAAATGCGTTGAACGAAGATATAGCGCCCGCCTATGTAGGTGGTGTTCGAACTTAAAGGGGTGGCGGAAAGTTGTGTGTTGCTACGCACCAGATATTTTTTTTTTGGGCCGATTACTATACTTTCCTTCTCTTCGGGTAGTGGAAAGTAAAATTGGTGCCAAACAAAACGAATTTTTGGGAAATGCAATTAAAATCGTTGGGAACTCGAACGAAACGTGACGAAACCTAGAAAATGTCAGGTACGACGCATCACACTTTCCTCAGCCCCACGTGCGCTCAGTGACTATAGCTACTAATAAAAACTTACTTAAGATTTATGTTATTGGGAAACCCTTTGACCGCGACTTGATTTTTCAACGATGGATTGCGTTTACTGTTTTGCAATAATCGGGTGAAAGTTACTAAGACGGCAGTGGTTCGAATTCCAGAATTTCGGCGGTTGCTCTTAATTATCTTAAACCGGCACGATATAGGTAATACTGTAAAATGTGGTAAATGTATTTGACTACCATCCGGGTTTTGCTGAGTGTTGTAAATCAGAGTCCATACAGCGACACCTGTAGTGTTTACAGTCACGTGGGATTGGTAATCACCTGGCTGATAATAAACCAGTTCATGAACAGCCTACGTGCGCGTACATCTTGCTCCCCGTGTTCTCCTCAGTTTTTACTTATTACAAGTTGTATTAATTGGCGACGACGGATGAGAAGCTGCTCGAAAGACTCCTTAGTAATTTGGCTCAAACAATTTCTAAAAGTCAGGCCGATCTTGTTGCTAAACTTACGTCTTCAAACATCGCTGCGCCGGGCACAGCCGAATCGTTCGTTCCACCGTTTGAACAATACAATTCTAAGGATGAAAAGTTCCGAAATTACATCGAAAGATTCGAGAATTACGTTTCCGTCCGAAATGTTAATTCCGATTCGAGGAAAGCCCAAATTTTATCTGCTTCTGTTGGTCCATCGCACTATAACAACCTGTCGGCACTTCTCGGCCCTGATAAGCCGATAAAAAGTTTGCAGTATGCCGATCTTCTCGCTTCTTTTGAAAAAATGCTCTCTCCTGCAAGAAGCGTGGTTGTTGAACAACACTATTTTCTTTCAACAGTGCAAAAAGAAGGACAAAATGTCGCCGAGTACATCGCATCTTTACAAGGCAGACTCTCAGAATGTAAGGTCCATGTGGAGTGTGGGTGCAAACGAAACATTTCTGTTGCGGATATTTTCCTTAGGGCACAGTTTATTCGTGGAATACGGGATCATGGTATAAGGGAACAGTTATTACAAGCGGATTTAACATCATTTAAAGAAATTACAGAACGAGCAATTGTTTTAGAAGCGTCGAAAATTCAGAGTCGGGAGCTCGAATCTGCTACCGGGGGTCCCGTTCCTGATTCCGCTCATACAAACCAGCTGTCACAGTTCAGACCCAACCGTTCTAGAAACCGTTACCGCAACTATCAGCAAAATCCCCGTTCACCCACTCCAAATCGTGCCTCAAGGAGCAACAGGGCACCTAGAAGGAACCGTAGCAATTCCAATTCACGGGGTCCTATGAACTACACTGCTCTAGGCATTTCAAATTTGTGTTTTGCGTGTGGGAAAGCCTCTCACCGAACAAATGAATGTCGTGCGAACCGAAGCTCATTACATTGTAGATCATGTGGGAAAACGGGACATGTTGAACGTGTTTGCATTGTCACTTTGTCGAAAAATAAGGCCGATAATCATCAGGTAAGCCACGAATACGAGCAGTCAAATGGTTCCTCTGCGCAGCACGAATATAATTCAGATTTGCAAAATTCCTCACTGAGTCACACGTATGGAATGCATCATGTGGAGGCAGTACTGTCATCAACTGCTTGGCAAGTCGTTGATTTATATGAATGCCAACCGAACTCTGGGAAGTACTTGATCTCTGTTATTATAAATAATCGTGGAATAGAAATGGAGGTTGACTCAGGGGCTAAATTGTCGATTCTACCTGAGGACAAATGCGCATTCGTAAACCTAAATTCCTCCTTACAGCGTTCCAACGTCAATTTTAGGGCATACTCGCACGACATTGTTCCGTGTAGGGGGAAAGCTCAGGTTTCAGTGAAATATAAAGGGAAGAACATAACAGCTGATTTATATATTGTCCCTTCAGGATATGCCGCTATTTTGGGACGTGACTGGATTAGAGGGTTGGGTCTGGAGTTGAAGCAGATTGATTCAGACATGCAGAGACTCTACCAAAATACTTCTAACATCACAAGAGCGGAATTTATAAAAAAATAACTGCGCTAAAATCGATTTTCTTTGAATTGTTTATTCTGTTCCTCTCGGCATTTTCTCACAGATGATAATTTTATGGCACTGTCGTGTTATTCGGAACATTCCACACAAAAAGTATAATCAAATTTGTTAGCGTCGTTTCTGAGGGGGAAACAAAATTTGGTGTTTTGATCACCATAACAACTATTGATAGTATTGAACCGATTTTACTCATACCCTTATTTTGACGTTTCATGGTGATGCGCACGCAGGCTAAGTATGAAATTCGAGTCGATTTCTTTCGGCTGTTCTCTCAATCGCGACTAGACCCGTATTTCCAGATGGAATTTTTGGTGAAACAATCCCACAAAAATATCTGAGTGAAAATCAACGCAAAATCAGGTAAAACTACTGAAATTGTCGATGTATGGGTCCAACAATTCCATAAAATATGCTAAGAAATCAAGTACAAACAGTTGAACAAAAATGAGCGACAATTGCGGGAAATTGACTGAAATTCTTCGATGAATCAATTGGAGATTGTCGGTATATTTTGGAAAATTGATGATAAATCGAATAAAGATTGTTGAGAAATCCATTGAAATGTTGCAGAATTGAACGCAAAAATTATATATTAATAATTAAGTATTAATTTAGTTATAAAATTCGGATATCAATTAAAAATCGAGTAAAAATTGTTCAATCGCTGGGAAATAAAAGAATCCTAGGGAGGTTGAATAAAAATTGCCTTAAAACGAAGTAAATACTGTTAGGAATTGCAAAAATCATTGATTAATTAACGGTATATGCCGTGCCCCTCATTGCGGTTCTAATTCGACGGGTTTTGTCAATAATTATAAATATAAATTGTAAGGCTTCACTGTTTAATCCTGGGGCTGACGAGGAAAGATTTGGCAAGGTGACGAGTAGTCTCTTTTTCCTAAAGAACTAAGACGTTTCAATGAAAGAAAACGATTGTTTTAGAGGACAGTAAATTTCAGACGAGAGCAAGGTCCACCACAGGCGACTTGTTGTAGTGTTATTTCACTCTGAAACTTACTCGAACATAACAACATCGATCAATAAAATATGTTAAGGAGCAAATCAAAAAGTTGAAAAATTAATTTTCTTGAAACCTTATCTTCAACAACACCAATTTAATTAACTGTCAACATTGGAGATATTGAAGCTGCGTATTACAAACTCTACTTCAGAGAAGAAAAAAAATCACGGTCATCTATCACCGATAATATTAATTCTGCGATCGACAACTTGTCATTAAGGTGTATATATATTGAACACGACGCCCCTCGATCATTCCGTTAACCTTCAGACAGCAGTGAATAATGTTGAGTTTTAAATCGATTATTTTCCTCGCGTTCGGGTTTGCCCTGAGAATCGCGGACGGTACCCAGGTGAACGACAGATCGGACTTGCTGTTCGACCGAATAATGACGCGAATTAAGGACCAGGGAAGCAAAATTTTTCAACCCGAAGGATTCTCTTACAAGGACGAAGCAGCCATCATGACAGCAGAGCCTATTGTAGGCAGCTTCCAATTCGTATCTATAGCGCGGTAAGTCGTGTTGATGATATAGATTTGATCACTCAAATGATGGCAAAACAAAAACGCGAAAGCTCAAAAGGTCCATTCATGACGTGCCCAACGAAAGGCGATGAAAATAGGAAAATTAAGACACTCTGCTGTTTTTTGTTTAGACAAATACACATATACGAGCTAAGCAGTAACATATAGGTAATTCAAGGGAATCTCACAGCCTCATCGAAACAGATCGCTGCCTGGTTTGAGCCAAGTGCAGTGGGACATTTTCTTTAGATTATTTCCTGAGAAGGATGGCAACCAAAAAATAACGAAGGGCCGCTTCTAGAGACAGAGAGAGGAGAAAGAGAGTGAGTGAGTGAACGCGAGAGAGAGAGAGAGAGAGAGAGAGAGAGAGAGAGAGAGAGAGAGAGAAAGAGAGAGAATGAATGAATGAATGAATTTATTTATCGACCAGGGAGCATTAGGGCCATGTGGCCCTCTCTTCCACTTCCCCTGGCTACATCACACAGTTACATTTAAAGAAATTGGGTTATATCCGCCAGTAGGCAAATTACTAAAGTTAACGTACCTGTTAGGTGAGTCCGTCTCCTCTGGCTTGTGAGTTACTGTGGGCAAGCGCTTTCGATGTAAAGACATCATCGTCTGGCCGTAAAGTCAGTACTGGAGTCAGTCAGTTGGTCGGGGTCTTTATATACAAAGAGAAAGGTGAAAGGGGTGATGGAGCGTCGGGGAAGGGGCGGGGAGAGGAGGTCATGTGGCTCAGGGGGAAACCCCCTAGAGATAAATGGAACGTGTTGGATGGTCTGTCAATTGTGGAATTTAAGTCTTTTTTGTGTAGGGTGGTCTGTAAATCCGTCAGTTGGTTGTTTTTGTTTGTGTAGTGTTTTGAGTGGTGTGAATATGGTGTCGCATTTTGTGTTGATTTGTACGTTTATGATCTGTCCACTGTTTCTTGTTTATAGATTTCCATGTTTTCTAATATGTTCAGTTTTCGTCCTTTGTATTGTTTGTGTAGTAAGGTGGTACAGTCCTGTATTTTGGTGGGTTCATGTCCAGTTGTTTTGAGGTGGTTGGCAAAGTTTGAATCGTCTTTGTTCCTACTAAGAGATTTAATGTGTTCTGAGTATCTGGTCCGTATTTTTCGTCCTGTCTGTCCTATGTATGCGTTTTTACAAGTACAAGTTATTTCATACACCCCACTTTGGTCGAGTGGGTCTGTATTTTCATATATATAAAGACCACGACCAACTGACTGACTCCAGTACTGACTTAACGGCCAGACGATGATGTCTTTACATCGAAAGCGCTTGCCCACAGTAACTCACAAGCCAGAGGAGACGGACTCACCTAACAGGTACGTTAACAGTTACATTTCCTCCTACATTCGTCGTTACTCATTACGTTATTTATATGTACATCTCATTCACACCAAATAAATTACATTCATACCCTACTCACTAACACACTCGTCCATACATAAACATTTACTGACACGCACACACTCACTGCCTCGACTTTAGAGGAGGGTGAGTGCTTGGATATTCCTCCCCATCTCCGCAAATAGCTTTCAATTAATATTTTTTTAAACTTTTCTTTGAACACTCTATTCTACCACACTTTTGGAACAGTTCCGTATGCTCATTATGTATTTTTGTCCCTTGGACTACGAATTATCTTGCCAACATATTCGTCCGATGGGCAGGAATTCGAAGAACGCTGTTTTTGCTCCGCGCTGTGAGAGAAACACGAACGATTGGTAGGTACTGCGGTCCACGATGTTCCACGATACGTAGCTTCTTACGTTCTCTAATCTTCAGCCACCCTAACCGCTTATAGTGGGGTGTAACGTGCTCGTCCAGGCGCAGTCGCAAAACAAACCGTAGAGCCGCGTTTGTAGTCGATCAAGCTCGCCACTCTTCAAATCGCAGATGGCCGCAGCTACGTAGTCAAAATAGGGCTTCACAAGACTCTGAACGAGCTGAAGGCACGCATGGCTTGGGAAATCCGATGCCAAGCGAAGTAACTGGAATATTGCCCAGATAGGATAGCCAGTGATCATTGCCTTAGTTTTGTCCCATTTTCATTCCATGCCCGCCACACTTGCTACGTCTTTAGACAAAAGGCTCACTGTCTCCCTTACATCGCTTACTTTGCAGGACTTAAAACTGTAGGTCGTCCGCATATACCACGTGCGAAGTGCCCTCTAAGAGCGCTCCCACTAGCGATGTCGTGTAGAGAATGAAACACAGAGCTGACAAAACTGATCCCTGCGGGGTTCCTATATCCAGAGCCCTCCATGCTGACAGCAAACCGCCGTTTCCCTTTACTGCCGAGAATCTACCAGACAAGTATGAGTCGAACCATCCTAATCGCCAGCATGATATCCCTTCTTAACAGGTCAAACGCAGCAATGAAATCCACAAGGACCGCGACCGTTATTTTCTTTTGGCCCATCGCCTCTCTTACGTCCTCCAGTACCCTGATGATCGCAGTCTCCGGGCTGAAACCGATCTGAGCGAGGTTGGAACTATCATCCGAGAAATGAGTAGTGAAATGGTGGGAAGCCTACGTAGAGAGGTTACTAAAATATAGGGAATGCAGGAGAAGAGAGGAAAGTAGGCAGGTAGGGGCAGGAACAGACTGACATATGAAAAGACAAAGACGAAGAACAATGGATACACACAACTAGGGTAAGGGTGGAATAATTTATAATAAAATGTAGGTAGGTAAGACCAGTTGAGTAAGAGTGTAATGGGGGGGGGGGGGGCTCCACTCAGTATGTAATCTGTAAATGTAAATATATGTAGAATAAGGTAGTATAGAGCAGATATAGAAAGAGATATAGAAAGAGGTTAACAAGTAGGCCAGGAGTTAACAAAACATGTTGGTGTAAAAGGAGGGGAGGGAGAATCCAGAGCCGTGGTAGATGAGCCCCTGCGTAACGGGCTTGTGGGACCTCTGCCGTGGCTTACTGGGGTCCTTCCAACCCTCAAGGAGGACAGTAAGTCTAAACTAACTTGCCCTAGGAGGAGGAGAAGCTGCAAGTGCCATCGAAGAATGGGGCAGGACAGCGACCATTCTGGCCTTAAAGGTTGTTCGACACAGACATGGTACCGCGGGAATGCGCAGCCCGTGCGTTATAGGTTAGGGCCACAGTAGGCGGCTGCCCCCACGGGGCAAGGTAGGTAGAACGGACCAATCCAACTTCTACCCAGTACAAAGCCTGAAAATGCGCCTGCTCTGCAACATCGTGGTGGTTATGGAGTCGCTGGAGGGTAGTTCTCCTATCCCAAATTTCGTTTTCCAACTGCAGGGTCTGAATCACCGCCCTGATATTTCTGAGAATGCTAGAATCATATGAGAGGGATTTATAACGGAAGAACAGCGTGGAAATCGATTTGTTTCGAAACTCTTGACAATTTATCGCGCTGCTCTCGCCATTCACCCACACACGAGAATTTTATGGTCTTAAAGCAATTTGGTTAGATCCGCCAGTGGTCAAATCACTAAAGTTAACGTACCTTTAGTAATTTTATGGTCATTTCGTGCTGTTTGAAATTGTTCATACTAACAATTTAATCTAAATGTACAGAGCCGTTTTCGAGGGGAAAAAATTGGTGTTCTGATCAGTGTGATAAATATAGTTTGGTGCTGTAACCTTCCTTCCTACTCCGTATTGGGGGGAGGGGGGGGGGGGAATGAGAGAAACATTTTTTAGTGGAGAGAGCATTTTGAGAGGGAGAGTGATGTTCCTCCAAGGAAGTGCACACAAATACTAAACTAATCGGTCAGATGGTTTCTTAGTCGACATCACTCACGAGTCATCTCCACCTTAAATAATTTGATTTTACCCTCAACAGTCGTTTTTGAGTCTCGAAACGTCCTATTTCCCTAACTACAAACTCTCTCATCCCTACATTTGTGGATTTTCTGGTGGTCGAGTTCCTTGTTGACGATATATTGGCGAGAAACTCAAAACTGGTTGTTCAATACGAAATCCTGTAAGGTTTAACTTATTGGCTAATGTTCACAGGAGCAGCAACGCGACGATGCGGCTGGAGGACATGGACGAATTCTACGTGCACATACCGTTCACGTTTGTCAACATATCGACGATGTACAAAGTGAACTTCACATTTGTGCAAACCCCCAGCGCATCTTATCACTCGAACGTGAGGGTTTACTCGACCAGCGCGTCAGAAGGTTCCCTCAAATTGTTGCCGAACTCTATGCGATGCCAGGGAATCTTGGAGAATATGGATTTGGGTCAAATTCAAACCACATCCGTAAAACTGACTAACGATAAGGAAACGCCGCTAAGCGATGAAGAAGAGTTGATGATGAATACTGTAGTCATTAAGGGTCCACCAGTGAAAGACTTTCCATCCGACATGCAGCGGGCCATTTTCAATTTATTCGGGGCGGTCATAAACGATGCTCTGGATGGGTTTTACATGTGCGACCTTTCACCAGTGGGAAGCCCTTGATGAACAAGGCGCCATCACTCACGCAGGTTTCTGTGCCAATAAATGTTGCCTCCCTAGGTCTTGTGAATAGGGAATTAATAATAAAGTAATTGTGATCGTAGGTGTGGCGTTTTGTGATCCCTTCACAATACCTGTTCTTGTGAATTTGCAGCTGAGACGACTCACAGACCGAACATCAAAACTCGTCATTTCCCACGACAAACCTACTTAAAAGATAAGATCCTCAGCCACAAGCTATGCAAGGTGCAGACGAGTGGGTGTTGTGGATTATAGATTCGTGGATGTGCTATTTAAAATTCCTGGGCCGCGCGTATGAATGTACATAATACGCCTGTCAGTTGGCCATTCGCAATCTCTCTCTCTCTCTCCCTGTGTGTGTTTTTTTTGTTTTTGTGTAATTAGTGTACACAAAATGTATTAGTGTTTGTGTTATTCGAATTCGATCCATGTAAAACATCTGTATTCATGAACAAATGAAATGTGAATAATTTAATTATTGATTTGTTGTTTTGTCCATTGCAATGTCAATTTAGATACGTGTAATGGCACATTTTTCAATCCCCAATGTGCAACATGTTGATGGGACGTGACTTGCTCGATTGATTTGATGATCGTTTAAGTTAGGTTAATGTGTCCGTTGCTGAGGAGAATGAATATATGAGCTCTCACTCTCCTCAAATGGCAGCAATTAAGTGTCTACGTGTCAGTGTAATTTATGTTAGTATATGAATGGTGATAACTATGGTATGGGTGTAATTTGTTGAGGTATCAATGGGAATTGTATCGTCGCGGGAAGAGAAAGTTGTTACTTGAGTGATAACGATATGAGGCTCAGAGACAGTGTGCTGTATATTGATTCCAGGGGAAATGGTAGAGAGGGCTTCATGGCCCTAAGATCCCAGGAGATAAATGAACGTTTCAACCTATCAATCTCTTAATCTGGAGATATGATGAAAAAGCATAAAAGGTAATTTACTTACACAGGTTTGGTGGAGACGTCTGACGGGTGACGAGGGCTGGGGACAACTACATCCACACGGTCTTTCGGTACGAAATCTATAAGTCTAGGGAGATGGCTAGACTCTCCACTTTCCAGGGGGTTGGGGCACAATGGACGATCGCTACGTGGAGGTGGTGGAGGAGGAGGTCGCCTCTTTTCACATTTCGGGTTCTTCTCAATTTCCTGCCGCGGACTGGGTTTTGGTGGCAGTTCTGGGGCGTCTTTGACTTCGGCAAGCTCATCTTGGAAGTTTTCTGGAGGTTTCAACGTGGATTCATGTTTTGAATCGGCCAAGTTGGAAGCCTCGACGAGCTTGGAGAATATAGTGCTCTGGTCGATGGTGTTTGAGGAGAACTCCCGTTCTAACTGAAGAAACGGCTCGAGCACTTTGTCAAGATCGAAAGGAGTGTTTTTAGTTGTAGGAGATGGCGGCGACGTAATGGCAGCGTCCATCGATGTGATGGACCTTGCATCGGAGAAACTCGAATTAGAAGTAGTTGGCGTTGAAGATATTCGGCTGACGACAGTTGAGATGCTGCTGCCAGTGTCATCGGATTCGGATTCTGTTGGCAGTAGCAGCTCTTGAGAGAGAACGTCAGTGTATATTTCGGCGTGAGGAACGTTGGTTCGCGACCTTGGCACAACAGGGGGGCTACTTTTCTTGTCATCAAACCCTTGAGGAGGATCAATCGTTTCCTTCTTCCGAGGGAACTTGCGAGGAGGAATAGGCGGAGCTTCGTTGTCTTGTTGAGATACAGTTGACTTTGAGTCTTTCCCTCTCCTAACCTGGAGCTTAATCACAACTTTCGACTCTTTGAGCGCTCGAACGCAGTCAATTCTCGTCATATCTGACACCAGAACGCCGTCAACTCCGACGATCTCATCCCCCGGGGAAAGAGGCCCCCAAGACGCCGATGTTCTAGACGCCGGACTGTCTGCAGCGCATGACTGGATATACAATCTTCCGACTTTTTCAACAGTTTTGACCCCCCCTTCAAATTTAAGACCAAACCCCAACCGTTCGCCAGGCAGCCTGTAGACTAGCACTTCTTCAGTTTCAGGTTGACTGAGAGGGTCAATAGACAAAACTGTCACGAACGGTTTCTCGACCGGTGAAGGAGTATTTTCTGCCGTGTCGACGGCTACAACCGTCACGAACTCTCCAGTAACATTGCTGTTGTAGCTGGTCTCCTTATGTTCCTCATGAGGCCAGTCTTGGTAAGTGCCTGAGTCGTGGCTTTGTTGCCTTTTGTGCTGTATTTCCAGCATCGAATCGCCCGCGCTCATGGTATCCATTAAAGCGTAACAGCGCTCCAGGTAATAACAAGTGAGACCATTGCAGGATCCAAGTTATCCACCGGTTGCTCGTGCGCAGCCACAACCTTCTGGATCCACATTCATCGGAATTCTGTAACAAAAGAAAGAACAAAAACAACACCATTAGTTGTTGAATGCAATCCGTTTATTTGTGTAGGTTTATTTGTTGGCATTATTTCCGTACATTGATATTAAAGGAACATTGTAGAAAGTAAAATAAGCCAAAGAAGTGAACTTTATAACATCAGAATTAATGAACACGACAACACAGGTAACAATTACAATGAACAACTTAATGGCTAGAAAGAATACTTTTCGTCTTAACAACCTAAAGTAGTCTTTTAGCCTCTTGGTTAACCAACCTAAAAGATATGTTACCCCTACGATATGGTGGACGTGAAACTATTGGGCGAGGTTGGCTAATAATTTCTCACATTAAGAGACAAACGGAAAAACTAGCTCATGAATGCGCGCGCTTCTTCTTAAACATACTCGCCGCTGTAGAAGGCACCTATACAAACACAATCCGACACACTCCTCTACACTCGCTCCCTATTTAATTAAGGGGTAGTGCGTCTGTTTTACACTGCGAACCGAAAGCCAGCGCGTGGCATTTATTTAAGAATGAATAAAGTAGAACTTCGTTTATTATCCTGAGCGTCAGTCATCCGAACAGCAACAAAACTTGAAATATCGAACCGTCTCGCAAAAGGAGAAAGAAGCGTCTGTAGCACGGTTTAACAATTTTGGAAAGTCAACAATTTCTGACATACGAAAAGCCGAAAAATCATTCTAACCTTAGCATCAAAACTTTATCCAGAAGATGACTCGAAGACAAGGAAAGCCTTGAGGGAAGAGAACGATATTGTTCTTGATCGTGCAATCTACTTGTGCTTTTCACCATGAGGACCAAGGAGACCTCTGTTGCGCGAAAAAGTTTTGAAACTTAACGAGTATTTTGACTCATTTCAAGTTTTGTATGGCGATAAGGATTCTAAGTATAAGTTTAAGGAAACATTTTTGCAGCACGTAGAAGAATGAAGTTACTCAAGAGCTTTCACTATTTGCGTAGTGCCCCTCTGTTGAGGGCTACGCACATTTACGGTTTATACATATCGTTTCGTCTTTTGTACAGACTGCACACCACGTATCACATAGCCCACACATTACATCCACTGGTGAAGTCGTCACCAGTAAAAAGAAAAAAACCCTGCAAATTATTACACAATGGTTTATTATTCTCATGAACAGCTTGACCTAGTATTACTGCTCCGAGACCCATCCCATTTGTCGATCGAAAAACACTTGTAAACCATACGAAACATGACCTGACTACAATGGAACTACGGAAACCAAATATCTCCCCGGCGCCAGGCGCCTGTAAGCATTTATGATCCGATGTAGGAGTGTGCGGAGGAAGTGGCTCTAACCTTCCTCTGGCAGTTGGGCAAAAAGAGTCGGGGAAATTGGGACGGGGAACCTCGAGCCGACCAAACCCTCGGCAATTGGCACGTGGCGAGTCGAGCGGGCGGGTGGTTTCGATGAGACGGGAGGGAGGGAGTACTAACGACGAAACGTTTACTTCCGCTGTAGTTCCCGCGAGTTCTTTCAATTAGTTGACTCTAATGATTACAGTAATTTCCCTATACACAGTTGTACACGTTTGATACTCATTCCATTCGACCCAGGATGTAAAAATACCTTGAAAACGATACGAAACACGGTGAGTTTGCGATTATACTGCGTTTTGTTAATTTTTTCAACCATTTTTTGCCCATAACAACCATGGGCTTCGTTCGATTGGATTGTCGAGATGGTGGGCACAACTAGATACCAAATGGGATTTTTGTGCGGAAGAACGAATTTTGTGGACCACGTTAAAGGCACAAAACAGCCTGGACAGGAGATGGCGGACGGGTGACGGACATTGCTGATTTGGAATCCCCATGTCTTGAAACGTAAAGTATCAAATTTTGAGGGGGGGTTGTCAAAAATTTTTCCTGACCGAAAACATACGGTTATTATTCAGAATGAATAATAAACCGAAACCATTTTATCTTTGACTTGTTACAGATGACAAATATTGTTTCTACGCAAACGTCTACATATCATTGCGTAACTATTTGAAAAAATGACACCCTCGATCAAAACTGTAGTGATACGGGGGTCTGGGGGTGTCCCTCACATATCATTCTACAATAAATGTAACATTATAAACACAAACCACCGTCGACTAGACACACCCAACAGTAACTTTTTTCTTTTTTTCCGTTTAAAGTCAATTTATGAACATATTGAGTTCCCCCAACAGAGTTCACGGGCACACACACCAAAAATCAGGGGTTACGGCATTTTCCTCAACAATCCTTGAGCTAAAACGGAAAAAAACATAAAATTCCTCAATTTGCCACCCTTAAATTCACCAAAGAAAAAAAAACTCACGTTGTACCACTTTTTGAATCAAACCCCGTGTTCGGCAGGCCGAATTAGTTGGGGCTTTGACCTCCAAAATGTCTGCACTAGCCCAAACACCTTCGCCCTCAAGCCCTTTTGTTACCTATGGAAAGTCCGCATCTACAGTTATTTCCAATTTACCGCGAATTTCCCCTGTCCTGGACTTTCCCATCTCTCAATGATTCCGCTTCTCAACGGATAGCTCCTTCCAAGTCAGTCATCCTTCAACACTTGGGATACAGTCGTCGCCCGGTTCAACTCCATCTCTCTTTCTATGTCCCTCTCCCTCCGCTTAGTATCTCGCAACCAATTTCACATGTATTGAAAGTCTCTAGTGCGAACTCATATTCAACCGGATATCGGTATTCTATTAAGTGTAATACAGCGTGTGTGTTTCAAACTCTCCCACTCGTGCGCCCGACACCTCTGAAATTCTGGGAGGTTAAGACTTCGTTTCAGGTCATTTGGAAGATCACTGAACAACGGAATCCCTTCATAAGTAAAGATGAGTCAGATAAGAAGGAGGATGAAGGAATATTCTGTGACTCACATCTGCAAATGAGGAAATAAGAACGTTACACTCAAATGCCATAAACCGACCTCGCCGCAAATTGCTTTAATTCTTTTACGCCACCAAATTTCGGGCTCGAGCTGAACGTTGAGTGAGCGGACCTAGTTTTTCAGGGGCTGCTCTTAGAATAGATGCGAACTCTCGTTTCATCTTATCTTTACGATTTAACAGGTTTACAACAGGCGGCTCAAAACAAACAAAACGAGATGAGGTTCCAGTTTCGCTTCATCAACTCAGCAGATCTCCGTGATAAAAACTACACACACAGAGAGCCTCCAAAGTGTTGACGTCGGTGCAAAAACTTCGCGAAATTTTAGCCAATTTTGTTACTTTCCGCTACCCGAAGGGAAGGAAAGTATAGTAATCGGCCCAAAAAAAAAAGTTGGGTTTTCTTCAGATCTTTACGTTTCAGACCCTACTGACTCTAAAAAACCTAATTTCGGAGAGAGGTCCGTGTGTATGTCTGTGTGTATGTCTGTGTGTATGTCTGTGTGTATGTCTGTGGGTGTGTGTGTCTGTAGTTCGATTTGCGGGGGAACGGCTGATCCGATTGAGTTGGTCCTTTTTTGTTTTGTTCGTTATTTTTGTAGACACCAAAATAAGGTTATGGACGATTTCGACCGATGGGAAGGGGGTGGGGACGAAAATGTACCAAAAACTAGGGTTTTTCGCATTTTTTCTCGAAAACGGCTCTAACGATTTTGATTAAACTTTCAAATTATCTTCTCCTAATCAATACCTAACTTTTCTTCTCCATACATATCTCCATGAAAATACGGTGAACGGAGGTATGGGCCCTGAAGCAAAAAAATAGGTTTTTACGCTTTTGGCAAAACGGCTTCAGCGATTTCCACCAAACTCACAGGATGTTTTCAAATAGTTGATACCTACATATTCTTCTCAATAAATGTTCCTGTGACGGTCCATTGAACAGAGATAAAAATCAAAATGTGTCGAAAATAACGTTTTTCTAACATTTCCGTAAATTCCAGGGTAACTTCTTTACCAGATGTGATAAATTCTAATGGAGTGTCTTTTAGTCACCCATACCAACATTTCGTTCTCTATAATTATTTCTGTATATATATGTTGAACGGAGATATAAGCCAAGTTAACACAAAAAAGGAGATTCGTCGAACATTAATTGATCGGTATTCCAATTTTCTCAAAAACGGCTCTAACGATTTCGATCAAACATTCGGAGTACTCTCAGCTAACTAGTCCCTACATTTTGTTCTCCATAAATGTTCCTGTAAAAATGCGTTGAACGAAGATATAGCACCCGCCTATGAAGGTGGTGTTCGAACTTAAAGGGGTGGCGGAAAGTTGTGTGTTGCTACGCACCAGATATTTTGTCGACCCCGTTCCAGAGCTACGCACAGGCCATTTTCCCAAATGGCGGTATTCGGGCTCAGGAGCTCTGAAAACATTTTCCAGCCAAATCAACTTTCGTTGCTGCTTCGTTGCTTTAGTACGGCTAAGGAAAGCGAATCCGATCCCTTCCGAAACGTTCGTTCCCAATATTGAGCTTTCGGCTGTGGATTTCGCGAAGAAGAGTTTTCGGATGTCGGCAGTTAAGTCAGGGTAATTATGAGAACTGTCAGTTCCCATGTGAGAGTTGCCTCTGCCTTAGAAGCGATATTAGTACTTGGGAGTCATCAAACCCCTACAGTCCTTCAAAGGTACTACCCTCGCCAGGTTTGCCTCATTACGAACAATTAGCAAGGGTATTTGGGGCGTGTGTTACTGAGACACTATCCTCATGTACAAGTCCATTTTTACTTTCCGCTACCCGAAGGGAAGGAAAGTATAGTAATCGGCTCAAAAAAAAAATTTGGGTTTTCTTCAGATCTTAACGTTTTGAGGCCTACTGAGTCTAAAAAACCTAATTTCGACGCGTGGTCCGTGTGTGTGTGTGTGTAGGTGTGTCTGTAGTTTGATTTGCGGGAGAACGGCTGATCCGATTGAGCTGGTTCTTTTTTTGTTTTGTTCGTTATTTTTTGTAGACACCAAAATAAGGTTATGGACGATTTCGGCCGATGGAAAGGGGGGAGGGGGGACGAAAATGCACCATAAAATAGGGTTTTTCGCATTTTTCTCGAAAACGGCTCTAACGATTTTGATCAAACTTTCAAATTATCTTCTACTAATCAATGCCTAACTTTTCCTCTCTATACATATCTCCATGAAAATACGGTGAACGGAGATATAGGCCCATGAAGCAAAAATAGGTTTTTTACGCTTTTTGGCAAAACGGCTCCAGCGATTTTCACCAAACTCACAGGTTGTTTTTTCAAATAGTTAGTACCTACATATTGTTCTGAATAAATGTTCCTCTGACAGTCCATTGAACAGAGATAAAAATCAAAATGTGTCGAAAATAACGTTTTTTCGAACATTTCCGTAAATTCTAGGGTAACTTCTTCACCAGATGTGATAAATCTTAATGGAGTGTCTTCTAGTCACCTATACCAACATTTCGTACTCCATAATTATTTCTGTATATATATGTTGAACGGAGATATAAGCCAAGTTAACACAGAAAAGGAGATTTGTCGAATATTAATTTATCGGTATTCCAATTTTCTCAAAAACGGCTGTAACGATTTCGATCAAACTTACGGAGTACTTTCAGCCAACAAGTCCCTACATTTTGTTTCCCATAAATGTTTCTGTAAAAATGCGTTGAACGAAGATATAGCGCCCGCATATGTAGCTGGCGTTCGACATTACAGGGGTGGCGGAAAGTTGTGTGTTGCTACGCACCAGATATTTGGTTTACTATTCATTCTGAATAATAACATTTTTTCCAAACCCACCCTCCCTCAAAATTTGATACTTTCAAGACATCCAGATTCCAAATCTGCAATGTCCGGACAGTTTTGTGCCTTTAACGTGGTCTAAAGAATCCGTTCTTTCGCTAAAGATCCCATCATCAGACATAGCCCATGGTTGTTATGGGCAATGAAGGGTTTAAAAAATTAACAAAATCGAAATTTCGGCAGTTTTATCGTAAAAACGCCATGTTCGGTATGGCTTTCTAGGTATTTTTAGATGCTGGGACGAATGGAACAATTCTCAGAGGTGTACGACTGCGTCTTGACCGAAAATAGTGAAATCATGGTAATTATAGTGAGGCAAAGTCTAATTGAAGGACCTCGTGAGGCAGTAACTGCATAGAAAGTAATCATTTCATCGTTTGTAGTACTTCCCTCCCATTAAAGTCACTCATAACGTCGTGCCAATTGCCTACGGGCGCCAGAAATATTTAGTTTTCGTCGTTCCATTGTAGTGAGGTCATGTTTCGTGTGGTTCACTGGTATTTTTCGATGCTGAACCTAATGGAATGGGTTTCGGAGGTGTGACACCACGTCAGCTGTGGAAGAGAATAAGAAACAATTGTGTAGTAATTTGCAGCGAGCTTATTCTTGATTGGCAACTGCCCCTTTGTCTGGAGAAGCAAAGCAAACTCACAGTCAATCAAAAGAAAGTACTGGGCCAACCCTAGAGAACTGCGCTCCTGTGGATCATCATGGCCTACAAGACAGCATCCACTGAAGCACTCCAAGCGATCATTGGCCAGTTCTACCGGTTGACTTGGCCATTGTAGTGGACAAGTGAAGAGTGTAAACGGAGCTTCCCTCACTCTGAGTCGAACTCTATAGTTAAAGGAAACTCGCAGTGCTTGATGAATGGGCAGTAGATAGATGGCAAGCAATATGTACTGGAATCCTTGTCAAAGGTACGTGACAAGTATGAGTTTTTTTCCAACATCCGTGAACGTCTTAAATGAAAATGGGTTGTGCCAGACCACTGGACGAGCTAGTTTCCTACGAGCTATGGCGACTTTAATGGGCAGTTCCACTTCTTTTCTCTCAAAGACTCTCCATTCTGTACGCCTTGCGCCTCCAGTGTGAAGGAAACAAGAAACCACGTGCTGCTCCACTGTAGTTTCTACAACAGTGAGCGATGGTTGTTGGGGGAGCAGCCCAATCTCCCAAGCAAGCTTATAACGGTTTCGCCCAGTTTGCGAAGAAGGTAATGACAAAGAATCGTAACCACAGTGTCCCTTTGAAACTTGCCACCCAAATAGATAGTTAGATTAGGGGGAAAATCGGATTGAAAACTTCTCCCAGATGGTGTGGATTCCCCAGGGTCACACCCAACAGCTCTCAACCGGGAGACTGGCTAATTGACAACCTGCTGTACCTTCACAGGTGCATGATGGCCAAGCGGTAACCTGGGAACAGACCTGTTGTCTGAATGTACCGCATTAATACTAACTTCCCAAAGATGGTACGTCCGTTCGTATAATGATATCTCAGAAACGATGAGAGGGACACGACTGATAGTAATTAACATCAGAAATCCGAGTAATTTCCCGTCCTGTCGATCAACATTCAGGTTATTTACTGTGGATAAAGTTATTGCCGAGGGGGAGGGAGGGGGGAGAGATAAAATAAGTAAACACAGAAGAACGTAGCTGGCGGCGCAGTGGGTGTACGGCGAGAATGCGGCAAAGTTAACTCCAGAGATCGTGATTGACGTCGATAATTCAGATTCCAAATAAGGAAAAGTCACCGTTGCCTGAGGTGGAGATTGGCTGGAAACGGTGGGAGAGAAAAAGAGAGGCAGAGGGCGACAATATTGTGCTCATATAAGGCGATGTTTTCAGTAGGTCATGCGGAGTAAAGCCGCAAGAAGCCCTGCGAGTCTTGACTTGGAGTTGAGTTGAGTAATCGCCTCGCCAATCCCCGGCATTTCCATTCCCCCGGAGAAGAAATCTTTATTTTCAACTTTCCGCTCGTTTCGCCTTCATTTGCCGTTTCAAGGGCCCAACGAGTCCTTGCGGCGAAGGAAACGGCGGTTTTTGAGTCAAATTCGAGTTATCGCGGGATCAACGCCGTCTTGACAAACTTGTGCAAATACTTGCGCAACTAGTTACGTTTATGAAAACCCGGATTTATGAAGTGGAGAGGCAGTCTCCGCTAGGCACAATGCCATTTCATGCCCTTTGACTTGAGCTTCTTGTTGTCACGACAACAGAGCAGTGGAGGTTGCAGGCCCCAGATCCCAACCTCAAGTTGAGTGTTCAGTATGCATTATGCGGAATCACCAGTACCGGAACCGGTTCCATCCAACCTCTTACTTCCATTTAATATAATCGCCGCTTTATCAAATCAGAGGTTTAAAACGTTGAATAGCGCCAGATTGTAATCGACGATTAGAACTTATCACTAAACGTCGAATAATTAAAGCGGCAATTCATCTTTTGAACGATGTTTAAACATCGTCACAGAAGCGTAAATATCGAATGCACCGCACCACACAACTTTCCTTATCTCTACATTAATTCACTGGTTTTCATAGTTTTTGCTGCTAATTCAATGTAATTTTCACTCAGTTCATTTGAAAAATCACTTCACGGTGATAGAACTTACTGTTCCGGAATTTGTTGTAGTCCGTGCTCATGCACTGATCCCTATTGAACAATTCGTACACAGAGAATTAATGAGGCTGTACACACGATTTTGTTGAGGAGGATAATAATCACATTTCGAGAGCTATCGGGTAAAAACTTATAAATATCTGGTGCGTAGCAACACACAACTTTCCGCCACCCCCGTAAGTTCAAACGCCACCTACATATGCGGGCGCTATATCTTCGTTCAACGCATTTCTACAGAAACATTTATGGAGAACAAAATGTAGGGACTAGTTACCTGAGAGTACTCCGTAAGTTTGATCGAGATCGTTGGAGCCGTATTTCAGAAAATTGGAATATCGATAAATTAATATTCGTCAAATCTCCTTTTCTAAGTTAACTTGGCTTATATCTCCGTTCAACATATATATAGAGAAATAATTATACAGAACGAAATGTTGGTATGAGTGACTAGAAGACACTCCATTAAGATTTATCACATCTGGTGAAAAAGTTATCCTGGAATTTACGGAAATGTTCGTAAAAACGTTATTTTCGACACATTTTGATTTTTATCCCTGTTCAATGAACTGTCGGAGGAACATTTATTGAGAAGAATATGTAGGTATTAAGTATTTGAAAACATCCTGTGAGTTTGGTGAAAATCGCTGAAGCCGTTTTGCCAAAAAGCGTAAAAAACCTATTTTTGCTTCATAGGCCTATATCTCCGTTCACAGTATTTTCATGGAGATATGTATGGAGAAGAAAAGTTAGGTATTGATTAGTAAGAGATAATTTGAAAGTTTAATCAAAATCATTATAGCCGTTTTCGAGAAAAATGCGAAAAACCCTAGTTCTTGGTACATTTTCGTCCCCCACCCCCCTTCCCATCAGCCGAAATCGTCCATAACCTTATTTTGGTGTCTACAAAAAATAACGAACAAAACAAAAAAAGAACCAGCTCAATCGAATCAGCCGTTCTCCCGCAAATCGAACTACAGACAGATACACACACGGACCACGCGCCGAAATTAGGTTTTTTAGACTCAGTAGGCCTCAAAACTTAAAGATCTGAAGAAAACCCAATTTTTTTTTTTAACCCGATTACTATACTTTCCTTCCCTTCGGGTAGCGGAAAGTAAAAATGGGCGGAGGGTGAAACTGTTGTAAAAAATACGAGAGATAATATCAAGTTCGAGGGTCAAGCAAAGAGTGAACGATTTATTTGACAACGCACAAACAACTAACTTCACACATGTGACTTGGGGAACTAATAAGTTTTGGACTTGACTCCCCCTCAAGTTTAAACTTCTTCGAGGATGACTCCCGTTCGTCTTGAACAGAAGTCCAACTTGTGTCTTGGTAGAGGTTTCGTGAGAAAGTCAGCCACCATGCTTTCTGTCGCCAAATGCTGTAGATCGATTAAGCCCTCTTCGATGTTTTGCCTGATGAAGTGGCTTCTGATGTCTACGTGCTTAGTTCTTGACCTGTACGCTGGGTTCCTGATGTGTTCCTGCGCCCCCTGGCTATCGTTCTACAAAACAATTGGTAGGTTTGTAGGAAAGCCCAGCTCCCGAAGAAACTTGTGCAGGTATATGGCTTCTTTCACGCCTCCGGATACACACATCAGCTCCGCTTCAACGCTTGACAAAGCCACTGTCCTCTGTTTCTTCGACGACCAAGAAATCGCAGCACCCGACAATGTAAACACAAAACCGCTGAATGAATGGCGATCTATCCTGCAGTTACCCCAGTCAGCATCCGAATACCCGGTCAGTTCTTAAATCCGGCACAGAGTGTCTTTCAATTCAATAGACTTTGTTGTTCCCATTCTGTGCTTCAAACATTACAGTACCTTTCCCTAGAACATCGGTAGTGGAAGTGTTAGCTAAGTTTAATTGAGTATCACTTACTGAATTAATTTCAATAAACTTTCGCCCGTCATTACACATATGACTGCTACACCCACTGTCCAGACAGAATCTCAGGTTGTTCGTAAATTTCGTTGCTAGGCACACCATTGAGGTACTCAAACTTTCTTCACTAGTTCTTCCTTGCTCACCTTTGCATGGACATTCAGAAGCTTTATGACCAAGTTTGTGACATTCAAAACATTTAAATTTAAAATCACGATTCGCGCTTTTCTTTCCATAATCTTCTCTTTTCGATTTTGAAAATTTCTTTCGAACAAACATAGCATCTGAATCTGTAGCTCTTTCACGCTGTTTCCCTCGAGCTTCAGACTCTTCAATAATTTTCGTCCTAAGCGTATCTGGCGTTGGCAATGTATCTCGAGATTCTATTGCACATCTAAAATTTTCGTAACAATCAGGTAAACTATAGAGCAACATTATTGAGAGTAGATCATCGTTAACATCAATTTCCATATCTGATAACTTGTCTACTGTGTCAAAAAAGTTCATAACATGTTCTCTTACGTCATCCTCAATCCGCATTTTGTGCAATACTAACTTTTTGAGTAAAGTTGCCTTACGTGCAGGACCTTTCGATGCGTAAACCTCGTGGAGTTTCTTCCACACTTCGTTTGACGTTTTCAAACCTTTCACGATCTTGAGTTCCGATGAACTAATAGAAAGAATAAGATCAGACCTTACTTCTGCATCCTTTTCGGTCCGTGCAGCTGCTCCAGCATCGTCTGTCGGTCTCGGCATCTTTCCATTTGCGTAGTTCCATCCTCCTGATTTGGTTAGGAGTGCTTCCATATGCATCACCCAGGTATCAAAATTGTTTTTACCTAACGGTTCTATTTTCATCATATTTGCACTCATTTCCACCAAAACAGTAATGACACAAAAACGATCACTTTTTAAATTTCGTTAACTAAATTCGGCCCTAAATCTGGGCCCATAACCTGTTGTAAAAAAATACGAGAGATAATATCAAGTTCGAGGGTCAAGCAAAGAGTGAACGATTTATCTGACAACGCATAAACAACTAACTTCACACATGTGACTTGGGGAACTAATAAGTTTTGGACTTGACTTTCCAATTCCAACAGAAACGGCAGTAGTTGAAATCAGAAATTTCTCAGAGTAGCCCCTATATATCTTATGAGCGGTATTAAAAACCCATCGTATAGGTAATTGACTGAACTACCACCTGAATTTTTCTCAAGATTCTAATAACATTTAAGCGGGATTTATAAAGAAAAAACTTCGACAAAATTATTTTCATCGAAATGTTTGGTCATTTATTGTGCTGTTTTCGTCATTTTCTCACGAATAGGAATTATCTGGTATTGCTTTCTCATCAAGAGCCTATACAAAAAATTTAATCAAAATCGTCAGAGCAGTTTTACAGAAACAGAAAATTTTATGTTGTGATCACTATGACAACTATAGTTAGTTGTGGGCGGATTTTTCCCTCTTTTGGCGTTCCATGGTATCTGCCGGGCTAGATATCAAGTTTGACCTGATTTGGTTCAGCCGTTCTCTCTCAATCGCGTTCACCGACGCACGCACAGACCTTTTTCCCAAATGTGTTTTTCGGACTCGTAAATGTAATGATCTGAAGTGAACTCAAAACAGTTCTTTTTCAGCAGATTAAAAGTAAAAATATCTGGTGCATTGCAACACACAACTTTCCTTAGCTCTACGTCGATTCACTTTGTACATGGCTAATTCTATTTAATCGATTAATTTATCACTCAGTTCATTGAACTGAGCTTGGTCAAAAAACACTTCGCGGCAGCAGGAAGCGGTAGCGCTTACAGTTCCGAAATTTATTGTGCTGCTCGTACTCATTCCCAAACTATCATTGAGCGATTGGTACACAGAGAATTAATGAGGCTGTAAACACGATTTTTTAAAAGAAGATAGTAATTACTTTTGCAGAGTTATAGGGTAAATACTTTGAGAACTGGTAGTCAGCGAAACGGCGGTAGTTGAAATTCCGGAATTTCTGAAATGCGCCCCATATATCTTATGAGCGTTTTTAAACGCTCACCCTATAGGTATTGGATTGGACTACTACACCAATAATTTTTGAATTCTAGTATCATTTCAGTGGAGTTTATAAAGAAAACCCGCGCTAAAATCGGAAAAAGTTTCGTCGAAAACTTTGATAATTTATTGTGCTGCTCTCGTCTTTTTCCCACAAATGGGAATTATATCGTGTAATTGTCTTATTAAGAGCTATCAATATAAAAAATGAAAGCAAAATCGTTAGAGCCGTTTTCGAAAAAAAAAATTTGATGTTTTGATCACTATGATAACTATAGTTAACTTTCGGTGGATTTTTCTCGTGCCCTTACCTTGGCGTCTCATCGTAACCTGCGGGCTAGATATCAAGTTTAAGCTGATTTGGTACGGTCGGATAGACACACACATACACAGACCATTTTCCCAAATAGAGTTTTTCGGACTCAGTAAGGTCTGAAAGTAAAGATCTGAAGAGAACTCAAAATTTTTTTTTCAGCCGATTACATAACATTCCTTTCTACTTTTCAGAGCAAAATATACGCATGTGGCAAAACTTCATATGTCGTCAGAGAACAACTTGTTAGAGCGGTTGAAACCTTATTGCACGGAGAACTTTGTCTGACGATCGATGTTCTGTATCTCAACCAAATGTTTTTAAATTCAAATTTCGCACTAAACGAGTTTTTGGGAATCTTTACGATTTGGAACACATCTTACAGAAAATGTTGAGAGATTGTGAACGGCACGTTGCGCTAATAATCCAGGGTTTTCCATAAGAGCCGCGTATCGCATTCCTCCGTTGGTTACATCGCTCGAAATTCCCGTCAGCCGTGTTAGTCGAAGAAGGTGACACGTCTTTGACGGAAATTGCCGTCGGTGTCAACATCCAATGACTGGGCATTTATTACCGGGTCGTCTTGTAATGACTAGGCATTTATTAACGTGTTGTCCCACACGGCAACTGCGAGAATAGGCGATCCTTTCATTGAATTTCTTCTTCAGCCACTTCCGGAGTGGCGTATGACGCTGAGCTTGCTTTGAAATCGGAAACGAGCGATTCCTCTGACGAGATTGGAAGAGTTGAGCGATAAAACCAACAAATTAAAGTAGATACAAGAAGCAGTTGTGTGATTGCGTCACCGCCAGTTTTCTTTTCCTTCCTGGAGATCACGACCTTTCGACAAGAGCCGAAGAGAAAGCGTTTGCGGACGGATTCTCCTCGCAGTAGGAAAAAAAGGTTTGTTCCACCGATGAGTTTTCTTCTTCTTCAGTTGCCTGCAACAAGGAGTGAAACATGGTGATCTGGGCAGACATCCGCATCTTGCCAACAACCACCGCTGGCTATTTATAATGAACACAAACGTAGCACCCGAGAAGGTCACGTCAAGATCTACTTTCGAGTGTAATTGCAGCTCAATGACTAACTACTTCAAGAGGAAAAGTAATTGCAAGATTCGTCGGACCAGGTCTGTTACGTCAATGCTCGTACAGGAGGGCGCAAGACACTCGCTCAACAGCCCCTACACCCAGACCTGTGGGATCTACAGCATAAGTGTGTATATTGTGCTAGTATAAGGGAGCACTTAAAGCGCAGTTCGCTAAGAAGCGACTCCCTCGGGGCTCCCGTTCTCTCAATTCTATGCCTCTGGCGTACCCACCTTCCAATTTTATTACTAAGCAACAGGTAACAAACAGGGTTCGACAGTGAGTGGTTGTTTATGCATTACCCTCTTCAGAAATTGGACGAAACAGCCAGGGCTGACTGTTTTAGCTGCTCACCCAATCTCCACTGCAGCACATTTCAGCGGAAGCTACAATACAACGGAACACGATATCTTGTTTTCTACAGTTGATAAGAAAACGACTTCAGACTGGAGAGACTTTCAGTCGTATGTGTCACGCCGTGTTGACGAACATTCGTAGTTCTTTGGTCATTTATCCTGACATCCATACCCTTGGAAGTGGACTACAGCAGTTTCGCTACATCGCCGCTCGAAAAAGGTGCAAGTACCAAGTGCCTGAAGCCCCAGGGTGTGGGCTTTATTGGCAGAACATAGTAGTGCACACTACCGTCTGCCACTCAGTCCACGATATTTCTCCTACCACCTGAATGTAAGTGATATCTGAATATTGAATGACAACCTTGCTTACTTCCTCAAGTCTGGTTTGGTGGATGCTGAGCGAGTGCCTGGGCTCATGCATGATAGCGAAAATACAACATCCACGACTTTCCTCCGATATAGCGCTTATGAGAATTAAGGAATACCTATTGGAGGCTTTGGGGACGTCGTTGACCCGCAAAAAGCAGAGGAGTATCTCTTATTTCAGTCTGGGCCTTCTCTGGGGCTCGTTTAATGCCACCACTTAGATCATAAAGTTGGCAGGAAGAGGATTACTACTTTAAACTGATAAAGGAACAAACCAGGTGATTTACAAATCGCCATCTAGAATCATTGCGCAACAATGCTTCAAACTGTAAGTAGCCTGGCTCATAGAAGCCCTGAGGGGACATTGAGTGCTGCATTACAGCCTAACGAGACAGTCACTGAGCCCTCACGTTTCAAGGGTGTCTCACAGAATTGTGGCATAGTCTCACCATACAGGGAGGCAGCCGAAGCTGCGGGACCAACGGCAGTTGCCTTGGCCACAAAATGGGCCAACACGAGCCCATTGGGGGGCCCGCACAGTTCCCCAGCCATCGCTGGTACCCATTGCCTCAACCCCCTGGGGCTGACTCGGACGCACTTGGCCACCGCGCCTCTCACCTCTCACCGCCGCCTCACCAAAGTGAGCTGAGCGCATATTGCAGTAAGTTTAAGAAAAAAGTTTATTGACAAAATAAAACAAAGTAAAAGATTCCTTCTGCATTACAAAAATAAACAATACCGACATGGTTTTTCAAACCGTCTGTCGGGGGCGTCAGCAGGTTATACTAGGAACATACAAAAAGAAAAAAAGAACCTACAGTGAAAACAAAATACAATAAAATAAAAGGAAATTAAAAATTAAATTCATGTACCAACGAAGAGCGATATCTCCAGGCCATCCTACCAAAAGCCACCAGCTGAGGATATCCACCACCATCCAACAAAGCCACAGCCTCATTCCGTGAAAGGACAGGTTTATTAAAAACTGCAACCCTAAACTCTCCAAGTACTGGGCTAGTACAGAGAAAGTGGTGCAAGTCTTCCCTCTCATGTCTATTGCACAGAGCACACTCCTCGTTGTGGTTAGTGTTATACGGCTTTGCATTGAGATGTAGCAGTTCTCCCTTCAACTTAAAAATCCACCTCGCCGAGAAAATATCCATCACTGGCTCACTGACCAAGCTCGCGACCTTGAAGCGGGTGTCAAGCTCCCTATATAGAGTGAGCTTCTCCGAGTCCATAGCCCTCTGCCAGAACCACTGCTTTTTGTGCTCCCTAAACCTCTCAAGGATGTCAGCTGCATGAAGCCGGATATATTCAAAGGACCAGGAATCCAACTCATCTATGACACCCAATCCAGTGGCGAGGCGGCCAAGATGCCCAGCCCATGACACTCTGTTTCTCATCACTTCCATGGCAATTATTTTAGGGAGACGTGTGTCCGGGAGACAAGATACCTTCCTCAAGTACTTTAGATGGGCTTCGAGAGTAAACGATAATATGGTGTCCACCCCTGTCTCCAGATGTAAAATGTAATTCGGGGAAAACCTCGGCAACTGGAACAGCTTTCGAATGTACATCAGCTGCACTCCCTCCGCCTTTGCATACTCCTGAAATCCCCAGCATGGTGAAGCGTAGCATAGGATAGCCCGGATCGTAGCGTTGAACCGCGCCTCTCACCTCTCACTGCCGCCTCACCAAAGTGAGCTGAGCGCATATTGCAGTAACATAATCCAATGAGTGACCCAAAGAGTGACGTGAGGACTAATCAGAAATGTACCTGGTTTAAATTAAGAGTACGAGTTATTTTAGCAAATCTACTCAGTCGATAGCACCTTCAACGTCTCCTTACAACTTGTCCCTGAATTTGTAAGAGAGTTGTGGACCTGAGGGAGTCGTTTACAACCCCTTGGAACACGCAGCAGTTGTGTAATACACATTTCCCACTCAGCTCATTCTGTACATAGCGGTGGAACAGAAGTGAACAGATTTGTTTTCTGGAATTGTAAGTACCGCGTAAGTACCCTCCTTGTAAAAATGAGGGCAACGAAAAAGCTGACTGAATCGTCTGGTGGTCCGATGGGAGACACGGGAATGCAGCGCTTTTTGACATCGCCAGCCTTGACTAAGACAGGCGAAAAGGCTCGTTATGCGTTATCTAAGGGCAAAGACAACGCTGACACTCTCCAGACAGGATCTCTGAGTTCTGATCAGCTTCCACACTGGACACTGCCCACTGGGGGGTATGTACGACGTATTCTATTAAGGAAGGGATATGTTTCACAATAGACCCATGTGCGGCCGCAGCGACAAAGGGCCTTTGTCCCGTCTGCCCTTGGTGGAGAAAAAAATAAAATCGAAAAATCTAAATTCATATAAAACAGTTCATAACTCACACGCAGTTTACAGTTTTATAGGCACGAGAACTGAAAAACAGTCAAAACGTCAGGGCGCTGGTGGACAAATGAGATCAGGGTCAGTAAATAATCACGACACTCCTCAGTTTACCAAAATCAGAAAGAAATTCGAAGGAACTCGCCAAATAGAGTAGAAATCACGTAGAGCGATGAAGGAGAACCATCTACGAGAGAAATGAGGATCTGATACCGCGCGAAACGACCGGGAAGCCTGAAATGATACGACTTCCACATCCCACAAAACTGCGATTTCCGCAAGTGGAACGAGGTGACTCAAATTTCAGTGTTAACTGGCCACGCAGCGGAGCATCTACGCTTGAAAGGGGATAATAATTATGTGTTTGAGATGTACAATGAAGTAAAGCAGCGACGAATTAGGTTGAAATTAACCTTGTGAATTAATCAATTAAATAATCAAACCATTTTCGGACCCATCAACCTCACAATACTGTCGATGTTTCGCCTAAAGCCCCGCAATATCAGCCATTAACGTGCTGGGATCTCCAGCCAAGAGACGGATCAGCGTCAGCGTACACAAAAACCGCATTGATCGTCCACAAAAGCCGCCAAGGCAAGTTGGCCTGAGCACATCTTGATCTCCTTGATGACAACAGAAAAGCGCATTGCACATTGACCTCAAACAGAATCAATAACTGACTCGACACGAATTCACTTGGATCCTCCGCTGAAGGGCAATTTGAGAACCACGAGTGACTGCGCTATGAAGATTGGATGCCGATTCCGTAAGACCATTTCATTTTACTTCCACCAGGAATTAGCAGAAACGCCGTTTTCCCTTGATTTATTAAATGAGAAATTACTATGAGACAATTACACAGAACGAATTACCACGCAAATCGTACTACGACGCACAACTTCTAGGCTTCCTTACTGGCAACTAAGTTATCGCGTACATTACGAGTACCTCACTCATCCACTGAATGGCTTTGTATAATGGGGAGGCTGAAGGTCAAGTTCATAAAGTGCAGAAGTGAGCAAAAATTAACTGCAATACTCAGAGCAGTAATAACGTAATGTGCACATGTAAATTCATAACTACAATCATGTTTTGGTTATCTGAGGGTGTTGTCCCGGGTTAGCTGAACGAGAAAGAATAAAAAATGGCAACTGGGGAGATGCTTGGAAGGGTAAAAACCCTGCAAATTATTACACAACGGTTTATTATTCAGATAAACAGCTTGACCTAGCATTAATGCTCCGAGACCCCTCCTGTTCGATTCAGCATCGAAAAATATCCAAATGAAACCCAAAAAAAGGTCGAAAAGAACTGAATCGTAATATTAAAATAAACAAAAAAAAACGAAAGTATCTAGAAAAAACTGAATTTTAATATGAAAACATGCACGCTAAATACTAATATCAAAATGTAACCAAAAATCAATGAAAAAAAACAAAATGAGAATGAAACGAAGGAATCTAAAAAAATTGAATCGTATTAAAACCAAAAAAATGAAACGAACAAACTATTAAATAAATAAACCAAAAATAAACGAATATTGAAAAGTTCAATCGAAGATAACAGATATTTTGCTAATGGAAATAGTTGAGACGGAGTGAAGGTGTCATTCGTGGAGGTGGAGACAAGACGAGAACAAGGCAATGGGACGATAAAGGGACAAATCGTAATGCCATAGGTTATCTTCGAAACACGAGCACTTCCTAGGGGAAGCGAAAAAAAAAAAAAAAGAGTCGGGGGGCTTCCAACGAGTAGAGCGGGCGGGCGAGCGTTGCATAGCGAGGCGAGGACGAAGCGGGTGGTTTTTTATTGAGACGGGTGGGGAGGAGGGTGTTCAAACGACGAAACGTTGACTTCCGCTGTAGTTCCCGCATTGTACTGCGTTTCATTAATTTTTTTAACCATTTTTTGCCCATTACAACCACGGGCTTCGTCCGATCGGATTGCTGAGATGGCGGTACACAGATGATTAATGAGGCTGTAAACATAAATTTTATGAAGAAGGATAGTAATTACTTTTGCGGAGTTATTGGGTAAAAACGTTTAGAACTGGTAGTAAGCGAAGCGGCAGTAGTTGAAATTCAGGAATTTCTGGAGTGACCCCCATGTATCTCATGAGTGTGTTTAAACACTCACCCTTCAGGTATTAGATTGGACTACAATACCAATTATTTTTTTTACTTTCTACAAGAATAAGAGCGGAGTTTATAAGGAAATTACATAACTTTCCTTTCTACTTCGTAGAGCCTAGGAAAGTAAAAACTGCGCTAAAAACGCCTTTGGTCGAAAGTTTTGATAATTTATTGTGCTGCTTTCGTCATTTACCCACGAATGGGAATTTTATGGTATCATTGCCTTATTGAGAGCTATCAATATGAAAAACTTAAACAAAATCGTTAGAGCCGTTTTTGAGAAAAAATATCTGGTGCGTTGCGACACACAACTTTCCTTAGCTCTAGGTCAATTCATTTTGTAAATGGCTAATCCTATTTAATCAATTCATTTATCACTCAGTTCCTTTGAACTTTGTCAAACAACACTTCACAGCAGCAGGAAGCGGTAGCGCCTAATGTTCTGGAATTTATTGTGCTCCTCGTACTCATTCCCAGACGATTATTGAGCAATTGGTACACAAATAATCAATGAGCCTGTAAACACGAATTTTTTGAAGAAGGATAGTAATCACTTTTGCGGAGTTATTGGGTAATAACTGTTAGAACTTGGTAGTAAGCGAAACAGCGGTAGTTAAAATTCAGGAATTTCTGGAGTGAGCCCCATATATCTTATGAGCGTTTTTAAACGCTCACCCTATAGGTATTGGATTGGACTACTACACCAATAATTTTTGAATTCTAGTATCATTTCAGCGGAGTTTATAAGGAAACCTCGCGCTAAAATCGCTCGTCGAAAACTTTGATAATTTATTGTGCTGCTCTCGTCATTTTCCCATAGATGGGAATTTTATGGTATAGTTGCCTTATTGGGAGCTATCAATATAAAAAATTTAATCAAAATCGTTGGAGCCGTTTTTGTGCAAAAAAATATTTGGTGTTTTGATCACTATGATAACTATAGTTAGCTTTCGGTGGATTTTGCTCATACCCTCATTTTGGCGTCCTATGCGGGAGAGCGGGCGAGATATCAAGTTTGAGCTGATTTGGTACGGTGGGTTTATCTAAAAATCGTTCACAGACACACAGACCATTTTCCCAAATAGTGTTTTTCGGACTAAGGAGGGTCTGAAACGTAAAGATCTGAAGAAAACTCAAAATTTTTTTTTCAGCCGATTACATAACTTTCCTTTCTACTTCGTAGAGCCAAGGAAAGTAAAAAACACTGTCGTATGTCAACATCTATTTGCAGAGTACTTTCACTCATTTAATACAAGTTTAATCGTAATACTCCCCCCCCCCCCCGCGCAAACCACCGATCTTGTTTTTGGGTGTCGACAGAAATCGAACACTAACCGATATTTCACAAGGTTGACTACAAAAAAACACACAGACCTCCCATCGAAATTGGATGTTCGAGAGTCGCGAGTCCATCAAAACGCGAAGATGCGAATTGCTTAACTAAGTACAATTTTTGCTCGCTCATTGGATCGAAGAAAGTAACAGAAGGCTGTCGTAGAAATTATCGCAAACTCGTTTCACGGGTCTAGTACCTTTCACACGACTGGATATTTCATGGCTGCTGAAATCTGCGTGGGTTATCCAGACGTCAAGTTTAATAAAGGCTATTGCGATTGAATTACTGGGAAATAGTACGTAGGGTGTAGATTGTTGCAACTTTCGCTCATTCCACAAACACGCACAACAATTGAACTCACAAGAGTACACTGCATTAGTCCGCTTCTATAATTCCCCTCCCCTTCCTAAAACAAGTAACAAACATGACTGAGTCAGTAAATAACAATGCAGCCAGTCTGAGTTCGGTGGATGCTGCAGAGGCCTTCTGCATATTAGTGAAACCGCAACTTCCATGACTGATATAACCCTCGTCAAGGTTTAGGAACAATAATTTAATAAAGAAACCGGTTAGGGCTCAAAACGGCCGTCTCACGTCCACTGCAACGGTTCTAATATGAAATTTGAAGAGATTGGGTGAGTTCGAGTTCCCTGGCTTATGCTCAGTGGGCGAGGGATTGCTATTTTAGACAACCTTTTTCGGCCCAGGGTGAGTACATTACGAGCTAGGAAAGAATGACTCACCCAACAGGTACGTCGACTTGGAACAACTGATCCTTCAGTTTGTACGCGGCGGTGCTCAAAAACGCCATCGTTGCCCGAGTAATTATGAGATAACATCATGTTGGGAAGCCCCTGTAAACGTGCGCGAGACTGAAAATGAGCGGAGGATTGATTTGAACCAGGTGGTTGCGACCAGTATTTGTTCCTGTCGGTTATAACTCTACGAGTTCCTCGCCCCTAGTCATCAATTATATTTCTCACAGGACTAATCCCTCCTTCTTCACACGACTGTTGGAACTTCTTTCGTCGGACTCTAGTGCGCAAAAACTGGAGGTTCGAGAAGACGCGTCAGCTGGCAAATAGTCTTGCAACTCCTAAGACGTCAGTATTTTGTCCCGAAGTTGTTTCTTTGTTGCAGTGAGGTGATAAACCAGTGTTATTGGGAGGAATAAGAAATACGACCTCACGTAACGAGATGCTTTATAAATAGCTTTTGCGCTGTCAGCGTTGCATGTTTGAGAACGCGCCGAAGAAACGTTGGGAGGAGATGTCTTTTGCAAGAGAATTGCGCAGCAGGGCTCGTTACACAATCCATTCTCTTCGATTAATAATTCTAGAAATGAGTTAGTAAAGTGCATTTTAAAAGGCGACAGCCAACTGCCCGATTGTTGAGCGTTCCTATTTGCGTTCGACGACCCCTTCCGCTCAATTACGGTTCCGACCCGCCGTTATTTACTATAACCGTGGTGTTTAAACATTATTTACTAATAAAGTAATTCTCCGATAGAGGGTAGAAGTACTTAGAGCGTGTGTGCATTGTCCTAATTCGTTACAAGCAATAGAGCTGGGAACCCATCGGCTCTGTAGAGCACCAAAAGCTCTCAACACTCATCATCTCGACAACTCCCTTGACTTCATGTTTCTAGGCGGTAATTCGAAATTGGCTCTTACTCCTCCCCAGTTTTGACGAGCGTTAATTTGAAGACATTTCTACAGAATGGATTTCTTCCTTCAAAGCATTTGCCCCTCCGGATGAACAATATTCAACAAACATGAACATTTTGTCAAAGACGGAAGTGACGGGTTATTATAATATTAATAAAAGAAGATAACAAAAATATAGGCGCAGTAAGAAAATATCAGGTGCGTAGCAACACACAACTTTCCGCCACCCCCGTAATTTCGAACACCAACTACATATGCGGGCGCTATATCTTCGTTCAACGCATTTTTACAGGAACATTTATAAAGAACAAAATGTACGTACTAGTTAGCTGAGAGTACTCCGAAAGTTTGATCGAAATCATTGAAGCCGATTTTGAGAAAATTGGAATACCGATAAATTAATATTCGACAAATCTCCTTTTCTGAGTTAACATGGCTTATATCTCCGTTCAACAAATATATACAGAAATAATTATGGAGAGCGAAATGTTGGTATGGGTGACTTAAAGACACTCCATTAGGATTTATCACATCTGGTGAAGTAGTCACCCTGGAATATACGGAAATGTTCGAAAAAATATTTTTGACACATTTTCATTTTTATCTCTGTTCAATGGACTGTCAGAGGAACATTTATTGAGACACAATATGCAGGTATTCACTATTTGGATACATCTTGAAAGTTTGGTGATAATCGTTGAAGCCGTTTTGCCAAAAAGCGTAAAAAACCTATTTTTGCTTTCAAGGCCTATATCTCCGTTCACCGTATTTTCATGGAGATATGTATAGAGAAGAAAAGTTAGGTATTGATTAGTAGAAGATAATTTGAAAGTTTAATCAAAATCGTTAGAGCCGTTTTCGAGAAAAATGCGAAAAACACTAGTTTTTGGTACATTTTCGTCCCCCACCCCCCTTCACAACGGCCGAAATCGTCCATAACCTTATTTTGGTGTCTAAAAAAAATAACGAAAAAAACAAAAATGAACCAGCTCAATCGGATCAGCCGTTCTCCCGCAAATCGAACTACAGACACACACGGACCACGCACCGAAATTGGCTTTTTACTTTCCTTTACTTTCCAAAGTAGAAAGGAAAGTTATGTAATCGGCTGAAAAAAAAATTTTGAGTTTTCTTCAGATCTTTACGTTTCAGACCTTCCTGAGTCCGAAAAACACTATTTGGGAAAATGGTCTGTGTATGTGTGTGTCTGTGAACGATTTTTAAGGATAACCACTGAACGAAATCAGCTCAAAATTCATATCTCGCCCGCAGGTTACCATGGGACGCCAAAATAAGGGTATGAACAAAATCCACCGAAATTTAACTATAGTTATCATAGTGATCAAAACACCAAATATTTTTTTTCTCAAAAACGGCTATAACGATTTTGATTAAATTTTTTATATTGGTAGCTCCAAATATGGCAACTATACCATAAAATTCCCATTTGTGGGAAAATGTTAGAGTTTTTAAAGCGGCAATGAAATTACGCAAACACTCGGATTGAAATTTAAAAACGTTCATTTATCAAACATGAGAACAAAAGCGAAAAATTGCCTGAAGGGCGATACGAAAAGTGAACTGAACAGAAAAGCAATGGCGTCGATCATATGGTTCCAAGATGTTGGGCGTACGTCGGCAAGACCCAATGTAGCCAACACTTCCCCTCGACCAACAGCTTATCCTTGGAGTCATCCTGGCTTCTGTGATGTCAAACCAAGTTTCTTTGTGCACTTCTTGTGTTTGACTCTCGGCAAACCTTTCGTGAGCACGTCAGCGGGCATCTCGTCCGTTGGCACATACTTGACTCGGAGGGTTTTCTTCTCCACGTGGTCCTGGATCAAGTGATGTCTCACGTCGATGTGCTTGGTTACAGAGACTATCCCATCAGTCATCGAGTCGATCCAGTCGTCAGCATCAGGCCCAGAAATTGCCTCGGATACAGACATTTTCTGCAACGTTGGCTTCTTCCACTTCCTGGACGGCATACAATTTCCGTGGTCGGCCGGGTCTTCCTGTTTGCTCGAATCGGGGCGGCCGCCGCGTTTCATCTGAGCGTTCCATCGATTTCATGTGACGCGACAAGACGATCATCGAGCTCCGGTGAATGACGATCAACGGGTGAAAAGCCTCTGAAGCGCTCGTTCACGTCGTTTTGTCTCTCCTGACTCGGTTGGATCTCTTCGTCTGCCACATCGACCGGTCTCAACCCAAAGTCCACCTCGATCAAGTCCTCCGTTGATTTCGAGAGATCTTCCCCTGAACTGTTGGAGGGAGGAAGGAATTCCTCGATTTCACATTCAGGTACTCTCAAATCCTCTCTGAAGGTGATGTCTCTCGTGACCTCGGTTTTCCTGGTTTTCGGAATCCACACTCGATAGCCCTTCGACTGCTCCGAATATCCGACGAGAATTCCTTCTCTCGAACGTGGGCTGAATTTGTCCTTGTTTCGCGTTCTATCGAGGCAAAACACCTTGCACCCGAAGTCCCGAAGATAGTGCACCGCTGGAGTCCGGTTGTTCCAAGCCTCAAAAGGAGTCTTCCCCTCCAGCTTCTTCGTGGGACATCTATTCCTCAGGTAGTTGGCGGTGTTTATCGCCTCGGACTTCAGGTACTCATCGAATGCGCGGTTGACATATTCATGTCCATTGTCGGATTGGAGATATTTTATTTTCAATCCGTGCATCTTCTCAGCCGAAGCCTTGTATTCCTGGAATGCTGACAAAGCCTCACTCTTCGCCTTCAGGAATCTGACCACTGTCCACCTCGTGCAATCATCCGTAAACGTGATGATGTACCTGGACCCAGCGTTTGACGCGACTCGCATGGGGCCACAAACGTCGGTATGGACAAGCTCCAGCTTTCCATAGTACCGGTTGGATTCCTTAGGAAAAGATTTTCGGGTCATTTTTCCTTTCGTGCACACGTCACAGGTCAAGTCCTCGATTTTGTCGTCCAGATCTATGCCACGGATGTGGCCGTTCTTCACCGCTGCCGCAAGGTCACGGAAGTTGACATGGCCCATCCGACGATGCCAGAGCTGAGCCGTTGTTCCTTCGCTGTCCACCTTCGAGGCGATGTTGCATCCCTCTGGGGCGATGTTCTCGACGAAATAGAGGTTGTCCCTACGTTTCGCGACCAGCCTAATTTTCCCATTCTGATCTATGATCTGAGCCTTGTCCTTTCCAAAAACGACCTTGTAACCATGGTCTGCGAACTTGGCAACGGACAACAGGTTAGTGCGGGCTTCCGGGACGAGCAAGGTGTCCTTGAGGGTAATGTTGCATGGGCTTCCTTCCAGGCTTGCTGTGAGTTGCACGGTTCCTCTTGCCTTTATCTCCGTGGTTGCGGCGCTCGCCAGTTTCAGCTTGCCTGCTTCTCCTCGCTCCATCGTCACGAACGTTGACTCGTCACCGCACAGGTGACTCGTACACCCGCTATCAAGGCACCATTGGTTCCTGATTTCGCTGGTGGCGATATGACACGAGTCGCGTTCTTCGACTGCCAGCACTGAAAGATCGCCCGACTTGCTCTTGTTGACTTTGACCTTACAGTCTGCTGCCTTATGGCCTTTGATGCCACATTTCCGCACTTGAAAGGAAAGGTCCTTTCAGGCTCACTCTTACCGCTGGAGTTGCTGCTCTTCCATTTGGTCCTGTTGCTTTTCTTCGACGGGCTCTTTCGTTTATAAACATAGCGCCTTGATCCGACGTCGATGAGGAAAATGAGTTTCGTGCATCACTCTCCTCAACGATTTTCACACGAAGGTTCTCAGGCGTTGGCAAGTCGTCACGGCTCTCAATAGCGATCCTGAAATTTTCGAAACTAGGCGGCAGACTGTACAGCATCAAAATTGCGGTGAGCTTGGATCGACGTTCACGTCCATGTCAGCCAACTTGTCGACACAGTCAAAATAGTTGCTCAGATGTTCGCGTACATCGTCACCTTCGCTCATCTTTTGAAGAGTTAGACTCTTCAGCAACGTGGCCTTACGAGCTGGCCCTTTCGACTGGAACGTTTCCTCGAGTTTCTGCCAAATCTCGCGCGATGTTCTGCAGGTTTTGATCAATTTCAGTTGACTGGGGCCGATTGACAGGATCAGGTCAGACATGGCCTTTTCATCCTTGGTTACCCAATCTGCAATATCGGCTGCGTTCGCGTTAACGGCTGCTGGTTCGAAGCTTGACGGTGGCGCCACTGACGTAAACCCAAGCGTCGTTTTTCACCAAAATGGCGCGCATTTGCATTCCAGGTGTCATAATTTTCACGCCCCAATGCCTCAATGCGTACCCACCACTTGAACTCATTGTTTTTATTTTCAATCACGAGTTATTGTCCGAAACACCACGAATTATTCTCACTTTTCGATGAGATCACACGATTTCCCACAAAGACACGCTTTTTGTCGTTGGAATGATTCTCGCGACTAAATGGCGCTGATGCACTCGCGTTCTTTCGCGTGCCGACCCGATCTCACGAATTTCGCTTTCAACTGCGTTAACTTGCGTTATATGCCTGGGCCCATAACCTGTTAGAGTTTTTAAAGCGGCAATGAAATTACGCAAACACTCGGATTGAAATTTAAAAACGTTCATTTATCAAACATGAGAACAAAAGCGAAAAATTGCCTGAAGGGCGATACGAAAAGTGAACTGAACAGAAAAGCAATGGCGTCGATCATATGGTTCCAAGATGTTGGGCGTACGTCGGCAAGACCCAATGTAGCCAACAGAAAATGACGAGAGCAGCACAATAAATTACCAAAACTTTCGACGAAATCGGTTTTAGCGCGGTTTTTAGAGAAAACAACCGAACCAAATCAGCTGAAACATGATTTCTAGCCTACAGGTTACCATGAGACGCCAAAATAAGGGTATGGACAAAATCTGCCGAAAGTTAACTATAGTTATAATTGTGATCAAAACACCAAATTTTCTTTTCTCAAAAATGGCTCAAACGATTTAGATTAAATTTTTTTATATAGATAGCTCTCAATAAGACAATTATACTATAAAATTCCCATCCGTGGGAAAATGACGAGAGCAGCACAATAAATTATCAAAACGTTCCTCGAAAAGCGTTTTTAGCGTGGTTTTTCCCTTATAAACTCCGCTGGAATGTTAGTAGAATGTTAAAGAAATTTGATATTGTAGTCCAATCCAATACCTAAAGTGTGAGTGTTTAAAAACGCTCATGAGGTTAATGGGGCTCACTCCAGAAATTCCTGAATTTCAACTACTGCAATTTCGCTTACTACCAGTTCTAACAGTTATTACCCAATAACTCTGCAAAAGTAATTACTATCCTCCTTCAAAAAATCCGTGTTTAGCCTCATTAACTTGCTGTGTACCAGTTGCTCAATAATGGTCCTGCAATGAGTACGAGCAGCACAATAAATTCCAGAACTGTAGGCGCTACCGCTTCCTGCTGCTGTGACGTGTTGTTTGACCAAGTTCAAATGAACTGAGTGATAAATGAATTGATTAAGTAGAAAAAGCCATGTACCCGAGTGAATTGACGTAGAGCTGAGGAAAGTGGTGTGTTGCAACGCACCAGATATTTTAAACTCAGTAGGCCTCAAAACGTGAATATCTGAAGAAAGCCCAAATTTACTATTACTATTACTATACTATTTACCCGATTACTATACTTTCCTTCTTTTCGGGTAGCGGAAAGTAAAAATTAAGACGTAAACGGAAAGAAAGTCGCGTCAACAGTCGATAATGGAAAAGCGAAACCTCAGATTGGGCTGTACTTTTAGCAAATGAATGACAGGACGTTCTGGAGTTCAAAGAAGAGCTCAATGGCGATCAAGGGGTCAAGCAGAGAGTCCAGTTAGAAATGGTGAGATGCGGAAATTCGGCCGACTTTCCTGTTGTATAGAGAACAGAAAGGTAAAAACAATTTCTTAACCACACTTTTAAATCCCGCTGAATTGGTTAGTTTGATTCTTAATAACACTACAGGCTTGACTAACATAGTGCGTGTTTACTCAAGATTAGGCGGATGGTTCATTACGACAATTTTAGTCGAATCCAAGCCCCCGATTCCCGTCACCGTTCAAAGAGCATGAGGTTGTTTTGTTGGGGCTTATCGAGAAGAAACTACAGGTATTGATAAGTAGGAAACACCCGAATTTAATTGTCTTCCTCCCCCCCCCTCACCCTCCTTTCATTTCAAATTTCGGTTAATGGGAATCAACACCCAGAAGGTCTTCAGAGAAGGAGGAGTTGGCACGAGCGGCACATCGACAATTTCTTTGACACATTTCTGGCACAACATCCTGCACAAGCGTGTTAGCAACTGACAGCAAATGACATTCCCGTGCTCCCCATTCTCCTTTCGGGAATCTGAAAAACGTAGGGCTCGCTGCAAATCACGGTGTCAGAACCAACAGTCTGTGTTGACTTCGTATTTGAAATTATTTCCAGTTGGGAAAGGGGCGTTTTCTGTACATCCGTCGCTCGTATCAATTTTCTAACGATCATGAGAGCACGTTCAACACATCATCAGATTGGCACAGGATATTCGGTGACACATCACGCATCAAAGTGAAGGATGGGCAAACCACTGCTCAAGTTTGGACCAGCTTGGGATAATGCTGGCCGCTCTAATTTGTCTTCTGCCCTTTTGTCATGGCTTCGGGCTCGTTCTGGTTTCCAGAATAATTTCTTCCACTGACGTTACAGGACAACTCCAGCACCGCTAGATTTTTGGTGGATCGTGGATGGGATCATGGGACTCTTGAAACTATATCAAATCTATAACACTGAGGTTTCTTTACATGACCTCCTGTTGGCAACCTAAGGTGAAATCGTCTATAACAATAATACGTCATTGCAGGCTAATGGTCTTCGACAGCAACCACTTTCCAAAGATGAGTAGTACGTTATGAGATTACTACACCAATTGAGTTAACATCAATCAAAACGCTCCAATGTCTTAGTGACGCAAAGTTTTCGGTTGTTTATATTCTTTTCTCCTTGAGGTCTTTCTTCACTTGTTGGTCGGAACTTGTTTTCTTTTCTCATAAGGCAGCTCCTTCGGTCATCAATTATTCATCCTCCTCATTTTCTACCTTTTCTTTACAAGCGATTGAGCTGAGACAGTCTCCTTCAAGGCGTAGATCCTGGGAACTGGTTCATTTCAAAGTACTTACAGGCATTCCATCCTCGCTATTAGAGCCTATAGAAAAAAAAAGAGATGGGAAGAGAGGAGTTAACGCCTGTCGGGAGGAGTGGCGTGTCTTCTTCGGGTTCCTGGCATTAACACAACTGATGAGGTGGCTACTACAGAGCGAACTGACGAGAGGTGTCGTCCACCGTTTGGAAATTCCCGGAGGACTGTTTTTTGGTCCTACAAACGAGCGCGATGGTGATTTGATGGCAGTAAGCGGCCCAACATCAAGAGGGAGAGAGGATATTGGTAGGATGTGTACTAGGCACGAGTCCACTCCGTTCTTATGCATTGCAAGGGTTGCGATATGCAGGCACCTTACAACGAGCCCCCTGCCATCGAACCAGATACATTAAAAGCAAAGACTTCTGATGCCAGTGGCGAAATATGGCTTCTTCCAATTCACTTCAGGAAAAACTTTCTACTCGGGTAACTATAACAGAACTCAGTAGTCGCACATGCCTTGAACCGGCCGCGAGAGGTGAAATATTGATATGAGATCCGCAAAATGAGAAAATTGAACGACTTGTGTGGAACTGGCTAGTGAAGTCTAGAAATATCTGGTGCGTTGCAACACACAACTTTCCTTAGCTCAACGTCAATTCACTTTGTACATGGCTAATTCTACTTAATCAATTCATTTATCACTCAGTTCCTTTGAACGTGGTCAAACAACACTTCACAGCAGCAGGAAGCGGTAGCGCCTACAGTCTGGAATTTATTGTGCTGCTCATACTCATTCCAGGACCATTATTGAGCAATTGGCGCACAGAAAATTATTGAGGCTGTAAACAAGAATTTTTCGAAGAACGATAGTAATCACTTTTGCGGAGTTATTGGGTAATAACTGTTAGAACTGGTAGTAAGCGAAACGGCGGTAGTTGAAATTCAGGAATTTCTGGAGTGAGCCCCACGTATCTCATGGGCGTTTTTAAACACTCACCCTTTAGGTGTTGGATTGGACTACAATACCAATTTTCTTTAACATTCTACTAACATTCCAGCGAAGTTTAAAAGGAAAAAACCGCGGTAAAAACGCTTTTCGTCGAAAATTTTGATAATTTATTGTGCTGCTCTCGTCATTTTCCCACAAATGGGAATTTTACGGTATAATTGCCTTATTGAGAGCTATCAATATAAAAAATTTAATCAAAATCGTTGGAGCCGTTTTCGAGAAAAAAATTTGGTGTTTTGATCACTATGATAACTATAGTTAACTTTCGGTGGATTTTGTTCATACCCTTATTTTGGCGTCCCATGGGGGCCTGTGGGCGAGACATCAAGTTTCAGCTGATTTGGTACGGTGGTTTTCTCTAAAAACCACGCTAAAATCGATTTCGTCGAAAGTTTTGGTAATTTATTGTGCTGCTCTCGTCATTTTCCCATGAATGGGAATTTCATGGTATAGTTGCCTTATTGGGAGCTATCAATATAAAAAATTAAATCAAAATCGTTAGAGCCGTTTTTGAGAAAAAAAATATTTGGAGTTTTTATCACTATGATAACTATAGTTAACTTTCGGAGGATTTTGTTCAAACCCTCATTTTGGCTTCCCATGGGGGCCTGCGGGCGAGATATCAAGTTTGAACTGATTTGATACGGTGGTTTACTCTAAAAATCGTTCACAGACACACACACACACACACAGACCATTTTCCCAAATAGTGTTTTTCGGAAACGTAATGATCTGAAGAAAACTCCAAAAATTTTTTTCAGCCGATTACGTAACTTTCCTTTCTACTTCGTAGAGCAAGGAAAGTAAAAAAAAATACACCGAAGACCTATACCAGAGGTCCTCGAAAAGAAAACGCAGCAATTTGACGACACGTGATTACCACTTGTTATTACAACAAATTTAACACTAGAACATAATATCGAGCACATATAACCATCCTTGAGACAAAAACCGAGTAACCGGTTAGTAATTGAATTACCAAACATCCCTTTCCCAAAAATCTTCTACGCTTCATAAGATTGGCCTGAGGTCTTTGGTCGTCGAGCCTGGGAGCATCTCTTCAATATTAGAAACGTACAAGAAGTGAAGGCTGGCCGATCTATCGACTGCCAACGCGTTCATACATTGGTAGATAGGATGGTTTATCTTTCTTCACCTTGGTTCTGAGGTTCGCCTCACGGATAACTCCCTTCAGCAAGGTCAGTGAGGAAGGATTCTGTGTTTGATTGGTAGTAAGACTAACATATTTACGAGTTAACATTTTGGTTAAGACTTAGGTGCACTCGCTTTACCTTCTGGCGCTTCTATTTTCTCCACAACGTTCACATTCAAAAGCGAAATAATTCTTTAAGGTCGTTTTCTAAAGTGAGGTTGGGGTGGAGTAACTACAAAGTATTTAATAAATACTTGAATAACGTTTCAACGCAATATTTTAGCGAAATATCCGAGGGAGACACGAACTCCCTTTCACAGTAATGAGAAGCGTTTGTCTAGAGCTCAAGTTGTTGGGTTCATTCATCTCCCTCCCCGAAACGCGTTCGAGCGGACGACTAAATGGGCCAACGCCACATGTCAAGAGCCGGAATGTCTGCTACAGGGTCAGGGAGAAGTGAGAGGTTCAACGGAGACCATCGAATGACGTCAGGGTCATAAACGCATTCACACACTGCGCCTCGTCTGAGAAAAAGTAATACGGCTCGAAGACGAAAAATCACGCTGCCTTAATCATCGCGTGGCTCCCGCAGGAAGACCAATAACAAGTCCCGGGCTCAGGTAGACGTTCCCATGTAAAGGATCCGCTTAGGAGATTTGAGAAGGAGGGAAGAAGGGCAGGGCCTATTGTGGAGGAAGAGGACACCACCGAGCCCATTGTGTGCAGCAACCGCCAACTCCCCTCGGCGTTAACACAGTTCAATTCAAGGGCGATAAAAATTCGTTCTACTCGCCATTAATCGCGATTACGCGTCAACTCCAAACATCCGCTCACCCTAGAAACGTTTACGATTAGTCATAAAACAACCGCTGCTCTCGTATTTTGCAAAACTCCTCTCAAGAAGACGGCAGACACAGGCGCCATATTATTGTGTCTTATCATTAGTATTTTGTAAGTTAAATTCAATAGTTCGAGTCCGAAGGGGAGGAGAAAGAGAAATAGAAAGAGAGAGAGAGAGACAGATTGAATGAGTGGGGGACTTGAGAGAACGCAGAACCTTAAAACGATAATAGTATCCTCTAGTCGTCCAGTAAATGCGGCGCAAAGCGAAAAGGAAAGGATGGTATTAAGCGTTTTATGTAGGAACGTAGGAGGGTGAGTAGATGAGTTTCATCACCGTTCAGTCCATTCGCGTCGTGACTGGAGATGATTGTTCCAATCCGCCACAACATAAATAGGTTCTGGATTTTGAGTTGCCAGCTCACCACAAACCACCAACTGACCTGAAACCGCTTTCAGGAATGTGAAAGACACGGACTTACTCGTTAACGGTCCACACTCATGGGAGGACTGGGTGAGAGGGTTTGACGAGAATGAGTCTGCGATGGACTACGAAGAAATCGCGAAAATACGAAAAAGTGTTCAGAAAAATGTTACGCGTCAGAGAAAGTCGCAAATGTGCGTTTACCACCGTTTTTCGAGTAAGCGCCCGAATTTCGGAAAAATGTCGCAAGTTTATGGTGACACCGGTACGTCAATTGAGGTAACTTTGCACCACCTTTTGGTGTTTTTTGCTTCGTCATGCATTTAAATTCCGTCTTTTCTGGCTTTTTATGTCGAAAACAAAAATCAATTGGACCAAAGTTTGCATTATGAAAGATGCTTTTTCTAAAACTTTCTGTTAAATACTCAAAGAGCTTGTATTTAGGGCGGTGCGCAGTTACCCAGGCTTTCAGGGTAACTTTGAACCACTTCAATTTCTTGTCTGCTAATCGCGAAATTTCGGAAGCTTTGTTGATATTTAGGCAAAACACCGTCCATCAGCCGAAAGTAGAATAAATTCGGCACCCAATAATAACAGCTCAATAGAGGTGGGGTAGTTTCCTATACATCGACAATTGAAGAAAAGTTTCGGCTTGATTTCTAACTCCAGAAAGGGCCTGGATGCTATCGTCTAAAAACACGAAACTCTACGCTCTCCTGGATGGCAACCAGTTTGGATTCAGGCCGGGTAGAGGAGTGGAGGATGCTCTTTATCACTTGACAACTGAGCTACATGGGGTAAGAGCGAACGGTAAAAATGCCATAGTTGCATTCTTGGACCTGGCAAAAGCGTTTGATTCCATCGACCGGGAAATGCTGATCGGAAATCTGCGCAAAGTTGAGGTAGAGGCAGTCGCGCTCAACTGGTTAGTCAGTTTCCTTTCAGACAGAAGACAAGTTGTGGCAGTGGATGGGGACAGCAGTTCAAGCAGCGCCATTAATTATGGCGTGATCCAGGGTTCCACCTTGGGCCCCCAACTCTTTTTGCTCCAGGTCGACCAGGTTTTGAAGTTGAAGATACCTGCGAGTGTCTATCTCTTTGCGGATGATGCGGTCGTTCTTGTGTCGGGGTCAGAGTGGAGTGAGTTGTTTGAGCGAGCGGAGCGCGTCTTAAATCAAATTAATGAATGGTACACCGACAACATGCTAACCCTTAATACGAGCAAAACGAAGTACATGGTTGTGTCCAGCATAAAAAATAAGGAATCTCTCTCGGGAATGAGAATCACTATCCATGACGACGGGCAGAGATGCAATGGGAGATGCTTGTGTATGCCTATAGAACGAGTGAGCCAGCACAAATACCTGGGTATCATCATGGATGAAGAGTTGAGCTGGCAACCGCACACTGACTTCCTCTACAACAAACTTAGAAAATTCACTAGGATATTCTTTCGGATTAGCGGTGGGATGGACATTCGGACTCTTAAAATTATTTACCTGGCTCTCGTTCAGTCGATTCTCCAATATGGCATCATTGTATGGGGCGGCGCACTGGAGGCATACCTGGAGAAACTGAATGTTCTACAGCGATCGATCCTCAAAATTATTCACCACAAACCCCGCCATTTCCCCACCCAACAGCTTTTCGACTCAGCGCAAGTATTGAGCATTAAGCAACTCCTTGCAGGAAACATTCTTCTTCTCTACCACAAACATCTGCATCTAATCGTCCCACAGCCCCATGAATATGAAACCAGATTTCAAGTACTTGGCAACGTAGTCAACCCCAAACTCCGAATTTCATTGACAACGCGGAGTACGCTCTACATGATGAATTTACTCCACAAACAATTACCACCAGAAATGAGAGATCCATCGAAATATAAACGTTGCTTGTATAAAAAGAAAATTTTGTCTTGGCTGATCGTGAGTGGTCCTGAGGTTATTTTGAGTTTTTTTAGAAGTGTGTACACTCAGTGATACCAGGTGCAGCTTCGGCAAATAATAATATTCCTTATCAATTTCATTATTTTGTCATACCGACCATGTCATTCGCAGGAGAAGTTATCATGCTGGTCCCTACATACTACTACTATAAATTGTAAATTACAACTACTATAAATTACTTAAGTAAGTCCTACATATCAACGTTCAGCGACTCTTGCCCAACAATACAGGCTCTGCCTACCGTTGGGCAATATTATTCAAAGGAAGAAGAATTGTGATTGTTTGATTGTTTATTTTTTATTTGGAATTATACGTTACTCTCTCTCTCTCTCTCTCTCTCTCTCTCTCTCTCTCTCGAAACTCCCTTAACATTGTAGTCTTTTCTGTCATCAACAAAATACTAGACTGTCTTACCTTTACAATAAATCCATTAGAACTAGGAGGAAAAATAAATGTACCCCATAAGGGAAGTCCGATGTCGCCTACAGCTAAATGTCCCACCTGGTGCAATGCTCCACCTGAAGTTTGACCTTGCATGCGGCACACCCAAAAACACATCCATATATATTGATAAGTTTCATATTAAAAGGAACCATATTTCGAGCAAAGCCCTTTGCAACGAAGCTTCACTATAATTGCTTTTACAGTCATAGCGCCGCACTCCTTGTCTTGGAGCATCCAAATTCACTGTTTTGTTTCTTGACGGCATCTTCTATAAATGATTTAAAGAAAATTTACTGACCTAGTTGCGACTTTGTTTCTCAATTTAATAAGCAAGTAGAATCTTAAATCTATTCACACACTCCTGTAGATAGAATTTTTTTAATTTATTTATTTTTTCATTTGCTTTCAACACTATCAAACCTTGATTCAAAAAGCAATCTTTTTTCTCGATCTTTTCAAAGTACTTATCATACCTACTACGTTTATTATATATAGTTATATACCTACCTACATTACATATATGTACATGTATCGATGTATATACAAGTTAAATGTTGTTTTTAGCTGGGGGGCTTTTTAAAAAGTTTATTTTGCTTGTACAATTTAAGTTTTACTTTAAAAAGCTTTAACAGAACTTTCACAATAAAAGAATTTGCAAATTTGACAGAGGAGGACTAGATGTGAATAGTAAGACGGCTGACTGAGAACACACCGAGCTGCGCGAAGGTGGGGTGCTTTATAGGTTTCCCTTAGCCGACGCAGCGGCTTTACATCTTAGTCAGCTATATTATTGTAAACAGCACAGTTTAGTACGATATAACTTACACACATATTTCATAGGAGAAAACGTGAACGTGATTTACGTAGTATGTTAGAGCCGCATCCTAGACATCGACGGCCAACTTTGCACCGGCTCAAAGTTACCCTGATTTTACCTCATTTTGGAGGTGGCTTCCAAATTTCGCGATTATTTCGCTTGGAAAATAAAAAGTAACGCTACTCCCAAGTTATCCTAAAACTAGAAATACCAAATAGTAACTATGAAATCGAAATGTTGCACTCAGCTTGGAAGCAGATGTTGAAAATAATAAACAAAAAACCGACAATCCGAACGATAATCGATGATCACTTCAAACTATGAATTATTGCGAGCACGCGACGCGCGTTTTCTCCTCTCCAGATGTTTCGGCAAACAAATAATGATCTCATCTTGCGTTTATTTTATCAGCTGTGGAGCTACTCGCGTTTATAAAATTGTAGGAGGCAAATGAAGTGAAAAAAAGTGAAGTGGTGCAAAGTAAGACCCCATGGTTCAAAGTTATCCCGATTGACTGTACGAGAAAACTGTCCCGCAGATTTACTTGCTTACGCGTTGCCACCAAACAGCGTGATTCTCACGATATACGAGATTTGTTCAAAACGAATCGCGATTTTTGAATTTCCGCGGTTTACGATTTCTTGTCGCGGGTAATGCAGGTACTCGTGTTCTTCCCTTATTCCAACAAGGTGCGCGGGGAGTTTGGATTTTGAACGTTTAGTTCGTTTATGGGCCATGATTTTTGTTGTCTCTTAGATTTTTAACCACAAAAAGAAAAAGAATCAGTACCAAATTTTGTGCGCAAAATAAAATTAATTGAAGCTATTTAGGACGTTTATCGATGTAAATACGGTGAACGGAGATACAGGCCGATTTTACGTTTTTTGGCCAAACAGCTTCAACGATTATCCCCAAACTTTCAAGATGTATCCGAATAGTTAATAACTACATATTGTTCTCAATAAATGTTCCTCGGACAGTTCATTGAACAGAGATAAAAATCAAAATGTGGCGAAAATAACGTTTTTTCGAACATTTCCGTAAATTCCAGGGTAACTGCTTCACCAGATTCGCCAAAAACGGTGCTCTTTTGGATTTTTCAACGGAGGAGCGTTTAAAACAGTAAGCGGGTGCCGCAGCGTGCGTTTTCTCGAGAGTACTGAGCGTTCCATGGAGGAGGACGGGAAAATGAGCGCGCCCTTATCGACTAGATAATGATAACACAGGGTAACTGCTTCACAAGATATGACCAATCTTACGGAGTGTCTTTTAGTCACCCATACCCACATTTCGTTCTCTCTAATTATTTCTGTATATATGTGTTGAACGGAGATATAAGCCAAGTTAACTCAGAAAAGGAGATTTGTCGAATATTAATTTATCGGTATTACAATTTTCTCAAAAACGGCTCTGACGATTTCGATCAAACTTACGGAGTACTCTCAGCTAACTAGTACGTACATTTTGTTCTCCATAAATGTTTCTGTAAAAATGCGTTGAACGAAGATATAGCGCCCGCATATGTAGCTGGTCTTCGAACTTACGGTGGAGACGGAAAGTTGTGTGTTGCTACGCACCGCTCGTTTTTTTTTCGTTCCCTTTTGGCTCGCGAGCGCTTAACCGATTCACACAAACTACAGAGTGCCCTCACTTGATGTGGCACGAGTGGGTTTTTCTTTTCTACTTCCCTAGTGCGCACTATGCCCGTAAGATGAAAGTGCATAAGACAGGACCGCGGATACAGCGCTAATTTTAAATCAAAATACAACTATCAAAATCTGTTCTGGTTCACGAGGTGTTAAGGTTTCATTTCATTGATTTAGTAATTACAAATATTGAAAATTACTAAAACATCGCAACGTGTCGAAGTTGTGCCGATCTATCCGTCCCAAAAATCCTATGATGGATGAACGTAGATCACGTAATATCTTGGAAATATCTGTAATCCACTATCATCACTAACAACTGCCTGTGAAATAGGTAAGACGCGACAGGCAAAGGTAATTAGGTCAAAAATATTGTATCGCTCACAATAATAGATTTAGTGCTTAGTGAACTTGAAAACTATATATGATATATTGAAGGGGTAGGGAAGAAATGTGTTAATTTTACAACAAACCTCGACATACCGTCCATGGAGATGCATGAGCCCACACTATTAGGCAGACCATAAAGAATTGCCTACGATATACGTTGAATGAGTTCTATGGAAGCCATCCGGGAAAGCCAGATAAACACACTTGCGTGCCCATAAATCCTTGAAAGCACAACCTGCCATTGAAATGCATTGACCGGCGGACGCGAGATTTTTCATTTTACGCCTTCCACAAAATGTAAGTGTAATTAAGAGGTAGTTCGCAGGTTCAAATCAACTATCGAGCTTTACACGCGATTTGGCAACGTTTCCGGCAGCTATTCATTTGTCCTTTCCAGTTCTTCACGATGGACGCGAGCGGTAATAGGAAGGTTTTGCGATAATTGCAGCCGTCGGGTTTGGTCGGCGGCCTGCGGCTCGAACAGAAACATTATCCCTTAAGTTACGTCGATATCCTTCATATCGATTTACAATCGGAAATGTGTCGGACAGCGGATTGTATGGTTTCGAAGAGGTTACGTAATGAACATTGACAAATCGATGAAAAGGAAAGTTGAAATGGCGTAAGCTACGGAGATGAGAAGCAAATCTAGCCAATCCCGGCGATCTGAACGCACGGTCTCCTCAACTGCAGCCTGCTAAAATAAACGTTAAACGGTCGGTCGCTCCACGCTGGAAACTTCGAACAAACGAGTGTTTTTTTCTAAAATAAGGGGTTACACGAAACGCAGAACGTTTTTTAAAATTTTAATTCTGTGTAATTGAGCACCATTTAAATGAAGAAAAGCGAGGGTAGCGAACTGCAAGGGCGGTATCTGAAGAGCCTCAGCTACTTGTTCTCTCACACCAATATTTCTGAGAATGCTACTATTATATAAGCGAGTTCGAAGAAGAAAATCGTAAATTGCACAACTCAACCAATTTTCCCGTGGATATTTTATGGCATGAATGTATTATTGGGAATTGTTCGTTAAAAAATATCTGGTGCGTAGCAACACACAACTTTCCGCCACCCCTTTAAGTTCGAACACCACCTACATAGGCGGGCGCTATATCTTCGTTCAACGCATTTTTACAGGAACATTTATGGAGAACAAAATGTAGGGACTAGTCAGCTGAGAGTACTCCGAAAGTTTGATCGAAATCGTTAGAGCCGTTTTTGAGAAAATTGGAATACCGATAAATTAATATTCGACAAATCTCCTTCTCTGAGTTAACATGGCTTATATCTCCGTTCAACATATATATACAGAAATAATTATGGAGAACAAAATGTTGGTATGGGTGACCAGAAGACACTCCATTAAGATTTATCACATCTGGTGAAAAAGACCCTAGAATTTACGGAAATGTTCGAAAAAACGTTATTTTCGATACATTTTGATTTTTATCTCTGTTCAATGGACTGTCACAGGAACATTTATTGAGAAGAATATGTAGGTATCAACTATTTGAAAACATCCTGTGAGTTTGGTGAAAATCGCTGAAGCCGTTTTACCAAAAAGCGTAAATAACCGATTTTTGCTTCATGGGCCTATACCTCCGTTCACCGTATTTTCATGGAGATATGTATAGAGAAGAAAAGTTAGGTATTGATCAGTAGGAGATAATTTGAAAGTTTAATCAAAACCGTTAGAGCCGCTTTCGAGAAAAATGCGAAAAACCATAGTTTTTGGTACATTTTCGTCCCCCACCCCCCTTCCCATCGGCCGAAATCGTCCGTAACCTTATTTTGGTGTTTACAAAAAATGACGAACAAAACAAAAAAAGAACCAGCGCAATCGGATCAGCCGTTCTCCCGCAAATCGAACTACAGACACACACACATACACACGGACCACGCGCCGAAATTAGGTTTTTTAGACTCAGTAGGGTCTGAAACGTAAAGATCTGAAGAAAACCCAAATTTTTTTTTTGTCACGACTACTATACTTTCCTTCATTTCGGGTAGCGGAAAGTAAAAAATTAATTCAAAATCAGCAGGGCCGTTTTTGAGAAAAGAAATATTTGGTGTTTTGACAACTGTAATTAGTTATGAACCGACTTAGCTCATACCCTTATTTTTGCGTACCGTGCTGGTCACCGGGATGAACGCCACCGGTTGAAACGCGTCACACAAGTTTCCTCATCCCCTCGTACATTCTACTATTTTCTTGGCTCCAGCAATTAATACAATCTATTTGTCACCCAGAACACGGATGCTTCCTGGCCTGTATTTTCCGAGCGGCGGATCGAATATCGGATTTCGGCGAAATGCGAACACAGAACCGCGAAACTGAAGAGACCCGTTTTCGCGACGACCTCTGAAAAAAAAAAAAGTAGAAAATTCGTAGCGAACATTTGACGAAGAAATTGTCGCGCGTTGTGACTCCGGTCAAACTCCTGTGGCAGACACAAAACAAGAAGATGCGAAGGGCAATTACAAATCTAAGGATGAGAAAGTTGGAGTAAGTCCGATGAAACGAGCGGCTCTCGACATTAACGAGTAATAGGCCACGAAAAAGGTCAACCGGCCCTCAAATCACGACTCGACTCGGGCGAACCTCTCGCCCCTCTTCAAATTTACCGTCATTTGTGGAGTGTTGAAACTAATTTATCATTTCCATTTCTCAGCGACGGCTAACCAACGAACGAGAAAGTAAATTACGCCAGAAACTACGAGTACTATAACCTGTTCGTTAGACTCGACTTGTTACTTATCGCTACCCAATTTGCTTGGAAAGTATTCTGATCGGTAGAAAAATAAGGTGCGCCGCGTCACACAACATTCCTTAGCTCTCGTCAATTCTCCTGAGTTCATGGAATTTTCTACTAATTCAATGCATCTTTCACTCCTGGAGACCCAACCTCATAACAGCTGACGATGTTGTCTGGTTGCTATGCTTGACGTGGCTCACAATGTTTTCCTACTTTCAATTTCAGTCTCGTTCCAAGTACTAACGATTGGTGCGTAGACACACACTACTTTCCCGTAAGTTCGAACACCAGCTACTTGTGCGGTGCTATGCTATCTTCATTCAACGCATTTCTACAGAAACATTTATGGAGAACAAAATGTACGTACTAGTTCGCTGAGAGTACTCCGTAAGTTTGATCGAAATCGTTAGCGCTGTTTTTGAGAAAATTGGAATACCGATAAATTAATATTCGACAAATCTCCTTTTCTGAGTTAACTTGACTCCGTTCAACATTTATATACAGAAATAATTATAGAGAACGAAATGTGTGTATGGGTGACTAAAAGACACTCCGTAAGATTGGTCATATCTGGTGAAGCAGTTACCCTGTGTTCGCGCCAAAGAAGATCATTATCTAGTCCGATAAGGGACTCGTTTTCCCGTCCTCCTTCATGGAACGCTCAGTACTCTCGAGGAAATGCAAGCTGCGGCACCCGCTTACTGTTTTAAACGCTTCTCCTTTGAAAAATCCAAAAGAGCACCGTTTTTCGGTTACTTTCATTTCAACATACTCCTGAAATAGTGTGTGCAGTGAATAGTGGTAGAAAACTAGCGTCAACACTCCGAACCATATTAGGTTTTAGGCCTCAAAACGTAAAGATCTGAAGAAAACCCAATTTTTTTTTGTGGACACGATTATTATACTTTCCCTTTGGGGTAGCGGAAAGTAAAAACGGCAGAATTTAATCAGCTCAAAATTGACACAGAACCCACACTTCAACACACTCGCTTTCCTCAAAAACGGCTCCTACCATTTCGATTAAATGTTTTGCGTGGAAAGTTTGGAAACCGTTATTCCGTAAGAAAGCGGCATAATAAATTATCAAATATCTGGTGCGTTGCAACACACAACTTTCCTTAGCTCTACAACAACTCACTTTGTACATGGCTAATTCTATTTAATCAATTTATCATTCAGTTAATTTGAACTTGGTCAAACAACACTTTGCGGCTGCAGGAAGCGCCAGCGCTTACACTTCCCGATTTTATTATGGTGCTCGTACTCATTGCAGGACCTTTATTGAGCAATTGATACACGGAACATTAATGAGGCTGTCAACACAAATTTTAGTTAGGATAGTAATTACTTTTGCAGAGTTATTGGGTAAAAACGATTAGAACTGGTAGTAAGCGGAACAGCGGTAGTTGAAACTCAGGAATTTCTGGAGTGAGCCCCATGTATCTCGTGAGCGTTTTTAAACATTCACCCTATAGCTACTAGATTGGACTACAGTACCAATTTTTAAAAAACACTTTTCGTCGAAAATTTTGATAATTTATTGTGCTGCTCTCGTCATTTTCCACAAATGGGAATTTTATAGTAAAATTATCTTATTAAGAGCTATCTACATAAAAAATTTAATCAAAATCGTTAGAGCCTTTTTTGAGGAAAAATATCTGGTGCGTTGCAACACACAACTTTCCTTAGCTCTACAACAATTCACTTTGTACATGGCTATTTCTATTTAATCAATTCATTTATCACTCAGCCCCTTTGAACTTGGTCAAACAACTCTTTACGGCAGCATGAAGCGGCAGCGATTACAGTTAAAGAATTTATTGTGCTGCTCGTACTCATTCCAGGACCATTATTGAGCGAATGGTACCCAGAAAATTAATGAGGCTGTAAATACGGATTTTTTGAAGGAGGATAGTAATCACTTTTGCAGAGTTATTGGGTTATAATTGTTAGAACTGGTATTAAGCAAAACGGCGGTAGTTGAAATTCAGGAATTTCTGGAGTGAGCCCCATCTATCTCATGAGCGTTTTTAAACACTCACCCTATAGGTATTGGATTGGACTACAGTACCAATTTTCGTTAACATTCAACTAACATTCCAGCGGAGTTTAAAAGGAAAAAACCACGGCAAAAACGCTTTTCGTCAAAGATTTTGATAATTTATTGTGCTGCTCTCGTCATTTTCCCATAAATGGGAATTTTATGCTACAATTGACTCATTGAGAGCTATCAATATAAAAAATTTAATTAAAACCGTTAGAGCCATTTTCGAGAAAAAAAATATTTGGTGTTTTGATCACTATGATAACTATAGTTAACTTTCGGTGGATTTTGTTCAAACCCTTATTTTGGCGTCCCATGGTAACCTACGAACGAGATATTAAGTTTGAGTGGATTTGGCACGATGGTTCTCTCTAAAAATCGTTCACAGACACACAGACCATTTTCCCAAATAGTGTTTTTCAGACTCAGGGGAGTCTGAAACGTAAAGATCTGAAGAGAACTCAAAATTTTTTGTTCAGCCGATTACATAACTTTCCTTTCTACTTTGTAGAGCCAAGGGAAGTAAAATCATCATGTTGATAATTACCTACACGACAATACTTCAATACTGGTCATGAGATAATTAGGTGCAGAACTATGAAAGTTTCCAAAAAATAAACCCCCTTGGCATTCTCATATATTATCAATGCGAGTCGTACATAAATAAGGTGTTCGGCTGGCTGTAGTAGCTGGATCTTTCACCTCCAAAATGTCCGCGCTAGCCCTAACGGACAGTCATTGTTTCCCCAAACACCTTCATTCTAAAGCCCTTTTGTTCCCTATGGGAAAGCCCACCTCTTCAGTTATTTCCAGTTGACTACGAATTTCCCCTGCCCTGGACATTCCCATCTATCTTTTCCCGCCCCTCAATTTTAGATTCCTCTTCTCAACAGACAGCTCTTGCAAGTGAGTCATGACAATGCAGTCGGCTCCAGCTCCACAATGCTTCGTCTCTCAGCTCGGGCAGCACCCAACTCAATTCTATCTCTTTCTGTCCCGCTCCCTCCACTTAGTATCTCACAACCAGTTTCACATGTATTGAGAGCCCCTTGTACGCGTTTATATACTCACTCATACTCAACCGGATATCGCTATTCTGTCAAGTGTAATACAGTCCTCCTCACTCGCGCTCACTACGTTCATTTATTTCGCAGTTTCGCGCCCAACATAGGGGTAATTCAATAAATTCCTCAACCTCAAGTACGATCAGTTTTGGCCTAACTTCGACCTTAGGTGATATTTACAGCCTAATCGAATGACGTGATATCTCATCATTGTATTTCGATGTGTTGATGACCCATCAACCCAAGTCGCTGAGCTGAGAACTAAAAGAACGTGCCAAGGCCCTCTTCCTCCCATTCACGTCGTTCAATCCGACTGCGGTTCTTCTTCCTTATACTCACGAGCTCAAAATGCAACCAGATCTGTGAAATTTTTTCAATTCACTTTTTACATTGACTAACGCGGAAAAAACATCTTTATTCATATCGAGACTCTTCAATTATCCTCCTTCTCACATAACAGAACAGAAGCTTCTCCGCCGCCACCAGGTCTAAAAAAAGATCATCCAGCTGTCATTTGCCAGTCAACAAACCAGAGACGCGGCAGACGGGAGATTTAGTTAACAATTTGCATCTTATTTTATTTCGGCGTTTTACATTTTTAAGAGCGAGCTCACTTTCCCTCGTATCGGTACCAACTTTCGTTTTCATCGTAGACGGGTCAAGGCTGAGAATTAAAAAGAAAAAACGCCAAGTACAAAGCCGTTTTCGGATATTATAAAACTGAATCGGTAAGAAGAACACAAGTGCATTTCGGTATCATGCCATTACGTGATTAGGTCGCAGTACAAAAACAGTAAGGAGATCTCGAAACGGTCAATCACTTTATGTGTAGTCAAAAGGTTGAGCCATAATTCAACGAGCACATTTTTAGGCTGAAGACACTTCTCAAAATGATCGGTGCGACGATAGACCATGAACCTCAGCCGATGGAAAGAACCGCGCAGTCGCATCACCACACAAATGCGCGTACTTGTAGCAAATAAAATGCAGAGCAGAAAAAAAAATCAAGACAACAATAACCTTATCGGTAGTACTCTCCCCTAGAAAATCACCTTTTTTGTTGGTGTCTTTTACATTGCAGCCGCTACAGATAGTTTATAATAAGGTCCTGATTACGTATGAAAGGTTGGTGTTAAATTGTTCTATAAAGCAGCATCAACCCTTCCGATTTGACTGGGGCGAGTATTGCGTCATGGTTGACGGGGTTATCAACTTCTTTTGTGATTTTTATCGACAGTTGTTCCCAAGGAGCTGAATTGGCTGAACTTTCAAGGATAATGCGCTGGTTTGTTTCGGGACTGCCCGGGACCGGCAACAGGCACTCACCATTCAGTGTGACATGGTGATTGTGGTTCTCCCAGCGTACCGCACGACCTCTCATTTGGCCCTCCAGGTACTCGCTGGGGCCCTCCTCTTGGATCTGGTCCTGGACCTCACGGTACTTCAGTCCCACAGTAGGCGGGATGTCCTGGTGGAGTACCACGGCACACTGTGGGACCAGCTCCCTGCGCTTCTTCGCTTCTGCTGTATGCGTCACTGCTCTCTGGCAGGCCAGGTGAGACGCAGGCCCCACCTCAAGGCACCTCCTTCAACATGCTTCCAGTGGTTAGGGATTGCATGGATAGAGAGCGGTGGCGACCAACGATTCCAGATGTGCAACTGCTCTTTGGACATGAAGCATTCAACGAGTGGCACCATTTCTTCCAACAGGCTTTTTAATACAGAGAATGAGAATGCGGCCCACGTCCTCTTCTCCTGTCCCATCTACAGAGACGTGCGAGAGAGGGCAGAGTTTCCCACCAGTTTCCCACCTCTGCCAAAGTTGTCGAATAAACCACCTTCCCCTCACCTTTGCATGACGCAGGGCTAAGTAGCGGTGACACCTAGCGCACAAAGCCATGTTTATTCATTTGCTAACGTGCCTATAGGCCTCCACAGGCCTGGCTTGTTTCACCATTTGGTTTGTTTCGGGATCCTAGCCACAGCTTCTGCATTGGGATGATTCAGCTGTACGCTCGTTGGAACAATTGTGCCTACTTTAGACAGACGATCGCTCTATAAAACGGTTTGGGATGTGTATCTGTGAGATTTTGGAACCAGGGTTTCCAATTTTTATAGCGGAATAGCGCTTCATATCTGTCCTCTGCGTGGTATTTTATCAATCCCTCCCAAGCGGACCCACGTCAGCGACCGGAAACTCCAGAGAATGACGAAGAAGAGGGGATCACCATAGCCTCAGCAGCCCACTCACAGCAACACCAAAGTGCGCCTAGCAGAAAGCCAGCAGACTTCAACCAAGAGGTTACCTGGAGTGCGGAAGCTTCGATCCTCGCGAGCATACCTAAGTACCCTCGCTATGGCATACGCTCGGCATTTCAGCCGAGTAAATGGACGCGTGGTTTCATAATCGAAAGATATGTTTTCTGGAGTGTGAAGGGATGAAAAAATCGCAGCTGTTGATAAGAGAAATAAGTATAAATTATTGAGGTGTTCGGCCAAAAACTCAGAAGGTATTCTCAGTGGGCATGTCACCTATATCGCCTATATTCGGAAGGCAAGTGCCTACGTGGCATCGTTAAAAGGCTACAGCTCCGTTTTATTGAACAGACGCCTTGTGATCAGGTTTTCGTCGTCGATTACGTTAGTTAAACCCGTTCGTGCGTTTCAACGTTTTAATTCTTTGATACGATGAACCGACGGTTGCATTTGTTAGGTGAAACCCGCCCCCATTGAATAAAACAAATATCTGGTGACACGCATCATTCAACTTTCTTCAGCACCGGGCGCATTTAGTGGTTACACCCGCTTTAGCAAACAATAAAATCTGTTTTTGTTCAGTTTATGTGAACATAATAGATCGTAGCTCAAGGTACTTAAGGCAGATTCGAACTTATTGAGTCGTTCCTACTTACACCACGATCGGTGATATTGATGAGACTGTCGACTCTAGTTTTCTGAAGGACCGTGTCTACTAAACACTGCGAGAAATGGTTGTCCGTGAAAAAGGTGGGGATTTGAATTCCATCATTTTTGGAGTTGCTTCTAATTATCTCATGAGCGGTATTAAACCATAACAGCGCATAAGATATATTGGCCTACTACCCTGATATTTTTGGAAGTCGATCATACGAGCGCGATTTCCGAGGCGAAAATTGCGCTAAAATAAATGTTCTTGAAAATTTCTGACAAATAATACGTTTATGGTGCTGTTATGTCGTTTCGAAGGGCCCAAAAAAACGTTGAGAAATAGAATATTAGGTAATCCCGACCATGGAAGGTGACCCATTTTTCTCATACCATTATTTTGGCGTCCCACGGTGATGAAATTTAAGATGATTTCGCTAAGCTGTTGTCTATCAATCGCATCCACAGGGAGAAAACATTTTATCAAACCTTATTTTTTCTGAGGAGAATTAAATTTCTACTTTGCTTGCTCTACGTTTCAGACCCTCCTGAGTCCGAAAAACACTATTTGGGAAAATGGTCTGTGTGTCTGTGAACGATTTTTAGAGAAAACCACCGTACCAAATCATCTCAAACTTCATATCTCGCCCGCAAGTCACCATGGGACGCCAAAATAAGGGTATGAAAAAAATCCACCGAAAGTTAACTATAGTTATCATAGTGATCAAAACACCAAATTTTGTTTCTCAAAAATGGCTCTAACGATTTTGATTAAATTTTTTATATTGATAGCTCTCAATAAGGAAATTATACCATTATACCATAAAATTCCCATTTGTGGGAAAATGACGAGAGCAGCACAATAAATTATCAACATTTTCGACCAAAAGCGTTTTTAGCGCAGTTTTTTCCTTATAAAGTCCGCTGGAATGTTAGTAGAATGCTAATAAATATTGGTATTGTAGTTCAATCCAATATCTCATGCAATGTTATGTGTTTAATAACGCTCTTGAGATAATTAGGGCTCACTCCAGAAATTCCTGAATCTCAACTACGCCCGTTTCGCTTACTACCAGTTCTAACAGTTATAACTCCACAAAAGTTATTACTATCCACTTCAAAAAATTCCTGTTTACAGCCTCATTAATTATCTGTGTACCGATTGCTCAATATGGGTCCTGCAATGAGTACAAGCAGCACAATAAAATCTGTAACTTTAAGCGCTACCGCTTCCTGCTGCCGTAAAGCGTTATTTGACCAAGTTCAAATTAACTGAACGAAAACAGATTTTATTGTTTGCTAAAGCGGGTATAACCACTAAATGCGCCCGGTGCTGAAGAAAGTTGAATGATGCGTGTCACCAGATATTTGTTTTATTCAATGGGGGCAGGTTTCACGTAACAAATGCAACCGTCGGTTCATCGGATCAAAGAATTAAAACGTTGAAACGCACGAACGGGTTTAATTAACGTAATCGACGACGAAAACCTGATCACAAGGCGTCTGTTCAATAAAACGGAGCTGTAGCCTTTTAACGATGCCACATAGGCACTTAGGTATACTCGCGAGGATCGAAGCTTTCGCACTCAGGACGACTTAGATCACTCGCGGAGAAATTACGGAAAGTCATTTTCAAATAAAAAGACGCGAGAAACGATCTTTTCCACCAGCGAAAAAAATCGTATACCGGTTTCGGCAGTATTCAAACTGTTCAGTTTTATAATTGTACTGATGATGGTGTAACTGCCGAAACCGGTATACATTGTATTAAAACTAGAGAATCAGACCTGTTCGGTACATGCCAAAGGCCTTTCTCAGATGCATTCGACTATATGGTTTCAGCCCTTTTCATGTTATGCCCGTTCAGTCGGCTTCTCCTCCAGACATAGGGATTGAGTTTAGGTTAACTTCTGTTAAACTGAGGGGTCGGAGGATTAACGAAAATAAGAAGGAAACACCAAAAGGTGCGAAAAGATAGGTGGTGATTGAGAAGGAAGAGAAGGTGCTGGGAGACTAGGAAAAAGAATAACTGAGGAGACTAGATAAATTGTATTCGGGTTAGTGAAGGGCAACCTGCTTCCTCGGGGGACGGAAATGGAGAGTACTCATAGAATGAATTTCATTTATGAAGAATGGTTATGAAGTCGAAATTCACAGTTTCGACTAGAGCCAACGCGGTGTGGAGGCGTCTCTTCTTTTTGAATTATGCGGTATATAAGTATGATGCGAGCTGAACATTTAAAGCGCATAAGCGGCCGTAGCAGCAATTTTAGAAAACCGTCACAGAAATGATGTTCAGCATCGTCTGAAGCTCCAATCGTGAATCAAAGAGCAAAGCGTCTGAGTTGGAACGGCGCATAGTGCATTTTGTCTAGCACTGAGTACTGTGGTGATCACTCAATTTTAAACGCTGTGCAACCGGCCCTGTTATTATACTTGACCAAATACATCGAGAATGTCTGAGAAGTTGTCTACAGGAATCTGGCAGAGCTTTCATATTAAAGTTTGGAATATTGTTGGGGCTCAAATTAAGAAGAAAAATAACCGCTCGCACTGAGCTACGCATTCCATTTTGCGCGTCCCTAAATGTTTCCTTTATTCAATCACATCCCACCACTGCCACCAATGTTATGAGGGGGGTTTGGAGACGTTTTTGGGGATCCGCTGACTCAGGCAAAAATTACGGCATATCCACTATATCCACTAGACCACGATCAACCGGTTGCCTTTAAAGGGAGTCAGGCGGTACACAACAACAATGTATTTCCTTTTTTGTACTTTCCAGAATGTCCAGGAATGTGCACAGACACATTCCTCTATCACTGCTCAGCCTAGACACAGCTCGCACTCTCCTTCCGATACAGTTTCCTGTGCCAGTTCACACTTGTTCCGAGTCGTAACCTTATCGCCCTTTTATACTCACACTCAAATCGATACTCATTGCACATATAATACAGTCCTCCTCACGCTCACATAGTTTCTTTTTATTCCGTTCTTCAACTCCCCCTCTCCTGCGCCCAACAGATCATTTCTTTCGCTTGTTTATTTTTTCGTCGAAAATTTCACTTGTGGTTTTTCAAAATTTCCCGATAAAGGGTTGGAGTGACTTGGTGTAAAGTCTCAGTGTAGATTCCATCACGTTGAAACTATATTGTACGGCGCATTAATAATTCTGTAGAAATGCGTTGGGTGCGTAGAATTTTATGTGACGCGTCGCTTCTGATATTATTTTGTAACGAAGGAGTCGAATTTCTCGTTTTCTTGCGACTGGCCCGTTGCGACCGATCAAATTCACGAGGGCCGAATAACGGTCTCCAACGACGTCCTTTAAAGCAGCCAGTGAGGCCGTCCAAACTCGAAGCGGTTAATAATCAATCGCGAGGAGCCGGTGATGAGTGAAAGTGTCCGGGCGAAGGTACCAAAACAACCTCGCCTTCCACCTGAAGTGCACCAACTGCTACAACAGACTGACTAGCACCGGCGTCTCCAGCGGGATTCAACTCGGCTCCTACCTAACCACCGGTCGCTCTCATCTGGACGAAGGCCATTCCACCGCCAGTCACCCACGAGCCTCTCAGCCCCTGCCAAAGCTAAGGCATCCTACATCCAAAAGTAGAACCTTCAAGTTCCACGACTTTCAAGCTCCTTCTCCCGCGCAACCAACTCCCATCGTATATTCAAATCATAAAGCTTTCTCGTGAACCCGGGAGAGAAAGCCGGGTGAGAGCACGAAAAAAGGTTGCCAGGGAGAAATGATGAAGAGCTACGTTCCGGGGCTCCCGAGTTATTACTGTCAATGAACAAGGATTCATTCAACTCAGCTTTTAATAAAAATGACGGCTCCCGGAGCGCGCGCTAATCAAACCAAGTGAAATTCGGAAATTAACGCCGCGTCACTCTGATTTATTCGCTGCTCTGCGAATGAAACGAATAAAATGCGAACTCTTCCTTTCTGGCTCATCAAAAGGAACTACAAAACAGTTCCAGTCGCGCAGTTTCTCTGACGAATCATCCCATAATCATACAAAAAGTTTAATTTAATTGTCTTTTTTTTCAACCGATCACGTAAATTTCTTTATAATTCGTTATTGCTAAATAAAGTAAAAATGCGTCCTCATAAAATCACCACCGAGATGTTGTGAGTTTTGGAATTTTCCATTATATTCAGACTCGATTTCACGTTAACTGAGTGATTCTACGCCTCAAAAACAACAAATATCGGAAGAGTACTAAAAGTATTGAGCACGTCAGGGTGTGTTCGACCTATAGTCCACCTCAAGGCCCTTCAGGAGGAAAAAATTGGTTATTTTTACGAAAGGGATTCGAATACAATACGTACAATTTAGAAAAATTGAGGTTTGGACGATACCAACCTAAAAAACATACTAACTCATCACGGGAACAGGCTTCAGATTAGGGGCATCCTGTCTTGTTCCGTTCTGTCTGAACCATTCAGGAATAACTCATTCAATTTTCGGGAAGTCGCAGGACCCCTGAGCGCGTCTTATCAATTTTTCATCTTTCCAACTCTCGCGATCAACCTGTCCCGGACGAAACAAGCTCTCATCCTTTCTCTAATTTCGTAGCTCTGCCACACAACCTTGGCAGGAAGATAAGTTGCTAAAAGTTGTTTTGGTGACCCCCCACTTGGCCCGGACGTAACATGAGCGACAAAGATCCAAGGAGGCTATCTCTGCCCTCTGCAACCACAACGCTTCACAAAGTATATGAAAGATGTCTTCCACAGAGGGGAGATTCGCCGTGCCGTATACATCGATGTGAAGCAAGGTTGAACTTACTGTTTAGGAATTTATTCTCCTGCTCGTGCTCATGCCCTGACCATTTCTGAGCAATTCGTTCACAGAGAATTGATGAAGCAGTATACACGACTTTTTTTGTGTAGAACAATAATCACTTTTACAGAGTTATCGTGTAAAAACTGTTAGAAATGGGTGGTAAGTGAAACGGCAGTGGTTGAAATTCCAGAATGTACGGACTGGTCCCTACATACCGGTATCTTATGAGCGTTATTAAAGACTCATCTTAGAGGTACTTGATTGAATTACCGCCTGAATGTTCTGAAGATTCTAATAACGTTTGAACGGAGTTTATACGGATAAAACTGCGCTAAATGTTTCGTCGAAACGTTTGGTAACTTGTTTTGCCGGTCTCATATGTTTGTTGTTTTAATCACTATGATAACTATGGAGAGAATATTGCTCGTACCCTCATTGTTGAATCCCGTGATAGTCTGCGGACTGGATATCAAGTGTGAGCCGATTTGGTTCAGCCGTTTTCTCTCAGTCGCGTTCATAGACACGCAGGCCATTTTCCCAAATAGTGTTTCTCGAACTCAACAGGGTCTGAAACGTAGATCTGAGGAGAACTCTTTTTCGGACGATTACATAACTTTCGGGTATTAAAGCAATTGGGTTATATCCGCCAGTAGGCAAATTACTAAAGTTAACGTACCTGTTAGGTGAGTCCGTCTCCTCTGGCTGGTGAGTTACTGTGGGCAAGCGCTTTCGATGTAAAGACATCATCGTCTGGCCATTCTATTGACTTAAAAATGTACTACTGACTTAATGGCCAGACGATGATGTCTTTAGATCGAAAGTGCTTGCCCTCAGTAACTCACCAGCCAGAGGAGACGGACTCACCTAACAGGTACGTTAACTTTAGTACATAACTTTCCTTTGTAACTCGTAGAGCCAAGGAAGTAGAAAAACCGTTTGCACCGCAACTTCAAATTCTAATATAATAATAATCCATTGGGTTCACAATATTTTCTGCGCAGATTCGTTCAACGAGGGCATTGCCGGAGAAACGATATCATTTTTACGTTCTGTCACACAAATTAAATATTGAAAAATAATTAGAGAGTTTTCATCAGATTTGTACATTTTGTGGCGTGCGGAATCGGAAAACCCTATGTCGGTACGCAGTATAGAAAACGGCAGAACCGACTCAGCTCGTTACTTTAGATGTCGTCATTTTAAGGAAAGAAAACAAGGTTACGAGTCACTTTCCATCGAAGATGGGGGATAAAGTATACTAATTATGAGAGTATTCCGCTCAAGTGTCTAAAATGTTTTATTGTGTCGCGTTCGTATTCTGATTTTTAATGGAATCCCGTAAAATGGTTTTCGAAACTAGAATTACGAGGGAAAATAGATTCAATTTTACTAGAATTGCAAATAATCAGAACATAACCGCTTTCCGCACGGAGGTCTGAATTTTGCGACAGAAACTGATACGTCCGGACTTCGCATTTTTGTACACGCCCAAGATAAACGCTGAACAGTTCCATTTTGGTTTATTATTCATTCTGAATAATAACCCTATGTTTTCGCCCACGAAGATTTTTTTACAACCCCTCCTCAAAATTTGATACTTTACGTTTCAAGACATGGGGATTCCAAATCTGCAATGTCCGTCCCCCGTCCGCAATCCGGGCCGTTTTGTGCCTTTAACGTGGTCTAAAAAATGCGTTCCTTCGCACAAAAATCCCATTTGGTATCTTGTTGTGCCCGCCATCTCGGCAATTCGATCGGACGAAGCCCATGGGTGTTATGGGCAAAAAAAGGTTAGAAAAATTAACGAAACGCAGTATAACACGGGAACTACAGCGGAAGTCAACGTTTCGTCGTTAGTACTCCCTCTCTCCCTCCTGTCATATCAAACTCAATCACCCGCCCGCTCGACTCGCAACGGGTTCGCTGGAAGCCCCCATTTATGGGCGCCTGGCGCCGGGGGAATATTTAGTTCCATTGTAGTCAGGTCATGTTTCGTCTGGTATACTAGTATTCGATGCTGAATTGAATGGGATGGGTCTCGGAGCAGTAGAACTAGGTCAAGCTGTTCATGAGAATAATAAACCATTGTGTAATAATTTGCAGGGTTTTTTGTTGCAAAATATTCACTAACATAAACTCAATTTGGTACAGGCCTTACCGTTGGATTAAGACTCGATTCTATTACCTCAGATGCCACAGAATAGCGCAAGTTTTCGAACTGTTTTCCCTATGAGCGAGACCATTAGTTTTCTTTGGAGCCGATAAAATCTTTTTCCAGTTACTTCGAACCATTTAGGGACAACCTACTGACAATTTAATTGGTACTCGGTCGAGGCACAGCTTCTGCTCAGTAATCGCCTAACCGCCTTCCTAATTTTTGTTAAATAACCGTCCATCGACGTTATTAATTTACAATCCCATAAATCACCTACGCAATGATGAGCATAAAGCATAAAGGACTACCAGTTCCGTATAGAAGTTTCCATCACCCCCTTCCCACATGCCACTTCTCAGCCCTTACTCGCCAGGGCCTTACGTGAGTCGACTCTCAGCTGTCACCCAGTTAAACTCACTCTAAACGCTCGTCCCTATATCCAGTTAACTTATCCAGAGACCCCCCCCCTCCCATGCCCTGCGAACTCGTACTGACTCTGTACTGCCGTTATTCACATCTTCACACCCGTCTCGAGCGTAACAATACAGTCCTCTCTCACTCACTCATCCCATTCGCCATTTTTTTCGCGCCCTCACGACTTTCCCTCTCTTCAACCCAAAAGCTAAATTTGAATTCGTACTTTCCTCGATAACAGCAAGAACGATGTTAATTAAACATTCAGGACAGGATATCTGCTATTAAGTAGTACCTAATACAAGCACATGTCGTCTAAAGGCAATAATAAATTAGGGGCATCACGCGAAATTTAAACTACTGTCGTTCCTTTGACTGACGTTTTACCTTCTTTTCTAAAGTTACGTAGCCCGCGAGTTTCCTTCATGTCTTTACATTTCAAAGCCGAAAACACAATATGAGAAAATGTGTGTGTGTGAATACGATTGAGAGGGAACGGCTGGAACAAAACGGCTTTAATCTGATATTCGGCTTGCAGATCAGCATGGGACGACGAAATGGCGTCGTTATCAGCAGCAGTCCAATGGTAACTATACTTATCGAAGAGTTCAAAACACGTAATATTTTCCCTCAAAAACGGCTCAATAGATTTTGATTAAATGGTTTGTACGGACAGCCCCACATGACACGACAGCGCCATAAAATTCTCATTCGTGGGAAAATGACGGGAGAGGCACAATGCATTATCAAACGTTCCAACGAAAAACGATTTCGAAGTAGTTTGTCCTTATAAATCTCGCTCATATGACTATCATTCTTTAAACTAAATCTGGTGCGTTGCGACACACAACTTTCCTTAGCTCTACGTCAATTCACTTTTTACATGGCTTTTTACCAACTTAATCAATTCATCTATCACTCAGTTCATTTGAACTTGGTCAAACAACATTTCACGGCAGCATGAAGCGGCAATTACAGTTAAAGAATTTATTGTGCTGCTCGTACTCATTCCAGGACCATTATTGAGCAAATCGTACCCAGAAAATTATTGAGGCTGTAAACACGGATTTTTTGAAGGAGGATAGTAATAACTTTCGCAGAGTTATTGGGTAATAACTGTTAGAACTGGTAGTAAGCGAAACGGCGGTAGTTGACATTCAGGAATTTCTGGAGTGAGCCTCATGTATCTCATGATAACGCTTTACGGCAGCAGGAAGCGGTAGCGCTTAAAGTTACAGATTTTATTGTGCTGCTTGTACTCATTGCAGGACCCATATTGAGCAATCGGTACACAGATAATTAATGAGGCTGTAAACAGGAATTTTTTGAAGTGGATAGTAATAACTTTTGTGGAGTTATAACTGTTAGAACTGGTAGTAAGCGAAACGGGCGTAGTTGAAATTCAGGAATTTCTGGAGTGAGCCCCATCTATCTCATGAGCGTTTTTAAACACTCACACTTTAGGTATTGGATTGGACTACAGTACCGATTATCTTTAACTTTCTACTAACATCCCAGCGGAGTTTAAAAGGAAAAAACCACGGCAAAAACGCTTTTCGTCGAAAACTTGGATAATTTATTGTGCTGCTCTCGTCATTTTCCCACAAATGGGAATTTCATGGTATAATTATCTTATTAAGAGCTACCAATATAAAAAATTTAATCAAAATCGTTAGAGCCGTTTTTGGGAAAAAAAATTTGGTGTTTTGATAACTATAGTTAACTTTTGGTGGATTTTGCCCATACCCTTATTTTTGCGTCCTATGGTAATCTGTAGGCTAGACATCAAGTTTCAGCTGATTTGGTACGGTTGTTTTCTCTAGAAACCGCGCTAAAATCAATTTCGTCGAAAATTTTGATAATTTATCGTGCTGCTCTCGTCATTTTCCCACTAATGGGAATTTCATCGTGTAATTGTCTTATTAAGAGCTATCAATATAAAAAATGTAATCAAAATCGTTTGAGCCGTTGTTGAGAAAAAATATATTTGGTGTTTTGATCACTATGATAACTATAGTTAACTTCCGGGGGATTTTGTTCATACCCTTATTTTGGCGTCCCATGGTAACCTGCGGGCGAGATATCAAGTTTGAGCTGATTTGGTACGGTGGTTTTCTCTAAAAATCGTTCACAGACCATTTTCCCAAATAGTGTTTTTCGGTCTGAAACGTAAAGATCTGAAGAAAATTCAAAAAAAAAATTTCAGCCGATTACATAACTTTCCTTTCTACTTCGTAGAGCCAAGGAAAGTAAAAACAAGTCGCGTTGCTTGTCCAATAAGTTACCTACACAAGAGTGGTTTAATAACGGACATAAGACCTCAAATATTCCGGAATCCAAACTAAAGCCGTTTCTTCAACCAACTTCTTTCGTGGTGTACGCCCTACACTTAGAAAACTGCAAGCCCGAACGTTGCCAAAATCACTCAGCGAATTCAGCGAAATGAGTGAAACCCAATAAATTCTGAAGCATTAACCGCTGCTTGATTCGTCAAGAGAACGTCAAGTTCTACCGAGTTCATATTAATTGGGATAAAAAAACAGATTGGACTAGTTACTGGAGCGATAAAATCAGTGAACACTCGTTGGGCTGAGGGAAGGGATGCGTCACACTAGACGTTTTTTCTGTATTTGTAACCATCTGATGACACGACATACAAGTCATTAGTCCAAATACACCAAAAAATGTGTTACTCCGAAGATAAACAATTCGGCTCACGTTTTGTCTTCGATAACTCGCTTTCGTAGATATTTGTAGAACGAAGGCATTTCATACCATCGAATTGAAGTTAGAAGAAAGCTGATACTTTACACCAGATACTTTGCCACGGAGATTACGTACATCATCAAGATACATTTTATCGTAGACGTGAGGGATTCGTAGAGTCGTATCTCTATTTTCTAGAGGCCGACCGTTATTTACGATTCAATTAGTTTCGCTCGATGAACTAATTTTGACGGAAAAGTAGGTTCAAGCTAAACTCTCTAATAGCATAATCATAAATAGCGCGAATGGCGAACTAAAACATTTGAAGCGGCTTATCTTAACTCCGCTCCGGCAGGCATTTCACTCCTCGCAGGGCAACGGGCTATCATTCTTGAGACCTACAATAAACCCGTCGAACGACTTAGGGAACTCGCAAGCGCGATAGTATTTTCATTAAATCGCAGAGCAACTGCAAGAGACTCGTGAAAATCTATCGCGGTGCCAATATCAGTTATAAGAAAAACTGGGGGTTTCACTGTTTTACAACCTGAATGTTTGTCGTGGTATTTTCCGGAATCTAACAGTTTGAGTTCAACATTTACAGTTTACAAACAACAACATTAAACAAACGACTCATGAATCACATCGCTGCTCGAAGAGATAAAGAGTCCGACCGATAACGAAACGGGTCGGATTTGCTTAAGGCCTGGCCTGGCCTACGAGCTCTGCCCTAATTTGTCTTATAAGTCAGCTTACACAACATGAGCTATTCTAGACAACGCTTAAAGCTCTGGAAATTATTGAGCAGCTGCTACTTATGCTACGATTTTGCTTGAATTACGAACGTACAGGCAATTGATGAGAAGGTCAACGTGATTTTGCGGTGTGGCTCATGCCAAAAATTCAGGAATTACAGAACGAACAATGCGAAAAAAACACGTCAGAAACGACGTTAGTTTGGATTCTGGAATTTCTGACGTTTTAAAACCCCTACTAAACATCTACATATAGCTTATTGGATTAACTATCCTGATTTTTTGTTTGTTTGTTTGAGAACACCACGCACGAGCCGGATTCGTAAGGGACTGCACCAAAATCGCTATTTGCAGACATTTTTGATAATTTATTGTGCTGTTCATTTTCCTACGGATGAACATTTTGTAGTACTCTCACGCTATCTTGAGCCATTCGTGGAAAAAATTTCGTTTAAAACCGTTAGAGCCGTTTATATGGCAAAACGAATTGAGAGTGTTTTGATCACTATGATAGATACACTTAATTTTGGAATTATCACATTGTTTTAGTAATAAGATAACACAGCTCTGAAAAGGCCCAATGAGTTAGATGGGAGTTTATCAACGGTCGTAAGACAATTAGGAGCAGAAATCCCTAAATTTGAACTACTGTCGTTTCTACGACTAAATTTGTTCACGGTATTTTACCTATAATTTCAGAACAGAAAACGCAAAATTGAAAATCCTGTGAATGGCAATGCGCTGATTACTCGATAAAGGACGTGACGGACGTAATTTCAATGCAATGAATTTCGGAATATTAAGAACACAGCTTTTGTGAAGAGCATTTAGATATACAGAGTTCATATTAATCGAATGAAGAGGAGATTGTACGAGTTGCTAGCGCGATAAAAGGCGCTGAACGAACTTGGGGCTGAGGAACGTTATAATATTTCACAATGAATCCTATTGCAACTGCCATCTCAAGGATCAAAATTTAGATCAATATGCACTATTTTGGATCTATTCGTACAAATAAATCCAATTAAAATCGTTACAGCCGTTTTTAAAGAAGAACGCGCGTTGTTTTGTTCACATCGATAACAACACGTCCGATTTTGACTGGGGACATCGATTTCAGCTGATCGACTTATCTTCCTACTTCGTCCAAAAAATGTACAGAGCTACGCGATCACATAATTTCATTGGATACCTCATGTTCAGACTATCCAATGGAAATTCGAATAATTTTTAATTAACCTCCAATCTTTTCCTGCTAATTTTGCCTGAACATCACAGGTCTGGGTATAGATTTTCTTTAGCGTAACTTGAACTTGAATAAATAAAACAATTGCTATACAATTTAGTGCATCGCTACCGCATATCACATCTCGATTGTCTATAGAGTCATATTATGGATTCGAGTAAACTCACTTGCCAGATGTTATGGCTTATATCTCTGTTCAACGGATAGTCACAGAAATAAATGTGCAGGACACAACGGGGTATAGGTTGCTGCAATCGACGAATGAGCGTTAGAAGCAAGATGGGAATCCTCATCAAATGGACGTGACACGTACGAGTTCTTCCCCAACATCCTTGAACGTCTTGAGAGTAGGTGGGTTGAGGCAGACCACTGGACGATCCAGTTACTCGCGGGGCTTGGCGACTTCAATGCGTAGCTCCACTTCTTTTCTCTCAAAGACTCACGATCATGCACGTCTTGTGCCTCCAGTGTGGAGTAAATGAGGAACAACGTGCTGCTCCACTGTAGTTTCTACAACAGTGAGCGATGGTTGTTAGGAGGGCAGACGAACTTAATAGCATTGACCGCTACAAATCAAGCCTACAACCGTTTATGCCGAGTTTGCGAAGAAGGTGATGGCTAAGAAACGTGGCCACAGTTGATCTGTCCTTTTGAAACTTGCCGCCCAAGTAAATAGTTAGATCAGATGAGAACCCAGATGGTACGGGATTCTTCAGGTGGTCACCCGCACACGGTAACACATGGACAACAGCTCTCTACCGGGAGACTAGCAAACGACCAAATACCTGCCGTACTTTCGTAGGTCTGAGTTCGGTGCATGCTGCATGGGGCCAGCCATGGCTGATATAACCCTCGTCGAGGGTTTAGGAACAGTCATTTAGAAAGGTATAGGTTGTTAGAGGACACTCCAATCAGAAAATTTTCACTGGGACATTTATAAAGAAGAAAAGTTAGGTACTGTGTTAATTTGAAATCGTTAGAGTCGTTTATGAGAAAAATGCTAATAACAACCATTTCTGGTTCACCCCCCCCCCCATCACTGGAAAATATTCTCAACTCTATTATAGTTTAAAATTCGAGAACGAACCACAAATATCTGGTGCGTAGCAACACACAACTTTCCGCCACCCCCGTAATTTCGAACACCACCTACATAGGCGGGCGCTATATCTTCGTTCAACGCATTTTTACAGGAACATTTATGGAGAACAAAATGTAGGGACTAGTCAGCTGAGAGTACTCCAAAAGTTTGATCGAAATCGCTAGAGCCGTTTTTGAGAAAATTGGAATACCGATAAATTAATATTCGACAAATCTCCTTTTCTGAGTTAACTTGGCTTATATCTCCGTTCAACATATATATACAGAAATAATTATGGAGAACGAAATGTTGGTATGGGTGACTAAAAGACCTTCCATTAGGATTTATCACATCTGGTGAAGAAATTACCCTGGAATTTTCGAAAATGTTAGAAAAAACGTTATTTTCGACACATTTTGATTTTTATCTCTGTTCAATGGACCGCCACAGGAACATTTATTGAGAATAATATGTAGGTATCAACTATTTGAAAACATCCTGTGAGTTTGGTGAAAATCGCTGAAGCCGTTTAGCCAAAAAGCGTAAAAAACCTATTTTTGCTTCATGGGCCTATATCTCCGTTCACCGTATTTTCATGGAGATATGTATAGAGAAGAAAAGTTAGGTATTGATTAGCAGAAGATAATTTGAAGGTTTAATCAAAATCGTTAGAGCAGTTTTTGAGAAAAATGCGAAAAACCCTAGTTTTTGGTACATTTTCGTCCCCCACCCCCCTTCCCACCGGCCGAAATCGTCCATAACCTTATTTTGGTGTCTACAAAAAATGACGAACAAAACAAAAAAAGAACCAGCTCAATCGGATCAGCCGTTCTCCCGCAAATCGAACTACAGACACACACACATACACATACACACGGACCACGCGCCGAAATTAGGTTTTTTAGACTCAGTAGGCCTCAAAACGTAAAGATCTGAAGAAAACCCAACTTTTTTTTTTGGGCCGATTACTATACTTTCCTTCCCTTCGGGTAGCGGAAAGTAAAAAGGACCGGCTCAATTCAGATAGCCGTTCTCACGCGCATCGCAGTACAGACCACGCGCCGAAATTTGTCGACTCAGTAGAAGAAACGTCAACTAATTTTTTCTGGCGATTGCAATACTTTCCTTACCCCTGAGTAGCGGCAAGTAAAAATTTTCAAGGAAGTTACGTTACATTCATAAAAGTTCTCGTTTCTCATAGCTTTCGCAGTTTTTATTGCCAGCACTTGAGCTCGTCAACCGAAAGATCTGTGAAACAAAATTATCGCTGATAATTGGGTCGAGCCGCCGCAGGAATTCCCATTAGTACCGCGGAGCTTCTCCGTTTTGCGATAGCGAAAGTTTTTCGAGGCGTTGCAATCAATCGGATTCCACGGTATCGCGTCCACGAGAACCAGTTCCTCTTGAGTGAACACTAAAAGAGCGGAGCCAGTGAAAATAAAAACGCTCTAAAGGAGAGGCCATCACTGACCCATCTGAAGAGTTGACAATTCGACGCATTGTAGAGAAAATCACGCTCGTTGCAGATGAGGGTAATTGTCATATACAACGATATGGCCAAGGTATTCGCCTGCGTTCCGGAACACAAATAGCACTGAATTTCAACCCTCGATTCATCAAATTGGACAAAGAGCCAAACCTCTGGAGCTCGCAGAAGAAAATCAGAATTAGTGATCATCTAAGCACGTGCTCCTTTCGTTTCCATGTGCCACAAAGGACAGTTCTCGCTCCACTTTACTATATCATACATCGTTATGGTATCTTTTCAGAGAGAGAATTGATATACTCTGCTGATTATTAAGAGAAGTTCGCGAGAAGACGCAATAAAACCTTGCCGAATTAAACAAACGGCTAAACTCTAAGAATTTAATATTCAATTTTGGGAAGACACACGTCATGGCCTTTTACAGCGACACCGAATTAAGTAGAATATTATGCCACCCAGAAGTCCGATCATTGTCGTCCTCTTCGTAAAGCAGGTAAATCAGATCAAATATCTGGGGGTTATTATCGGTTGATGCCGCTAGCGGGAATCACAAATGGCTGCAAACGAAAGTTAGAATACAAAATTACCACGCTCATTGTGTGAATCTGTCATTAGCTTTTATAGGAACATAAGGAGGACAATGAAGGGAGGGACGGGCTGGAAGGGAAGAGGTATTTCGACATTCCCTACTGGAACAATTCGGTCAAAGTAAAAGGGATTAGAGAGACAGGCAAACCCCGAACCCATCCGATCAACTTATCAGTCGAAGACCATTGAGAATTAATGACCGAGAGACCACATGACCAACCTCTAATCCCTCTCACTTCCAAATTGTCATTATCTAATTACCAAGGCTCTTCTCTTCGCCCCTTATCCTGATTCCCGTTCTCCTCCCATAAAAGCGCACACATGTCAGATACTGACTTATACATCCGCCGACGATGTCTTCACACAGAAATACGCCACTTTGACCAGACACCACTACTGAACCAGGTAAATCAACCACAAACGGTACATGAAATATCATTTCTTTCACACTCTGTTTGAGTGTAGCTGCGCTCGCTCGAAAGCAAAATAAATTTCCTTTTCGATCTCACAACTACTTCTAATTTGTCTTTTCTCACTTTTCCCCGTGTGCACGTAAACCCAACATAGCGCGAAATATTTCGCCTTGAAAATCACAGATATTTGAAACACCCCAATTCTATTCGACGTCTTCGAACAATTTTGTTAGCAACCGGTTTGGACCAACTTGTTTAGTTGGTAAACAAACCAGCACAATACATGAAAAAGGATATTGTTTTGTTTTAGTTTTGTACTTCAGACTCGCTACAGTGCATGAAATACTGTTTCGCTGCATTTTAAGGAATAATGAAAGACAGGGCTGAAAACCCGGAAAGGACATCTTCAGTTCGGTACTCGTGGCCTGTTTTCATCGATGGAAAAGTTTTTCAGATCGAGACCACATGAGTCGTTACACTAAGCGGCAGAAATGGACTTACTGGACTGACATACAGACGGAAAAGCGTAGAATAACGTTCCAACAACCACTATCAAACTCAAACGTGTGAACCCTATTTGCTAGATTGTGGAGAGCCAAATGAAAGAGATGCAACGAAGGCATGCATGAAAACAACTTGAAATCGGAAGGATATATTTTGGACGCCAAATCATTTTCACGGTTCAAAAACGGTGACCTCATTTTGTCAATAGCACGTACACATCGGAGTGTGATTCACGAGAGGGATGTAGTCACAAATCATAATAGAAGAAAATATCTGTTGCGTAGCAACACACAACTTTCCGCCACCCCCGTAATTTCGAACACCAGCTACATATGCGGGTGCTATATCTTCGTTCAACGCATTTTTACAGCAACATTTACGGAGAACAAAATGTAGGGACTAGTTAGCTGAGAGTACTCCGAAAGTTTGATCGAAATCGTTAGAGCCGTTTTTGAGAAAATTGGAATACCGATAAATTAATATTCGACAATCTCCTTTTCTGTGTTAACTTGGCTTATATCTCCGTTCAACATATATACACAGAAATAATTATAGAGAACGAAATGTGGGTATGGGCGACTAAAACACACTCCATTAGGATTTATCACATCTGGTGAAGAATCTACCCTGGAATTCACGGAAATGTTCGAAAAAACGTTATTTTCGACAAATTTTGATTTTTATCTCTGTTCAATGGACTGTCAGAGCAACATTTATCGGAAACAATATGTAGGTATTAACTATTTGAAAACACCCTGTGAGTTTGGTGAAAATCGCTGAAGTCGTTTTGCCAAAAAGCGTCAAAAACCTATTTTTGCTTCATAGGCCTATATCTCCGTTCACCGTATTTTCATGGAGATATGTATGGAGGAGAAAAGTTAGGTATTGATTAGTAGAAGATAATTTGAAAGTTTAATCAAAATCGTTCGAGCCGTTTTCGATAAAAATGCGAAAAACCCTAGTTTTTGGTACATTTTCGTCCCCCACCCCCCTTCCCACCGGCCAAAATCGTCCATAACCTCATTTTGGTGTCTACAAAAAATAACGAACAAAACAAAAAAACAACCAGCTCTATCGGATCAGCCGTTCTCCCGCAAATCGAACTACAGACACACACACATACACACACACACGCCGAAATTAGGTTTTTTAGACTCAGTAGGCCTCAAAACGTAAAGATCTGAAGAAAACCCAAATTTTTTTTTGAGCCGATTACTATACTTTCCTTCCCTTTGGGTAGTGGAAATTAAAAAACCCTGCAAATTATTACACAATGGTTTATTATTCTCATGAACAGCTTGACCTAGTATTACTGCTCCGAGACCCATCCCATTCAATTCAGCATCAAATACTAGTAAACCAGACGAAACATGACCTGACTACAATGGAACTACAGAAACTAAATATTCCCCCGGCGCCAGGCGCCCGTAAACGTCTGTAGGCATTTATGATCCGATGGAGGGGTGTGCGCAGGAAGTGGCCTTAACCTTCCTCCACCCCGTCGCAAAAAGAGTCGAGGAAATTGGGACGGGGGCTTCCAGCGAACCCTCGCTCGGCAATTGGCAGGACGTTGCGAGTCGAGCGGGCCTTGAAAACTATACGAAACACGGCGATTTGCGATTATACTGCGTTTCGTTAATTTTTCTAACCATTTTTTGCCCATGACAACCATGGGCTTCGTCCGATCGGATTGCCGAGATGGCGGGCACAACTAGATACCAAATGGGATTTTTGTGCGAAAGAACGAATTTTTTAGACCACGTTAAAGGCACAAAACAGCCCGAACGGGACACGGCGGACAGACATTGCAGATTTGGAATCCCCATGTCTTGAAACGTAAAGTATCAAAGTTTGAAGGGGGGTTGTAAACGATTTTTCGTGATCGAAAACATAGGGTTATTATTCAGAATGAATAATAAACCAAAAGAGGCGAAGATGTGTGTTTCTGGAAGTGATAGGTGCTTGAGGAGTTGACAATCCAAGTGGTACCAGATTTTATGGAAATTTTCAAGTACTGGTTTGCACTAAATTTTGAAATCAAAGCATATTTTGCTTCACAATGCCCTCACTCTAAATTTGATCAGGTAAACTCGTGAAGCTGTGCTGGGGCGTAAGAAATCTGCTCGCAAACTTAACTACATTTTGTCAAATATAAATAGAATGATGTCAGCATTCAAAACAGCTTCAACACTAATTGTATCATTTTCTTTGTTGCAATGTACGTTTAAGTGTCACTGAGTGCAGTTGAAGGGAAACGGCCATAACGTTCTTAACTTCTTTGAGTGTTTCGCCCTAATCATCACACAGTGTGTTCTGCATTTTAACGGATGAGAATCCTAACCCTAACGTGCCTTCATCATTTCAGCGACCAGTCTTCTCATTTCTTTGCCACCTGGTCAATGAAATTGAGGCTTAAACCGACGTCCGCCATTGACCATGTGGCCATATATCCCACGACGCCACGATCATTTCAAGACTCGTAACAACTCATCACGAAACCACTTACCCTAAGCCAGTATTCATGTACATTTGTACGGAATTTGTGTAGTACTTTTTCATCTTACAAGTTACAGTCTCCGCTTTCGCTGAACTATTATCTGGCAGTTTAATGCGAGGAACGTCCTTGAGAGAGCAGAACCTCAGCAAAGTTTAGCGTTTCCGGCTAAAAGGCTATTCAAGAAACAATCGCCACTTCTAGGTTCTCAAACGATATGTTCGCGAGCTGTTTCAAACGTTACCTAAGAATATGATGATAACCAACAACAACAAAAACAAATCTAACTGCTGGAAAAATACCTGGCGGACCAAAATAGAAAATATATCCAACCAGGTTCTCCAGCGTTACAAATAATGAGGTAGAACTATTACAACACACACGGTCGCTGTTAATCAGTTAATCTACTGTATTTAGCCATCTTCAATCTCAAACTTCTTAATCTCAGCTGATGACAAAACCAGGATGTGTTTCCTTTAAAAACGTGACAACACTCTTAAGAAGAACTTCGCAACAAGCACAACGTTTCAATGAAATTGGGGAAAATCAGTCGACGTGGATACACCGTTGAGTTCAATTCAATGTTAATTAGCTCTGCAGCAACGAGCTTCCTGCAAACTCGGCATTTCGAAGGGAAAAGAGGTCATCGGATACCACGACTGTCGTGGTGGCAGAGAGTGAAGGCAAACAAAACTTGAGGGTTCGTCCTCACTAACTAGAAAGGGCGATGAAACAGGAGGGATTTCGTCATAAAAAATGCGAGTGAGAAATTCAAGTGAAATACGAACAAACGAGTGAAGAATTACGCATCCGTTTGGAACCGTCGGAAAACTAGGCGTGGAAACACGAAATTGATAACGTCTTACGTCAGTAATTGTATCTTCCCTTCAAAAGTCAAGCTCATACTCACAACTGCTAACATTTCCAGGCCCGCAGCTCTTCACAGCAGAAAGTTTCCTAATTCATCTGGGAATTGGTCTTAACAAACAGACGTATTTGAAGGTTGTGAGGAATTATTTTTTTTAAAAAGCCGCGTTAGCTCAAGAACACAGCCGTAAGCGTTGCCAATAAGAGTCTGAACAACCTTGCTAAGTGGTTAAAAAAAACTCGTGCTGAACCCCAAAAAATGCATTGGCGTGTCCACATCCTAAGTCTAGGTTACTTCCTAATGTGATGTTTGCTTATGCTCCCAAACTTAAACACCGAATCCAACCAACAGTTCAATGTGCTACAGAATGATTTGTCGTGGACAGAACATGTGTCGTTGTTGGTAAAACTCACTCCTAGACCGCATGCGCTCCGGATCCGTAGCTCTAAAAACCCGACATTTCCGCCTCACCATTCATAAGCAGCACTACTTCAGTGCGTCTTGAATTCTACACGTTGGCTTGAAGTACGAAGAGCTCTAAATGGATGAGAGATAAACACTGAACCCCACATTTTATGACCACCAAAATAACTAACGTCGATCAGTCAAATTCACACTTTAGAGACTGGAGACTGCTCAACGTCAAAAAAAAGGTAGGGCTGCCAAAATTCCCTTTTTTGGTTTATTATTCATTCTGAATAATAACCCTATGTGTTCGGTCACGAAAAAGTTTTTACAACCCCCCCTCAAAACTTGATACTTTACGTTTCAAGACTTGGAGATTCCGTCGTCCGGGCCGTTTTGTGCCTTTAACGTGGTCTAAAAAATTCGTTATTTCCCACAAAAATCCGATTTGGTATCTAGTTGCGCCCGCCATCTCGGCAATCCGATCGGACGAAGCCCGTGGTTGTAATAGGCAAAAAATGGTTAAAAAAAATTAACGAAACACAGTACAACGCGGGAACTACAGCGGAATTCAACGTTTCGTCGTTTGAAGTCCCTCCCTCCCTCCCGTCTCAATAAAAAACGTCCTCGCCTCGCAACGCCGCCCGCCCACTCAACTGCTCAACTCCCCTTTCGCCTCGCAACGGGTACACTCGAAGCGCCCCCGTTCCAATTTCCCCGACCCGACGGGGCAAAATCATCAGACGTTTTGTTTCCGTAGTTCCATTGTAGTCAGGACATGTTTCGTATGGTTTACTAGTATTCGATGCTGAATCGAATGGGATGGGGGAGCAGTAATACTTGGTCAAGCTGTTCATGACAATAATAAAACATTGTGTTATAATTTGCAGGGTTTTTTTGGTTTAATATTCGTTCTGAATAATGAACCTATGTTTCAGGCATGGAGATTCCAAATCTGCAACGTCTATTCGCCGTCCAGGCCATATTTTACGTTTAACGTTGTCTTAAAAATCCGTTCTTTCGCACGAAAATTCTATTTGGTATTTAGTTGTGCTCGCCTACTCGTCAATCCGATCGGACGAAACCGACGATGGTGGAAAAATGGTTTAATAAATTAGCCAAAAACGAAATGTTTTTATTGAAATTGCGGGGTACTTGGTATGTTTCTTACGTACTTTTCGATGCCGCGTCGAATAGGACGGGTCTCAGAAGTGTAGATGAGGAAAAACAGTGAAATGAAGAAACTCGCAGCACAATCTAGCGAAAGTTCAAGTTTTCTCCACAGCCTGCGCTCATTTCCCGAACTCCCTCCCGTCTCACTCCAACCACGCGTCTCGTGAGGTCGAGCCAATTCCCTATTGTCGCCTAGAACATGTCAATTTTCGTTGTTCCGTTATTTCGTATCGTTAAGCAGTATTTTTCGATGCTGAACCGATTAGGATGGATCTCGTGGGTTTGAGCCGTGCACGCTGTGCAAGAAAACTATAAACCGTTTTGTAATAATTTGCTGCGTTTTTAATTAATTTTTGCGAACGGTTCTACTTTGGGAAACGTTGGCCCAATAGGACCAAACTTCGCCAAGGAAAGACAGTATTCTCTCTATTTTAGCGCTCTCTGTCCTGCACTCAATTCGATAGTGAGCTTTGCGTTTCGGCTTCGACCCAACACCGTTATAACTCCATATTTTTCGAAGCTCGGCTGTCATCAGATCAAGAAGGGACAAAAAGATTGCAGTGACTCTCTAAAAAGTGCTCTTTGGAATACCTAATACAAAAAAACCTAAATACTTATTTGAGCATTACACCTTTCAACGCAACAGTCATGCATCGTTCATAGCATAAATTCCTATCCATAACACAATTTCATTCAGCAAAACATTCCAGTTTTAATTTAATTTTTCGATTTCTGTTAAACGCTTCCAAAATAATTATAAAAAATGTCTACTGAAAACTAATCTTAATCCAGATTTTTTATTATTTTTTTATTAGAAGGAACTGTTTTCCGTAACTTTCTGTTTGTTTAGTCCGTAAGTTTCACTTTTCATTTTTCACATGACGGCGATTAAGTTGGAACGGTGAATGCGTTAGCGCGGCTTCAATCGTGGTCGTTGGCTGAGGTATACAGGGCAATCTGCAATTAGATTTTCGGCGGTCTCGGTGATGTCACCACAGGATCTTCAGTACGTAGTCGTTCGCATATTCCGCACCGTGCGCGTGTTGTTTGTGTGGGTTTAGTGTCCAGTACATGTTTGAACCACCGTGTCAAATCGGAAGGTGAAAATGAGGTTTTATTTCGCTTCCCGGTTGCTAAATGAGAGAGGCAAATTCACTTTTCTATTGAGAAATGCATACAAGTGGCGGTGGATGTCCGAAGATCCCCTGCTGGCAAATTGTTTAATGGGGATGGAAGGGGTAGCGCTGTCGATCGTCCGATTTGAGCACCTGCCTTCTCGTTGTGCCCTCACGTCCAGCACAATGCGAGTTTCTCTTTCTGCCACGGTGGCGTAATTTAGGAGAATAGCAGACTCAGTTGCTGTGAGGGGCTGTTCAATCGGATGTATTTCAACTTTGAGGTATGTTTCAGCACTCATTTACTGTAACTACATGGGCGATGCTAGAACATCCATTTTACCACCTTGAAGATCCAAATATAGGCTCAGTATCAAGAACGAACCCCTTGAGTGCTGCCCGTGCTGAATCCCAATTCCTCCATCCTGCTTTGCAGTCGTACAGTTTACTCTCCATCTGTGTAAATCACTCGACTGTTAGGTCATCTGTGTTCAATACAGTCTGTCGTTGAAGTCTTCTGAGCAATTCTAAAAGATGTTTTGCCAATCAGCCGGTGATTATTCGGCCGCCTCTTCCTTTTCCCTTTCGCTCAAAACACCTCTTCCCGCGAATCTTGATTATAAAAATGCTGCTCCCTGTTTTCACCTAATGGCATTAAAATGTTTACTCTCGATAAACTGCTTTCTCCATTTATTGATGTTCGAATCCGAGCTAAACCTCGCGCGCAGTTCAGCCGATCGTCGTAACCGGAAAAAAACGGTTAAAATAAAAGATGCACAAATATTAATATAAATGTCGCACATTGTACATCAAATGGTACTTCACTTGGAACAGCCATATTACTGATGAGTTTTATCTTAACGTGACCTAATTCCAACTAAACTGCGAAGATTAAAATCGCAAATAAACGCTGTAGACTCGAGAACGTCAACAGTTAAGTTACAATTATAACGTTTTCGCATTCACTGGCGTTTTTCAGATCACAAACGTGACCAGAAAACACATTATTTTCTGAGAGGTCAACAGGTAAAGAACGTATTTGTGATCGTCGAACACAGAATTGAATATTATCTATGACAAACTCAATTGGGAAAGCTCAATTTTTAGCATATACCAAATAGTGAGTCACTTCGTCGAACAGCGCCTGTTCGGCTGACCTCGTACGAAACAGATCATCGTCGTCCTCAAACTGATCTGACTTCCCAGGGTTGCACTTTCTGGCCAGAGGCCGATTGGTCAACTTCTTTCAATATCTGAGCACTTCTGAACGCACGATATTTCCAGAGGAGACTTTCTCACATTTGAGCATTCAACGAGCTTACCCCCCTTCCCTTATTTTCACCTCTTACTGTTGCCGCCTCCTTACAGCTTGTCAACCTTAGAACTCGGGATGTTAAAGTCTCTCCAGTCTCGTTTGTGCCCCCCCCCCCACTCCAACCACTACAACCATCCATAGACCCACGGTGTCGTCTGAGCTCTGTCTTCTAGTTGATTTACTCGGAATCCTCAACATTTAACTGATTTGTGTATTTCCTAGCAACGCAGTGCTCACTCATTCATCAACTAATTCTTCGCCTTTTCAAGTTCATCTCTCCCTCTCTTGCACTCTACAACGCTATTTGGGTTTTCGTTAAAATTCCATGGTAAAGACCTGAATTTCGCGATCACATGAAATTACAACCGAATTCCTGGGCAAAACATGCATCACGAATCTTTCACACGTTTCAGCACGACTTTATTGTCAACACGATTGCTGTTGTGTTTTTACAACCGTCTTTCGGACATTTTCGTTATTTTATCACTTAATAATCTCCCTTTAGAGTTGAATTCTCTCATTTACGGTGATATTTCCACCACCCCGAGTTCATTCCAGTTTACATGAATTGTTGTTTGAATGCTCTTTGTCAAATTCAACGCTACAAGCGTTAATTGAAGTTTGAAATAAACTTCTTGGTAGTTTCCTATCCGTCACAGGGGTTTGACCGCAACAATTAAGATTGATCTTCGAAATCGGGCAGTCTCCTCATTTTTGACTAAATGTTAGGTGACGACAAAAACGTTGAAATGACGGGCTTCCGAGTAGAACAAAAATCGGAGGTGCCGTAGCGCCTTAATTCTTCTTAGAGCCGCTTTCACAGATACGAGTTGTCGCTATGGAACGATTTAATAAATGGAGTGCCTCGCATGAATGCGCAATATGGTGGAGATCACAGAGCGTTAGAGGGAAATGTGGTTCCTGTGGGTTCTTTTCGAATAGCACTGTGATACCTACTTGACACTCATATGGTTATTCGCGTCACCTCAGGTGGAAACACACGGACAGAACGAATTCAAATACGTTTTTGCCTCAAAGTTTGATCATGTATACCTTCACCTTCCTCACTGCCCAACGAATACTCATATAACAATTCAATCAAAATCATTTTTAAAAGAACAATTTAGGTGTTCATGAGCTTATTTTGACGTAGGCATGCGGTACATCAATTGTGAACTGCTGTAATTCATGCGTTTCTCTCAATGGTGTTCGCAGGCACATATAGAGACCATTGTTACTTTCTGAGGGTTTAATAACGCTCATACGATAAATAGGAGCAATCCCAGAAATGTCGGAATTAAAACCGCTGTCGAGATTCCAATTTAATTTCACGAACCATGACGACATGAGTCATCACATAACACCCTCTTATGAACTCAATAAAAGTCACGTAGAAGCAACTAAATAAACAGTTAACCCAAAGTGTAAGAAATGTACGGCAATCGAGTCGCAAACAAATACCTGGTGCTACGCATCACATACCTTTCCCCAAGACCCGCGTGCATTCAGCTCTTTTCATAGATTTAGCTACTAAAAACCGATCTACTTTTAACTTAGTTCGTCTGAACTTGGGTAACTTGGCCTTTTACGTGGAGAATCGTAGTGTTTAACATTTCGGAATTTATTGAGGTGCTCGTTCTCATGCCACGACCATTATTGGAGCAATCAGTCCACAGGTGAGTCACGATATTGTCAACAGGATTTTAGTGAAGTTCGTGCGTGATGTTTTGCTGTTTCTTTTTACTTTCCTTGGCTCTACGAAGTAGAAAGGAAAGTTATGTAATCGGCTGAAAAAAAAATTTTGAGCTCTCTTCAGATCTTTACGTTTCAGACCCCCCTGAGTCCGAAAAACACTACTTGGGAAAATGGTCTGTGTGTGTGTGTGTGTGTCTGTGAACTTTTTAGAGAAAACCACCGTACCAAATCAGCTCAAACTTGATATTTCGCCCTCAAGTCACAATGGGACGCCAAAATAAGGGTTTGAACAAAATCCACCGAAAGCTAATCATAGTTATCATAGTGATCAACACACCAAATTATTTTTTCTCAAAAACAGCTTTAACGATTTTGATTAAATTTTTTGTATTGATAGCTCTCAATAAGGTTACTATCCCATACAATTTCCATCCGTGGGAAAATGACGGGAGCAGCACAATAAATTACCAAAACTTTCGACGAAATAGATTTTAGCGCGGTTTTTAGAGAAAACCACCGTACCTAATCAGCTGAAACTTGATGTCTAGCCTACAGGTTACCATGGGACGCCAAAAAAAGGATATAAGCAAAATCCACCGAAAGTTGACTATAGTCATCATAGTGATCAAAACACCAAATATTTTTTTTCTCAAAAACGGCTCTAACGATTTTGATTAGATTTTTTATATCGATAGCTCTCAATAAGGCAATGATACCATAAAATTCCCATTTGTGGGAAAAAGACGAAAGCAGCACAATAAATTATCAAAATTTTCGACGAAAAGCGTTTTTAGCGCAGTTTTTTCCTTATAAACTCGGAATTCTTGTAGAATGTAAAAAAAAAAAAATTGGTATCGTAGTCGAATCCAATACCTAAAGGGTGAGTATTTAAAAACGCTCATGAGATAGATGGGGCTCACTCCAGAAATTCCTGAATTTCAACTACCGCCGTTTCGCTTACTACCAGTTCTAAACATTTTTGCCCAATAACTCTGCAAAAGTAATTACAATCCTTCTTCAAAAAATTTGTGTTTACAGCCGCATTAATTATCTGTGTACCGATTGCTCAATATTGGTCCTGCAATGAGTACGAACAGCACAATAAAATCTGGAACTGCAAGCGCTACCGCTTCCTGCTGCCGTAAGGCATTGTAATTTGACCAAGTTCAAATTAACTGAGTGATAAATGAATTGATTAAATAGAATTAGCCATGTACAAAGTGAATTGACGTGGAGCTAAGGAAAGTTGTGTGTTGCAACGCACCAGATATTTTCGTTTTGTTCGTGATTGTTTGAAGGCGCAAAAACGATAGATTTCCATCGATGGGAAATGGAGTAGAGCGCGAAAATATACAAATGTTTATCGATATCGGCTCTAACGATTTTGATTGAACTTTCTATTGACCGTATACTAATCACTACTAACTTTTGCTATGTGTTCAGTGAAAATTGGGTGAACGGTACAATAGGGTTTTATGTTTTTGGAAAAACGGCTACACAGGTTTCAATCAAACGCCTTCAAAGAGTCGATACCTATGTATTGTTCTCCATGAACGATCCTCTGACGGCCCGTTGAGAGAAATAACGAATATGTGTTTAAAACGGTGTTTTTTTAACGTTTTTCATATTTACAGAGCAACCCTATAATTTGATCAACGTGACGGAGTGTCTTCTAGGAACATATATCCACAACTATGCTTGCACTAGTTCAGAAAATGAGATTTGTCGAACATTGAATGATCGTTCTTCCGATTTTCAACTGACTTACGGAGTAGTGTCAACCCAACTAGCACCTACATTTTATACTTTCTTAATGTTTCCGTAGTAATGCGTTAAAGGAAGAGACGGTTATGCCAAATAAATTCAGCGGAAAACCGCACTATTTTTCAACTCGATTCAAATACCTTAATTGCCGTTGGAAATTCGCTGAGAAGTAATAGAGGGCGTTGGGAATTACTAGTTTTCTCCCCAATTTTCCCTAGCAACAACTGCTCGTTGTTCGGTACAGAGTTCACGAGGACCCTGTGCAGGTCAGGTCATGCTCTTCGCTGTTTTCGATGCCCCACTCTCTCATACAGAGGCTCAGGCTCACGTTGGAGTAATAAAAGAGAAACCGGTACACAAGAGCCCGAAAGGGGGAATTTTTCAAAACAAGTCATCCCGCTGCCGCCGCTGATATCATCCCGAGCGTTACAGCGAATGGTAGGGGAGACGCGGCTGAGAAACACAGTTATTGGGTCCGGGCCGTAGATGTGGGAAGATTGGTAAAACGTGAGACTTGAGGGATGAGCTACGCCTTTAGACAATACGGGGCCCCCGCGAGGCGTATTACATGAACTATGAATTGCAACGTAAATGGCGTTTGACCTGAGAGACTTCAAAGGAAAAGTAGACGAAAGGTGAAGCGCTTACATGAAACGAGTTCCGACGTCAGGTGCTCGACGACGTGCCTAGAAAAGAACAAAAAAAAAGGACGGTTAACAAAATTACTTAAAACGAATCGAAATTTTTTGTACCGTTTGTATTAATATTGAGCTGATGGGCGAATTCGTAATTTCATCTCAGCCGCTATCTCAAAGACCCCGTACGGGCTGATCTGCCCAAAACTCGCCAGTACACAATCTACCAAGGGCAACCTCTAGCCATAACCAGACGTTGTCACACGATTTTACTTTTACATGCTCACCGACTGCAACTATATTCAAGTTCAAGACCGAAGTGACGAAGTTTTTACATCAGTTCACACAAAGAGATGCGTAAAGTAAACATTTACTAAACAAGTTGTTGCAAAGTAACGATGGCAATAACATTTTACATATTTATGAATGCGGCTGTTTACTTCCCCCACCACGAGCTAGACCCGCCTTTGAGTAGTCATCGGATAGTTGTTTTTATCTCTGACTCAAGTTACCATCTGTAAACTAAACCCGATGTTTTCTTCCTCGTTCACATCTCAACCTTCACAAACTGCGAATGAATAATAAATTGAAGATTCGTGGTTGAACACGCCAATTTTTGCGGTCCTTAGCCCTACGTAGTAGAACAAAAAGTTATGTAATCGGCTGAAAAAAAAAAAAATTGTTTTCTTCAAATCTTCACGTTTCAAGGGATCCTGAGTCCGACGAAACGTAATTCGGGTGTAAGTGTGTAACGCTATTAGGAAAAAAACGGCAAATAACAATGGAACGCCAAAATAAGGGTTTGAGCAACATCGGTCCGTAACTAACTAACTATCGTTATCATATGATCAAAACACCTTTTTTGAATGTCTTTAATGAGTTTCTTGTATGGGCAGCTCCAAATGATGTAACAGTACCGTGAAATTGTCGTCTGTGGGAAAATGACGGGATTCGCACTATAAATTATAAATGATTTCGGCAGAAAGGGGTTTTTGGGTGTAGTTTTGTCGTTAAAAATCTACTTCATACGACACTGGCGCTCGCACAAGAGTCGGAGTGGCAGCACAAGGAAGTGACTTCTCGATAGAGGTCGAAATGATGGCCCATAGTCGAAGGCGACCGCTGGAAACCTGAATAACATACGTTTTTTGGCTAACGCTTTTCGCAGTTTTCTCCATACTATTCCAGAACTGTGAACACAAACCACTTGTCTTTAAACGGTGGTCGTGGGATACGTAGCAGCAATTGTGAACATATAGTTGAGTGCCTCCCTTAGAGCTGTAATGTGATTGAAGATTCTTGTAGTCGATACAAGCTTTACACTGTCTTTATTTATTGCAGGTTTCCCAAAATGAGATGAGAATTATTTGGACTATAGGTTTTCTCTTGTGCTCACACTGAAGCTAAATGTCGGCAGTACGTTTTCATCTTAATTGACGTTAAAGGAATTCACCAGTAGTTCTCTCTAGAGACGAGTAAATCTACAATTTTCGAGGTCTGGGGTTCTGCCTTATTCACAACTGCAGGGTAACTCCACGCGCAGCACGTTTAACTACCTTAAAATGAATACCGGATATAGCCTCGTCTCCATTGACTGGCATTAATACTGGCAGACGAGATGAGGAGCGTAACATCACCGTTTTTTCACTCATCGCCGCCCCGCACTCCAAAATCGTCTCGTCTAAAAACCTGAGTTTTCAAGCCTCAACTGGAAGTTAACACGTTATTTTGTCAACTTGCCAACCTTGGCGTCCATCCAGGGCACCAAGCGGGCTTGGACGAACTCGAGTCTTCTTCGTAACTCCATGAAACGAGGGGAATGCCCCAGTTCACTGAAACCTCCCTAATCGAGAAGGAAACATCCGCTGTAGTTGTCATTCCCCTAATTCCTTCATTCATTGATGAAGGGAGCACTAAACAGTGAACAGTCTGGTGAGACTCACAACACAGTTTTCGTCAGCCCCATGCACGTTCAGAGATTCTTATCGCTCTAGCTACTAACTAATTCAATCAACTTCGCGAAACAACGTTCTACGTAGAAACTGTCAGCGCTTGGAGTTTCAACATTTATTGCGCTGCTGGGTCTTTGACACCTTCACCTAAACATTAACATATAAGTTCAATGGGACCGTGGAAATGATTTTTCAGGGAGGTTTTGTGTTCACAATTCTAGAATTATAAGGCGAACACTGCGAAAAAAGTTGGTCAACAAAACGGCGTCACGTTCAATTCTGGAATTTGTGTGGTTACTCCTGATTATCTAATAATTATTATTACAATACTATCGTGTAGGTAGCTTATTGCAGTACCGCTCTGATTTTTACTTTCCGCTACCCGAAGGGAAGGAAAGTATAGTAATCGGCCCAAAAAAAAAATTTGAGTTTTCTTCAGATCTTTACGTTTCAGACCCTACTGAGTCTAAAAAACCTAATTTCGTCGCGTGGTCCGTGTGTATGTGTGTGTGTATGTGTGTGTGTGTGTGTGTATGTGTGTGTGTATGTGTGTGTGTCTGTAGTCACCCTGCAGTCGGGGGTCCAGAATACCGCTGACGTATTCCCTGCGTGTCGTATGAGCCGACTAAAAGGGAAAGCCGGGTGGGCCCAGCTTGAAAGACAACCTCACCTCTACGAGGTCCCCGCAGGATTACATCCAACGAGGCTTAACTGTGGCTGGGCGTCACAGTGTACTCTGTCGCCACACTGTGCTCACCCTGCAGTTGGGGGTCCAGAATTCCACTGCCGTACTCCCTGCGTGTTCGTATAAGCCGAACTAAAAGGGACACAACTTACACTTCATTCACATACATGACACACACTGGGAACCCCTACCTTTAGCTGGGATCGCAGTACACACCCCCGCAGGAAGGGGACAGAATTCTCCTGCCGTATCCTCTGCGTGGTCGTTAAATCCGGCCTTAAAGGGGCTTAAAGCTCACGACACAGACACACACAACATATTCCAGATACAAAATACACTGCAACGGCTTATGCGTGGCAGAACATATTGACTTAAAACACTCATAATGAGCGAAAGACAGTCCTGGAGGTAGATCACTAACACCTTTGAGCGATCCCCCATATAGGTGCGGCCTTCGAATGAGGAGGGGAAAACCAGGTTTGAGCGTTCCTGGGGCGGCTGATAGCGTGTGTCCCGCTCACCACATCACCAGTGGCCAGGGCTGACTCTGAGCAGCAGCCGAAAAATCCCTCATGCGTCTTAGTCCCTGGTGGGTGGCCGGACTGGCAGCTGCGGCGCATGTGGGGCCTCCCTTGACCCTCAACGGACCAGCGAAAGGGGCTAGAATCAATATGCCTGAGGGGAGCTCCAGGACACTGCCTCTCGAGCACCTCTCGCTCATACCACTAACACACACAACAAAATGAACTCACAAGGATACACTACACCAGTCTGCTTCTTTAATCTCCCCTCAAAATTAGTAAAAAACATGACTAAGTCAAATAACACAATTGCAGGTAATAAAAACGCCACCTGCGCCTTCTTCCTCGGGCTCGCCAAGCTCGACTTCTCCTCTTCGGACGATGAGCAATCTACTCGTCGTCCAAACAAACAAGGGCGGAAAGAACCGGGCAAACCGCGTTCATCTCCCCTTCTCCCCTAGTAGCCCGGGCAACCCGGCTACTACAAGCACACGACACGCCGTTGACCCTAATCTGTCGGACATGGAGCAAATTTGCGCATATGTCCAAATCATCCACAGCCAGATGGCACGGATGAGGGTCAACGCGACAGGACCTATGCGGGACCTCATCACTAGTTGCCTCTTCGAAATTTCGAAGCTGGCTATAAAGCTAATGCCCCCAACGACATCGCCCCCTGCCACTCCCCTGCGGGAAACTGTGGCGGCTGTCGTGAGGAAGAGCTGCGTAGGGCAATTGCCCAGCAGCCAGTGCCACCAGCCCCCAAACTCAAGGACCTTCAATGAGCCAGGTAGTACCCCAGGCCCTCTCTCATATGCGGCAGTAGCCGCTACTGCGCCCTCCTCCCCTCATGGAGCTGAGGCGGAATGGCAGTCTGCCAGGGCCAGGAAGCGCAGGGGGAAGCGGAAACAGGCCCCAACTAAGCAGGCTGAGGGCAGCGCCTCTGCCTACGCCTCTGCCCAAAAACAAGGGCAAAAGTAAAAATAAAAACAAAATAAAAAGCTCTCCACCGCTTGCCAAACTCCCCCCTAAAAACCCACGACAAAACGTGGTAGTGGTTAGGCATACATGTAAGGAAGGAGAGGCTGGTCCCTCCAACCCTGATACAATGGAAGCACTGATGCGGGGTGTCCCTGCTACGGACCTCCAAGCTCTAAGCGTCCGAAAGTGCAGACATCCGCACCGCAGTAGGAGGTGGCGCCGCCATTGTGACGGAAACGCCAGAAATGGCCAAGGCGCTCACGAGCCACATTTCAACAAAAAAGGAGTTGAAGCTCCAAGCGTCAGCCCCCCTGGGTCGTTTCCCACGCCTGCTATTGTGCGACGTGCGGACTGATCTTCAAAAAGAGGACTTGGCCCAACAAGTTGTTGAGCACAACCCTGCGTTAAGCTTGCAGCCGCAGGATGTCAGGCCCCTCTTCACCAAACAGCGTGGAAGGCAGAAGGATTGGGTGATTGAGGTATCACCCAGCCTATACAAAAAACTAGAGGGGGCAAGGCACCTCCAAATAGCCTGGCAGCGGTGCGCCATACGAAAGTACCAAGCCCCCACTCAGTGCTACAAATGCCAGCGCTATGGCCACCTGGCAGTGGCCTGTACAAGACCTGTTGTGTGCGCCTGGCGCGCTCTTGCCACATCTGGAGTAGGGAATGCAAGCGTGATGCCCTCTCAAGTGTGCCAATTGCGCTGAACGCAAAATCCAACAGGTCTCACACTCTACACGAGACGCACGCTGTACCATCTGGGTCAGCGAGCGATTGCCCTCCAGGAGTCACGCAGTAGATTATGAATAGGTCAAAAACAGTTCGAATCCTTCAGCACAACACAAATAAGAGTTGCCCAGTTATGGCTGAGTTGCTGCAAAATGCACTCAAGAAACGCTGCAGTGTCCTCGCCATACAGGAACCATACATAGGATCCAAAACCCTTGGTCTGGGATCGCAGGCACGAGTGGTGACTGGAGCAAGAACGGGAGCCAAGGCAGCAGTAGCCTGCACCGACCCGTCCATTGACATGCTCGCACTCACCCACCTGAACAGCCAGCACTGGTCCGCTGTGCTCATACGAGCCGGTGGCTTTGAGCTGGTTGTACTATCATTTACAGGCAATTTGGCGCACCAGTTGCCAACAGCCTTGAACCACTCGGCGGGCTCTAGCAGGCCTATCAGGACGACTCCGCGTAGTCTGTGCTGATGCACACGCCAGATCACCATTGTGGGGATCCCCAACCCTGGACAGGGCGGGCGAGGCGTATATAGAGCTGCTCACCAGGTACAACTTGGTTGTTGCCAACGACCCCATGACTGAGGCGACCTATGATGGTCCAGGAGGAAGGTCGTGGTATAGACGTCACAGCCGTGTCTCACACCCTGCTACTCAAATTGCAAGGTTGGCGAGTCGCATTCAGGTGCAACGCAGAGCGATCACATGGTTATTGACTTTGCCATCACGGATGACAACATCCTCTGCAAAGACATGCGTGAAAGCGATTCCGCACAAAAATGCTGACTGGCCACAATTCTGTAGGGTACTGGAAGGTGAACTGCGTGCCGCAGACACCGACCTAATAGCGCAAGCATCCACACCTGAAGAGGTGGACAGCAAAGTGGACACATTTACCACAGCACTGCACTCTGCTGGGCTCTCTCTGTACTTGGCCAACAGAAGCACAGGGCGATCAAAGTCCCATGGTGGACTGAGGAACTTAATCCCCTCAAGCAAAGTGCAAATAGAGCCAGAAGGATGTACCAAAACACTCGTGACCCTGATGCCAGAGCAACATCTGAACTGCCTTCATCCAAGAGAAGAAGGCCTTCCACCGCGCCATCAAACGAGCCAAACGGCAAGGCTGGCGAAATTTTGTGGAAGCGGAGAGCTCTGAGAACCCCTGGGGCAGACACTACAAGTCCTCCATAGGAAAAGCAAACGTAGAGCAAGTCTTAGCTGCGATGCAAAATGAGTCAGGCTGGGCCTGCAGCATCGGAAAGCTCACTGGAAACCCTCCTTGAGAAGGCGTTCCCAGATGACCAAGTAGCTCGAGACACTGAAGCCCAGAGGACAGCAAGGGAGCTGATCATGGACCCTCCGAACGAGCCCGACATCCCATTGTGGACAACAGGCGACCTCGGCAGGGCGCTTGCGACCTTAAAGCCCAACAAATCCCCCGGGCCAGACAAAATAGAAAGCAATATGCTAAGGAAGGCTGAGCGGACAATCTCCAGCGGTCTCCTTAATTTATTTAATGACTGTCTGCAGGTCGGACAGTTCCCACTCAGTGGAAGTCTGCGCGTGTTGTCACTCTTCAAAAGGGAGGCGACCGCAATCAGTCAGACCCGCGATCATGGAGACCACTCAGCCTTCTTTCCATATTAGGCAAAACACTAGAAATCTTGATGTTGCAGTCCCTCAAGGAGTCTTTGGCCGCAACCTCACAGGCAGGCAATACGGGTGTACCAAAGGAAGGTCCACGCAGGATGTCATTGTCGAGATTCGGCGTGTTTCTGCTGGCACCGGGCTAAGTACGTCGTAGCAGTTCTGATTGACATCAGAGGAGCGTTTGACAACCTTTGTGGCCAGCGCTCCTTAATGAGCTTAAAGATAGGGAATCCCCGCAACCTGTACTCACTCGTCAGAAGTTACCTGACAGACAGAACTGCTACGATCGAGTAGGCATGTCTCCGTCCGGAGAAAGATTGAGAAGGGGTGCCCACAGGGCTCAGTCCTAGGACCAGCACTCTGGAATGCCTTCTTCGAAGGTCTACTCAGGAAACTCATGGAGACTGACTGCGAGCCGTACGCCTATGTGGATGACTTGACTGTGCTGATCTTTGCAGAGTCAGTCTGGCAATTTGAAGAAAAATCTGACCAAGTGCTTCGCACTGTCAACCAATGGTGGGAGCATGTCAAGATGCAGGTGGCTGAGGAAAAAACCCCCTCTTGAAGGGGAAAGTGAATAATCCACCCACAATACGCTTTGGCGGCCACAGGCTCCTTCTTGAAAAGCACGTCAAGTATTTAGGAGTGAATATAGGTGAGAGGTGGGGTTTCAACCAACACCTCCAGTCCCTTAAAGGCACTACCATTGCAAGGTTTGCCTCACTGCGTGCCATTACTAAGGCCACTTGGGGTGTGTGTTACCACGACACCATCCTCATGTATAAGGCCATCTACCTAGGCGTGATTGGCTACTGCCTCGCTGTCTGGGGTAGCAAACTAACAGTCAATCAAAAGAGAGTATTGGCCCAATCCCAGAGAGCTGCGCTCTTGTGGATCACCAAGGCCTACCAGACTGTATCAACAGAAGCACTCCAGGTGATCACTGTCAGTTACCAGTTGATTTGGCTGTCGAGTGCATGATTGACAAGTGGAGAGGAAACGAGCTTCGCTTTGGGCTGAACTCCGCGGATCTCACCACAGAACAGAAACTTGCCGCCATCGACGAATGGGCTCTAGAGAAATGGCAAGCGAGATGGGAATCCTCGTCAAAAGGACGTGATACGTATGAGTTCTTCCCCAACATCCGTGAACGTCTTTCTAGAAAATGGGTTGAGCCAGACCACTGGACGAGCCAGTTCCTTAGGGGTCATGGTGACTTCCAATGCGCGGCTCTCCACTTCTTTTCCTGAAAGACTCTCCATTATGCACGTCTTGTGCCTCCAGTGCGGAGGAAACAAGAAACCATGTGCTGCTCCACTGTAGTTTCTACAACAGTGAGCGACGGTTGTTGGTTGGGCAAGCGAACTTAGCAGCATTCACTCCTACAAAGGAAGCCTATGGCCATATTGCAAAGTTCGCAAAGAAGGTGAAGGCTAAGAAACGGGGGTATAGTAGTTCTGTCCTTTGAAACTTGCCACCCAAGTAAAAAGTAAGATCAGGTAGGAAACCAGATTATGAAATACTCCCAGATGGTACGGGATTCCTCAGGTGGTCAACCTCCGCGCGGTAACACACGGGCAACAGCTCTCTACGGTGAGACTGGCTAAGACCAAATACCTGCCGTACCTCCACAGGTCTGAGTTCGGTGGATGCTGCAGGGGCCGGCCTCTTGCATATTAGCGAAACCGCAACTTCTATGACTGATATAATCCTCGTCGAGGGTTTAGGTACAGTCACCAACAAAGAAACAGACCTGTGTGTGTCTGTAGTTCGATTTGCGGAGAACGGCTGATCCGATTGAGCTGGTTCTTTTTTGTTTTGTTCGTTATTTTTGTAGACACCAAAATAAGGTTATGGACGATTTCGGCCGATGGGAAGGGGGTGGGGACGAAAATGTACCAAAACTAGGGTTTTTCGCATTTTTCTCGAAAACGGCTCTAACGATTTTGATTAAACTTTCAAATTATCTTCTCCTAATCAATACCTAACTTTTTCTTCTCTATACATATCTCCATGAAAATACGGTGAACGGAGATAATGACCTATGAAGCAAAATAGGTTTTTAAGCTTTTTGGCAAAATGACTTCAACGATTATCATCAAACTCTCAGGATATTTTCGAATAGTTAATACCTACATATTGTTCTCAATAAATGTTCCTCTGAAAGTCCATTGAGCAGAGATAAAAATGAAAATGTGTTGAAAATAACGTTTTTTCGAACATTTCCGAAAGTTCCAGGGTAATTTTTTCACCAGATGTGATAAATCCTAATGAAGTGTCTTTTAGTCACCCATACCAACATTTTGTTCTCCATAACTATTTCTGTATATATATGTTGCACGGAGATATAAGCCACGTTAACTCAGAAAAGGAGATTCGTCGAATATTAATTTATCGGCATTCGTATTTTCTCAAAAACGGCTCCAACGATTTCGATAAAACTTTCGGAATACTCTCAGCTAACTAGTCCTTACATTTTGTTCCGTATAAATGTTCCTGTAAAAATGCGTTGAACGAAGATATAGCGCCCGCATGTGTAGGTGGTGTTCGAACTTAAATGGGTGGCGGAAAGTAGTGTGTTGCTACGCACCAGATATTTTTGGGGAGCGATATGTAGACGTAACGGTATCAACGAGAGAGATTTGTACGGAAAAACTTATTTTGGTTTAATCCGCTTTGAAACACGAAGACCTGAAGAAAACTTTTTTTCGGCCGATTACGTAACGTTCTTTCCTATTTCGTAGAGCTAATATCAACGACATGTTTACGAAGCTGCGAAATTGGGTTTACGCTACGAACTAATCAGACGCTGAAAAACGGCGCTCGCGACGACCCCTAAAAACTTGTTTCGGTTTCATAACTTCAGATTGAAAACAATAGGCAGAAATAAAGTTGATATTTCCTACTGCAATCTTACAATATGTGGGGAAAAAGTTGGACGCGGAATCACATTTATTGGGTTTTCATCGCATAAATGGATTAAGTATAACACTGAAACGATCGTGAAGGTGACGATAGTGACGTGCATTTTGGAATTTTGTGCGTAGATCTCGATAAACAGCCATCGAGTATGCATTTTGTTGGATCGTCAACATGGTTTTTGCGAGAATATGCGTGTCGATTGAGGTTATAGGAAGAAAACAGCGATAAATCGATTTACAGTAAAATCTCAGACTATTTATTCTGCTCTTTTTGAGAGAAAGTTCCCTCTCTACTTGTTTAGATGTTTCAATACAGAAATTCAATTAAATAGGGCTTTTGTGGACTCGGGAGACCAAAACGTGAAGATTAATTTCAAGCCGATTACGTCACTTTTGCCCTACTAAGGAAAGTAAAACCCTGCCACGGTTCCATTTGTTGACAAAAATGCTGTTCATTCTCTCTTTTGTTCCTTTCTTGGGTCGCCTTCGTCTAATGGACGGTGAATCAATAGCCGGAAGGGCAATTGAGTCAAATGACCGCGCAACGTGTCTAGCAGAAGACGAGGCCCTATCGGGAGCACCGGTGCTTTGCTGCTTCCAGTGTTCTTTCAAAATATCGCTTATAATCGAAATCCAGCCGATAAGACAGTTTTGACATTTTCCAAAGTAAAGAGAGTTCAGTGACGGTCATTTGACGTATACATTTACCGAAGAGTAACGACCAAAGGACAAAATAATTGCGCCGATGCCCTCCGCTGGCCCAGAATTCACTTCGTACTCTCGTAATATTCACATGAAGGAAGCCTTTCACTTTCCGACCCATTGGTGGGCGACGGAAGGAAACCGCGGTGGCGGCCCACAACCAAGGAAACGTGGGGAATAACGCAAATCGAAACACGTACATTAATAATTCACACACCGCAGGCTGTGGTATTGAGATGAACTCCATCATCGTACTTTTTTTTTTTTAGCAGGAACGAATCACACTAAAATAAATTGATCGACTACATCTCTTTCTCTGAAATCACCAGAGGAATGACAAAGGCGTGCTGCGCTCTTCAGAGCATTATCATAAGAAGCAGCGGAGATCGGCCGGCCTACGCTTGTGAAGGACCTCCTTGTACATTCTTCTAAGGGATGTATGGGAAATGTGAGCTGGGAGCCACTACAATTTAAATATTATTGAAAAACCGGAAGACAAACGATTTTGCGATTTTTTCCATCATTATTTCTCGACGGTTACCATTCGGGTAGTGAGAGCTACTCAAAATGAATTTTTGATATGTAACGGAGTTGGCAGAAATAAAGAACTATGGTGCCATTTCAGAGCTTGAATTAAATGAACCTATTTGGATTGCGATGACCCTAAACATTATATTGGCAATTTTTGTTTAGATCTCTAAAATACCTTACGATCGGTTATTTCGTTTTAATGCTTTTTTGTTAATACATATTTTCATTATTACTTTATAGTTTTGAACTGTTTAAACACCTGTTATGTGAATAAAAAAAGTTTAACTTTGTTTAGACTTATGTGATGGCTTTAATCACATGAGGAGGTTTTTGGCTCTCATTGCTCGATTTCTAGGATTTTGAGAGCGAAAGTAAAATTGAAAAACTGTCTGGTGCTTAGAAACACAATTTTCAGCATCCTCCGTAAACGATCAATGATCTGCGATATATACGAGAGCTGTTTATTCGTTTAATAAAACTACTTGGAGCCGTTTATGAATAAAATGCGAAACCCCCTCGTTTCGTTTATTTTGGTCCCCCACCACTATTCCAATAGATGGAAGAAGAGAAACTTCGACGTTTTGTTATCATGATTGCAGATGATGTTAACTAGCGAAGAGTATAATTTTTGAATGTTTGTTAGTAATGACAGACACATAACTAAAAGACAAAAGTAAATTATTGCGACCTGGGCTAGTTCTTTCCAATTTTTACTTTCCTTGGCTCTACGAAGTAAAAAAAATTTTGAGTTCTCTTCGGATCTTTACGTTTCAGACCCCCCCCCGAGTCCGAAAAACACTATTTGGGAAAATGATCTGTGTGTATGTGTGTCTGTGAACGATTTTTAGAGAGAACCACTGTACCAAATCCACTCGAACTTGATATCTCGCCCGCAGGTTACTATGGAACGCCAAAATAAGGGTTTGAACAAAATCCACCGAAAGTTAACTATAGTTAGCATAGTGATCAAAACACCAAATTTTTTTTTTCTCAAAAACAATTCTAACGATTTAGATTAAATTTTTTAAATTGATAGCTTCCAATATGGCAACTATACCATGAAATTCTCAACTGTGGGAAAATGACGAGAGCAGCACAATAAATTACCAAAACTTTCGAGGAAATCGAATTTAGCGCGGTTTATAGAGAAAACAACCGTACCAAATCAGCTGAAACTTGATGTCTAGCCTACAGGTTACCATGGGACGCAAAAATGAGGGTATGGGCAGTATCCACCGAAAGTTAACTATAGTTATCATAGTGATCAAAACACCAAATTTTTTTTCTCAAAAACGGCTCTAACGATTTTCATTAAATTTTTTATATTGATAGCTCTCAATAAGGCAATCACACCATAAAATTCCCATTTGTGGGAAAATGACTAGAGCAGCACAATAAATTAACAAAATTATCGACGAAAAGCGTTTTTAGCGAAGTTTTTTTTCCTTATAAACTCCGCTGGAATTTTTGTTGAATGTTGAAAAAATTGGTATTGTAGTCCAATCCAATACCTAAAGGGTGAGTGTTTAAAAACGCTCATGAGATACATGGGGCTCACTCCAGAAATTCCTGAATTTCAACTACTGTCATTTCGCTTACTACCAGTTCTAACAGTTATTACCGAATAACTCCACAAAAGTGATGACTATCTACTTCAAAAAATTTGTGTTTACAGCCTCATTAATTTTCTGTGTACCGATTGCTCAATATGGGTCTTGCAATGAGTACGAGCAGCACAATAAAATCTGGAACTGTAAGCGCTACCGCTTCCTGCTGCCGTAAAGCGTCGTTTGACCAAGTTCAAATTAACTGAGTGATAAATGAATTGAGTAAATAGAATTAGCCACGTACAAAGTGAATTGTTGTAGAGCTAAGGAAAGTTGTGTGTTGCAACGCACCAGATATTTCCTTACATGGCACCCATTCTCCTCTACTGCGCTGCATTGATTCGACTCTAGTCCCTCAAGTATCTAAATATGTTGAGCCTGACAACCCATGGCAGCACTCCACTACTTCAGCAGCTTCGTGTCATGGCGTAACTTGACGACCAAGGGAGCTTAGGAAGCGAAGCAGCACACAATACCCGTTAAGAGCCGCATAAATTTGTAGTTCTCTTATCGGCATCCGCTCGAACGGGTTCCACTCTTCCTGTCTGTCGAATCAAATCCCCATTCTTAGTTGTAGATGGGCTCTTCGCTTCTGACGCTAATGAAACCCGATCTGATCCTCAACAGATGAAATCATCGAGAAACCTACAAATTAACAAGAATAAAAGATTTCTATTCATAAAAATAGTCAGAATTCGAGAGTTTGACGGCAGATTTGTAAGAGAAACCTGCGAGAGCCTGCAAATGCAAATGTCCTCACTTTGGCCGGGTTCCGCATTTGTGGAAGCGTTCGTTGAATAGCTCGTGAAGCTAACGACCGGTGCGGAACTGTAGCCGCTTAAATCGGGCCGGGAGAAATCCCATAGGGCGGTTAATTAATTCCCTACAATAAATATTGCGTCGGCATGACATTCTGTAAGGTTTCCATTCGAGCGTGGGTCTTCCACAGGACACTCCTCCTTCCAAAATGGATTGGCAATACTTGAAACCAAAATATCTGGTGCGTAGCAACACACAACTTTCAGTCCCCCCCCCCTCAACCATCGCAAAAATTCGACGATCTGCTCAATGTGCTACCCCTGTATCAACCGAATTGAAAAGAATATTGTAGAAATTAGATATTTGAGAGCATTCCGTGAGTTTGGTCTAAATCATATGCGCGGTTTTTGAGAAAACCAGAAAAATGACAGTTTAATGTTCAGCGCATCTTATTTTCCGATTTATCTTCGTTTATCGGACGGTCGCAGAAATATTTGAGAGAAACATAATGAGTGTACAGCGAGCTAAAAGACTCTCCGTCAGATTGATCTAACATAGTTAGACAATTACCATGGAAATTACGGCAACGCTAAAAAAACGACATTTTTGGCACACTTCCGTTGCAATCTATGTTGACTATATCAAAACAATTATGTGAGTTGGGACAAAATCGTTAGTCACTTTCATAAAAAGTTTTTAAAAACCTCATATTGCTTCATAGGACTATATACATGACTCAATCTTTTGCTTTCTTTAGCGCAACGTAGTACGAAGAAAAGTTACGCAATCGGCCCAAAAAAAAAATTTGGGTTTTCTTCAGATCTTTACGTTTCAGACCCTACTGAGTCTAAAAACCTAATTTCGGCGCGTGGTCCGTGTGTGTGTACATCTGTGTGTGTGTGTGCGTGTGTCTGTAGTTCGATTTGCGGGAGAACGGCTGATCCGATTGAGCTGGTTCTTTTTTTGTTTTGTTCGTTATTTTTTGTAGACACCAAAATAAGGTTATGGACGAGTTCGACCGATGGGAAGGGGGGTTGGGGGACGAAAATGTACCAAAAACTAGGGTTTTTCGCATTTTTCTCGAAAACGGCTCTAACGATTTTGATTAAACTTTCACATTATCTTCTCCTAATCAATACCTACTTTTCCTACTTTTATTCTCCATACATATCTCCATGAAAATACGGTGAACGGAGATATGGGCCCCTGAAGCAAAAATAGGTTTTTTACGCTTTTTGGCAAAACGGCTCCAGCGATTTTCACCAAACTCACAGGATGTTTTTAAATAGTTAATACCTACATATTCTTTCCAATAAATGTTCCTGTGGCGGTCCATTGAACAGAGATAAAAATCAAAATGTGTCGAAAATAACGTTTTGGTTTATTATTCATTCTGAATAATATTGGTTTATTATTCATTCTGAATAATAACCCTATGTTTTCGGTCACGAAAAATTTTTTACAACCCCCCCTCAAAATTTGATACTTTACGTTTCAAGACATGGAGATTCCAAATTTGCAATGTCCGTCCGCCGTCCCCCGTCCCCCGTCCCCCGTCCGCCGTCCGGGCCGTTTTGTGCCTTTAACGTGGTCTAAAAAATTCGTTCTTTCGCCCAAAAATCCGATTTGGTATCTAGTTGTGCCCGCCATCTCGGCAATCCGATCGGACGAAGCCCGTGGTTGTAATGGGCAAAAAACGGTTAAAAAAATTAACGAAACGCAGTACAACGCGGGAGCTACAAGCGTTTCGTCGTTTGAATTCCGCCCGTCTCATTAAAAACCAACCGCTCTCGAGGCGGGCGAGTGCGGCCTCCCGCCCGCTTCCCTCCCAACGACCGGTCTCTCCCCATTCGCCTTACTCTTCCAATTTCCCCGACGTTTTCGTTTTAATACGATTCAATTTTTTTAGATTCTTTCGTTTCATTCTCATTATGTTTTTTCATAGATTTTTGGTTAAATTTTGATATTAGTATTTAGCGTGCATGTTTTCATATTAAAATTCAGTTTTTTCTAGATACTTTCGTGTTTTTTTTGTTTATTTTAATATTACGATTCAGTTCTTTTCGGCCTTTTTTTGGGTTTCATTATGATATTTTTCGATGCTGAATCGAACAGGATGGGTCTCGGAGCATTAATGCTAGGTCAAGCTGATTATCCGAATAATAAACCGTTGTGTAATAATTTGCAGCGTTTTTCGAACATTTCCGTAAATTCCAGGGTAAATTTTTCACCAGATGTGATAAATCTTAATGGAGAGTCTTTAAGTCACCCATAGCCACATTTCGTTCTCCATAATTATTTCTGCATATATATGTGGAACGGAGATATAAGCCAAGTTAACTCAGAAAAGGAGATTTGTCGAATATTAATTTATCGGTATTCCAATTTTCTCAAAAACGGCTCTAACGATTTTGATCAAACTTTCGGAGTACTCTCAGCTAACTAGTCCCTACATTTTGTTCTCCATAAATGTTCCTGTAAAAATGCGTTGAACGAAGATATAGCGCCCGCCTATGTAGGCGGTGTTCGAACTTAAAGGGGTGGCGGAAAGTTGTGTAATGCTACGCACCAGATATTTTTTTAATCTCTACGTGTCAAGGCCTACTGAATTCGAAGAACGCCGCCAACTAAAAATATCTGGTGCGTAGCAACACACAACTTTCCGCCACCCCTGTGAGTACGAACACCAGCTACATATTCGGACGCTCAATCGTCGTTCAACGCATTTCTGGAGAACAAAATGTAGGGACTAGTTAGTTTTGAGAGTCCTTCGTTAGTTTGATCGAAATCGTTAGAACCGTTTTCGAGAAAATTGAAATACCGATAAATTAATATTCGACAAATCTCCTTTTCTGAGCTAACTTGACTTGGATCTCCGTTCAACATACTTAACAAAAACAATTTCATAGATTGAACTGTGGGTATGGGTGGGTAAAAGACGCTCTGTAAGATTGACTAACTCTTGTGAAGCAGTTACCTCAGAATTTACGAAAGTGTTCGAAAAAACGTTATTTTCGACACATTTTGATTTTTATCTCTGTTTAATGGGCCGTCAGAGGAACATTTATTGAGAACAATATACAGGTATTAACTATTCAAAAACAACCTGCAAGTTTGGTGAAAATTGTTGAAACCGTTTTGCCAAAAAGCGTAAAAACCCTATTTTTGCTTTCAACGCCTATATCTCCGTTCACCGCATTTTCATGGAGATAAGTATGCAGTAGAAAAGTTTTGTACTAACTAGTAGAAGATAGTTTAAAAGTTTAATCAAAACCGTTAGGACTATTTTCGAGAAAAAGGCGAAAAACTCTAGTTTTTGGTACATTTTCGTCCCCCACCCTCGACCGAAATCGCCTATAACCTTATTTTGGTGTCTACAAAAAAATAACGAACAAAACAAAATAAGAACCAGCTCAATCGGTACAGCCGTTCTCCCGCAAATCGAACTACAGACACAAACACACGGACCACACGCCGAAATTATGTTTTATAGACTCAGTAGGTCTCAAAACGTTATGATCTGAAGAAAAGTCAACTTTGGTTTTTGACACGATTACAATACATTGCTTTCCCTTTGGGTAGCGGAAAGTCATACACACTGATCGTATGTGGTCTGTGAACGCGATTCGGTGAATACGTGAAACCCAAACAGACTCAAATTTGATGATTAGCCTGCATATCACCATGGAACGCCAAAATAAGAGTATGAGCAAAATCGGTACGAAACTGACTATAGTTATCATAGTGTTCAAAATACCCAACATTCGTTTCATAAAAACGACCAACGATTTTAATTAAATTGTTTATATGGACAGTTCCACAAAACACGACAGTACCATACAATTCTCTCGCGCGGAGAAGAAACTAGATAAGCGCGCGACACAATAAATTATGCAAAATATCGAAGAAAGTCGGATCTTCCTCATAAATACCGCTCGTCGTCGTACTAGCATTGTCACAGAAAGTAGAGTGGCAGTCCAATACACTACCGATACGATGAGAGTTTAACAAAACAACCTCAGAAACTCCGGAATTTGAGCCCCCGCTGTTTCACCACTTGTTATAACTTACCCGTAAATCCCATAAACTGTAAATTAAACCTTATTAAAAAAAATTATGTCGACAGTTTTATGACTCACCTACGTACTGATAATAATGGGCGTGGGCATTAGTAGGAGCCAGTCAATAAATAATGGAACTTTGCTCTGCTGTAATACAAATACAGTCTACTTCTATTTATTCGGCATTTGGGATGCGGGTGGTTTGCAACAGGGGTGAAAATACCAATTCTTCCGTTATTGTCAACATTCATTTATCAATTTTTCATTCTTAAATTCCCTGTTTGCAAGGACAAAGAAAGTTGTGTGATTTTTCGCGCCAGGTTCTTTTTTTTGCGGATAACAATATATTCCTGCCATTAAGGTCGAGGAAAGTAATGAGGCAGCTTGTTAAATGTGGTGTTTGCGCTAACGAAGTCCGAATCATGAAGAAATCTTGATGACTCAAATAATTTTACATGAAAGTTGGCAAAAGAAAGTAAAACGAGGGCTCGGATAATGGCGTTTTAAAATAAAAACGGAGGAGAGAGAGAGAGAAAAAGGGAGAAGAAATGGAAAAGGGGAAACATTCACTTCTCAGGCGAGTTAACGAGACTCAATCTGCATTGTAATTGGCGTTGGAAGAAAAGAGTGGCGTTGTCCAGAGCGGACGAGGAATCGGGTCGTGATCGAGAAAGGTTGGCAATAATATCCGAGCTCCAGGTTGGCAAGCAGCTTGGAAGTGGGCCGGCCAGTTCCCGTTAGGTACGCATGACCTTCGTCTTCGTCTCCAACGCTGTTTTTGTTTAGAACTTGCGGTAACCAATTTTCATTCCCGCTGTCCCTATCCCTATCCCTGTCTCTGCCTCAGCCCCTGGCCATGTTCGAGAGGAACACCAAAGGAAACAGCGGCCGGAGCGACTCAACTGATAGGTCGTGACGAATTTAATCGAGTGGATTCGTTTGAAGGACTTTTCCCGTCGAGAAGCCCGTTGCGGGGGCTGATTCACCGCTGGAGAACTGTCGCTCCTCCCCTGAACTGAACGACCGGCTTCTCTCCGTAACATGGAAACGCGTTTAGCGACCTTTTCATATCCTCCAGACTCGGCACTTCTAGGCCTATCCATGAGTAGGTTCCTAGCCCTACTTATCTCACACTGGATTGAGAACGGAGCAACGTTGAATACGACTAATAAAATTACCGGAGACGCTCCTTCGTCTTCCGACACCTTCTTAGGGAATTGAACACGAATTGACTTCTCCTCAATGCCCGTTCCTTACTGTAACTCGAACTGGCCCACGATTACTGGAGAAATCGGTACGCAATTAGGTTTTGAGCATAACAACCCATTGACGCCATCAAAAGCGTCCAGCTTACAACGTCCGATTGGTGGCTCACAATAAAACTAGAGATGAGTTGCCGCACCAATTGCTAAATGTCGTGTTTCACGCAATATACAGTCGAGCGGCACAATAAATTCCAGTATCATATGCGCCTCATGTAGAACGTTGTTATATACAGAGTGAAAAAAAGAATTGATAAGTTGATATAGTCAAGAGAATCGCGGAATGCAAGTAAGGCCAAGGAAAATTCCGTGATACGTCGCACCAAATATTTTCTTACTTTTTACTTTCATTGGTTTTACGGAGTAGAAAGGAAAGTTGTGTAATCGGCTGTACAACTTCTTTTGAATTCTCTTCATCCATTTACGGTTCTGGCCCTACAGAGTCCAAACACAACTTGGGAAAATGGCCTGTGTGTCGGTGAACGCGATTGAGAGAATACGACAGAACCAAACCAGCTGAAACTAGATATCACCATGAGACGCCAATATAAGCATATGACCGAAATTCTCCCAAAACTAACTATAGTTATCATAGTGATCAAAACACTTAATTTTTTTTTCTCAAAAACAGCAGAAACGATTTCGATTCAATTTTTTCTATAGACGGCTCCAAATAATACAACAGCACCATGAAATTCTCATTTGTTGGAATATGACTAGAGCAGCACAATAAATTACTACACATTTCGACGAAAATCGATTTTAGTGCAGTTTTCTCTGTATAAACTCCGCTTTAATGTTAGTAGAACCTTCAAAAACATTGGTAGTCCAATCAAGTGCCTATACGACGATAGTTTGATAACTCTCATAAGATATGCAGGGGCTACTTCCCGGCGTGTCACCACAATTCTTCACCGTTTTTACCCAACGACGATTATTTTCATCCTCACAAAAATCGTGTTTACAGTCTCATTAATTCTCTGTATTGCTTGGCACATAGAGTTGGACGCAGGGGTGAACGTGTAAAAAACGTCTAGGGGAATAATATTTGAATTATCCGAAAATAGAGACGGGGGGCTATAGAAGCTAAGTGCCTGCCAGAGCGACGGCGTTTTATTGCAGTAAAAAAAACTGGAGTAATAAAGCGCAGATTAAAATGTAAACCCTATTTATTTGCTGTGGTACCCTATAGCCGTGATGGTGCTTAATAAATTAAGCGAAAAGTCGGCCTAGAAAAAAGTTTTGATAATTTATTGTGCTGCTCTCGTCATTTTTCCACTAATGGGAATTTTATGGTATGATTATCATGTTAAGAGCTACCAATATTAAAAATGTAATCAAAATCGTTAGAGCGGTTTTTGAGAAAAAAAAATTTGGTGTTTTGATCACTATGATAACTATAGTTAACTTTCGGTGGATTTTGTTCATACCCTTATTTTGGCGTTCCATGGTAACCTGCGGGCGAGATATGAAGTTTGAACTGATTTGGTACGGTGGTTTTCTCTAAAAATCGTTCACAGACACACATACACACAAAACATTTTCCCAAATAGTGTTTTTCGGACTCAGGAGGGTCTGAAACGTAAAGATCTGAAGAAAACTCAAAACTTTTTTTTCAGCCGATTACATAACTTTCCTTTCTACTTCGTAGAGCCAAGGAAAGTAAAAAAACAAGAATTCACATCAGTGTAAACTACTACAGTCAATAACGACCCTACATCACAATTAAAATTTAAAACGACGAGGATGTAGTTCTTTCGGAATAGAGCGCATCAGACAATTAGCGAAGGAGTTACTTAAGAGCACTCGAGTAGCTTTCCGTTCTCCACGTCAAGAGTCAAGTGTTAATTTTTGGGCGGACGACAGGCGGCCGTTGGTACTGCATTAGGTCACCAGCTCGAGACATCCACAGATTAAGTAGCTGCCCAGCTAGCACCAAAACTAAACCCTCAAGGCAGACTTACACATCGAAATATTTCATGAAATGTCTAACCACTACCTAGTCTGGGGCTGGGGGTGCTCACACAACCCTTTACCACTGCATTTTTTCGAAGACGAAGACAATCATAGTGGGAGTAAGGAATACAGTGAATGCAATCATTTGATGAAAATTCGCGCTCTTCGACTTATTTGACACATATTAAACCATAACAGATATCTGCAACCTCCAAAAGATGGAGTTGATAGGCGATCGACACGTTACTGCATAGCTCTTCAAAATTCATACCTTCAAATATATTGATAACTCCACGCTGAACAGTGGACTAATCACCAAATCCACTTTTCACCGACACTTCACAGGTATAGTTGTAAAACAAAGTAAAAACACCTGCCATGATGAGTAGATGGCACAACCTGACTTATTGTGACTTAGCCATGGTAAAGTAATCGGTCAAAAAACATGCATTCAACGTGTTCAATCATGCGTCAAGATAACGTCAGATTACATTTGCAATTTATAACCTCTAACGTGATTGTAGACGTTCGTAAAAGGAAGGTAATAAAGTCAGCGAGTTGCCTTCCATTAATTGCCGAGGACTTAAGGTTGATGAAATTGAGTCAGCCTCAGGATGAATTGGCTTCTTGTTTCATTGTCAGTGGACCCGTTGAACAGTCTCTAATACCCGACTCTGCGCCCATAATAATTCCAATACTCAATCAGTGGTGTTAAACGAGTTTTTCTCCCTGTTAAACTGCGCAGGAAAGTGAGCGTTGCAACCCAAAACGCCGAATCAGTAAGTATCGGTTTTTTGACCTCGGAGTTCCCACACCTGCCCTAACAGAACTCCCTGGCCCCCTTAACGACAAAGTCATGGTTTTCCCAATGACCTTCGAACCTGCAGAAATCCCACATCCGCGGTTATTTCTAACAGCCACGGATTTCCCAGCAGTGGTTTTCCCATCTTTTCCCTCTCTTCCTTTTTCAGATTCCTCTCCACAAACAGACAGCTCCACCCAAATTCATTCCACCTACGAACTCTCATGAAAGTCACCAATTCAAGAGCACAAAAGGTTCCAAAAAAATCTTGCTGATTTAACAACCTACACGTTGACTATTCAACGAGGGATAAACTCTGAACTGTTCACCAACTCCGACTTAAAGGCTAAAGTTTTTACTTTCCTTGGCACTACAAAGTAGAAAGGAAAGTTATGTAATCGGCTGAAAAAAAAATTTTGAGTTCTCTTCAGATCTTTACGTTTCAGACCCTCCTGAGTCCAAAAAACACTATTTGGGAAAATGGTCTGTGTGTGTGTGTGTGTATGTGTGTCTGTGAACGATTTTTAGAGAAAAGCACCGTACCAAAACAGCTCAAACTTGATATCTCGCCCGCAGGTTACCATGAGACGCCAAAATAAGGGTATGAACAAAATCCACCGAAATTTAACTATAGTTATCACAGTGATCAAAACACCAAATATTTTTTCTCAAAACCGGCTCTAACGATTTTCATTAAATTTTTTATATTGGTAGCTCTTAATAAGATAATCATACCATGAAATTCCCATTTGTGGGAAAATGACGAGAGCAGCACAATAAATTTAAAAAATTTTCGACGAAATCAATTTTAGCGCGGTTTTTAGAAAAAACAACCGTACCAAATCAGCCGAAACTTGATGACTAGCCTTCAGGTTGCCATGGGACGCAAAAATGAGGGAATGGGCAAAATCCACCGAAATTTAACTATAGTTGTCATAGTGATCAAAACACCAAATTTTTTCCCCTTAATACCAGTTCTAACAGTTATTACCCAATAACTCTGCAAAAGTGATTACTATCCTCCTTCAAAAAATTCGTCTTTACAGCCTCATTAATTTTCTGTATACCAATTGCTCAATAATGGTCCTGCAATGAGTACGAGCAGCACAATAAATTCCATAACAGTAGGCGCTACAGCTTCCTGCTGCTGTGACGTGTTGTTTGACCAAGTTCAAATCAACTGAGTGATAAATGAATTGATTAAATCGAATTAACCATGTACAAAGTGAATTGACGTAGAGCTAAGGAAAGTTGTGTGTTGCAACGCACCAGATATTTTCCTTTCTTTACACTATTTTAGTTTTATAGTTTTCATCAATTATGACGCAGGTTAAGGGGACACTATTACCGTCGCATGAGCTGCTTAACGATGACCAAAATGTTTGCATTGAAAATGCAACCTCAACAGGAAAAGGCTTCCAACCGTTGACTAACAACTTGACATCAATTAAGAACATGCCAGTCAGAAAAACTTGAATATTTCAACTTGCAAAGCGATTCAAATAACGCAGACAATACCTCTTCAAACTTACAACCCTAGTTCTCCCGAACAACTCGGTAGCAGAGCTCTTAAAAGCTGTGGTTCCAAAACACAGAGCTTCTTAAGAATTTATGGAGTTAACGGTGGCCATTGATAAGTATGAAATATCTTCGATTTATAACCAGCATCTCAGATACAAAGAACGAACTTGTGATGCGTTAACTACCTGTTTTAGGTGCACGATGACGACTTCGTCGTAATTATTTGCATTTCCAAGAATCGATTGGGAGCGACATTTTTAATAAGAAAACACAACAGGTTTTGTGAAATTGTAAATTTGTCATGATGATATTTATTTGTATAATTTTAAAGTATTTATTTATTTTTATTGTGGTTATATTTTTTGTTATTGTTAATATATTATTACTTCAATTGTATTATTTATTAAAATTCTCTTTCAATTGTTTATATTTTAAATATCCAGTGCAGGTATACTTTTATTATATTTTAAATAATTTATTTACATTAGTGACTGCTATTACTACTATTTCCTTTTTCTTGTTATTGAATTTATTATTTTTATTTTTATTATTTTGCTGTTTTTACTTTCCACGACCCAAAGGGTAAGGAAAGCAATCGTGTCACAAAAATAACTGTTGCGCAGCAACACACAATTTTCCGCAACTCCCGTAAATTCGACTACCTGTTATATATAGTGACTTTGTATCTTCGTTCAGCTCATTTCTATGAAAATATTTACGAAGAACAAAATGTAAGTGCTGGTTAGTTGAAAGAACCACGTCAGTTTGATTGAAATCGATGAAGAGTGGTTTTTGAGAAAATTGGTAAAACGGTAAATTAATATTCGGCTTTTATCTCCGTTGAACAGTTGGATACAAGAATAATTGCGGAGAACAAAATGTGGGAATAGGTTGATAGAAGATACTCTGTGCGACTGATCAAATGTAGTGGTACAGTTATTGTGAAAATTACGCATTTTGATTTTTATTTCTGTTCAACGGACTGTCTGCCTTAAAACATTCTGTGAGTAAGGTGAAAATCGTTGAAGCCGTTTGGCCAAAAAGCGTAAATAATCTATTTTTGCTTCGTAGGCCTAAATCTCCGTTCATCAAGTTTTCATGGAGATATTTATGGGAGAAAAAAGTTAGGAAGAAGATAATCTGAGAGTTTGATCAAAATCGTTACAGCCTTTTTCGAGAAAAATGCGAAAAACCTAGTTTTCGGTTTCTTTTTCATCCCCCACCCCATTTTCCCGCCGATGGAAATCGCGCATAACATTATTTCCGTATCTTCGAAAAATCCCGAAAGAAATAAAAACGAACCAGCTCAATCGGTTATGCCGTTCTCTTTTTGATAATTTAGCGAGCAGCTTTCGTATTATTCCGAATTTGATGGTGCTGTCTACGCGAAAAAGTTTATCAAATTCGTTAGACCAGTTCTTGAAGAATAATTAACTTTGGTGTTTTGATCACTATGATAACTATAGTTAGTTTTGGGCCGATTTTCGCTCATACCCTTATTTTGCCGTCTTATTGAGATATGCAGGATTTTAGCTGGTGAGTTTCAACCTTTCTCTCTCTAACGTGTTCATAGAAACCTGCACATACAGTTTTCCCAAAAGGTGTTTATCGGAATCAGGATCCCTTGAAACGCAAAGATCTGAGGAAAACTCACAGTAGATTACATAAATTTCCTTCTTGCAACGAAATGCTGAGGGAATTGAAAAGGCAGTTTGCTCTCACATTCAGTATGAACGTATTGGGCGAAATGAAAACTTAAGGAGGCTTCCCTAAAGACTCAAAACACAAAAAATAGGTGTCATCGTAATTAAGTTGGGCGCTGGGGAACGACAAAGGCGATGGAGGTGAGAAATAGGAGGAAATAAGGTAATTGTGCAAGGGTAGAGAAAAGGGATTTGTCAACACTGAGGGCCACCAGGCAAAAGGCACCAAACCAATCGACCTCCGAGAGAACAAAATCAGTACTTAAGATTAATCCGCAGCCCACTCATGAGCGGCTTGTCAAGGGCGACCTGTGGCATTCGTCAGGGAGAGCCCCTTTCCCCAGTACTTGTCAGTTTGTGATTGATACCGCACTCTTGTCAGTCTGTTTCTTCAAGAAATACGGTTTGTCCTTAATTGCGTTGTCCTTGGTACTATGGTGCTCCTGCGTGATACAGAGAACTCTTTCGAGTGGCATTTTTATTAGAAGCCACCCCTCGCCGCCAAATGGTAATTGTGGCCAAACAGCACACACAAAGAAAATGCCTATTGAGCACTCAAGAGGTAACTCAGGTGATTCACTAGAGAGATTTACTTGTCTACATCCAGCATCAAGTTGAGAGGGTCGAGAGGTTTCGCAATAGCAAATTGCATGTTTATCTCCTAAATAGCCGGTCGGGAGGCAGATTCAACATATTCGAAAGACTGACATAGCCGTCCGACCACAACGCCACCACCACTGCCAATCGAACTATCCTTCGCTCTCCACTCCCTTCACTTCACTTCGCCCAAGTCATCTTCACAGTGCTCTCCTCTCTCTCTCCCACAGCCAGCCTTTTTTTTTTTTCAATCAACACTAACCAACCTTGACCTCAGGCCGAATCCGGTACAGTAGGAGAGCGGGCGACCGCTCAGCTTGAGATCCGGCCGCTGGTAATCAAATGAAGAGGAGACGAAGGGAAAACGGGTTCACCTTCCAATTGTAACCAAAACCAAGTTCGTAATTGTAGGAGCCTTTCCGAAGAAGACTTTACAGTCTGGCGAATTAAGTTTGAACGGCAGACGAAGACAAAAGCAACTTTCTGCACGCTCAATTCCTCAACTCGATAATTAATGCATTTTTTGAATGACGTCCCCTGCCACCGCCACCGTAACAAGGTGCTGAATCGTCAGGACATTTAACAACCTTCATTGATCCACAAATTCGTAAGTGAAACCAATACCAGGTATGTATAGTATTTAACGGTCAATTAAAAACTCGACAATCACCTGCTATAACTGAAGAGTACACGTCACCAGTTCATTCTTTGAACAAATTGTGCTACATTACGAGAAAGATACTTGTTTCACCCATGGTTATGGTGGAAGACAACTCAAGGCTGAAATCAACATGAAGCAAATACCCAATCCAATGGAAAAATTGTTCGGAATTTGATTGATGGGAACTCGGTAGAGAATAATAGTTCAAAATCTACGGTACGGGACATCACACAACTTTCCTCGACCCCATGTACATTCTAGTTACAAATCCAATCTATTTTTTACTCAGTTCATACGAAGTTGTAAAACACAACTTGAACGTTCTAATTACAAACTGGTGGTACAACAAAAAAAAGTTTCAGAATTTATCGGGCTGCCACTTAAGCCTACTTATCCCGACGTAGTACAGGTAATTGATCATTTTCAAGTTTAACATAGATTGTTAGGGCAGTTTTTCCAAAAAATGTTGGTTATTATTATTCTTGCTAGCTTCTAACACCTCCGTTTACCGAATTTTCAAAAATGCCTGAATCAACGAACTCAATCGCTTCAACCGTTCTCCTGTAAATCTCACTACGCGCGGCAAAACCAGGGTTTTTTTCTTTCAGTTACCTCCAATTGAAGATCAACTTCAGTCACAACCAAGTTTTCCAGGCCCCAGAGGTACCCCTAACCCCTATTAGCGCTTGCTTGCCCACTACTGATGCAAGTGATTTAGTCATCCCGTTGATGGACGAGGCAACTCTGGAACGCACTGTACTCAGCATTAAGGGGAATTCTGCTCCCAGTGCCGACGGAATACCTGCGAACGTAATCAAGTGTATGTACAAACACCTTGTAGCCCCCCTCTTGCGTCTCTACAATTTAAGTATAGCATCTGCTACATTTCCTGAAGTGTTCAAAATTGCCAAGGTTACCCCCCAGTTTAAGGGAGGGGACAAATCTAATTCTAGCCACTATATACGAATTTCAATTTTGAACGTGTTGGGTGAGATCCTTGAAAAGTGGGTTAGAGAGAGACCAATAAATTGTTGAGTGAATTCCAGTTCGGGTTCCGCGGCTCCCGCAATGTGGATGACGCCCTATTCGACATCATAGGCAAACTATACAAAGCTAGGGAGAGCAGAGCCAAATCTATTATCGTGTATTTGGATTTGAGCAAATGTTTTGATAGCATTGATAGAGGCGTTCTGTTGGACCGAATGGCTAAAATCGGTATAAGAGGTAGTAGCCTGAATTGGTTCACTTCATACCTTTCGAACCGCACCCAATTTGTAGCAGTCCAAGGCCATCATAGTGCTACCAAAGGGTGGATTACGGGGTCATACAAGGTGGAACGTTGGGCCCCACCCTGTTCCTGATACATATAAATAAGTTGGTAGATGTGTCAAATCGCAATGAAATACTGTTATTCGCGGACGATACGGCTTTGGTGATTCAGGGGCATGAATGGTCGGAAGTTTTCAGTAAAATGCAATCATTGCTCGATTCGGTAAGTGCTTGGCTAACTCAGAGCATACTAACCCTGAACTCTGGAAAAACTAAATATATGGTCTTTGGGGATAGCACTGGAAGTTCCGAAGGCCTCGACCTATACGTTCACTCCTGCATATCTCGTTCAGCATGTCCATGCAACCCTTTAGAACGAGTCTCAGAATATCGCTATTTAGGAGTGATTATGGACCCCTCTTTAACTTGGAAGCTACACATCAATTACCTATGTTCAAAAGTGCGAAAATTCTTCCATATATTTTATCACATTCGGCCCGTAATTTCTCGTTATAAGATGAAAAAAATATATCTATCTCTAGTTCAGTCCATTATGCAGTACAGAGTGATTGTCTGGGGTGGCACTCATCACGCTCATATTGACCGGCTAACCAGAATCCAAAAAGGGATATTGAAAATTTTGTTGGGTAGACCTAGACGTTACTCGAGCGAACTAGTATTTCGCGAAGCGAAAGTGTTTACCTTGCGTCAACTGTTCATAAGAAGCCTTCTTATGCCCCTGCATAGAAATTCATTTATACTGGATGCACCTCCCTCCCACTCTTACTCTACCAGATTTGTACAGGGTTCATGTGTCGTCAACCCCAGACACACCTTATCGCTAACCAAAATAAGTCCACATTACCTCATTTTTGTAATTTTTAATGCATCTCCAGTTGAGGTTAAAAACTTTAGGGCCCTATCCAGGAATAGTTTTAAGAAGGTAGTGAGTACATGGCTTTTAAACTTAGGAATGCAGCAATCTAATGAGATTCTCAAAAGTATGTACGCATAAGCCCCCCTTCAGGTTTCCACATTTATTCAATGTATTTCGGTTTCTTGAAAGTTGGTGAATCGATGCATAAACTGACCAATGTGGCCAGATCTCCGTATGCGATGCGGATTGTTGTTCGGCGCTGATATGCAGAGTCTGATTATTTTTCTGTATAATAATTAACCTTAGATTATTTATTCTTATTGTGAGGCAGCACTCTTGCACGTCGCCAGGGGCTCCTGCCTAATGGCAGTAGCACCCTTTTGTCATATTCTTTCATTTATTATAGTTTTGCAAGAAGTTGTGTGTATGTTGATATGTACTTCTCATGAATAAACTGTTCAAATTCAATTCAATTCAACTTCGTTTTGCACCATCACAATACCTTCCTTGCCGCTTGGGTCCAGAGGAAAACCTCACATTTGCGAGAAAACAATTGAAACAACGAATCCACAGATGAATCTACCAATTTTGCAACGACCAGCGGAACGTTACTCAGCCGGACGCAATTATGGTATCGAGGGCACGGGGCGCCAGTCCTCTATAAACTATTGCTAATTGTTTTCGAGCCGCTGACTCAACTTCCCTCCGACCCAATGGACTCTACTCAACAACTGATAAAAAAAGAAGTACCTACATGCCCGTCTCAGACACCGCCTATCCAATCCGCTCATTCTCTACAATCAAAGGTGACGAACAGTTCCTCAGATCCAAGTACATTCAACAATTTTAATCACTTTAGCAACCGATTCGATGTGTGTTCCACTCACTAAATAGCTCACACACAGACTATATTCTGCTGTTGTTCGTTCTACAATCTTGTCTGCATATCTTCAAGACTGGCATTCACTCTCACGATTATATTATTGGCGGGTTAATGTGTTTAATTTTAAAATTCTAACATCGTACGTGAGGTATTTAGTTAGCATTTTTATTTGGTTTTCTTTATTAGGTTGCAGTGTTTATTCGGGTCAATATTTCTGGGTTTTGTTGTATTTTTGTTCTTGTATCACTTACAGATTTGTCATTATTTTAAACTTTGTACTATGCGAAGGTACGGGAAGTAAAAATAAAGTTAAAGAGATAGCAGTAGTTTGAATTCCAGAATTTCATAATCAATATTAAACATCAATCATGTAGATAGCCCATTCCGGACTACTGACTCGATTTTCGTGAGACCCCAAATTGAAGAGATGAGATTTACAAGGAAAATATCTGGTGCGTTGCAACTCACAACTTTCCTTAGCTCTACGTCAGTTCACTTTCTATATGGCTCTGTCTACTTAATCAATTCATTTACTACTCAGTTGATTTGAACTTGGTCAAACAACGCTTAACGGCAGCAGCAAGCGGTAGCGCTTACAGTTCCAGATTTTATTGTGCTGCTCGTACTCATTGCAGGACCGATATTGAGCAATCGGTACACAGATAATTAATGAGGCTGTAAATATAAATTTTTTGAAGAAGGATAGTAATAACTTTTGCAGAGTTATTGGGTAAAAATGTAAGGGATACGGCAGTTGTTGAAATTCAGGAATTTCTAGAGTGAGCCCCATGTATCTCATGAGTCATGTTAAGAGCCACCAATATTAAAAATGTAATCAAAATCGTTAGAGCCGTTTTTGAGAAAAAAAATATTTGGTGTTTTGATCACTATGATAACTATAGTTAACTTTCGGTAGATTTTGTTCATACCCTCATTTTGGCGTTACATGGTAACCTGCGGGCGCGATATCAAGTTTGAGCTGATTTGGTACGGTGGTTTTCTCTAAAAACCGTTCACAGACACACATACACACACACACACACAGACCATTTTCCCAAATAGTGTTTTTCGGACTCAGGAGGGTCTGAAACGTAAAGATCTGAAGAAAAATTTTTTTTTTCAGCCGATTACATAACTTTCCTTTCTACTTCGTAGAGCCAAGGAAAGTACAAACACTAATTACGTGGTCTGTGTGCGTGCGTAGTTCCAATTACCAATAGGCGCCTACGAGCGCCAGGAATATTTAGTTGTTGTCGCTCCGTTGTAGTCAGGTCATGTTTCGTATGGTTTACTGGTATTTTTCGATGCTGAATCGAATGAGATGGTTCTTGGAGGTGTGCGACTACTTAAAGCTATAAATTAACTAAGCTAAGCAAGAGAATAGCTTGAAATAAACCGTGCAGTAATAATTTTCAGCGTTTTTACATTTCAATCTTGTGTTTTTGTCGGCAAAAGAGGGTTCAATCTATGCCATGTGTCAATTTTATGATCACTCCAGAACTATATGACTTGTGAAAGAGGACAGAGTTCTTTAGAAGAAATGCTTATGCGTCGGCCTTAAGATTTTTCCCCGGAACAAAATTAATTCTTTTTGTTACGTTAAGAAATTTTTTATTAAGGAGTTAAGGGTGCATTATTTTTTGTCAACTCTTATTTTGGTGTTATAACTTGCATGTGTCTCCCTTCCTTTTTCCGGATAATTGTCTAGCGAATAATATTGTATTTTAAATATTTTTTTTATTAGGGCCCTGTTCGACGCAAAATGCCGAATTAGTATCAGTTTTTAGACTTTGGAGTTCCCGCACCTGCCCTAACGGGACTCCCTGGCCCTTAACGTCAAAGTCATTGTTTCTCCAAAGACCTTCGTGCCTGCGGTTATTTCCAACACATTCCGAAATATCATTTCCTCCGCTCCTTTTCACATTCCTCTCCACAACAGACAGCTCCTCACAAAGTCATTCACCTATGAACTCTCGGAAAAGTCACACTCAGACCGATTCCTCCATCAATTCTCAGCCCAGTTACAGCTCGTTCTTTCCTTCCGATACAGTTTCCCACCAGTTCACGGATACTATGAGTCGTCCTCTAGTTTCCCCCTTTTGAACACAAACTCAACTCAATTCATTGCACATTTAATTCAGTCCTCCTCACGCTCACTGAGTTTCTTTTAATTTCATCTTCAACATTCTTAGGCTCAGTTACTCCACCGGGGAGCGCAAGTTCATAATAAATTATTCTTCTTGTGGCCAAAGTTACATCCATTAGTTTTCTAATATTATTTATTTATATTCTTAAAAATGTACTATTTGTCTACTTTCAACATTTTTCCAATAAAGAACTAAATGTCAACAGGAAGACCCCGATTCCCCCAACCCCTCGTAATTTTAGAGTCTCTGGCAGCTTACAATCCGCAAGTTGATCGACTTCAAAATTGAATTCCCCTAGTTTCACTGTAAAATGCGTTTCAATGGGATCAAAGAGAGAAACTGGTTCTGAAAACTGAAAACAAGAAATTCTCATCTTGCGGACGGCGTGTGAATTTTTCTCTTCCACCGCTCAGCGCTATCTCTCAGTCACATTTGCATTCGAGTGAAAGATGGAGGCGTCTCTGGAGAGACAACTTCTGTCCCTATGTTGTAGAGCGGGGCCGATACAATTCCCAATTGTATCGTTACTGTAATCGAAAACAACAGTTGCTTCCGATAAGATGGAGAGCTCTTACTGTTAGCCCTTCATTCATGAGTCGAATAGCCCGCGCTACCGAATGGTGCTCGGTCCTTTGATTGTTTATCGCTCAAGATCTTGACCCCGAGAGTGGCTTCACTTGATATTTCCGGCGCTCCCAGCTGCTGATACAAAGACACAACTTGTTCCCTCGACTCAGTTTTCTGTTTATTATTTTCAATTACAGGCCGATGCAGCAGACTAGAGAAAGACAACAACATGGGTCCCTTCGTGTCCTCTGTGGCACTCAACTATTTATTCACAATGCTCCCTCGAGAACCACCATTCTCCGACGCCTTCCTAATCATTTGCATCAACGTGAATGAGATATCCGTGTACTCTTTTCCATAGATTTGCCCTAAAACCCCATCATGGTCGCAAAGCATAAACGACCTTAACAGGTATCCATTCAAGGTATTATTCAATACAACTCAGAATTTTCTATTGTCAACAGTCATTCCCTACACAACCATTGCCTACTAAACGAGCGGTGCGTAGCAACACACAACTTTCCGCCACCCCTGTAAGTTACAACACCAGCTACATATGCGGGTGCTATATCTTCATTCATCGCGTTTCTACAGAAACAGTTATACATAACAAAATGTAGGGAGCCGATTTTGAGAAAATTGGAATACCGATAAATTAACATTCGACAAATCTCCTTTTCTGAGTTAACTTGGCTTATACTTCCGTTCAACAGATGGATACAGAGATAGGTGCGGGGAACAAAATGTGGGTTTAGAATGCTAGAAGACACTCCATAAGATTTATCACATCTGGTGAAGAAGTCACCCTGGAATTTACGGAAATGTTCGAAAAAAACGTTATTTTTGACGCATTTTCATTTTTATCTCAGTTCAATGGACTGTCAGAGGAACATTTATTGAGAACAATATGTAGGTATTAACTATTTGAAAACATCCCGAGAGTTTGGTGAAAATCGTTGAAGCCGTTTGGCCAAAAAGCAAATAATCAAAATCGTTAGGGCTATTTGCGAGAAAAATGCGAAAAACCCTAGTGTTTGGTATTTCAAGTCCCCTACCATCCTAGCCATCCATCGAAATCGCCCGTAACCTTATTTTGGTGTCTAAAAAAAGCAAACAAAACAAAACGAGCGGTGCGTAGCAACACACAACTTTCCGCCACCCCCGTAAGTTCCAACACCACCTACATCGTTCAACGCATTTCTACAGAAACATTTATATAGAAAAGAAAATGTAGGGACTAGTTAGCTGAGAGTACTCCGTAAGTTTGAGATCGTTAGAGCGTTTTTGAGAAAATTGGAATACCGATAAATTAATATTCGACAAATCTCCTTTTCTGAGTTAACTTGGCTTATATCTCCGTTCAACATATATACACAGAAATAGTTAGGGGGAACGAAATGTGGGTATGGGTGACTTAAAGACGCTCTGAAAGATTGATCACACCTGGTGAAACAGTTACCCCAGAATTTACAAAAATGTTCGAAAAAACGTTATTTTCGACACATTTTGATTTTTATCTCCGTTCAATGGACGGCCAGAGGAACATTTATTGAAAACAATATGTAGATATTAACTATTTGACAACACCCTGTGAGTTTGGTGAAAATCGCTGCAGTCGTTTTGCCAAAAAGCGTAAAAAACCTATTTTTGCTTCAGGGGCCCATATCTCCGTTCACCGTACTTTCACGGAGATACGTAAGCAGAAGAAAAGTTAGGTATTGATTAGTAGAAGATAATTTGAAAGTTTAATCAAAATCGTTAGAGCCGTTTTCGAGAAAAATGCGAAAAACCCTAGTTTTTGGTACATTTTCGTCCCCCACCCCCTTCCTATCGGCCGAAATCGTCCATAACCTTATTTTGGTGTCTACAAAAAATAACGAACAAAACAAAAAAAGAACCAGCTCAATCGGTTCAGCCGTTCTCCCGCAAATCGAACTACAGACGCACACACACGGACCACACGCCGAAATTAGGTTTTTAGACTCAGTAGGCCACAAAACGTAAAGATCTGAAGAAAACGCAATTTTTTTTGACATAATTACTATACCTTCCTTTCTCTTTGGAGTAGCGGAAAGTAAAAATTGGTTTTTTACGCTTTTAGCCAAAACGGCTGCAAACTTTTCACCAAACTCACAAGATGTTTTCGAATAGTTAATACTTACATATTGTTCACAATAAATGTTCCTCAGACAGAGATAAAAACGAAAATGTGTCGAAAATAGTGTTTTATTTTTGGACATATTCGTAATTTACCGAGTTTGTGGTTCATTGGATTTGATCAATCTTGCGGAATGTCTTCTAGCAATCCATACCTACATTTTGTTCTCCGTAATTATTTCGGGATCTATCGGTTGAACGAAGATATAAGCCATGATAACTCGAACGAGGTTTGTGGAATATTAATTTATCGGTTTTCCGATTGTCTGAAAACTGCTCTAACGATTCCAATCAAACTTACGAAGTACTCTCAACTAACTAGTACCTTCATTTTGTTATGTATAACTGTTCCTGTAGAAATGTGTTGAACGAAGTTGTGACGTACGTAGCAGGCCGTCGAATTTAGGGGTTGCGGATAGTTGTGTGTTGCTTCGCACCAGATATTCTTTGACTCGATTGCCTTTAGGCAGAGGAAAGTAGAATGATTAAAGTGTCATTTTAGGTATTGTTTTTTCACGCTCAAGCTCGAAAACGTTGAGATCGAACGAAAAATTTCCGAGGTCCAGACCGTAGAAACTGTGCCGAGGGTGCGACAGGTCGCAACGTGCGCGAAACTCGACCGGAGGCCGAAGAGGAATTGGGACGTGCGGTACAAATAGGAGGCGACAGGACAACGGGACCAGAGGGGTAGAACCGGTGGAGTTCGGGAGGGCGGAGAGACGACGCTACAAGGGGACGTAAAGGACCTCGAAGGGGTCGCAGCGAGTCGTCCGGCCCGCAAGTTGAAAACCTCGCCGACGGAATCCGCCAAGGGGTTCGAGATCAACAGGTGACGCCGCGGTGTCAACAGTCGCGAAGGGGGCGGAGACCTCTCGAGACGACGAACGTCCACGGGGAGAGGCGGCAAACCTGATAAGGTCGAATCGGCTCTTATCAAAAAACCAGAGCCGATCGTCAACAACCGTCAACGCGATCGAAAATAACAACAAACTGACAAAAAAAAAGAGCGCTCACCTCTGGCAATCAGTCTTCGATGAGTCGTCGGGGCGGAATGTTGTGGTCGCGAGTTGTAGCGCGGAATCACAAGAAAATACTGAAAGGGGAGACAAATAAAAAAAAAACAACAACGTCGCGGAATCGAATCAAAAATCACCTGCGGACGTGAAAGGGAAGAAGACGACTGAGCGTCGAGACGAGGGAACGAGCCGTCGAGCGGCGTTCAACCGAGAACTCGGGGGCCTCCCTCCCACGACAGACTCGTGAGACTCGTTCCAGCGCCATCTGTCGGCGACGGACGCGGACGCTGCAGTTCACGATTCGACGAGGGTGATTCCCCATTCAACTTGAGAGCCCACCTATAGTAATATATTAATACCACTTCCTTATCCACCTTCACAAAACGCACGATGACACGATATAAAACTTCATTCCACTCTCAAATAAAATATGCGACGCATCACACAACTTTACTCGTCCACCACGTACATTCGGCGAGTTTCGTGGCTTCGGCAATCTACTTTCACTTAGTTCGTTTGAATGCGCGTTTTGGTCCCGTGTCGTTCAACAATTGTGTAAAAGGGCACCGTAACTCAAAATAACGTCATAAATCATGACCGATTGTTGAATAAACTGGATCAATTTGACTTGGATGCTAACGCTAAACGCTCGTTTTAACTTTCCGCTACCCAAAGGGAAAGGAAAGTACTGTAATCGTCTCAACGAAAATATCTGGAGCGTTGCAACACACAACTTTCCTTAGCTCTACGTCAATTCACTTGTGTACTAGGCTTTATACTTTCCTTGGCTCTACGAAGTAGAAAGGAAAGTTATGTAATCGGCTGAAAAAAAAATTTTGAGTTTCAGACCCTCCTGAGTCCGAAAAACACTATTTGGAAAAAGGGTCTGTGGGTCTGTGTGTCTGTGAACGATTTTTAGAGAAAACCATCGTACCAAATCAGCTCAAACTTCATATCTCGCCCGCAGGTTACCATGGGACGCCAAAATATGGGTATTAACAAAATCCATGGAAATTTAACTATAGTTATGATAGTGATCAAAACACTAAATATTTTTTTTCTCAAAAACGGCTCTAATGATTTTGATTAAATTTTTTATATTGATAGCTCCTAATATGTTAACTATACCATGAAATTCCCATATACGGGAAAATGACGAGAGCAGCACAATAAATTACCAAAACTTTCGACGAAATCGATTTTAGCGCGGTTTTTAGAGAAAACAACCGTACCAAATCAGCTGTAAAATGATGTCTAGCCTACAGGTCACCATGAGACGCCAAAATAAGGGTATGGGCAAAATCCACCGAAATTAAACTATAGTTATCATAGTGATCAAAACACCAAATTTTTTCTCAAAAACAGCTGTAACGATTTTGATTACATTTTTTACATTGATAGCTCTCAATAAGGCAATTATACCATAAAATTCCCATTCGAAGAAAAATGACGAGAGCAGCACAATAAATTATCATAATTTTCGACATAAAAGCGTTTTTAGCGCGGGGTTTTCCTTATAAACTCCGCTGGAATTTTCGTAGAATGTTAAAAAAAAATTGGTATTGTAGTCCAATCTAATACCTAAAGGGTGAGTGTTTAAAAACGCTCATGAGATACATAGGGGTCACTCCAGAAATTCAAGAATTTCAACTACCGCCGTTTCGCTTACTACCAGTTCTAAAAGTTTTTACCCAATAACTGTGCAAAAGTAATTACTATCCTTCTTCAAAAAAATCTTGTTTACAGCCCCATTAATTCTCTGTGTACCAATCGCTCAATAATGGTCCTGAAATGAGCACGAGCAGCACAATAAATTCGGGAACTGCAAGGGCTACCGCTTTCTGCTGCCGTGAAATGTTGTTTGACCAAGTTCAATTGAACTGAGTGATAAATGAATTGATTAAATAGAATTAACCATGTACAAAGTGAATTGACGTAGAGCTAAGGAAAGTTGTGTGTTGCAACGCACCAGATATTTTTTTGATAATTGTAGTACCATTTTAAAGGAATTTATAAGAAAAAATCCCGCTAAAATTGATGTTCGACGAAAACTTTGGTAATTTATTGTGTTGCTCTCGTCATTTTTTCACGGATGATAATTTTAGGGTATAATTGCATTATTGGGAGCTACCAATATAAAAAATCTAATCAACATCGTTGGAGCCGTTTTTGAGGAGAAATATATTTGGTGTTTTGATCACGATCATACCCTTATTTTGGCGTCCCATCGTGACCCGCGGGCTAGATATCAAGTTTGGATATCGGCTCTAACGATTTTGATTAAACTTTCAACTTATCTTTTACTAGTCAGTTCGAAACTTTTCATCTCAATTCATATGTCCATGAAAATATGGTGAACGGAGATATGGCTCTATGAAGCAAAAATCGGTTTTTAACGCTTTTTGGCAAAACGGCTCCAGCAATTTTCACCAAACTCACAGGATGTTTTCAAATAGTTAATATCTTCATATTGTTCTCAATAAATGTTCCTCTGACAGCCCACTGAACATAGATAAAAATGAAAATATGTCGCAAATAACGTTTTTTCGAACATTTCCGTAAATTCCAGGGTAACTACTTCACCAGATGTGATAAATCTTACAGAGCGCCTTTTAGTCACCCATACCCACATTCCATTCTCCATAATTATTTCTGTATATATATGTTGAACGGACATTCCTCAATTAACCATATCCAAGTTAACTCAGAAAAGGAGATTTGTCGAATATTAATTTATCGGTATTCCAATTTTCTCAACAACGGCTCTAACGATTTCGATCAAACATTCGGAGTACTCTCAGCTAACTAGTCCCTACATTTTGTTCTCGATAAATGTTCCTGTAAAAATGCGTTGAACGAAGATATAGCGCCCGCCTATGTAGCTGGTGTTCGAAATGAGTGGCGGAAAGTTGCTACGCACCAGATATTTTTTAATTTATATTATTGATATTTTTTAATTGGTTAACTGGGGGGGGGGGCTTTATTTGGCTTTGCGGATGACCTTGCTTTGATCATTGAGGCGGAATCGCGGGCTACTACACATAATCACGGCTGCTAACAGACGAAAAACGTCTTAAATTACTCACTCGATTACTGACGCAGTACAACCTGACTCGTCTGAAATCTCTTTCCACGCTCGCTCTGGTTTTTGCTCCTTGACTCATTGCCATCGTTATTTGAGTGTGATGGTAGATAAACATTTGAAATGTGAGCAATCCAATCAGAAGGTCTTCTGTCGTCTTTTCTTTTAATAATAAATTTCTTCCCTTGTCTGCCCTGAAAATGACTTGTCATGCTCTATTCTGACCTAGTGCATTACAGTATGGGCTGGGGCATATCAAACTACTTTTAGATCAGTTGAGGTGGCAATGGTATTACGACTTATATTTAGAACTGGACATCGGAGCCATAGCAAACCATTGTTTATAAAAATTGAGATCCCCCCCCCCCTCCACTGACAGAAGTGTCAACTTCCATAAATCCCTCGATTGCATGGCCTCAGGACTAAGCATCACTCGTCTATTATGTTACTGATCCCTCACCCCAAGTATGACTTTCATTTAAGGCACTTTTGTTATTTAGATCCTAGGATTTTTATAGAATTACCTCTAAGCATTAAACTCATTAAAACCAGGTTACCATGTGGAAGATACTGGAACGGTACGGGCTCCCCAGCAAGATTATTAACCTTATAAGGAGCCAATACAAAGGATACGAATGCCGGATCGTACATGAAGGAGCGCTCTCAAACCCCATTAAGATCGAAACTGGGGTGAAGCAGGGGTGTGTACACCAACTCTCTTTATCGTGGTCCTAGACAGCATAATGAGGGCGTCACTTGGAGGGAGAAGACGCGGAATCCAATGGGGATTGCGGGAAAGACTGGAAGACCTGGATTTTGCCGACGACCTCTGTCTCCTGGCTCAGAGTTTTGGCAATCTGCAGGACAAGCTGGATGCTTTGAGCCGAAGCGCAAGCCGTGTTGGCCCTAAAATCAACCTAGACAAGACCAAAGAAATGAGAGTGAATGAGCGGTGCCGGGACCATCTTGTCCTGCAGGGCGGCACTGTGGAGGGGATTGACTCCTTTGCCTACCTGGGAAGCGTGGTCACGAAGGGGGGCGGATCATCGGAGGATGCTAAGAGCCGTATAAAGAAGGTTCAGGTCTATCCAGTTTGGAGGGAAGGAGCCTAACCAGGAGCACGAAAATACGGCTCTTCAACACAAACGTGAAATCGGTCCTGCTGTATGGCAGTGAAACATGGAAAGTCACAGAGAGCATCACTCATCCGCTGCAGACCTTCGTGAACAGGTGCCTACGAAGACGTGGGTATTTGGTGGCCAGAGCACATCTCAAACGAAGAGCCATGGAGAGCCAACCAGCTTCCGATCCGCTTGCAAATTAGGAGGCGGAAATGGAGATGGGTGGGGCACACCAGTGGGGGCGCAACAGTGGAACCCCCAGGGAGAGAGGAGAAGACCCAGGGAGACGCCACGCGAGAAGCAAAGAGGATCGCCGCCAGCTGGAACGAATGGATGACTCTCGTCGAAGCCCTATACTCCGATAGGAGTTAATGGAAATAATAATAATAATTATATAATTAAACTCATTGAAAAATTTTGTCAATTTAAAAAAAGTGTTCATGAGTTTCTTATGCAACAGTATTTGAATGATTTCTCTATTATCTATCTTCCATTACTGAACTTTTTCCATTGATGCATTAATGTGTTTTCTTACTTTTTTGCTATTTTTCTCTACGTCTATAATTGGTTTCTTCGTTTCATTGATCATTAGTATAACGTTTATGCACTATTAATTTACATGCAACTCCTGATCTTCAATTTCCCTAAATTTTGAAGATCAGAAATTGCCAAAATGTTTTTGTTCTTTATATTTATATAAAAAATTACATTTGAAGTATCAAATACTTTACATGTCTTATATATATCGCAAATAAATGGCTTTCTAAAAAAATAAAATTAGTAGAAGCCAAAGCGGACCGAAGCTGAAACCGGTGGGAAGCATTAAGTGCACTTGCGCGAACTCAAACGGCAAGAGCTACAGGAAAAAGGTGAATTAGTCCGAGAGAATGCTCAGGTTGAACATTGAAAATCGAAAGCGGTACAAATTAACCTGTAACTTGAGCTGACCTGGCTCTCGATAAAAATAGTAGCCATTCTCTACCACGAATTTAGTTACTTACGCACCCCAAACTCAAATAACTAACGTAACACAAGACATAGAGTTAACATCTACAAACCGAAATAATACCAAAGAAACGATGCTCAAAATTGATTGAGAATCGAAAACAAAGTCGATTCTAAAGTACAAACAAATTATAAATGAGCAAAAACGGGAGATGAAAGTAAAGTTCTTGGTAACTTTTGAAAAACAACGTGGAGTGACTTACAAGACTCCAGGTTGTGATTAACAACGAAATGAGATGCGAGGTCAGGCAAGAATCTTACACACGCATAAATTATTATTATTATCCGCACCGAGCGATGGTTCCAATATCTCATTGTGGAAAAGTAAGAATAAATAATAAATAAAAGAGATAAGTTGGGTTAATGAAACATCAAACTACTAATTGCAAGAGTCAACAGGAAGCTTGAAGAAATGGACGGACATTGGTCAGATTGTATGAACTTTAGGAAATTAGAAAAATTAGGTGAGGGTTAAGTAAGCAGTTGATGCCAAGGCCATCTCAGACCGTTCTTAATTGGTTGTCGCTGTAGTAAAACGTTGAGAACGATTTCCTTCGTTATCCGTGGCGAGTACTCGATATAATATGGAGATTGACCCGCTCGTCTGGTATTCCAAGTACATATCTATTGTCTCCAGTACGTCGACGGCAATTTCTTTCGACAATCGGTACTGTTCAAATTATTGAAGTCATCAGACCTTTTCCATATCCATCTGGGGCGCCGGATGAGAAAAATCGTCGTCAACTTCTTTCAAAGCGAATTGCAATAAGCGCGCTATAGTCAAAAATATTAAAAAACAGCAAAAAAACCGGTGCGTAGACACACAACTTTCCTCAGCTCTACGTCAACTCACTTGTGTTCGTGGCATTTTCCACTTACTCAATTCATATAAACTTGGCCAAACAACACTTCACGGCGGCAGAAAGCGGTAGCGCTCACAGTTCCTGAATTTATTGGGCTGCTCGTACTCGTTCCCGGATCATTATTGAGTAATTGGTACACAGATAATTAATGAGGCTGTAAACATGATTTTTTAAAAAAAGGATAGTAACCACTTTTGCAGAGTTATTGGAAAATAACTGTTAGAACTCGTAATAAGCGAAACGGCAAAAGTTGAAATTCAGGAATTTCAGGAGTGAGGCGATCATCTTGTTGAAAGCTGTCCATAAAAAAATTTAATAAAAATCGTTACAGCCGTTTTTGAGAAAAAACATTTGGTGTCTTGATCACTATGATAACTATAGTTAGTTTTGTGCGGATTTTGCATATACCCTCATTTTGCCGTGCCATGTTGACCTGAGGGCTAGATATTAAGTTTGAGCTGATTTGGTTCAGCCGTTTTCTCTAAAAACACGTACACGGGCCATTTTCCCAAATAGTGTTTTCTGGACTCAGTAGGGTCTAAAACGTAAAGATGTGAAGAGTTTACATAATTTTCCTTTCAACTTCGTAGAGCCAAGGAAAGTAAAAACAGTTTACCGCCTTGTTACTAGCGCTTGAACTGAGATGTACACTTGATGTGACTAACCGCGTGCTAACTGCCCGAGTTTGGACGATTCATTTTGACCGCGATTTGGCACTGGTTAAAGCAAATCGAAGATGATGAAATCGATTTGAGCACACAACAGCGGTGAGGACTGGTTAATGAGCGTGGCTTACAAAGTTGATAAAATCGGCCCTTAGTTACGAACTCGGTACAACGTAAGATCGCGCTTTACGTACAAACCAGCAGCGTTTCAAATGCTGGAATTTATTGGTCTACCGCTACTTACGCCACGATCTTTGTTGGTGACAATTAGGTAATTTATGTTAGTCAGTTAAAGAATCGACGAAAATCGTAAGAAATCGATTTTAGCGAAGTGAAATGATACTTGTACTCTCGGAAAAATTGGGGTGGTAGTCAAATCAGCTGCCTGCTGGACGAAAGTTTAATAACGGCCATAAGATTATCGAAAGCTACACCAGAAATTCTGGAATTCAAACTACCGTCGACTCTTTGACCAACCGACGTCAATTACCTACTCGTTGATCATTAATAAAGATCGTCGCATTAGTAGCTAAGTAGGTTTGTGATGAAAAAACCGCCTCTCGGGGCGATATTTTTGATAATTTATTGCGCTGCTCTCGCTATTTCCCTACTAATGGTGATTTTGTAGTGCCGTTCTGTGGAGCTATCCACAGCACATTTAATTAAGACTTTAGGAGCTCATGATTATAACTATAGGACCTATAAACTATGGACTCATACTTTCATTTTGGCGTGCCACGGTGATCTGCTGGCTAAATATCAAATGTACGAGTAAGTCGATTTGATTCCGCCGTTTTCTCTCAATAGCGCTCGTTCAAAGCCTTTTTACTGTCCTTGGCTCTACGAAGTAGAAAGGAAAGTTATGTAATCGGCTGAAAAAAAAAATTTTGAGTTCTCTTCAGATCTTTACGTTTCAGCCCCCCCTGAGTCCGAAAAAAACTATTTGGGAAAATGGTCTGTGTGTATGTGTGTCTGTGAACGATTTTTAGAGAAAACGACCGTATCAAATCAGCTCAAACTTGATATCTAGCCTGCAGGTAACCATGGGACGCCAAAATAAGGGTATGAACAAAATCCACCGAAAGTTAACTATAGTTATCATAGTGATCAAAACACAAAATTTTTTTTTTCTCAAAAACGGCTCTAACGATTCTGATTACATTTTTCATATTGATAGCTCTCAATAAGGCAATTATACCATAAAATTCCCATATGTGGGAAAATGACGAGAGCAGCACAATAAATTATCAAAATTGTCGACGAAAAGCGTTTGTAGCGCAGTTTTTTCCTTATAGACTCCGCTAAAATGCTACTAGAATGTTTAACAAAATTGGTATTGTTTTCCAATCCAATACCTACAGGGTGAGTGTCTAAAAACGCTCATGAGATACATGGGGCTCACTCCAGAAATTCCCGAATTTCAACTACCGCCGTTTCGCTTACTACCAGTTCTATACGTTTTTACCCAATAACTCGGCAAAAGTAATTACTATCCTTCTTCAAAAAATTTGTGTTTACAGCCTCATTAATTATCTGTGTACCAATTGCCCAATAATGGTCCTGCAATGATGCTGTGAAGTGTTGTTTGACCAAGCTCAAATTAACTGAGGGATAAATGAATTGATTAAATAGAATTAGCCATGTACAAAGTGAATTGTTGTAGAGCTAAGGAAAGTTGTGTGTTGCAACGCACCACATATTTCTCCAATCGTATTTTTTGGGCACGAAAGCTTTCAAAACGTCAAGACCTGAAGGCAAATAACAACAACAAAAAGTCAGCCGATTAGGTAACTGTACTTCCTACTCCGTACGGTTAAGGAAATTAAACCCAGTTTCTTCGGATCTTGAGCTTTCGAAATATTTTGAACTATTCAATTTCCGTTTTCGTTAAATAGTTCTGTGAAAATTTGGTGAACCACGCAAAAAGAGTTTTTTGTTCTTAACTTTTCGGAAAACGACCCTTAACGATACACATCATACACACACGACCAAAATGGATCAAAAGTTCGTGTAAAACTGAATGAAAAACAAATTTGATTAGTTGCTTGAGTCACAAAATCGCTATTCACGTGGGGCTGTGGAAAGTTTCACACCTGATATTTTCATTCAACGCTGGGGCCAGTATTCTTGGAAAATATGTCTATAATGAAAGAACGGCTGGTGCCCATGGAAAGTTAAATCACGCGCGCGTTTCTGAAGACTTAGATTCTTCAAATCCACACCCTGCGCTAAGAACGTCCACTCGTAATTCCACTGAACGGAAGAAGGTCTACCTTGCCCATATCTCGCACTGCCTCTCATCTCACTCCAACCACCCGTTAGTTCGACTCGTCACGCTGTGCCAATCGCCTAGTGTCGCCGAGAAAATGTCGATTTTCGTTGTTCCCTCGTAGCCAGGTCGCGTTTCGTAACGTTTACTAGTATTTTTCGATGTGTCTCGGAGGTGCTCGACAAACATTGTCGTTTCCTTGATTGTTGAATTAGCCACGTTATATTCATAATATTGTTGGACGTGTGATAAAACAGAATAGGTCACAATCATGCTGAGCAAAAGAATAATAAACCGTTGTCTAATAACTTGCAGCGTTTTTTAAAACTTATTTTACACTTGCATGACTGAAACGACTCCTAATTGAAATAGTATGATATTTGTGCTCGTTGGGACTAAATTAATTTCGAACCAAGCTATTGAAGTTGCAGGGAGTCGCTTAACTCAAACTAACCGAAAGCAAGAATCACACTTTATTTCATTGCTGAACCAGTAAAATACACTGCAGTCTGAAGCCAATATATAAAATTTGTTGCTTCAATTAAGAATTAGTTTAGATCGTGGCTAATTCGTTTTTTTAACAGACTTTGGTCTGAAATAAAATAAAGATTAGTTTAAAAAAGTCAATTTTTGGAATTTCAGCTTCGCCGGTTTTCGAAACAATTTTTGAATTAATCATAATCCACAACGAATTCTACATTTGTGTGTGTAAACACAATATTAAACGAGTAAAACAGAAAAATAAAAGAAGATAGATATACTGTTTATTTCACTCAATCAGGAAAAGAATAAACGGATACAAATATATTATAATAATGAACCGTACTGCGCGAGGGTTGAGAGAGAGAAAATTCTGTATCCAGTCGCTATTAAGAAATAGGGCTATATAGACGAGGGGCTATAACAGCGCCTGCGAGACGCTTGAAACAACAACTGTTAGAAGCTGCACGTTGTTATAAACGGAATGGGAAACTGATTTGATTAGTTTATGCAGAATCGCTGAATGCAAGTGGTGCCAAGGAAAATAGTGCGTCGCTACAGATATTTTTAATCGATTTCTCGAATATTTTACAGTTGTTCGAGTATTTCTGTTCGATTCCGGGTCTATTTATGTTGCAGTCGTGACAACTTTTAACGCGACTCAACTTTTTGTTGTTTCAACGAGTTTCGGTATCCCAATTAATTTTTTGCTCGTTAGTCCGATTATTCCCCTCGAATTCCTAGCTATTTTAATTCGTTTTCTCAACTATAGTTATCGTATCGTCCAATTATTTGCTAGAATTTTCTATTTCCGTTTAACGGTGGCCCTACTATTTTTATGTAGCTTTTCTCCGTCTTTTCTCTCACTCGAGAACTTGTTCTCTATTTCCTCTATTATTTGTTTCGGTCTCAGAGAGTCAGTCCTCCTTCGACTCTTTTTAACACGATGTTTCAACTACCTTTTCGCTTATTCTTAACCAGTAGCAAATGCATATTGGGGGTTAACGCGATCAAGTTACATTTTTAGTAAGAAAGGCATTGGTGAAAACTGCTTAGAAATTGATCGATTTTTTTCTTATAATGCACGTTACACGTTACATACATCTGAATATCTTTCGTCAAAAATTATCCGCTTTCGAAGAAGTTTCAAGTATTGCCCCTCGCGATAAGTTGGTAAATTATGACAAAATTACCAGAGGGCTATTTCGGGGCCCCCTAAACTGCATTACGTTAGAAAGTACATCTGCAAAGAATTTTTCTCCCTCGCAGGTGCCTGCAGGAGGCAATTGGGGAGCTCCTAAGATAAGATGTTTCCCTTTATGCCGCAGAATGAACCATTTCGACGATAAACTACACATTTGTTTCTGGGAGCAAAACTTTTGTCTAGCATGTGGGGTATAAGGTGAAAGTGATGGCCATCTAGATGCCCCAACTCTTTTGGTTTATTATTCATTCTGAATAATAACCCTATGTTTTCGGTAACGAAAAATGTTTTACAACCCCCCCTCAAAATTTGATACTTTACGTTTCAAGACTTGGAGATTCCAAATTTGCAATGTCCGTCCGCCGTCCGGGCCGTTTTGTGCCTTTAACGTGGTCTAAAAAATTCGTTCTTTCGCCCAAAAATCCAATTTGGTATCTAGTTGTGCCCGCCATCTCGGCAATCCGATCGGACGAAGCCCGTGGTTGTAATGGGCAAAAAACGGTTAAAAAAATTAACGAAACGCAGTACAACGCGGGAGCTACAGCGTTTCGTCGTTTGAACTCCCTCCCTCCCGCCCGTCTCATTGAAAAAGCAACTGCGCTCGAGGCTTGCTTGCCTCCCAACGACGCCGCCACTCAACTCCCCTTTCGCCTTTCGCTTCGAGCGCCCCTGTTCCAATTTCCCCGACGTTTTGGTTTTAATACGATTCAATTTTTTTAGATTCTTTCGTTTCATTCACATTTTGGTTTTTTTCATGGATTTTTGGTTAAATTTTGATATTAGTATTTAGCGTGCATGTTTTCATATTAAAATTCAGTTTTTTCTATATACTTTCGTTTTTTTTTGTTTATTTTAATATTACGATTCAGTTCTTTTCAACCTTTTTTTGGGTTTCATTATGATATTTTTCTATGCTGAATCGAGCAGGATGGGTCTCGGAGCAATAATGCTAGGTCAAGCTGATTATCCGAATAATAAAGTGTTGTGTAATAATTTGCAGGGTTTTTTTGACCTTCAATCTGCTTTCAGCTTCCAGTAGATTTTAGCAATCTGATTTCGACCTTCAAAAATGGTGAACTGCCATTACCAAGCAATTGACACAGTTTTCTTATCTTAGAGCTAACTGAAAGATGTTTTAGTTTTTTTACTTGATTGTTTCGGGATTTTTAACGTCATCCATCTTTAGATTCATGCATCAATTAGCTTTATTCATTCAATTAAGCTGAGTCTATTTTCGCATAATATCAATCACCTAAAGATATCACGAATTTGGTTTTATTTCATGGTAAGTCTATGTTCATTAGTTTGATCGCTAACTTAGTACATGTTTTTTCCCACTTGGCTAGAGTGTAGATTTCAAAACCAGCCATTTGCACACATCTTACTGCTCTTAGACATTGCTAAATGGAAGCTGAATTGCCTTCCATGGTTCTATGAGGTGGCCTGAAGTGAAATCACATATTTTCCACGCGACGAGAATATTTTATGAAGGTAAATGGATGGCTTAGGTTTTATAGCTTGAATTGTGCCAGAGCTCGAGTTCTGATCACGATGAATTCATCCAGACTGCAGTGATTGTAGTGGGGGGTTTAGAACGAGTACTCCATTCCTGGGTTTCAAAAACGAATCTTATTGAAAAAATGGATCAAGAGAATATCCTTGAAGTATATGTCCAATAGGTCTGTCTAGGAGAGTGTGACAGAAGGTCATGGAGTAGGCGAAATTTTACTTTGAGGTAAAGAAGATACAGAAACTGTTAGCTAACTTTTCTCTCACCTGCTCTACCATCCTCCAGTATCCTAGGGACTACAAACATAAACATGTGACGTACACAGTACACTGCAATGTCCGAACTGGAAGTTATCTGAAAACTATATTGAAAGCACCATGCCCTATGAGAAACTGGACAGTGGTAAAGATAATAGCTGTCAGATCACCCATTCGCTAGTTATTCACAGTGGGATACCAGTTCATTTAGAGTGTTTGATCACCACTATGATAATCTCTAGTGATTTAAACTCTGCTTTGATTCTAAGAAAAGTGGAGGGAGGAATATCTATAGAATTCTTAATCCTACAGGGTCAGTTTATGTATGTTTGGATTAAATAGAGTATCTGCTGTACATTTGTCTCACTGCAGGCTTATTTTGCTCACTTTATACGTTTTCAGAGCTCTTTGTTTCTACAAACTCATGCCACTTTTTCGATTCAGTAGTGGAAGGCCTCCTTTTTTTTTTTGGAGAAAGCCTTTTTTTTTTAATTCGCTTTTTCGTCATAATAATGGGTCATTGATATACTTTTGTTTTCTACTCGAAGGGGTTCACTTCATTCAGGTCTAAATGCACATTTTTAGACATAAGCAGAAAACTAAAGTTAACGTACCTGTTAGGTGAGTCCGTCTCCTCTGGCTGGTGAGTTACTGTGGGCAAGCGCTTTCGATGTAAAGACATCATCGTCTGGCCGTTAAGTCAGTACTCCCTTTCACCTTTCTCTTTGTATATAAAGACCACGACCAACTGACTGACTCCAGTACTGACTTAACGGCCAGACGATGATGTCTTTACATCGAAAGCGCTTGCCCACAGTAACTCACCAGCCAGAGGAGACGGACTCACCTAACAGGTACGTTAACTTTAGTAATTTGCCTACTGGCGGACACAACCCAATTTCTTTAATAAGCAGAAAACTTGCAAGATCTTTCACAGGCCAATGGGTCGTGCCTAATTTACTGGTCTGCTGCGTATCAAGGGGAGGCTCTAGCATGATATGTGCAGAACACGTAGCCACTATCAAAACTGTCAGACACAGAGGGTTATTTCATGTAACTAGAGTCAGTCATCTACGCCTGCTGGAGGAAACCAGGAGCCACACCAACCATCTTGGAAACGCTAAAATTTCCTTTGACTTGAATATATGCTCCAGAAGATTGGAACAACCTACCAGGAAAAAGAAATACAGTTCAATTCTGTATTATTCTGTCAACTTAAAACTGAGGAAATAGCCTCAAGTATCAAGTACTGGACTTGCATGTCACACTGGCATTGGCTTTCCCATTTACATTGATTCATGCGCAAGGTGAACAATGAATGTGTAAAGAACCAAAAAAACACACAGGGTCAAACCAAGTGTCACAATTTTATTTACAAAATGTACACAGTCAATCACATTGGTTTGAACAACCTCGTTTGTGATTAAAAAATAACAAACCACCAAAATAATAATCATTTGCTGAACATATACCGTAACTACAAAATAATAAATGGGTGCTAGCAGCATTACAACTTTGATCATACTCAAGATATAGAAAAGAGTTATTCAAGAATTACAAATGAGAAGTTTAGTGAGCAACTCAAGGTGTGTTCTACATAGCCCAACTAAAGCTATGGGAGCCTTCACAAACGGCTTACTGTTCAACCTTGTAAAACAACAAAATCCAAACGAGAATAAATGTAATATTAACAAACCAATCCATTTCATCAAGTAGTTTTGTAAATGTACCAATTATTAACTCTTTCATCAGATTTCATACTTTCAGGTAGAACGCAAAACAATTCGTTCAAACCCAACCGACATTTATTCAAGTTTTCCCCATGAAGACTGATTGTATTGATTCTGTATAACGCTCAAATATAGCATTACAAGCAGTCATTACCATGCATTCTTATGGGCAATCCCCCAAAATGAAACATACACAAAGATGCTAAACGTTATAACACGAGACTGCACCAATTCGTTCTATCGCTCCCTGATATAAGGAGATGTTAACACTTTTTTTGGTGGCAGCAATACTAGTAAAAACCCAGTACAATATTACACAATGGTTTATTATTCTCTTGGACAGTTCGACCTAGTCTCACACTTCCAAGACCCATTCCATTCGATTCAGCATATAAAAAATACCAGTAAAGCATACAAAACATGACCTGAACGGAACAGTGAAAACTAAGTATTCCAGGCGCCTGTAGGCAATTGGCACGACGCGGAGTACAAACGATGGAACGATTTCATTCGCTGTAGTTATTATCCAGCGAGTTCTTTCAATTAGTAGACTTTGGCTCAGTAAAATTACACGGATTTCACTAATTTCTGTCCAGCCCTGAGTCATGAGAAGTTGAACTTCTACCTAGCTTACTTCCTTACAAACAAAAAATTGGTTCCAGACCTAACTCTGCAGAATAGTAAAACGAAAAGTCTTTCTGCAAGTTTTGTGTCGGGAGAGAATCTTAATTGAGGCAAATACATCTAGAGGACTTTTCTTCTTCTCTGTCCAGCAGTTGGGCAGATAATGATTAGGGAGGCTAGTTGGAGTGCAGTTGATAAGTTCCAGCAGCCGGTTTTACAAGAGAAATGCATAATTCTTATTAAGATTGAATTGCTGCATGCTTGACTCCAGCCGAAAGTAATGTGCGAGACAGTGCCAAGTCCCAAGATAACCCTCACACTACCAATTTGATTTAAACCACACTTCCACGCAGTATGTGGTCTTACAAAAAAGTTTTCTCCGCCTAATTATGAGAATCATTTTAGCAATTGCATATTTGATGGTTACAACACTGGCTATTCCTTTGACCAAATACCAAAAACTTCGGTATTAGTGGTGGAGCTGTGTAATCAATGATAAATATCCATAACAATAGCTGCCTATTTGATCTACATTCAGGATTCAGTAAGGTTCTAATGGGCGATCTCTAATTACTACTAGCCCAAACAGTATCGTAAGGATTCAGTGGGTGAAAACCAATTACGTCAGTGAGTTTTGAAATGAAAAAATACTGCACAACCGGTATTGTTGAATTTGGCTCCCATTCACAAATTCATGGATAAACAACGATAATTGGGAAATTTGGATGAATTTACTAGTACTACAGGAAATAAAATACTGCTCATAATGTGCACAGTATATACCATAAATGTACTAGGAACAATTCACCGCCTCATCCCATTGATGAGTCTCTTACACATTTTGCGAGTTAATTTATAATGGTGACATTCACAAATATTCAATAATACATCGATCAAACTATATAGTGTCTGTTATATTTTGACCATCATGAAACTAAAAACAACAAAATGTCCACTTTTTTACATTCTATAACAAACACACATTGTGACTAGTAAAGAAATTGGCTCAAAACAGGTGCTTTTCTTTTGTTTTAAACCAAATTTAAGAGTGAGTTGATACTCAATGCATATTTTCCAATGTAGACACATGTGACCTAATAATGCCAATCACACTAATATGCGTATCTTAATGTAACAATCATTCAAACCAGAGGTTTGATCAAAAAGATACATTCACCACGTATTTAAAGAACAATTGTAAAACGTAGATCTGTCCAGGGGTGATAAGTGACATGTTTCCCCCTACCAGCCTTTCCTACATAAATCATGACTGACATGACGAGGCTGAACATGTTTTAACAGCTCATGAACAAATTAGCGATGAACATTGATTTTTGAAACATTATTTTGGCATACTGCAGAAGCATGTAATATTAAGTAGTAGTTTTTTAATCAAAGAAGTTGAGTGATACAAATTTTACCTGCAACAATAGAAGATAAACCAAAACATGAACATCCTCATCCCTAATGATGGGAAAACATGGAAGTCATGTATCCCTGAGTTGGTACTGAAACTCCTCATGCCAAATGAGGAGTTGTAGAACAAAGACAAACACGACCCTACCGAACTATAGTTATTCAGATTTTCTGGGAATACTCCATCACTCTAAAAACAGTGGGGTGGTTAATGAATGAAAGGGAAGATATACCCCCTGGCTCCTATAAAGGGTCTAGTGACTATAGCTAAGGGGATCAGGATGAACAATCATATTCCAAGGAGGAAACAATGGTTACTAGTTCAGAGCAGTAGGCTACTGCCACTTTGCCTACTGAGCAATGAGCTCTTCAAGAACTCTTATTAAAATCAACAATTGTCAAATTTTCTGGGATTCGTGCAACCTCCTGATGTAAATCTGTAGTAGTTTGTTCATTCCAAGAACAGCACCTAATGATATGAGTACTTCTATTGAAAGGTACCTACTGACTGTATTTTAGTGGATTTGGACGAAGAATAGTGTTCTGATGAGCCAATGGATCGTGTTCAGGGCTCAGAGTTATTAAGTTTGTACCAATGTCAGTGGCTGTCAAAGAATTTGATCTCCTAGTTATGATCAACATTTTCGGAAAATCTCAAGACTGAATTGAATTAAACTTGAAGTTTATGCCGACAACTTAAAATTAATGAGAAATATACAATCACACTTGAATGTTATTTAATCCAGCTTATCCATACTAGTCTCTATAATAAATATTTGCATAATAAATGACACCCCAAAATTATTTTTCACCATCTAACAAGAAACAAAACTATTCAACAAGAAACAAACACAAAATATATGTACAAACATGATTAACAAATACTTATTGAAAAGAGACATTGAATATGAATTTCATGACAAAATTGACAATCATTGGGTTCCCAACAATATTGCAAATCAAAAATTTTACCATTGCAAATATTAATAGTTGAATCACTCAACATCAAGTGTTACTGCTGTCATTTATGGAAAATACAGGAGAAGCCACACCATTTGAGACAGCGAGAAAATTAGCATTACTTATCTAATGACACTTTCATGATCGACAACATAAGTGACACAAAGTGTAACAAGACAGACGTAAAATGTATCAGACTATGAAAACCCAATGTGAATGCACCTGTTGGGTGTACTGTCTTTACATAGGAAGCCCCCCCCCCACCGTACACTAACAGCCAGGGAAAACTGACTCACTCAACAGGTGGATTCACCTTGACCATACTTCTAGTGGCAAACCTAACCAAAACCCCCCTTCAATAACTGTTTCTAAAGGTTCATGAAATCTTCCTAAAGGCACAAGATGTGAGAATAATAGAATCATTCATACTTTCTGCCTCATTTGCGGGTATACTTTCATTTTATGGGATTTGGTAATAGTGCATGGAAATATACATTGGTGTTGCAGGAAGTGGCTTTCAAGGATTTCATGGAATTTTCCCCGGGCTCCAAATCACAACAAATAACATAGGTAGTAAAACGATTCCCCTCAAAAAGAAAGCATGACAAGCATGAGCTTTCTTTTCGATAAAAGGCTCCATTGTTTTGCATAAATTCTGGAGAGCTTCACCATCCAATGCATTAAGAAATATGACGTGATGGAACTAACAATTTGGCACGTGTACTATCATGGCCGGTGTCTTCTCTTGTTTTATCCTCGTGCCAATTCATACACAGCTTGCTGCACATACTTATATTAATACATGTATATATACGTGGAATCAGTAGACTAAGCAGTCAACTGATCTGACATGATATATGTGTGATTTTTTAGTGAGTCATCATGATCAGGATGCTGATATAAATAGGGTAACAGATAACAATGATAGAAACATGTTGGTAGAAGACAAAATACCAATTAACCAAAACGTTTCAACACAAAAATATCAGGCAGTGAGAAAGAGCCTTAATTGAGTTATATCGCCACTCTCATTCAGACGATTATGTCATCATCAGTAATAAACTAACATAACACATAAAGACCAATTAGACTTAGACTGAATTTTAATAATTTCTTTCATTAGTTGTCTGACAGTAATTTAGTTTGTATGAGAAAAGGGCAATTTACTGGAATTTAATGACAAAGATTGCGAAATGTGCATATGGATGTGAGACGTTGTGTAAATTCTAAGGCCTTTCTTCTTCATATGTCGACAGGAAAGAGTGTAGGTAGTACTGACTAGGGAACCAACATTTCTCACCGTGGTGACTGCCCTCCTGCTGCATCAGAGTTACTTGAGCCAGAAAGTAACGCAAATATTGCCACTGGAACTATGTACATCCACTGGAAACATGAGTAAATCACCAGAATATAATTTCTTCTTGAAAATTGAGACTCGAGACAATGCTACATGAGACAAGATGTTATTAAGTCTAAAATAGCGTTGAAGGCCCTTGGCACAATCACACCAGCACAAACGAGAAAGTACATGATGGGAATATTACGGTGAAGTATGACATCCTGTATGGAGAAGTCTTATACAATGATGGTACAAGTAGAACTTGCATGGGGTTCCTGTGTTTCGTTAAATCGGAAACAAGTTTCTTCCTTTTTTTAATTTTCATCAGCCTTACAAAGCAAGTAGAAAACATCAGGCGCAATGCGTCGCACAACTATCTAAAGCTCGACATAAATTCAATGGGTTTTGCTACTAATTCAATTCATTTTTCACTCAGCTCATGTGAACTTGGCCAAACATAACTTAATGGTGGTAGAATTAGAACTTATAATTCTATAATTTATTATGATGCTCCTACTTGCGCCACAACCATTATTGAGCACAGAGAATCAATGAGACTGTAAACATGATTTTGTTGAGAAGGATAATACTCCCTGTTCCAGAATTATGGAATAACAACTATAAGAAATGGTAGTAAGCGAAGCAGTGAAAAGCTCTTATATATCTTACAAGTGTTATCAAACACTCATTGTAAAGGTACTTGACTGGACAACAACATCCGTTATTTTGAGGATTCTAGTACCATGTGAGTGGAGCTTATAAGGAAAAAACTGTGCTAAACCCGATTTTTGCCAAAATTTTGAGCTACTCTAGTTTCTTTCCTGCCTAGCTAGGCTTGCTGTGCTTGAGGGTAGATAAACCCAAAATCAGCCACAGTGCGTGTGACATCCCAGCCAGATGCTTGCAAATCCCAGATTGAATGGGAGTCTGAATGTATGCACAAACAACATTATGTGGGAGGCCTAGCCTAGTATAAACACCAGAGTGCACCATCCCATCAAGACTTATTTGTTTTCAGACGGTCAACATCCCAAAACCCAGGTCAGCTTTGGAAACAAGTATGTCTGTGGCTTCAGTGGAGCCTTGGCAACTTTCTGAAGATAATTATTAAGGTTCACACAGCTTCCAGCTGAGGAGGATGCACCGAGAATCTACACCCCAAGGTACCACCGCAGCATATCAAGAACGCCTCTAGCTGGGACCCAAGATTTGCCAATGATAAAACCTGCATCTACGACCTTCACACTCCCCTGTGAGGAGGATGACACCATCCATGAAGGCTAATGCTCCAACCCACACACCTGGGGTGAGATCAGACCCTACTTCTTGAGGCAGCTTACCTAGCATAAGATTGAAACTCCACAGACAACCTCACACACACACACCAAATAGAACGTTTTCCCAAATAGTGTTTTTCAAACCAAGTAGGCCTTAAAACACTAAGATCCGAAGGGAACTCAACATTTTGCTTTCAGCCAATTACATAACTTCCCACTATACTTCATAGAGCCAAGGAAAGTAAAAATGTTGACTTTTCATCATATCTGTAAATTTCAATGTCTCTTGAGTGCAAAAAACAATGGCCAGTGAACAACCTTCAAAAACGATGATTACACCAAATCAGCTAAACTTGGATATTCAATTTGACAATAAAAAGGTAATACACTATTTTCATCAGGGGAAAAATGAGTACAGCAGCACAATAAATTATCAAAATTTTCACAAAAATCGAGTTCAACAGTTTCTTCCTTATGAATAGCCCTAGCTCATACGATATTAGCATTCTCCCAAAAATCACGATGGTGGTCAAATCAGCAACGGCACAATGACTGTTCAACAACAACTATGAAATAAACAGGAACCTACCACGAAATACCACAATTCAAACTAGTTCATATTAACTGAATGTAAAACAGATTGGATTGGTTACTGTAGTGACAAAAATATTTTAGTAGACAAGGAATAGAATCACTTTCCATCATGATATTCAGTTTCTTTACTATTTTAGGTTTTTCTGACTAAGGAAGAAAAACGCAGCTTTTTTAGAGCCAATTACAATCTTTCCCTCCACCTGCAGTTTGGGCTGAGGACAGTATATCAATGTCATTGTTCCCAATCCTGTGCAGTGTTATAGTTCTTTTCATTTTTCAAAACATTTTTCAAGCGTTCCTTGTGAGATTTGTCAAGAGAATCCCGATTTAGAATAAAATATTGGAAAATTATCAGGGTATATATTCGACGCACATTAATTGTCAGATTCACTGAAATAATCGCGATATCATGTCTCCAATAAGCATCATCGCCTAGTCCATTATCGACATCTCAAAAAGGATCAACCTTTTGACTGCAAGCTTCTTATGGTCTTGATTCGTTCTCTCCTTTCTTTGTTCTCCACTCTTGGCCTCTGTTCAGCTTTGTGGCACTCTAATTCTAATCACCATCCTATTCGAGTTGCTACACTATTTCTGCTATTTTAGCTGTAGTCCCCTTTAGTTTAGGCCCAAAGATGTAGGAAAGTTACCACTACATGATCACTATTTGTGTCCTAACAAGCAAACTAGGAAGTAATTCATATTAAGTTTTAAGAAGTTTAATTTCCTTAATTTTTAATTTTGTGATACTGGATTTCTCAATTGCCGTGCACCCTATTAATGTAATTTCAAGTAATATATTAGTTGTATTCCGTGGTTCCTACCTGCGTAAGTTTCACTCATATTCAGCCTTCATTCTACCATGTGTCATGCTTTCTGTTCCATTAAATTTGGGCAAAACAGGGTATGTAGACATAATCTAGAAAGAAATCAGCTTTGTGGATAAATACTTACGTATTTGGCCACAAATGATCGGTTATCTTGAGTAGCTCCTCTTTCCTTGGCCTCTCGTTCTTTATCCAATCGGTTGATGTACGTAGCAGTATCTGGCCTGTTAGGACAATTACACATTACTTATAGTAGGGCATCCAATTATATAAAAGGGAATGCTGATGCGCAAAGCATCACATTATTTTCATTACCCCATAAACCTAGTCAGCTTCACAATACCTTCCAGAAGGAGACCTAGCCAAGCACAGTTGAGCTAATGTAATGGGGAAAGTACATAAATGAGGATGGGGAACCCAGTGGCAAGCCCCTTCCCTCCCACAACCATTTGCCAGAGCACCAGTAACCCACCCTGAAGGGAAGCAAGGACTTCCAGCCTGACAGTCCACTAACAGAAATCCTGTACCCCTCTAAGGTGTCAATATCAACACCAGGAGATTGGTGATGGCAAGGGGTACCAGCTCTGACTAAACCACAGCTACGCTGTTTAAGGCCTACAACACACACAATTTCTTTTTCAGCCGATTACGTAACTAACCTTTCTACTTTGTAGAGCCAAGGAAAGTAAAAACCTAATTTCGGCACATTGTCTGTGTGTATGTGTCCATAGTTCAATGTGCGGGAGAACGACTGAATCGATTGAGCTGGTTCTTTTTTGTTTTGTTCGCTATTTTTTGTAGGCACCAAAATAAGGTTATAAGCGATGTATCAAAAACTAGGGTTTTTCCATTTACTCAAAAATGGCTCTAATGATTTTGACTAAACTTACAAATTATCTCTACTAGTTAGTATAAAACTATGAAGCAAAAATAAGTTTTATACGCTTTTTTGCAAATCAGCTTCAACGATTTTAACCACTCACAGGATGATATCGAATAGTTAATACCTATTGTTCTCAATATATGTTCCTCTGACAGTCCATTGAACAGACATAAAAATGATAATGTGTCGAAAATAATGTTTTTTCAAACATTTCCTTAAAGTCCGGGGTAACTGCTTCACCAGATTCTATCAATCTTACAAAGTGTCTGTTAGCCACCTATACCCACATTTCGTTCTCTGTAATTATTTCTGTATAAACATGTTGAACAGAAATATAAGCCAAGTTAACTCAGAAAAGAGGATTTGTCTTATATTTATTCATCGGTATTCCAATTTTTTCAAAAATGGCTGTCGGGGCTGTTTCCTTATTTGATGACTGTTCCTAAACCCTCGACGAGGGTTATATCAGTCATGGAAGTTGCGGTTTCGCTAATATGCAAGAGGCTGGCCTCTGCAGCATCCACTGAACTCAGACCTGTGGAGGTACGGCAGGTATTAGGTCGTTAGCCAGTCTCCTGGTAGAGAGCTATTGCCCGTGCGTTACCGCGCGGAGGTAACCACCTGAGGAATCCCGTACCGTCGGGGAGGAGTTCTTACTCTGGTTTTCCACCTGATCTAACTACGGCTGTCGATTTCAATCAAACGTACGTAAGACTCTCATCTAACTAATTCCTACATTTTGTTCTATACGGGTTTCTGTAGAAATGCGTTGAACGAAGATATAGCGCTCTCATATGTCGCTAGTGTTCGGACTTACTGGAGTGACAGAAAGTTGGGTGTTGCTACATACCAGATATTTTTTTACATGACTGCAGTACTTTCCTTACCTTTTCGGTAAACTAAAAATACACACATTGTCACTGTTAGCTGTAAACTCTGCCACAACACATTTCCACATCCAGAAATATTCAGCATCACATCCTATATCCTACCACAACAAATACTCAGTACTATGAATTATGATGGTATATCCGGGAAATGTCATTATTTCAATATAACAAGTACTACAGTTAATTTAGAAAAACCAATTCTCATCACTAGGTCGAAATATGCTAACAGGACGCCCTAATCCAGTTCTATCTGAAAATATTTATAAATGTTATATTGACTAGTTGAATACAGTCTGTAATTTTGAATCATATCATTAAAAGTATTATATTGAAGGTTTTTTTCAGGAACAGAGAAATGAAGTTAGGTATTGATAACTTGAATATTTTTAGTAGGTTTTATCTAGATAATCAAAACCATTGTTGAGGAAATGGGGAAATCCCACCATTTTGGTTTTACCTATAGTAGGGAAAATACTATTACCTTATTTTCATGATTCAAAAAATTACAAACAAAACGAAGATTCAATTGGATAAACTTGTTCAATTGTTATCTTGCCAAGTTGACAGTTTAGTATTCTAAGTTAAGAGAACTCAAAAAGTATCATTGTTGAGAAATCAATTGTTTAGCTGATTGGAATAAATTTGCTACCCTTAGCATTGAGTAAAGTAACAATACTATTCTAAATAATAGTAATAACGAATAATCATTAATACTGTATTTCAACAAATAAGTCATTCTCAGAAAAATAATATTTGTGTACATCGTGATAATCCAGGAAATTAAGATTTTAATGTAATTTGATAGTATTTATCGCAACATTGAGACCAGAAACAGGAACAATTCAAGGAACATAGATTGGGACAAACTAACGGAGGTGGTTTGGTCATTCTAGGTCCTCATCTATGAATAACTTAACATGTACATCTAATACTGGAATGTTGAAATCGTACACTGGTGCAGACTCAGGCGATTTGAAGATATAATGAAGATCAAGGTTTTTCAAATCAATTTCGTGCTCAGTCGTGTAGCAATTGGTAGTTGGAGAAACAGTAGCTCCAATAACTGACCCGGTATGATCAAGATTCACACTCAAAATACCAGGTGATTGAAGTAGTGAACACTGAAACCAAGGTCAACAAGGTTTGATTAGGAAACACATTTTTGGTACAATCACTGAGCCAAATAGGTCTGGAACACAGTGAAAAATAAATTACTCATCTGCACATCTAAATACACAGTAATAACTTTAATATAACATACCTAAACTTACAGTAGTAAATATAAGATATTGCGTTCAAAAAGGCCTGGAACGTAAAAATTAAGTATTATATTCAATAAGATATATCTGATTGAACACCCCATTGAACATAACTTTAGCATTTACCATCAGTTGAATAACTCTAATCAATCATAATCATGACAAACTCAAATTTTTAAAATGAAATATCATCAGAAAAGTTAAGGGCCATAGAAATATTTAGCAATCTTTTATTTTTCTAAAATGATTTCATTGCTATGAGTTATGAGTCAATTGAGCCATACCCCAGCACAACACCAACCTGGGACTATTTATCACATCAACAGGTTGGATCAAGGATACCTACTGGCATTTCAACTCAATCTCTATACTGTTTTGTACAACACGCACGAGGAACGTACTGATACATAATGGCTAATCTAGGTGTAATTGGAACAGAATTCTATTCACAATCACGCAGAGCATAACAGAAGCGCAGGCAACAACAGACGCCTCGAGAGAGCAAGACTTTGTTAAAACTGATGTTATCCTGAACATCACAAGGTTTGAAAGCTCACTCCGCAAAAACCCTGGCTTGGCCAACACTTTTTCACCACAACCTCCACAAGGTTCAAAAGTCTCTTAGTCTGTGGATCTGATGCCCTATTGTTCTGTCAGTATTTGAAGTCCTGGTTTAATTGTAGGCAGCATAGATGCACTGTCGTGTTGCTATGTAATGGAGTATTCTCATTAGCAGATGTGAGTCGTACTTAAAGGTGCTTGGATACTGCCCACTTGTGTTCTAGCAAACAATTCCTTTGTGAGCAATACACTGCTTAGACATCATCACAGTTGAACTTAGTCAACTTCTACAACCTGTTGATTATATCCAGCTTACGTTTGGTTCAGAGCATCGGCTCAATGAACACTGATAGCGGTTTGCACTGTGAAGCAGGATAGTCATCATCATTTTGGACTCTACAAGTGCAACACAGTTAGAGAATTTTCCTTTCAACTCTTCTCAACAGACACACACAAAGAGTGCATGCTCTTCGTCATTCTCTTCAGCACCAAAAGGAGACATACCTTCCCCATACAGCAGGGGAACACCCAGCAAAGGTCATGTATGTGCATGAGGGTAGTTAACATCGCCAAGTTTATGCTCCAGGCACAACTAGATGTCACAAATTAGCCAACAACCTCAACTCTCCTTTCCTTTGATTATACATCTCCAGTTATAGCAGCCTGCTGTACAATACAGTCAATGAATAATGGAGAAGTACCAGTATAGAGAGGCTACTACTTAAGACTACTCTGAAGGTCATTTCAAAAGTTCTTCATAAAGTGAGAATATTTGACTAAGTTGATGAAACACAAGATGCAAAGGTTCACCATTACCATCTTACTAGGTTCATGTTGCATTCTTGTTACTGATGATGACCTAACCGTTGAAATCAATATTACATTTATAACATTGCAACTCAAATTTAGTGGAAATAGACCATCATCAAAACTCCGTTCCATTAGCAGGAGCTATTCCAATTGAACTTTGCGGCACATGCACACATGAGAACCATCTGGGCAATCAAATCTATCAATACTACAAGTCTTCAATCCTAAGTAGTTGGGCATCTAGACTACTCAGCATAGAAGTATGTTGTTAAGACCTATAGGGGCCGGGCCACTTGGTAGCAGCTAGTAGTCTGAAAAACAACCACGTTCTTTTGCTTCATCCTCATCAATCTTAGCTACTTTCTTGACTTATGCTAAAACTTCAAAGTACTCCAACACTGAGTTACGACTAAACTCCAATATCGGAGTTCTTTGGAATCACAGAATTGGAATGCTGTGATGGAAAGAGATAGTAAGCTGTTGCTAGCTGGCGGCTATAAGTATCAAAAGAGTCAACTATTGTTTGCTATTTCCAATAATGATTTTTGAGCACATTTTGTTTGAATTTCCCACAGACTTTTTCAGGAACACCCATACAAAATTAAAATAACAACTGAAAAACTTGTTATCAAGCTAGCAAGAGAGTGAGAGGTGTAGACATTCATTGTATGAACTAAATAAAGTAACAGTACATATAACATAAATTTTATGTTTCTCAGTCCACCAGCTATCCTTGGTACAAGGTAACCATATTTAGCAAACCCAAGTATTAGTTGAAAATGCACAACTGATACTCACAGCTTTTGCCGATGACAGATATTCCACTTCTTTGTCTGATTCATCTCTTATAACTGTTTTTATGCGTAGCAAGTCTCCCAAGTTTGCTTTTGCCTAGAAAGAAAAATGCGTGCGAAGTGTATGTTTCAATATGATGGAATTAGAATGGTGTGATGGAAAAGATAGCACGTTGTAGCTAGCTGGCAGCTAAAGTATCAATAGGGTCAATTATTGTTGTCAGCCATACACTCAAACTGTCATTTGTTGGCAACTGGCTTCATCTTACTGACAGAAACCATCACATTTCATTAGTCACAATCCCTTTCACACCTTGCATCTCCCCACTGCTCCTTTTCTTCACCCTCTCACTGCTCCCACCTCACCCACAAATGAAGAGAAGCCAACACACCAAAAATGAGAAGATGTTTCTATCGAAAATAGAACATCAAAAAGACCTAAAACACCTGCTGAGAGAAAGAAAGAATGGAAATAGCGCAAATCTCTTGTGTGGTGCAGAAAAATAAAAACCATTTCTTTAACTAATATTTTCCCAAACACTAATAAAAGTTCCCTGAACACTTATTTAAAATTAAGCATTTAGGGGCCTTTTGAGAGTCAGGAGGCCATAAAACCACCAAGCAGCCAAACAATTGAGAGGCTAAACCATGTTCCATGTTGCCGAATTATAGCTGCAAGCTCAGAGTTGCAAGTATCCAGGGGGCTTGCCCAAAGGGCCGCGTACTACTACCGCTCATTTCAAAAATCTTGCTACAGCTTTTCTGTTTTGCTCCAACTATCGGACAGTAGCTGTACTATTTGTATTTTGGTCCTAGTTTCAGCCATTTACTGTTTATTCTTATGTTAGTATGCTCAGTGAAGTGTAACAAGCATCTCCAACACAATAATATAGAGCTCAGGGTTTTCCATGGCATTCAGTAGTCCAATCCCATATATGTAACGTCCCTCACCATTCATCTAGTGCCTGTTCATCTTGCGTGGCAGATGATAATGAGCCCCTCACACACACAGTTAGTTCTCAGGAGAGAAGGCTGCCTCTAACTGGGGAAAAAACTTGATTCTGTTAGTTACCGCACTCAATCATAGTAATATGGGCAAATGAAGTTATTGTAGTTTAAGGCAACATATTATAGTGCGCGGATTAGTGGGTCGACCAGTAGTTCTTTGATGCAAGCCAACATACCTGCAACTATTGCATTATTATTGCGTACACATATTTCAACTTCAAATTATCAGGACCACTGACTTTAGAGTCAGACAATAATAACCTTACATCAAAATAGCTCACTTACAGTACACCTGAAAAATGGAATGACAGACTTCTCAACAGGTACGTTGAGGACTATATTTTAAACACCATTCAATTATACAAAACAAGTGAATACGTACCAGTAATCGTTTGACAGCCTCGTCACTGAAGTCTGAGTACGGGGCAATGATTTTTCCAGGATTAGGAGCATCAATATGAATGGTTTTGGATCCCAACCATTGCTGATCACCAACTTCATAAAACACCTTCATGGACACACTAATACTGTAGTCGAGATCCTGAGAAAAAAAGTCCATGTTGATCACCTGACTCTGATGCTGGCTAATTAAGCAAAGAACATTATTTATGATCAGGCAATATGAAGAAGGCTCATTTGTTTATAGGTCATGCTTGTGGAACGTAACAAACTATTGAAACCAATTTACCTGCGGGAGTACTACAGCAAAGCTGGCAAAGAATATCAAGAAGCTGACTAGACTTTGAGCCATTTTCAAATGAAGTCTTTATCACAGATCTGAAAGAAAAGGCACACATTCATTCAATCAACAATATATCAACACAAAACAAGTTTCCGTAACTTTTTCAAGCTGAAAAGATAAATTCGAGCCACAACACCTAGAATGTGCCTGTATGTGACCTACGGGCTAGTTGTTGAGAGGTTGGGCATCCTAGCCTTCAGTCTCGATAGAACAGTGTGCTTTACTGTACGCTTGGCTAGGCCTTCCACATAGCGTCCCACGTGCATACATTCATGCCCCAGTTCAATCCGGGGAGGGCTCAATTGTTCCATCTGCCTCTACAACTATTCCGTTACTTGCTTTGCAGGCATCTGGCCGGGATGTTGGATGCGCTGTGGCTGGTCTTGGATTCATTCAGGATCAGCTGCGGTAGTGTGGCATAGCAACCCTACCTACCTAGAGTTTGTAGCTAATTTGCGTAGTTCAGTTGATGGACAGGAACTCAGCCAGTGCTCCCTACTGTTCTGCAAGGGTGGAATGGGCTTCAGAGGGCGATTACCAGCACTTTCAAGCCATTCTCTGAGGTATTACCACTCGTGTGTTGCTCAGGTGGTATCTGAACTGGGGGTCATTCTATCATGAAGCTATCTCTTATACTTCTCCCTCCCTACCCGTTAATCCTTAGAGCTGGCACAGGATAGTCTGGGCGCCCCTAACTATTATTTATTTAGTTTCCTGTTTTTTGATGTCACCACTCCACATACAGTGAGCTTTGTAAATCATTCCTCCTTCAATTTCTCATCTGATTTCGTAATATATTCCCGATCTTAGCTGATTCAGACCCTAAATAGTTTATCAAATTAAATTTTACCAGAAATATCTCGTGCGTTGCAACACACAACTTTCGTTAGCTCTACGTCAATTCACTTTCTATATGGCTTTGTCTACTTAATCAATTCATTTGAACTTGGTCAAACAACATTTCACGGCAGCAGATGGCGGTGCCCCTTACAGTTCTGGAATTTATTGTGCTGCTCGTACTCATTCCAGGACCTTTATTGAGCAATCGGTACACAGATAATTAATGAGGCTGTAAACACGAATTTTTTAAGAAGGATAGTAATTACTTTTGCAGAGCTATTGGGTAATAACTGTTAGAACTGGTAGTAAGCGAAACGACAGTAGTTGAAATTCAGGAATTTCTGGAGTGAGCCCCATATATCTCATGAGCGTTTTTAAACAATCACCCCATAGGTATTTAATTGGATTACAATACCAACTTTTTTAAACATTCTACTAATATTCCAGCGGAGTTTAAAACGAAAAAACCGCGGTAAAAACGCCTTTCGTCGAACATTTCGATAATTTATTGTGCTGCTCTCGTCATTTTCCCACAAATGGGAGTTTTATGGTATAATTGTCTTATTAAGAGCTATCTAGAGACATACAGACACAGACCATTTTCCCAAATAGTGTTTTTTGGACTCAGGGGGGTCTGAAACGTAAAGATCTGAAGAAAACTCAAAAAAAAATTTTCAGCCGATTACACAACTTTCCTTTCTACTTCGTAGAGCCAAGGAAAGTAAAAACGGTCTATGATGTTCTAATATTAAATATTCTCAACAAAACGCAACCGAAACAATTTCTTTTTTTCACATGATTTTCAGGTTCCCTGAAATTTTTAGGGATCGTGTTGTGGACCTGATTTACGCCGTAATACCCCCCTCCCCCCACCGTGCACTGTCTCTATCTCTTTCCCCGTCAATTCGATGAACTCGGCCCAAATTAGTATATTTTTCGTACCCTTTACTCATTTCACGATAGAATAGGGTAAACAAACACCAAAAATTCATTCGGTGCTTAGTTCCATTCGAACAACATCGACGGAAGTCTTGTAGCTCTGGAAAAATCCGTATTTGCGACCGGTCCGAGGGGAGACAAATTTACTGACCCAACAAACCTATTTTTCATAACACAGCGCCTACATAGAAATAAGAGATAGGTAAAAATACTGGTCTGACCGACCATTTCAAATTATCAACTAGCGGCATCGCGGCCCCGTTTTCACTCGAAATTCGAATAGTCATTATTGAAATTTTGGACCTAAAACTGTTCATTCTTCAGTTCAGTCAATTACATGTTGTAACCGAAACCCCGGACGTCACGATTGGGGCACTGCATTTCAGCCAACAAGTGATATAAAATATAACGCTTACCTTAGTCCGAAAACGAGTCAAGAACCTTAAATACTGATCTTAGCGTCGGCCTCCTGTCATATGTTTAAATTAACGTGTCTGATAACAGACTGTAGTTGCTCCTTGGGGTGAACCGAGTCGTTCCAATTGAAGGCGTCTCGTGGAACGAACTTCAGAACCTGTGACGGCTCTCTGAAACTACGTTGTTCACAAAAAAAATTCGGTGCGACACAGAACACAACTTTTCTTAGCCCTACGTACGTTCACTGGTTTTCACAGCTTTATCGTTTAATCGAAGCAATTTTTCACTCACTTCATTTGAACTTGGGGTAAAAGCAAAGAATATGGACCGCTCCCTCTGGTAAGGCATTATATCGATATATCACGACCGAGGTCAGGTTATCGATATGCCAGACATCGACCATAGGCTCTCCCCCACCAACTGCGCCGGTGACGAATATCGATACTCCTTGTCGTAGCGTTCAAGCGAACTATCGATACATGCAGTCGTAGCGTTATCAAGCGGTCGGTCCATGTTCTTTAGTTCACCCGAACTTGATAAACATAACTCTTCACTTTAATTAGCGAATGTTGGCGCTTGAAGTTCCGGATTTTATTGTGGGACTCCTACTTATGAAACGTTCATTATTGAGCAATTAGTACACAGAGGATTGTGAAATGTTGGGCTATGAGACTATCACCATTATTTTTACTTTCCTTGGCTCTACGAAGTTCATCGGCTGAAAAAAAAATTTTGAGTTTTCTTCAGATCTTTACGTTTCAGACCCCCCTGAGTCCGAAAAACACTATTTGGGAAGATGGTCTGTGTGTGTGTCTGTGAACGATTTTTAGAGAAAACGACCGTATCAAATCAGCTCAAACTTGATATCTAACCCGCAAGTAACCATGGGACAACAAAATAAGAGTATGAACAAAATCCACCGAAATTTAACTATTGTTATCATAGTGATCAAAACACCAAATTTTTTTTTTTCTCAAAAACGGCTGTAACGATTTTGATTACATTTTTCATATTGATAGCTCTCAATAAGACAATTATACCATAAAATTCCCATTCGTGGGAAAATGACGAGAGCAGCACAATAAATTATCAAAATTTTCGACGAAAAGCGTTTTTCGCGAAGTTTTTTCCTTATAAACACCGCTGGAATGTTAGCAGAATGTTTAAAAAAAATTGGTATTTGTAGTCCAATCCAATACGGAAAGGATTAGTGTTTGAAAACGCTCATGAGATACATGGGGCTCACTCCAGAAATCCCTGAGTTTCAGCTACCGCCGTTTCGCTTACTACCAGTTCTAATCGTTTTTACCCAATAATTCTGCAAAAGTAATTACTACCCTTCTTCAAAAAATTGTTGTTTACAGCCTCATTAATTCTCTGTGTACCAGTTGCTCAATAATGGTCCTGCAATGAATACGAGCAGCACAATAAATTCCAGAACTGTAAGCGCTACCGCTTCATGCTGCTGTGTTCTGTTGTTTGACCAAGTTCAAAGGAACTGAGTGATAAATGAATTGATAAATAGAATTAGCCATGTACAAAGTGAATTGTTGTAGAGCTAAGGAAAGTTGTGTGTTGCAACGCACCAGGTATTTTTTAGGGCAGTACACTGTTCCAGAATTATTGGGTAAAAACATTGAAGCAAGTACGTAGTTGGGATTGTGGCGTTACTAGAGGTGCTATTAGAGGCTCTTTTTTTTGTTGAAAATTCAACGATCATTCGAGTGGGATTTGTATGAAAAACTACAGGAACATCGTACTTTCTTCTCAATTTTCGATAATTTATTGTGCTTCTCTAGTTATTTTCCCACAAGTGAGAATTTTGTGGTTCTGTCGCGTTTTTTACTCCCAATACACACAATTTAATTAAATTGCTGTCCTGAACCCTCTTGAGCAACCCCCCCCCCCCATCAGTCTCATGCGATGGGGGTAGCAATTTCGCTATAATGCACTCGCTCAGCATCCACCGAAGCCAGACCTGTGGAAATACAGCAGATTGTCATTCAGTCAGACTCTCGGTGGAGAGCTGTTGTCCATGTGTTATCCCATGGATGTACGACCCTGGAGAATCCATGCCATCTGTGAGAAGTTCCCAATCTGCTTTCTTGCCTGATCTCGCTATTTACTTGGGTGGCAAGTTTCAAAGGGACAGATCGACTGTAGCCACGTTTCTTCTTCGCAAACTGCGTGAAACAGTTATAAGCTTGCTTAGAAGCAGTCAAAGGTAGAGGGTTAGACTTCTCTTCCAACAACCACTGCTCACTATCGTAGTAACATCAGTGAAGCAGCTCTTGGTTTCTTGTTTCTTCCACACTGGAGGCGCAAGATATGAGGATGGAGAGTCTTCGAGAGAAAAGAAGTGGAGGCGCATTGTAGTCACCATGCCCCATAAAGAACTGGCTCGTCCCATGGTATGGCTCAACCCAGTTTCTCCTTAGATATTGAAAAACTCTGTTCGTTCATTGATTAAAAACTTGTAAGTGTCACATCTCTTTGGCAATGATCCCCATCTCACTTGCCATTTATTTAATGCCCGTTCATCCAGCCCAGTAAGTTTTCAATCAGTGGAGAGGTCTATATGGAGTTCAGCCCAAAGTGATGGAAGCTCCCTTTCTTCTCTCCACTTGTCCACTATACACTCAACGGCCATGTCAATAGGTAACTGACTGATGGTCACATGGATTGCTTTTGTGAATGCTGTCTTATAAGCCTTGGTGATCCACAGCTCTCAGGGATTGGGCCAGTATTCTCTTTCAATTGACTGAGTGTGCTACCCGTAACAATGGGGTAGTAGCCAGTCCCACCTGAGTAAGTGACCTTGGACATGAGGATTGTGTTACGTTAACACACACCCAACGTTTGTACTCGTACTGAGGCAAACCTTGCAAGAATAGTGCCTTTGAGGGACCGAAGGTGCTTGCTGAAATGCCACTTCTCACCTATATTGACTCCTAGGTACTTGACTTGCTACTCTAGGAGGAGCCTGTGTTTTTGAGGAAATTGAGTTTTCCTGACTTTCTTTGGTTTTCTAATATATTTTAAGTAATACACTTCCGCACAGAAATAGCTGCACAAGGTCATGGCACTTACCTCTATCACAGGCGCAGGGTTTTTTTTACCTCCTGAGAGTTCAATTAGCCTTAGTATGTGAGCCAATGTGTGTATGTTATCAAGGTTTACGTTTTGTTTTGTATTTCTGGAGTTACAATATTTCTTGTAAATATAATTAATAATTCTTGGTATATTCTCCCCTTAGCACGTCTTTCCAGTTCGATGTTAGTCTATACAATAATCAAGTCCTATAATACATTTCCTTGCATGTAAGTATAATTTTAGTCTTTATAAAATAAAAAATGTTATTCTCAAAATGCTTTTTAGTTTCTTTCTTTCTTTTTTATATAGGTAAGCTGAAAAGAAGATCAAGTAATTTCGCATTGCTGAACGTGGATGCCCTAGGGGTCAGAGCCTACTGATCAGCATCCAATTTAGAATTTCAATCTTTACACGAATTTATGATAAATAAACCATTTTGGCAACATTCCATACAACATTTTGTGGTATTAAAGCGATGAAATAGTATTTTTCTCTTCCAGTCCTGGGATAGAACAAGTAAAGTTAGGCTCTGGTTGAACGTGTTAAATGTATAAACTATGTATATAATGTATAACTATACATGAACAAACATTTCCTAATAAACTGTACCAGAACAATCTGGTGCGTTGCAACACACAACTTTCCTTAGCTCTACAACAATTCACTTTGTACATGGCCTTTGAACTTGGTCAAACAACATTTCACGGCAGCAGATGGCGGTGCCCCTTACAGTTCTGGAATTTATTGTGCTGCTCGTACTCATTCCAGGACCTTTATTGAGCAATCGGTACACAGATAATTAATGAGGCTGTAAACACGAATTTTTTAAGAAGGATAGTAATTACTTTTGCAGAGCTATTGGGTAATAACTGTTAGAACTGGTAGTAAGCGAAACGACAGTAGTTGAAATTCAGGAATTTCTGGAGTGAGCCCCATATATCTCATGAGCGTTTTTAAACACTCACCCTTTAGGTATTGGATTGGACTACAATAACAATTTTTTTTAACATTCTACTAACATTCCAGCGGAGGTTATAAGAAAAAAATAGCGCTAAAAACGCTTTTCGTCGAAAATTTTGATACTTTATTGTGCTGCTCTCGTCATTTTCCCGCAGATGGGAATTCCATGCTATTCCCATCAAGCCTTATTAAGAGCTATCAATATAAAAAATTTAATCAAAATCGTTAGAGCCGTTTTTGAGAAAAAAACAAATTTGGTGTTTTGATCACTATGATAACTATAGTTAAATTTCGGTGGATTTTGTTCATACCCTTATTTTGGCGTCCCATGGTAACCTGCGGGCGAGATATGAAGTTTGAGGTGATTTGGTACGGTGGTTTTCTCTAAAAATCGTTCACAGACCATTTTCCCAAATTGTGTTTTTCGAACTCAGGGGGGTCTGAAACGTAAAGATCTGAAGAAAACTCAAAATTTTTTTTTCAGCCGATTACATAACTTTCCTTTCTACTTCGTAGAGCAAGGAAAGTAAAAAGTACATTACATATAGCTTAATTATTAAAATGCTTACTTTTAAAACAAAACTTACTCAAATTTTGATATCAATCTACTTCATATTTGTAACTTGGATTGAACCAAATTCAATCATTTAAACTTTTCGGTAAAATGAAAGAACAGGGACCGCTTACTCCGATAAGGCAATATATCGATATATCACGACCGAAATTAGGTTATCGATATGCCCAACATCGTAGGCTCTGGCGCCATGTTTGAAATTAGAAATAACGACAGCTGTACGATTATGCCAATTATTTAATGTTCATTATGTAATACCCCGTTATATAATTATTTTAAATGTACAAAGACTACGAAAAGGAGTTAAGGGTGAACTAAAGAACATGGACCGACCGTTTGATAACGCTACGACTGCATGTATCGATATTCGTCACCGGTGCAGTTGGTGGGGGAGAGCCTATGAGCGATGTCTGGCATATCGATAACCTGACCTCGGTCGTGATATATCGATATATTGCCTTACCAGATGGAGCGGTCCATATTCTTTGCTTTTACCGGAGTTAATTCAATGAAATCAAGAATGGGTATATAAAATAAATATGAGATAACTAACGGATTGGCGAAAACGATATGTGCTAGTGACGCATATCGATACATGCAGTCGTAGCGTTATCAAGCGACCTAAGTGACAGCGGTTCTTGTTCCTTGTTTCACCCAACTTTTCTTTCGGTTCAAATTTTAGTCTTTTCACGAGTGGAAACGAAGCAAGTTTATGACGTCAGCCCTCAAATTTAGGGGTATTCATGTTCCAACTCCATTGGTAACAAAAAAGAAAAGGCTAATTCGCAGAGGCGCTTTTATTGGTCAGAATTTCCACGTTTTATTGGTTTCCCAAGACGTTTGTTTCGGCCGCAGTGCTGCTCACCATAACATCATATCCATAACAAGTAGTCCATCACCATCGACATTTGTAGTTCTCGTTGCAATTCAAGACGACGCCACCGTCGATATAACCTACTTTTGAATGGCCCCAGTCAGGTTATCAGCTCTCCGTCCTTATTTACATTCTAAATTTTTGTTGATAAACTCAAGTGCTAACTTTCTTCTGTGATCTCACACTATCGCCGATATGCTCCTCTCTTAACGTATTATTTGCTCTTCATTGTTTGAAGCTCAACTTGCTGCATCTAACTCACTCCGTCTTTTGTTTCTGTTCGACCGAACGTCGGCTTGTATGGATAAGTACGATACGTGAATTTCTTTCGTTATTTCCGATTGTTTGAAATGTTTATGTTGCTCTATTGTTGCCTATTTTCATTTTAGTGCAATAATAGTATAACTAACGATTCCCAATGAATGATTTACTCGTTCAAGATGCCGAATTATTGATTGACTCACATTCACTAGGCGTCTCCGTTGCCTGTTGTCCTCAATCTGTTAAATCGCTATTATCCAACTGATATTCGTGTTTTTCTTTCCCACATTTGGATCGGATGAAAAGATTATTGGTTTGTCGTTTGTAACTTGGAAATTACCGCCCAAATCTGTTTCAGGAAAAATCTGGAATACAAAATTTACCGTTATGAGTGAATATTATCATCCATTCGTTTACTCGTATAATAGCAAATTAGTCAGAAACCTTAAAGAGAACGCCAAAAACCTATTTATAATATTTCGCCTATACCCTTTTATTAAACAAATGGAAACGTAGTAGACGGCAGCAACGGTGGTGCAAAGTGTATGTAACCAAGAAGAACTTGTCATAATATCACTTTGGATCTTCGTCAACTTTCATCGTTAAATGTGAAGTCCTGGTGGACTGTAGGCACTTAATAAGTCGCTGTGACCTCTTAATGATTGGCACAATATTGTTTGTGAATCGCCGAGCTTCATTTCCCTGAGAACTTCAACGTCGAAAAGAGCGTTGAGAGACATTTCATGACGACTTATGGACTTCTAACCTTCTTATGACTGGGTGCCTGTGATTATTGATGGGCAAGCCCTGTTTCTGTCTTTTCAACATGAAACGCAGATCAATTTTTGAGTATTCAGCAGAGCAGTTAGTGTATGGTGACAGTCCAATGTGTCCCCATCTGGGCCCTCCAATTGAGCCTACTGCCCGATGCATATTCCCTTTGGAGAGCCTTCTGCTAAGTTAGTCAGTGATGGTACTTGAGAAAAAAACCTTGTTGATATATGAATTGAATGTAAGCAGAGGGTATATGTCCTGTAACGTTTTCTTCTAATTTTCAAGGTTGTTGACAAGGTATTGTTCCATTTGATGTTAACCAGTATTGCACAATCTATGATTTCTTGGGGTGTATTGAAGGAGCCCTGTGTTACAAGAATCAGTTCAGTCAATCTTGACTAACTGAGCTCTGAATACGACTGTTTCTTTTTAAAGGGTGCTAGGTTCACACTGTCTGATGTAACGTCTCAGCTGCTACACCTGCCATCGTGGCCTAAGCAACTAGGTTTTCTGGAATGCGTTGTACTGAGCTTGAGAAAGGGTTGAAACACAAAAAGAAAAAATGAAACCTATTTTCCCTACTAAGACAAAATAATAGGAGTATATTAACGAAAAAGGTTTGAACAAATGACTTAGTATTTAGAAATTAATTTAGAATAAAATAAAAGGAACGTTCTGACCAAAAACGACGTTCATGGTGGCGAAATGGACAGACGGAGAGAAGTTGGCGGATGAAAGACGAGTTCGACGACGATCCCCGAGACGGCTGGAAGATCAGGTTTTCCGAGAAGTGGAAGATCTTCAGTAGGGCTGCTGATAATGTCTGGCCGATGAAGGGTTCCAATAGAGAGAGAAGGAGATGGAGGGTATTAGACTGAGTAAGGGAGGTATAGAAAAACGGGAAACGTGGGATACTGATGACCCAGTTCGAAAATATTAGAATTCGGCAGACGACCGTTGAGGGTTTCGGCATAAGACAGACTAGCGGGTGCTGGAACGGGCTTCATCGAGGTCGGAGCAAAGAGCTTGTAGCGACAGGAGCGCGATCACTCAGAGGTCGACCGAGAGAGCACCAAATGTTCCGATGACAACACTCACGCAGTAGTAATTTAAAATACTGCTTATTGTTTAGAGTTCTAAACATGCGTTATGCCATTATTATCGGGTGTTCATAAGTTCATTACTTTTAGTATAATTCATATCTGTATTATTTCACTTTGCATTGTTCGATTTTCTCCTTGGCTTATTCTTGCTAATAGTTGACTTGAGTAAAATCATGATTTGATGCGGCTTCATGAATGCTAGATAACGTCATGTGTTCAACCATATTATAACTTCTAACTTGTGAACGAGTTTGTCTTTCTTAATAACTCAGCATACAAAACAATTATCAGGATTAATTACCCCTTAGATGGTAGATCTACCTAGTTAAATTTGGGAGGAAAAAAAAAGGAATAGTTTCTTGACATTTTGTGTACTAGTGAATAGAACGGATTTGATTTGTATAACTTATTTCTTTACTTGCAGCGACTACAGTATATATTTTGTGTTGTTCCAGCATTATGTCAGGATACCAAGCTGCTGCTGACATATGGGTACAGCTTTTCTCGTGCTGCGTAAATCAACCTGCACAACAAGTAAAACATTTTCTAAATATTAGTCTATAAACAAGTAGCTACCAATTGTAGAAGACGCACCTCTTCTTATAAACATGCTGCTTATAAATTAGGTATCCATTTATATTATCAAGTGCAATCTAATCAAAGGAACATTCTGCTTCTTAGCTATCAATGCTACATGGTTAACCTCTAATTTATGTGTCGAGTCCTCAAGCTTACAATATCCATCCAGTTGACTTTTTCACACTTCTCTCCTACATTGGCCTAGACTCACTACTTGTATTCGATCTCATCCATCTCCTAGATTCTGTTCCCACCTTCATGAGTGTGTCTGGCTAGTCCTACTTAGTCTTCTCTCCCAACATTTAAATTCATTCATCCGTTCTTGTCTAAAACACGGGGCATGCAGCTGTAGTAGCCATGGTAAGGTATCAATAGGGGAAAACTTGTAAAGCTGTGAGGGCATTGCTTGTCAAATGTGCTGAATGTGTACTGTTGTTGTTCTCATGATTAGTCAATCTTACATTATCGTTATCTTTGTGGAAATTGTGCTTAGTCCTTTTCTTCTGTTGAATAAATACAGGTACCCAGTATTAACAGTCGTGTCAAATCTGTCTCTTAATCATCAATGACGTCCAATTCTAAAGTTATCTTGGAAATACTAAGAAGGTTTTAGCTGATCAGATTATTGTCCCTCCTACTTATTACCTAAAGAGTATAAAAATGTTTGACCTCTTACGTAAGGATGAATTAGTGGAAAACCAAGTTAGGAGACATCATTGGCATTGATACCATTTAAATGCATTGCTATGGGAGATTAAGTTTGATAAATATATTGAATTCCAACTGTGCTTTTACATAGAGTAGCATAGATGGCCGACTGATATTTAGTGCAAGGAGCGCTGGTTTTTAATTTTACCCTTTAATTTGTAAAATTTACACAAATATTTGTTGTAAGTTCACTTGAACAAATGTATATAGTGGGTCAGTTAGATGATTGAAAAATGGGACATAATCTTCTCGTTAAATCATAACATTTCTGGAAAATCGCTGTTGTTTGAAGAAATCTTTTCAACCTAGCTTGATTAATTTGCCACCCTGCAACACATTTGTATTGAAAGTCAATGAAAATCCTTTGGTGAGTTCATCCGTTATCCCAACAAGACTTTTCGGTGTGAGTGCCTCAAGAGATGAGGTGAATGAAACAGTCACTCATTTGCCTTGTTATGTAGTACGTTGTTTATGGAAATATCAATGCTTCAAAAATGATTAGGAGCACTCAACTTTGTATTGTTGAGGTCAAGGATGAAAAAAATTTGGTGTTACTCCTGAAATTTCTTCTCTATTTCCTATTCTAAAAAGTAATACATAATAGCATAATATAATATAAGTTTCTCAGGGCGGGGTATTTTCGAAAGCTAGTTTTTCATTCTATTAAAAATAAATAAGACTTCCCCTTGAATTTATATCACAAAAAGTAATTGAAAATTGAGCTTGAAAAAGAGCAGAAAATGCTGGTGGCCTGTCTTGCTCTTCCTTGGTTCAAGTGAGATGTAAAGTTGTCTGAGCAGCGTTTGAAACGCTTCCTTCACAATGCCTTCCGATACATTAAAGATAAATAAAAAAAACTGCAATTTGGATCAGGATAGGCATATTGAGTCATTTGTGTTCTAAGTCTGTTTTTATGTCATCTTTGGTGGGTATTGCTACGCCGACGGTTGATTTTTCTCCCAGTGTTATATCTGGTCTATGATGCTGCACCACTTATAGCTATTCACATGGAAAATTCTGAATGTATTGCGAGTGGACAGCATTTTGTGGAGTATTATTTTACCTAGCCAGTTGTGTGTAGGTTACCTATTTGTGGGATGAGTGTGAAGTGGTGTGTTGTAAGTGACAATGACTTAATGCCTGTATTTTTTAATGGTAATTTAGTATTTTATGATGCATTTTCTGAACAAAAGTGTCAGCAAATTCTTCATTCCTAGAGACTATGCCTGCCTTCAAGTGCCACATGTTTGATACCATGTTGCCAATAAGTTGTTTGCTCAGTTAGCGAGAGTATGTTTTGTGGAGTGGCTTTAGGTCCGTGCCCTTGTTTGTTCTGTACGAGTGTTTTGATGTGTTGAGGGTAGTACTTACGTTTTACTAATGATCCTCTTGTCCAAGTAGCTGAATCGAGGTGTATGTGTTTTAGTCTTGTAATGTTGTGTGAAGTTATTCACTTACTATTATTTTGTCAAACAGCGGAAGCGACAGAGGCACAGAATTGATCGGTCAATGATTGGAGAGCCTACAGATTTTCGTCATACAGCCCACATTGGGTCTGAGGATGTGGAAAATTCTCGGTTATGGGCGTTACAAAATCAAATGCAGTCTAAAGGAGGATATGAAAATTCGTTATCAGCTGTGAAGGTGACAATTTTCTTCTCTTGTTTAACTTTATGTGTGAGTAAAGGTTTCTGTTCGAATTGAGTGACTGTGCAATATTGTGAATATGAAGCATTGTGCCCATGCTGTGGTTTATCATGGCTTTCTTCCTGGACGTATAGAAACGAGGTTGTGTATATTTAATAGTCTGCTGTGGTGTCCATTATATCTATTTCAATAGGTATCTTTTAGGCATTGAGGCTGATCCTCAGAGCACTTAATACTTTTATTGTCATCATTAGTTCAATGATTAGATAACAGCTTGTGCGGAGGCATCTGAAAATCTACTTCACATCATCTATTACGCTTATTATCTTGTTTCTTATCAGTTAATGTAAATCAACATTATGCGATGAAGCAGTTTGGAATTGGTTGCTCCTTACCACAACATAACATGCCATTTTAGACTGTGAGTCAAGCTTCAATCTATTCAACAGGAACTTCTGCAACATTCAAATCACTGGAGTGTGCACAAAAACATACCCACTGTTAATTATAAGCAGTTACAAAAGAAGGATTACCAAACTAAAAGGCTTGAGCTAATCTACTAAGCTATTCAAAATCATAGCTGGCATCTTGAGTGGTTAATTGGGTTAGGAAGATTCAGGCGCTATAGGTGGCAAGTTGTAAGTATTGAAGCAGCAAAGTATTTATCAATATATCACACAGCAGATACCATCTGACGACCCTAAGGGTGCTTTATACCTTGAAAATAAAGGACAGATAGAGCTTTTCAACCCCATACGGAAGTAATCAAGTGATACCAAATGGTGCTCATCCATTGAATGACCCCAAAAAAATGTTTTTCTGAGTTCAGTTGTATAATTGCTGTTATAATAAAAACAGCAATTATACAGTTGTAAAATAATTATTTACATAGCAACCATAATATTTCAACTTGCTTTCACAGGTTTACTAATCTCTAATGATCTACTGGAAGTATACTGGATTGCAAGACGAAGTCAGCTTGCTTAGTAGGCATAAACTTGGACGTCGTCAGCTCAGTTTCCAGTAATTTGGAGATCATCTGAATGGAAAAGTATCTTACCCTGCACAGATCATGTATACCAGTATGTTTTTTTATTTTTTCTTCATCTCTTTACTTCACCAACCATAATAATTTTAATATCTACAGGACTTATTTTACTTTGAATCCTCTCTCTCAATATTTCCTTCGTAGAATATACTCAACTGTTCTCAACTTGTTGATAAGTTAACTTTCAGCACTTAGTGAACGTATTTGCAAACTGTCTTGAGAACTTGAAGGATGGTATTGTCATCTTTTATGCTCTGAGCGTCACGTCCTGTGCATTCTTATGAGCTCTTATTGAGTTCACTTAACTAGGACTCCTGAATGCCTTTATTTAGTAAGTGAAAAGTAAATTGGTATTTGTATCAATTGTGGTTTCCTAAAATCATAAAAACGTTATTGACAAACTCGTTTTCCTTTTTAATATGTATTCAAATGTATTGGTATATCAGTATTATGGAGAAATTTCATCTTGAAATCCACTCTAGTTATAAATGATCACGAGGCACATCGAAAAAAGTATTTACTACGACTTGTAATTTTTTACTAGCCAATTCTACGTTAAATTGCCCACATTTTGTCAAATTGTAATCTATTACATTCATAGCTCCAGTTTTGTGTAGGTACCATTTCTGGTTTTAATGGTGTTGAACATCAGTCAGGTTTATTCCAGGATTTTGATTGAAGAAAACTAGTGTGTTGCTATTTCTAGGCAATCTCCTTTTTCATATCAATCCTGCTTCTTTATCCTCGACCACAATTCTTGGTGGTTTGGAAGTCATTTACTGAGAGTATAGGTTGCGTGAGGTTTCTTCAGAGGCAACTACTTCGGCAATCTTATGGCAGTTTCTTTATACAGAGTACATATAACCTCCCCTCCGCCCTCTTGACACACTAAAGTTTGCGTTTCAATTTACATTATACATTCAACGCTAGTATGTCATGCATGTAGGTCTAAATGTTAAATTCCCAAAAGCATATTTCATTTTTACAAGAGTGCAGCGAATATGTGTTGTAATAATATCCACTGCTCAATATCTCCACTGTATTGTATAAAATAGAGGGAGGAAATTCCACATTGTTAGTGCAACACATGGAGAAAAGCAGTGAGGGGTGTGAACAGAAGAATGTGATGTCTCCCCTCTTCTGCCGTAGGCTTTACAAGAAAGTTCGTCTGAACTTCGTTGAGATTTGCTATTGTCTTGCTTGAGGAAGACAAGATTACGAAGCTTATATTAAGCAGGTTTCGATGTGTATGGTGTGAAATGAGCCCTCTAATGAATCGCCTTGGAGCTGCTTGAAATCGAAGATCAGGATTGGGATTGATATAAAAAAGTTATTTACCTAAAAATCCTGGGAAAAAGTTGAAATTGTTTGCTACAATAGCCGTGCTATTTTAAATTCCAAGTCTACCTGAAAATCTGAACAAATTATAATGGCCACCTGTATTTAGGCTTCCTTTTTAACCCTGACGAATCCAATATTCGTACTTCCTTCAACTCTAATGTATAAGCTGCACAGTTCTTCTGACTTAGACTGATTGAAAAGACTTTATTATTGAAATCGAGTTATTTGTAATAATCTGTCCGTGTGTATTGGTCTATCAGGCTCCGTTTAGATTACATATTAAATCGTATTGTGCCAGATGTATGATTAATGTTAGCCAATTAGGTGTTAAAAAATTCTGTGCCTCTAAGCAACAAGACTGAAAAGATAAAGGAATGAATCCTCTTTGTAAAACTGCCCAAATCCATCAAATTTGAATACTAGAGATAAATTAGACTAGGCAAGTTTTGCTATTCTTGCCATTGTCCATGTTTTATAAAACACAAGTTGCAATAACTTCAATCGAGAGTTCTGATACCTGTGAACTTGGTGTTTTGCACTTTTGATTGTAACTTAGTGCCACTCAAGCAGTTCCTGTTGCTATATTTCATTGACTGTTCTACAATTATTAATGGCAGCTAAAAATTCAATATTGATCTGCAGTCCATGCGTTGATCAGAAGAAAAGTGATGTAAGTAGCAGTAAAATGCATCTTGGCATCAACCGTTCAGGATCCCCACCCAATAGTCCAAAACCCGTGTAGTGAGGGTTTGTGAGCATTGTTGAAAAAAATAGTTACACCAGATTTTCATGAAAAGAGTATTCAATCTTTTTTTATCAATTAGAGTCGTCACAGTAAGTTTTTGAGTAGAATTGTACTAACATTTTCTTTGGTCATCATGGTGATTAGAATTGCAATTTCACTTTTGACAGGTTACATTTGTTTTCCATGGACAAATCAAAACTATTGGCACAATATATGTACAGTTTGTCTTAGTGGAAAAAAGATCAGAGCTGTGCGAAAGGTTAGGAAACATGCTGGATATTTTCAGGGTTGCTTTCCAAGTTCGAGGTCAGAGGGGTTTTCTAGAGTTGGAAATTTACGTTCCTCACAATAAAGAATGTCAGCTGTGTCTGCCGCATCACTAACTTTTGATCACTTGTTCCAGTTGTCACTTTGTTGTATTACGTGTGTAATGGTTATCAAGGCAGGTTTTACACAGTGCAACTCAAATCGGGGAACGTTTTGTTAAATTTTCCAAAGTCAAAACATACTAGCCAGAATGTTTCATGAAGATCTGATGAAACAGTACAATTCATCATGCGTTCCACTGTCTTACACGCACTAACTCTTCATATATTTGATGGAATACTGGCCAACACATTACTGTACCGTGTTGCTAAGTATGAGAGATTCCAGGCATTAAACATGGCTTATATTCTACTTGTTTTGAGTCCATATGGTGTGACAGCCCTTGTTATCTTACTACTATCATTTATTATCATGCCCATATTTTATTATGTGAATTGTGGAATCATAGTTATGGCATTGTGTGTACTGATAGGATCAATGAGAACAGGGGAAGAATGGAAAGATTGTGGATGAAGCTGAAGCTAGTAATGAAACAAACCTGATGAAATTTCCCAACAAAAAAATATATCAGCTAATGCCTTTAGTGCGTTGAATAGAACAGCTTAGAACTTGTGAAAACCATGAAGAAACAAAAAACGATGAACAATGAGAAAACTGGACCATTCAGTCGGTTGAATGAAACAATAATAAACAGCTTAGTTTAAAGGATTCAATAGAAACATAAATAGGGTCTCTAAATACAGAGGTGGGTGCGATGTGTGTCTTATTCAACCACGCAAAGAAGTTGAGAGGAAAACAGATGGATTTTATTTCTTATCGAGGAATGTAACAGTTACTATTCAGGATGAACAGAAGACGAACTATATCATTTCCAAAGTAGCTCATTGGGTTTTGTCTGCTTTAAAAAAACGCCTTTAGCCAAGTTTATTAGGGCCACCTACCCTCCTCTCTGCATGCAATGAACTTTTTCTGTTTTCTCCACCTCCTTATAGCCCTTTAAGCTGAAGCTTACATACAGTCGATGTAATTAAGGAAGAAAGTGGAATGGTAACGAAATTATATTAAGAAAAAAGAATAGGCATGAATGACAGCCATCAAGTCAGATGAGGACATAGTTGAAGCTGGCAGACTTACCCTCTAACGTGTACATGCTCTTATACTCTTCAGTTTTCAAGAGTTAAAGGAGTAGTCTTGTCATAGTGAATGTTTCTCACCAATCTGCCTTTGGCACGAGAAAAGAGTATGTCAGCCAGCGTCCATGTGTGGTCTGTACTACAAACGCCTAGTGCATTGAATAATGCCAGTATGCTTGAAAGTCTCTGTATCCTGTGAGAAGTTAGGTTGGGATTTGGTCCTCGATACCCATGCCATGTACTAAGGTCTGGCATTGAACTCTTGATTTTCACACCTTCCACTTATGTCCCACTCTGTTTGCTACTTACTGGTAGTCTAGAAGCTAAGGGCGCAAAATGGTGCCCATTTAGTTGAAAGTTGCTAATTACTTTTTCTGAAAGTTCCCTCTATGTATGGTGAAAAATTGGTTTTCCGCTCTCTGTGCTGTATAGACTAAGAAAATGACGACTCAAAAATATCAAAGTTTGCCAAAACTAACTTATTAGTTGCGGGTTACCACGGTGGAGTAGTTGGCATTTACTTTCCAAATTCACAACTGTTCTACCCCGATCCTTACCCATTAAGCTGCGAATTAAATCATTGACTCTGCTTTTAAAATTCAATCTTTTGAAGGTATAGTATATGTCTGTTCCCTTATTATATTACTGCTCCTGAACTATCAAAGAGGGTTATATCTGTCGATTGTTATGGAGGTTGTAGTTTCGCTATCATACAAGAGTCAGGTATGGCAGGTTTGGCAATTTTGCCAGTCTCTTGGTGGAGACCTGTTGCCCGTGTTACCAAACACAAGCATGACCCTTGAGAATCCCGTACAATCTGGGAGGAGTTCTTAATGTGCGTTCCCACCTGATTTAACTATTCAATTGAGTAGCAAGTTTCAAGGGGACAGATCAACTGTGACCATGTTTCTTTTCATGACCTTCACAAACTGGGCGAAACAGTTATAGGCTTCCTTTTTAGCCATTAATGGGTAGCTTTGGCTGCATTTCCAACAACCGTCGATCACTATTGTAGGAACTACAGTGAAGCAGCACGTGCTTTCTTGTTTCTTCCGGACTAGGGGTGTAAGATGGAGAGTCTTAGAGAGAAACACATACGTGTCACATCCCTTTGACAAGGATTCCCATCTTGCTTACTATTTCTCTAATGCTCATTCATCAATGAGCTAGCAATGCAATGGTGGCTAGTTTTCATTCAATAGAGAGATCTGCCCAGAGTGGAGGAAAGCTCCTGTTTTACTCCCCACTTATCAACAATGCACTCAACTGCCAAGTCATCTAGCAACTGATCACTAGTAGCGATCACTTGGAGTGCTTCTGTCAATACGGTCTTATAGGCCTTGGTGATCCACAGGAATGCAGCTCTCTGGGATTGGGCCAAATACTCTCTTTTGATTGACTGCGAGTTTGCTACTCCGAACAATGGGGCAGTAGCCAATCACCTGCCTTACTAATTGCTCAAAGTGAGGCAAAAAGTTACAATGGCAATGCATTTGAGGGACTGGAGGTGTTGACTGAAACTCCACCTCTCACCTATATCGACTACTAGGTACTTGACTTGCTTGCCGCCAAAGTGTATTGTTGGTTGGCTACTTAGTATAGTTGAAGGCTCTGGAACTCATTCGCCATTTGCAGGTATCAACTAGTTAGTCATTTTTTTAGCCAAATTTGCACAATTTTAGATCATCTATGCCCAAAACAGTCCTCAAAACGAGGAAAGCACGCATGGTAATTTCTAAAGTATTCCAAGTCGCTTATTCGTAATGTGAATGCCAAGTTTCAAATTCATAAGCCAATTTCCGCCTAAAATTTCATGAAATTTAATTTTTGTCTGCAAGTGGAGGTCTATGATTTTTGTGGCAGATTCAGTTTTTGCAAATTGGTTACTTGATGCAAATGTCAACTATCAAGTCAAGTTTTGACAAATTTGGACATCTTCTTAATCCATACTCCACATGAGAACTGATTTTTCATTGAATACCTAGGGAATTGTCAGAAAAAGTAGTTGACAGCTTTCAACCAATGGCAACTCCTGCTTGCTGTACCCTGAGTAGCCTCTTAAAGGGTGTTTCTCCTTCCTGTTGGTAATCAGGAGATGAAGGTAGGGACAGTACAGTGTGTTAGGCAACACTGAGTATTTCCCCAGTTCTAAACGGAAAGATGGAAGTTGTAGGGTAGGATGAGTCTAGATAATGGTCGCACAGTGATTGAATTTCAAAGGACTCACCGATTACTGTAGAAGAAGTAAAAGTTTGTATCTCCGAATCGAATCAAGCAAGTTCGAGGGTTTCCCTATTAGGTTAGATGATGATATGTTCAGTGAATCGAGGAATGGACATATCCTATTAGACAATAGGATGGTTTTACATTAAATAATAATTAAATAATAGAATTTACTGAATGGCATAAGATACGAACAGATAGATGCTTCTTGATTCTGGGCAGACTGGCCTGCGGGTCCTTAAGGAAGGTCTCGCATGGAAAGGACCTTTAATGGCTTTTCATTCTGTGGAAGTTGATTATGATACTGCTTCTGCAAATAAAAGAAATTTGTCGACTTTCCAGTGATGGCTTCACCACTAGCTCGCACTGGTCCTCTGACTCTGTTTATGAATTTGAAAATGTATGCAGAACAGTTACATTACTAGTTGATGTATTCTGTTAAGCTCCTCAATAATCAACTTGTATAATTTCCATTTCTAGAAGTCAAGCATGCACTTCTGACTGTTGTTCATGTCAAAAAGAACTTATAAATTTATGGGGTCAACTATTGTCTCATCCTTAACTTTGAATATTGTTGAATGACCTCAACCCTCGTCAGTTCATTGATCCTTTTTTTCAACTTTATATGTTTAAGAATAAGATTAACAATCAACTTATGTAACTGGCATTTACTCGTTTCATGTTGTCTAACTTTAGTGTAGTAAGTAAGAAAGTATTGCAGTTTATTGTAAAATCGAACATCGAGCTTATAATCATGTTGCAAAGCATTCTTGTTGAAAAATCTTTTCATAAGAAATCTTGAGATATAAAGTGAACGGTTCATACGATGCACATCTAGTCAGACGTTGGTGCTCAATATGATTTGATTCTTTCTCTAAGCTTTGGTGAGAGCTGTAGACAATTGCGGCTTATAGTATTATTTCGTTTCTCTTTGATTCTTTGAATTTGCTTCCCTGAGCTATCACTCTTATTGGCGAATATGTTCTTTAATCCCTTATATTTATTGATGATTTTTTGTAATACTCTTGGTTGGGGATAAGTTGCCTAAAGCTGTACTTATGCTTGATGCTTTCATCCATGCATTGTTTAAAATTGTAAATAGAGTGTGAGGTTTGCTCTGATCTAATCTTCAAGTGTGCAATATGAAATTAATTTACCCTAATTTTAATTAAGGGCTACTTTTTATCTAAGCTTGGCTTGTTTTTCTGAAACCTCGCTCACCAGCTGAGATGAAATGCTCTTATTTATTAAAATCGTTAGTAGTGTTACTTTTATGAACGTAGTATGTAAGTGGGAGGCAATAGCCCCGTTGTAATTATAATTGCTCTGTGAAAAAAGAAGTTACTGTGCATTGTAGGTGATATTCTTTATTATTTGTGAGGTTTAACGGGTCCATTTAGGAATGCTCTCGTTTCCAAAAAATACAGCATTCATTGAGTACCTACCACGCACTGAGTGAAGCTGTGTGAAATATTTTTACGCAGCAGTTGAAGCTGCCATATTCAAAGTTAAACATTGTTGTTGTCATTAGACATTGTTAGCTTGTAAAAGAACAACCGAATTTGTATGAGTTCATTTTCTTGTGATTCAGCAAAGCAAACACACATAGAAATAAAATCAACAAAATTGAACCACTTTGGGAGCGTTCCTTTAAGACCCATGCTAATTCAATGGCAAGGGAGTTCTGTTAGTATGCAAAAGAAAAAAAATCTCTCCAAACGCTTCCTATTCTGTGCAAATTCATTTGTGCCTTGTATGTTCTCTCTCTTAATCTGAAATAACCCACAAATTGTTAAAATGAAAACTTTGTTGGGTACTTTTTAAACAGCAGACTGCCTGGATATTCATTTCTTGTATGTCTCTATAAATGTTTTTGTATCTGCTTTTTGTACCATATAGTTACAATATTACGCAGCCTTATTGGACTGTTTAACTGACTGCCGAATGACTAATCAGTGGGGGATTTCTCAGTTGTGCCCCTCCCTCTTTCCATATTTCCACTCTCATTTGTGAAGTACCATTGGGGTATTGTTTCTGATTTAGGTTTGAGAATCAAATGAAGTTAATCAATAGCATTGCTGCTTAAAAGCGTTTCTGCTAGTATAATGTACTACAAAAATCAATAGCACATGAATTATACTGTTTATTGTGTTCCTCCCATATTGATAGCTTGCTTGTCTAGATTAATTGTAAATACAAGGTATATCCACAAAATAAGTTCCATTTGGCTATAGAAAAATAGTGTATAAAAATTCAGAAAAATTATTTATCGTATAAAAATCTGTAACTGTTGAACTAATTTTCTACATAGCTTCCGATACTTTTTAGGCACACGTTTTTGTATGCCTTCAAAGGATGCTGTAAGTGTTTTTCAACCACGCGGTATCACTTAGCATGTTCTTTCAGCTCGTCGGACACCAAGGAAAGATTTTAGGTGTAGGAGCGAGATCCAGACTATGGAGGATGATCAAACACGTCCCAGTCATATTCCTGTAGGAGTTGTGTTGTAACATTTTCAGTGTGAGATCAAGCATTATCATGGAAAAAAACAACGCCTGTTGTTTGTTGTAATCCTTGGTGTTAGTAAACATGCGCATTGATTGTTTGGCCTTCTAGTAAGAAATCAATTCAGCGAACTGCCTCTTCTGTCCCAACAAAATGGTATTTATTAGTTTTTGAGGTGTAAAGATCGGCTTTTAGGCATCAATTTTATTGGGTATGAAGTGTGCCTCGATTTCATTGATTGCTGTTTAGTTCCTACAGTGTGGTAAGATAGCCATGTTTCTCTCTCGTGACTATCCTAGAAAAAAAATCATCACTGTCGCCATTGTAGCCCGTCAAAAACAGAAGTGCACTGCCGATCCATTGTTCTTTGTGTGGTTCAGTAAGAATTTTGGGTAACGAGCATCGCGAGTTCAGCTGTAATTCCATAGCAAGAGAACTAATTGTAAACATACGGCTTTACTTAAGCTTATCTTCAATTGTGTGATCATCATCAGCAACCAAAGATAGGCCTCCACATCATTCTTCATTGTGCATTTGACCACACTTGAAATTTCACTTAGTTACGTTGCATTTAGAAAATCACAGATCTGATTTCACAAGCAGTGACATTTTCAATTTGAGCTAACATCATAAAGAAGCACTACATAGAACACATCAGCGGTGGGAGAAACTGGCGTGCATGTTCATAACTGTGATTACAGCGCTGCTGCAGATAGAAATAGAAATGGAACCTTCTTTGTGGATATAGATGAGAAGAGCTGCATATATTATGGAGTATGAATAAGTTGTGTATCGGAGAATGGAGTGCAATTGGTAGATAAAATAGTTTAAAGACTGGCTAGAACTAACTCTTCCATTAATGATAACATAATGCATAAATTCTCAAACTTTTTGTGTTGGAAGATCCTTATTTCAATGTAAATCGTTTAATACTCTCCATCTGCTTTCACTCAGGACTATGTTAGTAACTTATATGTTTGAAACAGAGAATGTTTTTTTACGAGTTGGTGTACTTGTACTTTTATTCACTTTTGGGAGTAAGAAAAATTAAATGGCCGGCGAAACACAGCTGCATTGACGAGCCATTCTTCATTAGTAACGGGCAATCAGCCTTGGAACTTGGTTACAGATTTGCTTCTTCAGATACAATTAGTCGAAATGATATTCAGCGTGTTCTAATAAAATATCATTGGCAATTCAATGAAACAATGTCATAATGATGCTATGCTAAACCCTGACTTGGCAAATCTGTGAATGCCTAGCACTTATTTCGCTGTTGGAAATTAGGCATATCCCGTGCCATACAGAGTTGAGGAAACTCTGCAGGGGTGCCATAGAAATCTTTGCAGGAAAATACACCTCTAGCTACATACATAGCTTTTAAAAATTGTGGTGAATGTCCTAAAGTTTGAGATATTACCCCCAAAATAGTTAAAGCTGTGAAGTGAAGTGTTGGTTGACAAAAACGCCATTAAAGCTTAGGATTGGAAATATTTTTAAAAAGAGTTGAATATTCTATGCCGTTGGTTGGATCTACTTTCCAAAGCAATGACAACATTCTCTTTATTCCAATTTCTGAAGCTGCCATGCGTCACAATTCCATTGCTTCCTTATTATTTGGAGGTAACAGTCTAATTGAAAACTCGTCCAAGTATCTGCGAGTGGCATTTCATTGATCAACTAGACACTCATGGAATTTGTTGAAACAGTTCAGTAAGGCTGTCAAGAGTTGAACAAGCCTCATTGAGAACTCCATTCTTGATTGAAACAATCATAACAACCTCGTTCCAACAACACAATCTGTTCTATAGTGAGCTGGATGACATTATTTTGGTATCACGGATTGTCATGATGATACCAGGAACAGAGTTGTTTAGAACCTGTTTAGCATATAGGAACCAGATTATTGAATGAACGTCACCCAAACTGTGGTTTAGTCAGCGGCTGATTCATGTTCGATTGCAGAAACATTCCTGATTATTATGAAGCTAGGGACCACTCATCTCAATAGCTAGAAATCCCACTATACCAGTGTTGTGTCAATTATGGAGACGATTAATTTGTATCTCCTGCATTTCCCGTGTAAAATTACTCTCTTAACACCCTAGTACAATAATTAGTAGCATTTGAGCTAGGTTTTTTCCGTGTTTCTCTCCTCTGTGAAGGAGTTTACAGATTTATGAATCGTAAATTGTGGGTTTTGGTCTTCATGGGAGTGGTTTGTTCGATTTTCCTTGAGGTCACCTTTTCTCAACAGAGTGATTTACAAGATATGATGATTTTTTCTAATAACGGTGGAATAACTTTTAACAGTTTTGAAGTACAAGTATAACTAATTCTATTTTGTTTCTACTAACTGCACTTCCTTCCTATTTTCTTAATCAGCCATGTGTTCTGTGTATAGTGTCAGGATTTTATGAATTTAATTCAAAATGTGCCTGAGTCTTTAAAACATAAGTATCCTTGCAGGTTTAGTGAATAGATCAAACCAATTAGTGATCCTATTGGTACCTCTAAGCACCCATTTTGCTGCCCAATCCAGCTTTCACAGCACTCATTTCATTCATATTACCAAGTCCACTTTGAAAGAAACGTCTTGATTAATTTTCTCTTGAACAGCTTTTTTTACTTTCTTTAGCTTTAACTTAGTAGGATGGACAGTAATGTTATCGAATTAAAAATCCAATCTCGATTTTTTGTTAAATGGTTTCATCAGAATATTGAGTTTGAAATTATTGAGGAGTTAAAATCGCCAACTCCCTCTGCCTTTGAGGCAAACCTGTTTTGTAGGACATCATTGTGAGAAAAGAGAGGAACCAAATCATTTCTACATTTCCCAATCAGCCCTTTTGTTAATACGAGGCCCCATTATAAGATTTTTGGGCAAAATCCTGATGATGAGGAGTTAATTATAGTAGTGATAATAACATAAACTCTAGGTACAATTTCACTGTGTTCACCATTGTCAGTTCAGCAGTTCACTTGTTGCAGTTTCCTAGCCGTCTTATTGGTAAAAATTACCTGCTATTGGCAGTTTCACTTCCAGTTCTGAGTGACCTCTGTGTGGCCTTGGAACTTTTATGAGATCGAAACCCACTTTTGTGATATTGTGCACACGATTACCAAATAAACTCAAATAGCTACGTCGTGTGGTAATTATGATGCCTGTGCTTCACAATTCGCAGTACAGGACAGTTTGGTATCTGATAAAGTGAGGAAAGTAGCAACACTTTGCGCCGAATATTTCCTCGAAGTTTCTCCTATTTTGTTCCTGACATTTTTTTACACGCTCACGTTTAATCAAACTTGTTTTGATAGCTCCCTTGTTTTCTTGTTTGCATCCTCGAAAGAAAAGCATGCTTATTTGCAAGGAAATGTACAGTTAATTAAAATACTTACACTCTAGTGAGTGACTAATTTATAACCATAAGGGCTTTATTATGTTGTATGGTTATGTTTAGTTTATGATTTGTTCAAGTTTTTTTTTGTTCATTATTGTTCAGTAGATCCGTCCAACAGCTTGAATCCGCTGTTGATTTTTAAATTGAACACAAATAAAAATCTATTGCTGTGATTTAAATTTAACATGAAATTTGTGTGTCTTCTTGAGAGTATTTCATGTGCGCCAATAAACTGTCTTGATGCTCAATTGCTGCAATACATTTTTCTCCTTTATGGCCGTTAACGTTTTAGTCGTTCTGGTTTCAAAAGTTTCTGCTAGTACTTGGGGGAATTGGAGGTGTGGGTATTGTGCTATTTACATTCCTCAGCCCCACAAAGTAATGGGATAAGTAGTTATTTAACCAGATGTGTGTGTGTTAGCTCGGTTTCTTTGGTGCCATCCTATCGAGGTCACAGCGTGAAGATCATGGATGTGTGTTTTCGCTAGAGGCGTCCTTGAGATGCGGCAGTACCTTGAAATCGTGTTCTTGGTGCAACCTCCTCTGTCTATCAACTGAACCAAGCAGAGTAGCCACAAACTCTGAAGGCTCAGAGGGCTGTGGGGTAGATGGAGTCACCATGTCACAACATTGTAGCTGATCCTGAACGAATCCAAGACCAAACACAGCTCATGCTTCAACCCATCTAGATGCGCCAAGAAGCGCAAATATGACAGGACAGATCTTCATATGGTAACATTGGAACCTTCTGGAGTAGAGGCAGGTAACATAGGGGTTGTAGCATTGTCCGTGTTAAAACGACAACAAAAGTGCGTTGGTAGTTCGATTTGTGGGAGAACTGATCAAGTTGATTCTATTTTGTTTTGCTCGCCATTTTTTCAAGACTCGAAAGTAACAAGTTGAAAAATTTCTATCGACTTGAAGAGGGGGAGGGGGTCTGAAAACCCGCTTTAATGTGTTTGATTAAAATTTCAAATTATCTTTTACTAATCAGTACTTAACTTTTTTTAATGTATGAATATCCTATGAAATAAAAATGAGGTTTTTAGCTTTTTTGAAAAATTGCTTCAAAGGTTTTCATTAAACTCACAAGGTGTCTTCGAACACTCAATGCCTACGTATTGTTAGTGAAACGAAGTTTTTCAGTTTTTTCCTTTTAAATTTCTCTTCGTCAATTGTTACTGAGGCTCTTACCCTTAATATTTTCTTTTCTCGTTGGTGTTACGTACTTACTTTTTACTTGAAGTTTGCTTTTTTTTCGCATGTTCTGTGCTGTCATATAACTTCCCTTCGTGCCAAAATATCTGGTGCGTAGCAACACACAACTTTCTGTAACCCCTGTAAATTCGAATATCGTATACAGTCGCTATATCATCGTTCAAGGTACTTCTACAGGAACATTTATGGAGAACGAAATGTAGGCACTAGTTAGTTGAGTGTACTTCGTAAGTTTGATCTAAATCGTATGAGCTGCTTTTGTGAAAATTGAAAAACTGATGAATTAATATTCCACAAACCTTGTTCGAGTTAACATGGCTTATTTCAACATTCAACAGATGAATACAGATATAATTACGGGTAACAAAATGTGGGTATAGGTTGCTAAAAGAGACTTCATAAGATTAATGAAATCCAGTTACGTAGTTACTCGGGAAATTACAAAAATGTTCAAAAAAACATTATTTTCAATGTATTTTCATGTTTATCACTGTTCAATGAACTGTCAGAGGAACATTTTTTCAGAACAATATATGGGTATTAACAATTTTAAAACATTCCGTGAGTTGAGTGAAAATTGTTGAAGCTGTTTTGCCAAAGCACGGAGAAAAACCTATTTTTGCTTCATACGCCTGCGTCTCTGTTCACCGTTCATCAAAATCGTTCGAGTAGTTTTGGATACGCCCCCCCCCCCCATTTCTAATCGATGGGAATTGCCCATAACCTTATTTTAGTGTCTACAAAAAAGAACTGCTCAATCGGTTCAGCCGTTCTCCCGTAAATCGACCAACACTGACTACTCGCCAAAATTAGGTTTTTTGGACTGAGTAGGCCTCAAAACGTAAAGATCTTGACACGATCACTATACTTTGGGTCGGGGGGAATTAAAAAATAATTGAAAAAGTGAACGGCGGCCACATTTGAACGTATTTAGTTGATTTGATTAGATTACGAACTTATTGCAAACTCAGAAGTCTTAAGAAGTTGATTAAATTTCTAAGAAGTCGGTAAGACGGAATATGTTATCTTGAAGACATTTAAAGAGTTGAGGAGAAGAGGTAGATTATGAAGAGCTGCAGCATCAGTTTATTTCCCTTGAAATCGCCGCGTGAAGAAGAGGGTTTTGCTTCTTCAATGAGTCGTCAAAAGATATGACCAGGGAACCGCCCGTCGATAAGAAGAACCTCTGATTTCTTCGCGCCGACGAGCCCTTTGATATTTGACTTTGAAGTTACGAAAACTCCTTCACTTTGCTATTCTCCCATAGTTGGGTAGTTGGCGACTTCTCCGTTAAAATTAGAGTAAAAAATACGTGAAAGCGCTGAAACGATCCTTCACAATATTCCGATTTGACCATTTCCTGAAGCTCGGAGAACGCTCTAAGCTCCAAGACAGTTATCACCAAGTGTTTTTTATTAGTGAATTAAAACCATTTTTTGTAAACCCGAATTTTTCCCATAAACTTCCCATTTTTCTCGGAAATTGTCATAAACTGTGTGACTTTGTATTTTTTTTTTATGCAGTCGTTCCAATGATAGCTTGCGAACTGATAGTCTTCTTTCGAGCGTAAAAGGGGGAGAGATTTTAAATTCTTTTTGAATGAAATGAGAGTATCTGTGCATCGATTTTTACGATTTTTAAATTACCTACGCGTACGTAACTAACACATACTGCGTTGGCATGACCTTCATGCGCGGTCTTCGTTATCTTTAAATCTCGAACGAAGAGCTACCAATTCTGTTCAATCATGCTACAGGAAGCGTGCCGAGAAAGAACATAGCGAATTTACAAAAATTGTTGCACCAATACGTTCCGGCATTTCCTAACGAATTTGACATTTTAATTTATTTTGATAAAGTAAGTACATAATATTACATTCGAATGCTACTCCCTCTTGTGAGGAAATCTTGTGCTTGGGGGAAGAGTTTAACTTTATCATCTTATCATTTATATCACAGGTATATATTGATGTGTAAATGCATAGGTATGAATCGTAGAGAAAATTAAGTTATCGGCGGTTCTTTTATAGCTGATTTGAAGGGTAGAAGGGTCTAAGATTTAAATTTTCTAACCTGCGGGGGGAGTTCATCGAACAACCCCGCTCCCCGATAGAGACACGTATTAGCCTGCTGTGGTTAAACGAAAAGAATTACAATACTCGTATGCAACTGCTTGCATATTCTTACAGGTTTCAATTACGGTGATTATTTTGGACATTAGTGTGAAGTTCTGGATCTCAAACGGCCTAAAAGCTCGGAGGAGGGAAAGCGTTTGTGCTTTTATTGAAAGATTTCAATTAAGCAACGAGAGACCGTGGTCCCGCTTGCGCCTCCTCACGCGGCCACACTGTTGGAAATTACTGAGTGAATCAGAGTACAACAACTAGCTAAACAGTCTAGAACTTCGCAGCAACTTCCTATCATTCTTCTTAATTGTTGACGCAAAATCGAGACATGATCCTTCCAACTCAAGCATTAGTCCAACGTTATCCCCAAGTATCCTCCTCCCCGATAACACCTCAAGAACTCCAACCCAGAGACCCCCCCCACCCACCGAGGGAAGTGAAAGACAGACACATTTAGTTTTAGAAGCGTTAAGCTTGAAGCTGTTTTGGTTTATTATTCATTCTGAATAATAACCCTATGTTTTCGGTCACGAAAAATTTTTTACAACCCCCCCTCAAAATTTGATACTTTACGTTTCAAGACATGGGGATTCCAAATCTACAACCTCCGTCCGCCGTCCCCTTCCCCTGTCCGCCATCACCTGTCCACCGTCCGGGCCGTTTTGTGACTTTAACGTGGCCTAAAAAAACCGTTCAGTCGCACAAAAATCCCATTTGGTATCTAGTTGTGCCCGCCATCTCGGCAATCCGACCGAACGAAGCCCATGGTTGTTATGGGCAAAAAATGGTTTAAAAAAATTAACAAAACGCAGTAAAATCGCAAATAAGCCGTGTTTCGTATCGTTTTCAAGGTATTTTTACATCATGGGTCGAATGGAATGAGTTTCAGACGTGTACAACTGCGTATAGGAAAATTACAGTAATTATTAGAGTCAACTAATTGCAAGAACTCGCGGGAACCACAGCGGAAGTCGACGTTTCGTCGTTAGTACTCCCTCCCTCCCGTCTCATCAAAACCACCTACCCACTCGACTCGCAATGTCGTGCCAATTGCCGAGGGTTCGCTGGAAGTCCCCGTCACAATTTCCCCGACTCTTTTTGCCCGACGGGGTGTAGGAGACCCCCTACATCGGATCATAAATGCCTAAAGACGTTTACGGGCGCCTGGCGGCGGGGAATATTTAGTTTCTGTAGTTTCATTGTAGTCAGGTCATGTTTCGTATGGTTTACTAGTGTTTTTCGATGCTGAATCGAATGGGATGGGTCTCGGAGCAGTAATACTAGGTCAAGCTGTTCATGAGAATAATCAACCGTTGTGTAATAATGTGCAGGGTTTTATTTAACCATTGAACAATCACCTTCATAGAACTCCATTAAGTGCTACTTCTTCTCAAGTCCCTTCCTGAAGCAACATGGCAGTATCTTCTACAAAGCGCTCCATTTTTCCAGCACTGTGTGTGCAAGGTGGGAGTTTATGTGCACAAGAAAGGTGAATGAGGGGGGGGGGGAGACAATATCTGGAAGAACACTAAGAGAACGAGCAAGTGCCTCTTTGACAACCTGAGATATTAACAACTAGCTTCCCATTTGTTAAATAAATGTTTAACCATTTCAACATCACTTCTGAAAAACTACTAACGTTCATCAACCTTAGGAGGAAATTAGGGACTTCAAAATTAACAGAAAAATAGTTCTGATAATTTCCTGTTCTAAGTTAAATACAGCGAAATGAAACGACGGAAAACGCTTCAAATCTAGTCTTGAGCTTTTCAAAAATGTTAAAAAAACGTGGGCACGAACAAAAAGTTTTTGAAGTTCTTCGGCGTGTCATTTCTTATGACAATAGAATAAGTCGAGCCTGGTATTGATAGAGTGATTGTTATGGCGACGTCGTGAGTTTCAATCTTTCTTTTTTGTATGTTCCTCTACATTTTAAAATACTTTAACGAGGGTTGTCAACCTATGTCTTGGGTTAATGGCGTAAGTACTTCCAGGCTGGTTTCAAATCCATAAAACTTTGGACTTAAGAAGCTGTTTGCGACCAGAGAAGTTGGTGGATCGAAACGAACCCCGCTGCAACATCAAGTGTGGGATCTAAGGTTCTAAGGATCTAAGGAATTCGAATGATGTATGGCTACAAATTGGCTGGACATTGAATGGGTTTACCCTTGAGATCTGCTGAGCAGACACTGTTCTAAATACTCGACAGATCCAATGTGCCCCTCTCGTTTGAACTCCTTTCATTTTCGTTCATGTATTTTTGGAACCACCCATACTTCTTCCCATAGTGCATGACGGACTCTGTTGTCTTCCTAAGCAGCCGTCTCTTATATGATGATGGACCGCTAATGTTACCCATCAGCCTTCTTAGCATGTTGACGACTTTTTCGGCTTTACACTCATCTCTTTGGATGTGACACTAGCAAGCAAAATGAGTAGTGTGAGTAAGCTTTAGGTTAATAGCATTCTTTGGGAGAGATGTTTTGATGTGCGATCTGAGTGTTCAAAATGGAATGCGCAAGAGACACAGAGCTTTCAAAAGTCTTGAGAGGGGAGTTAAGAGGTTGACATATTGAGCGTTAATCAAAGGCGAATTATGTGCTCGGCATGTGTCTACCCAAATTCTCACGATTTCATTGTACTAGGCATAAATGTTCCCGAATTGTTCGTACGCACGAGAAAAGAATGAAAATGCTCAGACGCCGTTGTAATGCTCTTGAAATTTTATCAGAAACCAACCAGTACTGATTTCGGGTTTCTGCTTGGGCGGTCAGTTTCCAACAGAACGTCCACAATGATCGAGTTAAGGGTAAAGGGGTCTAAGAGGTCCAGCTAACCCACAAAGGGAAAGTTCCGTTAAAGGGTCGGTGGAAAAGACGTCGAGCGAATAAGATAATTTCAAGGGGCAGGCACTTATTGAGTAGTTGGGCTATGGGCAACCTTAAGGCCTCAATTATTCCCCACTGTGCGTTAATCACGATCTAAACAATAGTTTTCTTTCTGTTTCGACAGTATTGAGACTCTATAAAAATTCGAGCGATTGAGAGCGTTTCCTCTTCTTTGGTGCTACGAAGTGGTCACATCATTGTCGCTTTAATAGAGGATTTCTCAAACCATAATTACGAGTATATTTGGTTGCTCCGTTTGTCCTTGTCTAGTTTGATGAATACCCAGAATCATCGTGGACGTCCGTAACACAATTTACACGTGTACCTTACGAATTTTGTCTGCTTTCATTGCCTCCGCGAAGTAGGAAGGAAAGTTGCGTAATCGGTTGACACTTTTTTTTTTTTAGCTTTCTTCAGATCTTAACGTTTACAAGGGCTACGGCGTCTGTGTATTTGTGAACGCGATACAGAAGAGAACGGCTGAAGCCGGATATTTAGCCTGCAGATCACCACGAAACGCCAAATTAAGTGTATGAATAAAGTCGCTACAACACTAACTATAGTTATCACGGTGATCTAAACACCAATTTTTACTTTCCGCTACCCGAAGGGAAGGAAAGTATAGTAATCGGCCCAAAAAAAAAAAATTTGGGTTTTCTTCAGATCTTCACGTTTTGAGGCCTACTGAGTCTAAAAAAACCTAATTTCGGCGCGTGGTCCGTGTGTATGTGCGTGTGTGTGTCGATGGGAAGGGGGGTGGGGTGGGGGGGTTGGCGAAAATGGACCAAAAACTAGGGTTTTTCGCATTTTTCTCGAAAGTTGTGTGTTGCTACGCACCAGATATTTTTCTCAGAAATGGCTTTTCATTAAACACTTGGTATGTACTGTTCAAAATTAAATAAAACTTTTATTAGTGAAAAAACTATAAGAGCAGCACAATAAAGAATCACGAATGATGACAAGGCGATTTTAGAGCAGTTTGTTCGCAATCATACGACATTCTCAAAGTAAGCAGAGTGGTAGTCCAATAAGCGGCCTGAACGATGGAAGTTTATTATGGGTCATGAGATAATCGAAAGCAACGTCTCATTCTGACTATCGTCGTTTTCTCACTAACGTTTTTCGCAGTGTTTCCATATAATTCCAGAACTCTAAACCCCATCCTTTAAAAAAAATACCGTTTTGATAGTTACGTAAATTACCCGTACGTTGGACTTCCAACGAAGGTCGTAGAATGGGTAACAGCCGTCCAATAAATTCCGCAACTTTAACTTTTGAGTTTGTTCGTAAAACGTGAAGTTACATTTTACCAAGTTCTTGCGAACTGAGTGTGTTGCATGGATCCCTGACAATATGTGAGAGACAACAACAACAATGTTATCATAAGAGGCAGACTAGAAGTAAGATGCAGTTGTCGTATCATTTTACACGAATAAAAAACATTCTCAATTGTTCTCAATAGTTTCGTTGCTATTTGAATAACATAACATGGTGGCAGCGGTTGGATACGAACCCACGCCCCCGAAAAGACTAGTGCCTCAAACCAGAAAAGAGATATTTCTGCTCTATTCCCCATGCGGGCAATTCCTGGGTGTCCCGTGTGAAGTTTCCTGAGTATTTCCGTCTTCAGGGCTTGGGGAACAACGATTCTGTCACCATAGATAACCACCCATTGAGGCTAGAGAATGACGCAGATCAAAATATGGTTTCACTGATGGGTGCAGATCATTGCATTTGGTAGCCCATCCACTCACTATGACATCGTGCAGAGCAGACAAAGTGTCATCCCTAGTTGTGACACTGATCTGTCACAGGAAGGTGTTCTAGAATAAGGGCAACCTGTAATTCCAGTTCCACACTGAAATCAGTGTCATTGTCACTGTATCCACTTGGTGACACATCTCTACTTAATAGATCTGCTAAATATAATTGCTTTCCAGGTACATGAACCAGATCAAATGTATAAGACTGTAAAGCCAAGAGCATCCGCTGGAGCATAGCTGGTACCTTGTGGAGCGGTTTTTTGAACACTCCTAATAAAGGTTTATGGTCTGTCTGTACTTTTACTGAGTCTCTACCAAGAATATAGCTTCGGAATTTTTCAACTCCAAAACAGACACTCAAGAGCTCTTTCTCTATTTGGCTATAACGTTGTTGGGTCTCTGTTAGTGCTTGTGACGCATACGCGACCGGCCGTCCATTCTGGATAAGCGCTGCACCCACTCAGTGAGAACTGGCATCAACACTGAAGGTAAGCTCAGATTCAGGGTCATAATATCCCAAAACTGGTGCACTGATGAGTGCATTCTGTAATACTTCAAATGCTTTCCGATGACTCCCTAACCAAACAAAGTCAACATCAGACTTCATTAGTTCCCGCAGGGGTGCTGCCATCTCTGAAAATCCCTCGATGAATTTGGAAACATAATTAAAGATTCCTAGAATCCGGAGTAATGCCCGTTTGTCCTTTGGAGGCTGCAGTGCTAAAATTGCTTTTATTTTGTCAGGATCACACTTGAGTCCTGTTAACCCTAACCCCATGAATCGTACCCCCTTAACATTAAAAATGCATTTTGAGGAATTGAATTTAATTCCCCTCTGAGCTGCAGCTTCGAGGATTTGTTCTAAAATGATGTAAAGCTCTTTTTCAGTCTCAGCCCAAAATACCACATCATCTTGAAAAGATTCACAGTTTCTGATATGGGCAAAAGATTCTTTAACTTTCCGATGGAAAATTTCTGGTGCAGACTTGATTCAAAATGGGACCCTCAAAAACCGATACCTTCCCCAAGGGAATGTACATAATTTTGAGCTTTCATCGTCGAGAGGAAGCATCCAAAAGCCTGAGTTGGCATTCAATTTTCCAAAGTACTTAGCCTTTTTCACTTTTGCTGCTATGTCTTCCACAGTTGGGAATTGATAATGTTCCCGTTTTATTGCCTCATTGAGTGGTCTAGGATCGAGGCACAACCTGAGTGAACCATTCTTTTTAACAACCACAACCAGCTGACTGACCCAGTCTGTTGGTTCCGTTACAGGCGTAATAATCTCTTTCTTTACCATTCTATCCAGTTCAACTTTCACTTTTGGCATTAGGGCATGAGGAATGCGACGACCAGGCAGAATGACTGGCTTTACTTTAGGGTCCAGCTTTATTGTGACTGGTTCAGGGATGTAACCCACCTCACCATCAAATAGTGAGTGGAACCTGGAAAAATGTATTGGGTCATTTTTGCGTGTGGTGAGTCACACTAGATATTTTTCGTAGAACCTATAATTACGAACCTCAAATTTACTAAACTGCGGCGACGAATCTATCATTGAACTCATTAGCTCATTGAAGTGTATTCCACTGCTCACCTGTCAGAAGTGCGTCAAATTAACAATACGGCCATCGGGTCATACGTCAAACATACGTGTAAAGGCTGAAGGACATGGAGATGCTGTTAGGTGTCTAATTCTGGTTCTCTAAACTATGCATAATAGGTCTGTGGGGGAGTTGTGAGAATCAGGTTAGTTCCCTTCTGTTCATTCTGCCGGAACTCCGTTCGTATTCTGATTGAAACGTCATGAGTTGCCTCGAGTTTTATTTCTTGGGATCCTTCACACGAAGAATTTTTCGTCCCTTCAGGAGATTTAAAAAGTGAGCCGACGGAAGCGTTTTCTGACTGTAGAATGAAGATTTGTCCAGTCGATTCCTTCGAAATAGCTTGTGCTTTATCAAGGGGGAGCATCACGTTTTCGCTTTTGAATCGAAAAGTCATTTCACGTGGATAAAAAAAAGGGCTAGTTCCATAGTTTAATTCAAGTCACTTTCATGAATGAGACGGCAACAAGACACAACGAAAATCATTTTTGGGAGCTTCGGGTAGTTGTAAGTCAATATCTTTCACTCTTCCCCGTCGCCCTTTGGGTAACAGTAGTTCACTTACCTCCATCAAACGCACTCTCGGGAGAACGACGTTTGAGTGCAACAGAAACTGGCAACTCTCACGCCACCTTAGGCTTCGAAGCTTGATGAATCAGGATTAAAAGGACAAGGGGAAGCACTGCGAGGCAAAAATTTGTAAAGAGTTACACTCATATTTCTTTAATATCAAATTATTGCAGCATTGCCGATTTTTAATAAAACACTGTTATTTTTATGATTGAATCATATTTCATAATGTAATCCTACAATTCAGAAATGTGACTAATTATATACCAATAATGCATGCAAGACATCAGCAAATCTGTTAGTTTGTAGATACATGAAGTACACTGTCCTTAATATTAAGAACGATATAAAAAAAACAAACATTACGTTATTTGATGAACGTTCCATCGGGTGGTTAAAACCAAGTAGGTAGATTTAATGATGACGGGTTAACAACAAAAATCAATAACTGGGAGTGTTAGTGGGCCCCATACTTTCTTGTTTCGTTTATTGTACAAACATACTACAGTTGCTTAGTCAAGAGCTTCCATTTCAAATGAAAGAAAAAAAAAACGAAAAAAAAAAAAAAAATAACGTTGAGTGTGGACTGGTACATTGCGGCGTAATTCACAAATCATTCGCCCTGTTTTGGTGTTGCGAATGGTCTATGTAGGGCCGATAAACATTTTTTTCCTAAAAAATTAATTTTTATGTGGTTGAAGGCACTTTAGATCGGACGATATGGCCCATGAGAGGTTTTTGTAGTGAATGGTATCGAAAAACAAACTGGGGTTTTCCGTATCACAATTTTTTGTCGAAAAACGGTACGTTTTCTTCTTTTATTTTTTTTTTATTTTTTATTTTTGGATTTTAGTTGCCTTCATTCTATTGATATTCTGAACAGTTCAGCTTTGAAAAAAGTGTCCTAATTTTGTTTAAAATTTCTTAGGAAAGTCAAAAATAATTCTGGATCCCTGTGAAATTTGAGAACAGGTCGCACGCTTTGGAACTATGCACGCAATTTTGAAAGAAGCGAGAGAAGAGAACGGAAACAGTGTGAAAAACTTTCTTACACCTAACTGAATATGAGAATTAATGTACAAATTTACAAAAGTAAATGAATTTACACTGAGCAATACACCACGGCCTACTAAAAGCCTGTATAAGAGAAATCTGCGCCCTTTTCAAGTATCAATGACGTCGCAGTACTTGGATTTCTTAGCACACGATCCCAAATTACCTATATTGTCTCCTTCTTACAGTAAAAAAGCATTGCACTCTTTCGTTCCGTCTTGTGATTTGTAATTAAAAAAAAAAAAATTGTTATTATATCTATTACGAGTTCGAGTAATGTACATCATTAGCACTGTATTATTTTGTACAACCTGTTTTAACACATTTTACACGATATCTGCATAACTTTTATTTTATTTATGTATACATATATAAATTGTGTATGTATATATACTACATATACGACTGTAAATCTGGGTAAAATAATTATCAATTACAATGGCGTGTTGACAATCTAGATGATATGGCATGGCGCTTGCAGTGTAAATGGTCAATGTAAGGAGGTTTACCTCGGTTAGGCTATTGATGAGGGGGCCCACTAAATGGGTAACATGTCACATACACTACAGATCAACATTGAAAACTGAACTATGCACTATCATTGTAACAAAATATCATGTAACTCTATCAAGTTACATAACCCTTTCTATATAATAGCATTACTGTAAAACCATGAATAAACCAAATGGTAACAGATACATATACAAATTAATGGAATATACATTAACTTTATATATATAAACGTAATATATTATGCTTCCAAAACACGTGACTTTTTCTTTTCAACTACAGCAAATCATTAACACTAAGTAGTTAAAAATTTTTTTTTTCATTTCTTTGTCATATATAAGAAAATATAGAATTTAAGGCAGATTTCGGTTAAAATTACACACAATTTTTCACTTTTTGGCTTATAACAATTTTTTTTAATAAGATAAGGCGCGAAGGTGCTTTTCTGAATAAGCTTGTACTTTTTGTGAACAGGGACCTTTTTTTTTCAACTCATTTTTTGACAAGGGGGTTCCTAAACGTTGCCAAGATTTTTATTATATTTTCAATCAATATTCCTGTAAAATATATAAAACGGCGGAGGACTAAATAATTATAAAAGGAATTTTAGGATCAATTTTAAATAAAAGAGGAGAGAAATCGGAGGAGAAATCAAAACAAAATATAGCACCCGTTTTATTATTTTTCATTTAAAGAACGGATCCGAAACAATTGTGATATTTATATACGGAATCGAAAGTTTCATTTGTGTTAAGTTGTATTCTGAGAACTGCCAGTTTCAAAAATAGTCCGAAAATGCAATAAACCCAACAAGATTTGCTTCATTCTATTACATTGAACACGCTGGAATGCAAAAGTCGAATAAAAAATAACTAACCACGTAAAAAACGAATTGTAACTAAATGTGTCTGTTACAAGAATTGTAAAAGAGCGAAAATGATCGAATGAACCACTGAATAAATTGAATAAAATAAAAACAAAGAAGGGTGATACATGTCCCCTTAAATTCGCTATACAACAACCATTATGATAAGAAACTGTTAAGTACTACTAGTTGAATAACAATTACATGGAAGGGTGTATTTGGGTTCAACAATGGAACTAATTAAGGACTGGTTTTTATCCCAATCGCGGTCGAGTCCAGGCTAACAAAGACTATATTTATATAAATTATAAAATACAATAATGCTGTTATGTATTTATCTAGACTCGTTTTGTTTTGTTTCGTTTTGTTCGTTTTAAGTTTTCTTTGACCCTTCACTAAGTGCAGGGCTCCAATTAGGTACCAAGCGTCGTTTCGTTCTTCACTACCCGACCAGCAACTTTCTAGTTGCCGGGTGTTGGCAAAGTGAAGTGCTTACTTTTATTTGCTTACCTACTTTTTCTGTTTTCATTAGCTGTTTCCGGTTATGCGGCTTCATTGGCGGTAATGTGAAAACTGCTGAGCGTTGGTGTCTTCAGAGCTAAAGCTCAGATGAATTGGTTAAGTGTTGAGGCGTACGGTAATAACCCAAAGTCGTGTCCTTTTATTTGATTCTTACTTATTTACTGGTTTCGCTTGCTTTTTTTTTTCTTGAAAGGCGCCGTAGAAGAGAAAAAGAGGTCGAGGCTGTTTGTTCTAACTGCTGGTCCCAACACGTTCGATATTGGTGGTACCACTTTACAATAAGTGGTAGTACGGTTATTTCGTTTTCTGGCTAGCGTTTTGTCGACTTAATTTAAATATTTTGTCTACTTATTTTTGTTTTTTTTTTCTTAGTTTTTTCCTTTTACGAATATTTTGGCAGGATGAAGTTGAACATTGTCGAAGGAAATGAAAGAAAGGGAAAGAGAAGAAGAACGTAGATTTTAGATGTAGTTTTTTTTGTGTTTTTTTTTCTCTTTTTTTTTTTGTTTGTTTGTTGTGGGGTTTTGTAAAGAGCAACCATCTGTAAACTGTATTCTCTGCTGCTGAGATACCTTCTTATTTCTTTGAACTTGTATTCTTTGTATTCTTATATTCAGCTGGAGGATTGTACTAGGATGTTTCTTTGGAGGGGTCCCTTGCAGCGCTCGTTGAGTACGTTAATCGCATCATTTTCTTTGCGAGGTAGAACACGTACACACATCACACTCATCGATCACATTCATTCACACTTTTCATTAAGTATGCCTATATCTAACACAGTATTTCCAAATCAAATCGAATTCTTTTTTTTTTTTTTGGTAATCTTAAATTTTCTTTTAAGGAACAAAATCTTTAAAAGGAATGTTGTTAATATACACATACTTAACTTGAGCGACCACAAACAAATACTCTTATCATCACTAATTTAATCGATTTTTTTTTTGGAAATATCAATAGGAATTTTCAATAATTTTTTATATCATATTAGCTAAATTTTAAAATGTACAAAACGTTCACAATTAGACACTAACTTTAGGAGTTAACTTTGATGTGCGAAAATATCGTCGAATCTTTAGTTTTTAATTTTTTTTTCATTTTTTTAAAATTACGTTAGCAAGCCTCTACACACGTTTTACATTTTCAAAAAGGCTTAACCAAATGCAGGTATCAAAACTTCAATTTTTCCTTAATTTTTTATGTAGTAATATTAGCAGTGTATATTTTTTTTTAATCATATCACAAAACTAGTGGAATAGGAATTTTCATTTTTTGTGAAAATGCGAGTTATATGCGATGTTAAATTGAACTAGTGTATTAATTACAACACAAGGTTTATGTTTTTTCGAAAACACAAAAACACACGTAAAACGAAATAAAAAGGGTTTGGGTTTTAAAAAAATCTGTATTTGACTAGGGAAACTCACCACACCATTCAGGGCAGGGTTACATATTGCGTGAGGGGGAAGAGGGGGGGGGGTGAGGGAAGTTACAACAAATCTTAACAACAAGAACTAATAAAAATTAACTAAATTTGCTGAGTGAGATCAAAGTGAGAACTACTGGAGCCATAGTTCAACAAAAAAAAAAAGAAAAGAAAAACATAAAAACGCAAATGCGGTGCTACCGTGGAATTATTTAAAAGTGCTCGAGTGGATAAGGAATACAAAGAAATAAATTACATACAGGATTCGAAACAAATAAAACACAATATAAATGCATTCAGAACATTAGCCAAATAGTAATAGCTTAAATTTCCGTCAGTTGACACCTGCCAGAATTCTTTTATTTAATTTTAGCCAAATATACACATTATCCATGTTTACAGAAACATGAAGATATTTCATTCCTTCATCTTGTCTAAGCATGGATAGGAAAACACTTAAAAAATAGGAATTTTCCAATTTTTCCCATAAAAAGGCCAACATTTATTAATTTTTGCCGCATAGTATTGTCTCTGCACAATTTGATTTTATATAACAATAATTTTGTGACACACTTTTTGTTTTTTTTTTTTTTCAATTGAAATTAACGAAAAAGTCCCAAAAATTGCGAGGTGTAGTTGATGGCAGGTGCCAACCAAGAGATATTTAAGATAACTATAAAATATCAAGAGAGATTTGGTTGTTTTTTTTTTTTTTCTTTAAAATCTAAAAAGAAAAAATAAGGAATTAAAGAACGAAAAAAATTAAGACAAACAGTCTTCGCTCAATATGGACTAGTGCACACTTGCAGGAACATAATCACTTTGTCGTTAGTTTTTCCTCTTGGAGAAACATCAAATAAGAGCCGTGACGGATCTGATAATCTGCGAATAGGGTAAAACTAGTTTTTTCTTTAAATAGCTAACAACGAAACCATCTTTTTTTTTCTTTATTTTTTTTTACAATACGTCCTGATCATCAAACGATCAATACGAGCCAATTCAGTTAAAACTTGACGCACAAAATCACTAACTCTACCCTATTCGGGCAGTTAAACGACCGTTATAAGGTTTCGATTCGTGATTATATCCCTATTTATGAAAACACTGCTTATAACAAGTAAAACCTACACTAATACGTAGTTTTTATTTTCATCTTTTAAAATTTCCTTTGATCTGCATCAATATACCATAAAAACTTTATACCATAAAGATTTGATAAAACGCAAAATTAAATACAATAATCCTAAACATTTGTTTTTTTGGAAATTATATATTATATTATTTTTCATTTATTTATATTTCCAATTAAATTAAGTATAATAATGAATTTTTATTAAAAATAATTTATACAAAACTTATAAAGAGGATTGTGGCGAGGTAAGTAACGTGAGCTACTCGAACAAAGCGAGACACTCTATTACGTATATATACTTTTTTTGATAAAATTCAGACTATTTTCTATGGGTCAAGGTCAACAGTAACCACAATGTTACGAAATCTAGGTACCTTCATGTCTATTTCATAGACTTTTTTTTTTTCATTCGTTATTACTTTTTCCCGCGCAAGATAAATTTAGAGTCTCAACGTTATAGCAAATCTCGCCACGAAATGTGAAACAATATATACAAAACGGATTTTCAAAAATGTGTTGATATTTTTGTCAGTTTCGTAGGAATATTCACATCACTTTGTACAGTGGTTGCCCTAAAATGAAGGGCCGTTTTGTTTCGGGTTTAGGCGAAGTCCGAAATGAGGAACCCTTCAGGAAACAGTTTACAGATACAGTTCATTTATTCTACTCCAGCTGCTCGAGGAAATTAGGCGATTTGAAGTATTCGGGAACGGGGTCGTCCAAGCGGGAAATTATTTTGTAGATGCTCTTTTTCCACGACTGCTCGGTGTCTTTTCCACCTTGAATCGCTTTGAAGAATTCCTTTAGGGTTTGCTCTACGACGTAGCGGAAGTTTGGTGGCACCTGGAAAGAAAGGGAAGTTGAATTTCGAAGTTCAAGGTAAAAACGTGACGAAAAATTCTCTCAAGAGCGTGATCCGCATTAAATGTAGACGTTTGAAGGATTTTTTTTTTTGCAAAGAGGGAGATGAAACGGAACATCTAACGGAGCAAGTCTCGAAACTGTCCTCAGCCCCGCGTTAGTCCGGTTTTCTTGTCGGTTGACATAATTCAGTTCTATGTGAGTTTTACCGAAGTAATTGACGAAAAAAGTGAGAAGATTTCAAGCCCTGCCGAACTCGATGATTAATATTTTGGGAGCTGACAACATTTTTCAATTACGGTTTCCCTAACGTTCAGTCGGGGTTTTATTGTGAGCCCCTTCCCTCATCACACTTCCCACCCCTTAGTTTACGACACACTACCTCTACGCAGGTTAAACAATCTCCAGATATTTATACGAATAGGTGTTGCGTGAACTTTCAGTTACTTTACTCTGAACTTCTACGTCGCGTACCTCAACTAACCAGCGTATTTCATTTCATTTACAGCCCTCTCTCGCTCGTCTCGTCCATAAACTAGTGCCTTGCTTCATTCAAATTCATCTCTCCCTCTAATGGACGTAAAAATTACTACGACAACTACAACCGATTTTCGTTTGATTTCGCTCAAAATCTAAACGTAGCGTGTCATGTCAGTGTAAGAATATAACTGTTGAAATATTTTGATCCTTTCTCCCTTTATCCATAACCCCCGAGACATCTACACGCGAGTAAATCACTTTCCCTTCAACCACTTAGACCAAAAGAATATAATACTCTTCGGATTTCGTTCATTACTCATCGGAGACTAACATCAGCAGGACGTACAACAAAACGCTAGTCGAATATTCGGAGCGAGAAAACGGAATTCGGCGGAGATGCGAGAGGTATTTCTTACCTCAATGTGGTTGTTTCTGTTGTAATGCAAATTGAGGACCCTGTAAATCTCGCAGTCGCCACTGACGTGGAGGTCTTCCAAAGCTTTGGCTCCTTCGCTCACCGCCTGCCGCGCGTATTTCTCCATTTGAATGTAATAAAACTCCCTGGGAACAATAGAAACAATTAAATTGACATTTGAAAATACGAAAAAAAGCGAAAGAGGTGCCGATTAGAAGAAGTAAATGAGATGAGAGGAAGACATTTTATGCCCGTTGGGTTGGTATTACTGACCCGTAAATCAATTATTTAATTAACTGAAATAAATTGTTTCAATAAACTAACGTTTGTACAAGTGTACCTCCACTTCTCCCATTAAACTATTGACGAGTTTTGTTCTAATATTCTAATGTGCAGCGTTCCAAAACTTTCAAACGACTATGAAAAAATTAAAACGAATATAGAATAATAATTTTACTCGAAACTAATCGTTTTGAAGATGCCTAGCGGCTGAAATCGCATTAAACCACTCCCCACATAACACGAACATGTCATCACTGATTCGCCACGACGCTGGCATTCGCATTGGACAAAAATATTTCCCATCAAAACTTGTAAAGCTGTTCACGTCCGATTGTCAAATTTCGAATCGAATTAGGGAAAAAGTTGGAAAAAAAATGAAACCGCGAGAGTAAACTATTTTCATCAGTTCGACTTTTTTCAACTCCGAACACTGATTTCGAGGTCGTAAAGTAGTTCGAGTAAAAATTGAGTTTTTTTTTAGTAAAATACGTGCTTTGAACAAATCGAAGGAAAATAAAGAGTAGTCAAAATGTTTCCCATTAATTTGAATTGTTCAGATTAACGTAATAAACAACTGATGACTCCTGCTCGACGAAACCGATAACTCAGAGCAGTCTAATAAGAGATAAACTTTTATGAATCCGTTTTGTCACTTTCTCTTCTTTTTTTTCATCAACATTTTTCAGTTTTTAACCCCTTGAATGTAATTTGAACAACGTTCTCTTCGAATATTGTCGGCATTAAGGGGTCCCTACACAAAAGCCCTCATTCAGCTTCATTGAAAATTGATTTTCTGCTTTTCTCGTTTTCTAGAAAACTATTTTTACATTACAATTTTTTTTTTTTTTTCAATTTGACTATTTTTTAACAGATGCAGTCATTTCAAGTATTGAACATCCCCAATCATCAAAATGTGAATGAGAGCAGTTGTATCGTTTTGGGGGGAATCTAAAGTACGACAGCGTTGCCGCCGCTTCAAGAAAGTGACTTTGAGACTGTCCGAACGCCAAATATCAATTTTTGAGCTTGAAGAAATTACCACAGAATCGCGAATGCAAACGTTAAGGAAGCCGAGAGAAATGTAAAATATCGCGACGCAGTCCTAACTTTTGTTTCAACCTTCCAACATCGACTTTTTGACTGATTTTCACAACCTTCTAACCACCACCCCTCACATAAAATACGATCCATAAACTCAGGAAACAAGTTCATTACGTAAATTTAAAAAAAAACGAGGACTGACGAACGGCGTGGGATTCTGCTCAATAATTCATCATTTCAAAACGCGTTTTGAAAGAACCAAAGCGCATTTTTCCCATTCATTCTTCGACATTTTTCTCGTTTCTTCAAAGAATTCACGCAACCGCGTCCACAACAGACGTAAAACGAAAAAATCATTGCGTTCACGCTGTTTTCATTCCGCAGTTGAGTGTTCTATCTCCAGTATTTTTACAACATAAAATCAGATTTAATGTAATTGGTTTGCCGCTTAAATTAAGCCCATTATTTCATTAACTTGGACCCACTCGAGTCAAAAGTCGACTTTAGTATGAAATTACCACACTTAATGTTCCCGAATGGTTTATTCACCATTCGCACATCCATCTACACCTCGAAAATCATTTCGCGCTCAACTCTTCCAAGTCAGTAGATACCGTTTGAGCTCATGTACACGTTACTTATGAAATGTAAGAACTAGCGTGTATTTGAATGACGTTATTTACAAATATCCTTGAACGTGTCATAGCTGGGGTTTTTCCGACAAGTTGGTGTAACTTTTACGATGGTACTGTCGCTTCTAGAATCAGCACCAGTCAGTAGGCTTCTTTCCGTCTAGTCGTTGAATGAAAATGCTCGATCTCACACCTTCAGACTTGTCAATAATTATTATCCTAAGTAATCTGTAGTACATAATTCTCGCTATTTTCATATAAATGTACTTTTAAGCAGTGACCTCGACATTGGGAAACTAGTTAAGCTTCAAGTCCCCAGGGATTACCGCTCATCACATGTTGGGTTAATAGATGCGGCTTAATTGGCATATTAGGAGTAAACTTGTGAACCACTTCAGTTGAAACGAAACAAGCTACAAAATAAACTACTATGAGCTAACCAAACTCAGAAGAATTTATTTTTACGTTTGTACGCCTCTGTACAATCTCTCGAGAGACCTGTCTTCGTGCCCACACAACAGTTTAAGCAGCTCACTCTAGTATAGCGAAATGGCAAATAGAAGAAGAACAAGGGAGAACACAAAAGAATCTGAATCTGTATTCCGCCGTTCTTCTTAAAAAATTTCTGGTGCGTTGCAACACACAACTTTCCTTAGCTCTACGTCAATTCACTATCTACACGGCTTTTTCTGCTTAATCGATTCATTTATCACTCAGTTCATTTGAACTTGGTCAAACAACACGTCAAGGCAGCAGAAAGCGGTAACGGTTACAGTTCCAGAATTTATTGTGCTGCTCGTACTCATTCTCAGACCATTATTGAACGATCGAAACACAGAGAACTGATTGACTGTAAACAGTGAAGAGGATAGTAATCACGTTTGCAGAGTTCTCGGGTAAAATCTTTTATAACTGGTAGTAAGCGAAACGGTGGTAGTTGAAATTCCGGAATTTCTGGAGTGACCCCCTTATATCTTATGAGCCTTTTCAAACGCTCACCTTATAGGGATTGGATTGGACTAACATTCCAGCGGAGTTTATAAGGAAAAAACTGCGCTAAAAACGCTTTTCGTCAAAAAGTTTGATAATTTACTGTGCTGCTCTCGTCATTTTCCCACTAATGGGAATTTTCGAGTATAATTTTCTAATTACGAGCTATCAATATAAAAAATTTAATCAAAATCGTATGAGAAAAGAAATATTTGGTGTTTTGATCACTATAAATATAATTAACTTTCGGTGGATTTTGTTCATACCGATATTTTGGCGTCCCATGGTGACCTGCGGGCTAGATAGCTGATTTGGTCCGGTCGTTTTCTCTAAAAATCGTTCACAGACACACAGGCCATTTTCTCAAATAGTGTTTTTCGGACTCAGGGGGGGTCTGATACGTAAAGATCCGAAGAAAACTCAAAATTTTTTTTCTCGACCGATTACATAACTTTCGTAGGGCCAAGGAAAGTAAAAACACAACCCGGATGAATTCATTTGGCAGCTTTACACTCCCAACATTAAACCTAACGGAGGGAATTGGAACTAATAGGAGGAGCAGTAGTAAAATAATTTGCAGGGTTATTAGTGTTGTCATCAGAAGAGCGCTTCCTTTTAGCAGGAGTTCTGAAAACATCAATGGCGTATTTTACTAGCGTCTATGCTGCTCCTTCGGCGTCACCTATGCCGTCAGGGCGGGGCAGGGTGGAGGAGAAGTGGGCGAGGGGCGGAGGAGCGGGGGTAGGAGCGGTGGAAGAGAGAAATTAAAAGAGAAAACCAAGGCAAGTCGCTTATTTTTTATAACCATTTAATTGCGGGAAAAGTTGATTCTCAATAGGACGAGGGAGTAGCTTAAGGCCGCGTCTAAATCACTCTAATTAGTGACGGCTTAGCCAGGAAGTGGTAGGCGGGATGACGAGTGGTGCGGGAAGGAGGGGGGGGGGCTTAATTTGCGGAGCAAAGATGATGCAGGTGAATACATTGGAGCATCATTGAAAATTATGGAGGACAAGAGGTTTTACACTTGGGGGTAGTTACTTCATTAGGAGTGTGACGGTTGTGGGGAGTCTAAACTAAGTACGGTGTCAATTAGAGGAGACAGAGGTTGAGAGTGGGAAAAAGGCATCGGCGGAGGGGAGGAGAGAAAAGAGCTCGGGCCGCTAAGTATTGTGAAGACAGAGAAGACAGTTTCACCCTATTTGCGCGCCCAGGTCATCCCCCTAAACAAAACCCTGGCTCCTCGCCTCTTCTTCGCCGGCTTCGAGTTCCCCTTCGTCGCCCTCACCCGCCCACCCCGAACCACCTCTCCTCCTTACCGCCACACCAACGCCACCCCCACACCCCTCCCCCCTCATCACTGCCTTCGGTTGGAGGCGGCTAAATGATCCGAACGCCCACCAGCCTCAGCTCTCAGCTCTCAGCTCTCAGCCCCAGCCTCCCAATTAGATAATGCTTTCAGGAGCCTCCCAAGACTATTCTATCTCTTCAAATAAAATGCTGCCTTCTACTTCTGCTCCCTCTTCACTCCTTCCTCCACTCCCTTCACCATCATCATCTTATCCAACAACACGGCTTATTACGAACGCTCCTAAATAAGACGAGTTGACTGCTCGTTTTTTTTTAACTCCCGCTCAGGATGAAATAATTTAAAGCGAGTAAATGAAGCCGCCTTCGTTTTTGTCTCTTCGGCACAAAGACTTCAACTACAAGGCGCCTCACTTAATTCTTCGACCCTACCTATTCGTTATTGTTGCCTAAAGGCCAATGAACGACAAGTCGCCCCCTCCTACCAACCACTTTGTTTCTCTAAATGCAGAAACGCACAAAAGAAAAAAATTACCTATTGTCAACTAGATACTAACTTCTTCACTATGATCAGCTATATATATATACAAAGGGAACGGAGTTTTAAAAACTCAACATATTTGCACGACTTGAGGTAATATTTTGGTGTCAGACGGAAAATCACCACAACCTTCCCCCCATTCATGTCATCCAAACCGCAGCCGCCCCATTACTTCGCCGTTCCTTTTTTTTTTTAAAGTTTGGTGCCCTACGTGAGGCATTCTTGATGGGGTTTAGTGGGAACCATTTCATCCTAATGCGGTAGATGACAGATTTCGTTTTTACATAGACGCTCACGTAGTTATTTTTGACGTACTAGTTTCTACGGGGGGAACCAAAGATGAGCAAAATGAGGAGCTCGTTTCAAACCAATGCCCCTGTTAACACCTAAAGAGTGGCTGAAGCCATCCTGCTAGCAACAAATGAGCGAGTGTTGGGATCAAAAGAGAACATTCGTTTTTTTCAAGAAGCCAACTTCGGGGACGTACGAATATGATTGTCTGGAGGGTCGCGTGGAAGAAAAAATTGTATTAAGATCTAAGTATCGTCGAGCTAAACGACTACAGAAATAACTCATCGTTAAACTCGCCAATCTGTTCACGTATTTACATAGTAACCTTGCACTTTGTTGTGTGCCGTATCTTGACTACTGCCACGTTACTAATTTTCAGTCCTAAGCACATATCCGCTTCCCGTTTTATTTCAAAATAATTCTTAAAGGCTTTTCAGGAAACAAGAAACTCCTCGACCTAAAATCCGGTTTATATCCCGACACGGAAGTTAATCGGGGTATTTTAACCAATTCGAGCGGTCAAAATTCAACCTTTCCTTCAACACAAGAATCCAAAATGAGGTTTTGTAAATACAATTATTAATTTACTAGTTGACTCGTTACAATTATCGTTCAGTAAGAAATTATTGATACAATTGTAAACCGAAAATCAGCCGACAAGATGAAAATGGTGCTTTGACAAGGGAAGAAGTTAGATTTGAACTACCGAGTTGAAGCACTTGAGGCACCAAACTTGAATTTCTCCTCATTCGCGTGCTAACCAACTTGACTTCCTCAAAGCTATTTTAGTCAAGCGGTAAAGCACTTAAGTAACAAAAAATGAATTAGAACCCGTGTGTATTTGGTTTTAACAGCAATAATTAACGTTTATTGAAATCAAATCATGAACGCGTCATCAGAACGTACCAAGAAGTTAATATTACGTTCTTTTGAGCGATCAAGAAGTTTTCGTGAAAATTGAAAAAAAATGGAATGAACTTTGAGTTGCAATGACAAAGAAGACTACGGTTTCTTAACAACCTCCACACCTTCGACGTATTTTCTCGTCAATAATCAAAACGGAGCTAACGCAATGAACTTTAACATCAAGAATTTCGATTATTATTCTTGAATATTGATTGAATCGTTCGGGTTGACGAACACCTAATAAAAATGTCTCGGTGTTCGCATTTTCTGACATTTAAGAGCGTTAACATGACTCCCTTGCTTCAGTTCCCAACGAGCTCGAACTGTCAAACGTTGCTCAACTAAAAGGACGACCTAAAATTTAGATTAACTCGCTAAAATCACTAATCGACTGAAATTTCTTACTCCCCTTAGCCCAGTATTAACGAAAGTTATGTAATTGGCTGAAAAAAAGTTTCGGAATTTTCTTCGGATCTACGTTTTGAAGGATCGAATTTCATATTTAGACCGAAGATCGCCACCGGAGGCCGAAATAAGGGGATGAGTAAAATCTTTCCGAAACTATAGTTATCATAATGCTCCTAGAGCCAATTTTATTATTCTGGTAGACGGCTCTAACGATTTCGATTCAAGTTCGTGTGGACAGCTCCAAATAACACGACGGTACCCTAAAATTCCGGCACAATAAATTGCCAACAATTTCGACAAAAAGCGATTTTAGTGAGTTTTTTCCATTGTAAATCTCGCTTGTACAATTAGCAACCCCCCTCCCCCTTCCACAATTAAAAACTCCGAACGGTAATCCAACGACTTGAATATACGATGTCCGTTTAATGATGGCCATTGGATGGTCAGGGGCAAACACGTAAAATCCGTAAAACAGGGACATTCCCAGAAAAATCGCGTTGACGATCCCATCAATCTATTGGTTTTTAAATGAGGGGCGTGGCACAAGTGGTAGCAGCTTGGATGAATTCCGAACGACAAACTGTGGAACGTTAAGTTATGTTTTACCTGAACTGAGCGCGAAATAAATTGGATTAGCACGTACAATTACGTGGGACTCAGGAAAGTTTTGGGATGTGTCGCATTAGATTTTTGCTGAGCTTTAAGTGTTTCGCCCCTATTGACGGGTGTGGGGAGGGGGAGGGTGGGACAAAAAACAACTGAAAGTTGGATTTGTGGATGCAAATTTCGTATTAGCGCTCCGCGTGAGTTGAGGTCGCTCTGGGAAAATTGCTTCGTACTTGAAAATGAAATGTGATGTTTTAGCGACTTGAAAATAGTATTAAGAGCTGCAGTTAATTCAGGCATATGCCGAGATCTGAAGTTGATTGGGAGCCGTCGAGTAGGAGAGAACGGCGATTGAGGCGGATGGCATGGAGCGGCGAGGGGGGGGGGAATTGCGGAGAACTCGAAACGACTGATTAAAGGGGGACGAAGTTTGGATGGGCTTCGAACGATTCGTGGATCGAGGATTTTAATGCGAAAACGGTCTGAGGAGGTTCGAACTCCCATCCCCCCCCCCATCCTTGGGAACAGGGATCAAACAGAAGAGTTGCCTCATTCAAAAGGGGTCCCAAAAGATGGAAAAATGGTAATTATCCCTCTTTTGAAAATACACGAGAATGCGGGCAGACGTTTTCGATCTCCGCGAGTGACCGATTCTCGTTCTTTTTTTTTTCAACCCCCACCCCCTCACCAACCCCCTCTTCGCCTTATAGCTCTCTCGAAACGTTACGTGTCGGTTTAAAAGGGGAAAAAATTCTGACGCGGGTCTTGTGGTTTTGAAACCTTTGCAAACGTCCAACTTTGCTAATTAGCGGTCCGCTCCGTTCAATTCGCCGATATCCGCCTGAAAATGTCGCTTACAGACTTCTGTAAAATCAAAATGTTCGAATATTACGAGCAAGCTGTTGTTGAGTTGAGACGCCGAGCGGAGTCGCCCGAGTCCACCAGCATCTAACAGTAACATCTATTTAACCCTCAACAGAACGTCTACTGAATCCAAAGGTCGAACGGGCCGAACAATTAAAATTGTCCACAAACCACACCAAAACGATAATTCTGAATTCACCCCATTCGGTTAACAGATACAAATGATTTGTGGCGACTGCGTGTTGAATGTCAGTGGCCGAGTCCTTCGAAACTACAGTCGTTTCGAATAATAAAACTTCACCCGAAGCTTGATAGACCGATACGTCGACTTCACTGAATGAACGCTGTATTCCTCACAAGTGCCTCAATCGTCAGGCATCGTTTCGATTGCATTAAGCTCATCGATTAGAACGAGAAACGGTAGAAAGAAGAGCTCGAAGTGTCGACATACATGAAAGTTAATCAGAACAATAGGAATGGAAGTTGTGGAGTGATTAAAGGACCCTCAGAACGGAATGCAGAATCTGGAGGAAAAGCGATATTCGTGACTACAGGAACATTTTAAAAAATGAGCATCAAATTCTAATTTGGAGGTGAATGCGAATAGTGTCGCACGATGATTGACAAAGAAGCGTATAAAGATAGTTGAAGGTGTAGTGAAAATCCCCTGTAGAGCACAAACACAGTTCTCAAAGTAGTCAAAGGTTGAGGCGAGGGAAGTGTTTGTTGAAATGAGGGTGAGCAGAAGAGATTTTAAAGCTCCAAAGCCGACTGATTGAAAAGAGCTGAACCCCCAACGTTAATGTCCTTTCTCAACTTGACACTCTCAACGATTACACACGTTGGAAGAAGAATTCGAAAAAGGGACTAACTGAGCGCGACAAATTCGCTCAAATTAAAATTGACCGCGTGAACAGGAACAAATGATTTTAATATTGTTAAAATGAGTTGGTGTTCAAGAAATGAAATTGAAGGATCACGTGCCGCTGTCACGGGTTCCACAGCTCTCCAGAGTTGAAGAAAATAACATAATAAGTCAGTGAAACTGCTTACCCAGTTCAAAATTTTCGTGCCGCAGTACATGAGCACAAACGTACAATCTACACATTGCATTTAGGCGAAGTAAAGACAATATTTCAGTAATTACAGTAGAAACGCCTTTTAAACCAGTCGAACGCCCCACAATCGTTATGATACATTGAACCAGACGAACAAAAAGTTTCGTCGTTTCAACATTAGACAATTTAATCGATTTTGCGGACTCTAGATTTTCGAATTCAACCCGTTCTTCACTCAAACAAAAGCCGACTTTTAGTCTACTCCTCAAAATAGGGTGCTGGACACAGTCAAATTCTTCCAAGTACCGCTATGATGTGCGAAATAACCTCAAAGAGACGAAATCGTTTCAATTCATTATTTCCCTTCTTGCAACCGCTCATCCGGCTTCAAAAGCGTTTCAAATCCACCACTCGAAAAATGAAATTAAAAAAAAAAAAACAAAAAAACTCACCTGAAATTCGAGAACCACTTGACCAGCTGAGCGGTGTTGTTCTTGTTGAACTTGATGTCCGGGAAGTACATTTTGAGAACTGCGCTGCTCGGGTACCTCACCCAGAAGAACATCAGTTTGGCCTTCCGCAGGTGCATCGGCGTCAGGGTTGACGATTTAACATATCAGTCAAGGCTCATACGGATTTATTCGGAACATAGCAAGACGCATTCAGTAATCAACCTATTTTAAAAGAGCGTGACGACAATGTAATAAATTATGGCTGTTACGCAACGAAATAAACGAACTTCCCCTTTTACGAAACGGTTACGAACAAGAACCTCTTCGCATGGAAAGCGAGTTGACGGTTAACCGGGTGTACGCGAATGCAAATCCAAATGAACGATAATTTCGATTTGCAAGTAAATGCAACGTCGTGATGTTTGCAGCTTGTTGTTCATTTTCGGCTCACCCTGAGATATTTATTACAACTTTCGTCAAGCCCCAAGACGGCCCCTTATCACCGAGCTGCGGCGCGAAAAGAACTTTTTAATTCGTTTATGGAATTAAGATATTTATAGGTCTTCCGATTCGTGTGGCAATCCTTTTGTTGGAGTCTCGCGAGTAGCGCGGACTTCCCTTGAGCGGCGGCGATAAGGCTTCTCATCGTAGGATTTATTTACTGCTGATGCTCGGACTTGAAGGGAAACAAGATTAAGGCGCTCTTCTTCAGTTCGGATTTTTCGGGGCCGGTTTTCCGAAAACGGGGAGAAGTGGAATGGTACGAGGTGTGTTGGGGTGGGGTGGGGGGGGGTGGACAACGACAACTTGCTGCGTGGATTTGACTTCTTTTTTTTTTTGTTGTAAACTGCGGGAACCAACAAAACCGAACTGCCCAAATATATTTCACCACTTCAACCCGCACTGCACATTGGATTGCGCCGAACCTACACGGTGCCCCTTAATGCGCCAGTACCTACTTTTTTTTTTTGACGTAAAACGTTTTTGTTCAGTCTCTTCGAACTGGCACGGTGCAGTATTTTTCAAAATGTTCGCTATACGGAATTTAGGCCCCGGTTACATGTACTGCGCGATTTAACTGTAGATAAGACCGTTCTCGTGGGCCTGATGAAAAGCGGCGAGATGCGTCACGTGTTGCTTTATAGCATCAATGCCCAATTAGTTATCAATCGTGCGTAGTCCCGACATACAAAAAGAAAACTTTCCGATAAAAATAAGCTGCGTCCTCCCAACCTCGAGTTTGAACGACATTTCGTTGAATTTGTGTGAATCTGCACGAAAACAGAACAACGAACCCCTAGCTCCCCTAGAAAAATACGTGCGATTCCTTCCACCGAAAGGACGTTTCAGTTGACTCGTACGATTTCATTAAAACGTGCCGCGGAAGTTTTAACAATTTTTATTTTTCCGGTCGTTCGTAAGGGGCGAATTCGAGTCGAACGACGCGGTTTCGGTTCTTTTCTTTTCGTTGAATTAAGTACAACTCCCCCCTCCACCACCCCACCACAACAACTCGCCCCTTTTCATTCCACTGAGCCCCCCCCCTCTCCAACGCCCGGCAACACCAACGTCGCGCTTATGACAAGAGAAAACCGATTCATCAAAGAGAATGTCTTGTTAACATGAAACAAAACATAGTCGTCGATCATCTTCGAGAACTCAACCTGTTTGTTGAATATTACAAACGTTTGCGGACGACGGAGAGCGCTGGAGGGGGGCGGATTGGGTGTGCGTCTTCATATATTACGAGGTTCCGTTTGTGAATTGAAAACAAGGCACCGGGCAACGAGCTACCTCCGCTCCTTCAACCTTCGCCCTCAAAAGGCAGCCCAACATCATTTATGACAATGTTAATAAATTAAAGGCGGCCTCTCTAGGTACATCAGCCCGGCAATTCAAATAAATTGCTCAACACGCGAATCCTACTGAACATAGTTCTTTGTGTGTTGGGAACAAAGGGGCGGGGGAAGATGGGACATGGGGGTGGCGCGAGGGGGGGGGGTGACGTTATGTTTTTTCGTCGTCAACGTCAGGCGACGTTGAGGCTGCGAGATCATTCGAAACCAAGAGTCGATAATGTGGGGATAAATGTCCTATTTACGGTGGATTATGGCAGTTATTTGACAGCGTATAGCGGGAGACGTGTACCTCCTCGATGACTGGCTGACACGACCAGTACGTACCGAGTGAGTCCACTAGTTGCCGTAGGTTAACGCGAGTAATTCAGGGCGTTGCGAGAGAAAATCTGCAGATTGCGCCTGATCCGCCTTTTTTCGGTCGAGGCCTCGCCAAGCTGTTGAAAGCAGTCGTTCAGCGAGTTGTGTTGAAGGAGCAAGTTGGCCTACAAATGCACTGAAAGTGTGCGTGCTTCAATACATTCATCACACCAGAATCCTCAATACGTCCCTGAATCCCCACGTTAGTTACGGCTAGAAAACTAATACCCGAAAGGAACAAACAACTTCTCACAAATACTCACGGCTTTGCAGGGACATCTAAACAGACGTGTGAATAAGAACTAACGAACATTATTATCGTTGAGTTGTTGACTCTTGGTTTCGTTTGATCGCACTACCTCAACAAAGGAATATTACCACCCCACCCTACCGCACCCTACCACACCATCACTCATGCACACACACATCGCCAAATTCCTTACCGTCGCACCAAAGGGCCACTTTTAATTTATTAACATTGTATTAAATGATGTTACGCAAATCTCGCCCGATTTATTTTTCTTTTATTACGTCTTTTGTTATTTATCTTCGCTGTTATTTCGAAATTTTCGATCTTCGTAATTGTTTTGGAAGCAGCTCATTCACTGTACCTGTTTGCCTGAGCAACAGTCACAATAGATATCCTTTTATTTATTTATCATTAAACTGCGTAACGTGGTAAGTTCCGAGCCGTTTTGTTAACTTGTTCAACTGTTCAAATATTGTATTTTAGCCCAAAATCGTGGATCAAAAAGTGCGTCAACAACGACGGTTTTTTCCTCCGCGCTGATGTAACGGCGGTGTGTCGAGGTCTAGCTAGCTACGTAATTGAATCGAACGTTCAGAGTGAGAGGAACGAGGGCGTGCTGGGTTTACCCGATCCGTTAGGAATTGAATGGGCAGAGGACAATATGAAAGCGACGTTGAGAGACTTTAACGGTCAGCCTCCCGAAGTTGAGGAGCTCGAAGGCGGTGCCAGGGGAGGAGCGGAGGCGGCTCCTTTGACTCAGGGCGTCTACCCGGTGTTTCAGACTAAACATGCGTCTGTATCACAGGAGCGTTATACCATCTGTTGATGACGTGCGCGACAAGTTGTGTGCGTCCAATCTAATGTTTGACGACGATTCTGTTTTCAGTCGAGTTATGCGTGTGTGTGTGTGTGTGTGTGTGTGTGTGTGTGTGTGTGAAACATGACAAAATGACGTAAATAAGCAAAATATCAACAGCAAATGAATATAGCAATAGTAAATAAAGTAGCTTAGAAAAGGATATTGTAGGCGTAATGCCGTCGTAGGGCCCGTCAATGGAGTTGCAGTCAGAGGAGCGGTCGACGTTGTCGTTGCTGGCGCTCATATGTTGGCTCCGGATGTTGTTGTAGTCGGGGGAAGGGCCGTGTTGTTGGGCGGCGGCGGCTAGGAGGGCGGGGTGGAGGAGGCTCGGCGGATGAGAAATGGGCGGCGATTCTCTTTTGATTTCGCTCATTCCGGGCGGACTCGAGCTCGGCATGTGGTGATAAAAGGGAGAATAGGGGGAAAATACTTTGGACTCGTGGAGGCTCGGGTTGGGGATGGCGACGGAGGTCGGGAGTGAAACGGGAAGCATCGGAGGAGGCGGCGGCGCGTGGTACGCGGGTCTTGGAGGAGGCGGCGACTCGGAAGAGCCCGAATTGGGAAGCGGTACTCCGTACTTGGGACTCGGCTCCATGCTGTTGTTTTGGGAGACGTTCATTCCGCCGTCTTGAGCCAAAATCCGACTGACGGTTCGAGGGGTGATCCGCGTGTCGGTCACTTTGTGCCTCTTCTTCTTCTGCGGGTGAACAACTAAACTGAGCGCTTCGTTTTGCTCGGGGGCTCCTTCTCGGCTTTCGCTCATACAAAACGGCACGGAGCCCGTCATCGAGGAGTACAAGTTGGCGGAGGCGGATCCCATGTTCGTCGGCGGTTTAGGTGGTTGGAAGATGGAATTATTCGTCGTTTGTCGGACGTGCGGGAGGTTGATGGCGTTCAAATTGTTTTCTGGGTTGTTGTTGTTATTGTTAGCGCCGTTGTTGGCGACGCTATTGTTGTTGCTATTGTTATTGGTAGTGTGATGAGGAGGGAGGGACATGTTGGTGAAGACGGAGCCGTTGATCCTCGTAGCGGGTATCGGCGTCGTGGGACCTCCCCCGAGACCGTTGGGGACGCTCGAGCGATCGTTCACGTTGCTCCCCCGATCGATAACTTTGGTTCTTGGTGACTTCCGATCCGCCAATTGAGACTGCAACAACAAATCTTTGTTCATCTGCTCGTTTTCTACCTGTTTGTGAGAAAACCTTTTCTGTTGCACAAACCGGGCCATTATCGTGTCAATGAGGTTCCCGAGGGACGACGTGATTTCGCTCTTCAAAATGTCCGCTAAACCCTCTAAATCCGGGCAGTTGACGGAAATGAGGGAGTTGTTCCTCATGAGGTTGAGCCTTTCGAAGGACTCGGTGGCGCTTTTCACTTGTTGAGAAGGCGACATTCTGTTCGTTTGAACGGTTTGCGTGTTGGTTTGACTATGTTGGGAGGGGGCAGTGGGGGCCTGGCCCGCCTGCGGCGCCCCAACTTGTTGCTGTCCCGTAGGAGCCGGCGGTATCGCTATTTGTTGATGAGCGTGCAATTGTTGGGATTGTTGTTGGAGATGCTGTTGATGTTGTTGTTGTTGTTCCGCCGCAATCGCCGCTTCTTTGTTCATTCGAGCCTCCTGCTCCATGAACAGCTTGTGACTAGCGCCTAAATACATTGCGGCTGCGTTGCTTAGTGCATGGTGCGGGAGCTGGGGATGGTGGTGGTGAGGGTGCGTGTGGTGAATCCCCAACGGGTGCTGCTCTTGCAAAACTTGTTGCTGCAATAACGACAACGCACCGTTAAAATTTGGCGGGATCGGCAATTGTTGAGAGCTCAAATGAGGAGCTGGTTGCAACTTATTAGGAATCATTTTAGAACTAGTGGGATTGATAGCTTGAGATTGAGTTGGAGATTGAGTAGTTACCTGAGTGGTCGTAGGCGGGCTCTCCTTCACAGGCGTTGGCGGGGACGATTTGACTGGCTTGTCTTCAGGCAAGGAGACGCTGTTGTTGTCGTTGTCTTGGTCGATGTCGCTCCCCTCGTCCTCATTTTGACATTCCGAGTCCTGGTCCATCCGCGTGCACAGCTGCACGTATTTCTGCTGCATTTCCGCTAACTGCTCTTGCATCGTCCGTAATTGATTTTTCAACTGATCTTTTTCTACCTTCTTCTGCCGTATTTCATTGTTGTCGACGGAATTGTTGTCGCCGGTGTCGTCGTCGATGAACATGGTCATGTTGAGGCCGACTGCTCCTGAGTAGCGGTCAGCCGTCGTGTCGTGCTGTTGTGGATGGTACCACTTGCGTTTCTTACAACCGTTCACTTGGGTTGGAAGGGAAGGGCTGGACCTCATCGAGGAGACGATGTTCTCGACCCTCGCTCGCTTCAACTCATTCGGCTCCGCTTTTTGCTGATCTTTTCCCAATTCGTCGGGCTCTTCTTTGATCAGCTTCATAACGGAGTCTGAGGCTGGCGAGACGACGGATTGCTCGGACTCGCTCGCGTTCCCGCTGTGGAGGTTGAGATCGTCGTCGACTACCCTCGATTTGCTGGTACCTCCGTCGTCGCTGAAAGCTTCGTCCCCAACGACACCTTCCTCAGAGCCGCTGTTGGTGTCCAAATCTCGCACTCCGTTCACTAAAGGTTTAACGTCCGGAACATTAGCGTCTAAATGAGTCACGTCACCTCCATTCACGATCGCGTTCGACTTCACTTCGTTTTTGTTGTTGTTGTTATTGTTGTTATTAATGGAGTTGTTGTTATCTGGGCTGTGGGGATCAGCTCCCGCGGCACCGACCCCTCGCAGAACCTCCTGCTCCAACGCCAAAAAATCCTTCTTCCGCCCTTGTAAAATGTCGCGGAGCATGTGATGCGCGACGTCACCGGGAGGAGGACTTCCGTCTTCGAGCCCCCGCCGAATTACGGAGCCGCAGTCGAAGTTGACGGCCCCTTCGGAGGCGGCCGGGTCCATCGTCATCATGTTGTCCGGAGGGCTGCTCGCGTCCGCCGCTTGCTTCACCTGCCGACCTAAAAGCTCATTCAACATTTTGGCGGGCGCGAAGCCCTGTCCTAGAAGACCTAAGTGTTGGTTCTGAGACAAAAACGCGTTGTACAAACCGCTACTCAAAAAACTCGGTCGCGAACTGAAGTTGGGGATCGAGGAGTAACTGTTGCGGGGCTCACCGGCGTCCACTCGCTGTCGAGAGCGTTTGGCCTTCTTCAAAAGTTTGTCTCCGTACAAAGCGAAACCGTCCGGTTCCTCCTCTGATGACATCATAAGAAAGCGCCGGTTTGATTGGCCGAGGGAGAGAACCCCTTGGCGTGGAGTGGGGGCCGAGCTAAGAGGAGCCCCCCTCTCTCTACTCGCCCATAGTCGCTCCTCCTGCAAGGTGCAAACCAAACGCCAACTGTCAGCTATTGTGCGGGTTGGGACGGCGGTGGCGGTGGCGGTGGAAGCAGCCTCGGCCTCCTCGTGTCCTGTCGTGCAATATGCCCCGAGTAGAGCAGAGCAGAGCGGAGCGGAGCGGGATCTCGAGCCAAGGGGCTCGTGCGCCCCCTCGTAGTGCCCCCCTCCCTCACCGCTAACCCCTCGCAGGACCCTCACACCTGCCCTTCCTTCGGACAGCTGCCCCCTTCTCTCGCTCGCACTCCCATCCGAGCCCCCTGCGCTGCTCGAGAGTCTCCTCTCCGCTCCCTCACGACACGACACGACGACGCCCCCACCGCCTACCGAACGTCTTGCGCTCTATTTACAATTACGTTATATTCTACAACAACACAAATCGCCTCAAATGCTCAAAAATGACAAAAACTACTACTACAATACATCATAGTACACGGAAACACATGTTCTTCACCACAGCCACAATTAGCAGAAATTGCCCTCGTCCTTTGCCGCCACTCGCATGACGAATTGACAATCCCCGAAAACTAAAGACACTGCTACACCTCAACTGGGGGGATTTGACGATGATTTACTTACAAATTACCTCGTGCGACGCCCTACACAACTTTCCTTGAATTAGTGGCGCTTTAGGTTCCAGGTTTTATTGTGCTGCTCCTACTCGTATCACGACCATTATTCAGCGATAAATGCGCAGGATATTCATGAGGCTGTCATAACGATTTTATTAGAGAAATATCGTGTTTACTGTTTGGGAATAATCGGGCACGAACCGTAAGAAGTGGCACTAAGAAACTTTCTCGAGTAGCTCCTGATCATCTTATCATCTGCCATCGTACTTTATCGGACTACCCCCTCAATTTTTCTGAGAACGTTACTATGATTTGAATGGAAACTAGATGTTCGTCGAATTATTTCGTAATTTATTGTGCTGCCCTCGCTATTTTTTCACTAAAATATCAAGTTGAAATCAGGTCATCTGGAGCTGTCTACAGAAACAATTTAATATCGTTACTGCCGTTTTTGTGGGAACAAATATACTGGTGTTACGATCACCATGATAACTGTAGTGTTGAACAGATTTCGCTCATACTCTTATTTTGACGTTCTATCGCAACCTGCAGCCTAAATACTGAATTCGAGTTGAATTCCTTTTTGGCGGTTTTCTCTCAATCGTGTACACGGACGCACACAGACCGTTTTCGAAACACACATCGTTTTTCGGGCTCTTGAAACGAGAAGATCTGAAGAGAACTAAAAAAAAAAAATAACATAAGCCCGTGCGCAGTACTCGATACCTCAAATTCCGATAGATCGATGTAATCGTATCAAAACGTAGAAGTAACATCAATGACACCAATTTCTGGAGGTTGACAAATGAACCATTCGTGGCAAAACTCAGTCCTGCAATGTACAGTAATGAACCAAAAAAAAGATGGAGGATTTGAGGCGAATTGGCGCTAACTTAAATGTCAGTTGAAACAGGCGCAAAACTTGTGACTCTATCGATCACTCAATTGAAGTTTAGGAGTTATTTTCAAATGATTAAGCGTTAAGTTAAAAGGATTTTGTATTTTGTAAATCGGGCACGAGCTTAGAGTCCAACTAAATTTGTCGCCTGTTTCCGTCAAAATTGGTTCAATAATGACGTAACTCGTATCGAAAATAGAAGAAATTGTGGTCAGATGGGTGTAGGAGGGTGAAGGGATGGGTAGAAGATTCGCCAGGATTAGGAAGACAACGCGGTGCTTCTGACGTGAGATTCAAAAACCCCGCCCTTCGATTTTTCATTCGATATATCGTGGCACCTTCGAATTCGCTGCGATCGTCAAAAAGTTTTACTACGACCTGAAAACCTCAATTTGCGAGTTCAACCTTTCCCATTAATGTGGCTCTGATGAAGTTTTCTGAGGCAGGAATGTGGCCCCTGAACAATTATGAATCTCCATCGATTCGTACGACTCGCCTAGAAATGCTCTTATTTGCGCTCATTTTGGTGTTGTCTGCCACCACCTTCGGGTCTACTGACGGCCGTTATGAGACTCGTTAGGTGTGATACTACGACCCAGTGGATCGACATTGGTACGATTTATTGTTATAGGGGCAGCAGTGGTGAGTACTAACGGAAACATCCATGCCCCCAAAATGACGACACGTAGAACATTATTAATGCCGATATTATTTATTATATGACCTTATAAACATTAACTGTTGCTTTCTTGTAGGTTTTTTAATTAATTCGAATTTATTTGACATGATTCGTACAAATTATTTATGAATACAAAATAATTCGATAAATTTGTTGATTCGGTCATGCGTTTGTCATTTAATTTTATTGTTTTATTTGTCCGGTGTGTATACATTATTTATTTTTATAAAACACCTTTATGAACTACTTTTTACTTTCCTTGGCTCTACAAAGTAGAAAGGAAAGTTATGTAATCGGCTGAAAAATTTGTTTTGAGTTTTCTTCACATCTTTACGTTTCAGACCCTCCTGAGTCTGAAAAACACAATTTGGGAAAATGGTCTGTGTGTCTGTGAACGATTTTTAGAGAAAACCACCGAACCAAATCAGCTCAAACTTCATATCTCGCCCGTAGGTCATCATGGGACGCTAAAATAAGGGTATGAACAACATCCACTGAAATTTAACTATAGTTATCATAGTGATCAAAACACCAAATATTTTTTTTCTCAAAAACGGCTCTAACGATTTTGATTAAATTTTTTATATTGTTAGCTCTCAATATGAAAATCACACCATAAAATTTCCATTTGTGGGAAAATGACGAGAGCAGCACAATAAATTGCCAAAACTTTCGACGTAATCGATTTTAGAGTGGTTTTTAGAGTGGTTTTTAGAGAAAGCGACCGTACCAAATCCCCTCAAACTTGATATCTAGCCCGCAGGTTACCATGGGACGCCAAAATAAGGGTATGAGCAAAATCTACCGAAAGTTAACTATAGTCATCATAGTGATCAAAACACAAAATTTTTTTCTCAAAAACGGCTCTAACGATTTTGATTAAATTTTTTATATTGATAGCTCTCAATATGGCAATCACACCATAAAATTCCCATTCGTGGAAAAATGACGAGAGCAGCACAATAAATAATCAAAATTTTCGACGAAAAGCGTTTTTAGCGCAGTTTTTTCCTTATAAACTCCGCTGGGATTTTAGTAGAAAGTTAAAGAAAATTGGTATTGTAGTCCAATCCAATACCTGAAGTGTGAGTGTTTAAAAACGCTCATGAAATACATGGGGCTCACTTCAGAAATTCCTGAATTTCAACTACCGCCGTTTCGCTTACTACCAGTTCTAACAGTTATTACCCATTAACTCTGCAAAAGTAATTACTATCCTTCTTCAAAAAATTCGTGTACAGCCTCATTAATTTTCTGTGTACCGATTGCTCAATAATGGTCCCATAATGAGTATGAGCAGCACAATAAATTCCGGAACAGTAAGCGCTACCGCTTCCTGCTGCTGTGATGTGTTGTTTGACCAAGTTCAAAGGAACTGAGTGATAAATGAATTGATTAAATAGGATTAGCCATTTACAAAATGAATTGACCTAGAGCTAAGGAAAGTTGTGTGTTGCAACGCACCAGATATTTGAATTTTGAGCATTTTTTATTGATTTCTCTCATTTTATTAGTTGTTGTTTGTTGAGTATAAATTATTTATGTATTCTTATTTCCGATTAATAAGTATTTGTACGTAAAAATGTTACAAAATGAATTATCTGGCCGGCTTTGAACGAATCTTCGTGGTAATCTATTTCGCAACACATTTCATACAGTCCACCTTGTTATCGCTCCACACGACCAAACAGAGGGTTTGTTAGTAGTTTGTTGTTTTTTGGTTTGCACAAATTATTTATACGTTATTATTTATAATAAAATCATAAAATATATGCGTTCATTAGTTTCAGGTGTTTGTTGATTATTTATAGCTGTCCAGTTCGTACAAAATAAACTGTTTATTACTTACGTATAAAAATGTAAAAAATAATTGTTCGTGTCATGTCTGCTTGTCAAAATTACTACGAGCGTGTGTTTATGACGTGATTAATGAAAATGACGTTCAACCGCAATACTTACTGTGTTGTCGGCTATGTGTATTTGTGCTTTTCTTCACTACAATATTTGTGGTGTTTTGTCGCACCGTGAGATGTGTTGTGTTTATTAACTGTATTTACGACGTACTGGCGCATGAGGCATTTTCTGGGAGCTTTTCTTTTTTCAATCAGAAAATTATTTCGAATGAGACGACTAAAAATACTCGAAGTTCAAGTCGTCACACGCAGTCAAAGTTTTCGACGACTGAACCGGAAGCGTCTTCGACTTTAAATTGGAATCCGGACGATTGATTCGCATTTATCTGACGGTCCCGTTGATTCGCTTTCGTCCCGGGGAAAGGAAATGGACCGAACGACAAAAAAATGCGTTAAAAAAAGAAAGAACCCAAAAAAAAAAAAGCATCGCCTTTGGAGTTAAATGGTCGAGAGGGGGTCTCGTCGTTGTTGGCCGGTTATCGACAAGTCAGAAGGGCCAGTCGACGCTAGAGGCGGGTGTTTCCTGGTCGTCACGGAGTGTGAAGCAGCAGGAAGCACCAGCTTCGGTATTGTGCTTCGTCTTGCTTCGGCCGGCAACCAATTAGTATGAAGCCAATAGACACACAAGTCAGTCCCAACATCCGCCTGACTGCGAAGGTGTTACGGAAATTGGTTCGTTCTCTTTCTACAGCGGCTACACGCCTGGAGAATAAGGTTGAGACAACCAAATGACACAGAACATGGGCTTCTTACATTCGACCTTCGGTTTGGGAACTTATTTTGTTTGACTACTACGGAAGTGCCTTAATTACGCACAGACTTGGTGAATTAGGGCATTTTATTAATTAGAGTAACTCGTCAACCAACGCCCATTTGTGTACTGTCCTGTACGCCCGTGCCCTGATTATTGGCTCCTCCAGAATTGTCGTTCAGAAAGATCAGGACCTAATTGGCTTTTTTAGCGGCGAAAACATGACGAGATCAGTTAGTCCGGAGACTACGCGTGAGATTGTGCGTGGTTTGATTCCGGAGGAGTCTTATACAGTGATTGAGCTTGAAGGAGTAGAGAAAAGAAAGGGAGTAAACGGAGTTTAAAAGAGAGGGATGCGTAAGATGAAGCGAGGGTTGCGGAGAGGGCGACTGACGGGGGCTGGTCGGATGTAGAAGAATGAGCGTGAGACACCTCAAGGAAATGAGGAAGTGTCCCAATCTGAGAGTAAAAGATAAGTGGGTTGCTGGTTAACAGGGCCAATCAACCAACCTGTAGCGACCATCCTGCCCCTCTGCCATTGCGTCGGTGCTCGCCCTGCCACTGATGAGACGAGACGAGACGAGACGCTCGTAACGGAAGGTGCCGAAGGAGAACAAACAGCTTCCCTCCTCATGAGCCCCGCTAAGTGGTACCAATGAACCAACCAGGAGATCCAAATCATAAAACCTTGGTGTCAACACCACAACCCGACTAACGCTTCGAAAATCCAACTCCAACCATTTGAAGCGAATACGTCGAATCGTGTTTCAAATAAAAATGAGCCAGTTTTATACATTGCTTTCGAATCCGATCGCCGGGAAATTTCCTTTGTTCTTTCTTCTACTGGATAATTTATAAGGATATTCGAAACGAGAACCTTTCTCGAATTTAAATTCCCTCCGAGCCGACGTTCAACTGTTGCAATCGGCACGAGAGTGAAGGCCAAAATCATCGACAGAGCGAAGTAAATTTTAGTTGTCCTCCTCATTCCAATCGTTAATTGCCCTCTCACCCCTCACCCCAACTGTTAATAATTCGCGTGTTATTGAAAATAGCGACGCAAAACAACGTCATTTCGTATACTTAGACACCGACGATTTCACAATTTGCTCCGCCCGTCGATGACGGTGTAGTCGAAGGGTATAGGAGGAGGGCGAAACAGGCCATTTTCATTCACACGTGTTTGAAAGAGCCGTAGTAAACCATTGGACAGTCTGGTGGTCGCTGATGGAAACGACTGAGATTTTTCATCAAAATTAGAACGACACTAACGCCAATCAGAAAGGAGCGTTCAGAATCTTGTTTCAAAAATGCTATTGAAAAATCCAACACAATTGATAATAGAATCGCGTCTCTCCTTTATTTTGCTACGTCACTAATTAATATTTCGTCGAGTGCTATTGGCGCAGCTGATCAAATTCCAACAGCCCGATTCCTGTTAACTAATGATTCTCTGCGCCGTACATTGTGGTGTATCCGGCGAACAATGGCATAAATGTGGGAATATGTCGAAGAAAAAAAAAAAAAAATCTCTACGCGTAATCGTCATTTCGTTACCAAAACGTGGAGACTTTTCGCGCGTAGCGAGATCTTGTTCGGTCCAAAAAATGACCTATTAGACATCCTCTAGTCGGTGGTTCTGACGTGAAGTGACAGAAGCACTCACTATGCAACATTGACTGAATATAGCGAGTTGGGGAGCGGTTTCATTGAACTTTTCCTATTTATTCGTTAAAGCGCGTTGTAGCGGGATTTAGTTCCTGATACGTTCATGAGCTGTTTTTCCTTCACAGCTGTCAGGAAGTATAAGGTCTCCTAGAAAACTGCTGCCACGACGTCGATTAAGTTTTGTGCGTGAACAGATCCAAATAACAAATAAAAGTATCGTTTGTGGGAAAATGACGATGAGAGCACGATAAACGATTAAAACAATTAAAGAAATGTTATACTAGTTTTTTCGGCATAAATCCCGCTCATTCGTTACTATCATTCTCCGAAAAATCCAATCAAGTCGAGTAGTCCAATAAACCACCTGTACGATGACGGCTTAACAACCTTCGTAAGATAATTATGACTAAATCCTGATATTCCGGAATTCTAACCACAACCGTTTAACTTTGTTCCATTTCTCACAAGTTTGACCCGCTAATTCCAAAACAGTGCCCACTCTCGGAAAAATTGAGTCGACAGTCTCATAAATCACCTATCCACTGATCACTCGATAAAATAAAATTGCTGGTTGCACGTGGGGCTAAGAAAAGTCGTGTGATGGACAGTTTTGGTTCAAGAGGTTCCAAAAACTGCTCGTGAATGAACACACGCGAATGGTTCAATCGGTACGTTTTATTTTCCACTTGAGCTTAGTGAAACCGCGCCGGATGTGGTTGCGCTCTGTCGTCATTGACGCGATTTCATCAATAAATTATTTGCGTGAGAAATATTACGGATCAGCGTGGAAGGGGGGGGGGATGGGAGAATTAACGCGAGATTTTTCGAAGGGCTCGACCATAATTTTGAGGGTTACGATAAAACTGGCGAAAAATTAAAAAGAGAAACCAAGATCCGAGTTGACAAGAAGTGGGTCGTCAAAGGAGACACCTTAAACCGCCCGTCGCCCCTCGCCCGCCCGTTCCATCGTCGTCCCTGCACAGACCACTCAAGGGAAGAAACGCTTCCATAGCAATAGCCTTTACCTCTTTTAATCAATGGCTGAGAAAAAGAACTTGAAAGGTATGTGCCCCTTCCACTACTCAAGTACTGTTCTTTCTGAAAGAATACAATCTCTGTCTTGGGCTTCAAGACTCTCGAGGGCTCTTGGCAAAAGGAGAAAAAAAAATGAAGAGAAATATCGCTCTTCTCCTCATCTCTTGCTAACCTTTTGACCGACCTCATCAAAATGTTTCTTTCTTCTTCCATTAGATGAGAAAAAAAAGAAGAAAAATATCCTAGCGCTCAAGGAATCTGGGTATTCCGGAAGTCTAGCGGATTTCATTGCGTCGTGTCAAAAGTGTTACGAAAGATAGAAAAATATTTAATGCTCAACTACCACCAAATCGCGCATTCGCGTTTCATCATCCTCAACGAACGACACTTCAAGTCAGTGGCACTCTAAAATCGAATATAAAAACCGCCATTCCACGCGTTTTTCAAACGCCTACCAAAAATACTAACCGCAACGAGACGCGAAATGATCGCTATTGAAAGCTAAAATTTTACCTTTTGCTTTCATTGTCGCTAACAAAGTGTCAAAGTTATGTAATCGGATGAGAGATTTAAAAAACACCGTTTAACCCGAACCGATCCAAATATATATATACTTTAGCGTTTATTTCATCATTATATATAACATAAAAATACACGACATAATATGCACGAATGTTTCAGTTCCCTTTGAAGATTTTTCTAATTACTGATTGGTAAAAAACAGAAACAAACTAACTAAACTTTTTATTAATTTTCACGTTAAAATATCTTCATATTTGAGTCCATACGCCTACTTTCCAACTACCTTTTAAACACTTAGATGATGTTCTCATGCGATCATATTGTTGTCGATATATTTTTTTATAACGGCTTTAACGATTTCGACCATATTTTTCGTGCAAAAAGACCCTAATAACAAGACGATGTTGTACCATTTTTATTTGGAGGGGAAATAGCGAGAGTGGGTGCAAAAAAAAAAAAAAAAAAAAAAAATCAGGTGCGTAGCAACACACAACTTTCCGCCACCCCTTTAAGTTCGAACATCACCTACATAGGCGGGCGCTATATCTTCGTTCAACGCATTTCTACAGGAACATTTGTGGAGAACAAAATGTGGGGACTAGTTAGCTGAGAGTACTCCGAAAGTTTGATCGAAATCGTTAGAGCCGTTTCTGAGAAAATTGGAATTTTGATAAATTAATATTCGACAAATCTCCTTTTCTGAGTTAACTTGGCTTATATCTCCGTTCAACATATATATATACAGATGTAACTATAGAGAACGAAATGTTGGTATGGGTAACTAAAAGACACTCCATTAGAATTTATCACATCTGGTGAAAAAGTTACGCTGGAATTTACGGAAATGTTCGAAAAAACGTTATTTTCGACACATTTTGATTTTTATCTCTGTTCAATGGACCGTCACAGGAAGATTTATTGAGAACAATATACAGGTATTAACTATTCAAAAACAACCTGCAAGTTTGGTGAAAATCGCTGAAGCCGTTTTGCCAAAAAGCGTAAAAAACCTATTTTTGCTTCATGGGCTTATATCTCCGTTCACCGTATTTTCATAGAGATATGTATAGGAAAGAAAAGTTAGGTATTGATTAGTAGAAGATAATGTGAAAGTTTAATCAAAATCGTTAGAGCCGTTTTCGAGAAAAATGCGAAAAACCCTAGTTTTTGGTAAATTTTCGTCCCCAACCCCCCTTCCCATCGGTCGAACTCGTCCGCAACCTTATTTTGGTGTCTACAAAAAATAACGAACAAAACAAAAAAAGAACCAGCTCAATCGGATGAGCCGTTCTCCTTCGGGTAGCGGAAAGTAAAAAATCGTCGACAATTTTACCAAACTTTTTACGTTCCTACAACCATTTCTTACAGTAACCGAAAAACGCGATCCTTCCCAAAAGCACTAATTGCTCGAAAACGGCTGTGGTCTAAGTAGGAGCGCCTCAATAAATTCCGGAAGTGGTTTAACAAGTTGAATGAATGAAAATCCCGCTGAACGGAGGACAGGCTAAAGAGAGTAGTGTGATGCGTCGCTACAGGTATTTTTCAAATAAATCCCGCTGCGTTCTCACAAAAATACGTGTTGTTTTATACGTGCTTTTTTCAAAGGCGCTAAAAGCGAGAAAAATTCGGTTGAATATTGAAGATAAGAGTCAAGGAATCTTTTTCTTCGTGACATATTGAGACCCCCGTCGCCAGATGAAGTTATATTTCCGTTAGGCGCGTAGAAAATCTCCCTGATACACTCTTCATTCGTCTCTTCAGTTAATAATAGCGTCAACGTAAGAAGTGCCCGGCAATTAGTCCGCAGGCGCGATCAGTTGCGATAGGCAAACCGCTGGAGCGTCAAGGAAGATCGATCGATACGCACGAAAAGCGACCGTAGCGACCGCGACAAAGCCGTAAATTCGGCTCACTGATATATCAACAAGTGTCACAGTTCCAACGCATTCTGAGTGGCCGCCGAAGGAGGTTAATGGAGCCGCTATGATTAGCGACGGCAAAAGGGTTCGTGGTGCCGCATTTATGGACCGGCCGAGTGGCTGTTGGTTGGGGGAGTGTTGCGTTGTATATTACGTCGTTCCTAACGCCCAGAGGAGTAAATCAAAATGAAGGTCGCTAACGATTTAAATACGGATCGTTTCGAATCCTCTACAAAGGGCTCTGCGGTAATGGGAGGATGACCGGGGGGTGGGTTGATAGAGTTAGTTTTGGTTGTGGAAATCGGAGGGGAGGAGTGATGGAGATGCGTCTTTCGAAGGGCGATAAATAGACTTATCAGAACGAAACTCGTTAAAACTAAATCTGTGTGAACGACTTGCTCGACTAAATGAACCGAACAAACTCCCTCAGCAGAAGGTAAGAAACGAAACAATAACGTAACAACTTCTACAATTCCACTTGGCTCGTGAAATGAAGTACGAATGATCTCAGCGAGTTGACATGATTGAAGCTCTTTACACCCCAGAAGCATCATTTGAACTGAGACTCAGATTTCAAGTTGGAACGCGTAAAACAACGAAATTATCGAAATTGAACACCGAGGCTGAAGAGCAGAAAAATGTAGAAAATACATTCGCGCGAGTAAAAGTGTGTCAAATCAAACTATGAATGTCAGATCTACCCCATCGTGTAGTTGGGGATTAAAAGAAATCTCTTTGAAGTGCTCTAAGTGCATTCCCGAGACCACCCCCGTTTCGCACTGGAACCTAAAAGGAAGGAGTCGCTAATGTGCGCCCAAATTGCCGCGATGATGTCCAGGATAAAGAGCATTCTGAAGAACCAAACAACCACTCATTGAGACCACTCTCAAAAAAATCTCCAAATCCCCTCAAACAGTTTACTCACGTCATCAATGAAGATGAGAAATAGTCAAGGACCCAAATGTGATCCCTGGGCACATCTGATGAGGCAATGAACGAATCAGAGACCACGTCCCTCAGCCTGACAACCAGACGACGACCCAGCAAATAACTCCTCAGCCTTGCAAGTAACGACCCAAAAAAACCAAAAGCCTCCAGCTTTTCAAGGAGAATCGCATGGGAGACCCTGTCGAAGGCCTTAGCAAAGTCCGTATAAATACTGTCTGCCTGGACACCATCAACAAACGCTTCCATGACAGTATGTTGAAATATCAACAGATTTGTTGCACAAGACCCAGTAGCGGCACCCAGGTGAAGGACGGACGGCATTGAAGAGGTGCCCTTCATCGTTTCACCATAATCGTTTCCAACATTTTAGGTAATGTGCTCAGAGAACAAATTGGACGATAGTTTTCTATTCTTGCTCTGTTGTCACTTTTCGGAACAGGAGTCACATACGAGCACTTCCAGCAGTCGGGGACCACACTGAAATACAGTGATCTCATGAACAAAGAGGAGACTGGTTCAGCTAGCGTATCAGCACATTCCCTTAGAAGAGAGGGAGGCACGCCGTCAGGGCCCATTCCCTTGGATGGATCCAGCGAACGAAGTTCAGCCCTAACCACATCCGTGGTGATGCCGACAGAGCTCAAAGAAAACGAAGATTGGGATGGGGGCGGCATTGAAGATGTGCCCTTCGCGTAATTAACATAATTCCAGAATTTCTTAATGTTGTCTTTGAGGGATAACTGAACCTCCTCAATATATTTGGAGTAAGCCAGTCTAGAGTGAGCGTTACTCTTCATCCTGAGCTCCGAGAAAATCATATAATCAGAATCCAGCCGAGTATACTTATAGCGTGCATGAGCGTAATATTTCCTCTTCACCAGCGCCCTCAATACGGGGTCAAACCATTTGGGAAAATCCGAATTAATAGCAGCAACATGGGGCACATACTCCTTAATAGCCGAACCCAAAACCTCATAAAGTTTCCGAACAGCCCCATCTAAGGGCAACAAACGGCAAAAATCCCAATTTACCAAAAGAAAAAAGTCATTCGTGTGCTCAAAGTCAGGCTTCCTGAAGTCGAACGAGAACTTGCTAAGTGTGTAGAATGAGGAGTCATTAGTGATAGAGAAGGTGCACTCAAAAGGTAGGTGATATTGGTCTAAGGGTAAGCTAGAATCGGACTTACGAAGTGTGACATCTTGCAAGTCCGTTTATGTAGATCTACTGCTTGTTACAGTTCCAGATATATTTCAATTCCTACTCCCACAAAACTCAAGCAGTGAGGAGGGGACCATTGAACGCAGTAAGCGAGCAATTGAGTAGTAGTACACGCAATAGCGCGGTTTGAGTAAGACGACCTGTACCATCTTTGGCGTTAAGAAGTCTCAAGAAAATAGGCGAGGCCGCCGAGTTCTCTGGAAAGGGGTTTGCCTTTCGAGATATTGCTCGCAGCAGCGAAGCAGTTGAAGGGTGCGGTGAACAAGGTGTGGAGTGAAGCAATGGAAAGGATGACGGCGAGCGGTGGTTATGGTGATGGTGAGAGGGGGGGGGGAGGCTGTTGTGCTCTCGCAGTTAAAAGGCAAAAAAGGTTCTCATGAGATGGAATGTCTTGGAGGGTGAGAGACTTTTGTAAAAAGGAGGGCGAAGGAACCGGAAAAAGAATACGATAAGGGCGAGGACTTCTCGGTCGTTCGCATGTAAAGACGAAGTAACGGTCGTAACTCAGGGCAGCGGAACAATACCGTGTGCCTTCAACTTTCCAAGGAGCTCGCGGAGCCGTTGGCGAGGGGAAGCCGTTGTCGAAGGGAAGGGGCCGACTTAAGGCATTTTTCTTGAAGGACTGGAGGGAAGGTGGGGGGGGGGGGTTGGTAGTTGTGAAGAAGAAGAAGAAGACGAACGAAGTGGAAGGCGAAGTAGTGAGGAGGTAAAGACGGAGAGGTTTGAAAGGCGCCCGTGGACTTGTGGAAGGAGGCGGAGCGGCTCTCTGACTCTTGTACAAGCGTCGTGACTTACCTTGTGGGGTAATTGCGGGTTTCCTCCGCGACTTGGAAATCCCTTCCCGGACGCGAGCGTCCGCTGTCAACCCTTCAGTGCTCACAGGAAACCTGCAACCAAAAACAGGCTCGTGTCAACTCATTCGCACTTCTACAATTATCCTGTTAACATTAAAACATAAATAAGACACGAGTTGAAGCAGCGCTTAACATTGACAATTACTAATCATTGATATCCGTAACTGACACTTTCCTTGCTCCGTTACGACAGTATTCGATATTTGACAAAGCATGAGGATTCCAAATATTCTGCCTTTATTAGCGCGGTACAAAAATTCACTATGATATCTAGTTGTGCCTGCCTAATCAGCGATCTGATCGAACGAAATTTCAGCAGTCTCGTGTTAGCGATGAAAATCGTGCTTCATTACTTCAGACTCTCGAGGTGCGAAGAAAAATATCGAAAAACACAGTTTTCTCCAGATCACTCTGAAAGACATTTTATAACACGGTCCGCGTATCTATGAACGAGATAGAGAAAGAACAGTTGTCCCAAACCAATTCGAAAATCACATCAACATCGGTCGCTAAAATGAGGAGGAGGGGGGGGGGAATATGTTTTTTGAGAATGTAAACGAACATTGTCGATCAGCTCAGGAGTTTACTTCCCCAAAACTACTTGATTTTGGGGTTTCCGTCCCTCAACTCAACGCTGGTTGAAAAGGAAAGTGGTTCTTCGGGTTGAAAAGTTTTATGTTCGTATTCTCAAACAGAAAAAAAGCTATACAATTTGAGCTCATTCGTTTAAAAAAAGTGTGAGTTAAGCCACACGTTCGTAAGAGTGAGCGATTTTATATTTTGCTATATTACAACTATAGTTAAAGTGAAGTTATGTAACAACGCTCCAATTTAAAAGAAGGCGCGAAGTTAACAGTGGTAAGTGATGGATTCATATTTTGCAGACGACTCGACCGATGTTGGCATTGTTCATTTCGAAACATCATTATTCACACGCTGCGAACAACTTCAACAACTTGAATCGTGATTGTAATGAGCATTCCTTTACTATATTCAGGAACTCTGGAAAAATCTTGAACTTTTTCAGTTTTAGGAAGAGAAAGGGAAAGCGAGCGCTGGTCAAAAATTCGTTTTCTACAGATCTTCCCGTTTTGAGGCCTACTGAATCGAAAAAAAAACCCCTAATTTTCCATTTTCGTAGAGGGATGTACCAGAAACGAGAGGGTTTCTCATTCCCCTCGAAAGCAGCTCAAACGTTCTTGATGAAACGTGCACATTATTTTCTACTAATCAACACCTAATTTTTGTTCTGTTTTTCTGTGAAAACCCCTTTGAATGTAACTCACCTTCAAACCTTCCATACCAATAATCCTCTGGCAGTTCGTTGATTAGAGACAACAATCGAAACGTTCCGGAAATCGTGTTTTCTTAACGTATTCAGCAGTAATTACACAAGCGAATACGATCAATAGTCTTTTAGCTAACAATACTCCATTAGTATCGTCAACAATATCTGAATGTGTTCGATGAACGGTGACACAAGCGCAGGTACATCGGAAAATTAGAGTTGCCGAACGTTTAATTATCGTACTTATTGAGCGCTAACTACTTTGTACGACAACGTAACGCATGAATTTCGTGGTTACTCTTGGGCGCTTGAGAGCTCCTTTTTTATCTACAAGGGAACATTACTTCAAATGTCCAGAATACAAGTTATAGTTATAAATTTGGATAAAAAAAAACTCTAGTTCCTGCACTCCTATATTTAGCCTCGTTGCTCGAACAATAGAAAGAAAATTTGAAACGTGATGCTAAATAGAATATAACAAGCGTGTTTGATTCCAAAAACGTAACTTCAATTCGGGCGTAATAACGAGACACGAAAATCAACAATTGAACGAGCCCCGTCGTGACGAAACACGAGTTATTCTTCACTTTCTAATTAACAGCTAATTGTCGGGTAATGCTGACATTTTCTACTTACAATTACCGTTATTCGTTTTCCGAAAAGTGTCGTTCGAACGATTGCTCGAAAGTTGACATTGATGTATGGAGCCGCTCGACGTAAATCTGATAGGATTCGGTTGAAAACCGTATTCATTGATGCGTATAGTTGTCCGGTCATTCCTCAGTCCCAAGTCGCTCTGCTGTTTCTTCGTAACGCACTTTAGTACAGGTGATGAACCCCAAGGAAGCGTCTGCGGTCCTCGGTTTAATCCGGTCTACGCGAGTGACCTATTTACAACTTGAAGCCTACCAGTAGCTCAGTTTACTGATGTTATTAGACGGTCAAATTAATGAGCGGTCGAGTAGTTTAGAAGGTGCCGACGAATTCTCAGAAAATGAACGTCATTAGCTCTGTGCATTTTCTTTTCTCAAACCGGCTATGATCATATTTCGTGATCAACGCAACAGGTTATTTAAAATATCTGGTGCGTAGCAACACACAACTTTCCGCCACCCCTGTAATTTCGAACACCACCTACATAAGCGGGCGGTATATCTTCGTTCAACGCATTTTTACTGGAACATTTATGGAGAACAAAATGTACGTACTAGTTAGCTGAGAGTACTTCGTAAGTTTGATCGAAATCGTTAGAGCCGTTTCTGAGAAAATTGGAATTTTGATAAATTAATATTCGACAAATCTCCTTTTCTGAGTTAACTTAGCTTATATCTCCGTTCAACATATATATACAGATATAACTATAGAGAACGAAATGTTGGTATGGGTGACTAAAAGACACTCCATTAGGATTTATCACATCTGGTGAAAAAGTTACGCTGGAATTTACGGAAATGTTCGAAAAAACGTTATTTTTGACACATTTTGATTTTTATCTCTGTTCAATGGACCGTCACAGGAAGATTTATTGAGAACAATATACAGGTATTAACTATTCAAAAACAACCTGCAAGTTTGGTGAAAATCGCTGAAGCCGTTTTGCCAAAAAGCGTAAAAAACCTATTTTTGCTTCATGGGCCCATATCTCCGTTCACCGTATTTTCATAGAGATATGTATAGAAAAGAAAAGTTAGGTATTGATAGGGAGAAGATAATTTGAAAGTTTAATTGAAATCGTCAAAGCCGTTTTCGAGAAAAATGCGAAAAACACTGGTTTTTGGTATATTTTCGTCCCCCACCCCCCTTCCCATCGACCGAAATCATCCATAACCTTATTTTGGTGTCTACAAAAAATAACAAACAAAACAAAAAAAGAACCAGCTCAATCGGATCAGCCGTTCTCCCGCAAATCGAACTACAGACACACACACACTCACCACGTGCCGAAATTAGGTTTTTTTTAGACTCAGTAGGCCTCAAAACGTAAAGATCTGAAGAAAACCCAAATTTTTTTTGTTGGGCTGATTACTATACTTTTTTCGGGTAGCGGAAAGTAAAAATCGGGTTTAAATTTTCCTTATTAATCTTGCTCATACTAGCAGATCCAAATAAACCGCGTTCGCAGCATGAGCGACAGCAGAAAGTTTGGTTACAGTTGTAAGATGATGCTCACGAACCACGGAGCATTTAGAGGGTGCTTGCGCCGAATTGTTAAGGACAGCAGGGCAATGGTGAATGATGCTCCCTATATACACGCAACTTTCATTCCGAGTTTGTATTTTATCTTTAACTTAGCCTAATGAAGATTTAAGACTGTTTCGATATTTTAAACCCTCCCTTGCACCCACAACAACATTTTTTCGGAAACCGCCCTAAAATATTACATTTAACCCCCTCAATCTTCTTTCTAAGAATTCTACTCCAAATAGAATCAATGAACACAGTTAAAAATTAAACAGGCTTTCCTTATTCACAGCAAACAACGCTCGATTGCTCATACTATGGGAAGCAGCATGTTTATGAACTCGTGGGTGGTTTGATGAGTCATAACTAGTAATATGTGTCTTTTCTATAAATTCAAATTCAAGCTTCTTTTTATTGACAAAACAGACAATCGCCTCAACTCCGTTTTATTATTGAAATGGGTTTCCGCATTTTTGTCGCGAGTGATTAGTTCTCATCCTTCCTACGTCCTAAAAAAAGAGGAAGATTCCATAATTCAAACTATCATTATTAATTTGACCAACGTTTAACTTCCGTTAGTTCAATGAAGTAGGAAGGGAAGTTAGTTAACCGGCTCAAGTAAACAAATTTGGGTTTTGCCCGTCGCAAAGGCATCTGGAGCGAAATTTTTATTCCAAGTTTTCCATACAAGTCCCACTCATGTGGTACTAGCGGCTTCCAAAAAATCATAGTGGTTAGCCCAATAAACGTCCTATACGGCGACAATTCGACAACGTTTCCCAAGATAAACAGGAATTTCGGATTTCAAACCATCGCCGTTTCACGGAGTAGCGTTTCTCCGTTTTAATTAGTTGCGAGAGTCATAAAAATCGCCGAATACACGAAGGACTCAGGTAAGTTTGGTGCATAGCGCCACCTAGTGCAAACCGAATTCGGAAGAACGACACCTCGATAATTCTCCGACTTTTCAAAATACCGCCAAACGTTGCTTCTGGGCGGAATTATCCTAAAGAAGCGTCTCTTGAGAATGGTGGAACACAATGAGCGGATGTGGGTTTATCCTCATTCCCTCTGGACAATGTATGGTTTGTTCTGAGACGCACTGCATAAAACAAAAATGGAGATCGACGATGGAAGAAGAAATTCCAGCTGCGGAAATAGCGAGTAGGAAAAGTTTTTCAAGACGTTCCCGGATTTGGAAATGTGGAGAAATAAAGTCATCAGTGTCGCAGAAATGTTTATTTAAACAACGAACCGACGATACTTACTTTTATTTAAAACGTCACGTTTTGATGATTTAAAACAATTTTTTTTTTTAATCAGCTTCCGTAATTTCGTTCCGAGCACGATCGTCCGAAACATTTTTGTTGCGTTGAAAGTTTCAAACTCAACGGAACTGGACGCCGTCAACCAGCGTCTTGGGGGTCCCCGATAAGGAACGCAGGCGGTCTGCTACGATAAGAAACCCGGCGAGCGTGACAAAGACGTTATGTTGTTATGTTAGTCCTGAGCCTCGCTAGACGACTTGTCTGCTCTTCGACGCGAAACGCTTCCAACGTCTTTTCCGTTCCTTTGATTAGGGTGTCTCTGGGGAAGCTTTATCAGACCCCTCTCTCCTCTCGAGGGACAACTACCCGTAGCCCCGTGATTTGGTTGAGGGGCTCGACCGGATGGTCCCGCAACTTTTCAAATCGACCGTCCACTTCCCTTGAAACGTAACTAGATAATAATTATTTGTGAGCACGGGGCGCACTTTAATCGTCGTATCGCTTATTCGGATCACGTGGATTTTGACGGAAGTTGCTCAAACGACCCCCCACCCCTAAACATTAACATCACTCCCCTCAAATTTGAAAGCCCACGGCTTTTTCGAGTTATTAAACTAAATTAAACATTTGATTCAAAGCACCTCAGATATAAATCCAGTAATATACATTGAGGCACTAAATGTAGAGAACAATGTGCAGACACTGTTATGATATTTAATCAAATTCGAATAGAATTTTGATATATTGGTAAACTAATTTATGATTTGGGGAATCTACAATGAAGTAACCTTAAGGTTATAGGTTAATTTGCGATGAGGTAGCAGAATCGTTCATTAAAAACCGAATGAAAGGAAATATCATACTTTCATGCTGGGAAAAATGATAGTGGGCATATTTCATGAGCCAATTGCAATACATTCCTTACTTTTCGTTTCGAGAAATGTAAAAACTAATAACACAACCAATAACTGGACGTTTTAGTCCACTGAAACTACCATCTATAGCTTATATTAATGAAATTTCTCATGTTCATTGATGACGTGAGTAAACTGTTTGAGGGGACTGTGAAACATCTGTTATTCGCTGATGATTTGAAGATTTTTTTGAGAGTGGTCTCAATGAGCGATTGTTTGGTTCTTCAGAATGCTCTTACAGCCTTGCGCGGATGGTGTTTGAGGAATGAGCTTGGACTGAATATTGATAAGTGCTCAGTGGTCACTTTCCGTCGAGGTGTATCCAGCCTACAGCATGACCACTCGATAGGAGGGGCGCTGCTCCAGCGTAAAACCCTGGTGCGGGATCTCGGAGTTTTGATCGGTTCAGAGTTTACGTTTTCGGCCCGTATTGGTGAAATATGCTCGGGTGCAATGAGAAAACTGGGCTTTCTCAAAAGAAAAACGAGGGATTTCAAGGATTCAAACGCTCTCAAGCTGCTATTCACCTCCCTTGTCCGTACACCTCTCGAGTTTTCCTCCCCTGTGTGATCACCATGGTATACCAGTGCCAAGAATACCTTGGAGCGTGTTCAGCGCCACTTCCTGCGCTATGTGTCCTACAAGAGAGGCGATAGGTGGGAGGACTTTTCCTACGCAGTGGCGCTCAGGAGAGAAGGCACGCCCTCGTTGGAGAGTCGGCGACGTGAGGCGGACATGCTTCTCCTGCATGGGTTGACAGCGGGTCGACTGAATTGTCCGTATCTGCTTTCCAAGTTGAACTTCTACGCCCCTCCATACGCTACCAGACTCCATCAGCCTTTTTATGTCTATACCTCTTCGACCAACTATCTCCGCAATAATCCCATGGTGCGCTTTCAGGAGGACTTCAATAGGTTGTCACGGTGTTTCGGAGGACCTACTGTCGTTGTCGAAAGACTCTTTTAGGTCCAAAATTCGACGGCTATTGTGATCTCCATTAGTTGGCTCGGGATTGCTGCTGATTCTTTTGTGCTTATATTGTGGTTTATATTGTCCTACTTTTATTAATTTTTGTTTCTCACTGTTAAATTGGGCACTGCCCGTATATGTTATAAATAAATAAATACAAATTAAACTAAACAACAGTTTGAAGGGTTAGAGGGACAGTAAAATGATGGACTGCAACTATTTCACACGGTGTCGTAACTAAGTAACCAGTCCAATGATGTAATTCGGTTCGCAACATCTTTTAGACGGTAAATGAACAAATGACGCAATAAATAATTGAGTTACAAGAATTGTCGTCATCGAACTTCTTTACGAAGGCTGCACAACATTCGTTGACTTTAAAGGTCTTGAGAGCAACATCGGTAGCGTCGATGTAACAAATCGACTGAAGACAATATTTACGATTCGTTAGTTCAAATTGTTCATTAGACGAAGGGGAAAATAGACTGAGGGGGCGACGACGTTCAATCGACGAAATGCGCCACGGAATTCTTATTTATTCAACGAAATGTAGACGAACTATAGAACAAGTGAGAGTCTGAAGTGGCACACTGATTGCTGATACGACGGCAGTTTATTGTACGGCTCGTTCTTTGCTATGCAGATAATTACCCTGTTTGTTGGACTAGAACAAATTGTTCTGAAAAAAAACAAAAACGAAACCGGTTGTAATGTGAGGTCACAATGATCTAGGTTGGTACCGGCTGTATTTCAATGTAGGCAGTTTTCACTCATCTTGTACCCGCAAATTGAATAAATATCAGCTAAATGGAATGATACGAATTGGACAAAAATTATTTGCGGAGACGGAGTTTTTTTTTTTTTTTTTTTTTTCAAATTCCCGATATTTAATTAATTTCTTGACTAAACGAATTCCACTGATGGAGGACATTGTGGTCGGTTTGGGAGTAATGCGAGTCTTGTACCAGTTTGAAGAGAGAAATATCGGGATCGAATGTTGGCGTTTTAAACCCCTATTTCTGAATACAACTCTATCAGGCAATTTTTATCACTCTAGCAACTAACAAAATATGGTTTTAATTGAGTTCTCTATACACCAACTAGTGATGCTCTAAGGTTCCGGAATTTATTGAGCTACTCTTACTAACGCCACTATCTTTATCGAGTGATCACTGCACAGATAACTTATTAGACTGTGAACTCGTTTCACTCTTTCGAAAAAGGATCGTGTTCACTGTTTTAGAATTGTCGGGCGAAAATTACGAGAAATAGCAGTAAGCGAAATTGTGGTGGTTGGAATTCCGGAATTTGTGGAGTTGCTCCCAACTACGTCATGCACGTTATTACACCGTATAGGATGTTCATTGGCTCACTCCTTTGACGTTTCTGGATACTAGTAGCGCATGAACGGGATTTATAAAAAATAAACTGAGCTAGAATCGTTTTTCTTCGATATTTTTCATAATTTATTGAGCTATTCTCGTTATTTTCCTACAATCGAGAGTTGTACGGTACTGTCGCGTTATTTAAAGCTGTTCAAGAAATTCAATCAAAATCGTTGAAGCCGTTTTCGAGGGATAAAAACGTTTTGTGTTTTGACCTCTATGAGTAGTATTGTTAGTATTGGGCGGACGACAGGGCGAGAGTTGAAGATCGAAATGCAAGAAACTCGTTGAGCGTGAGAAGGACTGTTTTATGCGCAATGAGGTGAGTAGAGTTTGTGTACAAAAGGGCGACAGAAGCGGATGGCTCGTAATATGCACGAACTGGCGCGGGAAACCGTATCCGAAGGAGATGAGTGAGCATAGGAAGACGAGCGTCTTTCGCGAGAGTTCGTACGTGAATGGATTTGGGAGGAACTGTTGTGAGAGGAAACTAAAATTGAGGAGAGGGAAAATAAGGAAAGGAATAACCCACTTCAGGGAAATCCGTTGCCAATAATCGCGGTAGTGGAATTTCCGCGGGTACGAAGGTCTTTGGGGGAAACAATGACTTTGCCGTTAAGAGCCAGGGAGTCCCGTTAGGGCAGGCGCGGGAACTCTGAGGTCAAAAAACTGGTACTTACTGATTCAGCGTTTCGTGTCGAACAGTTAGTTTTGAGCCGAATTTTTTTCCTACCTTTCTTTTGGTGTTACATAGTGATCCGCAGGCTAAATTTATTTGTGTCGATTTGGATTAGCCTATTTTCTCAATCGTGGTTACCAACACCGACCTTTTTCCCAAACGGTGTTTTTCGAACTCACAGCAGCCTTTGAATGTATAGGAGAACACTTAACATTTATTCAGCCGATTCATAACTTTCTTCCTAGCTACTTAGTGCTAAGGAATGTAAATATAAAAAAGCTAATGTTTAGGTTGAAGGAGTCGAACAAGTCGGACTTTATGGTGAGAAATGAACGTGTCAATACGCTTCAAATTTGATTGGATCCTTTATCAATTTCTAACTGCCCTTGTAGCCCTTTTCTTCTTCATATCTGGCATACCGGAAAACCACTTCGTTAGTGACAAAATCAAATCAATTATAACAATTTCTGGTTTGTTTCGTAAAATAGTACGTAATTAATAATTTAAATTATTTCATTACCTCGAGGTTATTTTAAATGAACCGCTGTGGAACGACGATCAATTACCGAGGAGATGTCGTCACGAGAAAGAATTCGAAGAGACGGAAAGGGGGAAATAATTTTAAAAACTCAATAAACACACCAAAGAGTTCGGTCCGTAGTACTGATTGGACTTGTTAGTTTTCAAATTTTTCCGTTCGTTATTTATTCGTTCGAACAAACTCAAACCCCACAACATTTTTCGAAGCTGCATGAATAGTATCGGCCCTCACGATCGCGCGACTCGATGACGAAGAACAAAGAAAGTTACGCATCGGGATTTTTGATAAATTTATTGAGCTCTTCTCGGGGTTTTCTCGCAGTTGACATACGCTATTTTTGTGTTATTTGTAGCTGTTCGTGAGTAAAAATGTAATTAAAATCGCTAATGCCGTTTTTGAGGAAAAATGGTGCTTTGATCACAACTATAGTTAGTTTTGAACCGATTTTGCTCATAACCTTATATTGGCGTTCCGTTGTAACATGCAAGCAACATACGAAATTTCAGCCGTTTCACAATCGTGTTTATGGACACACACACCCGGACCATTTGCCCAAATGGCGTTTTTCCGGCTCCAGAAGCCTTTGCAAAGTGAATATTTAAACATAATCCCTCTACATTCACGCTAATTATCGCAGAAGTCATTTTTGACTTGTATTCCGTACACTTTATCGCTATCGATTCATTAGTTTAACCACCAAGGAGAATTAGGACCATTCTGCTCAATATATACTTAAAAGTTCCTTTTAAATTTTCGAACTTCGAATGTTGAGTCGAACAACTCCAAATTTACGTTGCGCAACTTCACTCCATGGGCCATAAGTGTGTTATTGCGAGAATGATGGGTGCGATTGCTCGGCAAACGACGGGCTTGATCTCTTTTGCGAGTGTCACGTTGGGATAGAAAGCAGAAGTTTTAATAAACGTGGAGGAGCGTCTTGGTTTTACGATATTTTGCAATAAAAAGAGACAAAGAGAGCGCGTTTTTTTCTGTCGAGTCGATGAATTCCGTTTTGCCGCCAATAAATCATCAAATTTATTGATGACAGTTGATAAATGAAATACGAAACGCGGAAGCATCGTGAGTTTTACGAAAGGCTACGACCACGTTCTCGGCAAAAGAAGTCGGACCGCAAAATTGTTGGAGTTTTGTTTCATGCGGACCTAGACGCTCGGGGTGTAATTGTACTTGAATTAGCTGGAAATAAAAACCTCGCGCGTGATGCCTCGAATCTTGTCGATTTTTGAAATAATAATTGAAACAATTGACTTTCCCAGGAGGAGGAGCAGAGAGACGTTTGAAAGTTGTATTAGTCAAAAACTCAAATGGTTACCTGCTCATTCGTAACACTATCACACATGAATGATATGATGGAATGTGAAACGTCCTTCTCCATGCTGAGGGACTCGTGAATAATCCCACGACTATAGTCGAAATCGAAAAAAAAAATGTGGCGAAGGCGGAAGATGTTTCATTTATTTAATTTTTTCCTTTTTTTCGTCGGAAGGCTTCATGAATAGAAAGAAGGCGCTAACTGGAGCCGTTCAAGAAGATCGAGTAGATGAAGAGAGAGAGAGAGTGAGAGAGAGAGAAGCTGCCTGGTTGATTAGGAGGTATTGTTAAGACGGCCACCCGCAGCTGTTAAAACATATCTGAAGGGACACACTTAGGTTCACTCAACTCGATTCGTCGTCGGAAAAATAAGGTTAGACGTTCATTATCATAACATTAGCGTCTCTTTGCCGTAACAATACCTTCTCCTCCCCCACCCACCACTCATAACTGGATCCACTTTCAGCTTCGCTCGTCGTCGAGCCCCCTATTCGCGAAATTTGATCCGCTATTATTCCTACTGACGTCAAAACGGCGAGCAAATAATTATTACGCGTTTCGGATAACAAAAACCACCGCTCAATGGGCGTGGCGCGTTTCGTCGCGATTTTTCACGTCGAAACTAAGTCGCCTGGTACTACTCTGGTACGCCCAAGGGAAAGTAACTCGCAACTTACGTGGGAATGTGTTGACGTAAACGCCGAACAATTTATTCAAACAGTTTGCGTAGTTGTTGGCGTGGAGTCAAAAACTGGGAAATTTGCTCGATTTCATAAAATACAGCTGAAGAAAAGAATCAACGTCAACTTAATGACACGCGCTGTTCTGCTTCAAAAATGTGAAAACTTGTTTGGACGTTCGGAATCATGGGGTAAAAATAATGAGAAATGCTACTAAGCGAAGCGGCGGTGGTTGAAATTCCGTAATTTCTGTGGATGCTCCTAATGGGTCTATGAAAATTAAAAAATGCTCATCAAATAGGTATTTTAATGAACTATCACCCTAATTTTTCCGAGAACGGTACTATGTCAAGAGCGGGATTTATAAGGAAAAACAGCGTTAAAATCGTAAAACCTATTCCTGAGTGGTAAGCCTCTTCGTACCATTTGCACAGTATGATACAATTGACGTTCCGCTTTATCGCGTTCATCATAGTTTCAATGTTCACGAAATTCTTCTTCAACAAACCCCCCCTTATATTCCAGTCATAACTCGAAGGCTGCAAGTCTCCCTCTGCCTTTTTGTTGTCGTGTGACTTCCAGACCAATCCTTCTTTTTGCATGTTCCTCGCGCTCAAATTGCGTTCGTGACTTCGTTTTTCGATTATCGGCAATCTGATGTTCATTCTATTTACGCGTACAAATACCTGTGCTACAACTACTGACAGTGATGGCACCACAAGTTCACCGCATCCAAGCGCCATAAATTACCTGCAGTGCCTCCTCACTTTGACCCTTTTGCCCCTCCGATGCTGTGTACATTATTTCAACGTCCCAGTCACGCCCTACAAGGTTGAATTTACCCACCGCTAAAAAGAGGTATTTGAACGCTACTTGCGCTCAAACCGCATTGAAAACCAATATTCCAAATGAGGAAGAATAAGCAAATACCCTGATCTTCCGTAAACAGAGATTCTTTCACTGCTTTGAATGCAAAGCGAATGAAATGGCTCTCCCTGCCGCCCGTATTGTAGTCGGGAAGTACGGCTCGGTTGAAACGGAAAATTGCATTAAATTTTCACTGCCGGGAGTTCATATTTGATGGTGCGGGCAATGCGTCCTTACGGGTAAAGAGCCTGAAAAGCGGAAACAGCTCGTGGAAGGGCACTCCCAGTCGAGGGTGTTGGGACGAGGGATAGGTGTTTGAAATAAAAGTGAAAGGGGCAGGGAAGTGAAGGGCGATGCAGAGCATCAACTTGGAAATGCGACCACACAGACGTGGCCGTATTAAAAATTGAATTGACATTTTGGACTCAGAGGGGGACGTTAACGAAATTGGTGGGGGAGGGGTGAGAGCAGAAGGGAGGTATAGGAAAGAGAGAATGAGAGGTTGTGATGGGTGTGGGGGTGTGGGGAGGAGTATTGAGTGCCAATCCCCTCGCCCATTAGCAGTTCACTTTACTAATTTGGTTACCCCCGTTCCCAAAAGTGCCTCGCCAATCACCCTGGACTTTCCCTACGAAGCCGTGATGTATATTTCAATTCGATACCAGCGACTCTGCCACTTTTCTCCCTCGGAAAATACACGTTTTAAAGCAACGTTCGACTTGTTTACTTCTCATTAGTGTGCACTGGGCACTCGACTCGTCGGCAGGTCGTTCGAATCATCCGGTTAAGCTGCCGCATCCCCTTGGTCCAATTTCTCGTGAATTACTAACTACTTGACGTCGATACTAACCCCCCCCCCCCTTCCTTCCAACCAGGACAAGTTCCAGTTTGTGCGTCCCGCCGTCAAATACCCGAATTTCCATTAAATTCCCCGAAGAGCAATTTTGAAAAAGTGTTCAGGCGGGGGCATTTTCGCTCTGGTAGCCGCGCCACGATTACTTCTTCAGCTTTACTGATGTAAAACAGTTTCTTAGCGACCACGAGCACAATGAAGTGGACACATTCAGCGAACGACAGCAGCTCTGAAAACTTGAAACATGGGCCTCAATTATCGATTTCTGAAATTCCACTGGCATCCCGTCATATCAGAATAAGTTTAGCATGTTGTTCTGTGTGTATCTGGAACCCTTGTAAAAAATACGAAACTGCCAAGTGTATTTTAATCAAACTTGCGGAAATTATGGGGCTCAGTCCCCCCCCCCCTCTTTATTTTTTTAAAGCGTTTATTAGATAAATGCAGTACAAAACAAAAGCTACCTAATCTGGAAATGCAACTCCCCACTATAAGTCGTATACTTGTAGGAAGGACTAGTACAGAATCGGCACACTCATTTAATTTCTTATTGAATAATCGTCTTATAAATAAATATAGGTAAATTAGAGCCAATAGGTACCTCACGTAAATTAGAATACGTAGTAGTTGTTTAGTTACCACCTTAAAGTTTCAGTATTAGGTATCTAATGTAATGGGACTCAGATTGTTTAATTATTATATGTTTTTTAAGTTCTTTTTTGAATTTTTCAATTTTTGGAATAGATCGGAGCTCATGAGATGGGGCGTTGAATTGCTCCCCGGTTATCATACGCCATGGTGAGTCCTACGGAAAGGCAGTTAAGAGAGGAATTGTCCACAAGTTCTCGTTTTCCCCTCCTCTAAAAATGTCAGGCGGTTGCTTAGTAAATCTTCGTATGTTTTAATTATAGTTGTCCTGTCGATTACCTCTCTCAACTTGAGTACTCCAAACTCTTTAATGAGAGCTTCTACCGAATATCTCGTCCTTGTTTTAAGTACGGATTTGATTAAGAGCTTCTGGATTAGGAATAACGAATCAAGAAGGGACGCGCTACATCCTCCCCAACCAGATGCACCTTCCTGATCGCATCTTGAGTCTGTGCTCGTTCCTGACATAGAAAGCTGCAATATTAGCCTACAGATGAGCTTTACTAAGTTAATAGTGAATTGCTTTTCAAATATCATCCAGACAGTTTCAGAGCAGTGGGCACATTTCCTCATCATCTGTACTTTGACATGTTGGAGTCGGAACGAAAAAAAAAAGAAGCAAATAACAATTAAATTCACTTCGGACATTTGGGTGTTTTGGGTTGTGACAAACCGTCATGAGGTGACCGCACAATGCATCAAAGCCGCTTTTTGACTTACTTACTCCACTATCTCTCGTGAGAAGAATTGCGAAAATCGAACATCAATTTATAGGCTGAAGATCGAAACTGGATTTTATCTCTGGAAGAGCGACAAAGCGCGAACAAATTATGCTCCGTGTCGTTTCACGTGACCTGTTAAAACACTCCCCTCCTTTTCAGCGTCTGGATTCGAACGGTGGTATCGCTTCATAACTCGAGCCAATTAAACGTGATACCGATTGTCAAGAGATGAAATCTGAGGCGCTGGCATCCGCTCAATTGACAGCAGCTTCCCGAGTATGGGTAACATCCTTCGCTGTTATTCGGTCATTCAAAGCGATTAGGGAGACAATGCGTCGAGCGAGTCTCCGTTCTTTTGAATTACGTTAAATTGAGGAAGTTCGTACGAAACCGAACGGGAATACCAATAATGAGGAAGGAGTTGCGCTCAAGAGCGGGAATTCGAGATATTACACGAATCTTCCGTATTGAAATATTCTCCGATCCACGGAGCTTAGGATTTACTACGGAGAACGGATTTAGTTTGTGCAGTTGGTCTTGTATAAGGGTTTTCGTAACGCGCGTACGTATGCCATTCCTTCGTACTGCTGTACCGCCGAAGTATCCCGAATTGTTACGCGCTCCACGCGAATCCTTCGAACACCATGATGAGCTCAGCGGCGGTAAAATCAACGCCCATCGTATCTCTGCTTTCGAAGAAAATATCTGGTGCGTTGCAACACACAACTTTCCTTAGCTCTACGTCAATTCACTTTTTACATGGTTTTTTCTACTTAATCAATTAATTTATCACTCAGTTCATTTGAACTTGGACAAACAACACTTCTCAGTAGCAGGAAGCGGTAGCGCTTACAGTGCCGTAATTTATTGCGCTGCTCGTACTCATTCCAGGACCATTATTGAGCGATTGGTACACAGATACTCAATGAGGCTGTAAACACAAATTTTTTGAAGAAGGATAGTAATAACTTTTGCAGAGTTATTGGGTAAAACTTTTAGAACTGGTATTAAGCGAAACGGCAGTAGTTGAAACTCAGGAATTTCTGGAGTGAGCCCCATGTATCTCATGAGCGTTTTTAAATACTTACCCAATAGGTATTGGATTGGACTACAGTACCAATCTTCTTTAACATCCTACTAACATTCCAGCGGAGTTTAAAAGGAAAAAACCACGGCAAAAACGCTTTTCGTCGAAAATTTTGATAATTTATTGTGCTGCTCTCGTCATTTTCCCACAAATGGGAATTTTATGGTATAATTATCATGTTAAGAGCTACCAATATGAAAAATGTAATCAAAATCATTAGAGCGGTTTTTGAGAAAAAAAATATTTGTTGTTTTGATCACTATGATAACTATAGTTAACTTTCGGTGGATTTTGTTCATACCCTAATTTTGGCGTTTCGTGGTAACCTGCGAGCGAGATATCAAGTTTGAGCTGATTTGGTACGGTGGTTTTCTCTTAAAATCGTATACAGACACACATACACACAGACCATTTTCCCAAATAGTGTTTTTCGGACTCAGGAGGGTCTGAAACGTAAAGATCTGAAGAAAACTCAAAATTTTGTTTTCAGCCGATTACACAACTTTCCTTTCTACTTCGTAGAGCCAAGGAAAGTAAAAAGGGACGAATCTTAAAAAATGTCTGGTGCAACGCATCACACGACTTCCCTTAGCCTCATACATTCACCGATTTCTATCCCTCAAGTAACAAATGTTTTTTATTCACATTATACCCACGTTCACATAGAAACTGGTGGCGCTTAAGGCTGCAAAAACCAAATAATGCCGTTTCTTAGAAAAAAAGTTTATCGTTTTGATCACTATGATCACTATAGTTAGTTTTGAACCATTTTTGCTCATACCCTTATTTTGGCTATTGTGTGGCGATCTACAGGCTGAATACGAAATTTGAGGTGATTTGGTTCACACACACAAACGCAGACTATTTTTCCAAATGTTGTTTTTCGTACCCAGCAGAAGCTCAACTTGCGAGTCTCAGTACAATTTTGCTTGTAGTAGGCATGCGTGTATGCAATTAACAATATTAAAATAATTCATAACACTGCGCAGATTAAGAAGGCACGCCATTGATTACTACTGTTACCTTTATTCTATTCATTGGAGAGTTATTGTATTTATTCTTTCATTACACCGCATTTTAGTTACTGTCAAGCCCCCTCAAGTCTGAAGGTCACAACATGTGGACAATTACTGGCATTACGAGGCTACGGTGGGGGGGGGGGGATGATACCTTTCACCGGTTAAATGCGAGATGAAGTTAAGAAGATTGTGGCTTCAGAATCAGCCGCCTAATACATCTCTTCGTAGATCGTCTGTTTGATTTCGAAGTGTAAAGGTTTTTATTCCTTGGGTTTCGATGGAGGAAACGGTTACTCCAGAACTTTTCAGACGATGAGTATTTTTGACTAGTGCGGGCAAAGAAACTGCTTCTCCTTGAGACTCGCGTTCCGTCTCTTCACACCTGTGTTTACACATCGTTTCACCTCGTGACGAGAGCCTCTGATATTTCAAAACTAATAAATATCAATGTCATCTCAAAACACCGACAGACTCATCTGTGAGTTGCAGCGTCAACACTATACGTGAGCCCGCTCCTATTAAACAAAGGGATTCTTTCGAAACGGTTCGCTCGCATTGAATTTCTTCGTTCTCGCCGCTGAGGTCTTCAGAATCGTCCATACAGCATTTGAGGAAAAAACAAAAAAAAAAACGTTAGGTGCGACGCATCGCGTAACTTTCTTCGCAACACGAGCCCTATAATTGCGTGCGATAAGTTTCTACAGAAATACGCTGGGGGAACGAATTGTCGGTTGATAATTCCCTGGATTAATAAATTAATTCCCCGATGGGGGTAATTTCCTCGGGTCGGGGTCCGCTATTTTCGAACATTTCTTCTTATTTAGCTGTACAATAGTCACGTGTGGTATCAAAAGGGCACTAAATCGACTAAATCTCCGAGTGTATCAATCCCTTCTCTAATTATCGACAGTTCAGTTCGTTTCACTTTCCAGAGAGAAACTTGTAAGTGCCGCGTTTGAATCTGTAGTCCCAATAGTTAGTTCCTCGTCGCGACTGTCCATGTTCTCTGACATTCACACCTGTATTCTTCGATTATATTTCGTTTCTCTTGAACCGAATATTGACTAGATACACGCGTCTAGTAACATTAATCCACGTTAGACACTTTTTTTTTGTTTCAAGCAACAACTTCTTTTTTACCTGCGAAGTACTCTCTATGGGAGCGTCGATTAGAGAAATATGTGTCGAACATTTTTGAACCGTCTTCCGAGTAAATTGGGAATAATTTGAGACCCTACAAGAACAATCTCATTTTGACGATCTTATCGGTTGCAAAACTTGAAATTTCACATTCAAAATACCAGCGTTCATCCTCTTTATCCAATTATTTGAGTGATGAAAAATTGTTTATAACGTCGAAGCCACGCACACGGAGCAGTGTTCACAAACTACTATTTTAGTCGAAACCCCGTTTTTTGGAAAATTAGGCGAAAACAATTTTGGAAAGAATCTAATATTCTGGTGTGTTTTTCTCAACAGTTATGTTCAACGAACTACTAGAGAAATTGCTGTTGGAAATCAAATACATCAAATGTATTGTACCAAACATTGTACCGTTGTTAAATCGTACTGTTTGGTTAAGGAGAACCTCGCAGACCACGCCGTGAAATTCAGATTTGCTCATTTAAAAGGCCCACGAATCTCACAAAGAGTTAACTTTTTAGCGAAAGATTCTCAAACTACGAGTTTAGAAAAGTCAAAATTTGATTGTATTCACGAAATACTCGTTCCGCACGAAGGGGTTTCCGTTATATTCAAAGAAGAACATCGAACTCTCCGTCTGTTCCGCTGAAGACAAACGCGCCAGCGCGTTATCAATTTGCTAGAGGGGTGAAGAAGAATTTCCCTTTTGTCCGGAATGTTGACAGTCCGACTAAAGAATGAGAAGGTAATTTGTCATTTAAATAAGGCGGTCAAAACAAATTAATGCGCTTCTTTCAATTCGAGCGGCGTTTTTTACTTTGGGTTGCGGTCCTGAGGGTGACGGCAAATCTTATCTAATCTGAAATTAATTACAGTTAGCTTGAATTAGCCGTCCAGCTAACAGCCATTACTCCGTCGGGTGTCTGGTGGCAGCCAGTCGTTACATTTTACGAGCGTGTCATCGTCGGGAACTGCCTATAACTTACAACCACCGGAAGGTGTCGTTCTTTCACGCTCGAAAGTTGCTAGCGTCAAAATCCATTAATTCGTATTGTCAGAAATAGATGGGGATGTGTCATATGCATTCTTCGTGCCGGAAGGCTTGATATATATACATAAATTGAACCATTCCTAAATCGTGCTGCTTAAATACCGACTGTCAGACAGACGCTTGTGTATTGTCCAGTAAATTAGGAGGAATTATAACTGTAGCACGTTGCTGAAACAGAACTCCTCAAAGTTTCTCTCAGCTTTTCCAATTACGTCAAATGCATCATGCGCTACTTCGCACCAGGGACGCACAGTGCACCTTTAGAATTCACAAATTTGAAAACGAAACCCGGAAATCATTCCCAGATCTCTGATTGTACACAAGGCTTCGGGGTACTTCAGGGTTCTTATATTGGGGCAATGTGTTTTATTATTTTCACAATTCGTTCTGCTGATGTACACTTCTCGGTTTTTGCCAGCGATTTCAATATATTTCCCACGGTTCTTCTAATTCTTTGAGGAGTAGGCAGGTCTCCAGTAGAACTTTGGAAAATGTGCAACTATGACCTTGTGGGGACCTAAAACTCTTCACCTGAACACTCAATTGCTCGTTCGTCCTTCACATATTGCACGTCGACGGTATTTGCTCGCGAGCTATAAAGAATCACGGCTTTGTGGGACGTCGTACGACGGGATTCACTGATGTTGACGTATTGGCCAAATCGTTGTTGTGAACGCCTCCTGACTGGTTTGTCGTTTAGAGCGTTAAACGTGAACGCCCACGTCAAATCACTCAGTAATCACGTAACTTTCCTCTCGGAACGCGACTCTTTTCCGTTGTTCCAGGCGAGAAATAGTGGCAACCCTTTTGCGTGTAAAAGAACCTCTCCCCCCCTTCCCCCTTTACTTCTTTCCGAGCGGAGTCATTAATTATAAGAAATGGACGAGTGGAGAGCGGAGAAGGCATTTCATCTGGGAAGTGGCTTCAGACTTCCTCCTCTTCGCTCTTTTCTCCACCTTTAGCTTTACCTCTTGGACTCAAAACACTAAGAACGCGAATGCAATTCTGTCTTAGAAGGATGAGAAGGCGTCGAAGATCAAAGTCGCTTGATAAAAAACTTAAAAGCGTCATCTTGCATGGAAAAGCGGAGCAGGAAGAGAGACTTTCCCTCAGTTTCTGCCGCATCGCCCCTTCCTAAAACTAAAGAGATTTGGCTACACGCAGCTGTCCACTTGATGCAACACGAACACTCTGGTCAGAAATTCATCTCCAATTTCTAATTGCGGTCCCCACGAAAATAAGTAGCAGTTTCCATCGATAGATCACCATCAGGTGAAAGGGGGAAGGGGCGAAATTCACTAAAAAAATGAGGAGTTCTTGCATTATTCTCGGAAGCAGTTCACACCATTTTGATGAAATTTGAAACTATTTTAATTAATACCTATCAATAATTATAAAGCCCTAAAAAGCAATAAAGGTTTTTTTAAAACTTTTTGGAAATTTGTCAGTAACGAATTACATTAAACTCACCGAATGTTTTGAATATTCGATAAATATACATATTTTATTGTATACAAGTTTCTTTGACAGTCAGTTGAACTGAGATTTGAGCCTGAACACCGGAAAACAAGAACTGCTGAACACTAAATCACAGTTTTCCTTAAAAATGGCCAAAATGACTTCGATCAAACTCACGGAATATGTTCAGTTATCTAACGCCTACATTTTACTTTCCATAGAAAGACGTTGAACAGCAATACACCGCCCGTGTGAGCAACGTACCGTAGAGTTTATAAATTGACCAAAAAATCAGCGGGAACGCCAAAAGAAGTGCACGAACGAAATCGGCCAAGAACTAACGATGGTTATAATAAAAATCAATCTTCTCAAAAACAGCTGTAACCATTTTGATGAAACATTTTGTGTGAATGGTTCCAAATCACATGAAAATACTGTATAAGTCTCATCATTGGGAAATTGACGAGAGCAGCACTATAAATTGTCTGAAAAATTTATTTCAATATTTTTTCTCATAGATTCATTCCGAAAAATATCTGGTGCGTTGCAACACACAACTTTCCTTAGCTCTACGTCAATCCACTCATGTACATGGCCTTTGAACTTGGTCAAACAACACGTCGCAAGTGCAGGAAACGGTAGCGCCTACAGTTCTGGAATTTATTGTGCTGCTCGTACTCATTCCAGGACCTTTATTGAGCAATTGGTACACAGATAATTAATGAGGCTGTAAACACAAATTTTTTGAAGAAGAATAGTGATTACTTTTGCAGAGCTATTGGGTAATAACTGTTGGAACTGGTAGTAAGCGAAACGACAGTAGTTGAAATTCAGGAATTTCAGGAAGTGAGCCCCATGTACCTCATGAGCGTTTTTAAACACTTACCCTTTAGGTCTTGAGTTTCACTACAATACCAATTTTTTTAACATTCTACAAGAATTCCAGCGGAGTTTATAAGGAAAAAAACTGCGCGAAAAACGCTTTTGGTCGAAAATTTTGATAATTTATTGTGCTGCTCTCGTCATTTTCCCACGAATGAGAATTTTATGGTATCATTGCCTTATTGAGAGCTATCAATATAAAAAATTTAATTAAAATCGTTAGAGCCGTTTTTGAGAAAAAAAATTTTGGTGTTTTGATCACTATGATAACTATAGTTAACTTTCGGTGGATTTTGTTCAAACCCTTATTTTGGCGTCCCATGGTGACCTGCGGGCGAGATATGAAGCTTGAGCTGATTTGATACGGTGGTTTTCTCTAAAAATTGTTCACAGACACACTTTAGTGACACACACACACACACAGACCATTTTCCCAAATGGTGTTTTTCGGACTCAGGGGGGTCTGAAACGTAAAGATCTGAAGAAAACTCAAAATTTTTTTTTCAGCCGATTACATAACTTTCCTTTCTACTTTGTAGAGCAAGAAAAGTAAAAATCAGGATGGTAGTCTAATGTGCTACCAACAACAATATTTTTTTTAACAATAATTATGAGCTTCCCGATAAATCTCGGAATTTGAACTAGAGTGTTTACCTGATAGCACCAGAACAACAAGCATTCAATAACCATTACAAAAATCGGGCTTATTGAGCAATTAATTGCCTACATACTTATCACCTAATAACTGTCGTGAGATAAGTAGAAGCAATGCAATAAATTCCGGAACGCTTGAAATGAATTTCGGTTGAGAAATGTTGAGTGGCGTCACTGAAGTAAAGTTACCAACTTCTAATAACACGCTCGGAAATAAGTTCTATCATCTACCCGGACAACTAGGGTAAAATTGATTGTACGACCTATGCTAAAAAAATAGGTTAGTGTGTGTTTGAAGTGGAGTGGCAGGTATTTATTGGGAATCTGTAGGTATTTACTGGGAATGGGTGGGTATTTATTTATTTATTTATTGGGAATGGGTGGGTATTGGCTTGGGGGTTTTGGTGGGGGGGTGGGTGGATGGGGGCAGCGGGGTGGCTGGTTCCACCTCGACAAAGGGGACGGAAAACTGGAATGGTAGGGCCCGTCCCCGCCATCCGGTGATCGGGCATCGCCGGTATGCGGAGGGCTCTTGCTTACCAGGGACCTGGGGTCCTCCGGCAAGGGGGGGACAAGTCCAAACCCCCCCAAGGCGGAGGTCCCCGAAGCCGTAAGCCTGGACAATTGTCCGGGCGGGCTAGCGACCATTCTAGCCTAAAGGGAGACTTTTCCCAAAATGGTACTGCGGGGGTGCATAGCCCGCGGCGAAAGCCGGTGCACCATGGGAAGGTCCACGCAAGGTGGATGCTCTGCAGGCAGCTAGGGGAAAGGCGGAAATCCGCCGATCCCTAGTACCCATTAATGGGAACTTGCAGAAATCGCAGTGGTCGAGGGTTCGCTGGAGGTAGTCCTTGTCCCATTTCCCATTTTGTAGCCCGATGGGGCGGAGGCAGGTCAGGGCCGCGAGGCCGGTACTGCCTCCGCACACCCCTAAATCGGAACCTTCATGTACGACCTATGCCAACAGGAGAACGCTCGTTCACGGTCATCAAATGCCTCTTCGCCTTCAATTGCATAATTCCTATAAAATTGCTATGCTCCGAATTTTGAATAATTTATTTAGAACTTTGAACCACTGGACGGAACCATTCGACTACCGCTCATGACAACACGGCTCTCCACAAATACTATCAAGCGATACTCGACTTTGTCTACTTGCGGTATGTGGCGGATTGAGTACAGCTGCTTTTGTACTATCCTGATAAGCGTAGGACGCATACCTACGAAGTTGCGTAGAAATCGAACGACCAGCGAATCTGTTTGACCTGGCTGAGGGATATTCAGTTGTGATTGCCAACGTTCGATGAAAGAGACGGCACCAGAGGATGAAGAAGTCACATTTAATATTCAGGTTTTGCGGGGCTTGAAACGCTAATTCGAGTATCGGACGTTGAGGTGTTTAGTGGCACATAACGAAGCAAAATGAGGGAATTCGGTTTTTGTAACGATTCCAGAAACAACTCAGTAATTTTGGCTTCTTCCGAGCTTCCACTCCAAGGTCCTCATCCTCTGCGTCATTTTTTCCTTCCGTTCGATCATTAAGTGGTCAGACAACCGCTCGAGTTGTTGCCAAGTGATCACTAATTAGTCCTCTCCTTCGAGAAATAAACTTTTTCCCTCCCTTCACAAATCGAGTACAGTTTACCTGTAGTTGGCTGTACGAGGGGGACTTCCAACTAAAATACGGTCCCTTTCTATTCCCTTCTGTCGACAACTTTCTCTCTGCTAATTAAATAGCTCCGCCTCAACTTCCCATCTCGTCAAATTCATTCGGAGATATCTTTCAATTGACTTTTCATCGTAAGAGCAACAGTCCAGGCGATCAATGGCGGGTTAAAAGAGGCGTTCCACACTAGTGAACACATATTGCAGCCTCTGAACTTTCTAGTGGTTTCCTAAAACAAAGTTCTAAGGTTCCTCTTCCCAATTTCCATTGAACTCACACGTTCTCACGTCAGAGGCTTCTTCCGTTTTCGCTGTCAAATCAAAGGGCCGTCAAAATCAACTTTCCCCGCCCGTTTCAATGGCCACTGAACCGAAAGAAGCCCATTTTTTTCAAGGACCCAAACAAATTGAGGTCCTCGGAAAATCGTTGATTTGTTTAGGTTCAGTGACAACTTCTACGCACATTTAACGCTTTTGGAGGAAAAAAACGACGGCGATTTATTATCTATTACCAAGTTTTAGAGAAGAGGAGCTCCGAGTACGAGAGAAACACCACAGAACAAAGTGGAAACTGAACCTCGCGACGTTTGCCTCGAATTCCCTTTCAACCTCCAGTCATCGATATCGTGCTCGACATTTTTAGCTTTAAGACGGTCAAGGACGTTCTTACTGGCTTTTTATCGACATTTTGATAAGATGTACCGTGATACATTTTTAAGAATGCGAAGTAACGCACAACTTTCCGCAACTTGCGTTAATTCGACGAAAAGAACGACAGAACAAAACAACCAGATCAAAATGTCTAAGCTTGACCGGAATATTCATTGCCGTTTTGAGAAAAACAATAATTCAGTGTTCAAGAAATCTCAGTTTCCGACCCATCACGGCTGATATTTGCGTTCAACGGATGGAAGGAACAATACGTGTTCGAATATGTTTAAAATACACGATGTTTGGCTCACTTTGGTTGTTATCCGTGTTCGATGAACTGTCAGAGAGACATTTACACAGAAGAATTTCTGTATACCAATACATAGTTGAAGTTCGTGCGAGTTTGGTGAAAATCGCGTGGTGGAAAGTAGGAATGAAATTATTAGTAGTGAACTTTGTCGGAATCGGGGATCAGGAGGTACTTCGTCAACAGAAAATAATGCATTAAATGGGCTTCAGTGTTATTTAAAAACATTCCAGGCATCTGCACTTGGCCGTATTTTTCACAAAACGTAATCGGGTTGCTTTCGTTACTAGTTGACAGTTTCACGAACCTACTAATTTTGCTTCATGTTCGAATTGCCCTACTTTCGCTCAAGTCTCGTTTCCACCGCTAAAATTCCGTGTTTTTCGAAATGGATCCCTCGCTCTTCTTTGAAAAGCGACATTTAGAGAGAAATCTGTCGAGACGAACCAACGCTCATACGAAGATTCGAATTTCAAAATAAAAGGGGCAGCATTGATTGAAAAAAAAAAAAAAAAAAAAGTACGTGAACTGTGCGCAACTGAGAAGGCGAAGACTCATTAGAAGTTTTTCACGACTCCTTCATTAATTTGCCAAACCACGAGAAGCACTTCTTAGCAGAATGAAGATGAGGGAGGAAGGAAAGGATCGGCAGTGGCCCGAGATGGGGTGGCGGCTCCACTTATATCCAGCCCTTTCCTTCTTACAGAGAGAGTTTTGTTCGAAAGGGGATCCTGAAGGTTTTAATACATACTTGGAACTAACGAGAAGCACAAAAACTGCAGTAATCAGACGTCATCATAAGAGTTGGCAGGGGAATGACTTGAGAAGGGGTGAAGGGGGCGAGGACTCTTATACTCAGCCTTATATTGAGTATAGGCGTCTACTCGCACGCCTTTTATTTCAATTTTCACTTTCTTCAGCTTCGAATCGTTCGCCATCCAAAATTCATTGAAATGTCACTGGCGCACTTCAGTTCCCTCGCAAAAGTTATTTTAGAGATAAGCGCTGGAGATAACTGAAAGTTGGCTTTGTTAATTTATTATGTTGTCAATACGGCGACAGTAGACAGATTTACGAGACACTCAATATAATTACAATATCGAGTTAAACGCGTTCCCTTCGCTTAAATTTGATGATCTACCCTGTGAGCTCCTGGAATCGCTGTCTGTGAGAAAGTACCTCCCAAGATATCTGGTGCGACGCGTCTTTTGCCGCTCTAGCAACTAACTCGCTTTATGCGAACTGTAAAGCTGCGGAATTACTTCTACTTATGCCACGACCGGTAGCAAGTGATGAGCACGCACTTCATGAGACTTAAAAGTTGGCGATTACTGTTCTAGAGACTTTCATTGACTGAAAAAAAAAATTTAGTCAATGAAACGACTGTAGTTAAAACTCCTGAATTTATTGGACTCCTCGAAATTATTTTACGAGCATTGTTAAAACTCCTTCGAACAGAATGCGTCTTGTACTGCCACAAGATTTGTACGGAATTTTTTGCTATTTTGCCATTTTGCAACCATTTTTGATGTTGTGTTGCCATTTGTGACTGATGAAAATTTTATAGTAGGGTCACGTAATTTGGATGATTCCACACAATAAATGTAAGCTAGTCGTTCGAGACGGTTTTGTTACAGAAAAATTTAATGTTTTCTTGATCTTGATTTTAGACATATTTAGCTCATATAATTGTTTCGGCGTTCCATTGTGAAAATCTGAAATTTGTGATGATGTGGCTCAGCCGTTCTTTCTCAATGGCTCTCAAGGAGACACATAGCCCGTTTTCTAAAATAGTGTTTTTCAGACTCAACAAGCTTCTGAGATTAGCGGAAAACTCAACTTTTCATTTTTTTCGTCCAATTCCGTCGCTTCTCTTCACACTTCGCAGTGCTAACGAATGTCAGAATCGTGAAAATTCGTCGAACTCCTTTTTTCCCGACTCGTTCAACGATTTGCAACAGGATTCGGCAATTTTTCCAGCTTCTCTGACTCATCCAATCGTCGGAGGTCACAGACTTTCCGTTCAAAAAGCTGCGACGTTAAGTGTTAGCGAACCATTTTTGAGCGAAATTATAAACATTCAAAGAGCCAATTTCGTTCTACGGTTGGGTTGATAACGACATTCAACAAGTTCTCAAAGAAATATCAACGACGGATAAAAGATAGTAATTGAACAGCAAAGAACGAATCTGTAATTTGAGCGAAATCGATCTGGCCATTTTCGTTCGCCAGACTTCATGCGCCTTGGCTTTCATCTCCGTTCCACAAATCGCCAAAGGAGTAGCAATTGCGGTGATAAATATCCCGAGGAAGACTTTGTGAGGTCAATCCGAATCCGTGGAGACGTTTTCGCAGAACGTTAATACGAACTTCACGGAAACTCTTAGGCTGGTATCTTTATTCACACATATTTAGAGAAATAATCCTTCGTTGTTGCGCCTCTCTCTCTTTCTGTCCCTCTCCCGCTCTGCAGATGTGCACTGTTGCTGCGCACATCTTAATTAATTAGCTCCCGAGGAGAAATTGAGGAATAAAAAGACGCTCACCCTTCTCAACATCTTCGTAGGTGGTTGTGTGTTCATGTTAGTATGAAAGTGTGGACGTACGTCAGCAAGCGAGTGCAGTAGCCTCAGTCGATCGGTGACATTGATTTTAGTTGTTATTTTCTTTCTTTCTTTCATCTATTTTACGCCTATTTTCGCCATTCTATTTGTTTTCAGGGACCGTCCAGGGACAACACTCAGCAGATCTTGACTGTGGGCGGTCGGGTTGGTGGACAGGGCCTGGGTCTGGCTGGGGTTTTGCGCCCACACCAACCAGCGAATATAAATGCTTCGTGAGTGTTTCATGTACATAAAGGTAAATGAAGAATAAACAAAAGCATCGGGTGCAGGACGCATCACACAATTTCCCTTAGCTCTACGTAAACTCACAAGGTTTCCATGTTTTAGCTACTAATTCAATTTATGTTCCCCCTCAGTTCATTTCAACTTGGTAAAACATAACTTCACGTTGGATGTGGTAATGCATAATGTTCCGGAATTTATTTACTTGCTCCTGCTTTTCGCATGACCATTATTGAGCAACCAGCGCATAAGGAATAAGTAGTTCGGCCTACCGAAATTCAAGTTGTCGTATGAAGAAATTTCCGTGCCGTGGGTTTCTTCAAGTCATGAATAAAAAGTAGAAGTATCTGACTCAGTAAAAAGCCTTATTACAGATTATACGGCAATAAAGATGTTGGTTCAACAGTAAACTCGATAAGGGGCAGTTACGACTTGTTACTCTTTCCGTTTCTGTGGCGCGAGTTGCGGTTCGGTTATTACAGTTAAGCGAAGGTGATTGTCGCCGGTGATATTATGGTGATTTGAGGTCGGGGAAAGACTCAACAGGTGGACGGCAAGCGGCCTGTTATACCTGTTAGGGCGTAATGAACTGGCAACAATTCAAATCGACGAGGGAACGCGTAACTTGGGACGGAGTGCGAGGAAAGCGATTCAACCGAGGACGCGGTCAGTTCGTGAGGGCAAGACCTGGAGCTCGGCGACTGGAGGGCAACTTGAATCGCGTCGCGTCGCATCGCAACTCCTCTCATCCATCATGATATTCCACCTAATAATTCCAGTGAGAGGGTCAACCCCTGCTCTGGCTTCATTGTCCGATCCCTTATCCGTCAATGTTCCCACCGATCTTCCTCCGGAATCTATTAATCGCGCCAATGGCCATTTGCCCTCGATTATTAGAACATAAATCGGCTGTGGGCATCGGGATATGTCGAGGACATTATATCGAAACTGAGCTTCGGCTCTGGCGATTGCGCTTCACTAATACGTCGTTCAGACACATGATATTGAAATCTAAACTCAACCACTTCCACTTCGGACTATTTTGAATTTACCTCAAATTTGCTCACGGCGACTACAGAACGTACCAAATCGGTGCCCTCGCATAACGCCTGTCTTGGTGTCCTCTCTTGGAAATTTTACACCCATAAAGCGTTTACATCAATGGGCTCAAGCTGCGCCCGCCTGGCCACCGTTTACCGGAAACCAGTGAAAATCGCGGGTAGTAACACTGTCTCCCATTCCGTACCAAAATAGTGCGGATCAACTAAAAACTGGCTGCCGAGCCGACGCCAATTATTCTGGATTTTTAATAAATTGGTTCATCGCGTGATCCCGGCAGATGAGCAGAATATCTCAAGACGAAATAGCAAAAATATCTTTTCTGTTTCGACGGTTTATTGGGCCGCGCTGGTCATTTTCCCACGAACATCTGAGAAATGTGATTACAAGGGTACGTACTACTCGTATCATTTGCCGATCCGTACGATCTATGTTAATTACGTGACACGTCGTTCCACACAGGCGCTGTGTTTGTGGAAAAGAAATTTTTTTGGTTGGTATAGAACTGTTTTGTGAGTTTCATCAAAATCTTGAAGACAATGAAGACACCTCTTGAGAGACTTGAAATCAATTTTCCTGGCGTGTTTCCACACTGTTCTACGGATGGTTCAAAACTAGCTGATGTGTGGGGAAGAACAAAAAATTACGAAAAAGAATCAACAAAAATTACGAATTACAGGGAAAATGATAAAATGAGAGTACAAAAACATTGCAAATGTCCGGGGCGTGAAATTATGATCTAAGGATTCGAGCATTGTGTTCACATTTGGTAGTTATGCCGTTTTTCACGTCTCGCGAATGTTTAATCAATCTTCTACAGAGAGAAGTTTAAGGAGCAGTTGCTCTAAACCGCGCGATACTCCACAAAACACTTCCTTCTAGTTTGAGCAATCTATTTTACTGGCGAAGGGGTTAGGACGACGTTCCGAATTTCGTGAGAAGGTTTCCCTTGGGAAAACACCCGCAAGTCCGCCCTCCAAGGCCAATATTCAACGGTGACTTGGGGCCTCTCCGCGGCATATGTCTTGCCCTCCCGGCTAATTGCCGTTGTGTGGGAGGTTGGGACAACTGTTGGGCAGATAACGTACCTTACACCTGGGCTGTCCTTTACTTGGGCTGTCACGGACCTCTGCTCTTTGGCCGTTACCGCTCTCCCGGCTTCACGCTCAGTTTCATACAACGTCTTCCGAGATGCCCGCGAAGGAGTTTTTAAAGACATATCGCTCGTCTCATTCAATAAACTCGTCATTAAAAGAACGGCATTTAAAGAAGACAACTTCTCCGAACGTTAGAGGCGGTTTTTAAAAGCGTTTTAAAAGACGCTCAACCCCCCGCAGTTGTTTCTGTACACGTAAAGCTTCAGTAGCATACGCGTACGTTTCAACTTGCTTTCTAAATAGCAAAGTCTTTAGCACCACTCAGGACGACTCGCTTATCACTACCATTTAACACAATTAATTCTCAAATCAATAAATATAATCCACCAAACCTTTGCTCGAAAAACCTAACATACTGACGCAAAACAAAGCTAAGACCTACCCTACCCCCTTGAGTCGAAATTCCGTTGAATTGAGCAACTTCAAAAAGCAATGGGCAATGCCATCATAGAAGATAGTCACTTCCGACGGAACTGCTCATTATATACACCAGTACATTTATCCTCAGTAATCGGGATCACCTCAACTCTCTTCCAGGTGGAAGTTGATTTATCCCCTAGCCCTTACAACGCTGCGAATAAGCATTCGCCGACAACGAAACGGACACTCCTAACCATCTCTTTTACCTACAACGGCAGTGTGTTGAATTCTGTAATTTCTGGGATTGCTCCTAAATATCTTACGAACGTTATTAAACGCTCATCGTGTACGTAGTTTATTGGACAACCACCCCAATTTTTGTGAGAACGCTAATATCATCATTACCGCGGGAATTATTAGAAAAAACGACGCTAAATATCTATTTTCGTCGACATTTTTGATAATTTATTGTGCTGCCCTAGTTATTTTTTCCAGAATGGAAATATTAAATCCTCGTCACGTTATTTGGATCTGTCCACACACAAAATTTAATCGAAATCATTAGAGCCGTTCTTGAGAGAAAATAAATTGGTGGTTTGATCACTATGATAACTATAGCTAATTTATATTGAATTCCCCCATACCCGTATTTGGTTCAGGCGTTCTCTCTCAATTCACAAAACCGTTTGCCGGGTTCAGGAGCCTTAGAAACAAAAGTCTGTAGAATCTTTTGTTGTTTAACTTATTTCGATTATCTTACGTTCCTTTCTACTTGATACGGCTAAGGGCAATGAGGGGTTTCCAACGTGTAGAATCCCATGTGTGAGATAGATTCTTCACGAGTGAACAAAAGAACGAATTTTTACGATGACCTTCAGTCGTTCGATTGAACGTCCAAATGAAAGGAACGAAAGTTGGTGGACGTGGCAAACGAGACAAGATACCAGCGAAGGGAGGCATCCAATGCGTCGATGACTAACGGCAGATGATGTTTTTGAGGTCCACGGGACCTCTAAGTTTCCCCAGTTCACTTGAGAACCCCTCCCTCGGAAAGACAGATTAAGGAAAGAGAACATCTGCCTCGGAACTTTAATCGATTAGTGGATTCCAAACTCACGATAGGTATTCCTTTATTTTCTTTCATTTCTCTTACTCCCCCAACGCGCTAACATTTGCTCTTCGGACTGCCCTTTGCGTTTCGCGCCACAATAATTGAGTGGTTAACTCTTAGAATCCAGTTCGGAGTTTTCACCTGGTGTGTTCGGGATACGCACAAACATCTCGGAATTTAAATTTACTGTCACTTGGGAATTAATTCTAAACTCGGGGTTTCACTTGGGACAACAGTCGCCTTCACAACCGCTGATTTATAATCTTATTTTATAGAAACCACATTTTTGTGGTATAACTTAATCGAAATAGTTCAAAACGACTAGATGATTCAACTGAGATCAAAAGAAAACAATGCCAACTCGAGAACTCAAATACAATCAACCTCTGCAGAACTCTCCCCCACGTTCTCAATATACGACTGCTCTATGAAAATTCTGTTCTATTTGAGGACCAAGAATACAAATATAATGTAGAACAATACAATGAGGCATTGTGCGATATACACTTCATTTTATAGGTTCCTGTCATTGTCGAGTTTATGAAATTTCTCTTCACGTTGTGAATAATTAGAACATTTAGGCGTCAATCGAATTTTCTCACCTTGGCTTTTTAAAATATAATTAATGAAGACTTACTGCGTAATTATTATAATAATAGTGCGTTTTATTATTTAATTAATTATTTTAGTATCAGTTTTATAGTTGGAAACATAAACTTTGGCGAGTTGGCGATAAAAGCTTATTCCAATGCGTTAGACTTCTTTTATATTCATCAGCGGTTCCGTACAGACTTGTGACCCATTTCAGAAGTAGCAATTTTTGTTTCTTAGAGAAAGGCCGATTTAAGGGTTTGATTTTACACGTTTGCTCATCATGGGGGATGCACGTAGTTTTTGAGAAGTAGCGATTGTCGTGGAAAATACAGGACTCGAGGAGACTGAGAGTGCGTGGAGCCAACGAACGTCGGAAGCGTTGACCGCGTTTCGCGCCATATTTTCATACTGGACTCAAAACGTCAACTCAACTTAACACGCCTCTCAAATTTGTTAGTCAAAAGGTCCGTTTGAAACTGTAGGTTCTTGAATAAAAGAGGCAAATAAATGTTCTTTTACGCGAACAAATTCAAAGTACGACCAGCGGAATCGAGTTGAGCGTTGAAAGACAATGAGATTAGCGGAACCGCATTTTCCTTGCAACCGACCCTCCCTCTATCAACTTCAACGACGAGCGTAACGCATTAGCATCGCACTTGTGTGAGGAGTCGCACTAGCTCCCGTAGACTCAATTTTCCTTACGCTTCATCGACAAACTTGACTTGAATTAGTTTCCTTTTCGAGTTAAGGTAATCAGACATCTAAAGTGAATAAACAAAAGGGAGTCTTGATATGATAATTGGGGTTTGTTCTTCTACCGCTCACGGAGCCGTAAGAATAGCTCGTAAGAATCGAACGGGGGCTTTAGCATTAGTTTTTCATGCAAATTCCCTTCATCTCGCTCTCGTCTCGCACGACCATTAGCCGCGGTGAAGATACCGTTTGAAAGTGCGCACGTCTGACAGAAGTGTTCGTTGAAATTAATTTCTAATCACTTCTAAAGGGTAAAACTACTCTGAGCGTTGAATAATTCCATCGTTGTATGCTAGTTATTCCGAAATGGTGGACGAAGCTGTGTCACTTAGTGGTCACGTTGAACAATAAAGAAAAATAAGTGTGTAATACATTTTTTATATTAAAAAATATATATAATTTTGGGCGAGATCGAACAACTTTGTTTGTCCTTGAGATCAGACCCGAGTACGTATTTTTTTCTCAACGGAACGGTTTTGATTATTTATTATAGTGTCTGGTTGAACCAAACCGGTTAAAATTTGATATTTAGCCTACAGATCACGATGGGTGGTCAAATTAAGGTTACCAGCAAGATCGGTCTATAACTATAGTTATCATAGTGATAAAAAGATACTTTTTTCTCAAACAATGATTTTGCTCAGCGGTTTTTTATGAACAGATCCAAAGGCCAAGATAATACCATTAAATTTTCATCTGCGGAATAATAAGAGAGCATTTCGAAGAAAATAGATTATAGTACGTTTCTCTCATAAATCCTGCTCAACAGATACTGACGTTCTTAGAAAAATCGAGTTGCTGGTCAAATAAACCACTAGTGACGTTAATACGATAATCAAAAGCGACCCAATAAATTTACGAAATTCAATCACCACCGTTTTTCATTTAGTACCATTTCTCACAGTTTTTACCCGATAATTCCAAAACAAAAAACACTACCCTTGTGCAAAAAATGAAGTTGACAGTATCGTGAACCAGCAATGCAACGATTACTCAATGATGGTCTTGGCGTGAGTAGGAGCGACTCAGTAAATTCTGGAACCTTAAGCGCCATCAGTTTTGACGTAGAATATTGAGCTGCGTTCCAGCAAGTTAACATGAAACTATATGGGATCGGGGAAAGTTGGGTGACGCGTCGCATCAGATGTTTTTACGAATCACCTAGGATCGTCTCCTGGCCAGCCGATGATCGCGTTGTTGGAAGACAAATTAGGTTGACGGGCGGGAAAACGGAGGGAACTAAAAATGATAACGGGAGGGAGAAGACGCGTTGACCTAGTGAAGAGGCAACCAACGACGGGGCGAAGGACGAGGTGAGAGCTGTACGGAGCAGATGAGGGGAAGAGATTGCGGGGATGACATCATAGCTTGTGATCCGTAATGAAATATAGGACTTGGCTTGGGGCCGAAGAGCCGCATTGTCCCGCTCTCCTGCTCAGAAGTGGCGAAGGTGCGGCGAGGGGATGAAACGGCTCGTAGACAAAGATTGGCAACTTAGGACGGCAGCTGTCGATCTGGAGGCCATTGTCGCCGAAGGCTGGGGGCCTTTTTCTCTCCCTTCGCCCTCCTCGACAAAACCTAATGCTCCTTTCTATCATTAAACGTGCAGTCGGGTGCCCGGAGGTCTAAAACTCAGCAAGCAGCCTCGACTACTAGGGGAAGTCGACGCAGAGATGTGGGGGGTTAGTTTTTTTTTTCAATTGGTAAAAAAGTTAATACAATAGTTCAAGCAGCCGAAACCTACTCAGCAGAATCGAGCAGAGCTGTTGAACCAATTTCAGTTAGAGTCAGCATATTTTGGTCCGTCGGTTTTTGTTTCTTTACAAAACCATAAAGTATTTTGGACACCAAAAACGACGATTGTCAAAAGAAGAAAGAAGTTGAACTCGATCGAAAAGTCAACTGGACAAACGATCATTGGAATTTTGTTGTTAATTTGTTTGGTTCAGTGTGCAGCTCGCTATGCAATGGACGTTGTCGTGTTCAATGTCCGCCCAAGGAGTTGTCTGTGAGCGCTTTTCACGAGTTAAAAACGAGAGGAATACTTGAATGACCGAAGAAATTGGTTCAAGCCAGTAGAAAACAAGTGGACCAGAATGTGCCCTTTTAATATTTTTTGTACTGGCCGCTTGTTGAACTTGAAACAGCTCCAACCTGAACCCGTTTGCACCCCTCACTTTCAAAATTTGACGCTTCACGTTTCAAGGTATGGGGGTTCCAAATTTGCAATGTTCGTCCACAGTCCAGATCAAGTTTACGTTTTTCTTTTGTATTCAGGTTATGTTCGTAGATGTAAGACTGCGTCAAGCTGGCTAACCAGCAAATTATCGGATTTATTGATAGAAACATCAATTGATCATTGGCGAGAATATTCATTGAACCAAGAGATGCATAATACGTTAGGTCCCAATCATCCAGTTCAAGAGAATAATAAACCGCTGTGTAATCATTTGTTGCGTTTTATGAACCATTTTAAAATTGATCCAGGAAACTCGTGATGTCGCTCACAAGAAAACCCGAAACGTAAGCCCAAGGTGTTTGTTCATTTGCAATGAGTAATCACTCGGCATATTTCCCCCCTTTTTTCGTTATATTAATTTTAGTTTATTACATTTCAAAGGGTCAAAGTCGTAAACGAGTGAGTGGTTAGCCAGAACTGGACTCAAAATTGCGTTGAATGACTATTGAAAGCACACACACGTTGTATATTTTAGCTTTAGCTACGATTTAGCTCTCCTTCCTCTTGCGTATGTGGTAGGATCGTTCGAGAAGAACTCCTTGCTTTATACGACCAAATTGTTGCGGACGCATCGAGACCTAGGTCCTCTCGTTCTTGTACCACACATTTATCCCTACGCCGAAAAAATTGAAAAATTGAGTTGCTATCTTAACACTCGTACGATGCATTATTGACAATTTCCCCTGTGATATTTATTTTTATTGTTTCTATCATTTTTTTAATACGATTTTTTAAAGACATTTTCCCGACTGTCAAGACGCATCACTCAACTTCCTTCGCCCTAACGTACATTCTAGCTCCTAACACAATCTATTTTCGCCTTTTAAAAAAAATAGCCGATTATGATCAATTTGTGTGTGTCGACTGTCCCAAACAATTAGCAAATATTTCGACCGAAATTGATTTTAGTAAAGTTTTTTCTCATATAAACGACGCTCGTAGGCGGCTGAAGTTCTCGCTGCAGTAATGTTGGTAGCGCTATGAGCTCATCCAAACGATGGGAGTTAACAGTCGTAAAATAATTCAAACTACTTCGACAAACTAATTTCCCACCGTTTTTTTTTTTTAATTCCACGCGTTTCTACCTCAGATCGGTGGGCAGAGCGATATAAGTCGTCGAATGCACTTGAGACAGGGTAAAGTTGTATGAGCCGTGCTATGATGTTTTTAATCGATTCAAAGTCTCGTTACGTGATGACATCGTGAAAATTCAACTTGTAAGGGCTCCTGCAGTACCTTCCTTCCCCTTTGTGCGGAGGAATGTGAAATGAGGGACGAAGCTTCGAATTGCTGTACCGAAGAGAGTGGAGGGGGCCAAGAAGCGCCTTGGGGGAGCTTTGGTCGAACGAGGAGCGAGAGGGTTTGAAGAAGGAGTGGAGAATAAGAAGAAGAAAACGGGGATGAGAGAACTGAGACTAGGGGATTAGTGGAGACGTGGAAGGGGAAGATGACGTCATCCTCTGCCGACTCGCGTGACGTCAAAGGAGCGACGTAAGGAGACTCACTTAAGAATGGAAGATCAGCTGTTGAACTTGAAGGCGGAAGGAGCCCCCTCTTATCGGATCTTGAGGGTTAAAGGACTCGTTCGCCGCAACCTTCGAGGACGCGGACGTCCCAACAGCTGGTCCCTTTTTTTACGACGACTTTCTCAGGTTGTTTCGGCGACGAGGTGTCAAACCCAACAAACCGTTCTGAGATGGTGCCTATTAAGCCGCTCGACGCGAGGATTTCAGTAACTTGACCATCCACAATAAACGGACGTAAAACAACCTATTATTAGCCCTTACCAATCTGTCAAAGTGAACAGTAGACATTAAACAGATGGACTAGACGTGGCATGTACTTTCTTGAACACAGATAACGTTTTTACACCCTCAAGCGTGTTTTCCTCTTGCAACTATCGCCGCCTCAGAAATGAATGCACTCAACGCTAAATATCTGTACAAAAGCCGTACTTCATACCTTTAGTAACCCAGTGTAGAGTATAATGTTCTTCCCTTTTCATTTTATTCGTTTAACCCAGTCCAATAGCATACAAAATCCGCCTAACTGAACGTTAAGACTGGAATGTCAACGAGGAGCTTAGGGGGAAGAAGGGAGTTTAACATACTGAGAAAAGAAGAGAAAAAAATCTGAAAGCGCGGTCAAGAAAAGGATTTGCCCAGTGACCGCGAAGAGCTTGAATTTCTCGAGGATTCCGTGAGAGAACAAGAGGTTGCACGGTCCATATAAAGTCACGAAGGTGAAATAGAATATTCTCCAGAACTCGCCGTTTTCTTTCCGTTAATTATTCGTACTTTAGTCAACCACAGCTCCTCACCTACTTCCACCAGTTACTGTCTCAATTGTCTATTGATTTAGTTGTAGGCGGTGTTCACTTTTTTCGTGTGGGGAGTTCCAAACCACCGTATGTACAGGAGCTCGGCTTCTACTTTATTGTACCACTTGAGGAACCTTTCAGAACAGTAGTAGTAAGTATGGGAATGTTTTCATACAACGCGTTAGATGGTTTGGACGGGCTGTCTAATGTTCCTTCCCTCGTCCTTTCAGGACTTTATCGAACATTATGGGAAAACTCTGGAAGGCCGTCTGACTACTCCCCACCACAACCCGTGGAATCTCATCCCTAACGCAGACTGCGTCTTAAATATAATTGTTAACGAAGGATTCGAGCCACGCGCGCGCATCGCGAGTCCTTTCTTGCCGCGGCTTCTCACCCTCGGCAGCCTCCGCTCCCCCGGACCTCGAGGGCACACGACCCGGACTCTCCCTCGCCCATTGAAAAACCTCCTCCAGTTTTATTATAATGCAGGAATAAAGAGGGCCATCTTTTGAAAAGGCGCACCGGGCCCTTTTCCCCTACTGCCCTACACTCAACTCATAAACACAATCCTACGGCTCCCCTCCTCAGACCAACACCAAACCTTCCCAACCACTACGGCCTCCTCCGTCGGTCTCTCCTTCTCTTCTTCTATCGATCTCCCCTTTTCCTAACGGACACTTCCCACCGTTTGCATGTAAACATTGACGTGACAATTTTCAGAAGGAGTGGTTTTCCATTAATAGTCCAGCGGCCACTCCTAGAAACCATCTCTTTCGAAGACATTGACCTCTCGTTCAGTCATTTCTTAGTCTAGAAAGCCATCTCTTCACAGCCTCAACCACATTCGTATTTACATTTACATCTCGACTGTCTTTAGAGCGCTACATATCTGAACAAACGCTATATCTTCGTTCGACAGATAAATACGGAGATAGTTGCAAAGGACGTGTACGTTGCTAGGAGGCACTCTGTAAGACTGATAAAATCCAGGGCAGCAGTCACTCTGGAAATTAGGAAAATGTTCAAAAAACGATATTTTTGACACATTTTTGTTTTTATCTCTATTCAATGGACAATCAGAGGAACATTTATCGAGAACAATATATAGGTACCCATTTTTTTATCACATTCAATGAGTTTGGTGAACAACGTTGAAGCCATTTTGCCATAAATGGTAAAAAACCTATTTTGGCGTCAAAGGCCTATATCTCCGTTTACAGAATTTTCACAGGGATATTTATGGAGAAGAAAAGTTATGGACAAGTTGGGGAAAAACGCTTAGCACCTTTGTCTGGTTATTGGCGAACACGAATTCTTGGTATGGGGATCGTGATCGTGCCGAAACCTGATGATCAAATCGATTGTGGTCGTTTCGACAAGAGGCTGATGTGAGGAAAGTCACGTAAGAAATGCGAATAGCGCTGCTATATCAGAGATAAAAGCGTTCTTGAAGGAGGCTGGCCTGGGGAACCCCACCTCTGAATGAAATCCCGGGAGTTGCCACAGTGCCACGGCCTTTTTTGATCACGAGTTACTTCATTCCTGGTCTACAAAGGTAATAGAAGCCTTGAGATTCAAAAAGCGGAAGAAAGTGCGTTCAATGTTTTGTGATGTGGTTAACGCGTTGCATTTCTTGAACGAGATTACCGCTTTGTCGGTACTTTTCTCGTACATCCGATTTATTTAGCTTCGAAGAACAAATATTTTGACCCTTTCTGGCCACTTGTAAAGGAAATTCATTGGCGGCGGTAAACTTGACGAATTGGCGCGAGCACTGACCTGCAGGTCGCATGAGCCTCGGAGCTCTCACCTGGCGCCGCTTCAACGACCGGATAGCGAATGTTACAGGCGACGGAGGGAATCGGTTACAGCGGGGAAGTCGAAGGGCTGACGAGTTGAGAGGGCGAACGGCTGGAAATAAGGAAAGAATGACTGGACAAGAGACGGGGGCTCTTCGGGGGTGCGGACATCTGTCAGGCTCCATGAAGCCGGCATATGGCTGAGCAATTATTGTGGTCGAGCACCGCGCACCTTCTCTTATTACTTAGACATATGCCGTTTGTTTCCCCGGAACATCGCTGACTGGCAACGGTAACGTCGCGGAAATCAAAGGGCCCTCCCTGCCTTTTCTTTTTCAGAACTCAAGTCGACTGACGAAAGTTGAATCGGCGATCAATCAAACTCTATCTGCGTCTGTCTGTATCTTCTTATGGTTAGTGTGATTATGAGAGCGCCAAGGTCACGTCACGTACTTATCTCTTCCTTTAAACCTAGAGTAATTTCTAAGAAACACGAATGATGCTTCAAGGGTGCCGCCTAGAGAGAGTCAGGGAACTTAAAAAATAAATTATTATTTTTCTAAAAAAAAACATGTTGACAGTTTCAGGAATCGCTTATGCAGTGATCATTCAATAGTGACAAGCAACTTAACATCCTGAGCTATGAGCGCTTCTACGTGCTAATACTAGCCACCGAACTAAGTTAAAAATTGATTTTATTAGTTCATATGCAGATTAAAATCGCGTTATACTCGTGGGGCAGAGGAAAGTTGTGTAATGCGTCACACTTTTTGGTCTGTGTTTTGTTTGTTCTTGCGTTGAAATGGGATTAGGCGAATAACTGAAATCCAGCCTTTCAGAAAGACCCCAGGGATCCCTTGTATAGGATACTTTGCGATTGCTATGGAGGATGGATGTTTGGCTCTATGAGTGAAGCGCCCTGAGACAGCGTCTTTTGAAGCCACTTCTAGTTCCAATACATGTAAGAGCCCCAAGCTGATGGCCGACCTGCGCAGTTTATTTGGGTGTGCATTACTCTCGCGAAGGTGAGAAGCATAAAAAAGTGGCATGCTAGAGATGAAAGTGTTCAATTGCCGAGTATGCCTGCCTTCGACTAGATGTCGCTAATGTCCCACATATCTTTTTCCTCCCTCGAAGCTGATCTTAAAGGTTTGTCAACGTAATGAATAGGAAAGTAAGATGGGGAGAAAGTAGCGGATTTCTCCGTGGGCTTGTTTCTCTAGTCTCGCAGGATGAAAAGAGGGCACAGTTAGAAAACAAGAACGTAAAACCGATAAGAGGAAACGAGATGGGAAGGGGCTAACGATCAGTTGTTCACCGTTAGTTTGTTAGACCATCTCCTAATTACCTCTCGAAATGGATAGGGGCTGGAAAAAAGGGAAGCCAGACGTTGAGCTGGAGGGGGCCTTTAAGGTGAAAAGATTGTTCAACTCCACTTCAACTTACAAATTAGCCTGTCACTGAGTGCTCGTCTAGTCCCGTCCCGTCTCGTCACCAAGAGATACGTTCCGAGGGAGCGTTGGCTATTCTTCGCTGATGCGGGTGATGTTAGGTCGGGTCAAATACGGGGGCTCCCAAGAGACAGGATTGCCAGGCGACGGTGAGCGAGGGCGTGCTCAGGTAAGGACCGACGGAAGGTAGAAGTTAAATGAGTGCTTTTATGAATGAGCTACCGAACCGAGTGATATTAAGAAGGCCAAGGAGGAGCCCAACACGTCACTAACTTCCTTACAGCTGTTCTCATCAGTGAGCGGCGTGGCACAACTAGCCAAGAGCCGGAAGAAGGTGCGCGGGATGCCTTCAGCTCTACCGCAGCGATTCTCCTCTTAGCGCTTCTAGGCGCCCTGGCCCTGCCTTCCTTCCGACTTCTCTCTATTGTGTCCTGGCACAAGTGGCCTCTTCAGGTATCTGTTTGTCAAAACACTTCCAACACCCCACCACCTTCCTCTTCGTCTCCTCGCAACATTGTGCTACCGCATCTTTGTGAATGAAAAGCATCTCGTCGTCTTTGGATCGACGTTGTTTGTGGCGACCACCGGAAAACATCACCTGCCCCCTTCCACCCCCTCTCGCCACAAGGTTACAACTTGGCAATACAACCAAATGCGAATCTGATGAATCCCTGTCAAAGTCGATTCACCCCCACGTCCATCAAAAACCACAACTTCCTTTCGCGCGGTGCTGCACACAGTTCCAAGACTTGAACCGCGCGCCTTGTTTGCAGTGAAAGTGAAGAACCTGCACCTGCGCTCGTCTAACGATTCTCTTTTTTCAAACACGCTCGTATTAGTTCGTTACCAATTATTTAAATCAGCTCAGCTACCCGGAGCTCAGATCCACTTCTGAGCCACTTTACACTACATGAATATAACTTTCAACGTGGTATTACTAAACAAACATCATCGTCATCACTACCTCACTACACAAGTTCAGCCTCATTTATTTCTCGGGGAAATCAGTTGTACACAGACAGACAGACAAAGACGTGGCCCATAGCCAAATTCTGCTTTCCTCAAAACAAGGGATGTTCGTATCCGTCCGAAAACGCTTTCATTCTGGTCTACCAAGTGTCCTTAACCGGAATACAAAATATCAACGCCCTTTCATCTTTCTATATTCTATTTTCTTCTGTTTTCTAATAGCAAATACTTTCCATGTACAACTCTCAGTTCAGGTTTCGACTGAACGAAAACGTAGGCCTGGGAAGCAAAACATGTGTTCATTCACTTATCACAAAAAACGCGTTAAAAGACTTGGAGAAACTTGCAGAGTGACTTAACCAGGCTATTTCTCTCAATTTTGTTCGGATGTACCTAAGAGGGTAACTTTTTGAAGATTTTCATACTGTAAACAGGACGTTTTCGCACGACCAATGAGTCTTTGGAAGAAAAGAAGTGGAGCCGCTCGCTAACGCCACCTTGCTGTTCCTGGAACTGGCTCTATCAATGGCCTACTGACGGTAAACGCTAAATTAGCGGTTGGAGTGTTTTCAGCGAACCAGCGGTTACATTTTGTCTCTCTAGAAATCCTTTGAACGTAAGGCTCTTGTATGCATCGCAGATCGTCCAATTTACGGGGGTTGCGGAATGATATGATGCTACGCATTAGAGATTTGAACGCCAGAAAATGACATTCTTTAATGCTTCAAACTTTTTCGGGAACGGCTAAAAGATTTGTATCAAGACCCAAGGTTTTGCGTACTTCCCTCCATAAAGTGTTCTGTAAGTCAGCATTGTCGTCGCCTTATGAAGAAAAGTGGGTGACGCAACGAATGTGTTACTTATCGACATTTATTGTAACGTGTAAACACTTAACGAAATTGACAAATAAGTTCGGCCAAACTGCGGGGGACCGTTATCAGATTGTCAGTGGCCCCTAGCAAAGCCATAAATACTGCGACGCGTCGGAAAATCTTGAAGCTACATTCCCAAAAGGCCTCCAACCTCGCGGGAGGAGGAGCCGAGTTGGCTGAGAAAGTCTCCGCATGAGGGCACCCACATCCCGAGAGCGGTAACATTTTTATATTTTCTCTTCCCCGTATTGCCGTATGGTAATTCACGGTCAGATGGCCCTAAGTCAACACCCTCTTCACTAACCAGGTGATCCTAAGTTGTTGGAGCACAACTGAATAACTTTCCTCGATCTCAGATCTTCTTTCTCATATTACCCTTTAGCCGCCGAGCCCTCCTGTACAAACTCCGTGTTCCCTCCCGCTGTTTGCTTCTCATTTCGGGCCCCTCGGCCCAGTTTTCCTCCAAACGTTTGACGTTTATATTACCGTCGTAACGGCAAGACGATGAGAGCCTGCACCTTTCCGGGCAAGTGACATTTCCTCTGCCAATCAGATTGAACGGAGATCTTAACTCTCCACGAGACTGGTCGGATATAACCTTCAACGCAGATGTTGGCTAAGACGATCCTGAACTACTTTTAATGAATTAGTTGCGTCAAAAACTTCTTTCTGATTAGGGCTGGTTAGAATTAGACACAGAGAACTCAAAACTAGGCGCATAACCGAGCAGAATCAATGCGAAGTTGGAAATTTGACTTCGCTGTTACTCGAACTTGCTTCCGTACAACTCAAACTTGAATATCTGGTGCGTTGCAACACACAACATTCCTTAGCTCTACTTCAATTCACTTTGTAAATGGCTAATTCTATTTAATCGATTCATTTATCACTCAGTTCCTTTGGAATTGGTCAAACAACACTTCACAGCAGCAGGAAGCGGTAGCGCCTAATGTTCTGGAATTTATTGTGCTGCTCGTACTCATTGCAAGACCTTTATTGAGCAATTGGTACACAGATAATTAATGAGCCTGTAAACACAAATTTTTTGAAGAAGGATAGTAATTACTTTTGCAGAGTTATTGGGTAAAAATGTTTAGAACTGGTAGTAAGCGAAACGGCAGTAGTTGAAATTCAGGAATTTCTGGAGTGAGCCCCATCTATTTCATGAGCGGTTTTAAACACCTCACCCTCTGGGTATTGAATTGGACTACAATCCCAATTTTCTTTAACATTTTATCAACATTCCATCGGAGTTTATAAGAAAAAAACCGCGCTAAAAACGCTTTTCGTCGAACATTTCGATAATTTATTGTGCTGCTCTCGTCATTTTCCTACAAATGGGAATTTTATGGCATAGTTGTCGTATTGGGAGCTATCAATATAGAAAGTTTAATCAAAATCGTTATAGCCGTTTTGGAGAAAAAAAATATTTGGTGTTTTGATCACTATGATAACTATAGTTAACTTTCGGTGGATTTTGTTCATACCCTTATTTTTGCGTCCCATAGTAACGTGTAGGCTGGAGATCAAATTTGAGGTGATTTGGCTCGGTCGTTTTCTCTAAAAATCGCGCTAAAATCGATTACGTCGAACGTTTTGATAATTTATTGTGCTGCTCTCGTCATTTTACCATAAATGGGAATTTTATGGCATAGTTGTCGTATTGGGAGCTATCAATATAGAAAGTTTAATCAAAATCGTTATAGCCGTTTTGGAGAAAAAAAAATATTTGGTGTTTTGATCACTATGATAACTATAGTTAACTTTCGGTGAATTTTGTTCATGCCCTTATTTTGGCGTCCCATGGTGACCAGCGCCCGAGATATGAAGCTTTAGCTGATTTGATACGGTGGTTTTCTCTTAAAATCGTTCGCAGACAAACTTTAGTGACACACACAGACCATTTTCCCAAATAGTGTTTTTCGGACTCAGGAGGGTGTGAAACGTAAAGATCTGAAGAAAACTCAAAATTTTTTTTCAGCCGATTACATAACTTTCCTTTCTACTTCGTAGAGCCAAGGAAAGTAAAAAGACATATAACCAAGACATGACAGTCATACGAAAATCACGAAAAAAGATGCGTTTTTGAGGAAGTTCAAAGAAGGGCAGGTTTTTATATGTTTCCACTTATTTCACACTATGTGTAAAGATTATTTCTACAAAAATATGTATGGGGAACAAAATGTAAGTCGAAGTACCCCGTAAGTTTGATTGAAATCGTTTGAGCCGTTTTGAAGAGATCATCAAAAACGATAGATAATCTAATCGCCCAAAACATAAAAGATTTGAAAACAATTCGAGTTTTTTTAGTGGCGATTTCAACGCCTTCTTTACCCTTTGGGTAGCAGAATGTAAAAACGCAATACGTTTCACAGTGAAACAGCTAGAACGTTTGAACGTTTTTAACGCATCTTTGTACAAACTCTACCTTGGTGACCTCTTACCATCACTTCGTTCGTAAATCGAAGAAAAATTTAAGTTCGTTCAATCGTTCTTCTGAAAAGATAAATTTTTTTCTGGGGTCAAGTCCTATTCTTTTTTGATGATCAGAAATTGGATAAATATTTTTCAGCACAAATGCAAGTCCAGTTGAATGCGAGTTGAGTTAGAGTGTTTTCGTGGAGTTCTAGGACGTGTGCGCTGCTGTTCGGTCATTGTTATTACTGTGAGTGGAGTTATTATTATTGTGGTTACTCTCAGACGCGCTTCTTTCGTTTTTCTGTCTTTTTGGTCGACGCTCCTCCCAAGAGGGAGAACTGCTTAAGGGCTGTGGCTCGAGAGTAAACCCGAGCTGCAGCTCTGTTTGTTCACTCTCCAACGGGCTTCCCTCTCGCACATCTGCCCTTTCAATAGGTATGAAAACCAGACACGCGTCTGTCTGCTACCGATACACTTAATACCATTCGAGCGATAAACGCGTCGAGAAAGTCCCCAATGTCTATTCATCGCAAAATATCTTTTACGACACCTGAAAAACAGTGGTTTCGTACGTTATTAGAAGCTCAAAACTATAATATTTCCCCCGGATGATTAGAATTGTAGAGGATGTCATTTCAGCGATGATACATTCAATTCCATGAAGTTTTTACATTTGGAAGATTTTATGGGATTATTATGACAGTGGATCAGGGGAACACTCAAAATGCATTCAAAATCGACATTTCAGGCGGAAAACTACCTATATTAGTTGGTAGGGGCGACCGATGTCTTCGTAATTTATTACACTCCTCCACCTCCTTTACAGTATAGGAAATGAGTTGTTTACGTTATTCAAATTATTGTGATGCGGGGTCGTTATTGACTGTAGTAGTTTACTCTGTTATTTACCATTAAGGTTTGTTTTGTTTTTGTTTGTTTCTCCGAAGAAAGTTGTAGCAATTTCCCGAGGTATGTTATTTTCCAAATTAATCCAGCTCAATGTGTCTCTATAATTTTCTCATAATTTACTGTAACCTAATTGTCTGCTGTGATACCTTATAGCCCTGATGATGCTTAATAAATTGAGCGATACGTCGCCCTAGAGAAAGTTTTTACTTTCCTTGGCTCTACGAAGTCGAAAGGAAAGTTATGTAATCGGCCGAAAAAAATATTTTGAGTTTTCTTCAGATCTTTACGTTTCAGACTCTCCTGAGTCCGAAAAACACTACCTACAGCTTACCATGGGACCCAAAAAATAGGGGTATGGGCAAAATCCACCGAAAGTTAACTATAGTTATCATAGTGATCAAAACACCAAATTTTTTTTCTCAAAAACCGCTCTAACGATTTTGATTAAATTTTTTATATAGATAGCTCTTAATAAGATAATTATACCATAAAATTCCCATTTGTGGGAAAATGACGAGAGCAGCACAATAAATTATCAAAGTTTTCGACGAAAAGCGTTTTTGCCGTGGTTTTTTCCTTTTAAACTTCGTTTTTTCATCCTGACTGACTCTCAAGAATTCACACCAGAGATTCAAATTATTATTCAATCAAAATATTGTCTCAGGCTTAAATACCGATCTCTGGGGGAATAAGACACGCATTTGATCCGAAAACATTCAAATAGAGGATTTTTGTGCAAAACAAACTGTTCAGTAGGAAAAAAGCAGAATTAGCTGTTTGACATTTATTGAGATGACAAGTCCGTTCTGTAACGCCAAGAAACGAATTTGAATTTTTTTTATATGTTGATCACCGCATACCGCGGAGACAGGAGAAAAGAAATGTTGTAAAGCAACTTCTTCCAGCCGTATCTCCGAAAATAGACAATATTGGAGCAGGTTTTGAGGACGCGTTCGCCATCAGTTCATCTATTGATGACTGGTTTATTTAAAAAAAATACATATCACGCTTGATTTGTTGTTTTGAGGAACGTTCTGGAGTTACAAGTTGATTTCACCGTATGAGTTAAAGTGGTTTAAATTTAAAAGTGATATTTAACGATTAACGAATGAATAACGAACTTATAGGCGGTGTTCGTTACGGACAAAGTTCACGATGTAAGATATTTTTGTCTGGTAACGAGGCCAGTGTGTTGCCAAGAAGTCGACCGTAGATGAAGAGTTGCAGAAACTATAAAAATAGATTTCTCTTCTGGCGTCAAGTTCCGTGTCCTGCGGTCGGTAAAAGGGGAAATCCTCTTACTAACGTTCTAAAGGAGCTGAACTGAACTTTAGGTAGAAAACGTGATCGCGCAAAGGGACGCCGTAGATTTGCTAAGAAAACGAACTGAATCCAAGTTCACGACTGAGAAGGCAGTCAGGTGCTTAGTTGACAACGGAAAAGGAAGGAAACGTAATTGGCCACTAATGCGAGCTGTCAAGTCGGGGTATTTACAACGCCCCATTGTTTGCTACGATTTGTCACTATGTTGTGCTCCCTCCTGCGCGAGCTTCTTGCCAGAAACCTCAGGAGCCACGATTTACAGCTCTACGCCCTCACGCCCCCCTTCGGAGACGCTCTAATGTGAAGCCAGCTGATCAGGTCACATTTGTCGCTCCTATTCTTAAAATCACGAAGTTGCGTCGTAATGGGCCTGGATGGTAAAGAGCGGAGGGGAAGAGAACGAGAACGAGCCTCAGTTTATTTCTGCTTCAGTAAAAACCGTCGAAGACGAGAGGACAAAGGCGATTCTGGGTACCTGGTTTCAACACGATAGTCCCTCCACCCCCCTTGAGGCCGCCACTACCCGATGATCTATCAATAATACGCTCAATTTGGTCATTAAGAGGTGTCTTCCTTTTCTCAAAAACGCTCGACGGGGAGCGAAAGGTGGACATCATCCGTGCAACTGTACCTTTCTGTTCTTCGAGAGCCTCCGGAACATGCGGAACAACCGGACACGTGCGTTGGTGGTCTTTTGAACGTAATTCACGGCGACAAGCACCTGGCACTAAAGAGCACACATTTCTACACTCATCCGCTAGTCACCACTCCAGTGACTCCGGGTCTTTGTAATCATTCTACATCACTATTCAAAACACCTGTTTTCGGGGCGTGGCCTGTGTGTCTGTAGTTAAATTTGCGGGAGAACCGAGCTGTTTTTTTTCTTCATAATTCTGGATTTTAAACCGAAATAAGATGATGAGCGATTATGAGATTATGACGATCTTTTACTAATGGGATCTATAGCTATGCATTGTTCATGATAAACGTCCCTCTGTCAGTAAATTGAACAGAGATAATCAAAATGTGTCTAAATCGTGTATTTTTAACGTTTCTGAAATTTCCACAGCATATTTATTACTGAATGTGACCAATCGGTCATTTAGCAAGCTATAACCAAATTTCGTACCCCGTATCAGTCTTAATCTTGGTAATTTGTAAGAATTCGAAAGAATAAATTCAATACCAACCTGTTTTCTATTGTCCTCTCTGATCACATGGAACCTACAAAAGACAAATTATTTAATTAGTAATCGGATTTTATTGGTATTTAAATGAGAAAATATACAGTATCAAAAGTGACAGATTTTTAAAAAGCGGCAAAAGTAGTACTGAAAAAGTTTCTCGAAAGGGATTTTTCAACAATCAATCTCAGCTGTCTGAAGCCGCTTTCTTTACTAACTCTTAAAAAACGAATAAAAATTGCTGAACGAGCGCTAGCGTGAGAAATATAGCGTGATGCGTCGCATCGAATACTTATTACGAACAACTATCTTAAGAAAATGTGAACAAATTGATCGAAAGAGTGGAAAAACCGAGGGAAAGTCGGAGAAGTCTTGAAATTTTCCGAGGAAAGCGGATTAAAAATTGAGAGCGCGCCGCTGCGGCAGATTCAACCCTTTCTCTTCCTCTCTCACTCACTCTCTCTCTCTCTCTTCCCCGACCATACCACCGGCTCGGAAGTACAATGCCCTTGATTTGAGCCATTTGCAACTGTTAAGAGAGACGGCACGCTTCGCCAGGGAGGGGCCGCTTCTTGCAGATGCGCCGATTCCAACCCCCTTAGAAACGTTAAAGGGTCACAGAGGCAGATGTGAACTTGCTTATCATTGTGAACCACCTGGCGCAACCCCCTTCCCTTTTTTCTCTATCTTGTACAAATAACCGGAGAAATCAATAAAGAATCTAGGAATTTCATCTCAGCTTTCAAGAGACGGGCGAACGCCGTCGAAGTTTTCCATAATTTTGTCGATCAAACGAAATTAATTGCAACGCGTCGTGAGTCAAATTCGACGAAGAAGTTGGCAAATGGAGTCGCCGCTAGTTATTTACGTTTATTTCCTTTTCGATTCAGTCACGAACGCGGAACTGGGTTAAGGCACTTTTTAAGGGTGCCACGAGAGAAAGAGGGAGACTGGCACGTTCTGCCCTAAGGAGGGGGAGAGACAACCTAAAGCTAAAAATAAACAACCAGGATCGCGCGTTAATATCGTGAGTGTGTATCGACAGAAAAGATGAACGTGTTGAGATTGACAAAATTATCCGTTGATATAAAAAAACTTCATTTTTAAATTGAATCTCTTAAACCGAATTTCTCGGTTTATTGAGTTGACATAATTCAGAATAAACGTTAGAATTTAATTTGACTCGTCTGGTGCAACTTTTGTGTGCATCAAATTTAGGTGAAAAAAAATCAATACGTGAGAGGTCAATTAAAGTTGATGTTAATCGTAAATAAAAATTCAATACATTAGAAAGAGTTTCTAACCGAAAGCACAAGTATTATCCAGAATGCACAATAAACCAAAACGCCCTCAAGAAACTCGGTGGCAATGAGACAAGTATTCTGATCGCCTCGGATGCTAATTATATTTTACTTTGATGTGAATGTCACATTATTACTCTCCGGCACTGAATTGCATGTATCCGTAAGTGAATTTAAGGTTATGAACAAATATATAGTGTTTTACTCTTGTTTTATAATGAAGTTCAAAAAAGGAAGTCGAAAAACTCACAGAATCACGACCACCACCGCAACTGTTCGAATTTATCGATATGTTTCGTAATTCACACATTCAACTTAATTGGCAGGGCTTTTTTTTTTTCACAGGTTTCGTTTTAGCGGACGGAAGAAGATTATCAATAGGACGCCATTATCAAGTTGAGTAGTAGAATAACAATGAGGTAATTGGAGGCTCATTAGATGTTCATTCCTTCATTTCTATAAATAAGTTGGAGTTTCGTATAACCTAAGTATGTTACGAGGGAGTAATTGTAGCGTCATCTTCGAACGCGCCTTGTTTGCCAAAGCTCCTCCTAATGACAGGGCAGGACTTAATAAACTTTTCTGAGACCCCCCCCACCACCTCACCTCCGCCTTCCTCAACTCATCACTTCACATTTCCCTCCTCCTCGTTTTCTCTTCTGCCTCTTATAATACCTGAAACCTTCTTTCCTTCAAAGACTTGGCTTAACGTTTCCCCGAGACGAGAAAAGTTAAAATAAAGGGAGCAGACAAAAAGAGGAGAACTCCCGGCTGTCCCAGTAAGTAGTTGACCGCATCTTTTCCTTTTGAGCCGATTGACAATATCGTGACTTTTTCTCCGCAAAAATTCAAGAGTGGCGAGGAGCGGTCTATTTATATAGCGGTAAACGTGCTCAATAAATATTCGAAGTCTTGCCCTGCGTGCGAGTGAACACCCTGTACATTTTCTCGCCGGTGTAGAAAATTGTCGGTAATCACTCAGTAAGTAGAGTCTTTTATTACGACCAATTTCATCGAATTTAGTCGAGTAACGAATTTACAGATAAATCGGGATGTCAGCGATAAGTCAAGAAAACTTAAGAGTCGAAACAACATTGTCATTTGACGAAAGGTACAACATGCTCCAAAAAACGTCTGTGTGCAGTTTCGTTGCAACGCGCAAACTCGCGATTAAAAATTAACGAAGCGAATATTATTACACGAAAAAGGTTTCGGAGGCTAGATATGAAGTAAGAAAGTGAAGGGTGATAAACAGAATTAATGGAACTTCAGGCGCTCTTGTTAATGGTGCTTGTTGCATGGAATTATAGTACTTGTTTTTGACACTTTCGTTAGTGTAGTATTAGGAACATGCAGTAAGATGTGTAATTAATTTTCTTTATTTTAGCTAACTGTGAGGTCTTTCCATCGCATGTTAAGCTCTAAGTTCACTTATTACTTTGAAATAATCATGATGCTATTAGGTAACTAAAGGATGGCGAGTTTCCAGATTCAAAACTTTCTTCACGAGCCGATTGCGTTAGATAAGTTCGAACTGTGTCGAGAAAGCGCTACACCGAAGGAGGAGTTTATTGGGGGAACACTAAAAATTCGATACTGTACTGTAAATGAGGTTTCGTGTTAACTGGAATAGCTCCCCTGAAAATGTGAGTCAATGTGGACGTTATGGAAATGGTGGTTGGAAGATTCGACACAGAAAGATTGCGAGAACAAGCGAAACTCAAATAAGCGAGGCGTTCAGGCACGCACGACAAAATATTGTTCAACAAACGTGAATATGGGATGAACTATGACGGAAATGAAGACTAGGGCTGAGCACAATGTATCCATCTACTGCTCAGGACTTCGGAAAAACGAACCGAAATAAGCTTCGAAATGAGCTTTTGAAGTAAAACTTTTGCCTTTGGAATTTTTTTTTTTACCCGATGCTTTTCGCATGAAACGAATGCCATTCCAAGTAAATTTTACCGTTTTCCCGAAGCTAGTAAACGGGACGGGCCCGCGGGGGCGAGGGGATCCAACGCGCTCTCCGTAACGCGAAAACACGAGAACAGAGGGTTCCGTGTCATCCCCCAACCTTTGACACAAAACCGGTATTCGGGGACGCGCGCAAATATTATAACGAGGACATTGTACTTCGTGAAGCTCGTCTCTTCTACGTATAACGTAACCACCCTCTCCCTCTCTCTGAAATACGAAAAAAGAAAAATGTTGCTTGTTGTCTTTCTTTTTTTTTCGACCGCTTCATCCTCCTCCGCGCGGCATCTGCTATTCAAGCGTTAAAAGTGCCATATGCCCCGTTGCCTGGATGTCTGATATATCACTCATTGGACACAAACGATCATTTGAAGATTTCCGGAAACGTTCCTCCACGAACCGCTCGTGTTCCTCCTCCTGGTTAACACCCGTCTATCCTTCTAATACCAGCAGTTGCTCTCCCCAGGGCTTCTAGATTCGACACGCGCGCGTTGCCTGGCAGCTAGCGAGAAGTACCCGTCAGACCGTCGGGGCAGGTACACGTCGAATATTTCTCGAAGAGCTTACATCTTTACATCAACATCCGTGGCCACTATTTGTGTTTGTCCGCAGATCGGAGGCTTTCGTGAAAGGGACGTTCATCGAGGCGGAGATAACGATTCACATCTAACACGGGATTTCTGGTTGCCATGGTCTATTGACTGAAGTCGAAAGAAAAAAAAAATGATACAAATCATCGACTTTTCAATAGGTACATGGCGTGTGCTTCACATCTATCTTTTACGAAGACTTTGGAAGTGTAGCTTGGAAACAAAACCTTGGAACGTCCTGTATTTCCTTCGTTATTCAGATCTCGCAGCCATACAACCAACCGTGCAGGGCGCATTAACTTCAGACATGCTCTTTGTTTCAGGTGGCTTCGTAACTGGGCTGGACGTGAGCATAATTCTAGACAAGGTAACGTGCAGTTCTCATGACAAGTTTTTGTCAAAGTTAACGGTCAGGCATTGGCACTTGGTAGTGACAAGTTGTGAGCGTGCAATGACTACTCATATTGTTGTGTTGGGAATGTAGAGAAGAAGAATTTAACGAAGAAAGCGAGTTCAAGAATTTAGCCAGCAGGCCGTCACGCAAAACTAAATCAAAGGCCTGTTGCGTCTCCAAAAATAATTCCTAGCAGACGGACTTATCAGACGCACTCATAATGTGTTGGACAACACAGTTGCTGTGTGCAGGAGTGTAGTGGAGGAAATCCGTGGTGTGTTAGGCACGATTCTTAGGAGGTGGGGGTCAGCAGATGGGGTAATTTCATTCATGATCACATCTGCCTTCGTAAATACACTCCAGTGAGAACTAGTACTCCGGTTGAGGAAAGCGGTGCTGCTCCGTACTTTTCAGTTTCTTTTCTGTTATTACAGCATCGAGTGAAGCTTCTCTTACAAATCATCAGTTTCGAAGTTGTATTTCATTTATTCGTTGTAGTAAATGATAAGTGGGTTTGAAGTGCAACGAATAAATAAAGCCATTTGAGTTGTTCTTTTAGTTGGGCGTTACAGCGTAGGATTTATTCTCTCAGAAATTAGGAATCTTCAAGAGGAAGGGCTGTTGTAATCCACAGGTTGCGGCTTAATAAGGCATCTTCCTTTATCTCCCCTTTTTTCTCCATTCAGACTTAAGTCAATTCCTCCTTCCTTTTTTTTTCTCCAGCTTAGCTGTTGCTTACCTCAACAGGTAGCTCCTTAGATCTTACGGCTCAAGAAAACAGGCTTTCTTCCCTCAAGAGGGTGATTTTTATCACTCTACTTGAGGATCTCTCTTCGCTAATCTGTCGATCAGCCTTGAGAGCCTGCCGCCCCTTTGGCGAAGGTTTCTTATCCGACGGAAATCCTTTCTTCACTCCGCGACTTTTTCCTCCTCAAGTCCTTGTGTCGAGAATCACAGAGGAAACACGAGGCGCAATAGTTGTACATTGACGCGCTTTGTGCGTTAATAATGGCTTTTCGTCGTCTAACTGCAGAATCAAAGTCAACATGTAACGTGAAATGAATCAGCTCAGATGAACTTAAAGGGACGGGAAGGACACATTCTACTCAAAGAGTAGCGCAGTAGTCAACAGAACCGTCTAATTAGGTTCACGCGTTTGAAGACCTGTAACTTTGCATAAAATATTCTCTTTACACGAAAAACTTCATTCAAAGCACGGATGTTCTTAACGAACACAGTTCCGAGGATTTCGCTCAATACGGATTCGTAAAGGAGACGCCCCAAATTTGATCATTCACTGATTCAGATGATCAATCTACGGAACATCTTGAAATAACAACTTGGACGGAGCGTCAACTGTATTTTGGCGTCCCATGGTAACCTGCGGGGAAGGTAAATAGGATAATAGGCGTTAAAACGTAAAGATCTGAAAAGAACTCAAAAAAACATTTTCATCCGATTACATAACTTTGTGTGCTTCGACGTAGGGCTAAAAAAAGTGAGAACAGGGAAAACAACAGCCTCTACCGACTGTTGAAGTTATTTAACCCCACTCAAGGAAAACGTGCGAAACATCTTGGGTTCCGCACAGCGTTATTGACTGCAGCTGGCAGGTATGCTCCACGTTAAGTTCGTCATTGATCATCCACCAAAGTTGGTTTTGTCCGGAACTAAAGGAACTCAGAGAGCACCATAATCTTCCAGCATGTTGTGCAGACCCAGTTCCACGTATCCAATGCGGCGAAATGACTTCGAGGTCGTGCCGCAATATCGCAAATTATCGAATGGAAGGCGGAATTCAGGGGGCAATATCGAAAGTTTTCCCTGCAGATTGACCGCAGAATGAGGAATAGGATTCGAGGCGAAGACGAAGGGTAGCGTCTGAATAATGCGAACTGCTCCCTTCTGGGCGGAGGTGGACAAATAAACGTGTAATTCTTCGTTGTACAACTTGAATGAGTTGTGCTTCGAAACTGGACGAAGCCGAAGTTGTAACATCGCGTTGATGTCTCCCTTCACGTTAAAAGTTCAACGTCTAGCTGAATAGTTTGTGGAATAATTGACGATTGCCACGCGATTAACTGGTGAAGCGGGACCATGGATTATTGCTGTTGTCTTTCTTGCTTTTCGTTCTTCGTTTGATCCCTCTTCCCTTCCCCTTAACGCCATTGCTCTAACTAACGCTCTTACTGTGTTCAACCAGATTCCTTGAACTTCTTTCACGTTTTATGTTGCACGACTGGCGTTTTAGACGTTTCGGTCGTACAATTAAAGCAACGACCTACTTATGTCGCTGAAACAGGAAATCGGGTTGAGAATCCATTCAAAAAATGCTCAAGGGACATTTTTTAACCGAATTCCAAGAACTTGTCGTGCAACTTGCTTTCTGCAGCGATAGAAACTTCAGACAAAAACGTTAAAGTAAGCGAAGATCCTGCGAGTTATGAAAAGTTGAAGTTGGGAATCGTTTTGGAACCTCAGTACGTGATTGTAGCGTTATAAAATGAGCATTAGCCACGAGCCAATTTGGTTTTGAAGGCTGCAGGCTCCCATCAGGTTATTGTCGCCAACTGCAGTCGTTGATTCTATTAAATCAGTGTTCACCGGGGACCGGACGAGAGAAGCTGCCCCCGCAATTCGAAGATACGGCCCAACTACTTGGGATACAATTAGATTAAAAGGGGACGCTCGGCGCTCATCACTTGCTTCCGGTGGATTCGCGTTGCCTCAAGTGTGTCATCGCCCGAAGGAAGTCTCCCTAATTGCCCGTACCACACTTCTCCAATTGTAGCAATTAACTCCTCCTAAAAAAAAGGCGCTCTTTTCATAGGCTGATAAAACACTTTTTCCTATTCCATTCTTCTCGTTAGAGCCTTAGCAGTCTATAAAAGCTAAAGAGGAGGCCCCGCACGGCAGAGGAAAGGCGGCGGCTTAACTCAATCTTCCAAACAATACAATTCATAACTTCACAGGAAACTATCGTTTAACTCATCTCTCGTTGTCGACTAGCGCTCTTTTTCATTCTCTTCCTTTTCTTCCCCCCTCCAACGACTTGGTTTCATGTGGCAAGTTGAAGGAGCAGATCGGAAGTTCAACGGTTCGAAATCATCAAACACAAAAAAGATAGAAAAACTCCACTTGAAGATCAGCAAAACGTATCATCCTCAACACTGCAACGTATTGTTGATGGAATTTTTCTTTTTAAACGAATTTGTTTTTTTTTTTTGGTAAAGTTAATTAGTATTTTGTAGTACAGGTATCTGAATGGATATCGAACTGACAGCCGAGACACATCTGATGTTGATGGGAAGAATGCTCAAGACGTCTTACGTCACTTGGGCCTTGTGGCCATTCAAATAACCGAATTCGATACCGACTTGAGCAAAGAATGAACTTCAACAACCTAAGTTTTCAGGAGAGAAGTACGTTGGAAGAGTTAGTTATAGAGTGCTCTGGTGCAACCGTCGTGTGTATGTAGCTTTAGGCTGAAGAGGGGCGTCAATGAGATTCGTGAGGTGCAAGAAGTCGGAAGTTGGATAGATGTCTGCATTGGCCACAGGTAGTGTAAGCTGAAGTGGAGTGAGAGACTTGATTCAGGCTCCTGACTGCAAGCTCCCGGTTTGACATGGAAGACCTCGCAAGAACTGGACTATCCTCCTACGCAATGCATGAACGACTTTGAGGACTCTTAGGGATACTACAGACGATGCTTCGCCGGGCAGGGTGGATTTGGAGAGCTTGGAAACCATAGGTATGTTACAGAGTGCAAGGTCAGCGCCGCAGCTATGGATATGACACATGGTGAAAAGAAAATCCCTAAAGAGGACAGAAAACCAGGTGCTCTGTGAACTGCGAAAGCCCTACAGGCAGAGCTGTGACTTCAAGCGTACCGGCGTCCTTTGTGCTCGTGAAATGGAGGATAATGTTCAAACTCCGATTAACTGTGAGCAGGAGAAGCCGGACGAGTCAGTAACTATTTTGGCTTCGAGAGACACGTTTTTCCAAAATGGTATCATTGGGATGCAGATCGCGTAGAGTCACATCAGGTGGCATTACCACGCTCTGTAATTCCCTGTTGATTTTCCTGCCAACGGACCGGGTGGTCAACGGTCGGCACCGCCTTTGTCAACCATCCGCCTGAATATTAAATGCTGAAGTTCAGAGAATTTGTAGCAATTATACGGCGTTAAATGAAAATAGGGGATGACAATGTATAAGCCAAGGCGCTTTGAAGTAGCTGCATTACACCACGCATTTTCTGTTTTGAATGACCAGTACATGTGCACGGATTTTGAATAATAAATGCCATTAGTTACGTAATGATTTTTCGAGTTTGAATTGTTGAGACTCTGACGAAGGAGGTGGATTTCAGCACAATCATCAAAGCGTGGGCTTGAGAATGCGTCTTCGACTTTTTGTGACAAAAAGGAATTGAATTTAGAGTCAACCAGATTTGGGAGGGTTAGAGCAGTGAGCAGTTGATATAACATTTGTGGGGTTGTTGTGGGGATTCCGAGAGGAGGCAAATGGCTCAGTGAGGGGATTCAAGGAGATAAGCCTCAACTCTCAAGAACTAACTCTCCGTAGTGGACAATGTTTAGGAGGGCACAATCCACCTCAAGTCGATTTCAACTCTTCATCTCTCCATCGCCTCCCGTTTTATTTACCTATTATCCTTCTTCCCTTGTAACGAAACTCTCTTCCTTGTTATCATAACCGTCTTGCACCGCTAATTCCGAAGCCTCTCTCCTGTTTTCGCCACATCGCGCCCACGATCCTCCTCTTCCCTTTCTCCCTTTAACAAGTTTCCAGGCTTAAGACGTTCCTTTTCTAAGGGTTTCCTTCGCACCCTCTCCATCGCAATATCCACCTTAACCGCCCTCCAGCTCTGCCCTTCACGATAAACCGGCCATTAGTTCTACTTCAGTACGAAAACAAGCCAACGGGCTTATTAACCCTAACAAGTTGTAGTTCTCCAAGTGATAGGGGAATACGAGCTGAGCTCCCTGCACCCCGCCACTCGGATAAGCTCAAATCCTGCGCTTTAGATTTCGGAAAACTAACGAACTAGTTGAAACTTGGAACCGGAAAACATCGGCTATGGTTTCTACTTTCCTTAGTTCTACGAAGTAGAAGGGAATGTAATGTAATAAGCTGTAGGGGGGAGGGGGCAGAGTTTTCTTCAGATTCTCACGTTTCAAGGGCTTCTGAGTCCGGAAAACATAAATTGGGAAAACGGTCAGCATGTCTCTGAGCACGATTGAGAGAAAGCGAGGTCAGCTCAAATTAAATGTTTAGTCTGCAGGCCGTGGATCGCAACACTAAATTTTTCTCAAAAACGGCTAATGACAATGTAACATCTACCAACATTAAACTTTATTTTTCTCCTATCTCTCTTCTCTCGCTCTCCCCCCCCCTCTCTGACCGTGATTCTTCAAAGTATAGCTACAAGAGACTTGTGCCCCGTAGATTTCTAAATATCACGGCATTAGACGCATTAGGGTTTCCACTCCAAGCCGCTAACACAACGGATTTGAGGCAACCTTAGCAGTCGTTCACCAAGTGAAAATGCGAGATGCGAGTTCACCAAAGTATCTTTGACTGTCGGCAGCTTATCTGAAACGGTGACTTCGCCGCTTTGTAGTCTCAAGAAGATTATGTGATTCAAATCGTAAATTCGAGTCGAACTTTAGTTACGTCCCTTTAAAACAAAGCAGGAGTAATTGCGGGACCTGCAAGTGGAACCGGTTCAAGCGCTTTAATAGTCCAGACGGCCAGCTTCGCTATATTTGGAAAAAAGGGAAAGAGGAGAGAGCAGTCCGGGGATGGGACAGCCGATCGATTTCCCAGCGGCGGGCCACCGCTGAGGAGGGTGATCGACTCAGCACCCTTCAGTAGGTCGAGGATTTTTCTTGAGGTGTGCACGTGCACGTCCAAGTACAGTTCATTACGCAGAGAAAGTTAAAGGGCTCCAAGAGTTTTTCGCTTGAGGGGACAACGAGCTTCGCTCAATATTTGCGAAGCAGTTGGATAAACACTGCGCTTCTTAGGACTCGTCCGCTGCGACCAACACGTTCAACTTTTCAAGGAACGGTTTTATAATTAGAATTATGAGCTCGTGAGCGCCTCTCTCTTCGTTCCTCTTGATCTAACTACCAAAACCTGCACTTCACACTACCTCGTAAATTTGTCACGAAACTTGAAACGTCAAACGCGAGTTTGATTGTTACATCTGTTGAAAAGACAGACAGAGGAACATTCGGGGAGTAGAGTGTATCGGTAGACTAGTTGGAGACACACTGCGCGTTTAATGAAAACCCGTACAACCATTTTCCCCAAAAGTTAAAAAAATCGTTTATATCTCCGTTCGCCAGATTTTCACCGAAACAATTATGGAAAACAAAAGTTAGGTACTAACGAGCTGAACACAATTTGAAAGTTTAATTCAAAACCATAATGACCGTTTAAAGAAAAGACGAATCGCACGTTCACAAAATTACAAACAGAAAAAGAACCAATTCAATCGGTTCACTCGTTCTCCCGCAAATTGAACTAGACACACACACACACACACACGAAAACCGTACTTATTTGTCTTGACTCATCGAAAGGCGCTTTGTGGCAACCAGCGGTTTAGTACGGCACAGCTCCGACGTCTAATTGATTTACGACGGGCTTCCGTGTCAATCTTCCGCACAAGGTCAAATCGATAGTGACGTACCTCACCTTCCTGAGGTGATTTTGATCACATTCGTGATTCCATAGAACGCGTTAAAGTCAAAACGTTTCCGAAAATTCGTACAACTTTCAGGACGTGTGGGCTGTGGAGCATTCAACCACCTCAAGGCCGTATTTACAAACGCCACAATGATATGAATAAATGACACAGTACGTCACGTATTTCAGAATGCGTAAAGGGAAAGCTGTGTGAAATGGCTCTTTGATGAAACCTTGCAAAGATCGAGTGGTGTTTGATGTCAGGAAAAAATAAACGATCTGTCCTGCACTCGAGTCCTAAGAGATCCCGAGGGTTCTCGTTCGGGGTATTTGAAAAGGTTTCTTGGAGAGTGACACATTGACCCAGTGATTGTTGAAGTTTATGGGATGCCTGGTCTGGATGTTTGATATCGACCAGTCGTAACATTTGACTGAACGTTAAATGAAGGTCAATCGTATATTAATTAACGCTTTACCGGTAGCCATCACTCGTACGGAACATCATATTTCAATCACGTGAGACCACTTAAATGACAGGGGAGACTTGACATAAGGGCAGTTAATTGGATTGTCAACTCGGTTTTATAATATGCACTCGCATTATGAGGAAAATGTTGAAACAAGTCATGCAACAAGCCGATAGTTGTCAGCACTTCGAAATCAACTTAATCTGTTTTAACGCAATTCCTTAGGCTCTGGTGGTGTAAATTCTACAAACACCATCTTCGTGGCAATGTTCGAGTGTTTTTCCGCTCAGCAGATGTCGTCGAGTGGATAGGAAGGCTCACTGTCTCCAAACTGATCGGACATCTGACGTCGAGTCTTCTGACCAAGGTCAAAGGTCCAAAATACCCCCAGTCAATCTTCATTCGATATTTTCAGCCGACAACGTTCTTTACCGAGTCCTCCTTCCCTTATACCACTTCTCACCCCTCATTTTGCTCCCTCCTTACGACCATTCCACGCAAGAGCTCAGACAGTTAAACGCTCTCTCAGCTCTTAATTATTCAGAAATGTAACCGTAATGGGTAACGTAAACTTAGCTTTCCTCTTACTCTGAACTCTATCTTTATGGTTTATCTAAAGCGGACTTTCAATTAACCAGTGCATTTCTTCGCAGTGCAGAGATTTCTAGCTCGCTTCGTTCATCTACTAGTTTTTCGCTTCATTTAAAATCATCTCTCCCTAGCTGTATGAGAAAATCGGCTCGAAACTAGCTATAGTTATTGTAGTGATCAAAGGCCTAAATATTTGTTTTCTCAAAAACGGCTTCCATGATTTTAATTCAATTTTTATTGTGGACAGTTTCAAACAGTGAGGCAGTAACGTGAAATTTTAACTTAAAATTACGAGAGCAGTACAATAAATTACGGAATATTAACCCAAAATCAATTTTAGTGCTGGTGTTGTGTTATAAATCCCGTATGACACTAGTCGAGCTACCTGCTCAATGGTCAGTTAATGATGGCAATAAAATAATTATATCCCACGAAATTTTCGTAGTTCAATAATATGACATTTTGGCACGGTGTTTTCTCTACAATTCCAGAACTGTATTTATAAACACGAACCTTCTTACAAAAAAAAAAATCACGTCCCGCAAATTTTGTATTGAGAGATAACTCAATAACAGTCGTGACGTAATTACGGGCAACTCAATAAATTCCGGAACGTTCCTCCTGCGTGTGCCTCGCAATAGAACGTTGAGTTTAGCTGTAACAGGCTCGCGTAAACTGAGTGAAAAATATCTGGTGCGTTGCAACACACAACATTCCTTAGCTCTACGTCAATTCACTTTGTACATGGCTAATTCTATTTAATCAATTCATTTATCACTCAGTCCCTTTAACTTGGTCAAACAACGCTTTACGGCAGCATGAAGCGGCAGCAATTACAGTTAAAGAATTTATTGTGCTGCTCGTACTCATTCCAGGACCATTATTGAGCAAATGGTACCCAGAAAATTAATGAGGCTGTAAACACGGATTTTTTGAAGGAGGATAGTAATCACTTTGGCAGAGTTATTGGGTAATAACTGTTAGAACTGGTATTAAGCGAAACGGCGGTAGTTGAAATTCAGGAATTTCTGGAGTGAGCCCCATGTATCTCATGAGCGTTTTTAAACACTCACCCTATAGGTATTGGATTGGACTACAGTACCAATTTTCTTTAACATTCTACTAACATTCCAGCCGAGTTTAAAAAGGAAAACCACGGCAAAATCGTTGTCGAAAATTTTGATAATTTATTGTGCTGCTCTCGTCATTTTCCCACAAATGGGAATTTTATGGTATAATCATCTTATTAAGAGCTATCTATATAAAAAATTTAATCAAAATCGTTAGAGAAGTTTTTGAGAAAAAAAATTTGGTGTTTTGATCACTATGATAACTATAGTTAACTTTCGGTGGATTTTGCCCATACCCCTAGTTTTTGGGTCCCATGGTAACCTGTAGGCTAGACATCAAGTTTCAACTGATTTGGTACGATTGTTTTCTCTAGAAACCGCGCTAAAATCAATTTCGTCGAAAATTTTGATAATTTATTGTGCTGCTCTCGTCATTTTCCCACGAATGGGAATTTTATGGTATAATTATCATGTTAAGAGCTACCAATATTAAAAATGTAATCAAAATCGTTAGAGCGGTTTTTGAGAAAAAAAAAAATTTGGTGTTTTGATCACTATGATAACTATAGTTAAATTTCGGTGGATTTTGTTCATACCCTTATTTTGCCGTCCCATGGTAACTTGCGGGCGAGATATGAAGTTTGAGCTGATTTGGTACGGTGGTTTTCTCTAAAAATCGTATAAAGTCACACATACACACAGACCATTTTCCCAAATAGTGTTTTTCGGACTCCGGAGGGTCTGAAACGTAAAGATCTGAAGAAAACTCAAAAAAAAATTTCGAGCCGATTACATAACTTTCCTCTCTACTTCGTAGAGCCAAGGAAAGTAAAAATATATTGGAGTTAGTAGGTGGAGCAGATTCGGTCAAGTTTTCAACATTTACAATGGAAATGCTCGACTGGTTCCAACTGTTCCTTTTGCGAATCTATAACCGTACTCTGTTCAGCATAACTTTTTCTTAAACGCTTTATATCGTAAAATGGAGTTCCTCTAACGATTTAAAATTGTTTTTTTCAAATTTTCTCCAAAACCGAATGATTTTGATTTAACGTTCAGGGCAGTTGTCTCTACCTAATCCCTAAGTACTGCTTGGGATTGTTGTTCAAACTCGTTAGTTATAAATATGCATCCGACAGTGCCATCTAAAAAAAAAGAAAATTCCTTGAGGACGCGAGAAGTTGGGCGATGATTCACATTAGACGTTGCAACAAGTATTCGTCCATTTTCAACCAAAGACTTCAATATTTCCCCGGGCTCTATTTCAGTATCGAAACGTGTCAATGCCTTTCTGAGGTTTCAGAACGCGAATATAACCTGAAAGGAGGGTTTGGAGGTCTAGATCGGCTTTCGACCTGATCATAAACGGGCACTTCTGTTACTGCTTGCTACCCGAGCGCACGAAATTATGGAGATTTAAACACATAACGAAACAGACCTCGTACGATTGAATAACCGGAGGCTCGTTCGGTTCAGTTTCAGAAGGCGAATCAATCAAAGTCGACGGGCTCGAGTGACAAAATCAAACGAACGTCGAGCAGTTTATTTAATAGAAGTATACGGCGAATTGCACGTTTGAAAAGGAAATGTAGGCTTTCACGATGTACGAGGGCAGAGACTCGGCCCGCATTGGGCGCATTTACTGCCGAGATGGAGAGGTAATGCGGCATCAAGTTGTCGGCGAAGCTCCCGTTGATAACACCAACTGACTCTGCTTTCTGGGGGCATCGGTCTACTTAAGTCGGCAGTTTTAGGGGCCGCTCTCTTCCTGAAAAGGTCGAACGGCTGGAGATGGATTCCACGAACGATTCTTAAGAGTTTGTAAGGTCAAACAAACTTCGCCGATTACTTTGGTATTGCAGACGCTAAAGGTACCACATTCGGTGATGCGCAGTTTATAGTTTGTTTTCAAATTGAGAGAGGGAGTTTCCACGTACGTCACTCGCTTAACCTTTACATCTTCCCCGAGCTATGTCTACGCAACATGTACAAGTACCACATCATCTTACGGGTAAACACGTATTCAAACATTGTGGTGCTACTCATCACTCATATCAGCCCCACTGTATTAGAATGGTTCATTCTTGGTACCATTTTTTACTTACGCGTGTAACAGCTTTCGACGTCAAACTCTCGCGAAAAATCTTATTTTAATTGCGTTAGCTACGCTCGAAGTCTATTAACGAAAACAGAATTGCATTCAGCGTCGAAGAACACGCGAATAAACGTTGCTTAATTGGTCAGAGACCCAGCGGCAAAGGGTTTTCGATTAGAGCACCTCCCCTTTAGGGCGTATTCCGAGCAATCGGATGGATTGAGCTCTCAATGTTACGGAATTGCAGTCTTAGCTTAGGCATTAGGTCGTTAGGAATGTTCAACGTAAACCAGCAGCTCGCTTTGAAAGGGCAAATTAACTTAATGAGCTCTTCATCAAAGGTGCGGGAGTTTATGTCTGAGCCGCCGCCGCAGAGGTAAAAGCGAACTGGATGCTGGATAAAGGTCAGTTAAGGGATTCGTCAGGTTTTGCGATTCGTGGTTGAAAGGCGAACTACTGGATTAAAAAAAAAAGTCTGAAAGAAGTTGTGGATAGAGGTAGACCAATTATAAGAACGCGACTCTTGCACGGTGTCTTCTTGATATTCAACTTTAGATGAAAAAGCTATAATTATAAACTGAATACCGACCACCTTCTGCCCCACAATTTTAACTCAGTAGTCGCTAATCAGGAATTCGGATAATTATGTACTACAATACATTTCACATAAAACGCACATTTATCTGGTGCACAGCGCAACACACAACATTCCGCAATCCTCGTGAATTCGACGATCTCTCAAATATAAGAGCGCTCTACTTTCATTCGAAATGGCTGTGACGAACAAAATGTACCAGTTAGTTGAGAGAAAATCCGATAAAATATCTGGTGCGTTGCAACACACAACTTTCCTTAGCTCTACGTCAATTCACTTTGTACATGGCCAATTCTATTTAATCAATTCATTTACCACTCAGTTAATTTGAACTTGGTCAAACAACGCTTTACGGCAGCAGGAAGCGGTAGCGCTTACAGTTCCGGAATTTATTGTGCTGCTCGTACTCATTGCAGGACCATTATTGAGCGATTGGTACACAGATAATTAATGAGACTGTAAACACAAATTTTTTTAAGAAGGATAGTAATTACTTTTGCACAGTTATTGGGTAAACACCTTTAGAACTGGTAGTAAGCGAAACGGCAAAAGTTGAAATTCAGGAATTTCTGGAGTGAGCCCCATGTATCTCATGAGCGTTTTCAAACACTCAATCTTTAGGTATTGGATTGGACTACAGTCCTAATTTATTTTAACATTCTACGAAAATTCCAGCGGAGTTTATAAGAAAAAAAACTGCGTTAAAAACGCTTTTCGTCGAAAATTTTGGTAATTTATTGTGCTGCTCTAGTCATTTTCCCAGAGATGGGAATTTTATGGTGTGATTACCTTATAGAGAGCTATCGATATAAAAAATTTAATCAAAATCGTTAAAGCTGTTTTTGAGAAAAAAAAATTTGGTGTTTTGATCACTATGATAACTACAGTTAACTTTCAGTGGATTTTGTTCAAACCCTCATTTTGGCGTCCCATTGTAACCTGCAGGCTAGATATCAAGTTTGAGTGGATTTGGTACGGTCGTTTTCTCTAAAAATCGTTCACAGACACACATACACACACACACAGACTCACAGACCATTTTCCCAAATAGTGTTTTTCGGACTCAGGAGGGTCTGAAACGTACAGATCTGAAGAGAACTCAAAAAATTTTTTTTCAGCCGATTACATAACTTTCCTTTCTACTTTGTAGAGTCAAGGAAAGTAAAAAGACCGCTCGATGTTCGGCAAATCACATTTTCGACTATATCTCCGATTAACGGATAATCGCTATCAGTTGTCGGGAACAAAATGAAAGCATAGGCTGCTGGAAGACACTTCGTCGGTTTGATCGAATTTAACACGCAGTTACAGCGGAGATTTTGAAAATGTTTTTAAAAAACCCACAATTATTGCTACATTTGGTTATATTCGCTCACTGCCAGACAGGCTCATTTACGACGAACGATACGTAGGTATTGTCTGTTTGAAGACACCCTGTGAGTTTGATCAAGATTGTTATAGCCGTTTTTAATTGAAATAAAAAAAAACCTTTTCTTTGATACTTTGGTCCATCCACTTTTCTTGTCCATGTGAATTGTTACTTTATTTTCGCTACTTCAAAAAATCACGAACAAAACAACAACAAAAATTATTGTTTATTTTTCATTTGAATATTTGACGGATTTACATCAGTATAAATCATCTTTCCAACTCTGCCAAAAATATCTGGTGCGTTGCAACACACAACTTTCCTTAGCTCTACGTCAATTCACTTTGTACATGGCTAACTTTATTTAATCAATTCATTTACCACTCAGTTAATTTGAACTTGGTCAAACAACGCTTTACGACAGCAGAAAGCGGTAGCGCTTACAGTTCCGGAATTTATTGTGCTGCTCGTACTCATTGCAGGACCATTATTGAGCAATTGGTACACAGATAATTAATGAGGCTGTAAACACAATTTTTGAAAAAAAGGATAGTAATCACTTTTGCAGAGTTATTGGAAAATAACTGTTAGAACTGGTAGTAAGCGAAACGGCAGTAGTTGAAATTCAGGAATTTCTGGAGTGAGCCCCATGTATCTCATGAGCGTTTTTAAACACTCACCCTTTAGGTATATAATTGGACTACAATACCGAATTTGTTTGACATTCTACAAGAATTCCATCGGAGTTTATAAGGAAAAAACTGCGCGAAAAACGCTTTTGGTCGAAAATTTTGATAATTTATTGTGCTGCTCTCGTCATCTTCCCACGAATGAGAATTTTATAGTATCATTGCCTCATTGAGAGCTATCAATATAAAAAATGTAATTAAAATCGTTAGAGCCGTTTTTGAGAAAAAAAAATTGGTGTTTTGATCACTATGATGAATATAGTTAACTTTCGGTGGATTTTGCCCATACCCTCACTATTGCGTCCCATGGAAACTCGTAGGCTAGACATCAAGTTTCAGCTGATTTGGTACGGTTGTTTTCTCTAAAAACCGCGCTAAAATCAATTTCGTCGAAAGTTTTGATAATTTATTGTGCTGCTCTCGTCTATTTCCCACAAATGGGAATTTTATGCTATAATTATCTTATTAAGAGCTACCAATATAAAAAATTTAATCAAAATCCTTAGTGCCATTTTTGAGAAAAAAAATATTTGGTGTTTTGATCACTATGATAACTATAGTTAGCATTCGGAGGATTTTGTTCATACCCTTATTTTGGCGTCCCATAGTAACTTGCGGGCGAGATATGAAGTTTGAGCTGATTTGGTACAGTGGTTTTCCCTAAAAATCGTTCACAGACACACATACACACGGACCATTTTCCCAAATAGTGTTTTTCGGGCTCAGGGGGGTCTGAAACGTAAAGATCTGAAGAAAACTCAAAATTGTTTTTTCCGCCGATTACATAACTTTCCTTTCTACTTCGTAGAGCCAAGGAAAGTAAAAATGTCCGCGGCCGAGAATGGGTGACGATATCGTCGATTACTTCTTCGCTCGCGGTCATTGTGACGTAATATCTTCGTCTAAAAATCCTTAAATAATTCTACTAAGGAATCCGAGCAACGTAGTTCTTTTTAAGGGTCAATTTCACTTTCAAAAAGTCTGTCGCAATCTGTTCCATGAATAGGAATCTTAAATCTGCTCGGAAGGTATCGTATGCAGTTATTGCTTTGTACGGAAAGAAGTTCGAATGATCAGTTGATTTTGTCGATTCAGTAGGCATCAAGCCGTAAAGATCTGACGAAAACAACTCTTTTTTTTGCAAGAGTGTAGCGGGAAGTAAAATGTCGTATTTGGCGTTAACGTTCTTCGGTCACTACGATTGTGATGTTTGTTGATGCAGGCTGCTAGCATATTCCGAGCACTTGGTGCACGATGTTCTTTGATTATGACACACCTGCCATAGTTTGTTAAATCAAGTTAGTGAACACATGTGCACGGTACGAATGAGGTTTTCTGTCGCTAAACGAAAATCAGTGCAAGAATTATTACTTTTTTTTGTTTATTTAGTTCGTTCTTTTTTGTAGACGACAAAATATGGTCATGGGCGATTTCGTTCGATGGAAAAGGGGGGTGAGGGACGAAAATGTACCAAAAACTAGGGGATTTCGCCTTTTTCTCGAAAAGACTTTGATTAAACTTTCAAATTATCTTCTAATAGTTAGTACATAACCTTTCTTCTGTATACATGTCTCCATGTTAATACGGTGAACGGAAATATAGGCCATTGAAGCAAAAATAGGGTTTTTACGCTTTTTGACAAAACGGCTTCAACGATTTTCATCAAACTCACGGGATGTTTTCGAACAAGCAATACCTATTTATTGTTCTGAATGAATGTTCCTCTGACATTCCATTGAACAAACATGAAAATCAAAATGTGTTGAAAATAATGTTTTTTCGAACATTTCTGTGAATTCCGGGGTAACCGCTTCATCAGATTTGATCAATCTTACAGAGTATCTTCTAGCCACCCATACCCACGTATCGTTCTGTATAATTATTTCTGTATATGTCTGTTGAACGGAGATATAAGCCAAGATAACTCTGAAAAGGTTATCGGTTTTCCAATTATTTTAAGGTCTGTACAACTTCGGCTTTCAGCAAATATCTGGAGAATCGAGCATCAGATATGAGGGCAGTCTAGTGAATGACTGTCTCGTTCCAGGTTCTGGAACACGTGGAAGACAAATTGGAATTCGCCCGTATTGCGCACGTTCGGCGAATGACGTTTTAATTTCGCGAGCGTAGTTTTCGTAAATCCGACGATATCGCGACGTTTCCGGGTCATCAATTGTCTAGAAAAAGACGCGTCGCAGGTGCCTTGCGACTAGTTGGGACGGCTTTGCCTGCACCTGCTTAGTAAGTTTGGGAACCACCTGTGCCCACATCAACCGCCCACACGAAACTGCGGCTGATATGTTACAAGCTGTTTTTTTTTCCCCTCTTTGACTTGATTACTGCCCGCGTGAGCGAACTTCTTTCCGCTCATACCCCATCGTCTGGCAACGACCTCGACGACATTCAAAACCCGCGGCGACGCGCCAGACGTGTGGGCGCTGCGAATCGTCCGAACTCTAAAGAAACGGGTATTGGGGTTGCGTCTACTTGACTAATTACCTACTGGATTCGTATTTTTCGGATCTCTCGGATAAAATTCTTCCGTTACGTATCTTAACAGAAGCGAGAATGTTATCTCCAGACACCGGAAATTCATCGGCGTACTACAGATGCCGCTTTTGTGTAAATTTCTTACAGTCCATCGACTACCTGATAAATAATTGCTCAAAGCGCAATAAATAACATTCATCATGCGAATGAGTTGGATCTGTACTTAACCACAGTTTAGGTAAAATGAAGCATGTCTTCAGCCATTGTAGAAGAGTTCAGTATGATATATTGGTAACAAAAAATAAAATTTTCTTTCGAGTTGTGGTGGTGTGGGGGTTCTTGGGTCAAACAGCTTAATATGCTCCTTCCTTGGACATTAGATATATTCCAGGTCGCTAGTCTGCACAAGATAGCCCTACCGCGTGAACATTGGTGCCCTTGTAACCTCCCTCTCCTGGTTCACCTCTCAGTTTCGTGGTAGAGACGTCCCCGGGAGTGGGCCCCGTCTTTTCGTTCCATTCTGCAGTCTACGTAGGTCTCTATCGTGCCCGTAACATCCCTCTCCCATGCCCTCAAGATCCGTTGGATGACTGCTCATCTTCTCGTCCCTTTGGAGAAGGTGAATGTGGAAACTCGTCCGGCAGTTGAGGGGAGTGAAAAGATTACGTGATACGGAGTAGTTGGGTACTGGTAGTCTTAGAGTTTGAAAAGGAGAGGCATTAGCTCAGTCATTAGTAACTCAATGTCAGCGATGAGAGTAGGCCACCGTGCGATGGGTATGAGATAACAAGCAGGAAGAGAGGTTGAGTGTCCGCATCGAGCCAAAGATACGGGCGAGCCCCTAAGTACCCCCAAAATAATATTTAAGGGCGACAATATAAATCTGACATGTTATAAGGTGACAATACAAATAAATTTGGTGTCTGACGTAAGACAAATGACAGTGTGATAAGATTAGTGTAATATAGTAAGAGAACAAAAAAGACCAGACTTAGAAATAGGAATAACGATAGTAGAGTAGAAAGTACAGATAAAGGTGACGTTAACATCCCACGCAGAGCGGCTTTTCCTAGAGCCAATTTTCCAACGTTATCTCCCTGGAAACTCACTAGTGATCAACCCAGTACTGTACAAAGCATTTATCCAATTCGTATCCGTTACACCAGAACACCAGTTTGGGAGCTCTCAAGAAGTGATGGCGAGGGACGTAGAGGCAGCAGTGAATATTCATTGGTATTGCATGCTGTATGTTACTGTATAAGGTGATCAAATTCGATGCATGTTTTGTTGGTAAGGGTGAGAATGCTGATGTTTGGTGAGTGAGGGTTGGAGGTGGGGTCGGCATGAGGAGCGCAATGGTGGAAGTGGTGGCGTGGGGAGGTTAATCTGAAGAAGGTGCCGATTGGGCCACTCATCCACTCGACGAAGAACAAAAGGGAATTGGCTCTCGAAGGGACGGCGAGGAGGCTAATAAACCGCCGGTAAAGAAAATATCGCGAGGGGGCGCTTATCGGAAGGGCGGAGCCGAACGGGTAGCGAAGCGAAGTGAAGATGCCCACTTTGCTCGAGACAAAACGTCGAGAGACAGATCGAAGGTCGCGATAATATCCGCGATAATTAGCCGCGTTACATACCCTACCACTTGCAAGCGGTAATCCTCAGTTCTCAACTATCGAGGTTCCTCTTGAAGACCTTCACCGCGGACAAGTTTCGGCCTCCAGGGGAGCTCCGGCCACCTCCTACCGCGAGATCACTATCGCCCTCCGACATCAGGGGGGAGTCAGGCGGGGGACTGGCGGCGGAAGGAGGAGAAGAGCCGCTACTTTGAAAAGCCTCAAGATGACGAGCGGTATCTTGAGATATCCCCTAAGTCAACAAAATATTTTTCACTTTGAGATAAGAGAGATGCTAAGATAGGGGAACCCGCGGGGCCCTTCTTATAGAAAAGACTTTAAAAAAACGCTCTTCGCACTTAAGTGCCGTCCTTACACCGAGCGGCCTTACATTCGCTTGTCTCTTCCCGGCCACCTTCGTCACCACCGCCTTTCTATTCATTTTCTCTTCTTTCTTGCTCGCCCCTCCCGCCACCGCAAGGGAAATTTATTACGGGCGTCCTTTTCCTTCACCCCCGCCCATCCAGCCCCACACCCCACCAGTCCACTGCCTCGCAACTCCTACGAAGTGTTGCGGCGATGGTTGTGTCGCGTTAGAGAGCGAAGGAGTGAGGATGAGGGATCAGGAGCTTGAGGAGGAGGAGGGGGGGGGGCTCAGGAGACAGAGACTCGCTCAAGCCGCCTATTCATCGATGTGGTAAGAAAGCGGTGCGCGATCTCCCGCTTTTCAATTCCACCGCCGCGCGGGTTCATTAAGGGCCGGTTCCAACTCAAAACTTCCTTCGCATTCAAGAACCCCCTCCCCACTCGACCACCATCCCTCCTCTCACTCACTTCTGTAATCTCGTCTGCGAATTGACACATAACCCCCCACCCACCCACACCCCACCACACCACTCCCCATCACAGCATCACCAATCTCTCACAAACCCCCTCAACCGTCACCGCCACCGCCACTTGGCGAGTCGTAGAAAAAGTTCGCCCACAACTTTAGTGGGGGGATGATTGGCTGAAGATGGAGCATACGACTTTCTCGTTACATCATCCAGAACCCACGGTACTATCACTGCCGGTCCAGAGCGTGGGTAAGCTGATGTACTCTTATTAAAGGGACAACGCTTACCGCACAGTGGAATCTACTAGCATGGTGGTCGCGTGTGAGTTATTCCCGGCTGACCACTAGGAAGCAAGCAAACTGGAAAGTCGAAAAACGTTGGGGCGTGTCCGGACGTTTCGCTACGACTGCGTGCAGATGACACGAATTCTCAAAGAAGGAAGGCGATCTTGGCCCACCTCACGAAGGTGTGGCAAGGAAGGTGGACAGTGGCTAACGCCGGCCTAGGACGATTGCTTCGTTCCCGTCTGTGGAGAGCATATGCTCGTCAGTCCTGCCACTAAGGGCACACACTGTGTACCAAACTCTGCATAACCGTGAACTGGAAGAGCTGAAGCCTTGCACTGTGGATAACACAACTTTGTCAGCGGCCTGTGGCTGAGGAAAGTGAAAAAACCAACACATTACGGCGACCCACTTACTCAGCGCAGATCATCATTGGCGTGGGATGGGTTGTAGGAGGTCATTGGCAGCGCTCTCAAGAGAAGGTCTTCATTTTTAAGCCCGTCGCGTCGTTAATCGAACTTAGCTGACAAGATATCGTATTTAGCTAGGCAAGAATCTATTTTGACAACGACACCCTGGATGAGAGTTGTCAACTCATTTTGGGACGAAACAGAACGCGCATGATTTGCACCGAGATTCGGTTCAGAAGAAGTGACTGCATTCATCCTTTTCTATCTTTCTGTTCGGACTGTTTCAGTTCTGTGGTGCAGTTAAATCCCCAGCACCACCCACCCTTTTCACTTTCTGAATATTGGATTCGGATTGGACAACGACACCAAAATGATCAAGGAATGTTCATTCAATAAAGGAGAGGTGCAGAGGGAGCAGTTTGTTGTAAAGAAAGAAATATCTGGTGCGTAGCAACACACAACTTTCCGCCACCCCCGTAATTTCGAACGCCAGCTACATATGCGGGCGCTATATCTTCGTTCAACGCATTTTTAAAGAAACATTTATGGAGAACTAAATGTAGGGACTAGTTAGCTGGGAGTACTCCGTAAGTTTGATCGAAATCGTTGGAGCCGTTTTTGAGAAAATTGGAATACCGATAAAAAAATATTCGACAAATCTCCTTTTCTGAGTTAACTTGGCTTATATCTCCGTTCAACATATACATACAGAAATAATTATGCAGAACGAAATGTTGGTATGGGTGACTGAAAGACACTCCATTAGGATTTATCACATCTGGTGAAAAAGTTACCCTGGAATATACGGAAGTGTTAGAAAAAACGTTATTTTTGACACATTTTGATTTTTATCTCTGTTCAATGGACCGTCACAGGAACATTTATTGAGAAGAATATGTAGGTAATAACTATTTGAAAACATCCTGTGAGTTTGGTGAAAATCGCTGAAGTCGTTTTGCCAAAAAGCGTAAAAAACCTATTTTTGCTTCATGGGCCTATATCTCCGTTCACCGTATTTTCATGGAGATATGTATGGAGGAGAAAAGTTAGGTATTAATTAGTAAAAGATAATTTGAAAGTTTTTCAAAATCGTTAGAGCCGTTTTCGAGAAAAATGCGAAAAACACTAGTTTTTGGTACATTTTCGTCCCCCACCCCCCTTCCAATCAGCCGAAATCGTCCATAACCTTATTTTTGGTGTCTACAAAAAATAACGAACAGAACAAAAAAAGAACCAGCTCAATCGGATCAGCCGTTCTCCCGCAAATCGAACTACAGACACACACACACACACACACACACACACACACACACACATACACACGGACCACGCGTCGAAATTAGGTTTTTTAGACTCAGTAGGGTCTGAAACGTAAAGATCTGAAGAAAACCCAAATTTTTTTTTTGGGCCGATTACTATACTTTCCTTCCTTTCGGGTAGCGGAAAGTAAAAAGCCACCCGGAGGACTACGACAAGCAATGAAATAGATGCTCAAGACACTGACCGATTCTGATGGTCAACGAAGGTAAACTAAGTCGGTGGGAGGAGTCGGTTCTGACGGGTACAGGGAGAGGCACTAAGGTGTGAGAAATTCCGTCAGACAAGATAAGAGTGAAACGCTGGTAGACGTTCCACAACCGGATTTTGAAGGAAAACTGATACTGTTTTTGACGTCAAAAAGTCGGTTATTGCGGAGACTAGTGTGGGCACTATTAGAGCCACGGCCGAAGTACAGATCCTTTGTCTTTCGGTTTCCTGACTGCCACCATGGGAGAATAGGGGAAGATTGTTGCCTCAATAGTGATACCTTCTGTCTTCAGCGGCTTATCGCAGCGCTAACACGGCTGTATGGCGGGTAGATCAACGGTTACCAACCTTTCGAATTTTCTCCATGCCATACTCAACCCCTTCTAGTCTGGTGATGATTTGGATTGTGTGTACACCGACTTTACCACTTGTTTCGATGCGGCACCTCAGTTGGTAATATTTGAGTTCTTTGGTCCACACAGGTTAGCAGGTTAATCGATTTCAGATCGTTACAAATCAAGTCTGCCTTTTCCGCTCCTTTCCCCAATCCGCCAGGTGTATTTCATGAGGATCTCACATCGGGCCCATGAGTTTTTTAATTTTCATCGATTTTTTGACTTAAATTGCTCAACTCTTCGATTGACTGACCTGATCTCCTTCAACTTATTAGCCCCACCATTCCAAATCAGATCGATATTTATCACTCCTCGTTTAAGCAATAAACCAAAACCTACTTTGCTCCTAATTTTCCTTTTTGCTTACGTTTACTGGGTTACCCAAGAGTCAATTTTGTTTTAAATTAAAATTATTAATGTAATGGATGTAACAAATAAACGAAAAAACGTTAGAAAAATGGCAGGGTTTTCTTTGGCTTCAAGCTGATTTTCATCGTGGAGTTTCTCAAGTTCAATTGCACGTTGAGTGAAAACTCGTTGGTCGATGTGGAAGGTGTGGCGAGGAAACGGAATTCACTAAAGGCCTGCCCTCGTTCGAGACTGTTGAGGACGAGCTGCAGGGCGTCCCATCTTTGTTGCAACTCTGCACCCCGTTTCACCACTTTGACCACCCAACTGTCTGCCACGTCTCTTCCCCTTTACCGCAGTCTCCGCGCTTCCAACTCCGATAGCGCTCCTTGAGAGGCCGAAGTTTTGTTTTTGACTGTTTCAACGCTGAAATGTCCCGCTTCCTCGTTTCCGTTTCACCGCCACGTTTTTTTTTTCCACTCCCATTCGACGAGCGCCAATTGAATGTCTTCTTAGGGAAACGAGGAAAAAAATGGGGAGAAAATTGGCGGAGCGACGACGTGGCAAGTTGAGGCGAGAGACAAACAACGGGAGCCGCCTCCGCCCCAAATAGATAAAGACGTGACGAGCGATGGTTTGGGGGGGAACTTTGCGGTGCCAAGCAGCTCCGCCGCCACATGCCGCAACAACATCCAGACGGTTTTCATTTCAGCACCTCGTCTTGGCGGATCACTCAACTGGTCGTCTCAGGATGTGCGAGCTTCCTGATCTCCGAAACGTCAGGCTCTCGCTTCATCCCACGCATCAATCACACCAAGTGACCAACGATCCCCACTCAACTCGTAAATGCATCCGTTTCCCTCCTCAGGATTCAGAAGGTAACTCGAGTGTCGTCTGCCCGTCCAGACTCATCAACACCTTAATTTACCCACAACACAGTGAACTTTGAACGAAGCGCCCCAGTCACGTGCACACTTTCCTCAACTTTCGTTTGATTTCGATACGTTCCCCAGCGACCTACGTGGATTGTAGTTGAGATTGAAGTAAAGGCGAAGGAGGAGCTAGAACAAAGTAGATGAGAACAAAATGGACAGTATTAAAATTAGAACGAGGGTCGACAGATAAATTTGGATTGTTTCTCGCTACAACTTACACGACTACATGGGCAACAGTGGACTGCCAACAGCCAAATGCGTGAATTCAATGCGTCGACAACTCAGGAAAAGGACGGACCTGCGGAATTTCCACCCTTCGAGATCTGATCGTAGGTCTTTTCTCACCCTTCGGGGTGGCAACGGAAGCAAGAAAACTGAACTAAAATCGTGGGGAAACAGGCGGGCATGATACACGGAACGTCACTCTCTCTCTTGAATAATGTTGAGCGTTGCTAGGAAAATAAACCTCCTCTCTCGGTCCATTTGCACAAATAAATAAAATATCGACGGACCTTCAAATCGACGAATGCAAGAAAAAGTCGCGGGACAGTGGGGACGTGAGTCGACTCTCTTACAGCGAGGGGCCGTCGAAGTGACAATAACCAACACCAAATAGGGACGCGGACAAACAAAAGCGGAAAAAATTCATTCAAGCAGAATCATTTTGATTGAGGAGGAAACCAACAAGAAGCAAAACCAGTTTCGCACACCTCCACTAAAATTCATATGGTCGTTTCAACGTACAGTTTACGCCAATTTAACGTATCAAGGGCTGAACAACAACATGGTTTGTTTGCTTGTGACTGTGAACGGGGTAGAGAGAGAAAGGCAGAGTCAGTTGGCTCAATATTCATTTCCTTATTAGGTTCCAGATCACCATGAAACGCCAAAATAAAAGTACGAGGCAAATCGGTTCAAAACTGACTATAGTTAACATAGTGATACATACATAGGGTGGATATCAAAGAAAACTCTTGCACGAAACATCTGGCGTTACTTTTGGAGGCTAGGAGTGGACCTGGGAGACATTGCGACTGGCACAATAGGCCGCGGTGCTCAACCCAGCTTTGGGACAGAAAAAACCTCTAAAGCTTTTGATGAAATATTGTATTGACAGCTCCGAATGACATGACAGTTTAGAGCAATTTTCCCGCATAAATCTCGCTCATATGACGATATCCTTCTCAGGAAATCAGAGAGGCAGTTCGACTAACAATATTCGAAAGGAATAAAAGACGCGTTAAGACTTATTGTACTGATGATGGTCCAGTAAACCGAAACGCGTCTACAAGTTATCATTGTCTTTATTTTACCCGTGGAAATAGACTACTTCGTCTTAACTCTTCTTTTATAAGATGGATTTCCACTATCTTGCCGCACCCACTTTACATTATATTCGAAAGGAGTTCAGAACCGGCCATCGGGAGGACTTCAAACTAAAGTTAACGTACCTGTTAGGTGAGTCCGTCTCCTCTGGCTTGTGAGTTACTGTGGGCAAGCGCTTTCGATGTAAAGACATCATCGTCTGGCCGTTTAGTCAGTACTCCAGTTGCCTACTGGCGGACACAACCCAATTTCTTTAATACTTCAAACTAACTTTTCTTATTCTTATTGTTGTTAAAAATACAGGATGGTAAGTCCACTAAGAGACCTATACGGTAGAAGTTTAGTGATGGGCATCAAATTCAAACCAATGACCACGAAGAGCAGTTTCGAATGGTCCATAATTCAAACTAACGTTTTTTCGAGGCTTTTCCTCCTATAATTCCAGAAATGTTGACTCCACGATTTGTAATTCACACTTTCAAGTTTTCATTCAGACAAATTCTAAAGTAGTACTTCGCATTTTACCCTTACACATTGGGAGGGTACTTTGAGAATAATGGAACAATCTAGTTTGTGCAGTGCCAAAGTATTTTGGGATAACGTACCGAACGACAAGAAACCTGCAGGTATGACCGCAGTGGTTGCCGAACGAGTGTCTCGGGCTCCAACCGAATTGGAAACCAAAAACGTCCATCAACGTGCGTCCTGATGGAGAGTTTCGAAGGAGGGAGTTGTTCGCGAGCGAGAGGGGTAATTTTTAGGAAGGGCCGGTTGACTGAATTCTCCCGTTTCGTTCTACAGTCCCCAGTACAATGGAATAAAATATCTGGTTAAGATGTCCTAGAATGCGAGCTATGGGGATCGCCACTTTGAGACGGCCACCCCTTTGCACAGTCGGAAGGTACACGGTTAGAGGTTGTCGAATTGATAAACCTATTGGACTGGACGGGTTTCGCGCCTGCGTGGAAAAGCTAGAGGGGCATCAGGGAAGAAAAGCATGTTAAGTAAGACCACAGCGTTGCGTAAGACGCTCGCGCATCGTTTAGCACGTGGGATAAATGATTTCGAGAACATGGAGTCGATGGAGAGCGGAGGAGCTGGTGAGAGCCGAGATGTTGATCTCCGCTCTCCGCCTTCGACCTTGGCGTTTCCGCGTAATGGCCGGTTTCCTCAATTGCAGCGTCGCAATAAGGTCGCGGAAGTCATCGGCTATTGTGACTGTAAAAAAGGGGTTTTTATTCTAATGGAGGAAAAGGCAGGTGGAGGAGCGGGAGAATAATGCGGTAAGTGTTGTAAGAATTAGCGTGGGGGAGTAATTAGATGTGAAGAGGAAGTTGCTCGGGGTTTGGGTCGGGACGAAGGAGGAAATCGGACAATACCTGCCCGCGAACCAAGTGGAACTACGGCTGGGGATCAGTGGCCATTGGCCTCTGGAGTTTCCGGGCAGCACTAAACAACATCATTTCCTTGCTCGCCTGCCTTCCGCCCTCCGACCAAAGAAACAATCAGGGCTTCCACTTCCTGACTGCTCTTTAAAGCCGGCACCCCCTTCCACGGACAGGACCGGACACCGTCATACTTCGTGACGAACCAGATACCATTCGACTTCCTCTAACAATTACTCCCCCGAAAGAATTGCCGATACGTCGGGGGACGCCCGCCCAGGCCTCGGTCCCCAGGCAGTGCAACACAGATCACTCCCCTTCCAACAGCTTCGGCCTCACTGAGCGCGAACCCCCTTCTCCTCCCTCCATCCTCGCCCGCCATCTCACGGAAAACAATAAGGTGAACGGGGCTCTGTGATTATCTTGGAAATCGCGTTTTCACGCGATGGAGCTCGATGGTCATTTGGCATGGGAAGGATGTGATGTTTCTGTCCAGCCCAGATCCAGTCGCTAGATTGAGTGCTACACTTCCGCTCTCCATATAAAAGAACGAAATAACGCGACCTCAACTTCCCCTCAAGCACCTGTAGAGTCAGGCTCTATTCTCAACCCACACACACACACACACATCGGTAGTTCAGTTCTTTATCGTGTGATGACCGCAAATAGTTCGGTATAAATTTCCCTACGCTCTCGTACAACAACCACAAACACAATTACGCACATACTAACTACCTTGTCACGTGTTGATAAGATGATTAAAAAAACAGCCTCTTTTTACTGAGCACAATCCTCAACGATATTATGTTAAATCAGAGGAAGCGACAGGTTCTACTACTTACCGGCACATTATAAGCATTTTCGAGCCATCCCCTTTTCTCATTCCTCACACCAAGAATGCGGAATTTTCAAGCCCCTTTCAATCTGCGGTGATGCCTCATTTTTTGATCAATTCTGATAATTTGTTTTCATCTTTTGACCCATTTTCCAGCCTAATTGACGTGAACCAAACGTCTTTTATACAAGATTTATTACACGACAGAAGCAGGTGGGACTATGTTACGTGAAATTATGTTCTCCACAATTCTGAACCTATTTTCACGAGTTTTACTTTCCTTGGCTCTACAAAGTAGAAAGGAAAGTTATGTAATTGGCCGAAAATTTTTTTTTGAGTTCTCTTCAGATCTTTACGTTTCAGACCCTCCTGAGTCCGAAAAACACTATTTGGGAAAATGTTGTGTGTGTCTGTCTGTGAACGATTTTTAGAGAGAACCACCGTGCCAAATCAGCTCAAACATGATATCTCGCCCGCAGATTACCATGGGACGACAAAATAAGGGTATGAACAAAATCCACCGAAAGTTGACTATAGTTATCATAGTGATCAAAACACCAAATATTTTTTTTTCAAAAACGGCTCTAACGATTTTGATTAAATTTTTTATATTGATAGCTCTTAATATGTCAACTATACCATGAAATTCCCATATACGGGAAAATGACGAGAGCAGCACAATAAATTATCAAATTTTTCGACGAAATTGATTTTAGCGCGGTTTCTAGAGAAAACAACCGTACCAAATCAGTTGAAACTTGATGTCTAGCCTACAGGTAACCATGGGACGCCAAAATAAGGGTATGAGCAAAATCCATCGAAAGTTAACTATAGTTATCATAGTGATCAAAACACCAAATATTTTTTTCTCAAAAACGGCTCTAACGATTTTGATTACATTTTTAATATTGGTAGCTCTTAACATGATAATTATACCATGAAACTCCCATTTGTGGGAAAATGACGAGAGCAGCACAATAAATTATCAAAATTTTGGACGAAATTGATTTTAGCGCGGTTTCTAGAGAAAACAACGGTACCAAATCTTGATGTCTAGCCTACAGGTTACCATGGGACGCAAAAATAAGGGAATGGGCAAAATCCACCGAAAGTTAACTATAGTTATCATAGTGATCAAAGCACCAAATTTTCTTTAGGAAGTACAACAAAAAGTTACGCGATCGGCAGAAAAAAGGGGTTTGACTTTTCTTCAGGTTTGACGTTTCAAAGGCTGCTGTGTACAACAAAAACACAGTTTGCATGAGTCCCTGATCGCAATTAAGAAAGAACCCGTTAAAGAGAACAGTTAAACACTACCGATTTCTTGCAATATAACGATAAATTACGTTGTAACAATTTCCCGTAAATTCAAAACACTTTTTCTTCTCAAAACAGGCTCCAACGATGTTGATAAATATTTCGTGTGGGCAGCTGGAAATGATATGACAGTATTATAAAATTAATTAAAATGCAATTTTCTAAACTCAAAATAACTTATTTCATCAAAGCTGCACTACGTTGCGAGGATATAGAAGAAAACAATGGAATTGGGGGGTTCAAAAAGACCACTGAGGGAAGGAAAACAAAAACGAGTGCATTGCAGCGTCAATTATCCTACACTACCATAAAGTATTTACAACTCGTTCAAATTCGTAGTATTTCAATTAAATTCACGTGTAATGTCTTGTGTCGTTCTGCGTGAGCAGTTTCATCAATGACTCAATTTTAAATATTATTGTGTTTCCACGGATCTAGTTGTGTTGTGAAGTTGTAATTCCTTTTAATCAATTCGGAATTAACACGATTATCGGGCAAGAATGACCAAGGGCACTCAATTCTTTCAGCAGCGCCTCAGTTATCATCCTGGAGCGGAAGCGTTACGATTCCTTTGAGCTCTCGCAGGTTGAAAGGTGAGGGGCAGAGCCGGAACAGAGCCAGCACGCCCTTCCGGTTTTGCACTCGAGCTCTCAAGTGGTCATTGGAGCAGAATAGGATTGATCACTTACCTCTTCATCACAAAAGTAGAGTCCTCTTTCCAGTAGGTGGTTTCATTCAACTGACTTCCACCTCGGAATGACCCTGTGTGAAAGAGGGGCCACGCTTTCGGACCGCGACATTCCCAACCGGGACACTCCGGGTCGTTTATACCCATAACGTACACGTGTTTGGTCATTTTGCAGCAGCCCACTATCTGCCCGAAGTCCTGTCTCTCCATGATCCGAAGGCCACGTCTTATTGCGTGGGTTGGTTCAGAGATGTAGCCCTCTGACTGCAGTAAATTATTTACACATTTTTGTAACTCTCCTCTCATGCTTTCTAAAATGGTTCCTATTCTATCGATTGCGCACCAACTAAGAATGCTGAAATAGCCAACCAAATGTTTTCACAAACTTACGACTGTTCGACGTAAAACGCCGAATAAATATGGGATTTTTGACCTCGGAATTCCCGGACCTGACCTAACGGGACTCCCTGGCCCTTAACGGCAAAGCCAGTCTTCCCCCAACGACCGTCGTCCTCAACCCCTTATTGTTACCTAGAGAAATTCCACATCCGCGATTATTTCCAACGGCAACTGGTTTCCCCTGAAATGACTTTCAGATTCCTCCCAAACTCATTCTCCAACGAAATCTCGCGAAAGTCGGTCGTCTCCACTTGTTTCACCTCTTATCGACATAGAATTCGAATTTCTCCCTCCTTCCCCGTACAACCAGTTGCACGCCTTCATAGCGCTGCTCTGCATATTATGTTCAAGTCATCTCTTCTTCCTACATCTAAGTCTTCAAATCTTGTGGTATACCAATTCTCCAAATAACAAGTCCGTGCTCTACTAAAGCCGTCTCCGCGATTCATCCAGGCATGAAATAAAGATCACAATCAAGGAAGAACAAATTCTACAAAATTGCCATAAACTACTTATTTATTTATGGTGTGTGAGTTTCCTGAAGACTCTCTCAACCGGCAATAGTGCAGCTAGCATATAAATACACATTTTAATTTCTTTACGCGCATTCAAGTGACGCTCTTAATTTTTGAATTAGTATTTAGATTAAAGATACTGCCGTGCGTTGTAGGACTACAATAAAGACTCATTTTGAAAACAGTTTTTAACGTGAATATTAAACCCCGATGAAAGTTGAATTTCTCCTCAAGCGTCCGTTCAACATTAGAAAAGATGGGTCTGATGTTTCGCACCCTGAACCAGCCTCTCGTTCAGCGCCCGCACCTAAATCATCCCTGAAGATTTGGTCGGGTCCGGTAATACCGACCGGTCGTGATGGTCTCGCCGATACGTTCCTAGTCCTTGACGACTCCACAGCCCCTTAAATCTAAACAGGAGTTGAAGACTTCTAGACGTACATAGTTTCATTGAACTGTCGAGTATTTTAAAGAAGGTTCGTAGAATCGAGGTTTCATTTTATGGGGAAAGGACGTTGTTTTCGAAAACAACTACGAGCATTAACGATAACGAATTTCCAAGGAAACGATAGATGCACTGACAGTCAACACAAATCGAGTCAGTTAAAAAATATGTTCGACTGAGGCATGTACGAATTGTCGAACGAAATAAAGAAATGAAATGACGGCTCTCTGGTAGACAATGGTGTATAGTAGTTTGGAATGAGACAGCTCAGTGCTAGGGAGACAACATTGTTAAAGTTAATCAGTATTTTTTTATTTCCACACTGAGTCGGTCATGACACGAGTTTCGAATTACTAGTAGAGTAGCATGCACAAACCACTTTTATTTCATATTTTAATGTAATTGCCCGTTTATTTTTAACAAATTAACAGAAACCTCGTATGTGTGCCCAAGCAGTGGGAGTGCAGTCAAAAGAGTAAAAATAAGGCATTTTTCGTTTTATGATTAGTGGATCAATGGCACCAATGTTGCAGAGGATTCTTCACTGTTTCCTTCTCATGACCCAGCCACCACTGCATAACGTGTCAGAGCAGAAAAGGAGTAGAAACTCCCATGTCTATCATTTTCTTCTTAACCTTACTCTATCCTTTCCTTGTTTATTTTCCTTACAGTGAGGTACGAAAATTTAGTTAAATTTTAGCGGGCGGAATGTTTACGCCTAAGAGCTGTTTTATTTGTTTACTTTCTTTTCTTTTCGTTTACTTACTGGTCAGCCTTGAACTTCACCTCACATCTTCACTATTGTTGTTACCTCCCTCCATCACCTGAACCGTCTCCACCGTTTTTCGTCTTCCATCTCCGCCATCATTCTCATTCTTGCTACCCATCGCATCGCCTTGGTTCAACCTCTCCTCTTTTTATACGTCAGTGGTCAGCAGCATCCACCGAAAATCAAAATGTTTGATGAAATTGCTAGAGGTGGGCTTCAAACTCTGAACAACGAATCATTTGAGTATAATTGTGGCAATCAATTTGTATACGAAAAATAGAAGTAAAACAGCAAAAGAAAAAACCAAACGTCTCTCCGAGATAATTACAAATTGGTTAAAGGACAAAAATAAAACTTCTTCACTGTTCACAATTATTGAGAAAAAAAGAAAACGTGTCTCGGACCGGTTAATGCGGAACTTCGTACTGCTGGACGTTGTTGCGAAGTAAATCCGAATTCTTGGAAATATTGGTTTCCTTTGGATGCTGATGACCGTAGGAAACCAAAGTCGGAGACAGAGAAATTTTCGGTCGTTATGATTGAAGTGAGACCTACATACAAGATAACCCAACCCGCTTTTGAGATATCGTAAGCTGCCAAGTTTCATATAGTTAAAATCTTGTAACTTGGTGCCAAAGCCCCCAGAAACGCTCATATTCCGCTGGGGGTTTTCAGCGTCGAACGAGTGAGTTTTCAAGCCTTTTGAATGTCACCGGCAAACGAGGGAACTAACCAAAAAAAAAAAAAAAAAGAAGAAAAATTAACGAAAAGCGGAAGAAGAAAAGGCGGCAATAACGCGGAGAAGCTATTAATATAATCAATGAAGTTAGTCGCAAAATTGTATCCTCAAAACGAGACGCTTCGTTTTACGTAATAATACGCAGTGTCAATCTTCCAACAGTCAGCGGATTTGCCGGTGAAAGTGTAATAGGTGAGGTTGATAGGTACACAATATAAATCCTCACTGCCGGCTATCATGTAACGCGAGATTGTTACGTAACTCGCAAGCCGGAACCTGGCGTTGTTATTTCGCCCACGCCGCTCCAACATGTTACTCTGGAAAGGAAAGCGATCGTTTCTCGTCTTCTTTAGCGGTCATGATGAAAGGAAAAGTGTTTGTTTCGATAAGTTTACTACCGCTCGTTGCGGACATGTAGTGACATTTTGAATAGTAAAATGATAATCTCCGCGTCTGTGAAAGCCATTTTGATTGAGTTAAACAAACAATTGTTTTTACTTTCCTTGGCTCTGCGAAGTAGAAAGGAAAGTTATGTAACCGGCTGAAAAAAAAATTTTGAGTTCTCTTCAGATCTTTACGTTTCAGACCCTCCTGAGTCCGAAAAACACTATTTGGGAAAATGGTCTGTGTGTCTGTGTGTGTGTGTATGTGTGTCTGTGAACGATTTTTAGAAAGAACCACCGTGTCAAATCCACTCAAACTTGATATCTCGCCCGCAGATTACCATGGGACGCCAAAATAAGGGTATGAACAAAATCCACCGAAAGTTGACTATAGTTATCATAGTGATCAAAACACCAAATATATTTTTTCTCAAAAACGGCTCCAACGATTTTGATTAAATTTTTTATGTTGGTAGCTCCAAATATGGCAACTATACCATAAAATTCCCATCTATGGGAAAATGACGAGAGCAGCACAATAAATTACCAAAACTTTAGACGAAATTGATTTTAGCGCGGTTTCTAGAGAAAACAACCGTACCAAATCAGCTGAAACTTGATGTCTAGCCTACAGGTTACCATGGGGCGCCAAAATAAGGGTATGGACAAAATCTACTGAAAGTTAACTATAGTTATCATAGTGATCAAAACACCAAATTTTTTTTCTCAAAAACGGCTCTAACGATTTTGATTACATTTTTTTATAGATAGCTCTCAATAAGACAATTATACCTTAAAATTCCCATTCGTGGGAAAATAACGAGAGCAGCACAATAAATTATCAAAATTTTCGACGAAAAGCGTTTTTAGCGCAGTTTTTGTCTTATAAACTCCGCTGGAATTTGTGTAGAATGTTAAAATAAATTAGTAGTGTAGTCCAATTCAATACCTAAAGATTGAGTGTTTAAAAACGCTCATGAGATACATGGGGCTCACTCCAGAAATTCCTGAATTTCAACTTTTGGCGTTTCGCTTACTACGAGTTCTAAACTTTTTACCCAATAACTCGACAAACGTAATTACTATCCTTCTCAAAAAAATTTGTGTTTACAGCCTCATTAATTATCTGTGTACCAATTGCTCAACAATGGTGTCGCAATGAGTACGAACAGCACAATAAAATCTGGAACCGTAAGCGCTACCGCTTCCTGCTGCCGTAAAGCGTTGTTTGACCAAGTTCAAATTAACTGAGCGATAAATGAATTGATTAAATAGAATTAGCCATGTACAAAGTGAATTGACGTAGAGCTAAGGAAAGTTGTGTGTTGCAACGCACCAGATATTTTTTTTTCAACTTCCTCTCTCGCTCTCTCTCTGACGACGGAAAGTTCAAAATTGGTGCCAAAAATAGTCCGCAAGCCAGCGAATTCAAATTACAGGAAGTACAGCAAAAATGATTTTGAAAACGTCAACAATTCAGATCTTCATAATTTCGGGCACAAGAAAAAACATGCTAGAGATGTCATGGTTTCACTTTTGGTTTATTATTCGTTCTGAATAATAACCGTATGTTTTTGGGCAGGAAATGTTGTTACAACCTCCTCTCAAAATTTGATACTGTACGTTTCAAGACATCGGAATTCCAAATCTGCAAATGTCCGAGCGCAAATTTTGTGCGTTTAACGTGGTCTGAAAAATCCCATTTGGTATCGAGTTGTGCCCGCCTTCTCGGCAATTCGATAGGACGAAGCTTATGGTAGTTATGACCAAAAAACGGTTAAAAAATTAACAAAGACGCAATTTTGGCAGTTGAATTGTAAATACGCTGCATTTGGTATCGTTTTCAAGGTATTTTTACATCCTGGGACGAATGGAATGAGTATAAAACGCGTGAAACTGCGTGTAGTGACATCGCAACGTCGTGCCAATTGCCTAATGGCGTCTACAGGCGACTGGAGTATTTAGTTTTCGTCGTTTCGTTGTAGCCAGGTCATGTTTCGTGTGGTTTACGGGTATTTTTCGATGCTCAAGCGAATGGGATGAGTCTCGGAGCTGAGACTAGGTCAAGCTGTTCATGGGAATAATGAACCGTTGTGTAATGATCTGCAGGGGTTTTTTCTACTTCTCACAATCTTTAAATCCCTAGGCGAGAGTTATCTGTCAATGGTTATTTGTCTATGAGTACGAGGCTGTTTTGGCAATGATAAACGAAACTTATCAGAAGAGTCACACGACCGAAACTCTCTTTTCCTGTTATCTACCATATCGTGTCTCCATTTCCTCTTCGTGAATTGAAATGTTTGGTCGTTATTATTTTTTTCACTTCCATGCTGTTATTTTTATAGTTTTGCAGCCTCTCAACTCCACATACCAGAACCATGTCGTGCCGTGTCACGAAACTCAGTCGATCTTGCGCAACTCTGCTAAACACGGAGTTATTATTCGCACGACGGCTTCAAACCCCATTGGATGATGCGAGTAAAGACTGACGTGAAAACGAAGTTCTGTGCGATTTTGAAACTTAAAGTTCGACATGATACGCTTTAACATCTGCCAGAGTAACCAGAACCAGGGAAGTTGTAAATGTTTGGTGAGTGTTCAAGGAATATAGAACCAACAAAACTATTTGGTGATTGTTGTGAGTTCAAATGAACACTAGAAAACGGGTAGTGGTCCGAAAAAGAGCGCATGATAGCCAGTAGACTTGTTCTAAGTATATTTCTTGAATTTTCGCGTCGAAAAGTTATAAATCATGCATTGGTTCTTCACATTATCCATCAGGTGGCCCATAATTGTTGTAAATGCTGTTTTATTGGTTTTACACAGGAAACTAATTGGTGCCTCTTGAGGTGTGATTGGACAACACCGCGAACTTGTGTTCTCCTCACGAGGGCACTGCGAGCCTCGATCTATTGCTGGTAGTGCACAGCTTCACCTAATTTCGCGTCTCCTCGACAGCACTGGGTACAGTACGGTGACTCGTTAGTGTTTATAGATTGCTTTCGTAGGAATTAAAAAAAACTTCGTAGAATTACTCGCAGTAGGTGAATTAAAGAGAAACAGTTTAATCAACGGCGAGCCGCAAAAAGGAGTTGTTTAAAGCCGGGGAATGCGAGACAATCCCTCCCCGCCACACCAGTCTCTTTCTCTCCTTGCCTCCAGACTTTAATGAACAAGAAAGTTGATCAAACGCTATCCGAAAAGGTTATAAGCGGCTGAACGGAGATTCTGTAGGATGGGAGATTCCTCAAAGAAGTCCGAACTCCTTCGGGCGGAGGGGAAACTCGACTTTGTTGTTAGCCCTTGATTACCCCTCAGGTCATTCAAGTTTCGCCCCGAGATTGAATCAATTTAAATTAACTTCAGGGTCCACCTAGTTCTCAACCTCGCTCTCTCAACGGTATGCCGGGGCATTTAAGTTAGTTAAAGTGCAATTCGTATCTTTTGACAGCGGGCGGAAGGGAGAGATGCAATTCAAGAACAGAAGATAGATTGGTCGGCAGGATGAAGGTTCTTCGTCGAAGTAGCTCATTCCAATTCCCACACTTCAAGATTCATTGCCACACAGCGAAGAGGAGAACTCAACCGCATTTACAAGCAGATTGTACAAAGATAATGAATATCCGCTGCCAGTTTTATAAAAAGCTGGACGACCCGGAGCCAGTCAGTGTCTGTGAGTCAGTTACCGACGATTAGAACTCAATATTTGAGTATTGAAAAAATTGCTTAACAGGTTAAAAACCAAATTTGTCCCCGGATTTCGAAAATTGCAGTTTATAACAACATTCTGGGCTAGTTTACCTGCGAATTTGTGCATTAATTCAGTAACATCGTGGATTGATTTTATCGGGGACTTTTTCTACACCAGACAACCAGTTCCTCGTTCCAGCCACAACTACTCTCATAAAAATTTGATGTAAGGGTTGATGAAAAAACTAAAGAAATGCTCGTTTATAACCTCGACCTGAGGCAACCTCATTGCAACCGCTTCTTTACAAATTCGTTATTTCTGTTTTTTTTCACAATAAAAAAAATGAAAAACGACGGCTTGGCTCACACCTCCGTGTATGTGCTATCGAAAGAAGGTGAATCAATAATTTAACTTCGTTCCTGTCTCTTTCGCTACTGAAAGACGGGTCATTTTGCGTTCATAATGCAACAGCGTAGGTGATATGAGTATATTAAACATCGATTGAGACATATACACCTCAAGTAGCTATTTCATAATTCACTTTTTACGACTTGCCCACTTATTTAAGAGCCGTTCCTTTTTGTTTGCTTGAGAAGGCCCTTGTTTTATTGACGAAGGTCTCGAGGGGCTGAAGACACATTTTGAAGCGGATATCTTGGGCGGATGCATTTTTCAATAGTCTGCCGCCTTCCTCATCTTCAGTGGCCTTTTTTTACTTTTTTTTTTCTTTCTTTTTTTGAAACTCGATGGGATGTGTGGAAAGAAACGATTAAACATTGACGAAGTGGGCTCTGGAGTCGAGCTCACCTAATCGCCATCCCCTCTCTTCAGCCCCCGTATAATCGCCGTCCAGAAAGGTGAATCGATTTACTGCTCTCTTCACTAGTTAGCGTTTTATTTGAGTTACGCTCCTTCATGGATGCTTATTTGTCTCCACCCTTAACCACAGAGTAAGTCGGGAAGCGGTGAATATTGATACTCTCGAGAGGGAGCGGGCACGAAACTGACGCTGGCACTGCCACAGACACTGCCGCTGAGCGTTGAGCGACTAACCCAGTTTTCCGGAGAAACGTACTTACGCTTTTAGTGCCTCTCCCCCTTACCGTCTTCATCATCCGACGCCACAGTATTCAGGCGCTGCTGGATGAGAAGGCGGGCGATTGCAACTCTTGACGAGTTGGAAGCTGCTTATAGAACAGTAGGCCACGTGGCACGTCGAGCTCACTGTATGATTAATCAGCTCACCAGCGCACTGGTCGATATGCGCTGAGAAGAAGCTTTCTTCGTCGTCGTTCGAGTTCGTTTTTCTCGAAATACGGCGGGCAAACTGGCAGGAGAGGAGAAGATGAAGGCACGACGAAAGAACGCATAATCCCAGAAATAGACGCAGAGAAAAAAATGTGGGTATTGACTGCTAAGAGCCAGTCCGTCGGGTTGACGAAATGCTCTTTTGCAGGTACCGTGGCGATTCCGAAAACGATCAGAAGAACAAAGACGGATACGGACTAGTTGCAGACAGCCTATGAGTTGGATGAGAACCGTTAGTGCTATAACAGAAGATTTGAATGTTTAATCCAAGTCGTCACGGCCGTTGTTGAGAAAAATGCGACAACCCTTCATTTTTGGTACATGTTGGTCTGCTACCCTCCTTGTGCTGAGTGACAAACGTTCATAACCTTATTTTCCTTTTAATAATTACGAAAAAAACAAAAAAAAACAACAAAGAGCTCAATTGACCTACACACACACACGCCGAAATTATTATTTTTCAGAATAGTAGATGCCTAAAGGACGTCGTTATTTTGTACGCAGTTGCAATACTTACACCACCCTTTCGGTATAGGAGAGTGCAAACCGTCTACCAAATTCACGTATAGCTGTCGGGAAGGTACTTTTGTATTACCGTTCAGTCGCTTGGAGCTGTACACGCGAATAACACAACCGAAGTCGTGGGAACTGTTTTTGAGCGAAACAACATTCGACGTCGGTTCGATTGATTTCCATCGTAACTAGGGTAAAGTAATAAAGTGAAGTTGGGTTCAGAAGAAAAATAAAAATCATTTTCTCGTCAAACCGCACAACTCGTTTAACCGAAGTGAAAGATAATTGGAATTCATTTGCGCCTCCAGTGAGCTCCACTAAACCGTCCAGTTGTTTCCATAATTCGGTGTAGTTGATTGATATCTGTTGGTAACTAACGAGCGATTTTTCGTTTTAAATCGTGCGCCTTGAGGGTAAGTAGTCGCTTAAACACACAAAAACGTGTTAATATGGGCGTCCTATGATAAATCATTGGCATAACCGTCTCACATTTACTTTTAATTGATATTTTATACGACTATTATCCAAATTTATTTGTCGAAGTGGTAACAAAATGTCAACTAAAAGCCTTCAAGAGCACGGTTCATACGAACCACGCTTTGCCACTCGAATACGAATCGGAAATTTCGGTTTGGTTGTTAATCGACTTGGTTCTCTCAAAAAGTCTACACATTCACGTCCTCTAGGAACGAAATGAGCGAACAGTCGTATTGTTAGCATAAAAACCATTTGATTTTCGTATAATTTACTGCAATTTCATTAACCATTTACGAACACATTCTTGTTTGGCAATGAAGAAAGCATTAATCAACGCGAAGGTTTCCTGCCCCATTCGAGCTGGGGCAACAAGCGAAATTATTTGACAAACAAATTTTCAACTAACTAAGAATAGGAGACACTCAGGTTATACATTCAGTTCGCTTTTAATCAAAACGTTTGTTTGCTGCTGCACTTCTGTATTAATGATTAATTCAATTCTTGATTACGGCCAAATAGTTGTAACTGGAATTTCCCCCTCGGACGACGATTCAATGAAACAAAAGCCTCCTTCACTTGGTTTCTGCCAACAATATCGAGTTCCCAACGCAGTCAATTTCATTTGTAGAAGACATCAAATGAAATATATTTGCCTTGTCGCGAACGCGATTGCAAATGCATAGTTGGCTCGTTTCGCCGACATGTAATAACTTCGAAGGGCGCATTATTACAATTCCTCCCGTTGCGCAATAAAGACAATAAATTGGATAGGAATGCTCGTGAAGGCAAATCTAATACTGCAATCCACTTCATGAATTACGTCAAGAGTCAAAGTCTAATTTCAGGCCTCGAACCACATTACAATCGTTCTCCAAAAAGGATTTTTCATTCAAGATTACTGCCGAGCAGGGCACGATTAACCACGTACCCGTATTGTGGCGACTTACGTGAACCTCACTTGGTGATTTAAAAGTCGAATCACATAAATCGTATTCTCTCTCTGGCGAGCTAAGAGGTGGAGGATGTGGTCAGGCGGCAGTGCGCTTTGTTGTCGGAGGGCGACTCAATGATCCTGCACGTCATTCCAGCGTACTGATCTCGAGGAGGGCTTAAGCAGCGAGGAAAGAGCTCTGACTTAAATGTTGTTCCAATTGCGAAAATACATGACACAGGTGAATGATAAGGACACTAGAACTGCCAGAACATTGATGCCGCTTCCATCACACACGTCTTTGGGCCGTTTTCGATGCAGGGGGCGAAATTATACAATGAAGACGTGGATTTGTTTGACTTGAAGTTGACGCTGAACGAAAGGAAAATACAAAAAAAGGAGCTGGCAACTGCATGAGGACAGGGGATCACATTCATAATTATTTGTATAGCAGATATAAATATGGTTCGTGGATCAATATCATGTCTTCAGCTGTCTTAAATATTTTAGGTTAAATTTAATAGGTCGTTTAAGTGATGAAATTCAACGTGGAGAAAGGGAGGAATATCCCAATACCTTTCTCAAATCTCTGGTTCGTGTAAGTGCTCGCCGGTGTGAGAGGAGTGTGTATGGTGGGAATGAATGTAACTTATTTCGGTGGCACTTTTGCGCCTAACGCTTGTGTGGTAAGTGTAAATAGTGACGAGAGGAATGAAAGAGAGGGCTGCATAGCCCCAATTTCCCCAGGTTGTAATGGTTTTCGCGGCGGACTGCGCGAAGTGGCAACACTGACCGCCACCCGTGCAGGCGGCCGCTGTTTATATTAGCGTCGGAGCCGCTTTTCTCAATCAAAACGGCTATCGGCTCGTTGGCGAATAATATTCCTGTTATAAGTCAGTGTTTAAATTCCCCTTTTGATTGTGTGAAGTAAGGTAAGCGATCAGAGCTTTGTGTTTCATTTTCCCCATTGTCCCTTTATTGTCATTTAATACAATCCGAGCATACGTTATTTATTTCATTCTAAAAGGAGTTCGTTTCATTTCATTCATTTCGAGTTTTGCCGATTAAATTCAAGTGGGTCTTAATTGCTTTATAATTTCATTTCCCATTACATTCTTGAGAGTTATTATTTTATTTATTTGATCGAGTGGCTATTATTGAGCGTATTTGATTTGTTGTTTTCTTTTGGGCCCAGACACGACTTTCACGAGTGTTCTGTACGCGGTAATTGTGAGACGATTCCCCAAGTACGTCATAAGGTAGCTAAATACTCTCTCTCCCTCACCCCCCCTCCCACTTTCACGCGTTCTGTACACAACTTGTAAGGGTACACATTGCGGGGTGAGAAGTGTGGTTCCGGACGAATAGGTCTGCAGCTATTTAGTGGCTACGCCACCGGGAGAACACAGAACGAGAAGGGAAAACCACTGACGACGGCAGTAGGGTGGGGGAAGACGAAGTTAGATCGTAGAAAGCAACTGAAACTTGAAATCAATCAATCGAAGGCCCAAGTTTTGTGATCACGCCAAAGGTTTGAATAATAGAGCTCCTTAGTTTCGTTAATTGCGGAGTTCTCGGAAGTTGGCTCGTTGGCTCCTGTTGATTTTAAATCGTTTTCGCCTTTGATTTTTAATCGATCACTTTAACCGTCTCTTTCAATCAGCTGAGCAATTTTCGAACTTCGCCACTTCCGGCCTCGTCACTTTCTTCGGCTTGCGGCCTATAATTATACGTGTAGCTCCCCAACCGTTGCCGTCATAATTGGAAGTTCTTTTCAACCGTTGGCTCAAACTCGCTAATTTCACTGAGCTCTTGGAATGGGAATGACGTAAAGGTTTGTTGGCCAAGTTTGTGAAAGGCGGTCTCAATCGTTTCTTGTTCGGAAAACGAACCCAAAGTAGCTGCTTTGAAGTGTCTGGTAATACGCTACGTTTCATTAAATCTCCTTCAAGATGCATAATTTTTACTTTCCTTGGCTCTACGAAGTAGAAAGGAAAGTTATGTAATCGGCTGAAAGAAAAATTTTGAGTTTTCTTCAGATCTTTACGTTTCAGACCCTCCTGAGTCTGAAAAATACTATTTGGGAAAATGGTCTGTGGGTCTGTGAACGATTTTTAGAGAGAACCACCGTACCAAATCGGCTCAAACTTGATATCTCATCCGCAGGTCACCACGGGACGCAAATCTAAGGTTATGAACCAAATCCACTGAAAGTTAACTATAGTTATCATAGTGATCAAAACACTAAATTTTTTTCTCAAAAACGGCTGTAACGATTTAGATTAAATTTTTTATATTGGTAGCTCTTAATAAGATAATTATACCATAAAATTCCCATTTGTGGGAAAATGACGAGAGCAGCACAATAAATTACCAAAACTTTCGACCAAAAGCGATTTTCGCGCAGTTTTTGCCTTATAAACTCCGCTGGAATTCTTGTAGAATGTTAAAAAAATTCAGTATTGTAGTCCAATTATATACCTAAAAGGTGAGTGTTTGAAAACGCTCATGAGATACATGGGGCTCACTCCAGAAATTCCTGAATTTCAACTACTGCCGTTTCGCTTACTACCAGTTCTAACAATTATTACCCAATTGCTCTGCAAAAGTAATTACTATCTTCTTCAAAAAATTCGTGTTTACAGCCTCATTAATTACCTGCGTACCAATTGCTCAATAATGGTCCTGGAATGAGTACGAGCAGCACAATAAATTCCAGAACTGTAGGCGCTACCGTTTCCTGCTGCTGTGACGTGTTGTTTGGCCAAGTTCAAAGGCCATGTACAAAGTGAATTAACGTAGAGCTAAGGAAAGTTGTGTGTTGCAACGCACCAGATATTTTAAAGGATCGAATCACCTGTCTGGTGGTGGGGGTCCCTGGGCATAATTTTTACAGACGCGTAGCTTCAACGCTCCTTCTACGTTGTACCCACCATTTTTGTTGTCCTATGACGATTCTCATGTTGTGCCTCTAAGTTCAAGATTAAATTACATTAAACTGTACGTGTAAGTTCAAATAGCCTCATCCTGAAAACACCCGCGTGTCTATGTCTCAATGTGAGGCGTCCACGGGCAAAAATCATTTTGAAAACATCGTTAATCTACGAACATTTTAAACGACATCTCGATGTTTTATGTTAGTGACCGGCTGCTCCTACTTTTCGCGTTCATTCAGTGAAGAATTTCGTTACCCACACCGGCGATGGCACAACTCACCCAAAATATTATTCCACGCGTGCCCCATCGTGCATTCCTCCAATGCTGTCTTATTATTTCTATTATAAATAATTTGAGCTATTCATGTGTAAATAATGAAGGGTTGTCAAGTAGAACCCCCACATAGTTTAAATTATCATAGCGGCACAAATAAATCACATCGCACGTTCGTTTTTCCGTAATGATTGTGAAATAAACCTAAACTGCAGCATAGACAACAATTATTGATCACAACAACTCGTTAAACCATCCACAAAGTTTATTGTAAAGACAGTTAAGAAAATTAGTTATCCCCTGAATCCGAATAGTTAAGCAAACCTATAATAACTTTCCTATTATTTATACGATTAATGTTTGAATGCTGGAAGATTGTTCACAAGTTTCAGAGGAAGTGGATGAGTGGTGAAATAAACTGAATAAATCGATGAACCAATCAATCCGCGAAACGGCAGTTAATGCGGCGGTATAAATCCAAAGCGAGAACTCACGCCCTCAGTAAAGGGCAAAGGGTATTGGTGCCATAATTTAGCTCTCACGTTTCTTTCCATTTTCACGAGGTTTTCAAAAGATTTGACTGAGTTCGCGGAACCATAGGAAACTAGACGCTCTAGGAAGTTCTGTGTGTAAATCATGAGGGAAGCCATTTGAAAAGCTTTAAATAAAACGTATAGCGTGAATGTCTTATGGTAATATTTCGGTAGTTTTGTAGCACGTTATTTCTAAAGAATAACTCGTTCCGTACAAAAATCGAAATACCCGACCGGCCAGCGTTTAGTCTTTTCCTAGTTCCGCTCTATGAATAGTCTCCACAAAATGGGAGCTTCACGATTTCTCGCGAAGAGAAGGGCGAATAGAGGGGAGTCGTGTATCTCGTCAAAAGCAAGCGAAACCCCCTCAGTCTCTCGAAAATCGTTGCTACTATGGAGCTCTCGTCTACCCAATTATCAGCCTCTTTCATTCCGTGCGTTCATGTTCCATTGGCGTTACTCTCGCCAGAGTTCAAAGATGGTCTAGCGATTGGGAGGGTCATCGCCGCCACCGGTGACTCAACTTCCCTGACATGAAACGTGGGAGCGTTACGTTAAACGTGCATTGAGACTATCTGGACAAAAGTTGGTTTCCATCAGTGAGATGGGGTGAGGGGGGTATTTGCTCGACTTGATTCACCGAGCGCCTATCCGCTAACCACCACAATTCCTCCAATAGCGAACCTGCGTCTCTTCAGCAAATGAGACAGCCACCTCTGAACTTTGAACGGCTATCGTGTTTGAGGCAAGATATCAGACTGCAACGCCGCCCTACGAAGAATAGGTTGCCAGTAGCAGCGTCGTCGGTGGATTTTCAATCACCCTCATTTACATCCTCTTCGAAAAGGAAACAATAAACTGAATTTAATGTTCCTGCATCGTCTCATCGCATAAATCCCAATAACTTTCACCTCTACATAATCTCATCCGCATCAATAAGTCTAAACATCAATAACCGTCACTGCTTCTGTTGAGACAAACGCAAGTCCCCCAGTTCCTTGAAGCGGTGGAAGTCACTCGTTTAATGCAAATTTAAAAAATCTCCTGATTTTGAGGCGATTCGCTGGAAGCGAGGCTGAAGGTCTCACACGTACTGAATTTACTTTGGTTCGTCGTACTACTTTACTAAACCAGCACAATTGAGCTATAGCTACAAGGCGATAAGATAACTCCATTCGACAAGCCAAACTTAATGATAAGAGAAAACTTTTCCAGCATAACAAAACAATGATATTCAAATATATACGAAATAAATGGATGCGGATCTGTAAGGAAGTAAGGATTCGGTCAATAATGAACATATTGAAGTTTTGTACCAGAAACTTCAAGTCACATCATAAGCTGAAACTGGAGCTTATGCGAAAACTACTTGTGTCTTATAAATTAACAAAACAGTTCGGGCTTATTGTATTCGTACAACTCACTATGAACCCCTGTACTTCAAGAATTGTGCAAGCTGTGTACATGACAAGAGTAGAAGAGGGGGGGGGGTCCTTCCAAACAAGGGGAATTCCCAAGGAGTTAATTGGGGGTTTTCTCGGAAAAGGAGGCAAATTAAAATACACTCCCGTGAAGACGTTCAAGCGGCTGAATTATATGAAGACTACGGACTAAAGACGAGAAAAGAACCCTGCAAATAATTACACAACGGTTTATTATTCTCTCGAACAGCTTGGCCTAGTCTCACAGCTCCGAGACCCATCCAATTCGATTCAGCGTCTAAAAATACCCAGAAAACGATACCAAACGGCGTATTTACGTTAAAACTGCCAAAATTGCGGTTTTGTTCGTTTTTACACCAATTTACTGCCTATATCAACCATGGGCTTCGTCCGATCCGATTGCTAGGAGGTGTTAGCTTCCCCAAAGATTGGGAACCCTTGAGGGAATCGATACCTCTTTGGGATCATTAAATTTGAAATCAGTGGAGAAATAATTGAGTTGAAATGTCTAAACTCGTTAGAGCTTTTTTTTATAGAAAAATGTTGGGTGATAAATATATTTAGTTTTGAACCGATTTCGCCCGTCTCCTTATTTAAGCGTTCTCTGTAAGCGTAAATTCGTTTCCAACGCTATTTTTTGGAGTCACAAGACATTAAACAGTAAAAACCTGACGAAAACTCTTCTTACTTCATGGACGACTTCACGCGAAGACAAGCGAGCATTATTGAGCTTTTCAGACGTTCACACTAATTTGAGTTGAACGTTAGGTTGAATTTTGACGGTTACAGAGAAAATTGGCGGATTTCCAAATTCAAATTTGAGCAGTTGATTCTCAACTATGGAGCTTTCGTGGAAGGTTACGAAAAATAATTGTTTTCGCACATGCGCCAAGGGGCGCATGTTAACCTGCCCTGTGGAGGTGTTGTATTCTGAATGGTTCCCTCAACTTCGTACCAAACTAGTGCATAATTGTGTTTATTCAGTGCTTTATCTCGACAATCAGTCCCCCAAAAAAACGACAAACGTCTAAATTTTACAGTATCGCTTTCGCTTACAGCCTCAGCTGAAGGTCAACCCGAACAGGAAGAATCGAGTTCACTCTCCGCTTGGCATCGTACATCCCACTTCCAACGAACTTTCCTAAAGCCATCTTCGGAAGTACGTGCCCCGTTTGCCTGGAAGTGGGGAGCTGGACCCGATGGACGGACTACCGGACTGGCCAAGGTTGTGGCGAAGAGAAGGGGGATTCGTCACTCCCACCGTTGGCGTGGGAGGTACCTGTCTCCGACTGGACCTTCTCGTGTCCTCCCAGACAATACAACGGCAAGGCGCCATTATTTTTTGTTTGTTCCCCGAACTGATTTTTTTCTCGTTAAATAACGTACGTCTATTTTTGAGAGGAACTCCGACGAGTAATTCGTTTCACCTGTTCGCCAACTAAACGAAGTAGACGATTTCCGTGCAACTATCACGACAATTTGATCTAAACTTAGCATTTTAGAGTATCGTTTCGTGGGCCAGTCACAAGCTCCTAAAATGTAAATTGCGTTACTTTGCTCAAAGAGAGTACCCAATGACCCAACGATTTCCAGTAAACTAAAGCGCATTACAAGGACGAATAACTATCCTTCGTTTCGCATAAACACTTCAGTGAAACATCTTCAGCCGACCGAAAAGTGGGTTTGATAATAAAATAACATGTTTAAGTGCAGCAGTGACTCGTGCGATAACAATTCTTTTCGCATATTCAGTTCTCGTGCGGAAACGGAGACAACTTAAACGTGACCGGGACATTCAAATCCAAATCAGAGCCATAGGGCAAGACACCGACTTCGAACTGCGATGATGTTAATTGGTGACGACGTTGGTTGAAGCGAAGCAGGTTGACGTCTGTTGTGCTGATTAAGAAGCCGTTAACTAACGAACCGCTGACGGACTCGTTCCGAGAGATTCCATTCAACCGAAACGAAATAAAGAACCTTGGAACGGGGCGTTCCAGTCCTCCGCGAAATTCGAAACATCCTCAGCCTTGGAAATTTCGGTAGGTGTCGGAGAGAATGCTCTTTCGCTCTTTTGAAATTCAGTGACGACCAGATAAGATGACGCGAGAGGGCCCGTAAAAAGTGATTGTTTTTGAGGGAGCGACAGTCGGATCGCCAGCAAGGAGCCCGCTGACAGGGTTTGATAATACCTCGCTGCTTCTGGGAACCCCAACGTTCTATCGGTCGTATCTGCAGTTCATTGTCCGAAAGGCTTACCTCAAGACTATATCGAGTCTCACTGCTTCCTGTTCAAAATTAGACTAGTCTTCTATTGTTGAAGATGGGCGACAAAATCTGTAGGGGGGGTTGATGTCGACGATGCGAGCTCCTACAACGACCACCACTTGCCTCGCTCCTGTTTTCGCTATTCAATTTACCTCCGCTAATGTGCCTTTCTTTTCCACCTTCTTCCTTCGATCGTACAACCTGTGTTTTCCTGGCAATGCGAGACAAACCAACCAACGGCGAAGAATGACGAACCCCCCCCCCCATCCTTGAATGGCGAATGCTTACAAGTAGCGCGATTGAGTTATTAAGAAATCCACTTCAAATTGTACTACTCCCCGCATCGCGGAATTGAGTCATCAAGGAATACGTTCAATACCCTACAAAATCTCGACATACCAATATATTTTTTATCTTTCGTTTCGTCGTGAGTTCTAAAAACTCCGATGGGGCTTCATCAAACTCTCCGCTTCATCGTGGCATTTAAAAATTGAGCGGAATAAAAATACAAAAAGTGAAAACGATGATGTCTCCACAGTGGACTAAATTATACACGCGCTGTTAGTCTCATTCCATTGAAAATAGCAACATATCCCAAAATAGAACACCACTTGTCATTTTCAGTCACGTCGAAGGTTTAAATGAATGTTTAAAATTTTCAAAATCGAATTTAAACCACTCTGTGCTGATTAACAAACTAAAATTAGGGGATCAGAACAATTATTTTTATGGTAATCAAAACCTGTCTCTAAACATCTGGTGCGGCGCATCACACTTGTGATGGCTTTCCTCAGCGCGGGTAAATTTTTATCGCTCTAGCAACTGATCCAATCTTTTTTTTCCACTCAATTCGTACGAACTAGGTAAAAAAAGATCTGAAGAGAACTTAACGCTATGCGTGGCAACTCGAGGCGCTTAATAAGCTACTGCAACATATACCACGACCTTCGTTTAAGAATCAAAGTATAGGCAATTGATGGGACCATGAAAGTGAAGGTTCGTGGTAACTGTTCTGAAATTATCCTCGAAAAACGACAATAAAAATGAATAACTATCCCTGCTTTGGAAGACAGTGCGAAAAAAGTCAAGGAACAAAACGACGTTAATTGCAATCCCTGAATCTAGCTCTTGATTGTCTAACGGCCACTATTCAACTCTCATTTTATTATTAGCTTGTTCGACTACAGCCCCATTTTCTAGGGAACGCTAGTGCCATGTGATCAAGAACAATCGCGTTCTCAGTGACAAAACGGAATTTTTTGAACTGTGAAAATCTGAAGAAAACTGAAAATGTTTTTTCAGCCGAGTACGTAACTTTTCTTCCTACTTGGTAGGGCTGAGGGGTTTAAGATTAAGAGTAAAATCGTATAGAAAATCCACTAAAACGTTCGGCGCTCAAAATACTATGCAACGAATTTTAGGAGTTAATTTTATCAAGCACAAAGTAAAGTTATTGACCTGCAAAAAGCAGCGCATAAAATAATTTTTTTTAACTGACTTTTTCTCCGGCTCGAATCGGTTGTAAAAAAAAAACGCTAGACGAGATCACTGAATGATATGCTTAGGATAGCCGTGATTACGCTGAGATTAAGCCATATCGAGAAGGCAGTGGATTAATGAGGTGCCCTTCCCGTAAACACGTGTCGTGTAAACGTTAACGGCACCGTAACCGTACATCCCGTAGATGCCCAACCCTCAACGATCCAGAATTGACCGAATTATTGTTCCTAATAATTGTCAGAAGCCAAAGTGGCCGCATTCACTTCAGCCGTGAGGAGCGTACAGTGAAAATACGCGTACTCCTGCTGCAAGAGCTGCAGGAAAAACCAAATTAGTACGGGAGAATTCTTTGCGCGAACAGGAAAAATTGGAAGTGGTACGAGAAAATGAGAGGTGAATAAGAAATAATAAAAACCGAAATTGAGAGGTGACAACTTTTACAAGCAAGGAACTTTAACGAGGAAGGGAGAAATTATCTTGTTTAATACACTAACATGAGCGTAAAAGTGTGTTATTATTTCACATTTTCTCCCTATCCGCTTTTAAATTCACCGAGGTAAGCCATTTGCGTTTGGGTTTTCTGACGGCGATATGACGTCTAGAGTGTTTTACTTTCCTTGGCTCTACGAAGTAGAAAGGAAAGTTATGTAACCGGCTGAAAAAAAAATTTTGAGTTCTCTTCAGATCTTTACGTTTCAGACCCCCCTGAGTCCGAAAAACACTATTTGGGAAAATGGTCTGTGTGTAAGTGTGTGTGTGTGTGTGTGTGTATGTGTGTCTGTGAACGATTTTAAGAGAAAACGACCGTATCCACTCAAACTTGATATCTAGCCTGCAAGTTACCATGGAACACCAAAATAAGGGTTTGAACAAAATCCACCGAAATTTAACTATAGTTATCATAGTGATCAAAACACCAAATTTTTTTTTCTCAAAAACAGCTCTAACGATTTTGATTAAATTTTTTATATTGGTAGCTCCCAATATGGCAACTATACCATTAAATTCCCTTTCGTGGGAAAATGACGAGAGCAGCACAATAAATTATCAAAACTTTCGACAAAATCTATTATAGCGCGGTTTTTAGAGAAAACAACCGTACCAAATCAGCTGAAACTTGATGTTTAGCCTACAGGTTACCATGGGACGCCAAAATAAGGGTATGGACAAAATCTACCGAAAGTTAACTATAATTATCATAGTGATCAAAACACCAACTTTTTTTTCTCAAAAACAGCTGGAACGATTTTGATTAAATTTTTTACGTAGATAGTTCTCAATAAGACAATTATACCATAAAATTCCCATTAGTGGTAAAATGACGAGAGCAGCACAATCAATTATCAACATTTTCGACGAAAAGCGTTGTTAGCGCAGTTATTTCCTTATAAAGTCCGCTGGAATTTTCGTAGACTGTTAAACAAAATTGGTATTGTAGTCCAATCCAGTACCTAAAGGGTGAGTATTTAAAAACGCTCATGAAATACATGGGGGTCACTCCAGAAATTCCTGAATTTCAACTACTGCCGTTTCGCTTACTACCAGTTCTACCCGTTTTTATCCAATAATTCTGCAAAAGTAATTACTATCCTTCTTCAAAAATTTTTTGTTTACAGCTCCATTAATTTTCTGTGTACCAATGGCTCAATAACGATGTTGCAATGAGTACGAGCAGCACAATAAAATCTGGAACTTTAAGCGCCACCGCTTGCTGCTACCGTAAAGAGTTGTTTGACCAAGTTCAAATTAACTGAGTGATAAATGAATTGATTAAATAGAATTAGCCATGTGAAAAGTGAATTGTTGTAGAGCTAAGGAATGTTGTGTGTTGCAACGCACCAGATATTTTTTCTAAAACTGCTCAACACACATTTTAAGTTACTTTTGTTCGCAACAGAATTTAAATCCATATATTTTGACGTCGTCGGAACGCTCTCGTGTCCATCTGAGGCGCCGGGTGAGATGACGATAACCTAACATATTAGATTATCATCGTAGTTGAAAAGCAACTACAATAACTGTTCACTTGTAAACAGCATCTTCGTTTATTATTTCAAAACATACGTAAATTATTCACAATAATAGAAGAGAATACTCTATGGAGCACGGTAATGGTGGACGAATATCAGAATATGATAAAGAAAGATGAGAGCTAACCGGACCTAACCGCCCAATTTTTTGGGGGTTAGCGCTCGGACGCTTGCGCTGGAGGCGGTTAGGCACTGTTAATCGAGTCTAAACGGGATCAACAGTTGATGAAAACTGGCCCTAAACGTTGCACTGTCGCAGTTGCCGTTGAAGTTAAAAACAAAAGAGAAACCAGCTCCGGTTTTTAGAGTTGGAGGTCAGAATTGGGTCGAGGAACGTTCGTTTTTCAAATAAATTTGATGCGACGCATCACACAACTGTCCTCATTTCTGCGCAAAATCGGCAGTTTTTATCGCTTCACGAGCTAATACAATCAGGTTTTCATCTGTATCGCTTGAACCTGTTAAAACGTGTTGCTCAATAACAAAACTGGTACTCCAATGTGTAATCAGACTTTAATGGACAATTTCGCGTTTATTGTTTTGAAATTAAATTGCAGTTCCAATTCCGGATGTCGCGATGAGCTGTTACTAGTTATTTTATACCGACATTGAACTTCCAAGCAGCTTTGTTGTTTTTATGAGAACGCTACTCGCACGTAAGCGGGACTAGTAAAAAAACTCTCGTTCGCGCGACATTGGCGTCTCCCGGGCTTGCCCTACTAAGGACTACTTGCAATAACATCCAGAAGATGGCCTTTGAATGTTAATAGTTAATAGCTACGTATTCGCGGAGGCTAACCCGCTCTTTCGAAACCACCCGGAAGTAGTAGTTTCGAAAACGCGGCCGTGTCCCTTTCAGCCCTGTTCAACATCTCCGATTTGTTAAATTTGAAATTAAGTGGTCGCCCTTGCGTCAATATTCAACTGCAAAACTCCTTCCAATCTTTTCTCTTTCCTTTCCCTTCCTTCCTCGATTAATTTAATTTCTCGTAACCAACTCTAATTATACCGTAGCAATTAATTCAATTATTTACTGTGCTCACTTTACTCACCACTTCCCCAAGAAATCGTGTTGGCGTTTCAAATGTTTAGTAAAATTGTTGGAGCCGCTTTTGATTTGGCGTTCCACGTTGATGCGCGGGCTGAGTACAAAATTTCAGCTGATTTGGTAGAGGCGCTCTTTAATGATCGCGTTAGCGCAACACATTAGCGAAGACACCATTTTCACCAACGTTATTTATGCACATAAAATGTGAAGATCTGAAGGAAGCTGCAACTTTTTTGTCAACCGATTACGTAACTTTCCTATTTCGTGGGGCTAAGACAAGTAAAAAAGACATGAAAAGCAACCACGTGTTCGCTCTTTCACAGTTGTCAAGCTCTTTTTCCCTTCACTTCTCATTAGAAGCGGTGCAGATCTTGGCGAGAGCGGTGCTCTGATAAAAACAATTCCTTAGCTCTTCCTCGCTCGTTCCAATTCTTTCCACTTCATCTTGAAGCCCTCGCTTCCCTCCTCGGCACTTGCCAGCCTCATCCCTTTCCTTCGCATCCTCCACCACTTCATCCCCCCAACCATTTCAAACTATTAATTAAGAAGAGTGCCTTCCTCGCCTCCCTCCGCCTCTAACTGGATAGTCGAATAAAAGTGAGGGAAGGTGGACGGAGGGAAGAAAAGGTTGTTAGAGCTCTTAGCTGAGAAGTGAGAAGGAAGGAAAAGACAGAAAACCAACTGTTTTCTTAATCTTCAGAATCTAAGCTCCCATTCTCTCAAACTCCACCGTCGTCCTTCCTTCACTCATCTTTCCGGTCCAATTCTGAGCGGCACTCGTCTTTTTCGAAGCCCTCGCCATGACATTTTTCTAAAAGGCTCTACAAGCGTAAAACAGGTCCGGTTGTTTCAATCTGAGTTTCCACTAGCCTACGAAGATGGTTTTAACCAACAACGAAGTAGATGACGCTAAGAAATTTGGGCAAATTTGGCTGTTTGCAAAGCCCATAATCGTTTTCCTGTTTGAATGGTGGAGGCGCCTGACTTGCCAACCAGTTTCCAACTACGGGTTCGTCACTTCTCAAATTAATTTTTATTTACCCCTAAAAATCAATCGCATAGCCAATTCAGCATCCTCTTAAGGTAGTTTCCTCTTTCTACATACAATTTCAGCTGCTCAAACTCTGCTTTTCACGTTGGGATGCTGCGCACTGGATTTTAACCAAATTCTTGCCAATCCTTCAAATTACGATTTCAAGTCGTCAATGTTTTTTCACGGCTACGGACGGACGAGTCTGTCGTTGGACCGTATTCACTTTCTTCCGTGATTTTTCATTTACGAATACCTGACTTGTTCTCCTCAAATACCTCTGTGGCAGTTCGGTGAACGGAGATGTGGGCCAATCAAACAAAACGACGTTTATTTAAACACTTTTTGGACCTAACGATTTCTATCAAACTCACAGAGTATTTTCATTATTAATAACCGAAATGGTCCCATAATCTTGTTTTCGGGTGTCTACTAGCAACAAGTGCTAGAAAATATAACGGGCAATGAGAAACGTAGAAACATCAAATATCATCACCTGAGTGGTGCGTGTCCGCTACGGCAGGGCCATCTTCGTCGAAAGAAAGTACAGCGCTCGTATGGTTGCTATGAACCAAACATTTTTTTCAGGTTCGTGACTATAACCTGCTGAACAGCCCCCCCTACTCTATGACTGTTGTTAATGGAGCGACAAAATCTCTTTAGTGCGACGTCAGGGAAGGGTCGTCATGGGAATGCAGATGTAGGAGCAGAAGTGGTTCTGAAATTACGCACATTACGCGTTTTATAAGCGAAATAAATTTTTCAAAACCACCTGTCAAATGTTGGTTCGCTAGAGCTCGTGGCGGATTTCCATTTTGAATTTAAGCTCCTCGATTTATTTGTCGTCGTTACTGCTCCGGAGAATGAAGAACGCCGCCAGTGTCGTTCGTATCGTCACAGATTTGAACTCCTCCATAATTCAGATCGCCCTCGTTATGTTAAATCAAGCGGACCGGGAGTCTGCTGCAAAAACTGCTTTGTGGCAGTTGAGCGGTCTGATGCCAACGTTAAATGAAAACTTGTTCTTTGAAAGAAGTTTCGCCCTGCGGTTTCTCAGTTTTACGGCTCGTTCTGGTGAATAGCGTCTCACAGAAGACTCAGCTTCGATTGAATGACATGTCAACTCTCTATTGAGTTCGCGACCTCCTCCGCCGTTGCGCACCTACCAAACTACCAACTTTGCACCGCCGACCTCCCCCCCCACCACACGCCCTCTACATCACCCTTCTACCACAGCAGCAATCATTTGGTGTAAGTTTACTCGTTATGAAACGACCCGCTGCTATTTCGTCGATTCCTCAGTTGAGGCTCCTCGATTCGACTAGTTCAAAACAATTTTTCCCTTTTTTTCTATAAAAACAAGAGCCACAACAACAGCCAATTAAATTAAAACGTAGAGCTCACGGACTAGTTTTCATTCTTTTATATTCAGCTTCTCTTTCTACACCCCCTCACTCTCTTCATTGATTCACAAGTAGATGAGGGGGGGGGGGCAGGTAACAGGGACATTACTCGAGTCGAAAGGTTTTCCGAGGTTTTCAAGCCCTTTATTAATTTAGTTGCGTCTCTCGCTCCTGCAGTTATAATCTGAAGATGAAAGGGCAGACGAAGAGGAGGCAGTGCAACGAGAAGCTCGAGCCTGATTACTCAACGGCTTCTTTGCAAATTCAAATAGCTATTCCGTTGCTAACTACCTTCGGTAGAGACCGATGTGAACTTCCTCCGCGCCGTCACTCTTCTCAAGAGAGAAAAAAAAAGCTACCCTTTTTCTTCATTTCGTTCTCGAAACGTCCGCAGAAACTCGAAGTTTTATCGCGTCATTGATTGACTTTTTAGTGAGGCCCTCAGACGCTGATTTCGACCAGTTTGTTCCAATGGCGCTGATTAGTTGCAACTGTTATTCACAAGACTACATTTTCACTTTGGGCGGAAGGGTTTTGGGAACATCAATCCTATGGCCCCCACTCGTCGCTAGAAGTGCACACGTTTTATCAAATGAGAAAATCATTAGTGGGCGGCGAAGGAAAATGGTATCAATGTACTAACAACATTTCAGTGTGGTGAGTGGTTGAGACGGTGAAACAAAAAGTATACCGTTATCTCATACCTTCTAAGTACCTTGCAGGGTCCACTTTATTTTGCCTCTCAATTAATTTTTATCGGCATTATCCGACGCTATAATATTTTATGTTTTTTCTGAAATCAGTCACAAATTGAAATGATGCACATCATGTGCTAATTATCGAAAGCGTTATACCCTACAACGCTTAACAATAACAGGTAAACCGTGCTGTACTACAACGTAGAAAGTAGAATTGATAACCTAACTGGGAATAGAGTGGAGAGCATTCACCTGTAAATAAAAAGTTACGCTCATCAGCAGATACACTACTCTGCGATTACAGCAACACTGAACCATTTCACACATTCGCAACGTGCTTTTCTTTTGATTTGAATTACAGTTGAGTTTTAAATTTGTTTTCGCGGCAGTATAACGCTGTGCGACGTAGAAATGCTATTGAAATATGATGATATTGTTAACAAATATGCCCTTAACTCGTTTGCGATGGCACGATTTAAAATGAATAGGTAATTCTATTTAATCGATTCATTTATCACTCAGTTCCTTTGAACTTGGTCAAACAACACTTCACAGCAGCAGGAGGCGGTTGCGCTTACAGTTCCAGAATTTATTGCGCTGCTCGTACTCATTCCAGAACCATTACTGAGCATCTGGTATACAGATAATTAATGAGGCTGTAAATAAAAATTTTTTGAAGGAGGATAGTAATCACTTTTGCAGAGTTATTGGGTAAAAACGATTAGAACTGGTATTAAGCGAAACGGCGGTAGTTGAAATTCAGGAATTTCTGGAGTGAGCCCCATGTATTTCATGAGCGTTTTTAAACACTCACCCTATAGGTATTGGATTGGACTACAACACGATTTTTTTTTTTAACATTCTAGTAACATTCCAGCGGGGATTAAAAGGAAAAAACCACGGCAAAAACGCTTTTCGTCGAAAATTTTGATAATTTATTGTGCTGCTCTCGTCATTTTCCCACAAATGGGACTTTCATGGTATAATTGCCTTATCAAGAGCTACCAATATAAAAAATTTAATCAAAATCGTTAGAGCAGTTTTTGAGAAAAAAAAATTTGGTGTTTTGATCACTATGATAACTATAGTTGTATTTCGATGGATTTTGTTCATACCCTTATTTCGGCGTTCCATGGTAACCTGTTGGCGAGATATCAAGTTTGAGCTGTTTTGATACGGTGGTTTTTTCTAAAAACCGTTCACAGACACACACACACACAGACCATTTTCCCAAATAGTGTTTTTCGGACTCAGGGGGGTCTGAAACGTAAAGATCTGAAGAGAACTCAAATTTTTTTTTTTCAGCCGATTACATAACTTTCCTTTCTACTTTGTAGAGCCGTTTTTGAGAAAAAAAAATTTGGTGTTTTGATCACAATGATAACTATAGTTATATTTCGGTGGATTTTGTTCATACCCTTATTTTGGCGTCCCATGGTAACCTGATGGTGAGCTATCATGTACTTAATATCAAAGTAAAAAATGTTTCACGGCGGTCATAGTGCGCTTACGGCCTTTTTATAACAACTGAAGCAGCCCCAACATTAACTTTCTTCAATGCAAAGTGTAACATAAGTTGAGTAGGAAGCTGAAACCGACAAAAATCGGCAGTTTTCGACTTATTTTTCCGAAAATAGCTTCAACGATTTTGATTTGACTTATAGCATTATGCTCCGCTAATTTGAACTTTATTAAAGTTAACGTACCTGTTAGGTGAGTCCGTCTCCTCTGGCTGGTGAGTTACTGTGGGCAAGCGCTTTCGATGTAAAGACATCATCGTCTGGCCGTTAAGTCAGTTCTCCTCACTGTACTGGCTTAACGGCCAGACGATGATGTCTTTACATTGAAAGCGCTGCACTGCTGCAACTCACCAGCCAGAGGAGACGGACTCACCTAACAGGTACGTTAACTTTAGTAATTTGCCTACTGGCGGACACAACCCAATTTCTTTAATACTTGAACTTTATCTTTCGTGCTCCACAAACAGCACTGTCAAAACAATTGACTAACCATATTTAATTAACGTGCAAAATGAGGGTTTTGCAACTTAGTCAAGGAACGGGGTTGTCGTGTTCCATGAATACTATCCCGCTACGGAACACGGATGCTAAAAGGAAAATGAACTCATAATCGAGAGATTCTTGTCTTACTTCAAGGCGCAAGGGTTTATTTGAATAGCTGTTGCTGTTAGAACACGTTCACTTGGTTGGGGTAGATGTACTTAACTTGTGGCTGAATATAATGAAGTTTAAACGATCGCGCGGACTTTCCTTCGCAGTTGAAAATTTCACATTGCCCACTGGGAGCGGTTAAACAATGAACAAAATTTGATAAATGAAAAGAAATAACAAAAACTTACCCTGAACGTGGTACTTGAAGATAGTCGTGGCGTTGGCCGTAAAAGGAACTATCGGTCACCAACAGGGATCGCCCCTTCTGAAACAATGACAAAAACGTCAGATTTATAGAAGACTTGTTCGGAGTCACAACATTTAAGTGTGAGTTCGAAGAAAAGAAGATAACGCGCGAGTGGAGCGAAGATGTGAAGGGGTCTATCAAGTAAGCGGGATGGCGCATCCCTCGAGATATCGGGAGTAGTCACTGAGATAAATACTTCTCCTGTCTACATCCTCGAGTGATATTCGTAAGGACGCCAACTTGGTCTATCGACTTCCGGGACTGATCCGCCAGAAGACGTCATGAAATCCAACGCCCCGACGTAACCAGTTAAACAGTATTGCACATTTCATAACCTTCCCATTTGCCACATTAACGAAACGCTCGCAGGAATTACCATTCAGGCACCATAGCAATAGAAAACAGTTTCAACACTTTCGTACGCTGCGTTGTCGTAAATATTTCTAAAAGCCCGTGCACTTTTCTAGTCATATCCTTACGAATCTAGTACACGGTAACGGCAGTTTACATTTTCTTCAACCTTACGGATAAAAAAAAGGGGTGTCTCGGACCATAAAATTCTAATAAAAATTTGTATTTATATTTGTACTGCCCACTGTTCTCTTCATAAAGTCTCTTCAAAGTACAATGGGAAGTTACGCCAATCGTCTTTCTAAAATTTTTTTTAGATCACTACGTTTTTAAAGGTTTCTAGGACCGAAAGCGCCCGTAGAGCAAATGGTACGGATGGTAATGGTCTTTGAATACAATTCGGCGTGTCTTGAAAAAAGGTAAGAACGATGTCGGCGAACGACAGGCGATGAAAACGGAGGGAAATTGGCGAGGGAGAGGAGCAATATCAACTCTGCGGATGATCCCACCGAACTGATCAATAAACACAACACATTTTAGAGGCGTTTTGAGCTTTAAAATTGGCGAAAACGTCAAAAAATGATATTCGTCAGTTCCTTCCGCAAATATAAGTCGAAGAAAGAAAACAAAATCAACTTTGTACCAGAAAAACGATTTTTTCTTCATGCTTCCGAGCTTCTGGGAGAGAAGTATGTCGGAATCATCCCAACATATCCCATTGAGAGAAATGAGAGTCGGTTTTGTCCGAGTAGTCGCTTAAAAATCCCCGTATTTATTTTGTAATTTTTCTAACTTTTGTTTTTATACAGGAAAACAACTAAACAAATTAAATTCATTTCATTTTTGTAAAACCTCTTAGTCTGTTCAAAGAAAACCGTGATTTACGTAACGTTAATTCTGTTGTCGCGAAAACCCAAAAATTAGTTTATTGTTTATCGTTCTTCGGGCGTGTTTTGTTGATTTCTCGGTAGATTCACATGAATTTTTGATCAATACGAAGTATTTCACAGAGTTGGAAAGTATCAGTGTTCGACTCGGTAACGCAAAAAAAAAAATCTATATCAATTCGTTCTAAACGCAGATTCTCGCCTAATAATTGACGCCATTTTTTTTCTTCCCAGTTTTGAACCATTTTGAAGTGCACCTCACGGCTTTCAGTCGTTTCGTGCCACTGTGCACCCTACTAAAAAAAAAGTTAGTGACCGTGGGTCTTTGTGTGTTTTACAAAAACTTCAAATTTCCGATTTTGATGGTTTTTAGTTTGTTCGATTTAGTTATTGGAATAGTAGTGCAACGAATCTCAGAAACCAGAGTTTCTATTCACACGAAGAGTCAGTGGAAGAGTACATGCGGCCATCGTATGCTAGTCCAACTATTTTTACTAGATTTTCATGATTTTTGTTTTTCACTATTAAAATTTACGTTAAATTGTGCAACGGACCTGGAAAATGGAGGGAAAAAGAATTGAGAGTAATGAATGACATGAAATTATTATATCTTCGCCATCGTCGACAAGTTTTGATGAAGTGCGACAGTGGGTATGTACTTAATAATGTCAGGATAAAAAGACGTAGCTGATTTTCCTTCTGTGAGGAGTACGGCATTGAATAGCTCAGAAATATCTAATATTTGGGGACTTTAGTGTAACAAAATTCAATAGAAACGCACAGGTAGGTTCCCACACGTCCTCGCAATCGTTTGTTCCTCAATTTGTGTTGCGGCTGGACGAGAGATGAGTACATTGTGTAGCGCTCTGCCACCAATCAGTCAATGGGCGCACTGTTTGCTAGTATGCTTTTAATATTGCATTTTTCAGTAAATGTGGGATACAAGGACGCCACTGAATTTTGAACATAGTGAACACGATTATAAAAACTGACGCTGGTGGTCGGTCAATTGATATTTTTACAGATCGGGAATTCAGTTAATTACGGAATTTCGACTTAGGAAACAGTTGTGGGACCAACGGGCAGCGGCTAAGATAATTTTCGAAAAGGAGGGTAGGAGGTAGGGAATTGAGCCAAACGAGCAGAGAACGTCGGCGGCAGCGGTGGTGGTGGAAGGTTTGTCGAGGGAATGGTTGACTGAACCTAGTAAGAGGGGCAGAGAACGGAGCCTTTGGTCTAATGGTTCTGTATACTTAGTTAGCAGATAATAGAATAAGTTTAGGGTAAGATAGGGAAACCTCGAGCGGTCACCTTGGAGCATAACTTGAAGGATAGCGTAGTTAGTCTGATAATTACTGCCCTGTCCTCCTCCCCTTTAAGACCTCATCCTCATCTCCTCAACTCCTTTCTCCTCGTCCCACTCCAACCAGTGAGAAGCTTCTAGTAGAGTTCCCAGGCTGAACGGTAGCTGTAAGACGAACCAACTGGTCCACGATAACATCCCATGGCTCTCAAAGGTTGCTAAAGATCTTTAATCCCCCGTCAGATACCTGAAACACTCAACTCCATTCGCAAACCTGTTTTCAACTTTCCCACTCATCATAAAACAATCTGACCTCATCTCCGCAGCCCCATTTTCTTTTTACCCTCCTTAGCCCCCTGTGAAGTGGCTATGAAAGTTAGGCTGAAAAAATTGAGTTTTTGTTTCAGATTCGTTACGTTTCAATGCCCCCGAGTTCGACAAAAACCATTTGAGAATCTGTGGCCTGTCCAATTTGTTGTGCCATTGTCTCCTGAATTCTGTGGGCCTCGTCCTCACACATTATAATATTTCTACAAAGTAGTTAAATAAATAAAAATGAGTAAAACTTAATAACTAATGTAGGGCGTCAATAAGAAATATCGTTCTCAAGTTAACTAATGAACTATTTTTTGACGTCGAGTTTCCCTCGTAAGTCAAAAGGACGGGGGGAATTGTGCCCCTTGATCATTTGCTTGACAACGAACGATTGACGACGGATGAAATCTCTGAAGTTTTGAGCGAAGATCGGAGCACCGACTGCTCGTAACAACCTCGTTACAATTCTTGTGTCTGCTTGCTGTCAACAGGGTCAATATAATCCTTCCTTTTACCTAACGACACGACACGCCAGGAGCAGCTGTCAAAAAGTGGTTTCGCTTCGAGAAATTCTCATGAAGCGGTCGGCATATTATTTTCAAGCGGATCGCAATCACTTTTCAACGTTCATTAGCTCAGCTCGAATGAATTATCGGGAATAACGCTCGTTCAGCCAGGGATGCGCATTGTTAAAGGAGCATTCGACCAAGTAAAGGGCCGGCAGCAATGAAAACGTACCCTTTGATCGTATCTCAACTCACTGGCTGATCGAGGTACATCTCGGACAAAGGAGCGTCTGAGGCTGAAAACGAGCGCGAATAACAGTAAAACGAGCGTATCATCGTCCGCGGGGGTAAGAGTGAGAGAGTGGAGGGAGGAATGAGGTGAATGGAAGGGGTCGGAGGGAGTAGGGGGAGGTTTGGAGGGAGTTAATTAGCGGTTCACACACACGCGAGATTGTGACGACGCAGAAAACGTGCTATTCTGCATCAAACACACTGAACTGCCCAAGAGGAAGAATCTTCTGCGTATCTCTTTGTCACATTTTCCTCAGCCAACGTTCCCCGGATTCGCAGAAAAAAGGAAATATAATTACTTAACGATTTTAATTCTCGCTAACAGTTTTTTTACGGGAACATCCTTCACAAGCTAGAAAAATACCGAGGTAATACGAAATACTCCAACGGCAAGAGCGCGGTTGGAAATTCAGGAATCTTATTAATTTCGTGAAGGGTAAGAAAAATAATCACCCCCCCCCTCACCCCTCCTAATAACAATCAGATTAGACTTCAACAACGTCACTTGACGCGCTATTTTTCCTTCATTTTTAGCTAAACGTTAAAAGGCTGTTGCTCATTTTGCACAGGAAAAAAAGGGGTTACGAAATGTACCAAAAACGAAGGTTCATCCGCTTTTCTCGAAATCGGTTGTGACTGTTACTATCAAACCTACAGCGAGCGTTCTAATTATTGTCAAGTTCAGTTCTCCGTGAACATTTGGCGATCGGAGGGGAAGTCTAAGACACAAAAACAAATGTTCAAACGACAGGACACTGTAAATGCTCTTCTGACAATCTGTTGCACGAGTAAAAAGGTTTCACGGAGCGTGTTCAGTCAAATTAAATCACTCACTGCAACTATCTGTTCGACATTGCGACGAAGGCCCCAGTACATACCTACGTTTTCCACTTTACTACCCATCTTCAACGAAGATTCGAAATAAAAACAATAACACAGTGAGGCTGTCGATTGACTGAACTCTTTTTGCCGAATTATATCGAAAATTGCCTAGATTAAACACACGCGGCGGGTTTAACTAATTTTGTTCTTATCAAGTTTTGAGCGGATCTGCAGCTCCTGCGGATCAGTAGCGTGACGTTGAATTGATGTAGGGGGTATGAAACTTATCCCGCCGCGAATGTTTTCGCATTACGCTCACCGAAGCGCGAGGAAAGTATTGAAATCGTGTATAAATATCTGGTGCGTTGCAACACACAACTTTCCTTAGCTCTACGTCAATTCACTTTGTACATGGCTAATTCTATTTAATCAATCCATTTATCACTCAGTTAATTTGAACTTGGTCAAACAACGCTTTACGGCAGCAGGAAGCGGTAGCGATTACAGTTGAAGAATTTATTGTGCTGCTCGTACTCATTCCAGGACCATTATTGAGCAAATGGTTCCCAGAAAATTAATGAGGCTGTAAACACAGATTTTTTGAAGGAGGATAGTAATCACTTTTGCAGAGTTAATGGGTAATAACTGTTAGAACTGGTATTAAGCGAAACGGCGGTAGTTGAAATTCAGGAATTTCTGAAGTGAGCCTCATGTACCTCATGAGCGTTTTTAAACACTCACACTTTAAGTACTGGATTGGACTACAATACCAATTTTCTTTAACTTTCTACTAACATCCCAGCGGAGTTAATAAGGAAAACAACTGCGCAAAAAACGCTTTTGGTCGAAACTTTTGATAATTTATTGTGCTGCTCTCGTCATTTTCCCACGAATGTGAATTTTTTTAGTATCATTGCCTTATTGAGAGCTATCAATATACGGAATGTAATTAAAATCGTTAGAGCCGTTTTTGAGAAAAAAAATGTGCTGTTTTGATCATTATGACGACTATAGTTAACTGTCGATGGATTTTGCCCATACCCTCATTATTGCGTCCCATGGTAACCGGTAGGCTAGACATCAAGTTTCAGCTGATTTGGTACGGTGGTTTTCTCTAAAAACTGCGCTAAAATCGATTTCGTCGAAAGTTTTGGTAATTTATTGTGCTGCTCTAGTCATTTTCCCACGAATGGAAATTTTATGGTATAATTGCCTTATTGAGAGCTATCAATATAAAAAATTTAATCAAAATCGTTAGAGCCATTTTTGAGAAAAAAAATATTTGGTGTTTTGATCACTATGATAACTATAGTCAACTTTCGGTGGATTTTGTTCATACCCTTATTTTGGCGTCCCATGATGATCTGCGGGCGAGATATGAAGTTTGAGCTGATTTGGTACGGTGGTATTCTCCAAAAATCGTATACAGACACACAGACACACATACACACAGACCATTTTCCCAAATAGTGTTTTTCGGACTCAGGAGGGTCTGAAACGTAAAGATCTGAAGAGAACTCAAAATTTTTTTTTCAGCCGATTACATAACTTTCCTTTCTACTTCGTAGAGCCAAGGAAAGTAAAAAACTCCGGAGTGGTGGGACGTGGTTTGTGTGTACCTGCGGTTCAATTCGCGTAAGAACGAAGAGGTTACGAGCAATTTCAATCAACCATTGAGGGGGGTGGGAAGGTTTCTTCTTTTTCCAACTGGTCTTATGATTTTGAACTTATTTCCTTACGTAGTGTGTCAACATTTGATGAACGGACATAGAGGAGAGAGTTTTTTTTCTCACTTTTTGGAAAAAGAGCTATAGCGATTTTCATCCAACTCGCGGGCTGTCTTTAACTAGTCAATACTTATATGTTGTTCTCCATAAATGATCCTCCGATAGCCCCTTGCACAGAGGTGACAACCGCGTGTTTCTTAATAAACTTTTTCGAAATTTCCACAGTTAACGCATAACTCACGGAGTATGTTATGTTCCGAATTTAGGCGTTTTTCATCCGAATTCGGTGAGTATGGGGTGTATACTATCGCGGGAAATTACTTCGTAGTGTCGTCAATGAAACCCAGAAATGAGCACTTGTTGAACGAGCGATCGATCTCCAAGGGCTCGACAGTTGAAATAATTCCCTTTGATTTAAGGAAGGCTCATCGATTGACGTTAAAAGGAGGGTTTCTCTAAAATATTTAGAAAACCCAATCAAAATATTCCTTTTTGACGTTTGAGCCTCGCCCCATATGTTTTTCGACGAAGCCAGCCGCGTTTAAGCGACTTGCCAGGAAGAGTGAGCGGTGCGGGGGTAGTGACGGGGGGAATTGAACATTAATCCGTCGAGTGAGGGGGTTGAAATGGAAGGTTCGACGTGAAGGGCTAAATTAAGTCAATAAATGATCGCTTTCCGACTGTCAATAGAGTGTTTTACTGCAACATTTATTCGAAGCATGTCAGAAAGTGCACATCAAGAGGAACCCGACAATCGAGACCTATACCAGCTTTACATGAATGCTGCTCGAAATCTCCTCTAGAATTATTCGCTCAGCTTTAGCAAGTTGCTGGTAAATACCTTCGAACGCCGCTCTGAAAGAGCTGAATTCAATTAGACGAGGCGCCTCGATAGATTGTTGAGCGAAATCGATTGAAAAAAAAATTGGCTACAGTTATCAAAGCGACCGAAACCATAAACGTTTCTCTGAGTGTCGACATTACGCACCAAATTCAAATAAGGCCGACTGTGTGATATCGTAGTACGTCTAATTTCACGAAAATGTAATACGAGGCAAATGTACAATTTCTGTGTGTTAACAATTATAAAAAACACGTTCTCACTTGATGCACTTCCAAAATTTGAAACATTTTTTTCGAGTATTCTTAGCGCCGAAGTGCTCGTAAAAGTAAAAAAAAAAAAAAAAACTGTACTACCTAGAACTGTTGTCTGACTTTGCTGCTCGATTCAATCTTTCATTCTCGCCCGTTAATTCCTTGTAAAATAGAAAACGTTAATGTTAACACACTGTCTCGCGCTAAGACGATTCAAGTTGGCTTAACGGATGACAGCGTAGAAAGTCAACTATAAAATTATTACTGCTCGAAGTATATTTCTAAAATTGGTTCAACGCGGCGGAGAACCGCCTGAAACGTAGAACTTTTTTCAAACGAAACGGAAAAATTGTACACGAAAACAGTTGAAAAAAACCTTTCTTTTGCGGTAAAGGGAATTTTTAAAATTGCCGGCGAGTGCTTCACGTCACCGCGACGAAAAAAAAGTCACGCAATGAATTTCAACGGCTCCGATCTCGCGTTTACATGAAAACTTAATGTCGCAGGTTCCCTGAGCTCGAAAACGCGTTTTAAGACGGCGGACGTGTCAGTTCACCAGGTTGGTTCTACTTCAATTTTAAAGCGTTGTTATTTAAAAAAAGAGAAATATCTGGTGCGTAGCAACACACAACTTTCCGCCACCCCTTTAAGTTCGAACACCACCTACATAGGCGGGCCCTATATCTTCGTTCAACGCATTTTTACAGGAACATTTATGGAGAACAAAATGTAGGGACTAGTTAGCTGAGAGGGCTCCGAAAGTTTGATCGAAATCGTTAGAGCCGTTTTTGAGAAAATTGGAATACCGATAAATTAATATTCGACAAACCTCCTTTTCTGAGTTAACTTGGCTTATATCTCCGTTCAACATATAATACAGAAATAATTATAGAGAACGAAATGTTGGTTTGGGTGACTAAAAGACACTCCATTAGGATTTATCACATCTGGTGAGGAAGTTACCCTGGAATTTACGGAAATGTTCGAAAAAAACGTTATTTGCGACACATTTTGATTTTTATCTCTGTTCAATGGACCGTCACAGGAACATTTATTCAGAACAATATGTAGGTATTAACTATTTGAAAACATCGTGTGAGTTTGGTGAAAATCGCTGCAGTCGTTTTGCCAAAAAGCGTAAAAAACAGATTTTTGCTTCTGGGGCCCATATCTCCGTTCACCGTATTTTCATGGAGATATGTATGGCGAAGAAAAGTTAGGTATTGATTAGGAGAAGATAATTTGAAAGTTTAATCAAAATCGTTAGAGCCGTTTTCGAGAAAAATGCGAAAAACCCTAGTTTTTGGTACATTTTCGTCCTCCACTCCCCCTTCCTATCGGCCGAAATCGTCCATAACCTTATTTTGGTGTCTACAAAAAATAACGAACAAAACAAAAAAAGAACCAGCTCAATCGGATCAGCCGTTCTCCCGCAAATCGAACTACAGACACACACACAGACCACGCGCCGAAATTAGGTTTTTTAGACTCAGTAGGGTCTGAAACGTAAAGATCTAAAGAAAACCCAAATTTTTTTTTTGGGCCGATTACTATACTTTCCTTCCCTTCGGGTAGCGGCAAGTAAAAAAAAGTAATCACACTCACCAAACTTCAATGCCTTCCAAACTATAGGGCGTAACTTTCAAATTTTCACGTTTTATTTCGCATACCCGAATGTGATAGGATGTTTAAATAAACCTCGTTTGAAATATTCTTGTCGTGTGTTGGAGTTACTCCGTTGCCGTTTTTGGGAACATGCGTCGGGTCTTGACAGCTCGACAAAACCGAGCGCGTATTTAATATTCCAGTTTTTTAAATAGACGAAATGAACGAATTGCTTTCTTTTATTTTCTACGATTTTGGAGGGAGACCGAACATTTGGTACGTAATAACCAGACCGGAAATTTATCGGACGATCCGCGTTATTTCTTTAGAGTTGCGGCGCGGGCACTTAAATGAACTGCCGGCAGGATTTTTTCGAGAACTTTTTCGTTCTTGAGTTGGAGTTAACGGATAAAAAACGGCGAAATTTAATGTTTTTATTCGAATATTATTTTTCCAAGAATAAAATATTTCAAGTTTCGGAAAATGGTAAGGTCGACTTTTCAAAAACGTACACACTTTGCCAACGAGCGTTTTCCTTGAAATGCAGTTAGCCAGAGAAAACTCAAAAAAATAATTTTTCTGACCATGACGAAAGAACAGTTAGTAGCTAATTAGTTCCGTGCAGTCCGTGGAAACACAAGCGGTTGATAGTTGAAAGTTATCAAAGGGTGGTAAGGCGGTGTGGATAGCAACGCTACCTCTTGAGTAACTCTTCAACTGACTAAGTTTCGACAAAATCCGCGACGAAGCGCTAGCGTTAACAGAGTCCCGGTAGAGCGCAGCACGCGGCGAAGATCCGACTGACGTCGTCCGAAGGCGGGAAAATTCTTGGACTGCCTACTCTAAGGAGGGGAGTGATGAGCAGGCAAATGCTGGAATACGTCAAGAGTTGACGGGACACTGCTCAAGGAAGGCACTCAAGTTCGCTCCGACTCCTATACTGAAGGGAAATGATAATACTGGGATAATGACTTGAATTACGAGTAGATCGCGGTCGCCTGTCTCATATCGAACGACCAAACTTTTTGTCAACGCAACCAAACACGATTGCGAAATAATCGAAGGTTATTGCCGCGCGAACAACGTACACAGACATGCAGTACATACAACACTACGTAAATACACGCAACGAAATCACGAATGAACGATAAATTGTATATTTGGCACAAGATGAATGAACAACGCAAACACGGAGCATGATGGTGTTGCTACCGCCTAATACGTCCATCGCATTAAAACCTGTCGCACTTTCACTACAAAACACCAATCACCTTCCATTCACTCCAAATTAATCAGGCGTTTTAAAAAAAATTCTCTTTTAATTAAAAATTGTTTGTAGTTGGAATTAATTCCCCTCAATTCCTACAACATTTTGCGAAATCAAAAAACGACCTCCCAAAACTATATCTCATCAGAAGACCACGGAAATTATTGAGAACTCCGACGAGTTATGACAAAATTCTTTTACACGATATTTTTGATGTCTTACTCAGAAAAAATAATATACAGCAAGCCGCAAAGTCCAATTATCGGGGCAATCGGCTCAAACTAAAATCTTTACTCACAGCTTTATTTGACTACTGACACACAGGCGTGAGGCCACACGGAAAAACGTGAATTCGCAAGCACAAAACGAAAAGTTTATTTAAATTTTACAAAGAAAACAAAAAATAGACAAAATAAAAATTTTTAAAAAGCGCTAAATTTCACGATAAATAGTTTTAACTCAAATGTTAAAACTGAACGGGTAGGAGTACGAAACGTGCAATTCAAGTCACAAACATGGTTTTACAGTTCGCTAAAAAAACTCATTTATTCGAAAGAAGTATAATACAAAAAGTGTTCACGATAAAAACGTAAAAATCACCCTAAATGATGCCAATTCAGCTCACGAAAAATTCTTTCGAACGACATTTCCAAGTATTCGTAGAACATGCGAACGAATTTCGTTTTTTAGCGCTAACTCAGCAAAAAATAAATAAACGGTTTATTCGGAGATCGGACGGACTTGGGGTTCGAGGGAAAAAAAGGAAAAGTCGAAGCGACTGCGCGATAACCGGTTCACGCGAGAGCGAGAGAGGCATAGTGAGAGGAGACGGACGTCAACAAGCGGGTAGCTTTAGGGAACACGTGTTGACAAACACAAATCACAACAACTAAATCCAAACACGCAAACAAAATTCAAACACGAAGCTCTTTTCTTTTTTTTTAAATCCATTCGGCCTAAAAGTCGTTCTTTCGTATCCGAATTTCAAATTTAAAAAATACCAAAAAATCTCAAAATTAAAAAAAAAGTTAAAATCAGTGAAAATATATACTGCAAATGGTAAAAATAAAACACAACATTTATCGTCTTAGTAGCTGACTTGCCATGTGCGGATTAAAGATGTAGACGCGACGGTAATAACAATATGCTAAATTAAGAAATTCCCCGTTTTCAAATTGTATTCAGATTTCACGCACATTGAAGTCTACAGAATACTTTTCCGACTTATTCCCGCTCGCGCAAAGCGATGCAAAATGAAGTTTACGAAACTTTTTTAGAAAGTGGACGTAGCGGAAATTACTACAAAATCGACACGTTATTTTGATATTTTTCAGTGTACCGAACTAAATGTAAATAGTGACGAACGCGAAACAAAAAAACGTTTGTTTGTTTTGTTTCGTTCTAAGTTTTGATAATCCATCGCTTTCTCACCGAATTCTCCTTCGTTCGTACTGAGTTGCAGTCGTAAAAAAAGAACTGTGGTATATTTCGATAGAGTTTGGCTCAAAACATTATCGTGTCACGGCATATTGATACAAAGTCCGAATACGACACGAGCTAATTGGGCTCAACTGTCTACGAAACACAATGACTCTAAGTCACTAGTTTGAAATGAAGTTTTGAATTCAAAGAAGTACCGATTGGGTGTAAAGTTAACGTCGACTTTTTTACGAGTAATTTGGAACCCTTTCGTTTTCACACGCTTAAAAAAAATTGAAAAATTCGAAAATGTTAAAAAAGTTATAAGTACAGAAAAAAATTAACTAAATGTAAAAAATTAAAAATGAAAAAAAGTAAAAATGAAAAAAAAATTAAAAAAAAAAACAGTGGACGAAAGTGGAGTGGTCGAGACACAGGGGACAATACCTGAGCGTAAGGCGACGAGTGCGCGAACCAGTGAGAAGGTTCGAGGAACCTCGACCAGCGTCTTCGAGTATTGTGAGTGTGGTGGAGAGCCTTGACGGCGAGGGAGGGGGTGGAGGGGGTGAAAGCGGCCCCGCAAAGGCCACGATGTTGAATGCGAGATCGCCTCGCCGACACTCGCGGAAGGTTTAGGCGCCCCTCGACCAAAAAGAACAGAAGGAGAAGCGGGGCGATCCTGCGCTGTTCGCGCACCCTTCGGTTCCTCCTTCTCCTTCGCTATTTTTATCTCCCCCACCAACGCCGCCCCCGCCGCCTCCGACCTCTTCCGACGCCTCCGCTCTTCGTCCCCGCTCGAGGCTCGTCTTAGCGGCAAAAGGCCGGAGGGGAAGAAGCCAAGTGGACGAGAAGGGGGAGCCCGCGAAGGGGGGTGACACCCTCGTCTTCTCCGCTTAGCGACCCCCCCCCCCGCCCCGCCATCCAACCGCCCCCAACCCGCCCGCCCACGCAGCGCTCTTCCCGCCACCGCCAACTGCCGCCCCTCTGTATAATCGAGATGTTTCACTTATTCTTTTCTTACCCCCACCACGAACCTTCTTACTCCGCCTCCGAGCTTCTCCCGCTCCTCCCTCGTGGCCCTTCCGCCTCCTTCAACGTCTTCAAGGAAAAGCGGCCTCCCCACCTTCGCGAGCCCGAGGCCCAACCCCCCGTTTTCGAGGAAAACCCCCTTTTTCGTCTCATCAACTTCAAATCGCGTTCTGGTAAAAGACGACGAGATTTTCCCAAACGCTCGTTGGAAATATTTCGCGGGAAATGTTGAGGGAAATCTCAAAAATGCGTCACCTAGACAACCGATCAACAACAACAACAATCAACAGATGACTCGAGGGTAACGGTGAGAGACTGATCTCTAGCGCACGGATCTCCAACTTGTCAACATTCGTCTTCATCCACGCACTTTGAACCGACGAAGAAAGTTTGAAATTCCGAGTCACGAAACACCCCCAACTTTTCACTATTATAAAACGTGTACACAAACGAACTCAGAAATCGTCTTAATTTTTCCTCATTAAAAGCGGAAAAACTGGTTTAACCAAAATCATCAGCCACGCGAAAACGAAAAAATTAATAAAAGCAGTTTTATTGTTCAGAATGAACAACCCAAAACTTTTTTCTTACAGCTTCTCGTCAACTTCACTTCCAACAAACTATCATCTCACATCACATCTTCGACACTAAAACGCGAGCTAGCCGCAAAGAAACCAAACTCCGACTCGCAATTATTAATCAATAACTTAAACTATAAACTCGTCCAACTTTAATTGGATCCGAAAGCGCGCAAATTTCTTCGCGGGAATAAGTCCACAAATCCCGCGTAAATTTCGACGCTGATTTTTACACTCGTACTTTCGCCTCAAATGAAACTTCCGGTTTTGAAGAACTTTTTCGAGAGAAAACGAAAACGTCAAGGTCATTTTTGTTGTCGCTCGTTAAACACGCGATGGTTAGGATCATTTTTCAAAGACTGTTGCCCCCTAACAGAGCTCCTAACAAATTAATCAAATCCCAACGTGAAATAACGAGGAAAGAGAGAGAGAGCCAGAAAAACAAACGTGAATAAGTTATATAAAAACAAGCGGAAAACGTGACAACAAAAGTGTCAACTTTGAAATGCTAACAAAATTAGGTTAAAAAAAGTTGGAAAATGAATTATTTGGCAGTTTACAACTATTGTCAAAATTGGAATCACCGAGTTTTTCTTACGTATAATTAATCATTTTTTATGTTTTGCCAACAAAAAAAAACAAACAAAAATGAAGCGCAATTAAAACTTTAAAATTAATCGAATTGCGGTTGTAACGAAAACTTGGAAAGTTCGGCAGTTGGGTGTCGACGGTCTCTTGGGTCACTTGTGATATTCCCTCAACACCAACTTTCGAGTTTCCAAAAATATAAAAAATAAAAGAAGGAAAATAACTGTCAACAAAAGGAGATCAGAAAAATTAAATACTGTCACTTTTTTTTCTAGATGGGTTTCCCAAAGCAGCAAATTCGAAGGTGAGGGAAATGAACGGAAACGAGTTTTTGGTGGTGGGGCAGGAGTACGCAGAAAAATAAAGGAAACTGGAAATTGATGGAAATTTAGGGAAGGAGTGTCGACGTGAAAATTTGGAGTTGGGTAATAAAATTGAGAATGTTGTGAGGGAGAAACTTTATGACGCGCGACGTCTGCGATGAGTTGAATTCGGCACTTGTCAATAATTTGCACTGTGTGTTCCCGCAACTGTTCAATTGGTGGAAAAAATATTCACTATTTTAGGTGTCGTGGGTATTTTTTTCGAATCGAAAGGAAGGAATTTGGGAATTTTAAGGAATTTCGGATTTTCGGAATTTTTTTTACCTGGTCGAAATTGGTGATGAAGAAGATGAGTGGTTTTGGTGTGTTGGTCGTTCAACCGAGTGGGAGCGGAAGCGGAAGGCGAGACGATGAAATCGCGAAGTCGTTCGAATGCATTTGGAGGTGGGTGTCCGGAAGGGGGCGGCAGACTCGAAGGAAGGTACCGGCTTGACTGTCGTGCGAAGGAGCCGTTGCTCCCGCCGTTAAGTGTCGGCGCATGAGCCGTACGCGGCAGGGAAACCGTGCCGTCCCCGGTGGGGCGGAGGGGGTGGTCGGCCGCCCCCGAGCGGAGACATCTACCGACGAGAGCGGGAAGTCGACGACGAGGGCGGCGCTCATCGCGGCGGTTCTTCTCATTTCAGCGTAAACAACCGCCGCCTCCGATGTTGCAAAGCGGCGGCGTTCCATCCGCCGAGATAAAGCGGCCCCCTCTTAGTCGGAATTACCCTGTCAGGGTATCTGTAACGCCCGACACTAGCGACATCTTCGAGAGATCGAGTGGACAACTCGTTCACCGCGGCCGGGACACGTCGTCGTTACCCCATCGAACGGCCGACTCGGCACCACGCTCTGTCGGTTTCATTTGGAGATCGCCGGGCTCTGAAACGACGTTCTCACGTGCGCTATGAAAAAACCCGACCGTGTCACATTGAGAGGGCCACCCCAGTCAAAACGTGTAGGTGACCAGAGCAACGAAGCCTCCCTTTCAAATTACTGCAACTGCACCAAAGTCCCGTGACTTTCGACGAGTTTCGCTTTTTAATGGCTTTACAAAAGACTTGAGAGCGAGCAGTAACCTTGAGTCGTTAAAAAAAATGCTGCAAATTATCACAAAACGGTTTATTATTCTCTTCCATAACACGATTGGGACCTATCCTATTCGATCCAACTTAGAAAAACACTAGTAAACGAAACGTACCACGACCCGACTACAACGGAACACGCTAGGCAATTGGCACGACGTGACGAGTCGAACGGTCGAGAGGCAGTTTGGGAAATGAACGAAGGTCTGGTATAAACTATAACTTTCATTTTATTGGCCAGTTCCCTAAACTATTTGAATTTGTTAACTACATGTAAGATTCTCGCCTGACCTCGCATCTCATTTTCTTCTTAGTTACAACTTGGAGTCTTGTTAGTCACTCCGTGTTGTTTTTCAATCCCACAGCTGTTGTTTTAGTTACCAAGAACTTTACCTTCATCTCCCGTTTCTGCTCATTCTAGGGATGGGATATCGATGGCACGATATTGATATCGCCGCTTCTGATATCGATACCAGTAAAATATCGTGCCACCAATATCGATATTATCGATATCGTTATCAATTGAAGGAACTGACAAAAAAATTCAAAAATTTCAATGAAAATCATGAATTTTATTTTTAAAGTGATTAAAAGTAATTAAAAAAAGAAACTTTCATCCAAGCTCTCCAGGAAGAGAAGTTGTGAAAGGGTTTCACCCTTCAATCTGTTGCGGTCAGGTGTCATAATGTTCCCCGCTTTCGAAAATAGTCTCTCGGATGGAACAGATGTAGAAACTGATGACAAATATCTGATAGCCACGGTGCTGAGTTCAGGAAAAGCATTTCTGTTGTCAATCCAATATGATAGCGGATTCTTTTTCATGTCTTGCTCTGCAGGAGAGCGCAAATAAAGAGCAAGATGGTCTGGTAAGTCAGGGCTGCAGTACGAACTTTTTTTCTTCCATGTCTTCTGAACGATCTTGCTGTGGTCAGAGAATAGGCTTGACGATCTCCCATTGCTGCTGGCTTCTGACTCTGAGCCTGAACTACTTCCCCCCCCTCGTCGGTGAATGTGAGTCATCAATTTGCAACAAGAGGCTTTTAATATCACTTATTGCTTTGGCAATTGCATCAGCATCTTTGAAATAAAGCGTTTTAAATCTTGGGTCTAATATGGTTGCAATGGCCAAAAGATGGTTGTGCTCTATCCCTGAAATCCTCTTTTTAATTTGGTTAAGCAAGGATGTCTTCAAATTCTGTGCAACTGTGGAGTTGGTTGGAACCACTGATATATTTTCAAATATTTTTGTTGCTATGGGGATCGCAACACTTATTGTGAGGTATTTATCACCACAAATATCTCTGGTTGCTTTTTCGAGTGGTGACAGAAGTTCCAAGATCTCCTGGAGAGTTTTATTTTCCAAAGCGGTTGTCATGGGTGGAGCAGCAGTATGGACGTGAATTATGGTGTTTACTTTTGAACTGAGAGCCAGGAACCGCTCAATCATAAGAAATGTGGAGTTCCATCGAGTTTCAATACTTTGAATGAGCTTTATGGTCGGAGATTTTCCTTAGCTCATCTGCAGCAATGACGCTATGCTTGAAATAGGTAACAATTTTCTTCACTCGTTCAATAATACCCGATAATTCACTGACGTTTTCAATCGCTCGTTGAGCCACAAGATTTATTACATGGGCGAAACAGACAATATGGTTTTTTTCCCGAACGTCAAATCAATTGCTTTGGACATATTAGCAGCTCCGTCAGTCACTCCTGCATGTAATTTTTCCTTTGAAAGATTCCATTCTGCTAATAGCTGTAGAATACAACTGGAGATGTACTCACCTGTGTGACTTTCATCAAGAGTAAAAACGCCAAGGGTACACGAAATTAGCTTTTCTTCTTCTGAAAAGTGGATTGTTGTTCCCAAAAAACTGCGGGTTTGCTGGATTTCTGTCCAAATGTCTGTAGTGAGCGTAAAACTGTTCACTTTGGCGAATTTTTCCTTCTGATGTTGCATGCATAGTTGTACTTTTCCATCATCCACTTTTTAGCTGTTTTGCGCGAGGGTGCTTGGAAGTGCGGAGCCAACACCTTCACAAATTTGATGAATGCAGGGTGTTCGACCAAGGAAAACGGCAGATTGGCTTTGCATGAAAGGTAAACAATGGCATTCGTAATATCACAGTGACGTTTACCTCCTTCTTTGAATGATGAGTATTTCTTGAATGCGTCTTCTATTGATGTCTGTAGCGTCACTACATTCTGGGAAGACGTAGAAGAGGGAGGCTCTGGATTAGCAGCATCTTGAGTAGGTTGATTCTGTTTTTCATGATGACCTGACTTCTTGGCTTGTTTGGATGGTGATTGTGTCGGAGACGATAGATTTGCTCTTTTTTTCCCGTGATCTTCGCTCTTACTGGTACATTCATCACTCCTGAGTAAATGCTGGTGGCTTTTCTCAATATGATTTCGCAAATTACTGGATGTTTTTTTAATTTGTCCGCACGTTTTGCACTTGGCATAATTTCCGTCAACTCGTAAAAAGTAGGCCCACCACTTGCTTTTTGGTGGCATAATTAATGATTAATGACCACCCGAGCGAAGTCAAAAACAAAAAAGAAAGAACAGTTGTTACACACGTTTGAGAAGTGAGAGACAAAATTCGACCACTAACACAAAGGCACTAACGAAACTGGCGCTGAGTAGAGAAGGTTCTGGGTTGTAGGTTATTTTAGGAGGTTTCGATTTTCGATATCGATATCGGCGGGAAGAATATCGATACATCGATAATATCGCCCACAATGATGATATCGATATTCAGATATTGAATATCGGGTGCCGAATATCGATATTTCGATAATATCGGATATCGATATCCCATTCCTAGCTCATTCCTAATTCGTTTGTACGTTAAAATCGACTTAGTTTTCGATTCTCAATACATTTTGAGCATCGTTTCTTTTGTATTGTTTCGGTTTGTGGATGTTAACCCTAAGTCTTACAAATCGAAAACTCGGTTCTAACTATGACGGAAGAATAATTGCCGCGGCCAGTGATGATAAAAAAACTTCAGTTTATCACGTCAAACAGTTTCAGATCCTCAATGAAAGAGAAATCTACGTCTTCTCGTCAGACAAGCGTTCGATTGGGAATCATCAAGAACTTGCGAAAAATGTGATCATAAAGAGTGCACTAAGGTCAATCAAATCGAGAGGCCAATTTCGAAACATTACTATAACTCTTTCAAATGACCTACGTGCAATCTATCTCGACTCAGAAGGAAATCCCTTTTTCGAGGGTGAGTACTTAGAGGAACTGATCCCACAAGACCTGACTTGAAGCAACCACATCATATCGAACCATCGCGTGAACAACCACCGGAATGGATATCCTTGAAATCGGTCACAAATGATATTGTTTTGGGTAAATTCAATGGGAAAAACTTCAATGCTTCAACTTGGCTCACGACGCTAGAGACTGAATGTGCCCGTCTAGAAATTCCAGACGAACGTTATTGCGAAGTCATCGGGTTGTTCATCGAGAGACCTATTACCGACTGGTACACAACAAATAGAGTACTCCCTGGAACCATTCCTCGACAATTTCTCCAGCAAAGGCTGGTCAAACGTGAGTTACGCTTATAATTTTAAATTCATTAAAGGGTCCATCTCAGAATACGCGTTGAAGAAACATAGTTTACTCGTTGACATCGATCCTACATTAAGTGAAAACACCAGAGTGTGTTTTATTGTGGTGGGACTGCCTTGGTATGTTCAGAATGGGTTGAATAGAGACGAAATAACAACTTACATTTACTGTGATTTCACTTCTTTCCATCCACGTAGACGAGATATGCGCTCTATTCGACTCGAGAAACGAAAAATACCTTTGAAAACGATACCAATTAACTGCCAAAATATTGTTTTCAGCTAATTTTTTACTATCCGCTTGCCAAATGTGTGATGCCGCTAGTCGACAGTATCGCGATCCTGTACAAAAATATTTGGCGCGTAGCAACACCCAAATTAATATTCAACAAATCTCCTTTACTGAGTTAATATCTCCGTTTCACAGACATATACAGAAATAACTATAGAAAACAATATGTGGGTATGGGTAGCTAGAAAACACTCTGCAAGATTGAGCAAATCTAGTTTTTTTTCAAACTTTATTGTTCACTTTATAAACATTACAATTCCATGGAGCCGAAGGAGGTGTTATCAAAGGCACCCCCCACGTCCGTGCTGCTTCATGGACGTGGGGGGTGCCTTTGATAACACCTCCTTCGGCTCCATGGAAGCAAGAGCAGCACAGAGGGGAATAGAACCCCAGGCCGTGAAATGGACTATGTCCATGCTTAGGAGTAGGGAAATCACGGCCCGGCTAGGGGAAGACAGCATCACAGTGGTTCCCACACGAGGCTGCCCCCAAGGGGGTACTCTCTCCTCCTGTGGCTACTGGTGGCCGACGAGCTGCTGGAAACACTGCAGCTTGAAGGCTACGAAGTGGTCGCATACGCGGATGACCTTGTAGTTCTGGTAAGAGGCAAATTTGCCTCCACGGTGTCTGAAAGGATGCAAGGAGCTATAGATATCATCCAAAGATGGTGCGCCAAGGAAGGACTTTTTATAAATCCGTCCAAGACCACCACGGTTTCCTTCACTAGACGAAGAAACCTTGATATAGTACCACCCATAATGCAAGGAGCAAGGCTCCAGATAATGAAGGAGGTGAAATACCTCGGGGTGATACTGGACCAGCAGCTCACATGGAACTCGCATGTGAGATATGCGCTGCATAAGGCAACTACAGCCCTTTGGGCTTGTAGGAGGCTGTGCAGCAAATCCTGGGGCATAACTCCAAAAATGATGGAGTGGCTCTTTAAGGGGATAATAAGGCCCCGCGTTACGTATGCCTCCATGGTGTGGTGGAAGGCGACACGCCGGCTGGCAGTACAAGGAAAACTCCAACAACTGCAGCGGCAGGCGTGTCTTGCTATCACAGGGGCCATGGGTACATGCCCTACTGCTGCAATGGAAGTCCTTCTGAACATCTCACCTCTACATATACACATCCAGAGGACCGCCTACCTGGGGGCGGCAAGGCTTTTGCAGACAGGGAAAATTTCCACCAGGGCTAAGGCGAGCCTCCACAGAACAACCAAACAGTTTGAGATAGAAGAGGCAGCAGTCCTTGCTACTGACGTCATGCCAGAGCAGAAGAATTTTCGGCTGCCATTTAGCGTCAGCGTTCACTCACGGGAACGGTGGGAGAAGGAGACATTCCGGACCGAGGTGGGCGCGCTGCAGTAGTATACCGATGGTTCAGTTAAGGAAGGCCGAGCAGGGCTGGGCATTGTAGGGCCTAACTACAGTCTTGCAAAGCCGCTGGGGGAGTACGCCACGATATTTCAAGCGGAAATCCTAGCCATAAAGATCTGCGCAGAAGAGATCCTGAACAAAGGACTCAAGGGCAAGCGGATCTACATTTTCTCAGACAGCCAGGCTGCCCTAAAGGCCATTGCAGCCTATAGCTTTAGGTCTAAGCTGTCATGGGAATGCCTCCATGCGCTCAAGCAGCTCGGCGCCCGTAACAGGCTCTCCCTCATTTGGGTGCCGGCTCACAGGGGGCATGAGGGCAGTGAAAAGGCTGACCGCCTTGCGAAAAGGGGTACAGAATCCCTACCCATCGGGCCTGAGCCACACGTGGGATTGACGAAAAGTCACCTAAACCGTCTGGTTGCTCGATGGGAGATACAGGAAAATGGCGCCCATTGGCATCGCCAGCCACGACTACGACAGGCAAAAAGGCTTGTCACGCCTTCCTGTCAAAGGGCTAAGGCGATGCTGACACTCTCCAGATAAGATCTGAGAGTACTGATAAGCTTCCTCACCGGGCACTGCCCACTCAGATATCACCTCAACAAGATGGGCATCTCAGAGGCGGTGGAATGCAGACTCTGCGGTGAGGAGGATGAGACAGCAGAGCATATCCTATGTGAATGCCCTGCTCTGGCAGCAAAACGCTTTGAATACTTCGGTCAGGGGACCACTGAACCCCAAACCGTAGCGGATTCTGCGGTGAAGGACATACTCGGCTTCCTAAGGGGGGCCGGTATGTACGACGCCTTCTACTAAGAAAGGGCCAGTGTCACAATAGGCCCATATGTGGCCGCAGTGACAACGGGACTTGTCCCACACGCCCTCGGGTAAAAAAAAAAAAAAAAAAAAAAAACATTACAATTATGAAAACAAGATATATAGTAGGAATGAATTCCTAATTAACATGAAGCATGTAGCAGGAACAGCTCATTAGCAGACCTGACTTGGTGAGATTTACAACAACGCGTTAATATAAGATAGACATATTGAATATGTTCAGACGTAGTGATAATAGTTTACAAATATTTACACAGAATAATAACTTACCAAAAAAAAGAGAGGAAAGTAGAAATAAAAGTGGCTAGTGGAGAAAGTCTGACGGTCGCTTTCGCTTTAGTCTTCGCTGATTTCGTGGATGAGGTAAATTTCCGTCATCAGGCTTGGGGTGGCTTTCCATTGATCTGTGGAGTTGGACGTAGTTTTGACGGAGTACCTCATGTACGAATGGTATATTGAGATTCTTATGAAGCAGAGTATTCCACAACATACCATGGTGACCCAGTGATGAGACGGAGGACCCGATTCTGTGTAGTTTGTATCCGGTGTATGTGACTGTTCGCTGCCGAGCCCCATAACCCAGAAGATTAGTACCATATCGGGCTGATTAGTGTTAAATATAATAAGCGCTTAGTCGACAAGGCCAATGGCGAGCGATTGTGGTCTAGGAGGAATCCAAGTTGTCTGATGCGTTGACGCACATTGGTGACGAGGCCTTTAGTGTGGGTCTCCCAAGTCAGCCTTTTATCCAACTGTATCCCAAGGTACCTGACAGTTTCTTCTTGTGAGATCTTCTGACCACCGAATTGAATCGAGGGCACATTTCTTCCAGTCTGTTTCGTAAACGCAACCACTGTAGATTTTTGCGGGTTCAAGCTCACTCTCCACCTGCGGCACCACAAGGAAACACTGTCAACGTACACCTGAAGGACGTTCTCCGCATCAGTACAGGTTTCAGCAACGCTTAAGACCGCCACATCATCAGCATATTGGGACACGGTAAGAGTGTCCGAACTAGGGAAATCACCAGCATAAACCAAATACAGAAAGGGACCGAGAACACTGCCCTGAAGGACACCCGCATGAATGCGACATATTTCAGAAGTTGCGTCGCCACAGCTGACGGTCAATGTGCGGTATGTTATGTACGAGAGAACCATTCTATAGTATGTGTCAGGTAAGTGGTTTTTGATCTTGGAGAGAAGTCCCGTATGCCACACACGATCAAAAGCCTACTTTGTGTCAAGGAACAAGGCTAGACAGACATCCTTTCGCTCCATCGTATCATTGATTCTTTCAATCACCCTATAGAGCTACTGTGGGCAGGAGTGCAAGTGCTGAAACCCAAATTGGGATGATGGAATGAGCGGGTGAAGGAATACATACAGTTTTGTTAGAAGAAGACGTTCGAATAGCTTAGTAAATAACGGAAGCAAGCTGATCGGCCTGTAACTATTCGGATCTAGTGAATCAGTTACCCCGGAATTCACAGAAATATTCAGAAAAACATTATTTTCGACACATTTTCATTTTTATGCTCGTTCAATGGACTGTCAGAGGAGCATTTATTGAGAACAATATGTAGGTATTAACTATTCCAAAACATCCCGTGAGTTTGGAGAAAATGGTTGAAGCCGTTTTGTCAAAAAGCGTAAAAAACCTATTTTTGCTTCACAGGCCTATACCACCGTTCACCGTATTTTAATGGAGATATGTATACAGAAGGTTTTGTGCTAACTAGTAGAAGATAGTTTGAAAGTTTAATTGGCCCTTCCTCCCTTTATCATCTACCGCAATCGCCCATAACCTTATTTTGGTGTGAAAAGAAATACAAACGTCGAAAACGAAAAAAATAAATAAATATACAAGTTTAAATTTGAAGTGTAGGAAGATTTGGAATTGAAGGATTGTTCGTTCAGAAAATAATATTCAATTGAAATTGAAGCGATCTATTTACATTAAAATCAAATGTATACGGACGTCCGGATAATAATATATTAGTTGGTATAAAATAAATCAATTAAAATTAGGAGATGTAAAATAAAGATGTCCGAATGTCCCAGAGATAGAAGAAAGTAAATTAGAACGAAGTACCGGATTGATGAGGAAAGTGTCTGAAGTCTTCTCTTCGACGACTCAGGAAATTCCGGGTTGAAGAGATTAATACTTGGGATAGTAAAATATCCTGAAACTTCAAACGCAAAGGAAAGAAGCGGGCGAACATACGAGTCGGTGTTGATGCGGCGACCGAATGGGACGGGGAGCGGTCGGTAGCGGGGATGTTGGCGATGTCTCGTCGGGGCTCACGTACGTACAAAGCGAAGAACGCTCCAGCTAACACCAGCCATTGGACTTACTCAGCGTCGAGTAAACAAACAGGAGAGAAATTATATTCAATTCCGAAACATACCGCCCACCAAATTTGAGATCGAATTTCAAAGTTTAAACATTAAAAGAGGTTATTCATTGGTTATAAGGAGCTTCCGTCAATGGCCATAGTGGTACCACTTGAACTATGGGTCTAGTATAGGTAGACGTTGTAGTCCTGACTGTTACAACTCTTGCCACTCCATCACGCCCAGAATGCAATTCAGTTACTCTGGCAACAGACCAGGACTGTACTGAGGTTGACGGAGAAATTATATTCAATTCCGAAACAGGTGTCTAAAAAGTAACGAACAAAACAGAACAAGAAGTAGCTCAATCGGCTGAGCCGTTCTCCCGCAAATCGAACTACAGACACACACACAGACGGACCACGCGCCGGAATTCGGTTTTTTAGACTCAGTAGGCCTCAAAACGTAAAGATATGAAAAACTATAGTTTTTGACACGATTACAATACTTTCCTTTCCCTTAGGGTTGTGGAAAGTAAAAAGATGTGTTTTTTAAAATCGGTCCGTGTTTGTGTGTAGTTCAATTTGCGGGAGAACGGCCAAAACGATTGAGTTAGTTCTTTTTTTTTTCGCTCGTGATTTGTTGCAGACGCAATAATAAGGTTATGGACGATTTCCACTCATGGGAAAGTTGGGTGGAGTACGAAAATGTACAAAAAACTAGGGTTTATTGCAATTTTCTCGGAAACGGCTCTGAAAATTCGGATCACACTTTCAAATTATTTTCTACCAACCAGTACTCAACTTCCATAAATATCTTCATGAAAATACGGTGAACGGAGGTGTAGGCAAAAATGCTTCAACGATTTTCACCAAACTCACCGTATGTTTTCGAATAGTTAATACCTATATATTGTTTCAAATAAATATTCCTGTGACATTCCACTGAACAGAAATGAAAATGAAAGTGTGTCGAAAATAATGTTTTTTGGAACGTTTTTGTAATTTGCCGGTACTGGTATTTTTGGATACTGAATCGAATGGGATGGGTCTCGGGGCAGTAATACTAGGTCAACCTGTTCAAGAAAATAATAAACCGTTGCGTAATAATTTGCAGGGTTTTCCCGGAATTTCTGGAGTAGCTCTTGTATATCTTATGGGAGTTATTAAATATACATTGTATGAGTATTTGGTTGGACTACCACCTCAGTTTTTCCAACGGTTCTCGTAAAATTCGAGAGGAAATAGCTACCTAAGCGGTGGGAGCTCAATAGGGCCTACAATTCCAGAACCGTATACACCATCCTTACTGAAAAGACAGTCTCACCAATTACGCGTACGTTGAATTTTCAATGCAAGTTGTGACATCAGTAGCAGCAGCGCAATGATTTAGGTGTTACCAGTTTCAACGTAGAACGTGAGTTCGAGTGTTGTGGGGGTTGAATTTGATGCGTTGCACCCTATATTTTCTATTAGGCGCGGTGGTTTCAGTTTACGGATCGAACGCCATGAAATTTTATCAATCTGAATTGTCATAATTAGAAGTATTTTCCTTTTATTTTCTGGAGGCTCTACTGTAGAGTGAGCGAAATAGTTCATAATCAGTATATCGTTACTTCGTTGTAGACTGAATTTAGATTGATTGGTGACCGTGATCGGAAACCCCTTCTTGGTGTTAAACTCCCTTCGATTACTTTTGACAACTATTTAAACGGTCCCGCAATTTATAGTAAAACATTACCATCCGATCCCCCTCGTTTCCCGCACTGCCCCTCGTCACACTCTAACCACTTGACGCGTCGTGCCAATTGCCCAGCGTCGCCTATAACGTGTCAATTTCCGTCCCTCCGTTGTAGTCAGGTCGTGTTTCGTATCGTTTAGTGGTACTTTTCGATGCTAAATCGAATAGGATGAGTCTCGAAAGAGCTTTAAAAACATTGTCGTTTCTCGGTCTGTTGATACAGCCAACCCCACCTTCCCACCTTGTCGCTCCCCTCCGTAAGTCTCGGCTTTCTCTTCGCCTCCTCTCGCCACCTTTCCCGTGCTCGTCTTATTTCTTAACCTGAATCTTAACGCAGTGGACAATATCGCGTTTTACTTTCCTAAGCTCTACGCGCTGCGCTCTTCCTAAGCGCACTTCGGGGTGAGGAAAGTTGTGTGAGGCTTCGAACCAAATATTTACGACCCGTCGTTCCCACGGCTTAATTGAAACCGTCATTTCCTCTCGCGGCACTGTCGTCTCCTTACCGGAATAACGCCTAATTCCGACATCACGACTGCTCAGCCGTGCAGGTTTAGTATCTTGCTCCTGAATCGTCTTCATCCGACGAAGGGTTGTAACGTAAAATACGAGAAGAGGATTTTCGGTTGTTTCTCAGATCACACCCGTGCACTAGACTTGTAACGTCGTGGAAGATTGGAACCTGCTCCAATAGCTACTAAATAAAATATCTGGTGCGTCGCAACACTCAACTTCCCTTAGCTCTACATCAATTCACTTGTGTACATGGCTTTGTCTGCTTGAGCAATTCATTTATCACTCAGTTAATTTGAACTTTGTCAAACAACGCTTTACGGCAGCAGGAAGTGGTAGCGCTTTCAGTTCCGAAATTTATTGTGCTGCTCGTACTAATTGCAGGACTATTATTGAGCAATTGGTACACAGGAAATTAATGAGGCTGTAAACACAAATTTTTTAAGAAGGATAGTAATTACGTTTGCAGAGTTATTGGGTAAAAACGTTTAGAACTGGTAGTAAGCGAAACGGCAGTTGTTGAAATTCAGGAATTTCTGGAGTAACCCCCATGTATCTCATGAGCGTGTGTTTAAACACTCGCCCTTTAGGTATTGGATTGGACTACAATACCAATTTTTTTCAACATTCAACAAAAACTCCAGCGGAGTTTATAAGGAAAAAAAACTGCGCTAAAAACGCTTTTCGTCGAAAATTTTGGTAATTTATTGTGCTGCTCTAGTCATTTTCCCAAAAATGGGAATTTTATGGTGTGATTGCCTTATTGAGAGCTATCAATATAAAAAATTTAATCAAAATCGTTAGAGCCGTTTTTGAGAAAAAAATTTTGTGTTTTGATCACTATGATGACTATAGTTAACTTTCGGTGGATTTTGCTCATACCCTCATTTTGGCGTCCCATGGTAACCTGCGGGCTAGATATCAAGTTTGAAGGGATTTGGTACGGTGGTATTCTCTAAAAACTGCGCTAAAATCGATTTCGTCGAAAGTTTTGGTAATTTATTGTGCTGCTCTAGTCATTTTCCCAAAAATGGGAATTTTATGGTGTGATTGCCTTATTGAGAGCTATCTATATAAAAAATTTAATCAAAATCGTTAGAGCCATTTTTGAGAAAAAAAAATTTGGTGTTTTGATCACTATGATAACTATAGTTAAATTTCGGTGGATTTGATTCAAACCTTTATTTTGGCGTCCCATGAGGGCCTGCGGGCGAGATATGAAGTTTGAGCTGATTTGGTACGGTGGTTTTCTCTAAAAATCGTTCACAGACACACACATACACACAGACCATTTTCCCAAATAGTGTTTCTTGGACTCAGGAGGGTCTGAAACGTAAAGATCTGAAGAAAACTCAAAAATATCTGGTGCGTAGCAACACACAACTTTCCGCCACCCCTTTAAGTTCGAACACCACCTACATAGGCGGGCGCTATATCTTCGTTCAACGCATTTTTACAGGAACATTTATGGAAAACAAAATGTAGGGACTAGTTAGCTGAGAGTACTCTGAAAGTTTGATCGAAATCGTTAGAGCCGTTTTTGGGAAATTTGGAATACCGATAAATTAATATTCGACAAATCTCCTTTTCTGAGTTAACTTGGCTTATATCTCCGTTCAACATATATATACAGAAATAATTATGCAGAACGAAATGTTGGTATGGGTGACTAAAAGACACTCCATTAAGATTTATCACATCTGGTGAAAAAGTTACCCTGGAATTTACGGAAATGTTCGAAAAAACGTTATTTTCGACACATTTTGATTTTTATCTCTGTTCAATCGACCGTCACAGGAACATTTATTCAGAACAATATGTAGGTATTAACTATTCTAAAACATCCTGTGAGTTTGGTGAAAATCACTGAAGCCGTTTGGCCAAAAAGCTTAAAAAACCTATTTTTGCTTCATAGGTCATTATCTCCGTTCACCGTATTTTCATGGAGATATGTATAGAGAAGAAAAGTTAGGTATTGATTAGGAAAAGATAATTTGAAAGTTTAATCAAAATCGTTAGAGCCGTTTTCGAGAAAAATGCGAAAAACCCTAGTTTTTGGTACATTTTCGTCCCCCCCCCCCTTCCCATCGGCCGAAATCGTCCATAACCTTATTTTGGTGTCTACAAAAAATAACGAACAAAACAAAAAAAGAACCAGCTCAATCGGATCAGCCGTTCTCCCGCAAATCGAACTACAGACACACACACACACACATACACACACACATACACACGGACCACGCGACGAAATTAGGTTTTTTAGACTCAGTAGGGTCTGAAACGTAAAGATCTGAAGAAAACTCAAATTTTTTTTTTGGGCCGATTACTATACTTTCCTTCCCTTCGGGTAGCGGAAAGTAATTTGTTTTTCAGCCGATTACATAACTTTCTTTTCCACTTCGTAGAGCCAAGGAAAGTAAAAACACCAGCCGGTGAGGATGGCACTGGGAGGACAACGGCCCACACAATATGTTCAGTTGTGGACTCAGAGTGGGGTTTCCCGGTACCATCGAAGAAGTAAAAAAAAAAAGAACTTGGTAGTGCTTAAAGATTCGAAATGTATTGAGTTGCTCCTACTTATGTTATCATGATAGTTGAGTAATGACGTGATATATCAGGTGGCCGTGGAATTATCGAGTAAAAACTGTGAGAAGTGGATGAAAGTGAAATGCCAGTGGTTTGGACCCCTTGATTTCCAGAGCTGCTTCTAATTATTCTATGGACGTAAATAAACTATCACCAAATATAGAGTTTATTGGACTAACCTTTTGATGCTTTCCGAGAATCTATCATTTAACAGGATCTATGAGGAGAAAAGGTCAACACAGGTTTTATTCTCGATTGTACTACTCTCGAGTATTTTGAAAAACATTGGTATAGTGATCGTTATTATATCTATAGTTAGTTCTGGATTGATTTCGTCCATACTTTTATTTTGGCGTTCCGTGGAGATTGTAAACTATTGTGATCTCAATATTTCAAATTCACGCCGATTTCTCTTAGTACGTTAACAGACGCTCATATCATTTGCTCAATCCGCAGTTTTGCTTAGATTTGCCGCTTCTATATTTTTCTGACGCTTTTCTACTTTGCCGGTTGGCAATTTACTTTGTGTGGTGAGCTGAAGATGGTAATTTACTCTAAGTGTGAGGAAGTGACCAACAGGAGAAAACTCACTCACACAAACACTTTAGAGCGGTCATACGCAGGAGACTGACGTTCCATTGAGTTTCATAATACAATGTATCAATATCGAACCAAATTTTAAACTATAAGAAAGTGGTTCGTGGTCGTGGAGTGTCCTCTCCAGACAGTTTTCATTCTACGTTGAAGATGCGCTTTGAATACCTCAGTAACAATATGTGAATCCACAACAACATGTAAACCTTCCGTTGTGGCACAACTAAACGAAATGAAACAACAAAACCCCCGACGCTGTTCTCGCAAAATTTGATCATCGAGAGGAACTCAATACATACGAATTTTTTTAGTAATGAGGTATTACGACTACGACACGTTCATGCCACAGGAGATGAGTTTTGGTTCCTGTTTCCATCCCAGTGTTGTAGCTCCTAAGAGTGACCATCAGCGGACAATGACAGAGTATTATTAATCACAATGAGGGAGGTTGTAAAATATATTATAAGTCGATTTCTTCGTTGTCCACTTCATTTATATTAAGAAAGCTTGAAATGGTTGAATTATTACACATCACACCGCTCAGCGTAGTTCAGCAGGTTTTGTGGTTCATCGCAGCGTGTGGAAATAATAGGTTGAGGTAGAAACTGAATCGAGTTCCAGTGCGTCAAAAGCGGTGACACAAACTTCGTTGAAAACAGATCGCTGTTAAACTTGTCTCAAATGCATCGAAGGTAATTTTAGAAGGGCCGTTAAAATTCCACGAGGACGGAAGGAGTGGGCATGGTGTGTGCGTGTGTGGGGGGCCCTTCGCAAAACTATTATTGTCAGTAATTTGCGTGTTGTTTTCATTCTCTCGTGTTGACATAGGGAACGAAAAAGTTCGATAGAGGAGGGAGAGCGGGAGCTCAAATCTACTCAACTGTGAGCTGCCAAGTAAAATACATCGCCGGAAGCCGTTTCTGCCATAATTAACACTTGTATGTGGCTCGTAACGTTATCGGCTCCGCACGCTGTTGAAATATTAGTTCAAATCGTCACAAAACTAAAATGGCTCCCATTGAAAATTAGTAACGCAAATATAAACACTGCGTAGAAAGATAATTTGATGAAACGGACGTTAATTGTGTCTCTGGTCTCCCTGAAATGCCCCATTAATATAATGGAAATCGTTATAATTCAATTTCGCGGGTGGGCGGTCGTTGGATTTTCTAATGTGAAGCGTAAACTCCGGAGAGGGGCCTCAAAAAGTTTGCGCTATTCAAACAAACAATGTGTTTGAGCGGTTGGAAGCGACACAGTAGAAATCACTCATGTTCGTCGATAGTTTTGATGCTGATCAAATAAGCGACGGTGTTTACTCCATTGAAATCACAACCGCTTCGTTCTGTCTAATCTGATAGCAACCAGTGTGCAACCACCATCGTTAAGTTTCCTTCAGATCTTCACGTATTGGAGCTACTGAATTGATGGACATTTTTCTAGGTGCAATTGTTTGTCATTAGATTTGCGGCAAAACACCTGGACCGATCGAACTTAACTTGGTTTTGTACCGTTATGATCGGGATTTTCTGAAGTCGCGAAAAATGAGGTTATGAGCGATTCACATCGACGGAAAGAGAACATCGAGGATCAAAATGTACTGTACCCGCAGCCCTGCCCTACCCTGCTTGAAACTGAGAAATAAATGGACGTGGTGAGCGCGAGTGAGTGTGAGTATATAAACGCGAACAAGGGAGTCTCAATATAATTGAACTAGTGGCTTGAGGGAGGGAGAGAGAGCGAGAGACTTGAGAGACGAATGAGTTGGGGGAAGTGGGAAGACAACTGTCGTACGTGAGTGCTGATGGACGACTGTTGAGAGGAGATGTGTGTTGTGGAAGGAATGTAAAGTTGAGGGGTGGGAAAAGATAGTTTGGAAACACGAAACACGAGTAACTGAGGAGCGGGACTTTCACAGGTACGAACAAGAGGGTTGAGATAGAAAGTGTTTGGAGAAACAACGACTTTCTGTTAGGGCTAGTGCGGACATTTGGAGGTCAAAGACCCAGCTAATTCATGCTGCCGAACAATCATGTTGTAAGTATACACCCAGCACGAAGGATTTACGAGGAAATACGCTACCTATGTATGAACTGCCAGGACACTCAACAAGCGCGAATATATATTTTTTTTTTTAAACGGTGGATGCTGGCAATACCCTCACTGCAGCCACGAACGGGCCTATTGTAAGGGCGTCCATGATACTCGGATCATGGCCCACCTGCACCACCCCCAGGCCCCATGGCATTGGTCTCACTTGGTGTGACGTCACGTATGCGCCCCCACCACCCTCGCACAAAGCGGAGGATATCCGCAAGTTCTGCATTCGCCACCTCTTCTGGCTGAAGAAAGGGCCTCCCAAACACACAACGCGCGAGTCCATCGCATACACACAGCACATGCTCTGCCGTCTCTAGCCCTACCTCGCAGAACCTGCATACCTGTACCTCGCACTTGCCAATATTTGCAAGGTGGTACCTCAGCGGAGAGTGGCCTGTGAACAGGCCACATATGATCATCATATCCTTCCTCCCCAGTGCAAGCACCTCCTTGGACCTCTCTCTGGAGAGCCGGATGAAGAGTTTTGACTGTCTAAGGCCGGGTAGCCCCTGCCAATGAGCAGCCCTGCACCTGTCCTCCCATTGGCCAACCTCTCTACGTAGGTGGCTCCTGGTAGTCTCAACAAAGGGCTCAGGGTCAATAGGGATCTGCTCTGATCCCTTCTTAGCCAACCTATCAGCCCGTTCGTTTCCCTCTATACCCTGATGCCCTGGCACCCAACACAGTGTTACACTGTTGTCCTCTGCCAGGGCCTTCAGTCCAGTCAGACAGTCCCACACCTGCTGTGATGTGAGACAGTATGAGGCTAAGGCCTTGAGAGTGGCCTGACTGTCCACCATGATGTAGATTCTCTGCCGCTTCAGTCCCCTCTGCAGCAGCCGCTGCACACAGACTGTCACCGCAGCCACCTCTGCCTGGAACACCGTGGCCAGCGACCCCAATGGGATCGCTGCTCTGACCCTCGGCCCAAAGATGCCTGCCCCTGCAAGGCCACCCTGCACCGAGCCATCAGTGTAGTATACCAGGGCCCCAGCTTCGAAAGCGGGAGCTCCCCCTACCCACCTGGATCGCTCATGAATGAGTATCCGAAAGGGTAGCGCGAAGTTGAACCTCGCGGGCATTGCAGTTCAGGCCCCCCCACCTTCACCTTGTCAAGGATCAAGGGACAGGAACTCCTCCTCCCCCACATGATCAGACCCAACTCCAACATACTCACAGCCTGGAGGAACGCCATCCTTTTAACATGTACGTGGAGTGGAGCTAAATCTAGCAAGACCTCCAGTGCAGCCGTAGGGCATGTTGTCATACTGCCTGTAATGGCCAGACACGCCCTACGCTGCAGTTTATTTACCTGCAACTGCACTGTATTGTTTCCCACCCTAGTCCACCAGACCAGGGCTCAAGCGCGAATATAGTCAACACATTAATCCATTAAATTAAAGCCACAACGATCCAGTAGTTTCAAAGAGTGCGATTTATCAGTCACAGCATCTTCGCGTACAACTACCGATTCTGGATCAAATGTCGTCTTCCACCGAGAGGTGTACAGATTCTCTGAACCCTTTGAAGACATACGATCCACAGGTGTTTAAGCCAGGGACGGCGTTGTCGACTGTGCAAAAAAAATCAATTTTATATTGACTTCCAAAACAAACCGTGAACGTCTTTTTGGAATTTGAATAAATTTTTTGTTCTTTCTGTATACAAAGTGAGGTTCTGTTTTGTTAGGTTGACAGAAGCGCTCTGTTTGCAGCAGGCGATGTTGGTGAATACGTGAGAACAGGCACTTCATGAAGGGCCAAGTGACGTACTGGGACGACATTTACTCATCGATTCAGCAAGGTTCGTCTGGGGCGTTTGGGCTGACTTCCCGATGCACTTTGGTGTCTTCGGTCTGAACTGAGCTGACATCTCGTCGAGGTGTCGTCTATCACCCACTGCGTCCACCAGTTCCCCTTTTAAAGAGGCATATCTTCTCTGGACTGTAATTGCGAATCAAAACTCCGTATTCCAATTATATTCGGTAACTGTCGTTATGGTCTACCCTCTCCCACTCTTCGTACGATAACGTAATAGCAGCAACGTGCTTCATTATTTCTCACTAACTAACTCTCATGCTCCGTGCAAATGTGTCTGAAAATTCATTAAATGAATGTACAACTCTCGTATATATACCAGATCATCGAATTTACGGAGATACTTTAAAGTTGTGAGTTATTACACGAAACATGTATTTAATGATTTGTATGTTATACGTTTTTTTATTTAGTATCTATTGTTGGAGCAGGTTCCAATCTTCCGCAACGTTAGAAGTCGAAAATCGTCTTCTCGTATTTCACGTTACAACCCTCGTCGGATGAAGATGACTCAGGAACAAGATACTAAACCTGCACGGCTAAGCAGTTGTGATGTCGGGATTAGGCGTTCTTCCGGTAAGGAGACGAAAGAGCCACGAGAGGGCGTGGGAACAACTTTCCTCCTCCTTTCATAAAACTCCTTTCAGTTCATTTGAACTTCATAAAACATAACTCCAAGTTTTACAAATAATGCGAGAGCGCTCCAAGTTCCGGAAGTTATTGAGTTGTTCTTACTCATGCCTCAGCCAGTATGGAGAAATCAATGCTCAAGTGATGAGACTATGAAAGGGGCCATGCCACGAAGGGCTTCATAATAGGTCAAAAATGAATAAACACGGACAATAAACAAATAAAAACAGATCGAGACGAGCTAAACACATTATTTGACGGATATAATGGTTCAGTTAGCCGGAAACTGAAGATCCAAGAGACGAGTTAAAAATAACTGACAACTAACGCTAACGGGGCAGTTAATTTTAAATTAATTGTTAAACGCGTCTTCGGGAGTTAACGGAAAATTTGACTTATTTGGCCTTTAGTCGAGCCTGAAGATGACATCGATAAACTGGCTCTGAATCTCAGAACGACTAATAGCTTGATGAAATCCAATGAGTTCAATTTATTCTTTTTTAAATAAAAAATATTACTCTTGCAATTGTCTCATGCCAAGACAATTCTTTTGAAATATCTGGTACGTAGCAACAGCCAACTTTCCGCCACCCCCATAAGTTGACCAGCCACATATGGGGGCGCTATATCTTCGTTCAACGCATTTCTACAGGGACATTTATCGATAACAAAATGAAGGTGCCAGTTAGTTGAGAGTTCTCCGTAAGTTTGATCTTAATTAATCGTTAAAGCTTATTGTGAGCAGTTGGAATACCGATAAATTAATATAATACGAATCTCCTTTTCTAAGTTAACTTGGCTTATATTTCCGTTCAACATATATATACAGAAATAGTTACAGAGAACGAAATGTGGGTATGGGTGGCTAAATGACACTGTGTGAGATTGATCACATCTGGGGAAGCAGTTCAGAATGTACGGAAACGTTCGAAAAAACATTATTTTCGACACATTTTCATTTTTATCAATGGACTGTCAGAGGAACATTTATTTAGAACAGTGTATGGGTATTAACTATTCACGAGTTTGGTGAAAATCGTTGAAGCCGTCCTGCCAAAAAGCGTAAAAAACCTATTTTTGCTTCATAGGCCATCTCCGTTCACCGTATTTTCATGGAGTCGGAAGGTTTTGTACTAACTAGTAGAAGATAGTTTGAAAGTTTAATTGGCCCTCCCTTTATCATCTACCACAATCGCCCATAACCTTCTTTTGGTGTCTAAAAAAATAACGAACTAAACAAAAAAACCCTGCAAATTATTACACAATGGTTTATTATTCTCATGAACAGCTTGAACAAGTATTACTGCTCCCCCATCCCATTCGATTTAGCATCGAACACTAGTAACCATACGAAACATGTCCTGACTACAATGGAACTACGGAAAAAAAACGTCTGATGATTTTGCCCCGTCGGGTCGGGGAAATTGGAACGGGGGCGCTTCGAGCGAACCCGTTGCGAGTCGAAAGGGGAGTTGAGCAGGCGGCGTTGCAAGTCGAGCAGTGACGGGAGGGAGGGAGTACGTTGACTTCCGCTGTAGTTTTCGCGTTGTACTGGGTTTCGTTGATTTTTTTAACCATTTTTTGCCCATAACAATCATGGGCTTCGTCCGATCGGATTGCCGAGATGGCAGGCACGACTAGATACCAAATGGATTTTTTGTACGAAAGAATGAATTTTTTAGACCACGTTAAAGGCACACAACGGCCAGGACGGCGGACGGACATTGCAAATTTGGAATCTCCATGTCTTGAAACGTAAAGTATCAAATTTTGAGGGGGGGTTGTAAGACATTTTTCGTGACCGAAAACATAAGGTTATTATTCAGAATGAATAATAAACCAAAAGAACTCGCTCAATTGGCTGAGCCGTTCTCCCGCAAATCGAACTACGAGTACAGACACACACACAGGCGGACCACGCGCCGGAATTCGGTTTTTTAGACTCAGTAGGCCTCAAAACGTGAAGATCTGAAAAACTATAGTTTTTGACACGATTACAATACTTTCCTTTCCCGTAGGATTGTGGAAAGTAAAAAGATGTGTTTTTTCAAACGTCTACCGTGGACTTTCCGCGAGTGGTTCGTGTTTGTGTGTAGTTCAATTTTTGGTAGAACGGCCGAAACGATTGAGTTGGTTCGTTTTTTGTTTCGCTCGTGATTTGTTGAAGACGCAAAAAATAAGGTTACGGACGATTTCCACTTATGGGAAAGGTGGGCGGGGCACGAAAATGTACATAAATCTAGGGTTTATTGCAATTTTCTCGGAAATGGCTCTGAAGATTTGGATCAAAATTTCAAATTATTTTCTACCATTCAATACTCAGCTTTTGGTTTATTATTCATTTTTTGTGACCTATGTTTTCGGTCACAAAAAATGTTTTACAACCCCCCCTCAAAATTTGATACATTACGTTTCAAGACTTGGAGATTCCAAATTTGCAATGTCCGTCCGCTGTCCCCCGTCCGCCGTCCCCCGTCCCCTGTCAACCGTCCGCCGTCCGGGCCGTTTTGTGCCTTTAACGTGGTCTAGAAAATTCATTCTTTCGCACAAAAATCCGATTTGGTATCTAGTTGTGCCCGCCATCTCGGCAATCCGATCGGACGAAGCCCGTGGTTGTAATGGGCAAAAAACGGTTAAAAAAATTATCGAAACGCAGTACAACGCGGGAGCTACAGCGTTTCGTCGTTTGAACTCCCTCCCTTCTGCCCGCCGGTCTCATTAAAAAAGCAACCGCGCTCCCACCACTCAACTCCCGTTTCGCTTCGAGCGCCCCCGTTCCAATTTCCCCAACGTTTTGGATTCAATACGATTCAATTTTTTTAGATTCTTTCGTTTCATTCTCATTTTGGTTTTTTTCATAGATTTTTGGTTAAATTTTGATATTAATATTTAGCGTGCATGTTTTCATATTAAAATTCAGTTTTTTCTAGATACTTTCGTTTTTTTTGTTTATTTTAATATCACGATTCAGTTCTTCTCGACCTTTTTTTGGGTTTCATTATGATATTTTTCGATGCTGAATCGAACAGGATGGGTCTCGGAGCATTAATACTTGGTCAAGCTGATTATCCGAATAATAATCCGTTGTGTAATAATTTGCAGGGTTTTTTATACACGACTACAATACTTTCCTTTCCCTTCGGATAGTGGAAGGTAAAAAAAAGAAGGAAAGTTCGTAAGATTAGTCCCCAGGGAGCTCTCAAGTTCTACTTTCCTTCTCTTTTATTTAATGAGAGGTTCGTTTGGACCTGGCGAAAACACAAGCGCGTGAGCGAAACATGGACAAAGAAATCAAACTGCTTTGATCTAGTGAGTTGTCACGTCTGCCGGTGATATTTCGATGGAGAAAGGGACAAAATGAATCGATGAGTTCCGCGGAGGGGTTCAAATAGGGAGCGAGAGCTGCGTTCTTGGTCAGGTGACGGCAGGAGGCAGAGTGGACATAGTAGGTCTACGCACAAAGTCGAAGTGTGTTTATCTGTTTGCCACATTATCTGTCGGAGTGAAAAAACAAAACTAGCTAACTCGACCGTAGCCGAGTCTCATTGTGTTCGAAGCTAAAGACAAGTGCACTGCATTCGAGCGCGCGTGTCAGTTACATCCAGGTCAAACTGCTTTCAGAGTTCTCCCACGTTGCAGTTGCTCGGCCCAACTCTTTTCTCTTCTCAAAACGTCCCCTCTCTCCTCTCCCTTCGATCAAAACCCCCGAGCGATCAACGTGTCGAAAGTAAAAATCTCGTCTCTTTCACTTCTGGTCACTGACCGATAGCCATTGAAAATCCTCTTAGCTCCGTTCCACTGTCAATATCTCATTCGCTGTCACCGTCCGTGATAATACGAGTACTAGTCGCCAGTTGATGTGACGCTCTACTCTCCTTACCACTACCAAGAACGGAGTACAAAAGAAAGTTGTGTAATTGTCGGAAAATTTTGTTTCTTTATGTTTTGGAGTCTCCTAAGCTCAAAAACATGATTACGAAAGGTTGCATGTATTATTATTGACCTTCATTTTTACATGAGATGCCTGTCTGATACTAGAGAAGGTGATATTCTTTATATTAAAATTCCAGCTACCCGAAGCACCAATAGTTTTAATTTTCCTTCTGATTTTTTATCTAATTCAAGTTCAATTAAGAGCTTCTTCTAATGAATGTAGTTTCTGTGGTGAAATGAGACTGGGCAAGATGCGAGCAAAGTGTCGAGAACTGAACGGAGGATGAGTCAAGTGTGAACGAATTAACGAGGATTGAAGTTGTGTGATGCTTGGAAATGGATGTTTGAGTGAAATATTCGGCTACCAGCTCATTAAGCTAACGTCAACTGTATTTCATTCAGATTTACGCGGTAGAAGAGGCAATTTTCACCTCTCATTTTCAGAAGCTCAGCGACTTGCATCGTCAACGAGAGAAGGGAACGATGGCGTTCCAGGCTGGACACGGTACTCACGGTAAAACACTTCGCTCTCCGTTTTCTCACTTGTCAGTCATCGGAAGCTAGCCGCTAGAACGAAGCCAAAAGAAAAACATCTGTCATATCGACGTTGCCTCCAAGTTCCAGATGGTGGGCCGTCAAGTTTATCGGGTGACGCCCACGCTGTCGTTGACGCCTTCGCTCGTCTTACACATGCCTTCCTTCAACTGGACGATATCCATATCTTTAGACACTTCAACAGACAACACAAACATCAACTCTTATCGAAATTCAGCTCATTCATCATATGCCGGTTGAAAGAAAACGCCCAGGCGGCGTCTTGGTAAATAAATTGAAGACAAGATTGACAACACAAACCCCATCGCAGTTTAAAGTAATCGTTGTTTCACCAACACTATTGGACATACAAAATACGATACGCACGAATGAGTTGCGCTAGTATGATTGAAGATCTCTCGCCGCTTCACGTTTAATACACTGCACAACGGATTCACAGTCGGTTCTTATTATTTCGTGACTTCGAAGTCTAGGCACTGATTGCTATTTCGACCAATTTGGTTCTGCACTCCTTTTTGATTTATATTACTTCTCTAGAATAAATAAGAGGCCAAAAAGATTTTCGTAGAATTAGCGCCTGAACACGTACAGCGAATTGTGTTCGAGTTTGTGCCTTTGAAACCCTTTTGAAAAAACTGATAATTTATCTGCGAACTATTTTGATAGATTTGAGGAATAAATAGGTTCGCACGTTCCTGCACAGAAATACTCGTGGTGCAGAATATTTGACAAACAGTGACGAATGATGGACGAGGAATAACACAAACTGCACCTCGATGACACGTACTACCGTCCCATGCTTTCTTACCTGACTTGCGGCACTTGCTGTATGCTTTTAAGTAACAGGCGAGGGTACCACAAGGTAGCGTCCTCGGGCCTCTATGTGCTTCGTATTGATCAGCGACCTGCTCACATCTCCATACATCACATTCAAACTCACTGATGACGCAGCGTCCTTAAGCACTCCAGGAATAAGCCTTTGGCCTCTACTGAGTACAAAATTGGTACGACATAACAAACCTCATCCTCGGAAATGCTCAATTGCGAAATAGCTTTGCCTTTTCTTTGACTAAAATATCCAGGGGAAGAAGGTCGTACATTCTCCCTGTGGTACTTACTGGTGGGTGTGGTTTTCATCACCCCAGCTATTAGTAACCACCCCATCCTTTGTGCTTTGGCCAGGCTGCTACTGTTATGTCCAATGGCAGCTGTAGGCCACCACACTATCGACCCGTATGAGATGATTGGTCTCACAATAGCCTCGCAGAACCAACAGGCCATTCTGGGCATTAAGTCCTCCCGCACATTTTGTGACATGTCCAGAGGGCCGTTGTTGCCCGTTTGGTCGTGTATCTGATGTGTTCTTCTCAGGTTAGTTTCTGATCCAGAATCGCACCCAGATACCTGACCTGCTCACTGAGCTGAATCGCTTTGCCCGTAACTTCCTGGGGGTTCAGTTCCAACAGTGTCTTTGTCTTGTAAATGGCACTATGACCGTTTTAACTGGGTTGACGTACACCCCCATCTCCCCTCACCACGAACACACCACCCGTAAGGCTGCTCCAATTAGGTCAGAGAGCACACTTTGTACTCTGCCCTGAATGAGCACAGCCACATCATCAGCGTATCCTTGGGGGTTCAACGGGAACAGAAGGGAGTCTATCACTAGGTTCGAAAAGAGTGAAGATAGAACCCCTCCCCGAGGGCATCCCCACACAGTCCGTTCCCTAACTGCCTCGGTCCTGGATTTCATGATCACCTCTGAGACGTGATCGGACGGACTACCGTGCCCGTCGCTTTTGCCTTGGCCCCATTACCTGGACTCCTCTGTATCAGCACCTAAGTTTGGCGGTAGAACTTACTCGCTAACGCTGCTTAGGAGCAGTGCAGGGCGCTCATAACAATCGCACAACTTTTTATGTTTTATAGGTATCCGCTTGATGCTGAAAGAGGTCCCTACTCTTGGTTATAAATGGTTCCCAACCTGTTACAGAGTACTCACCCTGGTGTGTGAATGAATGAGTGAATGTTTCTAACGTGTTCAAGATGGTTTAGTTTAGTATCCGTTCCTCGGTTTTTAATTTTTGTTCGATTTCGACCGATTATTTACGTGCTTGGCAGCCACGCCCGATTGCCCCCTTTTTACTTTCCTTGGCTCTACGAAGTAGAAAGGAAAATTAGGTAATCGGCTGAAAAATTTTTTTGAGTTTTCTTCAGATCTATACGTTTAGAAACCCTCCTGAGTCCGAAAAACACTATTTGGGAAAATGGTCTGTGGGTCTGTGTGTCTGTGAACGATTGTTAGAGGAAACCACCGTACCAAATCAGCTCAAACTTCATATCTCGCCCGCAGGTTACCATGAGACGCCAAAATAAGGGTATGAACAAAATCCACTGAAATTTAACTATAGTTATCATAGTGATTAAAACACCAAATATTTTTTTTTCTCAAAAACGGCTCTGACGATTTTGATTAAATTTTTTATATTGATAACTCCCAATAAGGCTACAGTGCCATGAAATTCCCATTCGTGGGAAAATGACGAGAGCAGCACAATAAATTATCAAAATTTTCGACGAAATCAATTTTAGCGCGGTTTTTAGAGAAAACAACCGTACCAAATCAGCTGGAACGTGATGTCTAGTCTACAGGTGACCATGGGACGCAAAAATAAGGGTATGAACAAAATCCACCGAAAGTTAACTATAGTCATCATAGTGATCAAAACACCAAATTTTTTTTCTCAAAAACGATTTTGATTAAATTTTTTATATTGATAGCTCTAAATAAGGCGATGATACCATAAAATTCCCATTTGTGGGAAAATAACGAGAGCAGCACTATAAATTATCAAAATTTTCGACCAAAAGCGTTTTTAGCGCAGTTTTTTCCTTATAAACTCCGCTAGAATTCTTGTAGAACGTGAAAAAAAATTGATATTGTAGTCCAATCCAACACCTAAAGGGTGAGTGTTTAGAAACGCTCATGAGATACATGGGGCTCACTCCAGAAATTCCTGAATTGCAATTACTGCCGTTTCGCTTATTACCAGTAATAAAAGTGTTTACCCAATAACTCTGCAAAAGTAATTACTATCCTTCTTCAAAAAATGTGTGTTTACAGCCTCATTAATTATCTGTGTACCAATTGCTCAATAATAGTTCTGGAATGAGTACGAGCAGCACAATAAATTCCGGAACTGTAAGCGCTACCGCTTCCTGCTGCCGTAAAGCGTTGTTTGACCAAGTTCAAATTAACTGAGTGATAAATGAATTGATTAAATAGAATTAGCCATGTACAAAGTGAATTGTTGTAGAGCTAAGGAAAGTTGTGTGTTGCAACGCACCAGATATTTTAGTGTGTGCTTCACAACTCACATCGCCACTTTGACGGGCTCAGTCTAGATATTGTACTCGCTCCGACGTAGCCGCTCGCTTCGGAATTTTCACTAAGAAATTCGCCTATTCAACGAGACGCGGAACGCAACACTTTTGTCACAACGGCGGAACGAATTTCGCCTTCGTTGGGTCCACCGACTTCCGACTCGACATACCTAAGCGTGACCATTTCCTGGATCCAACCGTCTGCAGACCGATTTGACTGCTTCGACCCCGACTGTTTGAACGCCAAATCTTCCGCTAACCAACTTACGCCATCCCAGCACAAACTCTTGGACGCAGCACTGGTTTTAACCTCGATCAACCTTTTCTTCTGCGTATTTTTTCAGAACATTATTCGATTTTAATTCTTAAGAAGATTAATTAGTTTCTCATTTAAGCTTACAATGTTCTGATTATAATTTTTTATTTAACCAAACTTATTTTTCTATAAAAGTAAATTTTATATTTCCGTTATTTTTCTAATAATTCATTTCCGAAGTATCTTAACGCGAACAAACATATACATATATATTTTACAAACATATGCATACATATATATTACAAACATATATTTTCGTAGTAGGCGCCTACAGCGAAGAATAAGTATGAGGGGGGGGGTCTCACCTCTTGACCGCATGCCAGGATTAGACGATGATGGTCCAAAATAAAAGAATAGGGAGTAAAATACCTAGCCCGACGGACTGCGTGCCAAGAAGCCTCTACCTGCTTCCAAGAAGTGTGTTGGACTAAAGCTCCGTCTCAGCCACTAGTCTGGACTTACCAAGAAGTATGGCAAAGACCAGGTGGGGCTTGCTGCTCCTAGGTACGCCGGGAGATGTACCAATGTTGGAGCGAAAGCGTCTTCGCAGACGATGAGAACTCACAGGGTAAACCTCTTGTCGGGTGTCGGGTAAACCTGACATAACGGACAAGGAAAAAGATGAGCATGATCCTCAAAGGTGCAGAAGGGTCTTTATGGATCAAATATGGCCTCCAAACTACCGCCAGTCCGGAACTGCAGGTTCTACAAAGGCTGGAGCTGAAGAACCTTCACTGGACCCGTAACAATAGCGTGTCATAGAGGCGGGTGCTTCGCGCCAGATATTTAATAAATTTGTCTCGTGGCGTTGGTTTAGATAAAACTATTTTAGTAGCGATCCCGTGAAAAATACGAAACAAAATGAACAGACTCACGAAAGTTTACCTTTAAAAGGATTCGACGTCCACGACGTTAGTAATTCGTTGATGAGAGACACGATGTTCTTCAGGGATTAATTTCGTTGGAGTTGGCGAATTTCAATGAAAAGCTCAGGCGACTGTATGAAGTTTAGCTCATTTAGAGAGGTGTCATTTGTATGTTTTCTTGTCCGTGCGTGCAGTCGTTCTCAGTAATATTCGGTATTAAGAGCGGTAGTCCAACCATTTAGAACGAGTACGCATAGTGAGGGAGAAGGGGACGAAAGATAAGGTTCCTATCACGGAACCCTCTTGGGATAGAACTCACGTGGTGGTCTTACGGCCTGAGAGCCAACGCCCACTCGAGCCAGCCGTTCTCTAATTAATTGCCAAGAGGAAACAAAACTCTCTTCTTAATGGACACAACTTTCTTCTTACGTTCCTCCGATTATCAAGTGTTGCCGAGTAATACGACCAAAGATACTACATTGATCTCTCGTTCTGAACAGTTCCGCATTACGAGAGGTTTCCTAAAAGATCTTTAAGGTTGTTTATTGCTGGAAAATATAATCTACATATTAACTGCCTCTAGGCTGATGAGGAGACAGTTGCATTTTGAAAATGAGTTGAAGAAATGTTCACGAAACTACTTCGACACACATCACACACTAACTCACTCTAATCTCCAGATTCTTCACGTCATTTCAAACCTGAGGTTCTAAACAATATGTCATCACTTTGATTTCTGATTGGAAAGAGAGCAGCGCTTCAATTAACAGAGGAATCGTAGCATATCACAGCTTTTTACGGTTCTCGGTAGAGGATTGATTTCTTTCGATTATCTCTCTTACTCGCTCGCTCTCTCTCCGTCTAGGGAAGATTCCTAAGAACGACAGGTGTCTAGGAACATGCCAGAACTTTTCTTGTTAAGCATCTCAAAGTTGAATGTAGAAGAACGCGACCGTTGGATAAGTTTGCGAGAAGAGGGGTGGCTCTGCAGGTCGCTCAGCTCAAAGTGCATGCAAACGCTGCTCATAAGAATCGCGCCTCAGATCGTATTGATCCATCATGTGGCACGAAATTAATACAACTTTGAATAACTTCCTTCGGAAACTAGGGCTTCTTCTGTATTTTTCGGGTTAACGATATTCAGGAAAGTTTTTCACAGCGGAATACTCGTGAGCCTGTTAGGGCCATTTAATATTTGGGTGGTTGCTGATTATTGCACTAGCCTTGTATATTTCTGCTTTCATTTGAGCGACGCGTTGTTTCTACACCTAATACTTATGGGATCGGGAGAAGTTGTCTTGTCTTCGTCGGACTGTGTCGATAGAACGATATGAATTTAGTTTCGACAGGAAAGCGAAATGGCCTGCGATTGCGACACGAGGAAGTAACAACTCATTCGAGATTGTGGGTTAATTATCACTGGCAAAGCCAATTACATTAATAGGATATCAGGAGAGAAACAGTAAACAAATTAACTGCTCGAGATACGAAACACAAGTGCTTATAGAAAGCATGAGGTGGTGCGATGCATGTGGTAGCTAAAGAGAATGAAAACCCAAACGCAGGTAACGTTGAGCAGAACTCCCCTTCATAAAAAATGTATAGAATAGGAATAAATTTGAATCAGTGGGATATCGATTTCTCGCGTTGGAAATCCGAAGAATGTTCGTGCGTCAAGCATTTAAATAAGCTTCGGAAGTCGAAAAATGAAGAGCTCACTACGATTAGACTACGGATTGGTGTGGTATCGACGCTCCTCAAGCCATCTTTTGTGAATGTATTAGCGTGACCTCACTGGTTTCTAGCTCGATTGAGACGAATCTTACGAATGCGTATCGCATCAGATCACACCTCGCTCTTCAGGCGTCGGCCATAACCTTTTATAAGGGCTCATCTTGAAGCTGCGGCACACCGATCCAGGATCAAGCAGAACTCTTTGGTGGAGTACTGTGGCACGTTTCTGGCCCTGGTTGCTGAACTCCTGCGGGAGGAATCCCTTGAGCGCATTCTCGCGATCAGGCTTGAAGGGAGCATTGGCCTGTGGAAAGCACAGTGGGATGCGCGACACCTCCACAACGTCCTCCCCTCTGTGCGACAATGCATAGGCTGGTGGCAGGCGTCTTCCCTGGCAGTGTGGCTGTTCTCAGGCTACGGAGATTTCAATGAGAGGCAGCACTTCTTCAGAAGCCACACATGCAGCGACTGCTTTGCAGGGTGGGGGTGGGGGCGAAGAGAACGCGTGCCACCTCCTGTTCGCCTGTGCGCACGACGACGCTCGAGTGCGCAACCAGCTTCCTCCCATGGGAGATGCCACTCTGCTCCTTTTCAGTAGGGCGGCGGTTCACTGGTTCAACATCTCCACCCAGGCGTGGGCGTACCAGCGACAGAAACTAAAGACATGGTGTCCCCATCGGACAATAGAGTGGGCACTCACACACCCTCCTTCGCACCACCCTTGTTGGGGATTGAAGTCGCGTCCCCATCGAGCCATGCAAACACTGCTCCCAGCATCGGCTCATGAGCCCATTGGCCTACACAGGCCTAGTTTGTTTCTCCATTAGGTGAAGAATTTTTTTTGGATCAATTCAATCATCACAATTTATTACAAGGATCGTCAACAGCATGACGCAAAGGTGGGGGAATAACGTCACTTTTATCTTAGGGACCTTCGATTCAATCTTGTCCAGACGCACGTGCTGAATTACCGTGACACTTCAACGGGTTTTCGAACAGAAGCCGTTAGGCGTATGAAATATCAAAATTTCAAGTTTTATGGAAGCAATTAGGGGGGAAGTAACATGTTATGCTGCTAAAGGGCAGTCTATCTGGTTGATAAAATTCAGTAACCTTTGAACCTTTCTCCTCGTTAATTTTTCAAACATTCTACTTGTTACCTCAGCTCAATGGATAGCCAGAGGAACAATATATATGTATTAATCAGAATCTTCTTTGCGTTTTACCAAAAATTGAAAAGATTTTTTTTTTGTTGCTTCATAGGCTTATATCTCAGCTCACCGAAATTTTATTGAGATACTTATAGAGGAGTCAAATTAGGTACCAATTGGTAAAGAATCATTTGAAAGTGTAATCAAAATTGTTGAAGCTGCTTCCTATCGACGGAAATCACTCATAACCTTGTGTAAGCGCCTTCATTCAGAATAGTTATTCATTGAGGGCCACCAGGCGGTCCTTGGCTATGAAATACGAAGCTTTCAATCAACTCCTCAGGTTTGGTGTATATCTCAATAGGCTTCTCATGAACAAGAATATCTTATTACATCGATGGCTTTACATTCAAACGACAAGGTTTTTTGGTTTATTATTCATTTCGAATAATAACCCTATGTTTTCGGTCCCGAAAAATTTTTTACAACCCCCCCTCTGAAATTTGATACTGCAGACCCCTCTGAGTCCGAAAAACAATATTTGGGAAAATGGTCTCTGTGTCTGTGAACGATTTTTAGAGAGAACCACCGTACCAAATCCACTCAAACTTGATATCTCGCCCACAAGTTACCATGGGACGCTAAAATAAAGGTTTGAACAAAATCTACCGAAATTTAACTATAGTTATCATAGTGATCAAAACACCAAATATTTTTTTTCTCAAAAACGGCTCTAACGATTTTGATTAAATTTTTTATATTGATAGCTCCCAATATGGCAACTATACCATAAAATTCTCATTCGTGGGAAAATGACGAGAGCAGCACAATAAATTACCAAAACTTTCGACGAAATCGATTTTAGCGCGGTTTTTAGAGAAAACAACCGTACCAAATCAGCTAAAACTTGATGTCTAGCCTACAAATTACCATGGGACGCAAGAATAAGGGTATGGGCGAAATCCACCGAAAGTTAACTATAGTTATCATACTGATCAAAAGAGCAGCACAATAAATTGTCTTGATTTTCGACGAAAAGCGTTTTTAACGCACTTTTTTCCTTATAAACTCCGCTGGAATTCTAGAAGAATGTTAAAAAAAAATTAATATTGTAGTCCAATTCAATACCTAAAGGGTGAGTGTTTAAAAACGCTCATGAGTTACATGGGGCTCACTCCAGAAATTCCTGAATTTCGACTACTGCCATTTCGCTTACTACCAGTTTAAACGTTTTTACCCAATAACTCTGCAAAAGTAATTACTACCCTTCTTCAAAAAATTTGTGTTTACAGCCTCATTTATTATCTATTCATCAGTTTCTCAATAACGGTCCTGCAATGAATACGAGCAGCTCAATAAAATCTGGAACTGTAAGCGCTACCGCTTCCTGCTGCCGTAAAGCGTTGTTTGACCAAGTTCAAATTAACTTATAAATGAATTGATTAAATAGAATTAGCCATGTACAAAGTGAATTGTTGTAGAGCTAAGGAAAGTTGTGTGTTGCAACGCACCAGATATTTTTGGTTTTAATACGATTCAATTTTTTTAGATTCTTTCGTTTCATTCTCATTTTGGTTTTTTTCATAGATTTTTGGTTACATTTTGATATTAATATTTAGCGTGCATGTTTTCATATTAAAATTCAGTTTTTTCTAGATACTTTCGTTTTTTTGTTCATTTTAATATTACGATTAAGTTCTTTTCGACCTTTTTTTGGGTTTCATTTGATATTTTTCGATGCTGAATCGAACGGGATGGGTCTCGGAGGGTTTTTGGATTGCCAAAAAAAAAGATCTTAGGGAGAAAACCCGAAATACTATCGATTTTCTTTTGGAGCCACAAAAGACATTTTTCACAAACATTGTATTCCTATCTCATCCACAAATAGTCATTACTATCTCGACGAAGTCACCTTTTTGAGTTTTAGTAGTTCTGCAGCGTGGGAATGGTAGCAGTTCCAATGCAAAGAAATCAATGTTGTGCAGGCGATGTTCACACGGGCGAACGCCTTGGTGGATGATGTACCGGCATTTGTTCCCACATTTCAGGATACAATCTGACAGAGGAGACGCCTCAGAACACTCCCCTTCCCACGTCCCTTTGCATCTCACCTATCTAACTTTGAAGCACAGGGTGTTGCAGGCTGGCCCCCTATGCAACGCTTCCTGACAACAACGATACGGCGTTTTTCTAAAAGTTACTTCTAGCGGATCGAAGAGGGAGACAGGGCAGGGAAGAGGATATTGAGGTCGAAGTTGGTTGGTGAGGGTGCGAGTGCGAGGGCGGAAGGAAGATGTGCACATGATCTACGTTGCGTGACTGACTATTGCGTATCGGAAGCTTGAACCCCTTCGGCCGGTCCTTTTCAACGACAAGGAGGGTACATGAATGCTCCACGCCGTCAATAGACTCGGAAAACTCGCATTCTGCTTTATAACCAACGCTAAACACAGCCTATTCTTTAGAACGTCACCCAAACGTTAATATGTATTTTCATACAACTAGAACGTTTAATTTATTAAACTCTCTGTTTCTAATTAACAATCCAATGGGCGGTTTACGGAAGATAATACTTAATTCCTCAGCAATATTATTAATATATTTACGCTATATACGACGGCCAGTTTCGCGGTGTTCGCAGTTTATTTAGCGATTATTATTAAGAAACATCAACCGTGACCCATCCCTCAACTTTGTTTTTTGATTTGGATGTTGTGCCACTACTTTTAAATTAATGTCAACCGAAGTCAAAACGACGTTCGTTGCAGAACACCTTCATCGACGCGCTTTGCTGACTGAGGTTGTCAAGCACTGCTCAGCCCGACTCACAACTCGGCAAATAGTAGTCGGTAGTCTGGCTCGCGGGTACATCAGTGTTTGCGTTCAGTTACGTCATAACCAGTTCCCTGGGGTTTGTGGTGCCCAAATATCTTCTGTATACAACAGTTCGACGACTATGTATACAGTTCATTCGATAACCACACCTCGCAATATCACGAATTATTACAGCCACTCGCGCACACCTGTACAATCAGTACACTTTAAGGAGTTTACTCTTCACATTGTGTCAACTGCTATCGTTCGGAGTATTGTTTAATTTGGCTTATACGATGAGCATTTAGGAGAAGATGGACGTCTTAATGTGTTTTCGGATGCTTCGGATGACTTCGTCTTGAGCTGAGTACCGCACTGCGGGGGATTTAAAAACGTGATACACCATTTCGTTTCACAATGCTGCTGCAAGACAGTGAATAAAACTAGCTGCATAGTTCGGTTCGTTGTAATATAGTGTGGATTGGGCTACCGTCGACCTGCTCCCTTCCAGTAAATTGTTCGCTCTCGTGCAGTATCGGCCGAATGGTTGTGATCTATGCACAAAACCGTCCATCTCGAAATTTAAAAAGTAAAACGAACTCAGATTTGTTGAAAAGTAGGCTCTACGAGTAGATGGGTATAATGGAGCTCAGCCAGGCACTGCAGAGGACCGCGAGGGTGATGCCGAAACGCCATATCCCAAAGCGTTATTCCGATTAGCGTCGGGGGAAGTGGAAATACTGCCAAAGTCGCAGTGAGATACTTCGGTGTTAAGATTGGCACCAGGCTGAAGCTATTCGACGCTCATCAAGGGTGTGACGGCAAAGACGGCTGTCGTGGTGGGCAGGCTCTGCCGTCTAATAGCTAACACGTCTGGCCCCATCTGAGCGTCCACTGGCTCCTTCCAAGGGTGACAGAAGGGGTACTGTTGTACGTAGCGGAGTTGTGGGCTGACGCTCCGCAGGTACAGCGGTACCGCCAGCAAATATCAGCTGTGCAAAGAAAAAGCACGCTGCGAGTGCCTCGTTTCAACTGCACAGTCTCAGAGCCAGGTGGTTGTAGGCGTTACCCTCATTGGCCTGATGGCTGCAGAAAGTCGAAGGCTGTACTCAAGAAAAGCTTAGGAGTTCGGCCCAGCGGGGAAAAGGGACCATTGTCTTCGAACGTCCCGAGCATAGCAGGGTCGATGAGAAGCAGAATCGCGAGGGAGGTGGACTGCTACTCTTATTACTTATTCGTGTGAGGTAAACTTTAACCTCAGAAGAAAGAAGATTCCTACAGCAGTTATTGCGAGCCGCTCACTGTGGAAAGTGCGTACGATGTTTTCTTCGCCTGCCTCAGAGTGGCCAAGCCTCATCACTGCCAGGAGGAGGCTATTGGGAAGCTACAGCAAGATGCTGGAAAGCGAGTGGGGTTGGCCGATGAGACAAAGTGCGTCAAGAGTGGAAGGTGTGTGATCTAGGAAGGCGGATTTTAGAAAAGCCTACTGGGCTATGAGGAAAGCTCGAACAAGGGAACCCTTGTGCTTGGAAACAGTATACAGCGCTTGTACTTGAACACTAATTTCGTTACTGGACATCATTCAATTACAAAAGATTGTAGATGAGCGGAAACCCCCGGGTTTCTACGTATTGTTTTGCAGTGACGTGAATAACAATTTGGTATGAACGGATCAATAGTTGGTTTGTGTTTTCGCGATAGTGAAAATCCTGAAGTAGGGGGGCTCTGTGGCAGCATCAGTTCTAACAACTTTTTCCAACTGAACGATAGTTTTCTTCTTCTCTCGGATGTGGAGGCAACTCTTGTTGAGAGAAGAGCCGTAAAATGATGATGTGTTGAGGGACGGCAGTGGTGTGGTACGTCGGTGTTGGCGGGAGGAGGGGTAGTGCGAGGGTTTCACGTGTGTTCTGGGGTAGAGCTGCGGGAGGAGGTGCATCTTGAAGACAATGAAGGAAGGAAAGCCCTAGGAAAGCATTTGTCAAGGTTGTGTGAGAGGTCGGCCTCTATAAATGCTAATCTGCGACCCGACTCGATGCGTGTGTATGTTGTGAATGGAACGTTACTGATGGGGCGGGGGAGAGAGCGTCGGCGGAACGGTGAATTAATTGCAGCTGGAGGGCGAAGAGGTTGTCGGCCCGGAACCCCCTTCGCTAGAAACCTTCCCATCGGGCGTGTAAGACGAGGCCTAAGCAGCTAACCAAAGCCGGGGGACGAGATGAGTAGGAAGGTGAAGGCGATGGTGATGTTGTGAGTGGGAAGTGTGGCCGATACCGCATACAGATGCCGATTCCGACCAAGTCGTCATTCGTGAGATTTCGATCTTTTCGCCGGACCTGAAGGTCGAAACCCTGTCGTCTCTCAGCTCCTCGTTCCCCTCTTCACTAGCTCTCGTCCTGTTTCTCTGACGGCTTACCCTAATTCCTAGGCAGTCCTCGTCCGCACTTACGAGTCTCCCTTGCCTCGCTAACATCAACTCAAGACTAACCTCGCTGGACGTCGCCCATTCACTGGATTACCTTAGCTCTTCTCCCCCACACACTCGCCTTCCCCTCGCCCTCTTCTTCAATTAGTTTAGCCGCATCTTACTATTCCCCTCCTGAACCTCCTTTCTATTCAATTCAACATTGTGCCTTAATTAAATCCTTCTCGACCGGATAATCTCGCTTTTCTCTTCTCCTAGGTGCACGGCTCTTCATGTTTCACTGGCGGCCCAACTGTCCCGAAACTGTAAAAATATCTACTGCACAGAGCCGACCCAAGCCATCTTAATTTGTTGAGGGTAAACATTCAAAATCCAGCCATTTCCAATAACCCTACAACTATTACCTCTAGTCAACTTACTAAAACAACTGCAACGTCCTCCTGCGGCAAACAGCAGCGTCAACGCCGAGAGCGACTACTAAAACGATTTAATTGCTATTACGGCCGAGCTCAGAAAAAACCCTAGTTGTATGAAGGTAGGATGGATGGTCGGCCCAATGACCTATTTGGTTGGCACTGAACTCTAAAGGTGCGCCTGGATGAAGAGAGGCGTGCGCCAGCTGCACATTCAGGTAGCTTTATTCGTTCTTAGTCCTACCACGCAGGAAGGAGAGTGTTGTAAGCGGTTGAAAAACTCTTTTTTTCGATGGTGATGACTTCTTCTTATGTTAGACCGAAAAATAACGTTTTAGAAACATTTCTGCGCGGCTGTGAACGCGATTAAGTGAGAATGGCTGTACCGTATTGTCGCACATTTGATTCTTAGCCTGTAAATAGACATAGGACGTCATAATTAGGGTATCAGTACAAACGAACCAAAGCGAATTGGTTCACCAAATCTTTTCTCAAAAAGGTTACGAACAATTTTGTTTACGTTTCTTTATGTGGACAGTCTCAAAAAATGTAACAGTACTATAAAATTTCCATCCGCGAGAAAATGACGAGAGCAGAACAATAAATTGGCAAATATGTAAACAAAGATCTATTTTAGTGCAGTTTATTGAACCTTGTTGTTGGGCGCAGGAGAGGGGGAGCTCAGGATCGAAGTAAAAATGAAACTCGGTGAGGTTGAGTAGGACTGTATTATACGTACGGAATCGAGTTAAGTTGGTGTACAAATAGGCAACTCAAGGATAATACCGGGAACGTGTGTACTGGCGCGGGAAATCGTATCGGAAGGAAAAGGGCGAGCTGTGTTACAAGGACGAGAGTTGATAGTGGAGTGACTGTGTGACTACTGGGAGCCGAGTGTCTCTGGGAAGAGCGATGTGTCTTGTAGAAAGAGGTAAATTGAGGGAAAGAACAAAAGGAGAAATCCGTTGTCGTTGGAAGTTAATCAAAACTTAATCCCTTGGTCGGTGGAAAAGCCGACGACTGAAGGGTCAGTTCTCGGACTTCCCTGCGGCATCACATGAAAAGGGTTGAAATCGCTGGGTTCGGCGGACGCACCAGGTGAAGGAATCAGCCTTTCAGCATGCTCTGAACACTTGTGTCTCACTAAAATATGCTAATAGTTCTAAGGGAGTCCCATATAATGGAGGTTTATAGTGCACATAAGACAATAATTGGCAATTTCCAGAATCCAATTTACTTTTCATTCACAAATAATTTTTTTCTCAGTGTTTCTCGTAAAACTACAAAAACCTACACGCGAACCTTCTTCAAAAAATCACAAACTGAGTAGAAAACATGTTGGACTATTGGCTGGAGAGATAAAAATCGTCGGATGCACGAGGGGCGATGAACGTGAGTAACTGTTTCATTGGTAAACGATCCGTCTGGTCCGCGGGCCAGCGCAGTTCGGGAGTGAACGTGTTTGAGTTTTAGGTGAGGAGATATTCACGTATTGGCATTCTGTGTCCCAAGGCTTTTGACAGTCGTCTTCTCTGGCGTCCGTCAATCAACATTTTGATGGGAATAAAGGACGCCCCGCCAACACGCTTTAATATCAAAGAGGGAGTCAGGAACTGGAGGATTTAATGAGAGGATGTTCCCATTGGTTTGAAGGCAGCCAATATTGTAGTTGGAGTTTTGTTTCAATCGATATCAACCTGTTGCCACATAAACGGCATTTCCGTAAGTCCACGACCACGACACTTCCGATCGGATCGGAGCACGCGAGCCAAACTGCTCACGTTATTGTCTACCTGAGGATAGGCATTAAAGAATTATTCTTACTTTCGTGAGGACTGTGGCCTCAAATAATTGGCCTGTCGCCGTTTTACTGCTCTGTATTAAATGGTATCTCTTGATCAGATAATGCTGGCTTAGGGGCTCCGATATACACGACCGCCACCTCTAGATATTTCCGAACGATAACCGAGCGTCCATCTTTTCAATATTTTGTTTTGTCTTCTCATCGAGCCGTTGCCAAGCAGACAAAAAAAAACAAAAACAGCGCGTTACGGAAACAATGCTGATGCCCAGTGATTCACTAGATCACAACTCAACTAAGGGGGTTGTGGCTACCCTTCGTGATCAATCATCCATGAGCGCATCATAGACACTGAGTGATAACAACGAGGTAATAGGCTGATATGTATAGTAGCGAGTACCACATTTATTTACAATGTGAGGTGTGTTTGAAGTAGTAACCGTAACGTAACTGCATTTATAGAAAATCCAACTTGTACGCCGTTTTTGGTTGGACAACTTAACCAGTTGGTCTCCAATTTGTATTTGTGCGTCATCACACCCAAACCTAGGAGCAATGTAATTATGCTGCGCTGTAATTCTTCAGGTGACGTTTCTGGTGGCCTGAACATGTAAGCGGCGGCTCGAGACATCATATAACACCGACGTACACACGAACGAAAAATTCGGTGTTTGAATACGGCGAAAGCTGGAAAAAAGTTTGACTGAGGAAACGTCAGGTAGTCAGGAAGATCTGCTCTCAGTGGGCACATGAATTTACTCCAGCGCACTGATAACCAACTGGAACTGTTTAGCACATTGCATCAGGTAGGCTCTTCTTTCTTGTCCTCTTCGCCCTCACTACACTCTTGCAGCGTGGGCAGTACGGGAGGTTCAGGAGCGATCTGTCCACCATGTCTTCATTCTACATCCTCGCAGGATACTGGCCCTAAATCAGTAAGCTCCATTCTCTTCTGGCTTCGCGCCGCCAAGGCAAATTGAGCCATATACCTCCACAGTTCTCCTCGGAATTAAACATAGTGCGAACGTACACCTCTGGCGTGAACAGGTCTTCTACAGTGCACCGCCAGCTTGCTCGCCTTAGACGGTAGAAGTTTGTGTCAATTATAAATAAAAACTTTACTTAAGAATATATCAAGAAAATCAAAAAAAAATATAGGAAAGACATTTAAAAGAAATTATGAAACTCGAAATTCAAGGAAAATTTAATGATGAAAGTTAAGTTTGATCGAGGCTGGGGGGGGGGGAATTAATTACCTTCTCAGGTATGTAGCAGAAACAATAATCACAATAAATATCAAAATAAACTGAATCTTCAAAACTAAACGGAACGATTAGAAAGACCAAATAAACAAACAAATCGGAAAGGGAAACTCAATGTTCCGGCCAGTGGCGGCGATGTCGATGTTGAATGGAGATCGACTGTGAGAGCAGTCTACGGAGAAGTTCGCGAGATTTTGGGAAGACTTCTCCTTTTCTCTTCCCTGCAAATTGTTACACAATGGTTCATTATTCTCACGAACAGCTTGACCTAGTATTACTGCTCTTAGACCCATCCCATTCAATTCAGCATCGAATACTAGTAAACCATACGAAACATGAACTGGCTACAATGGAACTACAGAAACTAAATATTCCCCCGGCGCCAGGCGCCCGTAAACGTCTGTAGGCGTTTATGATCCGATGGAGGGGTGTGCGGAGGAAGTGGCCTTGGCGCCCCGTCGGGCAAAAAGAGTCGAAAGGGCGTTGCGAGTCGAGCGGGCGGATGATTGAGTTTGATATGACGGGAGGGAGAGAGGGAGGGAGTACTAACGACGGAACGTTGACTTCCGCTGTAGTTCCCGGGTTATACTGAGAATCGTTAATTTTTTTAACCATTTGTTGCCCATAACAACCATGGGGTTCGTCCGATCGGATTGCTGAGATGGCGGGCACAACTAGACAACTAGATACCAAATGGGATTTTTTTGCGAAAGAACGAATTTTTTAGACCACGTTAAAGGCACAAAACGGCCAGGACGGCGGACGGACATTGTAAATTTGGAATCTCCATGTCTTGAAACGTAAAGTATCAAATTTTGAGGGGGGGTTGTAAAAAATGTTTCGTGACCGAAAACGTAGGGTTATTATTCAGAATGAATAATAAACCAAAATGGGAGGAAACTACGGGACTTCCTAATGTCGGGATAGGAACCAAAACGTAGATAACCTCACGAAAACGTTCCTTCGTCTCAGGTTATGTTGGTTGGCGGGGAACGAGACTCTGAGACACGGACGGCAGATGAGGTGGTGCTGCAAAAGCCGGTCATGCGGCGACGTTCGAAAGACAGCTCCTTATTCGAGACCGCGTAAAAACTTCAACGTTACAAGTTGACTTGGCAAGGATCATCCTCTGATGTTCCACTGTGCGCACGAACACAGTCATTTCATGATCACTTGAGACGGTTATCTTGCCTCAATCTTAGTACAGGTTAGGCGCATTTTTTGTAGTATTATTTTATTAAAACAATCAGGGCCCTGTTTCACAATGATTTAGTAACTATTATTACGAGTAAATGCGCTGGTAACTTGTAAATTCTGGTTCACAATAACATTTTACAAGTGCCGGAAATATTAGTGAATTCTCTTGTAATACTAGTAGTTTTACAAGGAGGCTGTTTCACAATCCTGTCTTGTAAAATCAAACCTCCAATAATATAAGCAAGTCCTTGTAAATATTTTACCAGCTCTTGGTAACCTATATATTTGTTGTCTTCAATGTTCAATCGTGTTACGGTATTTTGGAATTCAATTGTCCTAGGGACTAAATGCTCGAAGATTTGATATTTGGTGATTCTGAGTCTGACGAAGATCTTCAAGTAGGCAGTGAGAATCATTGTCGTCGTCCTCTACGACGAAGAAAAGTGTTCCGTGCAAGAGTGAACTTTAGTTTTTTGAATGAATTAGAATGCAATGAAAGATTCCGTATGACTTCTGACAAAACCGCATTCTTAATTGAACAAATCGTACAACTCATTGCACACCGCATTGGAAAAAGTGGTTCTCTATCCGTGCACCAGCAGGTGTGCGTGGCACTTCACTGGTTGGGAAGTGGTGCCCAGTTCCACGTCGTAGCAGATTTGCATGGTGTCAGCAAAGCAACCGTTTCTCGCTGTGTGAAGAAAGTTGTGGCTGCAGTTAACGTTCGGCTATTCAACAGAATGGTGACGACCACAAAACATTGAAGAAGAAGTGAACAATTTTTTCAGCATAGCATAGCGTCTGTCTGGGGACTCCGGCTATAATATTCGCACTTGGTTGATGCCACCTCTACGAAATGATCCTCGGAATCAATCAGAGATTTAACACAACAGATACCATAAAAAAACTCGGCGTATCATCGAGTGTGCACTTGGTATCTTAAAAGAAAAATTCCCATGTCTCAATAAACTGAGAGTGAACCTAGTACTTGCAGGGGAGATTGTCAAGTGCTGCGCGGCGTTGTGCAACATCGCGAGACGGGAAGAAGTTGAACCATTACATGTTCCTCACGATCTTGATTTTGATGACACAAATAACGACCCTCAAGACGACAACCAGCCTGCAGCAGCAGCCCGAATGAGGCAGGAGCAAATCATTAGTATGCTCTGATGATCATTGGTCATTAAGGACCTTTTCTAAGCGGTTCATATAAAAATCACCTTGTACTTTATTCTGAACTTTTTACTCATTGTCTATTGGTCTAATTGTCTACGGGAATGGTGAGTTCACATTTGTTAGACCAGCCGACTTGTAGATTGTCATCAGCTGGGCTAGTAGTTTTCATAAGTTACTGGTGAAATTATTCTTGTAATACCAGTTGGAGGCATCTCATTGTGAAACAGAAATTACAAGTACTCATAATACTACCACTTGTAAACTTGTAAATTTCACTTATATTACAAGCTTATTGTGAAACAGGTCCCAGGTATTTCACTGTTCACTCTGCCGTATCCCCCAATACTACTAACAGGCTCTTATCTAGCCACCCCATCATTCCCTTCTTCTGCACTCTCTTTCTCTCTCTCTCAGTCCTTGAGTCCTGCCTACGATTTCATGACATTTATTTTTGGTGGTCAGTGCTCTTCTGCTTCCTGTGTTTTTGAAAAATTTAGTTTTGTATTTTTTGTACGCTGGGTTCTTCTCATTGTTTCTCTAGTCTCGTGCTTGTACCTCTTCAAATAAATAAGCATTTTCTTTCAACACCAAGCGTTCCGTCCGGTTAAAACTACAACCTGCTCCGTGAACCTCAATCCTCGACGAGACGGCTTCTGAAGTGCTGTCAGTCATAAACCAAGGGCCGTCGAAAGAAGGAATACGAGATGAGGGGGTGAACTGAAGAAGGGACGGCGCCCCGTTAAAGTTAGGATCAATACCCTGATGTCATAGGTGGCTGCCTTCAGCTTTTTGCCTTCGCCCCCACATAGAGATCGGAATCTACTCACAACAAGTGGTCCCACTACCCCATTTCCTTCGTCTGATTACCCTTCTTTCCCTGTTCACTTCTCCGCCTTCTCGATCGATCCCCTGCTTTTTAATTAAGTGATCATTTGCGTCTTTCGTCGTTTGCTTAGCTTCAGAATCAACTCCGTCATTTCGCCGAAGATCCCTTGGAATTTCCTGTCTTCTCGTCACCTCTGCAAATTAAGTTTTGTTACAGCTTCTGAAGCCTAGCGAACAACACGGCGTCCTGTTGGGTTGGTGTTTCACTGTGAGGCTGGGTACGCTGTAAGATGAAAAAATAAGAAGCAGAAGACGAAGTAGAAGAACACTGGTGGAATAAAAAAAAAACAGATCTGTCGATCGACCAAATCGAGAACACCAAAACTATAATACAAGCAGGTTCTTTGTTATATAGTAGAGAGGGAACTAGTTGTCTAACCGTTTATCAGTTTATGAGTTACTGTTATTCAACGATACTAAGCATTAGTACGATGGTTCTCACTAAAATATATGAAATATTTGAAAAAACCTAGGAAATCTGACTGGTACTTTATGCTATCAAAAATTCAAGGACAGTGCTACAATCGTATAAAAGAAAGAAATTGAAGTTTCTTCAGACTGGAGAAGTTTTGACGCCTAATGAATTGACAAATTGACTGGACCAATTGAGCTGTTTGTTTTTGTAATTTTTTGAAGGCGCGATAGGTAATCAGCCATTCCCATCGACTTGGTGAGAGAGCAGGGGACCGCATGTACTAAAATCGAGCTTTGCACATTTTTTTAATCAAAAACAGCTCTTACGAATTTGTTTTAACCTTCTGAATGTCTTCTAATAATCTTCACCTAACTTTTCTTTTCATAAATATCTGTGTGGAAATTCGGTGAACCGAAATGAAGGCCTATGAAGCGAAGAGAGGTTTTCATTACTTTTTAAGAAAAAAGACTGTGATGATTCAATCAAAATGTGTCAAGTTGATATTCACATTTCGTTCCGCTGGACGTCACGATAGTTCCAGAAATGATATTTGCCGAACATGAATTAACCGTTTTTCTGATTTTCTCAAAAACTGCTCCAATAGATTTCGATCAGATCTGTGGGGTACTCTCAACTAACTAGTAGCTGTACCAATATTTTCTGCTGCAAGAATGTTTCCTTCGAAATGCGTTGAATGAAAATGTAGTGACGATATGTGTTTGGGTGCTTGCTCGTAAATAATTATCAATATATACTTGAATATATGGAGAAGGGATACCGATATAAAAGACCGTGTTCGTAGCAAGGGATAGAATGAATCTTTATTCTCCGATAATCTCATGGTGCCTCTCTAACGCTAAGCAGGTTAATTTACCAAAGAATTCCTTTTTTTTAAAAAACCTATTAACTTTTAATTTATATAAGAAGATAAAGACAAGCATATTTGAAAATGTTGTTAGAATAGGCAAGGCAATATGAACAACAACACAACAAATGAAAAATGAAAATGTTGTAGGCAACAACTCATTCTTGAATATGAAAAAAGACGTTTTCAAAACATTTCCATTACAACTCATTTCCAAATTGTGTTTCTTAATTTCTATTTTTCCTTTCGTTTTACAGTTTTTGTAATTTTCACACTTTTGTCACTCGCGCCAGAATCACCACTAGAAAACGAGAATTTGCGAGTTGTTTTATATTTTCTACCAAACCGAGAAGCAGCATTTTCTTTAAAGTCTGGGTTTGATGATGATGGGTTTGGGTCTGAGGATGTTGACAACGTGACGCTCTTTCGAAATTCAGGATTTTGATGTTGGATCGATTTCCTACTGGTTGAAATTGCGGACTTGACTTTCGGAGATGGATCCAGTTTAATAGGTGAAGTTCCAACTGAGATGGCTGTTCCAGATTGATGAGCTGTGTTGGGTTTCGTTGTGTTGTGAGGAGGCGATGGCGGGATGACAACAGATTTTCGCGACTGACAGGTATCTGAAGTTGATGGTCTTAACCAAGTACGATTACGGCGATAAACTCGGCCATCCGTCATGACGTCGTAAGAATTTCCGTGGCTTTGCTCAACAATTCCTCTGTCCCATGATTTTCCGGTTTGTGATTTGAGAAAAACTTCTTGTCCCACATCCAGATGAGGTAAATTTCGTGATGTCTTATCGTGATGAAATTTCGCGAGTTTTCGTTTGGAAATTATCATATTTTGAACATCGGGCACGATTTCAGGGATAAGGAGTTTGTTGGAAGCGGGAATGAGCGTCCTGGTTCTCCTTGACATCAATCGCTGAACGGGGCTGGAGTCCATTTCCACAATTGGTGTATTCCTCCATTCCAGAAGTGCTGCGTAGAAATCGGTCCCATCGCGATGACATTTTCGAAGCATATTTTTTGCAATTTTCACCGTAGCTTCCGCTTTTCCATTTTCTCGAGGGTGGAACGGAGCTGATGTTCAATGCAAAAACTCCCACTCTCGGGCAAATTTTTGGAATTCGCTCCCAATTAGTTGAGGTGCATTGTCGGTTATGAGAACTTAAGGCGTCCCATGCCGTGAAAAATTTTGTTTACAAAAAATGATGATGGTGGAACTTTTTGTATCGGGAGTTTGTTCAACTTCAAAGAAATCCGAGTACGAGTCCACCATGAGTACAAATTGATGTTTATTGAACTCGAAAGCATCAAGTGAAACTCGTTCCCACGGCAGTGAGGGAATTCTGTGTGTCTGCATAGGCATTTTTGGTTGGTTGGAAGCTAACTCCTGACATGTTTCGCAGTTTTTTAGGGTGTCTTTTATTTGTGAGCTCATGAAAGGCCAAAAAAGTGTGTCCCTCGCGCGGCGAAGTGATGTCAAGGAGAACCAGGACGCTCATACCCGCTTCCAACAAACTCTTTATCCCTGAAATTGTGCCCGATGTTCAAAATATGATAATTTCCAAACGAAAACTCGCGAAATTTCATCACGATAAGACATCACGAAATTTACCTCATCTGGATGTGGGAACGAGTTTCACTTGATGCTTTCGAGTTCAACAAACATCAATTTGCACTCATGGTGGACTCGTACTCGTACTGTATAGTTTGATAATTACATGATGAAGCCAACTTACGTAAACGACCGACATATTGATCGATTGATTCAGCAGCACTCTGCACTGTGGAACCGAAAACATATCGCTCATAGATCACCTTCACGGCAGGCAAAAAATGATCATCAAGCGCCTTTACAATTTCATCTACATTAGCCGACTTTTCAGCAGAAAGCTTAAGATTTTTTAAAATCTGATTCGTTTCGCGACCAAGTAAGCACTTCAGAGTTGCCACACGTATGTTTTCGTCTTTGCTATCGAGACCAGAAGCGAGGTAGTTGGACCAGTCGTCCTTAAAAAAGTTCCAATTTCCCACCGTATTGCCTTCCAAAGACATTCGTGACGGCAACGGGATATTCACCGACATTTTCAGCGGATGTTTAGTGAAAATTTGATACACAAACCGTTGAAATTGAGAGGCTTAACTTGCCGACTCGGAAAGGTAAACAACAAACACGTTGCACCGACTCGGGCCGTACCGCTAAACACGAACTTTTCACACGAAACTTAACGGCGGACGAATCAATCGGACTTCAAAGGATGCAAACGACACCTGACACCATGTTTGGGTGCTTGCTGGTAAATAATTATTAATATATACTTGAATATATATATGGAGAAGGGATACCGATATAAAAGACCGTGTTCGTAGCAAGGGATAGAATGAATCTTTATTCTCCGATAACCTCATGGTGCCTCTCTAACGCTAAGCAGGTTAATTTACCAAACAATATGTATGGCAGATCGTCGAATCTACGAGCGTGGCGCAAGTTACAGATATTATTTTGCGTTTATTGAGATAAACTTGATATAAATTCGGTCGATGTCGTGGCCTTGAGCGCATTACGTTGTTTAATAGTTTGACGATTCATTGAAATAAATGTCAGTGATTTAAGTCTCAGAAACATTTTTTTATTGAGACAGCGTTTTGTAGAATTCGATCACTTATTTCAGCAGTAGTTTTATTTTGTACACAATAACATTCCTCCCTATTTCCCTTCTATTGTGCCGAACTGTTAACTCTTAGGACTTTGCGGGTGTTGAAAGTGTACACGAGTCTGAGGAATAACTTATTCGCCGATCACTCGAATCGTCGTGGATAGAGCACGCGTTTAATACAAATAGAAGGAAACTCCGGTGGAAGTCAGACCAGACGTGGACTTCAAGAGTCTTTCAATTTAGTAATTGGTGAGGTGACTGAGGCAACATTTAGAGCGGCGCCACACTCACACAAATGGAGATACACTTTTAGGGAATTGCCGCAGACCTTCTCCTTGCTTAAATGCCCCATCGCCTCGTTGTTAAGTGGCCTTAAATTCCTTTTAATGTTGTCCCTCTTGGAACTAAACAACTGCTACAGTCAGGACTGTTACTATTCATTGAGATTGAAGGGTTATGATACACCAGCCGATATTTATTGTTTGCTCAGTTTATCGACAGTTGATTCAATATTTAAGGTTGAAGCTATTGGTTACTGATGAACCTTACTGAAGCCGCCTTTGGTGTACTCCGTATTTTCTACTTTAAATTTTTTGATGGGCGAAGAAAATACGAATATAATTTAAAGAAAATGTTTAAACGATTGATTATTTCTTCGTGGCGAGGCAGTCCACGTATTTAATGGACTCATACTGAAGAGAACATACAGGATTCATCATTTTGTGAACATTAAAGAGTTTTGTTTGTTATTTTAAGTAATTCAATCGTGGAATTTGAGCTAAGAGTGTTCATTTAGTCTCGGTGTGGCAAATGAAAAATATCTGGTGCGCTGCAACACACAACTTCCCTTAGCTCTACGTCAATTCCCTTTCTATTTGGCTTTGTGCACTTAATCAATTCATTTACCACTCAGTTCATTTGAACATGGTCAAACAACACTTCACAGCAGCAGGAAGCGGTAGCGCTTAAAGTTCCAGAATTTATTGTGCTGCTCGAACCCATTTCTGGACCATTATTGAGCAGTTAGTACAACGATAATTAATGAGGCTGTAAACACAACTTTTTTGAAGAAGGACAGTTACTACTTTTGCAGAGTTATTGGGTAAAAACGTTTAGAACTGGTAGTAAGCGAAACGGCAGTAGTTGAAACTCAGGCATTTCTGGAGTGAGTCCCATGTATCTCATGCGCGTTTTTAAACACTCACCCTATAGGTATTGGATTTGACTACAATACCAATCTTTTAAAACATTCTACTAATATTTCAGCGGAGTTTATAAGGAAAAAACCGCGGTAAAAATGCTTTTTGTCGAAAATGTTGATAATTTATTGTGCTGGTCTCGTCATTTTCCCACGAATGGGAATTTAATGGTATAATTACCTTATTGGTAGCTAACAATATACAAAATTTAATCAAAATCGTTGGAGCCATTTTTGAGAAAAAAAAATTTGGTGTTTTGATAACTATGACTAACTTTCGGTGGATTTTGTTCATACCCTTATTTTGGCGTCCCATGGTAACCTGCAGGCGAGATATCAAGTTTGAGCTGATTTGGTACGATGGTTTTCTCTAAAAATCGTTCACAGACACACACACACACACAGACCATTTTCCCAAATAGTGTTTTTCGGACTCAAGGGGGTCTGCAACGTAGAGATCAGAAGAGAACTCAAAAAATTTTTTTTCAGCCGATTACATAACTTTCCTTTTTACTTTGTAGAGCCAAGGAAAGTAAAAAGACGATCCAAAAACACAAAATACACATACTTTGACAAGACGCTGCACATTTACGTACATAGGACCACAAATATACGGAATAACGTCTTCGAAAGGATGGCGTACAAATCGCATTACTCACGGACAACACACTTAGAACCAAACTAACTGCAAAGACTGAAAAGACAGACTCACTCGACCAAAGTGGGGTTTATAAAATAACTCGTACTTGTTAACACGCTTACATAGGACAGACGGGACGACAAATACGGGTCAGATATTCGGAGCACATCAAATCTCTTAGTAGGAACAAAGACGATTCACCTGAAGACAACTGGACACGAACCTACCAAAATACAGAACTGCACCATCTTTCTACATAAACAATACAAAGGACGAAAACTGAACATACTAGAAAACATAGAAATCTATAAACAAATAAATGAGCAAATCCCAACAAAATGCGAGACCATATTCACACCACTCAAGGCAACCCACAACGACGAAAACAACCAACTGACGGATTTACAGACCACCCGGTACAAAAAAGACATAGAATCGACAACCGGCAGACTATTTAAGACGTTCCTTTCCCTTTCACCTCTAGTGGGTTTCCCCTGAAGTGCGTGACCCCCTCCCTCGATTCAAAACATCCCGTTTACTTTTCTCTTCATATATAAAGACCACGAAAACTGACTGACTCTAGTACTGACTTAATGGCCAGACGATGACGTCTTTACATTTAAAGCGCTGGCCCATAGTATCTCACCAGCCAGAGGAGACGGACTCACCTAACAGGTACGTTAACTTTAGTAACAGTATTTAATTTTAGCGTACTATTAGTAGAGTGTTCAGTTACAACTGGGAACGTATGTTATTGTATAGTCGCAGAACGCATTGGCCAATTGTGTACATTTCTCGGGCATGTAGGGTAATTGTATAAAAATCTCGCTGTCGGACCTTCAACGGCCCCAAAATGGTATTTGTTTAACCACTATCAAAATTTTTTTTTCAGCCGATTACATAACTTTCCTTTATACTTTGTAGAGCCAAGGAAAATAAAAATCAACTCACAACACATGAAAATACCGAACACACGAATTCTTTCATCGTTAACCCGGCATTATAACCATTTTCTTCTTGCTCTAATAAGATTTCTCTTCTACCCCTGCTTCCTCCTCCTAACTATCCTCATCCGGTCATGATGTAGTGTTTATATACAGAAATAATTATGGATAACGAAATGTGGGTATAGGTGACTAAAAGACACTCTGAACGATTGATCGAATTTGGTTGAACAGTTACTCCAGAATTTACGGAAATGTTCGAAAAAACGATATTTTCGACACATTTTGATTTTTATCTCTGCTCAATGGACTTTTAGAGGAACATTTATTGAGAACAATACGTAGGTATTAACTATTCGAAAATATCCTGAGAGTTTGGTAAAAATCGTTGAAGCCGTTTGGCCAAAAAGCGTAAAATACCTATTTGTGCTTCATAGGCCCATATCTCCGATCACCGTATTTTCATGGAGGTATATATACGTTTTTACCGTTCCCTTCTTTACCAGCCCGATGTGCCGGCTCCCCCTTCGTGACGAATTCCTTTTGCTTCTCACCACCTTTCCCTATCTCGTGTCTTCGTCCCAGTAACTCATTCCTTACGTCCTTTGAACTTCCCACTTAGTTACAGCGCTACAGCCGCGAAAAACGAAAGTTTATTTTGCCGATGGTTGTTTATTGCCACTAAATACATAAATGAATAGTCGACGTCATCCATAACCAGGTCAAGAGGAAAACGCTACACCCACTCAGTTAGGAGGCCGGTGGCGGCAAAATATACCAGAAACGAGAGGGTAGTTGGCGTTTCTATCTAGAATAGCTCTAACATTTATGACTACACTTTCAAATTATCTTGTACTAGTGAGTGCCTATCTTTTCTTATGTATAAATATCCTGCACGTAAACTTGTTGCACAAATATGATCTTTGTACCATAGAGTGTTGTCAACCGGTCACCACTTTTACGAATGGTTCCCTATAAACATTCCTTTGATAGTCCTTTGAGCGGAGATTACGGTCAAAATTCGTCAGAAATAATTTTTTTAAAGTTTTCGAAATTTCCACTGCAAATCCATAACTGAATTCGATCCATCTAACGGAATTTCTTTTAACAACCTGCACACGTTTTTTCTGCCCAACCACTTTCATATCTGTCCGCCGAACATTAAACGCTAACTTTTTCGATTCATCTCGCTCAGTTATTTCATCTCATTACCTTTCCGCAGTGTCTGTATTTGCGTTTATCTGCTGGCTGGGGTAATTAGCTCGATTTAATGAAGCAGCGTGTAACGCACCCAACTGAAGGCAACATATAATTCCGATAAATCTACTTCCACAAATTAAATTACTCGTTCATACGCAATAATGACTTAACGACCCACACTCTAATCGTGTCATTCCAAGGACAAAACGAAGCTTTAGATGACAACTACGTGCCGTGCTTGGAGGTCATCAAACTGTCGTTGTCGTATTCCTTGCGCTTTTTGTCCGATGGCTCTGATACAAACAAGATTGTCACCGGCTGGATTGGTTGGTGTTTCTCATTGACAAATCGCGAAGGCGAGTGTCGGTGCATTAAGGAGAGAAACTGCCTCGATTTAGTAAAAAAAAACTCATTTGGAATGAAACTAGCGGAGTGAAGATAAATGACCATTGATATAAACATTGATTATTTCAGCTTCTAAGGAAAATCGAAGTGAATGGAACACATTCGGGAATAACAAAACGAGCAGGTGCTATTAGGGATCACGCGAAGTGACGCTGTGGGAAGACATCGAACGACGAGCTAAGCGCTTTTCGTGAGCACCATATGAGATCCTTATTCGGTCCGCCAATGTTGTCAATAGTAATTTACCTGCAATGCAAGATTCACGTTGTGCCCGACCATACACATTTCCAATAAGTAAAACACGTATAAACATCAGGCACGACAACCTTTCTCAGCCACATATACATTTCTGGTGGTTCATGTGGATGACTGAGAGAGAATATAGAATGAGAGAAACTAATGACGTATTTTTGTGTGCCGTTCGATTGCAACAATGTTATGTCACACACATATACAATCATCTGTCATATAATTATGATATGATCAGTAGCTGCTCGTTCAGAATTATTGTATTTACGTGAATGTAATAATGATGCGACGAATCTCGAGAATATTTGATTCGTGGGTGACAGTAATATTATAATATGGCACTACGTACCTTCGGCTACCCCTGCTCATCGAGCTGATACGTCTACCAATACGACGAACTACCGAATCTTCGTTCAACACATTTCTGCGGAAACCGGAGATCAAAATGTAATTGCTAGGTAATTGAGAGCCTAAGTTTGATCGAAATCGTCGAAGAAGTTTTTCAGATAAGCAGAAAAACGATAATTTAATGTTCGTTAAATTTCCTTTTCCGAGCTATCGGCGGATAGATTCAGTTGTGCAGACAAAACGTGAGTATAGTTTATTAGGAGACGATTTGTCAGGCTGATCAAATTCAGTGTCTGCTACCACTGGGATCAGAATGTCTCTTCCCTGGCCTCTAAACGGTCGAGTTCAAAGTAAACTTAACTTAGAATCAGTATTTCATTTACCAGGAGCAGAGTGAAATGAGACGAAATGCGAGATCTGAACTTCAAGCGTAACAGAGGAAAGATTTATTGAAATTGTATAAATGAGGTTAAAATAAAGATATCCTACCTAAAGGGCCCTTAAAAATAAAGACTTAGCTTGAAAAGGAATTTGTGTGGAGAGCTTCTTTTCGTGGAAGCTGAGATGGTGACGAGAACAGCACAGCGTTGACGCGCCTTGGTCTGGGCTTTCGTTGGAGTCCGGGGTCGTTCCAGGTAGTCCAGGGATAAACGTATCCAAACCGAAACCGAAGATCCAAAGGCGATTTTGGGAAAATGAAATGGAGTCGGCGAAAACGTTCGGCGACGCGTGCAAAAATATCTGGTGCGTTGCAACACACAACTTTCCTTAGTTCTACGTCAATTCACTTTGTACATGGCTAACTCTATTTAATCAATTCATTTATCACTCAGTTAATTTGAACTTTGTCAAACAACGCTTTACGGCAGCAGGAAGCGGTAGCGCTTACAGTTCCAGATTTTATTGTGCTGCTCGTACTCATTGCAACACCATTATTGAGCAATTGGTACACAGATAATTAATGAGGCTGTAAACACGATTTTTCAAAAAAAGGATAGTAATCACTTTTGCAGAGTTATTGGAAAATAACTGTTACAACTGGTAGTAAGCGAAACGGCAGTAGTTGAAATTCAGGAATTTCTGGAGTGAGGGGCTAACCCCATGAGCGGCATGGGGCATGTACCTCATGAGCGTTTTTAAACACTCACCCTTTAAGTATATGATTGGACTACAATACCGGATTTTTTGACATTCTACAAGAATTCCAGCGGAGTTTATAGGGAAAAAACTGCGCGAAAAACGCTTTTGGTCGAAAATTTTGATAATTTATTGTGCTACTCTCGTCATTTTCCCACGAATGAGAATTTTATAGTATCATTGCCTCATTGAGAGCTATCAATATAAAAAATGTAATTAAAATCGTTAGAGCCGTTTTTGAGAAAAAAAAATTTGGTGTTTTGATCACTATGATGACTATAGTTAACTTTCGGTGGATTTTGCCCATACCCTCACTAGTGCGTCCCATGGTAACTCGTAGGCTAGACATCAAGTTTCAGCTGATTTGGTACGGTTGTTTTCTCTAAAAACCGCGCTAAAATCGATTTCGTCGTTTATTGTGCTGCTCTCGTCATTTTCCCATAGATGGGAATTTTATGGTATAGTTGACATATTTGGAGCTACCAATATACAAAATTTAATCAAAATCGTTAGAGCCGTTTTTGAGAAAAAAAATATTTGGTGTTTTGATCACTATGATAACTATAGTTAAATTTCGATGGATTTTGTTCGTACCCTTATCTTGGCGTCCTATAGTGACTCTCGGGCTAGATATCAAGTTTGAGCTGATTTGGTACGGTGGTTCTCTCTAAAAATCGTTCACAGACACACATACACACAGACCATTTTCCCAAATAGTGTTTTTCGGACTCAGGAGGGTCTGAAACGTAAAGATCTGAAGAGAACTCAAAATTTTTTTTTCAGCCGATTACATAACTTCCCTTTCTACTTCGTAGAGCAAGGAAAGTAAAAATAGACGGGAGTCGTCATTTTAATCGCAAACGAGGTAATGATGGTGTCTGCGCAGCATTTCGGCACCTGCTTTCTTGAAGGGGGAGGGGAAGCCTTGTTCTTTCGGTCTTGTTGTTCACCTTTCGTAAACAACAAGATGCGAATCAACTTGAGCCAATGGTGACGGTGACCGGCTGTGAGACGCGGACGGTGACGAAGGTCAACTTAAATTAATACAACAAAAAGTGAAAGAGTAAAGATTGCTGTCGGTCTCGAACATTCAGTTATGAAGTTACTCTGGAAGTTTCGAAAACTCTAAAATGACACGAAACATGACCACTGCGACGGAACAACGAAACTCAACATTTTCAAGGCGACGCCAGGCAATTGGCGGGTGACGAGTCGCACGGACGGGTGGTGGGAGGGAAGAGAATATGAGCGCAGACTGGAGAGATCTCATTCCCTGCATTGTCCCACGAGTTCCTTCAAACAGTAGAATTTTCCTATACATAGTACTGTGATTTCACTGTTTTACATGTCCTACACCTCTGAGACCCGTTCTATTCGACAAAGCATCTAAAAGTACCCCTAGGAAACGGTACCAATAAATACATAAATGCAATTTTTCAAAGCGTGGGAATTTTTTAGACTGCATTAAAGACCAAAAATGACCCCAAAAGTAAGGCACTCGTTAGTATAAGATAACATGATTTTGTTTCGATGATCTTGCAGTTGTGTTTGAAAAAAATGCAAAAAAACCCCTCTTGTGGTTTCATAAACGCGAATTAACGTTCGTTATTTTTCTTGTCTGCTTGTATGTGCTTGAAAATTCATATTTTGTGGTAGGTTTTCCGTATGGCTCAACTAATAGGTCAAACGATTGGAGAAAAGACCCCAATCGATCCCTCACTCACACAACTGTGCGGTGGTGTGTACCTATTGCACGAAGAATTGAACGAAATTGAAGTTATTCTCTTAATTACTCGAATACCGAAGATTATTACTTCGAAAGCGTATCAATAATTATAGTGTGGTGTGGATAAGGCCTAACGGTCAAATTGCGTTTCTATGACACTTCCTCAACATCTCAGGCGTCAATCTATCCAGCACAATAAAAGAACGGAAACCCTGAAAACGTCAAGTATAGAGAGCTCAACAGAGCGCAGTGCGTAAGTACGTCAACTTTGCCATCCACCTCATGGCCTGTGGTGGCCTTCACTATGACAGTGGCATCACCATTCAGCATCCAACACTCCGGAAAATTGACCCGAGTCGGAACTTTGAGTGCAAAAACGGGTTTCTCTCGTACTTTGGCAGTGACTATTTTCACGTGAAATGGCAAAGTCAAAGACTAGATTATCGCTCTGTTTCCTTTCGCCAACCCATAGTTTTGTGTAGTGGGATATGAAACACGTCAGCTAGTGTCCAATGTCGAGTGGCAGAGAAGAGAATTCAAATCATCCTCTTGAAAGAAAAACTAAACAGCCAACCGTCGTTTTGGTCGCTACAAACTCCTTCTCGAGAAGTACATCGAGCACTTAGGCGTAATTATAGGTGAGAGGTGGCATTTCCGCCAACGCCTCCCCTCCCTTAAGGCACTCCCCTCACGAGGTTTACCTCATTACGTGCAATTAGTAAGGCCACTTGAGGTGTGCGTTACTGGGACACCGTCCTCATGTGCTTCCTAGTACGTACATTGAGCGACGGTTGTTGTACGACCAATCGAACCTTATAGCTCTGACCGCTACTAAGCACGCTTATAACCGTTTCGCCCAGTTTACAAAGAAGGTTATTGCTTAAAAATCGTGACCACAGTTGATCTCTACCTTTGGCACTTGCCGTCGAAGTAAACAATTAAATCTAGTAGAGGGCCAGGTTAAGCTCCAAAGTACGGGAGTTGACGTGCTCAGAGCACTTGATCGGTTTTCGCCTCGATTCAGTGGATGTATTTGCACAACGTGAGCGTATTGCTCGAATCAGTCTCCGTGAGGCTTGCCTTCCAAGTAAATAGTTAGATTGGGTGGGAAACCAGATTAACAACTCTTTCTAGATGTCCTGACAACTGTTTCCTTCCCCATATCTCCACAAAATTTCAGTGAACGGAGGTGTGGGCCTATAATGCTAAATAAGGGTTTTACGATTTGTAGGTAAGCGGCTTCAACGGTTTTCAAATTCAGGATGTCTTCAAATAGTTAATACCTATTACTTGTGCCCTTGTTCTCATAAATGTTCCTCTGATAGTCCATTGAACAAAAATATTAACCAAAACGTGCCAAAAATTAGGTTTTTTAAACATTTTCATAATTTACAGAGTAACTGCTTCACTGGGTTTGACTAATCTTGCAGAATGTTTCCTAGCAACCTATACCCGTATTTTGATCTGCACAAATATTTCTGCATGTATCTGTTTAACGGAAATATAAGCCATGATTGCTCGGAAAACGAGATTAATTGTTTTTTCAATTTTCTCAAAAATCGCTACCACGATTTCAATCAAACTTACGGTGCACTCTTGGCTAAGTAGTTCCTACAAATTGTTTCGTATAATTGTTTCCGAAAAAATACGTCGAACGAACAAACAGCCCCCGTGTAGATAGCGTGTCGTCGAATTTACGGGTGTATGCACCAGATGTTTTCTTGTTGCACTCTCGTGCACTTTTACTGCGGTAAATCGAGGGAACGCGTAACGTCTTCGTTGAGCTGTAAGTCGATGCAGGTATTTTAGGGAGCTACTACCTGTGACACAAAAAAAGGAGCTTCTAACTTGGCGTGAAAATACTTAGACGAGTAGAGATAATCTTCTTTCGCCGGTATTGAGCAGAGGAGTTCTCCCCTCTTTGCAACTATAAACCCAATAAGCAGCTTTACGTTAGGAACAGTATTAAAGGCGAACACGATTGACCGAGTGTTTGGCTAATATCGGAAGGCAGGGAAACTTCGGCGGGAGCCTGGAATGAAGCAGTCGTCGCTAGTTAGAGGAATTGTTACAAAGCCAAAGTAGATACGTGGTAAGAGTATTGGTCAGTTTCTCAACAACAAATCCTTCGGAGGTTCGACCCACGTACATAAATTACGAAGTTACTGTAAGTTAGTTGAGTGCGAAGGCGGAGGGGATATTTAAAAAGTTGGCCCCATAATTATCGCGAAGCTTCCGAGTCCGAAGGGCCCTGAAAGTTGAGCAATAAGCTTGCAAAGTTGCAATAAGCTTTCAAAGTTGCAATACCCGAGTGGACATAGGTTGCTGGAATGGTTTAGCTAGCGCCTGGCGTAGCCTCTGTCTTCATAATGTATTCCGTTTCAATGAGCCTGACTCTATGGAACCAGAAACCGACCAAAGAACAATCTTCCTCCTATTTCGAAAATTAGTTGCTTCAAGGACACGGAAAAGTACCAGTATTCAACTTATTTAGTTTCATATTTAAGGCAAAACCTTCGTTCCAATCGAAAACCTTATTTATGAACAAACATGATTTCATTCATTGGGCATCAGAAAGTGGGAAATTTCGAAATTCCTGTGCCCGCGATACGAATGGGCCTTTAGCGATGGAAACCCGATAATATACAGTGAGAGTTTTACTTCAAGAGCCTAAGGATGAAAACACTGAATATGAACTATCGAGTTATCCAAGGCGAGCTTTAAATGTAGGTTTTGAAGCGTTTATAATTCTTAAATTCAATTTTCCAATTTTTATTGTATCATTTTTGTTAAATTCCCAAACTGACAGGTTAACGTTTTGAGGCCACAGGGAAGAAAATAAGGTTCTCTGCCGCGTTATTCTCAATAATGATTATACATATACTGTTGTAAAGAATCTATGGAAACGTAGTTCTGCTAGTTCACGCTCAAGCGCTGTTGTCGAACGATGTTTCTTTTACTATTTGTCTCTAGTCGTTTTGATTTCAACTCATTTCTCCATGCGGCTCGCCCACCTGTTGTTCGATGATAAAAATACAGTTCTTTTCCCGCAGTGCTGACTATTACTTTTTAAATATTTTCCATTATAAAACATGGTGACAGAAGTGGGATAACAGATTTTAGAAGGTACAGTTTTCTGTTTTTGATTTTCTTTTAAATAGTCCAGAACTTATATACGGACTGTGCTCGCAGTGGAGTTATCAACACGCCGAACTCATTATCCAATATGTGCGAGGCCAGACCACCAGCGTTATTTGATTTTGAAGCGAATGGCCTAAAAAAAGAGTGGAATGATTGGATGCAAGCATTCGGATTCTATCTCATCGCTAGTAAGAAGAAAGCGTTGTCAGATGAAGTAAAAATTGCGACGTTATTAAACCAACTTGGCTCCAAAGGAATTGAAATCTACAATTCGCTTAAGGCCGATGCGCGACATACTAGCAGAAGCTACCTCATCGAAGAGTACAAGTGATGCGCCTATCGCACCATTGGCTGTCCTGTTAAATACGATGAGGTCGTGGAAACTTTTTCCAACTACTTTTCACCGAAAAGGAACGTTTAACACGAGCGATTTAAGTTCAATAGGCTCATGTTGAAACCCGGACAACCACTGATGGAATTCATCACGGTGCTAAAAACTGCTGCCGCGACATGCGAGTTTCAAGAGCGAAATGATATGATTCGCGACCGGTTAATCTCCCAGGTCAACGAAGAAGACCTCCTAAATAGACTACTCGATAGAGGGTCTGAACTCTCCCTCGATGACATCGTAGACGTCTGCAAACTACACGAAGCCAGGAAAACAGAAATTAAGGACATCGCTGGAGGATCGTCACCTCAACAAAGGGATATTGATGCCATTAAAAAAGGTGCTCGCACGAAGTTTGGAACACATAATAATACACAGAAGAACAAATTTAATGAATTGTCGGCAAATAAACATTCTAGCGCTAGATATAGCTGTAAAAAAGTGCGGTAGTATTCACGAAGCGGGCAATTGCCCCGCCTACGGGAAGCAATGCTCTATATGTGGGGAGTTGAACCATTTTAAGATAGGCTGTTTCACTAAAAGAAACAACTTTGGTTATAAAAAAACATCAGGTTATAAGAAGGTGTCGACCAAATCTGTGGAAACTTAGGCAAGTGACAGCAAGGGCTCGTATTTCCTTCATTACATTCAGGTTAATCAGCTCCACAAACACACCAATGATAATGAGTGGAATATAATAGGAATGGCTAATAATTGTAAAATAAAATTTAAAATGGATTCAGGAAGTCAGGTAAATATACTGCCGTTACGAATTTGTAGGGCTATCACCAATAATAAAGGTGATGCACATAAACTGAAAGGGTCCAAAGTAAAATTAACAGCCTATAATAATAACAAATTGGAAGTCCTGGGAGAAGTAAGTTTGAACCTTACAGTGAATGGAATAATATCGGAAGTAAAGTTTTTAATAATAGATACACTCGACAAACCTATCCTAGGTTTGAAGGTTTGTGAAAACTTGAAACTGATTCAACGTATAGCTACTGTTGATAAACTCATATTTTACTCTAAAGAATCTGTTCTAACCAAGTATAAAAGTGCCTTCCGAGGTTTAGGTACATTTCCAGGCAACCCGTACGATTTAAAATTGATTGGAAATGCCCAACCGATGGTGCACGCACCAAGACGCGTACCGAAACACTTAATGAAAAGGTTACAAAATAAACTCACGGAACTCGAAGAAGCCGGGGTAATTGCACCCACGGAGGGACCAAGTGAGTGGCTGACCCTCTGGTAATTGTAGAGAAACCCAACGGATCACTACGGCTATGTCTCGATCCACAACATCTCAACCACCAATTGGTGAAGGACCAATTTCAAATTCCCATTCAAGATGAGATATTAAGTGAATTGAACGGAAAAAAATGGTTCAGCAGCTTAGATTTAAAAGATGGTTTCTACCAAATCAAAATAAGCGAGAAATCTTCTGAATATACAAGCTTCGCGACGCCATACGGACGTTACAAATGTCTACGTTTACCATTTGGAATAAAAACATCAGCCGAAGTATTCCAGAGAAAAAATAATGAACTCTTTGGTCACATAGAAGGTGTGAGCATCTATATAGACGATTTAACAATAGCTGCGAGCAGTTTAGAAGAGCACGATGAAATACTGGAAAGAGTATTGAAAATTGCCACTAAAAATGGAATAACTTTTAATGCATCAAAGTTTAGTTTCAGGCAGAAAGCGATAGGAATTTTGGGCCACGTAATTACAGAAAAGGGATTAGAAGTTCATCCTGACCGAATAAGGGCAATAATTGAAATGCAGGAGCCCACTGATAAAAAATCCTTAATGCGATTTTTAGTGATGGCCAAATATGTCTCAAAATTCATTCCTAATTTGTCCCAGATTACTGCTCCAATAAGGAAACTCACTAGGAATGACGTAGAATGGGTATGGAATAACGAACAATCTAATGCAATAAACCAATTAAAAGCAATATTGTCTACATTATAAAACATATACTACTGCGCAAATTTGATGTTTTACTCCTGATCAGCACCCAACATTTTTTTCTATTAACCCTTTTATGAAAACTCAGCGAGAAGAGAAATAGACGCGAGAAGTTTTTTTTCTAGTCAAAAGGAGCCTTTGAGGATTTGTATCACAGTGTGTCTTTAAATAGTCAATGCCGTAAATATAGTTTTCCATAAATAAGTCCGTTGAGCAGACACACAACTTGAAATATGCCAAAAATGTATAAATGTCGCGAATACACAGCGGATAGTTTGTCATGGTGTGGTGTTTTTCGAAGTTAAAAGTCGCGTTTGGTGGTTTTTGTCGCTTTACCAATTCGGCGCGTGTACCATAAATAAAATACTGAGCATAATTCTTTACTAACGTCATGCGAAGGGTAGAGTACGAACTCTTCACAAATGGTATAGGCAATGTAGAATATTAATATGTAGAATCGAGATTCCTTCAGCATGACCAGCTGCTGAGAGATGAACGAAATATACTGCTGAGCCATTTGCTTTTGAAAGATCTTGAGGCATCTGCCTTATTCTGCCTCTCACAGCTCCGCCGTTGTTGGACGTGCCTGAGGGACAGCTCTGACATACAGAGTTAGGAGATCAATCGAAAGTTTTTCCAGTTCATTGATGGTATTAGCGTTAGGTCATTTGGGGGAGGCCATACAAAAAATTCTATCGTGATCGTTTGGGAAAAAATATCTGGTCATCATCATCATATCGACGCATCAAACTTCTTCCTCGGCTTGACATACATTCAGCGCTTTTCGTCGCTCTAACTATTCGCTTTGGTTTATATAAATTGTGCGCAACGTTCTACATAATAACTGTGGAAAAATTCCGGAGTTTATCGAATTGTTTCTACTTACGCCACGACCATTACTGAGTCGTCAGTAAATAGGGGTTTTACAATGTCAACATGATTTTTCGGAGAAAGTTCGAGCTTGCCCTTTCACGCTTATCGGGCGAAAACTGCGAGAAATGGCAGTGAGTGAAACGGTCGCTTGAATTCAGAAATTCTTGGCGTTTCTCCTAATTATCTTATGAGCGTCATTAACCTCTCACCGTATAGGTAGTCCATCCTTACCACCCTAACCCCCCTAGTTCTCTTTGGAATGTGCGGAATCTATTTATTATCATATGAATGGAATTATTAAAGCAAAAACTGCTTTATTTTACAGCTCTCGTAATTATATGTTACTGTTGAGTAATTTGCAGCCAATCAGACAAAACATTTAACCACAACCGTTTATGAGAAAATAAATATTTTATGTTTTGAAGGTAACTGTTTTAAACGGATTTTGGCGTTTGATGGTAATCTGCAGGTTAAAGTTGGTAGTGGAGTGGCGGTCCTCCCCACCGCGTTCACAGACACACATACCGTTTTGTCAGTAGCCCATGAAACGAGAAGATCTGAAGAAAACTCAGACGGTTCAGCCATTGTCTATGGTGTTAACAACATACTCTTACGTGTAGTGTGCTTAATAAGCATCTTGATTGATTGAAGGGTGACAAGAATTTTGATCCAACTCTTGGAGTACTTTCAGTCGACTAGCATCGATACATTGGTTTCATGAGTTTGATCTCTCGCGAATGACGTCTGCTCTAGCTTCTGTTTAGGGGCCTGACATAGTAAACAACCGACGAAGTTGTAAGTCGATGCGAATAACAATTGAAACCAATAAGTTTTAAAATACAAACGAAAAAGGATACTAATACAGTAACTTCAATCCTTCCATCGCTAACTTGAGGCGCCGGAAGCAATTACTTCCATTCGTTTCTGTTGCCGAAGTGCAACTCAATTCTACTTAGCCTCATAAAACTGATGATTATCGATTTGTACACAAAGAGGATAGAGTCTCGGCGCCCAGTGAGCATACGAGTGATTAATAGGTCATCTGCGCACGTACTTTCTGCTGTAATAATGATAGACGTGTTTTCTTTCCAAGTTGATGGCACCTGGCACGCATACTTATCATTCACTCTGCCATTTAATTTCTTGGAAGGATAAGGAGCCCCACCGGTAAGATGACATGCGAGATATTTCCCTGCACTCTTTTTAATCAACTCGGCTTGTTTTTCCTCCTCCATCGACCCTCGACGAGAAAGTTCCCCCACTGCTGCATCCCTTAGAATACGTCATCATCTTGAAGGCCCCAAGTCGTACTCTGAAGAATGGGGACATAGAATCTGTACGTTCGAACACCAAGTTCCTCAAATTGCGAGTTTAGTTTATCACAATTATGAATTGATTTTTCGCATAACGAACCACCACTTCAAGAAGCGTCAGGGAATTGGATTCATTAGTCCAATGGCCATTATTCAACTCTCATCGTTCAGGTTGCTTATCAGGCCACTCTGATTTATTGGCGAACTCTATTATTATATGAGCAATATTTACAAGTGTACCACCTAACTCCATTCGTAGGCACCCCAGTAGTCTATTGGTCTAAGGCAAATATCCATATAACTAGGAAACTCAAGTAATGGGATCAGAGCTCAGGATCACTTTAAATTTTACCGGAGTCAGCTGCTCCCCAACATTTCTTAACTTCTTGTAACACACGGAAAAAACCCTGCAAATTATTACACAATGGTTTATTATTCTCATGAACAGCTTGACCAAGTATTACTGCTCCCCCATCCCATTCGATTCAGCATCGAATACTAGTAAACCATACGAAACATGACCTGACTACAATGGAACTACGGAAACAAAACGTCTGATGATTTTGCCCCGTCGGGTCGGAGAAATTGGAATGGGGGCGCTTCGAGCGAACCCGTTGTGAGTCGAAAGGGGAGTTGAGTGGTGGCGTCGTTGGGAGGCGAGCGAGCGCAGGTGGTTTTTTAATGGGACGGGCGTGGAGGGAGTGAGTACAAACGACGAAACGTTGACTTCCGCTGTAGTTCCCGCGTTGTACTGCGTTTCGTTAATTTTTTTAACCGTTTTTTGGCCATAACAATCATGGGCTTCATCCGATCAGATTGCCGAGATGCGGGCACAACTAGATACCAAATGGGATTTTTGTGCGAAAGAACGAATTTGTTTGACCACGTTAAAGGCACAAAACGGCCCGGATGGGGGACGGTGGACGGCGGTCATCGCAAAGTTGGAATCTCCATGTCTTGAAACGTAAAGTATCAAATTTTGAGGGGGGGTTGTAAAAAATTTTTGTGACCGAAAACATAGGGTTATTATTCAGAATGAATAATAAACCAAAACTCATTCTCGGACCATTGTGTAATAATTTGTGTTGATTCTAGTAACATTCGAGTGGAGTTTAATGATAATTAAGACGCTGAAATTTATTTTGCTGCTGCTACTGTCGTGTTATTTCTAACTGTCAATACAGATAATATTACCAAAATCGTTGCAACTCTTTTTCAGAAAAAACGTTTCGTGTTTTGACGATTATGATAACTATAGTTTTAAACTGTTTTTCTCATTCCCTTATTTTTGTGCCCCTTATAGGTCTGTGGGCTAAACATCAAATTTAAGCTGATTTGGTTCAGCCGCTTCCTCTCCATAGCGTTCTGTGACAGCTTCCCCTAATGGCATTTTTCAGGACTCAGAATTTTCTTTCAATTGATAACATAACTTTCCTTCCTACTGCGTACGGCTATAACAATTAAAATGTATATCTAAGACGTTAATTTTGGTGAATTGTTTTTGGGCCGTGTATCGTGTACTTTGATCCAGAAGAAAGGTATCGTTTATAAGCTTTCTTCAGGATTTTCCGTTTAACTGAGAATCGGTGAAATATCCACGTGCTTTACTCCATTTTGGGGTTTCTCGTCCCCGTTTGCCTTAATATCGAAGGAAAGTATTGAAGGAATACTCTGGCTGAATTGATGGCGGTTGTGATTAACCCTATCGACCTCGCTCTTGATGATTTTGGAAGCGCGACAGTTTCGCGAAAAATCGGGAGCAAATGGAGAGTCAATAGGAAAGAAACAATCCGAAGCAAACGCCGGTAGCCGGTCAATACGCTGTCTAATGTGCCAATAGATTGATGTCATGGATATAGGAAGCAATACAGGGGCCGCCAATTACCTTGGGGAATTCCAAAGATATCTCACGGAAATCGTGGGTACTTAGTGGCGGCGAGCTCATGCAAACCGCCCACGAATATAACACATTATCTCTTTAATAATTCACCGTCTCGGCAGTTCCCCCACCTTTTGGTTGCCTTATGACACTACTTCGCGTCACGAACAGTTGGTTCGTTAGAAGAATCGTCTTTATAGGTGGAAGGACGTGCACTTCATGTGAGGTAAGCGTAATTTGTTCACTCACCACTAATCACACTGATATCTCGTCGGCGATCGCAAATCGAAAGGCTCGTTTTTATTTTCAAAGGAGAAAACTACTATTGGATTTCGGTTTCAAAAATGGCGTTGCTCTTGTGTGTGTGAATCCTTGTAACGCGCATAAATCTGAAATCGGCTGATTACGAAACAAACTTTTCGTAATTGTGGGGGTATACTCTTCAAATCAGAATATTATTATTGAACTCTTGACTGTTCCTTTAGAGACAAGCACCGTGGCCTAGCGAGCGTTCTAAGGTCTCACAGAGGAAAGCCGAATACCTCCTGCAAGAACCTTCTGCGATGTTCAGCCGTGGAGTAGCTGCACCAAACGACGGAAAACTCTCTCTATCACATTTACGTCACGAGAAGCATAACTTATTTCCATATTGTACATATGTTCTTTCATTTGGCAGTGCCACTCGTTTTAGTCCCTGCACGCACTACTCTGTCGGCGCTGCGCCTTTTTTGCGTTCACAAACCGGTACCCAAAACTCCCAAACTAACCAACTGATCCGTAGCATGTTCATTGAGCAATAGATTTGATCTGTGACAGATATATTGGAAGTGCTAAAACGATGTGCCTTCGCTTCTCATCTGCGCATTTTTGTGCTTTCTATGGTGAACATAAAAAACTAGTTCGATGGAATTCATAAAGAAAAAACAAGTTAAATGAAAACTCAACTGTACAACCTCAATTAAATAAAAATTACTAAAGTTAACGTACCTGTTAGGTGAGTTCGTCTCAGTGTCTGGATGATGTCTTTACATCTAAAGCGCTTGCCCCCAGTAACTCACCAGCCAGAGGAGATGGACTCACCTAACAGGTACGTTAACTTTAGTCAGTTGCCTACGGGCGGACATAACCCAATTAAATAAAAATTAATTTCTTTATAGTCTTCCGTAAATTTCAGACCATCGTCATTTAGTCTGAATCCAGACATACCTGGGCATCTTCGGCGACGTACCTCGACATGCCCCCTGCAGTGCACTCCCATTCAATGGCGACTTGGATGTTTTAGACTCGATCGAACTCCTCCAAGAACTGACCTACTTTCTCGATGAGTACGTGAGAATATTGGGAAGCCATAACTCAATAAAACGTGATCCGTTTCGTATTTGGCGGTCATCGGATTTAAACGTAAAAGCGAATACCTTAGTGTTTTGAGAATGGGTTTGATATAAACGACGAGTTGAAACAAAACGTGTTCTAGTAACAAAATGTACGGCCCAACGAACTTAGGGTTCAAAATAATGAAATGATTTCTAATAGTCGAGTGAACAATAATTCGAGAATGCATGGGCTTCTAGACTACTCTCTGTTTTGTTAGTAGTTTTCTATTTCGAAGGAAAGGGACTGAGTCATTCCCTGATACCGAAGGTGGGTTGGGGTTTCGTGCCCACAAAACATTGTTGAGGCTTGTCCCGTCTGGAGAAGGAGAGCTCATTAGGTTTCCGCGTTGGAAAGGCGAAAGGACCAGCGGTTTGGCGAGGGGTCGAAACTGACGGTGATATTGGGGAATACAAGCTCCGGCTTTTAGGACAAGTTGTAACTTTAAAGGGGTTCAATAAAAGGGGGAAGTGGGCCAATCTATAGGTTATCTGAGTTGTGGGTTTTAGTGGCTTGGGACTATCCCTTGATTTTTCATTATCTTAGCCTCGATAAACCGAAGTCAACATGATAAAGAGTTTCCTGTTGTTTATCACGAGTTCTAGCGACATATGGCTCAGAATTTATTGATTTTGTCCGCTTTGCACGTAGTTGACATCATCTGAGGCAATGCGTAAAGCGTTCTTTCGAAATCTCCAGTATTTCGAGTCATTAGTTAAGCAAAAGTGAAAAATACCAAATGCATGCTGAACTTCCGTTCGCCTGGAAACACAACTAACACTCCCCCGTCAGAGGTGCAAGTGAAAGGCAAAATTATAAAAAAATGCTTTCACGGCCGAACGAATTTTAAACGTATTTAATATCGACCTATTGTTTACGCCCGTACAGTCAAAATTCAGTTCAAGATCAAAATCCACACTCCAGTAGTTCACAATCTCTCCAATTGGGCAGCTCCTTTTTTCCCCCACAACGTACTCTGCCGCTCGACTCGTCACAACCAGGCGGCAACTTCCTTCATATTCTGTGTTTCCCTTCATCAGCACCTCATTTGACACTGTCGTCCATCGACATCACCCCACGATTACTAGCTTCGTTTACACCGGGGCTTCTCATTTACTACTTTTTCCCATTAACCACTCGTAATTGATTTTTTGCTTTTTTACTTTCCTTGACTATACAGAGTAGAAAGAAAAGTTACGTAATCAGCTAAACAAATCAAGTAGCCTCCAAATCTACGTTTCAAGAGCTTATGAGTCCGAAAAAAATCATTTGAAAAATGCATAACTGAATCAGATCAATCTGACAGAGGGCCTTTTAGCAATTATCTTATGACCACGTATTAATCGTATCCAAGAACATAAACACGTTCCGTAGATGCTGATCGAGTGCCCATGCACTCACATGCTAACGATACCGCAACCCCCACGAGTTTCAATAGAAGAATAGTCATTTTGATAAGAAACAGAGCTGAGAGTAAATGAACGCGATGGAGAAAACCCTGCAAATTATTGCACGATGGTTTATTATTCTCTTGAACAGCTTGACGGAGTCTTACAACTCCGAAACCCATCTTATTCGAATCAGCATCGAAGAATACCAGTAAACCACACGAAACATGACCTGACTACAACGGAACGACGAAAACTAAATATTCCAGGCGCCCGCAAGCGCCTGTAGGCAATTGGCACGACGTGGCGAGTCGAACGGGTGGGTGGTTTTGATGAGGCGGAAGGGAGGGAGTACAAACGATGAAGCGATTACTTTCGCAGTAGTTATTGTCCCGCGAATTCTTTCAATTAGTATAATTTGGCTCACTATTTTCTCTGTGATTTCACAAATGACTCATCGTAGACCTCTACGAATTGTTCTATTCGATCCACCATCCAAAAATACCTGAAAATCCCGAATGCGGCATTTCCGATGAATCTGCCAAAATGCCGGTTTTGTTAATTTTTTAACCGTTTTCCGCCCATAGCAATCATGCATGGGCTTTGTCTGATCGAATTGCCGAGCAGGCGGGCACAACTAGATACCAAATGGAATGTGTTGGGCACAAATAGATAAAGCTAATGACGTAGGAGGACTGTATTTAGAGTGGTGATCGCGGAAATATTTACAAATTATAATATACTCGGAATTCGTGTAACACGGAGAATATATTGAAAGTTAGTTTGCACTTCACTTTGTAGAATACTACCGAACTTACTCTGCTCACGAGTTAATGTATGAGACCACAATCACAAGGGGTTTGGGCGTTGGAAGATTTTCACTGGAGGGTGGGTATGAGTGGAACGGAGAAGCGCAAGGACTGCCGATTAAAACTGCAATGGACGTGAAAGGAAAAGGGAAGGGTTTTATAACAAGCCGGACAGGGGATGAGCTGTCTCTTGCCGAGCAGTACCTGTGATTGAGGAGAGGAGACACAATGAAGAAAAAAAAACCCCCAGTTCAGGGGAAACCCGCGTTCAGGTCAACGGTTTGAGAGGGGAATACGAGCTCAAAGAACTCGTACGGATTTGACTTGCGTCAAACAGAATGTTTGTGCGAAAGAACGGATTTCTTAGACAACGTTAAGGTACAAAACGGAAAGCGAACGGACACTGCAAATTTGGAATCCCGATGTGTTGAAACAAAAAATCTGGTGCGTTGCAACACACAACTTTCCATAGCTCAGTTCACTTTGTACATGGCTTTTTCTACTTACTCAATTCATTTATCACTCAGTTCATTTGAACTTGGCCAAATAACACCTCACTGCAGCGGAAAGCGGTAGCGCTTACAGTTCCGGAATTTATTGTGCAGCTCGTATTCATCCCCGACCATTATTGAACAATTGAAACACAGAGAATTGATGAGGCTGTAAGGCGCGGTTTTTTGAAGAGGGTGATAATCACTTTTCCAGAGTTATCGGGTGAAAACGTTTGAAACTGTTAGTAATCGACACGGTAGAATTTCTGGAGTGACCCCCTTATAAAGATTGGATTGGACTACTACACAATTTTTTTTAAACATTCTAGTTACATAAGGAGTTTATAAGGAAAAAACCGCGCTAAAACCGTTTTTCGTCAAACATTTTGATAATTTATTGTGCTGCTCTCGTCATTTTCCCATAAAAGGGAATTTTTTGGTATAATTTAATTATTGATAGCTATCAATTTAAAACAAATTTAATCAAAATCATTAGAGCTGGTTTTGAGAAAAAAAATTGGTGTTTTGATCACTATGATAACTATAGTCAAGTTTCAGTTTCAGCTGATTTGGTACGGTCGTTTTCTCTATAAGCAGCGCTAAAATCGAATTCGTTGAACTTTTTGGTAGTTTATCGTGCTGCTCTCGTTATTTTCCCAGGAATGACAATTTTAGGCCATATTGGTAGTTGTCTATATACAAAATTTAATCACATTCGTTAGAGCCATTTTTGAGAAAAAAATATTTGGTGTTTTGATCACTATGATAACTATAGTTAACTTTCGGTGGATTTTGCCCATACCCTTATTTTGACGTCCCATGGTAACCTGAGGGCTAGATATCAAGTTTGACAGATTTGGCACGGTCGTTTTCACTAAAAATCATTCACAGACACACACACACACACACACACCATTTTCCCAAATAGTGTTTTTTTGGACTCATTAGGGTCTAAAACGTAAAGAACTGAAGAAAAATATTAAAAAAATTTTCGGCCGATAACATAACTTTCCTTTCTACTTTGTAGAGCCAAGGAAAGTAGAAAGGGCTAAATCGAATTGGTTTAAATGTTATATTTGGGCTGCAGATTGCCTAGGGACGCCAGTGTAAGGGCAAATCCGTCCTAACTAACTAAAGGTATCATAGTGATTACATTTCTTCTCAAAAACGGCTTTAACGATTTTGATAGAATTGTCTGTTAGGACAGGTTCAAATATTCATCAGCGGAGAAGCTAACAACTAACTAACTAGCAGCATGAACTTCGATTATACGAGGTCATTCTGGAGGTAAACCACAGCGGATTCACTTACTACCATTTCTAAAAGTTCGTACCTACCTATTCCAGGACGGTGAAAAATCACATGCACAGTCTCATAAATCACCTATGCACTGAGTGCTCAACAATGAATTAGCAGCAAAATAAATTCCGGAATCTTAATTTAGTTATCAACCCCGCTCGAATGTCACTGGAATCATTGTTATAGACCAGTTCATTATTCTTTTGCACAGCATGGTTGTGACCAATTCTATCTAATCCAGTTGTCGAAAAATATTAATAATATAATAACATGGCTAAGTCAACGTTTGTACAGTACTTCCGAGACCCATCCCATTCGATTCAGGATCAAAAAATACCAGTAAACCACACGAAACATAACCTGACTACAATGGAACTACGAAAACTAACGTTTTAGAGGTGATGCCAGGCAGTTGGCACGACGTGACAAATCGAACTGACGGGTGGTTGAGAAATGGGCGCAGGTCGGGTCGTTGTCCCGCGACTTCCTTCAAGTGGCAGAAATCGCTTCACTGCATTTACCGTTATTTCACCATTTTTCATCCAGACCTCTGATGCCCGTCCTATTCGACTAAACATCGAAAAATACTTCGGACACCATACTAAACACGACGTCATTGTGATGAAACTGCCTACATTTTGTTTTCACCGAATTTTTTAATCATTGCATGCCCAAAATAACCATGGGGTCGATCAGATTACCGAGTAGGCAGTCGCAACTAGGTACCAAATGAAATTTTTATGGATTCTTCAGACAAATACAAAGGCAAATTATGGCCTGGACGTCGGACTGCGGCGGACGGACATCGCAGATCTGGAATCCCCACGTCTTCAAAAGTTATGCGTCAAATTGTTGTAGGTGAGTAGTGAAAATACGTTTCCGAACGAAAACATAGGTGTGTTATTCAGAGTGGTTATTGAAACAAACGCTAACAAATCACAATGAAATATTTCGGTGGTGGGAAATCAAGAACAAACCACTAACCAGCTCACTTCGCCAAATGTGTTGTAATTGGTTCATAATTGCAGCAGTTGCCCACCATCTGAAAAGTAAATGATAAAAGTGAACAACTCAATGTTTTTCACAACCTCGTGAAACCTCCCTATAAAGTTAAACTGCGATCAACACGGAAGTCAATCAACAGAACAGGAGATAACTTACTTGAAGATATCGCCGAATGGAAATACTGCCCGCTTCCCAATATTTTGTATAATTCAACTCCACCCCGCAATTAAAACACATACCGAAACGAATAGCCCGCAATTCACCGAAGGAATCGAAAGTATCACGAATCAAACGAACGGACATCGTTTCGAGTTTAGATAGGAGCTACTGGATCTCAAGATGGATGACCCCTCGCAACGCGCAATCGATTCCCAGTCGATCCTCAATCGATACTATCACAATATGAACGGATTTCTCACCTAATTTTTAATAGCTCTGTCTATTTAAGAAATGATTTGGATGAAACTGAAGACAACACATAAAACAAGCAGTTTTTTGTGGCAGAAATTATGAAGTTTACGTACGCGCACAATATAAAAGTAAACCTACGGCGTGTAGCGTACGACTTTCCTCCGAGAACCTTCCTTAGCTGTTTCTCGGTCGCCAGTTTCCCGTTCGCTATTCGGTCGGGACGGTTCGCGTGTGATAACATTTGTTTTGATTGGGAATTAAAACAGATATCTGTTAATATCAGTGATTTATTGCGTATTCGACGCGTTTTACGTTTATTTGTGCTTCGTCGGATTCGCTTTCGCCGGTTTCGCAGGTGAGTTTTCGAAGCTGTTACTTAGCTGAATGTCTAACTTTCTACACTACTCAATTGAACCATAAATGTACAAAATACTAAAGATCTATAGTGAAAAAGTTATCGTAAAAGTTCGAGAGACGCTTCAGATCGCAGACACGAACAAATACAACTGCATTCCACGGTATGGGATGACGTGGTGCCGGATTTGGTCTTGTTAATTCAATGCTAATCGGACGGCACCGTAACCGAAGCTTTTCCTTTCGGAGAGCGATGAGTTTAATGAGCAAGATTTGTCTAATTTCCCTTTCTTACAAACAGCTTTAACGGTTTTGGCTGAACTTTTTTCATTCACGGCTCCAAACAACTAAATGTGACCGTCACAGTTTTTCCTTGAAACTTTTCCTCGTATGGCACACAAATCTCACAAAAAATCAGGTTAGCAGTCCCATAGTTCGGAGGAGCCTACGAAATTCCTGAATTCAAATTTCTGACTGTGAAATTGACATCAGTAAGTTGTCGTCCGAGGCTGTTGGAGATGTTTCGCAGCTTTCTCAATAGGGTTCTTGACATGACTAGGAGCAACTCAATAAATTTCAGATTGTTAAGCACCGCCAGTTTCCTTAGTGTTGTCCCTATAGTTCCAGAAACGTGAGAACTGCCTCTCGATTCTGATGAAATGGATTTATGAGGAAAGTGCATTCAAAATTAATTACTAGTTTTCATAATGAACTCAAAACACCAATTTCTTCTACTGCCCAGAGTCGGCTGGAAAAAATATTTTGAACAGGCATTTATCGTCCACCAGGTACATAGGATAATAACGTTTGCCGTACATTTAATCCCCGTTTTCGTATGTACCCCTAACCAGACCAAGAATGTGCCTTCTGAGACATCATGGATCAAGAGACGAGGCAGTTCTTGTCGCAACTTACCTCGCACTCGGCTGGCATGATAGGGTAGTTAGGGGGGGGGGATCACTTCTGAGTAACGAGGCAATCACTCAGCTTTCCTCTCAGTGTCTCAGGCTTGCAGCTTTCCTAACAAAGTCAGGCAAGTTTTAGCGGTCAAGATGAAGAAGCACCCGCACAGCTTGCCGCATACCTTTTTAAAATTGCATTATTCACGTAATTTATTTATAACCAGTCTCACGATACCTTCTCCAGTTCTCCACAACATTTTTCCCCTCCTCTCCACGTACGTTCCTCTCTTCCCACACCATACTCACCCATATTGGTTTATTATTCATTCTGAATAATAATCACATGTTTTCGGCCAGGAAATTTTTTTGACATACATACTTTACGTTTCAAGACATGGGGATTCCAAATCTGCAATGTCCATCTGCCGTCCCGTTTTGTGCCTTTAATGTGATCTAAAAAATCCGTTCTTTCGCACACAAATCCCATTTGGTATCTAGTTTTGCCCGCCAACTCGGCGATCAGACGAAGCCCACGTTTGTTATGGACAAAAAATGGTTTAAAAAAAATTAACAAAACGCAGTATAATCGCAAATACGCCGTGTTTCGTATCGTTTTCAAGGTATTTTTACATCCTGGGTCAAATCGAATGAGTATCAGACGTGTTCAACTGCGTGTAGTGAAATTACAGTAATTATAGTGAGCCAAAGTCAACTAATCGAAAGAACTCGTGGGAACTACAGCGGAAGTCAACGTTTCGTCGTTAGTACTCCCTCTCTCCCGTCCTATCAAAACCACCCGCCTGCTCGACTCGCAACGTCGTGTCAATTGCCTACAGGCGCTAATGGGCGCCTGGCGCTCGGGGAATATTTAGTTTTCGTAGTTCCATGGTAGTCAGGTCATGTTTCGTATGGTTTACTAGTATTTTTCGATGCTGAATCTAATGGGATGGGTCTCGGAGCAGTAATACTAGGTCAAGCTGTTCATGAGAATAATAAACAGTTTGCAGAGTTTTTTTTCTCACAATATCACTTCTGAGTGATAGACACGTTTACTAAATGATCCGTTCCTGGGGTGGAATAGGGGAGGTGTTACAGCTTTCCTTGGATCGCCTTGCAGTCTTGCTAACAAAGTCAGACAAATTTTAGCGGCAGAGACGAAGCTTGTCTCACACTTTTGGTTAATAATTAATTATTCAGAATGAATAATAACCGTATAAGGAACATTTTTTAGAGCCCGCCGTCCACAAAATTTTTTAGACGTCGGGATCTGAAATCTGCAACGTCCGTCTGCCGTCCGGCACGTTTTGTGCCTTGGTCTATAAATCCCATTTGGTATCTAGTTGTGCTCGCCTGCTGGGCAAACTGATCGAACGAAGCTCATGGTTGTGATGAGGAGAAAACGATTAAAAAAAATTAACAAAAATGCCATTTTGGCAGTTTTATCGCAAATACGCCGTGTTTGGTATCGTTCTCAAGGTATTTTTAGATACTGGGCCGAATGGAACTTGCGAGAACTACAGCGTAAGTAATCGTTTCATCGTTTGTACCCCCTCTTTCCCGTCCCATCAAAACCACCCGCCTGTTCGACTCGCCACGTCGTGTCAATTGCCTACTGGAATATTTAGTTTTCGTCGTTCCGTTGTAGTCAGGTCATGTTTCGTGTGATTTACTGGTATTTTTCTATGCTGAATCGAATATGATGGGTTTCGGAGTTGTAAGACTCCGTCAAGCTGTTCAAGAGAATAATAAACCATCGTGCAATAATAGACTAGATCGAGCTATTCATAAGAATAATAAACCGTTGTGTAATAATGTGCAGGGTTTTTTTTTAATTGCGCTATTCTAATCATTTTATTTAAAACCCTTCGGTTCTCTACAAATTAACTCTCCCTCCCTGCTACACCCTCCTTTTTCCATGACATACTCACCCATCTATGTTAGCCCTTTATCTTCTCTGAGTGATTCGCAATTTTGTCCAAAAAACACGATTTTCCTGTTACAGTTCTACCATTCCAGATACTTCCTTCCATTGCCATATTCCATCCTTCGTCTTGAATTGAACAAATATGATCATGAGGTGGTGCAGATAAGAAAACTGAGTGGAGGATAATACTGGATAGGTGATCATAACAACTTACTGAATTTCAGCTTCAGGCCATTGATAGAACGGTGTTTTGGGGTCAAGATAAAAGATCAAGTGGTTATGTAATTATCGTGTTCACCTATTAAGTGTCTTCCCTCTTTCACTTCTCGCCTCTCTTTTAAATTATATTTGGATATAATATGTACAACCAAGCTAATCAGCTATACGCTCGCTCGGGACACATTTTTTGTTTATATCGGTATTTTCCTCACTCTTCGAGTTGGAGTGTACAGTAGCGTCGTTCTCACGTCAGGTTTCTGAAGCATTGCTTTGATAGCGCAACATGATCGCTAAACATTTTGATTGACAGGGACGTGAGGGCGTAACAGCTAAACCGAAGAGACCCACAAATTACTGGGGTAAAAACCTAGATGAAAAATTCCCAATTATCTTCCTTTTAATCTACTTGAGCTACTGAAAGGCCCTCAATCGACATCTCCATTTGGCTTTTCAATCGTCAGCATTTGTGGTGGCCGTCCATTTTGAAATGTTTGCAGTGTATGGAGAGTCGGGGCTTAACGTTGTCCCTCGCTGTCATTAAGTTGATTACAGCCCCGCAAAACATGCGTGGCCGTGATTAGCTTCCCTCGACCCTCTTTCTCAACCTCTTTTCCACTCCAATGACAAATCGTTCGCGGACATCATGCCCTCGTCGATTTGTTACCATCTCGTAACTTCCATAGGGCGGGAAAACGTTTAAATACTTCGTTCGTTTCGCTCACTTCGTTCGATTCGTCGGTTCGAGGAAATGTTTAAGGGCGATTATCTCGGAACGTGTTAAGAAAAGGGATATGATTTGTCGCTGTTGTAATTGACGTCTTCGGTTTAGAACTTGTCCTGATATGATGGGCTTGTGGTATCATACGAGATTGTTGTTAAGCATTCATCAAGTGTTCTCCCGAGATGTGGCCGCTCGTTAACCACACTTGGTTTTGGCTGTCAGTGAGCAGTTACGAGTTGAGACCTTCATTGCCCAGATGCGTTCTGTTGCATCACAGTCACCAATCCGTTAATATCCGCTCATCAACAAGCTTTGGTAGTGGAGGAGTAAGCCGCTTACGACGGAACGCTCCGAAATCGGATCCACGCGTCGTGACGGCTCTCAAACTGCTCCAAACAATGAAAACGCGATTTTGTCGTCGAAACGCCTTGCTCTTGAAAAACGTATTCCTGTTCGTTAAGGTTCCTGCTCCGCTACGGTGGGCTGCTGGCACTTTTATTAGGTTCGTCGTTCATTTAGTACCAACCGTGAAAAATCTGCACAAAAATACCTCTTGTTCTTGGATAGTCTAATCTGGCAATTGAAACCCAACCCATGTGACTCATCCAGCATTCACCGTTGCGTGGATGAGGTTATTACTCGACCTCTGGACCTGACAAAATTCAGAGAATTCTTCACATCTGCCCAAGTGAGAAATCCAATTTCAAGATCGCTCGCCAAAAAGTATCGAGGTTCAGATTCTATTAACCGGACCTCTTTCAAGTAATTCACGTAGTTGTAGAACAACATTTGAGGGGGGGGGGGGTTGCTGCTAAAAAACACTCCACCAGATAGATGAAAAGTCAATTGTGCGGTTTTATAGAAATCCTGAAAGGTAACAAATACTAGGATTGACACATTTTGGTTGTTATCTCTGTTCAATTAACTTTCAGAGCAATATATACGTTTTGACTGGTCAGAGACACCCCGTGGGTTTAGTAAAAATCGGTATTGTCGTTTTGCCAAAATATCTGGTGCGTAGCAACACACAACTTTCCGCCACCCCTTTAAGTTCGAACACCACCTACATAGGCGGGCGCTATATCTTCGTTCAACGCATTTTTACAGAAACATTTATGGAGAACAAAATGTAGTGACTAGTTAGCTGAGAGTACTCCGTAAGTTTGATCGAAATCGTTAGAGCCATTTTTGAGAAAATTGGAATACCGATAAATTAATATTCGACAAATCTCCTTTTCTGAATTAACTTGACTTATATCTCCGTTCAACATATATATACAGAAATAATTATGGAGAACGAAATGTTGGTATGGGTGACTAGAAGACACTACATTAAGATTTATCACATCTGGTGAAAAGGTAACCCTGGCATTTACGGAAATGTTAGAAAAAACGTTATTTTTGACACATTTTGATTTTTATCTCTGTTCAATGGACCGTCACAGGAACATTTATTGAAAAGAATATGTAGGTATTCACTATTTAAAAATATCCTGTGAGTTTGGTGAAAATCACTGAAGCCGTTTTGCCAAAAACCGTTAAAAACCTATTTTTGCTTCAGGGGCCCATATCTCTGTTCACCGTATTTTTATGGAGATATGTATGGAGAAGAGAAGTTAGGTATTGATTAGGAAAAGATAACATGAAAGTTTAATCAAAATCGTTAGAGCCGTTTTCGAGAAAAATGCGAAAAACCCTAGTTTTTGGTACATTTTCGTCCCCCTCCCCCCCTTCCCATCGGCCGAAATCGTTCATAACCTTATTTTGGTGTCTACAAAAAATAACGAACAAAACAAAAAAAGAACCAGCTCAATCGGATCATTTATGGAAAAGAAAATTTAGGTAATCAACAGTAGAAGACAATTTGGAAGGTCGATCAAAACCGTTATAGCAGTTTTTGATAAAATGCGAACAACTGTCATTTGGACTCCACCGATCCCCACCCCCACCTCCTTTATTTTTTTCTACGGCGTAACATTTTGTTGAGTTTTAGACTTCTCGAAATCAAGGTTGTTCCTGGGAATCGGAATAATCAATACTTCATGCGCGCCATGACCAATACTCCATGTTCAATTTGGCTTTTGGAACGCAACTTTTCTTCTCCAAGGCTTTCTTCAAAGATTTTAGTACCCGTTTTTGCAGGACGTCAGCTTTTGTCCTCGAAGGGTCGTTGGTTAATATAAAGGAGTTGACCTTTCCGTTTTATGGGAGATGTTAAGTAGCGCGTGGCGTGAGACGTGGGAGGACCCTAGACTAGGATTACTGATCGCTTCGGTCTTCCTTGCCTTTGGAAGTAGAGGCCGCACTCACTCAGTGCTGAAAATGTTATAAAATTTATGGGAGGATAAAAAGGATATTCAGAGAGGACTCACTTACGTCAGAAAGTAGTTAAGTTTCACCCCTCAAAGGGGAGGACCTATAAATTCTTAATTGTCTGTTTGCGGTCGCGCTGAACCTCATTGGGGAAAGATTTCACAATGTGTTGAGGTCTCACGCGCGTTCGAATTTGTCAAATCTATTCGCAGTATTTTTTCATTATAACATGTCGCAAACGTTATTTAAATACAAGCACAATCGGTCAATAGCTTTCGTCACGAGACGGCCGGTAAACTCTAGCAGCATTCAATAAAAAGTGCACTTCAATGATTAACTGCAGAGATGGGAAGGATAGGGGACATTGAGTCAGTATTTACTTGGAATACATATCGGTTTATTTCACAAAAGAGAACCGACAATAAGACTTCTGATGACGCATACGCACCACAGCCAGCAATAAGATTTTTTATTTTTTTTATTTTTTTATTCAGTGGACCTCAAAACTTAAAGATCTGAGGAAAACCCAACTTTTTTTTACACGACCCCACGGCAAGCCTTTTGCATGGTATTTCTAAACGAATTAGTTTAGGAGTGGATCACCAAGGCCAAAACTGCGTCTACTAACAACCCATATCTGCTTTCCAAGTTGAACTTCCACGCCCCTCCATACGCCACCACACTCCATCAGCCTTTTTATGTCTATACCTCTTCGACCAACTATCTCCGCAATAATCCGATGGTGCGCTTCCAGGATGACTTCAATAGGTTGTCACACGGTGTTTCGGAGGACCTACTGTTGTTGTCGAAGGTCTCTTTTAGGTCCAAAATTCGACGGCTATTGTGATTTTCATTAATTGGCTCGGGATGGCTGCTGATTGTTTTGTGCTATTTATTGTGGTTTATATTTTCCTACTTTTATTAATCTTTGTTTCTCACTGTTAAATTGGGCACTGCCCGTATATGTTATAAATAAATAAATAAACCCACTACAAATAATCTCGGACCAGTCGCTACCCGCAGACTTATATGTCAAAAAATCATTGCTTATAAGTTGTGAAAGGTACTGAAGATGCAATAAGTTTAGCAAAAGAAAAAAAACCCCAAAGTAACCAGTACGACGCATTATACAACCTTCACCACGTGCACTTGTACTGAGGTAAGTGTGGAGATGTTAGAAGAGCTGCTGACTCAGGCAAAAATGACGGCAATCGTGAGGAGCTCCGATCCATTAAACCGACATTCGTCAGGTTTATGAACCATTGTCTTAACCACTAGACCACGATCGTGAGGGTGCCTTTGGTTTAGGGTGGAGTCAGTCAATACATATCACCAGACGATTTTCGTCACTGGATCATTAATACTAACCGTTTTTCATGAACCCGGTAGAACTCAACGTTCTATACATGAATTGGTAATGCTTTCCGCAACTTATTAGTTCGCTTCTTCTTATGTCTTGTGACTTCCATTGAGTGACAACGTGAGGACGACTCATGGAAACATTATTTTTCTGGGAAGGTTCGTCTATACAGTTCTGTGGTTGTAGGAGAACACTGTGAAAAAAGTTAGTTTTTAGTACGGAAATTTTGAGGCTGTTCCTGACTTGATGACCATAATTCCATTTTCTATCGTAGAGGTAGTTGATTTTTCTATAACGCTGGTGTCATGAGAGAGGGATTAACAACAGCTCTAGACGAGCAGGGAGGAAAAAAGAAGTGTCTAGGTTGTGGTTCTTCTCTCGCCTCTCTGTCTCTGCTGGAGACCTGAACATGGTTTACAGATAAACGGAAACATTGGCGCAACCGAATAAACCTCAAGAAACCACCACCCCCACTAATGGGGGGTGTTGAATGTGGAAAGATTTGTGAGCAGACACTACTTTTGTATAACCATGTACTACTAGTTTAGTAGCTGTTTGAGGTCACTTCAATTTCATGATGGTCATGTTTACTAGAATGAGTGGCTGATGTGATCGTATGTGATGATGATGTGGTCGTACGAAAAACCATACAGCCGTTACTGAATAACCGTACTAACGTAAGCAGCAACCCAATAAATTATGAAAAGTTGAGAAATACCGATTTCTGCTCGGAAAGTGAAGTTCTGCTGTGATTACCCGATTGGATCAGTAAGTAATAAAATCTAACCATTGAGTGCGTGGTCGAGTCAAAAGGGACCACTACGGGCTACCAAAATGGCTGGGAGTCCTCGTCAAAGGGGTGTGACACGTACAGAGTTTTTCACAACATCTCTAGAACGTTTGTATGAAAAGGGATCTGTTGGACAACTCTATTCAGGACATGGCGATTTCTTAACGACTCATCAGTTTGCACGTCTTGATCTGCAAGGCTGGAGGAAACAGAATTCACGTTTTTCTCCATTGTACCGATTAGCGAGATTATCGGTATAAGCTCTTCAGCCGTTTTTCTCAGTTTGTGAAGATCGGAACGGGTAATTAGCGTGGTCGTCGCAAGTTGCAAAATTACGTGGGGTGGGAAACCAGGGATTAGGTATGGGAGCACGAAATCTACCCGGTTGTGATGCATGTACACAACTACAGTAACAATATATACTTGCCGGGGTGCTATTGGTAAGTAACTTCATGTGAAAGTGTTGAGTTTTCGTGTCCTTCTTTTCTGTTCGAAATAATCTCACTTAGTTCTATTTGTTCGTGGGTACTGCTAGCTTGTGTCAACGCAATACCGAATCAGAAGCTTCGCCACTTTTGAAATCATCACTCCGTCTGGGAACTGTTTGTTCACACCGTTTTGAAAAGTTGTTGAAAATGGTGGAGGGCACCTTTCATTTCGAGTTCAACTTTTGGCGGCGAAATGAGAAGGAAAGCGGTGAGATCTCGTGTCTCGTGCGTTGAGCCGAACTAATTCGTCCCACCGACTTACCAGTAATCCGTCCTTGATCTCCATGAAGTCCGGTTTGTTCATTGCCACATCACCTGCGGCAGCAGCAAGTCGGGATCCCCTGAATAGGTGATCCTCATCAGGAAGTTGAGGTTTGTCAATCGCCTTCGTCCACTGACCTCTGGGTGGGCAAGATCTGCTATGTTTACGAAGGCAATAACAGGTTACCCTTCCTCTCTAATTGTCTTCTCCATAGGATACCTATTAGTTGGCCTTACGGGTAAGACAAGGCTTTGGGCCTCCGTCTCGTAATGGCCGTATTCATTAGTTGATACTGTAGAGGGAGGATCGTGTCTCCCTTTACGCTGAATCCGTTCCTCTAATTTTGCACGTGTCCGTTACTTGGCCACGAAAGACGAAGACGCTAGTCGTTCAAAATATTTCCGCCTGCGCCAATTCTTGGTTAATACTGTGTTAAGAATTAGGCGTATCAGCACTTCTTATTGTTAGTCTCCACATTCACCTATTCAGCCACAAGTTGTTCCAAGGCATAAAAGCCAATCCACAATATTTCAATCCCCTTAATTATTTTCCCCATGACAAGGTAGATCCCAGTTTTCCAGTTCAGGGTGACAACCTCCAAATTCACCTAAGACACTGATTACTCACTAATTATTATTTATATGTAGAACATCGAGTAGCGTACTACCACGTTCATCTAAGCCGAATGAAAAATACTCTGCAAATTATTACACAACGGTTTATTATTCTCATGAACACCTTGACCTAGTACTAATGCTCCGAGACCCATCCCATTCGATTCAGCATCGAAAAATACTAGTAAACCATACGAAACATGACCTGACTACAATGGAACTACGGAAACTAAATATTCCCCCGGCGCCAGGCGCCCATAAGCGCCTGTAGGCAATTGGGACGACGGTGCGAGTCGAGCAGGCGGGTGGTTTTGATAGGACGGGAGAGAGGGAGTACTAACGACGAAACGAAACGTTGACTTCCGCTTTAGTTCCCGCGAGTTCTTTCAATTAGTTGACTTTGGCTCACTATAATTACTGTAATTTCACTACACGCAGTTGAACACGTCTGATACTCATTCGATTCGACCCAGGATGTAAAAATACCATGAAAACGATACGAAACACGGCGTACTTGCGATTATATTGCGTTTTGTTAATTTTTTTTAACCATATCCCCATGTTTTGAAACGTTAAGTATCAAATTTTGAGGAGGGTTCGTAAAACATTTTTCCTAACCGAAAACATAGGGTTATTATTCAGAATGAATAATAAACCAACAGATTGGACCAGTTGCTGGAGGGACTAAAATTGCATAATGCACGCGGGCCTGAGGTAAGTTGTGAGACGCGTTGGTCCATATACAATAACAGTAAACGCGAACCTTTCCAACATATATATTGTGAGCTGTATCATAAATTACGCACTGATCCCTCGGTAAAGGTTGTGATGTAAGTAGAGGAAACCCAGTGAATTCTGGGTTCGTAACCACTACCAGTTTCTATTAACAAAGCGCAGTTCGTACTGAGTTAAAACAGTATGAATTAGTTGTTCGGTCGACCAAGATCTCTAAGTTGTGTGATGATTCTTTTTGAGTTGAGGAAATTAAAGATTGCTACAAGAATATAAGTAGCAATATTCCCAAGTAGTTAGGAAAAATGATATTTGCCGAAGTAAAATTGTCTATATTCTGTAATTCATATTGAAAAACCCTGCAAATTATTACACAATGGTTTATTATTCTCATGAACAGCTTGCCCTAGTATTAGTGCTCCCCCATCCCATTCAATTCAGCATCGAATACTAGTAAACCATACGAAACATGTCCTGGCTACAATGGAACTACGGAAACAAAACGTCTGATGATATTGCCCCGTCGGGTCGGGGAAATAGGAACGAGGGCGCTTCAAGCGAACCCATTGTGAGTCGAAAGGGGAGTTGAGTGGCGGGGTTGTTGGGAGGCGAGCGAGCGCGGGTGGTTTTTGAATGTGACAGGCGGGGAGGGAGGGAGTACAAACGACGAAACGTTGACTTCCGCTGTAGTTCCCGCATTGTACTGCGTTTCGTTAATGTTGTTAACCATTTTTTGCCCATTACAACCACAGGCTTCGTCCGATCGGATTGCCGAGATGGCTGGCACAACTAGATACCAAATCGGATATTTGTGCGAAAGAACGAATTTTTTAGACCACGTTAAAGGCACAAAACACGACGGCGGACGGACATTGCAAATTTGGAATCTCCAAGTCTTGAAACGTAACGTATCAAATTTTGAGGGGGGGTTGTAAAAAATATTTCGTGACCGAAAACATAGGGTTATTATTCAGAAAGAATAATAAACCAAAAGTGTCTAAACAGAGTTTGGTGACTTGGGCTCACATCAGAGTTTTTCCCTCGCTAACTTGATTGCCGAACGTACGGCGCATAAGAAACAATAATCGATGAATTTGAGAGGCATTAAGCGAAATCTAATCGGACTGCCGTTACTTCACTGGTTGGCGGAAAGAGAGTTTACCGAGGAAATCGATAGATAAGATGAAGTGGGCGTCAGTGACAATGTACAGGTGTTGCGAGCTTCGAATGCGTCTCACCTGCGAGATGGCCGTTTTCTTGTTGACATTTTGATAGCCGCCCTTCGATAATTGCTCGCCATATGTCCTTAGATCTAACAGCTCGATACGAGGGTTTCCTTATCTGCCTCCTCAACCCCTTGGCCTGCTGTTGGTTGCACGATATTCCTGAGCCACACGGCGGGATTTGTCAAGCCTTTTCGAACGACCGCTTCGAGCTTTTTTTTGTTTCCTGGATCGAAAGTTTCATACAGAAATGATCATGACAATATTCTGCGGTCTGATACGCTATATGAGAGTAGTGCGGATATTTGTGGACGTTGAGGCGAAAAAGTAAGAGCTCTACGCTGAGGAAGATTGTGAGTTTCAGCAACACACCAAAGGTAAAGGTCTTTTCCATCTCATAGTGACCTTTTTTTCAACCTCACAAACAGGAATCATTATCCAGAAACGGGTTGAATGAGTCGTATACTAGGAATCTAATCTTCACGAGACCTCAATGCGTATAAATGGGACTCTCTTACAGCCGATTGCAATTACCGATTACTCTTCGTAAAAAACGTCAAAGTAAAAACGTCATTGAAATGTGTGATGTGTCGACGAAATCAGGAATTGGAGAACGCGCCAGAGGTTCCGTGAGGTCAGGGCGAGATCCAAATTTGAGTTGACCTCCCATTTCAACGGGTGACAAGGAACACGTGCAGGACTGATGCGTTGAACTAAGACACGCAGTGGCAGCGGACATCGGTTGAGTAGCTCCTCACGAACCTGTCGGTTATGACGATCTATTTTGACTCCATCCGTTGACAACTCAAGTCTTTATGTTAACACTGAAATATAACTTGAAAATCTGTCAAAGATCAAGAACCCCCTTTTTACTTTCCGCCACCCAGAGGGTAAGGAAAGTATTGCAATCGTGTAAAAAAAGTCCAAAAAACCTCACTTCGGCGCATGGTTTGCGTTTGTGAACGAGTACGTGTCTTATAAACCGTTTATTGTGCCTGCTCCCAACTCCTGATTACAGGTTTCATTTATATGTATCGCACTGTTTAACCAGTTATAGCACTATATACATGATATCCTTTGAATATTATTTATTTTGTATTGATGGTTCTGAGTAGCTTTATTTTTTCCCCACTCTTTTGTTCCTTGTCACTGCAGAACCACGTCAAAGTTTAAAGCAACTCCACGTATATGGAGTTGACAAAAATAATAACGTCCTCTACATGTTCATGGATCAGCTGTTTCATTCCCATTGGCGCATTTCAGCTCCAACTGCGACCGAACAGTTCCAAGAAGTTGCTCAAAGCAGGAACGAAACACCAAATGTTCGCGGGCTCGTTGGAAAGGTTGAAAAGAAACGGTACAAAAAAACTCGTCAACTCAGTTAAAGCCGCCTCCTTTCCGCATCGGTCAGCCTCTTCATTGCTAGTGTCCCTTATCTTCCAGCCATGCCTCCTTCGTAACTTCAAATAAGTTCTATTGTCGTCTTAGTTGTAGGATAGTGAGTAGACCGATCCTCCAACCTTGCCACACATACCTGACTGTCAGTAAATATCGCGGCCACCCGATCAGGCTCTTGCATCAGCTGCCGGGAAAGCCACTCCAGAGCCTTCATAATTGCTAGCGCCTTTGTTAGGTTATTGGAGCAGGACTCGGTCGGTGAGCCTATATCGTTGCCCATAAAGCGGATCTCTGGAGCCGGTGACGACGAAGGCATAGCTAACTTGATAATTGCTCAAGCTCATCATCCTCCAACGCAACATCCAAGTTAGAGACCTCCGCCGAATGGAGCAATCTTCTTGGCGGAAAGTGGTTTCTCAACTTGCACATCGATACACCGGTGATATCATCTCTTGCGCCTTTATTTCAGCTATCTCCCCGGCTACGACACAAGAAGCTTGAGATGAAACTGTCCATAGACTTCTGATAATCCGTAGTAGTATTTGTCGCTGGACCCTACGAAGATTTTTCACATTACTGAGAATGGCCAGAGCGTTGTCCCACACTGGAACGGCGTACGTCAAAATTAGCGCAATAGTTCTACTATAAATTATTTTTAACCATTTGAACTTCAGGATGTTAAAAGGGGGTAAGGGAAGAGAATGTAGCAATAACTAAGGTTTTTCGTATTTTTCTCAAAAACACCTGTAACTCTCGAACCATCTTTTACGACTACCCAACTTTTCTTCTGCATAAATATCTCCATGAAAATTTGATGAGCAAAAATAGGGGGTTTTCACTTTCTGGCTAAATGGCTTCAACGATTTTCACCAAACTCTCAGGTTGTCTTCAAATAGTTAATACTTAATAACTTGTGCCCTTGATCTCGTAAATGTTCCTCTGACAGTCCATTGAACAAAAATATTAACCAGAATGTGCCAAAAAAGTGCTTTTTAAACATTTTCATAATTTTCAGAGTAACTGCTTCACTGGGTTTGATTAATCTTGCAGAATGTCTCCTAACAACCTATACCCGTATTTTGTTCTGCACAAATATATCTGTATGTATCTGCTCAACGGAAATATAAGCCATGATCGCACGGAAAACGAGATTAATGGAACATCAATTAATCTTTTTCTCAAAAACCGCTTTAACGATTTCCATAAAACTTTCGGAATACTCTCAAATAACTAGTACCTACATTTCTCTCCGTACAAATGAGACGAACAATGATACAGCGTCCGTATATGTGGCAAGCTGTGGAAAGTTTGTGTTGCTACACTCCAGAGATTTTACTTTCCTTGGCTCACAAAGTAGAAGAAGAACTTACGTAATCGGCTGAAAAGCAATTTTGAGTTCTCTTCAGATCTTCATGTTTTCAGCCGAAAAACACTATTTTGGGGGAAAAGGCCGGGTGTGTGTGTGTTTGTAAGCGCGTTTGAGAGAAAAAGGCTGAACCAAATCAGCTCAAACTTGATATCCAGCCCGCAATTGGTAACTTTTAACGCCCCAGATGCCAAAATGAAGGTACGAGCGAATTCCGCTCAATACTAACAATAATGATCAAAACAATTTTTCGCAAAAAACTAAATTATTTTCATGAGCAGTTCTAAATAACACAACTATAACATGAAAATTCCGCTCGTGAGAAAATGATGAGAGCAGCACAGTCAATTACCAGATTTCGACGGAAATCGATTTCAGCGGGGGTTTTTTTTAAATTCCGCTCAAATGTTGCTAGAATCTTCAGAAAAATTGACGTGGTAGTCCAATCAAATGCCCATACAATGATTTCCTTCTCCAAAAAATCAAGTTTACAGTATAATTAATTCTCTGTACACTGATTGCTCTATAATGATCGGCGCACAAGTAGAAGCACCACATAAATTCTGGATCAATAAATGCTATCACGTTTTACCCCCGTGAAGTTGTGTTTGACCAAGTTCAAATAAACTGAGTGAAAAATGAATGCAAAAGCACGAAAATAAGTAATTTAGAGCTTAGGAAAGTTGTGTGAAGCGTCGCACCTGATGTTTTCTTCGAAAATTCCACTCATGTGCTACGGGCATGCTTGAGAAGGTAATCTGATAAACTCTCTATATGATAACGATTTAGTGGCGTACATAACATGGTTAGGAGCGACCCAAAAAATTCTAAAATTCCAACTACCGGCGCCATTTCTCACATTTCCTGCGCGATAATTCCAAAGTGGTTAACAAAATCCTTCTAAAAAAATCATGTTGTCAGTCGCATTAATCGCCTGTTCATTAATTGATTAACGATGTTTGCAACATCCGTAAAAACAAGTGAATAAACTTCGGCACTTTGAGTTCCACCACTTTTTTATGTTTTACCAAGTACAAGTGAACTGAGTGTAACAAAATTTTTTAAACAATTTTTGATATCATGAAGACGCGAAAATAAGATGATGAGCAATTTCCATCGACGTTGCGAGTGGCTACGCTCCAAATATTTACTTCTACCCATCAATTAGTCGCAGCGGGATTGTGGAGCTCTTGGTCTGATTGAGAACTAGCTATCGACTTTACGACTAAGCGCTGAAGTATAATATTAATTGTAAACGTGCAGTCTCTGTTGTGGCCTTCACTTGATCGGTAACATGACGGGCCTGCATTTTACATCGAGATCATGCTGGTTCTCGGGGGAACGGCGGGGGCAACCAGTGGCCAACGGTCATCAATTCTGAAGTGTTAACGGTAATAATAGAACAGGGGCTACTCTCCTTCGCTGTTACCTTATGATTCATCCCGAATCAAAATGAAATGAAATGAAACGTTATCGCGCCCAAAATTAAAAATGAACGAGTATTCGAGCGCATGCTGTACGATTCGTGCGACATAATGGAACATAGTGTGAGATCAAGAACTTTCGACAAAAAAAAAAGACGAAGAACACCTGTTATTGTCGAACACTGAGAACTGGGTTCCGTGCTGAGATGGGGGCCGCACTTCACATGATCCCGACGGCACGGATGCAGACGTAGCATCACATGTAGGCCGGTTTGCTATCGTTTCGCTGACCTCCCGAACTCCATTGCCCTAACCCCGGAAGCAGGTTGGCCTAGGCAGCATCATCGTTATCAGACCCATACGTGTATTCTATACGGGAATTCCACCCTCGAGGCGCAAAACATTAGGTCGGATGATATGAAGATCAGGAAGAAATCGGATAGCGCTAAGATGAAAGCGATGGACCGGTCTATGAAACGGAACGTGAAAAAAGTGTCCGAATGGGAAATGGTGGATTTAAATATTCAGCGCCGGTGTCGGGAAATCAGGACATCGGTCAGAGCGTCGGATGACACCAGGCGGCAGTTTCAAGGAAATGAGAAGCAAAAGGGCGAGGAACATTATGGAAGATCTCGTATTGTACGTTAGGTTGTTATACCTTTTAAGAGATGCCCCTCACATCAACCGTAGCACTTGATTCCTCTATAAAACTCAGGACGTTTACTGGATCCAGTTATTGCATTTCTAATAAACTTTTTTTTCTCCCCCTCAAACTAACTGCCTCTTTCGTGTTAGATCGCCTCTCCTGAGCCCAATCCTCATTCCCAGTGGAAGGAGAAAATTAATAAAAGTCTTCATTAGCTTCCTTTTATCATGTTGTAAGGACGTAAAAGACGAGTTATTCTTCGGTAGCATAGGCTTCTTTTCAGATTAGGACGAGGAAAGAATTGCGGGAGTAACGACGAGCGTAAAGTTGATGTGAAATGTGTACGTGTGAGGGAGACAGGGCAGGAGTGTCATAAAGGGGGCACATCAATAGTACATCTACAAGATTTCTACTGTCCCTCATTCGAGCAAACAATAAAAATGAGACCGCTCCTTCCTCTCCGTAACGACCCAAATAAAATGATGTGCCAACTTCTGGAATATTAGCTCCTTGAGATTTAGTCCTCGTCCTTTGCCAACCTCTTTTATGCCTCCGACTAACCAGCCATGAAAAAGAGGAGAAATGAACGCAATAACGCGGAACAGTAATGGCAATGCGTAACGATCTCGTTGATTGCTGATTCGAAGGAATTGCAGTCTCGTGGGATCTTCTTTGAAGTTGGCTCAGCAACCTTCCTGAGTTATGTCGAGAGGAAGAAATCCAACGCTTCAAAGTCTCCTCGAGTCAAAAAAACATTTTGTAGGTGTCAAGGTGCCCGCAGACTCGAACAAATGAGGAAGAGACAACCCAAAGCCAGATGCTGCATGCAATAATTAAGATTCTCGTCCCAAGACATCTTCGACGTTTGTAGAATTTATTAATAATCGCGGAAACATGACATACCCACTTAAGGTATCATCAATTACCATTCCTAGGCGTCAAGCTGAGCTAACATGTTCCAGCTCGCAAGAAATGAACATTATGTCCCCGTGTCGCGGTAATTCTCTGCAGGACGCAGATATGCGAACGTTTACTTTTTCATTTATTATTTGCTAAATTACCGCGGGCAGAAGCACATATTGGGAAGTAATTTCCGTCATGAGTCAACATTCGCTCAAATTTTGACCTGAGTACTACGATTCCGCTGTACGTTGTATTTAGTTCTGAACATTGATGGAAATAAACAAAACACACACAAATAAAATAACCGAGGATCACCCCGGGTCAGCAGACCCAGTTTGAAATTACTGTCGCTAACGTTTTCATGAAGGGCACGAGAAAATAGTTCGTGCACGGGGTCTGGAGAGAAAAGTTATAAAGTTGTAGATGGTGTAAAGTAGCGAAGAAAAGTTGATTGGAGTATCAACTTGTGCGGCGGGAGCTTTGATGAACAACCCACTTACTCCTTTTACATGTTTTTAAACAAGAGAAGAACTGCCTTGAGCGGGTGTTGGTTGGTGATGGGAGAGGGGGGGGAGAATGAAAGCATAAAATCTCCGCTCAGCCCATCACAAGTTAGCGGGGCCATTGTTTAATTTTTCATTCAGATTTTTTCCGTCGCGGGAATATTCGTAATAATTAAAGAATCGGAATAACTTGGGAAGTACAAAAGCAAGCAAATGAGTTCTCAATTCTGGAAGCTCGACATTAATTAAGTGAGCCGCCTAGTAACTCGGCAACTTGTATCTGGTTTAAATAAAGTTCACCAATTAAAAACAGTCTTGTGGCTTGCTAATTGAGACAGACGTAAAGCTCAAAGTATTAAGTGAAAACTCTTTGTCGATTTGAACGGAGACCGACTCAAAAGTTCGGTTAATTAGGCTTTCAGGCGAGTGGAAAAAATACGGAGTTTAAGACGGAGACCAGAGGGAGGGTTGAAAAAGGACACAATGGGAGGAAGGTTGGCCTTCTTTTCCAAAACTTTCGCCAGAGAGCAAAGAGCCAGCTCTAGTTAATTAGGAGGTCAATGCGAGGATTTTCAAACGCGCTCCCCTAATTAATTGGCCTCTTTTCCTTACTTCCTGAAGAAACCAGTTAGACGTTATAATGAACTCGTCGGCTCCGACTAGCCAAATGCCAAAACGAACGCTAATCTGAGCGGACTTCAGTGTTTTCTTTTTACTGTCCCGAGCATGATGAAAACGGATTTTCCGTGAAGAGTTTGTTCATGCGATCTGCGATCTACGTAATTTTAAAAGAGTGAATTTCACCAACGTGACTCACGTTGTGATGTGGGTATATTTACCCAAATGCTTGGCGCTTAATGTTACACCACACACTGTTATTCATAATATATTGGTATATTTGGAGTCGTTCAGGGCATTTGGGACGCTCTTGGTCCCCTCCTTTTTCGACACTCGTAAATAGGTCGAGGGAGTTGCTATTGAAGTGTGATGTTTACCTATTCGCAGATGACACCGCACTTATTTTCGAGGGAGATTCGTGGGTGTGAGATCCATTTTCCTCCGCTAACCAGGATTTAAAGTTAATGTTCGATTGGTTGTCAGAGAACACACTTACCTTAAATATCGCAAAAACCAAGCACCTTGTATTCTCTAGGCTGCCTAGTTGATCCCCAGAGTTTGAGATTGGTCACGCGTAATTGATTGTACTCAGATAGGACTTGGCTCTACGAAGTAGAAAAAAAAGTTACATATTCGGTTGAAAAGCAGTTTTTGAGTTCTATTGAGATCTTCATGTTTTATGGCCTACTGAGTCCAAAAAGTACTACTTAAGGAAAAAGACCGCGATTGAGATAAAATCTCACCTCAACTCAACTCAACTTAACTGTTGTCACCTCAAACTTAATATTTAGACCGAAGGTCAATTTTGGAGAAAAAAACGTTTATTTTGGCGATAGACGGAGGGGTCGTTGAATGGTCACCTGACGCTGGTGTGGGCGCTAGAAGGGCCTCTCCCCCTCCCTTTCTTCTTCAATTTTCCTCTCCCTCTCTGATGGCTTTTTGTCTTCCAACTTTTTGGCTCATAATCCAACTTTCTGCGAAAACAAGAGCCCCCCTTCCTTTCGAACGCTTTTGGTTTATTATTCATTCTGAATAATAACCCTATGTTTTCGTTCACGAAATATTTTTTACAACCCCCCCTCAAAATTTGATACTTTACGTTTCAAGACTTGGAGATTCCAAATTTGCAATGTCCGTCCGCCATCCGGGCCGTTTTGTGTCTTTAACGTAGTCTAAAAAATTCGTTCTTTCGCACAAAAATCCGATTTGGTATCTAGTTGTGCCCGCCATCCCGGCAATCCGATCGGACGAAGCCCGTGGTTGTAATGGGCAAAAAACGGTTAAAAAAATTAACGAAACGCAGTACAACGCGGGAACTACAGCGGATGTCAACGTTTCGTCGTTTGAACTCCCTCCCTCCCGCCCGTCGAAATAAAAAACCACCCGCCTCGTCCTCACCTCGCAATGCAACGCTCCCCCGCCCGCTCTACTCGTTGGAAGCCCCCCGACTCTTTTTTTTTTTTGCTTCCTCTAGGAAGTGCTCGTGTTTCGTATATAACCTTTGGCATTACGATTTGTCTCTTTATCGTCCGATTGCCTTGTTCTCGTCTTCACCACCACAAATGACTGTTTTGCTCCGTCTCAACTATTTCCGTTAGCAAAATATCTGTTATCTTTGATTGAACTTTTCATTATTCGTTTATTTTTGGTTATTTATTTAATAGATTGTTCGTTTCATTATTTTGGTTTTAATACGATTCAATTTTTTTAGATTCTTTCGTTTCATTCTCATTTTGTTTTTTTTCATAGATTTTTGGTTAAATTTCGATATTAGTATTTAGCGTGCATGTTTTCATATTAAAATTCAGTTTTTCCTAGATACTTTCGTTTTTTGTTTATTTTAATATAACGATTCAGTTCTTTTCGACCTTTTTTTGGGTTTCATTTTGGTATTTTTCGATGCTGAATCGAACCGGATGGGTCTCGGAGCATTAATGCTAGGTCAAGCTGTTTATCCGAATAATAAACCGTTGTGTAATAATTTGCAGGGTTTTCTATGAGAAAAGTGCAACAGATTCGGATGTCTTGTCAAATAACCCTTCCGTGTCCGGTTACGATCAACTATGGCTTTTCTTAAAAGCGTTGCCGCCAATCGAAGAGCATTCTTTTTCCAGGTGCTCATCTGTTGAAGGAGATCCGTCCAGCGATCAGAATCACACGGGTGGTATCAAATTTCCCATTACAAACGAAATTTATTAATTCTAGTATAATTACCCACCCTCGTGATAATTGTTGTTTCGGGGTACTTTTTTGCCTCGTGGCGTTACAGTCCATCAAGCTACTTGAGTCGAAAAAAGGGGGATTTTCCCTTAACAACTTTTAACTGTCACTATGGGACGCCAACTGACAGGATGTCTTTAAATAATAGATACTGTATAATTGTAAAAATCGTGTTGGCAACGACAATTATTTTGATCAAAATGGCACTGGAAGAGTGATTGCGCGCTCTGGCGAATTTTTCTTTCTTTCATTTTCAAATGTACCTGCTGCCGAAGTGCGTTCCAGGATCGTTTCGCTCCCATTTAGAAAAAGGACACCTATTAATTTTTTGTGGTGCTCGCATCAAGTCTCCACACACGTCATTGTGGACGATAGTATTCGTGCGGCGATTGCTGCTTGCAGAGATACGACTTCACCCTGGGCCCAGGGAACGAGGCAGCGCAGACGCCAGTTTGGTGAGTCAATCATACTTCCTACGTGCCAATTTAGAGATAAACTGCTTCTGATATTGACCCCCTTTAACATCATACTTCCAATACAGTCCACAAAATCATTCAAGCAACAAGTCAAACCGAACAGATACCTATCGTTGTCGAAAATGTGACAATCTATTGAACAAAGATAAGAACCAAAATGTGTCGTGAATAGTGTTTTTTAACATTTTCATAATTTCAATAATAACTGCTTTACAGGATTTGATCAATTTTACGAACTGTTAATCAGCAACCTCTACCCCCGTTTTGTTCCCCGCAATTATTTGTGTTATCTATTTGTTGTACGAAGATATAAGGCATGATGACACGGAAATTGAGATTTTCCAAACATTAAATTATCGTAGTTCTGATTATCTCTAAAACGGCTCTAACAATTTTGATCAAACGTACGGCTTGCGGTTGGAGATAATAGCAGATCGTCAAATTTACCTGGATTGTGAAAACTCGTGGGTTGCTACCTACCACATTTTGAAGTGTTTCCAGATTCCAGAACTGTGAACCTGAACTTCCCTCAAAGAACTATAATGATACATCAAATATCTCTACTTTAATCATTCAATGAATGAAAGTCTTGACGGCAGCACATTTAATTCTGAAATTTCAAGCGCTACCATTTTTTTCATACAGCGCGAAGTTACCTGTTATCAGATCACGTGGACTGGGTGATAAATTGTGTTAGTAGCCAAAACGTGCGTGGGGCTGAGGAAAGTAAGTGTTGCGTTTTCCTTATAATTACAAAACAATGTTTAAAAACCTTTCCAAAAGAATCGTGTCCAATAAATTCCAATGCCTTGAGCGCCATCAGTTTTTATACGGAACGTTGACTCTGCGTTTGGTGATAATTTTTTTCCGTTGTCGAGCATCTGTTGGGGAGGACCCTCAGGTGGAGAACTCGAAAGAGGGAAAGCATCTAAAGCATCTTGCAAGACATTTCACTTGCCGTCGACAATTAGACCCTTATCCCTTAGCTTCGAGAATGTTTTATGGTCAACTGGAAAGGGTTAATTATCCTAAGTCCAACCGGACACTGAGCCATCTCTTCCCATAAACCCTTTTCGGACCCCTTCTCTCCTTACAATCGCCGACGACTTTCTCAAATTTATGGGCATTTAGCGGTCTGGAGGCGTCTACTCGTCTTGACCCTCTACACGAGTCCTCGGAACCCCCTTCGTGTACCGGCCGCTATAAATCCTTATTCTGGCGACCACCTCGAAAGCGCATATTAGCTGTCATTGAAAAAGCTATGTGAGGGGCACAAGCAAATGAGCAGGTGGTTTGAAGGATGAACTGCGAAGGTTATTGTGGCCTTTTTAGTTTTGTGAGTGGCAGTAGAATGTGCTCCTCGAAAAATAATAATTTTCAACGTTAAATCTACTGTTCAACATTAATTACGTTATTATGAGAAACAAAATGTAGTTTTACGCGGGAGTCCTGTAAGTAGCCGTCGTACTTCCGAGGAGAGCAGCTGGTTCCAAAGTACGTCTTCCATTGCCTCAGGGATCTAATTTCATTCTTTTTAAATCGGGTTTTGACATTTTATTCAATGCCCAGTCACCTTCCATTACGTTGCTTTGCTCGTTTCTGTATGCATACATCATTTCAATCCATCCTCAACAACTGGAAAACCAAACCCCTTACAAGGACCAGCTACATACCATGTGTCGTATAGCTCGTTAAATCTAACATGCACCAAATATTTACAAAAGTAGACGGGAGAGTCCTTTTAAACTTGCTTCAACCCCGTTGTTTAATAATAGTAGAGTCTGTAAGGAGAGAGATAATATGTTTAAGACAAGCGCAAATAAAACTCCTTCCTCGAAACAAACTAAAATCGTGGAGCTCCGGAATTTCGCCATTGAAAATTAACGAATAACAATCTGGCGTGATTCGTTGCTACACGCGTTTAACAGTCGTTGTTTTAAAATATCGAACGACGAGATAATTTTCATATAGACTTTTTTGTATTCATATTTAATACAAAAAATATTTTTTCTTACTCACTGTTTACACCTTGTCAACGTCTAATGTTCAAACAAGGTGAACTGAACTACTGAAGGATGAACTTATTTCAAGAAGTTTTTGTCTTTTGCATCCTCAAGGATGGACTCACCGTCTAACGTCACCAGCTCATGTTCTTTTCTGGCGTTTGGCCAGCAGTATCCATAAAAAATTCCAGAACTGTGGCACTATTCACTTAAAGCAAGACCGCTTTGCTATTTTGACGTTCACCGACCCAGAGGATAAGGAAAGTATTGAAATTGTGTCAAAAAAAATTAGGTTTTTCTGAGATCTGTGTTATGTATCGACTTCTCTCTTGACGTCTGCTCGCTCCATCTCCCTTTTACACTCGAGGTATCCTTTTGTTTTGGTCTCAACCTAACCTAACTAAAATATAAATAAAGGAACGTGTTCATGTGAAAAAGTGTAGCGTACTGGACTGCAACCCAACCCGTTTTCCCAAATCTAAAAATCCAACAATCTGTACGTTTTGTGGCTAACTTAATCCGGATAACCTAATTTCTGCTGTTGGTTCGTGTGTGTGCTCCCATAGCTGACCTACGGGTTGGTTTTCAGGAGGTTGATAAGCCTTGATAGAATGGTGCACTCTGCTGTTCGTGCTTGGCTAAGCCTCCCACATAGCGTCCCACGTGCGTACATTTACGCTCCAGTTCGATCTGGAGGACTTGGCGTTCCTTCTCTCTCTACAACTATTTCGTTCTTATGCCATAAGCGCCTGCTTGCTTTGCGGGCATCTGGCTAGGATGTCGCACGCGCTGTGGCAGGTCTTGGATTCGTCCAGCATCAGCTCCTGTGATGTGACATGGCGACTCCATCTGCCCCCCCAGCCCAGTAAGCCTTCAGAGTTTGCGGCTGCTCTGTGTGGTTCGGTTGATGGACAGGAACTCGAACAGTGTCCTGAACCCCCCCCCCCCCTCGGAAGGCCCTCATCGACAAGGTAGTCATTGATAAGTGGCAGGAAAGGTGGAACTCCAGCGAAAAAGGAAGATGGACGTACCCGTGGCTGCCACAGGTTCGAGATAGGATTGAGGCCCACTGGCAAGGATTCGGGTTTTACACCTCCCAGCTCGTCACCGGCCACGGAGACTTCCGTGAGAAGCTCCGTGGGTTTTCGCTGGTGACTGACGGGCTGTGTGAGTGTGGTGGGCTTGACACAGTGGAGCACGTGGTGCTACGAAAACGAAAGGAATAGGGCGAGGAATGAGATAATGAGAATAGGAAGCCAGTGGGACATGACAATGGTCAGGAATCAGGGAAGCTTTATTTGGTGGAAGTGGTTTGGAGTTAAGGTGTTAAAGGATAGGGAAGAAATTAGATTAGGGAATGTGCGCAGGGCCTTAGGAGTAGGTGTTTAGAGTGTGTGTCTGTGTTATGTGTTAGTGTGTGGTTTTGAGTGGGCAGTGCCAGGGATGGTCGAATATCAAGTAGCCCATCCCTGAACTGTCGGTGTGATTGTATTTAAGGGCTGAATGTATATATGAGTGAATGTGTGTGAATATATGTGTTGTGTATATGTGTGTTTGTGTTTTGAGTAGATTAGGTATTGTAGGGATGGATCCAGGGGGGATGAATATCGAGTAGTCCGCCCCTGGACCATCGAGAGATGTGTGAATGTACTCGTATTTAAGGGTTGAATGGATGTGTGAATGTATTAGTTAGTGTTAGGTAATAGGATAGAGTGAGTTGGGAGGGTCGCCGAATATAGAGTAGTCCGCCCTCGTCACGTCGGAATGGGGATCGCAGTTCAGGCCGTAAAAGACGGCCTGACATCCTTCTCCTTGGCTGGTGCGGGGGCAAGTCCAATCCAAGCGTAGGTGCTGGCAGAACGCCTTTTCGCAATTCCGGCACCGGGGCCTGCCACCCATTCAGGTCCTTAGGCTGCTCAAGGTGCAGCCAAATAGAATGGGTACCACGAGGGCTTCAGGCCGCGGCAGGCAGCGTGGAGCCGTTAAAAGCGTGGCGCTGTCAGCCCTGAAGCCATGGGATTGGCCTTGAGGGGATTGTGGTTTCGCGGGAAATCCCCCCCTAGAGAGATGATAGGTGCTGGCTGGAGAGGGGTAAAGGCCGTGAGGCTAGGAGGGTGAGATAGTAATGTTTTGAATGCTCGCTGTTGCGCATGTGGTAACCTGTTTGAGTCGCTGAATCATGTGGTGCAGGTGTGTCCGCGTACTAATGAGAGCCGTGTCAAGCGTCATGACATGGTCAGCCAGCAGGTTGCTGCTGCATTGTCATCTAAGGGCTGGGAAATGGAGAGAGTGAGCGACACTACCGGGTTGTCGCTGGAGAACTACTAAGGCCTGACATGGTCGCCATTGGTCCCGACCAGTCTGCTGTGATCCAGGATGTCCACGTAGTATCTGGCAGCCGCGATCGTGCGCTAACTTGGCAAGCCAAGAAGCGCAAATACTACAGGACGGGCCTCCGTATGGCAGTGTCGGGAGCTCATGGAGCGGAAGCAGGTAACATCAGGGTTACAGCATTGACCGCGTGATGTGAGGTGCAAGAAAAGTGATGAGGAGGTGCGTCAGCAGGCGTTCTCCGAGATATCACTTCCCGCATTTTGCTCGGGTGGTACCTCAACTGGTGGTCGTTGAACATCCTTGTTGGGTGCAAGGAAGGGGGAGCTGAGGATCGCAACAAAACTGAAACTCGGTGAGCGTGAGGAGGACTGTATTATACATGCTTGCGGAATTGAGTAGAATTAAAACTGAGGTGAGATGGAGTACAACTCGGAGACAAGGGCAGCACTCGGAACGCGTGAACTGGCAACCGTGTAAGAGAGTGAGAAGTTACTGGGGCGGTCGTTGGAAGCGGAATGATTTTGGAAGAGCTCTGTCATCGATAGGAAAATGAAATTGGGAGAAAGAAATAAAGAAAGGGGAAAACCTGGAAAAGGGGGCTGGGGGCCCGCAGCTAAGGGATTCCCGCAGGTGAGGGGCAGGTATTGAAATGGTTGGAGACAATTAGGCGGACGGAGACAATTAGGCGGACGGAGACAATGACACGGGGAAGTCCAAGGTCAAAGACTCTGACAACTTCGACCTTTGAGTCGAACAATCCTCTTATCCTCCTTTCTTTCTCTATTCCAATCCTTCTATCCCTAGACCCGGTGTAGGATAGTCTGGGGCCCCTCTCCATTTCCTTACTTAGAACGGCTGAACCGATTGAGCTGGTTCTTTTTTCGTGATTTTTCTATAAAAACGGCTTTAACAATTTTGATTAAACTTCCAAATTATATTTTACCAGTTAGTACCCATTTTTTCTTGCTCATAAATATCTCCATGAAAATTTGGATACCGAAGATGTAGGCTTACGAAGCAAAAATAAGTTTTTTACGCTTTTTGGCAAAACGAATCCCACCAACCTCGCAGGATGTCTTCAAACCATCAATACTCATAAACTATTCTTGCTAAATGTTTTTCTGACGGATACGAATCGATTTTACACAACGTCTTTTAGCAACCTACACCAATATTTTGATCTCCACATCTATCTGTTGAACGAAGAGTCATGATAGCTCGGAAAACGAGATTTTTGTCATAACTCGTTTTTCTGATTTTCTCAAAAACCGCTCAAACAATTTCGATCAAACCTACGTATTGTTCTTCATAAATGTTGTTGTTAGATGCTGGCCCAACTGGATCACTGAGACACGGGTGAATGGTCTGAGAGTAGAGATGAAACCGACTAGTTGAGTTCCGTCCAATGGGTTGAGCGTGTGCGTGATCGATATTTCTTTTTACGCTTTAAGAAAACACGATACCTGTCGGAGCAAACAATAAAACGCTACATACATAAATGTTACTATGGCCGGTAATGAGAGTATAGAATACAAGTTTATCATGGATTATGACAGCAAGTCAGTTAGTTTCCGGTGGAGAAATCCCTGATGATTCACTTTCCAGTCGGACATCAACGCAATCTTCTTATACTGCCGCCTCCTGTTTTGCGCAGTTGATGCAAATAATCGGGCTCTCCTTGAATTTAGACCTCGTCGTAAGGTAGGAAGTACGTTTCTTATGGTCACAATACGACCGGGGAATCATAAGTAGCTATCACATATCCAAACATACCAGTTTTGAATTCGGTGAATTGCTCTTGAAAACTGCTCATTATTCACGAATAAACGGTAGGAATTATTGGTAAGGCGTCAGGTAGAAAAAAGTTTTTTGTAAAGTCATTTCGCTGCTCTTTGTAAGAAACTAAGACAGCGAACTTCACGTGACTTTTATCGGCCAAATGAATGTAGAGGATGTAGGAACTGAAGGATTTCACGATACGCCCAACCACGAAACACCGCCAACGATGATTTTTCTTGAAATTGATAACTTCTTCTTTGTTCCTTGGAACGCACACCTTCTATATGTAAATTGCCTAAATTTTGTATCTTTTGTATATTGTATATTTTGAGTTGAATGACAATTTTTCCAAGGTGGGAAGTGTTCGGAGGGCGTCTATTTTTTCCCAAGCGCAGCTGAGGATTTTTTTGTTGGTTTTAGTACCTGTGATAAAAGACAAAAAAACATTAGATAACGATAATATATCCGACAAGCTAAAATCAATAACGGATTTTAGCCTCTGTTTAATAGAACTTATCGGTTGTCGTATTATCTGGAGGTCGATGGGTTTTGAGCCGAAGAAATCAGATGAGAATCGACGAGAAGAAAGAGAGCAGGAGCCCGAGGGTTCTGCACAGGGCTGCATCTCATATTCCCGCTCTCAATGAGCCGCGGTCTGTGGCGCCGGCTGAAGAAATTGTTTTTCTCCGTTTATCTGAACGCTCTACCTCCTATGACAACCTGTGCTCCTGATACCTTCAGCACCAAAGACGAGTTAATGTGACGAATTTTACCTCGAGTGAACCACCCCAGAAAATTTTTTTTCGAGGATAGACTACCATGCCATGTGGCTATTTTGAATGATGAAGGTAGCATTGAGGGGAGGGGGGTGTTCCCTAAAATATTTCGAGAATGAAGGTACGGTAATTGGGAGGAGAGGTGTGAAGACAAAAGGCAATCCTCGATGGGCAGGGAGGGGAGTCTCCAGAGACAGAGTCTAGTGACAAGCTGTAGGATGTGGCTGCAGTAGGGGAGTGGGCCTGGCTTAGGTACCTCCCTAAATGACAATCAAGTGCCTTATCAAGAAGCCATGATAATGAGACTGATTAACAATTTGAAAATCGGCTGATTTAGATAACAAACGTCAAACTGACACAGAGCTTGTGGTGGTCGTAGGGTGGTAGTGTGGGCCCAGGGTCATAGGATAATCAGTTGTGATAAAGGGTAGGGTTGGTGGTAGGATACGTGGGCTTTGTGACCTTCCCAAATGACAATTCAACTATCTTGACATGTTGCCTTAATAAATGTGCGCCAAAACCATCTGACAACCAATGGATTTAGATATCATACATCAACCTGACATTTGGATGACAACCTGTGCTCCTGATACCTTCAGCACCAAAGACGAGTTAATGTGACGAATTTTACCTCGAGTGAACCACCCCAGAAATTTTTTTTTCGAGGATAGACTATTGACTATTGAGGATAGACTATATGGCTATTTTGAATGATGAAGGTAGCATTGAGGGGAGGGGGGTGTTCCCTAAAATATTTCGAGAATGAAGGTACGGTAATTGGGAGGAGAGGTGTGAAGACAAAAGGTAATCCTCGATGGGCAGGGAGGGGAGTCTCCAGAGACAGAGTCTAGTGACAAGCTGTAGGATGTGGCTGCAGTAGGGGAGTGGGCCTGGCTTAGGTGCCTCCCTAAATGACAATCAAGTGCCTTATCAAGAAGCCATGATAATGAGACTGATTAACAATTTGAAAATCGGCTGATTTAGATAACAAACGTCAAACTGACACAGAGCTTGTGGTGGTCGTAGGGTGGTAGTGTGGGCCCAGGGTCATAGGATAATCAGTTGTGATAAAGGGTAGGGTTGGTGGTAGGATACGTGGGCTTTGTGACCTTCCCAAATGACAATTCAACTATCTTGACATGTTGCCTTAATAAATGTGCGCCAAAACCATCTGACAACCAATGGATTTAGATATCATACATCAACCTGACATTTGGATGACATAATGTCAAGACAGTGATAAGAAACCAAACAATCGCCTTGGCAGTTGATAAGAAATGACAAAGCTATCTGTTAAGCTGCTGTTTAGACGGGAGGACCAATGGTAAAATGGTCTCAACGATGAGTTGATGAAGAGATGTCAAAACAATCACCTGACTCACCTGATTTAGATAACAAATGTCAAGCTAACATTTGGATAACAGAAGTCGAGATGACACGATCAGTTGATTCAGAGCTTAGCGTTGTCGAGCAATAACTTTTTACTCTTTCTGTAAGTAACACGGCAATGCTCGTTATTTTGGCAACACTGCTCTCTGGGAGGCCTTAAAAGCCCATGACGTCACCTAAACCTGGTAAAGGAATAGCTTCGAATCCCTTCTCTGAGACGATAATCGCCTGTTTTGTTGGCAACATTGCTCTCCAAGAGGCACTGGAACAGCTGATCCTGAGGGGGGCGTTGATGTCACGGGCGTGATGGGGAGAGGGGGACGCCACTGCTGAACCCTCATCAGTTGAGAAGGTCAGTTGCTGGTTGTACGCTGAGGCGGTTTCTTACGCTATTCTGGTAGCGCTTAATGTATGTAAATTATGAAACGACCTTTATCGAGTAACCAATGCGATAAATCAAGTTATCAACGTCAACATTCTAAGGAGTTTACCGTTTTATAAATGCCAGGTCATTGCCGTGAGAAATGGAGGGATTGACAAGAAAACGGTTCATACTTCGCAATTGCCGGGGTTGTTCCTAGTCACCATCATCATTTCTAAACTCTACAGGTAGTTCAATAAACTACGCTCCTGTTTTTTCCGGTTAAGCTGGTACGATAACAAAGGAATTTATAAATAAAATATCTGGTGCATAGCAACACACAACTTTCCACAACCTTCGTGAACTCGACGACCTGCTACATATGCGGGCGCACACTTCGTTCAACACATTTCTACGGGAACTTTTACGGAGAACAAAAGGAAGGTACCAGTTAGTTGAGCGTACTTCGTAACTTTGACTGGAAAAATAATAAATTAATGTTCAATAAATCTCGTTTTCCGAGCTATCATGCCTTATACTTCTTTTCAACAGATAGATACAGAACTAAACACGAAGAAGAAATTGTGGGTATAGGTTGTTAAAAGACGCTTAATAACATTTATCAAATCCAGTGGCGCAGTTACTCTGGAAGTTAAAAAACAATTTAAAAACCACTATTTTTGACATGTTTTCAATTTTATTTCTGTGCGATACTATCAGAGGAACATTTATTAAGAACAGTATATAGGTGTTCATTATTCGAAGATATCCCGTGAGTTTGGCGAAAACCGTTGTAGCCATTTTGCCAAAGAACCAGCTCAATCGGACAAGCCGCTGTCGCGTCAATCGAACTACAGACGCCGAAATCAAGTTTTTTAGATACAGTAGGTATCAAAACGCTAACATCTGAAGAAGGCTCGACTCTTCTCCTCTTAACATTTGACAATTAACTGTACTGCCATCGGCGTTTTTCGCATTTTTCTCATAAACAGCTACAGCGACTTTGAGTACACTTTTAAATTATTACAAGCAACTGTTTCCTTCCACATAAATATCTCCATAAAACTTCAGTGAATGGAGGTGTATGGCTAAGAAGCAAAACCCTGAAAATTATTTCACAACGGTTTATTATTCTCATGAACAGCTTGGCCTAGTATTACTGCTCCGAGACCCATCCCATTAGATTCAGCATCGAAAAATACTAGTAAACCATAAGAAACATGACCTGACTACAATGGAACTACGAAAACTAAATATTCCCCCAGCGCCAGGCGCCCGTAAGCGCCTGTAGGCAATTCGCACGACGTTGCGAGTCGAGCGGGCGGGTGGTTTTGATGAGACGGAAGGGAGGGAGTACTAATGACGAAACGTTGACTATCGCTGTAGTTCCCGCGAGTTCTTTCAATCAGTTGACTTTGGCTCACTATGATTACTGTAATTTCACTATACGCAGTTGTACACGTCTGATACTCATTCCGGTCGAACCAGGATGTAAAAATACCTTGAAAACGGTACGCAACACGGCGTATTTGCGAATTATACTGCGTTTTGTTAATTTTTTTAAACCATTTTTTGTTCATAACAACCATGGGCTTCGTCCGATCGCCGAGATGGCGGGCACAACTAGATACCAAATGGGATTTTTGTGCGAAAGAACGGATTTTTTAGACCGCAGAGTTTTTGAGATCGCTGTTTTTATATGAGCAGGATTTATAAATGAATAAAAATAGGAACTAAAATCGATTTCCATGAACACGGTTGTATTTTATTCGGCTGCTCTCGACATTTCCCTCACGACGATTTGGCATTGTCGTTATGTCATTTTGAACTGTCCACTTGCCAGTTAGATCCGTTTTTGACAAACAAATTGTGGCGTTTATCACGAAATTCAGACCACAGATAAGGGGACTTTCATTTGAGTGAAAGAGCATTTAAGCGACTGATTCGTAGTTGAGTTGTTGTGAACGCGTAGGTACGTGCTAGGTACAGATTGCAGAATAATGACCCAACGGTGACGATTATTGAATAATGTATTGGTGAATGGGATTGGAATGATGACGATCCAATAACAGTGGGATACCGAAAATGTAATGCGGTTTAGACACAGGCCAAATTAGTTGGAATCGTGAGCTCGGGCCTTTCCCAGGTGTATTCAGTCCAACTATTTCTGACCTGCAGCCTTTTTGACGTTAGCCATTGGAAAGTTCAAACTAATCTCTCACCCGTCTTATCCTCCAGACAAAGGGCTTAATTCAGATCAATTTCTACAGCGACAACGGATTTCCCCTTTCTGGAGTTTCCGAAATATCCATTTCCCACCGCTCACTTTACGTCCTCTCCAACACACACTCGCCTTCCTCGCAGAACCAGTTCACGAATTCAGAACCCTCTTGTTCGCGCTCCACACTCAAACTTCTTTGTCAAACCACCTTCATTTATTTCTCATACTCCCTATCCCGTGTGCCTCTACATGGTTTCAATACAAAGGTAGTTAGCGGTGTTCAATCCAGACGAGGTTTGATGGCATTTCACAAGTTCCCAGCAATTCTTATGTTTATGTCATTAAATAGTAATTATACAAATGTTTAATTTCTTGCTAAGCGTTAACGCACTACATGATTTAGTTTTGAGCCGATTAGCTCATACCCTTCATTTGGTCTCGTATGCTGATCCCCAGGTCGAATATCAAAATCGAACTGATTCCGCCAACTCGTTTTCTTTCAATCACAGCCGCATATACACACACACAGAGCATTTTATTCGTTGAAACAAGCGCTTTAGCTTACTGAATTCATTGGGCTGCTGCTACTTATGCCCGAAACCAATTAGGTACTGACGGGACTGTCGACATCATGTTTTGAGGATGGTTCGTGACCATAGTTTTGGACTTATAGGGGAAACAATGCCAAGTGATTTTCCAAACCAAACGATGTTAGCGTGAATTCCGGAATTTTTCTGAGGTTGCTGTTGATAATTGTACGATCATTTGTTGTACGATCGACGCGTCTACCGAGCAAGTAGCTATTTGATGGAGGGACTCGATTTTTCAGAACTCTAGTGTCACGTAAGCGGGACTTATATGGAAAAATTATTTTCGTAGAGACATTTGTTACTATATTGTATGTTACACAATATAGTAACAAATGTCTCTACGAACCCTCGTACCATCCTCGTTTTCCCACAAATATGGTCGAATAGTTTTATATTACCGTTATGATATTTGGTTTGTAAACAAAATCGAATCACGATAGTTGAAGCTCTTTTGAAACAAAAAATAAAAAGGTGTTTCGATAATCGTGATAACTGAAGTTAGTTTTCAATCGATTCCGAGTATACTCCCATTTCAAAGTCCGGTGTCGGTCTGAATGGTACCCGTAAAGTTTGAGTCGACCAGGTTCGACCGCGTCATCCGCGTTCACGAATGCGTAGACAGTTTTCTCAAATGGCGTTTTTCGGAATCAGAAGTCCATGGGACTAAACTAATTTTTTACAGCCGATTAAATCATTCGTTACGCTTAACCACACCAACGAGGTAATTTTCACGAATGGTCGCAAAAGCCGCTTCTGAACTTATAAAAATATCTGGTGCGTAGCAACACACAACTTTCCGCCACCCCCGTAATTTCGAACACCAGCTACATATGCGGGCGCTATTTCTTCGTTCAACGCATTTCTATAGAAACATTTATGGAGAACAAAATGTAGGGACTAGTTAGCTGAGAGTACTCCGAATGTTTGATCGAAATCGTTAGAGCCGTTTTTGAGGAAATTGGAATACCGATAAACTAATATTCGACAAATCTCCTTTTCTGAGTTAACTTGGCTTATATCTCCGTTCTACAAATATATACAGAAATAATTATGGAGAACTAAATGTTAGTATAGATGACTAAAAGACACTCCATTAAGATTTATCACATCTGGTGAAGCAGTTACCCTGAAATTTACGGAAATGTTAGAAAAAACGTTATTTTCGACACATTTTGATTTTTATCTCTGTTCAATGGACTGTCAGAGGAACATTTATTGAGAAAAATATGTAGGTATTAACTATTCGAAAACATTTCTAAAGTTTGGTGATAATCGTTGAAGCCGTTTTGCCAAAAAGCGTAAAAAACCTATTTTTTCTTCATGGGCCTATATCTCCGTTCACCGTATTTTCATGGAGATATGTATGGAGAAGAAAAGTTAGGTATTGATTAGTAGAAGATAATTTGAAAGTTTAATCCAAAATTGTTAGAACCGTTTTCGAGAAAAATGCGAAAAACCCTAGTTTTTGGTACATTCTCGTCCCCCACCCCCCTTTTCCATCGGCGGAAATCGTCCATAACCTTATTTTGATGTCTACAAAAAATAACGAACAATACAAAAAAAGAACCAGCTCAATCGGATCAGCCGTTCTCCCGCAAATCGAACTCACACACACACACACACACACACACACACACACACACACACACACACACACACACACACACACACACACGGACCACGCGCCGAATTAGGTTTTTTAGACTCAGTAGGCCTCAAAACGTAAAGATCTGAAGAAACCCCAATTTTTCCTTTTTTTCACCCGATTACTATACTTTCCTTCCCTTCGGGTAGCGGAATGTAATACACAGATGAACGATTAAAATGTCTGGTGGGAGCCAAATACCACGACCATACACTACGAGGACAAGCGTCGTGTCATCCTCCCCCGTCATCTTGCGAGCTTATGAAGTTCAAAAGGTTTATGAGGAAAGTATAGAAAAGGAACTTGTACTGTTCAAAGAACCCGACTTTCTTATGTATCGAAGAAATAGTGGTTAGGGAGTGGGACTGTAAGGTCAGGTTCACAAAAGACACTGTTCGACGCGAAGCGCCGAATCAGTCCAGGTTTTTTGATCTCGAAATTTTCGTACCTGCTCTAACGGGACTCAACGGCAAAGTCATTATTTTCGCCAACAGCTTTGTCCTCAGCCCTTTTGTTACTTACGGAAATTACACCTTTTGAGTCGATTGCAATTGACGGCGTATTTCCCCTTCGTCTGTTCATTCCCATCTTTTTCCCACTCCTCAATTTCAGACTCCTCTCCACAAGAGACGACTCCTTCCAAAATTCATACATTCAGCTACGAACTATCGCGGAAGTCACTCGTCTCCCTGTGCCTGGTTACAGCTCACTCTCTCGTTCTGATAGTTCACGCGTTTCCTAGTACTACCCTTGTGTCGCCCCTGTGTAAACGAACTCAGCTTAACTCTACTCAGTTTGTTGTTCGCATAATACAGTCCCTCTCACGCTCACCGAGTTTCTTTACTTCGATCTTCAACTGTCCCTCTCGTGCGCCCAACAGACACTGTTACTTTAGTCAAAGTCATTACGCTAAAAAAAACTCGGGGTTTTCTCTACATTTTGGCGTTTGTATCTGTTCAACGAACGTAATAAACGATAAACAATTACTGCCAAATTAAACATACCGTGCGAGTTTGACTTGCACCGTTCCTGGCGTTCCAGGGCGTTAATTGAGAACAGTTAGGTATTGATTAGTAGTACGAAGTTAAGTCGGAAGTTTAACAACAATCGCTTGAGCCGTTTTCACAATCACAAAACACTCCTGACCTTCGCGTGATTTCGGTGGTAATGTCCTCCCCTTTCCGACGGTCTAATCGTTAGCACGTAGTTACGGTTCGCATTTCCGTTATACGATCCGTATTAAATCGATACGGAAGACGCCGCAAGTAATTCAAAACGGATGATAAGTGTTGTGCGGTGCGGTGGACTGACGAGGCGTAATACAGGGAAAAAGTAAGCCGAACCGGGTCGCCCTACTTCGTGTCCTTCGACCTACTGCCCGTTGCATGGGGTCATTTCATCACGTTCGCAGGGTCGTACATGAGACTGCGTGCGTTAAACGTTTTGCTGATTACCTCAATTCAAGGGGAGAGTGACAGAACTATTATTTTTATTCGTCTGCTCAGGTTCTTCCCACTTTGCAGATAAAGTTTTGAGATGTACGTCGCTTCGCGTATTAAAATGAATAACTAAAATGTTATCAGCAAGTCAAAATTAATTATGAAAATAACGCATTTGTTCATCGAAAGCATTCATTTTGAATATTACACCTATATTTTCGGTCAGGAATATTTGTTACACGCACCCCTCCCCTCGCCATCCAAATTCAAGGCATCATTATTCCAAATCCACAATGTCCATCCACCATCCAGACCATATTTAGCCTTTAACGTGGTATAAACATTTCGTTATTTCGCACAAACGTTCCATTTCGGTTCTAATTGTGCCCGCCTGATCGGCTATCTGCTTGAACGAAACCAATGGTTTAGAACATTAGCCAAAATGAACTTTTGGCAGTTTTATTGTAATTTCTCCATGTTTGATATCGTTTCCTGCTTGTATTTTGATGGTGAGTCGAATAGGCTGAGGCTCAGGGGCGTACAGAGGAACTCGCGGGGCAATATATCGAAATTTATCGTTTCTCCCCGGCCTGCGCTCATTTCCAGCACTGTGTCCCGCCACACTTCAACCTCCCATCAGTTCGCCTTGTTATGCCGTGCCAATTGTCTTGCGTCGCCTAGAAATAGACAATTTTCGGTGTTTCGTTGAAGTCAGTTCGCGTTTCCCACCGTTTACCCGTGAACGGAATTGGTTCTCGTAGGCGTTGTTACAGCATCGACCTGTAAATGAGAATAATAAATCGTTGGTTAATAATTTGCAGAATTTTTGCTCTTCTTATCTCTAAGTAGTACTCCGGTGAACATTGTTTGACCCCGAAATACCATTTGAGAAATTTGACTCAGCGTGTGTGTGAACGCGACTGAGAGAACCAAACCGGCTGAGATGTTCACCATGAAATACCAATCGAAACACCCAATATTTGTTTTTCGAAAACGAGCAAAATGATTTCGATTAAATTTCTTGTACGGACAGTTGCAAATAACAAAACAGTACCCTACCCATGAGAGAAGGACGAGAGCAGCACAATACACTGTCAAAAGTTTTTTCGTAAATTGTTTTTAACGCGTTTCTTCGTTGTAAATCCCGCTCATAGTGTACTTGGAAAAATCAGAATAGTGGTCCGATGAACTTCCAATACCTCGAGAGTTTAATAACACTCACAACATAATTTTGAGAAACCCCGAAACTGTCGCATTCCAAACCAAGGCCGTTTCATTTGGTAGCATATAAACGCAAAGCTTCCCAGAAAAATGAAGTTGGTGATCTCATAAGTCTTTTATGCATTAATTACTAAATAATAGTTGTTGCATAAGTAGGAGAAATGCGATAGATTTCGGAACATTAAGCGGTACTAGTTTCAAGCTCATATAAACCGGATGAAACACAGGTTTTATCGGTAGCTGATAAAAATCGAGCTATACTGGCGGGGCTGAGGAACGTTGTGTTTTGCGTCGCACCAGACACAACAGAGTAAATACTCAAGAGCATCTTCGCATTTGGCTACATGAATGTTTGTGAACAAACTGATATCGAATGAAGCTAATTTACTGTTTAAAAGAGCGATGCTATATTGAGAGAACCAGCAGATTCCTTGATGACAATTTTGTTAGGGGCAATAGGCCTTTGAGAGGACAGTAAAAGTAAAAACCTCCAACCTGCTTTGATCCTAACTATATTTACAAAAAAATTTAATAATTTAAAATAAATTCGCATTCTTGTAAAATAAAATTGCGAATAAAAGGAAAGGAAATGAATATAATTGTCCGACCTTCTGATGGATGAACTGTGGCGTCAGCGGCTGTATGTGGGGCCCCATTTCGTTGGAGATAAAATGCGTAGACCTTGTAGAACTTGATTCTTCGGAATTGTCTTCGCTTGAGAGCTCCAGCAAGGAATGTATAGTTGTAATAATACACGTCAAACAACCTGCTAGGAGAATTTGAAGCTTTAGAAAGACAAAAAGTTCAGATCGTGTCGCATGGGCAGATGATAATCGAAGAATGGCGGCTGTGGTAGACTTCTGGTCGCGGGTGACTAGTTTTTTATGACTTCACTTTCACAATAACATGGCCACATTTACTGTATACATAAAAAAAAGAAAATATATTTGAACAAAATAAATAAATATCCCTTGTTTATATAGGCAGGAGCAGGAACCTATTGTGGAGGCCCCTACCATGAGTGCCTAAACAACAATGATTAATCCAGGTTGACAGAATACCCTTCTGAAGCGTTTCATACGTTGGAGAGAAAACCCATCATCCGGTATGAGCGTGTTTATCTTGAATCCACAACTTCCCAATAATTCATAAAGGAGAATCGCTAATAAGACCAGTGATTTCTTCAATTGTTGCTTCGGCCTATAGGTCAGCAAAAATGATTAAATCGAATTGTCAGTAAACACGATTTTTCTACCTATAAGAATTCAACTTATGGTGATGTTACGATCCATAACTTATAAAAAGTCCAGGAAGTCATAAACACGTGACTTTCCATTATATGATAAACAGAGCTCGATCTACCTCGGTAAGCGAGGAAAATTTAAAAGCAGCATGTGTTTAACATTAAGAACATCCACTATGGTAAAGAAAAAAGTGTCGTTTAGCATGTGTTGCAGATTAACTTTTTGCCCTCGGCCCGGCCAATCTTTAAGTAAATAAATGAATAGCTGATTACATAACTTTTCGTTTAACTACGCGGAACCTAGGAAAACGGCAGGAATCTATGAAAAGGGCACTAAGACTCGTTAAAAATAAAGAAAGTACTCAGATATCGTGTGCTTCACAAATGGAAAAAAACCCCTTCCATAAACCTTATAAACTACTTACTATGCTGATAATTTACTTTCTCGCTCCACAATGAGAAGAATCATCCCAGTAAGCACAAACACGTCACGTTTCGTAAAAACATTGAGGTCGGTGAGGGATATTCAAGACATTCATAGACGCCGAGTGTGTGATCACTTGAGGGAAACTCACGCGGATGAAAATCTAAAGGGCGTGAGCACAACCCACAAGTCTAGACTCAATCAGCTGAATTCCTTGTCAAATATCCAACCACATCCTGCAAATTATCATTCCTTTAATATCAGCGTGAAAAGGTACTGTCAACTTCGTAAATCTCGAGTGACTTCTTCTCAGAACGGCGGCAACTGACTGCTCGAGAGCTTGGGAAAATATCCGCTCAGGAGCGCTACCGGACAAACCAATCGTGTGGTACGACGTTAACTCCCGAGGTGTCGCGGTCTGCTTCAATTCCTCCAGAAACCGGTCTTTTTCCCATCGACCAGGAAGTCTCTCGGAAAGGAAGCGCCAAAGGCCGGTAATTGCTGCTCGTTCCAATTCTTTCCCAGCCCCATCCCCCTTTTGAAAGCACCAAATGCTCTCTCCGCAAAGAACCCGCAATTCGCCGTCCAACTCGATTCCCGCCCGCAGCTGTTCCCGTGCAAACGCTTTCTGCTCTGGCAGTTTTTTTTTTTTTCTGGTGGATGTGACAAGTGACGGAAAACCCCGTTCTCGCAGGACCCAAAAATATCTAATGCGACGCATCACACAACATCCCTCTTCTCTCCGTGAAATCTACAACACGCCGCGAGTCTCTTAACCTTCAACGCTTTTTGAGCGTTAGTCCAAATAGTTAAAACCACATTTTACCTTCCTTTTTTTCAAGGGCTTCTACGTGCGAGAACTGGAAAACTGGTCTGCGTGACAGTGAACGCGACTGAGAGAAATCGTCTGAACCGAATCGGCTCAAATTTTATATTTAGGGCCGTGATATATCATCCGCCAGAATAAGAATATGAGCAACACCGGGGCAAAACTAACTATAGCTATCTCAGTGATCGAAACACTAACTTTTTTTTGCCGACAACGGGACGAACAATTTTGATTACACTTTTTGTAAGGACCGCTTCAAATGACGCAATGGACCATACGATTCTCATTTGTAGGAAAATGACTATAGCAGCAAAATAAATTAACAAAATTTTCGACGAAAAGCTGTTGTAGTGCAGTTTTTTCCGTATAAACCCGGGAAGTTCTGGAATTCAAACCACCGCCGTGTCACTAGCTGAAGAAAAAAACAAAAGTGAACAGGTTAAAGTCTCAAGAACCACCTGGGGACTGAACGTTCGATATTGGTCGTGGCATGAGTAGGAGCACTTCAATAAATGTCGAAGCCTCAAGTACGACTACGTTCTAAATTCGCTGAATCTGCGTGGGGTCAAGTGTCGTAAGGCATTGAAGAAAATTTGAGAAACAACATTATTAAAAGAGCATAATTTTCTAATGCACTTTGCGCTGTATTTCCGAAATGTTCAATGCATGTATATTTAACTATAGTAAAGTACTAATTATAAATTTTTGTAACTTTATTGTTCGCTTAGGGCTCACAGTTGTGATAATCGCGGATATAATGGATGTTATCTAATTAATGCGTTACGTGTTCACTAGCGCAGCTAAATCGGTTTGACGTAGGACTATAACCACAGGGCGAGAGATAAATAAATAAGTTGCAAACATTCAATAAATATCGCAGAACTAAGTGACAACAACGTAGGTAGCGATAAGACAGCCGAAATAGTAAATAAAAGTATAACTTAGCCCAGTAGAAGACAGAACAGTTCAAACCAAATGGTAAACTCTGCACGATCCGTATGAGGGTTATCTAAACCAATTAATGAATTTTCCAAACCAATTTGAGAATTTCCTAAATCCAACGGGGAACTTGTCAAGAGTTTTCTCAACGGAAAATTGAGAATTTCCCAAACCAATTCGTGAATTGTCCGCACCATATGAAAAGCTTTTTCGAAACCAACTTGAGAGTGTGAACCGAAATGGACGCGATCCAAAAACTCTGACGTTTTGTGAATAGGTAGGTCGCATCTCTTGTATTAACATGCGTGATCGGATTGTCGGAAAAATCACGTGATTACAATCTCCCTACTTTGGGTATTCGTCAAGAAGGTAGCTGCCCTACATCATTTACACCCAGCTCTTTAATTTGTTAACATTTGATGGCGACTCAATTACGTCTTGGTGGCGTTATGAGAGATGTTACCCCAATTCAACTTTCGGAACTGATCGGCCGAAAATCGAATTCCCTTTATAAAATTAGTTTCACGTAATCACGTTCGGAATCACTTTGACGATTAAAATACCTCTTGAGGGCCTCACACAACTTTCCTCAGCTTCCATGCCTATTCAGCGATTTTTGTCACGCTATTAATTCATTCAGCTTATATAAACTTGGTAGCTCCACTTCATACGTTAAAAAAAGTGGTGCTACATGTTTGGGAGTTTATGAAGTTACTCCTGCTTACGCCACGATCATTACTGAGAATTGATTCATACGACTGGAAACTTGATTTTTCTGAGGATAATCGTGTTTACTGCTATTGAACTATCGGGTAAGAACAGTAAGAAAAGGTAATAAGTGAAACGATGGAGGTATAAAGTCCAGAATTTCTACTGGGCTGAAGTCAGCTACATATTCACAATCGAAACTTTGACCATTTACCCTGAAGTCAGGGATAGTCGCAGCGAATGAATGAATGAATGAATAATGATATATATTTCCGAAATATTTACGTATATAAGGAAAACAAAAACAGCGAAAAAAAACAAAAAGAGAAAATCAATATTAATTCCTGTCCTGTCATGGAAACTACCCCCCTCATGGATCATTGATCCGTGCCAAGGGGGGGAGGAGTTGCAGTAGTGAATTACTTCTTATTCTATATTCTATATTTAGTTCCTCAAATATTGACCTAAGATTTTTCATAAACAACTAGTTACTATATACCTAACTAATATGCTTCAAAGAAAAACAGAAAAATAATATGATATGTAAAAAAAAAAGTAATATTTTATCAAACAGTATAAATACTGCACATCATGGCATCGCATTCCGAGGGAGTGGCAGCAATGAGGTACGAGAAGACTGACTTTTTGTAAACCGTTCTGCTGATGGAATGAGGGTGGGCCAGAGAGCTCGCTACGGTCCGCAAGATGTATGGCAGGTTGTGATACAAGTGGCGAGACGTAGATAGTAAGCGGCTAGGTGGGATGGGTATCACTGCTTGGGTTGTTAATCTCACTGCACGGGTACTCTGTTCAGATGAGTTCGGCGTGTTGGTATCCAATATTTCAGGATGCTTCTGGAAGTAAAGCAGAGCGTGCTTTATATAGAGCTGCTTCATAGTAAAAACTTTGGCCTCGTCAAACAGCTCAGCACTAGGGAACCTCCGGGGTTTTTTTAGAAGTACCTTCAAAATAGCTCTTTGCAGTACATTTACTGGTTCCAGCACGCTACTGTAAGTATTACCCCACCAGAGAATGCCAAAACCAAGTACTGACTGTACTAAGGCTTTGTACAATAAGATGAGAGTGCTCTTCGAGAAGTAGTTTCGGGTGGTGTGGGATATGTGAACAAATTTCCTGATTTTCTTCGCCAAAGCGATCACCTGGGCCTTCCAATCAAGACTCTCATCCAACACTAACCCTAGGTACTGTGCGCTTCTAACTCTCTCTATTTCCGAGCACCCACATGCCATGTACTCTGAATTACAGAAGTGCAATTTCAGGTTGTAAGGATGAGAGTCCTTGTCTCTGGCACGGGAAAACAATAGGTATTTTGACTTATTCACGTTTATGGTGAGAGATTGGGAGTTGAGCCATAAGCATATGTTATTCATTCCCTCATTTGCTCGAGTAAAAGCCCCTTGCCATGACTCCTGTTCAAACAGGAAGGCTGCATCATCGGCGAATAGGTACACCTTTCCGCTAACGGGTATTTTCACAATATCATTGATAAATATCCTAAATAAATCCGGACCCAGCGTACTCCCTTGAATTATTCCAAAATTTACAGGAAGTATGCCACTGTCGGCTTCTATTGTGGGGTATGATGAACTTGTGGACTTCTTACCTCTTCTCGTCTTAGTGTTCCGTACAGAACGAGAACTGGCTGAACCAATTTCCTCTTGAAATGTTGGAAAAACAAAACTAGTTCGTGTTTCGTCCCTTTGAGGACGACTCCGATCTCGCCATCTGTACTGGACCCATTCGTCCAGCGTAGTCGATTTACCTTCTGTAAAGAGGTCGATGCGTTCTTTAAGGGCAATGCACTTTTCCACTAATGCACTCGAGGCCCGAGACAACCGGGAACTGGTTGGAGGCGTCTCGGTGAGCATAGTCTCGTTGACTGTGGCGATCGACAGGAGCACGGCTCGCTGCGGGCTATCAATTAATTTCCCACACAACAGCTCAGTACTCCAAGTAAGTGGCCTCGTTACACACAGTGGGCCTGAAGTGTGTTGACCAACTCCCTGATCACTTTCCCACATATTTGAGCGATTCTTCGAGATTACGGTAGCATCTCGAACGTGTAGATGGGAAGTGGAGGCCGAACTGCTCACCTGATTGCTCAACTCCTGGGGGAAGAACTAAGGGAAGTAAAAAGCGCGCTCAGGGCGAACTGAATAGCGTTACGACATTTTTGCGTCGAGTAGAGCAACTTGTTCGATTTCAGAAAGTTAATGCGTAACGTCCACGTCCGGTTTTTGATTCCCGTAATAGATTCGATGGTGAACACGGGGGAGGTATGGGACGAGAACGAGATACAAGTGAAACGTGGGATTATTTTTTTTATAAACTGACTCCCTCCTCAACAGTTGAATAGCAAGAAGAAGGTGCAATAAAAAATGAAACAGGTACGCGGTTCGCGAAGGGGGACAGCGAAGGGTTAAATTTCGGGAACCAAATAGAAAAAAACTGGTTGGGTCCCAAACGTTGAATAGGAAACCTGCTTTAACTATGGAGCTAGGAAGTAAAAGTAAGTGGCGCTACCGGTCTCTGTCGCTAGGCCCCCCATTTAAATGCGTGTTCCCCGGCTCGTTTCAGAACCTGCTGGTCCGTCCCAGAATTTGCCTTCTGAATTGAATTGCCTTCGAGGGCTCCGGCCTTATTTGAATAATATAAGCCTCCGCACGTAACTTACGCCTAACCCCCCTACCCTCCCCTCACCACCAACCAACCAACCCCGAACACAATCGTGCCACAATCCTCAACACATCGCAAATCTAGCCGATTTTCAGGGGCGTTCTCAGGCTCTTTCGTAAGGGCCAATTTAAGCTCGAGATCTCGTATGACAACCGTAGTCGCATTCAGCTCACCTCAACTGATATTAAAAACGCTGGCGAGTTCAGTTGTGAGCACACGTTTAAACTTCGAGTGAGATGCTCATCCAACAGCAAAACTGATTTAAAGTATTTCGCGTGTTAACGTATCGCCCCAGTCCCACAAAATTAGTTGTTGAACTCATCGCGGGCCATGCGAATGCGCTATGCTTTGTTCCTTTATGAATGTACCAATGAAAACTCGCTTCATAATGTCACACAGCAGCGTCTTATATAATTTTGTACTAAGTAGTTTTGGGACGGAAACAATTGGTTGCAGAATTGATCAAAGCGCGCTTGACTATTTTAAGCCCATTATCATCCCATTACCATTTAGCTATTTCTTCGGACTACCGAAGCATTCTTCCGAAACAGCTGAATTGAATATACAAGAAAACGTTCTTCAAATGTTTTGTAAATGCATTCATAGAGACCATTTGGGTTTGATCAAAACCGTTCGAGCGGTTCTTGAACATATCTGGTGATTGTGAAGTGATTTTCTTCACTCTAGGAACCAATCAAATTGGCGTTTCATTCGATTTAAAACGTCGTTCTTCATAAAAACTGGTGGTAGCTTAAGGTTCGGGAATTTCTCGCGGTCCTGGGGTTCCAGAATTTCTGGTGTTACTGTTAATGACCATACGTGCATCAATAAATCTTATCGTAAAAACAGTTTATTAAACTACCACTTCAATTTTTCTTGGAACGCTCGTATCATTTGAGCGGATCTTGCGAGGAGCCACAATCGGTGTTCCCCGAAGTGTGTGATAATTTATTGCGCGGGTCTCGTTACTTTCCCATAGATGAGAATTTAATGGTGCTATTGCGTTATTAGGAGCTACTCGTACAAAATATCTGGTGCGTAGCAACACACAACTTTCCGCCACCCCCGTAATTTCGAACACCACCTACATAGGCGGGCGCTATATCTTCGTTCAACGCATTTTTACAGGAACATTTATTGAGAACAAAATGTAAGGACTAGTTAGCTGAGAGTACTCCGAATGTTTGATCGAAATCGTTCGAACCGTTTTTGAGAAAATTGGAATTCCGATAAATTAAGATTCGACAAATCTTCTTTTCTGAGTTAACTTGGCTTATATCTCCGTTAAGGATAAGTGGCTATAGAGGACACGGGACCAAGCAGCTGGGAAAAAGTGGGCTCAACTCGTGAAAGAGCCAATACCACCAGGATTACCACGAAAGGATTTCGTTGCGAATTTTCGCATGGCTACAGGCCACGACTTTCTCCAGAGCCATTTACACCGTATTGGAATTGCCGACTCGCCTGTGGGTCCCCTTTGTGATATGCAGGTGGAAATGGACGCTGGGCACTTAGAAGCGTGCCCAAAGCTTACACAATTACGACCAATAAATGACGATTCCCCAAGATGGAAGAAAGAAAGTTATATGTATTGGGCTGCACGGAGGGAGATGGCACTTTTGCCACCAACCGGCGAACGATAAAAAAAAAAATCTCCGTTCAACATACATATACAGAAATAATTATGCGGAACGAAACGTTGGTATGGGTGACAGAAAGACACTCCATTAGAATTTATAACATCTGGCGAAGAAGTTACCCTGGCATTTACGGAAATGTTCGAAAAACGTTATTTTCGACATATTTTGATTTTTATCTCTGTTCAATGGACCGTAACAGGAACATTTATCAAGAAGAATATGTAGGTATTAACTATTTGAAAACATCCTGTGAGTTTGGTGGAAATCGCTGAAGACGTTTTGCCAAAAAGCGTAAAAAACCTATTTCTGCTTCATGGGCCTATATCTCCGTTCACCGTATTTTCACGGAGATATGTATGGAGAAGAAAAGTTAGGTATCAATTAGCGAAATTCAATTTGGAAGTTTAATCAAAATCGTTACAGCCGTTTTCGAGCAAAAAGGCGAAAACCCCTAGTTTTTGGTACATTTCCGCCCCCCCCCTTCCCATCGGCGGAAATCGTCCATAACCTTATTTTGGTGTCTACAAAAAATAACGAACAAAACAAAAAAAGAACCAGCTCAATCGGATCAGCCGTTCTCCCGCAAATCGAACTACACACACACACACACGGACCACGCGCCGAAATGAGGTTTTTACTTTCCTTGCTCTACGAAGTAGAAAGGAAAGTTATGTTATCGGCTGAAAAAAAATTTTTGAGTTCTCTTCAGATCTTCACGTTTCAGACCCCCCACAGTCCGAAAAACACTATTTGGGAAAATGGTCTGTGTGTGTATGTGTGTCTGTGAACAATTTTTAGAAAAAACCATCGTACCAAATCAGCTCAAACTTCATGTCTCGCCCGCAGGTCACCATGGGACGCCAAAATAAAGGTTTGAACAAAATCCACCGAAAGTTAACTATAGTCATCATAGTGATCAAAACACCAAATTTTTTTTCTCAAAAACGGCTCTAACGATTTTAATTACATTTTTCGTACTGATAGCTCTCAACAAGGCAATGATACTATAAAATTCTCATTCGTGGGAAAATGACGAGAGCAGCACAATAAATTATCAAAATTTTCGACCAAAAGCGTTTTTCGCGCAGTTTTTTCCTTATAAACTCCGCTGGAATTCTTGTAGAATGTTTAAAAAAATTGGTAAGGTCTAATCCAATACCTGAAGGGTGAGTGTTTAAAAACGCACATGAGGTACATGGGGCTCACTCCAGAAATTTCTGAATTTCAACTACCGCCGTTTCGCTTACTACCAGTTCTAACAGTTCTTACCCAATAACTCTGCAAAAGTGATTACTATCCTTTTTTAAAAAAATCGTGTTTACAGCCTCATTAATTATCTGTGTAGTAATCGCTCAATAATGGTCCTGCAATGAGTACGAGCAGCACAATAAATTCCGGAACTGTAAGCGCTACCGCTTTCTGCTGCCGTAAAGCGTTGTTTGACCAAGTTCAAATGAACTGAGTGATAAATGATTTGATTGAATAGAATTAGCCATGTACAAAGTGAATTGACGTAGAGCTAAGGAAAGTTGTGTGTTGTAACGCACCAGATATACTTAGACTCAGTAGGCCTCAAAACATAAAGATCTGAAGAAAATCCAAATTTTTTTTTTGGGCCGATTACTATACTTTCCTTCCCTTCGGGTAGCGGAAAGTAAACATTAGTCCAGCATTGTTTGAGGAAAAACAATATTTAGTTTTAAGCGTGTTTTGTTCATATCCTCAATACGACGTTCTATCGAAATATCAAATTTGAATCAATTTGGTTTAGCCATACTCTTTTAACTGTGTTCAAACACGCACGGATACCATTTTCAAAATTGTTTATACCAATTTGCCCTTGAAACATAACGATCAGAAGAAAAATGAAAATTGTCAAGGAACTATAAAACTATTTCTTACTATCTAAAGCTAAGGAAAGGAAATATTCACGTGTACATTTTCTTTCTACTTTCCTTGGCCGTACGAAGTAGATAAATGTAATCTAATCGGCCGAAAAAAAATTTTTTTTTGAGTTCTCTCCCTACTGAAACGAAAAAACGCTATTTGGGAAAATGTTGTGTATGTATGTTATCCTGGATGTTGAGGGAGTATCCGGCAGCCGGGAGCTGCGCTAACTTGGCGATATGAGAGGCGCAAATACGGCAGAACGGGTATGGCGGTGTCAGAAGCTCGTGGTGTGGAGGCAGGTAACGCCAGGGTTGCAGAATTGACCGTGTCGTGGCAGGCGTTCTCCGGCGTATTACCAGCCACGTATTGCTCGGGTCGTAGCTAAATTGGAGGTCGTTCTATCCTCTTATCCTTCCCCAAGCCCATCAGCTGACTCAGGGTAGTCTGAGCACCCTCCCCAGTTCCTTAATTATTATTTTTAATTCTTCTTTTTGGGTGCCAGCGTCCGTAAGAAGATGAAAAAAAGTGTGTTTATAGACGAATGAGAGAAAACGGCTGGAACCCAATCAACTATAACTTTATACCTAGCCCACAGGTCACCGTAGGACGCCAAAATAAGGTTATGAGCCAAATCCGGTAAAAACTCTGGTGACTAAAACACCACATATTTTGTTTCTCAAAAATGGCTATAACGATGTTGATTACATTTTTTGTATAGACAGCTCATAATAACACCACAATACTATAAAATTCTCATTTTTGGAAAAATTAGGATAGCAGCACGGTAAATTACCAAAAATGAGCTTGAGCGCGAGCAACACAATACATTCGGGAGCTGTATGTTCTACCGCTACCTGCCACCGTGAAATCAACTGAGTGAAAAATAGATTGCTAAGAAAAGTTGTGTGATGCGTCGCACCTGACATTTTTTTACGTAGCTTACCGTAAATGGGGACGGCGGCACGAAAAAAAGGAAAAAAAGAAGAAATGCGATCACCGTGATAACTATTGTTAGTTTTGAACCAGTCCCATAATAATACGCCTGTTAAATAACCGATTTTATCTAGAAGTTATCGCGTTCTCACACTCAGGCCATTTTTCTAAACGGCGGTTTTTGGACTCAAATGTGACCTTGAAACGTAAAGATCTGAAGCAAAATATAGAAACATTTCCAGCCGATTAAGTAACTTTCCTACTTTTTTTTTTAGTAACTATGACTGTGCCATATTGGGCACCACTGAGTAAAGTCCTATTGTGCCCGTCCAAATGTCTCAGAGGTCCATGCCTAGCCTTCTTAGGAGTGCCAGGTATTTCCTGCAAGTCTTCTTTGATGTCCGTTCTGGGATAAGTGGTACAGAAGACCAGAAATCGCTTCCTCACAAGTCTCGGGCACTAGGCCAGGACGTGGTATAGAGCCTCTTCATCTGCGCCACATCACCCGCACCGAGGGGTAACAGACGCATGTGTTTGTCGTTCATTTTGTACTGTCCTGTGATGAGCCCCACTATTCGCCTTAAGTCCTTCTTCTATAACGTCAGAAAGTCTTATCACTTGTGAGATAAAGCGTTTTGAGTACTTCACTCCCGTTGCGTTCCAGACCGTCTCATTCATTCTCCTGGCATATTTTCTCATAGTGGAAAGAACGTCCCGATAACGAAAATGTCCCGCAACGGGGTATAGTAGACGAACCGAGTCTGGCCAGGAGAGCCCGCCCTTTCCAGTGGTTTCTTTATGCCCAGGAATCCAATAAACTAACTCTATAAGAGTTAGCTGACGAGTTGAGCCGCATTCTGCATTGCTTGAAGGAAGTAAATATAGCGAGAAATAAGTTGTTGTTACGATATACGCGAATTATAAGTAAGTATATCGAGCGGGTTGCCGTTTACCTGCCTTTCATATATAAAGACCACGACCAACTGACTGACTCCAGTACTGACTTAACGGCCAGACGATGATGTCTTTACATCGAAAGCGCTTGCCACCAGCAACACACCAGCCAGAGGAGACGGACTCACCTAACAGATACGTAAACTTTAATAATTTGCCTTCTGGCGGACATAACCCTATTGCTTTAATACCAGACTTGAGACAGATTATTGGGATCATCACTGGGCACTGGAGAACGAACAAACACGTGTATGTTACGGGCATAGTCGACACCCCTCAATGTGTCGCACAGATGAGACTTCCTACCACGTCCTGGCCCAGTGCTGGAGACTTGAGAGGGAGCGACTTCTGGTCTTAGGTACTACTTCTCCCTGGGGTGATATCAAAGAAGACTTTAGCAGGAATTACCTGGCTAGGGATGAACCTGTGCGACATTAGGACTGGCACAATAGGTCGTTTGGCCGCGGGGCAGTCAGAATGCTATATATATGATGCTGATGGCGAGTCACCACTGCGAGCACGTTGGGTGCATGGTCGAAGGACGCGAGAGACGTAGCGGCGAAGGCGAGAGACGGCGTTAAAGTAGAACGCTCTGAGGGATGGGGTGGGGTGGGTGGTGGTGCTGAGGGGGTTCGGGAGGGGGAAAGAGTGACAAAATACTGATCCCTTCGGCGTGGCCGGGGAAAGAGAGCGCCAACGCAGAGCGGAGATTTAGCGCGATTGTTCGTGGATTGCGCCGTCATCTCTGCTAATCAATTGCGGGGGTCTATTGTCAGTTTGCGGGAAATTTCCGGCAGACCCATCAACCAATTACTCTTTCTCACGTATTTAACCCATTTCAATTCTCGGGAGCGGAGCGGCGGGCGGGCGGGTGGGCGAACGCTTTTGCCCGCCGCCGCTCCGCAAAATTGTTGCTCTTTGAATTTCACTTCATTAAATGTGACGCAATATTTCGCGCGTCGACGACGGAAAACTGCCCGCGAAGCCGCCGGACAAATGACGAGAGTCACTCGACGCTCCGATCGCCGCCGCCGACTCGAGTTTCGAAATATCGGCCAGCCGATCGAGTTTCATTTTGCGGGGTCGCGCGTTGGAAATGGAGTCAGACTGCGAGGGAGAGACAAACAAATGTCGAGAGTTAACGTAAAACCAAATTTTGTATTTACTTTATTCTTTATTTCCATTTTTGGGGGAGTCCCTTCTCCTTCAACTCAATCTAAGAGACAAAGAGGATCTCCCTCGTGAAGACGCTTAGCCCCCCCCCCCTCCTTCGCCTTATTACTTTCCGCTACCCGAAGGGAAGGAGAGTATAGTAATCGGGTCAAATAAAATTTGGGTTTTCTTCAGATCTTTACGTTTTGAGGCCTACGGTTTTGAGTCTAAAAAACCTAATTTCGGCGCGTGGCCCATGTGTGTGTGTATGTGTGAATGTGTGTGTATCTGTAGTTCGATTTGCGGGAGAACGGCTGGTTCTTTTTTTGTTTTGTTCGTTGTTTTTTTTTTTTTGACCCGATTACTATACTTTCCTTCCCTTCGAGTAGCGGAAAGTAAAAAGGGAATCATTTTCGGGAGCTTTTTGACGCAACGTTTCTTGTTCTTTCAAGAAGCGCTCAGCCTAGTGGTCAAACTTCGGTTGCGTCCAAATTCCTCGCACCTCCTAATTCTTTCTGCCGTTCGCGTTTCTGCATACGCGGAGCGAGAAAACTCCGTGCGCGACCTGAGGTCAAGTGGTAATACAAACGAAAAACCATAAAGGTGTGACGAGGGGCACACCACAGTCTGGTGTTGGGGGTAGGAATGACTGCTTGGGTCGGAGGACAAGAAGAATATTTGGAGACACGAGAAAAGTTTAAAATGCTGCAAATAATTTCACAACGGTTTATTATTCTCTTGAACAGCTTGACCTAGTCAAAGCTCCGAGACTCATCCCATTCGATTCAGCATCCAAAAATAGCAGTAAACCACACGAAACATGACCTAACTACAACGAAACGACGAAAAAATAAATATTCCAGGCGCCTGTAGGCAATTGGCACGATGTGGCGTGTCGGGCGGGCGAGTGGTTTTGATGGGACGGGAGAGGGAGTACAAACGATGAAACGATTACTTTCGCTGCAGTTATTGTCCCTCGAGTTCTTTCAATCAGTAGACTTTGACTCACTGTAATTACTGTAATGATACTCATGCCATTCAACCAAAGATGTAAAAATACCTTGAAAAATATACCAAACACGGAGCATATGCGTTAAAACTGCCCAAAATGGCGTTGTTGTTAATTTTTGTAACGGTTTTTGGCCCATAACAACCATGGGCTTCGTCCGATCGGACTGCCGAGCAGGCGGGCACAACTAATTACCAAATCGGATTTTTTTAAGAAAGAACGAATTTTTTAGAGCACGGTAAATGCACAAAACGGCCCGGACGGCGGACGGACATTGCAGATTCAGAATCAGGATGTCTTGAAACGCTAAGTATAATTTTTTGAGGGTTGGGGGGATGTAAAAAAATGTCGATGGACTATCGCAAACAGCTCTTCGGAAGAGAAACGATGGGGGTTACGGGCTATGACTTTCAAAATAAACTTTTGGATAACGATGAGAGGATACGCGGACGTGGAACGAGGATTTCAAGACCCCGAACACTTTGAGCCGCAATAAACGTTAGTTCACAAGCACATCCTTAAGCAGTAAAAAATATGAATAAACTTGTTAGTATCACGAACGAGTGATGTAATCCGATAATTCAAGTCTTCGTCCAGCACTATGACTAAGTACCTTACACACTGAATACACACTTAGTGAACACACGACCCTCATCAATCCCAGCATGTTGATCACGCGTGGGGCCATTAACCAGCGAAACATACTCAAATTTACACATGGGATGAACATAATCGTTACTCTTCTGGTTGCGGCAATATCAATAATAATGTCACCGTGGAAATACGTTGGCCAAAATGGTCACAAATCGGTTGGTAATTATTTAGAGCAGCGTTCCGGAGGATCAACTATTCCGGTTCAGGGGCACCTGCGGGAAAAGACGTTGATTCTGTTCGACTCGCCCACGACCGGACAACAACAAAACCGGACTCCGGAACCCGTTCGGGGAGCGAACGTGGGACCCGGCGCCGGAATTTGAATCGCAAAAACCCACCAGGCGCAGGTATGTTCCCCTTCCGCCTTTTGACGCGAGATGCGCGGGGGAGGGTCTTCTTGTGTTCGTGAGCCGTTGAAGAGATTCGGCGAAAGGCGTTGGAGGGGTCCGCGAGTCCAAGGCGCCCGGCGAAATGAAACGACTCAAAGGGAGGAAATTGATGGGACGGGACGAGTTCATTGTCAGACGACGGACGGAAAAGGGTTCGCAGGAGGATCGTGTGTGTGTGTGTTGGTATGGGAGGGGTGTCGAAGCGGAGCCGGTTCTGGGTTCTCCCTGTACCTGAACCTGAACCTATCGCCGTCCCGTCAGTTGTGAGTCTCACTCTGCGCGTTCCTGTACCTTTTTGTGCTCCTCTCGAGTGTTCGTGAACTCTGCAACGTATTCATACATAACCGACGCGTTTACAACGACGAACTATCACGCAATCATACGATTGTTCTTGATCTACCTCAATTACCGAACGTAGGAACTCGCGGATGTGATCGTGCTAATAACGAGAGTAATAGGTAATACTTGAAACGACGAGAATAAACATAAAGATACGATTTACGTTTGGGTGTAGATCCCTTGAGATAAATTTATTTAGGCATGTGTGAGTCTCGTAGACGATCATCTGATCAACTACGCGCAATTATTCAATTTAAAATATTATAAACAGCGGAAGAAATCGAAGTCTATAGCTTGTAAGCCAGGGCCGTTGGTTGCATGTAACAAAAAACATTCCAACCTCAAAAAACTCTGCAAATCATTTTCTTGCTCAGCACGAGTGTGGCCTATCCTATTTCATCAAACATCGAAAAATAACCAGAATATAGTGATAATGTTCGTAGAGCACTTTCGAGATTCACTCCGTTCGAATCAGCATCGCAAAATACGAGTAAACGGTACGAAACATGACGGCTACGACGGAAATTAACATTTTCTAAACGACGCCAGTCAAAACACGACGAACTCAACTGACGGGTGGCGGGAGTGAGACAGGGAGGCAGTGAGTAAAATGAGCGCAGGCCAGGGAGAATAGATAATCTCGCCACATTGCCCCGCGAGTTCCTTCAACTACTAGAACTCACCTCACTTTATTGACTGCGAGTCAACTATTTACCGAGATCCGGTCCTATTCGACTCGTCTTCCGTTTTCGACCGATTTTTCAAACCACTTTTTGCCCATAACGTCCGTGGATTTCATCCGCTCATATTGCCGGTGTAGGCAGCCACAACTGGACCCCAAATGGAGTTTAAGTACAGACCATGCTAAAGCCAAAATACGGCCTGGTCGGCGGACGGACAGTTCAGATTTGGAATCCCCATGCCTGAAAATTCCAAACAAAATGTTTCCTGTCTCAAAAAATAAGCACATTATTTAGAATGATGGTTAGATCCAACTGTGCATAAGTTGACACATACCTGTCTGTGTACCTCTTGAATTTTATCACACGTAACCTCCCCCCCCCCCCTCACCATACCAATCATCACGCTACTTGCACCGCCTGTTCTATTATATTTCGTATCACGACAGCATCCCTACAGAAGTGTGAAAACCGCTACTCATGATTGAGATTCATCGCCGAACAAAAAAAATATCTGGTGCGTTGCAACACACAACTTTCCTTAGCTCTACAACAATTCACTTTGTACATGGCTAATTCTACTTACTCAATTCATTTATCGCTCTGTTCCTTTGAACGTGGTCAAACAACACTTCACAGCAGCAGGAAACGGTAGTGCTTACAGTTCCGGAATTTATTGTGCTGCTCATAGTCATTATAGGACCATTATTGAGCGATCGGTACACAAAAAATTAATGAGGCTGTACACGAATTTTTCGAAGAGGGATAATAATCACTTTTGCAGAGTTAATGGGTAATAACTGTTAGAACTGGCAGTAAGCGAAACGGCGGTAGTTGAAATTCAGGAATTTCTGAAGTGAGCCCCATGTACCTCATGAGCGTTTTTAAACACTCACACTTTAGGTATTGGATTGGACTACAATACCAATTTTCTTTAACTTTCTACTAACATCCCAGCGGAGTTTATAAGGAAAAAACTGCGCTAAAAACGCTTTTCGTCGAAAATTTTGATTATTTATTGTGCTGCTCTCGTCATTTTTCCACGAATGGGAATTTTATGGTGTGATTGCCATATTGGGAGCTACCAATATAAAAAATTTAATCAAAATCGTTAGAGCCATTTTTGAGAAAAAAATTTTGTGTTTTGATCACTATGATGACTATAGTTAACTTTCGTTGGATTTTGTTCATACCCTTATTCTGGCGTCCCATGGTAACCTGTAGGCTACACATCAAGTTTCAGCTGATTTAGTACGATTGTTTTCTGTAAAAACCGCGCTAAAATCGATTACGTCGAAAGTTTTGGCAATTTATTGTGCTGCTCTCGTCATTTTCCCATGAATGGGAATTTTATGGTATAGTTATCATATTGGGAGCTATCAATTTAAAAAAATTAATCAAAATCGTTCGAGCCGTTTTTGAGAAAAAAAATATTTGGTGTTTTGATCACTATGATAACTATAGTTAAATTTCGGTGGATTTTGTCCAAACCCTTATTTTGGCGTTCCATGATGACCTGCAGGCGAGATATGAAGTTTGAGCTGATTTGGTACGGTGGTTTTCTCAAAAAATCGTTCACACACACACAGACCATTTTCCCAAATAGCGTTTTTCGGATTCAGGAGGATCTGAAACGTAAAGAATCGAAGAAAACTCAAAATTTTTTTTTCAGCCGATTACATAACTTTCCTTTCTACTTTGTAGAGCCAAGGAATAAAGGATCATATTGAGATGTTCCAAGTCACATTGAGATTTTTTTCCGAACCAAATAAACAATTTCCCAAATGAAATTAAAAACTTTCCAAATCAATTTGATAACTCAAAACTTGTTTTTGACGCTCGTATATATTGTAGAAAATACGAAAAAGGTGAGTAATGCAAGACCTACATCGCACTCGAAGGTAAAAAGAATCATCACAGTCGGTCGGCAACAGCGAACTTCCCTCGTCCTCACTATACATCAAATTACACGTTCTCGAGTTTCGTCCCAGAATTTGACCCAAATCTGGAAGAACGAAATGAGAGTTGTGCAAATATTTTCACGATTTTGAAAATAGCGTGCATTTATGAAATCGACCTCCTGTATTTCCCCCCTATCCAGAGATAAATTGTACCCTTTCTCGCGTCCGCCGGTCACAACTCAACCTGAAACTAAATCGATCGAAAAATAAACCCTCGGAAAATGCGATATGGGCGTCGCTGACAAGGTTTCGTAACACGCACAAACATTCTTTCCATAGTTTTCGCGAATTCAGGTTTGGGATGATGAGGAACGCATTTGTCTTTAGATTTTTCATTTGTAGTCTTGATCTTTCAAGTTCGAGTTGCTCGCAGATCATTTCTGTTGGGCCGCTCTTACAGACGAAGCCTTGCCAATATGTGCCAACGCTTCGGAACGACGTACTAAGAACTCTCTCCTTTCATCCCTCTCCCCTCATCACACAATTTAACATGTTACGAACGACACAACTCCACGCCAATAACGAGATTAATCTCTTGAATTTTCCTGATTGAATGTCCTACGTAAGCCTATCAGCCATTTCGGTCCAACATTTTGTACGTTATTAACGGGATAATTACGGACAGTGGCAACTGAAATATCTGGTGAGTACATACCACGGCCCCTGAAAATTCGACTGCCGGAGGGACATTTATTTTTAAAAAAAGGTATTAACTATTTTAAACATCCTACGAGTTTGGTTAAAATCGTTGTATCTGTTTGGCCAATAAGCGTGAAAAACCTACTTTTGCTTCGTTGGCCTACATCTTCGTAAACCGAGTTTTCGGATATTTAAGGAGAAGAAAAGTTGGGTACTAATTAGTAGAAGATAACGTGAAAGTTTAATCAAAACCACTAGAAGCGTTTTTAGAAAGAAATGGTTTGATAGATTTTCGTCTATTCCTTTCCCATCGACCGAAATCGCTCTTAACCTTATTCTACTAGACTAAGCTGAGGATAGTTTTTTTCTCGAATAACAACAATTTTATCAAACGTTCCTTTACCGTTCCATAACTACACGGGGAAATAGCGTGAAACGAATCAGAAAAAAAGGCGACAGCAGCGGGCATTCCAGTACGCGTTTAGGGAGCGCCCGACGTGGTTTTCGGCAGAACGTTCTATCAGTAGAGCTGTACGTATAAGGGGAAAACCCTTTTAAATATCTGGTGCGTAGCAACACACAACTTTCCGCCACCCCTTTAAGTTCGAACACCAACAACATATGCGGGTGCTATATCTTCGTTCAACGCATTTCTACAGAAACATTTATTCAGAACTAAATGTAGGGACTCGTTAGTTGAAAGTACTCCGAAAGTTTGATCGAAATCGTTAGAGCCGTTTTTGAGAAAATTGGAATGCCGATAAATCAATATTCGACAAATCTCCTTTTCTGAGTTAACTTGGCTTATATCTCCGTTCAACATATATATACAGAAATAATTATAGAGAATGAAATGTTGGTATGGGTGACTAAAAGACACTCCATTAGAATTTATCACATCTGGTCAGAAGTTACCCTGGAATTTACGGAAATGTTCGAAAAAACGTTATTTTCGACACATTTTCATTTTTATCTCTGTTCAATGGAGTGTCAGAGGAACATTTATTGAGAACAATATGTAGGTATAAACTATTTAAAAACATCCTGTGAGTTTGGTGAAAATCGCTTGAGTCGTTTTGCCAAAAAGCGTAAAAAACCTATTTTTGCTTCATAGGCCTATATCTGCGTTCACCGTATTTTCATGGAGATAGGTATACATAATAAAAGTTAGGTATTGATTAGTAGAAGATAATTTGAAAGTTTAATCAAAATCGTTATAGCAGTTTTCGAGAAAAATGCAAAAACCCCTAGTTTTTAGTACATTTTCGTCCCCTCCCCCCTTTCCATCGGCCGAAATCGCCCATAACCCTATTTTGGTGTCTACAAAAAATAACGAACGAAACAAAAGAACCAGCTCAATCGGATCAGCCGTAACTTCGCAAATCGAACTAAAGACACACACACACACAGACATACACACAGACATACACACAGACATACACACGGACCTCTCTCCGAAATTAGGTTTTTTAGACTCAGTAGGGTCTGAAACGTAAAGATCTGAAGAAAACCCAACTTTTTTTTTTGGGCCGATTACTATACTTTCCTTCCCTTCGGGTAGCGGAAAGTAAAAACGAGCGGTGCGTAGCAACACACAACTTTCCGCCATCCTTTTAAGTTGGAACACCAGCTACATATGAGGGCGCTATATCTTCGTGGAACGCATATCTGCAGGAACATTTAAAGAAAACAAAATATAGGGACTAGTTAGTTGAGAGTCATTTGTAAGTTTGATCGAAATCGTCTGAGCCATTTTTGAGAAAATTGGAATACCGATAAATGAATATTCGACAAATCTCCTTTTCTGAGTTTACTTGGCTTATATATCCGTTCAACATGTATATATATAACCTATTTTTGCTTCATAGGCCTATATCTCCGGTCACCGTATTTTCATGGAGATATGTATGGAGGAGAAAAGTTAGGTATTGATTAGTAAAAAACAATTTGAAAGTTTAATCAAAATCGTTGGAGCCGTTTTCGAGAAAAATGCGAAAAACCCTAGTTTTAGGTACATTTTCGTCCACCTCCCCCCCTTCCCATCGGCCGAAATCGTCCATAACCTTATTTTGGTGTCTACAAAAAATAACGAACAAAACAAAAAAAGAACCAGCTCAATCGGATCAGCCGTTCTCCCGCAAATCGAACTACACACGCACACACACGGACCACGCGCCGAAATGAGGTTTTTACTTTCCTTGGCTCTAGAAAGTAGGAAGGAAAGTTATGTAATCGGCTGAAAAAAAAATTTTGAGTTCTTTTCAGATCTCTACGTTTCAGACCCTCCTGAGTCCGAAAAACACTATTTGGGAAAATGGTCTGTGTGTCTGTGAACGATTTTTAGAGAAAACGACCGTACCAAATCAGCTCAAACTTCATATCTCACCCGCAGGTCACAATGGAACGCCAAAATAAGGGTTTGAACAATATCCACCGAAAGTTAACTATAGTTATCATAGTGATCAAAACACCAAATATTTTTTTTCTCAAAAACGGCTTTAAAGATTTTGATTACATTTTTTATATCGATAGCTCTCAATAAGGTAACTATACCATAAAATTTTCATCCGTGGGTAAATGACGAGAGCAGCACAATAAATTATCAAAATTTTCGACGAAAAGCGTTTTTAGCGCAGTTTTTTTCTTATAAACTCCGCTGGAATGTTGTTAGAATGTTAAATAAAATTGGTATTCCAGTCCAATTCAATACCCAGAGGGTGAGGTGTTTAAAACCGCTCATGAGATAGATGGGGCTCACTCCAGAAATTCCTGAATTTCAACTACTGCTGTTTCGCTTACTACCAGTTCTAACAGTTATTACCCAATAACTCTACAAAAGTGATTACTATCCTTCTTCAAAATATTCGTGTTTACAGGCTCATTAATCTGTGTACCGATTGCTCAATAATCGTCTGGGAATGAGTACGAGCAACGCAATAAATTACGACACTGTAAGCGCTACCGCTTCCTGCTACTGTGAAGTGTTGTTTGTCCAAGTTTAAATGAACTGAGTGATAAATTAATTGATTAAGTGGAAAAAGCCATGTAAAAAGTGAATTGACATAGAGCTAAGGAAAGTTGTGTGTTGCACACACACACACACTGACCACGCACTGAAATGAGGTTTTTGGTTTATTATTCATTCTGAATAATAACCCTATGTTTTCGGTCACGAAAAATTTTTTACAACCCCCCCTCAAAATTTGATACTTCACGTTTCAAGACTTGGAGATTCCAAATTTGCAATGTCTGTCCGCTGTCCCCCGTCCACCGTCCCCCATCCGCCGTCCGCCATCTGCCGTCCGTTTTGTGCCTTTAACGTGGTCTAAAAAATTCGTTCTTTCGCACAAACATCCGATTTGGTATCTAGTTGTGCCCGCCATCTCGACAATCCGATCGGACGAAGCCCGTGGTTGTAATAGGCAAAAAACGGTTAAAAAAATTAACGAAACGCAGTACAACGCGGGAGCTACTGCCAACGTTTCGTGGTTTGAACTCCCTCCCTCCCGCCCGTCACTATAAAAAACGGCGGCAACGCTGCAGGGCGGGCGGCTCAACCCCCCTTTCGCCTCGCAATGGGTTCACTCGAAGCGCCCGACAAAATCATCAGACGTTTTGTTTCCGTAGTTCCATCGTAGCCAGGACATGTTTCGTATGGTTTACTAGTATTCGATGCTGAATCGAATGGGATGGGGGAGCAGTAATACTAGGTCAAGCTGTTCATGAGAATAATAAACCATTGTGTAATAATTTGCAGGGTTTTTAGACTCAGTAGGCCTCAAAACGTAAAGATCTGAAGAAGCCCCAAAATGCTGCGTTATCATATTGCTGCGCGATGATTACCTCACGACCAGTACTAAACATCCATCGTGTAGGTAGCGTGGTGTCATGTGAACGAGATTTATCACGTTATATTGCTCTTCGACGCTTAATTATTTATGGTGCATTTTCTCATGGTCCTGTCGTGTTATTAGGAACTGTAAAAAAAAAAAAATTAATCAAAATTGTTATAGCAACTAAAAACTGTGGTATTTAACTATAGTACGGTTTGGTTGGTTACTAGAGTTAGTTTTATAATAATGTTGTATTATTTGAAACTGTTCTCACAAAGTGCTTAATCAAAATGGGTTTGCGCGTTTGAGAAAAAAAAGTAGTGTTTCGATTACTATTGCTATATTTAGCTTAGAACCGTTGTCTTTCATTCCCTTATTTCGGCGTTCCTTTTAGATCTGCAATGTAAATCAAAAAAACTTGAGCCGTTTCAATCGCGTTCATAAACCAATTTCTCGACTCGATAGCCCTTAAAATATGAAGGTCTGGAGAAAACTCTAAATGTTTTTTATTTTCAGCCGGTTAAATAACTTTTCGTTCTCTTCCGTAGGAGTGAACGAGCGAAAGGTTCTTGTATTTTGTCTATTCTCAGACTGATGCGACGATGACGTGTGGAAAATCACGAGGGCTGCTTCGTTTCTGATTGATTTTTGGCGTTTCCAAAATTAATTCGGGCTAATGTTTTGCCGTTTTGACGAACGTTGAACTATTCAAAAGTAAAACTAATTAACGGTCGATTATGAACTTAATACTACTCCTCGTTCAAGAGTTATGAGGCGGAATGTCGGACACGTCACATGAGAGAGCAAACGCGGAGAAGCAGCCGCTGATATTTCCGCGTTGGTCCGATTGGTTTTATGGTAAATGTATTGCTAATAAATATCTCAAAATATTTGTACGTTATTCTATACTGTTCGCAAGCGCGGGTGTCTAAATCTTGTTTCGGCAGTTTGGTATTTGTTTGAAGCGAGAAAGCCTGAGAATCAAACGTCACCGCATCAATCTAAAGGTATGAATAGTGTGAAACCGTCGGTTTGTTTTATCCTGGAATACCATCACGCAGTTTCGTACCTGTCCACAGCCCCTTTGAATAGGCCTGAGGGCGACTAAAAAACTGAGTAATTGGATTTTGAGTCCTTTCATTCAACTAAACACAACCGGTGAGGGATTGCGCTGTTATCTGCTACATCTGTTTCAAATGGATCTGCAGCATCGACGGGTTTTTGCAGCTAAAGCGACCGGTTTTAGGACTAATTACTTTGGGATTGTTGAAATGTAACTGCCGGACGATTGTCAATGAGCTTGAGTTCCAATCGGATCGTTAGTTGGCCGATTTTCCGCGGAGCCCGTTTGATCTATTGGAACAAATATTAGATAGGGACAGGGGATAGACGGAAAATATTTCGGCTTGAAAGCAAAGCTCACGGGGGCACCAGGAATTGCAGCCGGAACCCCCCGGACGCTTGCTAATATATCGCGAAAGATGAATAAATATTTTTACGTCAAATGATTTTCATTCCGCATACATTCTTGGCAACGTTCTGGTTATTTTAGGGATTATCGTGCAGCGCTGAGCTCCGCTCTCACTGTTAGTACAACTCCACCGAGGGTTCAATCGATGGCTGGATTTTCAATACACAAGGTCTTTATTGGGTCCTCTTTCTCATCAAGCAAGACCTGAAATTGCGTTTGTAAAGGAAGTTGTCATATATTTGAATTGCTCTTTGCACCGGGCCGGTTCGGTTCAAACGATTTCAACGCAATTCATTCGCGGCAAAAGCGCGAAAGGAGCGAAATATTTATTCACGGTCGAAATAAACAGTTGCGCGATGGCTCAACTCAAACCGCGGGAACATCATAAAAAACGCGCCGACACGGCAAGTCTGCCTAGTTACGAGGTTTAGAAACCACTTTTCAATTACTGGGAGATCGCTCCAACGAAGTTTTACAAATGTTGACGGTCGCTGTCATCATAGAACCGAAGGGACAGTCGCCATCCACCGCCTTTCCCCGCTCAATTAAATTTGAGTCTCAGAGACTATGTGTTTGTTTGTGGCCGATGGCCGGTGAAGGAGGGGGGGGGGGTGAAAGAGCGAGACAAAACCTGCGGTAACAACCCACCTCGTAACTTTCCTCAGACAACCCCTTCACCAACAACTTCCTCCGCCATTTCACCGCAGTTTCTCCTCGAAATTAATTATCTCTTCGAGTATTTCAAGAACTTCAACTTTTTTCATCGAATTCGTTCAATACAAGTACGATGGGCGAAGCAGGGACTCGTAAAAGTTGAACGAAACGGTCTATATTAGTACCAGAACACAAGAAAAGTTCGTTGTCGCACTCGAAGTGTCTCAGGAATTTGTGGAAATTGGGCAGAGAGCGTGGGAACGGAAAGAGCTCGTGGGATTTGTTCTGCATAAATATTTCTGCGGATAGTCGACTGATGCGCTTTATGTGGCCAAATGTATCAAACAACCATCGTAAGCCTTTGACACATTTTTTATCAGTAGATTTCTATAAGAAATGAGGAAACACACTCTTCAGAAATGCGTTGAAAGTTGTGTTCCAAATCGAAGCCGAAAATTCAGCATTGGAGATATTTCAAGTGATCCTTGCCAATTATGACACGGGCAGTGTTTGAAATCCTATTTCCTCTCTAAGAAGAAATACAACGGGGAAATAATATGTCGAGTATTAACGGCTCGTACTGATAGAAAAATATCTGATGATCTGATGCGTTGCAACACACAACATTTTTTAGCTACATTCACTTTGTACACGGCTTTTTCTACTTACTCAATTGGTCAAACAATACTTCACGAGAGCAGGAACCGGTAGCGCTTACAGTTCCGGAATTTATTGTGCCCCTCGTGCTCATTCCCGGACAATTATTGAGCAATTGGTACACAGAGAATTAATGAAGCTGTAAACACAATTTTTTAAAGAAAGATTGTAATTGCTATTGCCGAGTTATTGAGTAAAAACTTTAGAGCTGGTAGTAAGCGAAACGGCGGTAGTTGCAATTCAGGAATTTTTGTGTGACCCCCCATATATCTTATGAGCATTTTTCAACGTTCACCCAAAAGGTATTGGATTGGAAATTTTTTTAAACATTCTAGTAACATTTCAGCGGAGTTTATATGGAAAAAACCGCGCGAAAATCGACTTCTTCGAAAATTTTCGTGATTTATTGTGCTGCTCTCGTCATTTTCTCACTAATAGGAATTTTATGGTATGATCGCCTTATTAAGAGCTATTAATATAAAAAATTTAATCAAAATCGTTAGAACAGTTTTTGAGAAAAAAAAGTGACTATAGTTAACTTTCGGTGGATTTTGTTCAAACCCTTATTTTGGCGTCCCATAGTAACCTGCGGGCTAGATATTAATTTGAGCTGATTTGCCACGGTCGTTTTCTCTAAAATCACGTCGACTTATTCCCGTTTGTTCCGAAAAGCGCATAAAATTTGTGTTATTTGTTCGTATTTCATGTGCATAAGACAAGACATTTGAAAACGCAAGCATCGTGTAGTTACACGATATAGTTATGTTGCAGTAGAGTGTGGTTTAAAATTTGAATCAAATTGACTTGAGGAGTAGTGCTTCGAGAAAAACTACTTTGCGTTTTACTTACGAGGAATGCTGTCGCACTAAGCTCATAAGAAACCTCAGTATTTCGAAGGCTACTGATGGAAATACCTTTCTTACGCGAAAAATGAATGCTGCTCTTTTCAATTCTGTCCCATCCTCCGTGACATCGAAGCAAGAATCGTTCCACGTTTTTAAAAGTAAATTAGAGAGGTATTTTATTTCACTTTTTTTTACCGCCTGACTGTTATTTCGGTCACGAATTTATTAGGATACAAGACACGAGATACATTACCTGTTATTTAAAATTCAAGTATAACTATCATTTCGACCCTCAGCACCATTTTTCTCAAAGGAAGTCGTGAATTTGGTGACTCTGCAATAATGTGTATTGCCTCTAAAACATATAAAGTGAAACACTATTTTTCTAGCGTTACCGAAAATTGACTTTGACCGAACTGGCAAACCATTTGTTTCTTCGTTCTCGGCGACTGTTTGTCCAACTTCCCTCTTAACGGAGATGTAGACTGAAACGAGTTAGCAAATGAGGTTTTTTCGCATTTTGAGACAATTTGTTTTCTCGCATTTTCTCAAAAATGGATCTAAGCAGGAGTAACCTGCGAGTATCAGTTAAAACTGATAGCTAGTTACACTTTTCTCTAGAACCGCAATGCCGATACTTTATTGAATGTACGTGGAATGAAGGAAGTGGCGTGATATGATTCGCTCGCGAATGATTTAATAAATAATACACACTTTTTCTTCCAAAGCAGTTGGCGGTCACTCACCAGAGTCTCGATCTCACAGTTCGGGCAGCATGGTGTGTTGAAGTGAACCGCTTAACTGTGCGCTTTACGCTTTTTATTCTAATATATTTATTGATTGTGAAGGAAACCATTAGCTGTATTAGGTTGTAGACGGCGTTTTAAAGGTGAATAGTGTCTTAATTTGCAATTAAACTGCGCGTTAGAGCGTCTCTTCCTGTTCACGGTGCACTTCAGTTGTTTATCAATTTCACGCGGATTCGTTACTCGAGAAGACATTAACAGTACGCAGTACTACGGAAAGAATCAATCGGGTTTTCAGGGCCGCCAGTTCGTACGTATTCGGTGAAACGTAACTTCACGTTTTGCGCACGAACTGGTATCGTTCAAAGTTCTCGAATTTATTGAGCTGCTAATACGTATACCAAAACGTTCATTTAAACACTAACGTATTGATAATTGACGGTACTATTGACTGAATATTTTGGATTTTACAGTTCTCCAACTACAGTGGAAAGCTACTTGGGGAAAAGTAGCCAAAATATGACGTATGTCCGAACTGGGGATTTCTGGGGTATCCCGTGACTTCCCACGTCCGTTATTTAACGTTCTTCGTATAGGCAGTTGATTAGATTTTGAACTGACTGGGCACTAAAATCGCCTGACGTTGTGGGACACTAAGTGGAGGGAGAGAGAGAGAGAGAGAGAGAGAGAGAGAGAGAGAGAGAGAGAGAGAGAATGAATGAATGAATGATGGCGTTTATTTACAAAAACAGAATGAGATTAGGACCATGAGGTCCTCTCTTACATCTATCCTGTAATTAATTTATCCTGTAGTAAAACAAAAAGACTATTAACCACTGTAAGTGGTTATCTTTTAAAACAAAAAAGTATACAAAAAAAGTACAGAAGTGTAGCCAAAAAAAACAAATCAATAGTCAAATGAAACGATTTCTTCTAATATAAGGGAAAATGAAAAAAGAAAAAAAAATGGAAGTGGATCAAGTTGGGTCTTCGTACGTCTTGAGGAGATCTTTTTTATAACGGTTTCGGAAACTTTTGGCAGAAATTGTGAGATCATATCGGTCGGCGTTGTCATTGTAAAACTTGATGGATTTCATTAGGAAGGATTTGCTGAACAAATTAGTTCTGTGGGACGGAATTTGTAGAGTGGATGAGGCATCGCGAGTATTAACATCATGAATACTGCATTGAAAAATGTATTGCTCGAATAAATACTCCGGTATCTTGAATTTGAGAATTTTAAATAGCATCGTAGCCACTGCGAGCTTCTTTCTCTCCTTGATTTTAAGCCAGCCAAGCTTCGCAAAGTACGGAGTTGTGTGGGTATCAGGCCGAAGGCGGAACACTAATCTCACCATCGAATTGAGGCCTAAGATCGCAGTAGGCGAGGGAGGCGTAATCGAAGAGTGGCAGCAGAAGTGCTTGGGCTAAACGTGCTCTTACGTATTGTGGAAAGTCTATGGCAAGTCTCCGCAGTTGGTACAGACTCTTGTACGCTTTTCCACAAACGTCTGCGACATGCATGTTCCAGTCAAGCGTCCTGGTCATTAGTACACCAGAGAGAGAGAGAGAGAGAGAGAGAGAGAGAGAGAGAGAGAGAGAGAGAGAGAGAGAGAGAGAGAGAGAGAGAGAGAGAAGGAGAGTGAGAGAGTGAGATATCTTATTGTACAATAAGCAGAAGAAGGCTAATACAAAAATATCTGGCGCGTAGCAACTCCCGTAAATTCGGACGCTGTACCTGTACGTATTTTTACAAAAGCACTTATGGAGAACAACATGTAGTTACGAGTTACTTGAGAATACTCCCTGAGTTTGTTCAAAATCGTTATAACCGTTTTTAAGAAAACTGGAATACCGAAAAAACTAATATTCGCCAAATCTCGCTTTCCGAGCTAACATGTCTCATATCTAAAACCCCCTCCCCGTGAAATTGATCAAATCCAGTGAAGCAGTATGGAAATAATGAAAATGTCAACAAAAAAAAAAACACTATTCTCGACACATTTTTTATCTTTGCTCAATAGAGTGTCAGAGTATTGACAAAAAAATATAGTTATCAATTATTTAAAGACATCCTGTTGAAATTGAAAAACCCCTTTTTTACTCTATCGAATTTTCATGGAGATATTTATGGGGACGAAAGGTTGGGTAATAACTGGTAAAAGATGGTTAGAGTGTTTATTCAAAATTTTTACACGCTTTTTTGAGAAAAATGCAAAAAAAACGTATTTTATGGTACATTATCGTCCTCTACCCCCCTTGCCAATTGATGGGAATCGCCCATAACGTTATTTTAGCGTCGTCAGTATTAACGAACAAAACGAAAAAGAACCAGCTCAATCGGTTCAGCCGTTCTTCAGCAAATTTAACTAGACACACGGTCCACGCGCGGTAATTAGGTTTTTTGGACTCTGTGGACTTCAAAACGTGAAGTTCTGAAGAAAATCCAACTTTTTGTTTGACACGAGTACAATACTTCCCTGGCCCTTTGGGCAGCGGAAAATGAAAACTGCTCTAAAATCGTCAAAATGCGCGGCAATTTATTGTGCTGGTATCGTCATTTTCCCACGGATGGGAATTTTATAGTATTGTTGTTTTATTACGATAAACTTTAACCCAACTTTTTTTTGAAACGATTACAATACTTTCCTTTTTGCTCGGGTGAAGTAAAAAAAAGTGTCAATGAAAGTTCGTAGTAGCAACTGTCGAAACATCAAAATGCGTTTTTCTAACGAGCCTGGAATTGTAAGTTGTGCATGTACATATTTGTTTGTAAATGTACGCGTCATTACTGTTGACAACTTTCAATAGAACTGAGCTACCCGGTTCATTTCAAAAATTCGAGAAATCTTGGACGGTGACGGCTAATGCGTTTTTCAACAAAGCTAGGAAAGTAAAAAGGAATGAGACCACCACGTGAGTTCTACGTACGTCCAGCACAATTTCTAAATTACTGGGTGAACATCATCAAAGTCTTAGGTATGTTCTGAGGAGTTATGTCGAATTGATCGACACAAATTCGATTTGAACGGGTGACCGTAATTCATGATTAATTGAACTGATGAAAGGGCTATAATGTGGACTGGGGATGAAATGATCGGGCGGATTGAGCGCAGACAAGTGAAGTAGCAAAAGTGACTCTACTTTAATTTCCGAGACTTAATTACGTTCAATTAAGATAGTTTCACCCTGGGCAACAAACGGGTCGGGTCGGATTGAGAGTTTGGCGAGAGCAACGAAAACGGAGGCTCGACAGAACGATCGTTAGAAAAGCGTTCGAAACTCGCGAAATTCTGTTGCCGGAAAAACACTGCGAAACGGCAACTGTATTAACGAGAGAGGAACTTCATTTTGGGAAGCAGCCGTTGCCGTCGCCGTTGAGTTGCAAGGGAGTGAAGAATTCAAGCGGCCCGCCATTGCTGCTCTCGTTCCAGTGGCCAACCCCTCCGCATTCCGGCCGTCCTACTCCGACACCAGCCATGTCCTCCTCTCTTTCACGTCGCAGAATCATCAGCCCCCCCCCCCACCCCCTCCGTCCCCTCCAAACACTCATTCTTACACATACACACATCCGACCAAACCTATTCAGCCTCGTCATAACCTTCAGTTTCTTCGAGATCAACTTCAACGTCAACCGGCAATTTACTCCGATGGATCAAAGGGTTTGACGAGCGTGGGAAATTCGTCCGCAGCCCCTGGGTAAACCCAACGCGTACAAAATAACGTCCACACTAAGTTGAAGCTCCCGGCGATATGTGATGTAAGTTTAATCAAAATCCTCAGAACCGTTATCGAAATAACATTTCGGTTCTCCCCTTCCAGCACCTTCGATGGACGCTGCACTTTTATTTTTGAGCCTCAAAAGGTAAAAATTGGTCGAAAAGACTTTTTTTGTGTCAATGACCGTAGAAGTTTCCCGAAGGACCCGAATTATTGTTATTTCTCGATTTTGAACGCGTTCGTAAATCATTCGAGGGACGAAGAGGGCGTTGAGTTGTCTGAACTTGACATTCGCTCGAAAGGGGCGCTAGAAAAACTCATGCCATATATTTCGATTTGACCGCGAGCATTCACGTCGAACAATAAACATGTTCTGAGTATTCACGAACACTCCATGAAATTGTTTCAAATCGTCAAAGAAAAAAAAAATCGCTAGTGGGTCTTCAGGCCTTTTTCTCGTTCAACGGGGTGAGAAACGATTTTGGTGAACAAAACATGACTCAAGAAGACGTGTTTTAATTTTACTCAAAATTCATTCTCGGCAGGTTTTGGTAGAATTTTAAACATTTCCGAAAGGGTGAATCGTTTTTGGCCAATTTCGACATTTTTGGTTCGATACGTTCGTGTTAGCGTCACGTATTAATAAAAAGGTTGGGCGGGATGCAGTAGCAACGTATAGCGAGTACCTCAAAATCATGTGGGAAAATGACGGGACAACCACAATTGTGGTATCGTTTCGTAGATATTTTTCGTTGCTGTGCCGAATAAGACGGGTCTCGCATATGTAGGACTGCGTCTAGATGGAAAATAGCGAAATCACAATAAATATAGTGAGCCGATTTCTACTATTTGAACAAAACTCGTTGGATGGTATAGCGAAAGTCATCGTTCCTCACCGTCTCCTTCCAACCTCCCGTCAGTTCGACTCGTCGCGTCGTGACAATTGCCTAGCGTCGCCTAGAAAATGTCAATACTCGTCGCTCCGCTGTAGTCAGCTCATGTTTCTTATCGTATACTAGTATTTTTCGGTGTTTAATCGAATGGGATGGGTCTCGTAGATGCTTTTCATATACTGTCGTTGGCATGTAAGTTGCCGTTTCCTAGATTGTCGATACGGCTACGTCATTTAGTGTATTTCGACGTTAGATTGAATAGATGAGGTCACAATCGCGAGAGAATAATAAACCGTACGGCTTCTTTTCTGTAGTATTTTCCTTATACATCTCGCTCATACGATATCGGCGTTCCGGTAAAAATCAGAATGGTAGTCCAAAAAACTACCTGTACGATGGTAGTTTAATCATGGTCATTAGGCAGTCAAAAACCACCGCACATTCCGGAATTCAAACTGAAGTCGTTTCGCAGGCTAGCTTTGTTTTTTCCTCCCATAATTCTACAACTGTGGAATCATAAAAAAAAAGTCGCGCTTTCAGTCTCATTAACTATCTTTACGGTAAGTTTTCAATGAATGTCATGGCGTAAGTAGCAGCAGCTCAATCCGAATTTGAAAAAAAAAATTTTGAGTTTTCTTCAGATCTTTACGTTTCAGACCCTCCTGAGTCCGAAAAACACTATTTGGGAAAATGGTCTGTGTGTCTAGGTGTGTGTGTGTGTATGTGTGTCTGTGAACGATTTTTAAAGAAAACCATCGGACCAAATCAGCTCAAACTTGATATCTCGCTTGCAGGCCTTCATGGAACGCCAAAATGAGGGTTTGAACAAAATCCATCGAAAGTAAACTATAGTTATCATAGTGATCGAAACACCAAATATTTTTTTTCTCAAAAACGGCTCTAACGATTTTGATCAAATTGTTTATATTGATAGCTCTCACTAAGGCAATCATACCATGAAATTCTCATTTGTGGAAAAATGACGAGAGCAGCACAATAAATTACCAAAACTTTCGACGAAATCGATTTTAGCGCAGTTTTTAGAGGAAACCACCGTACCAAATCAGCTAAAACTTGATGTCTCGCCTACAGGTTACCATGGGACGCAATAATGAGGGTATGGGCAAAATCCACCGAAAGTTAACTATAGTCATCATAGTGATCAAAACACCACATTTTTTTTCTCGAAAACAGCTCTAACGGTTTTGATTACATTTTTTATATTGATAGCTCTCAATAAGGCAATGATACTATAAAATTCTCATTCGTGGGAAAATGACGGGAGCAGCACAATAAATTATCAAAATTTTCGACCAAAAGCGTTTTTAGCGCAGTTTTTTCCTTATAAACTCCGCTGGAATTCTTTTAGAATGTTAAAAAAAATTGGTATTATAGTCCAATCCAATACCTATAGGGTAAGTGTTTAAAAACACTCATGAGATACATGAGGCTCACTCCAGAAATTCCTGAATTTCAACTACTGCCGTTTGGCTTACTACCAGTTGTAACAGTTATTTTCCAATAACTCTGCAAAAGTAATTACTATCCTTCTTCAAAAAATTAGTTTTTACAGCCTCATTAATGATCTGTTTACCTATTGCTCAATAATGGTCCTGCAATGAGTACGAGCAGCACAATAAAATCTGGAACTGTAAGCGCTACCGCTTCCTGCTGCCGTGAAGTGTTGTTTGACCAAGTTCAATTTAACTGAGTGATAAATGAATTGATTAAATAGAATTAGTCATGTACAAAGTGAATTGTTGTAGAGCTAAGGAAAGTTGTGTGTTGCAACGCACCAGATATTTTTCCTCATAAATGCCGTCCATGTGACGCTAGCGTTCTAAAAATAGATCTTAGTGGCACTCCAATGTGCATCCTACACGATAAAAGTAATAATGGTCGTGAGATAATCGAGAGTTACCTCAGAAAGTCTAGAGTTCAAGCCAACGTTGACTTACTTTTTTGGTTGCGTATTATCTATAATTCCACAACTGTGAACACAAAAACCAGAAACATGTTGTCTACGGTCACATCAATTATCCTTAAGTCCCCATTAAGGTCATTACATGAATAGCAGTTCAATAAATTCTGGAACTGTAAGAGTTATTACTTACTACGTAAAACATGAAGATTGGTTTTACCTCGTTCTTATGAACTGAGTGGCATTGTATAAGTAGCTCAAGCCAAGAAAATCGCTGAACGTAAGTTTGGCTGAGGGATGTTGTGCGATGATTTGTCAATGTTGTTCACAGACGGAGCCAAGAAGCAGTTGTCATGCAACTGATGGCATTTTAAGTAGCGCGAATGCGAGAAGAGCAAATCAGCCCACATTATCTGATCCGATGAAGCTGTTTCTTGAATTGAGGATTACTAAGTTTCTGTTGACGATATAATAACTTCAATCGGCAAGTTTATACTTCGAGCAGTTTTATCGTGCGGCACTGCGGAAAATAGTTATCTGGAATTCCGCCTCGCAAGGTTGAATCGAAAAAGTTGTTCGACAATGGACTTTATTTAATGGCCCAACGATAATGCGACGTCTGTGAAACTGGAGCTGAGAATAACTCGCAGGTGCGTCGTTAATATCCCATTGGCTTCGAATTTACTCAACGCTGCCGGTGATTTGAACTCATTTGTCGTTAATTGAGTTCGAGTTACAAAACAAATCAGAGGGCTGAGATTATTCTCGCCCGCCTGTCATCGGAAGAACCGCTCGTACCGTTTGGCGAGTTTAAAATTTCATTCTCTAATGCTCGTGACCCCCTTCACTGCAGCTTCCGGGTTTCCAACCCCTCCCCTACGCTACGCCTCGCCACAAATAAACACTACCGTTAGAAATCGGGTTATTTCGCCGTTGTCTTATTTTAGTTCGACGGAATGTTAGTCGTTATTCCTTCTTCTTCAGCTGTGCAAATGAGAAAGTGTACAAAAATTAATTTTGAATGATCTTCGCTGCTGAGGAGTTGTGATTAGTTCAAAAAACGCTTTGCGCTGCGACTCACCCCACAATTCTTCTCGCCACTCCATGAATGAATGGATTCATTCCATACTGTGCCGCAGTGGTACTGGGAAGAGGGAAAATGAGAGTCCTCTCTACAAAACAGGGACTTCAACGACTGGTTCGGTTGGAGAAACGAGAAACATCGCCAGACGAGACGACGGTTGTATAACACAGAACCAGTTTACTGTCGGGTTGTAAAAATGACTGCGTGTCCACGTTATTGCGAGCTGTGTGCGAGAAATTCGCTCCCAGCTTTCTCGCTTTTCCCACTTTCTGTTTGAGAAGAAACTAGTGGACAAATTGGAGTGTTTTGTTATCCCACTGTTGGGTGCTCGAGAGGGGGAGCTAAAATTAAACAAAAGTAAACTTGGTGAGCGTGAGAGAAGGACTGTATTACGCGTAAAATGAATATTGATTTCAGTTTGAGTATATAAGGGCGACACAAGGTGACTCGGAATGCGCGTGAACTGGCGCGGGAAACTGTAGGGGAGGGAGAGAGTGAGAGCTGTGACTAGCCCGAGAGTTGATGGAGCAATGTCTCAAGCACTGAGGCACGAATATAGCTGCAGAGCTGTGTGTGTTGGAGAAAGAGGTAAATCGAGGGAGGGAAGGACATTTTGAAAAGTCCAGAAGGGGAAATCAGTTGTCGTTGGAAGTTAAACCAAAACACGGTTTTTTAACATGAAAAAGGCTGATCGCACCTGGGAAAGGCCCAAGCTGAAGATCCTCACTACTTCGGCCTGTGCCAAACAGTCACAACCACGTTTCTATTTTTTTGGCGTTTACAAAGAGCGAAGAAGTACACGCGATCGATTTGAAAACGACATCGATTTTTCATAAAAAGCTTCAAACAATACGTTCCTCTATAGTCTCTTCACGCAGCGGAAAAACGAAAGCCTTCATACTAAACCTCTGCGTTGAGTTGCCGCAGGCATTCGAATGGGAACAGTTAAAACGCATCAGTTTATGCGCGCGGACGAAAAATATTCTCCTAAGAAATTCCTCTCATATAACGCTACCATTTAGAAAACAAAAAAAGGCACTCCGCTCAGCTATTCGGACGATGGACGCTTATTTAACGTGAAATAATCGAGTGCAAACTCAAAAGGGAGCGAAATTTCGTAATTGACAAGGAAAAAAAATTAGTTTTCTTCATACGTTTACGTGTGTGTGACTGTAATGGATTTGAAAGAAATGAATGAACGTAATCAGCTCGACTTCAATTTTTGACCTTCGAATGAACATAAGAAGCAAGAACACGAACAAACGAAAAAAATACGGTCCGACGCTAACTGCAATGATCACAGTGAACAAAAATCTAAATACCTTTGCTTTGAAAACGTTACATTTTTTCCTGTGAATAGCTTCAAATAACACGATGCCACCCTAAAATCTGTAGGAAAATGATCAGCAATCAAATATTGTGAAGAAAATTTTAGCGCAGGTTTTTCCATTATAAATTCGGCTCAAATGATGCCCAGAATTTACGTAAGGATTAGGGTAGTGATCCAACGAACTATCCGAACGAACGGTAGTTGAATAACCCTCGTACGACAATTAGAAGCAGCACCAGAAATTCCGTAATTCCAGATATCCCGACCAAATTGCTCCACCCAGCAAACTCTAAAAGTTCCGGCATGCATCGAGGAACCCCTACTCATGCCCTTACCATCAACGATCAATTAATGCGTAGGTGATTCATGAAACTGCCAACGCGATTTTTTTCCAGAACGATCGCGTTCACTGTTTCGTAATTATCGGCCAAAAGCTGTGAGAATAAGTATTTTGGCAACTCGTACAGTGCCATCGCTGGAAGGGAAAACCTCATCAACGAGCCAGTGGAGGGGAGACGTGTTCTCTCGCATGACCACTACCACTGTGCCCTGAGCCAGAGCGGGAACCTTTTCACCCCATTTGGGTCGCTGCTGAAGATTGTGCAGGTACTCTTGGTTCCATCGTCGCCAGTAGTGCTGCACTATCCAATCTACACGTTGATAGTGGTCCAGACGGTTTGAAGGTAGATCGCTGAGGTTTTGGGAAGGAAGATGTTACAGGGTGGAGCCGAGCGTCAAAAAATGGGCTGGAGTGAGAGCACAAGGAGCAGTAGGGTCGTCAGACAGAACACAAAGCGGTCGGCTGTTCAGTAGGGCTTCAATTTGGACTAAGACATAGTTTTAGTTCATAGTTTTCCTTTGAGTCCTACGGTGCACTGTTTAATTGTACCATAATTTCAGTTTGCCTACTTATTTGTTCTTGGTCGCCATCGATGCTTATAGTTGGCTTGTCTCCCAAAATTTTCATTCAGATTCACTCATATATCCCATTTTGATGATACTAGGATTTATGGAGTTTCCAACCGACTATACTCTCATCAAGCAAGGAGCAGAGGCGAAAATTTACAGAGAAGGAGGTTTTTACGAGAGTACAAGGAGTCATCGACGAGTAGGTGAGTCGGTTCTCTGTTTGACTATACAGTCCACTTACTATTACCCTCTCGAGGGGGTTTTTTTGGCCTATTTTGCTAATTCGCTTCACCAATAAGTAAGTGAAAAGTGCGGTGATTTGAACTCCGGGATTTCCATTATTATAAGGACATTACCGTCCTTATTTTTTAAAGAAGAAATCGTATGAGTGGGATTTATGAGAAAAAACACTACGGGAAAATTTAGATAATTTATTGCGCTGCTCTCGTAGTTTTGGAGTCGTATTTGTGTTGACGACTCTAGAGAAGCGTCATTCAGACTCTACTGAGTTAATTTGGAGATGCTTTTGAGGAGCTGCTGACTCAGGCAAAAATTACGACAATCAACAACCGGAGCTCCGATCCACAATCCCCGACTTACGTCTAGAATTACGAGTATGAACAATGTCTTATCCACTAGACCACGATCACCCGGTGCCAGGAGTCAGTCAGCACATCTCCCCCCTCGTCTTTTAACCGTTGCTCCTGGAGCGGACTCTTTTAACGAATTTATGAGAGTTGAGCGAATCTCCGGAAAATCCGATCTTTGATTCGAGAAACGAAGGGGCTACAAGGAAAGTCTTTTCTTTCACATTGTAGTAGGCGCGTCGTCCATTTTATTTCCCTTCGCGCTGGAACATTCACAACGTCAGCGAATCCCGGACCCAAGAATTCGTCCCATTATTTCTCTGTTAGTTTTTTAATTTTTCTCTCTGGGCCTCTTCTTTTTTTTGGAATGAAGAAGTTCGACCACTAGTTGGGCGTCTATGTACTGAGGTAGTTTGGAGATGCTTTTGAGGAGCTGCTGACTCAGGCAAAAATTACGGCAATCGTGCCGGAGCTCCGATCCACAATCCTCGACTTACGTTGAGAATTATGAACCAATGTCTTATCCACTAGACCACGATCGACTGGTGCCTTTCATAGGAATCAGTCAGCACAAGACCACGAAAAGGACCTAAATGTTCGTTTGCCTTCTTTTCTTTTGTTTTCTTATTTTTCTTTCGTTTGTTTCGTCATCTGACGATCTGAGCCCCTATCGCTTCTGCTTGCAACCCTAACTCGATCTCTTGCTCTTTCTCATCAAGTCCTTCACCACTTCCAAGCTGCCTTCCCAACCTATCTCCATTCGACTTCTCCCATCGTCCGTTTCCGTCGAATTCGCTTCGAGAAATTAAAAAACTTACGATCAGGCTCCCACAACGCTAGCCAAGAAATTTAAGTTCCGACATCGGCGACTGTAGGTTTCCATTCTGTTGCACTCCGTATCTCTGAGCGTAATGTTTTTTCCAATTGGTTGACCTATCAGCTGTAACCCCCTTGTTCTTCGAATTCCGAACACCATCCAACCTCCTTTACCGCCTCTTCACTGAACCTTCAACTGAACTACCGATCTTTCTTTTTTCTCTCCATTTCCTCGGTTCGTCACCACACTGCATAGCCCAATCAGTTCGTCCTTCCAAAGTATTCGATTTATTTATTGCGAGAAGTTCTTAGAATATTTTAATTTCTCCGACGTAATATTTCATTCCATCTCTCGGAACAGTTTATTTTATTTTAGTATCCAAATTTTCCACGACTTCACGCAGCATTTTTGTTAATTTTTGTTTTGTTTTATTTGTGAATGGCTGGATAACCGGATATTGGACGCCTGAATCCCGAGTTTTTTGAGAAACAAACTGTTCGATTTGTTTATCGTGACGATAACTGTAGTCAGTTTTGAACCGATTTTGCTCATACCCTCATTTTGGCGCCTCTTGGTGTTGTGCAGACTATGTAGTACATTTGAGCCCATTTGGTACAGCCGTTTTTTCTCAATCGCGTTCACGCAAATGTCGTTTTCCTAAATCGTGTTTTTTGAGCTCAGTAGCCTCTGATGCGTAATGATTCGAAGAAAAATCTGAGCAGAACAGCAGTTCAATTTTCCCGCTCGTCATTACGCTCGGGTCCCTTCAAGGGGCGTGAATTAGGGGATTCACGAAGACAATTCTGCATTCGTTGACCACCGGAATTCGATATTGGAACGTGTTCTTAAAAATCGTATATAAACTTTCCACTGCCCCACGCAAATTCTGCGATTTCTATCGGTCTGCTACGAGGGGTTTTGGATATGTTTGGCGAGCCGCCGACTCAGACAAAAATGACGGCGATCACGAGCTTGGTTCCGATGTCCAACTTTCGTCGGATTATGAATCTTCGACTATACCCACTAGACTACGACCACAGGGAGTCCAGGCGGTACGGGCCTATCGACCAGTCTAATCTGTTATTCAACAAATATCTGGTGCGTTGCAACACACAACTTTCCTTAGCTCTACGTCAATTCACTTTGTACATGGCTAACTCTATTTAATCAATTCATTTATCACTCAGTTAATTTGAACTTCGTCAAACAACGCTTAACGACAGCAGAAAGCGGTAGCGCTTACAGTTCTAGAATTTATTGTGCTGCTCGTACTCATTGCAGGACCATTATTGAGCAATTGGTACACAGATAATTAATGAGGCTGTAAACACGATTTTTCAAAAAAAGGATAGTAATCACTTTTGCAGAGTTATTGGAAAATAACTGTTACAACTGGTAGTAAGCGAAACGGCAGTAGTTGAAATTCAGGAATTTCTGGAGTGAGCCCCATGTATCTCATGAGCGTTTTTAAACACTCACCCTTTAGGTATATGATTGGACTACAAAACCGAATTTGACATTCTACAACAATTCCAGCGGAGTTTATAAGGAAAAAACTGCGCGAAAAACGGTTTTGGTCGAAAATTTTGATAATTTATTGTGCTGCTCTCGTCATTTTCCCACGAATGAGAATTCTATAGTATCATTGTCTGATTGAGAGCTATCAATATAAAAAATTTAATCAAAATAGTTATAGCCGTTTTTGAGAAAAAAAATTCGGTGTTTTGATCACTATGATGACTATAGTTAACTTTCGGTGGATTTTGCCCATACCCTCACTATTGCGTCCCATGGTAACTCGTAGGCTAGACATCAAGTTTCAGCTGATTTGGTACGGTTGTTTTCTCTAAAAACCGCGCTAAAATCGATTTCTTCGAAAGTTGTGGTAATTTATTGTGCTGCTCTCGTCATTTTCCCACAAATGGGAATTCTATGGTATAATTGCCTTATTGAGAGCTATCAATATAAACAATTTAATCCAAATCGTTAGAGCCGTTTTTGAGAAAAAAAATATTTGGTGTTTTGATCACTATGATAACTTTAGTTAAATTTCGGTGAATTTTGTTCATACCCTCATTTTGGCGTCCCATAGTGATTTCCGGGCTAGATATCAAGTTTGAGCTGATTTGGTACGGTGGTTTTCTCTAAAAATTGTTCACAGACACACATACATACACACACACAGACCATTTTCCCAAATAGTGTTTTTCGGACTCAGGGGGGTCTGAAACGTAAAGATCTGAAGAGAACTCAAAATTTTTTTTTCAGCCGATTACATAACTTTCCTTTCTACTTCCTAGAGCAAGGAAAGTAAAAATGGTCGAACTTAACGTTCCGTGGAGAAAATAGATGATTTACTCATGCCACGCACTGTATTGAGTAATTACCGCACGAATGATTTTATTTTATTGTTTTCAGGGTGAATATTTTGGGAATGTTCGTTAATATTTTGGAATTTCAAGAAGAACGTAGTGAGAAAATTGAAAAATGAGCCCTGTAGTATGGCATGTTGATTGGCCTACGGTTCTATGTGAGCGAAATTTGTGGGAGAATAACTGTCTAAAATTTCCTCCAAGTCGAAATTTATTTGTGCAGCTCGGTGACACCTCATTAAGCGTGGTAAACGTTAGATGCGTTTTGTCTGAGGATCGATTACACACTGCGACGTGAACAACAGGTGAGTCAAGTTCACGGTTTGCTGGGCCACAAGCCGACGATCAGGACTGTGGGGTGACGCCACTAGAATGAGAAGTGAACTGCTAGAATCTTTAATAACCTCTCACACTAAACTGCGGTTAAAGGTAAACAGTGGCTTCGTGCTTGACTGTTATTATTAAGAAGTGCGTGTCCCCTAATTGCGAGAAACTACTCCTTATACAACATTTTATTGGCAATCGAGGGTCATATCGGACGCAACACGTTTTACAATGGAATTAATAATCTCGCTAAATCCAAACTGCGTCGTAACGAGTACTTCTTTGCGCTTCAGTGCAACGTCTGGACGAGTTGAGGGGTCTTAAAGTAAACTTGAACTCACGCCGTTACTGGGTGACATTAAGAGAGAGCTTGTCATATCATAAGACAGCTGCCGTAGGTCAAATGGTTCTTATGCCCTTCCGTTTCACGCATATTCACGAAATACCCTCTAGCGTCGCCCGGTAACGTTTAGCAATTTGGAAAGAACCTGAAACTCAGACGAACAAACATATCTGCTCCGCTTTCAAAGCGGACGTCGTAACGCGCGTATTGCGATACAAAGAATGCCGCATAGTAAACATTTCGTGCGCATTAAAAAGTAATTAAAAAAAAAAACGAGGCCGCACAAAACATGAGATAACGAAAGGGTAAGATAACTTCTTTGACGCGGGCATCATTAACAGTATCAACTAATTGTTTCCCATTGCTCGGTGAATGCAGCGCATCGCATTGTTTTCGTCGACCTGAAATAAAAAAACAAAACAAAAAAACTGCAGCAGCAACGTTTTTCCGCACTCGTGTCAATGAGATGAATAATGTGACATCTCGTTGGAGCCCCTCACTCACTTCCACCATCGCCCTCGAACCTCGTTCCGCCAACCGATCGCCCGAAACCTCTCATCATCGCTACCATCACCACAGCGCCCCAACCTCCGTCGGCTGTCATCAGAGGAAAAAAGAATGAAGTTAAAAATAAATCCAAAACACAGTTGAAAAAAAAAAACGAACTTCGGAACAATCGGTTTGTATAGAGCCAGTTACTGAGCCTTGGTGCTGACGATAAAAAGAGGAGCCTTTTATTATTGCACATTGTTCATCACGGAAGACTGAAATATAATAAGGAATTTCGGGCTCAATAGCCGCCAAAAGCACGATTGATGTGCCGCGGGATCTGCCTAAATGAAGGAGGGAAACGAGTTTCGTTTCAACGCTCTGACGTTGAACCCCCAACTTTGAACGGCGACGTCGATTATTATATTTTATTTCTATAGTCTTCGTTTTATCCGTTTTTTTCCAAGTACGCTCGACCTGACGGTAAAAACTTGGCGTTCACGCCGATCGAGCAACGCACAATGCTCCTTGGCCAACGGACGTATTGCTTTATTCCGACAGAAAATAACGCGGCAGACAACTACGCGTAATTCACTCGAAAAGTGTGTACCGACAGACGTTTTCCGAATGACATGTCGGCTGGATCGCACGGAATAACATCGGATGGGACGTCTCAGGACAAAATAAAGCGATTTGTTAAAAGTACCTCGCGATTTGGGTTGAAACGGTTGATGACGTGTGTCAGAAAATTATAAGAACGGGCTCTCATTGCGCGCAGAATCTCATTCCTCGACGGATGGTTATAGAAACAGCCGCGAATAAGAAAATGTGCGCATTAATCGTTAAAAAGTTGTAAATTGTACTTGATTTTCACTGTTTAACGTGTGTTGGGTGCAAGAATGGGGGAGCTGAGGATCGCAATGAAACTGTAACTCGGTGAGCGTGAGAAGGACTGTATTATACGTGCGTACGGAATTGAGTAGAATTGAAATTGAGGTGAGAACAAATGGGCGGCACAAGTGGTAGTACTCAGAACGCGTGAACTGGCGTATGAGAGAGTTAGAAGTTACTGGGGTGTTAGTTGGAAGCAGAATGATTTTGGAAGAGCTCTGTCATCGATAGGAAAATGAAATTGGGAGAAAGAAATGAAGAAAGGGGAAAACCTAGAAAAGGGGGCTGGGGGCCTGCAGCTAAGGGATTCCCGCTGGTGAGGGATAGGTATTGAAACGGTTGGAGACAATTAGGCGGACGGAGACAATGACGCGGGGAAGCCCGAGGTCGAAGACCCTGACAACTTCGACGCTTTGCGTCGAACAACGTGCTAATCTAAGTATATGATCAAGAGCAGAAGTGCGACTAGATGGAGAAATGTCCAAGAATTCAGTGGATTCGAAAGAGTGCAACAGTTAACGTATCTTGGAGGGATTGTGACCGAGAATAATGAATCAACAACAGAAATCCAGGCAAGAATAGCAAAAGGAAACCGCTGTTATTATAGCTTTGTAAGTGTCTTGAAATCTTCACTCATCTCAAGACGGTTGAAAATCCTGTTATACCAAATAATTATTCGGCCAACTGTAACTCATGGCTCGGAGACTTGGACCCTTACAGTGAAAAACCAAAATGCGTCGCTTATTCGGGAAAGGAAAATTTTACGGAGAATCTTCGGCGCCGTGCGTGAAAGATCAAAATGGAGAATAAGGACGAACTCTGAATTAGAAACACTCTATAACAGTCCATCCATTCTGAATGTTATAAAAGCGGGACGTCTAAGATGGCTAGGACATGTGGAGCCGATGGGAGACGTAAGAGTGCCGAAAAAGGTCCTGAAAACCAAACCTGAGGGATGCCGATCGCTCGGAAGACCGAGGAAGAGGTGGATGGATGACGTCGCAGCCGACCTCCGGAAACTCGGTGTTCGCAACTGGAAGGCAAAGGCGTCAAATCGGGACAGATGGAGATCTGACGTTGTTGTGGCGGCCAAGGTTCACCAAGGACTGTAGAGCCGATGATGATGATGATGATGAACGTGCTAATCTCGTGTATTACCCTTCACGTCTCGGAACGGAGGAAATGGTAGTTAGTGAAACAGTAGCGGTTTGAATTCCGGAGGTCTTGACGTTGCTTATGACCGATAACTAACACTCATCACATGAAAATCTTATTCGACTTCTATACTGATTTTTCTGACACCACCATTAACACGTAACCGGGATTTATGAGGGAAAAACCTTGCCAAACTGGATTTTCTTTAACATTTTCGATAATACGTTGTGCTGCTCTCGTAATTTTTGCAAAGATGAAAGTTCCATGGTACTGTGGCACTCTTGTGTGATCTGGCGCTGTCGACACAAAGGACGTAATCCAAATCGTTTTGGGGGAAAATAATAGTTGATGTTTTGCTCACTATGATGACTATTGTTAGGATACAACCGATTTCCCTAATACTGCATTCCGTGGTAGTTTATGAGACTATTTGGTCTAGCTGTTTACTCTCAACCATAGACGGGTTTGTTAGCTTATCGAAATGACTGTTTCTTAACACTCATAAGTTATCAGTCGAGTCTCAGAGGTTGCAAGAGTTATCATGCAAGAGCCTGGGCACTCGCTCAGCATCCATGGAACCCAGACCTGTCAAGGTACAATAGATTGTTTAGCCAGTCTCCTGGTGGGAAGCTATTGCCAGGCGGAGGTATAACCCTGGGGAATCCGTACCATCTGGGAGGAGCTCTTAATCTGATTCCTCACCCGATATAACTATTTACTTTGGTGGCAACTTTCAAAGGGATGGATAAACTGTGACCACGTTTGTTTGTCACAACCTTCTTCGCAAACTGAGCGAAACGGTTATAAGCTTGCTGCTCTCCCACTAACCACCGCTCGTTGTCGTAGGAAGAGCACGCGGTTTCTTGTTTCCTCTCCTCTGGAGGCGCAAGTCGTGCAGGATGGAGTCTTTTGGAGAAATGAGGCGATGCCACCATGTCCCATGAGCGACTGGCTTGTCTAGTGGCCTGGCTCAACCTGTTTCTCCTAAGACGTTCATGGTTGCTGGGAAACAACTCGTACGAGCCACGTCCTTCGACTGGGATTCTCATCTCTAATACCATTTATCTAATGGCCACTCATCTAACGCGGAACATTTTCGTTCTGTAGAGTGGTCTATACGGGGTTCATTCCAGAAAGGGGGGAGGGAACTGACTTTTCATTCTCCGCTTGTCCACCCTGCACTCAATGGCCAAGCCAACCAGTGATCACTTGGAGTGTTTCAGTGGGTGGTCTCTTGGAGGCCTTGGTGATCCACATTAGTGCATCCTCCCTGGAATCATGCCAGTACAGTTTTACCTCCCACGACGGGGCAGTTGCCAATCCCGCATAAGTAAATGGCCTTGTACACCAGGATTGTGTCGCGGGGAGACACCTGAAGTACCCTAGCTAATTGCTTACTCATATTCATTCCTGCAAGTCCTTGACTTGCTTCCCAAGAAGAAGCCTGTGGCCGGTACTTTTTCCTTTAAACGGATAAATTGGGGGTTTCACTGAGCCACCTGCAGTCTGGCGTGCTCGTACCATTGGATGACAGTTCAAAGGACTGGATGGGTATCCACATACGTGTATTGCTCACATTCAGTCCTCTTGGCGCTTCTGAGAAGACCTTCGAAGCCTTTCAGGTTCTCCTTCTCTATAGTTGTCGTTCAGTTACTGTGGAAATTTACATAACGTTTAAAAAAACACGATTTCTGGCACATTTTGGTTATCTTCGATCAAAGGACTGTCAGAAAAACGTTTAGCGATAACAGTACGGAGTGATTAAGACGTCCCTTGAGTTAAAGCGATAAACTCGGGAGTCGTTTCGCCGACAACAGTTAAACAACAGAAACTCACCTTTTTTGGTCAGGAAGATTATTTTACACCCCCCGCCCCTTAAAAATGGATACTTTACGTTTCAAGACATCTGGATTCCAAATCTGCAATCTCTCTCTAATGTAGCCTAAAAAGTCCGTTCTTCCGCACCTAAATCCCTTTTGGTATCTAGTTGTGCCGGCCTGCTCTGCTATCCGATTGGACGAAGCCCATGGTTGTTATGGGCAAAAAACGGTTTAAAAAATTATTATGTATTATTTCGGTTTTATCATGAATACGCTTTGTTTAATATCGTTTCCTACATATTTTTAGGCGCTACGGCGAATGGTAAAAGGTGTACGACTGCGTCTAGTCCGAAAATTGTGAAATGACAGTATAGTGAGCCGAAGTCTACTAATTGAAAGAACTTGCGGGACAATAACTACAGCGAAGGTTTCATCATCTGCACTCCACCCCTCCTGTCTCATTAAAACCTGCCTTCGGGCGCCTGAAATATGTATAGTGTTCGCCGTTGCATTGTAGTCAGGTCATGTTTCGCATGATTCACTGGTATTTTTCGATGCTGAATCGAATGGAATGGGTCTCGGAAGTGCGATACTACGTCAAACTGTGCAAGATAATAAGAAACCGTTGTGTAATAAATTGCAGCGTTTGGGTTATTATTCATTCTGAATGTTAAAATGTTTATGCTATGTTTTCAGTCAGGACAAATTTCTTACAACCCCCACTCAAAATTTGAAACTTCACGTTTCGAAACATGGAGATTCTAAATCTGCAATGTCCGTCCGCCGTCCGCCGTTTTGTGTCTTTAACGTGGAATAAAAAATAAAAAAACAGATAATTAATGAGGTTGTAGACACGAATTTTTGAAGTGGATAGTAATCACTTTTGTGGAGTTGTTGGGTAATAACTGTTAGAACTGGGAGTAAGCGAAACGGGCGTAGTTGAAATTCAGGTATTTCATGAGCGTTTTTAAACACCCACCCTTTAGGTATTGGATTGGACTACAATACCAATTTTTTTTAGCATTCTACTAACATTCCAGCGGAGTTTATAAGGAAAAAACTGCGCTAAAAACGCTTTTGGTCGAAAATTTTGATAATTTATTGTGCTGCTCTAGTCATTTTCCCACAAATGGGAATTTTATGGTATAATTGTCTTATTGAGAGCTATCAACATAAATAATTTAATCAAAATCGTTAGAGCCATTTTTGAGAAACAAAATTTGGTGATTTGATCACTATGATAACTATAGTTAACTTTCGATGGATTTTGCCCATTCCCTTGATTTGGCGTCCCATCGTAACCTGTAGGCTAGACATCAAGTTTCAGCTGATTTGGTACGGTTGTTTTATCTATAAACCGCGCTAAAATCGATTTCGTCGAATATTTTGGTAATTTATTGTGCTGCTCTCGTCATTTTCCCACAAATGGGAATTTTATGGTATAGTTGTCTCATTGAGAGCTACCAATAGAAAAAATTTAATCAAAATCGTTAGAACCGTTTTTGAGAAATAAAATATTTGGTGTTTTGATCACTATGATAACTATAGTTAAATTTCGGTGGATTTTGTTCATTCCCCTTTTTTGGCGTCCCATGGTGACTTGCGGACGAGATATGAAGTTTGAGGTGATTTGGCACGGTGGTTTTCTCTAAAAATCGTTCACAGACACACATACACACAGACCATTTTCCCAAATAGTGTTTTTCGGACTCAACAAAACGCAGTATAATACGCCGTGTTTCGTATCGTTTTCAAGGTAATAGTACATCCTGGGTCGAATGGAATGAGTATCAGACGCCTACAACTGCGGCGTGAAGTGAAATTACAGTAATTATAGTGAGCCAAAGTCAACTAATTGAAAGAACTCGCGGGAACTACCGCGGAAGTCAACGTTTCGTCGTTAGTACTCTCTCCCTCCCGTCCTATCAAAACCACCCGCCCGCTCGACTCGCAACGTGGTGCCAATTGCCTACAAGGACATACGGGCGCCTGGAATGTTTAGTTTTCGTCTGTTTGTTGTAGTCAGGTCATGTTTCGTATGGTTTACTAGTATTTTTCGATGCTGAATCGAATGGGGTCTCGGAGCAGTAATACTAGGCCAAGCTGTTCATGAGAATGATAAGCCGTTGTGTAATAATTTGCAGCGTTTGTTAGATTGCAATACTTTCTTTTCGCTGTGGATAGCAGTAAAATTTGCGAGAAAATGGGTGTTCCAATTGAGCACTTTTTTTCTTTACTGTGATCTGCCAAGGTGATGTGGTGCAAATTGAAGGGTGTGAGCAGTTTCAATCAGTGATAAAGTAGGGTGGGGGGGCACGCACTGAAAATGAGGGAGGGGGGGATATGAGATTCAGGGGTATTTGCATGATTCTCTCACCCAACTAGTTGGTTCACAACACTTCACCGACAGTGCCCTTAGTTGAGGTGTTGCTGCGATGGATAGAACTTTAACCTTTTGTTTCTAACTTTTCCCGCGCTCACATCACGTAAACTCGGTTCTCTCTCTCTTTCTACGTGGCAGCTTTTCAATGGTACTGCACCACTTGACCACCTGACTCCAAATGAATGAGGACCCTTCTACCAATAATCACTAATTAGGTATCAAAGGTCCTCCACAAGTGGGATCGCTGACTACTACTACTGCTGAGGGTGTCTCGATAAAAGCCACGTGGTTCAAATGAGACTAACAACTCGCAGCTCATGTTTGAGCGACTTGAACGCGATTTTATTGTGTCATCAGTGAGCATTAACGATGTTACTCTCCCGGCTTCCGCTCGCATGTTTGCATTATAAACTCGAACGTAACTGCTAACACGCACTACTATCATAGCGAGCGATGTCCCAAGATATGGCAGTAAAGTTACCTCCTTCGCACTCCACATTTGAACTCATCGATGTCCTTCATATTCGTCCTGGGCAGGTGTTCTGTGGAATATAAAACATGGGAGAGAGGGAAGTGGAATGATTTTCAAAAATTCAACGCTCGAAATATTTAAATTAGTCGTTCACATTGTCGACCGAATAAAGTAGTTCTGAGTCCAGTGAATCGGATGACTGCTCCCGCAACGCTGCCCGTTTTCCATTTCCCGTTCATCTCCTCTCTTATTCTAGATTCTCTTAATTGTTTTCCTGCTGGCTCCCTTTATTTCCTCGTATGTTTTCACAATGTCGGAAATAACTGTAACTTGCCGCTAAGTAAACTCGAAAATATTGAGAAACTACGTCTTGATTCGGTTTCAGCTGGAAACTGGTGGTACGCAGAAGAAATCCAGTTGAAATACGAGATTCGAGGGCGGACTGGAATTGTTCCATTCAGCAATCACGAGTCGTCAAACGAGTTCGGTGCTCAAATCCCCGTCGAAGGCTCTCGCTCACTCCTCCTCTTCAGAGGAGCACGGAACCGCTTTGAATCATCATGTCAGCCCAGGAGGTTTGTAGCTCATTCATATTTTCTTATATTTTGGTATATTGGTAACAAAACCTAACGAAACGATCGGAAACGTCGCCCTGAATGAAGTACGTCGCAATGTGACCGGATTTAATCGAGCTAAAACATTTTTTAAATTTTCTTCTGAGGCATAACATTTGCTATCAATCCAAAACACAATTATGCAAGAAAGGTTGTATTTATACAAGCTGGCCCGGTGAACCTCGTTTTACCACGTTAATTATTTTTAGTGGTGAAATAAACTTATGAGTTTAATTATGTTTACTTATCCCAAAATGTTTTTTACTTTCCTTGGCTCTACAAAGTAGAAAGGAAAGTTATGTAATCGGCAGAAAAAAAAAAAATTGGTGTTTTCTTCAGACCTTTACGCTTCAGACCCTCCTGAGTCCGAAAAACACTATTTGGGAAAATGGTCTGTGTGTATGTGTGTGTGAACGATTTTTAGAAAAAACCACCGTACCAAATCAGCTCAAACTTGATATCACGCCCGCAGGCCTCCATGGGACGCCAAAATAAGAGTTTGGAGAAAACCCACCGAAAGTTAACTATAGTTATCATAGTGATCTGTTCACAACATACCGGGGTAGCCAACCCTAATTTCTCTTGAATGAAAAAGTGGACTGTATTTTCAAACACCCCGGATCCGATCAAAATTAGTTCCTTCCCCTTGTCTGTAACTGGCGTCCGCCGATGCCGAGACCTCGCCGACCTGAAAGGAAACAAATGCAGGAACGGAAAAATAGGAACTTGAGGGACTCACCTTAAGAACGTGACAGAAGCTTTTCCCCGGCCGGGAAACACAGGACTTAGCTAGGAGAACCACTTCGTCGCGTCACAACTACACTTAGCAGGAAGCTCCACAAAAGGGGGTAAAGATGATTAATATATCGCTATTTACACGTCAAAAAAATAACTCCGTCTCGATCGACCGCTCGATGTTAAGTAATAGGTGAGAAGGAAAGGATGGTGGTCTGTGGGAGGTGAGGCGGACACCTGGAGGGGAAAACGATAAGGACCGGCCGGCCCCAGGGCGAAATCCGGCGGGAAGCAGTTTACGTTTCCAACATACCCCCCACCTCAAAATTGGAATTTTGAATACCAAACGAAAATAAAGACCCCGCGCCAAATAACAAAAAATCTCTTTCAGTCACCTGATGAAGCAATTAATTTAGGAGTAGTACTAAATACAAAGTGGTCTAGTGAGGAAAAAGGTAAAAAGGAGAAAATAAATCCACATACTCGTACTTGTTGGGGAAAAGGAAAACAAAAAGTGTGACTCACTGAGTCGGTAGTGCGACCACTTTACTTGTGGGACGCATTTCTATTTTTCCAGATGGAGTACGAAGACGTACCACGCGTACCACTCCATCTGCCCCTGGCAAAACTTCGACAACTCTGCCCATCGGCCACTCTGCTGGGGAGAAACCAGGTTTCTTGTACATTACAAGATCCCCAACCTGCAAAGGTACGGACATGCCAAACCATTTAGGGCGCTGTATTTGAGAGTGCAAATACTCTGCGCTCCATCGATCCCAGAAAATGAGTGACGCCAAATGGGAATCCCGCGGGACTAGAAGTGGGTGCTTAGAGATGAAGGGAAAATCATACCTCCCGATTCTACCCCCACCCTGACAAAACCTAGGGGGTCAGGAATGGCGACAGCATCTTGAATCTCTTTGAAAGTGGTATTTGCCCTCTCCTCATTTGATCAATCTCTTTGGTAAAGTAGTGAGCTTGAACGGTCTTAACCAGAAACTCAAGTGCTTCTTGGTACTCTTCCACGCTGACAGGACCCCTAAAGTGAGGGAAAAATCAGTCCCACTAGCCTTCATCCTCAGAATGCAGAGAAATCTGCAAACGTAAGTCAATACACGCAAGCACCGAAATAATGGAGAGAAACGTTCAATGAATTTCACCATGTCTGAGGCTCCACTTACATACCAAAGCAAACCTGGAATGACTCTTGGATTCCGGAATTTCACACATATCCAGGTCTGGTAGGTCAGGCCAGAGGATTCACTCTCTTTTAGAAAGGTGGTCCAAACCACCACAAACTGTGGTCTTCCAGCTGAGAGGGTGACAGCCCTCTGCTTGCACAATCAGCTGGGTTATACTCCCCCCTCACATGCATCCAACGAGCAGTAGGACAGGATTCATTTAGCTGCATGACCCGATTGGCTACAAATGTTTTGCAAACTATAGACCGGGGTTTTTATCCACTTCAAAACTGTAGTGGAATCCGTAAAACAAATCACATCTTTAATAGACAGGAGGAGGATAGAGTGGTGTACTCCGAATCAGCCTTGAGAGTAAACACGCAGCTCCAAGTTCAAGACGCTTGGAATAGTCCATGATTTTAAGGGAGCTACTCTAGTCTTGGACTTGAGCAAATGGACAGATATTGAATCCTGTAACTCGGCACGTAGATAAATGACAGCCGCCATCCCGAGTTCACTGGCGTCGGAAAAGCCTACAAGCTTGAGACTTAACGCATGGTCTGCCCTAATCCATCGAGGGATAGCCAAATTCTCTAAGCAGGGTAATTCCTTTATTATTTGCTGCCATCTAGTCTCAAGATTTACAGGCAATGGATCGTCCCAATCTACCCCAGCAACCCACAAGCGCTGGAGAAACGACTTCATCTCGAATATTACTGGTGCCAGATACCCGTTATAATCGTAAATTCGAGCCACCTGGGACAGAATAGTACGCTTCGTAGGGGTTCAGAGGAAACATTAATGCTGTACTTGAAAACATCACTTTTAGTGTCCCAACCCAGCCCAAGAACCTTTACACTTACATTTGGATTCTGGGAAGGAAGCTCAGTCACTTGGTCGGTAATGTCGTTGACTAACTCACACGAATTACTCACCCATTTTCCCAATTCGAAGCAACCTCCTTTAACAGTGAAATTATCTCATCTCTGAGACCAACGGCTTCCGAAACCGTCCTAGCACCGGTTAAACAGTCGTCCATAAAAATGGATTCCGTTAACGCCTGTGCCGCCTTGGGCCATTTATGACCATCCTCGACAACTAACTGCCGTATTGTCTGTTGGGCCAAAAAGGGCTACACGAAATCCCAAATGTTACAGTAGCGAGTTCGTATTCCTTCACCTTTGAAGACGGCGAGTCACTCCAAAAAACGCGCTGGTAGATGCGATCCTCTGGATGAATCTTTATCATCCGGTACATTTTTTTTATATCGCAACCGAAGGCAACTTTATGGACCCGAAAGAGGGATATCACTTGTCCTATGTCTCGCTGCAGCTTAGGCCCAGGCAACAAAAATGAATTCAGACTCCGTCCGCAGGAGTCCAATTCTGCCGGAGAAAAGACTACCCTAACCGTTTGTCCTGAGGGACCGATCTTTGACACTCCATGATGAGTCATTATGTAGGAAGCTGGACTCGACGCCAGACACATGTGTCCCGCTCAAGTATTCCGTGAAATTGTCTGCATACAATCGTTGATATTGCGAATCTCGTGCAAACTTCTGCTCAAGCCGCTCTAAACGACGGAGAGCCAAGGCACGAGTTGAACCCAATTGGGGTCCGCTTTACCCCCACGAAAATGAGTCTCACTGTAAATTCTCCACTGTAGGGGTCCTGAGAGTATGTCTCCGCAAAATGCTGAAAACAATATTCATCTTCGGAGCTAATGGAATTGGGTCAAAAACTTCCTCCTCTCCCAAAAGGATTTTATTATCTCATCCGTGCTCTCGGAGACACTCAACAAGGAGGGCTGAGGTGAAACACCCTGAAAGCGGAACTGAACCCATCAAATCCAACCCAACTTGGAATTCATGGCGGAAGGTCTCCCTTTTATGTACTGAGGTTCCCTAGAAAAATGTCAAAATAATTTTGAACCCCAATAATAGATCCACCGGAGCCGGCTTTCCGAATTCCGGGTCCGCAAGAACCAAATTTGAAATTTGGGATGGTAAGGAGACGAGATTTTTACAGTGGGTAAGTCAGATGTAATCTTGGATACCACAGCCAATTCTACCGTCATCTGAAAATTGTCATTGAAATGTGGAGATATTGGTGTTTTAACCCAGGCCCTGAGGAAAAAGGAGGCTGTGTTACCTATCCCACTGATTTTATAGGACATTTGCTACGGGGCAATTTCAACTGGGACGCCAAATGAGTGGTAATGAAATTTACCGAACTCCCTGATCTAAAATGAGCCGTGCCCTGATGCCACCGGCCATCAGCTGCCTGAATACGCACCAAAGCTGTTCCCAGCAATCCAACCTCATTTCTGACAACCGTTGTCAGAGAATGACAGGAAGTACCTTGGACAGATGGGGATGGGAAATCTCTTTCCGGTATTTTGACGCAGGTGCAGAATGTTCGGGAGAGTTACTGACCGCCGAACTTTCCTCGATTACGTTGCCCGCAGTATGTAGAATAGTATGATGCCGACGGTCACACATCTGACATCTACTTTGATGGCGACAATTATTTGCCATGTGCGAATTTAAACAAATGAAGCACCTTTTATGCCGCCTAACGAGCCTTTTACGCTCTTCAACGGTAGCCTTCAGCAGGTCTGGACACTTGGAAAAATGGTGCTCCTGCGGGCACAAGGGACACCTAAGTAGTACTTGGGAAGAGGGTGGTTTTTGGGTGACCGTTAATACCCGCCGGGTAGTATCCCCTTTCTTTTTGGTGGAAATAGGGGTATGTGGGAAGCTGGAATCCAAGGGCAACTCATCAACTCTGCAATGTTTCCTGATCCCGGAGATAACGCAGTAAACTACCAGGTAGATACCCAAATCGCTCTCATTATCTAGCCACCCGTTCCTCAAAACCCCGTGTGGGCGTCCAACAATTTGAGCGTCCAGAACAATAAATAAAATCCGCCAAATTGGGAAGCTCCAAATCGGCAATGCACGTCACTGTCGCTTGCACCTTATCGACAAACCGCATAAATTCGTGTGGAGACCTCTTTTATAGGTTCCAGGGAAAAATAATATTTAAATAGTGCGTTGCCAGCAGCCTCTTTTGGCTATACGTTCGCACGAGTAAATCGTAACAGGTCATATAATTAGCAGGGCAAATGGAGCGGTCTGCGCCAGACTTAAAGCCGAGTCTGTGAGACAACTCAATAAATAACTAAATTTTTCAATGTCCGATAGGTAGGTGACTTTATGAATGAGAGCGTCATACAACGCAATAAAACCTGGGAAATCTATAATACGTCCACCGAATGGAGGAATCACAATTTTGGAAGGGAAACTCTAGAGTTCGTGACTCCCCCTGCCGCAGAATTTGTATTAGAAAGAGGCGCGCTATTGGCGGCCGAATGCTGCAGGGACCCGGAAAGATTGTCGGCCGAAGTTTTATTTGGAACATACTGTTCCATCGCCGCCAAAATTTCGTAATACATTTCGTCTGCCCGCGTATTTAAGGCTTCCGTATCAGTCTTAAATTCCGGAAATTCGACGCCTATAACGCTCAATGCCTCCAACACATCCTCCAATGTCTCGCGCTCGCTCAATCCTCTCCGCTCGGACCCGAAAGACGTTGAGTTTACTCGGTAAGTCTTTTATCAGATCGTAACAAGTCTGAATTACAAGCCAAGATCGCTGTTTACGATCTGTGAGTTTTGCGAAGTTTTGTTTGTCCTTCACAGAGGGCGACGGCAGATCTGCCTCCTTATTTGCCATAGATTATGAGCAACCTTACGAGATAAGGCAACAAATTAGAGCCGAAATAATAAACGTGAACACGCTAAACGAGGATTGGGACAAGTAGTGATTGGAATGGACAAAAGGATGATTTATGGTACAGAGATCACTTGAAAATGTAACTACAAGTAGACTGAATTCTCTTGCTTCCGCAAGATTGAACACTTTAACCCAATTAACACGATCGAGACTGCTAGTTCGAATCAACTGATTCCAAAAAAATTATAGTTCACAATTATGAACACTACCGTGTAAAAAAATGAAAAACGCCGAAAACAAAAATTCCAATTGGTATTTTAGAAGTTGAAACTTACGATCCCAAGTGATCGCGAAACTAAATATCCAACTCAACTTCGATATTACCACAAAAAACGGAATTAGCAAAAAAGATATCCGGACCAACGGATGACCACGAAAATAGGGGTTGGTTATGTTCACAACATACCGGGGTAGCCAACCCTAATTTCTCTTGAATGAAAAAGTGGACTGTATTTTCAAACACCCCGGATCCGATCAAAATTAGTTCCTTCCCCCTTGTCTGTAAACTATGCCTCCGCCGATGCCGAGACCTCGCCGACCTGAAAAGGAAACAAATGCAGGAACGGAAAAATAGGAACTTGTGGACCTCACCTTTACGAACGTGACAGCAGCTTTTCCCCGGCCCGGAAGCACGCGACTTAGCTAGGAGAACCACTTCGTCGCGTCACAACTACACTTAGCGGAAGCTCCACAAAAAGGGGGGGTAAAAGATGATTAATATATCGCTATTTACACGTCAAAAAAATAACTCCGTCTCGATCGACCGCTCGATGTTAAGTAATAGGTGAGAAGGAAAGGATGGTGGTCTGTGGGAGGTGAGGCGGACACCTGGAGGGGAAAACGATAAGGACCGGCCGGCCCCAGGGCGAATCGGCGGGAAGCAGTTTACGTTTCCAACATGATCAAAACACCAAATATTTTTTTTCTCAAAAACGGCTCTAACGATTTCGATTAAATTGTTTATATTGATACCTCCCAGTAAGGCAATTATGCCTTTAAATTCCCATTCGTGGGAAAATGACGAGAGCAGCACAATAAATTATCAAAATTTTCGACGAAATCGATTTTAGCGCGGTTTTCAGAGAAAACAACCGTACCAAATCAGCTCAAACTTGATATCACGCCCGCAGGCCTCCATGGGACGCAAAAATAAGGGTTTGGGCAAAATCCATCGAAAGTTAACTATAGTTATCATAGTGATCAAAACACCAAATTATTTTTCTCAAAACGGCTCTAACGATTTTGATTAAATTTTTTATATAGATAGCTCTTGATAAGATAATCTTACCATAAAATTTCCATTTGTGGGAAAATGACGAGAGCAGCACAATAAATTATCAACATTTTCGACGAAAAGCGTTTTTGCCGCAGTTTTTTACTTTCCGCTACCCGAAGGGAAGGAAAGCATAGTAATCGGCCCAAAAAAAAAATTTGGGTTTTCTTCAGATCTTTACGTTTCAGACCCTACTGAGTCTAAAAAACCTAATTTCGGCGCGTGGTCCGTGTGTGTGTGTCTGTAGTTGGATTTGCGGGAGAACGGCTGAACCGATTGAGCTGGTTCTTTTTTGTTTTGTTCGTTATTTTTTGTAGACACCAAAATAAGGTTATGGACGATTTCGGCCGATGGAAAGGGGGGGTGGGGGACGAAAATGTACCAAAAACTAGGGTTTTTCGCATTTTTTTCGAAAACGGTTCTAACGATTTTGATTAAACTTTCAAATTATCTTCTCCTAATCAATACCTAACTTTTGTTTTCCATACATATCTGCATGAACTGAGATTTAAGCCCACGAAGCAAAAATAGGTTTTTTACGCTTTTTGGCAAAACGGCTTCAGCGATTTTCACCAAACTCACAGGATGTTTTCAAATAGTTAATACCTACATATTTCTCTCAATAAATGTTCCTCTGACAGTCCATTGAACAGAGATAAAAATTAAAATGTGTCGAAAATAACGTTTTTTCGAACATTTCCGTGAATTTCAAGGTAACTTCTTCACGAGATGTGATAAATTCTAATGGAGTGTCTTTTAATCATCTATACCAACATTTCGTTCTCCATAAGTATTTCTGTATGTATATGTTGAACGGAGATAGAAGCCAAGTTAACGCAGAAAAGGAGATTTGTCGAATATTAATTTATCGGTATTCCAATTTTCTAAAAAACGGCTCTAACGATTTCGATCAAACTTACGGAGTACTTTCAACTAACTAGTACGTACATTTTCCTCTCGAAAAATGTTCCTGTAAAAATGCGTTGAACGAAGATATAGCGCCCGCATATGTAGCTGGTCTTAGAACTTAAAGGGGTGGCGGAAAGTTGTGTGTTGCTACGCACTAGATATTTTTTCCCTAGTGCCGACTTAACGGCCAGAAGATGGTGTCTTTACATCGAAAGCGCTCGCCCACAGTATCTCATCAGCCGGAGAAGACGGACTCAACAAACAGTTACGTTAACTTTTGTAATTTACCTACTGGCGGAACGAACCTAATTGCTTTAATGGGTGACAAATAGTTGACGTTTTATTTTCAGATCTCCTGAATATACACATAAGTTGTCGTAAGAATAGGTTCAAACGTTTTGGAGGAGTTTTGTTACAAACACTGTGGGCATTTTATATATTAGATACGTATAAAAAACGTTGCAAATTATTAAACAACGGTTTATCATTCTTTTTCCATCAAACGTCAAAATATATCAAGAATATAATACGGATATACCAACAATCCGCGGAATAACGTTCGACGAGCACCTCTGAGACCCATGCCATTCGGTTGAGTATCGATAAATACTGGTATATGATACGAAACACGACCTAACTACAACGGAACGACGATAAATGACATCTATGAGACGCAAGGCAATCGGCGCAATGTGAAATGAGACGGGTGGCAGGCCGGGGAAAAACGATAACTTTCGCTACATTGCCCCGCGAGTTCCTGCGAGTAGCATAACTTCCCTCACTGTTTTCAAACGGAAACGATACCGCGCATGACGTCAATTCAATAGAACTGCCAAAATTTGAGTCGTACGAAAATATTGCCTAGACGGCGGACGGACATTGCGTCTTCATGCCTTGCTACGATAAGTATCAAATTTTAAGTGTAGCGGGGGGGGGGGGGGTCACACATTTTCTGAGCAACCAGGAGCCCAGGCCCAAGCACGGAGTGGGGCACGGCTCGCAGACGGATGGCTGGACAACCAACCCACCAGCCTGATAATGAGCAAATGTACAGGTCCGAGGTTTCTAACCGTATATCTATCGCCTGGCAGCACGGATATCCCTCGAAAGGGTCCCGTATAGGCAGGATCCCATTTAACAATTCTTTCCCCAGCAGCGCCAAACTACCGATGTTCTCTTCTGCCGTCGCTTTACCTCGATCAAACAATTCTTTGCTGCGAGAAGCTCGCTCTAAGTGTTTTCCCATTCAATAGGATACAAAATACTAAGGGGCAGTTCATACGGGCTGAACAGGTGTATTACGATGAATGTTAATATTGTTTTGTTTTTAATGTTACAGATAGCTGAAAGGCAGACAGACAGACTTTGGCTGCTGCGGCCTCAGCTTCTCGTCAATATATGAAGGACAAGGGCTACCAATAGTGATTCTGGACTGGTTTGGTGCGGGTAGCTACGTCATCATTTGATCCCTGCAGGTTCACGTTTCAATACGCTCTGATGAGCACGCTGTTCCATCTCGTCGTTATGCTGTTCCGTCTCACTTTACCGACATCCGGAATGTGGCACATGCTTGCAGTATTTCTTGCAAGAGAAGAGGAAGTAGGAGGAGTGAGGTATCAGATCAGACAAGTTCATTGAAAACGTCTAGCCCTGAGCAGAGATAAGGCACAGTAACGCGAACTCTTTCCGCATTCAATTCCGGAGAAGCCATAGGTGATTTATACGTTTATCATCGCGCTACGGGCTGGCCCAGGGAGAACAATTGCTTGCAGGTACTCCAAACTGGAACTTCAATAAAAAAAAAGCTCCTAGAAAATGAGGACCTCTGAGGGATTGAAGGTGTGTGACCGCAACTGCCGAAATTCTAGTTCTGATTGAGCACTGTACGTTCAAGTTCCACTTTGATGGACCACCTTCGAGGCCCCAAAGCCCGAGCTGCACTGTAACAACACTTTGGCGTGGTGGTGGAGCTTGATGATTGACGCTGCTTAGGAACAAGGCAGTTCACACATCACAGCCAAGCACACAGGAGTACATATAACAATTTCAGCCAACACCTTCATTCCTTGAAAGTCACTACAGGTGCAACGTGAACGAGCGGAGAGTAAAAAGGGAGCTTCCTTCACTTTAGGCTGAACTCCTCTGTAGACTATAATCCAAACTTGCTGCACTAAATGAATGATTACATAAACTGCGAGCGACATCCGCAACCATCTCAAAGTGACGTGACACGTATGCGTTTTTTGTCGAACAACCATGAAGGTCTTAGGAGAAAGTTGGAGAGCCAGAGACTTATGGGGTGTACTGCCTTCAATGCGTAGTTACACTTCATTCCTCTCAAGAAACCAGTTGCTGCTCGACTGCAGTTCCTACGACAGTGAGCGACAGTTGTTGAATGAGCGGCCAAACCTTCCAGCCTTACAGGCAACAGTGCTTCACCGAGAGATCGGCTAAATGACAACTCGTACCTTCACCTCTGACTGGGCTCTTGCATGATAGCTAACTGCACCCTCCATGGCATGCGACTGATATAACTCTCTTATGAGTATGAAGGAACTGTTGTTTCGATAAGGAAACAGACCTTCACACATTATGGTGGCGCAACTTTGTTTCTTTATCAGCATCCACTTGAATGGGTTCGATATGCTGACTACAGTTCGACATACGCTGTGACGACAGTTACAGTTCAGCAGTCGAGGATGTCTGTGGGAGTTCCAACCGGGTGGCCGCTACCTCCCTCAGACCCTGCAGTTTAAAAACGAAGGAAGGGATGGAATTTCTACATTCCAACGACTCCAACATCACGATGTCTGCACAGCAAGAGCATTTTCCAGCATTACCCTGGGTAGGAGTTGGATTGTTCCGTTCTACCAAACTTCCCTGCGAACGCAACCCCCTGCTGTGGCCCTAACCCACAATGCACTAGCGCAAGGCCGCGATCTGGGCATTCCCGTGGTACCATTTTGGGTCTAACAAACCTTAAAGCTAGAATGGTCACAGGCCCGCCCCATCATTCGATGGCACCTACGGCTTTTCCTCATCCCAGGGGGATGCGGTTTGGACATGCTGACCTCCCTGGGGTTTGGAAGGGCCCCAGTAAGCTGCTACACAGGGCTCCCCAGCCTCAACCCACCACCTAGGAGCCCATCCGCCGACAAGTGTAATTCGCACATTTACATTGACTACTCACGGAGGTTTGTGCAGTCAGTATCTGTTGTTGTTATTGTGATGGTGGTGTGACACGTCACCTCACGTTTCCTGGTTTGGGAGTTGATTATTAGAAATGGCCTTCACAAAGTTCTGCGAGTCACTTCAAGTAGAGGAGCTTCTTTGCGATTCAGGTTCATGATGACCTTGGTAGGGGATGATGGCATTGGAGGGTGTGGGGTAATGTATGGGGTAGTGTATGTATTGAACGAAGGGATGCAACGTGAAAAACGAACTAGATCTAATAGACAGGTTCCTAGACAGATGACCTAGTGAAAGGCTTGCAGCTCCCCCCACCGCCGCCTCCACCACCACCTCCGCCCCCATGATGCACACGATCAAAGCTCGTTCCTGGAAGGCGGGACGGGAATTGACTAGCGCTACAACTTTGTTGTCCTTGTAGTTGTTGTTGTTGTGGGGTGGTAGTATTAGGAAGGAGGTAGTGGGTGGTGTGGTATGAAGGTCGGTAAACGCGTGTGTAGCGTGGTGGCAGAGGGGGGCGGGGGTGGGAGAGCTAAGGCTCCGACCGCGTCCTCTCAGTTGGCCAAAGTAACAATTGCTAGAATCGATTTTGCGTCAGGAGCGCCCTAGAAAAATTTACATTTTAACATCGTTTGTCGAGGAGAGGCGTGGCCAGTAAAAGGGCCTTACGCTTTCTCTCTCTCCCCTACACGCGCGCCGGAGTTACACATCGATGCACCAATACTCGCACAACGGCCGCTTTCTCTCACTCACCCTCTCTCACTCTTCTCATATATACCCCCCACCATAACTACCGCCACCCGCAGTATCCTCGTCACCCCCACCCCCACCGCTACCGCCCTTCGCTAACCAACCACCCCCCGCCGCTACAATCCACGATACTCTTCTCCCCGCGCTCACCTACCCGCCAACCATCCCCCGCACAAGTCATCGTCCCCTCGACCCCTCGCGGCATCGACAACACTCTTCGCCGCTCGACCACTCGGTCGCCTTCAACCCTTTCGCGTCCTCCTCCCTGCCATTGGCGACCCTCTCTCAATTCCCCCTCTTTCAAACCCCTTTCCGTCACCCCCATCTTCCGTTGCCACCCCTTAGCTCGCCCCTCACCGCCCGACAAGCCATCCCCCATCCCCCTTCTCGGCATCCCTCGCCCTACACCCCTTTACCCACCCAGTCGCCAACAACCCTTTCACCCTCGTATACGAGTACACGCTCTCACACATGCACTCCATCTCCCTCTCTCTCTCTCTCACCCCCTCCCCCCTCATCATCACCCAGCCCGCAACCATTCACCCTTCAACCATACATCGCCCACGCTCGTACTCTTCAACCCTCACTTCCAGGGTTTCCACCCCCTTACCCCCTCCCCTCACCACCCTCACCCAAAAACCCTTCACCATACTCCACCGACTGGGTTCCCTCAGCCTTTCCAAACTCCACAATGCCCTTATCCAAATATGGCTCGGCAGCAAACAAACTCATCCACTTTGGCAATACTCGCCCCTTTCTCTTTCCCTCCGCCACCTGCACCGCCATCGCTTTCCCTGTGCGACCTCTTCCACTTTCACTCGCACCTCTAGCCTCCCCCCCCCACCCCAAGCACAATACAACCCCCCACCACCCTCCACTCGAAACCGCGTGTCTGCCATAAGAAAACATTCCAACTATACTTAACGACTTTCTAAGATCCCTTGCATCAACACAATCATTAAATGGGCCATAAAACGCTTTACTATTGCACCCACTGCACTCCCTTTATTTCCAAATAAAAACGAAGGATTCCTCGGAAAATTTCTGTTGCGGCGCATCACACATCTCTTTAGCTCCAAGTTCATCGAGCTATTTCCTTCACTCTAACAACTAATGGCAATCTGTATTTCGTTCAGTTTATATTGTTTATTGTGTTGCTCCTACTTGTGTCAGTCAGGGCCACTACTGCGTAATCAGTGAACGACTGATTATACAGATACTTCATCGGACTAACGCCTCAAAATTTATTAGGAAAATACGCGACTCAAAATAGGGGTTTTCCGGAATGACTGACAATGTTTTGTGCTGCTCGCTTTATTTTCCCCCGAATGAGCACTTCATGGTGGTGATGTGCTATTTTTAGCAATCAGACGTTTTCCATCAACTGCGTTCACAGATACACGCAGGCCATTTTCCCAAATGATGTTTATCGGACTAAGAGAAGAAAAATATTTGAAGAGAACTCATAAAACAGTTTTCAATCGATTACGCTACTTCGTAGAGCCAAGGGGAGTATAGATCCTCCTTCGGGACGTTCTTTCCCAAAATGCATTATTTCCTTCGTTAATACGGAAACAAAAGTCAACATTCTTACTCCTCAGGCGACAGTTATTTGCTGAAAACCGCGGTAACACTCGCTCTCTGAGTAATTATTATAATATTATACTTTTTGGCACTACGTATTTGGAAGGAATGTTATGCAATGAGCCAGATCTTTGCGTTTCAAGGGCAACTTGAGCACGAAAAGTGCCATTTGAGGAAACGATCTGTGAACGCGATTCACAGAAAACGGCGTAACAAAATCTGCTTGATACTTATCCTACAGAACTCCATGGCACGCTGAAATGAGGGTGTGGCACGAACTTAGTCAAAACAATCTATCGAAATACTTTATTTTGTTTGAAAACGGCTTTTAATTATATTTTTTGTGCGTACAGTAAACAATGATATAACCTAACTAGACATTATGACGAGAGAATACAAGACGAGAACTGAAGAATAAAGTATCAAAAATACCGAAGAAGTTTCAGGGAAACCCAGGGTGGTAGGCCAATTAACTACCAACGCGATGAGAGTTTGATGAATAGAAGCGACCCTAGAAATTCCGGAGTAGGTTCTCACCTACTATCACTATTGGAATTCAACTCGTAAATCTGCTAAAGAGTTTTATAAACGACTTTCTTGCTCGAATGCTCCTAAAGAAGTAGTTTATTACGGAGAACGAATGTTATTAGTACAATGGAGTGGTAACCAACAAAACACGTAATCAATTTTCATTTGAAGCCAAATACTTCCCTCATTGGAGATTTTAAAATGATCCCCAGTTCCTGACAAATTGCCCTGAGTCGAGGCTGGGCAAAAGGCTTCGTCAACACATCGGTCAGTTGAATCTCCGTTGCTATTTTCACAACCGCAATTTCTTTGTTCATAACTTGCTCACGAATAAAAAAATATCTAGTTTTCTAGCAACACACAACTTTCCTTAGCTCTACGCCAATTCACTTTCTACGTGGCTAATTCTATTTAATCGATTCATTTATCACTCAGTCCCTTTGAACTTGGTCAAACTACGCTTTACGGCAGCATGAAGCGGCAGCAATTACAGTTAAAGAATTTATTGTGCTGCTCGTACTCATTGCAGGACCGTTATTGAGCAATTGGTACACAGAAAATCAATGAGGCTGTAAACACAAATTTTTTGGAAAAAGGATAGAGATTACTTTTGCAGAGTTATTGGGTAAACACTTTTAGAACTGGATTCAGGAATTTCTGGAGTGAGCCCCATGTATCTCAGGAGCGGCTCTAAACACTCACCCTTTAGGTATTGGATTGAACTGCAATATCAGTTTTCTTAAACATTCTACCAACATTCCAGCGGAGTTTATAAGGAAAAATCGCGCTAAAAACGCTTTTCGTCGAAAATGTTGATAATTTATTGTGCTGCTCTCGTCATTTTTCCATTGATGCAAATTTCACGGTATGATTGCCATATTGGAAGCTATGAATATAAAAAATTTAATCAAAATCGTTAGAGTCGTTTTTGTGAGAAAAAAATATTTGGTGTTTTAATCACTATGATAACTATAGTTAAGTTAACGTACCTACTGGCGGACACAACCCAATTTCTTTAATAACTATAGTTAACTTTCGGTGGATTTTGTTCAAACCCTTATTTTGGCGTCCCATGATGACCTGCGGGCGAGATATGAAGTTTGAGCTGATTTGGTTCAGTGGTTTCCTCTAAAACCCGTTCACAGGCACACATGCACACACACAGACACACGGACGCACAGACCATTTTCCCAAATAGTGTTTTTTGGACTCAGGGGGGTCTGAAACGTGAAGATCTGAAGAGAACTCAAAATTTTTTTTTCAGCCGATTACATTACTTTCCTTTCTACTTCGTAAAGCCAAGGAAAGTGAAAACATGAAATTATTCTATTTTCCAGATGGGAGAGATGGGAGAAACAACTTAGGTGTACATGAAAGTTATGTGTAATTGTTCATCACGTTAGAATAAATATTGCTCATATTGGCAATGTCATTCCTTTTATTGCACGCTGTTGGGGGATTTGCTTATATATATCATTTCTTTCATTTTACGTATGAAGTGATGACTTTCCCGGTCAAGAATCTTAGTACCGTCATTGATTCAGTGTTCGGCCAGCATGCAGTGTGTGTGGATTGTGTGGATGTCAGATTGGTGGCTCCTAATTCTGGAAATCATGTATTGCTTTGTTATTGCTTTATACACTTCACGACAATCGCCAAATCGGAACACGATGCGGCTGTAGTTTTGGGTGAGAATTCTAGATTTCGGCTCTAACCGTTTTTGAGAAAAAAAATATTTTGTGTTTTGATCACTATGATAACTATAGTTAACTTTCGGTGGATTTTGTTCATACCCGTATTTTGGCGTTCCGTGGTGATCTGCTAGCGAGATATCAAGTTTGAGCTGATTTTATACGGTGGTTTTTTCTTAAAATCGTTCACACACACACACACACAGATCTGTTTCTTTATTTCATGACTGTACCTAAACCCTCGACGAGGGTTATATCAGTCATAGAAGTTGCGGTTTCGCTAATATGCAAGAGGCCGGCCCCTGCAGCATCCACCGAACTCAGACCTGTGGAGGTACGGCAGGTATGTGGTCGTTAGCCAGTCTCACCGTAGAGAGCTGTTGCCCGTGTGTTACCGCGCGGAGGTGACCACCTGAGGAATCCCGTACCATCTGGGAGTAGTTCTTAATCTGGTTCCCTACCTGATCTTACTGTTTACTTGGGTGGCAAGTTTCAAAAGGACTGATCAACTATAACCACGTTTCTTAGCCATTACCTTCTTTGCGAACTTTGCAAAATGGTTATAGGCTTCCTTTGTAGCAGTCAAAGCTGCTAAGTTCGTTTGCCCTCTCAACAACCGTCGCTCACTGTTGTAGAAACTACAGTGGAGCAGCACATGGTTTCTTGTTTCCTCCGCACTGGAGGCACAAGACGTGCATAATGGAGAGTCTTTCAGAGAAAAGAAGTGGAGCCGCGCATTGAAGTCACCATGTCCCGTGAGGAACTGGCTCGTCCAGTGGTCTGGCTCAACCCATTTTCTAGAAAGACGTTCACGGATGTTGGGGAAGAACTCATACGTATCACGTCCCTTTGACGAGGATTCCCATCTCGCTTGCCATTTCTCTAGAGCCCATTCATCGATGGCGGCAAGTTTCTGTTCTGTGGTGAGATCCGCACGGAGTTCAGCCCAAAGCGGGGGAAGCTCCCGTTTCACTCTCCACTTGTCAATCATGCACTCAACAGCCCAATCAACTGGTAACTGACCAGTGATCACCTGGAGTGCCTCCGTTGATACAGTCTTGTAGGCCTTGGTGATCCACAGGAGCGCGGCTCTCTGGGATTGGGCCAATACTCTCTTTGATTGACTGTTAGTTTGCTACCCCAGACAACGGGGCAGTAGCCAATCACACCTAGATATATGGCCTTATACATGAGGATGGTGTCGTGGTAACACACACCCCAAGTGGCCTTAGTAATGGCACGCAGTGAGGCAAACCTTGCAATGGTAGTGCCTTTAAGGGACTGGAGGTGCTGGTTGAAACCCCACCTCTCACCTATATTCACTCCTAAATACTTGACGTGCTTTTCAAGAAGGAGCCTGTGGCCGCCAAAGCGTATTGTGGGTGGATTATTCACTTTCCCCTTCAAGAGGATTAGCTGGGTTTTTTCCTCAGCCACCTGCATCTTGACGTGCTCGCACCATTGGTTGACAGTGCGGAGCACGTGGTGGGTTTTTTCTTCAATTTGGCGGACTGACTCTGCAAAGATCAGGACAGTCAAGTCATCCACATAGGCGTACGGATCGCAGTCAGTCTCCATGAGTTTCCTGAGAAGACCTTCGAAGAAGGCATTCCAGAGTGCTGGTCCAAGGACCGAGCCCTGTGGGCACCTCTTCTCTGAAGAGAACTCAAAAAAATTTTTTCAGCCGATTAAATAACTCTCCTTTCTACTTTGTAGAGCCAAGGAAACTAACTAGTTCGAATATGCTTAGTGCGCCGATTAAAATGGGTTCTGAGACAAACGAATTAGAGCTTCATTGTCAACACGAAGAACCGTGGTTTCCCGGAGAAGCACTAATTCTGATAACAGGCGTTTTAACCAGATGACCTTGCAGCTACTACTTCGGCTTCGTCCTGAATCGGTGTTGGGGGTTTTAAGGTACCTTCAACTATTCTTTCTGCATCCGCTGAGTGAAGCAAAAATCTTGAACTTCCAAGTACTCCAATTGTCCTTTCCTTGAAGAAGAAGAGCAATATTCACTTTGGTCAACTCCATTTCGCTGCTTCTCAGTTCATTTCAACGTTCGTCGGAGATCCTGGGCCCATAACCTATTGAAATTCAACTCGTAAATCTGTTAAGATTTACTAAAAGAATAAACGACTTTCTGGCGCAAATCCTCGCAACGAAGTAGTTTATTCACGTAATTAATTTTGAGCCGACAAAATAGTAGGTTCTCACGTGCTATCACTTCTCACAGCCTTACAGTTATGGCCCGATAATTCGAAACGATACGTTCGAACCTGCTCACGATTCTCCGTAAACAATCCCATGACTTATCCAATAATGGTCGTGACGTGAGTTGGAGCAACGCAATAAATTCCGTAACCTAAAGGGCGGCCTATTTCTACGTTTGATTTGATTAGTTAGAGCTGAGGAAAGTAGTGTGTTGCGTCGTGGCAACATAACTTGAGTGGAACTGTCAGTGTTTTACGAACTCGTAGCGTGCGCTAGTCGTCGCTAATAACTACGATTTTGATTTCTATTGACGTCTATCCTTCGATGAATTTCAAACGTGGAAACGGCACTTCTCTAGAAATACGTTAAATGATTAAATTCGCAGAGTGTAGCTGCATTCTGCGAAATTATTGTACTCGTGGCTGGAAAACGAAATCTCGCGTTCCGCGTCTGTCAATACGTTCGGTCGGAAAAGTGTAGCTAATATTTACATTCATCTCATTACTCCTCTAATGAAACTGTCGGCGAAATATTTTCTCAGTCGCAGTTGAAGTGAGTTCGAGGGCTCTGTGTATTATATTCTGTGCATAAGAGAGATATATTGGTTGAATTTTGTTGGGCGCAACAAGGGGAGAATGAGGTTAGTTAATGGGCGGGGGTGAGGGAGAGGATTGTATTGACTCTGAACGCAGAATTTATGAACGTTCACCGAGGTACGCGGTAGAGAAACAGTTCTGCGGAAAGGATTCTAGGAAACAGGCACGTCACGGGACTGATGTGAGCACAGACGACAGTTAGCACTAAAATGTTTCTGTCCGAGTGATATGGTAGCCCGTAAATCGAAGATTTAGAGGAGCGCAAACAGTCGAGTGACGGAAAGTGAGTGAATGCTGGAGTGGTACAGCCAGGTATTCAATAGTTGGAAGTTTGCTCATTGTGGATACCTTAAATAAAGCAGAGAAACTAACACTACGAGTTTAGACCATGACATTGAAATGGATCTCAGGACTTCCGAAGGATTCAGTGGGAACGAGAAAGCAAACTACCTGGCCAAAGTTGGATCAGCATCACGATTCCACGTACCACAACCATACTCACCAGCCACTGCGATGGCTTTAAGAGAAATATAAGCCAAACTTCATGGAATAGAATGAGTGTGAGATTAACAACATTGGCACCTGGTTCTGGGTTATCTTCCCAGGAGCATGACCATGCTACCAGGCGCGACCACGGGTTGAGGATAGTGGAACGGCCACGGCATTGTCCCCAGGGGCATGCCTGCGGCCAGCTGTGAATATGGTCAGCATGCTGACTGAATAAGCAGCCGCGAACAATGGGCAAAACCCAAGAGATCGCAGAAGAGATCCTGAACAAAGGGCTCAAGGGCAAGCGAATCTACATTTTCTCACACAGCCTTAAAGGCCATTGCAGCCTATAGTTTCAGGTCTAAGCTGGCATGGGAATGCCTCCATGCGCTCAAGCAGCTCGGCGCCCGTAACAGGCTCTCCCTCATTTGGGTGCCGGCTCACAGGAGGCATGAGGGCAATGAAAAGGCTGACCGCCTCGCGAAAAGGGGTACAGAATCCCTACCCATCGGGCCTGAACCACACGTGGGTCTGACGAAAAGTCGCCTAAACCGTCTGGTTGCTCGATGGGAGATACAGGGAAATGGCGCCCATTGGCATCGCCAGCCACGACTAAGACAGGCGAAAAGGCTTGTCACGCCTTCCTGTCAAAGGGCGAAGGCGATGCTGACACTCTCTAGACAAGATCTGAGAGTACTGATAAGCTTCCTCACCGGGCACTGCCCACTCAGATATCACCTCAACAAGATGGGCATCTCGGAGGCGGTGGAATGCAGACTCTGCTGTGAGGAGGACGAGGCAGCAAAGCATATCCTATGTGAATGCCCTGCCTTGGCAGCAAAACGCTTTGAATACTTCGGTCAGGGGACCACTGAACCCCAAACCGTAGCGGACTCTGCGGTGAAGGACATACTCGGCTTCCTAAGGGGGGCGGGTATGTACGACGCCTTCTAAGAAAGGGCCAGCGTCACAATAGGCCCATATGCGGCCGCAGTGACAAAGGGTCCCTTGTCCCACTCGCCCTCGGGTCAAAAAAAAACAAAACAATATTGGCAGTCTCGACTTTCCCAAGACCACCGTCACAGCGAGGTACAAGAGGCCAAAGACCGAATGAACCCTAAATCTGAATAAAACCCAAATAGGTACGGTTCAGAACCAAATTAGAAAGAACGATGTACGAACTGGAGAATGTAGGGCAACCCTCAAATACTGGAGGATTCAGGTGCACGTTTTAAGAGTCAAAGGCAGGTCCCTATAATTTGGGGAAATGGGCCCTTTGAGGCCACGAACTTGGTCACTGGTCCCGCGGCTCTGGCTGGTGGTCTTCTATTTTCTTCTTCTCGAGAAAACCGCAGGAGACGAGAAGTTCCTGTGCCACAGCGTATTGACGGACCACAGGTGCTTGATTTGGGACCATGGAACCCCGAGCGTTGACCCCAGGTTATCTCCTGAACATATGTATTTACATACGAATTGAAGAGCTTCGCAAGCCCTCTCTTATTGGCCCCATTCTCGTAGTATTAAATTGCTGAAATGCACCTGGAAAAATGAACAAAAATCAATCAAATTGATAAATGAAAGAAAAGCGAAATAAAGAAAGGAAGTAATGGCAGAAACGTGTGGGCTTTCTTCAGATCTGAATGTTTCGAAGGCTCCTGACTCCGAAAAATACCATTCAGATAAACGGTCTGAGTGTGTCTGTTTTTTTTTCCCCACGAGGGTCTACGGTACAAAGTCCCTTTGTCACTGCAGCCGCATAGGCCGACACTATCCCTTCCTTGATAGAAGGCGTCGTACATACCCGCCCCCCTTAGGAAGCTGAGTATGTCGTTCGCCGCAGACACCGCTAGGATTTAGGGTTCAATGAGCCCCTGAGAAAAGTGTTCAAAGCGTTTGGCTGACAGGGCAGGGATGAGCTCTGCCGTCTCATCCTCCTTACTGCTCTCCACCGCCTCTGAGATGCTCATCTTGTTGAGGTGATACCTGACTGGGCAGTGTCCAGTGAGGAAGGTATTGGAACTCTCCGATCCTGTCTGGCGAGTGTCAGCATTGCCTTCACCCTTACACAGGAAGGGGTAACAAGCTTTTTCGCCTGTCTTAGTTGTGGCTGGCGATGCCAATGGGCGCTACTTTCCTGTGTCTCCAATCGGACCACCAGACGATTCAGGTAAGTTTTCGTCACACTTCCGTAGGGTTCAGGCCTGATGGGTAGGGATTCCGTACCCCTTTTCGCAAGGCAGTCTTTTCACTGCCCTCATGCCCCCTATGCGCACCAGCCAAGAGAAAGCCTATTACTGGCACCGAGTCGCTTGAGCGCCTCACGACACTCTCCTCATTTCTATTTAATCTGTCCATTGAATTTTTTTTGTTTATTAATTTCCATGTTTTCTAATATGTTCAGTTGCCGTCCTTTGTACCGTTTATGTAGTAATATGGCGCAGTCCTGCATTTTGATAGGTTCGTTTCCAGTTGTCTTGAGGTGGTTGCCAAAATTTGAGTCGTCTTGGTTCCTATTAAGAGATTTAATGTGTTCTGAGTATCAGGTCCGTATTTTTCGTTCTGTCTGTCCCATGTACGCGTTTTTACACGTAATAGTTACTTCACATACCTCTTTTTTGTCGAGTGGGCCTGTTTTTTCAGTCTTTGGAGTTAGTTTGGTTGTTCTAAGTGTGTTGTCCGTACGTAATGCGATTTGTATGTCTTCCTTTCGGAAGATGTTAGTTGTTCCGCATATTTTGGGTCCTGTGCATGTGAATGCGAAGCGTCTTGTCAAAGTCTGTGTATTTTGTGTTTTTGGGTCGTCTTTTCTGGAGTCATTTGTCTTAATAATTTGTTTTGACATTTTTTAGGCGCTGCTAGGCGACTGGCACGACGCAACGAGTCGAACTGGTGGATTGTTGGAGTGTGACGAGAGGCAGAGGGGGAATGGCGCACGGGCCGAAGAGAACATTCGCTATACTCAGGAAAAGTAGACAAAATTGGTAGCCGGGTAGAGGATGATTTGAGTTAAATTGATGACATCCCGGGAGCATTAGAGCAATAAAGCCCTCTCTTCCCATCTTCGCAGGGAACAAGCGTGACGTCATTTCCTTTACCAAACCTTTGCGCCATCTTCGAATTTGTGTGAAGGTCTGAAATAGGTGTCGCAGTCGTGTTTCATAGCCTACTGCTCAAAGTGAAGGGTTGGCGAGTCGTACCATGAGGCACGTGGAGCGACTAATTGGTTATTGAAATATCCATTGCAGAGGCACGCGTGAAAAAGATTCAAAAAATGAAAAATTGTATTATTCTCCCGCACTGTTTGACGCAGTCTCACCTCCGAGACCTATCCCGTTCGATTCAACGTCGTCAAATACTAGTACATGACACTATGACCTGCCCACAACGAAACAACGGAAATTGACATTTTCCAGGCGACACTAAGTAATTGGCGCGACGTGACGAGTCGAGCTGACAGGGGTTTGAAATTAGACGGGAGGCAATAAGCGCAGCCCATGGAACTTTTTAATATTTATATATATATTATATTTAGACTATAATATTAAAAACTTCTCTGTTTTCGATCTAGACGGAGTCTTATGCCTCTGAAACTCGTTCTACGAGGGACGTCCCAAAAGTAAGTTCCGATAATTTGTAAATCCGTGGGAAAATGCCGTAGGGAAAAAATTTCAACGGGGATACTTCGTGTTACATCTGGTGGCAACACTGAATTTTTCTTATGTTGCTATCACTTGTTGCGGCTTACATCATGGCTGCTACACTGAAAACCCCGTCAAATTGTGAAATCCGTTTTTTTGTTTTTGAGAATGTTTCTGTGCCCGAAATTCACCGCAGACTCTCTTCAGCGTATCGAAATGGTCCGTAAGTGGAAGAGAAGTTTCCTGGAAGGGCGGGAAAGTGTGCACGATGAACAGCGAAGTGGGCGCCCTTCCACTTCTCGTGGAGAGGACGCAGTTTCTGCAGTTCGCAAGCTTTTGGAGGAAGATGCGCGCTTTACTCTAAGTGATATTGTCGAGAAAGTGCACAACAAACATCAATTGACTCGTTCTTCAGTACACCGAATCATTAGGGAAGATCTGTGGAAAAAAGTGTTGCTGTTCCACGACAATGCGCATTCAGCAAAAATCACCCAACATACCCCTCATACTCTCCAGACCTTGCACCGAGCGACTTTGTCCTTTTCCCCCTCCTCAAAGTCCACCTGGGCGGAAGAAAGTTTCGTACGAACGCCGAACTCGAAGCCGCGGTCTCGGAATTCTTCCAACAAAATGACGCAGAATGGTACGACAAGGGGTTACGTAAACTGGCACCACGGTACCAAAAATGCATCTATCGGAATGGCGACTACGTCGAAAAATAAAGTAGATCCGTACCTTTAAGAATAATTTTTTTGTTTCAAATTGGTAGAGTTTTTGATTTTTCCCAGCACTTCGGAACTTACTTTTGGGACGTCCCTCGTATTTGTCTCAGCATCGAAAAATGCCTGGAAAGTCATTAAAAATACGACGTAATTGCGATAAAACTGGGAAAGATTTCCCAAATAAAAAATATTTCGTACCAACATCTTAACTGGGTTCAATTTTCAAGGCGAATAGGGGGTGGGAGTTTTTTTTGCGTGCTGGAGACGCCGACCTAATAGTGCAAACTGATTCATCTCAAAGTGGTGGACAGCAAAATGGAAATTATCACCACGGCATTGTAGTCTAGGCTTTTAGTGCTGGCGCAACAGAAGCGCGTGGTGTTCGAAGTGCTGGACGAAAGAACTTAATCCCCTCATGCAGAGCATAAATAGAGCCAGAAGGGTAAACGAGCAGACTCGTGACTCTAAGGCCAGAGAAACATCCCGAACAGCCTTCATCCTAGAGAAGGAGGGCTTCTACAGCACCATCAAAAGCGCTAAAAGAGAAGGCGGGTTTGTGGAAGCGGAAAGCTCTGAGAACTCCTAGGGCAAACGTTACAAGTCCTCTTTGGAAAAGCAAACATAGAGGAGGTTTTAGCCGCGACGCAATCCGCCACAGGCTCGTCCTGTAACATCGAAGGTTCTCTGGAAACGCTCCTTTCGAAAGCCTTCCTCCGCGACCCTGTAGAACTAAACTGGATACATACCGAAGGAGGGCTCTGAGGCAAGTGAGCTTCAGCTTTCTAACGGACGTTCGTAATGTGAAAGTCGAGCGAGAGACGTCTCTTTCAACCGCTTCTCACCTATTCGCACCTTCTAAATAGTAAAAACCCCTTTGCAAAATAAATGTCATCGTCATGTCGAGTAAACGAAACGTCTGAAATCCCTCAATATGCCAATAGTTACGTGATGTAGTTCGTATTAAGTTTGATGTTCGGGCTCGGAGAGTTACGTGACGACGCGAAAGAGATGCCGCGTGCATTTTGATGTTTATGAATTGAAAATGCGACGGAGAATACAATTTTCCCGCAGTATTTTCACCTCTTGTTATTATTACAGTCCAGCGAGTGGAACATTCCCCGGTGTGTTTTCTCGGACCCACGATTTCACAACAGGAGATCCGTTGTTCCCATTTCTATTGAAAGGCGAGGCCTTTAAAGGGCCGCAATGAAACTTCCCAGTTTTCCTGGGCCTGCCTGGCTCCAGTCCCCGGGCTTACGGTTGAACCACATCGACTCGCCGAACCTCTCGCGCTCTCTCTCTCTCTCTCTCTCTCTCTCGTTGAATCAGCTCGTTGAAAAGAAGCGAAGCCGACGCGACGCGATTGATCCCGATTTCTTTTACAAATTTAGCCGTCGAAAATCGCGCTAGAGCCGTTCCTCCGCTTCTGAATGGCGTAGAATTACGCCAAGTGCTGCATAGCAATGAGAGCGAGAATCGCATTATTCAACGGAACAGAGGCCGCAGTCCCGAAGAACGAACAAAGGCGGATCGCAGGAACGTAATTTACGCGCACGCGATCGAATTGATTCCGGAGACTCGGCGTCCCGACCTGAAGATTTTTCCAGGCACGTTTCGTCTCTCTCCAACGTGAACTGGCGCACTGGCCAGGAACAGCATTTCATTTACAGAAAGACACGCTCTCGCGACGCACAAGCACAACAGTTCGGTTGAAAAAGTATAACAAGGTTACTACTACAAGTATTTTACCCAAATATTATTGCTTGTCAATAAGCGGAGCTCGTGTCGACAGATAAGAGTAGGTGGTTGAAATATCGAAGTAACTTAGAAATTAAATTAAAGGCCTTCTCTTGAAAAAACCTTTTTCAATAAATAACCTCACTATATGTTTATTTTACAAAACACTGAAAAGTAATTTGTGGCAATCATCAAGAAAACACTTAGAAATGGATCGAGCAAATAAAATTGGCGGTTGCATAATAATCAGTAACGGACTAATTATTAAATTCAATTAGAGAGGACTTTTGGTTTCTCTTGAGTTAACCTAGTTGGCTACTGGTAGGAGGTTGCACCAGAAACAAGTCCAGTTTTTTATGAAAAATATGTGGTGCGGCGTATCACGCAACGTTCTTCAGTGCCAAGTATATTAAGCGATTTTCGTGGCTTCAGCTGCTAATACAATACATTTTTTCTTAGTTAATTTGTACTAAGTTTCACGAGAAAAGCGGTAGCGCTTGAAGGAATTTATTAAGTTACTTCCACTCATGCCAAAACCTGTATTGAGCCTTCTGCATGGCAATTTATGGGGCTGTCGACACGATTTTTTTTAGATGGTTTTGGAATTATCCGACGAATCCTTGGCGAACGATAGCAGGTTTGAGTTCAGAAACTCACGGGGTTACTCTTCATTCTGTTACGAGCTGTACTGTTCGCAAATGAGAAATTTTTCTCCGAATCAATGACGGTGGATATCGATTTCGTGTAAATGACGAATAGGGAAGGGCCCAACGGGCTCTGAACTACACTATAACTACTGTGCGCCCTTGTGTCGCTTCCAATAGAGGCGACCAGCCTGCGCTCCTACAGATAACTGAAAAACCGATCAAATCTTGGGCCTCCAATCCCAATTGATACCATGCGCTCCAAGGATCCACTGAGCTCCTATTCACCCAACGCATTGAAACGAGACTGTAAAGAAAGAGGCCTGCAGGTCTTCCTGTTCCTCCCTGAAAGTTTTTGATTCTTCAACTTTATTGTAAAAATAAATACGTTACAGTTTTGTGGATAACAATTTGAGAAAAAAAACACGATAAATAAAATGAAACGTGAAGAAGAGAAATTATCCAGTGACCACTTCCTCATATATAAATATTATAAATACGATCAAAAATATACTATAAATTAATGCGGATTTTAAGAAGGTTCGATGTTCACAGAATTCCGTCTGTCGGTATGGTCGCACTACACTTTGATTATTCGTATTTGTGGGGCATGCGAATGGGGGAGCTTGAAACTGAGAAATAAATGAACGTGGTGAGTGTGAGTGAGGACTGTATTACACTTGACAGAATAGCGATATCCGGTTGAGTATGGGTATATAAACGCAAACAAGGGACTCTCAATACAAGTAAACTGGTTATGAGACACTAAGTGGAGGAGGGAGGAGATAGATAGATAGATAGATAGATACATAGATAGAGAGAGAGAGAGAGAGAGAGAGAGAGAGAGAGAGAGAGAGAGAGAGAGAGAGAGAGAGAGAGAGAGAGAGAGAGAGAGAGAGAGAGAGACAGGAGAGAGAGAGAGAGAGAGAGAGAGAGAGAGAGAGAGAGAGAGAGAGAGAGAGAGAGAGAGAGAGAGACAGAGAGAGAGAGAGAGAGAGAGAGAGATACTTGAGAGAGATTGATTGAAATGGTTTATTTACATTAACCAGGGGCAGTTAAGGCCATAGAGCCCTCTCTTCCACTGTCCCTGGAAGCATTAATTAATTATTTAACAGCAGTAATTATTTACATCAAATTCTCGCTTCATATTAATAAAAAAACAAACGAAAAATAAACGTACAAAAAGATAAAAAAGAAAAAATCAAAAACTTCTCAATACTTCTTTTTTTTTTTTTGCTAGGCACTCGCATTGTACTTCTGCAACAGTAAATTTGAAAAAGTATTTTTGAATGTTCTCACGCTTTGTTCTGTTCTGAAGGAGTCGGGATTGTTGTTGTAGATGCGGATGGCTGTGGCTGTGAATGAGAGAGGGAGAGAGAGAGAGAGACAGAGAGACTTGAGAGAGAGAGAGAGAGAGAGATGTTATTTAACAACTTGGGAGAATTAGGGTCATGGGGCCCTCTCTTCCATTCCCCCAGGCTATAGGTTTAACGATCATCCTCTATAATTTGCATTTACAAGCATAAAAATCTGTATATACATTTATGTACTAGTCGTTGCGCTAAATTTACAATTACACACCTCTCGCTAACATATTGTAAGTAATGAAGGAAGAGAAATATCACAAATAACACGTCCATTCCAAATAAATTCCATTCAACCCAAGAGAGAGAGAGAGAGAGAGAGAGAGAGAGAGAGAGAGAGAGAGAGAGAGAGAGAGAGAGAGAGTTGACTTGTGAATAGCGTGAGGTGAGAGATCAATGGGAGATCTGGGAGATGACTGTATCGCGAGAGGTGAAGGATGGATGAATGGAAGGAGCTGTCTGTTAAAAAGAGGAATCTAAAATTGAGGCATGGGGAAAGATAGTTGGAAAAGTCCACGACAGGGGGAAATCCGTCGACCATTAGAAATAACTGAGAATTTGGACTTCCACAGGTACAAACAAAAGAATTGAGATAGAAATGTGTTTGGGGAAGCAATAAACTTCCAGAGGTCAGGTGAATCGCGTAAGAGCAAGTGTGGACAATCAGGAGGTCAAAGACCCAGCTAATTCGGCCCGCCGAACAGTATTACTGGTTGAGACGTTTCATCATCTGGTTGTGGTGCTAGCAACTCGGTGTGCTGTTTCGTCTATTCGATCTGTTCAGAAATTATAAGAAAAACGTAGTAAAGTTGGAAGGAGAGATGATAGTAGTTTGAATTCTGAAATTTCTGGAGCTGCTCCTTTATTTCCTGACGACAGAAAAACAAAATTGAAGCCCAGGAAGTTGAGTGCTACGGTGTCCACGCATCTTCTTAATCTTACGAGAATAGTCAATAACCTAATGCCACTTGCAACTGACGTAAGGTACCTAGGGCTAACTTTAGACGAGCTGCAAACGATCAAAAACCGGATGTGCTATTTGGGTCTGAAAACCCTTCTTGGTGGCAAGTCCTCCCTAACTCTGAACACAAAACGACTCAGTTACTGGTGATAAATTCGGCCCATACGGGGAATACGGCTGCCATGTATGAGGTACATTATAAACTTCTACCTACACAAGGATACGGATATTCCCGAACAGTAAGCACGAGCCTGCTCAAGAGAACCATATGAGCGGTACAATGGGGTATCTTATACGCTGGTTACTCGAGAAAAGTCGCGACGTTAGTAGGAGCACGTCCATTAATTCTGGAACTGTAGGCACCAGCCGTTGAATGATTTAAAATACCGATGCGACTTAGAATATTGAGTTTTTCACGCGAGCACTAGGCGCTGCTAGGCGACTGGCACGACGCAACGAGTCGAACTGGCGGATGGTTTGAGTGAGACGAGAGGCAGAGGGAGAAATGATCACGAGCCGAAGATAAACGATAACTTTCGCTGAATTGTACCATTTATACCCAGTTCTACACCTCGGAAATTCAAATTATTCGACTCAGCGTCCAAAAATATCTGGGGAACCGTACCAAAAACGGAAAATATGTCGTCGTCGGCTAATTTTTACTTTCCTTGCTCTACGAAGTAGAAAGGAAAGTTATGTAATCGGCTGAAAAAAAAATTTGAGTTCTCTTCAGATCTTTACGTTTCAGACCCCCCTGAGTCCGAAAAACACTATTTGGGAAAATGGTCTGTGTGTGTCTGTATACGATTTTTAGAGAAAACCACTGTACCAAATCAGCTCAAACTTCATATCTCGCCCGCAGGTCATCATGGGACGCCAAAATAAGGGTATGAACAAAATTCACTGAAATTTAACTATAGTTATCATGGTGATCAAAACACCAAATATTTTTTTTCTCATAAACGGCTCTAACGATTTTGATTACATTTTTAATATTGGTAGCTCTCAACATGATAATTATACCATAAAATTCCCATTTGTGGAAAAATGACGAGAGCAGCACAATAAATTATCAAAATTTTCGACGAAATCGATTTTAGCGCGGTTTTCAGAGAAAACCACCGTACCAAATCAGCTCAATTTTGATATCTCGCCCACAGGTTTTAAATTGTTTATATTGATAACTCTCAATAAGGCAATTATACCATAAAATTCCCATTTGTGGGAAAATGACGAGAGCAGCACAATAAATTATCAAAATTTTCGACCAAAAGCGTTTTTCGCGCAGTTTTTTCCTTATGAACTCCGCTGGAATTCTTGTAGAATGTTAAAAAAAATTAATATTGTAGTCCAATCCAATACCTAAAGGATGAGTGTTTAAAAACGCTCATGAGATACATGGGGCTCACTCCAGAAATTCCTGAATTTCAACTACTGTCGTTGCGGTTACTACCAGTTATTTTCCAATAACTCTGCAAAAGTGATTACTATCCTTTTTTTAAAAAATCGTGTTTACAGCCTCATTAATTATCTGTGTACCAATCGCTCAATAATGGTCCTGCAATGAGTACGAGCGGCACAATAAATTCCGGAACTGTAAGCGCTACCGCTTTCTGCTGCTGTGACGTGTTGTTTGACAAAGTTCAAAGGAACTGAGTGATAAATGAATTGATTAAATAGAATTAGCTATGTACAAAGTGAATTGACGTAGAGCTAAGGAAAGTTGTCGGCTATGTATGTATGTATGTATGTTGGGTATGTCGTCGTCGGCTAATTTTTTAAACCGGTTTTCGCCCATAACCAACCACGGATTTCGTCCGATGGGATTACCGAATGGGGCGGCACAAAAAGATTCCAAACGGAATTATTGTGCGAAAAAACAGATTTTTTTACTCAAAGCACGGCTTGTGAGCGGTGGACGGACATTGCAGATTTGGAATCCACATTAAAAATTTCCCCGACCTAAAGCATAAGTGTAATCATTCAGAACGAATAATAACCAAAACCGCTGGCTGAGGAATGTTGTTATTTTGCCATTCATGAGCAACTCTGTACCTTTCTTTTATAAAAGGCGAGGTCACGTGGCCTTCAATTCCATGAGCAGCTTCCCATTTCGAAAATAATTTCTTTATTGTTTGGGATGTTCCGTTCAATCAATAAACAAATAACTGTTTTTGTGGACGGTTTGGTCAATTATTCGTTCGTGTTAAAACCATAAGAAAACACAGTGTATGTTGGTAGCGTCAGAAAAGTGTAAAAACCTGACCTATTTGGGTGGGTGGGGGTGGAAGGTGTCACCCAGCACTCCATACCCCCCCCCCCCCCACCATCCACCCGTTCTTTCTCTTCAATCCTTCGTAAATGTTTCTACGACTCAAATGTTTAGGAGTTGACTAGGCGAGGTGCCGGAAGAATAGGATCAACTCCCATACTCTCATGATTCTGTCGCGTTTCATCGAAATCCTCCGGTTAATTCGTGATGTTCGGGCTCCACGTGGAAAACGCGGACTTTTCATTCGCTTGACAGCGCAAACAATATTTCCAACGATTTCGGCAAGCTCGGAAAAGGGTAATTACGGTGTTAACGGGGTGAAAACGCGAAACCAAACAGGCGACACGATGAGCAACCCCCCCAAGGTTCTCGAATCCCCATTTCCGACCCCCAGTCACGCGCTTCTTCTCGAAAATGTACCTAAACCCCCGGTGCAAGCAAGAGTTATGAGGCAAAAATACGGGACGTGATTTTTCGCATGTGGGATCGTTCAAATAACGCAGTTATTGCATCAGGCATTAGAGGAGGATTTGAGTGAACGATAGGTGTGTGAAGAGTGAGGCGCGCAGCAATGGCAGGAGATGCGGAGGGTTAGCAATCCAAATAGAAGGAACCCTCGCTTGCAGCGACTTAGACACGTCCCGCGGAACAAAATTTTACCGCGTTTACCGATACACGGGCAAATATATCGTTTACCAAGAGAAAAGGACGCCACGTTCAACCGCAAAGCAAACAAATCAGGGGTGTCTTGTCGCAGTTCGCCTAATCCAAAGATCACATTTCCCCCCTCGGAGCGTCGGTAATTTCCGAGTTTTGCACCGTTGATATGTGTTTTTTCTCATTGGTTGATATTGTTGGCAGTTCCACCTCCATTTGTCGTTAAATGAACTGTCAGATCACCTCTGCACATCATTCCGTGCTCAGCTCTCGAGCGAGACGGACCTCTTGGTAATATGCTGCTTACATCCTTACATCACAACTTGCACAACATCTTAACATGCACTAACGGCTCAATGCATTAAATCGTTCGCAATTCAGCAGCACAATGTAAACGCGACACGGTATATTCACACAAACCTAACACACAACTACAGTGATAGAGACGCAACGTTCGTTTCGTTCATGAATCAAAGGGTAAGTCAAACTATTTATTCGTATTTCAGCAATAAACCCAACATCAAGATGCCCCTTTTTATTAACTTGTGACTAACCGTTTTCCTATCAATCGGGCGCTTGAACATAATTTTATATATTTTTCTGAAGCTTCGCCGGTACCCACCATCAGTTCAGAGCGGAGCCATAGCTTCCGAGGAAAGCTAGATACTAATACTCATCCGACTTCTCTCTACTTTCCACGTAGTGAAGAATACGCGACCCTCCACCTGCCTTCACTTCACGACGCCCTGTGGCGCCTTCGAACTCCCACTTTTCACTACTCCTACCTTGCTTGCAGTGAGTGAGTGATATCAGGGAGGCAGCTACAGGCGTACCGACCGCGGCACCATCAACTGAAGCTGCGGGACCAATGGCAGTATGCAGCTGAGTCACCTCAGCTGTTATCTTCCAACACCTTTCCTGAGCCAAACCTTCCGGCTCAGGGTCTCCGGAACTCCAAGATGTCATTACTTGGTTATAGTTAAGGGACTTCTTGTCTCCTGTCCTGTAATACAACTGTCTATCAATATACGCCGCTCTCCTTGAGATGCGTTTCTCTCTTCCCATCTTCTTCGTCACTATACGACTGTCCCCACCTGACCGCTGCTCAACTTCTTGCTCCACCGCAATATTGCCCTAACGACTGTGTTTTTGTGGGCTCTGCGATGCCTCTCGTGGCACAAAGGCGTTCTCAAAGAGCGGAGCAGCGTCGCAATGTTTCAAAAGATCTATTTGATGCGTCAGATCAAACGGTCTGTTTTTGAAGCTTATGGCAGTTGAATCGCTCTTAATTTCATTTCGATCGCTTTCATTCAGTTCTCAAATCACCGAAACCCCGCAAAAGAAGCGACAGTTTACCGAAATTCGGTAGGGAATGAGAGTTGACTTAAACCGATAAATAACGAAGATCTCGCGATCGTGATGACCGCCCTAATAAAAAAAAGGGGGAGGAAAAAGAGAGAAAGAGTGGGGGAAAACTCGGGAAAGATATTAAAAAAGGCGAGAAAAAAAACGGGGCTGCGGCAATAGGTTTATGGCCGATATGACCTCCATCGAGCGGCATCCTATTCTCGCGCGCTGGAAATCAGCCCATTCACTTTCACTCCATTCCTTCCCCCTTTCAATACTCAACCTGTATCAATTTTCCAGCGTCCATTGATAACTTTGCTCCATCGCCCTTGAATCAACGACTGATGTCTGCCCTGTGGCAATTTGACTAGGAGCCTACAACTTGCTCCCGCTCCCCGGCTTTTGACAACAATCAAACTTGAGCGTGCAAATTAAAAGGCCGCCTTTTAACGGGCGCCTGAATCAGCAGCGCTTCTTTATCTTCAAAGTGTACAGAGTAGAAGGCTGTTCTTTTCACTTGGACGAAGTCGAGCATTTTTATAGTCGGATTTTCACATTTGGTGCTTCACACTTTGAGCAATTTCGATATTTCGTCTGTTCACCGGGCAGTGTCGCACGCCGTTTTTTCGATTTTCGTTGAACCTTACGATTTGAATCATTCGTGAAGAAATTCATTTATATTCGTTGACAATAAAGGGACAAGGATGGGTGCAGCAGCCAACGGTGACTTGAATCGACAAGGGGATGACAATAAAGATAACTGATAGAGGAAAAAGGAGAGTGTTCATGAAGAGAGACAGGGAACTTGCAGCACTAACAAGCATCAAGGAGGTTTTAGCTGGAGATGAGTAGGTTGTTGGAGAGCCCCATAAAGATTGACGAGGGTGGGAACAGTCTTGAGAAGGCCAAGCGCGATGCTACGTGAGGAAAGTTGCAGGTCGAGGTGCACGTTGTGAACTGGAACCAATGAACGAGGTCAGGATGACTGATGGGTCGTGACAAGGTTCCCTCATTGATGGCGCTTCTGAAAAGGCACTAGGTTCGCCACTGTGGTGCGCCCCCTGTCAAAACCACGTAGTTCTTAAGCGAGGAACGTGTTAATATCAGGCGAAAGTCGAGCGACAAGTAATTTCTCAAAGCTATTGCCGACAATGAACAGGCGGGGTGTCAAATTGTAGTAAGAGAGGGTATCTAACGACTATAAAGAAATAACTAGGGGCTGTATTTAGAAAGACGTTTCATAAAAACTTCTTTAAAAAGTTACGATTTTTCTTGAACGTTGTTTTCACTGATCTCACGTTCACGGCACATTCCAAGAAGATGAAAAAGTATAAGTTGGCTCCCACCCCAAGTATTTCTTTCCGACTCGTTCGTCACACTTTCTAATAAAATTCGTTGGCGGAGATCATTTTACTTTTATAGTTCTCAACAGACGAAGATTTTGATGATTGTTTAGATTTCATAGATTCCGTTGAAAGTGTGTAATCTTCATATTCGTAAATACATAATGCATAACGGGGAACTGCCATTTCATTAGCTAACTAAGTTCAGGTACAGGTTTTCAAATGAAACCGTAACACAAATGGTCGAGCGTCGGAGGGAAAGAGATACGAAATTCAGTACAGGCGAACAGTAAGCTGATGAATGAGACGGGAGAAAGAGAGAGAGCTGTATTGTTAGTGACAATCACTCTAGATACGATAGAGATGGAGTTCTGGGTAAGGTCCACAAGACGCGTCTGAGTATAAATCTCGGGATAGGTAAACTGGAGTGAGCCGGAACAACAACTGAGAGAGAGCACTGTTTTGAGTTCCAGTTAGACTGCCGTAAGTGGCAAGTAAAAGGCGACAAGCGATGAGAGGAAAACCCCACCTGGGGAAACAGTCAGCGGGAAAACACGTTGACGGCTCGGGCCAGAAAATTAAGAGAAAGACAATAATTGAGAGGTCTGGTGAGGATTCTTGAGAGCCAGTCAAGATGAATGAAAGCTTTCTCTAGGCCGACGTTTTGCTTAATTTATTAAGCGTCATCAGGGCAATTGAGTTGCGATAAATTATAAGGAACTTCTAGAGACACATTGAACTGAATTATTGTTGAAAAGCATCCCTCCCGAAATTGCTAATAGCTTCTTAAAATAATGACGCTGTTTGGGGATTGTTGGGAATACCTAAATCTTTCACAAATCAAACCAGTTGCAAAATATCACATAAAAATAAGCACGTCCTCAACAACATGGTGTATTCAAATACAAAATCTAGAATTCTCACCCAAAATTGCAGCCGCATCGTGTTACGATTTGGCAATTGTCGTAAAGTGTATAAAGCAATACATGATTTCCTGAATTAGGAGCCACAAATCTGACATCAACACAATCCACACACACTGCATGCTGGCCGAACACTGAATCAATGACGGTACTAAGATTCTTGACCGGGAAAGTCATCACTGCATACGTAAAATGAAAGAAATGATATATATAAGCAAATCCCCAACAGCGTGCAATAAAAGGAATGACATTGCCAATATGAGCAATATTTATTCTAACGTGATGAACAATTACACCTAACTTTCATGTAAACCTAAGTTATTTCTCCCATCTCTCCCATCTAGAAAATAGAATAATTTCATGTTTTTACTTTCCTTGACTCTACGAAGTAATCGGTTGAAAAAAAAAATTTGAGTTTTCTTCAGATCTTTACGTTTCAGACCCCCCTGAGTCCGAAAAACACTATTTGGGAAAATGGTCTGTGTGTGTGTCTGTGAACAATTTTTAGAGAAAACCACCGAACCAAATCAGCCCAAACTTCATATCTTGCCCGCGGGTCATCATAGGACGCCAAAATAGGGGTATGAACAAAATCCATTGAAATTTAACTATAGTTATCATAGTGATCAAAACACCAAATATTTTTTTTTCTCAAAAACGACTCTAACGATTTCGATGAAATTTTTTACATTGATAGCTCCCAATATGGCAACTATACCATAGAATTCCCATCAATGGGAAAATGACGAGAGCAGCACAATAAATTGCCAAAACTTTCACGTAATCGATTTTAGAGTGGTTTTTAGAGAAAACGACGGTACCAAATCCCCTCAAACTTGATATCCGGCCCGCAGGTTACCATGGAACGCCAAAATGAGGGTTTGAACAAAATCCACCGAAAGTTAACTATAGTCATCATAGTGATAAAAACACAAAATTTTTTTTCTCAAAAACGGCTCTAACGATTTTGATTAAATTTTTAATATTGATAGCTCTCAATAAGGCAATTATACCATAAAACTCCCATTCGTGGGAAAATGACGAGAGCAGCACAATAAATAATCAAAATTTTCGACGAAAAGCGTTTTTTGCGCAGTTTTTACTTTCCTTGCTCTACGAAGTAGAAAGGAAAGTTATGTAATCGGCTGAAAAAAAAATTTTGAGTTCTCTTCAGATCTCTACGTTTCAGACCCCCCTGAGTCCGAAAAACACTATTTGGGAAAATGGTCTGTGTGTGTGTATGTATGTGTGTCTGTGAACGATTTTTAGAGAAAACCACCGTACCAAATCAGCTCAAACTTGATATCTCGCCGACAGGTCACCATGGGACGCCAAAATGAGGGTTGAACAAAATCCACTGAAAGCCGCTGGAATGTTAGTAGAAAGTAAAAGAAAATTTGTATTGTAGTCCAATTCAATACCTATAGGGTGGCTGTTTAAAAACGCTCATGAGATATCTGGGGCTCACTTCAGAAATTTCTGAATTTCAACTACCACCGTTTCGCTTACTACCAGTTCTAGCAGTTATTACCCAATAACTGTGCCAAAGTGATTACTATCCTTCTTCAAAAAATCCGTGTTTACAGCCTCATTAATTTTCTGTGTATATATTGCTCAATAATGGTCTTGAAGTGCGTATGAGCAGCACAATAAATTCCAGAACTCTAGGCGCTGCCGCTTCCTGCTGCTGTGACGTGTTGTTTGACAAAGTTCAAAGGAACTGAGTGATACATGAATTGATTAAATAGAATTAGCCATGTACACAAGTGAATTGACGTAGAGCTAAGGAAAGTTGTGTGTTGCAGCGCACCAGGTATTTTCTGATCACTTCGCTGTGTTCCTTTTTACTCGTAACCTCGTTAAAACCTTCCACACTAGTCCAATATGTTGTTTACTATTAAGATATGTTTTTTTTCCGAATGTCATTTTTAAGAAACTGTTAGCAATTTCCCGTGGCATATTTTTCAACAATAATTCAGTGCAGTGTGTCTCTATAAATTCCTTATAATTTATCGTAACACAATTGCCTGCTGTGCTATCCTATAGCCCTGATGACGCTTAATAAATTAAGCGAAACGTCGGCCTAGCTTTCATCCATCTTGACTGGCTCTCAAGAATCCCCACCAGAGTTGACTTCTACAGTCAAGAACGACCCCACACCACAACAATTGATAGGGGTAGTTGCGAGGCCAGAGGTCAGTCAACTTCACTTCAGGCTGGAGAAGTCCGAACAGATTCGAGGACAGTGAACTTCTTTATCAATCTTGGCTCGAGCTGAGCCAAACACAATGAGTATGCCCAATGATAGTGAACTGATACGTGCATAGCGGCAATGCCTAGTTCCACTTTAGCAAACGCGTTCTTTGCTAAGGCATTTTAAGGAAATTTCTAAGGCGTACATGCAATCCACTCCCCCACAGAACACAGGCTGTTTTGTGCAATTCCTTCCGAGCGTAAACGGGCAAGAACTCGTTTAAAAGCCTGTAACTACTCAAAAGATTAAGTTTTCCTACATGAAGCACTGAAACTCTCGCATTTTGCGCGTCTATTCAAATAGAGCGCGGAAGGTTTGACAGTCCTCGGGATGACGCGAGAGATGTCCTCAAGTTAACAATCGTACTTCGGTTCTTCTATAAATGAACCCCGTTCAATCACTCTCCCTCCCTCTCTTCACTTTCATGGACGTCACCTCCGGCCTCATTTTCAAGATCATCGGGCGACGTACCGTCGCGAATTGAACAACGTCAATTACCATCTCATGAGGGATAACTGCGAATCGATTCAACAGGTTATTGGGCGCTCATTAAGGGCTGCTCGTGCGGCCAGTGTGGCTGCCAGCCCCGTTCAAATGAGTTTTGAGGGAAACGCACCATGAAAAAAAAAGGAAATTTAACGGCCATATTTACGCGGCAGATGATGAACGGGTCCGCGGGGCAACAAAAGCCGTTCGGCTGTTCGGCAGACGTTGCCCTCGTTCGACGAATCTGTAACAGATCGTGGATTCTGAAGTTAAACCTACTTCTGACAAATAGACTGTTAGTCGGCTTTCAGGCTTTGGCAAATCCGGACGAGCTACGATCTAAAAAAAAATAACGAAGTTAACGTAACGATTAACGGAATGCACTCTCGACACAATTTTGAGACCCTGAGTCAAATTCGCTATTGAAATATTAAGTGCGACGGATCGCACAACTTTCCTCGGCGTCACGTATATTCAGCGATTTTTATCACTTTTGCGACCAATAAAATGGGTATTTCATTCAATTTATATGAACGTACGCTCAACGATCGACATACAAACTGGTTACGCGTAAGATTCCAGAACTTATTGAGTCACTCTTACGTATATGACGACGTACGTCAGCAATCAGTGCTCAGGGGTTTTATGGGGCCATCAAAACATTTTTTGAGAAGGATCGAGTTCACTGTTTTCGAATCATCGGGCGAAAAGTGTGAGAAATGTGTTAATAACAAGCGACACACCGGCGGTTTTCATCCCGGGATTTCTGAGGTTGCTCCTAGTCATCTTAAGAGCGTTTATGAAAACTTCCAACGTAGAGGGTAATTTATGTAACAATCTCCTTGATTTTTCTGAAAATGATCGGGATTTATGAAGAAAAAATTGAGCTTAAATTTCTTCGGTATTTTCGATAATTTATTGAGCTACTTTCGTCATTTTCTCAAGAATGGGAATTGTACGATAACGTTGTTATTTGGAACTTTTCGTACAATAAAATGTTTGTACCATTTTTGAGAGACAATAATTTGATATTTATATCACTATAATAACTGTTGTTAGTTGTAGACCAATTTTGGCTCTCATACCCTTCTTAGGTGGCTAAAAATAAAATTCGATCGGATTTGATGCCACAATGTTTTGGTTTTACTTTCCTTGGCTCTACAAAGTAGAAAGGAAAGTTATGTAATCGGCTGAAAAAAAAACGTTTGAGTTTTCTTCAGATCTTTACGTTTCAGACCCTCCTGAGTCCGAAAAACACTATTTGGGGAAATGGTCTGTGAGTCTGTGTGTGTGTGTGTGTGTGAACGATTTTTAGAGAAAACCAACGTACCAAATCAGCTCAAACATCATATCTTGCCCGCAAGTTACCATGGGACGCCAAAATAAGGGTTTGAACGAAACCCACCGAAATTTAACTATAGTTATCATAGTGATCAAAACACCAAATATTTTTTTTCTCAAAAACGGCTGTAAAGATTTTGATTAAATTTTTTATATTGATAGCTCTCAATGAGGCAATCACACCATGAAATTCCCATTAGTGGGAACACGACGAGAGCAGCACAATAAATTATCAAAACATTCGACGAAATCGAATTTAGCGCGGTTTTTAGAGAAAACCACCGTACCAAATCAGCTGGAATTTGATGTCTAGCCTACAGGTTACCATGGGACGCAATAATAAGGGTATGGGTCAAATCCACCGAAAGTTAACTATAGTTATCATAGTGATCAAAACACCAAATTTTTTTCTCAAAAACAGCACTAACGATTTTGATTAAATTTTTTATATTGATAGCTCTCAATAAGGCAATCATACCATAAAATTTCCATTTGTGGGAAAATGACGAGAGCAGCACAATAAATTATCAAAATTTTCGACGAAAAGCGTTTTTTGCGCAGTTTTTTCCTTATAAATTCCGCTGGAATTTTTGTAGAATGTTAAAAAAAATTAATATTGTAGTCTAATCCAATACCTAAAGGGTGAGTGTTTGAAAACGCTCATGAGATACATGGGGGTTACTCCAGAAATTTCTGAATTTCAACTACTGCCGTTTCGCTTACTACCAGTTTTAACAGTTATTACCCAATAGCTCTGCAAAAGTAATTACTATCCTTCTTCAAAAAATGTATGTTTACAGCCTCGTTAATCATCTGTGTACCAATTGCTCAATAATGGTCCTGGAATGAGTACGAGCAGCACAATAAATTCTGGAACTGCAAGCGCTACCGCTTCATGCTTCTGTAAAGTGTTGTTTGACCAAGTTCACATGAAATGAGTGGTAAATGAATTGATTAAGTAGACAAAGCCATATAGAAAGTGAATTGACGTAGAGCTAACGAAAGTTGTGTGTTGCAACGCACGAGATATTTTTCATTCGCACTAACACGCACACGAACCATTTTTGCCAAACTGTGTTTTTTAAACGCATAAGCTCTTAATATGTCATGATCTGAAAGAACTCGAAAATTCAACCGATTACATAACTTGTCTTCCTACTCCGTAGGACTAAGGGATGTAAAAATCGTCTGGCTGGTTTAGGAGTGAGTACGAGTAATTTAATACATTTCAGAACCTTTCTGCCCTGTCAGTTTTGGCGTAGAACCCTGAGCCACGTTCGGGTTGATATAAATTGAATGAAAAGTAGATTTTATTGGTTGTACAGTGGTGAAAATTGCTTAATGCGTGTGAGGGTGAGAAGAGTTGTGGGACGTTGTGTTGCGTGTTCTTTATGCTTTGGGCCGCGGAAAGTAAAAATAAATCCGACTTCGATATTTCTCCGTAATTAGCTGTTAATGAAACTTCAGAATCGAGAATTAATCCATTCAGTATGCATGTATTACTAACCTCAACGAAACTCCGGCTTGCCACCAGTAGATACGTCCTTTCCCGTAAAAATGGAGTTAAGTGTTAGCGCGCTCTAAACTGAGTTTCTTACGTAAACATTTTGTTCTCTTGATGGAGCGTGGTTTTGATGGGATAGGAAAACTCACGAGCCGTGCGTTATATTCATCCTCCTGATGTCAACAAGTTATCTTGTACCTTTTTGATTCGAGGGCAATCCGCTTTGCTCTGATACGCCATAACGAGGGGAAATTCATCGAAAAGGAGAAAAGGGACGGTCTGCTAATAGCATGAACGTTCCATCAATTAACACGAAGGACGGCATTGCGCTTAGACTTTTGAAAGGAAAGAGAGAGTGAGAGGGAGAGGCAAAGGGTTGATATGGTGGTTGAGACGGGTATGGAGCGATGCGACGATGAGGGAGAACGACGAGGACGGAGATGGCACGAAATGGCGCGCAATAAACTAATTGGCGAGGGGTTTGTTGCCAACGAGGAGAAAAAAAAACCTGGAAGATTTATGGGCAATATTGAGTAATAACTGGTTGGGATCTAGTGAGCGCCTCGCTCTCGTTTTTTATTTATTTTTTTATATTTTAGCCAACTAATCTTTCAGACGGTGGCCCGAATTTGGTATGGAAGAGGATCCTGAAAGGCGCTAAGCTCATCGCATCAATCATCTGACGAGGCTCCTTCTTTCCCGCCCATCAATCTTCACGCTAACGACCCTTAGATTTCAGGTGCGTCTTCGAAAACGATGACAAGGGTGGGGTTGGTCGTAGAACCCTTCTTATGAACTGCACCCGAATGAGAGGAAGGAAATAATAATACCTGGGGCGATCTTCGTGGCTTTACCTATTTATCCAATCGAAGTTTCATTCGGTTCGTTTGAGCGTTACTAAACTTTCATCGTACGTCGATAGTTTATAACCAGTATAGTTACCGGAGCGATTGAAATGCGGCTCCAACGGATTTTTATAAATTTTTCGTGTACAGATGACGCAACGGTAATACTAAAGTTCCATTCTTGACACAGTCAGAAGAGCACCACAATAACTTGGCGAAAATTTCAACAGAAATCTACTTTAGCGCTGCTTTCAGTTTTAAAAAAGAAAGCGATGGCTGGAAAGGAAATTTCCTTCAGATGGGACCCCAACATACACGCCAGAAATCAAGTACGGTTACAGTAGTGATCAAAACCATCTTTTCAATGGAGATTTTCTATACGAACACTCAACTTCGCCGTAATATGTGCTGAAAAGTGACTGGAGCAGCCCAACAATTTATCAAAAACTTAGAAGAAAACTCAATCCAACTAAACATAATTCAATTTTAGCACAGTTCTTCATTTTTCAACATTATCCAGGAATTTGGGGAGGTAGTCCGATGAACTGTCTGTAAGTTCAAAGATGAATAACGTTCATTAGATAATTATGAGCAGCCTGAGAAATTCTGGAATTCGAACCGCTGACGTTAACCTCTCTAAAATTTGTCGCAGTTTTTACCTGATAGTTCCAGAACTTTAAACACACTCTCCCTCAAAAAAATATGGTTGACAGTCATATAAATTAGTTAGGTACTGAAAATTCAATAATGTTCGTAGTGTAAGTACGAGGACCTCAATATATTCCAAAACCTTAAGCTCCACCAGTTTCTACTTAGAGGGTTGGATATTATTAGTTGCTGAGGTGACACAAATGGATGAGAGCTCGAGGGATTGAAGATAGTTGTGTGATGCGCCTCACTGGGTATTTTCCTCATATAGAGCTAGCTTAACTCATGCTGGTCCGATGAGAGTTTGGATCCTCCCGGGAAATTCCAAAATTCGAACTGCTGCCGTCGCACAATTTCATGTTGTCGCCGTTTTCACTAATATAATTCCAAAACAATTAACACAAATGTCCACGTCGGCGGTACCGTAAATAACCTCCAGTCAAGTTACTCTTAAAAAAGGCCGTAATAAATTCCGGATCGTTAATAAAGCAGCCTTCCTCATATGAGTTGAATGGAAGGCGCATTGGATTGGTTTCTAGAGCGGCCTGAACATCCGAACGTACTTGGATGCCAAGTTGTGAGATGCATCGAGATTACGGCTGTTAACATGACGTTCATTCCCAATAGTACTTCCCAAAAGTATTTATACCGTTTTCAAGAAGATAAAGCGCTCAAGACTCCATGACATGTCGATACGTAATGGCAACGGAACATTTTGAAGTTACGAACTAAATCACTCGATCATTTGAAACATTGCCAGAAGACGATAATGCTAGAGCTACTGTTAGCTTTGTTCTGCTGAGGAGGGCCGAATCTAGAATCGAGTATTAGAGCTTTGGCGAGTTCCTGTACGGTAACTACCAGTTGGATCTTACGTGAGTCCTTTACAATTATTCTCGTACAGAAATTTCATTTGAAATCCAAATAATCAGTTTTAAATACTTCCTCTTGGGACACCTTAAAGTTCAATTATGCGTCAATCATTCATATCTTCCCAGTCGAAGTCTTCAGTTCTCCAACTCTTCTACATAACACACGTGCCATCCCCCGCTTCAATGGAAAAACGCTGCAAATTATTGCACAATGATTTATTATTCCCTCGCACAGCACGATTGCGACGAACGATGAACTTTGAAACGACGACAATGTTTGTAGCACCAACGCGATTCATTCCGTTCGATTCTACGCTTGAAACATGATACAAAACGTGACGGAACAACGAAAATTATTATTTTCCAGGCGATGTTAGGCACTGCCGCGACATGGCGGGTTGGAGTTAGACGAGAGGAGCTCAGGCCGGAGAGAAACGATAATTTTCAATATTTTGTCCCGCCAGTTCCTTTAAGTATTAGAATTTGCCTCAATGTCCACTGTGATCTCATCGTTTTCCATTTGAACGGATTGATCATCAATCATGCTTTGCAGGAGGATAATAAACAATTTGAAATAATTAAAGGTGACGCTTCAGATAAATATAATCAACTGGTTCCTCTATGTCACAAGCCCCCATTCCCACTTCCTTTTCTTCTCGTCCCACTCTTCTGTCGCTGATGACGGCCAGATCGGCCTTTCGGCTTTTTACTTTCCTTGGCTCTACGAAGTAGAAAGGAAAGTTATGTAATCGGCTGAAAAAAAAATTTGAGTTTTCTTCAGATCTTTACGTTTCAGACCCCCCTGAGTCCGAAAAACACTATTTGGGAAAATGGTCTGTGTGTGTGTCTGTGAACAATTTTTAGAGAAAACCACCGTACCAAATCCACTCAAACTTGATATATTGCTTGCAGGTTACCATGGGACGCCAAAATGAGGGTTAGAACAAAATCCACCGAAATTTGACTATAGTTATCATAGTGATCAAAACACCAAATATTTTTTTTCTCAAAAACGGCTGTAACGATTTTGATTAAATTTTTTATATTGATAGCTCTCAATGAGGCAATTATACCATGAAATTCCCATTAGTGGGAAAATGACGAGAGCAGCACAATAAATTATCAAAACATTCGACGAAATCGAATTTAGCGCGGTTTTTAGAGAAAACCACCGTACCGAATCAGCTGAAACTTGATGTCTAGCCCACAGGTTACCATGGGACGCCAAAATAAGGGTGTGGGCAAAATCCATCGAAAGTTAACTATAGTTATCATAGTGATCAAAACACCAAATTTTTTCTCAAAAACCGCCCTAACGATTTTGATTAAATTTGGTATATTGGTAGCTCTCAATAAGGCAACTATACCTTAAAATTCCCATTCGTGGGAAAATGACGAGAGCAGCACAATAAATTATCAAAATTGTCGACGAAAAGCGTTTTTAGCGCGGTTTTCCTTATAAACTTTGCTGGAATGTTGGTAGAATGTTTAAGAAAACTGATATTGTAGTCCAATCCAATACCTATAGGGTGAGTGTTTAAAAACGCTCATGAGATACATGGGGCTCACTCCAGAAATTCCGGAATTTCAACTACCGCCGTTTCGCTTTCTACCAGTTTTAACAGTTATTACCCAATAGCTCTGCAAAAGTAATTACTATCCTTCTTCAAAAAATTTGTGTTTACAGCCTCATTAATTATCTGTGTACCAATCGCTCAATAATGGTCCTGGAATGAGTTCGAGCAGCACAATAAATTCTGGAGCTGCAAGCGCTGCCGCTTCATGCTGCTGTAAAGTGTTGTTTGACCAAGTTCAAATGAAATGAGTGGTAAATGAATTGATTAAGAAGACAAAGCCATATAGAAAGTGAATTGACGTAGAGCTGAGGAAAGTTGTGTGTTGCAACGCACCAGATATTTTGGGAGGTAACACGATCTTTCTCTGTGTGACATACTCAGTTGCGTTCTTGTTATTGACGATAAACTAACTGTCGAAATCGATATAACGTAACTCGAATTTAGTGGAGACGGACGATCGTTCTAACTCCGTTTCATTCGTGATACTGAGGTTAGTGGCTGAGGGTGATACGAATAGAATGAAATTATTCAGCGTACGCGGAATGCGACGACTCGTTCCGCAACGCAACGTGCGGTTCTCTTTCAAGTTTCTTCACATGTTGTCGAGGGGGAACCGACATCGGGGTGGAAATCCAATCAACGACATCAAAGAGCGTATTTCCATAGTCGTCAGTTTGTCAAACATGTTTAACGAAGTTCTTATCTATTTTACTGCTGCACTGAGGTAACCTCTGAAACAACGGCCTTTCTTCTATAAAGGAATCCCCTCTTCCCCGTCAAAAGGAGCGTAAAAATATTTCAGTTCTGTAGCTCCCGTTCCCCGCACTCTTCGCCAAACTGAAAAACGTGGCAGATTATTACGGGACGGTTAACTATTCTTTCGCGCAGCTCGACGCATTTTCGCACCTCCGAGTCGCATTCCATTAGATTCAGCGTCGGAAAATACCAGCGAACTATACGAAACATGACCTGACTACGACGGAACGGCGAAAATTGACAATACTGTCGGCTATTTTTGACGTGTGGTTGGAGTGAAACGGGACACAGGACGGGAAATGAGGGAAGGGTGGGAGGAAACTATAGCTTTCGCTACGTTGTACCGCATGTTCTTTCAATCAGTAGACTGTGATTTCACTGCTCTCGATATAGACGCAGTCGTACACCTCTGAGACTCGTTTCATTCGACCCAGCATCGAACAATGCCTACAATTTTGTTCAACCTTATGATCCCCTCTTAACTAATTGGTACCTACATGTAGCGAAAAGTTGTGTGTTACTACGCACTAGATATTTTTCGGGAGTATCTTGTTTACTGTTTTCGAATTATTGGGTACAAATTGAAAAATTTCAGTAAGTGACGCGGCAATGGTTTGAATCCTGGAATGTGCTGAGTTGCTCTAAATTGTCGTACGATTGTTATTAAACTCCTCATAAACACAAAAAAATACATCGTGCCCAGGACCGTTCCTTGAATTAGACCGCGTCTGCTTCGTTCTTTATAGCTTACCTCTGATTCTTGTGTTGTGGCTACGGTCCTGTAGGTAACTTATCCATCGCATGAATCCCCGCCTGTCACAATTTTTGTGTGCAATGCTGGACCAAACGTTTCGGTTAGGTCTTGGTGGATCCATACTCCATCGTCCAGCAACTTCAGCATGTTTCTCGTCGTGAAGCAAACCGCGCTATCCGTGTTGGAAATTGGTGGCAGTGATCAGCTTCCGGCTCTCAATATACTCAATGAAATGGTCATTTGCTGCGGTTTACTGACGATATTACGGGCTCTGCAGGATTTCGGAAGTTAACTAATCTAACATTACCCGAGTTCGTGCCTCCATCCAAGCTACAAACGACCCGTTTTGCGTCAGTTTGTGGCACATCGGGGAAGTAGTCTGTTGAGAAGAGCTTGACTGGAATCTCACCCGAGTTCATTTATTTAACAAAATAAAGACAAGAAGACGTATGAAAATCACGCGGAACACGTTAAAATTAAATAAGAATGGCATTGAGGGAGTGTAAAAACACAACCAATATTCGTTCAGCTTCAGCAGCAGCCCAGCCAAACTACAAAGCCTGATGGAAACCACACCTATCAGCGCTATGGAGAATATGTTTGATCTTCTTCCCCTTGATATATTCGTCAAGCTTTGGGCCATGAAGGTGGCTTACAGACTGACTAGGGTTGGAATCGCTAAGGTGCCACGTGCTAGTAACTCAAGAACTCGGAACTCTTACGAAGCTCAGCGTGATCACTGACAGGATACTGCCCTGGTACGAGTTCAACAGGAGATATAAACTGCAAATAGAAGAAAGCCTATAAAACAGCCTAAGTGGTCGGTTTCGGCTACCTGATGGCATCAACGACGTATGAATTTAAAAACCTGGAGGGTACTGGTTCTGGGAGCAGTGGGACGTACATGGCCCTGGGTCTAGCGGAGATCTCTGCCATCGCTGCCAGGGGCCATCATAATGCATGATCAACATAGTGACTGGTAGCCAAACGTCCTGCAAGGCGCTGAAGAACTACTGGACAGCACAACGTTAAAACCGGTGAGTGCGGTGTACGAGTAAAGTAGACGTTTACTGAATTCCTAGGAATAGGAATCACTGGAAATGAGAGGGTGGACCATCTGGTCAGACTTAGTTCATCTACTATACAACTTCAGGGCATCTCCTTCACTAGCCAAGAGGACAGTGAGAGAATATGCCAGGAGAGTGCACCAAACGCACACTTGTCATCACCCCTTGGTGCAGTTAATGTGGGTACAGTCGAGGAAACTCCCTACCATGTCCTAGCTCAGTTACACAGACTTGAATGAAAGCGATTTTTTGGGCTTTGGTACTACTTATCTAAAGGCAGACATCTAAGAAGACTCTTGCTGGAAATACACGGCATTCCTTAGGTGGGCCAGTGATAAGTTGGGACTGGCACAATAAGGATTTAGACCGTGGTGCTCATCCTAAATAAGGAAAGGTCATAGACGTTGAAAAAAAATATCTGGTGCGTTGCAACACACAACTTTCCTTAGCTCTACGTCAATTCACTTAGTACATGGCTAATTCTATTTAATCAATTCATTTATCACTCAGTTAATTGAACTTGGTCAAACAACGCTTTTCGGCAGCAGGAAGCGGCAGCGCTTACAGTTCCAGATTTTATTGTGCTGTTCGTACTCATTGCAACACCATTATTGAGTAATTGGTACACAGATAATTAATGAGGCTGTAAACACAAATTTTTTTGAGAAGGATAGTAATTACTTTTGCAGAGTTATTGGGTAAAAACGTTTAGAACTGGTAGTAAGCGAAACGGCAGTAGTTGAAATTCAGGAATTTCTGGAGTGAGCCCCATGTATTTCATGAGCGTTTTTAAACACTCACCCCTCACCCTTTAGGTATTGGATTGGACTACAATACCAATTTTTTAAAAACATTCTACAAAAATTCCAGCGGAGTTTATAAGGAAAAACCTGCGCCAAAAACGCTTTTCGTCGAAAATTTTGATAATTTATTGTGCTGCTCTCGTCATTTTCCCACAAATGGGGATTTTCTGGTATAATTATCTTATTGAGAGCTATCTATATAAAAAATTTAATCAAAATCGTTAGAGCCGTTTTTGAGAAAAAAATTTGGTGTTCTGATCACTATGATAACTATAGTTAACTTTCGATGGATTTTGTTCATACCCTTATTTTGGCGTCCCATGGTAACCTGTAGGCTAGACATCATGTTTCAGCTGATTTGGTACGGTTGTTTTCTCTAAAAACCGCGCTAAAATCGATTTCGTCGAAAGTTTTGGTAATTTATTGTGCTGCTTTCGTCATTTTCCCACAAATGAGAATTTCATGGTATAGTTGGCATATTGGAAGCCACAAATATGAAACATTTAATCAAAATCGTTAGAGCCGTTTTTGAGAAAAAAAAATTTGGTGTTTTGATCACTATGATAACTATAGTTAACTTTCGGTGGATTTCGTTCATACCCTTATTTTGGCGTCTCATAGTGACTTTCGGGCTAGATATCAAGTTTGAGCTGATTTGGTACGGTGGTTTTGTCCAAAAATCGTTCACAGACACCCACACACACATAGACCATTTTCCCAAATAGCGTTTTTCGGACTCAGGGGGGTCTGAAACGTAAAGATCTGAAGAAAACTCAAAATGTTTTTTTCAGCCGATTAGATAACTTTCCTTTCTACTTCGTAGAGCAAGGAAAGTAAAAAATCACATCACCAGAAAAAAACACACTGCCACCAAAGTGTCCTCCCAAAACTCCCGCGCACTTGTTTTGAGGAAACGGAATGCTTACGGAGTGCCTAAACGGAGTGATTAGGTTGCATAATTAATAAACTCTAAAAGTTGTGGTGATTGGCATTTTATAGTAGGACATTCCTTATTCACACGTAAAGTGTAGCATGGACATCTAAACGTACGGAATTATGCACGTCGACGTATTTTTCCGAGCAAGTAACTTCGGGTCGAAACAATATTGTGCATGGACTGAAGAATCAAGGGGAAAGCGCGACAAGAACAATATCTTTTGTGTCTGAGTGGTGGGAGGGGGGAGGGGAGAGAGAGCAAAGACAACCACAAGAATGGGACCTTGGAATTCACCTTAAAGCTCAAACAAAACAAAATGACTATAAGGAAATGAAATTAAGAACGTGATAAGACCCACTTAGAATTTAATCAAACTCCCGTTCAACATTAACCTGATAGCTCGGGTCGTGAGTAAATACTATAAGGGGACAAGAGATTAATACACCAGGGATTCGCTCACTTTTATACAACAATATTCAAACGGGGAAAAAAAGCGCCGATACTACTATCTGGCTGATAACGGACATACACGATTAGAACATTGCGCAGGGCTTGTGAAAATCGGAATGGAAGATGTGCAGTTTTAAGCTCGTCCCTTTCATCTGTTTAAATGTGTTAAATAAATATACACGAGCGACAAGGGAATACGCAGATCTACAGCAAATGAACACGAATAAATACAGAGAGGACCACGCGTCCATAGATGGTTTATAACTCGAACTGATTACTTCTCGAACAAACGGTATGTTCAGTCGTTGACCAGAGTGGCGTTCCTCGCAAACGACAGCCCATCAGTGCAAAGGTCGCGTGAAGCTTCCTGGGGGATACGATTCTGGAGGGTAGCATGCTTTTGGTGCTTTTGAGAGCATGGAGGTTGTGACTAACTGGTGTGAGGTCCAAAATGATCCTGTTAAAAAGAAAACTGGACTTGAGAAGTCACCAGGGTTAGGCCCAGAAAGGGGAAAAATGCAAATGGTCAAAGAAACCAAATACCTGGGAATTATTTGGAAGGAAGGGCGGAAGATTGATGGGCTAGTTTACTTCTATCGTTTGTTGATATGGGCCAGGAAGGAATGGGGAGGTACAAAGGTAATTCTCACCTACGCTGCAGGAGCATGGAGACATATGCTGAAGGGGAAACACTTGAGACAGCTGGTATCGGCACAAAAAAAAGTCGTTCTCGCCTGGACAAGGGCCTATCGCACAGCCTCCACCGCAACAGTGCTAGTGGTGGCAGCGGTGAGCCCCCTGCACTTGAAAATAGAAACAGAGTGGCGAGCAGACGAGCTGAGAAGGTACGGCAGGACTATATGGAGAGATAGGGGAATCGATGGAAGGAAACAGGGCTGAGCGCGGAAACAGGGAGCTGGAAGATAAATGGTTTCCAAACATAGTCGTTAGGCTGGAGGCAAAAATAGTGTTAGGAAACCACTATAACGCGCAAGGCTAGGACATGGTAACTACATGAGAGAGCATTGGCTTAAGATGACCCATGCGAATGCGGTGAATCAGAAATGGTGAAACACGTCCTCCTCGAGTGTGTTAAATCAGAGACACTGCACGATCATCTAAGTGAAGCCGGCATAAACATCCAGGAGATGTTGCACTTTGTAAAAACGGACGCGGTGAAATGGTGGGAGACCTAAGTGGATAAGCTATTGAACTTCAGGGATCACAGGGAGTGAGAGGAAAGAAGACAAGCAGGGGTAGGGACGGACTGACACAGGACGAGACGTACAATGACAACAAGCAACACGTAACGTAGGATTAGGAATGTTCGGGAAAAAAGGTGACAGAAAACCGGATGGGCCCCCGAGTAGTGGGTGGAGGCTTGAGGGCCCGCTGAAGCAATTTACCAGGGTCCTTCCAAACCCCAGGATGGTCAGCAAGTTCAACCTGTCCCACCCTGGGATGAGAAAAAGCCGTAAGTGCCATCGAAAGGCTTGTGGTCTGGCCTTAAGGGTTGTTTGATCCAACCATGCTACCACGTAAATGCACAGCATGCGGCCTGGGATAGTGCATTATGGGTTAGGGCCACGTCAGTTGGCTGGCTCTGCATGGCAAGGTAGGTAGAAAGGAGCAATCCAACTTCTACCCAGGGTAAGGCCTGGCAATGCTGGAACATGCGCTTGCTCTTCGAACATCGTGGTGATCGTGGGGTCGCTGGAGGGCAGTCATCCCTTCCCTTCCTGCGTTCTTAAACTGCGGGGTCTGGAGGAGGTAGGGGCTACCAGGTCGGAACTCCCACAGACATCTCCAAATGCAGAATTGTAATCGTCCTTAACCTCACGAGTTCAGACCAGGCCACGTGTCACTTTTCCTCAACTTGAGTCACATTTGTGTGGCGACAGTCCCCCTCGACGGCCAGGGAGTTGACGTAAGACGTCGTGACAACTGAAGAGTTGTTTGCAAAATTCATGGAGCAGGGAAATCATTTTAATGGCGTAAGATGGGGTTGCGGTGGCGGGGGGGGGGGAGGCTGCAGACATTTTAATACTTTGAGCACAGGATGAGGGGCGGAGCGGAGAGTGGTGAGATGAGGCGGGGGAGGAAAAGGAGCGATGACGAAGTAAATGGCAGTTGGTGGAGATTGGTAAGTGGTGCGCGACGCGATGGCTTGAATGGTTATGGCGGGGGTGGGGGCGGTTTAAGGGCAAAGGCGAAGAGCGAACGGTTCTGAAAGCGGAAAGGGGTCGAGGCGGTAGAAGGGTAGCGGGGAGGTACATAGTATATGCTGCGGTGCTCCGAGTGGCCTCTGTATTGGCCAGAAGAAAAGTTATTGATCTTGAGGGCGCTACCTCCGGCATGTGGAGGGAGAAAATTAATGTCCTTCCCCCCCCCCCCCTCCCCACGTCCATCCCCACAACACTCTTCCCATCTCATCGACACCGTCACAACCACCACACACCCACAACCATCGCCACTTTGCCCTTCTAGCCACTTTCTCCTCCTGTCTCCCCGCTTCCCCTCTTTCCCCACCCACCCCCCTCATCAGCGCCCCCCCCCCCCATCACCCTTCAACCCATACGTACCACCCGCGCACGCACAAATCGCCGCTTCAACCCCTTTCGACCCCTTTCACCTCCAGCACAGACACGCGCTTATAATTTCTTCTCTCCTTGGAATCTCAGAGTGAAAACAACAACAACAACAACAACAATAAAATCTGGAGGGACGCATCACACAATTATCCGCGGCCCCCGTAAAATCGACGACCAGCCGGAAATACAAGCGCTGTCTTCACTCAGCACAGGTCTCAGGATACATTTATGAAGAACGAAATATAGGTACTAGCTAGTCGGGAGAACTCTGCGAGAAAAATTACGAAAACCCTAGTTCTTGGTACATTTTGGCCCCCACACCCCTTTCACATCGATGGAGATCGCTCATTCCCTTATTTTCGTGTCGTCAAAAAATAAAAAACGCAACTGGAGAAGAACCAGTTCAATCGGCTGAGCCGTTCTCCCGCAAATTGAGCTACACACATGCAGATCTATTTCAGGGCACCCAGACAACCCTATGCGGGCTGTAGGGATAGAAGGGTTGGGTTATGGAGGGTATGAAGGATGAAAGAGTGTTCCACGACCGAACAACCATCAGTTCAGATACAACCCAATCAACAGACAGTTGTTGAAACCTTGGATACCAACGGTGATGACTTCAGGCCTCATTCCTTCTCCAGAGAGTACCCGTTTTTTTTTTTTTTTAAATACAACGGTGGATGCAGGCGATACCCTCACTGCAGCCACAAACGGGCCTATTGTAAAGGCGTCCATGATCCTCCTTCTTAGCCAACCTATCAGCCCGTTCGTTTCCCTCTATACCCTGATGCCCTGGCACCCAACACAGTGTTACGCTGTTGTCCTCTGCCAGGGCCTTCAGTCCAGTCAGACATTCCCACACCTGCCGTGATGTAAGACAGTATGAGGCTAAGGCCTTGAGAGTGGCCTGACTGTCCACCATGATGTAGATTCTCTGCCGCGTCAGTCCCCTCTGCAGCAGCCGCTGCACACAGACTATCACTGCAGCTACCTCTGCCTGGAACACTGTGGCCAGCGACCCCAATGGGATCGCTGCCCTGGCTCTCGACCCAAAGATGCCTGCCCCTGCAAGGCCACCCTGCACCGAGCCATCAGTGTAGTATACCAGGGCCCCAGCTTCGAAAGTGGGAGCTCCCCCTTCCCACCTGGATCGCTCATGAATGAGTATCCGAAAGGGTAGCACGAAGTTAAACCTCGCGGGCATTGAGTCTACCACATGCAGTTCGGGCCCCCCCACCTTCACCTTGTCAAGGATCAAGTGACAGGAACTCCTCCTCCCCCGCATGATCAGACCCAACTCCAACATACGCACAGCCTGGAGGAACGCCATCCTTTTAACATGTATGTGGAGTGGAGCTAAATCTAGCAAGACCTCCAGTGCAGCCGTAGGGCATGTTGTCATACAGCCTGTAATGGCCAGACACGCCCTACGCAGCAGTTTATTTAACTGCAACTGCACTGTTTTGTTTTCCACCCTAGTCCACCAGACCAGGGAGTACCCGTTAGTGCCGCTCTCTCTCTACTTCCTAGCCATCAGATGTCAATGCATCAGCGATCTGGTTCCAGGCCGTGTCATGATGCTTGGCGCAGCCCCATGAGTTTAAACTCAAATCCAGAACCTTACAATCCTGGCATCTTGTACACCTCATCGCTGCAGACAGTGACGCCTCACAAACAGCGTGAAAGTCCTGATAATCCCTTCCATGGATGCCCTCTAAAGCGCACTCCACCCACACCAAAGGATGGCCTGAGTTGACACTGCCTAGCAAATTCCGAAGGTATGCTTAGTATAGGTGAATATGGTCCACCACAGCTGATCCTGAACGAATCCAAGATCAGCCACAGCGCGTGCTGAGGAAGCAGGCGCTGAAGGCGAAAGAACGGAACAAAGGTAGAGAGAGATGGAACACCGAGTCCTCCAGATTGGACCGGAGCGTGAATGTACGCTCAAGGAACGCTTTGTGAGAGCCCCAACCGTGCACGTACAGCAGAACGGAGCATTCCATCCAGACTTATTGTCGACTCTAGACTAACCTTGGCACGGCCAACCTCCCTAAAACCAGCCCTTTAGACAGATTTAGATTCTGATGGGGCTCTCTGAAGATCCTTCCAGCCAAAGAGGTTGCACAGGGAAACTCAATCCCAAGGTTCCACCACATCTCGAGGACACCGTCGTAAAACGTAGAAATCTGAAGAGAACCCAACTTTTTTTGACAGGATTACAATCCACCCCTTACCCTTCCGGTAGCAGGGAGTAAAAATGTGTGTCTGTGAACGCGATTGAGAGAAAAAAACAGAATGAGCAACTTGATACCTTGACCACGGGTCACGATAGGACGTCAAAATAAGGATATGAGCCAAATTCGCCCAAAACTAATCGTAGTTATCATTGTGATTGAAACACCAAATAAATTTTCTCTCAAGAACCGCTCCAACGAGTTTTATTACATTTCCTACACAGACAGCTCAAAATAACACGACAATACCATGAAATTCCAGTGCCCGTAGAAAAATGACGAGAGCAGCACAACGAGCTACCAAACATTCGAAAATTGATTTTAGCGCAGTTTTTTCTTTTCATAAACGTCGCTCAAACGAAAATTTCGGTTTTGGTTAATTTTAGAAGCAATTTTTCGTTGATAACCACGGGTTTCGAGTTGCTGATTACGCGGGAAACTGAACACCAAACGAAATTTGTAGACCCCGTCAAAAGAAAAATATGACGTTGTGACGTAACTGTTTGGGATTACGTGGCGTAGTTAGAAAACTAGGGAAAGAAAAAAGGTTAAAAATGAATAAATCTTATTAAATCAAAATTATGTCCTACCTCAAAGAAAAAAGGGGAAACTCGCCTTTAGAAATACTAAATAAAGGCAGCCCTAAACTTTAAATGCGCAGTTACCACCTCGACTAAAACCTAGTATATAGAAAACTCAACACACACGAAACGCACCGATCGCTTTAATGTTAAGGAATAACTGACGATTTGCCCGAGAACGACCGAGCTTCGACTAAAGCGGGAGCTTATCTTTTACTGCACCAGAAGGGCTCCTGCTCATTCGTGATCAACCTGACAACGTCAAGCGTCACATTTTGAGGATTGTAAAAAAATGCAAAATGAATAATAACCAATACGAAACTTACGATTATGGAAAATTATTCGTGTAACTAACGAAAATAAATTTAATACGCAGCGTCACACCCCTGTTAATATTCCGATACGCCATTAATACCGGCGTCGTGTCCGTAAAATGAATGTGGGCGGCCAATGTAAAATGGGTATATTACTGGCGTCATGGAGAGGGGAGGAAGAGAAACCGTGGAGACTGTGAAACTGAGTACAGTACAATACATAATTTATTATGCACATACGAAACGAATCAAGGAGACGAAACGAAAAGCCTTTGAGTAGAGCAGCTTGTGTTCCTGGCTTTTTCTACTAACTGAATTTATTTTTCCCTCAGTTCATTAAAACTTGGTAAACGCCTCTTTATGGCGGCAGAAAGCGGTAGCGCGTGGAGCTTCAGAATCTATTGTGTTATTCGTACTCATTCCCCAACCATTATTGAGCGATTGGTGCACAGAGAATTAATGGAATTTCTGGAGGAGCCCCCGTATACCTTACGAGCACTATTAAAGACGTAGCTCAGTTTCATGACGTAGCTGGCTGGTGAGATGCGGTGGGCGAGCGCTTTCGATGTAAAGACATCGTCGGCGGACAGCTAAGACGACGGGCCAACCATACAGATACGTTAACGTTTATAATTTACCTTTTAATTATTTAATCCAATCACATTAATACACTATTAAAGGCTCATCGTATCGGTACTAGGTTAGAGTACCACCTGAATTTTTTTGAAGAACCTAATTTGAGCGGAGTTTATAAGAACAAAACTTCTCTAAAATTTTCGTCGAAATGTGTGGCAATTTATCGTGCTGCTCTCGTCATTCCCACAAGTGACAATTTCGTGGGATGGCGTATACAAAAAATGAGATCAAACAACGCTTTACGGCAGCCGGAAGCGGTAGCACTTACAGTTCCGGAATTTGTTGTTCTGCTCGTACTCATTCCAGAACCATTACTGAGCAATTGGTACACAGATAATTAATTAGGCTGTAAACACGAATTTTTTTAAGAAGGATAGTATTCACTTTTGTAGATTTATTGGGTAAAAACCGTTAGAACTGCGAAACGGCGGTAGTTTAAATTCAGAAATTTCTGGAGTGAGCCCCATGTATCTCATTAGCGTTTTCAAGCACTCACCCTGAAGGTATTGGATTGGATTACAATACCGATTTTTTTCAAACATTCTAGTAATATTCCAGCAGAGTTCATAAGGAAAAACCGCGCTAAAAACGCTTTTCGTCGACAATTTTGATAATTTATTGTGCTGCTCTCGTCATATTCCCATGAATGGGAATTTCATGATATAGTTGTCTCATTGAGAGCTATCAATATAAGAAATGTAATCAAAATCCTTAGAGCCGTTTTTGAGAAAAAAAATATTTGGTGTTTTGATCACTATGATAACTATAGTTAAATTTCGGTGGATTTTGTTCATACCCTTATTTTGGCGTCCCATAGTGACTTCCGGGCTACATATCAAGTTTGAGCTGATTTGGTACGGTGGTTTTCTCTAAAAATCGTTCACAGACACACAGACCATTTTCCCAAATAGTGTTTTTCGGACTCAGGAGGGTCTGATACGTGAAAATCTGAAGAGAACTCAAAATTTTTTTTTCAGCCGATTACATAACTTTCCTTTCTACTTCGTAGAGCCAAGGAAAGTAAAAATAGTAAGGTTTCGGCGGATTTGGCTCATAATCGTGTTTTGGCTTCCCATGTTGACTAGCGGGCTAGAATAATGTGATTTTGTCATTTGACTCTAATCAATACGAATGCTGCAACTCCAACAATTTATTGAGGCCGTGTTTACCCATCTAGACCCGCCATACCTGAAAATCCGGCTTCTGCCTTTTATATAAATCAACACTCGTCCTGCGTCGCCATATCTTGCCCTGAGGGTGACATCCATCGCCAGTGATCGTCAGGTGTTTTGGGTCATTTTGATTGAAGCTGGAATCTCAGGATGATCCAACAAGAACTGTTCCAGCAGACGATTTAGCCACCTCGTCCATCACAGACATTTCTACCTTGGTTCAGTGACTGTGGGACCACGGCACGCCCTTTAACACCGACGAAGCCTGAGCTTAGGTCACCAATCGATCTGTTTGCACGCTAACACGAAGTACTTCCCTCAGGCTACGCCACCGTGTAATCGATTCTTCATTTACATATCCTCATGAGGCATGGATCACTTTTGGCACTGTACTGGTAAAGCTGGAAGCCCAAACTGCCTGCACTGAGGGGCAACGACAGATGACGCTAGCCAGTCTTCTCGTGCCAAAGATGAGGAGGACAGCGGTGCACGGTGATATACACAGTTAGCTTGCTAACTCCAAAGTCTATTGTCGTCACTGTGTTGAATCCCGAAAAAAACGAAATATTATTCAGTTTGCCAGGTCAGCGCTGAGCCAGAAGATGATGGAGCTTGCTGATCCAGGGTTAGTGTTCTGCAGAGACACGTAGTAAAGACCGCTCCTGAATCATTCAAACTACTGGGCAGTACGGGAGGAAGTATCGAAATGGCGACACCCTGCAAGATCCTCGCCAGGGTGAAAAGGACAACAAACGAGAACTTCCATCGCTTAATGACGCGAGGGCCGACCTTTTGCAATTCGCTAAACGGTTCTTGTTTGGTACTTCGACTCGCAAATGTAAATTCATGGAGCTACTACGAGCAGAATCTCCCATCCGCGTTAGTCGACTACTCCAGTCAACCTACTAAAGGCGGCACTACGTGACTTGGACCCGGGATGAGTTTTAAGCCGAAGCCAAACATTGTTACTCGCAGCTAGACCTCACTGGAACTCAGCTCAAATTCTGCCACCAGCAGCCCAACCTCCCTCGCTACCCCTTCAAGACTCTCGACCAGACATCACGACACGCAGGGGTATGTTCCCAGCCAACCGTTGTTCAGAGGGAGAGGAGTACTGTGGCTACCAGAATGAAACCAACTACGTCTTGTTGTGCCTACGGTTTTGTATTGTGGTTAACAGATTGGGAGGTACGCTAGTTCCATGCAGCAGTGGGCTATGTTTTCGGTCAGCGACATTTTTTTACAACACCCTTTTCTTTACTTTACTTTCACCAATTTCTTTAATACCTAACACAGCCAGTCCGGCTAAGGTACTACTAACAAGACTGACCAACAAGACCTCTCCCCGCCCCTTCCCCAACGCTCCATCACTCCCTTCACCTTTCTCTTTGTATATAAAGACCAACTGACTGACTCCAGTACTGACTAAACGGCCAGACGATGATGTCTTTACATCGAAAGCGCTTGCCCACAGTAACTCACAAGCCAGAGGAGACGGACTCACCTAACAGGTACGTTAACTTTAGTATTTGCCTACTGGCGGACACAACCCAATTTCTTTAATACCTAGCACAGCCAGTCCGGCTAAGGTACTACTAACAAGACTGACCAACAAGACCTCTCCCCGCCCCTTCCCCAACGCTCCATCACTCCCTTCACCTTTCTCTTTGTATATAAAGACCACGACCAACTGACTGACTAAACGGCCAGACGATGATGTCTTTACATCGAAAGCGCTTGCCCACAGTAACTCACAAGCCAGAGGAGACGGACTCACCTAACAGGTACTTTAGTATTTTTGAATACTGGGTCGAATGGAATGAGCATCAGGCGTGTGCACCTGCGTATAGTGACATTACAGTAATTATTATGAGCCAAAGTCTACTAATTGAAGGAACTAGCGGGACAATAACTACATGTACGTTCCGATATATGGGGTGTGCGGAGGCAGTACCGGCCTCGCAGCCCTGACCTGCCTCCGCCCCATCGGGCAACAAAAGGGGAATGGGACAGGGACTACTTCCAGCGAACCCTCGACCACTGCGATACCTGCAAGATCCCATAAATGGGTACTAGGGATCGGGGGATTTTCCGCCTTTACCCCAGCTGCCTGCAGAGCATCCACCTTGCGTGGACCTTCCCATGGTGCACCGGCTTGCCCCGCGGGCTGTCCACCCCCGCAGTACCATTTTGGGAAAAATATCCTTTTAGGCTAGAATGGTCGCTAGCCCGCCCGAACTTCCGTCCAGACTTAACGGCTTTGGGAACCTCCGCCTTGGAGGGGTTTGGACTTGCCCCTCCTTGCCGGAGGACCCCAGGTGCCTGGTAAGCAAAAGCCCTCCGCGTACCGGCAATGCCCGATCACCGGATGGCGGAAGCGGGCCCTGCAATTCCAGTTTTCTGTCCCCTTAGTAGAGGTGGCACGAGCCACCCCTCCTGCCCCCATCCACCCACACCTGCACCAAAACCAAAACACCCACACAACCACCCACACCCAATAAGTTACAGTCACACCATACCATTCACACACTAACCACATTACACAGTCACTCAATAAATTACATTCACACCTGCCGGCTGGGGGGCGGGGCGGGGGGGGGGCGACAACCCCCAGCTGGCCTCGAGCCCACCCACGCATAAGTGGACCCCCCGGGACCCGTCGTACAAAGCTTTCTTAACGCCCGGGGGATCCGGACGGTCCCGAAAATCAACAGATTGGCAAATAAATAAACATAACTCTAAACCAAACTCAATAACTCAACATAATGGCAACAAACTAAATAAATTAACCAATACAACAATACCTACAGCGAACGTAATCGTTTGATTGTTTAAACTCCCCCCCCCCTCCACCCTCCACCACCGTTCCATCAAAACCACCCACCCGCTTGACTCGCCATGTCGTGCCAATTGCCTGCAGGCAAGGAATATTTAGTTTTCGTCGTTCCGTTGTAGTAAAGTCATGTTTCGTATGGTTTACTGGTATTTTTCGATGCTGAATCGAATGGGATGAGTCTCAGAGCTGTCAGACTCCGTAAAGCTGTTCAAGAGAGTAGAGAGTAAACCGTTGTATAATAATTTGGAGCGTTTTTATTCTCCGTTATCAATATTTTGTAAGTTAATGTTTTTAATTTGCCAGAAATGTTAAATTAAAGAGAGGAGCAATCACTGCAGTTCTTCAACCTGAACACCATACTCAATGCCATTGGTTTTGTCAACCTTCTTCATGCGACTAAGACGAATATGCGAGAATCCTTTAGGGTTCAGCTCGTACGTACTGACCACTATTATTTCGCAATAATTACGTTATGAACACACCACAATTGTGAAATGAGTTTGAGGGGACACGTAGGAATGTGGAAGTAGTTGGAGACTGCGATGACTCGAGAGAAGTGAATTCAACGCCCGGGCTCCTTCCAACTTTGGGTGATGTCAGAAAATGATTCCTGTCACTCCGAAGCTTGTGTTTTGTGTTGAAGATAAGCGCTGGAATCCGCTTTGGTTATGATATTGTAATATAGCGACAGTTCGCGTGCACGGCCGGCCGTGGAGCACGTCGAGTATCCCCCGGCAACCCTTGAGAACTGCAACTTGGGAGCTTTACGTGTCCGCTAAATGAGATATGACAGTAAATTGCTGGCCGGGGGGATGTAGGCGCAATGTCTAACTGGCGGAAATGAGGAGAATGACGAAGGAGAAGGCGAGGGGACAGAGCGGTAGAGCCGGAGGATTAAACATTTCCGTGCGCCGAAGAAATGGCGTAGCAACAACAGTTACAGTAATCCGGACCATAAATTAGACAGTTTTCCGGCCGTAAAGAAGACCTCGGTTCGTGACAATATCAGGAGCGGGGTTGGTGAGGTGCTGGGCGGGAGGAGGGTGGGGGCGGTCGAGGGAGCAGGCAGAGCTTTATCCCACTAACTCCGGTAAAAAAATATTCTAAATGAGCCGCTCTAAACCTCCCTTCCCCTCTCCGGTCCTTCAGCCTCCACAACCGCCACCGATGGCACACAGTTTTCCGGGGCTCTGCAGGATAATTATACTCGCTCGATACAGCGAAAAGGCGAGGAGCGGCACTGCGGGGGAGGGGAGGGGAGAGAAGGAGACTCTGATCACTGGAGCGGACGAGGGAGCGAGTGGAGGAGTCAGAGGACGAAACGTTGGATGAGAAAGAAGAGGACGATGTGGCGGTGTGTGATATGGAGGTGGTCATAGGATGGGAGGGGGAGGGTCAACTGTGGATGTTGCTGCGGCTGAGGATGGAGGGGTGGTGGTGGGGATGAATTAGCCGGCGGCAGAGTCGAGCTCCCGTGGAAATATCGTGGCCCTTATCTCCGGAATAGTATTATTACGAATGTCTCTTCCTCACTCTACACGAGCAGGTTGTGTGGTTGGTCGGTCGTGCGGAGGTGAGGAGGAGGGGTCACGACAAAGTTTAAACGGGCTCATGGTGGTGTAAGGCTTGGGGACGTGGCGAGGGGTGGATGAGAGGGGTGTCATTTGAGCTGGATATCAGAATAACAGATATGGTCCTGGAGAGGGGGTTAGTTGTTAAAGTCGCGTTCTCTACTTAGTCTCCCCATCTCGCCGTCACCTGACATTTGCCATACCCTTCTCTCATCTTCTCCCTCGCCCCTGATAACGAAACTTTGGCGGAGAATCGTATCTCCTCCCGTCAGATACCACACAGACCTTTGCTGTCCCTAGCATTTAACTCCAGGCTCTTTTACAGTTTAGGACGTGAATGGCTTGAGATTGAGTTGGCACCTGGAAGATGCGCGTCAGACGCCCTCTCATTTTCCGTGAAATTTGCCAATTGCTCCATCAAATGATATAAACGTGTTCCCGGAGCCTACGCACAATATTTCTGCATTGTTAGAATCGCAGAAGTCTTGAGGAAAAGGCAGCGATGGAAGTTGACAAGAAAAATGGTCATGATTCATTACTTTGTTTGTTATACACACCGTCCGCCGCATTAAATGTTTAAAATAACAACGCTACCACTTCATTACGTACAGATACTGCAGACGAGGTATGAGGGAAAAATAGCGCAAAATCGGTTGAACGCAAAATCCTCCAGTTGTTTAAGTATTCGCTTTAACGAAGAGTGAAACACATCGACCTGGGAATGAAAAAATACATTATCAAGCGAGTCCTGGGCCTTCAAAAGTGGTTTGTTAAAGAGGCGATAGGTTGGGGTGGTTTGAGCGTAAAAGCGGTTGATTACGTGTAAACGGTTGTAGCTTTCCGAACACTATCGTCGCCTGCCTGAAGGGCTCTCTGTTCCTCATATCGTGCTTGTATCGAACTTGATTGTTGTCTACCACCACCGCTGTGCCGGCTTCCCCAAAACCAAGTAACCCTCGTTTGTAGCTCGTTTCACGAAAAATCTAATTCGTTGCGAAATTATATCGTCCAACCCGTTTCAATGCAGTTTGATGATTAATACGCCTATTTTGGGACGACGTAAGACTAGGTAATTGGAGTCCAGAACGGAGGTTAATTGCTCGCGCTGAAAAGTGAGCATCAGACCCGCTCTCCGACGCCTTTCGGTCTGGTTTGGTACTTAAAGTGTGCCCTATCTTCCAGTCTGTGATATTTCGTTCGAAGAAACGTAAGATTCCTCCGCATATTCGGTAGGCAGGTTCGCGATCGCCGAATTGAAATGAAGGGCCCCGAGAAGAAAAATTGAAAGATTCGAGCAATAAATCTCAAGCTGAGCCGGTGGCGAGCGAAGGCAGCGGCTACACGCTATTAATGATAAAACTTACGACTTGGCCAGAGATCAAACGGCGTTATGTAAATTAGCCAGCGGTTTTACATAAGGAGAAAGTGAGGAAGGAACCCTGGCATACTGAAATACTGAAGACAACTGATGATGCACAACACTCGCTACTCTTGAAGCTGTCGTGTCAGCAACGAATGATGAATCGATGGCGTCAGCAACGCCTCGCGGTTTCTTAGCCAGCCCCCCTTCACGTCAATCAAAGCCAAATTATATTTATAACCGCTTGAAACACTTTTTTTCTGATTCGGAATTCAATAAATTCAAATCGACTATCGTTACCGTGTTAGTCGGAAAACGTTTCATCAGATAATAGTTAATTGGTAGATATCAAAGCTCATTAACCTCCTTCACCACAAGTTTCGTTTATTTATTATATTTTGGCTTTAGTAATTAGAGATTTATTTGTACCACATAAAAGATCAGTCACGTGGCTTCAAGATCTCAAATGCGATTTCAATCACTCTTCTCCCATTGGCGTATAAACTAACTCACGATGTTGAGATGTGAGGCTCTCACTCACTGTATTCAGATTTAATAACAAATTTAATTTAATCATGAAAACAACTGTGTGGAACTAGTACGTAAAGACTTGAAAGATCTTAAAGAAAAATGGACGAAATAATTCAACACCCGCTAACGTCGTTTTATTGTACGAACTTCAAACTGCGCGAAGACTTGAATATGGAAGTGATGGAGCGGAGTGAAGAGGTGGACAAAGCTGCGCAATATATTATATAATACAAGTTAATTGTATTTGTATTGTATCCTCAGCCCCACGAAGTGGGATCATCACGTTTCGAAGGCTGTCAAGTCCAAAAAACACCATTGGAGTGGAAAGGCTGAACCAAATCGACTTATCTTTAGCCCACAAACTAGCACGAAGAGCCAAAATGAAGGCATGAAGAAAATTGGTCCATAACTAACAATAGTTAATGATTAAAACACCAAATACTATTTTTATCAAAGAACAACTCAAACGGTTTTGATCATTATTTTCGTATTGACAGGTAGAAGTAACACAATAGTAGCACGACATTCTTATTTGTGAGAAAATGACGAGAGCAGCACAATAAATTATCAAACATTTCGAATGAAATCGATTTAGCGCAGTTTATTCCTTATAAATCCCGCTAATGTGACAAAAATCAGGCTGTTAGTATCTCTACACTATCTATAGTTTAATAACGCTCTTAAAATAATTAGGGGAACCCCCAGAAATTGCGGAATTCGAACCACTTCAGTTTTATTTACGAGCCTTCGCCAAAAAATCGTGTTGACAGTCTCATGAATCACTCAACTAATCCCGCAATAAATCTCGTGGAATAAATTGTCGAACGTTTAACGCTAACACTTTTTATACAGAATTATAAGTTAAGGTTCGTGTAAACGGACGGAAAAATTGGTTGGATGAGTTGCTAGACGCGCTGAATGTACGCGGGCTGAGAAGAATTGGGATGTTTAGATGTTTTACAGCTCTTAAATTTTACTTACCAAAAAGCCTACCATTTTCCCATAAAATAAGGATCGACTCCGATACTACTGAATTAATTACGTGCAATAACAAAAAAGTCCCACTTTTTTTTCAGCCGATTACATAACTTTCCTTTCTACTTTGTAGAGCCAAGGAAAGTAAAAAACTGCATCACACAACTTTCCTTAATCAATTCATTTGAACTTGGTCAAACATTACTTCACGGCGACAGAAAGAGTTAGCGTTTACATTATCGGAATTTATTGTGTTGCTCGTACTGGTTCCCGGACCATTATTGGGAACTTGGTACGCAGAAAAATTAATGCGGCTGTAATCACGATTTTTTTTAAAGAGGACGATAATTACTTTTTCAGATTTATCGGGTAAAAACTTTGGGAAGTGGTGGTAAGCGAAACGGAGGTAGTTGAAATTCCAGAATTTCTAGACTGGCCCCAATATACCTTACGGCTGGTTCTAAACGCTCGTCACGTAGGTATTTTATTTTACTACCAAACCAATTTTTTGAAGATTCTAGTAACGTTTATGCAAAGTTTACAGGGAAAAACCCGCCTTAAAAAATTTTTGCCGAAATGTTTAAATTTGTTGTGTTGGTTTCGTCTTTTTACTACGGATGGGAATTTTACAGTATAGTTGCCTCATCAAGAGCTGTCCATATTGAAAATTTAATGAAAATCTTTTTAGTCGTTTTGGGGTAAAATAATATTTGGTGTTTTGTTCAACATGATAACTATAGTTAGTTTTGGGCGGATTTTGCTCATACCATTATTTTGGCGTACCACGGTGACCTGCAGGCTACATATTAAGTTCGAGTTGATTTGGTTCAGCCGTTTTTCTCAAATGCGTTAATTTTCCCAAATTGTGTTTGTCGGACTCAGTTGGGCCTGAAAGGATCTGAAGAGAGCTCACAATTTTTTTTTTCCAGCCGATTACATAACTTATCTACTACTTCGTAGAGCCGAGGAAAGTGAAAAACCGTGTTCACCAAGAAAATAGTTCATGGGCCACACCTAAACAAAATATCTAGAGCGTAGCAACACGCAACTCCCGAAAATTCGACGGCTCCCCAGTGGTAGGTACCAGTTAGTTCAGAGTACTCCGTAAGTTTGATCGAAATCGTGCTTTTTCGGGAGTAAATTAATGTGCGTCAAATCTCGTTTTCATAGCTATCGTGGATTACATGTCGGTTCAAGAGATAGATATGGAAATAATTATTGTGAACAGAATATGGGTGTAGGTTGACACAAGACCACTCTGTAAGATTATTTTCGACACATTCAGGTTTTAATCTCCCTAATTCACCTCCATAAATATCTACACCCGCATAAATCAACGTAAACCCAGTGATGTTCCCCGGGTTTTCTTGCCAAAATGTCTGCCGTTTAAACACTCCCAGGTCAGTGCAATGGACTGGCAGGTTCATCATCAAAGAATAGAGGAGATACGTGTAATGTCCCATTGAGGTGTTGAGGAGTGGGTTTTAAGTCTGATTGAAATAAGGTTGGATAATGGACTATCGACTTTAAATTACTAAATACTATCAAGCATCTGTTCCAAGGAGATTGGTCGGAAATCCCTTTCACGGATTCCCTTCCGCTTAACTTTTTCCACCGGACGCATAGGGGAACACGTAAGGAAAGTATTGTAATTGTGTCAGAAAACTTTTCTTCAGATCTTTTCCTCATGAGATGTCTTCATAAAGAGTTTTTACTTTCCTTGGCTCTGCGAAGTAGAAAGGAAAGTTATGTAATCGGCTGAAAAAAAACGTTTGAGTTCTCTTCAGATCTTTACGTTTCAGACCCCCCTCAGTCCGAAAAACACTATTTGGGAAAATGGTCTGTGTGTGTGTGTGAACGATATTTAGAGAAAACGGCCGTATCAAATCCACTCAAACTTGATATCTAGCCTTCAGGTTACCCTGGGACGCCAAAATAAGGGTTTGAAAGAAATCCACCGAAAGTTAACTATAGTTATCATAGTGATCAAAACACCAAATATTTTTTTTTCTCAAAAACGGCTCTAACGATTTTGATTAAATTTTTCATATTGATAGCTTCCAATATGGCAAGTATACCATAAAATTCCCCATTTGTGGGAAAATGACGAGAGCAGCACAATAAATTATCAAAATTTTCGACGAAAAGCGTTTTTGCCGTGGTTTTTTCCTTTTAAACTCCGCTGGAATGTTAGTAGAATGTTAAAGAAAATTGGTACTGTAGTCCAATTCAATACCTATAGGGTGAGTATTCAAAAACGCTCATGAGATACATGGGGCTCACTCCAGAAATTCCTGAATTTCAACTACCGCCGTTTCGCTTAATACCAGTTCTAACAGTTATTACCCAATAACTCTGCAAAAGTGATTACTATCCTCCTTCAAAAAATCCGTGTTTACAGCCTCATTAATTTTCTGTGTACCAATTGCTCAATAAAGGTTCTGGAATGAGTACGAGCAGCACATTAAATTCCAGAACTGTAGGCGCTATCGTTCCCTGCTGCTGTGACGTGTTGTTTGTTTTTTTCATTCGGTGGTTTTCAAACCGTTAAGATCTCACATCTTCACAACTAATTAATCGAATTTACTTCCTACGTCTTAGCACTGCAGATAATTCATCATCATGTATCATGAATTCCACATTGCCAATCAGAGAGTTCTCAAAATCAGTTGAAATTGGGATAATCATATGGTTTTGATGTATTTGCACCCTCTGTCCCTTCTTACAGCGATTAATTTGGAATGTCTTCAAGTTCGATGAATGAATTGGACGGAAAACCTCGAACAACAAATGAATCACGAAAAGCAGTTGAGAAATGAAGCTGATAAGTTATTCGGTTCTGAATTGAATATGTCGAGTTTCACATTTTGTCATTGCTGCCTTGGGCGCGTGCGCGAGAGAAGTCTTAAAAGGAGGACGGGGTAGTGTGGTGGAACAACCGTCATCGTCTCCGCGTCGCATTCCTTGCACCAAACCGCTCCTCCAGAGCCTGGGTCGATGCTGCGATCTTGATGTCGTGCCGCCTGTCGTCGATTCATCCTGTTATATTGTCGCTCATCTCAAACTCCTTTCTCTTTCTACTTTTTTTCTCTCCCCCCGATCGTCCCGAACTTTCTCGTGTTTCACTACGTTGCAGTTGCCGTCGGAGAATTTTGAAAAATCCCCTACCTTGACAAATTTCAAAAATCTTCGAACCTTGCCTGAAGATGGACGACCAGGTATATAAATACTGAGTGGATCGGTAAATATAGTGATGAAAATCTCTGAATATACTATGGGGCTGAGAAAAGTTTTGTGATGCGTCGCACCAAATATATTTGCATTACGTTTTGATTTATCCGTTTTATTTTTACTCTTCCTCTGGTTTATATGAATACGTAATAATCTCACATCATTAAACTGTATTATTTATTTTTCATTTCTTACAATTTATACGAATTATTTTTTTGAATTTTCTATTCAGTATTGGAATAATTTTTTTACTCATGAAGTAGTCTGGCGGTCGTATGACTTCACCGAGAAACAGAAATAGGAATCATAACCGAAAGGCGGATATCAGTGATTGGCTCAACGAACCCACGAGGCCGTGAACCCCAACGGCCCAAGTTACCTGCCAATGGCAGTTAAAGTGATGCGGTGCAACGCGAGTCTGTGATGAGATGAAGTAATTCGTTTGTGTTTTAATTTAATTGGGAACAATCGCTTTTTCTTCGTTTTTCGTTGATGTATCGATTGCGTACCAATATTTATTTATCGTTAATTGGGTGGCTTGTTTGAAAGTACGTTATGAAATAAAAGGACAGGCTCGTTTCAATTAAGTAAATTTTATATGAAAGCGAGCCCCGTGCGAACTCTTCCAGTTATCAATTTCCTACATTTCTCTTTTCCCTTTTGCCCTTGCCACTCATCAACAATCGCCAATAACCTCCGTGTGCCCTCCTGTCGCCCACTCCCCTTCCTTCCAGGCCGCTACCCATGCACTTGCTCCCGTTCAAATTAACCTTTTCGCTTAGCCTCGAATCCCTAACTTAACTCAACAAAAAAAAAAAATATCGATCTCTATCAAACGATCTTGTGGTGTCTGGAAAAAAACTTTCAATTCCGATTAATTAATTAATGAATTAACGCGCATCCCGTGCCACGTTGAAACGACGAACGTTCAAGAAGTGAGAGATTCGCCTGTTTAAACGCACAATTCAGTAAAGGAAAAGGCTGAAAAGAGTTCCCTTCGCGAAATGTGGACAGCTTTTCAAGGGCGTCGTGAAAATGGGCACGTTTACCAAAACCCGCAGACTTAACGCCGAGCCACCGGAATGGAGTGAGTTTATCATTCAGTCCCAGCTTAAAGCAGATTGTCGACATTTGTGCTGCAGTCACTTACAGCCCAGTCAGTTTTACTCAATTTGTGTTTGAGGAGGTGATTCCTCCAGATCACGAAAAACACCATTTGGGGGAATGAACTGTGTGGAGACGATTGAGGGGAAACAACTGAACCAAATTGACGCTTATTCTAGAACGCTAAAAAACACCATTGATGATCAAAACACAATTTTTGAAGTGAAACTTCTATATAGACGGGGGTCTTAGGATTCTCGAGTCACGAAAATCCGTTACCGCTCACGTGGTAGGGCAAGACGACAGCGAGAGCAGGTGCAGCAGCGACAGAGAGAGGGAAGGCTAGGGGCGGTGGTGAGAGGGCAACTGTGTAATGCGGAGCTGTGCGCGGAGAGCGGGGATATTAGGAACAGCTGAGCAGATGCTCTCGTGTGATATGTCCTCCACTCTCCACGTGGCTGGGCATCGTTGCCTCCGCCTGTCGTTTTGGCTCTCCTTAACTTCTTAATTTGCTCATGTGCTCTCGCTCGGCGGCGTCAATAGAGCGTGCTGCGCTGTAGAGTAGACTATGGATGTTTTTTTTCCCGGATTGAATTTTGTTTTCCTGTTTAATAAAATAAAATATGTTTAAATAATATAAAAATGCATTCATTACAATTTACCTACCCTAACCAAATCATAATTTGCAGTAAACCTGTGAATAAAGAAATGCGTGACAGTCACACATGGTAGAAGTGAAACTTTAACGTGCAAAACCAAATCGCAACTGACTAGTGGAAAAACGAATCACAACGGACAAGTGGAATAACAACGGAAAAGTGGAAAAACGCATCGCAAAAACATTTTTACTCGAAGTTTTACGGGCAGATTGTTAATGTACTTGTCGAATTTGAAAACCTGCCCGTAAAACTTCGAGTAAAAATGTTTTTGCGATGCGTTTTTCCACTTTTCCGTAGTGATTCGTTTTTTTCTCAAAAACGGCTCAACGGTTATGATTGTGTGGGTAGCTCCAAATAACACAATAGTACCACGAAATCCTCGCATGGAGGAGAATGAAGAGTGATGAGCAATAAATCATAACGAACATCAAATGTTTATATATTTATAATCCAACATTTCCAAGAACGCCGTTTTTTCCGTACAAATCTAGCATTCTCAGAACAATTAGAGTGGTAGTCCTATGAACAACCCATACGAAGAGGCTTTAAAGCGTTGGCTCATACGACAATTAGCGGGAATCACAGAATTTCCGGAATTCAAACCATTGGCGTTTTTACCCGATTATTCCGAAGAAGTGAACGGGATCAATAAATTTCGGATAGCAGTTTCTATTGTGGAACTGAACAGAAAAGGGGAAACAAGAAAATAAATTATTAGTGGGGATGAACCCATGAATTGGGGAAACGAGCAAAACTAATGATTATGACAAATTCAAAAAGGGAAGTTATATTAAAAAGAAATTGAGTAAATGAATGTAACAAAAAAAAATTCATAAAGTTATCGAAAAAGGAACTGAAATTTAACATTAAATACTCTCCTGTGGACAGCACGCAAAGAGTCACAGACTTCTCAAGGCGACGGTTCCTCATCGTTCGAACAGGTTGCAATCCAGGGAACCGTTTTTGCAGAGAGCAGGAGACAGGCGATACTGTAGAAATAAAAAAAAACGGGAACATGTGCCGGGAGAAAGAAAAGTCATAACCTTCATTCAGAAACCGTCTTTGGGTTTTTGTAGTGGAAAGGTTTGTTCCAAGCGGCTTGTTGTGGTTCACGGGCTCTCGAAGCCCAAACTCCGATACCGGGTCATCCGAATTTCGTGTCACGCTATGAATGACGTGAAGTTGTGTTTAACTCAAGTCAAGTGAATTAAGCGCAAAATAGATTGTATCGATAGCTGAACCCGTAGAAATCGCTGAATGTACGTAAGGCTGAACAAAGTTCTGCGATCCGTCGCGCCAGATTTTGGTTTATTATTCATTCTGAATAATAACCCTATGTTTTCGGTCACGAAATATTTTTTACAACCCCCCCTCAAAATTAGATACTTTACGTTTCAAGACATGGGGATTCCAAATCTGCAATGTCCGTCCGCCGTCCACCGTCCCCCCTCCGCCGTCCGGGCCGTTTTGCGCCTTTAACGTGGTCTAAAAAAGTCGATCTTTCGCACAAAAATCCCAAATGGTATCTAGTTGTGCACGCCATCTCGGCAATCCGATTGGACGAAGCCCATGGTTGTTAAGGGCAAAAAAATTAACGAAACGCAGTATAATCGTAAATAAGTCGTGTTTCGTATCGTTTTCAAGGCCAGCTCGACTCCCAACGCCCTTTGGACTCGCATCGTCCTGAAAATTGCCGAGCGAGGGTTAGCTGGAAGCCCCCCGTCCCAATTTCCCCGACTCTTTTTGCCCGACGAGGGAGGAAGGTTAAGGCCACTTCCTCCACACACCCCTCCATCGGATCTTAAATGCCTACAGACATGAACTAAATCATTCGCGAGGATATTGTGGAAAGCCATTTCATTAAAAACAGAATAAACAGTAAATTGTCTATATTTCCTCTGAAATAATGAGCACAATTGTTAAATCGATTTCGACGGTTAGGTCATCATCAGTAACAAACATGATGAACTAACCGACGAAATCGATTTAACAATTGTGCTCATTATTTCAGTGGAAATATAGACAATTTACTGTTTATTCTGTTTTTAATGCCTACAGACGTTTATGGGCGCCTGGCGCTGGGGGAATATTTAGTTTTCGTAGTTCCATTGTAGTCAGGTCATGTTTCGTATGGTTTACTAGTATTCGATGCTGAATCGAATGGGATGGGTTTCGGAGCAGTAATACTAGGTCAAGCTGTTCGTGAGAAGAATAAACCATTGTGTAACGATTTGCAGGGTTTTTTAACTCATAACAGGCTCTTAAAATGTTGATTGAATATTTTGCGTGGAAGGCAACGGGAAATATTTCCCTCTTAGAAAAATGACGAGAACTTCTCTACTCCAAAACTTCATAATCGAACATTTTAGCCCGAAATCGACTTTGGTGCAGTTTTTCTCTCATAAATACCGCGTAGACGATGCTAGTCTTCGCATTGAAATCAATCGTCCAATTATCTTGGAACTCCAGAACAGTGGAGAGGAACATTCCCCTAAAAATTATATTGATGGTTGCATGAATGAATGAATGAATGAATGAATAATGATATATATTTCCGAAATATTTATATATTTAAGGAAAAAAAAACAGCGAAAAAAAAACACAAAGAGAAAATCAATATTAATTCCTGTCCTATCATGAACCCCCCCCCCCATGGATCATTGATCCGTGCCAAGGGGGGGGGGGAGTTGCAGTAGTGAATTACTTCTTATTCTATATTAATTTATAACATTTAGTTCCTCAAATATTGACCTAAGATTTTCATAAACAACTAGTTACTATATACCTAACTAATATGCTTCAAAGAAAAACAGAAAAATAATATGATATGTAAAAAAAAAAGTAATAATTTATCAAACAGTGTAAATACTGCATATCATGGCATCACATTCCGAGGGAGTGGCAGCTATGAGGTACGAGAAGACTGACTTTTTATAAACCATTCTGCTGACGGAATGAGGGTGGGCCAGAGAGCTCGATGTATGGCAGGTTGTGATACAGGTGGCGAGACGTAGATATTAAGCCGCTAGGTGGGATGGGTATCACTGCTTGGGTTGTTAATCTCACTGCACGGGTACTCTGTTTCATGGTTTCATTAATGAATACAACGGTTACTCAATAGAAGTTGTGAAACAACCCAACATATATTTGGGAACGTTGGGCGCTACGAGTTTATACGTAGACCTGCAAGTTTAGCCTAGTTCATGTAATCGAGGAAAACTGATTGGATTAGGTGCTTGAGCGAGATTAAAATTGGCGAGTGCACATGTACCCGTCGCCCTAGATATCCAGTCACCCCCCCCCCCACCTCATCATACCTATTTCCAACTAATTCGTGAAAACGTCGTTGCATCTTCGTCGATGATGCTGCCAGCTGAGAAGGAGAAATGGAATGGATCGTTTTCAACGGACGGGAAGGTAAAGTGTCCGTTTGTGAGCGAGGCATCGGTGCAGTTAATAGTCGGTAATTGATTGGTTGCGTGTGATGGACGAAGGAGGTAGAGTGCGAATGGGGCATGGGGGGCGGGGTGTATGGAATCGACTGGTGTAGAAGGGGGGTGGGGTGGAGGAGTGGAAAGAGTAGGGAGTAGATTGCGGTGATAGATGTGAGAGGACAAGAGAAAAAATATTGAATAAACGATTTCCCGCTTTGTTTCACGTTGTTAAGTTGGCTGCCTTGATCTATCAACTGAGTGGCGGCCGGTCGGGCAGGTGTCTGATGGTCGTTGGATGAGGGCGGGTGAGGGGGTATGGTTAAGGGAACGGTCAGCGGCGGTGCGGGGGGTATGGTGCGATGCCCCGCGACTCAACTCGTCCCCGCGTCCCGTGTGAAACTTCCCCGAGTCACATCCGAGTTCTCGGCGGCTGCAGTAAAAACCTGTTTTAATCTTCGCCGTCGCAGGTGAGCGCCCGGCAAAACGAAATTATTTCCTTTCTCTCCTTTTTTTTCCACCCCCATCACCCCCCACCACCCCGCTACAACCGCCTTTTTTTTTTTATTTGTGAAAAGCTGACGGGTTTTTACGGCGACGAAGAACGTGACGCTAATAACCGCCTCGTCGGAAAACTGGACTTCAAAACTCAAAACTTCAAAACTCGAAGACTTAGAACTCGAACGTGGAACTTCGGGGACGTCGTCACTCGAACGGGTAACGACGCCAGAAGCCCAGGATTTCACTGTACTGTCTAGAAGGACGGGTGTAGTACAGAGTTAATCGGTTGGTGCGAAGTTCTTGGAGAGAGAGAGTGAAATTAATTGATATAATTTATTTTACCACCAGGGAGAATTAGGGCCATAAGCCCCTCTCTTCCATCTTCCCTGGCTACCATAAATCTCCACGCACCCTCCAACATTACCGACCCTCTACTACTGTAGGTGCACTCTACCAAATGATAATATAACTTAAACCGCGCGCGCTGAGCGAAAAAATACATAATTAGTAGTTGTATTGTCTTTCTGTACGTTTAAATACCTAACTACGTGCGTTAATTTCCCAATAAATAACGTTCGTTTTTATGTATAACGTACATCCACATTGAGCTCTCACACATCACTCCATTAGTATCTCCCACCAACGAACCTTTTTCAGACTCGATCCTCAGGTTGTTGCTTGAGACGGTCCCTAAAAGTAAATATAATGGCAGGAAACTTATAGTAAACGAGACAGCACAAAATGAATTGATTGAGGATAGGAAATAACAATTAAAATATAATGTTCCACTTGGGGGAATAATCTTTTAAATTAATTCTCAATGTTCTTCCACTTCTTGTTTAAACATACGACAGATGACAATAAGTAATACATAAATCAAGTCATCTCGTCTATAAGTCTTTTCACAGGTTTGATTTTTCTACCAGCTCTTGTGGTAGTAGTAGTCGTCGTAGGTGTTTTTTCACTGAGCGTTCTCTTACTTTGTGTCGGGGTTTTCCCCTGATTTATCTCATCCATATCAAATCCTAAAAAGGGAAGACTCGAGGAAACAGGGGACCCACGAGAACTGTGTGAGTGCGAACCAAGGTCAGCATTCGGCGTTTTGTCTGAGCATTGGACAGCGCCAGCGAAGCAAACACGCTTTCTAAGCTGGTGCGCATGCCTAACCCAGGTTAACTCTAATTCTGGGACAAACACTTGCATACGTCTAGGCCCTAAAATGCTTTTGATTATGCCTGGCACCCACTTGTCTCCCCCTGATCGAGAATTATGTTTCGCGGGCCCAAACATAATCATTTATGTAAAATGGCGGGGGCTCTACACCACCGTGATTTTCCATCTGCTTTTCCTGCTGTCTCCGAACATGTGGTGAAGTCGTAGGCGGTCGCATTAGGTCTAGACAATTTCTAATCCGGCGACCTAATAGGGCCTCCGCCGGGGATATACCCGTGGTTAGGTGTGGGGTGTTCCGATAATCCAACAAAAACCGCTGAATAACCAAATCAAGCGATTGATGGTGATCCACTTTCCCTAAAGCCGTTTGATCAAGCGAACAGCGTTTTCCGCAGCGCCATTTGTGCGTGGGCTGAAAACAGCTCCCGTCTTGCAGGTGACACCATTTCGTGAGAAAAAAGTTTGAAATTCGTTGGACACAGTGAAACAGCAAAACGGAGAAGTAAAACCAGTTTTCCTGATTTTCGCGCACGAAATTACGAATGCTCGCGGACAGAATGTGGAAACTTTGACTCACACTTCCGCGCACCAATTTTCTTCGTCGCCAATGTAATGTTCCACTTGGGAGAATAATCTTTTAAATTAATTCTCACGTAAATATTTCGGAGAGGTTTATTTTAAGAGTAACAAGAACATCCATCTTGTATTCTTCGTAAGGAGGAAGAGGGTACAGCAGAAAAAAGGAGGGAAGCTCGCAGGCTTACCAACCTCTGCAATAGTCAGTAATCTTCGGATATTACATAAAATACCTGAGCACGTGGACTGACCCCTTACTCGCTTGTTTATATTCCTTCTAAGTTGGAAAAGCGGAAATTAGGGAAAATGCTGTGTGTGTATGTCACAAAACTCCTCGCCAAAATGTGGTAGTTGCGAGACCAACGTGTGATGGAGGAGAGGCTAGTCGCTATCAAAAATCAGCTATGGCTTGACAGTGATGGACGCAACAGTGAAGAGGGGGGAGCTGCGCGAGGTAATTGCCCAGTAGCCTACCAAGCTACTGCCACAAGTCTCCTAAAGTACTAAAGTCTCAAATGGCACTACTTAAGTCCCTCAAACTCAGGGCTTTCATGAGTAGTGGAAACCCTCCTCCCTCCAAGGGTTGGATGCAAAAAGAAAAAAAACGAAATAAAGCGAGACGACGCCCCTGCAAGCGCCGAAGAATGGCCAAAACAAAAATAACAAGGTTACTTCCAGAACTTCTTAAGAACTGAAAGGGCGCTAAGCGCCTTTAAATAGTCTGGAAATGATGCAACCTCGGGAATTGCGAGGCCCTCACGTAGTGCTACAAGTGCCTGGTGAGTGTGGCTGGGTGTGGTTGGGAAAGCAGTCAAACCAAGCAAGCTTACAGCCGGTTCACCCAGTTTGCGAAAAAGGTTAAGTCAAGGAAGCGTGGCCATAGTTGATACTCTTGAAACTGAAACCAGATTAATAACTCCTCCCAGATGATATGAGTTCCCAATAGAGTCATACTTCCGTGTTTTAACAGATGAGCCACAGCCTTCTGGGAAACTGGCTAAATGACAACCTGCACTGCCTCCACAGGGTCTGGGTTCGGTGGGTGCTGAACATCGCCCCCTCTGTGACTTTCGATTGATATATTTCTCTTATGGTTGTCATCTAGATAAGGAAAAATACCCTTCAGAGAACCGATGAACCGAATCATCTCAAACTTGACGCCATGCCCGCAGGTTATCCGCAGCATAATAAATTACCAAACATTTTAACAAAAATGGATTTCAGCACAGTTTTTCTCCTTGTACCGCTCAAATGATGAAAGAATTCGTAGAGCAATTGACGTGGCAATGGTAAGTTGTGCTTTGGGGTATTACCCATGACGTTGGAGAGGGTGCCTAGCCTCATGGCCTTTACCCCTCTCCAGCCAGCACCTATCATCTCACTAGGGGAGATTTCCAGCGAAACCACGGTCCCCACGAGGCCAATCCCATGCCTTCACAGCCGACAGCGCCACCCTGCTGGCCACGGGCTGAAGCCCCCGTGGTACCCATTCTATTTGGCTGCACCTTGAGCGGCCTAAGGACCTGAATGGGTGGCAGGCCTCGGTGCCGGAATTGCCAAGAGGCGTTCTATCGGTGCCTACGCTTTATCTCAATGGGGGTACGGGGATTGGACTTGCCCCCGCACCAGCCATAGAGAAGGGTGTCAGGCCGTCTTCTACGACCTGAACTGCGATCCCCATTTCGCTGTGGCGAGGGCGGACTACTCTATATTCGGACGCCCTCGCCCGGGACCCACCCAACTCACTCTACACCTAGCACTAACTAACACATTCACACATCCATTCAACCCTTAAATACATGCACACATTTCCCGATGGTCCAGGGGCAGACTACTCGATATTCATCCCCCCTGGATCCATCCCAACAATACCTATACTACTCTAACGAATCCTAACACACAAATACACAACACGTACATTCACCCTCATTCACTCATATTTACACTCTCTAAATACAATCATACCGGCGGTCCAGGGATGGGCTACTTGATATTCGACCATCCCTGGCACCGTCCACTCAAAACCACACACTAACACATAACACAAACACAGACCCACAATCTAAACACCTACTCCTACTCCTGAGACCCCTTTCCCCTGCGCACGTTTCCTAATCTACTCTCTTCCCTATCCTTTAACGCCCTTTCTCCAAACCATTTCCACCATACGTAACATCCTTGATTCCTAACCATTGTCGTTTCCCATTGTTGTTCCAATCCTATTACCTCATTCCTGGCTATTTCCCTTTCCTGCTGGTAGTTCGCACAGTGGAACACCACGTGCTCCACTGTGTCCAGCCCTCCACACTCACACAGCCCGTCAGTCACCAGCGCAAACCCACGGAGCTTCTCACGGAAGTCTCCGTGGCCGGTGACTAGCTGGGAGGTGTAAAATCCGAATTCTTGCCAGTGGGACTCAGTCCTATCTCGAACCTGTGGCAGCCTCGCGTACGTCCATCTTCCTTTTTCGCTGGAGTTCCACCTTTCCTGCCACTCATCGACAACTAACTTGTCGATGAAGGCCTTCCTCTTTCTTCCTTCAACTTCTCTGCCGTTCCACATCACACGTCCCTGTGCTCTTAGCCGGAAGCCCGCCCACCTTCTCTTCACTTCGAGGTCTATGGGCGGCTCCCCGGCGACGACACACAGGGCATCGGAGGAGACTGTCCGGTGGGCCTTTACCATTTTTATTAACATCTTTCTTTGGCCACCCGCCAGTTTCCTCCTCGTGTGGGCATCCAGCTTATCCCACCATGCTCCAGCTGCGTACGCAATGACTGCCACGTACATTTCCCTATAAATCGTGCGCAGGGCCTCCTTTCCAACTCCCCATCCTTCCCTAGCCAATCTTGCTACTCCATAAAACTTCTCCCTTCCTTTTCCTATCACATGTCCTATCACCACATGTCTATTTATTGTCAAACCTGATCCCCATATTACACCTAAATATTTTATTTCCTTTACCATTCCTATCCTTCCTTCTCCATAAAACAGGCGTGGTGGCCTTCCTTCTCCATAAAACAGGCGTGGTGGCCTTCCTTCATCAAATTTTCCTTTTAACATCATAACTTTCGTCTTTGACTCCGATATTTTCATTTTACTCTCCCCGCACCATTCTTCTATCACTCCTAAAATCCTGTTTCGTTTCCTTTCCAGCTCGGCCCTCGAGTTTCCTGCTACAATAATTACACCATCGTCGGCATACGCCACCATTTCATATCCTTCCTCTTCCACTTTCCTTATCATCTTATCCATAACCTTTTTCCAGAACTGAGGGCCGAGCACCGATCCTTGTGGGCATCCCATATTCATTTTCCGCCTCACAACTTCTTCTCCTAACCATATTTCATTCGTCCTGTTCCTTAAATAATCCATCAATATGCACGTGGTAGTCCAATTAAGTACTTATTCCACGAGTATTTAATAACGCTCATTAACTCACTAGGAACCCAGGAAATTCCGGAATTTCTACCATCGCCGTTTAACTTACTACCAGTTCTCGAAGTTTTAACTCAATTATTCTGGAACAGTGTTCCTGGGCGCAGTCTCATTAATTATCTGGGCAGTTATAATGATCGTGGCATGAGTAGGAGCACCGTGGTTAATTCAGGGACTATAAGCTAGATCATTTTCTACCACCTTCGAGTTATGTATGGCCAAGTACAAATGAACCGAGTGAAAAATGGTTGAAAACCAGTAGATTTACGTACAACTAAGGAATGTTGTTTTATACGTCTTACCAGATATTTTATTTTATTTTTTGTTGACGTCCTTTACGCTGTGGAGATTTTGTACAGTACTTCTCGATACTATTAAATGTAGCCGCTAGTTCGCGCTATGAAATCACAAAGGGGTACGTATAGTTTCAATGGCGCTGGTGCCAACGTTGTATCGAGGTTGAACCTCCTCCAACTTCCTTCCTTAACTCAACTCCAGTACTAGCCCGAAGATGTTGTCCCTGAATCTAAAGCTCCGAGTACACCGCCAGTCATGGAAGACGGAATCCCTCTGCAAATACACGAACTTTGGCCACGCTCACACTGGCAGACCTAACCCAATCTCTTTTACTCAAAAGTCGTAGGAGCAATGTCGGTAAAAAACGAACTGTACTTGACTGATCAACACGCCTTTCCTTGGCTCTACAAATTAAAAAGGGAAGTTATGTGATCGGCTGAAAATATTTTTTTGATTTTTCTTCAGATGTTAACGTTTCAGACCCTACTGAGTCCGAAAAACGCCATTTGGGGAAATGGTCTATGTGTGTGTCTGTGAACGATTTTTGGAAAAAACGACCGTACCAAATCAGCCCGAACTTATATCTCGCTTGCAGGTTACCATGAGATGCCAAAATAACGGTATGAGCAAAATCCATCGAAAGTTAACCATAGTTATCATAGTGATCAAAACACAAAATATGTTTTTTCTCAAAAACGGCTCTAACGATTTTGATTAAATTTTTTATATTGATAGCTCTCAATAAGGCAACTGTACTATAAAATTTCCCTCTTTGGGGAAAAAACGAGAGCAGCACAATAAATTACCAAAATGTTCGATGAAAATTTTAGCGCGGTTTTTCCTTATAAACTCCCCCGAAATGTTACTCGAATGTTCAAAAAAATTGGTGTAATAGTCCGATCCAATACCTATAGGGTGAGAGTTTAAAAACGCTCATATGTGAGGGTCCCTCAAGAAATTCTGGAACTTCAACTACCACCATTTCGCCAACTGCCAGTTCTAAACGTTTTCACCCAATAACTCTGCAAAAGTGATTATTAACCAATCGCGTTTACAGCCTCATTAATTCTCGGTGTACCATTTTCTCGATAATGGTTCGAGAATGAGTACGAGCAGCACGATACATTTCGGAACTGTAAGCGCTACCTTCCTGCCGCTGTGAAGTGTTGTCCTAGTTCGAATGATTAAATAGAAAAAGCCATGTAATTTTTTTTAACAACTTTTTGACGATTTCAGGTAAATTTATTATAAGACGGTACTCAATGGTATAACCATAGGTAAAACATTGTCATCTGTGAAAAAATTGTGGCACTATAAACTATCAAACATTTCGACTATAGGCGATTTTAGTGCAGTTCGTACCTTATAAACGTCGTTCATATGACGCTAGCGTAAAAAAACGGACTGGCAGTTCAATGACCAGACATTGCATAATGGTCAGAAAAAGATCAGGAGCAATATCAGCAATTATGATATTCGAAGTACTCTCGTGTTTTAACTACAATCCAGTTTTAGTCGAATTCCAGAACTTTCCTATAAAAATATTGCGCTGGTATTTAAATGAAGGTCGTGGCACGAGTAGCGGCAGCTCAGTCAATTCCGGAACGTTGTTATGTTTTACAAGTTTAAATGTACTGAGTGACCAATAGATCGAACTACGACAGGCGCGATGAAGATCGCCGGAGGTACGTGGGGCTGCGAAAAGTTGTGTGATGCGTCGCTCTGGATATTTTGATTCCCACTGACCAACTTTTCGCCTTTTTATTTTGAAAGTTTGTGCAATCGCTCGTTTACTTTGACGAATGTTTCCAGAGATTATGGTAGGGAGGAGCATAAGGTAAAAAAAAGTAACCTGTGGGGGGACTGGTAGTAAAAATAAAATTGTTCACTCCCTCTCTCTCTCCACCCCCACCCTTGTATAACCCTTTCACACTCTCACCACACAGAAAATCCGCTCCTGTCGGAACTCGACGTCAAGCAACTCCCAAATTCTTCGTATTTCTCTCGTTCTGCATCTGCACTTTTCGTTGTTTGTTCGGTTCTTTATGTTTTACACTTCGTTTTTGTTAAATTCGGCTCTGCTCCGAATAAATAAATACGAAACGGTCAAATGTTATTGTTTGTGTTACTCTTGAAAGTTCGTAACGCTGTTCTCCGGCGCCGCTAATTTGAGCGCGTTGAGCAGCGCGAACAAAAGGTAAGTAAACGGAACGTTCAAAAGCGGTTCCCCGCACTTTTGCCCGCTTTTGTCGACGCTCCGACATAACGTCATTGCGTACCGCTGGATTCTTAATACGTAACCTTCGAATAGGCTACCAATCGCGTCACGTTTACCGTAGGCTCGTCCTGTAACTCATTCGTCCGGTTCGAAAGTAGCGATGAAAACGCTGCGAAAATATCTGGTGCGTTGCAACACACAACTTTCCTTAGCTCTACGTCAATTCACTTTGCACATGGCTAACTCTATTTAATCAATTCATTTATCACTCAGTTAATTTGAACTTGGTCAAACAACGCTTAACGACAGCAGAAAGCGGTAGCGCTTACAGTTCCGGAATTTATTGTGCTGCTCGTACTCATTGCAGGACCATTATTGAGCAATTGGTACACAGATAATTAATGAGGCTGTAAACACGATTTTTCAAAAAAAGGATAGTAATTACTTTTGCAGAGTTATTGGGTAAAAACATTTAGAACTGGTAGCAAGCTAAACGGCAGTAGTTGAAATTCAGGAATTTCTGCAGTGAGCCCCATGTATTTCATGAGCGTTTTTAAACACTCGCCCTTTAGGTATATGATTGGACTACAATACCGGATTTTTTTGACATTCTACAAGAATTCCAGCGGAGTTTATAAGGAAAAAACTGCGCGAAAAACGCTTTTGGTCGAAAATGTTGATAATTTATTGTGCTGCTCTCGTCATTTTCCCACGAATGAGAATTTTATAGTATCATTGCCTCATTGAGAGCTATCAATATAAAAAATGTAATCAAAATCGTTAGAGCCGTTTTTGAGAAAAAAAATTTGGTGTTTTGATCACTATGATGACTATAGTTAACTTTCGTTGGATTTTGCCCATACCCTCACTATTGCGTCCCATGGTAACTCGTAGGCTAGACATCAAGTTTCAGCTGATTTGGTACGGTTGTTTTCTCTAAAAACCACTCTAAAATCGATTACGTCGAAAGTTTTGGTAATTTATTGTGCTGCTCTCGTCATTTTCCCATGAATGGGAATTTTATGGTATAATTGCCTTATTGAGAGCTACCAATATAAAAATTTAATCAAAATCGTTAGAGCCGTTTTTGAGAAAAAAAATATTTGGTGTTTTGATCACTATGATAACTATAGTTAACATTCGGTGGATTTTGTTCATACCCGTATTTTGGCGTCCCATGATGACTTGCGGGTGAGATATGAAGTTTGAGCTGATTTGGTACGGTGGTTCTCTCTAAAAATCGTTCACAGACACACAGACCATTTTCCCAAATAGTGTATGTACAATAGGGGTCTGAAACGTAAAGATCTGAAGAGAACTCAAAATTTTTTTTTTCAGCCGATTACATAACTTTCCTTTCTACTTCGTAGAGCAAGGAAAGTAAAAAAATCTGGAATTTCGTGGAAGGTTCTTAAATATTTTATAAACGTTGTTTGACTGCCGTTTTTAGGTACTTTTCAAGACTATCGAACCGTTTTCTACTTCCCGCGAGCCAAATAGTAAGGAAAGTATAGTGATCGTCTCAAAAAAAGAAGTTGGGTTTTCTTCAGACCCTAACGTTTCGAGGCCTACTCAGTCCGAAAAACTTAATTTCGGCGCGTGGTCTGTGTGTGTGTATAGATCGATTTACGGGAGAACGGTTCGGAACAAGTAAACACAAATACGATCTTTCGTTTGAGCAAACTCGGAGCAAACAGAACTATAGTTATCACAGTGATTAAAATATCAACCTTTTTTCTTTCAAAAACGGCTCTAACGATTTTGATTATATTTTTTTTTGTTGCATAGACAGTTCCGAACAAAAATAAGAAGTTTTCATGGGTAGTTCCGTGGAAGAATGACGGGAGCAGCACAATAAATTATCAAACATTTCGACGAAATGCGATTTTGGCGTAGTTTTTACTTCATTATTATAAATCTTGCTCGTCTGATGCTAGCCTTCTGAACAAATGTCATGGGGGTAGTCCAATAAGCTACCTGTACGACAAAATTTCGATAGTTGTGATTAGGTAGTCAAGAGCAACTGCGAAAATCCGACAATTCAAACTTCCTGGCCAGACCCGTACTGTGGCTTCACTGACCGAGACAAACCTTTTTAAAAAAATCGTACTTTTACGGCGTGTTTTCAATGAATGTCGTGGCATAAGTAGCATCAGGTCAATACATTTCGGAACATCAAGCCCTCCTACTTTCAACGAAAAACGTCGTGTTTTACCCAGTTCGTATGAACTGAATGAAAAAAAAAAAAAAAAAGAAACTAGGTTCGGTTGTTAGTCAAAGCCATGAAAACCGCGGAATGTAAGTGTGGCTGAGGAAAGTTGTGTGATGCGTCGCACGAGACATTCTACTTTTGTTCCGTCTTTTGAAAGGGTCAACAAAGAGGCCTACCACTGTTTTTCTTTTGTTGAACTTGTTACTACCACGTTACTGTACTGTCTTTCCAATTTATTCATGCTTATGATTAATTAATAAATTACTGCCCCACTTCACCTCATGGTTCGAGTCCACTCCCCCACTCCTTAACACTCATAAGAGACTTATATCAGTAGAAAGTCATGGAGGTTGCGGTCTCGCTATGCAAGAGTCATGGCACTGTACTGAACCCAGATCTGAGAAGGTACTGCACGTTGTCATTTAGTCAGTCCTGCAGTGGAGAGCTGTTGCCCATGTATCACCACGCGGAGGGGGAATGTGGCCACGTTACTGGACCAATAGGTTATGAACATGCTGAGTAGCTGTGAAAATTGGGAGATTTGGTTGCTTTCCCACGACCATCGCTCACTTATGTAGGAACTACAGTCGAACAGCACGTTTCTAGTTTCCTCCGCACCGGAGGCGCAGGATGGAGAGTCTCGGAGAGAAAATAAGCCGTGCATTGTCGCCATGTCCCGTGAGGAACTGGCTTGTCCCACATTTCCCTAAGACGTTCCGTACCCGTTCATTTAGCGCGGCAAGGTTTCCTTCAGCGAAGAGGTCTACCGGAGTAGGGGAAGCTCTTCTCGTTCTTCATTGTCCACCATGCACTCATGTCAACGGGTAACTGGCCAGTTCTCACTTGGGTTGCTTCAGTCTTTCAGGCTTAGATGATCCATAGAAGTTGATCCACAGGTCCCTTAGATCTGGCTACTACACTCCTTTAAGTGACTGTGAGTTTGATAACCCAGACGACGAGGCAGTAGCCAATCACGCCTAAGTAAATGGCTTTGTACATGAGGGTTGTGTGATTTATTTATAACATATACGGGCAGTGCCCAATTTAACAGTGAGAAACAAAGATTAATAAAATTAGGACAATATAAACCATAGTAAATAGCAAAAACACTCAGCAGCAATCCCGAGCCAATTAATGAAAATCACAATAGCCGTCGAATTTTGGACGTAAAAGAGTCTTTCGACAACAACAGTAGGTCCTCCGAAACACCGTGTGACAACCTACTGAAGTCATCCTGGAAGTGCACCATGGGATTATTACGGAGATAGTTGGTCGAAGAGGTATAGACATAAAAAGGCTGATGGAGTCTGGTAGCGTATGGAGGGGCGTAGAAGTTCAACTTGGAAAGCAGATACGGACAATCCAGTCGACCCGCTGTCAACCCATGCAGGAGAATCATGTCCGCCTCACGTCGCCGACTCTCCAACGAGGACATGCTTTCTCTCCTGAGCGCCACTGCGTAGGAAAAGTCCTACCACCTATCGCCTCTCTTGTAGGACACATAGCGCAGGAAGAGGCGCTGAACACGCTCCAAGGTATTCTTGGCACTGGTATACCATGGTGACCACACAGGGGAGGAAAACTCGAGAGGTGTACGGACAAGGGAGGTGAATAGCAGCTTGAGGGCGTTTGGATCCTTGAAATCCCTAGTATTTCTTTTGAGAAAGCCCCGTTTTCTCATTGCTCCCGAGCATATTTCACCAATATGGGCCGAAAACGTAAACTCTGAACCGATCAAAACTCCGAGATCCCGCACCAGGGTTTCACGCCGGAGCAACTGTAGGCTGGATACACCTCGACGGAAAGTGACCACTGAGCACTTATCAATATTCAGTCCAAGCTCATTCTTCAAACACCATCCGTGCAAGGCTGTAAGAGCATTCTGAAGAACCAAACAATCGCTCATTGAGACCACTCTCGAAAAAATATTCAAATCATCAGCGAATAACAGATGATTCACAGTCCCCTCAAACAGTTTACTAACGTCATCAATGAAGATAAGAAATAGTAAAGAGTCCAAATGTGATTCCTGGGGCACACCTGATGAGTCAATGAATGAATCAGAGACCACGTCCCTCAGCCTGACAACCGGACGACGACCCAGCAAATAACTCCTCAGCCATGCAAGTAACGACCCAAAAAAACCAAAAGCCTCCAGCTTTTCAAGGATAATCGCATGAGAGACCCTGTCGAAGGCCTTAGCAAAGTCCGTATAAATACTGTCTACCTGGACACCATCAACAAACGCTTCCATGACAGTACGCTCACATTACGTACATCGCAGTTACGTTCACATTATACGCTGCGTACACCTGTTACAAGCGCTAAACGAAATACGATCAAAGGCAGCACATCTCTACGACAATCGACATCTACAAACACGCCCCTGCATGGATTGAGCAGGAGGTTTATGATGGGCTGCTGCTAAGGTTAACCAGGCACACGTACAGCCGTTGAAGTTACTTTTGTCAACCTGGTTTGCTGCAATGCGAATCAACTTTCTTGTCCAAGACCCTCCCTTCCTCGTCACCAAGAAGTGATTTTCAATGGTTAGTTCCTGATTCTTAGTAATTCTTATAGCTACGTCCTATTACTGTAATGGACAGCAAAGTTAAAGGACAACAAATCAAATTTCTTCTTGAAATCCCCCTTCCCCTCCAGAACAGCGTCACTCCCTTCCATAGCCCTCTCTCTCTCCATCCATCCGCACTCTCACCCTCATCAGTTCCATCCCTTCATATTCCTCCCCTTTCGCTTTTTTTAAAGCGCGCCGTTGGGCCTTCTTTTCTCATTACACGCAATTGTTTAAATATGTCATGATTTATGAAAAAGGAAAAGAGGGGGACGCGAAATCTTCTTACGGGACAACGTGTTCTCTTCCAACGCTCTTCTTCTCCACCTATCCCCCACCCCCCGTCTAACCACCACCACCACCACACTCCGATCCACGCCCCCCACCAACACCCCTCCACCGTCAACATCGCCGTCCACACACATCGCCCATCCCACTCTCTTCCAACACACCCTTTGCCTCACCCATCACCAACTGCTCGACACGCGGCAAAATGAGGGAAAAAGAGAGAGGGACAGGGTGAGAGAACGTGTGGGATTGAAAGAGAACGATGGTGAAAAAGAGAGGGAAAGCGAGCGTATGAATAGGGGAGGAAACGAGAGGAACTGAGAGGGCAGAGACGAGATTATTTTTCACCCTCTTTTCCGTGCACCCCCGTCCCCTCGTCCCCACCAACGCCACTCCGCTCTTACCAACATCGCCCTCTCTTCCACGCCCCTGGCCAACTCTTTCCCATCCCTTCCACTTCGCCCTCGCTCCTGGCCCCTCACAACCCTTAAAATACTGCATCGTGGAGATGAGAAGAGTGCGATGGTGTGGCGAGGGGTAGTTGGATAATGGTGAGAGGAGAGGGGTAGTCGAAGGGCTTGTTAAGGGCAGAGACGTGGTTGGCATGGGTGGAGTGAGGGGTAGTGGGGTGTACTGTCGGCGGGTTGGGGGGTGGGGGGCTGAGGATGACACGGGGTGAAGGGAGTGAGATGAGGAAGGGGTAGAGCTGAGCGTTCTGCTTCGCGCAGGCGCGCACACCCGTTTCCTCTGCAAACTTTTCTTCTGGTGCATTAAAAATGGCGGCTAATTGGGCTCGGATACAGAGGTTTCTTTATCGAGCGGCCCTCTCGCCCCTCTCCAAACCCACCACCACTTCGTCCCATCATTCCATCCCCCCACCGCCACCATCAGCCCCTACCACATTTGCTCTGAACCCCATTCAGCCACTACGCCCCTCACTGCTAACATTTTCACAATATTTGCTTATAATTTAAATACCCCCGAACTAAAGAGTACCCTTTCCTTCCACCCCTCCCCGACCAACTCCAACAGGACAATTCTCTCTTAGATTTTCCCCTTTTTTCCTGTTTTTTCCCTTTTTGTTTTCTTCGGCCCGAAATCCAATTTCACCTGATTTCACGGCCAATGAGCGTGAAGAAAACGAACCCACGAGAAATTCGAAAGACGTCAAAATCCACGAAGTATCGCAACTGAAAACGTCGATTGAGTTGCGTTCTTCAGAATGCATCAATCGGTTTTACTGCTGAAATTAATCATGTAAAACGTTATAGAGACTTGATTGTTGGAGACCGTATAACACGAATTCCATTAAGCCCGCTTTCGTGTGTCGCGAGTATCTCCCTCACGTTTGGTACTGGACCATCAAAAAGAAGCCTAATTTCCTGTATGAGTGATATAGTTGACACATAAGGTCGAAATAATCTCTCCGTTTTGTGAACCGTTCGCGTTTTCCATTTTCTCGTAATTTTCTTCCGTGTTAATTTGTGTTTACGGGCTCACAATATTGAATCAAGTGGACTAATGAAAAGGGGCGTGACACTTGATAGGTGAGATTTCGACTTGGCCCCGCTGTCAGAAAATGTTGCCAAGTTGTGACACCCAGATTAAATATTGTAATTAGTATGTATTTCTTCCGTACCTTTCGCAAAATGAATTTGTGTGAGTTACGGATGCGGAAATGGAGGGGAAATGAATGATAAAAGAGGATGCATATGCAGAAACTACTACAGCTTCCTCCTACGTCAGTTTTCCTTAGCTTCGCTGGTTGTCTTCAACTCAACCCGTCGACCCACTGCAGTATAAACTCAGTCAGTATCAGAGGTTTCTAGAACAATCGTCTCTTACTTATCGTTCTCTGCATTTGATTCTGTCGAAGTTTCTATTCTCTTTTGAAGTAACCGCCGTCTTTTAAGAAAGTAATTAAAAGGAAAAGAAACTGGCCAAACGGTTTTTGTTCTCGAGCGTTTGCAGCTTCGTATATCGTTTTTAAGTATTCGGGAGCGGAGGCGTGAGGCTTAGGGAAGGGCGGATGCGGCCCCCTTCGGTAAGTTCGCAGGACCAAGCTCGTAGCGCACAGCGACTGTGCCTCCCATGTGAATATTTTTCAGGCCAATCGTCTACATACAGGCTCGTCGGCTTCTGTCTCCGAGGAAACTATTCATGTTCATGTTTCACTGGAGCTACGTTTTAGCTAAGGCCTGCGAGCGCAAGGACACGTTTCTGGAATAAGAACTTTGCCACATCCTCTCACGTTTTTCTCGTAGGGATTTTGTTGCCATTGTACGTGGGAGCCTGCAAACTCTTGCAGCGATTTAGCAACAAAAAAAACACTAAAAATCCAGCTGCTCGATAGATTGAAACCGGTATCTTTCTCATCGCGCCGTTCCACCAGTACTCCGACCGAAGACCGTGAAGCACAACGTCACGACCTACTCCACCTGCAGTTGTACCCCAGCGAACCAGGCCTAGGGATCGTAATTCGGGGGGAATGATTAATTTGCGAAATTCAGTTTTTTCGTTGAAAAAGCAGGTGTCAGGACAATTTTTTGCTCTACTCCAGCACAACATTGAAAAACTTATACGACACACGAACGGTCAGTGAATAACCCTAAGATCGCGAAATACCTTGAGAAGGACAGATGGAGGCGTGGAATAGCAAAATATTGTTAAGAGAACGATCTGCGCTTTCAAGAGGCTAAAGTCCGCTCAATCCCAAAACGAAATGTAATAGAAATGGAGTATTCGAGATTTTGGTAGCTGAAGTACTAACGTGAAACAATCAGGTTCGTGAAGTCCGCTCTGGAGATTGATGCAGCTTAAATCCGGTAGTTGGGGATGCTCTGCGTGTGTGTGTGTGTGTGTGTGTGTGTGTGAGTGTATACCATCAAAAGAGACCGGTTAAACCATCTTCACCCTGCGGATTGACTCAAAAATTCAAAAACAGGATACGAGCAAAATCGACGGAAAACAAACTGGATTTGTCAAAGTGATCAAACATCATCGTTCCTAACGTGTTTCATTGAACTTTTTCCGACGGCAATAAAACATTTTCAATCGCGGAAAAATGACAAGAGCAACGCGATAAATTACCAAAGATTTGAATGAAAACCCTATTTCGACGAAATTCCGTTCTCGTGCAGCCCGCTCACGTCACGCCGACGTTCTCTAAGAAATCTAGTTGCGAGTTCAATAAGCTGTTTACGAAATGCTGATTAGGTGACGCGCGTGAAATTATTGTCGTCGTCTCACAATATTTGGAATTTTAACGACTGTCTCTTTTGGCAAACTTTTGTTCGCTGTTTTTCCCCTATAATACCTAAACAGTAAATACAAACTATACCAAGACCAAAAACCGTAACACTAAGAGGCGCGATTAAATAAATTCCGAAACACCATTAGTATTTACATAAAACGTTCCTTTTCCTTTGCGTAATAAATTAGATTCTAAGTATTTTAAATAGCTCAGCTTTGTGTTCCTCGAGTAAGAAGATGGGCGAAAGATCTAAGTCTAACAAGAGACGTGAGACAGAAACAGATGTTGAAAGAGACAGGAAACGAAAAGGAGACAAGAGACAAAAATCGCAGGATGTCCTCAATAAATCAATAGCTCATAAATGCTCCTCTGACAATCTGTTGAATGAAAATAAAAACCGAAACGTGAGACTGTTGAGGACTAACAGTAGCCAATCTAAGTGTTCATGTTTTCTAAATTTACTCACAAACGCTGGTGTGGATTCTTGAAGCAGTCACAATAAAACGAATTCACCGACGTTTCGCTCAACTTATTAAGGATCTTCATCAAAACGCTATTGATTACTTAAAAATTATACATTGGTTTCAGTATACCAAGTTACAGAATTTGACTCTCAAGAATCTATACCAGAGTTAATGTAAAAGGTCAATAACACCCCGTCGCAATTTAATTCACAAATTGACGAATCTCAATTTTCGTTTGTTATTCATTATTTTGGCGCTTTACGTTACAACGCATGGAGATTCGACACGTGCAACGTCTCTCGCCCAAAATTTGCTTTTAGTATCTAATTGTGCTCGCCTACTCGACAATCCGATTGATCCGATTGTTGTTATGGGCGAAAATTGTTAAAAAGATGTTGTTGCAATTACGTCGCGTAATTACTTACTTATTACCATTACTTAGATACGTTTGTATGATGAGTCGACCTAGACGGGTGAAAGCATAGTGAACACTCTACGTCTTGAAGAAACTCGTGGGACAACGTAGGGAATGTTATCGTTTCTCCCCAGCCTCACGCCGAACTGCCTCCCGCCCCTTAAGTTCAACTCGTCACGTCTTGCCTAGAAAATGTTGTTGGTCCGTTTTACTTATGTTTGTTCTATTTCTCGATGCTGAATCGAATGAGATGTGGCGTGAGGTGATATACACACATTGTCGTTCACATATGTGCTGCCGTTTCTCGCAAATATAGCCGATGTTTTTCGACGTTGGTTAAAATAGGATACGAGTAGGCCACAATCGTGCCGTGCAATGGAATAATGAACCGTTCTGAAATAATTTGCAGCGTTTTTTTTTTTTTTTTTCTTTTGGTCGCTTAGCTCGATCACTCAAACGCAGTTGCGATCCTTTCGAGTTTGTGAAAGTCATACTGCAGTCCTATCGAAATGTTGAAACCGGACCGGATTTCGCAATACGTCCCGCGAATAATATCAAGTGATTTCATTAGCTCGCGAAAACCCCAAGGCAGGCTGTGCATTGCTGACGCGTCAAGGAATCCTTCCAATTGGCTGGACATACATTATTCTGATCTTTCTCCTCCCGATAATCCAATCAGACCCTGCGGTCTCGCCGCATTATCCCCCCTTTATTTCCATAGTCCGCGAGATCTTGCTCGCTTTCAAACGAGCCCGATGAATCGGTTGTGCATAACAATCGATTACATTGGAACGATTATCCTCCGTCGCATCTCAATTGTCTTCCAGGTGCTTAGACCTGAAAAGAGCTGGAGAGAGGCCGTCCCCGTGAATAGGTTCAAATATCAGTTTTACTGCGACCGGATTGCAAATCGTCGCATAAAACGCTATTCGAAACTTACAAAGCGTTCATTTTGGTTTTTGATGGGGATCAACGCCTTTCAGAAACGTCTCTTTTATTGTTCATGATGTTTGCCCTCGATTTTTACTGTTTAATGTCACTATCTTGGGGATGATTATTCACTTATTCACGTCTCAGAGAATTTTAGCAAATCAGCGTGGTGTCATGGATCTAATGTTTTCCAATCAACTCCTCCGTTTAGTTTCTTTCTCAATATTTCTTCGAGCAGGAAGTTCGTTTACTGAACAATTTTGGACCTGTATAATGTAAGTTGATATCAAAACCGCGCAGTCAATGGACTGAAAAGAATTTAAAATACCTGGGGCAAAGCATCACGCAACTTTCCGAAACCCTGGTAAACACCGTGATACGCTCCATCTTCGTTCAACGGGAACATTTACACGGAAGACAAACGAATGTACCAGGTAGCTTAAACTGCTCCGTAAATTTGAACAACGGAAAATTGAAATAAAACGATCATTTATCGTTTGGAAAGTCTCTTGCAGCGTCTCTACATCAAAAAGTGAAAACGTGAAACACACATTTTTGTTGCTAACTCCGTTAAATGAACATTTATGAAGAAATTATTTAATTTCCCCCCCAAGATAAAAAACAACACCATCGAATCATAATTTGGAAATACGTACCTAGCATATTAGTGATTGTTCTTCTTTTGTTTATTGTTAGTTTATCTCTTCACGAAGTACTGACAATCCTTTCAGTAATTCATTCTTATTCTTAACACTATACGCTTCCGCTAGTATCCACTGAGTCCAGACCTATGGAGTTGGTGACATCATTTAGCCGGTATCCTGGTAGAATACTTTTGCCCATGTGTAAACACGTGGTGGTATGACCCTGGAAACCCAGCAAGGAGCTTACTCTGGTTCTTCTGGTTAATTCGACTATTTACTTGAGTGGCAAGTGTCAAAGGTAGAGATCAACTGTGGCCTTCGATACAGTAGCTTAGCAGCCGTTAGAGCTAGAAGATTTGACTGCTCAACCAACAACCATCACTCACTGTTGTAAAAACTACATTGGAGCAGTACGTGGTGTCTTTTTTTCTCTGCGCTGGAGGCTCCAGTCTTACAATTAGAAGAAGTAGAGCCCCGCATTGAAGTTGCCGCGTCCGCTAAAGAACAGACTCGTCCAATGGTTTGGCTTGACTCAGTTGCTTTTAAGAGATTCTCGGACGTTCGGGTGGGTTTCCAGCTTGATCGTGATTTGTCTAACCACGCGCTGACACCACGTGACGCTTCTCAAACCGATAATCACTGGCACGACAGCGTGTAATCACAGCGCTATGATTTCGGCCTTTTGAAGGCGCTAACACACATTTCCAGCAAATGACGTTTTTTGGACTCGGAAGGACTAGGGACGAGCAGCCGAACAAAGGCAAAGGGAAGTCAAAAGAGAGATGTCAGATGTCAGCTTGTCCGAGACAGGCTTTCTGGAATTTTTCCCCCAAGGGCATACGGGACAAAGCACTGCGATTCATTGTGACACTATCCCTTCCTTAATGGAAGGCGTCGTACATACCCCCCCCCCCTTAGGAAGCTGAGCATGTCCTTCGCCGCAGACTCCACTACAATTTTGGGTTCAATGAGCCCCTGAGAATAGCGTTCAAAGTATTTGGCTACCACGTAGGGCAGTCACATAGGATGTGCTCTGCCGTCTCATCCTCCTCACCGCAAAGGCCATGCATCCTTGGCGTAAGCTGTTCCGCCGTGGATTGGGTTTTGCCCTAGTTCGCGGCTGCTTATTCAGTTAGCATGTTTGCCTTATTCGGAGCTTGCCACAGCACACCCCGAGGAGCAATACTGTGGTCACTATATACGCCTGTGGACGCGCCTGGGAAGAGAATCCAGAACCCTTTTTTGAATTAGCGGCATGCTCACATACATTCCAAAATAAATAGAATCCGGTTCCTAGGAGATCGAAGAAGCGCAGGAGTCACGAGAACTCGTCAAATGAGTGATATATGGAGAGGGCGACTATTCCTATAAAAGCGACAGGTCTTGCCGTGAGAGGTTCTCCCAATCGACTTACTACCAATTAATTTGTAGCCTTTCCTTGATTGTTTTCTTGTTTACTACGTCAATGTTTGTGGTAGGCGAGCGATGCCAGGGCGGTCTTAATAGTCGTATTGACTTGGCACCACCGCATTACGGGTTCGACTCAGTCTCCGCCTCATCATCACTTGACATCACTCGCTCTCACACGATGTCTCGCATCGGTGACCACCGGATGTTTCACTTCGCTAGAGATTCTCAGAATGAATTATTGACTCTGTTTATTGATATTTCATGCTGTTTGCCGCCGTCAGTAAATATCCGCCGAGGCGGTTGACGTCGGTATATTAACTTAATATTGAAGAATCAATACACATAAATGCTTTTCTGTGCAGGTGTCACCGAGATATCATATCCAATTACACGTCAAACTCCATCCCTTTTCCATCCACCATTTATATGTGCTTCAACGAAACATTTAACCCGCTCATTTGTATAAATATTTACGCCAGCACTTCGAAAACCAACGCCCGACAACGCTAGACATCTTTGGGCCACGTAGACATTCGCTTGTTGAACTAACGTCCGAATTTATTTTTGAAAAAGACCAATAATGACATTCGTAGGATGAACCGTTGAGAAACCAAAAACTCGTTAAATTGTTATTTCATGAGGCAATTACGCGTTACTACAAATGGTAACCAATTCTCACTTGGCTTTTTCTCTTCTGCGTTCGATGTATTCGCATTTTGTGGTTCTCGGTCGTTCAATTTTAATTTTATATTACTCACCCGATCCGTTATTTATGTTTACCCCGGATTTGTTATATCACTCGTATCTTCCCGTAATGTTTACTAGTGCCACAACCGTTATAGGAAACTCATGGGACTGTCGATCTGATTTTCTGGGAAGGTTCGTGTTCACGATAAAATTTAGCCAACTAAACGACGTTATTTTGAATTATGGAATTTCTGCGATAGCTCCTTTATTATCGTTATGATTGTGCTGACTGACTCCTATTAAAGGCAAGCGGTTGATCGTGGTCTAGTGGTTAAGACAGACGATTCATAATTCTCGACGTAAGTTGAGGATTGTGGATCGAGTCTCCGGCGCGATTGCCGTAATTTTTGCCTTAGTCAGCAGCTCTTCAAAAGCATCTTCAAACGACCTCAGCACATGATTAAGACGTCAAAAATTATTTTTTCTCAAAACTAGCCCGTACGGTTTTTTTTTACTTTTTTGTGTAATCAACTCTGAACAACGTTACCTGTGAAATGGCATTCGTGGGGGAAATTACTTGAGTTACTCAGTTACTGGCTGACTTGGCTGTTGAGTGCATGGTTGACACACACCAAGAGCTTCTCCCAACCTGGGCTGAACTCCATGTGGATCTCACCACAAAACGAAAACTTGCCGCAATGGGCGTTAGAGAAATGGCAAGCGACATGGCAATCCCCGTCCTCTGGACGAGCCAGTACCTTACGGGACAGGGGGACTTCAACGCGCGGCTTCACTTCTTTTCTCTCAACGACCATGCACGTTTTGCGCCTCCAGTGCAGAGGAAACGAGAAGCCACGTGCTCTTCCACTGTAGCTTCGGATAAACTTAGCAGCATTGACTGCTACAAAGCAAGCCTATAACCGTTTCGCAGAATTCGCGAAGAAAGTGATGGCTAAGAAACGTGCTGAGTTGGTGGGTCTTAAAAAATGACGTCTATCCTGGGTGATTGGCAAAAACTGTGGAATGTGCGAGGGGATGAAGAAAGTTGTGTGATGCGTCGCGCCATTTAGTTTTCTATGGCTCACGTCTAAACACCATGCCCAAACACGTAAAGAACTGATGACGGGCTCTAATACTACATTTACACTTTCGCTTTTTAAATTTGAAATTTATTTTTTACAGCTGGCTTCCTTAAATGTGTCGTCTACGACGAAGTATTCGGGTTTTCACGAATTAGTACTAGAAAATGATTAATGTAGATAGGTAAGTCTAAGGAGGTTCAATTCAATTCACTCGTTGATAGGTGGGGGGGGGGAGGAGCTCGATGTCTTCCTCTTCAAGCCACTTTTGATGATGAGTCACGTTGTAGTGGTCAATTGGAGGCAGCGCGACACAGTTTTCAAATCCTGAATGGTTGAAATGGTAGAGTTTTCCGACTGACAATAAGGATTCTTTTTAGTGGGGCACAAAAGGATATCGGGCAACGTTTTGAAAACGAATGAGAAAAGGAGAGGGGTTAGGCAGGAGAAGTGGACAGGGTCAGACACTGAACTGATCACAACAACACAAAGCCACCTCGGACAGAATTTTTTTTTCGCAGTAAAACGACGTTAGTTGAATTTCAAAAAGTAAAGAGTTCTTTTCGACAACCTCTCAACAAATAAGCGATGCTCAGTTGCCACGCTGCCAAAGAGGTCTCTGAAGGTGTTTGCATTCGTATAAGTGCTCTCAGTGCGGAAAGTAAGAGGTACTAGTGTCGCAGCCTTGGGCTTGAGCCAACTGTATCTGTTCTTAGCTCATGAAATGCGTATCATTAGTCTAGAAAAAGACTGGAATATCCTCTCGAAGCCCTCAGTAATAGTAAACTGAGGCATTCTTCGTCATAGCAATCAACTAGCTGTGGTCGAAGCTAGTTGAAACACGATCGAACGAGTCTGGAAATGCGAAACTCGTAGAAAACTTGTCGATGTTTGAATTTTACGAGCGTATTTCAACGCGAGTCAAGCATGTTGTGCGATGGTCTCGTAGCCAAGACACCCTTTCTCCTCCTCCACCATTTTCTTATTGGTGATGAAAGGTGTGAGACAAGCTGCATTATTAACTACGAGTAACAGATGTCGTGATGCACAACACTCGTGTTGTGACGAACAATATCTTGTTGAAACTTGTTTGGAAAGGTCGCTGCGACATATTCAGGAAAGCTCTGTGATTGCCTCGACTAGGGGAAGCGTGAACCAGCGTCATTGAATGTGGTGGTCGACTGATGATAAAATAGTGTCATTGTGTGTGAGGTAGGCTACGCGTTTGCCTCGGTCAGTGGGAACAGAGGACTGGGAGATTGATAAGTGTCAGGCAAGTTATGTGGTTGCCTCGAGCGTGTTCTCGAACTTTACAAAATTGAAATTCTTACGAAATTTCAGAACTCAAACCATTGTCTTTTCGTAGGCTAACTTTATTGGAAGTGTGTGGTAGCAAAACTATAAATTATTAAGCAATGGTTCTATGAAAGAGCCGTGATCAATAGGAGCAACCGAATAAATTATGGAATATTAAGCACATCCGCCTTCTATGTAGACCGTTGAGCTGAGCTCGTGCATGTTCGTGAGTGCAGAACGAAAAATAGGTTCGATCGAGTTCCATGAGCGATAAAAATGCTCGTGAGACAGAGGGGAATTGTGTGCTGCGTTGAACCACATTTGTTGACGGATGCGCCAGACCGTGACGTACTTACGAGGCTGTTATCAACTTCATATCGCTGCGAAGCGTGGCAGAGGAAAAAGGAGCATGCAGTGTTTGGAAGAGAAGAAAAGCGTCTCTACGAGCAAATGACGTAATTCCTGCGCCAAGTGCCGAATAATTGAAGTTGCTTTTCGAGCGATATTATCGTAATATTCAGACGACAAGGTGATAACTAGCATCATCTGCGGATTCCATGGTCGTGTTTTCTCGTAGCGACTGAGGGCGAAGTATTTGGCAAACTCAGTGACGAGCTCTCCAAAGTGCCTTCAAATAACATGCCAATAACACATTTGCCTCGCGGCCAACGCTCCAAAATAAATGTTTTTGCAATAACAATGAAGGAATATAAAATGGATCGCGATTCCAAAAGTAATCTGATGCAGAAACATAATTAACACCACCGCAGTATTGTTTTCTGTTGTTCTCTCAACATGTTCAGAACTTCCAACTGAGGAATCCGTTTTTCATTATTTCGATTGGGGAGCGGATTACGTGAAATTAGACTCAACAGAGAAAAGCTTCCGTTACAGTTGCTTAAATTTGCGAAAAACGAGACGATTTTACAGCGGTCCTTCAAATTCTCCGCGCGAATAAAACGCGCACGTCGCGAAACACAACTTTCCTCGCTCGCACGTTATGAAGTAAAGACAGCGTTGAACTGAAATACGAGGGTTGTCGAGGAAAATGAAGTTCACTTTTATTCTTAGTTTATTTCTCGTTACTCGAGATAAATATCATCCGCGCCGCATCACACAACGTTCCTTAGCTCTACGTAAATATACTGGTTTGAATGGTCGCTCCACGGCGGCTGAAAGCGGTAGGGCTTACAGTTCCTTTATTGGGCTGCTCCTACTCACGCTCTGATTATGTTACACAGATAATTGAAAAGGACACTTTTCCAAGGTTATCTGTTGAAAACTTGTAGAAATGACAGTAACTGAAACAGCGGTGGTTGAAATACTGGAATTTCTCGAGTAGCTCCTATATATCATGCGAGCGTTATTACTCAACTTTATTGGAATGTCAACTGAAATTTTCTGAAGATTCCAGTAACATTTGAGGGGAGTTGGTACCGAAAAAATTGCGCTAAAATCGATTTTCGTCGAAATGTTCGGTAATTATTGTGCTGCTCTCGCCATTTTGCCACGGATGGGAATTTTATGGTAAGGTTGTCTCGTTGGGAGCTGTCCATGTAACAAAAAAATCTTTAGAGCAATTAAAATTTGTAGTTATGATCAGTATGATAACTATAGTTAGTTTTGAGCGGATTTCCCTCTGTAATGCTCCGACGTGGCCGAAACTGAGGGGTCGGAGGATTAACGAAAATAAGAAGGAAATACCAAAAGGTGCGAAAAGATAGGTGGTGATTGAGAAGGAAGAGAAGGCGCTGGGAGACTAGGAAAAAGAATAACTGTGGAGACTAGATAAATTGTATTCGGGTTAGTGAAGGGCAACCTGCTTCCTCGGGGGACGGGAATGGAGAGAGAGCTCGGGATTTCGGTGGAAGGCTCGGCGATCGTCCTTTGCTGAGCAAGCACTCTCGATTCGGCGAACTCCGTATTTGGGCTACTCGCCACCTCGAATTCGGTCCTCACGCTGGTACCTTATCTAACTATCACTCCTCGTGCCGGTGATATGGTTTACGGCAAGGAGGAGAAACGATAGCGAAGCCTTCTCTCTAGGGGGAGAATGTCGATGCTCAGCTCTTCGTCTCGATAGCGCCGTTCCTTGGGCGGTACATGGCTCTCCAGGTTAAATTGAGCATGTCCTCATGCGACCAGGTAGGCAGGAGCGGTGGTTAGGCCTGGTTTCGTTGGCCCAGGCAGGTAAGTCGAGAGTAGAATCAGAAGAATGGTCTCGGTGATGGACTCCCCGAGAAGGTGAGGTACCAGCAAGATTACCTAGAGGTTGGTTCGAGTTTACCCTGTAGCTGTCGCTGCTGTCGCAATCGTCCTCGGGAAATGGGGGATCAAAATGAGCAAAATTTTCCAACAAGTACATTACGCCAAAATCGAGAGGAAAGCAGGTGCGGAAACCATAAAATTTTCATCGTCATAAAATTTTCAAAATAACTGTTCGAATCTTAGGAATATTAGTAGAAACAGAAGAAAATAGAATTATGCTGACACACTGAAGTATTTACAGAACATACACGGAAATCGGATCCTTCGGTACAGTAGGATACAAGGCGTACTTCAAGGTTTTAATGACTATTTTGTTGCTGCACATCGCAACTCGTCTTATACACTACCGTTGTACCCAAGGCGTAAGAAAGGAATAGGTTTCCCAGGAAGGCACAGAGTGAGAACACAACACAAAAGGGATGGATTAGTTGGCATGCACGCGAACAGTAATCAACGAATCCCGTGCTCTCCCTCCCCCCCTCGCGATGACTAAGTCGCCACCTGGTGACGAGGAGTACTCTTGTACTGCACAAATCCGATTTTGTGACTTCTAGCTTACTTTCCGCTTATTAATTAAGTGTTATCGGATGGTAACTTAGCGCCAGGGTTCTGTATAACTCTAATCTTACTGGTTGTACGATCATGTGATGGGTTCTGGAACTGTCGTCTCATGTTGATTGGCATGGAAATACAATCAGCTTGGTTGGAACAATTAACTCCTCCAGACACTTACTGCTCCTGTTCGTGGTTAGTGAATTGGTGAAGATAAGATACCACACCAAGGGCAGTCATGGTACAGCCTGAAATCAAAGTGATCAGGCAAGGAAAGGAGGACACACAACCTGCTGGAAAATATGAGTGCCGTAATGTTCAACATTAACACATAAAATCACATCAGTAGAAGAAAGTGGTGGCCATTTAAAAACAAAGGAAAGAACATCACTTAATGAGACACACTGTGCGATCACATAGACAGAGACGATGAGTTCCTCACATTATTCCCTGCACAAAAAATTGTTAACATGGAAAATTCAATTGAATAATCAAGTGGTGCACGAATTATTTCTCATAACCAATATAACATGAATAAAAATTATTGTTAAAAAACCGGTTATCCGCGTTTTTTAGAATGCGCTGACTTGGAGCACAAGCTTTAATTAGTCGCACCCTCTCCCGGTATATAATATATATACCGATACAAAATAATAAACTTATTTTGGCTAAATATCAAGTTGAACCGATTTGGTTCAGCCATTTTCTCTCAATTGCGTTCACAGACACACAAATCACTCTTTCCTTTCTACTTCGTGGAGCCAAGGAAAGTAACATTTGGTGCAACGCATCACGGAACTTCTCTCAGCCTAATCCAATCCGAGCGAGCCGCTCCTACGTACAGACGGTGGATGAGTCACTATCGTCTTTATTTAAAGGTTTGCGCGCGTGCGTTCTAAAAGTGCAAAGGAAACGCAGCGGAAAAAGTTTGTAAACGATACTAAGTTAGTTTGAATTCTGGAATTTCATTGGCTGCTACTTAGTATCCAATAAGTACTTTATTCAACGCACAAGTACTTAATTAAATCGCGCCGATTTGTCTCTGAGCCCTAATATCATACGGCCGACATTTATCTAGACGAAACTGCACTCAAATCGCTTTTCGTCGAAATGCATGGTGATTTATTGTGCCGCTCCGAGCCATTTTCCAGCAGATGAGAATTTGACCGTGTAGTTATGTTATTTGGAAGTGTGCATACTCGAATTTGTAAGATGCACCTTTGGATAAAAAAAAAAAAATGTTTGGTGTTGCGATACTATTGGCGTTTTATGGCGACCTGCAGGCTAAACATGAAATTTGAGCCGATTTGGTTCGGCCGTTTTTTTCCCAATCGCGTTCCCAGACGCACTGCTCTTAAACGTAACATTCCATTCTACTTCGTAAGGCTAAGTAAAAGTAACAACTGTACTGAAGTCGCCTTTCGTTGAAGTTTTGGATAATAATATCGTTCGTATTGTAGCTTAAGGTAATTCCAGCCCTAAAAAGTAGGTTTTTCGGCCAAGGTCAAATATTTTCTTGACTGTCCTTAGTCAGTAATTTCTGTTTTGTTTCGTTTTATCTTTGTGCTATAAAGTAATGGACAGTCCGACACCAGTAAGTTCTGGTTTGAAGATCGACTTCGAAGAAATTCTTAGGTGGTCCCGAATCGTCGGTCGTTTAAAATTGTGAATCTCAATTAAGGAGGTTCCTTTGAATACTCGACTAGGAATCCAGTCTGCTGTTCAGCCAATGGCGATCTTGATGCATTTCTCTGCGTCATCAACTCATCATCGAGTTAGAATCGAAGAAGACGAAGAACCGTTCTTTTAATGCACAGTAGGTTTTTAAGTTTATTATTCGACAGGCAAATAATTTCCTTTTTTTACATAAATTGAAAGGTTGTCGCGTGGTTCAAAGGTTTTGTTCAAAATAGAATAGAAATTCTCCTTCCCGAACTCATCGACCAATACAACACACCGGCTCAAAAAGCCGAAGCTGTCCGTCATAGGCCAACTTACGAAACGACCGGCGGCTGATCAGCAAAACGCGCTTTCAAGTGAAGTTGCATCTTTTTTTCTCCCAACAAGCGGCCGCAACGCTCGATAACGAGGGAAAAATGTCAAAAATCGATCATCAAAGTGGAAGGATGGCAAAAATGGCGAGGGTTCAAGATGGGGTGAGAAGGGTGAAGGTTTTTGTTAGGTCCCTGAAAAACTGGGGTTGGGAACGTGAAATCGAGAGAGCGAGTTGGGCTGAATTTTTACTGCAACTCTTGGTGGCATACAGTTTTTTAGAGGGGGGAAGATTCTTAATCAATATAGAGCTCTCCGCTCCCAACAATCCAACGAACTGCACCGCTGCGCTTGCTGTTAATAAAATATACCTTCCCCGTCAGAATGAGCCGCTCACTCCCATCTGCCCAGATCTCGTTCGGAAATATAAATGAAAAATCGGGTCCCTCGCAGTTGAACGACCAGCGCGTGTTTTTTTGTTTCAACGTGTCCCTAATCTCTCCCGATTTTCGAACCTAATCCGTTTCAGTCTCGAGATAATTTCCGAGGACGGAACGAAGATAACAAGTATATCGAAACGACAGGAAAAACGCTGTTTGTTTCTGCATCGATCGGAGTTTGTGCACGCTGAACTTTCGTTGCGATGTTTCGTTGAACAATAAAACATTATTCATCTCTCCTTTTCCGTACTTCCTCAAGTTCTTTGGGCATCGCTAATTCAGAACGTAACCGATTCTCCGCACTTCACGTACAGTAACATACGTGACATAAGGTCAAGTTCATGAAAGGTCCCCGAGTTGTTGAAGACTCCTCCACGTCCTAATCACTATGTAGTACAAGTAGCTGAATTTCATGCTATCCATGGGTCTGATCAACAAAGTGATTTGAATTGAATAATTTCACTCCTACGCAGGTACAATTAAATGATCTCATCAGGCTGGAGCAGCTACAAGAGGCTTCCCTTATTACTCCAAGAGCCGGATACCACCACTCATCCGACTCCTCATTATTAGCTGACGAAGCACGGTCTGCACCAAGACATTAACGCCTAGCCAAGCTCATTGGCTCTGTAGCATCTCGTCTAGGACCGGGGATGACCAGAGCTTCACCACTGCTTCTTGCAGAGATATAAGATGAGATAAGTTCCGAATTCCGTGGAAAAACGACTAGAGCACAAAAAAATAATATCTGGTGCGTTGCAACACACAACTTTCCTTAGCTCTACAACAATTCACTTTGTACATGGCTAATTCTATTTAATCAATTGATTTATCACTCAGTTAATTTGAACTTGGTCAAATAACGCTTTACGGCAGCAGGAAGCGGTAGCGCTTACAGTTCCAGATTTTATTGTGCTGCTCGTACTCATTCCAGGACCATTATTGAACAATTGTTACACAGATAATTAATGAGGCTGTAAACACGATTTTAAAAAAAGGATAGTAATCACTTTTGCAGAGCTATTGGAAAATAACTGTTAGAACTGGTAGTAAGCGAAACGGCAGTAGTTGAAATTCAGGAATTTCTGGAGTGAGCCCCATGTATCTCATGAGCGTTTTTAAACACTCACCCTCTTGGTATATGATTGGACTACAATACCGAATTTTTTTTAACATTCTACAAGAATTCCAGCGGAGTTTATAAGGAAAAAACTGCGCGAAAGACGATTTTGGTCGAAAATTTTGATAATTTATTGTGCTGCTCTCGTCATTGTCCCACAAGTGGGAATTTTATAGTAAAATTATCTTATTAGGAGCTACCAATATAGAAAATTTAATCAAAATCGTTAGAGCCGTTTTTGAGAAAAAACTTGGTGTTCTGATCACTATGATGACTATAGTTAACTTTCGGTGGATTTTGCCCATACCCTCACTATTCCGTCCCATGGTAACTTGTTGGCCAGACATCAAGTTTCAGCTGATTTGGTACGGTGGTTTTCTAAAAACTGCGCTAAAATAGATTTTGTCGAAAGTTTAGGTAATTTATTGTGCTGCTCTCGTCATTTTCCCACGAATGGGAATTTTATGGTATAATTGCCTTATTGAGAGCTATCAATATTCAAAACTTAATCAAAATCGTTAGAGCCGTTTTTGAGAAAAAAAATTTGGTGTTTTGATCACTATGATAACTATAGTTAACTTTCGGTGGATTTTGTTCATACCCTTATTTTGGCGTCCCATGGTGACCCTCGGACGAGATATCAAGTTTGAGCTGATTTGGTACGGTGGTTTTCTCTAAAAATCGTTCACAGACACACATACACACAGACACACACACACACACACACACACACAGACACACAGACCATTTTCCCAAATAGTGTTTTTCGGACTCAGGGGGGTCTGAAACGTAAAGATCTGAAGAGAACTCAAAATTTTTTTTTCAGCCGATTACATAACTTTCCTTTCTACTTCGTAGAGCAAGGAAAGTAACTAGAAGTTTCGACGAACCCGGATTTTAGAGGAGTTTTTTCTCTGTAAACCCCATTCATGTGATACGGGCCCTTTCCACTGAAACCTCAACCGCTACCACTTTGTCGGTAAAACATGCAGTTATTTCAATGAAATCCAATGAACTGAGTGTAAAATAGATGGGATTAGTAACTGAAGCCATTAAAGTTGCAGAATGTACGCGGGGCTAAAGAAAGTTGTGTGATGCGTCGCCCTAGGTAGTTTTTAAGGTGAATGCCACCTTCACTTACCATCGCTTCCCGTCGCCTTGCCTCCCTTTGTACATTTGTAGGAGTGCTGGGCACATGCCTGTGGCCTTGGAGCGGGTTGCTACAAGTACAATCGGGTGTGTATACGTACAATCTCTCCTTAGGCCTATCTTCACCTATGAGGCGTTGAGTCCGTCATAAGCTTGAGCGATTGGCGAATTGGTAGGTTCCAATTATACAGCCCCATACATGTCGAACGCATGACGCGGTTTTACGTAAAGCTGCTTGAATGGATCATGAGAACATAATCCTCGGCGGTTTCTCGATCCCAGCCCTCGTCTTACCGTGCACCGAATACGCGTGCATCCGTCCATCGCGGCGCATCCCCGGAGAAATAAGTTAGAACGAAATCCCCTGTGCACTAGCTTCCCCTCTCGTACGAATTTAATGATCGTTATCTGTAATGCGAGCGTTAATTACCAACCAGTTTTATTAACCGGGCCATTTACCTCTCGTAAACGGAGGAAGAATAAACGCAAGGGAGTAGAACAGACCTTCGGGGCGTTAGCTGTTTCACCAGCGCGTTAAAGGGTGTTTCCGGATGGCGGCAAATTCTAGCAAACCGGGAGAGCTGTTAGTGTTTCTATTTCACGGGACGTTGATTTGGTTCAATCAACTTTAGTGCGGCTAGCGCTTTATTTTAATTGAACATCTTGTCTCATGAATTTATCTGGCGCTCTTAATATCATCCAATCAATTAATGGGTTTCTCGTAAGCTTCATAATCATGCAAATAGAAAATTATTCCTTTCCAATTTACTCAAAGTTCGATTAAAACATTTATTAAGGTAATTCTGTGTTACTAATTAGAGTTTTTTTTTAATAGTTCACTTCACAACATTTCCCGCGCTCATTGGGCATCACGTGTATACTTCTTCATGTCTACATGTTGGGGAATGGGATGACCACGGTCCCCTCTCGAATATCAGATCGTCAGTTCGAATCGATCATGTAGCGCGAAGTTAGATGTGACTGATGGACATAGACAAAAAAACGTATAGGGATTATAATAAAAGGGTTTAATCCGAAAAGAGTAAAGAAACCGCTTGAGCCAGACAATACAGTAGGGGACCTTTCGAAATGAAATGGTGAAAAATTAAATAAACTTCTGACCGGTTAGTCGTTGTTAAACAGATCGAGTGGCGGTGAGGCGAGAAAATGTATGGAGAATCGTTGGAAGGCAACTGGTGTTGGGCTCAGAAGCAGACTGACTCAGCCACGTCTCATCGAAGTCACGTCGCATCGAGTCGGATCGTAGTCGTACGGCAAAAGGTCAGAAAAAAAATTTGGAGGCGGCGACACGCTCCCGACCGCGTTTTTAAACAGCCTCCGTGGCGCGATTGGCGCCAACGCTACGTCCAAGTGATGTTTTATTTTTTGCTTCGGTCATTAAGTTCCAGTAAAGCTCTGGTCGCCAAGAGAAGTGAACGTTGAACCGTATGTCAGGTTTATTACCTCATCGAAGGACGTCGATACGTGTTATCACCCTCCGTCGCCCAAAACGCCTCATTCTGCTCCTCAATGCGCCTCAGCGTTCCCTTCCCGAAAATCTAATTTTGTCCCGTCCGGCGGATGTTAAACGCCAAGAACCTCACCGTTACTTACGTGAGCTCTTGTGGTGATCAGGAAACTTCTGTACAACGTGGTACGCAATTTAAACGGATCCTGTGGGTTCCGTTATTGCAGGTACGAAGGATCACTTTAGACCACCGTGAAACGACGCAAAGGGATCTGGCATCTTCGTCCAACGCGAACTTGAATTTTCTAAGACGAAGTTTTTCTTTCCGCGAACCAAAGGGTAAGGGAAAGTATAAAGATCGTGTAGAAAAAAAAAAGTTGGATTGTCTTCAGATCTTTACATTTTGAGGCCTACTGAGTCCATAAAATCTAATTTCTGAGCGTGGTCCGTGTGTGTGACTGTAGTTCGATTTAGGGGAGAACGACTGACCGATAGAGATGGTTCTTTGTTATTATTTGTAGACGCGAAAATGAGGTTACGGATGATTTTGGTCGATTGAAAGGGCTGGGGGGGGGGGGTGAAAATCCACAAAACATGGGATTTTCGTATTTTTCTAGAAAGCGGATATAACGATTTTGATTAAATTCTCAGATTATTTTCTACTAGTTAGTAAAAAAAACTTTTTATTTTCGTAAATATCTGAGTGAAAATATGGTGAACGGAGTTACAGGCCTAAGAAGCAAAAACACGTTTTTTATGGTCTTCGGAAAGACGGCTTCAACGATTGTCACCCACCTCACAGAATGTTTTTAAATAGCTAACACCTATATACTGTTCTCATTCAATGTTCCTCTGAGAGTCCATTGAGCAGAGATAAAATCCAAATTGGTCCAAAATAATGTTTTTTTGTACAATATAGTAATATCCCGAGTAACTGCGTCGCTGGATTTCGTCAATCTTTTAAAGTGTCTTTTAGCAATTTATACCCACATTTTGTGCTCCGTAATTATTCCTGTATCTATCTGTGTGAGCCATGATAGCCCCCAAAACGAGATTTGTGGAATATTAATTTATCGGTTTTCTAATTTTCTCAAAAATGACTAACGAATTCGATCAAACTGACGGAGTAGTTGAGACTGACTAGTACCTACATTTTGTTATCCATAAATGTTCGTGTAGAAATGCGTTGAACGAATATATAGCGCCCGTACATGTAGCATCGAATATACGGGGGTTGCGGAAAATTGTGTGTTGCTACGCACCATTTAAAATGTTGTTCAATAATCACACGTTGTTACATCACATAACGGTCCATTCTCGGCTTTCAAATTGTTCTATTTGCCAACAACTTAATCCAAAAATAGCGGCTAATTCGAAGTTTGGGTTAATTTTGGGACAACCTATAAACGATGTCGTCGGGTAATGAAATTGAGGATATGGGAACTGGTTCCGTGGAATTAGAGAGAAATAACTCCTTAATGGCAAGACTAGTTACGAAGGTGTGTTCCCAATAACGAAATGACGTCCTGAATTCTCCTCCCTCCACACAACGGTGACACATAAACCGATCAATCCATCCGCGATTTGACAGGCGAGCGTCATGTTGGGTTCGTGTGGCCTCCTGCACTTGTGGTACTGCCGTTGTGTTCTTCACTCCAAGACGTTTCCAATCCTTTGCTATTTTTACTTTCCTTGCTCTACGAAGTAGAAAGGGAAGTTATGTAATCGGCTGAAAAAAAAATTTTGAGTTCTCTTCAGATCTGTACGTTTCAGACCCCCCTGAGTCCGAAAAACACTATTTGGGAAAATGGTCTGTGTGTGTGTGTGTCTGTGTGTGTATGTGTGTCTGTGAACGATTTTTAGAGAAAACCACCGTACCAAATCAGCTCAAACGTGATATGTCGCCCGTAGGTTATTATGGAACGCCAAAATAAGGGTTTGAACAAAATCCACTGAAAGCTAACTATAGTTATCATAGTGATCAAAACACCAAATATTTTTTTTCTCAAAAACGGCTCTAACGATTTTGATTAAATTTTTATTATTGGTAGCTCTTAACATGATGATTATACCATAAAATTCCCATTAGTGGGAAAATTACCAGAGCAGCACAATAAATTATCAAAATTTTCGACGAAATCGATTTTAGCGCGGTTTGTAGAGAAAACAACCGTACCAAATCATATGAAACTTGATGTCTAGCCTACGGGTTACCATAGGACGCAAAAATAAGGGTATGAACCAAATCCACCGAAATTTAACTATAGTTATCATAGCGATCAAAACACCAAATTTTTTTTCTCAAAAACGGCTCTAACGATTTTGATTAAATTTTTTATATAGATAGGTCTTAATACGATTATTATACCATAAAATTCCCATTTGTGGAAAAATGACGAGAGCAGCACAATAAATTAACAACATTTTCGATGAAAAGCGTTTTTGCCGTGGTTTTTTCCTTTTAAACCCCGCTGGAATGTTACTAGAATGTTAAAAAAAAGTCGTGTTGTAGTCCAATCCAATACCTATAGGGTGGGTGTTTAAAAATGCTCATGAGATACATGGGGCTCACTGCAGAAATTCCTGAATTTCAACTACCGCCGTTTAGCTTAATACCAGTTCTAATAGTTATTACCCAATAACTCTACTATCCCTTCAAAAAATTCGTGTTTACAGCCTCATCTATTATCTGTGTACCAGTTGCTCAATAATGGTCCTGCAATGAGTACGAGCAGCACAATAAATTCCAGAACTTTAGGCACTACCTTTCCTGCTGCTGTTTGACCAAGTTTAAAGGAACTGGGTGATAAATGAATTGATTAAATCGAATTAGCCATATAGAAAGTGAATTGACGTAGAGCTAAGGAAAGTTGTGTGTTGCAACGCACCAGATATTTCATAAATCCTTTTGACGATGCCTCGCACTCCTCTGCTCGATTAAAAGAACGTGCTCGTCACGATCATGAACCAACACGAAATTTCCACTGTACTCGTTAATCGCGTAATGCGTAATTATTTTCAATAAATTTGTGGTGTTCCATAAACCACGATAGAGACGATTGGATGGTTGTTGTGAGACCGTATTCTGACTGATAAACATATTTATGATGAAAACGGGAGAAAAAAAAAAAGAAAATTGGCCCGAACGGAGGACTAGCAGCGATGATCCCAACAGCCGTCTGTATAGCGACAAGCTTTAAACGTTATACAGGAGGTTATATGATTAATCACGATCCGTTCTGCGATTCTAATTTCCGAGGAAGGAGCCAACGTCCACAAGCTCAAACCAGTCTCGTTTTTTTGTAATTTGGACGGGGAAACGTTGAAAAATCACTTCGTGCTCACGAAACAGATTTATATCGCCAATCCCCTAATACTCGGAGCTCCAAATCCTCCATCGCATTGCTGCTCACGAAGAATAAACATTGATATCCAAATAAAAACGGGATAAGGCATTTAGTTGGATCCGTAAGAATAAATTGCCGGTGGATTATCGGAGGAATTGTTTGCCCGAAGTAGTCCGCGGGAATAGCCCTGAAATACTCGCGCCAGTCACGTCCGTTCATTACGAACTTCGCATCGTCGACGAGGAGATTCCCCTTTCAACTTAGTGATTGGGTATTTTTTTAACTAATATCGGCCGCAAATATTACTGCTCGCTCTTTTCTAATCGAATGAGCCTAACCACTAATTGCTAAGTAATTTGATAAGTTTGAGAGTTCGGGGAGCCTGATGTCCACCAGCTACGAATACGGGAGCTCTGTCCTCGTTCAACGAATTTCTACGGAGGCCGCGGACTGAGCACTCTCGCGGTACTATTTTGGGAAAAATTATACTCGAGTTCAGAATACTTACTTGCCTTCCCGGACATACGTCAGAACTTACGGCTTCGGTTGCAATCGCTTTGGATTGGTTTCCACTTGCCCAAACTCTCTGAAAACATCCAGGGCCGTGCTAAGCATGAGCTCCATCTAGTCATGCTACGCCCAGCAATAAATCCAGACTGTGGACACTGAGTCCAGTTTTACGTTCGTTCAAGGTTTGGAATCCCCCCCCCCCTCACGAACCCTCCAACCCATTCAACTAATTTTACTTATGAGTTACACATATTGCGCCCTCGTGCATTAACCTAACGTATGTTGTGCGTGATAAATTATATTCAGACGTCATCCCTCCATACACACCCTATTCATCCTGCCAGCTGAAGGAGACTTACACTTCAACGTGGCCTCGAGCCTCAGGACCCGCGTTTCAGGATTTTCTTAACGTTAACACAGTCCTCATAAAAATAAAAGATTTGCAAAGGTACATCTAACTGAAAATATCTGGTGCGTTGCAACACACAACTTTCCTTAGCTCTACGTCAATTCACTTTGTACATGGCTAATTCTATTTAATCAATTCATTTATCACTCAGTTAATTTGAACTTGGTCAAACAACGCTTTATGACAGCAGGAAGCGGAAGCGCTTACAGCTCCGGATTTTATTGTGCTGCTCGTACTCATTGCAGGATCATTATTGAGCAATTGGTACACAGATAATTAATGAGGCTGTAAACACGATTTTAAAAAAAAGGATAGTAATCACTTTTGCAGAGTTATTGGAAAATAACTGTTAGAACTGGTAGTAAGCGAAACGGCGGTAGTTGAAATTCAGGAATTTCTGGAGTGAGCCCCATGTATCTCATGAGTGTTTTTAAACACTCACCCTTTAGGTATTCGATTGGACTACAATACCAATTTTTGTTAACTTTCTACTGACATTCCAGCGGAGTTTATAAGGTCAAAGCCGCGGAAAAAACGCTTTTCATCGAAAATTTTGATAATTTATTGAGCTGCTCTCGTCATTTTCCCACAAATGGGAATTTTATGGTATGATTATCTTATTGAGAGCTATCTATATAAAAGATTTAATCAAAATCGTTAGAGCGGTTTTTGAGAAAAAAATTTGGTGTTTTGATCACTATGATAACTATTGTTAACTTTCGCAAGGATTTTGCCCATACCCTTATTTTTGCGTCCCATGGTAACCTGTAGGCTAGACATCAAGTTTCAACTGATTTGATACGGTTGTTTTCTCTAAAAACCGCGCTAAAATCAATTTCGTCGAAAATTTTGATAATTTATTGTGCTGCTCTGGTCATTTTCCCACTAATGGGAATTTTATGGTATAATCATCATGTTAAGAGCTACCAACAATAAAAATGTAATCAAAATCGTTAGAGCGGTTTTTGAGAAAAAAAATATTTGGTGTTTTGATCACTATGATAACTATAGTTAACTTTCGGTGGATTTTGTTCATACCCTTATTTTGGTGTCCCATGATAACCTGCTGGCGAAATATCAAGTTTGATTTGGTACGGTTGTTTTCTCTAAAAATCGTTCACACACACACAGACCATTTTCCCAAATAGTGTTTTTCGGACTCAGGAGGGTCTGATACGTTAAAATCTGAAGAGAACTCAAAATTTTTTTTTCAGCCGATTACATACCTAACTTTCCTTTCTACTTCGTAGAGCCAAGGAAAGTAAAAATTAATCATTAAAAAGAGTAGCAGAACATAACAACTTAATAATGGTACCAGAAGGAGTGTCACCGCCCCCCAAAAGTCTATCCGGGCGCCCTGGACTCACAGGCCTCGAGCGATGATGGCAGTCGTCAGGAAGGATATGGACAGTTCAACATTCAACACGCCTCGATTTTCAGGGTGCGGGCGTAAAGAGTGGTACGATCCTCTCCCAAAATGTTGACGGGTATAGCGTATTAATGTTCACTTGTCGACGGTAGTTTAGGATGTCGAGCCGGAGGTAAATGACGGAGCGGCCCTCAATTATCTGGCATCACGTAACAGGGGAGGATAATAAAAATGGGAAAATCATTTTCCGGGGGTCCGATAAATTGCGATCTGCCACGGAACATCCCGCAACACTCGTTTCGAACAATGAGCTCCAGTTTCCAAAAATCGTAATTGCCCTTATAAAACGGTACTCATTCACGCTGATTTTTCCGGGTCGATGCCCCCAGATGAGCGCTCGTACATTGACGATGAATTGTTTTAAATATTTAATCGGAGGCCTGGGGTTTTGCCCTCCATAATAAATAGAGTCTAATATCAGATGGTTTACGGCACAACCGAAGCGTTGACGGAGTGATAAGAGTCCCCCCTCCCTCCCCCGCACCGATTGGCTACCTCACGGTTCTCTACAACGCCATTGAGTAAAAACATTCCCGTCCTGCCAGAGAAGGAGAAGAGAAGCTCCCGCTCTGGAACTTTCAAAATTTCAACGCTTACCGCGTCAACGCCAATCCACTGAATCTTCGTTAAAACACACATTAACGTTTTTCAAACTTTCATTAAACCCAGCAGTCCATCCAAATTCATAGAGCTCGCATCATTTCCTAAAAGGCGAGAGTAAGCACCACGGAAGAGAGCTGTAACTAGTTACACTTCTAAATATACCTTTAAACCCACGATCATGCCCCAAATGTAATTGCCATGTCGAGTGCTCATCAGCCACTTTCGCTCCTGAATCAAGCAAAACTGTCAAAGCTTCACATCTCACTTTAGATACAGCTTTCCCCTCATTATTCTCAGTCACGTGAAGTACAGTTCTCACAAAAATCGTTCTGGCAGTCCAATGTGCAAAGAACACGACGGACGTAAGATAATTGAGACTAACGGATAATTTTCGGAATTCAACTGTCGATTCATCGCCTAAAATTATATAATTGGCTGTAGATGAAAATTCGTTCCCTTACAGTCCGAAAAACGCTATTTGGGGAAATGGTTTGTGTGTGTCTGTGAACGCGATAGAAAGAAAATGGCTGAACCAAATCAGCTCAAACTCGATACCTAGCGCCCAGGACACAAAAATAAGGGTATGAGCAAAATCAGCCCAAAATATTGAGCAAAACTACAATTTATTTTTTCGAAAAAACGGCTCTAAAGATTTCGATTTTGTCTATAAACATCCGCGGCAAAATTACGAGAGCAGTACAGAAAATTTGTATGGAAACCGATCTTAGCGCAGTATTTCCCTTACAAAGCCCGCTCAAATGATGCTGGAGCTCTCATAAAAATTAGGGCGGTAGTACAACAAACTACCTATACGGTGAGTGTTTATTAACGCTCATGAAATAATTAGGTGCAACCCGGGAAATTCAAACCACCGCCGTTTTTACTTACTATTTTTCACAGTTTTTACTCGATGATTTTGGAACGTTGAGTTTCTCAAATGAAGTCCCTTTGACACTATTGAGCATCGCCTGATTGCTCTCGAGTCGAACTCAATAAAGTCTGGAACCTCAAGAGCTACCACATTTTACGTAACGTCATGTTCATCAAGTTCATATGAAACGAGTGACGATAGATTGGATTCGTAGCTGAAACCACAAAACCGCAGATTGTACGTGGGGCTAAGAACAGTTGTGTGCAGCAGTGCTCCAAATGTCTTTGCGCGATTACAATCCTGTCCTGTTCCTATACAACGCTGTTCCACTGGGTTATGAAAAACGAAAATTGCATTTATTTCGAAATATGGTGATGTCGACCAGTTAGTATGTTTCGGTCATAGATCCGTTTCGTGTGCGCACCTTCGCACATTTCATCATTTTTCACATTAATTGTGTATTTTTTCTTTGGGGAGCCTTATCGCCGAACATAATTACACTCCACTGTCTGTACTACAGAAACGAACTAAATTTGAATTGGACGATGCGTTATTAAACCATTTATGAATCAATCGCGGTCAGTACGTCTTACAATGCGATTGAGTGAAAACTGCTTAACTCAATTAGCTCAAACTTGATACTCAGCCCGCAGGTTACCATGGAACGCCAAAATCAGGGAATCAGAAGTATCCAATAAGTACAGTTGTTATGGTGATAACAACATTAAATATGTTTTTTCTCGAAAACGGGGCTAATGCGATTAATTTATTTGTTTGAGCAGTTCTGAATGGTAAAACAATCACTTAAAATTCTCATCCTTAGGAAAATGACAATGACAGCTCAATAAGTCACCAAACATTTCAACGAAAGGCTATTTTGGCGCGGTTTTTTTTTCTTAATAAAATTTCCCGAATACTCAACCGGACACAATTTCATGTGTGATTTGTCGCCCTTGAGGCATTTTTTTTTTAGTGTTCTACGGATTTTCACTTTCCGCTACCCGAAGGGAAAGGGTAATCGTGTCAAGAAAAAGTTAGGTTTTTTGAGGCCTACTGAATAAAAAAAAAACTGATTTCGACGCGCAGGTCCGTGTAGTGTGAGTTTGTAGTTCGATTTGCGGGAGAACGGCTGAACCGATTGGGCTGGTTCTTTTTTCTTTTGTTCGTTATTTTTTGAAGGTTATGGACGCCAAAGTAAGGTTATGGGCGATTTTGGTCGATTGGACAGGGTGTGAGGTACGCAAATGTACCAAAAAATATCTGGTGCGTAGCAACACACAACTTTCCGCCACCCCCGTAATTTCGAACACCACCTACATAGGCGGGCGCTATATCTTCGTTCAACGCATTTTTATAGGAACATTTATGGGGAACAAAATGTAGGGACTAGTTAGTTAAGAATCCTTTGTAAGTTTGATCGAAATCGTTTGAGCTGTCTTTGAGAAAATCGGATAACCAATAAATTAATATTCGACAAATCTCCTTTTCTGAGTTAACTTGGCTTATATCTCCGTTCAACATATAAATACAGAAATAATTAGAGAGAACGAAATGTTGGTATGGGTGGCTAAAAGACACTCTGTAAGATAAATCACATCTGGTGAAGCTGTTATCGCAGAATTTACGGAATTGTTCGCAAAAACATTATTATCGACACATTTTCATTTTCATCTTTGTTCAATGGACTGTCAGATGAGCATTTATTGAGAACAATATATGGGTATTAACTATTCAAAAACGTCCTGTGAGTTTGGTGAAAATCGTTGAACGTGTTTTGCCAAAAAGCGTAAAAACCCTGTTTTTTGGTAAATTTTCGTACCTCACCCCCTGTCCAATCGACCAAAATCGCCCATATCCTTATTAAAGCGTCCATAACCTTCAAAAAATAACGAACAAAACAAAAAAAGAACCAGCTCAATCGGATCAGCCGTTCTCCCGCAAATCTACACACACACAGACGGACCACGCGCCGAAATGAGGTTTTTTAGACTCAGTAGGCCTCAAAACGTAAAGATCTGAAGAAAACCCAAATTTTTTTTTTGACTCGATCACTATACTTACCTCTCCTTCGGGTAGCGGAAAGTTACTAGGTGTTGTCGCATTTTTCCGCTTTAACGATTTTGATTAAGCATTCAACCCATCTTCTATAAGCTAGTACAAAACTTTTCTTTTGCGTACATATCTCCATGAAATATAGGCCTATGAGGCAAAAATTGGTTTTTTTACGCTTTTTGGCAAAACACGTTCAACGATTTTCACCAAACTCACAGGACGTTTTTGAATAGTTAATACCCATATATTGTTCTGAATAAATGCTCATCTACCAGTCCATTGAACAAAGATAAAAATGAAAATGTGTCGATAATAATGTTTTTTCGAAAAATTCCGTAAATTCTGCGATAACAACTTTCTCCAGATGTGATCAATCTTACAGAGTGTCTTTCAGCTACCCATACCCACACTTCGTTTTCGGTAATTGTTTCTGTATATATATTTTGAACGGAGATATAAGCCAAGTTAACCCAGAAAACGAGATTTGCCGAATATTAATTTATCGGTAGTCCAATTTTCTCAAAAACGCTCTGACGATTTCGATCAAACTTACGAAGGATTCTCAACTAACTTGTCCCTGCAGCTAGTTCTCAATAAATGTTCCTGTAGAAATCCGTTGAACGAAGATATAGCGCCCGCCTATGTAGGTGGTGTTCGAAATTACGGGGGTGGCGGAAAGTTGGCCGTTGCTACGCGCCAGATATTTACGTTTTAAAGGCCCCTGTGTTGCTTCATCCAGTTAAGAGGGGGCATACGCCGCTCTAAGTGAGAAGTGTTAATGAACATACAACACCGATACGGCTTTTTGTGATAGATAACTATAACCGAACAAAATAAATAAACTTCTGATCTCCCGACACTATGTAAATTAATAAAATAAACTGTTGCTTGATGATGAGTTGGTTAGACGAGAAACAATAAATGAGTTGAAGCGTCGATGCACTTCTTCCACGCACGTATAACTCGGCGCTGGTCCTCTATCCTAATTATGCGGATGAATCAGATGATGAAGAAACGGAAGTAGAAGAATGTTCGTAAATAAGGTTGGTAGACGATATAGTTGACGGTGGTAGTGAAAAAATGGCAGGTATAGCGAGAGGTATATATCGGAGATAATGTGACACGATGATAACCAAAACAAACGAAAAGAGAATGGGGTTACAACAGAACATTTTCTGTGATTTAAGAAAATAAAATAAAACACACTTGTTCCCAAATTCCCCACTTTATGCGTGATCCCATCGAAAATGAGTATTGCCACGCCTGCATCTCAGACCAGACGATTGAGCGTGTGGTCGCTTTTTAGAGGAAACGACCTAATCAAATCGGCTTAATTTCATACTTATCACAAAGATTACCATGGCATGCCAAAATAAGGGTGCGAGGCAGATCAGTACGAAACTAGCTATAGTTATCGTAGTCGTCAAAACACCAATTTTTCTTCTTCAGGAACTCCTCAAAGGATTTTGATGAAATTGGTTTCGTGGATTGTTGCAAATGAGGTAAAAGCACTGTTATAGTTCCGAAATGTGAATATGTACAATGAATTACCAACAATTTCGAACAAAACCGGGTTGTTTTAATACATTAACACGTTCAAACCGAGTCTAATTTCACCAGTTCAATCCCAGGGCCTGTGGTTAAAAATGCCATTTAATCGCATTAACAACGTTTTTGATGGAATGTTGCTAAAATGATTTTTTTATCATATATTTTAGTTATAATATGTATATTTTAAATTGGCGGCTAGGCAGCTAGGCAGAACTCACAATACAGGCATTTCTTGAATTTTTTAAATATATTTTTTGGCTTACCTACATAAAAAAAGGAAAGAAGAATTGAAAAATGAACTAAAAACCATTTTGAGAAGAACAATTTTTATTTTATAAATGCTAAAATCTATATTTACGCGCGAGGAAATATATAATAGGATTTTTGTTTGTTTTTTAAGACTTTAGAGTGAGAGAATGTACCAAAAATTGTTAAATAATATGTACAAGAAATATTGTGAGCTAAGAAGCACACAAAAAACGTATACGCCTTTATAAATATTTGTATTATTTGTATGGCTCTAGGGAATAATTTAAATAATCTATAATTTATTTATAACCATGAAAATCTTCAAAACATGAATCGAGACCTGGGTGATTGGAATCTTTTTGTTTAGCAAGATTGATTCGGCGAGTATTTGAAGGAAATGAAAGGTTGCTAGTATGCTGTGGAGGTTGGAAGTTGTTCCCTATAAGCCTGCACGAGCCATTGACAGTCCTCAGTCCTGGGTGTCCCGCGCGAACGCTTCCTGACGGCTTCAGCCTTTTCAAAGTCAGTTCCATTGTCAATTTTACAATAAACTTCAACTCGAACTTGCTCAATCTTCCGGTATTCAGCCAAACATTCCGTCAGGATAGCTTGAAGCTATTCGTTTTGGATAGACAAGAAGAGCTGGTATAATTCATGGTCTGTACGATATAAGGCGAAGGTTTGAGTCATGCACGTCAGATTGTTTGACCCTTCTGGTAGGAAGCTACGCGTTTGGACTCAATTTTCGAATGAATGAAGTCACACTCAACCTCCGCGTGGCCAGGCTCAAAAAGCGAATCAACGCCTTCAATGTAAGAGTAGTTTTCAATAGATGAATGCCTACTGAAGCATCAATTGAATATTTATTTTTCCCGTCACAAGAGTCAGAAATCATTCGGATGGAAGAAATTAAAGGATTATCGTTAGCCTTCGTCTTCACGTAGCAGGATCCAATACGCAGCAGGATCCGTATAAGCAGGATCCAATTTCGCGTCTCTTCTTTCTTTAGCCTCACTCCATAGATATCAATGTCCATTATGAGACTTCAAATCATAAATAGCAGAAGAGCATGCAAAAAAATATCTGGTGCGTTGCAACACACAACTTTCCTTAGCTCTACAACAATTCACTTTGTGCATGGCTAATTCTATTTAATCAATTCATTTATCACTCAGTTAATTTGAACTTGGTCAAACAACGCTTTACGGCAGCAGGAAGCGGTAGTGCCTACAGTTCCGGAATTTATTGTGCTGCTCGTACTCATTGAAGAACCATTATTGAGCAATTGGTACACAGATCATTATTCCGGCTGTAAACAAACAATTGTTGAAGAACGATAGTAATTACTTTTGCAGAGTTATTGGGTAAAAACATTTAGAACTGGTAGTAAGCGAAACGGCAGTAGTTGAAATTCAGGAATTTCTGCAGTGAGCCCCATGTATTTCATGAGCGTTTTTAAACACTCACCCTTTAGGTATTGGATTCGACTACGATACCAATTTTTTTAACATTCTACAAAAATTCCAGCGGAGTTTATAAGGAAAAACCTGCGCCAAAAACGCTTTTCGTCGAAAATTTTGATAATTTATTATGCTGCTCTCGTCATTTTCCCACGAATGGGGATTTTATGGTATAATTATCTTATTGAGAGCTATCTATATAAAAAATTTAATCAAAATCGTTAGAGCCATTTTTGAGAAACAAAATTTGGTGTTTTGATCACTATGATAACTATAGTCAACCGACTGTGGATTTTGCTCATACCCTTATTTTGGCGTCCCATGGTAACCTGTGGGCGAGACATCTTGTTTCAGCTGATTCGGTACGGTTGTTTTCTCTAAAAACCGCGCTAAAACCGATTTCGTCGAAATTTTTGATAATTTATTGTGCTGCTCTCGTCATTTTCCCACAAATGGAAATTTCATGCTATAATTATCTTATTGAGAGCTATCTATATAAAAAATTTAATCAAAATCGTTAGAGCCGTTTTTGAGAAAAAAAATATTTGGTGTTTTGATCACTATGATAACTGTAGTTAACTTTCGGTGGATTTTGTTCATACCCTTATTTTGGCGTCCCAGGGTAACCTGCGGGCGAGATATCAAGTTTGAGCTAATTTGGTACGGTGGTTTTCTCTAAAAATCGTTCACAGACCATTTGCCCAAATAGTGTTTTTTGGACTCAGGGGGGTCTGAAACGTAAAGATCTGAAGAAAACTCAAAATTTTTTTTCCGCCGATTACATAACTTTCCTTTCTACTTTGTAGAGCCAAGGAAAGTAAAAAGTGCCCCGTATCCCCTTTTGGAACATTCAAAAGTGGTTCAAGATCAACACTGAAAGAGACTCTCCGACAACTGACGAGCGACCGATTTTGGGGCTACGCGTTGGTTGTATTCAGTTTCACGATCAGGCTTATAGTTTTCAGGTAAGCTGTCGAAGAACATGCAAATTAAAAGTTGTTTTTAGCTGGGGGGCTTTTTAAAAAAGTTTATTTTAATTTTACAATTTAAATTTACTTAGAAAAGCTTTAACAGAACTTTACAATATCAGACTTTACAAAATTGACAGAGGGGGACTAGATATGAACAGCGAGACGTCTGAACGAGAACACACCGAGCTGTGGGTGGTGGAAACATTCATAGCCTCTTATGAGCTGACACAGCAGCAATGACTAACGGTTCAGCGTCTTGGTACAATCCAGCATTTTATAATGATATAAGTTGCCTTTATCACATTGATCCTTCTTGTTCGCAATGTTCGGAAAACTTTCTAAACAATTGAGAATGAGAGTGCTGGCAACAGCTGTTCAAAGGAACATGCTCGTAGATCAGGAGAACAGCTGTTTGCCAGAAAGCATTAAAAAAACAACTTCACTGCCAATTTCTCTTCTTTCAACAGTTTCGTGAAAATAAACGGTAAAGGAAGTAAGTAGAGCTTGAATGCGTAATTAAGTAAAGTGAATTAGTTCGTTGTGATTAGGAGTTGGTACATGTGGTTTATTTCACCAACCTAACAACCTAATAGCTCTGCGACTTCAAAGTAATTCTTTCGAACATTGCTCCTTGCGCTCGCTAGAAAGCTAGCAGCCGCATGTGCTGCCCATTATTTGGCGTATTGAGCCCAGTCAACGTCACGCTGCACACTGAACCCGCGCGATAAACTAATTCCCAATTCGATCCAACATTTCCACTAACCTATTTATGCCAAAAAGACCGTAGATCCACTTCCTCTGTATTTTTAACATGAAACTCTACCGAATGAACTGAATTCAATGCCTTTTCCGCGGGGTTGTTTCTCCCACCGACTTTCGTGAAGTTTCTCTTCCAAATTATTCGTCTGTGGAACGCAGCGGATCGTTATAAAAGTCAGATCCCGCGGTGGAGTCAAAAATTAAATTAAGGCAATTGGACGTCGTTAACAGAACATTTCATTTTTCAAGGCTCAAAGCCAGCGACGACGGCCTTTGTAATCCCATTTATAAGGCCAATTTAGCTTAGAAGGAAATGACTAGTTGGAAATCCGTTTCAAACCGGTTTGAAAATGTACGAGCGAAAGAACATTTATCTCGGGCGGTGGCGGCAGAGGGATGCTTCAAACCCTCGTGATGCAGTGGGAAATAATCGCCACAGAGATCTGGTTGACTTTTGTCATCAACTTCGCGCTGCAGAATGAGAAGCTTCTAGAGTAGTAGTCATTCTCACGTTGAGCATTGAGTAATATGCTTCAAAAACGTCCTCCTGAATTCAGATCGTCGCATTCATCTGTCTCCAACTTAAGGTGTTCGAAAATTCATTAGTTCGCAGGCGATGAGCGAATGAAAGTACGAGATACGGGGTTTCCGCGTGACGATTTTTGAAAATGTGCCCTTCACACATTTTGGCTTCAATCACAATAGCTTCATTTTCTACTAAATTCGCGAAAAAGCGTGATTACACTCAACTTGGGGGGAGAACGGCTTGAGGATTGAAGTGTCTCGCGAATAGAGCGATACTTAGTGGAGAGGTGGTATACTTGATCCCTGTTTTGGTTTTTTTTTTAGTAATTCGAAACATTTTAATAAATCTGATTTTTTTTAAATCACACATGTATCCCCGTCCCATACTACCGATTATGCACCAATACAGACCTCCCTATTTATTGAACAAAAACGAAAAAAAGGGTTTTTTTAAAGTCCGACACAAGGATCAATTAACCCTCCCTATGGGGATAATTGATCCCGGTGAGTGGGTTGTATGATCCGGGAGAATCAACCATCCCACCCGCCAAAGTTTCAGTCGTAGGCCTACCTAAAAATGGAAATTAAATTAACTGAGTCATACTATTAATAAGTTGTAATCAACAATTCGAAAGGTAGAGTAGGTACAAAACGAAAAGAACATAAAAAATTGAAAACACAGACAAAAAAGAAAATTATTCGAGCAGTGGCACGGTTTTTGAGGATTTCGTCGGCTCCGGTAAGTGTCCCAAAATGTCACCCCGTACATAAAATATTTCGTCTTCCCTTGCTGGCCACTTCCAAAGCCGTCCACTTTTTTCCATTGCTTTTATTGTAGCCCCGTTTGCATGTATTTTTGTAATTTTTCCAGGGTATGACAAACTATAGTAAACTGCAGCTACAGAATCCCCTACTTCTTTTTTGATGGGCTCAAAAGCCCATATGAACAAGATACGCTCCCAGTTCATCCTCGTCACGTTTGGAGAAAATTTGTCAATTGGTGAAACCATGTTGAACATAAAGAGTCTCGACGGCATAGCCTTTTAAGTGTCATGACATTAATTTTAAATTCTCTTGCGACGGTTTTGTACCCAGCTCCATCTTTAACTGCTTGGAGCGCATTTTTCAAGGCCTCCGGATCGTACGGTACTCGTTTCATGGCCCCTTGCTTCGATACATACTTCCGCGGCATGTAAAAGAACGGAAGAAATACTTCGTATTGTAGGTGAAAACAAACAAAAGAATTATAGGTGGGATACTTGATTCCGGGATCAAGCATCCCCCTAGCAGAAGGGATCAACTATCCCGAACCAGCAACTTTTTTTAAATGGAAAAAACTATCAACAAGATAAAAACGTTTGAATCGGAAATAACTGAATTTATACAGCGAAATAGACACAATATTTCATAAACGCAAACAAAATATTATAAAGCACACTTACCAGAAGTTTTTCTATTTGCCTTACACTAAACTAAACAAGTAGGATGCAGTGAAAAACATATATTACCAATTACTTTTGCAACAAGCTATTGTTTCTGTATTATCTTTACACTTTGTACTAGCCATCATGGCGGCGTCCCAATGTAGCCAACCGAACAACTTTTAACACGTTTTAGCGGTAGGATGGGGGATCATGTATCCTCGGGGATCAAGGATACCACCTCTTCCCTATAGGTGAGGTTGGTGCGCGCGATTTCTCATGAACTTTAGGTTAATACGACCGGGATTTATCAGGAACTATCTGCGACGCATCGAGTAACTTTCCACAGCCCCACTTACAGTTTAAGTTCATCGCTCTAGCAACTAATGGTCGTTTCTCATGTAGTAATAAACTTGGTAGAACGCAGATAGGTTATGTACGGGTGTTATTGAGTTGTTTATACATAAACCACAACCGCTGTTAGGTAATTAATGCGTAGATGATTCGGGAGATTGTCCAAATGAATTTTTGTGTTCAATGTTTTTACTTTCCTTGGCTCTACAAGGTAGAAAGGAAAGTTATGTAATCGGCTGAAAACAAAAAGTTGAGTTTTCTTCAGATCTTCACGTTTCAGACCCTCCCGAGTCCGAAAAACACTATTTGGGAAAATGGTCTGTGTGTGTGTGTGTGTGTGTCGGTGAACGATTTGTAGAGAAAACCACCGCACTAAATTAGCTCAAACTTCATATCTCGCCCGCAGGTCATCATAGGACGCCAAAATAAGGGTATGAACAAAATCCACCGAAATTTAACTATAGTTATCATAGTGATCAAAACACCAAATATTTTTTTTCTCAAAAACGGCTCTAACGATGTTGATTCATTTTTTATATTGATAGCTCCCAATATGACAACTATACCATAAAATTCCCATTTATGGGAAAATGACGAGAGCAGCACAATAAATTGCCAAAACTTTCGAAGTAATCGATTTTAGAGTGGTTTTTAGAGAAAACGACCGTACCAAATCCCCTCAAACTTGATATCTGGCCCGCAGGTTACCATGGGACGCCAAAATAAGGCTATGAGCAAAATCCACAGAAAGTTAACTATAGTCATCATAGTGATCAAAACACAAAATTTTTGTCTCAAAAACGGCTGTATCGATTTTGATTACATTTTTTAAATAGATAGCTCCCAATATGGCAATCACACCATAAAATTCCCATTCGTGGGAAAATGACGAGAGCAGCACGATAAATTATCAAAACTTTCGACGAAAAGCGTTTTTAGCGCAGTTTTTTCCTTATAAACTCCGCTGGGATGTTAGTAGAAAGTTAAAGAAAATTGGTATTGTAGTCCAATCCAATACCTAAAGTGTGAGTGTTTAAAAACGCTCATGAGGTACATGGGGCACACTTCAGAAATTCCTGAATTTCAACTACCGCCGTTTCGCTTAATACCAGTTCTAACAGTTATTACCCATTAACTCTGCAAAAGTGATTATTATCCCTCTTTAAAAAAATTCGTGTACAGCCTCATTAATTTTTTGTGTACCGATCGCTCAATAATGGTCCTATAATGACTATGAGCAGCACAATAAATTCCGGAACTGTAAGCGCTACCGTTTCCTGCTGCTGTGACGTGTTGTTTGACCAAGTTCAAAGGAACTGAGTGATAAATGAATTGACTAAGTTGAATTAGCCATGTACAAAGTGAATTGTTGTAGAGCTAAGGAAAGTTGTGTGTTGCTACGCACCAGATTATTTGGTATTTTTCTTACCTCCTGGTAGTTCAATTAGGCTCCGGCGATAAATTATAAATTCAAGTTTTTCAGTAACGTTCGAACTATTTTGTTCTTGTAATCCTCCTTTCAAGTCTACCTATTTGGCGAAGCATGCACTTGTAGGTATTAAAAAACATATAACGCCAGAACCACCGAATCTGCTGTTCGAAGCCTGTGTTCTTATCACGTACTTAAGTGTACATGATAAATAACATTTTGGCCTCGAAGGTGTTTTTGTAGGAGTCATATTCAAAAGTCAACGATTTGTCTTCATCACACGACGAGCAGCCAATTTTCGGGCTTCGTATTGGGCGGAAGAACCCAAAATTTGCGTTCGCGAAGTATTTTCCTGACAGTTTCGAACGAAACTTTTTTCAACTCTTCATTCTCGCAATGTCCAGAAAACATCCTGCACAACAGAGAACGGGAGTGCGCTTCCGTGATTTTGCACTTTGAACTGTTTTTTCTGAGGGACACTATGGTTTTTTTTGAGCTGATTGCAGTTCCGTGAAACGGAATGTTTTTTACGAGTCTGCAGATTCTCGTTTATGGCGTGGTGGCGACGATATGTACTGAACGATGAGGTACTGTGGATTCGAGAAAGCGAGCCTAAAGGGGGCTGGCATGACCTTTCCTCCCCATCCTTCTCCTCCTCCTCGTACTCCTTCTTTCAGAAATTTATTGAATTTTCCTGGCTGCTAGAGACACCATGGAAACGAGATGAGAGGTCGAAGTGTAGTGGATAGCGAGCACCGGGGGGGGGGGGGGGGGTCATACGGGATGGTGCTTGAATTGTATGGAGTGGGGATGTGCTCTGAGGGAGAGAAGAACAAAAAAAAGATCCAGAGACATTATTCTTTCGGCTGAGCTGACTCCCTTTTCATAAATGGAAGGGAAATGGTGGTGGTGGCGGAGGTTGTGGAAGGGAGGGGGTGGGATGAATCCCGTGGGAGATGATCGTAGTGTCCGTATGGGTGGGGGGTCGTATTAAAAAAAAACCTTACAGCGAGATGAAATATTAGGGAACCTTGAGTGAGGAGTAGGGAGTAGAGTGTTGAGGATACGAAAGGAGGGGTTTGATGGAGATGGTTTAGAGTAGAGGATCGGGGGAGGGGGAGCAAATGAAATTCATTAGGTCCGCCTTGAATTCTCCGGCAACGAAAAGGCATTCCGCTCCCAAAGGGGATGCGATTCCACTCGACTCGTGAGGGCTCCCTGAAAAAAAAAAAAGAAAAAAAGGGTCTCTCCTCTCACTTCGCCTTTCTTCCCTACCTTTCACCCTCTTCCTCACGCTCTTCTTCCAGTCCCCGCTTCAGTACTTTCCTCTGTTGGTTTTTCGTTAGCACTCCGTTCCGTTTGGCGAATACATTCAGCTTTCTTTCACGGTGGAACTAGGGAGCTGTTGAAAAGGGGTGGGGTGTGGGTGGGGGGTATGCTGAGTAGACGCAACTCCCCATACCCTCCTCAACCCCCGTGCCATTCCGCAGAGCTCATTAGTCGCATACTCACAAATATATCTGTAAGAGTCGGTTCACACATCGAAATAAACTATAACAATTCTTTATGTTCAAGGTCAGAGTTTATACGGCCCTCAGAGAGTGGGACCCTCGAGTGAAAGGCGTTGGGGTGGGGTGGGGGTGGGGGGTTCATCTATAACCACTAGACTACGATGACTGGGGGGAGTCAGGTGGTACAATTTTATTAAGACCATTTATAAATATACTTTAATGGCGTCATGGAAAACTGTTGTTTACCAAGCTGATACCAGTGATAATTGACCTAGAAGCTACTGGGCTACATTCCTGCAATATTTAAGATATGGCGGACGTGCTAGACGTTGATGGTCGGGCGAAGCCTTCTTTAACCCGATGATATGGGTTGTAGAGGTTGTGCGTATTGAATGAGAGCATGACGCGATGTAAAAGGGCCTTAGGGATTTCCAGTGGGAAGTCATTGTAGATGGTCAAGTTGCGAACAATTAGAGGTGTGTGTATGATATGCTAAAGCAGGGTTGCGGCAGAATTGCGACGGCAAACACTTGCCCCGGACAGCGATGGCGTAAGTCCACGTTGGTCGAATAAGTACCTAATTGTACAGGGAAGTAGTGGGATTTTGTAGAAAAGGCTGTAAGGGGGATACACGGGATTTTAATCGTTGCAGCAATACACAAAATATGGTTCTCGAAGGTAAGATGTCGATCTAGGATCACTCCCGAACTGATCGGGCATTTGGCATGGTGTCACCTTGAAACGCGAGTGATGGATCTGTGTAGCGCCGTTTATGGGTGAAGGTCATAGCAATTTCAGGGGTTAATTTTTATTTTACATTTTGTACACCACTGCCCATTTCTAATTTGGACTGCACGAGTCTCGCCACAGAAATAGCATCCAGCTCGGAAATCTGCATGTATCCCAGAAAAATTGGGTGTTTGAAGTGAAAGGTGTGGGCACCTCAGGAGAGTTTTTGTATTCATAGACAGTTCATCGCTATAGCTCATTACTCAAGGTGACAGACTCAGCTCATGTATTCCAAAATCTAAAGTGCAATCTCACGGTACTATCAACAGATTTCACAATCACACGCCCTCTTCTTTTAAAAGGCAATAACTTAGATTAAAATCGTTAATCATTTTACCGAAAAATTTGAAAAACCCCCATTTCGCCTCATGGAGTTGTATTTCCATTCCCCGAATTCCCACAACGACATTTAGGAACTGATTTGTAGGAAACAGTTCAGAAGCTTAATCAAAATTGTGACATGAATAATTAGGGCGGAAGCGGTTTAAGATCTACTTTCCGCCTGTACCGCTATCTGCCGAGAGACGCGAGCACTAAACAGTAAACTGCAACCCGTCATTCTGTCATTCATCGTTCGTCTGCCGTCTTGTCCACCGAAAAATATTTCTTCCGAAAAAAACTTCACCATTTTCCGTACCGGTACGTCACATTTTCATTAAATCCCCATTGTTCCGTTCCCTTAGCATACCTCCTTCTCATACTGGCCGGTTTATTGTTACAGTTCGAGGCTCACCCCCCCGAAGTTCTGAAGATTTTGCCGATCGCTCAATTGCCACGTTTATTTATTTTGCTGAATTTAGAGAAGTTTTCCTTTTATTTCGCCTTACTATTTTTTTTTTATATTTTCGTCACTTAGTTTATTTGTACGATCCCCTGAGAGGTTTAGTTTGAGTTTCAACTGCGTATATATATATATATTTTTCTTTTCTCCCGTTATATAGTTTTTTTTTGTTTAATACAAGCTGAAGTTTTTTTGCATATTTCTTTTCGTTTTCCTTTTGTGCTCCTGATATTATTTATTTATTTGTGGACGTGGGTTCATCCCCACGTGAGTGATTTAGGTTTGAAATCGTACAAAATCGACAGAGCTATTTAAGAGCGAAATACCTCATTTCCTTTTTAGAAACAAAATTTAAAAAACAGTAATAAGTAAAGAAATAATTCTGTGTGCTTGACATTGCAAGGAAAAATATCTTACTAAAGCTATGTCGCAACTATGTACATGGCCCAGCTCTCCGGGTAAATGTATAACAGCCGTTGGGGACGGTTGAAGGAATCTTGCACTCCCCCTAAATAACCCACAATCGCCGAAATCTTCTTACGCCAGCTTTATAGATACTTTACGTCACTTTGATATTCTGTGCGTGTTATTTGCAGTGGAAAAGCCATATGTTTTCCCTCCCTTTAGGTGATCTTGTCTAAGAAATGTTCGGTTTTCTTTAGATCTTAACGTTTAGAGGCCTCTTGAATTTAAAAAAAAACCTAATTTAGGTGTGAGTGTCGCCGTTGCTGTTGTTCCTTCAGATCTCTACGTTACGAGGCTTGGGTTTGCCCAAAAACGGTTCCGTCGATTGACCGTTTTTCCGTTGACGAGTTTTTAAAGAAAGAAAAACAAGGATTCGAGAAACTTCCATGAGTGATGGACGGGTTGAAACGTGGCCAATGCAATGTATTTGGAGCGTAGTCTGTGAGTGCTCGTCCGCAGTTTTATTTGCAAGATGGCTGAACCGAATGGGCTACTTTCGTCGCGGCACGAACAGTTTTGAACAGGAACAGCCAATAAGAGAAAATGACAAACCTCTGAGCAATTTTGAATCAAGTAAAGGGGTGTTAGAGTACGAAATTGTATAAATGTGTGCGAAAGTTTTGGGAATGTGGATATAGGCCATCGAAGAAAAAAGAGGGGCGGTTTTCACTTTTCGGGCGATTTTCATGAAACGTAAATACACAATAATCAACGCTTACGTGTTATTGTTACTTTAACTTTCTATCGATCGGAGGTACCGACCAAAATGTGCCCGAAGTCCACTAAGTGGAGGGAGAGAGAGTGAGTAGCGCGAGACTCAAGAGACGAAATAGTTGGGAGAACTGGAAATGACTGTTATTCACGAGTGCTGACAGATGACTGACTGTTATGAGGAGCTATGTGTTGAGGAGAGGAATGTAAGTAAGTATTTTATTTGCTGATTTGAGGCAACTATGGCCTATTACAACAAAGTGCTTTGCTGACCCAATGTACACAATTCACAAAAATATCAAAGCAATACCTTCATAACAAATAAACTAATAAATGAACATAATAACATAATGGTAAACAGATGTTAGACATAATACTCATTACAAGTCAAAATGGGGATTCAATAATCACATTAGTCGGACAGACCAGCCTCATTTACAAGCTCCTAGACAAACGTTCTATACTTCATATAGCACATAGTAAAATTAAATAGCATGTAAACACTTTCTTTACAAACCGCCCCAAATAACAAATTGTTTACAAAGTCGATAGTGACCTTAGACTAGGCAAAATGTTTCGCTCTTGTATTAGCCAGCTGAGGGCAGCTACAGTATATATGCTCAATGGTTTCAGGCTTCTTATCATTACACAAAAAACATATTTTACTATGGTCGATGGAGTACAAGGAGCCTTTATATATGATACGGAGTAGCTTACCATTCCTCAACCTTAACTGAGCTATTACTCTTTTGATATCAAATGGAATAGCCAACGTGAGGTAGCCTTCCAGGGAAGAGTAGCTCTGAATATACTCTTGGTAGACAGTGTTATAGGTTGAACATATTACTCGCTCATAGTCATCGTAAGCACATTTCGTCGTAAAGCTATTTAGTACACACTGCTTGAATTTTTTCACCTCATCAGCATTTTGCTTCTTCCTAAGATTTCTATAGCCCAACTCCCACAGGATAGTCTTAAGTTGCGATGCCCAGTCGTATTTTTGCATATCTACCCCTCTCTCAATAGTGGTTAGGAGCTGCTCGTAACAAATCCGCGGGTATCTATTTTTTGGCATTTGCAGGACAGCTTCCCACCAAACCAAGGCCCTATCTAGAATCATGACTCCCAGTTTGGCCCTACCTGTCTCTGCTCGAAGCATGTAACGAGGCGTACTGAAAGGCAATGTTAAGAGACTTTTAATTATTTTTGACTGTACCATTTCTATGTCTTCAAGGTACCGCACACCCCATATCTCTGAGCCATAAAACAACACCGAGCTAACCATCGAATCAATAAGTCGGGAAGTAGTCTCCCAACTTACACATTTTCCCTTCACCAAAATTTCCCGGACACTGCCCCAGGCTCGTAAGCTTTTAGCCTCAAACTGATCTTTGGCTTTGCAATACACTTCTGAACAGGAAACATTTACTCCCAGGTAACTGTATTCCTTGACAAAATCAATTTGGAGAGGAATGTGAAATTGAGGGGTGGGAAAATATAGTTGGGGAAGTCCAGGAAAGGGGGAAATCTGTTGTCACTTGGAAATAACTGAGCGGGACTTACACGGGTACAAACAGAAGGGTTGAGATAGAAAGGTGTTTGGGGGAAACAATGACTTCCCAGAGGTCAGGTGAATCCCGTTAGGGCATGCGTACATTTGGGAGGTCAAATCGGCCTGCTGAACACAAAGGCAATATCGGAACACGATTAAATGATCGTTTTTTTGCAATTTTCTCAGAAACGGGTTCTATTTGATGAAATTTAAGGCGTTCTTTCAGCTAACTCTTACGTACAATTTGTTTTTCATGATCGGTTTTTTTCTCGCATTTATAATATAACGAATTGAGGGTGATGGGGAAAGTGGTGTGATGCTTTGCACCGCATATCTAGTGCTTAGGATAACTGACTACGACGTTAAAAAGTGATGAACTTTCCGTTTGATCGTTGGAAGTTTTCGTTGGGACAGAACACTACAAAAAAAAAAAAAATGTTTCAGGGGAGAGAGACAAATTAGCGTCCTCCAACTGGAAAATGAAGAACGATGTGCGAGTGAGTTTGTGACGGGGTCGTAGGCGGTGGTTGTATACCAGGTGAGCGAAGAAGGGGTAATGGAGGGGTGATGGCGAGGAGAAGTCGCGGCGCGAGGAGGGAAGGGGGGTACTGAGTGAAGAATGAAGTGGTGTGGGGAAGGGGTTTCAAGACAAATGTTGGCTCATTTGCAATCTCCGATGCCAGAGCAGCTAATTGGCTACCGTTAGTTTTCAATGATTAATCAGAAAAAGAGTTCGGCATTCGAGCCATCGTCCGTCAATTCTCCAGCCTAATGACCTCCACCTCCTCCCCGTCCGCTCCATTTCCCCGTTTAAAGCAGAAAGGGAAATTCGAGTAGAACTTCAACCGAAAATCTGACACACCTCCGGTTTCAAAGATATTTGGGCCATACAGGGCTCAAGTTGTTCACACAAAATGTGTTTAATGTCAACACAAATCTGTGAATGCAGTCAGTCACGATTGAAGACGCAGTCAGCAAACAACAAAGTTTCGTGACGATTTTGACGATCTGTGTGAAAGCACACTAATTATTCCAAACACATGGACTTGGGTGGATTTGAAAGGGAGAGCTCAACTGTGGCCGCGTTTTTTTCTGTCATAGCCATCTCCGTGAAGGGGGTAAACGGTTATAAGCTTGCTGAATAGCTTGAAAGGTTGGCGGCTCTTCCAACAACTCGCTGTTGAGGCAGCGCTCGTGAGTTCCTTGTAGAGGCGGCACAAGACGTGCATGATGAAGAGACTTTGAGAGGAAAGAAGTGTAGCCACGTACGCAAGTCGCCATGTACCGAGAGGTACTGGCTCGCCTAGTGGTCTGGTTCACTTTTCTTAAAAATTTCACGAACGTTGGAAAAACTCGTACAGGTCACGTCTCGTTAACAGGGATTGCCTTTTATCTTGCACGGCAAGGTTTTGTTCAGCGGAGAGGTCTATATGAAGTTTTTTCCCAGAGCCAGAGAAGCTTCCTTTTCATTCTCCACTTGTCCTCCATGTATTCAATGGCCAACGGGTAACTGGCCAGTTATTGCCTGGAGTGCTTCAGTGGATGGTGTCATGTAAGCACTGGTGATCCACGGATTAGGCCAGTACTCTCCTTCGATTGACTGTGAGACAACGGGGCAGTAGCCAATGCCAGACTTTTGCAGGAATATGAATCTTCGTCTATGCCCACTAGACTTCGACCACTGAAGGTGCCTACAATAGGCGTCAGGTGGTACAACAGTAACACACCCCAAGTGGCCTTGCTCGTAATGAGGCAAATTTCCAAAAAGTTCCAAACTACTGATCCAAGCACTCTGCTGAGCCCTGCGAGCACCCCTTCTCAATCATTCTCTGGACACGAAGACATGTCTGCAGTCGATCGTTGCAGTTCTATTTGTCAGGTGACTTCTGAGGAGCACGTATGAGTTAACGTGAATTTCTTGATCTTTAAGCTCATTAAGTTCGCTGGCCACTATAGGTTGTCGAATGTTCCTCTGATGTCAATGAGAACTGCTACAGCGTACTTAGCCGGTGCCTCCAGGGAGACATCAAAATGCACATATAGCGCTCGTGGCGTCTGAAAACATCGTAGAATACACAACAAAAACTCAAGATGCCTCCCGAACAATACCCGGTGTAGCTTCGAGAGTTTCTAGACAACGTATTTATGAATAGGAGGTAGTTTAAACTTATAACATCAGTTAAGAGCTTCCAATTTTCCCTGCTATTGGCGAGTCGCTGAAACGGAATTGGAACTGAAACGGCGAGGGCTCGACGAAGTTGGCCAAGTTTGGACGTGATGGGACTGATGAGGGGGCTGAAGAGCGACGAAGGTGAGGGAGCAGGAAATGGACGTAAAATTCCCCTTTGGGTCAGGGAAATAGAACTATTTTCAGGAGCCCCGCAACGACCACAAAAGGGTTACCAGTTATTAGGCCCTGTGAATCACATTCTGCCCATTGCGCGAAAATGAAAATTATGGGTGAGGACAAAACGATTCCGAGCGAAAGGGAGGAAGGGAAACTGGAGCCACCGAGTTCCGCATCGGGGCAAATCTCTCTTTAATAGCTTTTGTTCGATTATTACTCCCGAATCGCTCCTTTATTGGCTCGTACCTATTCCTTATTACGAGTTCTCTTCAGTTCTCACTCTTTTCGTTCCAAGAGTACCAATACTCCAACTATTTGAACTACCGCTCTCTAAGCAAACTACCTAAATGTCAATTTTATCACGGAATGGAGGACGTAGTCACGCGTCGTTAACGTCCAAGTTTTCTCTTAAATCAAGCCCTGCGTTGAATAATTGACAGCAAGTAAATCACAGCTGCGTCATAAATAACTTCTTTATTGTGAGTACTCTGTGACTATTCAACTACCTGTCAGCTTAGAAGGAAAGTGGAGAAACGCGAAAAGTATCAGTACACAGACTCACGCCGAGAAGACGCACATTGTCTCCACCAAGGGTTGGTGAACGGAACAGCCTTCAATCTCATTAGGAATTCTAAGGAAGGCTTCTATAATACAAGGAATTTACTGTCAAGAGATAGGCTAAACGTTCCCTAGCACACTTTTTAAATTGATCACCCTTCAAAAATGTAACATTAAAATAACGTTAGTTAAACAAAGAAGGTACTCCAAGAAACTTATTCACAACGAAGCCAAACTTCTCCAATTACGCGAACTGTCAATTAAAAAAAAACGCTGCAAATTATTGCATAATAGTTTGTTATACTCTTGAACAGCTTGACGTAGCTTTACACCTCACAGACCAATCCCATTCGATTCAACATGAACAAATACCAGTAAACGATACGAAACATGAACTGACTACGAACGACGAAAATGACATATTCGAGGCAATTGCCACGGCGTGACGAGTCTAACTGACGGGTGGTTGAGAAATGGGCGCAGGTCGGGTCGTTGTCCCGCGTCTTCCTTCAAGTCGTAGGAATCGCTTCACTGTATTTACCGTTATTTCATCTTTTTTCATCGGGTCGATCAGATTGCCGAGTTACCAAATGGATTTTGTATGAATTCTTTAGACAAAGTCAAAGGCAAATTATGGGCTGAACGTCGGACGGCGGTGAACGGACATTGCAGATCTGGAATCATCAACTTTTTGTTGGTGAGTAGTGAAAATACGATTCCGAACGAATACATAGGTGTGTTATTCAGAGTGGATAATGAACCAAAAGCTAACATATGTTATCTACCAGAGATGTGGTTTTCGATGTAGAGAAAATACCAAACATCCATGGCAACAAGAATTGATTTTAATTTGTAAGTTTACTTTGAATCATTACAAGTGAAACAAGGAGCTCCTTCTAAGATGTAAACGAAAATTAAAGAAAAGAAAGAAAATTAAAGTGTCTGGCCGTAATGGTTATCAAGGTTACGAAATCTCGCAGCTGCAGGTGTTGGACGCCCCTGATGCACTTTGGGAAACGCGTCGGCAGAATGGCTGGTAGCTATGTCCCAACTTACTCGAAGATGATGACGAGAACGGTTTGATGCAGTCGTACGGTTCGATGTAAACTGGCACGAAGTAATCCAATGGGATACTGATAACCCAGTAAATGTTCAGAAAACAGATGTCGTCGGGATTCTGATGACCCGTGTTCGATCTAATGGTAAGAAGAATGGAGATGTGGTCTGGCGAGATTCTGATGACTGCGCAGAGAACAATACTGGCTACGGCTGGTAATCTGAGTCACTAGGTGCCGTCAACTCGAAGTGTCTAGTGGGAGAGACAGCGAGTCTCAGCAGGACCCACGTTGATCCAAGTTGCTGCAGATCGGCGGCTTATCGCGCACAACGTCGAAGGAGGCTTATTGCGTAAATAAAATAGATTTCAGCGTGTAAAATAAACAAAACGCTTCGGCGTTGACAACATATAACAATGAAATATTTCGGTGGTGGGAAATTAGGAACATACCACAAACCACATCACTTCGCCAAATGTGTTGTAATTGGTTCATAATTGCAGCACGTACTCACCATCTGAAAAGTGAATGATAAAAGTGAACAGCTCAATGTTTTTCACAACCTCGTGAAACCTCCCTATGAAAGTTAAACCGCGATCAACACGGAAGTCAATCAACAGAACTGGAGATAACTTACTTGAAGAGATCGCCGAATGGAAATACTGCCTGCTTCCCAATTTTGGTTTATTATTCATTCTGAATAATAACCCTATGTTTTCGGTCACGAAAAACTTTTTACAACCCCCCCTCAAAATTTGATACTTTACGTTTCAAGACTTGGAGATTCCAAATTTGCAATGTCCGTCCGCCGTCCCCCGTCCTCCGTACGGCCCGTTTTGTGCCTTTAAAGTGGTACAAAAAATTCGTTCTTTCGCACAAAAATCCAATTTGGTATCTAGTTGTGCCCTCCATCTCGGCAATCCGATCGAACGAAGCCCATGATTGTTATGGGCAAAAAACGGTTAAAAAAATTAACGAAACGCATTACAACGCGGGAACTACAGCGGAAGTCAACGTTTCGTCGTTTGAACTCCCTCCCTCCCGCCCTCCTCAACGAAATCGCTCGCGTGCTCATCTGGCAACGCCGCCCCCTCGCCTCGCAACGGGTTCGCCCAATTTTTACTTTCCGCTACCCGAAGGGAAGGAAAGTATAGTAATCGGCCCAAAAAAAAAATTTGGGTTTTCTTCAAATCTTTACGTTTCAGACTCTACTGAGTCTAAAAAACCTAATTTCGTCGCGTGGTCCGTGTGTATGTGTGTATGTGTGTGTGTCTGTAGTTCGATTTGCGGGAGAACGGCTGATCCGATTGAGCTGGTTCTTTTTTTGTTTTGTTCGTTATTTTTTGTAGACACCAAAATAAGGTTATGGACGATTTCGGCTAATGGGAAAGGGGATGGGGGGACGAAAATGTACCAAAAACTAGGGTTTTTCGCAATTTTCTCGAAAACGGCTCTAACGATTTTGATTAAACTTTCAAATTATCTTCTACTAATCAATGCCTAACTTTTCGTCTCTATACATATCTCCATGAAAATACGGTGAACGGAGATATAGGCCCATGAAGCAAAAATAGGTTTTTTACGCTTTTTGGCAAAACTGCTCCAGCGACTTTCACCAAACTCACACGATGTTTTCAAATAGTTAGTACCTACATATTGTTCTGGATAAATGTTCCTCTGACAGTCCATTGAACAGAGATAAAAATCAAAATGTGTCGAAAATAACGTTTTTTCGAACATTTCCGTAAATTCCAGGGTAACTTCTTCACCAGATGTCATAAATCCTAATGAAGTGTCTTTCAGTCACCCATACCCACATTTCGTTCTCCATAGTTATTTCTGTATATATATGTTGAACGGAGATATAAGCCAAGTTAACTCAGAAAAGGAGATTTGTCGAATATTAATTTATCGGTATTCCAATTTTCTCAAAAACGGCTATAACGATTTCGATCAAACATTCGGAGTACTCTCAGCTAACTAGTCCCTACATTTTGTTGTCTATAAGTGTTCCTGTAAAAATGCGTTGAACGAAGATATAGCGCCCGCCTATGTAGGTGGTGTTCGAATTTACGCGGGTGGCGGAAAGTTGTGTGTTGCTACGCACCAGATATTTTTTTTTGCTTCCTCTAGGAAGCGCTCGTGTTTCGTATTTAACCTTTGGCATTACGATTTGCCTCTTTATCGCCCGATTGCCTTGTTCTCGTCTTCACCTCCACGAATGACTGTTTCATTCCGTCTCAACTATTTCCGTTAGCAAAATATCTGTTACCTTCGATTGAACTTTTCATTATTCGTTTATTTTTGGTTTCTTTATTTAATAGTTTGTTCGTTTCATTTTCGTTGGTTTTAATACGATTCAATTTTTTTAGATTCTTTCGTTTCACTCTCATTTTGGTTTTTTTCATGGATTTTTTGTTACATTTTGATATTAATATTTAGCGTGCATGTTTTCATATTAAAATTCAGTTTTTTCTAGATACTTTCGTTTTTTTGTTTATTTTAATATTACGATTCAGTTTTTTTCGACCTTTTTTTGGGTTTCGTTTTCATATTTATCGATGCTGAATCGAACGGGATGGGTCTCGGAGCATTGATGCTAGGTCAAGCTGTTCATCCGAATAATAAACCGTTGTGTAATAATTTGCAGGGGTTTTTTAAAAGAAGATGCAGATATAGGTCTTTAGGGAGCATTTACGTTTCATTAATTTTCCTTCGAAAAATGGCTCGAACGATTTTCGTCAAATCTACAGGGTGCCTTCAGCCACATTTTCTCCTCGAATGTGGCCTCTGACGGTCAGTTGAGGGTAATATCCGCAGTTATCACGAACTGAATTTGAGCAACCTGACGTAGTGCCTTCTAGCGTCGATACTCGAGCTATAAGCCAGGATACTGTCGGGTGGAATTTTTTCGTCTAATTTCACATATCTGGCTAGGCGCAAGTAAGTTAATGTGGGAACCATCTTACGAATACATCACAAAATGAGACGTTAAATGTTCGTTTTCAGTTTCTTTGAGCGTGTTAGAACTCAACCGAAATGACCAACTGACAACGGTCACGCTGTTAATCCGTCTTGTTTTTGTGTCGACACTGTCTGTCACGGAATGCACGCTTCCTCGATTTTAGCGCGCAACGCTCCGACTCGACGTAACCGAGGGGAATCAGCGGCGCCGGCTAGATAAAGAGATACTAAACCATCAAGACGGTGAATTGCGGGATAGTAGGGCTCGTCTAGTCGCGGCGGTTGATTTCCGTTCCACGCTCCTCGACCGATCAACGCAATTTCCACGACAAGTTGCGTGTTTTTCTTCCGATCTTGACGTTTCAAGGGCACTGGAGTACGAATAAACACCATTTAATAAAATTGTCCACGTGTGTGAGTGTGTGTGTGTCTGTGAACACGATTGAGAGATGGCAGTTGCCCCAAATGAGAAAAATTATTCAAAACCAACTATAGTTATCACAGTGATCAGAACAACAAATGGTTTTCATTCATAAACGGATGTGACGATTTTTATTTATGAGCACTTCCAAATGACGCGACGTTACTGTAACATTTTCATTCGTGAGAAAATGGCGAGAGCAGCACAATAAATGTTGAAACTTTTCGAAGAAAAGAGCTGCTTTTAATGAAATTCAAATCACTGCTGTTTCACTTACAAGCATTACTCTAGTTCTTAGACCGTAATTTCAAAACAGTAACACGAGTGTCGTCAGTATAATTCGAGAACTGTGCATGCGAACCTTCTAGGAATATCGTGATGGTATTTCCACAAAATATTTATACTTTGATAATTAGGAGCTACGCAATCGATTCCGTAACGTTGAGCACTACCGTTTGCTAGGACGTAAATAGGTCGTCAACTTCTACCAGGTTCATATAAAGCCAGTAAAAAGCTGATAGGATTAGTTTATAGAGCGATAAAAAGAAAAACCTGTGGAAATTTGTGATGCGTCGAACCGTTTATCTTTCGACGTCTTTCGCGAGTTTTCTCCCCTTGTCACCTATCAGACGTTCTCTCCAGCGGCTGCTCACTTATCTGAACCTTGGGAGCCCAGAAGAGATTCTGCGAAGGGTTACACGTGAAAAGTCGTGGCACTAGTTCTCTGGGCTGTACCATTCTACGGCTCTAAGGCTCATCCCTCTTCGTCGACGTACTGTTTGCATTTTTTTGACGTTCTCAAGGCTGCAGAATGAAAGAATGAAGGTTATAGGCAGCGTCACCCGTTGAAGCTTCTTTTTGTCTTCGGAGACCATGCCCGCTAACTTCGGGGACTCCATCAGGAACCTCACTTCCGTCTACAGCCGGCAATCTTTCTCGCAGTTGTTTGCTACCTGCATGTAGAGAATTGAATCTGAGTCCCCTTTTAAGTTGTATAATTTGAAAAACAATTCGATTAAATAGCGAGCTGCCAATGGCGTTTTAGTTTGGACTGTTCAATATTGTTTCTATCGTCGATCCCTTCGCAATTATTCGTGTCTCATCAAGTCGGGGCATTAGGTTTTCGAACTCGAATCAAAGAATGATTTCATTCCGTTTAACACTAGAAGCGATCTAATTTTTAATCACTCAGCTTTCTTCAACTTCGTTGGATGGGATCGAAGGGGGGATTTCCGAAATTTTGGATAAAAAATGTTTAGCTAGTTTATTAGGTCTCTCATATTAGAGCGTTGCATCCATAAAGGGGGTAATAATAACAGCAATAATAATATCCAGAAACAAACGAATAAATTAAATAAAGAATAACTGCTAATTCTCTGAAACCTCCAGTGGATGGGAGGTCAGAGCGTATTAATATGTTGTTCGTCGTACAAGGTATGTTCTAGTAAAGGTAACAGCCGCCACTGCAATAGTGACAACTACTTCACGGCTCCAAAGCCTGCTGCCATCTAGAGAATTGACAACTTATCGTCTGATTTCTCTCTAGTACCGCTTGAGAACACTACGTCGTTTCCTTTGACGTTGCACAGGCTTTCGACGAGATATGAACTAAATCTATAACATAGAGAAGAGGGCAGTTATACACGTAGGTCGTGCACGTTGAACGACGATCTGGTAGAAGAAAGCCTACCTCGCCCTGATTGCCTCGAAACTAGCGCATAGCACTGGTTCTCGGTCACCTGAAGGGCATTCGATGGGTACTGCTGGCTCACCGACTCAGCCTCTGTTAGCACAAAATACCTCCGCTTACCGTTTCCAATATCTAGAGCGACGGGTCACACAACTTTCCTATCCACCCAGCAAATCTATGTTGCGCGTAAAGCCCTACTGTGCCAGAGCTAATGTATCACCACGCCTAGCCTCCTAAGGAATGCCAGGTATTTCGTGGAAGAACCTTCTATGATGTCCGCCTTAGGTGAAGTAGTGCCCAGAACCGCTCCCTCTGAAGTCTCCGTCACTGGGCCAGGACGTGGTATAAAGCCTCCTCATCTGTGCCACTCCACCTGCGCCGAGGGGCGTCGATTATGCCCGTAACACGTGTGTTTTTTACTTTCCTTGGCTCTACAAAGTAGAAAGGAAAGTTATGTAATCGGCTGAAAAAAAATATTTTGAGTTCTCTTCATATCTTTACGTTTCAGACCCCCCCTGAGTCCGAAAAACACTATTTGGGAAAATGGTCTGTGTGTATGTGTATCTGTGAACGATTTTTAGTGAAAACCACCGTACCAAATCAGCTCAAACTTCATATCTCGCCCGCAGGTCATCATGGGACGCCAGAATAAGGGTTTGAACAATGTCTACCGAAAGTTAACTATAGTTATCATAGTGATCAAAACACCAAATTTTTTTTTTCTCGAAAACGGCTCTAACGATTTTGATTAAATGTTTTATATTGGTAGCTCTCAATATGGAAACTATACCATAGAATGCTCATTTGTGGAAAAATGACGAGAGCAGCACAATAAATTACCAAAACTTTCGACGAATTCGATTTTAGCGCGATTTTTAGAGAAAACCACCGAACCAAATCAGCTGAAACATGATGTCTAGCCTACGAGTTACCATGGGACGCAATAGTGAGGGTATGGGCAAAATCCACCGAAAGTTAACTATAGTCATCATAGTGATCAAAACACCAAATTTTTTTTCTCAAAAACGGCCCAAACGATTTTGATAAAATTTTTAATATTGATAGCTCTCAGTAAGGCAATGATACTATAAAATTCTCATCCGTGGGAAAATGATGAGAGCAACACAATAAATTATCAAAATCTTAGAAGAAAAGCGTTTTAGCGCAGTTTTTTCCTTATAAACTCCGCTGGAATTTTCGTAGAATGTTAAAAAAAATTGGTGTAGTAGTCCAATTCAATACCTAAAGAGTGAGTGTTTAAAAACGCTCATGAGATGCATGGGGGTTGCTCCAGAAATTCCTGAATTTCAACTACTGCCGTTTCGCTTACTATTAGTTCTAAACGTTTTTACCCAATAACTCTGCAAAAGTAATTACTATCCTTCTTCAAAAAATTTATGTTTACAGCCTCATTAATTATCGGCGTACCACTTGCTCAATAATCGTCCCGCAGTTAGTACGAGCAGCACAATAAAATCTGGAACTGTAAGCGCTACCGCTTCCTGCTGCCGTAAAGGGTTGTTTGACAAAGTTCAAATTAATTGAGTGATAAATGAATTGATTAAATAGAATTAGCCATGTACAAAGTGAATTGTTGTAGAGCTAAGGAAAGTTGTGTGTTGCAACGCACCAGATATTTCATTTTGCAGTGCCCCATGATGATCCCAGAAAGCTCCGTCTTATCTCGAGTGTTTGCCCTGAGATAAACCGTTTGAAGAGCTTCACTCTCGCAGCATTCCAGATGTCTTCTCCTGGCATATTCTCCCGCAGTCCTCTTGACTAGTGACGTAGAGGTCTCACAGTGGGGAAGTGGCTTTACAGGTATAGTTGACGAACGTCTGGCCAGATCGCCTCTCATTTCCAACGAGCCCTTTATGCCCATGTTGTGCAACGCCTAACAAGACGCTTGGCTATCAGTCGTTATGTTGATCGTTTTATTGCTATAACCCGAATCACGCGTTATGATGGCTGACGTAGGTGCTATCATGTTAGTGACCTTGCCGAGCTCCGAGTTCCTGAAATGTTGCCAGGGGCCCGTTAATCGCCAGTGCACCTTAGCTATTCCAAACCTGTACGCCACATGCACAGCCTGTGCCTATATCAAGTCCCGGGTTTCGAACGTATTTTGGTTTATATCTCCGTAACAGAAATAATTGTGAAAAACAACCAATGGGTAGATGACAGAGGGACCAGTTTCAGTCTGGCATTTTCTAGGGAAAGATCAAAAACGTCAGTGGACATGTGCGACTCCGTCTAAGTGACATATACGACGGATATTCTTGAAACGTAAATTTCGATTTCTATTTCTGAGCACGAGGTGGTTTGAACGATACGTAGAAATAGATCAGGTTGTGAGAACCGCTTGAAAAGGATCAAACGCAAACCTCAACGTGAAACTGTAGGATACCCTTGGAAAAAAACATGCCTGCAGTCATTTTTGATCGAACGCGGACGAGTTCTTTGAAAGCGCGAAATTCGTCATCAGTCGTTCTTCGGTGAACGCGAACCGTATTTCAGCAAATCCAAAGTCTTCAATAACGAGTTCGTCGATCGTTACAAGTTGGTTGGTCTCGCGGTCGTCGTCGGGATGAAACTTTTGCGTTCTCGTAAAAGTACTTGACACAGTAGCTTCCAAGCGCTATTTCCACTTCTGAACAGAACACAGGTGGTCTGGTCAGTGGAGGAGGGGCACGTATGACGGTGGGGGCGGAGCACTCAAACGTAGTCACTCACATCCCTTGACGGTTTGGCGGATCTCCTCTTCTCTGCTGCCACACAGAGAACAACCGACCGCAATTGCTACATAGGCCCCTCCCTGCTTCGCCACACCCGCGCTCACTCACTCTATCACTCTCGCTCTCTCTCTCGCGCTCTCTTTGACACTCTCCAACCTCTCATATTCGCCTGCTTTTCCCCCACCGACAGCCCTACCCGACAAGTGCCCCACTCGGTACCCCCTTCACCGTCATCTCGTCGACACCAACAGTTCGTCCTCGTCCGCTCTCTTAGGCCGCACGCTCTTGGGCTAGATAATTTATTGCAGGAGACTGTTGTTATTGCCAGACACTCGTATGTTTACCTGAATCAATAAACTCTTCTCCAAAGTCTCCACGATCTTTCCGTTTTTTCCTGTTCTCTGCCTTCTACTATGAAAATAACTTCCAACTTCGACTGCCATGTCAACCGTTTCACACTTCAAAGGACTATAGCTTTATCAAAATGAGCTACATCAGTCGGAAGCGATGGAGGTTACTGTTTGGCTGTCGTGCAAGAACCTCTAAAGTCTGTGAGGTACGGGAGGTTGTCATTTATTTAACCAGTGTCCCCGACACCCCGACAAATTCGAACCATCAGGGAGGAGTTCTTAACCTGGTTTCCTACCTAATCTTATTATGCATGTTCGGCTGAGCCAAATTAATTAGTTGATATCCTGATCTCGTGCCTTTCCCTAGTGCATTCAAGTCTGGCTCTTTCTGACCAAAAGCTTCGGTGATGGTAGCCTCGGGAAAGTTCGAACTGCCTGTTCAGTCGGCATCTCCTGCCGACAAGGGGCTTAAGGTATATTTTCGTAGGCGACAACGATTTACCTCCTCACCTTAGATTCCAACTTTCAGCGCTTTCCAGACCCAGCTCAAAAGCTGACTGTTGCCACACAACTCTCACGCTATTCAGAAGTATGACCCTCTCATCCACGTACCAGTTCACATTACTAGAGACTCGCCCTATTGCGTGAGGTAGTGCTCAACTCCTGTAAGTGACTATTCAATCAGAACCCTATGGTGGTAATCAAGTGATCATTCTAGTTTATCCTGTTCGTCAAGCAATTCAATTCAAGTCTTTATTGCACTCGACAATGTACAAAGGGCGAGATCAACTGTGGCAACCTGGTTTAGTCAGCAGTGCAGCAGTACTCGCTTTCTGGTTTTCTCCGCACGCCAGGTGTAAGACCTCCAGCATGGAATGTCTTCAAGAGAAAAGAAGTAAAGCCGGGCATTGAAGTCACCATGTCTTGTGTTATAGGATCGTTACCGGGCGTCTCTCAATAAACAACAATTCCTTCCTTGTAATATGGTCCGTTCCAGTTAATAGCCCACAGGTACAGAAAGTAAAGAAGAGCGAAGTGGTTCCGTTGGAGTCCGGAAGAGAAATAGAATGAGTGCCTCGTTGCGCGCCGCGGACCCGATTTTCCTAACCTTTCGATCGCGGCAATGCGCCCCCCCCCCTCTCTCCCTGTTCATCAGCAGCTATCTTCCTCTTCAGATTTAATCGGAGCTGCTTCAAGTGGCTCTGCCCGATAAAAAAGAAGCTCCGGTGTTCCGAGTCACAGCTCAATCTGATCGTGCCCGTAACGCCTGTAAGGAACTGGCTTGACCAGTGGTCCAGCTTAACCTGGTTTCGCTTAGGAGGTTCACGAATGTTGGGAAAAACTGGTACATGTCGCGTCCCTCTGACTAGAATTCCCATCTCACTTGTCCTTTATGTAAAGCCCATTCTTTTGGTCCCGTGTCAGGTAACTTCTGACGAGCAAATACAGGTTACGAGGAATTCCCTGACCTGTAAGTTCATTGAGGAGCGCTGGTCACCATAGGTTCTCTAACACTCCTCTGATGTAAATGGGAGCTACTACGACCTACTTAGCCAGTGACTTCCCTTCAGTACATCCATATTGTCGGGCCGTGAGATTGCGCTCAAAAACTGCAACCGCCCTCACGTTTGACATAATAAGGAAACAAGTTATGGGGCAAGTTTTTGTTCAGTGGAGAGGTCTATACGAAGTTCGGCCCAAAGCGGGGAAAGCTCCGTTTTCACTCTCCACCTGTCCATTATGCACTCAACGGGTAACTGGCCAGTTGCTGATGCTCGCGGAGTCCAACTCTTTGGGATTAGACGAGAACTCTCCTTTGATTGACGGTGTGTTTGTTACACCAGATGAGGGGGTCACGGTAAGCTCACCCCAAGTGACCTGGTTAATTGTTTGTAGTGAGGCAAGTCTTAGTACTGTAGTGCGTTTGAGGGACGGTAGGTGTTGACTGAAACGCCTCGTCAGGTCTATCTTGACCCCTACTTGACTTGCATCTCTAAAAGGATCCCGTGGCCGCCAACACGTGTGATGATTGGCTATTCAATCTTCTCTTTTCGGGGTTGCACAATTGGGTGGTGGCTCGGAGCGGTTGATGAGGTTCGGCTCAATTTGGTGGATCGGCTGTGCATGGTTCAGCGCAGTCCGAACAAGTGTATGGCTCGCAGTCAGCCCCCGCGAGGCTCCCAAGAAGATTTTCGAAGAAGGCGTTCTGAAGTGGTAGTCCAAGGTCTGAGCCCTTTGGGCACCTCTTCTCCATCCTTCTCTAGACTGAGACACGTCTGCATTCGATCGTGGCAGTTTGTTTTTGTCAGGTAACTTCTGACGAGCAAATACAGGTTACGAGGAATTCCCTGACCTGTAAGTTCATTCAGGAGCGCTGGTCACCATAGGTTCTCAAACACTCCTCTGATGCAAATGGGAGCTACTACGACCTACTAAAGTTAACGTTAGTTAACCTGTTAGGTGAGTCCGTCTCCTCTGGCTTGTGAGTTACTGTGGGCAAGCGCTTTCGATGTAAAGACATCATCGTCTGGCCGTTTAGTCAGTACTGGAGTCAGTCAGTTGGTCGTGGTCTTTATATACAAAGAGAAAGGTGAAGGGAGTGATGGAGCGTTGGGGAAGGGGCGGGGAGAGGTCTTGTTGGTCAGTCTTGTTAGTAGTACCTTAGCCGGACTGGCTGTGTTAGGTATTAAAGAAATTGGGTTGTGTCCGCCAGTAGGCAAATACTAAAGTTAACGTTAGTTAACCTGTTAGGTGAGTCCGTCTCCTCTGGCTTGTGAGTTACTGTGGGCAAGCGCTTTCGATGTAAAGACATCATCGTCTGGCCGTTTAGTCAGTACTGGAGTCAGTCAGTTGGTCGTGGTCTTTATATACAAAGAGAAAGGTGAAGGGAGTGATGGAGCGTTGGGGAAGGGGCGGGGAGAGGTCTTGTTGGTCAGTCTTGTTAGTTAGACGGACTCACCTAACAGGTTAACTAACGTTAACTTTAGTATTTGCCTACTGGCGGACACAACCCAATTTCTTTAATACCTAACACAGCCAGTCCGGCTAAGGTACTACTAACAAGACTGACCAACAAGACCTCTCCCCGCCCCTTCCCCAACGCTCCATCACTCCCTTCACCTTTCTCTTTGTATATAAAGACCACGACCAACTGACTGACTCCAGTACTGACTAAACGGCCAGACGATGATGTCTTTACATCGAAAGCGCTTGCCCACAGTAACTCACAAGCCAGAGGAGACGGACTCACCTAACAGGTTAACTAACGTTAACTTTAGTATTTGCCTACTGGCGGACACAACCCAATTTCTTTAATACTACGACCTACTTAGCCAGTGACTTCTCTTCAGTACTCCCATATTGTCGGGCTGTGAGATTGCGCTCAAAAACTCTTTCGAGGGACTGCAATCCCCCTCACGTTTAATATGGAAAGAAGGCTGAGCGGTCTGACTGATTCGTAAATTCACCTGTCATTGAATAAATTAAGGAGGTTGCAGGAGATGGTCTACACAGCCTTCCTTGATATATATCACCTTAAACTGGACCAGGAGCTTTGTTGGCCAATGGTTGCAATGGGCTTCAGAATCTAGAGCTATAGTGTCGCTGTGAAATGCCCTCGGAATGAGGGTTTCTAGTGAACTTTCGATGCTACCCACTCTGCCTGAGTCTTGTTGCATCGCTGCTCTAACTTTTCATATATATATATATATATAGGGGGTCGCTGGCCACGGTGTTCCAGGCAGAGGTGGCTGCGGTGACAGTCTGTGTGCAGCGGCTGCTGCAGAGAGGACTGAAGCGGCAGAGAATCTACATCATGATGGACAGTCAGGCCACTCTCAAGGCCTTAGCCTCATAGTGTCTCACATCACAGCAGGTGTCTGACTGGACTGGTCTGACTGGACTGAAGGCCCTGGCAGAGGACAACAGTGTAACACTGTGTTGGGTGCCAGGGCATCAGGGTATAGAGGGAAACGAACGGGCTGATAGGTTGGCTAAGAAGGGATCAGAGCAGATCCCTATTGGCCCTGAGCCCTTTGTTGGGACTACCAGGAGCCACCTCCGTAGAGAGGTTGGCAAATGGGAGGACAGGTGCAGGGCTGACCATTGGCAGGGGCTGCCCGGCCTTAGACAGTCAAAACTCTTCATCCCGCTCTCCAGAGAGAGGTCCAAGGAGGTGCTTGCACTGGGGAGGAAGGATATGATGATCATATGTGATCTGTTCACAGGTCACTGTCCACTGAGGTACCACCTTGCAAATATTGGCAAGTGCGAGGTACAGGAATGCAGGTTCTGCGAGGTAGGGCTAGAGACGGCAGAGCATGTGCTGTGCGTATGCGATGGACTCGCGGCAGGTTCTGTGTTTGGGAGGCCCTTTCTTCAGCCTGAAGAGGTGGCAAATGCAGAACTTGCGGATATCCTCCGCTTTGTGCGGGGGTGGTGGGGGCGCATAGGTGACGTCACACCAAGTGAGACCAGTGCCGTGGGGCCTGGGGAAGGTGCAGGTGGGCCATGATCCGAGTATCATGGACGCCCTTACAATAGGCCCGTTTGTGTCTGCAGCAGTGAGGGTATTGCCTGCATCCACCCTTTAAAAAAAAAAAAAAAAAAAAAAACTTTTAATATGGTCATGTTAGAGCTAAGTGGAGCTAGGAGCTCTCCGCTTCCTTATTGGCTATGTCCATTTTGTTGTCACTGTCTGCAGCACCTTGTGACGCCTTTTAATGCTCTAGAAAATCAAGACGAGTCTCTGTAACGCTAGAAACACGTCACTATGAATGGCAGAAGGGACGAGTGCTGGAATGGAAGCGCTGCAACGAAAACATCAACTATTTTTACGCCACTTTGTTTTTCCACTTTCCACTGCCTGATACCAAAATAAAATTCGCCGAATCTCTGTCTCCCCTTTCCGTACATACCTACGAACCTGACAAAAAAGGAACGCGTGGTGCGCCACATCCGTACGGAAAGCCGCTGATTAACATTCGTAACAGACGAGGGAAAGGAGATCCCTTCCGAACCCGCTTTGAGGGCGGCTGTTCCGTCACGTGGAACGCTTCCCCGTTCCTTAGAGCGAGGGGTTCGAGATACTGTAAACCCGACCATTCATCGTAACCATTTTTTGAACTCGAAAACCCGTTCCGTCGAACATCTGTTCGAAAAATATCGTTCAACTTACCCATGAGATTTCGAAGGCTGCTCGGTATGGGACTTCGATCGTGAAATAGCGAATTCTCAACACCCATCGCAACGACACCCACAAATCACTCAAGTCTTGAAACAACTGAAACCGATATTGATCGAAATATCTGAAAAATATAGTTTTCTTCGTTGATGGTTGTTACTTTTACCGCTTTTTCGAGAATCGATTATTCTAACTTCTGAAGTAATTAGTTCACTATCCATTGATCATAATTTCACTGGGTACAATAAGGGAAGCGATCAACTGATGGGAAACTGATTTAGTCATAGCGAAAAATGGTAATTAGAAATATTGCATACTGTGGTACAAGAAAAAAACGTTACGAAACATTAATAATGCATAAGCGAAGCGTGCTAGACCATTATTGTGAATCGCTAATTTCAAAGATTAAAAAAAATAGTACGACCTACGTGCACAGCGACGACTCGAATTTTTTTTTTGAGAATGTTATCAGAGAATATCAGATGCGACTCATGCACTAATTCAATTTATTTTTCACTCAGTTCATTTGAACTTGTTTAAATATAATTTCGCGGTGGTAAAAAGGCGCTTACGGGTCCGGAATTTATTGTGGCGCTCCTGCTTGTGCCATGACCGCTATTGAGCAACGCGCTATACAGAGAAGTTATAGGACTGCGAACGCGTTTATTTCAGAAGGATAATAATCGCTGTTAGTAGGTAAGAAATGGGAGAGCGAAACCGGAAGTGAGAGTTCTGGCCCAATTTGGAGTGGGGGAGGAAAACCACGCCTCGTACTATAGTACGAAGTTTTTGGCCACGCCCCCCAATCAATCACGTTGTAGTACGACCTTTTTTACCCCCACCTCCTGCCCGACTGGTTAGTGGGAGGGGCAAACTGAAAGAGAGGTGGTCAACTTCTGGAAATTCGGGAAGGAGGTGGGGGTAAAAAAGGTCGTACCACAGTACGATTGGTTGAAAATTGTGGTGGAGGGGGTAAAAAAGGTTGTACTAGAACGTGATAGGTTGGGGGCGTGGCCAAAAACCTCGTACTATAGTACAAGGCGTGGTTTTCTTCCCCCACTCCATATTGGGCCAGAACTCTCACTTCCGGTTTCGCTCCCCTATTTCTTACCTACTGCTGTTTTAGAATTATCGACCAAAAACAGTAAGAAACAGTAGTAAGTGAAACGGCGGGATTCTGGAATTTCTGGAGTAGCGTTATCAAAGTGTCATTACAAAGTTACTTGATCGGACTACCATCTGAATTTTTCAAAATCGCTACATCCGGCTTAGAGGAAACAATATTTAGATCGCTACGGCAACTATAGTTAGTTTTGGGCGGATTTTTCTCATACCCTTATTCTGTATTCTCATAGTTACCTGTGAGCTAGATACCAAGTTTGAGCTTATTTGATTTGCTCAACCGCGTTCACGCACACGCAACCCATTTTCCCGAATAGTGTGTTTTTTTTTTTTTGTACTCAGTAAACCATAAAACGTAAAGATCTGAAGGGAACGCAACATTTTATTTCAGCCGATTATGGAACATTTCTTTCCAATTCGTAAGGCCAAGGAACGACAACTGCGCTAAAATAAATTTCCTTCGAAACTTAAAATAATTTATTGTGTTGCTCACGTCATTTTCATACATATGATAAATTTTATAGAGCTGACACGTTATGTGGAGTTGCCCATACAACAAATTCTATCAAATGCAAAAATATGCCGAGCCGCTTTTGAGAAAAAAATATTTGGAGTTCCAATCACTCCAATTACTCTAGTTAGTTTTGAACCGGTTGGGTTCAGCTGATTTCTACTAATCGCGTTCGAAGATCTGAGGGGACGTGAATTTGTTTGTTTTTGGTTTATTATTCATTCTGAATAATAACCCTATGTTTTCGGTCACGAGATTCCAAATTTGCAATGTCCGTCCGCCGTCCCCCCTCCCCTGTCACCCGTCTGCCGTCCAGGCCGTTTTGTGCCTTTAACGTGGTCCAAAAAATTCGTTCTTTCTCACAAAAATCCAATTTGGTATCTAGTTGTGCCCACCATCTCAGCAATCCGATCGGACGAAGCCCATGATTGTTATGGGCAAAAAACGGTTAAAAAAATTAACGAGACGCAGTACAACGCGGGAACTACAGCGGAAGTCAACGTTTCATCGTTTGTACTCCCTCCCGCCCATCTCAAGGAAACCGCTCGCCTGTTGGGTTGGCAATGCCGCCGCCTCTTATATAACCTTTGGCACTACGATTTGTCTCTTTATCGTCAGATTGCCTTGTTCTCGTCTTCACCTCCACGAATGACTGTTTCGCTCCGTCTCAACTATTTCCATTAGCAAAATATCTGTTACCTTCGATTGAACTTTTCATTATTCGCTTATTTTTCTAGATACTTTCGTTTCTTTTTTTGTTTATTTTAATATTACGATTCAGTTCTTTTCGACCTTTTTTTGGGTTTCATTTTGATATTTTTCGATGCTGAATCGAACGGGATGGGTCTCGGAGCATTAATGCTAGGTCAAGCTATTTATCCGAATAATAAACCGTTGTGTAATAATTTGCAGGGTTTTTTGTCATTCCGTCAGCTCGGTTCTATTTATTTTGGCCTGGTGTTTTCTTTACTTAAATATGGCATTGTTGTGTGGGGTAGTGCCTACAAATCTCTGCTGGCGTTCTTGCAGGTCGTTCAGAACATTGTTATTAGAATTACTCTTAAGAAAAGACCCCTATACCCAAGATTCCGATTATACCGGGAATGTAATGTACTTACCGTGGGAGAACTGTTTTTGCTGCAGTCATGTATTTTTGTGTTTAAAACCGGCATTCGGCCGTAGTACAGATGTTTTACTCCTCACACGCGCACTGCGCTGTCGTCTAATATTGCTCTACCTAAGGTACACACGGAGAGAGCGAGGAGTAACGCTTATTATAGGGCTCTTCGTTTCTTTTACTCTTATAAAATTAATCTTATGAGAGTTTAAATGCCTTTAAAAAGATGATATTATCTAGGATGAGAAGATAAGATTAAATCTTATACAAATTTTGTTATATCAGATGTGTAGCTATATTATTTTGGCTGAGAGAGAGCGACTCCACCAGCGCCCACAAGTTCGAAAGAACTTATTGTGTTGATGGACGGGATTTTATATCGTACTTTGGTTTCAACATGTTGTATTATTGTTATTCCTGTAAATAAATTTGGTTTAATAATAATAATAATAATAATGACACAATTATTTAACTGACTTCATCGACTGCCTACAAAACTGATTCGATCGTAGGTTTGATTGCTGTCTCGCTTTCGACCCAAAATTGCTGCAGAAGAGACAGACGCTTGTCGGGGTCCCTGGTCTCGAACCGTCTCATCAATCATTCTCCTGGACTCTAAGTTCGCTTTTTCCTACAGCTCTTGCCTTTGGAGTACGCCCATTTGCCTTAAGCGCCAGTTTTAGCTTTTGCAGAGGTTAACGCGGCCGCTTTGGCTTCTAATAGTTCTCGGAATTTGGTGGGGGAAAATGTATCGTTACCGGATGCCCTTGAGATCAAAACAGTTTGCTTTTCTATAACCTTATTTTTCCACTGCCTCTCGATATGACTTAATTGTCTAACTGCATTCAATCGTGTTAGTATGTGAAAATCGAAATGAGGCTAACTGTGGTTCAGTTGTACCGACTGACTCCCATTAATAAACCCGACGAAAATTGGTCAATAATAATAATAATAATAGGGTTTATATCAATAAACAATCACAATTCTTCTTCCTTTGAATAATATTGCCCAACGGTAGGCAGAGCCTGTATTGTTGGGCAAGAGGCGCCGAACGTTGATATGTAGGACTTACTTAATAATTTATAGTAGTTGTAATTTACAATTTATAGTAGTAGTATGTAGGGACCAGCATGATAACTTCTCCTACGAATAACATGGTCGGTATGACCAAAAAATGAAATTGATAAGGAATGCTATTATTTGCCGAAGCTGCACCTGGTATCATTGAGTGTACACACTTCTAAAAAACCTCAAAATAACCTCAGGACTCACGATCAACCAAGACAAAATTTTCTTTTTATACAGGCAACGTTTATATTTCGATGGATCTCTCATTTCTGGTGGTAATTGTTTGTGGAGTAAATTCATCATGTAGAGCGTACTCCGCGTTGTCAATGAAATACGGAGTTTGGGGTTGACTACGTTGCCAAGTACTTGAAATCTGGTTTCATATCCATGGGGCTGCGGGACGATTAGGTGCGGATGTTTGTGGTAGAGAAGAAGAATGTTATTTGCAAGGAGTTGCTTGATGCTCAATACTTGCGCTGAGTCGAAAAGCTGTTGGGTGGGGAAATGGCGGGGTTTGTGGGGAATAATTTTGAGGATCGATCGCTGTAGAACATTTAGTTTCTCCAGGTATGCCTCCAGTGCGCCGCCCCATACAATGATGCCATATTGGAGAATCGACTGAACGAGAGCCAGGTAAATAATTTTAAGAGTCCGAATGTCCATCCCACCGATCCGAAAGAATATCCTAGTAAATTTTCTAAGTTTGTCGTAGAGGAAGTCAGTGTGCGGTTGCCAGCTCAACTCTTCATCCATGATGATACCCAGGTATTTGTGCTGGCTCACTCGTTCTATAGGCATACACAAGCAGGACCCATTGCATCTCTGCCCGTCGTCATGGATGAAGAGAGATTCCTTATTTTGTATGCTGGACACAACCATGTACTTCGTTTTGCTCGTGTTAAGGGTTAGCCTGTTGTCGGTGTACCATTCATTAATTTGATTTAAGACGCACTCCGCTCGCTCAAACAACTCACTCCACTCTGACCCCGACACAAGAACGACCGCATCATCCGCAAAGAGATAGACACTCGCAGGTATCTTCAACTTCAAAACCTGGTCAACCTGGAGCAAAAAGAGTAGGGGGCCCAAGGTGGAACCCTGGATCACGCCATAATTAATGGAGCAGCTTGAACTGCTGTTCCCATCCATTGCCACCACTTGTCTTCTGTCTGAAAGGAAACTGGCAAACCAGTTGAGCGCAGATTTCCGATCAGCATTTCCCGGTCGATGGAACCAAACGCTTTTGCCAGGTCCAAGAATGCAACCATGGCATTTTTACCGTTCGCTCTTACCCCATGTAGCTCAGTTGTCAAGTGATAAAGAGCATCCTCCACTCCTCTACCCGACCCGAATCCAAACTGGTAGCCATCCAGGAGACCATAGTTTTCTAAGTGCTGTGAGAGCCATTTTTTCACCCACTTCTCCAATATTTTGGAGAAAGCGCACAGCATTGAGATGGGCCTGAAGTTGCCCGGGTCCGTCTTGTCTCCTCCTTTATAGAGGGGTATGACTTTTGCGGTCTTGTAAGCGTCAGGATTGACTCCACTCTTCAAACTCAGGTTACAGACGTGGAGGAGTGGAGCGGAGATTAAAGGAAAAAACTCCTTGACGATTTTTGTTGGGATATCATCTATACCAGGGGCGGAATTTCCTCGTATGCTAATTACAACGGAGAGGTCTTTCTCATTCATGAGTGGTACCCGTGAAGTTGGGCTTATTCCCTGGCCATAGTTTTGATGAGTCGGACGAATATGACGAAGGAATGTATCGGAGCTCCTCGCGATCGCTGTAATTTTTGCCTAAGTCAGCAGCCCTTCAAGCATCTCTAAACCCCCTTAACACAGTTTTATAACCTTGGTCATCTAGACTTGATCTAGGTCTAGGTTTTGGTGAAATCGGCCATTAGAGGACGAGCTGGGTCTCCTCAGCCACTTGTAACTTAACGTGCAGCGCACAAATGAGCGGCACTCAGCTGATGAAGTGAGGAACGCTATGTGACGATTAACATAGTACGTTTCTCAAGGCACACAACAGTTTTGTGGGCTCTGTATCGAAGCTTCGACGAAAACCCGATGAGGATTTTGCCAGCCAAACAAACTGGGCCAGGGAAAGTCAAAACAAACGAGATAATTATAAATGGAACGCGAGAGCGGGCTCCGGAAGAGTTCGATAGAGACGGCGTTGTGAAGGTGACGGGTTTCCGATGTGACGGCGGGAGGGTTGGGGGTGGGGGGGATAATCTTTTCGTTGCTATGCTTTCCACAAGCAGCCTCTGGGCGCGAGGGGGCCGTTGAGCCATCGGTCCCGCGTGGTGATGGTAGGGCAGCGCGGTGCGGTGGGGAGAAGGGACTGCGTTCCGTCGAAGGGGAGAGTGTTCAAGGGGAACAACCCGATCGGTTGTGTGAGGGTGGGGGGGTGGAGGTTTTCGAAAAAGACGCGAGGGTGGCGGTCGGAAGGGGGCGGGTAAAAGGGGGAAGTGGGGTAGAGTCGAGAGAAACCGGTCGGAAGAGGAGAGCGCGGTACTTTTTGAGTTCGCGGGGCGGGAAAAGGGTTGGAAAGAGCGCGCGTGCTGCAGCGGCTCGTCGAGTCTTCGCCCCCTTGAAAAGTAGGCTCGACTCGGAGTTTCCTCCGTTCCCCGCTAGAGCGCTCTTGAGCCCTTGAAATCTTCCTCGCTCCGACGGGTGCCGCGAGTTTGAGCCGGTGGAGTGCGGGACAAGCCAAAGTTGAGGACGACCTTCCGCCTTCCTCTCCGACTGACACGGCGCTCGTCCACTCACGCTCCAAAAAACTGATGTCTATAAATTCAATTCCGCCTTGTGGTAACATTATTGTGTGTATACCACCACGTATTTGCTATCAAGAAATGGTATTGCGCTTCCAAAGAAGGCGGAACGTGAACAGTTCCCTCATGTTCTCTTCTTTTTAAAAAATACATTTATTAAACTTTCAGTATTACATTAATACTACATGTTATGCCAAAACACAATAAATAATATTTTTGTACATAAGTACTATGGCACTTGAGCCAGGGTTGCTGTCCAATAACAGGCCCTGATTCTTCGTTTTGATCACAATTCTATGTGTAGATTATGTTGACGACGTAATTAAAGAACACAAACGATAATTATTATTGACTAAAAATTGCTTGGTAATGTAACAACTATTCAGGAACTCGTACGTATTAATATATTAATCACTCGAGTCCAATAAGTCAGGCGCTCTTTTTCTTTTAAGGGGTCAGGGCAGGTTTTGAAACATACTACAAGTTGGATGGTTGATGGTTAATTTGATAACCTCTGCAACTTCAGGGATATCGAGATCTCGATGTAATAAGTCGCTCGCCAAACCCCAGATAGAACAGCCATATTGCCTTATTGGTGTTATTAAAGCAAGATAAAACGAACGTTTGGTGTCGAGGGATAGAGGTGACGCGCGTCCTAGCAAGGGTTTGAAGAGACTTATTGTGGAACGCAGTCGTTTGACCAACTTCTCCAATGCGGTGGTCGTACGTGAGTCCTAAGCATCGAAATGCACCAACACTTGAGATTTGGTTTCTATTCAGCGTCAGCGGATCTGTTTGGAAATTCCTCTTTAGAGTAAATGTGGTGGCTGACGATTTGACGCCTTTTATGTCAATTCTCCCATTCTTTCGTCCATTGTTCAATCTCGTTGAGGTGTAGCTGGATGTTGTGAGTTGCCACTATATCAGATGGGTTGTGAGATAAAATGGCATGGTCGTCAGCGAACGTGGCGGAGGTCGCGCTGGGGGATCCTGGTATGCCACGTAGTCAAGAAAGAATGTTACGTTGTTTACTTTAGTTTTCGTCAGATCTCAACGTTTCATAGGCTATGAATTACGGAAAATAAATAGCACTCGGCACAATGACGACAAAACTAACTCTATTTATCATTTTTCTAAACGCTCTAAAGAGAGGCTTACGCACACTTCCAAGTACCATGAAACATTCATTCGTCGGAAAATGACGAGACCAGCTCTCAAAAACAAAAACATTAACACTACCGGCTTCAATAACGCTGATTAGTGATTCTAGAAATTCCGAAATTTCTGGAGTAGGTTATCGATATAACTAGCATCTCAATTTTTTTAAAGATTCTAGTAACATTTGAGCCAAGTTCATGAAGAAAAAACTGCGCTAAAATCGATTTTCATCGAAATTTATTGTGCCTCTCTCGTCATTTTCTCACTAATGAAAATTTTACGGTATTTTTGTATCATTAGGAGCTGTCCACATAAGAAATTTTTTCAAAATCGTTAGAGCCGTTTTTGAGAAAAAAAATATTTGGTGTTTTGATCACTACGATAAATATAGTTAGTTTCGAGCGGATTTTGCTCATTCTGGCGTCCCATGGTTACCTGCGGGCTTGATATTAAGTTTTAGCTGATTTGGTGAGCCGTAAAGTAAATTGTGATGATAGTCTTCTAAGTCCTCTGTGCACGGATTTATCAATAAAGGCAATGTGGTGAGTAGGAGGATCTCAATAAATTCTTGTCGAATTTCAAGCGCTACCACATTATTCGTAAAACTGAGTGAAAAATAGAACGCATTAGTAGACACTCGTTCGTGGTGCTGAGGAATGTTGCGTGATGCGTCGCACCAGATTAATTTGTTTGGTATAACTCTCGAAGAACCTTTTGTGCAGTTCGTTGAACACGTCACATGAGGGGGGATTCATAATGGTGGGGGAAGTGTCGTCAAATGGGGGAGGGGATCCTCTCGTCAGATCAGCTGTGGTGGGGGTAGGGAGTGACGTCAGCTGTGGCGGTGGGGTGGGGTGGGGGTGACGTCATACATCAGCTGGTTGGGGGGAGGGGGGGATTACATCACTCACCCCAGCTGTGCCATAGACCTAACTACTGATGTATCGTCAGTGTTCCGCCAACATCTGCACACTTCGTAAACTTCAATGAGTTCACTCGAACGTTTTTTCATTTCAACGCGATGCTCTAACGAGGGACGGAAAGTGGCAACTCGTAGGACCCTTTGTCGGTCCTACCGCTCTAGGGGGTCGAAGCAGTCGGATGTCAGACAGTCCGGTAAATCAAATTCAAATTGTAAACACGTCATTTTCTTCCTTCGACCTAATACAAGAAATCACTCGACGTGCCTATTTATGCACCATGATGTTGAGACGTAGCAGGACGAAGAAAGAAACACTGATTTATGCAAGAATACGACATAATTAGGATCTATACTGCTCCCTCTTCTGTCTATACTTCATTTGTAGCCGTGTGATGGGCGCGTTGAGTTTCCTTCGACTTGGACAGCGTGGACGCCACCAACCTCCTGTCGCTTGGAGCATGCCTCAAGTCCGGTCTCGTCGAGGGCCACTGATATGATTGCGTCGTTTGCTGCAGGAAGTCTCCGCCAGGCACGAACTGGTCAGCTTGAGACATTCTACTGCCAATCTTATGCCTGTCCGAGGACTCTAGACCCGCCAACGAGGGAAAGGAACTCCTTGGCCAGACTTGACTTCCGCCACTAGACCCGCACGAATCCTTCCTCATTTTGCCAGAGGGCCCTCCTCAGTGGGGAGTCTAACAGCCTGTGCTACGTGAGCCATTGGGTCCCTAAGTCCACCAGCGGCCTTCTGGTGTGCCTCGGAGAGTCCACATTGCCTGAGAGGATTGCTCGCCCAGACACTCCTAGCAAAGTCCTCCAGCACGGTTCGTTGAATCGCTGAACTCTTTCATATGTGCGCGTTGACTCGTCCACCTTCGACACTCCGGAGTAGGTGTTCCACTGTTTCTGAGGCAGTTCCAAGGCTACACGTCTCCTCATCACAGAGACCGAGTTGGACTTCCCCCTGATGTCTCCATTCCCATGAGCTGAACACAGAGTACCCGAGGCGAACCCACCTCATTTCCCATTTGCGAACGTCCATCGGCCAGTGGCAGCCCCTGCCGAACTTTCTTCCCACACAATTTTTCCGTCGATTAGAATCGCTAGATTCGCCTTTCTTTTGGAAGAACTCGTATCCTCCACACGCAGCGGCAACGACTCTACCGGGCAGGAAACTCCAAGCATCACCCTCGCGACTATACCACGTTGAACACACCGGTTCACGTCTCGATAGTCCGGTTCTTCTTTCGTCAATCCAAACTCTTGTCGTAGTCTCCTTTTTGCCTCCTAATCAACTCGATAACCAGCCACTCCCACGTATTTCTCTTACTTCAACGGCGGTTCTTTAAACGCTTTTAGATCAGCCGTCGGACGTGTTTTAGTTCTCTTCTCTTACGATAACACTAACAATAATTTGGATAAATGTGCACTCAACATCGACCATTCTTTACATGATAGAAATCGATACACAACACCGAACCAGTTTCAGAACGTATTCGATCGAAAACCTGAAATTATGGGCAAAAACAAAATCCAAAACTAGCTAAAGTCGCGACACCTAATATTTTTCTCCTCAAAACCTACGCGGACAATTCCGAAGAACGTAACGGTACCATAACATTTATATTCGTGGGAAGATGGCATAAGCAGCTAAATACATCGTCGACCATTTCCATTTTAGTAATTTTTACTTTCCGCTACCCGAAGGAAAGGAAACTATAGTAATCGGGTCAACAAAAAAATTCGGTTTTCAACAGATCTTTACGTTTTGAGGCCTACTGAGTCTAAAAAACCAGGAAAGCGTATCTGCTGCGTAGCAACACACAACTTTCCGCCACCCCCGTAATTTCGAACATCACCTACATAGGTGGGCACTATATCTTCGTTCAACGCATTTCTACAGGAACATGTATGGAGAACAAAATGTAGGAACTAGTTAGCTAAGAGTACTCCGAAAGTATGATCGAAATCGTTCGAGCCGTTTTTGAGAAAATTGGAATTCCGATAAATTAATATTCGACAAATCTCCTTTTCTGAGTTAACTTGGCTTATATCTCCGTTCAACATATAATTACAGAGAACAAAATGTTGGTCTGGATTACTAAAAGACACTCCATCAGAATTTATCACATCTGGTGAAGAAGTTACCCTGGAATTTACGGAATTGTTAGAAAAAAACGTTATTTTCGACACATTTTGATTTTTATCTCTGTTCAATGGACCGTCACAGGAACATTTATTGAGAACAATATGTAGGTATTAACTATTTGGATACATCTTGAAAGTTTGGTGATAATCGTTGGAGCCGTTATGCCAAAAATCGTAAAAAACCTATTTTTGCTTCATAGGCGTATATCTCCGTTCACCATATTTTCATGGAGATATGTATGCAGGAGAAAAGTTTGATATTAATTAGTAGAAGATAATTCGAAAGTTTAATCAAAATCGTTCGAGCCGTTTTCGAGGAGAATGCGAAAAACCCTAGTTTTTGGTACATTTTCGTCCCCCCCCCCCTTCCCATCGGCCGAAATCGTCCATAACCTTATTTTGATGTCTACAAAAAATAACGAACAAAACAAAAAAGACCCAGCTCAGTCGGATCAGCCGTTCTCCCGCAAATCGAACTACAGACACACACACACACGAACCACGCGCCGAAATGAGGTTTTTTAGACTCAGTAGGCCTGAAGAAAACCCAAATTTTTTTTTTTTTGAGCCGATTACTATACATTCCTTCCCCTTTGTGGTAGCGGAAAGTAAAAATTGAATGTCGTTTCGGGGAATTCGTCGTGCAATTCTGAAGTGCGGGGGGTCATCTTATCGCAATTGAAACGCTAGCGGGATGTAAGTTCAAATTCGTATTGGCTTTATCGAATGAAACTATAGAACGCTGCTGGAGCGAAATGTGGTTAATGGCACTAATTGTTGGCCGAAAGGACGAATGGAAGGTAAGAAGCGAGAAATAGGGAGGAGAGGCTCATTTTACTTTCCGCTACCCGAAGGGAAGGAAAGTATAGTAATCGGCCCAAAAAAAAAATTTGGGTTTTCTTCAGATCTTTACGTTTCAGACCCTACTGAGTCTAAAAAACCTAATTTCGGAGAGAGGTCCGTGTGTATGTCTGTGTGTATGTCTGTGTGTGTGTGTGTCTGTAGTTCGATTTGCGGGAGAACGGCTGATCCGATTGAGATGGTTCTTTTTTTGTTTTGTTCGTTATGTTTGGTAGGCACCATAATAAGGTTGTGGACTATTTCGGCCGATGGGAAGGGGGGTGGGGGCTGAAAATGAACCAAAAACTAGGGTTTTTCGCATTTTTCTCGAAAACGGCTCTAACGATTTTGATCAAACTTTCAAATTATCTTGTCCTAATCAATACCTAACTTTTCTTCTCTATACACATCTCCATGAAAATACGGTGAACGGAGATATAGGCCCATGAAGCAAAATAGGTTTTTTACGCTTTTTGGCAAAACGGCTTCAACGATTATCACCAAACTTTAGAGATGTTTCCGAATAGTTAATACCTACATATTGTTCTCAATAAATGTTTCTCTGACAGTCCATTGAACAGAGATAAAAATCAAAATGTGTAAAAAATAACGTTTTTTCTAACATTTCCGTAAATTCCAGGGTAACTTTTTCACCAGATGTGATATATCCTAATGAAGTATCTTCTAGTCACCCATACCAACATTTCGTTCTCTATAATTATTTCTGTATATATATGTTGAACAGAGATAAACAGAGATAACTCAGAAAAGGAGATTTGTCGAATATTAATTTATCGGTATTCCAATTTTCTCAAAAACGGCTCTAACGATTTCGATCAAACTTTCGGAGTACTCTCAGCTAACTAGTCCCTACATTTAGTTCTCCATAAATGTTCCTGTAAAACTGCGTTGAACGAAGATATAGCGTCCGCCTATGTAGGTGGTGTTCGAGCTTAAAGGGGTGGCGGAAAGTAGTGTGTTGCTACGCACCAGATATTTTAACTAATATTCAGAAACAGAGACTCGTTGACCATTTTTAGTGTTGTAAACTGTTGAAAAAAAAAGCTCGACTTCTCGTGCTTCATGCGAACCTACAGCTCTCGCCGAACGAACGACTATAGTTGCGAAGGAGAGGGGCACGGAGTGACGTCACCAGAACGCCCTTCAACGCGCCATCATCGTCTTCTCAATTTCCGTTTCAAAACTGTAAAATATGATAACGCGTTAGTAGTGAACGTATTGGCACATAACTACACTCAACCCATATTTGCGCTGAATTTACGTTCCTACGGTGCGAATAGATTGGTTTCTCGCAATAAAAAAATAGTTTATGTTAACGTACCTGTTTGGTGAGAATGCTGTGGGCGAGCGCTTTTGAATGACATCATCGTCTGGCACTGAAGATAGGCAGTTTGTCGTGGTCTGAGAACATGATGGTGTGTGTGTGTGTATGGGGGAGGGGGGAGAAGTGAAAGGACTGTAAGAGCAGTTTGATATCCGAGTCTTTTATGAATAGAGTGGTCTGTAAATCCGTCAGTCGGACGTTTCCGTTTGTGTAATGCTTTGAGTGGTGTAAATATAATATCACATTTTGTGTCTGTCCACTAACGTTTTTCCGTTTACAGATTTCCATGTTTTCTAATATGTTTAGTATTCGTCCTTCGTGTGGTTTGCGTATTTTGGTAGATTCGTGTCCGGTTGTGGTGGTTCGCAAAATCCGAGTCGCCTTCGTTCCAAACGATTTAATGTGTTCCGAGTATCGTGTCCGTATTCGTCCTCCTGTTTAACCAACGTACGCGTTTGTACCCGTGAAAGGTATTTTGTATACTCCCCTTTGGTCGAGTGGATAGTTTTGTACGCAGTATTTTTGAAAAAAGAAGTTGGCGCTCACACAGAATGAGTGAAAAAAATGAAATGAAATTTATTGACATATAAATATATTGGTCGCTGTAGGCATAGCCCGTGCTGCCTCCTAGAGTCAATTATCTACCTCCATATCAAGTTAAAAATAATTAAATTTACTCCTTATTACAAATACGCTTGCCAACGCTAAACAAAGAAAATTCAAAATACCTCACCTGTACACATAGTGACTAGTTAAACAACCCTCGATAAAGTCTGGCCGGCCAGTAGTAAACACTAGTTTCTTATATCGAATTCTGCTGAAACGTCTAGGGAATCTCATCTTCGTAGTTATTTTATTCACAAGATTCACGATTATGTAGAGGGGACTCCAGGTATAAAGCCCGATACGAGGACGCATATTCACCACATTGCCCCCAAAACGCGAATCTTGTTTCATATTGACCGATAAAGTTCGCTGGATGTTTAAAATGATGAACGTAATAGAACAAACTAGATTACACGAATGACGGTGCGGCGAATAAGCTGATTACCACGAGTTTTAACGAACTACCTTTTTAAGCGAGTCAAAACCACATTTTTGCCGAATTTCAGAAATCGTTAGAGCCATTTTTGAGAAAATTGGAAAAAACGATAAATTAATATTTGACGAACGTCGTTTGCCGAGTTGTCGTGGCTTGCGTGCCCGGTCAACGGATAAATACAGAAATAGTTGCGAGCAAAAAAAAAAATATTGTGCAGGTTGCTAGAAAGACAACTCTGCATGATGGATTAAATCCACTGACGCAATCGCTCTGTAAATCATGATAATGTCCGTAAAACATCATTTTGGACACACTTTGGTTTTCATTTCTGTTCAGTGGTTTTTCAGAGTAACAGTTATAGCGAACAATTTATACGTATTAACACAAGAAAACCTCCTGTGGACAATCGTTAAAGCAGTTATGACAAAAAGTGAATAAAACCTATCATTTTATTCATAGACCTATATCTCGTTTCGCCGAATCGTTATAGACATATTCGAAAATGATTTGAAATTTTAATTTAAATCCTATAGCCGACTAAATGCGAAAAGCCTTCGTTTTTGGTACATTTGGGCACCACCCACCAACCCCTTTCCTATCGATGACCTTTGCTCAAAATCTTATTTTCGCGACTTCGAAAAATCGCGAACAAAACCAAAAAAAAAGAACCAGCCCAGCTCAATCGGTTCTACGCTCAAATTAGGTTGTTTTGATTTGGCATTGGGGCGTACCACGTGAAGAACTGAGGAAAACCCGAAATTGCATGATTACGACACTTCCTTTTGCCCTTGGCGTTCCGGAAAATTTTGACAGTTTTTTTTGGCTGTAGCGTCGCAACTGATGACAACTTCTACAAAACGTTCTCGTGACGGAGTAGAATGGAACAAACTCACCATTTTCAGTGCGCGCTCTTTTCATTTATTTTTCTCATTTTAAAGTAAGACAGAATTAGTTACATTTATTCATCAAGTTGGCACGAAATTGAGTTAGTTCTGTTAATTATCTTCAATCGGTGCAATGAATAAGCAGTAAGACGCATAATCAACTCGCATTTTACTTCTTGTGACCGCCGAGTGCCGTACCGCCCTGTTTGTAGTTCATTTGATGAGTTAACAGCATCTTGTCGTTGAGAATATTCCAGTTTACTGTTCAATGGTTCTAAAATTGACACGGAAAATTAACTTCCGGGAATTGAGTGTAGTACATCCGGTAACAGCCTGAAGGGGCTGATGGGTTTGTGACTCCTGTGGCATTTTAGTAGCGCGCGTGATGTTTAAGTAGTTGAGAGTACGAATAATGCGATCTGTTAAATGTACTGGCAGTGAATTGGTCACCGAGGAAGTTTCGCGTGACAGAAAAAGCTATTAAAATTCGCCACTTCGATGAAATTCAAGTTCAACACAAAAAGACGCGCAGCGTGAAAACGAATTGTGTAACGCACGAAGTGGTACTGTACGACAAATTGTGGCCTTGGAACCGAGATAGAAATATCAGTCAAAACGTTTCCCGGTCAAATAAATTCTTCCTTGAAAACATGTTCAAAGCACGAAACAATTGTTCGAGCAAGAAAATCGATTTTATTTTGTAAGAGGGTTGCGTCTTGCAATGGAAAAGGGACGAGACGGAATGACAGCGTGAAAGTGAGTTGGGGTTCCGAAATAGGTGAGTTGTCAGCTGATTTCGAGGCTTGGCCGCAGGCTGCAAAGTGGCCTCTATACTCCTCACCCCATCGCTCCACGCACTACATATTCTTGACTAGACCGTGTTGGCGACGATAGGGCAATACGTAGCATGATGTGATGAGTGCGGGGAGGATCTGCGTTTGATTCGGTTGGTAGGGGTAGTGTTGGGGTTTTGTGTGACGAAGGTGGTGGGCGGGGGGGGGGGCATTAGTAATATGAATGTCCAAAAAACGAGAGTGTTAATTTAAGACACCAGGGTGGGAGCTCATCACGTCCCTGAAATATTGATTTCTTATAGTTGGTTTCGGGTCACGGGCAGTTGAACGAGAGAGCTGTCGAAGGTGCTCAGATGAGAGAGAAATTTTGGAAATTCCAAAGACGTGTGAAGTATAAGGTAGTTGATGGTAAACGAAGCGGTCGTGAATGCAGAAGGATGGAGAATGCGCGGAGAGGGTAGTAGTGGGGGGCCGGGAAGTTTGAAGGAGCGTGGTCGGTAGGGGGTACGTGTTTCGTGGGAAAAGGCGAAAGGGGCGAGAGTGGGGGGTTAGCTTTTAAAGGGCGACGGAATGAGCGATGAGACGAAGGGATGAAAAAGGGGAGGAATGAGAAGAGAGAGAGGATTAAAGGAAGAAGAGGAGGAGGAAGAGGAGAGTCGGAAGATGGAAGCTGGAAAAAGGGGAAAAACAATTTGTGTTTTTATGGAAAATGCGGAGAGAGAGAGAGAGAGAGTGTGTGATGGACGAGGGATGGAGTGGGGCGGGGTGGAGTTCTTTTCCTTTGGGCTAAAGCGGAAGAGAGAAGGGAGGAAAAGTGAGTATTGACCAAATGCGAAGGGCGGGACTGGCGAAAGCCACGCCCAGAGTCCCCTCGTCGTTCCATCCCTCCTTCGTCGACGACGCCTCGATAGAAAACTACTCCCTGCCACCCAGCACCGCTCCCGGCCACCATCCTCATTTATAATTTTTCCGATTGTTTTCCGGCCCGTTAAGGGTCGCGGGGCTCGCGGCGCGAGGCGGGGGGAGAACGGTCCTGCGGGGCTGGGCCCGGCAAGAAATCCAGCATGGCCGCTATTTTCTGCAAGCATAATGAGCAGCAACTCAGCTCTACCCTCTTTCACTCGCCCCTCTCCCGCTACAAACCCCTCGGTGATGGATCAGGGGAACGGGTGGCGGGCACCAACTTGGACATTTTGAATAATACCCTGATGAGGAATGATTGGGGAAGGTGGAGGGACGATGAGAAGGGCGAGGGAGGGGTTGAGGAGGGGGTTGGTAGGAGCCGGTTGAAGGGTCGAAAGAGAACTGCGATGGGGAGGACGAGAAGCGTGGAGCAGCTCATCTGAAGCCTCTTTGATTAGCCCCAGCCCCTCTTCGGTGTTCTTCAACTCCGCCGATTCCAACGCGCACTTGTCCAACTGAACGTTCGTGGGTCTGTCCGTGTGAGTGAAGTAACCGTGGGATGGGTTGAGGCGAGAGGAGTGTGATAGATCGAGGCGAAGGGGGAATGGAGCGACGCGAAAGAGAGCGATCGTGCGCGTTTTGTTGACAACGTCGCCCCTTTTCTCCGCGTGGGACCAGCACATGCTCTTCCCGAAATTAAAACTGCCAACTGGCGGCGCGATCTGTCCGCCGACTGAAACAAAACCTACTGGTCTCCTGTGGTTCCGAACCACTGTCCCCCTCCACCAATCATCAGCTGGTACCTCGACCACCCCTCCCCAGCACCGCGACCACGGCGGACAACTCGTCGACGATCCCACTTCTGCCCATCCGCTTCTTTTCGCCGGATCCCAAGTTTTCATCCCCCCAACCCCACCCCCCAAACAGTAAACCCCACCCCGCCCGTGCACAACAGACTCATCTCCAAACAGAACCTGTTCTTCCTCACCGTCACCACCCCCCACCACCACCAACCACTACCACTCCATCATCCCCGCCCCCCTCCAACACGCCACAACTACCTCTGCCCACTTACCAAAATCCACGCGACACCTGCCGATATCCCCGTCGACCGTCAGCTACTTCCAAAGCCTTCTCTCACCCCCTCGATTTTGGAGGGAACACCTGGCATGGAGAAGCATCCCGCGACTTTCCAACGTGCGCCGAGTCTATTCCTCGTGCTCCGCTCAACATTTCGTTACAAAAACCACAAACGCGCTCGGAAAAATCTTTCGATGGAAGCCACATCCGTAAATTGCAGCCAAACGTGCATTTGGCGACGAGCTGCACTTCGCCAACTGAAAAAGAACTATGTTTCTCCAGTCGCGTCAACACCAACTGTTCTAATTCTCAAATAGAGGAACAAATGCACGACAGTCCACAACTAACCAAGTACCCCCTTTCCGCATAAAGTCCCCTAGTCCCCTTTCCGCATAAAATTGTCACGGTGCTATGAAATCTATCGAGTACTCTCTCGAAACAAAAAAGTGCACGCTCAGATGCTCATAAACGCATCTAGTCATCCACAAAGTACGGGTTTTTGCCCACCAACGATTACGAACACGACCCATCGACCTTGGCACAGAAATCCCAGTCGACCAAGCCCTTGCTCCTGCTCTACCCAAGCTCAATTTTCCTGACGACGTTTGTAGTTACGATCACTACCTCACCTCATTTCAGAACCTGGTACCTTAACAATTTTTTCTCTGCGTGTGCTGCCAGCTTGTGACTTCGACAACCTCGTTCTTTCCCGTGTATTTATACCCTAAGAGTAAACATCATTTATTGGGAATAAATCGCCTAACTGTCCTTATCCTCCCAGACGTAAAACCTAAATTTTTCCACTTGAACGTCTTGCGACCTTCAGCAGAAACGCAAGCTATTTTAAACCTTCTTGAACTTATTTATACTAGAAAACACTGTTTTTTTCAGCAATTAGGTAGGAGTTGTTGAATTTAATACATTCGATTCTCTACCAGACCACAATCTGGGGTGACATGTATAGTCAAGCGATAGCTTAAATTGATGCAAAAAAGAACCCAGGCGGCTCTAATTTGAAAATCGTGCTCAGACGTGATCCAAAGGAGTCATACGTTATACTTTTAGATGGCATCTCTTCAACAACAAAACATCACAAGCGTTATCTAATTCGTTTCAAAAGAAAAGTGCTTCAGTTGCAGGTTAATACTCAGGGAGGTGAACTACTCTGCAGCAGCCTAAGAGAACGTTAGCAAGATGGAAACTCCGATAACAATATGAACGTCGAGGGGTTAAGTAACCAAAGATGAGTCTCATGCACAAGGAAATAAAGAACATGTTTGTTAATAAATAAAACAGTGGGTCACCTGGTATTAGTGACACAAGGTACGAAAACGTTAATTTCAGTCGAATCCGCTTCTCAACCTCCTTCTATTCTGCAACCTCACGGCAGACCGTTCGTTTTTATTTTCATACTTTACGTTGCGTTATTTATACGTTAAGAAGATTCAATTCGCTCACGGCGAGCCCACACGATCGTAGTTGTTTTAATTATTTCAATCTGTAGATCACGTGTTAGGCGCCCTAAGTTTGAGCGCATCGTTCGTCCAAAATCCCGTCCAACAATCGGCGTGCATTGTAAATCTAGAGCTCGAACGGCAAAAATACCGAGCAGCAAAATTATTAGCCGTTGTTGATGCAAAGCTATTAAATATCTGGTGCGTAGCAACACACAACTTACCGCCACCCCCGTGATTTCGAACGCCACCTACATATGCGGGCGCTATATCTTCGTTCAACGCATTTCTACAGAAACATTTATCGAGAACAAAATGTAGGGACTAGTTAGCTGAGAGTACTCCGAAAGTTTGATCGAAATCGTTAGAGCAGTTTCTGAGAAAATTTGGATTCCGATAAATTAATATTCGACAAATCTCCTTTTCTGAGTTAACATGGCTTATATCTCCGTTCAACATATATATACAGAAATAATTATGGAGAACGAAATGTTGGTATGGGTGACTAAAAGACACTCCATTAGGATTTATCACATCTGGCGAAAAATTTACCCTGGAATTTACGGAAATGTTAGAAAAAACGTTATTTTTGACACATTTTTATTTTTATCTCTGTTCAATGGACCGTCAGAGGAACATTTATTGGGAACAATATTTAGGTATTAACTATTTGATAACATCCTGTGAGTTTGGTGAAAATCTCTGAAGCCGTTTTGCCAATAAGCGTGAAAAACCTATTTTTGCTTCATGGGCCTATATCTCCGTTAACCGTATTTTCATGGAGATATGTATGGAGAAGAAAAGTTAGGCATTGATTAGTAAAAGATAATTTGAAAGTTTAATTAAAATCGTTACACCCGTTTTTGAGAAAAAGGCGAAAACCCCTAGTTTTTGGTACATTTTCGTCCCCCACCCCCCTTCCCATCGGCCAAAAACGTCCGTAACCATATTTTGGTGTCTACAAAGAATAACAAACAAAACAAAAAAAAAACCCAGCTCAGTCGGATCAGCCGTTCTCCCGCAAATCGAACTACAGACTCACACACAGACCACGCGCCGAAATTAGGTTTTTTACTTTCCGCTACCCGAAGGGAAGGAAAGTATAGTAATCGGCCCAAAAAAAAAATTTGAGTTTTCTTCAGATCTTTACGTTTCAGACCCTACTGAGTCTAAAAAACCTAATTTCGTCGCGTGGTCCGTGTGTATGTGTGTGTGTATGTGTGTGTGTGTGTGTCTGTAGTTCGATTTGCGGGAGAACGGCTGATCCGATTGAGCTGGTTCTTTTTTGTTTTGTTCGTTATTTTTGTAGACACCAAAATAAGGTTATGGACGATTTCGGCCGATGGGAAGGGGGTGGGGACGAAAATGTACCAAAACTAGGGTTTTCGCATTTTCTCGAAAACGGCTCTAACGATTTTGATTAAACTTTCAAATTCTCTTCTCCTAATCAATACCTAACTTTTCTTCTCTATACATATCTCCATGAAAATACGGTGAACGGAGATAATGACCTATGAAGCAAAAATAGGTGTTTTAAGCTTTTTGGCAAAATGACTTCAACGATTATCATCAAACTCTCAGGATATTTTCGAATAGTTAATACCTACATATTGTTCTCAATAAATGTTCCTCTGAAAGTCCATTGAGCAGAGATAAAAATGAAAATGTGTTGAAAATAACGTTTTTTCGAACATTTCCGAAAGTTCCAGGGTAATTTTTCACCAGATGTGATAAATCCTAATGAAGTGTCTTTTAGTCACCCATACCAACATTTTGTTCTCCATAACTATTTCTGTATATATATGTTGCACGGAGATATAAGCCACGTTAACTCAGAAAAGGAGATTTGTCGAATATTAATTTATCGGTATTCGTATTTTCTCAAAAACGGCTCCAACGATTTCGATAAAACTTTCGGAGTGCTCTCAGCTAACTAGTCCCTACATTTTGTTCCTGTAAAAATGCGTTGAACGAAGATATAGCGCCCGCATGTGTAGGTGGTGTTCGAACTTAAAGGGGTGGCGGAAAGTAGTGTGTTGCTACGCACCAGATATTTAGACTCAGTAGGCCTCAAAACGTAAAGATCTGAAGAAAACCCAATTTTTTTCTTTGTCCCGATTACTATACTTTCCTTCCCTTCGGGTAGCGGAAAGTAATGATCATTTTGGGCGAACGACGAAAGTAAAACAGTCATGTGTTGGAAATTATGCCAAAAATTGACTTTTTTGTAGTTTTGGCTTTTTTCATCGTTACAAAGGGCAAACGAACGAACGAAAAAAGAGTATTTTTCTTTAGGGAACGCCGAGTTAAAACAAAAATTTCAGTCGGAAAAATTGGTCATTAATTCAACTTGCAACGCCCGATGTGAGCGAGTTCATGAGCGAACCCGGCTCTAAACTCTTTCGCCTGGAAAACGAGTTTAAAAGAGTTTGACGACGTTTCTTGTTCGTTGAATTACGAACGATTGTGTTTTGATACGAAAGAAAACGGCGAAGATATTCGGTGCAGATTTCAGTCTCATCTCGAATTCACCTCGACGCGCACGAAAATACGTTGATGGCCCAATAACCGGCCTACGACAACAGTTTAGTGGGTCTCGTAAATTACTCAATTCAACTCACTAGATGCGGTATTTCACACGACCACCTGCTCGACTCACTCATTTCACATTCGAAGGGTACGGGGATAAAAACGAGGACGGACTAAAAATTCGTATTTGCAGTTTTTATGGGATTTGCGGATTCAGTGGGTCAACTCTATTCGGAGGTTAAAACTGAGTTGGTCCCGTGCTAATAGATGTAGCAATATCAAATTTGTTTTTCATTCACTTCATAATAACGTTCTACGTAAAAACAGGTGACGCTGACAGTTCCAGAATTTATTGTGTTACTCCTACTTGTGCCACGACCGTTAGTGAACAATCAATACACCGGAAGTTTGCGAAACTGTTAAGGGAAACATTTTGTGGAATTATCCATGATGCGACAGGAATTCCTGAATGTCTAGAGTACCTCTTAATTATCTTTTGAGCTCGATTTATTCACGTATTATTACGTGTTATCAAGTATCACTTCAATTTTTCTTACAACGCGCGTATCATTGTTGCGAAGTTCATAAGGAAAAAATATTTGGTGCGTTGCAACACACAACTTTCCTTAGCTCTACAACAATTCACTTTTTACGTGGCTTTTCCTACTCAAACAATTCATTTATCACTCAGATCATTTGAACTTGGTCAAACAACATTTCACGGCAGCAGAAAGCGGTAGCCCTTAGAGTTCCAGAATTTATTGTGCTGCTCGTACTCATTGCAGGACCATTATTGAACAATTGGTACATAGTTAATTAATGAGACTGTAAACATGAATTTTTTGAAGAAGGATAGTAATCACTTTGGCAGAGTAATTGGGTAAAATTTTTAAAACTGGTAGTTAGCCAAACGGCGGTAGTTGAAACTCAGGAATTTCTGCAGTGAGCCCCATGTATCTCATGAGCGTTTTTAAACAATCAACCTATAGGTATTCAATTGGATTACAATACCAATTTTTTTAAACATTCTACTAACATTCCAGCGGAGTTTAAAAGGAAAAAACCGCGGTAAAAACGCTTTTCGTCGAAAATTTTGATAATTTATTGTGCTGCTCTCGTCATTTTCCCACGAATGGGAATTTTATGGTAAAATTGTCTTATTAAGAGCTATCCATATAAAAAATTTAATCATAATCGTTAGAGCCGTTTTTGAGAAAAAAAATTTGGTGTTATGATCACTATGATGACTATAGTTAACTTCCGGTGGATTTGGCCCTTACCCTTATTTTTGCGTCCCATGGTAACCTGCGGGCTAGACATCAAGTTTCAGCTGATTTGGTGCGGTTGTTTCCTCTAAAAACCGCGTTAAAATGCATTTCGTCGAAAGTTTTGGTAATTTGTTGTGCTGCTCTCGTCATTTTCCCACAAATGAGAATTTTATGGTATAGTTACCATGTTGGGAGCTATCAATATAAAAAATTTAATCAAAATCGTTACAGCCATCTTTGAGAAAAAAAATATTTGGTGTTTCGATCACTATGATAACTATAGTTAACTTTCGGTGGATTTGGTTCAACCCCTTAATTTTGCGTTCCATGGTAACCAACAAGCGAGATATCAAGTTTGAATGGTTCGGTACGATGGTTCTCTCTAAAATTCGTTCACAGACACACATACACACGGACACACAGACCATTTTCCCAAATAGTGTGTTTTGGACTCAGGGGGGTTTGAAACGTAAAGATCTGAAGAGAACTCAAAATTTTTTGTCAGCCGATTACATAACTTTCGTAGAGCCAAGGAAAGTAAAAACTGAGCAAAATTGGATTTTCCTCGAAATGTTCGACAATTTATTGTGCTGGTCTCGCCGTTTCCTCACGAATGAACATTTTGTGGTATTGTTCTGTTAGTTTCAGCTGTCCATAACGCAAATTTATTCATAATTGTTAGAGCCGTTCATGAGGGCAAAAAATTGGTGTTTAGGTCGTCATAAGCACAGTTTAGTACGGATTGACGTCTCATTGGAATCTGCCAGCTACGTGTCAAATTAGTCTCGATTTGACTCTGCCGTTCTGTCTCAATCTCATTTACAGTCACACACACACACACAGATAATTTTCTCAAATGGTATTTTTCGCCCGCAGAAGCATGTTAAACTTAAACAGTTGAAGAGATTCCGCAAATTGTTTTCACCCGATAAACTGATGAAACAGTCCTCGTACAGCTAAGGAAAGTGAACGTTTGTCGTGGATTCGACGGTGTTTGAGAAAGCTAAGAAAACATCAGGTGCGACGCACCACACAACTATCCTTGGCCCGACATCCACTCGTGACTCGGGCGACTAATTAAACGTGTTTTTCTTTATGTTTACAACGACGTTCTGCAAGGAAACGTTCACGGTTCCGAAATTTATTGTGCTCCTCACACCCGCGCCACGACCCTTATTGAACAATCACTGCGCAGGTTACCTACTCGATTTTTACTTTCCTTGGCTCTACGAAGTAGAAAGAAAAGTTATGTAATCGACTGAAAAATTTTTTTTTCATTTTCTTCAGATCTTTACGTTTAAGACCCCCCTGAGTCCGAAAAACACTATTTGGGAAAATGGTCTGTGTGTCTGTGAACGATTTCTAGAGAAAACCACCGTACCAAATCCACTCAAACTTGATATCTCGCCCGCAGGTTACCATGGGACGCCAAAATAAGGGTATGAACAAAATCCACCGAAATTGAACTATAGTTATCATAGTGATCAAAACACCAAATATTTTTTTTCTCAAAAACGGCTCTAACGACTTTGATTAAATTTTTTATATTGGTAGCTCTCAATAAGACAAATATACCACGAAATTCCCATTTGTGGGAAAATGTCAAGAGCAGCACAATAAATTATCAAAATTTTTGATGATAAGCGTTTTACCGCGGTTTTTTCCTTATAAACTCCGCTGGAATGTTCGTAGAATGTTGAAGAAAATTGGTACTGTAGTCCAATCCAATACCTAAAGGGTGAGTGTTTATAAACGCTCATGATATACATGGGGCTCACTCCAGAAATTCCTGAATTTCAACTACCGCCGTTTCGCTTACTACCAGTTCTAAACGTTTTTACCCAATCACTCTGCAAAAGTGATTACTATCCTTTTTTTTAAAAATCGTGTTTACAGCCTCATTAATTATCTGTGTACCAATCGCTCAATAATGGTCCTGTAATGAGTACGAGCAGCACAATAAATTCCGGAACTGTAAGCGCTACCGCTTCCTGCTGCTGTGAAGTGTTGTTTGACCAAGTTCAAATTAACTGAATGATAAATGAATTGATTAAATAGAATTAGCCATGTACAAAGTGAATTGTTGCAGAGCTAAGGAAAGTTGTGTGTTGCGACGCACCAGATATTTAAAAAGGATCGCGCTCTCGCATGGTTGAAATAATAGATTACTAACTTTTAGAAATGCTAGTAAGTGAAACGGTCGTAACTCCTCAATTTCTGGAGTAGCTCGCATATATCTTTCGCACGTTATGAAACGCGCATGGTGTAGGTAAACTACCCCCTCTATTTTTTTGAAGAATTTAATAATCTTCGAGCAGAATTAGATTTTCGACGAAACGTTTGGTAATTTATTGTGCTGCTCTCGCCAATTTTTCACACATGAGCGTTTTATGGTGCTGTACTAAAATCTGATCAGAATCGTTAGAATCTTTTTTCGAGGAAAAGAACATTTAGTGGTTTGATCACTGCGATAACTACAGTTAGCTTTGAGCATATCTGGCTGATATCCTTATTTTGGCGCGCGATGGTAACCTCCGCGCTGTGTATCATGTTTGAGATGATTTGGTTCAGCCGTTTTCGCTCAATCGCGTTCACAGACACGCAGGCCTTTTTTCCAAAATGGTGTTTTTCGGACTCAGTAGACATGAAAACGTCAATATCTGAAAAGAATCTCTTCTTTTATTTTTGGCCGATCGTAAAACTTTCCTGCCTACTTCGTAGAGCCAAGAAAAATAAAAATTACCGTGAAGATCGTGACATAAGTAGAGGCACATCGAGCACCACGAGTTTCTGTGTGGAATTTCAAGTTCTGCTATGTCTTAAAAATGGGTTGGAATGGTGGCAATGCACGAGAAGGAGAGGAAAGTTAGGCGATGCGTCGCACCAAATATTTTTCGAAAAATCGGGAGAAAACTTCTGTATATGAAATTTGGACGTTCGGCGACGTTCTAAAAAAAAGCTTTCGGCGGCGGCGACTCGCTTTTTGTTAGTCATCACATTAAATGGCGGCTTCCCTTTGTGGACTTAGCTCCGGCATTAATATTCAATGTTCGCGATGATCATATTCAATATTCTCGGAATCGAGCTTCAAAGGAGCCGGAGAGCCGGACAATGGCACAAACGTAATTGCCGGATGTTATGCGTTTCAGGAACTAAGACAAACGCGTCCGACTTACTCGGACAAATTACCAATTATTGCGTGCCCGCCGACGTGTGGAGCCGAATAGGACACGCGCGGTGGAGTGTATGGCGTTGAACGAGCTCTTGGCGCACTCAAGAAATTTCCTAACGCGTAATTTCGTCGTGAAACGCTTCTCACTTAGTTGTTACTATTTATGGCCAGTGATATCATAGTGACAATGTCTACAGTGAACCACGACCTTTTTACTTTCCTTGGCTCTACGAAGTAGAAAGAAAAGTTACATAATCGGCTCAGTCCGAAAAACACTATTTGGAAATATCTGGTGCGTAGCAACACACTACTTTCCGCCACCCCTTTAAGCTCGAACACCAGCTACATAGGCGGGCGCTATATCTTCGTTCAACGCATTTTTACAGGAACATTTATGGAGAACATAATGCAGGGACTAGTTAGCTGAGAGTACTCCGAAAGTTTGATCGAAATCGTTAGAGCCGTTTTTCAGAAAATTGGAATACCGATAAATTAATATTCGACAAATCTCCTTTTCTGAGTTAACTTGGCTTATATCTCTGTTCAACATATATATACAGAAATAATTATAGAGAACGAAATGTTGGTATGGGTGACTAGAAGATACTTCATTAGGATATATCACATCTGGTGAAAAAGTTACCCTGGAATTTACGGAAATGTTAGAAAAAACGTTATTTTCGACACATTTTGCTTTTTATCTCTGTTCAATGGACCGTCACAGGAACATTTATTGAGAAGAATATGTAGGTATCAACTATTTGAAAACATCCTGTGAGTTTGGTGAAAATCGCTGAAGCCGTTTTGCCAAAAAGCGTAAAAAGCATATTTGTGCTTCATGGGCCCATATCTCCGTTCACCGTATTTTCATGGAGATATGTATAGAGAAGAAAAGTTAGGTATTGATTAGGAGAAGATAATTTGAAAGTTTGATCAAAATCGTTAGAGCCGTTTTCGAGAAAAATGCGAAAAACCCTAGTTTTTGGTACAATTTCGTCCCCTCACCTCTCTTCCCACTGGCCGAAAACGTCCATAACCTTATTTTGGTGTCTACAAAAATAACGAACAAAACAAAAAGAACCAGCTCAATCGGATCAGCCGTTCTCCCGCAAATCGAACTACAGACACACACACACACAGACATACACACAGACATACACACAGACATACACACGGACCTCTCTCCGAAATTAGGTTTTTTAGACTCAGAAGGGTCTGAAACGTAAAGATCTGAAGAAAACCCAACTTTTTTTTTTGGGCCGATTACTATACTTTCCTTCCCTTCGGGTAGCGGAAAGTAAAAATGGTCTGCGTCTGTAAACGCCATTGAGAGAAAACGGCGAACTAAATGAGCTCAAACTTTATATCCAGCTCGTAGATTATCATGGAATGCCTAACTAGTGGTATGAGCTAAATCCATTCAAAACTAACTATAGTTATCATAGTGATCAAAACACCAAATTTTTTTTCCTCGAAAACTGCTTTTGATGATTTGATTAAATTTCGTATATTGGCAGCTCCTAATAAGAAGACAATATCATGGAACTCCCATACGCTGGAAAATAACGAGAGCAGCGCAATAAATTACCAAATATTTCGACGATAATCGAATGTAGCGCTAGTTTTACTTTCCTTGGCCCTACGAAGTAGAAAGGAAAGTTATCTAATCGACTGAAAAAAAATTTTGAGTTTTCTTCAGATCTTTACGTTTCAGACTCGCCTGAGTCCGAAAAACACTATTTGGTCTGTGTGTCTGTGAACGATTTTTAGAGAAAACCACCGTACCAAATCAGCTCAAACTTGATATCTCGCCCGCAGGTTACCATGGGACGCCAAAATTAGGGTATGAACAAAATCCACCGAAAGTTAACTATAGTTATCATAGTGATCAAAAAACCAAATTTTTTTTTTCTCAAAAACCGCTCTAACGATTTTGATTAAATTCTTAATATTGGTAACTCTCAACATGATGATCATACCATGAAATTCCCATCAGTGGGAAAATGACGAGAGCAGCACAATAAATTATCAAAATTTTCGACGAAAAGCGTTTTTGCCGTGGTTTTTTCCTTTTAAACTCCGCTGGAATGTTAGTAGAATGTTAAAGAAAATTGGTACTGTAGTCCAATTCAATACCTATAGGGTGAGTATTCAAAAACGCTCATGAGATACATGGGGCTCACTCCAGAAATTCCTGAATTTCAACTACCGCCGTTTCGCTTAATACCAGTTCTAACAGTTATTACCCAATAACTCTGCAAAAGTGATTACTATCCTCCTTCAAAAAATCCGTGTTTACAGCCTCATTAATTTTATGGGTACCATTCGCTCAATAATGGTCCTTGAATGAGTACGAGCAGCACAATAAATTCTTTAACTGTAATCGCTGCCGCTTCCTACTGCCGTAAAGCGTTGTTTGACCAAGTTCAAAGGGACTGAGTGGTAAATGAATTGATTAAATAGAATTAGCCATGTACAAAGTGAATTGTTGTAGAGCTAAGGAAAGTAAAGTAAGTGTGTTGCTACGCACCAGATTTTTTCCCTATGATTTCCGCTCAAAATTTACTAAGATCTTCAAAAAAGTTCAGGTAGTACTCCCTATACCAATGCGATGAGTCTTAACGCTTAATAGCGCTCATAAGATATACATACCGACCTTTTACTCAAGAGGATGACCAAAAAATAAATTGGTTTTACTGCCTCATTAATTCTCTGCGTACCGATTGGTCAGTAATGGTAAAGACATGAGTGCGAGAACCACAATAAATACGGAAACTCCAAGCGCTATCGTTTTCTGCCGACGTGAAATGATGTGTTACCAAGTTCAAATGAACTGAGTGAAAAATGAATTGAGTTAGTAGAAAAAGCCACGAAAACAATTGAATTGACGTAGAGTTAAGGACAAAATGCGGAGCACCTGATATTGTTTCTTAAATATCTGGTGCGTAGCAACACACAACTTTCCGCCACCGCCGTTTGAACACCACCTACATATGCGGGCGCTATATCTTCGTTCAACGCATTTTTACAGGAACATTTATCGAGAACAAAATGTAGAGACTAGTTAGCTGGGAGTACTCCGAAAGTTTGATCGAAATCGTTAGAGCCGTTTTTGAGAAAATTGGAATACCGATAAATTAATATTCGACAAATCTCCTTTTCTGAGTTAACTTGGCTTATATCTCCGTTCAACATATATATACAGAAATAATTATGGAGTACGAAATGTTGGTATGGGTGACTAAAAGACACTCCATTAGGATTTATCACTGGAATACTAAAAATTTACCCTGGAATTTACGGAAATGTTAGAAAAAACGTTATTTTTGACACATTTTTATTTTTATCTCTGTTCAATGGACCGTCACAGGAACATTTATTGAGAACAATATGTAGGTATTAACTATTTGAAAACATCTTGTGAGTTTGGTGAAAATCGCTAAAGACGCTTTGCCAAAAAGCGTAAAAAACCTATTTTTGATTCAGGGGCCCATATCTTCGTTCATCGTATTTGCATGGAGATATGTATGGAGAGTAAAAGTTAGGTATTGTTTAGTAGAAGATAATTTGAAAGTTTAATCATAATCGTTACAGCCGTTTTCGAGAAAAATGCAAAAAACCCTAGTTTTTGGTACTTTTTTTTTTGGGCTGATTACTATACTTTCCTTCCCTTCGGGTAGCGGAAAGTAAAAATGGAAAACCCTAGAAATAAATTGTATTCAAGGAAGCCTCAGGACATCCGTCGACATTTAATAAGCAGTTGGGCAATTAGTTTGGTTGTTAGTCTTGCAACATCGAAATGATCCGTTTGAACGAAACCTTTAGCAACACCATAGTTGAAGGGCGTACTATTTTACAACTAATTACCTCACTTTCCAGTTCGGTTATTCTTTACTTCCCTTAGCTGTGCGTAGTAAAAAGTTGCAATTGGCTGACAGTTTCGATTTTTACTTTCCGCTACCCGAAGGGAAGGAAAGTATAGTAATCGGCCCAAAAAAAAAAGTTGGGTTTTCTTCAGATCTTTACGTTTCAGACCCTACTGAGTCTAAAAAACCTAATTTCGGAGAGAGGTCCGTGTGTATGTCTGTGTGTATGTCTGTGTGTATGTCTGTGTGTATGTCTGTGTGTGTGTGTGTCTGTAGTTCGATTTGCGGGCGAACGGCTGATCCGATTGAGTTGGTTCTTTTTTTGTTTTGTTCGTTATTTTTTGTAGACACCAAAATAAGGTTATGGACGATTTCGGACGATGGGAAGGGGGGGTGGGGGACGAAAATGTACCAAAAACTAGGGTTTTTCGCATTTTTCTCGAAAACGGCTCTAACGATTTTGATTAAACTTTCAAATTATCTTCTCCTAGTCAATACCTAACTTTTCTTCTCTATACGTATCTCCATGAAAATACGGTGAACGGAGATATGGGCCCCTGAAGCAAAAATAGGTTTTTTACGCTTTTTGGCAAAACGGCTTCAGCGATTTCCACCAAACTCACAGGATGTTTTCAAATAGTTGATACCTACATATTCTTCTCAATAAATGTTCCTGTGACGGTCCATTGAACAGAGATAAAAATCAAAATGTGTCGAAAATAACGTTTTTTCTAACATTTCCGTAAATTCCAGGGTAACTTCTTTACCAGATGTGATAAATCCTAATGGAGTGTCTTTTAGTTACCCATACCCACATTTCGTTCTCCATAATTATTTCTGTATATATATGTTGAACGGGGATATAAGCCAAGTTAACTCAGAAAAGGAGATTTTTCGAATATTAATTTATTGGTTTTCCAATTTTCTCAAAAACGGCTCTAACGATTTCGATCAAACTTACGGAGTACTCTCAGCTAACTAGTACGTACATTTTGTTTTCCATAAATGTTCCTGTAAAAATGCGTTGAACGAAGATATAGCGCCCGCCAATGTAGGTGGTGTTCGAAATTACGGGGGTGGCGGAAAGTTGTGTGTTGCTACGCACCAGATATTTCTTCAAAAACCTTTTTTCCCGAAAAACAACGTTTGGGAAAATGGTTATGCGTGTTTGTTAACTCGATGGAAAATGAACTGTAGAATCGAATAGACTTGAACGTCAATCTACAGATCACCATACTAAGCTGCCAAAACGAGGGTATGTACTATATCGGTTCGAAACTAACTATAGACGACTAAGTTTTTCGCACGAACGGTTTCATCGAATGATCGTATGTAGGGTAATGCGGAGAACAGCACTATAAATGATTTATTGATAATTCATCGCAGTTATTTTTTCATAAACTTCGTTAACGTGGTACAAACATTCAAAAATATTACTGTGGTAGTGCAATAAACTGCCTATACGTTGGCGCTTTGAGAAAGCTCATGAAATAATAAGGTGCAAGACCAGAAATTTCGGAGTTCAAAGCACCACTATTTCACGCGGTCAGATAATCCTCAACCCCTTTCAGATAATCAGATATGCAGGTTCATAAATCACTCGATGACGGTCTTGGAATGATTAGGAGCTCCTCAATAAGTTCCAGAACTTTAAGAACCTTCAATTTTCGCCTAAAACGTGAAGTTACCTTGTGCCATTGGTTAAAAAAAAAAAAAAATCTAATTACCATCTAAAGCCGCGAAAATCGCCGAAGGAGGAGGAATTTGTGTGATGCCCCGCACTAGATATTTTCAGGTAGTAACCGATCGGCCAAAAACGACAGTTGAATTCAAAAGTGATGAAAACCGCGATTCAATCGAATCTGAATGAACGAACGGTGCACATTATTACGCAATGGTGTAGTATTCTCATGACGTGTACTATTCCACCTAACGGCCAAAAATATTGGTGATACAACACGGGTATCACAGCTCATATGCAAACGCGAATGTTTGTAGAGCACTCATTTTATCCCAACCTCATTACGTCGAATTAAGTATCGTTTTCTAGGTATTTTTCGATGTTAGTTCGAATGGAACTAGTCTTGGAGGTGCGGGACTGTGTCTAAATCGAAAACAGCGAAATAACGGTAAATACAGTGAGGCGAATTCTACTATTTGAAGGAGCTGAGTGAAAGTTGTTGTATCTCCCGGGCTTGAGCTCGTTCCCCACACTGTCACCCCTCACACTCCAACCACCCTGTCAGTTGACTAGTCACGTCATGCCGATTGCTTAGCTTAGCAAATGTAAATATTTGGTATCGTTAACTGGTATTTTTTGACTCTGAATCGAACGGTATGAGTCTCGGAGGTGTCAAAAGAAGCGTCAAGCGGTGCGACGTAATATGCGGCGTTACGTTGAGCAGGTGATAGTACGTAGGCGTTCGGTAGTGAGTTTTGTAGTGGTTACTCTCTTGTCATATCGAATTGCCCACTAACTTTGATTGTTCTTCGTTTATTATTCATTCTGAGTAAAACATCTTTGTTTCCGGCAAGCCCCCACATTTCGGCAGTTATATTGGATTTAAGTTGCGTTTGGCATGGTTTCCTACGTATGTTTTGAGCTTAGTCGAATAGGACGGGTCTCAGAGGTGTAGGACTGTATCTAGATGGACAACAGTGAAATCACAGTAAATATACAGCGAAGTTGTCGTCTAGAGCTCATTTCCAGCTCTGCCTACCGTCTCACTCCAACTAACCTACGTCCTATAAGTCGTTTCGAAAGGTCCCTATTATCCTGTGCAAGAGGATAATAAACTGTTGTGCAGTAGTTTGTTGCGTTTCATGGTAAGAGAAGCACGACTATGTTGGGGCCACTTAATAAATTTTGAGACGTTCCTGGGACCACGTTCTACGAAGTTCATATAAACTTAATAAAAAAAAGATTTGATCAGTCGCTAGAGCCATGAGGCTGGAGAATGTTATGTGATGAGTCGCACCAGGTGCTTGTTTTAATTCAGCTGTGTTCGTGTAAGTTTCATAGAAACTCTGTTCAATGTTTCAACAAACGGATTAAATTACAATTTTCTTCATGCGCCGTCGTGTTGTGGCAATTCTACGGATGTTTCCCGTTCAGTAGTTCAGGGACGAGTATAGTGGTCCCATGATAGTTTTACGCAAATCACTTAAAGTTCAGATACGTGATGAAGGGGTTTTAAGCGCGATGTTTTTCCTGTCGAGCGATACAATCGGATTGAGAAGTGCCGTCCTCGTGCAGTGGCACGGCCAGCTAGGCAAATCTACCTCTCCGCTTCAACTGTCCGACGGATGGAAGCTCAGGAGCCGCTCGGGGCTTGCGCTTTGACTCCTCGCTCAAAAAAGGCGGTCGCGACGCGGGTTCCCCCTCTCACGGAGTTTTCCTCCGTTTTTTCCCCCTTTTCCCTCTCATTTTTTCCCCATCCTCCGCACGTCGTCCCTTTTTCTCCCGCACCCTCGAAAAGTGCGGAAAACCCTGCGCATGTGGTCTCTGGTGGCCGAGCAACTAAACGGATAAAAATTGAAAAGGGCTCAGGGTTTCGTTCGCAACTTTGGAGATGGCGCCACCCAAAAGAATCGGAGGGAACGCTTTCTTTTTAAGAGCGATCCCGAGTGGATGGGAATAAAAATACACGGGGATATTCGGCGGTAACTGCGCTGTTGTCCGCGTGACGGCTCTGTCGCCTCCGACGCGGCTCAACTATCAACCGGGAGACTATAAATTCATTTATGGCCCGCTACGAGTCATTTTATTTTTATAACAACGGCTCACCTTTGCTTGGAATGTACACTTCCTTTACTTGCTACCCTGATTAAATGGTGGCCTTGTTGGGTCGAGCGACATGGGTGAGATGACCATTTTTATACAGCAGCGGACCAACAGTAGAATATGTTTGCTCAATGCCACCCAGGTGTCTCTCCGTGCCTGAACGAGCTCGTGGCACAGCAGTGTGTCTCGTCACCCTCAAGGGCAAAGCACTAACGTCAACTCTGGTTTCCAAGCTTTAATCGGCCCTACTGTCATCATCCCTCACACAAAACCATCTAGTGGTTCTGGCACAACTTCGAGACACTCTCCCCCACTGTTTCCTCAATGCTCTTTAGTTGGAGCAAACAGCTCCTTAAACGAAATTCCTCAGAATGGACCTAAAAAAGGATTAAACTCGAGGACGAATGGATCGTGAGCTTCGCACATTGCGATTTGCTATTTTTCGTCTCAGTTCAGCTTTTATGACGCTCCGTCCATTTACTAACTCGAATTCCTCCGCTATTTTTACCTGCGGTTAACTCGAGATTTGCGCTCGAAGACATCGGAGAAATCTCCGCTATGTTTGACACTGTTGGGAATCTTCCTCCATGATTACCTCCATAAACGCCACTACTCACTGTCGTTTCAGACTCTACTATTAAACTGCTAGAGAGCTTGTGTATGCCCAACAAACTGGACGACGCAAAGTATAAGAGTTTAATCAAACTATTGCAAGAACATTATGCTCCACCTACATCATTTTTCAGCCATCGTCACTTGTTTTATTGTGCCACCAAACATCAAGACGAAAACGCACGTGAGTGGGCTGCTAGACTTAGAAACTTGGCAACTCAGTGCAACAAAACCAGATACAGGTGTCTACCTACATAAAGGTAAACGCCAGAAACAACCATCTAAAGCCACTTTTGCCCAACCCAAAACCAGTCACAACAAACCCTGTGCCCACTGTGGTCGCAGAAACCACGTCTCTGAAAAATGTAAGTACCGAGAATATTCGTGTAATGTTTGTTGCATCAAAGGACACTTAGCGACAGTGTGTCCTAACAAAAAGAAGGACAAATCCGGCTCCAAGGATAAAAGGAACGTCAAATATATGGAAAAGCAGAACTCAAGTGGTAGTAGTAGTGATAACAGTGAAGATGATGTCACTTTCAGTGATTCTTTCTATAATATTATGACACCCAAAACTACCCCTTCTCCATATACGTTGTCCTTGAGAGTTGGTAAGGAAAGATTGACCTACCAGATCGATACTGGGTCACACTATAACGTTATCAGTGAGACCTTTTATCAACAACATTTTGGACACATTAAACTGTCGCAAAATGATTTAAGGTTGACAGATTATGTAGGCAACCCGATCGTTCCCATTGGCAAAATTTTGGTCCAGGTCAAAGGAGAAGATGACAAACGTCACACCTTACTATTTTATGTGGTGAAGCAGGGTGGACCTCCTCTGATAGGTCGTCAGAGCTTGAAAATGCTCAAGGAGGCGACATTTCTGCACATTTCCAATAATGCAGCGGAATTATTCCCAAAGGCCCCTGCTGAGGTGCTTGACATTTTGAAGAAATATGCCAGCGTTTTCAATGACAGTGTGGGAACCTTCTCAAAATACAAAATTTCTTTAAAGTTGAAGGAAGGATCAACTCCAGTTTTTCTCAAGGCCCGCAGACTACCACTGGCACTGAAGGAAAAAGTTGAAAATGAAATCCAGAGATTAGTCAGCGCTGGAATATTGGAGCCAGTTAAGTCAAGTGATTGGGCGACCCCGATTGTACCTATCCTCAAGGCAGACGGAACAATGAGAAAAGAACGTGCGTAATTAGACTGTTTATATGAGTCACGTTAACGTGAGCCTGCTCAAGGAGGTAGTCGATAGGTTACCTTTCTACCTAGGTGTTTATGGAGGTAATCATGGAGGAAGATTCCCAACAGACACTATTGAACGGGAACATAATTTGTTCTTGTTGTCAAGGAGCTTAGTTTCATTTATTCCAGTGCACTCGAGCTCCGGAGATTGCTGTACGTCATATTCACTCAGTTTCTTTGATGTACTTAGTCATCTGTATTTTCTTGGTCGTATCTTGCTACCATTCAATCTTACTGTTCTAATTCTCCCGCGCATCATGCCCTCGTGTACATTCAATTTTAGCAAAACACCCCCAAACCCACATTCCTGCTTTCCGAACGACCAGGTTGCCCTGGGTTGGCCGATTGTCTGACCACAGAATCTGTACATTAACCCGCCGCGATAGTAGAGTTGTCAAAATGACTAATCTACTGCCCCCTACTCAGTAGTGTCATGGGCCGAAGCGAATTCCTGTCATGAATTTTTCGTTGTGAGATCTCGGCCGTAACTGATGAATGCATATCCCTGGCCAGTTCTGGGAGGATCCATATTATTGGGGCTTGCTCCACCAGGTTTTTGTGTGTTCCAGTATGTTCTTCTCTCTCTCTCTCTCTCTCTCTCTCTCTCTCTCTCTCTCTCTCTCTCTCTCTCTCTCTCTCTCTCTCTCCAACTCTGTCACCCACATGCCTCATCATCGGTGAAGCACATAAAGCCAGTTTGCATGTGGGCACCTTGACTAACCTCAAATTTCCGCGCATAACGTGGATGAACCACAGCATGAGTGCAGTCCACGAGCAATCAACGCTTCATAACTCTGCGACATTCGAGCGTGCCTCCTCAGGTGTCTTGGGAGCTATTTATGAGGTTATCAACTTTTCCGGCGTCAGGGTACACGCGTGTTGTCCTGTATTTTTGTCCACATTTCACACAGCCATCAACACTCCATCGACCCTTCTCACGTCTGCGCTGCATTAGAGCGGCGTCGAAGGCAATCCGAGAATTAATTCCAAGTCATCCACCTGGTCTTCTCTTTGTGGCAGGATTGGTGGTTGGAATACGTCAGCCCCCTAGTCTGTTCCAAACCCTTAAGTAGGACGGCGCCACCTATGTCCTTGTGAACCCACTCACAGCTCAGATTATCTAGAACAGCTCCTGGCACCCCACTTTTCAGATTTTCTCCACTCACATCCACAATAAGAAGCTCACACATCTTCTCGGGGTGTTTCCTGATTTTAAATTGAACGGAAATGAAATAAAATCAAACGACTCCACGAAAAAGTTTGAAAAATAATCTAAGCTCATGCTAAATGATTAGACAGTTCTGTTCTTTGACCTCCAAAATGTTCGCACTCGCCCTAACGGATAGTCAGTGTTTCTCCAAACACCTTCGTCCTCAAGCCCCTCTTGTTACCTCTGGAAAGTTCAACTCTTGAGTTATTTTCAATTGGATTTCCCCTGTCCTGGACTTTCCCATCTATCTTTTCCCACCCCTCAATTGTAGATTCCTCTTCTCAACAGACAGCTTCTTTCCAAGTCAGTCATCCTTCAGCACTTGCGATACAGCCGTCTCCCAGCTCTCCCTACGATTCGTCTCTCAAGTCTCACGCTACTCCCAACTCAACTCTACCTTTCTCTTCCACTTAGTATCTTCCAACCAGTTTCACATGCTCAACCAAATATCGCTATTTTGTCAAGTGTATTACAGTCCTCACTCACGCTCACCACGTTCATTCATTTCTCAGTTTCAAGCTCTCCCCCCCCCTCCCGCCCTCATTCGTGCGCCCAACCAGTCCAATGAAGGAAACGAAGGGGAGACATTAAAAACTCGATAAACTTGAAATGCAAATCTTCCCTTGACGGGACAGTTGGCAATTTGACGAATAATCTCAGTAAATACCACTGACTCAATACATACAGTAGTACTGTGAGGTAAATGGGCACGTTCTCGTTCAATAGCTTCCTTCTGACTGAGATTGAATCACTGTCTGGCGCTACTGACAAAGCCAAATCAGATTAATGAGGACGCGCAGGCCTCCAATGCTAGATCACAAAAATGTTCAATGGCACCTTCCAAATGAGCGCACGTTCTAGGCGTGTGTTTTACCTACCTCAGATGCCTCCTACTTCTTTTGGTCTACGAAGCTACATCCTAGGCACACTTCTTGTTGACGAGCTGACCCCCATCTAAACTCTTTGGCGACCTGGGAAATACAATGTTTGTCAAGGGCGATGACGTTGACCACATTTTCCTGATTTGAGTACAACACGCGTCATTACGGTAAATAACATTCGATAGACGTGAGAAGGATGCTAGGGGGTTCAATATCAGTTTGGTTATCTTCGGTCACGAGGCAGTCAGAGGAACATTTATAGGAAAGGGTATGTAAGTATTGACTACTTGAAGACACCCTGAGTGGAATGTTGACGGAGATATTTATTGAGAACATTAGTTAAGTATCGGTCAGTTTAAGGAATTTTGAATGTTCTATCGAAATGTTTTTTAGAAAAATCCGAAAACCTCTAATTGTTTGTTCCTTTGAGTCACTCACTTCGCTTCACGATAATAGAACCTACCTTATTTTCGCTTCTTTAAAATATGACGAACGAAACTAAAGTAAACCGAACTGATGATCAGTTCAGCCGTTCTTTAAAAAGTCTACTGCTGGCGTGACTAAAATTTTTTCTTTTTTTTTCTTTTCATTTCAGTTAGCTTGAGTTGGAGCAGAAGAAGTAAATGAGGACGGGCGGGACACTCCTCGTGTGATAAAATAGCGATACGAGTGTGAGAGAGTATTTTCACAACACAAGGGGGCCTCTAAATAAGTGAACTGGTTGCGGAAAATGACAGCGGAGATCGATTGAGTGGCTATTGAGCTGTGAAACGAAAGTCGATAAGGAGAGCTCAGAGTTGGAAACTAAGGAGAGGAGGTAAACCGATTAAGGGGAGGGGGGGAGGGTGGATATCTGTCCAGACAGGGAAAAACATTGTCAGCTTAGGAAAAAACTGAACGGGCAGGCTGTTCATTCCCGTGGCTACAGACAAAAGGCTTCAGTTCAGAATATCAGAGAGAGCTGAACTGCATATTCAGGGAAGGCCAGTTATGGGCCAGTGCCCATGCTCGGTATTTCAACTAATTCGGCCTGCATCAAACATTCTCCTCTGCGCTATGGCAGCAGATTAACCCGTGAAGTACCCATCTTGCAGGCGCTAGTTCAGGTCAGGCTAGGTCATAAAAGGACTGGGCAGGAAAGATATGACGTGCCAGGGCTGAGTCAGATTGCTAACGTGTGGAAGGGCTAGAGCTAATGAGGATGACACTAAGGTAAGTATTGGGAGTCGAATGATGGGTTGTTGAGTTTAGGGATTAAGGTGAGAGTGAACGAGTGGGTGGTGCAAAGAGAATAAAAGATAGTGAGACAGCACCAGCATGAAGTAAGAAGGATCAAGGTACCGTCGAAATCATTCAAACGCTGGGGAGAAAGGGTGAGCACACGACGAGGTACAATAGGAGAAAGGACACAAGTAGGAGGGGGAGGGGGGTTACAATAGGAGCAAGCACACTGGGGTGGTGCGATTGGGGAAGGCACATTGGAGGATGTCATAGGGGAACACAGGTAGGTGCAACGGGGCGTACATTTACATCAACTCGCAATAAAATGGTCCTTGGCACGGTTTGTTTGTGATTTTCGTTCAAAGGCCTGTCGGAGGTTTATATTGAAAGTACGAAGGTATTGACTACCTGAAGACGCTTCATGAGTATAATCAATCATTAGAGCTAGAGATCATAAGACGTACAAAACTTCTTTTCTAAAATACTATTACAATATTCCTATCGGAAAGTAACACGTTTGAGTTTCGTGCACTGTTTTAATTAGTTTAAAGTATGTTCTGTTCGTATCCGTATTTTGGCGTTCAGAATGCCAAATTTGCGTTGCTTCAGTGGCATCGTAGTCCGCACAGTCTAATCGTGTCTACATACACACTAACACGTACCGAATGACCGTTTTTTGCCTTCCAGTCTTAGAAACCTGGCGAAAAACAGTATTTTTGGCTGCTGATGACATTAACTTTCTTGCTGTTTCGTACGGTTACAAAAAAATATTTGTCGCGAGCCGTGTTTTTATTAATTAATTATCGCGGACTTGCGGAGTTTTTTGTTTGTTTTTTTTTTTGCTGGAGAAGAAGAGAAGGGTCATGTACTTGGTGTCTGGCTTTGGACCAGACGTTTGATTTTGAAGAGAGAGAGCTCAGTTCCATTATTCCGAATATCTGTTTGGTGGGCGGCCAAGTGGAGGGCTCATATTCTCCAGTCCGACCATTCAACGTAATGTGCTCGTTGGAGGGCGAGGGAGCGTTTCAATTTTCTAACCGCACGCTGAGGGAATATCAAATGTGAAGCGGAGAAGATACGCAGAGCGAGGGAAGGGAAAGTTTTTCGTGAAATCGTCGTTTTCATTGCTGGTAGGTGAGTGAGTAGAAGCATTTAAGGCGGAGCTACTCGATTCAAACGGACGATGTTCTCCCTGCAGTTCAGAAACAACCGCCACTTGAGCCATTTTGAAGTGGAAACGCTCGTGTACTACAAGCAAGATAATGAAATAATCCGACCTCGCCAACGAGTTGAGCGCTGCACGCGGCCAGTGAAACCCCTTTTTAATTAAAAACCCTAATTAAATAATTTAGTTGGCAAGTAGAAGGCGATAGAGAACTGTCCAGGTGCAGGAAACGCAAGCAAAACCTTAAACATAGGGGAAGGTATATAGAGTTGGAGACTCATTTGGAATGCAACTCCCTCGACCCGCCTCAGCGCCTCTTCACCCTTTCAATGCTGAGCAAATACATGAAATGCCAATTTGTGTAGTCTGGGAGCGTCCGTGTGAGAGTTGGTTTGGTCGTGAGCTGAGAGTGTGAGGTCCAGAGTCCAATCCCAAAACTCGAGCTTATCCCTTCGAATAATCCCTTCTATGCGGAGGCAGTAAATAGCCTCAGCTTTCCACCTAAAACAGGAGGAAAGGCAGCGAGGGTCGATTGTACTCGTCGTTGTGCGAGGCCCCTAAACTGGCAAGGGGATGGTATCGAGAGGACTGGAAGGGAAGGCGAAGGGAAAGGGTTGGGAAGGGATGAGTGGTGGTACGGCGCCGCGGGGGCCTCTCCATAGTGCCCCTTCCTACGGAGCATACCTCATCTTTAATCTCAGCCACTCGCTCCCTCACTCCCTCTTCCTCGCTCCCGCACGTTCCGGCTTCCCACACCTCGCTCTCGCTCCCGATCCCTCGCTCCGTCGCAACGGTACTAAATTTTGCACCGCAAACCCCTTATCTAACATCTTGGATGCCGACGCTAGGAGAAACTGGGCGACTTTCTGCCGACTAACGCCCCAAGCTGCAGAGCCAGTTCGGCTCGCCAATCTGCTCTCCGCCCTCAATCCCTTATAAACACACACACACGCGCAGACATACAAAGACGAATGAACGCCGCCCTTAGTAACCCTCGTACGCAAACCAGCTTCATCATTCATATGCTGTCTTTATGGAAAGTAGCCCAATAGATAATGCGAGAGATCGCTACCTGATTATTACTTCTATTCAAGCAAAACGGTAATGAGGGGGTGGTGGAAGGGTTTAACGGCCAGGGATATTCAAAATGCTGAGCGTAAGTCGCACCAAGGGACAATTTTATGGCGAAGGGGCTGTCAACTGAAAGTTGCATTGGTTTCACGTTTATGTGCGTCATGTGAGAACGGGGGATGGGACAGGAGTGCGTCTAATGCAGCCGACTCAATTTCATATTTCAAACGTGCCCACGACTCTTTATCAATTGTTCATTCGGAAGAGTGCACAAAACCATGGCTCAGGTTGAGGGAACAATTGAGCGTCTTTATTTATACGACCAGGGGATTATTGAGGTCATTCCACCATCTTCCTTCGTCCCTGAAACCTTCTGTGAGAAACCTCCAGTAACCCACTAGTATATTAACATCCAGGACCAGATAGTCTTCTTTTTCTTAATTCCATGGATATGACACGGTTTCTGTCCCCTTAGCTATCATTTAAATTTGTTTCTCACTCGCAGTTCACATTAATATAGAAATGAGTGAAATTGGGGGCAAACAATGGACTGGATATTCAATTAAGGAGCTCTGTTACACAGTCTCATACTGCCTAAGAGTTTATAATCCTGCTGCGCTACAGATAATGGAGCCGTCGAATGTGAAGACTCCGGAGCGGAGAATAGATTTCAGTTTGGCGTCGATTCGGTTCACGCTCTTTTATTCCAGTAGCGACTGGTAACTCTCAGTAAATCTATCTTGAGAAGGAGATAACATCGATCTGAGAATGAAAGTGTGGCTCTGGAAGGCGAAGCGAATGCTGTGAAATAGGTAGCTTGAGTTCAAGGTACAGTCGGCAAGCGATGATAATTAGTCGAGCTGAAAAACTATTTACGGAAATACTAGAAGAAATAGCAAATTGAGGCGTTCAGACTGAGTCAGTGAAAGTCCGACTAAAATGTGTAAAAGAAAACCTCGCGTAAAGCTCTGGAGCAACATGAAATCTGGAGTCGATACGGAGTGCGAGAAGAAGAAAGGGAGAATAGTAGTGAAGACTAGCAGTTTCGGGGTAAGGCTGGACTTTCGACGACGAAACAGCGGATAGGACGCGAATAATCATAGTCTTTAAACGACCACATTAACACTTTCACTGCGTAGGACTCACTCTACGCCACGTCCGTGTCATGTCATTTGGAACTGTCCGTCTATTCACAAAAAGGGGGGGATACCACGCAGATTGAGCTGTAGCTGTATCGTCCAATGTAGAAAAACTAGTTATTGCTTCATTGTGCCCATTGACATATCCTTTTACACATTCTATTAATATTTATCAAAGCAAAATTGTTTTTACTTTCCTTGGTTCTACGAAGTAGAAAGGAAAGTTATGTAATCGGCTGAAAATTTTTTTTTGACTTTTCTTCAGATCTTTACGTTTCAGACCCTCCTGAGTCCGAAAGACACTATTTGGGAAAATGGTCTGTGTATGTGTGTCTGTGAACGATTTTTAGAAAAAACCACCGTACCAAATCAGCTCAAACTTGATATCTCGCCGGCAGGCCTCCATGGAACGCCAAAATAAGGGTTTGGACAAAATCCACCGAAAGTTAACTATAGTTATCATAGTGATCAAAACACCAACTATTTTTTTCTCAAAAACGGCTCTAACAATTTTGAATAAATGTTTTATATAGATAGCTCTTAATAAGATAATTATACCATAAAATTCTCATTTGTGGGGAAATGACGAGAGCAGCACAATAAATTATCAAAATTTTCGACCAAAAGCGTTTTTGCCGTGGTTTTTTCCTTTTAAACTTCGCTGGAATGTTAGTAGAATGTTAAAGAACTACTGTAGTCCAATTCTATACCTATAGGGTGAGTATTTAAAAACGCTCATGAGATACATGGGGCTCACTCCAGAAATTCCTGAATTTCAACTACCGCCGTTTCGCTTAATACCAGTTCTAACAGTTATTACCCAATAACTCTGCGAGAGTAATTAGTATCCTTCTTCAAAAAATTGGTGTTTACAGCCTCATTAACTATCTGTATACCAATTGCTCAGTAATGGTCCTGGAATGAGTACGAGCAGCACAATAAATTCTGGAACTGTAAGCGCAACCGCCTCCTGCTGCTGTGAAGTGTTGTTTGACCAAGTTCAAAGGAACTGAGTGATAATTGAATCGAGTAAATAGAATTACCTATTTTTTTCCTGGATGATCAACCATTTCAAATCCACTATGCTTCCACACTCTAAATCTGGACGCTTTCAGAAAGGGGGACCGAGTTGACTGTTTTTACACAGACCTTTTGCCATGGCTTTTGACACGGTGCCCCACTTCATGTTAGTTTCGAAGTGGAGACGATTTGGGTTCTTTGGGCCTCTTCTCGATTGGTTCATCGACTTGGTGGACAGATCATCAGTCCATTCACCGCGACCTCAGATGTTCCAGTGGTTCGCTCGGCCCATGATTTCTTATCCCTTCAGGATTTTGTTAACTACCTTTATTCCTGGCGTTGTCATAACAATTTATATTTGAATATTACAAAATGGTCTGTAGTATCATTTTCTCGCTCATCCTCGTCTCTTAATTTCTGCTAAACAACCAATAACCATTGCTAAGTTGCAGTACTGTTCGAGATCTGAGGGGCTTGCTAGAGTCAAACCCATGTCAATGCAGTGTGTGGTAAGGCTATTAAAAACATTGGATTCATGAAGCGGCACACTAGAGTCCTTAATAATATTCCTGCTCTCGTACAAGCCTTCGTATCGTCGGTCTCGGAGTCATCAAGGAACAGTCATCAAACACTCCCCAAGTGGCCTTACTTACCGCCCGCAATGAGGCTAACGTCGTGGTGGTAATGCCTTTGAGGGACTGGAAATGTGAATTGAACTACTTTGAGGGAGCTATAATGACTACTGCGTACCTGACTAGCTTATCAAAAAGGAGCCTGCGGCCGCCAAAGCGAATTGTTGGTTGGCTGTTTACTTTTCCCTTTAAAAGGATTAGCTAGACTTTTTGTTCGGTCACCGAGTGCACAGATCATCCACGGAGGCGCACAGCCAGTCTCCGTGAACCTCCTGAGAAGACCTTCCAGAGGGCTGAGCCCTGTGACCCCCCCCCCCCCCGTCAATCATTGTCCGGACTGAGACATGCCTGCATTCGATCGTAGCAGTCCTATCAGGTAACCTCTAACGAGCAAGTAAAGGTTTCAGGGGGTTCCTCTACTTTTGAGCTCATTGAGGAGCACTGGCCACAGAAGGTTGTCAAACGCACCTCTGATGTCAATCAGAACTGCCACGACGCACTTAGCACCCTGCCGCCGCCAGGGGAAAATTGCAAATTTCGACAATGCCATCCAGCTTGGGCCAGTCATTAGTACACCCATATTGTCCACCCGCGAGGTTGCGGCCAAAGACTCCTTCGAGGGCCTGCAACATCAGGATCTCTAATGTTTGGGGATCTTGCAACTGCGCCGAAACCTAGCACAACTGCACTTCATAGAAACTGCGCCGGAGGTAGAGACAATAGCAAGTGCGCCGTCATACTTAACGGTTTCTATTTCCACTGCATACACTCAAAATTTTATTACGTTGATACAGAAATGGTGCAGGTAGGTACGTACGTTTTTTCACTCCCAGTTTTTCCACTTTTCACGCAGTTTTTTGTCACTTTTTTTCATAATGTCTGGCCACTGTTTGGAGGAATGATTTTCCATCAATTTTTCCTTCTCGATATTCAATTATTAGTTGCTGAATCCTTTTCTTCTGTTTTTTTGAACGCCCCACACAAGCGCAGTTGCTATACGACACCTCTTCCGGTCAACGCTGGTCGGCGCGGCTGCCATACGCCCTAATGTTCAACAGTTGTACCTAATATGCGAGCAATGCGGGGCGCAATGAGGTAAGACACAACGTAACGACGAAGTACTGAGAAAAATACAGACCCGCTTCAAGCACCAAGCTTCCCACAACTATTCCAACCAGTTGAACAATAACAAGTCGTCAACACGACCGATGACGGGGCATTTTGCCGCTCCCGAAGTAGTTGAGCGATTGTTCAGGTGTGCAGACCCGAAAGAGAAACTCGTCGACTGTTATTTCCCGTTTATCATTCGACGATACAACTTCCCCGACAACAACTTCAACGAAACTAAACTAACATCGCGAAGAGCTGAGTTGGGGATCCGTTCGGTTTTTTAAAGTTCGGGGGAAATCGTATTTGTCTGTTTTCTACTTGACAATTTTGTCAACGAACCTTCACGCCACGTCTTGCTGGCCCACGTGTGAGCAGATTATTTTGAAACCCGAAGGAGCACTACTTACCTCACTCAACCTCCCCGCGTCGACAATTTTGAAGACATTTTCAAGGTTATATATTCATAGTACCTCCAATTGACGGCAAAGAGGCGGATAATGAAATATCACTTTCACGGTAGACGCGATAAACAACTTGCCTCGGCCCAACGTGATTTAGCGATTTGATCTCACTGTGGCAACTAATCAAATCGTTATTCCGCCAAGATTTCAAAATTTATTGAGTTATCTGTTTTCAGTAGAAGTTGAAGATCCACACAAAAACTGGTAGTGCCCAACGCTCCGGAATTTATGACACTGCCACTGCTTATATCACGACCTTTATTGATTAACCATTTGTACTTCCCGCTTTCCAAAGGGTATGGAAAGTATTGTAATCGTTTCGAAAAACGGACAAATGCAAAACGAATCGCAACGGACAATTGGAAAACGAATCGCATCGGACGAGTGGAAAAACAACGGAAAAGTGGAAAAACGCATCGCAAAAACATTTTTACTCGAAGTTTTACGGGAAGATTGTTAATGTACTTGTCGAATTTGAAAACCTGCCCGTAAAACTTCGAGTAAAAATGTTTTTGCGATGCGTTTTTGCACTTTCCCGTTGTTTTTCCACTTGTCGGTTGCGATTCGGTTTTGCACGTTAAAGTTTCACTTCTACCATGTGTGACTGTCACACATTTCTTTATTCACAGGTTTACTGCAAATTATGATTTGGTTAGGGTAGCTAAATTGTAATGAATGCATTTTTATATTATTTAAACATATATTATTTTATTAAACAGGAAAACAAAATTCAATCCGGGAAAAAAAACATCCATAGTCTACTCTACAACGCGGCGCGCTCTATTGACGCCGCTAGGCGAGAGCACACGAGCGAATCAAGAAGTTAAGGAGAGCGAAAATGACAGGCGGAGGCAACGATGCCCAGCCACGTGGAGTGTGGAAATAAGAAACGTCGCCGGGACTCAGGTGGAGGACATATCACACGAGAGCATCTGCTCAGCTGTTCCTCGTATCCCCGCTCTCCGCGCTCGGCTGCGCATTACGCAGTTGCCCTCTCTCCACCGCCCCCAGCCTTCCCTCTCTCTGTCGCTGCTGCACCTGCTCGCCGTCGTCTTTCCCTACCGCATGAGCGGTAATGGATTTTCGTGACTCGAGAATCCTAAGACTATATAGAAGTTTCACTTCAAAAACGTGAGTTTTCTTCAGATCTCAATGCCTAATTACGACGTAACATAGTCCTCAAGAGCAAAAATAGGTTTTTTAGCTTTTTGGCAAAACGGCTTTAACGATTTTCACCAGAGTCACACAACGTTTATAAATAGTTAGTACCAATATTGATGAATGTTCCTCTGACAGTCCATTGAACACAGATAAAAAATAAATGTGTCGAAAACAATGTTGTTATATCCCGAGTATCTGCTTCGTGGATTTCATCAATCCTACTTTTAGCAACCTAAACCCACATCTTGTTCTTTGTGATTATTTCTGTGTTTATCTGTTGAACGCCAACTTCTTTGTTGGCGCCAATCGCGCCACGGAGGCTGTTTATATAGTCTTCTTACTGTCCCGCAAGTAGGATGTGCACCGCGGCCAGATGACCTATTGTTCCTAATGTCTGCAACCTGCTTGCAGAACGCGTCATGACGCTTGACGCGGCCCCCATGAGTACGCGGACACACGTGCAGCGCATGATTCAGTGACTCAAGGCCTCCTGAGGAAAGCCAGGTAGTTCCTGAAAGAGTTTTCGTTGGTGTCCATCCTGGGAGAAGTGGTACCAACGATCAAAAGTCCCCCCCCCCCGCGAGTCGCTGGCACTTGGCTAGGACAAGGTAGGGGGTCTTCTCATCTGTGCCACACCACCTGCATCGAGGGGTGTCGACTATACACATAACATACATGTGTTTGTTCATTCTGCAGTGCCCAGTTATGATCCCAACAATCTGCCTTAAGTCCTTCCTCTCCATCCTCAGAAGGTTGTGTCTTATCTCACTCGATTGCTCTGAGACAAAGCGTTTGGAGTGTTTTACTCCTGCAGCATTCCAGACTGTCTGACGCAGTCTTCTGGCATGACGCAGTTCTCTCGACTAGTGACAGAGAAATACCACAATGGGGCGGTGGCCCTATCGATACCGTACACGAACCCCGTCTGGCCAGATGGTCCGCCCTCTCATTTCCAATTATCCCCTTATGCCCAGGAACCCAATACACATTAACTCTATTCGCACTTGCTAAGGAGTTAAGCCACATCCTGCACTCTCGCACCAGTTTTGACGTGCAGTAGTTCATCAGCTCCTTGCACGACGCTTGACTATCAGTCAATATTTTGCTAGTTCTGTTGCTGCCTTTCTCGTGTATTAAAAAGATTGGCCCGGCGATAATAGCATAAATCCGTCGGAGTGGGGCCTAGGGCAATGTGCGTCCCACTCCTTCCAGAGCCACTTATTCACTTCCCGGAACCTGTGCCCTCCGGAGTTTTCTATTTCGCTTCGGCGGTACGTATACTAACCATCAGCATTCCCGACCCTTGGGGCAATACGACTACCGTCCGACTTGACTTCCACGCGACGTGGCTTTTTCAGTCTGCTTCTCAGCCCAACGCCCGTTGCATTTCTACGATTCTCCGTACATTTTCCCGCTTCACTGCCACTCGATCTGTATGAAAACCACAAACTGGTCGGAAGTGTATTTTATTTTCCCGATATTGATTTCGAAAGGCCTCCACCTACTTTATTGTTCTGGCTCAAGCCGTTTGTAACATTTTCCGAATAAATTAATTTATTATAGTTTTATGTGCCATCCCTATGCGTTTTGTTTTCATTCACTACACCAGTCACGTCATCCCATTCCCCAACACGGTTTTCCAATTTTCTCAAAAACGTCTGTTACCGGAATGATCGGGCGTCTCACAATAATCAACAATCCTGCCTTCCAAAGAATATCCGTATAATCTGGTTCGTCCCACAAATATAGGTAGAAAAGCCCACAGTAGAAGGATAGAGCGAAGAGCGAGCCAAGTGGATCTGAAGGCGTCTGGACGGAGAAATAGACTGGTATTCTAGTTGCAGGCTGTGAACCCTGTTTCAGTTAACCTCTTGGATCGTGGCGACGTGGTCCCCCCTCTCCCAGTCCTTTGGCCAAGTTCGTCTTCTCCTTCGAGTCGAAACGGTGGGAACGGCGGTCCCTGCCTGGAAGGAACGGCTCCGTATTTCAGGTCACTGCTTAATCGAATCGTCCCGGTAACATCACTCCCCTTGTGGAAAGATCATGGCTAGGCGTCTTCCCAAGGGAGGTCCTCTTCATCTCTTCGTTGATGAGGCTCGTCTGGCCGTGGCGCAGGCAGGTGGGAAGGTACGCTGGTGGTTGCAGGGCTTGGAGCGAGTGGGTTGTGAGTGGCTGGGGTGTTGTGGAGCATAAGGCGTTGGGCTTGCGCGAAGGAGTTTGGCGTAGAGCCTAGTTAGGTGGCAGTAATCTACCATCCATGGACATGATGGGCCTTGGACAGTCGAGCACAGGTTGGCGTCTGTGGAGAATTGTAGGCCATGGAGCACTGTGCCTGGGATGTGGTTTGTTTGGCAGGAGCCTGGAGTTCATGAAAGTGTAGGCCACGGTGCGCGTTTAGAGATGGAGATGAGCATCAGGAGGTGTGGGAGCATCACAGCTGCTTAATGCAATCATGCCCGTAACGCGACTATAACGATTGACACACCCAGCTGACGCAGCTCCTCAGCACTTTTCTCGCACCACACAACACGTCAGGACACGGTCAATGCAGCTGCAGCCCTGATGATACCTGCCCCCACCCCAAGAGCTTCCGAAATCGCCAAACGAAGATCCGTCTTGTATTTGCGATTCTTGGCTTGCCAAGTTAGCGGAAGATCCCGGCTGCCAGATACTACCTGGACATCCATGATAACTGGAGACTGGCCAGGACCAACGGCGACCATATCAGGCGTCAGTCCTTCCCCAAAGACAACCCGGTAGTGCCTCTCTCTCTCTCCACTTGCAGAGATGCGTCATGATGCTTGACGCGGGCCTCAGTACACGCACACTCTTGCAGCACTTGATTCAGTGACTCAAACAGGTTACCACAGGCACGACAGGGAGCATTCATACTCACCTTGTACACCTCATTGCTGTAGTCCGTGTCCGGATAAATACAGGCACACACACGCACAGACCATTTCCATACAGTGTTTTTCGAAGATTTGAGGGAACGCTAAATTTGTTTTCCATCAATAAACATAATTCTTGTTTCTACTTCCGGGAGCCGAGGAATGTACACATCACTGAAACCTTCGAAGGGAAGTTTTTTGGACGCCTCGTAGGAACGTGAGTGGTTGTTTTTATAGATTCACCGTTTGGTTGTCACATCCCCCTGAGAGCTAAAAGTTACACGGTCGTTTGGTAAATTTGGAGACCTTAAAGGGACAACGTAGGAAGTGAAAAGTCAAAACATAAAAAACGAACGTGTAACATGAAAAAGTCATTTGAGAACCGGTGCCTTTAAAAAAGGTGCCCAGGGGGGGGGGGGCTTCTTCGCGTTTGTTGTAGTTCCCCTTTAACGCGATGACCTCAGACAACTTTTTCCAGTTTTTCACGAAGTCTGCGGAAATAATGGTGGGATGGGTAAGGGGGGCGGGGGGGTAGGAGTGAGAGAACGGAACGTGATGAGCGTTTGGAGGGGGTGGGGTGGAAAGAAGCGGTTCGACGAAGAGAAGGGACCCGACTATGATCGTGCGGGGGTGTGAGGGGGTTGGTGAAAAGGTGGCGAGGAACTCTCGACCCGTGACTTAATACCCGCTGGTGAGATGGTGGCACGCTAGAGGCGGTTGAAGGGGGAGGGGGAGGATGGATGGTCCAGAAGTAGGCGGTAGAATCGCGAGGCGGTGGGGTAGTCAGTTGTTGGAGGCGTTTGGTGGAGGGGAGCAAGGCTCGACCGGTAGTGGACGGGGGAGCTCGAAGTTGTTTGGGAGGGTAGTTGTAAGGGCTGATGGGTGGGTGGGGGGTGGCAAGACTTTTTTCTCTGGAGCAACGGACTTCAAGGCGCGTGCCCTCAGATGGTGGAGTTGAGGAGAGCGCCCGGAGCGCTATCGATCTGAAAGTGTTGCCCCCCCACCCCCACCATCCACAACGCAACCCTTTCCACAACCACCTGCCTCATTCCGGCGATTCCTTTTCATCTCTTAGAACTCGCCTTTTCTTCGCGGACTTCCATTACGTTTTCCAAACTCGAAATGACGTATTTTTCGAGAAACACAATCACAATGTAAATAACGCCACATCGCAAAAAAACAGATAAAGAATCCCCCCGGCTTTGAGGTCTTTTTGGGCATTACGGAAGCTACGAACTAAATCGCTCGCAACGAAGTTGTGGAAACACATTTCAATAATAAAATGGAGAAAGAACGATTGTCTATTTTCACTACATTTGAGTTGCAATGTTGAGGACAGCTGAGGAAAGTCGAAGAACGTCATTCGGGCGAAAGGTTTGCGTGTGTGTCCGTGAAAGGCTGAAATAAATCGGCTTAAATGACCAGCGGTTGCTTTTACTATTCGTTGTCGGACAGGCTGTAGATGAATCTTCTACGCGCCTCACTGATCCATCTTGTGGACTGACTACCTCAATGGATTCGATGTGTTAAGCGATCACCAGTGCTTCATCCATGGGGTTAGGGCGGGCTCTTAGCGGGGGTTCAGGAGACCAGCCATGAACCGTTGACGAAGCATGTCATCTGCTGGCCGACTTTTTGACTCCTGCGAGAGTTTTAAGAGCACGGTGGAAAGTCGCAATGTCTTCAGTAGGTGATTGCTTACGGGTGGAGAGCATGATTAAATGGCGTTACTCCTGAGAGCAGATACTAGCTCGTGGTAGGAAGCACCAGCATCCAACTATCTGAGGATCTCTAATGTTGGACATGAAAGAGCTGCGACAAGAGCGACAGCTTTCGTACGATCTTTCCACCTATTTTGTGTGGCTACGATTGAGAAATGGTGGTGATAACATTCCCAGTCTGTTGTCCCATCGGACGACAGTGGCTTGCAGCAGTAGTCGGACGCTTTAGACTCATTTTGTTGGTTAACACCGCAAACGGGAACAAACAGACCGACATTTTCCGATGGAATTGCCCTGGCCACTGCTGTTTCTACAAGGCCGTAACCATTTCTTTCAGAACCCCTAAGGCTGATGAACGCTGATGTTGAGAAACTGTTGGGCTTCTCAAACATTCGCTGAATCCGTCCGGAGACGTTGAGTACACCACGGCATATATTGACAGCGACCATTCAACTGCTAGGTCGTTCGAAGATGGTTGAGGAGTCTGTCACGGAGCCTGACCGGGTACTAGGCATTACAACGAGTGAAAAACTAGATATTATTTACCCCACCGTTGCCACCCATACCCACTTCTGGTATGTTCGCCACCAAAAATATGAAATTTTTTTTCCAAATACCGGTTTAAAAATTTTGTTTAAAACCCTCGTTCAATCAATAGGTTCAATAACACAACGGTGGTACATCATTTTTATCCGTTGGAAAATGACGAGAGAAGCGCAACAAGTGATCAACAGAAGAAGTTTTTTGAAGGAAGTCTGATAAATCCCGTTCGAATGACACTAGCTTTCTCAGAAAAACCACAGTGGTAGTCCAATAAGTCGGTCATATGGTATGCGTTTATTAACGGCCATACCATTATTAAGGCCGAGCTCAGAAATTCTGGTATTTAAACTAAAGTCATTTTTACTTTCCTTGGCTCTACGAAGTAGAAAGGAAAGTTATGTAATCGGGTGAAAAAAAAAAAAAGTTGAGTTCTCTTCAGATTTTACTTTTCGCTACCCGAAGGGAAGGAAAGTTATGTAATCGGGTCAAAAAAAATTTGGGTTTTCTTTAGATCTTTACGTTTTGAGGCCTACTGAGTCTAAAAAACCTAATTTCGGCGCGTGGTCCGTGTATGTGTGTGCTGCTCCACTGTAGTTTCTACAACAGTGAGCGACGGTTGTTGGGGTCAAAGCAAGCCTATCACCATTTTGCAAAGTTCGCGCAAATGGTGATGGCTAAGAAACGTGGTCATAGTTGATCTGTTCTTTTGAAACTTGCCACCCAAGTAAATAGTTAGATCGGGTGGGAAACCAGATTAAGAACTCCTCCCAGATGGTACGGGATTTACTGAGTTGCTGTAGATCCGATTCACGTTATTTTCAGCTGTCAACTATTCAGTTTTTTTTTTGAGGTGGAACTCATTCACGTCGTTTGCAACTATCTACTAATAAGTCAATTTTTGAGCCTTCAAATTCATCAAATTTTGATGTCGTCTGCTCGAAAGAGTCCTCAAAATGAGGAAAGCAGACTGGGTAATTCTTAAAGTACTCCACTTCACCTACTCGTAACATAAATTTCAAGTTTCAACTCCGTAGGTCATTTTTGACCAAAATTTCGTCAAATTTTGACCTCGTCTGCAAGTCGAAGTCCACGAAACTATTGTGGCAGACTCGGGTTTTTCGACTCAGTTACTTGATGCGAATCCACCATACAAATTTCCAATGTCAACTAATAAGTCAAAATTTGGTTCAAAATTCGACGAATTTTGATTGGCTCTGCCACTTAATGGCCAAGCATAGGAGGTAGCAGAGGTGTGAATTGGGAAAGTACAAGCCAATTTCTCAACTGTGGTAAATATTGTAACTATCAACTAATAAGTCAAATTTTGACAAACTTTGACTTTTTTGATGAGCCGCCATTTTCTTAGTCCATACTTCTGAGAGAGCAGGCTTGCGGGGTGTTACCAAACATTGAGGGAACTATCAGAAAAAATACTAACCAACTTTCAACTCAACGGTCAACGTTTTTAGCCCTCGGCTCCTTGACTATTACGACATCGGGTCTGTGGCCAGAGGCTGAAGCCTCCCATGGTACCATTTGAGTAGGCTGCAGCTTAAGGACCTGAATGGGTGGCAGGTCTCAGTGCAGGAGTTCTCCCTGCACCTACGCTTTATTCACACATGGATTTAGAGGACTGGACTGGCCCTCACCCACCACATGAGAACGGGTGTCAGGTTACATGGGACCTGAACTGCGCTCCCCTTTTTCCCGGCAGTCCAATGAGTAGGCCTTCATGGTGGGTATGAACTCCTGCCATCCCCTTCGAAGGCCTGCCGCTACCCAGACAGTTACGATTCTGCATTTGGGGATGTCTGGGGAATTACCGACTGGGTGGCCCCAACCTCCCTACTACCCCGGGGGTAAAAAATAAAATTGGGTGGGTGAGCTACCTTTCCAGTGACGCCACCACTACCAAGATGTCCTCAGGGCAAGCGAATTTCCCAGCTTTTCCAGGCCTTGCCCTGGTTAGGCATTGGATTGCTCCGTTCAACCTACTTTCTCTTTGGAGGCAGCCACCTATTGTGGCCCTAACCCACTGCGGGCTGTGCATTCCCGTAGTACTATGTTTGGGTACCACCCTCAAGGCCAGAATGGTCGCTGGCTCACCCCATCTTTTGATGGTACTTATGGCTTTTCCTCATCCCGGAACAGGACAGTTTGGACTTTCGGCCTTCCCTGAGGTTTCGAAGGATCCACGTAAGCCTTGGCAGAGGTCTCCACAGTTTCTCAGGCCGAGTGACGCAAAAAGTGAAACTTGCATAAAATTACACTCGCCACGCCTCCAGCAGGCACCACGTGGAGGTGAGGTTGTTCTTGACGAGTAGAGGCTAAGTGGAGTAGGCTTCCCATCCCATCTAACTTTATCTTCTGTGTATTCGCATACGTGGTCTTTCGCCCGCCACGGTTTACTGAGCATAGAGACGAATGGTGTCTGGTCACCCCATGGCACCTGGTCAGGAACAAATCCAAAACCAGCCGCAGTGCGAGGGATAACTCCGCGATATGTCGGTACAGCTAACAGGCGGTTAGGGCGCAAAAACGGAGTAGTGGTAGGAAGAAACCCCAAGTAGAAAAAGTTTGTTTCACCACATTCCAATTTTTCACCTTGATGCGTGAAACATTCTCATTGCCCCTCAAAAATATGTTTGAACAAATATTTTTTCTTAACTGTCGTCACGACGTGCTCCGCACAAAGCTGGAAGTATCGTGGCCGCTTGTTTAGAGGTCTGGAGGCTGTTTACCTTCGCGAGTCCTTCAAGACGTCAGGCGAACAAATTGCAATAGGTAGTTTTCTCAAGTTTTCCCAAATTCGACGAGTTTTGTAGAGTTTTGCAGATGCGTTCGAAATCGTTTTGCTCGAGCGGTTGTAAGATGGAAATAAGCTTCAACGTTGGATCAATATGTTGTATCCCTTCGGGGCCTTAAGAGGGCGAGCTGGACGAGAGCGGCCTTCAGGAACACTGCTGTGAAGCTACACCCCCGTTCTTCTTCTCTTCTTCCTCATCCACCATCCCATCTACAACACACTCCTTCCCCGCCGTCAGCCTCCGAACATCCCTCCGTTCCTTTTACACCCTTATTATTTAAAGTGAGTTTCGACTAGGAAAAGAGAAGGAAGGGGGAGAAACGAGGCAGTTCTTATTAATCTCCCTTGGCGTGTTCAGATTAAATTCTACACCCTCGGAAGAGGGGTTGAAGCCAGTGGATGCCTTGAAGGGGGAAGGGAAGATGGTTCAACGGGGAGCTTGCCAACCCTTCGCACAAAGAAAATGAAACTCCGTACGTCTCCCTTCCAGTTATATCCCCCTTCCCAAGGGCCCTAAAAAGGGGTCGTTAAAGAAAAAAGTCTTGGTCGGCCTGAAAGTAAAAGAGAAGGGGGCCGACTAATCCACAATCCTGAACCCTGCGCCCTCGCACTTGCGCACGACTTCGAATGTTGGCGCCCTTCTACTTCGTTGTAGATTGAATTATCAAAACCAGCGACAATTGCGTTATCATCGATTGAACTGAGACTCTGCAAAACTGAAAAGCAAGCCCTCAAAAACAAGCTGTGAGAGTCTGATTCTGTGAAGTAAACGAACACAGGGAAACAGGTGAAAAGTGCACAAGTTCACTTAACTCTGGGTGGGGAATGCCAATTTTTTTCATGATTTGAACGCCGGCAGGAACATAACAGAATCCACACCACCACAAAAGTTAAAACGTATATTTCCAAGCCATTAGCACATCTCATATACATGAGTATTGCTACTGGTGTTTTCCCTGACATCTATAAAATGGCCATCGTCACTCCGCTTTTTAAGGCTGGGGACCCTCAGACACTGGATAATTACAGACCTATTTCCTTGGTCTCTAATGTAGCAAAAATTATAGAAAAGGCAGTGAAGCACCACTTAGTTGAAAACCTGGCAAGGAATAACTTGTTGCATCGCAGACAGTTTGGCTTCCGTGCAGGTCTGGGCACTCAGGACGCTGTTGCCGCGCTAACGGAGAGGGTATTTTCCGAGCTCGACAAAGGAAATAAACCATTGGCAGTTTTCCTGGATTTGAGGAAAGCTTTCGATTGTGTTTCTCATAATAAGTTAGTGGAAAGTATACGCGCATTAATGGGGAATAGCATTGCTGTTTGGGTACAGAGTTATTTACGTGGGCGATGTCAGAAAGTGAAAATAAACGCAATTTTGAGAGAGGGATCTTCCTTCTCCTATGGAATTCCGCAGGGCACAGTTCTTGGACCCCTTTTATTTATCTGCTTTATGAATAATCTGTTTGGCGTTCAACTTGATGGGGACATAATTACCTACGCTGATGATACAGCTGTCGTGGTCTCGCGAAATAATTGGGATGCATCCTTGCAAGCGGCGTCTGCTTGCTTGCTTGTGGTCAAGGATTGGCTGGATGGAGTCGGCTTAAAGCTAAATTTTAGCAAATCCAATTTTGTTGCTTTTTCCTTACGTAATACCTCTGTCCCTGTTCTAGGAAATATCAAATGCCACATTGTGTTCACCTGTAGTGCAAGTGATTGCAGTTGCCCTGGTATCAAGCAGATTCCACAAGCTACGTATTTGGGGGTGGTTTTGGACCAATGTTTGTCCTGGAAGTACCATATTGACAATATATGCAACAGACTTTGTAAAGTCATACCCCCGTGCCTTGAAATCCGAAATTTTATGTTTATGGGCACGCTTAAAATGTTTTATTATGCTCTAGTGCAATCTGTGATATCCTATTGTATTCTTGTGTGGGGATCGGCCTATCGAACTTACCTAGATCCTTTGCAAATAACCCAGAAAAAAATTATCAAAATTTTACTGCGTAAGAAAATGAGATTCCCCTCCTCAGCAGTTTTTAAGACATTCGAGGTATTGGACATCTTCCACATTTACAAAAATATCTGGTGCGTAGCAACACACGACTTTCCGCCACCCCTTTAAGTTCGAACGTCACCTAGATATGCGGGCGCTATATCTTCGTTCAACGCATTTTTACAGGAACATTTATTCAGAACAAAATGTAGGGACTAGTTAGCTGAAAGTACTCCGAAAGTTTGATCGAAATCGTTAGAGCCGTTTTTGAGAAAATTGGAATACCGATAAATTAATATTCGACAAATCTCCTTTTCTGAGTTAACTTGGCTTATATATCCGTTCAACATATATATACAGGAATAACTATAGGGAACGAAATGTTGGTATGGGTGACTAAAAGACACTCCATTAGAATTTATCACATCTAGTGAAAAAGTTACCCAGGAATTTACGGAAATGTTCGAAAAAACGTTATTTTTGACACATTTTGATTTTTATCTCTGTTTAATGGACCGCCACAGGAACATTTATTGAGAACAATATGTAGGTATTAACTATTTGAAAACATCCTGTGTGTTTAGTGAAAATCGCTGGAGCCGTTTTGCCAAAAAGCGTAAAAAACCTATTTTTGCTTCATGGGCCTGTATCTCCGTTCACCGTATTTTCATGGAGATATGTATGGAGGAGAAAAGTTAGGTATTAATTAGTAAAAGATAATTTGAAAGTTTAATCAAAATCGTTAGAGCCGTTTTCGAGAAAAATGCGAAAAACCCTAGTTTTTGGTACATTTTCGTCCCCCACCCCCCTTCCAATCAGCCGAAATCGTCCATAACCTTATTTTGGTGTCTACAAAAAATAATGAACAAAACAAAAAATGAACCAGCTCAATCGGATCAGCCGTTCTCCCGCAAATCGAACTACAGACACACACACACGGACCACGCGCCGAAATTAGGTGTTTTAGACTCAGTAGGCCTCAAAACGTAAATATCTGAAGAAAACCCAAATTTTTTTTTGGGCCGATTACTATACTTTTCTTCCCTTCGGGTAGCGGAAAGTAAAAACTGTATCCATATATATATTCAAAAATTTATCTGCTTATGAAAAGAATTATGGGCGGACGAAGTCATCTAGTAACCTTACACTGAAGTTGCCTTTTAGATTCACAACTAGAAGTCAGAATTTTTTCGCGTACAATGGAATAAAGCTGTTTAATAGCCTTCCAAAGGAATTAAAGATGCTAAATGATTTAGCAGGGTTTAAGCGGCGCATCAAAGAGTACGTCCGTGTGGAAATGCTCAGATTATTCTCCTTTTTAACTTTTTTTTCTGATTTTTTTTTTTTTAATGAACTATCTATCATATAATTCAGTATATTGTACTATATAAGTTTGCGATTGGTACCTATCTGTAGCTAGGAAGTTGAAACGGCTCCTCCCCTCAGCACAAGTTTTTACTTATCGAGGGGGGAACGCATTATGCAGTATTTGTATTTCTTTTTGTATTCTTTTTTTTGTAGTCGTCTTAAATAAATGCATTACTTAAAAAAAAAAAAAAAGCGTTGGGAGAGGGTGAGAAAGGCTGGCCCACGTGAGAATTCCTTTGGGTTACGCCTTAAGAACCCTTCAACAAAAATGTAAAGAATGCGTGTTCGGAGTGGAGAAGGATGCCTTGGCCGCAAATGAGAGCAATTCAGACGATCCATTCAGAGCACCACTGGGAAACATCATCGAGATCAGTCTCCAGCCAACAGTCATCAAATAAGAGAAGAGAAGAGCTTCAGAGCTTTTAAGTACGCGCCGAACTGGGAGTGTTTGCAACTGAGTCAACACTGTTGATGATAAGAGTGAGCAGCTACGAGCCCAGATGGGAACCCTGCAGGACTGCAGACGACTCGAAGATGAGAAGTGGCACCACTCGCGGCCCAAGGCCAGGCAAATAGTTCTTTTATCATGAAAGGACCCCACACAGTCCATGGAGAACTTCCATATCAACACGATGATGTGTATGAAATGCCTCAGCGACATCAGTGGCGACCAAATTCACCTGGCAGCCGGACCCAATGCCGTAAAGAGGCTGTGGAACACGAATGAAACACCTCTGGAAGCATAGGATATGAAAACGCAGCAAATTATTACACAACGGTTCATTATTCCCTTAGCATGACTTAGTCTCACACCTCCGGAACCCATCTCAGTCGAGTCAGCATCAAAAAATGCTTATTGATAGCACGAAACATGACTTGACCACCACGGATCAACGAAAATTGACATTTTCCAGGTGACGTTACGCGAATTGGCTCGACGTGACTAGCGGTTAGAGTAAGACGGAATGCAGCCCGGGAACTGAGTCCAAGCTCAGAAGAAACGACGACTTTCGCTACATTATTTCGCGAGTTCCTTCAAGTTGTAGAATAACGTATGCCGAATTAACTTTTCAGCGGTTTCACTGTTTTCCAACCAGACGCGGTGCTACCTCGGAGAATCGTCTTATTCGCCTCAGCTTCGAAATATAAAACTACCAGAGTTTCGCTGTTTTATTTTTTAAACCATCTAGCCCATAAAAGCAATAGGTTTCGTTCGACGGGATTGCGGAATAGGCCGCCATAGCTACATCTCAAATGGAAAGAACGAATCTTTTAGACCGTATTGGAGGTAAAATAAGACAGAATTGGGAATCCCCGTGCCTTGAATCGTTAAGTCTCAAATGTTGTTAGGTGCTTATCCTTAAGACGTACGCATGATTTTCGCGTAGATACTTGTTGTTGATCTAGTTCTAGTAGTTTATTCCAGGACTGACGACACAACATGTACAGGAAGTGTATATGCAAAATGAGAACAATCAACTACGCAATAGGGGAAAGCTTAGTTACATGCTAACCAAACACAGAACAGAGCTGCTGGCGTAATAAACAGCACTGGGACACAGCACGCCACGTGGACTTTTATTTTGCAGAGTTTATGTGGAGAAATACACGACAGGAGGAATTATATATGTTCCGTTTGATTACATTGTATTATACATTATAAACTACTAGATAGAACCGTCTAGTCTCACTCCGCTCCCCCGGAAACATTACCCACGAGATGACACACAAGGACGTCTAAAGGATATGGGGAGTCCGGAGCCCGGCGTTGCGTACTGCTGGGAGATAAGTACCAAAAATTATCCTGGCCAAGAACATAGGTATATTATTCAGAATGGATCATAAACCGAAATTGAGGATGGACAGGAAATAGAGCCACGAGGCACTCCCTTCTCTTCATCCTGAACGAATTATTTGTGAACCAAACGACATTTCTCAATTTTATTGACTAACAGTTTCGTTTCTGGAAAAATAAATGAACAAGTTCGTGGAAAAGAAGTATATACTCTGCAGCTTTTCCCAGTAATATTTATTTCCCCATCGACTCACATTACTCCGTCAAAACACTATTTTAATTCGGCCAAGGCGGATCGGAGCTTCCCGAGGACTTGAACCATCCAATTCGATGCCACTAACGATGGAAGAAGGTTCCATGGTTTGTCCAGCCTGTTTTAAAAAATTCTTATTCCGATTTGTTGTCGTGCTTTTATCTATACGTTCTGGCATTTCTAAGCGAAGATGGCAGATGGTAGAAATGATCTGAACAAAACAAAACAATCGCGAACTAGTAAGGGAGGAAGGCTAAGACCCATTAAGAAATAACTTCGATTAGAATTTAATTACGAGCAACCTGCGAAACTCTGGAGTTTAAACTGCTGTCGTCGTGGCTCAGTAAACAGCAGTCCCCCAGTCCGTGCTATGCACCGATCACTCACTGGTCATTGTGGGATAAGTAGGGGCAACCCAATAAATTACGGTAGGTCGAGTTTTAACGGGTTCATATTAATTGAGCAGAAAAACTGATTGGATTAGTGTAGCGCGGTAAAAATTGGCGAATGGACGAAGGGACGAGGACAATGCGTGGCACAAGATATTCTCACATGAAACGTTCATTTAACTCTTAAAAGGTTTTCGTAAACAACCTCACGATATTTCGTTGTGTTGTGTTCTAAAGAGACGTCGCGTGGGAGCAGGTCAATACAACTGACTGAGAGTCGGAGAGAGGAAGTGCTTTCACTCGCAGAGTTCGAAAAGCATTGGAATCGCCGGGATTATAACGCGGGTCCGGTGAATTCTATCCAAAGAGAATTGGGTTCCATTAGGGAATCTGATCGGTGAAAGGTCGCGGAGAGAGTCGGTAAGGGCGAGAGAAAGGGTTTGGCTCTGCATGTCATAACGCCAACTGGATCCCTCTTCCTTCATTTATTATTGCAGGTTGCCCTGAGCCTGGCAGATAGATGGAACTTCGAAATGAAATACCATTTTCAAGTAAGAGAAGTTTCACTTCAACCTAGTTGAATAACTTTGACGGGAGGTGTAATTTTGAATTCAGAGATGAGTGTATTCGATGGAGGCGGGATGAGTGAAGCGAGGATGATGGGTTGGGTTGGGTTGAGTTGAGTTGAGAAGAGGGAGGTTCGCAGAGAACGACGTGTAGAGCCGGAGAGAGATAAATAGGAAAGTGAGTCGAAGTTTGAGATGCGAGGCACCAAGCACCAGTCAACGAGGCACCAGGTACACACACTCATATGAATGAGCTGCTCTGAGACGTGATGGGTGTTGAACTTTTCAGAAGGTTCCTATTGCGAATGTATTCCACTCGCCAGGGAACGAGCCGGCTGAGATACCGACGAGAAAACCCTGGCTCTGAACGAGGCGAGGAATGAAAGGTGGAGCCGGAGGGTTCGAGTGTTTGTGCTGGAAACGGCTACCCAGCGGAGAGTTAAGCCGGCTCGAGTGTTGGGCTCTAAACACACATCTTCAATTATGAGCAGACTTAAAGCCACGTTAAACAACATCAGTCAGTCGAGCTATTAGCTCGGTTTGACGGGAGGGAGGAGCGGGAATGGACCGCGGAGAAGGATGAGATGGCGAGGGGAAGAGATCCTCCCAAACCGCGCGCGTTGCTATCAGAAAGTTTGTTTCCCTCCCGTGGCCCTACATTAAATATTAAGTTCGAAATAATATTCTATCTCGGGCCCCGCTTCGGGCTTCTCAGCCCTTTCCCTCTCCCCATAAATCATTTTCGAGAGAAGATCGATGGCGCTTGTTTTATGGCCGAACCTGATATTAGTATTACGGAGGCAAAACTCACAAATTCGCCCGCGCGCATTTTCCTCGGTCGATTTAGCGATCCATCACTTCGAAGTTATTCGACAACAAATTATTGCTACCTAACGGAGTTTGACGGGCCGGAAATATACAGGCAACTAATTCGAGCCAGCCAGACGAAGAACATGAACGGTCCAGCTTCCATCTCAATCTAAGCGTCGATCTGTCGTGCTGTGTCTCTCGCGCTGACGTGTTAACGCGGGTTCGCGAGGACAACCCCCAGTTCAGGCCCAGCAACAGTTTTTCTAACGACATCAACCGCTCGCTGCGTTATTTTACTCGATTAGGTTCAAGAATAGTGTTCTGAGAGAATGATGAGTACTGCACCTTACATTGTTCTTCTTGCTGACAAGTTCTACGTCAGCGCATCAGAGACGCTCTCCAATGAACTTGACATAAACACACCGACGAGATTTGCGTTCAGTGCATGGATTCAATGCACGTTCTTGGAGAATTTCACATTAAAACTCGTTTTACTTCAAGTGTTTTTTTGTTGTGGTGTTTTTAAGACGGAAAATGGAGAATTAACGATCTATGAAGGAACTGCGAGGTTCCGAAATGTATTGGGTTGCCCCTATTCACGTCACGAAAAATCGGTTTGGGAATTATAGACAAAAACTGTGTGAAAAGGGTTAGTCAAGAAAGCGGCAATACCCGTCTTTTAAACTCCGAAATTTCGTGGGATGCCCCTGAATATTTTACGACCATCACTAAGCCGCCTTAATTTATTGGCCTACCGACAAATGTTCGGGAGACCATATAAGCGAGATTTGTAAGAAAAACTGAACTAAAATCTATCAACGCCTAAATGTTTGCCAATGTATTGGGCAGCTTTCGTCATGTGTTCTTTAAGCAGAAGCTTAAACGCAGTCGGGGAAATAAATAGAATTGATCGGAAACGAAATTATATTATATTCAGAAAACAAACATAAACGACATATTACAGAGAGGAGGAGAACGAAACGAACAAGCCAGTACGCTTAACGCATGGACGTCACGATGTCAGGTGGCGGCTTATTGGAGGAGCACTTGAAGTCAGCAGAGTAACTAACAGTTTTCTAAGTTGAAAATGTCGTGTAAAAGGTGTGTCACTGAGAACTGTTCACACCCAAAATTTTATCAAAATTATTCTAACAATTTTTGTTCTGATCGCAATGGCTACGGATTTGAAGTGATTCGGTTCAGCCGTTCTCTCGCGACAGTGAATTGATTGAGATTGATGAGAAGGGAGGGCCCGCAGGCTACTCTAAGCCACGGATAGAAGCATTGGGAGAGTGAAGGAGAGAAGGATGAGATAAAACGACCATCAATTAAGATACTGTCCGACCAACATGCGTTGTGGCGATAATTCGAAGAATACTGGTCAAAGCATCCCCCCCAGCACTTTTCTCTTATACACGACACTAAGATACAGTCGATGCGGCAATCCAGATGTTATCTGCCTCAACTCTACCACAGGAGGATGTGTCCCGCCATATTTGCGCTTATTGTCTAGCCAAGTGAGAGCACGATCTTAGCTTCCAGGATCACTGCCGAAGGATCGGCACCCAAGCAACACCGTTCGCTCTCAGTCTGTCCCCTGAGGACTCTTAGTAGTGCCACTCCCTCACCACTTGCCTTCATTCGGACCGTGCTTCACCAGCAACCTGCTTGCAGGCCATAATATTATGACGCTCGACCCAAACCACATGGCACACCTGCACCACATTGTTCAATGACCCAAACTGGTAGCCACTGGCGATAGCCAACGTTACGATCCCGCCCTTTCATACACCTAATTGTAGTTGGCCGTAACGCCTCAAAAACTGTACGAATGTGACGGTGATTTCTCCCACGGATGCCCTCTGAAGCCCACTCCACCCACGCCGAAGAGTTGAGGGCGATCTGGGCATGGCTTAATTCTCGTTTGTCCGTGAATTCGTGCAGCGCAGCTGCAAACCGTTAGATTCTTGGCACTTCCGTTCATTGGCCAGAACGCCCTTTGAACGTCGCCAATAGGTAGCCATACACGAGCTGATATCTGCGACAGATATCGCGTTTTTAAACGATATCTGTGGGAAAGATCTGTGCGTTAGTGGGCGTTAAAAAATGATGAAAGATGTGAAAATCGACCAGAGATATCTGCGAGAGTTCAAATCTGGCAGATGGTAGTCGGGCGTCCCCCTTAACCTGCAGACTTCTCGGAAGCGATGTCTGTGGCTCAAAGAACTGTTCGATTGGATCGGGCAGAGTCCCTTAACGTTATGATGTTCTGTTGTCCACGAGTGTTTTCCCCTGTTTTCACATAAGTAATTCCAAACTCGTAACTGCAAACATTTGTTGGAAACTACAATTTTCGTAACTACAAAAAAACGATCTCCCCACAACCTAATAAATTCGTAAATACATTATTACTTGTTTGCACCTACCTCAGTGGCATACTTACCCAGAATTGGGGAGGGGGATAGTATTTTAAATTTAGTTGTGGTTTTTTATTTACCAAAACCAAATGAATTGAATTACGGGAGCTGGGGATATGAGCTAGCAAAATGTTCACTATCCCGCGGGTTGTTCTCCCTAAGGAGCTTCGTCAACTTCATGCGCCCGAACTTTCTCCTTTCCAAAACCCATGACTTCTCCCAAACTTGTCTTTTTTTTTGGCTTAGCCGTTTTATTGGCAGTAAAAAAAAATACCCGCTCCAAAAGCCGCTAATTTACGCCTAATTTTACTACGGACAGTCGCTAACCCCATGGCATCAACTTATGGAATGTGTGACCGATCTGGAAAAAATTTCGGATTCGACCGATAACTCGAGTTTGCCGTACGAACGTCGGTGACGGACCTGAATCTGTCAGATTTCATCCCACGAACGAACAGATGACATCGGGCACTGGTCAGGTGACAGATCTCGGGCATGAAAGATCGGCCGATAAGTTTTTCGTGTTAAGGGGCAACGACCGATCTCATCGGTCACTCCAGATCGTTAGCGATATCTGCCAGATGAGATCGGGCGACCAAATCTGCTGCAGATATCTGCTCGTGTATGGCTGGCTAATGACACCGCGATGCCTAGGCTATATGGAAGGTCCGGGATACCACTGATGACCCGAGAATCTGTCATCAGCCCCATTCCACCTTTCTTGGCGACAAATAGTGTTTAGGTAAACTGTCAGGTTCGACAAGATAGTTGGGAATACGGCTCAATGCAATTAGGCGCATCACCTCAGAAAGCGCACCTGTATACTGCGTGCTTCTGCCAGATATGTTAGACGTCCCACCTGAGTGCGCAATAATAAAAGTGTCATAACGCAGGGTCTGTAACCCGTAGAGTTTGGCTTATCTATACGTATGGATTAGCTAGAACACTATAACACTTCAATCGAGACGGATCAACCTCAGGTGCTCTCTATGAAAGGATGAGTTATTGACACAGAGGCGGGGTTTTCACTAATAAAATATCTAGCTCTACGTCAATTCATTTGTGTACATGGCTTTTTCTACTTACCCAATTCATTTATCACTCAGTTCATATGAACGGTAGCGCTTACAGTTACGAAATTTATTGTGCTACCCGTACTCATTCCCGTACCATTATTGCGCAATTAGTACACAGAAAATTAATGAGACTGCAAACACGATTTTTACTTTCCGCTACCCGAAGGGAAGGAAAGTATAGTAATCGGCCCAAAAAAAAATTTGGGTTTTCTTCAGATCTTTACGTTTCAGACCCTACTGAGTCTAAAAAACCTAATTTCGGCGCGTGGTCCGTGTGTGTGTGTGTGTGTGTGTGTGTGTGTGTGTGTGTGTGTGTGTGTAGTTCGATTTGCGGGAGCACGGCTGATCCGATTGAGCTGGTTCTTTTTTTGTTTTGTTCGTCATTTTTTGTAGACACCAAAATAAGGTTATGGACGATTTCGGCTGATGGGAAGGGGGGGGGGTGGACAAAAATGTACCAAAAACTAGGGTTTTTCGCATTTTTCTCGAAAACGGCTCTACGACTTTGATTAAACTTTCAAATTATCTTGTCCTAATCAATACCTAGCTTTTCTTCTCCATGCATATCTCCATGAAAATACGGTGAACGGAGATATGGGCCCCTGAAGCAAAAATATGTTTTTTACGCTTTTTGGCCAAACGGCTTCAGCGATTTTCACCAAACTTTCAAGATGTTTTCGAATAGTTAATACCTACATATTGTTCTTGATAAATGTTGCTCTGACAGTCCATTGAACAGAGATAAAAATCAAAATGCGTCGAAAATAACGTTTTTTCGAACATTTCCGTAAATTCCAGGGTAACTTTTTCACCAGATGTGATAAATCCTAATGAAGTGTCTTTTAGTCACCCATACCAACATTTCGTTCTCCATAATTATTTCTGTATATACATGTTGAACGGAGATATAAGCCAAGTTAACTCAGAAAAGGAGATTTGTCGAATATTAATTTATCGGTATTCCAATTTTCTCAAAAACGGCTCTAACGATTTCGATCAAACTTACGGAGTACTCTCAGCTAACTAGTCCCTACATTTTGTTCTCGATAAATGTTCCTGTAAAAATGCGTTGAACGAAGATATAGCGCCCGCCTATATAGGTGGTGTTCGAACTTAAAGGGGTGGCGGAAAGTTGTGTGTTGCTACGCACCAGATATTTTTGAAGAGGATTGTAATCACTTTTGCAGAGTTATTGGGTAAACACTTTTAGAACTGATAGTAAGTTGAAATTCCGGAATTTGTAGAGTGGCCCCCTTTTATCTTTAAAGCGCTTTTAAACGCTCTCCCTGTAGGTATTGAATTGGACTACGACTCCAATTCTTTTTAACATTCTATTAACATTTCAGCGGAGTTTATAAGAAAAAATTCTCGCTTAAATCAATTTTCGTCGAAACGTTTGGTAATTTATTGTGCTCCTCTCGTTATTTTCTCGCAAATGGGAATTTTGTGGTATTGTTGTCTTATTGGAAGCTGTCCATATAAAAAATTTAATCAAAATCGTTATAGCTGTTTTTGAGACATTTTCCGAAATAGTGTTTTTCGGACTCAGTAGGGTCTGAAACGCGAAGATCTGAGGAAAACTCAAAATTTTGTTCTCAGCCAATTACATAACTTTCCTTTCTACTGTATGGAGGTGAAGAAAGTAAAAATTGTACAATTAAAAGGGAAAATGTTAATACTAGTGTCCTCAAGAAATTAGAACAAGAAACGCCTGATCGTTAAGTGAAATCGACGATCCTCAAATGATGCTGGTGTGAAGGCTGGACGTCAGGTGAGATGCTGATGACCCGATAGTGTCGTTTTGAGATGCTGATGGCCTAGGGAAAAACGGATGAAATGATACAGGACAATTAACAGTGAACTAGTGGAGCGGGGGTTTTCAGACGACGCCGAGAAGGGGAGCAATAAAGTTCGTCTTCCTTTTTCGCGTTAACATGGATCGCATCGAGAAAGCTACAAAAATTAACTGAGTGGCTTTCAGAAGGTATAAACCTCTATCCTCGACACCACTGAAACTTTTTGAGATCGTCTGCATTTCCTTGAAAACTCAGAATCCGCGTTCCCTATGAGGCGTCACTAGGAACTGAGTGAGATCGAATTTCCCCACTTTATTTTAAACCTAATCCTGGAAACCTGGTTACCATTTTAACAAATCAACTTGCACGAGGAACAGGTTGTTCACCTAATATTTGGTTCCAATACGGACTGGTCCGTTGCAGTGAAGACCATTTGAGTGGCGTATCAAGATTTGTGGCGCAGTCTTGAGACAAATCCTCTCTCGCCTTATGCCTCTCGAACGAGGCTGTCCAGTTGACGAGTTACTTTCGACGTGTTATTTGAGTTCTCTCGAATTTGAATGCCAAATGACAGGTTGACTGAATGACCTGACGTCCCTTTTGACTCGGATGCGAAGTGCTGTTTGCCGCCGCCATCGATCCTCAAATGAAATTGAGAGTCGGAGCGCGTGGCGGGTGCAGCTCGTACGTCACTTTCGCTCGGAACGTGTTGATGGGCAGCCGCCTCGTACCATCCCCTCTATCCCATGGACAATCCCATAGCCTGCTCACCTCACCCTCCCGTCATCATTCCGATTTCTCGTCTTCACTGCCCGTTCCACCGTTTAAAACGCTCGAGCCCTAGAGGTGGATTTGATTCGAGAGTCGACTGAAAGGTTTCCCGAAGGCCAATAAATGACGCACTTGAGCCGAATCACTGAATACGCAATTTGAATTGATGCGTTTCGACTATTCACTCAATCGAACTCGCAAACTAACGAGAAATACTGAGGGCTCTCATTTAACAATGCTGCGGAAAACACAAACCCTAAAACTGATTATATCTCGAGAGTAGATAATGGATTATTCGCCACATTAAAAACAAACTCCTAGTAGTTATAATACTCCTACACGAATTTGACTAGTAACACAATCTAGTCTTACCCTGCTCCAGACTGAAGAAGACAGTGACTTTTTTTTTTTGGATTAATCAGACTAAATTAGGGCCAACCTGTCCTCTGTTACTGTAACCCAATACACAACAGCCAATGTCATTGCGAACAAAAGTGAAGAAAAAATTCCAGAGGCACCTGAAAAATACGTAATATACGCTAAAAATACGTGGGATAAAACAACAGAGGCTGGTTAGGGCTTCGTCAGTAACCCCAGCCCTGAAAATGAACCAAAGCCTATGTTTTTCGGCAAAGGTCACTCACTACTGCCTTGAGTGTCCTTAGTCATAAGTTTGGTTTCCTTCGTCGTTACTTTTTTATTTTGTATTACGTAATTGTCATTCAGTGCAGTGCCTTCACGCTTCAAGCTGGTCAGTTCTTGTCCGGAAGATCGTCTGGCCACCCGAACATTTTTCCTATTGTTCTTCCTGGTAATCCAGAAAGTGCCGGTTACACCGCTCGACTATTTGGGAATCCCAAGCGAGCAGTATCCAGTCGGACATTTACGCGATCGCGAGCTCGCCAGAACTGTATATACTTGTAGCTTCGTGTATCCAGTGACATCACCTCAATTTCGTCTCATCAAAATTGAATTCAAACTGAAGAAGACGCCTGAGGTCTGACGTAAAAGGGCAGTGTAGTTGGTGGAACTTCACGAGGAACCTTTTCTTTTGCGCCTATTGGAGTTACTATTTTTATTTTTTACTCGACTTCTTCTTCGACGTTCCATCTCCATCAATGAAGGTTGGATATCACAGTGGCAAATCCCTCTCTGTCTTCAGCGGCTCTGATGAGCTCCTCGAAGCTCATGCCAGTCCACCGATGTACATTCCTCAGCCATGACATCTTCTTCCATCCTAGGCCCCGCTTGCCCTCGATCTTTCCCTTGACGATGAGCTGTGCGTAACGGTATTTGTCGTTTCGCAGGATATGACCTAGGTATGCAGTTTTACGGACTTTCACAAGTTTGAATAGTTCTCGTTCTATTCCAATCCTGCGCAAGACTTCTTCGTTCGTGGTATGCGATGACCATGGTATTTTGAGTATTCTGCGATATGTCCACGTCTCGAAAGCTTCCAGCCTGTTGATTGTTTGTGTTTTTAGGTTCCATGTTTCAACTCCGTACAAGAGAGCAGACCATACATAACATTTTGAGAGTCTTAAACGCAGGTCGAGACTAATTCGTGAGTCGCAGAGGAGCTTCCTGAGTCGTACAAAACAGTTTCTGGCTTGTTCTATTCTCGATCTAACTTCTATGTCTGGATCCAGCATCCCAGGTATTGAAACTTGCCCACTTCTTCTAGTATCCTTCCATTTATTTGGATTGGTTGTGGGACATTTTTTGACTTTTTGATTATCATTACTTTGGTTTACTTCACATTTATTTTCATACCAAACTCTTCGCAGGTATTGCTTACGCTGTTGAGGAGTCGCTGCAGACCTACATCCGAGTCAGCGATCAAGACAGTATCGTCAGCGTATCTGATGATATTTATGTTCACGCCATTAACCTTGACCCCCTCTGAGATATCTGCCAGAGATCTGACAAATATTGGTCTGAGTAAAGATTGAACAGTAATGGGGACAAGACGCAGCCCTCCCTAACTCCCCTGCCAATCCCGATTTGCTCTGACATGGATCCCTCTGTCCTGATTCTAGCGCTCTGGTTCCAATATAGGTTCCGTATCAGAGTAGTGTCCTTCTCGTCGAGGCCCACGCCGCGAAGCGACTCCATCAGCAGATCGTGTCTCACTCAATCAAATGCTTTTTCGAAGTCTATAAAGCAGATGAAGATGTCTCGTTGTTGATCATAGCATTTTTGCGCCAGTAGCAGTAAGCTGAACAAAGCCTCTCTCGTGCCCATTCCGCTCCTGAAGCCAAACTGGTCATCTCCAACGTTCGCTTCGCATTTGCCAGAAATGGGATTATGAATTATTTTCAGTATGACTTTTTGATGCCTGGCTCATTAAGCTTATCAAACGAAAGTCTCCGCAATGTTTTGGATTTGTTTTCTTTGGCAATGGTATGAAGACCGATTCTAACCAATCTTGAGGTAAAGTTAACGTACCTGTTAGGTGAGTCACGCTCCTGTGATTCGTATATAACCGTATCTTGTTGCCGTTGGTGCAACCTCATTACTGCCACATTTTGCATTTTCATCTTTCCCCCGGGGAATGCCGGTTAATAAGTCTGTGAAGTTCGTTTGCGTCAAACTATAGATGACGTCTCAAACGTTACGATTACTCATATCAAGCCCCCCAACAGGCTATCGTTCTCACTTTCCTCAGCTCATCGAAATAGAAAAGAAACTTACGTAATCGACAGAAAATGTAGTCGGATTCTTCAGATCAATACGTTTCAAGGGCAAGTTTGATAAACGCCATTTAGGAAAAGGGTCTGTGTGTGCAACTCTGTGAACGCGAGGATCAGAAAATGTGCGAATGAAATAGGCTCGACTTCGATATTTAGCCTTCAAGTTACCATCGCACGCCAAAATACAGGTATGACTAATGACTAAAATCTGTTCATAACTGACCGCAGTAATCGAAGCGATCAAAACGCCATTTTGGTTTATTATTCATTCTGAATAATAACCCTATGTTTTCGGTCACCAAAAGTTTTTTACAACCCCCCCCCCCCTCAAAATTTGATACTTTACGTTTCAAGACATGGGGATTCCAAATCTACAATATCCGACCGCCGTCCGGGCCGTTTTGCGCCTTTAGCGTGGTCTAAAAAATTCGTTCTTTCGCACAAAAATCCCATTTGGTATATGGTTGTGCCCGCCATCTCGGCAATCCGATCGGACGAAGCACATGGTTGTTATGCACAACAAATGGTCAAAAAAATTAACGAAACGCAGTATAATCGTAAATAAGCCGTGTTTCGTATCATTTTCAAGGTATTTTTACATCCTGGGTCGAATGGAATGAGTAGCAGACGTGTACAACTGCGTATAGGAAAATTACAGTAATTGTAAGAGTCTACTAATTGAAAGAACTCGCGGAAACTACAGCGGAAGCCAACGTTTCGTCGTTAGTACTCCCTCCCTCCCTCCCTCGAGTCTCATTAAAACTACCCGCCCGCTCGATTCGCAACGTCGTGTCCCCGTCCCAATTTCCCCGACACTTTTTTCCCGATGGGGCGGAGAAAGGTTAAGGCCACTTCCTCCACCCGTGACATACTACAGACGTTTACAGGCGCTTGGCGCCGGGGGAATATTTAGTTTCCGTAGTTCCACTGTAGCCAGGTCATGTTTCGTATGGTTTACTAGTATTTTTCAATGCTGATTCGAACGGAATGGGTCTCGGAGCAGTAATACGAGGTCAAGCTGTTCATGAGAATAATAAACCATAGTGTAATAATTTGCAGGGTTTTTTGTGAAGAACGACCCGTATTCGATGGCCGTTTGATTTTCATTAAATTCGTCCTAACAACAAGGATGAAGAGGTGCAGCGCGATAAATGATTGAAATATTGAAGAGCCAGAGTTATTCAATCGCTTTTTTAAAAATAAATTCTTCTCAAATGATATTGTTAGGTCCAAGAATGGGGGAGCTGGGGATCGCAACGAAACTGAAACTCGGTGAGCGTGAGGAGGACTGTATTATGCGTGTGTGGAATTGAGTAGAATTGAAATTGAGGTGAGATGGAGTACAACTGGGCGACACAAGGGCAGTACTCGGAACGCGTGAACTGGCGCGGGCAACTTTATGAGAAAGTGAGAAGTTACTGGGGTGATAGTTGGAAGCAGAATGATATTGGAAGAGCTCTGTCGTTGATAGGAAAATGACATTGGGAGAAAGAAATAAAGAAAGGGGAAAACCTAAGAAACGGGGCTGGAGGACCCGCTGCTGAGGGATTCCTGCGGGTGAGGGGCAGGTATTGAAATAGTTGGAGACAATTAGGCGGTCGGAGACGACGTGGGGAAGTCCGAGGTCAAAACTGGGGTTGTGGTACAATAAATTACGATAAAAGTTTCGTAACACTCATAAACCAATTCCACAACTCCAACCCACGCCGTTTCATTTAGTCCTTCATCTTTTAGAAAAATAAATGTAGTGTTTGATCACTATGATAACTATAGTTAGTTTTTCATTTATTTTTCTCATACCCTCATTTTGCCATCGTTGTATCGTGTTCTGAATGCTGATAAGAAGAACTTGAAACAGCTCTAAAGGAAACTGTAGATTCGTTTTTCGCCCGATCCGTAACTTTCCTTCCTACTCTACACGCTAAAACAACTGAAAAGGAATACGAGACTGAATTATTGAATAGATATGATTAACCTCTGTACTGTTCAATGTGGTGGAGAGAATTTTCTTATGAATGAAACCCTTGAATCACACGACATTCATTAGATTTATTTACAAAAAAATAAATTATAATCTAGTCGAGTAAAAGACATCTTGAATGGGACTGTTGAAGCAAATCTGAAACCAACTCCCAAAAGAAATAGGAGGGAATGGATGACAGAGGAAATCTTAAATCTGATGGACTCACGGAGAGAATACAAAGCTGCTGGCAGCCTGAATAAATACAGGCATCTTAACAGAATAATCCGCACCGAAATAAAACGTGCTAAGGAGAACTGGATAGAGGGTAAATGTTCGGAAATAGAAGAACTACTGCGACGCCATGACCATTTTAACCTACATAAGAAGGTGAAAGAATTTACAGCGACGAACAGGAAATTTGCAGTCCACAACATATTGGGCTCAGACGGAAAATTATTGGACTCTACAGAAGAAAAACTACAAGTATGGGAAGAATACATCAAGACTCTGTTTGAAAGCGCTAGAGCAGAGTCCTACCAAACAGACATTAATGGGGAGGGACCAAGTATTCTGAAATCCGAAGTGGAATATGCGATAAAACAACTCAAGGCAAACAAAAGCCCAGGCCAGATGAAATATATCTCGAAATCTTAAAACTAATAAGCGAGGAAAACATCGACCTGCTTCTCGCTCTGTTTTATCGCATATTCCACTTCGGATTTCAGAATACTTGGTCCCTCCCCATTAATGTCTGTTTGGTAGGACTCTGCTCTAGCGCTTTCAAACAGAGTCTTGATGTATTCTTCCCATACTTGTAGTTTTTCTTCTGTAGAGTCCAATAATTTTCCGTCTGAGCCCAATATGTTGTGGACTGCAAATTTCCTGTTCGTCGCTGTAAATTCTTTCACCTTCTTATGTAGGTTAAAATGGTCATGGCGTCGCAGTAGTTCTTCTATTTCCGAACATTTACCCTCTATCCAGTTCTCCTTAGCACGTTTTATTTCGGTGCGGATTATTCTGTTAAGATGCCTGTATTTATTCAGGCTGCCAGCAGCTTTGTATTCTCTCCGTGAGTCCATCAGATTTAAGATTTCCTCTGTCATCCATTCCCTCCTATTTCTTTTGGGAGTTGGTTTCAGATTTGCTTCAACAGTCCCATTCAAGATGTCTTTTACTCGACTAGATTATAATTTATTTTTTTGTAAATAAATCTAATGAATGTCGTGTGATTCAAGGGTTTCATTCATAAGAAAATTCTCTCTCCCCACCACATTGAACAGTACAGAGGTTAATCATATCTATTCAATAATTCAGTCTCGTATTCCTTTTCAGTTGTTTTAGCGTGTAGAGTAGGAAGGAAAGTTACGGGATCGGGCGAAAAACGAATCTACAGTTTCCTTTAGAGCTGTTTCAAGTTCTTCTTATCAGCATTCAGAACACGATACAACGATGGCAAAATGAGGGTATGAGAAAAATAAATGAAAAACTAACTATAGTTATCATAGTGATCAAACACTACATTTATTTTTCTAAAAGATGAAGGACTAAATGAAACGGCGAGGGTTGGAGTTGTGGAATTGGTTTATGAGTGTTACGAAACTTTTATCGTAATTTATTGTACCACAACCCCAGTTTTGACCTCGGACTTCCCCACGTCGTCTCCGACCGCCTAATTGTCTCCAACTATTTCAATACCTGCCCCTCACCCGCAGGAATCCCTCAGCAGCGGGTCCTCCAGCCCCGTTTCTTAGGTTTTCCCCTTTCTTTATTTCTTTCTCCCAATGTCATTTTCCTATCAACGACAGAGCTCTTCCAATATCATTCTGCTTCCAACTATCACCCCAGTAACTTCTCACTTTCTCATAAAGTTGCCCGCGCCAGTTCACGCGTTCCGAGTACTGCCCTTGTGTCGCCCAGTTGTACTCCATCTCACCTCAATTTCAATTCTACTCAATTCCACACACACGCATAATACAGTCCTCCTCACGCTCACCGAGTTTCAGTTTCGTTGCGATCCCCAGCTCCCCCATTCTTGCACCTAACAATATCATTTGAGAAGAATTTATTTTTAAAAAAAGCGATTGAATAACTCTGGCTCTTCAATATTTCAATCATTTATCGCGCTGCACCTCTTCATCCTTGTTGTTAGGACGAATTTAATGAAAATCAAACGGCCATCGAATACGGGTCGTTCTTCACAAAAAACCCTGCAAATTATTACACTATGGTTTATTATTCTCATGAACAGCTTGACCTCGTATTACTGCTCCGAGACCCATTCCGTTCGAATCAGCATTGAAAAATACTAGTAAACCATACGAAACATGACCTGGCTACAGTGGAACTACGGAAACTAAATATTCCCCCGGCGCCAAGCGCCTGTAAACGTCTGTAGTATGTCACGGGTGGAGGAAGTGGCCTTAACCTTTCTCCGCCCCATCGGGAAAAAAGTGTCGGGGAAATTGGGACGGGGACACGACGTTGCGAATCGAGCGGGCGGGTAGTTTTAATGAGACTCGAGGGAGGGAGGGAGGGAGTACTAACGACGAAACGTTGGCTTCCGCTGTAGTTTCCGCGAGTTCTTTCAATTAGTAGACTCTTACAATTACTGTAATTTTCCTATACGCAGTTGTACACGTCTGCTACTCATTCCATTCGACCCAGGATGTAAAAATACCTTGAAAATGATACGAAACACGGCTTACTTACCATTATACTGCCTTTCGTTAATCTTTTTGACCATTTGGTGTGCATAACAACCATGTGCTTCCTCCGACCGCACTGCCGAGATGGCGGGCACAACCATATACCAAATGGGATTTTTGTGCGAAAGAACGAATTTTTTAGACCACGCTAAAGGCGCAAAACGGCCCGGACGGCGGTCGGATATTGTAGATTTGGAATCCCCATGTCTTGAAACGTAAAGTATCAAATTTTGAGGGGGGGGGGGGGGTTGTAAAAAACTTTTGGTGACCGGAAACATAGGGTTATTATTCAGAATGAATAATAAACCAAAATGGCGTTTTGATCGCTTCGATTACTGCGGTCAGTTATGAACAGATTTTAGTCATTAGTCATACCTGTATTTTGGCGTGCGATGGTAACTTGAAGGCTAAATATCGAAGTCGAGCCTATTTCATTCGCACATTTTCTGATCCTCGCGTTCACAGAGTTGCACACACAGACCCTTTTCCTAAATGGCGTTTATCAAACTTGCCCTTGAAAAGTATTGATCTGAAGAATCCGACTACATTTTCTGTCGATTACGTAAGTTTCTTTTCTATTTCGATGAGCTGAGGAAAGTGAGAACGATAGCCTGTTGGGGGGCTTGATATGAGTAATCGTAACGTTTGAGACGTCATCTATAGTTTCACGCAAACGAACTTCACAGACTTATTAACCGGCATTCCCCGGGGGAAAGATGAAAATGCAAAATGTGGCAGTAATGAGGTTGCACCAACGGCAACAAGATAAGGTTATATACGAATCACAGGAGCGTGGGAGCGTAGCGAGTGGGCAATTTGTATATATCTCGGATAATTCGAAGCATTTGGTGAGATTTGATGCAAAATTGTTAGAACAAGGTCATCAAATTCGTCCTTATTTTGTGTACGTCATAAATTTGTTTTGATTGTCGCGTGGAAGGGTAATATCGATTTTGCAGAAGATTTGAGTGGATACATAACTGTAAATCGTGGGCGAGTTAGAGCTAACTGCCCGTGCACTTGGAATTAGAGTTAAATATACGAGCAGTTGTGTGTGTAGAACAGAACATCAGAGAGAAGGTCTTCCTGGGCGACAATGGTTGTTTTAGGTTGCGGTGGGGGCGTCGGAGGGATGTTGTTCTGCAGCGCCCTTCGTCTCCCTCCAGGCGCCCCCTTGTCACTTTGACTTCCCTTCTCTACTGCCACTTTACGGTATATATCTTCTCTCTGCTCGAGCTTTCACATAGAAAGGAGGAAGAACGGGCCAGGAGTAGACGTGAATTATTGTCGAGCGAAGGGCAAGGAGGGAGAGGAGCGAGAATGGGGAAGAGTGTAGTGGTGGGGAGTGGGAGGGGGGGAAGGATGTGTTGTCGTTGTGTCCGCCAAGTTGAGTCGAGTCGAGGAGGAACCAGGAAAGCGATCTGCCCAGATCTGACAATAGGACAAGGGTAACCGGACGAAGGCCCCTGTCCCCTTTCAGAACGTCCGCTGGCTAAGCTCTTGTTGATAGGATGACGTCTGACCCTGCGACCCAACTCATAACACTGACCCCAGGTCGTCCAGACACAATACATTGTCGTGTTCTTCAAAGAATCCATTGTAAATCTTCTTAGAACGGCCCACATGATTAGGGCAGCTGTGCGACCATCACCTACGCGATTCCGGTTACTTTGCTGACAATTTTATGCTGTGCATTCTCGTGAGAGAGCGTAGCCAGCGGCCACACGCTCACATCTCGTCAATCGCTATCTTTTCACGTTCGCATCGAATAGTCGAACAACTACCACAAATTATCCCCCGAAAGAACGAATAACTAGAAGATATCCAAATGAAACTAAGCTCTACGTCAATTCACTTTGTACATGGCCAATTCGATTTAATCAATTCATTTATCACTCAGTTCCTTTGAACTTGGTCAAATAACGCTTCACGGCAGCAGAAAGCGGTAGCGCTTACAGTTCCGGAATTTATTGTGCTGCTCGTACTCATTCCAGGACCTTTATTGAGCAATTGGTACACAGATAATTAATGAGGCTGTAAACACGAATTTTTTGAAGAAGGATAGTAATTACTTTTGCAGAGCTATTGGGTATTAACTGTTAGAACTGGTAGTAAGCGAAACGGCAGTAGTTGAAATTCAGGAATTTCTGGAGTGAGCCCCATGTATCTCATGAGCGTTTTTAAACACTCACCCTTTAGGTATTGGATAGGATTACAATACCAATTTTTCTTAATATTCTACTAACATTCCAGCGGAGGTTATAAGAAAAAAATCGCGCTAAAAACGCTTGTGGTCGAAAATTTTGATAACTTATTGTGCTGCTCTCGTCATTTTCCCACAAATCGGAATTTTATGGTATATTTCCCTTATTAAGAGCTATCAATATAAAAAATTTAATCAAAATCGTTAGAGCCGTTTTGGAGAAAAAAAATATTTGGTGTTTTGATCACTATGATAACTATAGTTAACTTTCGGTGGATTTTGTTCAAACCCTTATTTTGGCGTCCCATGGTGACCTGCGGGCGAGATATGAAGTTTGAGGTGATTTGGTACGGTGGTTTTCTCTAAAAATTGTTCACAGACACACATACACACAGACTCACAGACCATTTCCCCAAATAGTGTTTTTCGGACTCAGGAGGGTCTGAAACGTAAAGATCCGAAGAAAACTCAAAATTTTGTTTCAGCCGATTACATAACTTTCCTTTCTACTTCGTAGAGCCAAGGAAAGTAAAAAAACCTGCGGAAACAAAAATATGGTCAAAATTGCTTACACGAATACTTTTGTATCAGCAGGTTCAAATTATACGACAATACCATGTAGCAAAAGGGTTTTTTGCGTATGAATCCCGCTCCAAGGACACTCCCAGAAAAATTAGGGTAGTAGTGCGATATAATGCCTAACGTTTTACCTGATAATTCCATAACGGTATACCATAGCGGTCCTCCTTAATGAACATTGGAATTACACATCGGTTTACCTTTCTCTTGCGCTGCAGGATTATGAACTATACTATTCAAACCAGCGTCGAAAAATATTGTGAATATACTCTGGCTGCATCAACACTCAGGGAAACGGCAACTCATATGTCAACGGTAATGTTCATAGACCACCTCCAAAACCCCATCCCATTCGATTCATCATCGAAAAATACGTTACGAGCGTGAAGGATACAGAACATAACCACTACAACAGAACAATGGAAATTGACTAGGCAATTGGCACTACGTGAGGAGTCAAAATAACGAGAGGTTGGAGTGGGATCGGGGGCAATGCGAGAGATAAGAGCAGGCTGGTAAGAGACGATAACTTCCGTTATATAGTCCCGAGAGTTCTTTCAAGTAGCATAATTTGCCTCACTATCGTCCTATTTGAATGAGATCCAAGGCTCTGCTCGCGAGAATGTCTAACCTTGATGCGAAAGGCCTGACCTCAAAAATAATGGACGACTTGGATAAGGGTAAAAAAGTGATGTCGCTATTTATAGATTTAGCAAAGGCCTTTGATACTCTGCCTCATGGGAGACTGCTTCAAAAGATGAGGGCTCTTGGCTTTCATGAATACGCTTACGACTGGGTCGAAAGTTATCTGAGTGGCCGGTCGCAATGCGTTAAAGTTAATGGCACTCTTGGAACTCTTGGAACGTATACTGAATGTAGTGCTTATGGAGTTCCTCAGGGAACGGTTTTGTGGCCCCTTCTGTTTATTGTTTATATTAACGAGTTAGGCAGGATTGGTATGGGTGGTGAGATAGTCTTGTTCGCGGATGATTCAGCTTCATATTTTGCAGCTGACAGCTGGGAGAGCGTGTTTGCCCGCGCAGAACAAGGTCTTCAAACTGTAAATAACTGGTTTATAAGAAATGGACTGACATTAAGTTTGCCTAAGACGAGTTTCTTGCCTTTTTACCTGTCAACATTGAGCATGCCGGCCAGCAACTTCAAGTTGCACCTCCATCACGTTAATTGCGACTTGAATACATGTACCGACTGTCCTGAGATATCTAGACGCTCCAGTGTGAGGTACTTAGGTATTCTCTTGGACTCCAATATGAAATGGCTGAGTCAAATTCAGTTGGTGCGTAAGAGATTGAGGAAACTTATCTACGTTTTTTCACTATTAAGAAATATTCTTACGCAGACACTCATGCGAACAATTTATTTTTCACTTGCTCAATCAGTTCTGCTCTATGGGCTGCCAGCGTGGGGTAGCGCCTACGCCTCAACCATCAATCCGGTCTTTACCTGTCAAAAGATATTGCTACGTGTTGCTACAAGTAGCAAATTTTTGGAGCACACTATCTTCAGTAAGCTTCAGATTCTCAAAGTGAGTTCTCTGGTGGAAGTGAGCAGCCTGAAGCAAGTCCTTAAGGAAGGGAGGTTTTCACTTCCTCCTCACGATGTTTTGACCAGGTTCCAGGGCCAAATCGCTCTTCCGTTTGTGCGAACAACTGCTGCGCTGAATTTTTATTTCTCCTCGGGTATACGAACGTATAATAATCTTCCTTCCAGTATAAAAGTGGAGTTGGCCGGACACCCAAAGCAAAGAAATAAAATATTAAAAGAGTGGTTTCTACAGAAGCAAAGTACCTAGGGAAAATAGAAGAATGTTTGTTTGGTTTTCATTTTGTACTCGTAGTTACTTATACGTTGGTATCTCTTTGCTCATCGATGTGTAAAATTGCTCTTCCGTTTGTAATCTTGCTACCTAATATTGGTCTCTTTATGACGGCGATTATAGAAACTACTAATATATGGATTATGAATAGGTATGTAATTTGTCAATAATTTATTATCTGTTTTCAGTTCACATATGCTGACTCGTTCTCCCTAACGCGGGCATTGCCCATTAGGGGAACTAATTTTTCATTCTACTATTGTGAATGTTGTTTCTACTGCCTTGTCTTATAAGAAAATAAAGTTTATTTCATTCATTCATTCATTCATTCAAAGTTGAAGTCGGCAGATGAAGCAGAGGTAGGGGCTGCCGTGACAAAATGGCTGCCAGCAGCCCACACGACGCAGTCATTTGGTTGAATCCATCTTGTCGAGACTTTCGAACAAAGAGGAACTTTGTGGGTAATGCATCACGATTATTCAAGGAAGTAAACGTTTTCAATGCAACTGACCCAGGAACCATTCTGCTTCACTATATTTACTGTGATTTCACTACTTTCCGTCCACAAGTAGTCAGCCCTACCTTTAACATTCGTTCTATTCGGCTCTGCATCAAAAACACCTGGATGATGATACCAAACACTACGTAATTGCTATGAAACTGCCAAAACTTCGTTGTTGACACATTTTTTTGAACCATTTATTGACCATTACAACCGTTAGTTTCGTCCAATCGGACTGCCGAGCAGGGTGGCACAACGAAATAGGCAATTAAATTTCCCATCGAGCGAAAATGATTAACAACGTGGTAATCGTTTCCTGGGCGGCGAACGGGCATGGGAGATGTGAAATCCGTACAGCGCCAAAGTTGGCGGGAGGGGGGTGTGCAAAAAAGTTCTCTGACTACAGGAATATTACTCAGAGTAGATAGTAATAAATCAAAAATCGTGTCACATAACGGTATTATAAATCATCTTCGTACTGACTGCTTCATGATGGCAGTGGTATAAGTGGAAGCACTTCAATAAATTCCGAAACCATTTCCCACGTAAAACGTTAGCTCATGCTGCACTAAGTTCAAATGAACTGATTGGATGGTTGGTTCTGATGTAGTTGTGCCCGCCGACTAGGCAACTCGATGAGACGAGACCCATAGTTGCTATGGGTTGAAAAGTGGGTTAACAAATTAGCCAAAAACGAACTTTCGACCGTTTTATTGCAACTACCTCGTGTTTGGTATCGTTTCTTAGGTATTTGTCGATGCTGAGTCAGTAAGACTGCGACTACATGGATACCGGCGACACGAAGGTTGATATAAAGAGGTGAATTCCACCACTGGAAAGAACTCTCAGGACAATAAAACGAGTTATCGTTTCCCCACGGTCTGCCCTTATTACCCGCGCTGCCCCCCGTTTTAGTTCGACTCTTCACGTCGTACCAATTACGTAACGTCGCCCAAAAAATGTTAATTTTCGTCGTTCCGTTAGGGTCGGGGCGTGACGTTTCGAATCTGTTTCTAGTATTGTGCAACGTTGGTTTGAATAGGGTAGGTCCCAATCATGTGCATCGGCGCAAGAGAATAATAAATCGTTGTGTAACGATTCGGTGAGTTTAATATGTTGATTTTGTAATACCAACTTCGCTTCAATTATTTCTTACGCCTGGGAGGTTGTTCAAGTGGAAATGAATTTACAAGATTTGATTTTATCTTCAGTTGAATTTCTTCGACGGATTTAGATTACATTTGTTTACGAGTTCTATTCTATTTTTCATCTTTTGAAATTATGATCGTTTTCCATGCTTAGCTCCGCTAGAAACTAATAACCATTTTACTTTTATTCTGGATAATGCGAGTTACATTGAGTGTGAGTTTTATCAAAAAGCGTTTACTCTTCTCAGAGCGTCTAAAAAAATCAGTGAACATCGTTCTAGCCATCAGCTGAGAATTAAAGATCAAAGTATTTTGAATTTCCAAACGCAGGTTTTACTGCTTTTACTACTGCAAAAAACAATTAGTGAAACTGTTTTCATAGTGTGCGAATGGAACGTAGGTCCTTTGGTATTTCACGGGACTCTGACAGATAAGGGCATTCTGGTAAGTTGAGGAACATTTTAATTTCTTATTAATTTCACGAACAGCCTCAATGAGAAATATAACATATACGGAACTTCATAATGCTCAGTTGAAATAAAAAAAGAAAACAAGTATTTATGAATGAATTTCAACAAACGGTAAACAAATTAGATGTTTAATGATTTTTTTAAAAATGAAGGAACCAAAAGTCTTTAATTGCTTCTACGCTCAACGAAAACGAGAGAGTTTTCTTCAATGAATCTCAACGTGCGGATCCTTGAAACGCGTAATAACGAGATCCTCCCTCTTGTCAACTGCTGAATAGAACCTGAACTGCTAGGTGTGGGCCCAGTACTAGTTTTCTAGGGCGGCTGGATGCGGATTTCTGAGGGAGAGGGTGTTCGAGGTCAAAGGTATAAATTAGGAATATGTGATGAAGAGCAGGGGCCGTGAAACCGGTTAGTGGAAGCCTTTTGGAACGAAGTACCGCCCTACGACCTGAACGAACCCTTTTGCTTTTTTCGAACAAGTGGTTCTAGTCGGACAGTCAGTTCTAGTTGTTCATAGGGAAAGGGCAGTTCGACTCAGCGTTCCCTCGATAACTACTTTGCTACTAGAAACGGCAACCCCGCACTTTGCAATTTTGTGAGTTTATTGGTTTTGGTTGTTGTAATTTATTGACAGAATACGATGCACATTCGGAGTGCGCTAGAACAGGCGATTGCCCGTTTCGTTGACTTGAACTCAGTTTTTGTAACGTTTGTAAATGCCGGTCATCGTTATCGTAATGTGCTTTTAACACGAGCTTTTTATCTGCGTCAACGGCCGTATTTTGCGCGTTTTTACTTCCCTTGGCTCTACGAAGTAGAAAGGAAAGTTATGTAATCAGCTGAAAAAAAAATTTTGAGTTCTCTTCAGATCTTTACGTTTCAGACCCCCCTGAGTCCGAAAAACACTATTTGGGAAAAGGGTCTGTGTGTATGTGTGTCTGTGAACGATTTTTAGAGAAAACGACCGTATCAAATCCACTCAAACTAGATATCTAGCCTGGAGATTACCATGGAACGCCAAAATAAGGGTATGAACAAAATCCACCGAAAGTTAACTATAGTTATCATAGTGATCAAAACACAAAATATTTTTTTTCTCAAAAACAGATCTAACGATTTTGATTAAATTTTTTATATTGGTAGCTCCCAATATGGCAACTATACCATAAAATTCCCATTTATGGAAAAATGACGAGAGCAGCACAATAAATTATCAAAATTTTCGACGAAAAGCGTTTTTAGCGCGATTTTTTTCTTATAACCTCCGCTGGAATGTTAGTAGAATGTTAAACAAAATTGGTATTGTAATGCAATCCAATACCTAATGGGTGAGTGTTTAAAAACGCTCATGAGATACATGGGGCTCACTCCAGAAATTCCTGAATTTCAACTACTGTCGTTTCGCTTACTACCAGTTTTAACAGTTATTACCCAATAGCTCTGCAAAAGTAATTACTATCCTTCTTCGAAAAATTCGTGTTTACAGCCTCATTAATTATCTATGTACCAATTGCTCAATAAAGGTCCTGGAATAAGTTCGAGCAGCACAATAAATTCCAGAACAGTAGGCGCTACCGTTTCCTGCAGCTGTGACGTGTTGTTTGACCAAGTTCAAAGACCATGTACAAAGTGAATTGACGTAGAGCTAAGTAAAGTTGTGTGTTGCAACGCACCAGATATTTCTACAGACACCAGTTAAATGGCTTTCTCGCGTCGTATCTAAAATATGCGGTGAACATAACCTCGCTCAGTCGCACTTGCATTCTGCGATAAGCCTACCCTACGAATTCGTTCAATTTATACAAAACATGGTGGTTCATCTGGTGGCGCGGAAAGTTCCAGAGTTTATGCAACTTACGCCACAACCATTATTGAGTCTTCAGTACACAGGTGATGAATGCCAACAAGTATTATTCAGAAGGATCGTGCTCAACACTTTTGAAATATCCGGTGAAAACTGTGAGAAATGGTGGTATTAAATTCCAAAATTTCTAGGGTTGCTCCTAACTATCTTATGAACGTTAGTACTTCTTACCGTATGGATGGTTTATTGTACCATCAATCTCATTCTTCTAAAACCCCTAATATCATCTGTATAGGATTTACCAGGATAAAACTGCGCTCAATTTATCGCGCTGATTTCGCTATTTGAAACTGCTCATACAAAAATATTAATCTGGATCGTTATAGCCGTGTTTGAGAAGAACGGTTTTGGTCACTATGGTAACTATAGTGAACGTACCTTTCATGGTGTTGTGCTGGATAAATATGAGAGAAAAACGCAGGCCACATTCCTAAATGGCGTCAGTAGCCTTTGAAATGTAGAAATATAAAAGAACGTTATGAAACTGCGACTAATTACACAATGGCATGATTTCGACGTATCCTGTTCAACCCAACGTCGTACAATACTGGTAAACGATATCAAAGTCCTGGCTACAACGGAACGACGACAATTGGTAAAGGTTGTATAAAACATTTTTCTGGCGTACTATTCAGAACGAAAAATAAATCAAAACTAAAAAGTTTCAGCGGAGTACGTAACTGTCTTTCGTACGACGCAGAGCTAAGGAATGATGGACAAAAAGGCGCGTGCCAAAGCCCCGCAGTCTCGAACTTTCCGTTTCTCAAACCATAATTGCCTTCCAAACACGCCTCTATTCGTACTACGATACGATAACCCAGAAGAGCGCATTTCGGCGCGTAAAACCCGCGGGATATTGAAAAATGCGTGTGAGGGGCTTGAGGGTTGACCGCATTTCCGACATCAACGACAATGTAGATCGAAAAGATTCCCTTTTGGCATTTCTCGTGACGGGCTCGTTGAATATTATTTATTAAATATCCATTGCGTCATTTATTTAACTGTCAACGCAATTTTTTTTTCGAGATTCGTGTTCGCCGTTACGTTCAAAATACTGTAAGTCGAAGAGTCGATAGTAATATGCTTTATGCTCGTGAAGATTGTGGTCGTGTAACCAGAGGTACGGTATTCCCCTGGCGTCTGCCACAACGCGGTAACATCTTAAAACTTCTGTTGTGTTGCGGTGGGGTGAGAACTGGCCATGCGACAACAAACCTGCGATACCTTTGGCGGGTCTGTGATTGCTCAACGACTGCCTTGTCTCACACAATTAACAAAAAAAATTATTAGGTAATTCATACACCACGAGCAGGGCCGCACTTTTATGTAAATGAGTCGCCGTACGGTCACGCGTAAACAAAAACGAACCGACTCTAGTCCCTCAAGCCATTGACAAAAAATTCCGTAAAATAAATATAAAGAAAAAGAGAGGTAAACACGTGTTATTCCCGTCATGTCGTAATATATCGTGATGAAAGACGTTCAACGAAAAGGTTTCCTAACGAATTTCAAAAAACGACTCTGTTTTTTCCAGATGAGATTCGTTGTTCGTAATTACCGAGTGAGGTTTATTATTACAATTCCACTACTTGAAAGCCTTAAAGCAATCATTCGTTTTCCCGACCTTCATTCTTCCGCGAAACGACTCCCCGTTTAATTCCAACTCACGACCTTTGAACAGGTTTCTCGTGGAGTTATTCCGCACAAAGCGTTTTTTAATAATGTCCAAGGACAGGCCTCGCGACAGTTCGTAACTCGAAAACGGTACATATTTGCTCCACATATATTGTTGGGAGCATGAAACTGAAAAAGAAATGAACGTGGCGAGCGTGAGTGAGGACTGAATTATACTTGACGGAATAGCGACATCCGGTTGAGTATGAGCATATAAACGCCCACTGGGGACTCTCAATACATGTGAAACTGGTTGTTGGATACTAAGTGGGGAGAAGAGAAGGACAGAGAGAGAGAGAGAGAGAGAGAGAGAGAGAGAGAGAGAGAGAGAGAATGAATGAAAACGTCTTTATTTATACATCTGGCGAGGTTTGGCCATATTTGGCCATTCTTCCACCTAACCAGAAATATTGTGTACATATAAATTTTTGTTTGATTCAGGCGCCGTTGGTGGCAAGCTTACATTTCTGCAATAAACAAAATAAAGAGAGAGAGAGAGAGAGAGAGAGAGAGAGAGAGAGAGAGAGAGAGAGAGAGAGAGAGAGAGAGAGAGAGAGAGAGAGAGAGAGAGTTGAGTTGGTCGAAGCACGAGCTGAGAGACGAATCGTTGGGAGAACTAGGAGACGACTGTATAGGGAGAGCGGAAGGATGACTGACTCGAAAGGAGCTGTCTGTTGAGAAGAAGAATCTAAAACTGAGGGGTGGGAAAGATAGATGGGATAGTCCAGGACAGGAGGGAATCCGTTGTCGATTGGAATTAACTGAAGATGTGGACTTCCCATAGGTTACAAAAGGGGCATGAGGACGAAGGTGTTTGAGCAAAGTGCGGTGTCGGGCTAGTGTCGTCATTTTGGAGGTCAAAGCTCGAGTCAATTCGGCCTGCCAAACATGTACAATACATATAATTATTCTACCTTTCCTCAATCCTTCGAAGCGGAAATAAAAGTTATGTAGTTCGATACTGTATTCAACCTGAAAATCAATATTGGACACGTAAGGGAGCTTATGAGTCACATCAGTACAAAACTAATCGAAATACCCAATTGTCCTGTAGGTTGTAATGTGTGCAGAATCTGTATGGACAAGTGTACGTGTGTAACCGTTGTGAGTGCAATCCAATTAATATAAACAACACACACGCAGACCATTTTTTCAAATAACAGGCCTTGAAACGTTTTGAAAATGTTTATCCGTTTTACTACGTTGAGCTAAGGGAAGTAAAAACACTGCAAATTATGGTTGCGACCTGTCGTATTCAATCGAACGTCGACAAATACCGGTAAACGGTAGGAACTTGACCTGACTACAACAGAACGACGGAAATTGACAGTCTTTAGGCGAAGCTAGGCGATTGGCACGCCATGACGAGTCGAACTGATGGGAGTGCGACGGGAGGCTGTGAGAGAAATGAGTGCAAGCAGGGATGGAAACGATAACTTTCTCTGCTGTTCAGCGTTTCACTGTTTTACATCTGGACGCAGTCTTACGCCTCTGAGACTCGTCTTATTCCATTCAACATATTTTTTAAAAAACCCTCAGAAACGATCCCAAATGGGACGTAATTGAAATAAAACTGCCAAAATTTCATTTTTGGCTGATTTTTTAAACCATTTATCACCCATAACAACCACGACTTTCGTCCGATCGGATTGCCGAGTAGGCGAGCACAATTAGATACCGAACGGACTTTTTGTGCGGTAGAACGGGTGTTTAGACCACGTTAAAGGCAAAATATTGGCATGAGGGATGATGGCAGACGAGCATCGCCATGCCCTGACTCGTTTTGTGTTATGAGGGGGGGGGGGGTGAAGGTGTATTGGTATATTATTCAAAGTGAACGAAATACCAAAACTAGCTCACTCGTGAAACGCACACCAGACGTAGTAACCAAAGTTTTTTACTTTCCTTGGCTCTACGAAGTAGAAAGGAAAGTTATGTAATAGGCTGAAAAAAACAATTTGAGTTCTCTTCAGATCTTTACGTTTCAGACCCTCCTGAGTCCGAAAAACACTATTTGGGAAAATGGTCTGTGTGTGTGTCTGTGAACGATTTTTAGAGAAAACCACCGTACCAAATCAGCTCAAACTTCATATCTCGCTCGCAGGTTACCATGAGACGCCAAAATAGGGGTATGAACAAAATACACTGAAATTTAACTATAGTTATCATAGTGATCAAAACACCAAATATTTTTTTCTCAAAAACGGCTATAACGATTTTGATTAAATTTTTTATATTGGTAGCTCTCAATATGGCAATTATACCATAAAATTCCCATTTGTGGAAAAATGACGAGAGCAGCACAATAAATTATCAAAACTTTTGACGAAATCGATTTTAGCGCGGTTTCTAGAGAAAACCACCGTACCAAATCAGCTGAAACTTGATGTCTAGCCTACAGGTTACCATGGGACGCAAAAATAAGGGTTTGGGCAAAACCCACCGAAAGTTAACTATAGTTATCATAGTGATCAAACACCAAATTTTTTTTCTCAAAAACGGCTCTAACGATTTTGATTAAATTTTTTATATAGATAGCTCTAAATAAGGTACTATACCATAGAATTCCCATCTGTGGGGAAATGACGAGAGCAGCGCAATAAATTATCGAAATTGTCGATGAAAAGCGTTTTTGCCGTGGTTTTCCTTATAAACTCCGCTGGAATGTTAGTTGAATGTTAAAGAAAATGGGTATTGTAGTCCAATCCAGTACCTATACGGTGAGTGTTTAAAAACGCTCATGAGATAGGAGGGGCTCACTCCAGAAATTCCTGAATTTCAACTACCGCCGTTTCGCTTAATACCATGAATGAATTGATTAAATAGAATTAGCCATTTACAAAGTGAATTGACAATGATTTTCGCTTATAAACTCCGCTGGAATGTTAGAAAGTGAATTGATGTAGAGCTAAGGAAAGTTGTGTGTTGCAACGCACCAGTTTTTATTCAGCAGGCCTCAAAGCGTGAAGTCCTCGTTCTGTAAACGATTGCCATACTTTTTTTAGTCCTTGAGACGCGGACATTAAAAGCGGGTTGGAAATGGTACACTTTTAACTTTCTTATTGAAATTGACCGGAAAGTAGAAGGACGATTGCGATATAAATTTGTATCAGCGGTAAAGGTTTGCGGAGCTGTCCGATGCAACGATGAGAAATATTTTGGGGAGCAGTCTGCTCATGAGAAATTGACTGGAAGAAGCGGTCACTCCGACGTCACGTCACGACCAGCAGCCTCTCAGTGCGACACCGAGCGTATCGACGTGGACGAGTTGACGTGATTATTTTATTCATTCAATCGCCCCTGGAATAGCTCCTGGACGATATTTACCGCTACAGCGCCCGATCGCCCTTCCGAAGATCGGCAATAAGATATTCATAAGCCGTCGGGGTCCACGGGTTCCTTGTTCGTCATTTCACTTCGAGGGTTTATTTATTGGAACGCTTCTAATCATTTATGTGACAACTATCAATTCGCCAATAACCACCAACTTCGGAGCGTCGTGGAGGTATCATTTTCTGAAACGTCGAACGGGTAAGTTTCTCGCGTATCAGTCGGTTGATCGTTTTGAGCAGAAGACAACGGAGATGGAAGAATATCTGTCACCACACAACGTTCCTCAGCTTTTTTATGAACCTTACGCAACTTTCCGTTTGGAAACCGGGAGCGTTGTGCGTAACACGACATATTATAAAAACTTTAATTTGCACATATCTGAAAACACAGGAAAAACACGTACAAAGTCAAGAGAAACTGCAAATCATCACCCCACGGTTTACTATCCTATTCAATCTATCGTAAAAAAATATTGAGAATATAAAGGGAATAAATAAACAATCTGGGGAACGACAATTCATTCAACAAAAACATATAGGGCAAACGACAATTTTCGTATTACACCTCCGAGACCCATCTCATTCGATTCAACATCGAAAATACCGAGATAACGATCTAAAACACAACAAATTGCAATAAAACGGCCAAAATGTCGTTGTTGATCAATTTTTTTGCCCGTAACAACCGTGAGTTGTAAAAAAAAATTTCCTGATTGAAGTATTACGCAGAATGAATAATAAACCAAAGATGTCTGGTGCGGTGCAACACACAACTTTCCTTAGCTCTACGTCAATTCACTTGTGTACATGACTTTTTCTACTTAACCAATTCATTTATCACTCACTTCATATGAACCTGGTGAAACGATACATCACGACGGCAGAAAGCGGTACCAGTTACGGAATTTATTGTGCTCCTCGTACCATTATTGAGCAATTAGTACACTGAGAATCAATGAGGCTGTAAACACGATTGTTTTGAAGAAGGATAGTAATTGCTTTTGCATAGGTATTGAGTAAAAACTTACAGACCTGGTAGTAAGCGAAAGGGGGGTAGCTGATATTACGGGATTTCTTGAGTGACCCCCATATAGCTTATGAGCATTTTTTCAACGCTCACCCTGTAGTTATTGCATTGGACTACTACTGCAATTTTTTTTAAACATTCTAGTAACATTTTAGCGGAGTTTATTAGAAAAAATTCGCGCTAAAATCGATTTTCGTCGAAACGTTCGGTAATTTATTGTGCTCCTCTCGTTATTTTCTCAGAAATGGGAATTTCGTGGTATTCTTGTCTTATTGAAAGCTGTCCATATGAAAAATTTAATCAAAATCGTTGTAGCCAATTTTGAGAAAACAAATATTTGGTGTTTTGATCACTATGATAGCTATAGTTAAATTTCTATGGATTTCGCTCATACCGTTATTTGGGCGTTCCATGATAACGTGTGGGCTAGGTGTCAAGTTTGAGCTGATTTGGTTCAATCGTTCGTCTCTACAAATCGCTCACACGCGCATTTTTTCTTTTTTCAAAGCTCTCCGTTAAAGTGGACGGTAGCATTCGAAAAAACCCTGCAAATTATTACACAACGGTTTATTATTCGGATAAATAGCTTGACCTAGCATTAATGCTCCGAGACCCATCCCGTTCGATCCAGCATCGAAGAATAGTTGCCAGTCCAGCAGGCGAGCGGTTTCGTTGAGACGGGCGGGAGGGAGGGAGTTCAAACGATGAAACGTTGACTTCCTCTGTAGTTCCCACGTTGTACTGCGTTTCGTTAATTTTTTTAACCATTTTTTGCCCATAACAATCATGGGCTTCGTCCGATCGGATTGCCAAGATGGCGGGCACAACTAGATACCAAATTGAATTCTTGTGCGAAAGAACGAATTTTTTGGACCACGTTAAAGGCAGAAAACGGCCCGGACGGCGGACAGGGAGCGGGGGATGGCAGACGGCGGACGGACATTGCAAATTTGGAATCTCCATGTCTTGAAACGTAAAGTATCAAATTTTGTGGGGGGGTTGTAAAAAACTTTTCATGACCGAAAACATAAGGTTATTATTCAGAATGAATAATAAACCAAAATAAATAATAAGTAAGGGAATGAAGAGGGCTCCCAGATCTCTAGTGATAGAAAGATTGGGACGGGGAAGGAAGGAAGGGTAAGAGGATGTTCCACGGTAGAACGATCACCAGTTAAGGTACGACCCGAGCAACACGCGGGTAGTGATACCACAGAGAACGCCCGCTGAAGATCCGTCCTGTCGTATTTGCGCTTCGTGGCCCGCTTGGACATCCAGATCACTGGAGACTGGTCGGAACCAATGGCGGCGATGTCAGGCCTCAGTCCATCTCCAGACACAACCCAGTAGTGCCGCTCTCTCTCCGCATCTCAGCCCTTAGATGGCAATGCACCAGCAACCTGCTTGCAGACCGTGTCATGACGCGTTTTAGTGTCTTTTGGACTCAGTAGGGTCTGAAACGTAAAAATCCGTAGAGAACTCAAACAAAAAGCCGATTACATAACTCTCCTCTCTTCTTTGTAGAGCAAAGGAAAGTAAAAACCAGCTCGGTCGTTCTTGTAGTTCACCTGAAAATTGACCTACAAAAATACACACAGACTGTGCGCCGAAATTAATTTTTTGTTTTAGGTGCAATCCTTACTCTTCGAGTAGCTGAAGGTAAAGTGGGTCGCTTCGCTCCACTTTTGGTTGTCTTTCCCTTCTTAGAGCTAGTAGATCGTCGTCGCTCCTTCGCCACCAAGTACAAAAGCCTCTCTCACAAAGAAGTGCGTGAGAAACAAAACACCCCCGAAGGCGTCACTCTCTGAATCACTTTTCTTTCTCTTTTATTGGAAAACGAAGCGGAAAAAGCCGGTCGAGTTTTATTTTTTCTTTTCCCTACGCGTTACCCTTTTTCGCGCCTCATCGAACGAGTCGCTCGATGAAAACAACTTGTCGGCAGGTGGAGGGGAAGGTGCGTGTGTGTGCGAGTGAGAGAAGGGTAAGATGAGAGTTGGAAAAAAAGCGAAAATAAGAAAAAAAAGGAGGTTTGGGAGAGGGGGAAAAGCGGGAATAAAACCTTCATCCTGGTAGTTTTCAGTTAGGTAAAAGGATTTCTCATTCGCCTCGAAGCGGAGGAGTTGTGGCACTTATCGATCGCTTCTCGCCCTTAAAGTGATGAAACGCCGTTCTCTCCTCCATTTCTAACAATTCTACCTCCCGCACTCGCCTCTTTGCACCACCCTCCCTTTCACCGTCGTCCCCCCCCCCTTCAACCCCCGCCATCCGTGGGGTTTTCCATCTTAATTCTCCGCCCCTCCGGCTCTCGAAACCCTTTTACCGCCCTCACCCATTTCAAGAGCCAAGTCGATATCGCTGCCATTTTATTCAAAACTAGACGCTTCGCCTTTGCTACCCCCCGGGCACTACTACCGCCGACCAATCGCCCTCACGAAGCGCACCACACGCACATTTCTTCTTCCCTCGTCGTCTCCCTCATAAACCCATTTGGTGGGTTAGTGGAGACCCATGCGGGCACCGCCAGGACGTTCGAACGCCCGCGTGTCTTCCGGAAACCCAACTTCACTCCCTTCGACGGCTAACCGCTAATCAGAGTCCACCCTCCGGCGACGCTCCTGACTGAACGCCTGGTGAATACCTCTTGGATCACGTTTCGGCGGTGGGAAGAAACTGGGAAAAGGGCATTTTTCTGGGTCTATAAGCGTTGCTTCCAACTTGAAGACAGGAATGCCCCTCACCCGCCGAACACATTACTTTCTTCAGCTTTACGATATAGGAGGAGTTATGTGATCAGTTGAAAAAGGCCCAGTTTCCTCAGACCCGCAAATTCAGCGTTTGTACCAACTCAACTCAATACGTGAATCACTTAACGCGTTACCCGCAACCCGGAAGGAGTGCGTTCACTGCAGCAGGATTTATTGGGTTGCTTCTACTGTTTCACGAAGATGATTAACATTCAGCCTCTTGAAACTGCCAACACGATCAGGGAAACTTCGTGCTTACTGTTCGTGCTTAGGGAAAGCGCTATTAAATATCTAGTTCGGCGCACCACAAAAGTTTCCTCCACCACCACACATTCTTTGCTGCTCCAGCTCTCGTTCAGCATGTCCATGCAACCCTTTAGAACGAGTCTCAGAATATCGCTATTTAGGAGTGATTATGGACCCCTCTTTAACTTGGAAGCTACACATCAATTACCTATGTTCAAAAGTGCAAAAATTCTTTCATATATTTTATCACATTCGGCCCGTATTTTCTCGTGACAAGATGAAATAAAAATATCTGGTGCGTTGCAACACACAACTTTCCTTAGCTCTACGTCAATTCACTTTGTACATAGCTAATTCTATTTAATCAATTCATTTATCAGTCAGTTCATTTGAACTTGGTCAAACAACGCTTTACGGCAGCAGAAAGCGGTAGCGCTTACAGTTCCGGAATTTATTGTGCTGCTCGTACTCATTGCAGGACCAATATTGAGCAATTGGTACACAGATAACTAATGTGGCTGTAAACACGATTTTTTAAAAAAAGGATAGTAATTACTTTTGCAGAGTTATTGGAAAATAACTGTTAGAACTGGTAGTAAGCGAAACGGCAGTAGTTGAAATTCAGGAATTTCTGGAGTGAGCCCCATGTATCTCATGAGCGTTTTTAAACACTCACCCTTTAGGTATTGGATTGGACTACAATACCAATTTTTTACAGCATCCAACAAGAATTCCAGCGGAGTTTATAAGGAAAAAACTGCGCGAAAAAAGCTTTTGGTCGAAAATTTTGATAATTTATTGTGCTGCTCTCGTCATTTTCCCGCGAATGAGAATTTTATGGTATAATTGCCTTATTGATAGCTATCAATATAAAAAATGTAATTAAAATCGTTAGAGCCGTTTTTGAGAAAAAAAATTTGGTGTTTTGATCACTATGACGACTATAGTTAACTTTCGATGGATTTTGCCCATACCCTCATTATTGCGTCCCATGGTAACCTGTAGGCTAGACATCAAGTTTCAGCTGATTTGGTACGGTGGTTTTCTCTAAAAACTGCGCTAAAATCGATTTCGTCGAAAGTTTTGGTAATTTATTGTGCTTCTCTAGTCATTTTCCCACGAATGGAAATTTTATGGTATAATTGCCTTATTAAGAGCTGTCAATATAAACAATATAATCAAAATCGTTAGAGTCGTTTTTGAGAAAAAAAATATTTGGTGTTTTGATCACTATGATAACTATAGTTAAATTTCGGTAAATTTTGTTCATACCCTTATTTTGGCGTCCTATGATGACCCGCGGGCGAGATATGAAGTTTGAGCTGATTTGGTACGGTGGTTTTCTCTAAAAATCGTTTACACACACACAGACCATTTTCCCAAATAGTGTTTTTCGGACTCAGGGGGGTCCGAAACGTAAAGATCTGAAGAGAACTCAAAATTTTTTTTTCAGCCGATTACATAACTTTCCTTTCTACTTCGTAGAGCAAGGAAAGTAAAAAATATATCTATCTCTAGTTCAGTCCATTATGCAGTACGGAGTGATTGTCTGGGGTGGCACTTATCACGCTCATATTGACCGGCTAACCAGAATCCAAAAAGGGATATTGAAAATTTTGTTGGGCAGACCTAGACGTTACTCGAGCGAACTAGTATTTCGCGAAGCGAAAGTGTTTACCTTGCGTCAACTGTTGATAAGAAGCCTTCTTATTCACCTGCATAGAAATTCATTTATACTGGATGCACCTCTCTCCCACTCTTACTCTACCAGATTTGTACATCGTACAATACATACATACATTTGTGTGTACGTCGTCAACCCCAGACACACCTTATCGCTAACCAAAATAAGTCCACATTACCTCATTCATGTAATTTTTAATGCATCTCCAGTTGAGGTTAAAAACTTCAGGGCCCTATCCGGGAATAGTTTTAAGAAGGTAGTGAGTACATGGCTTTTAAACTTAGGAACGCAGCAATCTAATGAGATTCTCAAAAGTATGTACGCATAAGCCCCCCCCCCCTTCAGTTTTCCTCATTTATTCAATGTATTTCGGTTTCTTGAAAGTTAGTGAATCGATGCATAAACTGACCAATGTGGCCAGATCTCCGTATGCGATGCGGATGCGGATTGTTGTTCGGCGCTGAAACGCAGAGTCTGATTATTTTTCTGTATAATAATTAACCTTAGATTATTTATTCTTATTGTGAGGCAGCACTCTTGCACGTCGCCACGGGCTCCTGCCTAATGGGGTGCAATTATTATTCGCAGTAGCACCCTTTTGACATATTCTTTCATTTATTATAATTTTGCAAGAAGTTGTGTGTATGTTGTTCAATTTAAAAAAAAAAGAAAAAAAAAAGCTCCTCACACAATTTATTTTTACTTTCCAGAGCATTACGGAACAGGGAAGAAGGTTACGAAATCGGCTTAGTACGTCCATGCTTAATCATGTCCTTCGTCGTTTAATGCATAAATTTGTTAAAGTTAACGTGCTTGTTTGGTGAGTTCGAATCCTCTGGGTGATGAGATACTGCGGGCGCGCGCTTTCGATGTAAAGACATCATCGTCTGGCCATTAAGTCAGTGGTGGAGTCAGTCAGTTGGTCGTGGTCTTTATATAGGAAGAGGAAGGTTAACGGGATGGTGTAGTGTCGTAGACCTGCTGGGTGGGGGGGGGGGGAGGAAGGAGGTCTATAAATTCGTCAGTTGGTTGTTTTCGTTTGATTTTCTTTGTTTATAGATTTCCATGTTTTCTAATATGTTCAGTTTACGTCCTTTGTATCGTTTATGTGGTAATATGGTGCAGTCCTGTATTTTGGTAGGTTCGTGCCCAGTTGTCTTGAGGTGGTTGGCAAAATTTGAATCGTCTTTGTTCCTGTTATGAGATTTAATGCGTTCTGAATATTTGGTCAGCATTTTTCGTCCTGTTTGTCCGTTTGCGCGTTTTTACACGTAGTAGTTACTTCACATACCCCACTTTGGTCGAGTGGGTCTGCTTTTTCAGTCTTTGCAGTTAGTTCGGTTCTAAGTGTGTACGTAATACAATTTGTATGCCTTCCTTTCGGAAGATGTTAGTTGTTCCGCGTATTTTTTGTCCTGTGAATGCGCAGCGTCTTGTCAAACTCCGCGTATTTTGGGTTTTTGGAGTCTTGATAATTGTTTTTTTGGCGTAACCATTATTTTGTGCGATAGTTTTGATAGTGTCAAGTTCTTTTTTGTAATTTTGTTCGGGTAGTGGGATAGTTTGATGTATGTATAGTGTATGGTCGTGTCGGTAGCAGTAAGTTTTCTAAAAATGTACTGTAGTTCGTCGTCAGTCCGTTTGATTTTTCGGTCCAAGTCCTTACCATTCCGCAGATTTCCCTTCGAACTTAATACGTCCATGCTTAATCATGTCCTCCGTCGTTTAACGCATACATTTGTTATTGCGCACGTCGGCGTTAATAAATAAATGTACCTCTCCGATGACATGGATCCTTATTTCGGCCACTCGTGGGCGCGTAGATATGTAAACAGCGGATCGAAAAAATTACTGTGACTCGCGTTTTCAACTTATTACTTACACCGTTCCATAGGTCTACACAGATCCCTCTTCAGTTGCTCGGCGGGGTCTTCGCGCGTTTTGGCTCGTAATTTCAAAATTTCGATGAATCGAAAGGTGAACCCGAGGGGAGCTGTGGAGTAACGGGTTCTTCCGGTGAGGAGGATGAGTTATTCCTACGCGTTCAACGAATGTCTCGCTCTGCCCAAGGACTGCCACTCGAGAACGCGTATTGCACCCAAGCTCCCTTCCAGGGGTTAAGTTTTGTACTAAATAAAAATGAACAGCACCGAACATACGAGGTATAGAAGGACGACCAGAAAAAGATGACTTTCACGACAGTTATTAGGCAACGACGAGAAGAGAAACAGACGATTCGCTAGTCGGACGTAGAGGTGGTACCTGGAGGTCATTGTGGCTTTGTCAATTGAGAAACTTAACGGTGGCTTTTATTAATTTAGGCGCTCTTTGGATTTATCATTTATAAGTGTGGGATGTTCAATACGACTGCTAAGATGCGTTCTGAAAACGTTTATTATCAATTAGAAACATGAATCACAAATCAGGAAGTACAAGCGAGGTGTGTGTGATAATTACTATCCGAATAATTAATTCGGAATGACGCACGTGAAAACGAATCGAAACTAACTAGCCGTTTACTATGACATGATCCCACGAGCCGTCGGGTTCGCACTGAAGGTGCACGCGAGATGAACGGATCTTATCAACTATCTAACTATCATATCAACAACGTTAGCGGTGCGAAGGTGTATGCGGTGTAGACTCAATAAAACTTGTTTTATATCCCCCCTCCTTCCGGAAGTGGGACTAATTTCGACGCATGAAACATGTTGGACTCCTATTTCTATGTCCAGTGGCGAGTTCAAATATCTGGTGCGTAGCAACAGACTACTTTCCGCCACCTCCGTTCAAACGTCACCTAGATATGCGGGCGCTATATCTTCGTTCAACGCATTTCTACAGAAACATTTATGGAGAACAAAATGAAGGGACTAATTAGCTGAGAGTACTCCGTAAATTTGATTGAAATCGTTAGAGTCGTTTCTGAGAAAATTGGAATTCCGATAAATTAATATTCGACAAATCTCCTTTTCTGAGTTAACTTGGCTTATATCTCCGTTCAACATATATATATATATACAGAAATAATTATGGAGAACGAAATGTTGGTATGGGTGACTAAAAGACACTTCATCAGGATTTATCACATCTGGTGAAGAAGCTACCCTGGAATTTACGGAAATGTTCGAAAAAACGTTATTTTCGACGCATTTTGATTTTTATCTCTGTTCAATGGACTGTCAGAGCAACATTTATTCAGAACAATATGTAGGTATCAACTATTTGAAAACATCCTGTGAGTTTGGTGAAAATCGCTGAAGCCGTTTTGCCAAAAAGCGTACAAAACCTATTTTTGCTTCATGGGCCTGTATCTCCGTTCACCGTTTCATGGAGATATGTATGGAGAAGACAAGTTAGGTATTGATTAGTAGAAGATAATTTGAAAGTTTAATCAAAATCGTTAGAGTTGTTTTCGAGAAAAATGCGAAAAACCCTAGTTTTTGGTACATTTTCGTCCCCCCACTCCCCTTCCCACCGGCCGAAATCGTCCATAACCCTATTTTGGTGTCTACAAAAAATAACGAACAAATCAAAAAAAGAATCAGCTCAATCGGATCAGCCATTCTCCCGCAAATCGAACTACAGACACACACACACACATACACGGACCACGCGCCGAAATTAGGTTTTTTAGACTCAGTAGGGTCTGAAACGTAAAGATCTGAAGAAAACCCAATTTTTTTTTTTTTTTGAGCCGATTACTATACTTTCCTCCCCTTCGGGTAGCGGGCTTCCTTCCCTTGTTTCTGTTTATTACTTTCCGCTACCCGGAGGGAAGGAAAGTATAGTAATCGGCCCAAAAAAAAATTTGGGTTTTCTTCAGATCTTTTCGTTTCAGACCCTACTGAGTCTAAAAAACCTAATTTCGGCGCGTGGTCCGTGTGTGTGTCAGAGGGGTTTTGTAGAAGAGCGAACATATTGGTGACCAGCGACGAAGATGCCCTACAACGAGGAAGTGACTCTGTACGTACAACAGGCTAATGAAATTATCATGATAACTACCGTTGGTATTCGCGGATCGTGGTCACAGACACATACATACAGATCATTTTAGAAAGAATGGGATAAGACATGCCGGATCAGAGTTTTAGGAGCTCTGCGAGGATAAGGCACTCCAGGCGTTTCAGTGGAGGACAGACACATGAGATAGAACCCTGCCCAGGAAGGGTCTAAGGCAGTTGATGGGAATCATCACTGTACAATGCATAATGAACAAGCATATGTAAAATATGTTATTGAGTATAGCGAAACGTGAACGTACGCACATGGGCACGGGCGTGGAGGGTTGCAGAGCCCACCATGCTCCGGTCAACCTCCCAAAAACCTGCCCGTATGTCAGCATTGGGAACAAGTACGTTCGCTTCTGCTGTGGCTTTATTGGGGCCTTGGCTACTCTCCGAAGATAATCACCAAGGTCCACGCAGCCGGTCATCCCCGATCCACACATGCCAAGCTGCCATACAAACATTGACAACGATCTTTAGGCCCTGCTTCGTATCGGCAAAGAGGACAGCATCATCCGCAAAGGCTAATGCGCCCACCCGCACACCAGGGGCGAGATCAAACCCTGCTTCTTGAGACAGCTTACCCAGCGCAGTAGCAGTCACAAGATAGAAGAGTATTGCCAGGTCCCTAGACATCTCCACTCCAACCTGCAAGGCACACACACAGTACTGAGAGTTCGCATGATGAGTCGCTCAGGGGCCCCCACACCAGGGAGGCAATCGGCCAAAGCCTGGTGGCTTACCGTGTCAAAAGCCTGACACACACACGCGAACTACGCGCCGAAATCAGGGTTTATGGATTCAAAAACGTAAAGATGTGAAGGAAACCCAACTTTTTTTGTTGCCACGATTACAATCCTTTAGTTACGAAAGTTAACGTACTTGTTTGGTGAGTCCGTCTTCTCTGGCTGGTCAGATACGGTGGGCGAGCGCTTTGAATGTAAAGAAATCAGTGTCAGGCCGTGAATCATGTCGCATCACGATCTTTACATTCAAAGCGCTCGCCCACCGTATCTCACCAGCCAGAGAAGACGGACTCACCAAACAAGTACGTTAACTTAAGTACGAGGGACGTCCCAAAAGTAAGTTCCGAAGTGCTGGGAAAAATCGAACACTCAACCAATTTGAAGAAAAAAAAAATTATTCTTAAAGGTACGGATCTACTTTATTTTTCGACGTAGTCGTCATTCTGATCGATGCATTTTTGGTACCGTGGTGCCAGTTTACGTAACCCCTTGTCGTACCATTCTGCGTCATTTTGTTGGAAGAATTCCGAGACCGCGGCTTCGAGTTCGGCGTTCGTACGGAACTTTCTTCCGCCCAGGTGGACTTTGAGGAGGGGGAAAAGGAAAGAGTCACTCGGTGCAAGGTTTGGAGAGTATGGGGGGTGGGGGAAAACATCCCAATCAAGTGTTCCAAGCAAATGTTGGGTGATTTTTGCTGAATGGGGTCGCGCGTTGTCGTGGAACAGCAACACTTTTTTCTGCAACGTGCCCGGCCTTTTGCGCCTTATGGCATTTTTCAGGTCTCTGATACCTGGCAATACCTTTCGGCAATTATGCTCGTGCCTCTTTCCAGGTAATCGAGCAAAAGAACACCTCGGGAGTCCCAAAAGACAGTTGCCATCACCTTTCCAGCCGAATGTTCCACCTTCGCTTTTTTGGGGGCACTTTGGTCAAGAGCTTTCCACACCATACTCTGTTTTTTTGGTTTCGGGGGTTGAGTGGTGGAGCGGAAGAAAGTTCCGTACGAACGCCGAACTCGAAGCCGCGGTCTCGGAATTCTTCTAACAAAATGACGCACAATGGTACGACAAGGGGTTACGTAAACTGGCACCACGGTACCAAAAATGCATCGATCAGAATGACGACTACGTCGAAAAATAAAGTAGATCCGTACCTTTAAGAATAATTTTTTTTTTTTCAAATTGGTTGAGTTTTCGATTTTTCCCAGCACTTCGGAACTTACTTTTGGGACGTCCCTCGTAATTTACCTACAGACAGAAGTAACCCAATTTCTTGAATTTTGTACTTGTAATTTTCAGCCGTTCCGCCGGCTATTACGAAGCTGCACTTAAAACGAGACAATTATTTAAGATCTCAATCGCTTCTGTCCGCGTAATCAAACTGTTCCGTCAGTATCGACGAGGCGTTAATTTATTAATTGAAGGAAATACTTGTGATTCCAATGAATTAGTTTCCCCGGTGGTTTGAGAATGGTGAACTAGAGTTTATCGTATGTCAACAGACGTCGACAAAGCTCTCTACCGGCAAACGGGCTGCCCCCCCCCCCCCTCTAATGAAGAATGTAGACAAACAGTAAACGACGCCCGACGGATCATTAATCTGTCGCCTTTGGTTTGTAAACGGCACCTGCCTCCGCGTTCCGACTTGGAGCGTAATTTGATTTCCTTTGTCGCGTTTACCACGTGAGCAGTTTGCTGTTAATTAAACTGCTGCACTAACTCCACTGTCACTGGGTCGTTGAAAGGTGAAGATTTCATTCGTCAAGTGTCACGAGGACGAAAACCGTGGCATTTGACGCCGTTTGTTAAGTGACGCAATTCGGCACCGTTTCCCGATATGAAACGCAGCTTTTGTTACGTACGTTTTTTCGTTTGAAACGGAATCGTTTTTCGTCGTAACAACTGGAATCATTGAGTGGAGAATTTTTCAATTCAAGTTAAACCTTTTTTTCAATCAAAAGGGAACTAATGAAAAGTGACGGCGCAGCACGGATCATTTCGTTTACACGACGCGCGCTCAGTAAACTGAAGATGTCGAAATGTGAACGGCAGTGATGAGTTATTAATTCCAACATGTATCTGTATATTCCCAACCTCCCTCCGCCTGTCTTCCCACACCAACACTCAAGATCCTTGAAACCAAGAATTTATATACACAACACTGGCCATCCCTTGTTTGGGATGAGCCTTATTTATTTATAACATATACAGGCAGTGCCCAATTTAACAGTGAGAAACAAAAATAAAAGTAGGACAATATAAACCACAATAAATAGTACAAATCAATCAGCAGCAATCCCGAGCCAACTAATGGAGATCACAATAGCCGTCGAATTTTGGACCTAAAAGAGTCTTTCGACAACAACAGTAGGTCCTCCGAAACACCGTGCGACAACCCACTGAAGTCCTCCTGAAAGCGCACCATGGGATTATTGCGGAGATAGTTGGTCGAAGTGGAGGCATAGACATAAAAAGGCTGATGGAGTCTGGTAGCGTATGGAGGGGCGTAGAAGTTCAACTTGGAAAGCAGATACGGACAATCCAGTCGACCCGCTGTCAACCCATGCAGGAGAAGCAAGTCCGCCTCACGTCGCCGACTCTCCATAGAGGACATGTCTTCCCTCCTGAGCGCCACTGCGTAGGAAAATTCCTCCCACCTATCGCCTCTCCTATAGGACACATAGCGCAGGAAGTGGCGCTGAACACGCTCCAAGGTATTCTTGGCACTGGTATACCACGGTGACCACACAAGGGAGGAAAACTCGAGAGGTGTACGGACAAGAGAGGTGAATAGCATCTTAAGGGCGTTTGGATCCTTGAAATCCCTAGTATTTCTTTTGAGAAAGCCCCGTTTTCTCATTGCTCCCGAGCATATTTCACCAATATGGGCCGAAAACGTAAAATCTGAACCGATCAAAACTCTGACATCCCGCACCAGGGTTTCACGCTGGAGCAGCGCCCCTCCTATCGAGTAGTCATGCTGTAGGCTGGATACACCTCGACGGAAAGTGACCACTGAGCACTTATCAATACTCAGTTCAAGCTCATTCTTCAAACACCATTCGTGCAAGGCTGTAAGAGCATTCTGAAGAACCAAACGATCACTCATTGAGACCACTCTCGAAAAAATCTTCAAATCATCAGCGAATAACAGATGATTCACAGTCCCCTCAAACAGTTTACTCACGTCATCAATGAAGATGAGAACTAGTAAAGGGTCCAAATGTGATCCCTGGGGCACACCCGATGAGGCGATGAACGAATTAGAGACTATGTCCCTCAGCCTGACAACCGGACGACGGCCCAGCAAATAACTCTTCAGCCATGCAAGTAACGACCCAAAAAAACCAAAAGCCTCCAGCTTTTCAAGAAGAATCGCATGGGAGGCCCTGTCGAAGGCCTTAGCAAAGTCCGTGTAAATACTGTCTACCTGGACACCATCAACAAACGCTTCCATGACAGTATGTTGAAATGTCAACAGATTTGTTGCACAAGACCTGCCAGACATAAACCCATGTTGGTGCAGCGATAGATGGGGTCGCAGCGAAGGTGCAATCTGTTTCACCATAATCTTTTCCAATACTTTGGGTAATGTGCTCAGAGAACAAATTGGACGATAGTGGTCTATTCTTGCTCTGTCGTCACTTTTCGGAACAGGAGTCACATACGAGCACTTCCAGTAGTCGGGGACCACACCCAAATCCAGTGATCTCATAAACAATGAGGAGACTGGTTCAGCTAGCGTATCAGCACATTCCCTTAGAAGAGAGGGAGGCACACCGTCAGGGCCCATTCCCTTGGATGGATCCAGCGAACGAAGTTCAGCCCTAACCATATCCGTGGTGATGCCGACAGAGCTCAAAGAAAACGAAGATTGGGGCGGCACCCCACCACAGACAGGTCGCACTATAGCAGAGGAGAACACGGAAGAAAAATGGTCCTTGAATAAGTTGGCAATATCCTGAGTCGTATCAGCAGTAGCGGCACCCAGATGAAGGACGGACGGCATTGAAGAGGTGCCCTTCGCGTAATTAACATAATTCCGGAATTTCATTATGTTGTCTTTGAGGGATAACTGAACCTCCTCAATATATTTGGAGTAAGCCAGTCTAGAGTGAGCTTTACTCTTCATCCTGAGCTCCGAGAAAATCATATAATCAGAATCCAGCCGAGTATACTTATAGCGTGCATGAGCGTAATTTTTCCTCTTCACCAGCGCCCTCAATACGGGGTCAAACCATTTGGGAAAATTCGAATTAATAGCAGCAACATGGGGTACATACTCCTTAATAGCCGAACCCAAAACCTCATACAATTTCCGAACAGCCCCATCTAAGCGCAACAAACGGCAAAAATCCCAATTTACCGAAAGAAAATAGTCATTCATGTGCTCAAAGTCAGCCTTCCTGAAGTCGAACGAGAACTTGCTAGGTGTGAAGCATGAGGAGTCATTGGTGATAGAGAAGGTGCACTCAAAAGGTGGGTGATATTGGTCTAAGGGTAAGCACACCGTCAGGGCCCATTCCCTTGGATGGATCCAGCGAACGAAGTTCAGCCCTAACCATATCCGTGGTGATGCCGACAGAGCTCAAAGAAAACGAAGATTGGGATGGGGCACCCCACCACAGACGGGTCGCACTATAGCAGAGGAGAACGCGGAAGAAAAATGGTCCTTGCGGCTTAAGGCCCTATCCTGCCAGTCCTAATGACTCCTTTGACGTGCACCCTCACAAAAGTTGCACGAAAGACCGAAAATCGCCCCCTTCCAAGTCTCTGGCTCTGGGCCAAGACGTGACAGGGTGTTTTCTGATCTGTACCGCACCACTTGCACCCGGGTTGATGATTCTCGCTCGCTCTGAGTGCGTTGGTCCTGAGACAAATCGTTTGGAGTGCTCACTCCCACATAGTTCCAGACAGTATGATGCGTTCTCCCTGGAATATTCTCTCACTCTCATAAGAAGCCCCACAATGTTGTTCTACGTGATAGTAAGCAAAGTTGGAACATAATCGACTGGGAATATTTTTGTGAGTTTTCATCAGATCTGTCCGTAAGACGGAGTTCACAATAGAAGCTGCAGTGCCTTCTTCGGGCGTGCTTACTCCCAAAGCTGACCTTCAGTGTGGTTTTTGTGAGAGAGACTGGTCTGTTACTTTATTTAATTACTGTTCCTAAACCCTTGACGAGGGAGTCTCGATAGAATGGTGCGCTCTGAACCGCGTGCTTGACTGGGAATTCCACATAACGTTCTATGTGCGTACATTCACGCTCCAGTTCGATCTGGTGGACTCCAGTGTATTTCGTTGAGGATCAGTTGCAGTGGTGTGACATGGCAACTCCATCTGCCCCTAAGAACACCAGCGAACCGGCAGATCTATGGAGTTCCCAACTGCTCTCGATTGTTTGGTTGTCGGATGGGAGCTCAGGCGGTGTAACTGTGTACAAGTGTCTGGGATCGTGACGTTGTGGATGGTCGCTGTCGTGCCTGTGATAACCAGCCCGAGTCGCTGAATTGTGTAGTGCAATGCAAACAGGTTGCTGGTGCATTGTCATCTGAAGGCTGCAAAGTGGAGAGAAAGCAGCAGTATCGGGTCGTGTCTAGATACCGTCGCTGTTGGTCCCGACGAATCTGAAGTGACCCTGGATGTCCAGGTAGTACCACAGGGCAGGGTCTTGCGTGAACTTCACAAACACGACCAGACGGTTCTTCATAAGTTGTTCTTCGAAGCTTATGGAGTGGAGGCAAGTCACACCAAGGTTGAGGAATTCATAGGACTATGTAGCGAGAGTTATCGTTCCTCCCCAGCCTCCACTCTTCCCGCACTGCCCCCCCTCTTCACTCCGACTCGTCACACATTGCCAAGTGCCGATAAAAAGGTATATTTTCGTTGTTCCGTTGTAGTTAGGTCATGTTTAGTACCGTTTTCTAGTATTTCTCGATGCGGAGGGGTCTCAGAGGTGCTGTACGGATATTGCGATTTCTTGTATTGTTGATATAGCCGCGTTATATTCTTTATATTTATTGACGTTGGATTGAACAGGAGAGGTTTCAATTCTGCTGTGCAAGAGAATGATTAATCCGTAGTTGGTAGGATTTTGAAGCCTGACTACCGCGTCTTTCACATCCCAGAAGTGATGAATTGCTTTTGCCAACACCTTGATTGACAGTGTTGATTTCCGTAAGGTTTATGATTCAAGAAGTGTCACGAACTCGTACACAAAACGCGTGAGTTTTCCGATGCTCGTAATTATCCGTATAGTGGACGAGTGTTGGGAGTACAGGGATGATGTTTATCTTCCTCCCGATCACGTCTTCAGAGCTCTAGGTCGTGCACGAGGGAGCGGGATGACACGTCACGTGACGGAAAGAGGAATGAAAACCTCTTTTTCCGATACTACGAACCCTTCCTCTCACCTCTCGCCATTACTACACGGTCACACCTTCTCACACGTACAACAGCTCATCTCAACCCTCACCATCGCCCTCCTGCACGCCTCCCCGCCCTTCACCGCGTGCCCCAGGTCAAGGATTTTTCATTCAACCCGTCGCGATGGCGGAAGGGTGGCGGTGGTGTCGATGGTGGAAGAGGTGACTTGGATGTGTTTGGCTGGGGGAACGGTTGGCGATGGGTGAGGTGCGGTGGAGTGTTGTGGCAGATGGTAGTGTCGAAGAGGGGGGGAGGGGGGTGGTTGGGCCGATGGAAAGGACGGGTATTCACGTGAGTGTAATGGGGGGGGGGGGAGGTGTTGCTCGTCTGTTCCTCGCATTTTTCCCCACAAACCCCTTTTTCTCCCGTTTTTTCCTCTTTTTCTCTCTCCCTCTCTTCCTGTTCCGCGCCACTGAAGCCGATCAATTCAATCGCAGTTAACCCTCCGCATTTATTGGTTTTTCCGTTTAATGTATTCAGTTTTTATCTTTTAAACGACCTCCACGACGCCTCTTTGTTCCCATTCAGTCTCTCGCTGCCGTAGAAACATCTCTCGCGGTCAGCTGTACATGCACTGCCACAGTTTTCACGTCTGTATCTTCTTTCCTGGCTTCTCGTTTCATCGTACGCTACTCATAGCTCTCCTTGTGAAGGTGAATTGGAGGGGGAGGGGGGGAGTGTATGAGACTCAACAGCTCGTTAAATCCGGCTCTTTGCTAGAGCGAATTAAATCCGATAGTTCCCGCTTTCGTCAATCACTCCTCCACCCCCCCCCCCCCCTCAACAGACCGAGGTTTCTCGTATGGCACGTGGATTTCCAGTTCGTAAGAGCGGCCTTTGTGTAAATCGCCTACTTGGCTGCACATTGGATCGCTTTGGCAACGTCGAGAACGGCCATGTGCAACTTCTCAGCGGTTCGCGGAGGGAGGATGGGCAGTTGGTGGGTGGGTGGGGGGGGGTTGAGAAACGAAGGAGAATAAGAGTTAAGAAGAAGAGGATGAAGGAGGCCGTGGGCGATGAAGAGTGAGGGGGGTGTGTTGGGTTGGTTTCGCCGAGCGGTGGTGGGGGGATGAAAATGAAGAACGGAAAGGGACGGCAGAACGTCGTGAGGGTCGACCGGTGCGGCGAAGGTAAAGTGAAGAGGGAAGTAGCGACGAGCAGTGGTTGAGAGGGGGGGGGGTGGAGGGCTGGAAGGAAGAGGCCGACGATGAGAAGGCGAAGGGGACGAAATTTTGCTTCTCAGATCAATTAAACATAAAACTGAGAAGCGGCCAGCGGCGAGGAGGAACCGGAGCTTTGCGAGGAGGCAACATGGCCGTCGGAGGGACTGGCTGATGGGCGAGGGTGGAAGGGTAAACAGCGAAGGCTCGAAGGGAGAGTGACGGTTTGCGAGGGTCGGACGAGAGGAGGAGGGTATTACGACGGAATTAGTCGGCCCTCAATTCGGAAGTCGTCATAGTCCTAAGGTTGGCCCACCCGAGCAGAAACGAAGGAGATGGAAAAGGGTGGATTGTAGGAGGATGTGACGAGAGGGGGTGGGCCGGGAAGAGAACTCAATTCAACCCTTGCCGCCCCTTACCCCACCCGCCCGCAACCACCACACCCGGCGCTACTTCCACAACACTCATCTACACCGTCACTACCATCGCCCACGCAATCTACAAACCCGAACGTCCCCGAACTCGTTACGCTCCGCTTGTTTCTGCTCATTTACTTCTTGACCTTCTTGAGCGTTCAATAATTCAAAGCCACCCCCCTCCCTTCCTTTCGCAACCCCTCAACCCCTTCGTCGCCTTCCACCCCGTGCCTGATGATGAGGAAGATGAACGACCTGTTTCGAATTCCACCAGTATTCCTGTCAACCACTCACTTCCTCATTTCCTCGTATTTCGGACTCGACGAGAGCCACACTTCCCAGGGTTGCACGAATTCTGGAGAAGGGAATCGCTCCATTTCTACTTTCACAGGACTCACACTCTGGAATAATCAAATGTATGGGGTACATGAGCTGCCACACGTCCTCTCAGTCCCCAATTCCCACGATTCCCACACGAAACTCAAGACAGCCTATGCCTGCGAATACAAGCACTCGGCAGTGAACCGCAGCAAGCCCCTCTCATGTGCACAGTACCCGCCTCGCAGAATCTGCTACTGTGTACCTCTGACTCATCAATCGTGGCCAGGTGGTACGTTAGTGGACGGTATCCTGTGAACAGACCACATACCAACCATTACTTTCTCTATCCACACTCAGGACCTCACTTGAGAGTCTGTAACGAGGGGGGGGGGGGTTAGGAAATGTTCGGGGAGCCGGTGACTCAGGCAAAAGATACAGCGTTCGCGAGGTGCCTTTAATGAGAGTCAGTCGGTACAAGTCTAAGAAATAACTTTTTCTGCGTTCGGCCTGGCCCATAAGCAGCCCCGCACTTCTCTTTTCACTTGCCAACCTTCTCGTTCAAATGGCGCTTGGTGGTCGCTAGTGTTCAGGTCCCGCTGGCACGACAGACCCGGATTTAGAATAAATAGAATAGAAAATAGAATAGAATAAACTTTATTCGGAACAGAAATATTCTTGAAGACAGGAAAAAAACAGAATTACGCGCTGAATAGTGTGGCCCGTCTGTAGGTAAACCTGTATTGACGGGCCAGAGTAGCTCTAATATCATAATAAATTCCAAAAGTTCCGATATTTTCCCACCATACCCATAACTGACACAATCAAATTCCTTATTGATACCAAATCACATTGAAAAATAAATGAAAATAATGCCAAACACAAACTCAATAGGATAAACATGTACCTATAAAACATTATTACAGTGCCTAGCAAGTGACTACGCATGTTTCGTGTGCTATGATTCACTCATATCAATCTGAAAAAATGGAGGGTTCTAGACGTAAGGGCTCGTTAGGAGATCCTCTACGCCGTTTGACCCCAGGGCAATAAGCCAGGAGTATATACATTTTTTATAGGAGGACCTGGAGTGAGAAGAAGGGTCCGTAAGAGAAGCCGGAAGAGAATTATAAACTAGGTAGATGAGGTATTGCGGACTTCTAGAGGTAAGGGACAAGTTGATCTTAGGGTGAACGACACGCCGGAGGAACTGGAATCTAGTCGGGTGGGGGTTTACGTACGGTCTCTCGACGGCCCAACGGTTGGCATAGAAGAAAAGGACCATGGCCTTGACGAAGAGCTGACGTATCGAAAATACCTTGGCCTCTCGGAACAGGAGCTCACTTGAGAACCTTCTTGGTTTGGTAAGCATCACCTTTAGAATTCCTTTTTGTAAGGTCACCAATTTACTCATATGGGTCGGGAATGCACCCCCCCCCCCACGCCACAATCCCATACTGGAGCAAGGACTGAACAAGTGACGTGTACACCAATGTCAGACGATCGACCGATAGGAGAGGCCTCACATGGTAGAAAACATAGAGGAATTTGCGGAGCTTGGTGTAAAGATGGCAGATATGCTTTTCCCAAGTGAGAGAATTCTCCACAATTACCCCTAGGTACTTGTACTGTGGCACTACTTCGAGCTCCGCGCAGTCACAGCCAGCAGGATCATGGCACGAATGGATTCTCAGCCCACGAACGTCAGGGATGCTGCCCCCACCAACAAACATACACTTGGTTTTCATCACGTTCAGAGAGAGGAAACGTCCAAGCAGCCAGCCATTAATCTTGTCCAGGAGACCCTGCATCCTGCCATGAACCTCACTCCACGTCGAGCCAGAGACCACAACAGCCGCATCATCCGCGAAGAGGAGCACATCGCCAGAGGGAGCCAAAGCAGCCAACTGGTTGATGTAGATCAGAAAGAGGATTGGCCCAAGTGTACCAAGTGTGTGTAAGGATGGGATATCGAAAGGAAATATCAATATCAATATCGAACGATATATCGAATAGAAAATATTGGTGCCGATATAATATCGGTTGCAAAATATCGATATTGGAAAATATCGGCGCCTTTTTTTCATCTAAACATGCAGGAAAGCAGGCATAATTCACGAAACAGGTCAAATTCAAAAAAAAAAATCTGAAACCTAAACCATAATGATCGATATTCTTAGGTAAGTACCTACTATAATAATATTAGAATAAGCGTTTCGATAAATTGATAAAACTCCTTGTTTTGCGGGCATGCAAAAGTCGTACAGAAAACCTGGAAAGCTCAATGTGCTACACGCTCAAATGAGGTAGAGTTGTATTTAAGAGCCCCTCCTGAAGCCGACGTCGAAAAGTGCCCTTTATCATTCTGGTGACAGCCTGCCTCAGTGGAAATGTTTCCCCAGCTTACTGTGATCGCAAGAAGGTGCCTGACGGCCACATCGACCTCAGTGCCATCAGAACGCGCGTTTTCCCAAGCCGGGAACCGTCTAAAAGATGACACTTTGAATAAAATGTTGCTTTTACGATCCATTGTGGAAGAATTTTTCTTCTGATAATATTAGTTATGATAGTAGAATAAGTATTGCCAATTATTGTTACAAAATACTTCCTGTAAATAAATTGCTTTTTCTTTCTCATCCAATTTTTCCAAGAATTAGCCTTCCGTTAATTTAATTTCCTGGTTTTGGGTAGTAGGTGTTGGCAATAAATTGTTAAAACCATTGAAAAAAATTAAATAAAAAAACCGATATAGGAAATTGCAGGATGACGTTTGGGCGGGGTTTCTTACGAGCATTGCGCATTCACTTCTCCCGTGTGGGGCGTAGATATACTGATAGCGGTCTACCAAAGAAAGCAGATGGCAGCGGTGCAGAGTAGGTTAACCCACCGGAAGAAAAGAAGGAGAGCTATGACTCTTGGGGGGGGGGGGGGTCGCAAGATCAGTGAGACGTAACCCTTAAGGGTTTGATTCGAGCAATTGGAATGGCTCGGGCGGCACCACAGTGAGGGGTATTACTACCTTACCGAGTTCCTCACGGAATAGAGAGCATTTAGGGGGTACCAGGCGTTGGTAAAGCTGCCAACAGCCGTGCAACAACAGGCAGGCTGGCGAGTCACGGTAGAAAACACCGTCGGCTGGCTCACTGGAGGCGCTTTGCTCAATTTGCCTGGGCAGTGCTGATGTGGATTGCTGATCCAGGGACAGGATCCCACAGGGATGAAAAACGAAAACATAGAGGAACGGGAACTCTCAAATTACACGGCAACGGGGGCATGCTGAAACCCAAAGAGGCGTGGGACCATCCTGATGCAATGTGCTAAACAGTAGTACATTCATGAATCCACCAGAAGGAGACCCTTCCTCTCATGTTTCGAAAAAATCAGACTCCCTTTTGACTCTCCACTTGAAAAAACTGACCGGGTTTCTCCGCGGTTCGTCGAGAATTTCGTTCACTGTAAAATCCCCATTGCGTACCCACGAAGAAGAGAAGATATCAGGGCACCAGTCAAGGCCGAGGGAACAATGACCGAAGTCGTGGCCATTCAGGCCCATTTCCCATCTCCCCAGAGTTATTGGGAGTCGGCTTGGCTTCTTTAAAAGGGTTTCGGAATCTACCAGTCCCCTCCACGAATTCTAGTATCTTGTTCCACTCGGTTTCTCTCAAACTAGTGCTGTTTAGTATTCTCTCTCCCCTATATGTTGAGTCTAATACCAAACCATAACGGGCATTCCCTAAGATAGTGATCTACTGTTTCTATTTCTCCGCATGGGCACCTAGCGTTGATGTTCGGATTCATCCTATTTAGGGTCTTACCCACCGCATAGTGCCCAGATAGCATTCCAGTGATTCTTCGTAGTCTTATCTTGCTTAAGCCCAGTACCCAATTGGTTCTTTGTAGGTTATAACTAGTTATACCCATAATTTTGGAATGTTGGTACCCTTCATTGTTATTTATTTCGTCACATACATTTCTCCATATTTTCTCATTTATTACTTTCCGCTACCCGAAGGGAAGGAAAGTATAGTAATCGGCCCAAAAAAAAATTTGGGTTTTCTTCAGATCTTTACGTTTCAGACCCTACTGAGTCTAAAATATCTGGTGCGTTGCAACACACAACTTTCCTTAGCTCTACGTCGGTTCACTTTGTACGTGGCTATTTCTATTCAATTAATTCATTTATCACTCAGTTAATTTGAACTTCCTCAAACAAAGGTTTACGGCCGCAGAAAGCGGTAGCGCTTACAGTTCCGGAATTTATTGTGCTGCTCGTACTCATTGCAGGACCATTATTGAGCAATTGGTACACAGATAATTAATGAGGCTCTAAACAAGGTTTTTTAAAAAAAGGATAGTAATCACTTGTGCAGAGTTATTGGAAAATAACTGTCAGAACTGGTAGTAAGCGAAACGGCGGTAGTTGAAATTCAGGAATTTCTGGAGTACCCCCATGTATCTCATGAGCATTTTTAAACACTCACCCTTTAGGTATTGGATTGGACTACAATACCAATTTTTCTTAACATTCTACAAGAATTCCAGCGGAGTTTATACGGAAAAAAACTGCGCGAAAAATGCTTTTGGTCGAAAATTTTGATAATTTATTGTGCTGCTCTCGTCATTTTTCCAAGGATGGGAGTTTTGTGGTATAATTGCCTTATTGAGAGCTATCAATATAAAAAATTTAATCAAAAACGTTTGGGCCGTTTTTGAGAAAAAATTTGGTGTTTTGATCACTATGATGACTATAGTTAACTTTCGGTGGATTTTGCCCATACCCTCATTATTGCGTCCTATGGTAACCTGTAGGCTAGACATCAAGTTTCAGCTGATTTGGTACGGTGGTTTTCTCTAAAAACTGCGCTAAAATCGATTTCGTCGAAAGTTTTGGTAATTTATTGTGCTGCTCTCGTCATTTTCCCACAAATGGGAATTTTATGGTATAATTATCATATCAAGAGCTACCAATATAAAAAATTTAATCAAAATCGTTAGAGCCGTTTTTGAGAAAAAAAATATTTGGTGTTTTGATCACTATGATAACTATAGTTAACTTTCGGTGGATTTTGTTCAAACCCTTATTTTGGCGTCCCATGGTGACTTTCGAGTGAGATATGAAGTTTGAGCTGATTTGGTACGGTGGTTTTCTCTAAAAATCGTTCACAGACACACATACACACACACAGACTGACACACACACACACAGACACACAGACCATTTTCCCAAATAGTGTTTTTCGGACTCAGGGGGGTCTGAAACGTAAAGATCTGAAGAGAACTCAAAATTTTTTTACAGCCGATTACATAACTTTCCTTTCTACTTCGTAGAGCAAGGAAAGTAAAAACCTAATTTCGGCGCGTGGTCCGTGTGTGTATGTGTGTATGTGTGTGTGTCTGTAGTTCGATTTGCGGGAGAACGGCTGATCCGATTGAGCTGGTTCTTTTTTTGTTTTGTTCGTTATTTTTTGTAGACGCCAAAATAGGGTTATGGACGATTTCGGCCGATGGGAAGGGGGGGGGGGACAAAAATGTACCAAAAACAAGGGTTTTTCGCATTTTTCTCAAAAACGGCTCCAACGATTTTGATTAAACTTTCAAATTATCTTTTCCTAATCAATACCTAACTTTTCTTCTGTATACATATCTCCATGAAAATACGGTGAACGGAGATATGGGCCCCTGAAGCAAAAATAGGTTTTTTACGCTTTTTGGCAAAACGGCTTAAGCGATTTTCACCAAACTCACAGGATGTTTTCAAATAGTTAATACCTACATATTATTTTTCATAAATGTTCCTGTGACGGTCCATTGAACAGAGATAAAAATCAAAATGTGTCGAAAATAACGTTTTTTCGAACATTTCCGTAAATTCCAGGGTAACTTTTTCACCAGATGTGATAAATCCTAATGGAGTATCTTTTAGTTACCCGTACCAACATTTCGTTCTTTATAATTATTCCTGTATATATATTTTGAACGGAGATATACGCCAAGTTAACTCAGAAAAGGAGATTTGTCGAATATTAATTTATCGGAATTCCAATTTTCTCAAAAACGGCTCTAACGATTTCGATAAAACTTACGGAGTACTCTCAGCTGACTATTCCCTACATTTTGTTCTCGATAAATGTTCCTGTAAAAATGCGTTAAACGAAGATATAGCGCCCGCAAATGTAGGTGGTGTTCGAAATTACGGGGGTGGCGGAAAGTTGTGTGTTGCTACGCACCAGATATTTTTTACTTTCAGTTGTTGCACTGTGATAGGCGAGAACGGTTGTGGTCCACAGAAGTGTCCTATGGCTCCCACCTTGGCTATTTCGTCCGCTCTCTCATTCCCCGCATACCCCCTAAGGCCGGGTATCCATTTCAGAGTGATTGTGTGTTCCCTAGTTGTTGGAGTTTCCCAACCTTGTGCTTTTTTTCTTCTATGAGATAGCTCCTGACTATTGGATTGCCCGATGTTTTTACCACAGATTGGTTGTCAGTGTAGATAGCTATATTCGTGTTCCTAATGTACCCAATCTAGTCGCATTATCTCTAACCCCACGGCCTCTCCTCAGTTCGACTCTGTCTAATGTCAAGTCTAACTGCCTGATCAGTCACATTGTTCCACTCCAGCCATCATCAGGCAAACTCGAAAGGGACAAATTCTTCCTTGTAAACTCCCGATGTCTCTCGTCTCTTGTGGATACCTTCATGTACTCTGCTTCATAAAGTACTCCTCTAATGTTTTCCAAGTCTGTTTCGTAGATAAGTTCCATGAACATTCCTGTCATCGTCAACTACATCCATTACATCACTCTTTCCACACAATTCCTCCTCACTTCCGTCACATAGAACGTAAAACAGCCCGCCCGTGTTACGATAAGTGGAAGAAGTTAGCTTACATTTTAAATGTCGAGTGGTTTCATCGATAATTGATCAACTTGGAATGTTTGGATGTTGCAGGATTCTCAGCGGTTTATCGAGCTACAGAACTGGTCACCATTCGAAACTACCGATCCAGGAAAAGAGCATCTTTGACGTCTCAACTGAGGTACAGATACGTGTTTACACAACTAGACATTGCGTGGCTTTTGATGGCCTAAGGCGTTGATTTTGTAGAGAGCAACTGATTCGTATTGACGGGACACGGAGAAAACCTGAAGCTCAATCTTTGAACATAAAAAGAGTCATTTACAGTAGCTTTCCGCTTCATTGTTTAGCGAGTCAAGTCGAGCGAGAGGACTTCTAAGCAGCCGTCTGTTGGCTTCAAGTCAGACTTCAGAACGATCTTTGACGCATCTATGGCTCGTCCAGCTGTCAAGAAACGATAAATACGAGCGAGACTGCACGACAAGATCATCGAAATCAATCTCAATTAGCTTTAGGTTTATAGGTTCTGAACGAGGGCTCCACGAAGGACAGCTCGATTCGTGGCAGCAAGAGAAATGAATTTCGCTCGAAGAGGAAGGTCGGTAATTGTGTTACGGGGAGAAGAGATCGAAAGACGTTAATGCGATCGGGGATCGGGAGATCCACCTGATGCACCCAATCGTCCATTTTATCGGAAAATGAGTCTAATGAGATCACGCCTTTGAACTGAGTTTGATGAATTCATCGGACTAATCGTCACATCCACTCGAAGGATTGACCACTTCAACGACACAATAAGTTCAGCAGAATTTTACCAGTTTTATACGTTCGTTTCGTTTATACATCCCTCAGCCCTACCAAATTAAACAATGTTCGTAATCGGTTACAAACTATATTTCGTGTTTTCTTCACGTTGGTCTTTTCCCAAAAAAAATTTTTTTTTTGCAACTCTGAACACGATCGACTGAGACCAACTGCGTCGATTTGGCTCGACTCAGACTGGAAATTACCACGAAACTGACTACAGTTGTCTTCATAACCAAAACATAACATTTTTCCCCCTCAAAAGCGGCTTGAGGTTTGTTGTGTGCGTCTGCTTAGTTCCAATTAACATGATAGCACCATAAAATGACCACAGGCGGACCATTTACCGTCAAAATTTGCAACGTAACTCGATTTTAGTACATCCCCCCCCCCCACCGGTAAATCTCACTAATTTGAAATCAGGGTTCTCACAAAAATCGTGATGGTAGTGTAATGTGCTACCGCCATGGTGTGAGTCTTGAAATAGTTACGAGCCAGCACCGTAAATTCTGAAATTCGAACTATACTGTCTCTTCATTGAGCAAGTTATTATAATATAGTTTCTTAGCCCTAGGGAGCAGACAGGGAAGTGAGGTTGTTGAGCGCACGAGATGGGGAGTTGAGGATCGAAATAAAATAAACTGAGTGAGAGTGAGGAGGACTGTATTACGTGTGCAATGAATTGAGTAGTTTGTGTACACTAAGGGACGACTCGGAATATGCGTGAACTGGCGCAGGAAACTGTATTGGAAGAAGAGAGCGTGCTGTATGGGCCGAGAGTAGGTGGTGGAATGACTGTCTGAGCACTTGGAGACGAGTGACTTTTGCGAGAATTCGAAGGTGAATGAGTTTGAGAGGAGCTGTCTGTTGTGGAGAGGAATCTGAAAAAGGAGTGAAAGAAGAAAGATGGATAAACGACTTCAGAGATCCGTTGCCATTGGAAATAACCGCGGAGGTGGAATTTCCCCTGGTAAGAAGGGGGGGGGGGTCGGGGACACATTGACTTTGCCGTTAGGGTCAGTGCGGGCATTCCGAGGTCAAAAACCCAGATTGATTCGGCCTGCGTTCGAATATACGTCATCGGCCGAAATTGCAACGTTTTGACTTCTGAAGGCTTCTGAGTTCGAAAAATTTCAGTCTGTGTGTGAGGGCTTACGAACGGCCGTCTAATAAGGAAACAGACCACTCTGAGTTAAACTTACTGAATCAAATCTGCCCGACTTTCATAGTTAGCCTGCTGGGAGCAACAATCATCACGAGACGGCAAAACGAGCCGTGTCGTTCAAACGTTTTCTACGAACAGCCCCAAATAACTCAACATAAAATTTTCGTCAGTACGTAAATGAAAAGAGCAGCTCAATAAATCTTCGTAGCGAATTGTTTCTCCGTAAATTTCGTTCATATGGCGATAGCGTCCCAATGACGTAAGAGTGGTGAAGGTATGCTAAATGTGAGATGCTCTAACATTTTCTCAACGTGCCCCCCCCCCCCCCCAAACTCGACAACTCTAAACCCTTCCGTGTTCACGCACACGAATGCTCAATATAGTTTGTAACATAAAGCTCTACCATTTTCCACGTCAAAGGATTGAACTATAGGCATCGAAATCACTGAATGTACGTGACGCTCAGTACAGTTGTGTTATGCGCCGCAGGATTAATTTTTGTCAGTAATATGCGGTCTCTCCTTGCGATGACTATGCGAAATGTTAATAAGTAAAACGGCAGCGTTTGGGATTCCGGGGTTTCCGCTGGTTGCTCCAATTATCGTGCCGCGGACTAATTCTGAATTCATTTGAGCGGAATTTATAAGAAACAAACTGCGCTAAAAATTTTTTTTTCGAAGTTTTTGGTAGTTTATTGTGCTGCTCGCGTCATTTTTCTTCAAATGAGAATATCATTTGTTGTTTTACTGACAGCTGTCCGTACAGACGTTTTAATCGAAATTGTTGGGTTTTTGAAGGATTTGACGTTTTGATCATTATGGCGACTATAGTTAGCGTTGAACTGGTTTGCTCATAGCCCTATTTTCTCGTAGGAACGTGCGAGCTACATAAATTGAGCCAGTTTATTAGACCGTTTCCCCCCAAGCGCGTTAACAGTTTTCCCATTTGGAGTATGTAGCTCTTGAAACTACAAATTCTTTTCTTGCCGACCGCATAACTTTCCTTTACACTTCGCGCGGCTAAGGAAGGCTTGAAGGTTACTAAAGTTAACGTACCTGTTAGGTGAGTCCGTCTCCTCTGGCTTGTGAGTTACTGTGGGCAAGCGCTTTCGATGTAAAGACATCATCGTCTGGCCGTTTAGTCAGTACTGGACTCACCTAACAGGTACGTTAACTTTAGTATTTGCCTACTGGCGGACACAACCCAATTTCTTTAATACCTAACACAGCCAGTCCGGCTAAGGTACTACTAACAAGACTGACCAACAAGACCTCTCCCCGCCCCTTCCCCAACGCTCCATCACTCCCTTCACCTTTCTCTTTGTATATAAAGACCACGACCAACTGACTGACTCCAGTACTGACTAAACGGCCAGACGATGATGTCTTTACATCGAAAGCGCTTGCCCACAGTAACTCACAAGCCAGAGGAGACGGACTCACCTAACAGGTACGTTAACTTTAGTATTTGCCTACTGGCGGACACAACCCAATTTCTTTGCTTGAAGGTTGTTAGGTAAATCTGCATTGAGCTGTTTCCCCGTCTTCAGCAATGTTAGTCCGCAGGCCCGAAAAAGTTGTTTCGTTTCGGATAGTCAGAGACTGGATTTTTAGCAGATTGACGCGATTACTGAACTTGTTCGAATAGATACCGACGAAGGAAAACAAAGTTGCGTGACTGTCAAGGGTGCACAGTCTTGCGTCTCAAGCAGCTCGATTCATAATGCTCCACCACCGCAGTGCCACACGCACACACACCCGTCCAGATTTCAGGACCGTTAGCGAGTCGTTAACCTTAAAATCAACTTGTCTCTCGTCGCTAGAAGCCCGCAATACCTCATGCGCCTTCCACATTAGATCCTACGCAAAAAAAAAAGCCGAGTTTAACGGAGCACACAGGCACTTGATTCTGAAGCGACGAAATTGATCTCGTAACTGTCAATACCCAGAGTAATTGGATTTATCTGCTAGCCCGTTTTACCTTTGAGCAAAGGGGGTTTTGCCTGCATTCTCAATTGTGTTCCCATGAAATAAGTTGCTTGTTCAAACGAGTACCACGATCCCCGAAGATGTAATCTTTGTCGGAAAAATATACGTTTAGCAGTTCAACGGCTTCCACTGTGGTTTTTTACTTTCCTTGGCTCTACGAAGTAGAAAGGAAGTATGTCTGTGTGTGTGTCTGTGAACGATTTTTTAGAGAAAACCACCGAACCAAATCAGCTCAAACTTCATATCTCGCCCGCAGGTCATCATGGGACGCCAAAATAAGGGTATGAAAAAATCCACCGAAATTTAACTATAGTTATCATAGTGATCAAAACACCAAATTTGTTTTTTCTCGAAAACGGCTCTAACGATTTTGATTAAACATTTTATATTGATAGCTCTCAATATGGCAAGTATACTATGAAATTTCCATTGATGGGAAAATGACGAGAGCAGCACAATAAATTGCCAAAACTTTCGACGAAATCTATTTTAGCGCAGTTTTTAGAGAAAACCACCGTGCCAAATCAGCTGAAACTTGATGTCTAGCCTACAGATTACCATGGGACCCAATAATGAAGGTATGGGCCAAATCCACCGAAGGTTAACTATAGTTATCATACTGATCAAAACACTGTAACGATTTTGATTACATTTTTTATAATAATAGCTCTCAATAAGGCGAGTATACCATATAATATATACTCAATAATACCATAAAATTCCCATTCGTGGGAAAATGACGAGAGCAGCACAATAAATTATCAAAATATTCGACGAAAAGCGTTTTTCGTGGTTTTTTCCTTATAAACTCCGCTTGAATTCTTGTAGAATGTTTAAAAAAATGGGTATTGTAGTCCAATCCAATACCTAAAGGGTGAGTGTTTAAAAACGCTCATGAGATACATACGGGTTACTCCAGAAATTCCTGAATTTCAACTACTGCCGTTTCGCTTACTGCCAGTTCTAAAAGTGTGTACCCAATAACTCCGCAAAAGTAATTACTATCCTTCTTCAAAAAATTTGAGTTTACAGCCTCATTAATTATCTGTGTACCAATTGCTCGATAAAGGTCCTGGAATGAGTACGAGCAGCACAATAAATTCCGGAACTGTAAGCGCTACCGCTTCCTGCTGCCGTAAAGGGTTGTTTGACCATGTTAAAATGAACTGGGTGATAAATGAATTAAGTAGTAAAAGCCACGTACAAAGTGAATTGACGTAGAGCTAAGGAAAGTTGTGAGTTGCAACGCACCGGATATTTCTAATGGTCAACCTCCTCCACCCCCAATCCACGACCTCCGGGAAAAAATGACAAACCACCCGTTCGTCCGTTATCACATTCCTTGGCTCTACGAAATAGAAAACAAAGTTGTGTAATCTGCTTAAAAAATAAATTAGGTTCTCCTCATTTTAATACCGAAAAACGCTATTCGGGAGAAACAGTCTGTGTGTGTCTGCGAACGCGATTAAGCGAATACAGCCGAACCTAATCCGCTCAAAATTGATACCTAACAAGTCACCATGGTGCGCCCTAACAAGGCTATAAGCGAAATCCGTCAAAACCTAACTATAGTTATCATAGGGATCAAAACACCAAATTTTTTTTTCCCTCAAAACGGCACAAACTTTTTAGATTACATTTTTCGTATACAGCCCAGCGTAAATGTGGCGGTTCGCCCAGCGACGGAGACCGGAGACGGTCTCCGCCCCCTGACAAGGGGTGCCTCGTGTCGCATTTGAAAAGCACCTGCATTTACCTGAAAAGTGGCTGCGTTTTCCAAGTTCGTCGTTCGATTCTCCAATAACTGCAGCTTCGTCAGTACACCAAACACGAAACAAATTTATTGATGAATCGTCGCGAGCAATCGAAATTATTGTCGCCGATGGATTTGACCAGAATAATTGTCCAAAAGTTAAAACAAACTTACTTAGAGTTAGCGCCAATTTTTCTTTCAACCAATTTTTCCTTTCGTTGGTATTGTATTTTTCAGTGAATTTAACGCGTAATTAAATCGTGTTTTATTGAGTCGAAAATTCGTCCTGAACATAACGTCATCAATAAATAGATATTCGTCACTAATAGCGAAAATGATCCTTCTTGGCCTCCAATTGAATATAATTCGCTAACAATCGCAATCTTTTCTTTGGTTTGTAATAATAATAATACAAGAGTGAATCGTCGTCTTCTTCCTTCGTCAATAACTCTATTTGTTTTTCCGTTACACTTTCATACTTAGTGACAACGTCAACACAACAAGCTACTGATCGTCGACAGACTAGGATTCGGAGTGAATCCCAGTTTTGGTTGCAGTGTCGAATCACAGTTGATGCCGAAGAGACCGAGACACTTGTCACTGAAGTTAACGTACCTGTTAGGTGGGTCCGTCTCCTCTGGCTGGTGAGTTGGAGACGGACCCACCTAACAGGTACGTTAACTTTAGCAATTTGCCAACTGGCAGACATAACACAATTGCTTTAATACTTGTCGCTGTCTCCGGTCTCCGTGGCGGCGCGAACCGCCGCTTCAACAGGGCAATCCCACGAAATTCTCAGTTGTAGGAAAATGACGGAAGCAGCACAATAAATTACCAAACATTTCGACTTTTTCTTATAAACTCCGCTCAAACGTTATTAGAATCATCCGAATAATTCAGGTGGTAGATCGATCGAGTATACTATGTATACCATGAGCTTTTTATAACGCCCATTGTTGGGTGCAAGAATGGGGGAGCGGAGGATAGCAATGAAACTGAACTCGGTGAGCGTGAGGAGGACTGTATTATACGTGCGTGTGGAATTGAGTAGAATTGAAATTGAGGTGAGATGAAGTACAAATGGGCGACACAAGGGCAGTACTCGGAACGCGTGAACTGACAACCGTGTGACAGAGTGAGAAGTGACTGGGGTGATAGTTGGAAGCGGAATGATTTTGGAAGAGCTCTGTCATCGATAGGAAAATGAAATTGGGAGAAAGAAATAAAGAAAGGGGAAAACCTAGAAAAGGGGGCAGGGGGCCCGCAGCTAAGGGATTCCCGCTGGTGAGGGGCAGGTATTGAAACAGTTGGAGACAATTAGGCGGACGGAGACAATGACGCGGGGAAGCCCGAGGTCGAAGACCCTGACAACTTTGACGCTTTGCATCACACCCATAAAATATACAGGGAGCCAGATATTCTGGAATTTCAACGCCGTTTTATTTACTTCCATTTCTAAAAGTTATCAGCGCTGTAAAAGTAATTATTATCCCTCTCAATAGTCTGTGTTATAATTGCTCAATACTGAGTAAGAGCAGCTCAATAAATTACGGAACTCTGAGAGCCACCGCTTTCTTCAACCGTCAAGTTTAAATAAACGCGACAATATCCACGAAAATCAGTGAATTTATGAAAAGCCAAGGAAAGTTGTGTGATGCGGAGTTGTTTGCTGAGGACGCTCTGGCAAAGACGGAGTGATTCGCCGATCCCTAGAAGCACTGCAATGGGGTCCTGCAGATATCACGGAGGTAGTCCCTGTCCCAATTCCCTATTTTTGCCCTACGGGGCGGAGGCAGATGAGCATGTAGTGAGCGTGAAAGCAGCGCTCAAACTATTAAAACGGTTAAATTCCAGTCCTGATAGTTATTTGTACAGTCGCGTTGGGAACATGAAAGGGCTGTGAGGTTACACACGCCCCTAATTATATTGCTGTTCTAACAAGCGGCTTCTGTCATCAGATGGTGAGTTACAGGCGCGTTGATTTCGAGCGTTTAATCCCGTCGTCTGGTTTTCTCTGACACGAACTCGTGTCGACCTTCAAAATTATTTATTCAGGCGGGAAAGGAGAAAGGAGAAAAAAAAAGAAGAAAATTCGATGAGAAAAAATGGGTCGGAATGAGAGTTGTTTGGTGTAACGCCCTCTCGACAACTACCTCACTCAATTCATTACCAACCGCCCTTTTCTCAGCCTTGTTGCCCCAGTTCCTTTTTTTTTTCTCTCCTCTTTTTCACCCTCAATCGCCCCGCTTCCCGCAATCTTCATTTACGTAGCGACCAGGCCGTTTTTTTTGTTTTTTTTTCTCGCTAACTCATCCGATATGAATGAAACTGGTCATAGACTCAGGAGTTAACCCCCTTCGACTCCACCGTCCAATCGACCCTTCGGTGATCCATGTTCATTCAATTGAATCTCCACAGACGACGTGAGGGGTTCCATTAAAAAGAAGGGAAAACCCCTTCGACAAAAGAGGAAAAGTCGCAGGTTCCTCTTCTTTTTTTTTACCGTGCCAGACAAAAGATATGAACGCGAGTTAAGCTGTTGCCGTTTGATGGCCGTTTTTTTTTCACACCCTCTGCCAAATCCCGAAAGATCGATGTCGTTATAACAACGACAGTTCGGGACAACCAAAAGTAACGAAACATTACCGCCTAAAATTTCAAATAAGCGACAAATCACACAGCTTTCTTTCCTCCTTTTTCAAGCCCAGGTAGGTTCTAACACAAACGACACACAACATATTTACTTTCCTTGCCTTTACAAAAAAAAAAAAAAAAAAAAATTAAACGTTACATTTTTTACGTGGACAGCTCGAAATGAGAGAACAATACCATAAACCTCCGCATCTCCACAATAAATTACCAGACATTTCGACAAAACAGAATGTAAACAGAATGGGTAGTATCCTGAGATTGTAAAACGATTCATTAATGCACAAATGCATCAGGTACTAACTTAACCCGGCCCTAATCTTACCTTAAAACCTGAAGTGAAAAATACCATTTCGTCGCTTTAATGTAATAAAATGATGTATTGAATATTATAAGTTAATAAATAAACCAAAAATATCTGGTGCGTTGCAACACACAACTTTCCTTAGCTCTACAACAATTCACTTTGTACATGGCTAATTCTATTTAATCAATTCATTTATCACTCAGTTCCTTTGAACTTTGTCAAACAACGCTTTACGGCAGCAGGAAGCGGTAGCGCTTACAGTTCCAGATTTTATTGTGCTGCTCGTACTCATTGCAGGACCATTATTGAGCAATTGTTACACAGATAATTAATGAGGCTGTAATAGCAAATTTTTGAAGAAGGATAGTAATTACTTTTGCAGAGTTATTGGGTAAACACTTTTAGAACTGGTAGTAAGCGAAACGCCAGTAGTTGAAATTCAGGAATTTCTGGAGTGACCCTCCATGCATCTCATGAGCGTTTTTAAACACTCACCCTTCAGTTATGGGATTGGGCTACTACACCAATTTTTTTAACATTCTAAAAAATTCCAGCGGAGTTTATAAGGAAAAAACAGCACTAAAAACGCTTTTCGTCGAAACTTTTGATAATTTATTGTGCTGCTCTCGTCATTTTCCCACGGATGGGAATTTTATGGTGTGATTGCCTTATTAAGAGCTATCAATTTAAACAATTTAATCAAAATCGTTATAGCCGTTTTTGAGAAAAAATGTTTGTGTTTTGATCACTATGACGACTATAGTTAACTTTCGGTGGATTTTCCTCATACCCTTATTTTGGCGTCCCATGGTAACCTGCGGGCTAGATATCAAGTTTGAGGGGATTTGGTTCGGTCGTTTTCTCTAAAAACCACTCTAAAATCGATTACGTCGAAAATTTTGGTAATTTATTGTGCTGCTCTCGTCATTTTCCCATAAATGGGAATTTTATGATATGATTGCCTTATTGAGAGTTATGAATATAAGAAATTTAATCAAAATCGTTAGAGCCGTTTTGGAGAAAACTAATTTGGTGTTTTGATCACTATGATAACTATAGTTAACTTTCGGTGGATTTTGTTCATACCCTTATTTTGGCGTTCCATGGTAATCTCCAGGCTAGATATCAAGTTTGAGTGGATTTGATACGGTCGTTTTCTCTAAAAATCGTTCACAGACACACATACACACACACACACACACAGACCATTTTCCCAAATAGTGTTTTTCGGACTCAGGGGGGTCTGAAACGTAAAGACATGAAGAGAACTCAAAATTTTCTTTTCAGCCGATTACATAACTTTCCTTTCTACTTTGTAGAGCCAAGGAAAGTAAAAATTAAATATCAAATTATATCTATTAGATTCGACGCTGATTGGACGGCCTTCAGACAATGCTGGCGGATCCTCAGACAACTCGTAATTAATTGCCTTAATTGTGGTATATATGCATTCGTAGATAAATTCAGAGTCTACTGTTCTTGAAGGTGCGTAAGAGATGAGACCTAGGCCTAAGTCATGGCTGGGAGACCGACCCAAGGCAGGTAGAAAATAAATATAATGGGTGTCCTGCTGGGAGGACGCCGCTCGGCAGAACCTCGGGTTGAATATATTAACGAGGAAGAGGGGGGGGGGATAGATTCGAATAAAGGCGAAGAAACTAGGCGAATGAGGAGAGCTAGAGAGGAGTGTATTGATAGGAAATACCTAAGTTAGTCAAACGTTCTCTCGAAATATTTGGTAAATAATGAGTACGGAGTAGAGTAACTAAGAGATAGTTGGGCTCGTGTGAGGGCAGACAGAAGCTAAGAAGTGAAATAAGCGGTAGGGTACTACAAATACCCCGATGAAAACCCAGTTAATAATGTCGAGAGAGCCACTGGTTCGAATCCTATATGTTTCTTTTTCTACCAAAGTAAATAGCTTCATATCTCCACAAGTTTTGTAATTGTTTGGATCAGGATAGACCTGAATGAATCGCGGAGATGGGATTTAGTGTAGCACGAACTCGTCATTTGAAGAGTTATTATATCACAAGATTTGGACACTTAGATGTACGAGAAGCGGTGACCTAAACAGGATATGAGTTGAATATGTAAGCACGAACAAGGAGGGCTCTGAACGCGTGAAACTGGTTGTACGGAGAAGGAAGGAGAAATCCTAATAGACGTCGATGCGAAGTGTCCATTGAGGGAATTGGGGGACAACTGTATCGCGAAAGGTGTCAGATGACTGTGTTCGTAGGAGAATGAGTTTGAGAGGAGCTGTCCGTTGTGGAGAGGAATGTGAAGAGAGAAGGAAATGATATTTCGGAAGGGGAAACCCGTCGTGAATTGGAAATAGAGTGGTGGAATTTCCATACGTAAAAATAAGAGGTTGAGGACTAAGGTCTATAGGGAAACAATGATTTTGCCATTAAGGACTAGGGAGTCCCGTTAGTGCAGATGCGGAAATTCCGAGGTCAAAAAACCCATACCAATTCGGCGTTTTGCGTCGGACAGTCATTTTTATCATTTTGTTAGAGGTTATGGTTTCTTTTCGGATTTGTTTGTCATCTTTTGGTTTTTCTTTTCGTATTTTATCGTTTGAGCCGTTTGCGGCGAGCTGAATAATCCTTTTCGTTATTTATTTTTATTTTATTTTTGTTTTTTGTTCGACAGGAAATTCGGGACGAAAAACACAATTCGCATTGCACGTAATAAGGAGAGACAAAGAGAGCGAATGATAAAGTGATAGACGTAGCCACGTTATTGGGAGGTGAGAAAAAAAGTTTTGGTTTAACGGAGGAGTTGAGGAAGTCATCCAAACTGTTATTTTCAGGAACAGAAGGTTTCTTCTAGAGTTGGAAGATCGAAACACCATCGTCATCGATTCTACATCAATTAAGAGCAAATTACTGCTAACGTAAATGTTTGGAAAATGTATATAAAATGATCTTGTTTTTATAAAAATTAAAACTTCGATACCGATGAAAATGTGTTTAGTTTCTTTCCCGCAGCGCGTACGTGTGCTGCACGTTTTTGAACAAAATCCTCGTTATTCGCACATTTTCCCACCTCCCCCACCTCTTCCGTCTACAAATCGATGGAAATGGTTCACTCAGCTCAATCGGCCTCGGTGGTTCTCCCATAAAATGTACCACAGGCGCGCACACAGACAAACACAGAGCAGACTCCGAAATGAGGTTTTGAGTTCAATAGGCTTGAAATCTGAGGGAACTGAAGAAAACTCCTTTTTCTGGGGGGCGTTGCGGAGCAACACACAACTTTCCGCAACACCCATAAATTCGACGACCTCCTACTTGTACGGGCGCTGTATTTTCGTTCAACGCATTTCTACGGAAACAATTATGGAGAACAAAATGTCAGTACTAGTTAGTTAGGAGTGATGCGCATATTCGATTGGAATCGTTTGCGTAGTTTTTTAGAAAATTTGAAAGACGGTAAATTAATATTCGACAAGTCTCTTCTTGTTTATTATTCATTCTGAATAATGATCATATTTTTTTGGTCAGCAAAATGTTTTTACAACCCCCCGCAAAATTTGATACTTTAGGTTTCAAAACATCGGGATTCTAAATTTGCAATGTCCGTCCGGGCCGTTTTGTGCCTTTAACGTGGTCTAAAAATCCGTTATTTCGCACGAAAATCACATTTGGTATCTAGTTGTGCCCGCCATTTCGGTAATCCGATAGAATGAAGCCTATGGTTGTTATGGGCTGAAAATGGTTCAAAAAAATTAACAAACCGCAGTTTAATAGCAAATACGCCGTGGTTGGTATCGTTTACAGGGTATTTTGACATCCTGGCTCGAATGGAATGATTATCAGACGTTTACAACTGCGTACGGTGAAATCACAGTGAGTCAAAGTTACGAATTGAAATAACTCGCGGGAAGTAAACGTTTCGTCGTTTGTACTCCCTCCCTCCTGCCCACAGGCGCTTGGAATATTTAGTTTTCGTCGGTCCATTTTAGTTAGGTCATGTTTCGTATGTTTCACTGGTATTTTTCGACGCTGAATCGAATGGGATGAGTCTCGGAGCAGTAATACTATGTCAAGCTGCTCATGAGAATAATAAACCGTTGTGTAATAGTGTGCAGCGCTTTTTTCAGATATCATGGATTATATCTCCGTTCAACAGACTGACACAGAAATAATTACAGAGAACAAAATGTGGGTATAGGCTGCTAGAAGACGCTGTAAAAATTAGGAAAAAGTTCAAAAAAACATTATTTTTGAAACATTTTCGTTTTTACCTCTGTTCAACGGAATATCAGAGGAACATTTATTGAAAATAATATATAGATATTGGCTATTAGAAACATTCTGTGAGTTTGGTGAAAATCGAGCCCTTTTGCCAAAAAGCGTGGAAAACTTATTTTTTCTTTTTGAGTCTATATCTTCGTTGACTATATAGTTTAATCAATTTTTAATTTAATCAAGTTTTAATCAAAATCGTCCGCCTTCGAGAAAAATGCGAAAAACCCTAGTTTTTGGTAAATTTTCGTCCCCCACCCATTTTACCATCCACCAAAACCGGCCGTAACTCCATTTTGTCGTCTACAAATAATAACGAACAAAACAAAAAAAAACCCTGCAAATTATTACACAACGGTTTATTATTCGGATAAACAGCTTGACCTAGCATTAATGCTCCGAGACCCATCTCGTTCGATTCAGCATCGAAAAATATCAAAATGAAACCCAAAAAAAGGTCGAAAAGAACTGAATCGTAATATTAAAATAAACAAAAAAAACGAAAGTATCTAGAAAAAACTGAATTTTAATATGAAAACACGCACGCTAAATATTAATATCAAAATGTAACCAAAAATCTATGAAAGAAACCAAAATGAGAATGAAACGAAAGAATCTAAAAAAATTGAATCGTATTAAAACCAAAAAAATGAAACGAACAAATATTAAATAAATAAACCAAAAATAAGCGAATAATGAAAAGTTCAATCGAAGGTAACAGATATTTTGGTAACGGAAATAGTTGAGACGGAGTGAAACAGTCATTCATGGAGGTGAAGACGAGAACAAGGCAATCTGACGATAAAGGGACAAATCGTAATGCCAAAGGTTAAATACGAAACACGAGCACTTCCTAGAGGAAGCAAAAAAAAGAGTCCTCCCGGCTTCCAACAAGTAGAGCGGGCGGGCGAGCGTTGCGTTGCGAGGCGAGGACGAAGCGGGTGGTTTTTTATTGAGACGGGTGGGAGGGAGGGAGTTCAAATGACGACACGTTGACTTCCACTGTAGTTCCCGCGTTGTACTGCGTTTCGTTAATTTTTTTAACCATTTTTTGCCCATTACAACCCAAAACGGTACAAAACAGCCCCAGAGGGTGGACGGCGGATGGACATTGCAAATTTGGAATCTCCAAGTCTTGAAACGTAAAGTATCCAATTTTGAGGGGGTGTTGTAAAAAATTTTTCGTGACCGAAAACATAGGGTTATTATTCAGAATGAATAATAAACCAAAAGTAGCAGCTCAATCAGTCCAGCCGTACTCCCACAAATCGAACTAAAGACGCACACGAACTGCGCGCCAAAATTAGTTTTTTCGGACTCAGTAGGTTTCAAGATAAGTCGGTAGATCCGAAGAAAACTCAAATTGCAACAATACTTTTCTTACCTTTAGGGTCTCGGAAAGTAATTACGTGTTCGGCAGAAGAAACTTTTATTTGTAAAGAATCCCCTTCAAATCCGTTCGCTACAGGGCAGGGCATGTCCACAAAAACGTTACAAGGATAACTCGCGTGTGTGATCATGATCACGAAAACTTGGTTTCATCGAATGACGGAATTCAACGTAACAGCTTTTCTTCTCCTGAGTCCTCACGAGACATAAAAGTCGCATAAGCCGCGATTTATCATTTTATAACCGCCTTATGACGACTTCTTGGAGTACACATAAAATTCGAGCTCATTTGATGATGATCGACCTCGAATCGGGCTCGCTGACGGACGTAGTGGTTTCTCCCCTGATATTTTAAAGTCTGCTCGTATTTATTTTCTAGTGCGCGGGACCCGGGGGAGGTAAAATGGAAGCGAGGGGCGACACACAGCCTCCGCCACAAGCATTCGAGATTAGTCTGACATTTCGCTCGTTTCTCTCGATCCCTTTGTGCGTCGACTAACTCGTTTCTTCGTTTAAAGGTTCAGTATATACAACATAAAGACGTTGATGGAGGGAAAGTTAATTGTGGATTTTGTACAATGAATAGAGTTGGGCGAGCTACACAACACGAGTGAGGTAACCTTATCCACGTTCAGACGTCTTTGGAAGTTAACACTGGACAGTAGACTGATTTTATCGGAAGTGAAAGTCAAAAAGACGAGTTAGCGGAGAATCGGAAAATGTTGTCGATCGAGAGGATCTCGCGTTACACCATCGAGCGATATCTCGAAATAAAACAATTTTAGAAGGCTTCCAAACTGTGGTTATTATCCCGGCACGAGAACTGAGCTTTACGTCCAGCAGCATGTTACAAGGAATATCAATCAATTAGTCCTTTCTTCATTACTTTTGGATACAGATCCATTGTACCACCCTGGGAGGGGTTGTTATCTACAGAAAGGATGAAAAAAGGAACAGAATAAAACACGGAACAGGATGACAGGAGTGAGGCAGAGACACAACATCGGGCATTCCAATAGAAAGTGGATTGGGGAGTCAATTAAGGCCCCAGTTGCACAGGGGACCCAAAGAAACGTCGAGAAAGTGCAAGGGTCAGCAAGAAGTCGACCTCCGTGAACTCCAATTACACGGAGTTGAGCAAAAGAACGCACGACGTAAGGGGCGAATTTGGAGCGGAGGAAGGGCTACAGAATCAACTACTGAATTAGATGAATGGATGGTATTGAAATGGCGTTTATAAAAAACGGGGAAGACCGTTAAGTACTGTGTGTCAATGCGACAGAAGGCAGGGCAGAGTCGAGGGAACTCCACAAGGACCATAAGAACTGGTGAACTGGGTGAACAGGATCCGCTGGCGGTGATTGGGTCGGAGGGATGAGGCAGAGCATGCAATATCTTGGTGTACTACCTTCTGGCCCTGAACCACAACTAATAGGATGGCTGCACCGATAGATTGGACACCTGCCTCGATTCGAACGACATCATTTGGGGTCGAACTTTGCCGGAAAAGAACTCAATCAATCAATCAATCGTTTTATTTGTTGTTTTATGGCTACAGAGGCCAATACAACAAGGAGTTCGCCTAAATTATAAACAAACGACATAACTTCAAAACAACAGAAACATAAATAAATTAAAAAACTTATAAACTAATTCTTTCGTAATGCAACTAAATAAGGATTTATTTACAAATTCAATACTTACTATAGGGGTTCCAAAATAAATTGTTCTAAAGCCCATCAATTGGGGACACTTACAAAATATGTGTTCGAAGGTTTCTTTCTCCTTGCTATTGCGCAGGATACAGATCTCGTCATGATTTATTTTATACAAATCACCTTTATAAAATATTCACTATATGCTACGTGCTGAAACAGGGAGGACGAAGTTGGGAGTTTTTGTTTTAGATAGGGCATTAGATTGGTGGGAGGCGCTCCTCCGCATGGATGTGGAGAGGTACCCTCGTCTGTGTTATGAGTAGCTTCTTGAGACAATGAGAAGAGGGGAAGGGAATCAAAAATTTAATTGGGCCACTCAGCTAAGGGGTGTTTTGTGTGGGCTGGGTACGAGCGTCTCTGGGAAGCTCAGGACGCAGATGAGATAAAAAAAACACCGGAGCAATGTCCTGAATAGCTTTAATACTAAACATACGAAGATTTTGAGAGGATGATATGCTCGTCATACAGTAGACGATACGGAGAGTTTGCTCCCAGTTACTCTTCGCTTGATGGGTACTTGACATGGTCAATGCCGATTAATGTGAAGCGGGTGGTGGCCCAGTTCAGGTTGAAAAATGAGGACCAACTCCGAATATTTTATAAAGGGAAAAGAACTCGTTTCAAGAAGTGGAGCTGGACTCTCTGAACACTGTCGAGATGCCTGAACCATCCTACAGCGCCGATTTTACCTGGGAAGCGAAATTGGTCGAGATCACGGACCTAGCCATCAGAAGAAGATGAGGTTCTATTCATGGTGAGCGGTGGGGCCGAGCTTGAAAAACGTGCACTCGAAAAAACGTATTCTCGAACCTGTTCTGTAGACTCACTGCCGAGCGGCACCAAACATTTTAGAGGCTTTGCGTGTTGATTTCCAGAGCGTTTACCTCACAGTACTGTCTGATGACCTCTAGTTTTCCGTAGATTTCGATGAGTGAGTACGACATCATCTGCAAAGCCAAGCAGCAAGGTGACAGCGGTGTTGCCAACATCCAGCCCCCTTGTAGCTCTTACCTAGGAAGAATTCCTCAATGTCCTGATGAGCTGAGACAGGGAACGCAATAGGAATGTACCGCCTGACTCCCATTAAAGGCAAGCGGTTGATCGTGGTCTAGTGGTTAAGACAGTCGATTCATAATTCTCGACGTAGGTCGAGGATTGTGGATTGAGCTTCGGCTCGATTGCCGTAATTTTTGCCTGAGTCAGCGGATCCCCAAAGCGTCTCCAAACCCCCCTCGTAACATTGGTGGCAGCGATATGCGAACAAGTCCACGCTCCTTCATTCCAAGAAAAAGAAGAGAGCCTGAGAGAAAAAATTAAAAAATTAAGAGAGAAAATAATGAGACGAGTTCTCGGGTCGGAGATTCGCTGACGCTGTGAAAGTTCCAGCGGAGAGAAAAATGGTGACGCGCCTCCTACAATGTGAATGAAAAGTAAGCGCCCTTTCCTTGTCGCCCTCTCGTTCCCGAATCTTTGATCGGATTTTCCGGGAATTCGCTCAACTCTCAAAAAATCCGTTCATTAAAAGTCGTCTGCTCCAGGAGCAGCGGCTAACGGTGAGGCAAGCGGTTGATCGTGGTCTAGTGGCTAAGACAGTTGCTTCGTAATTATCGATATAAGTCGAGGATTGTGGATCGAGCTCCGGCGCGATTGCCGTAATTTTTGCTAGAGTCAGCGGATTCCCAAAAGCGTCTCCAAACCCCCCTCGTAACAGGAAGATCCCATATCTGAGGCTGCAGCTCGTCGATTGCGCATGCTTTGCTTCATAAAACGGAAAGAGACTTCTCACATACCTCTGCCTAAGCGATTCTCTACAAGATGCTCGTGCAGCCAATCCTGGAGTACGGATCAATAATCTGTGCGCCGTACTGTGTGTGCTCTTGGCCAATTTGCCTTGTGTTATCGGCGTCATCATTATTTTTGGCTTTCTTAATTCGGATTGTCCCGTACCCTTATGAAATTAAAAAAAAATAAAATAAAATAAATAACCCGATTTCGACGGCCGGTACGAACGAACCGATTTTCGACTCGATTCAACGGAAATACGGCGAGCGGGTCCCGCCTTTTGTGCCGAACCTGCGCCAAGTCTCTCGAGTGGCGCGCGAGGTTGGCGGCTACCGCCGTGCGACAGCAAAAAGTGGAAAGGCAGGAAACGACAGAAAAGGTTGAATCGTGACAATGGGACTAATAATCGCTACGAAAACGAGGGGAACGAGTTGAATTGCGCGACGCGCGTTTCTGAATTTCGAGCCATCGCTTTTTTTGGTCTTTTTTTTTTTCTTCCCCTTCCCACTTTTTTCCCCTCAGTTTAATTGTACGAGAACCGGAAATGACTGCAAGTCCTTCCGCCATGCAAATCTCACGTGTCTCCACACGCTCCGCTCACCGCCAACCGGTTCTTCAACGATCGCTTTTGTTCCCCCGATTGTGCAACTTTATTCATTAGGTTTTTCCCTTCTCTTTCTTCTACGACTTTTTCTCGTCCCAACGAATGACTTTTAAACGACCCCCCCCCCACCACCACCACCTCTACACAATCCAACACCACCTACAACACACATTCACGAGCACAATCTCGCGGCGGCTCCAAATCTGTGAGAATAAAAGACAAGGACCTCCTGAATTCGACGGAGACAGGGATATCGTGGAACGGCGACTTGATTATCTGCTCAACACAAATGACCACAAAACGTCCAAAAAAACGTTATTTTCGATACATTCTGATTTTTATCTCTATTTAACGGGCTGTCAGAGGAACATTTATTGAGAACAGCATGTAGATATTGTTGTGTTGAATCCAAACAACGAAAGTTGTTATGAGGTTGCTAGGGAAGGACGACGGAGACACGAGTAAGAACCGAAATATCTGGTGCGTAGCAACACACAACTTTCCGCCACCCCCGTAAGTTCGAAGACCAGCTACATACGCGGGTGCTATATCTCCATTCAACGCATTTCTACAGAAACATTTATAGAGAACAAAATGTAGGGAGTAGTTCGCTGAGAGGACCCCGTAAGTTTGATCGAAATCGTTAGAGCCGTTTTTGACAAAATTGGAATACCGACAAATTAATATTCGACAAATCTCCTTTTCTGAGTTAACTTGGCTTATATCTCCGTTCAACATATATATACAGAAATAATTATAGAAAACGAAATGTTGGTATGGGTGACTAGAAGACACTCCATTAGAATTTATCACATCTGGTGAAGAAGTTACCCTGGAATGTACGGAAATGTTCGAAAAAACGTTATTTTCGACACATTTTGATTTTTATCTCCGTTCAATGGACTGTCAGAGGAACATTTATTGGAAACAATATGTAGGTATTAACTATTCGAAAACATCTTGGAAGTTTGGTGATAATCGTTGAAGCCATTTCGCCAAAAAGCGTAAAAAACCTATTTTTGCTTCATAGGCCTATATCTCCGTTCACCGTATTTTCATGGAGATATGTATGCAAAAGAAAAGTTAGGTATTGATCAGTAGAAGATAATTCGAAAGTTTAATCAAAATCATTAGAGCCGTTTTCGAGAAAAATGCGAAAAACCCTAGTTTTTGGTACATTTTCGTCCCCCACCCCCATTCCCATCGGTCGAAATCGTCCATAACCTTATTTTGGTCTCTACAAAAAATAACGAACACAACAAAAAAAGAACCAGCTCAATCGGATCAGCCGTTTTCCCGCAAATCGAACTACACACACACACGGACCACGCGCCGAAATTAGGTTTTTCAGACTCAGTAGGCCTCAAAACGTAAAGATCTGAAGAAAACCCAATTTTTTTTTTGAGCCGATTACTATACTTTCCTTCCCTTCGGGTATCGGAAAGTAAAAAGATGGTGTCGTGTCGGGTTATCGGAAACTGATTGATTTGCGTGCGCAAGGACGTTCGATTAATAGAAAGAGGACTGAGAATACAACAGTTTGTTTAGTTTTAAACGCGTTGTACATAAAGTTATACAGTTCAAGCGTTAGTTGTGTGTTGTTATTGTCTTTCAGAGTTAAACCAGTTTTTATCAAAATACGAACAATTGGAAACACTATTTTAAAACATTGTGAGTTTGATGACAATCGTCGAAGCCGTTTGGTCAAAAAGCGTAAACAAATCTCTTTTTCCTTTTCAGGCCTATATCTCCGTTCACCGAGTTTTCATGGAGATATTTATGCGGAAGAAATGTTTTGTACTAACTGTTAAGATAATTCGAGGGTTTAATAAAATCGATAAATACGTGAAAACCCCTGGTTTTCTGTAGATTTTAGTCCCCCCAGGATCTTGAGTGTTCCAATCGACGGAAATCGTTCATAACCTTATTTTCGTATCTTCAAAAAATAGCAAACAAAACTAAACGCCCAACACAGTGTTACACTGTTGTCCTCGGCCAGGGCCGTCAGTCCAGTCAAACACTCCCACACATGCCGCAAGGTGAGACAGTACGAGGCTAAGGCTTTGAGAGTGACCTGGCTGTCCACCATAATGTAGATCCATTGCAGCAGCCGCTGCACACAGACCATCACTGCAGCCACTTCTGCCTGGAACACCGTGGCCAGCGACCCCAATGGGATCGCCGCTCTAATTCTCGGTCCAAAGATGCCGGCCCCTCCAAGGCCACCTTGCACCGAGCCGTCACTTAGATATACCAGGGCCTCAGCTTAAAAAGCGGGAACTCTCCCTTCCCACCCGGATCGCTCATGAGTGAGTATCCGAAAGGGTAATGCGAAGTTGAACCTCGCGGGCCTAGAGAAATTTTTTTTTCATTCATCTTGACTGGATCTCAAGAATTCACACCTGACTATAATTACTGATCCAGAATGTTTGCAGTAGAGGTCGGAGGGATCGTAAAGAGACCTGATAGGAGCACCACGTCAAATTTCTGTAGATTCTTCTAATCTTGAATGTTGTAAATAAAATAACTACGAAGATGAGATTCCCTGGAAGTTTCAGCAGAATTCGATATAAGAAACTAGTGTTTACTTGGCTCATTACTACTGGCCGGGCAGACTTTATCGAGGGTCGCTTAACTAGTCAATATGTGTACAGGTGAGGTATTTTGAATTGTATTTGTTTAGCGTTGGCAAGCGTATTTGTGATAAGGAGTAAATTTAATTATTTTTAACTTGATATGGAGGTAGATAATTGCCTTTAGGAGGCAGCACGGGCTATGCCTACAGCCACCAATATATTGACTCCAATTCAGCGTTTTTTTCTTTTTCTTCTATCATATTTATATGTCAATAAATTTCATTTCATTTTATTATTCAGGTGGAAAACTGCGCTAAAATCAATTTTCTTCGAAAAGTATGATAATTTATTCTACTGCGCTCCTCATTCTCCCATGAATGAGAGTTTTACAGTATTGCAGTGGAATTTGAACCAGTTCATAAAATAAATTTAATCAAAATAGTGAGAGCTGTTTTTCAGCAAAAATAACTTAGTGTTTTGATCACTGTGATAACTATAGTGCACCGCCTTCAATGGTCATAGTCTAGTGGTAGAGACGAAGGTTCATAATCCGACGAAAGTTGGGCATTGGATCGGAGCCCGTGATCGCTGTAATATTTGCCCTAGTCGCCGGCTCTCCAAACATTTCCAAACCCCTCGTAACATTAGTATAAGGCTGATTTTTCCCGTACCATTATTTTGGCGACCCGCGGTGACTCGGGGGCTAGATATCAAGTTTGAGTTGATTCGGTTCAGCGACTTTCTCTCAATCGCCTTCACAGACACACACTTTCCCTAACATTCCTTTTCAGTCGATTACATAACCTTGAAAAACTGTAGGAAGAATTCACACGCGCTGTTTATGTAGATCATTATGATTTTCTGTGAACTTTGTTTTTTCTGGCCATATAATGATGCTTGTGGCTATAAAAAACATTTCATTTCAGGTGGGATGAAGGGAGAGTAGAGTGATTTTCGTTTTAATTGTAGTGGTTCGACGATCGCCTCGTCGTCGTTCATTCATCTCAGATTTACGACTGAACGGGATTCGGATGAGGGGGAAAAAAGGGTTAAAAACGTTTCAACAGGTTTTCGCGTGAAGTGGAACCGTGTGGGGGGCGAGGACTATAAAAATAATATTGGGTCGTGGCGTAGCGGAGGGGCCGGCGATCAAGGTAGGGGGGTCGGGATGTAGTTACCTAGCGTGGCGGTGGGTGAGTTGAGGGCAGAGGATGTTTGTGGATGGAAGTGTACCTGGTTGGTGAGAAGAGGCTGCGTACAGTCAGAAGATTAGAGAGGTAGGAGGTAGTGGGAGGAATTTGACTGGAGTGATTTCTGCGAGGAGGAGTGGGGGTGGGAGAGAAAAGGATAGGATGCGAAGCGAAATCCCCCCCCCCCTCCCACTCACTTCATCCTCAACACCATTCAAACACGACAGCACCACTACGAGTCCTTCACCAGCACCACCACGGGCCGTTGGTATCACAACCGTACCACCCTCTCCAACGTGGAACCGCACGCGGAAGCGAAGGGTTTGGTTGCACGTGAAGTGGTCTGTTGTCCGACCGTTTGGCGGTGAGGCGTCCGGTGGGGTGGGGGATTGCAGAAGAAGGAGAGATAAAATAGAGCGGCGAGGCGTAGAAAAGGACAGAAACCTCATCTAGTCTTTGGTCGGTGTGTGTGTGTGTTGAAGGGGGGGGGGGGTTACTAAGGAACAAAAGGAGGGAGGTGGGTGGTGGTCGGAATAAGAGGAGACGGGGTATTGATCTCGCTCCCTTTTACCAGCGACTCCCGGACCGCAAGAGCGAGCCCCCCCCCCCCCTGGACTTAAGAAATGGCTCCATTTTGTCAGGCTCATCGCGCGTATTCTCCGATAGTAGATAGATTTTACCGTTTTCAAACCAATGTAAACAATGAACCAGCAGCTGGGAATGAGGGCCTTCTGGCGATCATGTGTCATTCGATAGGCGATGGGAGTAGGTAAGGACGTTAAAATGCAGTTCATTAAGTTAAAAACACACCCCCGACGCCCATCCCATACGAATTAGCATCGACAAATGCTGCTAGATGATACGAAACTTGACCTGACTATAACGGAATCACGAAAAATTGACGTATTTCAGGCGCCTATAGGCCATTGGCGAGACGTAGCGAGTCGAGCAGACGGATGGTTGGAGTGGGACGAGAGGCAGTGTGGTAACGTAACGATCGCTGTACTGTCCCTCGAGTTCTTTCAAATAGAAGATTGACAACGCTTACTGTTTCGGTTATGGAGATAAAGGAGGAAAGCTTTGGACGTGAGAGAACGAAGTAGTTCTATTAAAGAAAAATTTAAAACAGGAAAAACGAGAATGCAATTAAAAGGAGGACGAATTGAGAGCCATGTCATGCATAGCAACCAGACCACATCGTCTCCACAGCACCCCCCCCCCTCCACCCACAGTGTCAACGATACCGTTGGTGGGTTGGCTATTAGCAGTTTTGGTTGACGCAGTTTGGCACTGTTGTCTGTCTGGTGGTGGGTCAGCTGGAGGCGACAATTCGAGCAGTTGAGAGGCATCGACGGCGATTGCTCCCCGCGTGGCGTTGCTACCTTGAATATACCATAGTTGTTCTGTTCGTTTGAAATATTCCATCCAAGTAAATAGTTAGAACGGGTAGGAAACTGGATTGAGAACTCCACTCAGGTGGCACGGTACTCCCGAGGGTCATACCTCCAAGTGGCGACACACGCGCACAGGTCTTTATTAGGAGACTGGCTAAATGACAACCTGCCATACCTCCACAGGTCTGGGTTCAGTGGATGCTGAGCCTATGGTGCCGAGGATCTTGCATGATAGTCATTCTGATAGGGAAACATACCTAGGACCCTGGGGAGTTCTATTCCGCATTTAGGAGCTTAATGTGGTCCTCCATACAATTTAATGGTAGACTTGGATGGGTTGTGAGTAGTGAGGTCTATGGCACACCTGGGTGATGACGTCAGACCCCCCCTCACCATTGCAGCTGATCTGACGTAAGACCCCCCCCCCCCAGGGCACAAACAGCTGATGAGCCCCCCTCATATCAACTACAGCTGACCTGACGAACCCCCCCATGTGACGTCACATCCCCCACCACTATGAATCCCCCTGTGTGACGTCATGCCCCCCACTCAATTGGCGCGACTTCTGAGTGGATCTACGTCATACCCCAACCAATTAGTGTGCTAACGCCTAAGTAGAGGGTACAGTCGAGATCTAGACAATTATAAACTTCCTTAATAGCAATCAGAGCTGGAACCGCGCTCATCCAGCAACCGTCACTATCTGTTGTAGGAACAGGGATCTCCCCCCTCCCCCCCCCCCCTCGAACTGGACGTCACAAGACGATGGGTTGATGGGTTTTTGAGAGCTGCTCATTGAAGTCGCCATGTCTCGTGAAGACCTGGCACTTCAATAGTCTGGCTCAACCCGCCAAGTTGTAGAATAACTCGTACGTGTTCCCATCTCTCTTGACATTCGTCCAGCGCTGCTAGCTTCCATTCAATGATCACATCGTGGAGTTCGACCCATAACGGGTAAAGCTTCATAAGTGAGTCACAAGTTATCTCATGGATATTGGCCAATAATTGGCGGTGAGTTTCCTACCTCAGACAACGGCGCAGTGGAAAGTAGATGGCGTTGTATGTGAGGGTAGTGTCACGTGGATCGTGCTTTTAACGAACTAGAGCGCTTGCCACAACACTCCCTTTGAACACAGAATGATTACTGTCAGTGCAAATAAACTTTCTTTTTACACTAGCCCGCGAGGAAACCACACACGAGCACACTGCATTCGAATAAACGAGGAACTAATTAAATTTTACAGCGAAACATTCCACCAGGTTTCTCTGGAATACGAAGGTATTGTTCAACCGTTCCGCTCGCGAAGAGCGCGCCCAATATACTGCTTTCAGTGGGATCGAAAAAAGTATTTGAACTTCCAAGTTTTACGGGGAAAAACATTTCATTCGATATTTTCCCGGAACCAGAACTCGACTGCGCCAGTATATTCTGGCAATTAAATATCGGAATATGGCTTGGACTCGTTTGAAAGAGCACAATATGTAACTCTCATTGATCACGCTGCAGTGGTGTATCAAAGGAATCTGAATTGAATCAAATAAGTAGCGCGTGGTAATGAAATGTTTCATAATGAATACGTTTCATGTGAAATGTAAAACTTGCGTGCGAAACAGCGCATTTCACTCATAACGATCGAATGCATGAACGAGGGCACGTTCTCAAGTCCGCTTTATAAATAACGATAAAGGAAACTACTCGTATGATCAAGTACCGGACACTTGAGAGAGCGAGGTTTATCGCAGTGATGCCGATACGAAATTATGAGATAAGGCCATTCAATAACCGCTTTGCTTGGAATCGTTTGAAATCGCCCGATATCCAACTCTCGTCGATCTTTGATGTGGCTTCGAGCAGCCTCTCCTAGTCGATTTAATTATAACAAGTAGCGGAGAGGCCTCGGAATCGTTAGTTGAGCCGTTGAACCGTTCTACCGTCTCGCGCCGAGTCCGGGACAAACGCGATTTAGTGCCCGAGTTGTGGAGGCCCGGAGGTGTTAATCTGGAAGAGCGTTAGAGAAATCACTGCCGCGTTCTCAGCGTGGCAGGCAAGACGCCAGAACCTCAAAGCCTTTGATTGTACGATTCACGCCAGTGTGGAGCATGAAAGTGGCTACCGGCTAAACCACTGGAAACATACGAAAAACCGGAAGACCTGCGGTTCATTGAACTACTAGTTAGTAAACAACCACAGAAATATTCACCACCCGCTGTAACTACCTACTCAAGAAAATTGGGTGGAACGTTTCTATGAAGCTAAAAAATTATAAGACCAAAAACAAGGAAATTAATAGAATATCAAAATTTAAATAAAAAATAATAAAAATGATAACTTGATTTAATTATTACATCAAATTAAACTAACTAGTACAAACAATCATAACACCACCTCACCAACTGAAAAGCGCCGCAAATTATTACACAACGGTTTAACAGCATTATTGGAACATACTCTGTTCAATCCAACGATTATAAAATGACAACTCACGTGCAAACAATAATGTTTGTAGAACACTTACCAAAACCCATTCCATTCGATTCAGCATCGAAAAATACTAATAAACGATGGGGAACATGACCACCACGCGACAATACGAACTGACGTGAGGTCAAAGTGACGCGGGAGGTAGGGAGAAGAAATGAGCGGAGGCCAGGGAGAAAAAGTAAACTTGGTGGCATCGCCCCGCCTACTACTACAATTCACTTCACAATATTTAATGTTGGTTCACTGTTCTGATCTAGACGCAGTCCTCCAACTGCGAAACTCGTTCTGTTCGACTCGGCATCAAAAAATACGTAGAATTGGCTAATTTTGTTAAACCATTTTTTGATGATAACAAGCATTCGTCCGATCGGATTGCGGAATAAGTGAGCACAAATAGATAGTAAATGGAGTTTTTGCGCGAAAGAAAGGATTTTGTAGACTGCGGCATAAACAAAATTGGGAATGGACGTTGCAGATTTGAGAGCCTTGAAATGTAATGAGAGAGAGAGAGAGAGTGAGAGAGATTGATTGATTTCTTTATTTATCCACCAGGGGAAATTAGGGCCATAAGGCCCTCTCTACCATTCCCCCTGGAATCTATATACATCATCCTCTTGTGGTACAAAATTACATTGGTCCACTGTTTTATATAATTTTCCGCTAAAGCGACAAATTTCTCTTCCCAAAAAAGCTCATTCATGCCAAAATAAATTACGCTCATACCAACACATTCACGCCGACTGACACATAAACACTTACCTATTTGAGAGGGGTGAGTACTTTTATATTCCTCCCCCTCTCAGCAGCACACAAACTAAAACTAATATACACAACAACCAACCTCATTCACGCCAAAATAAATTATACTCATACCAAAATAAATGAGTGTAATTTTTTAACATTTTTTTCACACCAACACATAAACACACAACTGCTGCTATTCGAGAGGAGAGAGTACTTGGATATTCCTCCTCCTCTCAGCAGCGCACTAACTACCTTAACTAACATACACAAACACAAAACGAACAAATCATATTACATCAACACATTATACACTGGGGATCGAGAAATTTGCCATTACATTCATTTGATATATACCGAACAACGACACAACCAATCAATATCATATAATCCTCAATAGTGTTCACTTTAGTTTAGTTACAATCTGGTTTTCAACAGAAATCTTTTTAGAATACGCGAAGAACAGACTATACATAATAATTACACAAAAACAATAATGAACATCAGAGAGAGAGAGAGAGAGAGAGAGAGAGAGAGAGAGAGAGAGAGAGAGAGAGAGAGAGAGAGAGAGAGAGAGAGAGAGAGAGAGATTGATTGATTGATTGATTGATGTTTTTATTCAACCAACCAGGGAGGATTAGGGCCATAAGGCCTTACATTCTCCCTGGCAAACAATATTGATTAAAAGTGCGGTGTACAGAGAAAAAAATCCTGCAAATTATTGCACAACGGTTTACTATTCGGATAAATAGCTTGACCTAGCATTAATGCTCCGAGACCCATCCCGTTCGATTCAGCATCGAAAAATATCAAAATGAAACCCAGAAAAAGGTCGAAAAGAACTGAATCATAATATTAAAATAAACATAAAAAAACGAAAGCATCTGGAAAAAACTGAATTTCAATATGAAAACATGCACGCTAAATACTAATATCAAAATGTAACCAAAAATCGTATTAAAACCAAAAAAATGAAACGCCCGAACTATTAAATAAATAAACCAAAAATAAGCGTGTTCGCGCAAAGTAGTGGGGTCTGCTCGATTTGTTACCCAAATAACCAAGGCGAACACCTTCACCTGTGGTGCGTGAGATGGGAGAAAATTTAATGACTATAAACGAAGTATATAATACGAAAAACAACTCAAGAAAATAACAACACTTCCACGATAGATAAAAATAAATAAAAGGGAAATCAAAAAGTTTATCTGTCCCGCGAAATGGATGGATCTGACCTTTCGTTGCTGGTGGTAGAGTAGTAGTAACGGTGAGATGATTTGGGATGATTGATGATTGATTTGCGATACGGCAAATTTCGATTTGCCGAACTTGGTTCGTCAACTTCACCAGAGTTCGAGACGTGCCTACTTTCAGATTCGTCGATTTATGAGAAATTCGGATGCGACGGGAGCGATTTCGATCGCCACGGTCGCTTTCGCGTTGTTTGCGGCACTGAGTCACAGGCGACGCGCTTCTTGTCGAGAAGAGTCGAGGCGATAACGTCGGACGTAAGGCGGAACAGCGTGCGAGGATAAAAAGAAAGAAAAAAAAAAGAAAAGAAAAAGGAAACAAACTCAAACAGGAGTCAACTATCGTTTCGTCCAACCTCCTGGCGTTAACAAAGCGAATAATGAAAAGTTCAATCGAAGATAACAGATATTTTGCTAATGGAAATAGTTGAGACAGAGCGAAACAGTCATTCGTTGAGGTGAAGACGAGAACAAGGCAATCGGACGATAAAGAGACAAATTGTAGTGCCAAAGGTTATATACGAAACACGAGCGCTTCCTAGAGGAAGCAAAAAAAAAACCGGCGCCCGCCCTTCGAAAGTTGAAAGGGGAGGTGAGTGGGAGCGGCGTTGCCAGTCCAGCAGGCGAGCGGTTTTGTTGACTTCCGCTGTAGTTCCCGCGTTGTACTGCGTTTCGTTAATTTTTTAAACCGTTTTTTGCCCATGACAACCACGGGTTTCGTCCGATCGTATTGCCGAGATGGCGGACACAACTAGATACCAAATGCGATTTTTGTACGAAAGAACGGATTTTTTAGACAACGTAAAAGGCACAAAACGGCCCAGGACGGCGGACGGACATTGCTGATTTAGAATCCTGATGTCTTGAAACGTTAAGTATCAAATTTTGAGCTAACGTAGGAGTAGGGATTCAGTGTCTTTGGTGCAATACGTCACGTTCAAATGATGTTAGTCACGTATATATATATACAACGAAAGCTCGAGCGAATGAAATACCTGAAGAACGAATGCGGCCTTCGGTGAAATGTCGCGTTACTGGCGGTGAATGCGCCGGCATGAAGCGGAGAAGAAGTGTAGAATGGTCAATGGAAGCAGCAAAGATAATACCGGAAGAGATTGCGGTGAAACAAAATTAACGAGTTAGCAGCGATTCACGGAAAAGTTTGAGGTTTCGCGTGCTTCTATGCGTATGCTGGAAAAGTCGGTGTGGTTATACTCCCTTAAGTGTGTCTTGGTAGGTATAAGTGAACGAAGTTTCAGGGTCACATAACTGTTCACACTTGTTGTGCCCTAAATTCGCCTCTGCTTGGCAATAAGTAGCGCAGAGTTGGGTGGACCTCAGGTCGAAACATTTTCACGCTCAATGTTCCGGATGATATTGCTAATGTTAATCTACCAGCTGGCCGACACATTTCATCGAGGGTAATTTTGAATCGGCTTAAGAGTTTTGAGTCGCGTTGCCCGAGCGTCATTCTGCCGTTCTTCCTCGTTTGGACGCTGCCACTCGAAGGAGTTTTCGAATGGCGGGTCTTGCGGAATGAAGGAAGATAAGGTTCCCCTCGTCGATCCGAACGTTGGGGGGACGATATCTAATTTTCTCCGTAGCCAAGACAACGCACTTCCCTCGTTTCCTCCGCTTCTCGCCGAGGGAAATGGAAATGTCTTCTTTGAGTTGCGTTTGTGTTTGGAATCGTCGAACATTCTGCCCGACAACTTGTGACTGGATCCGAGCAACTCGTTTGAAATAGCAGTTAATTCTCGCTCGCTCTTTCTTCGTCGTCGTCAACATCTCAAACAAGTCAACACTCACGCACGCAGCGCTCACTAATTGGCATTGATTCAATATCGCATAACTCACCTGGCACCTCACGTGCGTTTCTAAAGACATATTCACGAAGAACAAAAGTGCTTTGTTAACGCCAGAAAGGCGGAACAATTGTTGAAAGTACTTCTGTTTTGGTTTGTTTCCTTGTTCTTCATTCTCGCACGCTTCGCCTCGCCTTACGTCAAACGTTGTTATCGACAAGAAGCGTGTCGCTTGTGACTGAGTGCCGCAAAGATCGCGATAGCGACTGTGTTCGACGCAAAGCGTCGAAGTGGTCATAATCTTTGACCCCGGACTTCCCTGCGTCATTGTCTCCGACCGCCTAATTGTCTCCAACTATTTCAATACCTGCCCCTCACCTGCGGGCCCCCTTTTCTAGGTTTTCCCCTTTCCTTATTTATTTCTCCCAATTTCATTTTCCTATCGACGACAGAGCTCTTCCAAAATCATTCTGCTTCCAACTACCGCCCCAGTAACTTCTCACTCTCTCTCACGGTTGCCCACGCCAGTTCACGCGTTCCGAGTACTGCCCTTGTGTCGCCCAGTTGTACTCCATCTCACCTCAATTTCAATTCTACTCAATTCCGTACGCACGTATAATACAGTCCTCCTCACGCTCACCGAGTTTCAGTTTCATTGCGATCCTCAGCTCCCCCATTCTTGCACCCAACAGACAGTGACGATCGATATCGCTCCATGCCGCATCAAACTTTCGCGTATTCGATGAGACCGGTTGAGTTACGAATCTCAAATTGGGCACGTGTCGAACTCTTGTCAAAGTGTAAGAACGAAATTCGACAATTCGGAATCTTTCAGCGCAGGTAAAATACTTCACATTGACGACGGTTTTACCACTAACAACGGAAAGCCACGGGGCACTCATTTCGCGGGACATACAAACCTTTCATTTTATTTTTATCGCTCATTGCTCACAGGGAATTGAGTTTTTATTTGCATCATCCGTGGAAGTGTTGTGTTGTTTTTCTTTATTCGCATTATATTTTCTTTTCCTAAACTCAGTAAATTTTCTGGCATCTCACGCACCAGAGGTGAAGGAGTTTGCCTTGGTTATTTAGGTGACGAGTGCAGACCCCACTATAATTGGCGATCATACTTATTGGTTAGTTGAGAGAACGCCGCAAGTTTAATTGTGAAGCCGTTGAAACAAATTTTTAATGTTCTCAAATCCTCCATTTCCGGACTTCTAGGTAATTAACTGATTATAATGTGTAAGTTTGTAAAGTCTTTAAAATACTTTTTATAAAAATCTATAAATAAATAAGGACGAAAATCGTTGGTTTTTTTGAAAGACATATCAAACGCATTCGACGCCATCTTCTATTAAAACTTTATAGGAACACAAAGTGAACTTCGATCCATTGCGTTTGAGGTTTGATACCATGCGGCAATGGTTGATCGGCAGCATAGGGACTGGCGTAAAATATTCTGCGGAGTACCACAGGGTACCGTGTTATGCCCGATATTTTATCTCATCCACGTAATTGACGATTTTTGATTCAAACGTGGATGGAGGGTTTTGCAGACGGCACAGCGCTCATAGTGACAGAACAAACGTGGGAGGAAGTGATGAGTGGAACGAATAGCAATCTTACCGCCCTGCAAAAATGGTTAATAGCGCTAGTAGCGTGACACCGAATTTCCGAAAAAACTAAGTTTATCGCGTTCGCTCTTGAGCATCTGTGCCAGAAATAGGGAAACTTCTGACACAAGAACCTCATAAATGGTTTAAGAAGCTTTTTTGCTTGGCAACCAGCTGCCGCTTTGTATCGTAGCACGTGTATTTACTTGTCCTCCGTCGCCAAAACCTGACTTTAGGTTAGTCACACCACCTCAATATAACAGTGAGCCTCATCCACCACTGTATTCACTCATGTGGCAATAGATTCCTCACTCTTGACAAAACAGAGGATGTTGACCCAAAGGAAGGAGCAGGACGCAACGTAAACGACCCTCGCCATCGGGGGCACAACTAAAAAGTTGAGCGCTTGTGCTAGAAGCCAAAAACAGCAGCTGGTTTGGAACGTTGGAACTTTTGCTTCAGTTCAGCAAAGATGTCCTCTTTCCTCTCCATGATGCGTTCACAATGCTTCATATTTTCACAAATACCTTGTAGTTGACAACATGTATTTGGCTTCAGACGGAAAAAACAAAAGCATCAAACAAATTTCAGGAGCTACAGATTATTCACGGCTGGAGGTTTGACGATGAATGAGAACTGAATGGAAAAGGCGTTGAAATGACTGCATTCACTGGGATGAGGCGCATAAACACTGTCAAACTTACCGACATGAGTGAGGTGATCAAGAGTTGGTACTACAAAGCAAGGCCCACGATGAGGAGGAGCAGATTCATCAGGTATTCCAGGAAGCCCCCAGTCCAGAAGACAAGCCCATTGAAGAACTCGAACAGCAACCTCTACTCCTCATACAAACGCCACCCAGGCAAATCCTTGTCGCTGCAGGTATGTAGTCGCACAGCCTCAGACTGCCCTCGCGCAGGGACAAACACAAACTGTTCTAGTGGCCCAGACAGCGCAGCAGCAAGGAACAGGGGCGAAAACAATAATAATTTTGCAGCCCCAAAACGTACCTGGTGGTCAACAACCCAAAGTTATTGTGCAGAGGTTGCAATCTCCTCCTCTTCATAACCCAAAACCACCTCTACCCCCTCCACCACCACCACTGATGGCCACAAACCAACAGATGCAACCTGTAGTAACTGCGTCATCTCTCACGAAGGCAGTAACATCTCCAAAACTTATCCACTAATGCCCCTCAAATTTCAATCTCATCGCAGATACTTCAAAAGAATGTCAAATGCTCGAAGCCAATTTCTTTGCATTGTTCGTCGTGGCAAACTATTAACCCCTCATCCCCAGCGAGTGTTCCATCTGTCTTAGCTTCATGTGCTACGCCAGTTACTGTCGCACCTTCTAGCCTTATAGCTACAATTATGTCCACTCCTACTCCTGTCGTGTCCTCTACATCTGTGATTAACTCTCCCATGTCATCGTCCAATGTTGCTACTGTTCCTCCTGCAAAACCTCACTGCGCCACAAGCACACTTCCTCTGTGAGTGGAGGGGCTGTATGAAGAGTTTCAAGTCTGGAAATGAAGTTTACATGCACGCAGTAGATTCTCATTGTCTTCAAGGCAGTCAAGAAATTCAATGTTCGTGAGAAAAGCGTGATGCTATGAAGAGAAAAAGGCTTTCATTGATGACTCATCTCCAAGGCAAGCACTGTAATGCTGATGATATGAGAATAATGGCAGTACGTCGAAAACAGCTTTATGTTACTGGACGAAGTGAAATTCCAGCACCAATACCTGGTTACGCACCAAATGCAGCTTTCCATGCTATAAAACGACCCGCTTTAGAGTTTGTTAACCCTAAGGAATTGCAGATGACAACGAAGTATCAGGCTAACAGCTACGTTAATCCTTAGAAACCTAGTCATCTTTTCTACAAATAGACGAAGGCACCTCACAAGGTTTGAGCCCCATCTGGCAAGCGTAGCTACGAGTAATGTGGAATCATCAAGGACCATCGCACACAGTCTGTTTGATGTGAGCCAGTCCAGGTGACCTCCCGCAATTCTTGATTAAAGACTTTTTGCAATATATTTAGGTGAATTGCAGTGTCAAGAATGTCAATTGCTGTTTGACTATTATGTGTACATAATGTAAATATTTAAGACAGGCACTGCTTTGTATTTGATCGCTTGGCTTCCCATTCTAATTATCCTGTACCAAGGCTCTGCTCGTTCTATCCTTGTTTTGAATCACTATGGGCCATTGGGTAAGCAATCAAACTGAGATAACTATAATTTAGTTGATTGATTTCTAAAATTATTATGAATGATATTTATTTTTTGTTATAAATTTGTTTAGTTAGAGAGGATTTGAGATCAACCGCTTTTTACTTTCCTTCGCTCTACGAAGTAAAAAGGAAAGTTATGTAATCGGCTGAAAAGAGAATTTTGAGTTCTCTTCAGATCTTTACGTTTCAGACCCCCTGAGTCCGAAAAACACTATTTGGGAAAATGGTATGTGCGTCTGTGAACGATTTTTAGAGAGAACCACCGTACCAAATCCACTCAAACTTGATATCTCGCCTGCAGATTACCATGGGACGCCAAAATACGGGTATGAACAAAATCCATCGAAAGTTAACTATAGTTATCATAGTGATAAAATCACCAAATTTTTGTTTCTCAAAAACAGCTCTAACGATTTTGATTAAATTTCTTATATTCATAACTCTCAATAAGACAGTCATACCATGAAATTCCCATTCATGGGAAACTGACGAGAGCAGCACAATAAATTATCAAAATTTTCGACGAAAAGCGTTTTTAGCGCAGTTTTTTCCTTACAAACTCCGCTGCAATGTTGGTAGAATGTTAAATTAAATTGGTATTGTAGTCCAATCCAATACCTAAACGGTGAGTGTTTAAAACCACTCATGAGATAGATGGGGCTCACTCCAGAAATTCCTGAATTTCAACTACCACTGTTTCGCTTACTACCAGTTTTAACAGTTATTACCCAATAGCTCTGCAAAAGTAATTACTATCCTTCTCAAAAAAATTTGTGTTTACAGCCTCATTAATTATCTGTGTACCAATTGCTCAATAATGGTCCTGCAATGAGTACGAGAAGCACAATAAATTCCGTAACTGTAAGCGCTACCGCTTCCTGCTGCCGTAAAGCGTTGTTTGACCAAGTTCAAATTAACTGAGTGATAAATGAATTGATTAAATAGAATTAGCCATGTACAAAGTGAATTGTGTTAGAGCTAAGGAAAGTTATGTGTTGCAACGCACCAGATATTTTTATAAGCCTTATTACATACTTTTCATAAACAAACGTCAAACCTGGAATCTTCTAAATCCAGCACAACCGACTAACTTGGGGAAAGTGTAATGCGTAAAAAGGAAAGGGATGTACTGTCCAGTGCATTGTCTTCGGAAAATTTGAGGGCAAGAACGAGCGAAATGATCAGGAATGAACCCAACACAGCTCATTTGAACGCCACAATTTGCTGACAGGGGAAGTCGTGGACAAATGGAGTAATCTGATGAAAGCGCTCACTACTCGAATTACAGGATTCACTCACGTAAGAAGTAAGGGGGATAAATGGAGCGGGTTGGAAGAAGTAGGAGACGCGTTTGAGGGATTGCAATGCGCATGACTAATCTCTATTTGTTACAGTGGGATATTTAACACGAAATAGACCTAATAAATAACCTTTATCCGTGTAAGTGACCTGAGGGTTGAGGATAGTTGAAACGTCATACGCGCAGGTGCTAGGCATTCACTATTAAAAGATCAGCATGATGTTCCCGTAGTCAAGTGAATTTTTTTGTGGCTATTTTTAACGGAGCCACAGGCTGGGGCATTTGAAGGATACCATTGCGAACATACCAAAGAGAGTTAGTTATGAGCCGAAGGTATTTGTTTTTGACAGTTTGAATTTTATCAATTTGAGAGCGTGTGGTTGAAACCCAAATCCCACTACCGTACTACCATACGGGGCAAATTAGTGCAAGGCTCGGTAATCTTTTGCGGGTAAGAGGAAGTCGGGATGGAAATTATAAATGTTTCTCTTTTTTTTACGAGAGCTGTGAGAGGCCCACGTGAGTTCCGTGGAACTAGTTTTCTTCTCCATTTTCAACACCAGTTCTCAACCAGTATGTGTGCCTCAAGTTTCTCAGCCTGTAAAGGCTCGAGCCCCAGCACAGGAGTGCGGTGTCGTCTACGTGTGGCGAATAACGTATAAATATGATCCCAGAACGCTCCCTTGCAGGAGAGTTCACAGCTGCAACGAGGGGGGTTCGGAAATGTATGGGTTGACTCTGGCAAAAATTACTGCGATCGCAAGGAGCTCCGATCCAACTAACCGACATTCGCCACTAGACCACAGGAGTACGTCAGTACACAGCCGCATCCAACCGAGACTGGTATGCAACGTAGGCGTGATTATAGGACCCTCTAGTGCGTGTCAGAGAGGTCGTTTTTACTTTCCGCTACCCGAAGGGAAGGGAAGGGAAGGGAAGTATAGTAATCGGCCCAAAAAAAAAAAAAATTTGGGTTTTCTTCAAATCTTTACGTTTTGAGGCCTACTGAGTCTAAAAAACCTAATTTCGGCGCGTGGTCCGTGTGTGTGTGTAGTTCGATTTGCGGGAGAACGGCTGATCCGATTGAGCTGGTTCTTTTTTTGTTTTGTTCGTTATTTTTTGTAGACACCAAAATAAGGTTATGGACGATTTCGGCCGATGGGAAGGGGGGTGGGGGACAAAAATGTACCAAAAACTAGGGTTTTTCGCACTTTTCTCGAAAACGGCTCTAACGATTTTGAGTAAACTTTCAAATTATCTTTTACTAATCAATACCTAACTTTTCTTCCGTATACATATCTCCATGAAAATACGGTGAACGGAGATATAGGCCCATGAAGCAAAAATAGGTTTTTTATGCTTTTTGGCAAAACGGCTCCAGCGATTTTCACCAAACTTACAGGATGTTTTCAAATAGTTAATACCTACATATTGTTCTCCATAAATGTTCCTGTGACAGTCCATTGAACAGAGATAAAAATCAAAATGTGTCGAAAATAACGTTTTTTCGAACATTTCCGTAAATTTCAGGGTAAATTCTTCACTAAATCTGATAAATTCTAATGGAGTGCCTTATATTCACCCATACCAACATTTCTTTCCCCATAAATATTTCTGTATATATTTGTTGAACGGAGATATAAGCCTAGTTAACTCAGAAAAGGAGATTTGTCGAATATTAATTTATCGGAATTCCAATTTTCCCAGATACCGCTTCAACGATTTCGATTAAACTTTCGGAGTCCTCTCAGCGAACTAGTCCCTACATTTTGTTCTCTATAAATGTTTCTGTAGAAATTCGTTGAATGAAGATATAGCACTCGCGTATGTAGCTGGTCTTCGAACTTACGGGGATGGCGGAAAGTTGTGTGTTGCTACGCACCAGATATTTAATTTTGGCCCTCATGCTATGAAAAGACTCTGTGCACAATGATTCCCGATGAATATTAGTCCGGAACTAGAACTGACTTACAAATCTGTTGAGCGAGGAGACTGACTGAGGGAAATGAATTAGATCTTACTCCACGACGACCTTTTTAACGGCCAAAGCGCTCTCCCTCCGTACAACATCAAACGAAAAAGACTCAACAGGTACGTTGACTTAGGTCACAAACTGGTCGCTTTTCAAGGTTTTTCCTCGATAAATCGTAACTCATTTTCGAGCGACGAAAGGCGACTAGAAGCGATTTACCTTCGGAAAAATGCGACGATCGCGAGAAAATTCTTTCGAAAGGAAAAGTGAAAACCGGAAAAAGAAAACGAACGGAAGTGAAAGTCGCCCTCTAAAAATTAATTTCCATTAACGAAAGGGAAAAAAAAGAAGAAAAAAAAAACCTCCCCTTCCTCGTCGTTCGGAGTTGAGTTGAGTTGAGTTGAGGTGAATCGAGGTGCAGACTGCGGGCAGCGGCAGACCCTTTTTTTAAAATTAATGGGTCACTGAACCGACCGACCTCCGTCCCGCATTTTCTAACCGAGTTTTATTTGTTCAGGGGGTTATTTATTTATTTCCCCCCTCCACCGGCCATCACTTCCGCCAGCCTCTCACTCCATCGCCAATCAACGCCGCTTCTTTTTTTTCTTTCTCTTCATTTTAACCCTTTTTTTTTTTTTCATCTTTGATGTTACGTCCGCCGCTTCCTCCCTTTCGGTTGATCTACGACGGAAACGTCGAGCTCCGATTGTTAATCTTGCGATTTCATTGGCCAATGCGATCCACTTCAACTGCGATTTATCTTCGTTAAATCGTTTTCATCGCTCCGGAATCGGCTTTTAACCAACGCCGTCGAGTGAATATTTGGAACTCCCCCCCCCCCACCACTCGTCACCGCGTTTTTACATTCCACTACCTAAAGAGTAAAGAAAGTACAGTGATCGTGTAAAAAAAAAATATTTGGTGCGTTGCAACACACAACTTTCCTTAGCTCTACGTCAATTAATCAATTCATTTATCACTCAGTTCATTCGAACTTGGTCAAACAACACATCACGGCAACAGAAAGCGGCAGCGCGTACTGCTCGTGCTCATTCCCGGGCCATTATTGAGCAACAGGTACACAGACAATTAATGAGGCTGTAAACACGATTTTTTTTTAAAGAGGATAGTAATCACTTCTGCAGAGTTATTGGAGATCACTATGATAACTTTCGGTGGATTTTGCTCATACTTTTATTTTGGCGTCCCATGACAACGTGCGGGCTAAATATCAAGTTTGAGCTAATTTGGTTCGGTCGTTTTCTCTATATAACGTTCACAGACACATTTTTTTTCAAAGCTCTCAGTTAGAGGACGGTGGCGCCCAAAAAAGGAGAATCTAAATAAATAATAAGTAAGGAAATGCGGAGGGCGCCCAGATTACCCCTGGCCGGCTCTAGTGATAGAAGGATTGGGACGAGGAAGGGAAGAAGGATAAGAGAATGTTCCACGATAGAACGACCACCAATTAAAGTAAGCCCGAGCAACACGAGGGAGGTGATACCACGGAGAACGCCTGCTGATACACCCAGCCGACGTATATGCTCAGCACTTTTCTTGCACCACACGGTCAATGCTGCCACAGTTATGTTACCTACCTCCACTCCATGAGCTTCCAACACCGCCATAGGAAGATTGATGAGTGCACGAGAGGGGGAGCTGAGGATCGCAATCTGAAACTCGGTGAGCGTGAGGAGCACTGTATTATACGTGCGTACGGAATTGAGTAGAATTGAAATTGAGGTGAGATGGAGTACAACTGGGCGACACAAGGGCAGTACTCGGAACGCGTGAACTGGCACGGGCAACCGTATGAGAGAGTGAGAAGTTACTGGGGCGATAGTTGGAAGCAGAATGATTTTGGAAGAGCTCTGTCGTCGATAGGAAAATGAAATTGGGAGAAAGAAATAAAGAAAGGGGAAAACCTAGAAAAGGGGGCCCGCAGGTGAGGGGCAGGTATTGAAATAGTTGGAGACAATTAGGCGGTCGGAGACAATGACGCGGGGAAGTCCGAGGTCAAAGACTCTGACAACTTCGACGCTTTGCGTCGAACAAGGATCATATTTGCACTTATTGGCTTGCCAAGTTAGCATATGATCCCGGCTGCTAGATACCACCTGGACGTCCAGGTTTGCGTCAGATTGGTTGGGGCCAATGGCGACGATGTCAGGCCTCAGTCCTTCTCCAGAGACAACTGCCCCCATGAGTATGCAGACACACCTGCACCTCCAACTCCAACGCGACTCCAACAGGTTACCACAGCGAGCATACACATTACGAACACAGCCTCTTATACATCTCATCACTGTAGGTGCCTCAGTGCTGATCCACACGAAAGTGCCAGTAATCCTTCTCAGACCCCCTCACCTACGCAGAAGAGTAGGGGGAGTCAGGACACTGCCTGAGTTCCCGTCCGTCAACCGAACCATTTAGAGCATCCTCAAACTCTGAAGGCTTAATGGGCTTGTTAGGGCTGGAGTTGCCATGTCACACCACTGCAATCCAAGACCTGCCACAGCGTCTGCGACATCCCAGCCAGATGCCTGCAAAGCAAGCAGGCGCTTACGGCGCATGAACCAAACACACACACAAACCATTTTCCCAAATAGCCTTTCAGACTCAGTAGAGCCTGTAACGTAAAGATCTGAAGAGAACTCAACTTTTTTTCAGCCTATCACATAACTTTCCTTTCTGTAGAGCCAAGGAAAGTAAAAGCGCTGCAAATTATTACACAACGGGTTATTATTCTCTTGTACACCTTATTCTCACACCTCCCAGACCCGTTCCATTCGATTCAACATTGACCAGTAAACGATCCGAAACATGACCTAATACAATGGAACAACGAAATCTACATGCTACCTGCTGGTGCCTGTAGGCAATTGGCACGGATTGATGAGTGTCAACTGGCACGGAGTGTGGGCCAATGATTACTTTCGCTGTATTGTGTATTGTAAGAAAACTATACCAAACACCGCGTGATATAATGTATCTTGCAGCCGAGTCAGGATGATTCGAGTGGTCCCCTTCGCTAATCCCCCCGTCCTAGAATTCCAAATTCTTGACAAAAGACTCACAAATGAAGAAACCCGATTCAATGAACTGAAGAAACTAGATTTAAAGTAAGCATGGAAAACTGAAAAACAGCTTGTCAAGATGGCTAAGCTCCCCATCTGGACTCTGGCTGTAAACTGCCCTGGCGTTGGAGAGGGTGTGCCCATCCCCCTCAATCTAACAGGGTGTGGCGCGAGATGATCACACTGATAAAACCGAAAAATATGGTTATTATTCAGAATGACGATCAACAGACTATGTAAGAAAACTTCCCTTACATTCCTTTCCCTTCACCTCCAACGGATTTCCCAGGAGGTGCATGACCTCCCACCTCTTTCCCCCTTCCCTGACCCAACACCATCCCGTTAATCTCTCTCCTTCTACATAAAGATCACGACCAACTAACTGACTTTACTGACTTAACGACCATACAATGATGTCTTTACATTGAAAGCGCTTGCCCACTTTGTGCACGCACATTTGCACTTCATGCTCCTTGTCAGTTTCATGTTCGGCAGGTCTGTTTCTTTAGTTGATGACTGTTCCTAAACCCTCGACGAGGGTTATATCAGTCATGGAAATTGCAGTTTCGCTAATATACAAAAGGCTGGCCTCTGCAGCATCCACCGAACTCAGACCTGCAGTGGTACGGGGCATCGTGGTTTACACAACGATTATTTACATGAAGAGACGTTGGCCAGACGCCAAATTACCTCACTTCTCTTTTATCTCATTACTCTCCGTACTGTTCTCATTAGTATTGTTACTCCATTCATTAGTCTCGTTATTTCATGCATTAGTCTCGTTATTTCAGTCATTCGTTTCATTACTTCAATCATTAGTCTCGTTACTTCATTCATTAGTTTCATTACTTCACTCTTTAGTCTCGCTACTTCAGTCATTAGTTTCATTACTTCACTCATTAGTCTCGTTACTTAATTAATTAGTCTTGTTACTTCAGTCATTAGTTTCATTAGTTCACTCATTAGTCTCGTTACTCCAGTCATTAGTCTTGTTAATTCAGTCATTAGTCTTGTTACTTCATTCATTAGTTCCATTACTTCATACATTAGTCTCGTTATTTCAGTCATTCGTTTCATTACTTCAATCATTAGTCTCGTTACTTCATTCATTAGTTTCATTACTTCACTCTTTAGTCTCGCTACTTCAGTCATTAGTTTCATTACTTCACTCATTAGTCTCGTTACTTAATTAATTAGTCTTGTTATTCAGTCATTAGTTTCATTAGTTCACTCATTAGTCTTGTTACTTCATTCATTAGTTCCATTACTTCATTCATTAGTCTCGTTACTTAATTAATTAGTCTCGTTACTTCAGTCATTCGTTTCATTACTTCAATCATTAGTCTCGTTACTTAATTAATTAGTCTCGTTACTTCAGTCATTAGTTTCATTACTTCACTCATTAGTCTCGTTACTCCAGTCATTAGTTTCATTACTGCGTTCATTAGTCTCGTTACTTCATTCATTAGTCTTGTTACTTCATTCATTAGTCTTGTTACTTCAGTCATTAGTCTTGTTACTTCATTCATTAGTTTCATTACTTCATTCATTAGTCTCGTTACTTCATTCATTAGTCTTGTTACTTCAGTCATTAGTCTTGTTACTTCATTCATTAGTCTTGGTACTTCAGTCATTAGTCTTGTTACTTCATTCATTAGTTTCATTACTTCATTCATTAGTCTTGTTACTTCATTCATTAGTCTCGTTACTTCAGTCATTAGTCTTGTTACTTCAGTCATTAGTCTTGTTACTTCATTCATTAGTCTCGTTACTTCGATCATTAGTTTCATTAGTTTCGTTACTTCATTCATTAGTCTCGTTACTTTATTCATTAGTCTCGTTACTTCAGTCATTAGTTTCATTACTTCACGCATTAGTCTCGTTACTTCATTCATTAGTTTCATTACTTCACGCATTAGTCTCGTTACTTCATTCATTAGTTCCATTACTTCACTCATTAGTCTAGTTACTTCATTCATTAGTGTAGTTACTTCACTCATTAGTCTAATTACTTCACTCATTAGTCCAATTACTTCATTCATTAGTTTCGTTACTTCACTCATTAGTCTAGTTACTTAATTAATTAGTCTCGTTACTTCAGTCATTCGTTTCATTACTTCAATCATTAGTCTCGTTACTTCAGTCATTAGTTTCATTACTTCACTCATTAGCCTCGTTACTTAATTAATTAGTCTCGTTACTTCAGTCATTAGTTTCATTACTTCACTCATTAGTCTCGTTACTCCAGTCATTAGTTTCATTACTGCCTTCATTAGTCTTGTTACTTCAGTCATTAGTCTTGTTACTTCATTCATTAGTCTCGTTACTTCATTCATTAGTCTCGTTACTTCATTCATTAGTCTCGTTACTTCATTCATTAGTCTTGTTACTTCAGTCATTAGTCTTGTTACTTCATTCATTAGTCTCGTTACTTCATTCATTAGTCTTGTTACTTCATTCATTAGTCTCGTTACTTCGATCATTAGTTTCATTAGTTTCGTTACTTCATTCATTAGTCTCGTTACTTTATTAATTAGTCTCGTTACTGCAGTCATTAGTTTCATTACTTCACGCATTAGTCTCGTTACTTCATTCATTAGTTTCATTACTTCACGCATTAGTCTCGTTACTTCATTCATTAGTTTCATTACTTCACTCATTAGTCTAGTTACTTCATTCATTAGTGTAGTTACTTCACTCATTAGTCTAATTACTTCACTCATTAGTCTAATTACTTCATTCATTAGTTTCGTTACTTCACTCATTAGTCTAGTTACTTCATTCATTAGTTTCATTACTTCACTCATTAGTCTAGTTATTTCATTCATTAGTCTCGTTACTTCAGTCATTAGTCTCGTTACTTCATTCATTACTCTCGTTACTTCAGCCATTAGTTGCATTACTTCACTCATTGCGTATCTGTTACCTTCTCAATGTGGCTTAAACCAAGTCTGGGGTAACCGAGTTCTACAATTATCGCGATAAATGAAAACAGGCTAATCTTGATTTGATAAATCATGGTTACCACGCTTTTTGGTGCAAATGACCCTAAGAAATTATGAGTATTCGGCTAAAAGGGGGTATCTAGCCTGCAGGCTACCATGAAACTTCCAAGTTACAGTACGAGGAAAATCTGCTCAAAAGAAATTATGGTTATCAGAGTGATCAAGACATCATGTTTTTTGTCAAAAATGGTACACGCTCACTTGATACGAGCATTCTCAAAATACTAGAGCCGTAATCCAGCCAACTACCAATAAGATGAAAGTTGAATAGCGTTCATATGGTAATTAGGAGGAGCCCTGAAAATTCCAGAATTCCAATTCGTCGTTTCCCTTCCTATCATTTCTCACGGGTTTTGCCCGATAATTACAATACAGTGAACACTCCTAGGGTATGGGGATGTAAACATGAAAAAAGTTACCAACATGTGATGATAACAAAATAACTTGGCCGTTCGAGCTGTAGAACTTAACGGATGTACAGCGCGAGTGAATGGAAAATACGGAAAAAGGTAAAGGAAAATGAATAATGTTCTTAGTCATTGTAGTAGTGAGCGAAAGAGAATGCGCGCGTTGAAGAGATTCAAATCCAAAATGGTTCGCTCATAAAAGCTTAATCTTGATTTTATATCAAAACGACGTCCGAAAATGCACAGAAAAAAAAACCACTTCTGAGGTTTGTGATGTGATTCAAGAAGATAGAGGCGGACGTTGGACATAACGCGTCGTTAGTCGAATGCCACCAAGTTCTCTTTCTGTCAAACTTCTCCTCGCCCGGCGTTTGGGTTTTCTTTGATTATTTTTGGTATTATTTGTTAACTCATATGTCCAGATGCTAATAATAACGTAATCGCCAGGATGAGGAAGGGAGTGATAGGAAGATGTTAATGCCCACAAGAGAAAGGCTTGAAAAGATGAGGACGACGATGTCAACGATCAGACAGCCGGGGAAATTGCTGTATTCCCAGGTAGTTGGTCGAGAGGAAGAGCTGGACGATGCTGGGTTCCCCCCGGTAAGGAAGAAGCTTGCAGACGTTCCAGTTAGAGAGTTGTACGTTAGTATCAGCAACTTAGGACTCCAAGGACTGTACATGAAAGTCAGATCATGCCGGAGAGTCTATTGGGGGCTGATTTTCAGACCCAAAGAAGCTTGAGGTAGACCGAATCCTGGGAGAGATGGCAGAAGTAAATGGTTCTCACGTGTGGACGCAGCAGCAGCCTGTTTTACTCGCATTCACGTAAAAATGAAGCTCCTACCCCCGTATGTCCCAGGGGTTCCAGCCATGCGATTTAGGTTATGGAGGTGTTAAGAAAGGTCCAGGAACGCCTCTTGGAGGCAAAGCTCTGGCATGTAGAGCTGACGAGGTGTGTGGTAAAGGATTCGGTTGGGGTTTCATGCTGTTTCAAGTCAATCAAATGTTGAGTAGGAGAAATAGAAAGAACCCAAGTACCCAGGTATGTAAATTGTAGCAGACGAAGGCTGCTGGCGGTCGATGCAGTGGTATTAGCAGAGTGTGCTTCCAATAGGCTAGCTGTTGGGAGGCTGGCGCGTGGGACTTAAGTTGCAAGGCCTTCCTAATGGACCCTGATTGGTAGGGATACTCTCACTCAGCTTAGAGGACTAGCAGTTAGTAAACTTTTATCAAGCCATGGCTAGTGCCGAGCTAGTGATGTGTCAGGTACAATCTGAAAGAAGTTGATAGGAATAAGTGATTATGAGATTCCTAGTTCAGATCCTATCCTCAGAGTTTCCCGGGAATATGAATCTTCCTCTTTGAACACTGGATTAAAATCACTGGAGTGCCTACAATGGGAGTCAGGCAGTGGGATTGGAGTCGTAACATGTAAAGTAGGTGAGTAGAGTGTGGAAACATTGGTGGGAACGGATTGTTGCAAGACGGATGATATTTGATAAGGGATGTTGTGCCTTGGTTATTGCTGACAAGAGAACAACCAAAAATTGTTCTGATTGTCCAAAAAGCGTTGCTGTGGTTGTTGGTAGATCTCGCCTGCCTGCGTTAACGACTAGATCAGCCTACAGGTGCTGGGTGATTTAGCAGGGTGACTGGGGGAAGTGACGGTCGTATAAGTGGCCGTTTTGGTCAATAACAATGCTCCAATATCTGAGTGGCTTTCGTAGTATATATGCTCTACCACAGAAACCGAAGTACTGAAATGAAGGGTCTGACGAGAAATTATGAAATTGAGGATACTACTGAGGGATCAGACAACCTGAAATGGAGGTTCCACATCTTTCCTTGGCTTGTGCGGGTTGGGAGTTGATACCACGTCTCCTGGACAGGTTGGCCACTAGGGAATCCCCGGCTCTGGTTAGAAATGCGCATAAACAGCATGTGGAAACGTGTGGATATTCTGCCAAGAAAAGGCAGTACGATTAGGGGGGGGGGGGTATAACGTGAAAGGAACGGAGGAGAAGACCTAAGTCAAAATAAGGATTTCCCCCACTTCTAAGTCACAGCTCCACGCGCTACAACTTGGGGGTGGCGGCACCAAGGGATGGTTCGGGAGGATGGGTGGGGTGGCCACTCGTCACGAAGGGCTGCACTGGAGGCGCTTGTCGGGGGAGGAGAGCTTTCTTTTCTGGAGCGCCGGTGGGAGGAGGAAGAAAAGCTTTTCAAAGGGGGCGGTTGCTGAGGTAGCAGAGAGTGAAGAAGGGTAGAGGCGTTGTAGTTATGGAGGTGTATTGATTCGAGAAACATCTTCTCCCCCGCTTAAGACTCTCATATTGATCCAGGTTCCTCACTCTCTGCCCCTCATCACACCCTACCCACCCTCATCATCATCTAAACGCTTCTACAGGACCCTCGCACTTGTACGTCCTTTCTCTCTTCTCTTCGTTCCACGTCCACCTCACGAAAACCTTCCTCCTCCCAGGGAGTTACTCCTCAGAAGCTCCAAACTGCTCGACGACCCTTAAATTGATGATTTCCTGTACGGGGCAGTACGTTCTTTACGTGGACACAGAACTTTCTAGTGTTGGGTACTACATACTGTCCCTGTCTTGTCTCTTCACCATGCCTCGGATTTTCAACTCCTGTAGAGACCAAGTCATCAATAGCCAACGCTATCATGATCACGACAATATAACAATTCTCAATAATTGATACAAGCACCTCGGCAACGTGAATTTGACGAACAGTGTAGAATTTTTTGCCAACAAAGGTGGCGCTCTCTGTGACCAACCTGCCAAGTTGCTTAAGAAAGCTCTTTTTCAAGTATCACTCCTTTCAAAGGAATCACACGAGCGACTAAGAGGAATACCTTAGATCTCTAGCCAGCGCTATCAGGATCACGACATCGCTCGGTAGGGCGCATCTAAGTTAGCCCCTCAGGCGCTTCACGATGACTGATACAAGCACCCCAGCAATGTAAATACTCTTCTTTTTATAAGTAAATATAGGTAAATTAGAGCCAATAGGAACTCTTCAGCGGTGCTGGTGAGCTCATTCCAATTGTGGATTGCCAAATAAGCACAGAACCCCCTTCAGAAGCGGAAATAAGGAAAGCAGTGAGTGAGCTGAAAAATGGGAAGTCTCCAGGTATAGACAACATACCCCCTGAAGCCCTGAAGGTTGACTGCGAGACGACAACTATGTTGCTTTGCCCTATCATCCAGAGACTGTGGAATGAGGAAGTCATCCCGGAAGAATGGAAGAGAGGCCTCACCATCAAGCTGCCTAAGAAAGGTGATTTGACCAGTTGTGATAACTGGCGGGGCATAACCCGTCTCACAATGGCCAGTAAGGTCATGGCCAAAATAATTCTTGAGAGGATCAAGGATCACGTTGAGAGACTCCTCCGCAAAGAGCAAGCCGGCTTCAGGAGGCACAGGAGCTGCGTTGATCTCATCAATACTCTCTGTGTCATCTTGGAGCAGAGCTCTGAGTGGCAGAGCCCTTTATATGCTCTGTTCATAGATTTTAAAAAAGCGTTTGACTCGATCAAACGAGAGGCAATGTGGAGAGCTCTGGAGGCTTACGGGGTTCCAGGAAAGTTTTTGCGGCTGGTTCAGGAGATGTACAACGGATATACCTGCCAGGTCATCCATGATGGAGCGCTCTCGTCTTCGATACCCCTTAGTGCTGGTCGCCGACCAGCTGCGTGCTCTCCCCGACTCTCTTCCTGTTAGTGCTGGATCTCTTAATGAGAAAAACTTTGGGAGGCAGGAAGAGGGGTATTCAATGGGGCTTGAGGGAGCGGCTTGAGGACCTAGACTATGCGGATGATGTATGTATGGAAAAATGGAAGTGGATAGGGCACACTCTCCGAAAGGACGAGGCGTCCATCGAGAAGAAAGCGCTGGATTGGAACACTCAGGGATATAGACGAAGAGGTCGTCCACGAGCGTCTTGGAGGCAATCTGTCGAAGCGGAGGCTGAGCGGGCTGGGAGGACGTGGAGAGAGGTCAAGACTCTGGCGAACGATCGCGAAGGATGGAGAAATTTTGTAGCGGCCCAATGCTCCTCTTAGGAGTTACAGGAATTAAGTCAAGTAAGTCAAGAGCCAATAGGTACCTCAGGTACATAGTAGTTAGCCTTAAAGTTTTAGTGTTATCCAATCTACTGGGTCTCTGATGGCTTAATTATTATATATACTACTTTTCAATCTTAGGAATAGGTAGGGCGTTAAACAGTTTGGCTGCCCCGTAATCATACGCCCGCTGGACATGATGAATTCTACGGAAAGGCAGTTTAGAGAGAAATTGTCCACAAGTTCTTGTTTTTCCCTCCTCTAAAAATGTCAGGCGGTTGCTTACTAAATCTTTGTATGTTTTAATTCGCACTGCACTCTCTTAGCACTGCAAAATCTTTAAAGAGAGCTTCTGTCGAATATTTTGTCCTTTTTTTAAATAAAACTTTGATTAGGAGCTTCTGGGTTGGGAATAATGAATCAAGAAGGGATGCGCTACATCCTCCCCAAGCACCATAGACCATAAGCGACTGAATGAGCCCATAGTATACCATTCTACGTCTATTAATGTCTAAAAAGCTTCTCAGCTCCCCACACGCTTCGATCGTCTTTCCTATCGAGGACGTCACTTTTTTTCAGATGTTTGTTCCATCTTAGGTTCTGATCGACTTCCGTGTTTAGGTATCGAACAGAGGCGATTATACAGCGACTTCACAGCAGCACTGAAGGTTATGTATACAATCCGGTACATGGCATTGGTTCTTTATCTGCGGGATGTCACTTTCTCCTAACGTGAAAGTTAGTGAATTAGTTTTAGAAAAATTGATCTTCATTCCCATACCTTTAAGACAATAGTGGATTTGGGTCGGACATAATTCCGCTTTTATGATGACTTGCTCCCTGGAATTACCTTTTATTCGGCAAAAGACGCCGACTCTCCTTCAGATTCCATGTTAAGGAGTATGTTCACGAATAATATAAAGTAAATCGGCCCGAGTACCGTTCCTTGCAAAAGTTGCAAAATGCTTGGTCACTAAAACATCCTAATTTGACGGACAGAGTAGAATTTGCTACCAACAAAGGCGACGCCATTTAATTTCTCAGTGACCAACCTGCCAAAGCCCTTTTACTTTCCGCTACCCCAAAAGGAAAGGAAAGTACAGTAATCGTGTCAAAAGGCCTACTGACTCTAACAAACCTAATTTCTGCACGTGGTCCGCGTGGTTGTGTGTGTGTGTCTGTAGTTCGATTTGCGGAAGAACGGCTGATCCGATTGAGCTGGTTCTTTTTTTGTTTTGTTCGTTATTTTTTCTAAACGCCAAATTAAGGTTATGGCCGATTTCGGCCGATGGCAAGGGTGGGGGGAAGGGGGACAAAAAGGTTCCAAAAACTAGGGGTTTTCGCATTTTTCTCCAAAACGGCTCTAACGATTTTGATTAAACTTTCAAATTATCTTCTACTAGTGTTGGGTGCACGAGAGGGGGAGCTGAGGATCGCAATAAAACTGAAACTCGGTGAGCGTGAGGAGGACTGTATTATACCTGCGTGCGGAATTGAGGTGAGATGGAGTACAATTGGGCGACACAAGGGCAGTACTCGGAACGCGTGAACTGGCGTGGGCAACCGTGTGAGAGAGTGAGAAGTTACTGGGGTGGTAGTTGGAAGCAGAATGATTTTGGAAGAGCTCTGTCGTCGATAGGAAAATGAAATTGGGAGAAAGAAATGAAGAAAGGGGAAAAACTAGGAAACGGGGCTGGGGGGCAGGTATTGAAATAGTAGTTGGAGACAATTAGGTGGTCGGAGACAATGACGCGGGGTAGTCCGAGGTCAAAGACTCTGACAACTTCGATGCTTTGCGTCGAACAACTAGTTAACACCTAACTATTTTTCTCTATACATATCTCCATGAAAATACGGTGAATGGAGATATAGGCCTATGAACCAAAAATAGGTTTTTTACACTTTTGGAAAAACGCCTTCAACGATTATCACCAAACTTTCAAGATGTATCCAAATAGTTAATACCTACCTATTGTTCTCAATAAATATAAACAACACACAATAAATATTGTTCTGACAGTCCATTGAACAGAGATAAAAATGAAAATGTGCCGAAAATAACGTTTTTTCGAACATTTCCGTAAATTCCAGGGTAACTGCTTCACAGGGGTGTCTTATATTCACCCATACCCACATTTCGTTACGCATAATTATTTCTGTATATATATGTTGAACGGAGATATAAGAAAAGGAGATTTGTCAAATATTAATTTATCGGTATTCCAATTTTCTCAAAAACGGCTCTAACGATCTCGATTAAACTTACGGAGTACTCACAGCTAACTAGTCCCTACATTTTGTTTTGAATAAATGTTTCTGTAGAAAGGCGTTGAACGAAGATATAGCGGCCGCATGTGTAGCTGTTGTTCGAACTTAGTGTATTGCTACGCTCCACTCGTTCGAATATCACTCAACTTCTTTCGAAGGATCCACACGAGCTGCTAAAAGGAACACCTTAGATCTCTAGCGTGCACGTGACCTCGGAACGCCAAAGTAAAGGTATGAGAAAAATTGGCTCATAGTGATCAAATATCAAATTCTTTTTCAAATTTTGATTGAATTTTTTGTATGGACAGTTCCAAATAACACAAATAGACCGTGAAAGTGTCATTGTTGAGAAAATGACGAAAGCGGAACAATAAATGATCGAAAATTTCGGAAAAAGTTCAGCACAGTTTTGCCCTTATAAATGCCGCTCTTGTGATACTAGCAAACTCAGAATGAAACAACGTGGTGGTATAATAAATGAGGAGCCAGGGGGGTAAACAATCATAGTCCTCAAAACAGCTTTTCGAGAAAAGCAAAATCTAAATTTCTGGTGCGTAGCAACACACAACTTTCCGCCACCCCTTTAAGTTCGAACACCAGCTACATATGCGGGTGATATATCTTCATTCAACGCATTTCTACAGAAACATTCAGGAAGAACAAAATGTACGTACTAGTTAGCTGAGAGTACTCCGAAAGTTTGATCGAAATCGTTACAGCCGTTTTTGAGACAATTGGAATATTCGACAAATCTCCTTTTCTGAGTTAACTTGGCTTATATCTCCGTTCAACATATATATACAGAAATAATTATACAGAACGGAATGTTGGTATGGGTGACTAAAAGACACTCCATTAGAATTTATCACATCTAGTGAAAAAGTTACCCTGGAATTTACGGAAATGTTAGAAAAAACGTTATTTTCGACACATTTGATTTTTATCTCTGTTCAATGGACTGTCAGAGGAACATTTATTGAGAACAATATGTAGGTATTAACTATTTGAAAACATCCTGTGAGTTTGGTGAATATCGCTGGAACCGTTTTGCCAAAAAGCGTAAAAAACCTATTTTTGCTTCAGGGGCCCATATCTCCGTTCACCGTATTTTCATGGAGATATGTATGAAGAAGAAAAGTTAGGTATTAATTAGTAGAAGATAATTAGAAAGTTTAATCAAAATCGTTATAGCCGTTTTCGAGAAAAATGCGAAAAACCCTAGTTTTTGGTACATTTTCGTCCCCCACCCCCCTTCCCATCGGCCGAAATCGTCCATAACCTTATTTTGGTGTCTACAAAGAATAACGAACAAAACAAAAAAAGAACCAGCTCAATCGAATCGGCCGTTCTCCCGCAAATCGAACTACACACACACACACGGACCACGCGCCGAAATTAAGTTTTTTAGACTCAGTAAGCCTCAAAACGTAAAGATCTGAAGGAAACCCAACGTTTTTTGTTTTTTTTTACCCGATTACTATACTTTCCTTCCCTTCGGGTAGCGGAAAGTAAAAATTGGAATTGAATAACTCGGATCAACTTAAACATATAAATATGCAATTTGGTTTATTAACCGCAAAACATCTTGTAAGATATAGTCACTAATCTATAGTCTTCTATCATCGATAGAAGGAAAAAAAATTAATTTCCGAAACAAGGTGAAAAAAATTGTCCTGTACATCATGGACGCTGAATGTTGTTCCTCAGTTTGTTTAGCCATTTGGATAAACTTCTTCGTCCGAACTTCTATCTTCTTCAGTGGGTATTAGTTCTGCGTAGAATCGTCTAGAGTCTGCGTTCTCAAGGAGATCCCGCAATTTGGCACCTTTGATCGGAAATCGTCGGGGGTGCAATATCTCCGGATGAGTATTATGACTCACTGACAAGCTCTCTGTTTGAGTTGTGGTGGGACGTCTTTTCTTCTTGCTTTGGGGGTGTCCCTTGGCTTTTCTTTGAAACACTGAACTAGCAAAGGATCGAAAATAGGTATTCTTGGTGAAGGAGGGAGTTTAAATCCCCCGTTATCGGACTCTGACTGTTTTTCTCCCAAAGCGCGTGGACCATGATGGTTCTTCCCCAGCACGCCCTTTCTGTTGCCTCTAATATGACTACGAATGTTTTTCCTATTTTGCAAGTTACCACCTGAAAGTTAACTGTAGACGCTACTAGATAGCAGCAAAATCTCAATTTTCGCCGAAAGTGGACTATGATTGTTTTTCCCCCTGACTCCTCAAATACGACAAAAGAGAAATAATGGTCATTGGAATATCAAGAGCAACTGCAGGAGTTCCGGAACACTTACTATTATTTCTTACAGTTTTTACACGATATTTCCACGATCTTCCTCAATAAAGCCGTATTGACGGTCTCACGAATTTTCAGTTCACTTGTTGATCAATGATGGTCGTGGAGTAAGTAATCTCTCTACGTAATACGTGAAGTTGTTTAAAATAGTTCGAATGAAATGAGTGACCCGTACTGATTTCGGAAGAAAAGTGGGGGTGCTTTGCTCGATTCGCCAGGGCAGTGCTCAGCCGGGAGAGGATGGAGCTGGCTGATCTGGTTCCGCGTTGATTCTCGACACGCAGGAGACAATTCGTGAGTCCACAGCGAACAGATCCTCTCATGCGTCCGATTAAGAAGAAACCCTTCTCAGAACATTCGTGTTGACGCCCTCATCAATCGCCTATACGTTCGTTCATCGATTAGAATTTTGGCGGCTCAATAAATCCTGAAACATCACGCGCTACCAGTTTTTAAATCCACGAGTTCGCCCGAACTGAGTGAAAAACAAATCGGATTCGTGGAACGTACGCGGAGCTGAGGACAATTTTGGCATCGGTACGTTACGAACACGATGGAACCGGATGTGACATCGCCACGGAACGAGGTTTAGTTCATTGGAACGTCTATGGGAATCCCCCCGGGAAATTCAACGGCAAAAGTTGAAGACAGAAAATGTAGTAGTGGAAGGGGAGGGGGAATATAATAAGAGCCGCTTACGCGCCACGGTCAGCCATTCCTGCTTCGGACTGAATGAACCTTGTCCGCAATACATCACCAACGAATTGGCCTATTATTGTGCATTGACGCTGGAACAATTCCTTTTTAATTAGCGCCCAATGTAGATCCCCAACCTGCGACCCTGTGATTAAAAGTCTCATGCTCTACCAGCTGAGCAAACGATCCTATTTCACGTATATCCGCATTTTCCCCCCAACAAGTTTTTTCCCTGTTGGAGTGAAATTGTGGTGTTGCGAGTTATTTCTCGTCGTTTAAAGTGTTTGGAAGTTGGCGGCATTAAGTTTTGTAGAAATTACATCGTTCTTAGTCGATTTTATTAAAACCGTAATATTTTCTTACTTCTGCACGATTGTGCTTTGGGATTTCCTAGCGTAACGCTAACGCTAAGTCGAAGAGCAGGAAAACTTCGGTATGTCGCCAAAGGATTTGATAAAACAGCAGTAATGTGACTTTTTGATGGAAGCGGCACGTCGTTAGTGTCGACTTCGTTGAAAGGTGCTATTTTCAGTTCCCTTGAGTTTGATTTCTTGTGAACTGTGCCCAAAGGCTGGTGATTAGTTAACTGAGTGAATTGTTTATCCTCCCGTTTTTTTTCCCCGTACCTCTCCTCTTTTGGTTCTTTCTCTTCTTCGAGGGACGTCCTCTTTTCAGGTAAACTCAAATGCGATGGTGGACGGCCGCTGTTGTGGATTACGCTCCACCGCTTTGCTCACTCAAAAGGGTCTTTTCTCTCAGAGCTGGGCTGACTCACAGAGCTCAGCTTCCTCGTTTACCTGCCATTTCCCTGTAGCTGGGCTTTTGAAGAAGAATCTCCTCTCGTCCTCCCTGACCGCCTGTTGGTTGTTTTCCATCGGCTCCGCCTCAATTGAACCCAATCAACTCTAAGTTGGTTATTCCGTTGAATCCCCTATTTACGACGCTGACCTCCCATTCAGCAGAGTAAGAGGCTTCTATTGTGACTTTGAAGTTCACCAGCCGCTTCGGAACAAAGCTTCGGATTTCAACGGCATCTATAAAGAAAAAAGGGAAGTTTCGACAACAAAAGCTCGTTCTGTAAATGTGGCTCGAATCTAATCAACGGGTTTAAGCAGAACCTTCCCTCCCCCGTTGAAGAGCATAAAGCTTCATGTTGCCAGCCAGCGCTCATTGCTTCCTCAAACCCTTCACTTTACCGATAAGAGAGTGTGAGTATAGTTTCAGGAACTCCTCATCCCACTTGCAGTTTGAACCTTCTTGGGAACACTCTACACGTTCAAACGTTCAAACGCTTTCCCGAATCGACAAATCGGAATTCCGGCCGGCGGCGAATGTGGCTCGTCAACTTCGCGGGAGAACGGCCAAATTGATTGCGCTCGTCGCTTTCCGCAGCTCTTCCTATTGGGAAGGAAAGTTGTGCAATCTGGCGAGTTTTCTTCAGATCATTACGTTTCAAAGGCTTCTGAGCCTGAAACCCAACATTCGAGAAAACGCTACGTGAACGCAAACGGTGTAAGTGGCTCAACCAAATAAGCTCAGCTTAGATTTTCAGTATATCGCTATGAGACCTCAAAATGAGAGCGTGGGAAAAATCGGTTCAAAACTGACTACAGTTGTCATAGTGATCTACACACTCTTTTTTTTTTCTCAGCAATTACTTCTATGATTTTGCTCAATTTTTTCGTACGAACAGTTCTGTGTACAGTACAATAAAATTAACATTTGTGGGGAAAAAGGAGAGCGGCGCAATAAATTATCAAACACTTCAAAGAAACTTCGCGTAGTTTCTTTCTTATAAATTCCGCCCAAGTGCTACTAGCGTTCTCAGAAAAATCAGGGTCGTGGTCCAATAAACTTATTGGGCAACATTGGTCGTGGCACAAGCCGTCAAGGCTCAATAAAATCCGTAATATTAACGCTCACTAGTTTGTACGTAGAACGTCGTTATAAACTGAATGAAAAACAATCGATGATTTGCTGGAGAGAAGAAAACTACTGAATGCTCTTAGGACTGAGAAAAGCTGTGTGATGCGCCGTATCATATATTTTTTCAAGACGCCAAAATTATGAGCAGCTTCTTTCAATGGAGGACGTGAGGGTTTTTGCACGAAAAACAACTTATGCTTATAAACAATGAACGAACTAATCCGATAAACTAAAAGTTTTTGAAGCGGAAGTGGCGTTTTTCGTTCCCATTGCCATTGGTTGTGAGTAGTGTTTGGGTTTTACTCTCTACTTTTCGAAAAAAAAATCATTAGCGGCATAGTACATTTCATCTAGAGTATCTAACTTACTATTTTGCGGTTCATAAGTAGCTATAATCTCTTGGCTAATCGAATTTATGTTGCCAATAATGCCATGCCGATTAATAATTTGTCGATAAGGAAGGCCCTGATCGATGAGTGGCAGGAGAGGTGGAACAATAGGGGAAAAAAGATGGCCGTACGCGTGGCTGCCACAGTTTAGGGAAAGGATAGAGACAGGATGGATTGGGGTGCGGGTTTTACACCACGCAGCTCGTCATCGGACACGGGGACTTCCGAGCGAAGCTCTATGGGCCCCAGCCTCCAGTTGGTGATGGATGGGTAGTGAGAGTGTGATGAGCTGGACACAGTGGTAACTGCCGGAGGGAGAGGGATATGGCTAGGAGTGAGGTGCTTGGGCCCTCCCCCATATCCCTTAGGTCAGTGGGATATGATGATGGTTAGGGAACAGGGGAGTTTTGGATGGTGGAAGTGGTTTGAGAAAACGGTTTTAAGAGATAGGGAAGAAGCCTCACGGGGAAAGTGTGTAGGGGTGCGTTTGTTTGTTTTTGTGAGTTGTGTTAGTGTTTAGTTGTGTGTGTTATGTAGTACTGGCTAACGACCAAAAACCTGCCGTACCTCCACAGGTCTGAGTTCAGTGGATGCTGCAGGGGCCGGCCTCTTGCATATTAGCGAAACCGCAACTTCTATGACTGATATAACCCTCGTCGAGGGTTTAGGTACAGTCATCAAATAAGGAAATAGACCTGTGTGTTATGTAGTGGCGGTGCCAGGGGTGGACGAATATGTGAATGTTTTTAAGGGCTTAATGTGCAGTAAGTATATGTGTCTGTTAGAGTAGGAATATGTAGATTAGGGAAGGCCCCAGGGGGGATGAATATCGAGTAGTAACCCCTCCCCCCCGTCAGGAATCTCCATGAAGATAAAGTATAGATGCCAGTGGAACGCCTTTTGGCTATTCCGGCACCGGAGCCTGCTACACTTTCAGGTCCGCAGGCTGCTAATATCGCAGCCAAATGGAATGGGTACAACAGGGGTTGCAGCCAGTGGCGTGGAGCCCCTTAGCCCGTGACGCTGCCAGCCATGAGGCCATGGGTTTGGCTTCGTAGGGACAGTGGTTTCGCTGGGAATCCCCCTAGAGAAATATTTAGGTGCTGGTAGGAGAGTGGTTAAGGCCACCAAGCTCGCAACGCTCTCCAAAGCCACAAGGGGGATGAATATCAAGTAGTAACCCCTCCCCCCTGGCACGTCGAATAGGAGATCACAGTTCAGCCTGGGATCAAAGACGGCCTGACACCCTTCTCCATAGGAAGGGCGGGGGCAAGTCCGATCCCCGGAATCCCTATGAAGATAAAGTATAAATGCCGGTGGAACGCCTTTTGGCTATTCCGGCACCGGGGCCTGCTACCCTTTCAGGTCCGTAGGCTGCTAATATCGCAGCCAAATGGAATGGGTGCCACGGGGGCTTCTGCCCGCATTAGTTTGGCTTCGTGGGGACAGTGGTTTCGCGCTGGCAGGAGAAGGGTTAATGCCACCCAGCTAGGAACCCTTTCCAAGGGCACAAGCATGTGCCCATGTGCCACTTTTACAAATGTCAATAATGCCTACTAAGTCATTTCAAAGACACTCAAGAGTATGAGCGCACAGTATAAAATCCTTAAGCGTTGTTGGGCCCGACATCATAGACGTTTTGAAGCCTATCAAAAGCTCTCTGTTCTTGTTAATTATTTTTAATTTATTTTTCCCTTCCTGTTCAAAAGATATGCGGATGCTGGAAATTTGTAAATAGTGGAGTGGAATCAAAATAATAGGTGAGTTACCGGAGAAACTGCCGATTGTATAGATAAGATAAGAAAGAGATTTGGAATGTGGAGGTTAAAACTCAAGATGTAGAAATAACAGGTAGACGTCTAACCTGATGTAACAAGTTCCTAGTAACCTTCAGCAAGATGGTTCAAGCCCCTTTGTGCAATGGCTAAGGAGGAACAATAAAATCCCCTTTGAATTGTGTGCAAACAAGAAATTCCGCAAAATGATCGGAATTTTGTTCGACGAAAACTACTAATCCGGCCGGGAGGACCAAAAATGGGGGTATGTCTCCATCGTTTGTCTGTCCGATGGAATAAATGAACTGTAACCACCTCGAAAACGTTGCGTTGCTCGCCTGGATGTGAAAAGAGGGTTGGGATAGGAAATACGAAGGAGGAAAAAAGGATTTCAGGTTTATTTTACAGCCTAAAACGGTTCGGAGTGTTGACAGTTGAGCAGTGCCGCAGCGCGGTTTTCCTCGGGAGGAGAGTGCACAACAACAAGGAAGGAACAACAGTGTATGAACAAGGGAGGGAAGACGAGCGTGCCCATATCGGACTTGATGATCATCTCCTTCTGCGCCAACGACACTAAAACGGCGATTTAATACGGAAGCACAATACTCTTGTTAGGTGCAAGAATGGGGGAGCTGAGGATCGCAACGAAATTGAAACTCGGTGAGCGTGAGGAGGACTGTATTATACGTGCGTGTGGAATTGAGTAGAATTGAATTTGAGGTGAGATAGAGTACAACTGGGCGACACAAGGGCAGTACTCGGAACAGTGAACTGGCGACTGTGTGAGAGAGTGAGAAGTTACTGGGGTGGTTGTTGGGAGCAGAATGATTTTGGAAGAGCTCTGTCATCGATAGGAAAATGAAATTGGGAGAAAGAAATAAAGAAAGGGGAAAACCTAGAAAAGGGGGCAGGGGGCCCCCAGTTAAGGGATTCCCGCTGGTGAGGGGTAGGTATTGAAACGGTTGGAGACAATTAGGCGGACGGAGACAATGACGCGGGGAAGCCCGAGGTCGAAGACCCTGACAACTTCGACGCTTTGCGTCGAACAACTCTGGTGCGAAGTATCACACAATTTTCCACCACATTTTAGCTGACTAATACATTTCTCTCTCAGTTCATGTGAACGTATTGAAACGCGACTTCACGTTCTGCGTATAAGTTCGTAGCGCTTGAAGTTCCGAAATTTATTGAGCCACAGCCAATAATCCCACGACCTTCATTTCACAACTTCGGCATAGTTAATTTATTAGAATCTCAACGTGACCATTTTTAAAATAAATTAGAGAACACTTCGGCTTTAGTTCGAATTCTGGAAGTTCTGCGGTGACTCAAGATTATTTTATGGCCATAAAACATGAGTCCCTGTCCTGGACTTTCCCATCTATCTTTTCCCACCCATCAATTTTAGATTCCTCTTCTCAACAGACAGGTCCGTCCAAGTCAGTCATCCTTCAGATTTCGCCATACAGTTGTCTCCCTGTTCTTCCAACGATTCGTTTCTCAGCTCATGCTACTCACAAGTTCACTCTATCTCTCTCTGTCCCAATCCCTCCACTCAGTATCTCACAACCAGTTTCACATGTATTGAGCGTCCCATGTTCGCGTTTATGTACGCATACTCGACAGGCTATCTCTATTCTGTCAAGTCTAATACAATCCTCACTCGCGCTAACCACGTTCATTTATTCCTCAGTTTCAAGCTCCCTCTTTTGGGCGCTCAATACTATGATAACTACAATCAATGTAGCGCCCCATGTCAATCTGTAGAGTAATTACCAGCTTTAGGCCGAGTTAGTTATCTTTCAATTATGTTCACCTAAAGGAACGAAAAATATCTGGTGCGTTGCAACACACAACTTTCCTTAGCTCTACAACAATTCATATGTACATGGCCTTTGAACTTGGTCAAACAACACGTCACAGCAGCAGGAAGCGGTAGCGCCTACAGTTCTGGAATTTATTGTGCTGCTCGTACTCATTCCAGGACCTTAATTGAGCAATTCGTACACAGATAATTAATGAGGCTGTAAACACGAATTTTTTGAAGAAGGATAGTAATTACTTTTGCAGAGTTATTGGGTAATAACTGTTAGAACTGGTAGTAAGCAAAACGGCAGTAGTTGAAATTCAGGAATTTCTGGAGTGAGCCCCAGATATCTCATGAGCGTTTTTAAACACTCACCCATTAGGTATGGGATTGGACTACAATACCAATTTGTTTTAACATTCTACTAACATTCCAGCGGAGGTTATAAGAAAAAAATCGCGCTAAAAACGCTTTTGGTCGAAAATTTTGATAATTTATTGTGCTGCTCTCGTTATTTTCCCACGAATGAGAATTTTATGGTATCATCGCCTTATTTAGAGCTATCAATATAAAAAATGTAATCAAAATCGTTAGAGCCGTTTTTGAGAAAAAAAATTGGGTGTTTTGATGACTATGATGACTATAGTTAACTTTCGGTGGATTTTGTTCATACCCTTATTTTTGCATCCCATGGTAACCTGTAGGCTAGACATCAAGTTCCAGCTGATTTGGTACGGTTGTTTTCTCTAAAAACTGCGCTAAATTCGATTTCGTCGAAAGTTTTGGTAATTTATTGTGCTGCTCTCGTCATTTTCCCACGGATGGGAATTCTATGGTATAATTGCCTTATTGAGAGCTATCAATATAAAAACTTTAATCAAAATCGTTGGAGCCGTTTTTGAGAAAAAAAATATTTGGTGTTTTGATCACTATGATAACTATAGTTAACTTTCGGTGGATTTTGCTCATACCCTTATTTTGGCGTCCCATGGTAACTTGCGGGCAAGATATGAAGTTTGAGCTGATTTGGTACGGTGGTTTTCTTTAAAAATCGTTCACAGACACACACACACACACAGACCCACAGACCATTTTCCCAAATAGTTTTTTTCGGACTCAGGAGGGTCTGAAACGTAAAGATCTGAAGATAACTCAAATTTTTTTTTGCAGCCGATTACATAACTTTCCTTTCTACTTCGTAGAGCCAAGGAAAGTAAAAACGAAATGTAACATAAATGAGCGAAACCACTTCGAACGTGTTTGCGAGATGCTGTGATACATGCGACGGTTTAACTCCTTTAAAGGTAATGTTGTGACAGGTTCGAAATAACTGGGTGGTTAACAGTCATTACGTGGATGGGAATCGTCTATCAGCAAGACTGAACGTGACTTCTACCATTTGCTCAAAACTGCGTTGTGGGTTTCTGTGAGTACGGAACTAGTCTCCCCCAGATAGTTGGTCATTACATTAGATGGTATTTAGCTACGTTGTTGAACTTTTCTGGTTAATACTCGTATCATCAACGTCCTTGATTTTGGGCGAAGTAGAAGTGGTAGTTTAGGTTGTGCAGGTCGAAGAGGTGACTGAAGGACGATCGAGTGGCAGCGACTAAATCAACAGGTTCGGTTCCCTTCATCGGGCCCCTCGAACCAGTTATTTCCAAACACGGGACGATCCTCCCTCGGGTCGACAAGGGCGACGCGTGCCGTCCCGTCAAGTGCGTCTTTGTTCATTTGCGGAGGAGGCGACGAACTGGTCCAGCGGCTCGCGAACAAACGTTGGCGCTTTTTCAAATGATTGTCGAGAAGATGCGGCCGTGAGAACGGCGGCGGCTCGCACCTGAGAGCAGCATCTTCACTTTCTTCCCACCGCTCCGACGGCGACCTCGACGTCAAAGGTGGAGGTCAGAGGAGGGGAACAGAACCCCGTGTCACTGCCATCACCTGTCCGGCACAACTGGCTAGCACCCGCGTCTTCAGAGAATTTCAAAGCTGTCGGAGCCACAGCGACCCTAACCAACTAGATATCAACCAGTTGCACCGCTTTCTTAGCATAATCTTTAATTTCCTTAGCCCTTCGAAGTAGAAAGGGACGTTATGTTATCGGATGAAGAATTTTTACATCTGACAACCTTGGAGATAATCGGAACTCCACATTTTCTCGATGTTTCTCCACGAGTCGCTACGGAAGTGCAAAATAATTCGAAAACCCGAAGGGTGATTTTTCGTTAAAGTTTTCTTCACATTTACTAGTTCCCCAAGCCTTTCGAGTGGAGTCCAAAAAACTACATTTGCAGAACAAGACTGCGTGTGTCTGTGATCAAGAAGACGGCTCAAACACGATATATAGCGTACATATCGGCCTACCTCAAATTAAGTGTATGCTAAATCGGTTAAAATTAACCATAGTTATCGCTATGACGCGAACTATTGTAATTTCTCAAATGGAGAGCAATCGACGTAACACATGACGAAATGTCAAACACTTTGACGAAAAGTCGATTTAGTGCTGATCACTTTTCACTCGATTCATATGAACTTGTTAACATATAACTCACGTCCAAACTGATGGCGCTCGAAGCTTCCAAATTTATTGGGCTGCTACTTATATCACGACCTTCATTGAAATAGCGACGTATAGATATTTGAGGAGAGTGTCAATTCCGATATGTCTGTTGCCGACGTGCGCAGGAGTAGGAGTAGGTGTTTAGATTGTGTGTTTGTGTCTGTGTTATGTGTTAGTGTGTGGTTTTGAGTGGGCAGTGCCAGGGATGGTCGAATATCAAGTAGCCCATCCCTGGACCGCCGGTGTGATTGTATTTAAGGGTTGAATGGATGTGTGAGTGAGTGAGTTAGTGTTAGGTGTTAGGATAGAGTGAGTTTGGTGGGTCGCGGACGAGGGCGGCCGAATATAGAGTAGTCCGCCCTCGTCACGTCGGAATGGGGATCGCAGTTCAGGCGGTAAAAGACGGCCTGACACCCTTCTCCATGGCTGGTGCGAGGCAAGTCCAGTCCCGGTACCCCCATGGAGATAAAGCGTAGGTGCCACCCATTCAGGTCCTCAGGCTGCTTAAGGTGCAGCCAGATAGAATGGGTACAGTCAATTGAGGTAACGTTGCACCACCTTTTGGAGTTTTTTGCTTCGTCGTGCATTTAAATTCCGTCTTTTCTGGCTTTTTACGTCGAAAACAAAAATCAATTGGACCAAAGTTTGCATTATGAAAGACGCTTTTTCTAAAACTTTCTGTTAAACACTCAAAGAGCTTGTATTTAGGGCGGTGCAAAGTTAACCAGGCTTTCAGGGTAACTTTGAACCACTTCAATTTCTTATCTGCTAATCGCGAAATTTCGGAAGCTTTGTTGATATTTAGGCAAAACACCGTCCATCAGCCGAAAGTAGAATAAATTCGGCACCCAATGATAACAGCTCGATAGAGGTGGGGTAGTTTCCAATACATCGACAATTGAAGAGAAGTTTCGGCTTGATTTCTAAGTCCAGAAAGGGCCTGGATGCTATCGTCTAAAAACACGAAACTCCCTTAACATTGTAGTGTTTTCTGTCATCAACAAAATACTAGACTGTCTTACCTTCACAATAAATCCGTTAGAACTAGGAGGAAAAATAAATGTACCCCATAAGGGAAGTCCGATGTCGCCCACAGCTAAATGTCCCACCTGGTGCAATGTTGGACCTGAAGTTTGACCTTGCATGCTGCACACCCAAAAACACATCCATATATATTTATAAGTTTTATATTAAAAGGAACCATATCTCGAGCAAAGCCCTTTGCAACAAAGCTTCACTATAATTGCTTTTACAGTCATAGCGCCGCACTCCTCGTCTTGGAGCATCCAAATTCACTGTCTTGTTACTTGACGGCATCTTCTATAAATGATTTAAAGAAAATTTACTGACCTAGTTGCGACTTTGTTTCTCAATTTAATAAGCAAGTAGAATCTTAAATCTATTCACACTCTCCAGTAGATAGATTTTTTTAAATTTATTTATTTTTTCATTTGCTTTCAACAGTATCAAACTTTGATTCAAAAAGCAATTTTTTTCTTTCGATCTTTTCAAAGTACTTATCATACCTACTATGTTTATTATATATAGTTATATACCTACCTACATCACATATATGTACATGTATCGATGTACATACATACATATTTCATAGGAGAAAAAGTGAACGTGATTTACGTAGTATGTTAGATCCGCATCCTAGACATCGACGGCCAACTTTGCACCGGCTCAAAGTTACCCCGATTTTACCTCATTTTGGAGGTGGCTTCCAAATTTCGCAATTATTTCGCTTGGAAAATAAAAAGTAACGCTACTCCCAAGTTATCCTAAAACTAAAAATACCAAATAGTAACTATGGAATCGAAATGTTGCACTCAGCTTGGAAGCAGATGTTGAAAATAATAAACGAAAAACCGACAATCCGAACGATGATCGATGATCACTTCAAACTATGAATTATTGCGAGCACGCGACGCGCGTTTTCTCCTCTCCAGAAGTTTCGGCAAACAAATAATGATCTCATCTTGCGTTCATTTTATCAGCTGTGGAGCTACTCACGTTTATAAAATTGTAGGAGGCAAATGAAGTGAAAAAAGTGAAGTGGTGCAAAGTTAGACCCCATGGTTCAAAGTTACCCCGATTGACTGTACCACGGGGGGTTCAGCCCGTGGCTGGCAGCGTGGAGCCGTTAAAAGCGTGGCGCTGTCGGCTGTGAAGGCATGGGATTGGCCTCGTGGGGACCGTGGTTTCGCTGGAAATCCCCCCTAGATAAATGATAGGTGCTAGCTGGAGAGGGGTAAAGGCCGTGAGCCTAGGCACCCTCTCCAACGCCACGGGCAATGCCCCAAGCACGACTTACCATGTCGATTCCGATTTTTTAGTATCTAGATTCGTGCAGTTATAAGGAAACACAGCGAGAAAGAGAAAAAAAAAAGAAACGAGTTCTAGATATTTTGAGGCTGCTCCTGATGACGGCTCGACTCCGTTGGACCATAAAAGTCATATCGATTGAGACTATCTCCGCAAAATCGGTATGACCTAAACCATGAAAATATCTGGTACGTCACTACACAGCAATATTCCGACTCCTTCTAAATCACAGATGATTCGATCACGTGTTCAAAATGTTATTTTTTTCGCTATTTTAACATTTCAATTCATTATTGTGTTGCGATAGTTAACTATTAAAAACTATAAAAACTAGGTGATATATCGCGAGCATGATATTACCCAATTGTTGTGGCAGAGTAGTGAAATGTCTATCGAAACCAGATTTTGCACGCTGAAGTTTAATATATAAGAGAAAAACTATTAAAAAAAATTAATTCTTGAGCTCAGTTATAAAAAATAAATAGAAAATAAAGAGCAACTACAGGTGAAAAAGTCCGAAAAATATTTGCGTTACAACACACGACTTTCCTCAGCTCTACGTCAATTCACTTGTGTGCGTGGCTTTTTCTACTTACCAAATTCATTTATCACTCAGTTCATTTGAACTTGGCCAAACAACACTTCACGACGGCAGAAATCGGTAGCGCTTACAGTTCCGGAATTTATTGTGCTGCTCGTACTCATTCCCGGACCACTATTGAGCGATTGGTACACAGAGAAACAATGACGCTGTGAACACGATTTATTCGAAGAAGGATAGCAATTGCTCCTGCAGAGTTAATGAGTAAAAACTATGGAACTGGTAGTAAGCGAAACGGCGGTAGTTGAAATTCCGGAGTGACCCCCCCATTACTGCTACTATTCAAATTTTGTTGAACATTCTGGTAACATTTCAGCGGAGTTTATAAGGCAAAAGCCGCGCTAAATTCGATCGTCGATAGGTTTGGTAATTTATTGTGCTGCACTCGTCATTTTTCCACTAGTGGCAATTTTGTGTTATAATTGCCGTATTGGAAGCTATCAATATAAAAAAATTTAATTAAAACCGTTAAAGCCGGTTTTGAGAAAAAAAATTTCGTGTTTCGGTCTCCATGATAACTTCAGTTAACTTACGGTGGATTTTGCCCATACCCTCATTTTGGCGTCTCATGGTAACCTGCGAGCTAGATATCAAGTTTGAGGGGATTTGGTTTGGTCGTTGTCTGTAAAAATTGTTCACACTCACACACTCTTTTTTTTTACAATGCTCATCGTAAATGGGACAATGGCACGCAAAAACTCTGCAAATTCATACACAACGGCTTATCATTCTCATGAACAGCTTGACCTAGTATTACTGCTCTGAGACCCATCCCATTTGATTTAGCATCGAATACTAGTAAACCATACGAAACATGACCTGACTACAATGGAACTACGAAAACTAAATATTCCCCCGGTGCCAGGCGCCCGTAGGCAATTGCCACGTCGTTGGGAGTCGAGCAGGTGGGTGGTTTTGATGAGACGGGAGGGAGGGAGTACTAACGACGAAACGTTGACCTCCGCTGTAGTTCCCGCGAGTTCTTTCTATTAGTAGACTTTGGCTCACTATAATTGCTGTAATTTCACTATACGCAGTTGTACACATCTGATACCATATTTCATTCGACCCATGATGTAAAAATATCTTGAAAACGATACGAAACACGGCGTGTTTGCGAATTATACTGCGTTTTGTTAATTTTTTAAACCATTTTTTGTCCGTAACAACCATGGGCTTCGTCCGATCGGATTGCCGAGATGGCGGGCACAACTAGATACCAAATGGGATTTTTGTGCGAAAGAACGGATTTTTTAGACCACGTTAAAGGCACAAAACAGCTGAACGGCAGACGGGGACGGACATTGCAAATTTGGAATCCCCATGTCTTGAAACGTAAAGTATCACATTTTAAGGGGGGGGGGGGTTGTAAAAAATGTTTCCTGACCGATAACATAGGGTTATTATTCCGAATGAATAATAAACCAAAAGGAGAAGTTTTGATGTGAGAAGTAGTGTTTTTCGTACTAAGTAGGATCTAAAGAACTCAAAATTGGTACTTTTCACAAGGTTTCGAAGCGTGACGTTTAACGTTTGTGCTCCCACTTGCTGTACAATAAGCCTTCGGCTGTACAGTGGTCCAGGTATGGCTCTGGTTGGCGTCGTGTAAGTTTGATTATTTGACCAAAATTATTCTCTCCTTCGTCAAAACGTTGTCATCGTCCTGGTGGTAGATCGGATTCAGTTCACCATGAACCTGGGAGTAGTTTATTGTTACTTTCGGTTCAAAGTGGGGAGTGGGGGCTAGGATGGAATCCAAAACCCCAGGGGATGGAAAACTGGCATTTGAAGGGGCCGGATCCCCCATCTTACTGCTTGCGTACCAGGGACCTGGGGTCCTCCGGGGAGGAGGGGCAAATCCAAACCCCTCAAAACGGAGGTCTCGGAAGCGGTAAGTCTAGATGCATGTCCGAACAGGCTGACCATTCTAGCCTTAAGGGATATTTTTCCCGAAATGTTACTGCGGGGGTTCCGCAGGACAATAGGGTGAAGGCAGAGCAATCTGCTGATCCCTTGAAACTCGTCGAGGGTTCGCTAGAAGTAGTATCTGTCCCAGTTCCCCATTTTACTTATTGCCTGATGGGGCGGTGGCAGGTTAGGGCTGAGAGGCCGGCACACACCGAGTCGACGTCCAAAATAGTTACCTTAATTGAAACCCATAATAATATATCAGCGGGTGCATACGAATTTTGTTACTCGAATACTCGTGGCTCTGGGAATGTTTGATTGCCTTTCGTAGTTTAACCACAATGTGTCTCTATCGGGGAAGAGAAGCTTTTTAATAAACTCCCCCGCAGATTAGAGAAATTTCGTCCTTAAACCGTTTCAAGGCAGCTATGAAAGAATTATTTATAACTCAGTTTTTCTTTTTTTCTTTTCTATACAATTCCCTCGTTAAATATTTTATATATGTTCCATATTAATATTAAATATTAATTTCGTACTTTGTACGTAATTCCGTGGTGTACCTAACAGTATTATGAAGTTAAACTCCTCCCCCATGCACGAGGTTTCCTCACATGGGGGAGTTGCATTCAAATGTGTAAGCATTTATTTAGAGTATCAAAATAAATGAATGAAAAGAGAACATAACTGTTTTTCATCGTTCTTATGAGTGTCTTTTAGCAACCTACACCCATATTTCTCTCTCCGCAATCATTTCTGTCTGTACGAGGCCTGTTCAATAAATAACCGAACTTTTTAAACAACGCGGCAACAGGCATATTTAGCGATGTGCGGTTGGTAGCACTTTGTTCCGCGTCATTTCCTTTGTAAACACATGTTTTTCCATTGTTGATATCTTGTTTACTTTTCGTGGTGTTGTGTTTTTAGTACGACGTGTTCAGGTGCTAGTGACTATTTTCGTAATGTGCGACATTCGTGAGCAAAGATGACACGAGAAATTTTGCGTGAAACTTGGGAAAACTTTTACAGAAACATTTCAACTTTTTAAACAAGCTTATGGCAATGACTCTCTGAGCCGCACGCAATGTTAACGAATGGTTCTCTCGATTCAAAAACGGTCGCCAGTCAATTGAAGATGAGCCTCGATCAGGAAGGCCTTCGACTTCGACTGATGACATTCATGTCAGAAAAGTGAATGATCTGGTGCGTGCAAATCGCCGATTGACTGTCAGAGAACTTGCAGAAGACGTTGCAGAACGGTTACGTGAAAAAGTTCGCAAAAAGCGGCCAGAGTTGTGGCGAGACAACTCTTGGTTCCTTCACCATGACAATGCACCTGCACACTCAGCTCTGTCCATTCGTCGGTTTTGTGCAAAAAATCACATGACTGTCCTCCCTCAGCCTGCCTACTCCCCAGATCTAGCTCCTTGCGGCTTCTTTTTATTTCCAAAGTTGAAATCGGCGATGAAATGGCGCCGTTTCGAAACTATTGATGAGATTAAAGAAAATACGTCACGGACCTTGAAGGCCATCTCAAAAGAAGCTATACGGGACTGTTTTGCGAAGTGGAAACATCGCTGGGAAAAGTGTGTGAATAGGGAAGGGGAGTACTTTGAAGGGGACAAGAGCGAATAATCTGTAAATTTAATAACAAAGATGTAAAACCAAAAGTTCATTTATTTATTGAACAGACCTCGTATAAGCCACGACAGGTAGCATACAGACTCACCAAGCTCGATATAGCTAAGTTGCCACAGGCGACTAGTGGACACTGGGCTATATTCAGGGACTTGGAGATCTATAACGGGCTCAGCGTGATCACGGACGCGATGGTGCCCATGTATGAGTTCGAAAGGAAATATAATGTGCAGCCAGAACAGGGAGAGTCGTCAATTTTGGCCTCCCAATGGCATTATGATCTATACAGATGGATCGAAAACTCCAGAGGAAACAGGCTCCGAGGTGTGGATAAGAGGCTCTGGAAGGAGTGGGACGGACATTGCCCTAGGCCCCACTCCAACGGTTTTTCAAGCAGAGTTGTCTGTTATTATCGCCTGGGTAGTCTTACTGCATGAGAGCGGCTGTAGCAACAGAACTATTTGATGAACTACTGCACAACGTCAAAACTGGTGCGAGAGTGCAGGGTGTGGCTTAACTCCTTGGCGAGTGCGAATAGAGTTAATGTGCATTGGATTCCTGGGCATAAGGGGATCATTGGAAATGAGAGGGCGGGCCATCTGGCCAGACCGCCCAATTGTGGGATTTCTCTGTCACGAATGAAGAGGACTGTGGGAGAACATGCCAGAAGACTGCGTCAGACAGTCTGGAATGCTGCAGGAGTAAGACACTCCAAACGCTTTGTCTCAGAGCAATCAAGTGAGATAAGACACAACCTTCTGAGGATGGAGAGGATGGACCTGAGCACTGCAGAATGAACAAACACATGTATGTAATGTGTATAGTCGACACCCCTCGATGCAGGTGGTGTGGCATGGATGAGAAGACCCCCTACCATGTCCTGGCCCAGCGACTTGAGAGGGAGCGAGACTTTTGGTCTTTGGTACCGTTTCTCCCAGGATGGATACCAACGAAAACTCTTACAGGAACTACCTGGCTTTCACCTGTAAGACATTAGGACTGGCACGATAGGTCATCTGGTCACGGTGCACATCCCACTCGTGGGACAGTCAGAAGACTATACACGATAGCTCAGAAAACGAGATTAGTCGAACATTAATTTATCGTTTTTTCAATTTTCCCAAAAAACGGCTCAAACGATTTCGACTAAACATAAGGAGTACGTATCGTTTTTGGTATAATTTGGTAACTCACTCCCCATTACCATCAATGGGATATCGCTCATAACCTCATTTTCACGTTGTCAAAAAGTAACGAACAAAATAAAAAGAAAACCAACTCACTCGGTACTGCCCTTCTGCGCTAATTGAACTAGAGGCACACACACACACGGACACGCCTGGAAGTAAGGTAAGGAAGTAAGGGATTTAGTGGCCCACAAAACGTAAAGATCGTAAGAAAACCCAACTTTTTTTAATTGAACAGACTACATTTCTTTTAAACGATGTCCTCGTATTTCCCGTCCACCCGATTGTACGTAAAAACGATCCTTTCCTTCTTTCTCGAACACCCGTATTTGGAGTATACATCGAGACACGTATTTCGCAGTTGGGCCCCTTTTGATGCGTTACTTCATTACCGTTCCAACTACGAGAAAAATATTTTTACTTCGTTGATGTCCCAGGAACTCGATAACTGCCGAGAAGTTCTCACCAATTATGTGAAATTATGTCTTTTTACGACCGAATTATAATTGCCTCGTGACGTGGTGTTTTGTTATTTTATTTTTATTTATTTTTGATTTATCGTATCAATTTTGTCGCGTATACTTACGTATTTGTGTTAGAATCACTCATTGGAGTAAATTCTGCGTGGTAAATTCATGCTGTGTGGTACGCTTCGGTTGTTTATGTGAATGTTGTGGGAGAAAGGCATATTCGCCAAATGTATCAGTTCTCCCCTCAGGAGAATATATTTCGGTTCACTGTGGAATGTATCAAAATAAATCGCATGCTGACGAAGGAATGTGTTAAATCACTCGGTGGGGGTTAAAGGCAGTTGTGTTCATTACCACAAGAAGAATGACGATTTCAGACCGAGATCCTGATGTGGTTGGGACACGATGCACAAAAATGTGCACACTGTGGCCTGCAGGACTGGAACTTGTTTATTTTTACCTATTTCCAACGTAATTGGCGATCATAGCGGTTCATTCGTGCTCGTGTGAACAGTAAAGCGTTGAAGCAATGAGTTATTGAAACTTTCCACTCAAACCCGGACGATCATGGAGTGTTCTAAGACTACCCCTTAGCGGTAGCTCCAGACAGCGTGGCCATGAATTCCGTAGCGACCCCATTCGACGTCGGAGGAGCCTCGCCCGCCATGCCCTGCTCGGCTCTGCCCAGTTTCAGCCTCCCCTTTTCGTTTTTGAGAACCAGCTGAACGCCGAGGTGGGTGTTGACAAGAAAAGACACCCCCGTTTTGAATAGGGTCGCCTGGCGGCAGTTGATACAGGAGAGAGCCAGGTGGTCTAACACTCCCCCAACTGGACGGACCGGACAGCGTCCGAACGCCTCAACACCCAAAACTGGTACCTCCGCATCTGTCGGAACCTTCGACCCCGAAATTACTTAAGTTCGATATTCTTTTTATCTCCCTCCGCCCTCGCGCCGAATCCCGTTTTTCGTTCTCTGCGGCTGACGATCCGAGCCGTTCTTTTGTGTCAGCGTCAAAATCCGAGATTAATTGTCCGACCTCCGGCTTTAAGGGCGGAACGGTGTTGTCAGAACTCGCCTACAACTTTGCTTAGCCACGTGTACACTCAAAGTTGTTTACGGCTACAGAATGTGGGACGAAGCCGGTGAAAGAAATAAAGACAACACGAAGGAGAATGAAAGACAGTAAATGAAAATAAGAATAAAACACCAACACTATAAAAAATGAAACACAAACTTACTTCTTCAGTAACATATGTTGACACGTCCTTCCGCATGATTTCTTTCTTCATTCGAATTCCCTCAGGAGCGACAGCGGACGATGAGAAATGAAAAGCCGAGTTTCCAAAAAAGGGAAAATCCAGCAAGGAACAGAGAAAAGCGTGTCATGTCAGTATATTTCCTTCTTCTTGTGATATTGGCGTTCTTTCTCGCCAGCTGTTGCTTGTTGAGCGACTCGAGTAGTTTCTACTTTCCTTGGCTCTACAAAGTAGAGAGGAAAGTTATGTAATCGGCTGAAAAAAAAATTTTGAGTTTTCTTCAGATCTTTACGTTTCAGACCCCCCTGAGTCCGAAAAACACTATTTGGGAAAATGGTCTGTGTGTGTGTCTGTGAACGATTTTTAGAGAAAACCACCGTATCAAATCAGCTCAAACTTGATATCTCGCACGCAGGCCACCATGGAATGCCAAAATGAGGGTTTGAACAAAATCCATCGAAAGTTAACTATAGTTATCATAGTGATAAAAACGCCAAATAGTTTTTTCTCAAAAATAGCTCTCACGGTTTTGATTAAATTTCTTATATTGGTAGCTCCCAATATGGCCACTATACCATAAAATTCTCATTTGTGGGAAAATGACGAGAGCAGCACAATAAATTACCAAAACTTTCAACGAATTCGATTTTAGCGCGATTTTTAGAGAAAACAACCGTACCAAATCAGCTAAAACATGATGTCTAGCCCGCAGGTTACCATGGGACGCCAAAATAAGGGTATGAGGAAAATCCATCGAAAGTTAACTATAGTTATCATAGTGATCAAAACACCAAATTTTGTTTCTCAAAAACGGCTCTAATCATTTTGATTACCTTTTTTATGTTGATAGCTCTAAATGAGGCAATTATACCATAAAATTCCCATTCGTGGGAAAATGACGAGAGCAGCACAATAAATTATCAAAATTTTCGACGAAAAGCGTTTTAAGCGCGGTTTTTTCCTTTTAAACTCCGCTGGAATGTTGGTAAATGTTAAAGAAAATTGGTATTGTGGTCCAATCCAATACCTAAAAGGTGAGTGTTTAAAAACGCTCATGAGATACATGGGGCTCACTCCAGAAATTCCTGAATTTCAACTACCGCTGTTTCGCTTACTACCAGTTTTAACAGTTATTACCCTATAACTCTGCGAAAGTGATTACTATCCTTCTTCAAAAAATTTGTGTTTACAGCCTCATTAATTATCTGTGTACCAATTGCTCAATAATGGTCCTGTAATGAGTACGAGAAGCACAATAAATTGTGGAACTGTAAGCGCTACCTTTTGGTGTGAAGTGTTGTTTTTACCAAGTTCAAATGAACTGAGTGGTAAATGAATTCATTAAGTAGAAAAAGCCGTGTAAAAAGTGACTAGAACTAAGGAAAGTTGTGTGTTTCAACGCACCAGATATTTTATACGGCACTCTAATCCAATCTGACCATTTTGAAGATTTCCCTTGCAAGAACTCTGCAATATAGTTCAAAGAGTTTTCTGTTCGACAAACATGGCATACGAATTCATTGTGAGACTCTTTGACACTATCCCGTCCTTGATAGAAGACGTCGTACATACCCGCCCCCCTTAGGAAGCCGAGTATGTCCTTCTCTGCAGACTCCGCCACGATTTGGAGTTCAATGAGCCCCGGAGAAAAGTATTCAAAGCGTTTGATTGCCAGGGCAGGGCAGTTACATAGGATGAGCTCTGCCGTCTCGTCCTCCTCACCGCACAATCTGCACCCCACCGTCTCAGATATGCCCATCTTGTTGAAGTGAAAACTAAGTGGTCTGTGTCCGGTGAGAAAGCCAATCAGAGCTTTCAGATACTGTCTGGAGAGTGTCAGCATTGCCTATGCCCTTAGACAAGAAGGCGTAACGAGCCTTTTCGTCTGTCTTAGTGGCGGTTGGCAAATGGGCGCTACTTTCCTTACGGACCACCGATGCAGACGGTTCAGGCGACTTTTCGTTACTCACACGTGGGGTTCAGGCCCCATGGGTAGGGATTCGGTACCTCTTTTTGCAGGGCAGTCAGCATTTTCGTTGCCTTCATGCTCCCTATGAGCCAGCACCCAAATAAGCGAAATCCTATTACAGGTACTGAGTCACTTGAGCGCTTGAAGACACTCCCATACCAGGCTGGACTTGGCCGTCAGGGTCACTTCTGCACAGATCTTTATAGCTCGGATTTGCTTGAAATATTGTGGCGTACTCTCCCAGCGGCTTACCAAGACTGTAATTGGGCTTACAATGGCCAGTCCAGCTCTACCTCCCATTACACAATCATCAGTATACCACTGCAGGGCGCCCACTTCAGTCTAGATTGGCCCTCTCTCCCATCATTCTTGTGAGTGAACGCTAACATCGAATGGCAACTGAAAGTTCTTCAACTCTGGCATGACGTCAGTAGCAAGGGCTGCTACCTCTTCTAGCTTCAACTGTCAAGTCCTGGCTTGCCTTAGTCCTAGTGGACACATTTTCTGTCTACAAAAGCCTTACTGCTCCCAGGCATATGGTCCTCTGAATGTGTATGTGAAGAAGCGAGATATTAAAAAGAACTTCCATTGCAGCAGTACGGCAAGAACACATTGCCCTTGTAATAGTAACACACGCCCGCCGCTGGAGTTTCCCCTGAACTGCTTGCCGACCTATCGCCTTCCACCACACACACACAGTGGAGGTCTTGTTAACCCCTTGTAGAGCGACTCCACCATTTTTAAAGTGATGCCCCATGGTCTGCTGCACAGTCTCCTACATGCCCACTGTTTTTCTATTACAAACTTACTCAATTCAGAGTTGAAATTCGCATCATGGCGCCTTCACACCCACCAACCAACTTCACCCATTTCACATACTTTTCAAACCCTTCAAGCCAACACGCTCCGGATATTTACGCTATCAGATTAGCAGAATTAATTGATAGCAGTGTTATCAGCCGGACAACTCTCACTTCTGCCAACCTAACCAGCCTCCATCGTCAAGACATCCTTCCTCAACGAGTTTGAGAGAAGGTTCCTTTTTTTTGTCTTTGTTTTTGTCACTCCTAGCTAACGTTACCTTTTTTCCTTACGAACGTTTTTTTTCTCCCAGCAAAATAATACAGTGACACAGTTACTCTCTCTGACATTTTCATTGCTTCCCCTTTTTTTTGAGTCGTGCTCGTGTGTGCGTTTTCCCTAACACGTTGCTACTAATTGAAGAAAGTGTCACAACGGTCAACAGGGTCCTGCCGTTGTTTCCAGGTGCTGCCGCAGCATTATCGACTTAACAGACGCCAGGGGTCGCTGTGTTGAATATAAATGTTGCGTAGGAGCGATCTTTGCACTACAGAACTAGAGCTCAGTGGAAGGCAATAGCAGTTGTGTTTGTGCCAACAAGCCTGCCCTCATCACGCCAACACCCACGAAGATGTAGTTGCCTTGTGCAGCGCACATCTCACGTGCGAATCCCATATGAGCTGCATGTCTAGTATCACCCCGAGATATTTCACCTCTCTCCTCAACTGGAGTCTCGCTCCTTGCATAGTAGGTGGTACTACTTCCAGGTTTCTTCCTAACTTCACATGCGACAGCTTTCCGTTCATCGTCAAAGTCATCGTTTTCTGCTCTCCTCAATTATTTGTATTACAGGCTAATGTCTGGTGATTACTTCACATTGGCAAAATGTAGTGTAGAATCAGATATATATATATATTCTCCACAAACGTGACGGAAGAGTGTAATGTTAACACAGTAATTATTTGTGTTTGGCTCAGCTCTTGCCGTGCAGCCATTGCATGTGGCCATAAGGAAAGATCCCTTTTTCTTTGACATTTCATGCTCTCTCATCACAATTGTACGACCAGAGCCAATCGGATTTTCCTCATCACCTTCATCCATATCACTTCTCAGGCCTCACTCCTAAGTTCTTGCCGATAGTAGAGCCATCTCTTGCCTAAATACAAACACTGGCTCTCAGCTCTCGTCTCTACACCCGTTCAGAACTTCCCTCTACACAGAACTCGCTCTACCTCAACCTTTCCCAAGTGTAAAGGAACAGCCCTCTTTCACGGCCAGCTTTTCGTTATCCGTTCTTAACTTCTCTCCCTCTCTTGCGCTCACGCAATTGAGTCGCCCCTTCCTATCACTAGTCGTATTAATGCAAATGTATTGACGATACTTCTATAAAAAACAGCTCCACTCCTGGAAAATGACGAGGGCAGTACAATATACCATAAAATCTTAACGAAACCCGATTTTAGTGCAGCTGTTGACGTTTCTTCGACTAAATTTCTCAACCCCGAAATCTCTCAAAGGCGTCGAGCGAACCACAGCTTTTCAGTTGAAACCAACCTGCCGAGGATTCCACGGAACCGGTTAAACCATTTTCGTTCTTACTTCGGTGGGCGAAGTAAAGTGAAAAGCTTTCGTCTTTTGAAATCACTTAGATGACCACTTTTCCCTAACCTAAATTAATTACAGAGGTTTAACGATGAATTTACTGAAGTAGTACAATAACCGCTTGCCCTACCGTTCTTCTCGGTCTAGGTCAAAAATGCTATTGGTCGATCCCCAACTAAAAAAGCTTTTAGAGATAACTTGATCAAGCAGTCTATGCTTAGTAACTTTCCTCGAAAGGCGCTCGTTTTTCTGACTTCCATCGACAACGCTGTGTTACTCTCTATCTTATTTATTAAAACCGTGTAAACATGCTGAAAACGTATTGCAACAACAAGCGAGCCAAAAGTCTAAAAGGGGAGCCACGACTCACGAAACCGTGACGTTTTTCATAAATACTCGGCAACAGAGCGGAAATGACTCTACATCTAATGTTATGAGCTAGACTTTATTGCCTGCAATTAATTTCCCACTTTTATGTAAGGTTCTTATTTTCAGTTCGGGAATTATAAAACGATCACCGTAAAAAGGCTCCTAAATATTTCGTAATCGTCATTTAACTGCCATCGTGTAAAAGTCCCATTAAACTAGTTGATGCTCGTAAAAACGTTACTTTCCTATGAGAACAAAACTGTACTAAAACTTGTCAATTGTGTTTGTGTTGATGTTCGGTTGATTGATTCCCCGGCCGTCATTGTCTACCCAAAGGCGAGAAGTGCACATTGTCGTTTAGCTCGATTTACAAATATTTGTTCGTTGAGCGTACGAGCGACATCTGTGCACGGCGTGAGCGGAAGAATTCGAAGAAGATTCAAACGCCGGCTGCTTCATTTTCTACGTGCGTGGCCCACGTTCTCGACGGAAATTTCATGGTGTATAATTTGATTTTTCACCGGGAACGTGGATAACGCGGTAGATAACGCTCACCGTGCAGCTGGTACCCGCTTGCCCGTCATCTTCCAACACGCCAAAACGTTATTGATGTCTTCGTAACGCAGCATTCTTTCGAGCAGGTATTGTTTCACAGCTCGCTGTTTACGATGTTACATGCTTTGTAACCTTGTATCCAGTTCCATCTGTTCGTATTGCTCACTATAATGCACTTTGTTCATCGCTAAGTTATTGAAACGTACAAGATATGTCGGAAACGTGCTGTTTCCTACCGAGAAGCTATTCGTCTTCGTCAGAGTTCACGTGGCACATCGTCCAGAACGCGTCACTCGATGACGTAATTGGGTACGTGCATTCTTTTCGCTCATTTCCTCTGCAACCAACTCATTTTTCCCCCATTTTGTAATCCACTTCAGTGCTGCTAATTAAAATCCCTCGTCCCCGTTGAGCGACACACGTGAACACCCAAATCTCTCAATTTGTTTCTCGAGCCTTGAGTTTTGTCGTAAGAGGGAATAAGTCGGATAGGCCAATTTATTTTCTATTTGCGCGTTGGTGCAATGCGATGGTGCATCAATACCCCACGATCTGGCGTTAACCGTTTGTTGCATCGAACAACCTGTGACCATTTGGCTGAGGAGGAAACCTTAGTCGAGTTTTCGTTATTTATTTTTTACTTTCCTTGGCTCTACAAAGTAGAAAGGAAAGTTATGTAATCGGCTGAAAAAAAAATTTTGAGGTCTCTTCAGATCTTTACGTTTCAGACCCCCCTGAGTCCGAAAAACACTATTTGGGAAAATGGTCTGTGTGTGTGTCTGTGAAGGATTTTTAGAGAAAACCACCGTACCAAAACAGCTCAAACGTGACATCTCGCCCGCAGGTTACCACGGGACGCCAAAATGAGGGTATGAACAAAATCCTCCGAAATTTAACTATAGTTATCATAGTGATCAAAACACCAAATATTTTTTTTCTCAAAAATGTCTCTAACAATTTTGATTAAATTTTTTATATTGGTAGCTCTTAATATGGCAACTATACCATGAAACTCTCATTAGTGGGAAAATGACGAGAGCAGCACAATAAATTATCAAAATTTTCGACGAAATCGATTTTAGCCCGGTTTTTAGAGAGAACCACCGTACCAAAACAGCTCAAACTTGATATCTCGCCCGCAGGTTACCACGGGACGCCAAAATGAGAGTATGAACAAAATCCTCCGAAATTTAACTATAGTTATCATAGTGATCAAAACACCAAATATTTTTTTTCTCAAAAACAGCTCTAACGATTTTAATTAAATTTTTTATATAGATAGGCCTTAATAAGATAATTATACCGTAAAATTCCCATTTGTGGGAAACTGACGAGAGCAGCACAATAAATTATCAAAATTTTCGACGAAAAGCGTTTTTGCCGCAGTTTTTTCCTTTTAAACCCCGCTGGAATGTTACTAGAATGTTTGAAAACGCTCCAGAAATTCCTGAATTTCAACTGCCGCCGTTTCGCTTAATACCAGTTCTAACAGTTATTACCCAATAACTGTACAAAATTGATTACTATCCTCTTCAAAAAATTCGTGTTTACAGCCTCATTAATTATCTGTGTACCAATTGCTCAATAATGGTCCTGAAATGAGTACGAGTAGCACAATAAATTCCAGAGAGAACCACCGTACCAAAACAGCTCAAACTTCATATCTCGTTCGCAGGTCATCATGGGACGCCAAAATAGGAGTATGAACAAAATCCACCGAAATTTAACTATAGTTATCATAGTGATCAAAACACCAAATATTTTTTTTCTCAAAAACGGCTCGAACGATTTTGATTAAATTTTTTATGTTCATAGCTCCCAATAAGGCAACTATACCATAAAATTCCCATTTATGGGAAAATGACGAGAGCAGCACAATAAATTTCCAAATATTTCGACGTAATCGATTTTAGAGTAGTTTTTAGAGAAAACGACCGTACCAAATCCCCTCAAACTTGATATCTAGCCCGCAGGTTACCATGGGACGCCAAAATAAGGGTATGAGCAAAATCCCCCGAAAGTTAACTATAGTCATCATAGTGATCAAAACACAAATTTTTTTCTCAAAAACGGCTCTAACGATTTTGATTAAATTTTTTATATCGATAGCTCCCAATAAGGCAATTATACCATGAAATTCCCATCAATGGGAAAATGACGAGAGCAGCACAATAAATAATCAAAATTTTCGACGAAAAGCGTTTTAGCGCAGTTTTACTTTCCGCTACCCGAAGGGAAGGAAAGGATAGTAATCGGCCCAAAAAAAAATTTGGGTTTTCTTCAGATCTTTACGTTTCAGACCCTACTGAGTCTAAAAAACCTAATTTCGGAGCGTGGTCCGTGTGTATGTGTGTGTGTCTGTAGTTCGATTTGCTGAAGAACGGCTGATCCGATTGAGCTGGTTCTTTTCTTGTTTTGTTCGTTATTTTTTTTAGACACCAAAATAAGGTTATGGACGATTTCGGCCGATGGGAAGGGGGGGTGGGGACGAAAATGTACCAAAAACTAGGGTTTTTCGCATTTTTCTCTAAAACGGCCATAACGATTTTGATTAAACTTTCAAATTATCTTCTCCTAATCGAAACCCAACTTTTCTTCCCCTTACGTATCTCCATGAAAATACGGTGAACGGAGATATGGGCCCCTGAAGCAAAAATAGGTTTTTTACGCTTTTTGGCAAAACGGCTTCAGCGATTTCCACCAAACTCACAGGATGTTATCAAATAGTTGATACCTACATATTCTTCTCAGTAAATGTTCCTGTGACGGTCCACTGAACATAGATAAAAATCAAAATGTGTCGAAAATAACGTTTTTTCGAACATTTCCGCAAGTTTCAGGGTAGCTGCTTCACCAGATGTGATAAATCTTAATGGAGTGTCTTTTAGTTACCCATACCAACATTTCGTTCTCCATAATTATTTCTGTATATACATGTTGAACGGAGATATAAGCCAAGTCAACTCAGAAAAGGAGATTTGTCGAATATTAATTTATCGGTATTCCAATTTTGTCAAAAACGGCTCTAACGGTTTCGATCAAACTTTCGGAGTACTCTCAGCTAACTAGTCCCTACATTTTGTTTCCCATAAATGTTCCTGTAAAAATGCGTTGAACGAAGATATAGCGCCCGCATATGTAGATGGTGTTCGAAATTAAAGGGATTGCGGAAAGTTGTGTGTTGCTACGCACCAGATTTTTTTCCTTATAAACTCCGCTGGGGTGTTAGTAGAAAGTTAAAGAAAATTGGTATTGTAGTCCAATCCAATACCTAAAACTGTAAGCGCTACCGCTTCCTGCTGCTGTGACGTATTGTTTGACCAAGTACAAATTAACTGAGTGATAAATGAATTGAGTAGGTAGAATTAGCCATGCACAAAGTGAATTGTTGTAGAGCTAAGGAAAGTTGTGTGTTGCAACGCACCAGATATTTTGAATTCAATTAAGTACTTCTGCTAATAATTAATGCGCCATTCTCCTACTGTGGTGCAATTATCTTTATCCAGACCCATAATTGCGTGTTACCGCATCAAGTCATCACAAAGGTCGTCCATACTTGCTTCTTGGCAGCCATCGGTTAACCTGAGCAACTATTTAAGTCTGTATTCACCTCAGTTCATATCCGTCTATTGTAATTAACTTACAGTGGCCGTTTAAGTAGGGAGCAATTTTAAGTTGGCGTTCTTGTCATTTCTTCATCGTTGGTAATTCAATAAATTCACTATGGCCTAGGTGATTTGACTGTCGACACGAAGTTAAAAGTTAATCAATAGCACGGTACTGTTAAATATTGGTCTACCAATCGAATTTTCGTCAGAGCTTATTTTCTTTGGGCGGGAGGCTTATTTTCTACGGACATATACATAGAAATTGTACTGATAGAGTTAAACCGCTGATGAAAAGATGGATTTTTACTGCTTCCGGGAATCGAACTGGGGGATGCGAAACCGTGCAAAAGGTTGTAGCGCATCAAGGCGTCAATGGATTGCGGAGGAAGGAAATGACGACAAAAATACGACCATTCACTAGTTAGGAGCAAATGAAACGTACTTCAGCACAGCCCACGGTACCCCATTCTGCGTATACCTCTAAAAGGCGAGCCGCGACTCACGAAACCGTGAGTAAGTACCTGTAACAGAGCGAAAATGATCTCTCTATATCTGTTTGGAACTCAAATCGCCAACTACGAGTATGCATACCGCCGAACCAGACCATCCTGCTTAACATCACTTCTTCCCGTTCCGCATCCTCCACCCCACACTTTCCCGATACTGCCACTTTATGTGATAACAACATAATATTTACTCTTCACAGTAATGCCCATAGCCCAACACAAACTCCAGCACACGATTGTCGTTACTTCTATTAATTCATACTGTTAATTGTTTTCCTCTCTGTTTGTTAAATTTATCGATTGAGAAGAACGAGTCAACATGACCAACGGCGCTGTTCCCAGGAGGTACGAGGATTTAACCTTCTCCATTATTATTATTATTATTATTATTATCATCATTTCAATTGCGACCTCGTGTGTGCCTCTTTTTTGTTCTCAGAACTCGATATACCCGTTTTTTGCCTCGTTTACGGCGTCTTATATCCCGCTCACCTCCGCTTGTTTGGAATTTCACCACCCTCTTGAACTTGTTGGGCAGCAATTCCCGAAAATCTATCAGGGAAGACGCCGGAACGGGTCCCATCTATCTTGCACTCGTGACTCCGATTTGGATTTCTCAGCACATGGTCCTGGATATTGGGAGTACAGGTATCAAACTATTTATTTTCATTTATCTGTTTCCCCAATTGACCCTAAAACCAACCACAATTGTTAGTACACTCTTTGAACTCCCCTGTCGCCCTTTTTTGTATCCGGTTATTCAAATCATAGTTTACAACTTTTCAGGCCCAGAACATAATCAAACAATATCTTGTGTTCTGAGCTGGAATTTATTACCGGCAATTAATTCCCCACTTTTATGTAAGGTTTTTATTTTCAGTTCGGGAATTATAAAACGAACACTGAAAAGTGCCTAAATATTTCGTATTCGTCAAACTGCCATCGTGTAAGTGGTTCATTAGACTATGAACGTCATGATCGTAAAAACGTTACTTCCATACGAGGCAAAAACTGTACTAAAATTGTGTTCGTGTTGTTCGGTTTATTGATTCCCTGGCGGCCATTGTTCACCAAAAGATGTGCCCATTGTCATTTAGCTCGATTTACACACATTTGTTCGTTGTATGAGCGTGCGAGCGACATCTGTACACGGTGTGAGCGGAAGAATTCGAAGAAGATTCAAACGCCGGCTGCTTCATTTTCTACGTGCGTGGTCCGCGTTCTCGATAGAAACTTCATGGTGTGTAATTTGATTTTTTTACGTGCAGATGTTATCCGTTTGCTCTTCATCTTCCGACACGCCAAAACGTTATTGAATTCTTCGCAACGAAGCATTCTTTTGAGTAGGTACTTCTTGGGCAGCTGACCCAACCTGAACCCAGTTCATACCCATTTATTGTAGCTAACTCCCAGCTCTGTAGTAATGTCAATACGAAGTTAAAAGTTAGTCAACGACACGACTGTAGTTTGACTGTATGATTCTGGATTCTCGAAGTGCTCCTTAATATTGGACTACCAATCGAATTTTCGGGAGAGCATATTTTTCGTTGAGCGGGATTCATGAAAAATATCTGGTGCGTTGCAACACACAACATTCCTTAGCTCTACAACAATTCACTTTGTACAGGGCTAATTCTACTTACTCAATTCATTTATCACTCAGTTCCTTTTGAACTTGGTCAAACAACACGTCACAGCAGCAGGAAGCGGTAGCGCCTACAGTTCTGGAATTTATTGTGCTGCTCGTACTCATTGCAGGACCATTATTGAGCAATTGGTACACAGAAAATTAATGAGGCTGTACACGAATTTTTTGAAGAAGGATAGTAATTACTTTTGCAGAGTTATTGGGTAAAAACTTTTAGAACTGGCAGTAAGCGAAACGGCGGTAGTTGAAATTCAGGAATTTCTGAAGTGAGCCCCATGTACCTCATGAGCGTTTTTAAACACTCACACTTTAGGTATTCAATTGGACTACAATACCAATTTTTTACAGCATCCAACAAGAATTCCAGCGGAGTTTATAAGGAAAAAAAACTGCGCTAAAAACGCTTTTACTCGAAAATTTTGATTATTTATTGTGCTGCTCTCGTCATTTTCCCACAAATAGGAATTTTATGGTGTGATTGCCATATTGAGAGCCATCAATATAAAAAATTAAATCAAAATCGTTAGAGCCGTTTTTGAGAAAAAATTTTGTGTTTTGATCACTATGATGACTATAGTTAACTTTCGGGGGATTTTGCTCGTACCCTTATTTTGGCGTCCCATGGTAACCTGCGGGCTAGATATCAAGTTTGAGGGGATTTATTCCGGTCGTTTTCTCTAAAAACCACTCTAAAATCGATTACGTCGAAATATTTGGAAATTTATTGTGCTGCTCTCGTCATTTTCCCATAAATGGGAATTTTATGGTATAGTTGCCATCTTGGGAGCTATGAATATAAAAAATTTAATCAAAATCGTTCGAGCCGTTTTTGAGAAAAAAAATATTTGGTGTTTTGATCACTATGATAACTATAGTTAAATTTCGGTGGATTTTGTTCATACCCTTATTTTGGCGCCCCATGATGACGTGCGAGCGAGATATGAAGTTTGAGCTGATTTGGTACGGCGGTTTTCTCTGAAAATCGTTCACAGACACACAGACCATTTTCCCAAATAGTGTTTTTCGGACTCAGGAGGGTCTGAAACGTAAAGATCTGAAGAAAACTCAAAATTTTTTTTTCAGCCGATTACATAACTTTCCATCCTATTTCGTAGAGCCAATAGGAGTGAGGATAGTAAAAACATTATGGAAGTCGGTTATTCTTGAATTGTTTGATCGCCGCTCTCATGATTTTCCTTAGAATCAAAATTTTAAATTAACGTCACGCTATCTGGTCCTGTTATTTTAAGGAAGATTGTAGTCATCTTGGAAACAATTGTTATTATTATCACAATGATAACTATAGTTAGTTTTCGACTGAATTCAACCGCGCTCACAGGACAAGTAGGCGATCAGCCCCCAATGTTTGGACCATTTGAACTATGAATCAACGTCACCTTGCTCATTAGTGACTCAAACCAACTCATAATTCATGGGCGCGCTGGAACATTACACCTGGTCTAGCTAGGCGAGTTATTTATTGTTTAGGTGCCTTATTCTATAATGTTTCGTGTCATCGAGAAATACAACTAGGTAATTACGTTTATTCCATGCACTTCAAGCGTACGCGCGAGCTACTTTCGCCGAACTAGAAGAAGAAAAGGTTGTCGAGGACGGCCGTTTCATCGTCTACCTACTTGTCATGTTCTCGTGGTAACTTTTGCGTGTTTCAGTTGTTTAACCAGTTACTTGAACATTTGCAACGAAAAAGACAACGCTTTTCTTTGAAACTGGTCTGGATTTCATAAATTGTTTTGTGCTGTGAAACTATCAGACTTTCAGAGGTCGTTGGGGACTCGTGGGTCGGGGGGGGGGGACTTTTTAAGGACAATTATTGGTTCGATGTTAAGCTCATGGCCGTTGTAGTAACCACAAACGCTCGTTCATCGTCATAATTTCGGGTTCCGCTGAACTCCTTTCTCGATAATCCGCATATGACGATGAAGCTGCGACTACAAGACAGCTGTTACTGGGCAACATTCCTTCGGAAACTCCGATAATGCGGTTATTACGATTTCACCTAGGGCTTAAGTGTTAGCTAGCTTTATTTTTATTTATTTAATCAAAATTATAATACGATTACATCGAATTAGTTTTTAGTTGGCACGACTCAAATTGAGACATTAGCGTACCCGTGTGACATTTTTATTATTGCCCCGCACAGTGGGGATACCATTGTGAATGAAATGGTCAGCAATGACGTGTTCGTTTACGATTTGAATTAGGTCATTTCTTCACCATAGACGCAAAGTGTTCTATGAACGGCGTGTAATCTCACTCTTACGCCTCACATCATATGATCGCGTTTATCAAGTAAATTTATCGTTTTACGTGTTTCTTATTTCCACCGACTCTTCGCTGTTTTTAGTCGTCTAGTCTCGATCTGTCAAAATAAACGACTATAAGGGGTCGACGAAAAAAAAATCCGTACATAGTTCGACAATGAAGTTCATTAGCTCCGCCATCGTGAGATGTAGTAGAGCTGAGCACGCAATTAAACTAGTTGTGTTTTTTGTACATGGAAACCAAGTTCGGAGATCTTTTCATTGATGTGAGAGCTTAGGGGTCATATAAATGATTTGCTATGGACAAAGAGTGGGGGTGGGGGGGGGGGGGGTAGTAGTTTTTTATTTTTGGTCGGGTGGGAGGTTCATATCTGGATGATGAAAGCGTAATGATGGCCATCAGAAGACCACGAGCCACCTCGCAGATCTCGGAATTCAAACTAACGTCGTTTCATCCACTAACTATATTCGGGGCGTTAACCCTATAATTCCAGAACTGCGAAGGTTTCCAAGAACCCGCCTTGGCTGTTTAATAAGTTACCTACGGAATATCCATACATAAATAGTGGCAACCCTATAAATTGTGAAATCTCAAGCACCACCAGTTTTCGTATAGAACGGTGAATTGTGTTCTACCGATTTCGTATTAAATGAACGATAAACAGATTCGATAATCGCTCACTACGCGTGGGGCAGACAACGAAGTCGTGTGGTGCATATAGATGTTTTTAGGTACGCCGAAAGTTCGAGCGATTTCTGCCAACGGCTTGTTTCGCTGCAAATCATCGTGAGACGAAGTGCTTGTACGTGCGCAGTTGAAGATAACGCCTTGCAGATGTGTCTACTTTCTATTCATCGCTAGATGAATCGTTGTTTCCTGAATTATTTATATTGTTGGATACTGTGGTGTCGGTACTACATATTCGCAATAAATAGCGCTTAGCGGTGGGGGATCACATATGTATCCTTTGCATACGTGATTACTGCGTTGCCCATTCTTGTTTTGTATTTATATTATAGTTAGGATGTCTTTCGTAGCGTTATGTCATGGAACTGATCTTATTGTTACGGTGGGGATTAATACAGAAAACTGTGTCGCACTAGGTGAGTCTGAAATTTGGTACGATACCAACCGAATGCACTTCGAACAAGGAGTTTTATTCTCAATTACAATCAGGTAAGCTTAGCCACCACAAACAGGAAACTGGGTGGGAGCGAAGCGGGCGACAGTGCGACGAAGGAACTGGTTCGGTTACAACTGACGGCAGCAAAGTCACGGGCGAATTGGGGCATTTGAGGTGCCTAGTCAGCACAAATGCCCCTAACGAGCCTTCGCTAGAAGGGTTTGGTTCGCCCCGGTACATTATATTGAGGCGAGAGGTACGAATCTGCTGTAGCTTAAGATACGAGAATTTGATTGGTAGTAATTTAGCAGAAAGTGGTACTTGGGCTAAGGTGACTGCGGCTGAAATACTTATAACAGAGAGTGGAAGAGGTAAGGTATCCTTGTGTGAGGAATGAGGTAGGGAAGGCTGGCCAAACCATTGTCTGCTTACAAGGACCCCTCGCCACTACGTATCTACTACTAAATCCTCCCTTTGCGTTTGTGAGCTGTGGCAGATAATGTCAACTATCCTGATTCACTACCTCTCACCCAGAGTTTACTTCCAAGACGGATACTCTGCGGCAGTTGCCGCATCATCACAACCAGGGCTCTACCATAGGCAGCACCTTGGCGTGGTAGTGGAGCTTTATGACTAACGCTGCTTTGGGAGCAAGACAGTGCACCCATTACAGTCGCATAACTGCATATTCCTCCATCAGTACCCGCTGTACTGGGTGGCAGCCCTGTGGCAGTTGAATCACATCCATCTGCTCTCAACTCTTGCGTATAACATGTCCCTTACTGTTTCATACTGACAAACCCTTTGGACCTGTAACACTGGTCCTCCAGGGTCGTCTGAAATTGGGGAACCTTCATTGGAACTACAACAGATAAAAAGTAGTGAAGGCTGGCCGTACTACTGTTTGCCTATATGCCCTCCAGCTTGTCAAGGACCTTTCTGAGCATACCCTGATTTGCCCCTGTCAAGCCGCCCCATGGCCAGGACTCTATCGTAGGAGCACTTTGGCGAGATGGTGGACCTTCATGTCACAATGTACATTAACATTCCTCAACTGGTATCCACTTGAATGGGTTCCATTCTTGTGTCGGAGGAATCAGGTAGCTTCGATTAAATTGTACTAATTTCAGTTGAGGTTGGAGCAGGCCACTGGCTGCTGAAAAACTATCTGGCCAAACTCTTTTAAAAGCCACAATGCATTTGACTATGCACCAGACGGTAATTATTGTCGATAAGGGGTTTTGAAGCTTCGGGGCGGCCTGCGTATAAAATACCTCATTCAATAGCACTCATATCTGTACCGACTGACTCCCATCGTGGGCACCCTAGTCTAGTGGGAAAGACAAAGGTTCATAATCTGACAAAAGTTGGGCTATTGGATCGAAGCTCGTGATCGCTGTAATTTTTGCCTGAGTCAGCGCCGTGTAACATATCAAGCATTCAATCAAACTTATTTACTAGAAAGATTAAATTAATTGATCCATTTGCTATTCACAGTTCCATCTAAATTAAGCGTGAACTTGAGAGCTCGCTAGCTGTTTTCGTTATCAGTCGGTATTGCTGGTAGAAAGGTTCTGCATCAAATCACACTCGTCGTTACATTCATTCCACTCTGGATCCATTATGTGCCGTAACTATTGAAAAACTGACAAGAGCTATTAAAACGTCCATCAGATTTTGGTACGCGTGAGTTGAGTGTTTCTCTCGACGTTTATGAGTGCGAAAAGTGGCCTTCATCTTTCACTTGAGTGTCTGGCTCACTTCTATGAATACCCTTAATTTTGCTTTATTAAGGTCTTCTCGTTTCTGACAGCTTAAGTGGTACGTTTTTGGATCTGGATGCGGTTTTTTGCGCCTTACTGCAGACCTACCCAGTAATTTGTACTATTTTGATAGTAGAAACCACTGTACAGCTAGTCGTTCGTGTTTGTCTATACTTAATTTCAAGGATTAATTTATTTAATTCTGTGCGATCTCCGTGCAGTTATGAAACATCAGGATTTTATTTATTTTGTAAAGGGCCGTGATTATTGGAATATCACATGTTCGAATGTTTTTTTGTACTTTGAGTGTTTCACAAGGCTTTCCAATGTGTTGCCTGCAACTCCGTCTGACGGGCCATACGGCGATTCCCATTGCGCTCATATAATTTATTCCATAATTCAACAAGACGGACAGGATTCGAGTCAATGGACGACCGGAATGGATTTGGTGAGGATTGACAGACTCGCCCATCAGGTGAGTTCACTTCGGCCAACCCTCAGCGGAGCTAACCGAATATCTCTAATATCTAACTGTAATATGTTTGTGCGAATGCGTATCATTTGGAGGCTACTTTTCTTTGTCAGTTATGTTGAAAGAACGTCCATACATACGATTCATTTTAAATTGAATTTGCGAGCCACTTTCGTTCACAGAAGCACAGAGCAGAAGAAGAAGTTGCCGAAGCAGAGTACTTCGAGACTGGCCAATCCATAGTCTACATACGTGTGCTTGCTTTCGTGCGCAATTTCACGGTGCTTATTAAGTGTGAAATTGAGTGCGAGAACTAGCATAACGTGGTAGAAGAATCTGCGTCCTGATGAGTCTGACTTCCCTCGTTCGTCGAGTGACTTCTCGAGTGAATTCTGTTCCATGAGGGCTTGCCGTTCCAAGTGACGTGTGGTCACTCTTGTGATTCTATTGCGCACGAATGATGTGTACAAGTCTCACGAGAGCGTTCACAGCGTCAATAAATCTCACCAATGCGTCGTGCCAACTACACCACAGCGTCTAATGGATTGTTTTATTTCTGGTCTTCCGCATTATTTGTATTTAGCTACCAAGTGGCGACATAAAGTTCTTGCAATGTAAAAGGTTTTGAAGTTAATATGATACGCCTTTTGTTGTATTTTCACGATTTGAATTTATTGTGTCAATTGGCAGTTGCTGGATAATTATTGACGTTCATTACGTGGTAGGTAACCCTCACCAAGTGCATTGTATGTTCAAGGTCAACGTATCTGTTGTGTGCATCGTGTTCGTCGAACTCGTCCAACAGGTGCGTTCACTTTGGCCAATCCCTACTTGCGGAGCTAATCCAATATCTTGAATATCTAACTGTAACATGTTTGTGCCAATGCGTATCATTTGGTGGCTACAACACGGCCATACAAAATGTTTAATATTGGGGAATAAATAAAACGAAACTTCCGAAACTCGAGAATATAAAGTGGACTGTATTTATTTACAATGGGATTAACGTTGTGGCACTGACGTACTGGGATATCCACGGTACATATAGTTCCAGATACCACGAATGTTCGTAATTTCGTGAACTGGTCGCGGATTCCACCGACCGAACGCGAACTCCGAAACGCGATTGACTCAAACCACGACGGTAAGTTACGAACTAAACGGATGAGACGTTTCCAACAAACGAAAAACAGGTAGTCGAAAAAAAGGCGGAATATGGTTGCACACAGCGCGAGCAGGTGATATGTAATAAGTGCTGGCGTCGCCTCGTGATGTCGAGATCCCGAACATGCTAGATCCGCGGTTAAATGGGCGAATTCCTCAGGCGGTAAATAGAAGTCGCGGTCAACAGTAAAAAAAAAGAAAAAGAACAACAAACTCCACGAACCGCAAATTTCAAACAAATTTCGAACACACATTTGCGGCTCTTGGATAGTTGGGGCGTGTAGGTCCTCCAAGGTCAGTGGCACTATCTTCACAGCTGGTCTCTTGTAATGACCGGTAGCCGTCTTCAGCGTTAACCACTCGCACAACAGTGTCAGGGCCTGGATGGACTTCCTGGATTCTTCCCAAGCCCCACTGGGCTGGGGGCGTCTGGTCGTCTCTCAGCAGCACCAAGTCGCCAGTCTTCAGGTTAGGAGCCTTCACATCCCCCTTGTAATGCTGTTGCAGGGTGTTAAGGTATTCCTTAGACCACTGATGCCAAAAAAACTGTACCCGTTCTCGGATCAACTGCCAGCAGGTCAGGCGCCCCACCCAAATGTCCCCAATGTTAGGCTCAGGTAGCATGTTGATGGGCTGGCCGATGAGAAAATGTCCAGGGGTTAATGGGTCCATGTAGTTGGGGCTGCTGGATATGGCTTGAATCGGCCGGGAATTGGGGATACCCTCGATCTTCGTAAAGGCCGTGATAAGTTCCAATAGGGTAAAATGATGGTTGCCAAAGGTCGTATGAAGGAGATCCTTCACCATCCGGATAGCTACCTCCCACGCTCCGCCGAAGTGTAATGATGAAGGAGGGTTGAAATTCCACTTTAAGTTGAGGTGAGTAGCGCTGTCTACCAGTCGGGAGTGAGTCTCTCTCTGGCGGAAAAACTCACGTATCTCCTGGAGATACCTATCTGCGCCCCGAAAGTTAGTTCCACCATCAGAGAGCATCTCAGCGGGAAGCCCTCGTCTTGCAATGAACCTGTCAAAGACATCAAGGAATCCCTTTGTAGACAGAGACGTAGCCACTTCCAGATGGAGTGTACAGGAGGGCATACAAATAAATAGGCATAGATACAATTTCTCTGGCTGCAGGAATGAGGAGACGTTGGAGCTCCACTTTCCCAACTCAAATCCTGTCTCACCCAGTAAGCTCACTAGTTGAGCCCCTAGATGTCTAACATGTTCTGGGCTATCACTCCCACCCACTAGGTTATCAACGCCCTAAAATTGGTGGCATGTTGATGCAACACGCTCTGGGCCAAGTGGGGAGAGGAGGGCATTCCGAAAGACACAGTGTTTCACTAAAAAAATCGTATGGGTTCTTCAGGCGTATCTCTCCACACTATCTGCTGATAACAACTTTCAGTGGGGTTCAACCATATATGTCGGAACATTTTCACAATGTCACACCGAAACATATAAGTATAGCGACGAAAATTTATGAGTATGGTGGCGATATCTGATTGCAGCTTGGGTCCAGTTAACAGTTGGTCATTAATGCTACCATTCGCTGTTGGGAAACCAGCATCATAGACGACTCGCATCTCACACCGCCCATCCTCAATCTTGAAAACCGCATGATGTGGGATGAGATAGCGCGGAGGATCCATGGAAGGGCTCATGTGCCCCAGTGTCAGGTACTCCTTCATGTGAGCTGCATACGCCAGTCGAAGCTCCTCATTCTTCGCCTGTCTAGACTCCAGGGCTAGGAAGCAGTAAATCACCCTATGCGTGTTTGGAATCAGGGCTGGTGGGAAGAGATTGAATGGTAAGGTTACCACATACCTGCCATCCCCCCCCCCCCCCAGTAGTGGGTGGTGAGACAATGCTGCTCACATTGGTTCTCTTCAGGTGGAACTGGTTTAGGAAAGTCGGGTTCCTCCATTTCCCAAAATCTCTCGACCAATCTTGAGACCTTGGTAACAGTCATGAGAAAAACGGAAGAGCTTGGAACATTAGCCTTGGAATCAGTAAAACGACCCATGATGCTATATCCAAAAATGATTGGTATGAGGCGGGGTCCATCTTCATAAATCGTGATGGGTGCTCTTATTACCACATCAGGATACAAGTCGGAAGAACGAAATCGAACCTGGCTGAGTGAAGTTTGGATCATTCAAGTCATACGTGCGATAATCCTCCCACATGCTGGAAACCAGCGGCAATTGAGGTAATGGTGGAGTTATGGAAGGCACAATGATAGCTTCTGTGGTCAAAGACGCAGAAGTGATAGGATTGAGGAAGGATGCTGAAACTTGCCCCTTGACCTGTTGAAGTGGTGATTGATTCACTCCTGCTACGGCTCCTTGAAATGGTCGAAAGGACTTCCTCAGACGTCTTGCACATGCCTCAGTCAGGAATGAAAAGTGAGAACCAGCATCCAAGATTCCCCGGAATTCCAGGGGTCTCCCATTTACATCCAGTATGCAGGCAATAACTGTGCAAAGCAGTACCCCAGACTTGGTACGGGTATTCGTGCCTGCAAAGCCTGAATCCGCCGGAGGGGTTGATTCTGTGTTGACAGTTGTGGGAAGGTGTAACAGGGTGTGATGATGCTTATTGCACTGCTGGTACGTTGCGTTGGATGTACAATCCGTGGTCTTGTGAACTGGATTGAGACAGTTTCGGCAGCCATTCAAGGGTCTCAATAAATCGAGTCGCTCAGCGGGAGGAGAGTGAAGGAAACGAGGGCATTTCAAGATCTCATGATTTTCTCTGCAAATGTAGCATGTCCTGTGTGTCGGAAGATTGGTTCGGTTCGAGTCAGACCTCCTGGCCATCAATGGCTTCGGGGAAAATTTGGTAAACTGGTTATGTGGTTTGGGAGGCTTAAGGAAATCTCGGGAGTCCGATTTGACACTGGAAATCCCAGGGGAAATCTGGAAAACTCGGTGGCGTATTTGCACACGGTCTCAGAGGTCGAAAAAGCTTGGAAATGGAGTGCCAGCCATAGACATTTCAATATCACGCCGTGTATAAGGATCTAAGTTGCGAAGAGCCAGCTCACATAGCAGGTAGTCCGATAAATCAGGTATATCCAAATTCCTGAAGGAAGACACACTCTCCATAACGTGTGACAGATACTTTTGCAATGAAGCAGCTGTAGGTTCACCTGGCTGTGGTTTGTAGCTGAGAAAGCGGTCTAAATACAGGCAAGCCAACTTGCGGGGGTCATCATAAATCCGGAGTAAGGCCCTCCAGGCTTGATGGAAATTTTCACCAACAACTGCAATGTGGCGGATGGTGTCATAGGCAGGGCCTCGTAGGTAGCCGACGAGATAATGGAGTCTCTCAGCGTCAGACAGAGAGGGTTCATCTCTGATTAGAGCTGTGAAGAGTTGTTTGAACGTTTCCCAGTTGGTCATGTCGCCATTGAACTCCTTAATATGAGTATTTTGAGCAAAACAGCTCGTGAGGAACCACCCACAGATTGGTTGACGTTCAAAGTTTCTCGAGGAACATTATGGGCGACAATGTTCATTTGCTGTGTAAGGGCAATATGAAAGCCTTTAATATTGTAGTGTGTCCTTTCTATAGTCAGGTAATAATCCTGCTCCTCCGATGAGGGAAATTCCAGCATTTCTTCACTATCCTCACAATATTGTAAACTTGGTTTGAAATTTCCCGTAAGTCTCCTCCACCTTCGTAAACATAGCACGGAAAAGAGTACGGTCGGCTTCCGACCCCAGTGCAGTCGCACCTTGCTGATGAACTCGTTGGAGTTCGTCACCATGGGTCTTCAACATGCTTTTAATTCGTATGAAACCCCGATCAGCCACACCACTCATACTAGCACGGGGCTGGTCGTTAACCCTGGCATTTCTACGCAAAGTTAAGGTTAAGACAGTGAACAAAGAGGATGGTACAATCGACGAATAATACAAAGAGAATAAATGATAGGAAACCAATACTAGGCCACTGACGTTTGGACATAAAGAGTAAAGAGTTGCGAACACTCGTGATTGCACGACTGCGAATCACACAGGCGCGTTGCCAAAATCCGGATCGGACGGAAACCAATGGTTTAATATTGGGGAATAAATAAAACGAAACTTCCGGAACTCGAGAATATAAAGTGGACTGTATTTATTCACAATGGGATTAACGTTGTGGCACTGGCGTGCTAGGATATCCACGGTACATATAGTTCTAGATATCACGAATATTCGTAATTTCGTGAACTGGTCGCGGATTCCGCCGACCGAACGCGAACTCCGATACGCCATTGACTCAAACCACGACGGTAAGTTACGAACTAAACGGATGAGACGTTTCCTACAAACGAAAAACAGGTAGTCGAAAAAAAGGCGGAATATGGCCGCGCACAGCGCGAGCAGGTTATACGTAGTAAGTACTGGCGTCGCCTCATGATGTCCTAGATCCGCGGAAAAATGGGCGAATTCCGCAGACGGTGAATAGAAGTCGCGGTCAACAGTAAAAACCCTGCAAACTATTACACAATGCTAAAGTTAACGTACCTGTTAGGTGAGTCCGTCTCCTCTGGCTTGTGAGTTACTGTGGGCAAGCGCTTTCGATGTAAAGACATCATCGTCTGGCCGTTTAGTCAGTACTGGAGTCAGTCAGTTGGTCGTGGTCTTTATATACAAAGAGAAAGGTGAAGGGAGTGATGGAGCGTTGGGGAAGGGGCGGGGAGAGGTCTTGTTGGTCAGTCTTGTTAGTAGTACCTTAGCCGGGCTGGCTGTGTTAGGTATTAAAGAAATTGGGTTGTGTCCGCCAGTAGGCAAATACTAAAGTTAACGTACCTGTTAGGTGAGTCCGTCTCCTCTGGCTTGTGAGTTACTGTGGGCAAGCGCTTCTTTAATGTCTGTGGGCAAGTTTCTTTAATACCTAACACAGCCAGTCCGGCTAAGGTACTACTAACAAGACTGACCAACAAGACCTCTCCCCGCCCCTTCCCCAACGCTCCATCACTCCCTTCACCTTTCTCTTTGTATATAAAGACCACGACCAACTGACTGACTCCAGTACTGACTAAACGGCCAGACGATGATGTCTTTACATCGAAAGCGCTTGCCCACAGTAACTTACAAGCCAGAGGAGACGGACTCACCTAACAGGTACGTTAACTTTAGTATTTGCCTACTGGCGGACACAACCCAATTTCTTTAATACCTATTACACAATGGTTTATTATTCTCATGAACAGCTTGACCTAGTATTAGTGCTCCCCCATCCCATTCGATTCAGCATCGAATACCAGTAAACCATACGAAACATGTCCTGGCTACAATGGAACTACGGAAACAAAAGGTCTGCTGATTTTGCCTCGTCGTCGGGAAAATTGGAACGGGGCGCTCGAAGCGAACCCGTTGCGAGGCGAAAGGGGAGTTGAGTGGCGGCGTCGTTGGTTGGCGAGCAAGCACGGGTGGTTTTTTAATGAGACGGGCGGGAAGGGAGGGAGTTCAAACGACGAAACGTTGACTTCCGCTGTAGTTCCCGCGTTGTACTGCGTTTTGTTAATTTTTTTAGCCGTTTTTTGCCCATTACAACCACGGGCTTCGTCCGATCGGATTGCCGAGATGGCGGGCACAATTGGATACCAAATCGGATTTTTGTGCAAAAGAACGAATTTTTTAGACCACGTTAAAGGCACAAAACGGCCCGGACGGGGGACGGACATGCAAATTTGGAATCTCCAAGTCTTGAAACGTAAAGTATCAAATGTTGTAAAAAATGTTTCGTGACCGAAAACATAGGGTTATTATTCAGAAGGAATAATAAACCAAAAAAGTAAAAACAACAACAAACTCCACGAACCGCAAACTTCAAACAAATGTCGAACACAAACGTTTCATTTTAAATTGAATTTGCTAGTCACAGAAGCAGAAGAAGAAGAAGAAGAAGCTGAAGCGAAGTACTTCGAGATTGGCCAATCCATAGTCTACTCACGTTTGCTCGTTCTGGTGCTACATTTCACGGTGCTTAGTAAGTGTGAAGCAGCCCCAGAACGTGCACGGCGTGGTAGATAACCCTCATCGAACTGTTGCCAGTGGAGTAGCCTGATCACTCATTTGGTTTCTGGTTATCCTAATTATTGGCTATCGTGTGGTTGCTACTCTTCATTGCCATTAAAGGTAGGCTTTGTAACTGTAATGGGAGAATATTACAGTATCATCACGTGACTAGTTGGAGGCGTCGCTAAGTCGTTTCACCGTTTATGGTTAAAAAAAAATTAGTTGTAATGAGCTACCAGTGATCACTAGTTGCAGTTATCAATTGGAATGGTGACTGGTTGATTTCTTCGTATACAGCCATTGAATGCATTGTTTTAATGCGCCCACGCTTCTCTTATGGTGTTTATAACTTGTTGGATGATCAGTGCTCCCGTCGCCACATTCCGTTTTGAATATTATCAAACTTGCTTTCTCACGCTATTCTCTTTGTGATTAGAGCGTCACATTTTTGTATGGTTCTACATCAATCTTGTAAGCACTCATATGGAAACAAAATCAAGCGAGGTCTAGTTATTATCCTATCACATTGGCTGATGACTGTGTCGTTGTTCCTGTTCCATACATTGTCTGCTCAAACGACATGTGTCTTCATTGGCAGATGAATAAGAGAAAAAAAACCTTAAAGGATTTGGATGCTGGCAAATCCATTGTTTATGTACGTGAGCACGTTCTGGTGGCGATTTTACAACTCTTTTATTGTGCTTTCATTGACCTGAACGTGCACAGCGAGATGAATAATTCACACCGACCTTCCTCTTTTCGTTCTGTGAGTAGATAGGTATAACGTGCAGCCCCATTAGCTACTGCGTGGCTGGTTGTCCACATCAAACGTTTTAACATTGAAACAAACAACGGTAGTGGAGATTGATGTAGAAATGATAAGTAGGTGAAGCAATCTTCTGTAACAGTTGAAGAAAGAGCCGACGCAGAAGATTTGGAAACTGTCCCATCTATTGCCTATCCACTTGTAGGTGGATGGACCCAAACGTGCACTCCGTGGTTAATAGTTGAGGATGAGATGCCTCCATTTCCTCTTCATCTCCGAATGAATCACTGTGTTTCTCACCTTCCGAATTATGTGAATCACTGGCTCCTGTGTGGCTTTCGCCAGCAACACCCTTGGCTTAGTAGCGGAGGGTGGCATACATATTATTCCGGGAGCCGAGGGCTAAAAACGTTGACCGTTGAGTTGAAAGTTGGTTACTATTTTTTCTGATAGTTCCCTCAATGTTTGGTAAAACCCCGCCAGTCTGCTCTCTCTGAAGTATGGACTAAGAAAATGGCGGCTCATCAAAAAAGTCAAAATTTGACTTATTAGTTGATAGTAACAATATTTACCAATGTTGAGGAATTGGCTTGTACTTTCCAAATTCACAGCTCTGCTACCTCTTATGCTCGGCCTTTAAGTTGCAGAGTCACTCAAAATACGTCGAATTTTGAACCAAATTTTGACTTACCTCAAAAAGGTGGCATTTTCATGGCAGAGTCGCTGAAATAGCGTTTTCTTGAAATTGATTTAAAAGAAAAACTGATTAGCTGACAGATGAAAATGGCTTGAATCGCATCTTTAGCCAGTCAGTAAACTATGAAATAGTATCTGCTATCTTCAAAATGTAGCGTTCACGCAGCAGGCTCAATATTTGTTGTGCTGAAATCTCTAATTACATATTTGAAATGTATTCTGTCTTGATTTTTCATTATACAGATCACTCATAATAACCTCAATCTTCCTTTATGCCTTTAGTCGATGGAAATAAAACGCATCAGTACGCACATAATATGCATCAATACTTTTTATTTTCATTTTTAACAAAGTACACGTCATTTAAAAAAATGTTGTTGCGGCAGTATTTCAACAGTTTATGTTGATGATCCGATACGTACGTCAATTTACTACATGTCGTCTGGCTCGAACTGCATGTGGTAGACTCAATGCCCGCGAGGTTCAACTTCGTGCTACCCTTTCGGTTACTCATTCATGAGCGATCCAGGTGGGAAAGGGGAGCTCCCGCTTCCGAAGCTGGGGCCCTGGTATACTATACTGATGGCTCGGTGCAGGGTGGCCTTGCAGGGGCAGGCATCTTTGGGCCGAGGATCAGAGCGGCGATCCCATTGGGGCCACGATGTTCCAGGCAGAGGTGGCTGCGGTGACAGTCTGTGTGCAGCGGCTGCTGCAGAGGGGACTGAAGCGGCAAAGAATCTACATCATGGTGGACAGTCAGGTCACTCTCAAGGCCTTAGCCTCATAGTGTCTCACATCACAGCAGGTGTGGGAGTGTTTAACTGGACTGAAGGCCCTGGCAGAGGACAACAGTGTAACACTGTGTTGGGTGCGAGGGCATCAGGGTATAGAGGGAAATGAACGGGCTGATAGGTTGGCTAAGAAGGGATCAGAGCAGATCCCTATTGGCCCTGAGCCCTTTGTTGGGACTACCAGGAGCCACCTACGTAGAGCGGTTGGCAAATGGGAGGACAGGTGCACGGCTGCTCATTGGCAGGGGCTGCCCGGCCTTAGACAGTCAAAACTCTTCATCCGGCTCTCCAGAGAGAGGTCCAAGGAGGTGCTTGCACTGGGGAGGAAGGATATGAGGATCATATGTGGCCTGTTCACAGGACACTGTCTGCTGAGGTACCACCTTGCAAATATTAGCAAGTGTGAGGTACAGGTATGCAGGTTCTGCAAGGTAGGGCTAGAGACGGCAGAGCATGTGCTGTGCGTGTGCGATGGACTCGCGGCATCGCACCGTTCCGTGTTTGGGAAGCCCTTTCTTCAGCCCGAAGAGGTGGCAAATGCAGAACCTGCGGATATCCTCCGCTTTGTACGGGGGTGGTGGGGGCGCATAGGTGACGTCACACCAAGTGAGACCAGTGCCGTGGGGCCTGGATGTGGTGCAGGTGGGCCATGATCTGAGTATCATGGACGCCCTTACAGTAGGCCCATTTGTGGCTGCAGTGAGGGTATTGCCTGCATCCACCGTTTCAAAAAAAAAAGGCGTTCTCTCTCGAATTCTCCTCATCTTCAGACTCTTCTGCGGCTGTGCGGTGCAGAATGTCTTCTAGGGAAGGGGGTAGACAAGGCCCAGTATACCACGTAATCTTGTATTCCCCACCTTCTAGGTACCATCCGTAATCTGTTGGTGATATGGCTGGTGGATCTTTGTCTGATATACTAGTCCACATTACTGTCACGAATTTGGCTCGGAGCAGTTGTTGGTGCTGGGCACGTTTACACGGTGGAAAACTCGCGGCTTCCGCACCTTTCCGTTGGGTCTTGTTGCTTTTTTTAAAGATGTGAACATTAGCAGCCTTAGTTCGTCCGGGTCTGTTATTGATCTTTTTGAATAAAAACTGCACACTATTTCATTCAATGAAGCTATTTCTACTTTGCAAAGATGGTTACTGTCCCCGAATGTTGCTAAAACTCTTGTGTGCCGTAAACTATTTTGTAGGACTGAGAACGGTTTTTTCTTTCCCAAACGATAAAAACTGGATGTGTAATCACATCCAGTCAAGGAATGAAACGCAGGCAAGGCTCCGCTCAAAAGTGGACCCAAACGTTGATACATAGCTGATAAATTTAAAAAGCGATGTGTAATACTGGATGCGGAACCGGTTTCCATCCATATGTGCGCGCTACCACTTATTTGGTGCATGATCCCCAGTATTATCACAAGAATATCTGTATCTGATGTTTTCACAACAACATTCCCGCCATCCATTTTGGTCAATTTTGGAGTCAGCTTCTGCGTGCCGATTCGAGTATAATAAGGCTTCTAACCTTTCGACAGTCTCATTAACCTTCGAGAACTGGTACGTCGTGTGCTTATTATTCCTGAATAACGCGAAGCTTTCAAAGTATTGTGCGTAACTCTCTTTACACCATTCAGATGTAAGAAAACGGACGAAAGCCTCTTTAAATTGGTCGATTTTCAAAAGTTAGGCTAAGTGACCTGTCAGTCTTTGACCAGGATTGGAAATAGTGAATACCGGAGGACAACTGGTGTTTATTACTCCTTTATTCCTTCCCGTGTCCTTAATGGATGGTTTTTCATGCGTGTCAAATACTAGATGGATTGTTGTTGCTTTCATTTTACTGAGTTATACTTTCCTTGCTCTACGAAGTAGAAAGTAAAATGATGTAATCGACTGAAAAAAAAATTTTGAGTTGTCTTCAGATCTTTACGTTTCAGACCCTCCTGAGTCCGAAAAACACTATTTGGGAAAATGGTCTGTGTGTCTGTGAACGATTTTTAGAGAAAACCACCGTACCAAATCAGCTCAAACTTCATATCTCGCCCTAGGGTCACCATGGGACGCCAAAATAAGGGTATGAACAAAATCCACCGAAATTTACCTATAGTTATCATAGTGATCGAAACACCAAATATTTTTTTTCTCCAAAACGGCTCTAACGATTTTGATTAAATTTTTCATATCGGTAGCTCCAAATATGACAACTATACCATAAAATTCCCATCTATGGGAAAATGACGAGAGCAGCACAATAAATTACCAAAATTTTCGACGAAATCGATTTTAGCGCGGTTTATAGACAAAACAACTGTACCAAATCAGCTGAAACTTGATGTCTAGCCTACAGGTTACCATGGGACTCAGTAATGAGGGTATGGGCAAAATTCACCGAAGGTTAACTATAGTTATCATAGTGATCAAAACACCAAATTTTTTTTCTCAAAAATGGCTCTAACGATTTTGATTAAATTTTTTATATTGATAGCCCTCAATAAGGCAATGATACCATAAAATTCCCATTTGTGGGGAAAATGACGAGAGCAGCACAATAAATTATCAAAATGTTCGACCAAAAGCGTTTTTAGCGCAGTTTTTTCCTTATAAAGTCCGCTGGAATGTTAGTAGAATGCTAAAAAAAATTGGTATTGTAGTCCAATCCAATACCTAAAGGGTGGGTGTTAAAAACGCTCATGAGATACATGGGGCTCACTCTAGAAATTCCTGAATTTCAACTACGCCCGTTTCGCTTACTACCAGTTTAACAGTTATTACACAATAACTCCACAAAAGTGATTACTATCCACTTCAAAAAATTCGTATGTACAGCCTCATTAATTATCTGTGTTCCGATTGCTCAATATGGGTCCTGCAATGAGTACGAGCAGCACAATAAATTCCGGAAATGTAAGCGCTACCGCTTCCTGCTGCCGTAAAGCGTTGTTTGACAAAGTTCAAAGGAACTGAGTGATAAATGAATTGATTAAATAGAATTAGCCATGTACAAAGTGAATTGACGTAGAGCTAAGGAAAGTTGTGTGTTGCAGCGCACCAGATATTTTCAATAGGGCTTGCGCGATCATCCCATACGACGAAGGTAGCATTCGTGGGTTAGACAAAGTGTATAAAAAGTAAAAACCGTCGATTATAAGAATATCTTGGTGCGGTAGGGGCGTTTGGTCACATAGGCTTTCCAAGTGGTGTAACAATGCACTTTTCTGGGTTGAAAACATTGTCCCGTCACTGTAAGACAGCGACAGAGGCGTGGGTGTCAAGGGATACAACTTTTAGACCTGGGAAAACGTCGTTTTGGCGGAACTTGAGGGTGTTCTCCATGATGAGAGACGCTTCACCGAAAAGGTTTCAATGAGATTCAGCGAGCAGGGGTAGCTCCAGATACCTCTCACTAGAAAACAAGTGCTCATTGTGATGGGCGTAGAAGCCAATCGAATTCAGAAGCCAATAATTTGAATGTGTGTCTTCACAAATCGTTTTCCGCTACTTAAAAATAAAAACCTACTGAAGTGACTCAACTACTAAAGTTACAATTTCCGTATGTTATACCAAACTGAGCCTGCTGCGTGAACGCTACATTTTGAAGATAGCAGATACTATTTCATAGTTTACTGAGTGGCTATAGATGCGATTCAAGCCATTTTCATCTGTCAACTATTCAGTTTAAAAAAAAAATCAATTTCACAAAAACGCTATTTGCGCTATTACATACGTGTGCTGTGGTGCTTACTAAGTGAGAAACCACGCAACAAGAACGTGCACACCGTGGTGGATAACCCTCAACGAAGCCGTACGTCCACTTCCTCTTCGGCTCTTCACGTATATAACTATAAACTAGTGATTACAATTTAGCGGAGGAATGAAATGACCCGATATCGAAACATATTGCAATTAAAAACGATGAACATCACCGTGCAGTCATGAAACACAGTCTTTTATTTATTTTTTATAGGCCCGTGGAGCAGAAGAAGAAGAAGAAGAAGCCGAAGCAGAGTACTTCAAGACTGGCCAATCCGATGTCTACATACGTGTGTTTGCTCTCGTGCTCCATTTCATGGTGCTTATTAAGTGTGAGATGGGGTATTAGAACAAGCATAACGTGGTAGACGAATCTGCGTTCTGATGAGTCTGACTTCCCTCGTTCGTCGAGTGACTTCTTTTCATTGTGTTCCATAAGGGCTTACCGTTCCAAGTGACGTGTGGACGCTCTTGTGATTCTATTGCGCACAAACGATGTGTACTAGTTTCACTAGAGCGTTCGCAACGTCAATAATTCTCACCAATACGTCGTGCAAACTACAACAGCAGCGTCTAACGGTTTGTTTTAGTTCAGGTCTTCTTCCTTTCTGGCGGCATAAAATTCTTGCAATGTGAAAAGTGTTAAAGTTGAATTTTCACGATTTGCATTTAGGGCCGCGTTCATCAAAACGCCGCTGATCGTGATCCAACTGATCAGGGCTAGATAAGTAGATCAAGGCTAGTCATTTTCGCTCCCACCACGCTAGCCGAGATCACTGTGGTATGCGGTTAGCATAGACGTGATTACGCAGCGAGAAGGCAGTGGACTAATGAGGTTACAGTAAAGTAAGGAAATTGGGCATCTGTTTGACATCCCGTCCCATAAACAAGTGTCATGTAAACGTAAACGGTCGCGAAACCGTGTATTCCGTAGATGCCCAATGCTCAATAATCCGGATTTGACCAAATTATTGTTTCTAATTATTGTCATACAACAAAGTGGCCGCATTAACCTCTGCCGAAGCTGAAACTGGCGAGGAGCTTAAAGTGAAAATACGCCTACTCAATTGCAAGAGCTGCAGGAAAAAGACAAATTAATCCGGGAAAGTGCTTTGTGCGTGTAGGAAATATCTGGTGCGTAGCAACACACGACTTTCCGCCACCCCTTTAAGTTCGAACACTACCTACATAGGCGGGCGCTATATCTTCGTTCAACGCATTTTTACAGGAACATTTATGGAGAACAAAATGTAGTGACTAGTTAGCTGAGAGTACTCCGAAAGTTTGATCGAAATCGTTAGAGCCGTTTTTGAGAAAATTGAAATACCGATAAATTAATATTCGACAAATCTCCTTTTCTGAGTTAACTTGGCTTATATCTCCGTTCAACACATATATACAGAAATAATTATGAAGAACGAAATGTTGGTATGGGTGACTGAAAGACACTCCATCAGGATTTATCACATCTGGTGAAAACGTTACCCTGGAATTTACGGAAATGATCGAAAAAACGTTATTTTTGACACATTTTAATTTTTATCTCTGTTCAATGGACCGTCACAGGAACATTTATTGAGAACAATATGTAGATATCAACTATTTGAAAACATCCTGTGAGTTTGGTGGAAATCGCTGAAGCCGTTTTGCCAAAAAGCGTAAAAAACCTAATTTTGCTTCATAGGCCTATATCTCCGTTCACCGTATTTTCATGGAAATATGTATGGAGAAGAAAAGTTAGGTATTGCTCAGTAAAAGATAATTTGAAAGTTTAATCAAAATCGTTAGAGCCGTTTTCGAGAAAAATGCGAAAAACCTTAGTTATGGTACATTTTCGTCCCCCCACCCCTCTTCACCCCAGTCGAAATCGTCCATAACCTTATTTTGGTGTCTACAAAAAATAAGGAACAAAACAAAAATGAACCAGCTCAATCGGATCAGCCGTTCTCCCGCAAATCGAACTACAGACACACACACACACACACACACACACACACACACACACAGGTCTGTTTCTTTATTTGGTGACTGTACCTAAACCCTCGACGAGGATTATATCAGTCATAGAAGTTGCGGTTTCGCTAATATGCAAGAGGCCGGCCCCTGCAGCATCCACCGAACTCAGACCTGTGGAGGTACGGCAGGTATTTGGTCGTTAGCCAGTCTCACCGTAGAGAGCTGTTGCCCGTGTGTTACCGCGCGGAGGTTGACCACCTGAGGAATCCCGTACCATCTGGGAGTATTTCATAATCTGGTTTCCTACCTGATCTTACTTTTTACTTGGGTGGCAAGTTTCAAAAGGACAGATCAACTATAACCACGTTTCTTAGCCATCACCTTCTTTGCGAACTTTGCAAAATGGTCATAGGCTTCCTTTGTAGCAGTCAATGCTGCTAAGTTCGTTTGCCCTACCAACAACCGTCGCTCACTGTTGTAGAAACTACAGTGGAGCAGCACATGGTTTCTTGTTTCCTCCGCACTGGAGGCACAAGACGTGCATAATGGAGAGTCTTTCAGAGAAAAGAAGTGGAGCCGCGCATTGAAGTCACCATGTCCCGTGAGGAACTGACTCGTCCAGTGGTCTGGCTCAACCCATTTTCTAGAAAGACGTTCACGGATGTTGGGGAAGAACTCATACGTATCACGTCCCTTTGACGAGGATTCCCATCTCGCTTGCCATTTCTCTAGAGCCCATTCGTCGATGGCGGCAAGTTTCTGTTCTGTGGTGAGATCCGCACGGAGTTCAGCCCAAAGCGGGGGAAGCTCCCGTTTCACTCTCCACTTGTCAATCATGCACTCGACAGCCAAATCAAGTGGTAACTGACCAGTGATCACCTGGAGTGCTTCCGTTGATACAGTCTTGTAGGCCTTGGTGATCCACAGGAGCGCAGCTCTCTGGGATTGGGCCAATACTCTCTTTTGATTGACTGTTAGTTTGCTACCCCAGACAACAGGGCAGTAGCCAATCACACCTAAATAGATGGCCTTATACATGAGGATGGTGTCGTGGTAACACACACCCCAAGTGGCCTTAGTAATGGCACGCAGTGAGGCAAACCTTGCAATGGTAGTGCCTTTAAGGGACTGGAGGTGTTGGTTGAAACCCCACCTCTCACCTATATTCACTCCTAAATACTTGACGTGCTTTTCAAGAAGGAGCCTGTGGCCGCCAAAGCGTATTGTGGGTGGATTATTCACTTTCCCCTTCAAGAGGATTAGCTGGGTTTTTTCCTCAGCCACCTGCATCTTGACATGCTCGCACCATTGGTTGACAGTGCGGAGCACATGGTGAGTTTTTCTTCAATTTGGCGGACTGACTCTGCAAAGATCAGCACAGTCAAGTCATCCACATAGGCGTACGGCTCGCAGTCAGTCTCCATGAGTTTCCTGAGTAGACCTTCGAAGAAGGCATTCCAGAGTGCTGGTCCTAGGACTGAGCCCTGTGGGCACCCCTTCTCAATCTTTCTCCGGACGGAGACATGCCTACTTTCGATCGTAGCAGTTCTGTCTGTCAGGTAACTTCTGACGAGTGAGTACAGGTTGCGGGGATTCCCTATCTTTAAGCTCATTAAGGAGCGCTGGCCACCAAAGGTTGTCAAACGCTCCTCTGATGTCAATCAGAACTGCTACGACGTACTTAGCCGGTGCCAGCAGGAAACACGCCGAATCTCGACAATGACATCCTGCGTGGACCTTCCTTTGGTACACCCGTATTGCCTGCCTGTGAGGTTGCGGCCAAAGACTCCTTCGAGGGACTGCAACATCAAGATTTCTAGTGTTTTGCCTAATATGGAAAGAAGGCTGAGTGGTCTCCATGATCGCGGGTCTGACTGATTGCGGTCGCCTCCCCTTTTGAAGAGTGACAACACGCGCAGACTTCCACTGAGTGGGGAACTGTCCGACCTGCAGACAGTCATTAAATAAATTAAGGAGGCCGCTGGAGATTGTCCGCTCAGCCTTCCTTAGCATATTGCTTTCTATTTTGTCTGGCCCAGGAGATTTGTTGGGCTTTAAGGTCGCAAGAGCCCTGCCGAGGTCGCCTGTTGTCCACAATGGGATGTCGGGCTCGTTCGGAGGGTCCATGATCAGCTCCCTTGCTGTCCTCTGGGCTTCAGTGTCTCGAGCTACTTGGTCATCTGGGAACGCCTTCTCAAGGAGGGTTTCCAGTGAGCTTTCGATGCTGCAGGCCCAGCCTGACTCATTTTGCATCGCAGCTAAGACTTGCTCTACGTTTGCTTTTCCTATGGAGGACTTGTAGTGTCTGCCCCAGGGGTTCTCAGAGCTCTCCGCTTCCACAAAATTCCGCCAGCCTTGCCGTTTGGCTCGTTTGATGGCGCGGTGGAAGGCCTTCTTCTCTTGGATGAAGGCAGTTCGGAGTGTTGCTCTGGCATCAGGGTCACGAGTGTTTTGGTACATCCTTCTGGCTCTATTTGCACTTTGCTTGAGGGGATTAAGTTCCTCAGTCCACCATGGGACTTTGATCGCCCTGTGCTTCTGTTGGCCAAGTACAGAGAGCCCAGCAGAGTGCAGTGCTGTGGTAAATGTGTCCACTTTGCTGTCCACCTCTTCAGGTGTGGATGCTTGCGCTATTAGGTCGGTGTCTGCGGCACGCAGTTCACCTTCCAGTACCCTACAGAATTGTGGCCAGTCAGCATTTTTGTGCGGAATCGCTTTTCACGCATGTCTTTGCAGAGGATGTTGTCATCCGTGATGGCAAAGTCAATAACCATGTGATCGCTCTGCGTTGCACCTGGTACGACTCGCCAACCTTGCAATTTGAGTAGCAGGGTGTGAGACACGGCTGTGACGTCTATACACGACCTTCCTCCTGGACCATCATAGGTCGACTCAGTCATGGGGTCGTTGGCAACAACCAAGTTGTACCTGGTGAGCAGCTCTATATACGCCTCGCCCGCCCTGTCCAGGGTTGGGGATCCCCACAATGGTGATCTGGCGTTTGCATCAGCACAGACTACGCAGGGTCGTCCTGATAGGCCTGCTAGAGCCCGCTCGAGTGGTTCAAGGCTGTTGGCAACTGGTGCGCCAAATTGCCTGTAAAATGATATTACAACCAGCTCAAAGCGGATGAGCACAGCGGCCAAGTGCTGGCTGTTCAGGTGGGTGAGTGCGAGCATGTCAATGGACGGGTCGATGCAGGCTACTGCTGCCTTGGCTCCCGTTCTTGCTCCAGTCACCACTCGTGCCTGCGATCCCAGACCAAGGGTTTTGGATCCTATGTATGGTTCCTGTATGGCGAGGACACTGCAGCGTTTCATGAGTGCATTTTGCAGCAACTCAGCCATAACTGGGCAACTCTTATTTGTGTTGTGCTGAAGGATTCGAACTGTTTTTGACCTATTCATAATCTACTCGTGACTCCTGGAGGGCAATCGCTCGCTGACGAATGGTACAGCGTGCGTCTCGTGTAGAGTGTGAGACCTGTTGGATTTTGCGTTCGACGCAATTGGCACACTTGAGAGGGCATCACGCTTGCATTCCCTACTCAGATGTGGCAAGGCGCACCAGGCGCACACAACAGGTCTTGTACAGGCCACTGCCAGGTGGCCATAGCGCTGGCATTTGTAGCACTGAGTGGGGGCTTGGTACTTTCTGCATTCGTATGGCGCACCGCTGCCAGGCTATTTGGAGGTGCCTTGCCCCTCTAGTTTTTTGTATAGGCTGGGTGATACCTCAATCACCCAATCCTTCTGCCTGCCACGCTGTTTGGTGAAGAGAGGCCTGACATCCTGCGGCTGCAAGCCTAACGCAGGGTTGTGCTCAACAACTTGTTGGGCCAAGTCCTCTTTCGAAGATCAGTCCGCACGTCGCACAATAGCAGGCGTGGGAAACGACCCAGGGGCTGACGCTTGGAGCTTCAACTCCTTTTTGTTGAAATGTGGCTCGTGAGCGCCTTGGCCATTTCTGGCGTTTCCGTCACAATGACGGCGCCACCTCCTACTGCGGTGCGGATGTCTAGCACTCGGACGCTTAGAGCTTGGAGGTCCGTAGCAGGGACACCCCGCATCAGTGCTTCCATTGTATCAGGGTTGGAGGGACCAGCCTCTCCTTCCTTACATGTATGCCTAACCACTACCACGTTTTGTCGTGGGTTTTTAGGGGAGTTTGGCAAGCGGTGGAGGCTTTTATTTTTGTTTTTATTTTTACTTTTGCCCTTGTTTTTGGGCAGAGGCATAGGCGGGCGCTGCCCTCAGCCTGCACTTCCTGCTTAGTTGGGGCCTGTTTCCGCTTCCCTCTGCGCTTCCTGGCCCTGGCAGACTGCCATTCCGCCTCAGCTCCATGATGGGGAGGAAGGCGCAGTAGCGGCTACTGCCGCATATGAGGGCCTGGGGTACTACCCTGGCTCATTGAAGGTCCTCGAGTTTGGGGGCTGGTGGCACTGGCTGCTGGGCAATTGCCCTACGCAGCTCTTCCTCACGACAGCCGCCACAGTTTCCCGCAGGGGGAGTGGCAGGGCGATGTCGTTGGGGGCATTAGCTTTATAGCCAGCTTCGAAATTTCGAAGAGGCAACTAGTGATGAGGTCCCGCATAGGTCCTGTCGCGTTGACCCTCATCCGTGCCATCTGGCTGTGGATGATTTGGACATATGCGCAAATTTGCTCCATGTCCGACAGATTAGGGTCAACGGCGTGTCGTGTGCTTGTAGTAGCCGGGTTGCCCGGGCTACTAGGGGAGAAGGGGAGATGAACGCGGTTTGCCCGGTTCTTTCCGCCCTTGTTTGTTTGGACGACGAGTAGATTGCTCATCGTCCGAAGAGGGAGGGGTCGAGCTTGGCGAGCCAGGAAGAGGCGCAGGTGGCGTTTTTATTACCTGCTGAATTGTGTTATTTGACTTAGTCATGTTTTTACTAATTTTGAGGGAGATTAAAGAAGCAGACTGGTGTAGTGTATCCTTGTGAGTTCATTTGTTGTGTGTGTTAGTGGTATGAGCGAGAGGTGCTCGAGAGGCAGTGTCCTGGAAGCTCCCCTCAGGCATATTGATTCTAGCCCCTTTCGCTGGTCCGTTGAGGGTCAAAGGGAGGCCCCACATGCGCCGCAGCTGCCAGTCCGCCACCCACCGGGACTAAGACGCATGAGGGATTTTTCGGCTGCTGCTCAGAGTCAGCCCTCGGCCACTAGTGATGTGGTGAGCGGGACACACGCTATCAGCCGCCCCAGGAACGCTCAAACCTGGTTTTTCCCCTCCTCATTCCGAAGGCCGCACCTATATAGGGGATCGCTCAAGGTGTTAGTGATCTACTTCCAGGACTGTCTTTCGCTCATTATGAGTGTTTTAAGTCAATATGTTCTGCCACGCAAGCCGTTGCAGTGTATTTTGTATCTGGAATATGTTGTGTGTGTCAGTGTCGTGAGCTTTAAGCCCCTTTAAGGCCGGATTTAACGACCACGCAGAGGATACGGCAGGAGAATTCTGTACCCCTTCCTGCGGGGGGTGTGTACTGCGATCCCAGCTAAAGGTAGGGGGTTCCCAGTGTGTCATGTATGTGAATGAAGTGTAAGTTGTGTCCCTTTTAGTTCGGCTTATACGAACACGCAGGGAGTACGGCAGTGGAATTCTGGACCCCCAACTGCAGGGTGAGCACAGTGTGGCGACAGAGTACACTGTGACGCCCAGCCACAGTTAAGCCTCGTTGGATGTAATCCTATGGGACCTCATAGAGGTGAGGTTGTCATTCAAGCTGGGCCCACCCAGCTGTCCTTTTAGTCGGCTCGCCACGACACGCAGGGAATACGTCAGCGGTGTTCTGGCCCCCCGACTGCAGGGTGACACACACACACACACACACACACACACACACACACACACACACACACACACACACACACACACATACACACACACACACATACACACACACGGACCACGCGCCGAAATTAGGTTTTTTAGACTCAGTAGGGTCTGAAACGTAAAGATCTGAAGAAAACTCAAATTTTTTTTTTTTTTTTTTTTTTTTTGGGCCGATTACTATACTTTCCTTCCCTTCGGGTAGCGGAAAGTAAAAATCGGAATCGGCACAAGAAAATGACAACTGAGCAAGAAATAATGAAAACCGAAATTATGAGGTTACAACTTTTCCAAGCAAGGAAGTTTAACAAGGAAGGGAGAATTGTCGTGTTTAATAAAAGTTGTTTAATACACTAATGTTTGTGTAAAAGCGTGGTATTATTTAATATTTCCTACTTATCTGCTACTGAATCCACCCAGGTAAGCCGTTTGGGTTTTCTAACACGGCAATATGACGACTGGTTATTTCAGAAACTGCTCAGCACACATTTTACGCAAACAACAACTTGTTTTCGACGATCGTAATACTTTTGTTCGCAAAAGAATTTAAATTCATACTTATACAAGTCGTCGGACCCTGCTCATAGCCATCCGAGGCGCCGGGTGAGATGACGATAACCCAACATATTAGATCGTAGTGGAATAGTAACTGAAATAACTGCGCACTAGTAAACAGTATCTTTATTTATTATCACTATTCCAAAATATACGTAAATTATTCACAATAATAGAAGCGAATACTCGGCAGTGGAAGGTAATGGCGGACAAATATCAGAACATGATAAAGAAAGAAAGAGCTAACCGGGCCAAACCGCACAATTTTTTACTTTCCTTGGCTCAACGAAGTAGAAAGGAAAGTTATGTAGTCGGCTGAAATTTTTTTTTTTTTTTTTTTTTTAGTTTTCTTCAGATCTTTACGTTTCAGTCCCTCCTGAGTCCGAAAAACACTATTTGGGAAAATGGTCTGTGGTGGGTGTCTGTGTGTGTGTGTGTGTATGTGTGTCTGTGAACGATTTTTAGAGAAAACCACCGTACCAAATCAGCTCAAACTTCATATCTCGCTCGCAAGTTACCATGGGACGCCAAAATAAGGGTATGAACAAAATCCATCGAAATTTAATTATAGTTATCATAGTGATCAAAACACCAAATATTTTTTTCTCAAAAACGGCTCTAACGATTTTGATTAAATTTTTTATATTGATAGCTCTCAATAAGGCAATTATACCATAAAATTCCCATTTATGGGAAAATGACGAGAGCAGCACAATCAATTATCAAAATTTTCGACGAAATCGAATTTAGCGCGGTTTTTAGAGAAAACAACCGTACCAAATCAGGTGGAACTTGATGTCTAGCCTACAGGTTACCATGGGACGCCAAAATAAGGGTATGGGCAAAATCCACCGAAAGTTAACTATAGTTATCATAGTGATCAAAACACCAAATATTTTTTTCTCAAAAACGGCTCTAACGATTTTGATTAAATTTTTTAAATTGATAGCTCTCAATAAGGCAATTATACCATAAAATTCCCATTTGTGGGAAAATGACGAGAGCAGCACAATAAATTATCAAAATTTCCGACCAAATGCGTTTTTCGCGCAGTTTATTCTTATAAACTCCGCTGGAATTCTTGTAGAATGTAAAAAAAAAATTGGTATTGTAGTCCAATCCAATACCTATAGGGTGAGTGTTTAAAAACGCTCATGAGATACATGGGGCTCACTCCAGAAATTCCTGAATTTCAACTACTGCCGTTTCGCTTATTACCAGTTCTAAAAGTGTTTACCCAATGACTCTGCAAAAGTAATTACTATCGTTCTTCAAAAAATGTGTGTTTACAGCCTCATTAATTATCTGTGTACCAATTGCTCAATAATGGTTCTGCAATAAGTACGAGCAGCACAATAAATTCCAGAACATTAGGCGCTACCGCTTCCTGCTGCCGTAAATCGTTGTTTGACCAAGTTCAAATTAACTGAGTGATAAATGAATTGATTAAATAGAATTAGCCATGTACAAAGTGAATTGACGTAGAGCTAAGGAAAGTTATGTGTTGCAACGCACCAGATATTTGGGGTTAGCGCTTGATCAGGGCTAGAGCTTAACCCAGCCTGGTGAATACCGTTTTTGTGGCGGGAGCGGGTTAGGTGCTGTTAATCGACTCTAAACGAGATCAACGCAGTTGGTGAATACGGCCCTTATTGTGTCAATCGGCAGTCGCTGTTTAATTATTGACGTTCACTGCGTGGTAGATAACTCATTATAACTCATAATTCATTGTTAGTTCAAGGTCAACGTATCTGTTGCGTGAGTCGTGCTCCTCGTTGCTCCCATAACGATAGACTAACTCGTCCAGCAGGTGCGTTCACTTAGGCCAACCCCTAGTTGTTTCCGCGCCGCAAAATAATTTTCGGCGAAGTCGAACAATTGTTGACAACTGAGCGATCATCTCGAGGGTTGATCGACTTTGACCATGACGCACACGGACTGTTCGTTCACCCCCCCCCCCCCACCAAAGGTACCACAACGTGTGCTGCAACGGCTCCTAACCTCTTTCATTCGTTTCTATTCTGCTCCCGACTGCGGTTCTCGCTCCTCGACCAACTTGAACCTTTTTTCCTCGACAAAGCATCACACTGATCGTTTCGGATTTCGAAGTATTCGTGACCCATGCCCGACTTGTCCGTGAATTTTCGGTCCCGATTTCCACCAACATCATCTTCACATCAGCGTCTCAGCAGGTCAGAAGTTGAATGTCTAGTCAAGAGACTTACTTTTACTCCATACATTAATTTTAGATTATTTTCTCGTTGTTAATCAATTTCAGTTATTTTCAATATAATGTTTCGCATTCCCTTCACTAATGGTCACGATAAATAACCACCGATCTTTCCAATATTCGATCCTACTCCAACCACGTGGCTGGCGTAACACTACTAGCAAATCTGACCCAATATCTTCAATATCTAACTGTAACACGTTTGTAACTATGCGTATCATTTGCCAATCCGTAGTCTACATACGTGTGCTTGCTCTCTTGCTCAATTTCACGGTGCTTATTAAGTGTGAAATGGGACATTAGAACAAGCGCAACGTGGTAGACGAATCTGCGTGCTGATGAGTCTGACTTCCCTCGTTCGTCGTTTGATTTCTTCTTTTATATCTGTTCCATAAGGGCTAGCCGTTTCAAGTGACACGTGGTCGCTCTTGTGATTCTATTGCGCACAAATGATGTGTACTTGTTTCCCCAGAGGATTTAGCTACCAAGTGGCGGCATAGGATTCTTGCAATGTGAAAAGTATAGAAGTTAAACAAGATGGGGCTTTTGTTGTATTTTCACGATTTGAATTTATTGTATCAATCGGCGGTCGCTGGATAAATGTTGATGTTCACTGCGTGGTAGATAACCCTCACCAAATCAAGGTCAACGTATCTGTTGCGTGAGGCGTCTTCCTCATTAGCCAGCCATACACGAGCAGATATCTGCGGCGGATTTGGTCGCCCGATCTCATCTGACAGATATCGCTAACGATCTGGAGTGACCGATGAGATCGGTCAATGCCCCTAAACACGAAAAACTTATCGGCCGATCTTTCATGCCCGAGATCTGTCACATGACCAGTGCCCGATGTCATCTGTTCGTTCGTGGGATGAAATCTGACAGATTCAGGTCTGTCACCGACGTTCGTCTGGCAAACTCGAGTTATCGGTCGAATCCGAAATATTTTCCAGATCGGTCACACATTCCGTAAGTTGATGCCATGGGGTTAGTGACTGTTCGTAGTAAAAAAAAGCTTAAATTAGCCGCTATTGCGGCGGGTATTTCTTTTATTGCCCATAAAACGGCTAAGCCAAAAAAAAGACAAGTTTGGGAGAAGTCATGGGTTTCGGAAAGGAGAAAGTTCGGGCACATGAAGTTGTTGAAGCACCTTAGGGAGAACAACCAGTGGGATTGTGAACATTTTGCTAGCTCATCTCCCCGGCTCCCGTAATTCAATTCATTTGGTTTTTTGTAAATAAATATCTGGTGCGTTGCAACACACAACTTTCCTTAGCTCTACGTCAATTCACTTTGTACATGGCCAATTCGATTTAATCAATTCATTTATCACTCAGTTAATTTGAACTTGGTCAAACAACGATTTACGGCAGCAGGAAGCGGTAGCGCTTACAGTTCCAGATTTTATTGTGCTGCTCGTACTCATTACAGGACCATTATTGAGCAATTGGTACACAGATAATTAATGAGCCTGTAAACACGAATTTTTTGAAGAAGGATAGTAATCACTTTTGCAGAGTTATTGGGTAATAACTGTTAAACTGGTAGTAAGCGAAACGGGCGTAGTTGAAATTCAGGAATTTCTAGAGTGAGCCCCATGTATCTCATGAGCGTTTTTAACACCCACCCTTTAGGTATTGGATTGGACTACAATACCAATTTTTTTAGCATTCTACTAACATTCCAGCGGACTTTATAAGGAAAAAACTGCGCTAAAAACGCTTTTGGTCGAAAATTTTGATAATTTATTGTGCTGCTCTCGTCATTTTCCCACAAATGGGAATTTTATGGTATCATCGCCTTATTGAGAGCTATCAATATAAAAAATTTAATCAAAATCGTTAGAGCCATTTTTGAGAAAAAAATTTGGTGTTTTGATCACTATGATAACTATAGTTAACTTTCGGTGGATTTTGCCCATACCCTTATTTTGGCGTCCCATGGTAACCTGTAGGCTAGACATCAAGTTTCAGCTGATTTGGTACGGTTGTTTTATCTATAAACCGCGCTAAAATCGATTTCGTCGAAAATTTTGGTAATTTATTGTGCTGCTCTCGTCATTTTCCCATAGATGGGAATTTTATGGTATAGTTGTCATATTTGGAGCTACCGATATGAAAAATTTAATCAAAATCGTTAGAGCCGTTTTTGAGAAAAAAAATATTTGGTGTTTTGATCACTATGATAACTATAGGTAAATTTCGGTGGATTTTGTTCATACCCTTATTTTGGCGTCCCATAGTGACTTCAGGGCTAGATATCAAGTTTGATCTGATTTGGTACGGTGGTTTTCTCTAAAAATCGTTCACAGACACACATACACACACAGACCATTTTCCCAAATAGTGTTTTTCGGACTCAGGAGGGTCTGAAACGTAAAGATCTGAAGAAAACTCAAAATTTTTTTTTCAGCCGATTACATAACTTTCCCTTCTACTTCGTAGAGCAAGGAAAGTAAAAAACTACAACTAAATTTGAAAATACTCCCCCCCCCCTCCACCACCAACCAATTCTGGGATAAGTATGCCACTGAGGTAGGTGCCAACAAGTAATAATGTATTTACGAATTTATTAGGTTGTGGGAAGATCGTTTTTTGTAGTTACGAAAATTGTAGTTTCCTTCGAATGTTTGCAGTTACGAGTTTTGAATTACTTATGTGAAAACAGGGGGACTCGTGGACAACAGAACATCTTAACGTTAAGTGACTGACCGATCCAATCGAACAGTTCTTTGAACCGCAGACATCGCTTCCGAGAAGTCTGCAGGTTAAGGGGGACGCCCGACTACCATCTGCCAGATTTGAACTCTCGCAGATATCTCTGGTCGATTTTCACATCTTTCATCATTTTTTAACGCCCACTAACGCACAGATCTTTCCCACAGATATCGTTTAAAAACGCAATATCTGTCGCAGATATCTGCTCGTGTATGGCTGGCTATTGCTCCAGAAGAGATGGACGTACTCGTCCAACAGGTGCGTTCACTTCGGCCAACCCCTACTAGCAAACCTGACCCAATATCTTCAAAATCTAACTGTAACACGTTTGTAACTATGCGTATCATTTGTCAATCCGTAGTCTACATACGTGTGCTTGCTCTCTTGCTCAATTTCACGGTGCTTATTAAGTGTGAAATGGGACATTAGAACAAGCGCAACGTGGTAGACGAATCTGCGTGCTGATGAGTCTGACTTCCCTCGTTCGTCGTTTGATTTCTTCTTTTATATCTGTTCCATAAGGGCTTGCCGTTTCAAGTGACACGTGGTCGCTCTTGTGATTCTATTGCGCACAAATGATGTGTACTTGTTTCCCCAGAGGATTTAGCTACCAAGTGGCGGCATAGGATTCTTGCAATGTGAAAAGTATAGAAGTTAAACAAGATGAGGGTTTTGTTGTATTGTCACGATTTGAATTTATTTTATCTACCGGCGGTCGCTGGATAAATGTTGATGTTCACTGCGTGGTAGATAACCCTCACCAAATCAAGGTCAACGTATCTGTTGCGTGAGGCGCCTTCCTCATTGCTCCAGAAGAGATAGACGTACTTGTCCAACAGGTGCGTTCACTTTGGCCAACCCCTACCAGCAAACCTGACCCAATATCTTCAATAACTAACTGTAACACGTTTGCACCTAACCGTATTATTTGGAGGCTACTTTTCTTTCTCAACGGTCTTGTAGGAATGTAAACTTGTTCGAACAACGCGGTTACTCTTTAATTGAACGTTTCAGTTTTAAATTGAATTCGCAAGTCACCTCCGTGCTAAGAAGAAGCCAAAGAGGAGTACTGGTGCTAGATTTCAGGGTGCTGAGTAAGTGTGAAACAAAGCCAGAACGTGCACGGCGTGGTAGATACCCAGTATCATTGCTCTCCTCCTTCGTCCTCCGATGATATCTTCCGTTCGTGGACTGCTGCTGTACATCGAATATTTGGTAATATCGCTTACTCACACGTTTATTCATTTTAACCTGAGCGTTCATGTTGCCTTTGTTCACAGAAACAGGAGAAGAAGAGGCCGAAGCGGAGTACTTTGAGATTGCTGTCCATTGTCTACTTACGTGTGTTGTTCTGGCGCTAGATTTCACAGTGCTTAGTAAGTGTGAATCAACGCCCGAACATGCACGGCGTAGTAGATAACCAGTAACGTTGCTCTCTTCGTTCATCATTTGATGATACATTCTGTTTGTGGACTGCATTGGTACATCGACTGTAGGGTAACATCACTAACTCACGCATTAATTCATGTTTAGGCTGGACGTTCATATAGCCTTTGTTCCGAGAACCAGGAAAAGAAGAGGCTGGAGCGGAGTACCCTAGGTTTGGTTGACCATAGTCTACTTACGTGTGCGAGTTCTGGTGCTAGATTTCACGGTGCTTAGTAAGTGTGAATCAACGCCCGAACATGCACTGCGTAATGAATAACCAGTTCCGTTGCTCTCTTCGTTCATCGTCGGATGTTGCATTCTGTTCGTGGACTACTGCCTGTACATCCCGGCTATTTGGTAATATAGTTTACGCACACGTTTATGCATGTTTAGTGGGGTGTTCACATTGCCTTTGTTCACAGAAGCAGGAGAAGAAGAGGCCGAAGCGGAGTACTTTGAGATTGCTGTCCATAGTCTACTTACGTGTGCTCGTTTTCGTGTTAATTTCACGATGCTTAGTAAGTGTGAGTAACGCCAAAACGTGCACGCGTGGTAGATACCCAGTACTGTGGCTCTCATCGTTCTCCTCCGATGACATATTCTGTTTGTGGAGTGCTGCTGTACGTCGACTGTTTGGTGATGTCGAATACTCACACATTTATTCATTTTTACGCTGAGCATCCATGTTACCTTTGATCACAGAAAACGGAGAAGGAGAGACCGAGGAGGAGTACTTCGAGATTGCTGTCCATTGTCTACGTACGTGTGCTAGATTTCACAGTGCTTAGTAAATGTGAATCAACACCTGAATGTGCATGGAAGTGTAGATAACCAGTTTAACAATTGCTCTGCGTTCATCGTTTGATAATACATTCTGTTTGTGGACTGCATCCATACATCGACTATTTGGTAATATTACTAACTCACACATTAATTCATGTATAGACTGGACGTACATGGTTTGCCTTTTTGTTCACCTTGACCAATAGAAGAGAAGAAGGCCGATGTCTTAGTACTTCAAAGATTGCAGTCCATAGTCTGCCTACGTGTGCATATTCTGGTGTTCGTTCCACGGTGCTTAGTAAAGTGGCAGATCCACGCTTGAACATGCACTGCGTAATGAATATCAAATACCGTTGCTCTTCGCCGTTCATCGTCAGGTGACTTACCATTCCCTGTTTGTGGACTGCTGGTGTACATCTGACTATTTGGTAATACATGTTTAGCCAGGTGTTCACGTTGCGCTTTATTCACAGAGAGCAGGAGAAGGAGAGGGTGGAGAGAATTACCTCGAGGATTGGCAATTCATAGTCTACTTACGTGTGCTCGTTCTGGTGCTAGATTTCACGGTGCTTAGATTGGTTTAGTCAGGACCAGAACGTGCACGATGGGTAGAATAACCTGTACTGCTTGCTCTCTTCGTTCCTCGTCTGATAGAATCATTTTGTTTCGGACTGCTGGTGTAGCATCGACTATATTAGTATTATCCCGCTCACTCCCACGCGTTTATTCATGTTTAGGCTGGGACGTTAATGTTTGCCTTTGTTCACAGAAGCAGGAGGAAGAAGAGGCCGAAGCGGAGTAGCCTTCCGAGATTGCTGTTTCTGGTCTACTTGCGTGTACTCGTTCTGGTGTTAGATTTCACAGTGCTTAAGTAAGTTTGAATCAACGCTTCAAGTACGTGCATGGGAGTGGGAGATAACTAATGCTGTGTCGCTCTACTCCATATCATCTGATGAGTACATTCTTAGCTTGTGGACTGCTACCGTGCATTGATCATTTAGTATTATTGCTCACTCACAAGTTTATTACATTTTACGCTGTGTGTTCATGTTGCCTTTGTTCACCGCATGACTGAAGATGGGAGAGGCGGAAGCGGGTGCTTAGAGCTGGCTGTCTAGTCTACTTACGTGTTCTATAGTTCTTGTGCTGGGTTTCTTGGTTCACCCAGTGTTGGTGAAGTCAACGCCCAAACGTGCATGGCGTGATAGATATCAGTACTGCATTGCGCTCTTCGTTCATCTCGAATTATTATAAATTTTGTTCGTGGACTGCTGGCGTACATCGACTATTTGGTAATATCGCTCACTCACGTTTATTCATGTTTAGGCTGGACGTTAATGTTGCCTTTGTTTACAGAAGCAGGAGAAGAGAGGCTGGAGCGGAGGGCACAGGTTTGGTTGTCCATAGTCTACTGCCCGTGTGCTCATTCTGGTACTAGATTTCACGGTGCTTAGTAAGTGTGAATCCAACGCCTGAATATTATGGATGTGTATAGATAACTATGATACCGTTGCTCTATGCGTTCATCGTTTGATGATACATTCTGTTTGTGGACTGCATCCATACACATCGACTATTTGGTAATATATTACTAACTCACACATTAATTCATGTTAAGACTATGGACGTACAGATTTGCCTTTGTTCACCCGCAACGAGAAGAAGGAAGAAAATGATGTTTAGGTACTTCAAGAATTGCAGTCCATAACAGTCTACCTACGTGTGCGTATGTTCTGGTATTAGATTTCACGGTGCTTAGTAAGTGTGAATCAACGCCCGAACATGCACTGCGCATGTCAATAGATAACCAATCCGTTACTCTCTTCGTTCATCGTCAGATGTTGCATTCTGTTCGTGGACTACTGCTGTACATCGACTATTTGGTAATATAGTTTACGCACACGTTTTATGCATGTTTAGCCGGGGTGTTCACCATTGCCTTTTGTTCACGAAATAGGAGAAGGAAGAATTGGAAGAGGAGTACTTTGAGATTGCTGTCCACATAGTCTACTTACGTATTGCTCGTTTTGCCGTGTTAATTTCACACGGTGCTTAGATTGGTTTGAGTCAGGACCAGAACGTGCACGATGGGTAGATCGCCTGTACTGTTGCTCTCTTCGTTCCTCGTCCACAGTGAATCATTTTGTTTCCGGACTGCTGGTGTACGCCGACTATTTGGACAATGCATGTTTAGCCAGGGTGTTCACATTGCGCTTTGTTCACAGGAAACAGGAGAAGGAGAAGGTGGAAGAGGAGTACCTCGAGATTGGCAATTCATGAGTCTACTTACGTGTATCGTTCTGGTGCTAGATTTCCACGGGTGCTTGAAAGTTAGTTTGATAGGGACCAGAACACGTGCACGATAGATAGATAACCTGTACTGTTGCTCTCTTCGTTCCTCGTCTGATGAATCATTTTGTTTGGGCCTGCTGGCGTACATCGAATATGTAGTTTCATCGCTCACTCACGCGTTTATTCATGTTTAGGCTGCGCGTTAATGTTGCCTCTGTTCTGAAACAGGAGAAGAAGAGGCCGAAGCGGAGTACTTCAGGATTGCTGTTTCTGGTCTGCCGTGTGCTCGATACAGTGTTCGTTTCACGGTGCTGACAAGTTTGAAGTTTCAATCAGCATAGTACGTGCATGGGGTGGGGAGATAACTAATACTGCTGTCGGCTCTACTCCATATCGTCTGATGATACATTCTGCTTGTGGACTGCTACCGTACACATTGATCATTTAGTATTATTGCTCACTCTGGTTTATTCATTTTTGCGCTGTGCCATCATTCATATTTGCCTGTGCTGTTCACCGCAGCTGAAGATGGAGAGGCAGAAGGCGGAGTACTTAGAGACTGGCTGTCTATAGTCTACTTACGTGTTCTATGGTTCTTGTGCTAGATTTCTTGGTACCCAGTAAGTGAATCAACGCATGAAACGTGCATGGCGTAGATAGATATCCAGTACCGTTGCGCTCTTCGTTCATCTCATTATTATAAATTTGTTCATGGACTGCTGGCGTGCATCCGGCTGTTGGTAATATCGCCTACTCACACGTTTATTCATGTTTCAGCTTGACGTTCATGTTGGCTTTGTTTACAGAAGCAGGAGAAGAAGAGGCTGGAGCGGAGAACTTTGAGTTTGGTTGACCATAGTCCAGTTACGTGTGCTAGTTCTGGTGCTATATTTCACAATTAACTTAGTAGAGTGCGGATCAAACACCAGAACAGGGCAGACGCAGTGTAATGGTGAATAACCAGTACCATTATACTTTTCGTTGGTCGTCTGATGAGTCATTTTGTTTGTGGACACGGAGGCGTCCATCGACTGTTGTTCAAACAATATCGCTCACTGACCAAGTTCGTTCATGTTGCCTTTTTCTGACTGAAGCTAGAAGTAGAGAGGTTGAAATGCGAGTACGCCTTCAAAGATTTTGCTGTCCATAGCCTACGCACGTGTGCTTGTTCTGGAGTTACATTTCACGGTACTCACATGGTGTGATCAGGGAACAGAGACGTATGTAGGGCGTCGTCATTTTGCCGGGGATGGCGTAGTAGGCAACTCCGGCCTTAACCGTTGCTCCCTTTGTTCGTCCTGATGATTCATTTTGTGATTTCCGGCTGCTGGCATCGACCATCCGGTAATATGGCTTACTCACGGGGTTATTTATGTGCGAGCTGGATGTCCTTCCTCTCGTTCTGACTACGGAAGCTAGAAAAGCCCCAAAACAGAGTGCTTTGAGACTGGCCAGTCCATGATCTGCCCGTGGCGTGCTTTCGTTCTGGTGCTCGTTCACAATTGCTTAAGTAAAGTGTGAATCAACGCCTGAATGTGCATGGAAGTGTAGATAACTAGTACCTGCATTGCTCTATACGTTCATCGTTTGATGATACATTCTGTTTGTGGACTGCGTCCATACATCGACTATTTGGTAATTATGTACTAACTCACACATTAATTCATGTTAAGACTGGACGTACATTTTTGGTTGCCTTTGTTCACCGCAGCCCAGAAGAAGGAAAGGCCGATGTTGATCACTTCAAGATTGCAGTCCATGAATCTACCTACCGTGTGCATGTTCTGGTGGTAGATTTCACGGTCCTTAGTAAGTGTGAATCAACGCCCGAACATGCACTGCATCAATAGAATTAACCAGTTCCGTTATCTCTTCGTTCATCGTCAGATGTTGCATTCTATTCGTGGACTACTGCTGTGCATCGACTATTTGGTAATATAGTTTACGCACGTTTATGCATGTTTAGCCAGGGTGTTCACATTGCCTTTGTTCACGAAATAGGAGAAGGAGAGGTGCGGAAGAGAGGAGTACTTTACAGGATTGCTGTCCATAGTCTACTTACGTGTGCTCGTTTTCGTGTTAATTTCACGGTGCTTAGTTAGTTTGATCGGGACCAGAACGTGCACGATGGGTAGATAACCTGTACTGTTGCTCTCTTCGTTCCTCGTCTGATGAATCATTTTGTTTCGGACTGCTGGTGTACATCGACTATTTGGTAATGCATGTTTAGCCAGGGTGTTCACATTGCCTTTGTTCACAGAAACAGGAGAAGGAGAGGTGGAAGAGGAGTACCTCGAGATTGGCAATTCATAGTCTACTTACGTGTGCTCGTTCTGGTGCTAGATTTCACGGTGCTTAGTTAGTTTGATCGGGACCAGAACGTGCACGATAGATGAATAACCTGCAACACTGTTGCTCTCTTCGTTATCGTCTGATGAATCCCATTTTTTGTTTCGGACTGCTGGTGTACATCGACTATGTATGGTATTATCCCGCTCACTCACGCGTTTATTCGTATGTTTGGGCTGGACATTAATGTTGCCTTTGTTCACGGAAACAGGAGAAGAAGAAAGGGCCGAAGCGGAGTACTTCGAGGATTATGTTTTCTGGTCTCACTTGCGTGTACTCATTCTGGTATTGGATTTCCACGGGTGCTTAGTAAGTTTGAATCAACGCTAGTACGTGCATGGGGTCAGGAGATAACTAATGCTGTGTCGCTCTACTCCATATCGTCTGATGATACATTCTGCTTGTGGACTGCTACCGTGCATTTGATCATTTGGTATTATTGCTCACTCTGCAAGTTTATTCATTTTTTTACGCTGTATTATTTCATGTTGCCTTTGTTCACCGCAGCTGAAGATGGAAGGCAGAAGCGGAGTGCCAGAGACTGACTGTCTACATAGTCTACTTACGTGTTCCTATAGTTCTTTGTGCTGGATTTCTTGGTACCCAGTAAGGTGAATCAACGCCCAAACACGATAGCATGGCGTGATAGATGTCAGTACCGTTGCGCTCTTCGATTCATCTCGTTATTATAAATTTTGTTCGTGGACTGCTGGCGTACATCCCGACCTATTTGGTAATATCCAACTCACTCACACGTTTATTCATGTGTTCCAGGCTGGACGTTAATGTTGCCTTTGTTTGCAGAGAAGCAGGAGGAAGAAGAGGCTGGAGCGGGAGAACTTTGAGTTTGGTTGTCCATAGTCTACTTACGTGTGCTCGTTCTGGTGCTAGATTTCACAGTGCTAAGTGAGTGTGAATCAACACCAGAACAGACTATGATGTGTGATAGAATAACCAGTGCACCATTGCTCTTTTCGTTGTAGTCGTCTGATGAGTCATTTTGTTTTGTGGACTGCAGGCGTCCATCGGCTATTTAGCAATATCGCTCACTGACGAAACAAGTTCGTTCATGTTGCCTTTTTTTCACAGAAGCTGAAGCTAGAAGAGAAGGTTGAAATGGAGTACTTGGATTTGCTGTCCGCGACCTACGCTACGCCATGTTCCCATTTCTGGAGTTGTTCAAGGTACTCTCCATGGTGCTGATCAGGAACAGAACATTAACAGAGGCGTCGTCATTTTGCCGGGGATGGCGTGGTGAGGCAACTCCCGACGTAACCGTTGCTCCCTTTGTTCGTCCCCTGATTGATTCATTTTTGTGTTCCGGCTGCTGGCATCGACCATCCGGTAATATGACACTCACGGGGTTATTTATGTGCGGAGCTGGATGCGTCGCTTCCTCGTCTGTTCACAGAAGCTAAGGAAGAAATGCCAAAACAGAGTGCTTTGAGACTGGCCAGTCCATAGTCTGCCACGTGTGCTCGTTCGGGTGCTAGATTTCACGGTGCTTGGCTAAGTGTGAATCAACGCCTGAATGTGCATGGAGTATCAGAATAGCAACTACCCGTTGCTCTGCTCGTTCATCGTTTGATGAAATACATTCTGTTTATGGACTGCATCCATACATCCGACTATTTGGTAATATTACTAACTCACACATTAATTCGTATTAAGACTGGACGTACAGTTTGCCTTTATTCACCGCAGCAAGAAGAAGAGAAAGGCCGATGTTTAGTACTTCAAGATTGCAGTCCATGATCTACCTACGTGTGCATGTTCTGGTGGTAGATTTCACGGTGCTTAGTAAGTGTAGAATCAACGCCCGAACATGCACTGCGTAATGATGGCAGTTCCGTTGCTTCTCTTCGGTTCATCGTCAGATGTTGCATTCTATTAAGCTGGACTACTGCAGCCATCGACTATTTGGTAATATAGTTTACGCACACGTTTATGCATGTTTGGCCAGGGTGTTCACGTTGCGGCTTTGTTCACAGAAATAGGAAGAAGGAGGAGGTGGAAGAGGAGTGCTTGCTTTGAGATTGCTGTCCATAGTCTCTGCACCCACGTGTGCTCGTTTTCGTGTGAATTTCACGGTGTAGATTAGTTTGATCGGGACCAGAACGTGCACGATGGGTAGATAACCTGTGCTGTTGCTCTCTTCGTTCCTCGTCTGATGAATCCCATTTATTTCCGGACTCGCTGGGTGTACATCGACTATTTTGGTAATGCATGTTTAGTGGGGTGTTCGTTGCCTTTGTTCACAGAAACAGGAGAGAAGGAGAGGTGGAAGGAGGCCTCGAAGTTGGCAATTCATGATCTACTTACATTATTGCTCGTTCTGGTGCTAGATTTCACGGTGCTTAGTTGGACTTTTGATCAGGACCAGAACGTGCGATGGGTAGATAGATAACCTGTACTGTTAACCCTCTTTCGTTCCCTCGTCTGATGAATCATTTTGTTTTTCCAGGACTGCTGGTGTACACATCGACTATGTAGGCGATAATATCGCTCCCACTCAAGAATTTCATGTTTAGGCTGGGCGCGGACGTTAATGCTTGCCTTTGTTCACGGAAGCGGGAGAAGAAGAGGCCGAAAGCGGAGTACTTCGAGATTGCTGTTTCCTGGTCTACTTGCGTGTACTCATTCTGGTATTAAGATTTCACAGTGCTTAGTAAGTTTGAATCAGCGCTAGTACGTGCGTAAGGGTGGGGAGATAACTAATGCTGTGTCGCTCTACTCATATCGTCTGATGATACATTCTGCTTGTGGAATTCTTTACTGCCGTACATTTGATCATTTGGTATTGTGCTCACTCACAAGTTTATTCCATTTTTTTACGCTGTGTGTGTTCATGTGCCTTTGTTCATGACTGAAGATGGAGAGGCGAAGGCGGAGTACTTAGGAACTGGCTGTCTGGTGCTTACGTGTTCTATAGTTCTTGTGCTGAATTTCTTGCATTACCCAGTAAGTGAATCAACGCCCAAACATGCATGGCGTGATGAATATCAGTACCGTTACGCTCTTCGTTCATCTGCGTTATTATAAATTTTTGTTCGTGGACTGCTGGCGTACATCGACTGTTTAGACCAATATCGGCTCACTCACACGTTTATTCATGTGTTGGGCTGGACGTTAATGTTGCCTTTGTTTACAGAAAGCAGGAGAAGAAGGAGGCTGGAGCGGAGGAACTTTGGAGTTTGGTTGTCCACTGAATCTACTTACACGTGTGTGCTAGTTCTGGTGCTATATTTCACGGTGCTTTGTACATGTGATTTACACCAGAATGTGCATGGCGTGGTAGATAACCAGTACTGTTGCTCTCTTCGTACATCTTCTGATGATACATTCTCTTTGTGGATCGTCGTCGTACATTGATTATATATCCCCACACGTGTATTCATCTTGCGGCTGGACAAGTTCATGTTGCCTTTGTTCACAGAAGCAGGAGAAGAAGAGGCCAAAGCGGAGTACTTCGGAAAAGGCTGTCCATAGTCTACTCACGTGTACTCGTTTTGGTGTTTATTTGCACGGTGCTTAGTAAGTGTGAGTAACGCCAAAACGTGCGCAGCATGGTAGATAACCAATAGTGTTGCTCTCTTTGTTCGTCGTCAGATATTACATTCTTTTTTTGGATTGGTGCCGTACATCGTCTGCTTGGTAATATCGCTCACTCACACTTTTATACATTTTTACGCAGAGCGTTCATGTAACCATTGTTCACACAAACAAGAGAAGAAGAGGCCGAAGCAGAGTACTTCCGGATTGCAGTCCATAGTCTACGTACGTGTGCTAGATTTCACAGTGCTTAGTAAGTGTGAATCAATGGCAGAACGTGCACGGTGTGGTAGATACCCAGTACCGTTGCTCTCTTCGTTCATCGTTTGATGATATATTCTGTTTGTGGACTGCTGCCGTAAATCGACCATTTGGTAATATTGCCTACTCACACGTTTATTCATGTTTAGACTGGACGTTCATTTTGGCTTTGTTCACAGAAGCAGGAGAAGAAGAGGCTGGAGCAGGGAACTTCGAGATTACTGTCCATAGTCTATTTACGTGTGCTCGTTTTGGTGCTGGATGTCAAGGTGCTCAGTAAGTGTGAATCAACGATACGACGTGCACGTCGTGGTAGATAACCAGTACCGTTGCTCTTTTTGTTCGTCCTCCTATGATATGTTCTGTTTGTGGACTGCTTCCATACATCGCCCACTCACACGTCTATTCATGTTTCAGCTGGACGTTGATGTTGCCTTTGTTCATTGCAGTAGATGAAGGAGAGGCCGAAGCGGAGTACTTTGAGATTGCTGTCCATAGTCTACTTACGTGTGCTTGTTTCAAGTGCTAGATTTCACGGTGCTTTGTACGTGTGATTAACGCCAGAATGTGCACGACGTGGTAGATATCCAGTACTGTTGCTCTCTTCGTTCATCTTCTGATGATACATTGGGTTTGTGGACTGCTGCCCTGCCGTACATTGACTACTTGGTAATATCGCCCTACACATTTATTCATGTTTAAGCTGGACGTTCATGTTGCCTTTGTTCACAGAAGCAGGATAAGAAGTGGCCGGAGCGGAGTACTTCGAGATTGCTGTCCTTGTTCGACTTACGTGTGCTCGTTCTGGTACTAGAATTCACGGTGCTTGGTAAGTGTGAATCAACGCTAGAACGTGCATGGGCGTGGGAGATAACTAATACTGTGTCGCTCTCTTCGTTCATCGTCCGATGATACATTCTGCTTGTGGACTGGTGCCGTACATTGATTATTTGGTATTATTGCTCACTCACAAGTTTATTCATTTTTACGCTGTGTGTTCATGTTGCCTTTGTTCACCGCAGCTGAAGATGGAGAGGCAGAAGCGGAGTACTTAGAGACTGGCTGTCTATAGTCTACTTACGTGTTCTATAGTTCTTGTGCTAGATTTCTTGGTACCCAGTAAGTGAATCAACGCCCAAACGTGCATGGCGTGATAGATATCCAGTACCGTTGCGCTCTTCGTTCATCTCGTTATTATAAATTTTGTTCGTGGACTGCTGGCGTACATCGACTATTTGGTAATATCGCTCACTCACACGTTTATTCATGTTTAGGCTGGACGTTAATGTTGCCTTTGTTTACAGAAGCAGGAGAAGAAGAGGCTGGAGCGGAGAACTTTGAGTTTGGTTGTCCATAGTCTACTTACGTGTGCTCATTCTGGTGCTAGATTTCACAGTGCTTAGTAAGTGTGAATCAACACCAGAACGGGCACGGTGTGGTAGATAACCAGTACCATTGCTCTTTTCGTTGGTCGTCTGATGAGTCATTTTGTTTGTGGACTGCAGGCGTCCATCGACTATTTAGCAATATCGAATACTCACACATTTATTCAAGTTCGTTCATGTTGCCTTTTTTCACAGAAGCTGAAGTAGAAGAGGTTGAAATGGAGTACTTCGAGATTTGCTGTCCATAGCCTACGCACGTGTGCTTGTTCTGGAGTTACATTTCACGGTACTCACATAGTGTGATCAGGAACAGAACGTGTAGGGCGTCGTCATTTTGCCGGGGATGGCGTGGTAGATACCCGACGTACCGTTGCTCCCTTTGTTCGTCTGATGATTCATTTTGTGTTCCGGCTGCTGGCATCGACCATCCGGTAATATGGCTTACTCACAGGGTTATTTATGTGCGGGCTGGATGTCCTTCCTCGTCTGTTCACAGAAGCTAAGGAAGAAGCCAAAACAGAGTGCTTTGAGACTGGCCAGTCCATAGTCTACTTACGTGTGCTCGTTCGGGTGCTAGATTTCACAGTGCTTAGTAAGTGTGAATCAACGCCTGAATGTGCATGGAAGTGTAGATAACTAGTACCGTTGCTCTATACGTTCATCGTTTGATGATACATTCTGTTTGTGGACTGCATCCATACATCGACTATTTGGTAATATTACTAACTCACACATTAATTCATGTTAAGACTGGACGTACAGTTTGCCTTTGTTCACCGCAGCAGAAGAAGGAAAGGCCGATGTTTAGTACTTCAAGATTGCAGTCCATAGTCTACCTACGTGTGCATGTTCTGGTGGTAGATTTCACGGTGCTTAGTAAGTGTGAATCAACGCCCGAACATGCACTGCGTGGTAGATAACCAGTTCCGTTGCTCTCTTCGTTCATCGTCAGATGTTGCATTCTGTTCGTGGACTACTGCTGTACATCGACTATTTGGTAATATAGTTTACGCACACGTTTATGCATGTTTAGCCAGGGTGTTCACATTGCCTTTGTTCACAGAAATAGGAGAAGGAGAGGTGGAAGAGGAGTACTTTGAGATTGCTGTCCATAGTCTACTTACGTGTGCTCGTTTTCGTGTTAATTTCACGGTGCTTAGTTAGTTTGATCGGGACCAGAACGTGCACGATGGGTAGATAACCTGTACTGTTGCTCTCTTCGTTCCTCGTCTGATGAATCATTTTGTTTCGGACTGCTGGTGTACATCGACTATTTGGTAATATAGTTTACGCACACGTTCATGCATGTTTAGCCAGGGTGTTCACATTCCCTTTGTTCACAGAAACAGGAGAAGGAGAGGTGGAAGAGGAGTACCTCGAGATTGGCAATTCATAGTCTACTTACGTGTGCTCGTTCTGGTGCTAGATTTCACGGTGCTTAGTTAGTTTGATCGGGACCAGAACGTGCACGATGGGTAGATAACCTGTACTGTTGCTCTCTTCGTTCCTCGTCTGATGAATCATTTTGTTTCGGACTGCTGGTGTACATCGACTATGTAGTATTATCGCTCACTCACGCGTTTATTCATGTTTAGGCTGGACGTTAATGTTGCCTTTGTTCACAGAAGCAGGAGAAGAAGAGGCCGAAGCGGAGTACTTCGAGATTGCTGTTTCTGGTCTACTTGCGTGTGCTCATTCTGGTGTTAGATTTCACAGTGCTTAGTAAGTTTGAATCAACGCTAGTACGTGCATGGGGTGGGAGATAACTAATACTGTGTCGCTCTACTCATATCGTCTGATGATACATTCTGCTTGTGGACTGCTACCGTACATTGATCATTTGGTATTATTGCTCACTCACAAGTTTATTCATTTTTACGCTGTGTGTTCATGTTGCCTTTGTTCACCGCAGCTGAAGATGGAGAGGCAGAAGCGGAGTACTTAGAGACTGGCTGTCTATAGTCTACTTACGTGTTCTATAGTTCTTGTGCTAGATTTCTTGGTACCCAGTAAGTGAATCAACGCCCAAACGTGCATGGCGTGATAGATATCCAGTACCGTTGCGCTCTTCGTTCATCTCGTTATTATAAATTTTGTTCGTGGACTGCTGGCGTACATCGACTATTTGGTAATATCGCTCACTCACACGTTTATTCATGTTTAGGCTGGACGTTGATGTTGCGTTTGTTTACAGATGCAGGAGAAGAAGAGGCTGAAACGAATTACTTCGAGATTGGCTTTCCATAGTCTACTTACGTGTGCTCGTTCTGGTGCTAGATTTCAAGGTGCTTAGTAAGTGTGAATCAACACCAGAACGGGCACGGTGTGGTAGATAACCAGTACCATTGCTCTTTTCGTTTGTCGTCTGATGAGTCATTTTGTTTGTGGACTGCAGGCGTCCATCGACTATTTAGCAATATCGCTCACTGACAAGTTCGTTCATGTTGCCTTTTTTCACAGAAGCTGAAGTAGAAGAGGTTGAAATGGAGTACTTCGAGATTTGCTGTCCATAGCCTACGCACGTGTGCTTGTTCTGGAGTTACATTTCACGGTACTCACATAGTGTGATCAGGAACAGAACGTGTAGGGCGTCGTCATTTTGCCGGGGATGGCGTGGTAGGCAACTCCGACGTAACCGTTGCTCCCTTTGTTCGTCTGATGATTCATTTTGTGTTCCGGCTGCTGGCATCGACCATCCGGTAATATGGCTTACTCACAGGGTTATTTATGTGCGGGCTGGATGTCCTTCCTCGTCTGTTCACAGAAGCTAAAGAAGAAGCCAAAACAGAGTGCTTTGAGACTGGCCAGTCCATAGTCTACTTACGTGTGCTCGTTCTGGTGCTAGATTTCATGGTGTTTAGTAAGTGTGAATCTGGACCAGAACGTGTACGGCGGCATCATTTGGCCGCAGACCGTGTGGTAGGCAACACTGACAGTACCGTTGCTGTCTTCGTTCATTGTCTGATAATCCATTCTGTTTGTGGACTGCTAGCGTACATGTACCATTTAGTAATATCGCTCATTTACATTTTCATTTGTGTTCGGATTGTGTTTACAGGCAACCTCTGTGCACAGAAGCAGCAAATGGTGAAGCTGAGGTAGAGTATTTCGAGCCTAGCAAATACATGTCAGTCACGTGCGCTCGTGCTCTTAATGAATTCCTTCGTGCCTCAGAAATTGAAAGAAATTACTAGCAGGAGCACAACGTTCTCATGCGTCCAACTTCCTTCGTTCATTGAGTAAATCGTTTTCCAGTAGATAAGAGATTGGCCATTGTGTGGTCGGTCGGTCCACAACAGGAAGGTCACAACTACATTGTTATATCATTTTGAATGTAACTGAGGTCGAATATATTGCTTGTAAACTGACCAGCAATAGTTGTTGGATCTTCATACAGTCAACACTGTCACACCTGCGTTAGTCGATGCATGTATTTAATCGTTCTGCCATCCTGGGTTGTGATAAAGTATATAAAATACGGTAAAATCTACGCTCCCACCCAGTTCCCTGTTTATGGTGGTAACACTTCCAGAAAGCAGGAGACAAATGTCGAGAAGCTCATCGTCTACCACGATCTCACTCACGTCTACACAGAAGACATGTTTACTGGAAACCATAGAACCAGAAAAAACGTTATTTTTGACACATTTTGATTTTTATCTCTGTTCAGTGGACCGTCACAGGAACATTTATTGGAAAGAATATGTAGGTATTAACTATTTGAAAACATCCTGTGAGTTTGGTGAAAATTGCTGAAGCCGTTTTGCCAAAAAGCGTTAAAAACCTATTTTTGTTTCAGGGGCCCATATCTCCGTTCACCGTATTTTCATGGAGATATGTATTAGGTAGAAAAGTTAGGTATTGATTAGTAGAAGATAATTTGAAAGTTTAATCAAAATCGTTAGAGCCGTTTTCGAGAAAAATGCGAAAAACCCTAGTTTTTGGTACATTTTCGTCCCCCACCCCCCTTCCCATCGGCGGAAATCGTCCATAACCTTATTTTGGTGTCTACAAAAAATAACGAGCAAAACAAAAAAAGAACCAGCTCAATCGGATCAGCCGTTCTCCCGCAAATTGAACTACGGACCACGCGCCGAAATTAGGTTTTTTAGATTCAGTAGGGTCTGAAACTTAGAGATCTGAAGAAAACCCAAATTTTTTTTTGGGCCGATTACTATACTTTCCTTCTCTCCAGGTAGCGGAAAGTAAAAATAACATTTATACGATATTTAGTCTTTGTTTAGTAATTTTGTGATGTGTCTACAGTAACGAGTGACGAAGTGAATGCTGGACGTTTACTTGCGCGTGCGATAGGGTCGGATCCCTCGCGTACGTTGTAAGTTACCACTGCTGCTCATAAGCAATGAAATCTTTGACGTATCTATTGAGCTACGTCTCTTACATCACTGCACCACTGCCAGAGTTCCCTTCTGTAATCCTAGCCACAGAGAGCAGCCGCCAAATCGGAAGGCTTATTGGGAATGAGCAAGGCGGTTCTCCCGTGTCACATCACCGCAGCTGTTGCTGAACAAATCCAAGACGTGACACAACAGCGTGGGTAACTTGTCGAGCAAGCTGGCGTTTAAGAGTGAAAAGCGATGAAGAGAAATGGTCCTCGGGACGAAACCGACGCTATATGCGTGCTTTAAATAATTGCTTCCTGACAGCCAACCTTCGCAAACCCTGCTCATTGCTAGTAAGTGTGTGAAAAAGTGTCTCTTACGAATTATCAAGTGTTGGCAACTTTGTCTTGAACGTAATCACGACATGCCATGCAACTGCAACCCTCAGGGACAGCTAATTCGAGCAAGATATCTCAAGGCTCCTCCAGTGGAAGCTCACGGGTTCGCTAATTGCAGAACCGGCATACGAGTAATACGCTGCAATAAATACAAAAGGGAACGAAGGAGATGTTGCACGCTTAGGCAAGCGTAGTAGACTGAAATTGGTCTTCCAGATTTGACTTGGTGGGCTGGGGACTGATGCGCTCCTGACGCAGTGATCTGGCGATAAGTTTCTGAATTTCGTTCCAGTTCACTTTATTTGCACAAGCGTCTGCCGCGTATTTCTCTATATTCTTTCAAAGTGAGGTCAAATATTGACGGCTACTCAACACCATGCCTGAAAGGACAGCCATGAGGCCTCTCGCGGGTTTCCTGTTTGTTTCGATTGTTCACCAAGACTATCAGGGTCTAGAAATACATCTTTGAGGCCGGATTGATCCATACCTTGGTGAGTGCAATTTGCAGTGGTCCTCGTTTCGTGATACAACTCTAACATTGTTTACCCTTCGGCTGTAGCTCGGACCCTCTGGGGATAATGGTTTCCCCCAGCAACAACGTGCGTCCGTAACTGTCGAAGCCCAGAATCCATCAAGTGTTAAAGTGTATAGATATTATTTAAATTTATAATGTAAGGAAACAACTGAAGAAGAAGAGGAATACTAGTTAATCCGATGTCTACCTACGTGTGTCCGTTCAGGCGTTCTGTTTAGCACGTTTAATGTGTTAACGAGCTCTGAGCGGACATATCGTGGTAGATAATATACTTCGCCGAGCTGATCACCCTACTCCTTCTTCGTCGCCTAATTCTGTGTCTTGCCCTCGTGATCATTAACATAACTGGCTTCTGGGTGGCAGCATCACGTCGTCACTGGTACCATTTCCTTCAGCGATGGAAGAGTATATCAGCAACAATCACGAGTAATGTGGTACGCACGGACGGTTTCAACTGGAAAGTATCGCAAACATCCTTTCGATTGGATACACTAGGCCTTTTTGCCTTATCATGAACTGTAGGTTTGTATACATCCCGCTGTTAGACATTTAGTGGTCTCAGAACCAAATTTGTTAGGAAAACTCATTTTGTACCTCATTTTGCTAATCATTTTAAAACATATATAATGCAAATATACCACAAATAATCATGCAACCTTATTATAGGATCACCGAGTGGGTTTGTAATGAATCAGAATCTACTCATAATAGATTATTGTTGCCACAAAGTTGTAACGATTATTCGATTTCTATTTTAGTAGTAAAAGTGGTAACGTACTGTGCTATTCACGAAGGTATGATGTGAAGTACAACTCCGTATCATTCATACCACTCCGAAATGTTTGTTAATGCTTTTAGTGTTCGTGGAAATCTTGTGAAGTTGGCTTCAGCGAGTTTGTTACGAAGTAATACCGATCCTACCTGGTTCTGGGTTAACTTACCAGGCGCAACCACGGGTTGTGGATAGTGGAACGGCCATGGCATTGTCCCCAGGGGCATGTCTGTGGCCAGCTGTGAATAAGGACAGCATGCTGACTGAATAAGCAGCCGCGAACAATGGGCAAAACCCAAGAGATCCTGAACAAAGGGCAAGCGGATCTACATTTTCTCAGACAGCCAGGCCGCCTTAAAGGCCATCGTAGCCCATAGTTTTAGGTCTAAGCTGGCACGGGAATGCCTCCATGCGCTCAAGCAGCTCGGCGCCCGTATCAGGCTCTCCCTCATTTGGGTGCCGGCTCACAGGGGGCATGAGGGCAATCAAAAGGCTGACCGTCTCGCGAAAAGGGGTACAGAATCCCTACCCATCGGGCCTGAACCACACGAGGGTCTGACGAAAAGTCACCTGAACCGTCTGGTTGCTCGATGGGAGATACAGGAAAATGGCGCCCATTGGCATCGCCAGCCACGACTAAGACTGGCGAAAAGGCTTGTCACGCCTTCCTGTCAAAGGGCGAAGGCGATGCTGACACTCTCTAGACAAGATCTGAGAGTACTGATAAGCTTCCTCACCGGGCACTGCCCACTCAGATATCACCTCAACAAGATGGGCATCTTAGAGGCGGTGGAATGCAGACTCTGCGGCGAGGAGGATGAGACAGCAGAGCATATCCTGTGTGAGTGCCCTGCCTTGGAAGCAAAACGCTTTGAATACTTCGGTCAGGGGACCACTGAACCCCAAACCGTAGTGGACTCTGCGGTGAAGGACATACTTGGCTTCCTAAGGGGGGCGGGTATGTACGACGCCTTCTACTAAGAAAGGGCCAGCGTCACAATAGGCCCATATGCGGCTGTAGTGACAAAGGGACTTGTCCCACACGCCCTCGGGTCAAAAAAAAAAAAACCGATCCTATTAATTCATTGAAACGTCTGTTTTCTATGTTCCAGCTCCATCTCAACGCACGGTGGCAGCCGGAGAGAAATACGAAGTGGATTTGAAGGCACGCAAATCTATTCTACTATGCTTTGCATGACTGAACAAACTTTTCTATTGAGAACAGTGGATGGAAAGTTTGCATGGGTGTGCACAGTATGGTAGATAATTCTCATCGCCTAATGAGTCGTTTCGACAAGTACTTATAGCGCTTCTATCTATATATTGGTAGTCCGCCAAGTTCATTCACTGTGTTCGTGGTATGATATTATGTCAAGCTATGTCTGTGGTAATATGGCTCGCGCACGTCTTTGTTGATTAGTTGACTGTTCCTGTAACCTCTGTTCACAGAAGCAGAGTTGGCTGTTCTCAAAATGATCTCATCAAATGTTGAAGAAAATACATGAACGAGCACGGCGTGGTACATGACAGTCACGTCCTGAGCGACAGTTGCAGGGAAACTTGGAGTTTTGAACGTTGAGATGTTCAACGAGCCTGAAAAAAAGGAGAATTCTAGGTCAGAAGAAACGGAAAGGCAGCATAGAAACTGGGAGCGTGGGCGCTCTTCTCGAACTTCGTTTCCTGCCAACGAATAACAAGCTTGACAAAACGTTTCCTCAGGAAGTTCCAACGACAGAATCTCCTCCATCAGACGAACGCCCACCGGCTGCGGACTATCCCATAAAACGAATTGACATCGGGACGGCCAACATGGCAATGAAGAAGAAGAAACGGGAGACTTCAAGACTGTGTCTACACACGTGTGTCCGTTCAGTGGTTCTGTCGCGGACGTTTAATGTCTGGGGAGCACCTGAATGGACATATCGTGGTAGATACTACTCCTCGCCGAGCTTCTGCGTTGCCTAATGACTGAATCATTCTGTTTCTTGCCTTCGCAATCATTTACAACACTGGCTTCTGTATGACAGCTGCTCTTCGTTGGCAGCATCATCTCGAAAGCAGTTGAGAATCGCCTAGGTACCATTTATATCAGTGACAAGCGTTGTGCGAAAATTGACTCCATTGGGGACAAATTATGTCATGTAACGATGAAACTCATGTATCATAGTGTAGACTCTTCAGACGTAAACTACATTTTTTGTATAAACCTCGCTGACACATGTTCAGTGGTCCCAAAACTAGTTTTGTAAGGGAAGCTCAATTTGTACATCACTTTCGAATCGTGATGGATCGATGCAACTCGTAATTTAATGTTGGTTTAACGCAAATAAGTCATTTTTTCTTGATTCACTTTTATTGAATATTTTCCATGTGATTGTGGCGACTAAGCAAGAAGCTATATCAAGTATATACCGATACCTCGTCATGAAAACGTTTCATTGTATATTAAGTCTATATCTGACTTCTGTTAAAATAAGTAGCAGGACAAGGAATCTGGAAGAGAACACTTGGAAACTGGCCAAACTTATGTCTACCTTCGTCTGGTGGTTCCATTGTGCACAAGCTGCTGGGGTGAACTGCAGTTGTGTGTGCTGGCTGGCGGATTGTCTTTTATTTCTGGCCTATAGTTGTTATCACATAATTAGTTAATGGGAATGTTTGATGTTGTTTTGCGTGTTCTAGGTCAACCTCAATCCATCGTTGTGGAAGATAAGGAATTCCATGAAGGTGACTAATCTACTTCCTACCGCTGTGTATGCTGACTCGTGACCATTTCCACTAACACATATTGAAGTTGGAAATGGCACTTGGACGTGCACATTGTGGTAGGTAACCCGCGCATTGCCAGTGCGCTCACTTCACCACCATCGTCTAACAAGCCACTTTGTGGACTGCTGTCTTATTTCGACCGCATGCTATAACGTGGCTGCTGCTCCTCATTGACTGCATCTTTGCGTTTCTGGTATGAGAATGTGATTGAAGAACTTGACGATAATAAATGTGAATATTGTGGCTTTTCCAATGTGAATGGACCAAAAACATCGTTGCGATAGAAAAGGACCAGACTCCTATTGTATTGTCACGGTTCGCATCTTTAATGGTATTCACGCTTCTAGTATGTACTGTTGTTTTGTATATATTTCGTTGTCACACCTGTAGCAGTCCAAGGGTCATATTTTTCAGGAAATTCAAACGTAATTTCTTCGATATCACAACAAAATTCATGAGTTCCATTGTTTCACGATCAGAAGAAAGGGTTTTTCTTACTGAATGCAACTTTCAGTATCTCATGGTACATATTTCCTTATTAATGTTACTCGTATATGTTACATTGCGTACTGTAAAGGGTGTGTTAGTGTATCGAACTCATATCACCCTGCAGTTCACCCTGGGGTCCAGAATATCGCTGACGTATTCCCTGCGTGTCGTATGAGTCGACTAAAAGGGACAGCCGGGTGGGCCCAGCCGGAATGACAACCTCACCTCTAAGAGGTCCCCGCAGGATTACATCCAACGAGGCTTAACTGTGGCTGGGCGTCACAGTGTACTCTGTCGCCGCACTGTGCTCACCCTGCAATTGGGGGTCCAGAATTCCACTGCCGTACTCCCTGCGTGTTCGTATGAGCAGGACTTAAAGGGACACAACCTACACTTCCTCCACATACATGACATACTGGGAACCCCCTACCTTGAGCTGGGATCGCAGAACACACCCCCCGCAGGAAGGGGGACAGAATTCTCCTGCTGTATCCTCTGCGTGGCCGTAAAAGCCGGCCTTAAAGGGGCTTAAAGCTCACGACACTGACATAAACCAAATATTCCAGATACAAACAACACTGCAACAGCTGACGTGGCGGAACACATTGACTTACAACACTCATAATGAGCAAAAGACAGTCCTGGGAGTAGCTCACTAACACCTACGAGCGATCCACTATATAGGTGCGGTCTTCAGAATGAGGAGTGGGAAAAACCAGCTGGACTGGCAGCTGCGGCGCATGTGGAGGCTTCCCTTTGACCCTCAATGGACCAGCAAAAGGGGCTAGAATCAATATGCCTGAGGGGGAGCTTCCAGGACACTGCTTCGTGCACCTCTCGCTCATACCACTAACACACACAACTGATGAACTCACAAGGGTACACTACATCAGTCTGCTTCTTTAATTCCCCATAAATTCAAAACATCAGCAGGTAATAAAAACGCCACCTGCGCCTCTTCCTCGGGCTCGCCAAGCTCGACCCCTCCCTCTTCAGACGATGAGCAACCTACTCATCATCCAAACAAACAGGGGCGGAAAGAACCAGGCAAACTGCCTTCATCTCCCCCTTCCCCTCCTAGTATCCCGGCAACCTGGCTACTACAAGCAGTAGACACCCCGTGGATCCTAATCTGTAGGACATGGAACAAATTTGTACCTATGTCCAAATTAATCATGGCCAGCTGGTACGAATGAGGGTCAATGCGACGGGACGAATGCGTGGCCTCGTCACCAGCTGCCTCTGCAAAATATCGAAGCTGGCTATCAAAGCTATTGCCCCCTCCAATGACATCGCCCCCTGCCACTACCCCCCTGCGGGAAACTGTGGCGGCTGTCGTGAGGGAAGAGCTGCGTAGGGCAATAGCCCAACAGCCAGTGCCGCCAGCCCCCCAAGCTCAAGGAGCTCCTACGAGCCAGATTACCTAACCTAATAGTGCAAGCTGCCAGACCGAAAGAGGCGGACAGCAAAGTGGGCATATTTACAACAGCACTGCACTCTGCTGGGCTCTCTGTACTTGGGCATCAGAAGCACAGGGCAATCTAAGTCCCATGGTGGACTGACGAACTAAATCCCATCAAGCAAGGTGTAAACAGAGCCAGAAGGATGTACCAACACACTCGTGCCCCTGATGCTAGAGTCACACTCAGGATTGCCTTCATCCAAGAGAAGAAGGCCTTCCACCGCGCTATCAAGCGAGCCAAATGGCAAGGCTGGCGGAATTTCGTGGAAGCCGAAAGCTCTGAGAACCCCTGGGCAGACATTACAAGTCCTCTATTGGGAAAGCAAACGTAGAGCAGGTTTTAGCTGCGATGCAGAATGAGTCAAGCGGGGCCGGCAGCATCGAAAGTTCACTGGAAACACTCCTTGAGAAGGCGTTCCCTGATGACCAAGTGACTCGAGACACTGAAGCCCAGAGGGCAGCAAGGGAGCTGATCATGGACCCTTCGAACGAGCTCGACATCCCATTGTGGACAACAGGCGATCTCGGTAGGGCCCTTGCGACAGTCAATATTTCAAGTGAGCTGGAGCACTTCCATGAACGTCTTTCAAGATGTCAGGTTGAGCCACACCACTTGGCGAGCCAGTTCATCACCGGACATTATTATTTCTGGCCTATAGTTGTTATGACATCAATGGTTAATGGAAATGTTTGGCGTTGTTTTTCATGTTCTAGATCCACCGCATCTCAACGTTGGAGAAGATGAGGAATTTCGTGAAGGTTAATTTATTTCCTACTACTGTGTGCGCACCCTCGTGACCATTTCCATTAACGCATAATGACGTTGGAAGTATCACTAGGATGTGCACATTGTGGTAGGTAACCCTCACATTGCCGATGCACTGACTTCACCACCATCGTCTAACGAGCCATTTTGTGGACTGCTGTCTTATTTCAACCGCGTGCTACAATGTGGCTGCTACTCCTCCATTCATGTTTGGTGTTCCCCATCGTATAGGCGTCTTAACTGCCGATCAATTTGAAACATATGTATAATTCAAATATATTAGGAAACGCGTCCATCATCATGCAACCTATTTGTAGGTTCATCGATCCCACTAAATTATTTAATAATCAATCGAACCGACTCATAATTGATGTTGTTGTTGCCAAATGCTTCTAAAGGTTCTTCGATTAATGTATAAGAAGTTTGAGCCGTAGTATACTCTGACATTTGCCTTGAAGTAATGTGCAGCACTACTACCTGTCACTCATCACACGTTTATGAAATGTTTGTTCATGGTTAGAGTGTTCCGGTTAAACTTCACTTCGCAATAGCGGCAGAAATGGAATATGAAGTAGACAATCCAATGGCTAGCCTGTTGCCTACCCACGTGTGCTCAATCTTGATGGGATCTCTATCACAAGATGAGTGATCCTTCGAAAACGAGCCCAGCGTGGTGGGCAATCCTCACGAAGAAGATGATTTGAGGATTCGCTAATCCATCGTCTACTCCCGTATGCTTGTTCATGATGGGAATGTGTTGATTGTAAATAGCCCCTCTTGAACGGGCAAAGGGTGGTAGATAGTATTCATCAACGAGATGTGTCACTTTCCCTCGATCGTCTAACGAGTCACTCTGTTCGTGGACTGCAGTCTCCTTTCGATCGCATGCTACAATGAGGCTCCTACTCCCCCATTGACTGCATTTTCTCGTCACTGGTATGTTGAATTGATGGAAGAACTTGACGGTATTGATTGTGAGTATTGTGAAACGTTAAAGGAACGAATACATTCATCCCATTGAAAATGATGAAGCTCATGTTGTATTGTCACGATTCGTATATTTTATTATGTTCTGTTTTGTATATACCTTCCTGTCAGACCTGCAGCGATCGAAGGGTGATATTTGTTGGGAAATTCACACAAATGTATTCTTTCGTCGATGTAACAAGTAGGATGAACGGGGTTTTTCGTTGTAATTGTAACTTTCAATACGTCATACTGCATGTTTTGTAAGTAATATTACATATGTTACATCACATATTGTGGCACATGTGTTAGTGTTTCTGTGCGGTTTATACATGGAGGATCTTACAGCTCTGCGTTTAACCTGTTGTCATATTTATTGATTGTATTGAGTGTTATCACCAATAGCTCTCTTTGGGCTGCAGCTTCTCGTTGGCTGCATCTTGACGTCGCTGGTAGAGGATCGTGTTCATATCATTTGTGTGAGAGATAGAAAAATGAGGAAGTATAAATAGTGAATATGGTGAAAACCTCAGCGGAATGGGATCTTGTTGCATTGTCAGGCAAAACACATTCTCAGATAATATGCTTTTACCATGACCCGTAGGTTCGTAGAAATCTTGTGAAGTGGCCTTCAGAGAGTTTGTCAGGAAGTGATACCTATCATAACAATTCTTGATTCGTCTCTTAGTGCTTTCCATGTTCCAGATCTACCTCAACCCACGATAGCACACGGAGAGAAATACGCAGTGGATTTGAAGGCACGCCAATCTATTTTACTATGCTGTGTCCGTCCAAGCGAGCTTACATACTGAGTACAATGAGTCGTGAACTCGTTTGGACGTGCTCAGTGTGGTACGTACTTCTCACAGTGGAGAGATGTACACTTCTCATCATCACCTAATGAGTCCCTTCGGACTCAGCTGCTGATGACGTCTTCTAATGACACATTCTGTTTCTTGCCTTCGCACCACGTGTCACTCAACTTGCTTGTCTTCATCCGCAGCATCTTCTCGTCTGTGGTAAGGAATCGCCCAGGTACCATTTGTATCAACGAGTGTATCGGTAACAATGTTGAGTAATGTGGAATTCGCGGGCGGTTTTAACATGAAAAAAGTGCAAAAATTATTTCAATTGAAAACCAATGGCCTCTTGTTGTGAAATCACGAAAATCTTGTATTATAGTGTTAACTCATCAGACATGAACTGTAGTTTTGTGTAGATCTCGCTGTCAGACGAAGAAGAAGAAACGGGACTCTTAAAGACTGGTCAACGCCATGTCTACGTACGTGTGTCCGTTCAGTGATTTTGTCGAGCACGTTTAACGTCAACAGAGCACTAGAACGGACATATCGTGGTGGATAATAATCTTCGCCGAGCTGATCAGCCTACTTCTTCCGCGTCGCCTAATGACTCATTCTGTGTTTTGCGTTCGTCATTCACGTCACTGGCTGCAGGACGGCTGCTGGTCTTTATTGGCAGCATCACGTCGTCAGTATCAGTATTTTTCTAAGTGACCGAAGATACTGTATCTTTGTATAGACCTCGCTGCCAGACGTTCAGTGGTCTCTTAACTGTTTTTGTTAGGAAAGCTTAATTTGTACATCACATTCATGTTAGTTTTCCTCCATCGTCCAGGGTTCTTAACTGCCTACCATTTGAACATGTATGGAATGGAAATGTACCAGGAAACGCATCGATCATCGTGCTACCTAATTGTTGGTTTATCGATCCCTTTAAATGAATTAATTTGAACCGACTCATAATGTCCGCGTGTTTATACGCTGCTGGAATGGACCGTGTTTGTTGGGTTCCTTTCAGTAGTGATATTATTAAGACCGATGCAACTTAATACATTGTGCAGGACCTGCTATACAGTTGTGAAGTAAAATACGTACTACGAAGCATCATAATACATTGCCTAGCACCCGTCTATCCAGGTCACCTGTCACTGGGCGGGCCTGAATGACACACAGTGTGACTAGGTGGAATGACAATCTCCCCTCCAAGCCCGTCCCTCATGTAATCCTACTGACTAGGCCTTGAAACTGCCATAACACATTGTTCTCCGTGCAGTTTGGGGTCCATAATCCCACAGCCGATTTCCCTGTGGGCTCGCAGGAGGCCGATTTAATGGCACACAATTTACACTTACGTCACATACGTAACGGACTGTGGAACCCCCTTCTTTGAAGTGTGACTGCAGAACACGCCCTCATCAGAATTGGGAACGATTTCGCTTGCTGTTTCCCCTGGCTGGGCATAATAGCTCACCTCAATAGGGCTCAATGCTCAGGACACTGACATAACAACGTATGGCAGATACAAAACAATCCCGACATTTGCAGAACAACTCATCAACTCGAAATCACACCTAATGACTGAGAGACTGTCCTGGATGGAGCAAGCTAACAGCTTCTGGCAATCATCTATGTGGGTGCAGCCTATGGAATGGGGAGGGGTAAAAACGATTTGAGCGTTCCTGGGGCGGCTAATAGTGTGAGTCGTGTACACCACACAACCAGTAGTGGAGGGCTACTCTGCCCCAGTAGTCCCTTGGCGGTGACCAGCCTGGCATCAGTGGTGTGTGTGGGCGCCTTACCTCGACCCGCAACAGATCAGGTGGTGTTCCTATGAACTGTCGTGAACTGTACGAACTTTAATACTGTCGTAATGTGGATTAGTTCTCAATTTTTTGGTTTTGTGTTTGTCGGTGCTGAACCGGTCTGAATAGTGAGAGTTGTCTACAAAGGTGTTTGCGTTCAAGGCGAGTGAATCACATATCATACGAACCTCTGGAACGCTAACACGTTGGAAGACAGTTCATCCGACAGTATCGATATCTTGTTCAGGCTCTCGTTTGGTTGCTTAAACGAGCACACGGTAGCCTGTTCCTTGCCATCCAGAGAGTAATAGAACTCTCGCCACTTGTTTCAATGTGGAAATGGCGGAAACCTTTCAGGGGGTGACTTGGAGACTTGGCAAACTTATGTTTATCCACGTCTGGTGGTTCCATTGTGCACAAGTGCCAAGGGGTGAACTGCAGTTGTGTTTATTATTGGCTGGCATATTGTCTATTATTTCTGGCCTATAGTTGTTATGACATCAATGGTTAATGGAAATGTTTGATGTGGTTTTTCATGTTCTAGATCCACCGCATCTCAACTTTGGAGAAAATAAGGAATTCCGTGAAGGTTAATCTATTTCCTACTACTGTGTGCACACCCTCGTGACCATTTCCATTAACGCATAATGACGTTGGAATTATCAATTGGATGTGCATATTGTGGTAGGTAACACTCACATTGCCGATGCACTGACTTCACCACCATCGTCTAACGAGCCATTTTGTGGACGGCTGTCTTATTTCAACCGCGTGCTACAATGTGGCTGCCACTCCTCACTGACTGCATCTTCAAGTTCCTGGTGTGTGAATGTGATGGAATAACTTACGGTAATGATGGTCAGGGTTGTGGCTCATCGCTTCTTCAATGTGAATGGAGGGAAAACATCGTTGCGATTGAAAAGGACCAGACTCCTTTTGTATTGTCACGGTTCGCATCTTTAATGGTATTCACGCTTCTAGTATGTACTGGTTCAAACGAAGGTTTTCATTCAGCGATAACACAACTAAATACGTGGGTCATGGGTGAGTTCCGCCAGTTGGAAAAATAACTAAAGTGAACGTACCTGTTTGGTGAGTCCGTCTTGGTTGGCTAGTGAGATACTGTGGCCGAGCGCTTTCCATTTTAAGACATCATCGTCTGAACAGAAAGGTGAACGGAATTCTAAATCTTTTTTCTAGGGGTTGGTCTATAAATCCGTCAGTTGGTTGTTTTTGTCTGTGAAGTGGGATCATATGGTGTCGCATTATGTTTTTATCTGTTCATTCATGATCCATCCATTGTTAGGAAAGCTTATTTTGCACATATAACTTTCATGTTTGGTTTTCTGCAGCGTTTTGGCGTCTTAATTGCTGATCAATTTGAAACATATGTATAATTCAAATATATTAGGAAACGCGGCCATCATCATGCAACCTATTTGTAGGTTCATGGATCCCACTAAATTATTTAATAATCAATCGAACCGACTCATAATTGATTGTAGTTGCCAAATGCTTCTAAAGGTTCTTCGATTAATGTATAAGAAGTTCCAGCGGTAATTCACTCGGCCATTTGCTCTGTTGTGTAGTGGAGTACTACTACATGTCAGTCGTAACACTTGATTGAGATGTTTGTTGATGCATTGAGTGTTCCAGCTCCACCTCAGTTCAAAATAACAGCAAAAAAGGAATGTGAATGAGACGATCTGGGCGCTAGCTTATTGTCCGCCATTTTGTGGATGTGAATTCATGTTTCCTTGCCCATAATAAAGCAAAGTACCTCCCATGGACCGGAACAGTGTGGTATATAATCCTCACTAGGAAATGTGTTCACGGAATCATCATCGTTAACTTATTTCTTGCTTCCTAACGCGATTTTATTAACTCAACCTCTGTACCTATAGAATGACCTTTCGCTGATTGTGAGACTGCCAGGATGATCTCCGCTCCGAGTAGCAGTTAGCAATGGAATTGACCTGGAAGATCCTATGTTCGGTCTTGCTGGGATGTCCATCGCGTTATTAGTGATCCCTCAAGAACGACCACAGCGTGGTGGACAATTGTCACAAATGCTACGCGTCCTATTGTTCTTCAACATCTAATGACTCATTTTGTTTCTCGCTTTCCGAATTACTCACATCACTGGCCACTGAGTTGCTTCTCATCAGACGTATCCTGGTGTCACTGGCAGAGTGTCACCTGTGATGAAATAAGTCGACAGTATTCAGTTCTAATGCGATAGTAACGAAATCTCCCATTGCAATTGGAAATGACTACAGGTTAGACAGTCGCGGAACGTATTGAACAGCTGTGTGCATAATTCTGGAATCTACCACAGTTGTATTTGTATCTTACTATTCTGTCTACAGATTCAGAGTTTCTGTCTACAGAGTTTGGAATAGTTTTAATGTAGTCCAATTTATCATTATTACAGTCAAGAGAGGAAAATTCTATTATGGGTTATCGTGCAATCACAACGCACGTTTATGTCTATCACGAAGTGGCTTCTGACGAAACGAGGGAATTCGTAGTAAATGATGGTGGCGAACAAGATGCCTGATATAATAGTACGGTTTATTAGCAGTTATAGTGGTTCCTTTACTGTATCATTTATCCTCTCAGTGGTGAGACGTAAAGGTGTGCATGTAATAAAACTGGTCGAACAACTATTTTCAGAGCAAGCAACATCCGAAAAAGAAGATTTGGGGATTCGCTCATTCATTGTCTATTAACGTGTGTTTGTTCTTTATGGGAATGTTGATTGTGAATACACCGTGAGGAACGCACATACGGTGGTAGATAATCCTCAGCAAGGAGATGTGTCACTCTCCATCGTCAAATGACTCGGTCTGCTTCTCGTCTTCCAAGCTATTCTCATCACTGGCTGCTGAGTGGCTGCTGTTTTTCAACGCCCGCATCTTGAATCGCATGAGTGTCGTTACCATCAGTGATAAGAAATCGTCACTACACGGATAACTTTAGCGTTTTTGAGGTGAAATCTTCGGTTACAATTGGAAACGACAGGGATATTGTTACGAGAATAGCACAACAGTTGCCCAGGGGTATATATACTTCTGGCAAGTACTTTGATCTTGCGTTTTAATCCTCAGAAACTGAGTAGTTATTTCAAACTTGCTAATCTTTAATGCGGCCATGAAACGTAACTCGCCAATTCGCCCCGTAAACGCATGTGTCATCGTGCAACCTAGTTATAGTATCGAGCCGATTCTTATTTGATTGTTTTTGCCAAAAGCTTGTAACGGTTCTTCGATTAATGTATTAGCAGTTTGAGTGGTAATATACAGTACCATTTTCCATGCTGTAATGCGCAGTACTACTAAGTGTCAGTCATCACGTTCGTATGAAATGTTTTATTTTGCTTTGTAGGTTCTAGCTCCACCTCATTTCACGGTTGTAGAAGATGAGGAATTCGATGAAGGTGGCTATTAGACTTCATCTTTTACAGAATTGCAGTGTAAATATATGCGGACCAAATTACTTTTGCCAATGATATGCTTGGGAGGAGTGGTATATAAATTGTCAAGATGCACAAGAAAACACTTATTTCAAATATGAAGTCCCGAATATAGAGGGTCGGAACGTTTCTAATGAGGCCCCGAAAAGTGTTTGTCAAGATCATTAGTCAATTAACGGTTTGTAAGTAGCCGTTTGAAGTTATTCAAGTGATATCAGGAAGCGTCGTTTATTGATTCGCTCGAGAGCTTTGGGGGCAATCAATCAACTGGACGGTAAAACGATCGGTAGACGAAGAGCAGAGGTTGAAGCTTCAATGGTTAATCTGATGGCACGCGATACAAGCAAATATCGCTGCGCCACGTTCTCCGTTTATCCAACGGCTCGCCTCCCTGTTACATCAAATCATCTCAATATTGATGTCATATGGAAACACTTACGTCTAGGGCCGTCGTCCTCAGCGGGTTATATAATTGACTTGCCGAGGAATCGGCATCAGAGCCAGAAACCAGGGACGGAGCAGCCTCTCTCGCTCGCTATTAGTGGTTATTGGCTGTGGACCCTAGTTTAGGAGCCCTTCACGATCGTTTACCTTCTGTTACGTTGATTGAGCTAAACGGCTGCTTTGATTATCCTTCCAAGGCCTTCACGCGCTAACGTCTCCGACCTCGTTAATTAACGCGGATCGTCGCAAATAAACGTCCTCCTGAGCTTCCTCTTCTTCTTTGTGCTCATTAACCAATTAATCAGTTATAATTGGTCCAACTAAGAGGGGAATGAACGTGAGCTCGCGAAACATTTCCACGCTTATACGCTCGACGCTTTGGAATTAATAAACGTTTTACGCGTGAGAAGCTCAGGAATTATATTACTTTCCTCTACCGAAGGAACGTATAGTGATCGTGTCAAAAGGTTGTTTTTCTTAATATCTCTACGTTTTGAGGTCTACTGAGTCCAAAAAATCGAATCCCCGCGCGTGGTCCGTGCACGTGTCTGTAGTGTAATTTGCGGGAGAACAGCTGAACCGATTGAGCTGGTTCTTTTTTCTTTTTGTTCGTTATCTTCTGTAGACACGAGAATGAGGTTATGGGCCATTGATGTGAAAGGGGGGTGGGGACCAAAATGTACCAAGAACTAAGGTTATTCGGATTTTTTCTCGAAAATGGCTCTAACGATGTTGATTATACCTTCAAAATATCTTCTAATAATTAATACCTAACTTTTCTTCCCTACGAATATCTCCACTAAAATACGACGAACGGAGGTATAAGGTAGCGGTGCCAGTAGATGGCCATGCACCAGTAGTTGGCCACTTTCCCTAAAAATGCTTATAAGAAGAGTTTTATTCAAGATTATTTCCGCATTGTTAGCTTATAGGCATATGTGATCACTTGAGAAACTACCAAAATAGACGCCGTCATGTTAGTAGCCATGGCATTTAAGATGGCGAATATTTACTTTTGAAGCGGTTGTCGTCTGAGAAAACAAAGTAATTTCTTAAGTAATTTGTTTAGCAAAGTGGTCTAGCATTCGATAGATTTTGGTGTCAAATCATGCTATTATGTTTGAATTATTTGATTTAGGATTTAGTGGGTTGGGCAGCATTTGTTTTAACAATTAAAAATGCATTTTTGTTTACTTTGTGGTTTGTAGGGGGTGGCCCATTACTAGCATCTGTTGGTCAAAATAATTTAATGATTAAAGAAATTGGGTTGTGTCCGCCAGTAGGCAAATACTAAAGTTAACGTACCTGTTAGGTGAGTCCGTCTCCTCTGGCTTGTGAGTTACTGTGGGCAAGCGCTTTCGATGTAAAGACATCATCGTCTGGCCGTTTAGTCAGTACTGGAGTCAGTCAGTTGGTCGTGGTCTTTAATGGCCCACAGTAACTCACAAGCCAGAGGAGACGGACTCACCTAACAGGTACGTTAACTTTAGTATTTGCCTACTGGCGGACACAACCCAATTTCTTTAATACCTAACACAGCCAGTCCGGCTAAGGTACTACTAACAAGACTGACCAACAAGACCTCTCCCCGCCCCTTCCCCAACGCTCCATCACTCCCTTCACCTTTCTCTTTGTATATAAAGACCACGACCAACTGACTGACTCCAGTACTGACTAAACGGCCAGACGATGATGTCTTTACATCGAAAGCGCTTGCCCACAGTAACTCACAAGCCAGAGGAGACGGACTCACCTAACAGGTACGTTAACTTTAGTAATTTAATGATTGCCCGGACGGGCAACTACTAAGTATTTTCTATTTCAAGTTTATTTTGCTCTATTATTTTTTATTTAACTAGAAAACATAATAAAATTAAAATGCATTAACATTTTTTGGGTTTTATTTTTAATTTTCAGTAATGAGCCGGGGGGGGGGGGCAACTACTGACTATTATTTCGGCCAATTACTAATTCTGTCAATTCGATTTCACATTCGATCATCTACAAGCACTGTACCTAGCCCCTTTAAAAAGCACTTTTTTTATGTACCGACGGTGGTGAGCAAAGATAAAAAAAGGAAGCCTAAGGAAAAATTGCCCGCCCTGTCTTTTGGAGAAGATTACGCGACATACGTGAAACGGAAAATGGAAGAGAAGGAGAATCTCGCCAAGCTAAAGTTAGAGCGAGCTAACGAAAGGAAACGGAAGAAGGCGGAAAAAGATGCACTAATGGAACAGAAGAAATTGGAAAGAGAAGATCCAAAGCGCGGCAAGTCTCAAGACATCCAAGCCAAAAAAACCAGAATAAAACTATCTTATTCTTCGGATTCTTCTGACTCAAGTGTTAAAGTCTCATCGGCAGAAAGCGACATCGACGATGAAGAAACGGATGAGGATGATAGTGACAGCAAACTCATCCATCCGAAAAAAGTGAGCGAATTCGTCATCGTTCGGTACGACGGCGGGTTCTATCCCGGCGTAGTTGTTAAGGCGTTTCCATTTGTTGCTTCAATTTCTGCCATGGCGAGAGTGGGGAGGCTGTGGAAATGGCCAGTCCGGCCCGACGTTTGTGAATACGAGTGGGAAAACGTCGTCTCTAGCATAAAGGAGCTTCAGAAAACAAGCAAATCGCGAGATCTCTTTAATGTGCCTGAAATGGAACACTTTCAAGACTGAATCTTTTCTAAATAAATAAATTTCTTATGAAGCATTCTATAAGGCTTATTTTTAGTTCGGGCACAGAATAAAGCATTGAAACAGGGTGGGCAACTACTAGTAAAATAGTGGCCATCTACTGATTTTTCATTTATCTCAAGTGGCCATCTACTAGATTTGTCATTATTGTAAAAAAAATTTTTTTTTCTTCTTGAATTTTTGAAACTGTAGTAATCTGTTGATTGATCTTACAAAAGTCGAGTTTAACCTATGGCAAAACGCCTTCACCCAGTGACTAGACTGATTGACAACACAGACAGTGTTTAAAAACAGAAACTACTGCGTTAAATGGCCATCTACTAGTACTGCTACCTTAAGCCTGAAAATCAAAAATAGGTTTGTCACACTTTTTGGCCAATCGGCTTCAACAATTTTCACCACATTCACAGAATGTTTTCAAATAGTCAACGCCTATATTTTGTTCTGAATAAATGTTTGTCTGAGAGTCCATTGAGCAGAGATAAAAATCAAAATGTGTCAGAAATAATTGATAGTTGTTTCATTGAACATTTTTGTAAATCCCCGAGTAATCGAGCCACTGGATTTCACCAATCTTACAGAGTGTCTTTTAGCAACCTTGTTTGTGCTCTGGGCCTGCCGTTTGACGTTGGCTATAACCCCGTGGAGCTTACCCGCTTCAGAAACTAATATGTGATGGGTGTATGAAGAGCAACCGGATACAACTAAAAAGGGCGACAGGGGATTTCAAGAGTATATTAACAATTAACGGTTGGGGAAACACAAAATGAAAAAAAAAAAAAAAAAATGATGTGGTACTTGTATAAATCCAACTCGAAATCACGAGTTGGGGAACGGTGAGAGAGCGCGCAAAATCGTTCAAACCCGTTCCGGTGTCTTCCCTGTTGGATGATCGGGAGTCGCTGTCCAACACGTCTGGATGGTGGTGAGATTCCGAACGAGAGGAGATGAGTGGCGTATAAGATGCAGTAAACGATGCAAAACAAGACGGTTAAATAAGTTCGGTGACGAAAAAGAAACGGCACACACGAGGTCGCAAAAAGAAAGTTGATTGTAGATGATGATGAATAACGATAGAGGAAAAATATAATAATAAAAACGGAAGAGGTTACGACCTCCTTCCCTCCAGTGGTGGGCGGTAGTTGCTGCTGGGAACAGCGCTGTTGGTCAGATTTAAGAACAGTAGTGTGCTGGAATTTCTGCTGCTCTGTTGGCATAACTGTTGATAACTGATAATGGGAAGTAAACAATAAATAGCAGTATCGGGAAAGTGTGGTGTGGTGGATGTGAAATGGGAAGTAGTGCTGTTGATTAATGGTTAAAGGGATGGTCTGGTTTGGCCGCATGAAAAATCGGAGTTGGCGATTTGAGTTCCTAACAAACCTATACACCTATTTCTGTATCTATCTGTTGAACGGAGGTATAAGCCATAACCACTCGAAGAACGAGTTTTGTCTAATACGAATTCATCGGGTTCCCGATTTTTTTCAAAAACGGGTGTAAGGATTTCGATGAAACTTAGAGTACCCTCAACTAACTGCTATCTCCATTTCGTTGTCCATAAATGTTCCTGAGGAAATTCTTTCAACGAAGATGTACTGCCCGTATATGTAGCAGGTCGTCGAATTGACGAGGATTGCGGAAAGTTGTGTGTTGCTACGCATCAGATATTTTCTTCTTAATTTAATTCGATTATAGCTAACAACTCGCACCTACCACTTTTGTATGTTTCCAAGAACTCTGGCTGAAGTATTACATTCCATGATAGTAGCAACGAGCAAACTGCCCCTTAACTGATTCGATAGGATTGCCTTGCTATCACAGGGCTAGGGTGGGAAACACGACATATCCTCCCTCCACATATGCATTCAGAGAACCGCATACCTGGGAGCTGGAAGGCTTCTGCAGACGAGTAATATTTCCAACGGGGCTGAGGCAAGCCTCCAAGGAACGATTAGGCAGTTGAAATTAAAAGAGGGAGCAGTCATTGCTACTGACGTTATGCTGGAGCGGAAGAACTTTCACTTGTCAATCAGCGCCACAAATCACAAAGGTGGGAGAGAGGGCCGTTCCAGACTGAGTTGGGTGAAATAGTACACGGACGGTTCTGTGATGGGGCTGGGGGGGGGGGGCAGAGCTGGGCTGTTGGGAGAATACGTCACGACATATGAAGCGGAAATTCTAGCCATAATCATCTGGGCTGAAGAGATCCTCATAAAAATACTCAAGGGTAAGCGGATCTACATATTCTTGAACAGGCTGCCTTAAAGGCTGTAGCGGCCTACACTTTCAGATCCAGACTGACTGTCTTGCGACAAGGGGCACAGAACCCTTACCCATATGGCCTCAGCCCCCAAATAGGAACGACGAAAAGTCACCTGAATTGAGCGGATGGAAGACATAGGAAAACTAAGACAGACGAAAAGGCTTATCATGCCTTTCTGTTCAGACAGGATCTGACAGTCCTTACTAGCTTCCTTACCAGACATTGGACACTGCCCACTTAAATATCATCACCTAAACAAGACGGGGCATCTCAGAGGCAGTTGAGTAAACGAAACGGCGGAGCACAATATTTTTCGAACGCCAAACCATAGCGGTGTCCGCGACGAAGGACATACTCGGCTTCCTAAAAGGGGCTGGTACAACAGCCCCATATATGGGCGCAGTGACAAAGGGACTCAGTACTGCATGCCCTCGGGTCGAAAGAAAAAAAAAGTTGAAAAACCCTGCAAATTATTACACAATGGTTTATTATTCCCGTGAACAGCTTGACCTAGTATTACTGCTCCGAGACCCATCCCATTCAATTCAGCGTCGAATACTAGTAAACCATACGAAAAATGACCTGGCTACAATGGAACTACGGAAACTAAATATTCCCCCAGCGCCAGGTGCCCGTAAACGGGGGCTTCCAGCGAACCCGTTGCGAGTCGAGCGGGCGGGTGATTGAGTTTGATATGACGGGAGGGAGGGAGTGAGGGAGTACTAACGACGAAACGTTGACTTCCGCTGTAGTTCCCGCATTATACTGCGTTTCGTTAATTTTTTTAACCATTTTTGCCCATAGCAACCATGGCCTTCGTCCGATCGGATTGCCGAGATGGCGGGCACAACTATATACCAAATGGGATTTTTGTGCGAAAGAACGAATTTTTTAGACCACGTTAAAGGCATAAAACGGCTCGGACGGGGGACGGGGGATGGCGGACGGCGGACGGCGGACGGACATTGCAGATTTGGAATCCCCATGTCTTGAAATGTAAAGTATCAAATTTTGAGGGGGGGTTGTAAATATTTTCCGTGACCGAAAACATAGGGTTATTATTCAGAATGAATAATAAACCGAAAAGGAAGCTTATAGTTGGAAAGAATTTAACGTGCGTCTGCACATACTTCTTTCTTTACTATTTTATTCGTCCATTCATTCAATAACTGTTCAGTTACTTATTGGCGTGAGTGTATTTGAAAACGTTAAAGTGTTTAGTTGAAGAATGCTTTGACATTTATTTGGTTTCATGAATGTTTCGAAAATTCGCGCACTACCTAGTTCTTATAGAGAGTATCGCTCACATAAATACGTGAATACGAATTGTGTGAAACACACCTAACGCAGAACGTCTAGAGTCGGTGGCAGTTGTGGATATTTTTGGTCTTTACGACAGAATTCACTGTCAGCTCTGCGTGATGGAAGCAACGTCACGTAAGTAAATCTGTACTTCAATCACGGCCTAGTACTAGTGAACGGCAACGAGTCGCTCGCGTTGAGATTCACTTTCTTCCAGCAATTCACCGCTCCGTTCGCGTTATTATCGATAAGTCGGTATTTGGAAACGTCGAACGCGGCTAATGGGACGTGTTAATCCGTCGGTTGGTTTTCAAGGGCGAATGCTTTCGTACGAAAATGCAATTATTCCCGAGAATATTTAGTGGAAGCTCCTCCGAAAGCTTCATCAGTTAACGCGATCAACGAATTCGGGGAACGAAACAATATTTTGGGCTCAACGAATCCATCAACTTAATGCAACAGACGAAGTAAGCTACGATTTGTGCCAACAGTTTAATTGAAGCCGATTTCGAGGGGGGGGGGGGGGGGAACTTCACAGTCGGGCATTAGCCTCCGATAAACCAACTAGTCCGATATTTTATCACACTTACAGATATAACATTTAATCACGTCTTTGATTGTGCACCGAAATAATCCATTAATTGTTTGGAGCTCGCTAATGGCGAAGGAACAGGCCGCAAACCCGCTTCCCTTTCATCAATGTCATTCGCAATATTAAAGCCGCTCAAAAAGACCCCCCCCCCCTTACCATTGCTCCTCTTACCCCGCGGACCACCGCCGCTCTCATCATTCCAACCAAACTTCAAATGCCGGTTAATTAAAGCTAATTTAATTCAATCGCGTTCGGCTCAGTGAAGAAAACTATTGAATTTCCCGACGGTTTCTCGCTAATTTCATTCGCTCGCTCGTTCGTGAAAATCTGGGAAGCGCCGAATGGAAAACACCGATAAACCAAAAATGCTTCGTTCTCGATACGGAGAATGCGGATCCTTAATATTTGACTGAAGGGAGCCTCTTTGACTAATTTCTTTGAAGATGCGTTCTTCGGTATTGTCTCACGAGCGACCCGAATTTTATGAATAACCAGTTGGTAACCATAGGACGCAAAATAAGGGTATGAACTAAATCACACCAAAACTAACTATAGATATCCTGGCGATCAAAACGCTAATTTTTTTTCTCTCAAAACTGGCTATTAAGATTTCGATTAAATTGTCGTGTGGACAACACCAAAAATTCGTCATCCGTGAGGAAGTAACGAGAAAAGCTCGATAAATTATCAGATCCTGACGGGCTCTCAAGAATCCACACCAAAGTGAACTTCTACAGTCAAGAATGACCCCACACCGCATTGAGTTTACTGTATGAACACCACATTTCGATGGCAGCAGAAATTATTTCATAGTCGACTGAGTGGCTAAAAAAGCAACATTCCTTGACCCAAAAAAGTACAGTGATCGTGTCAAAGTAAAAGGATCTGCTTGAGTTCTCACGATTCCAATTTTTTTTCGAAGACGCGAAAATAGAGTTACGAACGATTTAAATCGATTAGGAAGGAGGTTGGGGGTCCCAAACGTATCTAAAACTAGAGTTACATCCTTCTCAAAAACGGTCAAGCTTGATTTATTTCGACATTTTTGTTGGTCCGTTATCTTAGTCGACACTCTAAAGATAACAGCCGATTTTGCACCAAATACCGAGGGAACTTTCAGAAAAAGTAGTTGGCAACTTTCAACTAATGAGTCAACGTTTTGAGGCCTTGGCTCCTGAACTATATTCCCCTGGATATAGGAATGTCAAATCAAGTTTCTACCAGGGTCGTGTCAACTCAGCGAAAACCAGATTCGATTGGTTGCTGAAGCGATAACACTTGCTAAATACTCGTGGGGCTGAGAAAAGCTGTGAGATGCGGTTCATCAGATATTTCTTCCATTAACAAAACCTGGTGCGATGCATCACACAACTCTTCTCTGTCTCACTGGCACTGCGATTTTCATCGTTTCAGCTATTGGTCAGATCTATTGTACAGAGTTCGTTGGATGTGGTAGCGCTGTGAATATGTCAGGAATTTATGGTTAAAAAAATTAACGTAACGCAGTATAACGCGGGAACTAGAGCAAAAGTCAACGTTTCGTCGTTAGTACTCCCTCCCTCCCTCCCACCCATCATATCTAACTCAATCACCCGCCCGCTCGACTGGCAACGCCCTTTTGACTCCCCGACTCTTTTTGAACGACGGGGCGCCAAGGCCACTTCCTCCGCACACCCCTCCATCGGATCATAAATGCCTACAGACGTTCACGGGCGCCTGGCGCCGGGGGAATATTTAGTTTCCGTAGTTCCATTGTAGCCAGGTCATGTTTCGTATGGTTTACTGGTATTCGACGCTGAATTGAATGGGATGGGGCTCCGAGCAGTAATACTAAGTCAAGCTGTTCATGAGAATACTAAACCATTGTGTAATAATTTGCAGGGTTTTTACATCCATGAGCCCCACGAAGTGGAAGCAAAAATGACTCGACCGCTCGCAAAAATTCAGTTTTCTTCTGATCGTTAGGTTTCGTAGGGTTCAACGTCCAAAAAACACTATTATGGAAAGTAGTCTGTTCGACTGAGAGAAAACTGGAATACCAAAAAAAGGTTACTAGCAAATCTGGGCAATCAATAACGATGGTTATAGTGGTCAAAATACAAATTTGTTCTCTCAGAACCTGAAATAATTTTAATAAAAATTTTGTGTACGTCACTTTCAAATAGTACCAATGTACACTGAAAGTATCAGTGGGAAAATGACGAGAACAGCACACAATATCATCGAAAATTTCGACTTTAGTTCAATCTTCTACGTGAACCCCACTTGTATGATTCTAGCGTTATTAAAAAAACTAGGGCTGTTGTCCGATAAACTGTACACACGATGAGGGTTTATTGACGTTCGTTGGATAATTAGGAGTAACCCCAGAAATTCCCGAATTTCAACTACCGCCCTTTCACTTACCACCGCTTCTTGCAGTTTTATCAAATTGCAAAACCGTGTTCGTGAGCATTTTCAGAAAAACCACGTCGACAGTCTCACAAATTATCTGTACACTCATCGCTCAATAAAGGTCGCGGCGCTGGTAGGAGCAACTCGATAAATTCCTCAACATTAAGCGCTAACACTTTCTGCGTGAAACCGTCAAGCACAGAGGAACTGGGGAGTGTACGCGGAAAATGAGGAAAGTGGTGCGATACGCCGCACCAGAAACGTTTTTTACTGCCTTCGTAATTTTTTCGTGTGTCATTCGCTTGTTTCTACACTTCAATTCGGAACTATTCTGGTTGCCCCATTCCTCCTGCCGAAAAACAAAATGTCCCTTGTTTGAGTCTACTTTTCACTTTTCGTAATCCACTGTGTAAATGAAGTTTTGTGACTGAGAATTTCACATATTTAGGTTAATAATTCGTTTATTTTACTAACGAATGTAACGAATCAATAACCAGTCAAAAGTCATAACGGTCGACTTGATTGACTAGGGGAACCCCACTATTCCCACTCACCTATGCTGTGGAGATCAGTGGGCACCTGTAAATAGACTCGCGGCGTTCACTCAGTCTTGACTCCTTTTCCAGTCTGCGCACGGCGTATTTCTGTTGGGGGTTCTCAATTCACTCCAAAAACTTTATTCAAACTGTTTACCTGGCTAGTACGTCAGATTCGACAGTGTTACGAGGAAGGAAGTTTGGAGATGCTTTTTGAAGAGCTGCTGACTCAGGCAAAAATTACGGCAATCGCGCCGGAGATTCGATCAACAACCCTCGACTTACGTCGAGAATTATGAATCGTCTGTCTTGACCACTAGACCACGATCAACCGGTTGCCTTTAACAGGAGTCGGTCAGCACAACAGTATGCTCCACATCCCAAATCGAAAATCTTCACAAGAACTAGGCAAGACTAGGTTCCCCTAGAAAACCATTAAGAAATTCGAACATTAATTCGTAAATAACCAAAAATAAATGGATTTTTTGTCATATTTTTACGATTTTAAGGTTCATTAATCAGCAAAACGCCATTTCGGCGAAAGATGTGTGTGTGTGTGTGTGTGTGTGTCTGTAGTCAAGTTGTGCGGCTTAGCCGCTCCAGCGCGTTCTTTTTGTTTTTGAGGATTCTAGACGCGCGACTAAAACGAAAAATCCTATTTGGACTAACCTTCCAAATTATGATTGACTAATCAGCGCTTGAGTCCCGGACTTACGGGCGAGAAAACGACCGTGACACTCGACAAACTGAACGTTGAGCTCAAACAAGGTTCGAACAAGAATTTATCGCGGTTTACACGCACGTTTTATCGTCTGTCGGTTCGTGTTGGAAGTTTGACTGGCAAATGTGATCGAGCGTAAAGGCGTCAAAAGATCTTATCTTCTCCTCATATTGAGGAAGAGAGTAGAACAAAAACTCCAGCGCTCGTATGTCAAGTTTCAGGAGTTGTAGAGTGTTATAAAATGCTTCGTAACAGATATATTATTAAAACGATCGCAATACTTACACGAGAACAATACGTACGTGGTTATAGACTAGTTTAAGACATCCTGTGAATTTCGTGGAAATAGTCAATGGCAAAAACGCAGGAGAAAAACGCATTTTCGTTTTCACAAAGATATTTATGGAGAAGAAAAGTTAAATAATTTGAAAGTACATTCGAAATCGTAAAAGTAATTTTTGAGATAAAAGCGAAAAACCTTCGTTTTTGGTATATTTTATCCCTCACTCCCCTTCGCCATCTTTGATAATCGCTCATACCCTTATTTTCGCGCCTTCAAAAAATCATCCCTACAAACCAGACAGAAAACAACCAACTCAATTGGTACAGTCGTTGAATAGGCACACACCACGCGCTGAAATCAGGTTTTTTGACGGTCAGTAAGCCTCAAAACGTGAACGTCGGACGTTCATTATTTTGATCGCAATACTTTCTTTACATTTTGGGAAGCAGAAAGTAAACAGTTCGTGGGTTTATTAGCGAAGATAATAGCGACATGGTAGTTTTAGCTAATAAGTAACTTGCATTTTGGTCAGGATGTGCGGCTGTAGAAGTGCGATGAACGGAGATAAGTAGCTCGTCGATTGAAGAAATAGTAAGAAAAGTTTTGTGATTCCTCGAGCTGGATATTATACGAGCGGATACTCGGAGCATTAACAACACGCGGGATAGTAGATAAAGAAGTTCTCAGAGATTCCGTATGTCGACGTCAGAGAGAACCCCCGAGCGGGTGATGTTCCAGTCGGTTGGTCGGTTTGTACGACAAGACAGCGATCTATCGAGGGGAAAAACCAACCCCTATAACCACAGGACCCTTTGAGTTGCCGAGGGTACTGACGCCCTTCGGTAACTGAGTTCTCCCCGCACAGACACTGCGTTATCTCAACCCCTCAGTTGAAATGTAGTAGTTCTAGTAGCCTGAAGGGTGAAACGCGGCGTGCAGTCAAATATCAACGTGCCGGACGATAGAGGGCGTCGAGTTCTCCGCAACGCCCGACTCGTTTCAGGATTTAGACCGCACGAGCGCATTAAACCAAATAACTAAACGCCCCCTCAGATCTGATATCAAAGGTCTGCTGGGCCCACAAAACCATTTTAACCTAATTTCCCTGATACAGTAATAACTCAAATCATTCTTAATTAACCTCGCCCAAGTCGCCAAAAAGTTATCGGTGGTGCGTCTCGGAGATCTATTTTCTAGCCTAAGCGTTGTACGGCTTTACCTTCCGCAACCCTAAGAGTAAACAAGACATTGTAATCGCACAACAAAAATGAAATCTCTTCTCATTATGACTGAGTAACGAAACGCGAAAATATAACGTGAACTTTATTATTACGTTTTGAGGACTTTCGAGCGGACCATGTATTGACTATATGCCTCTTCTTCTTGGTATTAGTAATTTCAACGCCAACATAGTTTACTCTGGTGTGGATTCTTGAGTTCCTTATAATTCACTGTAACTTAATTCATCATCATCGGCTCTACAGTCCTTGGTGAACCTTGGCCGCCACAACAACGTCAGATCTCCATCTGTCCCGATTTGACGCCTTTGCCTTCCAGTTGCGAACACCAAGTTTCCGAGTGGTCGGCTGCGACGTCATCCATCCACCTCTTCCTCGGTCTTCCGAGCGATCGGCATCCCTCAGGTTTGGTGTTCAGGACCTTTTTCGGCCCTCTTACGTCTCCCATCCGCTCCACATGTCCTAGCCATCTCAGACGTCCCGCTTTTATAACATTCAGAATGGATGGACTGTTATAGAGTGTTTCTAATTCAGCGTTCGTCCTTATTCTCCATTCTGATCTTTCACACACGGCGCCGACGATTCTCCGTAAAATTTTCCTTTCCCAAATACGCATTTTGGTTTTTCACAGTAATGGTCCAAGTCTCCGAGCCATAAGTTACAGTTGGCCGAATAATTGTTTGGTATAACAGGATTTTCAACCGTCTTGGGATGAGTGCAGATTTCAAGACACTTACAAAGCAATAATAACAGCGGTTTCCTTTTGCTATTCTTGCCTGGATTTCTGTTGTTAGTTCATTATTCTCGGTCACAATCCCTCCAAGATACGTGAACTGTTGCACTCTTTCGAACGTCTGAATTCTTGGACATTTCTCCATCTAGTTGCACTTCTGCTGTTGATCCTATATTTCGTTTTGGAGCACTAACTTCAAGACCCATTTTAGCTCCCTCCACTCTGATAATGTCCACGTTTTCTTTCAGTTTATCCTGCCGCGTAGCCACAACGTCTATGTCATCCGCAAATGCCAGGTTTTGACATGTCCTGTTAAAGATAGTCCCACCAGGGTTAATCGGACATTTTCTCACTACAGCGCCATATTGAATAATAGAGTCGACAAAGAATCCCCTTGTCTCAGGCCTCTGGCGACAGTAAAACTGCTAGATAGTTCGCCACTTATCCGCACTTTACTATTCGATGCACTCAACGTCATTCTCGTCAGTCTTATGAGCTTTGCAGGTATATGAAACTCCTCCTGCATGACCCGGTACAATTGATGCCGCAAAATCTGGTCATATGCGGCTCTAAAGTCGATAAATAATTGGGCTTCTCCAAAATCATCCTTAGCGTGAACATCTGGTCAGTCGTTGATCTATTTTGCCTGAACCCACACTGGTACTCTCCCAGGCCTGCTTCTACTTTATATTTCAGTATTTCTGCTAGTATTCTAGACAATACTTTGTATTGTAACTTAATTGCCTGCTGTGATATCCTATACCCTGGCGATGCTCAATAAATTAAGCGAAACGTCGGCCTGGAAGCTTTTCATTCATCCTGACGGGCTCTCAAGAATCCACACCAAAGTGAACTTCTACAGTCAAGAATGACCCCACACCGCATTGAGTTTACTGTATGAACACCACATTTCGATGGCAGCAGAAATTATTTCATAGTCGACTGAGTGGCTAAAAAAGCAACATTCCTTGACCCAAAAAAGTACAGTGATCGTGTCAAAGTAAAAGGATCTGCTTGAGTTCTCACGATTCCAATTTTTTTTCGAAGACGCGAAAATAGAGTTACGAACGATTTAAATCGATTAGGAAGGAGGTTGGGGGTCCCAAACGTATCTAAAACTAGAGTTACATCCTTCTCAAAAACGGTCAAGCTTGATTTATTTCGACATTTTTGTTGGTCCGTTATCTTAGTCGACACTCTAAAGATAACAGCCGATTTTGCACCAAATACCGAGGGAACTTTCAGAAAAAGTAGTTGGCAACTTTCAACTAATGAGTCAACGTTTTGAGGCCTTGGCTCCTGAACTATATTCCCCTGGATATAGGAATGTCAAATCAAGTTTCTACCAGGGTCGTGTCAACTCAGCGAAAACCAGATTCGATTGGTTGCTGAAGCGATAACACTTGCTAAATACTCGTGGGGCTGAGAAAAGCTGTGAGATGCGGTTCATCAGATATTTCTTCCATTAACAAAACCTGGTGCGATGCATCACACAACTCTTCTCTGTCTCACTGGCACTGCGATTTTCATCGTTTCAGCTATTGGTCAGATCTATTGTACAGAGTTCGTTGGATGTGGTAGCGCTGTGAATGTGTCAGGAATTTATGGTTAAAAAAATTAACGTAACGCAGTATAACGCGGGAACTAGAGCAAAAGTCAACGTTTCGTCGTTAGTACTCCCTCCCTCCCTCCCACCCATCATATCTAACTCAATCACCCGCCCGCTCGACTGGCAACGCCCTTTTGACTCCCCGACTCTTTTTGAACGACGGGGCGCCAAGGCCACTTCCTCCGCACACCCCTCCATCGGATCATAAATGCCTACAGACGTTCACGGGCGCCTGGCGCCGGGGGAATATTTAGTTTCCATAGTTCCATTGTAGCCAGGTCATGTTTCGTATGGTTTACTGGTATTCGACGCTGAATTGAATGGGATGGGTCTCCGAGCAGTAATACTAAGTCAAGCTGTTCATGAGAATACTAAACCATTGTGTAATAATTTGCAGGGTTTTTACATCCATGAGCCCCACGAAGTGGAAGCAAAAATGACTCGACCGCTCGCAAAAATTCAGTTTTCTTCCGATCGTTAGGTTTCGTAGGGTTCAACGTCCAAAAAACACTATTATGGAAGGTAGTCTGTTCGACTGAGAGAAAACTGGAATACCAAAAAAAAGGTTACTAGCAAATCTGGGCAATCAATAACGATGGTTATAGTGGTCAAAATACAAATTTGTTCTCACACAAAATGAAATAATGTTAATAAAAATTTTGTGTACGTCACTTTCAAATAGTACCAATGTACACTGAAAGTATCAGTGGGAAAATGACGAGAACAGCACACAATATCATCGAAAATTTCGACTTTAGTTCAATCTTCTACGTCAGATCTATTGTACAGAGTTCGTTGGATGTGGTAGCGCTGTGAATGTTCAGGAATTTATTAAGTTTCTGAACAATCAGTGCACATTGAATTTCATGTCAGATTCAACGAGAGGTTTTTTTTTTGTCTCACTGTTTTGTAATCATCGGGTAAAAACGGAGAGAAGTGGCAGTAAGTGAAACGGCGGTAGTTGACATTTAGGAATTTCTGGTGTAACTCCTAATTATCCCATTCATCATGTACACAATTAATTAGACTATCAACCTTATTTTTCTGGGCCTGCTAGTGTCATATGAGTGGGATTTATAAGAAAAAACTTGCAATGTTGCATGATTACACTACGGTTTATTATTCTGATGAATAGCTTGACCTGGTATTACTGCTCCGAGACCCATCTCATTCGATTCAACATCGAAAAATACCAGTAAACCATACGAAACATGACCTGACTACTACGGACCGACCAAAGCTAAACATTCCAGGCGCCTGTAGACAATTGGCACGACGTGGCGAGTCAGGAGCGTGGGTGTTTTGATGAGACGGGAGGGAGGAAGTACAAACGATGAAACGATTACTTTCGCTTACCTTGTCTCACTATAATTACCGTAATTTCACTATATGCAGTTGCACTGTATGCGTTGATCTTGACTGTGGTCCACTGCTTCTATCCAGTATTTTTCGAAGGAAGTCATTATGTCTTCAATTGAAGAAATCATGCTCCTAAATACTGTATGATCAGGATGTTCAACCCTAGTTAAACTCAGACCCTTGTTGCGAATGGCCTTTATTTCGGTACCCTTGCGCTTATAATTACCTGTCATTTTAGCTAGACCTCTAAGGGTAACAGCAGAAGGTTCGTCTGGTATAGTTATGATCACAAGTATAGCTGCTTATGTCAATAACAGATGGTAAGGAGAAAAGAAAAATGATAATAATAATAGTGATGCACAGACCTACACCCTATGTGTGCTTCACTTAGCGCCACTACGTAAACATGGGTACTAGTACCAATAAGTTTAAATGAAAATTGCTGTAACGATGCTACTATGTCGTACGCACGTTTCGTACGCTCGGAGGACCAACGTCGTGACTAATTCGGGGTATCTGGTTGAACCAATTAAATCAATCACTTACTTTAATCTCGGAAGTTATGAAGATTAGAAATACAAAAAAAAAACAAAAGTAAATGTCCACTTCTGATCTGCGTTGCTGTGAGGCTGTCGACTTCAGATGTTCCGTTTGATTTTGATACCGAATGACAGTATTAACGCACAATCGCAGAATGTTCAAAGAGGTGAAAACGAATGAAAAAAGGTAGATTGATGATATTGGATGGTTTTACGATGAGGAGGATGATGATGATAATAGTAAATGGTTATAGCGGTGATAAGATGGTGGAACTTGAATCGATTCTGTCGGAGTCGAATGGAGCAGGATTGTCTTGTTGATGATGAAGAAAAGAAAATGGCATAATGTAAAGGAAGGAACGAATGCAGGATGGGGTTGAAAATGAAAGTACATTGAAACACTGTGGAATATCGAAAGGCGCGGATTAGGGCCTCATCGTCGCATTAACGTCTACACAGAACTGGTTCCAGGGGTGTGGATAAGTGCCTCTGGGAGGAGTGGGACGTTAGTGGCCCAAGGTCTTATTCCAAAAGTTCGTCGAGTGCTGATTTGTGCTCTGATTGCTGGGGACGTCATAATACACGTAAAAGGCTTTAGCAATGAAACTATCAACATAGTGACTGGTAGTCAAGCTGCAAGCCGCTGAAGAACTACTACAGAACGTCAAAACTGGTGAGTGAGAGCAGGATGCGACTCAACTCCTTAGCAAACTCCAGTTAATGTATACTGGATGCTTGGGCACCATGGGATCACTGGGAGTCAGAGGGCTGACCAGACTTGGCCCATCTACAGGGCACATGCCCTGTCACTACTCAAGAGGGCAACGAGAGAACATTCCAGGAGAACAAGTCAGATTGTCTGAAATACTGAGGGAGTGAGGAACTTCGAACGCTTCATCTAAGGACCAACACACGAGATAACACACAGCCTTCTGATGATGCAGAGGAAGGACCTAAGGCAGACAGGGGCACTCTATAATGAACGAATACGTTTATGTTATGGATACAATTGACAACCCTCAGTGCAGGGGGTGTGACACAAATGTGCAGACTCCCTATCACGTCCTGGCTCCGTCCCAGAGACTTGAGAGGGATTTTTGGTCTTTTGTGCAACTTCACCAAGAGTGAAAACCAAAGAAGACTATTACAGGATATGCTTGGCATTCCTTAGGAAGCCAAGCATGAAGCTGTGAGTCATTAGGACTGCCTCGTGGTGCTCATAAATAAGGGACAATCATAAATACATATACACAGATTTTCGTCGGAGTTTTTCAAAATTGATTGTGTTCTTCTCTTCATTTTCCACAAATGAGAATTTTACGTTATTGTTGTGTTATTTGGAAGTATCCATACAAGAAGCGAAAAAAAACCGCAGAAGAAAACTGGCTCGAACCGAATAATTAAGCAGTGTATCAACATAGGACGTCAAAATGTGAGTATGAGCGAAATCGATTCAAAATTAGCTGTTCGACGCAAGTCAAATCAGTCCGAGTCTTTTGACTACGAAGTTCCCCGCGCCTGCATTAACGGGACTCCCTGTCCCTTAATGACCCGGTCATTGTCTCCTATTACTTCCTCATACCTGCGGGAATTCCCCCTCCGTGGTTAGTTCTAATGGCAGTTTCCCTCTCCACAAGTGACAGCTCCTCCCAAAATGCATTCAGCTACGAACTCTCGCAAAAGACACTCGTCTCCTCCCTCGCCAGTTCACGCCTTTACGAGTCGTCCCCTTGCGTCGCGCGTTTGTACACAAACCTCACCTCATTGCTCGTAATACAGTCCTCCTCACGCTCACCGAGTTTCTTTTATTCTCGATCTTCAACCTTCGCCCTCTCGTGCGCATAACACTAGCTATAATGGCCATAACGACCAAAACGCCACTTTTTACTGAAAAACAGCTCGATTCAACTTTTTGTGCGGACATCAGTCAATGATGCATCACTTCAAAGTGTTCATCTCCTGTACAATGACGAGAGTAGCACGATAAGCTATAAAATTTTCAACGAAAGGCCTCAAAACTCTACGTGGGAGTTCAATGACGTTCAGAAGATAATTAGGAGCTACCTCAAGAATTCCGGAATTCGAACTAACGTCGCCAAGTTTTTTTGCACTTTGCTCCTTTATAATTTCAGAACTGTAGAAAGGTAACCTAGGTTTTTAAGGTCTAGTAATATGTGGCAGCAAGCCGAAAAAATCCGGAATTTAGTTTCTACGTTGACTTTTCGAGGAATTGAAGTTGAGTCGGTTGGACGGGATTGGTAAGTATCATATCGTGATTCTGCATCAGTGAGCTTTCTGCTTGCAAAGGCTACTGGGTGTAATCTATCGTCTACTGTCTGCGCCAAACACGCGGATACACCTACCGCGCTTGCATCACTAAAAAGAGCAAAACGTTCGTTAAAACATGGTGTTTTAAGAATAGGAGGAGAAGTAATGAGAACTGCGATTTCCATCCTGCTGTCTGCGACCAAAATCCGAGGATGATTGGTAACGAGAAAACTCCCTCTCCCTGTTATCAGTCCAAGTAGTCCTGGGTGAGTTGAAGTTAGCCTTAGAAAATGTAGAGAGGTCGTGGAGGTCCTCCCGTGACTTGTAACGGCCCGAAGCATCCTGATTTTTTTCTAGTTTCTCTACATGTGAGATGAGCGATTCCAACTCCGACAGGGTGTTGGGAGCCGCGTGGAACTGAAATGTGCCCTTGGTGTGGTCGTTGACTCCAGCTAAAATAATCTCAATGACCTCTGCTGGTTGCCTTGTGGACGAACATGAAAGCGTGTTCAACCGTAGGCAGTGGATATTGGAAATATTCGATCTTCCTATTGAGATTGCGATAATCAACAACAAGACGCCACTTGTCCCCCGGCGATTCTTCTTGGGAACAAGAAAGGCAGGTGACGCATATGGTGATTGAATCTTACTGACCGTGTTATTCGCCAGCAAATCATCAATAATGGTGCGCATGACCTTCAATTTGGGGGGGAGCTGAGGTGGTAAACTGTTTTACACGGTTCCAATTTTTCACCGGGCTTTAACACGTTAAATTTCGTACGTTATGGCCGTTGTTTCGCCCAAGGTTTCGGTCAAAACAGTTGTTGGGAATTCTGTTTTGAGTTCAACCAAAAGACGAGTTTGATTGTCAGTGTCTGCTGCAGAAACATTTGTGCTGTCCTGTTGGAGAACTAATAAATCGTGAGATCGATCATTCTCGAAGCCGAAGGAAAATGCGGACCTGCTAGGGTTAATAGCCGTAGTAGCATGTTTCACGAAATCAAAGCCCAAAACTAAATTGACAGGAAAATTGGGCACGACATAAAAAGGATAATTCCACGAATATTCAGTGATTTAAGGTGTAAATCTACCCGCTGCGTTATAAGAGTAGTTTGTGAGTTCCCTAAAGTTAGGTTTACATGACACCCTTTGCTTGCTATTCGTTCCCCATGTTTTTGAAGGTTTAAAATGACCCTTTCACTGACCGAGGCGCCCGTGTCAATTAGACCGATAATAGGAAATTTATTAATGGAAACCTTAAGCTTATTGGAAATTCCGGAAACATAATTATTCAAAACCTTGAAATCAGGTGTTGTGAAAAACCCATCCCCACCCCCGTTAATTAGTTTTTTGACTTTTTATTACCAGATGAGCTCCCAGAAGGTTTTTGGGGTTTTTTTTCACCACCCTCCTCGCTCGTTTCACTGCCTGTCTCGGTAGGCGTGGGGCTAGGTGGTTGGGAGAGGTAAGGGAAAAAATATGGATAAGGCCAATAATAGGGTGGGCAATGCTCACTAGTTGCCATCATATGCATGTTTTCATGTTTAAATGGCTTGCGCCAGTTACCATTTCCTTTACTGTCTGAAGATTTTTGAAAGGATACCCCCTTGTTGTTACCCCCCCTATGATAATTCTTGGAATTGTTCGAGTGAGGGGTTGATCGCCAAGATTGGTTTTGAGAGTAGTTTCCCCGTGGTCGGTAACGGTTGGACCAGTGAATAGTAACTCAAAAAAAGCTCGCACAGATTGTTGAAGCCCAATCGGCAGTGAAAAACTTGATTAAAGCCAAGAGAAGTCGGCACAAATCTCTGTTTCATGAAACGGGGATTTCCGCCTCTTCCTAAATTGATTATCAACTCTTGTGTGAAACAATTCATTAAAACTAACGAACGTAATTTACCCGCACATCCGGAAGGTATTAACTGTGAACGTAACCTCGAATATAATGTATAACCCGCCGTACTCGTTCAGAATTTATATAAGTATAAAGGTTTTGTTGGCATTTAACAATCTACTTTACGCCCATCGTGAGAAATTACGATACTCCCAACGGTCCGCTAATTTGAAGCATCGGCGCAACGAACAGTTATTAACTGATTAATTCCAAGAATTCTTCCGGCTGGGGCAAATTCGTTAATTAGGTATGATCCCAAAATCCACACTTCTCCGTACGCGAGTTCGAACGAGATTAATTTTCTTCAATATTACGAAAAATACCGCTACAACTCGAGTATGTCTCGAATAAAGCGCCCACTAGCCGCGCAATATTATCGCGCAAACCTGGTGCACAATTTTGCAATGCAGTTCCTTAAAGTTGTACTGTGTGAACTCGACATTGACGGTTGTGCAATATATTGCGATTAGACGTATAACCGAATTGTACGAACACTGTTTACACCTTAAGGCGGATGTTATTAGGAAAAAGTGAGGTGAAATTTTCGAACGTTGGACTTGTTTGTGCATCGCCAAAAGAAGCAGGTTGCATCGCCGTCCACCTCCCCAAGTCTAAACTCGCCGCCTAACGCCACTTGCTTCATGTTTGCCTCTGCCGTCGGGTCAGCAGTATCCTCACGTGCGCACTAACAATTACCAATTTTGGGTCATCAGTATCCCATAACCCAGATCTGTGGTTACCAATTCAGAGCTGCTCTACCATTACCACCACCAGGACGATCCATTCAACGACGACCACTCTACGCATCGCATCGTCACCCACCAACATCGGTCAGAAAAGCTGTTTTTCGTTTCTTTGTTTCCCAGAAGAACTATCGTTTGTTTCCTTTCTTTTTTTTTAACCATAACGCGGACTATTTCATTTATTAATTTCAATTTAAATTCGATTAATTTGGTGCTCAGAACACAACACACAACAATTTCCTTACTTTATACTATATTTTTCAATTATACTTTTTTTCATTGTTAATTTCATACCATTCGGAGTTAGTAATTTATTTTCCACGCTAACTCTGCGAACTAACGAACCAACAAACACTACCCATCAGGATTCCATCTGTTGTAATGTCTGCTGCAGCTGCTAGTGCAAAAGTATCAGGTGCGACGTATCACACAACTTTCCTTAGCTCTATGTCAATACAAGAACGATCTAGCTCCAAGATGGACTCGACGATCGTTCAAGTGCATCCTAGACGACGTCCTCGCGAAATTGTACTTTGACGAATTTGAAAATCCATTCTTTAACGGAATCCTCCTGAATGAACTCAATCACGAGAACTCCCGAACCCCATCCCACCAGTTGCATACTGCAGCATCCGCCCCCCTCAAGTCTCTGGCCTCGATCGTTGAGGATGCAGTAGTACCGAAATTTGGCTCCAAAACCTACTTGTCCAATGCAGGCGCTTGGTTGGACATATTTGAATCGGAATGCCAACGTTTACTCATCGATGAAGACCGATACTGGGAAGTCCGTTCCTGTTTTTAGAGGAAAGTGCCGAGAAGTGGTATAACACCACACGCCTATCGTCCTCCCCCACTACTTGGAATTTCTGGCGACAATCATTCCTTGAAAATTTCGGAACTCAAAGTCTTGCTGCAGCCCGTTCAGCTTTCTACTTTAAATACACCTCTGGATTGCTCTCTGACTATGCTCAACACAAACTCAACTTACTAGCATCCTACAACCCAAAAATGCATGAGCTTGACCGAATCACACAGCTTGCTCTCGGGCTTCCCCGCCACCTCCAAGATCGCATTAATCTCGCAGAAACAACAACACTAGGCATGATGCTTTCATCAATCAACTCTCTCGATTCTATCCGTCCGCCGCAATCTTCTTCTACCAGTGCTCCGAACCCGGTCAAGCCCGCACTATTCTCATCTCCGCGCTCGCAACATCCGTGCCCCTACTGCAAGAGGCTACGAACGTTACCACTTCGAAAAGGATTGCCTTACGAAAGTTAGAGATGCTGTTTGCACAATAGGTGGGGTGTTCTGGTAGTAACCAATTATTGAGTTAGCAGTTCTGGTGTATTGCTGGCCCATTTACTTAGAGCGAACCCTCCTCTTCCAAGTAGCTCGATCAGCTGGCGTTGCAAGTCCAGGGCAGAATCGATGTTGTTGCTACCAGTTGCAATATCGTCAACATAAATGTCACGATTTAGAACCTGCGCAGCAAGTGGAAAATTATGGCCTTCGTCTGCTTGGAGTTGCTGAATCACTCCCAAGGCTAACCATGGAGATGAGCTTAAACCGTACACGCACGTATTAATGTGGTATGTCTTAATGGCTTCAGAAGGATCGAATCTCCACCTAACAGTCTGGTATGGTCGATTAGAAGGATCTACCAAAATGTATCTACACATTTTAACGATGTCAGTGACAAAAACGTGACGATGAGCCCTGAAGTTGAGGAGAATATCACGGATGTCCTTCTGAAGTTTCCTGCCAGCTAAAAGATGGTCATTTAGTGAACCATTAATGGTTTTGGCACTACCGTCAAAGACAACGCGGAGCTTTGTTTCGTTTCGATCTTCCTTGATAACCGAATGGTGAGGAATCACATAAAGGGATGGTGACGTTGCTACACTCATATGACCAAGACTGATGAATTCTCTAATAAAGTCGTGATACTGACTCCGGAGATCGGGATTGCTCTGCAGCTTGCTCTCGAGATTATAAAAGCGTTTGTTGGCGATGATGGTGGATGTTGACAAATCAGGAATAGTATCTGTTTTGAAAGGCAAATGGACTACATACTGACCAGAGGGAGTACGATAATGGGTAGACATGAAGTGTTCTTCACACTGACTGTCTTCTGGATTTTGAGCAACGACATTTTTAGGTTCCTCTAGTTCCCAGAATTTGTGTACCTCGGCATGAAGGTCATTGTCTTTCGAAAAGGCAAATAGTGAAGCTGATTGTTTGGAAGAACTATGTGTAGAATATGCTCCCATCACTATGTGGCCGAAAATTGATGGGTATACCTTCGGTGAATCTGAGGAAACAGTTATTGTAGAGCCAGTCCAAAGCTCTCCATAAAGTTCTGCTCCGAGCAAAAAGTCGATAGGGGCAGAACGGAAAAAGTGTGGATCTGCTAAGTCGAAATGGAGATATGCTTGGTACAAGTTGTGTGATAGGTGTGTGCTTGGCAAAAATGTGGTTATGTGTTTTATCACAACAGCATCGGTTGTGAGGTTGATAGACGTGTTATTTATAGGCCGCAAGGTGCATCGAACCTTCCCTGTCGCACCCTCCGCTGCTGTTCGACCAATGCCGGAAATTTGGCCGTTGGAAAGAAGGTACTGGCGTCTTGTAGGAGGAGATGGTGGCTCTTGAAAAGACGTTCTCCGATGGCAGGAGGAAAGGAGGTGTACCGAAATGGCGATGGAAAATAGAAGAGAGCAGGTTGCTTCCAGGGCAAAAGAGGCGAGAGAAATGGTGACTGAGCTGAGGCGAGAAAAAATAGGCAGGCGAGAGAACGGACGAGAAAAGACTGGAACCTTTTGTGAGTCATCTCTTCCTCAAAAGGTTGGAGATGTTTGTTGTTGACAACTTGTTGTGAACCGCTTCTCTTAGGCGCGCGAACAGATGCCAAGTACAGTAGTAAATCCGCGAACCGAGGTAACAACAATCCTAATTACTCTAACGTAAACACAGCGATCCACTCCTTCGACCTTGAGAGCTTACAGCAGGAAATCGACACGGTACAAAAAACGCCTGAAGCCCGCGTTCGTGGTTGTTAACGTTGAATATGGCTCTGTAATAGGTAAAGGTCTTTATGACCCCGCCGCAAACGCGTCAGTCATCTCACTTAACGCCCTCAAAAAAAAAAAAGAATTATCCGCCTATACCTACAATATCAACATATAACACCACGAGCGGCCCGGGCTTCATATTAGGTGTCTCAATGCTTGACATGAAAATTTTTGATATCCAAAAGAGATACGTTCTACGTTGTATACGTTCTCGACTCAAGCACTTTTGGTTTCGATTTTATTATCGCCCTCGATTTAATCCCCGAGTTTCGCCTTGCCCTTGATCATAATTTAATATTAAAGCAATGTAAAGTTACTTGTGAAAACACAACTCCTGAAATTTCCATAAACAACGTAGTCATTTGGAACGACTACTTATCTGAAGAGTAATTTAAAACTAAAATATCGCATCTAGCTGCTAGAGAGGAAGGTGAAATTAGCTCACTAATTTTAAGTAAATCGCATTTCTCGAAGTTCGTTTTTCATCCAACGGTCTCCGGATCTTATACATTTCTATAATCCGTCTTTTTTACGACATGCGGTTTCCCAGCGTCCGGGTACCTTAGGCGGTATTTTTCGACCAACACATCGTACTGTTCTTCCTTCTTTGCCCATTATTATAGTCTTTGAACTTAACATCCCACGACGCAGAGGCACCACGATAAGTCTCAATGAATTCGACAATTAATTGTTGTTTGTTGCACAATATTTCAATCTCGCCCTCAAGCTATCAATTATATTGCACAAACCTAGAAGCCGAATACGATAGAGAGGCCCAAAAGATGTAAAAGTGGACAAATTTCATGCTGAACGCATAACTGCACGTCTGCCATCTCACAGTCAGCATTTTGGATTTCCGAAATTCTAGTCCAGAAAGCAGCAAATTGTCTGAGAGTGTGTATGAATCACGTGGATGTAGAAACCCATGTCTGCCACTCGATAACCGATGGAAAATACTGGCAGACGTTGCTTGAAAACAGGGCATTTTTCGGTAGAAAGGTTCGGATTGCAAGGTTTGCCTCATTCCGTGCAATTACTAAGGCCATTTGGGGTCCCTATGTATAAGGCTATCTATCAAGACCTGATTGGCTACAGCCCCATTGTCTAGGGTAGCAAACTAACAGTCAATCAAAAGAGAGTATTGGCCCTGTGGTAGGCTGCACTCCTGTGGCAGGCTGCACTCCTGTGGTAGGCTGCACTCTTGTGGCTCGCCAAGGCCTATATGACTGAATCAACAGAAGCACTCCAGGTGATCACTGGTCAGTTACCGGTTGATTTGGCCGTTGAGTGCATAGTTGGCAATTGGGAAGTGAAACGGGAGCTTCCCCCGCTTTGAGCTGAACTTGCTGAACGAAAACTAGCCCCCGTCGATGAATGGGTGTTAGAGAAATGGCAAGCGAGTTGGGAATCCTCGTCAAAGGGTCGTGACACGTACGAGTTCTTCTCCAACAGACACAATCAGACCACTGGACGAGCCAGTTTCTCACGGGACAGGGCGACTTCAATGCACGGCTCCACTTCTTTTCTCTCAAAGAAGAAAGCGGGGAGTGCGGGGAGTTTCCACAACAGTGAGCGACGCTTGTTGGGAGGGCAGACGAACTTAGCAGAATTGACTGCCACGAAGCAAGCCCATAACCATTTTTTAGAGTTCGCAAAGATAGGTTGCCACCCAAGTAAATAGTTAGATCACGTGGGAAACCAGATAAAGGACTCCACCCAGACGGTATGGGATCCATCAAGGCAACAGTTCTCTACCGGGAGATTGGCTAACGACCAAATACCTGCCGTACCTCAACAGGTCTGAGTTTTTTGGATGTTGCAGGAGCCAGCCTATTCCACATTAAGGAAACCGCAACTTCCATGACTGATATAACCCTCGTCGAGGGTTTAGGAACAGTCATCGAATAAGGAAACAGAACGATCAAATTCCCATGGTGGACTGACGAACTTATTCCCCACAAGGGTGTACTCTGATGCCAGAGCCACACTCTGAATTGCCTTCAACCAATAGAAGAAGGCCTTCCACCTCGCCAATATAATTTATTAGACTCTCTGGGGAGCGATCAAGAGAGGTACTCGGTCTGGAGAGAGGAAGTATACGGATGGTACGTGACACGTTCACAGGACCCTGTCGACTAAGTTGCCACCTGGCCAAGGCTGTTAAGTCGGAGTTACAGCTTTGCAAATTTTGAGAGGCGGAGCTGGAGTCAGCGGGGGTGTTTGCTTGCGAGGGGCTAGTTGCGGCGAGCTTCAGCTGCTGTTGCATGGATGGGCCTCGAGACATCTTGAGTTGTGTACGAGAACGGTGGGAATGCACACGGTACTTGAAAATCGGTATTCTTCGGTCCGAAAATCATTTGATTATTAAATGATGAAAATCCCGTACTAATCCGGTCTCAGCAATTCACAACACTATAATCCCCACGTTCGACGACAAACGTGTTTGCGCTTAGCGCGATCGGGCGCTTCGTATAAAACTCCTGAAGGCTTTTTAGCCCATGAAATGCAACTTTGTTTAAGAAACACTAACAGTGTATAATTATAAAAGTTCAGTATCGCACTATCGTTCAAAAGTGATTTCCCTAAAAACCGGGAACGTTTGAAACGGAGGTTTGGTGTTTCTTTAGCTTCCTGCTCGACCCCCGTTCCCGCCCTCTTCCCGGAGGATTGACTTTAGTAAAAAATATCAAAGTAAATATTGAGTCAATAAGAGAATTGAATTGGAAAACCGGGGTCTCTTGAAAGGGGAGAGGAGCACCGTTCACCTGCCTTTTTCATATTGCGAAACACAACCAAAATAATGGGGACGCATTCGCTAAAGTAAACTAAGAGCGAGGCGGTAAGGGGTTGGGGGAGAGGGTTGGCGCTGGTGCATCAAACCAGAAGTCGCGAAATGCGCCATAATCAATATCGAAGCCAATCCGCGACCGGCCGCTTCTTCAATTGACACCAGGCGTTCAAAATGCCGCTCTCAATCCAACATACGAAGAAACACGCTACATTTCGAGCCCGTTGAGCTGCGGCGATCCACTTGCGCTTCTATTGAGTCATATTTTCGATATGCTCTGGTACTGTCCAGAAGCGGACGAGTGAGTGACTAGCTGCAACGAAAAACGTTCATTCTGCTGAGACGAAGCGTCGACATTATTTCGCCGAAGCGAAGTAATTTGATAGCAGTTCTTCGTAAACTCTACTTGCCAAATTCCCTCAAGTTCTCTGCAGCCGTCCTGGGGTTTCCCTGTTAGTTGGGAATTTGGCGGCTCATAAAAATGAACCATCATCGCTCGCTCGGCATCTCTGATTACAAGGGGCCCAAGTGCACAAAGTGGGCGAGTGTTGAAAAAAAAAAAAAAATCTGCTGCGACGCATCATACAGCTTTTCCTCAGCCCCTCGTACATTAACAAACCTTCTTCGCTTTACTTACTAATACAATCTATTTTTCACTCAGTTTATACGAACTTGGTGGAACGGAGAAGAACTATCAACTCACTAACTGCTGGCGCTTAAGGTCCGAGAATTTATCGAGTTGTTGCTACTCATGCTAGGACTATCATTGCCCAATCAGGACTCGGAACGCATGCCACAGTCAACATTGTATTTTCCAGTAATTCAGAGTACTGGAATTAGCGGGTAAACACTGGAAAATCGGTGGTGGTTCGAATTCCGGAATTTCAAAGGGAGCCTGATAATCTTTCGAGCGTCCTCAAACTCCCATCGTAATGATAGTTTGTTGTTTGTGTTACGGGCACGATCGGATTTGTAATTTGTTGGAAAAAACTAGAATCCTGTAAGATGGTTTTATAGGGGAAAAAACCTCGTTTTTGGATCATTTAGTCCTCCAATGGAATCAATCGCCCCAATAAGCCGACAGTCGACCAAATATGCACAGCTTTACGCAGTCTCATGGCTCCACGACCCATTCCATTTGATTCATCGTCGAAAAATACTAGTAAACGATACGAAACACGACCTGACTAGAACGGAACAACAAAAATTGACGTATTCTAGGCAACGCTAGGTAATTGCCACATCCTCACGACTAGAACTGACAGGTGGTTGGAGTGAAGTGGGAGAGAAATGAGCACAAGCCGAGGAGAAACGATAACTTCTGTTACTTTGTCGCGCGAGCTCCTTAAGTAGTAGAATCAGCCTCACTATATTTACTGGTATTGCGCTGTTTGCCATCTAGACGTAGCCCTTCCCCTTTGCCTAGCACCGTCTAGAAAATGTCAATTTACTTTATTCCGTTGTAGTGAGGTTGTTGGGTCTCCGAGGTGTGAGGCACCAAATCGAATTACTGAATACATTCCTGTACTGTAACGAACCAAAATGCGTTTGTGCTGACTAGGTCGAGGTGCCCTGACTAACTCTATACTTCGGTGCCAAGAGTTGAAACGTAGCTGTCGTCTCATCGTGGCGTCGTCCTGTCGCCTGCTCTCGCGTTCCCGTCCATCTAGTTCCCTGTTTGTCGTGGTAAAACATCTCCGACTGTAATTGAGAAAAAATAAAGAAATACGAATGTGTGACAGTCACACATGGTAGAAGTGAAACTTTAACGTGCAAAACCGAATCGCAACGGACAAGTGGAAAAACGCATCGCAAAAACATTTTTACTCGAAGTTTTACGGGCGGATTGTTAATGTACTAGTCGAATTTGAAAACTTGCCCGTAAAACTTCGAGTAAAAATGTTTTTGCGATGCGTTTTTCCACTTAGCCGTTGTTTTTCCACGCGTCCGTTGCGATTCGTTTTTCCACTTGTCTGTTGCGATTCGGTTTTGCACATTGAAGTTTCACTTCTACCATGCGTGACTGTCACACATTTGTATTTCTTTATTCACAGGTTTACTGCAAATTATGAATTGGTTAGGGTAGGTAAATTGTAATGAATGCATTTTTTATGTTATTTATGTTATTTAAACATATTATATTTTATTAAACAAGAAAAGATATTTCAATCCGGGAAAAAAACATCCATAGTCTACTGTACAATCAAACATTTACAGAAGAACATTGGGAAATGCATATTTTTCGTCATTAATCAGTATTTGGCTCATCTGCGTTATAATCAATAAAAGAAACAATCGGCTTATGGTAACTAAAATAAGATATAAAAATTGTAATGAATGCATTTTTTATATTATTTAAACATATTTTATTTTATTAAACAACAGAAATAGTTGCGGGTAACAAAATGACGGTATATGTCACTGGAATACGGCCGGTTGATCACATTCAGACTTACACTTGTGTTATTGTTCCAACAAAGAATAGTTCTAGGGGAAAGAGACACTAACGGCACGCGGTGTTCCTAGGCATATATCGCAATTACTCCTCTCCTCACTATAACATCGGCGCCCAACAAGCGGTCAAACTTTGACAAAAGTTATCAGTTTGCGATGCTCAACCTCCCTCTGCGTTACGCGGTTGCACCTAGGCCTCATACTGGCCCATAAAAACCCATTAGCGCCTCGATACATCACGTTGCTCGTACATTCACGTTCTTCCTTCCTCATTCAGATTCAACAGTCACCCAGTATTCATTCTCTTCGACTGCTAGGACGCTTTCGCCTTCCAGCGCACCCGAGCAGGCCCCCCTGCCTTCCTGGCTTCGATCATCCCTCATGGCACGCCAAGGCTAGACATCGAGGCGGCGCCAGGTTGGATGGCTGAGACGAAGTTGTCATACCTATTAGGTTACTTACTTAGTTTTGGTTTTCTTCGGCAGGGGCGGAGAATTTGGCACAGTCCGTTGGGCTAGGTACTCTGCTTCCTCTTCTGCGTCACGTAACCACCATCATCTCGCCCACTCGCGCAGCCGGCGGACGATCCTCCTCACCTTCACCTCTCCAAGGAGACAAAAAGCATCTCCCTTGTCAAGACGAGCAGCCCCAACCCCTCCTCAAGCTGTGTGATCATTCAGAGTCGTTCTGGCCGAAAAGGAATCATGAAGGGGGGGGGGGGGTACGTATCTAATCGTACCGCGTTAATTTTGACTCTGGAAATGATCCACTGATGGGCTACAAGAGGCTTTGTGTAAATGGTTGGAGAGGGGCTTCTGGAGTATAGGTCTGTATTGAAGGAGGTGGCTTTATTATTGCCTACGCTCGGTTCTACTCATATTGCCTTTTAGTAATTTTGTTGGGGCTCGATAGCACGTTTCCTCAACTGTTTCCAAAGAAACTAACACGTTCGTCCATCCTCCGTTGTCTCTGTTCCCGAGTTTAGTTCGAACTGAACCGTTGAATTTAAGATAAACAGTTATAATCATTAGGGTTTGCCGTCAATCGGATATTGATGCCGAATATTGCCAAACACTCGCAATCTCACTCTTTTGACGTTACATTTTCTCCTAAATTTTGCAAAAAGAGTTAATGTACACAAAGTATGGATTCTTCAAAGATCCAATGACAGATTGCACAAGTACGTACGCCGCTCCAAATCCGTCGTTTTTCTGTGGTTCACAAAGACACCCCTCGCAGGTGGAACGGTAGCAAACGCCCTCGGTGATGTTTACAGGATATTCTCTCTTCTCGCCGAATCTTGACTCGTCCAATTGACCGACGACCGAGTCGCAAAAACGGCGTCCCGTTGAAAAACGTTACCTCTCTCGTAATGAGGGGGACCTTCAGTAGAAATCGATGGGGACTAACAAGCTGTCTACCCCGAATATAAATTTGGCCTCTTGCCGGCTGGTAAAAAAAAGATGAGGATGAGGTGGTGGTGAGGAGAGGAGGGGGTTAAAAAGTTGAGCAGCACGTGAGTTTTCACGATTTCGGAGAAGATGATAAGGGGTGGATGAAGGGAAAGGGTGTGGTCGTACGTTCAAAGGGTGAACGAGTGCTGAAAAACGTTGATCTCGTGTTGTTCCGGAGCTACTTGCTAGACGATCTCTTTCTTCGTTCCATCGCCGAAATGTTAAGACGTAATTCGCTTTCTCAGTCGAAGAGCCTATGCCTAAGAAAGTCTTCAATACACAAATATCTGGTGCGTTGCAACACACAACTTTCTTCAGCTCTACGTCAATTCACTTTGTACATAGCTAATTCTATTTAATCAATCAGTTTCTCTGAACTTTGTCAAACAACACTTCACAGCAGCAGGAAGCGGTAGCGCCTAATGTTCTGGAATTCATTGTGCTGCTCGTACTGATTCCCGGACGATTATTGAGCAATTGGTACACAGATAATTAATGAGCCTGTAAACACGAATTTTTTGAAGAAGGATAGTAATCACTTTTGCCGAGTTATTATCTGATAATAACTCTGCTGGTAATAACTGTTAGAACTAGTAGTAAGCGAAACAGCGGTAGTCGTAATTCAGGAATTTCTGGAGTGACCCCCATGTATTTCATGAGCGTTTTTAAACGCTCGCCCTTTAGGTATTGGATTGGACTACAAAAATAATTTTTTTTAACATTCTACTACAATTCCAGCGGAGTTTATAAGGAAAAAACTGCGCTAAAAACGCTTTTCGTCGAAAATTTTGATAATTTATTGTGCTGCTCTCGTCATTTTCCCAAGAATGGGAATTTTATGGTATAATTGCCTTATTGATAGCTATCAATATAAAAAATTTAATCAAAATCGTTAGAGCCGTTTTGGAGAAAAAAATTTGGTGTTTTAATCACTATGCTAACTATAGTTAACTTCCGGTGGATTTTGTTCATACCCTTATTTTTGCGTCCCATAGTAACCCGTAGGCTGGAGATCAAATTTGAGGTGATTTGGCTCGGTCGTTTTCTCTAAAAACCACTCTAAATTCGATTTCGTCGAAAGTTTTGGTAATTTATTGTGCTGCTTTCGTCATTTTCCCATAAATGGGAATTTCATGGTATAGTTGCCTTATTGGGAGCTATCAATATAAAACATTTAATTCAAAATCGTTAGAGCCGTTTTTGAGCAAAAAAATATTTGGTGTTTTGATCACTATGATAACTATAGTTAACTTTCGGTTGATTTTGCTCATACCCTTTTTTTGGCGTCCTATTGTGACCAGCGGGCGAGATATGAAGTTTGAGCTGATTTGATACAGTGGTTGTCTCTAAAAATCGTTCACAGACACACTTTAGTGACACACACACAGACCATTTTCCCAAATAGTGTTTTTCGGACTCAGGAGGGCCTGAAACGTAAAGATCTGAAGAAAACTCAAATTTTTTTTTTCAGCCGATTACATAACTTTCCTTTCTACTTCGTAGAGCCAAGGAAAGTAAAAATGTAAGCATTCCTACCTAACCAACGTTCCGCAAATGTTGCGAGATGATTACACATTGTTTTTCGAGAATAACATTTTCGAACGTAGTAAAACAAAAGTATTGCGGTAGTAAAAGTAAATTTGAAAGCCCTTCGCTGAATGAATGTGGGGCTGATAGTTATCAATGGTGTTGCGCGAGGATTTGGAGGTCGCGATACGCCCAAGGAAAACTGCCCTAAGTGTGGCATGTAGATTGTATATTGAACTAATGATGAACAAATACGATCGTGTGGGTACCGTAAAACGAAACGAAAGCGATGGTTAAACAAACAAAATGATTCTTTTCAATATAAATAAAACGATGCAGGGTCTGAAACTTGTGAAGGATATAGCCTCTAATTCCGGCTCTCCGCCATGCCGTGACTTAATGGCGTGGCGTTGAGCTCCATTTCTGTTTCTAATACTTCACGCGCCCTGCGACGTATGAATTGAGCCTCTCCCTCATCAGCCAGAGATTTGAAGTTCAGTGTTTTCCTCCCTCGCTTGAATATTGGGAATATGGAATCTTGGTTTTGATAGACCTTGCCAAATGCTTCGATTCCATAGACAGGAATAGATCGATCAGCGCCTTGGAACGTCATGGAGTAATGGGGAAAGAGATCTCTTGGTTCAAGAGCTACCTGCCTGGTAGGAGGCAGTTGGTGAGTGTTGATGGGGTGGAAAGTGGCATACTCCCTGTAAATTTTGGAATAATTCAAGGGAGTGGGCTGGGTCCAGATTTATTTAGGATATTTATCAATGATATTGTGAAAATACCGATTAGCGGAAAGGTGTACCTATTCGCCGATGATGCAGCCTTCCTGTTTGAACAGGAGTCGTGGCAAGGGGCTTTTACTCGAGCAAATGAGGGAATGAATAACATATGCTCATGGCTCAACTCCCAATCTCTCACCATAAACGCGAATAAGTCAAAATACCTGTATTTTGTACTGACTTAACGGCCAGACGATGATGTCTTTACATCGAAAGCGCTTGCCCACAGTAACTCACAAGCCAGAGGAGACGGACTCACCTAACATGTACGTTAACTTTAGTCAAAATACCTATTGTTTTCCCGTGCCAGAGACAAGGACTCTCATCCTTACAACCTGAAATTGCACTTCTGTAATTCAGAGTACATGGCATGTGGGTGCTCGGAAATAGAGAGAGTTAGAAGCGCACAGTACCTAGGGTTAGTGTTGACGAGAGTCTTGATTGAAAGGCCCAGGTGATCGCTTTGGCGAAGAAAATCAGGAAATTTGCTCACATATTCCATACCATCCGGAACTACTTCTCGAAGAGCACTCTCATTTTATTGTAAAAAGCCTTAGTACAGTCAGTGCTTGGTTTTGGCGTTCTCTGGTGGGGTAATGCTTACAGTAGCGTGCTGGGACCAGTAAATGTACTGCAAAGAGCTATTTTGAAGTTACTTCTGAAAATATCTGGTGCGTTGCAACACACAACTTTCCTTAGCTCTACACCGATTCACTTTGTACATGGCTAACTCTATTTAATCAATTCATTTATCACTCAGTTAATTTGAACTTTTTCAAACAACGCTTTACGGCAGCAGGAAGCGGTAGCGCTTACAGTTCCAGATTTTATTGTGCCGCTCATACTCATTGCAGAACCATCATTGAGCAATTGTTACACAGATAATTAATGAGGCTGTAAAAACAAATTTTTGAAGAAGGATAGTAATTACTTTTGCAGAGTTATTGGGTAAAAACGTTTAGAACTGGTAGTAAGCGAAACGGCAGTAGTTGAAATTCAGTAATTTCTGGAGTGAGCCCCATGCATCTCATGAGCGTTTTTAAACATTCACCCTTTAGGTATTGGATTGGACTACAACACTAATTTTTTTTAACATTCTACAATAATTCCAGCGGAGTTTATAAGGAAAAAACTGCGCTAAAAACGCTTTTCGTCAAATATTTCGATAATTTATTGTGCTGCTCTCGTCATTTTCCCACGAGTGGGAGTTTTATGGTATAATTATCTTATTAAGAGGTATCTGTATAAAAAATTTAATCAAAATCGTTAGACATCAAGTTTCAAATGATTTGGCACGGTGGTTTTCTCTAAAAACTGCGCTAAATTCGATTTCGTCGAAAATTTTGGTAATTTATTGTGCTGCTCTCGTCATTTTCCCATGAGTGGGAATTTTATGGTATGATTGCCTTATTGAGAGTTATGAATATAAGAAATTTAATCAAAATCATTAGAGCCGTTTTTGCGAAAAAAAATATTTGGTGTTTTGATCACTATGATAACTATAGACAAATTTCGGTGGATTTTGCCCATACCCTCATTTTGGCGTCCCATGTTAACTTGCGAGCGAGATATGAAGTTTGAGCTGATTTGATACAGTGGTTGTCTCTAAAAATCGTTCACAGACACACAGACCATTTTCCCAAATAGTGTTTTTCGGACTCAGGGTGGTCTGAAACGTAAAGATCTGAAGAGAACTCAAAATTTTTTTTTTCAGCCGATTACATAACTTTCCTTTCTACTTTGTAGAGCCAAGAAAAGTAAAAACTCCGGAGGTTCCCTAGTGCTGAGCTGTTTGACGAGGCCAAAGTTTTTACTATGAAGCAGCTCTATATAAAGCACGCTCAGCTTTACTTCCAGAAGCATCCTGAAATATTGGATACCAACCAGCCGAACTCATCTGAACAGAGTACTCGTGCAGTGATACCCATCCCACCTAGTCGTCTCACATTTGATTGCTCTTAGTTTACCACTTATTAACAACGTGACCCCGATTCACTGAGTTATGTTTATGTCAGTATCATAGTGTGAATCCGTGTGGTTTGGTATGATTAAGTCGCTTGGAGATTCAACCAGTGCTAAGTAGTTGGGCTGTTACCTCTCTGACGAGAAACTTTAGCAATTGAAAGTGACGCACGGCTTCCGACGTTATGGCGTCATTGTCGGGCTCGATTTTGAGCTCATGATGAAGATGCTCATTTCCAATCCCTAGTGACTCTAATGCGACCGAAAATTATTTGTGAAAATGTGTGTCCGGTGTGGAAACAGTTTAACCCAATAGGCTCAAACTGGATAAATAGCCCGCGGGGTAACCATGGGACGCCAAAGTAAAGGTATGAACAAAAACTAACTATAGTCATCGTAGTGATCAAAACACTATTTTTTACGGCTTTAACGATTTTGAATAAATTATTTGTGCGGACAGTTATAAATCAGTCTAGATTTTTGACCTCGGAATGCCCCCGCCTGCCCTATCAGCAAAGTCATTGTTTCCCCGAATTTTCCTCGTTACCTGCCAAAATTCCACTTTCGCGGTCATTTCCAACGACAATGGACTTCCCTGAAGTGGCTTTCCCACTCCTCATTTTCACATTACTCTCCACAATAGACAGCTCCTCCCAAACTCATTCACCTACGAATTCTCGCCAAAATAACTCGTCTCTCAGTGCTCATATAGACACATTTTCCTCCATCACCTCTCGACCCAGTCGCAGCTCGCATTCTCCTTTCGATATAGTTTCCCGTGCCAGTTCGCGCGTGTTCCGAGTCGTACCCTTGTGTCGCCCTTTCACCCTCACACACTCATTGGACTTATAATACAGTCCGCCTCACGCTCACCGAGTTTCTTTTTATTCTTCAACTCTTGTGCGCCCAATACCAACAATACCATAAAATTCCCACCCGTGGGAGAATGAGCCCCGCACAATAAATTAGGAAAAATTCCTACGAAAATCGATTTTAGCGCAGTTTCTTCTTTATACATTTTGGTCAAACGTTATTACGTTTCTTAACTAAAATTCAGGTAGTAGTCCAATCGAGTACCTGTACTGTGAGTCTTTAATAACGCACAAAACATGCATAGGGGTTGCTCCAAAAATTTCGAAATTTCAAATACCGCCGTCTCATTCGTTACCATTTTCCTCAGTTTTCACCCAATAATTTTGCGAAAGTGATCATTGTCCTTCTCGCAAAAAGCGTGTTTACAGTTGTTTGATTTCGATTTATAGTTTGAGTGATTCAATACTGCATAAGGACTGTATAACTTATAGTATGACTTTAAACGGGGTTGGAATCAGACGAAGTTTATTTCTAAATTGGCACATGCGTCTGCGCTGCCTCGTTCCCTGGATAGAAGTTGTGCTACAGTGAGGAATAATCGCCTTACGAATTCTGCCGCCCACAATGACGTATGAGGAAACTATTGATGGAAGCACTACAAATAAAGTTTGGTTAGTCTGTTTGAGTCAGAAAATTTACCCCACACTTCCCTTTCTATGACCTGTCCCTCCTTTCCGTTTACCAATTATTTATTCCCTATTGAGTTGGAGTCGGACACAGAGATGGCAAAGATAGCGACCTTGGAAGAGCCTCTGCTGTCTTCTCACCTGAGATCTCTTACCGCCTTTTTACTTTAATCGCTATCACAATCCACTTATCACAATTGTTATTATCCGCGGTATTTACTATCACCAACCACCTGTCCCTTTTTGTGAACCAAAATCCTTACTATTTTCGGCTTTTCTGCGCGTTTTTTTCCGTGTACGCGAGCACTGCGCGCACGCGAACTTTATTTTTTCTTCAGTGCGGTGCATAAACGGGTTTGAGCTGGAATCATCGCATCCCTCCTGGCCAGGAGCAACCAACGAGAACGCCAACCCAGGTACCACCACCATCTCTATTCACCGCACTCCAATTCAACACCTCCCTTTCTTTCCTTCCCTTCCTTCTTGCAAATCCAAACATAGTCTTTTTAAATGGATAAGAGCAACACGATCTCTGGACGAACTTGGACAACAGGTACATTTGAACAAAGAATGAGAAGAAGCGCGCCATACCACTCTTCCGATGCTGTCATTATTATCATAGTCATTATCGGGGGTTTCTCACCTCAGAATTCCCACACCTGCCCTAATGGGACTCCCTGGCCTGGACGATTTCGTCCTCGATCGTTTTGTTACCTACGGAAAACCCACCTCTTGAAACTCAACCTCTTGCCGTGGTTGTTAAAAATAAGCGTTACTTTTTACCACCGTGGAGGTACATCTTACCAAGTTTCAGTGAGCTGATTGGTAAATGAATCGAAGTAGTAGCAAAGCCGAGAAAACCAGTGAATTTTCGAAGAACTAAGGGGAGTTGTGTGATACGTCTAACCTGTTTATCTGACTTATCTGACGCTACTATTCTCAATGCTCTTCAGCAAGGTGCAAATGGAACATTGGAAAGTTGAGTGAACTCGAGCTAGTAACCGTGGGCTGCTATTCCTCACGTACACATCATCCGGTCTGCCAATTGATTTAGTTGGCCTCATTGGGAAACTCTCCAACTCCAAGGAATAGAAGACTGTTGGTACCGATTCCACGTGGGAATCGGGCAATTCAGGTCACCAGCCTGAAGAGGCGTTCTGCACAGCTGCTCTGAACCTGTGGGCGCCCCTGTTGATGGTGCTTGGGACGGTGACAGGGCAACGTTTTATACCTTCCAGCTCCGCTAGTCAGCTAATTATTGTCGAGAACTAACACAGTTGTGGGCTCTGACATTTTCTCCGACAAGTCTTGGGGTTGAAGGAGTAAAACTCGCGGTGAAAAGTTGTGGCAGAAGCGGATGGAGGCTACGCCGAATTGCGTTCAGAATGATATAAACCAGGAAGAGACTGGAATTAAACCTAATCTCTTTCGAAGTGATGAGGTTTCTGCAGTCGTGGAGACGAAATAACTTACCCTTAGCTTCCCTTCAAGTATTACCTCTTCATATCCTCATACAGACTTTCGTTGATTCTAAAGAAATCGTGTTCGAAAATAAAATCGGAATGTGGTAATTTGGCTCTCATCATATTGCGGCGAGATTATTTTTTACGAACCGCTCGGAGGGAACGGTTTGTCGAGCGGAAAACTTAACGATTTCTACGGTCGCCTCTGATCTCAACGAGCTGCAATAAAAAAGGGTAAACGAGGCTCATCCCAGCTCTCGCTGTTTGGCAATAGAAGCCAGAACACTGATATATTGCAGAGAGGAGCCGTTTCTCTTGCTGAGCAAACCCTCCGCTCCACGCACTCCCTAGTTCTGACCGAACCAATGACCAACTCCTCCTCTCTCTCTCACACTCTCTCTCTCTCTCTCTCTCTCTCTACAACTGGGAGCCCCCAAGTAAAGAAAATTACGGGGCATCAAGTTTCTGCAGGGCTTTCGAAAGAGCGCCGACCTCGTCCACTCGTTGCCGCCGCTGAAGATATTACTCAGAGAAATAGATCGCCAATTAGAGAGCGGTTCAGGTTTTAATGAGCGGACAAACGTAGAGGTAAAATGGGCGAATAGTTTGCTTCAGAAACGACAGCCAAATCCATTGTTTCCAACGAAAGTAAGGTACGGTTGGTTGAAAAGGGGAAGTGACAAATGAGATTTACTCAGTCAGAATGGGGTTTTGGTAAATGCGAGCGCTCCGCGAAGCCTTGAGGGCCAAAAGTGATGGATGCCCTGGAATTCAACGTTATTGGCCAGTTATTGGGCCAGCCCGGACGTTGTTGACTGTTGGCCGCTGCACACGCAGTGAAATAACTCGTATCATCCGTTCAAAGGTCGACTTAACAAATTAATCCACACTACCTTGTGTCTCCGATGACGCCAAACTCCACACCGGCGGTAAAACGAATAACTAGAAGTGCCTACAGAAGCTTCTATTTTAATTACAAACTAAATTCAGGTTGATAGAAATAGATAGAGGTAGAGAGATAAATAAATAAGGAGATGCAGACACTGCGAGAGAGTACAACCCAGGATTGTCCTCATCTCTCCACAAATTAGTTTACTATTCCCGCACAATCGCTCATAAAATAGTTACTGGCGATTTAATTAAGTCTCTCGGCAGATTGACGCAATAGGAGCTGTTTATATTGTTTAGAACTGTTACTTTTCAAATTATTCTTATTGCCAGTCGAGACAATGGTCAGGAATCAAGGAAGTTTTATTTGGTGGAAATGGTTTGGAGAAAAGGTGTTGAAGGATAGGGAAGAGATTAGATTAGGGAATGTGCGCAGGGCCTCAGGAGTAGGAGTAGGTGTTTAGATTGTGTGTCTGTGTCTGTGTTATGTGTTAGTGTGTGGTTTTGAGTGGGCGGTGCCAGGGAAGGTCGAATATCAAGTAGCCCATCCCTGGACCGCCGGTGTGACTGTATTTAAGGGCTGAATGGATGTGTGAGTGTGTAAGTTAGTGTTAGGATAGAGTGAGTTGGGAGGGTCGCGGACGAGGGCGGCCGAATATAGAGTAGTCCGCCCTCGTCACGTCGGAATGGGGATCGCAGTTCAGGCCGTAAAAGACGGCCTGACACCCTTCTCCTTGGCTGGCGCGGGGGCAAGTCCAATCCCCGTACCCCCATGGAGATAAAGCGTAGGTGCCGGTAGAACGCCTTTTAGCAATTCCGGCACTGGGGCCTGCAACCCATTCAGGTCCTTAGGCTGCTGAAGGTGCAGCCAAATAGAATGGGTACCACGGGGGCTTCAGCCCGCGGCCGGCAGCGTGGAGCCGTTAAAAGCGTGGTGCTGTCGGCCGTGAAGCCATGGGATTGGCCTCGTGGGGACCGTGGTTTCGCTGGAAATCCCCCCTAGAGAGATGATAGGTGCTGGCTGGAGAGGGGTAAAGGCCATGAGGCTAGGCACTCTCTCCAACGCCACGGGTAATACCCCAAGCACAACTTACCATGCCAGTCGAGACAACGTCAAACCATCACCTACCCGCTAGTACTAACTTTGTTAAAAACTTCGTTCCGCTCAACGTCTTAAAGTTACCAGTTGTGATTGTCTTAGTAGAGGTTTTTCAATTCTACAGTAGCGGCCTTTAAGCTCCAAGAAAGTGAAGGGTCTGGGACGAAACCCTACTTCCAGTTAACTGTCGACCACTGCGATATCTCCAAGGTCTTTCTGGGTGGCTCAGAGACCGGTGAATTTCTCCCCTCCCCCTGCAGAGGCATCCACCTTATGTGGACCTCTCCATGGTGAATCGACCTGTGGTGCGTGAGTGTTCTATGCACCCCCTAAGCACCATGTTGGGGTAATTATCCCATGAGGTTAGTATATTCGCTTGCTTGGTCATTCGGGAGACCAGCACAACCCGCCTGAGTCAGCAATCGTCCTTTTTTTTCTTTTTGATGCTGGTGATGATACCCTCACTGCGGCCACAAACGGACAAACAGGCTTACTGTATGAGAGTTCATGAGCCTCAGCACCACCCCCTGTCCCCATGGCACTGGGCTCACTCGGTGCGACGTCACCTATACACCCCCATCACCCCCGCACAAAGGGCCCTCCCTGCCAATTCCACCCCCTCCCCACCCACAGCCACCGCTGAAGCCGTAGCTACAGGAGGGGGAGGAGGGGCCACCAGGGCCCCAGAACCGCTGTTTCCAGGAGCCACCACCACCCACGCCGGGGCTCCCAGCCAGAACTGGGCGGCGGGTCACATCATCCCATCCTCATCCTATCTGTATCCCACCCTTCTCCCCTTCTCATCCCACACACTAGGGAACTGGGCTAAGGAAGGACAGTGGAACGCGCAGTGGAAGCGTGCTGGGCCCATAACCCAGAGGTCCGCGGATTGTAACCACGCTCTGCTACCAGGTGCGACGTACCTTTTCTCGTCCTACGTATTCCTTCAGTGATTGAAGGCGCATCGCAACGAAAATAAGTGATTTAAATATCGGGCAAGTGGAACTAAAATATATTCCTATAACTTATAAAAGGAAAATAATCAAACTTGGGGAACGTTAACAAATTCAACTTCTTCTGCCTGTTTCTGAGTGCGATGGTAGATATCGTCAAGGTCGGAGGAGACCGGAGCGATCAGTCCGGCTAGCGGCAAAAGAAGTGGTGTGCTAGCCCGTCGTTGCAGCGTCAGGTGAGCCCAGCCCGTACCGAGCGCGCTTCTCTCCGTTGTGGTTGTGAGTCCCGTCTCACTTCTTATACCCTCCTCCTCTCCTCCTCATCACATGAGATGGGTGTTGGAATACAAGTTTTGAGATTCGCATTTTGACATACGAGTGTTGAGACGCAATTTATCAAATATTTATCACAAAACATCAAGCTGACAATCTCATCAGCCGCCTACCTACTGATCAGGATGGGATCTACTGGGGTTCAGACTAAATTTTCCCATAACCTTGTTTGACGACATATTTTGCAGACTGATCATTTTCAAAACTGCATTAAGTTTTTGGCCCGATTTCGTTCATAACGAAATTACGGCGTTTGCCAGTGATATTTAGTTCGAAGTTTGACGTATGTGACCCATTTTCTCTTCGACGCACAGCCACAAGACTCAGGGGACGCTGAAACGTAAATATTTGAAGGTAACCGTTTATTTTTTCTCGATTCAAGACATTGGAAAGTAAAAACTCAACTTTGTGCTCAAACGATCGCTTTAATTGAAAATACTTTTCGATACCGATTTAGATTTGTGCGCTTTCTGACAATATTTACGAGTTTAATTTATTGTTTCTGGTGAGTGTGAAGAGTCTGGTGACACGATCTCTCGGATATTAATCGAATTAGCGACAGGGACAAATATCTAAGAAAGCGCGTTATCGACTAATTTCGTGGGTGGAATATTAAATGAGGCGCTTGGGTTCTATCTGTGGCTCTGTGCATCTTGTTGAGGCGAGATGAAGGCTGTTTTGGTTCACATGAGAGTCGTGAGCGGTGAGCCCTTTCCCATGAATCGAATCATCGGCCCCTCTGTCCAAGATAATTGGATTTCTTTCGTATTAGGCCGAGGAAGATGATACCTTTAATATATTCCACTGGCTAGAAGCTATTGATCAACGACGCTACAGAATCCACCTACACGTAGGAGGAAGCAATTATGTACCGTACCGGATCCACCCTTCTAGTTAATGTTGAAAATCCTACCCCTCTTTAATACGTCCGCTGAGGGTGCGATAAAAAAAAAAAAAAAAAAAAAGTTAAGCATTATCAGCACGTTGAAGCCCAACTCCCCCTTCCATCCAGTTTCCCCCTTGTTCTTCCTAGCAATTTTTTCCTCTTTTTCGCTCCCCTCAGCCCAACCTTTTTGTGACGGGCCCCAGAACCAGAAGAAGGGAAGCAATTTGAATGGTTGTTAACTATTCGTATGGAAAAGGCTGAGGAGGGTTTCGTCCGCTCTTTATCGTAAATTGAAAGAACGTTCCTTCTTTCGCACGAACCGACTTTTTGTGTCGAACGAAGTCGCTCCGTTCAAATTGCCGCTTCTCCTCGTCTGGTAGAACGAGTTATTTCCATCCGACGCTCCTGCGCAAACGTTGAGGACAATCCCTAATAAAACACACAGACGAGCGTGAGTCAGGTCAGGTGGTTAGTCAAAACGAACCGCGTGGGAGACCAAATGCCTTTTGAACTACCGAAACAACTTATGTTCGAGGATTCAACGTTCCTAGTCCATCCTTTATTAACACTAGAACCGCCGGTATTTTCGCATACCTAGAACCGCCAAAGGTGTCATTTTGACACCTGGCTATTTTTTACGGGTTTTTGGTAGTGCATTTAAATTTTTATGATTCTGCTTGATAAAACACTTTATTTCGAACATGTAGAAACTGAGAAATCATACAAAATGACCTTAAAAGATTCTTACAGCGGCATTTTTGAGGCTAACTTTCAAAATGGCAAACAGTGAAATCGGGTAATAAAACTGGACGGTTTCAGGTAGTTTTTTCTCTCCCGTGTTGATATTTATTGAAGGATGCATTTCGCTCATAATCAGTACATTCTTCCGAACTTTGCCTTGGTACATCGTGAGGGTTTTGTTTTCGGACTCTAAAAACACGGTGTCATGCAAGGGACGCTTACTTTTTTTCACATCATCCGGTATTACACGCCTAACACGATTTACTGTCCCTACAATGCTCGTGCTTTGAGCTTTCAACTTATCTGCTACCACTGCAGAGGTAAAAAAATTGTCCGTTGTAATGTTCCGTCCTTTTCCGACATAGGGGCTAGCAATTTTCATGACAACATGTTCAGGTAGTGACTGATTGGAAGGACGCTCTTCGTCTTTTCCCAGATACGGAAAACCAGTACACAAATATTTAGTATCTACTTCAGCCAGAAGCCAGAACTTTATGCCAAGGAGGAGGGAGAGAGGGGGAAAGGACGGGTGAGACCGAGTCGCTGCGGCCGGGTTGGAGTAGCAAGTCAAAGCGTCGCTCGGCGACACAGCGTTGGAAACAGTAGCGGCTTGTAGCTTGCTAGCAAAAGCAACTACATATGTTTTTGGACCAGAGCAATGATATCGACATTGAGACCGAAAAGTTCAAATGAAAACAGCATTATGCTGTAACAAAAATATTCCAACGAACCCTTTGACATGCGGTACCTCTTATCAACTAAGTGGTAACATCTATTGAAAATATTTACTAAACAATAGTTTTTTGTTTACTTACAGTAAAAAATAACTGTATCTGCCCCTAAAATCCGTAAAATAGCTCTCTCTGCGACAAAATACATAGGTGTCAAAATGACACCTTCGGCGGTTCTAGGTAAATTTTCAAAAATGGACCCTATACTAAATTTTGCATGAAAATCAGTATGATTCCCAAAAAGTACGTAAAAAGTAACGAAAAGTCAGAAACTTTCAATGGCCTGCCTCATAAAGGAAGTTTGCGCCAAGAAAAACAAAGTGTCCTGGTGTCATTTTGACACCTCCGGCGGTTCTAGTGTTAAACGGCGAGTTTTTAAACAAATTTGGCTCCAACGTCCGTTTCATTTATTGACAACCACGCTGTGGAAACTGATAATTGGGCACTTTAAGTTCCACAGTTTCTCAGTTCGAATGTCGGTTGAACGTTTGTAGCGACTTCACGAGCCCGGAACACAACCGAATGTACCGTTAATTGACAAATGGTACGATTCACGTAAAAGTTTTTCAAATGTATGCGAGGAATGGTTGGGGGGTGAGGTGGGGGGATCTTCTGGCCCGCGGTTCAATTGGCAAAGGCACCGAGTTAACAATTTGGAGTCGAGGGTGAATGATGGTACGATGAAGTGAGCTCTCAATATTACAAACGTTTTACTCAACAGTTTACCTCTCCTTTGATCAGAACGAGCCCTCGTGGAGAGCGATTGAGAATTTATTGCCCGAGTGGTTCAAATAATATCAATTCACCCGTTTCCAAAAAGAATGTGAAATGAAAACTGTTTATTTGTAAAATATCAAAGCGAGGCGTTCGAGCCATCGTAATTCGAGCGCGAGCGTTAAAATGGGTCACTGGCTACACATTTTAAGGAATTTGAGAGGCGATACTACGCCCAATTTATCACTAAATGCCCCAATAAACCTTTGTCCCATTTAAGTTCACTCGCCCGAAACACCACTTCAGCAATACGATTCCTTTTCGGCTTTTTGTTCGCATCAAAAATGCCGGTTGACAACAGCAGCGTTCAACTTCACTTCAGCTTCGCGTTACCGTGCGAGAGAAACGTAACGAACGTAACATTCCTGCTTCCACTCAACTCTCTTCTGAATCCAATTCATCTCCATCGCTATGTTTTATCATTCGAAACGTGTAATAAACGTTCATTGAAATACAGAGCGGAGGCGGATAAGATGAAGTGGCAATTAGAATGGTGCGATACATCCACAGCGGAGGGTTCACACGAATGTAAACACGACGATCACGGACGCTACACACTAAATGATAAGTAGGCTTCCAGGCGCGGAACATCGTTTACAGTTATCGTACATTTCATATAACTGTCACTAATGAACGAGCAAATAAATTGCCAAAACCTATTACAACACGAAATAAACCAAAAATATCTGGTGCGTTGCAACACACAACTTTCCTTAGCTCTACAACAATTCACTTTGTAAATACGTAATTCTATTTAATCGATTCATATATCACTCAGTTGTTTTGAACTTGGTCAAACAACACTTCACAGCAGCAGGAGGCGGTTGCGCTTACAGTTCCAGAATTTATTGCGCTGCTCGTACTCATTCCAGAACCATTACTGAGCATTTGGTATACAAATCCAACACTCACACTATAGGTATTGGATTGGACTACAACACGACTTTTTTTTAACATTCTAGTAACATTCCAGCGGGGTTCAAAAGGAAAAAACCACGGCAAAAACGCTTTTCGTCGAAAATTTTGATAATTTATTGTGCTGCTCTCGTCATTTTCCCACGGATGGGAATTTTATGGTAAAGTTGCCTTATCAAAAGATATCAATATAAAAAATTTAATCAAAATCGTTACAGCCGTTTTTGAGAAAAAAAATATTTGGTGTTTTGATCACTATGATAACTATAGTTAACTTTCGGTGGATTTTGCTCATACCCTTATTTTGGCGTCCCATTGTGACTAACAAGCGAGATATGAAGTTTGAGCTGATTTGGTACGGTGATTTTTTTAAAAATCGTTCACAGACACACTTTAGTGACACACAGACCATTTTCCCAAATAGTGTTTTTCGGACTCAAGGGGGTCTGAAACGTGAAGATCTGAAGAGAACTCAAAATTTTTTTTTCAGCCGATTACATATCTTTCCTTTCTACTTCGTAGAGCCAAGGAAAGTAAAAACGCTGCAAATTGCGATTCATCATTGAAAGATACTAGTAAACTGCACAAAACATGCTACAACGGAACAACAAGAATTGACATTTTCTAGTCGACAGTAGGCGATTGGATAGACTTAACGAGTGGTTGGGGTGAGACGGTAGGCAATGCGAGAAACGAGCCCAGGCCGGGGAAACCCGATAACTTTCGCTATATTATCCCGTTAGTCTCTTCAAGTACAAGAATTTGGTTCCACTGTTTTCCATCTAGACGCAGTACTACAGAGACCCACGTTCTACTCGACTCAATATCGACAAATATCTAGCAAACGAGTGGTGAAGGGGGTTGTAAAAACATAGAAACCATCTTCCCAAAAAGACTGGTGTGTCGTTCAGAATAAATAATGAACGAAAAGCAAACACGGTGTAATGTTCACTTCGTGCCGGTTTATCAATGTCATTTGCTAGCTTGATCAAAGGTTGACAAAGTCAAATCGTTCGTTAACTCCCGAAGACGCGTTCTTCAATTCACTTTGACGCCTCGTTAGCGCTAGCTGTTAGTTATTTTTTAACTCGTCTCTTCGCTCTTTAGTTATCGGATAACTAACCGTTATATCTGTCAAATAATGTGTGTCGCCCGCCTCGATCTGTTTTTATTTATTTATTATCTGCGTTTATTTATTTTCGACCCGTTATTTCAGTTATCAGAAAGTTGTACAGTTATCTGAAAAATTTTGTTGGTAGCCATGTTCGGTTGTGTTTCGCTTGCCTCGATCTGTTTCCGTTTCTGCTCTAGTTATTATTGGGAAGGCAAGCCATTATAAGACAGCTGTTGTCAGATGCGTTCTGTAATTGTGTTGCTATGGAGAGACAACAGCTTCCATTTTCTCATGTTGGAATAAATTTAGTTCGTGACGTTTCGTTCGTGTTTCCGATGCTTAGCATTAATTGACTCTCTCGTTGTTATTATTTCTTTATTGCCATTTGCTCTGCCAATTTTATTTTTTCATCCAATAGTTATCACATTATTATTATCGTTCTATTATTGATTTAATATCATTTTATGATCAATGGACTCCGACTGGGAGCTCACAGACTCTGATTCCTCCGATGAAAAGATCAACGCGTATCAGGTCCGCCCGAGAATCGAGTATTGATACGCTCTAAGACGTAAATTTTCATACTAGGTTCCCATTGTCGAAAGAAACAACGCTGTTCGTACTTTCGCTAATTCTAACGCGGATAGAATCACCAAGTAATCGAAATCACGCAATTTCGTCAATGAAGAAACTCCTAACGCTCAGGTTCTCCGGCCTCGGTAAGTACAGACCTAATATTTTATCGACCTACCACGTTACATTCGTGCACAATATAACTTACGTCGAGATCGAAAAGTAATTTAGACCTTTCATCGAATGTTTACGTTTCAATTCTATTAGTCCCAAAATCTGTTTCGTCGAATCACAACTTTCCTAATCCCCTCGTACGTTCGTCGGTTTTTACCAAGTAATGCAATGGTGTTTCTAGCTGTGTACATTGGAACTGATAGAGACGATTGTTGTGAAGTTCCGGTTTGATTTTTTCGGAATTATATGAAAAAGTGAACCGTATAAAATATACGGAGAAGTATACCGTACTTTGTTTGGTTAGTTCTGATTATTATTGCCGTGACTTACCTGCCGTGATGTAAGACAGTATGAGGTTAAGACCTTGAGAGGTGCCTGACTGTCCACCATGATGTAGATTCTCTGCCGCTTCAGACCCCTTCTGCAGCAGCCCCTGCACACAGACCGTCACCGCAGCCATCTCTGCCTTGAACACCATGGCCAACGACCCCAATGGGATCGCTGCTCTGATCCTCGGCCCAAAGATGCCTGCCCGTGCAAGGCCACCCTGCACCGAGCCATCAGTGTAGTATACCCTTCCCACCTGGATCACTCGTGAATGAGTATCCGAAAGGGTAGAAATGTTTTATCCTATCTACTAACAATCTATTGTGGGGGCTAGGGTGGTCTGCACTAATCAAAAATGTGTTGTACAGTGCAACAGACGAGTTCTTTCCAATCCTCGTTTATTCAGAACCACAGATGTACAGGCAATTCTACCTGTTCTTAATTTGCGTTATACAGGGACAGGTAGCGTTATATTATGATGCTGTTATCTGAAAAATTAATGCGTTCATGCATTGACGCTACCATGTGCCTGAGCCATGATGCAGCCATGTGATGGTAACTTGATACTGACACGTGCCCCATTCAGAGTCTGGCCCCTCCCACTGCATCGACCGAACCCAGACCTCAGGAGGTACGGCAGGTTGTCTCTTTGCCGGCCTCCCGGTGGAGAGCTGTTGCTTGTGTGCAACCACACGGAGGGAGGTGAGGGAAACCCCTTCCCATCTGGGAGGAGTGTTAATCTGGTTTCCCCACTTGATTTAGGTACAGATAAATTGCGACCAAGTTTCATACAAGCCATGTGAATATATGTGTTACCTTAATGGTGTAACGAGCCAGGTCAGTATTGGCCTACGGGCTAGTTGGTGGAAAGGAGGGTGTAAAGGTCATCTATGAGTTGCCCTGGCCTGATGGGCTCGCCACAGGTGCGCTCAGGATATAACATGGTGACCCAGAAGGGTGGGAAAGGGGGTAGGGCGCAGGGACGGCTATTGGTGTACACTGGCCACAGCAGGGGGACAGCTGGGCTTGCTGGGCTTGCTGTCTACACTTGGGCAAAAATGGGGAATCCACGCCTGGCCGGTCGACAGGATAGGAGCATGACTGCACTCTCAAGGGATGGGGGGATACATGGCCTGACTCACACCCTCTCGCATCCCCTCGGCGTGGAGGGAGTAGTCAAAAAGGACTTGCGCCTTCACTGACCTCCCCCTAGAAGGGCAGAGGTCGAATGTGCAGCGCTTGGAGAGGAACAGGCGCACTGGTTGAAGGCTTCGTGCCTGGAGAGTCGTTGGACTGCTGGAAAAGAGGGGTACCATCCCCTCCCCCCATTCCTAGGCGGTCCGGGACGAAGGAGATGACGTAAGTTGTAACTACTATGTGTACATATCTTGACACTTTGTGGTTCCCAAGCGCTTGTCATGGGTTACTGTACCGTGACACTGTGGCATGTACATATCTTGACACTTCCATGTCCCATCATCGACTCTTTCATGAGAATTCTTCATGCAATCACGTTTTAATGTGAGCGTACGTCATGTGCTTTAATGTGTGGTACCCCATTGCCAAGTGACTATTCCTTGACACTAACATGCATTCATTCATCGACACCTTCGTGTGTTCATGCCTTGAAGCTACTCTGCGTCCATCCCATGAAGTCGTCATGAGTCTGCACGTTGTCACTGTCAGGTGTGCTCCCATCAGTTTTTATCTGATGTTTCCACATGCCCCTGTCTCATCGGGGTCCTACACTACAACGTGCCTACATCATGATTCTGCCACGTCTCTGTGACATTATGCGGCCGTGGGACCATACCCAACACTTATGGAGGTTCATGGCTACGTTCGTACGACGTTGATAATATTCAGGATGTTTTTTCGTAAAAATGTTAGAAAATTGGCCACCAATGATTGCAATATTTTGATGACACTGATCCATTTATCAAACTTGAACTAGAAACACTAGTATTTGTTGAAGATGTCGGTTGCAACAACATTTCGAATCATCTCAAAGTAAGCCAACAACTCCGGCACTCACTTTCACTTGTAACTGGTTGCCGACACAGCACGGGAACAGTGCAACAACAGTCGAAGGGAAGTTCGTCGATACTAAAAGCGACACGTCGAAATTTCCGTGTTTTGTTATCCTACCGAGTTGACACGTTATATCTGAAGCTCTCGTCGGCGAACAGCCTTTGAACCGTTAGTCCAAACATCACGCGAAAGGACCGCGTCCTTTGCCGACCGGCCTCCTTCAGACCTTGTCATCGCAACGTTGCGTTTGACGAACCGACTTGTGCCGCACCCCGCGAAAGTAATTTTTGTCGGTTGATCGAAACGTGTGTATAGAGCTCACATGGATCATGCCGAAACGTGTTTCAACGATGAAATGTTGTTGATAATACTTCCGTAAATTACGAGTAATTTGTGAAGTTAATGAAGCAACCAATGGAGCGACGTCTGAAGATTCTGTGGAACGTCCACGATCATTTTCTGTTCGAGTGAAAACACACTAATCAAATGAACGGCACAGAAAAAATTGTTAACTCACGATAAACCTAAAATAAATATAAAATTTTCGACTACACGTCACACCGCTTTCCTCGGTTCCACGTACATTCAGCAATTTTCATTGTTTTAGCCAGTGAACCCATTTATTTTTCGCGTAGTCCATTTGATCTTGCCAAGACATAATTTCACGTTTTACGTAGAAACTGGCGGCACCGGTATCTATTGAGATGCTCCTACTCATGCTGCGGCCATTATTGGGCAATCAGGACATGATAAATTCAGGAGACTATCAACGCGATTTATTTGACGAGAAACCTTTTTCACCGTTTTGGAATTATCTGGTACAAACTGTGAGCAACGGTAGTGCTGGCTTGAATTCCCGAAGTGGTTTGAATTCCGGAATTTCCGGGGTCGCTCCCGATTATCTTACGAGCGTTATTAAACTCTCGTCGTATAGGTAATTTATTGGACTACCACCCTATTTCTTCTGAGCGCGCTACTTCTGTTTCGTGATCGCTATTTATAAGGTAAAAACGCTGCAAATTATTACACAACGGTTTATTATTCGGATAATCAGCTTGACCTAGCATTAATGCTCCGAGACCCATCCTGTTCGATTCAGCATCGAAAAATATCATAATGAAACCCAAAAAAAGGCCGAAAAGAACTGAATCGTAATATTAAAATAAACAAAAAAAAAATGAAACGAACGAACTATTAATAAATAAACCAAAAATAAGCGAATAATGAAAAGTTCAATCGAAGATAACAGATATTTTGCTACCGTTGAGACGGAGAGAAAGAGTCATTCGTGGAGGTGAAGACGAGAACAAGGCAATCGGACGATAAAGAGACAAATCGTAGTGCCAAAGGTTATATACGAAACACGAGCGCTTCCTAGGAAGACAAAAAAAAAAAAAACCCCGGCGCTAATTGGGCGAACGCTGTGAGTCGAGTGGAAAGGGTGGCGGGCGGCGGTGTTGCCGGACCAGTGACGATCGCTTTTGATGGGCGGGAGCGAGGACTTCAAAGACGTAACGCGTTATACTGCGTTTCGTTAATTTTTTAACCGTTTTTGCCCATTACAACCACGGGCTTCGTCCGATCGGATTGCGGAGATGGCGGGCACAACTAGATACCAAATCGGATTTTTGGGCGAAAGAACGAATTTTTAGACCACGTTAAAGGCACAAAACGGCCCGGACGGCGGACGGCGGACGGGGACGGGGACGGGGACGGGGACGGGGACGGCGGACGGACATTGCAAATTTGGAATCTCCATGTCATGAAACGTAAAGTATCAAATTTTGAGGGGGGGTTGTAAAAAATTTTTCGTGACCGAAAACATAGGGTTATTATTCAGAATGAATAATAAACCAAAACGATGCGAAGAACGTCGAAATATTTGAAAATGCATTGTGCTTCTCTCGTTATTTTTCAACGAAAGACAATTTTACGTTGTTTTAAATGGAACTGCCGTTTGGAAAACAAGAACTTTGATCGAAATCGTTCTGCCTATTTTTGAAAAACTGGTTGGTACTTTGATCCCTATGATAACGATTTTTTTTTTCCTTGAACAGTGGATGCAGGCGATACACTCACAGCAGCCACAAACGGGCCTATTGTAAGGGCGTCCATGATCCTCATTGGACAGTGACCTGTGAACAGGCCACATATGATCCTCATATCCTTCCTCCCCAGTGCAAGCACCTCCTTGGACCTCCCTCTGGAGAGCCGTATGAAGAGTTTTGACTGTCTATGGCCGGGCAGCCCCTGTCAATGAGCAGCCTTGCACATGTCCTCCCATTTTCCAACCTCTCTACGTAGGTGGCTCCTGGTAGTCCCAACAAAGGGCTCAGGGCCAATAGAGATCTGCGCTGATCCCTTCTTAGCCACCCTATCAGCCCGTTTGTTTCCCTCTATACCCTCACGCCCTGGCACCCAACACAGTGTTACACTGTTGTCCTCGGCCAGGGCCTTCAACCCAGTCAGGCACTTCCATACCTGCCGTGATGTGAGACAGTATGAGGTTAAGACCTTGAGAGGGGCCTGACTGTCCACCATGATGTAGATTCTCTGCCGCTTCAGACCCCTTCTGCAGCAGCCCCTGCACACAGACTGTCACCGCAGCCATCTCTGCCTTGAACACCATGGCCAGCGACCCCAATGGGATCGCTGCTCTGATCCTCGGCCCAAAGATGCCTGCCCCTGCAAGGCCACCCTGCAAGGCCACCCTGCAAAGAGCCATTAGTGTAGTATACCAGGGCCCCAGCTTCGAAAGCGGGAACTCCCCCTTCCCACCTGGATCACTCATGAATGAGTAGCATTAAGTTGAACCTGGTTGAAACATCCTTGATTGAACCTGTCCCTGTATAACGCAAATTAAGAACTGGTAGAATTGCCTGTACATCTGTGGTTCTGAATAATCGAGGATTGGAAAGAACTCGTCTGTTGCGCTGTACAACACATTTTTGATTAGTGCAGGTCACTACAACTGCTAAGACCACCCTAGCCCCCCCCCCTCCTCAATAGATTGACAGTAGATAGGATAAAACGTTTGTAATTGATGGGAGCTATAGTCCCAATAACTGTAACGTACCAAAGTTTGGATTTTTGGTTTATTATTCATTCTGAATAACAACCCTGTATTTTCGGTCACGAAAAATTTTTTACAACCCCCCCTCAAAATTTGATACTTTACGTTTCAAGACATGGAGATTCCAAATTTGCAATATCCGTCCGCCGGCCCCCATCCCATTTTGTGCCTTTAACGTGGTCCGAAAAATTCGTTCTTTCGTACAAAAATCCTATTTGGTATCTAGTTGTGCCTGCCATCTCGGCAATCCGATCGGACGAAGCCCATGATTGTTATGGGCAAAAAACGGTCAAAAAAATTAACGAAACGCAGTACAACGCGGGAACTACAGCGGAAGTCAACATTTTGTCTGGTCTGGCAACGCCGCCTGCTCGCCTCCCCTTTCGACTCGACTCGCAACGTTTACGGGCGCCGGTTTTTTTTCGCTTCCTCTAGAAGCGCTCGTGTTTCGTATATAACCTTTGGCACTACGATTTGTCTCTTTATCGTCCGATTGCCTTGTTCTCGTCTTCACCTCCACGAATGACTGTTTTGCTCCGTCTCAACTATTTCCGTTAGCAAAATATCTGTTACCTTCGTTTGAACTTTTCATTATTCGCTTATTTTTCTAGATACTTTCGTTTTTGTTTTTGTTTATTTTAATATTACGATTCAGTTCTTTTTGACCTTTTTTTGGGTTTCATTTTGATATTTTTCGATGCTGAATCGAACGGGATGGGTCTCGGAGCATTAATGCTAGGTCAAGCTATTTATCCGAATAATAAACCGTTGTGTAATAATTTGCAGGGTTTTTGTTGTTGTAAAGCCCTCCTTCCCCCACTCACTCCATACACACAGATACAGTTTGTCTTATTGGTTTGTTTCTGTTGGGCCCAAAACGTTAGCGAATAATGGAAACAGTGATAGTTCAAATTCTGCTATTTCTGAGCGCCTCATTAGCTTGTGAACATTATTAAACTACCGACGTGTAGTTAGTTCATTGGACTACCATCCAGGGTTCTCCACAAACACTAAGATCATATGAGCGAGATTTGTAAGGAAAAAACTGCACAAAAATTCGTTTTTCATTGAAATTGTTCGTATTTTATTGTGCTGCTCTCGTTTTCCCCATTTATTAGAATTTAACGGCATTTTACTGTCATTTTCAAGTATCTACAAAAAATATTTATTGTAGATCGTTCCAGTCGTAGAGAAAAAAAAATTGGTGTTCGGTCAGTATGACAACTATAGTAAAGTTTTGATCGGACTTCGCTCATACCCTTGTACGTAAGTGTAAAACTAAATTTTACAAAATTTTCCTGGCCGATGGTGTATTATTCAGAATTGATAATAAGCCGAAACGCTGCAAATTATTATAGAACGGTTTATTATTATCTGAGGTAGTCTCACACCGGCCACAGTCGCTCAGTTCATCTCTGGTTGGAGTTAATAACCCTCCCTACAGAAACGCTTTTAAGGCTAATACGTGATTTGCCCTGGAAGAGTTCTAATCACACAACAGCTTAGCTGCACAGAGCCCTCCTCCTCAATAGGTGGGAAGTCGGAGGAGCGGAATATAAGCCAAAACTTCTGGAAAGAGGCCCAAAAAGTGCTCCATAAATTCAAAGTTTTTTGCTTCAACTGAGTTCTCCGTGGAGTGGAAATTACGAGGGTCAGAGGGCAAAGGGGTAATTTATAGTAGAAATTATACACGTTATCTTAGCAAGTAAGATGTGTGAGCTCAGCCCCGACCCCGGAGTTCACCTGCTCTTTCAGATTTTTCCCGTTCTGTTGCGCAGGTCTCGTTATGGCGGGCGCTGAGGGTCGAGGGCTGAAAAGGGGAAAAAATCCCTAAGCTGGGATAAACAAAGGGTAGGAAATGAGGGTCGGTGAAAAAGGAGCCGAGGATAACCATATATTAGACCCTCCCCTCCCACGCCTGTATCTATATGCACCAAGGATTTGCAATTAATGCCCTGGTCATACTTTGTTCGCCAGGATAACGGACTAAATGCCCGGAGCTTTGTTACGGGGAAAAAGGGCGGAGGAAAAAGTGGTTAGAAAAGTCTGGTAGGCCCCTTTTTCTTCGCTTTGACCCTCATGTTACCAACCGAAAAGAACAAAGATCTCCCTGTGAGCGTTCAACCGTAGCCACTTATCAATTTTGCTCTCTTTTTAGCAATTTGCAGCGGCATCACAAAGGTTTTCAGCCCATCAAAGAGTCGCGATCAGCAAACTTCAGTCGTTGAAAAAGAGCCAGTTCACCTTTTCAGTAAAAGTACAGCGTAACTGTTCAGTTTCCTTTTCTGCTCTACTAAAGACAGCTAAAGAGCTCCAAAGAGATCAAATAACACTTTGAGTTTAACTTAATTCGAATGTTGGAACCTTGACGCCAGGGAACGCACCAATTTTTTTTCTTCTTTTTTTTCCTTTTTCCTCGCGCAGTAATTCTACGGTTACAGACAGAATAATTTGGCCGGTGGAAACGTAGCGGCACTCTTCTCTCTTTGAAGTACTTCTTCTTTTAATCTGTTCGACGTCACAAGCAACACGTCAGTTTCCATCCCAACGGCAGGTCATTTAACGGTTGACTTCCGAGCTGGAACTAAGGTTCCTCGCGTTCTACTTTCGAGCGGCGGCTTTAGAACGAAGATCAAGCGCAAGTCGTAGAAAGAACGGTCGTCGGTGAGAGTAAGACAACCGAAAGCCGCCTCGACGCTAGATGAGGTTGATTTTAATACGATTCGAGCTGGCCGCTAAACTCTTATTTGCGTACCGTTAGCCAAAAGGCAGAAATAAAGATGATGGTCAGTCACAAAAAAACATCCAGCATCCTCCGAACAACTTACTGCAACGGAAAACCCTCTCGTTCGCCCCTTTAACGCCTGTCAGCGGATGGAAACTGCGACATTTCACAAAATAGCGCTCGAAACTAAAGTCTCGGTGATCAAAACAATAATTATACAATCAATTTTCAGAGAATAGCGAAGGGCGTTTCGAGGTCAAATTCTCGTTAAATGGTTTCGTTCCTGAGGAAGGGCGGAGCTCTGATTATGCGCCGTTGGAGGGTCTCGTTCTGTTGTTGGGGAACTCTTCTAAATTGCGACGATTTAGAGCACCACGTTCCCCATATGGGGAGAGCGTACGGCCAGATTGTAGATTAAAATTTTGTTCGAAACCAACACACTTGACCTAAGAGCTTTTGTAAGAGACCTCAGCGTTTTCATGAGCTCGTGAAAAGTTAGGCCTCTGTCTAATATCACTCCCAAATATTTACGTGTTGGATCATAATGGACGAGATACGTTAATTGTGAATCAGTGAATTTTTTACTTTCCTTGGCTCTACGAAGTAGAAAGGAAAGTTATGTAATCGGCTGAAACAAAAATTTATGAGTTTTCTTCAGATCTTTACGTTTCAGTCCCTCCTGAGTCCGAAAAACACTATTTGGGAAAATGGTCTGCGTGTCTGTGAACGATTTTTGGAAAAAACCACCGTACCAAATCACCTCAAACTTCATATCTCGCCCGCAGATTACCATGGGACGCCAAAATGTGGGTATGAACAAAATCCACCGGAATTTAACTATAGTTATCATAGTGATCAAAACACCAAATATTCTTTTTCTCAAAAACGGCTCTAACGATTTTGATTAAATTTTTTATATTGATAGCTCTCAATAAGAAAATTGTACCATAAAATTCCCTTTTGTGGGAAAATGAAGAGAGCAGCACAATAAATTATCAAAATTTTCGACGAAAAGCCTTTTTTAGCGCAGTTTTTTCCTTATAAACTCCGCAGGAATTTTCGTAGAAGGTTAAAAAAAATTGGTATTGTAGTCCAATCCAATACCTAAAGGGTCAGTGTTTAAAAACGGTCATCAGATACATAGGATCACTCCAGAAATTCCTGAATTTCAACAACCGCCGTTTCGCTTATTACCAGTTCTAACAGTTATTACCCAATAACTCTGTAAAAGTAATTACTATCCTTCTTTAAAAAATTCGTGTTTACAGCCTCATTAATTATCTGTGTACCGATTGCTCAATAATGGTCCTGCAATGAGTACGAGCAGCACAATAAAATCTGGAATTGTAAGCGCTACCGCTTCCTGCTGCCGTAAAGCGTTGTTTGATCAAGTTCAAATTAACTGAGTGATAAATGAATTGATTAAATAGAATTAGCCATGTACAAAGTGAATTGTTGTAGAGCTAAGGAAAGTTGTGTGTTGCAACGCACCAGATATTTTCTATAGGTGTAACCTCTGCCATAGATTTAGAGGCGTTCTCCTTTATTCTCCACTTTGTCCACCATCGAACCAAGGTTTCTAAGTGAATTTTCAGTCGTCTGGTTGTGTCACTGCATGAAGCAGATCGTCGGCATATAATGGAGAAAAGTCAGGAGACTGGTATATCTGAGCAAAACACGGAATAGGTTGCGGTTCTTCCAATGGAGCTCCGAACGACCGCTTAAAAGACTTACCTTATCAATACCTAATTGTGGATGTTGAGCTACGCACGCGCCTCTACTTCCTCTTCGGCTGAGTTGGCGACAACCTCCACCGCCACCTCCTCCTTTGGAACTCAAATAAACTAATTTACGTTACATTTTTATGTGAGTATCATAATAAAGCACATCAATTCATTCTCCTTCGTCCAATGTGCATAAGAGTGAAATAGTGAAAATTTCTGGATCGGGATATCAGAAAAAATTCCCAGTTTCCCACTGACGAGCACATTGCCATGAATCAAGTACAAGTGATTTCCGGCTTTGCTTTGAAATTTACTTCCTTTTCTGGCGTAATCGATCGAAAAACTATACAGTACAGTCTCATTGAAATCTGTTTGAATGTGTATTTAATTACCGCACAAATATCTGGCACCACGCATCACAAAACGTTCCTCACACTCATGTGAATATGCTGGACAGGAATTCCGTCTTCGTTCTACAGGTTTATACAGAAGTGTTTAAGATAAAACAAAACGTGGGCGTTTGTGGAAACTATCTTTTGAGTTGGATAAAACCACGCAAGGTTTACATAGCTTTATTTGATTTGGCAACAGATCGCTGCAGTTCTTCTTCATCCTACTTTTTAATTTTATCCGTCCTACCTTTACGCAAACATGATAATTCTGTTACCTGACAGAGACGATAATATTGGTAAAACGTAGTCAAGTCAAGTAATATGTTCAAGGAATGTTTAAGTAGCAAGAGGAGCTTTTATTGCTTCTATATAAAACTTTAATGAGCTATCCGCTTGGTTCTGATTCCACAATTTGTCGAGAGAGATAGAATTTAGTTGGGAGAAGCGTGAGCTGAGAGACGAGAGGATGGGAGAACTGGGAGATAACTGTATCACGAGAGCTGTTGGATGATTGACTGTTGAGAGTAGCTTTGAGTTGTGGAGAGGAATCAAAAATTGGTGGATGGGAAAAGGTAGTTGGTCCAGCAAAGGAGAAAATCCGTTGTCAATTGGAAATAACTGAGAAACAGGGCTTTCCACAGTTTCAAAAAAAAGGGTTGAGAGTACCATTAGGTGCAAGTGTGGATATTCAGGAGGTCAAAGATCCAGCTAAAGCGGCCTGCCTAACACACAGCATTCAGCTCTTCTCACTCTAGGAACAGAAATGACGGTGCATTGGATTCCGCCAGTGTTTTGAAAACGTCCTCTTCCATTAAAAACCCTGCAAATTATTACGCAACGGTTTATTATTCGGATAAATAGCTTGACCTAGCATTAATGCTCCGAGACCCATCCCGTTCGATTCAGCATCGAAAAATATCAAAATGAAACCCAAAAAAAGGTCGAAAAGAACTGAATCGTAATATTAAAATAAACAAAAAAACGAAAGTATCTAGAAAAATAAGCGAATAATGAAAAGTTCAATTGATGGTAACAGATATTTTGCTAACGGAAATAGTTGAGCCGGAGCGAACCAGTCATTCGTGGAGGTGAAGACGAGAACAAGGCAATCGGACGATAAACAGACAGTGCCAAAAGTTATATACGAAACACGAGCGCTTCTAGAGGAAGCAAAAAAAAAACCGGCGCCCGTAAACGTTGTGAGTCGAATCGAAAGGGGAGGCGAGCAGGCGGCTTTGCCAGTCCAGACGAAACGTTGACTTCCGCTGTAGTTCCCGCATTGTACTGCGTTTCGTTAATTTTTTTAACCGTTTTTGCCCATAACAATCATGCACACACAGCATGATCGGGATTTGTGGCTTCGTTCGATCGGATTGCCGAGATGGCGGGCACAAATAGATACCAAATTGGATTTTTGTGCGAAAGAACGAATTTTTTGGACCACGTTGAAGGCACAAAACGGCGGACGGACATTGCAAATTTGGAATCTCCATGTCTTGAAACGTAAAGTATCAAATTTTGACGGGGAGTTGTAAAAAATGTTTCGTGACCGAAAACATAGGGTTATTATTCAGAATGAATAATGAACCAAAATGAAGTGTATATAATTTTTGTATTAAACCTGTTCAGGAGAGGGTGAGGCTAAGTTCATTGCAGATCAGCACGAAACAATGAGCTATAGGGTGGTCACTGTATTGTAATTGGCGATTTTAACATCGATGCTTTGAATGAAACTGACCGCGTAGCTGATGAACTGTTCTTTTCGCTACAAACGCTGGCCAGCTTATTACTGCACCAACTATTGTTTCTGGTACCTCGTTTTCTTGCTGCTCGGCGTCTTCCTATGCCCACCCAACCCACTCTGATGCAATGGAACACTTGCAACGCCAGCGGCATGGGGAAGATGGCATTGCCCTGTCACATCACTATAGTCGATCATGAGCAAACCCACCTCTGCCGCAAGCGTATTGTGCCGAGGACGCAATAAATTGGTAGATTAAAAGTTTCGGGCAGTGGTCCTTATCAAACATAGTTTGCATTGAGCTACATTCAAGATGAACGGGAAGCAATAATAAATACGGCCCTCGTCCCAGAATAACATGTTGTGTAACGACTCACCTCTGAAGTCTTCAGTCTTCAAACTGACGAAACATTCCTGGCGGGAGTGCGTGGGTTGGACGGAAACGCCGGAATATCTTGCCGCGCACAGAGCACAGAGATGTTCGCGGACTAGGAAGACACAGAACGAAAATTCACCGAGCTCTTAATAGCTCTTGATTTTGGCCAATCGCGGATTCACAACGGTTTTACGAGAAACGGAATTTTTGTCAAGGAACCGGAACACGACCGCGCGCTGGTGTCACCAAACTTTTATCTAGAACTAGTTTGTCTGATAGACGTAGTTGACTCGATTTGCAAGAGATGTTTTTACTTTTATGACTCTTTTTAAAATTTGTACGGTTCAATGGCTTCCGAGTCCAAACGACACAATTTCCAAAAATGTTCTGTGTGCCTGTCAAAGAGAGAAAATGGCAGAAACTAATCGGCTCTAAACTAGCTACAGTTATCATGGTGATCAAAACACCTTCTTTTTCTCAAAAATATCCACAACGACTTTGATTGAATTTTCAGTATGAACGACTCCGAATAACTACGGAATGAAAAGTTTCGCTAAATTGTCCCGTGAGTTCTTTCATGTATAGGAATTACACTCATTATTTACTGTGGTTTCACAGTTGTCCATCTGGACGCAGTCTTGCATCGCTGAGACCCGTCCTATTCGACTCGGCACCAAAAATACCAAGCAAACGATACCGAACACGACGTAAATGCAATAAAAATAACTCAATTTCCTTTGTGGTTAATTTTGTTAATCATTTTTTCCGTAACAGCCATAAGTTTCGTCCGATCGGACTGCCGATGGAGCTCTTGTATGAACGTGGGAATTTTTTAGGCCACGTTAAAGGCAAGATATGGCCCAGACGGTGGACGTTGCAGATGTGGAATCCCCATGCCTCGTAACAGCCTTCCTGACCGAAGACTGAAAACAGGTGTAATAAACCAAAAACATGTTGATCGTCTCACGAACCTCCTGTACACTGATGGTAACTCAATAAACGTTGTGGTACAAGTAGGAGCGACTCAATAAACTCTGGAACCTTGAGCGCTACCAGTTCCTAGTTCAAATAGAAAAAGAATTTGATTACGCGGGGCCAAAGTTTTGTGATGCGTCGTACGAGATGTTTAGTTATAAGATAAATGATTCACGCCTAACCTGTTACCAATGCGGGGTATAAGCGTATTGCCTGAACAATAAAGATATGTGTACATTTAATCCGTTTTTGTATTCCTCATTTCTGTCCCTACTTCTAGAAAAATAAGCTGAGGCAGAGCATTTCGATATGTACAGACCCAATGAAGAACAGAGGTAAAGCTGTACGAAACCTGTCTTTTAACAGAAACCGTTTAATTGGTCCTCTGGTAAATTTGGTGTGTTCAAATGTTCAGATGACATCGGAATCATTTTATTACGAACTATCCAAATAAAATCATAACCTTCTCGTTTCTATGAATTGTCGAAACGAACCCCGTATTCCCGTCCGAGTTTCCGGCAATCGAAATTCGCGGAAACAATTCAAGATAATACGAAAAGTAGTAATAAAACTCATATTATCAAGTTATAGGCAGGTTCCCGTCTGCAAAACGGTCTTTATTTGGCGAGCGGTAACCGCAACGCACCGAGTCAACTTTTAACCGCTACGACTCCGTTTTGAAGAACTCGCGGTTTGTTCTAATGTTTTAATCGTAAACCACTTCGGTGAAAGCCGTTATATTGCATAGTAAATCTCAGATCAGGAATCATTAATGAGCGTTTTAAACGATAAAAGTGAGCGTTTGGTGAAACCTCCGGGCGACTCGACGGCCGTTGAGAGCGAACTGAGACGCGGTGGACGACGCGGAGCCCCGCAGATGGGAGTCCGCCCGCTGGAAGGAGCAGCTCGGAGCTAACTGCGAACTATCAACCGAACGAAAATTTTTCTCCACGACGACGACGGTTCTACAGCTACCAACAGAAAGGTCCTTCCATATCGCGGGACAGAAAGCCCGTTGATTTCTCTTTATTTTATTTACGCATTTGTCGCTCACTGCTTGAAGGGAACTGCGTTTTTATTTTCATCACACGCAGAATTGCTGTGTTCTTTTTACTTTCCTTGGCTCTACGAAGTAGAAAGGAAAGTTATGTAATCGGCTGAAAAAAAAAAAATTTGAGTTTTCTTCAGATCTTTACGTTTCAGACCCTCCTGAGTCCGAAAAACACTATTTGGGAAAATGGTCTGTGTGTGTGTGTGTGTGTCACTAAAGTGTGTCTGTGAACGATTTTTAGAGAAAACCATCGTATCAAATCTGCTCAAACTTCATATCTCGCCCGCTAGTCACGATAGGACGCCAAAATGAGGGTATGAACAAAATCAACCGAAAGTTAACTATGGTTATCATAGTGATCAAAACACCAAATATTTTTTTTCTCAAGAATGGCTCTAACGATTTTGATTACATTTTTTACATTGATAGATTCCAATAAGGCAACTATACCATAAAATTCCCATCTATGGGAAAATGACGAGAGCAGCACAATAAATTACCAAAACTTTCGACGAAATCGAATTTAGAGTGGTTTTTTAGAGAAAACGACCGAGCCAAATCACCTCAAATTTGATCTCCAGCCTACAGGTTACTATGGGACGCAAAATTATGGGTATGAACAAAATCCACCGAAAGTTAACTATAGTTATCATAGTGATCAAAACACCAAATTTTTTTTCTCCAAAACGGCTCTAACGATATTGATTAAATTTTTTATATTGATATCTTTTGATAAGGCAATTATACCATAAAATTCCCATTCGTAGGAAAATGACGAGAGCAGCACTATAAATTATCAAAATTTTCGACGAAAAGCGTTTTTAGCGCGGTTTTTTCTTATAAACTCCGCTGGAATGTTGGTAGAATGTTAAATAAAATTGGTATTGTAGTCCAATTCAAAACCCAGAGGGTGAGGTGTTTAAAACCGCTCATGAGATGCATGGGGCTCACTCCAGAAATTCCTGAATTTCAACTACCGCTGTTTCGCTTACTACCAGTTCTAACAGTTATTACCCAATAACTCTGCAAAAGTGATTACTATCCTTCTTCAAAAAATTCGTGTTTACAGGCTCATTAATTATCTGTGTACCAATTGCTCAATAATCGTCCGGGTATGACTACGAGCAGCACAATAAATTCCAGAACATTAGGCGCTACCGCTTCCTGCTGCTGGGAAGTGTTGTTTGACAAAGTTCAAAGGAACTGAGTGATAAATGAATTGATTAAATAGCATTAGCCATGTACAAAGTGAATTGTTGTAGAGCTAAGGAAAGTTGTGTGTTGCAACGCACCAGATATTTATTATTCGCATTATATTTTATTTTTCTAATTTCAGTAATTTTTCTCCCATCTCACTCACCACAGGTGTTAAAGGCCTCGGTTATTTGTGTGACGAGCGCAGACCCCATTCCACTTCGATACAATACTTATGCAAATATGCGAAAGTTGGATGCGGAAGAGTCAAGGGGCGATAACATGTGACGGAAGGCAAAACAGCGCTCAAGGATGAAGAAAAAAGGTAACAAACCGAAATAGAAGACCTTCTAAGTATTTTTACGTCTTTCTGGCCATAACAACCAAGTTTTTTACAACCCCCCCCCAACAACCAGGCAAAATATGATACGTCTCGTTTCAAGACATCGGGATTCCATGTCCGCAATGTCCCTCCTCCGTTTGTCGTCCCGTTGTGGTCAGGTCATGTTTCGTACGGTTCACTGGGATAGGTTTCGCAGCTGTGGGTTCTGTTGTGCAAAAGTTCCGAGTTAAAAAAAAAAATTTATGAATAAAAGGTCCTATATGAGCGTTGGAAGTCAGTGGACAAATTTAAAGTGGAGATGGTTGTAGTACGGCAGTTGATACTTAAAAAATACGTTTAAATTTCAATTAATCACTAAACATATCTACACACGTGAATTGTTGTTCCGCAGATTTAGACTAGATACCGAACGCTGAAGGGACATTGCCGATTTGGAATCCCCATGCACTGGAACATCAAGGGCCAAATTTAGAGGGAAGGATAATAAATAAACGAGCAGTCTTTCATAGTTTGCTTAACAGTTTGCAGTTAGCTCCGAGCTGCTCTTTCCAGCGGGCGGACTCCCATCTGCGGGGCTCCGCGTCGTCCACCGCGTCTCAGTTCGCTCTCAACGGCCGTCGAGTCGCCCGGAGGTTTCACCAAACGCTCACTTTTATCGTTTAAAACGCTCAACAATGATTCCTGATCTGAGATTTACTATGCAATATAACGGCTTTCACCGAAGTGGTTTACGATTGAAACATTAGAACAAACCGCGAGATCTTCAAAACGGAGTCGTAGCGGTTAAAAGTTGACTCGGTGCGTTGCGGTTACCGCTCGCCAAATAAAGACCGTTTTGCAGACGGGAACTTGCCTATAACTTGATAATATGAGTTTTATAACTACTTTTCGTATTATTTTGAATTGTTTTCGCGAATTTCGATTGCCTGAAACTCGGACGGGAATACGGGGTTCGTTTCGACAGTTCATAGAAACGAGAAGGTTATGATTTCATTTGGATAGTTCGTAATAAAATGATTCCGATGTCATCTGAGCATTCGAACACACCAAATTTACCAGAGGACCAATTAAACGGTTTCTGTTGAAAGGTTGGTTTCGTACAGCTTTACCTCTGTTCTTCATTGGGTCTGTACATACCGAAATGCTCTGCCTCAGCTTATTTTTCTAGAAGTAGGAACCGAAATGAGGAATACAACAAACGGATTAAATGTACAGATATCTTTATTGTTTAGGCAATACGCTTATACCCCGCATTGGTAACAGGTTAGGCGTGAATCATTTATCTTATAACTAAACATCTCGTACGACTCATCACAAAACTTTGGCCCCGCGTAATCAAATTCTTTTTCTATTTGAACTGGGAAATGGTGGCGCTTAAGGTTCCAGAGTTTATTGAGTCGCTCCTACTTGTACCACAACGTTTATTGAGTTACCATCAGTGTACAGGAGGTTCGTGAGACGATCAACATGTTTTTGGTTTATTACACCTGTTTTCAGTCTTCGGTCAGGAAGGCTGTTACGAGGCATGGGGATTCCTAATCTGCAACGTCCACCGTCTGGGCCATATCTTGCCTTTAACGTGGTCTAAAAAATTCCCTCGTTCAAACGAAAGCTCCATCGGCAGTCCGATCGGACGGAACTCATGGTTGTTACGGAAAAAATGATTCACAAAATTAACCACAAAGGAAATTGAGTTATTTTTATTGCATTTACGTCGTGTTCGGTATCGTTTGCTAGGTATTTTTGGTGCTGAGTCGAATAGGACGGGTCTCAGCGGTGCACGACTACGTCCAGATGGACAACAGTGAAATCACAGTAAATAATGAGTGTAATTCCTATACATGAAAGAACTCACGGGACGATTTAGCGAAACTTTTCATTCCGTAGTTATTCGGAGTCGTTCATACTGAAAATTCAATCAAAGTCGTTGTGGATATTTTTGAGAAAAAGAAGGTGTTTTGATCACCATGATAACTATAGCTAGTTTTTAGCCGATTAGTTTCTGCCATTTACGCTCTTTGACAGGCACACAGAACATTTTTGGAAATTGTGTCGTTTGGACTCGGAAGCCATTGAAACGTGCAAATCTTAAGAAGAGTCAAAAAAGTAAAAACATCTCTTGCAAATCGAGTCAACTACGTCTATCAGACAAACTAGTTCTAGATAAAAGTTTGGTGACACCAGCGCGCGGTCGTGTTCCGGTTCCTTGACAAAAATTCCGTTTCACGTAAAACCGATGTGAATCCGTGATTGGCCAAAATTAAGAGCTATTAAGAGCTCAGTGAATTTTCGTTCTGTGTTTCACTAGTCCGCGAACATCTATGTGCTCTGTGCGCGGCAAGATATTCCGGCGTTTTCGTCAAACCTACGCACTCCTGCCGGGAATGTTTCGTCAGTTTGAAGACTGAAGACTTCAGAGGTGAGTCGTTACACAACATGTTATTCTGGGACGTGGGCCGTATTTATTATTGCTTTCCGTTCATCTTGAATGTAGCTCAATGCGAACTATGTTTGATAAGGACCACTGCCCGAAACGTTTAATCTACCAATTTATTGCGCCCTCGGCACAATACGCTTGCGGCAGAGGTGGGTTTGCTCATGATCGACTATAGTGATGTGACAGGGCAATGCCATCTGCCCCATGCCGCTGGTGTTGCAAGTGTTCCATTGCATCAGAGTGGGTTGGGTGGGCATCGGTAGACGCCGAGCAGCAAGAAAACGAGGTACCAGAAACAATAGTTGGTGCAGTAATAAGCTGGCCAGCGTTTGTAGCGAAAAGAAAGAACAGTTCATCAGCTACGCGGTCAGTTTCATTCAAAGCATCGATGTTAAAATCGCCAATTACAATACAGTGACCACCCTATAGCTCATTGTTTCGTGCTGATCTGCAATGAACTTAGCGTCACCCTCTTCTGTACAGGTTTAATACAAAAATTATATACACTTTATTTTTAAAGGACGATGACGTTTTCAAAACACTAGCGGAATCCAATTGAATGTCACGTACGTCATAAGAAAATGTCCTTCCCATGAGAAAAATCACCGTCATTTCTGTTCCTAAAGTGAGAAGAGCTGAATGCTGTGTGTTAGGCAGGCCGCTTTAGCTGGATCTTTGACCTCCTGAATATCCGCACTTGCACCTAATGGTACTCTCAACCTTGATGTTTGAAACTGAGGAAAGCCCAGCTTTTCAGATATCCTTATAAGACTCCGGGCTACACGCCAAAATTAAGTTCCTGAGGGTTCATAATGCTGTACGTTTCGAGTTGAGGAAACTAAGACACAGGAAGCGTACAGAAACTAAGTATCCGTTCCTTTATCTTGTTTCAGTAATGGGAATTCCCACAATGGTAGACTCGACCCACGCGATGGGTATCACACCGCCGGCACCTCAGTACTTAACGAATGCCGACGCTAACAGATCAAAAACGCTTTATCCGGCTGATTCAACTACACGAAATACTGAACCAAGTTCCTCTTTGGAAACTCTGCCCGAAATTGCTTTCCTTATCAGCTCCCGTTAAAATCTCATTTCCATCGTTTTCTTGCAGTCTGATCGCCGCTGCTATTTCTTTTAATGCTCTCCATCAGAAATAAACGAGGACGAGTTTTGGCTGAGATTCGCCGTTTAGACTGAAACCTTATCATTCTATTTCCTTCGGCGGATGAAGGAAATGGAAGCGACAACTTATTTCCGCCGGGGGAGATTGACTTGGCAGAGGCTGCAGTTGACGTGAATCTCACGTATTTCCTCAATGAAGACTAATGGCCAATTTTGTCGCAGATGTGTAAATGCTGTGAAACGATGGAGCGCGCGAGGAAGTCGTTCGAGGAATTGAGAGCTCGAACGAATTTAGGGAAATTTCGAATGATCGTGGTTTCACACTGGCGAGTGAATTAGTTGGAAAGGTGGTGTCAACCCTCCAGACGCTTTCGGCGCTATCCAATGACGTACAAAACCCGAGCTTGTTTCCTTGCGTGTTCTTGTCGCACTAAGTTCTCTCTTTCTCAACTTCTCCTCCGCCATTCTTCTCCAGCGCGCGAAAGAATACATATGCGAATATATCGAGAGAAAGAGGAAACCAGGAAGCTTACCAGTGCACAAATATGTATTCACTGTGTTTGGACCAGGATAGACGTGAATGAACTCGGAGACGGGTATTTACTGAGCACAAACTTGTAATTGGTGAGCTGGTATATCGCAGGATTTGAGGACTTCAATGTACAAAGAAGAGGTAACTTACACGAGAGATGAGTTGAGTATGAAATCGCGAACAAATAGGGCTCTGAAGACGTGAAAACTGGTTGTACTGGGAAGGAGGGAGAAAGCCGAACTAGAAGTCGATGAGAGGTGAGGGGTTGGGAGAATTGGAGACGGCCGTATTGCGAAAGGTGTTAGGAAACAAGTGTTGGGAGAACTGGAGACGACTCACTTCGGTGACACTTCGTAACAGAATGATTTTTTGGGAGAAGGTATTTGTTGTGGAAAGGAATCTGAGAAGAGAGGAGAGGGGAAGGATGGGAAAACCATCGTTGGAAATATCCGCCGATTTGGGATTTCCATGGGCGCAAAGACCATTGGAGGAACAATAACCTTGCCACAGGTGCCCGTTGGGCTAGGAGAGGAAATTCCGAGGTCAAAAGCCTGGAGGGATTCGGCGCTTGCGTCGAACACACTGGTCAAGACAACCTTAACTCCACAAGGTGCCTACTGAAGGCTTGGCGAGAGAACTTCACGTAAGTCTCGCTTTTCACGTCAAAGATGAGGTTCTGTTTGCGAGCAAAATTTAGTCCGTAAGGGAGTCCTCATTCGAATGAGCGAGCGATCTCAGGAAGGGATTGCAAGAGGTACTCCCCCCCCCCCTGAAGGCCTAACCACTGGGCACACCCTCATGGCTAGAGGGAATCGCAGTTCAGATCCCGTGCAATGTCATTTTCTCATGTGGTGGAGTGGACGGGAAGTTCAATCCTTGGGAACCATGCGCAGGGAGAGCTTTTCTTGTCAATTTCTTCACCGTGCCCTGCCATTGAAAGGCTTCTGCACACATGCACTGGCACAGTGCCGTCAAGCAGAGTGTCAGTGGCTGTGAAGTCGAGGCGTTGGATTCGTGAGGACTGTTGTTTCAATTAGGAGCTCCTCAAGTCAAGTTAAAGGCCGCATGGCATCTTCCTTCTGTCTCTCCTCTCCATCGTCATTCGGTAATGTACGTACAGATGCCACAAAATTTCCATGGTTACTTTATTTGTGGATTTATCAAAGAGGAAGTGTACCGTACTGAGCTAGCTTAGTTATATATTTACGAAGCTCCAGTCTTCTCTTGCGAAATGCCCAAGAATTTCTCAAGAGTGATGCATAGAACCCAAGGCACTGCAAAGGTTGCTCGCTGCTACGCTCTTCCTCATCCGCATCTTGATTGGCCTTAGTCTTCTCTCTGAACGCCGCAGTAACAACATCGCTCCACTTCCTCGGGTTCGTTTGCCATTCTTGCGGAACTTCGTTGCTTACTCTTTTCCGTTTTCTTTAGCTAGACACGTGAAACTCACTCTTGCGGGAAGTTCCAGGCTCCAATGATCACTCTGCTTCCTCTTCCCTTGTACGACTAACCTGTTCTGCTGCTTTGTCACAGATCCATTACTCTGCTTGGTCTTGATGCTCAAATCCCTCCTACACGAGGTCTTTACCTCCTTTACACCAATTGTTTGGGACTAACGCACTTTTGCTTCTCGTGTTTGTCTTCGTGTATTTTATCATCTTCTTTCTACTAAATAAGCCCCCTCCGATTACGAGATCACCTCAGGAATTACCTTTTCTTGTTACTTTCCTTGGCTCTACGAAGTAGAAAGGAAAGTTATGTTATCGGCTGAAAAAAAATTTTTTCTCTTCAGATCTTTACGTTTCAGACCCTCTTGAGTCCGAAAAACACTATTTGGGAAAATGGTCTGTGTGTGTCACTAAAGTGTGTCTGTGAACGGTTTTTGGGGAAAACCACCGTATCAAATCAACTCAAACTTCATATATAGCCCGCTGGTCACAATGGGACGCTAAAATAAGAGTATGAGCAAAATCCACCGAAGGTTACCTATAGTTATCATAGTGATCAAAACACCAAATATTTTTTTTCTCAAAAATGGCTCTAACGATTTTGATTAAATTTTTTATATTGCTAGCTCCCAATGTGTCAACTATACCTTAAAATTCCGATTGATGGGAAATTGACTAGAGCAGCACAATAAATTACCAAAACTTTCGACGAAATCGATTTTAGCGCGGTTTTTAGAGGGAACAACCGTACCAAATCAGCTGTAAAATGATGTCTAGCCTACAGGTTACCATGGGACGCCAAAATAAGGGTATGGATAAAATCCACCGAAAGTTAACTATAGTTATCATAGTGATCAAAACACAAAATTTTTTTTCTCAAAAACGGCTATAACGTTTTTGATTAAATTTCTTATATTGATAGCTCTCAATAAGGCAATCATACAATAAAATTACCATTCGTGGGAAAATGACGAGAGCAGCACAATAAATTATCAAAATTTTCGACGAAAAGCCTTTTTTAGCGCAGTTTTTTCCTTATAAACTCCGCAGGAATTTTCGTAGAAGGTTAAAAAAAATTGGTATTGTAGTCCAATCTAATACCTAAAGGGTGAGTGTTTAAAAACGCTCATGAGATACATGGGGGTCATTCCAGAAATTCCTGAATTTCAACTACCGCCGTTTCGCTTACTACCAGTTCTAAACGTTTTTACCCAATAACTCTGCAAAAGTGATTACTATCCTTCTTCAAAAAATTTGTGTTTGCAGCCTCATTAATTATCTGTGTACCAATTGTTCAATAATGGTCCTGCAATGAGTACGAGCAGCACAATAAAATCTTGAACTGTATGCGCTACCGCTTTCTGCTGCCGTGAAGCGTTGTTTGACCAAGTTCAAATTAATTGAGTGATAAATGAATTGATTAAATAGAATAAGCCATGTACAAAGTGATTTGTTGTAGAGCTAAGGAAAGTTGTGTGTTGCAACGCACCAGATATTGTATCTATACGTTTCCACACACTTCGTCCATCAGGGATAGTTTCCTAAAGAGACTGAAACTGAAAAGCAGGCCAAGAGTCGTCAAACGAAAGTTCAAATGCCTTGAAATAAGCGCGATCTAACTTTAAACTCAATGTTAGTTGAGGTTTGTATCCGTCGTGTAAGTGAAGGTGGACTGGCGTGATGAAAAGAGCATGAAGATGGTTGTGGATCCCGCTGTTCCTAAACACTGTAGAAGTAACGTACAGTTCGTATTCGCCAGTTCGCCATCCCTCGATGAGTAATTTGCGAGATGTTCTAGTTTTCGTCGAAGAGCGTTCGAAAAACGACATTGGCGAAATGTGCAAACTCTCCGGCGTTCCGAGCAACCTCCGAGTCGCAAAGTGAACGAAGCCGGAACACGCCCTCCATTGAATTGTGTGTGGCCGGAGGAAGGTTACAACGGAGGTAGATGAGCACAAGTCGTGGAAATGGAGGGGGTGGTGTGAGGGAGGGGGGGGTGACAAATGAAAGGTTTTTGCACACGTTTTTGGTGAAAGTCCAAAATAAATTAGCTGAACTAATTTCATTAGCGAAATGGAGGAGCCACCTCCGCCACAACCGCGAACTCCTCCCTTTCCGTCGCCATCCCCTTCGCACACTGTCGCCACCCTTGAGATTCATCGCGCTCGTATTAGAAATGCGAACTTTTTTTTCTTTTTTTTTTTTTCTCACGACCAATTAATTTGAAGCACTTCCAATTTTCACCGCCGAATGCTTTTTAAATAATGTATTTAGCGGTAATGGATTGGACAGTCGTCGAAATGTTTTCAGAAGTAAAGACTCAAGCGGCGTTTCCCCCCGACCCGAGAGCGTCGCGTTGGAAGGCGCAGCAATAAACCAAATTAAAAAAGAAAAAAAAAATTAAAGAATAAATAAAAGGGGAAAAGGAGGGCGGCCCCGAAAAAATATTTGGCGTGATTTAGAATCTGCGTTCTCGCGCCTAAATTCATAGGCGGTCGGCTCGAGAGTGTCAGGTGAAAAATCTATTTGGAACTCGTCTATTAACGACCGGCAGGAGATAACTTGCCAGTTTGTTTTTTAATCGATAATTACCATGTCGTTGTTGACGATGCGCTTACTAAAATCACTAAATGATTACTAACCTTAAATTGAATGCGGGAAAGGCATTTTTTTACGGCTCACACTTGTCGAGTGAATTCAATACTTGATTTAGGGAAAATCGTTTGCCACCAAAAAGAGAATTGTAATGATACATGCGAGTGTCCAGGTATTAGCCAAGTATCAGAAATTAAATATTTAGGTGTAGCTCCAAGCTGGACCAAATTTGGAATCTAATCCCAATGTGTGTAGAAAAAAGAATCCTTGTGAATAATTAGCTTAATAATATCGATATCAAGTTTTTCTCGGTTTTTTCTACCAACTCGATTTATTACTTTCCGCTACCCGAAGGGAAGGAAAGCGTAGTGATCGTGTCAAAAAAAAAAACTTGGGTAAATTTCATTTGAACTATGTTAAACACCACTTCACGGTGACAGATGTAGCGCTCACTGTTCCGGAATTTATTATGCTGCTCCTACTCATGCCGTGACCATCATTGAGCAAATGGTACCCAGATAATTAATGAGGCAGTAAACACGATGTTTTTGAAAAGGATAATAATCACTTTCCCAGAGTTATGACGTGAAAACGTTTAGAAATGGAAGTTAGTAAAACAGCGGTGGTTGATGTTCTGGAATCTGGAGTAGCTCCTCTACATCTTACGAGCGTTAATAAAGACTCACTTTATAAGACCACCTACATAGGTTTGAGCGGACTTTACAAGGAAACAAATGTTTGATAATTTATTGTGCTGCCATTATTCGTCGAATGGGAATTCTGTGGTATTGTTTTCTCATTAGGAGCTGTCGAGGTAAAAATTGTAATTAAAATCCTTTCAGCTGTTTTTGAAAAAAAAACATTTGGTTTTTTGATCACTGTAGTTAGTTTTGTTTGTATTTTACTCATACTCGAATTCCAGCGTCCTATATGTGCGAGGTAACAAGTTGAGAAATTCCTGATACGAACTGAGTAGTATGGAGAGGCAGGAGGGGTGTTGTTGAAGACAACCTGAAGGTGAGCTGTATTGACGACTGGGCTGAGCTTCTCTCCTGCAGTCTGAGACTTCTTCGGTTACATTTACAGGTAAATCGAGAGAGGTGGTTTCCGCTTCATCCCTTTTTACTTTCCTTGGCTCTACGAAGTAGAAAGGAAAGTTATGTAATCGGCTGAAAAAAATTTTTGAGTTTTCTTCAGATCTTTACGTTTCAGACCCTCCTGAGTCCGAAAAACACTATTTGGGAAAATGGCGCTTATGTCCAAATCATCCACGGCCAGCTGGCACGGATGAGGGCCAACGCGACAGGACCCATGCGGGACCTCGTAACTAGCTGCCTCTTCGAAATTTCGAAGCTGGCAATCAAAGCAAATGCCCCCCCAACGACCTCGCCCCCTGCCACTCCCGCCCTGCAGCGGAAACCTGTGGCGGCTGTTGTGGAGGAAGAGCTGCGTAGGGCAATTGCCCAGCAGCCAGTGCCACCAGCCCCCAAACTCGAGGAGCAACGACGAGCCAGGGTAGTACCCCAGGCCCCTCATATGCGGCAAAAGCCGCTACTGCGCCTTCCTCCCCCCCTCATGGAGCTGAGGCGGAATGGCAGCCTGCCAGGGCCAGGAAGCGCAGAGGGAAGCAGCAACAGGCCCCAACTAAGCAGGAAGTGCAGGCCGAGGGCAGCGCCCCGCCTACGGCTCCGCCCAAAAACAAGGGCAAAAATAAAAATAAAAGTAAAAATAAAAAGCCTCCACCGCTTGCCAAACTCCCCCCTAAAAACCCACGACAAAACGTGGTAGTGGTTAGGCGGACATGTGAGGAAGGAGAGGCTGGTCCTCCAACCCTGACGCAATGGAAGCGCTTATGCGGGTGTCCCTGCTACGGACCTCCAAGCTTTAAGCGTCCGAGTGCTAGACATCCGCACCGCAGTAGGAGGTGGCGCCGTCATTGTGACGGAAACGCCAGAAATGGCCAAGGCGCCTCACGAGCCACATTTCCACGAAAAAGGAGTTGAAGCTCCAAGCGTCAGCCCTTTGGGTCGTTTCCCACGCCTGCTGCTGTGCGACGTGCGGACCGACCTTCAAAAGAGGACTTGGCCCAACAAGTTGTTGAGCACAACCCCTGCGCGTTAGGCTTTGCAGCCGCAGGATGTCAGGCCTCTCTTCACTAAAAAGCGTGGAAGACAGAAGGATTGGGTGATTGAGGTATCACCCAGCCTACAAAAACTAGAGGGGGCAAGGCACCTCCAAATAGCCTGGCAGCGGTGCGCCATGCGAAAGTACCAAGCCCCACTCCAGTGCTACAAATGCCAGCGCTATGGCCACCTGGCAGTGGCCTGTACAAGACCTGTTGTGTGCGCCTGGTGCGCCTTGCCACATCTGAGTAAGGAATGCAAGCGCGATGCTCCTCAAGTGTGCCAATTGCGTCGAACGCAAAATCCAACAGGTCGCATTAATACTGACGAGACGCACGCTGTACGATTCGTCAGCGAGCGATAGCCCTCCAGGAGTCACGAGTGGATTATGAATAGGTCAAAAACAGTTCGAATCCTTCAGCACAACACAAATAAGAGTTGCCCAGTTATGGCTGAGTTGCTGCAAAATGCACTCAAGAAACGCTGCAGTGTTCTCGCCATTCAGGAACCGTACATAGGATCCAAAACTCTTGGTCTGGGATCGCAGGCACGAGTGGTGGCTGGAGCAAGAACGAGGGCGAAGGCAGCAGTAGCCTGCATTGACCCGTCCATTGGCATGCTCGCACTCACTCACCTGAACAGCCAGCACTTGGCCGCTGTGCTCATCCGAGCCGGTGGCTTTGAGCTGGTTGTAATATCATTTTACAGGCAATTTGGCGCACCAGTTGCCACCAGCCTTGAACCACTCGGAAGGGCTCTAGCAGGCCTATCAGGACGACCCTGCATAGTCTGTGCTGATGCAAACGCCAGATCACCATTGTGGGGATCCCCAACCCTGGATGGGGCGGGCGAGGCGTATATAGAGCTGCTCACCAGGGTACAACTTGATTGTTGCCAACGACCCATGACTGAGGCGACCTCACGATGGTCCGGGAGGAAGGTCGTGTATAGATGTCACAGCCTGTCTCACACCCTCTACTCAAATTGCAGGGTTGGCGAGTCGTACCAGGTGCAACGCAGAGCGATCACATGGTTATTGACTTTGCCATCACGGATGACAACATCCTCTGCAAAGACACGCGTGAAAGCGATTCCGCACAAAAATGCCGACTGGGCCACAATTCTGTAGGGTACTGGAAGGTGAACTGCGTGCCGCGGACATCGACCTAATAGCGCTAGCATCCACACCTGAAGAGGTGGACAGCAAAGTGGACATATTTACCACAGCACTGCACTCTGCTGGGCTCTCTGTACTTGGCTAACAGAAACACAGGGCGATCAAAGTCCCATGGTGGACTGAGGAACTTAATCTCAAGCAAAGTGCAAATAGAGCCAGAAGGATGTACCAAAACACTCGTGACCCTGATGCCAGAGCAACACTCCGAACTGCCTTCATCCAAGAGAAGAAGGCCTTCCACCGCGCCATCAAACGAGCCAAACGGCAAGGCTGGCGAAACTTTGGGGAAGTGGAGAGCTCTGAGAACCCCTGGGGCAGACACTACAAGTCCTCCATAGGAAAAGCAAATGTAGAGCAGGTCTTAGCTGCGATGCAAAATGAGTCAGGCTGGGCCTGCAGCATCGAAAGCTCACTGGAAACCCTCCTTGAGAAGGCGTTCCCAGATGACCAAGTAGCTCGAGACACTGAAGCCCAGAGGACAGCAAGGGAGCTGATCATGGACCCTCCGAACGAGCCCGACATCCCATTGTGGACAACAGGCGACCTCGGCAGGGCCCTTGCGACCTTAAAGCCCAACAAATCCCCCGGGCCAGACAAAATAGAAAGCAATATGCTAAGGAAGGCTGAGCGGACAATCTCCAGCGGTCTCCTTAATTTATTTAATGACTGTCTGCAGGTCGGACAGTTCCCCACTCAGTGGAAGTCTGCGCGTGTTGTCACTCTTCAAAAGGGAGGCGACCGCAATCAGTCAGACCCGCGATCATGGAGACCACTCAGCCTTCTTTCCATATTAGGCAAAACACTAGAAATCTTGATGTTGCAGTCCCTCGAAGGAGTCTTTGGCCGCATAACCTCACAGGTAGGCAATACGGGTGTACCAAAGGAAGGTCCACGCAGGATGTCATTGTAGAGATTCGGCGTGTTTCTGCTGGCACCGGCTAAGTACGTCGTAGCAGTTCTGATTGACATCAGAGGAGCGTTTGACAACCTTTGGTGGCCAGCGCTCCTTAATGAGCTTAAAAGGTAGGGGAATCCCCGCAACCTGTACTCGCTCGTCAGAAGTTACCTGACAGACAGAACTGCTACGATCGAAAGTAGGCATGTCTCCGTCCGGAGAAAGATTGAGAAGGGTGCCCACAGGGCTCGGTCCTAGGACCAGCACTCTGAATGCCTTCTTCGAAGGTCTTCTCAGGAAACTCATGGAGACTGACTGCGAGCCGTACGCCTATGTGGATGACTTGACTGTGCTGATCTTTGCAGAGTCAGTCCGCCAAATTGAAGAAAAAACTCACCATGTGCTCCTCCGCACTGTCAACCAATGGTGCGAGCATGTCAAGATGCAGGTGGCTGAGGAAAAACCCAGCTAATCCTCTTGAAGGGGAAAGTGAATAATCCACCCACAATACGCTTTGGCGGCCACAGGCTCCTTCTTGAAAAGCACGTCAAGTATTTAGGAGTGAATATAGGTGAGAGGTGGGGTTTCAACCAACACCTCCAGTCCCTTAAAGGCACTACCATTGCAAGGTTTGCCTCACTGCGTGCCATTAGCAAGGCCACTTGGGGTGTGTGTTACCACGACACCATCCTCATGTATAAGGCCATCTATTTAGGTGTGATTGGCTACTGCCCCGTTGTCTGGGGTAGCAAACTAACAGTCAATCAAAAGAGAGTATTGGCCCAATCCCAGAGAGCTGCGCTCCTGTGGATCACCAAGGCCTACAAGACTGTATCAACGGAAGCACTCCAGGTGATCACTGGTCAGTTACCAGTTGATTTGGCTGTCGAGTGCATGATTGACAAGTGGAGAGTGAAACGGAGCTTCCCCGCTTTGGGCTGAACTCCGTGCGGATCTCACCACAGAACAGAAACTTGCCGCCATCGATGAATGGGCTCTAGAGAAATGGCAAGCGAGATGGGAATCCGCGGGATACGTATGAGTTCTTCCCCAACATCCGTGAACGTCTTTCTAGAAAATGGGTTGAGCCAGACCACTGGACGAGCCAGTTCCTCACGGGACATGGTGACTTCAATGCGCGGCTCCACTTCTTTTCCCTGAAAGACTCTCCATTATGCACGTCTTGTGCCTCCAGTGCGGAGGAAACAAGAAACCATGTGCTGCTCCACTGTAGTTTCTACAACAGTGAGCGACGGTTGTTGGTAGGGCAAACGAACTTAGCAGCATTGACTGCTACAAAGGAAGCCTATAACCATTTTGCAAAGTTCGCAAAGAAGGTGATGGCTAAGAAACGTGGTTATAGTTGATCTGTCCTTTTGAAACTTGCCACCCAAGTAAAAAGTAAGATCAGGTAGGAAACCAGATTATGAACTACTCCCAGATGGTACGGGATTCCTCAGGTGGTCAACCTCCGCGCGGTAACACACGGGCAACAGCTCTCTACGGTGAGACTGGCTAACGACCAAATACCTGCCGTACCTCCACAGGTCTGAGTTCGGTGGATGCTGCAGGGGCCGGCCTCTTGCATATTAGCGAAACCGCAACTTCTATGACTGATATAACCCTCGTCGAGGGTTTAGGTACAGTCATCAAATAAAGAAACAGATCTGTGTGTGAACGATTTTTAGAGAAAACCACCGTACCAAATCAGCTCAAACTTCATATCTCGCCGATAGGTTGCCATGGAACGCCAAAATAAGGGTATGAACAAAATCCATCGAAATTTAACTATAGTTATCATAGAGAGAGAGAGAGAGAGAGAGAGAGAGAGAGAGAGAAATATTTTTATTCATAGTAACTGACACAAAGAAATATTTAATACATCATGTGTTGACCATGAATTAGCCGAAACAGGCTAGGCCTGTTCTTCGGCTAGAGTTGTACGAGTATACTTGATTTATGTTATTTGCCTAAGTTACTCATGTATTTAATTCTCTGTTGTACAGCAGTTCCACTCTCTTAACGTTAAACATAATATATAAGTATGGAGCCTGCTTGGAGGAAACTCCTCGCGATGAAAAGAAAGAGATTTTTAACAATAAATTCGACTTCGCAGTTGATCAAGATCAGCTTGCCCTAAATTTATTAGCCAAGACGAAATCACATTTTTGAATTTGGTGCGGGTTAGGTGATGAGGAAATTTGATATACTGGGGGGATCTGTTATAAATATTCACCAAATTGTGCCAGGGTGAGCGAATTGTGGCGCTCAAGCGGACTCGAGGAGGAATGATCATTCCTGACTCACTAAAGCGAGTAAAATAAGACATCTCACCATCAATGGGTCTAAGAATCACATCAGGGTGTTTGTGGTAGTAAAGTATAATTGATTTTACATACAATTTGGATAGGGAGAATGATCGTGCAGCGTTATAAATATCTTTGGTAGGGAATCGACGAAGTTTTCCAGTCATTACCTTAAGTATACTCCTATGGATAATGTCAATAGGAGAAATTACACTTGAGGTGGCGGATCCCCAGGCTACGATCCCGAATGACGAAACCGACTGCACCAATGTTACATATATTAATCTGAGGTCATCTAGTCGCAATATCGTAGGAAGGTTATAAAATATGTATATAAACTTTTTCAATTTATTATAAAGTATAGTCATGTGGTGCCTCCATGACAAATCCTGATCGATCTCCACCCCAAGGTATCGATGACTTTCCACCCTCTCTACGGTTGCGCAAGCACAACCAGAAGAATCGCGACAAGCATGGACTTTCAATGAGAATTTAGAAAGATCTTCTCCTGCACTTACATGGCCAATTGTAAGAAATTTTGTTTTATTTACATTTAGGGTCAAAATGCTTTGGATTAGCCAGTCATTGACTGTATTCATCACGGACTGGGCCTTCGAGTGCACAGATTCCCAAGTGTCTGCGGTAATCAAAAGTGCAGCATGATCAGCGAATAAGTAACAGATTGCCTCCCTGACCACGCTTGCTACGGGGTTAATGTACACCAAGAAGAGCAGAGGGCCCAACGTGCTACCCTGGATGACTCCAAAATCGTTTCTTGATAGTGATCAAAACACCAAATATTTTTTTCTCAAAAACGGCTATAACGATTTTGATTAAATTTTTTACATTGATAGCTCTTAATAAGGCAATTATAGCATAAAATTCCCATTAGTGGGAAAATGACGAGAGCAGCACAATAAATTACCGAAACTTTCGACGAAAAGCGTTTTTAGCGCTATGTTTTTCTTATAACCTCCGCTGGAATGTTAGTAGAATGTTGAAAAAATTGTAGTCCAATCCAATACCTAAAGGGTGAGTGTTTAAAAACGCACATGAGATACATGGGGCTCACTCCAGAAATTCCTGAATTTCAACTACTGTCGTTTCGCTTACTACCAGTTCTAACAGTTATTACCCAATAACTCTGTAAAAGTGATTACTATCCTTCTTCGAAAAATTCGTGTTTACAGCCTCATTAATTATCTGTGTACCAATTGCTCACTAATGGTCCTGGAATGAGTACGAGCAGCACAATAAATTCCAGAGCTGTAGGCGCTACCGTTTCCTGCTGCTGTGACGTGTTGTTTGACCAAGTTCAAAGGCCATGTACTCGTACAAAGTGAATTGACGTAGAGCTAAGGAAAGTTGTGTGTGTGTTGCAACGCACCAGATATTTACTTTCCGCTACCTGAAGGGAAGGAAAGTATAGTAATCGTGTCAAAAATAAAACTTGGGTTTTCTTCAGATCTTTACGTTTTGAGGCCTCTAAAAAGAGTCTAAAAAACCTAATTTCGGCGCGTGGTCCGTGTATGTGTGTGTGTGTGTCTGTAGTTCGATTTGCGGGAGAACGGCTGATCCGATTGAGCTGGTTCTTTTTTGTTTTGTTCGTTACTTTTTGTAGACACCAAAATGAGGTTATGGGCGATTTTGGTCGATGGGAAGGGGGGCGGGGGACGAAAATGTACCAAAAACTAGTGTTTTTTGCATTTTTCTCGAAAACAGCTCTAACGATTTTGATTCAACTTTCAAATTATCTTCTACTGAACAACACATAACTTTTATTCTCCATACATATCTTCATGAAAATGCGGTGAACGGAGATATAGGCCTATGAAGCAAAAATAGGTTTTTTACGCTTTTTGGCAAAACGACATCAGCGATTTTCACCAAACTCACAGGGTGTTTTCAAATAATTAATACCTACATATTGTTCACAATAAATGTTTCTCTGACGGTCCACTGAACAGAGATAAAAATGAAAATGTGTCGAAAATCGAAATGTGCCGGAGTAACTACTTCACCAAATGTGATGAATCTTATAGAGTGTCTTCTAGCATTCTAAACCTAAATTCGGTTCTCTGCTACTATTTCTGTATCCATCTGTTGAACGGAGATATAAGCCAAGTTGACTCAGAAAAGGAGATTTATCGAATATCAACTCATCAGTATTCCACTTTTCTCAAAAACGGATCGGAAGATTTCGATCAAACTCACGGAGTACTCTCAACTAACTAGTCCTTACATTTTGTTCTCAATAAATGTTCCTGTAGAAATGCGTTGAACGAAGATATAACGCCCGCATATGTAGGTGGTGTTCAAGCTTAAAGGGATTGCGGAAAGTTGTGTGTTGCTACGCACCGCTTGTTTATCGATAATTCTCCCACTAAGTACGCCCACATAACTTGGATAAATAGGCTTCTACAGATATTTAACGCCTGTGAAAAGCTGGCATACCTTAAAACCCTGCCGTCTTGCAAAGAGGACTTGGTCGCCGTTTCGTTTGTTGAGTAAAGCACAAGGAAGCGGTTAATAATCATTCGATAAAGGCACCATATTTTGAATTAGTGATCCGTTGATTACCTAAAAGCGGTTATGTTGACATTAATTTTCCCCAATCGCGACCGTATGAGAGGAGAATGACGAAAATAAATTGGAATTTCGTGCGGAACATGTTCATATATTTGCGATGAACGGAGGGACAAATAAACTAATATTGGAACGAGGGGAAATGAGCTTTCAGCGAACTCTGAAAGGAAAGTAGGGAATCAACTAATGACAACGAGCCACAAATATAACGTGCGTTCAACGACAGGCCACTCCATTTTCAATCAACGCTTCTCAGGGCGTTCCTCTTCCACGCTTCCCCCGCGCCTTCCCGCCGAAGAGTCGGTTGCTCTTTCAAAATTCACTGGCTCCACCCGACCCCGTTGAAGTGGCTGCAAAGGTCGGGCTGAAGCTGAATAATGAACGGGGTCTTGGAAGTCGAGAGTATCAAAAAGCAATTCATTCGCCCCACGTGTACTGAATACGTAATTTCCTGTTTCTAAAGAGCATTTTAATGTTGAGGGAAGCTTTTATTCCTCCGGCCTTCCGTCCGCCATAATGATAATATTCCTGCGGTCCCTCCTAAGCCGGCTTCGCTTCCGCGCTCCGCACATTAAAAAAAGTCAAGTTTCCATTTAAAAAAAAAACAAAACAAAAAACTCATTTCTTTCTCCGAGCCAGAAACATAAACTTGATTTTTTATTAACATAATTTTGTGGAAACTCGCTATTCACGGCACCGCGTTCTACCAAGAAACCAACTACCTCGGAAATCTGAACGTGGGGCGCATTTACATGACAAACATTCAGGAGGAACAAAGGGAGATGAACAATTCGGGTTCTCCACGAGTTAAACGGGAGCTCCAGAGGTAATCGCGGAAGATAATCCACCGACGACCTCTACCTGCCACCGACTCGGCACTAGTTGATCATTCTCACGACCTGCGCGGATTTCGACGTCGACTTTACTATCTAACTAAAGGGCTGCCCTGAGAACCGCCAAGTCAACTATTGGCTCGTCTCGCGTCCCTGGCAGCGGGTCAAATCGTGGAACTCGTGAGAAAAGTGAGCCCGATGGGCACTAGTGAAGCGGGAAGCAAACAGGGAAGACAGTTAACAGAAGTGAGAAACGTCTTGCTGAATAATATTAATAATACACCTATTTATCGGCCAGGGAATCGTTTTTACCTCCTCCCCCATTTTACCACTTGACGTTTCAAGGCACGGGGTTCGTCCGCCGTTCTGGATAGACTGTGTCTAGATGCGATACAGTGTAATACAGGGGCAACTCCACAGCGGGACTCAAGTTACTGGAACTTAGTTCAATGTGAGCACAAGTGCACTTGAATGTATTTGTTTGAACTCAAGAGGTTTGAACTGACGAGAGAGCCAGTTGTTGAGCTTTCTCCGTTCCGTCTCTCAATTGTTTCCTCCGTCTGCATTGTGGGCTCCACTCCAATAGCCAGATCGTGAGGAGTGTAGCAAAACGAGGTGTTGTAGGGGGGGGGGGGGGATGGAAGATGAGGATGGTGGTGGGGGGAGATGGCAGGACTGACGTTAGGGCATTTCCACCTTCCTGGAAAACGCTCCGTCAGAATTAAATTTCCCCCGCGTTTTCCGCAGAGTCGGACAATTACGGAAAATCGCTGAGGGCGTAACAATGGGGGCCCTTCAGGTTCCACGTGCCAAGTAATTTGCGCTGCCCCTCGGTTCGTGGGGTCCGGCGAATGGCGGGTCTTGAGTCCTGTCACATTATCCGGACTTGACTGAAAAGGGGCGCCGCTCGTCCGGAAAAAGCTCGACCCTTCTCCGCCGCGTAAACTAACAGTAGCGTAAGGGTTGACTTTGACGTTCATAAACGTTACGAAGGGCGATGAGAGGAGAGGAGGGGGTGCAGAAAAGGTGATGGGAGGTGTGCGAAGAAAAAAAAAAGGAAAAGAAGAACGCCCGTGTTTAGGTTCGCAGGAAACTGCTGAAATGAGGAGGACGTGGGGATGACGTCTGCGTCACCTGGAGATTAATTAATTCTGAGTCCCTACGAAATTAGGCTACGTTATTGCGAAGATTTACGGTTCTCCAGTTACGACAGGGTCCGCTGAGATGTGATCCGTGAGTTCCATGCGAATGGCTCTGTCTCCAGGGGACCAGATATGCGAATACATCGAGAGCTTCCTTTCCAAGCTATTTCCAGTTCGGTCTAGCTTCAACTAACACGTTAGATTGTAAAGCAAGATGGGAACATGGAAGCCCACCCGACTTAGCCTCCACCAGTCAAGACTACTTCACCCCCACGAGGTGCCTGCTGGAGGCACGGTGAGAGTGAATTTATCTAAGTCTCGCTTTTCACGTCACAGACGAGGGCCTGACGGCCAGAGAAACTGTGTCCATGAAGAATTCCTTGTTTGGCTAGTGGAAGATCTCCAAGGGAATGGCGGGAGGTACTGCCCACTGTGAAGTCCTACTCACTTAAGCACAGCGCAGTTTAGGTTCCATGAAACTTGACTCCCATTCTCATTTGGTGAGGCAAGCCCAATCTTCTAAATCAATGTTCGAATAAAGCGTGAGTGCAGGGAGAACGCCTTTTGGCTTCCTGCATCAGGGCGTACCCTGGGAGACTGGTAAAATGACCAAACCTGCCATACCTTCACAGGTCTGGGCTCGGTGGATGCTGTGCCAGTGGGCAGCCTCTTGCATGGTTACGAAACCTTCATGACAATCGACTGATATAACTCTCTTTGAGTGTTCAAGAATAGTCAGATAGGTAAAGAAACAGACTTGGGGCCTGCCACCCATTCGGGTTTATGGAAAATTAGGGAGCGGACTGGTTGGGGGTGGGAAGAACGAGAGAAGTATATGAACGTAGAAAGACATTTGTGTTGTTTCACGTGAAACGGATGTTCGCCCCTAGAGGGCGTAGGCGACCTCTCACATATACCTGTGCTGTGTATCATTTACTGTTATACACAGGTATATGGGACCTACAGTTTATCGCCGGTTCCGAACGGCACTATTTTGAGAGGCTTTACTAGGCAAGTATACTCGTGGTGGTTTGCCATTGCCTTCCACGAGGTGATGGCCGCAAATTAATAGGTGTTACGCTCGGGATTCGAACCCGAGTATTTGGCATGGTAGGCTGATACACTAACCTCCACGCCACGGCCGCCATGGCCCAAACGGAGTAAGTAAGTCAAACAAAATGCGAATGAAACCTTTTTTCCCTCGTTGACCGTCCTTGAACCCTCAGACAGGAATCTTGCTGTCCATTGAGTTACATCAGTCGTTGATGAATGTCATGTAGGTTGCAGCTTTGCTGGTGTGCGACAGCACAGACATTAGCACCTACTGTACCCAATCTTAGGGAGGAACGGCAGGTAATGTCGTTTAACAAGTCTCCCTGTAGAAGACCCCCCACTACACCAGAGTTATAACGGTGGGAAATAGGGAAACATAGACCATAATCTGTTGCTCTACTTGATTCGACTTCAGTGGTACGCATCACAGGAAGAGTTCAACTGCGTCCACGCTGTATAGCAAGAGTCTTACTGTTATAAGCTTGTTCAGTAGCAGTCATAGCTTGGAAGGTTTGTGTGCTATTTCAACAACTGACACTTGCAGTTGTAAGAACTGCAGTGTAGCAGCACGTGGTCTCTAGTTTCCACCAACACAGTCACAATAAATGCATGATGAGAGCCTTTGAGAGAAAAGGAGAGGCTGGCAGAATAACGTGCTTTCTGGATGCCAAGCTGTAGGAGGTCTTGGGAAGAAAAGGCTAATGCAGACATTTCGGATCGAACGGACACCCCTGTTCGGAGCAGGCCGAATTAGTTGTCTTGGGCATGGGACATCCACACTCGCTTTTAACGGGAAGTGCATGTTTTAGGCCTACCTCGAACATCGAGTCCAGCGTCATTGTCGAGATCCGGCGTGTTTCCCTGCTGGCACCGGCTAAGTACGTCGTAGCAGTTCTGATTGACATCAGAGGGGCGTTTGACAACCTTTGGTGGCCAGCGCTCCTTAATGAACTCAAAGGTAGGGGAATCCCCCGCAACCTGTACTCGCTCGTCAGAAGTTACCTGACAGACAGAACTGCTACGATCGAAAGTAGGCATGTCTCCGTCCAGAGAAAGATTGAGAAGGGGTGCCCACAGGGCTCGGTCCTAGGACCAGCACTCTGGAATGCCTTCTTCGAAGGTCTTCTCAGGAAACTCATGGAGACTGACTGCGAGCCGTACGCCTATGTGGATGACTTGACTGTGCTGATCTTTGCAGAGTCAGTCCGCCAAATTGAAGAAGAAACCCACCACGTGCTCCGCACTGGCAACCCATGGTGCGAGCATGTCAAGATGCAGGTGGCTGAGGAAAAACCCAGCTAATCCTCTTGAAGGGGAAAGTGAATAATCCACCCACAATACGCTTTGGCGGCCACAGGCTCCTTTTTGAAAAGCACGTCAAGTATTTAGGAGTGAATATAGGTGAGAGGTGGGGTTTCAACCAACACCTCCAGTCCCTTAAAGGCACTACCATTGCAAGGTTTGCCTCACTGCGTGCCATTACTAAGGCCACTTGGGGTGTGTGTTACCACGACACCATCCTCATGTATAAGGCCATCTATTTAGGTGTGATTGGCTACTGCCCCGTTGTCTGGGGTAGCAAACTAACAGTCAATCAAAAGAGAGTATTGGCCCAATCCCAGAGAGCTGCGCTCCTGTGGATCACCAAGGCCTACAAGACTGTATCAACGGAAGCACTCCAGGTGATCACTGGTCAGTTACCAGTTGATTTGGCTGTTGAGTGCATGATTGACAAGTAGAGAGTGAAACTGGAGTTTCCCCCGCTTTGGGCTGAACTCCGTGCGGAGCTCACCACAGAACAGAAACTTGCCGCCATCGACGAATGGGCTCTAGAGAAATGGCAAGCGAGATGGGAATCCTCGTCAAAGGGACGTGATACGTATGAGTTCTTCCCCGACATCCGTGAACGTCTTTCTAGAAAATGGGTTGAGCCAGACCACTGGACGAGCCAGTTCCTCACGGGACATGGTGACTTCAATGCGCGGCTCCACTTCTTTTCTCTAAAAGACTCTCCATTATGCACGTCTTGTGCCTCCAGTGCGGAGGAAACAAGAAACCATGTGCTGCTCCACTGTAGTTTCTACAACAGTGAGCGACGGTTGTTGGGAGGGCAAACGAACTTAGCAGCTTTGACTGCTACAAAGGAAGCCTATAATCATTTTGCAAAGTTCGCAAAGAAGGTAATGGCTAAGAAACGTGGTTATAGTTGATCAGTCCTTTTGAAACTTGCCACCCAAGTAAACAGTAAGATCAGGTAGGGAACCAGATTAAGAACTACTCCCAGATGGTACAGGATTCCTCAGGTGGTCACCTCCGCGCGGTAACACACGGGCAACAGCTCTCTACGGTGAGACTGGCTAACGACCAAATACCTGCCGTACCTCCACAGGTCTGAGTTCGGTAGATGCTGCAGGGGCCGGCCTCTTGCATATTAGCGAAACCGCAACTACTATGACTGATATAACCCTCGTCGAGGGTTTAGGTACAGTCATCAAATAAAGAAACAGACCTGTACCTGAAGGAAAGTCTGGCTTACCCGTTCAATCATTCCCAAAGCTGACAACGGGTTTAACCTTCTTGTACATTCAAAAGTACACTTCTCATCTCTCAGTTTATCTCCTCTCCAACTCACGCTCTTCCCAGATCCAACCAAATCATCATTCGTCTTTCAGCTCTCGCGCTACTTACTGCTCCATCACCCGCTCTCTGCTCTCTTTGTCGCTCAACCAGTTCACTTATTTAGGGACTCCCTTGTGTAGCAAGGGTACTCTCTCACACTCGTATCACTATTCTATCGTACTAAGTGTTAATACAGTCCGCTTTCACGTTCATTCTCATTTATTTATTTCACTCAACTCAAGCTTCCTCAGTCGTGCGCCAGAAAAAGTGATGTCAAGCGGTCGATGGATACTAGAAAGAGGAAAGACCCCAACGTGCTTCCTCTTACGAATCTTAACAGGCTTCACTTCGCTGGTAGCATCCTCCTCGATGCCTAGTGCTGCTACTGTGCACGATTGGTGAGTAGCAAGACAGGCGGGGCTCGAATTTACATTTCCGATCTCCCTCAACCAGTTGAAGAGCAAAGTTGTATCAATTGAGTCAAATGCCTTCTTCAGGTCTATAAAACCGGTTTACCTTCTCTGTGACACACTCAGCCCCCAGAAGGCAACACCAATCACGTATACTATAGGAGCATTCTATGGTTATGCCAAGATGTTGTTAGTGCCAGGCGTATGGAAAGAGGTAGGGGTTCTGGAAGCAGTAAAATATTATGGCAGCAGTTGGAAGAATTCAGAGCAAGTGGTTACACTGCACATCAGGGCAAGAACTAGTCAGTGCAAGCCCGAAGGGCTCAAGCGATCGAACCGTGAATCACCACTGGAAATTAATAGATCGGAGAGTTTGAGTTCTCATCAGACGATTGGAACTAGAGCAAAACAGAAAACTGAAATAAGCTCCGGGGCATCAGGTGATGAACTCTTCTGAGGATTTCGCTAGTCCGTCGGTTGCCGTGTATCTTCATTGCCTCTTGATCGATTACGATTTGAGTGAAAGGCGGCGAAGCGGGCGGGCAGTTGATCAATTAACGAATAACGGCCATCACAAAGGACTGTGAGGGAGCAGCGGACTGTAACGCAGGGCGGCGAGGAGTTTATATTCTGATCCTCTCAGTAACCGCAGCTTACAGGCCACTGATCCGCAGCTTGATGTTTTTCTTCCAAAGGTTATTGATACGACCGCCGATGTTCCTCTAAGTTGGTCCATCAGCTTCACTCAACGGGAAAAATATTCAACCCAAACGCTAAACCTCGTGTAAACATTCTCAGCTCGGGCGAAAAATAACTGCCCCGCTCGCTGACGAACCACGCGATTCCGCCGCCGCACCACCACGCGTTTAAATTGAAATGTCCCGTGGTCTGCTTTCCGTTTTTTTCTACCACCTGATCGCCACAAAACCTGAACAACGTTGATCTCGTTTAGAGTCGATTAACAACACCTAACCCGCTCCCGCCACAAAAACGGTCTTCACCAGACTGGGTTAAGCTCTAGCCCTGATCAAACCTTAACCCCCAAAAGTTGGGCGGTTTGGCCCGGTTAGCTCTTTCTTTCTTTATCATGTTCCGATATTTGTCCGCCATTTTTTTTTTTTTTTTTTTTTTGACCCGAGGGCGTGTGGGACAAGTCCCTTTGTCACTGCGGCCGCATATGGGCCTATTGTGACGCTGGCCGTTTCTTAGTAGAAGGCGTCGTACATACCCGCCCCCCTTAGGAAGCTGAGTATGTCCTTCACCGCAGAGTCCGCTACGGTTTGGGGTTCAGTGGCCCCCTGACCGAAGTATTCAAAGGGTTTTGCTGCCAAAGCAGGGCATTCACATAGGATATGCTCTGGTGTCTCATCCTCCTCGCCGCAGAGTCTGCATTCCACCGCCTCTGAGATGCCCATCTTGTTGAGGTGATATCTGAGTGGGCAGTGCCCGGTGAGGAAGCTTATCAGTACTCTCAGATCTTGTCTAGAGAGTGTCAGCATCGCCTTCGCCCTTTGACAGGAAGACGTGACAAGCCTTTTCGCCTGTCTTAGTCGTGGCTGGCGATGCCAATGGGCGCCATGTTCCTGTATCTCCCATCGAGCAACCAGACGGTTCAGGTGAGTTTTCGTCAGACCCACGTGTGGTTCAGGCCCAATGGGTAGGGATTCTGTACCCCTTTTCGCGAGGCGGTCAGCCTTTTCATTGCCCTCATGCCCCTCGTGAGCCGGCACCCAAATGAGGGAGAGCCTGTTACGGGCGCCGAGCTGCTTGGGCGCATGGAGGCATTCCCGTGCCAGCTTAGACCTAAAACTATAGGCTACGATGGCCTTTAAGGCGGCCTGGCTGTCTGAGAAAATGTAGATCCGCTTGCCCTTGAGCCCTTTGTTCAGGATCTCTTCTGCGATCTCTTGGGTTTTGCCCATTGTTCGTGGCTGCTTATTCAGTCAGCATGTTGAGGTTATTCACAGCTGGCCGCAGACATGCCCCTGGGGACAATGCCGTGACCATTCCACTATCCACAACCCCTGGTCGCGCTTGGTAGCATGGGCATGCTCCTGGGAAGATAACCCAGAACCAGGTTGTCCGCCATTACCGTGCTCTGCTGAGTATTCGCTTCTATTATTGTGAATAATTTACTCATATTTTGGAATAATGATAATAAACAAAGATACTGTTGCGCAGTTATTTCAGTTGCCATTCCACTACGATGATAATGTAATATGTTGGGTTATCGTCGTCTCACCATGGCTCACCGTCATGGCTATGAGCGGGGTCTGACGACTTGTAGAAGTATGAATTTAAATTCGGTTGCGAACAAAAGTATTACGATCGTCGAAAACTAGTTGTTGTTTGCGTAAAATGTGAGCTGAGCAGTTTCTGAAAAAACTAGACGTGATATTGCCGTGTTAGAAAACCCGAACGCAAATGGCTTACCTGGGTGGATTTTGTAGCAGATAAGTCAGAAATAATAAATAATACCACGCTTTTACACACGCATTAGTGTATTAAACAACTTTTCTTAAACACGACAATTCTCCCTTCCTCATTAAAGTTCCTTGCTTGTAAAAGTTGGAACCTCATAATTTCGGTTTTTATTATTTCTTGCTCAGTTGTCATTTTCTTGTACCGATTCCGATTTTTCCTACACGCACAAAGCATTCTCCCGGACTAATTTGGTTTTTTCCTGCAGCTCTTGCAGTTGTGCGTATTTTCACTTTAAGCTCCTCACCAGTTTCAGCTTCGGCAGAGGTTAATGCGGCCACTTTGGTGTATGACAATAATTAGAAACAATAGTTTGGTCAAATCCGGATTATTGAGCATTGGGCATCTACGGAATACACGGTTACGCGGCCGTTTACGTTTACATGACATTTGTTTACGGGACGGGATGTCAAACAGATGCCCTATTTCCTTACTTTATTGTAACCTCATTAGTCCACTGCCTTCTCGATATGGCTTAATCGCAGCGTATTCACGTCTATGCTAACCGCATCCCACAGTGATCTCGGCTAGCGTGGTGGGCACGAAAATGGCTAGCCTTGATCTACTTATCTAGCCCTGATCAGTTGGATCATGATCAGCGGCATTTTGGTGAACACGACCCTAAGTGTGTCAGGGAGTGAGTGAGATATCGTCCGAATAGTAAATAGAACAAGGGGTTACAAGGAGTATTAGCGATGCCACTTGGAGAAGTCTTACTACCCTAAACGGGGAACTGGGTAGGAGCACACGCCACAGAGCGACGCCTCAACGAGACAACTGCTCGGTTACGACCGACTACTCCGAAGTTTCGAGCAGATCAGGACATTTGAGGTCTCAAGTCAGCACAAACGCCCCGGAAAAGCCTTCGCTAAATCGACAGCAAGTACGAGCGATCGTACAAACCGGTGACAATGAGACAAAGGAGACGCTGAACTGCAGATTTTAGTTACTTTTATGGTAGCAGATAGTTAGCTTTAACTACTTTCTTTTCACATTGACCTTTTCTGAATCTTCGGGCAGGAACTGCTGTTATGGGTGTCTCTTTCCGAGGAACGGAATAAGATATGAAGGCCTGGGGATGTTGGCGAAATGAATCATCATTCAGCAGCCACAACACTCAGAAATCGACGTTCCCAAGTTGTCGCTCGCGGCCACTGAGCATTTCGTGGGAAAATCTCGCGTTGGTGAGATAATCACGCGCCTTACCAGGAATCTCTTTAGCTGTTTTCTCATCAGTTTTAGAATATGGCCGACTCAATTGGTCGCTGTCCTGCTTTGGATTGAGCGTGTGCCTCACTTTCAAGATTGCGACGGATTCGAATACAATGTCACGATGACGACTAGCCAGCTTTCTCACCTCTTGACCACAGTGTCGCACTCTCGTTAATTGACTGAATTTTGCGCTGCCACATGAGACCAGAATGCTGGACATCGACGTACTTGTAGTACCCCCTTAGCTCCATCTTCTGTTCAATGAGCCCTTACGTAGCCTCCAATGAGAATTTAATGGCCTCCTCATTTCTCGTTGTCGCAACTCAATTCTCCATCTTAAATATCTGGTGCGTAGCAACACACAACTTTCCGCCACCCCTTTAAGTTCGAACACCACCCACATATGCGGGCGCTATATCTTCGTTCAACGCATTTTTACAGAAACATTTATGGAGAACAAAATGTGGGGACTAGTTAGCTGAGAGTACTCCAAAAGTTTGATCGAAATCGTTAGAGCCGTTTTTGAGAAAATTGGAATACCGATAAATTAATATTCGACAAATCTCCTTTTCTGAGTTAACTTGGCTTATAGCTCCGTTCAACATATATATACAGAAATAATTATGGAGAACGAAATGTTGGTGCGGGTGACTAAAAGACACTTCATTAGGATTTATCACATCTGGTGAAAAAGTTACCCTGGAATTTACGGAAATGTTAGAAAAAACGTAATTTTCGACACATTTTGATTTTTATCTCTGTTCAATGGACTATCAGAGGAACATTTATAACGGAAAATATGTAGGTATTAACTATTCGAAAACATCTGTAAAGTTTGGTGATAATCGTTGAAGCCGTTTTGCCAAAAAGCGTAAAAAACCTATTTTTGCTTCAGGTGCCCATATCTCCGTTCACCGTATTTTCATGGAGACCTGTATGGAGAAGAAAAGTTAGGTATTGATTAGTAGAAGATAATTTGAAAGTTTAATCAAAATCGTTAGAGCCGTTTTCGAGAAAAATGCGAAAAACCCTAGTTTTTGGTACATTATCGTCCCCCACCCACCCTTCCCATCGGCCGAAATCGTCCATAACCTTATTTTCAATCCTATCAGCTCAATAGGATCAGCCGTTCTCCCGCAAATTGAACTACAGACACACACACATACACACATACACACGGACCACGCGCCGAAATTAGGTTTTTTAGACTCAGTAGGGTCTGAAACGTAAAGATCTGAAGAAAACCCAAATTTTTTTTTTGGGCCGATTACTATACTTTCCTTCCCTTCGGGTAGCGGAAAGTAAAAAGGTTCCTTACCGAGCACCTGTGAGTCATGTTACATATTCTGATCACTCATTCAACTTCTCCTTCTTACATTAAACAAGATGACTGCACTATGGTCAATTGTTTCCCTTTTGTGTATGGTTTATTATTCATTCGGAATAATACACCTATTTATTCGGTTAAATTTTTTTTACACATCCTCCCCCCCCCTCCCACCACATGAAATTTTGACACTTTGCGCTTCAAGGCATAGGGATTCCAGATCTGCATTGTCCGTCCGCCGTCCAGGCTCCATTTGAGATCTAGTTGTCCCAACTTACTCGGCGATCAGATCGGACGAAACCGGGAGTTTCACGTGTTTGGTGTCGTTTCCTAGGTATTGTTCGATACTGAGTCGAATAGGACGGGCCTCAGAGGTTGGGGACTGCATCTAATTGGAAAACAGGGAAATGGCGGTGAATGCACAGTGCGGCAAATTCCATTGCACGAAGAAACTCGCGGGGCGACCATAGGAGGAAAAGTGGGATAGCAAAAGTTATCGTTTCTCTTCGGCAATTCTTTCCCCTCATTTCATCTGAAGATTTGAGAATATGAGGGACGGAGGCGACCTCACCTCCACCCTGCAGGGCCGTCACTTACCCAGGAAACAGGGAACTCAGATGGAAAACAGCGAAATCGCAGTAAATATACAAGTGAGGCAAATTCTACACACGTGGAACAATATTGGGCAAATATTCGTATCTCCCCGGCCTGGGCTAATTTCTCGCTCAGCCCTCTTACTACAACCTCTCGTCGGCTCGACTCGTCACGTCCAGCCAACTGCCTAGCGTCGCTTAGAAAGTGTCAATTTTCGTTGTTCCGTTGTAGTCGGGTCATATTTCGTCTCGTATAGAGGTATCGTTCGAAGCTGAATGGTATGAATTGCCGAGAGGTGAGACTAAGTCAACCTGGGCAAGAGAATAATAAACTGTTGAGTAATCATTCGCAGCATTTTTGGAAGTAAAACTGTGCTCCTGAAACATTGAAATACACAACTTTCCTTGTGTGGTGTTCAAGAGAACTATCACAAAACGAGAACGACCAACCGAATTAGGTATCAATTTGTTGGCAGATTTCGATGGAACTGCAAATCTCGATTATTTGTTATTATTTCTATAGATCACTTTACCCGATCGTTATCTGGTCTGTTCTCTTGCGCTCATAAAAATATCTGGTGCGTTGCAACACACAACTTCCCTTAGCTCTACAACAATTCACTTTGTACATGGTTAATTCTATTTAATCAATTCATTTATCACTCAGTTAATTTGAACTTGGTCAAACAATGCTTTACGGCAGCAGGAAGCGGTAGCGCTCACAGTTCCAGATTTTATTGTGCTGCTCCTATTCATTGCAAGACCATTATTGAGCAATTGGTACACATATGATTAATGAGGCTGTGAACAAAAATTTTTTGAAGAAGGATAGTAATTACTTTTGCAGAGTTATTGGGTAAAAAGTTTAGAACTGGTAGCAAGCGAAACGGCATAAAGTTGAAATCCAGGAATTTCTGGAGTGAGCCCCGTGTATCTCATGAGCGTTTTTAAACACTCAATCTTTAGGTATTGGATTGGACTACAATATTAATTTTTTAAAAGATTGTAGTAACATTTTAACGGAGTTTATAAGAAAAAACTGCGCTAAAAATGATATTCATCGAAAATGTTGATAATTTATTGTGTTGCTCTCGTCATTTTCCCATGAATGCGAATTTTATGGTATAATTGTGTTATTGAGAGCTATTTATATAAAAAATTTAATCAAAATCGTTAGAGCCGTTTTTGAGAAAAAAAATTTGGTGTTTTGATTACTATGATAACTATAGTTAACTTTCGGTAGATTTTGTCCATACCCTTATTATGGCGTTCCATTGTAACCTGTAGGCTAGACATCATGTTTCAGCTGATTTGGTACGGTTGTTCTCTCTAAAAACCGCGCTAAAACCGATTTCGTCTAAAGTTTTGGTAATTTATTGTGCTGCTCTCGTCATTTTCCCATGAATGGGAATTTTATGGTATAATTGCCATATTTGGAGCTACCAATATAAAAAATTTAATCAAAATCGTTAGAGCCGTTTTTGAGAAAAAAAATATTTGGTGTTTTGATCACTATGATAACTATAGTTAAATTTCAGTAGATTTTGTTCATACCCTTATTTTGGCGTCTCATAGCGAATTTTGGGCTAGATATGAAATTTGAGGTGATTTGTTACGGTGGTTTTCTCTAAAAATCGTTCACAGACACACACACACACACACAGACCATTTTCCCAAATATTGTTTTTCGGACTCAGGGTGGTCTGAAACGTAAAGATCTGAAGAGAACTCAAAATTTTTTTATCAACCGATTACATAACTTTCCTTTCTACTTTGTAGAGCCAAGGAAAGTAAAAATGACAGGTTACTGGCGACTGTAGTTATATCGTTGTCGTGCGGTGGAACCGCATCTGGTCGAATTGCGAAACGACGACAATAGTACGACGGTAAATGGGAACAAAAGAGAGGAGCGGTGAGAAGTTTCGCAACATTCGTCGCTTGACCGTACAAAGTGAGACCACGAAAAACGACGCCTTCCCTTCAGAGATGAAAGGTTCAGGAAGAGGCTTCGTGTTGCAGAAGGGGAAGGGGCGTCACCATAGGGGCGGATGTCCGAATCACCGGTGGCTGCTCGAACAGTGAACTGTTGACGTGTGGACTGCTCGATTACTGTCAGGTATCGGATTGAAGTTGCGCCTAACTCGGTCTCCCAGATTCGCATCAGTTTTCGATGATTGGAAGTTCCTCAATAGGGAGAAATGAAGAATCAACGATGCGGTCAGTTATCAACCAGCATAAAATGTTTCATGGGAGGAGATGAACCCGTTCCTCCACCACACACCTGCATCGACAACTACTAGTAAACTCATCAAGATCTGAAGGAAGTTAATTTTTTTTCAGCCGGCTACAATTTTCCTACACGGCTACCTAAAGTATAACGCTAAAATTATTACACAATTATTATTCTCATTTGTAGCGTGAAACGTTGAAAAATATTAAGCACATTACATGAACAATCCAGGAAACGACAGTTCATATGCAAACCACAATGTTTGTAGAACGCCTCAGAGCCACTTTCTATTCGATTCAGCGTCGAAAAACACCGATAAACGATATGAAACATGACGAAACAACGCAAATTGACTATTTCTAGGCGACGCTAGGCAATCGACGGGACGTGACGGCTCAAACTGACGGGTGGTTGAAGTAAGATGGAACGCTGAGCAAGAAATTACCCTTCCAGTGGTAGAATTCGTCTCACTCGAACTTGCGCTGTTCCTATCCAAACGCAGAATGGTTGATTATGTGAGCTCGCCGTACCTCAGGTGAACGGACAGCCCTGCTGGCTGATGGTGAGGTTTTGCTTGGTAATAAAGCGCGGCATGAGGCTCTATCCCCTATACTCTTCAATCAACTGATTATATTGCACTGGCAAAGCGGCCTCACGAAGTAGGATCCGATCCCAGCATAGGTGTTTATGTGGGCGCATTAGACTTTGCCAATGATGTCGCCCTTCATGCAGGTAGCAGACAAGGTTTGTACGTCGCCCTGGACAGGTTTATAAGCAAGCTTGAGATGTGTGGATTGAGGATGAGTCCTGAAAAGTGAGGCTCGGTCTCTTCGTTGCTGTCCTACCAGAATTACAAGGTGAAGGTGGTGGATGCGGGTTTTGTCGTCGACGATTTTCGGGTCGTTGCTAAAGGCGTCTTCGGATCTCCTGGCGCCATGCGGTTGAAGTTCTCGGTGCGTCCCACTTGGGTGGAAAAGGTGTGGACTTTGGTGGAAAGTTTCAGCATCTCCACTTATGGGGGCCGCTTCAAGTGCCATGACGCAGTCTGCAGCAGGTGGTTGCTGGCACGGTAGGTAGAAGAGAGCGGTAGGGGTCGTTAGGAAGCGGTCGACGCCGTGTGACGTCACTGGTGAATAGTCCAGACCAGGCGTTCCGTTTCTCTCGCATTCAACTGAACGTTTTTCGAGAAAGCGCCAAGTGGTTCAACCTATATCCTCATTTAGAACTTGTTCTGCTAATTGTTTATTCCCTCTCCAATCTTGACTAAGGAGGAAGGAATACCTATAATAAAAAATTAAAAGCAAAAGAGCCAAACTGACGAGTGTAAACAGGGTTGAAATAATTAAAAACATGTCAAAATTCCCATGCTCATGTTAAGTTTATTTAAATAATATCATGAAATAAAGTATACACATATATTTATATATCCTTACACATGTTGTGTGAACATTCAGTCAAAATTGTATTCAGTTGTACAATTAGGTACATATTTTACACTATTTAACTATTTTACGAAATTTTTTCGCGATTTTTCGTTCATTTGAGTTTTTACGTTTTCCTGGCTTCTGCTGCTTCAGTTCTGACGCACTCTTATTAAGTCTCTTCATTCTGATACGAGTAGTCTCCATTAGATACGAGTAGCCCTCACTCTTCAAATCATTGAACAGACCTTGAAGACTTTTTATTGACAAAAGAAATCCTTTTTGAAATGGAAGTAAAGCAGATTTGGGTCTAACTTTTTTACTATTTATTTTAGTTGTTTTTTCTGTTGGCACTGTTTGGAGAACAGTGTTTTCATTATTTTCTGGAGGGTTCTGATTTTTCTTCTTCTCAAGTACCTTCATTGTCTGTATTAGCTTGAATAATTTTTCCAACGCTTCAATTTGTTGAAATTCACATTTACCGAAAGCAGATTTGAGCTGATTCGTCTGGCATTCCGGTATTCGAGAATTGAGGATATCAAATCCGTTATTCACCACTTCAACGAACTCTCCAACGTGTGCCATTTCCGGAAAATTGTGGGTTATAGCTTTTGCAACAGTTAGAGACAATAGCTCAGCAGCACTTCGTACGTTTTGTCTTTCGGGGCCAGCTACGAGAATACGTTTCATAGACAATTTATGTGCATACATCAAATCTCCCCCAACTCCTTGCATTTCTATCAACTTAACGAACGCCTCTCTTGTTACCAGCTTCCGATTTTCAAGTTCATATCCGGTGTCCAATAGATGATTTCTCAGAAGCTTCAGCATATGTGGAACATCGCAAAATGCCCATACATTCCTTTCCTCGTGCTCCGGATTTCTTATACACGGCGATTCAAACGACATTTGAAGATCATTAAACAGTTTCTGATTTGATGGACCCATATCACTGACGAATGCCCGCACTTTGAACCCTGTTCGACTTTTTTTTTAGGTACATTGTAATTGTGACAACCAGCAATTGCACAACACACCATATCCGAGCAGTAAGTACCCTAGCAAAAGCAACAATAACGATGTTCACAAACGCGAGAGAACGATAAGACTGAGTAATGACCAATGTAGGCAAGGTGAATTGGAAAGGGTCTTCACCAGTTACGTCACTGGAGCTGGGTTTTTCCCGAGCGCCGAGCTAATGACCCCTACCGCTCTCTTCTACCTACCGTGGTTGCTGGTACATTGCCAGTGGAGAGATGGGATGTGGAGAGTCAGATGCTACGCCTCCTTTGGATGTACTCGCTAACAAAGTTAACCCATGGGCTAGTTTTTAGGAGGTCTACCATCCAGAGACTAGTAAGTCTTGATATAACGTTCCACTCAGCTGAGCTTGCTTGGCTAGGCTTCCTGGAGTTTGATCTGGAGGTCTCCATCTGGAGGTCTCCTTCTGGAGGTGTTCTGCTTCTCTGTCATTATTCCGATCTTCAGCCGTAAGTGCCTGCTTGTTTTGCATGTCTCTGGCTGGGATGTCACTCACACTGTGGATGGTCTTGAATTTACGTTCAGGATCTGCTGAGGAAGTGTGACATGGTGACTCTGTTCGCCCCTAAACCCAGTAAACCTTTCTTGAGGCTGCTCTTACCGGGACTTTGTTGCGGCTGTGTAGTGTAATTACCTACAGCAATATGCATCGTTGTGGATGCTCGCTATCGTGCCTGTGATAATCAATTTGAGTCACCGAATCATGTGGTGCAGGTATGTCGGTGCACTTATGGGGGCCGCTTCGAGTGCCATGACGCAGTCTGCAGCAGGTGGTGCTGGTATATTGCCATTGGAGAGATGGGATGTGGAGAGTCACCGGGACTGACGGGTTGCCTCTGGAAAATGGTCTCCGCGTTCCTACCGGCCAGTCTCCAGAGATCCTGGATGCTCAGGTTGTATCTGGAACCCAGATTGTGTTGCTCCCAAGGAAATTTGATATTTTGGCTCCTAGTGACCATGGGAAGCTAACGTTGTGGTTGTTAAATTATTCGACTTATCTACCATAACGCTGACGTAAAGAAAACGTCTCTTCATAACCGAGATGTGTGTGGTGTGTCCGTGCGGAGTCGTAAAACCGATCGTGGCGTTCGCGTAGAGGAGGGAATGTTGTTTGGGTTCGGTCTGGTACTACCTCTGGGGTGATGAAATTACGATATTGAATGGTAAATGGTCACGGGTGGCGGCGTGACCTTGTTCCTATTGATCTTGACACGTCGTGAATGATGGTAGGACGGGCGGGAATTTGATGGGGAGTGGTGGGGGAGGCATTCCAGTCGTTTAAAAACGATAAACAGTTGCAGGAGGATCGTCTAATTGAGCAATTTTCCATGAGGTTCGATGAACATGAGCTTACGGAACGTGACGACTGTTGACGTGGAAGAGTTGGAGGATTGTCGCCGGTTTTTTTTTTTTTTTTTTAATGATGAAGGGCAAGAACTGAAGTGAGGGGGGATGCCTTGGTGGTTCGAGAGGGGGTCGGTGATGAGGGGTTGTAAAAGGGTAGGGTACTAAGGGAGCTAACGAACAACATGGAGGGCTTCGGGTGAGAATGCGGCTCTTCACGACCCCCCTACTCGTCCCGACCATCCCTCTCAGTCATCGCACCACACTTCACCCTCCACAGGACCAAACCCCTCCTAACCTTTCTCACCAACTCCCACAGCCCCACCATAATATTTTTCACTCTTTTCGAACCCTCTCTCCCTCGCAGGGAACAGGAGCTCCGGCCCTGGAGGACCAATGGGAGCATTTTACGAGCGACGGAGCGGGCCGGCGGACGCTCGGCAAAGGTCGAAAAACCCCAAGCTCGCCAGCGGGGACGTAAGTCCTCCGGAAGGGAAAACGTGGGCGTGGCCAGGCTCCCTTCCCAGCGAATCACAAGGACTCGGGGAAAAAGGTCGAAGGAGAAAAGTGGGGAAAGCGAGCGGACGCATCGTCAGGTGAAGCTCCTCCTCTCCCAACGTCTCCCGTCAAGCTCTGCCGAGCAAAATGCCCCCTTGCGGCATCGCCTGGACTCTTTTTCCCTGCTCGTCGTCCTCGACGACTCGTGGCTCCTTTCAACTAACAGGGGCTCTCCTTCGCCCCCCCCCCCCCTACACACACACAAACATCGGGACTCCTAGAACTTCACGCACTTCTAGATTACTCGACTTTCCTCGCAGGCCCTACTATTATATTCCCCTGACAACCCAAATCCCTCAAAATGTCAAACTTTCTCCTTGAATTTTGCTACCAAAAGTCGATAAATAAAACACATCACCCTTTCACAGTTTTCTCACATGAATATCCTCAAAATATCACGAATTCCCCATTCTCTCTCTCGATCAACACTTCGAAGTACGTACGAATATTTTATCGATGTGTGACGAAGACGAAAGGAAGACGCTGCCAACACTATGTTGAGAATGATGGTAGAAGTAGTAATTCTAATCGGTACAAGCTCTGCCCACTTAGTAAAGACGTCCACAAATACTAACAAATACTTGTTTCCCAGAGAACTGCGCGGAAATGGACACAACTTCCCAAGGTCCCGTTAAATATCGAGGGTACATTAGACCCCTTGGAGATTGATTCTGTGGCTTCACTCTTTGGCAGATATCACAATGGCTGATGTATCGTAATGTGTCCTGATACATGCCTGGCCAATAGTATAACCTACCAATTCTCCAGTGTGTCGTCGATACTCCCAAGCGTCCTGACTGAGGATTATCATAGCATTCCTGTAGAATTTGTGGTCTTACACTCCAACGAACAACAAGCTTCCACTCGTCACTAGGTTCTTCCAATTCTCCCTTCGTGAAAGACTTGCGAAAGTAATTTAAGTTATTACAGTTCTGTCTGTGATAGCGACAGAGAGAAAGAATGAATCATTTATTCTACCATAGGGGGAGGAATAGGGCAACACAACCCCCTCCCCCCGTCTCATCCAATGTCCTTTGAAACCACACATATTGGCAACTCTTATTAACCGTCAGCCATCTTGACAGTGGTACTTCCTCTTTCATTCACTAAAACACATACGAACGAATCCCAAGTAACAGTTTTTGTTTGCTTACCTACGCATACATAAAGTACATTCACTTGGGCACGCTAAACTAAATAATTACGGTTTTACGAGTATCAGCGGCGTGGCTGTATCCATATCATGTGCATTCTGTACATTTTGTTAAGTTACACGTTAATTTTATCGCGGAATGTGAGCCTGTAGTGCCCTCCACATAGCAGTGGAGACCCTTCGTTTCTTCAGTCCCCCCCCCCTCATCGCTCTGTTATTTTCATTACCCTTAGCTCTGTAAGCTAGAAGGGAAGGTTATGTAATGGTCGACAGATAAATTTGAAGTTTACTTCAGGTCTTAACGTATCAAAACGATTGTAAAGGGTGTCCCAGAATTAACGCAAGATTTGAATTAAATAGAAAACACAGTTTTTAGTCTTTTGATTGTAATTTTTTTATTGATTCATAAAGTACATAGGATAGGGTTATTTATGGAATAACTCATCGGGCAAATGGCCTCCGCGGCTTTGCATACACATACGCACGACCATGACCGTTCTGCATAAATGTGGCTGAATTTCGTTGATGCAACGTTGAATCTCCTCCTTTAATGCACGCGTAGTTGTGGGCTTGTTGACGTAGACCCGTGATTTTAGATAACCCCATAAAAAGAAATCACACGATCTAGGGGGCCAACTCTGATCACCGAAACGAGAGAGTACACGACCTGGAAATGTCTCATGCGATAATTGAAGTGTTTCACGGACTGTGTGGCATGTGACACCGTCTTGTTGAAACCACATATTGGCCACATCAATATCATCCAATTTCGGCGAAAAGAACCGTGTTATCATGTCGCGATATCGAGCAGAAGTAACAGTCACTGTTTGACCAGCCTCATTTTCAAAAAAATTATGCCTCCAGCCCAAAATGCACACCAAACTGTGACACGTTGTGGATGCATTTGTTTTTCGACAGTCACATGTGAGTTTTCAGAACTCCAAAAGCGGCAATTTTGGCGATTAACAAAGCCATCATGGTGAAAATGTGCTTCGTCGCTTAGGATGAGTTTGCTCGAAAAATCAGCATTCATTTGTTGTTGCTCAATAATTTATTTGAAATATTGCTCAACAATGAAGACACGTTGTTCTATTGCGTAACGCTCGATTTTTACTAACCCTAAACTGTCAACTGTCGATTTATTTTGTTTTTAGGGTTGGCAACACTGTACTGCATAAATGGCGGCAAATTCAAATCTTGCGTTAATTTTGGGACACCCTTTAGATCTCTGTATTGCAGGTTTTTTGACCTATGAGCTCCTGCACCTGCCCCAATGGGGACTCCTTGGCCCTTAACGGCAAAGTCATTGTTTCCCCAAAGACCTTCATACCTGCGGGATTCCCACCTCGATGGTTATTTCTAACGGCAACGGATTTCCCTGAAGTGATTCTTCCATCTTTTCCCTCTCCTCCTTCTCCAGATTCCTCTCCACAACAGACAGCTCCTCCCAAACTCATTCACCTACGAACTCTGGCGAAAGTTACTCGTCTCCCTGCGCTCAGGCACATTCTTATACCTATTCTCCACCCATACAGTTTGCTATCTCGTTCCTATGCAGTCTCCCACCCGTTCACACATATTACGAGTCGTTCCCTTGGTTCGCGATGTCAGGCTTACACACCCGCTCAAGTTTGCGCCCGCTCCTGAAGATGACGACTGATTAGGCGGACGAACGCGAACGAGCATCTTGGCAAGGGCAGTACGGCTCCGGGCCTGAGCGAAGAAGTGCGTGAGAACGACAATCAATCTCATCCGCGAGTTTCAACTATAAAAAACTGTTTACCGTCTGATGGCCACAGGGTGCGAAGTGTTTTATCGCTTATTTTTATTGCATTACAATTCGGGAACGCGTATATAATTTTGGATTTTTCGGGAAGAGACGTTTTATTTCATTTTAACAAATTCCAAATAAAATCAAAGTGAGTACCTTTTTTCACCCGGACGTTATAATTCGGGGAGTCCTCGCAACCTTTTTTTAAACAAACTCTACTCACTTCATTGCACATAACGGAGTCCTCCTCACGGTCACTGAGTTTCTTTTATTCCAATCTTCAACTCTCGCCCTCTAGTGCGCCCAACAATTGCTACAAACCATTCAATGTCGTATTTATACTCCAGAGGTTGATTAGAAGGAGGCGTTTTGGCTGTTAGAATACGTACACAGAACCAGGTTCCTATTGACAGGAAAGTTCATCTTGAAATAGGGTGGCTGCCAGGTTTTTCATAGTGAAGCAAAGTGCCAGAACAATCTCTTGAGTCTGAAAAACATTGTTTCGATGGGGTTTTGTTTGTGAACGCGTTGATAAAAGCGCTGTAAATTATTAGCACAACCGCTTATTATTCTCTAGCACAGCATTTTTTGTTTCCTTCCCCACTTTGATGAAACTGGGACCCCCACTGCGGCCACAAATGGGCCGATTGTTTGGACGTCCTCCCAGTTCCCCATCATTCTCACTCAAAACGATAGCAGACCCGGAGGTCCATCCTCGCACTCTCTTCGAGCCGCAGTTGAAGAACTCCAAGCAGCCTACTTACACAGTACCCGCTTCACTGACTGCAGCTCCGCCTCGCAGAATGTGCAACTCTGTACCACTGACTTACCAATCTTGCCCAGGTGGTACATTAGTCGACAGGCCTGTTTCCTTATTTGATGACTGTTTCTAAACTCTCGACGAGGGTTATATCAGTCATGGAAATTGCAGTTACGCTAATGTGCATGAGGCCCGGCCCTGCAGCATCCACTGAACTCAGACCTGCGAAGGTATGGTGGGTATTTGGTCGTTAGCCAGTCTCCCGGTAGAGAGCTGTTGCCCGTGTGTGCCCTCGCGAAGGTGACCACGTGAGGAATCTCGTACCATCTGGAGGGAGTTCTTGATCTGGTTTCCCATCTGATCCAACAGGCCACTTACCATCCCTATACTTCCTCTCTCCAGACTGAGGATCTCTCTTTTTCGCTCCCTAGAGAGTTTAATAAACCACCCTGACTGTCATTGAGTTGGGACACGCACAGCATGTTTATCGATCTCCCCGCAGTCTCTCGCCTCCGACACCCATTCCATTCGATTCAGCATCGGAAAACACAAATAAACATGACCTGACTAAACGAAACGACAAAAATTGTCATTTTCTAGGCAAATGGCACGACGTAATAAAACTGGTGATATAGTGGAAGTTTCCCTTGGATCTTTTCCCCCAGGCCGTGCTCCTTCCCGTCTCACACCAACCTGCTTCAAAACATTACAATCCGATAGGTTGTTTTCATCATTTCGCTGTTCTCCGTTGAATCACCAGTGAGAGAGACACAGTTGCCGCTGCTGCTGCTACCGCACTGAGGCAACGTGACGGATTAAGAGCCCTCCCACTTCCGCAAACCCCGTCTGCTCCGGCAGCATCACGAATAGGCACCTCGCGGCATCGCGCAACTTCCTTCCAATCATCGGCCCCGACACTTGACCGAGACCTCGTCGCTCGCTCGTTTTCCGCCACCCGATTCTTTTTTTTTCTCTCTCTCGCTCACAAACTCTCTCTCTCCCCTCCCTCCTCATCCTTTCGTCGTTTTGTTTCGCGGCGCTTCGTAAGCCGATTTCCCTGTTCGAAAACACGCGCGCTAAAAGCTTTTCTTCCGTCCCGCCCCGAGGGAAACGAGCGACCGGCTCAGACGCCCGAAATTAACGTGTTTCACGTAAAACGTTGTAACGCGACAACAACCAACGAATCAAAACCTTCTCGCGAGTGAGAATCTGCGGTCCAGAGTCACAAATGGCCTCTCTAGGCGCTGGTCTTGCACTCTTCCTGCAGACACTGATGTAACGAGCCACATCTCTAAGAGGTGGGTATTATCGCCGCAGCACTGCTCTCTGCTGGGCGTTATGTACTTGGGCAATATAAGCACAGAGCGAACAAGTCCTCTGGTGGACTGACGAACTTAATCCCATAAAGCAGAGTCTTGGTAGAACCAGAGGGAAGAACCTGTAGACTAGCGAACCTGATACCAGAGCCACACTCTGAACTGCCTTCCACTACACCATCAAACGAGCCTAATGAGAAGGCTGGCGGAATTTAATGGAAGTGCAGAGCTCTGAGTACCCCTGGGGAAAGCATGAAGTCCTCCACAGGAAAAGCGAACGTACAGCAGGTTGTACCTGCGGTGCAGTGTGACAGGCTGATCCTGCAGCAGTCAAAGGGAGCTGAACTGGATCAGTAAAGAGTGGAGAGGGCTCGGGCATCTCAGCATTGGCCGTACCGTTGGTGGGTATCACCCTGGAATGAAGCCGATAAAGGTGCTTTATCCACTCGCTCCTGCCTCCCCCCTCGCAATTGGGCATGTTCGAGAGATTCTACTGCCGACCTTTCGGTCTGAGTTCTGCCAGCCCGAGGGCTCCTAACCCGTCCCCACGTCGTAGACGAGGGAAAGCAACCCCTAGGCCGTAAACGGCAGTCGGAGCCCACCTTCCAGCACTTAGTGAACCAGACCAGCATGAGTCCTTCCTCATTCTGCTAGTGGGCCCCCCTTCTCGGGGGATCAGCGGGGCTCTAGCAGCCCGTGCTACCAGTTGCTAAGTGGTCTCCCACGAAGCGGCCTTCTGGTATGCCTCGGCGTTCTAACATTGCCTGAAGAGAGGACCTCCCGCGGGTGCAATGCTGAGGGGGAGTTGGTACCCAATCGGATAGAGACTATGCGAGGACGCTCCTCGCAAAGTTCTCCAGCGCCGGGAAGCCAGACGCAGACACGTAACGGGTCAGGTCAATTGGGAGCTCATCCCCAAACACCGTCTCCCTCAGACGTGTGCGCTGACTTGTCCATCTGGAACATTCATTGAGTACGTGTTGCACTGTTTCAGGGGCAATTCCACAGCTACACGTCTCATCGTCACAGAGACCGAGTCGGTAGAGCTTCGCCCTGAAGTCCCCATGACCCAGTAGAAACTGAGACACAGAGAAACCAGGGCTAACCCACCTCATTTTACATCTGCCCTCCACAGACGGGAATAGGGCAAACGTCCAACAGCCAGTTTCAGCCTCTGACCACCTTTCTTACCATACTCTTTTCAGGTTGGCCATTATCACCCTTCGTCTGGACGAGTTCGTGTCCCCTTCATTCAGGGGTAACGAAATTTCGGAACAGGAAACGCCAAGTTTTTTCCTCACCTTCCAATTCGCATATCGTCTGGCGGCCTCCAGATCGACCGGTAAAACTCTGCACGCGACCACAATGCTCGAGGCAGCCACAGTTCGGTAAGCCTTTGCAACTTTAATAAGTGCAGCCCGCTGTGCCGAGAGCAGCCTTCTCTTGTCATTCGCATTGGCGAGGGCCCACCATCCTTGTATAGCATAAAGCAGAATGCCGAGGAACAATCCCTTATAGGCCGTGATGAGGTCTCGGAAACCGAGTCCCCACCCCGAGCCCGCCAGTCTTGATACCCCAGCAAACGCATTTAGGGCCCTCTTCGAGGTTTTTTCAATATGAGCCGACAGAGTCAGTCCGGACCCAAGGTGAACCCCTAAGTACCGAACCTCACGTACGGCAGTCAAAGCCACGCCACCTAGCCTGATTACCGGTGGCTGCGCCGTATCCAAGTTCCGCACTAGGCATCCCTTGACGGTTTTGCCCCGCAACATCATAATTTCACATTTCGTGGGGGCAAACTCCAGCTGCTGGTTCCACTCCAGGCTTCCAGGGTGCTCGCCACTCAGGCTCCACCTACCTCGAGGGCAGCTCTGCTCGACCCCTGAAGAACTACTACTGCATCATCAGCGTACGCAAGTACACTGAATCCGCCAGCAGTGAGCTGCTCCAGGAGGCCGTCGAACACAAGGTTCCATAGCAGCGGTCCCAGCACCGAACCCTGCGGACAGCCCTTCGTGACATTCTTGGAGACCACCAACGGGCCCTCCCGCATGAACACCACCCTATCTGTGAGGTAGGAGGTGATAATTTGGAAGAGATCGCGTCGGATGTTCCTCTCCAGCAGTTGGGCAGATAGGGTTTCTTTATGGTGCAGGGCGTATTGATGCCTTCGGTTTCTTGTCTGGTGTTGGGGTAAAGAACGAAGGAACCATTCACCGCCAGGGTCTCGGCTACAAACTATACATGCTTTAGCAGTCTCCTTCATGCCCTTCTACTCAACTCTTTTGCCCCTCTGTGGACATTCAGTGACGTTAGAGTGGAGCTTATAATTTTTGTTTCGTTGGCTCATGCATTGCCGTTTATTGCAATTCTGCTCCTCATTATGTTCCTGATGTTAGATGTATTGTGCATCTATCGTGTTACCTTTCCTTTTTTCTGTAATTCCTGCATTCTCGGCTCGGCAGAAGAATTATGGAATAGTCCAATGAACTAGCCTAAAGCGGATCATGTTTGAGCATTGTCAAGAATGTGCGATATCTCTTTATCTTTTCTGGTTCCCACGAAGACGATATTTGGAGGGCGGAACGTTGAAAAGTAACAGCTCCGCTTCTTGCCGCTGGGCACCTGTTCGCCGACGCGTGGGAGGAGAAGAAAAAAGCATCCTCCTCCGGAACCGGTTCCCGTCGACGAAAACCCGTCGTCAGAAGAACTTCCTCGATTTGAGAATCCGGTTCCGATCGTCGGGGAGCCGCTCCCTCGCGAACTTGAAACGAACAGGTTTTTTTGTTATTGTCGCCGGTTCTGCTCCCCGACACCTGCGCCGTTTTTGCTTCGCTCCGATCCGATTGTTTACAAAACGGAACGACGTTTGAGCCAGAGTTTTTGTGGAAGCTGCGCATCGTTCGTCGTCACGAGCGCGAATCCCCTTCCGAAGTCTCCCACGGTTCCCCTGAATTCCTCGGGCACCTGGCGCGAGGCCGTCGCACAACTTCCTTCGTTCTCGATTTCAAAGGCCAAGAACAACATTCGTCACTGCACTAACAACTTCGCAGAACGGGAATAGCCTGCCCGTTCAATTGCTTTTGTTTACGACATTTATTTGTTTAAACGGAACGAACCCAACGACACGAAGAGACATCAAAAGCGAGTGAACACCCACAAACCAGAATGTAAACAAGTTAAATCGCGTAGCCTAGCGATAACACATAGTTTGACAGGAAGGTCTTGAACGACGAGACCGAGATATTTTTTAGTAATTATTACGCAACGGTCTATTACTCTCTGGCACAGCGTGATTAGGAACTTCGCTGTTCCTCACCTCTTGTTTCAATCAATATTGCCAATAATGAAATTCTAGCAGTTTCATTGAAATTACGTCGTGTTTAGTATCATTTACTAGGTATTTATCGATTCTTAGTCAAATAGAACGGTTCCAAGAGGTTTAGGAATGCGTCCAGATGGACAATAGTGAAATCACAGTAAATTTGGCAAGTTTTACTCGCGGGACAATGTAGCGAAAGTTATCGCTTCTCCCTGGCCTGCGCATATTTCCTCTCACCCCCCCCCCCCCCACTGCCGAGTACCCTCTACACTCCAACCACCGGTCAATTTTCGCAGTTCTCTTGTCGTTAGGACATGTTTCGTATCATCTATTAGTATTTCACACACGCTGAGTAGAATGGGTCGGTCCCCAGAGGTGTGGGACTGCGTTAAGATGGAAAACAGTGAAATCACAGTAACTATAGTGAGCCAGGCCTTTTGTATGGTTTACTGGTATTTTTCAATAATGAATCGAATGGGATGGGTCTCAGAGGTGTGCGACTTGTGTCAAGCTATGCACGAGAATAACAAACCGTTGTGTAATAGTTCGCCACGTTATTTCTTATGCTGTTGGTCCCAAATTTCCGAAAAAATATTGAGTTGGTTGACAAAAAGTAAAATGTTCACGTTACGCTATTTCAGTGAGTCTCTCGCAGTCGCCATTCATATTTGTAAGGGCTCGATCAATACGCACGTATTACAACAACTCTAATTCAACTTGAAATGGTTACAACGATTTTTTCTAAGACAAATTTCTTTCTGTTCGTACAGGGTGATGAACAACTCATCGTATCAGTCGCATTCGACAAATTTCAGTTCTCTTTTGCAGCCCCCAACTGATCCTTTTTGGCCGATATACTGCATCACGATTGTTGGGCGCACGAAAATGGGAGCTTAAATAAAACAAAAGATAACTCGGTGAGCGTGATAGAAGGAATGTTCATCACACGTGAAATGAATAGTGATGTGAGTTTGAGTATATGAGGGTGATACAAGGGGACTAGGAATACATGTGAACTGGTGCGGGAACTGTAGTGGAGGGAGAGAGTGAGAGTTGATAGAGGAATGTAGTGAGCACTGGGAGAGGAGTATACCTGGGCAGAGCTGTCCGTGTTGGAGAAGGAGGTAAATCAAGGGAGGGAAGGACATTCTGGAAAGTCCAAAAGTGGAAATCAATTGTGGTTGGAAGTTAAACCGAACTTTATCTCTTTGTCTGAAGACGACTGAACGAGCAGTTCTCGGATTTCCCAGCGGCATAACATGAAAAAGAATCCAAACCCGTTGGGCCGAACCCACCTGGGAAAAGGCCCAAGCTCGAGAGCCCAACTACTTCAGCCTGTGCTGAACAATGATCGACTGGCGCTTTTCGGATTCAAAAGGCTGGACCAACTTTCCTTCGGCAGCCCACTAGGTAAATCCGATATGGAAACTAGGATCTCAGCTAACTAGGGCGTACACTCTGTTCTGCAGAAGATACAGCGACTGAACACGACGAATTTATCGAAATTGAGTCTTTCGATGCTTTCGTTGAACACAAGGATAAGTGTTTCCAGACCCGACAATGTATGTGGGTTTTCTCGTGACCCTCCCCTTATTCACCACCTCCTTTCAGCTTGTCGGCCCTAGAAACCCCCTCTTAACTCCCATCTGTGTACGTAACGCTTCCACAGACCACAGACCCACTGGGTCATACGTGAACTCTGTCTCCTAGTTGCTATATTTCTATCGTGAACCTCCAGAGATTGCTTAATTAACACGTGTAATGTGTCTAAATTTGTCCTGTCATTCATCAACTTTAGTCCATCTCATCGTTGGCGCCCAACAATTATTAAAACAAATTCACATTACATCGCCAGCTCTCATACCTCGAATAACAGAGCGCGAAATTTCTGCCATTTTGTATCGACTTCTTCGGCACAAAGTCTGAAACTTAACTGAAACAGTGTAGAAAGCTGTGAATCACTATCGTTCATTATTTGTTCGTCGTCAAACAGACTTCTTCTTACCCCAACTCGTACCATCACGAAAGTCCTACTCCTCCACCTTAATTTCAACCTTCAGCCTGATCCCTTCCCTATCCTCTTTACAGTTAAGTGAAATTGCATTCTTTGTTTATTTTATTCTCTTAAGCTAAAGGGCGTAACTTATTTTCAATATCTTGTCACATGGCCGACACTAGTTACTTTCCGCTACCCGAAGGGAAGGAAAGTATAGTAATCGGCTCAAAAAAAAAATTGGGTTTTCTTCAGATCTTTACGTTTCAGACCCTACTGAGTCTAAAAAACCTAATTTCGGCGTGTGGTCCGTGTGTGTATGTGTGTGAGTCTGTAGTTCGATTTGCGGGAGAACGGTTGATCCGATTGAGCTGGTTCTTTTTTTGTTTTGTTCGTTATTTTTTGTAGACACCAAAATAAGGTTATGGACGATTTCGGACGATGGGAATGGGGGGTGGGGGACGAAAATGTACCAAAAACTAGGGTTTTTCGCATTTATCTCAAAGACGGTCCTAACGATTTTGATTAAACTTTCAAATTATCTTTTCCTAATCAATACCTAACTTTTTTTCTGTATACACATCTGCATGAAAATTCGGTGAACGGAGATATAGGCCCTTGAAGCAAAAATAGTTTTTTTACGCTTTTTGGCAGAACGGCTTCAGCGATTATCACCAAACTTTCAAGATGTTTTTGAATAGTTAATACCTACATATTGTTCTCAATAAATGTTCCTCTGACAGTTCATTGAACAGAGATAAAAATGAAAATGTGTCGCAAATAACGTTTTTTCGAACATTTTCGTAAATTCCTGGGTAACTTCTTCACCAGATGTCATAAATCCTAATGTAGTATCTTTTAGTTACCCATACCAACATTTCGTTCTGCATAATTATTTCAGTATATATATGTTGAACGGAGATATAAGCCAAGTTAACTCAGAAACGGAGATTTGTCGAATATTAAATTATCGGTATTCCAATTTTCTCAAGAACGGCTTTAACGATTTCGATCAAACTTACGAAGTACTCTCAACTAACTATTCCGTACATTTAGTTCTGCATAAATGTTTCTGTAAAAACGCGTTGAACGAAGATATAGCACCCGCATATGTAGCTGGTGTTCGAAATTACGGGGGTGGCGGAAAGTTGTGTGTTGCTACGCACCAGATATTTCAGTTTCCAATTAAGAAATGGTATGGTAATTCATCGCGCTAATCTCGCCATTTTGTCAAAAATAATAATTTCACGGTAAAGTGGTGTTATTTTGAATCATTCTTAAAAAAATTAGTAATCAAAATCGTTTGTGCCATTTTTCACTCAAACGTATTTGGTGTTAGCCTCACTATGATAACTATAGTGTGTTTTGAACAGGATTTGCTTATACCCTCATTTTGCGTGTAGGCTAAATACAAAAGTTGACTTCAATCGCGTTCGCAGACACACACAGGCCGTTTTTCCTAATGGTATTCTTCTGGCTTACCAGCTTTTGAAACGGGTATTACGTGTGGCTGAGGTAAGTGAAATGATTGTATCAGTCGCTAAAGTGGTAATAATCGCTGAAAGTTTAAGGTATTCTTATTTTTTGTTGATAACTCCTCTCGTCTGAGCTCTTGTTTAACTGGGGTATCAGTCAGGATTGCTGAAGGCTATGTGAGAAGAGTCTGCAGTACATTTAAACTTAACGGATGCCTTAAGTGCCTAAAAATAGTAAAGAGGTTTGAGACAATAGGTTGTGAAGAAGCTTAGGGGCTCGCTTAGGCAGTAAGAAAGTCGTAAACGTGCCCCTTAACAACGTCCGGATTTATTGGGAGTTCAACGAATATTAATAAAATTAATACATTTTTCGAAAGCGGATTAACTTCTGCTGGAGCTCAAATATTTATTTATCCTTAATAAAGTACCATTAGTTCAAACACAACATTTACTAGCCTTGCTATGAACCAGGTTGTCCTTTCCGCGAGGTGCACAGAAGCTCGACTGATACTCAAAAACTTGTGAGACCACTAGCTAGGAACCGGCTGTCATGACTGTTATTACTCGTTTTGGAAAAAACGTGCCACGTGAACGTACACCGATCCACCATACGCCATATTAAGTGTTCTGGAAGCTGATCCGACATAAAATTTGGCGCTGAAAAGCGTCGATAATGTAATTGAAGTCAACCAAGTGGCGCTGATGAGGACAAATGTGCGGTGAGTTGATTCATAGGGGAATATCCTTAGTTCTAAAGTGTTAATCAGCTTCTTCGTTCCATAAAGTTGAACGTCAGCGTGGGATTATGGCGGAGCTGGTGCACATTCGGTTGGCTCTGCGGAGAGGATATTGGCGGGGGACGCAGGACAGGGATGTGACAAGATAACAAGTCCTAAGAGCTCCCTTTCAACCTGCGGATAAATGTATTCCAGGCCGCAAATTCGATATTCTGGAAGCGGGGGAGACTCCCTCTTCCCCTCTATCTCTATCTCCCTCTACCTCTGACCATACCATCACCACTTGGCGCCCCTCCGCCCTCTCAAGTATTTTCAGAAAGGGCAGGGAATAACAAAGTAATTCGGTTAGCGGTGTAATAGGCTATTCTCCGTCGCCCTCACCTCATCTCATCTCAGTTGAGGGCAGCTAACAACTTTTCAGCCCGAATTACCATATCCGCGATTCAATTATAATCCGTTGAAGGCAGCAAATATTCCGTCTATTTGAAGGCCGTTACGGCTACTTATTCATCGGATACGTTCGCCCGTTCAATTGCCCGATTGCCGCAACGCAAAACGCCAACTTGGCGGAAGTGGAAGTGGAGGGTTGGGGAAGAACCACTAATCGCACAAAATCCCCTTTCAAACTTCATTTCTTTGTGTGCGAAATTTGGACGCGCAGTCGGCACCGCTGAAGAGAATGAGGCTTGCAACATTCAACTATCGAGTTTTTACTATTCTTAGCCAAAACGAGCAAAAAGGAAGTTACGTAAAAAGTAATTCAGATTATTACGTTTCAAAGGCTGCTGAGTTAGAAACAAAACGCTGCAAATCATCACTCAACGGTTTATTATTCTCTGACACAGCATGATTGGGATCTATCTACCTTATCGCAGTCGAGACGACGAGCAGAGGAGCGTCGTTGTCAACTTGGCCGCTGGGGATCCCAACGTTAGAGTCGAGGGCTCAGTGGACACGGTCCAGTGAATCAACACAGTCCTACACCTCTGAGACCCGTTTTATTCAACCCTGTATAGAAAAACACTCGTGAAACTATACCTGATACGCGTGAGAAATCACCCAATACGTGAAGCGTCGAAAAATTGAAAGCGTACCGCCTATGTCGCTTGGTCTGCCAGAGACGACTGGGGATTTTCACCCTTGGGACACTGCATAATTTTAATTGCGCAAATAACAATGAACTAAGAAAACGCTGCAAATTATTACACAACGGTTTATTATTCGGATAATCAGCTTGACCTAGCATTAATGCTCCGAGACCCATCCTGTTCGATTCAGCATCGAAAAATATCATAATGAAACCCAAAAAAAGGCCGAAAAGAACTGAATCGTAATATTAAAATAAACAAAAAAAACACGAAAGTATCTAGAAATAACTGTATTTTAATTTGAAAACACGCACGCTAAATACTAATATCAAAATTTAACCAAAAATCTATGAAAAAAACATAATGAGAACGAAACAAAAGAATCTAAAAAAAATGAATCGTACTAAAACGAAAACGTCAAAGAAATTGGAAGAGTAAGGCGAATGGGGAGAGACCGGTCGTTGGGAGAGGGAAGCGAGCGGGAGCCCGCACTCGCTCGCCTCGAGAGCGGTCCGTTCTTTAATGACTCCAGCGGGGCGGAGGGAATTCAAACGACGAAACGCTTGTAGCTCCCGCGCGTTGTACTGCGTTTCGTTAATTTTTTTAACCGTTTTTTGCCCATTACAACCACGGGCTTCGTCCGATCGGATTGCCGAGATGGCGGGCACAACTAGATACCAAATCGGATTTTTGGGCGAAAGAACGAATTTTTTAGACCACGTTAAAGGCACAAAACGGCCCGGACGGCGGACGGGGGGCGGGGGACGGGGGACGGGGGACGGCGGACGGACATTGCAAATTTGGAATCTCCATGTCTTGAAACGTAAAGTATCAAATTTTGAGGGGGGGTTGTAAAAAATTTTTCGTGACCGAAAACATAGGGTTATTATTCAGAATGAATAATAAACCAAAATCCGACAGCGGCAGTTCTTGGTCGGAATCGGTTATCAGCTCTGCTGCCGGTTGAAAGGAGTCCGCGAATTGTGCTTCCCGAATTCGCTTGAATTAAAACTATAATACAAATAGTCTCTTCCAAAATTAAGTTTTCACAACTAAAAGGAAATAAAACGATACAAGACGAGACAACAACCAAATACAACGAAAAAAGAATATTTGAACGAAGGTAAATTGCACGCTCGAATGGGCCCGAGATTTCGGACAGAAACTAATCACGGAGCCTACTGTGAGCGCCTAAACATGATTAAAACACCAAATATCTCGTTTACTAGAAACGACTCGCAAGAAAGCGATTCAAATTTGTATTATGGACAGTAGTCAGTGACAATGATACGATCGTACTATGCAGTTTTCATTTGAGGGAAAATGTTCGAAAGAAGGACAATAAAGTATAAAACATTTCTTCAAAAAGCTATCATAGTGCAGTTTTTTAATTAAAAATATAAATAAAGGCATTAGCCGTTGCCTAACCGCCACGTCTCATTGGAAGTTTCATTAGTCATAATGAAACCCCTCTCCGCCCCTCACGGCCGTTCGTGAACGCACTAAAACGCTGCGAATTATTACGCAACGGTTTTATCATTCTTTTGACCTAGTCTCACTCCTCTGAGAACCATTCGATTTAGCATCAAAAAATCCCAGTAAACCATACGAAACATTACCTGACTACAACGGACGACGAAAATTACATATTCCAGGCGCCTGTAAACAATTGGCACGACGGCTCAATTCGAGATGACGGGTGGTTAGAGTGAGACTATGAAACGGTTAATTTCGCTGTATCGTGCCGAGAGTTATTTTAATTGTAAGAATCCGACTAACTATAGCTGCTCGATCTAGACGCAGTTGTACACCTGTAAAACTTGAAAAAATCTTTGAGACGGGTTTTGGTTGAGCACGAACTTTTAATTGAAGAGTTGGTATATCACAAGACTTGAAGACTTACGTGTAGGGAGAACTTGAACAGGATATGATTTGAGTATATAAGCGAGAACAAGGGGGGCACTGAAGCCGTGAAACTGGTTGTACGAGGAAGGAAGGAGAAATCCCTATTAGATGTCGATGAGAGGTTGATGAGGGGGATGACTGTGTTGGGAGTACTAGAGACGACCGACATTTGTGAGACTTCGTAGGAGAATGAGTTTGGGAGGAGCTGTCTGTTGTGGAGAGGAATGTGAAAAGTGAGGAGGAATTGATATTTCGAAATGTCCAAACAAAGGGGAAATCCTTCATCGATTGGAAACAACGAAAGAGGTGGAATTTCCATAGGTAACAATAAGGGGTTGAGGACAAAGGTCTTTAGGGAAACAATGGCCCATTAGGGCAGGCGGGGAATCGGAAATTAAAACACAACGGTTTATTATTCTCATGAACAGCTTGACCTAGTATTACTGCTCCGAGACCCATCCAATTCGATTCAGCATCGAAAAATACTAGTAAACCATACGCAACATGACCTGGCTACAATGGTACTACGGAAACTAAATATTCCCCCCGCGCCTGTAAGCGCTGTAGGCAATTAGCACGACGTAGCGAGTCGAGCGGGCAGGTGGTTTTGATGAGACGGGTGGTAGGGAGTGCAAAAGACGAAACGTTTATTTCCGCTGTAGTTCCCGCGAGTTCTTTCGTAGTTGACTTTGGCTCACTATAATTACTTTAATTTCACTATACACGTCTGATACTCATTCCATTCTACTCAGGATGTAAAAATACCATTTAACCATTTTTTGTCCATAACAACCATGGGCTTCGTTTGATCGGAATGCCCAGATGACGGGCACAACTAGATACCGAATGGGATTTTTGTGCTAAAGAACGGATTTTTTAGATTACGTTAAAGGCACGAAACGGCCCAGACGGCGGACGGACATTGCATATTTCGAATCCCCATATTTTGAAACGTCATGTATCAAATTTTGAGGGGGGGGTTGTAAAAAGTTTTCCTGGCCGAAAACATAGGGCTATTATTTAGAATGAATAATCAACCAAAAATCCATACAGATTAGCCGTTTTCCGTCGAACACATTCCATTCAACCCAGCATCCACAAACACCTTGAAAACGATACCAACATGGCGTATTTGCTTTAAAACTGCCAAAATTGTTTTTAAAAAATTTTTTAACCGATTTTTGCCCATAACAGCGGGCACAACTAGATCCCAAACGGAATATTTGCGCAAAACAACGGATTTTCTAGACCAAATATGGCCTGGACGGTGAACGGACTTTGCGGAATTGGAATCCCCACGCCCGGAAATGTACAACGCCAAAATTAGAAGTGCAGGGGGGTTGAAAAAAATTTGCATTGCCGAAAATATAGGTGTATTTTATGATTTATTAGAGGTAGGAGGGTGCTATTGGCAGTACTAATCCGTTTTCAATCCAGTTTTATCCGGATTTTGTTACACCATTCGCAAAACACCCAGTAAAGCCCGTGTTTGTAAAAATAAGTCATCTGTTTACGCTCCAGCAGTTAGCTCCGAGCTGCTCTTTCCAGCGGGCGGACTTCCATCTGCGGGGCTCCGCGTCGTCCACCGCGTCTCAGTTCGCTCTCAACAGCCGTCGAGTCGCCCGGAGGTTTCACCAAACGCTCACTTTTATCGTTTAAAACGCTCATTAATGATTCCTGATCTGAGATTTACTATGCAATATAACGGCTTTCACCGAAGTGGTTTACGATTGAAACATTAGAACAAACCGCGAGTTCTTCAAAACGGAGTCGTAGCGGTTAAATGTTGACTCGGTGCGTTGCGGTTACCGCTCGCCAAATAAAGACCGTTTTGCAGACGGGAACCTATGGGGCGGGATAATATGAGTTTTATAACTGCTTTTCGTATTATGTTTAATTATTTCCGCGAATTTCGATTGCCTGAAACTCGGACGCGAATACGTGGTTCGTTTCGACAGTTCATAGAAACGAGAAGGTTATGATTTTATTTGGATAGTTCGTAATAAAATGATTCCGATGTCATCTGAGCATTCGAACACACCAAATTTACCAGAGGACCAATTAAACGGTTTCTGTTAAAAGACAGGTTTCGTACAGCTTTACCTCTGTTCTTCATTGGGTCTGTACATTCCGGAATGCTCTGCCTCAGCTTATTTTTCTAGAAATAGGAACCGAAATCAGGAATACAACAAACGGATTAAATGTACAGATATCTTTATTGTTCAGGCAATACGCTTATACCCCGCATTGGTAACAGGTTAGGCGTGAATCATTTATCTTATAACTAAACATCTCGTACGACGCATCACAAAACTTTGGCCCCGCGTAATCAAATTTGTTTTCTATTTGAATTAGGAAATGGTGGCGCTTAAGGTTCCAGAGTTTATTGAGCCGCTCCTACTTGTACCACAACCTTCATTGAGTTACCATTTGTGTACAGGAGGTTCGTGAGACGATCAACATGCTTTTGGTTTATTACACCTGTTTTCAGTCTTCGGTCAGGAAGACCGTATCGAGGCATGGGGATTCCTAATCTGCAACGTCCACCGTCTGGGACATATCTTGCCTTTAACGTGGTATAAAAAATCCGTTCCTTCGCTCGAAAATCCCATTTGGTATCTAGTTGTGCCCGCCATCTCGGCAAGCCGGTCGCACGAAGCCCGTGGCTGTTATGGACAAAAAGTGGTTAAAAAAATTAACAAAACTCAGTATAATCGCAAATACACCGTGTTTTGTATCGTTTTCAAGGTATTTGTACATCCTGGGTCGAGTGGAATGAGTATAAGACGTGTACGAGTGAGTATGGTAAAATTACAGTAATTATAGTGAGCCAAAGTCAACTAATTGAAAGAACTCGCTGGAACTACGGCAGAACTTAAGTTTCATCGTTTGTACTCCCTACCTCCCTCCTCATCAAGATCACTCACCTGCTCGACTTGCAACGTCTTGCCAATTGCGTACATCCACTCATGGGCACCTGGCGCCGGGAGAATATTTAGTTTCCGTAGATCCATTGTAGTCAGGTCAAGTTTCGTATGGTTTACTAGTATTTTTCGATGCTGAGTCGAAAGGGGCGGGTCTCGGAGCAATAATACTAGGTCGAGCGTTTAATGAGAATAATAAACCGTTGTGTAATTATTTGCAGGGTTTTTTTGTTGTTAAAGTAACAGGTTAGGCGTGAATCATTTATCTTATAACTAAACATCTCGTACGACGCATCACAAAACGTTCCCCGCGTAATCAAATTCTTTTTCTATTTGAATTAGGAACTGGTGGCGCTTAAGGTTCCAGAAATTATCAAGTCGCTCCTACTTGTACCACAACCTTTATTGAGTTACAATTTGTGTACAGGAGGTTCGTGAGACGATCAACATGCTTTTGGTTTATTGCACCTGTTTTCAGTCTTCGGTCAGCAAAGACTGTTTCGAGGCAAGGGGATTCCAAGTGTGTAACGTCCACCGTCTGGGCCATATCTTGCCTTTAACGTGGCCTAAAAAATTCCGTCGTTCATACAAAAGCTCCATCGGCAGTACGATCGTACGAAACTTATGGCTGTTACGGAAAAAATGGTTAAAAAAATTAACCACAAAGGAAGTTCTGTTATTTTTATTGCATTTACGTCGCGTTTGGTATCGTTTGCTAGGTATTTTTTGGTTCTGAGTCGAATAGGACGGGTCTCAGCGATGCAAGAATACGTCCAGATGGACAACTATGAAATAACAGTAAATAATGAGTGTAATTCCTCTACTTGAAGGGACTCACGGGACAATATAGCGAAAGCATTTCGTTAGTTATTCGGAGCCGTTCATATTGAAAATTCAATCAAAGTCGTTGTAGATGTTTTTGAGGAAAAGAAGGTGTTTTGATCACCATGATAACTACAGCTAGTTTTGAGCTGATTTTGCTCGTGCGCGCGTATGGCGTTTGTGCCGATTAGTTTCTGCCATTTACGCTCTTTGACAGGCACCCAGAACATTTTTGGAAATTGTGTTGTTTGGACTCGGAAGCCATTGAAACGTACAAATCTTAACAGGACTCAAAAAAGTAAGAACATCTCTTGCAAATCGAGTCAACTACGTCTATCAGACAAACTAGTTCTAGATAAAAGTTTGGTGACACCAGCGCACGGTCGTGTTCCGGTTCCGCGACAAAAATTCCGTTTCTCGTAAATCCGATGTGAATCCGTGATTGGCCAAAATTAAGAGCGATTAAGAGCTCGGTGAATTTTCGTTCTGTGTTTCACTAGTCCGCGAACATCTCTGTGCTCTGTGCGTGGCAAGATATTCCGGCGTTTTCGTCAAACCTACGCACCCCTGCCGGGAATGTTACGTCAGTTTGAAGACTGAAGACTTCAGAGGTGAGTCGTTACACAACATGTTATTCTGGGACGTGGGCCGTATTTATTATTGCTTCCCGTTCATCTTGAACGTAGCTCAATGCAAACTATGTTTGATAAGGACCACTGCCCGAAACGTTTAATCCAACAATTTTTTGCGCCTTCGGCACAATACGCTTGCGGCAGTGGTGGATTGGTTCAGGACCAACTGTAGTCAAGTGACAGGCCAATGCCATCTTCCCCAAGCTGCTGGGGTTGCAACTGCCCCAACGCATCAGAGTGGGTTGGTTGGGCACAGGAAGAGACCGAGTTTGTTACGTTAAGTCTGAGTAGCTGACAAAATGTGGCCTTGGTGTTTTCTCCAGTTCGTTGGAATCACATGAAAAGACACAATGCCATGCGATGCGGTAATGCGAAGTGTAATTTTCGATTTCATGAAATGAAGAGATGTTTTTTCTTTCCGCTCACAGAATGGGTATGGAAAGTATTCTAGCAGTACGAATAAAAAAAGTGAGGTTTTTGAGATCTTCGATCTTACATAAAACACGTTCTTAGCCCCACGTAAAGTGTATCTACTACGTAATTATCCAGTCTATTTCTTATTTAGTTCAAACCACACGTATAACAACTTTACGCCCCACATAAAAATTCGTAGTTCTAGCAGTCCATTGAACAGTGTTGAACGCGGGTGGTCAGGGTGGCTGAGGGCATTGGGGTGTGAGGCCTTCCGTGCCAGGGGGGGATAGAACCAATGGTATCTGGTTCGATCCGCGACCAGGCACCCCCCTCCTCCAAACCAAGAAGGGTAAGGCAATGGGTACTGGTGGCGGTGGGACACTAAGCGGGCCCCCCAACGAGCTCGCTGGGGAGTTAGGGCATGGCCCCAACGTAGCCACATCGAAATGCCATTGGTCCAGCAGACTAGCGGAGTCCTTTGGCCCGCAGCTGCCTCCCTGCTATGTGTGTGTGTGTGTGTGTGAACAGAGATGAAAATGAAAATAGTGTTTTTTTCTTAAACACTTTTGTAAGTTACGGAGTAACCGCGTCTGTAGATTTGGCCAGTCTTACGTGGTGGGGTGTCTTTAAGCATGCTATTCCCTTTTATTGTTTCCCGTAATTATTTATGTATCCATCTGTCAAAGTCGGAAAACTAGATATGTCGAATATTGATTTATCCGTTTTCCAATTTTCTGAAAAGCAGCCCTAACGATTTCAATCAAACTCACAGAGTAGGGGAGAGGTGGTATACTTGATCCCCGAGGATACATGATCCCCCATTTAAAACTAGCGCCAAAACGTGTTTAAAGTTGTTCTGTTGGGTACATTGGGACGCCACCATGATGGCTAGTACAAAGTGTAAACATCATACAGAAACAATAGCTCGTTGTAAAAATAATTGGTAATTTATGTTTTTCACCGGATCCTACTTGTTTTGTTTAGTGTAAGGCAAATAGAAAAACTTCTGGTAAGTGTGCTTTATAATATTTTGTTTGCGTTTATGAAATATTGTGTCTATTTCGCTGTATAAATTCTTTTGTTTGTTTTCACATACAATACGAAGTAATTCTTCCGTTCTTTTACATGCCGCGGAAGTATGTATCGAAGCAAGGGGCCATGAAACGGGTACCGTACGATCCGGAGGCCTTGAAAAATGCGGTCCAAGCAGTAGCAGTAGCAGTAGGAGCTGGGTACAAAATCGTCGCAATAGAATTTAAAATTAATGTCATGACACTTAAAAGGCTATGCCGTCGGGACTCGTATGTTCACACTGGTTTCACCAATCGACAAATTTTCTCCAAACGTGACGAGGATGAACTGGGAGCGTATCTTGTTCATATGGGCACCATAAAAGAAAGAAGTCAGAAAAGAAGTAGGGGAATTTTTAGCCGCAATTTACAATGGTTTGTCATACGCAGGAAAAATTACAAAAATACATGCAAACGGGGCTACAATAAAAGCAATGGAAAAAAGTGGACGGCTTTGGAAGTGGCCAGCAAGGGAAGACGAAATATTTTATGTATGGGGTGACATTTTGGGACACTTACCGGAGCCGACGAAATTCTCAAAAACACGTGAGATTTATTCCGTGCCCCTTCTCGAATAATTTTCATTTTTGTCTGTGTTTTCAATTTGTTATGTTCTTTTCGTTTTGTACCTGCTCTACCTTTCGAATTGTTAATTACAACTTATTAATAGTATGCCTCAGTTAATTTAATTTCCATATTTAGGGAGGCCTACGACTGAAACTTTGGTGGGTGGGATGGTTGATTCTCCGGGATCATACAACCCACTCACTGGGATCAAGTATCCCCATAGGAGTTAGTTGATCCTTGTGTCGGACTTTAAAAAAACCCCTTTTTGTCGTTTTTGTTCAATAAATAGGAAGGTCTGTATTGGTGCATAATCGGTAGTATGGAACGGGGATACATGTGTAATTTAAAAAAAATCAGATTTATTAAAATGTTTCGAATTACTAAAAGAAACCCAAAGCAGGGATCAAGTATACCACCTCTCCCCTACTCTCAACTAACCAGAACCTAAGTTGATTCTCCATAAATGTTACTGTGGATAAAATATAGCGCCCTAAGCAGGTCGTCGAATTTTTTCACAAATCCGAGACCCATCCCATTCGATTCAGAAAAAATACCGGTTAACCCCACGAAATACCTAAATACTACGGAACGATGAAAACTACGAATTGCCTATATTGCAGATTCGAGCAGACGGCTGGTTGGTGTGAGACGCTGAAATGATTACTTTCGCTTATTGTCCCGCGAGTTCGTTTAAGTAAACTTTGGCTCACTATAGTTACTGTAATTTCATAATTGCGCTAAAACGGCCAAAATTGCGTTTTTGTGTATTTTGCTAACCGTTTTTCGGCCATATTAATATTTTGGGCTTCGTCCGATCAGATTGCCGAGCAGGAGGGCTACTAGATATCGAATGGGATGTTTTTTTAACGTTCTTCTAGGGATTTTATAGACCGCGTTAAAGACACCTTGGGAATCCCGATGTCTTGAAACGAAAAGTATCAAATTTGTTAGTAAAAAATGTTTCTCGACCGAAAACATAGGGTTATCCAATATTATTCAGAATGAATAATACACCGAAAAGTGGGAAACATGTTTCGTCAAACTACCTGAAAACCGCTGTCGAAGGAAATGCAAAATGATAATTGCGCAAATTTCTCGAAAAGATCGCATGCTGCGCATCACGCACCTTTCCTAAGCTCTACGTCAATTCATTTGTCTTCATGGCTTTTTCTACTTACTCAATTCATTTGCACCTGGTCAAAGAACACTTCACGGCGGCGCTTACAGATACTGAATTTATTGAGCTGCTCATACTCATTATAGGACCATTATTGAGCAATTAGTACACAAAGAGTTAATGAGTCTGTAACCCGATTTTTTTGAAGAGCATAATAATCACTTTTCCGAAGTTATCGGGTAAAAACTATAAGAAATGGTAAGTGAAACGGCGGGGGAAGATATCCCGCAACATTTGTAGTAGCTCCTACATATCTAATGGAAGTTAACGAACCAACGTTGCATAAGCACATGATTGGACTATTTAGCGAAGATGACAATGAAAAACTGCGCTGCTCTCGTCATTGTCCCCCAAATCAAAATTTCACGGTTTTGTCATGGTAATAAGAGCTGTTGATAAAAAAAATTGAATCAATTTCAAAATTCTAGCGACTAATCAAATATGTTTTTCATTCTGTTCGTAACAAAAGTTCTGTATGACAGCGGGAGGAGCTTATGGTTCTGGAATTTATTGTGCTGCTCCAACTAGTTCCGCAACCAATATCGACGCATCAGTGTGCAGGCCATTTAAGAGACTGTTCGCATGATTTTTTTGAGAAGAATGGCCCTCGTCGTTTTGGAATAATGGGTAAAAAATTTGAGAAATGGTAGTAGGTGAAACGGCGGGGGAAGATATTCCGGAATTTCGGTAGTAGCTCCAACATATCTTATGGACGTTATCAAACCAACGTCACATGAGCACATGATTAAACTACTATGTCTACTTTTCTGAAGGTTCTATTAACATTTCAGCGGAGTTGACAATGAAAAAACTGCGCAAAATTTTTGTCGAAATGTTTCGTAATTTATTGCATAATTATTGCACAGATGAACATTTCACGGTTTTGTCGGGGTAGTAAGAGCCGTTGATATAAAAAATTGAATCAATTTCAATGAAAAAAATTTGGTGTTGCGATCACTATGATAACTATAAATACTTTTAGGCACATTTTGTCCAGGCCCCAATTTTGGAATCTCATGGTGACTTGGGGTCCAGATAAGACTAATTTGGTTCAGCCGTTTTCTCTCAAACGCGTTCACAGGCCATTTTCCCGAATAGTGTTTTTCGGAAGTCGGGTGACGAGATGACGTGAAGAGAACTCAATTTTTTTTCAGCCGATTACAGATCTTTCCTTTCTACTTCGTAGAGCCGAGGGAAGTGAAAACAAGGGTGGTTCATCACGATTTATATTGTTATAAATTGAACACGCACATTCAGCGATTTTTATTGTCCTATATACTGAATTAATCTATTTACTGCTCAGAGCAATTCACTAACTACTGCTTTCGCAGTCTCCATTAAAGAACCATCGTGCAGGTGTCTGATGCGACTGCGAGCGCGATTGTTTTGGAAAGTACTTGAACGAAATTGACGAGAATTCGGCCGTTTTGGGGCTCTCAAGGGGCTGAGGCGCCTTGATCTCGCCAGGGAGCGAGCCCTCTGGACATGGATACTTCGAAAACGTGGAACATCCTTCTCGATCAGTTTTTAAGGTCTCCTGACTCTCAGACGATCCGTTAACGGTTAGTATTAAGTTAGTATTCTGGAAAAGCGTTATTTTAATTCTACTGCACCGCACAATCTCAGTTGAACCTGTTGTTACTTTCCTTGGCTCTTTCAAGTAGTAAGGACAGTTATTCTACAGGAAAGTTCATTTTCTAATCTTTAAATTTGAAGGCCTACCGAGTCCGGAAAACGCTTTCTGAGAAAACGGCATGTGGGACTGTGAATGTCATTGATATCTAGCCGACAAGTCACCATGAGACGCCAAAATAAGGGTATGAGCGAAATCCGCCAAAAACTAACTATAGTTATCGTACTTATCAAAACACTAAATTTTTTTTCTCAAAAATGGCTGCGAAGATTTTCATTGAATCTTTCGTGTGGTTTCTGAATGACAAAATAATACCGTAAAATTGTCATCTGTAAAAATTAACGCGAGTAGCACAGTGAATTAACAAAACTTCGACGAAAATCCATTTCAGCGGAGTTCTTTCGTTATAAACTTCGCTCGTATGTTACTGAAATCTTAACAATAATTGGCGTTGTATTCCCATCAAGTACCTATACGATGAGCGTTTGATAACGCTCAAACGATGTACAAAATCTACTTCAGAAATTCCGGAATTTCAATCCGCACCTGTTACCATTTCCCACAGTTTTTACCCGATTATTCCAAAACCGTGTACGCGATTCTTCTCCAAAAAAATCACGTAGACAGTCGCTTTAATTGCCTGTGAAATGATCGTTCAGTAATTGTCGTGCCACAAGTAGGAGCAGCACTATAAATTCCAGAACTATAAGCTCCTCCCGCTATCCTGCAGATTGTTGTTTCTAACAGAATATAAACGGATTTTGTTGAGGGCACGAATCGGGGAGCTTGAGAATAGGAATATCATGTTGAGTATGAGTATATAAACGCTGACAAAAGACTCTCAATACATGTGGAGTGGTTGTGAGAGAGTGGAGGGAGAAGGAAAAGAGAGACAGTTGAGTTGTGAGTAGCGCGAGCTGAGAGACGAATTGTTGAGAGAACTGAGAGACGACAAGTGTTCACGAGTGCAGAAGGAGAGGAGCTGTGTTTTGTGGAGAGGAATCTAAAATTGAGGGGTGGGGAAGTCCAGGAAAGGGGGTTATAAATGAGGAGCGGGAGGTACAAACAAAACGGTTGTGATAGAAAGGTGTTTGGGGGAAACAATGATTTCCTATTGGGCCAGTGAGTACTGGTAAGTGTGAGCGCGGATATTCCGGAGATCAAAGAATCAAAAACCCAGCTAATTCGTCCTGCCGAACAGATTTGAATAGTTTCAAGAGTCAAGGGAATCGTTGAATGCACGCGAGGCCAAGGAAAGTTGAATGATGCGTCGCACCAGATACTTACAGGGGTTGAGGAAAGACGCGCGATGCCTCGCGGGACATAATTTAACGGACGGTTACCGTCAGTTTGAGGTCCAATATTAAACTGCACTGGCAGTAACGCAATTCCTGTATTCTCTCGTAGCTCCTTCCCTATTCAATGTCAGTTGCCGCATGAAACATTATGGTTTATTTCAGCTTAGCGTTCACGCGTTGAGCAGCACAATTAACCTCCGATGCCTCGTCATTTAACTCGACTTTGTTCCGAACGTTCATGCTCACTTAAACTCGTACAAACATCAAGCAATGTTTAACTGCAATTAACTCTAAATCGAGAAAAGCGCAATTAACACGAGAGAAAGGAGAAGCCGAACAGGCCGAAGCGGACGTCAAATGTTTGGATTGTAATTGCGTTGAGCACAATTACAGGGTCCTTTGAAGGTTCAGGAAACTCAATGTTTGCGATGTTCCCTAAAACAGAGATAGAATGCTTGTAACTCCGTTCGACGACGACGACGACGGAATTTCTCATGTTAGGGGCGTCGGTTTTCTCTTAGATCTCTCTCCTTCAACCGACGGTAGAAACGAGTCTAGCGAATGAAGATGGACGCCCCAAGAGCTATGGCTGAGTGGAGGAGGGGATTCTTTTCTCTGGGATATTTTATTGATCCTTCCCAACTGTTGGCCCCCCACGCAGCTTCTGCCCAAAGGATAGTCCACTCTACTTAGCACATGGCCGCCTTCCGGAGGCCCGACCCTTTCGCTCTCATTTCTCTACCCCTCCCCAATCGCCGGCATCTCTTCTCTTCGTTCTGACCATCCCTTCGCCGCCACCACCACCACCGCCTCCGCACCATTACAGCCCTCCGCTTACTCGTTTTTCATTTCCCGGTCGCTCCCTCCATCTTTTCGCCTGTGTGTGCCCTCGTAAGATTTTTAATTAAGGTTCGCACATAACGGGGATAACAGAGAGGATGTTTTCCTACCCTCTACCACTACCACCACCACCTCAACAACTCGCACCCGTTCTCTCGCCACTCCCCTCCACGGGGGCATACCACTACACGCACAGTATTGAAAAGATAACTAATCAACGAAAAGGGTAAATTAAAAAGTCTCCCCATAACCATCAAAGTTTCCTAAAGCTGACTCTTAAAAGGAATACGTCTGGTCCGACGCATCCCACAACATTCCTCAGCTCCACGCGCATTCGACCGTGTTTCTTAGCTCTTGCGACTAATCTGGTTTTATTCAGCGTGCAAGAGTCTGCCCGTTCAACATTGAAACTTGTGGCGCCTACAGAAACCTGGGTTATTGTTGATTTTCTTCGAAATCGTCGATAACTTATTGTGCTACAGCCACCATTTTCCCCTCAGATAATATTTGCATGGTACTGTGGCGTTATTTTGAATTACGCTTATGAAAATCGTTAAATTCGTGGTTGTGAAAAACGTTTGGTGTTGTGATTACCATGATCCGTATAGTTCGTTTCAGGTCAATTTCGTTCGTACCCCAATTTTTGTGACACTCGATGGTCTATTCTCCCAATCTCATTCACACACGGACCATTTTCGCGGATGGTGTTTTTTGAACTTAGAAGCGCCGAAAGCGTGAAGAACTGAAGAAAACTAGAAATGTTTTTTTTTCAACCGGTTACGTAATTATCCTTCTTACTTCGTCAGGCTTTTCAATGATCAGGTGTGACGCAAAACATCTCAGAGAGAGCGGTTTCGTGAACGGTGACGGCAGGAGAACGGAGCTGCAATCGGGAGTTGGTTATCACAAGCTGGAGCCGTGCACGTTGCGTTGTTTTGTTTCTTATCCTCCCGCGGAGTATTCCCGTTTTTGTGAGTCCCTCCCGAGAATTTTACGGGTGGTTCGGATCGCACTCGCTCACACAGACTCTGTCTCTCTCTTTCTCCAGTTTCCCGAAACTTCGTCTCGCCAAACCCTGTCTCCTGCCGTCAACTGACGAAGACAAGACGAATAGAAGTTGCCTCTTTATTTATTTTGTACCGTGGACTTGGAATTTGATTCTTTTGAGAAGTTGTTTTCTTTTATATATATTTTGTTCGTTTTCTGTGTATTTGTGACCCTTATCGGAGAGCCCATTTATTTCAATTAAAAGGTTAGTTTTGTTTACGTTTTGACGATTGGTTTATTTTCTTTCATTTCTTTTAAGTTCACAAAATCATATTTATTCATTATTGTCGGTCAATCGTGGGTTCATCCCCTAACACAATAATAAATATCCGTCACAGATATACAGAAATAATTGGCGCCCAACGTGTCTTCCTGACGACGTTCTAAAAACGAAAAAGTGGCACTGACAAGCGCGTCAGAGCCAAACTAATTCCCACAAAACAAAAGGCGCAACAGCAATCCCTACCTGAGGAGCATTCTCGAATGGTAGAACGTACTAAAAAAGCTATTCGATGAAGCTAACTCCCTTGGACTAAAACCGCCATTTCAATATCAACAAAATGAAGACACTGTCCCGCGCCAAAATGAATCCCACTGAGTACTTAACTGTGTACACCCCGACTCTTCGAATCAGAAGCTGCTATTGAGATAACTTCACCCACTTTCGTTCAGCCCAAATATTAATTAGAGCTAACAAGCTTCCCCTCCACTGTTTAAAAACACGATTGCCAAATAAAAATATTTTTGTACGTGTTAACTCGGTATTCGTATAAAAAATTTGACTCAAACGTTAGACACAATGATTCTGATAACAATTTTTATGTGCACATCGTACAGTTTTCCTATTTCAAAAAGTGGGACCTCCGACGAAAATAATTTTGCTTTTCAGCCGACCAAAATTTTGCAATCGAATTCAAACATTTTGTCAACATTTTTGTCTCGCGTGATAACTCCTATCATTGTAGTCTGCGTTTTTGAACTTTCAATTCGCCACCTCGCGACTAAAATCGATTGCAAAAAGACGTACCCCGACGGACGAGAAAGCGAGTTAACAAAAACTTTTATAAGGCGTTCTTAAGTGAGAACTGAAACCTTCCAAGGCCCTCGATAAGACATTTGGGAATCGATCCCTTTTTTTTTTTTACGGCGCTGTCGAGAATCGTCGCTCAGCGGCATATACGGATAAGACGTCCTTTAAGAATCGAAGATCGGCAGAGGGTGACCCTCGGAGTTGACGACGTATTTGTGAATATCGAGAAGTTTTCTGTCGTCTGAAAATAAAAGGAAAAGATACTTGAGGGTTTCACTCAGAAAGAATGATTCCCTCGGTTTGGTGTCTTGAGGGTTGATGACGTTGCCGATAGACGTGTAGCCGTGCTCTACTTTCGTGTACTTCTCAAAGCTCTCAAATATTCTCCATCCCCAGTCTTGGTAAATCTTGTTTCCCGTCACTTGATACATGTACCACAGGCTCTCGACGAATTCAGGGCGAAGTAAGTTGTGCGCATCGTTCGATTTGACGTACATATCACAGGAAAGCAGTAGGCCCGGAGGAGGTTCCCATGGAGGCAATCAAGCTGATAGAGGAGGACAACTTGGATCTGGTGGTGGAGCTGTTCAATCGGATTTATGAGACTGGGAGGCTTCCTGAGGAGTGGTTGAAGTCCACCTGTGTGGCGATCCCCAAGAAGCAGCACCCCAAAACTTGCAATGATTACCGGCTGATAAGCCTAATGAGCCTCATGCTGAAAACGTTATTGCGAGTTCTTCACGCTCGCATCCGCTCCAAGCGTGAGTTTGACCTTGATGATGCCCAGTTCGGTTTCCGGCACGCCTTTGGTACTCGAGAAGCACTGTTTGCCTTCAGCGTCCTAACGCAGAAGTGTCATGATCAGCGTAGAGATGTCTTTGCCTGCTTCATTGACTATGAGAAGGCGTTTGACCGTGTCCTGCATTCAAAGCTTTTTGAGGTTCTGAAGGAGTGTGGAGTAGATGGGAAGGGTATTCGCTTAATCCACAACCTGTACTGGAAGCAGGTGGCCGAGGTACGAGCGGGTGATATTGTGACGCCTGAGCTCAGCATCCAGAGAGGGGTTAGGCAAGGATGCCTGCTTTCACCTCTTCTTTTCAACCTTTACGCAGATCGTATATTTAAGGAAGCGGTTGAAGATCTTGATGTTGGGGTCAGAGTGAACGGGGAGCGAATCACCTCCATCAAATATGCTGATGATACCGTGCTGTTGGCTGAGAGCCTGGATGATCTTCAGCTTCTCTTGAACAGACTCTCGAGTGCTGGCCAACGGACGGGTCTGACAATCAATATTATGAAGACCAAATGGATGGTTTTCATACGTTCCTCTCATGATGATGCTGTGTTGACACTCAATGGCCGCAGAGTTGAACGAGTAAGGAGATTCAAGTACTTGGGCTGCCTCATCAACGAATCTATGGATCCAGACATTGAGGTCAAATGTAGAATTGAAAAGGCTCGTTCCGTATTCTTGAAAATGAGAAATCTTTTCTGTGATAAGAACCTCAACTTCTTTCTCCGATGGAGAATGGTAAAATGTTATGTATGGTCTGTCTTGTTGTACGGAGCGGAGGCTTGGACCCTAAAGGCTGCCACCCTGAGCAGAATAGGAGCCTTTGAGATGTGGCAATTGCGTAGGATGTTTAGGATCCCTTGGACAGCCCGCATTTCAAACGAGGAAGTTCTCCAGCGGGCTCAGGTTCAGAGGAAGCTCCTCGCTACGGTGAAATGCCGTAAAATTGCATACTTGGGACACATATTGAGAGGAGAAAAGTATCGGCTACTTCAGTTGATTATGAAAGGGAAGAAGACGGCTCTCCTGGCTGAATAACTTGAGGAAGTGGACGGGTATACAGCGTGCGGAGGAGCTTTTCAGGACTGCAGAGGACCGGGACGCTCTCGTCGCAGTGATTGCACATGTCCGGTTAGCCGGATAAGGCACATACAGAAGAAGACTTCGTCAGGCTCTCAATGAAAAAAAATCTTCAAATTGTTTGCTTTAAAAATTGAATATAACATCATTATTCAACAGAAATGTATAGTTGGGAGCACAGTAAGACTCCTCTAATTTACGAGGTAATTGTAACAGGGTACAATCGGTGGACGGTTGGTGTAAAAATGAATTCAGCGTCTAGATGATAAAATTACCGTATAGGTGGTGATAAGTTTGCATTGGGGCGCTGGTTTTCCAATCGATGATCTTGAAGGAGCTTTCTCTTCAGTCTGCAGTTGTTCGGTTGAGGTTGCGGTCGTGGGTTAGTTGACATAGTGGAAGGTAGAAGATTGCGGTGGCCAGTCACGGTGTTATTCATCTTTGCTTTCCTTTGGCCACCACGTCCGCCATCGGTATATCGAGGTTATTGAGCGTGTTCTCAGCATATGAGGCGTAAAACTCAGTTCTCAGTCATTTGAACCTTAATTATGTGAGTTCGTCCAGCTGACCCCTAGATTTCACGGATTTCAAACGGGTTCAGGTTTAAATATTTTTGTGGTCGAGGAGGGTGGTGATTTATACTCCATCGGATGTTCCAATTCTCCAATCTAGTTCCTCATTTTGTTTGACTTCGTGTTTGACACATGCTTCTCAGGTGAGTTTGGGATCCAAATACACATACGAATATTCAGTAGACGTGGAAGGGATTGTTGCACACTTTTGTGAATTAAATGCGCCGATTGTTTCGCCAATCTACTGTACGGTCGAGGTGTATTTGCGTTTCTTGTGCTCGTTGTGATGTCCCGCGATAATTTTCGTTCGTTTGATGTCGGAGGGGTTAACACGCCGGTCCGTTTCGGTTTCTACGTAGTCTCACATCTCCGAAACTGATTCCATTCGATTCAGCATCAAAAAATACCAGTAAACCATACGAAGCATGACTTGATTATAACGAACATCGGCATGTTTTAGTTGCCTGGGGGCAAGTGGCTCGACGTGACGAGTTGAACTGACTGATGATTGGAGTGAGAAGAGAGACAGCGTTGGATACGGGAGCAGGCCAGGATGAAACGATAACATTCGTTTCTTCAAGCCGTACAAATTCACTGCGATTTCACTGTTTTCCATCTTGACGCTGCTCTTCCCCTTTGGAGCCACTCTACAAACCTATTCGTTTGCATATGAGCTATCGTTTTATGGATTGTTGACGTACACACGTTATTATTCCACGTTGGATTGAATATGATAGATCTCATTTATACTGCGCAGGAGACTAATAAACCGATGCAGCGTCTTTTCGTTGTTTTCTGTGGTGTGAAGGATCTTCCCGATTGTGCCATTTGTTAAGATAGCAGATGATTGGTGGCTGACCGATGGGATTCTGCAGACTCGACCTTTGCGGGGTGGTACGGGGAAAAATGTGCTCGGCTCAATACATAAAATGCTCAATCAGATCGTTCAGTCGTCATCTGAGTCCACTAATCAATCGTCGATGCTCCGTGGCGTCCCTTAGTGATCGCAGGTGCGCTAGAGGTTTTGCTGGATCTGCGGTCGGACTCGGTGGCCCGCTCATTCCCAAAAAATCAGATTGGCCGCCCAATAAGCTGCCTGTACGACGGAGGTTTAATAATAATCAGGATCAGTTAGATAATCAGGAGGGACCCCGCTCCTTGTTGCATGAACGGGAGCACCTCAATACATTCGGGAACCACGAGCAGTACCACTTTTTACGTAAAAGTTTTACCAAGTTCATATGAACCGAGTGAACACTGGATTGGATAAGGAGCTGAAGCCATACGAATCGATGAATCTCCGTGGGGCTGAGGAATGTTGTGTAAGGCGTCGCACCTGATATTTTTTCACTAAAGGTTTCGTGAAGCAATCCATACGTATGTTTTCGCTTACTATTCTTGCTTTATTTGGTCGGAATAATGTCTTTTAATCAACCCCCACTCAAAATCCGGCACTTCAGATTTCAAGGCATGGGAGTTCCAAATCTGCAATGTCCGTCTCCCATCCAAGCCATATTCAGCCTTTACCGTGGTCCATACATTCCGTTCTTTCGCATTGGACGAAACCCACGAATGTAAACAGTTAGCCAAAAAGGAACTTTCGGCAGTTTTATCGCATGTTTAATATTGGGGCGAAAATTTCTGAGGCCCTCGAACTCTGTGATCTCTTCATTACTGGCTCCTTTGACCAACAACAGAAAGGAGCAGCAAACAAACGTGGCCCTGAAAACTTTGCTCATCTAATTCCATCAAGACACACCAAAACTGGCATCACCCCACCAACTTTCCTCCGCCTACTGAGCTGCTCATGCGATCAGTGCGTTTCCATCTCCATCAAACTCCTTTTTTACGTGTCGCTTCACTTTTGTCTCATCTCTTCCCTTCATCATCTTCGTTACTTCCGAACATTGGTAAGATCGTTCCAATTTTCTTCCACACATCACGTCGCCACATTCACCGTATTTTCATCCACCTCATCACCTCATCAAGGGCCCCAACGAAAATCAAATTCATTTATTCATTTCTTTGCTCGAGCCTTCTTTGTATTTTCATTTTCTTAGCAGAATTTCTTATTTTAATATAAACCCCTTTAATTTCGAATTATTTTCCTCATTGTTCTTTTCACCCAGCTTTCCCTTCTTTCACCATTTGTTTCAATAATAATTTCTCGGTATTTTACCGTGGTTCTCCAAGCCAGCCCTATGTGTTGAGGTCACGAAATTTCCATCGTAGCACCTTAACATTTGAGGCTGGCTTGGAGGAGCACGGTAAAATACCGAGTAATTATTATTGACGTCGTTGCGTCGTGTTGATATTGCGTTCCACGTGTTTTTTGATGCTGAGTCGATTGGAAGGGGTCTGCGCGCGTTTAGATTGAAAACAGTGAAATTAAGTGATGGAAATTCAACTACTTGAAGGAACTCGCTGGATATAGCGAAAGTATTCGTTTCTCCCCAGCCCGCGCTCATTTCAAACACCGCCTCCCGCCCCACTCTTACCACCCGTCAATTCGTCTCGTGCATAACTTCCAGCATAGCACTCCGTAGGCAAATACCGTATTTGTTATAGTCAGGTCATGTTTCGTGTCGTTTAGTAGTAGTTTTTGATGCTGAATCGAAAGGAATGGATATCGGAAATATTGAGTCTTGTAGGGCATTCCACCAATGTTCAAATAATGCCGCCCAAGAAATAACAGGCCGTTGCGTGATAATTTGCAGCGTTTTCATTTTAGGGTGTGCTGGCTCTTCTTCAAGTAAAGGTAATTTTGTTCGCGGCGCATAATGACGGTAAACTCGCCAACCTGTATTTATATTCGTATTTATGTAGGCAAAGTTGAATGAAACTCGTTGAGGAGCCCGGATGCGCGAATTGATCGGCCGGTCGTTTTCCGGCCGTCCCGCGCTAATTTAGAGGTTGCAAAATGAAAAGAACGAGCCCTCGATCAGGACAAGGGCACCGCAGCGTAAATCGTCTCCCTCAGGGCTCCGGTTGATGTACAGCTCGGCGGGAAGTTCACGTCCAGTTTCAGCCTCCCGAATGGACCGAGTTGCTTCGATTGACTGCCCATTTCCCTCCGCTCGAACCTGAGAATTTGCTTTGCTTCAAATAATTGCCCTTTTGCCAAATTTATGCCGAGTTCTCGCTATAAAACGAGTTCACGTTGTTCGCCAAGCTATTGCGGCTCTTCAACTACAGAGACGCTCTCGTGACGTAAAATCGCTCAACACACTTCACATTTCACTTTTCAGCACAAAAAACTGAGCTATTTCAATCGCGGGGGAAAATAAATGTATCAAAGACGCTTGAAGACTATGCGCGCTGAGCAACTCAATGAACTCCGGTACGTTACCAACGTTCACTTAGTACGTGAAGTTATGTTTTACCGAGTTGTGTGAGTAAAAAATAAATTGGACGTTCTACGTGAGGCCGAAGGACGATTTGATGCGTTGCATCAGATACTCGACTTCGTGACGCTTTTCGAACACTCGAGCTAAGTTTTATCTCGTTCATAGTAACTTGTGCGGACAACCAAGCAGAGAACATGCTTCTCTTAATCGATCTATTCCATAAACGACTTCACCCAATTTTACTTCTGTACTTGACTCCCGTTGTACCTACTGAAATCGTTGCTTTCATTAAAACTTTGAAGAAAACTTCCTCATTTGTACATTCTGGAATTAGTAATTTAATATTGATGAAAATGGCGCATCTTATTTCCGGCCCATTAAGTTTTGTATTTAACTTAGTTTTCTCATCTGGTAAATACCCAACGCTGTTCAAAAATACTGTTGTCGTTCCTCTGTATAAGTCAGGTGATAGAATGGAAAAAACAAATTATAGGCCCATAGCACTAACGCTTTCACTTTCAAAGATATTAGAGAAGTGCCTGAAGAATAGGATCGTATCTTTCTTGGACAAGTTTGACATTTTGTCTGATAATCAGTACGGTTTTCGTGAGGGGATGGGTACTGATCATGCTCTTTTTAAATTAAGTAATATTATTACCAAGAAGTTAGATGAGGGTTATCTTGTTTACGGAGTTTTTCTGGATATTAGAAAGGCTTTTGATTCGGTCAACCATTCGAAATTACTGAGTAAGTTATATAAATATGGGATAAAGGGTTTACACCTTCAGCTGGTTAGATCTTACTTGTTGGACCGGCCTCAGGTGACTCGAATTAATGGAGTACTCAGTGATAGTGTGGGGGACTGTGTTAGGCCCTATTTTGTTTCTATTGTACATAAATGAATTGCTAAATTTGGGAATTGAAGGTGGGATGTTAGGATTTGCTGATGATACTGCCATTATGTTCTACGCAAGGGATCAGCATCGGTTACTTGAGACAATGAATTATAACTTGTTTTTAGTAAAGCACTGGATGGATGCTAATTGCTTGGGCCTTAATGTGGACAAGACCTCTTTGATGCGTTTTTCCTTTTCTAATCGTGGGTATTCCGATCTGTCAGGTGTGTCTTTTCATAATTATGAGTGCTTCCTTTATAAGGAATCTTGTAATTGTATAAATTTGCCGTTGGTCCCTAAATGTAAGTACCTGGGAGTTATATTTGACCACAATCTTAAACTTAATTTCCACATCGAGTCTCTGATTATCAAATTAAGGAAGTTTTTCTACGTTTTTAAAGAGGCTGGACATTTTTTGTCGTTCCGTCAGCTCCGTTCTATTTATTTTGGCCTGGTGTTTTCTTTACTTAAATATGGCATTGTTGTGTGGGGTAGTGCCTACAAATGTCTGTTGGCGTCCTTGCAGGTCGTTCAGAACATTGTTATTAGAATTGCTCTCAAGAAAAGACCCCTATACCCAAGATTCCGATTATACCGTGGGAGAACTGTTTTTGCTGCAGTCATGTATTTTTGTGTTTAAAACCGGCATTCGGCCGGAGCACAGATGTTTTACTCCTCGCACGCGCACTGCGCTGTCGTCAAATATTGCTCCACCTAAGGTCCACACGGAGAGAGCGAGGAGGAACGCTTATTGTAGGGCTCTTCGTTTCTTTTACTCTTATAAAATTAATCTCGATGATTATGAGAGTTTAAATGCCTTCAAAAAGATGATATTATCTAGGATGAGAAGATAAGATTAAATCTTATACAAATTTTATAATATGCGATTTGTACGAGTAGCTATATTATTTTGGCTAGGATAAGAAGATAAGATTTGTAATCTGAGCTTTGTAGCTATATTCTTTTGGCTGAGAGAGAGCGACTCCACCAGTGCCCACAAGTTCGAAAGAACGGACGGGATTTTATATCGTACTTTGTTTTCAACATGTTGTATTATTGTTATTCCTGTCAATAAATTTGGTTTAATAATAATAATAATTACTTCTCTCGGCTCTACGAAATAAAAAGGAACGTTACGTAACAGCAGAACAAACATCAGTTCCGTTCAGATCAAGAGAAACGCACACGGTCTGTTTGTGTTTAGGTTTCGATCATCTTCAAAAATTGTCTAAATGTGAATGACAATCGGTTCCTCGACTGTTCAAATCCGCCTGAGCGTAAAGAACATTATTTGCGAAAACTGTTTGTGTCTCCGAATGCGATCGAAACTCGACTCAAATTTGATATACACCCGGAGTGGAACGCCTTCTCATTAGCGAACTGGATCATGACTTAACAATTGTTTCCATTACCCTCGGAACGCGAAATATTTTTTTACTCCGCAACCTTTTCGAACGGCATTGGATACATTTAGTGTGTGGTTGCTTTCAAATCATTTCATCGAATTAACGAAACTTTCGACGAGTTGAAAGGCTAACCCGCTCTAACAAAAATCCAGTTGGTAGTCCAATGAGACGGTTATAAAATAATTATGAAGAACCAATGGAATTCCGGAATTACATTCGTCTCTTAAACTAAATACTTTCTTGGCGTTTTCCGTATAATTCCTGATCGCAACGTACAACGCGTCTCAAAAAACGCATTACCCGTTTGTTGGGAAAGAAGAGAAATGAAGAAATGAGCAAAATCGGCTCGAAACTTGAAAATAGACAGAGTGATCGAAACTTCCAGTTTTGTACTTTTTTTTGGTCCATAAAATAGAAAGGAAAGTTATGTGTCGGCTGAAAAGTTTGTTTGAGTTCTCTTTAGATCTTAATGTGTCACATTATTTGGGAAAATGGTCTGTGTGTGTGTGTCTGCGAACGCGATTGAAAGAAAACGGCAGAACCATATCAGGCCACACTTATGTTGACAGCGAAAGTTCGTTTTAAACTAACTATAGTTATCATAATGATCAAAACACTAATGGTTTTTAATCAAAAACAGGTGTGACGATTTTGATTGAAATTTTTTATGTCAACGGCTCTAAATACCACGACAATACCGTGAAATTTTCACCCGTCGGAAAATGACGAGAGCAGCGCAATAAATTACGAAACATTTCGACGAAAATCGATTTTAGCGCAGTTTTGTCATTATCAATCCGCTAAAATGTTAATAGAGCCTTCAGAAAAGTTGACATAGTAGTCCAATCATGAGCTTATGCGACGTTGCTTTGATAACGTCCATAAGATATGTAGGAGCTACTACCGAAAATGCGGAATTTCTTCCCCCGCCGTTTCACCTACTACCATTTCTAGCAGTTTTTACCCGATTATTCCAAAACGACGAGCGTGATTCTTCTCAAAAATATCTGGTGAGTTGCAACACACAACTTTCCTTAGCTCTACGTCAATTCACTTTCTATATGGCTAATTCTATTTAATCGATTCATTTATCACACAGTTCCTTTGAACTTGGTCAAACAACACGTCACAGTAGCGGGAAGCTGTAGCGCCTACAGTTATGGAATTTATTGTGCCGCTCGTACTCATTGCAGGACCATCATTGAGCAATTGGTATACAGATAATTATTGAGCCTGTAAATACGTAAATAAATTTTTGAAGAAGGATAGTAATCACTTTTGCAGAGTTATTGGGTAATAACTTTTATAACTGGTATTAAGCGAAACGGCGGTAGTTGAAACTCAGGAATTTCTGGTTTGAGCCCCATGTATCTCATGAGCGGTTTTAGACACTCACCCTAGAGGTATTGGATTGGACTACAATACCAATTTTCTTTAACATTCTAATAACATTCCAGCGGAGTTTGAAAGGGAAAAACCGCGGTAAAAACGCTTTTCGTCGAAAATTTTGATAATTTATTGTGCTGCTCTCATCTTTTTCCCACAAATGGAAATTTTATGGTGTGAATATCTTATTAAGAGCTATCTATATAAAAAATTTAATCAAAATCGTTTGAGCCGTTTTTGGGAAAAAAAAATTTGGTGTTTTGATCACTATGATAACTATAGCTAAATTTCGGTGGATTTTGCCCATACCCTTATTTTTGCGGCCCATAGTAACCTGCGGCGAGATATCAAGTTTGAGCTGATTTGGTACGGTTGTTTTCTCTAAAAATCGTTCACGGACACACAGACCATTTTCCCAAACAGTGTTTTTCGGACTCAGGGGGGTCTGAAAGTAAAGATCTGAAGAGAACTCAAAATTTTTTTCGCACGAATCGTGCGAACAGTCTCTTGAATGGCCTGCACTCTGATGTCTCGATATTTTTTGCGGAACGAGTAGGAGCAGCACAATAAATTCCAGAATCATAAGGTCCTCCCGCTGTCATACAGATTTTTACTTTCCTTGGCTCTACGAAGTAGAAAGGAAAGTTATGTAATCGGCTGAAAAAAAAATTTTGAGTTTTCTTCAGATCTTTACGTTTCAGACCCCCCTGAGTCCGAAAAACACTGTTTGGGAAAATGGTCTGTGTGTCTGTGAACGATTTTTAGAGAAAACAACCGTACCAAATCAGCTGAAACATGATATATAGCCTACAGGTTACCATGGGACGCAAAAGTAAGGGTGTGGGAAAACTCCATCGAAAGTTAACTATAGTTATCATACTGATCAAAACACCAAATATTTTTGTTCTCAAAAAAGGCTCTAACGATATTGATTAAATTTTTTATATTGATAGCTACCAATAAGACAACTATACCATAAAATTCCCATCTATGGGAAAATGACGAGAGCAGCACAATAAATTACCAAAACTTTCGACGTAATCGAATTTAGAGTGGTTTTTAGAGAAAACGACCGAGTCAAATCACCTCAAATTTGACCTCCAGCCCACAGGTTACTATGGGACGCAAAAATAAGGGTATGAACAGAATCCACAGAAAGTTAACCATAGTTAGCATAGTGATTAAAACACCAAATTTTTTTCTCCAAAACGGCTCTAACGATTTTGATTAAATTTTTTATATTTATATCTTTTGATAAGGCAATTATACTATAAAATTCCCATTCGTAGGAAAATGACGAGAGCAGCACAATAAATTATCAAAATTTTCGACGAAAAGCGTATTTGGCGCGGTTTTTTCTTATCAACTCCGCTGGAATGTTGGTAGAATGTTAAAGAAAATTGGTATTGTAGTCCAATCCAATACCTAAAGGGTGAGTGTTTAAAACCGCTCATGAGATACATGGGGCTCACTCCAGAAATTCCTGAATTTCAACTACTGTCGTTTCGCTTAATACCAGTTATAAAAGTTATTACCCAATAACTCTGCAAAAGTGATTACTATCCTTCTTCAAAAATGTATTTACGTATTTACAGGCTCATTAATTATCTGTGTACCAATTGCTCAATAATGGTCCTGCAATGAGTACGAGCAGCACAATAAATTCCAGAACTGTAGGCGCTACCGCTTCCAGCTGCTGTGTTGGACCAAGTTCAAAGAAACTGAGTGATAAATGAATCGATTAAATAGAATTAGCCATGTAGAAAGTGAATTGACGTAGAGCTAAGGAAAGTTGTGTGTTGCAACGCACCAGATATTTTGTTATGAAGAGAATGAAAACATATTTGATTAGTCGCTAGACTCAAGAGAAAAGCTGAATTCACGTCCAAGGGAAATTGTGTGATGCGCCGTACCTGATATTTTTGTTTCGAAAATGGCTTCAAAGGTTTTGACGAAATTTTTCGTACGGACAGCTATGAATGGCACTAGAGTGCAATAAAAATGTTGATCGTGGGGAAATGACGAAAACAGCACGATTTTTAACCCAGTTTTCTTTTTTTTAAATTCGTTCGGAAGGCGAGAAAAAGTAGGGTGGTATTCGAATTACCTATTCAGGGACAACACCAGAAATTCCGGAATTTCAACCACTGATCACGTACACAGTATTTTAAATGACCTGTGAACGGACTGCTTAATACCGGCCGCGGCACATGTAGGAGCAACTCAATAAATTCCGGAACTTCAATCGCCCCCAGTTCGTACAAAGAACGTTGTTATAAACTGAACGAAAAACGGATTTGACTGGTTGTTATAGCGAAGAAAATAGATGAATGTACGTGACGCTGTGTGAAGCTTAGATATTCACTCGAACGACTGAGATACGCGAGAAGTTGGAACGAGTTACCTGCCTCTTGACGTCCAACAGCTCAACTGTCTTCTGACTTGAAGAAGCCTTCCAAACTGGTCCTCCCCCAACGAGCTGCGCTTAAAGAAAATCCAAGATCGTGGGAGTGCGCGGCGACAAAAATGAATAACTCGAACGAAAGGGGAGACGGAGACGAGCGAAAAAACCTGCTGGTCACACGCAATCGGCGCTTCCCGAAGCGAATGAAATGAAAAGAAGAAGACGGAAGCAAAAAAGTACGCGCGAAAAAAAAAGGAAGAAAGAAATGTTCATTTGAGTCGAGCTCTTTCATCGCCAAAGGGGGAGAGCATGAAGCTGGTTTAGTCAATAGGAGCGCGAAACGCGGGGAGAAGTCGAGTCGAGGAGTTGGAACTAGTCACGTCAACGTTTTGGAAACCTGCGACGCGAAGCAGAACCGATTCTGAAGATGGGGGCAACTGTACAGAATGGTAAATACGCTGCAGGGTTCACACGGGACCACTCGTTGTGGTGAGCTACTGCAAATGACGTACAAACCACAGTATTGAATTACGGGGAGAAAATCTATGATGCGCCGAGCAGACGTGTAGTTTACCTTTTGGTTTGTTATTCATTCTGAATAACACACACAACCGATGTTTTCGGTCTTTAAAGATTTTGTTTGCATCCCCCCCCCTCGCCCTTCACGACGTCATGAAAACTTAACACTTTACATTTTAAGTGATTGTAAATCTGCAACGTCCGTCCGCCGTCTGACCTTTGACGCTGCTGGGCGCGGTGGGTGGTGGACCGAAATGAGAACCTCGTAGCCAGACGTTGATGTTATTGTCTGAAAATCTCTGTAATTGTGCGAGAATTTCTTCAACCCCGGGGCCTAATGACCTATTGTGCCACTCCAAACGTATCAAGCGTCCACGACTAGCCTTCTAAGGAATGCCGGGTATTTCCTGCAAGAGTCCACCCTAGGAGAACTGGCGCTGAAGACGCGCAAGTGGTAGGGAGTCTATTCATCTGTGTCACACCGCGTACACCGAGTGGTTTCGACTATGTCCATAACCAATGTTTGCTCATTTTGCATAGCCCCGTGAGGCTTCCCACAATCTGACTTATTCCTTCCTGTCCAATGTTTGTCAATGACTTGAAAGATGAATTGAAGCATGGTGTGACAGTTGATGGTACCGATTTAGGGTGCTTCTCTATGCGGATGACCTGGTGATTTTGGCGGACACCCTTGTGAGGCTTCAGGGAAACATTGACTTGCTGAAGAACTACTGCGATCGATGGGATCTTTCGGTGAACATGGGGAAGTCCAAGATAATGATCTTTCAGAAGGGAGGAAGGCATAGGAGGACTGAAAAGTGGAATTAAGGAGGCAGCAAAGTGGAAATTGTAAACCAATACACTTATTTAGGAGTTACTTTTACTCCAAGGCTCTCATTCAGCAATCATTTAAAGCAAAAGGTTACTTCTGCAAGAACGACCATGAATTATGTGTGGGGAGGAGCTTTTTCCAATCCGGGCATTCCACTCTCTGTTAAGATGGAAATATTCAATGCCATAGTGAGGGCGATACTCTGCTATGCCGCTCAGGTGTGGGGGTTTAAGGAGTATGCAGCTGTTGAGGGTGTCCAGATGCTGTTTGTCAGGAAACTTTTTTATCTCCCCCAGTGGACACCAAATTATATGGTCTACCTGGAAACTGAGCTGAATACACTGTCAGCATTCACATTGCGATTACAATTGCATTATCTGCTGAGGATAAGAAAGATGGCAAACTCCCGTCTCCCTAGAATCGTAGCGTCTGAAATAATTAGGAAAGGATTGTTCTGGGCAAAGCAGTGGGCTGTGTTGGCATCAAGGTACGGGGTTTCTTGTAATTTGTCATCGTTGGACTGGAAGACTGTGAAGATGGATGGAGAGAGAATCTTCAGTGAATATGTGAAGGAAAGAAGGGCGCAGTTTCGTCAGCGGGCGATGGACTCCGACGCATTCACGTTATACCGCGAGCTGAATCCTAACAGGAGGTGCGCGAGTCCAGTTTCCAGCTCCGAGGTGCCGCTCTCCGCAGCCAGATGGGCGTTCAAGGTTCGTGCGGAGACGCTAGTATTGAACGCTAAGCCATATGCAGCTGACCTAAGGGATGAGTGCTCAATGTGTAATCTTCATGCACGAGAGGATGTCTTCCACTTTTTATGTGTATGCCCAATACTTGCCGAGTTTCGAGTCGTGGTGTTTGGAAGGCCGGCACTTTCGCGCGATGAGGCACTGGTGCTCCTTGAGGGTCCTGATTGGTCGGGTCTTGCCCGTTACTGTAGATTGGCGTGGCGTTATAGGCATAGTCTTATCAGGGAATTTAATTATGGTTAATTTTGTAAAATATCTATTGTAAAATTTTCTTTCCCCCTTTAACAAATATTAGTCTTAAGATAATTTGAATCGGGCCCGATCCTCCGGCGGACGGTTTTAAAACCATGTCGTAAGGTTTATTTATTGTCATGACAGGTAAAATTAATTTGTTTTTGTAATAAACTATTTTCTTCTTCTTCTTCCTTCCTGTCCATCCTCAGAAGAGATAAAGCATTTTGATTGCCTCACTCCCGTGGCATCCTTCTGGCATATTCTCCCAGTCTTCTTGACTAGTGACAGAGGAGTCCGAGAGCGGGGAGGTGGCGGCGCAGTAGACGAACCGAGCCTGGCCAGATAATCGCCGTATCATTTCCAATATCCCTTCGTGCCCAGGAATCCAGTGAACGTGAACTCTATTCGTGTTTGCCAAGGAGGTAAGCCGCCTACTGCACTCCCTCACCTGTGTTGACGTTGTGTAATAGTTCTTCAGCGCCTTATACCACGGTTGATTGTTAGTTATTATGTAGATAGTTTTATTGCTATCGCCTTTTCACTCATTATGATGACCTCGGTAATGATATAAATCTCTGCTTGGACAACCGTGGGACCGCACGTTCCACTTCTCCCAGTGCCCATCGCAGGTTTCGGTCTATCTGTGTGGACGTTGATATGTTGTTTACTTTCTTAACGAATCTCTTCACGTCTACCGCCCCATACATTACCTATACGTTGGGTTTTCAGTTAAGGTCGTGGCAGGGCAATGGAGATTCAGCCATTTTATTTTTTTTCACGAACTTGGTGAAATATGTGCAGGACTATTAGCCAGGAGCTGAGGAATGATTTGTTTCGCGCCCCACGAGGTATAAATTATTCGCAGTTCATCGAAGATGACCACTTTTTTCCTACGAACGGCGGGTTTTTGACGACGAAGCTGCGCGGCTAAGGGGAATGTAAAGTGAACAACTCATGTTCCGCGTAGCGTCGATGTAAAGCGCACGATCGAGAAAATCCTAGCGACTAACAAACGGAATCAATTGGCGCACTAATTATACGAATGCCACATGACGTCATGGCAGGTTTTAATCATCAAACGAAGAGAGTTTGGAACGAAGTGACGGGAATCGACGTTGGAGCGGGTCTTTGCGGCCGCACTTCTCTTCCCATCCCACCGCGCCAATAAAATGCCCGGCGACGGTTCGTAACTCAATTTAGAGTCACCAACGCTTCGGCCAGTCATTGGCCAGGAAGTGGTTAATCGAAGCCTTCAACATTTCAATTTTCCTCGCCGGATATTTAAAGAGCTTCTCTCCGTCCGCAGACGATCGACCGCCCGGAAATTCGCGCTAATCGTCCTCCTTAACCCTTGCCGGGGTGCTGGATTATTTCTGAAAATTATATCCACCTTTTTCAACAACCCCCTCACTCATGCGGTACTGGACCCCTTACACACTGTTGTTAAATAGATTAGAGAGGGAGGGGGAGAAGGAAAGTGTTGTATGTCTGTCGATATGTCCCAGACAAGCATTTTAATATTTGTAACAAGGCGAGCAACAACTGAATATAACACGCACTGGTAAAGTACTGTTGTTCTGGTTCGCTGGGTTGGACGAGATGAAGTCGTGATGCGCAAATAGAAATTCTCGCCTTACCTGGCACCGAAGTAGTCGAGTTATAGGCACCGGGAAGTAAGAGTGACTCGATTTAAGTTGAAGTTCTCGATGTCGTACGACGCGAAGTTCCAACAAGCATCTTTGCGTGACCAACTTCATGGAAACAAAGAATATGATATTTTCGAGACAAATTGTGGTGCACAAAAAAGAAATAGTTGACTGCTCTGTGTAAACATAAGGAGAGAGAGGGAGAGGGTGAGAGAGGCGTGAGAGAGAGGTGAAAGAAGGGTGAGAGAGGGGGAGAGCAAGAGGGTGGGTGAGTAAGAGGAAGAGGGAGGGAGAGTGAGAGGAAGAGGGAGGGAGAGAGGGTGAGAGAAGGAAAGAGAGGGATAGAGGGTGGGAGTGGGAGGGAGAGTGAGTGAGAGAAAGAGGGACGGAGAAGCTGGGAGAGGGAGAGAGAGTAAGAGAGGGAGAGAGAAGGAGGATGAGAGGAATAGAAAGGGAGTTAGTGGAAGGGGGGATAGAGACTCACTGACTGGCTGACTGAGGTTTTATTTATCCACCTGGGGACATAAGGGCCATGCAGCCCTCTCTTCCACTCCCCCAGGATACAATTCTGATACAAGAAAATTCTCGACATCCTCGGCATAATTGAACAATGGATATTTTCAAATCCATTATTCCAAAAACGTTTAACGTTAAACTACAAGTATATACACTCCGCAGTAATAAATCATACCATAATAAATTACATTCATTCGTGCTATACACACACATGCACATTTGAGATTTGAGAAAAGCGAGTACTGGGATATTCCCCCCCCCCTCCTCCTCATATTGGATCTTTTCACTACATACACGCATTAAACCTAAAAAATTCAAAACATACATTATAACATTATTGATGTCATACCGTGTCCCCATACATTTTCAGCAACTGTAAAAAAATATTTTCCTTCGAAAGTGCTCGGTGATCCACATCGTCGGTGTACAATTTCCATTCCATGCACCAAGAAGGACACTGCGTATACTGCGATCCTATGAGATGGTTCTGGCATTCCTGGTGTCCCTATTATGCGCTTGCGACATAAACTTAGATTTATTGTGCAGGTACTCAGAACTCCTGTATTTCAGCACTCGCGGCCAGTGCTAGCTTTTTTTCACTCTGCTATCTCCAGCCACCCTAGTAATCTGTACGATGGTGTGACATTCTCAGTGGGCCGTAACCGGACAGGTCTGTTTCTTTATTTGATGACTGTACCTAAACCCTCGACGAGGGTTATATCAGTCATAGAAGTTGCGGTTTCGCTAATATGCAAGAGGCCGGCCCCTGCAGCATCCACCAAACTCAGACCTGTGGAGGTACGGCAGGTATTTGGTCGTTAGCCAGTCTCACCGTAGAGAGCTGTTGCCCGTGTGTTACCGCGCGGAGGTGACCACCTGAGGAATCCCGTACCATCTGGGAGTAGTTCTTAATCTGGTTCCCTACCTGATCTTACTGTTTACTTGGGTGGCAAGTTTCAAAAGGACTGATCAACTATATCCACGTTTCTTAGCCATTACCTTCTTTGCGAACTTTGCAAAATGGTTATAGGCTTCCTTTGTAGCAGTCAAAGCTGCTAAGTTCGTTTGCCCTCCCAACAACTGTCGCTCACTGTTGTAGGAACAACAGTGGATTAGCACATGGTTTCTTGTTTCCTCTGCACTGGAGGCACAAGACGTGCATAATGGAGAGTCTTTCAGAGAAAAGAAGTGGAGCCGCGCATTGAAGTCACCATGTCCCGTGAGGAACTGGCTCGTCCAGTGGTCTGGCTCAACCCATTTTCTAGAAAGACGTTCACGGATGTTGGGAAAGAACTCATACGTATCACGTCCCTTTGACGAGGATTCCCATCTCGCTTGCCTTTTCTCTAGAGCCCATTCATCGATGGCGGCAAGTTTCTGTTCTGTGGTGAGATCCGCACGGAGTTCAGCCCAAAGTGGGGGAAGCTCCCGTTTCACTCTCCACTTGTCAATCATGCACTCAACAGCCAAATCAACTGGTAACTGACCAGTGATCACCTGGAGTGCTTCCGTTGATACAGTCTTGTAGGCCTTGGTGATCCACAGGAGCGCAGCTCTCTGGGATTGGGCCAATACTCTCTTTTGATTGACTGTTAGTTTGCTACCCCAGACAACGGGGCAGTAGCCAATCACACCTAAATAGATGGCCTTATACATGAGGATGGTGTCATGGTAACACACACCCCAAGTGGCCTTAGTAATGGCACGCAGTGAGGCAAACCTTGCAATGGTAGTGCCTTTAAGGGACTGGAGGTGTTGGTTGAAACCCCACCTCTCACCTATATTCACTCCTAAATACTTGACGTGCTTTTCAAGAAGGAGCCTGTGGCCGCCAAAGCGTATTGTGGGTGGATTATTCACTTTCCCCTTCAAGAGGATTAGCTGGGTTTTTTCCTCAGCCACCTGCATCTTGACATGCTCGCACCATTGGTTGACAGTGCGGAGCACGTGGTGGGTTTTTTCTTCAATTTGGCGGACTGACTCTGCAAAGATCAGCACAGTCAAGTCATCCACATAGGCGTACGGCTCGCAGTCAGTCTCCATGAGTTCCTTGAGAAGACCTTCGAAGAAGGCATTCCAGAGTGCTGGTCCTAGGACCGAGCCCTGTGGGCACCCCTTCTCAATCTTTCTCCGGACAGAGACATGCCTGCTTTCGATCGTAGCAGTTCTGTCTGTCAGGTAACTTCTGACGAGCGAGTACAGGTTGCGGGGGATTCCCCTACCTTTGAGCTCATTAAGGAGCGCTGGCCACCAAAGGTTGTCAAACGCTCCTCTGATGTCAATCAGAACTGCTACGACGTACTTAGCCGGTGCCAGCAGGGAAACACGCCGAATCTCGACAATGACATCCTGCGTGGACCTTCCTTCGGTACACCCGTATTGCCTGCCTGTGAGGTTGCGGCCAAAGACTCCTTCGAGGGACTGCAACATCAAGATTTCTAGTGTTTTGCCTAATATGGAAAGAAGGCTGAGTGGTCTCTATGATCGCGGGTCTGACTGATTGCGGTCGCCTCCCTTTTGAAGAGTGACAACGCGCGCAGTCTTCCACTGAGTGGGGAACTGTCCGACCTGCAGACAGTCATTAAATAAATTAAGGAGGCCGCTGGAGATTGTCCGCTCAGCCTTCCTTAGCATATTGCTTTCTATTTTATCTGGCCCAGGAGATTTGTTGAGCTTTAAGGTCGCAAGGGCCCTGCCGAGGTCGCCTGTTGTCCACAGTGGGATGTCGGGCTCGTTCGGAGGGTCCATGATCAGCTCCCTTGCTGCCCTCTGGGCTTCAGTGTCTCGAGCTACTTGGTCATCTGGGAACGCCTTCTCAAGGAGGGTTTCCAGTGAACGTTCGATGCTGCAGGCCCAGCCTGACTCATTTTGCATCGCAGCTAAGACCTGCTCTACATTTGCTTTTCCTATGGAGGACTTGTAGTGTCTGCCCCAGGGGTTCTCAGAGCTCTCTGCTTCCACAAAATTTCGCCAGCCTTGCCGTTTGGCTCGTTTGATGGCGCGGTGGAAGGCCTTCTTCTCTTGGATGAAGGCAGTTCGGAGTGTTGCTCTGGCATCAGTGTCACGAGTGTTTTGGTACATCCTTCTGGCTCTATTTGCACTTTGCTTGAGGGGATTAAGTTCCTCAGTCCACCATGGGACTTTGATCGCCTTGTGCGTCGGTTGGCCAAGTACAGAGAGCCCAGCAGAGTGCAGTGCTGTGGTAAATGTGTCCACTTTGCTGTCCACCTCTTCAGGTGTGGATGCTTGCACTGTTAGGTCGGTGTCTGCGGCACGCAGTTCACCTTCCAGTACCCTAAAGAATTGCGGCCAGTCAGCATTTTTTGTGCGGAATCGCTTTTCACGCGTGTCTTTGCAGAGGATGTTGTCATCCGTAATGGCAAAGTCAATAACCATGTGATCGCTCTGCGTTGCACCTGGTACGACTCGCCAACCCTGCAATTTGAGTAGCAGGGTGTGAGACACGGCTGTGACGTCTATACACGACCTTCCTCCCGGACCATCATAGGTCGCCTCAGTCATGGGGTCGTTGGCAACAACCAAGTTGTACCTGGTGAGCAGCTCTATATACGCCTCGCCCGCCCCATCAAGGGTTGGGGATCCCCACAATGGTGATCTGGCGTTTGCATCAGCACAGACTACGCAGGGTCGTCCTGATAGGCCTGCTAGAGCCCGCTCGAGTGGTTCAAGGCTGTTGGCAACTGGTGCGCCAAATTGCCTGTAGAATGATATTACAACCAGCTCAAAGCCACCGGCTCGGATGAGCACAGCGGCCAAGTGCTGGCTGTTCAGGTGGGTGAGTGCGAGCATGTCAATGGACGGGTCGATGCAGGCTACTGCTGCCTTGGCTCCCGTTCTTGCCCCAGCCACCACTCGTGCCTGCGATCCCAGACCAAGAGTTTTGGATCCTATGTATGGTTCCTGTATGGCGAGAACACTGCAGCGTTTCTTGAGTGCATTTTGCAGCAACTCAGCCATAACTGGGCAACTCTTATTTGTGTTGTGCTGAAGGATTCGAACTGTTTTTGACCTATTCATAATCCACTCGTGACTCCTGGAGGGCAATCGCTCGCTGACGAATGGTACAGCATGCGTCTCGTGTAGAGTGTGCGACCTGTTGGATTTTGCGTTCGACGCAATTGGCACACTTGAGGGGAGCATCACGCTTGCATTCCTTACTCAGATGTGGCAAGGCGCACCAGGCGCACACAACAAGTCTTGTACAGGCCACTGTCAGGTGGCCATAGCGCTGGCATTTGTAGCACTGAGTGGGGGCTTGGTACTTTCGTATGGGGCACCGCTGCCAGGCTATTTGGAGGTGCCTTGCCCCCTCTAGTTTTTTGTATAGGCTGGGTGATACCTCAATCACCCAATCCTACTGTCTGCCACGCTTTTTGGTGAAAAGAGGCCTGACGTCCTGCGGCTGCAAGCCTAACGCAGGGTTGTGTTCAACAACTTGTTGGGCCAAGTCCTCTTTTTGTAGGTCGGTCCGCACGTCGCACAATAGCAGGCGTGGGAAACGACCCAGGGGGGCTGACGCTTGGAGCTTCAACTCCTTTTTCGTGGAAATGTGGCTCCTGAGCGCCTTGGGCATTTCTGGCGTTTCCGTTACAATGACGGCGCCGCTCCTACTGCGGTGCGGATGTCTAGCACTCGGACGCTTAGAGCTTGGAGGTCCGTAGCAGGGACACCCCGCATAATGAAGCACACTGCCACACACTCTCTATTTTTAGTTGCTGGGTCGATTCTCAGAGGTGTATGACTGCGTCTAGATCGAAAATAGTTAAGTCCCACGTCTACTCCCCCCCCCCCCAGTCTTTTTGAAACCACCCGTCACGTCGCGCAAATTGCCGTTGTAGTCAGCTCATGTTTCATATGGTTTACTGGTGTTTTTCGGTGCTAAATCGAATGGGGTGGGTCTCAGAGGTGTGCGACTACGTCAAGCCGTGCAAGAGAACTATAAACCGTCGTGTAATAATTTGCAGCGTTTTTCGCCTTAGCACCAGTATTCAGCACCACGAAACGTAATGTAATTGAAATATTTCAGGCTCGTCAGTTATTCAAACAGTCGTGTCATTGACATAACACCAAACTGCGACATCCAATTTGGCAGTGGTTCATTGAGTTTCGCGATTTACGAAAAAAACTCTGAGTTTGCGAGAGAATCCAACCCAAGTGAAATCTTGACGTTTTCCACCCGCTTCTTATGCTACAGATGTATCCTTTTGAGTTATTCATGTTCTTTTTTGCAACATGCCTGCTTGTTAGCCATGTGTGTGCCTTTGAATGTCAGCCACTGGGAAGAGCTGACGATGGTTTTACATCAACTCTTTTTCAGTTTCCTCTTTATACACGCCAACTCAGCTCAACGAGACTCTCCAAGGGAATTAGAAATGAATGGAATTCTCCGGGCTCTTGGCGGTCAGTTTATTAATCCAGCCTTAAGCCGCTCGACGTCTCTCTTTCATCTCTGATCTTGTTGAAAAGCGCGCTGATTCTGAAACTTGTGCTCGGCCGCTCTCCCGGAATTTAATTGGAAAAACACAAGCCGCTTCTCGGCGCGGGTTCCACGGAGTAATGTATTTTCCGCTGAGTGACGTCTGTGTGTGTGGTCTTGTCAGAATACGTCGTACTGAGAGCACATAGCTTTTCTTACTATCTGACAAGTCGCTGAAACGCGCAAATTTGTCATTTACGTTCGTTGGTTTCTGCCCCACTAGAAGTCAGTTGTTGTCGTTCGTTCAATTAATTCACATTCACGATTACACTCGAACTGAAACTCTTCAGCACATACAACCACGTCGTAAAATAGGTAAAGCTCAGCGACGAGCAGTTACATTAAAAACTACTAAAGCAGCGCACAAACTAAACAAGAGCAAAGGAGGACTGAAAATGAAATTCTCACAACCATAAATATACAAATGTTATAAATATTTCAGAAAAATATTTGATGCAACGCATCAAACAACTCCCCTCAACCCCACGTACGCCCAGCAACTTCTATCGCGGTAGCTACTAACCAAAACAATTTATCGCTCGGTTCATTTGGACTTGACTTCGGATATGCATAAATGGAATTCAGAGAGCATCCAGTCCTCGCTGATGTCCCCCAAGGCAGTCTTCTTGGGCTAATACTTTTAAACTTCTTTTACCTAAATTCCCTCTCCCAGGCCTTCCTTCGTATAATATTTGATTACAGTTTTAAAATGGGATTTTACAAACTAACGCACGTTGTTCAAAGTATAACCGGAAAGTAACCTCTTTATTTGAATAGGTTATTATACAAAATAAACGTCTTCTTCTTTTTATTAATTAAACACCTTGACATCCCCCTTATTCAAAAGTGAATTTTTGTAGTTCTTTTGGGCATCCAGGTTTTTTCAAACGATCAATTGTGTCAACTTTTTCTGGGTCTACTTCTATACCTTGTTCATTAATTATATGCCCTAGAAATTGGACCCGAGGCACCCCAAAAACATCGAATATTAATTTATCGGTATTCCAATTTTCTCAAAAACGGCTCTAACGATTTCGATCAAACTTATGGAGTACTCTCAGCGAACTAGTTTCAACATTTTGTTCTCCATGAATGTTTCGGTAGAAATGCGTTGAACGCAGATATAGCACCCGCGTATGTAGCTGGTCTTTGAACTTACGGGGGTGGCGGAAAGTAGTGTGTTGCTACGCACCAGATATTTTTCTTATAAACTCCGCTTAAATGTTATTCGAATCTTCAAAGTCAAGTACCTATAGGATGCTATACGAACGCGCATTAGTTGTATAGGGACTACTCCCCGAATTCCGGAATTTCGTCCACCGCCGTTTCACTTACTATTATTTCTTGAAGTTGTACCTAATAACCCAAGAAAAGTGAGTGGTTGCCGTCCCAAAAAATGGTTTTACGGCCTCATGGATCATCCGTGTACCAATTGTTCAATAATGGGCAGGGTATGAGTAGGAGCAGCACGATAAATTCTGACACCACGTTCTGCCACTGTGCAGTGGTGTTTTACCACGTTCAAATTAATTTAGTGAATAATAAATGTAATTAGTGCTAAGGAAAGTTGTGTGATCCGGCGCTCCTGATATTTTTACGTGAAATGTCTTTCCGCGAATCGTTATTGATGAATAATTAATGTAATCAACAGTTCTTGCCGAAAAAGGTCGACAGGATTTCTTACTGCGCATACTGTGGGATAAGGGCGTGAGTTCGTTTCCCTCGCGACTGCCTGCGCCTGCAATGATCCAAAGATGGAACCGCCAGACGCCCGCACAGTCGATCCGAGCAACTGACTACATTTCGTTGACGCTATTAAGGTGGCAAACGCTGTTTCCAATTTCCGCTCGCTGCATCTCTTCATTTCCTTTACGGGCGAACGAGAATTTCGACGGAACGCCCTCAACTTGGAGATCAAATCCTATTCGTCCCACCGGAAAAACGGGCAGCACCCCGAAAACCGTGTCACTCGTAATTCTGTCAACGGTCCCGTGAGGCGTTCAATAGCTCCCCCCCCCCCCCCCGCATCCATTTGTCCAACACCATTTAGCGAGGGATAGCGCCGCTTTCCTTATTTCTGGAACCCGTTCCAAGCTTTCGATGTGTAGTCTCACGATTTCTTTTACGTTCGGCTTCACTCCACGCGCCAGAGTTTTTTTCTCGTCGTTAACTCAACAGTTACTCGTTTTATGCTTACGCTGATTTGATAAATGAGTTTATTTTGCGTTTGATTCTGACGGTGAGGTTCACGTTGACTGTTTTCGCAGTTACGTTTATTCAGCGCTGGAGTTGAGTGGACGAAGCAGATCTCGTTAATGAAGAGAAGAGCGAAATTTATCCTATTAGTGTGGAAGTACAGATAATGTTAGCACAAGTAGAAACGAGAATCAGGTCTGTATCGCACACTTCGTACTGTAACTGAAAAATAACGTGGCTCCGTCATACGCGCATCGAGAAAACCACGACTGCATTTTCCCTTTCATCCCTCGTTCTATCGACGTCCTGAAACAAGAGGCCTCCATATTTCTTTTCGGTCAAAAAACTGCTTGATGTTGCAATCACTCAATTTTTCGCCCATTCCATTGTCAAAAGGGAAAATACGGAGATGGAGCAATGATTGCCACGGCTGTCACGACAACCGCTACATTAAAAAACACTTCTCTGGCCATATCGAGCTCGTTCAGATAGTTTCAGCCTTTACAGCACGACGTTTTCAGGCTCAATTCGCCACTTAACTTAATCAACGTCCAGGAACCGCGTAAACTATCGAGAGGGGTCTTCAAGTCTGCCATAAGTTCTTTTTCGTTGGGTCGAACCATCGTAATTCGCTACCAGCTCGAGTTTTAGTTACCGCGTTGGTCTGTTGTATAAGATTGTACATATTAGGTATCTCTTCCGATTACCACCGCCTTCCAACTGATCTTTTACGGTAGACAATTGATGAATATGAGTACTAGGGTGGTACATGGCACCCTCCGGCAACTCCTAGGCAAACGGTGGCAATTGCTTAGCTGCTGAGTGTGTGTGGAAATATCTGGTGCGTAGCAACACACAACTTTCCTTAGCTCTACGTCAATTCACTTTGTACATGGCTAATTCTATTTAATCGATTCATTTATCACTCAGTTCCTTTGAACTTGGTCAAACAACACGTCACAGCAGCAGGAAGCGGTAGCGCCTACAGTTCTGGAATTTATTGTGCTGCCCATGCTCATCGGAGGACCATTATTGAGCAATTGGTATATAGATAATTATTGAGGCTGTAAACACAAATTTTTTGAAGAAGGATAGTAATTACTTTTGCAGAGTTATTGGGTAAAAACCTTTAGAACTGGCAGTAAGCGAAACGGCGGTAGATGAAATTCAGGAATTTCTGAAGTGAGCCCCGTGTATCTCATGAGCGTTTTTAAACACTCACCCTATAGGTATTGGATTGGAATATAACACGACTTTTTTTTAACATTCTAGTAACATTCCAGCGGAGTTCAAAGGAAAAAACCGCGGCAAAAACGCTTTTCGTCGAAAATTATGATAATTTATTGTGCTGCTCTCGTCATTTTCCCACAAATGGGAATTTTATGGTATAATTATCTTATTAAGAGGTATCTGTATAAAAAATTTAGTCAAAATCGTTACAGCCGTTTTTGAGAAAAAAATTGGTGTTTTGATCACTATGATAACTATAGTCAACTTTCGGTGGATTTTGCCCATACCCTTATTTTGGCGTCCCATGGTAACCCGTAGGGTAGACATCAAGTTTCCGCTGATTTGGTACGGTGGTTTTCTCTAAAAATCGTTCACAGACACACACAGACCATTTTCCCAAATAGTGTTTTTCGGACTCAGGAGGGTCTGAAACGTAAAGATCTGGAGAAAACTCAAATTTTTTTTGTTTCAGCCGATTACATAACTTTCCTCTCTACTTTGTAGAGCCAAGGAAAGTAAAAATGGAGAGCTTTTCCGTGAACGTCTTTCAAGATGTTGGGTCGAGCCGGACCACAGAACGAGCCAGTTCCTCACGGGAAATTGTGACTTCAGGGCGCCACTCCACTTGTTTTCTCCCATAGACCCTTGACTGCGCTTCTTGCTCCACAACAGTACCTGTCGGTCGTTGGATGTGCTGTCAGACCTCCCAACTCTAAGGCTGTTTCGTTTAGTCTGCCCCTCCAGTGAATAACTAGAGCAATCCTCTACCGGGAAGCTGGCTGGGTTGTTCTGTTTGCCGTACCTCGACAGAGCTAGTGCTTGGACTTCAGCGTGTTGACATGTCCGCAACCTACACGATTTATCATAAAGGAGCGGTGTAACTTTCTATACGGATCACAAGATTCCTATTTAAGGACGCAGGGTGCGTGGGTGAGAAACAGAGCAGTAGTCACTGCTAGAATTATATCGTTGGTAGTTTTTAGCAGATGTTGTAGTTCATTAGTATCCTCCGCCAGACATTTGATGAGACCACTTTCGGAAGTAATGAATTGATTGACGTTGCATTTAACGTGGCCATCACTGGAAAGTGGTCGGAACTATACTCATGCACATTCTCAGCGGGAAGAGGCATTTAGAGGCGTGTTGGTGTGCTTAACAATCAGTTGTTAGGGTATTTAGTTAGGGCTTCTCCTGAAATCAGGACTGAACATCGAGATTAAGGTTTTAGGCTGACGAGTTTTCTGGGCTGGAGTTCTGGACGAGGAGGAGGAGGGGGAGCATTAGAGAGAGCTGAGTATTGACCGCAGAAGGTGGAGGTTGAGAAGTTGCGTTTTTTTTTTTGTTTTTGTAGGGTAAAGTTCCAACCCTTTCTGCCCCGCCATGCCACTCTCACCCTCTGCACCCCAAACCACCGCCCTCACTTAACCCTGACTCTCTACCATTCGCTCCTTCAAACCTCCCCCTCCGCCCATCCCGCACGAGTCCTATCGCCCTTTACCCTCCTTTACAGTTCTCGCCCTACCCCCCATCGCCTCCTCCACCACACCCTCGACTTCCCCGGCCCTCACACACACACACGCACCACCATTTGCTCCTTCATCTGAATCCACCGTCCCCAGCCTCCTTCCGCTGCCCCTTCGTCCTTTTCAGGGCTCTCGTCGAGTTAACCCTCTTCAGCCTCGTCCCTCTCACACTCCTACCGACTGACCATCTCACAGAACTCACAACAACCTTCCTCATGGATTCAGTGGAGGGTCGCTCTTAAAGAGCAGCCCGAGAGACTCAGCCCGTCGTGTAGTTTGTGAGTGAGGGTGTTCGAGATATTGTGTGTTGTTATGGTGAGGGGGGTTTGCGTGGGGTTGATGATGAGACGGGAGGAAGGGAAATGAGGATGAGGATCCTTCTACCACCGCCACTACCACTCATGACCACCAAGCTTAAACCCTTACACTCACTCACAAACACAGCCACCTAAACCCCCCCCCCCCTCCTCCGCTCACCCGCACACTCACCTACCTCACCAGCATCCACAAAACGACGCCTGGCCACCTCCTATCAGACGCCCCCTCCTCACGAAAGTTACCCCTTCGCTCAAGCTCTGCCGCCACCGGATCTTCATCGCCAAGATCAATACAGTTTTAAGGCAAAGCGCCATTTTAGCTCTTTCTCTGCAGCGAATTCGAGTTTTCCACCTCAGACCTACGGATATCTATTTAACATGAGGATTGCCCTCCTCGATCAAGTGGAGGGTTCTACGCACCATTCGTTCCTTAGGAGGAAATCGATCTTGATCTGAGCAAGAAGCGACCAAAATACGAATTTGCACTACGTCACTTCTTCACTATATGCTATATCAAGACGTAGCACAGTAACGGATGCATCACCAACGACAGTCGTCACGTAAATCGAGTTGATCATTGGAGGCTTTGTCGGAGGCTACATCGCCGTCTTCACTAGGTGGGTGTTGGGTGCAAGAATGGGGGAGCTGAGGATCGCAACGAAACTGAAACTCGGTGAGCGGGAGGAGGACTGTATTATACGTGCGCACGGAATTGAGTAGAATTGAAATTGAGGTGAGATGGAGTACAACTGGGCGACACAAGGGCAGTACTCGGAACACGTGAACTGGTGCGGGCGATCGTGTGAGAAAGTAAGAAGTTACTGGGGTGGTTGTTGGAAGCAGAATGATTTTGGAAGAGCTCTGTCATCGATAGGGAAATGAAATTGCGAGAAAGAAATAAAGAAAGGGGAAAACCTAGAAAAGGGGGCTGGGGCTGGCCCGCAGCTAAGGGATTCCCGCAGGTGAGGGTCAGGTATTGAAATGGTTGGAGACAATTAGGTGGTCGGAGACAATGACGCGGGGAAGTCCGAGGTCAAAGACTAGGACCACTTCTTCGGTGAGAAGGGGGTCCATCGAATGCTCCTGGCTTTGCAGGATGTGAGGCTGACACGGGAGGGTGGTGGACTGAGATGGAAGGACACAGCAACTTCCAGACCAACCTGCCGAAGATGGGGCAAAAGCGGAAGTTCTTCTTCAGGTACGAATGGGGCACTAAGGACAGTACAGATCGTACTTCCTTCATATGCCCCAGAATTAGGGACACTCCAGTCATACTGCATTCTCAACACGATCTTGGACTATGAGGACAGTTGCAGAAGCATGGAAGGGAGTATTTGCTGCCTAGTGGCCCCATGAATTTACTACTGAGTATTGTGAACCAACCTGGAACCGTTTAGCACACTGCATCAGGTTGCACCTCGCGCCTCTCTGCGATGGCAGCTCATATTTCTTGTCCTCTTTGCCCTCACGAGAATCTGACAGCGCGCCCCCATTCCCATACTGCCGAGCAGTTAGGAAGGTTCAAGAGTGTTCTTTCCTACATGTCTTCATTGTTCGTTCTTGCGATACTGACCCTGGATTCACTTTTCGTGAAGCACTACCAGTTTTCATCAGAACTCAACGTGGTACAAACGAATGACTCTGATGTGAGGCGTATACCACCACCACTACTCTCCAAATCATTACTGTGAGGACCTGGGTAAGGAAGGCATCCACCTAACTGTGGCGTCACCCAAGCCATGGAGCAAGTGCTGGAATCACCTGCTTGGTCTACCGTTCCTTCGATACCATGTTTCTCAACGTTTGATAAAATAGAATAGTTTACAATCACGCTGTGCAATTGAATAATAAACCGTTGTGTAAGAATTTGAGGCGTTTTTGAGAAGAAAATATTAAGTTGTTTGATCACTATGATATATATAATCTTCTGACTGTAGTCCCAGTAATGGGATGTGCACCGCGGCCAGATGACCTATTGTGCCAGTCCTAGTGTCTTACAGGTGGTCTATGCCTAGCTTACTGTGGAAAACCAGGTAGTTCCTGAAGGAGTCCTCGTTGGTATCCATCCTGGGAGAAGTGGTGCCAAAGACCAAAAATCGCTCCCTCTGAAGTCTCCGGCACTGGGCCAGGACATGGTAGGCAGTTTCTTCATCCGTGCCACACCACCTGCATAGAAGGGTTTCGGCTATACCTATAACATACATGTGTTTGTTCATTCTGCAGTGCCCTGTTATGATCCCAACAACCTGCCTTAAGTCCTTCCTCTCCATCCTCAGAAGGGTGTTTCTTGTCTCACTTGTTTGCTCTGAGACAAATCGTTTGGAGTGTTTTACTCCTGCAGCGTTCCAGATTGTCTGATGCAGTCTTCTGGTATGTTCTCTCACAGTCCTTTTAACTAGTGACAGAGAAATCCCGCAATGGGGCGGTGGCCCAATAGGTACTGTGGACGAACCACGTCTGGCCAGATGGTCCGCCCTCATTTCCAATGATCCCACTATGTCCTGGAATCCAATACACGTTAACTCTATTCTCACTTGCTAGGGAGTTGAGCCACATCCTGCACTCTCGCTCCAGTTTTGACGTCGTGCAGTAGTTCAATAGTGCTTTACACGACGCTTGACTATCGGTCAATATATTGGTAGTTCTATTGCTATAGCCTTTCTCATGCATTTGGATTGCCCCAGCAATAATAGCATAAATATCTGCTTGAAAAACTGATGGAGTGGAGCCTAGGGCAATATATGTCCCACTCCGTCCAAAGCCACTTATCCACACCCCGGATCCTGTCCCCTCTGGGGTCTTCGATCCATCTGTGTAGATGTTGACGCCACTGGGAGGCCGAAACTGGCGGCTCTCGCTGTTCCATGGACCTCCCAATAACTGAACATTATATTTCCTCTCGAGCTCATACATGGGCACAATTGCGTCTGTGATCATGCTGAGCTCCTTGAAGGTCTCCAAGTCCCTAAATATAGCCAGGTTCCATTAGTCGCCTGAGGCACCTTAGCTACTCCGAGCTTAGTGAGTCTGTAAGCCACCTTCATCGCCTCATCACTATGATAACTATGGTTAGTTCAGAGTGGATTTCACTCATACCCTTATTTTGGCGTCCCCAAAACACTTTTACAACGTCTTTTAGAATTATTACGATTCAAAATCAAAAATTCTCCGATACCTAGCAAGACGTAAATATAATAATAAAGCTGCCCAAATTTCGCTTTTGGCTAAATTTGCGGGAGAACGGGTGAACTGATTGAGATGGTGTTTTTTTTTTTGTTCGTTCTTTATTGACAACGCGATTTCGGTCGTTGCGATGGGGGCGGGGGGGGGGGATTTTAAGTTTTTCGCATTTTTCTCAAACACGGCCGTAACGATTTTGATTAAACCCTCAAGTCATTATCTACAAAGCTAGCACCTAACGTTAGTTCTCCATAAACATCTCAATGAAAATTCCGTGTACGGAGGTGTCTGTTCAAAAATAACGGCGAATTTTGAGACAGCCGCGTACGTCTAATGATCAAAATTTGTTTGTTATGTTGGTACACGTTTATTACAAATTAGCATTATTATCCATTTAGGATAAGGAGTGTGTTTTTGACAACTGAAAGGTTAGTCACGTTTTCGTATGTTCTTCGATGTACTTTCCTTGGCTCTACGAAGTAGAAAGGAAAGTTATGTAATCGGCTGACAAAAAAATTTTGAGTTCTCTTCAGATCTTTACGTTTCAGACCCTCCTGAGTCCGAAAAACACTATTTGGGAAAATGGTATGTGTGTCTGTAACGATTTTTAGAGAGAACCACCGTACCAAATCCACTCAAACTTGATATCTCGCCCACAAGTTACCATGGAACGCCAAAATAAGGGTTTGAACAAAATCCACCGAAAGTAAACTATAGTTATCATAGTGATCAAAACACCAAATTTTTTTTCTCAAAAACGGCTCGAACGATTTTGATTAAATTTTTTATATTGATAGCTCTCAATAAGACAACTCTTCCATAAAATTCCCATCTATGGGAAAATGACGAGAGCAGCACAATAAATTACCAAAACGTTCGACGTAATCGATTTTAGAGTGGTTTTTAGAGAAAACGACCGAGCCAAATCGCCTCAAATTTGATCTCCAGCCTACAGGTCACCATGGGACGCCAAAATAAGGGTATGAACAAAATCCACCGTAAATTAACTATAGTTAGCATAATGATTAAAACACCAAATTTTTTTCTCCAAAACGGCTCTAAGTATTTTGGTTAACTTTTTTACATTGATATCTTTTGATAAGGAAATTATACCATAAAATTCCCATTCGTAGGAAAATGACGAGGGCAGCACAATAAATTATCAAAATTTTCGACGAAAAGCGTGTTTATAGCGTTTTTTTTTCTTACAAAATCCGCTGGAATGTTGGTAGAATGTTACAGAAAATTAGAATTGTAGTCCAATCCAATACCTAAAGGGTCAGTGTTTAAAAACGCTCATGAGATACATGGGGCTCACTCCAGAAATTCCTGAATTTCAACTACTGCCGTTTCGCTTACTACCAGTTCTAAACGTTTTTACCCAATAACTCTGCAAAAGTGATTACTATCCTTCTTCGAAAAATTTGTGTTTGCAGCCTCATTAATTATCTGTGTACCAATTGTTCAATATTGGTCCTGCAATGAGTACGAGCAGCACAATAAATGCCGGAACTGTAAGCGCTACCGCTTCCTGCTGCCGTAAAGCGTTGTTTGACCAAGTTCAAATTAACTGAGTGATAAATGAATTCATTAAATAGAATTAGCCATGTACCCGAGTGAATTGACGTAGAGCTAAGGAAAGTTGTGTGTTGCAACGCACCAGATATTTTTCCTAACTACACAGACAGCAAAAATTGACCACAGGAGAACATCCTCCATGGCGATATCACACAAAACTGAGCGAAAAGTCTGTATCGTCTGGACACTACAAGTCGTTACGTTTTCATTCCGCCTTGTCCATCAGCAAGTCTGCGCAAACTTAAGTCGTGGTGGACCGGCCTTCAGAAAGGGCTATGTCCATGGCTGACTGTTGACACTGACACAGATGTTCTCACCTTTTCCATTTTACCCGAACGTCAAGCAGCAAGTCGCATCTCGTAAAAGTGGTCACTAAATGGTTTGTTTGCACATTGCATTGAGGACAGTAATCGTGGGGGACTATTAATAGGTGTTAAATAGGGTACCGTTTAAATGTCACTTCTTGATACAAAAACTTGCTACTGAATAATCATTGGACAATTATAATCTACTCATCAATATCTCTCTCATGAGCGTCCTGGAGTTGCAACTACGTCAACGAGCGAAGAAAACTTCGAAAGACTGATGATCGTCGAATCACTATTAGGGAGGATTGCAGAGGATGATAGCATATCAATCGGCTCATGCCACACCATTTTCTCGGATGTATTGGGTATTAAACGTGTGACAGTTTTTACCGAAATTGATCAATTTTCAACAAAAGCAACGTCACATTAGTATAGCTCAGGAGTTGTTGAACGATGACAATGACGATCCAGATCAACTCAAAAGTATCAGAACTGGTGACGAAACGTGGGAATATGGTTACGACGTCGAAACCACAGCCCAATCAGCGGACAGAAGAGCCAAGACCGAATGAAGCGCGCCAAGTTCGATCAAATTTGAAGGTTTTGCTAACTTCGATTACAATTGGCGTGCTGCATCGTGCGTTCTTGCTAACAGGTAGTAAGGAACACTACAAGGAAGTTATTCAACGTTTGGGTGAAGCAAGAACCGTTAACGATTGGAATTAGGAAAAAACAAATCCTGGATTCTGCATCACGATAATGCACCAGCTCACACACAATTGTTCGTGAGTTTTTATGCCTAAAACAAACACCGTAAAACTGAAAAGACCAATGAAAGGTAGACGTTTTGCCACAATTGATGAGATTAAGTCTGAATCGGAGAACGACCTGATGGTCATACGCGCCTCCAGGATCGGAGGAAGCGTTAGCACAAATAATTCGAGGGGCTTACTTAGGGCCGGTTTATCAATTCTTTAGTTAAAACGTTGATTAGGTAGCGATCTGTTAACGATAATCATGGAGTGAAAAAATTCTCGAGCTCGGATCGTGTTTATCAATCGGCAATTGACTAATAGTTAGCTAGCGAGAGTTTTAACGCAGGGAAAAAGGGCTGCCACCATGCTCAAACGAGAATCCCTCGAACGAAGAGGCGACTTGGCGAGTTTTCCTCCAAAACAATGAGTTGGAGAGTTGGTACCATTGGGCCACCTTCATTTGCCGTCTGTCGATTTCATTATTTGACATTGTCACTCGAATACCCAAAATATCAGTTGCAGAATTGTTGAATAATATATTTGTGATCTTACTTGATACTTTTCTCTTTTTTTCCTATTCTTTTCTTATCTTCTTACTTCTCATTCTTTTCTTACTCCTCTACTTCTCGTGTAGCTCATTTTTCGTATTGTGATTATTTTTGTTAAGTGTTTGTCGTGATTTTTCCCGTCGATTTTATAACTTTCCGTCGTGAGTGGGGCAAGCATAAGTAAAAAAATGTTCCTTCAGAAAACGTCACGTGTATTATTCAAAATTAATCATACACCAAGCAACTTTAAAAAATTTGAAAAACGATACATGATGCTTCTCAACACCAAATGTGCGGTGTGTTTCACTCAAATTGACATTTTCACGTGTGTACAGTCGATAACACCAGTGGCCAGTGCCATTCTAGCCCAGTGGTAAAACGCTTTTGGGCTTTTGAGATTTTCTTCTCCGAATATCGCCTTTAAGAAAGTAGGGGCAAATGAACAGTGGTCTGGGAAACTAGTTTCACAATGAGGGAGCCAGGAGTTTTACTAACGCCACAAAAGTCGCCTACAGCTATTAGCATCGAACCTGCAAAGAGAAAACAAAAATGGTTATTTACGTGCTCTACTACCACATAATTCTAAAATGTATACGAATAATCGCATAGAATTGTAATGGCCATTTTCTTTATACAGCCTCATTAAAGTAGGATGAGAGCAGCGTGATTGGCAACAAAGACAATTTGATTGAGTTTTCTTCAGATATTTACGTTTCAAACTTTTTCAAAGCCCCCATTTCAGAACATGGTGTGTGCGATTGTGGACACGATTGAGAGAGAATGACTGAAGCCTGTCAACTCACGCTTGATATTCACGAACCACACCCACATTAGACGGGTACACAAAATTATAGTTTTCATTGTGGTCAAAACGCATAATTATCACCGCCATCGTTCACGTCAAATTCGTGTTGGGAATCCAATAAGGTATGAAATAGAATTTCAATCATAATCAGCAACAACCAAATTACGGCATTCAAACAGCTAATTCCAAAAGAATCAAAACAACTTCCCACAACATAATCGTCTTGGCATAGTGTCGTCAAACGTTACTCATTATTGGTTACTCAAACAATGACATAACGTAATTAGGTATAACTATAGATTCCTCGACGTTCTTCTTTATCAGTTTATACGTACACATTGTGAACACCATTGCACTATGCTGCATTATTAGTGCATTGCGCTGAACGTAAGAGAGGACTAGAGAACTCGTGATTACTCGAACCCAGACATTTGGACTAATAGAATTGAAACGTAAACATTCGATGAAAGCTCTTAATTACTTTTCGAACTTGATGTAAGTTATATCATGCACATAAGTAACGTGGTAGGTCGATAAAATATTAGGTCTGTACTTACCGAGACCGTAGAACCTGAGCGTTAAGAACAGTTTCGTCATAGGCGTAATTGCGTTTGCTTTTCGATTCTATTCGCGTTCGAATTAGCGAAAGTACAAACACCGTTGTTTCTTTCGACAACCGGAACCTAGAATGAAAATCTACGTCGTCGAGTGTGTCAAAATATTCGATTCTCGGACGGACCAGGTACGGCCTTCTCTCCCACTCAAGAAACGCGTATACCTCTTCGTCGGAGAAATCAGAGTCAGACAGATCGTAGTCGAACTCCATTGTTAATAAAATTATTTAAAATTTATGTGACGAAAACCCAATAGAAAAGAATATCGCGAAAGCGCAAACGAAAACAGAACGAGGCTAGCGAAACACAACCGAAAATGGCTGCCGATAACGGTTCGTTATCCGATAACTAACGAACGAAGAGACGAGTTAAAACATAACTAACAGCTAGCGCTAACGCGGTGTCAAAGTGAGTTGATGAACGCGTCTTCGGGAATTAACGAACGATTTCGCTTAGTCAACCTTTAGTCAAGCTAGCAAATGACATTGATAAACCGGCCCTTAGATTGATGAATAATTTTCGAAAAAATTCGAAATTCACGCTTTCTTTTGAACAGGCATTCAAATTTGGAATTGCCACATAGAAGCGTTACTATTGGAGGTTGGACGATATTTCGTCAGATGGAGCCGCACTTTTTGGATGAACGGGGAAGACGATTTTCAACTAACTGACAGGATGTCTTCATATAATTAATACGTATTTATTGCTCTTCATAAATGCTCCTCTGACAGTCCATTGAACTGAGATAAAAACCAAAATGTGTCAAAAAAGTCTTTTGGGCACATTTGTAGTTTTCTGAGTAACTACTTCACCGGATTTGATAAATCTTGCGGTGTCTTGTAGCAACCTATACCACACACACACACGTGAGGAAGGGCTTACAGCGGGAATCGGCGGTGATGTGGGCAGCTCAGATGATCGTAGGGAGGACGTGGGGGCTATGGCGTTGGATGATCCAGTGGATGTACACTGCGGTTGTTAGTCCCGTAGTCACTTATGGAGCTCAGGTCTGGTGGATAATGTACCGTGCAGATGCAGATGAATAAACTGCAACGTAGGGCGTGCCTGTCCGTGACGGGCTGTATAAGAACATGCCCTATGGCTGTACTGGAGGTTTTTCTTGATTTAGCTCCACTTCACATACGTGTTAAAAGGATGGCGTTCTTTCAGGCTGTGCGTATGTTTGAGTTGGGTCTGATCATGCGGGGGAGGAGAGGTTACTGCCACTTGATCCTTGACAGGGTGAAGGTGGAGGAGCCTGCGTCGCATGTGGGAGACTCAATGCCCGCGAGGTTAACTTCGTGCTACCCTTTCGGATACTCATCCTGGTGGGAGGGTTCAAATTTCCTGGGGCCCTGGTATATAACACTGATGGCTAGGTGCAAGGTGGCCTGGCAGGGGCAGACATCTTGTGGCTGAGGATTAGAGCTGTGATCTCGTTGGGGTCGCTGGGCACAGTGTTCCAGGCAGAGGTGTCTGCAGAGAAAGTCTGTGTGCAGTGGTGGACAGTCCGACCACTCTCAAAGCCTTAGCCTCGTATTGCCTTACGCAGCAGCAGGTATGGAAGTGCCTGACTGGGTTGAAGGCCCAGGGCCGAAGAAACAGTGTAACACTGTGTTGGGTGCTGGGTCATCAGTGGATTGAGGGAAATGAGCCAATGGGCTGATGGGTTGGCGAAGAAGGGATCAGCGCGAATCCCTGTTGCCCCTGAGCCCGTTTTTGGGACCACTAGGAGCAGCCTACGAAGGGAGGTAGGCAAATGGGAGGATAGGTGCTGGGCTGCCTATTGACAGGCAGTGCCCAGCCTTAAACAGTCAAAACTCCTCATCCAACTTTCCAGAGGATGATATGTGGTCTGTTTACAGGTCACTGTCCACTGAGGCTTCACTTTACAAACATTGGCAAGTGCGAGGTACAGGAATGCAGGTTCTGCGAGGAAGGGCTAGAGACATACTCGCGGCATCACGCCGTTGTGTGTTTGGGAGGACCATTCTACAGCCACATGGGGTGCTGGGGGGGGATACGCGGATGCCCTCCGCTTTGTGCGGGAGTGGTGGGGACATCTTGACACGTCACACCAAGGGAGGCCAGTGCCTTGGTGTCTGGTGGTTGAGCAGGGGGGTCATGAGATGAGGCTGAAGTGAGGGTTTCTCCAGCATCCACCTATACCCGCATTGTAATCTCCGCAATTCCTTATGTATCTATCTGTTGAGCGGAAATATGAGCTATGACAGCTCGAAAAACGAGATGTGTCAAATACCAAATAATCGTTTTTCAATTTTTCTCAAAAACGGCTGAAACGATATCGGCCAATGTTTCAGTAGAAATGCGTTGAACGCGGCAAGTCGTCGAATTAACGGGGGTTGCGGAAAGTTATATGTTACTGCGCACCAGATATTTCCATTTTGAATTTATTAAGTTTTACTTATTCCCGATTCGCAGGTTCATCCCCATAATTTATTAATTTTATTATTCCCCCTTTTGCATTAAATATAACACGTTTAGGTCACAATCATGTTGTGCAAGAGAATAATAAATCGGTGTGTAATATTTTGCAGCGTTTTCCGGTTTTCATTATTATTTTTTCCGAATAAAATAAATTATGCCTTTTGAACCTTATTGAAAATATATCTCAATATATCTGTGGATGAGTAGCTGCAATGATAGTCTTGTGAACCTTTCAACATGTGACTTTAAAGCACTGCGCTATTTCCACCTCCATCACACTTCCCTCAACATCCAACCTTTGATTTCAGTTGTTCCGCCTTCGAACGAGTTAACATACCGGCGTTTCTTGGCGGCGAGCGAAGATAAAACGAGTTTTGAGTCGCGAGGCAAAACGTTTACTTGACGTCTTTGAAAAGAAACGAGGCTCCGATTAAAGTTTCAACCTGTCGCTATCGACAGCCCTCGGAGATGTGGAGTCCATAAAAAGAGGAAACTCGGCTTTTTTTTTCCCCCCTCGCCTTGAACCGATAAAAATTTCCCTCTCGCCTGACGAGATAAAAGACGGCGGATGGTGTTTTGGTTCGGCGGATGGCGAAGAGGAAGGTTTTAAAGGGAGGACGTTGGTTGGAAACGAGGCGCCGAGCCGCGTTAACGAGGAATTGGATTACAATATCAGCCGCCGCTGTATTTCAATATCTTGATCGCCGCTCAGACGAGTCTTCGTGAAAACGAGTTTAAAATGAAGGAACCACCATTTCTGGAAGATCGAATCATGTTTATTCGATAGTGAGCTCTGTTTCCGAGCCAAGCGACGCTTTCTCTGAACTTTATTTATTTATTTTCAAGTTTTATGGCAGTCGTCACATTCCAAAGTCCTTTTCATAGCTAAAGGACTTTGAAATTGTGCGACCCATCACGATTTTATACATTCTAGCTACTAATCTAACAAGTTTTTTATTCAGTTCAACGTGAAAACTGGTGGTCCTTACAGTTCCGAATTTTATTGTGCTGCTTTTACTTGTGCCACGACCAGTTTTTCGCAACCATTGCACACGTAATTCGTAAGACGCACGATTTTTTACTTTCCTTGGCTCTACGAAGTAGAAAGGAAAGTTATGTAATCGGCTGAAAAAAAAATTTTGAGTTTTCTTCAGATCTTTACGTTTCAGACCCTCCTCAGTCCGAAAAACACTATTTGGGAAAATGGTCTGTGTGTATGTCAGTCAGTCTGTGTGTGTGTCTGTCAGTCTGTGTGTATGTGAACGATTTTTAGAGAAAACCACCGCACCAAATCAGCTCAAACTTTATATCTCGCCCGCAGACCTTCATGGGACGTTAAAATGAGGGTTTGGACAAAATCCACCGAAAGTTAACTATAGTTATCATAGTGATCAAAACACCAAATATTTTTTTAATCAAAAACGGCTATAACGATTTTGATCAAATTTTTTGTATTGATAGCTCCCAATATGGCAGTTATACCATAAAATTCCCATTCTTGGGAAAATGACGAGAGCAGCACAATAAATTACCAAAACTTTCGACGAAATCGATTTTAGCGCGGTTTTTAGGGAAAACAACCGTACCAAATCAGCTGAAACTTCTTGCCTACAGGTTACCATTGGACGCAAAAAAAATGTATGGGCAAAATCCACCGAAAGTTAACTATAGTTATCATAGTGATCAAAACACCAAATTTTTTTCTCAAAAACGGCTCTAACGATTTTGATTAAATTTTTTGTATTGATAGCTCCCAATATGGCAATGACACCATTAAATTCCCATTCGTGGGAAAATGACGAGAGCAGCACAATAAATTATCAAAATTTTCGACGAAAAGCGTTTTTGCAGCGGTTTTTTCCTTTTAAACTCCGCTGGAATGTTGAAAAAATATCGTGTCACAGTCCAATCCAATACCAATAGGGTGAGTGTTTAAAAACGCTCATGAGATACATGGGGCTCACTCCAGAAATTCCTGAATTTCAACTACCGCCGTTTTGCTTAATACCAGTTCTAAAGGTTTTTACCCAATAACTCTGCAAAAGTAATTACTATCCTTCTTCAAAAAATGTGTGTTTACAGCCCCATTAATTCTCTGTGTACCAATTGTTCAATAATGGTCCTGTAATGAGTACGAGCAGCACAATAAATTCCGGAACTGTAAGCGCTACCGCTTTCTGCTGCCGTAAAGCGTTGTTTGACCAAGTTCAAAGGAACTGAGTGATAAATGAATCGATTAAATAGAATTAGCCATGTACAACGTGAATTGTTGTAGAGCTAAGGAAAGTTGTGTGTTGCAACGCACCAGATATTTTTGGAGAGGATGGTGTTCGCCATATTGGAATTATCGGGTACGAATTGTATGAAATATTAGTCAATGATACTGTCTTAGAGACCTTGGTGATCCATAGCAGCGACTGTGTGTTTGCTACATCAGATAACGGGACAGTAGCCGATCACGCCTTGATAGATAGCCTTGTACATACGTATAATGTCACACGCACCCCAAGTGGGCTTACTAATCGCACTCAGTGAGGCAAAACTTGCGATGGTAGTGCCCTTGTGGGACTGTAGGTGTTGGCTGAAGCCCCGCCTCTCGCCTATAATGACTACTTTGTCGATTCGCCACTTACTTTTCCCTTTAAGAGAATTAACTTGGGGTTTTCTTCAGCCATCTGCAGCTTGGCTCGCCAGCGGTTGCATTTTCCAGTTTCTTGTTGGTGCTTTCTCCCCGCTTTAATAGCGTTGGATTAGGGTGAGCAAACCCCTAGTGTATTTATCCCTTGTCCCCTTATTGTCTTTAATCACGATCCGAGCTATCAAATTGACTTTATTACGTATTGTAAAAGGAATTCGATTCTTCCATTTCTATCTTCTACTAAATTCAAAGTGGGTCTTATTACGTTCCTAATTTCATTTCCTCGTTTTCTCTCCAAGAACGGTTTTTGGTTTATTTATAATGTAACGGGACGAAACAAACCCTTCGATTTAGCGGAGGCTCGTCCGGGGCATTTATGCTGACTGGGCACCTCAAATGCCCCGATTTGCTCGAGACTTCGCTGCCGTCAGTTGTAACTGAGCCGGTTCCGTCGTCGCTGTGTTGCCTGGGCTCGCGTTCCCTCCCACTCAGTTGCCTGTCTGTGGTGGTAAAACTTTTCCGAATGTAATTGAGAATAAAACTCTGTTCCCATTGCATTTGGCTTCTATCGTACTGCTTCCCGACTCACCTAGTGCTATATCGTCTCTCAATATTAATCCCCCCCGTAACAATAATTTAAGGTGAGTTTCTGGGTTTTGTCTGATTTATTTACATTGCGTCTACGCACCAACTTCCAATCGCACGTTGTGAACAGGCGAGTTTGAATACAAATTCCCTGAACACATTACGCGTTAAAAATGATGAAAAAAAATAAAATCTGATGGAAAAGTTAAGAAATAAATAAATTCGGGTTTTATATTTAGTCTCGTAGAAGCTCAGTAGGGCGACATTTATGAAAACACGTTTCAACACGATGACTTTCAAATAATCGAGGCTGTAACAAACGTCGCATGTCGCTAGAGGATGTTCCTTATCATTGTGCGGATCGTTTATTTTTCATCAAAGAGGCCGAAGGCGTTATAATTATTTTTATTGGTCCTTTTGTCGACTCCGAGGTAAGCCCCACTCCTTCAAAAAATTCGTTTTGGTTTATTATTCATTCTGAATAATAACCCTATGTTTTCAGTCACGAAACATTTTTTACAACCCCCCTCAAAATTTGATACTTTACGTTTCAAGACTTGGAGATTCCAAATTTGCAATGTCCGTCCGCCGTCCGGGCCGCTTTGTGCCTTTAATGTGGTCTAAAAAATTCGTTCTTTCGGACAAAAATCCAATTTAGTATCTAGTTGTGCCCGCCATCTCGGCAATCCGATCGGACGAAGCCCGTGGTTGTAATTGGCAAAAAATAGTTAAAAAAATTAACGAAACGCAGTACAACGCGGGAACTACAGCGGAAGTCAACGTTTCGTCGTTAGTACTCCCTCCCTCCCATCATATCAAACTCAATCACCCACCCGCTCGCCCTTTCGACTCTTTTTGCCCGATGGGGCACCAAGGCCATTTCCTCCACACACCCTTCCATCGCATCATAAACGCCTACAAACGTTTAGGGGCGCCTGGCGCCGGGGGAATATTTAGTTTCCATAGTTCCATTGTAGTCAGGTCATGTTTCGTATGGTTTATTAGTATTCGATGCTGAATTGAATGATATGGGGGGACCACTAACGCTAGGTCAAGCTGTTCATGAGAATAATAAACCATTGTGTAATAATTTGCAGGGTTTTTAAACTGAACCCAAGAATACAAATCTTTCTTTCCCCCTGCTTCCCCCTGTCGTCACACATCTGGAGGCACCTAGTCTGGGGCTACTACCTCCGGCGCTATATACTAGGTGGGGTGAATAACTTGAAAAAAAAGAGAAAAATAAATAAATTTGGAAGAAGAGTTACCCACCTCAACATCGACAGAGTCACTGGAAACCAAAGTTAACTTTTATTTATCATTTAAATTTGTGACAAATAAAAATTTATTCTTTCAATTTTTTAAGAAGGATGGCCACTCCAATGGAAGATTTTGGACGAAATTAAATTTATTTCTTTTTAGTGGAAACTTGGTGTAACGATTTCGAGTTACTTTCGCCCCGAGTTAGTCAAAGACCGTCCAAATTAAAATTGGTTCAGTGTTTTATTTTGTCACAACATGATGCTTGTTTCTCCATGGGAGGTACGAGGGCAAGTCCAATCCCCGGAACCCTCGTGGAGATAAAGCGTAGGCGCCGGTAGAACGCCTCTTGGCAACTCAGGCAACGGGGCCTGCCACCCCATTCAGGTTCTTAGGCTGCTCAAGGTGCAGCCATATAGAATGGGTACCACGGGGGTTTCAGCCTGCAGTCGGCAGCGTGGAGCCTTTAGGGCGTGGCGCTGTCGGTCGTGAAGCCATCGGATTGGCCTCGTGGTTTTCCGGGGGATCCCCCCCCCCCGTTGAGATGTTTGGTGCTGGCAGGAGAGGGGTGTAGGCTGGGAAGCTAGGTACCCTCTCCAACACCACAGGCATATGCCCAGAGCACACCTGCCATTGTCCCAACATGATGATGAAAAACTAATGCAAATTACCGAGTAAATTCCTATCCAATCATTGAATTCTGAATACGAAGCGTTCAATCTTATATTTTTTGTTATTAGGATGGAATTATGAACGAAACTGGTCTCAAGAGACTAATCGGAATATCAATAATCACTCTTATCTTAAGACAGTCAAGTGCTCATGTCAATTTGTGCTGAAACAACAGATTCCTCAGTATTTCGGTTCCCGTTGCGCGTGGTGATGAGACACCATGGTGTTTTTTTTTTCTCATTTTTGGGCGAGCGAAAGCATGCTCTGCATTTTGAGCACGATCCGTGATAAAGGGATATCGATAACCCGAATCGCGGATGAGAGGATTGAACTCCATTCCACGGGAACTCCAAGAAGCTCGAGGTTATTTTCATAAATAACGACAAAGCTTCTTTGAAATATTATCTCGGCTGTTGAAAGCTGCTCCAGTGGAACCTTCGCTTGTTATAGTCGTATAATCATCGTCCACAGCTCACTGCCCTCTTCCTCTTCACGACACAAAAGCCCGCGCTTTGAAGAAAAGGGAAAAATATTATAACTCGGACGCCCACTTTCAACTCTTTTAACAATATTTTCTTTCTCCTTTTTCTTTCTCTTCATGACTCCATCCCCCACCCCACAACCCACTTTCCCATTCTTTCTCATCCCTTCACTGCTCAACCCTCTTTTTTTTTCAACTGTGTGTGAAAGCAGACACTCGGTTGGCTACAAAGGCCTTCAGAACCAACCCTCATTTTTTTCCCCTCTACAGCTCCTACGAAAAAGTAGAGCTTGGAATTTATGACGCGACGTTTCTCTCTCTTGGGCTCTTTTTTTGCGCTCCCACTGACTCAGATACATCTGAGTTATATGCCGAGAGGTTTTCTTTGTTTCTGACCCAAATCTAGTGGAGGGGACAAAAGAACCTCTGAGTTATAAATAATATTTTACATTATTTTCGCCCTCATAAGTGCGAGCGGACCAGGAAACGGGCAAGATTTACCTCGACGCTCTCTTCCATTATTTCCATTATTTTACTTTACTTTCATCCGCGAAGAAGCGGCGGAGTGGGGGAGAGAAAAAGAAAGGTGGTGGGGAGGGGGATGAAAATAAAATGGACTGGAGGTGCGAAGAAGAGTGACGGAGGGGGGGGGAGTGGGATTCTGCGGGCTTCTCTTAAATTATGGGACCGAAAAATGGAGATCCCTTTCCGCCTCACTTATTACATTCCTTCGCCTAGCGACCACCGCAGCCCAACTTGTAAGGAACGTCCTGTGTAACAAAATCCGAAGCTTGGTTCGTGTGTTGGATCGATGATGTCTAACCCGAAGTTTTTGCGCGGTACTCTCCGACCAGGAGGTTCTTCGGATCGAGAAAATACCAGTCATAAAAACTCGCCGATATCCTAAATCTCGTCGATAAAACTACGAGAACGTTGGTAAATCCATACGCTATATGACGATATACACAACCTAAACGTCAGCAATATAACAACGAAATATCAGACGTATCGCACAAGTTTTTTTTAACTTCACGTAAATACATTGGTTTTCATTTCAGAAACCGGTATCGCATACAGTTTCCGGATTTTATTGTGCTGCTCGTGAGCATGCCCTGGCCGTTGTTGCGCAATTGGTGCACGGAGGATTGATAAGGCTGTAGGCGCGATATTTTCGAGATGGATGATAATCACTTCCAGAATTATCCGGAAAACACTTTAAGAAATGTGTGTGGAAGTTGCCATTCCGTAATTTCCGAAGTAGCCCCTGTATACCTTATGTACGTTATTAAACTGTCATCGTAGAGGCACTACCAATCGAATTGATTCCGTAATTCGAATAACATTTCATCGATGTTTATAAGGGAAAAACTGCGCTAAAATCGATGATCGTGTAAATGTTTGGCAATTTATTGTGCTGCTCTCGTCATCTTCCCACGGAAGAAAACTGTATGGTATTGTCGTGTTACTTTCTAACTGCCTATGCGAGAAACTTGATCAAAATGGTTACAGCCATTTTTGAGAAAAACAATTTAGTGTATAATAAGTATAAGTATAGGTATGTTTTTGGTCTCGCTCATACCTTTATTTTGGCGTCCTGTGGTGACCTGCGGGCTAGGTTTTCTTTCAACCGCGGTCACACACAGATCGTTTCCCCAAATAGCGTTTTTCAGACTAAAACATTCATCAATCATTTTACTTTCACCACTACATACCTTTTCTTCTCACTTCGTAGAGCCAAGTAAAAAGAATCAGGTGCGTAGCAACAAAAAACTTTCCGCAACTCTCTTGATTCGACAAGCTCCTGTCCTTTTTTTTGGATGCAGTAGGCCTCAAAGATCTGAAGAAAATCCAACTTTTTTTACACGATCACAATACTTTCCTCACCCTTTGGAAAACGGAAAGTAAAAAGTTCGATTGACCTGGTTCTTTTTCTTTTCGTAATTTTTCGTAGGCGCGAAAAAAGGTTATGGAGGATTACACTCACAGGATGTTTTCAAATAACTAATACTTACGTATCTTCTTCTTCTTCTTCTTCGACGTGCCATCTCCATCAATGAAGGTTGGATATCACAGTGGCAAATCCCTCTCTGTCTTCAGCGGCTCTGACGAGCTCCTCGAAGCTCATGCCAGTCCACCGACGTGCATTCCTCAGCCATGACATCTTCTTCCGTCCTAGGCCCCGCTTGCCCTCGATCTTTCCCTCGACGATGAGCTGTGCGTAACGGTATTTGTCGTTTCCCAGGATATGACCTAGGTATGCAGTTTTACGGACTTTTACAAGTTTGAATAGTTCTCGTGCTATTCCAATCCTGCGCAAGACTTCTTCGTTCGTGGTATGCGATGACCATGGTATTTTGAGTATTCTGCGATATGTCCACATCTCGAAAGCTTCCAGCCTGTTGATTGTTTGTGTTTTTAGGGTCCATGTTTCGACTCCGTACAAGAGAGCAGACCATACATAACATTTTGAGAGTCTTAAACGCAGGTCGAGACTAATTCGTGAGTCGCAGAGGAGCTTCCTGAGTCGTACAAAACAGTTTCTGGCTTGTTCTATTCTCGATCTAACTTCTATGTCTGGATCTAGTTTTTTGTCTATCCAGCATCCCAGGTATTGAAACTTGCCCACTTCTTCTAGTATCCTTCCATTTATTTGGATTGGTTGTGGGACATTTTTTGACTTTTTGATTATCATTACCTTGGTTTTCTTCACATTTAATTTCATACCAAACTCTTCGCAGGTATTGCTTACGCTGTTGAGGAGTCGCTGCAGACCTACAGCCGAGTCAGCGATCAAGACAGTATCGTCAGCGTATCTGATGATGTTTATGTTCACGCCATTAACCTTGACCCCCTTTGAGATATCTGCCAGAGATCTGACAAATATTAGCTCTGAGTAAAGATTGAACAGTAATGGGGACAAGACGCAGCCCTGCCTAACTCCCCTGCCAATCCCGATTTGCTCTGACATGGATGATTCTAGCGCTCTGGTTCCAATATTGGTTCCGTATCAGAGTAGTGTCCTTCTCGTCGAGGCCCACGCCGCGAAGCGACTCCATCAGCAGATCGTGTCTCACTCTATCAAAAGCTTTTTCGAAGTCTATAAAGCAGATGAAGATGTCTCGTTGTTGATCATAGCATTTTTGCGCCAGTAGCAGTAAGCTGAACAAAGCCTCTCTCGTGCCCATTCCGCTCCTGAAGCCAAACTGGTCATCTCCAACGTTCGCTTCGCATTTGCCAGAAATGGGATTATGAATTATTTTCAGTAGGACTTTTAACGCCTGGCTCATTAAGCTTATTAAACGAAAGTCTCCGCAATCTTTTGGATTTGTTTTTTTTTGGCAATGGTATGAAGATCGATTCTAACCAATCTTGAGGTATTCTGCCAGTTTCATAAATACGGTTATAGAGAGCGACAAGCAGGTCGATGTTTTCCTCGATTATTAGTTTTAAGATTTCGGGATATATTTCATCTGGCCCTGGGCTTTTGTTTGCCTTGAGTTGTTTTATCGCATATTCCACTTCGGATTTCAGAATACTTGGTCCCTCCCCATTAATGTCTGTTTGGTAGGACTCTGCTCTAGCGCTTTCAAACAGAGTCTTGATGAATTTTTCCCATACTTGTAGTTTTTCTTCTGTGTAGTCCAATAATTTTCCATCTGAGCCCAATATGTTGTGGACTGCAATTTTCCTGTTCGTCGCTGTAAATTCTTTCACCTTCTTATGTAGGTTAAAACGGTCATGGCGTCGCAGTAGTTCTTCTATTTCCGAACATTTACCCTCTATCCAGTTCTCCTTAGCACGTTTTATATCGGTGGGGATTATTCTGTTAAGATGCCTGTATTTATTCAGGCTGCCAGCAGCTTTGTATTCTCTCCGTGAGTCCATCAGATTTAAGATTTCCTCTGTCATCCATTCCCTCCTATTTCTTTTGGGAGTTGGTTTCAGATTTGCTTCAACAGTCCCATTCAAGATGTCTTTTATAGTTTTCCACGTGCTGTTCACATCAGTGATAAGGACTTATGTATCGTTCTCGATAAATGTTCCTCTGGCAGTCCACTGAACAGAGATAAAACTGAAAATGTGTCAAAAATAATGTTTTTCAACATTTTTGTAATTTCTCGATAACTGCGTCAGTGGATTTGATCAATCTTACAGAGCATATTCCAGCGTTCTATACGCACATTTCCTTCCCCGTAACTATATCTGTACCTATCCGTTGAAAGGAGATATGAGCCATGATAACTCGGAAAACGAGATTTGTAGAATACTAATTTTAGGTTTTCCCAACTTTCTCAAAAATGGCTGTAACAATTTCGATCAAACTCACACAGTACTCTTAACCAACTAGTTAAGAGATTTTTTTCTTTATGAATGTTCCTGTAGAAATGCGTTGAACGAAGGTATAGCGCCTGTACATGTAGCAGGTCGTCGAATTTACGGGTGTTGCGGAGAGTTAATATGTTTTTTGGCACAATTAGGGGAAGCAAGGCCATACGTAGCGTCGGGAGATGAGCTTGGTAGAGGTGGGAGCCAGGGCGGCTGAGCTCATGTAGAAAGTCGAAAATTTGTTGGCGCATGGTAGTGAGCACGCGCCAGCAGGGTCGGTCCGTGTTGGTGTCGCAGAAGAGTGCGGTTGAGGAGGGTATGCTGGCTCATTCTTGCTGCAGAGCTGAAGATAGTAGTAGTTCGGTGTCTTGTTCGTTGGCAGACGCTTGCTGAGTGGAGAGGCTGAGATGGAGCCTACCCGACTCTAGCGTTGGCGAAGATGTAGTCAGAACCACTGACGTGCCCTACATCTGTCAAGAATTGCGCGATGAAGGAGAGTTGGTTGAGGAGCTGCACCGGAGGCAACCGTGCTTGAGTCTAATCGAAGGCGAAAGTTAAATTATGCAGCTTTGGGCTTCTAGTATGTGCCAATAATGCTGGACGGCGAGCTAGACCGTGTGGAGTTCTTGATAGTACGCAGGCACCACTTGTTTTCTTCGAGCTGTTCTGTTCGTTTTTTGGAGAACAGCGACAGTCGTTTCCAGGAATTGCTGGAGAAACGCACAGGGCTCAGTTGCACCGAGGGCTCCGGGTGACCCAACATCCGGTGTCCAAGGGAAAGGTTGACTTGACCTTGAGCTGAGGCTCGAATAAAGCGTCTTAATGAACGTTTCTTTTCACAAATTCTCTACTAGTAGGTTTTCTATTAGTTATATACTCGAAAATATGTAAATCTGCAATGAACACGAATGTTGGATTCCAATGATTACACGAACGGGATGCGGGTTGTGTTGTAAAAATACGAGAGATAATATCAAGTTCGAGGGTCAAGCAAAGAGTGGAAGATTTAATTGACAACGCATAAACAACTAACTTCACACATGTGACTTGGGGAACTAATAAGTTTTGGACTTGACTTTCCAATTCCAACAGGTTGTTACTAATAACTTTTACAGGATACTACAGAGTCAACGAGGATTATAATTGTGACAAACACCTGATCGATATAACAACGTCCAAACCGAAGTTCATGATAAAAGTGGAGCTACGTAATTTGTAATTTGACGGTCGCCACAGAAGTTTCTGCAACATGACACATAACGAGGCTCCTCCGCTCCGGTTGAAGAAATATCTGGTGCGTTGCAACACAAAACTTTCCTTCGCTCTACGTCAATTCACTTTGTACATGGCTAATTCTATTTGATCGATTCATTTATCACTCAGTTCATTTGAACTTGGTCAAACAACACGTCACGGCAGCATAAAGCGGTAGCGCTTACAATTACTGAGTTTATTGTGCTGCCTGTGCTCATTCCCGGGCCATTATTGAACAATTGGTACACAGAGAATTGATGAGGCTGTAAAAACAATTTTTTTTGAAGAGGATAGTAATCACTTTTGCAGAGTTACCGGGCAAAAACCTTTAAAACTGGTAGTAAGCGAAACGGTGGAAGTTGAAATTCCGGAATTCCTGGAGTGACCCCCTTATATCCCATGAGCGTTTTCAAACTTTCACCTTATAGGTATTGTATTGGACTGCTACACCAATTTTTTACTTTCCTTGGCTCTACGAAGTAGAAAGGAGTTATGTAATTGGCTGAAATTTTTTTTTGAGTTTTCTTCAGATCTTTACGTTTCAGAGTCCGAAAAACACTATTTGGGAAAATGGTCTGTGTGTTTGTGAACGATTTCTAGAGAAAACCACCAAACCAAATCAGCTCAAACGTCATATCTCGCCCGCAGATCATCATTGGACGCCAAAATGAGGGTATCAACAAAATCCTTCGAAATTTAACTATAGTTATCATAGTGATCAAAACACCAAATATTTTTCTTATCGAAAACGGCTCTAACGATTTTGATTAAATTTTTTATATTGATAGCTCCCAATACGGCAACTATACCATGAAATTCCCAATTATGGGAAAATGACGAGAGCAGGACAATAAATTACCAAAACTTTCGACGTAATCAATTTTAGACTGGTTTTTAGAGAAAACGACCGTACCAAATCCCCTCAAACTTGATATCTAGCCCGCAGGTTACCATGGGACGCCAAAATAAGGGTATGAACAAAATCCACCGAAATTTAGCTTTAGTTATCATAGTGATAAAAACAAAACAAAAATTTTCTCAAAAACGGCTTTAATGATTTTGATTAAATTTTTTATATTGATAGCTCTCAATATGGCAACTATACCATAAAATTCCCATTCGTGGGAAAATTAGAGCAGCACAATAAATAATCAAAATTTTCGACGAAAAGCGTTTTTAACGCAGTTTTTTCCTTATAAACTCCGCTGGAATTCATGTAGAAAGTTAAAGAAAATTGGTATTGTAGTCCAATCCGATACCTAGAGTGTGAGTGTTTAAAAACGCTCATGAGGTACATGGGGCTTACTTCAGAAATTCTTGAATTTCAACTACCGCCGTTTCGCTTACTACCAGTTCTAACAGTTATTACCCAATAACTCTGCCAAAGTGATTACTACCCTTCTTCAAAAAATTCGTGTTTACAGCCTCATTAATTTTCTGTGTACATATTGCTCAATAATGGTCCTGAAATGCGTATGAGCAGCACAATAAATTCCAGAACTCTAGGCGCTACCGCTTCCTGCTGCTGTGACGTGTTGTTTGACCAAGTTCAAAGGAACTGAGTGATAAATGAATTGATTAAATAGAATTAGCCATGTTTACAAATGAATTGACGTAGAGCTAAGGAAAGTTGTTTGTTGCAACGCACCAGATACTTTAACATTCTAGTAACCAGACCATTTTCCCAAATAGTGTTTTTCGGACTCAGGAGAGTGGTTAGGATGGCGTCCAACGGTGATGGTGGGTGAATGAGCTATATGACAGAGGGAAGGGCACAAGTCGAGTTCAATGAAAAGGAGAACAGATGCATCTAATTGACGTAAAGTGACATTTGGTCCTTAGGAGTAGCCGGCTCTTGATTATGGCGCTACGTATCGAATAAACGCCATTCTCACCTTCTGAGCTGTTACTCACATTGAAATTGGATATTTCGCCCTCATCCTCGTTCCCTTATTCATCAGGTCTGGCGTTGATGGAGCTGTCGAATTACCGGAGGCGTCTTCTGTTCCTCCCGCCGCAGGCCCCACGGAAAACAAATCGCCGGAGACCTCTTTTTTCGCTACAACGGTTTGTCAGTCGTGAAAGAAACGCGATTCTGATGTATCGCTTTTGGAGGTCCGTTGTGTGAAAGGGAAACGGAGACGAAGGGCGTGTTTGCGCCCGGGAAGAGAGGCCTTCGTGGACAGAGATATTTGTGTGTAGTAAATAACGTTGATTTTCACTCTCCATCTCGAATTCCATTGCCCTAGTTTTTTTTAATGGAACTTGATTAGCGAAGCTTTATCAACATACAGTGCTTAACCAGGAATAAATTATAATTTATTGTTTTCCTGAAACCTACAACAATGGAATGTTAAGCTTGTGATAGTCTAATTGTAAACGAGAGGGAACCGCCTCCCTCACAAAATACGTCAGAGCATCAGGTGACCAATCAAACGGCCGTGGATATCTCCTTCATTAGAGTCGGGTATTTCATTGACAGATCGAATTTCGAACGTCCTAGTTCCAGTTCCTCCTCGTATTCTCTTCATCAATTAAGTTTGGGTCAACGCGGAGACAAACGTTTGTGCAAATTCGCGCGTATGGCCCGATGGATTCTTGCCCCGTTGAACCCGTTACAAATATTCTGAATTTTCCAGGGCGTCGTCATCACTTGTTTGATTGGTAAACTGATACTGAAATCGAATGAGACACTCAAAATACTCAAGTAGAAACCTAAAACGGGAAGAATACGCGACCGTGATTTCAGATTCACGTATTTATTTCCTGGTGAGGCTCGGAAAGTGGTCCAGGGCTGATCGGGTCAGTTGTGGCGCAGACGCGCGCGCTCGACGAGCAGAAATTCGACGCGCAGCGGAGGTTCTAATCGTATTGTATCTCAATGCACCTTTTCTCGCTGGAAAGGTATAAAAATGTAAAAATGAGAGTATGAATACGTCCGAACCTGGCAGAGCGGTCATTGTCTAGAACCCTTGGGCAAGTGAAGAATATTTTGTATACAGTTTCACTGAATATTAATGATCTCTCCCTCGGGGGTGGGTAAAGAGTGAGAGTGAGGGAGGGAAAAGTTCAGAAAAAGAGAGAGCTAGGGGCATTTAAAATAAAATGTACGCTCATTCCCCTTTGTGAGCGCGAATTGTAAATCACAGAAAATGCTTCGCTGGCCGAATGACTGCGTGGACTGGATTCGGCTGACTTTTCAATTTCGCATCCCGTTCGTTTGGTACCTCAAACGAAGACTCGGGGAAATACCCACTGCGACGCATCAAGCAACTTTCCTCAGTCCCAAGCGTTGTGGTCGAATGAATTTGACAGAAGTTAGCTCAGCGTACTCTACAGAAAACAGCAGTGCTTCACTTTCTGGAATTTATTAGGCCTATATATGACAGCCTTCAATGAGCAACAATTGAACAGGGAAACCAAGAGACTTTCAAGATGATTTTTACTTAGCTCTATAAAGTGACCATCATTACACGACAGTTGATTATTCTCTATTCCAATGGCTATTTCAATAATCCGGGTAATTACTACTCGCACGCAAACGACGAAGTTATGTACGAGCACCTTCGAGCCCCAAACCCATTCAATTCAGCATAAATACTAATAAATGATACGAAACATGACCTGACCACAACGAAAGAACTGACGAGTGGTTGAAGCGAGACGAGAGGAAGTGCGGGAAATAAGCGCAGGCCGGGGAGAAATGATAACTTTCGTTATATTGTGACCTCGTGTCTTTTTAGGAGTACACTCAGCTAATATAATTACGTGGATCTCGTAAGCTGCAGCAGGGCCGTTCCCTGTAAGGGGCCATTGGCCATCGAAATCACGAATTCATGAATTTGAGGCCGAAATGTGATGTCCCACCTCACAATTTTCACACATAAATTTTGTGTTTTGTGGCAATGCCGAAACAATCGTTGAGAGCAGGCCACTCTTTTGTGTTGAGCACACCTGCTTCATCAATCACAGTAAGTGATGCTCTTTCGTGAGGTAGCTTCGTAAAGTAGTTGGGCGTTTTGGGTCAATGCGCAAAAACAGATGCAGATATTCGGCTGGACAAAGCTTTGGTGGTGTCCAAACAACGTCCTGCATGGGAAGTGATCGCTGCCAATAATAACGCTGTGAAGACATTGTGGGCAATGTTTGATTCCTTAGCCATTGAACACGGAGTACTGGTGCGCATTTGGAAAGATGAGTCTGGTCGGAAATCGTTGGAACAGCTTCTAGTCCCCAAATCTTGTAGAATTGAGGTTCTAGATGGGGCACAAAGCTTGGGCCATTTCGAACCACCGAAGAACGCTTAGTGTAGTTCGATCCCAATACTACTGGCCTGGCCTCCAAGGCGATGTCAAGCTCCGTTGCCTAGCCTGCCAGATTTGTGGCCGAAGAGCAGGATCACCAAAGAAAGCGAAAGCACCACTGCAAAGCTACATATCTGGCGTTCCTTTTGATAGGGTTGCTATCGATACCATAGGCTTGCCTGTAACAGATCAAGGGAATAAATACATTGTGGTTGTGATTGACCACTTTTTTTTTTCTTTTTTTTTTGACCCGAGGGCGATTGGGACAAGTCCCTTTGTCACTGCGGCCGCATATGGACCTATTGTGACGCCCTGGCCCTTTCTTAGTAGAAGGCGTCGTACATACCCCCCCCCCCCATAGGAAGCCGAGTATGTCCTTCACCGCAGAGTCCGCTACGGTTTGGGGTTCAGTGGTCCCCTGACCGAAGTATTCAAAGCGTTTTGCTGCCAAAGCAGGGCATTCACATAGGATATGCTCTGCTGTCTCATCCTCCTCACCGCAGAGTCTGCATTCCACCGCCTCTGAGATGCCCATCTTGTTGAGGTGATATCTGAGTGGGCAGAGCCCGGTGAGGAAGCTTATCGGTACTCTCAGATCTTGTCTAGAGAGTGTCAGCATCGCCTTCGCCCTTTGACAGGAAGGCGTGACAAGCCTTTTCGCGTGTCTTAGTCGTGGCTGGCGATGCCAATGGGCGCCATTTTCCTGTATCTCCCATCGAGCAACCAGATGGTTCAGGTTCGTCAGACCCACGTGTGGTTCAGGCCCAATGGGTAGGGATTCTGTACCCCTTTTTGCGAGGCGGTCATCCTTTTCATTGCCCTCATGCCCCCTGTGAGCCGGCACCCGAATGAGGGAGAGCCTGTTACAGGCTCCGAGCTGCTTGAGCGCATGGAAGCATTCCCATGCCAGCTTAGACCTAAAACTATAGGCTGCGATGGCCTTTAAGGTGGCCTGGCTGTCTGAGAAAATGTAGATCCGCTTGCCCTTGAGCCCTTTGTTCAGGATCTTTTCTGCGACCTTTTGGGTTTTGCACATTGTTCGCGGCTGCTTATTCAGTCAGCATGCTGACCATATTTACAGCTGGCCGCAGACATGCCCCTGGGGACAATGCCGTGGCCGTTCCACTATCCACCACCCGTGGTCGCGCCTGGTAGCATGGGCATGCTCCTGGGAAGATAACCCAGAACCAGGCATAGGGGCCTTGGCTTCGCTGGGAGTTCCCGATGTTATGTAGTGTGCGGCGGGGGAGAGGTAGAGGCCGCAAGGCTGGGTACTCTCACCACAGCCAGGGTTTTCCAAACACTCGATTACCGTTGTGGATCAGATCAAGTTTCGTGTGGTTTACTGGTATTTTTCGATGATGAATCAAATGAGAGGGGTTTCAGAGGTGTGAGGCTACGTCAACACAGACAATCACAACCGCCTGAAACTTTGGAAGGCTATAGATTTATTGGCAGAATATAAAACCAACTTCTTCGGTTTCTCCATCCATCCATTCGGACCATCACCATCACCACATCGTTCCAAAGAATGATGCAGCACCTACAGGGGACATTGGGCGTTGGCGGGTTAAACTGACCTGACCGCTATTCGGAACATTGTCGAGTTTGTGGTGCGTCGTCAGGCCAAGCCCCAGGATGACTATGCGCGAAATCAGGGGGTGTGGTGCGTAGCCGTAGAAAAGTTTTGCAAGCATATGTATACTCTCGGTCGCTTCGAGGATTGACAGCGCTATTTTGTTGATCCTCCGGATGAGCACATTTTATGGTCATGCAGATTGAACAAGTACCGCCAAAGCTTTTGGCAGTAAATAACACAACAACATTTCTGACAGAAAAACTTGGTTGAATCTTGTTACGTTGTTCGCAGATCTGCGTAGCCGATTGGAGAAAAGTAAACGAGGGAAACAATACGTCCGGCTGCAATTAATCGTCAAGGGATTGAATGTGGTTCCAGGAACTTTGGGTGTCGTTGAGTGAGCCCCTCTCCCCAATCGACAGAGGGCTTATGGAGAATATTTCCCGACGTTCACAAGTGACGATTGAACTGAATTATGGGGCACATAAAACTGAGGGAGTTGGAAAGGGCGGGCGCTGGCGGGGGGGAAAAAAATGTGTCGCTGTCTCCGAACTAATTGCGTTTTTTACCCCGGCAGGATATATTTAATCGAAATGAGCAGGGAAGAGTTAAAGGGAGGGCACGCCAGGGTGAAAATCAAGATGGAGTAGAATATCAAATACACGGGCCCGGGAGAATATGTCTTCATCAGGTTGGCTCATTAAGATCCCCCTTTCGCCCCTTACAAATTAGTTACTGAGGCTAAATACTCGGGGTTCGGAGAGTTCCCCGTGTCGGATTAAAATTTCCACGGGCGTTTCGTCGTGGGGGCATATCAGAGTAATACTCTGGCGCCGGTTACCTCCAGCAGACGCCTGATCGTCGCGGCCAATCATCATTTTTCTGGGGGGACAGACGAATTTGAATTTCACTCGGAAACATGTTCCGGTGTGAGGAAACGTTAGTAAATGAAATGACAGTAATTTTCAGGCCGGGATTCCCCTAAATATCTAACGACCATTTTCAAACTTTTACCGTCAACGCTATTACAGTTAGTTTCTGGCCGATTTAGCTCAAGCTCTTTTCTTACGCCCTATGTTTATTTACAGGTGGTATTTCGTGTTGTCACTACCACAAGAACCCATGTCGAATTCTCAAATGGCGTTTCCCGCATTCAGGAGCCTTTTAAACGCGCAGAACTGAAGAAAACTAAGTGTGTTTTTTTTCGGAAGATGGTGTTCGAACAGTTATTTGAAATTTGCGGTTTCCTGGAGTTTGTTTTGTTTTGTTTTCTTATTACGATTAACCGCGACTTCCATTTACCGTCTGCTGAATTCACCCATTTTTTCCGGCGATCTAGGATGTTCAAGATCCCGACGTCACGAGGCGATTTATTATGAATCATCCTCTCACGCAGTTCGCAGCCATTTTCTTTTCATTATTGTTTAAAACTTTCGTTTCCTCACGATCACGCCGTCTCAACCGTTATTTATTTTTTTTTTTAACCCGAGGGCGTGTGGGACAAGTCCCTTTGTCACTGCGGCCGCATGTGGGCCTATTGTGACGCTGGCCCTTTCTTAGTAGAAGGCGTTCCGCTACGGTTTGGGGTTCAGTGGTCCCCTGACCGAAGTATTCAAGGCGTTTTGCTGCCAAAGCAGGGCATTCACATAGGATATGCTCTGCTGTCTCATCCTCCTCGCCGCAGAGTCTGCATTCCACCGCCTCTGAGATGCCCATCTTGTTGAGGTGATATCTGAGTGGGCAGTGCCCGGTGAGGAAGCTTATCGGTACTCTCAGATCTTGTCTAGAGAGTGTCAGCATCGCCTTCGCCCTTTGACAGGAAGGCGTGACAAGCCTTTTCGCCTGTCTTAGTCGTGGCTGGCGATGCCAATGGACGCCATTCGCCTGTATCTCCCATTGAGCAACCAGACAGTTCAGGTGACTTTTCGCCAGACCCACGTGTGGTTCAGGCCCGATGGGTAGGGATTCTGTACCCCTTTTCGCGAGGCAGTCAGCCTTTTCATTGCCCTCATGCCCCCTGTGAGCCGGCACCCAAATGAGTGAGAGCCTGTTACGGGCGCCAAGCTGCTTGAGCGCGTAGAGGCATTTCCATGCCAGCTTAGACCTAAAACTATAGGCTGTGATGGCCTTTAAGGCGGCCTGGCTCTCTGAGAAAGTGTAGATCCGCTTGCCCTTGAGCCCTTTGTTCAGGATCTCTTCTGCGCAGATCTTTATGGCTAGGATTTCTGCTTGGAATATCGTGGCGTATTCCCCCTTTGGCTTTGCAAGACTGTAGTTGGGCCCTACAATGCCCAGCCCTGCTCGGTCTTCCTTAACTGAGCCATTGGTATACCACTGCAGCGCGCCCACCTCGGTCCGGAATGTCACCTTCTCCCACCATTCCCGTGATTGGACGCTGACACTGAATGGCAGCCGAAAATTCTTCTGCTCTGGCATGACGTCAGTAGCAAGGACTGCTGCCTCTTCTATCTCAAACTGTCTGGTTATTCCGTGGAGGCTCGCCTTAGCCCTGGTGGAAATGTTACCTGTCTGCAAAAGCCTTGCTGCTCCCAGGTAAGCGGTCCTCTAAATGTGTATATGTAGAGGTGACATGTTCAGAAGGACTTCCATTGCAGCAGTAGGGCCCCATCGCCCCTGTGATAGCAAGACACGCCTGCCGCTGCAGTTGTTGGAGTTTTCCTTGTACTGCCAGCCAGCGTGTCGCCTTCCACCACTCTGTGGAGGCATACGTGACGCGGGGTCTTATTATCCCCTTAAAGAGCCACTCCATCATTTTTGGAGTTATGCCCCAGGATTTGCTGCACAGCCTCCTACACGCCCAGAGGGCTGTAGTTGCCTTGTGCAGCGCATATCTCACATGCGAGTTCCATGTGAGCTGCTTGTCCAGTATCACCCCGAGGTATTTCACCTCCTTCATTATCTGGAGCCTTCCTCCTTGCATTGTGGGTGGTACTATATCAAGGTTTCTTTGTCTAGTGAAGGAAACCATGGTGGTCTTGGTCGGATTTATAAAGAGTCCTTCCTTGGCGCACCATCTTTGGATGATATTTAGCTCCTTGCATCCTTTCAGACACCGTGGAGGCAAATTTGCCTCTTACCAGAACTGCAAGGTCATCTCCATATGCGACCACTTCGTAGCCTTCAAGCTGCAGTGTTTCCAGCAGCTCGTCGCCCACCAGTAGCCACAGGAGGGGAGAGAGTACCCCCCCCCCCCTTGGGGGCAGTCTCAACCGCTATAGTTCGTCGTTTTCCGACATTGCGAGTCAATCGAGTGTCCGAGTTCGCGTTCGGTCAGAGCCACAACGTTTTGTTGGAGAGAGTAATCCCCTTGTAAATACAGTCCACTTTGAATTCTCGTCTTCCGGAATTTTCGTTTTACCCATACCTCAATATTGAACAGAAAGCATAATCTTCCTTTTAGAGAGCGTAAACGTAAAGAAATCCGACGTTTTTATTAATCCCTAAATTGTATACCTGACAAGTATTTCTGTAATCCGACGTACAACGGAAACATAAGTTGGAATATTAGATAAAAAGATTTTTCGGTAAAATCCCAGAATAGTGTACGCGGGTACATTTGTCCGGTTCTTCGGTTCGCGATTCGGATTGTTTAGTAGTGTCACTGATACTGGTGAACGTAACGGTAGCGGTAAGAGTTGAGCGAAGTTTTGTCGTAAAATTGAATGTAAACAAAGCGCGCGAAAGAAACAGGAATTATAAATAATAATAAAAAAAGGATAATAATAAATATCACTCGCGTAGTGCAACAGAACACACATTGACGATCACAAAAATAAACAAAAATCACTCACCTCTCAATTTACGTTTCCGAACATTGCGGAGGATAGGCTCGTTTTATCGCCTCGAAGAAAGCCTTCGTGAGGTTGTAGCAACATTCTAGCGCTAGTATTCTTCAAAATATGACTTGAATCGTTCGACATAATTTCATCCATCCACCGCATTCATACTTGTCAGAGATAAAACCGTAACTCATACACCAATCCACAACACTCCTCGGGCCTTTTTCTCTTAATTGATGAATCAAAGTCGTATTAATTCGCCTATCCATGGCTGGTCGAAAAAGATCAAAAAAATAAACGCGTAGAGGGCAGTGGGGAAAGCACTAAAGCAGGAGAAGCCGGACGGGCGCGAAAAAAAATTGGATACGTAACGAATGACGAAGGAGGAAGAACGCATAAGGTGGCGGCAACTCGCCAACTGAAGGACGATATTTCGGTTACAATGGAAATTTGCCGAAGGGTGGGATTCGCGGAATGATTCCATAGTTCAAGGGTTAGTCGAACGATCTAAGTCATATTTTGAAGAGTACTAGCGCTAGAAAGTATCAGTGACGCTATTAAACGTTCCGAATCGCGAACCGAAGAACCGGACAAATGTACCCGCGTACACTATTCTGGGATTTAACCGATTTTTCGGATGTTGTATAACGTTTTCAAATTTTCTTTTAAAATAGCTTTAACGATTTGAATTAAGCTTCGAAATAACATTCTCCTACTGGTTGGCACGTCATGTCAATAATGCAGCGCTGGGGTAACATGCGGACAACTCCCCAGTCGCTTAGAAAATGTTATTTATCGTTTTAGTCAGGTCATTTTTCGTATCGTAGTACTTTTACTCGTTGTTTCCGCCGTATATTTTACTAAATGGAACTCACTCCAAGAAGAAGAAGACCGTAGGGCATCAGACAAAATCGAGGGAACAATGACCTAAGTCGTGGCCTCAAATGGGCCCATTTCCCATCACCCAAATGATAAAGGGATCAGGCTTTGGCTCTTAAAATGAGGATTTTCCTCCATTCGTTATTTCGTATGTTGTCCCTATCTATTGTACGTCCTCCTAGTCTTCCTAGTCTGGTTCTGAACCACATTGGGGATTCACGTATGAAATGCTCAACCGTTTATATTTCCCCACAGAAGCATTGAGTCCCGGTGATTGAGTTGAATCTATGTAGTGTTTTCCTAACATAGCACGCCTATTAGTATTTTTAGTTGGTTCCCGTTCAGTTTTAGCGCCCATTCACTGTCAGGGTGCTACTCCTCAGTACGAGTTCCTTCCCTTTGTTTACGGTGTCCTCGACTAGTAAGCTCCTAACGATTGGATTGGCCAGTGTTTTTATCGACGATTGGTTGTCTGTGAATATTTTAATTGTCTTATTATTGGCGTTTCCTTCATGAGTTTGTCGATACAGTAATTAATTGCTAAAAATTCACTCTGAAAGACTGTTGTGTTGATACCTAGCGGTGTAAATTCCTCTCAATCCGTTCCAGGGATGTATATCCCCATTCTGGCATTTCCACGTATTCGGTCCTTTGACCTGTCCATGTGATATAATATGTCAGAGTCGTCCTCCATAAGCGTTCTATTCTCCCATGTTTCTTTTGAACATATTTCCGCGTTGATGTACGTCTGGAATTGCATCTCCAACCATAACTGTGAGCAGCACTATCAAAGTGTTATCATTTGTCGTTATTTTCGTTTTGACTGTTGTTGTTGTTGCCTTCCTGTTATTACTCCCATTTCCTTTAAATTTTATGGTTCCTTACGCGGCACCGTGACATCGTTAAAAACTCGTTGTAACATTAGTTTGTCATTATTTTGTTAACATTTTTAAACCAGCTATATGTTTGTGTTGTGTATGGACCAGAGAAACTCTATTAATCGCGATGACTCCTGTTCCTTCATTTCTTTAATTTTTTCGTAGTTCGATACTCAGCCTCTACGCTCGAGCTCGAGTGGTAAATTTAGTTGTTTTTTTTTCTTCAAGCATACAGTCCACTTTATTACTTTCCGCTACCCAAAGGGAAGGAAAGTATAGTAATCGGCCCAAAAAAAAAAAAAAAAAAAATTGGGTTTTCTTCAGATCTTTACGTTTCAGACCCTACTGAGTCTAAAAAACCTCATTTCGGCGCGTGTGTGTGTGTGTGTGTGTCTGTAGTTCGATTTGCGGGAGAACGGCTGATCCGATTGGTTCTTTTTTTGTTTTGTTCGTTATTTTTTGTAGACACCAAAATAAGGTTATAGACGATTTCGGTCGATGGGAAGGGGGAGTGGGGGACGAAAATGTACCAAAAACTAGGGTTTTCGCATTTTTCTCAAAAACGGCTCCAACGATTTTGATCAAACTTTCAAATTATCTTCTACTAATCAATACCTAACTTTTCTTCCGTATACATATCTCCATGAAAATACGGTGAACGGAGATACAGGCCTATGAAGCAAAAATAGGTTTTTTACACTTGTTGGCAGAACGGCTTCAACAATTATCACCAAACTCACAAGATGTTTTCAAATAGTTAATATTCACATATTGTTCTCAATAAATGTTCCTCTGACAGTCCATTGAACAGAGATAAACATCAAAATGTGTCGAAAATAACGTTGTTTCGAACATTTCCGTAAATTCCAGGGTAACTTCTTCGTCAGATGTGATAAATCTTAATGGAGTGTCTTTTATTCACCCATACCAACATTTCGTTCTGCATAATTATTTCCGTATATATATGTTGAACGGAGATATAAGCCAAGTTAACTGAGAAAAGGAGATTTGTCGAATATTAATTTATCGGAATTCCAATTTTCTCAAAAACGGCTCAAACGATTTCGATCAAACTTACGGAGTACTCTCAGCTAACTATTCCCTACATTTTGTTCCCCATAAATTTTTCCGTACAAATGCGTTGAACGAAGATATAGCGCCCGCATATGTAGGTGGTGTTCGAACTTAAAGGGGTGGCGGAAAGTTGTGTGTTGCTACGCACCAGATATTTTTTTTGTCTCGATTACTTTATTTTCGCGTAACCGCGTACACAGGTGTTTATGTCAACCATCACACATCCACCGATTGAGTGCTCATCCGAATAGCTTAGATATGCTAATCTACACGCTACACAATTATTTTCTTGTTTTGAGTCGAATGGGATGGGTCTCGGAGGTTTGAAACTGCGTCGAGCTGTGCAATCGTGCTCTTCAAGAGAATAAACAGTTGTGAAATAATTTCCAGCGTTTTGTATTTACGCGCGCTCAGACAAACCTCGGTTGGATTCGCTCGAATGCCGCGGGTTTCTCAGTTAGCATTCTTCTACCTCTCGATATAGCTCTCCCCCTTCGACTTCCCCTTCGCACCACTGGATTGCATTTTGAGTAGCGCCTGATTAGTAATATTCTCTATTCGCTTATTCTGTTTAGAAGAAATGGCGCTTAGTTAACACAGGAAGTCCTTCGTGAATTTCGGTTCATCATCACTTCGTCCTCTCCCTGGGGAAACTCGGCGTTTCATAATTTAATAAACACGATATAATTGTCGAGATAATTCAACATCGACGTACACAAAATCAATCGACCAATTCCCAAGCGAATCGGAAGAGTCAGCGCAATTACCCGCGTACATGTATTTGCGTGCATCTTGACAACACAACTGTGATTAGTTTTGAACCTGTTTCACTGATAACCCCATTTGGGCGTTTTGCGTTATTTTTCAGGGTTAATATCGAAGTTGAGCTGATTCGGTTTAGCCATTCTCTCAATCGTTTTCACAGGCGCGCACACACACGCTTGCAACAATTTCTCAGAAACGTTAAAAACGTAAGTTCTGAAGGAAACTAAAAAGGAAAAATCTAGTGGTTCACCGTCGTCATTGTTGACACTTCCATAAGTTAACAAACTCCGCGAAGGTCGTGATTTAATTTGGGGCAATTAATACAAACTGATCAGATTAGTTGTTCAAGAGGTAAAGCGCGTCGCGTCGCGCCAGAAATTACCACATCGTACGCACTGATTCCTAAAAGATATCCTTGAAATCACTGCTGAACCGAGGAGATAAGAATTCGGCCGCCGAGCTCGATCCTGCACGGTTTAGAGCGTCGAGCGATAACGTTATACTTCTGCCGAGCTAAGAGCCCTCGCGAGTACGTTATATTCAACAATATAACGAGCAGCGAACATGCCAGTCAAATCTTTCATTGTCACAACCGCCGGAAAACCAGACTCGAGTCCTTCAAATCGCGTCGGTGGACGAAGAAGCCTAAATTGTTGTTTCAATTAGAGCGCATTCTTCGTTTCGTACATCCCCCCCATCACGATCAATAGAATCGGCTGGATTCGCTAAAAGGGCGTCCTTAGAAACTGCCACTGACATTCTTCGAAACGGAGGGGTCGTTAATACATCATCACTAGGGTCATTAACGTTATTGATGAGACTGAGGGGAGCACTAATAGCAGAATGTATTAGTATTAACCGGCCGAGTGAAGGTACACAGACCTCGCTACAGTATAAAATATAGTAGTTAGGTATTTTAAAAGCTACTAGGTACGACCGCCAGAATACCAATACGTAGAACTTCATAACTTTCCCAAAAATCGAGATTAACCGAACATGGTTATTTAAGCCAGTTAATGGTTAATCAGCCTGTCATGATAACATTTATACTGGACATCTCTAATACGTATAACATTATACTCCGCCGAAACAGTGCGCACACTAACGCGACAACTGTAATGAAGCGCAGCAAGGAGCGAATTTTTTATTCGCGATTTAAAAAATGCAGCAAATCATTACACGACGGTTTATCATCCATTTTATTTCATTCGTACGGTCGAGTCTAATTACATAATAAATATATTCATAGTTTACAGTATCGAGGAGTAACACATGAAAAATTATCACTTATCAACAAGAAAGAAAAGTGATGTACTAAAAAGTCTAACCTATCAGCATTCGTTGAGTCAGCGTCAGCGAATGTTTTCCGTCCTTCTTACTTTCCGCTACCCAAAGGGAAAGTATGTAATTGTGTTTAAAAAAAGTTGGGTTTTCTTCAGATCTTAACGTTTTGAGGCCTACTGAGTCTAGAAAGCCTAATTTCCTTTCCAAAAGAAGAAGGCCTTTGACCGCGCCATTGAACGAGCCAAACGGTAAGGCTGGCGAAATTTTGTGGAAGCGGAGAGCTCTGAGAACCCATGGGGCAGATTACAAGTCCTCCATAGGAAAAGCGAACGTAGAGCAGGTCTTAGCTGCTATGAGTAAGGCTGGGCCTGCAGTATCGAAAGTACACTGGAAACTATCCTTGAGAAGGCGTTCCACGACGTCCAAGTAGCTCGAGACACTGAAGCCCAGAGGGCAGCAAGGGTGACATCGAGCCCGAAATTTCATTGCGAACGATAGGCGACCTTGGTAGGGCCCTTGTGACCTTAAAGCCTAAAAAATCCCCTGAGCCAGATAGAATAGAAAGCAACATGCTAAGGAAGGCTGAACGGACAATCTCCAGCGGTCTCCTTAATTTATTTATTGACTGTCTGCAGGTTGAACAGTTCCCCACTCAGTGGAAGTCTGCGCGTGTTGTCACTGTTCAAAAGGGAGGTGACTGCAATCAGTCAGAACCGCGATCATGGAGACCGCTCAGCCTTCTTTCCATTTTAGGTGAAACATTGGAAATCTTGATTCTTGATGTTGCAGTCCCTCGAAGGAGCCTTTGGCCGCAACCTTACAGGCAGGCAATATGGGTGAACCACAGGAAGGTTGGTGCAGGATGTCATTGTCGAAATTCGGCATGTTTCTTTTCTGGCACTAGCCAAGTACGTCGTAGCAGTTCTGACTGACATCAGGGGAGCGTTTGACAACCTTTGGTGGCCAGCACTCCTCAATGAGCTTAAAGGTAGGGGAATCCCCTGCAACCTGTACTTACTCGTCAGAAGTTACCTGACAGACAGATCTGCTACGATCGAATGCAGGCATGCCTTCGTCCACAGAAAGATTGAGAAGGGGTGCTCACAGGGCTTGGTCCTTGGACCAGCACTCTGGAACGCCTTCTTCGAAGGTCTTCTCAGAAGGCTTATGGAGACTGACTGGGAGCCTTACGCCTATGAGGCTCGAAGAAAAAACCCACCACGTGCTCCACACCGTCACCCAATGGTGCGAGCATGTCAAGATGCATGGGGCTGAGGGAAAAAGCCAGCTAATCCTCTTGAAAGTAAAAGTGAACAACCAACCCTGAATATGCTTTGGCGGCCATAGGGTGCAACGTTGCACGTTACTAAGGCCACTTAGACCATGACACTATCCTCATGATTAAGGCCATATATCTTGGCATGATTGGCTACTGCCCTGTTGTCTGGGGTAGCAAACTAACAGTGAATCAAATGAGAGTATTGGCCAAATCCTAGAGAGCTGCGCTCCTGTGAATCACCAAGGCCCACAAGTCTGTATCGACCGAAGCACTCCAGGTGATCACTGGTCAGTTACTGGTTTACTTACCCTTGGAGTGCATGGTTGACTAGTAAAGGGTAAAACGGGGACTTCTCCCTCTTTGGGCCGAACTTCGTGCGGATCTCTCCATAGAACCAAAACTTGCCGCTATCGACTAACGGGCCTTAAAGAAATGGCAAGGAGATGGGAATCCTCGTCAAAGGGTTGTGACACGTATGAGTTCTTCCCCAACATCCACGAACGTCTTTCAAGAAAATGGGTTGAGCCAGACCACTGGACGAGCCAGTTTCTCACGGGACATGGTGACTTCAATGCGCGGCTCCACTTCTTTTCTCTGAAAGGCTCTCCATTATGCACGTCTTGCACCTCCAGTGTGGAGGAAACAAGAAACCATGTGCTGTTCCACTGTAGTCTCTTCAACTGTGAGCGACGGTTGTTGAGAGGGCAAACGAACTTAGCAGCATTGACTGCTTCAGAGCAAGCCTATAACCATTTGCAGAGTTTGCAATGAAGGTGATGGCTAAAAAACGTGGTCATAGTTTATCTGTCGTGTCATTGTAGATCAGGTGAGAAACCAGATTAACAACTCATCCCAGACGGTACGCGATTCCTCACCTCTGCGCGGTCACCCACGGGCAACAACTCTTGTGTTTTTCACATTTTTCTCGAAAACGGCTCCAACGATTTTGATTCAACATTGAAATTATCTTCTCCTAATCAATGCCTAACTTTTCTTCTCCACACATATCTCCATGAAAATACGGTGAACGGAGATAGAGGCCTATGAGGGAAAAATAGGTTTTTTACGCTTTCTGGCTAAACGGCTACAACGATTTTCACCAAACTAACAGGATGTTTTTGAATAGTTAATACCTACATATTGGTACAAATAAATGTTTCTCTGACAGTCCATTGAACAGAGATAAAAATGAAAAGGGGTCGAAAATAACGTTTTTTCGAACATTTCCGTAAATTCCAGGGTAACTACTTCACCAGATTTGATAAATCCTGATGGAGTGTCTTTTAGTCACCCATACCAACATTTCGTTCTCTATAATTATTTCTGTATATATATGTTGAACGGAGATATAAGCCAAGTTAACTCAGAAAAGGAGATTTGTCGAATATTAATTTATCGGAATTCCAATTTTCTCAAAAACGGCTCTAACGATTTCGATCAAACTCACACAGTACTCTTAACTAACTAGTTAAGAGATTTTTTTCTTTATAAACGTTCCTGTAGAAATGCGTTGAACGAAGGTATAGCGCCTGTACATGTAGCAGGTCGTCGAATTTACGGGTGTTGCGGAGAGTTAATATGTTTTTTGGCACAATTAGGGGAAGCAAGGCCATACGTAGCGTCAGGAGATGAGCTTGGTAGAGGTGGGAGCCAGGGCGGCTGAGCTCATGTAGAAAGTCGAAAATTTGTTGGCGCGTGGTAGTGAGCACGCGCCAGCAGGGTCGGTCCGTGTTGGTGTCGCAGAAGAGTGCGGTTGAGGAGGGTATGCTGGCAGGAGGGTAACTACTTCACCAGATTTGATAAATCCTGATGGAGTGTCTTTTAGTCACCCATACCAACATTTCGTTCTCTATAATTATTTCTGTATATATATGTTGAACGGAGATATAAGCCAAGTTAACTCAGAAAAGGAGATTTGTCGAATATTAATTTATCGGAATTCCAATTTTCTCAAAAACGGCTCTAACGATTTCGATCAAACTTACGGAGTACTTTCAACTAACTAGTTCCTATATTTTGTTCTGTATAAATGCTCCGGTAAAAATGCGTTCAACGAAGATATAGCTGTAGCTGTATATATAAGATATGTAGCTGGCGTTCTAACTTACGGGGGTGGCGGAAAGTTGTGCGTTGCTACGCACCAGATATTTTTTATTGTGTTTGTTATTTTTTGCAGACGCCAAAATAAGGTTATGGCGATTTCGGTCGATTGGAGAGTGGCGGGGGGGGGGGGACGAAAATGTACCAAAAACTGAGATTTTTCGCATTTTTCTCGGTTTTGGCTCAACGTTCCAATTATCTTCTACTAGTCAATACAAAACTTTTCTTCTCGATACATATCTCCTTGAAAATACGGTGAACGGAAAATAGGTTTTTTACGCTTTTTGGCGAGACGACTCAAACGATTTTCACCAAACTCACAGGATGTTTTTGAATAGTTAATACCTGTATATTGTTCAAAATAAATGTTCCTCTGCCAGTCCATTGAACAGAAATAAAAATGAAAATGTGTTAAAAATAATGTTTTTTTTAACATTCCCGTGAATTCGGCGGTTTGATCAATCTTACAGAGTGCGTTTTAATCACTCATTCCCACATTTCGTTCTCCGTAATTATTTCTGTATATATATGTTGAACGGAGATGTAAGCGAAGTTAACACAGAAAAGGAGATTTGTCGAATATTAATTTATCGGTATTTTAATTGTCTCAAAAACGGCTCTAACGATTTCGATCAAAATTACGAAGAATTCTCAACTAACTAGTACGTACATTTCGTTCTGTATAAAGTTCCTGTAGAAATACGTTAAACCAGGCTATAGCGCCCGTATATGTAGCTGGTGTTTCAATAGGGGTGGCGGAAAGTTGGGAAGTCTGCCACTCAAAGGATAAAGAGAGTATTGTGAACGTGTCAAGGAAAACAGGAGGGTTTTCTTCAGATCTCAACATTGTGAGGCCTACTGTGACCTAATTTCGGCGTGTAGCCGTGGTTTGATTTGGAGAACTGCTGGCCCGATTGAGCTGGTTACATTTATGATTTATTTTTTAGTAGACTCGAAAATGAGGATATGAGTGTTTTCCATCGACGAAAAAGGAATGTGTGAGTGGAGGCAAAAACGTACTAAACACCCGAAGTTTTCACATTTTTCTCAAAAATGGCTCTGACGATTTTTATTAAACTTTCCAATTATCTTCTACTAGTCAATACGTAACTTTTCCTCTGTGGCAATATCTTCATATTGCAAATTATTACACAACGGATTATTATTCTCATGAACAGCTTGACCAAGTATTACTGCTCCCCATCCTATTCGATTCAGCGTCGAAACCATGCGAAACATGACCTGACTACAATGCAACTACCGAAACTAAATATTCCCAAAGGGCGCTGTGAATCGAGCGGGCCTTGAAAACGATACGAAACACGGTTTATTTGCGATTAACAACCATGGGCTTCGTCCGATCGGATTGCAGAGATGGCGGGCACAAGTAGATACCAAATGGGATTTTTGTGCGAAAGAACAACTTTTTTAGACCACGTTAAAGGCACAAAATGGCCCGGACGGGGGACGGCGGACGGACGTTGCAGATTTAGAATCCCCATATCTTGAAACGTAAAGTATCAAATTTTGAGGGGGGGTTGTATAAAAATTTTCGTGGCCGAAAACATAGGGTTATTATTCAGAATGAATAATAAACCAAAATGGCGAACGATGATATGAATCTAAAAAAATGTTTTTTACGCTTTTTGGCAAAACGGCTTTTATGATTTTCAACAAACTCACAGAACGCTTTTGAATAGTCAATACCTATATGTTTGTTTTGGATAAATGTTCCTCTGTAAATCCAAGTGATCATCACGACTTCATCGGCCCCGGCCTCGGCAATATCTTCGATTGCGCAACCTGTCGCAAGCCTTCCTTTGGAGCTGTGCCGCCGCAGATATGACCTGCTGACGCCGCACTTACCTATCCCGACTCATCGCGTCGGAATCATCTCAGATGCGCAGCCTTTGCTTACAACAAAGCCGCTACTGTCGACGTCCTGCGAACGCTGCACTTCCTCGTACCTACTATCATGGCAATATCTTATAAAAGCCCCCTGAAACCTAGAGCAATTGTTCATTCTCTGCATAGTCCCCGTTCTGTATTATTCAACTCTTTGCTTCATAATCCTTGTGTAATTCGCTCATTTTATATTAACGGAATTAAAGTCTTTCTAAAAACGTTATCTTCGGAATCACGAACATAACTGGCGCAGTCGGTAGGATATTGTCTACCTCACATAGGGTACTTTTCAAAGTTTCAAGACAGCACCTACGTACCAGCATCTCAACACACGGGACCAATACCTTGGACCGGGGAGAAGAACCCGGTCAAGAAGACTGTAGAAGAATGCTCGTCGAGTTACTGTAAGTACACAATTTTCGTACTTACAAACGAACATTGAGTTAGGTTCTTCAAGTTAGGTTCACCTAGTAGGTGATTTCAATTAAAACACCCCGACTTGGTGAGTAAAGTCAGCCGTTCCGATAAATAAGTGAAAATAAAAGAATCCAAAACGGCAGGAAAAGATCATAGGAAAGACTCGCTCAACCTTTTCCAAAAGAAAATAAAAGAAAAGAGTTCGCCTCCTCATAGAGACAGACCGACCTCTTCACGGCATTATTCGCCACCAACTAATAGGTCAAATTTGCTGAGAGAATTATTACGACCAAATTCGCCAAATCAAAATTCCGATAACTCAACCTCCTCCAAAATGCCAGAAACCCCGGTTGTCCAACAATTTGTTGCCATGTCCCCGTATCAATTCCAACAATTGGTAGACGCAGTGAGACCACCAGGTCGAAGCTTGAATCTCAAGCCGGACAAAACAGATTTTAGTGGAATACCAGACTTCACGGGAGAACCGGAAATTTTGTCTCAATTTCTTGAGAGATGTGAGGAACTGATAGACCACTTTTTTGACCTGGACGACCTAAATTGTTATGGAAATAAGGTTATATTAAACAATATCAGAGCGAAGATCAAAGGGAAAGCTGCCACTGGAACATTTAACTGCCCATTGAATACATGGGATGAAATTAAAACCGCGCTAATCGCTAACTTCAACGATAAACGGGACGAAGAGCATTTGATCCTTGAGTTAGGAAAACTCAGACAACATCAGAACGAAACTCCGTTCGAATTTCATGCACGAACATAATTTCCATTGAACAGAGGATAAAAACGAAAATGTCTCGGTAATCGTGTAATTTTTGTAATTTACCGAGTAACCGCGTGACTGGATTTGATCAATCTCACGGAGCGTCTTTTAGAAACCCAAATCTACATTTTTGTCCCGATAATAATTTTTTCTGTATATATCTGTTGAACGAAGATATAAGTCATGATAATTGGAAAAACGAGATTTGTCAAATATTAATTTATCGGGTTTTTAATTTTCTGGAAAACGGCTATAAAAATTTCAATCCAACTCACGGAGTACCTTCAGCTAACTAGTACGTATATTTTGTTCTCCATCAACGTTCCTGTAGAAATGTGTTGAACGAAAGTACAGCGCCCGTATATGTAACAGGTCGTAGAAATTACGGAGGATGGAAAGTTGCGTGTTGCCGAGCATCAGATATTTTTTTTTATCAAGCGTTCTACATTGGAGAGACAGGCACGCCATTGCTCTGCCGACAGTTCCAATGTAATTCAGATTTTTACATCATTCATGTAAAGCAGTTTCACCAATATGTGGTTTGAGGGTCGTTTATTAGGCCACTTCGCAAATTTGTTGACATTCTAAGCATGAGCGGCGCACCTTTCGTATATCTCCACTGCATTGCCAGGTCTGTTCTCTTCCCAGCCGTTTTGATCAACAAATGCGCTTTCGTCCTTCGTTTTCGACCCACCGTCAAGTTTGCTGCCCTCGAGGCCAGTCGCAACCCTTTGCTCCCCTCTAACTCGCCTATCGTCCTCCCATCTCCAGTCATTAGGGCTCCGCCGCTGGAGCCAGTAAGCTCCGAGTTCGCCCCCGGAGCTTGATACCGGAAATTAATTATTTAACTTGAGCCAAACCTTAAGCCGTCAACTTGGTCTGACGATGATAAATGGACGTTTACCCGGAGCGGTATATTTAATAGTAATTCAGATTTTTATATCATCTGACGGGGAGTGGGATAATTAATATTGAAGCCTGCACATGGCGTCTCGGCCCTTCGTCAGCAACTACCTTCCCTTTTCAACGAAACTTCCTGAACACAATTTCCGGGACTGCGACCGCCTCGCCGAAATCAAATTAGTCCGTTTCGGGCGTGTCCTGTCGTTTCATTCTGCGACAATTGACTTGTCGATGTCCGTTCACCGAATAGGTAAAATTGAAGAGATTTATTCACCTGAGAATTAAGAAACTCCATACAGCCCAGTGTACTGCTAATGCCGAACTACGGAAATGTCTAGCGCAGTAGTAAAGAGCAACCGGGAAGTCGAAAGGTGGGCTAGCCTTGCAAGGACGGATCCAGCTAGAAGATAACTAGACAGATGAGGTTTTAGCGGGTAAAATCTTCACACTAAAGGTTCCGTACCCATCTCTCCAGGCACCAGGTGTGAAGCATCACAAACTTCCCTTGTACGGGTTTCACGTTGCTCCTTATTCAATTTATTTTTCGATCAGTTCACTTGAACGTGGTCAAACATAACTTCGCGGTGGTAGAACGTGTTAGCTCTTATAGTTCCGGAATTAATTGTGCTGGTCTCAGACAGTTGAGAACGATTATCAAGTGAATTAGAATTATCAGGTGAAAACTGTGCAGAATGGTAGTGAGACGGCCAGCAATGAAATTCCAGAATTTCTGGCGTAGCTCCTATACATCTTAAGAGCATTATCAGACTGTCATTGTATAGGCACTTGATTGAACTACCGCACCAATTTTTCTATAGATTTTACTAATATTTGCAGGGTGTTTATAAGACAAAAATTTAAATACAATTAATCACTAATTATTACTTAATTAGTTACTGTCGGGTCATCTGAAGGTGTGTGCACCGGACAATTAATAAAAATTGAACGAGAAACTACATTTAAAGATCCTATTCCGGTATTGTTCAATTGTAGAGTTAACTTAATGTCACTTCAATTAGACAACGCGGTGCACTATGATAGCGTATCTTTCATCTGTCCTCGCGACTGCGGTCCACTTCGAATATCGAGTTGGCTCTTCGATCACGCGGCAGATTCTAAATGTGACGCACTCATAATGGGTGACATTGTCATTCATTACATATATTTTAGGCAGATTTTACTCATAACGTCATTTGGGCGTCCCATGGTGACCTGCGGGCTATCATCAAACCATTGCTAAAATTTGATACGTTGATACGTCCAGTTCTGAAAACAACTGAACATTTTTTTTTTTTTCTGCGAACTACATAATTTTCCTTTTGGTTTATTATTCATTCTGAATAATAACCCTATTTTTTCGGCCACGAAAAATATTTTACAACCCACCCTCAAAATTTGATACTTTACGTTTCAAGACATGGAGATTCCAAATTTGCAATGTCCGTCCGCCGTCCCCCGTCCGCCATCCGGGCCATTTTGTGCCTTTAACGTGGTCCAAAAAATTCGTTCTTTCGCACAAAAATCCAATTTGGTATCTAGTTGTGCCCGCCATCTCGGCAATCCGATCGGACGAAGCCCATGATTGTTATGGGCAAAAAACCGTTAAAAAAATCAACGAAACGCAGTACAACGCGGGAACTACAGCGGAAGTCAACTTTCGTCTGGACTGGCAACGCCGCCCGCTCGCCTCCCCTTTCGACTCGACTCGCAACGTTTATGAGCGCCGTTTTTTTTTTTTGCTTCCTCTAGAAGCGCTCGTGTTTCGTATATAACCTTTGGCACTACGATTTGTCTCTTTATCGTCCGATTGCCTTGTTCTCGTCTTCACCTCCACGAATGACTGTTTCGCTCCGTCTCAACTATTTCCGTTAGCAAAATATCTGTTACCTTCGATTGAACTTTTCATTATTCGTTTATTTTTCTAGATACTTTCGTTTTTTTTGTTTATTTTAATATTACGATTCAGTTCTTTTCGACCTTGTTTTGGGTTTCATTTTGATATTTTTCGATGCTGAATCGAATAGGATGGGTCTCGGAGCAGTAATGCTAGGTCAAGCTATTTATCCGAATAGTAAACTGTTGTGTAATAATTTGCAGGGTTTTACATCGTAGAGCCAAGGAAAGAAACAACAATGAAATAACAATAAATATAGCGAGGCGAATTCTGCTGCTTAGTTACTAGAAAGTTATCGTTCATCCCCAGCCTCCGCTTGAACTTCCTCCCGTCTCACTTCAACCATTAGTCAGTTCCATTGCCTTGCGTCGCCTAGAAAACGGCAATTTTCGTTGTTGCGTTGTGGTCAGGTCGTGTTTCGTATGGTTGCATGTATTTTTCGATTCTGTCAAGCTGGATAATCGGATAATCAGAAAATCATTGTAAATAACGAAGCTTAGCTTGAATGGGACGGTGAGGCCAAAAATGGGAAACTAAGTAAATAATACTAGAGGAAATGAGGAGGGCATCCAAACTACCCTATACCAGCTTTAAGGGTAGAAGAGGAATGGATAGGATTGAGATGGGGGAGGGATGAAGGATAAGAGGATGTTCCACGATAGAGCGACCATCAGTTTAAATACAACTCGACCAACACGCGGGTTGTGATACCTCGAAGAGCGCCCACTGACACACCCAGCACTCCTCAATACCTCTCTTACACAACAGCCAGCGCCAGAACACGGTTACCTACCTCTACTTCACGAGCTTCCAAAACCGCCATTCAAACATCCGTCCCGTCATATTTGGCCTTCTTGGTTTGCCAAGAGTTGCGTCAAACCTGTTTGCAAGGGTAGGGGGAGTCTGGACACTGTGCACACCGACCATTTCACTAAATAGTGTTGTCCTTACTCAAAATGGCTTAACACGTAAAATTCTGAAGAAAACTAAAAAAAAAAAAAAGAAGGAAAGTCAGCCAACTACGTCGTCGCCAAAAACGCTGCTAATTGGTATACAACGGTACTTTCACGCACAGCATCACAGCACAACTTGATACAGTCTCACACCTCCGAGACCCGTCTCATTCGATTCAGCATCGAAAAATACCAGTAAATCATACGATACGAGACCTACCCATCGGACCTGAACCATACGTGGGCATGATGACGAAGTCACATGAATCGTCTGGTGGCTCGATGGGAGATACAGGAAAACAGCGCCCATTGGCATCGCCAGCCACGATTAAGACAATCGAAAAGGCTCGTTATGCCTTTCTGTCAAAGGGTGAAGGCGATGCTGACACTCTCTAGGCAGGATCTGAGAGTTCTGGCAAGCTTCCTCACCGGACAAGACACAAAGATGGGCATCTCAGAGGTGGTGGAATGCAGACTTTGCGGCGAAGAGGACGAGACGGCAGAGCTTATCCTATGTGAGTGCAATAAAACGCTTCGAATATTTCGCCCAGGGGACCATTGAACTCCACATCATAGCGGAATCTGCGGCGAAGGGACATACTCGGCTTCCTGAGCAGGGGGGGGGGGGATGTACGACGCCTTCTACTAAGAAAGGGTCATAATAGGCCCATATGCGGCCGCAGTGACAAAGGGACTTGTCCCGCATGCCCTCAGGCAAAAAAACGTGACCTGGCTACAACAATTGACATTTTCCAGGCGAGTTGATCTGATGAGTAGTTGTAGTGATACGGGAGGTAGTGCTTAAACACTAACCCGAACAGGAAATTTTCTACCGATAACTCGTGTACTGGGAAACAATTTGTATGTACCATTGTATTAGCAATTTTCTTTTTTATTTTTCTTGGCTCTACGAAGTAGAAAGAAAAGTTATGTAATTGGCTGAAAAAAAAAATTTTGAGTTTTCTTCAGATCTTTACGTTTCAGACCCTCCTGAGTCTGGAAAACTCTATTTGTCTGTGTGTGTGTGTGTGGGTCAGTCACTCTGTGTGTCTGTGAACGATTGTTAGAAAAAACCACCGTACCAAATCAGCTCAAACTTGATATCTCACCCGCAGGTCTTCATGGGACGCCAAAATAAGGGTTTGAACAAAATCCACCGAAAGTTAACTATAGTTATCATAGTGATCAAAACACCAAATATTTTTTTTCTCAAAAACGGCTCAAACGATTTTGATTAAATTTTTTATATTGATAGCTCTCAATATGGTAATTATACCACAAAATTCCCATTTGTGGAAAAATTACGAGAGCAGCACAATAAATTATAAACATTTTCGACGAAAAGCGTTTTTGCCGCGGTTTTTTCCCTATAAACTCCGCTGAAATGTTAGTAGAATGTTTTTAAAAAATTGGTATTGTAGTCCATTCCAATATCTATAGGGTGAGTGTTTAAAAACGCTCATGAGATACATGGGGCTCACTCCAGAAATTCCTGAATTTCAACTACCGCCGTTTCGCTTAATACCAGTTCTAAAAGTTTTTACCCAATAACTCTGCAAAAGTAATTACTATCCTTCTTCAAAAATTTGTGATTACAGTCTCATTGATTATCTGTGTACCAATTGCTCAATAATGGTGTTGCAATGAGTACGAGCAGCACAATAAAATCTGGAACTGTAAGCGCTACCGCTTCCTGCTGCCGTAAAGCGTTGCTTGACCAAGTTCACATTAACTGAGTGATAAATGAATCGATTAAATAGAATTAGTCATGTAGAAAGTGAATTGACGTAGATATTTAAAAATAAATTTGATAGTTGAAAGTTCTTATTTTTGGGCGCTTCGACGCTAGTAGTTCACACGCAGGGATCATGTCAGCTATTTGATGGAAGGATCTGATGAAAACTCCGTCTTCGACTGATTGCAATACTTCCAGCGTTAGGAAGAAGAACGGCCATTAAGACATTTTTCTAAAAATAACTCTCGAACGTTTAGGTTTAGGATTTCGCTATTTCGGTAAGTGCACGGGAGCAAACTCGTAATTAATGGCTCATCATAAATGTTTGTAATTGCCACAGGGACGAAACTATAATCTAAAACGCCCAGGAGTGGTTAGTCAAAACAAAATGGGGTTCTAGATTACCATTTCCCCCTAGAGCATTTCAACTTTGTCTGTGGAATGATTAAAAAAAAAACATATTCAACTCTTGTCCCCTGGGAGGGCTGTGCTTCGCCCTCCAGGATCGATTGAATATGCTCACGAGGGGGACTTTTTTTCAAGTTAATTGACGAGCTGGATGATCAATAGTTCCAGATTACTAGCAGAGAAAAATACGTTCGGTCAATTTGGATTGTGCATTGCGCTGCGTCGTGCGAAGTGCAATAATAACTCTCGATATTACGACGTATTTGCGTAGAAAGAAAAACTGTTACTCCTCGAGGAATGAAGGAAGTCGTGCGGATGCTTCGCTTCAGAGGTTGAACGGCACGAAATCGTCGAAAATATAATGGGATGAATTGGAAGGAAAAATGTGCAAGGTTCTTAAGCGGAAGAGACCTGCTCCGCCCCTGCAGATCAATATTCTGAAAACAAGCTTCATTATAGTTGCGAGAGCAGGGGAAAAGTTCCACCGGGCCTTTCCCCCTTCTATGCACATCCTTTTTCCTCACGTATGCTTTCAAACTGGAAGCAGTTATTTCGACGCTCCAATTGGATGAACTTTCACCGCGCCGGTCTTTTCCCTTCCCTACACTGTGCAACATCTCCTTTTGGATTAACGGCTCAGAAACAACATGTGTTTTAATTACGAAAGAAAAACACGGCAAATTACACAATGATTCATTATTCTCTTGCGCAGCTTGGCTCAGTTTCATACCTCCATGACCCGTCACATTCGAACCAGTATTGAGAAAAACAACTAAACGATATAAAACATAACCTGACTACATTGAAATAACGGCAAATGACATTTTATAGGCCACGATAGGCAATTGGCGCGACATGACGAGTCGAACTGAGAGGTGGTTGTAGTCAGTCGCGTAGGCCAGGGAGAAACGATAACATTCGCTACATTGAACAGTTGTAGAATTTGCCTCACTGTAGTTACTGTGATTTCACTGTTGTCTGTCTAGGCGCAGTCCTACACTTCTGGGAACCGTTATATCATATAAAAGATGATATTGCAATCAATATTTCTAATAATTTCATGTTTATCCGGCTTGAAGCAGTCTCACACTTTCGAGACCCATCCGGTTCGATTCAGCATCGAAAAATATTCGTAAACGATATGAAACATCGAAATTAACTTTTTCTAGGCGACATAAGACAGTCAGCAGGACAAGTCGATCTGACGGGTGATTGGAGTGAGGACAGAGGCCTCGAGTTCCTTCAAATAGTGGAAATCGCGCTCACCGTAGTCAGTTGCTATGCTTTCTCATTTAATCCCAATCCTTCACCTCTGAGACCCGTCTTATTTGACGCAACATGGAAAATTACCTGGTAAATCATTTCTCGCCCGTAACAACTGTTTAAGGTACAGTTTGAAGACTGGATTAACCTGATGAGCGTGTGAGAGGATGTAGTTATACACTTCGATGTAAAAGAACGAAAAAGAGTTTGACATATGAGTGAGATTTTTCTCGGCACAGGGGGTCTCTGAATAGGTTAAATGTGTTGAGAGGACGAGAGCGTAGCACGAGTACTGAGTAACGAATGGGTGAATATTTATGAAACACCCAAAACAGGAAAAATCCGTTGTCGGCTACAGGAATAAACCTTATGCCCTTTGCCAGGAGGTGAAGACGAATGCGTAGTTCGGTTTTGCCCACAGCTACCATTTCAAAAGTCTTAGATCATCTTCTTTATTTATCAATTCGACTACGAATATTGGTGATCATATAACATTACAAAATTAAAAATAATTGCTATAAAAAATATAAATATATAAGTATTGCACAAAATTATAAGTTTTTGACTATATTCGCGAACATTTCTCTGTCTCTAGCCACCTCGAAGAGGTTCCCAATATTACTTATTCCAGTCCAATGCCGAATGTTGCGTAGCTACGATAGTTGCTTCTGGCCGATGCCTCTTCTACCTTCAATTTTTCCTTGTACAATTAACTGCACTAGTTCGTATTTCTTATTTCGCCTAATGTGGCCCAAGTAGGCCGTTTTTCTCTTCTTTACAGTTGCTAGCGATTCTCGCTCACATTGCATTCTTCTTAAAACTTCCTCGTTGGTCACACGATCCGTCCATGGTATTTTAAGTATTCTTCTAAAGAGCCATAATTTAAATGATTCGAGTTTGTTAAGGTCCGCAATTTTCAAAGTCCAACTTTCCATAGCGTATAACAGAGTTGACCAAACATAACACTTCAAAAAGCGCATTTTTGTTCTCATATTGAGCTCATGACAGTTAAATATCTTTCTATACTTCAGAAAAGTATTACGTGCTATTTCGATCCGGCACATCACTTGCTTAGAACAATCCCAGCTGTCATTAATATGACATCCGAGGTATTTAAAACTTTGTACTCTTTCAATAGGGGAGTTATTAACTAATAAATTTGTATTGACATATGTATTTTTTCTGCTTACTATCATATACTTGGTTTTTTCTCTATTGATTCGCAAGCCAAACTCTTCGCTGCATTCATTAACTTTGTTTATCAATTCTTGTGAACCTTTTAAGCTGTCGGCAATAAGAGTGGTGTCGTCTGCATATATATTGTTGATACGTACGTTTACTTTAATACCTTGATTACTGTCATTTATCGAATCTTGAAATATTCTTTCCGGATATATATTGAATAACAAGGGTGATAATATACACCCCTGTCTGACTCCTCGTGAGATAGATACCTCGTCAGTTATAATAAGTTAGTTGCCAGTACAAATTTTTTATGCAACGAATTTCTTTGTCGTCTATTCCCATAGACTCAAGAATTTCTATTAGCTTATCATGTTTAACCATATCAAAAGCTTTCTCATAATCGATAAAGCATAAGAATACATCTTTTTGAACGTCTTTACAGTTCTGGACTAATACTTGAATACCAACCAATGCCTCTCGGGTTCCAAGTCCTTTCCTAAAGCCGAATTGCGAACGGCACTACCTCTTCGCATTTTCTGTATATTCTGTCATGCATAATTTTAAGAAACATCTTTAGCACGTGAGGCATCAAACTGATAAGTCTGTATTCATTGCAGTATTTGGCATTTTTCTTCTTAGGCAAAGGTATAAAGGTTGATCTTAACCAGTCTTTAGGATATTCGCCTGTATCGTAAACGTGGTTAAATAATTGAGCTAAAAGTGTTATGTTTGTATCGTCAATCAGTTTTATGACCTCAGACGGCACCTCATCTGGTCCCGTTGCTTTATTATTCTTCATTGATTGAATCGCCTTTTTTATTTCATCGTTAGTTATATATAGATCATAGAAGGTTGAATTTGAATGCTTGGGATTTCACGTTAGGGTCACGAGATAACAAACTAATTCAGCCTGAGCTGAGCTGAACAACAATGATGGGTTTTGTTCGATTGCATGGTTGAGTAGGCGGTACAACTATATACCTAATGAACATTTTCTGCAAATGAACAAATTTTGTAGGCCACATTAATAGCAAAATATGGCCCATACCTTTAAACGTAAAATGTCCATTTTTGCAGGAGTTTAGTATCATTATACAGAATGATAAACCAACAAACAACCATTGTAGTGAGATTAAAACGTGTTTAGTATCGTTTCCCCAGATGCTGAGTCGAGTAGCATGCATCTCACATGCGTTTCTTAAGTAGTTAAACATGTGAGTTGTCGTTCCCCGAATGGTTGATACAGCCACGTTATTACTTCTCTTCAGATCTTTACGTTTCAGACCCTCCTGAGTCCGAAAAACACTATTTGGGAAAATGGTCTGTGTGTGTGTCTGTGAACGATTTTTAGAGAGAACCACCGTACCAAATCCACTCAAACTTGATATCCAGCCCGCAGGTTACCATGAGATGCCAAAATAAGGGTATGAACAAAATCCACTGGAATTTAACTATAGTTATCATAGTGGTCAAAAAACCAAATTTTTTTTTCTCAAAAACGGATCTAACGATTTTGATTAATGTTTTATATTGATAGCTCTCAATATGAGTACTATACCATGAAATTTTCATTCGTGGAAAAATGACGAGAGCAGCACAATAAATTACCAAAACTTTCGACGAAAAGCGTTTTTAGCGCGGGGTTTTCCTTATAAACTCCGCTGGAATGTTAGTAGAATGTTTAACAAAATTGGAATTGTAGTCCATTCCAATACCTAAAGGGTGAGTGTTTGAAAACGCTCTAAGATACATAGGGGTCGCTCTAGAAATTCCTGAATTTCAACTACCGCCATTTCGCTTACTACCAGTTCTCAAAGTTTTTACCCAATAACTCTGCAAAAGTAATTACTATCCTCTTCAAAAAATTAATTTTTACAGCCCCATTAATTCTCTGTGTACCAATTGCTCAATAATGGTCCTGCAATGAGTACGAGCAGCACAATAAATTCCATAACTGTAGGCGCTACAGCCTCCTGCTGCTGTGACGTGTTGTTTGACCAAGTTCAAAGGCACTGAGTGATGAATGAATCGATTAAATAGAATTAGCCATGTACAAAGTGAATTGACGTAGAGCTAAGGAAAGTTGTGTGTTGCAACGCACCAGATATTATTCCTAATGTCTTTCAACAATGGATTGAGTAGGACAGGTCCTAATCATGTCGCGCGTGAGAATAATAACCATTTCGATTTCGATCAGCAATGCTTATCCGGGAACTGAGCCTTGTTAGGAACAGTTAGACGGGCGGGCGGTGGCGCTGGTGCAGGCTTCGGTACTGGACAGAGCGCGTGAGAGCGCCTGCTCCACATGCAACGATTCTGTAGGGATGAAGTATAACTTCGAACTACCCTCGAAGATTACGATTCATGGAAGGGGTCGGTCCTTTTCTTGAGGCGTGTGGCCATGGAATGTCATCAAGTTGGATCAGTAAGGGGTGGCCTAGCGAGTACAGAACTTATGGTTCAGATATCACTGGCAACAATTGACACGGAAAGAGGTTTACTTTGTGTCAGACAGGGCTCTGCCTTTTGATACCACTAAGTTTTGAAAACACCTTGCTGGGCTGAAGATTCTGGTTGAGAAAAACTCGGTAACCTTGGGTAGGGTGCCGAGTCACGAAGGCTTCGATCCAGATGGGACCTGAAAACTTTGTAGGCCGCACCAAGAGCCGCTTGCGTAAAGAGATTGCAGGACGGGAAAAGATATGTAGGATTTGGATGGTCTAAGGCAGCCAACGTTACTCCTTAGACTCTTCAGAGAGCAATTGAGATAAGTGTCAAATGATAAGCAGTCCATTACGGCACCATTGGCTTGTCGGGGGTTCAGAGTTGCACATTTTGCGAGGCGAAGACGAATGTACAATGAACGTGAGAGGAAGTGGCTTTCGAGCGCCTTGAATCGCCTGGGACGCCTTTCGCTGCTGCCAGAGGATGCCATAGCAAGGTTTTATTCGGTTGCCGTCATATTATACAAAGAATTTTTAAAAAATCTGAAACGCATTCTTCTGTCCACCAAGTCGACTGGCAACTGACTACTAGTGGCCAGGCGGTTTGCTGTAGATATCAATGAAAGCTCAATTAGTCCTGAAAACAATCAGGTCAGGCACAGTGCAGCTTAGTCAGCGTGCGTCTTACATCAAATGGGTCGTCACCCAACACAGCCATCCGTCAGTTGTAAACAACCAGTAAGACATGAATGGTTTCAAATGATTCTTCTTCAGTATTCATTCGTTATACAACTATGTTGCGGAGGTTTTCATTTCTTTTTCGCTGAAATGTGATTCGTTGAGGGGGTGTGGGGTTGGGTGGGGGGTGAGTGGGAGGAGGATCTGGATTCAGATGGACGACAGTAGAATGTGGTGGTGACGTGACAGCCTGAAAAGTATCTCTCTTCGATTCTTGCGAGTATTAGCGATGACGGTATTGAAAGCGCCGGTTGGGAAGGACGAGGCAGGCCAGAGAAGGATAATGACATTCCAGGACGTAGGCAGAGCTGGACAGATCAGACCGTGCGACGAGCTTGCGGTGGTTTAATGAAAAAGGGTGGACCTGCTGCTGGAAATTTATATCTGGGAGAAATCTACATACGAATGGTGGCCGCTCCATGTAGCTACGTGAATGCAATAATCTACTCAGCGCTCAGATGACGTAATTACTTCCACATCTCCTCTCTATGTTAATAAGTCGCGGCTTAGAATTACGGTCCTTTGACGAGGCTTCGATAGTATCACAATAACATGCAAAAGGTGACTTTACGCTTCATTAATATCGGCCTAAAAATGAGACGCGTTTAATATAGTTCGCGTTTTTCGTCGACCCAGCGAGTTGTGTACACAACGGTACCGAGCGCGTCCAACCCGCAATTAATACTCGCAGTACGAGATGATATTTCACCGCAACACAATTTCCCTTCTGCCCGACAATTCCACATCTGTTCAGCTCCCCCTCTACGGAAGAAACTAATTAAAAAGTTATTTCCAAACCGAAGACTCGAAAAAGTACTGCAAGGAAAAACATGTAATCGCCTGAACTCAAACGTTCTTCAGATGGAGCAGTTGAGTCTAAAAACGTCATTTGGGGAAATGGTCTGTTTGTGTCTGTGAACGCTATTGACTGAAAACAGCTGAACTAAATCAGCGCAAACTTGATATTAAGCACGTATGAGTAATATCCGCCCAAAACCTGACTATAGTTATGATTGTGATCAAAACACCGACAATTTTTCTACGCACAGTTGTAAATACCACAACACGAGTGAATTCTAATTGCTAGGGAAATGATGAGAGCGGCACAATAAATTAACATTAATAAACATTTTGACGATGGTTTGTTTTAGCGCAGTTTGCTTCTTATAAACTCCACTCAAAATGTAACTAGAACCTTCAAAAAAAATGTACGAGGTAGTCTGACCAAGTGTCTATACGCCGATAGTTTGATATTGCTGGAATGTACGAGTGTTCCTGGCACGAGTGGAACTGCGGTGACAAAGGAATGGAACGAGGTTTAGTTCTTGGGTACTTCGGACGTCAAAAACCAGAAGAGTGAAGACGAAGTCAGCCGAGAAGGGAGGGAACGAGCAGGTTACTGGGATCCGTGACTCGGTTTGGGACGCGCGATCTGAGTTCGAACCGATTACTATCTGCCGGCGGGGCTTGAGTGTGGCTGATAGTGAGTAATGGGAACGCACCTTGACAAATACATCTGTTGCAAAGGCCTGGTTACTGCCCAACCCATAATATCTATCATTACAGTAGCTACTCCAGAAATTCAAGCATTTTAACACCCGCCATTTCATTTACTACTCACTCTTTACCGCTTTTACCCGACAACTCCGGGAAAGTGGGTATGATCTCTCTCGTGTTAACAGCCTCAATAATTCTCTGGGTGCTCATTTGTCGATAATGATCAGGGAATGAGTGGAACTGCTTGTTGCGACTGTGAAATGATGTTATACTAAGTTCAAATGAACAGAGTTAAAAATGAATTGAGTTAGTAGAAAAAGCCATGAAAACCATTGAACTAACGTAGAGCTAAGGAAAGTAATGTGATGCGGCGCACCTGATGTTTTTGGAAAACTTCACTTCGCTATATATAGCTCTCGTACCGTCCCAAAGTTGAGATGAGTACTGCAGCCTATTATGCCAGTTTCATGTCTCACAGGTCCATGCCTAGCAAAAGTCTGCTTTAATGTCCACCCCAGGAGAAGTGGCAACAAAGACCAGAAATCGCTTTCTCTTAAGTCTCTGACGCTGGAGCGGGACGTGGTAGGGAGTCTCCTCATCTGGGCCGCACCATCTGCACCGAGGCGACGCCCTGCCCATAACATACACGCGTTTGTTCATTTTGCAGCGCCCCTTGATGATCCCCACAGTCTGCCTTTCATCTTCTGTGGTTGCTCTGACATAAAGCGTTCGGAGTGCCTCTCTCCTGCAGTGTTGCAGGCAGTCTGACGTATTCTGCTGGCATTTTCTTCGACGCTCTCCATGCCTACAGAGAGATGCCACAGCATGGAAGTTGCCTTGCAGCCACAGTGAACGAACCGAGTCTGACGTGACTCTATCGGATTTAGGTATGTCATTCATTCTGATGAATAAACCCACGTTTTTCGCTGGAAATTTGACGCCATACGTTTGATGAAGGCATGGAGATTCCAAATCGGCAATGGCCGACCGCCGTCTGGTCCACGTTTTGCCTATAACGTGAACTAATATAACCGTCGATTCCATTCGGGATCCAGTTGTGCCTGCTTCTTTTGCAATCCAATCCTAAGAAACCCCTGGTTGTTATGGGCTAAATATAAAAAAACGGAATTTTGGCAGTTTTATCGCAATGACGTCGCGTTTGGTTTTGTATGGTAGGTATTATACGTGTAGTACGATTTCAGAGGTTTAAAATCACACAAAGTGAAATCACAGTAGATATAGTGCGGCAAATTCTACTACTTGAAGGAACTTATTGGACAATATTGCAAAAGTTACTGTTTCTTGCCAGTCTGGGCTCATTTCCAGCACTCCTTCCCGTCGAGGATTTAAATTTTTCTACCCATTTATCCAACGCCGATCCGTCAGGTGCTGTTCACGCTCATCACGTCTTGCCAATTGCCTAGTGTCACCTGGAAAATGTCAATTTTCGTTGTACTCAGGCCATGTTTGGTATCGTTTACTGGTATTTTTCGATGCTGAATCGAATGGGTTGGGTCTGAAAGGTGTGACTGCGTCAAGCTGTGTAATAATGCTGCAGAAGATAATAATACGCCGTTGTAAAATGATTCATTTTGAAGAATCTAACTTCAGCCCCGAACTTTACTTCACTATAGATCCTGAAACTGCCCCCGAACGTAACAGCGAGGCGTATTATCTCGTAATTAAGGTGCAATAACGAATTAAACCTTCAGAATAGGAAACGACATGACTAGTTGAAGGAGCCGTCGTGAGTTTTAGGAATCATACAAATAAAACGGCGAAAATGATCCCGGAAAATGCTGTCAAATGAGTTAAACTCTCTCCTACTCCTCGCTGTGTCAGTCATTTATCTGAGCTTTCTATACGTGTTGCTCAGAGGCTGAATCAATCGGAAAAAACGAGAGTAAGAATCCTTAGGATGGGAAACACGTTGGTCATAGATTTTTCTCCCGGCCGGGGCTGCGTTGGTTGGGTCGAGCTCTCAGGAGAAGACGAATTAACGAGGGAGGATTTAGTGTCGGAGTTTGGAGGGAAAAATTTCCCCCTTAGGGTTCAGCAAAAAGCCCTGCAAGCTTTAAAGTATCCTTAACTTGGAGAGAAAGGGGACCCTGATGTTTCAGGGTGGTGAAGATGGAGGTGAAGGGTTGGATCTTTTCGCCTCGTTTTTCAACGCTGGCGTTGCCATAGCGACTCCCACACCGCAGAAACGTTCCGTAGCCCTTTTCCCTTCGCTCCAAACAACCCCAGCGCCGCTGCCCACTTCATCCTGACTCTCCATGTTTTCCATTCCTTACTTCACTTTTTCCTTGGGGAACGAAACTCGCGATAATGGATGGCCCCTGGTTCTACCTTTGCCCTCGGGGCGGTCTGATGTCCCGAAACTTCGCCAGTTTATGATACTCCGACTTCATCTCGAAAAAGAGGAAAAAATAAAAAAAAACCACCTCGGCCTACAAACGGGGGCATCGTGCTCCGTTCACAACACTCTCCTCATCGCCCCTTAAATGTGTTTTAAAAATACCTGGTGCGACGCGCCACACAGCTTCACTCGGTCCAATGTACACTTAGCGATTTTTGTCACCAGCTACTAATAATAGACGATTTTCCTTCAGTTTATTCGAACATAGAAGAATGCAGAAGAACCCGGCAGCGTTTAAGGTTCCAGAATTTACTTCCACTGATTCCACCATCATTATTGAGTGATCAGGTCAGACACTGCCGACAGGATTGTTCTCCGAAGGATCGTGCTTACGGTTTAAGGATTATCCGGCAAAACCTGTGAAAAAATGGCAGTTGGTCTGAGCTCTGGAATTTTTCGGTTCTTGCGCAGCGTTCGGCAATTTTCCACGAACGAAAATTTATTTGTACTGGCGTGTCATTTGGGACTGTCGATACGGAAACTTTATTCAAAATTGTTCAGCCGCTTATGAGCCGAAAGATTGACATTTTGATCTATATGATAACTATAGTTAGTTCTTGACTGCCTTTACATTGGCGTGGATTTTGTGAAATCGTTTTCGTTCAATCGCGTGGAAAGCCACTTTCCAAATAGGGAAACCAGTGAACAACAAACTCCACTAACTCCTCCTCATCACACTCCCCAGATCAACAATAACAACAACAGATGTCATTTAGAACATACCAAATTTGGTAACTTGTTCAATGAAGCGGAACCTTTGAACATGGAAACCTGAAAATAAACAACGCGAGACGCGAACGGAAAACCTCTTGACAATAAAATTACCGATAAATGTCCAGTTGAATAAGCGATTACTGCAAATATCAAAAATGGTACAACTGTTTACTTTCCTCAACCCAAGATATGAAAAGGAATATTATGTTCTTACCCAGCTGTCCTGGATGGTTGTAGACGGGAATTTGAAGCAATTTTGGTATTACTAGGTGAATCTGTCAAAATCTTGGAGTGTAGGTGGTCAATTCTGAACTGAGCCTTTTTCCCCCTGATTCCAAATTTGCCTTCATATTCACGTCTGCGACCGTCCCAGACAGCTGGGCAAACGGTCAAACTTACGATTATGAATATGTAGCTAACTTCAGTCTAGTTTTAGTAAACAGGAAATATGTGGCAACGCGATTGAGAAAAAACGATTTAACCAAATCAGCTCAAATATATAACCCGCAACCCGGAACGAAAAAATGATGGTGTGAGCATAATCGGTAACTATAGTCGTGATAGCAGTTGAAACACCCCATTTTTCTTTTCTTTTTTTTTCGTCGTGACGATTTTGAGCAATATTTTTGAATTGACAGTTCTGAGCAACATTATGACGAGGTTCTCAAACCGTCCGATGGATTCTTCTCGTTCACGTTATGTACTCGTGTGTCCCATTTTGCTGGAAGCGCTCTCAAATCCAGTTTCGATTCATCCGAAGCACCATTGCTCCCGTTGTCGAACGTCTCAGCACATTCATACAGTTCTACGCGTAATCGTTAGATGTTTCTAGGTCAACGACACTTTTTTCCCGTCAACATTTAGGGGATTCGTTAGTTTAAAATATGTAGAGCGACCCACCGCTCGAATTTCCTCAGCACATTCAGCCATTTTCAGCCCTCGGATGAAAAAGAACCAGCTACCAGGTTGCAGACAGCGACATGTCGGTTTCCACGTCACTTATTGGTACTTGCGAAGGGGATTGATCATTTTCGAAGGCGAATGTGCCGTTCCCTCAGCACCTGAGGCAGCTTACACAGTGTGGTATATCAATCACAAGAAGAGTATAGGAGCCACGCCCTACTGCCACATCCCTAGGCACCTCACGTCCAATCTGTAGGCCTCTCTTTACAGAACATCAAGAAAACAGTCCCCACACCCAGAGGGTATTTGGTGGCTATGGAAACTATAGACATTTACTTTTTCTTTTAGCACGTTGCCGATGGCAACAGCCACCTGGAATTGGGATACTTCCGCGTTTTTGACGTGTGGAGAGACCAATGTGTGCTGAGTTTTGGCAAATATCCCCCTTTCTCAGGGACAAATGCAGTTCAGTGAAGCTACAACCCAGCAAAATATTTTCTCATGTTGAAAATCAACAGCTTAAGCCCCAGTGGCTTCATCCCATCTACAAGGCGAAATAACATCACGTTCAGCTAATGTGGAGTTGTTGACATGGCGCTTGGGTGTCTTGTCCTTGGGGGATGTTGCTGGAAGCACTCACGAGAAGCACCTAAAACGCTAAATAATCCTGAAGAGGCTTTAATTTGTCTTGCCATGTATCCCGCCTCCTTAACCCCAGGCACCTCCACCAACCGCCTCATTCTTTTAGTTGCCCTATGACCACCTGCAAGCTGCAGATTCGAAAAATCTTGGTTCACCACTCACGCACCTGTTTCGGGAAATGCAGTGCAGACGCGTTGCGACCTCGTCCACAGAAACAGCTCACTTTTTGGACTTTGCAGGTGAGAATTCCTATAACCTTTCACTCCACTCACCCGCTCAGCAATCCTCAGAATTTCACTCCTCAAAAGGAGAAAGGATTCTGAGGCTGGTAGGTCTGCGCAATCATCTGGAGACTCCTGACCCTCGTCTGCAACGATAGAGCTTGGCGAAGCCTGGTCGCTATTCTTGAAGGATTGACCCGCCACAATCTGCCAGTACTCGGGCTTCCAGGGCCGGGCTCGAAAGGCTTCTGCAGTACGAGAGAGTAAACGCTCCGCCAGATGTTTGTCGACGTGGCAAACACTCACCCTCGCAGCCGACACCTCAGCAATTGCAATGAAGCGCTTCTCCTCAGAACCTACGCGCTACTGACTTTGAAATGCAAATTTCGCAATCGCTTTTGACAGGAAGCTTCTTCAAAACGTCCGGCCACTACACGTCTATTTTCTTAACAAAACGACTGTCCCTCAACACTCATAATAGTGTTATATCAGTACGTTGATACTCCGTGCGCCCCGCCCCAAAACCCTGGGAGCCAAGGGCAGAAGGGGCTATAAGGTGCTACTTGTTTCAGGTTCCAGAGACCCAAAGCACGACGGACTTAGAAGCACTTGCACTTTAAGGATTTGAAAGAACTCGAAAGTGTTCTATTCTCGAAGATATTTTATGTTCTTGAACTGTTGCATAAAGATTCACCGAAGGATTAGCAGATATTCAACGGTTAGGTCAGACAGCCAGGCGGGAAAAGCCGTGCTTTCCAAACTACTCAACCTACTCATTGAAAATGAAAACCTAGGCAACTCAACATTTTACGACAAAGTATACGTACTCAGAAACCTCAACAATCCCTCAGAGCAATTCCTCACCCCTGCCACGATCTAATTCCCATAAATGCAACACCGACATACGGAATCTTCCGAGTTATTTGTTGGAAATCCAGTTCTGCGAGAAGGGATTTGACTAACGGCTAAGACTAGTTCTGTCAAAAATTGAAGGGTCAATTAGTTGACCAGTGAAATCATTCAATAGAGAGTAAACTGTAAAATTGTAGTAAGAAGCTCGTCTAAATTTATTTTCCACTGCAACATCCCTCGCAGATGTCCAATAACGCACAAGATACTGAGGGTTTTGCGTTTTATTTAATCGGCGCAATACTCCAAACGCCATGCCAACAACAGCTTGGTAGAAACCTCTGCAGAATTTGCCTCCATCGCGACTAAGTGGAAGATTCGACCATTTTCCAATTCACGCAGCGCACCAAGAGACCAGAGGACATTTTCTGCATTTCAAAATATTCCTGGGTCGGGCTTTCGTACGTTATCTGTAGATAAAACGACCTATTTCAACCCAATCAGAACCGAAACCTCTTCTGACGAACGCTCGTAAATAATTTCCGACCTCGTTTTCCATTTTCGAAATGTCAGCTCGCTCGATCGACCGAATTTTCGGGCAACCGAAATGCTTTCAACGACTCTTTCAGAAGATTTTGTTTCGCAACGGCGAGAAAAAAAAGCCATAGCAGCGCGTCCTGTGAAGAGGGTGCCGCACTAAAAGGAGTTCCATCCGCCGAATGGAGCGACAAACATCTGCTCTCCCCCTGCAGTTGATCGGGCGTACCACCACGCAAACCCTCGTATGCTTTATCTTTCTGCTCACAGAGAGCAGACACGTTCTCGTTCCCTCAAACAAACGAAAAAAAAAATTATAAAAAAAAAAAAATCGTTCTTATTAGCTCGTGCGATTCATACAATAAGAATTATACTAGAATGTTCTCCTCTGCGTTGTAGGTAGACAGTAACGTGTCTCATCTAAGGTGCTTTTTATCTCTACTTTTTTTTTTTTAAAGTAGACTGATCGGATGAAAATATTAATTTCATTGTATCGGTTGAGGCAACGCATGTAAACGTGCTTGTTTCAACTGTGACGACATAAACAAATTTAAATTTTGTGGGGATGAACCCAAGGTAAATCAAGGGTTAATATAATATAGGTAAATGGAAAACAACAAAATAAACTTGACTAGGATAGGTGTCGCTTTATTTAAGCAAATAAAAAAATTAAAAAATGAAAATTAACTTTATCTTTAAGTAAACAACTCAGGGTAGATCTCTGTCACAGATATATATGGTAGGTACGGGAGATTTCAGAAATTTAGCGGGTACTCACTACTTCCAACGGCCGTGGAGTATATTATAAGTTTACTAACTAATGAAATGGAACGGAAAAGGAACGTAGTTCTGGGTTCTTCGGGTTTGGAGCAGTCGGTGATTTGCTTTTGAGCTCCGACCTGAAACTGAGCAAAAGACCGGGACCTCCTCATTATGATGTTTCCAAGATGTGGTTTGAGAAGAGTACGAATATTAGTACCACCTACCGGTACGTGATGAGTGGGTATCTTGGTAGAAGCCACGCAGTTAGTGAATAACTAATATTTTTGGAAGAGACGGGAAATGCTGATGAGCTGTAGGTAAATACGTCAATGCTGGACGGCGGAAAAAGGAACAATAGAACTCCGAAACGTGGTGCCGGGCCTGTTCTCCCAACTCGCCTGCAGGTAGCAGCACACGATGGATTCAACAATTTGTCTCCAAATTGATCGTCGAATTCTGGACCTATCAGTGTTTTTTCTTTCTTCTGAAGAATATATTTTACAACAAAAAAATTAACTGTCCCACTTCTTCATTGGAAAAATGGCTGGAAAAGAAATAAACGTAATTTTCCAGTACGCATTTACTGCTGTCTGGCGGAAGACTGGAACGGGTGGCGCCGAGAACCGCGAAATATGAAAGTTGCGGGACTACGAATTTTTATTTTACGCTACACAACGTATTGCAAAGTAGATTCAGTCAATTCGGAAATACCAAAAACGTGTTTTTAGTACATTTCAAACGTCTTACAAAACCTTTTCAATCAAACAGATAGAATATCATTCTCATACTTCGCCACAAATACTTTAAATATCCATAAACTCGCCGGTGCTCGAGGCTTCTTCTACTGATTCAATTTATTACTTTCCGCGACCCAAGTATAAGAAAGCTATTGTAATCGGGCCAAGAAAAAAACCCTGCAAATTATTACACAACGGTTTATTATTCGGATAAATAGCTTGACCTAGCATTAATGCTCCGAGACCCATCCCGTTCGATTCAGCATCGAAAAATATCAAAATGAAACCCAAAAAAAGGTCGAAAAGAACTGAATCGTAATACGAGTATTAAAATAAACAAAAAAAAAAAAACGAAAGTATCTAGAAAAATAAGCGAATAATGATTAGTTCAATCGAAGATAACAAATATTTCGCTAACGGAAATAGTTGAGACGGAGCGAAACAGTCATTCGTGGAGGTGAAGACGAGAACAAGGCAATCGGACGATAAAGAGACAAATCGTAGTGCCAAAGATTATATACGACCGCTTCCTAGAGGAAGCAAAAAAAAAACCGGCGCCCGTAAATGTTGCGAGTCAAGTTGAAAGGGGAGGCGAGCGGGCGGCGTTGCCAGTCCAGACGAAACGTTGACTTCCACTGTAGTTCCCGCGTTGTACTGCGTTTCGTTAATTTTTTTAACCGTTTTTTGCCCATAACAATCATGGGCTTCGTCCGATCGGATTGCCGAGATGACGGGCACAACTAGATACCAAATTGGATTTTTGTGCGAAAGAACGAATTTTTTGGACCATGTTAAAGGCACAAAACGGCCCGGACGGCGGACGGGGGTCGGTGGACGGGGGGAGGGGGCTGGCGGACGAACATTGTAAATTTGGAATCTCCATGTCTTGAAACGTAAAGTATCAAATTTTAAGGGGGGGGGGGGGTTGTAGAAAATGTTACGTGACCGAAAACATAGGGTTATTATTCAGAATGAATAATAAACCAAAATCAGGAACAACGCATCCTTAGCTCAACTGTAAATTCACTGGTTATACGCAGGAAACTGTATCGGAAGAAGAGAGCGAGCTATATGGGCTGAGAGTTGATAAAGAGAAATGTCTGTGTGACCACTGATGGGTGTATCTGGGAAGAGCGGTGTGTGTTGGAGAAGGAGGTAAATCGATGGAAAGTACAACAGGGGAAATCCGTTGTCATTGGAAGATAATCCAAACTCAATCCCTTTGTCGGAGGAGAAGCTGACTGAATGGGCAGTTCTCGGACTACCCCTGCGGCATCACATGAAGAGGACCAACACGGTTGTGGGGTTGGGCTGAACACGTCTCGTAAAGGAAGCCTTTCGGCATGTGTCGAACATTCTCCCCCTCGCTGCGGAAGCAGAATAACCCATGAAGTGGGGTTACTCAATTGGCAGGTGTTAGTTAAGCTAGGCAAGAAGCAAGCTAGAGCAGGAGGATGTGAGGATGCAAGGGCTAGACGACAGAGTGATGAAAAAAGGGGTAGGTGAACGGAGGCCAATGATCGGGTGTTCAGTTGAGTATGACAACGGAGTATTTGAGCTCATGTGCTATGGTGAAGGTGAATGAGTCAGCATACAAGAGAAATGCAGGGAGTGGTTGAAAAAGAGTGGAGGGACACTAAGACAGCACAGGTATAAAATGAGAAGGATTAAGGTTTGTTCACACTAGGGTGATGCAAAGGAACAGGCACACTAGGATGGTGCAAAGGAACAGGCACATTAGGTTGGTGCAAAGGAACAGGTACACTAGGGTGGTGGTGCAAAGGAACAGGTACACTAGGGTGGTGGTGCAAAGGAACAGGTACACTAGGGTGGTGGTGCAAAGGAACAGGTACACTAGGGTGGTGGTGCAAAGGAACAGGCACACTACGGTGGTGGTGCAAAGGAACAGGTACACTAGGGTGGTGGTGCAAAGGAACAGGTACACTAGGGTGGTGGTGCAAAGGAACAGGTACACTAGGGTGGTGCAAAGGAACAGGTACTCTTGGGCTGTGCAGTAGTGGTCGAACATCGGGTAAAAACTGTGAAGAAAGGCTCATCGTATAGGTATTTGCACTGTCTCAATTTTTCTTAAGATCCTACTTACACTTGAGCAGAGTTCATAAGAAAAAAACTGTTCTTAAATTTTCGTCGAAATGGTTGGTAATTTATTGTGCTGCTCTCGTCATTTTCCCACTAATGGGAATTTTATGTTATCTGGAACTTCTATACGAAAAATTCAATCAAAATCGTTAGAGCTGTTTTTGAGAAAAGACAAATTTAATGTTTTGTAGATTTCCCTCATACTCTTAATTTGGCGTCACATGATTACATGCGAGCTGGATATAACGTTTGAGCTGATTTGGTACAACTGTTTTCTCTCAGTCGCGTTCACACACTGCAATGAGGGGCATCTCCTCAGAAGTGTGCCTGTGCACAGTCCCATCGACGTTTATCTCTTCATTCCTTTCTACATCATGCTTCGGCCAGATGTACCGGCATCCGTAATCGTCTATCGCGGTTGAGATGGAAGAGAGATAGGATGAAGAATTGGTAGAAGATTGATATCGGAAAGAAGGCAAAGTCCATGTCCAGGCCAACACCGTGCAACTCCCCTGTCATCCCGAGTATGCCGATGGGTAGCCAGGGTGTATGTGTTTTTGTTACTCCTGGCGGGGGAAGGGTAACGATGAGGGTGGAGAACCTGTTGGCACGACACTCCCCCCCCCCCCCCACCATACCGCCAGGTGTCTGCCAGAGCACCTGGAGGGAAATCAGGATCCCCATCATGAAGGTCAACTAATAGGAGTCCTGTACTCCTCTAGGGTGTTACAATCAACCACCATGAGGAGCTTAGTGAGGCTGGGTCTGACCAGGACAGCTGCAACCCTTTAGATCGACCAAACTACAAAATAGTGTTTTTGGACTCTGAAACGTAAAGATCCGGAGATAACTCAACATTTTTGTTTCAGTTGATTACATAACTTTGCTTTCTACTTCGTCGACCCATGGAAAGTGAAAAACCCTGCAAATTATTACACAACGGGTTATTATTCGGATAAGTAGCTTGACCTAGCATTAATGCTCCGAGACCCATCCCGTTCGATTCAGCATCGAAAAATATCAAAATGAAACCCAAAAAAAGGTCGAAAAGAACAGAATCGTAATATTAAAATAAACAAAAAAAAACGAAAGTAGAAAAAACTGAATTTTAATATGAAAACTTGCTAAATATTAATATCAAAATGTAACCAAAAATCTATGAAAAAAAAAACAAAATGAGAATGAAACGAAAGAATCTAAAAAAATTCAATCGTATTAAAACCAAAAAAATGAAACGCACGAACTATTGAATAAATAAACCAAAAATAAGCGAATAATGAAAAGTTCAATTGAAGATAACAGATATTTTGCTAACGGAAATAGTTGAGATGGAGCGAAACACTCATTTGTGGAGGGGAAGACGAGAACAAGGCAATCGGACGATAAAGAGACAAATCGTAGTGCCAAAGATTAATTACGAAAAACGAGCGCTTCCTAGAGGAAGCAAAAAAAAAAACCAGCGCCCGCCCGTAAACGTCTGATGATTTTGCCCCGTGGGGTCGGGGAAATTAGGCGAACCCGTTGCGAGTCGAGTCGAAAGGGGAGGTGAGCGGGGGCGGCGTTGCCAGTCCAGCAGGCGAGCGGTTTCATTGAGACGGGTGGGAGGGAGGGAGTACTAACGGCGAAACGTTGACTTCCGCTGTAGTTCCGGCGTTGTACTGCGTTTCGTTAATTTTTTTAACGGTTTTTTGCCCATAACAATCATGGGCTTCGTCCGATCGGATTGCCAAGATGGCAGGCACAACTAGATACCAAATTGGATTTTTGTGCGAAAGAACGAATTTTTTGGTCCACGTTAAAGGCACAAAACGGCCCGGATGGGGGACGGACATTGCAAATTTGGAATCTCCATGTCTTGAAACGTAAAGTATCAAATTGGGGGGGGGGGGGTTGTAAACAATTTTTCGTGAGCGAAAACATAGGGTTATTATTCAGAATGAATAATAAACCAAAACAAACCCCTACTCGAGAGTTGATATTAATTTTTTAAATTTATTTATCTCAAAAGCTGCTGTAAAGTTGTTTGTTCTCCACCAGTACATCCATAAACCGTCGTCGAACGAACATGTAGAGCTTCTATTACACACCAGTAGAATCAGAGGGAGGGAATTTGTGGGAAGCGTCACTCCCGATATTTTAATTAAGCGTCGTGAGTTAATTAATGAAGAGACGGTGTGGAACGTACAATTGCGCACAGTTTGAAGATTATTAAAGTGGTAAAGGAAGGGACGCTCACTTGCATTCAATTGCCAAGGGCATGGGGCTCGATCAATGTGTTGTGATTGTGACCTTTGGATCGCCGTTAGAAGTTCATAACAACCGCAGTCTTTGAACGAGCAAATCACGTGTTTTTAAAATGTTTCGCTCAACTCCAACTCTCCCTTTAATTCAGTCAGTGGTGTTTACAGAGTTTTTGTCTTTACTCTGAACTGCCCTATATCAGGACTATAGAGCTTATTATTTTGTTGAGTTGCGGGTATGTTTGTGTTCATTGGTGTCGTTTTAATTATTAATTTATTTTAAGTTTCGCGTGCTCGTTGCCATTTTCGAATTATGGAAACTTCCATTCCCATGTCCACAAAGTACATACGTTCTTCCCCAGTACTAACCAATTCTTCTGATACATCACCGAATGAACCAATTCATTTGTCAACGTTCACTTCGAAGAACCAAAATATTTTGAAAATTGGTAGAGGTAACAAATGAAAGATGTCCGTAATTTAATTAAATGTAAATATATCCGAAGGGAATTGACACACGGCAGAGAAGATATTGTTACGGGCACGATCGGAATGAGCTGTGACTCGGAACTCCGGAGCTTCTTTCAGCGGGCAGAGCCACTTGAAGCAGCTCCGATTAAATCTGAAGAGGAAGATAGCTGCTCATGAACAGAGAGAGAGAGAGGGGGGGGGGGGGACCGCATTGCCGCGATCGGGAGGTTAGGAAATCGGGACCGTGGCGCGCAACGAGGCGACCGGCCTATTCCTCTTCCGGACTCCAGGCAGTAGTTATGTGTCTTTTGTTACTGCATGCTGCATGTTAGACATAAGGGGTTTTATTCTGTATGTATCTAATTTGTGGATTTTTGTTAACAATGCTTTGTACAGTTTTGGGTTGATGTTTAATGCCAAGTGCGTTTACAGGGAGATAACTGTGGAGAATTGGCTCCAGGAAAGCCATTCAGCTTGGGTTTGGAGCTAAGAGGTAGTACCATAAGGAAATTAGAGTATGAAGGCAACAGGAGTACTTATGGAACAGGCCAGGTAACGAATTTGTTGTTTGTATGCCATCGAGACCAGTTTCGGGTCGTCGCCTTCGGTAGGCCTTCGTCTATCTGCACTTTCCACTTTACTCTTGTTCTTAGACTTAAATTTAGTCTTCGCTGTACTCTACTTGTCCCCGCCATATCTTGTCGGTACTACTCTTCTGTCACTTTCTCTCTGTATCAACTCTCTCTGTAGTCATCAAGCACTCAATACTGTAAACATCACAATTTGTACAAATTAGTAGGGGGGTACCTTGGGGCGCGTCCGTTTTGAACCGTCCGTTACCGCCCATCCGCTACCGTTTGTCCTTCGCACCTTCTCCCAGTCCTCTCTAGCACAAAGCGCCGTGGCCTACGCTTCCCATGGTCGCCAGCCTCCTGCCAACCGGCCCACAACCCAGGCTCTGTGCTCCATGGCCTACATTTTTCCACGGGCGCCCATCTTCACTTCAGCTGCCTAGGCCCATCACTCCGGGGCTTCCTCAACAGATGTCGGATTGCTGCCGCCTAACCAGGCCCCCCGCCGAACGCCTAACCAGGCCATCCGCCAAACGCCTAACCAGGCCCTGCGCCGCTCACGCCCAGTGCTTCATGTGCTCCACCACACTCCAGTCACCAAGTATCCAATCGCTCCGTGCCCAGCAATCACAAGCGTACCTTCCCACCTGCTTGCGCCACCGCCCGTCGCGCCTCCTCACTATCCGCTCAAGAGAAGAAGAGGACCTATCTTGGGAAAACGCCTAACCACCCCCACTGCCACCTGATCATGAGGACATGATCTTCTCTCAAGGGGGAGTGATGTTACGGGCACGATCGGAATGAGCTATGACTCGGAACTCCGGAGCTTCTTTCATCGGGCAGAGCCACTTGAAGCAGCTCCGATTAAATCTGAAGAGGAAGATAGCTGCTGATGAACAGGGAGAGGGGGCATTGCCGCGATCGCGAGGTTAGGAAAATCGGGACCGTGGCGCGCAATGAGGCGACCGGCCTATTCCTCTTCCGGACTTCAGCGGCACCACTTCGCTCCTCTTTGATACAATTCGATACCTGGGCTATTAATCGGAACGAATATATTGGTTGGAAAGGAAGGACCTTACTATTGAGAGACAACCCGATATCCATCCTATAACAATATCATCAGGTTGGGGCTAGGTGGCACTGGTGGACTAATATTGGGGGACCCGTTGTGCTCAAAAGTGTACCTCTTAACTATCAACTGCGTCTGTGGTTCTCTGATCTAGCTACAATGAGGTCTCCAAGAGTTTCTTTTGGATTAGAATCGGCCAACATCGAGCGGCTTATGAGACATCGACCTGATCTGCGACTCAGGAAGGAGTAAGATCCCATGATCACACCAAATTTATAGACTCCTGGTAAGGAAAGGAATCAGATAAAAGAATAATCCGCCAGCAGAGCGACAGAACTGCTCAGGTGACTAGTTGCAATCCATCCTCTGACTCTACTGGCATGATAAAACTTCTCCGTAATTCGCTCACCATAACCGCATTTTGTCCCGACTGCATAGATCCTTTACCTTAGAAATGGAGTCATGTCTTCACTGAGCTTTCCAGTAGAATCCTCACGAAGTGGTCTGTAAAATTCCGACACCAACCTGGCATTAGCCCCACCTTCCATTGTCGGCTGCATGAGCACGTGGGTGCGGGAAACCTGATAAAGCTCGTTCTTTCGCGAGGAAATAAGTTTAGGGACCATTTTCTTGGATGTAACAAAAAATATGGGGTTTTAGCAGCTTCACGAAATGATTAAGGACGATATTGAATGAACGCGTAGGATCCGCCGTACGGACGAGCGCTGTATCATCGTTCAACCCGTTTCTACGGAGAAATTCACACAGAACGAACTGTACGTTAGTAGGAAGTACTTTGTAAGCTTGGTTGAAGTCTTTAGAGCCGCTTTTAGAGAATCTGAGACGTACACTCGTATCTCTATTCAACTGGCAGTTGCGGGGATACGAGCGTCGGTTGCTAAAAGACACTGCGTCAGCTTCATCCAATTCCGGTACGTATTTATTTTTAACACGTTACAAAGCACGATATTTCCGGCCTGTTTCGTGTGTTACCTCTGCTCAACAGACTTGAATGTTTGATCAAAACCGTTAAGAGTGCAGAAATATCTCAATTTTGGTTCATTCTGATCCACTCCTCATTTTCTTTGGCGAAGATGCGCACAAACTTATTTTTGCGTAAGAATAACCAACAAAAAAAAGAAGAACCTCAATCAGTTCAGTCATGCTACCGCAAATCCTTACACCAAAATTAGGTTTTCGGTCCTCACCTCTCCCCACGCGTCACCCATCCCTTCTCAATCTCGAGTGGCCTCCACCGCGGTCCTCCTGTCTCCTGAACCCGATATAACAAGTTACACCGAGCTCTTATTTGCCACCATATCTCTCATTCGCGTATTCCTTCAGTTGTATTGTGACCTCGACCCAGAGAAGTTCCCATGTTTTCAAATTTCAGCGGTTTGCATCGAGTGGTGCGGAGGGGAAGCTCCTCGCAAGGGTCCAAGGGCCGAACTTTCACGGAGAGTGGAAGGTAAAATAGCTGCCAGCAGTGTGCGTTCATGTTGGTTAATTTACTGTAGAACGAAATCTGGGAACCCTGTGACCCTCTGATTTTTACAGGGGAAGCAACAAAACAAATAAGAGACAATAAATGAAGAATGATTGAGTCGCGGTTTCGGATGGTCAAAACTGGACCTTAGTCCTCCCGTTGTCTCTTATCGCTCTACCGTTTTGCGCTTATCGCCACCTCACACCGGGATCGTCAGCTCAGCTCCGCCTCAAGTCGTGAGTTTCTTCTTGTTTCGTCCGGCAGTCTGCGTTTAGTTTGGATGAACGACTTTCGTCCTGATTCCCGCACCACTGCAGAGTCGATAAGTTCTACTTTTCCTGATTTTTTGAAGCAATTAACGTACCTGTATGCTGGCCCTCCATACTAGTAGTCTTAACAAACCAATCAATCAACATTTTCCAGTCTGAAAAGAAATGCGTTGTCAGTTCTCGTACCGGACACAAAAGTGCATCGAGATCAGAAGCCGAAACTGTGCCAGGTCAACCCCAACCTCCAGGATTCTCTTAATCTCGTCCATTCAGAGATGTTTCTTTCCCTTTTTTACTTTCCTTGCTCTACGAAGTAGAAAGGAAAGTTATGTACTCGGCTGAAAAATTTTTTTTGAGTTCTCTTCAGATCTTTACGTTTCAGACCCCCCTGAGTCCGAAAAACACCGTTTGGGAAAATGGTCTGTGTGTCTGTGAACGATTTTTAGAGGAAACGACCGTATCAAATCAACTCAAACATGATATCTCCCCAGCAGGTTACCATGGGACGCCAAAATAAGAGTATGAGAAAAATCCACCGAAAGTAAACTATAGTTATCATAGTGATCAAAACCCCAAATATTTTTTTTCTCAAAAACGGCTCAAACGATTTTGATTAAATTTCTTATATTGACAGCTCTCAACAAGAAAATTATACCATGAAATTCCTATTTGTGGGGAAATGACGATAGCAGCACAATAAATTATCAAAATTTTCGACGAAATAGATTTTAGCGCGGTTTTTAGATGAAACAACCGTACCGAATCAACTGAAACTTGATGTCCAGCCTACAGGTTACCATGGGACGCAAAAATAAGGGTATGGGCAAAATCCACCGAAAGTTAACTATAGTTATCATAGTGGTCAAAACACCAAATATTTTTTTCTCAAAAACAGCTCTAACGATTTTGATTAAATGTTTTATATTGATAGCTCCTAATATGGCAATTATACCATAAAATTCCCACCCGTGGGAAAATGATGGGACCAGCACAATAAATTATCAAAATTTTCAACGAAAATTGGTTTTAGCGCGTTTTTTTTTCCTTCTGAACTACGCTGAAATGTTACTTGAGTGTTTTAAAAAAATATCTGGTGCGTTGCAACTTACAGCTCCGGAATTCAGTGTGCTGCTCGTACTCATTCGGGAATGAGTACGAGCAGCCCTGAAATTCTGGAACTGTTGGAGCTACCGCTTCCTGCTGCCGTAAAGTGTTGTTTAACCAAGTTCGAATTAACGGAGCGATAAATGAATTGGGTAAGTCTAAAAAAAGCCATGTACCCGAATGAATTGACGTAGAGCTAAGGAAAGTTGTGTGTTGCAACGCACCAGATATATTTTTTTGGCATGCCATAAGTAGGGTAGAAAGACGTTTTAATTTAATTCTTATTTTCTTAAATATCTTTGGGTTGGAATTTTGATTGGAGGGAGAAGTCCGTTATTTCATTTTAATACGTATATATTTCTATTAGTTTTAGTTATTTTTCTTCCGTTTTATTCTATTCCCTAAATAGATTTCGTTACAGAAACCGTAGAAATCTCTTGGTGCTGTGGGCTTCATCCCCTCGTGGGGTTGAACTCAATATTTTTAATTCTGTCACAGTGGTGTGCATTCTGTGTAGAGGAACCTCTTCCTTCGCCTGGTCGCCGCTTTCCAAGTGAACGAAGCATTCAGCTCCTCAAATAGATCACCGAACATCGTCAAGCACTCGGAAACCCTAACTAGTAAAGAACGCCCTGTGAGTTCATGTCTTTAGAGCCGTTTCGACAAAAAAGTGAAGAATCAAAAACTCATTTCGCTCCATGAGGCTGTATCACCATTCCCTAAATTTTCCCAGAGATACCTATCTATTCAATTAGGGCCTTGGTCAGTAAAATGAATGTGAAAGTTTGATCAAGTTCGTTGGAGCTGTTTACGGGGAAAACGCCAAAACATACTACACTTTGGCTCCTCGACGAGCAGACGATCACATGGTACACAATATGTCGTAGTCCACCGATTTTTTAACAAATCGTCGCGAGACTTCTTTCGTTCGAGCCTCTCGAAAGGCAGCAGGTGCCTTAAATAAGTTGATGGTTGTTGTGAGGTGGTAAATGGCAGACACCTGGAGCATATGACGCGCTTGCAACAGAACACCCGCGGGCACCAAGTTTCGGCTGCGAGATTGCTGGAGCAGGCGGCCCTCCAGCGATATTTGTGGAAGACTCGGCCAGGAACCGGTCAACTGTCGGTGTTTACGTTATTAGATTGTTTGTGTTGACAGATAAGTAATTTACACGCCGAGAGCCAACGCGGTTGACGCGCGTTGCTCGCAGAGACCGCCGCCGCTTCTGCTAAGGCTCTGAATATTAAGTTGTCTGTTATCTATTAACTTAATGAAACTCGTGTTTATAAACAGCGGCGGATCCGTACGACACTAAATCATCGTGGAAATAACAGTTTTGCTCCAACAACACGGCAACTCCGGAGAATCGAGTGAACGTGACCAGCTGAAGCGACGACCGCCTCGTGATGAAGTTCTCACCTCGTCCTTTGAAAACCCCATTTCGAATTACCTGGAGGACAATGGAGCAGCAGGCAGGATGGGGATCGTCCTTGATTCCAGTCCCACACGCCCCTGCTTCGCGTGTCTCTCCAACAGAGTGATGCCACCCAATGAATATAATTCAAAAAACTAATGTGCTCCTACGGTAGGTAGACAATCATGAATATGATTGTATTAATATAAATTATATTTATTGATAATTGGTAAAGCCGTAGACGGTCAAAAAGAAAAAAAATGTATTTTCCCGATTGACAATAAATAATCATTGACCAATTACATTTTTTTTAAAATTCTGTTGTCTACAACTTTACCAATCACCAATTCAATTAATGCCTGAAGGGCAAGGAATGTATCGATATAGAGTAAAAACAACTGAGGCGACGCATCACGCTACTTTCCCCAGCACCACATGCATTCTACCAAAGAACACAATCTCCTTGTCCCTCAGCTCATACGGAGTCGTAAAAAAATAACTTTAAGTCCCGTGTAGCATCTGGTAGCGCCCTTAGCTGCTGCTGCGTATGCGATGACTTCCACTAAAGAAATGGAATTTTTATTCTCCTTGGCTCTACGAAGTAGAAAGGAAAGATACGTAATCAGCTGAAAAAAAAAAATTAGTTATCTTCAGACTCCCTTGAGTCCGAAAAACATTATTTGGAAAAATGGCCTGTGAACGCGATTGAGAAAAAAAATGGCTGAACGAAATCAGTTCAAACTTAATATTCGGCCCGCAAGTTACAATGTGACGCCAAAATAAAGGTATTGTTACGGGGGGGATTAATATCGAAGCGGTATCGCACTAAGTGAGTTGAGAAGCAGTACGATAGAAGCCGAATGCAATTGGAACAGAGTTTGATTCTAATTACATTCGGAGAAGTTTTACCACAACATACAGGGAACTGAGTGGGAGCGAACGCGAGCCCAGGCAACACAGCGACGAGGGAACCGGCTCAGTTACAACTGACAGCAGCGAAGCCTCAAGCGAATTGGGGCATTTGAGGTGCCCAGTAAGCGTTATGCCCCGGACGAGCCTCCGCTGAATTGAAGGGTTTGGTTCCGTTACACCACTCCACCCTTGATGAAGTGCCTGTCCTCAGGTACTCATGAGCACTGCAGTTTCTTGCCATGTACTGCAATCAGGGCGTTGCTGTCGACCCAACAAAGGGGAACCTAATCTTGAGCAAAGAGAGAGAATTTCCAAAAGGATGCCCATGTTTGTAGTGGGAGTATTGAATTTAGAACTACAAATAAACAGTCACCTCACAATGTCTCTGACGTACACATCTTGGGATGTGTGGACCGTACGTCTTTGTCCCACGCAGCTACGACATCCATTGTTCAGAGAATCGGTCCATCTCTTGGCAAAAGACGATTCTCTGAGTAAGGGGAGTCGGAGTTTTCTTCCTCCTCGGAGAAAACCTGCCCTCAGGTGTTCCAGAAGGGGTACAGCAGAACGAAGATGCTGCGTCTACCATGCAGTGGTTAGTTGCAGTTTTGGAAACAAGTGCAGCGTCCTGGCTTATGGGGTAGGGTGTGATGCCTGTGTTGACAGCATTCACACGTGTACGTTGAGTGGCAGCTCTTGAGCATGTGTGAGGCTGCCAGACAATTCGTACACAGATTGTGCACTTCCACGTAGGTTCTTCGAGCCTCCTGACTGGAGTTGAAGAAACGTCGGCACTTTTTTTACCCCATGATGTTTGCCGCAGATAGGGCAGGGATGTGGCTCTGGCGATGGAGTTTTGACTTCACCTGACCATTTTGTAGGCGCGTGGTTTCCCCGGACTCGTTGTTTAAGAGGTCGTTCAGGGACAGACAGACGGGAAGATGTTGATGTTGATGCATGATGGGATTCGTTGTGAGACGAACGGTCTGTAGGTTTATGCTGCTGCGATGCTAGATAAGCATTGACCTTTCTATGTAGATGTGCGCGAGATGCTGGTAGATCAGAAGCTCCTTTACATCTGTCCTGCTTTCCTCGAAGCAGCCGTCGTCGATCGAACACAAAGCTGTGTTCAACTGTTCGCCAAGAACGGACAACGTTCAAACATAATGACGGGCGAGAGAGTAGGTCACAGCAATAGGGCAGAAAAGTTGAAGGTGGGGGATCAAAAATTCCTATCGCATTAGAAGAACCTTCAAGTTTTTCTGCTTGGCCAGCATCTCGAACTAATGTTGGGGAAGTTCGACCACCGGTTGGGCGCCAATGTTACGGGGAGGGATTAATATAGTAAGTGATATTGCACTAGGTGAGTCGGGAGTTTTATTCTCAACTACATTCGGGGAAGTTTTACCACCACAGACAGGGAACTGAGTGGGAGCGAACACGAGCGCGGGCGACACAGGGACAAGGAAACTGGCTCAGTTACAACTGACCGCAGCGAAGTCTCGAGTGAATCGGGGCATTTGAGGTGCCCAGTCAGCATAAATGCCCAGGACGAGCCTCCGCTGAATCAAAGGGTTTGGTTCGTCCCGTTACAGTATGAACGAAATCCGCTTAAAACTAACTATAGTATCAAATGTAAGCCTACGTTTTTTAGCCGTTTTCTCTTAATCACGTACGTAGATATGTGCTGACTGACTCCTATCATAGAAGCGGTTCATCGTGGTCTTGCGGTAAGACGGTCGATTCATAATTCTCGGATTGTGGATCGAATCCCCGGCGCGATTGCCGTAATTTTTGCCTTAGTCAGCAGCTCTTCAAAAGCATCTCCAAATTTCCTTCCCCCCGTAACAATGGCGCCCAACTAGTGGTCGAATTTCTTCTTTCCAAGAAAAAGAAGAGGCCCCGAGAGAAAAATTAAAAAATTAAGAGAGAAAAATAATGAGACGAGTTCTCGGGTCCGGGATTCGCTGACGCTGTGAAAGTTCCAGCGCGAAGGTGGAATGGGCGACGCGCCTACTACAATGCGAGGGAACGAAGACTTTCCTTGTAGCCTTTCTCGAATCAAAGATCGGATTTTCCGGGGATTCGCTCAACTCTCGTAAAATTCTTTCCCTAAAAAAGAGTCCGCTCCAGGAGTAGCGGTTAATAGACGAGGGGGGAGATGTGCTGACTGACTCCTATCAAAGGCAAGCGGTTCATCGTGGTCTTGCGGTAAGACGGTCGATTCATAATTCTCGACGTTAGTTGAGGGTTGTGGATCGAATCCCCGGCGCGATTGCCGTAATTTTTGCCTTAGTCAGCAGCTCTTCAAAAGCATCTCCAAACAACCTCAGTACAGATACACAGTGACCATTTTCCCAAATGCGAAAATGAGGATTTTCGTATTTTTTCGCAAATGGCTTCAACATTCATTCAACGCTAAAAAGATAATTTAACAGAAGACAATACATTTTTTTTTAGTTTATTTTCGTGGAATGTGAAGACATTACATTCAGGCATAAGACAGTAGTTGTTTGTTCCAGGGGACTGACTGACTTTCTTTATTGATCAGACAAAATTAGGACCTGTGGTCCTCTCTTCCATTTTATCTGAATACATAGATTACACACTACGTTCCAGAGTCAAATAATAGAAAACATAATTATTTACACAAAAGAATAAAAACGGGTAACAAAAGAAAATTTCAACATTGACAACTGACATTGGTACTTCTTGAAATAACAAGTAAAAAGGATGAAAACATTATAAACTTAATTATACCTCTCCATTAACTGCAATTTATACAAGGAAAGTATAGTAATCGGCCCAAAAAAAAATTTGGGTTTTCTTCAGATCTTTACGTTTTGAGGCCTACTGAGTCTAAAAAACCTAATTTCGGCGCGAGGTCCGTGTGTGTGTGTGTGTGTGTGTGTGTGTGTCTGTAGTTCGATTTGCGGGAGAACGGCTGGTCCGATTGAGCTGGTTCATTTTTTGTTTTGTTCGTTATTTTTTGTAGACACCAAAATGAGGTTATGGACGATTTCGGCAGATGGGAAGGGGGGGGGGGGGACGAAAATGTACCAAAAACTAGGGTTTTTCGCATTTTTCTCAAAAACGGCTCTAACGATTTTGATTAAACATTCAAATTATCTTCTGCTGATCAATACCTAACTTTTCTACTTCATACATATCTCCATGAAAATACGGTGAACGGAGATATAGGCACATGAAGCAAAAATAGGTTTTTTACGCTTTTTGGCAAAACGGCTTCAGGGATTTTCACCAAACTCACAGGATGTTTTCAAATAGTTAATACCTACATATTGTTCTCAATAAATGTTCCTGTGGCGGTCCATTGAACAGAGATAAAAATCAAAATGTGTCAAAAATAACGTTTTTTCTAACATTTCCGTAAATTCCAGGGTACTTTTTTCACCAGATGTGATAAATCTTAATGGAGTGTCTTTCAGTCACCCATACCAACATTTCGTTCTCCATAATTATTTCTGTATATATATGTTGAACGGAGATATAAGCCAAGTTAACTCAGAAAAGGAGATTTGTCGAATATTAATTTATCGGTATTCCAATTTTCTCAAAAACGGCTCTAACGATTTCGATCAAACATTCGGAGTACTCTCAGCTAACTAGTCCCTACATTTTGTTATCCATAAATGTTCCTGTAAAAATGCGTTGAACGAAGATATAGCGCCCGTATATGTAGGTGGTGTTCGAACTTAAAGGGGTGGCGGAAAGTCGTGTGTTGCTACGCACCAGATATTTAAATTCGTGCACTGAATGGGTAAATATTTTGGGATTAGCGTTATGCATTTTTGTGGCTTTTACTATGAATGAGTTACTGACGCTGATGTTTTGCATTTCGGAATTTGAAGGTGGACGCTGACATTCCTCGTGGTTAACCCATGGACTTCTTCTCGCCGGATTATTTTACGGGCTAAATTAGAGGGGGTACGGAGCTTTACCAGTTTCCATACCAGAACCGCACGAGAGAGTTCGAATCGCTCCCTAACCTTTAATCACTTCAATCTCTTGAAATACGGCGTGACATGAATTTATTTCAGGCTATAAATGAAGCGAATGGTGGCATTTTGTGCTGTCTGGAACTTTCTTAATAATTATTGGGTGATACCGCTCAGTACATTACAAGCGTAATCAAATAAAGGTAAAAGCAACGCACGAACCAGTGATATTTTGACATTTCTAGGAAAGTGTCCTGCACAACGTTTCAGTTGATAGAGAGCCCGATAGAATTTATTACACACATTGTTCACGTGTGTGTGCCAAGTCAAATGTTTGTTAATTGTGAGGCCAAGACTTTTAATTTGATCAACGTAATTTATTCTGTTGTTGCCTATTCGTAGAATAGGCAATGTTGAGAAGTCGAGTCTTGCCAAGAGTTTCCTGTGACCTATAACTATAGCTGCACATTTTGGTGAGTTTACTTGCAGACCATGTTCATTTACCCAATTGAGTGACCTATTTAAATCTTCATTTACTAGCCCAATAATTTCCTCGATTTCGCCCACATTTCCGGTAGCACAAATCTGAAGATCGTCTGCATATAGTTTAAATTTACAAATTTTAAAACATTGACCAATATTGTTTATGTAAATGAGAAACCAAAGTGCCGACATTACCGATCCTTGCGGAACTCCAGTTCTAACTACATTCCAATCTGACATTTCATTGTGCATCCCTTTAACAGACTATATACGTCTGTCTAAGAATGAATGAAACCATTCAACAGTCCCCCGAGAAAACCTCATCGACTTAAGCAGAGAGAGAGAGAGAGAGAGAGAGAGAGAGAGAGAGAGAGAGAGAGAGAGAGAGAGAGAGAGAGAGAGAGAGAGAGAGAGAGAGAGAGAGAGAGAGAGTGAGAGAGAGAGAGAGAGAGTGAGAGAGAGAGAGAGAGAGAGAGTGAGAGAGAGAGAGAGAGAGAGAGAGAGAGAGAGAGAGAGAGATTGATTGATTGATTGATTGAAGGTTTTTATTTTACAATCAGGGTAGGTTAGGGCCTTAGGGCCCTCTCTTCCACCTACCCTGAAACAATGTACAAGTTTTTCCTCTTGAGTACTTCAATTAATAACTACAAAACAAAATAATTTCTCATCTTAATACTAAATTTGGTACTTTTCCAATAGTATTTTTTTAAAATTGTTCTTGAAAACATCAACTTTCAAATTTAGGTCAAACATCCGAGTGATTAGGTATACACTCAACATTAACTGCGCGCCATGGTGTGTACATGAAACAGAGTCAAGAACAAAAATCCCCTTGAAAATTCGATGTGTATCAAGGGATGTGAGGAATATTCCTTGATCGCCACTTGATGAAAGCAAGGTTTCTCGACGTTTTGGGCTTTTCGTGTGATGGATTTGAAACGGTCAATGAATGTCAGATGTTAACAGCCACGTTGAAAGGCCTTTACCCTAGGCACTCTCCTCCGATAATGTTTTGGTAGTTGAATGATGGACTGGAACCTGAAACAAAAAAACGATGGTCAAGCATCTAATGGGAAACGTTTCTGAAAGCTCCCTTTGTAGCTTAATAGTCCTCTACATATCTGACCTTGATCCATAGCCAATGGACAAGAGGCTATCGTGATGTTATGCTGGTTAGAACAAAGGTGGAATCACCTGTTGAATAAACCTATCCAAAGCTAGACTGCCCTCAGCCTCCTTTGCAAACTTATTCAGGTGGTAGCAGGTGACTGGGTGGTGATCACAACCACCAGCATCGAGGAATCCCTCTCTTTCGTTGTTCCCCACCTTGGTCTTTTCAGAAGAGAGGGACTGCCCCACAACCTTTCCAACTTCCACATTTTTCTGGTATTCAGCAAAATATTTAGTGGTGGAACTCCTTTTTTTTATGTTCATGATGCATTCTTGGGCGACGCCCGGTATAGTAGTGTTGGGCGCACGAGAGGGCGAGAGTTGAAGAACGAAATGAAAGAAACTAGGTGAGTGTGAGGAGGACTGTATTATGTATAATGAAGTGAGTAGAGTTTGTGTATAAAGGGGGAAGCACGGGGGCAACTCGTAATATGCGTGAACTGGCGGGCAAAACTGTATCAGGAGGAGATGAGTGAGCATAGGGAGATGAGTGTCTTTTGCGAGAGTTCGTGGGTAAATGAACTTGGGTGGAGCTGTTTGTTGTGGAGAGGAATCTGAAATTGAGGAGAGGGAAAATAAAGAAACATAATGTGAAGGTTCAACTCCTGAATAAGCATATAAAACAATGCAGTGGTACTGAAAAAATAAGTGATAAATAGCAAGTAAAAATAATCATTAATTATGGCCTAATTAGTTATTAGCTGGGAAGTAATCAGTAGTCAGTTTAAGCCGTTGGCATTGTCTGATTGATCTTTTGAGCTGGCGAGCATGAGGTGATGAAGGGCAGCGTGAAGGAATTGAACTGACGAGAGGATTATCATCACGAACATTTGATAGTACGTGATAATAAGTTTGTCGTGAACAGTTGGAACTACACCAGGTCTAGGAAATTCTTCGTTCCGAACGTGCCAGGGCAGAGCACGCAGTTCCGGAAAACCTAGATGCGGTTTATTTGGATCTGCGATGCAGAGCACTGCAGCCCCCCGCCATACAGTCAGGTCGGGCGGATGAGCACCTTGTATAGCTAGAGTTTGACGCGAATTGGAAGCTTAGGGTGGCTGTGGAGTTGGCGGATACGGCACCTGATTTTCGCTATCAGTGATGTGAGCACCTCCAGGTGAGAAGTCGGTCGAGTGCAAGTCTGAGGTAGGTCACGTTGGGTTGAGTACTGCACAAGTTGATGAGAGGAGTTGGTAAGTTTTGCGGTAGGTAAAAGCAACAATGGCCAATTTGGAGGCGTTTATTTAAATTTTCCATTTGGATGCCCATGCTGTGATGACCTTAGATATATACCGATGGATGTGTTTTTCACCTCGACAGCTGTGTCGTCAGCTAATTGGGCCCGAAGCACGTCATCAGAATGAAGGCCTTGGAGTTAAAAAGTATCAGCCCAAGACCGGCGCAGGCAAGGTGCTCTCTGGATTCTGTTCCATTCATGCATACCTTCGCGGTTATGAAGGAAAGATTGGATTAACCAGTAACCTGTAACTGCTACCCAAATACTACGATCTCAATCTGCTCCGCTCTCAAGAAAGAATTTCTACGCGGCTCACTCGGAGTTCTATTGCAACTTTTAGTCGCGGTAAATGACTCGCATAACGATCCCGTAAAATAACCTTATACTCGCCGTTGGTACTAAGAGAACTTTGCAAATGAATCTTCGGTCGGGGAACGGGCAAAAACCCGAAGCATTACACTGCAGGAAATAAAACAGAAGAAGAATAATGAACTGCCGGAGGAGGAATAGAACTTCGTTGCCAGGAACGGAATTTGGCGGCGTTCCACGGCGACGGTTCGGATTGAATCCCAGCCAAACTTGGATGCTTCGAGTATTTGACCTTAGACGAAGGGATAAGTCAATTGCTCGGTCCTCCTTAAATCACGCGCAGAAAGTCGACCTCCTCAAGGTCCAAAAGAGACGACACTAACTGCAGGAAATGGAGGGAAGTAGCGAAGAGTTGAGCTAATTTACTGTGTGAGGTTAATCCTGTCTTTTTGCAGAATACCTTACGTTTAGTTTCTCCGAAAACGATAATAATCTTGCCATGAGCTTCGAACAACTTGAGCCTAACGAACCCGAAGTAGAGCTCTCAATTAAATCTCGTTATTTTGTCAAAATTCAAAGGCAATTTCATTCCCAGGATGTTCGATATCAAATTTATTCGTTACTTTTTGGCACAAAACTTGATCAGCTTGTTACCCGCCAGCGGCAAGTTTTTCATTTCTAACTTCATCATATTGTCTAGATTTCATCTAAAATTCACACTCAGCCCTCTCTGGGTTATGGCACCCAACACTTCACGAGGAAATGAGTAAAACTGCAAAAAACGATTTTAGGAGACATCTTGTTGTACCATGTGAAGAACTTTCGGTGGTTGCGGTGGGTCTGTGAGTTAGATCGATTCGGTGAAGGAAAAGAATCGAAGTTCCAGTAATGTGTGGTATTTGGTTCGGGTGTAGGCAATAACTAGGCCACTTCCACAAAGTCCATTCCCTTAACAAATAGTCTTTCTCGAGCCCCGACTGAGTCCCGACCTGATCGCAGACGCCTAACCTTTTTCTCCTACTTCCTTGGCTGACTTCAACTTCCACATTCTCCTCTTGTCGCTCGAAGTAATCTGGAGCAGTTACTGTTTGAACAACAGAGGAAGGGTTTTCATTTAATTTGGCATCCAATTACCCAAGTGGTAAACGAAAAAAGGAAAAAAGTTTATAATAAAAGATTTGTAACGAGTATATACAGGGAAATTAAATTAAGAGCTCCTACTATACTAAGAATAAATTTAAGTGAAACTAATCTAAGGTGTCATTTGAGTAGAAGAAATGTTCGTAAGGTATGATTGAAATAGAAAGAAAGTTTCGTCTGAGAAGACGGAGGAAAGCGATCCAGGCGAGCTAGCAGGTCAGATGAAGGTGTAGCAGCGTACGGGTTGCTGCAAATGGAGGGATGCAAATCGCAAATTGCAATAAAGAATGGGATTAGGATGCTGATGACCCAGCTATTTCCAGAAGTTGGACAAAAGGTGATAAGCACGCGTGCGGGCGAACGGAAAGGCGAAGAACGTTGGTATGCACGCGAGGGCAGTTGAGTTGAGTGAATGGGAGATCATCGAGCAACATGCCATCGACGTTGCGTGGAAGAAAGGTTCGGAGAAGAAGATAAAATTATTTCGAAAATTGGAAAAAAATTCAGAAGCCAACGTCCCTACCTCCGCTAAAATTATCTCAGGGATTTTTTAAGAAAGTAGAAAATTTGTCGGATGTGACATTTTTACCGGAAGAATTGCTGCTCCTTGAAAAAGATCTTAAACATAATCCTATCGTATCTGTGGGGGTTCCTCTGTCACGAGACCTAGCTTTTTCTATTGAAGCTTCTAATGGTCCATACGTGACAAAGGCTGAAGAAATAAAGAAGGATGTAAGAATTTCACACGACTGGCAGCCGTCTTGAAGAACAAGTTCACCGACAAAAAGAGTTTAGCTCTTAAAGCAGATAAAGGTAACACCACTGTCATTTTATCTAAACAAGATTATATTGAAAAGACTCTTAAATTTTTAGAAGATAATAATTGCAAACTCCTGAATTTAGATCCAACTGATAATTATCAAAAATTAATCCGTAAAATAGTTACCAAGTCAGATAATATTCTTAAAAATATGCACAAACCAAGCTTTGTAGAAATGAATCCTCATGCGCCTAGGTTATCCTGTCTCCCAAAAATTCATAAAGTAGGAGTACCAATGAGACCAGTTTGTCATATATTGGTTGTTGGGTGCAAGAATGGGGGAGCTGAGGATCACAATAAAACTGAAACTCGGTGAGCGTGAGGAGGACTGTATTACATGAGGAGATGGAGTACAAATGGGCGACACAACGGAAGTACTCGGAACGCTTGAACTGGCGCGGGCAACTATATGAGAAAGTGAGAAGTTACTGGGGTGATAGTTGGAAGCAGAATGATTTTGGAAGAGCTCTGTCATCGATAGGAAAATGAAATTGGGAGAAAGAAATAAAGAAAGGGGAACACCTAGAAGAGGAGCAGCTAAGGGATTCCCGCTGGTGAGGGGCAGGTATTGAAACGGTAGGAGACAATTAGGCGGACGGAGACAATGACGCGGGGAAGCCCGAGGTCGAAGACCCTGACAACTTCGACGCTTTGCGTCGAACATTGGTGCCCCAGCTTACAAATTGGCTAAAAAATTAAATATTTTGTTTAGGAGTAAAATCAACTTTCGGCCACAAAACACCGTCCTAAATTCACAAGATTTGGTATCAAAAATTAAAGATATACAAGCACCTCCAAATGCCAAACTTCCTTCATTTGATGTGGTGAGCTTGTTTACCAATATCGATGTAGCTACCTGCAAAGATATGGTTAATGGGGCTTATCCATAGTTCAAACCTCGATATTGTTGAAAAGAATGAATTGTCTAGTTTAATGTCCGTTTGTATGGATCAGAATTATTTCATGTTTGAGGGTAAATATTATACTCAGCCGGGGGTTGCGATGGGTTCTCCACTGTCTCCTTTGCTGGCGGACATTTATATGGATTATATTGAAAAACAAATTTTTAGAAAATGTAAATCAAACAGCCTCTTGTATTGGTATATATATGTGGATGATATCATATTCTTATGGACAGGGACCGAAAGACAATTAAATTCCTTTCATGAAAAAATTAATAAACTAGATCCGTTCATTCAATTCACCCTTGAATTGGGCGGAGATAAGTGGAATTTTCTAGATTTGTCTATTTCACTGATCAAGAAAAAACATAATTTCTCAATTTATAGAAATGATACGTATAGTGACATAACTATTCATAGTACCTCAAATCATCCTCTGGTTCATAAACATGCGGCCTTTCATGGTATGATCAATAGGGCACTGTCTATTCCAATGAATAGTCAAAATTTATTAAAAGAAAAATCAGTCATTAAAAGCATAGCAGCGAGTAATGGATATGGAGGAGAGCTCATCGACTTTATTTGGAATAGGGTTCTTAGGAAAAAACCCTGCAAATTATTACACAACGGTTTATTATTCGGATAATCAGCTTGACCTAGCATTAATGCTCCGAGACCCATCCTGTTCGATTCAGCATCGAAAAATATCATACTGAAACCCAAAAAAAGGTCGATAAGAACTGAATTGTAATATTAAAATAAACAAAAAAACGAAAGTATCTAGAAAAAACTGAATTTTAATATGAAAACATGCACGCTAAATACTAATATCAAAATTTAACCAAAAATCTATGAAAAAAAACAAAATGAGAATGAAACGAAAGAATCTAAAAAAATTGAATCGTATTAAAACCAAAACGTCGGGGATATTGGAACGGTACGCTCGAACATACCCGGGGGAGTTGAGTGTTGGGAGGGAAGCGAGCAGGAGGCGCGCTGCTTGCTCGCCTTGAGTGCGGTTGCTTTTTTAATGAGACGGGCAGGGCGGGGAAGGAGTTCAAACGACGAAACGCTGTAGCTCCCGCGTTGTACTGCGTTTCGTTAATTTTTTTAACCGTTTTTTGCCCATTACAACCACGGGCTTCGTCCGATCGGATTGCCGAGATGGCGGGCACAACCAGATACCAAATCGGATTTTTGGGCGAAAGAACGAATTTTTTAGACCACGTTAAAGGCAGAAAACGGCCCGGACGGCGGATGGGGGACGGGGGACGGACATTGCAAATTTGGAATCTCCATGTCTTGAAACGTGAAGTATCAAATTTTGAGGGGGGGTTGTAAAAAATTTTTCGTGACCGAAAACATAGCGTTATTATTCAGAATGAATAATAAACCAAAAGTAGGGAAGGGGCCTCAAATTTAGTGAGGGAAAATGTGGTAGAAGAGAAAAAATGGATAGGAATACCTTACTATGGGAAAATCATCCAGAGGTTTCAAAGTAGGTTTTAGAAATAAAAATACTCTTAAAGCTCTATTGGGTTCTGTTACGGATAAAATTAACGTCCAGGATAAAAGTGGGGTCTATAAACTAAAATGTTCATATGGACTTGAGTATTGTGGTCAAACTGGTAGGAAATTTAGGGAACGAATAAAAGAGCATGAAAAGGATTTTAGGGATAACAAAGGTGATTCTGCGTTTGCAAGTCATCTGAGTGAATCCAATCGTGACTTTAATTTGGATTTAACAAATAAGCAGTATATAAAATTTCTTCACTTTTGCCCAAAAGGAGGTATGTTAGATGTTCTAGAAAAGTTGAAATTATTAAAAGTGATAGGTGTGGGAAGTCTCTAAATGAGGTAATCCCTCAAAACATTTCACCACTAATAGGTTCATTTTTACAATAGCTTGGATTTTCCCTCCACCATTGTCTTGAGTTGATTGACATCGGGTTTTTCCGATGTTACTGCTCTGGTTTCTCCTGCCCCGCCCCCTTTCACTTCTCTGAGCCAATAGGATTCAATATCTCCGTTCACCTAACTATATAAGATGTTCTTTCTATGAGGTACCTTCAGTTCATGTTTGTTACTGATGATGACCTAACCGTCGAAATCGATTTAACAATTGTGCTCATTATTTCTGTGGAAACATAGACAATTTATTGTTTATTCTGTTTGGGTTTATTATTCATTCTGAATAATAACCCTATATTTTGGTCACGAAAAATTTTTTACAATCCCCCCTCAAAATTTGATACTTTACGTTTCAAGACTTGGAGATTCCAAATTTACAATGTCTGCCCGTCGTCCCCCGTCCGCTGTCCGGGCCGTTTTGTGCCTTTAACGTGGTCTAAAAAATTCGTTCTTTCGCCCAAAAATCCGATTTGGTATCTAGTTGTGCCCGCTATCTCGGCAATCCGATCGGACGAAGCCCGTGCTTGTAATGGGCAAAAAACGGTTAAAAAAATTAAGAAACGCAATACAACACGGGAGCTACAGCGTTTCGTCGTTTGAACTCCCTCCCCGCCCGTCTCATTAAAAAAGCAACCGTGCTCACTCGCCTCCCGCTCGCTTGCCTCCCAACGACGCCACTCAACTCCCCTTTCGCCTCGGAACGGGTTCGCTTCGAGCGCCCCCGTTCCAATTTCCCCAACGGGGCAAAATCATCAGACGTTTTGTTTCCGTAGTTCCATGGTAGCCAGGACATGTTTCGTGTGGTTTACTAGTATTCAATGCTGAATCGAATGGGATGGGGGAGCACTAATACTAGGTCAAGCTGTTCATGAGAATAATAAACCATTGTGAAATAATTTGCAGGGTTTTTTAATGAGCGTTGGAACGACTTGATGAAGAAGGGGTACGTTCAATCAAGACGCGTTTTGGTTATCATTCAGTCCCCAGCACTTCATACGTCTACTTTATTATTATTAGATAAAAACAACTACCTCCGACGTTAACAGTTACAGATGAGCTAAACCTCGTTTCGTTCCTTTGTCGCCGTAGGTTCCAATCAAGCCCTAGTTTTTGGTACATTTTTGTCTCCCCCCCTCCCCTTTCCCATCGACCGAATACGTCTACAAGCTTGTTTTGGTGTCTACAAAAAATAACGAACAAAACCAGCTCAATCAGTTTTGCCATTCTCCCGCAAATCGAACTGCAGACACACACACACGGACCACGCGCCAAAAATCGGTTTTTACTTTCCTTGGCTCTACAAAGTAGAAAGGAAAGTTATGTAATCGGCTGAAAAAAAAAAAATTTGAGTTCTCTTCAGATCTTCACGTTTCAGACCCCCCTGAGTCCGAAAAACACTATTTGGGAAAATGGTCTGTGTGTCTGTGAACGATATTTAGAGAAAACCACCGTACCAAAACAGCTCAAACATGATATATCGCCCGCAGGTTACCATGGAACGCCAAAATAAGGGTATGAACAAAATCCACCGAAAGTTAACTATAGTTATCATAGTGATCAAAACACCAAATATTTTTCTTCTCAAAAACTGCTCTAACGATTTTGAAAAAATTTTTTATATTGATAACTCCCAATAATGCAACTATACCATAAACTTCTCATTCGTGGGAAAATGACGAGAGCAGCACAATAAATTATCAAAATGTTCGACGAAAAACGTGTTTAGAGCGGTTTTTTCCTTACAAACTCCGCTGGGATGTTAGTAGAATGTTTTTAAAAAATTGGTATTGTAGTCCAATTTAATATCTATAGGGTGAGTGTTTAAAAACGCTCATGAAGTACATGGGGCTCACTCCAAAAATTCCTGAGTTTCAACTACCGCCGTTTCGCTTAATACCAGTTCTAAAAGTTTTTACCCAATAACTCTGCAAAAGTAATTACTATCCTTCTTCAAAAAATTTGTGTTTACAGCCTCATTGATTATCTGTGTACCAATCGCCCAATAATGGTCCTGGAATGCGTACGAGCAGCGCAATAAATTACGGCACTGTAAGCGCTACCGCTTCCTGCTGCTGTGAAGTGTTGTTTGTCCAAGTTCAAGTGAACTGAATGATAAATGAATTGATTAAGTAGAAAAAGTCATGTAAAAAGTGAATCGACGTAGAGCTAAGGAAAGTTGTGTGTTGCAACGCACCAGATATTTTAGATTCAGTAGGCCTCAAAACGTAATAATCTGAAGAAAACCCAACTTTTTTTTTCACACGATTACAATACTTTCTGTCCCTTCGGGTAGCGGAAAGTAAAAACCAATAAATAGGAGAAAACCTTCCAAACGCGGCAGTTGCACAAATGGGTTCAAAATAAACGTAATTGGAAAATGAACAAAGCATCGGTTGCGGGTGCTTCCCTTTTTAAGCTCCGTAGAGACGAAGACAAAGGCGCTCGTCCAACTGGTAGAAATGGAACAAATTACATCAAACAGAATAAAAACGGTAACAAACGGTATAAAATAGTGGAAAATGCCCACATAAAAGGAATTAATATCTTCCAAATTCACAAAACAACCAAAACGAAGAAGACAATTCTTCGTTCACAATAAGCGCATTCCTTAATTTTAAAGAAAACTGTTAAACCCCTAAAAACTACAAACGTACGATAGAACCAAAGCGGTCACCCGATACACGATAAAAAATAAATAAATGTTCACTTGTCATAAATTTGAGGGGGAGAAAATTAATGACGAACAAAAATTAAAACTGCATAGTATCGCCCAACGGTTTATTAATCTCCCGTACAGCATAATTTCACAGCTTGACGCAGTTTCACTCCACCCAAACCCATCCGGTTCGATTCAACATCGAAAAATATTAGTAAACCAGACTAGAACGGTACAACGAACATTGACATTGTCGAGGCGACGCTGGGCAATTGGCGCGTTATGTCGAACTGACGGGTGGTTGAGCGCAGTCAGTTATTAAACGATAACTTTCACTACATTGTCCCGAGGAGTCCCATCAGGTAGTAGAATTCGACTACGTTTATTCACTGTGTTTATTGCGATTTCACGGATTCCCATCTAGTCACAGTGAAACGATACCAAACAGTCAATGCAATGAACCGCTCATGACGTCCATAGAGGTTTCGTCCGGCACAACTTGGTACCAAATGGAAATGTCGTGAGGAAGAATGGATTTTTCTAACCACGGCTAATGCGCCCCATTTAGGAGAACTCGAAGTATAATCGTCGAATCCCTCAAATCGTAAGAGCTGGATTTGTTATATTTATGGAAGTTAATGCGATAAAAGCGGAATCTAAAGACTTCAAAAAATGTGGTTTTAAACTTGACAAAAACGCCTTCCGCGAAGTGACGAGATTTCACCCTCCGCAAAACACGATTTTCGAGGAGTTTTGTTTGGTACCCAGTACCCCGGACCACTTTATTCTGTTTCCGCTGTAGGGAAAAAATTATTCGCTCTTGAGAAGAAGCGACGACCGGTTGATGAAGAAGTTGTTGACGTTTTTAATAAAAAATAAGCCGTTTGCAAGTGGAGAAGGTTAAGCGATGGAAGGGCTGATTATGGGACAGTTGGGGGGGGGGGGATGAGATGGCAGGGGGTCGTGTTTGTGTCGGTAATAAGAAGGGAAACATCCTGGTAGTCGTGTTCAGAAACATTCTGAGGGCCTTCACGCCCCTCTGCTCTAACAACTTCATTACCCAGCATGTCCCCTGGCCCTTACCCCAGAACCAGTTCCCTGTTCTTTCTCCTCGAAAGTCTGCAAACGCATTTACATTTTAATTATGTCCCGTATTACTCCTTAGCCAATAAGGCGGTGACAGTACATCACTCTGAGCTTATGTGCTTACGCATAAATTAATCTGTCCTTTCCCTGAAACCAACTGAATATGTTATAATGAATCCGTTATAAAGTGCCACTTTTGGCAGCTTCATGAATGTTTAATGGAGCCTCTTCCTTGATGATTTTTTTTTCCCCCTTCATCACGGGGATTGCGAACGGAATTAATTAGTATTGTCTTTACTTATTCGATTATTAACGAAGCTGAGGGAAAAGTTGTTGGGGAGTGAAGTGACAGTTCGAATGAGGAACCACGAGAGTGGAAACACTTACTAGTTAGTGTTCAACAAGATGGGTACAATTATTGAAGTCGGAATGAGGGGACGAATCCCCCGTTTTCATCCATTAGGTGACCAAGTTAAGTGAAACGATAAAGGCGAGTCATTAACTGGTTGTTCAAGATCCTTAAGTCGACGAAAGGCATTGATTTGTGTGTCTCACTGTACTAGTCAATGCTCATAGAACTGACGCAGATGACCAAACTACAAATCACGCGGCTCAATGTATTCTGACCCACCAGTTCACGAGTCGATTCAGTTCTATGTGTCACGTGACGACAGTTCGAAATTATAGTTAATTGTGAAAAAACAAATGGTATTTTACTGGTGTTGACGTCACAACAGGAGAATAATGCGTTGGTGGGGCGTTGGCTGATATAATATATCAGTAAGCTGATCGATGAATGATATAGCTTTCTTGTGAGTATAATAAAACTTGGCGAGGAAATAGCCCTGTTGGCTGATCAGCAGATCGCTATGCCATTTCAATTCGACGTTGGTTTCGTCCAGTACGTAGCTGTTTGACGCAAATTGGTTCGAGTCTTCGACCTCGGACTTCCCCGCGTCATTGTCTCCGACTATTTCAATACCTGCGGGAATCCCTCAACTGCGGTCGGTTGGTTCTAACAGCCCCCTTTCCCAGGTTTTCCCATTTCTTAGTTTCTTTCTCCCCAATTTCATTTTCCTATTGACAACAGAGCTCTTCCAAAATCATTCTGCTTCCAACTATCGCCTCAGTAACTTCTCGCTCTCTCATATGGTTGCCTGCGCCAGTTCACGCGCATTCAGTACTGCCCTTGTGTCGCCCATTTGTAGCTCAATTTGAACTCAACTCATTTCCGCACGTATATTACAGTCCTCCTCACGCTCAATGAGTTTCATTTTTATTACTAGTGCACCCAGCAGTAGCTTTCTCGCAGGGAGACTCATCAATGAGAATCGTTGTAGATAATTGTTGTCGACCCTGCACGAATGGGTGAGAATGTTTCTTCTCACTAACTCCCCCTGTTCACGGTTAAGGAGCTCAATAATAAAACCCTTCTTCTCTCTTCGGCAGAATGAAATGTGGATGCCGAATGGTGTTTCCAAATTCCAGATTCTCCAATTTAACGTGCCATGACAATCGCTCACGTCGCAAAGTCACAAGGGTGATTCATATTGAATTCCAAGCTCCAACCTTCAATCAAGTGCTGCAAAATTTGGATTTCCAAAGTATATTAATTGGAATAATTAGGGACTTTCAATGAATTTCCAAGCTACATGTCCTCCAGTAAAGCAAACCCGGCAGGGTGAGAAAAAAAAGGTGGCAGCTTTTGTTCAACGTTGAAGTTGTTAATAAACCAAATTGATGGAAAAGGTTCGCAGACGTTCAGTCGAAACTTCTTCAATGATGATGATCACTTTTGGTTTATTATTCATTCTGAATAATAACCCTATGTTTTCGGTCACGAAAAATTTTTTACAACCCCCCCTCAAAATTTGATACTTTACGTTTCAAGACATGGAGATTCCAAATTTGCAATGTCCGTCCGCTGTCCCCCGTCCGGGCCGTTTTGTGTCTTTAACGTGGTATAAAAAATTCGTTCTTTCGCCCAAAAATCCGATTTGGTATCTAGTTGTGCCCGCCATCTCGGCAATCCGATCAGACGAAGCCCATGATTGTTATGGGCAAAAAACGGTTAAAAAAATTAACGAACCGCAGTACAATGCGGGAACTACAGCGGAAGTCAACGTTTCGTCGTTTGTACTCCCTCCCTCCCCGCCCGTCTCATTAAAAAACCACCCACGCTCGCTCGCCTCCCAACGACGCCGCCACTCAACTCCCCTTTCGACTCACAATGGGTTCGCTCGAAGCGCCCGACCTGACCCAACGGGGCAAAATCATCAGACGTTTTGTTTCTGTAGTTCCATTGTAGTCAGGTCATGTTGCGTATGGTTTGCTAGTATTCGATGCTGAATCGAATGGGATGGGGGTGCACTAATACTTGGTCAAGCTGTTCATGAGAATAATAAACCATTGTGTAATAATTTGCAGGGTTTTGTTTTGTTCGCTATTTTAAGTAGACACCAAAATGAGAGTTATGGGCGATTTCGGCCGATTGAAAGGGGCGGTGGAGGACGAAACTGTACCAAAAACTAGAGTTTTTCCGCCTTTTTCTCGAAAACGGCCATAACGCTTTTGATTAAACTTTTAAATTATCTTCTACTTATCAATACCTGACTTTTCTTCTGTATACATATCTCCATGGAAATACGGTGAACGAAGAAATAGGCCTATGAAGCAAAAATAGGTTTTGGTTTATTATTCATTCTGAATAATAACCCTATGTTTTCGGTCACGAAATATTTTTTACAACCCCCCCTCAAAATTTGATACTTTACGTTTCAAGGCATGGAGATTCCAAATTTGCAATGTCCGTCCGCCGTCCCCGTCCCCGTCCCCGTCCCCGTCCCCGTCCGCCGTCCGCCGTCCGGGCCGTTTTGTGCCTTTAACGTGGTCTAAAAATTCGTTCTTTCGCCCAAAAATCCGATTTGGTATCTAGTTGTGCCCGCCATCTCGGCAATCCGATCGGACGAAGCCCGCGGTTGTAATGGGCAAAAAACGGTTAAAAATTAACGAAACGCAGTACAACGCGGAGCTACAAAGCGTTTCGTCGTTTGAATTCCCTCCGCCCCGCGCCCGTCTCTTTAAAAAACCAACCGCTCTCGAGGCGGCTCTCGCTTCCCAATGACTCCGCCTCCCGCCGCTCGCCGCTCAACTCCCTTTTCACCTTTCGATTCACCCGACGTTTCGGTTTTAATACGATTCAATTTTTTAGATTCCTTCGTTTCATTCTCATTTTGGTTTTTCATCGATTTTTGGTTACATTTGATATTAATATGTAGCGTGCATGTTTTCATATTAAAATTCAGTTTTTTTTAGATACTTTCGTTTTTTTGTTTATTTTAATATTACGATTTAGTTCTTTTTTGGGGTTTCATTATGATATTTTTCGATGCTGAATCGAACGGGATGGGTCTCGGAGCATTAATGCTAGGTCAAGCTGTTTATCCGAATAATAAACCGTTGTGTAATAATTTGCAGGGTTTTTTACGCTTTTTGGCAAAACGGCTTCAACGATTATCACCAAACTTTCAAGATGTTTTTGAATAGTTAATACCTACATATTGTTCTCCATACATGTTCCTCTGACAGTTAGTAGTCTGAAGATTTCGATCAAACTTACGAAGTACTCTCAGCTTCCTACATCTTGTTCTATATAAATGTTCCTGTAGAAATGCGTTAAACGAAGATATAGCGCCCGCATATGTAGGCGGTGTTCAAGCTCAAAGGGATTGCGGAAAGTTGTGTGTTGCTACGCACCGCTCGTTAGTGTATAAAATAAAGTTTTCGCTTATTAAAATGAATAAAACTGGAATTAAAGCACTAATAAACCAAAAACCACAATAAAGAGCAATAACACCTCCAGAGATTCAATCTCTCTCTCTCTCTCTCTCGCCTCCCTCGCCTACTGCGATCTTGGTGCGGGGCAGATCACGACGCTGCAAAGAGCCCTCAATTCGATCGTGAGATTTGTGTTCCGCTTTCGGCCTGATACCCCACACAACTCCGTACTTTGCGACGCTTGGCTGGCATAAAATCAAGGAGAGAAAGAAGCTCGCAGTGGCTACTATGCTATTTAAAATTCTCAAATTCAATAAGCCGGAGTATTTATTCGAGCAACACATTTTTCAATGCAGTATTCATGATGTTTATACTCGCCATGCCTCATCCGCTCTACAAATTCCGTCCCACAGAACTAATTTATTCAGCAAATCCTTCCTAATGCAATCCATCAAGTTTTACAATGACAACACCCACCGATATGATCTCACAATTTCTGCCAAAAGTTTCCAAAACCGTTATAAAAAAGATCTCCTCAAGACGTACGAAGACCCAACTTGATCCACTTCCTTTTTTTTTTTTTCATTTTCCCTTGTATTAGAAGAAATCGTTTCATTTGACTGTTGATTTGTTTGTTTTTTTGTTCTTTTTTTGGCTACACTTCTGTACTTTTTTTTGTATACTTTTTTTTTTAAAAGATAACTGCTTACAGTGGTGAATAGTCTTTTTGTATTACTAATAATTACAGGATAGATGTAAGTGAGGACCTCATGGTCCTAATCTCTTCTGTTTTTGTAAATAAACGCCATCATTCATTCATTCATTCATTCATTGCTCTCTCAGCTCAGAGCAACGTGTTTCGGTCAATTCGTTTTCATTCCGAATTTGAACGCACCCAGTACAAGCCCAGTTGCACCATCTCCCATATACAGTTGGACGAACCGCTGCAATTTTGCAGAACCCTCCACAACGCTTTCGCAAAAACGCGCTTCGAGTTCGTTACTTAGAAATGACCGTCTGACGGGTAAAAATATAAAAATAAAGCGAAGGGAAGTGAAGTAAAAGGAAAACAGGATGGCGGACCAATAGAAAATGAGTTGGGCATAACAAAAGAGGCCGTTGGCAGCTAGCGGGAGAGTGGGAGTGAGCGAGAGAGAAAGCTTTGCCTCTGACGGGCTCCTAATTCAGATAATGACGCCAAGCCTGACTCGGATCTTTAATCAGATGGTTGGCGGCGGGCAAAAGGTATGAAGAGCGAGAGCGAGAGGAAGTTTCTGGGTTCTTCCAAAGGGCCAGGCTGACCCTGCTGCGTAACAACCGGAAAGGACTCTCTGGCACGAATTTTTAGATTGCTCTCAAGTGTCCTTTGTGCCCTCTTTTGCTTTCACCACTCACTTGCCTCTAAATTGAGGAAACGCTTCTTCTTTTCGCTAACGAGCTTGAAATAATGAACTGCCTCTAGCCACCGTCATTATATCCGCACAAGGATTTTTCTGGAACACGAGACAATTCCTTGTCTTAATCAAGAGCCTTTTTCAGAGGCGACTCCACAAAGGGGCTTGAAAGTAATAATATAACCAAGGTGTCTTGTATAAAAGAGAGAAAATTATCCAGGCTGAAGAATTATGTATGATAAAAGGGAGAAAAACTGTACTTTGTTGACAAATAGGAAAGGGCCCCTTTCTACGACGCAGAATAAAAACTAAAAGAGTTTGTCTGTCGAATTAAGCTACGGCCATATTGTTTCTATGGAAGAACAACCAACAGCTTGATTCAACGCGAGCACAACTCAAACATAATTTCATTCCACCGCAGTGTGTAGTGGACCCACGTGTGCTGAGCTGGTCATCGTAGACCTTAGGAGAACACACAGGTGAATGAAGTAAACATTCGCCAAATACTCCTAGCCCACAGAAGGCATCTCTCAACCGAGGAGGGGGGGCTTCCACATCCACCTCAGGGAAAAGGCCTCAGCCAGCACTCAACACGTAGTCATAGCAGACTCCTTGCTTCTGAAGGAAGAAAGAACCACTTTTACGGGAACTGTACAACAATGCACTCAGGTAGACGTCACTGCAGGCTGCCTGCAAGGAGCTGTTCTCTCCACCATCTTGTGGGCAGTACTGATATGCTCTCCTCTACTTACTAAAAGCCTAGGGTTTTGGCTTTTGGATTGTGTACGTGGATGACATCGCAGTTACAGTACGAGCTGACGCACCAGGAACGACCAAACAACATGCCCCAGCTTGTAACGACCCTCATCAAGGAGTATTGCCGTCACTACCACCTCCAACTGGCATCTATGAACAACCGGCAATCACGCTGCCGTTTAACTCAATCCGACTCACGCTGGACGTTCAAACAAAGTTCAAACCAACAGCAAAGTACTTGGAGGTCATTTTTCATCGCACTGGCCCTGAGGCAAATGCTCAGCTCTTATGGGGCACACACAATCACAAGTAGGGCCGACGTGGGGTACCTCGTATAAGGCACACTCGCCATACTGTACCACCGTGTTTCTTCCCATTATCACCTATGCAGCAACATTTCATTGGATTGCATCCTATCACACTGTCGAACGAGACATCCTACTGGCAACTCCGCCAGCCTATCAAACCACCTGGTGCTGCGCGTGCATGCTGCTGGCGCGGTACGCAGGCGAGCTGCAACCACTCATCGGACACTCCTCCAACTGCCAATGGCCCATGAATGAGTGATCGACACTTGTCTGCCACGATACAACAGCTCACTGCCTAAGTACCTTGATCCCCTTGATTAGAAACCGAATGAGCCAAGTATACTGGCACCCCACCTTAGCAGTCACCCACCTGCTGTCTGTTCATGGGGCCTTCAATATCCGACTGCATTACTTTAAACGTCGAACGTTCTCTCGTGCAACACAGGCACAGTTAGAGAACACCGCTCATGTTATGTTGGAACTGCCGTCTTTTCGTCTCCCAGACCGAACTGCAGCGTACGAACTGGTGGGCTACAAGACGGCCATAAGCCGCTTTACAATCTTTACCAAAGCGAGGGAACGTACGCGTCGATTGCTCGAGCAACGAGATCCAAATGGCTCGGAGAGCGTCGCCCAGAACGCACAAGGCGTCTCCCCACCCTCAGACGTCCCCAGACCTCAAACCCGCATCAGGACGAGTCGTGTAAAAGGTCCCATAGACGACCAACTTGGTTGTCAACCTTGTTGCCAATTTGCCATGTTGGAGGAAAAATTGCACGTCTGTGGACAGGTTGGCGGTTGTAGTAAAAGGTCCCATAGACGACCAACTTGGTTGTCAACCTTGTTGCCAATTTGCCATGTTGGAGGAAAAATTGCACGTCTGTGGACAGGTTGGCGGTTGTAGTAAAAGGTCCCATAGACGACCAACTTGGTTGTCAACCTTGTTGCCAATTTTCCATGTTGGAGGAAAAATTGCACGTCTGTGGACAGGTTGGCGGTTGTAGTAAACGGTTGGTGCGACGGTTGGTGTGAGATCAAATCGGTTTGATTTTCAGTAGGCGGAGCCTCATGTTGGCAACCATGTTGAAGCGTCTGTGGGGAAGTTGACAATACAGTTCACAACCTGTCAGTCGTTTCGCGGTTGGTAGTCAATTTGCGATCGCTTTTCCTGCTTTTCTTGTGTTTATTTGTACGTATAGCGCGATAATTTTATTACGCGTGGTTTGCACTCGCAAAATCGTTATACGGAGAATCGCTTATTGATCAGTGTTTGGTGAGTACAAGAGGCGTGTATTAATAAAAACGGAGTAAGATAGAAACGTTGTCTATATTTCCACTAAAATAATGCAGTAACATCAGTAACAAACATGAACTCATGTTTGTTGTTGTTCGACCTAACAGTCGAAATCGATTTAACTGTGTAACTCATTATTTTAGTGGAAATATAGACAACGTTTCTATCTTACTCCGTTTTTATTGAAATGGGTTTCCACAACTTCGTCGCGAGTGATTTAGTTCGTAGGCGTGTATTATGTCGATACCAAACATGACTATTTGGATTGAATTTTTTGAAACCTTTAAAGAACTTCCTGAGCTGTGGAAAGTGAAATCAGAAGTGTTTAAAGACCGAAATAAGAAGAAAAATGCTTGGCTGAAGCTATTGGAAGTTCACCGAAGAATTGAACCGAATGCAAATGTTGACAGTTTGAAGAAAAGAGTTGGGAATATAAAAACCTGTTATCGGAGGGAGCTGAAAAAAGTTGAACAAAGTTTAAGATCTGGTACAGGAGCTGATGACGAGTATGTGCCAAACTTATGGTATTTTGAATTTCTGGAGAATTACAATTTTCTTTTCTTTCTTTTTGGAAAAAGAACTTCCTCATCACCCTCACACAATTCATTTAGAATTATAAAATACAGTATTGGATCGTTATTACTGATTTTCTGAGACAACAGAACTGATCGGCAAATGATGTTGGCAACAAGTTGACCGTCTGTGAGCAACCAAGTTGGCAACAAGGTTGACAACCAAGTTGGTCGTCTATGGGCCCCTTAAATCACAACCTCATCACACAGCAGCACAATTAGGGAACGCACGCTAGAATTCACGCCTAGCTTGCTCGACCATTACGAGGAGCTTGTGTGTCGTTCCAGCCAGCTGAAGCTGAAACGAGCTGTTCTGGAGGTCTTGTCTGAAAATGGGTGCGCCTCGATCTCTCCTGAAGAATCAGCTTTGGGTTTTTTATTCATTCTGAATAATAACCCTATGTTTTCGGTCACTTCAAAAACCTTATTTTGGCGTCCCATGGTAACCTGTAGGCTATACATCAAGTTTCAGCTGATTCGGTACCGTTGTTTTCTCTAGAAACCGCACTAAAATCGATTTCGTCGAAAGTTTTGGTAATTTATTGTGCTGCTCTCGTCATTTTCCCACTAATGGAAATTTCATGCTATAATTGCCTTATTAAGAGCTATCAATATAAAAAATTTAATCAAAATCGTAAGAGCCGTTTTTGAGAAAAAAATATTTGGTGTTTTTATCACTATGATAACTATAGTTAAATTTCGGTGGATTTTGTTCATACCCTTATTTTTGTGTCCCATGGTAACCTGCGGGCGAGATATCAAGTTTGAGTGTATTTGGTACGGTGGTTTTCTCTAAAAATCGTCACAGACACACCCAAATAGTGTTTTTCGGACTCAGGAGGGTCTGAAACGTAAATATCTGAAGAAAACTCAAAAAAAAATTTTCAGCCGATTACATAACTTTCCTTTCTACTTCGTAGAGCAAGGAAAGTACAAAGAGAAAGCGACTACTTCAACCGCTGCGATATCTGCGAGAACCCATCACTGGGTGTCTCAGGTTTGGGCGGATTGCCCTGGCGTTGCGCAGAGGCATCCACCTAACGAGGACCTAACCCTTGGTGAACCGGCATGACTGTCGCGGGGTTGTGCACCCCCGCAGTACCATTGCGAGAAAAATATCCCTTGCGGCTGGAATGGTCGCTAGCCCACCCAGACTTGCGGCTTCGAGGAACCGCCTTGGACTTGGGTTTGGACTTGCCGAGGTACGCCAAGCTGAGTGGTGGTCCGAAATAGATCCCACAGTGTCATATATATCGCCCCGCCATATATTCAAACTAAATTTCCGTAGGATTTTTACACTAATCGTTCCTGAAACGGGAATAACGTCGCCTATTTTATCGGACGCGAATTCGTGGGAAGTGAACATGGCGGATTGTTATAATAGGTACACTTTGGGGAGCAACAGCCCGGAAAATGTAACTAAGTACGTCGAAGGGAAACGAGGGATTTTATGATATCGGCGCGCGGTGCAGTGCGGTGTGGCGCGGCGCGGCGCGGGCCTCCGGCGGGTCAATGCCAAGCCAAACGATGGCGCGGCGACCAAAGAGACGAGACGAGGCAGTCGGCTCGGCAGCGGTCGAATTGGGGGCGCGGGAAGCAAAATGGGGAAGTACAAAGCGGCGCATTAATTATTGGCGTTCTGAAACGCGAAGGTTAGAGATGGCGGGCGCGGGGCCTGAATTCATTCCGCCTTAGTGACTTCGCGTTCGGAGGTCTCCGCCGCCTCCGCTACTTTGATCGCCCGCGACTCATTAGGACCGCCGCGGTGGAACTTAACTGACCGATCTCGCGGAAACCATCTCCGGCCCCTTTGGGCTCCCAACTGCCGGACAAACGGATAACATTAATAACAGCCGGAATATGTATATATATGTATGAGTTATGTTATGTATAATAGGTCCATCAGGTTAGTATGACGCAAAGTATTCGAGGAAGCCGAAACATCATCATTAATAGCCAGCTACGCACACGCAACAGAAACCCCTATGCGTTGTCTACGTGAACCCGATATATACTTCTTATTTTTCGCTGGTAAACATTGTAGAATCTATTTCAGACTCTAATTGTATAACCACAACTTTTGTGCAGAGGGTGGGCCATGCTCCTCTCCAAGCATTGAAAAAATTGATCGATACAAGTTCAACGTATAATTGCATATCGTAGCTTTCAATCTCGACATTCCAAGTTTTCTTGCCAAAGTTGATTAAAAAGTCTGTTCAAGACTTTATACAAAGGCTCGTCCAGGGCATTTGTGCTGATTCAGTCGAAACTTTGGTACTGTCAGTCGTAACCACGTAGTTGTCTCATCGAGGCGTCGCCCCCGCCTCTGCATTCGCTCCCACACAGTTCCCTGTTTGCGTCTGACATGGCCGAAACTGAGCCAGTCGGAGGATGAACGACAATAAATAATTAGGAAAGGTGCGAAGGTGATCAGTGTTACAAAAGGGAGAAAAAGTGCTGGGAGACTAGGAAAGGAGAACTGTAGCGACTAGAAAAATACTTGCGTATTGCAGAGTTATGGAAGGGCAACCTGTTTCCTCGGGGGACGGAAATAGAGAAAGACCTCGGGTTTTTGTGGAAGGCTCGGCGGTCATCCTCTGAAGAGTAGGCGCTCTCGTTTCAGCTTACTCCATCTGGTTCTCCAGTCAGTACCATATCTATCACTCCTCGTGCTGGTGATATGCTTAACGGTGTTACGAGGGGTTTGGAAATGTTTGGAGAGCCGCCGAACTCAGGAAAAAATTACAGCGATCGCGAGCTCCGATTCATTGCCCAACTTTCGTCAGATTATGAAACTTCGTCTTTCCACTAGACTACAATAGCTCGGGTTGCCCACAATGGGAGTCAGTAGGTACAACGGCAACGCAGAGAACGATAGGTAAGCCTTCTCTCTAGGGGGAGAATGTTGATGATCAGCAACAGTCCTTCCTCTTGATAGCGCCAGCGCTGTTCCTTGGGTGGTACAACGTTTGTAAAACTTCCCCTGAATGCAGTTGCAAATAAAATTTCACGTTCCAATTACCATTTGGACGATATCCTACTTACTCCCTGACTCACTTAGTGCGATATCTCTATTGGTACCTAGCAAGTGGTCGAACTTTCACTTCATTAGTTCACGATGTAGTCAAGATCTTCCGTACAATTCTGCATTTGGGGATGTGTGGGGGTGTACCGACTGAGTGCCCCCCACCTCCTTTAGACGAAACTTGGGATCGGAGAACTACCCTTCAACGACCCCACGACCACCGCGATGTCTGCAGAGTAAGCGTATTTTTCGGCACTTTCAGGCCTTGCCCTGGGTAGGAGTTCGATTGCTCCATTCCTTGCCCTGCGGAAGCCGCCACCTGTCGTGGCCCTAACCCATAATGCACTGCTCAGGCTGTGCATTCCCACGGTACCATGTTTAGGTCAAACAACCCTTGAGGGCAGAATGGCCGCTAGCCAGCCCCATCTTTTGATGGCACTTACGGCTTCTCCTCCCCCCAGGACAAGGTAGTTTGGACTATATGCCATCACTGAGGTTCGGAAGGACCCCAGTAAGCCACGACAGAGGTCCCCCAAGCTTTCACCCGCTACTCACGGACTCAGGGACAGCCTGTTCGGTGGTGAGGTAGTTGAGATAATCAGGACAATACCCTCCTGAACATCCTCTTCTGATCATTCAACACCGCCATACTCAGCAGTTTTGAACCAATAAATAACAATGTGGACACTCGGTTCCAGCCCGAAAGTAATTTCCCAATCATCCGAACCGAATAACGAAACTTCAGCGTCAGAAAAAAGCACTCACAGCCACGCAGAGCAGTGACAAATATTAAGAAGAATATGGATTCCAGTGCAGTCCCTGGGGGGATGCCAAACCCCGAAATCCCAGCTAAACCATTCATCAGGCCCTTAAATTTCACCATATGCTTCTTATTTGAGAATCGCGTTGATCCATTCGTAGTCCAGCCTATCTATTTCAAAATCGTTCATTTTTTGCAATAAAACTTCAAGCAAGATCGTATCAAATGCCTTACGCAAATCTTTGTCAGTAGCTAAGACGTTTAACGATGTTTAATATTTGAGCAGCCGCGACTTTTATTGAGTAACCAGCGTGTAAGTAATTTACAGAGGCTGTCAACATGAATTTTTGGAATTCTTCTGGAACGTTAGTTTGAACCCAAAATTCTCTGTTGATCTTCCTTTTTTTTTTTTGTAAACATACATGTTTGGCGCAGGCTGAAGTGATTTGAATCTTGAGCTTGGGCCTTTTCCAGGTGCGTTCAATCCAATTATTTCTATTCGGAGCCTTTTTCGTGTTAGCCATGGAAAAGTCCGAACTACCCATTCAGTCGGCTCCTCCTCCAGACAAGGTTCCATTCAACTTTCGAATCGACAACGGATTTCCTCTGTTTGGACTTTCAAAATATCCTTCCCACCCTCAATTAACCTCCTCTTCAACACACACAGCTCTTTGGTGATACACTCGTCTCTCAGCTCTCGCGACCGAGACTCATCTATCAACTCTCCTGCTACTCGCAGCTTTACTGACCCTCGCCACTAGTTCCCGTGTTCAGAGCCCCCTTGTATCCCGCTTATGTACTGAAACTCTAAGTCATCGCAATTCATTTTCACAATCACGCTTTCCACGTTCACTTATTCCTGAACTCAAGTCCCCCTTTCTCAGGTGCCCAACAATTCTTATTGCTCCAGTGAAAAAAGATGGGGAAAATGAGCGGGATTTACAATTTTTGAAACTGCACTGAAATCGATGTTTCTCGAACATGTTTATAGTTTATTGTGCTACTCCGGTCATTTTTCCATGAGGTAGAATTGCATAGTAAGGTCGTGTCTCGAATTTTCTATACAAACAATGTAATCGAAATCGATGCCGTTCTTTAGGATAAAATAAAATATTAGGTTTTGATTAGTATGATAACTATAAATAGTTTCAGACTGATTTCGCTCATACCCTTATTTTAGCATCACATCGTGGTCTGCAGTGTAAATTTCAATCTAAAGTCGATTCAGGTGAGCAGTTTTCTCTCAATCGCGCACACACAGACCATTTATGCAAGTGGCGTTTTTCGGATTCAGAAGCCCTTGGAACGTTAAGATCTGAAGAAAACTCAACATTTTTTCTTCAGCCAACTACTACGAAAGTAAAACCCTGCAAATTATTACACGACGGCTTATTATTCTCATGAACAGCTTGACCTAGTATTACTGTTCCGAGACCCATTCCATTCGATTCAGCATTGAATACTAGTAAACCATACGAAACATGACCTGGCTACAGTGGAACTACGGAAACTAAATATTCCCTCGGTGCCAGGCGCCCGTAAACGTCTGTAGGCATTTATGATCCGTTGTAGGGGTCTACGGAGGAAGTGGCCATAACGTTCCTCCGCCCCATCGGGCACAAAGAGTCGAGGAAATTGGGGCGGGGACTTCCAGCAGGTGGTTTTGATGAGACAGGAGGGAGGGAGAGAGTACTAATGACAAAACGTTGACTTCCGCTGGTGCAGTTCCCGCGAGTTCTTTCAATTAGTTGACTTTGGCTCACGATAATCACTGTAATTTCCCTATAGGCAGTTGTACACGTTTGATACTCATTCCATTCGACCCAGGATGTAAAAATACCTTGACAACGATACGAAACACGGCTTATTTGCGATTATACTGCGTTTTGTTAATTTTTTTAAACCATTTTTTGTCCATAACAACCATGGGCTCCTTCCAATCGGATTGCCGAGATGGCGGGCAGAACTAGATACCAAATGGGATTGTTGTGCGGAAGAACGGATTTTGTAGATCACGTTAAAGGCACAAAACGGCCCAGACGGCAGACGGGGGACGGCGGATGGGGGACAGCAGACGAGGGACGGGGGACGGACATTGCAGATTTGGAATCCCCATGTCTTGAAACGTAAAGTATCAAATTATGAGTGGGGGTTGTAAAATATTTTTCGGAAACATAGTGGTTATTATTCAGAATGAATAATAAACCAAAGGAACCAGCTCAATCGGTCCAGCTGAACTGCAGAAACACGTGCGGATAACGCGCCGAAATTAGGTAAATGGAATGGTGGCACCCAAAATGAAGAAACTAAATAAATAAAATTAAGGAAATGGGCAGGGCGCAGGGGGATAGAAGGATTGGGACGGGGAAGGACAAGAGGATGATTCACGATAAAACGACCACTGGTTTTGGTACGAACCGAACAACACACAGGTGTTGACACCTCGGGGAACGCCAGCTGACAAATCTCCTCAGCACTTTTTTTTTTTGACCCGAGGGCGTGTGGAACAAGTCTCTTTGTCACTGCGGCCGCATACGGGCCTATTGTGGCGCTGGCCCTTTCTTAGTAGAAGGCGTCGTATATACCCGCCCCCCTTAGGAAGCCGAGTACGTCCTTCATCGCAGAGTCCGCAACGGTTTGGGGTTCAGTGGTCCCCTGACCGAAGTATTCAAAGCGTTTTGCTGCCAAGGCAGGGCATTCACATAGGATATGCTCTGCTGTCTCGTCCTCCTCGCCGCAGAGTCTGTATTCCACCGCCTCTGAGATGCCCATCTTGTTCAGGTGATATCTGAGTGGGCAGTGCCCGGTGAGGAAGCTTATCAGTACTCTCAGATCTTGTCTAGAGAGTGTCAGCATCGCTTTCGCCCTGTGACAGGAAGGCGTGACAAGCCTTTTCGCCTGTCTTAGTTGTGGCTGGCAATGCCAATGGGCTCCATTTTCCTGTATCTCCCTTCGAGCAACCAGACGGTTCAGGTGACTTTTCGTCAGACCCACGTGTGGTTCAGGCCCGATGGGTAGGGATCCTGTACCCCTTTTCGCAAGGCGGTCAGCCTTTTCATTGCCCTCATGCCCCCCTGTGAGCCGGCACCCAAATGAGGGAGAGCCTGTTACGGGCGCCGATCTGCTTGAGCGCAGCTTAGACCTAAAACTATAGGCTGCGATGGCCTTTAAGGCGGCCTGGCTGTCTGAAAATGTAGATCCGCTTGCCCTTGAGCCCTTTGTTCAGGATCTCTTCTGCGATCTCTTGGGTTTTGCCCATTGTTCGCGGCTGCTTATTCAGTCAGCATGCTGACCTTATCCACAGCTGGCCACAGACATGCCCCTGGGGGACATGGCCGTGGCCGTTCCACTATCCACAACCCGTGGTCGCGCCTGGTAGCATGGGCATGCTCCTGGGAAGATAACCCAGAACCAGAAGCACTTTTCTTGCACCACACGCTTCAACCCTGATGTTATCTGCCGCCACTCCACGAGCTCGTGTATGGCAATTCCATCATTAAGCATTGTCCACCCACTATTTACCCGATTGCTACCATTCCTGGTCGAAATCCGCAATGTTTCCCTGGTGGCACCGGCTAAACGAAGCGTTTGACAACCTTTGGTGGCCACTGCTCTTGTATGAGCTTAAAGGTCGGTGAATCCTCCGTAACCTGTACTCGCTCGTCAGAAGTTACCTGACAGACAGAACGTCGGCGTGTCTCAGCCAGAGAACGGGTGAGAAAGATCATCCACACGACTTGTTCCTCGGACTAGCACTCTGAACGCCTTCTTCGAAGGTCTTCTCAGGAAACTCATGGAGACTGCGAGGTCTATGTGGATCTGACAGTGCTGATCTGGGCACAGTTGATCCATCAAATAGTGGCCAACACCCAACACGTGCACCGGATAGTCACTCAATGGTGCGAGCCCATCAAGCAGCAGGTGGCTGAGACAACAACACAGTTAATCCTCTTAGAGATAAAATTGAATAACCAACCACATCAATACTTGGTGGCAGCCACAGGCTCCTTCTTTAGAAGCAAGTCAAGTACTTAGGAGTGCATATAGGTGAGAGGAGCCAAGGCCTCCAGTCCCTCAAGGCACTACCATGGCAAGGTTCATCTCACAGCGAGCGATAAGTAAGGAGTGCGTTACCATGATACGACAACACGACATTCTTCCACAACATCCGTGAACGTCTTTCAAGAAAATTGGTTAAGCCAGACCAATGGACGAGCCAGTTCCTGACGGAACATGACAACATTAATGCGTGACTACTTCTTTTCTCTCAAAGACTCTCCAACAATGTGCCGCTCCACTATAGTTTCTACAACAGCGAGTAAAAGTTGTTGGAAGAGAAGCCAAACCTACCAGCATTGACTCCTACAAAGCAAACCTATAACCATTCAGCCCAGTTTGCAAAGAAGTTCATGACAAAGAAAAACGGTCACGAATGATCTGTCCCTTTGAAACCCACCCAAGGAAATAGCTATATCAGGTGGGAAATCAGATTAAGAACTCCTCCCAGATAGTACTGAATTCCCCGTGGGCATACCCGCGTAGTAAACGCACAGGTAATAGCTTCCCACCACGAAACCAAACCTGTCGTGGTCAAAAGGATGCTGAGCGTGTGGCCGGGCTCTTGCATGATAGCGAAACGACAACCTCCATGACACTCGACTAATTTCATTCTCCCGTGAGAGTTCAGGAGCGGTCATTTTGGTAAGAAACAAACCTGCTTCCATTTGTTACGAGGGGGGTTTGGAGACGTTTTGGGGATCCGCTGACGTGCTAGGTAATCTACTAGAGGTGGCGGTGGGAGGTTGGAGCAATCATAATGTGGGCTTCCCAAAGCCTCCCTAGCTCCTCGTAGGTGCTCATTTCCTGTCCCGGAAGCTTGGAGGAGTGTAGGTGCAGGTGTGGCAGTTACTTCGTGGCGTTGTGGAAGGAATGTGTCCTCAGTAGGAGGAGCAGGAGGTACTAAGAAAGAGTTGGGAGGGTGATGCGTGGGCAAAGTTCGCATAGCACAAGCTAAGTCACTCACTGACTGCTTCTAAAGTGCTTTCTCAGATTGGTTGGTTGTTTTCAACCGATCTAGGCGATCGCTAAGCTGTTGGGTATCGGAAGACATTCTATGAATGCACCGAACAAGCTCATTGTGCTGCCTCTGCATCTGCATCATAACTCCCAGGAACTCGTTAAATTTGGAATTTAACTGTACCAAGTCACTGCTCACTCTGTTCACTGAGGACGCGACTCTTTCTGTCGCGTTGTCCACAGATGCCGTAAGTGCAGTGGCTTGTGGCTCAGACAGGTACACCCCCTTGTAGAGCATAGCTCTCCTGGTTCTGGGTTATCTTCCCAGGAGCATGCCCATGCTACCAGGCGCGACCACGGGTTGTGGATAGTGGAACGGCCACGGCACTGTCCCCAGGGGCAGGTCTGTGGTCAGCTGTGAATAAGGTCAGCATGCTGACTGAATAAGCAGCCGCGAACAATGGGCAAAACCCAATCCACGGTGGAACAGCATACGCCAAGGATGCATGGCCAAAGGGAGTTTGGTCTTATAGCATGCGGACTCTGGGCACCGGGCGACCCCCAGTTTCAAGTAGCCTTCCTGAGACATGCGGGGCTCTGTCTCAGGTGACCGTATAATTCCCTAGCTTCTCATGGAAACCAAAAAAGAAAAAGAAAAAAACAAAAACCAAGAGGAAGAAATTGCCTCAGAGATCGAAGAGGAGCTTCTGTGCATAACGCCAGACCTCAAAGATCAGATGGCTGTAGACGACAGTCCTACAGCATCTAGAGAGGCTACCCCCTCACTGCAAACAGGGGCTGTGTCCCCAATAAGCTTAGAGGGTCTCTTTGAGGACCCAGGATCCTCACCCCTTGGAGCCTACGCAACTCCGTGAAGAGGGAACCCCTCGCTGCTGGCCTCGGGCGGAGGGGCACCACGGCTGACGCCGGTGTGGCCTCCAGGGCGTGCGCGGTGGAATACCGTGCAGGAGCAAGCGGGGAGGGTGGAAGTAAAGAGGTCAAAGGAGACACTTCCAGAGCGGAATCTGATGGCAAAAGGTTGGGGGGTGCTAGGAAGAAGAGGTATAACCACCTCCTCAGGCGAGGGCTAGCACCGGAAGAGGCCTTTAAGGCGTCAGCCATGACGGTCCAGGAGAGTCGGTTGGAGACCAGCAGGAAAAGCCCCAGACCCTCAACTGGGTCGACTCCGCAGAGCCAGAAGGGTGGGGACCAGAAGAGGAAGGCAGCGCCTCAAGCAGGTCCCTCAAAACAAAAAGAGCAGGAAACCACTCGCCAGCAGAGTAGGCCAAGCTACAGGGACGTGGCGGAGGGGATAAGGTGGGTGTTTTACACCGAGACTATCCCGGGGTACTGCTAGGAAATGAGCAGCTTGACAGCTTGGATCAGGGGATTATGGACAATGTCCTGTCAGCTGAGGAGAGGGGAGTATGGCCAGCCTTCCAGACTGCTGTGCACAGATCAGGCTGGCTATTAATCCACTGCCAGGACAGAGATACTGTCAACTGGCTACAAGCCATTGTGGCTAGCGCTGGTTTGCTGGGTGACATCCCCCTGCGAGTAGTCGAGGGGGATGCCATCCCAGGGCACCAGGTGGTGGTGGGATACTTCCCAAATGCAAGGGAGGCACCCAGTGACCTCATTCTTCGGATGCTGCTGAACCAGAACAGAGGACTGAACACCCGGTTCTCATCCGGAGAGAGGAAGAGAAAAGGGACTGGACGGTCCTAGTAATGTCAGTGGACGAGGCATCGGCCGCCGCCGTAAGGACCCTGCCTAGGCAGCGGGCCAATTACAGGTGGGTAGAGTCGAGAGTAAGAGAGAACAGGAGAGAGGCGGGGGGGAGGATGAGCGTCGACCGGGAGGAAGGGCCAAGTACCTCAGGCAATGTGCCCCCGGTTGAAGGCTCAAACTCTGCCCCTGCCGAGGCAGCGCCCACAGAAGGGGCAGGCACAGGAAGGCAAGGGGCTACTGGCCCCACAGGGAGTGCAGGCCCTTCTGGTATGGCGCAGTCAGGCACGCGGAGGAGAAGAAGAGGCCGAGCCTGATTGTGAATCCCCACGACGCGGGACATCACAGACGGGGCACCCAGCTGAAGACAGCGAGGAGCAGGGCTCCACAACCACTCCGTCCGTCTGCCGCTGCGCGGCCTCCCGGCGCTCTGCCGAGGTGTGAACCCAGAGGCGGGGTCGTCTGGGCGGGGAAGTGCTGGCAGGGCGCGAGGCAGCGCTCTCCAGCCGGACGAAGACAGCAGTGGGAGGTCGCTCCTCTTATAACAGGCCGTCAAGGCCTGGTAAGAGGAGTGGCTGGAGGGTCGATGACCCCACCCACGCTCCGCCTCCTCCAAGTCCCAACCTGCACCGGTCACAGGCAGCCACGGCCGTGCTCAACAGGAACCTAGACAAGAGGAGGTGCGATGTGGCCCTAGTCCAGGAACCCTGGGCCTGGGACAGGAAAATCCGTGGCCTACCAACACAGTCAGGTAAGGTAGTGTATGATAAAGATGGTGATCGATGCCGTGCGGCAATTGTGATTAAACGTAATGTTAAGTACACTGTCATGCCTAACTTTATCTCTAGAGATGTTACAGCTATCATGGTAGGGGAGAATTCGTCAGAGGGAGCAGTCAGGACAGTGTTGGCATCTGCCTATTTCCCACACGACGCGAATGCCCCACCGGAAGAGGTAAGAAGACCACCAACTTCAACTCATAATTGGCTGTGACGCAAACGCTCATAACGTTGTCTGGGGGAGCATGGACACCAACTTTAGAGGGGAGTGCCTCCTGGACTATCTTGCAGGGCATGAACTGGAGATCCTTAACAGGGGCAATACCCCCACTTTCGTCACAAGGACAAGGGAAGAGGTGCTTGACCTCACCATCTCCAGCCGTTTCATAGCCAGTAGAATCAAAGACTGGCGAGTACTGGACGAACCATCACTGTCTGATCACAGGATTATTCTGTTCAGTCTGGGATTCGTTCCTAAGTACGGAAACTTTTCGTATTCCCAAAAACACAGACTGGCCACTTTACCAAACCCAGCTCTTCTCAGAACTGGGAGGTATGGACAGGGAAATCCCACTCAGTGGAAGACCTGGACACTATGGCCCGCCTTATGCAAGGGGCGATTATTCGCTCCTATGAGGACAATTGCCCCTCCAGTCCCCCCATGACCAGGGGTGAGGGCGGATGGTGGAGTGAGGAGTTAGGGAAGCTAAGGTCCTCAACGAGGAGGCTCTTCAACAGGGCTAAAAGAACAGGGGATTGGGTGGCCTACCGGCAATCCCCTTACAAGCTACAGTAAGGCCATTAGAAGAGCAAAGAGGAAATCCTGGAGGGATTTCTGCAGCGAGATAGCAAGTGTCTCTGGAGCCTCAAGGCTGCAGAAAGCGCTCTCCATGGATAAACCTCAAGAAGTAGGCCTAATCAGGAAGGCGGGACTGAACGTTTACGAAGGATGCGAGGAAACCCTGGAGGTGTTGGTGAACGCCCACTTTCCGGGGTGCACCATCATTGGCGAAGGGGCTACCGCCCCACCCCAGGAAGCAAGCAGGAACGTCCGCACCGCGCAGGCTCCTGGGCATGCCTTGAATCGCACCTTCACCCACGAAAGGGTCAAATGGGCGGTAAATTCTTTCAAGCCCTATGTCCCGGGAAGGGGGGTGTTCCCGGCCTTGCTTCAGCAGGGCTTGGGGCTCTACTTCCCCCTACTGGTTAAGACTTTCAAAGCCAGCTTTACCTGGCCCATGTGCCCTATTCATGGAGAGGGGACGAGGCTTGTGTTTTTGCCTAAAGCAAGCAGTGACTCCTCGACTGCAAAATCACAGAGACCCATAAGCCTCTCCTCCTTTCTCCTGAAGGCAATGGAAAAGATCATGGATCTGGTCTTCAAGGAAATTCTTGAAACTAAGCCCCTCTCGAGGGCACAGCATGCCTATCTGAGGGGCAGGTCAGCTGAGACCGCTCTTATCGAGCTGGTCTCATTGGTTGATGAGGCCCTTCAGACATGGTGGCATTGTGCTGCTTCATGGACGTGGGGGGTGCCTTTGATAACACCTCCTTCGGCTCCATGGAAGCAACAGCAGCACAGAGGGGAATAGAACCCCAGGCCGTGAAATGGACTATGTCCATGCTTAGGAGTAGGGAAATCACGGCCCGGCTAGGGGAAGACAGCATCACAGTGGTTCCCACACGAGGCTGCCCCCTGCTGGGCATTACTCCCTCCTGTGGCTACTGGTGGCCGACGAGCTGCTGGAAACACTGCAGCTTGAAGGCTACGAAGTGGTCGCATATGCGGATGACCTTGTAGTTCTGGTAAGAGGCAAATTTGCCTCCACGGTGTCTGAAAGGATGCAAGGAGCTATAGATATCATCCAAAGATGGTGCGCCAAGGAAGGACTTTTTATAAATCCGTCCATGACCACCACGGTTTCTTCACTAGACGAAGAAACCTTGATATAGTACCACCCATAATGCAAGGAGCAAGGCTCCAGATAATGAAGGAGGTGAAATACCTCGGGTGATACTGGACCAGCAGCTCACATGGAACTCGCATGTGAGATGGCGCTGCATAAGGCAACCACAGCCCTTTGGGCTTGTAGGGAGGCTGTGCAGCAAATCCTGGGGCATAACTCCAAAAATGATGGAGTGGCTCTTTAAGGGGATAATAAGGCCCCGCGTTGCACGTATGCCTCCACGGTGTGGTGGAAGGCGACACGCCGGCTGGCAGTACAAGGAAAACTCCAACAACTGCAGCGGCAGGCGTGTCTTGCTATCACAGGGCCATGGGTACATGCCCTACTGCTGCAATGGAAGTCCTTCTGAACATCTCGCCTCTACATATACACATCCAGAGGACCGCCTACCTGGGGCAGCAAGGCTTTTGCAGACAGGAAAATTTCACACCAGGGCTAAGGCGAGCCTCCACAGAACAACCAAACAGTTTGAGATAGAAGAGGCAGCAGTCCTTGCTACTGACGTCATGCCAGAGCAGAAGAATTTTCGGCTGCCATTTAGTCAGCGTTCACTCCGGGAACGGTGGGAGAAGAGAACATTCCCGGACCGAGGTGGGCGCGCTGCAGTGGTATACCGATGGTTCAGTTAAGGAAGGCGAGCAGGGCTGGGCATTGTAGGCCTAACTACAGTCTTATGGCCAGCTGGGGAAATGCACGCCACGATATTTCAAGCGAAATCCTAGCCATAAAGATCTGCGCAGAAGAGATCCTGAACAAAGGACTCAAGGGCAAGCGGATCTACATTTTCTCAGACAGCCAGGCCGCCCTAAAGGCCATTGCAGCCTATAGTTTTAGGTCTAAGCTGGCATGGGAATGCCTCCATGCGCTCAAAGCAGCTCGGCGCCCGTAACAGGCTCTCCCTCATTTGGGTGCCGGCTCACAGGGGGCATGAGGGCAATGAAAAGGCTAGGAACCGCCTTGCGAAAAGGGGTACAGAAACCCTACCCATCGGGCCTGAGCCCGAAACAGGAAAATGGCGCCCGTTGGCATTGCCAGCCACGACTACGACAGGCAAAAAGGCTTGTAACGCCTTCCTGTCAAAGGGCTAAGGCGCTTGCTGACACTCTCCAGACAAGATCTGAGAGTACTGATAAGCTTCATATCACCTCAACAAGATGGGCATCTCAGAGGCGGTGGAATGAGAGAGCAGAGCATATCCTATGTGAATGCCCTGCTCTGGCAGCAAAACGCTTTGAATACTTCGGTCAGGGGACCACTGAACCCCAAACCGTAGCGGATTCTGCGGTGAAGGACATACTCGGCTTCGTAAGGGCGGGTATGTACGACGCCTTCTACTAAGAAAGGGCCAGTGTCACAATAGGCCCATATGTGGCCGCAGTGACAAAGGGACTTGTCCCACACGCCCTCGGGTAAAAAAAAAGAAAAAAAAAAGAGCATAGCTCTCTGATCACTCTGGAGTCGTTTAAGATACTGGTTCGACTCCAAAAACTGATCAGCTATGTCTTGGGTTTTTATCGTGAATTTAGCCTCTGAGCCTGACGCACACTGGAATCTAGTGAGAGGGGGAGTGGCTGACAAATCGTAGTAATTATGTCGGTCATCGAAACTGGTCTCGTCTACTGGGGCTGGTGGCAAGGGTGATGATGGCTGTGAGCAACTATGCTCGGTGCCACCGCTGCTATGCAGTTTTCCCTTGACTGCTTGCACCTCACTTTGCAGCTGCGCCACAGCCTCCAGTAGATGGTCACGAATGTCCTGATTCGACTCGGACCCCTCTAAACATGCGGGTCCGCACGGGTCGTTTATACAAATGCCACAACCTAGCATCTAGCCGTCGTGCGTCCACGTGCCCCATAGTCGCTCAGCGCTGTGGCCTTTTGGGCACACGTGTCGAGCTCCTGCTGCGTAGGGAGCGCCCGAATTCGCTCCTTTAAAGGAGCCACGCCATCCCGCATAGCAGCCGTTAATCGCCGCCTCAACTGAGTTACAACTCCGTCCGTAGTTAGTCCACGAACCTCCAACTCGTAGACTATTTCGTCCTTCAAAAGCCTGGATGGGTCCATCGTAGTTAAGTATGCTAACTGGTATTCACGAACAACTAAGGGATGACACTAAAAGTTAGCACCAGTTTACTTACGGAGGACCTCAACGAAATTCAGATTAGAGGATTTCGTTAAATGGCAACTAAAAGACGATGACGGAGTTGAGCGAGATTGTACCTACGCAGGCTGTCTAAAATCTCGGAGCGGCACTTAGGCGAAAAAAAAACTCTACTAGGAACACGTGGGGAACGGGAGGAAAAGGCACTTGGATCGCGATTCCAACTCAAATCACTCGCAAAAGTTAAATTAAACAAAAACCGCTGCTACTGGAAAGATATTACGACTAATACTTACCGTTTTGGAGAGCGTGGTCTTGTTCGTGAATCGCTGCCACCAATGTAATGCTCCGACGTGGCCGAAACTGAGGGGTCGGAGGATTAACGAGAATAAGAAGGAAATACCAAAAGGTGCGAAAAGATGTGGTGATTGAGAAGGCAGAGAAGGTGCTGGGAGACTGGGAAAAAGAAGACCTGCTTCCTCGGGGGACGGAAATGGGGAGAGAGCTCGGGATTTGGCGATCGTCCTCTGCTGAGCAAGCACTCTCGATTCGGCTAACTCCGTACTTGGGCTACTCGCCACCTCGAATTCGGTTCTCAAGCTGGTACCTTATCTAACTATCACTCCTCGTGCCGGTGATATGGTTTACGGCAAGCAGGAGAAACGATAGCGAAGCCTTCTCTCTAGGGCAGGGATGCACAGACTTATTAAGACTAGGGGCCACTCGGGCAAATGATGAACTGATGGCGGGCCGCCAGAAGTATAGGTAATTAAAGACAATAAAGAATTGATATAATGTATAAAAATTGAAAAATAATTTATTAATTTGAAGCGTGGCACTGCATAGTGCTTACAATCTTTTTTATATTTGGCTCAATTTTACTTGTAGCAACACGTAAAACTGCTTCCAAACTTTCATTTGCAAGGCGGTTTCGATTTTTTGTTTTATTATTATATAGTATTGAAAACTTTTGTTCACATATATAGGTAGAACCAAATAAGCTGGCACATTTCATAGCGTTTATGCGCAACTCTTTGTACATATTTTTATCAATGCAGTGGTAAACGTTCAACAAGTCTCTTTCGTTGAATATCTTGCGTAAATCTTGGTCGTTTTGGATATCGATAACTTCTAACTGCATTGACTCTGGCGCATTTTCAACTGAAATCGTGAGAGGACTGCTGAATATGTCCAACAGAGGTTTCACTTTTTTAAAGTCCGAAAATCTGTCTTGAAAAGATTGAATCAAAATATCTAGCTTTTCTACATAACTTAAATTAATCGCAGTTTTGTTTAATTTTTCGGCCATTTCCTTATGATTCGGAAAATGATTGTAATTCCCGGAATTCAGTTGCGATCTGAAAAGTGTCAACTTGCATTGAAAGGATGATACATGAGCGTGAAGCTGGGATATCAGTTGATTTTTGCCTTGAATCCGTGTGTTCAAGACATTCAAATGATTTGTAATGTCAACTAAAATATCTGGTGCGTAGCAACACACTACTTTCCGCCACCCATTTAAGTTCGAACACCACCTACACATGCGGGCGCTATATCTTCGTTCAACGCATTTTTACAGGAACATTTATACGGAACAAAATGTAAGGACTAGTTAGCTGAGAGTATTCCGAAAGTTTTATCGAAATCGTTGGAGCCGTTTTTGAGAAAATACGAATGCCGATAAATTAATATTCGACAAATCTCCTTTCTGGAGTTAACGTGGCTTATATCTCCGTGCAAATATATATATACAGAAATAGTTATGGAGAACAAAATGTTGGTATGGGTGACTAAAGACACTTCATTAGGATTTATCACATCTGGTGAAAAATTACCCTGGAACTTTCGGAAATGTTCGAAAAAACGTTATTTTCAACACATTTTCATTTTTATCTCTGCTCAATGGACTTTCAGAGGAACATTTATTGAGAACAATATGTAGGTATTAACTATTCGAAAATATCCTGAGAGTTTGATGATAATCGTTGAAGTCATTTTGCCAAAAGCTTAAAAACCTATTTTTGCTTCATAGGTCATTATCTCCGTTCACCGTATTTTCATGGAGATATGTATAGAGAAGAAAAGTTAGGTATTGATTAGGAGAAGATAATTTGAAAGTTTAATCAAAATCGTTAGAGCTGTTTTCGAGAAAAAATGCGAAAAACCCTAGTTTTTGGTACATTTTCGTCCCCACCCCCTTCCCATCGGCCGAAATCGTCCATAACCTTATTTTGGTGTCTACAAAATAACGAACAAAACAAAAAAAGAACCAGCTCAATCGGATCAGCCGTTCTCCCTGCAAATCAAACTACAGACACACACACAGCCAGACATACACACAGACATACACACAGACATACACACAGACATACACACAGACATACACACGGACCTCTCTCCGAAATTAGGTTTTTTAGACTCAGTAGGGTCTGAAACGTAAAGATCTGAAGAAAACCCAACTTTTTTTTTTGGGCCGATTACTATACTTTCCTTCCCTTCGGGTAGCGGAAAGTAAAAAGCCAAATCACACAACCAACCAGGATTTTTAAGTTCCTTTGCTTTTCCGCCAGAAATATTTCAATTTCTTCTATTAAATTTATAAATCGTTCCAGTGTCAATCCACGACTTAGCCACCTTACTTCTGTATAAAACAACAAATCTCCATATTCGCTTTCGATATCATCAAGGAATTGTTTGAACTGCCTGTGATTGAGTCCTCGTGATTTTATGAAATTTACAGTCGAAACTACCACTTTCATGACATTTAGAAATTCAATTTTTTTTAGAACAGAGGGCTTCTTGGTGTATAATGCAGTGAAACTGCATGAAATCTTCAGCGTTTATGTTTTTTTCTTGCAGATACTTTTTACTTTGCGCTACCCGAAGGGAAGGAAACTATAGTAATCGGCCCAAAAAAAAAAATTTGGGTTTTCTTCAGATCTTTACGTTTCAGACCCTACTGAGTCTAAAAAATCTAATTTCGGCGCGTGGTCCGTGTGTGTGTATGTCTGTGTGTGCGTGTGTATGTGTGTGTCTGTAGTTCGATTTGCGGGAGAACGGCTGATCCGATTGAGCGGGTTCTTTTTTTGTTTTGTTCGTTATTTTTTGTAGACACCAAAATAAGGTTATGGACGGTTTCGGCCGATGGGAAGGGGGGGTGGGGGATGAAAATGTACCAAAAACTAGGGTTTTTCGAATTTTTCTCAAAAACGGCTCGAACGATTTTGATTAAACTTTCAAATTATCTTTTACTAATCAATACCTAACTTTTCTTCTCCATACGTATCTCCATGAAAATACGGTGAACGGAGATATAGGCCTATGGAGCAAAAATAGGTTTTTTACGCTTTTTGGCAAAACGACTCCAGCGATTTTCACCAAACTCACAGGATGTATTCAAATAGTTAATACATACATATTCTTCTCAATAAATGTTCCTCTTACAGTCCATTGAACAGAGATAAAAATCAAAATGTGTCTAAAATAACGTTTTTTCGAACATTTCCGTGAATTCCGGGGTAACTTTTTCACCAGATGTGATGAATCTTAATGGAGTGTCTTTCAGTCACCCATACCAACATTTCGTTCTCTATAATTATTTCTGTATATATATGTTGAACGGAGATATAAGCCAAGTTAACTCAGAAAAGGAGATTTGTCGAATATTAATTTATCGGTATTCCAATTTTCTCAAAAACGGCTCTAACGATTTCGATCAAACTTTCGGTGTACTCTCAGCTAACTAGTACGTACATTTTGTTCTCCATAAATGTTTCTGTAGAAATGCGTTGAACGAAGATATAGCGCCCGCCTATGTAGGTGGTGTTCTAACGTACGGGGGTGGCGGAAAGTTGTGTGTTGCTACGCACCAGATATTTTAGCAAAGTAACTAGCCCGGAATTGACACCAATCATAGAAGGAGCACCGTCCGTCGCAACTCCCGATAATTTTGATAAGTCCAAACCAGTTTTTGAACACTCATCCAAACGTACATTGAGTATATCAACTCCTGTGGTTTGACCTTTCAATGAACACATTCCTAATAACTCTTCGACGACTTGAAAATCTTGAGTAACACCTGGTATGAATATGAGTAGTTGAGCTGTGGAACTAATATCAGTGGATTCGTCGAGTGCCAATCAAAAAAAATTCAATAATCATAGTTGTTTCAGTTAATTGTTCCGCAATATTACCTGACAAAGACATAATTCGTCTTTGGATTGTCATACGATTCAGTTGAATTTTCTCAAACTTTTTTGCTGCTTCTGGGCACATTTTCTCAGCGGCAATTTCAATGCATTCTTTTACAAAATCCCCATCATTGAAGGGGCGACTTCGCTTTGCTATCATTCGAGAAATTTCATAACTAACTTCTGTAGCTGTTTCTGAATCTTGAATGAGTTTTGTAAACACAGTTTGCTGACCAATAAGACGACACTTTTCGCTTTCTTAATTCGCCCGTAAATTTGGTAAAAGTAGAATGCTGCGTTTCATAGCGCCTTTTTACATTATATTCCTTTGCGATCGCAACAGAATTCTTGCAAATTAAACAAACGACTTTGTTATGCGAGCATACAAAAAAGTATTTCTCAGTCCATATTTCATGAAACTGCCGATTTTCATCTTTAGCCTTGCGTTTTTTACTAGGTTCTGGCTTGTCCATGTTGCGTTCTAACCCTGTCTAGGGTTAACACTGCACCTAAAAACAATTACAGTACCTACTTAAATTACCCATCCTTTTTCAAATTACCAAAAATAATTTATTAAATAGGTAGGGAAACATTTGTTAATAACAGAGTTTTACTTACGATTTCACAACACAATTATACACGGCACTTGACGGGTTAACACTGCAACAGGAAATCTACGTTGAATTTGGATCAAAATATATGACACCGGCTAGTCGCATTAAAATCTACACGAGAACTATTGCCTTCCAAAAACACTATTAAACTGCTTCTTTCTGTTGACACTTCACTCAACGCGTGAACTTCGCCCTTGGAGAGTCGAAACCGACTCTGGAAGCTTCGTGTATCTACGCGAGCAATCGGGCATTCGGGACTATTCAGACTAAGTCGGTGGCGTCGTTTCATTCATGAACGGCGCGGTATTTGAATGGTTTTCATAAGTTTTATGGACGCCTTTACTTTTGGAACATTTTTTTTGGTTTTATTCTGGAATAGAATTTAATATTTTTCGAATGTCCGAGAGTATTATTTTGCTGTCGGCGGGCCACCAGTATTTCACCGGCGGGCCGCGGTCTGTGCATCCCTGCTCTAGGGGGAGAATGTTGATGCTCAGCTCTTCGTCTCGATAGCGCCGTTCCACATTCAGCGGTGTCGATTTGGACTATCGGCAATTTGCAATCATGTGACAAGGGATTTGTTGCCTCCACCCGGTGGGAGGTCGCCCAACCTCCAGACATAGCAACCCTCGTATGTAGTTATTACGCTCATATGATGGGGAATCCGAATCCATGGTTGGGCTTAAGGCGAATGACGAGCGTTTAATCAGAAGTGAAACCAAAGCACTTAAGCGGCATCTCAGTTTTAGAGGGAGCCAATTGATCCGCAGCCAAACTGCCGAAACTTTTCTTCTCAGGACCGATGTTTGCGAACCGAACTGTATACTTAACCCATTCAGTGCGGATGGCATCATATGATGTCATGGTGGTTTTCGTCTCGTACGGGTGGCATCATACGATGCCATCGCTAAAAATAAGTGCGCCTCTCGCCAACCCTTCCGACCGTTAGGTTGTTCGTCTTTACCTGCCTCGCGTAGTTGCAAGTCCTTCAGTAACAATCTGCGCGTCACCTAACACATTTCGGAAGAGCCTAGCGCAATTTTTTCATTTCCAAATCTCAAATATTCGAAGGTAAGTCAATTTTCCTTATTTCAAGCCAGTTTTTTCGATTGTTTTTGTGTAAAAGTAATATTTCAACGTAGATATTGCGTGGGAATTATTAATTTACAGTAAATATAATACACCTCAAAATCAAGAGCTCAAAATTTAGATAATTGGTATATTTACCATGGAATTTCCAGTTTTCTGATTTCATATTATTTACTACCTACTTTCAGTGAAGAAGCCTGCAGTACTTTCTGTGGAAACATTTGCCGTGAAGGAGAAAAAAACGCGATGGATAATAAAGGTACGCTCAATAATATATGTTTTTGATAAAATTACGAGAAAAAAATGGTTTTTTTTTCTGTTCTAATAAATTATAGTAGGCATGTGGATCGGATGGAGGGCATCTGATTTCAGGTAAGAAAAAATGGGCGTTTTCAAGAATCTGAATAAATGATCATTTGAAATTTTCTATATGCTTTCATTGCAAAGTGCATTACTGTTGCATCTATTGACATATTGAAACATATTCATGGAAGAAGATTTTTATTACCAACTTCTACGTACATACGACGCACAGACCATCTTTCAGAATGTTTGTGTTTTTGGAGTACATAGTATAATACGGTACATAAATTATTTCAATAAATGGGTTCGTTTTATTTTCACTTTTACAGACAGCCAGCCTTCAACATCTTGGGCCAACATTGGCGGTAGCAGCAAGAGACCAGGTAAGACCACATTTTTCAAAACCTTGAGTCATATGTCTGGCCTTCTGAGATATTTACGACTCTCCACTTGTCATATTTTTGGCCATCCACTAATGAGATATATACGACTCTCCACTTATTTACTTATAGATTTCGCTCCATGTGACGAAGCGCTTCTTCCCCACCGTCAAAAAAAAGGAAGTCTGATGCGAAATTATGGTATTTGTCCAATATGACAGATGCTGAAGCTGCGGAAATATTAAATGTGCTCATGTCTGATGAGGAGGCAAGCATCTCTGGGTTTTCGGGAAACGAGGGTGTTCTTCATGTTTATTATGTATCAGTTCATTTTGTATAATGTTTATGTTTGAAAAACAAAATTTTAATGCATTTTTTCTATTACCTATTATTCACAAGAATCATTTTTACTATATTTTTTACTGAATTATTTGTATATTTTAAGGATTGTTATGGACGATACCACTTTGCTGTACATAACATTTCAATTTTCCATTGTTATTTTCAGTCAAGTAATTATCTATCACTATCATAGCAATAAATTATTACTACTGTACTTAATTGTGTCATTATTGAACAGTCCTTCATTGTATCAATATTATACTCATGAAATAATTATAATTAAAGCTGTACAATAATGGTTAATTTTTTTACGTTACCACCACACCACCCAAATTCGTATTATAAATTGTAATTCTGAAACATTATATTTGCATTTATTATACCTTTTTCGTCTAAATCTTAGAGGTTCTTGACTGATTTCTGTAGGCGTCGTGAGGGTTAGCATAACCAGTGCGGCGGGCTTGCATACTCTGCCCAACCCACCGTACGAGTGGCATCAAATGATGCCATGCGCCAAAAATTGCGCAGATGACCTGATTTCTATTTTTTCACTATTAGGGACAATAATGAGAATTTTAAGAAACCGCAATGTCAAATATTATACAAGAAAATTTTCAGGATGGGGCATAACATCACTTTTTTTTCCCGCATCGAATGGGTTAACTACTATTCTTTCTCTAAGCCTTTCTACCATCTCCCTCACGCCAACTCACATCCTCTCGATCACTCTCTCTCTCTCTCTCTCTCTCACTCCCTCCCCATTCGAACCCACTCGCGTCTCAGTTCCCTTTCCCGACTCACTTTATTCTCCGATTAGTGGATTACCCCGTTTTTCCGAGTGAAAAAGGGGAAAACCCAGCCTAGTTTCAAATTAACAATCCCCCAAAACACTTGGCGCTACAATGGAAACCAATCTCTCGCGCGAACATTATTTACTTAGACAAGCAGGTTTCCTCTAACTCAACCCCACCACCATCCCCCATCGGGCTCTTCAGCCTCTACCCCTCGCCACTGCCGCCACTTTCGACTTTCCAACTCCACTTTCCCGGCTCTCTGCTTTTGCTTCTGCTTCAGCGGCCCAACCAATCCCAAGAACAACACTCCCCTTACTTCCCTCTTTTCTCTAAAAACGCATTTCGAGAGGAGTTTACCCAATAAATCAACTGATACACTTTAAACCGAGCAGTTTCGCCCACAGCCTACCGACAATATATTGCGGTCTCTTGGAGCGGTGGGTTGTAACCTTCGTGAAAAAGAGGCGAATTCTCCGGAGACTGCCGTATCCTGTGGTGTTACAGTCACATCGGGTAATAACTGGAAACGTAACGCCGTTGAAGGAACACACACAAACTAATTGCTCATCATCGCCCTGGTGTCCTTCTGTAGTTAAACACGCTGCAAATTATTACGCAACGGCAAATGAGTCGGCATGGTTGTGACCTATCCTGTTTTATCAAAGGTCGAAAAATAATAAGAATGTAACTCGTCTACTTCAATGATTCGGAAACAACCGCTCAAATGCGAACAATAATGTTTGTAAAGGACCTCCGAGACCTATCCTATTCGATTCAGCATCGAAAAATACCAGTGAACGATACGAAACATGACCCGGCTACGAAAGAACAAATATCTGGTGCATAGCAACACACAACTTTCCGCCACCCCCGTAATTTCGAACACCAGCTACATTTGCGGGCGCTATATCTTCGTTCAACGCATTTTTACACGAACATTTACGGAGAACAAAATGTAGGAACTAGTTAGCTGAGAGTACTCCGAAAGTTTGATCAAAATCGTTAGAGCCGTTTTTGAGAAAATGGGAATACCGATAAATTAATATTCGACAAATCTCCTTTTCTGAGTTAACTTGGCTTATATCTCCGTTCAACATATATATACAGAAATAATTATAGGATACGAAATGTGAGTATGGGTAACTGAAAGACACTACATTAGAATTTATCACATCTGGTGTAAAAGTTACCCTGGAATTTACGGAAATGTTCGAAAAAACGTTATTTTTGACACATTTTGATTTTTATCTCTGTTCAATGGACTGTCAGAGGAACATTTATTGAGAAGAATATGTATGTATTAACTATTTGAAAACATCCTGTGAGTTTGGTGAAAATCGCTGAAGCTATTTTGCCAAAAAGGTTAAAAATCCTATTTTTGCTTCATAGGCCTTTATCTCCGTTCACCGTATTTTCATGTAGATATGTATACGGAACAAAAGTTAGGTATTGGTAAGTATAAGATAATTTAAAAGTTTAATCAAAAGCGTTATGGCCGTTTTCGAGAAAAATGCGAAAAACCCTAGTTTTTGGTACATTTTCGTCCCCCCCCCCTTCCTATCGGCCGAAATCGTCCATAACCTTATTTTGGTGTCTACAAAAAATAACGAACAAAACAAAAAAGAAGCAGCTCTATCGGAGCAGCCGTTCTCCCGCAAATCGAACTACAGACAGACACACACACGGACCTCGCTCCGAAATTAGGTTTTTTAGACTCAGTAGGGTCTGAAACGTAAAGATCTGAAGAAAACCCAAATTTTTTTTTTGGGCCGATTACTATACTTTCCTTCCCTTCGGGTAGCGGAAAGTAAAAATTGACGTGATGCGTCGAATTGATGGGAAGTGAGACGGGAGGTATTACCGGGAATGAGCATAGCTTTCTCTTTATCGCCTCCCTAATTCGTTCAAGTAGTAGAATTCGCCTCGCTGTATTTACTATGATTTCACTGCTTTCCACCTAGGTGAAGTCCAACACCTCTGACAGCAATTTTCGTCCATAACAACCACGCCATGTCCGGTCGAATTGCCCAGTAGAGAGGCACCACTAGACCCCAGATGGCATTTTTGTGCGAAACGACTGATTCTGGTTTATTATTTAGTCTGAATGACGCTCCTATTTTTTTGATCAGGATCATTATTTTACAACCCTCTCCCTCTCCCACTCACAATTTAACACTTAACGTTTCAAGGTATGAGGACGAAATCCATGGTTGTTATGGGAAAAGAATGGTTCAAAAAATTAACAACAACGAAATTTTGCTGTTCTGTGAGCCAAAGTCAACTACTTGAGGCAATGCAGTGAAAGTAATCGTTTCACCATTTCCACTGTGTCCTACCTCACTCCAGTCCGACTCGTCACGTCGCGCCAATTGCCTGTAGTCGCCTGGAATCATTTTCGTCATTCCGTTGTAGTCAGGTCATGCTGCGTATCGTTTACTGGTTTTTTTACATTCCGTGGCTCTTCAAAGTAGAAAGGAAAATTGTGTAATCGGCTGAAAAAAAAATTTTGAGTTTTCTTCAGATCATTACGTTTCAGACCCTCCTGAGTACGAAAAACACTATTTGGGAAAATGGCCTGTGTGTGTCTGTGAACGATTTTTAGAGAAAAACCACCGTACCAAATCAGCTCAAACTTGATATCTCGGCCGCAGGTTACCATGGGACCCCAAAATAAGGGTGTGAACAAATTCGAAAGTTAACTATAGTTATAATAGTGATCAAAACACCAAATACTTTTTTTTCTCAAAACCAGCTTCAACGATTTTGATTGAATTTTTTATATTGGTAGCTCGCAATATGCCAACTACACCATAAAAATCCCATCTGTGGGAAAATGACGAGAGCAGCACAATCAATTATCAAAACTTTCGACGAAAAGCGTTTTTAGCGCAGTTTTTTCATTACAAACTCCGCAGGAATGTTAGTAGAATGTTGAAAAAAATTAGTATTGTATTCCAATCCAACACCTAAAGGGCGAGTGTTTAAAAACGCTCATGAGATACATGTGGGTCACTCCAGAAATTCCTGAATTTCAACTACTGCCGTTTCGCTTACTACCAGTTCTAAACGTTTTTACCCAATAACTCAGCAAAAGCAATTACTATCCTTCTTCAAAAAATTTGTGTTTACAGCTCCATTAATTATCTGTGTACCAGTTGCTCAATAGTGGTCATGGAGTGAGTACGAGCGGCACAATAAATTCTGGAACTGTAAGCTGAGTGGTAAATGAATTGATTAAGTAGACAAAGCCATATAGGAAGTGAATTGACGTAGAGCTAAGGAATGTTGTGTGTTGCAACGCACCAGATATTTCCTTATAAACTCCGCTGAAATGTTACTAGTTTGATGCTTAATTGAATAGGATGGGTCTCGAAGGTGTGAGACCCCGAGTAACCGTTGAGTAATAATTTGCAGCGTTTTGAAATCCACTGAATCGAAAAAGCCTGATTCTGATTATTGTTATGGATATGCGTCTGTTATCGACATCGTAGGAAGACGTACTAAATGGCTCGGATTTTTGGGTCGATTGGAAGACGGGCCAAAGTGAACGAAAAGCGACTTCTACTGATAAACTTTCCAATTACCTTACACTGATCAGTATCTTACTTTTATGTAAAGATTTCTGAGTGATGAAGGTTTCAATGATTTCAGTCAAACTCGCAACACATATTTCATCAGTCGAGAGATTGTTCTCTACCAATGTTTCTCTCGATGTAGATCTGAGATAAAAGACAAAAAGAAGTTCCTTCAAACATGTCCAAAAACGGCTGCACTTGGTCAAGACCAACTGTGAACCCCCCATGGTCACCAGAGTGTGTTTGTTAACTGTCCAACCCCCGGGAATGTACGCGGTTTCCCCCTCATGTCCAAATGCTGCCATCCCCCGGTTTCTTCTAACCCACCTTAATTGCCATATACTTCCCATTTTTCTACCTCTTCACACGAAACTTCGTTCGTCAATTTGGTCTCACTCCAGTTACCTCGCAACTTTAAACCCATAATTTTGGTCTCTTATGTTGCTTTTTTGGTTTATTATTCATTATGAATAATAAACCTATGTTTTTGGTCATGAAAAATGTTTTACAACCCCCCCTCAAAATTTGATACTTTACGTTTCAAGAGTTGGAGATTCCAAATTTGCAATGTCCGTCCCCCGTCCGCCGTCCGGGCCGTTTTGTGCTTTCAACGTGGTCTAAAAGATTCGTTCCTTCGCTCAAAAATCCGATTTGGTATGTAGTTGTGCCCGCCATCTCGGCAATTCGATCGGACGAAGCCCTTGGTTGTAATGGGCAAAAAATGGTTAAAAAAATTAACGAAACGCAGTACAACGCGGGAACTACAGCGGAAGTCAACGTTTCGTCGTTTGAAGTCCCTCCCTCCCTCCCGTCTCAATAAAAAACGTCCTCGCCGCGCATCGCCGCCCGCCCGCTCAACTGCTCAACTCCCCTTTCGCCTCGCTTTGAGCGCCCCCGTTCCAATTTCCCTGACGATGGGGCAAAATCATCAGACGTTTTGTTTCCGTAGTTCCATTGTAGCCAGGAGATGTTTCGTGTGGTTTACTAGTATTCAATGCTGAATCGAATGGGATGGGGGAGTACTAATACTAGGTCAAGCTGTTCATGAGAATAATAAACCATTGTGTGATAATTTACAGGGTTTTAGTCGTATAGGTTCGTTTTAAATTTTTCGTTTCACAACCGACATACCTCTTCTCTGCATTTTTCTTTCACCAACCTTGACACTAGGGCAGGTCCAACGCTCCCACTTCTATTTTATTTACTTCCAATTTACGATCGGGTGACTCTCCCATATGGCCGAACAGGCAAAGGCAACTTGGACACTCAAGATTGCTGCCGACTGGTTGAAGTTCATAGTGATAGTCGCTATCCTCCGCACTTTGTAGCCTCTCCTGTCCTTCTCTGGAGACAACTGAGTAGTGCCTTTTTCTCCCCACTTCCCAGATTTTGAATGACAACGCAGCAGCGATTCGCTTGCAGGCTGCATCATGACGCTCGATACAGCTCTCATGAGCGAGCTGTCCTACTTGCACTTCTTGGCACAATGTGTCAGCATTCTAGGACTACCTACATTCAGGATTACTGCAGATTGGTCAGGGGTGGTGGCATCGAGGTGAGTCCAGGCCACGTGATGTTGCTTGCTGCTTACTTTCAAGCCTTCGAATGAGGCACCAGCTGTCCGTTCGCATACCACATTATGACGCCTGACTCAGTTTGAAATCGAGAGAAAAGTTGCGCCCCACGATTCACTGATCCAAATTAGTTACAAAAAGCCTGACTGCGAGCGTCGACAATGCTCCTCAATGCTCCTATCCCAAATTACCCCCCGCCTGCGAAGTAAACAGTGTGATAGTGGGACCCCCACGGAGTCAAATGCTGTGGCACGGACTGTATCCAACTTTTCATTTCCGTCCAGGCCAAGTACAGCGCTGTCTGCACAACGTAAGATTCTCGCAGGTACCACTGACTAGAACGCTCTTTGGGCTTCACCAATGTCACCTCATGGATGTCAGCCACCTGAAGTCGCAATTCCAACACCTTTTGACAGACTGCAGGTGGCTTGAACTTGAAAATTGGTCTGGCCACCCATCACTATTACAGCAGCTCTATATCTACTAATCGGAGGCTGACCTATAAAACCTGTGGTCACCCACTCAGCTCCGAAAACATTCAGCGCAGATACCGTCAGGTGATGATTCCCATAGCCATCCTCTCAACTCACGTAGTCAGCTCGCCTATTCTGTGTCTCAGAACATCACTCACCGAATTGGGACAATGAATGCGAGTCTGAATACCCTACTGATGCCTGCAGTCCCACAAGCTGCTTACACTCAGCTTTAGTGCCTGGAAGAGGGGGGGGGGGCTTGTAGGAATTTTACTACAACCTATTCCAAAGTGCAGCCAGGCAGAGCTCCCCTGTCGAAATTTATTTGGTCATCCCTGTAGATAAGACGCTTCTGCCATACGTGGTACCCCTCATACAATGACCATAGTGCAGGCGCTGATAGTAGTTCGCGGTGGAAATGGAAGAGGAGTGTGAGGACGAATATGAGGGGAAACCTGAAGGGCCACTGATAAACGCCCTGTATGAGAAGGTGATGGCTTGGGCCCGGTCTAAAACACGGCTGCCCTCCTTAGAGATAACACAGAGACTTGTTCCTCAAACGGTGTCTTTCGTTCCTAGAAGCCTTCGAAACGTGAAGATCTGAAGAAAACCTAAACAAACAAACAAAAAGAGGACAAATTAGAAGGAAGCGATTGTTAGGAATCCGAAGGCGGCGGTCTGGACCAGAGAAAGAGCCAGGAAAGGAGTCAGGCGACGGAGTCAGCTGAGTCGAGGTTCCCCTCAGAACCTTCGTCGTCGCTATGGTGACGGATCGTATCGGAAAAGAGGGGCTTCGTTCTTCACGCTCCCTCATTCTCCGGCCAATCCCGCGGAGAAAAGTTGTCCTGACGCGGTGGGAAGTGGAGGGAGAAACGTCGACCCTCGCGGAGACCCCGCCCACTGACATTTCGTCCGCCGTCGGTTTTTAGTCCGCAGGGCGTCATGTTCAGAGTCGAAGGAAGAGGGTGTGGACGAAACGCCACGGGGAACGTCTGACGAACCGTCCGGCTAGACGTGGTCAAGTCAGGAATGTTGACACAACTAAACCGTTTCCATATTAACTACGTTTTACATTGGAGGCTACAACTATAGGAAACCCGAGGGTTAGCACGCAAAAGAGAATGAGAGAAGGTAGAGAGAAAGCTGGGACTTACCAGAGGGGAGCTACACGGTAAGAAGGTCATGACACGGAGGGAACGAGCTTATCTGAGGATGCCACAAAAAGGATAGAGGTATAAGTTCGCTGATGGAACACACAACAGGCCACATGGGTTCAATGGCAGGTACTGACCACTGGTGAGGTTAAGCGGAGAGAGGAGCATATGGAAGTAGTTGAACAGTGCCAACGGTTAAGCGATGATCAGGTATGATGATAGAGATGTAACAATGTGAACACCACCTGCAAGTCGCGAAAAATCCACCGAAAGTTAACTATAATTATCATAGTGATCGAAACACCAAATTGTTTTCTCAAAAACGGCTCTAACGATTTTAATTAAATTTTATATACTGATAGCTCCCAATAAGTCAATAATACCATAAAAATCCCATCTGTGGGAAAATGACGAGAGCAGCACAATAAATAATCAAAATCTTCGACGAAAAGCGTTTTTAGCGCAGTTTTTTTCTTATTAACCGCTCCGCTGGAATGTTACTAGAAAGTTAAAGAAAATCAGTATTGTAGTCCAATCCAATACCGAAAGGGTGAGTGTTTAAAAACGCTCATGAGATACATGGGGGTTACTCCAGAAATTCCTGAATTGCAACTACTGTCATTTCGCTTACTACCAGTCCTAAAGGTTCTACCCAATAACTCTACAAAAGTAATGACTATCCTTCTTCAAAAAATTCTTGTTTACAGCCTCATTAATTCTCTGTGTACCAATTGCTTAATAATGGTCCTGCAATGAGTACGAGCAGCACAATAAATTCCGGAACTGTAGGCACTACCGCTTCCTGCTGCCGTAAAGCGTTGTTTGACCAAGTTCAAAGGAACTGAGTGATAAATGAATCGATTAAATAGAATTAGCCATGTACAAAGTGAATTGTTGTAGAGCTAAGGAAAGTTGTGTGTTGCAACGCACCAGATATTTTTCATATGAAGTACCGTCGGTAGTTACATAAACATTACCGGTAGTCAAATTTGTTACACATACGCGGCAGTTCAACAATTTTTGTAAGTTAGAAGCTGTCAGATGAAATTTGGAATTTGGTCTATTATCTCTTGACCGAATTTTATCACAGTGTTTACCAAATTACGTCAGAACAATTAATACTAACCATAGTGCTATAAATGACACGGTTGATCAATACTGTTCAAGAGGCAAGTAGGAGCAACCTAACAAATCTCTGAACGAGAAAAACGTCGTTTTGAGTTATACCATGAGCATACGAACTGAGTGAGATCGGAGTGAATCAGCCGCTAGAGCGATAGACGAGAGGTTGAAAAATATTGTGTGATGTGGCGTACCACACATTTACACATACAAAAGGGATTCATGTTATATACGAATTTCTTGCCGAAATGTGTACGTTAATTTGGGTCGTAACTCAATCGGAGCGACTGCGGTGGTATTATTATCCAAATAATTTGAACTTGGTCAAACAACGCTTTACGGCAGCAGGAAGCGGTAGCGCTTACAGTTCCTGATTTTATTGTGCTGCTCGTACTCATTGCAGGACCATTATTGATCAACTGGTACACAGATCATTAATGAGGTACAGATCATGTATGTTTCAACAAACATTTTTTGAAGAACGATAGTAATTACTTTTGCAGAGTTATTGGGTAAAAACGATGAGTGGTAGTAAGCGAAGCGGCAGTAGTTGAAATTCAGGAATTTCTGGAGTGTATCTCATGAGCGTTTTTAAACACTCACCCTTTAGGTATTGGATTGGACTACAATACCAATTTTTGTTAACATTCTACAAAAATTCCAGCGGAGTTTATAAGGAAAAAACTGCGCTAAAAACGCTTTTCGTCTAAAATTTTGATAATTTATTGTGCTGCTCTCGTCATTTTCCCACGAATGGGAATGTTATGGTATCATTGCCTTATAGAAGGCTATCAATATAAAAAATTTAATCAAAATCATTAGATCCGTTTTTGAGAAAAAAAATATTTGGTTTTTTGATCACTATGATAACTATAGTTAAATTTCGGTGGATTTTGTTCATACCCTTATTTTGGCGTCCCATGGTAACCTGCGGGTGAGATATCAAGTTTGAGCTGATTTGGTGCGGTGGTTTTCTCTAAAAATCGTTCACAGACACACAGACCATTTTCCCAAATAGTGTTTTTCGGACTCAGGGGGGTCTGAAACGTAAAGATCTGAAGAGAACTCAAAATTTTTTTTTCAGCCGATTACATAACATTCCTTTCTACTTCGTAGAGCCAAGGAAAGTAAAAATTTGACTACCAGCGAACCGACGCGCGATAAACATGTTGTCGCTCCCGACACGGTGAGTAGTTGATTACAGATCGCAGTGCTGTGCCTGTCGTGACTCCTGAAGCGAGCGGCGGGTCTTCCAAGTAGTCGATCCCACGAAATCCGTTTTTTTGTGCACGTTCTGAAAAATAATGTCGGGAAAAGTAACGTAAAAACAATGCAAAAAAATGTTGTGGCGAAGTGGTGAAATTCTTATCAGGCCAGATTTTTGACACAGATGTTTAACTCAAGAAAGTATGGAAATAAAGTAGCCGTTGAGCGCGTAAATTAGAAATAGAAAATGAAATGTAACTGCGCGTGAAAGAAGTCAAAAAAAAGTAAAAAAATATCTGGTGCGTTGCAACACACAACTTTCCTTAGCTCTACGTCAATTCACTTTGTACATGGCTAATTCTATTTAATCGATTCATTTATCACTCAGTTCCTTTGAACTTGGTCAAACAACGCTTTACGGCAGCAGGAAGCGGTAGCGCTTACAGTTCCGAAATTTATTGTGCTGCTCGTACTCATTGCAGGACCATTATTGAGCAATTGGTACAAAGAAAATTAATGATGCTGCAAACACGAATTTTTTGAAGAAGGATAATAATCACTTTTGCAGAGTTATTGGGTAATAACTGTTAGAACTGGTAGTAAGCGAAACGGCGGTAGTTGAAATTCAGGAATTTCTGGAGTGAGCCCCATGTATCTCATGAGGGTTTTTAAACACTCACACTTTAGGTATTGGATTGGACTACAATACTGATTTTCTTTAACTTTCTAGTAACATTCCAGCGGAGCGGTTAATAAGAAAAAAACTGCGCTAAAAACGCTTTTCGTCGAAGATTTTGATTATTTATTGTGCTGCTCTCGTCATTTTCCCACGAATGGGAATTTTATGGTTTGATTGCCATATTAAGAGCTATCAATATAAAAAATTCAATCAAAATCGTTGGTGCAGTTGTTGAGAAAAAAAATATTTAGGTGTTTTGATCACTATGATGACTATAGTTAACTTTCGGTGGATTTTGCTCATACCCTTATTTTGGCGTCCCATGGTAACCTGTAGGCTAGACATCAAGTTTCAACTGATTTGGTACGGTGGTTTTCTCTAAAAACCCCGCTAAAATCGATTTCGTCGAAAGTTTTGGTAATTTATTGTGCTGCTCTCGTCATTTTCCCACAGATAAAAATTTTATGGTATAGTTGCCTTACTGAGAGCTATCGATATAAAAAATTTAATCAAAATCGTTAGAGCCGTTTTTGAGAAAAAAAATATTTGGTGTTTTGATCACTATGATAACTACAGTTAACTTTCGGTGGATTTTGTTCAAACCCTCATTTTGGCGTCCCATTGTAACCTGCGAGCGAGATATCAAGTTTGAGCTGATTTGGTGCTGTGGTTTCCTCTAAAAATCGTATACAGACACACAGACCATTTTCCCAAACAGTGTTTTTCGGACTCAGGGGGGTCTGAAACGTAAAGATCTGAAGCAAACTCAAAATTTTTTTTTCAGCCGATTACATAACTTTCCTTTCTACTTCGTAGAGCAAGGAAAATAATAAATTGGTAATTGGTACAAGTTTTCGTCGCTCGACGTTTCAATTTCGTGCTTCTACTTGATGTGCATTAGGCCTCCGGCTGTATATTGGTCCAGATATGGTAGACGTTGTTTTACAGCGACTTTCGGGCTACTGCGATCAGACGAGAGTGCTGAATGCGCGATAAGTACGACTTCCACCGTAAAAGTGAGGGAATGGCAATGAATACAATATATATAAGCCGTTTTAACGAGCCACGTGGTGAGACGACGATGATTGGAATGGTATAAAATAAAATGGCGCAAATGGCGCATGGCTTGTGTCCCGACGTCACTAACATTAAACACTTCTCATTGTAATTCAATGGGTGATATAAGTTGTGCAGCTGCCTGAACATGTCAGTTTGGGAGTTTAAATTGTCAGAAAAACTACGGATTTCGTTCACGATCTTCGGAAATATTCAATTGGCAGTATGTTACTCATTTGACATTGGGAAACAAACAATTTCGTACGATATTTTCGTATTTATGAGGGTTTACAACTCGAAGGAAATGACCGAGTCCGTCCAAACGGAGACAATAGGAACACAATCGTTTGGAAATGGAATTACGAAATGAGAAAAAGGAACGGTCGGGCGGAGAACGACTTCGCCGAGTGTCAATGGACCTTCAAGAGCTGATTTACGTCAGTGATCCCAGAATCATGACACAAAATGAATTCTGCGTTATGAGCGGAGACGGGAAACCAATCCGTGAGCTCGTTAATTAAATCCGTTGCACGATCTTCGGATTAAGATTTATCGCGTTTATAAGAAATTGAACGCAGTTGAGTTGATCGTACCTTCACCGCGATTTCATCAGATTTACCTCAATTTAATCTTCCACCTCTGAACTGTAAACATTTTCGTACTCTCCGTTTCGATGATCCCTCATTAGCAGATTCTAAACGATTACATTTAGTTTACCGATTTATTGAGTCGTAAAACCGGCAAATTAAAACCGCCTATTATATGACCCGTCCTTAGATGACCGGCTGGAGTTGTTCGATGGGATCGATGTAAACAGCTCAGTAGCGCATGAAGTGACGTTTGAGCATAAACACTCCTTTAAAGGCCAACGTAACTAGTGAACCCAAGGAACTGACATGCTCTTTACATTTCAGAACAACACGTTCCCTGGTTTCCGTTCACATAATCACAGAAATAGTGAGTGATAAAAACAGAAACACTGCAAGTTATTGCACAACGGTTTATTAGTCTATTGTACCACACGGTTGGGACCTCTCCTATTCAATCGAACGTCGAAAGTTATTAAGGATAACGTGTCCTTATAGACAAATCCGGGAAATGACTTCTCGTTTGTGTAATTATGTTTAGTGAACAATAAACGACTTTCTTCGATGAGGTACGTGCTAAAACCTATTCAAATTTTTTTTGCCGACTATTTGTTTATTAATTTCAGGACAAGAGCAAGCTCAATATAACACCCGTATGTTTGAAAATAAAACGCAGGAAGCAAAAGCTGGAACACGAACAAATAAATGTCAAGAGGAGAGGAAGGACATAGAGCAGAAGAGATTTCAATGAAGAGAGGAGAGATCAATGTTATATCGAGAAATAAGCAGGTTAGCAGTGGAGGAAGGAGATAGAGGACGGTGAAAATATGTAATGAGTGGAACTGCACAGCCAAAGCTTGATTTTACCTTTATTCGGGCCGAGGGACACCTGAGCCGAGTGAAAGAATGGGGAAGCAGCTACGCGGTCGAAGAGAATACCATGGCAGCAATCATTGTTCAGTCGATGGGCAGAGGAAGGCGCTAAAGGCGTGCAGCGAGGGATGCAGACTTCAAAGGCGAGAAACAGCAAGGAGATCGCATGAACGCTGTCGAATTGGTCGAAGTTCATTACGCAATGGTTTCTTACCATGCTCAGCTTTACATTGTCTCACACATCCAACACCCATTCCATTCTATTCAGTATCAAAATATCTGGTGCGTTGCAATACACAACTTTCCTCAGCTCTACAACAATTCACTTTGTACATGGCTAATTCCATTTAATCAATTCATTTATCACTCAGTTCCTTTGAACTTGGTCAAACAACACGTCACAGCAGCAGGAAGCGGTAGCGCCAGTTCTGGAATTTATTGTGCTGCTCGTACTCGTTGCAGGACCATTATTGAGCAATCGGTACACAGATAATTAATGAGGCTGTAAACACGATTTTTTTGAAGGAGGATAGTAATCACTTTTTGCAGAGTTATTGGGTAATAACTGTTAGGACTGGTAGTAAGCGAAACGGCGGTAGTTGAAATTCAGGAATTTAAGGAGTGAGCTCGATGTATCTCATGAGCGTTTTTAAACACTCACCCTTTAGGTATTGGATTGGACTACAATACCAATTTTCTTTAACATTCAACTAACATTCCAGCGGAGTTTAACAGGAAAAAACCGCGGTAAAAACGCTTTTCGTCGAAAATTTTGATAATTTATTGTGCTGCTCTCGTCATTTTCCCATAAATCCGAATTTTATGGTATAATTGCCATATTGAGAGCTACCAATATAAAAAAGTTAATCAAAATCGTTAGAGCCGTTTTTGAGAAAAAAAATATTTGGTGTTTTGATCACTATGATAACTATAGTTCAATTTCGGTGGATTTTGTTCATACCCTTATTTTGGTGTCCCATGGTAACTTGCTAGGGAGATATCAATTTTGAGCTGATTTGATTCGGTCGTTTCCTCTAAAAATCGTTCACATACACACAGACCATTTTCCCAAATAGTGTTTTTCGGACTCAGGAGGATCTGAAACGTAAAGATCTGAAGAAAACTAAAATTTTTTTTTTCAGCCGATTACATAACTTTCCTTTTTACTTCGTAGAGCCAAGGAAAGTAAAAATGCTAGTAAACGATACGAAACATGACCTAACTACGACGGAACAACTAAAATTGACATTTTCTAGGCAAATGACGGGACAAACTGACGGGTGGTTGTCGAAAGCCAGCGAGAGAAATGAGTGCAAGCCAGGGAGATACGATGACTTTCGTTATAGCCGAATATGCTATGATTTAATCGTGGTCCAGCCAGACTCAGTCCCACACCTGTGAGACCCGTTATATTCGATTCAGCACCATAACCCCCTAGGAACACGACGTAGTTGCAATGAAACTGCCAATATTTGGTTCTCGGCTACTTTTTTAAAGACCGCGGGTTCTTGCAAGGCGAGCACACTATATCCCAAATGGAATTTCCGTGCGGGGGAACGGACTTCTCAGACCTCGTTAAACGCATAATACACACAAAGCAGATTCGGAATAAATGATAAAGCAGACTGTGAATCAACCTGTTCGATCGGCCTCGCCGTTCTCCCGCAAATCTAACCGCTGGCACAAAACACATTCATCGAAAGCCTTACAAAAACGGTAATCGCTCGAACGTCACTAATTATCGAACTAGACAACCTCCACCAAGTTTTCAAGTTGCTCCCTTTTGATGAGTAGGTACTCCTAATGTTCAGGTTCTTATTCTTCCTGATGATTCCGGAGAGAGTTGGCATCATATCTTTTGCACGGATGGATTGCTCAATCGTCCCTCCATCCATCGAAATTTGACACTTTCAAGAGGAGGAGATTGCAAATCTGCCATGTTCACCTGAGAACCATCACCGGCTGTCCAGGCCGTACTCCGCCTTTACCGCGGTCGCTCCCACAAAAATTCCATTCGGGGTCTAGTTGTGCACGCCTAGTTGGGAATCCGATCGGAAGAAGCCAATGGTTGATGCTATGTCAAATAACATGGGTGTGGGACTGCGTGTAGATGGACAACAATGAAATCACGGCAAATAAAGTTATGCAAATTTTGCTCTTTCAAGGAACTCTGGAGACAAAATAACGAAAGTTATCGTTTCTCCCCGACTGGCGCTCATTTCCCTTGCTACCACACGTCTCACTCGAGCGATCAGTCAGTTCGAATCGTAGCCTCAAAAATTGTCTAGCGTTTCCTAGAAAATGCAAAAAGGTCATGTTCCTCATCGTTTACTAGTACTTTTTGATTTGGAGGTGTGAGATGACGTTGAGCTGTGCATGATAAGAAACCGTGGTGTAATAATTTGTGGTTTTTTTCTAACTTCCTAATTGACCAACTGGACAGTGTTCTCCTTCCCCCACTACTAACCTGCTTATTTTTCGATATAATCTCCTCCGGCTCACTCTCTCCATTGAAATCTCTCCTCCTCAAGATCCTTCCACTGCTCTTGTAGGCGCTTCTTTTCTATACGATTTTGCTTCCTGTGTTTTATTAGTTGAACATACGGGTGTTGTTTGTGTGTGCTCTGGCCCTACCGTTTGATATTGGCGACAACCCCGCACAACTTATCCACTTCAAAACTAGTGGGTGATTGCTCTGAGAAATCGTGAACTGTGACTTGAATAACCAGATACAAAAAGGCGACAGGGGAGTTCAAAGAATTTATAAACAATTGTGGTTGGTTGCAGGTTCAATTGAGGAAACACGTAAATGAAAAATATCTGGTGCGTTGCAACAAACAACTCTCCTTAGCTTTACGTCAATTCACTTTGTACATGGCTGATTCTATTTATTCGATTCATTTATCACTCAGTTAATTTGAACTTGGTCAAACAACGCTTTACGGCAGCAGGAAGCGGTAGTGCCTACAGTTCCGGAATTTATTGTGCTGCTCGTACTCATTGCAGAACCATTATTGAGCAATACGTACACAGATAATTAATGACGCTGTAAACGCGATTTTTTAAAAAAAGGATAGTAATCACTTTTGCAGAGTTATTGGAAAATAACTGTTAGAACTGGTAGTAAGCGAAACGGCAGTATTTGAAATTCAGGAATTTATGGAGTGAGTCCCATGTATCTCATGACCGTTTTTAAACACTCACCCTTTAGGTATTGGATTGGACTACAATACCAATTTTTTTTAACATTCTACAAGAATTCCAGCGGAGTTTATAAGGAAAAAACTGCGCGAAAAACGCTTTTGGTAGAAAATTTTGATAATTTATTGTGCCGCACTCGTCATTTTCCGACGAATGAGAGTATCGTTGCCTGATTGAGAGCTATAAATATAAAAAATGTGATTAAAATCGTTAGAGCCGTTTTTGAGAAAATAATTTGGTGTTGTGATCACTATGATGACTGTAGTTAACTTTCAGTGGATTTTGCCCATACCCTCATTATTGCGTCCCATAGTAACCTGTACGCTAGACATCAAGTTTCAGCTGATTTGGTACGGTGGTTTTCTCTAAAAACTGCGCTAAAATCGATTTCGTCGAAAGTTTTGGTAGTTTATTGTGCTGCTCTCGTCATTTTCCCACAGATGGGAATTTTATGGTACAATTGGCTTATCAATATAAAAAATTTAATCAAAATAGTTAGAGCCATTAGTCCATTAGAATTTATTAATGTCGACGAATAGCGGTTTTAGTGTCGTCCTTTCAGATAAATCTCGCTCATGCGATTATTGCGTTCTCTAAAACTGAGCTAGTTCCACAAACTGGTCACACGATGAGAGTTACATCAGGAGCTCATAAGATCATCAGGAGCAACTACAGAAATACCGAAACTCAAACTAACGTCATTTTCTCGACGAACTTTTTTTTCTCGCATTTTCCCCTCATAATTCCGAAAGTCTAAGCATCAACTCCCTCTAAATTATTATGATGACAGTTTCCATAAACCACCAAGACGTTGGTGACTCGATGAAGGTTGCGGCGTATGCAGGAGCAGCCCAATAAATTCCGGAACAGTACGCGTTACCTGTTTTCACGTACAACGTCAAATTGTTTTACTGATTTCATGCAAACTGCGTGAAAACTGATTGGATTAGTAGCTACAGTGACGAAAATCGCTGTATATACATGAAGAAGAGGAAAGTGGTTATATATTTTTTATATTGTTCTATAAAGTTGACAACGTGACGACAAGGGGGGGGGGTATATTCTCGTCAGTTATCAGTTCGGCGTTCGGCCGCCTCGAGTTATGTTGTCTGCCGTATATACAAACAGTTTAACCGCTGGAGATCTCAGCCGAACTTGAGGTTTAGTTTGGCCTTTTTTGTCACGTGGTTATGGGTTTTAATTAAGGTTAAGAAGGGTGGGTAATGTGTGCGTGTGAGAGAGCGGAGGAGCGTTGACGTCACGTCGGGGAACCGATGGAATGACGACACGGAGCCAGAAATAGCTGAGCTGAAGCAATTGACTAGTCGCGTAACGATATTTCATGAGGCATGAGCTTTGACGTTTTCCATTCAACCCCCTCTCCTCTCTCATCCCTCACCATCAGCCCTCGGGACATTTCCATCCCCTGGCTCGCGGGACCATTCACCCTCTCTGACAACACTACTCCCAGATAACCACCGCCAGCAAATGTCGGTCGGTTCGTTGAAACCCAATCAATGATTGACCACGTTCCGTACAAATACTACCCCCATTCATGAGCTTCGACTGACCTCGCGTAGTGACCTATTTTCCGGCATCACGCGACCTTCAGGGCGAACACCTTTCCAAGCGGGCCCAGAATTCTTTGGGAAAATGTTTGCTCTGGCCATCTTGCTCATGTTGTTTCTCAAAACCTTAGTCAAAACCCGACAACATCGCCAAGTTTCCCCATAATTTTTTCGTATATCTCTTCAAAGCGCCTTATAGCGTGTTTCCGCCGGGGAAAAGTGAGCAAGTTTTCTGTTTAGGTTACATGATCCTGGAAGTTACTGAATGTCTTCGACTGCTTGTTTATTCATTTTAGTACGGGAGCATGCCCAGTTCAACAATATATTACCTGTTTGGAGCTCAAATCGCGAACTACTAGTATGCATACTGCCAAACTAGGCCATCCTGGATAACATCACTCCTTCCCGTTCCACATCCACCATCCCACACTTTCCCGATACTGCTACTTAATGTGATACGATAATGCTGCATAACAACCCTGAGTCTTCACCGTTATCAATTATCAACCGTAATGCCAATAGCCCAACACAAACTTTAGCACACTATTATTGTTATGTTTCATTAATTTATACTGTTAATTGTTTTCCGCGCTGTTTGTTAAATTTATTGATTGTAAAGAACCAGGCAACCTGACCAACGGCAGCAGTAGCTACCCAACACTGGAGAGAACGAGGATGTAACCTTTTTCAATATTATTATCATTATTCTATCATCATCTTCATTGCGACCTCGTGTGTGCCTTTTTTTGTTCGCCAAACTCGATAAACCCGTTTTCGGCATCGTTTACGCCGTGTTATACTCCGCTCACCTCATCTCGTTCGGGATTTCACCAACCTCTCGAAAATGTTGGACAGCGACCCCCGAACATCCATCAGGGAGGATTCCGGAACTGGTTTCATCCATCTTGCGCTCTCTCGACGTTCACCACTCGTGATTCCGAGTTGGATTCCTCAAATCATGGTCCTGGACGTTGGGAGTACAAGCACCACGCTATTTATTACTTTCCTTGCTCTACGAAGTAGAAAGGAAAGTTATGTAATCGGCTGAAAAAAAAAATTTGAGTTCTCTTCAGATCTTTACGTTACAAACCCTCCTGAGTACGAAAAACACTATTTGGGAAAATGGTCTGTGTGTCTGTGAACGATTTTTAGAGGAAACGACCGAATCAAATCAGCTCAAAATTGATATCTCCCCAGCAGGTTACCATGGGACGCCAAAATAAGGGTTTGGACAAAATCCACCGAAAGTTACCTATAGTTATCATAGTGATCAAAACACCAAATATTTTTTTTCTCAACAACGGCTCTAACGATTATGATTAATTTTTTATATTGATAGCTCTCAATATGACAACTATACCATAAAATTCGGATTTATGAGAAAATGACGAGAGCAGCACAATAAATTACCACAATTTTCGACGAAATCGATTTTGGCGCGGTTTTTAGAGAGAACGACCTGACCAAATCAGCTGAAACTTGATGTCTAGGCTACAGGTTGCCATGGGACGCAAAAATAAGGCTATTGGCCAAATCCACCGAAAGTTAACTATAGTCATCATAGTGATCAAAACACCAAATTTTTTTCTCAAAAACGGCTCTAACGATTTTGATTAAATTTTTTACATTGATAGCTCTCAATAAAACAATGATACCATAAAATTCCCATCCGGGGGAAAATGACGAGAGCAGCACAATAAATTACCAAATCTTTCGAGGAAATCGATTTTAGCGCAGTTTTTCCCTTATAAACTCCGCTGGAATGTTAGTGGAATGTTAAAGAAAATTGGTATTGCAGTCCAATCCAATACCTAAAGGGGGAGTGTTTAAAAACCCTCATGAGATACATGGGGGTCACTCCAGAAATTCCTGAATTTCAACTACTGCCGTTTCGCTTACTACTAGTTCTAAAAGTGTTTACCCAACAACTCCGTAAAAGTGATTACTATCCTTCTTCAAAAATTTGTGCTTACAGCCTCATTAATTCTCTGTGTACCAATTGCTCAATAAAGGTCCTGAAATGAGTACGAGCAGCATAATAAAATCTAGAACTGTAAGCGCTACAACTTCCTGCAGCCGCAAAGTGTTGTTTGACCAAGTTCAAATTAACTGAATGATAAATGAATTGATTAAATAGAATTAGCCATGTACAAAGTGAATTGAAGTAGAGCTAAGGAAAGTTGTGTGTTGCAACGCACCAGATATTTTTAACCCATAACAACCACGGGTTTCGTTCGATCGGATTGCCGAGCACGCAAGCCCAACTAGATACGAAACGGATTGGTGCAGTAAGAAATAATAAACCAGTTCGTTGGAATAGTAGCCAGAGCAACGAGACTCGTGGAATGTTTCTGTGGCTCGGGAAAGTCGTGTGATGCGTCGCACCAGATTTGTATTTCAGCCGATGGGGGCAGAACGCTATTCATCACAGTCTTACGGCTCAGTATGAATTTTTATACACATTATCTCGGGCGTGTTTATTTTCATTTTGTTAATATTGTTAGATGACCATAAACTCATTGCACCATCATCGTTGACTCGTAATGATGAGAGGAAAACTATTTTATACCGAGGACAGACATTCCTGTGCACCGAGGAAATAAATGTCTGTACATCGGAGTGCAAAGAATCAAATCGTGGATTTTACCTGGTGACTGTGCGTCGAGGATCAGCGCGACTTGAACTCATTTTGTCGGCACTAACGGATTCAACGGCTTGACGTTCGATTATGTTAGGGGCTTTTCGAAGGTCCGTCGGTAACGCCCTTCTCATCTCCCACTCATCTTGGAGGCAGACAACGAGATGCGGTGCGAGTCCCACGCTCTCAACTCCCACGATACGATCGGACAACCTCTCTTATTCATATAAAGAGGAAGATCGGAGAGGTCGTGAGGAGCTCCGGTGAAAGAAAGAGAGCGAGGTCAGAGGTCTCCTGACCACGACCCCTCAGAGTCCGATGTGGGCTCCAGAAGTACGCGAGGGGTGCTGCCAACTCTTCGACTCGACCAACCTGCCAGTCTTCAGTTTATGCGAGAAGAGACGACGTCGAGTGCAGGTAACATTTGCTTCTTATTTCACATCTACTCGGTTGATCTGTGGAAAACAGCGACGACACGGTCGCGGTATTCAAATAGAAAATCATCACACATTCTTCGGCGATTCAAGTATTTGAACTTTGCAAAACAACCTCACGGTTTATGTAAAAACTAGTCGCGCTTGAAGATTTAGAACTTATCGGGCTGCTCTTACTCATGCCACGACCGTTCAGGAGTGATTAGAGAAACACTGCGAAAAGAGGATTCGGGACTACCTGCGGTTGCTCTCGATTATCATATGAATGAGTTACCATAATACAGGTAACTCCTTAGACCACTATTTTGATTCAATGGAGAACACAAGTGCCATGAAAGGGAGATTTTTTTTATGAAAAAACTTCTCAGGAATTTCTTCCCTCGGACCTTTCAATATTAGTCGTGCTGTTTACCAAAAGTTTAATCTAAGAAGCGGTAAGAACCCTTTTTGAAAACACTGTCAATTTTGTATGGATTTTGCTCAAAGCCTTTTTTATTGGTGTCTCGTGGTAATCTGCAGATTGAACACTAAGGTTCAGCCGTTCTCTCTCTAAATTGCGTATACAGAGGCACGTTTATTTTCTTGCCATGTTGACCGTTCATGAACCGTCAGAGAAGAATCATGAGATCCATTAAGAGGAGTATATAGGTAGTTTTAATAATTAGCATGCGAGGGCACAGATCTCCTGGTAGAAGACTGCCGGCTATGAAGCTGTAAAATCCCGTACCGTATTTTATACCTCGATCTGGTTCTCCGCTTGATTGAGTACTTTGGCGGTGTGAAAGCTACAGATCAACAGTGACCACGTTTTTTGGCGAAAACCTCGTTCGCAAACTGGGCCATCAGAGCACTCAGCAGAGAAATTTAGACTATCAGAGCTGACTGTTGTAGAAACTATAACGGGGAATGAGCGAGAGCGCGGTCCAAGACCTGACCCAGCTCTGCGACCTCTACTTTCCTTCTGCCATACGTTATGAAACATAGGGATTCCCCTGCGAACCCACAACACCTACAAATCGAACACTTTGCCTTATGGACGAGGGCAGAGACTCCATTCTATTTGGCTGCAGATTGAGTCCAGTGCCGGAATGCCAAGAGGCGTTCTTTCCGGTTGCATCGGACCCGAACTGACTAGGATTTGTGGGTAGCGCCTTCCGCTGTGATTGAGCAAAGAGCAGAGAAAATGAACCTGATGAGCGTGTAGGACTTGGAGAGAGACATGTTGACTGTGGGAATTGACAGGTCTGAACGTAAAGTTTCATTACGCACATAGCATGGTGCGCCAGTCAGTATTCGCAGTGTTCTTGCTTGAACTGTCTCAATACGTTTAATTTGCGTGTTGCATGCTGAGCCCCAAAGTTCACTCCCGTATAGCCAGATAGGTCTTAGTAGCATAAAGTAGAGCAAGCGCTTCACATGAATGGGTAAAGCTTTACAGGATAACAGGAAATATACTCGTAGTTGACGAATCCTCTCACGTACTCTTGCCACGATGTCACTGATGTGGGGTTTCCAGGTCAAACGGCTGTCCAGCCTAAGACCCAGATACATTACTGAGTCAGCATACTCTATGGGTTGACCAAAGAGGTGAAGAGTGGGCATCACGACAGACCGCTTGTATGTAAAGCAGACCATGCATGTTTGCTGCGTGTTGACCCGAATCCTCCAACGTTTGGTCCATACAGTTAATGTGTTCATATACTCTTGGAGTGTCTGACTTGAAACGTCTACCTTTCCAAAGAGGTGTCAGGAGGGGTGAGGTTTGGCGAGGGTGGCGTGGAGGGTTACATTTACCCGTTTCGGGTTGATGGTCGAAATGGCCTAATATTCGGGAATACAGAACGAAAAAAAAGGGGGACTCGGCTCCTCAAATCTCCTCTACTTACTCGTCGAAAAATCTTAAAAATGAGCGGAGGAAATGAAAAGTGCCGCGATGAAACACGACGCTCGGAAGCATTTCGGTGGCTCGTTTCTTAATTTATTGGCCCTATCTGGGAAATGGGTTAGTATGGTTTTTGGACCGAGTCATATTTTGCATTATATATGGTTTACCCGCGGTGGGGCGGGGACGTCGAGGGGAAGAATGAAAAAGAGGGTTTAGCATCGAGAGAACGCTCTTCGAACGTTGGTTCCTCCGCTCGCCCCCTTTCCGCTAATACAGAATTCTATCGTTGTTTGTTCAACCCTTCATTTTCCCCGGAAACATCCACCTAATTTTTCCCCCTCTGACATGAAAGTTTCTTAATCCAATACGCGTCCGATGGTGTTTGCTGGCCTTGAAAATTAAAGAGCGGCCTAAAGTGATCACTTTAGATGAGAGATTAATTCGCGTTTCTACGGAGCAAGCTCCGAGTTGAGATGTGAAAACTCTCGATTTTGAAGTACGCGGGAAACATGTAAAATAAAAAACGTAAAATGTGAATGTCAGCGACGTGACTGTGCCATCCAACGACACGCCTAATACATGAGTTATCGCACAACAGTACAAGTATGTCAAGTGGTTGGAGAAAAAACGAATATTTGTTCTGTAGAGCATCACTCAACACGCAAAATGACGCCACACTTAACACATTTAGGGGGATGTGTCTTCAATCAACGCATTGGCATGGGAATATCTACGAAGAACAGAATGTAGATACTCGGCGTTTGAACAATCTCAATTGATGAATTGTGAAGAACAAACAGTTAATGCGTGCGACGTGCATGGCTGTATCTCCGTTACAGCAATCGTTAAAGGGTGATACGTTTGCGGTGGAACTTCTAAAACCGTCGACGAAATTCATCAAATCCTGGTCAGAGTTGGTGATGAAACGTCGAAAAATATTCGGAATACAACATGGCGATGTCGACAATCTGGGATACAACAGCTCACATCCTATGAAAACTGTTTGTAGAGCGCCTTCGAGACCCATCCAATTCGATTCAGCATCGAAAAATACTAAGAAACGATATGAAACATGTCCTAACTACGACGGAACAATTGACACTCCCTGGGCGACGCTAGGCAGTTGGTAAGGCGTTACGAGTCGAACCAATGGTGGTTGGAGGGGGAAGAGAGGGAGTGAGGGGAATGAAGCAAGCCGAGAAGGAATGATACCTTTCTCTGCGTTTACCCACAAGTGCTTTCAAGAAGTAGAATTTACCACACTAAATTCACCGGGATTTCACCATTTTCATTTAGACGCAGTCCTACACCTCTTACGGGTCTGTTTCCGTGTTTCTAAGTCGTGGAAGTTGCAGTTTCGCTAATGTACAAGAGGCCAGCCTCTACAGCATCCACTGAACTCAGACCTGCTGAGGTACAGCAGGTATTTGGTCGTCAGCCAGTCTTTCGGTAGAGAGCTGTGCATGTGTTACCATACAGGGGTGACCACCTAAGGAATCTCGTACCATCTGGGAGTTCTTAATGTGGGTTCCCACCTGATCTAACTATTTACTTGGTTTACTAGGACCATGTTTCATAGCCATCACCTTCTTCGCCAACTCAGTGAAAAGGTTATAGGCTTGCTTTGCAGCAGTCAGTGCTGCGAAGTTGGTCTGCCCTCCCAACAACCGTTGCTCAGTATTGTAGAAACTACAATGGAGCAGCACGTGGTTTCTTGTTTCCTCAAAACTGGAGGCGCAAGGCGTACATGATGGTAAGTCTTTGATAGAAAAGAAGTGAAGGAAGAAGTCGCCATGGCCTGCGAGGAACTAGCATGTCCCACCTTTTTCCATTCTGTCGTGAGATCTACACTGAGTTCACCCCAAAGTGAGGGTAGCTCCCGCTTTACTCTCCACTTGTCAACCCATGCACTCACTTGGAGTGCTTCTGTTGATACAGTGTTATAGGCCTTGGTGATTCACTGGAGCACAGCGTTCTGGGATTGGGTCACTACTGACCATTAGTTTGCTACCCCAGACAACGGGGTAGTAGCCAATCACACCTAGGTAGATGGCCTTGTACACGAGGATAGTGTCATGGTAACACACACCCCGAGTGGCCTTGCAATTGCACGCAGTGAGACAAACCTTGCAATGGTAGTGCCTGTTAGTGCTTTTCTTTTCTCTGAAAGACTCTCCATTATGCACGCCTTGCGCCTCCAGTGCGGAGGAAACAAGAAACCACGTGCTGCTCCACTGTAGTTTCTACAACAGTGAGCGACGGTTGTTGGGAAGGCAAACGAACTTAGCAGCATTGACGGCTACGAAGCAAGCCTGAAACCATTTTGCAAAGTTCGCGAAGAAGGTGATGGCTAACAAACATGGTCATAGTTGATCTGTCCTTTTGAAACTTGCCACCCAAGTAAATAGTTAGATCAGGTAGGAAACCAGAGTAAGAACTCCTCCCAGATTGTACGGGATTCCTCAGGTGGTCACCTCCACGCCGTCACACACAGGCAACAGCTCTCTACCGGGAGACTGGCTAACGACCGAATGCCTGCCGTACCTCCACAGGTCTGAGTTCGGTGGATGCTGCAGGGGCCGGCCTCTTGCATATTAGCGAAACCGCAACTTCTATGACTGATATAACCCTCGTCGATCAAATAAGGAAACAGACTTGCCTTTTAGGGACTGGAGGTGTTGGCTGAAACACCACCACTCACCCATACTCCTTCCTTTTCAAGAAGCGGGTCGACTATTTAATTTTCCTTTCAAGAGGATTCGCGGGGATTTTTCCTCTGCCACCTGCATCTTGACATGCTCGCACCTTCCGGTGGCTTTTTGAATCGATTTGGCGGACTCCCCAAAGATCAGTATAATCAGGTAATCCACGTAGGTGTATGGCTTGCAATCAGTCTCTATGAGCCTCCTGAGAAGACATTCAAAGAAGGCGTTTCAGAGTGCTGGTCCGAGCCCTGTGGGCACCCCTTCTCAATTTTTTTCGGGACGGAGACGTTGTAGCTCTGTCTGTCAGGTAACTTCTGACGAGCAAGCACAGGCTGTTGCCAAACGTTCCCCCGATCCAACACCTCTTCCTCATGGATTCAGCATCGAAAAATACCTAGAAAACGAAATCAAACACGACGTAATTGTGATTAAATTGCCAAAATTCCGTTCCTAAATTCTTCGCGCCTCCGTTCCTAGTTCTACTTGCCTGGATTGAGTGTTATTTGATGTTTACGCTCGCCGCTTCCTTCAGTACACCTCTTGGAGCTCCTGAAATGTCTCGCTTTGGTCCCTTCCTCTTCATCGTCCCCATCGCAATTTGTTCAGTTCTGAATGGGGTTGTGATATCTCTTTGTTTTGTAGATGTCTTAATCTAACGCACAGCGCACCAACAGGCTGTTGCTTAACTCTCACCGATCGGTAATTTACATTGACATTTTCCCTACATGCTAAAAATCTCCTCTAATGTCTCCTGGCCGCAGATCATTTACTGCCGCCCTGTGCGTCCTTCTCGACCAGCGATAGTCGCTTGTTGAACCTATTGCTCAGACTTCCTCTCGTGCTACGTGTGCCTTACGGTTTCCCAAAGGGAATGCTCGCGCCCCTGCAATGGTGGCTCTCTACTGCGTATTTCCCGTATTGGCTAACTCAACAGGGTTTCTCGCACTTTCCTCCTTTAAAGCCCATAACCGCTTCACAGAAGAAAGATTGGTGATACGTCCCTACTCCATCGTATTCTCTCTGGCGGTGTACCTTTCAATCGGCTTAGGTTCACCCTGGCCTGGATCCCTTCACTGGCACCCACTCTTCATATAAATCTCACCTACATTAGGTACTCCCTTTGCTTTTTTGAGCTTAAATTGTTTGGTGTTTCCCATCCACATGCTTCATCTTCCTGTGCTTTGCTTTCATAGGTATTGTGTTCCATGTTGTTAAATTCTATAAAATATATAAATCGGAGAACATTTTTCTTAAAGGATCGCAATACTTTCACTACATGTTAAGTAGAATATAAAGAGGGCACGGAAATTAAGTTGCTCTCATCATTGTCCCTCAGATCAAATATTCAAGTTGGTATAATATCGTATTGGACTGTTCACACAAAAATGTTAATCGAAGTAGCAGGTTTTGAGCCAAATATGCTCAAACCTTTATTTTGGCGTCGTATGTTGATCAGAAAGTCATACTGACAATTGAGATCAGCGTTTTTTGGCAGCATTTGAAACTGTAAAAGACGAAGAAAACTCGAAACAGTTAACCGATCACAAAACTTTGTTTACTCCGAGGAGAGGAAAGCCGATGAGGAGAGGTTCAAATGCTGTTCCTTGGGGAGCCCCGAGCAAAAGTTTGTTGGTCTGGTCGTGTATTTCGAGGGGTTTCTGCAAGACATGTCTTTCATTTTGTCGTCTATGTACCATCGCTCTGAGTGCACGTCCTCATCGGACGTTTCCACCGTGACGTGACTTCGTTCTGGCAAAGTGGAGACTCGAAGTGAGTGGCGTCGTTGCAAACAGGAGGCAGCGGCTTCTCATACACCCCTCCCCCGCCTTGCCGCGACACTGGAAACCTTATCCTCGTGCCACCAAACGTTCCAGGACCCTATTCCATCTCAACCCTCTTCCTCCAACACCCCGTGCGCCACCACACTCCTCCTCATGTACCACCACTCCTTCTCTTATTTCTCTCCGAAACGACCCTCCTTTTATCACTCCCCCCACCAACTGCCTGCCGCACCTTCGCCCCATCCCCTTTCATCCTCTTCGCACGTTAATTGTTCCTTTCCTCCCTGCCACTCCATCCCTACGACCCTTCCTTCACTTCCCCTCGCCTGTATTGAAGGAGTTGCCTAGGAGACTGGAACCGCCCCCGCAATCATCCCCTCACCACTCACCACCACTCGCCACCACCATCGCCCAACCTTTCACCCTTCTTCACCCCAAATCTCCCTCCTCACGAACCACTACTCTTCCTCTTCATCCTATTCATTTCCCATTCTCCTCCTCACAACCCGGTCTCCCGTTCCACCACACTCCATCATCTCCTCATCTTTATTCGTAATGGTGTGAAGATGAGTCAAGAGCTGTGTGTGCGTTTTTTTGTACTTTTCTCAGCGACGATGATTGCACTGGCTTCATTCAGTTGTGTAAAGTTCAATGAGACGTATTGTGTTGTTGCAACTAACATGGAGAGAGAGATCTGTAGCTCATGTGCCCTACTATTCCCTATTAACAAACAAAAAAATCTTCCACGAGGTGAAAACGCACCCTAACTTGTGAAGAAACTGAGTAATGACTCATTTAAAGAACCAAAGTTTGGTTAGGAACGCAGTTTTTCCAACATTTTCGTACCTTTACTTTGGCACACGGAGCGTTACGAAAACTTGGTAACTGCACTAAGAAACAATTTAACAGATAAGAGAGCGTCGTCGAGTTATGTGCGTGTTACTCGTAGCGACGTACTTCTGTCGATGAAATGAACCTTCTTTTTACCGATTGTCGTCAAAAGCTTCACAAACCTGAAAGATGACATTTCCACGGAGGAGGGGCACGAGCAGATTCATGTTCTTCGTCATCATAGCCATTTCTATTCCTCGGCCCCAGGTAGTGAGAAAAGAAGTTACGGAATTGACTGATGTTTAAAAATTCAACGCTCTTGGCTGTGAATACAATTCTTAAGTGACATAATTAATTCCAGTCGACCTTCATGGATTTAAACGACATTTTCGTATTGCTCCGCCAACGCCCGTTCATAGTCTGGACGGCGCAAATAACGGCAGTTTAGAATATTCCGACGACACGAATTTATTTCTATTCATAACGCTGGATCAAGAGTCGAATGTTGTGGGGTAGAGATAAGAATTTCCAATCCATCTTGAAGCTCAGCGCCACAAAATCAGTTATTGTGCCTGGAGTGGACACGGAACCACGAGGGACGCCCGTTAGAACGGTACGACGCCCCACTAAAAATCCGACCAACTGCTATACATTAACAGATGTCTGTTTTATAGGCCTATTTCTCCGTTCCCCAAGCGTCTACGGTTAGAAAAAGTTGAGTAAGATAAAGAAGATACTGGAACCAAGGAGGGGATAAGGAGCCAATACGAAGGATACGAATGCCGGATCGTACATGAAGGAGCGCTCTCAAACCCCATTAAGATCGAAACTGGGGTGAAGCAGGGGTGTGTACTGTCACCAACTCTCTTTATCGTGGTCCTAGACAGCATAATGAGGGCGTCACTTGGGGGGAGTAGACTCGGAATCCAGTGGGGATTGCGGGAAAGACTGGAAGACCTGGATTTTGCCGACGACCTCTGCCTCCTGGCTCAGAGGTTTGGCAATCTGCAGGACAAGCTGGATGCTTTGAGCCGAAGCGCCAGCCGTGTTGGCCTTAAAATCAACCTAGACAAGACCAAAGAAATGAGAGTGAATGAGCGGTGCTGGGGGGCCGTCTTGTCCTGCGGGGTGGCACTGTGGAGGGGATTGACTCCTTTGCCTACCTGGGAAGCATGGTCACGAAGGGGGGCGGATCATCGGAGGATGCTAAGAGCCGTATAAAGAAGGCAAATGGGGCTTTCGTTCAGCTCTATCCAGTCTGGAAGAGCAGGAGCCTATCCAGGAGCACGAAAATACGGCTCTTCAACACAAACGTGAAATCGATCCTGCTGTGTGGCTGGGAAACATGGAAAGTCACAGAGAGCATCAGCCGTCCACTGCAGACCTTCGTGAACAGGTGCCTAGGAAGAATCGTGGGTATTTGGTGGCCAGAGCACATCTCAAATGAAGAGCTACGGAGAGCCACTAACCAGCTTCCGATCCGCTTGCAAATTAGGAGGCGGAAATGGATATGGGTGGGACACACCCTACGCAAGCAAACCCGACGATTCTGTGGAGAAGGCGGCGCTACAGTGGAACCCCCAGGGAGAGAGAAGAAGAGGAAGACCCAGGGAGACGTGGCGCAGGTCTGCAGAGAGGGAGCTAGGCCAGGTCGGCAAAACATGGCAAGAAGCAAAGAGGATCGCCGCCAACCGGAACTCTCGTCGAAGCCCTATGCTCCAATAGGAGCTAATGGAAATAATAATAAATAAAATAAGATAGAGATAAATTGATAGTTTAACCAAAATCGTTGAAGCGAGCTATTTTTGAGAAATTGCGAGAAAATATCTGGTGCGTTGCAACACACAACTTTCCTTAGCTCTACGTCAATTCACTTTGTACATGGCTAATTCTATTTAATCTATTCATTTATCAGTCAGTTCATTTGAACTTGGTCAAACAACGCTTTACGGCAGCATTAAGCGGTAGCGCATACACTTCCGGAATTTATTGTGCTGCTCGTACTCATTGCAGGACCATTATTGAGCAATTGGTACACAGATAACTAATAAGGCTCTGCACACGATTTTTTTAAAAAAAGGATAGTAATCACTTTTGCAGAGTTATTGGAAAATAACTGTTAGAACTGGTAGTAAGCAAAACGGCAGTAGTTGAAATTCAGGAATTTCTGGAGTGAGCCCCATGTATCTCATGAGCGTTTTTAACCACTCACCCTTTAGGTATATGGTTGGACTACAATACCGAATTTTTTTGACATTCTATAAGAATTCCAGCGGAGTTTATAAGGAAAAAACTGCGCGAAAAACGCTTTTGGTCGAAAATTTTGATAATTTATTGTGCTGCTCTCGTCATTTTCCCATAGATGGGAATTTTATGGTATAGTTGCCATATTTGGAGCTACCAATATAAAGAATATAATCAAAATCGTTAGAGCCGTTTTTGAGAAAAAAAATATTTGGTGTTTTGATCACTATGATAACTATAGTTAAATTTCGGTGGATTTTGTTCAAACCCTTATCTTGGCGTTCCATAGTGATTTCCGGGCTAGATATCAAGTTTGGAAGATCTGAAGAGAACTCTAAATTTTTTTTTCAGCCTATTACATAACTTTCCTTTCTACTTCGTAGAGCAAGGAAAGTAAAAAACTACATTGGTGCATTTCGGTCCCCCACTAAATTTTACCTTCGATGAAAATCGCTCGTAACATTATTCTCGTCACTAAAATGTGATGCAACATTACTTTTTTTATTCATTTTATAAAATGAATAAAAAGAACCAGCTCAACACGTTAAGTCGTTCGCCTGCGATGTGAACTACGCACACACAATTAGGTTTTTTGGATTCTGCAGGACCTCAAAACATTGAGGAAAATCTAGTCGTCGTACCTCCGCTGGTATGTTCGTTTCCTCCATGCCCCTAACATATTCGGCTTTCGACTACATTCATCGAGCTTCTGCTACGCCGTAAGCGCCTGGATTTTCTCCGTCAAATGAGCTCCAGAACGGCGGCTGTCAACCTTCGTCTCATCCGAGTCGCGCACCTCCAGCTCGTACACGATTTCGCCTCTTTAAAGCCTGTAAGGGCCATCGTAGTTAGGAAACCCAAAGTTAGCACCAGTATACTTACGTTGGAGTTCAACAAAAGATTTGAAGAATTTCGTTAAACAGCAAACAAAATACGACGACGGGAATTGAGCGAGATCGTACCTATTAAGCGCTGGAAGGAAGAAGAGAATCTCATCTAGTTTCATCACTCCAATGGAATCGTTCTCAATTCGTCGTCACTTCAAATTATCCGTCGAAAACACTAAATCTAATCAAGCCGTTGGCTCTCCAGTTTCAATCATTCGTATTTTTATCCAATTATGGCCTTCCAAGATCGAACGGTCTTCAGTTCGTTTAACTTTGCCATTGCCAGTTCTGGCGTTGGCAGCAGCCTCTCAGGCCAGTACGAGAGAGAATTCTTGGGATGGAAAATTATAAGGATATGAGCAGTTTGTGACGACATAAACAAATTGAAATTTTTTGGGGATGAACCCAAGATAAATCAAGGGTAATATAATATAGGTAAAAAGGAAAACAACAAAATAAACTTGATTAGGATAGGTGTCGCTTTATTTAAGCAAATTAAAAAAAAAAAAAAAAACTTTATCTTTAAGTGGGCACAACTCAGGGTAGATCTCTTAGTCACATATACATGGTAGATACGATAGATTTCTGAACTTAAGTGGGTACTCACTACTTCCAACGGCCGTGGAGTATATTATAAGTTTAATAACTAGTACTTCCCTAGGATAGGGACTTATCCAATGAAATGGAACGGGAAAGGAACGTCCGCGAGGTATTACCTTCGCCAGTATTCTTCGGGTTTGGAGCAGTCGGTGATCTAGCTTTTGAGCTCCTACCTGAAACTGAGCAAAAGACAGGGACCTCCTCATTATGCTGTTTACGAGATGTGGTTTGAGAAGAGCTTGAGAGGTGTACGAATATTAGTACCACCTACCGGTACGTGATGAGTGGGTATCTTAGCAGCGACACCCCAGAGATGATGCAAAGACGGCGAGTACTGGTCCCACAGGCAGAGGTAGCAGAAGCCACGCAGTGGGTGAATAAATAAATATTCTTTCGAACCCAACAAGGGTGAAATTTTGGAAGAGACGGGAATACTGATGAGCTGTAGATACGTCAATGGTGGACGGCGGAAAAAGAACAAAAAGGAACTCCGAAACGTGGTACCGGGCCTGTTCTTCCAAATCGCCTGGAGGTAGCAGCACACGATGGATTGAACAATTTGTCTCCAAATTCATCAACGAATTTTGGACCGATCAGTGTTTTTTTTTTTTTTGTTCTGAAGAATATTATTTACAGAAAATAACTGTCCCACTTCTTAATTGGAAACAATGGATGGAAAAAGAAATAAACATAATTTTTCCCGTACGCAGTTACTGCCATCTGGCGGATGACTGGAACGGGTGGCGCCGAGAACCGCGGAATATGAAAGTGGCGGGACTACGAATTATTCACACTACAAGTTCATCCATTTCTTTACATGATGCGTTTCTGTTATTGACGTAAAACGCGTTACTTGAGGCTTCAAAGGCGTGTTTTGGCGGTCGCGGAGTGTTGTCTGGTTGCAGAATGGCAATTCTCTTCTTGGTTGGATATCTCGCAGATTCAAACCAGAGGATGACGATATTGCTTGGAAACTACTACAATCAAACAATCGATAATGAATTCGGTGAGCGTTTCTTAATTGAAATCCGGATGCCGTCAATTGGGCGTATTTTCAGGAAAAAATACGTAAAGGTAGGTACATCACTCCCAAAGACTTGACATAACGCTGATGAGCCGGGGAATCGCACTTCCTTAGAACGGATCTGTCGAATGGCGAAAGCCCATGTACATTGCATTCGAAATGCCTTCATTTTTCGGGAGCTCGAGGGTAGGAGCTTTCTAAACGTTCCACCGGCTCAAAATTCTGATGGTTTGGAACCATCTGCATCACGTGAAGTACCAAGGTTCTATCTTGGGGCCTACTCTCCCTCCACTATTCATCAATGACGTTCCTTCTTTCTCCATTCGTTTTGAAAATTTTTCATTTTCGCTGATGATGTTCAGATAAGCATTCTTATGCTCTCAGTTTGTTAGATTCACATCAACGTGGTTAACTGTGGTACAAGGAACACAATGGTACTCAATCCGAGAAAATCTCAAATTTATAGTATTTTTCAAGAAAGAGATTCATGATTTGTCATCTTCGCCTTCTCATCGAGTAATGTCTCATGTTATTCGGCCTATGCAATTTTCAAGAGTCATGGAGTCATGGTGCCCAGTTAAACGAGACAAATCATGTTTCCCAATACCTTGAGAAGGCTCCGCATTTCCACTCCCTCCCACCTTAAGCTCATTATACGAGGGACGTCCCAAAAGTAAGTTCCGAAGTGCTGGGAAAAATCGAAAACTCAACCAATTTGAAAAAAAAAATTATTCTTAAAGGTACGGATCTACTTCATTTTTCGACATAGTCGCCATTCCGATCGATGCATTTTTGGTACCGTGGTGCCAATTTACGTAACCCCTTGTCGTACCATTCTGCGTCATTTTGTTTGAAGAATTCCGAGGCCGCGGCTTCGAGTTCGGCGTTCGTACGGAACTTTCTTCCGCCCAGGTAGACTTTGAGGAGGGGGAAAAGGAAAAAGTCACTCGGTGCAAGGTCTGGAGAGTATGAGGGGTGGGGGAAAACATCCCAATCACATGTTCCAAGCAAATATTGGGTGATTTTTGCTGAATGGGGTCGCGCATTGTCGTGGAACAGCAACACTTTTTTCCGCAACGTGCCCGGTCTTTTGCGCCTTATGGCATTTTTCAGGTCTCTGATACCTGGCAATACCTTTCGGCATTTATGGGCGTGCCTCTTTCCAGGTAATCGATCAAAAGAACACCCTGGGAGTCCCAAAAGACAGGTGCCATCACCTTTCCAGCCGAATGTTCCACCTTCGCTTTTTTGGGGGCACTTTGGTCAGGAGCTTTCCACACCATACTCTGTTTTTTTGTTTCGGGGGTTGAGTGGTGGAGCCAGGACTCATCACCAGTAACAATTCGAGAGTAAAGAGACTCACTTTCATCTTCCAACATTTCAAAAAACCTGTGTGCTGTATCCAACCTGTTTTCCTTGTGCTCGTCGGTCAAGAGGCGAGGCACACACCTTGCACACACTTTCGAGAACTTGAGATCTTCCCTAATGATTCGGTGTACTGGAGAACGAGTCAATTGATGTTTATTGTGCACTTTCTCGACAATATCACTTAGAGTAAAGCGCGCATCTTCCTCCAAAAGCTTGCGAACTGCAGAAACTGCGTCCTCTCCACGAGAAGTGGAAGGGCGCCCACTTCGCTGTTCATTGTGCACACTTTCCCGCCCTTCCAGGAAACCTCTCTTCCCCTTATGGACCATTTCGATGCTCATGACCCCTTCTCCATACGCTGAAAAGAGTCTGCGGTGAATTTCGGGCACAGAAACATTCTCAATAACTAAAAAACGGATCACCGAACGGATTTAACAATTTGACGGGGTTTTCAATGTAGCAGCCATGTTTATACTGGTGCTGATAAGCCGCAACAAGTGATAGCAGCACAAGAAAAATTCAGTATGGCCACCAGATGTAACACGAAGTATCCCCGTTAGAGTTTTTTCCCTACGGCATTTTCCCACGGATTTACAAATGATCGGAACTTACTTTTGGGACGTCCCTCGTAAGTCAGTCTGCATCTTGCATTGCATGTCGTCGCTTAGAAGTCTGTTTCAATTCAATAGCTCGGTATGTTTCCAACGAAGGACGTTATGGCCATATTTCTCAATTAGCCAATTTATTACTAAAGTTAACGTACCTGTTTGGTGAGTCCGTCTTCTCTGGCTAGTGAGATGTAAAGGCATCATCTAATGGCTGTTAAGTCAGTTAGTTGGTCGTGGTCTTTATATGGGAAGAGAAAAGTGAACGCAGCGTCGGGGAAGGAGGTCATACACCTCTTGGGAAATCTGTTGGAAGTGAAGGGGAAGGAATGCAGTCTATTTCGTTCGGTTTTCGGTTCTGTTGTGTGTTGAGTTGTGTAAGTGTCGTGTCGCACAATGGTTAGACCGAACAAACTAATAAGAAAATATGACGCGAAAAAAGACAATCCAAAAACACAAAATGGACAGACTTTGAGAAGACGCTGGACATTTACATACACAGAATAACTAACATCTTCCGGATGGAAGACATTCAAATTGCATTACGTACGGACAACACACTTCTAACCAAATTCACTGCGTCCTTTTTTGTTGTCATATTTTCTTAATAATTTGTTTACTGTTTGTTTGGTGTAGCCGTTATGCGACACCATATTTACACAACTCAAGACACTACAGATACGAAAACAACCAACTGACGGACTTACCGAGCACCCCATACAAAAAATACTTGGAATTGACAATCAACACTCTATTTAGGACATACGAAACTTCCCTTACATTCCTTTGCCTTCACTTCCAACGAATTTCCCGGGAGGTGTATGACCTCCTTCCCCGACGCTCCACCATCCCTTTCACTTTTCTCTTCCTATATGAAGACCACGACCAACTAACTGACTTAACAGCCATAAGATGATGTATTTACATCGCAAGCGTTTGCCCCCAGTATCTCGCCAGTCAGAGAAGACCGACTCACCAAACAGGTCGTTAGCATTGGTAATTTACCTACTGGTGGAACAAACCCAATTACATTAGTAACCAATTTACTACTCAATTCTTCATTGAACGACTTTTTCATAATTAGAATCCTATTATTTCTTATTGGACTGACTAGTGAGAGGGGACCCAACCCTGAGTCATGACAAGGTTACTTCTGGACTGTCACGGCACCTCGTTTGACTATTTCTCTGGTGATGCCCCTCAGGATTGCTAAGGCGAGGTTCTGGAGTTCCTTTCCCCCTTCCCCACTTCCACAATTCCCCCCCCCCCCTTATTGTTACATTATTGGAGAAAACCACCGTATCAAATAAGCTCAAACTTCATATCTCGCCCGCAGGTTACCATAGAACGCCAAAATAACAAAATCCACCGAAATTTAACTATAGTTATCATAGTGATCAAAACACCAAATATTTTTTTTCTCAAAAACGGCTCTAACGATTTTGATTAAATTTTGTATATTGGACGCTCACAACATGGCAACTATACCAAAAAATTCCCAATCATGGCAAAATGACGAGAGCAGCACAATAAATTACCAAAACTTTCGACGAAATCGATTTTAGCGCGGTTTTTAGATAAAACAACCGTACCAAATCAGCTGAAACTTGAAGCCTAGCCTACGAGTTACCATGGGACGCAATAGTGAGGGTATGGGCAAAATCCTCCGAAAGTTAACTATAGTCATCATAGTGATCAAAACACCAAATTTTTTTCTCAAAAACGGCTCTAACGATTTTAATCACATTTTTTATATTGATAGCTCTCAATGAGGCAATGATACTATAAAATTCTCATCCGTGGGAAAATAACGAGAGCAGCACAATAAATTATCAAAATTTTCGACCAAAAGCGTTTTTCGCGCAGTTTTTTCCTTATAAACTCCGCTGGAATTCTTTTAGAATGTCAAAAAAATTCGGTATTGTAGTCCAATCCAATACCTAAAGTGTGAGTGTTTAAAAACGCTCATGAGATACATGGGGCTCACTCCAGAAATTCCTGAATTTCAACTACTGCCGTTTCGCTTACTACCAGTTGTAACAGTTATTTTCCAATAACTCTGCAAAAGTGATTACTATCCTTTTTTTGAAAAATCGTGTTTACAGCCTCATTAATTATCTGTGTACCAATCGCTCAATAATGGTCCTGTAATGAGTACGAGCAGCACAATAAATTCCGGAACTGTAAGCGCTACCGCTTTCTGCTGTCGTTAAGCGTTGTTTGACCAAGTTCAAATTAACTGAGTTATAAATGAATTAATTAAATAGAATTAGCCATGTACAAAGTGAATTGACGTAGAGCTAAGGAAAGTTGTGTGTTGCAACGCACCAGATATTTACCACTACGTTGGTCTTCCTTATTTTTCGTCCATCAAATATTACGTTAAATAAGAGCGGAATTAAACTTTAAAAAAACGACTGACGACTTTGGAGAGCTTTGGACAAGTGAGTTGAAAGCTATGTGCGGGCGTTTGCCTTCTCAGACGCTAGATGACACTGACTGAGTGTCTATCTGACGTACGTACAATGCGGTGGTAGGGAAATTTGACTTTGGCGCCGGCGTAGTTAGAGCCATTTGTCAGCTGTTTCAATCCTTTACTTTGCGTTCATAACGTTTGGCAGGATCCTTGAGTGCGAACAAAATTGCACTTACAAGAATACCGTAATGGCATGAGCAATGTGATTAATATTGGATTAGTGACGGCGACATCTACGCGCCAGTGTAGGAATCTATTTTGGACGGTACAGCATTCGGCTTCCGTTCTTCACAGCGATACTGTTCTACTTAGAACGTTCTGTATAACATTGTTTGTGCTTTTACTGTCGTTTATTTTTCAAATCACGCCATTACGATTCTCAAGTGGTGTGTTTTTTGTATCCGACTCTAAGGGACGTTTATTTCTATATTTTCACTAAAGAAACCTGAAGTATTAAAGAAATTGGGTTGTGTCCGCCAGTAGGCAAATTACTAAAGTTAACGTACCTGTTAGGTGAGTCCGTCTCCTCTGGCTGGTGAGTTACTGTGGGCAAGCGCTTTCGATGTAAAGACATCATCGTCTGGCCGTTAAGTCAGTACTGACTTAACGGCCAGACGATGATGTCTTTACATCGAAAGCGCTTGCCCACAGTAACTCACCAGCCAGAGGAGACGGACTCACCTAACAGGTACGTTAACTTTAGAAACCTGAAGTAATTTCATGTTTTTCAACTCAAACAACCCTGCGCACTTAGAACCACTAAACCGGCAGTCCGTTGGAGATGTCCTCTGAAACTAGAAATGAGAAAATGAGATCCTTTATTGTTCACGGGTTCCCGTTTTTCTTGAAAAAAAAAGCCTCTACAATTATGATTAAAATCGCCAGGTCAACTATTCCGCAGTAGCGCGTTCAGTGAACATGCAGAACAGCGGCGTCCGGATTTCGTATTATACACTATGCGTCGGAGAGAATAGTTTTCTGATGCACCGGATCAGATATTAGGGGGATGCGCGGGAGCTCTGGGGAGAACACAATGCACATTCAAAAAGCGGCTTCTTAAGAAGGGCGGTGAGTTTCCTAAGGGGCTTTAGAACCTGCTCGAGATCGCTCAACATTCGTGGGAGTCAAAACCGACCTATGACCTCAAGTCAGACGACTGACTCCTACGAACGTCGTCACTCTAATCGTGGGCGTGGGAAAACGTGTGAGGATCTGCCGGACCACGAAGCCAGTCCAGTCGAGTCCAGTTAGACTCGTTCTGCCGGTTTCTCCGCTGCGCGAAGTCGTTTCCCTTCGTCGGAAGATTCCGAGTGAGCGAGTGGAAGAACTTGTTGACAGTTGGAAAAGATGTGTTATTGTGGCGGGGTGAAACATTTACTATAACACTTCAACACCTTCGTCAACGCTATCAAATATATCAACCTCGAGTTCTTCCCGTCATTCCCTAAATTTATTGAGTTGCTGCTCCTACCGATACCGTGACCAACCACTGCACAGATAAACATGAGACCGTCAACATGATTTTAGAATGCGAGTATCCCATTGGAAATGTGAGAAAATATCTGGTGCGTTGCAACACACAACTCTCCTTAGCCATTTGAATTTGGTCAAACAACACAGCAGCAGGAAGCGGTAGCGCCTACAGTTCTAGAATTTATTGTGCTGCTCGTACTCATTGCAGGAACATTATTGAGCAATTGGTACACAGAAAATTAATGAGGCTGAGGCTTAATGACGAATTTTTTGAAGAAGGATAGTAATTACTTTTGCAGAGTTATTGGGTAATAACTGTTAAACTGGCAGTAAGCAAAACAGCGGTAGTTGAAATTCAGGAATTTCTGGAGTGACCCCCATCTATACCATGAGCGGTTTTAAATACTCACCCTTTAGGTATTGGATTGGACTACAATACCAATTTTCTTTAACATTCTACCAACAGTCCAGCGGAGTTAATAAGAAAAAAACTGCGCTAAAAACGCTTTTCGTCGAAACTTTTGATAATTTATTGTGCTGCTCTCGTCATTTTCCCCTGAAGGAGAATTTTATGGTATAGTTGCCATATTGGGAGCTACCAATATAAAAAGTTTGATCAAAATCGTTCATGCCGTTTTTGATTAAAAAAATATTTGGTGTTTTGATCACTATGATAACTATAGTTAAATTTCGGTGGATTTTGTTCATACCCTCATTTTGGCGTTTCATGCTAACCCGCAGGCGAGATATCAGGTTTAAGCTGATTTGGTACGGTGGTTTTCTCTAAAAATCGTTCACAGACACACAGACCGTTTTCCCAAATATTTTTCGGACTCAGGGGGGTCTGAAACGTAAAGATCTGAAGAGAACTCAAAAATTTGTATTCAGCCGATTACATAACTTCCCTTTCTACTTTGTAGAGCCAAGGAAAGTAAAAACGGAGTTATAATTGAATATCTTTTTAATTTTTGATAATTTATTGTGATGCTCTCATCATTTTCCAACTATTGAGAATTTTATGGCACTGTCGTGCTATTTTGAGCTGTCGATAAAATAGTCAAATCGAGATCGTTTGCAGGCATTCTTCATAAAGAAATATATTTGGTATTTCGACCACTATGATAACTACAGTTAATTTCTTACCGATTTCGCTCGTACGCCCATTTTGGCGTTCCGTGGTGGTCGACTGAGTTCTGCCGTCTTGTCCCAATCATATTCACATACCATTTCCTCAAATGGTATTTTTCGAACTTAGCTCTTGAAACGTGATGTTCTGGAGAAAACTAATGAAATGAATTCCAGCCGATAACGTTATTAAGACGTAGGGCCAAGGAAATTGAAATATCGTCGTGTCTTGGCACATTTCGGCCTCCCACTCCTTTCGGCGTGTCGCACAAATGACACGGGTTCCGTGATACGTGAAAGCCCCACGATTTATTTTCTCTCAGCCGATGGTAGTTTTTTTGAAGTTGTTGCACCTGATGGTTGAGGCTGACTTTCCTGGTTGGTGCAGCATCGAGACAAACCCTCATTATTTTCACTTTACCGTTGTACGTAACCTAATTCCCTAAATACCTTCGATAGTTTTCATACCCTTTGAGTTGACGAAAGCAACAAGGACTCATTATCTACCTCGAGGATGATTCACGAACATTTTTTGAACAGCACCCTGTGCGACTGATGATTTTGGAACATGAAACACTGCGGAAAATAGTACGCCGAACGAATTGAAGGTAAATTTGGAAATTTCCACTCCCTGGTGGTGCATGTTGGTCATTGCGCACTGAGAGAAACTTGACGTGACGACACATTTTTCGCATTGGCGGTAGACGGACCAAACAGCCTAGTGCAGAAGTCACAAAATCGCTAGCCGGAACTTATTGGAAAAACACAACGTAGAAATTGGTAGCGCTCAAATGTCAAGAATTTATTAAGCTGCGGCTATGTATTCCACGACCTTGGTTTAAAAATCAATGTGCAGGTAATAGATGGTGCTGTCGCGTGATTTTTCCGAAAAGGTTTCCGTAGACCGTTCTGGACTCGCGGGGGATACGCTGCAAAAAAAAAAAAAAAAATCAGCAAAATGACGTTAGTTTCAATTGTGGGACTTTTATGGCTGTTGATTCAATGTTACACTTCTATCGGATGACTAATAGACTGCAAGGCGGATTTTTCTTTCTGGGAACGCTATTGTATGAGTGAGTTTTTAGGCAAACTTCACTAAAATTACCTTTCGTCGAAATATTTAGTAATTAATTGTGTTGCTCTCGTAATTTTCCCGTAGAAGAGAATTTCGTGGTAGTGTTGCCTCATTTGGAACTGATCATACACAAAATTGAATCAAAAAAGAGAATTAAGAGAAAAAAAATCAGGTGCGCCCCAACGCAACTTTCCTTATTTTGATTGTAAATTCACTTTTTTTGATGACTTCGCTTAGAGTTCCTGAATTTATTGTGCTAATCATGCCGTGATGGGTACACAGAGAAACAATGAGGCTGTAAACACGATTTTTTTGGAAGAGAGAAGGATTTATCTATTTTCTTTATTATAAAAAACCGGCTAACCCATTTGAAAACGAAAGTGCGTAATGAGAAGGGTTTCACTTATTTAGGACAATAGTGGAGCGATCAGGAAAGGAAAAGAGAAGAAAGAGTACCAAAAAGAAAGCTAAAACTCGTCAGAAGTGGCTGATCTGAAAGTATTAAAAGAACCGATAACGATGGCAAGAACAGGAGCCTGAATCGCGTCCCCAAAGAAGGCAAGGCGAAGTTGACTGAATACGATTTGTGACAACGATGAGCACACCACCAGCTGTGGATTAGAAGGAGTGAACTGGAGAACCATGTTTCAGTGAAGAATGTCGTGTGAAATTAGTCGAGCCTGAAATTGGATGGTAGATAGTTTGGTATTGAGACTACGGCCGTTTTGATAAAAGGACATTCGGTGAATGTCACAAAGGAGTGACGAGCGAGTTATTTGGAAGAGAGTGCCTGGTTTGCTTACGATCCTTGGGACTCCCTGAATGTATTTTATTGTTAGTGTTCGACGCAAGCCGATTCAGTCTGGGTTTCACCTTGGAATGCCTGCACCTGCCCTAACAGCAATTGTTTTCCCAAACCCCCCTTGTTAACTGTGGAAATTCCACCTCTGCGGTTATTTCCAATGACAACGGATTTCCCTGAAGTGGGTTTCCCCTCCTTCATTTTCCCTCTCCTCAATTTCATATTCCTCTAAACAACAGACAGCTCCTCCCAAACTCACTCGTAAGTCACACACACATTTTCCTCCATCACTTCTCGGCCCAGTCACAGCTCGCACTCTCCTTTCCGATATAGTTCATGACGGCAGAACGATTGGCGACGAGAACTCTGGTAGCTAAATCGGGCGAGTCGAACGTGATCCTCAAGGGCCGTGGGCTTCCTTCGCGATGAGTGCCAAAGCGAAGGATACACACGTTGAGCACTGCGAGATCGGGTGAGAGAGACCAGAGGAACATTAGAAATGGTAGTAAGTGAATCTGTGGGGGTTGAAATTCCGGAATTTCTAGAGTACCTCCTATATACATTAGGAGCTTTATCAAATATTCATCGTACAAGTAATTTATTGGAATACCAATTACGTTTTTCTGAAGATTCTAATAACGTTTGAGCGGAGTTAATGCAGGAAAAACTTTTTTGTCGAAATGTGGTTTGGATTTGGTAATTTATTGCGCTGCTCTCGTGATTTTCTCACGGATGTAAATTCTACGGTATTGTCATCTCATCAGCGACTGTCTGTATTTAACCAGCCGTTAGGGCTGTTTACAAGAAAAAAAAGTTGATCTGATCACTATGATAACTGTAGTTAGTTTTGAGCGGATTTTGCTCAACATCCTCACTTTGGTGTCCTATGGTAACCTGCGGGCTAGGTAGTTTAAGATGATTTTTGTTCGACTCGGTTTTCAGACTCAAAAGCCTTTGAAATGTCAAGATCCGATGAAAGCTTCAAATTTCTCTTCCTGTTCCGTAGCGCTAAGGGACGAGAAAACTTCCAGCGCCCTCCGGTGCACTTGTAACCGTATTCTCAGGATACACCTTGGACTTTTGGAGGAACACGGAGACACGTATTTTCTTTTGTAGTGCCAGCGACGGAACAGCGCTCAGTTGGCACTCACCACTTCCCCGAACGTTCGGAGCAATGGCTGAGCGAAGGAGGGAAGTTTAATAACGTTGAGGTCAAGAGCCGCATCTGGGAATCCGATACCTACGCACTGGCGCGGTAATAGGATCTGTTAATGATCTCAATTAGGCCCAAGGATAAGCTGGTGAATTAAAACGAGGGAAAGGAGCCATAAAACAAGATAGGTCGGTCTAAATTAGAGCAAATTAATGGGTAAAGTTTTGATCTCGATTTACGGAGGGATCCACGGGAAAGGAATGGAAAGGGGGCATGGGAGTGATGGTGAAGGGGTTGGGGGGGGATGGAGGGGGGTTAAAACCCCCGTATCCTTCAATGGCTAATCCCTTGGAAAAAAGTTTGTCTTTGAGTAATGTGTTGCGATAGTGGCAGAAGTGTAGGAAGGTGAATTAAGCAGGAGGAGGGCAGCTTTGCTGATATACGAGTGCGCCTTCCTCTCCCTTACCATCTACATAGCACCACGTTCCCTCCCTCGCCATATCACTCTCCTGCTCTATCCCCTTTTTAAAGGGCTCCAAACCCCTTCGCCACTACGTCACACGCTATTCTCTTTCCTCTTTTTTCCCTCGTTGAAAGAAACAAAAAGAAGAAAAAGTACGAAGTAAAACTGACCTCTTCTCTCTCCACCCTCGCCCGCGCCATCTTCGACAAGCGGAAACAGTTCGATCGCGTTCTTAAAACGTTATATGCGCAGAAGATCGGATATTCTTTCTACGCATCCTCTCGACTGAGTGTAGCTAGACCGTTTTTTTTATGGACTTAACTCTTTCTACCTCGTCTGCTTCATTCTCCGGGTTTGTTTACTGCAGTATCATTTTTGGTAAATACCTCGAGACCTATTTCACCCCCCCCGAACCCTTACGAGGTTAGAAGAAAGTTATGTGTTCTGTTGACAAAAAAATGTCGAGTTTTGGAGGGCTCGTGGTTCCGAAAAACACCATTTGGAAAAATGGTCTGTGTCAGAACGACTTAACCAATTCCTCTTAAATTGGATATTTAGCCTAAAGATTAACAGGAAGACTATGGTATAAATCGGTTTAGAACTAACTATAGTTACCATAACGATCAAAACACCTAATTAGTTTTTTCTCGAAAATAGCTTTATTATGTGATTAAATTTTTGAAGTGGACTGTTCCAATTAACACGACAGTACCACGAAATTCTCATTGTGGGGGAAAATGACGAGAGCAGCACTATAAAGTATCAAACATGTTGACTAAAATAGCGCAGTTTTCCTAAATCCGGCTCATACGGTTTCTGGCAATCTTTCATAACCACCATTTCTCACATTTTTCTGTCGATAATACTAAAACCATGGATACGAACGCTCCTCAAAAAATCGTGTTGGCAGTATCATAAGTTAGCTATGCAATGATCCCTCAATAACGGTCGCGGCATCAGTAGCAGCAACTCGATAAATTCCGAAACCTCAAACACCACCAGTTTCTACGTAGAACTTTGATCTGCTTGCCGCCTGCTAGCAAGTGTCCTCATTCATTTTATTTGTATCTATATTACCTGTTGTTCCAATAAAGTTTCTCTCTTTCACAAAAATTTAACTCGAAGAATAATATGTAGAGGAGAAGTACATGGGTTAACAACAAGAAGTGTCGGAGTCCACCTTCAGGTTCCTAAATTTAGAACATCAGCAATTCAGTAACTCATTCATCTTACAAGCCACTAAATTGCCTAACGTGAATCTGAAATATTCACCAGTTCTATACACAAAGTAAAAAATCTGGTGCGTTGCAACACACAACTTTCCTTAGATCTACAACAATTCACTTTGTACATGGCTAATTCTATTTAATCAATTCATATATCACTCAGTTAATTTGAACTTGGTCAAACAACGCTTTACGGCAGCAGAAAGCGGTAGCGCTTACAGTTCCAGAATTTATTGTGCTGCTCGTACTCATTGCGGGACCATTATTGAGCAATAGGTACGCAGATAATTAATGAGGCTGTAAACACGATTTTTCAAAAAAAGGATAGTAATCACTTTTGCAGAGTTATTGGAAAATAACTGTTACAACTGGTAGTAAGCGAAACGGCAGTAGTTGAAATTCAGGAATTTCTGGAGTGAGCCCCATGTATCTCATGAGCGGTTTTAAACACTCACCCTTTAGGCATTGGATTGGACTACAATACCAATTTTCTTTAACATTCTACCAACATTGCAGCAGAGTTTATAAGAAAAAAACTGCGCTAAAAACGCTTTTCGTTGAAAATTTTGATAATTTATTGTATTGCTCTCGTCATTTTCCCACAGATGGGAATTCCATGGTATAATTGCCTTATTGAAAGCTATCAATATAAAAAATTAATTCAAAATCGTTGCAGCCGTTTTTGAGAAAAAAAATATTTGGTGTTTTGATCACTACGATAACTATAGTTAACTTTCAGTGGATTTTGTTCAAACACTTATTTTTGCGTCCCACGTTAACCTGCGGGCGAGATATGAAGTTTGAGCTGATTTGATACGGTGGTTTTCTCTTAAAATCGTTCACACAGACTCACAGACCATTTTCCCAAATAGTGTTTTTCGGACTCAGGAGGGTCTGAAACGTAAAGATCTGATGAAAACTCAAAATTTTTTTTTCAGCCGATTACATAACTTTCCTTTCTACTTCGTAGAGCCAAGGAAAGTAAAAAGTGAATAGCTCCACATCAAGGTTTTAAGGAGAAGTTTGTGTGTTTAGTCATGAGTGACTGTTGTATGATTGGAAGCAGTGGTTTACTATCATAATTGGCGAGTCCAATTCAGTTACAACCAACATTCTGAACGGGTAAAAGGTTGGCAGGAAAAGGATATCATGAACATAATGAACCAAGGGAACTGATGTATTTTCCCAACTTCGCCTTCTATCTATGAAAGTGTTCTACGTTTCACTTAATGTTTGATACTGTGAAGCATTATCAAATTGGTCTTGAATGTATTTTGTGAATAGAGTTCAAAATTCATTTACCTGCACCTGAAATTAAGTGTAACAACTAGCATTTTGAGGTCTATGCTCTGTATGCCCCTCTATTATCTGTACATCGTTAACGGGATAACTCTAACAAACATGTTTGTTCAAATTTTCTATACTGTTTATTTTTCAGGTTTATGTAGGAATATGTACGAATTGCAGTTAAGATATAATTGAGGTAATACATTTTTAATTCCTAATATTCAGTCATTTTATGAGCACCAATTCAAGTTTTTCTTTTGTTCGCTTCTACCGGGCAATTTTCGAAAACATTTAACACTTTTTTTTAGCGCATCTTGGTTGTTATCACCGTTCAATAGGATTTTACAATGTTTTTACACAACTGAAGAAAACAATTCAATGAGAAAATAAAATAAAGTAAGCCTTACCTATGAGAAGAAATATTAGTGACGTCATTCAAGACGCCTGTGGAAATCGCCCCTCAAATGATGTGACGAAGTGTGAAGTTCTTTAATGAGTACTTGAACGATACTCGCTTAAGGCAATTTAAGGACATAGAGACTAAAACGAGTTTTAAAATATTCTTAATTCAGCTGCCTCCAGTCGCGAATGAAGACGCCTTGGCGTTTTTTGGTTGCTACGCATCATTTCACGTTAGCTAATTCGATTTGGTGGGTGAAACAAAGAATATGGACCGACCGCTTGATAACGCTACGACTGCATGTATCGATATCAATCCGTTAGTTATCTCATATTTATTTCATATACCTATTCTTAATTTCATTGAATTCACTCCTTTTCATAGTCTTTGTACATTTAAAATAATTATATAACAGGGTATTACATAATGAACATTAAATAATTGGCATAATCGTTCAGCTGTCGTTATTTCTTATTTCAAACATGACGCCAGAGCCTACGATGTCGGGCATATCGATAACCTGACCTCGGTCGTGATATATCGATATATTGCCTTATCAGAGGGAGCGGTCCCTATTCTTTGCTTTTACCCTATTTGGTAGTTAATTCGGGCTTTTATTTACCCTCCGAACGTTGGTCGTTCTTTCGGTTGTTCGTTGGTACATCGAGAGTAGAAATGAAGTTAGCGATAATCAGCGATATTCGAATGCAACACGATATCGTCGACGAGAACCCACCTCAAAAAGGGGGTCCTGAATTAATGTTGAAGCATGAAGAACAATTACAGTCAACTGGAAATTTCATTACTCATTTGTTCAGGTCATCTCCTAGCATCGATTCGTTGAGAGATGGAGTGGACAGCGCGATTGATACTATGCACGAGTCGGTTGCTAACGCAGACCAACAGTCGAAACCACTCGGCGCTTTGAACGATTTGAACAGTGTTTTTGGAAGCAGCCGAGGAACTGATCAGACAAGAGACAAGAAGCAGGTCACAAAGTTTTGGAAGGAGCGAGCACATTTCTTCGAAGTTGAAACCCGCGTGGGGGATTTCGAAGATGTCGAGGAAATGATGGTAGAGGGGTTCTTCCACGCCGATGGTATTCCTGAAGAAATCAATCAAGCCCGTGCTCTGATTCATTTCATGCTCAGCGCTCCCGGTGGAAACCTCTGGGCACAAATAGAACTCGGTTATCGCAACAAAAACGGGCATCACAGTTTTCGCTATTAGCGCAGAGAAGATCGTTTCAGCTATCGCTCCCGGAGAACGTGAATCGCCCATCAGTTTGCTGTACGACGAAAGTGGCTGGGAGTTGTCGTTTCGTGGGACATCGCCAGAAATTCCGGAATAACTTTCGTCCCCCGATCTCCCAAAAGACGTCCATTATCTTTAAAACCTCCACGGTGTTAATCGAACACACTGTCTCTAGATGACAACAATCGCGATGAGAGAAGGAATAAAATCCAGCTCAATACCAACTTTCAAGCTCGTATTTTGTTATGGCTGAAGAACGCTCCCGCTGAAGATGTTTCCGAAAACATGCCCGAGTGTCTCGGGATTTGAAAATGCAGATCTGAATCTCCCTTCTGGCCAGTTGATCGAACCACGATTCTAACGCCGATGAGCAATGAGGACACGAAACGGAAACAGCTAAAAACGAACTTCAGAAATCTCCACAAAAAACTCACAGGAATCGAATACGCGCTACTAGAAAAGAATGTCTGACTAGCGAAACCGCTTACAACACATTCTCAGAGTAGGAATCAAGAGCCTTATTATGGTGTTTCCCAAAAGACGTGAGCGAGAAATGTATCAATTCGTAGGTCGCCAACACAACTGCGCCCAACTCGGACCTTGTACGAACATTCTTGCGCGGTATACGTAGTAAAGTATGTTAACAAGTCTAATCGAGCAGAAAGAGTTGATCAAATTACCATAAGAACCTCCGGATCAGGACTACGCAGAAACGTTCCAGACGTCTTATTTATTTATAAGGGTACGTGACAAGCCCAATTACAAAAGAAAAACAAAATATCTGGTGCGTTGCAACACACAACTTTCCTTAGCTCTACAACAATTCACTTTGCACATGGCTAGTTCTATTTAATCAATTCATTTATCACTCAGTCCCTTTGAACTTGGTCAAACAACGCTTTACGGCAGCAGGAAGCGGTAGCGCTTACAGTTCCAGATTTTATTGTGCTGCTCGTACTCATTGCAGGACCATTATTGAGAAATTGTTATACAGAAAATTAATGAGGCTGTAAACACAAATGTTTTGAAGGAGGATAGTAATCACTTTTGCAGAGTTATTGGGTAATAACTGTTGGAACTGGTATTAAGCGAAACGGCGGTAGTTGAAATTCAGGAATTTATGGAGTGAGCCCCATGTATCTCATGAGCGTTTTTAAACAGTCACCCTATAGGCAAGGCGTACTTTATTTTATTTTCTCATTGAATTGTTTTCTTCAGTTGTGTAAAAACATTGTAAAATCCTATTGAACGGAGATAACAACCAAGATGCGCTAAAAAAAAGTGTTAAATGTTTTCGAAAATTGCCCGGTAGAAGCGTACAAAAGAAAAACTTGAATTGGTGCATTGAGTCTCATAAAATTACTGAATATCAGGAATTAAAAATGTATTACCTCAATTATACCTTAACTGCAATTCGTACATATGTTTTACTTTGTGTATAGAATGGGTCAATATTTCAGATTCACGTTAGGCAATTTAGTGGCTTGTACCATGAATGAGTTACTGAATTGCTGATGTTCTAAATTTAGGAACCCCAAGGTAGACTCCGACATTTCTCGTTGTTAACCCATGTACTTCTCCTCTACATATTATTCTTCGAGTTAAATTTTTGTGAAAGAGAGAAACTTTATTGGAACAACAGGTAATATAGATACAAATAAAATGAATGAGGACACTTGCTAGTAGGCGGCAAGCAGATCAAAGTTCTACGTAGAAACGGTGGTGTTTGAGGTTTCGGAATTTATCGAGTTGCTGCTACTGATGCCGCGACCGTTATTGAGGGATCATTGCATAGCTATCTTATGATACTACCTAAAAAACTAATTAGGTGTTTTGATCATTATGGTAACTATAGTTAGTTCTAAACCGATTTATACCATAGTCTCTCTGTTAATCTTCAGGCTAATTATCCAATTTAAGAGGAATTGGTTAAGTCGTTCTAAAAAGAGACCATTTTTCCAAATGGTGTTTTTCGGAACCACGAGCCCTCCAAAACTCGACATTTTTTTGTCAACAGAACACATAACTTTCTTCTAACCTCGTAAGGGTTCGGGGGGGTGAAATAGGTCTCGAGGTATTTACCAAAAATGATACTGAAGTAAACGAACCCGGAGAATGAAGCAGACGAGGTAAAAAGAGTTAAGTCCGTAAAAAACGGTCTAGCTACATGTATGTTCTTCTGATAGCCCATTGAACAGAGGTAAAGACACAATGTGTCGAAAATAATGTTTTTCGAAAATTTCCGTTAATTCCGGGGTAACTGCTCCACCAAATTTGGTCACTCTTACAGAGTGTCTTCTAGGCACGCATACCCACATTTCGTTCTGGGATAAGCCAAGTTAACTCAGAAAATGAGATTTGTCGAATATTAATTTATCGGGTTTCCGATTTTCTCCAAAACGGCTCCAAAAATGTCGATCAAACTTACGGTGTACTCTCAGCTAACTAGTCCCTACATTTTGTTCTCCATAAATGTTCCTGTAGAAATGCGTTGAACGTAGATATACCACCCGCATATGTAGCAGGTGTTCGAACTTAGTGGGGTGGCTCGGAAAGTTGTGTGTTGCTACGCACCAGATATTTTTACATCTTTCCCAGCAAGAGATGGCTCAGTATCTACGAGAGAGGTAAAAAGTAAGTGATACTCTGTCCATTCTTCAATTTCTCCAGAAAATGTCCGAAGAGGTATCCTAGGAAGTTGAGAAGAATGATTAGTACTCGTCCCAGCCCCAGGACTTTCTTTGACTACAGCAGCTGATCTGCTTGCACTCAAGTAATTTGATCGGGCCACATCAATTAGTTCAATTGCGCTACAAAAAGACTTTACAACGTCTCATTTATACTTTCCAGCACCTTCAGGTAGGTTGACATTGAAGTTCCTAATTTTGCTAGCCACCTCTTCTAAGCGGTTCTCTATTTTGGTAAGACGCTGTGAACGTGTCTACATTTTTAGGGGTTCTTAAGGGATTCCCAGAGCGGTCATAAATCTGCTGTAGGTCTGCAAACAGTGTTTCCCGTTCATTTACCAATAAATCATGTTCTTTCCTCGCTGCCTCCAACCGGTCAGGAGATTTTGATGGGTCAGTCATCTCCTCACCTTTGAATAAAAGAAGTTGAGGAAAGTAATTCACTATCCTACGATAAAAACGTTCACTTTACATTGGGCGCCATTTGTGACGGAATTAAAGATTCGTGTACAACTCCACGTGGGGATGAAGCCCACAACGAGGAGATATTTCTTTACAAAAATAAAAACAAAATGGAAGGAAAATAACTAAAAAAATAATTGAAATATAGATGTATTAAAATAAAATAACAGACTTCTCCTTCCCATCCAAAATCTGAACCAAAAGATATTTAAGGAAATAAGAATTAAATTAAAAAGTCTTTCTAGCCTACTTCTGGCATGCCTAAAAAACAAAGAAGAAACGAAAAAGATAAACGCGACTTGCGGCCAGGGATCTTCTTTCTTCGTTCGAACCTGAAGCTCTCCTGAAGAACCCAATAAGGAATTGGAACCGAAAAACGGGAGTCGGAACGAGTAAAAAAAACTCTCCTTTTCTCGGGGAACAGGAACACGCGGAACAAACCAAAACAAAACACCCCCGCGAGGGAGAGAAAAACACCCTCCTCCACGTCTCATAAACCTCCCATCTGGTTATCACCTGGGAAGGCACTGTTCCTAGCCTCCACCCTGAGTCTGTTCCAGGCGCCCAACCGCACTTGTAAAGTAACTCGTTACAGAGTTCATCGTAGGACAGGTTCTCACGAGGAATTGAGAGTGTTGAGTGCACAAATGGGGGAGCTGAGGATCGCAATGAAACTGAAACTCGGTGAGCGTGAGGACGACTGTATTATACGTGCGTGCGGAATTGAGTAGAATTGAAATTGAGGTGAGATGGAGTACAACTGGGCGACACAAGGGCAGTACTCGGAACGCGTGAACTGGCGCGGACAACTATATGAGAAAGTGAGAAGTTACTGGGGTGGTAGTTGGAAGCAGAATGATTTTGGAAGAGCTCTGTCGTCGATAGGAAAATGAAATTGGGAGAAAGAAATAAAGAAAGGGGAAAACCTAGAAAAGGGGGCTGGGGGCCCGCAGCTAAGGGATTTCTCCAGGTGAGGGGCAGGTATTGAAACGGTTGGAGACAATTGGGTGGACGGAAACAATGACGCGGGGAAGTCCGAGGTCAAAGGCTCTGACAACTTCGAAGCTTTGCGTCGAACAGAGACCTTGCAGTAGAATTAGCGGAGAAATCCCCTGAAAATACGCTCGTAGGTGAAGAGCACAGGAGAGTGAGCTCGACAGAAAAAGGTTACAACACATTTTGACGGGCTGAGAGCCAGACCATTGAAATTGCACCACTGAGAGAGAACATTGAGGTTCTGCTGAAGGAAAAGGCCGGTCTGAAGGATCCGTGATCGAGATGAAGAGCTCCGGGTCTTCCGCATAAACTAAGAAATTAGCGCGATGAAATGAGGAGCTGACTCCATCGATCACAACGTTTAAGAGACTTGTCAATCATTAATGAATTATAAGAACGACCTGACTGTAGAACCGTAGATGTACGGTCCGTTTTTATGGGTGTAAAAATCGAACTCAACCGTATCGAAAACAAAACCAAGGAAAGTAAAAACAGGAAACGTTAACGTTAGAGTAACAGGCGCTGACGGTCTCCATTTCCTCCGTAGCACGTCAAATGAGCGTTAGGCTACCGAAGCGCAGGGAAACTCGAGAACCCTCATCGTTTAACCGCATCCGAACTCTCGAAATTATTATTTCTCCATCAATACGAGGTTTCGTTTTATTTATTTCCCTCAAATTACTCGCCGAGCCTCGGGTTTAATTTTTGAACTCACCACAAGCCTGACGGCAGAACGCGGTTAAATGTCAACTGTGTTACTATCTTTGATGGGCCGTCGTATGAAGTTATTATTGTGAGCGGGGGGCAACCTCATATAGTACAGTTCGGTGATGAGCGTGTTGTCATTCCGGTCACCTGATCCACTATTCACTGAGGCGCTGAGATCCTCTTGTTTGTACCTGAAGCGGTTGTAGGTGGTATATGGCCTAGCCATGCGGAGTTAACCACTCTCCTGCCAACACGCTATATAACGTGGGGAGCTTTCCATGGATAGCCCAGCCCCCACGAATTCAAACACCTTTGGCTCCACAGCGCTCTGTCCTGGTTGCAATTAGAACCCACCGTGGTGCTATTTGAGTTAGCTGCGGCTTGAGCAGCTTGAGGGTGGCAGGCCCCAGTGCAGGAATGGCCGATGTGTGTTCTCCCAGCACCTACGCTTTATTCAGAGTATTGGATTTGACTCAAACACCAAATGAGTAAGAGGGTCAGGTCTCAAGGAACCTGAATTGCGTTCCCCTTTAGCCAGGTAGTTGCGTACAATGGGTAGACCTTCACGTGCCGTAGTACCTCCCACGTCCCCTTGGCGACCTCCCGCTACAAGAACTTCCTTACGGACAGTCTCCCTGGTCTTCAGGCCTCCTCTGCGTCGTGAAAAGTGAGACTTACATAAAATAATTCTCAGCACGCCTCGATGCAGGCATCTCGTGAAGGTGAGGTTGCTTCGACCAGTGAATCTTCACTGGTCAATCTTATGTGATGATCCCGAGCTGGAGATTGGTTGTGAGGGAGCCTCTCGATATATTCGCATATCTGCTCCCTTCGCGGACAAGTATAAACCACCCTATAAAGCTCACGGGGAGTTTCGATCATAACACAGCCCCCAGCAATCCAACCCTTGGCTTCACGGCTGGTGACACTTTGCCCAAAGGCAGAAGCCCCAGTGGTGCCATTCTATTTGGCTGCAGCTTGAGCATCCTAAGGATCTTAGTGAATGGCAGGTCCCAGTGCCAGAATTTCCGTTTTGCCAGCACCCACGCTTCTCCCCCTTAGACTTGCTCCGTCTTCCACACGGAAAGAGGATGCATGATTCTTACTTGAACTGAAGAAGATGGCACCACTCCACCACTGATTCTTCTTCCCCTTCATCATTCGATCGAGCACACCCTCCATTCGCGCCATAAATACACTCACTCCTCGATTCATTCACACCCTGACTCGACCCGGAAGTGAACCATTCGATATTCGGCCACCCCTGGTCGATACCCGTAATACCTATCCTAACCTAACGCATCCGTACAATAAATTCAATCAACCACCATCCCTAAACCCCGACGTTTTTACCCGCAAATCCCCATGCCCAGTGATCCGCTCGATGAGGTAGTAATTAAACACCATCCACCCAGCCTCCATCCTTTCCCGAACACACGGGTAACCCCCCATAGGTGCACCCCCCCCCCTTTTTACTCCCCTCCTGTCTTCCCTGCCTCTCATCAATCACCAATTTGCTCAACCCCATCTTTACTTGTCAATCTTGAGTGTTAATTGAAGTTAGATGATTCCGAGCTGGAGATAGGCTGGGAGGGAGCCTCTCAATATATTCTGGCCCCTTCGTGGACGGTAACACGTTTTGTTTTGTGTCCGTTCGGATGACATCGAGAATACCCTTGTTTCTGGAAACCGGTTGAGGGAAAAAGAGCGATCGCCTTCACTTCATCAAACGCTCCTTAAACGAGCGAAAAGCGGAAAATGAGGAGATCGGAGTTGGAAGATTCGTTTGATACAGTTGCTCGTCAAGTAATTATCGGTGAGGTTTGCAAAAAGGTCCAGATCCATCGTCAAAGAACCGGTTCCCCGTATCATTTCCTTTCTCTCCCTTTTTCGTTTTTTTTTTCTTCCTTTTTCTCTTTTCATTTCACCTTCACCCCCTCCACACTCACCCTCTTCTCAACCCCCGCTCTTCCGCTTCGCCGCCTTTTTTTCTCCTCAGCAGATGGTCTTTTGAAAACGCAACGCCCCGCTGACCCGCTCGTCGCTTTTCCCTTCTCGACGACGAAAACGTCCTGCTGAGGGAAAGTATCAAAGCGCGACGGACAAGAAAGAAACGAGACCTGTTCGTAAGGCTGTAATCAGGAGGTGTGGGCAGGAGTTTGATCAATATTTGGGCCTTTTTATGGAGCTACCCCTTTGTTCCTTAGCCCTTTAGTAGGTACTTTTGCTTCTCGCTCTTTTGGAAGACTCGCGAAGGGGATAGGAGCTCCCTTTAACCCCTCCACGCCCCTCAGCTCCTTTCCGCCACTACCGTCCACTCAACTCACCCTCTCAGAAAAGACCATCCATTTTATTGTATCCCCCCCCCCACACTCCGCCAACACCTACACGCTGACGGAGCTCAACCCTCCAACCCTTCACTGCTCATCAAAGTCCTGGCCCTTTTCTTTCTTCCTTTTACGCCGTAAGGGAAGTCTCTCCCCCCCCCCCCTCGCATCCACCACCAATCCACCATGCTGATCTCCACCCCACTCCCGCTCGTCGCCTCAACATCCACGTCGTATATTTGATGGACCTCTCCAACATCAAGGGAACGTGTTTGGAATTGAAGTTTCTTGAAACAAATTAATCAAGAAACCGGAGGCCTGGCGTCCCTCCGATAGATTTTCCCTTTGTGCACAGCTCGTGACTCAAAGAGTGGGCAACACGTCTCGTGTACTGTGAGGGGGAACGCTTTCTTCGTGAAACGGCGAGTGAAGCCAGACTGGAGGATGGTATGACGCATGAGAATCAGACTCGACGTCCTTATTAACGTCGTATGATAGTCTTTTATTGTTCCCAAATATAATCGGTTGCTCCTACTAATGACATGACCTTTATTGAGTAACTGAAAATCCATCTCCTGGGTTGATGACTATTTTAAACCCATTATTGGATTTCCTTTGTGTGAGCAAGTTACTGGACTACCAACTCCAATTTTCTAAGCATGCTAGTGTAACTAAAACCCAACATCGTCGACATTTTTACTTTCCGCTACCCGAAGGAAAGGAAAGTATAGTAATCGGCCCAAAAAAAAATTTGGGTTTTCTTCAGATCTTTACGTTTCAGACCCTACTGAGTCTAAAAAACCTAATTTCGGCGCGTGGTCCGTGTGTGTGTGTGTGTGTTTCTGTAGTTAGATTTGCGGGAGAACGGCTGATCCGATTGAGCTTCTTGTTTTGTTTTGTTCGTTATTTTTTGTAGACACCAAAATAAGGTTATGGACGATTTCGGCCGATGGGAAGGGGGGTGGGGGACGAAAATGTACCAAAAACTAGGGTTTTTCGCATTTTTCTCGAAAACGGCTCGAACGATTTTGAATGAACTTTCGAACTATGTTCTACTAATCAATACCCAACTTTTCTTCTTCATACATATCTCCATGAAAATACGGTGAACGGAGATATGGGCCCCTGAATCAAAAATAGGTTTTTTACGCTTTTTGGCAAAACGGCTCCAATGATTATCACCAAACTTTGGAGATGTTTTCGAATAGTTAATACCTACATATTGTTCTCAATAAATGTTCCTCTGACAGTCCATTGAACAGAGATAAAAATCAAAATGTGTCGAAAATAGCGTTTTTTCGAACATTCCCGTAAATTTCAGGGTAACTTCTTCACCAGATGTGATGAATCCTACTGGCCTGACTTATAGTCACCCATACCAACATTTCGTTCTCCATAATTATTTCTGTATATATATGTTGAACGGAGATATAAGCCATGTTAACTCAGAAAAGGAGATTTGTCGAATATTAATTTATCGGTATCCAATTTTCTCAAAAACGGCTCTAACGATTTCGATCAAACTTACGGAGTACTCTCAGCTAACTATTCTGTACATTTAGTTCTTATAAATGTTTCGGTAGGAATGCGTTGAACGAAGATATAGCACCCGCATATGTAGCTGGTGTTGGAACTTAAGGGGGTGGCGGAAAGCAGTGTGTTGCTACGCACCAGATATTTTTTAAATTTATTGTCTTGATCTTGCATTTTGCGACTAATTAAAACTTTATATTAACGTTAAATTGTTTGGATTCATTCACACAACAAATTTCATCGACAAAGACGTTGTTGAAAGAAAAACGGCGATTTTTCTTCTCACCGACATCTATATTTATTGTTGAACCGATTTTATGCTCTACCGTATTTTGGCAACCCTTCTTGATCTGTTGCTTGAGTGAAACTAACGTGTCTTCGTGATATTGTGAAAGAACCGCGAGTCAAAATGACGTAGTCATAGCGATCAAACCACTAAATACGTTTTTTCACAAACACCTCTACGGGTACGATTAAAACTCGTGTGCGTAGAGTTCCAAACAATTAAACGGTAATTTTCGTTTGTTGGAAAATCGCGTGACAGGACGCTCTCACTCTTCTTCCTGGTTATCTCATACTCATCTCTCAATTTCAAGTACGACGACCCTTCAGCACCTAATCGTTACGGGCCGCCTGATAACCATTCGTGTGCTACGAAACGCGGAGGTTTAACGTGCACCATTAAATACTGCGGATGAAGACGGGGAGCACCCGGTCTATTGGTCATGAAAACATGATCTTCCTGGGAAGGAGAGTATGTTACGGGGGATGATGAATCGGTGGAGGTTGGGAAAGAATATTTCACGCCATTCATAAGCGGACCGAACTCGTGGCGACTCGTGGAGGGTCATTTCCCTATTCCCACGAACGTTACGATCCCGGTACCTGACACACGAGACCAGTCGATAGCCGTTTTTGATTTCGTAAAATAGAAACCACAACCATTTTGCAGCGGGAACTCAGGCTGGGTGGCAAGGTGGTGAAGATCCAGCATGAAATCAAGTACTTGGGAGTTATTCTGGATGGAAAGCTCTCTTGGGCCACAAACGTGAAAAAAGCCTTACAGCGGGCGTCGTTGGTGATGTGGGCAGCTCAGAGAATGGTGAGGAAGACGTGGGGGCTGAGGCCTGGGATGATCCGGTGGCTGTACACTGCGGTTGTTAGGCCTGTAGTCACCTATGGAGCCCTCGTCTGGTGGACTAGGGTGGAAAACAAAACAGTGCAGTTGCAGCTAAATGAACTGCAGCGTAGGGCGTGTCTGGCCATTACAGGCTGTATGAATACATGCCCTATGGCTGCACTGGAGGTCTTGCTAGATTTAGCTCCACTCCACATACATGTTAAAAGGATGGCGTTCCTCCAGACTGTGTGTATGTTGGAGGTGGGTCTGATCATGTGGGGGAGGAGGAGTTCCTGTCACTTGATCCTTGACAAGGTGAAGGTGGGGGGTGGGGGGGGGCGAACTGCATGTGGTAGACTCAATGCCCGCGAGGTGCAACTTCGTGCTACCCTTTCGGATACTCATTCATGAGCGATCCATGTGGAAAGGGGGAGCTTCCACTTTCGAAGCTGGGGCCCTGGTATACTACACTGATGGCTCGGTGCAGGATGGCCTTCCAGGGGCAGGCATCTTTGGACCGTGAGTCAGAGCAGCGATCCCATTCGGGTCGCTGGCCACGGTGTTCCAGGCAGAGGTGGCTGCGGTGACAGTCTGTGTGCAGCGGCTGCTGCAGAGGGGACTGAAACGGCAGAGAATCTACATAATGGTGGAAAGTCAGGCCATCCTGAAGGCCTTAGCGTCATACTGTCTTACATCACGGCAGGTGTGGGAGTGTCTGACTGGACTGAAGGCCCTGGCAGAGGACACCAGTGTAACACTGTGTTGGGTGCCAGGGCATCAGGGTATAGGGAGAAACGAACGGGCTGATAGGTTGGCTAAGAAGGGATCAGAGCAGATCCCTATTGGCCCTGAGCCCTTTGTTGGAACTACCAGGAGCCACATACGTAGAGAGGTTGGCAAATAGGAGGACAGGTGCAGGGCTGCTCATTGGCAGAGGATGCCCGGCCTTAGACAGTCAAAACTCTTCATCCGGCTCTCCAGAGAGAGGTCCAAGGAGGTGCTTGCACTGGGGAGGAAGGATATGAGGATCATATGTGGCACTGTCCGCTGAGGTACCACCTTGCAAATATTGGCAAGTGCGAGGTACAGGTATGCAGGTTCTGCGAGGTAGGGCTAGAGACGGCAGAGCATGTGCTGTGTGTATGCGATGGACTCGCGGCATCGCGCCGTTCTGTGTTTGGGAGGCCCTTTCTTCAGCCTGAAGAGATGGCAAATGCAGAACTTGCGGATATCCTCCGCTTTGTGCGGGGGTGGTGGGGGCGCATAGGTGACGTCACACCACGTGAGACCAGTGCCTGGGGGCCTGGAGGTGGTGCAGGTGGGCCATGATCCGAGTATCATGGACGCCCTTACAATAGGCCCGTTTGTGGCTGCAGTGAGGGTATTGCCTGCATCCACCGTTGCAAAAAAAAACAAAAAAAACCACAACCATTGTACTTAATATTTAATAACAGTTTTTCCAACTTAAGTTTCCAAACGGTAATCACGAACCTTCTCAAAAAATGTTGGCCTCAGGAATCACCTGTAGATAGATTACTCAATAAAGATCGTGGAATGAGAAGGAGCAACTCAATAAATTTCGGAATACTAAGCGCTAACACGTTCTGCGTGTAACTCTTGTGGCTCATTCAAAATGAATGAGAAGCTGGTTAGATTTTTTGCTAAACCGGCTAAACTCGCAACGTACGAGGGGCTGAGGAAAGTTGCGTGATGCGTCGTACCGGGTTATCTCGGTCAACTTTTGGAGTGTTTTTTTATTGTAAGTTTGAACTAGTAAAGTTGAGAAGAAAAACAGCCCACCACCAAAGTATCCGTGGTCTAGATTGCGATGCCACTTCCTAAAGAAAGCTTTGAGGCTGCGGCTGTGAACTGGGTTACTGAAGGTGAAGGCGTTAGTTGACAGGAACAGTTTTTATCGCTTACCAAATGAAAACGGTTGTTAGCATTGATAATAACGGAAAAACGTAAGCGTGAACGTTCAGTTTCATTAATTCTCATCCGGTTGATCTATCACTAATGTTGTTTGAACTTACCATCATTTCCAACCCCATTCTGCATTCGTTCTTATTTTTTACTTTTATCCCATTTCTCTTATTCGTCACCAACAAGGGAACCCTGCGCCATCACCCGACAACCGAATCGATTTACGTCTCACTATCATATCAAATACTATCAAAGTTGTATCATCATCATCCATCGAACGAACCTTTTCAACATCATCACCAATCTATTTTATTTAATTTCACTTATTTTATAGATTTCACTATTGTGCATTTTTCTTTCCGTGCCTACTGTTATTCTCCGCGGTTGTGATTCACTAATATCAAATACTCGCATCAGAATCGTCTTCCAACGAACGCAACTGAAGCCGTCGTCATCCCAGGACAGTGGGTCAGAAGTTGAACTTTTATTTTTCTATTCGTCAGAGTTAATCATTTTTACTTTCCTTGGCTCTACGAAGTAGAAAGGAAAGTTATGAAATCGGCTGAAAAAGAAATTTTGTGTTTTCTTCAGATCTTTACGTTTCAGACCCTCCTGAGTCCGAAAAACACTATTTGGGAAAATGGTCTGAGTGTGTGTGTGTCACTAATGTGTGTCTGTGAACGATTTTTAGAGAAAACCACCGTATCAAATCAGCTCAAACTTCATATCTCGCCCACTGGTCACAATGAAACGCCAAAATAAGGGTATGAGAAAAATCCACCGAAAGTTAACTGTAGTTATCATAGTGATCAAAACACCAAATATTTTTTTTCTCAAAAACGGCTCTGACGATTTTGCTTAAATTTTTTATATTGATAGCTCCCAATAAGGCAACTATACCTTAAAATTCCCATCTATGGGAAAATGACGAGAGCAGCACAATAAATTACCAAAACTTTCGACGTAATCGATTTTAGTGTGGTTTTTAGAGAAGACAACCGAGCCAAATCACCTAAAATTTGACCTCCAACCTACAGGTTACTATGGGACCCAAAAATAAGGGTATGAACAAAATCCACCGAAGCGCGTTTAGCGCGTTTTTAGCGCGGTTTTTTCTTATGAACTCCGCTGGAATGTTGGTAGAATGTTAAAGAAAATTGGTATTGTAGTCCAATTCAATACCCAGAGGGTGAGGTGTTTAAAACCACTCATGAGATACATGGGGCTCACTCCAGAAATTCCTGAATTTCAACTACCGCTGTTTCGGTAGAACTGTACTACCAGTTCTAACAGTTATTACCCAATAACTCTGCAAAAGTAATTACTATCTTTTTTATTTAAATCGTGTTTACAGCCTCATTAATTCTCTGTGTACCAATTGCTCAATAATGGTCCTGCAATGAGTACGAGCAGCACAATAAATTCCGGAAGTGTAAGCGCTACCGCTTCCTGCTGCCGTAAAGCGTTGTTTGGCCGAGTTCAAATTAACTGAGTGATAAATGAATCGATTAAATAGAATTAGCCATGTACAAAGTCAATTGTCGTAGAGCTAAGGAAAGTTCATTTTTTAAATAAATCAAGTGAGTGATTTACTTTGTAGATTCAAAGACCGTGAGTCAGTCACGACAAATGAGCAACCGTATAAATGATAATCCAATGCGTCAACACGCGAAATTAGTTCAAACAAAAGCTAAATTTGAGTTAGTAGTAGTTTGCGACGCTTCGGGCTCATCAGCAGACGCCAAACGGAAAGGAGATCGCGCATCAACTCCTACCGAGAGAATGGAACCCATTCGAATTTCGAGATAGTTTCCTCCATTGCCCTTCCTCTGGTCGGCAGGCCCTGCCGCGTCCTCGCACCCCACCCGCCTTTCTCATTCACTCTCGTCGGTCTCTTGCTCTTAACCCCTTCCACTAAACTAATTGGTTTTTGTCCTCCCGATGGCCGTCGTATCCCTTTATCCCCTCCCCCACCACTCAGTCGCCAAACGAAACCCAGACAATGCAAATCTAAGTTTATTACTACGTTTCATTATCGATTACCAAGTCGCCTCAACGTTTTCCTCTTTTTCCAGGGGATCGGAAACCACTTGAGCCGAACACAACTGGAAATCAAAACATTGAACTAGCCATAGGACGAATTATACCTTCTTGTGACAAGTAATAGGAAAGCAACCGGAAATTCTGTTTCCCTACTCCACTTGAATGCTTCTACAACTACCTTGAACGACCCTGGAGTCAGCGTTTCAGACTGGGAAAACACGCAAAAATCCACAAATGCCAGCTTTCGTTTCTATCTAGGCGGATCACCAGGTTCCTTTTTTTCACTCGTGCTCGTTCTGACTCCACAGGGGGTCAACCAACTTTTACGAGAGGCGTTTTTGAAGATCGAAAAACGTGACAGTTGATGACAAAGGTAAAATACCTAGGGGTGATACTGGATAGGCTGCTCACATGGAACTCTCGAATGATATATGCGCTGCACAACGCAACCAAAGCTCTGTGGGCATGCAGAAGGTTGTGCAGTACGAGTATATCATGGGGCATCACTCCAAAAATGATGGAGTGGCTCTATTAGACCCTGTCCCTCCACTAGTGGAAAGCGACAAGTTGTCTTGCAGTTCAGGGAAAACTCCAGAAACTGCAGCGATAGGCTTACCTTGCTAATACAATGAATACCTGCCCCACTGCTGCAATAGAAGTTGCATAGGAGGCATCTACAGACTAGTAATGTTTCCAGCAAACCTCCAAGGAACGATTAGGCACTTGAAATTAGAAGAAGCAGCTTGTTCTTGACGTTATGTCAGAGTGGAAGAACATTCGGAACGGTAAGGAGACGGCCACTCCAGACTGAGGTGGGCGCACTGGTATGGACACATGAACGGTTTTGTCGTGTTGGGGGGGGGGGGGGGCAGAGCTAGCCAGGACATTGTTGAGCACCCAATCGCAGTCTTGTCTAGTACGCCACAAAATATCAAGCGGAAATTCTAGCTATAAAGATCTGGGCAGAAGAGATCGTGATAAAAGAACTCAAGGGTAAGCGGATCTACATTTCTCGGACAGCCAGGCTACTTTAAAGGTTATGGCAGTAAAAAACAGAATAAACAATGAATTGTCTATATTTCCACAGAAATAATGAGCACAATTATTAAATCGATTTCGACGGTTAGGTCATCATCAGTAACAAACATGAACTGTTTTTTTAATCTAAATTCAGGAGTTTACAATTATTATCTTCTAAAAATTTAAGAGTCTTTTCAATATAATATAATCTTGTTTAGATAAAATGACAGTGGTGTTACCTTTATCTGCTTTAAGAGCTACAATCTTTTTGTCGGTGAACTTCTTCTTCAAGACGGCTGCCAGTCGTTCCTCTTGTCCGTGTGAAATTCTTACATCCTTTGTCACGTCTGGACGATTAGAAGCTTCAATAGAAAAAGCTAGGTCTCGTGACAGAGGAACCCCCACAGATACGATAAGATTATGTTTAAGACCTTTTTCAAGAAGCAGCAATTCTTCCGGTAAAAATGTCACATCCGACAAATTTTCTACTTTCTTAAAAAATCCCTGAGATAATTTTAGCGGAGGTAGGGACGTTGGCTTCTGAATTTTTTTCCAATTTTCGTAATAATTTTATCTTCTTCTCCGAACCTTTCTTCCACGCAACGTCGATGGCATGTTGCTCGATGATCTCCCATTCACAATACTCGTACAAGGTAGACAACTCTTGGAAAATATAATACAACTTTTCTCGAGCTGAATCCCGAACACTGTACCAACGGCGGAGCTCACTCTTGATAAGCTTAAATTGAGCATCCCTAATGATACGATTCGCGGCATTAGAAGAATGCTTGCACTTTATATGAACGTAATTCGGAACAAGACGATTGGTAATACATTGTTGATTGAACCAAATGTTTCTTTCCGCGATGGTTATACGTACCTTCAATTTGATGAACCAACTCGCGATTTTTGCTCGACTTGCAGCACTAATATGAACTAAATCATTCGCGAGGATATTGTGGAAACCCATTTCATTAAAAAAAACCCTGCAAATTATTACACAACGGTTTATTATTCGGATAATCAGCTTGACCTAGCATTAATGCTTCGAGACCCATCCTGTTCGATTCAGCACCGAAAAATATCATAATGAAACCCGAAAAAAGGTCGGAAAGAACTGAATCGTAATATTAAAATAAACAAAAAAAAAACGAAAGTGTCTAGAAAAAACTGAATTTTAATATGAAAACATACTATGCTAAATACTAATATCAAAATTTAACCAAAAATCTATGAACAAACCCAAAATGAGAATGAAACGAAAGAATCTAAAAAAATTGAATCGTATTAAAACCAAAACGTCGGGGAAATTGGAACGGGGGCGCTCGAAGCGCAAGGCGAAAGGAGAGTTGAGTGGCGGCGTCGGGAGGCAAGCGAGCCTCGAGCGCGGTTGCTTTTTTAATGAAATGAGACGGGCGGGAGAAGAGGGCGTTCAAACGACAAAACGCTGTAGTTCCTGCGTTGTACTGCGTTTCGTTAATTTTTTTAACCGTTTTTTGCCCATTACAACCACGGGCTTCGTCCCATCGGATTGCCGAGATGGCGGGCACAACTAGATACCAAATCGGATTTTTGGGCGAAAGAAAGAATTTTTTAGACCACGTTAAAGGCACAAAACGGCCCGGACGGCGGACGGGGGATGAGGGACGGCGGACGGACATTGCAAATTTGGAATCTCCAAGTCTTGAAACGTAAAGTATCAAATTTTGAGGGGGGGGTTGTAAAAAATTTTTCGTGACCGAAAACATAGGGTTATTATTCAGAATGAATAATAAACCAACAAAATAAACAATAAATTGTCTATATTTCCACAGAAATAATGAGCACAATTGTTAAATCGATTTCGACGGTTAGGTCATCATCAGTATATCACAGTATATCATCATCAGTATCACCAGTTCATGTTTGTTATTCATGATGACCTAACCGTCGAAATCGATTTAACAATTGTGCTCATTATTTCTGTGGAAATATAGACAATTTATTATTTATTCTGTTTTTTAATGAAATGGGTTTCCACAATATCCTCGCGAATGATTTAGTTCATATGGTTATGGCAGGTTCAGGTTGACATGGGAAAGTCTTCAGGCGCTCAAACGACTCGGTGCCGATAGCGGGCTTTCTGTTATTTGGGTGCTGGCTGACGGACAGCACGAGGGCAATGTAAAGCCAGACTGCCTTGCTAAAAGGGGTACAGAAGCCCTACCTGTCGGGCCTGAGCCTCACATTGGAACGACGAAGAGTCGCCTGAATTGGCCCAATGGAAAACCAAGGAAAATCGCGTTCATTGGTATAACCGGCCAAGACAGGCGAAAAGGTGTATTATGCCGTCCCGTTCAAAGGCTGACACTCAAAGAGTCCTTAGTAGCTTCCACACCGGACACTGCTCACTTAGGTAGCACCTCAACAAGAATCTCGGAGGCAGTTGAGTGTGAATTGTGCGGCGAGGAGGCCGAAACGGCAGAACGCGCATCTTATGTGACTGCCCTGCTTTGGCAGCCAGGCGCTTCGAATGCTACTACCAGGTTGCGGCAAAGGACATTCTCGGCTTCCTAATAGGAGCCCCGGTACGTACGTCGTCTTGTATGAAGTAAGGGACAACGTTACAATGTTGTTGTTAACGGAATAAATGTCTCATTCCACCCACTGATTTCGCGTGCCAATAAAAGAGAGAGGAACCTCAAGCTTGTCAATACACGCCGAAATATAAGCATGAGAGCTTAACGTGCATTCAACGATTTTCATGGCATTAGCTACTAATCCGATTCGTATTTCACTGTTTATTTGTACTTGGCAAGACATAACTTTTCGTTTTACGTGGAAACCGGTAGCGCTCGAAATTCAGTAATTTATCAAGGTCCTCCGGCTTACATCACGATCAACGTAGAGTAATCAGCGCGCGCGAGTGCGTCGTAACGTGCAGTTCTGAAGACAACTCACAATATTACTTTCCTTGGCTCTACGAAGTAGAAAGGAAAGTTATATAATCGGCTGAAATAAAATTTTGAGTTTTCTTCAGATCTCTACGTTTCAGACCCTCCTGAGTCCGAAAAACACTATTTGGGAAAATGGTATGTGTGTCTGTGAACGATTTTTAGAGAAAACCACCGTGTCAAATCAGCTCAAACTTGATATTTCGCCCGCAGGTAACCATGGGACGCCAAAATAACGGTATGAACAAAATCCACCGAAATTTAACTATAGTTATCATAGTGATCAAAACACCAAATATTTTTTTTCTCAAAAACGGCTCTAACGATTTTGATTAAATTTTTTATATTGATAGCTGCTAATATGTCAACTGTACCATGAAATTCCCATATACGGGAAAATGACGAGAGCAGCACAATGAATTACCAAAACATTCGACGAAATCGATTTTAGCGCGGTTTTTAGAGAAAACAACTGTACCAAATCAGCTGTAAAATGATGTCTAGCCTACAGATTACCATGAGTCGCCAAAATAAGGGTATGGGCAAAATCCACCGAAAGTTAACTATAGTTATCATAGTGATCAAAACACCACATTTTTTTCTCAAAAACGGCTCCAACGATTTTGAATAAATTTTTTATATATATATAGCTCTCAATAAGGCAACCATACCATAAAATTCCCATCTGTGGGAAAATGACGAGAGCAGCACAATAAATTATCAAATGTTTCGACGAAAAGCGTTTTTGCCGTGGTTTTTTCCTTTTGAACTCCGCTGGAATGTTAGTAGAATGTTGAAGAAAATGGGTACTATAGTCCAATCCAATACCTATATGGTGAGTGTTTTTTTTTTTTTTAATTTTTTATTGGCTTCGGTCACACCATTCAGCCGTTACAAGTTAAAAATACAAATCAATTCAGTGCTTCAAAAATTTAAAATGAAAAATCAATCTTTGAAAGGAAATTATTTATGTTTTCATAAATTTGAAAAAGTTCTTGGGCGATGAGGGTGTCCAAATTGAATGGGGATGGTATGTTCTTTGGGAGTGATGCGAGTAAGTCCATTCTGTCATCGTTGTATCGCGGGCACTCTAGGACGACATGCTGCATGGTTTCCTCTTCTCCTATGCAGTGAGGGCACTCAGGTGAAGTCTGTGGGTCGAAAATATGTAAGCGGAAGTTTGTTCTCCCGTGGCCAGTTCTTAACCGGATAATGTTTCGGTAGATTCTCCCTTTCGCCTCTTTGACCGACATGAACCAAGGGCTCCTTTTCAGGACTGGAAATAGAGCTTTGTATCTATTTCCATGGTATGCTGCATATTCCGAGTCCCACAACTTGTGCATTTTTCGGGAGATTTCTTTCTTCAATTCTGTTGGCGGGAATTCGGGTGATGTCGGTGGCATCGGGTGTGTGGCAGCTCGTTTTGCGATGGCGTCGACAATGTCGTTGCCGCTTATCCCGCTGTGGCCTTTTATCCAGCAGAGTACCGTTTTGCTTCCACTGGACTTCAGAGTGTGGATATTCTGCAGAATTTTTCCCTCGAAAGGAGAGATTTGGGAGGACGTGGAGAGTGATTGTACTTTATTCAAGACGCTTTGTGAATCACTCAGTAGTACGATGGTTTTGTCTTGGGCTCCCATGTCAATGGCATGTTGTAACCCGTATGCTATGGCTGCAGCTTCCGCTGTATAGATGTTGGCTCTATTCCACAAACGAAACTGGTTTGAATGATGGTGTGTTTCATCGTAAAAGCGCAGCCTACGCCGCCTTCCTGTACCGACCCGTCTGTATAGATGAATATGCCCTCTGGCCACCGGTTACGAAGGGATTGCTGATTGGCTGCCGTCAGATGTACAATTGGAACGCGAGATTTGAATACCTCATACGGAAGCTTGAATTGTAATGGGGTTGGCGAGCACGCAATCCAAATAAGCTCATCAGAAAGACCTGTGAAACTATCGCACAGCAGAGGAGATGGTTTCTTGGTCCAGTACGTAGCAGTCAGATTCTGGATCGCTAGCGCTCTGATTCTGCTATACGAGTGTGGGTCCCTACTATACATTCTGACCAAAAACCTGTCCGCTAGCATTGTATGACGTGTGTGTGGAGGTGGTTCGCCCGCCTCAGCCATCAGAGCATTTAGGGGGGTTGAGCACAGAGCACCGGTGATAACTCTAAGTGCTTTGTTTTGGGCTCTCTCCATTTTCTGCAAGTGGCATTGGTATGTAGAACTGTAGAACATTGACCCATAGTCCAGGAGACTTCTAATCGTGGCCCTGTAAAATAGCATCGCAGTTTTGGGGTCAGCTCCCCACTTGGTGTTCGTGAATGACCGCAGAAGGTTATAATAAGGTTCCACCTTCGACAGCATTTCATTTATATGTCGAGACCAGTCCAATTTAGAAGTAAGGTGTATGCCTAGGAACTTGACAGTGCGGGCTACTGGTATCAGCATTCCTCCTATTTCCGTCTCATCTGTGAAAAGTGTGCGTCTTCTTCTTGTGAATGGACAGAGAACTGACTTATGAGGGGCCACACGCAACCCAAGTGAGTCAAGATGGTTAGCTACCTCTGAGAGAGATTCGTTTAACAGTTCTTTGCACGTTTCTGGATCTCGAGAAGTCGTGTAGATGCACAAATCATCCGCGTACTGGAGCAGACTAGTATCTTGAGGTATTACTGTCTCTAGCTCTGACACATATACTACATACAGGACAGGACTGAGGATGCTGCCTTGAGGCAAACCTTTCCACAAGGTGCGTTGTCCTACTATCTCACCGTCAACTCGAAGGAATATGATTCTTTCGCGAAAGAGTTGGACAATGTTATCTGCGGTGTTCGGGCCAATTCCTTAGCTATCAATTTGCAGTATAGGATATCCATGTCCACGTTGTCGTATGCTGATGCAATGTCCAGGAAAAGGCCGAGTGTAGTTTTATTGTCAGTTAGCCCCAATTGTACGTCGCAAACTAGGTTGTTAACAGCATCCAAAGTGGATCTGTTTGACCGGAAACCAAATTGGCTCGGAGGTAGGAGTTGGTTGCTTTCTAACCACCACATTAGCCTCGCTCTGATCATTCTTTCGAAAACTTTGAATATGCAGGATGCCAGCGCAATTGGTCTGTATGATGTTGCGACTCCTCTTTCCTTTCCTGGCTTTAGTATTGGTACGATTATATATTCTTTCCAGGACGGGGGGAAAGAACCTTGAGCCCAATAATTGTTGAACTGTTGTAGAAGGAGTCTTCTGTAGGGTATCGGGAGACGAGAGAGAACCATGTAACTCACGCCGTCCTTTCCTGGGGCTGCATCCGAAGATCTTGACAATGCTATGTTTAATTCATGCAAGGTGAAAGGGGCTGAGAAATGAGTATTAGAGTCAGTCCCTATGCCGCCTGAAGTACTGTTGCCAGTTTGTGAGGAGTCTGGAGCCAGGTTTTGTAGGAATTCTTCCATCCATGGGCCATTTTTAACGCGTGAATTGGATGAGATGGCGTTCTGGAGAGTTCGGATTTTGTCCCAGATTTGTTTTATCGGTGTAGTTCGGTTTAATGATGTACAGTACGTTTGAAAGGAATTTCGTTTTGCTTGGTTGAGGGTTTTCTTTGCAATGTCCGTTTGCCGCTGGGCCTTAACGTAGTTGTCGAAGTTGGATAAGTTTTTGAATGCTTTGCACGCCTCATGACGGTTTGAATTTGCTATGTCGCAGTCTCGGTTCCATCCGTAGTTTCTCGGTTTCAAAATACCTTTAGTCTTAGGCATTGACCGATCACAGGCTTCTTCTAGGAGATTAACGAAATTATCGTAGGAGAAGTTCAGCTGATTCACTTCTTCTAGTTTGCTCTGTAGGAAACTGTCAAATCTCTCCCAATCCGCTTTTTGGTAATTCCATTTTCGAGACGGAGTGAATTGTCTAAGTTCCTCTCTTTGGTTCATGGTGATCAGGCATGGCCAGTGGTTTGAAACCAAGTTATCGTCAAGAGTCGACCAGGTGAAGCGGGGGGCCAAATTGGAGCTGACAAAAGTTACGTCAATCGCTGATATGGCTCGGTGTGTAGCCGAAGGTATCAAGGTAGGCGACCCGTCATTGAGGTACACTAAGTCGCATTCACCAGCCGCTCCGAATAGGTCGTGACCTTTCCTATCCATGAATGAACAACCCACTGCTGTGTGGTGACAGTTGAAGTCGCCTGTTATTACTGCAGGGTGCGGAATTGAGTCGAAAAGCGATTTCCATTGTGTTTCCGTTATCCGATTTGTTGGTTCATTATAAATTGAGACAACTGTACAGGTAAACTGGGGTGAGATTCTGATTTTGGCCGCTACTACAAAGACACCATTTAGACGATTTGAGATAGTGATTGGTTCACTATTTAGAGCTGACTTTATGAGGAGGGCTACCCTGCTCTTCCGTCCCTCCTATCCTTCCGGATTATATCATATCCTCCTATTGAGTAATTTCTGGAGGGTGAAACCATGTTTCTGATACGGCTACTACAGAAACTGGGTTATGTACTAGAAAATTTACAAGGCTAGATTTGTTTTGGACCAGTGATCGGGCATTCCATTGCAATATTCTGAAGTTGTAGCTATCCTGTATTGTTGTCATTTTGTTTAGTCTGTGTACTCGGTAAGTAGTTCTTTGTACACTAACGTGGTCCTTGCTGATTAATCATCTGGAGCAAAATAGATGATATATTCTGAAGGATTGTGTCCCTATCATATGTAGTTCCGGATGCTGTTGAATCTTTAATGAGACGGCCAATGCTAGACGCCGTTTGTTCAATTAGTTGAGCGGTTTCATTACCATTGTCCATTGGATGGGAACGGTTGGTCGTGTTAGGGCGCTGACGTTGGGATTGAGCTTGGGGTAAGTTGGGTGCAACACTAGTATTATAAATTTGACTTTCTGTAAACCAATCTTCGGTATCGGAGGATTTAGACGTTTTTTCTGGTCGTCTATAGGGTTGAACACGTTGTGGTCGACGGTACGGCTTTTTTGGTGCGTTGGAGGCTGATATCTCAGGGTATGTCTCCCGTTCATTTTCATCATCTGAACGAGTTAGAGGTTGGAAACTGTTCCTAACCACCGTGGAGTAAGGGTCCTTCATGAACCTATCTCTCATAGTTTTCTGCCTCTCTAAAAATAGTGGGCACTGTCTACTGTCTGCTTTATGATTTTGTCCTTTACAGTTTATACAATTGTTTGCTGATTTTTCAGGAGAAGGACAAGTGGAGCTTTCATGTTTTCCCCCACAATGCAGGCAACGAAATCCATCACGGCATTGGTATTTTATGTGACCGATTCGAAAGCAAAATGAACAGACACGGACAGGCGGTACATAAACATTAACACGACACCGAGCGCCGTATATGGACACATAATCGGGGAGTGATTGTCCGTTAAATACTATGAAGCAAGTCGATAATTTGATGGTGGATTTCGTGCCATCTGGATTGGTCACCAGTTTAGAAAGACGTCTCATTCTAATTACGGGTACACTTGTCACTATCTCCTCCAGAATTTCGCTATCTTCAAGAGAAGGGTCGATGTTCCTAACGACGCCAGTTTTGTATATTAATGAATCTGGTATATATGCAAAATAATTCCTCTCTGAGAACCCTTTAAATTCTAATAGAGCATTTGCTGTCGCTCCCGAATTAGTTTCTATTTTTATGCGGTTTCCTCCAACTGCACTTATATTTATTATGGATCGTTTGTTTATGTTCGCACTGCCAAAGATCCACCTCCCAAAAGTCATGGGGTGGGTTCTTCCAATCTGTCCATTTTTTGCTTCCACGAATATAAAATATGGCCCTTTATCAGAGAGTTTAAAACGATTTTTCTGGGCTCGTTGTAAGAAGTCTGGAGTTAGTTGATCGTTCGGATTGTTGGGCGGGTTTCCCGTCCCAGTGTCTAAAGTACGATTTGTAGTGTTGGGCTCAATGTCTTTTGTTAGGTTAGATCCATTTGTTGGAGGAGGAGGTCCCCCTCCGGTATCAACACCCATCCAATGAGTGATGCGGGGTTACGAAGTAAAATAACAAGAATGAAATAACAAGAGATAATCGGATTAGAGGTGTGAATAGGTTCTAGATAAGAGCTTATCTGATTTATACTGCAATCCGGACCGTCGGAAGAGGGCAAACAGCACGTCTACGCTCGACGAAGGCGCGATTGATACTGGTGAGTGTTTAAAAACGCTCATGAAATAGATGGGGCTCACTCCAGAAATTCCTGAATTTCAACTACCGCCGTTTCGCTTACTACCAGTTCTAACAGTTATTACCCAATAACTCTGCAAAAGTGATAACTATCCTCCTTCAAAAAATCCGTGTTTACAGCCTGATTAATTTTCTGTGTACCAATTGCTCAATAATGGCCCTGAAAGGAGTACGAGCACCACAATAAATTCCATAACTGTAGGCGCTACAGCTTCCTGCTGCTGTGACGTGTTGTTTGACAAAGTTCAAAGAAACTGAGTGATAAATGAATTGATTAAATAGAGTTAGCCATGTACAAAGTGAATTGACGTAGAGCTAAGGAAAGTTGTGTGTTGCAACGCACCATATATTTTCTTCATGATTCCAGTATGTTCCTTAATCTTTGGGTATTGGAGAGTAAAAAGTCGGGAAACTTTCAAAGCTCTCAGAAACTACGAAATGGCTTGAGAGTAATGAAGAGAGAGAAACTCGCCAGCTAAGCGAATCAGATTTCGAGTGTTCACTGGTTCATTCGTTAAGTCTCTCAGCAAGTCAGGGGTTCGTGTAATTCGTGATTCATCATCCTCAGGATCTCCTGGTAGTTCACTAATCAACGCACATCCATGTCGGAGCCAATGAAAGTTGAATTACTCGGGCCGATTTGTTTCCCATACTCATCTTCACGGATGAGATGAAACTAGCATCATTACTTGGTGGCTGAAGCCAGGTGACGAGGTTAGTTGCCCAACCGGTTCGAGGAGCCGTCCTTAAAAAATTACTTAAAAAACTGACGGGCTGCCGTTCGGCAGAGCAGATGGGGGCCGATATTTTGTCAACGACTCGACTCACGAAAGTCAGCAGTTTCCCATATCAGGTTCGTCACCCACTGAAACCGAATATTCTGTTATATTTATTTATATTTAGTTGATTACTTGATGTACCAAATGCTGTTTCGTCTTTATGAGAATAAATTTCTTCTCTCCCTCTCCCTGATTCTCTCTCTCACTTTCCATCGCTCTCTCTCTCTCTCTCTCTGCGTTATCATGGTTCAGCTCCTACTTGTCGGGACGCCTTTTGGCAGTCAAAGGGAACGAAGGTGAGTTGTCGGCCTGGGAGGGGCTCGACGTTGGGACTCCACAAGGGTCGGTGCTTTCCGCTCTTTGCTTCGTGCTCTACATCACATCGTTACCGAAAGTCCTCTCGGCAGTACTCGGCATATGTCGTATGCAGATGATCTCCAGTTGTTCCGGTCGTGACGAGTTGAGAACATTGGGGAGGCGGTGCAGGCCTTGAGTGCCGATCTTCTGGGTAAAGTTAATTTAGTAGCTGCACCTTTGAGGGAATAATGCTGGAATATGTGCACCCAACTAAGATGCTTGGAGTCGTGGTACAGGACACTATGGGGTGGGAACTCCAAACGCCCTACTCGCGTTCGACTTCAACTCGTTCAGAGTCTCGTCCTGCCTCACTTGGACTACGCGGCAGCTCCGCTTTGCGACCTCAGGTGTGAGGAGCTTGATCGACACCAGAAGGCGCAAAATGCCGCTTTACGTTTCGCGCTAAGGTTGAGCCTGGACGAGCATGTCAGGGCACACTATCACCGCCTTGGTTGGCTGAAAATGCGAGAGCGAAAGCGGCTGAAGGTGGGCCACCTTGATGTTCTAAGTACTGAAGACCCACCAGCCTTTATGACATCGAGAGACACCCGCAGCAGGAATCTGCAGGGGTCAAAGCTATATAATGACAATGTTGATGGGTTTGACTTCACGAAAAATGTTGTTGTGTTCAAAAAGAATGTCAAAGAATAATTGTTAAAGAAATATGTATAAGTTGTCGTAGTGATGCCCCACCCTCCACCCGTTGCGCTCCTTACTTCCTCTTGACTTGAATTTATTGTTAACTTTTTTAGTAAATTATTTTGTGTTGTGTTAGTTTATGTCAACTACTATTATTACTTAAATTATTAGTATTTGTGGTGTAATAAGTGTTTTAGGGTAAGAAAGTCACTATTAGAAGCGGAGGAATATTCCGGTACTCTCACTTCGCTTTGAGTGTGTGTGTGCACGAATGATGAAAGGTGTAAAAAAGGTAAATTAAATGTTTGAATGAATGTAATTTATTTGGACGGGTTTTTTTGTGGTTTTTGTAGTGTTTTTCTTTATTCAGTACGTACAGCATGCTAGCGAGAGATATGTAATCGTAAATGTAGTGAAACGAGCAGTATATAAATGTATATACAGATTGTTATGATTGTAAATGCAAATTTAGAGGATGATTGTGAAACCTGTAGCCTGGGGGAATGGAAGAGAGGGCCCCGTGGCCCTAATTCCTCTAGGTGGTTAAATAAAATCAATCAGTCAATCAACTTATCTCTTTCTCTCTCTCTCTCTCGCCCTCTCTCCACCTCTCTCAAAAGCTAAGCAAGATTGCGAAACTTCAAAAGTTTAAACATCGTCGTTGCTAAAGCAATTTTCTTTCTTTTTATTTTCCTTGGCTCTACGAAGTAGAAAGGAAAGTTATGTAATCGGCTGAAAAGAAAATTTTGAGTTTTCTTCAGATCTTTACGTTTCAGACCCTCCTGAGTCCGAAAAACACTATTTGGGAAAATGGTCTGTGTTTCTGTGTCAGTCAGTCTGTGTGTGTGTATGTGTGTCTGTGAACGGTTTTTAGAGAAAACCACCCTACCAAATCAGCTCAAACTTCATATCTCGCCCGCAGGTTACCATGGGACGCCAAAATAAGGGTATGAACAAAATCCATCGAAATTTTACTATAGTTATCATAGTGATCAAAACACCAAATATGTTTGTTCTCAAAAACAGCATTAACGATTTTGATTAAATTTTTTATATTGATAGCTCCTAATATGTCAACTATACCATAAAATTCCTATATACGGGAAAATGAGGAGAGCAGCACAATAAATAACCAAAACTTTCGACGAAATCGATTTTAGCGCGGTTTGTAGAGAAAACAACCGTACCAAATCAGCTGTAAAATGATTTCTAGCCTACAGGTTACCATGAGGCGCCAAAATAAGGGTATGGGCAAAATCCACCGAAATTTAACTATAGTTATCATAGTGATCAAAATACCAAATTTTTTTTGTCAAAAACGGCTGTAACGATTTTGATTAAATTTTTTATATAGATAGCTCTCAATAAGACAATTATACCATGAAATTTCCATTCGTGGAAAAATGAAGAGAGCAGCACAATAAATTATCAAAATTTTCGACGAACAGCGTTTTTAGCGCTGTTTTTTTCATATAAACTCCGCTGGAATTTTCGTAGAATGTTAAAAAAATTTGGTATTGTAGTCCAATTTAATACCTAAAGGGTGAGTGTTTAAAAACGCTCATGAGATACATGGGGGTCACTCCAGATATTCTAGAATTTCAACTACCGTCGTTTCACTTACTACCAGTTCTAACAGTTATTACTCAATAACTCTGCAAAAGTACTTACTATCCTTCTTCAAAAAATTCTTGTTTACAGCCCCATTAATTCTCTGTGTACCAATTGCTCAATAATGGTCCTGAAATGAACACGAGCAGCACAATAAAATCTGGAACTGTAACCGCTACCGCTTCCTGCTGCCGTAAAGCGTTGTTTGATCAAGATTCAAATTAACTGAGTGATAAACGAATTGATTAAATAGAATTAGCCATGTACAAAGTAAATTGACGTAGAGCTAAGGAAAGTTGTGTGTTGCAACGCACCAGATATTTTTACTTTTAACCGTCCTTGCTTGCTGTAGCCGGGTGTTAAGTGGTCTCCCCTTTTCAATCGCAAAACAAACCTTATCGCCGCATTCTGTAGCTTTGCCACGTCCTCATTTTTCATATCGCAGTAGGCTGCCGTCGCGTAATCAATGGATGGCAAAAAAAATTAAGGATCCTACTAGCTGCTTACGAACATTGGTGGGGAAATCGATCGCTATGCGTCACAATTGGTATAAGCTTTTAAATATTGTAATACAAACTTTCGTCACCTGCAGTTCCAACAGCACACAACAAGTTGTTTTGCAATATTATCCTAAAATTTAGGGCTTCGTCAGGTCTCACTATCCAGTGAGAGAGAGCGGTAAGAAATGGGGGAAATCAGATTAGGTTAATGGAAAGGATGAAGGGCGGGGGAACATGGCGAGTGGTAAAGTAACAGAGGAGGGAGCTAAGTGTCGTGGTGTACGGGAGAGGATGGTGGAGGGGAAAAGAGCTGGTACTGGAGCTCTAGGGATAATGAAAGGAAGCCACGTTCGCCTCCCACGGGTCTTTCGATCCTCTTCCTTCTTCGATGCCCAGCGTCTACTGCTCACCCCACGCCCCGTTCCCATCCCATGCTTCCCAATGTGACCGCAACCCTCCCTCGAACCATCCCACCTCCTTCACGACCAACTCATCGGAGCCCAACTTCTTCTTCATCACAGTTGGGACGACTGAGGGTTGTAGAGGGTCGTGCAGAGAATGAGGAAGGGAGGAGGGGCTGTTAGCTCAGGGGCGCAGTAATGGAAGTGGCGGCGAGGGTCTGTATTCGAATGGGATGGGGCGAGGGTTAGGGTTACGGTGCGGAATTGGCGACGGGAGGGGGGATTCTACATCGCGCTGGAAAGAAATGGTACAACGATTCCCGAGTTTCTGAGTTGGATTGTAAAGTCCTGTTTGGTGGCGCTAGTAGTGAGGCAACGAAAATGTGTGCTCCGACGAAGGAGTGGAGAGGGTCGGTTGGAGACGATCAATTCCCTTTTAGGGATGAGACCAAACGTTGCTGACGATTAGGCAAGAAGAAGAAACGAAACAAAATGGCTCTCAACATTCCACGTACGTTCACATTGATAAAACTGTAAGTTGCAGTTCAGAGTTCGGTTTCTCACGGTTCAGGTGTTGTACCTGTAGTGAACACTATTTCGAATCGGTTGTGTAGGTTGCAACCTGGAGAAGAAAGCTGTAATAAAAATAGTGAATATCACCAGGAAATGAGATGGGTGATATTCAGTAAAATTAGTTATGAAGCTCCACCTCTGAGGCTAATGTCGATCATGCTCCAGTGTTGAAGCCGATACATCAAGTGCATGGTACCATAGCAAACGATTTGGAAAACAAGGAACTACATGAAAGGAAGAGAAGAAACGTCCAAACAGTTCAACATTATCCCCAGAAAATTTCAGGTTCGCTGATACGATTTGTTCCACAGACCGAAGAAGGCGCAGTAACGGCTTACTGTCCACGAAATCATCCACATTACGCCGTACCAGCGTGAACCATTTTGAATCACTCACGCATTTCTCGTCAAGCGGGTCAATGGAGAGGGAAGACAAATATGAGATAATTCGTCAATCTCCCGGAATATCACGTCAGGCCACCAACCTGAACCTCAACACCCTCAATCGATCACAATTAATCATAATCCTACAGCCTCGATGCGCTTGAACGATCTCTAACAAATACCGACGTGAAGATATTGACGCGATTGCACTTTGAACGCCTTTCTTCGGCATCGTGGTAACGACTCGTTGAAATATCGGTTAACAACTGTGAGACCGTCAGAGAAAACAGCGGCGAGGCCTTCCACGCAGAAACTTGGAATCCGCGGTTTTCCAGGAAGTAATGAAGCTCCTGAACATCAATAAAACTCGGACGACGCCTTTTCCGTTCGCATAGCGATGGATGATGGTTGAATTGGAGATCATCAGCGCCGCTAGGATCTAAAGCTCCCATGGCTCCACTTGCTACCGCTGTTCAGTACACGAGGACAAAATTCTCTCTCGAACTGTTGATATTGGCCGTTCCAGCTGAGTTGCTAACATGCGTGGTTTTCGATAGTGCAACTCGGACATGCAATAGATCTCAAACTGTGAATAGAAGACGGAAGGTGGCAGCTACGATCGAAATGCCGAAGAAAGTCGATAACTCGCTGGCAGATGTGCTGTTCAACGCTCTCCTCCAAACCCGCCGTGCAAAATAGTGAAAGGCGTATTCGATGGGACCGTTTGAATCGTTACTCCTAAGCGCCGAAAGATGGTGCAGCAGGCTGGCCCCAGTCGACCGAAGCTCCTTCCAGGGCCCTGTTTCACAATGATTTAGTAACTATTATTGCGAGTAAATGCGCTGGTAACTTGTAAATTCTGGTTCACAATAACATTTTGCAAGTGCCGGAAATATCAGTGAATTCCCTTGTAATACTAGTAGTTTTAGAAGTAGGCTGTTTCACAATCCTGTCTTGTAAAATCAAACCTCCAATAATATAAGCAAGTCCTTGTAAATATTTTACCAGCTCTAGGTAACCTATATATTTGTTGTCTTCAATGTTCAATCGTGTTACGGTATTTTGGAATTCAATTGTCCCAGGGACAAAATGCTCGAAGATTTGTTATTTAGTGACTCTGAGTCCGACGAAGATCTTCAAGTAGGCAGAGAGAATCATTTTCGAAGAAAAGTGTTCCGTGCAAGAGTGAACTTTAGTTTTTTGAGTGAATTAGAGTGCAATGAAAGATTCCGTATGACTTCCGACAAAATCGAATTCTTAGTTGAACAAATCGGACAGCTCATTGCGCACCGCACTGGAAAAAGTGGTTCTCTATCCGTGCACCAGCAGGTGTGCGTGGCATTTCACTGGCTGGGAAGTGGTGCCCAGTTCCACGTGGTAGCAGACTCGCATGGTGTCAGCAAAGCAACCGTTTTTCGCCGTGTAAAGAAAGTTGTGGCTGCAGTTAACGTTCGGCTATTCAACAGAATGGTGACTTGGCCACAAAACATTGAAGAAGAAGTGAACAATTTTTTCAGCATAGCTGGTTTTCCTCGCGTCTGTGGAGCTATTGATGGCAGTCTAATCAAGCTCGACGCACCCACGAGGCATGAGGCAGCATTCGTTGACCGCAATGGGAACCACTCATTGAACTGCATGTTTGTTTGCGGAGCGTCAGGTCAGTTTTTTTCGTGAATGCGAACTGGCCCGGAAGTGTGCACGACAATCGAGTGCTGAGGAACAGTCGATTGCGAGCCATCATGGACGACGGAACGTTTGGCAATTTCGTATTGCTTGGGGACTCCGGAAAAAATATTCGCACTTGGTTGCTCTACGCAAATGATCCTCGGAATCAATCAGAGATTTTATACAACAGATACCCCAAAAAAACTTGGCGTATCATCGAGTGTGCACTTGGAATCTTAAAAGAAAAATTCCCACGTCTCAATAAACTGAGAGTGAACCCAGTGCTTGCAGGGGAGATTGTCAAGTGCTGCGCGGCGTTGTGCAAGATCGTGAGACGGGAAGAAGTTGAACCATTACATGTTCCTCACGATCTTGATTTTGATGACACAAATAACGACCCTCAAGACGACAACCAGCCTGCAGCAGCAGCCCGAATGAGGCAGGAGCAAATCATTACTATGCTCCGATGATCATTGGTCATTAAGGTTCTTTTCTAAGCGGTTCATATAAAAATCACCTTGTACTTTATTCAGAACTTTTTACTCATTGTCTACTTACTTGATAATGCATTCATTAATGAAATTAGAATGAAATATATAAATATCACGCCAATTTGAACATAATGTAGATAGTACTTTGCAGCTTATCTCTATTTATGAGGAACTAGGTTAATGGAGGAGTAGGGTAGAAAGGAGAGGATTTCCCTCCAAGCAGCAGTCTTGTCGGCTTTTGTTAGCTTATCGCTGAACGCACCAAAAAGCACTGATCTTCTTTGCTTCACCTTTTCGAGAACGCACAGTTGTAATCGCCGCTCGTCCTCTCTTTTGCCCATCTTCAATAGGTAGGCATAGCGAAAAATTTAGGGGCGCGACGACTAGTGAAGGGACGCGATAAAGATGCGGGAATGGTGAGTTCACAGTTCTTTGACCAGCTGACTTGTAGATTGTCATCAGCTGAGCTAGTAGTTTTCATAAGTTACTGGTGAAATTATTCTTGTAATACCAGTTGGAGGCATCTCATTGTGAAACAGAAATTACAAGTACTCACCACTACCCACTTGTAAACTTGTAAATTTCACTTATATTACTAGCTTATTGTGAAACAGGGCCCAGGCCTAACTGAAGAGGCAGGAAGGGCTCTTCAAATGAAGTAAGAGGATGATGTGGGAATGTTACTACATTGCGAGTTGTGTTGTTGTACAGAAAAAGCGTCGGTTGTTCAGTAGAGTACGAGTATTCGACTGAAATACAAATCTACTTTCGTTGGTTTCGGTCATCTTTCTAACAAAACGTAAGTTAATAGGGTGACAAAACTCGTCGTTTTGAATGAAATCGAGGGAACTTCATAAAATGGCCCTTCACCAGGCAGAGGAATCCAAACGCCGAAGCAACGCGTTCCCGTGTTAATACATCACGTTCATATTGGAGCAGTTTCCAGACGAGGGCGACTTCTCCGAACTGCAATGAGCAAACTATTATGAAAATCCAAAGCCTGAATTTTCCGAGGAAGTCGGCCGTTCGGCACTACTGCCTTCGTTTCCGTTCTGCTTTGCTTCTCTTCGCTCCGACGAGGCCTCTCAAAAGCCCTCCCTCAGTCCTAAATCAATTATTCGGCGACTTGACGGCGAAGGGGTAGAACATTTCCCAGCACTTTCATTAAGAGCAGGTTTGGCTACGAAGGGCTTTGCGACTTTCTACTTAGCAGAGCGTCAACCAGCCTTCCTGCTATCCAATCGATTCTCCAAACACTTAGCAAGTAATTTGATTACTGAGCTTTGATGCAGACTTTTGATTGTATTAAAGAGAACTTCGTATTTCGACAAAAAGCCTCCGGTAAATTTAATGTCGGGCTCATCTTCTGTAATAAACTTTTCCGCAACCGCAAAACCCTGTTTAGAATATTGACTTAGCGATTGAAGGGAAACACACGAATACACGGTTCGGTGCAGGTTCGTGGATCAATTGATGACTGATGACACAATATTTGCGACCTCTAGCGATGAAATGCTGGGTGAGTCCATACGAAAAGGTTGGAAGAGGTAGTACAAGTTGTGGGGACGATCTGATTTTGAAAAGGAGGGCGGCTTGCTAAAACGATCAAAAGCTCTGGTCAGGAACCCAAATTGCTGGTCAGGATTTGGATGGTTTGCGTAGATCATATAATTGGGTGGGAGAAGGCGTTCAATGATTTAAGCCAGGATGGAAAGAAGGCAGATTGGCGTGTAAGCTGGTCTTCAGGTGAAGATATTATGTTGTGTATTAGGTTCGGCGTGGAAAAGATGAGGTGAGGAAAAATCAGAAGCAACCGGTTGCTCCAGGAAAGAGGAATCCTTGTGAATCTGGTTTCAAGCATCAATAAAAATCCTTATTTCAGTTGTGGTAAGGGTTCTCCCTGCGTCGCTCATCTCTCAAAGTTTCACTGTGTTTCGCGACACGTTGGTATGGTTTCAGAATCATCTCTGATTACGGATCAAATTGATACCCTGTTTCAGTGGAATCAGATTTCAACTCTGGTTGCAGTGGTGAACCCTAGCCTGATCCCTCCCATCTAGTACCCTCTGAGCAATACGCCCAGGCTGGTGTGGCAATCTGGCTCTTCCTGCGCACGTGGTCCCGCCTGCAGCCACTCTTGCACCCTTCCATACAGAACGTCTCAAGTACTTCTCGTGTCGCTATCGTTGGTTTGAGGTCCCTGTGCATTTGGTGCAACGCTGTGGATTATCAGCTCCCCTCGTTCACATCATACGTTTTTAATCTAGTGTTGTTCGTGGTTTGGCTCTGACTACCCAGTGACGGGCTCGGTCTTCACTATTTCAGCATCTTCACGCCAGTGTTGAATTGCCTTCTGTTTAAATGAGTAAGACCATTTCGATTTCCGGTTTTGGTTAAATCGTGTTGGTCCTTGCAGACTAAACGCCCTTTCCTCCACTTGACTTCCTCGCGCTCAGAGGTAGCAGCTAACAGCTGAAGAGTGGAATGCCCACTGGTGTTGGTCCTGCTGGAGGCCTCCCTCCCGCGCTTGTATTCTGAATTGTCGTACTCTGACGGAACTCAGCGTACTGGTTCAAAGCTCAGGTCGCTGTAACTTTGCCGAGGCTCATACTGCCCGAGAGCTTCATCGATCTCCCTTAATAAAACTTGTAGGCCTTCTTGCTTCTTATTTATCAACAGGGTTTTCGTTCCCCGTTTTCAGGCCTCTATACTCCGCAGCAGCTTCAAGATTGCTCGAGTAACCAATTGACGAGCCGAAACTACATTCTCAGTCAAAGGTACAGCATAAGAGGGTAGAGAGCTCCGAATGTGCTTTCGTCGCGTCTTGCACTTCTCTCAAAGACATTTAAAGATACGAGCCGTTACAGTTTTCATCAAAGAAATTTATGGATGACACGAACGACGTCGGTACTTCATTGATATAATTCAAGGTCGGTAGGAAATAGTGAGATGTAGACAAATAACTAAACCAAACGATGGCAAATGCTAGCAATTAGTAGAAGATATAACAATTATTAGCTACAGCTGGAAGTAGCTATTGACTTGTACTGCACTTTCTCACTTCTGAGACCAATAGTTACGAGGAGAAATGTTTGGAGAGCCGCTGACTCAGGCAAAAATGACAACAATCACGAGCTCCGATCCAATGCCCAACTTTCGTCGAATAATGAACCTTCGTCTATAAACTTTAGACTACAGCCACTGGAGTCAGACGGTACAGTACTAGACTTTAAATCCGGCGTTTCCAAGAACTGCGGGATTCACGGAGAAAAATATCTGGTGCGTTGCAACACACAACTTTCCTTAGCTCAACGTCAATTCACTTTGTACATGGCTAATTCTATTTAATCAATTCATTTACTAAGCAGTTCATTTGAACTTGGTCAAACAACGCTTTACGGCAGCATTAAGCGGCAGCGATTACAGTTAAAGAATTTATTGTGCTGCTCGTACTCATTCCAGGACCATTATTGAGCAACTGGTACCCAGAAAATTAATGAGGCTGTAAACACGGATTTTTTGAAGGAGGATAGTAATCATTTTTGCAGAGTTATTGGGTAAACACTTTTAGAACTGGTATTAAGCGAAACGGCGGTAGTTGAAATTCAGGAATTTCTGGAGTGAGCCCCATGTATCTCATGAGCGTTTTTAAATACTCACCCTATAGGTATTGAATTGGACTACAGTACCAATTTTCTTAAACATTCTACTGACATTCCAGCGGAGTTTAAAAGGAAAAAACCACGGCAAAAACGCTTTTCATCGAAAATTTTTATAATTTATTGTGCTGCTCTCGTCATTTTCCCACGAATCGGAATTTTATGATATAGTTGCCTCATTGAGAGCTATCAATATAAAAAATTTAATCAAAATCGTTAGAGCTGTTTTTGAGAAAAAAATTTGGCGTTTTGATCACTATGATGACTATAGTTAAATTTCGGTGGATTTTGCCCATACCCTTATTTTTGCGTCCCATGGTAACCTGTAGGCTAGACATCAAGTTTCAACTGATTTGGTACGGTTGTTTTCTCTAAAAACCGCGCTAAAATCAATTTCGTCGAAAATTTTGATAATTTATTGTGCTGCTCTCCTCATTTTCCCACTAATGGGAATTTTATGGTATAATTATCATGTTAAGAGCTACCAATATTAAAAATGTAATCAAAATCGTTAGAGCCGTTTTGAGAAAAAATATATTTGGTGTTTTGATCACTATGATAACTATAGTTAACTTCGGTGGATTTTGTTCATACCCTTATTTTGGGGTCCCATGGTAACCTGCGGGCGAGATGTCAAGTTTGAGCTGTTTTAGTACGGTGGTTTTCTCTAAAAATCGTTCACAGACACACTGACCATTTTCCCAAATAGTGTTTCTCAGACTCAGGAGGGTCTGAAACGTAAAGATCTGAAGAAAACTCAAAATTTTTTTTTCAACGGATTACATAACTTTCCTTTCTACTTCGTAGAGCCAAGGAGAGTAAAAAAGTCAACACTGTTATAAACCTCAACAGGCGCAAACAGCTGCTCAGTGGATTCAGAGCCTTGTTCACCATGTCATTGCCACTTTGATTCCATGAACCAACACGGCTGGCCTAAAACACTACCCGACCATTTTCGAGGCAGTGAAGTCCGTTTTATTTGTGAAAACTTGTCACAACTGTTACAAGAACTGAAGAGTCGTGCGAATGAGTTTATGTTTGAATTTATGTTATTGCGAGCGACGCTAACCTCGATTTAATGTATTTACAGTACGAGACGTATATTATTCTTCACCTCCTACGAAAACTCGTCCTTCGCCCGCTTCGTTTCGAAACTCTGGAATATTCATCAACCAACGCGTCCGTGAAACGCTTAAAATACCGTTTACAACGCGGTCGGCTGACAGAGACTCTTTCCAGAACCTATCAACCGTAGAATAAATATTCCGGCTCACGGATCGGGTCACGAGAGATCACGTCACAAATAATGACGAATATTTGGAAGATAATTTCGAAACATTGTGACCTCATTCTTCGTCGTTTTCTCGTCATCACATCAAGTCTGGAGGGATGTGCGTCTGACTAGTTAAATCTGCTTCTTCGAAAACGACAGAACCGTTGACGTCCAAAACCTTATGTGTGAGCCAAACTTCGACGAACACACCTGACGATGGACGGTCGCATTAGATGGTTCCTGCTGGGCACAGGAGAGAGTGAAAGAAAGAGTGAGAGAGAGCGAGACAGAGAGATTAATTGATTGTATTTATTTATTTAACCACCAGGGAAAGTGTCACCAATGTTTACCTTTATATTGAGCTGAATGACTGCGTTGATCTCAGCGCATACCTCTCAGTCACGCATGCGTTGTATATTTTAATTTATATTTCAAATGGTACAGTCCTATGAGATGGGATTTGCGACATTAGATTTTCCGTGTTTCTTTTTGCACAAGCTCGCATCCACTCTACATGAGCCTCCTGAGAAGACTCTAGAAGAGCTGGTCCTAGGACTGAGCCCTGTGGGCAGCCCTGCGCACCTTCCCAATACCTTCCTGCGTGGACCTATCTTGTATAATATCAACGAGTGAACCATAGAAAGAGAGAGAGGTAGAGGGCTTTGGCGCCAGTCCTCCTGTCCTGCCTCAGATACTTGGAGGATTTCACTCAGCCGGTTCCGGACTGAAACCTGCCTGGAAAACCTCACTCCAAGGTTGCACCACCTATTGAACGCGCCTCGAAATTGTATCCACTTCTTGGTGAAAAGTCATACTGCAGTTCTTTCTACACGGCAAAAAAATACAAATAATACAAATTTATCAAAAGAAATCAAGCGTACTAAACCGGTAACTGTTTGAATAATTGTAATAGAAGACCAGGAACGTTAAAATCAAACCAAATAATACACACATTCCTTCAAGTATTCTGCCACACGAATAAATTGAGGTATATTCTGCTGGATGTTAATGAAGGAAGCTCAATTCAGCGAGTGGCTAACCAAGGAGTTATAAATCGCTCAAGCTACAAACTGGAAGTTTTATTTTCTACTTGTTTTTAGTAAAAACGGTAAAAAATGATTATAGAATGAGGTGCTGATCCACGAGAAAAAAGTTGGAGGTGGATTAGAGGGAGTAGAGTAGATCCACGGAGGGGTGGGGGGCAAAGGTTTTCCTCATGTACAAATTAAACATAGAATTCAGGGTTTTAGTGAATTGGTAAGTACACTAATTTGGTAAGCTAATGCTCCGCCCGAGTCCTTCCCCCTCCACAACTCTCCCTACCACTCTAACTCTAGCGGCTCCCCCTACCGCTGCTCTTCCGCCCAGTGCGCGCTCGCCTTAGCCGCTTCTCTCCTCTTCTGCCAGGACAATTTACACCGTTGCGGCGCGCACTTAAAATGCACATTGAGGCCTCTTCTTCCCTCTTTCCATCCCCGACTGCGCACTTGCACGCTTTTGAGGAACATTCAAATGCGAATAATATGCAAATAGGAGGAAGGAATTAATGCAGAAAGGCCGGCTCTTTTCACGGGTTCCTATTCCTTAGCGACATTTATTCCGGCAGGACGTTTACACAAAGCTTCATCTCCCCGGGGACCAGCTCCCGCGCCATCTTCACTTCCTCGCCGCCTCTTTATAAAATTTAAATTTGGGTTGTTTTGTGAAATGAGGCTCCTCCTCTCTCACCCATTCCCCTTCTTTCACTCCATCTCCAGGAATTAATCCCTTCCGACCGTAAAATTAGTCCGCTCGTCGTCCGCTGCCGCCAAGAAGCCGCAGGCAATACAAATTTTCAGACCCCAGTTTGAGCCGGGATATTTATAATAGGCTTTGGCCATTAGGCGAGGGAGCGGCGTGTCTTTATATACACGTCAGTGTAACGGGATGCGCTCAATGCAGTGAACTGTCTGGCAACGTGATGGCTATTCGACACGGTTAGAGGAAGACTGCTGATGCTTTTGGTGAGATTGTTTTGTAGTATAGGATATTATGTGTCGTGTGATTTAGAGAACTAAGGAAAGCTCTTCGCTACAGTCATGAAATCAATTTCTCGGAGCCAGTTCATGAGATTTGATTGCTGCCGTCCCATGAACAACGAGTTTTGAAAGAAAATGTCTGATGAAACGCACCAAACAACTTTCCAAATCCCCAAATCACGTCTGTATCTCTCTTCTTATGAACGTATTGAAACGTATGAAACTGTTAGCGCTTAATGTTGTGGACTTCATCGGGTTGCCCCTGTAGATTTCACATCTGACGTTGAGTGACCAGTTCTTAGGTAATTTATCAGACTGTCAGACGATTTTTCGAAAACGTTCGCGTGTTGTATACCTAGGGTTGACGTATGGGAGAGACTGTCAGGATGACCAGAATGAGTAGGCTTAGTTGGGTTTAGCGAACGGAAGGTACACATGGTTACATCATAACTTTCGACGAATTAATTTTATTCATATGTATACGAGTATGATGGAGAGGACATCCCATGGAACTAGAACTGTGCAACAGGCTACTGAATGAGTTTCGGTAGACGATCTGTTGATATACGAGTAGCAACGGCGGGCAGAAAAGTTTTCCTCAGCGAAGGAAGTTAACACTTACGATCTGTCCTGCGCTACTAATCCATTCTATTTTTCACTCAACTTGTGCACCATAATTTGACGTGAGAGCTTGAAATTCCGGAGTTTATAAAGCTGCTGCTACAGACGAAACGACTTGCATTTAAAAACTAACATAATGGTGGCTTTTGGGAGTTTCAACGTGATTTATTACGCCAGATATGTAGGTGATATCATCTGCATATTAGGTCATGACAATACCGACGAAATATTGAAGGACTTGAATAGTATCCACCATAACATTCCATATGATATGGACAAAGAGCGTGATAAAACTCTTAACGACTTGGACCTAAAAATCACACAGACCGGCAACGAACTACAGTAGGATCTTTATAGAAAACTTACTGCGACAGACACGACCATACACTTTACATCAAACCACCCACAGCAACATAAACTAAGTGCATTCTGACACATGATACTGAGACTTAAAACTTCATGACTAACCGAACAAAATTTCAAAAAAAGTTGGGCGCACGAATGGGGGAGCTTGAAACTGAGAAATAAGTTGACGTGGTGATCGTGAGAGAGGACTGTATTGCACTTGGCAGAATAGCAATATCCGGTTGAGTATAAAACCTGGCACAAGGGACTCTCAATACATGTAAAGAGAGAGAGAGAGAGAGAGAGAGAGAGAGAGAGAGAGAGAGAGAGAGAGAGAGAGAGAGAGAGAGAGAGAGAGAGAGAGAGAGAGAGAGAGAGAGAGAGAGAGAGACGTGGTGATCGTGAGAGAGGACTGTATTGCACTTGGCAGAATAGCAATATCCGGTTGAGTATAAAACCTGGCACAAGGGACTCTCAATACATGTAAAGAGAGAGAGAGAGAGAGAGAGAGAGAGAGAGAGAGAGAGAGAGAGCGAGTATGAATGAATGAATGACGGCTTTATTAATACATCTGGCGAGATTTGGTCGTACTCGACCATTCTTACACCTAACCAGAAATTTTAAAATTTAACATGATAAATACAAATGCGTCAACAGTTTTCGTTTCTTCTCCTTATTAACTAGTTTTCTACTACTATAACAAAATCTTCGTTTCATTATTTGATTGTTTTTTATTTTATTTTATTTTTATTATTATTTTTTACTATTATTTTCTTCTCGAACAAAATTCTGATATAATTCTTCTTCTTCTTTATGTGTCTTATCCGGCTAACCGGACGTTGGCTGTCACTGCGGCGAGAGCGTCCCGGTCCTCTTCAGTCCTGAAAAGCTCCTCCGCACGCTGTATACTCGTCCACTTCCTCAAGTGATTCAGCCAGGAGAGCCGTCTTCTTCCAGCACCGCGCCGACCCTCGATCTAATAATTCACGTAATTTAATTTAAATAGCCTGTCGTGTCATGATTTCAGAGAGTTTAGTGGAATTTAGTAAAGGGATAGCAAAGATTCTCTCACACGTTTCTTGAAAGTTGTATGACTTTTTAGTTGTTTCAGTTCTGATGAGAGTCCATTGTAATATGATATGCTTTGTGAGATGAATGATGATCTATAGGCAGTGGTACGGCATTGTGGTAAACGGTAATTTAAGAACTTGTTTCTGGTTTCTAAATTATGAATTTGTGAAAATTTCGAATATTGTCGCGCGAGATATAGTGGTTGTTTAGTTGTAGTAATTTTGAACATGATTGCTAACATAGAGTATTGTGTTAATTCATTAATTTTGAGAATTTGTTGTTTTTTAAATTTATTACGAATTTTATCATCATATATCAAATTTAAAATATATCTGATGGAACTATTTAAGGCTCTCTGCATCTTGACACGACAGGTTGTGTTGAGATCACACATAACCGATACACTGTACATAAAATAAGGCATAATTAAGGTTCTAAACAATAATTTTTTTACATTGATGGATTTAACCATCAGCAGATTTCTGATCCAGAGAGAGAGAGAGAGAGAGAGAGAGAGAGAGAGAGTGAGAGAGAGATGAATCGTTAGAAGAACTGGGAAATAACTGACGTGGAAAGAACTGTCTGTCGAGAAGAGGAATCTAAAATTGAGGGGTTGGAAAAGATAGATGGGTAAAGTCCAGGGCAGGGGGAAATCCGTTGTCACTTGGAAATAACCAAGGAGCTGGGATTTCCACAGATACATACAAAAGGGTTGAGATGGAAAGGTGTTTGGGGAAACAATGACTTTCCGTTGGGCTGATGAGTACCGTTACGTGCAGGTGCGGATATTCCGTTGATCAAATACCCAGCTAATTCGGCCTGCCGGACATTATCAATACTATTGCACAAAATAATGGTTGTGCCAAACGAACAATAAACAAATTATTGGGACAGAAGAAGGAAATAGTTTATTACAAAAAACAAATTAATTTTACCTTTCATGACAATAAATAAACCTTACGACATGGTTTTAAATTGGTCCGCCGGAGGATCGGGCCCGATTCAAATTATCTTAAGACTAATATTTGGTAAAGGGGGAAAGAAAATTTTACAATAGATATTTTACAAAATTAACCGTAATCAAATTCCCTAATAAGACTATGCCTATAAAGCCACGCCAATCTACAGAAACGGGCAAGACCCGACCAATCAGGACCATCAAGGAGCCACCAGTGCCTCATCGCGCGAAAGTGCCGGCCTTCCAAACACCACGACTCGAAACTCGGCAAGTATTGGGTATACACATAAGTGAAAGACATCCTCTCGTGCACGAAGATTACACATTGAGCACTCATCCCTTAGGTCATATGGCTTAGCGTTCAATACTAGCGTCTCCGCACGAACCTTGAACGCCCATCTGGCTGCGGAGAGCGGCACCTCGGAGCTGGAAACTAGACTCGCGCACCTCCTGTTAGGATTCAGCTCGCGGTATAACGTGAATGCGTCGGAGTCCATCGCCCGCTGACAAAACTGCGCCCTTCTTTCCTTCACATATTCACTGAGGATTTTCTCTCCATCCATCTTCACAGTCTTCCAGTCCAACGAAGACAAATTACAAGAAACCCCGTACCTTGATGCCAACACAGCCCACTGCTTTGCTCAGAACAATCCTTTTCTAATTATTTCAGACGCTACGATTCTAGGGAGACGGGAGTTCGCCATCTTTGTTATCCTCAGCAGATAATGCAATTGTAATCGCAATGTGAATGCTGACAGTGTATTCAGCTCAAATTATTGGGACAGTACGACTCCAAAAAAGACGATCCATAAACACAGAATACGCAGACTTTGATAAGACGCCGCTCACTTGCATAAACAGGACCAAAAGTACACAGAATAACTAACATGTTCCGGATGTTCTGCAAAAAATGAAAAAACAGACCCACTCGTGCATGGTGCAAACAGGACGACAAGTACGGTCCAGATATTCAGAACACATTAAATCTCTTAGTGGGAACAAAGACGACTCAAATTGTACCCACCACCACAAGACAACTGGACATGAACCTACCAAAATGCACGGCTGCACCATCTTACTACATAAACCATACAAACGACGAAAATGGAACGTATCAGAAAACATGGAAATCTATAAACAATAACCAGGTTTCTTTCGCAACACCCTCCCGTTCACCTTTCTCTTCCAATATGAAGACTACGACCAACTGACTCACTTTAGTTCTGACTTAATGGCCAGACGATGATGTTTCTACATCGAAAGCACCCGTCCACACTATCTCACCAGCCAGAGAAGAGTGTGAACCTTCCGCAGCTACAAACGAAAGCGTTGAGGCAGAAAAGTGTTGGGGGAAACAATGACTTTCTGTAGGGCCAATGAGTACTGCTAAGTACGAGTGCGGATATTCTGGAGGTCATAGATCCAGCTAATTCGCCCTGCCGAACACAGGCATATCACTAGATCGCGGCGCTCACAGATGTTTTATGCGCCACAGCTTTCAGCCTTCAATCGAACTAACACAAGGTCAATGGGTGGACTTGAAGACGCGCTTAACACACAACACGTAATCCACACTGGATCGCAGAACTGATGCACACGCAGCACTACCGCATCTATTTGCAGCAGCGTCCAAGTCCCACACCCACTTGTTGATTGACTAAATTGCCTGAAGAGGAACGGCTTAAATCTAACCACTGGTAGCCAACGAATGCTGCCACTGACCCAATCTGCTGGATTCAAAGCTCGGTAAAACGATCATTGATCAATTGTTGAAGGTCCAGGGCCGCCAAATAAAGTGCTCGTCGAGCTGAACTAGTCTTCAAGGGTCAAGAAATGGTACCAGTCCTTCTAAGGCCCTTCAACGACGTAAATTTTAAAACAGAGTTCGATTCGGAACGCAGTCAGATTGGCTTTGATGAGGAATAGGAAAAATCCCTCGATGACTTAACTCGTTTCGACCTGAGTGTCCATGTTAATCCCTATATCACGCTGAGCTGAGTTCAGAGTAAGATCCCGGTTTTCAAAAAAAAAGAAAAAAAGAAAGTGATGAGGGGGGTGGGTAGTCGTTTTCATGCAAATTCCTCGAATGAAGAGCGGTTTTCGAAAAAAGAGTGAAGATGGGCGAAGGAGGGTGAGGGTTGCCAGTGGCGACGGAAGGCCCAGGCTGCCCTGGAGCTCCGACGTCCTTCCTTTATCCCTGCAAGTGGTGAGGTTGGTTGTAATGGTGTTGGGCGGAGATGGAAAGGGGCAGAGTTGAGGAGAAGGGAAGGCAATGGGAGGGGGTAGGAACGAGGTAAAAAGACAAAAAACAAAGACTTTTCCACCACTTTGCCATTACTCGGGTGGAATTACCTCGGGAGCTGATAACCGCATATACTTAATCACTGGAATGGGACCTCAGGAATTTCTCGCCGCCTCCAATTTGCCTGGCTTTGTCTCAAAGAGACGATGAAAAACGCTGTTTAACTGGTCATATTTCTTTGCAAAACCTTCGACCCTCACCACCGCACACTTCCATTCCCTTCGGCCCCTTTTTCCGTGCGCTCAACGACTTTCATTCGTCTCCTCCCCACCGCCGCTGGAGCACATCCTCCGATAAATTTCCGTTGTATCGCCGCTCCTGGCAGAGTGCTCAGTTTTTTTTTTCAACTGTAAATGTCCTGTTCTTCAACTGGCTCCTCCTGGATGTTGGTCGCACTCGAAGTTTGATGCGCATATTTACAGTTGAAGAGCCGTGTTGAGAAAACGGTTTTAACGAATTTTCATGAAAACGGGGGTAGCTCGTGTAGAAAAGATTTCTCATGAAACTTCCTTTCAGGTTGTTCCATAACGAGTTGTAACGTTTTTGTATGTGATTGAATTGTCCACAATTTAGGCATCACCCGAGAAGAAGGTTTCAGAATACCAGCCGAAGCAGTGGCCACAATGAGCTCATTTCCCATCTCCTCAAAGTTTAAGGACTCGGCTTCGGCATCGGGCTACTGGAAGGGGTTCTTGAATCTTCCGGTTCCCTTCACATAAATGAAAATTTACCCCAATAAAGAGATTGTTCATAACAAAATCAAATAATTAGATGCGAGGGCATGGAGTGGTTTTCTATTGATTTGAGGTGGAGTTTAGGAAGTCTGTGGGGTAGTGAACACATGTGGTGAAGCCTTTGAAACTTCGAGGTGTCCAAAACATTTGGATTCAATTTGAGATAGTGACGACCGACTGTTTACAAGAACATCTTTGAGTCAGGTGCTTATGGAGAAGGATTCAGAGAAGAAGAATAAGAAGAAGAGGACGAAGAAAGGGATTCAGAAGAACATCAGGAGGACATTTCTGAGCCCATTGAACACGATAATGTCTTAAGGGTAGAGGATAGCACGTTCGTTTCTCAAAGCCCAACAAATCCCCTGGGCCGGATAAAATAGAAAGCAATATGCTAAGGAAGGCTGAGCGAACGATCTCCAGCGGCCTCCTTAATTTATATAATGACTGTCTGCTGGTCGGACAGTTCCCCACTCAGTGGAAGACTGCGCGTGTTGTCACTCTTCAAAAGGGAGGCGACCGCAATCAGTCGGACCCGCGATCATGGAGACCACTCAGCCTTCTTTCCATATTAGGCAAAACACTAGAAATCTTGATGTTGCAGTCCCTCGAAGGAGTCTTTGGCCGCAACCTCACAGGCAGGCAATACGGGTGTACCAAAGGAAGGTCCACGCAGGATGTCATTGTCGAGATCCGGCGTGTTTCCCTGCTGGGACCGGCTAAGTACGTCGTAGCAGTTCTGATTGACATCAGAGGGGCGTTTGACAACCTTTGGTGGCCAGCGCTCCTTAATGAACTCAAAGGTTGGGAATCCCCCGCAACCTGTACTCGCTCGTCAGAAGTTACCTGACAGACAGAACTGCTACGATCGAAAGTAGGCATGTCTCCGTCCAGAGAAAGATTGAGAAGGGGTGCCCACAGGGCTCGGTCCTAGGACCAGCACTCTGGAATGCCTTCTTCGAAGGTCTTCTCAGGAAACTCATGGAGACTGACTGCGAGCCGTACGCCTATGTGGATGACTTGACTGTGCTGATCTTTGCAGAGTCAGTCCGCCAAATTGAAGAAAAAACCCACCACGTGCTCGGCACTGTCAACCAATGGTGCGAGCATGTCAAGATGCAGGTGGCTGAGGAAAAAACCCAGCTAATCCTCTTGAAGGGGAAAGTGAATAATCCACCCACAATACGCTTTGGCGGCCACAGGCTCCTTCTTGAAAAGCACGTCAAGTATTTAGGAGTGAATATAGGTGAGAGGTGGGGTTTCAATCAACACCTCCAGTCCCTTAAAGGCACTACCATTGCAAGGTTTGCCTCACTGCGTGCCATTACTAAGGCCACTTGGGGTGTGTGTTACCACGACACCATCCTCATGTATAAGGCCATCTATTTAGGTGTGATTGGCTACTGCCCTGTTGTCTGGGGTAGCAAACTAACAGTCAATCAAAGAGAGTATTGGCCCAATCCCAGAGAGCTGCGCTCCTGTGGATCACCAAGGCCTACAAGACTGTATCAACGGAAGCACTCCAGGTGATCACTGGTCAGTTACCAGTTGATTTGGCTGTTGAGTGCATGATTGACAAGTGGAGAGTGAAACGGAGCTTCCCCGCTTTGGGCTGAACTCCGTGCGGATCTCACCACAGAACAGAAACTTGCCGCCATCGATGAATGGGCTCTAGAGAAATGGCAAGCGAGATGGGAATCCTCGTCAAAGGGACGTGATACGTATGAGTTCTTCCCCGACATCCGTGAACGTCTTTCTAGAAAATGGGTTGAGCCAGACCACTGGACGAGCCAGTTCCTCACGGGACATGGTGACTTCAATGCGCGGCTCCACTTCTTTTCTCTGAAAGACTCTCCATTATGCACGTCTTGTGCCTCCAGTGCGGAGGAAACAAGAAACCATGTGCTGCTCCACTGTAGTTTCTACAACAGTGAGCGACGGTTGTTGAGAGGGCAAACGAACTTAGCAGCTTTGACTGCTACAAAGGAAGCCTATAATCATTTTGCAAAGTTCGCAAAGAAGGTAATGGCTAAGAAACGTGGTTATAGTTGATCAGTCCTTTTGAAACTTGCCACCCAAGTAAACAGTAAGATCAGGTAGGGAACCAGATTAAGAACTACTCCCAGATGGTACGGGATTCCTCAGGTGGTCACCTCCGCGCGGTAACACACGGGCAACAGCTCTCTACGGTGAGACTGGCTAACGACCACATACCTGCCGTACCTCCACAGGTCTGAGTTCGGTGGATGCTGCAGGGGCCGGCCTCTTGCATATTAGCGAAACCGCAACTTCTATGACTGATATAACCCTCGTCGAGGGTTAGGTACAGTCATGAAATAAAGAAACAGATCTGTGTGTGTGTGTGTGTGTGTGTGTGTGTGTGTGTGTGTGTGTGTGTGTGTGTGTGTGTGTGATGCGCTTTGCAGGCATCGGGCTGGGACGTCACACGCTCTATGGCTGGTCTTGGATTTGTCCAGGATCAGCTGTGGTGCTGTGGCATGGGGGACTCCATCTTCCCTCAAGCCCAGTAAGCCTTCAGTCTTCTGGCTGCTCTGCATGGTTGAAGGGGGGAGGGGTTCCCCCTCCCCCTACTCTTCTGCATGGGGGGGGGGGGGATCAAGAGGGCGTTCATGGGAAGGATTAGTGGCCCTTTCACGCTATTCATGTGGCATCACCTACAATGATGAGGTCTACAGGTGGCCATGATCGTCATGTTGTGAATGCTCGCTGTTGTGTCTATGGTAACCTGTTCAAGTCGGTGAATCATGTGGTGCAGGTGTGTCGGCGTACTCATGGGGGCCGTGTCAAGCGTCATGACACGGCCTGCAGGTAGGTTCCTGGTGAGATGTCATTTGGGATGTGGATAGGAAGCAGCACTACCGTGTTGACTCTGGAAAAGGACTGAGAACTGACGTCGCCGTTGGTCTGCAGTGATCTCGGATGTACAAGTAGTATCTGGTAGCCAGGTTCTTGCGTTAACTTGGCTGGACAGATCTTCCTGTGGCGCAGTGTCTGGCGTGGTGTGTGGTCCAAGAAAAGTCGTGAGGAAAAGCGTTGACTGGTTGTGTCAGCAGGAGTTCTCGCATGTAGCTTGGGTGGTCGTTCTATCGTGGCTTATTCTTCATTCCTTCCCCCTCCCAATCCTTCTATACCTAGAGCCAGCGTAGGGTATTCTAGGCGCCCTTCCCCATTTCCTATCTTATTATTTATTTAGTTTCTCGTTTTTGGGTGCCACTGTCCCATTATGGTAAGCTTTGGAAAAATAAATTTAAAGAAATGTGTGACCAGTTTGCGGGATAACGGCTCAACCGATTGTGCTGCTTGTAGCGTAAATAATTCGTAGTCCCGCCACTTTCATATTTCGCGGTTCTCGGCGCCACCCGTTCCAGTCTTCCGCCAGATCGCAGTAAATGCGTACGGGAAAATTATGTTTATTTCTGTTCCAGCCGTTGTTTCCAAATAAGAAGTGGGACAGTTATTTTCTGTAAATAATATTCTTCAGAAAAAAAAACACTGATCGGTCCAGATAGAGAGTAAAATTCGTTGATGAATTTGGAGACAAATTGTTCAATCCATCGTGTGCTGCTACCTCCAGGCGATTTGGAAGAACAGGCCCGGTACCACGTTTCGGAGTTCCTTTTTGTTCTTTTCCCGTCCCATTTCATTGGATAAGTCCCTATCCTAGAGAAGTACTATCTAGTAAATTTACAATATACTCCACGGCGGTTGGAAGTATTGAGTACCCGCTTGAGTACCTGTTCAGAAATCTATCGTACCTACTAAGCATATCTGTGACTAAGAGATCTACCCTGAGTTGTGCCCACTTAAAGATAAAGTTAATTTTATTTTGATTTGCTTAAATAAAGCGACACTTATCCCAATCAAGTTTATTTTGTTGTTATCCACTTACCTAGCCAGGGTATTATTTTACCCTTGTTTTATCTTGGGTTCATCCCCACAAATACAAAATTCGTTTATGTCGTCACATGCTGCTTTTTCCCTTCTATTCTTTAGACACCAAAATAAGGCTATGAGCGATTTCGGCCAATGGGAAAGGAGGATGACGGACAAAAATGTACCAAATGTTGTGATGACTCTTCAAGCTCTTTTATTCTTACGTCACGCGCATCCACTCGTAGGTAGGTTTCTACATTGTTTCAATAAAAACATCAGTTTATGAAAGCGCAACCCAGCGAGTAGTTAATAATCCCCTATCTCCCCCTTTACTTTAGTCAAAATACCAAAAACTAGGGGTTTTCGCATTTTTTTCGAAAACTGCTATTACTAGTTAGTAAAAAACTTTTTTTCTGCATACATATCTCCATGAAAATACAGTAATGGAGATACTGGCCTATGAAGCGAACGTAGGGTTTTTACGCTATTTAGCATAACGGCTTCAACAATTTTCACCAAACTCATAGGGTGTTTTTAAATAGTCAATACTTATGTAAGGGGCTATGATCTTTGGGGGGTGGACCAGGCAGCTGATTCCAGCACTTGGCCGATGGCTTGGGCGGTTGCAGGGTCAGGTGGATTTTCCTTACCCAGTTCCTCATGAGACATGGAGCACTTAGGGCCTACCTGCACCAAGTTGGTAAGGCTGCAATCCCAAACTGCCAACACAACACTGCAAAGCAACGGTGGATGATGCCATAACCCCTTTCGACGCCATTGGTGGGACATAAGTTCTTACACGTATCCGATGATTGGAAATTTGACGTCACAATGGAATCCAAAGACCTTCAGATTAACCCCCCCCCCCTCTCCCTTGGGATCTGGCGTTAACTTGGCTAGCGAAGATGCGCAAATACGACAGAACGGATCTTAAGGCCGCTTTCACACGGAGAGCCGTACGGCTCTCACTCGCGATGAGGAGCGTTTTCCTCTCTTGACTCCCACTCTTTCACACGCCTTTTTGGCTCTCGATCGCCGCCTTTTTTTGGCAGTCATCTGCACCGAGTTGAAGAACGATAGATCGCACGCATGCTTTGGCCATTTACCTCCTGCACCGCCGGCGTGTTCAACGCCAAAAACGCAAAAAAAAGTACCAGACAGAATTGGGTCCATCCGATCAACCAACAGCGGGATGAAGAAGGAGTTTACGCCACACTGTACGAAAAACTTCGAAAAGATGACAAAACGTTTTTCAACTTCTTCCGGATGTCAATCGACACATTTGTCGAGCTCCTCAGCAAGGTGAAGAATGCCATTCAACTTGAATGCGTAATTGCATTAAGCCTGAATTAAGGCTTGCAATAACATTGAAGTAAGTTGAGTTGCTTTGTTTTCAATTCACATATTTCCATGTAAAACTCCAAATATCTGCGTGAATGGTTGAAAATATGCACCTTTAAATCAATAAGTTAAGCAATAAGCTGAGGAGCGGGAGCCGTTTTCGCTCGTCGTGTGAAACCTCCACTGCTCCTAGTGTATTTCAGTCTCACGCGCCGTCCTCCTCTTCGCGAGCAAGAGCCGTACGGCTCCCCGTGTGAAACCGGCCTAAGTGGCTGTGTCGGAAGCTCGTGGAGTGGAGGCAGGTAGCATCAGGGTTGCAGCATTGACCGTGTCCTGTCGTGGTTTGTGGTGCAAGAAAAGTCCTGAGCAGATGCGTCAGCTGGGTTTGTCAGCAGGCGATCTCTGCGTTATCGCCATCTATGCGTTGCTTGGGTCGTATCTTAATTGCTAGTCGTTCTATCGTGGAACGTCCTCGTATCCTTCTTTCCTTCCCCCTCCCAATCCTTCTATTTCTAGAGCCACTGTAGGGAAGTCTGGACGCCCTCCCCATTTCGCATTTATTTAGTTTCCCCTTTTAGAGTGCCACCGTCCCATTTATTGTGAACTTTGGAGACAAAAAATTGTCTTAGAGCCTGTCATTTAATAAGGAAACAGACCTGTGCGTTTTTGAACGCTGTTAAGAGAAAATGGCTGAACTGTATCAGGTCATATTCGATACCTAGCCCGCATCTTACCATGGGACACCAAAATAGGGTTATGAGCGAAATTCGCTCAAAAAGAGCTATACTTATCATAGTGAGCAAAACATTCAATTTATTTTTTCGACGACGATTTTGATTAAATGGTTTGAAATGAACAGCAACTTAGTGTTAGGAGAATGCCGTAAAATCCTTTTTTTCGGCGAGATGACGAGAGGAGCACAATAAATTATTGAACATTTCGACGACAATTTTAGCGCGGTTTTTTTTCTTATCAGCTCCGCTCAAAAGGTATCAGAATCATCAAAAAAAAAATCTGGTGCGTTGCAACACACAACTTTCCTCAGCTCTACAACAATTCACTTTGTACATGGCTAATTCTATTTAATCAATTCATTTATCACTCAGTTAATTTGAACTTGGTCAAACAACGCGTTATGGCAGGAGGAAGCAATAGCGCTTACAGTTCCGGAATTTATTGTGCTGATCGTACTCATTGCAGGACCATTATTGAGCAATTGGTACACAGATAATTAATGAGGCTGTAAACACAAATTTTTGGAAGAAGGATAGTAATTACTTTTGCAGAGTAATTGGGTAAAAACGTTTAGAACTGGTAGTAAGCGAAACGGCAGTAGTTGAAATTCAGGAATTTCTGGACTGAGCCCCATGTACCTCATGATATTTTTAAACAATACACCCTTTAGGTATTGGATTGGACTACAAATACCAATTTAAAACATTCTACTAACATCCCAGCGGAGTTTATAAGGAAAAACTTCGCGAAAAACGCTTTTCGTCGAAAATTAAGATAATTTATTGTGCTGCTCTCGTCATTTTCCCACACATGGGGATTCTATGGTCTAATTGTCTTATTGAGAGCTATCAATAGAAAAAATGTAATCAAAATCGTTAGAGCCGTTTTTGAGAAAAAAAATATTTGGTGTTTTGATCACTACATCACTATGATAACTATAGTTAACTTTCGGTGGATTTTGCCCATACCCTTATTTGTGCGACCCATGGTAACCTGTAGGCTAGACATCAAGTTTCAGCTGATTTAGTACGGTTGTTTTCTCTAAAAACCGCGCTAAAATCGATTTCGTCGAAAGTTTTGGTAATTTATTGTGCTGCTCTCGTCATTTTCCCACAAATGGGAATTCTATGGTATAGTTGCCTTAAGAAGAGCTACCAATATAACAAATTTCATCAAAATCGTTAGAGCCGTTTTTGAGAAAAAAATTATTTGGTGTTTTGATCACTATGATAACTATAGTTAAATTTCGGTGGATTTTGTTCATACCCTTATTTTGGCGTCCCATGATAATCTACCGGCGAGATATGAAGTTTGAGCTGATTTGGTACGGTGGTTTTCTCTAAAAATCGTTCACAAACACACACACACAGACCATTTTCCCAAATAGTGTTTTTCGGACTCAGGAGGGTCTGAAAAGTAAAGATCTGAAGAAAACTCAAAATTTTTTTTTCAGCCGATTACATAACTTTCCTTTCTACTTCGTAGAGCAAGGAAAGTAATAAGGTGGTATTCCAACCGTGTATCTACACAATGAGCATCTTTCTCAAAGAACACAGCCTTTTCAATCACCTGACATTTGATGGCTCAATAACGGTCGTCGCACCAGTAGGAGCAGCACAGTGAATTCCATAACTTTATGCGCCTCCTGCTTTCCTCATTATAAAAAGAATGAAGAACAGATTTGATTAGTCGCTAGAGACAAGAGAATCGCTAAATGCACGTTAAGCCAAGGAAAGTTGTGTGATGCGTCGCACCAAATATTTTAAGAATAAAACTCGACCTTTGGTTGTTGTGTATAAAAATCACTCTATTCACATGTACTGCGTCGATTCTTTACGTCTTAGTCGAAGATTTGTGCCATTTTCCTGTCACAACGCGGTAGGAGATCTCTTGAAGCGTTTCAGTTTGGTAGAAAAAAGAGAACAAAAAAAATTAGCGCTTGGGAAGCAATTGAGGCTTAGGGTTGAAAAGGGGCCTGAAAATGCAGATCGTCGGAACGCAAGTATGCGGGATTACTCGATTCTTATTAGAGGAGTGTTCGCTTGAGCTCGTGCGCCTCAGTGAGGGTGACGTGGAATGAGTTTCAAGTTTAATCTAGCAATGTGAGAAGTTTAGGTAATAGGGAAGCCAGGAGCATGAGCGCGTGAAGGGGAGAGGGACGTTGGGAAGCTTCACGTTAATGTGGGAATTTTCCCTCCTAATGATATCCACAGCACTTAATCTCAAAGGCCCCAACTCTCTGCTGGGGCTGGCGAGGGCGGTTTGGGAGGACTGTGCTAAGTTCCGAGGAGCCATGTATCAAGTGAGAGGGATGGCCTGAGGGATCCGAGCTCATTATTAAAGTCCAACCCTCCGCGCCAGCCTCTTCCTTCACCTTAATCCTCGTCGTCTCGTTCGCTTTCCTCTCTCTCTTCATCCCTCTCTCCACCCTTTTCACCCTCTTTCTCTACCTCTTCCTCATTCTCATTCTCACTTCTCTTTCTCCTCTCCACTTTCTATATAAAAGCTTCCGGCTTTATGTGAATAAAATAAAACTGGCCCCTCTGGTTTTGTCTTGGGAACCAACTGGAGTGGTGGATTAGTGACGCAGGGCTTTCGCAGTTATGCGGAGCGTTTGAGTTAAGGAACCTACACGAAAAACGAAGGGTATTACGTAACAGCGCGACATAAATACGAACGGCGTAACGAGATTAAAGAACTTACAAATGACACTGAATAGTTCAACAAAGCGATACGTATGGTTCGAGAACGAATATTTTTGTAACGTCAATTTCTATTTATTTAGGCCACGGCTCGCTTTATTTAAGGCATAAACCAACGTGTCACGCGAAGGACGTTACGCAAAAGTATGACGCACGGGCTTCTAGCATCAATGGCCCATTACCATACCCTACTTGACTTGCTCACATATCCCTTGTCGCAGCACAGAGGAGAAACCAAAATAGTTCCAACAAAGTCTTTTTTTTTTGAAACCCATGCGAAATTCGAACGTGTTAATTCTTGTTTCGTGCATACTTCAACCGCATCACATCTGACTTTGGCCAGCCCTTTCTTCAAATACACCTAATCGCCTTCTGAAGTCCATTGAACTGTAAAACTGTTACGAGTTGTTTGGAAATGATTGAAGAGCCGCTGACGCGGGGGAAAATTACTGCGATCGCGAGCTCCAATCCAATGCCCAACTTTGGTCGGATTATGAATGTTCGTCTATAACCACTAGACTAAGATCACTGGGGTGGCTACAATGGGAGTCAGGAACAAAGAACTGTAACTGGTAGTCCCAACAGGCTTTCTAATGTCCAATCATCCTTCTCCTCATTTGCGTTGAGATACAGCTCGTCCCACTCAATCCATTCATAGCCCCACATTTGGTATAGTGCATACTCCTCACCAATTTTGTTAATCAATTAGCGTGGCAAAGCTCACTGGATGTGACGCACGTGATTACGAATTCTCGCTCTCTTGTTTTTAATTTATTATTCCACATAACGTTACCCACTGCTTCGCTATCATTATAATATACTTTTACCTTCTCCACGTCATCTGTAGCACGGGACAGTTAATTGCTCAACTGTGGACAACGTTCTCAAGGAACCATCCTTTTGGTAACTGCGAGTGAAGTGAGTGAAGTGGAGTGAAGAGTGAAGTGGACTGACGGGGCAATCCACACTCCAGAGTCGACTACTAGCACAGTTGACTGCAATCACCTTGATTGTACTGTAATTTCTTTCCGGCGGTGCATCCATTTTTACTTTCCTTGGCTCTACGAAGTAGAAAGGAAAGTTATGTAATCGGCTGAAAAAAACATTTTGAGTTTTCTTCAGATCTGTACGTTTCAGACCCCCCTGAGTCCGAAAAACACTGTTTGGGAAAATGGTCTGTGTGTGTATCTGAACGATTTTTAGAGAAAACCACCGTACCAAAACAGCTCAAACTTCATATCTCGCCCGCAGGTCACCATGGGACGCCAAAATAAGGGTTTGAACAAAATCCACCGAAAGTTAACTATAGTTATCATAGCGATCAAAACACCAAATATTTTTTTCTCAAAAACGGCTCTAACGATTTTGATTAAATTGTTTATATCGATAGCTCTCGAAAAGGCAACTATACCATAAAATTCCCATTCGTGACAAAAAGACGAGAGCAGCACAATAAATTACCAAAACTTTCGACGAAATCGATTTTAGCGCAGTTTTTAGAGAAAACCACCGTACCAAATCAGCTGAAACTTGATGTCTAGCCTACAGGTTACCATGGGACGCAATAATGAGGGTATGGGCAAAATTCACCGAAAGTTAACTATAGTCATCATAGTGATCAAAACACCAAATTTTTTTTCTCAAAAACGGCTCTAACGATTTTAATTACATTTTTTATATTGATAGCTCTCAATAAGGCAATTATACTATAAGATTCTCATTCGTGGGAAAATGGCGAGAGCAGCACAATAAATAATCAAAATTTTCGACGAACAGCGTTTTTCGCGCAGTTTTTTTCCTTCTTGTAGAATGTTAAAAAAAATTGGTATTGTAGTCCAATCCAATACCTGAAAGTTTGAAAACGCTCATCAAATACATGGGGGTCACTCCAGAAATTCCTGAATTTCAACTACCGCTATTTCGCTTACTACCAGTTCTAACGGTTATTTTCCAATAACTCTGCAAAAGTGATTATTATCCTTCTTCAAAAAATTTGTGTTTACAGCCTCATTAATTGTCTGTGTACCAATTACTCAATAATGTTCCTACAATGAGTACGAGCAGCACAATAAATTCCGGAACTGTAAGCGCTACCGCTTCCTGCTGCCGTAAAGCGTTGTCTGACCTAGTTCAAATTAACTGAGTGATAAATGAATTGATTAAATTGAATTAGCCATGTACAAAGTGAATTGACGTAGAGCTAAGGAAAGTTGTGTGTTGCTACGCATCAGATATTTATATTGGTACTTCCCTCATTTTTTCCTAGTTTAATTTGCGAAATTCATCAGTTTCCTTACTTATTTTCGTGAAACCATATAATTTGAATTGCCAGCTCATTACCATCGTTGGCCCTTCGAGGTAGGAAGGAAAACATACTTGGTATATGAAACATTATCTTCAGATCTTTAAGTTTCGAGGGCTTCTGAGTCCGGAAAACGGTCTGTACCAAATTTTGATAGAACAGCTCAACCAAATCAGCTCTAATTGCATACTCCGTCTGCAAATCACTATGGGACGCCAGAATGAGAGAGAAACCAATTGTTGTCACAACACCACGTTTTTTCTCAAAATTAGATGAACGATTTTGATTACATTTTTTTCTTTTGACAGCTTCATAAAACGCACCATGAAGCGATCATTTGCGATAAATTAACGAGAGCAGCCCAATAAATTATCAAAAATGCCGATTATAGTAGGATGTCAACCAACTTCTACAATCAGCAACTCTCGTGTGTTGCAATTCCACCTTTACCTAAAAGATTCAAGTTTACTCACGTTCATAAGATAATTAGGAGCAACTCCACAGTTCAAAGCACTGCCGTTTTACTTACCAAAACTGTTCACCGTTTTTACCCAGTACTTCCAAAACGGTAAATTCCATTATTTTCAGAAAAATCGTCTCGACAGCGTGATCAGCGCTTATTGCTTTATAATGTCCAGGCGTGAGTAGAAACAACTGCGGAACCACCATTCTTCCAAGCGCGCATAAACCTAATATCAACTAGTTGCTACGGCGATAGGCCCGAACACGAGAAATGTTCTCGTGAACGCATATCGTTAAGAGTAGTCTAAAAGTACTTTACATTTGTACTTTCCTTTGAAAGGTTTCGTACTTGTTTTCCGTTATTCTGTTGCAGCTTTTAACATTATTTTGCTGTGTCTCGGTCACTTCGGTGATTTAAACAAACGATTATTATGTTATAATTCGTTTTGTTCTCGGTGGCGTTTATTTTCCTGCGTTTACCTTCTTCCAAGCTTTCATGTGGTTGACAACTCAGGGCGCCTGCCACCTGCCATCGGGGAAATCTAAGAAGGCTGCAAAAGGTGCGAAATGAATCAGTGCGATTTATGTTCAGATTGAGAGTTGATGAACACGTTACATCAGCATATAGGCAATTCATTTGGCTAAAGATAGCTGCTTTAGTTTAAACGGCGTAGCTACCGAAACGAAGGTTTCAGGTTCATAGACACACACACAGTACACGGAGAAGAAACGAATTGCTTATGACGATCCCAAGTCATTCTACGTGTGTATTTAAGTGATCGTTCACTGTGCAGGGGAGCCCCCTACCGAGCCGGTTATATAACAGATACAAGTACATCGAACTCTTTGATTTAAGCAAAAACGCTGAAGCATTCAAAGTGAGTTTGAAAATTTGTTTTTCTCCCTTCGTAAGACTCGTGATGTATGTTTAAAGATAAGCAAACAGGAAGAGGATCAAGGCAATAGCGGAAGACGAAAGTAGTCAATCGGGTCATGCTGTAAACAGTTACTTTTTTTGTTAATTTTTGTGAACTACCCTGCGATACTACTTGAAGTTTGCTGAAGTGTTAAATATGTGTTTCCCTGGAAAGAAGAGGAGGAATGTATCGTCTGCGCATGTATTTATTATGTGTGTGTATCTGAGAGTGTTGGGCTCACGATAGGGGAGCTTGAATTGAGAAATAAATTAACGTCGTGAGCGCGAGTGAGGACTGATTACGCTTGACAGAATAGCGATATCAGTTTGAGTGGGAGTATATAAACGAGAACAAGGGGACTCTAAATACACGTGAACTGGTTGCGTGGGAAACTAAGTAGAGAGAGAGAGTTGAGTTGTAAGTAGCCCGAGAGCTGAGAGATGAGTAAGACGCAAGACTTCAGAGACGAATAATTTGGGAGAACTGGGAGGCGACGGTATTCCGCGACAGCTGATAGATGACTCAGTATTGGGAGAAGCTGCCCGTTGGAGAGAAAGGTAAAAAGAGAAAAGGATATTCATGGAAAGTCCAATAAAGGCGGAAATCCGTTGTCACTTGGAAATAACTGAGGAGTGGACTTCCCACTGGTACAAACACCAGAGGTCGGTGTTCGGAGAAACAACGACTTCCAGTTAGGGCCAAGCGCGGATGTTCAGAGATCAAAAAACGCAGCTAATTCGGCCTGTGCTAAACAGAGAGTATGAAACTATGTATGAATGAGAGCCAGTGAGAGAGGGCTTACAGGGCCTAATTCGTCCAGGTCGATAAATAAATCGTTCGTACATTCATTTACTTTCTTTTAATGTTTACTGTATGTTCATTGTTATGATATGTGTTGTCTATAGTTTCAGTAAGGAATGTCATTGCTCAAAAGGTAGGAATATACCAGTAATTTATTGACGTGTTATTTATTGGGCATGAACGTCTATAAATGATAATCAACATAATAATTATTAATTAATAAGAGTTACGCAAAGCAGACGGTTGTTTTGTTTTTAATTGTACTATATAAGACTCGAATGTTACGTAAAACTCAATTGAAGATGAGAGGGCTGCATAGCCCTAACTTTTCCTGACTGTACGTCGGGCTCTCTCCCTCTTCATTCTTACGTTTACAGCATCTCTTTTACAACCTTATTAATATTTTGTGCGCTACACGATTGATATATCTCATCATCGGCATAGAGGAGTCTCCTGAGAACACTTTAGCGCTGATAGCTCACCACCTGCGCCCTTACCGTTCTATTTAAACGTTTTATTTAACGACCGGGAGGGTTAGGGCCTAGTTATCTTTCACCTCTTTCACCCTCTCTGTATACATATTTACAGAAGTAGTACCCTCGTACCGTCGTGTTGAACTTAACATTTCAAGGTAAGGGCTGTTAATATTTTTCTTCATGATAACTAAATATTTTTTTTTTTTTTTTTTTTTGTTTTTTTTTTTATAACTTTATTGTTTACTATATAAACATTACAATTATGACAACAAGATATATAGTAGGAATTGAAATTCCTAATTAACATGAAGCATGTAGCAGGAACAGCTCATTAGCAGACCTGACTTTGTGAGATTTACAACAACGCGTTAATATAAGATAGACATATTGAATATGTACAGAAGTAGAGATAATAGTTTATAAATATTTACACAGAATAATAATTTACCAAAAAAGAGAGAAAAACAAAAATAAAAGTGGCTAGTGGAGAAAGTCTGACGGTCGCTTTCGCTTTAGTCTTCGCTGATTTCGTGGATGAGGTAAATTGGTTAGCATTTCCGTCATCAGGCTATTGGGGTGGCTTTCCATTGATCTGTGGAGTTGGACGTAGTTTTGACGGAGTACCTCATGTACGAATGGTATATTGAGATCCTTGTGAAGCAGAGTATTCCTAACATACCATGGTGACCCAGTGATGAGACGGAGGACCCGATTCTGTGTAGTTTGTATCCGGTGTATGTGACTGTTCGCTGCCGAGCCCCATAACCCAGAAGAGTAATACCATATCGGTCTGATTAAGGTCAAATATAATAAGCGCTTAGTCGACAAGGCCAATGGTGAGCGATTGTGGTCTAGGAGGAATCCAAGTTGCCTGATGCGTTGACGCACCTTGGTGACGAGGTGTTTAGTATGGGTCTCCCAGGTCAGCCTTTTATCCAACTGTATCCCAAGGTACCTGACAGTTTCTTCTTGTGAGATGTTCTGACCGCCGAATTGAATCGAGGGCACATTTCTTCTTGTCTGTTTCGTAAACGCAACCACTGTAGATTTTTGCGGGTTCATGCTCACTCTCCACCTGCGGCACCACAAGGAAACACTGTCAACGTACACCTGAAGGACGTTCTCCGCATCAGTACAGGTTTCAGCAACGCTTAAGACCGCCACATCATCAGCATATTGGGACATGGTAAGAGTGGCTGAACTAGGAAATCACCAGCATAAACCAAATACAGAAAGGGACCGAGAACACTGCCCTGAGGGATACCCGCATGAATGCGACATATTTCAGAAGTTGCGTCGCCACAGCTGACGGTGAATGTGCGGTCAGTTATGTACGAGAGAACCATTCTATAGTATGTGTCAGGTAAGTGGTTTTTGATCTTGGAGAGAAGTCCCGTATGCCGCACACGATCAAAAGCCTGCTCAGTGAACAAGGCTAGACAGACATCCTATCGCTCCATCGTATCATTGATTCTTTCAATCACCCTATAGAGCTGCTGTGGGCAGGAGTGCAAGTGCTGAAACCCAAATTGGGATGATGGAATGAGCGGGTGAAGGAATGCGTACAGTTTTGTTAGAAGAAGACGTTCAAATAGCTTAGCAAATAACGAAAGCAAGCTGATCGGCCTGTAACTATTCGGATCCGATTTAGGTTTATTGGGCTTTTTTATCAGGATCACCCTGGCACGTTTCAGCACTTGGGGGAAATATGTAGTGCGTAGGGCTGCGTTAAAAATCTGCGTAAGTAGTGCCATCCCTTTACGCGGTAACGCCTTTAGTAATGGCTGAACTATTCCATCCAATCCAGGAGATTTCCTCCTTGGTGCCCTATTGATTACATTTCTAACCTCCCCCGGGCTGAAGAAATCACTGAATGGACTCAACGGCATGGGCTCAAGTACGATAGCTTCAGTTTGTGTATTAAATTCGGAGTCCTGAACTTGGTGTGGCTGAAATTGGTCTGTTAATTTATTGGCAAATAAGTCGCATTTTTCTTGGGATGTAGCCACCCACGTGTTACCATTTTTGAGAGGAGGAATTCCCATGCTTTCCTTAGTGACCCTTTTAGTTTTAAGCCACAACGAGCCATTCCGAGGATCAAGACTTTTTAGTTCGCTAATCATTGCTAAGTCACGTTCCTTTTTGAGGGCGAATTTCAGATTACGAGTAGCTCGATTGAAAATAGTTTTGTCAAGAGGATGCTGGGTTTGATGCCATCTTATCCTAGCTATTCTTTTAGCCCTTAGAAGCTGGGAAACCAAAGGTGAAGGATGAAAAGGTTGCCTTATATACCGATTCCGGTCGGTTGCAGATGCCTTGTTTGACGCATTTTGTACGATGGATGTTAGGAGGGTAACAGCGGAGTCTATGTCATCAGGGGTTTTTAATTGAATTCCGAGATCTATTTGTTGGTCTATGAGTTCTTTGTACAAGGTCCAATTCGTAGGGCATTTAAGGGTAGCATTTGCATTACAACTCATCGGACAGTTGAAAGAAAGTTGGAGCAGAACAGGAAAATGATCGGAGCTCAACTCTTGTAGAACACTTGGTTTACTACACAGTGAAGTTGTTGCTTGCTTGCCGATAAAAATGTCGAGATTGCTAGGTGTGGAACCATTTGTTGGGAAATGTGTAGGATCGTCGGCATGCAAAACATCCAGGCGAAAACGGTGTAGAAAGGTGTGAAGTAAACGCCCCCTCTGGTTTTGCGATGCGCACCCCCATGTGGCATGTCTTGCGTTGAAGTCCCCACCTAATATAAACTGGGACCGCAATTCATGTAGTATGCTGAGTATGTCATCAGCGGCCAATATCATTTGAGGAGCTGAATAAAATGAGCCAATCTGGATTTTACGAACTCCGTTTTGAAGGTGGATACGACAAATTTGAAAGTTGTCCTCAATGAAAGGTGGGAGTTCATCGTGTCTTATGTTGGATTTTATAAGTAGAGCTGTTCCACCTTGCCTTCTACCACTAGGATGATCAGCACGATAGGTTTTGTACCGAGGTACAAATAAATTGAAGTGTGCAGAAAGCTTCGTTTCTGTTAATAACAAAATATCCACGTCATAGGTCCGCAAAAACAGTTCCATTTCCTGGTATTTATTTGCAACGCCTCTGGCATTCCAAGTGACAACATTAATGGTTTGATTGGCGGTGAGATTAGACATGTTTTTGGATCAGAACAGGAAGAATTTGAGAAATTGTGTTAATCAGAGGTTGTAAAAGGGAAATCAACGTGTCGATTTTTGCCATAAGCGAAGAAAACTCGGAAGATCCATTAGTGTCACTTTTCTGTCCCAAAGCAGACGCATATGTTTGTGTAGGTACAGGTGAGTTCATATTTGGGTGCATTCGTGAAAATGTTGGCTTTTGGATTCGTGTTGTTGGGGGTCCATCAGCTGGTGGTGCATGGTTGTCTTTCCCAGATGATGCTTCCTAACGTTGACTGGTGATATGAGGTGAGTTTTGCAATTTTTAAAGAGTGGACAACCTTGTAGTTAGCCGTATGTTGCCCATTGCAGTTGACACAGGTTGGTGGATCACCTGACGGTTTGGTACATTTATCGGTGGAGTGAGAACCATCACAACGAACACAACGAGGTGATTCGTAACAAAAGTTCTTGCTATGTCCAAATTGTTGGCACTTCAGGCATTGGACAATTTGCTTTTTGGTCTGGGGGTTCTGACTTTGATTTTGGCATAGAACAAGTCGGTCAGAGAATATATGGAAGAATTATTAGGATTTGGTTTTAGGTCCAGAAAGAATAATGGAAGTGTTTGTTTCGTAATAGGGTGTATTACAGGTACTAGTTGTACTGGTTCGAACCCTTTATCTTTAAGTTCAGTCATAATTTGTTCACAACTGCTTGTTGGGTGCAGCCCTCTAATCACAACACGAAAGTTTCTATCAGTTTTTAGCTGAAACGTGTGGAATTCAGCCTCAGTGCTTTGGAGATAGGCTACCACCTTACGATAATCGTCGGTGAGCTCGAAAGTGAATTTGACTTTATTCTGTAGAGTAACATGCTTGAACGCCTTTATACCTAATTGATCTATCATATGTCTCAGAAGAGTGTTGATATTGTTGATATTACTGACAAAAATAGGTGGAGGCCTTTGAGGCTTAGGTGATTCAGGAGTTGAAACAGTTAAATCCATGTTGTCACGGCCAGATAACACTGCGAACTTATTATGTGAGATAAATGGAGCATCTGTTATCTTACGTTTTTTTGTTTGGGTTCTCCCGTCCGAGTCTTCTCCCATTGCTCGAACTCCTTGTAAGTACGAAACGTCCACAGGGAGATAAGAGATCCGAACAAGATCAGACTAGCTATTGCAACGAACCAGGAAGCAACTGAGAAGAAAACTAACGATGAAAAGAGAGCGCGGATAATTACAAGATAAGCGATGCGATCTCGACGATGGCCAGAGAGCAACTCGATAACTAAATATGAGACGAATAACGAGAAACATGTAACTCAAACTAATAACAAAGTAGAAACAGCATACGAAATGTCAAAAAAGAAAGTAGAAGAAAAAAAATCACGTTAGGTTTTCAAAAATATCATCAGTACTCACTAATAAATTTCTACTTCCGAGTTGAAATAAAAGTATTCGTGATCTGCTCTAGTTCGAGGTTCTCCGTGTGTTCATTATATAGCTTTATTCCCTGTACCAAAAAAGATCTTTCAAACATAAATTGCCGACGTGCAGGGATATTTGGTACAAACTTAGTAATGGAACAGGTAATCAGATTTTATGGATTTGAGCAATTTGAAGACAAGTGATTCGATTTGTACCTTTTTCAGTTCCCTGATTTCGATAACTCCTAGTTTTTCAAAAACAGGAGCCACGTCTAGTGTTAGTCTCATGACAAAATGTATCGCATTTTCTCTTTGTACAATTCTTCGCTTTTTCAGGTCGCTTAAAGCAACAGCGGCGTATTCAAAGGTGGGACAAATTAGGGATTGCACGAGGTGTAGCCTAATACGTAGGGGGAAGTGTATGGAGTTGCGCACCGGGTTCTGGGTTATCTTTCCAGGAGTATGCCCATGCTACCAGGCGCGACCACGGGTTGTGGATAGTGGAACGGCCACGGCATTGTCCCCAGGGGCATGTCTGCGGCCAGCTGTGAATAAGGTCAGCATGCTGACTGAATAAGCAGCCGCGAACAATGTGCAAAACCCAAAAGGTCGCAGAAAAGATCCTGAACAAAGGGCTCAAGGGCAAGCGGATCTACATTTTCTCAGACAGCCAGGCCGCCTTAAAGGCCATCGCAGCCTATAGTTTTAGGTCTAAGCTCGCATGGGAAGCCCACCATGCGCTCAAGAAGCTCAGCGCCTGTAACAGGCTCTCCCTCATTTGGGTGCCGGCTCACAGGGGGCATGAGGGCAATGAAAAGGCTGACCGCCTCGCGAAAAGGGGTACAGAATCCCTACCCATCAGGCCTGAACCACACGTGGGTCTGACGAAAAGTCACCTGAACCGTCTGGTTGCTCGATGGGAGATACAGGAAAATGGCGCCCATTGGCATCGCCAGCCACGACTAAGACACGCGAAAAGGCTTGTCACGCCTTCCTGTCAAAGGGCGAAGGCGATGCTGACACTCTCTAGACAAGATCTGAGAGTACAGATAAGCTTCCTCACCGGACACTGCCCACTCAGATATCACCTCAACAAGATGGGCATCTCAGAGGCGGTGGAATTCAGACTCTGCGGCGAGGAGGACGAGACAGCAGAGCATATCCTATGTGAATGCCCTGCCTTGGCAGCAAAACCCTTTGAATACTTCGGTCAGGGGACCACTGAACCCCAAACCGTAGCGGACTCTGCGGTGAAGGGCATACTCAGCTTCCTAAGGGAGGCGGGTATGTATGACGCCTTTTACTAAGAAAGGGCCAGCGTCACAATAGGCCCATATGCGGCTGCAGTGACAAAGAGACTTGTCCCACACGCCCTCGGGTCAACAAAAAAAAAAAATAAATAAAAATGGAGTTGCGCATATTTATAACTAGCCTCTCCCAGGAGAGGATATTGAGCACGACAATGCCAAAATTCTTCGGCTCTGAGACGTAGTCTAAGTGGAGGTATTGTGGTGACAGAGAGAATGAACGGTTTATTTAATGACCAGGGAGAATTAGGTTCATTAGGCCCTCCCTTCCATTGGTCCAAGTAGTACAGCATTTCCTCAGATTTTTCGGCTCATAAATAAATTTCAATAATTTTCTCATAGAAATATAATCACAGTGTACTCGCAGACTCGCTTACAATATGCCGAATAACCGCTAATTAGTCGCATTCATGCAAAATAAATCATTTTCATTCCAAATAAATAAATAACACTCAATAACACACATCATTCATAACAGCTGGTTCCCAGGTGGGTGAAAAAGCCCAGCCAGCCTCGAGCTCACCCTCATCTCATGGACACGACATGCACAGCGTTGGACAGTGGAGGTCCTGAGACGGCCCCTAAAAATTAACAGAAAGGCAAAACAACTCATAGTTACGTATAAATCAATTTTTTTAAAGTAACCAATTCTGAACCATCTTGAAAAAATTAAATCACTGAGCCGCAGCCTATTCCTATCACTGCCTTCTCAAACTGGCAGGAGGCCACCCACTCACTCGCTGTCATTCATCCATCCATCTATCCACACTGAGGGGGAGAGAGAGAGACTGATCAACTGAAGCCCGGTTTCTGGTTGCCATGAAAGTAACGAATAAAATAAAAAATAATCTTCTAACATTATAACTAAACCTGTTTGTTATATACATGGGTTGCTCGAATCCAAAAAGACCTACCGTTTCGGCACAAGCAGAATTAGATGGGGTTTTGACCTCATCCCTTGTCAAACAGGGGAGTATCCTCGGCCCTTGCTTCTTCCTCTTGTATATAAATGACCTAACAAGCCAGTTCGAGGATTCAAACAACATTGTTCTGTTTGCTGACGACTTCACTTGCCAAGCATCAGGCTGTTCCCGTGAAGAAATGCTATATAACTGTCTGGCAAATGCTTTGGTTTTGAACAAAACTAAAACCCAGACCCTTGTAGTGGGTCTCAACAGAAGTTTAGACCAGGCAGTTAATTTCCTGGGTTTGACGGTGGATAACCGACTTTCTTGGAAGGGCCAAGTTGAGGCGTTGTCCCCTAAATTATCATCTTCTATTTTCATGCTCAGAAGGTTGAAGAGCGTCGTTTCTGATGAAGTCCTGCGTTCTGTTTATCATTGCTTTGCCAGCAGAGCAATTTATTGTATTGTTGCATGGGGAAACAGTAGTCATGCAATTGACATATTTTAACAACAAAAACGTGCCATCAGAATCTTGACTACTCTCTCACGGACTGAGAGTTGTAAGGGTTCGTTTGCTCGCCTTGGCGTTCATACATTGCCTAGTGCATATGTCTTGGCAGTTTTGAATCTGATTAAAGTAAACATATCGCTCCTTTGCCGGGGCTTCCGATGTTCAACGGCATGACACCCGATACCGTGGAAACCTAGTGATTCCTTTTACTCGCCTTAAGTATGCCCTACCCCAAAATATTCAACAGCTGCCTATTAAGTCTTTCACTAAGGTCATAAATGTTTATCTTATTAGAGCAGAGCTGTACTCGCTTGGAGAGTTTTTTGGGATTGTATGGGAGGTGTAGTGTCGCGGTTTCATTATGGGGTGTGTTTCTTTTTTGCTAATTGAGGTGCCGTGTCTCCACCATCTGTTCATATAACTTGCCTATGTGGTGTAATTATTGCCTGTTTCCCGACGTTTGTATTGTCTATTCTTAGGCCACTGCAAGTAAACAAATTCTTGATTCTTGATCAGAACGTCTACACTTAACGGTTCTCACTGGCCATACGGGAAGTCATTGTTTCCCTAAACACCTTCGTCCTCAAGCCCTTTTAGTTAACTATGGAAAGTACGCCTCCTTAGTCATTTCCAAGTGACCTGGACTTTCCCATATATCTTTGCCCACCCTTCAATTCTAGATTCCTCTCCACAACAGACAGCTCCTCCTAAACTCATTCATCTACGAATTCTCGCAAAAGTCAGTCGTTTCCAGTTCTCCCAACACACGCTAACCGGGTCTAATAGATCTCGCGATACAGTCGTCTCCCAATTCTACCAACAAGCACTCATCGACATCTAATTTGGATTTTGCCTTCCTTCCCCGTACAACCAGTTTCACGCCTTCAGAGCCCCGATTGTTCGTGTTTATTTACTCAAATCATCTCCTGTTCCAGTTCAACTGTTCTTTGTACATCTGAGTCTTCAAATCTTGTGATATCCCAACTCTTCAAAATACTGGTTCGTACTCCGAGGCGGACATGGAATCCTAAGGAACCATGGTCGCAGAGGTGAGCTTGACTTTTTCCCTCACCTTCAACCAGCCCAACCTCAGAAAGAGAAAGAGAGAGAGAGAGAGAGAGAGAGAGAGAGAGAGAGAGAGAGAGAGAGAGAGAGAGAGAATAGTAAGATAAGCAGAACAGAGAGAGAAAGGAGACAGACAGTCAGCAGTCCAGTCCGACAGAACACGAAGAGAAAGAGAGAGGGTGTTGTGGGAAAGGGGAAGGGGTTTGAACGTCCAAATTCCGTTGGTATCGTCGCGGATCTCCGATTAAACCAGGATTTAGGGAAGTAATTGGCTCCCAGGAGGACGCGAGGCATCATCGATGAAGCTGTGAACTACATAACGTCATAATAAATCGCCAAGCGCGTTTTATCCTCTTACGAATTTCCCCCTCCATCCTTTACCGCCGTTTCCCACCATTTCCTGCGCTTCTGTAGTTTGCAAAGCCCCATCACTGCATTCGTGTTCAAGTGTAGGGATTGGAATTTGCGAGAGCAGACGCGGTCCCGAGACGAGAGTTGTCTACTGTTAACTAATGCATTTAAGACCCCCGGGCTACACCCAGAATCCATCCAGGGCTTTTTCCATCTCCCGCCCCCTTCACCAACACATTCACCCCTCACCCCTTCTCCAGCCACCGCGACCCACGCCTTTCCGCTCACCCTCACCACTCTCATTCACTCTCACTCACTCTCTCTCACTCCCTCACAGACCGTCGTTCCATCGAGCAGCTATCGAACGCCTCCAACTCTCTCTAATTAATGAATAAATAAAATTCTAACGTGATTAAACATTTATTGCCTTTTCAATCCTCGAACGAGGGAGATAAACTCCGCTCCACCAACTTTTGCCTTTTTATTCACCCGCTGTTTACACTAATTAAATAATGAAACCTGTTTTCTGCCAGGACGCAACTACTGCTCGACTCGACTCCTCTCACGTCGCAGTGGCAGGTGGCGGTGGAAGTGCGGAGGGAGCACGCGAAATTAACTTTGGTTTTGACAAAGTTGGGAGTACTCAGCTTCAAAAACCTGCTTCGGACTTTTGCGTCCAATTACAACGAAATTTCGCGCGGAAGTTCTTACTTCGTAACGACATGCCTTTTCCCATTTTTTCGTCCCCCTCAACTTCCTCCTCTTGACGCCCAACTCGCCTAATGAGCGAGGAGTTCGAAGTGGCAGAACGCGAAGAAGTTGCTGCAACTTTCTTCAATTTAGAGCACGATGGCCAACGGACCAAAGGAGTTAGTAAAAGGAGCCCTGACGAACGTTTTTGGTTCCATATACTAACCCTCTGTAAGTAGTAAACAAAACATCCACGTTCTTGCATCGGCTGACATAAGAGAGCACATTCATGTTGTGGGAATGGGCTTCTAATGGGACCTTTTTCTTGATATTTACCACTACTCGCCCAATGGTGAACAGCTCGTACGTTCCGGCACTGTTTTCCTCGATAACCAACTCTCCCCGCGGTATGCGTGCCCTCGACTGCTTGAAGCGCAACGTGAGGGAAAACCCTTGGTCTCAGATCACAGGCACCAGTGCTGCAGCAAGAATGGTAGCCAAGGCGGCAGTTATCTGCACTAACCCTACTGAACAACCAGCACTTGGCTGCTGGGCTCATTCGAGGCGGTGACTTTGAACTGGTTGTCATATCATTTTACTGGTGGTTCGGTGCTCCAGTGGCTGACAGCCTTCAACCGTTGGAACGGACTCTAACCAGACTATCAGGACGATGCTGCAAAGTTTATGCTGACGCAAACTATGTGGATCCCCGACCACACCAAGGTAGGCTAGGTGTATATACAGCTGCTCACCAAGTGCAATCAAATAGTCTTCAACGCCTTCAGTGCCTAGATGTTACTAGTGTACCTCACGTCCTACTGTTGGCGAGTCATATCAGGAGCAACAAACAGAAATCACCTGCTAACTTAATTTGCCATTGCAGACGAACACATTCTCTACAGAGCGACGTGTGAAAAACGATTCCTCATGAGGCTGGCTGGCCTCAATTTTCTGGGATCCTGGAAGATCAACTGCGTGCTATTGACACCGACCTAATTGTGTGAGCTGCCTCACCTGAAAGGTGAACAGCAACGCACAACAGCACTGTACTCTGCTGGGGTTTCTGTACTTGGGCAACAAAAGCACAGGCACCATCAAAATTCCCTGATGAACTTAATCCACCCAAGTGGAGGGTTAATAGCGCCAGAAGGATATACCAGCAGATTCGTGACCTTAATGCCAGAGCCACACTTCGAGCTGCCTTCATCAAAGAGGCCTTCCACCGCGCCTTCAAACGACCTAAACGACAAGACTGGTGGAATTTTGTGGAACTGGAGAGCTTTGAGAACCACTGGGGCAAGCATTACATCCTTCCTAAGTAGAGCAGGTATTAGCTACAATGGAAAGTGACTCAGGCTGGGATATAGCATCCAAGGTTGGCTGGCAGTAGCTCTAGGTACAGAAGCCCAGAGGGAGTCAAGAGAGCTGCTCATAGACCCTCTGAACGAGCCAGACATTTCATTGTGGACAACAGACGACCTCAACAGGATCTTTGCGATTTCAAAGCCCAACGAATTTCCTCGGCCGCATAAGACAGGAAGTAGTATTCTAAGGAAGGCAGAAGAGGCCTTACTTCTTTTCTAATGTGGTGAGGGATGGGGGCAAGCCAAATCCTCAGAATCCATGGGTGAATAAGCCATTGGTGCCAGGAAAACGCCTCTTGGAAATTCATGCACCGGGGACTACTGCTCATTCAAATCCTTAGGCTGCTCAATCCGTAGCTAACTAAACTGAAATGGCGCCACTGTAGGCTTCTGCCCGGATCCATACAGACAGTGCAGTCAGGCAGTTTCACTAGCCATGAGGCCAAGATGTTGGCTTTGGGGGGCTGCAGTTTCAACAGAAAGCTCTCTATGTCTAGTAGAGTGTTGGCAGGAGAGGGTTAAAGGCTGCAGGGCCAGATACCCTCGAAGAGGACTGGTCCGAGGACTGATTTCTGATGCCCCTCCCTCGATAGTTCCAGGTAGTTACTACGGGAGAGGTTCCAGGAGAAGACTATTGACAGTTCATGCACTCGACGAAACCCTTCACGCCATTTTTCACTCTCAGCCGCCATTTTTCCGTTTATTCGCTTTACAATACCCTCCTTCCCTCTCCACAACCGCTATACAGTTCACAACGAACCTCCTACCACCACCCTTCCTCACCATCCACTACCTCCCTCGACGGGTCCTTTTATTTCTTGGACAATTTCGACCTTCGCTCCGGTGCCAAGGCAGTAAATTGAGGTTCCTTTCAAAAGTTCCTGGAACCGAAATGAAGGCAGAAATGGGGCGACTTGGGAAATGAGATTTCCTTCGCAGGAACGTGTTATTAGAGCGAACTAGAAATTAGGCGATGAAAAGGGCGGTTGATTGGTCGGGCTTATTCATTTTATCTTGGCCTTAATGCTTTGGGGATCCCTTGTTGAAGGCAAAGCACCAAGAGAAGAGCCCTAATTTCTGCTCTATATTCCGCCCCGAGTCATTAACAATTCAATACCCTTTCATAAAGTGATTTCGCAATTTTTGGGAAGAGCAAAAGGAAGGGGCCTCAACGAAACTGAAATGGGGTGTGCCGCGGCGGATGGAGGAAAAGAGGTAGTGGCAATGGTGTGTGTGGTTGGAGAGGGGGGTATGGGGTTTGGAGAAGGTGGGTCGGAAGGGATTGTGTGGGGTGGAGTTGAGAAGATGAGGGATTCGAAAGGGGATTCTGCGGAGCGCTAGTAAAAAGAGGCGAGTCGAGCCGAGCCTGCTTCAAGATGGCCCCCGCCTCACCGCTGAACCTGAAAGGAAGATTGATGGCCTCGTTTGGGCTGCTTTTCCCCTGACAAGACAATTAGTAATTGCGAGACGCCATCAATTCTCTTCTCTTCTCCTCTTCTGGCCATACACTCTCGTTGGAGGTGCGCAGAAGAGGATCCACAAGAAACGCGCCACCGAAGGAGAAGAATTAAGATTGAACAACGATCTGTTAGACAACGTCCGATTTTGGTTGTTTCAACGGCCAACGAGATACATAATACAACACATAATGGAACATGCATCGCGTAGCTATGACATAAAAGGTGAAGGTCACTTGGGGAGGCCGTCTCGTTTCAACTATGCAAGAGTGACTGGCGCAAATCGCCATGTTGAATCCCTCGGCGATGGTGCCCTTGTCCTTGGTGATTTCTCCCTTCAAGAAATTTAAGTTAGGGCTTGACTTGGCCTTGCTTTTTATTGAACGTCTCCTGCTGGGTCTGCCTCTCATGTCACCATGAATAGTGCGTGTTGAGGCACTATTCCAGACCCATTTAGCACATTGTATTAGGTCGTCTCTCACGCCTCTCGGTGACGGCAGTTATTTTTTCTTGTCCTCTTCACCCTCACAATAACGGTTGCAGTCCTTGTGGATTTCAGTGCTGCGTTTGACCTGTTAAGAAGGAATATAACGCTGGCAATTCTCGGGTCGGTCGGGGTGTCGGGAAGCACATTAGGATGGTTCAACTCATACTTGTCCGGGAGATTTTTAGCGGTAAAGGGAAACGGCGGTTTGCTGTCAGCATGGACGTGGGAATCCCACAGTAATCAGTTTTGACGGCTCTGCTCTACACGACATCGCTAGAGGGAACGTTCTCAGAGGGCACTTCGCACATGGCATATGCGGACGACCTGCAGTTTTACAGGTTCTGCAAAGTAAGCGACATAAGGGAGACAGTGAGCCTTTTGTCTAGAGACCTAGCGAGTGTGGTTAGTTGGTGTAATAGGCATGGAATGAAAATTAATGCGAAACTAAACTGAAGCAATGATCACTGTACCCTAAGATCCTAAATAAAGTGGACATGACAGCCGTGCCTAAAGTGATGTTGGAAGATTCGCCCCTGGAATATGTCCGATCCACAAAGCTCCTTGGCATCCTCGTTGGAGGCGCATTGTCCTGGGATGAAGAAGTTGCGGCCACTTAAAGTCGCGCATTCAGGGCAATATACCAGTTACGTCGCTTAGCTCAACTCATGTGCGCCTTCAGCTCGTTCAGAGTCTTGTGATGCCCTATTTTGACTACGCAGCCATCCGCGGTTTGAAGAGTGGCGAGCTTGATCGACTACAGAAGGCTGAGAACGCGGCTCTACGGTTTATTTTGTGACTGCGCCTGGACGAGCACGTTACACCCGGTTAATTAAGCGGTTAGGATGCCTGAATTATAAGCGGTTAGGATGCCTGAAGATTAAAGAACGTAACAAGCTACATATCGCCTGTCTGGTGTTCAAGGTATTGAAACATCGTAGACCAGCAATATCCACAGCAATCGTTCGAGTTTCTCTCACAGCGCGATACTGGGAGCAAGAACAGCGTTCTTCGAATTCCTGCCCATCGGACGAATATGTTGGCAAGATCATTCGTAGTCCAAGGGACAAAATTACACGATGAGCATATACAGAGCTGCTTCAAAAGTGTGGTAGGATAGAAGTGGAAGTCAGCGCGTGTTGTCACTCTTCAAAAGGGAGGCGACCGCAATCAGTCAGACCCGCGATCATGGAGACCACTCAGCCTTCTTTCCATATTAGGCAAAACACTAGAAATCTTGATGTTGCAGTCCCTCGAAGGAGTCTTTGGCCGCAACCTCACAGGCAGGCAATACGGGTGTACCAAAGGAAGGTCCACGCAGGATGTCATTGTCGAGATTCGGCCTGTTTCCCTGCTGGCACCGGCTAAGTACGTCGTAGCAGTTCTGATTGACATCAGAGGAGCGTTTGACAACCTTTGGTGGCCAGTGCTCCTTAATGAGCTCAAAGGTAGGGGAATCCGCTGCAACCTGTACTCGCTCGTCAGAAGTTACCTGACAGACAGAACTGCTACGATCGAAAGCAGGCATGTCTCCGTCCGGAGAAAGATTGAGAAGGGGTGCCTACAGGGCTCGGTCCTAGGACCAGCACTCTGGAATGCCTTCTTCGAAGGTCTTCTCAGGAGACTCATGGAGACTGACTGCGAGCCGTACGCCTATGTGGATGACTTGATTGTTCTGATCTTTGCAGAGTCAGTCCGCCAAATTGAAGAAAAAACCCACCACGTGCTCCGCACCGTCACCCAATGGTGCGAGCATGTCAAGATGCAGGTGGCTGAGGAAAAAACCCAGCTAATTCTCTTGAAAGGGAAAGTGAATAATCCACCCACAATACGCTTTGGCGGCCACAGGCTCCTTCTTGAAAAGCACGTCAAGTATTTAGGAGTGAATATAGGTGAGAGGTGGGGCTTCTACCAACACCTCCAGTCCCTTAAAGGCACTACCATTGCAAGGTTTGCCTCACTGCGTGACATTACTAAGGCCACTTGGGGTGTGTGTTACCACGATACTATCCTCATGTATAAGGCCATCTATCTAAGTGTGATTGGCTACTGCCCCGTTGTCTGGGGTAGCAAACTAACAGTCAATCAAAAGAGAGGATTGGCCCAATGCCTGCAAGACTGTATCAACAGAAGCACTCCAGGTGATCACTGGTCAGTTACCAGTTGATTTGGCTGTTGAGTGCATGGTTGACAAGTGGAGAGTGAAACGGGAGCTTGTCCCGCTTTGGGCTGAACTCTGTGCGGATCTCACCACAGAACAGAAACTTGCAGCCATCGATGAATGGGCTCTACAGAAATGGCAAGCGAGATGGGAATCCTCGTCAAAGGGACGTGATACGTATGAGTTCTTCCCCAACATCCGTGAACGTCTTTCAAGAAAATGGGTTGAGCCAGACCACTAGACGAGCCAGCTCCTCACGGGAAATGGTGACTTCATGGTGACTCCACTTCTTTTCTCTGAAAGACTCTCCATTATGCACGTCTAGCGCCTCCAGTGCGGAGGAAACAAGAAACCATGTGCTGCTCCACTGTAGTTTCTACAACAGTGAGCGATGGTTGTTGGGAGGGCAAACGAACTTAGTAGTTTTGACTGCTACAAAGCAAGCCTATAACCATTTTGCAAGAAGGTTCGCGAAGAAGGTGATGGCTAAGAAACGTGGTCATAGTTGATCTGTCCTTTTGAAACTTGCCACCCAAGTAAATAGTTAGATCAGGTAGGAAACCAGATTAAGAACTCCTCCAAGATGGTACGGGATTCCTCAGGTGGTCACCTCCGCGCGGTCACACACAGGCAACAGCTCTCTACCGGGAGACTGGCTAACGACCGAATGCCTGCCGTACCTCCACAGGTCTGAGTTCGGTGGATGCTGCAGGGGCCGGCCTCTTCCATATTAGCGAAACCGCAACAACACGTCGAGGGTTTAGGTACAGTCATCAAATAAGGAAACAGACCTGTGTCAGTAAGTGTTTATGTATGGACGAGTGTGTTAGTGAATAGGGTATGAATGTAATTTATTTGGTGTGAATGAGACGTACATATAAATAACATAATGAGTTACGACGAATGTTGGAGGAAATGTAACTGTGTGATGTAGCCAGTGAGAATGAGGAGAGAGGGCCACATGGCCCTAATTCTACCTGGTCGATAAATAAATTCATCCATTCATTCACAAGAATCTCGCCCAGTCCAGCTATTCCCATACATCCTCCCTTACTGCCTAGCAGTTTGGGAGGTTCAGGAGTGGCAACTCAGCTTCATCTTCTTCTAGCACAGCACTGCCAGGGCAGATCGAGCTCTGCACCGTGATATCCCACATAGTGCGGATGAACACTTCTTAGCGTGGGTTGGACAACTATTTCCTCTACGCTAGGCTGTCTACATTCGGAACGAGCGGATGGCAAGGCAAGACACATCCATGCATGCGATCTTTGATTTTAGGCCCAATGTAAGTTTTTTCCCCGTATTCTACGAAGTTAGCAATTCGAATATTGTCCGGAACTTCGTCGGTCACGTCCAAAAATACCACGAGAATAATACCATACTTTGGCGTCAAGTATGGTAGGCCGAAAGAGTGTTGTCCATTCGGAGTGTTGCTGATATAATCGTTCCCAAGTCCAGGCCTGCGAACGTTTCTGAACGAAGTTTGGCCCACGTGAAAATGGCAACATAATATTTCGACGTTCGGGAAGACCAATTGTACTGACGACTGACGAGTGAACTGCCCTTTCAAAGTAAAGAATGACCACTTTTGGAGAAAAGCGCACAGCACAAAAACGAAACGAAATGCGAGTTGAAAGTACACTCCGTTAACAAAAGCGTGCAGCGCGACAACAACTGGACACGGTCGGCGATACTCGTGATCGCGAAATTTTATTTTTAGTTGTCAGTGCGATAAGAATATATTGCCCATCGACATGAGCAAAGCTTTCCTCGTTGCTGGTGACAATGTCGTCAGTCTGTGCTTGATTTAGAGCGTCTTGCCTAAGTAAAAGACTTTGTTTTTTCATGGTCAATTGCGCACCTGATACTGACCGCGTGCCGTGGATGAAGAGCGTGATCGATGGGTGTTAGTTCTCTCATGAAGATTTTCCGTCCTCTCAACCGAGCGTTATCACCAGAGTCGCTCCAAAACTTGCGTTATTATTTGAGAACTGCCACCATCATGGAACTAACACTTTTTGAGTACAACGCCACGAAAGCGCCTGACTCCCCGCCAAAAGTTCGCGCTTTCGATCGTTCCTCGACGGATTAGCGCTTTCATACTCCTTCGAGGGTTTTTGTCAACAGGGAGTCAGTTGGCCGGAGAACCTCAATCGTCGTTTCGAAATCTGCCTTTCGAAAGCCGAATATTCGAAGCGAAGCGAGTCCGCTAAACTTGTTAGGAAAAATATTGCTTGGAATCAAGTCCAAAATGGGTTTTCTCCGTAATCGAATCAGAGCCGACGCCTTATTCCGCCAAAAAGGGAGAAGCCCCGGAAAACAAAGTTTGAGCTGCCGTTAGAACCTCAGCCGCGATTTCAATTCTCTTCCCTTCGCCGATATCCCTGTTTTTTCTTGTTTCGTTTTAGAAGCCATTCGGTTCCACAATGGGAATTGCCGAATTGCGTTTCCAAGCGTCGAGGAAAAGTTACAGACTCTAGAGTTCGTCCTGGCGCTGATGGGGAACGTTAGCTTAACGAGGGTCCCTGGTGATTAGGGTAATTTTCAAACAACGTTTGATCAGTTTATTTCATAGAGCCCACGGCTCGAACGAACGTTTCGTTCCACGAACCATCATCAACGACTAGAGATGTCACTTGAGCCCACAAATATGGGCGTAACACCTTCAACTGAACTACGTAGTGACAACTTGATCGAGATGAACACTACCGTTACGATTCTCCATTTGGGGGTGCCTGGAGGAGTACCAACTGGGGTGCCCCCACCTCCCTAGGACCCAGCAGGTTAAAAATAAAACTTGGGATGGGCGAATTACCCTCCAGCGACCCCAAGACCACTAGGATGTCCGCTGGGAAAGCACATTTTTCAGCTGTTCAGACCTTACCCTGGGAAGCAGCTACTTGTTGTGGCCCTAACCGATAATGCACAAAGTGGTTCAAACCGCCCTTAAGGCCAGAATGGTTGCTGGCCCGCCTCATCTTTCGATGGCACTCACGGCTTTTTGGTTTATTATTCATTCTGAATAATAATCCTATGTTTTCGGTCACGAACAATTTTTTACAACCCCCCCTCAAAATTTGATACTTTACGTTTCAAGACATGGAGATTCCAAATTTTCAATGTCCATCCGCCGTCCGCCGTCCCCTGTCCCCCGTCTGCCATCCGCCGTCTGCGCCGTTTTGTGCCTTTAACGTGGTCTAAAAAATTCGTCCTTTTTGCACAAAAATCCGATTTGGTATCTAGTTGTGCCCGCCATCTCAGCAATCCGATCGGACGAAGCCCATGGTTGTTATGGGCAAAAAACGGTTAAAAAAATTAACGAAACGCAGTACAACGCGGGAACTACAGCGGAAGTCAACGTTTCGTCGTTTGTACTCCCTCCCTCCGCGTCCGTCTCATTAAAAAACCACCCGCGCTCACTCACCTCCCAACAACGCCGCCACTCAACTCCCCTTTCGACTCACAACAGGGTCGCTCGAAGCGCCCCCGTTCCAATTTCTTCGACCCGACGGGGCAAAATCATCAGACGTTTAGTTTCCGTAGTTCCAGTGTAGCCAGGTCTTGTTTCGTATGGTTTACTAGTATTCGATGCTGAATTGAATGGGATGGGTCTCTGAGCAGTAATACTAGGTCAAGCTGTTCATGAGAATAATAAACCTTTGTGTAATAATTTGCAGGGTTCTTTATCCTAGAACAAGTCAGTTTACGTCTGCGTTCTGAGTTCAGAAGCTTCTCCCAAGCTTCCACCCACAACTCAGGAACTCATTTTCCGGGCATCTGGTATACAGTGGTGGAGCATAATAATGAGTGGGAGAATCGTAATAAAAAGATCACACATAATAAGAAGGAATACCCCGCCATGAACAAGAAACAAAAAGCAGACGAAGAACAAGATGTTACCATCAACCACTGGTGGTGATGGCCAGGGGTGCCTGTTCTAACTTAGACAGGGCTGCAGCCCTTAACGTCACCGTGGCATGTGTTTTTTAAATTATTTTTGAGATTATTTGTTAATACGCATACTGCATATGGTAATAATAGAGCGTCTCATCCGTGTCGCCGAGCTTGTATCAATGGAAACCCTGAGTTGCTGTTTCAGGATGTACCTCGACACACGCGACTTCAGTCTTTTCCTACGCTCTCGTAAAAGCGAAATGTCTATGATTGATGCAGCAAGTTTTCTAAAAACGCGAAATAGTGGTATGTCGGGCAGGAAGCCACCACTGACTGCTAATTTAAAAGTGGAACATCGGCTTCGCGATAACAACGGAATGTGCACCACAATTGTACTAACCTCGAAACAGTTCTTGATGAATTGGCGAGGACTGGGGAAGAACGTTCCACAAACGATCGGGCAGTGGTCGAAGACGAGCATCGGAGCTTTACACAAATTGCACACAACCCTCGACATTTCAAGGCGCATCTTCCGTAGGGGTTAGACAAGTATACAGCAGAAGACGAAGAAAGGAAGGCAAAAAAAAATATCTGGTGCGTTGCAACACACAACTTTCCTTAGCTCTACGTCAATTCACTTTGTACATGGCTAATTCTATTTAATCAATTCATTTATCACTCAATTAATTTGAACTTGGTCAAACAACGCTTTACGGCAGCAGGAAGCGGTAGCGCGTACAGTTCCGGAATTTATTGTGCTGCTCGTACTCATTGCAGGACCATTATTGAGCAATTGGTACACAGGGAATTAATGGGGCTGTAAACACAAATTTTTTTAAGGAAGATATTAATTACTGTTGCAGAGTTATTGGGTAAAAACTTTGAGAACTGGTAGTAAGCGAAACGGGGGTAGTTGACACTCAGGAATTTCTGGAGTGAGCCCCATGGATCTCATGAGCGTTTTTAAACACTCACCCTTTAGGTATTGGATTGGACTACAATACCAATTTTTACTTTCCTTGTTTTTAACATTCTACAAGAATTCCAGCGGAGTTTATAAGAAAAAAACTGCGCGAAAAACGCTTTTGGTCGAAAATTTTGATAATTTATTGTGCTGCTCTCGTCATTTTCCCACGAATGAGAATTTTACAGTATCATTGCCTTATTGAGAGCTATCAATATAAAAAATGTAATTAAAATCGTTAGAGCCGTTTTTGAGAAAAAAATTTGGTGTTTTGATCACTATGATGACTATAGTTAACTTTCGGTGGATTTTGCCCATACCCTCATCATTGCGTCCCATGGTAACCTGTAGGCTAGACATCAAGTTTCAGCTGATTTGGTACGATGGTTTTCTCTAAAAACTGCGCTAAAATCGATTTCGTCGAAAGTTTTGGTAATTTATTGTGCTGCTCTCGTCATTTTTCCACAAATGGGAATTTTATGGTATAATTATCATATCAAGAGCTACCAATATAAAAAATTTAATCAAAATCGTTAGAGCCGTTTTTGAGAAAAAAAATATTTGGTGTTTTGATCACTATGATAACTATAGTTAACTTTCGGTGGATTTTGTTCAAACCCTTATTTTGGCGTTCCATGGTGACTTTCGAGCGAGATATGAAGTTTGAGCTGATTTGGTACGGTGGTTTTCTCTAAAAATCGTTCACAGACACACAGACCATTTTCCCAAATAGTGTTTTTCGGACTCAGGGGGGTCTGAAACGTAAAGATCTGAAGAGAACTCAAAATTTTTTTTTCAGCCGATTACATAACTTTCCTTTCTACTTCGTAGAGCAAGGAAAGTAAAAATAAAAATATCTGGTGCGTAGCAACACACAACTTTCCGCCACCCGTTTAAGTTCGAACACCACCTACATATGCGGGCGGTATATCTTCGTTCAACGCATTTTTACAGGAACATTTATGGAGAACAAAATGTAGGGACTAGTTAGCTGAGAGTACTGCAAAAGTTTGATCGAAATCGTTAGAGCCGTTTTTGAGAAAATTGGAATACCGATAAATAAATATTCGACAAATCTCCTTTTCCGAGTTAACATGGCTTACATCTCCGTTCAACATATATATACAGAAATAATTATGGAGCACGAAATGTTGGTATGGGTGACGTAAAGACACTTCATTAGAATTTATCACATCTGGTGAAAAAGTTACCCTGGAATTTACGGAAATGTTAGAAAAAACGTTATTTTTGACACATTTTGATTTTTATCTCTGTTCAATGGACCGTCACAGGAACATTTATTCAGAACAATATGTAGGTATTAACTATTTGAAAATATCCTGTGAGTTTGGTGAAAATCGCTGAAGCCGTTTTGCCAAAAAGCGTAAAAAACCTATTTTTGCTTCAGGGGCCCATATCTCCGTTCACCGTATTTTCATGGAGATATGTATAGAGAATAAAAGTTAGGTATTGATATGGAGAAGAAAATTTGAAAGTTTAATTGAAATCGTTAGAGCCGTTTTCGAGAAAAATGCGAAAAACCCTAGTTTTTGGTACATTTTCGTCCCCCCCCCCCATCGTGCCGAAATCGTCCATAACCTTATTTTGGTGTCTACAAAAAATAACGAACAAAACAAAAAAAGAACCAGCTCAATCGGATCAGCCGTTCTCCCGCAAATCGAACTACAGACACACACACATACACACACACACACGGACCACGCGCCGAAATTAGGTTTTTTAGACTCAGTAGGGTCTGAAACGTAAAGATCTGAAGAAAACCCAAATTTTTTTTTTGGGCCGATTACTATACTTTCCTTCCCTTCGGGTAGCGGAAAGTAATAAAATAAATCAGAAAAAGGACTTCGGCACTTCCCCATGGTGCAGTTTAGGAATGTGCTTGCCTAGGATCTTCTTTTGCCTGGCTGCATTAGGCGGCGGTGGAAGTATCGTCCAGTGGAAATATCAGAAGTGAGGCTTACCTCTCTGTCTCTTTGAATCTTGTCACCCAAGTAAATAGTTAGATAAGGTGGGGAAATCAGAATAATAGCAACCCCCACCACAACGCAGGTAGTGCAGCATTCCCCAAGATACCTCTCCACCGGTTGTCCAGGTTTGGTGGACAGTCCTCATATAAGGAAATAGACGTGTTACAAGAGGCTGGGATCTTAACGTTGTGAATGCTTGCCGTCGTGCCTGTGGTAATCACTATGAATCGCTTAATCATGTGGTCCAGTTGTGTCCTCATGGAGGCCGCTTCAAACGTCATGACGCAGCCTGCAAGCAGGTTGCTGGTGCGTTGTCATTTTGGAAGTGGAGAGGGGGTACTACCGTGTTGTCTCTGGAGAAGGATTGAGGCTTGACATTGCTGCCTTTGGTCCCGACCAGTCTGCAGTGATTCTGAATGCCGAAGGTAGTGTCTGACAGCTGGGTTCTTGCGCTAACTTGGCAAGCCAAAAGGCACAAATATGACAGGACGGATCTTCGTATAGCGATGTCGGAAGCTCGTGGAGTGGTGGCAGGTAACATCAGGGATGACTGTGTCCTGGTGCAATGGAAATCCTGAGAAAATGCGTCGGCTGGGGGTGTCAGCAGGCGTTTCCCGACCTCCTACACCCCTCACAAACTGCACTTCCCCAGTTTAACACCCTCAGTTATCTCCCTCATCGTACGTCTGCCTATCGAAGTTCCTTCCTACGATTGTCGCCCGCTCCGTTACGCACTCTGAAGAGAACTCAATTTCATTTCCTCTTTCGCAAACCTCGTTGGAAGTAATAATAGTGATCAAAACACCAAATTTCGCTTTTGCTCAAAACAGCTCTTACCATCTTGATTAACTTTTGGGTATGGACGGATCCAAATAACACGCCATAGTTCTCGTTGAAAACGAACTTTTGCGCAGTTCTTTCTCGATAAATCCAAAACACGACCCCTCCCCGAAAAATCAGGTTGCCAGTATCATAAACCGCGTATTTACCATAACGGTCGTTTCATAAGTAGGAGTGCCTCAATAAATTCCGTAACCTTTATCGCCAACAGTTTCTAAATAAAATATTGGGCTACATTCTACCAAGCTGATATTAACTGAAAGGAAAACCAGCCTGATTAGTTGCTACAGACATAAAAATTGTTGAATGCTCGTGGGGCTGATGAAAGTGCGTTGATTCCGAGGCTCTTGACTAGCCCTTAGGGGTCGGCCCTGCCTCTCAATTCGCTCTCGTGAAGCTAAGAGAAGTGATTATCGTCGGCTCGATGTCGCTCGTTGGGGACATTGTCCCAGGTTTAATGGCCAGTAAGCGCCTCTTGGTCCGCTACAAGTGCAAAGACCTTTAGCGATTGAACACAAAAGAACAATGCGCCGTGAATGTCAGTCCTTCACCTTTACAAGTGGAGGTGAGGAGCTCTTGACGGCACATCTTAGCTCCAACGACGAGTGCACTGCACGGTAAGCACAATTCGATTGGAAGAAGTGAGGCGAGGCACCCACCTTGCTCACACTTTCGAGAACTTGAGATCTTCCCTAATGATTCGGTGTACTGAAGAACGAGTCAATTGATGTTTGTTGTGCACTTAGACTTCGACAATATCACTTAGAGTAAAGCGCGCATCTTCCTCCAAAAGCTTGCGAACTGCAGAAACTGCGTCCTCTCCACGAGAAGTGGAAGGGCGCCCACTTCGCTGTTCATCGTGCACACTTTCCCGCCCTTCCAGGAAACTTCTCTTCCACTTACGGACCATTTCGATGCTCATGACCCCTTCTCCATACGCTGAAGAGAGTCTGCGGTGAATTTCGGGCACAGAAACATTCTCAATAACTAAAAAACGGATCACCGAACGGATTTCACAACTTGACGGGTTTTTCAATGTAGCAGCCATGTTTATACTGGTGCTGATAAGCCGCAACAAGTGATAGCAACATTAGAAAAATTCAGTGTTGCCACCAGATGTACAGATGTAACACGAATTATCCCCGTTGGAATTTTTTCCCTTCGGCATTTTCCCACGGATTTACAAATGATCGGAACTTACTTTTGGGACGTCCCTCGTATTAGCTGAAGGCCCTCAATTTCTCGGACACTGGCCGCTGCAACGACACCCACAAAGGCCTCAAATGTGGCCTGAGGCAAAATATGTAGGTTTCAGTTGAGTGACACATCACACAACTCTATTTGACGCACGGTATACTCCTTCTCGTTGGGAAGGACTCGGAACTAGACCCCCCCATTACACCATGCTGCAAATCACGAAGTGAGGTTTCCTAAAACTGCTATGACGGTTTTTGAACTTTTTTTTGCAACAAACTGATACTTTCTTGCACGTAAAATTACATTATAGTGTTTTTGCGTTCATCTGAAACGTGAGTTAACTGCTCGATACGTCCCAGACAAGGATTTAATATTTGTAACAAGGCGAGCAATTCAATTGAATACGATAACACGTAATGTACAATAGTTCCCGTAGGTTCACTCGGATGGACGAAGTAGAGGCGTGATGCGCAAAATAATGAATAATTTTGAGAATCGATCGCTGTAGAACATTCAGTTTCTCCAGGTATGCCTCCAGTGCGCCGCCCCATACAATGATGCCATATTGGAGAATCGACTGAACGAGAGCCAGGTAAATAATTTTAAGAGTCCGAATGTCCATCACACCGCGAATCCGAAAGAATATCCTAGTGAATTTTTTAAGTTTGTTGTAGAGGAAGTCAGTGTGCGGTTGCCAGCTCAACTCTTCATCCATGATGATACCCAGGTACTTGTGCTGGCTCACTCGTTCTACAGGCATACACAAGCAGGACCCATTGCATCTCTGCCCGTCGTCATGAATAGTGATTCTCATTCCCGAGAGAGATTCCTTATTTTTTTATGCTGGACACAACCATGTACTTCGTTTTGCTCGTGTTAAGGGTTAGCATGTTGTCGTTGTACCATTCATTAATTTGATTTAAGATGCACTCCGCTCGCTCAAACAACTCACTCCACTCTGACCCCGACACAAGAACGACCGCATCACCCGCAAAGAGATCGACACTCGCAGGTATCTTCAACTTCAGAACCTGGTCGACCTGGAGCAAAAAGAGTAGGGGGCCCAAGGTGGAACCCTGGATCACGCCATAATTATTGGCGCTGCTTGAACTGCTGTCTCCATCCACTGCCACCACTTGTCTTCTGTCTGAAAGGAAACTGACAAACCAGTTGAGCTCGACTGCCTCTACCCCAACTTTGCGCAGATTTCCGATCAGCATTTCCCGGTCGATGGAATCAAACGCTTTTGCTAAATCCAAGAATGCAACTATGGCATTTTTACCGTTCGCTCTTACCTCATGTAGCTCAGTTGTCAAGTGATAAAGAGCATCCTCCACTCCTCTACCCAGCCTGAATCCAAACTGGTTGCCATCCAGGAGACCGTAGTTTTCTAGGTGCCGTGAGAGCCATTTTTTCACCCACTTCTCCAATATTTTGGAGAAAGCACACAGCATTGAGATGGGCCTGAAGTTGCCCGGGTCCGTCTTGTCTCCTCCTTTATAGAGGGGTATGACTTTTGCGGTCTTGTAAGCATCAGGATAGACTCCACTCTTCAAACTCAGGTTACAGACCCCAACAGCTTTTCGACTCAGCGCAAGTATTGAGCATTAAGCAACTCCTTGCAAAAAACATTCTTCTTCTCTACCACAAACATCCGCATCTAATCGTCCCGCAGCCCCATGGATATGAAACCAGATTTCAAGTACTTGGCAACGTAGTCAACCCCAAACTCCGTATTATTATCCGCTCTACATGATGAATCTCCTCCACAAACAATTACCACCAGAAATGAGAGATCCATCGAAATATAAACGTTGCCTGTATAAAAAGAAAATTTTGTCTTGGCTGATCGTGAGTGGTCCTGAGGTTATTTTGAGTTTTTTTAGAAGTGTGTACACTCAGTGATACCTGGTGCAGCTTCGGCTGATATTCCTTATCAATTTCATTATTTTGTCATACCGACCATGTTATTGTGCTGACTGACTCCTATCAAAGGCAAGCGGTTCATCGTGGTCTTGCGGTAAGACGGTCGATTCATAATTCTCGACGTCAGTTGAGGGTTGTGGATCGAATCCCCGGCGCGATTGCCGTAATTTTTGCCTTAGTCAGCAGCTCTTCAAAAGCATCTCCAAACCTCTTCGTCACAAATGGCGCCCAACTAGTGGTCGAATTTCTTCTTTCCAAGAAAAAGAAGAGGCCCCGAGAGAAAAATTAAAAAATTAAGAGAGAAAAATAATGAGACGAGTTCTCGGGTCCGGGATTCGCTGACGCTGTGAAAGTTCCAGCGCGAAGGTAAAATGGGCGACGCGCCTACTACAATGCGAAAGAACGAAGACTTTCCTTGTAGCCTTTCTCGAATCAAAGATCGGATTTTCCGGGGATTCGCTCAACTCTCGTAAATTCTTTCCTTAAAAGAGTCCGCTCCAGGAGTAGCGGTTAATAGACGAGGGGGGAGATGTGCTGACTGACTCCTATCATAGGCAAGCGGTTCATCGTGGTCTTGCGGTAAGACGGTCGATTCATAATTCTCGACGTTAGTTGAGGGTTGTGGATCGAATCCCTGGCGCGAATGCCATAATTTTTGCCTTAGTCAGCAGCTCTTCAAAAGCATCTCCAAACCTCTTCGTCACATTATCAAGTTATCATGCTGGTCCCTACATACTACTACTATAAATTGTAAATTATAACTACTATAAATTTCTTAAGTAAGTCCTACATATCAACGTTCAGCGACTCTTGCCCAACAATACAGGCTCTGCCTACCGTTGGGCAATATTATTCAAAGGAAGAAGAATTGTGATTGTTTGATTGTCTATTTTTTATTTTGAATTATACGTTACTCTCTCTCTCTCTCTCAAAAATGAAATTCTCGCCTTACCCGGCACCGAGACAGTCGAATTCAAGGTACCAAGAGGTAGGTTTGGTGGGATGTAACTTAAATTGTCGGCTTGATGTCGTACGACGCTCCAAAAGAGCGTTTATAGGCGTCCAACTGTATGGAAATGAACACTATGAGATCCTCGAGACAAAACGTGGCGCACAAAAGAGTGACAAGGGGGGTAGAAAAAACGGCTACGATAGAACAAGGAATGAGTGTGAAAAGAGCTGCGTCTTCAAAGTGGACTGGAGGAGGTGAGGTCCCCCTTCTTCTGGCAAGCTGATGCACTCTGCTCTTTTCTTCTCTCAGGTGAGACACTGCACTTCAACCACAGATAATGTTGAATGAAGGAAAATAAATTTAAAGATCCGATGAAAGGAATTAGTTCACTGCTCTGTGTAGACATTGATGTATAGAATAAGTCTTCGAAATATAAAACTAATGAACGTGGGACGTTAATGATGGCATTAGCGGGATTTTTTTTGGGAAATCATTGAGACATTTCCTCTTGAGTCGAGGCTGTTATCGGTTTGTCAGTCAGGGGTTGGAGTGTCAGATCGATCTTTCTTGTAGGGTGTTAAATTATTTACGTATCTCGTCTTTGATTGGAAGAATATTCAGGTCAGAGTTCAAAATGTAATGAAAGAGTGATGTACTTGTAATGAATTCGATGTATTCGGGATTCACTGGCTGCTCCCCAGCATTCCTCCTCGCATTGCTATATACTTACGAGTCGTTTTAGGTGGATGGGTAATTTAGAGGACGCTTGAAGATGTTTGAGCTGCTTCAATCGGAACTTCAGGTTTTGCGAAAGATTTGAAACTGCGTGTGTCTCATATCCATTTCCTGTTTGAATTGTATCCAGGATACTCGATTGAGTTTACCTCTGGGATAGGTACTCCGTGTGACGAAACAACATGACGTGGCATTTCGAGCTTGTGAGTGAAGCACACCAAAGATTTTGCATCAGAAGTACGTAATTTGGCACTAACCGTTGTGTCAGGGCCTTCTACAAGGAATCGTATGACATCAGGTGGATTTGAGTAATCGGGGGTCTAATATGCATACAGGAAAGCACTCCACGCGCCTCCTTGTGAGATTCCCGCGCTAACTGGTTTGATGGTAGACATCGCATTTTCGTATCTCACAGGAAACGTTCTCCTACTGAGATACGATTGTACTAGCCTGAAGTGTGAATCAGCCAAGGGCGTTGTTTATTTGCGCCAAGGCGTCAGAACTCAAACAACCATTTACTCTGGACAAACCCTTTATTTTATAAAATTCTTCGACACTTTTTCGGTGGATTGACAAAGAAAAACTTAACTTAGGCAAAAATAAAATAATGCGGTTTCTCCTGACCTGAAAGAATAAAGGGCGAATTTCTTAAATTAGGTAATGTCTTAAGGGTATTCCTAATAACAGCGAAAACAAAGGGGGAACGACGAGAAAAGAAAATGAATTAATTTATCAGACCATTTGAGACGGGTAAGGGGAACCTGCGGCGACGATTGACAGTCGAGTAGAGGGCGAGAATGAAGACGAGGAGGCTGAAACAACTCCACAGACTGGTCGAATGGCAGTAGGTATATGTCGGCGAGATGAAGGGGTTCGTGCTGCATGCGTACCCAGCAGAAACTGAAAATAATGGGTAGAGCTGGTTAGGCGTACAGCATCGTTTTATTTCCCCGCAAAAGCTGAAGTATAGTTTCATTGCTATAATTACAGAGGTCTCGGTCTGTGAATTGGTAATTGGCGGAGAAAAAATCAATTTCCAATGACGAAAAAACAACAAGGTGACGGTGCTTTGAACGGGAAGTGAGACAGGCGATACTGAAGCGGCGGCCGGCAAGTCTTGAGACAGCGAACGGGGAGAGGGATCGTACAGTTGTTGATATTGCGAGGACAGAGGTGAAGAGGTGATTTCAAAACAATAAGGGACTGATCTTCCGTCGCGACATCAACACAAAAGATGTAAACAAATTCAAAGTATCAAACTCCTGGGGCATCGACAGGCGTCTTTAGTTTCATTTTGAACATTTTGTGCCATCAGTTCCAAATAGTAGTGTGTTGCTCTAAACGTGCTTGAGATAGTGACAAGAGCAGCACACTACATTGTACCGCCTGACTCCAATTGGAGGCACCCTAGTGATCGTAGTATAGTGGCCGTAAACGAAGATTTATTATCCAACGATTGAAGTTCGTGATTGCCGTAATTTTTTCCTGAGTCAGCGACTCTCCAAACATTTCCAAACCCTTCGTAATTATCAAGAGTTCATTTTCGAAGCACGACACTAGATGCAGGCCAAAGAAGCAAGGTTTAAGTTTATTTAGAGCTAGCACCAAAAAAGGCGGCAGTTTGGATCAAAGGTTGCCTTAAACTCCTCGGAAGAGCCTTTGACGCCCTATGGTGACCAGTGGAAGAAGTTACTGACACATAGAACTGCTACGATCGAATGCAGACTTGTCTCTGTCCGGAGAACTATAGAAAAGGGGTGACCACAGGACTCAGTCCTTGGAACAGCACATTGGAACATCTTCTTCGAACGTTACGCGTCCAGAGAATCCGGTGTTAACTCGTAAAAAGTGTTTATTATGTTGTTGAGATGAGACACAAAAATAGGTTATACATTTGCTTAACAAAAATGGAATTCTAGTTGTTCATAATTTTTGTGGGGCTGTCCGGGATTCATTTGTTCAATGAACTGTTGAGTTTATTCTTCCGATGCCTCGTTGAAGAGCAGCAGTTTCGACGCCTCCCCAGCGGACGATCTCAACCGGGAAACACTCGTTGGCTACATCGACGTCGGAAGGCAGAACTAATGCCTCACCGAAATGTGTCAGTATCTATGTCATCAGTACTTGGTAATATACATGCGCGCATTGAAGACTACACTTGTAGACCTGCAGCACCAGCTTTTTTCCTCCACACAGGAACTCGAAGCCCTCATTGGGACTGCTGTGTCCCACCAAGCAACTTACGGAGTGTTACAAGCTGAAGAAACACTTCAGCAGCTGAGGGCTCTGTTGATTTGGGTGAGCCTCTGACCTTAAACAGACAAAATGCCTACGGTTGCACTTTCACTACGGCACCCATGATGGGAGCATCGCTTGGGAAGAATATACAGGCCATTTCGAGGCACTCTCTTAGATTACTGTTTGTACTGAAGTCCGGAAAGATTGAAAATTAGTGCTGTCCGAGGCTCAGGGCTGATCGAACTAATAATCTACCTGTAGCTGTAACACAAGCATTGCCAGATCGATTCGGTCAAGAAAAATTGGCACATAATTGGCGAGCAACTCTGGAATCGATGAGGGCTTTGAGTTCCTGAATGGAGGAAGTAATTTGGTACTGCAGGTCTACAAGTGTAGTCTCCAAAGCGCTCATGCGTTCGCTTATATTACCAAGTATTGATGACGTAGATACTGACAGGCAGTGATTCCGGTATGTTCCACTGGTCTGTTCACTGGGAATGTGTGACACACGTTCTTCGTATGTCACTAGGACCATGTACTACCCCAGAGTCTGTGGATAATTCATCAGCTGATCTCGTTTGACTTGGTATTAGCAGGTGCCTCTTAGAGACTGACTGCGAATCATGCACCCATGTGGACGACTGATTATGCTGATTCGTGCAGAGCTGATCCACAAAATCCCGAACTGTCACCCAGTGGTGCGAGAACGTCAAGTCAGAGGTGGCTGAGAAAGAAACCCAGCCCACCTTCTTGAAGGGAATATTAAATTGATAACCTTTACTATGTTCCATTCTGAGTAGCAAGTCAAGTACTTAGAAGTCACTGAAGGTGGAAGGTTCAGCCAATACCTCCAGTCCCACAACGCCACTTGGGGTGTGTTGGTCTGACGCAATCCTACTGTATAAGGCCATTTTCTTAAGCGTGATTGGCTACTCTCCCGTGGTGGGGTGTAGCAAAACTCACGGCCCATCAAAGGAGAGTACTCGCCCAATTCCAGGCGCCATGATCAGCAACGCCTACAAGACAGCGCCCAGTGAAGCGCCCCAAGTGATCACTAGCCAGTTACCAGTTGAATTGGCTGTTGAGTGCATGAGGGACAAGAAGAGAGTGAAATACGAGCGTCCTCCGCTCTGGCCTTAATTTTATGTAGCCTCGAAACCCCTCCACTGAACGATAACTTCCCGCACTTGATTTAATGGACATTGGATAAATGGCAAGTCTTGTCGAAGGAATAGGTGGATTTCACTTCTTTTCTCTCAGATTCGATAAAAAGGGAACAATGACCACTGTAGGTCCACTGTAGTTCCTACAACAGCAGGCGACCGTTGTAAACTGATTAGCCAAACCTTCCAGCTTTGGCTGCTACTCTGCAAGCTTCTGACCGTCACTGTCCATCTCCTGAACGACGAATTCAGCAATCTGACGATTTCTTCATTCGCTCAAAAATAGTTAAATATTTATACGGGGGAATGGGATGCAGTTCAACAATTTTCTATTCTGCGCTGGAAAGTGGTTCGTTGTAATACAATTAAGAAACGCCGACGTTTAAATACATTAAACATTCAAGCTTCAGACCTCTGTTGCGGAACAGCGACGGACAGCGAATTGCTGGTACGACTCGTGACACAAGTCACCAGTTCATCGACCTCTGCTTAAAGCGACCCAGAACCCATCGATTAAAATAAAAAAAAATTTGGGTTTTCTTCAGATCTTTACGTTTCAGACCCTACTGAGTCTAAAAAACCTAATTTCGGCGCGTGGTCCGTGTGTATGTGTGTGTGTCTGTCTGTAGTTCGATTTGCGGGAGAACGGCTGATCCGATAGAGCTGGTTCTTTTTTTCTTTCTTCTTCTTCTTTTGTTCGTTATTTTTTGTAGACACCAAAATAAGGTTATGGACGATTTCGGCCGATGGGAAGGGGGGGTGGGGGACGAAAATGCACCAAAAACTAGGGGTTTTCGCATTTTTCTCGAAAACGGCTCTAACGATTTTGATTAAACTTTCAAATTATCTTCTACTAATCAATACCTAACTTTTCTTCTCCATACATATCTCCATGAAAATACGGTGAACGGAGATATGGACCCCTGAAGCAAAAATAGGTTTTTTACGCTTTTTGGCAAAACGGCTTCAGCGATTTCCACCAAACTCACAGGATGTTTTCAAATAGTTAATACCTACGTATTCTATTCGAAAATTTTCCTGTGACGGTCCATTGAACAGAGATAAAAATCAAAATGTGTCGAAAATAACGTTTTTTTCTAACATTTCCGTAAATTCCAGGGTAGCTTTTTCACCAGATGTGATGAATCCTAATGCAGTGTCTTTTAGTCACCCATAGCCACATTTCGTTGTCTATAATTATTTCTGTGTATATATGTTGAACGGAGATATAAGCCAAGTTAACTCAGAAAAGGAGATTTGTCGAATATTAATTTATCGGTATTCCAATTTTCTCAAAAACGGCTCTAACGATGTTGATCAAACTTTCGGAGTACTCTCAGCTAACTAGTCCCTACATTTTGTTCTCCATAAATGTTCCTGTAAAAATGCGTTAAACGAAGATATAGCGCCCGCAAATGTAGGTGGTGCTCGAAATTACGGGGGTGGCGGAAAGTTTGTTGCTACGCACCAGATGTTTTTATCTATGAATACCATTTGAAGCCGACTCCACTGACCCCAAAGAGTAATGGGACGGAGGAAACTGCCTGAGTTTCTGGTCATCAACCGAACCATGATTCCCAACCACGAACCAAGATGTCTTTCGTGGTGGTCATTCTACCGCAGCTAGCCTGGAACAAACCCAAAACCAGCCACAACGCATGAAATATTTCAGCTAGGGACCAGTCGAGCTCGCAAGAACGAAATAGTGGCAGAGAGAGATTGAACTGAAGCACATGGAACGCTCTGTGGGACGCCTAGCCAAGCACCTACTGCTGAGTGGACGATTATATCAAAGCTTCCTACAGGCCTCCTAGTTTACCCCCCCCCCCCCCAATAGCTTCACCAGTGCCTTGGAAACTTTCTGCAGATAGTCAACGAGTGGCTTTCAGGTGAGGAATACTCAGAAATGCAACGCCAAAGTACCGAGGCCCTCTAGATGGGATCTGGGATACGCCACGACGGAGACTTAGCCTCAATTCTAATTCTGCAATCCTCGCTTGGTATCTGTGAGGACGACAACATCACCTGCTCACATAATGCGCACTCCTGCTGTAACGTAGAAGTTTTTACGCGGTCTCGTATGAGGAGATCTTCCAAACGCTGCCGCATGCAGCTCCATCTCATCAGTAGTCTATGTCCCAGAGACTCGTTTCCCGCCAACCAAGATAACCTGAGACGAGAAAACGTTCGTGGGAGGTTATCTGCGTTTTGGATTCCCGACATTTTCGAAGTCCCGTATTTTTCTTCCTCTTTTCGAAGGATCATTCCTCAAATCTCGCATACTTCTCCATCGACTGCTCTCATTGTCGATACCTCTCCATACCTATCATATCGACATCGCCGCCAGTTGCCGGAACATTAAGTTTCCCTTCTGATTTATTTGTTTATTTTGATTCTGTTCATTTTGATATTGATGTAATTATTGTGTGTGTCATTATACCCTGAGAAGAAAATTGATTTACTTTAACTTTAACTTTGATAATTTACCTCATAATTACATTTCACCTAATTTCGAGTTTCATAATTTCTTTTAAATTTCCTTCCTAGATTTTTTTGTTTGTTTTAATTTTTTTTGAGTCTTTAGAAAAGTAAAGTTACCCTTTTAGTTATTACCTACACTGCGCGTCCAGAGAAGATCAAACTGCAGCTTCCAGCATGGAATAAGTCAGAAGGTTAAGGATAGGGCCGGCAAACCGCGGCAAAACTCAAGAGCTCTTTATTTAATTGACAAGCCGAGCAGGCGACACCACACAGGAAATTGGACTAGTCGTATCAATAGCTCCTCAAGAGAAGGTTCTCTGTTTTCCCTTGTACCCTCTAAACCCTCATCCACAAATCGCTCCAGAAGAAACCTCTTCCACAACGTTTGTACAGACAAGTACTGAACCTGCCTTGTTATCTTGTCTCAGATGCGTTACTGTTTCAAGAACCACCTGCTGCGCGCCTCGAGACTGGTCTGGTCCTCAACTCTCCCTCCTGCTGAATGAGTGTTTCACTTCCATTGGAGCGAGGCTGGCTAAGCGCATTGTTGATAACCCTGCCCCTCGTTTCGGTGCCCCCTCTGTGGCTGTCTCCAGCAGGTTCATGATCCCGCTCATGGATGACAGGGATTTTCTCAGGGTTGTTTCTCAAATGAAGGGGAACTCGGCGCCGGGCCATGACGGCATCCCGGCCAAAATTCTCAAACAGTTTGCACCATTGTTGACTGTCCCCTTTGTCCATCTCTGCAATCTGTCTATCTCAAAGTGCCTGTTTCCCACAGCATTCAAGGTGGCCAGGGTGACTCCTCTTTACAAGGGTGGCTGTTCACTGGACCCTGAAAACTACAGGCCGATTTCAATGCTTAGCGTCATTGGTAAGGTATTGGAAAAATGGGTTAAAATCAGCCTTGCCGGGTACCTTGAGTCCAACAACCTGTTGAGCCCTGCGCAATATGGGTTCCGAGTTGCTCGCGGTGTTGATGATGCCCTCTTCCATCTCACACGGAGGTTGTATGAGATCAGGGACATGAGGCAGATGGCGGCGGTTGTCTTCCTTGACCTGCAGAAGGCCTTTGATTCTATCGATAGGGCGATGCTCCTCTCCACTCTTTCTGATGTGGGGCTGGTGGAGGCAAGCTTGAAATGGTTCTCCAGCTACCTGTCGGGTCGTGCCCAATATGTCGCAATTGGGGAGACTGCTGGCACTCCAAGACCTATAGATTATGGTGTCATTCAAGGAAGTACACTTGGGCCAGTCCTCTTCCTGATCTACATCAACCAGTTGGCTGCTTTGGCTCCTGCTGGCGATGTGCTCCTCTTCGCGGATGATGCGGCTGTTGTAGTCTCTGGCTCGACGTGGGGTGAGGTTCATGGCAGGATGCAAGGTCTCCTGGACAAGATTAATGGCTGGCTGCTTGGACGTTTCCTCTCTCTGAACGTGATGAAAACCAAGTGTATGTTTGTTGGTGGGGGCACCATCCCTGACGTTCGTGGGCTGAGAATTCATTCGTGCCATGATCCTGCTGGCTGTGACTGCGCGGAGCTCGAAGTAGTGCCACAGTACAAGTACCTAGGGGTAATTGTGGAGAATTCTCTCACTTGGGAAAAGCATATCTGCCATCTTTACACCAAGCTCCGCAAATTCCTTTATGTTTTCTACCATGTGAGGCCTCTCCTATCGGTCGATCGTCTGACATTGGTGTACACGTCACTTGTTCAGTCCTTGCTCCAGTATGGGATTGTGGCGTGGGGGGGTGCATTCCCGACCCATATGAGTAAATTGGTGACCTTACAAAATTGGAATTCTAAAGGTGATGCTTACCAAACCAAGAAGGTTCTCAAGTGAGCTCCTGTTCCGAGAGGCCAAGGTATTTTCGATACGTCAGCTCTTCGTCAAGGCCATGGTCCTTTTCTTCTATGCCAACCGTTGGGCCGTCGAGAGACCGTACGTAAACCCCCATCCGACTAGATTCCAGTTCCTCCGGCGTGTCGTTCACCCTAAGATCAACTTGTCCCTTACCTCTAGAAGTCCGCAATACCTCATCTACCTAGTTTATAATTCTCTTCCGGACCCTTCCACTCACTCCCGGTCCTCCTATAAAAAATGTATATACTCCTGGCTTATTGCCCTAGGGTCAAACGGCGTAGAGGATCTCCTAACGAGCCCTTACGTCTAGAACCCTCCATTTTTTCAGATTTTTCAGATTGATAGTGAGTCATAGCACACACACATGCGTAGTCACTTGCTAGGCACTGTATTAATGTTTTATAGGTACATGTTTATCCTATTGAGTTTGTGTTTGGCATTATTTTTATTTATTTTTCAATGTGATTTGGTATCAATAAGGAATTTGATTGTGTCAGTTATGGGAATGGTGGGAAAATATCGGAACTTATGGAATTTATTATGATATTGGAGCTACTCTGGCCCGTCAATACAGGTTTACCTACAGACGGGCCACACTATTCAGCGCGTAATTCTGTTTTTTTTCCTGTCTTCAAGAATATTTCTGTTCCGAATAAAGTTTTATTCTATTCTATTCTATTCCTTGTCGGGTTCTACTGTTGATGATGAACGTGTCGTTCCATTAAAATATTTGTCCAACTTTTCTCTGGGGGATGTGAGGTAGTGGTTATACCCACTCCTTCCCCATTGCACAACACCAAAGATAATAAAATTGTGTATTTAACGCGCTATTTGTAAAAGCCTCAACGGAACAATAAAATGTCGCCTATTATAGCCAGGAGAGGTGTTCGCGTATTGATGGAACCCCGACGCAGTTGATACTTGTCACGATGCCTTGTGCAGTTGCACCATCAAAGGGGTTCCACTCAGCTTTCTCTACTATTTCACCCTCCGCAGGGCGAGTCACACTACGGACAGGTCATTCGAGTTTCCGGTAAACGATGTTTCCTGATCCGAGTGCCTTAAAAAATAGTTTTTCCTCGTTCCGGGGGACTCGGCGTCGTTTGGAGGTTGAGCCGGCAAAAAGAGAGCAACGGAGAAAGGAGAAAAAAAAAAAGCGGAGAAATAAAAACGGGAGAAGCAGCGCTGCGGCGGCGTTGGCGGAGATGATCGTGAAAATGAGTTTTCTCCACTTTTTCTCGGGTTCTCGCCACAATAACCTCTTCACGGTCTAAATACCCCCACCCCCTCACCACTCCATTCTCACCAACGGCCACCCTTCATGTCCCCTTCTGCCTCTTGCTTGGTCTTTGCCTGTCTCTAATGTTCAAGCCCCTCTCCACCATCCACAACTACCGCCAGGCCATTCTCCGCCTTCATCTCATCTCATCCCTCGCGCCTAGTTAGTTTTTTGTTAAATTTTTCATTAAACTCCTAATGGCTCCACCCCCACCCATCCAACATCCCCTCCAAACGTCCCATTAACCCCCTCCAGCCCATTTTACTCTGTTCTGCTCTCAACTCTCCTTCCGCCGGTTGCAGACCCTAAAAAACGCTCGTTGTGACATTTCTTCTCGGCCGCACAGCTGCAAGAAGTTGGTCCGCAAACGACGACAGTTTGCACAACTGTACGACTCATTTACTGCTCTCACGCGAAAATTGCTTATTTTTGGGGCGTTCACATTTTTGAGGGTCGTTTGATGCTTCTTTATGTCAACTTCGACTTACTTCCTCCACTCTTCAATCTCTTCCACATTTTCTGAGAAATGAACCAACTGACGATTGCCCTCTTCCTCCAAACGACTGGATAATCCGATTTAAATGTGCTGCGCGGATCCTCAGTCTGTCCGCTGTGCCTCTTAAGGAGTTAGGCAGAATCGGTAATTGTGCCATAATTTATTTGTAACAGAGCGAAAAAGGGATTGGGGCAAATTTCAGGAGCAAAAAGGTGTATCAAAAGAAAAATATCAAGCGCACCGCATCACACTACATTCCTTAGCTCTACGTCAATTTACTCGTGTTCATGGTTTTTTCTACTAACTCAATTTATTTTTCACTCAGTTCATTAGAAAATAGTAAAACATCCCTTCAAGGCGGCAAAAAGCGGAATTTATTGCGTTGCTTGCACTCATCCCCTGACTATTGTTGAGCAATTGGAGGGGTTTTCGCCTAATGGAGGGTGAAGAGGGAACTTCCCTTGCTCTGGGTTGAACTCGGCACCTGTTGCACAAGATAATTTGGCATTAAATAAGTGGAAAGCTGGAATCATCGTGAAAGGGACGTAACATGCATGAGCTTTTTCCCAATCCGTGAGCGTCTTAGAAGAAAATGGGTTAAGCCCGATGACTGGGCGAGCCACTTCCTCATGAGACATTACTATTTGTGTTCTCTCAAGACTCTCAATCCTGCACATCCTGCGCCCCCAGTGTGGAAGAAACTAGAAAACACGTGCTGCTCCATTGTAGTTCCTGCAACAGTGAGCGGTGGTTGTTGGAAGTTCGCGAAACCTTCCAGCCCTGATTGCTGTTATTTTTACTTTCCTTGGCTCTACGAAGTAGAAAGAAAAGTTATGTAATCGGCTGAAAAAAAAATTCTCTTCAGATCTTTACGTTTCAGACCCTCCTGAGTCCGAAAAACACTATTTGAGAAAATGGTATGTGTGTCTGTGAACGATTTTTAGAGAACACCACCGTACCAAATCAGCTCAAACTTCATATCTCGCCGGTAGATTACCATGGGACGCCAAAATAAGGGTATGAACAAAATCCACCGAAATTTAACTATAGTTATCATAGTGATCAAAACACCAAATTTTTTTTTCTCAAAAACGGCTCAAACGATTTTGATTAAATTTTTTATATTGATAGCTGATATGTCAACTATACCATAAAATTCCCATATACGGGAAAATGACGAGAGCAGTACAATAAATTACCAAAACTTTCGACGAAATCGATTTTAGCGTGGTTTTTAGAGAAAACAACCGTACCAAATCCCCTCAAACTTGATATCTAGCCCGCAGGTTACTATGGGACGCAAAAATAAGGGTATGAGCAAAATCCACCGGAAATTAACTATAGTTAGCATAGTGATTAAAACACCAAATTTTTTTCTCCAAAACGGCTCTAACGATTTTGATCAATTTTTTTATATTGATATCTTTTGATAAGGCAATGATACTATAAAATTCCCATCCGTGGGGAAATGATGGGAGCAGCACAATAAATTATCAAAGTTTTTGACCAAAAGCGTTTTTAGCGCAGTTTTTTTTCCTTATAAACTCCGCTGGAATTTTTGTTGAGTGTTGAAAAAAATTGGTATTGTAGTCCAATCTAATACCTAAAGGGTGAGTGTTTAAAAACGCTCATGAGATACATGGGGCTCACTCCAGAAATTCAAGAATTTCAACTACTGCCGTTTCGCTTACTACCAGTTCTAAAAGTTTTTACCCAATAACTCTGCAAAAGTAATTACCATCTTCTAAGCGCTACCGCTTCCTGCTGCCGTAAAGCGTTTTTCGGTCCAAGATTCAAATTAACTGAGTGATACATGATTTGATTAAATAGAATTAGCCATGTACAATGTGAATTGTTGTAGAGCTAAGGAAAGTTGTGTGTTGCAACGCACCAGGTATTTAGAAACATGCGGTCCCGTTGATATTTCCTTTCGACACGTGCCGCATAAGTGAACAGCCAGATCAGGCGAGAAAGCAGATTAAGAACCCCTCTCAGATGGTCATACCTCCGCAACACAGCTCTCTACTGGGGCGGGCAAGTTCCATGAGGTTCATAAACGACTAATATAACAGTCATGAATTTAAGGAAGTCGTTATGATACGTTTCCTGCTGCAAACGTAGGGCTGAGAATGGTGTTGGCCGTCGTGTGGTTTCAGGAGCGACCTGCAGCGCATCGACGACGTAAAATCAATGGGGGACAAGCAACGAAAGACTCAAGAGACGTTTTTACACGACTTGTGGCCGCCGAACGGACATCAGGTTCCAGAAGAGCGTCGGAAATCAACTCCCCGATCAACGAGATCAATTGAATGAACTCGTTAACTCGTGCGGGTTCTGCCGCGACCGCTTGTCCGTTTCCTGGCAAGAAATTGTCCGGCGGAGCGAGGGACATGGACTTTTCCGTCGTTCGTCGTCGGTTTTCAACTAATAAGGGCGAAGGGAACGGTTTGAGGAAGGGGACAGAAGGGAAAAGCCGGTTGAAGTCACTAGGATTCAATTGTCTGGTGCGGGACAGAAGTTGTAATCAAGGGAAGCAGGAGAAGCTGAGTAAGCGACGTGACGTGGATGAGTGGGATAGTGGCGAGGGGTGGATAGCGGCTGACGTGATTGTGATTGGGGTCTTGCCGCCGCCGCACGCCCTTCACTCCTAATTGTACAACTCAGGACAACCTTTCCACTTAACGGGAATCCTACTTTTTTAGGGGACAACCAATTTAAATACTTAAGCCGAGAGAACCCGCTGTCTGACAAACCAACTTTTGTTTAATGAGGACGACTTTCCGTCGGTTCTGCCCTGAAACCCGAGTGCCCGTCACCGTCAACGGCGTCTCCGAACGGAGAACTACATTTAAAACGAATTTCTCCCGCTTCGTTACGTGAGAGCAGCGAGCGGCAACTTTTAAACGCCCTCGCCGCTACATAACCAACTCCTCAACTCAACTACAATCCCAACTTCCACCCACCGACTCCACCAATCCATAAGACGGTTCCGATAGTTGGCACACCCTGTTTTCATCTATTTTTATATTGGATGGTGATGGGAACGAGCCAACAATACAGTAATTAACAGAAAACTCTGCAAATTATTACACAACGATTTATTAATCTCTTGAACAGCTTGTCCTTGTCTAACACCTCCGAAACCCATCCCATTCGATTCAGCATCGAAAAATACCAGTAAACCATACGAAGCATGACCTAACTACAATGGAGCGATGAAAACTAAATATTCCAGGCACCAGTAGGGAATTGGCACGTGGTGTGGCCAGTCGAGTGGGCGGGTGGTTTTGATGAGACGGGAGGGACTTACTTACTGCCACTTTACTTATTGCTCCACGAGTACTTAGGCTCATTATAATTACTGTGATTTCACTACTTTCGGTCTACATGCGGTCGTACACCTCTGAGAGTTGTTCCATTTGATCCAGCATCTAAAACTCAATAAGGTTTTTGTGCAAAAGAACGGATTTTTTAGATCACAGACGGCAGATTTGGAATCTCGACGTATGTACGCCATCACTGAGAAGAGCTCTGCCTGAAAAACTGTAGCCAGCGCACCCAGTGGGATTGCTGTCAAGATCTAGTATTAGGCACCAAATCAAGCCAATCACAATCCAGGTGTGGCTAGATCATAGAGCAGGTCGCAGCCACCCGAAAACTCGTGCTGCACTTCAGAAACCCCAAAGACCGCATGGCACGTGCAGAGGGCCCAGCAATGCGATTATTGAACGTCAGCGGAAGATCCAGGGGAACCCCGTGGTCCTTAACGAAGGACCGTAATAATCGAATACGTGTGGAAGTATGGGGTCAACTAGCGATGGTACGTCGACGCAACTCGATTACCGTGTTTAATGCCAAGGCTGCATGTGTAATACTAATCAACAAACTCATGGAGCCAAGACTGAAGGGCACATCTGAGCAAAGGAGGACTCAGCACCACAGAAGCTGTCCAGCCAGAGAGGCATCCATTTGCCGGTTTGTCACTCAAATTTTGCGCTGATCTTGTCTCTGCAGATCCACCACCAGGACCAACTTATTAGACGGAGCTCCAGTTGCCTATACATCCAAGTTGGAACTGTGACAACTGCTCGATTATCATCGTTGTCTACCCGTTCGAGTCTCCAGGTAACATTTTTGGCACATTTAGATCGTTCCTAAATTATGATACTTCCTAGTAGTTTGTTTATTCCAACTTATTGCATATTCATACACTCCCTAGCTAACCGTTTCATTTATATTTCCCGCCACCCCAAGCAACAAGAAAGGACTTCCTACCAATACGGCCAAGACCATTGTTGGGTGCAAGAATGGGGGAGCTGAGGATCGCAATGAAACTGAAACTCGGTGAGCGTGAGGAGGACTGTATTAGTGCGTGCGGGATTGAGGTGAGTACAACTGGGCGACACAAGGGCAGTACTCGAAACGCGTGAACTGGTGTGGGCAACCGTGTGAGAATAAGAAGTTACTGGGGTGGTTGTTGGAAGCAGAATGATTTTGGAAGAGCTCTGTCGTCGATAGGAAAATGAAATTGGGAGAAAGAAATAAAGAAATGGGAAAACCTAAGAAACGGGGATGAGGGATTCCCGTGGGCGAGGGGCAGGTATTGAAATAGTTGGAGACAATTAGGCGGTTGGAGACAATGACGTGGGGAAGTCCGAGGTGAAAAACTCGGACCACTTCGACGCTTGGCGTCGAACAAGTGTACCATCGAAACCAAAGTCCTCAAGTTTTTACAGGTTAACGAAATTAGCAAATGAGATACTTTTACACCAGCTTTGAACCCTCTAGCTCATGTCTTTCGAAAGTTACTGAGCGTAATTACAGAAATATATTACGCAATTGTATTACTCGTATATAACGTTTTTGCAAAACAAAAAATTCCAATGAGAACAAACCCCTAACCAAGGGGAAAACCTAGAAAAGGCTGGGGGGGGGGCGCAGGTGAGGGGCAGGTATTGAAATAGTTGGAGACAGGAGACAATTAGGCGGTCAGAGACAATGACGCAGGGAAGTCCGAGGTCAAAGACTCTGACAACTTCGACGCTTTGCGTCGAACAACCATTGTGCGGCCGACTTTCATTGTAAGCACCACAGTGATCGTAGCCTAGCGGGAACAGTGGGAGAGAGGGCCGTTCCCAACAGAGGTAGGGCACGTTGCTATGGTACACTGACAGTTCTGTGATGGAGAGGCAAGGCTGGTCGGGGCATTGTAGGACCCAACATCAGCCATTGCCAAGCCATTGGGAGAGTACGCCACAATATATCAAGCAGAGATTTTGGAAAAACAACTCAAGGGTAAGCGGATATATATATACATTCTCGGACTTTGGTCACCTCGGCTGACATGAGGTTGCCTTAAGGCGCTCAAATGACTCAGTGCTCGTGATAGGCTCTCCTTTACTAGAATACTGGCTCACATTGGCCACGAGGGGTACCAAAATGCGAAGTGCCTTCCGAAAAACGGCACAGAATCAAGGGAATGGAAAACACCTGAATCGGTGACAGCCGAGTGAGTGATCAAAGTTTAAACCCACTGTATCAATGTAGTGTATTTTCTATGCTGTGTGATGCGAAGTACCTGGATGCAATTATTTAGGGTTATTTATATTGATGTTCTGATGGCTCCGTGAAGATCTACGCGGTTCATCATCAGGAGAGCTGCCCGTCTGCACGCGTAGTCATCAGAGGATGTTGCTCAACGTCTTCGAACGGCCCCCTGCAGGCGCGTCATTTGACGAGACGCGCAGGGGAGTGGCGCTTTAAGCTGGCAAGTGCTTCACTTCGTCCGCAGATCTGGTTAATAACTGGCTTCAAGATGAGCCGATAAACTTGGCCTCATATTCCGTTTGATTAAGCCCAACCTGTTACGCCCTCGTCAATTCAATAAACCGGCCCAGTTCCGTTGATTGAAAGTCATTCGCTCTGATTCGATTGGTTCCCCGCACCACACTCACACACGCAGGACGCAGCAATTATATTGGCTTTCAACCGCCACATCTGCATGAGAATTGGCTCCTTCTCTGCGGCTCCTCTCGCCTTTTTCGAATTGTCTTTCTCAACCGAATTCACGTTCCACCTGAGCTCTCCATCCATCACAGTCAGAATCTAAGGAACACGGAGCTGCTAGTTCAACTGCGCGGCGTCTTCTCTGCAAACAAAACCCTCTGGTACATAACAAGAAGAAACACGTAATCGGCAGAAAAACGTTTTCTTCGGCTCCTTCCGTTCGAATGTCCTCCGTAGCAGGGTCGTACTTGTAATGATCTGGGGATTTTCCTGGACAGGTACTGTGTGCGAGGTGTGAGTGTGGTGGTATCTCTGTTGAGTATTGTGGTTTGGCACAGCCAAGTAGCTCCTCATTTAACATGTAGCCCTCGTTTGAGATCTGTAACCACGCCCTACGAGTTGTGCCTATATTTGGTGTGTTTTGAGCCGATCCTCACGTGATGGCTCCATTGAAAGCGGCCACAGGTGTAAAGCTGGCCACTGGCGATCGTTCCAAGTGAAGTGGCGCGGCGCGAAGTCAGGCGATATTGGAATGACGGAAATTAGAGTCGAAAGTGGGGTTCATTCACGATCGCTCCACTCCACTCCAATCCACCAGTGCCGCTCTGTCTTTTGAAGAGGAAGTGGTGTATCAAAATTGCCTATTACCTGTATTATCATTTGATTTATTAATGATAGTTTGAAAAGCGTCTTGCCGCAAGATGGACGGAGAAGAATCTCTTCTTTTGGCCACAGTTGTATGCTTGTACGCCAAACAAAGAAGACCCAAACGGAAGTGGGTGAAACAATGGTTTCTCAACAGACGACGGCACACACACGTAAATTTACTTCAAGAGCTGCGGTAAGAACCATCTGACTGGAGAAATTACTTGCGAATGAATGAAGAGTTTACTTTTACTCCACTTGGTTACACCAATGATTAAAAAAGAAGACACCGTCATGAGACAGCGCATTACTCCCCATGAGAGGCTCGCTGCTACACTACGATTTCTGGCAACTGGGATGAATTTTGAAGAGCTGAAATCTGGGTCACTCGTTATCCACAAGCAGCTATGTTCCTTGTATAAATCAATTACGGAAATTACTAAATCCTTGTTGGAAACACTCATTTCGCGGCGAAAAAACGTACATTGGGGAAAGAACTGACAGATTAAACACAGGGCAAAATGCGATAAGTGAGTTGTTCGATTTTGAACCACAGGAAAGTGCCCGGTTTCCCCACTCACGTTCGTTCCATCGCGCCATCTGTCCGTATTGCCGGGTCGCGTTTCCCCATTCACGAGCAGTTGGAGTGATGATGTTTTGGCGCAGCGCGATGGCTTTTGGACTGGTTGGAATTCCATCAGGTCCCGTCACTCCACTCCATACCCGACGAGTTTCGCCATTCACGTCGTTCCATTGGCGCGCTACCTCGCCATTTGGCTTGTTGGAACGATCGTCAGTGGCCATCTTAACAACCGGACGCTCCAAACCTATTAAGTATGTTTGACAGTCCTTCCTGATTAGAGCGTGCTCTAGAAAAGCATGTGAGTTCCACCCACACAAAGTCCATCGTGTGCTGGCAAGTCTACATACTCTCAGGTACCTGGGTCAAGTCGTGGCCCTGGTAGTGGCGGTGGGACACAGAGAGAGACAAAGTTAAACCTCTTTTCACAAGTCTGTGGCGCATTGGAAGTCTCGAAACTACAAGAAAGCCCTAGCTTTTTGTCTTCAAACGGCAGTGTTCACTGACGACGTTTAGAAATCGTTTTTTTTGGATGATGGTGCTTCTGAGAGTGTTTTATTACTGAAGATCGCCCCACCTTGGCCGACTGCATTGCATTGTAAATTATGTGAGCTCTTTGCACCTTGAGTATGTGACTGGTTGGTGGAAAGGTGTCAGGGGGTGTAGCAGTTGGACAGAAGGATCATTAGTCTTCTACTTCTATTTTAACGTAAGATTGATACTGTACCGGGCAAGCTGCCTCGAGAGTGGGGTTTGAGGTTTGACATGCAGGTAGCACTAACCTCTGCAAACGCCGTTGATCTCCTCGTAATGCTCCACAGGGCTTCCATATTGGCTGGTTTATAGAGCTGCTTATCATAGGTGTGAGAGGTAAATCCAGAGAAAGGTGGTTCAATATATTTATTCCTGGCCTATTGGAGTCGTGGATGAGAATTTTGTTATTGGCAAGTCCTAAGTAGCGGCTAGAAGAGTCCTTGAGACGTGGCGGTTACCTTAGGATTGACTCAACCAGCCTTTTGATTGATTGACAATTTGGAGGGTAAGCCTTGACAGGATTCTCTGCCACGCTGTACGTTCGATCGGGTGAAATTAGAGACTGCCTTTTAGTCTCTCTTTCTCCCCATTCTTCGTTATGTGACAAAACTCCCAGGTGAGGTGAGGCGATGGGTACCACCGATATGGCTGGGGACTTGGGAAATGAGCTCAAAATGTGGCTTAAGCAACTGCCATTGTTGTTGTTAGGTCGTCAGGTTTGTCTCCCTCTTTGCAATAAGGCCTTCCGCAGCATCTACCAACTACGGCGAATTGCCATGGATTTTCCCACACACGTGCTCACGCAATTAGTGCGAATCCTGATCATACCACACTTGGATTGCGCGCTATGTAACCTCAAGAGCTGCGCAATTAGTCGTACGCAGAAAGCCGAAAAATCGACGAAATGTATCGAGAGAAAATTTCTTCAGATAGCGGCAACTCTATTCAAAATTTTTAAAACGAAAAAGCCACTGTGCGTGTATAACGAATTTCAGTTTTTCACCCAACGAGACACGCGATCAAAAAACGATTTTTTGAAAATCCCGGCGCACTGTTCCTCGACATACTCAAGATCATTTGTCGCGCAAATTATTTTAACTCAATTCTTAAATGAATGCAACTGATGTTGATTTACCAGGATGAACCGAACTCTTCCATTAAGCGGAGGCTCGTTCGAGGCATTCGTGGTGATTGGCCACGGCAAGCGTCTCGATTCGCTCAAAACTTCGCTGTCGACAACTTACATAGTGCGATATCGCTACGTATTCGTATCATTAATATTTGTGAGCCTCTTCCTCCCCCCTCTCTCTCTCTCTCTCTCTCTCTGCGGCAAGATGTCTGAATCAGTAATAAATATGTCTATTGAAGCATTAGGTCGATATTTCAGCCGCTCCCCTGAGACTCCGTCTTTTCCAGAGGTAGTAGGAAGATAAGATACCGCAAGTCTAGACCTTTGTATGAACCTTTTTCCATACCTCCGCTGTGTGAAGAAAAACCCTGCAAATTATTACACAACGGTTTATTATTCGGATAAACAGCTTGACCTAGCATTAATGCTCCGAGACCCATCCCGTTCGATTCAGCATCGAAAAATATCAAAATGAAACCCAAAAAAGGTCGAAAAGAACTGAATCGTAATATTAAAATAAACAAAAAAAACGAAAGTATCTAGAAAAAGCTGAATTTTAATATGAAAACATGCACGCTAAATACTAATATCAAAATGTAACCAAAAATCTATGAAAAAAACAAACAAAATGAGAATGAAACGAAAGAATCTATAGAAATTGAATCGTATTAAAACCAAAAAAATGAAGCGCACGAACTATTAAATAAATAAACCAAAAATAAGCGAATAATGTAAAGTTCAATCGAAAATAACAGATATTTGCAAACAGAAATAGTTGAGATGGAGCGAAACAGTCATTCGTGGAGGGGAAGACGAGAACAAGGCAATCGGACGATAAAGAGACAAATCGTAGTGCCAAAAGTTATATACGAAACACGAGCGCTTCCTGGAGGAAGCAAAAAAAAACCGCGCCCGCCCGTAAACGTCTGATGATTTTGCCCCGTCGGGTTGGGGAAATTGGGCAAACCCGTTGCGAGTCGAGTCGAAGAGTGGGGGTGCCAGTCCAGCAGGTGATCGATTTCGTAGAGACGGTCGGGAGGGAGGGAGTACAAACGACGAAACGTTGACTTCCGCTGTAGTTCCCGCATTGTACTGCGTTTAGTTAATTTTTTCAACCGTTTTTTGCCCATAACAATCATGGGCTTCGTCTGATTGGATTGCCGAGATGGCGGGCACAACTAGATACCAAATTGGATTTTTGTGCGAAAAAACGAATTTTTTATACCACGTTAAAGGCACAAAACGGCCCGGACGGCGGACGGACATTGCAAATTTGGAATCTCCATGTCTTGAAACGTCAAGTATCAAATTTTGAGGAGGGGTTGTAAAAAATTTTTCTTGACCGAAAACATAGGGTTATTATTCAGAATGAATAATACACCAAAAGCGAGGGAGTCCCTGTTCAGCATGAGGTCCTAATCAATGGTAGTAGACGAGATATCAGTTGAAGTACTTCACCTACTTGCCGACGCGATTCTGCCTTTGTTGACCCACATCTTTAATGTGTCGTTGCAAACTGGGGAATACCCACAGATATGGATGAATGTTGTTGTGAAACCACTCCCGAAATCTAAATCGCCCACTTCACCTAGAGATTTCCGCGTCATCTCCTTGTTGTGCGCAATGGGAAAGGTCTTAGATAAAATCGTCCACAATGAGCTGCGAGATTACGTCGATAGGCACAACATTTTGGATGCCAAGCAGCCCTCCTTGGGCACCGAGTCGGCTCTCATCAGACTCCTGGATGACATAAGAGAAGCAATGGATCGCAGACAAGTGACTTTTATGATTATTGTCGATTTTTCAGCAGCATTCGATTTGGTTCGAAAAGACGTATTGTTGGCGATTCTTGAGTCAGTTGGTGCCATTGGCAGTGTTCTGGCTTGGTTTGAGTCGTATCTGACTAGAAGACAGCTAGCGGTTAAAGGTGATAATGGTGAGCTATCGTCCTGGAGAACGGTACCTTTCGGCACCCCACAAGGCTCTGTTTTATCTAGGTTATGTTTTATTTTGTATAAAACCTGTATATATACACAATATAGAAAACCTGTGTAGCACAATTGGTACGCTGAACGAAGATCTTGGAAGAGTGCAAGTCTGGTGCCGAAATCGTGGAATGGAAATTAATCCCATCAAGACGAATGACCTGAGATCGGGGGCACCCGAAGATTTTGTCTAGAATAGATATGAGTACGATCCCCAGAGTTACCTGTGGTAGCGCGGAAATAGAATATGCAGACATGGCAAAGAATCTTGGAATCACGATGCAAAGCAACAAGTGACAACCACATGCAACACGACATTTAGGACCATCCAGAATTTCCACAGCATGCGAGAGTCCAACTTGTTCAAAGCCTCATAATGCCTCATTTGGACTACGCTGTTCCTGCATTGTGTGATTTGAAGAGCGAGGAACTGAGTCGATTACAGAAGGCCCAAAATGCAGCACTCCGTTTCGCGTTGAGGCTAAAAGTGGACGATCACGTCACCCCTTACTATCGTCGGATTGGCCGGTTGAAAATGAGGGAAAGGAAGAGACTGCATTTGGCCACAATGATGTTAAAATACTGAAACAGCAAACCGGCATATCTTCGCTGCAATTTTGAGTTCCTGGCGTCAAAAGCTACACAGAATCACAACAGAGTGCGAGATTCAGGGGTGCAAATTATATAATGACGATGTTGAGTGGTTTAATGTGAAGGGAAAAGTGGTAGAGTTTAGGGAGAAAGTTAAAAGTAAACTGTTGAGACTGTATTAAATGGAGGTGTTATCTTCCCAGGAGCATGCCCATGCTACCAGGCACGACCACGGGTTGTGGATAGTGGAACGGCCACGGCATTGTCCCCAGGGGCATGTCTGCGGCCAGCTGTGATTATGGACAGCATGCTGACTGAATAAGCAGCCGCGAACAATGGGCAAAACCCAAGAGATCGCAGAAGAGATCCTGAACAAAGGGCTCAAGGGCAAGCGGATCTACATTTTCTCAGACAGCCAGGCCGCCTTAAAGGCCATCGCAGCCTATAGTTTTAGGTCTAAGCTGGCATGGGAATGCCTCCATGCGCTCAAGCAGCTCGGCGCCCGTAACAGGCTCTCCCTCATTTGGGTGCTGGCTCACAAGGGGCATGAGGGCAATGAAAAGGCAGACCGCCTCGCGAAAAGGGGTACAGAATCCCTACCCATCGGGCCTGAACCACACGTGGGTCTGACGAAAAGTCACCTGAACCGTCTGGTTGCTCGATGGGAGATACAGGAAAATGGCGCCCATTGGCATCGCCAGCCACGACTAAGACAGGCGAAAGGCTTGTCACGCCTTCCTGTCAAAGGGCGAAGGCGATGCTGACACTCTCTAGACAAGATCTGAGAGTACTGATAAGCTTCCTCACCGGGCACTTTCCACTCAGATATCACCTCAACAAGATGGGCATCTCAGAGGCAGTGGAGACTCTGCGGTGAGGAGGACGAGACAGCATCCTATGTGAATGCCCTGCCTTGGCAGCAAAACGCTTTGAATACTTCGGTCAGGGGACCACTGAACCCCAAACCGTAGCAGACTCTGCGATGAAGGACATACTCGGCTTCCTAAGGGGGGCGGGTATGTACAACGCCTTCTACTAAGAAAGGGCCCAGTGTCACAATAGGCCCATATGCGGCCACAGTGACAAAAGGACTTGTCCCACACGCCCTCGGGTCAAAAAAAAAATGGAGGTGTTTTCGTACAAGAGAAACTTGAAAGTGAAATGGATTTGGATTTCTTTTTTCAGTTGAGCTGGTTTGTTTATTTTAGTTATTTAGTTAGTGAGAGTTAGTTAAAGCAATAGTTTATTTTATGTTACAAGAGTACTTTTAATATGTTAAATATGTTTTCTCTCTTTCTCTTAAGATGGAAGAAACTCAGCAAGGACGATCAACAGGTATGCTATCCAACCATTGTGCCTTCAGAAAAACACTATATAGGATCAACCGTACCATAGGAGCACAATGCTTCTGCGGGGAGACAGAAACAGTTGAATGCTTCTTACGTGAATGCCCAAGCTGGTTCAGGACCGGACAAGAATGACTGGGGGGGCCTTATAGTAGATACAGACAATACACGGTATAAGGAATGGAGGGAAATCCGCAAATATGTGGAAGGAACTTGAGGATTCTGGAACCCATTTTAAGAGCCAAAGCATGATTAGTGTCTGGGTAATGGGATAAGGGCCCGCTGCGGCCACGACCTTATTCATTGTTCCCTCAGCTTTAACTGATGCCCTTACTTAGTATTCATCATCATTCGGTCAAATATGGGGCGGAAACAATCGTATACTTCGACCGAGTTATTGATCGTGAATCATGAATACAGTAATATTTAGCAGGAAACGAACAGACACTAATAACATAACAATGAATATAGGAAATACTAGAGTCCCTACGGTCGACAAAGTCAAATACTTAGGAGTAATCCTAGATAGGAGACTTAGATGGAAAGAACATATTAACACATTGACGGAAAAAAGCAGGGCCTTATTACACCAAATAAAAGGCATCATAGGTAAGACATGGGGAGTGAACCCAAGGATGACCAAATGGATCCATCAAGCGGTGTTGAGACCAAGAATAGTACATGGAGCAATTGTTTGGTGGCAGGGAACAACCAAGAATTGCTCCCTTAACAAATTAGATCGAACAATAATGATGACTATGTCAGGTGCCTTCCACAATACGCCTGCCATTGTCCTGGCGGTGATACTGGGCGTACTGCCCCTCAGATGGGAGGTCCAACAAGAAGCAACGAGGGGCGTCCTCAGACTAAGGAAAAATGACGAGTGGACACAGGTCAACTGGAGAGGACATGGAACTATCGGGAAAGACCTGTATAACTCCATAGAAACGGCAAACTACCCGATAGACGGTAGGAAAACAATATACAAACTTCAGACGCACATTAATACGGAAATACGTCCAAAAGATATTTGGTAGAACAGAACACATGTAGAGGATGACTCAGACATAATATGTTACACAGACGGATCGAAGGACCAAATACATGGAAACACGGGCTTGGGGATATACATCCCTGCAATAGATTGGAAAGAATCCAGATCTCTAGGTACCAAAACAACGGTCTTCCAGAGTGAACTGTTAGCAATCAACTACTGTATCGACAAATTGATGACATTGAACACCAGCAATAAGACAATAACAATTTACACAGACAACCAATCGTCAATAAAAACGCTGGCCAATCCAATAGTTAGAAGGTTACTAGTTGAGGACACGAATAACAAGGGGAAAGAACTTGTACAGAGAGGAAATACCCTGACGGTAAAATGTATTCCGGGACACAGGGGATACAGTGGGAATGAAAGAGCGGACATACTGGCCAAAGAGGGGTCGACCGATCACTTCTATGGACCAGAATCCTATACGGCAGTTACGATGGCATCAGTCAAGAAGGCCATAAATAACACCCTATGGAGTAGAGTTAATAATGACATAGACAATAACAGAGGTCGAGAATTCTCCAAGCGCACAGGGACCACGAGTTACAACAAAATAAAGACGGGATGGGCCCTTAAACTAAGTAGAATACAATTAAGAAGATTAATAGACATGTTAACTGGACACTATGCAGTCCGGAACACATTACATAGGTATAACCCAACAATTAAGGCTCCTGTGGGGAAATAGAAACGGTTGAACATTTCATATGTGAATGCCCAATATGGCTTAGAATCAGAATAGAAAGACTTGGAGGACGAACCATAGATAGGGACGATATACGACGCAACGAATGGAGGAGCATCCTCAAATATGTGGAGGGAACCGGAAGATTCCGGTACCGGTTCTAGGAGCCAAAGCCGGATCCCTTATACAACTTGGGTGATGGGAAATGGGCCCATATGTGGCCACGACTCAGGTCACTGTTCCCTCGGCTTTGGCTGATGCCCTGCAGTCTCTCTCTCTCTCTCTCTCTCGTTTTACGCTTTTCAAATGCCGTGATGAGACTTGTTGGCCTATATTTAGGGTTATTTGTGCCGGTTTGGCGATGATCGACTAAATTTCACTCGTCGTCGAGGGTCGTTACTCGACCTGTCATCTTTTGTTCGGAGCCCTCACCCAACCAAGCACGTTGCGGATCTTGTCGTGCACTTGGAAGTTAACCACTAATAAAATCATCCCGAGAAAAACGAATCGGGCGTTGGAGCGAGTCAGTTGACGCTGTGCGGGCTGGCTTTCCCGCTCTTTCTTGATCCGATGAGAGTTGCGCGAAGGGTAGAGAAGTTCGGAAGCAGAAGCCGTCCGTGGCGACTGTCGTCGTTAAAGCAGCACCAGCTGGAGAAACCAGAAACAGTTCGCGGTCGAGCTTTGCAGAGCATCCTGTCGGAGCTGCGGTGAAACCTCCATCCCTAGTCAAACAACCACGTTACCCTCAGTCTTCTCGCGCATCTCCAGCATAACTGCATAACTCGAGAGGACGCAACTCGAAACGATCCTCATGTTTTGACAAGCGTTCCACTGGGTTAAGAGATAAACGTCGAAAGGACGTGATTTCGGCGAAGAATGAGAACCACAGGACCAAGTTCAAGGTCAGTTACAGCCCTCCGACGGTAGATCGCTCTCAACTCTTCGACACCACACACCTCTTGAGGTGATCTATAGACCCCATTTATTTAGTAAAACTAATCTAACGAATTAATCGCAGGTAGAATTGTGTTGAGATTGTCTTAAAGCAGTAAAAATTCGTTAGATGAAAATACAAATACAAGATTTGACTTTTTGTCTAATATTCATTGTGGATAATGCACATTTCTTATATACCCCCCCCCCCTTCTTAAATCAAATGAGGATTCCTAATCTGCATTATGCCTCTAAAGTGGACTGAAAAGTCCGTTCTTTCACACTAAACTCCGTTTGAGGTCGAGTAGTGCTTTTTATGGGCCAAACGCGGTTTAAAAAATTATTTAAAAAACGAAAATTTGACAATCGCATTACTTATTATGTTTGCTATCGTTTCCTGTGAGTTTTTCGACGCTGATTCGAATTGGACGAGTCTCAGAGGTGTGGGACTGAGTGTAGATGGAGAGCAGCGGAATCGTAGTAAATGTGGAGAAGGAAGTTGTACTACTTGAAAGAAGTCGCGGGACAATAGTGAAAGTAATCGTTTCTTCATAACCTGCGCTCATTTCTCCTCCACCTCCCGTTAGTTCGACTCGTGAGTCTCGATTGTAGCCCATAAAATGTGAATTTCCGTTGTAGTCAGGTCATGTTTCGTATCGTTCGCTAGTATCTTTAGACGTTAGATTGAATATGATAGGTCCCAGTCACGCTGTGAAAGAGAATAATGAAACGTTGTGCAGCGTTATTTACTTATCTTCGCTCGATGTAGAAGGATATTCAATTGAATTTTTTTGTTGGGTTTCCTTTACATTTTTATGGTTCAAGAGCAACCGGTTCCGAGAAACGCCGTTTGGGAAACTGCCTGAATGGGGTTGAAAAAAAATTGGCTACACCAAGCCGACGCGAATTTCATTCTTGCCCTGCTTATTACCTGTTGGGTGCACGAGAGGGGGAGCTGAGGATCGCAATAAAACTGAAACTCGGTGAGCGTGAGGAGGACTGTATTATACGTGCGTGCGGAATTGAGTTGACTTAAAATTGAGATGGAGTATAAATGGGCGACAGAAGGACAGTACTCGGACCGCGTGAACCGGCGCGCGGGCAACCTTGTGAGAGAGTGAGAAGTTACTGGGGCGGTAGTTGGAAGCAGAATGATTTTGGAAGAGCTCTGTCGTCGATAGGAAAATGAAATTGGGAGAAAGAAATAAAGAAAGGGTGAGGGGCAGGTATTGAAATAGTTGGAGACAATTAGACGGTTGGAGATAATGACGCGTGGAAGTCCGAGGTCAAAGACTCTGACAACTTCGACGCTTTGCGTCGAACATTACCCTTGGGACGCCAAAATAAAATTGTGAGCGAAATCGGTGCAACACTGATTATAGTAATCACGTTGATCAAAACATAAACTTTTCTACTTTCCTTGGCTCTACGAAGTAAAAAGGAAAGTTATGTATGTTCTCTTCTGATCTTCACTCCCTACTGAGTCTTGAAAACACTATTTGGGAAAATGGTCTGTGTGTGGGCGTGTACGCGATTGAGCAAAAATGGTAGAACAAAATCAGCTCAAAAGTGACAGCTAGCCCACAGATCACCAGGGAGCGCCAAAATAATGGTATGAGCGAAATCCACTCAAAACTAAAGATAGTTATCGATTTCCGCCGAATTGTTACTTGAATCTTCAAAAAATATTAGTGTAGTAATCCAATCAAACCTCTACGAGGAGGGCGTTTAAAAATTCTCATAAGATAAGATAAGATTAATGTGATTTAAGGGCAGACGATGATGTCTTTACATCGAAAGCGCTCGCCCACAGTATCTCACCTGCCAGAGAAGACGGACGTATCAAACAGGTACGTTAACTTTAGCAATATATGGGGACCACTTTAGATATTCCGGACTTTCAATTATCGTTTCACTTACTCTAATTTCTAGACGTTTTTACTCGGTACCTCTGGAAAAGTGATTGTTATCCTTTTCAGAAAACATCGTCTTTACAGCCTCATTAATTCTCTGAGTACTAATTGCTCAATAATGGTCCAGGAATAAGTTCGAGCAAAATAAATTCGGGAACTGTAAGCGCTACCGCTTTCAGCCGCCGCGGATTGATGTTTTACTAAGTTCAAATGAACTAACTAGAAATATCTGGTGCGTTGCAACACACAACTTTCCTTAGCTTTCCGTCAATACATTTCTAATACACAGCTTTTTCCACTTACTCAATTCATTTGAACTTGGTCAAACAACACTTCACGGCGGCAGGAGTTGATAGCGCTCACAGTTTCGGACTTTGTTGTGCCGCTCGTACTCATTCCCGGAGCATTATTGAGCAATTGGCACACAGACAATTAATGAGGCTGTAAACACGATTTATTTGAAGGAGGACAGTAATCACTTTTACAGAGTTATTGGAGTTTTACAGAGTTATTTACTCGAGTTATGTACTCGGCTGAGAAAAAAATTGTTGAGTTTTCTTCAGATCTTAACGTTTCAGACCCTCCTGAGTACGAAAAACACTATTTGGGAAAATGGTCTGTGGGTGTCTGTGAACGATTTTTAGAGAAAACGACCGTACCAAATCAGCTCAAACTTGAGATCTAGCCCAAAGATTTCTATTGAACGCCAAAATGAGATTATGAGAAAAATCCACTGAAGGTTAACTATAGTTATCATAGTGATTGAAACACTAAACATTTTTGTCCTCAAAAACGGCTCCAACGATTTCGATTAAAGTTTTTATGTTGATAGCTCCCAATATGGCAACTATACCATAAAATTCCCATTTATGGGAAAATGACGAGAGCGGCACAATAAATTGCCAAAACTTTCGACGTAATCGATTTTTGAGTGGTTTTTAGAGAAAACGACTGTACCAAATCCCCTCAAACGTGATGTCTTGCCCGCTGGTCACAATGGAACGCCGAAATGAGGGTATGAGCAAAATCCACCGAAAGTTAACTATAGTTATCATAGTGATCAAAACACCAAATTTTTTTTTTCTCAAAAACAGCATTAACGAATTTTGATTAAATTTTTTATATTGGTAGCTCCTAATATGTCAACTATACCATAAAATTCCCATTTGTGGGAAAATGACGAGAGCAGCACAATAAATTACCAAATCCTTCGACGTAATCGAATTTAGAGTGGTTTTTAGAGAGAACGACCGAGCCAAATCACCTAAAATTTGATCTCCAGCCTACAGGTTACCATGGGACGCAAAAATAAGGGTATGAACAAAATCCACCGGAAATTAACTATAGTTAGCATAGTGATTAAAACACCAAATTTTTTTCTCAAGAACGGCTCTAACGATTTTGATCAAATTTTTACTTTCCTTGCTCTACGAAGTAGAAAGGAAAGTTATGTAATCGGCTGAAAAAAAAATTTTGAGTTTTCTTCAGATCTTTACGTTTCAGACCCTCCTGAGTCCGAAAAACACTATTTGGGAAAATGGTCTGTGTGTATGTGCGAGTGTGTGTGTGTCTGTGTGCCTGTGAACAATTTTTAGAGAAAACCACCGTACCAAATCAGCTCAAACTTGATACCTCGCTCGAAAGTCACCATTGGACGCCAAAATAAGGGTTTGAACAAAATCCACCGAAAGTTAACTATAGTTATCATAGTGATCAAAACACCTAATATTTTTTTTCTCAAAAATGGCTCTAACGATTTTGATTAAATTTTTTATATTGGTAGCTCTTGATATGATAATTATACCATGAAATTCCCATTTGTGGGAAAATGACGAGAGCAGCACAATAAATTACCAAAACTTTCTACGAAATCGATTTTAGCGCAGTTTTTAGAGAAAACCACCGTACCAAATCAGCTGAAACTTGATGTCTAGCCTACAGGTTACCATGGGACGCAATAATGAGGGTATGGGCAAAATCCACCGAAAGTTAAATATAGTTACCATAGTGATCAAAACACCAAATTTTTTTCCAACATCCAATTTGTGGGAAAATGACGAGAGCGGCACAATAAATTATCAAAATTTTCGACGAAAAGCGTTTTTAGCGCGGTTTTTTCCATATAAAGTCCGCTGGAATTTTGTAGAATGTTGAAAAATATCTGGTGCGTAGCAACACACAACTTTCCGCCACCCCTTTAAGTTCGAACACCACATAGGCGGGCGCTATATCTTCGTTCAACGCATTTTTACAGGAACATTTATGGAGAACAAAATGTAGGGACTTGTTAGCTGAAACTACTCAGTGAGTTTGATCGAAATTGTTAGAGCCGTTTTTGAGAAAATTGGAATACCGATAAATTAATATTCGACAAATCTCCTTTTCTGAGTTAACTTGGCTTATATCTCCGTTCAACATATATATACAGAAATAATTATGGAGAACGAAATGTGGGGGATGGGTGACTAGAAGACACTCCATTAGGATTTATCACATCTGGTGAAAAAGTTACCCTGGAATTTACGGAAATGTTAGAAAAACGTTATTTTCGACACATTTTGATTTTTATCTCTGTTCAATGGACCGTCACAGGAACATTTATTGAGAGGAATATGTAGGTATTAACTATTTAAAAACAAATTGTGAGTTTGGTGAAAATCGCTGAAGCCGTTTGCCAAAAAGCGTAAAACCTATTTTGCTTCAGGGCCCATATCTCCGTTCACCGTATTTTCATGGAGATATGTATAGAGAAGAAAAGTTAGGTATTGATTAGTAGAAGATTATTTGAAAGTTTAATCAAAATCGTTAGAGCCGTTTTCGAGAAAAAATGCGAAAAACCCTAGTTTTAGTACATTTTCGTCCCCACCCCCTTCCCATCGGCCGAAATCGTCCATAACCTTATTTTGGTGTCTACAAAAATAACGAACAAAACAAAAAAGAACCAGCTCAATCGGATCAGCCGTTCTCCCGCAAATCGAACTACAGACACACACACATACACACACACATACACACACACACACACACATACACACACACATACACACGGACCACGCGCCGAAATTAGGTTTTTTAGGCTCAGTAGGCCTCAAAACGTAAAGATCTGAAGAAAACCCAAATTTTTTTTTTGGGCCGATTACTATACTTTCCTTCCCTTCGGGTAGCGGAAAGTAAAAATTGGTATTGTAGTCCAATCTAATACCTAAAGGGTGAGTGTTTAAAACCGCTCATGAGATACATGGGGCTCACTCTAGAAATTCCTGAATTTCAACTACCGCCGTTTCGCTTACTACCAGTTCTAACGGTTATTACCCAATAACTCTGCAAAAGTGATTACTTTCCTTCTTCAAAAAATTCGTGTTTACAGGCTCATTAATTTTCTGTGTACGTATTGCTCAATAATCGTCCGATAATGAGTACGAGCAGCACAATAAATTCCAGAACATTAGGCGCTACCGCTTCCTGCTGCTGTGAAGTGTTGTTTGACCAAGTTCAAAGGAACTGAGTGATAAATGAATTGATTAAATAGAATTAGCCATGTACAAAGTGAATTGACGTAGAGCTTAGGAAAGTTGTGTGTTGGCGCAGGATCTGGGAATCGACGAAAGGATTGTCGAGCGAGACTTCTTTCTTGAATTATTTCTGTATCAAGAAGACAACTAAAAACAAACGAACTATAGCCGGGACGAAGGGCTCCTTCGTGAGAATCCCCAACTGTGACGTCACCCACTGAAGCGTCCACTTTTTGGGGACAGCACGACGTCTTTGCTCATGCCAGAGATTTTCTCTCAATATGACATATCCGAGTGTCGCCACCCTGTTTTTGAGAAGTTAAGTTAGCTGAACGTAATTGTTTTTCATTCATCATTCTGTATTTGTTACTTTCAAAAATTAATTGTTGTTAACCGAATTTTGGTTCTTTTTTCGGTGACGAAAGGTGAATGTACATAGAAACGCAATAGTTGATGTTCGGGTTTCTCATTTGAGACTAATAAGAAAAGGTCGAGTCGCACAATGTTGTTCTATTCTGCAAAACTAAATTGTCGCGAGCGTTGCCCAAGTACAATTCTGAATTAGGTTAGCCTAATTAGAGGCCCTTCAGATTTACGACTTGAGCGTATTTGATGCCGGCTATGTACAATAAACCGAATACAAATATATAAACCGGAAAACCTTTATTTCAGGAAACTGTTCCGGGTCACGTAGACCATGAATCTTTCGATCAAAGATGGAGAGCGTTTCTCCTAGAGAATCTATCCTATCATAAGTATTATCACGCCCTTTTTTAATATGTTAGTAGTGTTGTGGCATGCAAGCTTAAAGTTAAGCGGCACTGAGCGGTTTGTACAGGAGCTCCTGCGATCTAGCGGCCAATGTCTGTACTACAAGTGGCTCAGTTCAGTCGCGCCTGCCTGTCATTCGCAAATTTGACGGTTCAAAAATTTCTTTAAAACAAACAACAAAGTAGTTTATTTTGTTCACTTAAATTTAAAAATAGAAGAGAAAAAAGAAAACGATAAAGAACGTGCCAGTATTTATCTGGCAGCTGCCTTTCTTGGAGTACGAAGATGCTCTACTCTCCGCCGTCGCTAGTTTTTTTACATTTTATGTTTTTACGAGTTACGTAATCGGATGAAAAAAAATGTTGAGTTCTCTTCAGATCCTAACGCTTCACGCCCCTGTGCCCTTAAAACACTATGCGGGAAAGTGGTCTGTGTGTGTGCGATGAGGTGTACAAGAGGTCGGGATCTGTAGACGCTCGCTATCGTCCCTGTGTTAACAAGTTTGAGTCGCCGAATCATGTGGTGCAGGCGTGTCCGGGTACTCATGACGCCGTCTGCCAGCAGGTAGCTGGTGAATGGTCATCTGAGGGCAGGGAAGTGCAGAGAAAGCGCCCCTACCGGATCGTCACTGGAGAAGGACTGAGGCCTGACATCGTCTCCGGTGGTCCCGATCAGTCTTCCGCGATCCTGGATGTTCGGGTAGTATCTGGCAACCGGGATTTAGCGGTGTCGGCAGGTAACATCAGGGTTGTAGCGTCGACCGCAGCGAGCGTTCTCCGACCCGGGATTCGTCTCTAAACTAGTGGTCGTTCTATCGTAGAACATCCTGTTACCCTTCATTTCTTCCCCGTTCCAACCCTTCGATCCCTAAGGCCGGCGTAGGGTAGTCGGGGTCCCATTTGCCTAATTATTGTTTATTTATTTTCTCCTTTGTGGGTGCCACTGTTCCATTTGTAGCTTTGAAGAAGTAAAGTGTATGTGTATGTTGTTCAATTTACGGGAGAACCGCAGAACTGACATGGCTTCTTGGCCAGGGTCAGCACTGTCTGCAATATTTGAAGTTGTCAGCCGTGCCACTGGACATCGCCAATGACGGCAACCACCTGGGGACGAGTTGCAAGCACACACATACACGGACCACGCGCCGACTTAGTAGGCTTCAAAACGTTAAGATCTGAACAAACCCTTACTTCTATTTTGACGCGACAACTATATTTTCCTCACCCTTGAGTAGGGGAAGGAAAAAAAAAGAGCTAACGATAAAAGGACGTAATTTCGGTATATGTCTTCTTAACGGCGTACCGTCGTAGCGAACGAAAAGTAATTGTAGGACACTGAAGGCCCTCCTAACGTTAGTTCAAAACTGTCGGTCTTTTTACTTTCCTTGCTCTACGAAGTAGAAAGGAAAGTTATGTAATCGGCTGAAAAAATTTTTTTTGAGTTTTCTTCAGATCTTTACGTTTCAGACCCTCCTGAGTCCGACAAACACTATTTGGGGTCTGTGTGTGTCTGTGAACGATTTTTAGAGAAAACCACCGTACCAAATCAGCTCAAACTTGATATCTAGCCCGAAGGTCACTATGGGAGGCCAAAATAAGGGTATGAACAGAATACACCGAAACCTAACTATAGTTATCATAGTGATCAAAACACCAAATATTTTTTTCTCAAAAACGGCTCCAAAGATTTTGATTAAATTTTTTATATTGGTAGCTCCAAATATGGCAACTACACCATGGAATTCCCATCTATGGGAAAATGACGAGAGCAGCACAATAAATTACCAAAACTTTAGACGAAATCGGTTTTAGCGCGGTTTTTAGAGAAAACAACCGTACCAAATCAACTGAAACTTGATGTCTAGCCTACAGGTTACCATGGGACGCCAGAATAAGGGTATGGACAAAATCTACCGAAAGTTAACTATAGTTTTCATAGTGATCAAAACACCAAATTTTATTTTCTCAAAAACGGCTCTAACGATTTTGATTAAATTTTTCATATAGATAGCTCTTAATAAGATAATCATACCATAAAATTCCCATTCGTGGGAAAATGACGAGAGCAGCACAATAAATTATCAAAATTTTCGACGAAAAGCGTTTTTAGCGCAGTTTTTTCCTCATAAACTCCGCTAGAATTTTAGTAGAATGTTTAAAAAAATTAGTATTGTACTCCAATCCAATACCTAAAGGGTGAGTGTTTAAAAACGCTCATGAGATACATGGGGGTCACTCCAGAAATTCCTGAATTTCGACTTCTGCCGTTTCGCTTACTACCAGTTCTAAACGTTTTTACCCAATAACTCTGCAAAAATAATTACTATCCTTCTTTAAAAAATTTGTGTTTACAGCCTCATTAATTATCTGTGTACCATTTGCTCAATAATGGTCCTGGAATGAGTACGAGCAGCACAATAAATTCTTTAACTGTAAGCGCTACCACTTGCTGCTGCCGTAAAGCGTTGTTTGACGAAGTTCAAATTAACCGAGTGATAAATGAATTGATTAAATAGAATTAGCCATGTCCAAAGTGAATGGTTATAGAGCCAAGGAATGTTGTGTGTTGCAACGCACCAGATATTTTCTGTAAAAACATTGAGAAACGTTCAAGATATAACATTTTATCAATGAAACAGTTTTTCAGAAAAGTGCGTCCAGTAGGTTCCGATGGGTTTTGCAAAAATTGCGACTTTCACTTACCTAAATCCACACGTCCGTTCATAGCGTTTTAACGTAAGCGTTTAAAACCAATAAAATATGGACATTAATTGATCAAATTGACGAGAGTTCGATGCAGTTTTCTGGAAGTATTCGTTTTTGGTACACGCAGTCCCCTCCGTTCCCACCGACTCATAATCTCGTTTTCGCTCGTAAAAAAAGTGCGACGAACCACTCAACTCTCCTCTCCCCCCGCGTAAATCATGCGCCGAATACGCGGAATGTTCAAGACATATTTGTTAATTAAATGTATTCGGCGAGTTAAGTCACAATCGTGATAGCAGTTTTTGAGCAAATTCGGATGACACAATTTCGTGTTCGACGAATCGTCTCTTCGGACGTATTCGACTTATATTTCGGCTCCGTTGGAGATCTAAAACGTTCAACCTATTATATAAGCCGTGGGTGCGCTATGTGCGTTCGTCGTGCAACGAGAAGTGAAACATGTCGTAGGTCGGTGTCCAATATTGCAAGCAGGAAGCTCCGTCACGCGATGATGAAGTTGAATTTGAATGGCTCAATTTACGTTATTACGTTCAACTGGCTGAGGATTATCGTCGTTCAAATACTCATCTGTAAGTGTGCAGTGTTAAACTGCCCCCAACTGCGTTATTGCGCTCGTATTCTGCGTATTTGTTTATTAGGTGATGTACGTAATTTTACTTTTCGAGTGCGACCAACCCCTCGCACGCGATACCATGATCGTTGCCAGTAATATGTTTGTTTATATTGATGTACACTACAGCATGTTTCATTCACATGTGTGCTCATGAAGAAACGTTGATTTTTGATAGGAGGGATTTTCTGGCATAAATCTGGTGCGTTGCAACACAAAACTTTCCTTAGCTCTACAACAATTCACTTTGTACATGGCTAATTCTATTTAATCAATTCATTTATCACTCAGTTCCTTTGAACTTGGTCAAACAACGCTTTACGGCAGCATGAAGCGGCAGCGATTACAGTTAAAGAATTTATTGTGCTGCTCGTACTCATTCCAGGACCATTATTGAGCAAATGGTACCCAGAAAATTAATGAGGCTGTAAACACGGATTTTTTGAAGGAGGATAGTAACCACTTTTGCACAGTTATTGGGGGTTAACTGTTAGAACTGGTATTAAGCGAAACGGCGGTAGTTGAAATTCAGGAATTTCTGGAGTGAGCCCCATGTACCTCATGAGCGTTTTTAAATACTCACTCTATAGGTATTGGATTGGACTACAGTACCAATTTTCGTTAACATTCTACTAACATTCCAGCGGAGTTTAAAAGGAAAAAACCACGGCAAAAACACTTTTCGTCGAAAATTTTGATAATTTATTGTGCTGCTATCATCATTTTCCCACAAATGGGAATTTTATGGTATAGTTATCTTATTAAGAGCTATCTGTATAAAAAATTTAATCAAAATCGTTAGAGCCGTTTTTGAGAAAAAAATGTGGTGTTTTGATCACTATGATAACTATCGTTACCTTTCGGTGGATTTTGCCCATACCCTTATTTTTGCGCCCCATGGTAACGTGTAGGCTAGGAATCAAGTTTCAGCTGATTTGGTACGATTGTTTCCTCTAGAAACCGCGCAAAAATCGATTTCGTCGAAAATTTTGATAATTTATTGTGCTGCTCTCGTAATTTTCCCACGAATGGTAATTCCATGGTATAATTATCATGTCAAGAGCTACCAATATTAAAAATGTAATCAAAATCGTTAGAGCCGTTTTTGAGAAAAAAAAATTTGGTGTTTTGATCACTATGATAACTATAGTTAACTTTCGGTGGATTTTGTTCATACCCCTATTTTGGTGTTCCATGGTAACCTGCGGGCGAGATATCAAGTTTGAGCTGATTTGGTACGGTGGTTTTCACAGACCATTTTCCCAAATAGTGTTTGTCGGACTCGGGAGGGTCTGAAACGTAAGGATCTGAAGAAAACTCAAAAAAAAATTTTCAGCCGACTACATAACTTTCCTTTCTACTTCGTAGACCCAAGGAAAGTCAAAAACGACCACGGTGGGAATATCGAAACGGGAACATTGAGAGAAATAGGTAAAGTAACTGACGAAACGTCGTCTACTGTTGGCTGGGAGGTGGAGTCAAGAACGAGGGAAGGTCTCTTCCGCCTTGGCGCTACAGCCACCGGTACAAGACGATGCTTATTGATTTTCACCTAAAAGGAGCCAGCACTCCCTTCGAGACCCCTTCCTCATCCCTCATCGCTCTGCCACTCTCTCCGCCCCCGCTACATTCATCTCGTTCTGCTGATGGGAGCTCCAACTTTCGAAGCTCTCGCCGCAACACGAAGTCACACCGACCGCAACCTCTGAGTTTCTCAAACAACGCGAGGACCCCGAAAAACTTTGCGACGAGTTTAAAATAGAAGTTAACAAAGTTTTTCTCCTACGTTTTCTAGTATCCTCAACTCTACGAATAAATAAGAAAAGGGCTGCAGTAGAATGGTGTCAAAATACTTACGAGAGTCTCCTCGCAATGGGAGTTGACCCATTACATATCTCCAGGCATGGCCGCAAGCCTCTCGTTGTTTTCGTCATTATGTTTGACAGTAGCACAATAGCGCAAGAACATGCGATTTTCGTTCCACGCCAGTAGAACACGGATTTGAGAGTCTGGAGGGACGCGCGTTGCGGAGATGAAAGTTAGCGTGCGGGGACTCACGTTGAAGAATCTTAAGAGCACCATCCCATCTTCGTGGGTTTTCGCTCGCAAGCGACCCTAGGTCACGCAAAAGATCGTGTGTGAGTTTGCGTCCTTCAACCAGGAGAGACACCGCAGGATGCGTGACTGTGGTAACTTTCACCCTTCCATTCCACAAAGAAATTGATGGAGTCCGCAAAACTGCACAGGGACTTGAGCTCAGTAGCTTCCCCTAACACCCACCCTAGCTCTTACCAGTCCCCGGCCTAATTTTTAGTGCAGAAACTTTATCGGCTGTTTATCGCTGAATACTCACAAACCTCGGGTCTTGTCCACGGAACACCTAATTATTGGCAAACGTGATTTACTATTCCCCTTACCCGAGAGGCGATGGAACTTTATACGTTTTGTGCCTACTTTTGGTTTATTATTCATTCTGAATAATAACCCTATGTTTTCGGTCACGAAAAATTTTTTACAACCCCCCCTCAAAATTTGATACTTTACGTTTCATGACATGGAGATTCCAAATTTGCAATGTCTCGTCCGCTGTCCCCGTCCCCGTCCCCGTCCCCGTCCGCCGTCCGCCGTCCGGGCCGTTTTGTGCCTTTAGCGTGGTCTAAAAAATTCGTTCTTTCGCCCAAAAATCCGATTTGGTATCTAGTTGTGCCCGCCATCTCCGCAATCCGATCGGACGAAGCCCGTGGTTGTAATGGGCAAAAAACGGTTAAAAAAATTAACGAAACGCAGTATAACGCGTTACGTCTTTGAAGTCCCTCGCTCCCGCCCATCAAAAGCGATCGTCACTGGTTCGGCAACACCGCCGCCCGCCACCCCTTTCCACTCGACTGGCAGCGTTCGCCCAATTAGCGCCGGGGTTTTTTTTTTTTTTTTGTCTTCCTAGGAAGCGCTCGTGTTTCGTATATAACCTTTGGCACTACGATTTGTCTCTTTATCGTCCGATTGCCTTGTTCTCGTCTTCACCTCCACGAATGACTCTTTCTCTCCGTCTCAACGGTAGCAAAATATCTGTTATCTTCGATTGAACTTTTCATTATTCGCTTATTTTTGGTTTATTTATTAATAGTTCGTTCGTTTCATTTTTTTGTTTATTTTAATATTACGATTCAGTTCTTTTCGCCTTTTTGGGTTTCATTATGATATTTTTCGATGCTGAATCGAACAGGATGGGTCTCGGAGCATTAATGCTAGGTCAAGCTGATTATCCGAATAATAAACCGTTGTGTAATAATTTGCAGCGTTTACCAATTGTTGTCTCTCAGATCGCTTCACTTCAAAACTCAAACCCCCGGTGAATAGGGAATTTCCTTAAACTTTTTTGTTTATTTTAATATTACGATTCAGTTCTTTTCGGCCTTTTTTTGGGTTTCATTATGATATTTTTCGATGCTGAATCGAACAGGATGGGTCTCGGAGCATTAATGCTAGGTCAAGCTGATTATCCGAATAATAAACCGTTGTGTAATAATTTGCAGCGTTCTTTTTACTTTCCTTGCTCTAGGAAATAGCAAGGAAAGTTTCAGACCCTCCTGAGTACGAAAAACACTATTTGGGAAAATGGTCTGCGTGTCTGTGAACGATTTTTAGAGAAAATCACCGTACCAAACCACCTCAAACTTCATATCTCGCCGGTAGGTTACCATGGGACGCCAAAATGAGGGTATGAACAAAATCCACCGAAAGTTTACTATAGTTATCATAGTGATCAAAACACCAAATTTTTTTTTTCTCAAAAACAGCTCCAACGATTTTGATTACATTTTTAATATTGGTAGCTCTTGACATGATAATTATACCATAGAATTCCCATTAGTGGGAAAATGACGAAAGCAGCACAATAAATTATCAAAATTTTCGACAAAATCGATTTTAGCGCGGTTTTTAGAGAAAACAACCGTACCAAATCAGCTGAAACTTGATGTCTAGCCTACAGGTTACCATGGAACGCAAAAGTAAGGGTGTGAGCAAAATCCATGGAAAGTTAACTATAGTTATCATAGTGACTAAAACACCAACTTTTTTTTTTCTCAAAAACGGCTCTAACGATTTTGATTAAACTTTTTATATAGATAGCTCTTGATAAGATAATTATACCATAAAATTCGGAATCATGGGAAAATGACGAGAGCAGCACAATAAATTATCAAAATTTTCGACGCAAAGCGTTTTTAGTGCTATTTTTTTCTTATAACCTCCGCTGGAAATTCAATACCTAAAGGGTGAGTGTTTAAAAACGCTCATGAAATACATGGGGGCTCACTCCAGAAATTCCTGAATTTCAACTACCGCTGTTTCGGTAGAACTGTACTACCAGTTCTAACAGTTATTACCCAATAACTCTGCAAAAGTAATTACTATCCTCCTTCAAAAAAATCGTGTTTACAGCCTCATTAATTATCTGTGTACCAATTGCTCACTAATGGTCCTGGAATGAGTACGAGCAGCACAATAAATTCCAGAACTGTAGGCGCTACCGTTTCCTGCTGCTGTGACGTGTTGTTTGACCAAGTTCAAATTAACTAAGCGATAAATGAATCGGGTAAGTTTAAAAAAAGCCACGTACAAAAAAGCCATGTGAATTGACGTAGAGCCAAGAAATGTTGTGTGTTGCAACGCACCAGATATTTTGTGATTGAAATAAAAAAAGTTATGAGCAATTTCCATCCCTTGGCGTATGGGAAATGTACCGAAAATGAAAAGTTTCCGCCATGTACTACGTATTAAACGATATTGATTGAGCATTCATACTATCTTTGACAAACTAGTACCTAGCGTTTGTTCCAAATAAATATCTCCGTTAAAATCTTGTGAGCGGTGGTGTGGTCTACGAAACAGATAGAAGGTTAATTTACTGGATGTTCATCACTCGCAAGGTGTCTTCAACTAGTCATTGCCTTAAAGATTGAATTGCCACTTGGCAGGGTTGCTATTTTCTTTTTATCGCTCTACCTACTTATTCAATGTTTTCCACCAACCTAATACGAACGTGGTAGAATTTAATGTTGAATAATATACTTGTGGAGCTTAACTTATTATAAATACGAATTATTATAGGCTTCAATATATTCGTAATTTATATTACTTTTTTAGTGGTATATTTTAATAATAGTGTTAATAATAATTTGCTTGTTAGATGTTTAAACAACGTTTTCAAGTTTTGGAGTGATGCAGAACTCCACCCGACAGTCCTGTGCGAGATTTTGTCGTGAAAACCGCTTCAACAAATGCACATATTTTCGTGAGAGTAAGAAATGCTACGTAGCACACAAATCGTACAAATTTAGCTCTTTGTATTTGTGTATAAAATGTTACCGTGGTATTAATTAGCAGTGGTACGTGCACGGATGCGTTTAATTAGTAGAATAAAATAATGAAATAAAAATTGTGAAGTAGAAAGGAAAGTTATGTGAGCGCACATAATTTTATTTCTCTTCAGATCTTTGCGTTTCAGCGCCTACTGAGCGCCGAAAACACTATGTGTTGGAGGAGCAGACAAAACTAGGAGCATTGAGGTGCAGAGCCTTTAACCGTTTCGCCGAGTATGCGAAGAAGCTCGAGGCTAAAATAAGACACGTGGACACAGTTGATCTGTCCCTTTGAAACTTGCCACCCCAGATTAAGATGGTACGGGATTCCTCAGGTGGTCAGATCTTTGGGCGGTATGACACGGGCCACAGCTCGCCACCGGGAGAATGTCCAATGACCAAATGCCTGTCGTACCTCTGCAGGTCTGGGTTCGGTGGATGCTGCTCAGACGGCCGGCCTCTTGCATGATAGCTCAACCGCAGCTTCCATGACACTCGACTGATTTCATTCTCTCATGAAGGTTCGGGAAACAGGGAAAACAGCTGAATCAAATCAGCACAAATTCGATATCTAGACCGCAGGTCGCCATGGGAGGCCAAAATAAATGTACGAGCAAAATCCGCTCAAAACTATCTATAGTTATCATAGTGATCGAAACACCAATTATTTTTTTCTCGAAAACGGATCTAACGATTTCGGTAACATTTTTTACATAAACAGCTCCTAATGAGATGACAGCACCGTAGAATTTCCATTCGTGGGAAAAGGAGGAGAACAGCTCAATAAATTATCAAATATTTCGACTTAAATCGAGCTAAGCGTAATTTTTACTTTCCGCTTCCCCAAAGGCCCATAAAAAATGTGGGTTTTCTTCAGATCTTTACGTTTTTGTTTCCGTGTGTGATTTGCGGGAGAACGGCTGATCCGATTGAGCTGGTTCTTCTTTTGTTTTGTCTTTTATTTTTTGTTGTAGACACCAAAATGAGGTTATGGGCGATTTCGGCCGATGGGAAGAAGGGTGGGGGACGAAAATGTACCAAAAACTAGGGTTTTTCGCATTTTTCTCGAAAACAGCTCTAACGATTTTTGATGAACTTTCAAATTATCTTCTCCTAATCAATACCAAACTTTTATACTCCATACATATCTCCAGGAAAGTACGGTTAACTGGTAAAAAGGCCTATGAAGCAAAAACAGGGTTTTTACGATTTTTGGCAAAACGGCTCCAACGATTTTCACCAAACTTTCAGGGTGTTTTTGAATAGTTAATACCTACATATTGTTATGAATAAATGTTCCTCTGAAAGTCCATTGAGCAGAGATAAAAATGAAAATGCGTCGAAAATAACGTTTTTTCGAACATTTCCGTAAATTCCAGGGTAACTGCTTCACCAGATGTGATAAATCTTATGAAGTGTCCCACACCCCCATTATAAACTCACATTTTTTTCTCCGCAACTATCTCTGTATCCATTTGTTGAACGGAAATATAAGGCAAGTTAACTCAGAAAAGGAGATTTGTGCGAAGATATAGCGCCCGTATTTGTAGGAGGTGTTCGAACTTAAAGGATTGCGGAAAGTTGTGTGTTGCTACGCACCGATCGTTTCTTCATTTCAACCACCGCCGTTTCACTTACTGCCATTTCTTAAAGTTTTCAAATTCTGTAGGAGTGACCATTATCCTTTTCAATGAAATCAGGTTTACACTGTGCACCAATCGCTCAATAGTTGAAACTCCAGTTTTATAAATGCCACACATGTGATCGCTTCATCACCAAGGATGGGCGTCATCACTTTTGATTTCTTCTCCGAGGATTCATTCGTTCGCTCGTTTCGTGCATTTCAGCAATTTGGCATGTTTGTGTCGATTCTCTTCCAGGTATTCTATCAAACTTCACAGCTAATGAACTTTATTTATATTATCATCATCATGATTAAATAATAAAACGCTTTCAGAACGCACCGCAGTTGCCTTCTTTGGTTTCCACGCTTATAAATGGTTGAAACATGAGTAGGAGCAGCACAATAAATTCCGCATCTTTCAGCGCTACCGCTTTCTGCCGCTGTGAAGTTTTGTTTCAAATGAACTGAGCGAAAAGTAAATTGAGTTAGTAGAATAAGCTATGAACACAAGCGAATTGACGTGGAGCTAAGGAAAGTTGTGTGGTGCGGCGCACCTGATTTTAATCCATCGCGAACAAAACGTACCCTTCACTTAGTATCGACTAAGATGAATATTTATTGCAGGTTGCGTAGTAGCGTGAATGAGAGGTAATCGGATACATAATTGTTGTTGATATAGGATTCAATTGTTTTCAAACTCTCACCCTATAAGTATTGGAATGGACTACAACACGATTTTTTTAACATTCCAGCGGAGTTTAAAAGGAATAAACCGCGGTAAAAACGCTTTTCGTCGAAAATTTTGATAATTTATTGTGCTGCTCTCGTATTTTTCCCACAAATGGGAATTTTATGGTATAATCATCTTATTAAGAGCTATCTATATAAAAAATTTAATCAAAATCGTTGTAGCCGTTTTTGAGAAAAAAAATTAGGTGTTTTGATCACTATGATAACTATAGTTAAATTTCTGTGGATTTTGCCCATACCCTTATTTTTGCGTCCCATGGTAACCTGTAGGCTAGACATCGAGTTTCAGCTGATTTGGTACGGCTGCTTTCTCTAAAAACCGCGCTAAAATCGACTTCGTCGAAAATTTTGATAATTTATTGTGCTGCTCTCGTCATTTTCCCGCAAATGGGAGTTTTATAGTATAATTATCTTATCAAGAGCTACCAATATAAGAAATTTAATGAAAATCGTTAGTCATTTTTGAGAAAAAAAAATTTGGTGTTTTTGATCACTATGATAACTATAGTTAACTTTCGATGGATTTTGTTTATACCCTTATTTTGGCATCCCATGGTAACGTACGGGCGAGATATCAAGTTTGAGCTGATTTGGTTCGGTGGTTTTCTCTAAAAATCGTTCAGAGGCACACATACACACACACAGACCATTTTCCCAAATAGTGTTTTTCGGACTCAGGAGGGTCTGAAACGTAAAGATCTGAAGAAAACTCAAAATTTTTTTTCAGCCGATTATATAACTTTCCTTTCTACTTCGTAGAGCCAAGGAAAGTAAAAATTAAAATGTCTCTTCCTATTCTACTTTGTAGAGCTAATGGTTCTGGATGTTGCTCCCAAAAAATATTTTCACTCCGCCAAAACTGTGAAAATTCTTCTGATTGATCCGCAGAAGACCCATTAAAAAAACACGAAAATTTCCGTGGAGTTGTCGTTGAATACGAAATTAAGACGCACGTTTCTTTTCTTCCGTATTCTGATGTCACTCGAGGAGCTTTGAGAGAGTTGCCGGATTGTTCCTCGCATACTGCTGCTTTTGAGCGGAGATTAGAGTTGGCAAATAACGAGTTTGCTTGATTTTAACGAATATTAAATCACACTTGGAAACGTGTTTGCGGCGAAGAAGGAGAACGAAGGGAAGTCGGGGGAGCAGCGTAGTGCACCCTCTCATAAATATTCACCAGCCGCCATTGCAATTAGCCATTGCAAGTTCACGTTCCCCAACTGAAAATTTGTCGCTTTTACCTGTTGAGCGTATTAACGATAACACGCTATCCATTCATCAACTTGTTCCGACTTCAACCTCGCTAACCTGCGTGCGCATTGTCTAGTGGCTTCCGTCGACTACATTTTCGACCTTCTCGCCCGAGACGTCAACGCTCCCTTTGAAATTTACTGGCGTCTACATCTTAATTAAAGTTCTGAATTATACGTACCAGGGCGCGTGGAGATCTAGAATTACCTTCCAGTATGGTGTTGAGTGACTCGAGGTCTTGAGGAAATCAATTATGGCGAAGAAAGCAGATATTGTTACAGCGAGCTTTATTATCGATGGGCAGTACAATAATAACAAGACGGTATAACAGTTAACAAGGTTGAGCAAACAGGAAAACAGTTGGAGTGGTGGGGAGAAACTATGACACTAGCGAGAAAGGGTTGAAAAACACAGGACACTTGAGTTGAGAGCATGTAATAAAATTCCACAAATGAAGGAAACACTCGTATTCCGAGAGGTTTAAATTTTATTGGCGGCAAACTTAGGATTGCAGGGGTTTCGGTGGCTCGATGCTGTTTGTTTTCCTTCACTTGGCATTAGCTAACAGCAACAACCATGAAGTAGCTTTATTATATTTGAAAATTTAGGTCTGAAAATGACAAAAATTATCTTCAGAGCTGAGAAAGAATCCCCCCCCCCCCCCCAAACAGATACAGTCTTTGACCTAACGCCGTATTCATCTTTGGAGAGAGCAGGGCGATTCTGTCTGCAGCCCTGGTGGCATTCATATTACTCTGAACCCTACCAGCACGGAACTCTCTATATGTGTGAATCAAAGTACTTTTTTCTGCGATTTTGCCGATCTCGAGCACTTCGAACTCTTCTAATCAGTTTCTTCGGCAAAATTTTAATTAGGCATTTTTGCGTACGTCTCAGGCGGTTCAATTTGGATTCGAACGTGGAACATACACCAACAATGGCTGCGCCAAAACATTGTACAATAGTCTTTTTAATTTTAAAATCATAAAGTTTCTGACTTGTGACGCACTTGGGGAATTATTTTACTAATTACCCGCGTACAGAACACGATTGAAACTCGTATCCAGGCCCAAAAGAAACGAACAAATTAAATACACTCAATTATACTCATTTGATGAAAATATAAAAAAATAATGCCTCTCAGGAAAGTACTAGGAAATGAATTATAAACCAAATAGGATCCACTTGAATTTAATCAGGAAAAACTCGAAATGAAATCCTTTTAGAATGAAATAAATAACCTATGCTCGGATTGTGTTAAATGACAATAAAGGGACAATGGGGAAAATGAAACACGAGCTCTGATCGCTTACCTTACTTCACACAATCCAAAGGGCACTGGCTTAAAATATCTGGTGCGTAGCAACACACAACTTTCCGCCACCCCCGTAATTTCGAACACCTACATTTGGAGGCGCTATATCTTCGTTCAACGCATTTTTACAGGAACTTTTACGGAAGACAAAATGTAGGGGCTAGTTTGTTGAGAGTACTCTGAAAGTTTGATCAACATCGTTAGAGCCGTTTTTGAGAAAATTCGAATACCGATAAATTAATATTCGACATGTGTCCTTTTCTGAGTTAACTTGGCTTATATCTCCGTTCAACATATATACACAGAAATAATTATAGAGAACGAAATGTGGCTATGAGTGACTCAAAGACACTCCATTAGGATTTTTCACATCTGGTGAAAAAGCTACCCTAGAATTCACAGAAATGTTCGAAAAAACGTTATTTTCGACGCATTTTCATTTTTATCTCTGCTCAATAGACTTTCAGAGGAACATTTATTCATAACAATATGTAGGTATTAACTATTCAAAAACACCCTGAAAGTTTGGTGAAAATCGTTGGAGCCGTTTTGTCAAAAAGCGTAAAAAGCCTATTTTTGCTTCATAGGCCTATATCCCCTTTCACCGTATTTTCAAGGAGATATGTATGTAGGAGAAAAGTTTGGTATTAAATAGTAGAAGATAATTTGAAAGTTTAATCAAAATTGTTATAGCCGTTTTCGAGAAAAATGCGAAAAACCCTAGTTTTTGGTACATTTTCGTCCACCACCCCTTCCCATCGGCCGAAATCGTCCATAACCTTATTTTGGTGTCTACAAAAAATAACGAACAAAACAAAAAAAGAACCCGCTCAATCGGATCAGCCGTTCTCCCGCAAATCGAACTACTGACACACACACGGACCACGCGCCGAAATTATGTTTATTAGACTCAGTAGGCCTCAAAACGTAAAGATCTGAAGAAAACCCAAATTTTTCGTAAAGCAGAAAGCGGAAAGTAAAAAGGGGAATATTCGTCAGCGATGTCGGTAGCCATTGTGATACTAAAATGCGGCTCCTCCGCTAATATAAACAGCGGCGAACTGCATAGGTGGCGACAACAGTCCGCCGCAAACCATTACACACTTCCAAACAAATTCGTTTTCTTAAGTTAGTATTCAACATTTTAACGTGGTCGTCCCACGACAATGTTTTATCTACATTTACCCCTAAATATTTTATAAATGGGACTCGAATAAAGGATGGGCAGTTAGCAGATTTGTGAGACACTATTCGTACTATTTAAGGAACACTGGCAGATTTATTGGAGAAACAAATAAACTTGGTTTTGCTAATGTTCAACTTCAACCTCATCTCTCCGAAACCACTCGTTCATAACAACGATATTTTGTGCCGTTTTGTCTCGTACTTCGTCTTAAGAGTCACCAACTACCACCATTGCGGTGTCATCCGCAAATGAAATCAACTCTCCTTCAATATCAGAATTGAAAATGCTGTTTACATGGAGGGCTTAAGACGGTTCCTTGTGGAACTCCGTGCGAAAGATTGCAAGCCCACCCAAATTACCCCGCTTTTCAGGGTGACTCCCAATCCATTTCAATAAGGTCGGATGCAGGTACAGTTTCTTAATTTCAGACAAGAGCCTACGGTGGGAAAGGGTGTGAAAGGCCTTGGATAGGTCCTTGGACACCACCAGTACATTTCAGCCCCGATCCGAATATATGATTATTTTTAAAATCAGATATACAGTCGCATGTTGTGTACTTTTCCCACCGAACTGATTATTGACAAGTGATCCTCTTTCTTCCCAAAATCTGACCGGGAATTGTTTTGCTGTTTTTCGATAATTTTTTTTAATAAAACCGTCCGTTTTTTAGGATCATTAACAAAATAGGATTAGGGGAAGCATTCCGAATTTGATTTTTAAAATATAGATTGAATCTAAGACCGACTCAATCATTTCAGTGGAAGCAAACGAGAGAACGTGTCTGGCCTTACTGCCAGGTGATCAGCGAACAGAGATCGCCGAGCGAGATATCAGGGAGGCACCGGTCGGATGAGTTACTGATGGGGAAACGTTCTAATCTTACGGCGAATTTGTCAATACACGGCGGTGAGCCGAGGGCCAGAGGTGACGGGGACTTAACGTGCCATTACCTCGATTTACGTCGCTCAATTAAGTCGACGACTTTGAGCGTCAGTTCGCAATTCGATCTCCTCAGAGATTTGCGGGTCTTTCTGAATAAACAGCCGAGATCATGAAACGATCAATTTCCTCAAATGATCGACCGCTTAAACTGTTCTTAAATTGACTGAGTTGGCATGTGAGGTCGTCCGTGATGCGTCGGGTAGCAATTCCTGGTCGCTGTAAGAGATGTGAAGACTGTCCAAATTGCTTTTTCTCCACTGGCTTGTGGAGGACTCTCCCTGAGAATAGTTCACAAGTCCGTTTCACCTTCAGTCTTATTCAGCTTATTGGCAGAGTGAATTGATAGGATTGTTTACAACTGAACGGCTCTCTCAATTCTGCCAACCCAACCAGCCTCCTTCGTCAAGACATCCCTTCTCAATGAGATCGAGAGAAGATTATTTTTTGTTCTTCCTTGCTACATTACTATTCATTTTCATGAGCGTTGCTTTCACTCTGCCTGTCAATGCAGCGATTCTTTCTGCCCTTTTCAGTGTTTCTCTTCCAAATAGTGCTTGTGTACTGAGGTAGTTTTGAAGAGCTGCTGACCCGGGCCAAAATTACGGCAATCGCGCCGAAGCTCCGATCCACAATCCCCGACTAACGTCGAGAATTATGAACAATGTCTTAACCACTGGACCACGATCGCCCGGTGCCTTTGATAGGAGTCAGTCAGTACATCTCCCCCCTCGTCTTTAGCTGCTGCTCCTGGAGCGAACTCTTTTAAGGAACGAATTTATGAGAGTTGAGCGAATCCCCGGAAAATCCGATCTTTGATTCGAGAAACGAGGGCGCTACATAGAAAGTCTTTTCTTTCACATTGTAGTAGCCGTGTCGCCCATTTTATCACTTTCCGCTACCCGAAGGGGAGGAAAGTATAGTAATCGGCCCAAAAAAAAAATTTGGGTTTTCTTCAAATCTTTACGTGTCAGACCCTACTGAGTCTAAAAAACCTAATTTCGGCGCGTGGTCCGTGTGTATGTGTGTGTGTGTCTGTATTTCGATTTGCGGGAGAACGGCTGATCCAATTGAGCTGGTTCTTGTTTTGTTTTGTTCGTTATTTTTTGTAGACACCAAAATGAGGTTATGGACGATTTCGGCTGATGGAAGGGGGGGGGGGACGAAAATGTACCAAAAACTAGGGTTTTTCGCATTTTTCTCAAAAACGGCTCTAACGATTTTGATTAAACTTTCAACTTATCTTCTACTAATCAATACCTAACTTTTCTTTTCTATAAATATCTCCATGAAAATACGGTGAACGGAGATATGGGCCCCTGAAGCAAAAACAGGTTTTTTACGCTTTTTGGCAAAACGGCTTCAGCGATTTTCACCAAACTCACAGGATGTTTTCAAATAGTTAATACCTACATATTCTTTTCAATAAATGTTCCTGTGACAGTCCATTGAACAGAGATAAAAATCAAAATGTGTCGAAAATAACGTTTTTTCGAACATTTCTGTAAATTCCAGGGTAACTTTTTCACCAGATGTGATAAATTCTAATGGAGTATCTTTTAGTCACTCATAGCCACATTTCGTTCTCCATAATTATTTCTGTATAGGTATCGCCAGGCCACAATAACGACTCCGTTTGGCTTCTAGAACACTATATATATATATATATATATATATTGAACGGAGATATAAGCCAAGTTAACTCAGAAAAGGAGATTTGTCGAATATTAATTTATCGGTATTCCAATTTTCTCAAAAACTAAAGACGATTTCGATCAAACTTTTGGAGTACTCTCAGCTAACTAGTCCGTATATTTTGTTCTCCATAAATGTTCCTGTAAAAATGCGTTGAACGAAGATATACCGCCCGCCTATGTAGGTGGTGTTCGAACTTAAAGGGGTGGCGGAAAGTAGTGTGTTGCTACGCACCAGATATTTTCCCTTCGTACTGGAACTTTCACACTGTCAGTGAATCCCAGACCCGAGAACTCGCCTCATTATTTCTCTCTTAATTTTTTAATTGTTCTCTCTGGGTCTCTTTTTACTTTCCTAGGCTCTACGAAGTAGAAAGGAAAGTTATGTAATCGGCTGAAAAAAAAATTTTGAGTTCTCTTCAGATCTTTACGTTTCAGACCCCCCTGAGTCCAAAAAACACTATTTGGGAAAATGGTCTGTGTGTCTGTGAACGATTTTTAGAGAAAACCACCGTACCAAATCCTACCAAACTTGATATCTCGCCCGCAGGATACTATGGGGCGCCAAAATCAGGGTTTGAACAAAATACACCGGAAGTTAACTATAGTTATCATTGTGATCAAAACACCAGATTTTTTTTCTCAAATCGGCTCTAACGATTTTGATTAAATTTTTTATATTGGTAGCTCTTAATAAGATAATCATACCATAAAATTCCCATTCGTGGGAAAATGACGAGAGCAGCACAATAAATTACCAAAACTTTCGACGAAATCGATTTTAGCGCGGTTTTTAGAGGAAACAACCGTACCAAATCAGCTGAAACTTGATGTCTAGCCTACAGGTTACCATGGGACGCAAAACGAAGGGTATGGGCAAAATCCACCGAAAGTTAACTATAGATATCATAGTGATCAAAACACCAAATTTTGTTTCTCAAAAATGGCTCTAACGGTTTTGATTAAATTTTTTATATTGATAGCTCTAAATAAGGCAATTATACCATACAATTCCCATCTGTGGAAAAATGACGAGAGCGGCACAATAAATTATCCTTGCACATCTTATTGAGCACAACGCATGGCAACTGCATCAAAATACTGAAGTGCGAATAGATCATCTCAGATTTGGCTTGGCATTTTAGGGAATTGACAAAAGGTCGTCCAAGTCGTTGGGCGCATGAGAGGGGGAGTTCAAGAACGAAATAAAAGAGAACTCGGTGAGCGTGAGTGGAGGACTGCATTATACGTGCAATGAATGTTGATTTGAGTACATAAGGGTGGGGAGGGAAAACTGCATCGGAAGGAGAGAGTGAGAGCAGTGTCCAGCTAGAGATAAGATTGCGGAATGTTTGTGAGCCCTGGGAGAAGAGTAAATCTGGGCTGAGCTGTGAGTGTTGGAGAGGAGGTAAATCGAGGGAATGAAGGGCATTCTGGAAAGTACAAAAGGGGAAATCCGTTGTCATTGGAAATAACTGAGGGCATGTGCCTTCCACAGGTACGAACAAAGGGGTTGAGGACAAAGGTGTTTAGGGAAACAACGACTTTCCGTTAGAGCTCGTGCAGACATATTCGAGTTCAAAGATCCAGCCAATACGGCCTGCCGAAAACAAGTAGCGGCCGGCACGCCAAGAAACACGATCTGGAAACCAGATACTACGAAACGGATCATCTCACCTGCAGCTTGCCAAGATGTGCGTAAAGTGTGTAGTAACGAAGGTACGACAAAATGTATCAAGTAATACGGCATTACATGGTGACTGCTTTATACCATACCAATCAAAAATGTCTTGAACTTTCATATTTTACATGTCGTATTCAAGCAAAGAGGCATTAGGTTATTTCAACTTTTTTTCTTGAAGTTCGTTGTTCTGGTCGAGTATCTTTGATAGAATGCTCGCACTAGCCCTAACAGAAAGTCATTGTTTCCCTTTCGTCCTCAAGCCTTTTTGTTACCTATGCAAAGTCCACTTCTTCAGTTATTTCCGACAACGGATCCCCCCCTTTCGTTTACTTTCCCATCTATCTATTCCCACCCCTCAATTTTAGATTCCTATTCTCAACAGACAGCTCCTTCCAAGTCAGTCATCCATCGGCACTCGCGAATGACAGTTATCTCCCAGTTCTCCCCACTGCTCGTCTCTCAGCTCACACTACCCCCAACTCAACTTTCTATCTTTGTCACTCTCCCTCCACTTAGTATCTCACTATGTTCACGTTTATGTACTCATACTCAATCGGATATCGCTATTCTGTTAAGTGTAATACAGTCCTCACTCACGCTCAGCACGTTCATTCATTTCCCCGTTTCAAGCTTCCCCATTCGTGCGCCCAACATAAATAGTTTATGAAAGAATTTTTTTTATATATACGAAAAAAAATTCTGGCGTATCTGAGTTAACTTCTTAACATTTTCGGCGAAGGAATGAATAGAATAGGTCCCAGTTATGCTGTTACTAATAAACCGTTGTGTAATAACAGACTCTTGTCAATTAGACGATTTATTTAAGGCATTCTCAATTATTTTCTATTACCTACTTCAGAATGAGCACCTTATTGAATCAAATCTTACCACTTCGTACGAAACTGGTGTTAACATTGTTGTTGTTACTTCTGAATTACGAGAAACGAAACTTTCTCGAGGTTCGTCGCAGGAGTGTTGTGTTTGTTAAGTTAGTTACTTAGAAGTTATTGTAAATTATTTGGAGTGACATGATTTGGACGACAAACTTGAATCGTGCGACCGTGCGAATCGTGAAACGTTACGCTCGGGAAAACTGTATTTTAGAATAGACTTTCTCGACGATGATCACTTTAAATGGAGGATTTCCCTGCATCTTTTCCGTTCCCCACATTAATAGAAGTGACATGTAGAATGTGTGTGTAGAGAAACGACGAGGCAGCACAAGGATCAAGTGAAAAATATCGAAGTAGGTTCGGATAGGACTATGTTTTAGAGTGAACTCGAGCAATTTGGTTTGAGCTGACATTAAGTTTCCAGTTCAAATCGATATACGATGTATTTTATGTATAGCGTCGTTCAACCACAATCAACTCCACCGAATCTACCTCTAACCAGAGATATATTTCGAAACTGACAAATATTTCATAGTCTTCGCTCGGAGGTTGGAGAGCCGCAAACAAAAGCAGGTTGACGTTCAAATCAACCTCAACGAAACCGCCAAATTACCCGCGAAAACAAACAAATTTCTGGTGTTTGATTTTTCCAAACTTTGTCGTGAATCGATTGAAAACTTTGTCTATTTAGAGTCGAATGAAACTAGCCTGACGTTTCGAGCGGCCGTCGTTTCCAGTTCCGACCAAAAATAGAATCCCGCAATATTTTGTGTACTCTCCTCTCGACAAACTCTGAAACCCGGTCGACAAACAATTAGTTTTGTACGTCGCCGTTGTCAGAACCCAGAGCGGCTCATGCATCTGTCACCGAGCATTATTTATTCATTACGCTCTGCATTTCCCCGGACGACAGGATTCACCTTTTTTTTTTTTCGAAAGTCGCATTTTTGGTTGATTTCGTTCGAGCGAAAGCCCCGCGCCAACCCTCAACGCGTGCTGTTTCGTAGCACGGTGCGCATGACTCGAGCGAGGATATTGTGGTGAAATAACTACCGCTCGGTCGTGGCGGAGGTTAACCAGGTGGAGGTGCGAGATTTTCTCAACCCATTTTTTTCGTCACTGTGAACCGTAATGACCTGATTGGAACTAAACGTAGACCAGTAGGTCTACTTGACCATCAGGACCAAGCCCAATAACGCAGCGTATTTCAAGTTGTCATCATTTACAACAAACATTTCTACCTCCTCTACATTCGTGATTTTCAATTTTATTTTTACACTTTCAACGAAACCATGCCTGCCACCAATTGTTCAAAAAGGCATTTTGTTATCTTGGATGGGTAATCCCAAGTTATGTTTCGTGTTCTGTATGTGTATCTGTGAAAGATTTTTAGAGATAACGATCGTACCTGATCAGCTGAAGCCCGCAGGTTACCATGCAACCATACAACCACGAAATATTAACGACCTGATACATACTGAACGTGGGTTGAGGAAAGTTATGTCACAACAGTTATTCAGAGCGATAAAAGTAGCTGAATTTCCTCAAGGTCGAAGAAGGTAATGGGGCGCATTGAATGGGGCGCATTGCATAGGAAATTTTTAGTGGGCAATAATGGTGATAAGAACCTCAAACGTCAAAAAATGTTCGCCATCAAACAACCCACTTAACTTCTTCATTGGATAAATTTGCTTTATATCGACGACGATGAAGGATTTCTCGTTCGACATTGATGAGCAGGGTTATCTGTCTACCGTCAAATCCAATAACTCAAATACGGTTTCTGTTTGAGCGCCAAGGCGCCGGGAACTTATTAATTTATCCCGAATCAATAAAAAGCTCCAAGAGACAGTTGAACAAATGTGGTGCAGATTGTTATCGGGAGCTTATTATCAACTCCACTTCCAACTTTGGCGAGACTGTGGGGGGGGGGGGGGGTTTTATGTTCGAGGTGAAAGCAATATTTTTTAGTACGTCGATTAATTTAGTTTATCACTTTGACGAAGTGCCGGATTTCAGTGTAATAATTACCACTGCAGTATGGTGTTTTTTGAGATATTCGATTAGGCCAATTTTGGCTGTTTACTCTCCTCAGCACTGCAAAGTAGGAAGCAAAGTTATGTAAACAGCTGAAAAAAAAACGATAAACTTCCAAGTATGTATTATTTTCATTACAAAGGTAACGCCATTTTTACTTTCCTTTGCTCTACGAAGTAGAAAGGAAAGTTATGTAATCAACTGAAAAAAACATTTTCAGTCCGAAAAACACTATTTGGGATAATGGTCTGTGTGTCTGTGAACGATGTTTAGAGAAAACGACCGTACCAAATCAGCTCAAACTTGAAATCTCGCCCGCAGGTTATCATGGGACGCCAAAATAAGGGTATGAGCAAAATCCATCGAGAGTTAACTATAGTTATCCTAGCGATCTAAACACCTTTTTTTTGTCTCAAAAACAGCTTTAACAATAGTGATTAAATTTTTTATATTGATAGCTCTCAATGAGGCAATCATACCATAAAATTCTCATTCGTGGGAAAATGATGAGAGCAGCACAATAAATTACCAAACGTTTCGACGAAAATCGATTTTTGCGGGATTTTTGAGCTTATAAACTCCGTTGAAATGTCTCTAGAATGTTAAATATCTGGTGCGTTGCAACACACAACTTTCCTAAGCTCTACGTCAATTCACTTTGTAGATGGCTAATTCTATTTGATCGATTCATTTATCACTCAGTTCCTTTGAACTTGGTCAAACAACACTTTAGAGCAGCAGGAGGCGGTTGCGCTTACAGTTCCAGAATTTATTGTGCAGCTCGTACTCATTCCAGAACCATTAATGAGCAATTGGTACACAGATATTTAATGAGGCTGTAAACATAAATTTTTTGAAGAAGGATAGTTATCACTTTTGTAGAGTTATTGGGTAAATACTTCTAGAACTGATATTAAGCGAAACGGCGGTAGTTGAAACTCAGGAATTTCTGGAGTGACCCCCATGTATCTCATGAGCGTTTTTAAACAGCCACCCTATAGGTATTGAATTGGACTACAACGCGACTTTTTAACATTCTAGTAACATTCCAGCGGGGTTCCAAAGTAAAAAACCGCGGTAAAAACGCTTTTCGTCGAAAATTTTGATAATTTATTGTGCTACTCTCATTTTCCCAAAAACGGGCATTTTATGGTATAATTCCCTTATTATTATAATTTGGTGTTTTGATCACTATGATAACTATGGTTAAATTTCGATAGATTTTGTCCATACCCATATTTTGGCCTCCCATGGTAACCTGTAGGCTAGACATCAAGTTTCAGCTGATTTGGTACGGTTGATTTCTCTAAAAACCGCGCTAAAACCGATTTCGTCTAAAGTTTTGGTAATTTATTGTGCTGCTCTCGTCATTTTCCCATTGATGGGAATTTAATGGTGTAGTTGCCATATTTGGAGCTACCAATATAAAACATTTAATCAAAATCGTCAGAGCCATTTTTGAGAAAAAAATATTTGGTGTTTCGATCACTATGATAGCTATAGTCAACTTTCGGTGGATTTTGTTCATACCCTCATTTTAGCGTCCTATAGCGACTTCCGGGCTAGATATCAAGCTTGAGCTGATTTGGTACGGTGGTTTTCTCTAAAAATCGTTCACAGACACACAGACCATTTTCCCAAATAGTGTTTTTCGGACTCAGGGGGGTCTGAAACGTGAAGATCTGAAGAAACAGCCGATTACATAACTTTCCTTTCTACTTCGTTGAGCCATGGAAAGTAAAAAACATTTATGAAGTAGTCAAATTCAATACCTATAGGGCGAGAGTTTAAAAATGCTCATGAGTTGTATGGGAGTCCCTCGAAAAATTCCGGAATTTCAACTACCCGTCATTTCGCCTATTACCAGTTCTAAAAGTTTTCACCCAATAACTCTGCAAAATTAATTACTATCCTTTTCAAAAAAATCGTGTTTGCAGCATCATTAATTGTCTGTGCACCAATTGCTCAATAATGATCCGGGAATGAGTACGAGCAACACAATAAATTCAGGAACTGTAAGCGCTACCGCTTCCTGCTGCCGTAAAGCGTTGTTTGACCAAGTTCAAATTAACTGAGTGATTAATGAATTAATTAAATAGAATTAGCCATGTACAAAGTGAATTGACGTAGAGCTAAGGAAAGTTGTGTGTTGCAACGCACCAGATATTTTGGTCGGTGATGGATTCATTCAAAGTTTCTTGGATATCTATGTTATTTATACCTTTTTCCTTGTTATCAGCCGTCAAGCGATTTCTGCACACTGTTGCTGGTTAAAATCTACTTGAGAAACCCAGCTTATTGCAGATGTTGCAAGGCTTTTTCGCATCGGTGACAGCGGTAGGCATGAATACTTTTTTCGTTCTTTGTTCATTACTTTTAGAATTCGATGTGAGAGGGTTGACGGCGCTATTTTCCTTAGTTCCGCTCGTAGGTCTTCGATTGAACTCGTTAATGAGCAATCGAGTCTATCATGGATGTAATTTGGCAACCGCAGAACAATCAGGTTGATTTGAACCATCTTATCAATAGCATGGTCTTGTTGTAATAATAGACTCTCGGATTTTCTTCCACCCCCTGTTCTTTGAATCCTTCCCTCATTTTTGTGTCCCGTTCTGAAAAGTTTTTGGTCAATCTGAATTCAGTGAACCCAGAAGAATACCAGTTTTTAGCGGTCCTTTCCATAAATAGACGTAACATTAGAATTTCATCTTCCGAATCGGTTACTTGACATCGGTCGCGTTCACGGAGAAATATTTTCAGCTACCTCAAAGTTTTTCCCATCGAAATCCTCAAACACAAACTCCGATTTGACTTTTGCAAGATTCAAACGTTTCGAGGCCGTCACTTGTGGGGGACCGTCTGCTTTATCTGCTCCAGTACCAGTGCATTCTAGACATCGGGTGTGGTTGTGACGGGCTGTTTTGGGGGACGAAGGGATAGCTCTGATCTCCAAGTTTGTGAAGATTGCTCCTGCAGGACGTGTCCCTAAAAAACGATGTTGTCTTCACCGTTGAAATAAATACATGGGGACGAGTTACGCCACGTTTGTTCGGCACCTTATTTATCGTTGAGACTTGTAACAAGCACTTGTGGCATGAATTGAGCTGTTGGTGTTCAGGGGAAAACTCGTACACGATGTCGTCATCTTTCGGTTGGATCCACTTGAGGAAATGTAATGAAGTTTCGCTGTCATTGGGACTTGGTTCGATAGAACTACACACTCTCACCGTCATATTGGCGAATTGTTTCGATTTATAAGAGTGGGTTGTTCAGTAAGGCTGCTACGATGCGTTCTGAAAACGTTTATTAACAAATTAGAAACATAAATCACAAATCAGGAAGTGCAAACTTAATAATTAGGTCGTGGGTATAAAATGGTTTGACGAAAGGAGTTACGGACCTGAAAACCAATCGACTCAAACAATTTTTTGTACGACGTGATCCCCCGAGCAGTCTGGTTCCCACTGAAGGTGCACGTGAGATGAAACGGAGCTGAAGACGGGCGTGAGAAGTTGGCGCTATCTTGTCAACAAGGTTCGCGGTGCCATGGTCAATGCGGTGTAGTCTCAATAAAACTTGTTTTATACGCGTTCAAATAATGAGACGCCAACAGCTTATTTTCATGCTGCTTTCAAAGGAATTCATAAACCACCAGGTAATTATCTGAATGGCCAGGAACGGTTTCGGCTATCTTGAGGGCACCGCCAAACTAATATTCCCTCGGTAGTAGTAAAACAGAAGACAAAGTCAGACGCCATGGTTGAGTCCCTGGTGCAAGGAAGAATCGACTTAGGCATTTTTTTGAATAATCACGCTAAAATGATGACTGTCGAAGTTGTACATGATCGCACCAACAGTCGGTTAGTGCCGATTGCATTGTGACTATATGGTCTGATCAGTTCACATCATAATTGAATAAAATTACGCTATAAATCAAGGACATTGTTGGGCGCACGAGAGGGGAACTTGAGGATCGAAATAACTATGAACTCGGTGAGCGTGAGGAGGACTGTATAATACGTGCGGCATTGAGTTGAGTTAGATTTGAGCTGAGATCTTGAACAATAGGGCGACACAAGGCTAGAACTCGGAACGCGTGAACTGGCAAGGGATACCGTATGGGAGAGCGAGAAGTTACTAGGCTGGGAGTTGGAAGCGGAACGATTTTAGGGCAAGGTATCAGTTGTGGAGAGGAATCTGAAAAAGGAGGAGATGGAAAAGGAGGGAAAACCACCTATGGAAATGACCAACCAGGTGGGATTTCCGTAGGTGCGAAGACCTTTGGAGAAACAATGACCTTGCCACCCGTTGGGCAGGAGCGGAAATTCTGAGGTCAAAAACCTGGACAGATTCGGCTCTTTGCGTCGAACAGACATATTTATGTCTCCGAAAAATGTTATCCACACTAAGTGTTGGTAAATAAGAGCGCAGCACAGACCCGTTTGACGTGTGAGAAGCATGGCACCTTACCTGGTGCCATGAAGTATTTATTTCGAGCTGCGATTATATCGAAAACTGTGTTTGTACCAATTATTTTGACTCACAACGGATGCAATCTCGGGCAATTCTGTGGGAATACCCTCAAACGATGGTAGGCTTCTACTACTTGTTCTGCCCGTATCAAAAACACGTCGAACTTCTCAAGTAAAGAAGCAACCTGGTCGTAAGCTCGCTACGCCTTTAACCATTGGCGATCAAGGTTACTCACAAGCGATTTGAACCCCACCAGAGAACAAAGATGAGATTGGTAGGAACTAGAACAAGGGCAAGGCAAAGAACAATGTGGATCAAGGTAAAGTGGCTGATGAATTAAACCGCCACCATAATTAATCTGGTTACTAGCCAAATTTTTTTTTCAGAATGAGCGGCGCTTTTTATTCGATAATTTACTGTGCTGGTTCAGCTCAGCTCAGCCGTATTAGTTTGTTGTCTTTGTCCCTAAGTGGTACGCCCCAGAGCGCTTACCTGATGAGATTTCAATTAGCCTCTCCTGCTAACAACAGGCTTTGAGGATTATCTCCAAAGTCAATGCGATGTTTCTGCTGTCAAATTTACCTAAATGTTCACACCCTTACCACCTCTCATTCCTACTCGCAGCCCCCCAAACCTGACTCTAGTCCACAATCAGTGCTTGTAGCATTCAACAGCTCTTTTCTCTCGTCTAGAGACCCATGACGTTGTGTGAACCCACGCATCGAAACTCTAACATGCTAATCAAGTGATCATTCAATTGGAATTTTATGGAGCCAATAAAGTGATCGTTCAAGTCAAGTGTGTCAATACAGTCCTCTATCTCGTTCATCGATCAATTCAAGCCTTTATTTCTCTCTCTTTCCCTTGCATCCAACACTGCTGCTCTCGCCATTTTTCCACAAATGAGGATTTCTTAGTGCTGTTGTGTTATTTTGAACTGTTGATACTAAAAATCAAACCTTTAACGTCAAATATGAGCTGGTTTGGTTGAGTTGTTCTCTCATCTGCGTTGACTGACTGTGTGTTTCAATTGTTCTCTCTAATTGCGCCCATCTGTATGTTAACTTACAAAGACTGTACAATCGACTCCTTTCTCAAATAGTTGGTTCCTTAATTTCTCACTTCGCAAAGACCTGCGAACCCAGCGCTTGAGCGCTTAAAATGTGTTTATTTGTACCGAACACAATCCATTTGTCGCTCTCGAACAGGCCAGGGTTAACTGTCTAATGAGTCGACTAGTTGTGTATGGTGGCACAGGGTTATGAAGTCTCCAATGTGTGAATGGTTCCGTCGAAGAAATAATGTCTTCAAGTTTTATCGATATTGCAACGTGGTTATAACTAATTTGAGTTGAGCCCACAAGTAAGAATATACCAATAAAGTTTGGAGGCGGATGAACTTGTTTCGGTTGGAGGTTTAAGCAAAACAAGACGTGAATGAGCCAACGGACTATTTTAGGTAAGAAAGTTGTGCGATATCTTCCACGAATCGTAAGAGTCGGTTACATTTCTGTCGAACGTGATTTCATTTCCTTAAGAGCGTCGTCTTCTTTTGGTCGCCGTAGCCATTAAATGGCGACCTACTTCAGGTTTTGTTGTTTCTCTCGTTGATGAACAGCACGGCAGGTCTTTGTGATGGAGGCCCTCGATGACTTCCCTGTCCCGTCGTCGTTCCTAATGAAGTGGACCAACGATACAACGGCGAATGGCGAAGGGAGTCGAAGGGCTCTGATCGATAGTCAGGTCCTTACATTCAGGCTTCTTCAGTTGAGGCCAGCAGATGTCCTCCCGCCCTCCTTTCCTACCATAGACCCGCAGAGACCCCGAGGAGCTAGCAGCCCCCCCGCGCTCCTTCTCGTCCTCACATCATCAACACTACCTCTGACCAGAACCCTCCTCCCCCTTGCCCTACCACTGCTAAGTCCTCCGCATCCCATACTCCTTTACTCTCCATCCACCACCCACTTCACGGCTTTCATTCTCCTTCACTTCCACTGTTAGGTTGGTCTTCTCCCTCGCTAACCTCCTGAATCTCTCTCTAGTCCTCGCTCCATTCCGCCCCTCAGCCTCACCCAAGCTCTGTCTTTCCACTGAACTGATTCCTCCAAACCACTCCCTCGCCACCACTGCCGTCATTTGGCTCCGCACGAGCAGTTCGCCGCTCCGGTCCGTTACAATGGAACCAAGGCAACTCCCATTGCCAAGCCAAGTTCTAATGCCATGGAATTGAGCTTCGGAGAAATCCATTGGCTATCATGAGCCCGCAGTTCTGAGAAGAACCAATTTCCATCGAAGGCCAACTTATCAACTTGCATCAGAAACTAAGGAACTCTATCATACCACTTTACCAACCTCCCATATAAATTTCTTCCTACTTCCGCTTCTTCTCAACTGTTTATATTAGGTATCACCTAATGGCATGATAGAGGACCCAATACTCCAATTTTTCATAGATGTCAGCAAATCATAATTTACCTTCCTCCGGACATTCTAAACTCAGTGGATGCAAACTGTAGTTTTCAGAAGTAACAGCTACACATCGTAAGAATGATCGAATACACCTTCTGGTGCTGAGATAGCAAGTAAGTGCTGCACGACACAGCCTCATGGAATCAACAGCGACGTCGATTGATTCTGCCCCATGAAAGCTGTGCGATTACGATTGCGTACAAAGTGTTGAAACTAAATGCCTGAGCCTGGGAAGAACCAAAAAAAAAATCGATCACTAAGAAGTCCTTGTAAATTTTACACACGAAGAACTTAGAAGGAGCTCACTGTCTTCGTACATGAACGGTGATAGTTACACATTATGAACTCGTACTCTCCAATCGTAATCGTGTCCAGCGTGGACTGACAGCAGGGATACCAGAGACTGAAATGCCCAGAGTTCGTGTTTGAATGATGAAGTGAACTCATCGACAGCTACTGCTATCCATGTTTGCCCGACGAGGGTTTCCCAGATTTTCCAGTACTGAAACAGCCTGCTGTGTGTGTAGTAAGCTCCTAAGACATCCTCAAAGGTACTGTTACGGGGGGGTTTATATCGAAGCAATATCGCACTAAGAGCGTCGGGAAGTTAGTACGATATCAAGCCGAATGCAATTGGAACAGAGAGTTTTATTCGCGAATTACATTCGGAGTTTTACCACCACAGACAGGGGAACTGGGTGGGAGCGAACGCGAGCGCGGGCAACAAGGCGACAAGGGAACTGGCTCGGATTCAACTGACTCCTGCGAAGTCTCGAGCGAATCGGGGCATTTGAGGTGCCCAGTCAGCATAAATGCCCCAGACGAGCCTCCGCTGAATCGAAGGGTTTGGTTCGTCCCGTAACACCACTCCGCCCTTGATGAAGTGCCTGTCCTCAGGTACTTATGAACACTGCAGTTCAGGGCGTTGCTGTCCACCCAACAAAGGGGAACCTAATCTTGAGCATAGCGAGCGAAAGATAATTTTGATTAAAGTTCCAAAAGGGTGTCCCTGTTTGTGGTGGGAGTATTGAATAAATGCAAATAAACAGTCACCTCACAATGTCTCTGACTTAAACATCTTGGGATGTGTGGGTCGGATGTGTGGATCGTACGTCTTCGTCCCACGCAGCTGCGACATCTGTGGTTCAGAGAATCGGTCCATCTCTTGGCAAAAGAGGACTCTCTGGGTGAGGGGAGTCGTACTTTCCCTCCTCCTCAGAGCACACCTGCCCTCAGGTGTTCCAGAAGGGGTAGCGCAGATGCTGCGTCTACCGTGCAGTGGTTGGTTGCAATTTTGGGAACAAGTGCGGCGTCCTGGCTTATGGGGTAGGGTGTGATGCCTGTGTTGACAGCATTCACACGTGTACGTGGAGTGGCAGCTCTTCAGCGTGTGTGAGGCTGCCAGACAATTCGTTCACAGATTGTGCTCTTCCTCGTAGATTCTTCGAGCCTCCTGGCTGGAGTTGAGGAAACGCGGGCACTTCTTTGCCCCATGATGCTTACCGCAGATAGGGCAGGGATGTGGCTCTGGCGACGTGGGCTCGTGTTGACCAGTCCATTCCGAAGGCGCGTGGTTTCCCCGGACTCGTTGTTTGCGAGGTCGTTCGGGGACAGACACGCGGGAAGATGTCGCCATTGATGCATGATGGGATTCGTCCTTCTTCGCTGCTAGATAAGCATTGACCTTATCTATGTATATGTGCCCGAGATGCTGGTACACCAGAAGCTCCTTTACAGCTGTCCTGCCTTCTTCCAAGCAGCAGTCGTCGATTGAACACAAAGCTGTGTTCAACTGTTCGTCAAGAACGGACAACGTTCGAACATAATGACGGGCGAGAGAGTAGGTCACAGCAGTAGGGCAGAAAAATTGAAGGTGAGGGATCAAAAATTCCCATCGCATTAGAAGAACCTTCAAGTTTTTCCGCGTGGCCAGCATCTCGAACTAATGCAGGGGAAGTTCGACTACTAGTTGGGCGCCAATGTTACAGAGGGGGGGGGGGTTATATCGAAGCAATATCGCACTAAGAGCGTCGGGAAGTTAGTACGATATCAAGCTGAATGCAATTGGAACAGAGAGTTTTATTCGCGAATTACATTCGGAGTTTTACCACCACAGAGGGGAACTGAGTGGATTCAGGGGAACCCATGCAATAATCTAATGATTCTGGCATAGTTAAAGGTCGCTGTGTAAATGTCCCAATAGGTTACTGATTGCCTAAAGTTGTCCCAGCAGGTATTGAATTATTTCAAAAGTACCTTTGGTACTCTTTCGTATTTTATTGAGACCTCCAGTATTCACACAGGAATATACATAGCCCATCACTGACCTGCTTGCTTTTGTGTTGCTCAGAGGGCTTAATGACTTATTACGACACTAATATGAAGGTATTCATCGCAAGAAGCTACCAGGTAGAGGTTCTGTTTCCCCCCATCTTCTCTAGGTCTGCCTCCACTGAACCTAGATTTGAAACGAAAATTTCTTCCCAACGCTGGGATCGAACTTAGATCTTCTGTGTTACAGTCAAGAATCTTAACCCCTACGCTACCACTAAGGCAAAATACGTACTAAAAAACAAGTCATACAGCATTCCTTAGCCACTTTGTCCCGTTCAAACACCTCACCACTCAGATTTGCAGGAATGTTATTTTATTTCTGTAGTGAGCTCAGTTTTGGCAAATTCAAAACCATTTTAGGTTTTCAATTTTTCGTACGATTTCTTTCTTTGTTTCTTACCACCTCCTATCGTGGGTTCACCCCAGAATAAATAGTTCGTCCATATTTGTAGCAAGCGGCCTGACGACGCAGGAGCAGTGAGTCAATGCTTGACGTGAACGTTCAAGTCGAAATGGATCGGACAATCGGGATATCACCAGAGCGTGCCTCTGAGATAAGGATAAGGATCGAAATTTTATCTCTGGATGCTACAACCTCCTGCAGACGTCGTCAAAGACCTGACGTCCCTGACATTTTGGAAAAGTATTCTTCGCTTATTCATCTCCTTCATGTATCTGGAACACAACATTTTAAAACAAAAACCATTAACACTCTTGATATCCTCTAACGCCTTGTGGATTCCAAACGCCACGTACTGGTGATGAAGGGGTTTTCTGCCTGCGAACACAAAATTATTGAACTGAATGGCAATGAAAGTATATACTGTAAAGAGAAGACACTAAGACGTACGGATCATCGCATTCATTGAGAGTAAATATCTGGTAAGACGCATAATACAACTTTCCTCAGCCAGCGTGAGTTCAGCGACGAATCAGATTGATATTTAGTCTGCGGATTACTTTGAGACGGCTAAATGAGAGTATGTGCGAAATGGGGCGAAAACTATATATAGTTATGGTAGTCAACGTGTCCAAAAACCTCTCTTACCAGTTCAATTCAATTTTTTGTGCAAACACTTCAAAATGACTAACTGCAAGGGGACTTCAAAAAGGCAGAGGAGTGAGTGAGTGAGAGTGAGTGAACGGGGGGGGGGGGGTGAGTGAGAGAGAGAGGAGGAAGCATGTGGGAGTCGAGTCGGAGGTCGTTAGCCCATATTTAAAATCGGCGGAAAGGTCTCAGGTGGGTCTCTGTGTGAGTGGGTTGTGTGATTTAGGAGCGTAGGTGTGGCGATTGTGGTTCAAGAGGTGGTGCGGGGGGGGGATGCGTACGACACAACTCTTCTCCCCCCTGCCCCATCACGACTAATTCACCACCCTTACCCATGGCCCAAATACTCCACCTCCTTTCACGGTCGACCATGTGTTTGTTGTAGGATGGAGGGTTGAAGGAGGACACACACACACACACACACGCACGCAAATACAACCCCTCCGTCAGCCTCGTAGCCCTTTTCATTCTCTTTCAGAGCTCTCCCTCTTTGTCTTTTCAGCATTCTCTCTCAGTCTCACTCACTCTCTCTCTCTCCCGCCTCACGCCACGCACGCAAAACTCGCCGGTTTTAATGAATGGAGAAAAGAGGGAAAGACTCCCTTTTCCCCCACCTCGATCTCCTCGCGGCGCACTACACCATTATATCGCGTTCCCTCTTCTACACCCATGACGCACTCGCCGACCAACAAAAACTCCCCTCGCTCTTTTGCGCGCGCATCAAAAGTACAACTCACGTACTTCGGCGGCCTTGCATTCTCACCCCTCCTCGTCCACCAACCACCGTCATCGCTCGCGCCACTCTACACAATCCTGCCGGTTTCCAACCATCAACTAGCCCTCTTTCCGATCTCTTTCAACCGCGCACTCCCCCCCCCCCCTTCACACTCCTTCTCATTCACACACAAACCAACACCCAAACACAGGATCGACAAGGACCTCCATGTTACTCCTGCAGCGGCCTACGTCACGACCTACGACAACTCCCACCCCTCCCTTACCACCACCAACTACCACCTTCAACGGCTTCGCTCCCACACCCTCCACCCCCACCACCGCTGCCCCAACCTTTTCCCTCGACGGTCTCGTTTTTACTTTCCGCTACCCGAAGGGAAGGAAAGTATAGTAATCGGCCCAAAAAAAAAAGTTGGGTTTTCTTCAGATCTTTACGTTTCAGACCCTACTGAGTCTAAAAAACCTAATTTCGGAGAGAGGTCCGTGTGTATGTCTGTGTGTATGTCTGTGTGTGTGTGTGTCTGTAGTTCGATTTGCGGGCGAACGGCTGATCCGATTGAGTTGGTTCTTTTTTTGTTTTGTTCGTTATTTTTTGTAGACACCAAAATAAGGTTATGGACGATTTCGGCCGGTGGGAAGGGGGGTGGGGGGACGAAAATGTGCCAAAAACTAGGGTTTTTCGCATTTTTCTCGAAAACGGCTCTAACGATTTTGATTAAACTTTCAAATTATCTTCTCCTAATCAATACCTAACTTTTCTTCTCCATACATATCTCCATGAAAATACGGTGAACGGAGGTATGGGCCCCTGAAGCAAAAATAGGTTTTTACGCTTTTTGGCAAAACGGCTTCAGCGATTTCCACCAAACTCACAGGATGTTTTCAAATAGTTGATACCTACATATTCTTCTCAATAAATGTTCCTGTGACGGTCCATTGAACAGAGATAAAAATCAAATGTGTCGAAAATAACGTTTTTTCTAACATTTCCGTAAATTCCAGGGTAACTTCTTTACCAGATGTGATAAATCCTAATGGAGTGTCTTTTAGTCACCCATACCAACATTTCGTTCTCTATAATTATTTCTGTATATATATGTTGAACGGAGATATAAGCCAAGTTAACACAAAAAGGAGATTTGTCGAATATTATTTTATCGGTATTCCAATTTTCTCAAAAACGGCTCTAACGATTTCGATCAAACATTCGGAGTACTCTCAACTAACTAGTCCCTACATTTTGTTCTCCATAAATGTTCCTGTAAAAATGCGTTGAACGAAGATATAGCGCCCGCCTATGAAGGTGGTGTTCGAACTTAAAGGGGTGGCGGAAAGTTGTGTGTTGCTACGCACCAGATATTTTCCCTTCGAATTTATTTCCCTCAGACGGCAAAATCCCGACGTTTCAGACCCTTCAGCTCCCAAAACCGTTTTCCGGCAACTGACGCCTTTTTATTGTTGTACATGTTTTTACTTTCCGCTACCCGAAGGGAAGGAAAGTATAGTAATTGGGCCAAAAACAAATTGGGTTTTCTTCAGATCTTTACGTTTTGAGGCCTACTGAGTCTAAAAAACCTAATTTCGGCGCGTGGTCCGTGTGTGTGTGTGTCTGTAGTTCGATTTGCGGGAGAACGGCTGATCCGATTGACCTGGTTCTTTTTTGTTTTGTTCGTTATTTTTTGTAGACACCAAAATAGGGTTATGGACGATTTCGGCCAATGTGAAGGGGGGGGGGGGACGAAATGTACCAAAAACTAGGGTTTTTCGCATTTTTCTCGAAAACGGCTCTAACGATTTTGATTAAACTTTCAACTTATCTTTTACTGATCGAAACCCAACTTTTCTTCTCTATACATATCTCCATGAAAATACGGTGAACGGAGATATGGGCCCCTGAAGCAAAAATAGGTTTTTTACGCTTTTTGGCAAAACGGCTTCAGTGATTTTCACCAAACTCACAGGATGTTTTCAAATAGTTAATACCTACATATTCTTTTCAATAAATGTTCCTGTGACGGTCCATTGAACAGAGATAAAAATCAAAATGTGTCGAAAATAACGTTTCTTCTAACATTTCCGTAAATTCCAGGGTAACCTCTTCTCCAGATATGATAAATTCTAATGGAGTGTCTTATATTCAACCATACCAACATTTCGTTCTCCATAATTATTTCTGTATATATATGTTGAACGGAGATATAAGCCAAGTTAACTCAGAAAAGGCTAACTAGTCCCTACATTTTGTTGTACGTAAATGTTCCTGTAAAATGCGTTGAACGAAGATATAGCGCCCGCCTATGTAGGTGGTGTTCGAACTTAAAGGGGTGGCGGAAAGTAGTGTGTTGCTACGCACCAGATATATATTTTTTTTCAATAACGTCTGAATCGCGTAAACACGGTTCAATGAAACACGTCCCCTGAGCGAAACGGCCAGTGGGGGGTGTAAGGTGTTCTTCGAAATAAAAGCGTCAGGTCTGTTTCCTTGTCAGAACGACTAATCCTGAACTCTCATAAGAGAGACAGTCGTTTACGAGTATCAAGGAAGTTGGGCTTTCGTTAGCGTGGCACTCGCCAAACCCAGAAATGTGGAGGTACTGCAATGGTCGGCAGCACTGTCACCCGGTTCAGAGGTATTGTATTGGGGAACGCTGCACCATCTGGGTTGAGGTGGGGGTTGCTATTATTCTGATTTCTCGCCTGATCTAAGTATTTACTTGGGTGGCAGATTTCGAAGGGACACATCAAGAGGCCACTTTTTTTTGTTGTAATAACTTTTATCGCAAATACGCTCATTTTTGGCTTTCTAAGTTTTGGCTGCTCTTCCAACAACCGTCGCTCATTGTTGTAAGAACTAGTGTGGAGCAGCACGTGGTTTCTTGTTTCCTTCGCGCTACGTGCAGGATGGAGAGTCTTTGAGAGAGAAGAAGTGGAGCCGCGCATTGGAGTTGCCATGTAACATGAACAACTCGCCCGTCCAATGGTCAAGCTCAACCCACATTCTCCTAAGATGTTGAGGAAAAACTCATACGTGTCGTGTCCCTCTGACGAAGGTTCCCATCTTTGTGTTGCCATTTAGCGAATGCCCATTCTAATAGGGAGGTCTGTAGGAAGTTAGGCCCAATACACAGGAAGCTCATTTTTCACTCTCCACTTGGCCACAACGGCAAGTCAATGAGTAGCTGGCCAGTGCTCCAGTGGTCGCTGTCTTGTAGGCCTTGGTTGGCCACTTCAGGCTACGTGGCAGTGACACACCCCATGGGTCCTTGCTAAGAGCTCGCGCTAAGTAGTTGACACGATTCTTTTTTTTATTTTTTTTTTGACCCGAGGGCGTGTGGGACAAGTCCCTTTGTCACTGCGGCCGCATATGGGCCTATTGTGACGGCCCTTTCTAAGTAGAAGGCGTCGTACATACCCGCCCCCCTTAGGAAGCCGAGTATGTCCTTCATCGCAGAGTCCGCTACGGTTTGGGGTTCAGTGGTCCCCTGACCGAAGTATTCAAAGCGTTTTGCTGCCAAGGCAGGGCACTCACTCAGGATATGCTCTGCTGTCTCGTCCTCCTCACCGCAGAGTCTGCATTCCACCGCCTCTGAGATGCCCATCTTGTTGAGGTGATATCTGAGTGGGCAGTGCCCGGTGAGGAAGCTTATCAGAACTCTCAGATCTTGTCTGGAGAGTGTCAGCATCGCCTTCGCCCTTTGGCAGGAAGGCGTGACAAGCCTTTTCGCCTGTCTTAGTCGTGGCTGGCGATGCCAATGGGCGCCATTTTCCTGTATCTCCCATCGAGCAACCAGACGGTTCAGGCTTTAAGGCGGCCTGGCTGTCTGAGAAAATGTAGATCCGCTTGCCCTTGAGCCCTTTGTTCAGGATCTCTTCTGCGATCTCTTGGATTTTGCCCATTGTTCGCGGCTGCTTATTCAGTCAGCATGCTGTCCTTATTCACAGCTGGCCGCAGACATGCCCCTGGGGACAATGCCGTGGCCGTTCCACTATCCACAACCCGTGGTCGCGCCTGGTAGCATGGGCATGCTCCTGGGAAGATAACCCAGAACCAGGGAGATCCTTAATAAATAGTCTACAGTTATCAAACTGCATGGGCAGCTGGCTATTGTTGGCAGTGTTGGTTCCTATTAATAGTTGCCTACGCACGCATTTAATCTCTTTTGCCTCTCGTTGGTGCACTTGTTCATCGTACACTTCTTTACAGTGGTACAGGCGTGACGTTACAACCATCCGGCCGCTTCCTGGAAATCTATTGCTGGGATGCGTCCAGCACTCGGTTTGGAGTCGTGATGATGGGACGTTGGTATGATGGCTACTCTGCGGCTACTGTGGCTGCTTCTCTCTTCTCATCTTCTAGCTATCTACGCGTCTATCGACTGCGGATTGATGTAGTGCGGGACTAGCCACCAGGACAGAGCAGACTAACGTCAAAGACGTCAATTCAGTCTTTCGTCGAAGTGTTTTCAGCCCTGAAAAGAAAAACACGTGTGATGTAGTGAACCATATTCATATAACTTATTGTTAGACATCATGCTGAATTAAGAGCAACCCGAGACAATCCTCATCAAACTACAACGTCGTTTTCCCAACAAAGAACATGAAAAATAGTCTAGGAAATTATACAAATTACCTACAGAAGAGTCAACCATTGAAAGCCCTGACGTTACTAGGAGATTATATATAATTCCTGAACGTTAACCACTACCAGTTACCATTTTGAACGTTGAGCCAAGTTCTACCACGCGCACAAGAGCAAAACAATCAAGTTGTTCGCGTATTTTCAATTGTCAACCGGTTGGTGAGGAATCGAAGCCTGGCCCCGTCCACATCTTTTATTTGCACGGATTTCCGAAGTCAAGGCTCTCGATGGATACTGTTTGAATTCTGTGTAGGACTCCACAGTTTGTGTGTAGACTGTTGTGCTCTCTGATCCACTGCAGGAATGTGCGGTTATGGTAGTACACCAACTTGATCTGCCTCACCATAGCTTTAAGCCTGACGAAAGAGCGAGTTGGAATGACCAGTGTCAAAGGGTTATAGGAGCCGGTTGGAACTTTGGCCGTCATGAACAATGGAACAAGAATTGTCCTCGCAAAAAAGGCGAGTTGTCGGGGAACGCATCAGCACCGCCTTGAGGAATTCTCAATCTGGTTCCCCACCTGATCCAACTATTTGGGTTGCGAGTTTCTAAGGGACTGATCATCTGTGACCACTCCTAGCAACAATGAACGCTGATAGGTTCGGATCCTCTTGCAATAAACTTCGCTCACTGTAGTTAGAACTACAGTAGATCAGCACGTGGTTTCATATATCATCTGCATTAGAAGCGAAAGAAGTATAGGATCGAGAGTCTTTGACAGAAACGAAGTGGAGCCGCGCATTGACGTAGCCTTGGCTCGTAGGGAACTATCTCGTCCTGTGGTCCGGCTCAACCCTCTTTCTCCTAAGACGTTCACGGATGTTGAGGAATAACTCGGACGTATCACGTCCCTTTGAAGGGAATTCCCATCTCGCTTTCCATTTCTCTAATGCCCTAGTTGTCGTTCAGTGGAGAGATGCGCATAGAGTTCAGTCCAGCGCTTTTGTTGATGCTGTCAATAGGTGTTAGTGGTCCACAGGAGCTCCGCCCTCTGGGATTGGGCCAATACTCACTTTCGATTGACTGAGTTTGCCGCCCTTCACAACAGGGCAGTAGTAGCCAATCACGCCTGGATAAATGGCCTTGTACATGAGGACTGTGTCATGTTAACACGCTTCCCAAGTGGCCTTACTAATTACTCGCAGTGACCTTTCAGGGACTGGTGCTTTTAGCTGAAACCCCACTCCCACTATAGTGACTCCTAAGTACTTAACTTGCTCCAGGAGGAGCCTGAGGCCGCCTAACCGTATTTTCGGTTGGCTACTTACCTTAACCTATATGAACTGGTTTTTTTTCTTCGGCTACCTCCAGCCTGATGTGCTTGCACCACTGGGTGACAGTTTGAAGCACACACAAGGGATTTTGCCTCGATTTGACGGATCGACTGTTTATGGGTTAGCACAATAAGTTTACCAACTTGGGCGTACGGCTCACAGTCAGCCTCGATGAGCTTCCTGAGAAGACTTTGGAAGAAAGGGTTCAGAGTGCTGCTCCGATAACCGAGCCCTGTGGGCACTCATTGAGGAGCGCTGGTCGCTGGAGGTTTTCAAACGCTCATCTGATGTCAATGAGAACTGCTATGAGCCCTGTGGAACACTTGATGGAACCTCAAATCTATACGCATTATTTTGACGTCAGGCATCAGACATCCACGTCACGGCACGAGAAAACTTTGGAACTTTGGGTCTGTTCGTAGTGATACGTTCTGAGACGGTGACAGATAGACAGAGGAATGTTAGGGTTGTGATAGTGAGCGGAAGAAGGGAGTTATCGAAGAAATGAGCTATTCTCTGAGCGGCTCGATAACAAAATTATTGCTCTGAATAATCAGAGTGTATTCAACAACTGGGTAATGCAACACAAAATATGCGACATGCTTGGCGATACAATAATGGGGACTCTAAACACAATTGTGCGCCCAAGAGGAGGAGGTTGAAGTGGCGAATGACAAACCAACGGATTAACGTGGTGAGTGGGATTTTTTTTTTTTTTTTTTTTTGAAACGGTGGATGCAGGCAATACCCTCACTGCAGCCACAAACGGGCCTATTGTAAGGGCGTCCATGATACTCGGATCATGGCCCCCCTGCACCACCCCTAGGCCCCACGGCACTGGTCTCACTTGGTGTGACGTCACCTATGCGCCCCCACCGCCCCCGCACAAAGCGAAGGATATCTGCAAGTTCTGCATTTGCCAGCTCTTTGGGCTGAAGAAAGGGCCTCCCAAACACAGAATGCGATGCCGCGAGTCCATCGCATACGCACAGCACATGCTCTGCCGTCTCTAGCCCTACCTCGCAGAACCTGCATACCTGTACCTCGCACTTGCCAATATTTGCTAGGTGGTACCTCAGCGGACAGTGACCTGTGAACAGGCCACATATGATCCTAATATCCTACCTCCCCAGTGCAAGCACCTCCTTGGACCTCTCTCTGGAGAGCCGGATGAAGAGTTTTGACTGTCTAAGGCCGGGCAGCCCTGCACCTGTCCTCCCATTTGCCAACCTCTCTACATAGGTGGCTCCTGGTAGTCCCAACAAAGGGCTCAGGGCCAATAGGGATCTGCTCTGATCCCTTCTTAGCCAACCTATCAGCCCGTTCGTTTCCCTCTATACCCTGATGCCCTGGCACCCAACACAGTGTTACACTGGTGTCCTCTGCCAGGGCCTTCAGTCCAGTCAGACACTCCCACACCTGCTGTGATGTGAGACAGTATGAGGCTAAGGCCTTGAGAGTGGCCTGACTGTCCACCATGATGTAGATTATCTGCCACTTCAGTCCCCTCTGCAGCAGCCGCTGCACACACACTGTCAACGCAGCCTCCTTTGCCTGGAACACTGTGGCCAGCGACCCCTGGTGAGTGGGATAGAGGAGTGTATTTGTACTTAAACGTAACGTAGTGAACAAGAGATAGCGTGAGTGAAAATTTATGCGACACAAAGGGACCTCTGAATGGACGAACTGGGTTGTGAGAGAGCAGGGTGAGGGCTGACAGTTGGAAGATGAGTAGAAATATTTTGGAAAGTTCGTTGTGGCCTTTGGGAATGAACCTTAAGCCGCCTTTCAACTGGAGATTGGACTTACCTGTGGGTACCAAGGCTTCATGTCAGGAAGAGTTGGACTGAATATACCGGGGATAGGTTTGAGCTCAAGATTTCACTTCGACATGAGCCAAACAATTTTATCTGCTATTCAACCAAATAACAACCCCGTGGAATATAATTTGGCAGTACTAGGTAAGTCTGGTTGAAAATCAAAGTTTCTATTGAATGAAAATTAAATCAAATCACTCCTTTGGAAAGTTGAATCGATAACCTAACCTCGGACTTGGGGTACTCAATCGTTAGATATGTGAAAAGAGGGGCAAACATTAAACAATCATTCATCACACACAGCAACTTTTGCAAGTTCAAATAGAGAAAATAAACTCAATATGCACCACTGACTAACACTTTGGCATTGACGGGGGAGTGCATTAACTAATAGCTCAGAGTCGTGTCAAATCTTCAACACCCCAAACACAGCGACTGTGGAAACGTACCAGAGGCAACCATCCGACATTTTCGTTTACTATTTTCGTTTAATTTATGAACGCTTTTACGTTACTATTAAGGAAGAGAATCGATATGATGACACGCCTATTGTCGGTTCCTCAACTCATGACTTGCGTTCCCTCGAGCGATCAGTTTATTGAGCTGAGGCCGATCTCACTCAAGTGAGGACTGTGGGAAACGTCTGGTGGGTTAAACGCGTAATTCACTAATCAGTACACATTGGAGGGCGTTGCTTACATTTTGAGGCTACACGGCGGTTCTGGGGCGACTTGTTACTCACCAATAATTTTCGAGTTAGTCAACAGTTTCATATAATTCCGTGCAGCGCACAGATCGCGAAGAGCGCCACAGAAAAATACGTGTTGAAATAACGGAATATTGCTCGGTTAAAGGAATAGTCTGCTTCCCGATCTCCTGGTTCGTCCCAAGACCAAATTGTTATGGTGAAGTGAGGTTGGCAAGGCCATAAGCCGTTACAGTGTCGTAGCTCTATCAGCCCCGTTATGTGCGATCGAGCTTATCTCGTGAAGAAGGCGGTGGAGGGTTGGAGCTCGGTATAATTTATGAGGAGGTCTCGCAGGACGGCGGGGCTCTTGCCAGAAAACTTGGCTCCTTCTCCCTCGGCCGTTGCTATGGTGAAGTTAATCTACTAAGCAAGAGGAGAATGTCTCAGGTTCCCTTGCGGCGTGTTGGTTTTAGGGGGAGCCTGATCCCAACAACTAGAAATGCGATGTTGTTCCCGCAGGAGCCGCAGGTAGTTGGAGTTGTAGGCCGGGGGCTGTGGATTGAAATGGCGCTTATTCTCAATGAACGTCAATTACAATGAGAGCGGTTTGCTGTGACAACATTTTATAGTCTCTCGTTGAGGTTCCGTGGATGAACACGAGCGTTTCAGTTTAATATTCTGAAACTGCGAAAATATTCAGAAAATGGGGTGATGTGGCAAAGAGCAATCAAAATATCCGACGCCAAGCAGAGCTCTAATTTCCACTATCAGCCATACTCACGAGCGTTTCCAAGCAAACGGTTTTTGGGGGACAAAACGCAGGTACCTGCAAAAAGTATCTCGTCAGTTGGATCAAAATCATCGGAGCCGTTTTATTCGAAAAATTAGAATAACGATCATTGAATGTTGTGCAAACTTCATTTTCCAATCTCATGGACTGGCACTCGCAGGAATAGTTGTGGAGAATGATGAAGGAATCGGTTGCTGTAAAACCTTGTCAGATTGATGAAATGCAGTTACGTTTTTACCGTGAACATTCCAAAAACCTAAATACCACGGTTTCTGGCCAAGTCCGATTCATGTCTTTGTCCAGTAGACTTTCCTTGGAACATTTATGTATATTTCACCCAATCACGGTGAAACAAGGCGGTTATTGTCAGGAAGCTCCAAATCCATTCCGATTCCAAGTTCATAGGAAACTGCTGGCACCGAGATTGAGTGGAATGAGGGCGGAGTATTCGGTTTAACACATCCGACACCGATTTAAGGATGAAGCACACACTGAACAATACCTCGGGAGTACTTTTAATTAACCAACAACAATTTTATTGTCACTCGATACACCAGAACATGGCGAGCACGCGACTGGGAAGGCACTGATTCAAGTAACAACTTCGAACATGACTCGACTAGATAGCAGCTTCCACGTCGTTTTTGCCATCACTTCAACTGCCCAGATCTGGGGTGACCAGAAGAAGTTATTTCCATTCTAGGACGCCCTGGGCCCGTAACCATTTTGGCCTAATGGGTTGTTAGACCCGAATGTGGCACCACGGCTGTGGTATGTGGCTGCCTCCGCAAGGCAAGGTAGGTTAAAAGGACTCCTGCTCAGGCCTGACAAAGCTGAAAAGTGCGCTGGCCCTGCAGACATCGTAATGGTCAAAGAGGCGCAGGAGGGTGTGGTTCGTCCATCCCCAAATACCTTTTACTAAATGTTTAATTATTGGGGAATAAATAAAACAAAACTTCCGGAACTCGAGAATATAAAGTGGACTGTATTTATTTACAAGGGGATTAACGTTGTGGCACTGACGTACTGGGATGCCCACGGTACATAAAGTTCCAGATACCACGAATGTTCGTTATTTCGTGAACCGGTCGCGGATTCCACCGACCGAACGCGAACACCGATACGCGATTGACTCAAACCACGACGGTAAGTTACGACCTAAACGGTTGAGGCGTTTCAAACAAACGAAAAAACGGTAGTGAGTAATATGGAAATATGGCCGCGCACAGCGCGAGCAGGTGACTAGTAATAAATGCTGGAGCCGCCTCGTGATGTCGAGATCCCGAACACTCTAGATCCGCGGAAAAATGGGCGAATTCCGCAGGCGGTAAATAAAAGTTGCGGTCAACAGTAAAAGAAATAAAACAGCAACAAACTCCACGAACCGCAAAGTTCAAACAAATTTCGAACACAACCTATGGAATTTGCGGGAGGTGGAGGCTCACCAATCCGTATTCCCAAAATAGGACCCTAACTGCCGTTGGACGAGCAGGGCGGTGGGAATGGAGGACCCTTTTAACAGAGGCACCAAATGAAAATCCGGTAAGCTCCTGTGGAGACTCGAATGACTAATAACTTGTTGGAACAGACAGAAAGTGAAAAACTACCCTAGTCTTGCTAGATAGAAAGCTCACTTAGGCCACACACGTAAGGATAACAATATGTAGGGCTTCATCCGTGATCGGAAGATGGTTGAGAAAACATGAGGTCGTCATCCAAACGCTCTGGAGTTTTATTAGAGGGTGTGGGGGGTACTCCTACTATAGTACAATCACCAGGAGGCTCGGGGGAGCTGGCTGGGGGGGGGGGAAGGGGTGTAAAAATAACGTGTTATAAGGTAATTGGTACAAAAAGTAATGTCATTCGAACAATAGGATTTTTCTGTTGGGAGGGGAGGGGGAGTACCCCTACTATGGTAAATTCGTTAGTGGGGCGAGACTGAACGCAGGGGGTAAAAGGTCGTACTATAACGTGGCTGGTTACTGGGAGGGGCAAACCGAAGGGGAGGTGGGCAACTTCCAGAAATTCGGTAGGGGGTGGGAGTAAAAAAGGTCGTACGATTGGTTAATAATTGTGGTGGAGGAGGAAGGGGCGGGGTGGAGGGGATAAAAAATGACGTACTACAATGTGATTGGTTGGGGGGCGTGGCCAAAAACCTCGTACTATAGTACGAGGCGTGGTTTTATCCCCCACTCCAATTGAGCTAAAACTCTCACTTCCGGTTTCGCTCGCCCATTTCTCACCTACTGCTGCGGCTGAGGATGGTCCTGCTGACCAACAAGGCGGTCGTTAGGCCTATATTGACCTATAGTGCCCTGGTATGGTGAGTCGGGGCAGGAAAGAAGAGTATATATACAACCCCTACAGCTGTGCTGAGCATTCAGCTTGGTCTTGCACCACCCCACAAACATGACCAAGGTTGGTAAGTCAGAGGTACAGAGTTGGCAATTCTGCAGGGGGAGGGGACTGGAGTCAGTGGAGCATGTACTGTGTACTTGTGAGGGGCTGGCAGCAGTGCGCCTCAGTGTTCTTGGGGGTCCTCAGCGGCTCATGGGAACACAGACAGTGAAACCACCTGATTTAGTAACGGAACGTATAACTTATATATATCTGCAACGGTGCTTTATTACGTCCCTTCCCGAAAATTGAGCATGAGGAACACACGTACATTTCTCGTGATTCTGTCTGTGATCTGTCAGTTCTATCCACATCAGTGTAGGGCCTTTGGGGCTTTCCCCAACTTTCAACTTCACCCACCAACCAGGAATCCAGGAGACTCCTGTCAGTCTATCAACTGTTTGATGTTTCAAGCCCTTCCAAGTATTTTCCCTCTGAGAATTCCCCCAGTGCGTTTTCCCTCATCCCCTTCTCTCATCTCACTTCCCTGCTATTGCCCTGGCAGTCGACTTTCAGCTCTCACTCAGTTACACTCATTCACTCTCAGCCCTCATCCTTGCATCAGTTCACCTATCAGAGACTCCTAAGTCTCTCTTGCTCACATCTCTATCCTGTCTCAAGGGTAAAAATACGCTCCCTTCTCTCGCTCATTTCATACGTTCACTTTTCTTCACTCATACTAAACCCCTTCAGATTCCTCCCTCTCACGATCCTAACACTGTTTACCATTAACATTTATAGCAACCAGAGGGGTTCTTGGTCAGACAAACAAGAAAAGAGAAAAGCGTTAGGCTTGGAGGGTCTCTTGGATTATTATTCATTCTGAATAATACACCACTGTTTTCGGTCAGGAAACGTTTTTACAACTCCTCCTCAAAATTTGATATTGCGTTTCAACCCGTTGTGCCCACCTAGTCGGCAATACGATGGGGCAAAGCCCACAGTTCTTATGGGCAAAAAATGGATTAAGGATTTAACAAAAACGCAATGCTGGCATTTTTAACGTAACAGCGCCGTGTTTGTTATCATTCTCTAGTTATTTTTAGATGTTTGGTCAGATGGAACAAGCCTCAGGCGTGTACGACTGCGTCTTGGCAAAAAACAGTGAAATCCCAGTAATTATATTGAGCCGAAGCGTGCTTATTGAAAGAACTGGACAATGTAACGAAAGTAAACGTTTTATCGTTTGCACCTCCTCTCGTCTCAGTTCAATAACGCCTCAGCTCGTCTCGACACGTTGTGTGAGCTGCAGAATACGTCATTTTAGTCGTTGTGTTGTAGTCAGGTAATGTTTCGTATCGTTTACTGGTATTTTTCGATCCTGAATCGAATGGGACGGGTCTCGGAGGTGTGAGGCTATGTCAAGCTGTGAAAGAGAGTAACACACCGTAGTGTGATCATTTTCACCGTTTGATATCTTTGCCTTCGTCTCACTGTTGTCTTCATCCACTCTCAGTTCATTTCTGTTTTTGTGGATGGAGAAGAATATCTTCCTGTGAATGAACAGCACGCATTTTTTTTCAAGGATTTTTCCAACAGCGGATTCTGGTTGTTGGTTCCGTGAAGAAGCATTAGGACACCTATCAGACAAACTCGTGATTTTCATTGAGAGAAAAGAAGAATCCCATCACAAGACAGACACCAAACAAATTCGTTGTAAGAAGCGACTCAGACAGTAAGAGATTTGGCCCAAAACCTGCGCATTAGGCAAAACCGTCGTAACAATTAAACCGTACTTTAGAGACACTCGAGGCTGTTTCCATATGGACTGCTCAAGCTGCGACTAATCACTTCGCGACGATCCCGCAAGATTCCGGGTTCTGGGTTGACGTTGCGAAGAGGAGAGTCGTCGATGGCATAACACGATTGCCATTTGAGCCGAACCACTTATGCTTAAATCTCCCCGGCGTTAATGATCTTGAAGCTCAAACGGAGGAGTGAATTATCGACGATTAGCTTTGATTACCTCAGCCGATGTTCCACCTCCTCCCATTGGGATATCAGTTACCTGCCTTCTCTTCGACTCCGTTATTAACACCAACGAAGACGCCAATTACCTCCGCACTCTCACTTGACTGCGAATAAGTCGCGTCTAATGAATTGTTAACGCACGAAAAAGTAACGAAAGTGTTCACGAATTAACGAACGAAAAGGTCGATTCAATTTGGGTTGACTACGAATTCACCGAAGGTGTTTGAGAAAACAATGAAAACTGGTTACATTCATTACGCATTTTCACGTTGAACATTTACGTGCCCCCTTCGGCCTCAGACCACTCGTGCTCTACGTCGACACCTTCACGAGCCCTCTCTCATAACAGGCAAAATCCACACCGCCACAGCCACCGATACGATGCCGCATCTGATAAACACGCTAGAGCTGTGCATTAAGTAAAAACAATTCTACACCAAACGAATTGTTGGAGGAAGACAACGTAAATCTACTGCGGTTGCCTACGAGCCAGAGTGGGAACTTACTGTTATACGAGTGGCACCTAGAGCTAGTTTTTGGGAGGTTGACGGTTCGGAGGCTAATAAGTCTTGATAGACTGGTTACCTCTGCTGGGCGCCTTCGGCTAGGTTTCCCACAATGCGTCCAGTTCAATCTGGAGGACTGGGGGATCTGTCTCTCTCCCTGCGAGGCCGTTCCATTCTAGCTTGACAGGAACCTGTCTTCGACGTCTCAAGTTTTGAATACGTTCACGACTGGTCTACTGCGGTGATGTGACATCTACCCCTGAGCGCAGGACACGGTCTGCAGCAGCTTTGCATGATTCTGTTGATGGACGTGTCTATTAGACTATACAAAGACCACTAATTCACTAGGTAGCTAGTTAGACCACTACCCTTGGAGTTCCAGTGCTATGTGAGCGAGATTTATGAGGAAAAAATGGCACTGTTTGTCGATGTTTTTCATAATTCATTGTGCTGCTCTTATACATGCCTAGCTTCATGAGGAATACCAGGTATCTCCTGCAAGAGTCAGTATCTGATGGCTGAGGTTGTACCAAAGACCAGAGATCGCTCCCTATCAAGTCTCTGGCACCCAGACGGGACGCGGCGGGGTGTCTTCTCGTCTGTACCACACAACCAGTCGTTATACCCGTAACACACGCGTCTAATCATTTTGCAGTGTCCCGTGATGGTCCCCACTATCCGCCTTAAGCCCTTCCTTCCCATCTTCGAACGGCTGACAGAGTTCCAGACTGTTTGATGCATCCTCCTAGCCCGTACCCTCCCCGTCTTCTTGACTAGCGACGTAGGTTCACCACGATGAGGAACTGGCCCTATAGGTACAGTAGACGAACCGAGTCTGGCCAGATGGTCCGACCTCTCATTTCCAGGAGTTCATACAATAACTGTATAAGATATTGAATCAATTGGGTTATGTCCGCCAGTAGGCAAATTACTAAAGTTAACGTGAGTCCGTCTCCTCTGGCTGGTGAGTTACTGGGGGGAGCGCTTTTGATGTAAAGACATCATCGTCTGGCCATTAAGTCAGCGCTAGAGTCAGTCAGTTGGTCGTGGTCTTTATATACGAAAAGAAAGGTAAACGGGATGATGGAGCATTGGTGAAGGGGGGGGGGGGTGAAGAAGGAGGTCATGTACCTCTGGGAGAAACCCACTAGAGGTGAATGGAACGTCTTGAATGGTCTGTCAATTGTGGAATCTAAGTCTTTTATGTATTGGGTGGTCTGTAAGTCCGTCAGTTGGTTGTTTTCGTTTGTGTAGTGTTTTGAGTGGTGTGAATATGGTGTCGTATTTTGCATTGATTTGCTCATTTATGATCTGTCCATTGAAGTTTTTTTGTTTATGTATTTAAATGTTTTCTAATATGTTCAGTTTTCGTTCGTCGTTTGGCCCACATCCTGTTATTTTATATACCCCACTCTGGTCGAGTTGGTCTGTCTTTTCAGTCTTTGCAGTTAGTTTGGTTCTAGGTGTGTTGTCCGTACGTGTTTATAAACAAAAAACTTCAATGAACAGATCATAAATGAACAAATCAATAAAATGCGACACCATATTCACACCACTCAAAACACTACACAAACGAAAACAACCAACTGACGGTTTTACAGACCACCCAATACATAAAAGACTTAAGATTCCACAATTGGCAGACCATTCAAGACGTTCCATTCACCTCTAGTGGGTTTCTCCCAGAGGTACATGACCTCCTTCTCCCCCCCCCTCTTCACCATGCTCAATCATCCCGTTTACCTTCGTATATAAAGACCACGACCAACTGACTGACTCCAGCACTGACTTAACAACCAGACGATGATGTCTTTACATCGAAAACGCTTGCCCACACTAACTCACCAGCCAGAGGAGATGGGCTCACCTAACAGGTACGTTAACTTTAGTAACTGTATAAGAGTTCGCTAAAGAGTTGCACATCCTGCACTCCCTCAACAGTATGACCTTGTGGAGTAGTTCTTCAGCGCTTTGCTGCAAGTTTATTGCTAGATCCCTTCACATGCATCATAACAGCCCCAGCGATAATAGCTTGAGAATTTCTGCTTGACCTGAGTGGGACTCCAAAGCCTCTATCGGAGGTTTAGAACCGTCAGTACAGATGTTGAGACCATTCGGAGGCCAAAACCAACAACTGTTAACGACTTCGTATTGAGTTTCGAACTCGTACCAGGACAGCATCATATCAGCGATCGTGATTTCGAATGCAGCAAGATACACGTTATTCGCCTGTGCCGCCTTAAATATTCCAAGCCTAGTCTGTCTACAACCTTCATAGCCTTGAACGTGAGCAGTTTTCTGTATAGTGCTGGTGGCCACAGCCTTTGTAGCTCTGCGCCATCGTTCTATCTACTCATCACAACAGCCTCATGGAGCTAATACTTCCCTTTACCTTTTCTTTCCTCACAGCGTGTCTTCGACTAGTCAATGCCTATGTGTTATTCCCCAGAATACCAACTAAAATACGTGAGTTTGTAACGTTTCCGAATTATCCGTAGTAAACTGAATTAAATTAACGTGATGGAGTGCCTTCCTGCTACCAATACCGACAGTTTTGTTCTTCGCGACTATTCATGTAACTAGTAGGGTGTATAGACTTTGCTGGTGTTGAGGAAAGTTTTGCGATGCTCGGCAGCAGATAAGGTGAGATCCGGATCGGCTTTGTGTCGATGAGGCGGACGAGAGGGCAAATGGGTGAGGTGGCGACAGCGGGGCGGCGGCGACGGTGTGAAGGGAAGTTTCTTTGAGCGGATCCGAGATGAAAGGGAGTCTTCCCCTTATGCGGTGTTCTGGGGGGGGGGGGATGACGTGGTGGTAAGTGCGGGGCGTGGGTCGTGGGTTATGTGAGTGGCGATGGTGGCAGAGGGTTGGAGCTGCAGTCGTCGCCTTGCAGGAATTGTCGGAGCAAAGCTTCGAGTCTTGCGCCCTGGAAGACCCTCTTCTCGCTCCCCTTCCAACCAGCTCCTCTTTGACTCGAATCAATACGAGCGTCTTATTTGTAAGAAATTCGCAATTTTCTTGCTCTGGTGGGGGTTTCCAGGGCAACGGGACCTGCGCTCGATGCCCCAAACCCCTTTAACTTCTTAATGGTATTACCAACGACTTGAATTAGACCCTTCTCCCCCCTCCCCCTCTCACCAGCACGGTCCTCGCCGCTGCTTTCTCTTCTTTCCCCCCTCCCCAACATCATCGAAGCTACAACCTCCCTTCAGACCCCCCGCCCTTCCACACACAACCCACGCCACCCACCCACAACTTCTCTCTCATGTCCCGTCCAGCATCGTCCTAACCACCCACCCACCCTGTTCACAATACCCTTTTCAGAGCGGAGGAGGAGACTCAATCCACCTCCCTTCACCCCCAACCAACATCCAACTCATTTCACCACCGCCTCATCCAACCCCATCTCCACCTCAAACTACCACCACTTCACGACCACCACACACCACATCACTCCACAACGTTCGCTCGGTTCAGCAGCGAAAATGGATTAATTTTCCGGAATTAATTAGACTTTGCCAGTTAACGTTTCTGCTGTCGCCTGTCGATCTTTTTGTCTGGAGCCCAACACATGCAGTGCAACGCATCTCACTACTTTACTCGGCCCCGGTGTACATTTTGATCGCTCCACGAAGAAATCCAATTTTATAGGAACCTGGAAGAACTTGGCGTTGTTACAAGCCCAATGTGACTATGCGGAACATTGTGTTGAAAAATCCCAGCACCTGGAATCAAAGCAGTCGAGAAGGAAACGCTCAAATTAACAGTCAAGTATGCTACGGAAGGATCTGGAGCAAGTAAGACTTCGATGAATAGAGTGAGTCGGAGGAGGGATCGGTGTTGTTCACAAAGATGAGTAGGTTAGCAGTAGGTGGGAGGCGACAGAGTGGGCAATGGAGCATGTAATTAGTAGAAGTAACCGGTACAGCAAGTGTTTCATGAGAACCTGGAGCCAGGCTGAGACAAACACGAGCCGATCGTGGCAACAGAGTGAGAGGTTTGTCGCGGGTTGGTGGGGGGGGGGGGATGTAGGCCGAAGAGCATAACATGGAGAAGGGACGTATCAGCGATCACTCTTCGAAGAAACTTGCAGATGTCACCTTCTGACTTTGAAGGGTAGAAAGTGCAAGAACGCCCAATCGAGTTGATCGAAATAGGAATTGTAGTAAGAAAACCATGGTCTTCTGAGATGTACTCGTGACATGGTCGAACGAAAGCAGAGCAGGAGGGACCCACTAATGCAGGGACACGTGTAGACTCCCAAACGTCCCTCCTCAGAAACCCAGGGACGCGCGCGGCAGAAGAGGAAGCCAGGGCAATACGATCGACAAACGACAGTTGCCGGTCGAGAAGGACACGCCAGTCACAGATAGATGACAAGCGGCTCAGAGGCATAATATCAATAGTATAAGAGTGCATTATTGGAGATATGGAGCGATGGAAGGCCAATACAGAGTATTTTTCGCTAAAAGGTCCCATGTATAGCAGCAATCTACAAAGGCATTGGGAAGAGACTGAAAAGTGAAGCAGCCTGACTGTAGGCACACCCTATGCAAGACTTTGACATCATCTGCGATAAAATAGGTCTTCCATCAACTTTGAAAACCCCCGTTAATAACGAGGATGAATAGACGAATGCCAAGGTGATACCGTAGAGTAACCCCAGAAAACGCTCTAAAGCAAGGGAAGGACGCGCTACGAACCTTCACTGTGAATCAAATGACTCATGATCCAGACGAGGAGGGAGCGACGGATAAGCGATTTCAGAGTCACCAAGGTGATATAATGAGGGAGCTTAAGAGCCTTACTGAAATCAGTATTCATGATATCAACCTGAATGTCATAGTAAATGCTACAAGTATATATTCTTGCAAGCGAAAAAAGTAGTGACTGTGGAGCGGCCACGAACGAGCCAGTGCTGTTCCACAAGGGTGTAAGGGCTGATAGGTGTGGGGGGGGGGGGAAGCAGGTTCCCCACGAGCTTTTCAAAGACTTCACCTTTCAAGAGTCTTTGACAAGGAGGAAATTGGACGACCCTTAGATACGTCAGAACGACCACGCTTTATGTGTTGGAGAGGTAGAGAGGAACTTCCAATGGGCGGGGAAGCATCCTGAAGAGTGAGGTGAGTGGACGAGCGAAACTATAGGCACAAGCCTGGAACGGTAACAGAGGGATGCCAGCAGGGCTCATCTCTTTAGAAGCATCCTGATCAGTCCGTGTATAGGAGGGGATCACATTGACAGATCTATAACAGTATTGGAGAATGAAATCTGGAATCTTTAGATGTACAGCTGGATCTGGAATCTGTCGCAGGTGTTTCAGACGGATTTCTCTCGTTACTGTCTCTTGATTTGAAGCGGCTGCAACACGCTATTTGTTCCACCAGCCCGTGTTTCACTGGAACACTATTCATCCATATTTATACACACATAGAAAAGCCCGTCAAGTACTTAGGAGTGAATATCGGTGAGAGGTGGGGCTTCAGCCAACACCTCCAGTTTCTTAAAGACACTACCATTGCAAGATTTGCCTCACTGCGTGCAATTAGTAAGGCCACTTGGAGTGTGTGTTACCATGACACTATCCTCATGTGACACGCCATCTAGGGGTGATTGACTACCGTCCCTCTGTAAGTAGCAATAAGTAGCAAACTAACAGTCAATCAAAACAGAACATTGGCCCAATCTCAGAGAGCTATGCTCCAGCGGAAGAGCGTATCAACAGAAGCACTCCAGGTGATCACTGGTCAGTTGCTGGTTGACGTGGCCATTGAGTGCATGCTTGACAAGTGGAGAGCAAAGCGGGAGCTTCCGGCGCTTTAGGCTGAACGAGCTGTGGCGACTTCAATGCAGGGTTTTACTTTTTTCCTCTCAAAGACTTTCAATCATGTATGTTTTGCGCCTCAAATGCAGAGGAAACAACAAACTACATGCTGCTCCACTGTATTTTCTACAACCGTGATCGACGGTTGGGGGGGGGGGGAGGAGAAGGTATTGGTGGTGGTGAGAGTTATACTGACCTACCTTCTGGCAGCTGACCAGAAGGAGCAGTACCCATCAAGAGGGCAACCAGTGCATGGCGCCCAGTGGCATTGGTCTATGGCCTGAGCGGCGCCAGGGTGAGATGGATTTCTACCTGGACATGGAACATCTGCACCGAATTGCAAAGGCCTGCCAGCCCAAACGGCCGGCATTTTTTGGCAATGAAGGGCGTGGCTTTTCATGCCATCTACTCGCGCCCAAAGTGGGCAGGATGAAGCTGTGCTGACTGACTCCTGTTAAAGGCAAGCGGTTGATCGTGGTCTAGTGGTAAAGACAATTGATTCATAATTCTCGACGTAAGTCGAGGGTTGTGGATCGAATCTCCGGCGCGATTGCCGTAATTTTTGCCTGAGTCAGCAGCTCTTCAAAAGCATCTCCGAACCCACCTCGTAACAAAGCAGTCAGCCAGCTCACGCTAAAGGCCCGTTTTGAATTCCAAGGAAAACTGGGAGCGTATTGCACAGTTTTCCATAGCTGTGCTTAGCCACAAATGGATGGAGGGATTTGTCTTGCAGGGATGAAGATATGGAGGGAAGACAGCTCCAGAACCTCCCAAATTACTGAGTTGTATGGGAATACGCTGCAGGATTCTCGTGAGTGTAAAGAGGACAACGATGAAGAGCAGCCATCACACAGAGGTGTGCGGGCCAACCTGATGCAATGGCTCCTGGTTGGTTCTTAGGTCGCAGGAGTAAATTCATGGGGCCACTAAAAGCGTCCCAAAACGAACCAACCCACGTGACACGGTTAGCCCTCTCCTTTGCTCCAATTTTTAATTGCCTCGAATTTCCTCCTGGCGAGTTGTTCAACGATACTTTCCGTGCTGAAGCCTACGAGAAGGCGTCTTTGCAAAACTGAAAGGGAATCCAGAAGAATCACGTCGTTCGGGACTTGAAACTTCCACACCAGCTCATCAATTCAAGAGGCGAGGTGGGCACTAAAACATACAACCACAGACTATTGCAATACTTTGACCAACAGAACGCTTTCAGTTTTGTTTTTGTTTTTTTCAATTTACGGTTTTATTTTTCATTTATTGGTATTTTAGTTAACGTAATTAGGTGCTTTGAGGTATCTTTTTATTTATTTTGACCTCTTTTGAGGGAACCTGCGGCATTGCACTAATTGGCACGGCATGCGCTTCTTGCGCGATGACAGGGCGCCAACCCCTACGGGAAGGGAAAGGTTTGTAAAGATGACGGCTAGTCCCGTTCGAAAGGCGGTGGCTCTGATTAAACACTCGTGTTTACATGACCAGCCATCCGTCTGCATCTTCAAACAGTTTAGTTAGCTAATGACGAATCTATTGACCCAAACGCAGGCCGAGGACGGTATTTCCTGCGGCGTCTCTCCTCCTTAATCACGTCGTCTCGTGCGTGCCATCAAAACGCGGAATAAACCGGAGCTAACTATTCGCCGATGTTGATGCTATCGAGAGTCTGTTGACTGTTGAGTCAGTCCTCAACGCGATGAAATTTCCGGAATATTTTGGGACGTTCCGAGAAGCACGAGCGGTAAAAATAGGTGCAATGAGAAGCCCCGCCATCAAAATGTAACTCTGATGTTGTACTTTCCAAAACTTTCCTTATAAACTCCGCTGGAATTCATGTAGAATGTAAAAAAAAAATTGATATTATAGTCCAATCCAGTACCTAAAGGGTGAGTGTTTGAAAACGCTCATGAGATACATGGGGGCTCACTCCAGAAATTCCTGAGTTTCAACTACCGCCGTTTCGCTTACTACCAGTTCTAAACGTTTTTACCCAATAACTCTACAAAAGTGATTACTATCCTTCTTCAAAAAATTTATGTTTACAGCCTCATTAATTATCCGTGTACCGATTGCTCAATAATGGTCCTGCAATGAGTACGAGCAGCACAATAAAATCTGGAACTGTAAGCGCTACCGCTTCCTGCTGCCGTAAAGCATTGTTTGACCAAGTTCAAATTAACTGAGTGATAAATGAATCGATTAAATAGAATCAGCCATGTACGAAGTGAATTGTTGTAGAGCTAAGGAAAGTTGTGTGTTGCAACGCACCAGATATTTTTGTTTTCTTTTTGTCTATTACGTAAGGGACATTGAATCTAGTGCCTTCACGCTTCAAACTGTTCAGTTCTTGCTCGAAAATTAGCCTGGCCACCCGAACATTTTTTCTTGTTATTCCTGGTAATCCAGAAAGTGTATTGGGGGATATTGGGGGGTTCCGCTCAACCGATTCGGAATCCAATCGGACACTTACGCGATCGCGAGAACTGGACACTCGAAGCTGCTAGTATATCCAGTTTCATCGCCACCATTCCGTCTCATCAGAACCGAAGTCAACCTGAAGAAAACGCCTCAGGTCTGACGTAAAAGGGCGGTGTAGCTGGTGGACCCCTTTTCTTTTGCGCCAATAGGAATCCCGGTTTTATTTTACTCGGAGAGATAACGATTTCTTTTTTTTTTTGTTAATAAATCTTATATACATCGTTTGGTTCAAGGGCTTTGTTCAAAGGAACAGGAGGTCATGGTCAGGTCATGTTTCGTATGGTTTACCGTAATTTTTCGATGCTGAATCGAATGGGATGGGTCTCGGAGCAGTATTACTAGGTCAAGCTGTTCATGAGAATAATAATCCGTTGTGTAATAATTTGCAGAGTTTTTATCATTGTTCAGTGGACTGTCGGAGGGGCATTCATAGAGCACAATATATACGCGTATTGGTCCCCCCTCCTTTATCATCGATCGAAATCGCCCATAACCTCATTTTCAGCCGTTCTCCCGCAAATCGAACTACAGAACACGCTCTACAATTAGGTTTTGGTTTATTGAGCATTCTGAATAATAACCCTATGTTTTCGAACGGGAACATTTCTTTACAAACCCCCCCCCCCAGCAAAATTTGACACTTAAATGGCTTCAAAATCCCTTTTGTTATCTGATTGTACTGGCCCTGCTCGGCAATCGGATCGGTCAAAGCCCTACGGTTGTAGTGGACAAAAAATGACTTTAAAAAATTAACGAAAACGCAATTTTGGCCGTTTTAACGCAATACGCCGCGTTTGGTGACGTTTTTAAGGCTCAATGAAAAGAGTACAATAGCGTATAGACCGATACTAGTGAAATTACAGTAATTATCGTGAGCCAAAGTCTGATATTACACGAACACATTCTCTCTCAATCACCAAATGGGGCCAAAGTCTCATTCTGCAACCCCCGTAAATTCGACGACCTGCTACATGCACAGGAAACATTTATGATGAACAATATGTAGGTACTAGTGAATTAAAAGTACCGCGTGAGATTGTTCGAAATCGTTGGAAACGTGTTTGAGTAAATTGCCTAGTTGTCCGAGCTATCATGTCCTGTATTTCCGTTCAACAGATGAATACAGAAATAAAATATGAATAAAGGCTACAAGAAGAGACTCCATAAGATGTATCAAATCCAGTGAAGCAGTTACTCCGGAAACTGAAAATAATCCAAAAATAGTTTTCGGCCCGTTTTTGTTACGTTTTGAGGCCTACTGAGTCCAAAAAACCTAATGTCGGCGCGTGGTCCGTGTGTGTGTGTCTGTAGTTCGATTTGCGGGAGAACGGCTGATTCGATTGAGCTGGTTATTTTTTTGTTTTGTTTGTTATTTTTACTTTCCTTGGCTCTACTTAGTAGAAAGGAAAGTTATGTAATCGGCTGAAAAAAAAATTTTGAGTTTCCTTCAGATATTTACGTTTCAGACCCTCCTGAGTCCGAAAAACACTATGGTCTGTGTGTGTGTGTGTGTGTGTCTGTATACAATTTTTAGAGAAAACCACACTACCAAATCAGCTCAAACTTCATATCTCGCTTGCAGATTACCATCGGACGCCAAAATAGGGGTATGAACAAAATCCATCAAAATTTAACTATAGTTATCATAGTGATCAAAACACCAAATATTTTTTTTCTCAAAAACGGCTCTAACGATTCTAATTAAATTCTCTACATTGATAGCTCTCAATATGGCAGCTATACGATAAAATTCCCATTTATGGGAAAATGACGAGAGCAGCACAATAAATTATCAAACTTTTCGACGTAATCGATTTTAGAGTGGTTTTTATAGAAAACGACCGAACCAAATCATCTCAAACTTGATATCCAGCCCGCAGGATACCATGGGACGCCAAAATAAGAGTACGAGCGAAATCCACAGAAAGTTAACTATAGTTATCATAGTGATCAAAACAGCAAATTTTTTTCTCAAAATCGGCTCTAACGATTTTGATTAAATTATTTTTAAAAAATTTCTATTGTAGTCCTATACAATATCTATAGGGTGAGTGTTGAAAAACGCTCATGAGATACATGGGGCTCACTCCAGAAATTCTTGAATTTTTCTTAGACGCCAAAATGAGGTTATGGACGATTTCGGCTGATCGAAAGGGGAGGGGGGGACGAAAAAGTTCCAAAAACTAGGGTTTTTCGCATTTTTCTCGGAAACGCTCTAACGATTATGATTAAACTTTCAAATTATCTTTCACTGATCAATATCTAACTTTTCTTCTCTATACATATCCACATGAAAATACGGTGAACGGAGATATAGGCCTATGAAGCAAAAATAGGATTTTTACACTTTTTGGCAAAATGGCTTCAACGATTATCACCAAACTTTCAAGATGTTTTCAAATAGTTAATACCCACATATTGTCATCAATAAATGTTCCTCTAACCGTCCATTGCACAGAGATAAAAATGAAAATGTGTCGAAAATAACGTTTTTTCGAACATTTCCGTAAATTATAAGGTAACTGCTTCACCAGATGTGATAAATCTTATGAAGTCTCTTTTAGCAATTTAAATCAACATTTTGTTCTCCTCAACTATCTTTGTATCCATCTGTTGAACGGAGATATTAGCTAAGTTAACTTAGAAAAGGAGATTTGTAGAATATTAATTTATCGGTATTCCAATTTTCTAAAAAACGGCCCAACGATTTCGATCAAACTTACGGAGAGCTCTCAACTAACTAGTCCCTACATTTTGTTTTCCATAAATGTTCTTGGGAAAATGCGTTGAAAGAAGATATAGCGCCCGTATTTGTAGCTGGTGTTCGAACTTAAAGGGACTGCGGAAAGTTGTGTGTTGCTACGCACCGCTCGTTTGTTTTGTTCGTGATTTTCCGTATACTGTACAGGCACGAAACTGTACCAAAAAGTAGGGGTTTTCGCATTTTGCTCGAAAACGGCTCGTACGATTTTGTTTACATTTTCAAATTATCTCCTGCTAGTTCATACTTAACTTTTCTTCTGTATAAATATCAACATGAAAATAGGTATATATAGGTCTGCAAAGCAAAAATAGATTACGTTTTTTAGATTTTCACCAGACACACAAAGTCTCAATAAATACTTTTTTAAGAACATTTCCCGATTAACTGCGCCACTGGATTTCATCAATTTTATGGAGTGTCTTGTAGCAACTTATACCCATCTTCTTCCACGTTATTATTTCTGTATTATATAAGCGATGGTAACTCGTCAAAAGAAATTAGTCGAATATCAATTTATCAGTTTTCCAATTTCGTTTCAGCGCCTCACACCAACCACGCGTCAGTTCTACGCTTAACGTCGTGCCAATCGCCTACAGGCGCCGGGAATTTATAATTTTCGTCGTTCCGTTGTAGTTAGTAAACAATGTTTCGTGTGATTTACTGGTATTTTTCGATGGTGAGTCAACTAGGGTGGTTCTCAGAGGCGTGAGACTAGGACAAGCTGTTCAAGAGAATGATAAACCGTTGTGTTTCTCACCTTTGGGTAGCGAAAAGGAAAAAAAAAACCCTGCAAATTATTACACAACGGTTTATTATTCGGATAAACAGCTTGACCTAGCATTAATGCTCCGAGACCCATCCCGTTCGATTCAGCATCGAGAAATATCAAAATGAAACCCAAAAAAAAGTCGAGAAGAACTGAATCGTAATATTAAAAAAAAACAAAAAAACGAAAGTATCTAAAAAAACTGAATTTTAATATGAAAACACGCACGCTAAATATTAATACCAAACTGTAACCAAAAATCGACGAAAAAAACCAAAATGAGAATGAAACGAAAGAATCTAAAAAATTGAATCGTATTAAAACCAAAAAAAATGAAACGAACGAACTATTAAATAAATAAACCAAAATAAACGAATAATGAAAAGTTCAATCGAAGATAACAGATATTTTGCTAACGGAAATAGCTGAGACGAAGCGAAACAGTCATTCATGGAGGTGAAGACGAGAACAAGGCAATCAGACGATAAAGAGACAAATCGTAATGCCAATGGTTATATACGAAACACGAGCGCTTCCTAGAGAAAGAAAAAAAAAAAAAAAAAAAGTGGCACCCGCCCGTAAACGTCTGATGATTTTGCCCCGTCTGGGTCGGGGAAATTGTGCGAACCCGTTGCGAGTCGAGTCGAAAGGGGAGGTGGGCGGGGGCGGCGTTGCCAGTCCAGCAGGTGAGCGATTTCGTTGAGACGGGTGGGAGGGAGGGAGTACAAAGGACGAAACGTTGACTTCCGCTGTAGTTCCCGCGTTGTATTGCGTTTCGTTATTTTTTTAACCGTTTTTTGCCCATAACAATCATGGGCTTCGTCCGATCGGATTGCCGAGATGGCGGGCACAACTAGATACCAAATTGGATTTTTGTGCGAAAGAACGAATTTTTTGGACCATGTTAAAGGCACAAAACGGCCCGGACGGCGGACGGACATTGCTAATTTGGAATCTCCATGTCTTGTAACGTAAAGTATCAAATTTTGAGGGGGGGTTGTAAAAACATTTTCGTGGCTGAAAACATAGGGTTATTATTCAGAATGAATAATAAACCAAAATTGAGTCCGAAAAACACTATTTGGGAAAATGGTTTGTGTCTGTGAACGCGATTGAGCAAAAACGGCAGAAGTAGGTCAAACTTGATACCTAGCCCACAGGTCGCCATGGGACGCCAAAAGAAGGGTATAAGGAAATTCCGTTGAAAACTAACTATGTGATTATATAGGTGACATAGTGTTCAAAACACCAAATATCCCCCCCCCCCCCACACGGCTCTAACAATGTTGATTAAATTTTTTGTATAGACAGCTCCAAATGAAAGAACCATACTATAAAATTCTCATCCGTGGGAAAATGACGAGAGCAGCACCGTAAATTTCTAAACATAGTTTTTTCCCTTATAAACTCCACTCAGAACAAAAGTAGCCTTCCGAAAAATCTATGTAGTACTGCGATTACGTACCTATACGATGAGTGTTTAATAACGCTCATAACATATATAGGAACTACTAAATTCCGGAATTTCAAACGCAGCTGTTTCACTTACTACCATTTCTAATCGTTTTCATCCGATAACTCTGGGAAAGTGATTATTGTCCTTTTCAAAAAAGAACGTGTCTACAGTCTTATAATTCTGTCTGCATCGATTTAACAATAATAGTAAGAGATGAGTGGGAGCAGCACAATAAAGTCTGGAACTGTAAGCGTTACCGCTGTCACCGTTTAGTGGTGTTTTACCTAGTCCGAATGAAATTATAGAAAAGTCAATTTAATTAGTAGCGAAAGCCAAGGAAACCGGCGAATTTACGTAGAGCTAAGGAAAGTCGTGTGATGCGGCTCACTGTATATATTATTTTGTTCGTTATTTTTCGAATGTGCGGAAATAAGGTTCTGGGCGATTCTCTCTATCGGTGTGAAAAGAGTTTGAGAGGGAGTGAGAGAGAGAGAGAGAGAGAGAGGGAGAGAGAGAGAGAGAGAGAGAGAGAGTGAGAAAGAGAAAGAGAGAGAGAGAGAGAGGGAGAGGGAGAGAGAGGGAGAGAGAGAGAGGGAGAGAGAGAGGGGAGAGAGAGAGGGAGAGAGAGAGAGGGAGTGAGAGAGAGAGAGAGAGAGAGAGAGAGAGAGAGAGACTAAAATGTACCAAAGTTTCGAGTTTTCTTGTACTAATTAACTTTTAATTTTCCTTCTCCAGAAATACCTCAGTCAAACGTCGGTGAAAGAACCGGTCCAATGAACAGGCAAAACCGAAATGTGTCAAAAGTCGGGTATTTCCAACAGTTTCCAGAGTAGTCGAATATACCAATTTTATCAAAGTGGCGTCTTTTACAACTTGTACACACATTATTTTCTCCGTGAGCATTTCTGTAACTACTGAACGGAAATACAAGCCTTGGTAACACGGAAAACTGCAATTCGATTCTTTCAAAAACGCCACCGCAGATTTCGCTAAAACACGACACACCAACAGTACATTCAACAATCTAACCCCTACATATTGTTCTACGTAACAGTTACCGTAAAAATGCGTTGAACGAAGATACAGCGCTTCTACATGTAGCTGACCGTCGAATTTCGCGGTCGTGGCGGTAAGTTGTGTGTTTCTACGCACAAGATCGTGTTTCCTGTTTGGGAATTTTAGGTTAAAAACTTTCGTAAGTGGTAATAAATGAAACGGCTGGTTTTGGAGCTTACGGGGTCGCTCGTATATATTTTTCTGAGATTGTTAGAGTCGTATGTGTGGAATTAGATGAGGAAAAATAATTTATTGTACCGCTCCTGTCGCTTTCCCCCGCAAATGAGAATTTAGTGGTGGTGTCGTGTTATTTGGAGCTTTTCATAAAGAAAATGCAATCGAAATAAGGAAGAAAATTGGTGTTTTGATCACAATGATAACTATAGTCAATTCGGGACCGATTTCGCTCTTACCTTTTGCTGGCGTCCTCCTATGGTGATCTGCGGGTTAGATATCAAGTTTGAACCGATTCGGCTTAACTGTTTTCTTTCAATCGCATCCAGTCTCACACGTAGACCAAATTATGTTATTTTCGTATTCGGTAGCTCTTAAAAGTTGAATAGCTGAAGAAAGTTGCAACAAAAGCTTTACTTTATATCTCTGTTCCCATTCATCTCATCCAGCGAATGAATCTTGAAGTTCTTCAGTATCGTCGCTCTACTTCAGTTCTGTCGGCGTTTCATACTGACCGCGCGGGAACCGAACGGATGGGGGTAAACGACGGTAAACACCAAAATCTTGCAACCATGAATTTTGGACGGGGGCTGGGTGAATGATAATTATCTTGTGGATGTGGATCAAAAGATCATGTACTACTCCTTGCACTAACCGTTCATGTATACCAGTTATAAGCGTTCCATAGGATACTGCACGTACCGTGTGACTGATGGCGGCTCGTGTAGGGGGAAAGACGTTCTTCCTCGCCAACGCGTTCAGGCTTCTGCCTAAGACTGAAGGGTAGCAGAACTCGAAGCCTCGGCAACGGATGCTGAGGACGGCATCAGAAGTTGTCGGGCCGGTGAGTGTAAATGCGGAGTCACCCCTCGGACGGATCTGGAGGTCAGAGGTTATGGGAGAGTCGCAGCATCCACCGGCTCGACGACTGGTTTTGCTCCTCCTGATTCTTCTCACCGCCGTCGCATCAACGTACTTCTCCCGAAGGCCGGTTTCGACGAATTGACGAAAATTAACGTCCGATCCCGTCGTACGACGTTCAACTGAACAGATCTTCCGGACTCGGCGACTTTGGAGTTCGGCAAGTTGGGTTCCAGACGCCAATCGGATTCAGCTCTCCTTCGGGAAACTCATCCGCATTCTTTTTCAAGGGATGGATTCCGGATGGTGGATTAATTAACGACCATTGATATGAATAACAATAACAGCGATCGTAAACGTTTATATTTAATTCAAGTATTTATTTATTTAAAGTGAACGGTTCGTCGTGAACAAAATAGTCACACTGGAGTTTGAATGACATGGTGATATTTCTCAATGGCCTGATAATGTGAGAGAAACCCGTGTTGTGCTGAGCCCCGCTCTTTCGACCAACAACATTCGAATATCGCGTCATCCTCAAGTGCCTGATCACTTATGATAGTGTCTCCTGCCATTTGACCCCAAACAGTGTAAATACTCAGCATCCAACCTGTTGCCTTATTATTACAGCCTTGCGATTGTTGGTTAATTGTCAGCGTACTGAACAATGTTGTGGGCAAAGGAAGTTTTAGTTCGAACCGAAACCATTTAACGACACGACGAACATCGCATTCGTTTTAAAAAAGAAACGATTCACTCATGAAATAAAACGCTGCGAATTACTGCACCCCCTTCATTATTGTCATGCACAACATGGTTATCCAGCTCGACGTAGTTTCACAGCTCCGAGACACATTCTCAAAAAGATATCCTACGCTAGACAGCACTGTGAGTTCTAGTCGCAGTCCTACGCCTCTGAGGCCCTCACTATTCGACTCAGCATCGAGAAATACCTAATAAACGATACCCCACTGCCTTCCATTTCACTAAACTCGTTCCGTCGTGCCGATAGCCAAACATCACGTAGAAAATGTCAAGTTTTGTTGTTCCGTCGTGGCTGGTCATGTTTCGTGTCGTTTACTGGTATTTTTCCATACTGAATCGAGTGGGTTGGGTCATGGCTCAATCGTGCAGCGCAAGGGAATAATGAACTATTGTTTAATAATTTTCATCATGTTTTCGGTCAGGAAAAATTTTTTACAACCCCCCCTCAAAATTTGATACTTTACGTTTCAAGACATGGGGATTCCAAATCTACAATGTCCGTCCGCCGTCACCCGTCCAGGCCGTTTTGTGCCTTTAACGTGGTCCAAAAAATCTGTTGTTTCGCACAAAAATCCCATTTGGTATATAGTTGTGCCCGCCATCTCGGCAATCCAGATCGGACGAAGCCCATGGTTGTTATGGGCAAAAAATGGTTAAAAAAATTAACGAAACGCAGTATAACGCGGGAACTACAGCGGAAGTCAACGTTTCGTCATTAGTACTCCCGCCCTCCCATCAAATCAAACTTAATCACCCGCCCGCTCGACTTGCAACGCCCTTTCGACTCTTTTTGCCGGACGGAGCGCCAGGTCACTTCCTTTGCACACCCCTCCATCGGATCATAAACGCCTGCAGACGTTTACAGGGGGAATATTTAGTTTCCGTAGTTCCATTGTAGTCAGCTCATGTTTCGTATGGTTTACTAGTGTTTTTTGATGCTGAATCGAATGGGATGGGTCTCGGAGCAGTAATACTAGTTCAAGCTGTTCATGAGAATAATAAACCAATGTCTAATAATGTGCAGGGTTTTTACTGTTGTTTTACCAATTACAAATGAACTGAATGGACAATAAATTGGATTAGTTACAAATGCCAAAAACCAGTGAATTTATTCAGGGATAAGGAATGTTGTGTGACCAGATATTCTTAACGGGGTTGTTCGTGAATGATCAGCTTTCAACTGTTAGGTTAGGCAGTGCGCGAATAATCTTTGGTTTTGATCTCCATTTTGGTTTCCTCTTCAGTAGAGACCTAACACAATTTGGAATATTTTGGGTATTGTCTAGTTAACACGAGCTGGAGGACATAAAGATTGAATTAGTTTTCGTGGGCGTTTGAGGAAAGCTGTGAGATGACGACCATGAATGAATGTATTGCGCGCTCCGGTGGGCGTCGTGGAATTTTCGTATCAATGAGGAAAGTAGAACGGTGCGCGGAGGCGGGGACTTGTTGTGGGGAACCAACGTATGAAAATGCAAGAGGGTTTTGGTGTGTGGAGCTGCGGTGACTGAGAGGTCAGACGTTGAGACTCTGAACTAATTGATGCGCGTAGACGGAATCAAGCAATAGTTACTGGATAATACCGTCCTCTCCCAGCGGCTGCCTGCTCGACGAGCCCATTATTAAGGAGAACTCAATATCTCCTCCTGCTTGTAACTAATAATCCCGATCTCGAGCTACTCGTAGTCATATCCCGCCCTCTCCCCTTGGCACGTCGTCATCAGCTCACTCACTCTCTCTCTCTCTCTCTCTCTCTCTCTCTCTCTCTCTCTCTCTCTCTCTCTCTCTCTCTCTCTCTCTCTCTCTCTCTCTCTCTCTCTCTCTCTCTCTCTCTCATTTGTACGTCTGTATCGGGTTCTACTTGGCAGCCGGTGACACATCGATTGTTGAACTTCCATCGTAATACATTGCGATATAACAGTTCATCCCTCGATATGTTTCCATTAACCTTCGTCAAACATCTTGAATTGTTTCCCGTTCAACGGCAGCACACGCGTTGAAACATAATGACAACGGCTTGTCTTGATGTTTCGCCTGCGAATAGATTTTGAACTTGAGATGCCACGTACAGAAGAACGTCCTTGTCGATTATGACCTGTCTATATGGCGCAACGTGAACCTACGCACGAGCAGTCGGTGAAATACGAAACCCGCGACGGATTTCGAGTTGTCACTTGTTTATGACGCCTGTCACGCTGCGCGAGGCTAAGAAGACAACTTAGAAACCCTCTCAAAGGGGAAAATTGTACAGCTTGTGCGCTTGTGAACCATTGTGCAAAGACTGGTTAGACCACTGTGAGCTGTGTGGTTTGATAACCAGGGACAAGTTCAGTACTCTCCCCATAAGCTTATAACGGAGACGGAAAAGTGTTAAAAAAAAGACGCAGCTACTGATAAAACTTAACCAACACTAAATATCTTGTACGCAGCAACACTCAACTTTCCTCGACTCCCATAAATTCGACGACCTGTTATTTAAACGAGCACTGTGTGTGTGTTTAACGCGTTTCTACGGAAACATTTATGAAGAAACAAACGTAAGTACGACATACCCACAAGTAACCCGTAAGTTTGATCAAAATCGTCACAGTCGTTTTTTTTTTTTTTGTCGAACATTAACTGTTCGAAAATATTACTTTCTGAGCCATCGCCATTCAACGAATAGATATAGTAGTTATGTGCTGCCAAAAGGCACTCAGTCAGGTTAATCAAATTCGGTTACGCGGTTATTCTCGGAGACAGAACGTTTTTCGACGAGTTTCGATCGTCTCTCGAACCTCTTTGGTTTAGTGACAACTTGCGCCGTTTTACCAAAAAGTGAAAAATAAAATACTTTCGCTGCATCCCCGATCACTGATTTGTACTGAAATATTTATTGAGACGTGGATTTACGAACCGATTAGTGAAAGATAATTTGAAACTGCTGTCAAAATCGTCGAATCGTTCCTAAGCAGAAGATAGTTACGCAAAACGGTTTATTATTTGTTCTGGGCGATTCACTTCGCTTACAACCCCCCCCCCTCATCGTTTACGTTTCAAGGCGCGGAAATTCCACATCTGCAATGTCCGTTCGCCGTCACAGCCGTTCATTGCCATAGTGGTCTAATAAATCCGTTCATTCGCACAATAACTCCGTTCGGGATCTTGTGCACGATCGGACGAAACCTATAACTGTTAATGGCAAAATGTGTTTTTACAAGTAGCCAAATATGAAATTTCGCCAGTTTTGTTGTAATCTCGTCGAGGTTGGCATCGTTACCAGTGAACGGGTCTCAGGGGTATAGGACTGCGTCTAGATAAAGCACAGTAACTATACTACAAGTTACAGGAACTCACCGACAAACATAGCAGAAGTTACCGTTTTTCCTTAGCCTCTGCTAATCACTATCGCGTAGAGACATTGTTGATCAAGTATTGCGTCAGTCACTCGGTGGGAGTCTAAGTCTAAGTTTATCGATAAATTGATCCGAATTGTGAAGAGAAGATTAAAGAATATTTTTATACAAATAAAAAAACATTTTTTACACAACACAACTTTTCGGCCACCCCCGTAAATGCGACGACCTGCTACGTATTTGGGCGCTATATCTTAGTTCAACACATTTCTACAGAAACATTTATGGAGACGGAAATGGAGTTACGAGTTAGTTGAGAGTACACCGACGTTGGAAAACCAAGAAATTAGTATTCGAACAATCTCGTTTTGGTGTATTATTCATTCTGAAAAATTTTTTTACAGCCCCCCGCCCCTCAAAATGTGATACTTTACGGTTTCTAGACATAGAGATTCTAAATCTGCAGTGTCCATCTGCCGTCCGGGCCGTTTTGTGCATGTGAAGTTGTCAAAAAAATCCGTTCTTTCATACAAAAATCCCATTTGGTAAAAAAAACCCTGCAAATTATTACACAATGGTTTATTATTCTCATGAACAGCTTGACCTAGTAATACTGCTCCCCCATCCTATTCGATTCAGCATCGAATACTAGTAAACCATACGAAACATGTCCTGGCTACAATGGAACTACGGAAACAAAACGTCTGATGATTTTGCCCCGTCGGGTCGGGAAATTGGAACGGGGGCGCTTCGAGCGAACCCGTTGTGAGTCGAAAGGGGAGTTGAGCGGCGTCGTTGGGAGGCGAGCAAGCGAGCGGGTGGTTTTTTAATGAGACGGGCTGGGAGGGAGGGAGTACAAACGACGATACGTTGACTTCCGCTGTAGTTCCCGCATTGTACTGCGTTTCGTTAATTTTTTTAACCGTTTTTTGCCCACAACAATCACGGGCTTCGTCTGATCGGATTGCCGAGATGGCGGGCACAACTAGATACCAAATGGGATTTTTGTGCGAAAGAACGAATTTTTTAGACCACGTTAAAGGCACAAAATGGCCCGGACGGCGGACAGCGGACGGACATTGCAAATTTGGAATCTCCAAGTCTTGAAACGTGAAGTATCAAATTTTTAGGGGGGGTTGTAAAAAATTTTTCGTGACCGAAAACATGGGTTATTATTCAGAATGAATAATAAACCAAATCGCGATTTCGGCAGTTTAATCGCAAATACGCCGTGTTTGGTGTAGTTCTCGAAGCATTTTTAGATCCTGGGTCGAATGGAATGAGTATCAGACGTGTACAACTTCGTATAGTGACATTACAGTGATTATAGTGAGCCAAGTCTACTAATTGAAAGAACTCGCGGGACAGGTTGTAGTCAGGTCATGTTTCGCATGGTTTACTGGTATTTTTCGATGCTGACTCGAATGCTATAGGTCTCGGAGCAGTGTTACTAGCCCTTACCGCCACAGGTGGGTCTGTGAGGCACGTAGGGATATTTGTTTTACGAATGTTGGCAACCCTTCTCCTTCTCCCTCCAAGCGTGACCTTTGTAAACGTCCTTCAGTCAACCATTAACAAGTAGGTTGGATGTGTCTCCATCTTTCATTAATAACGTAACTAATCATATGTTTACAAAACATTGGTGGTCTGTCAGGCACACATGTGGCTAGTACTACATTCTAAGTATGTGTCTGTCAGGCACACATGTGGCTAGCACTACATTCTAAGTATGTGTCTGTCAGGCACACATGTGGCTAGCACTACATTCTAAGTATGTGTCTGTCAGGCACACATGTGGCTTCTTACATTGGTTAGAAGCCGAAATTCCAGCCACTTGTACCGGCACGAGTTTTACCAGGATTCTTCTGGCTTATTGTTATTATTATTATTGCGAACCCCACATACATTTCATCATATCAATAACATACACATGATGACAGATTGGGAAAGAGAAAAACGTGTTCACCGTGCCCTTACACTAAATTTCGGAAAACTGCACACATGTGTATAAAGTGTAAGAAACCGATTTGCTTGGAATGCTCGCGCAAGTAGACGAAGTGAAATAGTGAAAAACTAAAACCAAACTAAACTTGTGATTTTACTAAGGAACCAGTTGTGATCCGACTAGTCCCTACTTCGGTAGTGAAGATAATATAATAATTTTAAATATATTTTTAGTTTCTTCAAAAATTTTGTTTTTCTTAAAAGTTTAATAAATTTGAAGTATTCTTCGTTGATATTTGTTTTATTTTGTTTTTTACCCCGTAGATTGCCTAATTTGTGTCGACTGCGTAGCTGTAAAATAAATAAAATTACATATATCTGAACAATATAATAGTATAAAAAGTAAAAAATAAAACAGTATTAAGAATATGATTGATTTTACTCGAAAAAAAAATATTGAAAAGATGGAAACACGTACTGTGCCTGAGAGGCACACATGTGGCCTTGACGGGAAAACTGGCACCTGTGGCGGTAAGGGTTAAGTCAAGCTGTTCATCAGAATGATAAACGGTTGTGTAATAATTTGCAGGGTTTATAAGAAAGTATAAGTTTCCAACCGAAATCGGTGGCCGTGAAATTACCTTAATGTTTCGGGCTATCATAGCTTATATCTCCCACTGTTCAACAACCCCCGTAAGAAAGAAAGGAAATACGACATGTGAGTATAGGTTGTTAGAAGTCACTCCACAAGACTGATAAAATTCAGGAAATTAAAAAAATGTTCGAAAAAAAACATTATTTTCGACGCATTTTGATTTTTATCTCTGTTCAATGCTTCGTTTAACCCATTTTAGCTGTTCAGGCCTATATTTCTGTTCACTGTATATTCCTGCAGATATTTGTGGAGAAAGAAATTTAGGTATCTAGTAATAAAAGATAATTTGAAAGTTTATTCAAAATCGTTAGAGCTGTTTTCGAGAGAATGCGAAAACCCCTAGTTTTTGGTACGTTATCGTCCCCCACCCTCCTTTCCCATCGATCGAAATTGTACATAACCTCATTTTTGCGTCTACAAAAAATAACGAACAAAACAAGAAAATAATCAGCTCAATCGGTCTAGTTGTTCTCCCACAAGTCGAACTACAGAAAACACCACGTGCTGAAATTAGGTTTTTTAGGCTCAGTACGTAAAGATCCCAAGAAAACCCAAAATTGTGTCTACAGCTTCATCAATCATCTGCGTATCTGCGTTTACTCGAGTAGTTCGACATTTTCACCGCAACTACTTCCGAGCCGCTCGCAGTAACGTAACAACCCGATAATCACCGTAGACTCGGGGAATTTCGTGGTTTTGGATCAAAATTGAAGATACCGCGTGTGGCTCGGACAGTCTTCTCGCACAGCCATCCCAACGGTTTGACACGCAGCAGCACAAAAAGTCGCGAGGGGCTACAGAACTCTGAGTATAAATATCTGGCGCGGAGCGACACACAACTTTCCGGCCACCGCCGTAAGTTCGAATACTAGTGGGCGGATAAATTAATATGAGACAAATCTCCATTTCTGAGTTAACTTAGCATATATAATTAATAATAATTATTCCTAAAGAAATGTGGGTATAGGTGACTAGAAGACATTCTCTAAGATTGATGAAACTTGGTGAAGCAGTTACTCGGGAAATTACAGAAATGTTCAATAAATATTATTTTCGACACATTTTCATTTTCATCTATGTTCAATGCACTGTCAGAGGAACATTTATTGAGAACCGGTGAGTTTGGTGAGAATCGTTCAAGCCGTTTTGTCAAAAAGCGTAAAAAACCTATTTTTTTCCTTCATAGGCTTATATCTCCATTTATAGTATTTTCACGGAGATATGTATGGAGAAGAAAAGTGAGATGTTGATTAGTAGAAGATTTGAAGTTTAATCAAAATCGTTAGAGCCGAAGGGTGTACGCAAAAATGTCGTTCAGGTGTCCACACTCATAACAGTCGTCACACTTCGTCCTCACTGCCACTGCGAGTGCCAGACTCCGCTCCATAAAACGAAAAACGTCGATGTGTAATGACAATCGAGGGGCAGGTCGCTTTCTGTAACACGGGCAATGGTAACATCAGTCATAAATCCGACGCTTTATAAACAGGAACGGGGCAGTTAATTACGACAGATCACAGAGCGTTAGGATTTTAGAGGAAGAGGATGATTGAACGCTGGTGAGTTAATACGCAGCTTCCTCGCCTTAAGTTGACCGATTCATGACTCCGTCGCCAGTCGGCCGTCACACTAAACAAATTTGATCCGTTTACTATAGAACAAATATTACGGAATTGGCGATTGAGACGACAAACGGCATTTGCTTTAATGAACGGTAAACCGAGTGGCTTCGTCCGTTTGACTTAGGCGTCGCGGTTTCCTTCCCATAGGATCATATCGGCACTGCTCGCAGCCGCAAACTCAATGACGGCGCGAGTTTAATACGTTCATCACCGAACTGCACTAATTACTTCCGTGAATACGGCTCCAGTTACGAGTCATCGTAATTCTTGCTGTAATTGAATGTTCTGGCTCATTCAAATTATCCCGCTCCATCGACGTGGTTTTCCCTCCGCTTCACGGGTTGACACGACACCTCATTTTGAAAACCAACCATCAACATTTACTGACCAGGTTAATAGCTCATTTTAAACGGACTCTTCTTCGCCAATTTCTGTCACCTGTGGGATTTAAAACGATTTTCGATGCGAAGGGCAAGTAAGTTAAGTTTAATGGCATTCGCTCTCTTCTACCTCAGCTTTTGAAAATTTTTTGGTACACGTTATAATGGGCTTGTTGAGTATCGTAGCCTGACGTATTCTATGCCTTAGAAGAATGCAAGTAGATAATTTTTATGGCAGCTTGGCATGTGTGGGATGGTGGTGAATCCTGAGAACTGCAGCTCTCGACGTAAAATCGAGGATACCGCGTCAAGGCCGTGGCGGGTTTCGTGATTGGTGAATCCCGGATTCCGGCTAGAGACGTTCTTGAGATGCTGTGCTGCTACCTTGCGATCGAGTTTCTCGACGTAACTAAAGCCACAGCAGAAGCCGCGATTCTTCCAACGTAGCTGCCTGACCTATGGGCTGATTTTTGGGGGGGTTGACTGAAGTCAAATACATCTCGACAGAATGGAGTGTTATGCTGTACATTATTGACGCTCCAGTTCGATCTGGGGGAGTAGGTGTTCAATCTCTCTCTACTACTGTTCCATTCTTGCGTTCATAAGCACCGGTGTACTTTGCAGGCATCCCGCTGGGATGTCACACGCGCTGTGGCTGGTCTTGGATTCATTCATGGTGGGACGTGGCGACTCCATCTGCCCCTAAACCCAGTAAACCGTCGGAGTTTGCTGCTGCTCCTCATTGACAAGAACTCAAATACTCTTCGGCATGTAGGAACTGGGCTTCAGAGGGCATTCATTAAAGAGGTACTGGCGCTTTCACGCCATTCGTGTGGCCTCACTGCCTACGGCGATGAGGTGTACAAGAATCCAGGATCGTCATGTCGCGAGTGCCAGTTTCACTCTCTGAATCATGTTGGGGACCGCTTCAAGCGTTGCAGAGTTTTTCTTTCGCGCGAAACATAAGAGAAGTTGAACAGAAATTCGTGAGGCCGCTTTTCGAACAACAGAAAGCTCGAGGATCCCCAGTTATTAACCTCGAGGGAGAAAGTCAACGTCGTCGGCCAAAAACGAACTTGCCAAGAGCCAGAAGGCACGCCCGCACCAAGAATAGATCAAATATTAAGCCTGCGGTTTACTTCGGCTCAGATCCCCGGGACTCCCCATCGCCTTAATTTATCGCCTCTTCAGCTATTATTTGAATATGAATCCCAACTGCGGTGCTCCACGTGCACTCGTTGGCACCGCGCTTTGCGCAACTTTTGCTGTTCCCCAGAACAATTAAGAATTCTGGACCCGCCTAATATATCATTGATGAGCCTTGTGATTGGGGGGGGGGAGGGGGGGATCCGAACGGAGCGATGTAACCAGATTCAGCTCCAATACCGTCATTACCGATATCCATGTGGAACGTGCGTTAAAACTAATACAAAACACGTCACAGTCATGAGAAAACGAACTTGCCCGTTCTGGCGACCAAAACGCAGGCGAATTGAAGTGGAGCTAATGAAAGTTGTGTGATGCGGCACACATGATGTGATTTTCTTTTGCAATCCCGTTCGGTGGATCCGCGACGAGGCGATTAGTCGTGACAGTCCCGTCGAATCTTCTAGGCCCGCCACTGCCTGAGCAGGAGGAACCATTCCATATTTTTGCAAGACAGTATGGCGTATTTTTAGCTACTGGGTTTAGAGGATATTGCACGATAATCTTCTGGCGCAATCACCGACCAAGTGTCCCCAGAGGGAAGCAATTTTAATGGACGGCTCCAAAATTAACTGACTGCCGGAGAAAGTAGAGGTTTTTCGCTCTAATGAAACATTTTTGGAGCAGGTCTGATTTGCATTACTGGTCCATTCGTTCTCAGTGCACTTACTGCCATCTTGCAGTGTCATTATCATCAATTGAGGAGGGCGCGAAGAACTACCCCGCTCATTTCCCGCACTGCCTTCCATATTACTCAAACGACGTGCCAGTTTGACAAACGCTTAGCGCTGCTTCAAAAGAAATCAATTTTCGCTGTTTCGTTGTAGTCAGGTCAAGTTTCGTATCGTTCACTAGTATATTTGAATGCTGAATCGACTGGGATGGATTCCAGAGGTGTGGGCTGTGCAGTCATGCTGTGTGGGAGAAGTATGCTCCCATGAAGTGAAAGTAGGTTTTAGTGAAGTGGAGATTTCCATTGGAAATATACCAAACACGAGGGTTTTCTCATTTCTCTCCAAGACAGCTTTTAACAAACTCACAGGACGTCTTCAACTGGGTGATGCCTACTTATCGTTCTCCATTAATGTTCCTCTGACAGCCCATTGAACAAAAATAGCAACCGAAATGAGTTTTTTCAACGTTTTCAAATTTTCTGAGCAACCACAAGAACGAATTTGATCACCCGGACAATATCAGGTCTACGAACAAACCCACATATTTTGTACTGCGCAATTATTTCTTTATCTGCCCTATGAGCGGAGATATAAACCTTGATGACTCTTATTCTTACTCTATTAACTAGTACCTACGTTTTGTTTCGCCTAAATGCTTCTGTGGAAATACGTTGAACTTCCTGTACAGTAACTCCTTGACTCAAGGAGGGTTGCAGAAAGTTGGGTATTGCTGTACACCATACTATAGCGTAACGCCACCTGGCATTGCCTTTGCAGGATGATCTTGGGGGTTTTTTCACTGCTATTAATAATAATTTTAAAAAATATCTTCCTTACTGCGTTCCATATTATAAACTTTCTTCATTTGGTAATTCAGTGTATGGATAAGAAGTATTGCTTAAATGTAGAGTAACTGGTCAATTTTCAAAAGAGAGAGAGAGAGAGAGAGAGAGAATGAGAGAGAATGAGTTTATTATCGACCAGGGAATTAGGGCCATGTGGCCCTCTCTTCCATTCTCCCTGGCTACAACACACAGTTACATTTCCTCCTACATTCGTCGTAACTCATTACGTTATTTATATGTACATCTCATTCTCATTCATACCCTACTCTCCAACACACTCGTCCATACATAAACATTTACTAACACATACACTCACTGCCCCAACTTCAGAGAATGTGAGTACTTGGGTATTCCTCCCCTTCTCCCCAGTGGATTCCCCAATCTTAATACTTAACAAACAGTAGAGAGAGTCGGGAGTAGCGCGAGCTGAGAGACAAACGAATTGTTGGGTGAACTGCGAGACGACTGTATCGCAAGAGCAGAAGGATGTTGACTTGGAAGGAGCTGTCTGTTGAGGATACAAAAGTATAATGAGGGGTAGGAAAAGGATAGTTTTTGGAAAGTCCAGGACAGGGGAAATTCGTTGTCACTTGGAAATAACTGAGGAGCGGGGCTACCACAGGTACAAACATAAGGGCTTGAGGACGAAGGTGTTTGGGGAAACAAAGGCTTTCCGTTAGGGCTAGTGCGGACATTTTGGAAATCAAAGACCCAGCCGATTCGGCCTGCCGAACATACTTCCACATGCTGCTCCCCTTGAATTGAAATTACCCTGGTGGTGGGTGGTAATTCAGATGGGCAGGTCTGTTTCCTTATTTGATGACTGTACCTAAACCCTCGACGACGGTTATATCATGGAAGTTGCGGTTTCGCTAATATGCAAGAGGCCGGCCCTTGCAGTGCAGCATCCACTGAACTCAGAACTGTGGAGGTACGGCAGGTATTTGGTCATTAGCCAGTCTCCCGGTAGAGAGCTGTTGCCCGTGTGTGACCGCGCGGAGGTGACCACCTGAGGAATCCCGTACCATCCGGGAGGAGTTCTTAATCTGGTTTCCTACCTGATCTAACTATTTACTTGGGTGGCAAGTTTCACAAGGACAGATCAACTATGACCACGTTTCTTAGCCATCGCCTTTTTCGCGAACTTTGCAAAATGGTTATTGGCTTGCTTTGTACCAGTCAAAGCTGCTAGGTTCATTTGCCCTCCAAACAACCGTTGCTCACTGTTGTAGAAACTACAGTGGAGCAGCACATGGTTTCTTGTTTCCTCCGCACAGGAGGCACAAGACGTGCATAATGGAGAGTCTTTCAGAGAAAAGAAGTGGAGCCGCGCATTGAAGTCACCATGTCCCGTGAGGAACTGGCTCGTCCAGTGGTCTGGCTCAACCCTTTTTCTTGAAAGACGTTCTCGGATGTTGGGGAAGAACTCATACGTGTCACTTCCCCTTTGACGAGGATTCCATATCGCTTGCCATTTCTCTAGAGCCCATTCATTGATGGCGGCAAGTTTCTGTTCTGTGGTGAGATCTGCATGGAGTTCAGCCCAAAGCGGGGGAAGCTCCCGTTTCACTCTCCACTTGTCAACCATGCACTCAATGGCCAAATCAACTGGTAACTGATCAGTGATCACCTTGAGTGCTTCTGTTGAGGACGCGCAGCTCTCTGGGATTGGGCCAATACTCTCTTTTGATTGACTGTAAGTTTGCTACCCCAGACAACGGGGCAGTAGCCAATCACGCCTAGATAGATGGCCTTGTACATGAGGATAGTGTCGTGGTAACACACACCCCAAGTGGCCTTAGTAATGGCACGCAGCGAGGCAAACCTTGCAATGGTAGTGCCTTTAAGGGACTGGAGGTGTTGGTTGAAACCCCACCTCTCACCTATGTTCACTCCTAAATACTTGACGTGCTTTTCAAGAACGAGCCTGTGGCCGCCAAAGCGTATTGTGGGTGGATTATTCACTTTTCCTTTCAAGAGGATTAGCTGGGTTTTTTCTTCAATCGGCGGACTGACTCTGCAAAGATCAGCACAGTCAAGTCATCCACATAGGCGTACGGCTCCTTGAGTCTCCATGAGTCTCCTGAGATGACCTTCGAAGAAGGGATTCCAGAGTGCTGGTCCAAGGGCCGAGCCCTGTGGGCACCCCTTCTATTTCAGATGGGCAGGGAGGCCAGCGCACACGAGGACTGAGATGGAGGATGTGGCAGAGCTGGACTATAGGGATAGCGCAGGGTGATAAAACAAGGTTAGGTGCGGTGAGATAAGCGATGGGTGATGAATTGATCACGTGTAGAAACGGAAGAGGTAGTGCAAGGAGAATGACAGAATGGTGAGACATCGCTCGCATGAAGTAAGAAAGATCAAGGAAGGGTCGAATGGGAGTATTTTCCAAAAGCTGAGTCGTTAGGGTAAGCACGTGTACAGTAGGGGAATATAGGGGAGGTGCAAAGAAGGGAAAGTGTAGTGAAGAAAGGGCATGTGTGCGGACATGGAATTGGGAAGCGAGACTTAGGGCTGTCTAGAGCTTGAGAGGGTGAGGAATGGTGCTAGGACAGAACTTCGAAGAAAGCGAAACGGTAAGCCGATTCGGCCTGCCGAACAGTAAGCGCCGACGTTAACTTAAATTTCCTATGCGCTGAAGGCACATAGGAACACCCCGACAAATTCCAGAATGTAACATACTGTCCGTTTCTAAAACGCTAACCTTTACCAGGTTCGTACAAAACTGTCGAACAAACAGGAGCTATGAAAATGTCCAACGTACCAACGTACGTTTTTTGACGTTCAAGCTGCACACTCATTTGCACTCTCAGCAAATCGGGTCGAATATTTGACGAGCGAATAAACAAAACGGGGAAACGGAAGTTTGAAGGTTGATAGAGACAAAGTGGCGGGGTCGAATGATGCGAAGGAGATCTGTGGAAATGTGGCCGTTTCGTGAAGTCTTGTTGAAACGGGCGAACGGAGGCGAAAACTTGAACGTAGCTCGTAGACACGGATTTGAGGTTTGCTGAGTCTATTGAAGTTGTGAACGTTAGGTGAGCTACCTTGCTAAGCCTTGAGCTTCACAAACGCCAGCGATTCTTGGGATGTTCTGAGTTAAGTTAAAGGCAGAGAAGTCGGCTCTAGTGTTTGATTTGAGTTCAAAGGCACCACCAAGGTCGTGTTAATCAAGAGCTATTTGTTCAGCCCAGTCATTACACGCATTCCTGATTATTCCCCGCCCGGAGCATCTTTGACCGTATTTCATCTCGCGCCACCGGTCTCACACTTGCACTTACAGTTGTCGTGACGATCCTTTCGACCTATTGTTCATAGTCTCTTGACTCTCGTTTTCTTAATGGCAGACCGCAACTTAATCGTTACACAGTTATGCGGCGCACGTTCACAACGGCAACTTAGAGTCAATAAAAGCGCGATTGTTTCCGGCCTGTTTTGACTTAGCCGTGATAGTTCAGCGAGGAAAAGTGTTGAGTTCACCGTTCATTTCAAAATATTACCGCGTCATTAATAGTCTACCCACATAACAGTAGGCAGTTTAATCAAAATTAGTTTAGCAGCGCTAATTCACTTTTTCGAATTGGGAAAATCTTGAAGGTGCCTTAGTTCATCCTTGCTCACTTGTGGAGCGTTAAGGACGCTAACTATGCAAGTAGCAGCAACTATGAATCATCTCTTTGTTTTTTCGAACCAAGCAACTCAGTCAGCCGCAGTTTATACATTCTCCAAGGTGTTCAGGCAACTCAGAACATCAAAGAGCATCTTAGGTTTCCTTTCGCCATAGCGATAACACAGGGAAGGTTGCTGTCACTGCAATCGGCCTCTTTAACTTTTTCGATCTCGACAAGTGGCTCAGTTTTCAGCATTTTGGTTTATTATTAATTCTGAATAATAACCCTATTAGTAGGGGAGAAATGAGAGAGCGAAACCGAAAGTGCTGGTTCTGGCCCAATTGGAGTGGGGGAAGAAAACCATGCCTCGTATTATATAGTACGAGGTTTTTGGCCACACCCCCTGACCAATCACGTTGTAGTACGTCATTTTTTTATCCCCTCCACCCCGCCTCCTTACCACCTCCACCATAATATTAACCAATCGTACTGTAGTACAACCTTTTTTACCCCCACCTCTTTCCGGAATTTCCGGAAGTTGACTACCTCTCTTCCGATTTGCCCCTCCCACTAACCAGTCACGTTATAGTACGACATTTTTTAAATTTGACGTTTTGATCATTATGATAACTATAGTCATTTTTGGGTGGATTTTTGCTCATACCCTGATTTGAACTGATTTGGTTCAGCCGTTTTCTCGCAATTGTATTCACACACACAGACTATTTTCCCAAATAGTGTTATTCTGGCACAGTAGGGTCTGAAACAATGATCTGAAGGGAACTAAAAATTTCTTTTCCTGCCGATTAAATAAATTCCTTTTGTTTTATTATTCATTCTGAATAATAACCCTATGTTTTCAGTCACGAAAAATTTTTTACAACCCCTCTCAAAATTTGATACTTTACGTTTCAAGACATGGGGATTCCAAATTTGCAATGTCCGTCCGCCGTCCATCGCCGTCCGCCGAACGAAAAAATTCGTTCTTTCGCAAAAAATTCCATTTGGTATCTAGTTGTGCCCGCCATCTCGGCAATCCGATCGGACGAAGCCCATGGTTGTTATGGACAAAAAATGGTTTAAAAAAATTAACACTTTTCAAGGTATTTTTACATCCTGGATCGAATGGAATGAGTATCAGACATGTATAGGGAAATTACAGTAATTATTAGAGTCAACTAATTTAAAGAACTCACGGGAACTACAGGGGAAGTAAACGTTTCGTCGTTAGTACTCCCTCCCTCCCAACCGTCTCATCAAAACCACCCGCCCGCTCGACTCACAACGTCGTGCCAATAGCGGAGGGTTTGCTGGAAGTCCCCGTCTCAATTTCCCCGACTCTTTTTGCCTGATGGGGCGGAGGAGTGACGACTACAAAAGTTTACGGGCGCCTAGCACCGGGGGAATATTTGGTTTCCGTAGTTCCATTGTAGTCAGGTCATGTTTTCGTATGGTTCACTAGTATTTTTCGATGCTGGATCGTATTGGATAGGTCTCGGAGCAGTAATACTAGGTCAAGCTCTTCATGAGAATAATAAACCGTTGCGTAATAATTTGCAGGGTTTTCTTAGTTCTGCCACAAAAGGGGACCTCCATTGTAAAACTGTCTCCGGCCAACTGGCCTTACCGTCTCTTCTCTACATAGCAGCTCACGACGTATAACTTGGTGTTGTATTGTCTACCACCGCTCGACCTTAGAACGCTGGAACCAATTCGAGGACACACACACAGCACAAGGTGCTACCTACAGACGAAAACGGTGAGACGATTTGGTTTTGTTTTCACCAGGGTTGAAAGATGTTACTTTTTCTTGTGTGGAAATTAATTTTATTTAATTTATTTTCTCTCGTACTCATATAGATCATTTTTCGTAAAGACTGGGTTAATTGGTGCACCCCTTTTAATAAACCTGACTCAGTCAAACACAAGGAATCGGAAAAAATGTCTAAAAATCGGGTATCGAAATTACTTTACTCTGATTGCAAAGAGCCCATTGAATTAATTAATGGTACCTTAAATAAATTGTAGTAAAAACAAGAAGAAACTCTCGCAAATTTACGAGGGACGATGGAACTATTTTAGAGCGGAGTCGACACCAAAAATTGTTCACGTTGAACGTTAGGGTTGTAATTCCAGATGATCAAGTAGCATCAACAGGCTCGATTACCGACAAATTTGACACTTTCCGTCTTTGGCATGAAAGGTAGAGACATCAGACTGAGAGAATCTTAGGAGGAACTAACTTCGATCAAATAACTGTAGTTTTGTCAGTAGAAGCCTCATCGTACAATATCGTATGTCTCTTTGCTTTCTGTAGGGTATAGTTTGTCCAACAGATGAGGAAATAGTCTCAAAACGTAATCAAGTGAGTCATTTCATATGGACTGAACCTCAATAACGAAGGAGGTTCCTGTGAGTCACTTTACATACTAAACTGGTCTTCGGTTGTTTGCCATAACGCACTAACCGGGTTCTTTTTATCAATTGCTTACTTTTTAGTTGTCAGAAAGAGTCGGTTTCGGTTAACCGACCCCTTTTCAACTGCCCTGCACTTTACAATTGTCGATCTCTTATTGAGCTGCTGAAACACGGAACGTTGAATCCGTCTTTTTACTGTTATATTCTGGCCCATAAAATCGTACGATTCTTCCCGTTGACTATGAACTTGCGAGCGCTCGTGAACTTCAACCGGTTGAGCTTCGTTTTGTGAGGGTCGCCGCTTGTGAAGTGAAAATTTGATTGCTGGGAGCAAATGGGGTGAAGTCGCAAAGTATTAAGTTGAAAGTCCCGACGCTTCACCTAATTGTCTTAGGGTTCTGCCGCACAGTGAGGGGAAGTCGAGAGGTCAGCGCACAACCTCACGTTTAATAACCTCCGTCGGGCGACACCGATTGCCGAGGGCTCAACTCGTAAACGAATTAAATAATTGCATTTCCTCGGAGGGAGATCCTGAAAGAGACAGACGGACGAGATAACTCGGAATCGAAACTTCGCATTTGATGGTCTCCTTTGAAATGACGAAGAATCGCATTGCTGTACGAAAACACCAATTGCTCCTTCGTCTGGGAACTCACCTACTTTTGAAATCTAACGGACTGAATATTCCGATATCAAACAATACACTACTCGAACTCATTTTTTTGTGTCTCCAGTCGCAGTTTTATTTTGGCTCCTCTCGCATCGCAATTGCAGTTGTGACATTCCAAAATCTCTCCAAAGTTACGAGATGGGCTGCTAGAGAACTATTTCTTTTTGATATTTTTCGGGATTAACATTGAACCCGCTCATTAAACGAGTAACGAGTTATTTTTCAAGAGCGGTTGAGCGCCTGGAACAAACCCATGCTGCATGCTTGGAACTGTGCCTTCCAAGGTGATAACCGGATGGAAGGTTTAAGACAGGCGTTGAGGAGGCTGTTGCTTCTCTTTCCCTCAGCAAGTTTTAGTTTGGTCTCTTCCACGTGTTCCTGCTTCCCAAAAAAGAGGGTTCTCGTTCCAACTCCCGTTTTCTGATTCCTGTTTTTGGGTTCTTCTGGAAAGCCTCAGGTTTGAATGAAGAAAGAAGATACCTGGTCTTAAGTTTCGTTTATTTTCTTTTGTTTCTTTTTTTCGCATGCCAACATAGTACACCACCCTGTTAACCTTACTCTTCCTATATAAAGACCACGACCAACTAATTGGCATTAGTACCGACTTAACGGCCAGACGATGGTTTCTATACATTGAAAGTGCTCGCCCGCAGTATCTCACCAGCCAGAGGAGATGGACTCACCAAATAGGTACGTTAACTATGGTATTAACCTTCTATTTTTCTATTCCCTAAATAAATTTCTGTACAGCAACAATATAAGTTTCATGATGTTTTGGGCTTCACCCCCACGACATGTACTCCAGATTTTTATTCCGTCACAAATGGCGCCCAACGTGAAGTGAAAGTTTTATTTGGTATTGTAGGGTAGTGAATTAATTACCTAAACTTCTTCTATTCAAGGGTCCCGGTTAGAAACGTTACATCGTGTTGTGATAAGATGACTGCCCCATCAAAATCTTTTGCCACTTCAGGGCAGCGAGGAAATAACTTCAATTTATTGGTAAATGAACGGGAAACACAATTTGCAGGTCTACAGCAGATTTATGACCGCTTTGGGAACATTACCCATGAGATTGCAGGATCTTATTAAAGCTTGCCCACAGTAACTCACAAGCCAGAGGAGACGAACTCACCTAACAGGTACGTTAACTTTAGATCTTATTAAAGGTTGGATAAAATATAGAACCGCTTGGAAGAGGTGGCTAGCAAAATCAGGAACTTCAACGTCGACCTCTCTGAAGGTGCTGGAAAATATAAAATAGACATCGTAAAATCTGGTAAATATCTGGTGCGTTGCAACGCACAACTTTCCTTAGCTCTACAACAATTCACTTTGTACATGGCTAATTCTATTTCATCAATTCAAATATTATCACTGAGTTCATTTGAACTTGGTCAAACAACACATTACGGCTGCAGGAAGCGGTAGCGCCTACAGTTCTGGAATTTATTGTGCTGCTCGTACTCATTACAGGACCATTATTGAGCGATTGCTACACATATAATTAATGAGGCTGTAAACAAGATTTTTTTTAAAGAGGATAGTAATTGATTTTGCAGAGTTATTGGGTAATAACTGTTAGAACTGGTAGAAAGCGAAACGGCGGTAGTTGAAATTCAGGAATTTCTGGAGTGAGCCCCATGTATCTCATGAGCGTTTTTAAACACTCACTCTTTAGGTATTGGATTGGACTACAATACCAATTTTTTTAAAACATTTTACAAAAAATCCAGCGGACTTTATAAGGAAATAACCGCGGTAAAAACGCTTTTCGTCGAAAATTTAGATAATTTATTGTGCTGCTCTCGTCATTTTCCCACAGATGGGAATTTTATGGTATAATTACCTTATTAGGAGCTACCACTATAAAATATTTAATCAAAATCGTTTTTGAGAAAAAAAAATTGGTGTTTTGATCACTATGATAACTATAGTTAACTTTCGGTAGATTTTGCCCATACCCTTATTTTTGCGTCCCATGGTAACCTGTAGGCTAGACATCAAGTTTCAGCTGATTTGGTACGGTTGTTTTCCCTAAAAACCACGCTAAAATCGATTTCGTCAAACATTTTGATAATTTATTGTGCTGCTCTCGTCATTTTCCCACAAATGGGAATTTCACGGTATTGTTGCCATATTGGGAGCTACCAATATAAAAAATTTAATCAAAATCGTTAGAGCCGTTTTTGAGAAAAAAAATATTTGGTGTTTTGATCACTATGATAACTATAGTTAAATTTCGGTGGATTTTGTTCATACCCTCATTTTGGCGTCTCATGCTAAACCACAGGCGAGATATCATGTTTGAGCTGATTTGGTACGGTGGTTTTCTCTAAAAATCGTTCACAGACACACATACACACAGACCATTTTCCCAAATAGTGTTTTTCGGACTCAGGAGGTTATGAAACGTAAAGATCTGAAGAAAACTCAAAATTTTTTTTTTCAGCCGATTACATAACTTTCCTTTCTACTTCGTAGAGCCAAGGAAAGTAAAAATAACTGATGTGGAACGATCAAATTATTCGAGTCCCAGCAGATTAGTCAAAGAAAGTTCTGGGGGAGGGGCCTCCTCTCCCGACATTTTCTGGAAAAATTGAAGAGTGGACAGAGTATGACTCACTTTTTATCTCTCTGGTAGATACTGAGCCCTCTCTTGCAGGAAATGATGTAAAACAATCTCATTACCTTCGCTCAAGCTTGAAAGGTGATGCGCTAGCTGTCATAGCTAGCTAGTTTCCCTTTAAATGCAGAGGGCTATCCCTTGGCACTAGCACCCCTGGTATCTCGTTACAATACAATAAATTGTCTTTCTTCTGAACTATTTTAACTTTTCTGTTTATTGATCTATGAAATGGCTGTTTATTTTAACGAAGAAAACCGTGTGCGGGGAACTCAGCGTCCATTGACAATGAATTTCAGAACTTCTCGGGTCGCTTCTAACTATCCGGAGACCACTATCGAAGTTCCATCGTGTATGTAGCTCATTGGATTACCAACTTGGCTTTTGTGAGTTTCAACTTACCGACCTCAATAGGGAACAACCTGAAGTTAACAGCTGAATGTTAGCTACATATTCATAATTCAAAGTTTGACCGGTTGCCCAGTTGTCCTGGATGGTCGCAGCAGTTAAAACTCCATTCAGGTATTGACATTTCTTTCAGATTTCTTTCGCAATTTCAAAAGGGGGCAATAGATAGAGTGTTGCATACTCAGCAACTGCTCCGAGCATTCACCGAATCGATATTCCGAATACCAGTTAACTTCTTCCAAACGAACCACAGAAATGAGAAACACATTATTGATCAAATAACAAAAACCCTGCAAATTATTACACAACGGTTTATTATTCGGATTAACAGCTTGACCTGGCATTAATGCTCCGAGACCCATCTCGTTCGAATCAGCATCGAAAAATATCAAAATGAAACCCAAAAAAAGGTCGAGAAGAACTGAATCGTTATATTAAAATAAACAAAAAAACGAAGGTATCTAAAAAAACTGAATTTTAATATGAAAACATGCACGCTAAATACTAATATCAAAATGTAACCAAAAATCTATGAAAAAAACCAAAATGAGAATGAAACGAAAGAATCTAAAAAAATTGAATCGTATTAAAACCAAAAAAAAAAAAATGAAACGAACAAACTATTAAATAAATAAACCAAATATCTGGTGCGTAGCAACACACTACTTTCCGCCACCCCTTTAAGCTCGAACACCAGCTACATAGGCGGGCGCTATATCTTCGTTCAACTCATTTTTACAGGAACATTTATGGAGAACATAATGCAGGGACTAGTTAGCTGAGAGTACTCCGAAAGTTTGATCGAAATCGTTAGAGCCGTTTTTCAGAAAATTGGAATACCGATAAATTAATATTCGACAAATCTCCTTTTCTGAGTTAACTTGGCTTATATCTCTGTTCAACATATATATACAGAAATAATTATAGAGAACGAAATGTTGGTATGGGTGACTAGAAGATACTTCATTAGGATATATCACATCTGGTGAAAAAGTTACCCTGGAATTTACGGAAATGTTAGAAAAAACGTTATTTTTGACACATTTTGCTTTTTATCTCTGTTCAATGGACCGTCACAGGAACATTTATTGAGAAGAATATGTAGGTATCAACTATTTGAAAACATCCTGTGAGTTTGGTGAAAATCGCTGAAGCCGTTTTGCCAAAAAGCGCAAAAAACATATCTTTGCTTCCCATATCTCCGTTCACCGTATTTTCATGGAGATATGTATAGAGAAGAAAAGTTAGGTATTGATTTGGAGAAGATAATTTGAAAGTTTGATCAAAATCGTTAGAGCCGTTTTCGAGAAAAATGCGAAAAACCCTGGTTTTTGGTACATTTTCGTCCCCCACCCCCCTTCCCATCGGCCGAAATCGTCCATAACCTTATTTTGGTGTCTACAAAAAATAACGAACAAAACAAAAAAAGAACCAGCTCAATCGGATCAGCCGTTCTCCCGCAAATCGAACTACAGACACACACACACAGACATACACACAGACATACACACAGACATACACACGGACCTCTCTCCGAAATTAGGTTTTTTAGACTCAGAAGGGTCTGAAACGTAAAGATCTGAAGAAAACCCAACTTTTTTTTTGGGCCGATTACTATACTTTCCTTCCCTTCGGGTAGCGGAAAGTAAAAATAAACGAATAATGAAAAGTTCAATCGAAGATAACAGATATTTTGCTGACGGATATAGTGGAGACGGAGCGAAACAGTCAATCGTGGAGGTGAAGACGAGAACAAGGCAATCGGACGATAAAGGGACAAATCGTAATGCCAATGGTTATATACGAAACACGAGCACTTCCTAGAGGAAGCAAAAAAAAAAAAGAGTCGGGGGGGGGGGGGGACTTCCAACGAGTAGAGCGGTCGGGCGAGCGTTGCGTTGTGGGGCGAGGACGAGGCGGGTAGTTTTTTATTGAGACAGGAGGGAGGGAAGGAGTTCAAACGACGAAACGTTGACTTCTGCTGTAGTTCCCGCGTTGTACTGCGTTTCGTTAATTTTTTTAACCATTTTTTGCCCATTACAACCATGGGCTTCGTCCGATCGGATTGCCGAGATGGCGGGCACAACTAGATACCAAATGGGATTTTTGTGCGAAAGAACGAATTTTTTAGACCACGTTAAAGGCACAAAACGGCCCGGACGGCGGACGGACATTGCAAATTTGGAATCTCCAAGTCTTGAAACGTAAAGCATCAAATTTTGAGGGGGGGTTGTAAAAAATTTTTCATGACCGTAAACATATGGTTATTATTCAGAATGAGTAATAAACCAATATTATTCAGAATGAATAATAAACAAAAAGCCAGTGGAATTAATACGAAAACATCATTTGGGAGGCTGTTGTACTGTTCAATACTGTTGTTCGTACTATATTTAGCTATCCAGCGCCAATCTGGGGCTTCTAGTAGTGTTCATGTTCCCCAGTGGGAGCCATGCTAACTCATTCGCCTGGAGGGAGTTGGAAGGTGTTTAGGATGTGAGGCTCGGCGTTCTGTCTGAATCGTTTGAATGCCTGCCTGCTGCTTGCTGTTGGGAGAGGGGAGATCGTCTTGCTGGTGACGTCTTAGGGTTTCTGAGGGCACGGTCAGTGTATGTCAACAGGTGGGTCTTCAGGATCAAGGCAAGCTATTGTGTCTGAACCCCCTACCATTTGACTTGGGTACTGAACTGGAAGACGTCTTTCACTTCCTTCCATTTGTACCTGTACCTGTACTAGAAATAGAAGAACCCACCTGTTACCTTAGAATCGGTTTTTTCTAAATCCACATCTCCGACAGACGGATTCAAATGTAACCAAGTCGTTCATGTTTTATTCAGAAGATATCCATTCATACTTTTCCTGATGTGTACAATATCAATCAACACGCGTATTAGTCACCTGACTACCGCAGCGCTAGCATGTTTGACGCCAAACCCAAATTCTCCCCCCCCCGTCCCTCAACACCCACTCACCCACCACTGCAGATTGTGTTAATGCTTCATCGTCCACACCCGACACGTGTATCTTGCTTGTCTTCCCCATCAATCGGCCCAAAACACCTGCTAACTATCTGATGAGCTGGGAAGGCGAGGGGAGTAAAGTTGGGCTCTCAGAAGCAGCTCCAACTCCGTCCTCTGCCGATAACAATCGATTGCTACGAGTTTGAAACTTACCACTCGGTCGAGCCCCAGTCGTCATTTGCGAATGAGTAACGACAGAGTGACGTGGGAGCAGGAGGTTGGAAAGTGCCTCGAGAGCGATTCAACCAACGGGGTGCACCAATTAGTATAATTATTACATCGATTGAGCGTTCACCCAATGTATGATGAGAGTTGATTGCGAATCAAATAATAAAGCAATCCCTCTTGGGCTTGCGGTGTTCAATAATTACGAAGGAGGACTTGTTTAATAATCTCCTAAGACTAAACAGAACATATACGTCGAGAGCCACTGATTGCTGCACAGTTATGCACAACTCGAATAGTAAATTGGCAATTCGAATGAAGGGGAGGAGCCGGATGAAATTATGTCTTAGCACCCACTGTAACTCTAACTTCCCAACAGAAAGTTCCGCATTATTCTCATTGTCATTGGTCTCCGAAAATACCGTGCGGTCTTCATAACTCGAACATCTTTAAACAACGACCGCTGCAAAACGATTCTTCCTCATTTTATTCGTTGGCGAATACAGACAGCGTCTTCAGTCGCCATTCTCATAACCACAACGTCGGCAGAAAACCATCAACTCTATTGCTCCCTAATCCAGTTTTTTCCGTCCTGCCAACTAATCCAATTTGTTTTGTTTTTTTTTACGTCCCAGCGCGTGGAGCGACGCGCAGCGGGACGAAACGCATAAAACGCGCTTGAACCCCTCGTCTACTTTCGATTATATTGCATCATATTCTTAATGGTTAACATTAAGATTCTTAGATGCGTAGAGTCAAATTATGAAGTTAGAATTGTTCAAGATCAAAGTCAAGTCATGGTTCTGATATCTCGATCTACAGAGTGGTTATTGGGAGGTGAAAATGACCAGATCTGCCAGGGAACAGACAGCATTTTGCGCACCAAGTGGCGCGCATCAGTTTTTAGTCATGCCCTTTGGGCTATGCAATGCCCCTGCCACATTTCACTGTATGATGAACTGTTTGTTCCACAAACACAACATGGCTGAGGTTAGAATTCCTGTCACGATACAAGGAGTTTGATGAAATCATTTCAGCTGTTTGTAGAGGATCCCCCCCCCCCCCACCGCCACCACAATACAAGAGGATCACAACCGCTCATAACCTTCGTTTGGCGCCATCGAAAAATCACGAACAAAACGAAGAAATCTCAGCTCAAACGATTAGGCCGCTCTCCCGCAAATCAAACTCGAAGATCTTAAGCTGGATGTTCTGAATAGTGCACCCCCTCGAGGGGACCACATACACCATTTAGGCGAAGGGGGGGAATCGCAGGGCTGCCCATTGGCGGGATGTGCCTGACCTGGCCCAGCAGAGACGACGCAAGAGGAACGTAATTTTGGCACTGTTCACTAAGGTGCTATGTACTAGGAGATTGTAAGTCAGAGGCACATGGTTGCGGATTCAACTAGGATGAAATGGAACCGGCCGGCGCGTTTTGACGTGTCCGTGATGGGCCTGTCCTGCATTCATAGGAGGTTGCGTCCACAGGTCTGAAGAATGTGGTGGGGAAGTCTAACACCAAAGAGAGACCTCCATGGGGTCTAAGTGTGTCGAGGACACAGTAGTTCCATCTGAGGCTGCAGTGGGCGGTTTTTCGTTTGCCACCAGTGAAATACAAATTCGGAAAATTTCTGGTCCCACGTGCATTCCGCAACTAATAGAATCCGGTTTGGTTTATTATTCTGAATTGGAATTTTCACTTCTGTCTTGGGTCAGGAAAACTGTTTTACAACCCTCAACACTTTGTTTCAAGGCATAGGGGTTCCAAATCTGTAAAGTCCGTCCGCCCTCTGGACCATATTTAACCTTTAAATCCGTCCTTCCACACAAGAATCCCACACCAGGTTGTTATGGTTAAAAACTGGTTACAAAAGTTTGCTTGAAACGAAAGGCAGATTCATCGTAATTACGGGTCTCATTAGTGTAGAACTGCGCCTAGTTAGAAAAGCAGTGAAATCACAAAGTTAGGCCAAATCTACTGCATGTAGTGACTCGTGCGACGGTATAGCCAAAGTTACCATTTCTCCCCAGCCTGCGCTCATTTCTCGCACTGCCTCCCGTCTTAATCGCACCATTCGTCAAGTCGACTCATCATGTGCCAGCTCAGGGTCGGGCCATGTTTTACATAGCTTACTAGTATTTTTATTCCTTTTAGCAGTCTCGGAAGTTCTCTACTAACATCGTCCTTTACATATCAGTAGTCGTTTCCCGGGTAGCTCCTGTAGACATGTTACATTCTAAATATTTGTCGACGTTGGATTGAATAGGATAGGTCCCAATCATGCTGTACCAATACAATCTTTATCCACCTGGAATGTGAAAAGAAGCAAACGGATTTTTATGATCCAGACGAAAATATTATTCGATAACTTTTCTTCCATCCATACAAAATCCTGCAGAAATGCGTTGAGCGAAGGTATAGCGCCCGTTCATGTAGCAGTTCGTCGAATTTACGGGGGTTGTGGAAAAAGTTTTTTTTTAAATCTCCCCGTTGATGAAACGAAATAAACGAAATTAAGGAAATGGGGAGGGCTGACTTCCCCACGCTAGCTCTAAGGATAGAAGGATAACAGGACGTTCCGCGATAGAACGACCACCAGTTTAGATACGACCCGAACAACGCGTGGGTAGTGATACGTCTTTTTCCAAGCTACCATGATTTATATCTCCGTCCAACTCATAAATACTGGAATAACTACGATATACAAAATGTGGGTAGAGGTTGCTAATAGACACTCCGTGGGTTTGATCTAATGCAGTGACGCAGTTACTATACAAGTTATGAACATGTTAAAAATACCTGGTGCGTTGCAACACACAACTTTCCTTAGCTCTACGTCAATTCACTTTGTACATGGCTAATTCTACTTAATAAATTCATTTATCACTCAGTTAATTTGAACTTGGTCAAACAACGCTTTACGGCAGCAGAAAGCGGTAGCGCTTACAGTTTCGGAATTTATTGTGCTGCTCGTACTCATTGCAGGACCATTATTGAGCAATTTGTACACAGATAATTAATGAGGCTGTAAACGCGATTTTTAAAAAAAGGATAGTAATCACTTTTGCAGAGTTATTGGAAAATAACTGTTAGAACTGGTAGTAACCGCAACGACAGTAGTTGAAATTCAGGAATTTCTGGAGTGAGCCCCATCTATCTCATGAGCGTTTTTAAATACTCACCCTTTAGGTATTGGATTCGACTACGATATTAATTTATTTTAACATTCTACAAGAATTCCAGCGGAGTTTATAAGGAAATATCTGGTGCGTAGCAACACACAACTTTCTGCCACCCCTTTAAGTTCGAACACCACCTACATAGGCGGGCACTATATCTTCGTTCAACATTCTACAGGAACATTTATGCAGAACAAAATGTAGGGACTAGTTAGCTGAGAGTACTCCGAAAGTTTGATCGAAATCGTTGGAGCCGTTTTTCAGAAAATTGGAATACCGATAAATTAATATTCGACAAATCTCCTTTTCTGAGTTAACTTGGCTTATATCTCCGTTCAACATATATATATATATATACAGAAATAATTATGAAGAACAAAATGTTGGTATGGGTGACTTAAAGACACTCCATTAGGATTTATCACATCTGGTGAGAAAGTTACGCTGGAATTTACGGAAATGTTCAAAAAAACGTTATTTTCGACACGTTTTTATTTTTATCTCTGTTCAATGGACCGTCCCAGGAACATTTATTGAGAGGAATATGTAGGTATTAACTATTCAAAAACATCCTGTGAGTTTGGTGAAAATCGCTGAAGCCGTTTTGCCAAAAAGCGGAAAGTAAAAAACTGCGCGAAAAACGCTTATGGTCGAAAATTTTGATAATTTATTGTGCTGCTCTCGTCATTTTCCTACGAATGAGAATTTTATAGTATCATTGCCTCATTGAGAGCTATCAATATAAAAAATGTAATCAAAATCGTTAGAGCCCTTTTTGAGAAAAAAAATTGGTGTTTGGATCACTATGATAACTATAGTTAACTTTAGGTAGATTTTGCCCATACCCTTATCTTTGCGTCCCATGGTAACCTGTAGGCTAGACATCAAGTTTCAGCTGATTTGGTACGGTTGTAGTCTCTAAAAACCGCGCTAAAGTCGATTTCGTTGAAAGTTTTGGTAATTTATTGTGCTGCTCTCGTCATTTTCCCACAGATGGAAATTTGACGGTCTAGTTGCCATATAAGGAGGTTTCAACATAAAAAATTTAATCAAGATCGTTAGAGCCGTTTTTGAGAAAAAAAATATTTGTTGTTTTGTTAACTATGATAACTATAGTTAAATGTCGGTGGATTTTGTTCATACCCTTATTTTGGCGTCCCATAGTGACTTCCGGGCTAGATATCAAGTTTGATTTGATTTGGTACGGTGGTTCTCTCTAAAAATCGTTCACAGACACACATACACACAGACCATTTTCCCAAATAGTGTTTTTCGGACTCAGGGGGGTCTGAAACGTAAAGATCTGAAGAGAACACAAAATTTTTTTCTTCAGCCGATTACATAACTTTCCTTTCTACTTCGTAGAGCAAGGAAAGTAAAAATCAAAGGTATCGACATATTTTCACGGAGATATTTCGAGAACAATGCGAAAAACTCTAGTTTTTGGACCCGTTATATTCGACTCAGAATCGCGAAAGACACGGGAAATGATTCCAAACGCGACGTAATTGCGATAAGTGCCAACATTTCGATTAAATGTGCCGTCCTTTGGTTCGTTTGAGCGTCTGCAGTTAGCTCCGTGTCGCTCTTCCCAAAGAGGGCTCCGCCTTGGCCGCTGCGTCTCAGTTCGCTCTCAACGGCCGTCGAGTCGCCCGGAGGTTTCACCAAACGCTCACTTTTATCGTTTAAAACACTCATCAATGATTCCTGATCTGAGATGTACTATGCAATATAACGGGTTTCGCCGAAGTGGTTTACGATTGAAACATTAGAACAAACCGCGAGTTCCTCAAAACGGAGTCGTAGCGGTTAAAAGTTGACTCGGTGCGTTGCGGTTACCGCTCGCCAAACAAAGACAGTTTTTCAGACGAGACGCTGACTCTAACTTAACAATATGATTTTACAGCAGTTTATAACTGCTTTACATTTTGTCTTGAGTTGTTTCGCTTACTTCAAACGCACGGAAGGCGGACGAGAATACGTTGTTCATTTCGGCAGTTCAATGAAACGTGAAGGTTATGATGTTATTTAGATATTTCGTAATAAAATAATTCTGGCACAATGATATGCCATCTGAGCCTTCACAAACCAACTGAATTTGTTAGAAGATCCCGTCCAGGCCGTGTTTTCCCGTTAACTTGGTCTAAAAATTCGTTATTTCACACAAAAACTTCATCGGCAATCCGATCGGACGAAAAGGAAACTCTCGTGTGTTTATTGCATTCACGTCGCGTTCGTCGTTTGCCAGGTATTTTTTGATGCTAAGTCGAATAGTACGAGTCTCCAAGATGCAAAACTGCGTCCAGATGGACGACGTTGAAATCACAATAAATAATGAGTTGAATTCTTCTACTAGAAGGAACATTTTCGAGAAAAAGATTTGATGTCTGGAGCGTTTACTATAGTTAGCTTCGAGCTTATTTTGCTCGTAGCGTTTCACAGTTACTTAAGCTAAATAAAGCATTTGAGCCGATTAGTTTCAACCGTTTTTTCTCAATCCCGTTCACAAGCACACAGAACGTTTTAGGGAGTAGTGTTTTTACTTTCCTTGGCTCTACGAAGTAGAAAGGAAAGGTATGTAATCGGCTGAAAAAAAAATTTTGAGTTTTCTTCAGATCTTCACGTTTCAGACCCTCCTGAGTCCGAAAAACACTATTTGGGAAAATGGTCTGTGTGTATGTGTGTCTGTATACGATTTTTAGAGAAAACCATCATACCAAATCAGCTCAAACTTGATATCTCACCCGGAAGTCACTATGGGACGCCAAAATAAGGGTATGAACAAAATCCACCGAAATTTAACTATAGTTATCATAGTGATAAAAACACCAAATATTTTTTTTCTCAAAAACGGCTCTAACGATTTTGATTAAATTTTTTATTTTCGTAGCTACCAATAGGGCAACTATACCATAAAATTCCCATTTATGGGAAAATGACGAGAGCAACACAATAAATTGCCAAAACTTTCGACGAAATCGATTTTAGCGCGGTTTTTAGAGAAAACAACCGTACCAAATCAGCTGAAACTTGATGTCTAGCCTACGAGTTACCATGGGACGCAAAAATAAGGACATGGGCAAAATCCACCGAAAGTTAACTATAGTCATCATAGTGATCAAAACACCAAATTTTTTTTCTCAAAAACGGCTCTAACGATTTTAATTACATTTTTTATATTGATAGCTCTTAATGAGGCAATGATACTATAAAATTCTCATTCTTGGGAAAACGACGAGAGCAGCACAATAAATTATCAAAATTTTCGACCAAAAGCGTATTTCGCGCTGTTTTTTCCCTTATAAACTCCGCTGGAATTCCTGTAGAATGTCAAAAAAATTCGGTATTGTAGTCCAATCATATACCTAAAGGGTGAGAGTTTAAAAACGCTCATGAGGTATATGGGGCTCACTCCAGAAATTCCTGATTTTCAACTATTGCCGTTTCGCTTACTACCAGTTGTAACAGTTATTTTCCAATAACTCTGCAAAAGTGATTACTATCCTTTTTTTGAAAAACCGTGTTTACAGCCTCATTAATTATCTGTGTACCAATTGCTCAATAATGGTCCTGCAATGTGTACGAGCAGCACAATAAATTCCGGAACTGTAAGCGCTACCGCTTTCTGCTGTCGTCAAGCGTTGTTTGACCAAGTTCAAATTAACTGAGTGATAAATGAATTGATTAAATAGAGTTAGCCATGTACAAAGTGAATTGACCTAGAGCTAAGGAAAGTTGTGTGTTGCAACGCACCAGATATTTTGGACTCAGAACCCCTTGAAACGTACAAATCTGAAGACGGCACAAGAAATAAAAATATCTCATGCAAATCCAGTAACTAGGTCTATCGGACAAACTAGTTCTAGATAAATATGGTAGTACGCTCTTGAACCCCAACATTCGCGGATTTAGATAAACATAGGTGGATAAAAGTTGATTTAGGACGGTGCCTAGTCCCGAAATTCGCTGGTCAATTTGATCGTAGTTTTGTTCATTTCTGACCGTTTATTTATTTCAAACAACCTTGGAGAAACCCGATTTAATATCTGAAAATTTCGATTTATCAATAAAATGTTGTTTGACGAGTTTGGTGGCACCAGCGCGCGGTCGTGTTTCCTGTTCCGCGTTTCTCGTAAAACCTGTGTGAATCCGCGATTTGCCGAAATTAGGTGCCGGTGAATTTTCGTTCCGTGTTTCACCAGTTCGCGGACATGCCTTTACTCAGTGCGCGGCAAGATATTCCGGCGTGTTCGTCAAGCCTACGCACTCCCGCCGGAAATGTATCGCCAATTTGAAAACTTCAGAGGTGAGTCCTTACACAAAATGTTATTCTGCTACGTGAGTCTTGAATATAGCGCAATTCGAACCCGATTTGATAGGAACCACAGGATCAACCAATTCTTCGGCGTAGGTTGGGTGGACGTTGGAAGAGACCGAGTTTGTTACGTTGAATTGTAGTAGCTGGCAAATTTGGCCATGGTGTGCCCTCCAGTTCGTTGGAGTCACATGTAAAGACAAGACGCCTTGGCCGATTGCCTCCGTGATGTGGGGGCTCGTAAGTTTAGATAACAGTTCAACCACAATATGTGAACGTAGAGGATTCCGCGCGAAATATCCCCGCAAAGTACAGCAAACGGAATTGTCAACCATTCACTCTGCATTTCAGCCATGAGCCGAGATACGTCAATAAATGACATTTGCGTTACAATAAATGGTCATTTTTCGGTTTTTCAACCGAATCTACTGGGTACTTCACGCTAATTGCAACCTGCAGTTTGTTAACACTATCATTTTTGCTGAAAAATACGTTGAACGAGGATCTGGTGAACAAATATACAGCGTATCATCAAGCTTAGTAAAGTAGTGCGATCCCTCGGGCAAAATGGTCGGTCGGTCAACATTATTGCCTCTAAGGTAAGTATAGTGATTGCCTCTAAATATGTGGGGGAACTGAGTTTCTTTACTTTGCGCGAGGTCGTTACGATTCTCAAAATATAATCCCATGGTGTCATGTCAACCAGCCCATGACAACCAAGCGTTTCAGCGGTGGGAAATGAAAAACAATAAATCGGCTCACCTAAACGTGACTTGAAATTCGTTGATATTCGCCGTCGGCGCTCGCCATCTAAAAACCCTGCAAATTATTACACGATGGTTCATTGTTCTCTTGAACAGCTTGACGGAATCTCACAGCTCCGACACCCATCGCATCGGAAAATACGAGAAACCACGCGAAAAATGACCTGATAAACTAAATATTCCAGGCGCCCTTAAGTGCCCATAGGCAATTGGCACGACGTGGAGGGCGGTTTTCGTTAGAAAGGAGTGGGGGAGGGCAAACGATGAAACACTCACTTTCGCTGTAGTTATTGTCCCACGAGTTCTTCCAATTAGTAGACTTTTGCTCACTATAATTACAGTAATTTCACCATACGCACTTTAACACGTCTGATACCCATTCCATTCCACCCAGGATCTAAAAAAACCTTGAAAACGATACCAAACACGGCGTATTTGCGATTAAACTGCCACAAAGCGTTTGTTAATTTTTTAACCATTTTGGTTTATTATCCATTCTGAATAATTATCCTATGTTTTCGGTCGCGAAAAATCTATTACAACCCCTCCTCAAAATTTGATACTTTACCTTTCAAGACTTCCAAATTTGCAATGTCCGACCGCCGTCCCCCGTCCCCCATCGGCCGTCCGGGCTGTTTTGTGCCTTTAACGTAGTCTAAAAAATTCGTTCTTTCGCCCAAAAATCCGATTTGGTATCTAGTTGTGCCCGCCATCTCGACAATCCGATCGGACGAAGCCCGTGGTTGTAATGGGCAAAAAATGGTTAAAAAAATTAACGAAACGCAGTACAACTACAGGGGAAGTCAACGTTTCGTCGTTTGAAGTCCCTCCCTCCCTCCCGTCTCAATAAAAAACCACCCGCCTCGCCCTCGCCTCGCAACGCAACGCTCGCCCGACCGCTCTACTCGTTGGAAGCCCCCGCTCAACTCCCCTTTTGCCCACTTCCCTTTTGCTTACTCCCCTTGTAAAAGACCAAAAGGAATAGGTAAATAAAATGTTGCATTCCCATCTATCTAATGCACACTGTCAATACAAGTATTCAGGTCTCCCGTATTTTCTTCGTCCGAAATGTCGTAGTCCCCTCTATTTGGGTTCAGTAGCAGCTTCATTCCGATAATGAAACAAGAAAATAGGTGAGGTCCGCGTTTTTACTTTCCTTGGCTCTACGAAGTAAAAAGGAAAGTTATGTAATCGGCTGAAAAAAAAATTTTGGGTTTTCTTCAGATCTTTGGGTTTCAGGACCTCCTGAGTCCGAAAAACACTATTTGTACGAAATCGATTTTAGCGCGGTTTTTAGAGACAACAACAATACCAAATCAGCTTAAACTTGATGTCTAGCCTACAGGTTACCATGGGACGCAAAAATAAGGGTATGGGCAAAATCTACCGAAAGTTAACTATAGTTATCACAGTGATCCAAACACCAATTTTTTTCTCTCAAAAACGGCTTTAACGATTTTGATTACATTTTTTATATTGATAACTCTCAATAAGGCAATTATACCATAAAATTCCCATTCGTGGGAAAATGACGAGAGCAGCACAATAAATTATCAAACTTTTCGACGAAAAGCGTTTTCAGCGCGATTTTTTTCTTATAACCTCCGCTGGAATGTTAGTAGAATGTAAAAAAAAATTGGTATTGTAATCCAACCCAATACCTAAAGGATGAGTGTTTAAAAACGCTCATGAGATACATGGGGCTCCATCCAAATTTTCCTGAATTTCAACTACTGCCGTTTCGCTTACCACCAGTTCTAACAGTTATTACCCAATAGCTCTGCAAAAGTAATTACTATCCTTCTTCCAAAAATTCGTGTTTGCAGCCTCATTAATTTTCTCTGAACCAATTGCTCAATAATGGTCCTATAATGAGTATGACCAGCACAATAAATTCTGGAACTGTAAGCGCTACCGCTTCCTGCTGCTGTGACGTGTTGTTTGACCAAGTTCAAAGGCCATGTACAAAGTGAATTGACGTAGAGCTAAGGAAAGTTGTGTGTTGCAACGCACCAGATATTTTAATTAAGTATTCAACGTGTAAAAATAATTGATGGGATTTCGTGCGTCCTAGTGAGTGTAGTGCGTTTATTTTATCTTTAGGTTGAACGAATGAGTAAGAGAAAACAGGTGGTACGGAGTATTCAGCGTTGAATGAAGCGCCATTTCCAGAACGTCATCTGCGACCAGTGACAGGTGAACCTCATTCTCCAACATTTTAACGGCGTTTTAGAGCGTTAAAGAGCGATTTTTACGCCTCGCCCTCCGGTCCTAGGACGCTGTCCTTAATACAATTGAAGGGTTGAAGAGGAGAGCAGAGTAAAGGGGCAAGTAAGAAAGGAAAAGCGTGAAATGGAATCGAAGGAGAAATCGATTTGCAAAGCCAACCCTTCGTCTCATACGCTCCTCTCTCTCACTTCTCTGTCCTTCGTTTCCCTTTAACCAATTCCTTCAGTTACGATATAATACCAGAACATGTGAGTCGAGGAGCTGCACATTAGTTAAAGTTGGTGAGCGTTGAAGATGAAGGGGTTGAGGTAGATGAGAGGGTGATGGGTAGCGGAGAGGGGGGTGGGGGGAGAAAGTGTAGTCGTTGGCCGCCCTGCAAAGTGTGCTCGTGTGAGTTTGTTTGTGGCAAAAGAGCAACGAGGTTGGGTATGGGATGGAATATAGGGGAGGGTAGTGGGTGAAGGGCGGAGAGGGACAGACACGTAATATACATGTATTACCTCCTCCCCCTCTTCATCGCAACAAACCTCATAGGTGGGATATTAGATTCTATCCTCTGGGCTTCTGCGTTCTGTGTGACCCCCTTTTAAGCCCGCTATCCTCGCCCCTCCGTTCCTCATACTTTCCTCTGACTTCATCCTCACACACTCACATAGGATTTAACTTCCTTTTGCTTTCGGCGTTTTTAGCGGATTTTCGTAGATCTTGCAAATTTCGACAACATTGTTCGTTTCTTTGCAGTTCCAGGAGAATTCCGAATGTTAACGTACTAGAAAACGTGTCTATTATATTAAAGGTACGAAATGTCACACAGGGCCACCGTTCCTCTTTGAAATACGAAAGACATCGTCAGGTCGAATGAACAAATATGAAGGTCCAAAAGAGGACTGCATAGAACAATTAACAGCCTCGAGGACATGGCGTCACAAAAATTCGTAAGACCGGCGTAAAATATCTGGGGCACAACAACACGCGACTATGAACAACCCCTCTAAATTCGACAATCTGTATCTGTTGAATATGTTGGTTCCACGCACTTCAGACTGATGCGTTTGTTTGGAATTATGAATGTATTCTGTCGAGCTAGTTAGAGCTGTTGTTGAGAAAATTATAATAACAGGAGATTGGAAGATTCTGGCACAGGGGGCTTGTCAGCCATCCCCTCCAGTGGAGCTCAACGTTACAAAAATATGTGTACTATTGACAGGCTTTGATCAACACTCCTCATGAGGCTGGAGTGCTAACCACTGTGGTACGCAGCTAAATCCAAATTGTTGATCGTCATGATATTTAATAATTAAATTAAATTACATACAATAGCTGTTGTGATGACGCATCAAGCTCTTTTATTCTTACGTCACGCGCATCCACTCGTAGGTAGGTTTCTACATTGTTTCAATAAAATCATCAGTTTATAAAAGTGCAACCCAGCGAGTAATTAATAATCCCATATCTCCCCCTTTAAATTAGTCAAAATATGGTGTCAGAAGTCTAACTTCGCGTCAGATTCTTACTTAATTTTTTCTCGTTAAAAACCGAGATTTCATCGGGTTAAAAAACGGAGGGTTTACTTCTTAAAAACCGAGAAAACGTACCGTTATCGGATCACGAAGTGTAGGCGAACCCATGGTACATCGCCGCCATCAGCCACGAGGACAATTATAACAAAATTTTAAAAAACAGGTTATCGAAATAAGTAAAATGTGCGATACTAAACCACCTCAACACTTCAACTTTGAAGCAAATGATATGAAGAGGGAGTGGAAGGATTGGCTCTAAGCGTTTGGATTTTATCTAACCGCATCGAAGAAGAGTAACGAAAAAGATGACGTTAAAATCGCGATCATGCTAAACCAGTTGGATAAAAGAGGTATCGAGATCTTTGCCGAATACTTCTCACCCAGGAGAAATGTACTGCATGAAAGGTTCAAGTTTAACAGACTTTCATGACAGAAAGGTGAACCTTTATTCGAATTCATCACAAATTTGAAAACAGCAGCAGCAACTTGCGATTTCGAGGAGCGGGATAATATGATCCGAGACCGCATCATATCTCAGATATCGGAGGAAGACCTACTGAACCGGCTGTTGGATGTAGGAGACAAACTGAACCTCGAAGAGACAACCAAGATCTGCAAGCTGCACGAAAAACGGAAGACCGAAATAAAGGACATCGCAGGAGGATCTTCACAAACGAGTGAGATAGATGCCATTCGAAACAGGTCTATAAAAAAGGTACCAATATAAGGTACCATGCTTACAAGAAAAAATCTTCAACTTTCGAAAACATAAAATATTGCTGTAAAAAATGTGGATCAGCTCACGAAGCTCGAAAATGTCCTGCTTACGGAAAACGATGTACCTTTTGCAATGGATACAATCATTTTGAAATAGGTTGTTTTCTTAAAAATAGAAACGAATGTAAGAGAGAAAATTATAAAAACAAGAAGTATACTAAAGCAGTGGAAGTTAACGAAAATGATAGCGATGATTCGTTCTATGTGGACCATATTAAGGTTGATAAAGTAAATAAGAACAACAAAAACGATAATATATGGTCGATCTATGGTAAAATAAAAGATATCAATGTAAAATTTAAGCTAGACACAGGTTCCTTTTTAACAATATTGGCATATGGCTGCCTTGCTTGCGTATACATAGTGGGTATGTGGGTCTCAATACTTAACATAATCATATAACTAAGAAACTTTAATGGCGAAAACATAGAATCTTGAGTTAGTTTTGCTTACAACTAGATATTTACAAACAATCACACGTCGTTCATCGTTTAAGTACATTCGACCATTCACACAGTTTGGTACGTACGATGCTTACAAATATTTACAAGAGTGGATCAGATCCGCCGCCTTCGCTTTGCGTTCCTCCATTGAGATCTCCTAAGGGTGGTGAGGGGTGTGAGGCAAGTTTGTCTGTGTATGATTGTGTGATGTGTTCTGATACGTGTCCCATTTGTTCTGTGTTGCGTGTAGCTTTTGTATGTGAGTGGATACCGCAGTGTGCCGGACAGGACGCGCGTACGTTATTGTGGGTCTGATAATGGTTTTGTAAATGAGGAGTTTCAGCGGTGTGCTTAGTGAATCTGATATCGGAAGGTTCTAATATCTGCCAGGTTTCCCAAAGGCGTTTTTGATGACCTCATTAATGTGGTCACCTAAGGATACCCGTTTGGCCAAATAAAACCCTAGATACTTAACAGATTTGGAATAAGGAATTTCGTTGCCTCGGATCGTAATGAACTGTGGTATCTTGTGTTTGGCTGTGAAAAGGATGGCTTCAGTTTTGACAGTATTGATCTTGACTTTCCATCTTTCCAGTCTCTTTATAACCCGATGTGCGGCATTTTGCAGTCGACCTCTCGCTTCATTTATGGACGTACTCGACGTATAAAGCGCCAGGTCGTCCGCAAAGCCCGCTATGTGAACTTGAGGTAGAAAGTTCTCAAAGGTCTGAGAAATGTAGAGGTTGAAGAGTATGGGAGACAAGACCGATCCCTGAGAGATGCCTGCAGGTTGTGAGAGTGTGTAACATCATGTGTTTTTCGGCTCAACAGACTATCGGAGGAACATTCACGAAGTTCATCAACGTATTGACTACTTGAAGACACCCTGCGAGCTTAATGAACATAGTTTTTTCGACATACATCCCAAGAACCCTGCAAATTATTACACAATGGTTTTTTATTCTCATGAACAGCTTGACCTAGTATTACTGCTCCGAGACCCATCCCATTCAATTCAGCATCGAATACTAGTAAACCATACGAAAACATGACCTACCTACAATGGTACAACGGAAACTAAATATTCCCCCTGTAAACGTCTGCAGGCGTTTATGATCCGATGGAGGGGAGTGCAAAGGAAGTGGCCTGGCGCCCCGTCGGGCAAAAAGAGTCAAAAGGGCGTTGCGAGTCGAGGGGGCAGGTGATTGAGTTTGAGTTGACGAGTGGGAGGGAGGGAGGGAGGGAGTACTAACAACGAACTTCCGCTGTAGTTCCCACGTTACACTGCGTTTGGTTAATTTTTTTAAACCATTTTTTGCCCATAACAACCATGGGCTTCGTCCGATCGGATTGCCGAGATGGCGGGCACAACTAGATACCAAATGGGATTTTTGTGCGAAAGAACGAATTTTTTAGACCCCGTTAAAGGCACAAAATGTCCGGGCCGGACGGCGGACGGACATTGCAAATTTGGAATCTCCATGTCTTGAAACGTAAAGTATCAAATTTCGAAGGGGGGCTGTAAAAAATTATTCCTGACCGAAAACATGATGACGTTTTTCTTCATAGGCATCTCCGTTCGCCACATTTACGTAGAACGATCGTTAGGTATTGACTAATACAAGGTAATCCGAACGTTCAAGAAGAATCGTGCGAGTAGTTTTGGTGACACCCCCGCCCCCCTTCATCGATAAAAACCGCTAATAAATCCCCATGAATGATGATCCTCAGTGAATTTATGTGGAGCTAAAGAAATATGTTTGATGCGACCCACCTGATATTCTTTTATTTGTTTTATTTAGATATTAGTGCTCTAGTAGCGTGTGTTATGAACTGTATCGCCGCGAGGCGAAAAACGGTCGCCAAAATCACTACTATCTTGTGATTCTTACCGCTTGACGAATCAATTTCAACCGGTGAGCCCCCAAGAAAAAGTATACGCTAGGAAACATTTAATTGGAATGACGAAATGCAAGGACTCACCCAAGTTTTCCTAGCTCTTCAACTGGCGCCAACGTTCTTAAGAAAAGCCACAGTTGATTAAACGTGATTAAACTCGCAGAAGGGTTTGTAACAAGAAAACCTAATTAATTTCACTTTTACAATTATAACAAAAATAGGTGAAAAGATAAGGGAATTCGGCTCTTTTTGTCAAAGAAAGTTGGATCAGAATGAATAAAAAAATATCAGGTGGGACGCATCAAACAACTTTCCTTAGCTGTACTCCAGATCACTTGTGTACACGGCTTTTTACTTTCCGCTACCCGAAGGGAAGGAAAGTATAGTAATCGGCCCAAAAAAAAAAGTTGGGTTTTCTTCAGATCTTTACGTTTCAGACCCTTCTGAGTCTAAAAAACCTAATTTCGGAGAGAGGTCCGTGTGTATGTCTGTGTGTATGTCTGTGTGTATGTCTGTGTGTATGTCTGTGTGTGTGTGTGTCTGTAGTTCGATTTGCGGGAGAACGGCTGATCCGATTGAGCTGGTTCTTTTTTTGTTTTGTTCGTTGTTTTTTGTAGACACCAAAATAAGGTTATGGACGATTTCGGCCGATGGGAAGGGGGGGTGGGGACGAAAATGTACCAAAAACAAGGGTTTTTCGCATTTTTCTCGAAAACGACTCAAACGATTTTGATTAAACTTTCAAGTTATCTTCTACTAATCAATACCTAACTTTTTCTCTCCATACATATCTCCATGAAAATACGGTGAACGGAGATATGGGCCCTTGAAGCAAAAATATGTTTTTTACGCTTTTTGGCAAAACGGCTTCAGCGATTTTCACCAAACTCACAGGATGTTTTCAAATAGTTGATACCTACATATTCTTCTCAATAAATGTTCCTGTGACGGTCCATTGAACAGAGATAAAAAGCAAAATGTGTCGAAAATAACATTTTTGCTAACATTTCCGTAAATTCCAGGGTAACTTTTTCACCAGATGTGATATATCCTAATGAAGTATCTTCTAGTCACCCATACCAACATTTCGTTCTCTATAATTATTTCTGTATATATATGTTGAACAGAGATATAAGCCAAGTTAACTCAGAAAAGGAGATTTGTCGAATATTAATTTATCGGTATTCCAATTTTCTGAAAAACGGCTCTAACGATTTCGATCAAACTTTCGGAGTACTCTCAGCTAACTAGTCCCTGCATTATGTTCTCCATAAATGTTCCTGTAAAAATGCGTTGAACGAAGATATAGCGCCCGCCTATGTAGCTGGTGTTCGAGCTTAAAGGGGTGGCGGAAAGTAGTGTGTTGCTACGCACCAGATATTTCTACTTACTATTCATTTATCACTCAGTTCATTTGAACTTGGCCAAACAACACTTCACGGCGGCAGGAAGCGGTAGCGCTTAAAGTTTCGGAAATTATTGTGCTGCTCGTACTCATTCCCAGACCAATATAGTGGTACACAGATAATTAATGAAGCTGTAAACACGATTTTACCGAAGAAAATGGTAATCACTTTTGCAGAGTTATCGGGTAAATACGTTTAGAACTGGTTGTAAGCGAAACGGCGGTAGTTGAAAATTCGGAATTTTGCTCATACCCTTATTTTGGCGTCCTATGGTAACATGCGGGCTTTAAATTAAGTTTGAGTTGATTCAGTACTGTCGTTTCTTCTATAAATCGTTCATAGACTTACGATTTTCCCAAAATAGTGTTTTTCGGACTCAAGGAAGTCTGAAACGTAAGGATTTGAAGAAAATCCAAAATTGTTTTTTCAGCCGATTAGATAACTTTCGAGGTTCGGGCCTAGAGGCCAAGCAGTTCACACGCGTCTTTGTTGCTCCCTCTTAATTCATTCCGAAACGTGGGTTCTTGTTGTCAGTTCACGTCAAAATTGTGCAAGAGTGCGGTGTATATCACGGGTGTCTGTATTCCAGAGGGTTCCCTCATTATAAACACTGTGTCGACCATAATCCAACTAAATTGTCGGGGATTGTGTTCCTAAACTTCTCGGAAAGATGCGTATATTTTGAAGCTCCGAGCGAGCGAAGAGATAAGCGGACGTGTTCCCCTAATCACGCGTTGTCGGGCTCCCCCACTGCTTCTCCCACTACTGGCCGCCGGTGCTAATATTTTTGTTGGTGCATCGCCTAATCATCTACGCTTAGTTGGCTGTTGGCCTCGCGTCATAGCATTCTGCGTTCTCGGCGTGATTGAGGCTCGTAAATTACGTACCGAGTTGATTGCTTCACCTCGCGCACATTTAATGCAGCAAAACAAATAGGTATCTGCATAGGAGTAATAGTGTACAGAGTACCCCGTCTAAAAGCACTGCTACTCCTAAGCGACCCCGTAGTTCACCGGAATCAGCAATTTCTAATCGGGAGAAGAGAACTAATATAATGGGTGATTCTAGCAACAAAGAGTTGTTAATGTCAATCAGTAAAATGATGGACGAGAAGCTAAAAGTACTGCCCACCAAGAAAGATTTTAAAGAGCTTCGTGCTGAGGTGCAGGGGCTACGGGAGGAGAACAAACAGCTGCGGGTTGAGATTGCTGAACTGAAGGCGGCGGCAACCCAAAAGAGACCGTCGTATTGAATTTTTGGAGCTTAATTCCCGAAAAAATAACCTAATTTTGAGGGGTCTTATTGTTCAGCTGGGGGACGATCTCAACCATGTGGTTCAACGTTTTTTCGCCGATACTTTGCAGATTTTGGATCGTATTGAGTTGGACTCTGTTCGACGTCTTGGTGGTTCGCTGGGCGCAACCGGAGGATTGTTATTGGTGATCTTACGCAATTATACCGATAAATGGGTGATCATTAATAAGGCACACGTTTTGAATGGGACTGGATTTAGCATCTCCCAGGACTTCCCCGTAGCAGTGCGTGTTAGAAGGTCCAAATTACTTCGTATTCGCTCCGAGTTGAAAAAGAAAAATTCTGCATTGATCTGTCAACTGAGATCTGATAGGCTCCTGGTACAAAACAAGCCATTTATTTGGGATGAAAAAATAGGTCTATGCTCGCAAGAGGACGGTCGGGAGGTGTGCAGCATCGCAGGAGTTGATCTGAAACTGGTTATCATGGGATTACTCTCGGAACGCCAGTCTCGGGGACGTGAGGGGCCAGTGTTGGATACAGCCTCGACTACTAAATGGATAATGAATTTTGTTATGATTTTTTGATTTATAATGTGGCAGGTCTTTCTAGTAAAAAGAATGACTTTTCTTTTATTAATTTTGTCAAATCTTTTCAAGTATTTATTCTCATAGAAACGCATGTAACTGAATGTGCTGAGTCAATTTACGCTAATTACTTCCCTGAGTTCGAAGTTAGCTGGATGCATGCTGAAAAGAGGAGTAATGTTGGAAGAGCCAGTGGTGGTATTTTAGTGGCTGTTAAAAAAGGGCGAGGCAATATGAATATGGTGAGTCTAGATGGAGCCGTTGTTGTTAAGTTTACTTGTGCCGGGGCCACTGTATATCTTGTGCCTGTTTATTTAAATTGCAACGACTGGGAAGTCGATTTTCGGAACGAGAGGATGTCTTCCACTTTTTATGTGTATGCCCAATACTTGCCGAGTTTCGAGTCGTGGTGTTTGGAAGGCCGGCACTTTCGCGCGATGAGGCACTGGTGCTCCTTGATGGTCCTGATTGGTCGGGTCTTGCCCGTTACTGTAGATTGGCGTGGCGTTATAGGCATAGTCTTATCAGGGAATTTAAGTACGGTTAATTTTGTATAATATCTATTGTAAAATTTTCTTCCCCCCTTTAACAAACATTAGTCTTAAGATAATTGGAATCGGGCCCGATCCTCCGGCGGACGGTTTTAAAACCATGTCGTAAGGTTTATTTATTGTCATGAAAGGTAAAATTAATTTGTTTTTTGTAATAAACTATTTTCTTCTTCTTCTTCTTCTTCTTCTTCTTCTTCTTCTTCTTCTTCTTCTTCTTCTTCTTCTTCTTTCTTCTTCTTCTTCTTCTTCTTCTTCTTCTTCTTCTTCTTCTTCTTCTTCTTCTTCTTCTTCTTCTTCTTCTTCTTCTTCTTCTTCTTCTTCTTTCTTCTTCTTCTTCTTCTTCTTCTTCTTCTTCTTCTTCTTCTTCTTCTTCTTCTTCTTCTTCTTCTTCTCCTTCCTCTTCTTCTTCTTCTTCTTCTTCTTCTTCTTCTTCTTCTTCTTCTTCTTCTTCTTCTTTCTTCTTCTTCTTCTTCTTCTTCTTCTTCTTCTTCTTCTTCTTCTTCTTCTTCTTTCTTCTTCTTCTTCTTCTTCTTCTTCTTCTTCTTCTTCTTCTTCTTCTTCTTCTTCTTCTTCTTCTTCTTCTTCTTCTTCTTCTTCTTCTTCTTCTTCTTCTTCTTCTTCTTAACTTTCCTTTCTACTTTGTTGCGCCAAAGAAAGTAAAAAAGAAGGTTTTGCCTGTAATAACGTTTAACGTATACTTTTCCTTCCTACTTTATAGGGCTAAGGAATGTAACAATAAGTTTGAGGACCTGAGAAAAGTGTTTCAAAAAGAGCACTGCTTGCTCCAATAGCAGTTAGTTACTGTTGCTTCTTTTCTTCTGCCGCCGATTTGATTTCCAATCTGTGTGGCAGGTATTGAATCATTCGAGCGCTTCGTTACTCGTCGAACGGGCAAATGATCGATCGTAACGACAAACCCTTGCGTGCTATCTTCACGTCCTTTCGGATCGTCTGAAAAGGTACAAATTGTCTCTTTCAAACGCCATTGACGTCTAGCGAGGCGTCTCTTCTGATCAAGTCAAGTCGTTGAGAGCGAAGAGGTCGTCTTAATTAAGGCCAGTGGTTTATGGCCAATTGCTGTTGGGATTGGGACATCGACGGAGTCGGAAAACGGCGGTTCGGCAAAGAGCTCCGAGTTAGTAGGAAAGACGAGAGGATGGAAGGGGCGTGGAGAGCGTGGGTCGGGTGTGGTGGTGCGGGGGTGGGGGTCAATCAAGAACCATGGCGTAATAGGGACCATTGAGCAGAAGAGAAGACGTGGCCTCCAAGTAGAATGGGCTGTAATTACAATCGTGAAGAGAAGATGCGGGGGATGGGAGTGTTGTCCGGTCGTGGAGGAGTTGCTAGTAGTTGTGAGTGTTGTGTGTGGGGGGGGGGTACTCGGAGCTGTGATGTGAAGTGTGGAGAAGAGCGGTTGACGAGACGATGGTCGAGGGGGATATTGGGAGGATGGGATGGGTTGGGTTGGCTGGGAGTAGTTGGGGGACTACGATGGCGACCCATCGCTGTGGAGCGCTCTCCCATCAAATGCCGAGTGATTACGTTAGTGTTTCATTATAGATCTTCCACGTCCAATATCCTTAGCTCCCCCTTCCACTACTTTACCACCCCCTCCTCACCACAACACACACACGAACTCAACACAGGCCACTCTCCCATCGACCTCACTCTACCTTCATCTACAAAGTTTTCCTGATTAGACTTTAATTACCGTCTATTAATGAGATAAAGAGATTCCTCCCTGGCAACCACGAAGAGCTCCAGGCTTGCGGAGTCCTTGTGAAGGCGCCAGAGTGAAAGAACCTTCTGCCAACGACTACACCCTAAACCCTGCACGCAACGTTGGGCCAAACCCCATAATTATTGTTTCGAAGATTAGGTTAATTAATTGCTGCTCTCGCTGATGACATACCATACCCACTTGCATTGCTCACTTATTTCCCAATCCCTGAACGTCCTCCTTAATCTAAGGACCTCTTTCCCGGAATTGTTTACTTTCCATTGACCCTTCCAAGTAGGAAGGAGCGTTATGTTATATCCTGCGCGACGCTTCACATAACGTTCCACCATATCGAGCATCAGCACCATACGAGCTTCACGTTTCACGGACAAACTCGTAGTGCGTAAAGTTCTGGAATTTATTGTGCTGCTGCTACTAATGTCAAGACCTTTGTAGAGCAAGACTGACGTTTAGTTTCAAGTCAGGAACGTCTTATAATTCTGTCGAATGACTTTCCAGGCAGTTTATCGAACTTCAGCCCTGAAAGAACTGAACTAAAATAGGTATTTGTAGAAAGTTTTGATAATTTATTGAGCTGCTCGCGTAATATATCTCACCAACGAAAATGTTATAGCACTGCTATGTAACTTGGTGCTATCGTTACAAGAGATGACGATGAAGAGCGAAAACACGAAGTTAAAAACAGCTCCTGAGCCTCACAAACTGTTGGGGAGCCGGAGGGTGTGTGGGAATGGCGACCTCGGGATACGAGGGCAAGGAAAAAGAACTGCCATCTCATACGAACGTGAGAGCCAACCAGGTGCAACGAGCTAAACCATTCCGGGTTGGTGCCTCTACTCGCAAACGCCACTTCGAGCAGACCCTCCCCACAGTGCGTCATTCCAAATTTGTCCAACCCATATTTTACCTTTCAGGTGGTCCAGAATATCCATCCTTCCGGTACAAGAACTCCTGCAAGGATATGGGCAAAACAAGGTTTACAAAATGAGAAAAAACGAAGTTTTGGCAGCTTTATTGCAGTTACGTTGTTTTTGGTATTTTTTCTTAGGCAGTTTTGGATGTTGAGTCCAGTACGACGGGTCTCTGCGTCTAGATGGAAAGCAGTAAAACCACAGTAAACATAGTGAGGCAAACTCTACTATTGAAGGAATTCGTGGGACAATTATCGCTTCTCCCTGGTCTACTCCTCACGTCGTGCCAAGGGTCTAGAAGATCCGTTGTTATCTTGTATCAGTCATGTTTCATTGTTAATTAATATTTTTCGACGCTTATTCGAATGACACGGATTTCGGTGGTGCTCTGCAAACGTTGTCGTTTCATAGATTGTAGAACCAGCTCATTTATGTTTTCCGACGTTTGATTAAGTGCTATACGTCCCAATCATGCTGTGCAAAAGAATAATGAAGCGGTGGTGTGACTGTTCACATTTCTGATGGGATCACACATTAGGTGGCGAATTAGAAAACAAGAAGTATTTTATTTTCATAAGATAAATCCGTTTTGGTTTATTATTCATTCTGAATAATAACCCTATGTTTTCAGTCACGAAAAATTTGTTACAACCCCCCCTCAAAATTTGATACTTTAGACTTGGAGATTCCAAATTTGCAATGTCCGCCCGCCGTCCGCCGTCCAGGCCGTTTTGTGCCTTTAACGTGGTCTAAAAAATTCGTTCTTTCGCACAAAAATCCGATTTGGTATCTAGTTGTGCCCGCCATCTCGTCAATCCGATCGGACGAAGCCCGTGGTTGTAATGGGCAAAAAATGGTTGAAAAAATTAACGAAACACTGTATACCGCGGGAACTACAGCGGAAGTCAACGTTTCGTCGTTAGTACTCCCTCCCTCCCTCCCGTCATATCAAACTCACCCGCCCGCTCGACTCACAATGCGCTTTCGACTCTTTTTGCCCGACGGGGCGCCAAGGCCACTTCCTCCGCACACCCCTCCATCGGATCATGAACGCCTATAGACGTTTACGGGCGCCAGGCGCCGGGGGAATATTTAGTTTCTGTAGTTCCATTGTAGTCAGGTCATGTTTCGTATGGTTTACTAGTATTCGATGCTGAATCGAATGGGGTGGGGGAGCAGTAATACTAGGTCAAGCTTTTCATGAGAATAATAAACCATTGTGTAATAATTTCCAGGGTTTTTTCCTTTATTGTTTTTACCGAAAAATTTGTCACAGGATATCGTCGAGGTAGTAGTGCCATCCATCGTCGTAGTGCCATCCATTCTCTAGACTGGCCCACCACCAACTAAAACCAGCCAGAGTGGGAACCTTCTTATTTTTGCTATCATCATATCTCTCATCTCTGTGCTTTTATACCTCACTATAAACAGTTTTCTTTTTTTCCCACCACCATCTAGACCATCTAGCAAATTTATCCATCAACATTCTTCTATTTCCATGTCTTCAACATCAAACTCATCCGCAGACTTAGAAAAGAACTCTACCAGCTCATAAGTTATGGGTGAAGTGGTGGGTGAAAGAAGTGCATCTCTGAAGCAACATTTTTTTATTAGTTTATATAAATTATCAGGAGATTGGAGTTTTCTTTTCTTTTTCTTTCCTGTTCGATCATACGTTCTCCATTACAAAATCTGTATTTAAAAAAAAATGTTTATTAACATTTTCCTGTAGCAGCATATTAGAAATAGCCCCCGTTTAATAGCCCGACCAAGCGTCCTGTGATTATTTGCTTCTTTTTTGTTTTGTTTAGTTTGTTATGGAAGCGAAAATGAGGTTATGTGTATTTTCCACGGAATGGAGACAAAATGTAGAACGCTGCATCACACAACTTTCTTTGGCTCCACGTCAATTCACATGCGTTCATGGCTTTTTCCTATTTATGTTTCATTCAATTCATTTGAACTTGGTAAAACACAACATCACGACAGCAGAAAGCCGTAGCTCGCACTGTTTTGAAATTAATTGTGCTGCTCATTATCATGCCCAGACAATTACTGAGCAATACAGATAAATAATGAGGCTGTCAACACGATTTAAAAAAAAGGATTACAACCACTTTTCCAGAGTTATCGGGTGAAAACTTTTAGAAATGGAAGTAAGTGGTGGTGGGTTAAATTTAGGTATTCGCGTGGACTAGCACTTCTATTTCTCTTTGAAGATTCCTGTAATATTTGATCGGAGTTTATGGGGGAAAAACTGTTCGTCGAAAATGTTGGTGATTTATTGCGCTGCTCTCGTCATTTTACCACTAATGGGAATGCTATGCTATTGTCATATCTTCAAGAGTTGTCCACATAAGAAATTTAATCAAAATTGGCAGGGTCTGTTGGCCGCAGGAATGGGGGAGCTTCAAACTGAGAAATATATGGACATCATGGATCGTGAATGAGGACTGTATTATACTAGACATAATAGCGATATCAGTCTGAGTGTAAGTATAGGAACGTGAACCAGGGGACTCTAAATACACGTGAACTGGTTGCAGGACACTAAGTGGAAGGGGAGAGATAGTCGAGTAGTTAGTAGTGTGAGCTGAGAGACGAATTGTTGGGAGAACTGGGAGATGACTATCGTTCGCGAGAGCTGATAGATGACTGATTTGGATGGGAGCTGACTGTTGAGGAGGGACAAGTAAAAAGAGGGGTAGGAAAAGGATAGTTTTTGGAAAGTTCAGAAAAGGGTGAAATCAGTTGTCACTTGGAAGTAACTGAAGAGCTGGACTTCCCGCAGGTACAAAAAAAGGGGAAACCATGACTAAGAGTCAAGCATAGACATTCGGAGGTCAATAAACAACCCAGCTAATTCGGCCTGAATATTTTTGGGTGGATTTTTGCTCATACCCTGATTTGGTTCAGCCGTTTTCTCGCAATTGTATTCACACACACAGACAGACTATTTTCCCAAATAGTGTTATTCTGGCACAGTAGGGTCTGAAACAATGATCTGAAGGGAACTAAAAATTTCTTTTCCTTCCGATTAAATAAATTCCTTTTGGTTTATTATTCATTCTGAATAATAACCCTATGTTTTCGGTCACGAAAAGTTTTTACAACCCCCCTCAAAATTTGATTCTTTACGTTTCAAGACATGGAGATTCCAAATTTGCAATGTCCGTCCGCCGTCCGGGCCGTTTTGTGCCTTTAACGTGGTCTAAAAAATTCGTTCTTTCGCACAAAAACCCCATTTGGTATCTAGTTGTGCCTGACATCTCGTCAATCCGATCGGACGAAGCCCATGGTTGTTATGGGCAAAAAATGGTTAAACAAATTAAAGAAACACAGTATAACGCGGGAACTACAGCGGAAGTCAACGTTTCGTTGTTAGTACTCCCTCCCATCATATGAAACTCAATCACACGCCCGCTCGACTCGCAACGCCCTTTCGACTCCTTTTCCCGACGGGGTGCGGAGGCCACTTCCTCCGCACATCCCTCCATCGGATCATGAACGGCTACAGACGTTTACGGGCGCCTGGCGCTGGGGGAATATTTAGTTTCCGTAGTTCCATTGTAGCCAGGTCATGTTACGTATGGTTTACTAGTATTCGATGCTGAATTGAATGGGATGGGTCTCGGAGCAGTATATGAGATATACGTTCATGAGAATAATAAACCATTGTGTAATAATTTGCAGGGTTTTTTACTTTGTAGAGTCAAGGAAAGTAAAAAGAGAGAAACACACACATTAAGTCGTGCACTCATCCGTAAGTTAGAAACCTGTGCTGAGGACTAGACGCTCAAAACAACTTGATGGCCCGGGGACTTCACGGCCGTGGGGAGTCGGCTGCGACTAGGCCCCTTTTGTGGCCCACATCAACCCATCGGTACTTCCTTGGCCTTACCATTCAAACACTAGTCCTTCCTCATTCAGTTCATTCTGGTCATCCCTCATATTTATCTATTGACTGCTAGGACGCTTTCGCCATGACAGTGACACGTTATCAGGAACAACAGGCCCCCCTGCCCACATGGTATGAAGCCGCGTTATTGGTTGGCTGAGACGGAGATTCTGATTCATTTATTTTTGTTTCTTACCAGGGAGGGGCAGAGAGACACACAGTTGATCGGACTAGGTACTCTGCTCCTTCTTGTATCTCGGAGTTTTCCCATCATAGCCTGATCCATGCAGGTTTTGCAGTTCCTGTAATGTATGTCCGGGGCGGCCTACTTACTGAAAATAATAAATAAGTGAGAATGAACCATTCTTACCTTGTCTAGGATTACTAATAATAAACAGAAATATTTAATAAATAAAATGAAATTATTGCAAGCATGTAAAAAACCCTGCAAACTATTACACAATGGTTTATTATTCTCATGAACAGCTTGACCTAGTATTAGTGCTCCCCCATCCCATTCGATTCAGCATCGAATACTAGTAAACCATACGAATCATGTCCTGGCTACAATGGAACTACGGAAACAAAACGTCTGATGATTTTGCCCCGTCGTCGGGGAAATTGGAATGGGGGCGCTTCGAGCGAGCAAACCCGTTGCGAGGCGAAAGGGGAGTTGAGCCGCCCACCCGGCAGCATTGGGAGGCGAGGACGAGGCTGGTTGTTTTTTATTGAGACGGGGGGAGAGAGGGAGTTCAAACGACGAAACGTTGACTTCCGCTGTAGTTCCCGCGTTGTACTGCGTTTCGTTAATTTTTTTAACCGTTTTTTGCCCATGCTACCACGGGCTTTGTCCGATCGGATTGCCGAAATGGCGGGCACAACTAGATAGCAAATTGGATTTTTGGGCGAAAGAACGAATTTTTTAGACCACGTTAAAGGCACAAAACAGCCCGGACGGCGGACAGTGGACGGGGGACGGGGGACGGCGGATGGACATTGCAAATTTGGAAGTCTTGAAAGGTAAAGTATCAAATTTTGAGGGGGGGTTGTAAAACATTTTTCGTGACCGAAAACATAGGGTTATTATTCAGATTGAATAATAAACCAAAAGACTAAAGTGAATAAATAAAGATAACCGTCCGATGTCTCAATACATTTTTGTAAATGATGAATGTATTCGTCCCCTTCTCTCATCGATCGAATGATTGAAAACCCTTCGCTTACGTCAAGGACCCAATTCGTAGTAATTTTGCAAGTTGCGCGAATGTTTCCATGTTCAACTCAGGAGTGGAACGTGCGTGAAGGAGAGAAGCGAGGCGGCTCTCTGTGCGCCCATCAAACGTCTTTGAAACCTTTCATTAGAGCGAGGGAATGAGGATGGAACATCGATTTCGTTCCTCCCAAGCCGGAAGGCAAGGATTCCGTGATTTTCACGGTACGTTGGGGCTCAGTCCTTCCGACTTCACGCTCGGTTTGGTAAAGCAACTTTAACGTCACTTCAATTCCTACCATCGCCCTGGGGTCGGAGAGCTACAGTCTTCGCAACAGACGGGCGGGTTGTTGATGATCACTTTAGCTAGCGGAGTGAAGAGAATCCGCCGTGTCAGGCTTTGCCCTGAGGGTTATTGTACGTAAGCTGAACGCCAAACGCGGAAACTAGAGAGAAAACCGGATAACTAGTGCAACAACACCGCGAACCAAAAGGCGCTACGTTAGTTTCCTCTAAGTCTTTCTGCAGTGTATTTCGAAAATTAGGCTCACCTGAGATCCCATTACGTCTCTGACCACCATTAAAATTAATCTGGTCATATTGTTTGTCACTTGTTCATTTGCAACATCGATTAATGTTGTTGTTGTTGTTGTTCCCTAATATTATCATTATCCGGTTCGTTCCACGAAGCTCAATTGAGCTGCGTTGTTGTAGAGACATTTACCCTTCTTCCCTTCTTGTACCGCTTCTTTTGCAATAAAACTTGTGTAAAAAAAATGAATGGTTCCTGGTTTACAATAATAAGGCTTCCTGTCTTGAGTCTTAGAACTTATTTCGACAGAGAGGTCCACTTTGTCCGATAGCCTGTACAAGATAGGCAAACTGATTGGTTGTGTGGGCCGCTGGCAACCATTTTGCCATCGGAACCCCCTCCTCTGCTTCATCTCCCGACTGCGACTTTTGCAGTAGACACTCAGGTGAGTGGAGCTCTTGATTTTGTTCCATTTGGTTGCCCTTTTGTAGAATGATCATGTGTGCAGCACACTTTTTGGTCCTTTCATGGATTGGCGAGAAAATAGCACTGCCAGTTATGTGACACAGTGCGATTGGGTCCTCTGACCATCGTCGGATTTGGAAACGAGGGGCATCAGCTCAGGCAGCAGTAGTTTGGCGTCAGTGAAGAGCGTAAGCTGAAAAGCAATGATATAACCATCAGGGAGGATGGTCAACTGTGAGTATGGAACGAGAGAAAAGGATGCGCCCCAAGGTACCGCCAACTACTATATATTCATAAATGTGACAAGTACGTGTGATGCGTGATAATAATTATTTAGTGAGTGATGTAATACGAACATGCGTGCTGCAACTGAACAATTGCTGAAGTTTTGCTTTGGTACCAATAACCTTATTGTGAGAGGTAGTGGAAGGACATTATCCATTTCATTGACCTCGTGACCTATATGAGCCGGTATCTAAGAATTTCTCCTTGATATATCGTGGTGTAGACTCCCAGCCGCTTGGCGAATCTGAATTTGGGTCCTGTATCTTGTGTTGTCTACCAGAGATGTGGTTTTCGATATAGGGAAAATACCAAACATCCAAGGCAACAAGAATTGAATTTAAATTGTAATTCCACTTCGAATCGCTACAAGTGAAAACAAAGAGCTCCTTCCAATATGCAAACGAAAATGAAAGAAAAGAACGAAAATTAAAGTGTCTGACCGTTGGTAGTTTGCGTAATAGTTACGAAATCGGGCAGCTGCAGGTGTTGGACGCCCCAGACGCACTTTGGGAGACGCGTCGGCAGAATGGCTGGTAGCTATGTCCCAACTGACTCGAAGATGATGACGAGAGATGAGAACGGTTGATGCAGTCGTACGATTCGATGTAAACCAATGGGATACTGATGACCCAGTAAATGTTCAGAAAACAGATGTCGTCGGGATTCTGATGACCCGTACTCGATCTAACGGTAAGAAGAATGGAGATGTGGTCTGGCGAGATTCTGATGACTGCGCAGAGAACAATAACTGGCTACGGCTGGAAATCTGAGTCACTAGGTGCCGTCAACTCGAAGTGTCTGGTGGGAGAGACAGCGAGTCTCAGCAGGACCCAAGTTGCTGCAGATCGGCGGCTTATCGCGCACAAATCACACACGAGCACTTACACAACGTCGACGGACGCTTATTGCGTAAACAAAATAGATTTCGGCCTGTAAAATAAACAAAACGCTTCGGCGTTGACATCCTGTAATGCCCACATCGCAGCCTTGCGCCCCTTCACAGAACTGTCAGTGTGACCAGCGTGGCCACCTCAGTTGGTTACAGCCCTCCCTCCCATATACGCTATTCATACAAATAAACTAATTACTTCGGGCAAAAGACTTTTTAAAAATAAATTTAATTTTCAAAAGTTACAACTGACGAGAACTCAACGCGTGACAACTTGGTACAGACGAATGAACATAGTTACAAGGGAGTCGCTACTATATATACTAAAAGCTGACTATTAGGTGCAAGAATGGGGGAGCTGGGGATCGCAACGAAACTGAAACTCGGTGAGCGAGAGGAGGACTGTATTATACGTGCGTGCCGGGATGTGTTGAGTAAAATTGAGGTGAGATGAAGTACAAATGGGCGACACAAGGGCAGTACTCGGAATGCGTAAACTGGCAACTGTGTGAGAGAGCGAGAAGTGACTGGGGCGGTAGTGGGAAGCGGGATGATTTTAGAAGAGCTCTGTCATCGATAGGAAAATGAAATTGGGAGAAAGAAATAAAGAAAGGGGAAAACCTAGAAAAGGGGGTTGAGGGGCCGCAGCTGAGGGATTCCCGCAGGTGAGGGGCAGGTATGGAAATAGTTGGAAACAATTAGGCGGTCGGAGAGAAAATGACGCGGGGAAGTCCGAGGTCAACGACTCTGACAACTTCGACGCTTTGCGTCGGACACTGACGTCGGCAGTTCTGCCAGATGAGGGCTTCTGTTGATGTAAGTTGCTGAAGTTGGCGTCTTCCTATCCGTCGTAGACCTGACTCAGGCGGCTTCTGGAAATGATGAAGGACTTGCTGACACGGCGACAAGGGTTCTTTATATTAGGGTCGCATCTTAGACATAACGCACATATTTATTTAATTTTATTGCTTGTTCATTTATTTGTGACATGAACTCTGACGGAAACAGTTTCGGGGTTTGGGCTACGAAAAACCCTTGAACCGTCCCACCTGCTGGGAACAAACCCGGTCAGAAAGGAAGGCCCATGAACGGTTTCTGAAGGAAGGGGGCCGTCTTCTTCTCGCCCGGATTTGTATTTGTCCTGGCAAATGTTCCTGTCGAAATGTCGGTTTTCTTCTTCTGTTCCCTGCTCCCTTCCCGCGTGAAAACGCTTTCCAGCATCGGTTCAAACGAAGAGGAATAAGCTCGAACGTCACTTAAAGTCTGTGGCTCTTTGTTTAATTTTTCTTTGGCATGCCATAGGTAGTAGAGGACGCCTAATTTCTAATTCCATTTCATTTTTTTTATCAGCAAATATTTTTCGTTTTTGGTGGTAAAGGAAGCTCCATTAATACATAGTTCCCATATAAATGTGTCTGTTCGACGCAAAGCGTCGAAGTTGTCAGGGTCTTCGACCTCGGGCTTCCCTGCGTCATTGTCTCTGTCCGCCTAATTGTCTCAAACCGTTTCAATAACGGACCCCAACCTGCGGGAATTCCTAAGCTGCGGGCCCCCAGCCCCCTTTTCTAGGTTTTCCCCTTTCTTCATTTCTTTCTCCCAATTTCATTTTCCTATCGATGAGAGAGCTCTTCCAAAATCATTCTGCTTCCAACTATCACCCCAGTCACTTCTCACTCTCTCACACAGTTGCCAGTTTACGCGTTCCGAGTACTGCCCTTGTCTCCCATTTGTACTTCATCTCACCTCAATTTTACTCAACACATTCCCGCATGCACGTATAATACAGTCCTCCAAACGCTCACCGAGTTTCAGTTTCGTTGCGATCCCCAGCTCCCCCATTCTTGCAACTAACAGTGCTTTGTTGTTTTTATTTGCTTTTACTTCCCCTAAATTCATGGGTTCATCCCCACTTGAGTTTATTTTATTATTTTCCCCTTTCCTTAATTTATTTTTTTTCTTTACAGTTTTATAGACTTTATAAATTCAGTCATTCGAAAATTCATTTGAAGAGGAGTTTTCGGGAGGGTTCCTCATTTTTGTCTCTCCCATTTATTTGCTGAAATTGCTCGTACCTCAAAAAAAAAGAGCAAAACGGAAAGCCACGTCCTTAATCGGTATTTGCACCTTTCCTCCAGATCAGACTGTTGAGTGCATGAGAAAAAGAGAGAAATAGACACTAATTGAACAGGATATAGGGCTGTATTGATACACTAGCTTAGCACGATAGACTTTTCGCACGGTCACTTGGTTGGAGTGATGGTTTTCTAAGTACAAGACTGAAGGATGGGACTTTGGGTGTTTGCATATAGGCGTGAAACTAGAGTGAATCGAGAGTCAGTAGAGCTGTGAGTAGCACGAGAGTTGATGACGAGGGGTGTGAATTGGGAAGAGCTGTGTGTGCTGGTGGGGATGTGAATCGAGGAGGAGGGGTGAAGAGGATATTTGGGAAAGTCCCGAAAGGGGAAAACCAGCAGAAAGAAATGACTGACGAAGGCAGGCCAGACTCTCTTGCAGCCACAGACAAAGGGCTTCGGGTCAGTGGAATCGGTGTTCATGGAAAGCCTGAAACAAGGACTTTCCGTTAGGCGAGTGCGGAAGTTCCGAGCTCAAGAATTCAATTAATTTGGCCTGCGCCGAGATTAACAAATTCAGGAGGCCTCAAAACGTATTTAGTCGAAACTTTAACTTTTGTTCGCTGATTACAATACTTTCCTTACCATTCGGATCGCCAAAAGTAAGTCGATTCAAGTAGCTCGAACGTTTGCCACAAATGTTGTGATAGGCCGCAACTAGATGCGCGAATGTTCAACTATAGAACGCATTCCTCACATCGTGTTGACTGAAATTTGTTCAGGTGCCAACTGTAAATATCTGGTGCGTAGCAACACACAACTTTCCGCCACCCCTTTAAGTTCGAACACCACCTACATAGGCGGGCGCTATATCTTCGTTCAACGCATTTTCACAGGAACATTTATGGAAAACAAAATGTAGGGACTAGTTAGCTGAGAGTACTCCGAAAGCTTGATCGAAATCGTTAGAGCCGTTTTTGAGAAAATTGGAATAACGATAAATTAATATTCGACAAATCTCCTTTTCTGAGTTAACTTGGCTTATATCTCCGTTCAACATATATATACAGAAATAATTATAAAGAACGAAATGTTGGTATGGGTGACTAAAAGACACTTCATTAAGATTTATCACATCTGGGTAGTTTTTGGTACATTTTCGTCCCCCACCCCCCCTTTCCTTCGGCCGAAATCGTCCATAACCTTATTTTGGTGTCTACAAAAAATAACAAACAAAACAAAAAAAGAACCAGCTCGATCGGATCAGCCGTTCTCCCGCAAATCGAACTACAGACACACACACACATACACACGGACCTCGCTCCGAAATTAGGTTTTTTAGACTCAGTAGGGTCTGAAACGTAAAGATCTGAAGAAAACCCAATTTTTTTTCTTGACCCGATTACTATACTTTCCTTCCCTTCGGGTAGCGGAAAGTAAAAAACCGATGAATAGGAAAATTGAATCTTTTGGCTTAAATTTGATTGGACAACATATTTTGATGTGAGCAGCTGATTAATTTTGAAATTTGAACAACCTGCACATTCGTATTACATAGCACTAAGGCCTGCTTCTACCAAACCTCATTCGGATCATATTAACTTTCAATATACACGATAGTTTGTGGGGAGTAGTGCGCGATTGTTTCGGTGGACAGTGTTCAGGCTCAGGTCAGTGGCTGGAGTCTCAAGATCAGCTGTAAATCTGTTGTTAATGGAGCTGGGGTGAGCAAAAACAGGGCGAGCTGTCCGCATAATGGCGCTCCGAGCTTTGTATTGTTTAAAGGGCCACCTTTACGGGATTATTGAGATTAGAAACAGAGACGTGGGAAGTTGAGGTTTAGGAAACTAAGGTCGGCGGAAGAGGAGTCGGCCATTGTCCCATGAAGAAGAGAAGGCGCTGGGAAGCTGAATTGAACTAATTTATAGTGGCCGCGACTTGAGTTACTACCTCGGCCCAAAACAAAGCCCCACCTCGCCTCGCTCCCTGTTTCCATCTCCACTAAGATAACTTCCTACCAACTATAATTTATCTGCCGCACTGTTTCTTGCCTCACTCAATCCAAGAGAGCTGTTCTTGCGCCTGCTCGCCGCTTTCCCCTCGCCCCTGAAACCTTGTCCTCGCTTCGACCTGGACGACCCTCACCACCAGGCGCTCCCCCTGAAAAACTTGAACTGATTGCGAAATGGAATTTCTTCGCACGAAACTAGACCTTCTCCGAATTCCCCCTCGGCAGATCCAGTTTCCAGTTCAAATGGCTCTGCCTCCTGACGCGACTGGGGTTCGCGTTCGTTGGTTAGGTGCCCTAACATTCATACTTCCCTCGACTGGTGAGTTGCTCGGGTTGGCATTTGACAGTGAAAACAAAAATTCCGTTTTTCGCTAGGCTAACTGCTTAGACTGGGGAATAAGCAGTGACAGCAACCTCTCGCTACTTCCCCAGTATTACACTTTTCGCTTTTCACGCTGTCCACTATTCATAAATTGGGGGCGAAGCATCACGTGACTTCCTCAATCCCTGCAAATCCGCTACATATACGGGCGCTTTATCTTTGTTCCACGCATTACTATATTGAAGAGAAAATAAAATCTTACGTGAGCTTCAACAAAATCGGTAGAGCCGTTTTGGAGAAAACGGGACAAGATAACTTTTAATGTTGAAGAGTTTAAATGTCAAGTGTTTCACGGCTAATCGACGTTTGACACAGACACAGATTGAGGGCAAGATGGTTGGAGTTACCATCTCGCCTTCTCATGTGTATGTAAACACACAAGCTTGGGACAAGGCCGACAATTAAGACGAGCGGGTTTTAGATGTGTGAAGGATATAATCTTCGTCTCTGCCAGCTCTGGGCTTGACTGTTTGGTGGGCTGCTGGTGCATCTGGTGAGGAGCGAGCTCGGCTTTCCTAGAAATGAATTGCAACCGCCATATTTGATTCCGATTTTCACAAGCCCTGCGTAACGTTCTGATCGAATCTCACCCATTATCAGCGGGATTATAGTTTCTATGCTATAAAAAACCATAATACCATGTAAATCGCACGAAACATGACCTGACTTCAACGGAACGACGAAAACCAAATATTCCAGGCACCTGTGGGCGCCTGTAGCAATTGGCATGACGTTGAGAGTCGAGCTGGCGGGTGGTTTCAATGAAACGATGAAACGACTACTTTCACATTAGGTATTGTCCAGGGAGTTCTTTCAATTAATAGACTTTGGCTCACTGGTAATAAATATAAATAAACTATTCGCCGTTCTACACGACTGATACTCACTCGGATGAATCTCAAATGGATCTTAATTACCTTGAAAACTATACCAAACACGGCTTACTTGCGACAAAACTGCCATAATTACGTTTTTGTAAAATTTGTTAACCATTTGTTGCCCATAACTATCCCAGGCTTCATCCGATCAGATTTCAGGTGGACGGACATTGCAGATTCGGAATCCTAATGTCATGGATCGTAAAGTATCAAATTTTGAGGGAGGTTGTACAAAAAATGTTCAGAATGAACAATAAACTGAAAATTTAAGAAGCCCTGCTTGAGACGACTTCCATCTGTGATATTTGAGGTTTTCTGGACTCGCGGTGGCAGTTATTGTCTGGATAAATCATATCAAATCCTTGAAACTCACCTTAAATCACAAATAAACAAAATTACACTTCCTGGAAACAGAATGAATTTAATCAAAAAGATAGAAACGAAAAGAATGAGTCGAACTCCTTTTGGTTTATTAGCCCGTGTTTCGTGAACTAACATTGTCCTTTACATATCAGTAGTCATTTCCCGGGTAGCTCTTGTAGACATGTTATATTCTGAATATTTGTCGACGTTGGATTGAATAGGATAGGTCCCAATCATGCTGTACCAATACAATCTTTATACTAAAGTTAACGTACCTGTTAGGTGAGTCCGTCTCCTCTGGCTTGTGAGTTACTGTGGGCAAGCGCTTTCGATGTAAAGACATCATCGTCTGGCCGTTTAGTCAGTACTGGAGTCAGTCAGTTGGTCGTGGTCTTTATATACAAAGAGAAAGGTGAAGGGAGTGATGGAGCGTTGGTGAAGGGGCGGGGAGAGGTCTTGTTGGTCAGTCTTGTTAGTAGTACCTTAGCCGGACTGGCTGTGTTAGGTATTAAAGAAATTGGGTTGTGTCCGCCAGTAGGCAAATACTAAAGTTAACGTACCTGTTAGGTGACCCAATTTCTTTAATACAATCTTTATACACCTGGAATGTGAAAAGAAGTAAACGGATTTTTATGATCGAGGCGAAAATGTTATTCAATAAATTTTCTTACATCCATTCAAAAACCTGCAGAAATGCGTTGAACGAAGGTATAGCGCCCGTTCATGTAGCAGTTCGTCGAATTTACGAGGGCTGTGGAAAATGTTGTGTTGCTGTTCGCCAGATACTTTTTACTTTCCTTGGCTCTACGAAGTAGAAAGGAAAGTTATGTAATCGGCTGAAAAAAACATTTTGAGTTCTCGTCAGATCTTTACGTTTCAGACCCTCCTGAGTCCGAAAAAAACACTATTAGGGAAAATGGTCTGTGTGTGCATGTGTGTCTGTGAACGATTTTTGGAGAAAACCACCGCACCAAATCAGCTAAAACTTCAGAGGTGAGTCCTTACACAACATGTTATTCTGCTACATTAGTCTTGATTATTATCTTGAATATAGCGCAATTCGAACCCGATTTGATGGGAACCACAGGATCAACCAATTCATCGGCGTGGGTTGGGTGGGCGTTGGAAGAGACCGAGTTCGTTACGTTGAATTGGAGTAGCGGGCAAATTTGGCCATGGTGTGCCCTCCAGTTCGTTGGAGTCACTTGGAAAGACGCAATGCGATACGAGCAGAGAGCTGCCAATCGTAAATGCCTGTTTTTACTATGTTGAATTTTCGTTTTCGTGACTGTTTGCTTTCCACTCACAAAATGGGTATGGAAAGTATTGTAGCAGTACGAGTTTTGAGTTTTATTTCGAGTATTTACTACGTAGTAATCCAATCTATTTGTTACTCAATTCGTATGAACGTGTAAAAGCAACTTATCGCCCGACGTAAAAACTGGTAGCTCTTCGTGTCTCGGAAGTTATTGAGCTACTGCTACTTGTGTCAAGCTCTTAATTGAACAACGCGGAAAGCTTTTAAAGTTCCGGAATTGATTGACCTGCCGCTCATCATGTCGCGACCAATGCTGTTATTCTGGGTAGGTTTCCGTTCACCTTTGCGGAATTAGAAGAGAAAACAGCGAACAAAATTATTCAACAAAACGACGTTAGTTTGAAAAGTTTGGAAGTTTTGTGGATACTTAACGTTTCGGGACATTGTGATTCCAAATCTGCAGATCTGTCCGCTGTCCGCCCTCTGGACCGTTGTTTATGCCTTAATTTTGTCTAAAAGTTCGTTCCCATTCGGTATCTTTGGCATCAATTTTGGCAGTTTTATGGCAAATACGCCGTATTTGGTATCGTTTTCAAGGTAATTTAGATCCTGGGTCAACTCGAATGAGTATCAGACGTGTAGAAATGCGTATAGTTTATTTACAGTGATTATAGTGAGCCAAAGTCTGCTAATTGAATGAACTCCCGGGACAATAACTACAGAAAAAATAATCGTTTCATCGCTTGTACTCCCCCCTCCCCCCTCGTCTCATCAAAACCACCCGCCAGCTCGACTCGCGACGTCGTACCAAATGCCTGCAGGCGCCCACAGGCGCCCGGAATACTTAGTTTTTGTCGTTTGGTTGTATTCAGCTCATGGTTTACTGGTACTTTTCGGTGGTGAATCGAATGGTGCGGGTCTCGGAGGTGTTGTCGAATGTGCAAGAGAATAATTTGCTGCGTTTTAGTCTCGGAGCGGCCACAGCCTCGGCCAATCACGTATTTTTTTGGAAACCACTATGAGTCTGGGTCCGGTTATGGTGGGTGCACTTGGAAAATCCCAATTCCACATGCTTGGGATTTTGGTGCTTACCTTCCAGAAAATCCCGCTTCTCGCTCCAAGTTTATCTCTTATATTAGCTGCTAACTACCAATTCCTCTCGTCTTCTGAGTATTTCTTGTGAATACCTTTATAACTTCTGGGACATATGGGTAAAGTTCTCGTACATTTGTTTTTGTATGTGTACGTCTTCCATATTTTTCTTACGCTATTGTGCGTTACAGTTGCCACATTACTGGTTAATACTACCATAATACGGTGCCGCATGTGAAGGGCGTGTGACTATCAGCCATCTCTTGCTCTACATTTAAGTAATTATGTTGAATTACGGATTGATGTTGGTATCAGGACTGGACAAAGAGCAAAGCAATGATAGAGGTGAGAAGCGGAGTGTGGCGCTTTCTGTTCGGTTAGCGAACGATCACGAGTGTGATGAACATTCGGTTGGAGAAACATGGGTCATCTTGAACAGGGAGGATGTTAGTGTCCTTGTGCAGAGAACCCTCTTACGTACCACAACGCGTAGATGAACAATCGTATTACTCGGTTTTGGAACCCTTGAATGCGCTGGATTTGGGAGTTGTAAGCGCCTCTCCCAAGCTGTGCATAGGTCTTATATAGAACTGATGAGCTGAAGGTAAATAAGGCGTTTAACTTCCAATGAGAGCGTTGAGGTTTTTTCAAGAAGAGATTTTAGGTTTTTTAGCGGTGCTGACAACATTGGAGTATTATTGTGATGTGGGATAAGTTGGCTTGGTGTTGATTAATACACCTTAGCATCAGAAATTAGCACGCTGGGTGAGAGTGTTCCCCATGGTGAAGATTTCGGCGCAGGGCTGATGAGCATTAGGTTGTACTTTACATTTTTGGGCCCAGTGCAGCGCTTTCCTGCAGTTCTCAGCCTGCTCTGGGGTAGCCTGTGAGTGAGGTTCTGAGGAGTGCTGCGTCTTCAGCAAATGAACGGAAACCTCCTAGAGGCACACAAATTACAACTCCACAAACTCCACAAATGGAACATGCACGGCCGTAGCATGTTTGGCCTGAAATACGCATCGTGACGTGACCCCAAGAAGTGGCCCTGTAGTAAAACGTAATACGATAAATGTTATCGATGCGGTAAGATATTATTCTAGTCCACCGAGAGGATTGTATATCAATGTATTACTGACGATACTGAGTGAAGCATAGAGAGAAGAGTAAAGGGGATGACGAATGATGAAGGGGGGGGGGGGAGGAGGATTTGTAACACAAAGGTGAGACCAGAGGTAGTTTACCAGCGACAGTTGCGAGACAAGTGGGTTGTAGAAGAGGCTGCGATGAGGGGAGGAAGGTATTAATACACAACACTTTGGCCAGAAACTGTCAATGGAATTGAACGTCAATAGTATACGTGGCAATTAGAGTGCGTCTCAGCGCTGATCAAATTAATGCATACGATGGGGCGGAAGCAGAATGTGACGATTGGAGCAGTCCGATAATAGAGAGGACAAATTGAGCACAATTACTCGAAACTAGGCTCTTCGTGCAGTGTATACCTCAACCCCACACCCCCTCCCCACCCACATTTATACTAGGTGCGTATAAAACTGATATGGCCGAAGCGAACCGATCAAACGTTACTAGTGAGAACACCGTGAAAAGCAGTCACGGCTGTCAAATGGTTCATAAATCAAATCGTCCAGCGGCGCACAAATTAGCGGAACTTCTTTCTTTTTTTTCGTTAAATCGCGAAATTGTGACTGCCTTGGAGGGCACAATGGAGGAACTTACCTGTCGTCAACGCCAGAAAAATGATCGACGTAATAACTCGTTAGTGTTCCATTTATGACACTACTTCACACTTTTCCTACGCGTGTTCTTCGAATGTGAGCCGCTTAGCTAAGATGTCAGATGTTGTCAGCACCGCTAAAAAACCTAAAATCTCTTCTTGAAAAAACCTCAACGCTCTCATTGGAAGTTAAACGCCTTATTTACCTTCAGCTCATCAGTTCTATATAAGACCTATGCACAGCTTGGGAGAGGCGCTTACAGCTGTTCATCTACGCGTTGCATTATGAGTGAAATATTACTAATTTTGGGGTGAGAAAAACGAATATGGCATTAAACAAAATTTATTAGCTCTAGTTTATGTGATACACAATGGGTCAAAACATGTGATATTAACCAATCAGTTAACAATTGTGAAAGGTCATTTAGATTTAGAAAAACTTCATTTACAGTCTTCTAAAAGTTTCAAGTTGATGTTTGAATACCTGGCAGGTTGGATTTCAAGAACATTATGTTGCTTCGTGACTTCGCTGTCTTTTGACTTGTTCTCTTGTAAGTGAGTTCTGGAGCATCCCTACACACAGTCCAACAGCAATCCGCAAGCATTGATTCATTCCAACAACCCCGATATCGTCTCTCCATTTGAGAAATATCCTGATGGAATCGTTCTCCATGTTCATCACTCACAGCTCCACAACTAGGAGGGAAAAAGTCTAGATGGGAGGGAAGAAAATGGATTTTAAGTGACATGTTGCATCAAAGCTGACGGTATTTTTGTAGGAGTTTTGTCACCAACTGAACATAGTTTTCATCTCTTTCGTTCTCTAAAAAACCACGAATAACTGCTTTGAAAGAATCCCAAGCTTCCTTTTCTTTCCCCTTCAAAACTTGGTCAAACGTAGGATCCTTTACAAGTAGTCGAATTTGTGGCCAAACAAATACTCTTTCCTTAACTTTTGCGTCACTTAATGCAGAAAATTTGTCTCTTAAATATCTGAATGCCTCTCCCTCTTTGTTCTTGCCTTTGACAAAGTTTTTCATCAAACCAAGTTTTATATGTAGCGGGGGAAGAAAAATGTCTTTCGGATCAACAAGAGGGTTTGGAACAACATTTTTTTCGTTGGGGTTAAGATTTCTTGCAGGCCAGTCTGCTTGAATGTGTGACTTCCTATCCCTACTGTCCCACATACATAAAAAGCAGCAGTACTTTGTGTACCCTAGTTGCATTCCCAAGAGTATAGCGATGATCTTTAGATCACCACAGATCTTCCACTTCGAGAAGGGCTTTCATGTTTTCATAAGTCTCTTTCGTATGAACTGCATGGCCAACAGGAATGGAAGGAATACGGTTACCGTTGTGCAGTAATACAGCTTTCAAACTGAACTTAGATAAGTCTATGAAAAGCCTTCATTCAGTAGGATCATGGTTCAAATTCAAACAATTCATCGAGTCATTAACATTGCAACAAACAACAAGATCGTTCTTCTTCACAAAAATATCTGGTGCGTAGCAACACACAACTTTCCGCCACCCCTGTAATTTCGAACACCACCTACATAGGCGGGCGCTATATCTTCGTTCAACGCATTTCTACTGAAACATTTATGAAGAACAACATGTAGGGACTAGTTAGGTGAGAGTACTCCGAATGTTTGATCGAAATCGTTAGAGCCGTTTTTGAGAAAATTGGAATACCGATAAATTAATATTCGACAAATCTCCTTTTCTGAGTTAACTTGGCTTATATCTCCGTTCAACATATATATACAGAAATAATTATGGAGAACGAAATGTGGGTATGGGTGACTAATAGACACTACACTAGGAGTTATGACATCTGGTGAATAACTTACCCTGAAATTTACGGAAATGTTCGAAAAAAATTGAAGAAATTGGGTTGTGTCCGCCAGTAGGCAAATACTACTAACAAGACTGACCAACAAGACCTCTCCCCGCCCCTTCCCCAACGCTCCATCACTCCCTTCACCTTTCTCTTTGTATATAAAGACCACGACCAACTGACGGACTCTAGTACTGACTAAACGGCCAGACGATGATGTCTTTACATCGAAAGCGCTTGCCCACAGTAACTCACAAGCCAGAGGAGACGGACTCACCTAACAGGTACGTTAACTTTAGTGTTCGAAAAAACTTTTTTTCTACACTTTTTGATTTTTATCTCTGTTCAATGGACTGTCAGAGGAACATTTATTGAGAACAATATGTAGGTATTAACTATTTGAAAACATCCTGTGAGTTTGGTGATAATCGTTGAAGCCGTTTTGCCAAAAAGAGTAAAAAACCTATTTTTGCTTCATAGGCCTATATCTCCGTTCACCGTATTTTCATGGAGATATGTATGGGAAAGAAAAGTTAGGTATTGAGTAGGAGAAGATAATTTGAAAGTTTAATCAAAATCGTTTGAGGCGTTTTCGGGAAAAATGCGAAAAACCCTAGTTTTTGGTACATTTTCGTCCTCCACCCCCCCCCTTCCCATCGGCCGAAATCGTCCATAACCTTATTTTGGTGTCTACAAAAAATAACGAACAAAACAAAAAAAAACCAGCTTAATCGTTTTCCTGCAAATCGAACTACAGACACACACACACACTGACTACGCGCCGAAATTAGGTTTTTTAGACTCAGTAGGCCTGAAAACGTAAAGATCCGAAGAAAACCCAAATTTTTTTTTGACCCGGTTACTATACTTTCCTTCCCTTCGGGTAACGGAAAGTAAAAAGGAATCAGATCCTCCTGAAGCTGTCCGTAATATGACACCCTGACATCACGTTGTAGAAGGTTCCATTGCTGTAGTCTGAACCCTAGGAGTTCTTCCTTATCCTTTGACGAATCAAGGTCTCTCAATTGCGCTTGACTCAGTCCGTGCAGTTAATCATCTGTTTCCTCAAAATCAGGATCATGAGATGTGCAAGGCACTAAGTTCTTCTTCAATTTCATAAATGTGGGGTGGGATAGATACTGGTGAACTATTCCGAATGAAGAATAGGTCGAATAGCAGAAGGTATAATCGGCCAGTCAAACTGACGGCAATTGCCTGGAACAACCTACGTAGCCCTTGGGACCCTTGTCTATTGTTGTTCAACCAATCCCTTCAACCCTGGCCCTTTTCACAGCTCCAACTGGACACATTTTTGGCCGCTTCGCATTTCGTTCGCATCCTGCTCTTCCCCTCTCCTCCACTCTTATTTTTTCCCCATAATTTGACTTGCGCTTAAGTTGTGGTTATCTTTATTCAATTTCGCTCTACTCATAGAACTATCGTTGTAACCACGCAATCTCGTGTGTATATTTCTCTCTTTTTCTCGTGCACGAAAATGTGGTAACAAATAGAGATATAGTGATTGTCAACCATGTGGATTACAACGACAAAATTGAGGTTTCAACTCAGTTTTCTTCAGTCTTTCTGACGGCGCTACTAAGCCACGACAAATTGTCCGATAATAACATGAAAAAGAAAAATGAAGATAAAACAATGTTCCCTTTCTTCCAGAAATAAAGTTGACTTCCCGCTACTTGATCATGTATGTGTGAACAGCCACAGCAATTAGGATAAACCGTTCAAATAACTCTGTAGCTCAATACGTTGTCACGTGACTCTTTGGGATTACGTGACGTAGTTAGAAAAATAGGGAAAGAAAAAAGGTTAAAAATGAATAAATCTTATTAAATCAAAATTATGTCCTATCTCAAAGAAAAAGGGGAAACTCGCTTTTAGAAAAACTAAATAAAGGCAGCCTAAACTGTAAATGCGCGGTGACCACCTCGACTAAACCCGCACCGTATATAGAAAACTCAACGCACACGTACCACACTCGAAATAATTGAAACGCACCGATCGCTTTAATGTTAAGGAACAACTCACGATTTTACTGATTTTCAGAGTCGTACCTTCTTTTAAACGGGAGTCGCAAGTAATTAAATTTGTCATTCCAAGTTCCTTAGTTAACACGTCCGCAAAACGTTGTTTTAGGGAAGTGAGTAATTTTCCTTCATTTAATTGTGCACTTAACTCGCAGACGAAGTGAGCACAATCCGCTACACTGTGCAAGCCAAATGTAATAGCCGGACGAAATTTGAAAGAAAAGGGATCGGAGGAAGGATCCAATAGCAAAGAGGTGGCTTTGATAAAATCCATTCCGAGAATGGCGTTTTGTGGCAAAGTAGGCACTAAGCAGAATGGATGCGTCCATGAGTTTTCTCCGATCCTCACTGTCAATTTGACCTTCATGGTAATCAAAATTTCTGATGAGTCACCTAATTTAGCAATCATATGCGTGCTTCGGAAGTTTAAATCATTTTGTGTTTGAAGGAGTTTCAGGAATGTATAATTGATAGCCGAAAAACTAGCCCGAGTCCATAACGGGAGTCCGAATCCCGTTGATAATAATCTGAGCCAAGTTTTTGGTGCATGCAGCCCCAAATATTGTTCTATTGCTAATTGTGTGCTCTGTACTATTTTTCCTGCGAACTCCCTTAATTAGTTTTTTGAATTCTTTTTAGCGTTTCCGTACGGCAGTACTTGCGCCATGTGGTTGTTTTCGTTTTGCCCCGAAAGATCATGAATCTCCTGAGAACTTGAGGATGTGGAAGGCCCTGCTAGGGGTGGGTAATTCCACGGGGGAAAATAATGAAAAGGAGGAAAATTCATGTAGGGCCCTATGGCTGCTGTGCCACCATGGGTTGCATACATGCCTGTTTAAAAGGTTTGTTGTAGTTAGGATTGTTTTGCTTATAGGTGGATTTCGTGTATGCGGATTTATTGAGCTGCTTCGAGTTGTTACCTTCGTTTTTTTGGAATGAACGTTGATTATTACCGACTGAGGACCCAGTTGTGCGTGACTGCTGATAGCCCGCCGATTGTGGGGAAACGGGCCGAAATTCGGAGGATTGATGAAATTGGTCCCGTTTATGATCTCTGGGGTTTTGGTTGTTACTTGGCTGCGAGTGAGAATTTTTAGTATTCTGCATCTGCTTTTTGGATTTTGCTTTCTGAAGGTTTTCAGTTAGCTCTAACTTGTCAACATCAGCAACGAGATTGTGAAGATCTACCATGGTTTGGGGTCGGTTGTTAAACTGAAATTTCGCGCGTGTATTCGTTGCTGTTCCTTGTAAAATACTTTTCACAATATCTGCTTCAGCGTACTGTGAAAGGATATTATTAAATTTAGATACCTGTTCCACGTAAGTGCGGAAACTTTCATTTGGAAACTGAGGTCTCAAAATTTTATCTTGGACTAAATTCAATCTGGTATGGGGGGTTGTTAACTCATCCAGTAACGTTTGTGCCACTGATTTGAACGTAATGATTGGTTCCGTTGCTATACGTAACAAAATTGAATTGCCCTGGAATGTAGCGATTCGTTGGAAAATTGCTTGAAAACGGTGCTCACTCATTCCACTCAGCAAATGGAGTTTTTCCAGAAATTTTATGAGGCTCCAAGGGTTGTCCGTACATAATTTGAGCACTTTAGCAATCTCGGTCTCCGTGTAATTTGGGATTTTGTCAGACTTTTGTTCGAGTTGAAAATCGAAAGGCAGGAAACTGTGAGAAACCCCTAATTGACCAGACCGTGCCGATTGCAGCTGAGATTGCAAAGATGTGACCTGTTGCTTCAACATGTCATTTTCATGTTGCAACGACGTTATCCGTGCGTCATAGGTCTTAAATTTGTTATCCCACTCCGCACGGTCGTCTCTGAAAGAAGTCAAGTCCGATTTTATTTTATTTAAATCAGTCAGTAAATTTGCGTACCACATTGGCACGGGGGTAGTGGGTTCGGGAACGACCCCGCTCCTACTTTTGCACAAATCACACTTCCAGGTTTCCCTTTTGGTGTATGCCTTCCTAACCCATGCATCAATGGTCTGCAACCTCGTGCAAGAAACATGAACAAACCGAACACTTCACGTCGTCTACCGGGGGATCACTTTGCTCGCACTTGGGGCACACAACAGACATGTTGAGTACTAAAAAAAAAAATTGAACTAAACGTATCTGCAGAAGTGTGAGCACGCAGGATCGTAGTAACGCTCTGCTACCAATTGTCACGCAACATGGTATTGTCTGTATTTTATAAACCGCAGAAGCGCAAATAAGTCTCGTTCTAAAATAGGCTCTAAATTATTTTGAATAAGCCCACAGGGCATTTACAAATAATACGTATATATGTATTGTTCTAAATGAAAGTTTCTCGGGCAGTGTATTGAACGGAGCACACAACCGATAAGTGTTATTTTTAACATGCCTAACTGATGAAGCGTCATTTTAAACCCAGAACCGTAGCACGAAAGTATATAAGTCACGATTCACAAGCTAGCAACGAGTATACCGATTTTGTGCAGGCCGCGGGGTACTTTCAGGTAAATGATCACATCCTCCATGGACATTTCGGCAGAAATGCGCTGAACGGGTAGCGCGTATAAAAATTGTATTATTGAAAGTGACGTTTTAATTCAAACTTGAGGCCAAAGTACCATTTTTAAGTACACGTTACGGTAAAGTTTTTAGGAAAAATTCGAATCGTGGAGCTCAGAAATAAATGACGGTTTACGTTATGCTGTAAAAGGTAAATGTTGCGTTCTGGTTGCGAACGTGTGGGAGTGTGTCGGCGACTTATGTTCCAGTCGAGTCGACCCCATTCGAAGGGCACGGGGGTCAGCTTGTGGTCTCAAACCAGTTTCGTCTCTATTCAAGTGGTCGCCTCACCCTCGCACGATCAAACGCACATGTTGCCGAACGCCCACACAGTCCCCTGGCTGACCTTCGACTTCGCGCTAACAACAACAAAAAAATTCCACGTAATTTCCAAGGTATTGTTCACGTCAATAACGGGCGCGAACCCGACAGAGCACATGGCACCACTCTCCGTCAAAAGGCTAAGAAGCCGCCGTTGGACAATAGGTGTTTCGATCTGTAGCAACAAGAAACGCGTAGAATGCTAATCAGGGGCGCCCAGTCCTCCCCGTCAGTCCACCAGCCGCCGTTCTTGCCGACTACGATAGGGCCTTAGCTCGTTGATCCAGTCCCGCCTTTGTTTATTTGTTTATTCCTGCGACTGGCCGCCGCCTGGGACAGCCGATAATCGAGAAGCGACAAACCGTGTCTCACCTGTGCGCGATGTGGACGTTGCCGCCAGTAGTGTCAAAATCTCACCTTCGCATCAATCCGTTTCTCAAACGCCATTCAATTTCCGTTTTACTTTCAAATCGCAAATATCAAGTAGCTCCTACTCATGCCACGACCTTTATTCAGTGAACACTGCTTAGCCGATACTGTTTTGGAAATGTCTGGTAAAAAATGTGAGAAATGCTACTAAATGATATGGCGACGCTTTGAAATGCGACAATTTCCAGAGTCGCTCTCCATCATCTCATGAATGTTGAACTAAAGTACACATATTTATGATAAGGCGAATAACTGGTGGAGAGGCGGTACATAAGCTGCTGCTGGGTCTTGTTAGGCGGGGTAGACGGGCTCTGAAGAAGAAGAAGAAGAAGAAGAAGAAGAAGAAAAAAGTTTATTGACAAAATAAAACAAAGTAAAAGATTCCTTCTGCATTACAAAAATAAACAATACCGACATGGTTTTTCAAACCGTCTGTCGGGGGCGTCAGCAGGTTATACTACAAACATACGAAAAGAAAAAAAAAAGAACCTACAGTGAAAACAAAATACAATAAAATAAAAGGAAATTAAAAATTAAATTCATGTACCAACGAAGAGCGATATCTCCAGGCCATCCTACCAAAAGCCACCAGCTGAGGATATCCACCACCATCCAACAAAGCCACAGCTCATTCCGTGAAAGGACAGGTTTATTAAAAACTGCAACCCTAAACTCTCCAAGTACTGGGCAAGTACAGAGAAAGTGGTGCAAGTCTTCCCTCTCATGTCTATTGCACAGAGCACACTCCTCGTTGTGGTTAGTGTTATACGGCTTTGCATTGAGATGTAGCAGTTCTCCCTTCTACTTAAAAATCCACCTCGCCGAGAAAATATCCATCACTGGCTCACTGACCAAGCTCGCGGCCTTGAAGCGGGTGTCAAGCTCCCTATATAGAGTGAACTTCTCCGAGTCTATAGCCCTCTGCCAGAACCACTGCTTTTTGTGCTCCCTAAACCTCTCAAGGATGTCAGCTGCATGAAGGCGGGTATATTCAAAGGACCAGGAATCCAACTCATCTATGACACCCAATCCAGTGGCGAGGCGGCCAAGATGCCCAGCCCATGACACTCTGTTTCTCATCACTTCCATGGCAATTATTTTAGGGAGACGTGTGCCCTGGAGACAAGATACCTTCCTCAAGTACTTTAGATGGGCTTCGAGAGTGAACGATGATATGGTGTCCACCCCTGTCTCCAGATGTAAAATGTAATTCGGGGAAAACCTCGGCAACTGGAACAGCTTTCGAATGTACATCAGCTGCACTCCCTCCGCCTTTGCATACTCCTGAAATCCCCAGCATGGTGAAGCGTAGCATAGGATAGCCAAGACGGGCTCTGCAACACCTGGTATTGGATAGGGTCCAAATTCATGAAAGATCCAGATGGGAAGGCATTAGGCTGACTGGCTTCCTATACCATCACGTCGGGGGTGGTTTGGAAATGCCTGACTGGCCTGAAGACCAGTTCGATCTGTACAGGGATAGAATGGAACGAGAAGGCCGACAAACTGGCAAGAAAAGGATCTGTGCTTCTCCCCAGTGGAACCTGGGGCCTTAGTAGGGACCACCGAGAGCCACTTGATCAGGAAAGTGGGAGGAGAACTGCAGGGCTGCCTATTGGCGGGATGTGCCAGGTCAAAGGCAGTCAAGTTTGAATATCATACACACCAGAGAGCGAACAAGAGAAAGTATATGGATGGTATGTGGCCTTCTATCCATCGAGGTACTACCTGGCCAAGATTGGTAAGTCAGAGGTACAGAGTTGCAGATCCCGTGAGGTAGAGCGTGAGATGGCAAAGCATGTACTGTGTACTTGTGAGGGGCTGCCTGCGCTGCACGGGATTCCTCAGCTACGCCCGAAGGAGACTGCAGAGATGGACCTCAATGTCGATTGTGTTCTGTACGTCAATGGTGTGTTCGCATCACGGAATACCACGGGAGCAGGGAGGTAACTGTGAGCACATGAGGTGGCACGTGTACTCCCACACAATAGGCCCATTTGAGGCCGCAGCGGGTGTTTTCTCTGATTCTACCTGGTTAGAGAAAAAAAAGGCAAAAACCCGATATTCATTTCAAAAAATATCTGGTGCGTAGCAACACACAACTTTCCGCCACCCCTTTAAGTTCGAACACCACCTACATAGGCGGGCGCTATATCTTCGTTCAACGCATTTTTACAGGAACATTTATGGAGAACAAAATGTAGGGACTAGTTAGCTGAGAGTACTCCGAAAGTTTGATCGAAATCGTTAGAGCCGTTTTTGAGAAATTTGGAATACAGATAAATTAATATTCGACAAATCTCCTTTTCTGAGTTAACTTGGCTTATATCTCCGTTCAACATATATATACAGAAATAATTATGGAAAACGAAATGTGGCTATGGGTGACTTAAAGACACTACATTAGGATTTATCACATCTGGTGAAGAAGTTACCCTGGAATTTACGGAAATGTTAGAAAAAACGTTATTTTCGACACATTTTAATTTTTATCTCGGTTCAATGGACCGTCACAGGAACATTTATTCGATAGAATATGTAGGTATCAACTATTTGAAAACATCCTGTGAGTTTGGTGAAAATCGCTGGAGCCGTTTTGCCAAAAAGCGTAAAAAACCTATTTTTGCTTCATAGGCCTATATCTCCGTTCACCGTATTTTCATGGAGATATGTATGGAGAAGAAAAGTTAGGTATTGATTAGGAGAAGATAATTTGAAAGTTTAATCAAAATCGTTAGAGCCGTTTTCGAGAAAAATGCGAAAAACCCTAGTTTTTGGTACATTTTCGTCTCCCCCCCCCTTCCCATCGGCCGATATCGTCCATAACCTTATTTTGGTGTCTACAAAAAATAACAAAAAAAACCAAAAAAAGACCCAGCTCAATCGGATGAGTCGTTCTCCCGCAAATCGAACTACAGACACACACACGGACCACGCGCCGAAATTAGGTTTTTTAGACTCAGTAGGCCTCAAAACGTAAAGATCTGAAGAAAACCCAAATTTTTTTTTGGGCCGATTACTATACTTTCCTTCCCTTCGGGTAGCGGAAAGTAATAATAAACTGGCTGTCTGAACCAATATATTTGTGGTGTACATTTTTAAGAACGAGCTAATAAACATAAACGGATCGTTGCGTAATCGTTAATTCATCAGTCACATCGATATTTAGGTACTGGTGAGGAGGATGTTGGGTGGAGAGGAAATGTGGTGTGACTCCGGTGATTGATTTAGTGACGAAGAAAGGCGTCTGGTTCTAAACGATAAGCAACCGTTGGGGCGGTCCAGCTCGACTCCTCCTCTTAAGCTCTTTCCTTCAAGTTTATGGAAATCTCCAGCCTCCGGTTTATCGTGAAAAGGGGTCCGACGAGGAGGAGCCGTGGGGCTCCGGTAATAGCGATATTTGCATAGGCCGCGATAATGTTACACGTTGAGGGAGAAAACCTTAGCTGAGCCCAACTCTCTCCCTCCTCATGCCCAATTAACTAAGTATGAATAGTACGGTAAATGTATGTGCACAATTACATGGAAGCTACACGCTCCTTCCTCCCAACCCACTACATTCAGGACCATCTCAACAGCCTCCGGTGCAACTCCGTCGCTTCCACTGCCTTTCACTGAATTTAACTCTCTTCTCTAATGAGGTCTGACCCTCGCACAACTGCGCTCCCTCTCAACCCGCTCAACAAATTGTTGAATTTCCTCCTCAAAATTAGGTTCTTCTCCAGATAATCTGTGAGTTTATACCAACATCCACGAGCTTCTCCGAGTGTTCCCCTCTCATTTCATTTCCAGTCCCATCGGAACCTTCCAAAATCAACGTCATTTTTGGTCGAGGGTTTGCAACGAAGTAAAATATCTAGTCTCTCGTATTCCGCAACATGCCTCACTGGAGACATTTTACTCGCCATCTTATCCCCGAGCGCCTACTTTTCATTCGATCATTCTTCGCTCAGTCACCTTCCACAAACCTCAACGTCGCCAGTTTTGTATTGACGCTAACTCTGACAATTCTCCAACCCCACAGTAGGCCCCAGGTTTCATAAATTCACGCCCACACGAAGGTCGATCAAATCCAAATTGTCCTAATATGAACATGGTCTGCCACAGTTTGCCAAAAGTGTACATACTCGGCTGACTAATACTAAATCAACCATCAAAATAATTAACCGAAGGATAAAAATTGCTGTTGAATGAAAAGAATAGAGCACAAACGATTGAAATCCCCACTCGCTCACAGAAATCTTATTTGAACGATACTAAATAAAGCTAGTGCGACGCATCACACAACTTTCCTCATTCCCATGACGTTCAAATTTATATGTCTGATGGAACTGAAATTGACGCTCTATAGCCAGAAACGGGTAATGCTCAATGGTTCGGAGTTTATTGTGCTGCTGCTACTCGTACCGCAACTTTAATCGAAAAAACCCTGCAAATTATTACACAATGGTTTATTATTCTCATGAACAGCTTGACCTAGTATTAGTGCTCCCCCATCCCATTCGATTCAGCATCGAATACTAGTAAACCATACGAAACATAACCTGGCTACAATGGAACTACGGAAACAAAACGTCTGATGATTTGGCCTCGTCGTCGGGGAAATTGGAAAGGGGGCGCTCGAAGTGGCGGCGTCGTTGGGAGGCAAGCGAGCAGGAGGCGCGCTCGCTCGCCTCGAGCGCGGTTGCTTTTTTAACGAGACGGGCGGGGAGGGAGGGAGTTCAAACGACGAAACGCTGTAGCTCCCGCGTTGTACTGCGTTTCGTTAATTTTTTTAACCGTTTTTTCCCATTACAACCACGGGCTTCGTCCGATCGGATTGCCGAGACAGTGGGCACAACTAGATACCAAATTGGATTTTTGGGCGAAAGAACGAATTTTTTAGACCACGTTAAAGGCACAAAACGGCCCGGACGGCGGACGGACATTGCAAATTTGGAATCTCCAAGTCTTGAAACGTAAAGTATCAAATTTTGAGGGGGGGTGTTAAAAAAGTTTTCGTGGCCGAAAACATAGGGTTATTATTCAGAATGAATAATAAACCAAAAACGGTGTAAGGTAATTGATGGGACTGTCGTGGGGGCTCGAGTTGACAGTTGGTCAAAATATCCGTTACGTAGCCACAAGCGACTTTCACCAACCACGCTAAATTCGACGATCTGATGTACCTTCGTTCAACGCATTTCTACGAAAACCTTTATGCAGGACGAAATGTGGAAACTAGTTAATTGAGAGTACCCTTTGAGTTTGATCAAAATCGCTCCTGGTTCATTGAAGTCGTCCGCAATTTGTTGTCTCGTTGATAAATTGTTATTGTTTATTTTCTTTGTTATCATTGTTAACCGCCGCCAGTACCTGTCGCCTTCCAAGGGCCATTTTCGCCAACTGTGTAAACCCTGTTTAGACTCGGTTAACACACCCTAACCGCTCCACTCCGCAAAAACGATGATGAAGCGTGTACTGAGCTTGAAAAAGGGTTGAAACACACAAAAAGAAGAATGACACCTATTTCCCCTACTCAGACAAAATAATAGAATTATATTAACGAGAAAAGTTTGAACAAACGAGTTAGTATTTATAAGTTAACTTAGGATAAAATAAAGGGAACGTTCTAACAGACGGAGAGAAGTTGGCACATGAAAGACGACGTCTGGGATCCCCGAGACGGCTAGAAGATCAGGCTTTCCGAGAAGTGGAAGACTTTTAGTAGGGCTGCTGATAATGTCTGGCCGATGAAGGGTTCCAATAGAGAGAGAAATATCTGGTGCGTTGCAACACACAACTTTCCTTAGCTCTACGTCAATTCACTTTGTAAATGGCTAATTCTATTTAATCAATTCATTTATCACTCAGTTAATTTGAACTTGGTCAAACAACGCTTTACGGCAGCAGGGAGCGGTAGCGCTTACAGTTCCAGATTTTATTGTGCTGCTCGTACTCATTTCAGGACCATTATTGAGCAATTGGTACACAGAGAATAAATGGGGCTGTAAACAAGAATTTTTTGAAGAAGGATAGTAATTACTTTTGCAGAGTTATTGGGTAAAAACTTGTAGAACTGGTAATAAGCGAAACGGCAGTAGTTGAAATTCTTGAATTTCCGGAGTGAGCCCCATGTATCTCATGAGCGTTTTTAAACACTCACCCTTTAGGTATTAGATTGGACTACAATACCAATTTTTTTCAACATTCTACAAAATTCCAGCGGAGTTTATATGGAAAAAACCGCGCTAAAAACGCTTTTCGTCGAAAATTTTGATAATTTATTGTGCTGCTCTCGTCATTTTCCCACGAATGAGAATTTTATAGTATCATCGCCTTATTGGGCGCTATCAATATAAAATTGTAATCAAAATCGTTAGAGAATTTGGTATTTTGATTACTATGATAACTATAGTTTAATTTCGGTGGATTTTGCCCATACTCTTATTTTGGCGTCTCATGGTAACCTGTAGACTAGAAATCATTTTACAGCTGATTTGGTACGGTTGTTTTCTCTACAAACCGCGCTAAAATCGATTTCGTCGAAAGTTTTGGTAATTTATTGAGCTGCTCTCGTCATTTTCCCGTATATGGGAATTTTATGGTATAGTTGACATATTACGAGCTATCAATATAAAAAATTTAATCAAAATCGTTGGAGCCGTTTATGAGAAAAGAAATATTTGGTGTTTTGATCACTATGATAACTATAGATAAATTTCCATGGATTTTGTTCATACCCTTATTTTGGCGTTCCATGGTAACCTGCGGGCGAGATATCAAGTTTGAGCTGATTTGGTACGGCGGTTTTTCTCTAAAAATCGTTCACAGAGACACACAGACCATTTTCCCAAATAGTGTTTTTTGGACTCAGGAGGGTCTGAAACGTAAAGATCTGAAGAAAACTCAAAATTTTTTTTCAGCCGATTACATAACTTTCCTTTCTACTTTGTGGAGCCAAGGAAAGTAAAAAAAATATCTGGTGCGTAGCAACACACTACTTTCCGCCACCCCTTTAAGTTCGAACACCATCTACATATGCGAGCGCTATATCTTCTTTCAACGCATTTCTACAGGAACATTTATGGAGAACAAAATGTACGTACTAGTTAGCTAAAAGTACTCCGCAAGTTTGATCGAAATCGTTAGAGCCGTTTTTGAGAAAATTGGAATACCGATAAATTAATATTCGACAAATCTCCTTTTCTGAGTTAACTTGGCTTATATCTCCGTTCAACATATATATACAGAAATAACTATGGAGAACGAAATGTGGGTATGGGTGACTGAAAGACACTTCATTAGGATTTATGACATCTGGTGAAGAAGTTACCCTGGAATTTACCGAAATGTTCGAAAAAACGTTATTTTCGACACATTTTGATTTTTATCTCTGTTCAATGGACTGTCAGAGGAACATTTATTCAGAACAATATGTAGGTACTAACTATTTGAAAACATCGTGTGAGTTTGGTGAAAGTCGCTGGAGCAGTTTTGCCAAAAAGCGTAAAAAACCTATTTTTGCTTCAGGGGCCTATATCTCCGTTCACCGTATTTTCATGGAGATATGTATAGGAACGAAAAGTTAGGTATTGATTAGTAGAAGATAATTTGAAAGTTTAATCAAAATCGTTAGAGCCGTTTTCGAGAAAAATGCGATAAACCCTAGTTTTTGGTACATTTTCGTCCCCCACCCCCCCTTTCCATCGGCCGAAATCGTCCATAACCTTATTTTGGTGTCTACAAAAAATAACGAACAAAACAAAAAAAGAACCAGCTCAATCGGATCAGCCGTTCTCCCGCAAATCGAACTACAGACACACACACATACACACACACACACACACATACACACGGACCACGCGCCGAAATTAGGTTTTTTAGACTCAGTAGGGTCTGAAACGTAAAGATCTGAAGAAAACCCAAATTTTTTTTTTGGGCCGATTACTATACTTTCCTTCCCTTCGGGTAGCGGAAAGTAATAAAGATCTGACCTAAGTACAGGGTGAAGATAAAGGCTAAGTCCAGTGAAGAGGCGCTAACGGAGGTTGACTGGTGTTCGAAATCTAAAGAACAAGGGGGCTCCAGCTGATAGGTCAACCAAAGTCGTTGATGTTCGAACTTTCATTTCTTCGCCGGCGTTTTGGGATACCGATGACGCTGATCGTGAGAAACGTGGCGTTCTGTAAGCTTCAGGTAAATTCTCGCAGCGAATTCGACGGAAACTGACGATGGGAGACGTGGAAAGGAGAGAGGTGGCGAAGGCAGCTTGGAGGCGGTGAAGGACTTGATGAGAACGGATGAGAAAGAGCAAGAGGTCGAGTGGCACTTCATGCTCCCCGCCAGTTGCTCTTTCGGCAGAGGTTAATGCGTGAGTTAACTTGTCCAAATCTAGTTTATCGAGGGTTGGCTATCTATGGGATGTACCGTTTACGTGACGGGATGTTGAACAGGCGCCACATTACCTTACTTTACTGTAACCTCAGTTCACTGCCTTCTCGATGCGGCTTCTAATCGCGGCTTGTCTATCCGCATTCCACAGTTATCGCAATTAGCATCGTGGTGTGTCAGTTCACATTTTGGATGTGCTCACACATAAAGCGATCAATAGAGAAAAGTTTATTTTATTTTCTTACAGTAAGGAACAGGTCAGTCACCCCCAACAACTCCATTCACCTTTTCTCAACCACTAAAGAAGTATTCGGCAGCGCCAAAGAAAGTGGAGCCATTTGATGGGTCAACTGAGCTGCGCTCTCTCGTTCAATTCGAGACTATTGCTCGTGCAAATGGATGGGATGAAGATGGAAAGGCAGTTGCACTCTCTTGTCCTTTATCTGGGTCAGCTTTAACACTTCTCGTTGGAGAGTCGGCGACGTGAGGCGTACATGCTTCTCCTGCATGGGTTGACAGCGGGTCGACTGGATTGTCCGTATCTGCTTTCCAAGTTGAACTTCTACGCCCCTCCATACGCTACCAGACTCCATCAGCCTTTTTATGTCTATACCTCTTCGACCAACTATCCCCGCAATAATCCCACGGTGCGCTTCCAGGATGACTTCAACAGGTTGTCACACGGTGTTTCAGAGGACCTACTGTTGTTGTCGAAAGACTCTTTTAGGTCCAAAATTCGACGGCTATTGTGATTTTCATTAATTGGCTCGGGATTGCTGCTGATTGTTTTGTGCTTTTTATTGTGGTTTATATTGTCCTACTTTTATTAATCTTTGTTTCTCACTGTTAAATTGGGCACTGCTCGTATATGTTATAAATAAATAAACTTCTCAGTAATGTCAGTTCTCCCTTTAACTACATCGGATGTTGTTGAACTTTTATCAGGTGTGTGATGCTTGGTGACGAGTTGTGTTGTTGTTGTTAAGGGCAGTTGATGGTTCGATCGTTTAATGTGAAGATACAAATTGACCTTCGTTTGTTTCTGAACATCTTTCTTACAATTGGTGTCAGAATTGGGATTCCATGTCCCGTGACCGCGTTCCACCACACTGTGAGCACCGTGTTTTGCGTAGTGGTCGTGTATCCTCCCTAGATTCCTTGAATAACACCATCATAACACCCTCATTTTTCAAATATAACTATTATTATCAACAACTTTGCCGTGGGGTGAGGTTTTCTAGTGCCGTCAGTGATCGCGTAGACTCGCTTGCCACTGGGGAAAACCAGCCAGAGTTGAAACCTCCCCTGTTTTACTTTCCTTGGCTCTACGAAGTAGAAAGGAAAGTTATGTAATCGGCTGAAAAAAAAATTTTGAGTTCTCTTCAGATCTTTACGTTTTAGACCTCCCTGAGTCCGAAAAACACTATTTGGGAAAATGGCCTGTGAACGATTTTTAGAGAGAACCATCATCGTACCAAATCCACTCAAACTTGATATCTCACCCGCAAATCACTATGGGACGCCAAAATAAGGGTATGGGCAAAATCCACCGAAAGTTAACTATAGCTATCATAGTGATCAAAACACCAAATTTTTTTTCTCGTAAACGGCTCTAACGATTTTGATTAAATTTCTTATATGGATAGCTCTTAATAAGATAATTATACCATAAAATTCCCATTTGTGGGAAAATGACGGGAGCAGCACAATAAATTATTAAAATTTTCGACGAAAAGCGTTTTTAGCGCGGTTTTTTCCTTATAAACTCCGCTGGAATGTTAGTAGAAAGTTAAAGAAAACTGGTATTGTAGTCCAATCAAATACCTAAAGGGTGATTGTTTAAAAACGCTCATGGGGTACATGGGGGTCACTACAGAAATTCCTGAGTTTCAACTACTGCCGTTTCGCTTACTACCAGTTCTAAAAGTGTTTACCCAATAACTCTGCAAAAGTAATTACTATCCTTCTTCAAAAAATCTGTGTTTACAGCCTAATTAATTATCTGTGTACCAATAGCTCAATAATGGTCCGGCAATGAGTACGAGCAGCACAATAAATTCCGGAACTGTAAGCGCTACCGCTTCCTGTTGCCGTAAAGCGTTGTTTGGCCGAGTTCAAATTAACTCAGTGATAAATGAATTGATAAAATATAATTAGCCACGTACAAAGTGAATTGACGTAGAGCTAAGGAAAGTTGTGTGTTGCAACGCACCAGATATTTTTGTTGTAATCTTATTATCATCGGCATCGTGGTGTCGCGCTATAGCTCTCGTTTGTACCACCTATTTATTGCCCTCCGTTTCTTCCTCATGCGAGCAATCTGGCACGTCAGAGATCGGCTAACCAAATCCATCGCCGAGCATTATTTATTTTATCAATTTGTACTGTCGGGCGGTCAATTTATATTCTCCATTATACATTTCTTCAACATTTGAAGTATAATTTTTGATATTTGTCATCTTTTCTCGCCATTAGGACGGCATACTTGAACTCAGCCCCTCTTAACAGAACAAGTCTCACAGTAGCCCAACCATTGGTTCTCCGAGCCACGATTTGGTCCATTGCCCAGCACACTTGCCAAAAGTACCTATTATGAAAATTCAAATGTGAATGGTAAAATTGTATAACCGATTTAACAGTTTTCGTAAGTTGTACGTAATCATGTGGATTTGGCTCGTAACGTGGAGCATTTCTTCACTTTGTCTTTGTTCGTGTGTGGAGTCTGACATCATAACTTTAGCCTTGAGCGTTAAGCAATCAGGACTCTGTCCTCTGACAACGCCCAATCCATCTGATGCTAGTCGAAGAAACGATTTTTAGGTGTATCATTAACTTGAATAATAAACAAAAACTTCACTAAAATCCATCGAGCTTCGTGATAATTTATCGCGCTGCGATCTTCGAGAAACACAAAGTTACGAGTTGAAGACGCTTCTTGTTAAGAGATTATTGGAGAGAATCGTATAAAAATCCTCTCGCACTGTGACTGGTGATCTCTCAGTATGAAGCAGGTAGCAAATAAAAAGGAGGAGACTGTCATTCGGTTTAGTTTAATAGGCGCACCAATAAACGCGTTTGAAGTCTCCAACAGCAAAACATAGTGATGCGCCTGACTCCCTTTTCTAAAGACTTGGGATAGCGCTAAAAAAAATGTCTTCTACGTTAGAATTACGCCTTATTATTACAAAATCTTCTAACGCACGAACCACGAGGTTCCTCCAGTCTGTCCCGTTATGAATTGGGATCGAAATTCGTTGCTCGTCAGTTGGAACTCCTCTCAACCCTTCGATAACAGAAGTTGGCGCTAAGCTTTGATGGGCATAAGCAAACTGTTCAATCAATTATCCCAGCATTTAACCGGCTGAGTTGAATTTAATCAATTGCCGCTGAATGTCAGGAGAAAATTATTCCGAACTGCTCAGGCAGGGTTTCCCTAAGACGAGAACAACGTGCGGGGAGGTTCCTGTCGATCGGGTGAGGAGCGGTGGTTGTGGGGGGGAGGTCTGCCCATTTGATTAATCATTCCACCTCATCCAACCCTTCTCTTCTACCCCATCCCTTCCATTTACTTCAACGCACCTCTCCCTCTAACCGATTTAACTCTAACTACGCAAATGCTGGTCACCTTCTTCCGATTCCTTATTTTAATCTCTTTAACCTTCTTAGTCTCTCGAACTTATTTTTATTTGGCAGCATCTTAAACGAACGACATCTGTGCACTTTTTAGGGTCATGTCAGTCAACAACTGAGTCACTCGAAGATGAAAGAATCGAAGAGCCCCAAAAACACAAGTTTTCGATAATAATTCTAGCACAAATGAGGCCTCCAAATATATGAAAATTAAAGGGCATTATACCACGGTTCAGTAAAGTCACGTGTGATCTTTTCTCTTTTTTATACAAAGTTTACTGTAATGATGACACACAAATCAGGGACCATAATAAACAGCAATCGATGAAATGGGTAGGGTGCCCAGACTACCCTACACTGGCTATAGAGAAGGAAACGGTACGGGGAAGGAAAGAAGGATATGAGGGAGTCCCACGATAAAACTCCCAGTTTAGACCTGATCCGAGCAACAAGCTGGCGGTAATACCTTGAGGTACGCCTGCTGACACGCCCAGCTGACCTACCATCTCATCACTTTTCTTGAACCACACGCCACGCCAGGATACAACGTTGCAACCCTTATGCTACATGTCTCTGCTCCACAACCTCCCGACATTGTCATGCGCAGTCCAGTCATATTAGCGCTTCTTGGCCTGTTGCACGAGTTCTCGGCTACTGCAGTGCCCAGACATCTCTGACGTCCCATAAACGTGGTTAAATAATCGCTTCAAATCCCTTCGCTGAGACGATAATCACCTATTTGGTTAGCAACACTGCTATCCAAGCGGCACTGGAACAGCTGATTCTCAGGGAGGCGCGGACGCCTTGGGCAGGAGGGGAAGAGGGGACCGTCACTACTGATCTCTTATCAGTTGAGAAGGTCAGGTACTGATACATTCGCCCTTTTTACACTGCTCAGTACTAAAATCGATTTTCTTTGAAATGTCTGATAATTCATTGCGCCGCTCTCATAATTTTGCTGCAAACGAGAATTTCATCGTTCTAGCGTGTTTTTTGGTACATGATGTTCAGTTCTGCACGGTCAACAGAGCCGGTTTAATAAATGGAGATGTAATTTAAAACTTCTTCATCCCTGTATAAAGTTGGCATCTCTTGATGGTGCTTCACGCTCAGCGAAAATCAGTGAAACCGCGGAAGGGTTCAGCACCATTCAACACTTGAAATCTGGTCTGCAATAGACTTTCAGGTTATGTATACTGCTACAACTTTAAAATTCTCGCTTCTTTTGGGGATCTCGCCTAACCTAATTTCGACGAAAATTCATTAAGACTCACGAACAAAATAAAGTAAGAACGAACTGAATTGGTCCGGTCGTTCTCTTGCAACGCACTCACACGGAGGTGAACAAAAGATCTTAGAGGAAGAAAGGCATACTCGGTTTCGTTGTGCCAAAGTACAGCCTTCGGGCTTTATTTCGAAAAATCATTTAAAAGCCTCCACTCACCTTCGCAATCAATATATATGGCTTTTTCTACTTAGTCAATTCATTTATTCCGCCGTCCGGGCCGTTTTGTGCCTTTAACGTGGTCTAAAAAATTCGTTCTTTCACGCAAAAATCCGATTTGGTATCTAGTTGTGCCCGCCATCTCGGCAATCTGATCGGACGAAGCCCGTGGTTGTAATGGGCAAAAAATGGTTAAAAAAATTAACGAAACGCAGTACAACGTGGGAACTACAGCGGAAGTCAACCTTTCGTCGTTCGAACTCCCTCCCTCCCTACTGTCACAATTAAAAACCACCCGCTCTACTTGTTGGAAGCTGGAAAAATATCTGTTATCTTTGATTGAACTTTTCATTATTCGTTTATTTTTGATTTATTTATTTAATAGTTTGTTCGTTTCATTTTTTTTTGGTTTTAATACGATTCAATTTTTTTAGATTCTTTCGTTTCATTCTCATTGTGGTATTTTGTAATAGATTTTGGTTAAATTTTGATATTAGTATTTAGCGTGCATGTTTTCATATTAAAACTCAGTTTTTTCTAGATACTTTCGTTCTTTTTGTTTATTTTAATATTAAGATTCAGTTCTTCTCGACCTTTTTTTGGATTTCACTTTGATATTTTTCGATGCTGAATCGAACGGGATGGGTCTCGGAGCATTAATGCTAGGTCAAGCTGTTTATCCGAATAATAAACCGTTGTGTAATAATTTGCAGGGCTTTTACTTTCCTTGGCTCAACGCAGTAGAAAAGAAAGTTATGTAATCGGCTGAAAAAAAAATTTTGAGTTCTCTTCAGATCTTTACGTTTCAGACCCCCCTGAGTCCGAAAAACACTATTTGGGAAAATGGTCTGTGTGTCTGTGTGTGTGTGTCTGTGTCTGTGAACAATTTTTAGAGAAAACCACCGTACCAAATCAGCTCAAACTTCATATCTCGCTCGAAAGTCACCATGGGACGCCAAAATAAGGGTTTGAACAAAATCCACCGAAAGTTAACTATAGTTATCATAGTGATCAAAACACCAAATATTTTTTTTCTCAAAAACGGCTCTAACGATTTTGATTAAATTTTTTATATTGGTAGCTCTTGATATGATAATTATACCTTGAAATTCCCATCTGTGGGAAAATGACGAGAGCAGCACAATAAATTACCAAAACTTTCGACGAAATCGATTTTAGCGCAGTTTTTAGAGAAAACCATCGTACCAAATCAGCTGAAACTTGATGTCTAGCCTACAGGTTACCATGGGACGCAATAATGAGGGTATGGGCAAAATCCACCGAAAGTTAACTATAGTCATCATAGTGATCAAAACACCAAATTTTTTTCTCAAAAACGGCTCTAACGATTTTAATTACATTTTTTATATTGATAGCTCTCAATAAGGCAATGATACTATAAAATTCTCATTCGTGGGAAAATGACGAGAGCAGCACAATAAATTATCAAAATTTTCGACCAAAAGCGTTTTTCGCGCAGTTTTTTCCTTATAAACTCCGCTGGAATTCTTGTAGAATGTTAAAAAATATCTGGTGCGTTGCAACACACAACTTTCCTTAGCTCTACAACAATTCACTTTGTACATGGCTAATTCTATTTAATCAATTGATTTATCACTCAGTTAATTTGAACTTGGTCAAATAACGCTTTACGGCAGCAGGAAGCGGTAGCGCTTACAGTTCCAGATTTTATTGTGCTGCTCGTACTCATTCCAGGACCATTGTTGAACAATTGTTACACAGATAATTAATGAGGCTGTAAACACGATTTTTTAAAAAAAGGATAGTAATCACTTTTGCAGAGCTATTGGAAAATAACTGTTAGAACTGGTAGTAAGCGAAACGGCAGTAGTTGAAATTCAGGAATTTCTGGAGTGAGCCCCATGTATCTCATGAGCGTTTTTAAACAATCACCCTATAGGTATTTAATTGGACTACAATACCGAATTTTTTTAACATTCTACAAGAATTCCAGCGGAGTTTATAAGGAAAAAACTGCGCGAAAGACGATTTTGGTCGAAAATTTTGATAATTTATTGTGCTGCTCTCGTCATTTTCCCACAAGTGGGAATTTTATAGTAGAATTATCTTATCAGGAGCTACCAATATAAAAAATTTAATCAAAATCGTTAGAGCCGTTTTTGAGAAAAAAAATATTTGGTGTTTTGATCACTATGATAACTATAGTTAACTTTCGGTGGATTTTGTTCAAACCCTTATTTTGGCGTCCCATGTTCCCAAATAGTGTTTTTCGGACTCAGGGGGGTCTGAAACGTAAAGATCTGAAGAGAACTCAAAATTTTTTTTTCAGCCGATTACATAACTTTCCTTTCTACTTCGTAGAGCAAGGAAAGTAAAAATTGGTATTGTAGTCCAATCCAATACCTAAAGGGTGAGTGTTTAAAAACGCTCATGAGATACATGGGGCTCACTCCAGAAATTCCTGAATTTCAACTACCGCCGTTTCGCTTACTACCAGTTCTGACAGTTATTTTCCAATAACTCTGCACAAGTGATTACTATCCTTTTTTTAAAAAATCTTGTTTAGAGCCTCATTAATTATCTGTGTACCAATTGCTCAATAATGGTTCTGCAATGAGTACGAGCAGCACAATAAATTCCGGAACTGTAAGCGCTACCGCTTTCTGCGGCCGTAAACCTTTGTTTGAGGAAGTTCAAATTAACTGAGTGATAAATGAATTAATTGAGTAGAATTAGCCATGTACAAAGTGAACCGACGTAGAGCTAAGGAAAGTTGTGTGTTGCAACGCACCAGATATTTTTAAAGCCTAATCGCCAGCCATTGCGTGCTCACTATTACGAAGTAGAATTGTCGGAAATCCAACCTTCAATCACAAAAAATCCAATGAGTTCAAAAACACTGTTGAATAACTCACAGCTTCGTTAGTACCGAAAATTGTGTCGACTGATTGGTTTGACACAGTCCCGTGTCGTATCTTGTGATTCCAGTCGTTGACTGCCTCATTTTTCACGGGCGAAATCCCTCTTTCTGCGAGCCAATCATAATTCGGCTACTGTGTGAGATATATCTAGTCAACGAAATTAATAATTGTGGAGAAATCGGTAGGAAATTTAATGGTTCCAGTATTTTCATGCGCGGCTACTTTTTCATCGCCAATATCTAACACTCGTTTTGAGAACGTTTTTGCGGATGAATTTCGCTTTCAGCTGTACTGGCGGGAATAGCTGACCAAGAACACAGTCCAGAGTGGAAAATGATTGAAATACTCATTAAAATAAATTGAAAGATATGGGTCGATGGCAGGAGGATGAAACTTGAGGATTGTATGTTGTGTTGCAAAAAAAATGTCCGAAAAATGAAAAATAAATGTTTGGGGTGAGCCACCCTTATCACTCACGGGCATGAGAAATAGTTTACGTCCTGTTCTCAGACCCTCTGAATATACGCACGAAATTACATACAAATCGGTCAGATGTATCGGAGTGACGTGAGAGCTGTCATCGCGATGTTCCCCGGTGATCTGATGTGATCTATTGAGTTTGAAATCAATAACTTGGAAGTAGACTATCTTTCTTGTCCTCGTTTTCAATTACAGTCTTGGATTGTAGTGGGAGAGTCCCTTTAGTTGGAACCTGTAAGACACGTGTCGCTGCCTCCACTGCCTCATTGTAGGAGCTAAGAGATTGGCGAACTCCCATCCCCAGAGGACCCACCAGAAAAAAAAAACGGCTCATTGGCTGCGGCCACGGAAGAGATTGTCACTGACGAAAGAAAATCGATCATAAGCAGCCATCTTGAATTTCCAACCCTCATCTTGAGACATCTATATTGGGGTCTAAAGGCTCATATTCCTCATCCCCTTTTCTACTCGCCCTTCTCCTCTTTGTACCTCCATAACGAAGGGATTAAGGAAAATCCCATCAGAACCATTCTAGGGTTCAAGCCCTTCGTCCTCTCGCTCATCCTTTTAGTGAACGGCCGGGGGTATATCCAATATCCCTCGCACCCTTATCATCCTGAGGGACCCTTCCTAAGACAAGAAATAGCCCGATCCATCACTGACCGCATATAACGGGAACTGACCTTGAAGGCAATATGACTAATAGCTTAGGCGTCTTGGAAAGCCGCAGCCCTTTTATTTGCCAGGCGAGTCAAACGAAAACGATGAGCCTCTTACAGCGGGTTGTGAGCTCGACTGTTCATTTCGTCTTCCTAATATTCAACTCAACGAATGCGTTCATCCGCCACGTTAATTTCTATTCATCGACATCCCTTCTTTTTGACTTTGTTAACCAAAGTTAAGAACGATCAACACTGAATTGATGAATTCACACTAAATGGAACGTAAATCACTCGATCAAATTATTACTGGCGTTTAAGATTATGAGAGGGGGTATAGACAACTGCTTTATGTCGTGGTTGGGTAAAAGAGGAGCAATTGTGGAACAATGTGGAATATTTTTTTACTTTTCTCAGCCGTACTTAGTGAGATAGAATGGTACGTAGTTGCCAAAAAGAAAAGCGCGAGGTTTTCTTTCGATCTTCATGTTTGGGAAAATAGTCTGTGTGTACGCGATTGAGAGAAAACGGCTGATTCAAGTCGGCTCGAATATTCGTACATAGCCTGCTGTTGATTAGATGCCACTGTGAAAGCGTGAGCAAATTCAGTCATCGTAAAATTATAGTTATCACAGTGGTCACAACACACACACGTCTTTCAACTCAACACAACTTCACACAACAACAATTTCGATTTCCCCAGATTCAAATTACGGCATCAGCGCATTTATTGAAAATTTCGAAGAAAATCGCCGTCCAGGCCATACTTTGCCGTTTAGATGGGCTAGAATAAATCCGTTCTACACCATCGAAATTCTACTTGGGATCTACTTGTGCTCGCCCACTCGGAAATCCGATCGAACGTTTAAAAATCAGCCAACTACGAAATTTTGGCAGCTTTATCACGTCGTGTTTGGTATCGTTTTCTAGATTTTTTCGAAATCACAGTAAATACAGCTACCTAAAGGAACTCGCGGGACAATACCGAAAGTTACCGTTTCTCCCCAGCCTTCGTTCATTGCCCCCACTGCCTCCCGTCCGACTCCAACGATATCTTTAGTTCCACTCGTCACGCAGCGCCAATTGTCAAGTGTAACCTAGAAAATGACAATTTTCGTTGTCGCGTTGTAGTGGTCATGTTTCGTATCGTTCACTAGTATTTTTCAATGCCAAATCGAAAAGAACGGGTCTCGGAAGTGCCCTAAAAACGTTGTCGTTTGCATATGAGTTTTTGTTTACCCGATTGTCGTTGCGGACAGGTCTCCATTATGCTGTGTAAGAGAATGATAACTCGTTGTTCGTTAATTTGCGGTGATTTTCTAATGGCATGGGGTGGTCGGGTCCAACAAAATGCCTTCACGATGAGAGTTTAATAAAGAACTAGAAGAAATCCGATATGTGCCTGAATTCAAACCACCTCTGTGATCCGATACTTCCAGTAATTCGCTTTGTAAATAGGTAATTCTATTTAATCGATTCATTTATCACTCAGTTCCTTTGAACATGGTCAAACAACACTTCACAGCAGCAGGAAGCGGTAGCGCTTACAGTTCCAGAATTTATTGTGCTGCTCGTACTCCTTCTAGAACCATTAATGAGCAATTGGTACACAGATAATTAATGAGGCTGTAAACACAATTTTTCAAAAAAAAGGATAGTAATCACTTTTGCAGAGTTATTGGAAAATAACTGTTAGAACTGGTATTAAGCGAAACGGCAGTAGTTGAAATTCAGGAATTTCTGGAGTGAGCCCCATGTATCTCATGAGCGTTTTTAAACACTCACGCTTTAGGTATTGGATTGGACTACAACACGACTTTTTTTAAACATTCTAGTAACATTCCAGCGGGGTTGAAAAGGAAAAAACCGCGGCAAAAACGCGTTTCGTCGAAAATTTTGATAATTTATTGTGCTGCTCTCGTCATTTTCCCACAAATAGGAATTTTATGGTATAATTATCTTATTAAGAGCTATCTATATATAAAATTTATTCAAAATTGTTAGAGTCGTTATTGAGAAAAAAAATGTGGTGTTTTGATCACTATGATAACTATAGTTAAATTTCGGTGGATTTTGCTCATACCCTTATTTTTGCGTCCCATGGTAACCTGTAGGCTAGACATCAAGTTTCAGCTGATTTGGTACGGTTGTTTTCTCTAAAAACCACGCTAAAATCGATTTCGACGAAAATTTTGATAATTTATTGTGCTGCTCTCGTCATTTTCCCACAGATGGGAATTTTATGGTATGTTTATCTTATTAAGAGCTACCAATATAAAAAATTTAATCAAAATCGTTAGAGCTGTTTTTGAGAAAAACAATATTTGGTGTTTTGATCACTATGATAACTACAGGTAACCTTCGATGGATTTTGTTCATACCCTAATTTTGGCGTCCCATGGTAACCTGTGGGCGAGATACCGAGTTTGAGCTGTTTTGGTACGGTGGTTTTCTCTAAAAATCGTTCACAGACACACAGACCATTTTTCCAAGTAGTGTTTTTCAGACTCGGGGGGGGGGTCTGAAACGTAAAGATTTGAAGAGAACTGTTTGTAGAGCCAAGGAAAGTAAAAACGTCGTGTTGAAGGACTCACGAATCACCTGTGTACTGATTACCTGGTTGCCTCTGGTCACGGCATGAGTAGAACCTATACATTGTGTAATACTATTTCAGTTATGTTTTACCAAGTTCAAAAGAACTGTGTAAAAAATATATTGGGTTAGTATTTAAATTCATGTAAATCACTGAATGTGCGTGGGGCAAAGGGAAGTTGTGTGATGCGTCGTACCTGGTGTTTTAGAAGTTTCCCCTGTCTAATACGATGAACTGAGAACTATCCGTCGCAGAGTGGAATCTGGTGTAGGATACGACTTGTCGGCGCGTCAGCTCGGCTCCAGACCAGCGTATTCTATTGAAGCAATTCGAACGGTGAAGGGTTTAAGGCGACATCGTCCCTGGAGTGGGTGGTTGTTGGCATTCAACTCTGCGCAATGGAGAGACGTACTGAATGGCCCAGAGCTCACCTCTAGGGTACTTGAACACGCATTCGTTTCTCTACACGCTCTGGGGCATGGGATGTCGCAAAAGCCGCCCAGAAGTCAAGCCTTAGGGCGGCTGTGCTGTGTAATGTGGCGTACGAGGGCCTTCAAGTTGCTTGACGACGTAATGATTGGGTGCCCGGCACTTCAGCTCAAATTGCTTGAGACGCGTGAGGAAGGAGATGGGAGGACATAGGCCATTTCGCGCGCTTCGCAAGACCACAGACATGTGTAAGTCGCGTGATCCAAGACCTGAGGCAACTGGAGAGAGCGCCCAGCCCTGTGGCCTGTAACTTTCTTCTACCAACTCGATAAAAAACATGGGGAGCTTTCCATGAAAGCCACAGTCACCACGAAGCCGAGGGTGTGGGCCTTAGTCTTACAACACCGTGTCTGTGGCTGCTGCCTCTCGTGTTACCGCTTAAGTTAGCTGCGGCTTGAACAGCCTAAGGATCTGTATGGTGGCAGACCCCAGTGCAGGAATTGCCAAGAGGCGTTCTCCCTGCACCTACGCTTTATTCACACATGGATTCAGAGGTTTGGGCTTTCCCTCGTCCCTCACTTGGGGAAGGGGGCCTTTTTTCAGGCAGTTGTGTCCAATGGGTAGGCCTTCAATTGAAGTTAGATGTTGATTGGTTGAGAAAGAGCCTCTCGACATATTCGCATCTGGTTCTTCCCGCCTGACAGCACAGACAATAAGAATCTATGTTCGACACTCAGTAGAAGACCTTTTGCGTTTAGCGATAACGTCTGTGCTTTGTGCGCCATAATGCGATGATGCGCCGAAGGAAATATTTTATATTGTTCACCTAGCTCTTGCTCGTTGGCCACCTTGAAACGTCTGTGCGAGTCCTACAGTGCGAGCCTCGCGACGGTCGTCCGTGTAGAGAAGCTGTGTGAGTTTTCTCGTGTCGGGCGAAGAAGACGTGACTTCAGCAATCGAGCAGCGGGGAGCTACGAGTTGTGCACGTTTCGCATCATACGAGAGATAACAGCCGAGAGCCGGGATTCTAACGACCCTCTTTCATTCCCAGCCGTTCCTGAGTGCAGTACTTACAGTATTCTAATAGCTCTCCTTTTAACGACCGGGCCGCCGCGTAGGTCTATACTTGTCCGAAGGACACATACTAACCGCCTCTGGATGGTTTTGTTTTGACTGAATTGTCGTTTGAAATGCGTGTCAGTGTTCCGCTGCACCGATAAATTATTTCAGATAAGAGAACCACGCGAGGAAAACGACGCCTGCGGTGGAGGTGGAGGCGGCTGACTGACAGAATGTTAATTTTGACTTGTAGAGGTGTTGGCATTTTTTCTCAAATACGGCTTGATTAATCTTTCCCACGATTCTCTAACCATTTTGACCTGACTCTCAAGAATGTCTCTGTACAAATGACCGGTCAACCAACCACACAATATCGTTCTCCATAATCTTCATTTGACGTGCATGTGGGAAATTCTACTGCCATCCTCTCGATACGAGTTGTGCCAGACCGAGGACTCTGAACTCGTCCCCACGTCGCAGACAAGGGAAAGCAACTCCTTGGCCCAGTGGCTTCAGGAGCCCACCCTCCAGCACTTTGTGAACCCGACCAGCACGATCTCTTCCTCATTCTGCCAGGGGGCCTCCCTCACCAGAGAATAAACGAGGAGTCTAGCAGCCCGTGCTAGCAGTTGCTAAGCACCTTCTAGCTTTCCCCAGGCCTGGAAGCGCCCTTCTGGTATGCCTCAGCAGAGCAAACTAACTCCTTCTTCCATGTGCCTTTTGCACGTGCCATTGGCTTGAAGAGGGTTCGAAGGCTCGTGAAATACAGAAAAGGCTACGGTCCCCGATCATCTGAAGTGCAGTTGTACAAAGGTGTTTGAGTCACAAAATTTACCCCAGAATATCGTTATTGTGGTACTTGGACCTTCTTTGCTTTGGTCTGATCTACCGAGTCAACTACTCACCATCCGAAATCCGTTCCTTGTTCTCATTGGAAGTTGAAGTTGGTCCTGAAGCCAGCTGGCTGCGGATAGCTGCGTCTCTGCTGCTTCCTCACGATAGACTTCGCCCGAAGCCTCTTCCTGCGCCCATGGCTTAATTGTTCCTGCCATTCGCCGATTTCCCAATGGCCATCATACCCTTGCCATGTACGTTCTTTACGCTTCAATCACCCCTTTTCATTCTGAACAATACACCTATGTCGTTAGTCGTGACAGTTTGTTATTCGCGGGATAAAATAACGAAAGTTCGCGCGACGCTTCTCCCAGGTCTGCGCTCATTTCCGGCTCTACCTCCCGCCTTATTTTGACCACTCATCAGTTCGACTTGTCACGTCGTGCCAATTGCCTGGCGTTGTTGTCAGGTCATGTGTGGTATCATTTACTAGTTCTTTCGAAACTGATTGAAATGGGATGAGTCTCAGAAGTGCGAGACAGCGTCAAAATGTTGTCCGTTGTTTCACAATTTGGATCTTTTTTTTTTAAATTTATTATTCGTTCTTATGTTTTCGGTCAAGAAAATATTTTACACTCCCCCTCTCTCCACCCACCTACAAAATTTGACACTTCAAGTTTCAGGACACGACTATTCCAAATCTGCTGTCCGCCCGCCGTTCAGGCCATGTTTTTCTTTTAACGTGAACTCCATTTGGAATCTAGTTGTGGCCACCTACTCGGAAATCCTATTGGACGAGACCCGTGGATGTTATGAACGATAAAGTGTTTGAAAAATTAGTAAAAACCGAAATTTTGGCATGACGTCGAGTTTGGAACCGTTTCCGAGGTAATCTTCGATGACGAGTTGATTAGGATGGGTCTCAGGGGTGTTAGACTACGTTTAGATGGAAATCAGTGAAATAACAATAAATATAATGATGTCCGCGGGGCAATGTAGGGTGGCCTAGAAAACGTCTTTTTTCGTGGTTCTGTTGCAGTTAGATCATGTTTTGTATCATTTAATAGCATTTGTCGCTTCTGAATCGAATGAAATGGGGTAGTGCTCTAAAAAACATTGTCGTTTGCTCATGAACTGTCATTTCCAGGATTGCCGTGTGGTTCCTAGTGTTTTTCGACGTTGAGTTGAACAGTATAGGCCACAGTCATGATTTGCTAAAGAATAATAAACCGCCGTGTATTAATATTCAGCGTTTGTGTTCTGTGTCAAAAGAACCGTGTTTTCACTCATTTTCATTTTTGTCGTGCGTTGTCGGACCACCACTGTCAGAAAACGTTTAAAAGTATCTGGTGCGTTGCAACACACAACTTTCCTTAGCTCAACGTCAATTCACTTTGTACATGGCTAATTCTATTCTATCAATTCATTTATCACTCAGTTCATTTGAACTTGGTCAGACAACGCTTTGTGGCAGCAACTTCGCGATTACAGTTCCGGAATTTATTGTGCTGCTCCTACTCATTGAACGACCGTTATTGAGCAAATGGTACACAGATAATTAATGTGGCTGTAAACACGCATTTTTTGAAGAAGGATAGTAATCACTTTTGCAGAGTTATTGGAAAATAACTGTTAGAACTGGTATTAAGCGAAACGGCAGTAGTTGAAATTCAGGAATTTCTGGAGTGATCCCCATGTATCTCATGAGCGTTTTTAAACACTCACCCTTTAGGTATTGGATTGGACTACAATATCAATTTTTTTTAACATTCTACAAGAATTCCAGCGGAGTTTATAAGGAAAAATTTGCGCTAAAAACGCTTTTGGTCGAAAACTTTGATAATTTATTGTGCTGCTCCCGTCATTTTCCCACGGATGGGAATTTTAAAGTATCATTGCCTTATTGAGAGCTATCAATAAAAAAAATGTAATTAAAATCCTTAGAGCCATTTTTGAGAAACAAAAGTTTGGTGTTTTGATCACTATGATGACTATAGTTAACTTTCGGTGGATTTGGCCCATACCCTCATTATTGCGTCCCATGGTAACCTGTCGGCTAGACATCAAGTTTCAGCTGATTTGGTACCGTGGTTTCCTCTAAAAACTGCGCTAAAATCGATTTCGTCGAAAGTTTTGGTAATTTATTGTGCTGCTCTAGTCATTTTCCCACGAATGGAAATTTCATGGTATAATTGCCTTATTAAGAGCTATCAATATAAAAAATTTAATCAAAATCGTTAGAGTCGTTTTTGAGAAAAAAAATATTTGGTGTTTTGATCACTATGATAACTATAGTTAACTTTCGATGGATTTTGTTCAAACCCTTATTTTGGCGTCCCATGGTGACCTGCCGGCGAGGTATCACGTTTGAGCTGATTTAATACGGTGGTTTTATCTAAAAATCGTTCACAGACACAGATACACACACACAGAGTGACACACACACAGACCATTCTCCCAAATAGTGTTTTTTGGACTCAGGGGGGTCTGAAACGTATAGATCTGAAGAGAACTCAAAATTTTTTTTTTCAGCCGATTTCATAACTTTCCTTTCTACTTCGTAGAGCCAAGGAAAGTAAAAACCTCAAAAGTATTTTCCAAAGCGCGAAGGAGTGACGGTATTTGGTGTAGACGTTCGGAACCTCGACTGCCATTGGAAGATTGAAACAAGTCAGTAGAACGTCAGTAAAACGCGACTCTGAGAAGATTGACGAGCAGTCGCGATTCGTCACGGCCGTAACCGGATGGTTGGGCGTTAAGATCACGTTGACGCGAGAAACTCATTAAAATCTCAGAGCTGTCGCGGAATTTTACCAATTAAACTTACGGAGTCGACTGGGCTGCAATGACGTGAAGAGGGACATGAGATCCCGCGTGTACGCACCGAGCTCATTCCAGCTGCTGCTCCGCACCGAGAGGGGGGACTGCTAATGGAACAGACAATGTATATTTATGAGGGAGAGCAGTCCGCGGTATCTCCCTCTTTACCTCCTTTCGCCGCTAGTCTTGAAAACTGGAGCCCTCGGAACTACCTCTGTGTCGAGAGATTCTTACTTCGTTACGTTTCCGTGCCCTTACTTCCTTTGTAACTGAGTTTAAGAGCTTCAAATAACCGGTAAGGAAAGTGAGCATGAAGGAGCATATCTTGTTATCGTCGCGTTGTTTGGAACTGTTCAAATAAGGTTTAAGCGAAGCCGGCGACGTCCGAGGACAGATCTTCGCTATGGAGGTTCGACAACAAACCCCCCTTGCCCTGCGTTGTACAGTTGCGATTTCTTCCCTTTGCAGAACAGTACTAAACAATACGCCGATTTATGTTTGGCGCTTAGTCGCTGCTGCTGTTCTCGGTTTTTAGGTTCCTCGGTTTTTAACGTCTTAACGAGACCGTTTGCTGTGCAAGTTGAAATCCGCAGCTATTTGCTCATGGAGGAGCCCTTGTTCACAAAGGGCACATATTAAATCTCCATCCGTCTGAATCCTAGGCCAACCCGCATCGTTTTTTCCACACGAACTTCATTTACAGCTTCTGTGCAACCATTTGTCCAGTTCAACTGCCACATAAATATTTCCGTTTTCGTTTATCCTTTTAAGCAAAATTAGTTATCGTTATTTCTCTTCCCAATACATCCATACAGTCCACGTAATGACTGGGGTCGCTTGGTGGAATTTGCTCATAGGCTGAAAGTAGAAGAAATTTGTTAGAGCAGAAGTATATATTTCCCCGTCATCCGTCAGCCGTTTTGGTCATGTCATCGGCGCAGCAGGAACTACAGGCACTGACAACAGAAAGCGACCACCTACTGGTATAGATGTCCTTTAAGGTCTGCGATTCAGTGAAATGGGCTTGCATCCTCCATGAACTCTGGAGTATTTTTGAGCACTCTGAGGGGATGGTGAGGAGCCATCTCTCAGGCAGACGCAGATGGCTGGGACACAAAGAGGCTCAAAGGAAGAGTCACGCAATGGTTTCTTGTGTTAACAATAGAAATGGGTTCGTTCTTGGTGCGCTACGTCAATGATGTGACGTTCATCAAACGCAGATAGATAAATAGTGGCTTACTACGTCTATGTGCTTTGTCCAGGGCCAAATGCACATGATTAGAACCCTAATTAGCGACATCAGCGTCAATTGAATTAATCGATGAATGAAAAAGAATGTGAAAGACGACTCTTTTGATAGTTAGATAAGCGCCCACCCAATGTGCATAGTAAGAGTTCAGGATAGAGCAAAAATAGAACGAGTTGATAAGACACGATGAGCTGCAGATGAGCTGCTGTATGGACGAGAGTTCTTCCCCAACACCTGCGAACGTCTTGAAAGAAAATGGGTTGAGCCAGACCACTGGATGAGCCAGTTTCTAACGGGATATGGCGACTTCAATGCTCGTCTCCAGTGCGGAGGAAATAAGAAACCACGTGCTGCTCCACGGTACATTCTACAAGATTGCTCAGGTGGTCACCTCCGCGCGGTAACGCACGGGCAACGAGCAAATGCCTGCCGTACCTTCGTAGGTCTGAGTTCGGTGGATGCAGAGGCCGACCTCCTGCATATTAGCAAAATCGTAACTTGCAGGGGCAGGCATCTTTGGGCCGAGGATCAGAGCAGCAATCCCATTGGGGTCGCTGGCCACGGTGTTCCAGGCAGAGGTGGCTGCGGTGACAATCTATGTGCAGCGGCTGCTGCAGAGGGGACTGAAGCGGCTGCTGCAGAGGGGACTGAAGCAGCTGCTGCAGAGGGGACTGAAGCGGCAGAGAATCTACATCGTGGTGGACAGTAAGGCCACTCTCAAGGCCTTAGCCTCATACTGTCTTACATCGCGGCAGGTGCGGGAGTGTCTGACTGGACTGAAGACCCTGGCCGAGGACAACAGTGTAACACTGTGTTGGGTGCCAGGGCATCAGGGTATAGAGGGAAACGAACGGGCTGATAGGTTGGCTAAGAAGGGATCAGAGCAGATCCCTATTGGCCCTGAGCCCTTTGTTGGGACTACCAGGAGCCACCTACGAAGAGAGGTTGGCAAATGGGAGGACCGGTGCAGGGCTGCCCGGCCTTAGACAGTAAAACTCTTCATCCGGCTCTCCAGAGAGAGGTCCAAGGAGGTGCTTGCACTGGGGAGGAAGGATATGAGGATCATATGTGGCCTGTTCACAGGTCACTGTCCGCTGAGGTACCACCTAGCAAATATTGGCCAGTGCGAGGTACAGGTATGCAGTCACCCTGCAGTCGGGGGTTCAGAATTCCGCTGACGTATTCCCTGCGTGTCGTATGAGCCGACTAAAAGGGACAGCCGGGTGGGCCCAGCTTGAAAGACAACCTCACCTCTATGAGGTCCCCGCAGGATTACATCCAACGAGGCTTAACTGTGGCTGGGCGTCACAGTGTACTCTGTCGCCACACTGTGCTCACCCTGCAGTAGGGGTCCAGAATTCCACTGCCGTACTCCCTGCGTGTTCGTATAAGCCGGACAAAAAGGGACACAACGTACACTTCATTCCCATACATGACACAGTGGGAGCGCCCTACCGTTAGCTGGGATCGCAGAACACACCGCCCGCAGGAAGGGGTACAGAATTCTCCTGCCGTATCCTCTGCGTGGTCGTTAAAACCGGCCTTAAAGGGGCTTAAAGCTCACGACACTGACATACACAACATATTCCAGATACTAAATACACTGCAACGGCTTGCGTGGCAGAACACACTCACTTGAAACACTCATAATGAGCGAAAGACAGTCCTGGAAGTAGCTCACTAACACCTTTGAGCGATCCCCTATATAGGTGCGGCCTTCGGAATGAGGAGGGGAAAACCAGGTTTGAGCGTTCCTGGCGGCTGATAGCGTGTGTCCCGCTCACCACATCACTAGTGGCCGAGGGCTGACTCTGAGCAGCAGCCGAAAAATCCCTCATGCGTCTTAGTCCCGGTGGGTGGCCGGACTGGCAGCTGCGGCGCATGGGGCCTCCTTTGACCCTCAACGGACCAGCGAAAGGGGCTAGAATCAATATGCCTGAGGGGAGCTTCCAGGACACTGCCTCGAGCACCTCTTGCTCATACCACGAACACACACAACAAATGAACTCACAAGGATACACTACACCAGTCCGCTTCTTTAATCACCCCCAAATAAGTAAAAAACATGACAAAGTCAACTAAAACTTCAGCAGGTAATAAAACGCCACCTGCGCCTCTTCCTCGGGCTCGCCAAGCTCGACCCTCCCTCTTCGGACGATGAGCAACCTACTCGTCGTCCAAACAAACAAGGGCGGAAAGAACCGGGCAAACCGCGTTCATCTCCCCTTCTCCCCTAGTAGCCCGGGCAACCCGGCTACTACAAGCACACGACACAGCGTGGACCCTAAACTGTCGGACATGGAGCAAATTTGCGCATACGTCCAAATCATCCACGGCCAGCTGGCACGGATGAGGGCCAACGCGACAGGACCTATGCGGGACCTCGTAACTAGTTGCCTCTTCGAAATTTCGAAGCTGGCTATAAAGCTAATGCCCCCAACGACATCGCCCCCTGCCACTCCCCCTGCGGAAACTGTGGCGGCTGTCGTGAGGGAAGAGCTGCGTAGGGCAATTGCCCAGCAGCCAGTGCCACCAGCCCCCAAACTCGAGGAGCAACAACGAGCCAGGGTAGTACCCCAGGCCCTCATATGCGGCAGTAGCCGCTACTGCGCCTTCCTCCCCTCATGGAGCTGAGGCGGAATGGCAGCCTGCCAGGCCAGAAGCGCAGAGGGAAGCAGAAACAGGCCCCAACTAAGCAGGAAGTGCAGGCCGAGGGCAGCGCCCGCCTATGCCTCCGCCCAAAAACAAGGGCAAAAATAAAAATAAAAACCAAAATAAAAAGCCTCCACCGCTTGCCGAACTCCCCTAAAACCCACGACAAAACGTGGTAGTGGTTAGCGGACATGTGAGGAAGGAGAGGCTGGTCCCTCCAACCCTGACGCAATGGAAGCGCTTATGCGGGTGTCCCTGCTACGGACCTCCAAGCTCTGAGTGTCCGAGTGCAGACATCCGCACCGCAGTAGGAGGTGGCGCCGTCATTGTGACGGAAACGCCAGAAATGGCCAAGGCGCTCACGAGCCACATTTCCACAAAAAGGAGTTGAAGCTCCAAGCGTCAGCCCTGGGTCGTTTCCCACGCCTGCTGCTGTGCGACGTGCGGACCGACCTTCAAAAGAGGACTTGGCCCAACAAGTTGTTGAGCACAACCCTGCGTTAGGCTTGCAGCCGCAGGATGTCAGGCCTCTCTTCACCAAAAAGCGTGGCAGACAGAAGGATTGGGTGATTGAGGTATCACCCAGCCTGTACAAAAACTAGAGGGGGCAAGGCACCTCAAATAGCCTGGCAGCGGTGCGCCATACGAAAGTACCAAGCCCCCACTCAGTGCTACAAATGCCAGCGCTATGGCCACCTGGCAGTGGCCTGTACAAGACCTGTTGTGTGCGCCTGGTGCGCCTTGCCACATCTGAGTAAGGAATGCAAGCGTGATGCTCCCCTCAAGTGTGCCAATTGCGTCGAACGCAAATCCAACAGGTCGCACACTCTACACGAGACGCACGCTGTACCATTCGTCAGCGAGCGATTGCCCTCCAGGAGTCACGAGTGGATTATGAATAGGTCAAAAACAGTTCGAATCCTTCAGCACAACACAAATAAGAGTTGCCCAGTTATGGCTGAGTTGCTGCAAAATGCACTCAAGAAACGCTGCAGTGTCCTCGCCATACAGGAACCGTACATAGGATCCAAAACTCTTGGTCTCGGATCGCAGGCACGAGTGGTGGCTGGAGCAAGAACGGGAGCCAAGGCAGCAGTAGCCTGCATCGACCATTGACATGCTCGCACTCACTCACCTGAACAGCCAGCACTTGGCCGCTGTGCTCATCCGAGCCGGTGGCTTTGAGCTGGTTGTAATATCATTTTACAGGCAATTTGGCGCACCAGTTGCCAACAGCCTTGAACCACTCGAGCGGCCTCTAGCAGGCCTATCAGGACGACCCTGCGTAGTCTGTGCTGATGCAAACGCCAGATCACCATTGTGGGGATCCCCAACCCTGGATGGGGCGGGCGAGGCGTATATAGAGCTGCTCACCAGGTACAACTTGGTTGTTGCCAACGACCCCATGACTGAGGCGACCTATGATGGCCCGGGAGGAAGGTCGTGTATAGACGTCACAGCCGTGTCCCACACCCTGCTACTCAAATTGAAGGGTTGGCGAGTCGTACCAGGTGCAACGCAGAGCGATCACATGGTGATTGATTTTGACATTACGGATGATAACATCCTCTGCAAAGACACGCGTGAAAAGCGATTCCGCACAAAAATGCTGACTGGCCGCAATTCTTTAGGGTACTGGAAGGTGAACTGCGTGCCGCAGACACCGACCTAATAGTGCAAGCATCCACACCTGAAGAGGTGGACAGCAAAGTGGACACATTTACCACAGCACTGCACTCTGCTGGGCTCTCTGTACTTGGCCAACAGAAGCACAGGGCGATCAAAGTCCCATGGTGGACTGAGGAACTTAATCCCCTCAAGCAAAGTGCAAATAGAGCCAGAAGGATGTACCAAAACACTCGTGACCCTGATGCCAGAGCAACACTCCGAACTGCCTTCATCCAAGAGAAGAAGGCCTTCCACCGCGCCATCAAACGAGCCAAACGGCAAGGCTGGCGAAATTTTGTGGAAGCGGAGAGCTCTGAGAACCCCTGGGGCAGACACTACAAGTCCTCCATAGGAAAAGCAAATGTAGAGCAGGTCTTAGCTGCGATGCAAAATGAGTCAGGCTGGGCCTGCAGTATCGAACGTTCACTGGAAACCCTCCTTGAGAAGGCGTTCCCAGATGACCAACTAGCTCGAGACACTGAAGCCCAGAGGGCAGCAAGGAGCTGATCATGGACCCTCCGAACGAGCCCGACATCCCATTGTGGACAACAGGCGACCTCGGCAGGGCTCTTGCGACCTTAAAGCCCAACAAATCTCCTGGGCCAGATAAAATAGAAAGCAATATGCTAAGGAAGGCTGAGCGGACAATCTCCAGCGGTCTCCTTAATTTATTTAATGACTGTCTGCAGGTCGGACAGTTCCCCACTCAGTGGAAGTCTGCGCGCGTTGTCACTCTTCAAAAGGAGGCGACCGCAATCAGTCAGACCCGCGATCATGGAGACCACTCAGCCTTCTTTCCATATTAGGCAAAACACTAGAAATCTTGATGTTGCAGTCCCTCGAAGGAGTCTTTGGCCGCAACCTCACAGGCAGGCAATACGGGTGTACCAGAGGAAGGTCCACGCAGGATGTCATTGTCGAGATTCGGCGTGTTTCCCTGCTGGCACCGGCTAAGTACGTCGTAGCAGTTCTGATTGACATCAGAGGAGCGTTTGACAACCTTTGGTGGCCAGCGCTCCTTAATGAACTCAAAGGTAGGGGAATCCCCCGCAACCTGTACTCGCTCGTCAGAAGGTACCTGACAGACAGAACTGCTACGATCGAAAGGAGGCATGTCTCCGTCCGGAGAAAGATTGAGAAGGCGTGCCCACAGGGCTCGGTCCTAGGACCAGCACTCTGGAATGCCTTCTTCGAAGGTCTTCTCAGGAAACTCATGGAGACTGACTGCGAGCCGTACGCCTATGTGGATGACTTGACTGTGCTGATCTTTGCAGAGTCAGTCCGCCAAATTGAAGAAAAAACCCACCACGTGCTCCGCACTGTCAACCAATGGTGCGAGCACGTCAAGATGCAGGTGGCTGAGGAATAAACCCAGCTAATCCTCTTGAAGGGGAAAGTGAATAATCCACCCACAATACGCTTTGGCGGCCACAGGCTCCTTCTTGAAAAGCACGTCAAGTATTTAGGAGTGAATATAGGTGAGAGGTGGGGTTTCAACCAACACCTCCAGTCCCTTAAAGGCACTACCATTGCAGGTTTGCCTTACTGCGTGCCATTACTAAGGCCACTTGGGGTGCGTGTTACCACGACACCATCCTCATGTATGAGGCCATCTATTTAGGTGTGATTGGCTACTGCCCTGTTGTCTGGGGTAGCAAACTAACAGTCAATCAAAGAGAGTATTGGCCCAATCCCAGAGAGCCGCGCTCCTGTGGATCACCAAGGCCTACAAGACTGTATCAACTTGGAAGCACTCCAGGTGATCACTGGTCAGCAACCAGATGATTTGGCTGTGGAGTGCATGATTGACAAGTGGCGACTGAAACAGGAGCTTCCCTCGCCTTGGGCTGAACTCCGTGCGGATCTCACCACAGGACAGAAACTTGCCGCCATCGATGAATGGGCTCTAGAGAAATGGCAAGCGAGATGGGAATCCTCGTCAAAGGGACGTGATACGTATGAGTTCTTCCCCAACATCCGTGAACGTCTTTCTAGAAAATGGGTTGAGCCAGACCACTGGACGAGCCAGTTCCTCACGGGACATGGTGACTTCAATGCGCGGCTCCACTTCTTTCTCTGAAAGACTCTCCATTATGCACGTCTTGTGCCTCCAGTGCGGAGGAAACAAGAAACCATGTGCTGCTCCACTGTAGTTTCTACAACAGTGAGCGACGGTTGTTGAGAGGGCAAACGAACTTAGCAGCTTTGACTGCTACAAAGGAAGCCTATAACCATTTTGCAAAGTTCGCAAAGAAGGTAATGGCTAAGAAACGTGGTTATAGTTGATCAGTCCTTTTGAAACTTGCCACCCAAGTAAACAGTAAGATCAGGTAGGGAACCAGATTAAGAACTACTCCCAGATGGTACGGGATTCCTCAGGTGGTCACCTCCGCGCGGTAACACACGGGCAACAGCTCTCTACGGTGAGACTGGCTAACGACCACATACCTGCCGTACCTCCACAGGTCTGAGTTCGGTGGATGCTGCAGGGGCCGGCCTCTTGCATATTAGCGAAACCGCAACTTCTATGACTGATATAACCCTCGTCGAGGGTTTAGGTACAGTCATGAAATAAAGAAACAGATCTGTACAGGTATGCAGGTTCTGCGAGGTAGGGCTAGAGACGGCAGAGCACGTGCTGTGCGTATGCGATGGACTCGCGGCATCGCGCCGTTCTGTGTTTGGGAGGCCCTTTCTTCAGCTCGAAGAGGTGGCAAATGCAGAACTTGCGGATATCCTCCGCTTTGTGCGGGGGTGGTGGGGGCGCATAGGTGACGTCACACCAAGTGAGACCAGTGCCGTGGGGCCTGGGGGTGGTGCAGGTGGGCCATGATCCGAGTATCATGGACGCCCTTACAATAGGCCCGCTTGTGGCAGCAGTGAGGGTATTGCCTGCATCCACCGTTTATATTTAAAAAAAAAATCGTAACTTCCATGAGTGATACAACCCTCGTTGAGGGGTTAGGAACAGTCACCTAATAAGGAAACAAACCTGCAGTTTGGAAGGCTGAAAGTGGGAGGGTAGAGGTGAGACGTGTGATGAGGGAAGGATGTGGAGTAAAACCCCAACTGCGGAAATACGTTAAAAGGAAATACGACGTACGCCATCGACTCGACTGATAAAATGAAAAGCTGGGTAACTTGCAGTTCCAGCAAAAGATGTATTCTCTCTTCGCTGCTCACTTCCAATTGAATAACGAACGAATTTTCCGACGAATTAAAAATTATGTTCGGAAATTGTAGAATGGCAAAAAGGAACATTTTGAACATTTGGTCTAATCAGCTGTAATTTAGAAGGAGTTGAAATGTCACCGGATCGTGACACCCCGTAAAAATACGGCCTGAAGGACATTGCAGATTGGGATTCCCATGCCTTAATACCTGATGAGGGGGGGGGGGGGGGCGAGAGAGATTCCTGCCTGAAAACACAGAATACACAGAATGCATAATAAATCAAAAGTGAAATTTCCTTCAGATCTTGGCGTTTAGAGGCTTGCTCAATCCATAAAAACATAATTTTGACGCGTGGCCCGTGTGTGTGTGTGTGTCGCCCGTGTGCCCATATCGTGGTGCATGTGAACCTCTCAGAGATCACGGAAGGGGCAGACAAGCTCTTCAGTGACGTTGCTGACTTGACCCACCCCGTGTCAGCTAGCCAATTACTAAGGTCCAGGTTTGACGTTCAATGGGAGGTGAAATGGTTGCATAGGCACGCTTTAAAACACCGGGAGAGGGTGCGATTAATTAAAGCTTGTCATCATTATTTGTTTGGGGTAGCCACTGAGTCGAATGTTCGAAAATTAAAACATGAATTTTTCGAGCACAACAACGCTCTTGTCCACGATGCCAGTGCTCAACTCAGCATCCTGAAAGGGCAAGAGGATTCCCTAGCCAATCACACATACGTTATCCAACGTCTGATCAGCGAAATGAACAGAACCCAATCCTAAGTAGCAGCGGAATTAAATAATATCAGAGGACACATTGGTGTATTGGAAGCAATTAGCGTCTGGAATTCCTTAAAGGCATCAGTTTTTATGGAGTTCAGTGGCGCTGAGCTGATTCTGGATCGCTTTCAAGCGGCTCTTCAGGCTGCTGGCGAGGGTAATCTCACCCCTGATTTACTGCCCCCTGAAGACCTAAAACGTGTTTTGCGAGCAGTCCATGACCAACTCCTCCAGTCGCACCTACAGCTACCATTTGAGGAGGACTCTGTAGAACTTTTTTGGTTCTATCAATGGCTACCGTGAAGGTTGTGACGCTACGCGCTGTCACAAGGTTGCGGTCAGTCCGGACGATCTCGTTTACATTGTCTCCTTACCACTCTTGTAGTCTTCAAACACATTTGACTTGTACGGGATCCACACAGTCCCGTCTATGCTCCAGCCCAGCCATCCACACATGGATCACGTGGGGGGATGTATATGAATACATTGCCCTTAGTGGTAACGGAGTCCACTACATTCTCATGAACGCGGGTGACATTGAGAACTGTGTGGGAGGAGTCCCAGCTATTTGTACAATCCGACTTCCTCTCCACAAAAACGAGTCAAACCACCGTGAGCTTGCCCATTTTGATCCCCCATTTCCTGAGGACGATTGCGACAGCAGCGACAGCTACAGGGTAAACTCGAACCAACCTTTAGGTAATTTTGCTGGTACCTCACCTTCTCGGGGAGTCCATCACCGATACCATTCTTCTGATTCTACTGTCGACTTGCCTGCCTGGGCCAAGCAAACCAGGACCAACCACCGCTCCTGCCTACCTGGTCGCATGAGGACATGCTCAATTTAACCTGGGGAGCCATGTACCGCCCAAGGAACGGCGCTATCGAGACGAAGAGCTGAGCATCAACATTTTCCCCCTAGAGAGAAGGCTTCGCTATCGTTTCTCCTCCTTGCCTTAAACCATATCACCGGCACAAGGAGTGATACGATAAGGTACCAGCTTGAGAACCGAATTCGAGGTGGCGAGTAGCCCAAATACGGAGTTAGCCGAATCGAGAGTGCTTGCTCAGCAGAGGACGATCGCCGAGCCTTCCACCGAAATCCCGATCTCTCTCCCCATTTCCGTCCCCCGAGGAAGCAGTCCCCTTCACTAACCCGAATACAATTTTTCTAGTCTCCCAGCACCTTCTCTTCCTTCTCAATCACCACCTATCTTTTCGCACCTTTTGGTATTTCCTTCTTATTTTCGTTAATCCTCCGACCCCTCAGTTTCGGCCACGTCGGAGCATTACGTGTGCACGGCTGGGAATGTGACGTTGTGGATGCTCGCTGCCGTGCGTGTTGTGACCGGGTTGACTCGCTGGATCATGTTGTGCAGGCGTCACTGATATAGGAACAGTCATTTGATAAAGAAAGAGGTTTGTCTGCGTGCTCACGTGGGCCACGTCAAGCGTCAAGACGCGCTCGGCAACCAGTGGTGGCTTGCGTCGTAGTAGCCCTATAAATTGATGAATTCCTAAGTGAATGTGACCTGAGCGAAAAATCTATTGGGTTAGTAGTTGAAATGCACGTGATGCTGACGAATGAAAGGTGACGCTCGGCGCCCGATATTTTTGTTTGCTTCGCTGTTTTATAACTTTTCGTACAGTTCTCAAACCACTTTTTACTTTCCTTGGCTCTACAAAGTAGAAAGGAAAGTTATGTAATCGGCTGAAAAAAAAATTTTGAGTTTTCTTCAGATCTTTACGTTTCAGACCCTCCTGAGTCCGAAAAACACTATTTGGGAAAATGGTCTGTGTGTCTGTGAACGATTTTTAGAGAAAACCACCGTACTAAATCAGCTCAAACTTCGTATCTCGCCCGCAGGTCATCATGGGATGCCAAAATGAGGGTATGAACAAAATCCACCGAAATTTAACTATAGTTATCATAGTGATCAAAACACCAAATATTTTTTTGCTCAAAAACGGCTGTAACGATTTTGATTAAATTTTTTATATTGGTAGCTCTTAATAAGATAATCATACCATAAAATTCCCATCAATGGGAAAGTGACGAGAGCAGCACAATAAATTATCACAATTTTCGACGAAAAGCGGTTTTAGCGCAGTTTTTTCATTGTAAACTCTGCTGGAATGTTAGTAGAAAGTTAAATAAAATTGGTATTGTAGTCCAATCCAATACCTGAAGTGTGAGTGTTTAAAAACGCTCATGAGGTACATGAGGGTCACTCCAGAAATTCCTGAATTTCAACTACTACCGTTTCGCTTACTACCAGTTCTAACAGTTATTACCCAATAACTCTGCAAAAGTGATTATTATCCTTGTTCAAAAAATTTGTGTTCACAGCCTCATTAATTTTCCAGTGTGCCAATTGCTCAATAATGGTCCTGCAATGAGTACGAGCTGCACAATTAATTCCGGAACTGTAAGCGCTACCGCTTGCAGCTGCTGTGAAGTGTTGTTTGACCAAGTTCAGTGATAAATGAATTGATTAAATAGAATTAGCCATGTACAAAGCGAATTGACGTAGAGCTAAGGAAAGTTGTGTGTTGCAACGCACCAGATATTTTTTATTGAACTTCTACGTATCAGTATTCAGGTTTCGTCTTCAAAGAATATCTCCCTGAAATTCGGCAAACGAAGCGAAAACACATTTTTTAAACTTTTGAGAAAAACGGGAGTAACCTGTAATTTGTAGACTCTCTCTTCGAGTCACTACTCATTCAAAATTTTGTTCAAATCTTCCCCTGACGACCTGTTGAACGGGAATAACCTCGGTGTGCGAAAAACGTGGTGCTTTGAACGTTCCCGAAATTTCCAGAGTAACCACATCACCGAATTCGATCAATCTGTCGAGGCACTTCGGGCACCCGATACCCACATTTGTGCCCTTACAATTATTCTTGTGGCTGTGTCTGTAGAACGGAAATGTGGGCGTAGTGTAGTTATAGTAGGGTAAAATGCACCAATTGCTGACACTTTAAGGACAGTTTTGTGGTTTTTCAACAATTTCTCCCGTTGTGAGCGACCGATCCTTACCATCTAAAGTTTTTCTATTAGGCCAATATTGGTTCTCTCCATTCTGTTCATTATATTTATCAAAATCATAAATCAAACCTTTTTTTGTCCAAAATTCGGGTGTATGATTTTTCTCCTATTACCGACATGCATGCACCAATTACTGACAGTGTGAGGACCCAATTACTGACACCTGTACCAACTGTAAATGGTATCCCTATCTTTCGAAATAACAGAGTTAGGAACTCATTAATGTCATCTGTCGTCCAATCATAAAGTGCAAGGGGTTCAAATTCTTAAGTATTTAGGTACTAATTTGGTTTTAAAAACCTTAAATGCTTAAAATACATTTTGTTTGAGTCTTAAAATATCTTTGGTTTTAAAATGTAGAAATCAGTAAAACATCATTACAACTTATCGTCACTATCACAACAATCAATCTATCACTATCAGTCTATTTGTAGTGGGTGGTTGAAAATTCCTCATTCTCAGTGTTCTCTTCTGACTCATCTAGCGGATGCCACACTTCATGGTCGTCGTCTTCTTCGCTAGATGACGTTTGTACTACTCTTATATTTCTTTGAAACTGTTGGTTTCTTCTTTTCTCTCTCAGCTGCCTTCTAAAATTTAATCTTCTCTTTCTCTTCTTTCTTTCTAGCTCTTTCTGTCACTCATTCTTTCTTACTTTCTTCTTCTGTTGCTTTCTTATCACGTTCTATCTTTAGGTAATTTTTGTATTCAATGGAAGAGACAACACGTGGCATTAACTCCATGTTGCGAGATTTCACAGTCTTTTGATGAGGCTCTGGCCCACTGAGAGTGCGTTTGAAAGAACTTGGTACTAGTATCTTTCTAGATTTTACTGGCGTAATTGGCTGATTGTGAACGGTAGCTTCTACAACATGCTTTCGTTAACTCCTCATGAACAAGGGCTTCTGGAGTTATCAACTGATGTGGCTCAAACTGGGTGGAACTGGAAGGAACAACCGACTCGGCTTTCTTGGAGGTGCTGGAGGGCGGGAAGTTACTGAAGTTTTTGAGAGGTTCAGGTGAAACGAGTTGAATGGCATCAACCAATGAATGCTGATTGGAAAGCATATCGCTTAAAGGGCATACCGCTTTACTTGCCCCGTCTCTTTGTGCATCTTCAATGAGCTCTCCTTCGCATTCTTTTCCGATCATGAGGAGAGATGCATCTTCAATTTGACCAGTACCTCGTTGTGATTCCTTGAATAACTTCGTAGTCTCTTCACCAATGAATCTCTCCAGAATCAACAATGCTTGTTGAACTGCGCCCTTGGAAGGAGGTTTTGAACCAGTAGGGTTTGAGGTACATGCTTCTTCAGAGAACAGCATAGTGGCTCCCATGTGCCAGGGTACAATCCCACATTTTTTGAAGCCACTATTCACTATTGCTGGTGAGATTCCTCCAATGATCCAACAAGGGGCAAAAGTCTTTCTTTCTCAGCATCATGTTCATGTGTTTTAATCTCCTCCAACCTTTTAATCTCCTTAACACCAACCCAATTGGATCCCTTCCTTTTTCAAAAAGACTGGTAGAATCATTGTGTTATATGTAAAATACATAATTCATTATGCATTTGAACTAAAGTTCTCTAAAAAAAACCCCAATTACTAACACAAGTGTCAGTAATTGGGTAAAGCCGTGTTCTGGGCACCCAAATCCTAACATCATAAAAAATGTTTTATCAGTAATTTATACAGAAATTGAATAAGCATTCCTATTATCTATCATCAATATTGAAGTGATAGAAAAGAATTCAAATGTAGAAACAAAGGAGATAAGGTTATACTAGATGAAATTGTTACTCACCTCCTTAGTAAAAACGTTAACTATCCGACAGCAGAGGGGAGACGGATGATAAAACTTCATTCCTGAACCCCTCGTCATTAATGCTAACTAGGTCTTGGCGTGAATCTGTCACAAATCACTGTGGCATTGATGTGGCGCCAATTTTGAGTTTCTAAGTGTCCTGAAACGCTTATTTTTCAAGGTAGAATGAGCATGTGTCAGTAATTGGGGTAGTGTCAGCAATTGGTGCCTTTACCCTACTCTACTTCGCAGGTATCGAGGAAAGTTTTGGTGTTACGATAGGATTGATCGTTCGAGAACAGCTGGCTCAGTTGTCTTCTGCTCTTGGTGTTGACGACTTCTTCGAACGAATGTTCGAGAGTTAGGGAAACGCCGGGGTCATTTTCAACCCATTTTTCGCGCTACGGCTGCAAGTTATTTTCTGGCGTTCTTCTTTTGTTCAGAGAGGATAAGTGTGTTTGACTTGTGCACTTTTTGACAGCGTGGGATTCGCCAAATCAGCTTTAAAATGTAAGGTACGGGAATGTCAGTGGCCACACGCAGTCACACGATTTCTCCTCGTGCGGCGGCATGCACGCAATTTTGTTGCCTTGGGGCCTTATAGTGAGGAGGAGTGAGGTGCCCTATTAACCACAACCCCCGCACGCACACGTCAAAGTGTTGAGGTACAATCGCCAATTAAACAGAGCTTGTGCGAGGTAACCTGGTGATACGACCCGATTAAACGCTAACGGATGTGACGAAAGACGTTATGTGTAATTCTGAGTGATTTGAACCCCAAAATAGGTCTAGTTATTAAAAAGAACGCTATTTGATTTAAATGAACTAGAACGGGGTTGATGTATTTTGATGAGCAGAGTCAAATTTATCGTTAATTCAGACTAATTCGGGTTCAGGGCGATCTAATGAATTGAGTTTTCTGCCCATTCTACCGAAAAGAAAAGAACAGTTTGAGATTCATTATAAAATGTTTAGGCGGTCGCCAACATGTTCAGTATGTCGTCGGAAGGAGGTTGTTGAGCAGGAGGTGTTGAGGAGAGGTTGGGGGGTAAGACGACGGGCTCCTGGAGCTAAGGGTTGGCGAAATATTAGGAGGGAGCGGTAAGAGGTGCACACCCTCGTCGCAAAAGAAGCGGAAGAAACTTCGAGTGGTGGGGAGGTTTAAGGGGGTACTAAGTCATGGTGGTTGGTGGATGGGAGGGTGGTAGTGGGGGTGCGGTGTTATAAGGAGGGGGGGGGTGGAGGAGGAAAGTCCTCGTCGACTCAAAATTCCTACCTTTTCCTCCGCGGTCGGGCGGAAGGCGGTTCTTAAAGATCGTGACGTCACCGACCTCCTTTTCCTTCGCCGCTTCCTCGATCGATCCGTCGTCTTCTGAGGCGCCGAGGCCCGAGGAAAATCGCCCACTTTTCCACCGAACTCGCGGCTCGAACCTCCGCCGCGCACCACAAGCTCCCTCAATATGATTTCAATGACTTTTTCTCTCGCGTTTAGGGCGAGGGATAATTTTCCGCGTTCCTCCCGCCGCTCACCTCTCTTTTTTAACTGGTTGTTCCCGCCTGAGCTTTTTTCCCCCCATTTTTAAAAAATATTCCCATTGCGTATGAGCATAGTTATATTGTCGAGAGGGGGGGTTGGGCCGGAGGGGGGGGGGTCGTGAGTCTTTTCGGTTGTGAAGTGGGGAGGAGGTCGTTGCGCAGTTGGTTGGAGCTAGAGAGGCCACGCCCCTTTTCCCTCATTGATCTTCCCCACCAACCTAATAAAGAGAGGAGAAAGGCCCCACTTTACCCTTCGCCTTCCAAGACAACTTTTGCCTCCGCCGTCCGCGCATTTCCACCTTCACTCCCCCACCGCCGGTTGCTATACTTCCCGGGGTGCCTTTCTAACGCTACAATCCCACTCATCGCCCCCACCTCACAACAACAATAGCCTTTCTCCTTTTCCTCCTCCTCTTCCTCTTCTTCATCATCAGCTTCTTCTCCTTTATATGACCCCCGCCCCTCCCACACCACTACCCGCCAACAACCGCGACCTTCCTACTTCGTCTCCTCACAACCAACCGCCTCATCCTCCAATTTCTCATTTCTCCTCGAACCCCCCCACCCCACCCCACCACCTCAAACATTCTCTCAACGCGATCCTCCAAAATATCCTCATCTCTCATCAAATCTACTTTCACGTCCTTCTCAAACCTCCCGCCAAATTAACTCGCCTCTTCGCGTGACCTCTCGTCTTCTGTCCTTTTCTTAAGGCACCCCCCTTCCCTGTCACCCCACCCCACCCCACCAACCACTCACGCCGCACAAACGGAATAAAGTTCCTTCGTCGCGTTAATTAGTGAACAGTCACAGGAACGACTAGTACCCGCTCCACCTCCTGTCACTGTTACTTCAGCCCCTTCGACCGATCGCTCTGCCTCCTCTGGATATTCGACGTGTCACTTCCAGAACTTTTAAGAAAATTTATTTTGAACGACGAACGCGGTATTTCCCGCGGTTTAAGCTCCTTCGAAGTTCGAAAAACATGAAACCTCTCATGCCGATCACTATGGGGCCAGACGGAAATGTTCATAAATAATCAATACATTTCTACTTTCCGCTACCCGAAGGGAAGGAAAGTATAGAAATCGGCCCAAAAAAAAAATTTGGGTTTTCTTCAGATCTTTACGTTTTGAGGCCTACTGAGTCCAAAAAACCTAATTTCGGCGCGTAGTCCGTGTGTGTGTCTGTAGTTCGATTTGCGTGAGAACGGCTTATCCGATTGAGCTGGTTCTTTTTTTATTTTGTTCATTATTTTTTCTAGACCCCAAAATAAGCTTATGGACGATTTCGGCCGATGGGGTGGGGGACGAAAATGTACCAAAAACTAGGGTTTTTCGCATTTTTCTCGACAACGGCTCTAACGATGTTGATTAAACTTTCACATTGTCTTCTAACGATCAATACCTAACGTTTCTTCCCTATACATATCCACATTAAAATACGGTGAACGGAGATAAAGGCCTATAAAGCAAAAATAGGGTTTTTTACGATTTTTGCCAAAGCGGCTTCAACGAGCAGCAGGAAGCGGTAGCGCTTACAGTTCCGAAATTTATTGTGCAGCTCGTACTCATTCCAGGACCACTATTGAGCAATTGGTACACAGGGAATTGATGACACTGTGAACGCTATTTTTTTGAAGAAGACAGTAATTAATTTTGCAGAGTTATTGGGTAAACACTTTTAGAACTGGTAGTAAGCGAAACATTGGTAGTTGAAATTCCGGAATTTCTGGAGTGAGCCCTATGTATCTCATGAGCGTTTTTAAACAGTCACCCTATAGGTATTGATTTGGACTACAATACCAATTTTTTAAAAACATTCTACTAACATTCCAGTGGAGTTTATAAGAAAAAAACCGCGCTAAAAACGCTTTTCGTCGAAAATTTTGATAATTTATTGTGCTGCTCTCATCATTTTCCCACAAATGGGAATTTCACAGTATAATTGTCTTATTTAGAGCTAACAATATAAAAAAATTAATCAAAATCGTTGAAGCCGTTTTTGGGAAAAAAAATATTTGGTGTTTTGATCATCATGATAACTATGGTTCACTTTCGATGGATTTTGCTCATACCTTTATTTTGGCGTTCCATGGTAATTTTCAGGCTGGATATCAAGTTTTAATGGATTTGGTACGGTGGTTCTTCCTAAAAATCGGTTAGACACACACACGCACACACAGACCATGTTCCCAAATAGTGTTTTTCGGACTCTGAAACGTAAAGATCTGAAGAAAGCTCAAAAAAGTTTTTCAGCCGATTACATAACTTTCCTTCCTACTTTGTAGAGCCAAAGAAAGTAAAAATTACGAACTGCCAGAAGCCGTGGTCACAATCTCCTGTCTACATCAAGACTTTCTGTCGCTTCACGTATTGTGGCTGTTCTACTACTCAACCCTTGAAAATAAAATTACAATTAATTTTTGTGGTGCGACGAATCACTCTACTTTCCTCTATCCCGCTCGAATTGTAATAAAATGGAAATAGCTACGCGTGAGCGTCGTTTGGGAGTCCAAAGGTACCTGACGCTTCGGAAGTCCCCTCACTCAACATTCACGGCTCAACAGGTCGAGGAGGAGTTTCCAATTCGGGACGGGACTGGGGGTCGACAAGTTCAACGCATTGGATAGGGGGCCCACACAATGACAACCTGTTCCCCTACGCGTTTTGATCGGATACCTGTTTCGAAAGAGGAGGTGCATACTTATCATAGTGATCAAAACACCAAATTTTTTTTCACAAAAATGGCTCCAACGATTTTGATTAAATTTTTTATATATATAGCTCTCAATGAGTCAATCATACCATAAAATTTCCAATCGTGGGAAAATGACGAGAGCAGCACAATAAATTATCAAAATTTTCGACGAAAAGCGTTTTTGCCGCGGTTTTTTCCTTTTAAACCCCGCTGGAATGTTACTAGAATGTTTTAAAAAAGTCGTGTTGTAGTCCAATCCAATACCTATAGGGTGAGTGTTTAAAAATGCTCATGAGGTACATGGGGCTCACTCCAGAAATTCCTGAATTTCAACTACTGCCGTTTCGCTTACTACCAGTTCTAAAAGTGTTTACCCAATAACTCTGCAAAAGTAATTACTATCCTTCGTCAAAAAATTCTTATTTACAGCCCCATTAATTCTCTGTGTACCAATTGCTCAATAATGGTCCTGCAATGAGTACGAGCAGCACAATAAAATCTGGAACTGTAAGCGCTACCGCTTCCTGCTGCCGTAAAGCGTTGTTTGACCAAGTTCAAAGGAACTGAGTGATAAATGAATTGATTAAATAGAATTAGCCATGTACAAAGTGAATTGTTGTAGAGCTAAGGAAAGTTGTGTGTTGCAACGCACCAGATATTTTAGACTCAGTAGATCTGAAGAAAACCCAAATTTTTCTTGATACGATTACTATACTTTCCTTGCCCTTTGGGGTAGCTGAAAGTAAAAACGAACAGATTAACACAAATGCAGAATACGTCAACAGTTTTCATTTATTCTTAATACGAGCTAATTTCATAAAACCTTTACGTCAAGAAATATACATATAAACATTACTAACAGGACTATTCTCTTCCCGTTATTTTCTTGTCGAACAAAAAATTCAGAACGGCTATTTACGAACCTTGTCGCGCCAATACAAATTTTAAGGATTTTAGTCAAGGGATAGCAAATACTCCCACACGTTTCTAGAATGGGTTTTTGGTTGTTTTAGTTCCGAAGAGTATCCGTTGTAAAATGAGATGCTTCGTGAGTGGTACAGCATTGTGGTAAACGGTAATTTAATAAGAATTTATTTGTCGTTTTTAAACTACAAATTTATGAAATTTCAAATATTATTGTATCTATTTGAATATTCCACAGACAGTTAACGGATCCTTCATTTAATGATTCAGTATCCGGATGGTATTCTAGAAGAGGTTGGAGGGGTGAGAGGGAAGGGGATAGAGAGAGAAGCGGTTATGAGGAGGAGAAAGAGAGAATCAAATTTCTGAGCTAAGATCAAAAACGACGGCCATGTTTCACGCCGGCCTTAGGAGCCAAGGAATACGTTGTGCGTGATCAATGGGAGGGTTTGATTAAGCTCTGCGTCTTTCAAAGGATTGTGAGGGTTGTGTCAATTGAATGGTTTTGAATGCCAAGATAGGAGGAGGGGCGGAAAGGGGTCTTTCTATTAGTAATGTCCGCTAGCGAGGGGAAATGGAGGAAGAAATCCGGAAGTGCTCGGGGCCATCAAGACATTGAGAGACGGAGCTACGCAATTCTAATTTTAGATTAGACCAGTACGGTCGAGAGAAAGGACAGGTCTGAATGTTTGCTCAGACGCTGCAACACCCGCTCGTTATACTGTTTCTGATTATAGATTGTGGTTGATTAGTGCGTACGAGTAGCGACACACAACTTTCCGACGATCTGCCATTTATACGAGAAGTGTATTCCCGTTCTGCACACTTCTTCGGAATCATGTACACGTTCACAATTCACAGAAATAGAGGTTGAATAAAAAATGTGCGTATAGTAAACATGCGCTATTTAAGACTCTTTTTGATTACAATCTACGTCAGAGGTTTATTATTGACCGCGAGAATAGAGAGGCGTCCGGAGTTTACTATGGGCGGATGAACACGATGAGCGACTAAGAGTGCACAAGAGAGAGGACTGTAGTGTTACGCTTGTGAACGAATACAGAGTCCACGCGACATAGTGGGGTCGCTGGATAGGTGAACTGGGTTAGGGTCGAGAGCTGACAGTCGACTGTCATTGTCCACGAGTGTCTGGGCAAGAGCTGAGACGAGGGACGATGGAAAGGGGTTAGGGAAACCATTTGAGGGAAAATTGGCTGTCGGCTCGGGTCATCAAATTGTGTTGGCAGTTCTTGAAACGTCAAAGAGTTGACAATGTTGATCCAAACGTTCGTGGAGAGCAGGCAATCAGTGAGTTTGAGCAGTTTTGGCAATAAGAAAAAAAAACCTTCATCTGTAGGCCATATCTCTGTTCAACGAACTACCGCAGGTATATGAAGTACGACAAATCAGGTATTGATTAGTTTTTTAAGTTTTTTTAGCTGGCATTGCCTACACAGTATTTCTTCAGGGTGGCGCCACTAGTCACCCGACTTCCTCACCCTCTTCTGAGAGAGCACGGCCCGAACGAATCCTTCCACGGCCTCCCACCTCGACTCGTTCTCCAACGTCCTACTGACGACTGTGAACGGCAGGAGCTCTCACGGGAAGGGAGCAGGGTTTGGCTCGCCTGGGACCTGCAGAAGGGATTTTCTCTTTTTTTCTCATTCTACTCCTCAAGTTTCTGTGCTCCATCAAGAACTAGGTGGTAAACAAAAATTTACCTCACCATGCGTCCTTTCCACACAGGGATGGACTTGCGAGATGATAGTGGCTGTCCACCTCCCTCGGGTTTCTGTCTCCCATCGACTCTGCCATGCCAGGAGCGTTCCTCTCTTTTGGTTTATCATTCATTATGAATAATAACCCTATGTTTTCGATCACGAAAAATTTTTTACAACCCCCGCCTCAAAATTTGATACTTTACGTTTCAAGACATGGAGATTCCAAATTTGCAATGTCCGTCCACCATCCGGGCCATTTTGTGCCTTTAACGTGGTATAAAAAATTCGTTCTTTCTCACAAAAATCCCATTTGGTATCCAGTTGTGCCTGCCATCTCGGCAATCCGATCGGACGAAGCCCATGATTGTTATGGGCAAAACACTGTAAAAAAAATTAACGAAACGCAGTACAACGCGGGAACTACAGCGGAAGTCAACGTTTCGTCGTTAGTACTCCCTCCCACCCCGCCCGTCTCATTAAAAAACCACCCGTGCTCGCTCGCAACAGGTTCGCTCGAAGCGCCCCCATTCCATTTTCCCCGACCCGACGACGGGGCAAAATCATCAGACGTTTTGTTTCCGTAGTTCCATTGTAGTCAGGTCATGTTTCGTATGGTTTACTAGTTTTCGATGCTGAATCGAATGGGATGGGGGAGTAGTAATACTAGGTCAAGCTGTTCATGAGAATAATAAACCATTGTGTAATAATTTGCAGGGTTTTTACCCTTGTAGTCATACCCTGGTCCTTCTCAGGCATAGTCTTATCAGGAACGATGGGTGTGACGCCAACCACCACCATGATGGCTGGCTCTGAGACCGTGTGGTGGGAGCAGGCCGCATGCAGCCTGTATAATTGTAAATATTGTGTTGGCAACGACAATTATGTTGATTCAAATGGCACTGGAAGAGTGATTGCCACTAGCGCGCTCTGGCGAATTTCGCTTTCTTTTTTTTCAAATGTACCTGCTGTCGAAGTGCGTTCCAGGATAGTTTTGCTCTCATTTACAAAAAGGACATAACCAAATTTTAGTTTTTTTGGTGCTCGCATCAATAGTCTCCACACGGGTCAATGCGGATGGCAGGATTCGTGCGGCGATTGTTGGTTACGGAAATACGACTTGACCGTGGGCCCAGGGAACGAGGCAGCGCAGACGCCAGTTTGGTGAGTCAATCCTTCTTCCAATGTGCCAATTTAGGCATTAACTGCTTTTGATTTCGACCCCCTTTAAAATCATACTGCAAATACCCTCGACGAATAAAATCACTCAAGACTTAAATCAAAACCAAACACAGCCTCTACCGATGACGTCGTGGTTCGGTGACTTGAACGCCGAAGAATGAACCTTAAAATTAATTGAAACAGATAGTATGACTTAACGGCCAGACTATGATGTCTTTACATCGAAAACACAACACTCGCTCACGGTATCACACGTGCCAGGGAAGACGGACCCAACAAATAGGTACATTTGTTTTTAGAGTCTGCTCAAAGTTCGATTTTAGCGGAGAGAAATGCCATCCTCATGGTTTTTCAAACTATAGCATTTTCCGACGCTGTCCTCTTCAGGCAAATGAGTTGAACGCCGGACGTGTTGGGGAGAGTAGGTATTTTCGCTTTCATTTTCTGTCCAAGTAAAGCTTTAAATTGGATTTCAGGACCACCTCAACTTCTACTTCAGTTCTTTCAACTTCTCTGAATGGTAACGAAATGTCTTCAGTCGTGCGGTACCTCATCATCGGGCGGTACGATACTCATGGAATGCTCCGTCTCAAAGGTGGACCGATTAGCGCACTCATGGAATTGGCGATAAGATGTTTTGTCTCCACAATGGGAGTCAAGCGGTACACGATAACCAAAACGATTCAAGTGGAAATACCAGTGTCATCGACGATTTTTGTCAATGCCGCGTATTTCTCGTCGTTTTCCCACGAATTACAATTTTATATCAGCGTCCAGTTGTTTCAGACGCTTTCAAAAAGCCTTTTGAGCAGGAATAAATATTTGGTGTTTTGATCACTGTAATGGATGATTCGTTTCCTCATAACCTCATTTCGGCGCCGCGTGTTAATTAGCAGACTGGACAGGTAATTGGTGTCAATCTGATTGTGACATTCTCTCTAATAGTGTTCACAGACACGCAGCATCCGAAACTTTGTTTTGCGGATAAATCAGGGGATTACTTAGCATTACCTCCTACTCCGTATGATGAATAATAAACATAAAAATTACGCTCATGCACGCTGTAAGTATACTCGGCTGGATTCTGATTATATGATTTTCTCAGAGCGCAGGATGAAGAGTAAAGCTCACTCTACACTGGCTTACTCCAAATATATTGAGGAGGTTCAGATATCTCTCAAAGACAACATTAAGAAATTCTGGAATTATGTTAATTACGCGAAGGGCACCTCTTCAATGCCGTTCGTCCTCCATCTGGGTGCCGCTACTGCAGATACGACTCAGGATATTGCCAACTTATTCAAGGACCATTTTTCTGCTATAGTGCGACCTGTCTGTGGTGGGGTGCCGCCCCCATCCCAATATTCGTTTTCTTTGAGCTCTGTCGGCATCACCACGGATATGGTTAGGGCTGAACTTCGTTCGCTGGATCCATCCAAGGGAATGGGCCCTGACAGTGTGCCTCCCTCTCTTCTAAGGGAATGTGCTGATACGCTAGCTAAACCAGTCTCCTCTTTGTTTATGAGATCACTGGATTTGGGTGTGGTTCCCGACTGCTGGAAGTGCTCGTATGTGACTCCTGTTCCGAAAAGTGACGACAGAGCTAGAAGAGAAAACTATCGTCCAATTTGTTCTCTGAGCACATTACCTAAAATGTTGGAAAGAATTATGGTGAATTTGCTGCGACCCCATCTATCGTTGCACCAACACGGGTTTATGTCTGGCAGGTCTTGTGCAACAAATCTGTTGACATTTCAACATATTGTCATGGAAGCGTTTGTTGATGGTGTCCAGGTAGACAGTATTTATACGGACTTTGCTAAGGCCTTCGACAGGGTCTCCCATGCGATTCTTCTTGAAAAGCTGGAGGCTTTTGGTTTTTTTGGGTCGTTACTTGCATGGCTGAGGAGTTATTTGCTGGGTCGTGTCTGGTTGTCAGGCTGAAGCCCGTGGTCTCTGATTCGTTCATTGCCTCATCAGGTGTGCCACATTTGGGCCCTTTACTATCTCTCATCTTCATTGATGACGTGAGTAAACTGTTTGAGGGGGACTGTGAAACATCTGTTATTCGCTGATGATTTGAAGATTAATTTGAAAGTGGTCTCAATGAGCGATTGTTTGGTTCTTCAGAATGCTCTTACAGCCTTGCACGGATGGTGTTTGAAGATTGAGCTTGGACTGAATATTGTTAAGTGCTCAGTGGTCACTTTCCGTCGAGGTGTATCCAGCCTACAGCATGACTACTCGATAGGAGGGGCGCTGCTCCAGCGTAAAACCCTGGTACAGGATCTCGGCTGTTGATCTGTTCAGAGTTTACGTTTTCGGACCATATTGGTGAAATATGCTCGAGAGCAATGAGAAAACTGGGCTTTCTCAAAAGGAATACGAGGGATTTCAAGGATCCAAACGCCCTTAAGCTGCTATTCACCTCCGTTGTCCGTACACCTCTCGAGTTTTCCTCCCCTGTGTGGTCGCCGTGGTATACCAGTGCCAAGAATACCTTGGAGCGTGTTCAGCGCCACTTCCTGCACTATGTGTCCTATAAGAGAGGCGATAGGTGGGAGGACTTTTCCTACGCAGTGGCGCTCAGGAGAGAAGGCATGTCCTCTTTGGAGAGTCGGCGACGTGAGGCGGACATGCTTCTCCTGCATGGGTTGACAGCGGGTCGACTGGATTGTCCGTATCTGCTTTCCAAGTTGAACTTCTACGCCCCTCCATACGCTACCAGACTCCATCAGCCTTTTTATGTCTATACCTCTTCGACCAACTATCCCCGCAATAATCCCATGGTGCGCTTCCAGGATGACTTCAACAGGTTGTCACACGGTGTTTCGGAGGACCAACTGTTGTTGTCGAAAGACTCTTTTAGGTCCAAAATTCGACGGCTATTGTGATTTTCATTAATTGGCTCGGGATTGCTGCTGATTGTTTTGTGCTATTTATTGTGGTTTATATTGTCCTACTTTTATTAATCTTTGTTTCTTTGTGTTTGTTAAATTGGGCACTGCCCGTATATGTTATAAATAAATAAACATCTCCCAGAAATAACCGCGGCTTTCAATTTGGCGAAAGTCTTGATATGTGTAATGATCGGCTGGGTATTGCCTGCTCTAAGGCCGAGTGGGTAAAGAATTCCCATCCCGGGGAAATACAGCCCTCGTACACGTTTTGAGCTTGCACTAAACACCGTCTTTAATGAAACGTGAAAGCATATCCATCTTGCTAGATGAACGAATGAAATGGCCATCCGCCCGCCAGTCTAAAGAGGCACAGTCAATATTTTTGCAGCACTGCGTACGAAGTAGGCTCGTACTTGAAGCGTTACCCCTCACCGTCTACGTTTCAACAATTCGCAGGGAATAGTCGACTCTCATAAAAAATCTTCGGAATGCTATTGACGAGTTTGTTGAACTCCTATTGGGATTAAGCGCTCCCACGTCCTTTCCTCCTAATTGATATCCAACTTCCACAGAGTCGACGCGATGAAAACCAGGACAAAGAGGGTTGCGAATATCTAAGAGCGAGTATCGGCGATATTTCATGAAGGAGTCGAGGGAATTGCGAGTCGAAAGGATAGGAAACCTCGGCGGCAGTAGGCTTTCATGGTCCTGTCCTAGCCATACGTAAGAGCGAGTTATTAGGCGAAGTTGGGCTACCCCTGCCAAACAAAACCTATTAGTAACAAAAACAAGTAGAGCCCAGGGGCGGGAGGCTGCACATCAGTTTCTGGCAGCATTTCACCCTCGGAGTCAAGTATACTTTCTCTTCGAGCGAGTTAAGTTGGCTTAGAGCCCCGGCGCTAACTAAAGGGGCTCTTACCACACCCCTTTGTCCAACTCGAGTCTACTCTCCAGCACTTCGTCTCTCCTCTTGTTTCAGAAATTAGTTCGTAACTTCTGGAGTTCTGGAGGAAGTTTGCCGCCGCCGACACTACCCTTCCACCTTCTCCACATTCCCTGCACACCCTTCTTATCGCAGTCACCTCACGATGCACTGCTACCCTTTCGCTCACTCTGCTCCGGACAGTTTCTCCGTTGAAATCCCCAAAGAAGTCCGGATCAACAGACTCGGAGTATTTCAATTTGCAGCGTCGCCAAAGAACGAGACGTTTCACAACGTACCGACGGTATTCTTTGTCACATTACGTCGAACATCGCACCACAATGTAGATGATGGGTCCTGGTTGACCATAACATATCGCAACATCTTGTACGAAGCATTAAACCCCTTTTTACTGCTCCACACACGTACCGCAGCTACTGATATCACTTTTCTAACTAATCTATTTTTCACTCAACTCTTGTGAAGAATGTTATGCATCCAAATTGTAGGGGAGAGGTGGTATACATGATTCCCCATTTAAAACTAGCGCAAAACCGTGTTTAAAGGTGTTCTGTTGGGTAAATTGGGACGCCGCCATGATGGCTAGAATAATAAAAAATAAATATATATAAATAGAAAAACTTCTGGTAAGTGTGCTTTATAATATTTTGTTAGCGTTTATGAAATATTGTGTCTATTTCGCTGTATAAATTCAGCTATTTCCGATTCAATCGTTTTTACCTTGTTGATGTGTTTTTTCCATTTAAAAAAAGTTGCTGGTTCGGGATAGTTGATCCCTTCTGCTAGGGGGATGCTTGATCCCGGAATCAACTATCCCACCTATAATTCTTTTGTTTGTTTTCACCTACAATACGAAGTAATTCTTCCGTGCTTTTATATGCCGCGGAAGTATGTACCGAAGCAAGGGGCCATGAAACGGGTACGATCCGGAGGCCTTGAAAAATGCGGTCCAAGCAGTAGCAGTAGCAGTAGGAGCTGGGTACAAAACCGTCGCAAGAGAATTTAAAATTAATGTCATGACACTTAAAGGGCTATGCCGTCGGGACTGTTCATGTTCAACCTGGTTTCACCAATCGACAAATTTTCTCCATACCTGTCGAGGATGAACTGGGAGCGTATCTTGTTCATAAGTCCAAAATGTATTATGGACTTACCGTTGTACAATTGCGTAAGGTAGCTTACCAATTCGCTGTAGCAAATAAGTTAAAATACCCTGCTTGATGGAATCACTCGCAACAGGCGGGTCGCGATTGGTATCAAGGATTTTTGGAATGACAGCAAACTCTATCCTTGAGAACGCCAGAACCTACCAGCTTAGCGCGAGCGACAGCGTTCAACCGGAACACCGTGACAGAATTTTTTGCTCCTCCACTTGAGCCCCTACAAAGCAGCAGGGTGAGTGAACGTGGTTTCCCTTCCTCGCTTGGAGGATCAGTGCCGATGCATTTTTCGCCACAGGACATCATGCCCTACCCCAAGGCAGGTCCACTCTCGCAGTCTTCACGTGGGAGAAAGCGAGGACGTACTCGCATACTAACTGATACTCCGGAAAAAGCAGCTATCGAAGAACATTCAAATAAAAAGTTAGCGAAGACAGAAAGGAAGAGAAAGATTAAAGAAAATAGGCCTACCGAGAAAACAGTGAGACAAATTTTTCCACAAAAAAAAACTGACGACGGCACCTCATCTGATTCTCATGATTGTCCTCAACTACCATCATCATCAGGGGAGAAGAAGATATTAAAGAAATTGGGTTATGTCCGCCAGTAGGCAAATTACTAAAGTTAACGTACCTGTTAGGTGAGTCCGTCTCCTCTGGCTTGTGAGTTACTGTGGGCAAGCGCTTTCGATGTAAAGACATCATCGTCTGGCCGTTAAGTCACAGTAACCCACAAGCCAGAGGAGACGGACTCACCTAACAGGTACGTTAACTTTAGTAATTTGCCTACTGGCGGACATAACCCAATTTCTTTAATACCTAACACAGCCAGTCCGGCTAAGGTACTACTAACAAGACTGACCAACAAGACCTCTCCCCGCCCCTTCCCCGACGCTCCATCACCCCTTTCACCTTTCTCTTTGTATATAAAGACCACGACCAACTGACTGGCTCCAGTACTGACTTAACGGCCAGACGATGATGTCTTTACATCGAAAGCGCTTGCCCACAGTAACTCACAAGCCAGAGGAGACGGCATCACCTAACAGGTACGTTAACTTTAGTTGGGAGAAGAAGAGTTAGGCAGTGATAGCGATGGTCAAAGAGCTTTTGAGCCCATCAGAAAAGAAGTAGGGGAATTTGTAGCTGCAATTTACATTGGTTTGTCATACCCAGGAAAAATTACAAAAATACATGCAAACGGGGCTACAATAAAAGCAATGGAAAAAAGTGGACGGCTTTGGAAGTGGCCAGCAAGGGAAGACGAAATATTTTATGTACGGGGTGACATTTTGGGACACTTACCGGAGCCGACGAAATTCTCAAAAACACGTGAGATCTATTCCGTGCCACTTCTCGAATAATTTTCATTTTTGTCTGTTTTCAATTTGTTATGTTCTTCTCGTTTTGTACCTGCTCTACCTTTCGAATTGTTAATTACAACTTATTAATAGTATGCCTCAGTTAATTTAATTTCCATTTTTAGGTAGGCCTACGACTGAAACTTTGGCGGGTGGGATGGTTGATTCTCCGGGATCATACAACCCACTCACCGGGATCAAGTATCCCCATAGGAGTTAGTTGATCCTTGCGTCGGACTTTAAAAAAAACCCTTTTTGTCGTTTTTGTTCAATAAATAGGAAGGTCTGTATTGGTGCATAATCGGTAGTATGGAACGGGGATACATGTGTAATTTAAAAAAAATCAGATTTATTAAAATGTTTCGAATTACTAAAAGAAAACCAAAGCAGAGATCAAGTATACCACCTCTCCCCTAATAATGCCTAGGAATATCAGCCACAAAACCGTTCATGTTCGGCGTTTCTGAATTTATCGGGCAGCCCACACTGATTTGTGCAGAATGTAGCAGTAAAAGGAATCAATCATGGTCGAAATAAACCACCGCGACGACAAGTTACATCAATCTTCGCAACGAGATAGAAAAGGAGAGAGCAAAATCACACAGAATCGCACATGTCCGTTTGTTTGTGGAGAATGATACGGAATTCTCGGTACAAGGAGTTGACTAAGGACGCAAAACGGAATTCGTACGAAGGAAGAACGTGGTAGTTTCAGAAATGGGTCGATTGGCACAGTTTCCGGCCGCTTTGAGTCCTAACACATTGGGAACCTCCCAACCTCAAGGCTACGGCTCCTTTACAAGTACAGCCCTCTTAATGATTTTTGGTTTGACCCAAACATATCTAATTTATTTCAGTTCGCATTTTACTATTTTTGGGAAGCTTTGCATCTGTCTTTCTAAAACGAAACGATAAAGAGAGTGGAACAAATTAATCATGATGGAATTTTCTGGGTTGTTCCAAATTATAACCAATTGTATAACGTTCATTTTCAACGCGTGGGTTGTATCTCCGCCTCTGTGTGCTGTAAATGTGTTGGAGAATAAAAATCGATTATTGTCGAAATGTTCGATATTGTGCTGCTCTCCACAAATGGCAATGTTAATCACAACTCAGGAACCGTTTCAGAGATAAACAAAAGTTGCTGTTTTGATTGCTCCTGTAACTGTAGTTAGCGTCGGATCGATTTCAATCATAGCCATCACTGTGCCGAGCGGACTAAACACTTTGAAATTCGACCAGTTTCACAAGTGGTGAGTCGCCCGGCAACCGGTACCTGTAACATTCTATTCGCCCCGTGGGAGTTCAACTGACGAAGTTTTATCGCTTCGGTGAATTAGGTGGTGCCACCGTTTCACGTAAGGCCGCGTCATACTCCCGAGATCGCCCAATTGTACGACAATTCGTTGTAGTGAACGTCGAGTTGGTATTCCAGCCCTCGAGTCCGGCTGTCGTCCGGTTTGTTGGTGATTTGAGGGCTGAAGCTGTTGAAACGATTAGGCGGCGAAACCCTTTGATTCCACGGCCCTGGACGGTGGAGAAGGTCGTCTGTTCTCACGCTGACGATGCGTCGCTGGCCGCGGGTCAGGATCGGGTCATAGCGAAGGGTTCCCCTGTTTTAATTAGGAATAACACCTGGACAACTAGTCCCCCGGGCGATCCCCTCAACATCACCCAACTCAACTCTGAAACTGCCCCTGGAAATCATCTGCCGACTCAAGTGACATTTATTTAGACAATAAATGTTAACACAACTCTACTGCGTCAGTGTCTGACACAATAAGCGATGGACGCAAACAACAAGAATTAATCCTCGTCGTACGGACTGCGTTAGGTTTAGTTGCTCAGACGCATCACGATCTTTTGTTCATCATTTCCTACAAATTTATTGACGTTTTCTTCTCACATTGCGCTTTTAGAGAAAAAACAGTGCACGCTCCTCGTTCGTACTTCGTAACGGACCTCTGGAGGATCTGACAAACCAACCTGGTGGTCGTCGAGTGCTGGCGAGAGCTGATCCTCAGTCTGAATTAGCACAAGGCCTTCCGAATATGTACGTGCAAGTTCAGGCGTATTATTGAGCCAATTTAGATATCTGGTTCGAAATGTACCACCACCTGACTCAACCCCGCGTTCGTTCGGATATTTTCATCGCTCTAGCTATTAATCCAATTTATTTTTACTTACCTTGGCCCGACGTGGTAAGAAGGAAAGTTACGTAATCGATTCAACACAACATTTTGAGTTCCCTTCAGATCTTCAAGTATCAAAAACTTGTGAGTCCAGAAAACAACAATTCAGAACGGTCCGTCTGTGTGCGTGAACGCTATAGAGAGAGAAAGACTGATTCAAATCGGCTCAAATTTATGAAGGATGAAAAAACGTGTTCGTGGGACAGGAAATGAACCCTCTCAGAAGCTGTGGCCATGCTAGGACGAATCTTCCACCGCTGTGACTCTTGAAGGGCCCAGGGCCCAGGGTCTCCTTTCCTCCTGGGGCCCCAGCCTCGAGCAGTTGTAAAGTTGTAATACCCCATGGGTGTACACGGTCCTACCAGAGCTTACCCATCCACTGCCCACCTGGAGGGTACTGCCATCGGTGCTCACCCGCTTCCTCATTTCAGTTTTCCTTTGTTCGTGCGCCTAAGAGAAGCGGTTCACAACAACAAACACCTCCAACCTTTTGAGGAAGAGATGACTCACAAAAGGTTCCCGTCTTTTCTCGTCCGTTCTCTCGCCTGCCTATTTTTTCTCGCCTCAGCTCAGTCACCACTTCTCTCGCCTCTTTTGCCCTGGAAGCAACCTGCTCTCCTCCATTTTCCATAGGCATTTCGGTATACTACCTCCTTTCCTCCTGCCATCGGAGAACTTCTTTTCAAGAGCCACCATCTCCTCCTACAAGACGCCAGTACCTTCTTTTCCGCAAGTTGCGAACATTAAATTGCCTTTTATTTCATTTTTTTATTACATTTCGAAAAGAGCCCTAATTTATTTTATTAAGTTTCTTTTTGTTTTTTTGTACATACATCTTTTTCTTTTAACCATAGGTAATTGGTTACTACCAGAGCACCCCACCTATTGTGCAAACTGTTGGAGCGTCACTCTGCTGCCTTCAACTGCTCCTCCAATAAGCCGCCACCTGACTTAGTGGCGTTCATGTGTTTAAGCGTCTTCGCTTGTTCGTTCGTTCTGCTCCGCTCTATAATATGTCGTTTATGTTTGTTCTCTTAATATAATTTCGTTTCCGATCCGTTTTTATCCATTTCGCCTACTGCGTTTAAGCTTCTGCTTAAAACAAACATCCTTTTTTTCCTTTTTTTTAACCGTTTTGCCCTTTAAGTTGCGATTTATCCCCTGTGTGCAGCAGACTGAGCCGCTGTGTGGAAACACAAAACTTATGGTTTGCAACTTACTGATTGAGCCTCTCCTGTTTCAGCTGGGTTTCAAGTTCAGTATTTTCTTCCGCCTCGCTATAATATTGTTGGATGAAGTTGAGGAAATCCCTGTTCATTAACCCCTTGTCCCATTATTGTCTTGATTGACGATCCGACCATTTAAGTTACTTCGATTGAATATTGAAAAGGAGTCCGATTCATTCGTTTTCATCAATTCATTTCTATCTTTTCGACTAAACTCAAAGTGGGTCTCATTATGTTCTTAATTTCATTTCAAGAAGAGTTATTTGTTTATTTATAATCAGAGGTGAGTTTAACGGGATTAATTATATTGGGCCCAGACACTAACTACGAAAGTAGAAAACCCCTAACATATCACAAAGTTGATAATTAAAATAGGCGACTAAAAGGGTGTGAGCAGAATGGAAGGAGGTCATGCACCTCCTGGGAAATCTGTTGGAAGTGAAGGAAAACAATGTAAGGGAAGTATTTATGTCTTAAATAGTCTGTTGATTGTCGATTCCAAGTATTTTTTGTATAGGATGGTCTGTAAATCCGTTAGTTGGTTGTTTTCGCTTGTGTAGCGTCATGAGTGGTGTAAATATAGTGTCACATTTTGTGTTGTTTTGTTCATTTATGATGTGTCCATTGAATTTTTTATTGTTTACAGACTTCCATGTTTTCTAATATGTTCAGTTTTCGTCCTTTGTATTGTTTATGTAGTAATATGCGCCATATCCTGTATTTTGGTAGGCTCGTGTCCACTTGTCTCGAGGTGGTTAGCAAAATATGAGGCGTATTTTTCGTCCTGATGTCCCATGTACACGTTTTTACACGTACTAGTTATTTTATATACCCCACTTTGGTCGAGTGAGTCTGTTTTTTCAGTCTTTTCAGTTAGTTTGGTTCTAAGTGTGTTGTCTGTACGCCTTCCTTCTGGAAGATGTTAGTTACTCTGCGTATTTTTGGTCCCGTGTACGTGAATGTGCATGGTCTTGTTGATGTCTGTGTATTTTGTGTTTTGAATTGTCTTTATTGGAGTTAAGAGTTACATTCTGTTCTTTGTCCATGTCATACTGGATGTATGGTGGATATTGTTCAAGTCCTCTCACATCTCGTCATGTTGTCACAGCTTAAAATGCAGATAATATCATCTACATATCTGATGTTGTGTTTTGTCATTGGAGTCTGGATGATCGTTTCTTCGAAATGCTGTGGAAATATTTTGGTCAATTTACAAATCTGCAATGTCTGTCCGCCGTCCGGGCCGTTTTGTGCCTTAACGTGGTCTAAAAAATTCGTTCTTTCCCACAAAAATCCCATTTGCTATCTAGTTGTGCCCGCCATCTGGGCAATCCGATCGGACGAAGCCCATGATTGTTATGGGCAAAAAACTGTTAAAGAAATTAACGAAACGCAGTACAACGCGGGAACTACAGCGGAAGTCAACGTTTCGTTGTTTGAAGTCCCTCCCTCCCCACCCGTCTCATTAAACAACCACCCGCACTCGCTTGCCTCCCAACGACGCCGCCGCTCAACTCCCATTTCGACTCACAACGGGTTCGCTTGACCCGACGATGGGGCAAAATCATCAGACGTTTCGTTTCCGTAGTTCCATTGTAGTCAGGTCAAGTTTCGTATGGTTTACTAGTATTCGATACTGAATCGAATGGGATGAGGGAGCAGTAATACTTGGTCAAGCTGTTCATGAGAATAATAAACCATTGTGTAATAATTTGCAGAGTTTTTCCAATAAATCTGCAACAAAAATTATTCTCTTTTCCTTTTTTGGTTTATTATTTATTCTGAACAATAACTCTATGTTTTCGGTCACGAAAAATTTTTACAACCCCCCCTCAAAATTTGATACTTTACGTTTCAAGACATGGGGATTCCAAATCTGCAATGTCCGTCACCCGTCCCCCATCCGTCGTCCGGGCCGCTTTGTGCCTTTAACGTGGTCTAAAAAATTCGTTCTTTCGCACAAATATCCCATTTGGTATCTAGTTGGTCCCGCCATCTCGGCAATCCGATCGGACGAAGCCCATGGTTGTTATGGGCAAAAAATGGTTGAAAAAATTAACGAAACGCAGTATAATCGCAAATAAGTCGTGTTTCGTATCGTTTTCAAGGTCCGCTCGACTCGCAGCGCCCTTTGGACTCGCAACGTCCTGCCAATTGCCGAGCGAGGGTTCGCTGGAAGCCCTCGTCCCGCACCTCCATCGGATCAGACGTTTACGGGCGCCTGGCGCCGGGAATATTTATTTTCCGTAGTTCCATTGTAGTCAGGTCATGTTTCGTATGGTTTACTAGTATTCGATGCTGAATCGAATGGGATGAGGGAGCAGTAATACTAGGTCAAGCTGTTCATGAGAATAATAAACCATTGTGTAATAATTTGCAGGGTTTTTCAAGTGGGGCCATCAATGAATTAACATGACCCTTGGCGCTTTGCTGAAAATGAAACAGCAACAGACGACTGCAACCAACATATCCCTTCTTCCGTGTTTATTTGCCAGTGTCCGCCTTGCCTCGATTAGACGTTGCAGCATTGATGGGACTTTCCAACCCCGTACCTAATTATTGTGGGCAACGTCGCTCGGTGGCGAAAAGAATAGCGTTTTTGTGGCCTGTTGTTAACTGCAACGTGTGATCCGTTCTGTTGGCGTCGTAGGTCCATGTTTTAATAACTAAATCTTCCATATTTCTCCGGAATATTTCGTCTTGTTCGCCTTCAACCACCCAAGATCGTGTAGTAAAACGATCACGCCATGCTTTTGGTCTGAAAAATTTTTGTACAACCCCCCCCCCCCCCCCTCCCACAAAATTGGATTCTTGACGTTTCAAGACATCAGGATTCCAAAGCAATGCCCGTCCGCCGTCCGCGCCGTTTTATGCATTTACTCAGCAATCCGATCGGACGAAGCTCATTGTTGTTATAAGGGAAAAATGGTTAAAAAAATTAACAAAAATCCAACTTTCACAGTTTTATCGCAAATACGCCGTGCCCAGTATCGCTTTCTTGGTACTTTTAGATGCTGGGTCGAATGGAAAAATTCTCATAGGTGTAGGACTGCGTCTAGACCAACAATAGTGAAATCACAGTAATTATAGTGGGCCAAAGTTCACTAATTGAAAAAACTCGCGGGTCAATAGGTACTGTGAAAGTAATCGTTTCATCATTTCTACTCCCTCCCTCCCGTCTCATTAAAACCGGGTGGTTCGCCACGTCGTGCCAGTTAGTTTTAGTCGTTTCGTTGCAGTCAGGTCATGTTTCACATAGTTTACTGGTTTGTTTTTTTGTTTTTTTTTTTACTGAATCTAATGGGATGGGTCTTGGAGGTGTGAGACAACGTCACGCTGTGCAAGAGAATAATAAACCTAGCATTATTTCCTTCATCTATGATTTTTTTTTTTTTTTGTTGTTGTTGAAGGGTTAGATTTCGTTTTGCGAAACTTACACTGTCACGTAGAGAACGACCCATGAGCTTGCTGGTAGAGGCTCCTATGTCGGTGTCTCTGTAGGGAGTAAGTAAGGTGAAGGGGGTCTCGCCACTGTCTATCAGGTACATACATTATCCAAAGTTTTTACCCGATGATTCCAAGATGGTACACGTGATCCTTCTCAAATGAGCCATTGTTGGACGCACGAGTGGAGGAGGTAGAGTTGGAATAAAACAAATAAATGTTGAACATGCGAGTGGAATGTATTAACACTTCGTATGATATAAAAGTGATATGAGTGTGACAGAGTATTTTCACGACACAAGGGGTAGATAAATGAAGTGGTCCCGGTAGTGACTGAGGTAAGATAGTAGTGAGAGTGGGGAGCAACGGAGAGACCAGTGATGTTTTGGGGTTGAGCCTGGGAAAATCAAATAGTTGGGGAAGAAGTAAATCGAGTGGTGGGAAGTAGATATTTTGTCAAGTTTCAGCTTAAGAAATAACTGAACGGGCAGGCGGTTCTGACAGCTTCAGACAAAAGGCTTCAGGTCAGAAAGAGCTGGGGCTCGATGTTAGGGGAAGGTCTGAAACAACGACTTCCCGTTGGGGCGCAAATGCAGAAGATTTCAACTAATTCAGCCTGTTGACAGTCTCATGATTACCTCGAGCACCGATTGCTCATTATCGATCGTGGAACTCGTAGGAGCGACCAAATAAATTCCAGAAACACGAACGGCATTACATTCCTTGTAAAACCCGAAGTTTAGTTTTATCGTGTTCAAATAAATGCGCAGCTCTTGAGCAGCTTGATTGGGCCCTATTCTGTTCACCACCTCATGTTTCTATCAATATTGTCGCCTATGAACAGTTTATGTGTTGATCGACCCGAACAGAAGCTCAGGAGTTAACGAACGATGTAACTCGTAAGAGCTAACAGCATTAAACAAGGGCGAGCACCATTCTGCTCAAACTCACGAGGCGTAGTATTTTAGTTTTTGGCACTTGTACGTTTTTGTAACATTTTCTACTCCATACTATTCATTAAAAACGCGTTATAGGTAGATATGTCTGTTGAGTTTGGGTTGGTTGAGAGTAACGGTCCAAAGTCGACCGTGGCACGCGGGGAAGTCGTAAAAACCGCTCGTCACGAGATCTGCAGGTTGGACTTGGGTGGCAGCTTCCGTAACGAGTTGGCGTCCCTACCGTTTGAGTCACATCAATTCGAAATCAGAACCCATCGGCCAGTTTCCCCATCTTGAATTCCGCGTCCGGAAACTGGGCCCCAGCGGGACGCGAAAGGCCGTCAATTGCGCCTTCTAGCGAACTGACTGTCACCGGCTCTCGAGGCTTAGTGTCTGACCCCTCGACGAATCCTACGAATTATTTGTCGAGCGCTCCAACTTTCCTGCGTTTTACGGCCGACAGGGATTTGACAGGAGACACAGGCGTTTCTAAGTGGAATCCTCACCTCTAGCAATGAGACTTTCACCGGGGAACTGCGACCCGTTCCCCCATTTCAGCCCTTTCGACGCCGATCAGAAACAGCTCTTCGTTGATCAACATAAAACACAACTTCGTTCCTTCCTCCCGAATGCACTGCAAACTGCAATTTAGAACCTTTTTTTGTAGCCGGGCCAATTGAACAAATATTTGGTGCCGCGCATCACTCAACCTTCTTCAGCTCGACATGGGTGTTACAGTGTGGGTTCTTAGGTCTATTGAAATGGTGCGGCCACTTCCTTGAATGATTTTTGACGTATTCCAACAAGGACCGTTCAGTCAGATAGCCCCTACAAAATCCTTTGCTGGAATGGAATGACCCAACGTGTAGCAAGTGCGCCGCCTCTCAGGCGGTATCGCGCTAGGTGAGTCGGGAAGCAGAACGATAGAAACCGAATACAATTCGAACAAGGAGTTTTATTCGTGAATAACTTTCGGGGATGTGTTACCACCACAAACTGGGAACTGGGTGGGAGTGAACGCGAGTGCGGGCGACGAGGGAACCGCTCAGTTACAACTGACGGCAGCGAAGTTTCGAGTGATTCGGGGCATTTGAGGTCCTCCGCTGAATGGAAGGGTTTGGTTCGTCCAGGTACAATACGTCAAACCAATGTACTCCGAACTTGGGAACTTCAAGAAGACACACGCACACATATCAGAATCGAAGATGGTTTGATTGAGACCGTCTCTAGCCCTACCTCGCAGAACCTGCATACCTGTACCTCGCACTTGCCAATATTTGCAAGGTGGTACCTCAGCGGACAGTGACCTGTGAACAGGCCACATATGATCCTCATATCCTTCCTCCGCAGTGCAAGCACCTCCTTGGACCTCTCTCTGGAGAGCCGGATGAAGAGTTTTGACTGTCTAAGGCCGGGCAGCCCCTGCCAATGAGCAGCCCTGCACCTGTCCTCCCATTTGCCAACCGCTCTACGTAGGTGGCTCCTGGTAGTCCCAACAAAGGGCTCAGGGCCAATAGGGATCTGCTCTGATCCCTTCTTAGCCAACCTATCAGCCCATTCGTTTCCCTCTGTACCCTGATGCCCTGGCACCCAACACAGTGTTACACTGTTGTCCTCGACCAGGGCCTTCAGTCCAGTCAGACACTCCCACACCTGCCTCGATGTAAGACAGTATGAGGCTAAGGCCTTGAGAGTGGCCTGACTGTCCACAATGATGTAGATTCTCTGCCGCTTCAATCCCCTCTGCAGCAGCCGCTGCACACAGACTGTCACCGCAGCCACCTCTGCCTGGAACACCGTGGCCAGCGACCCCAATGGGATCGCTGCTCTGATCCTCGGCCCAAAGATGCGTGCCCCTGCAAGGCCACCCTGCACCGAGCCATCAGTGTAGTATACCAGGGCCCCAGCTTCGAAAGCGGGAGCTCCCCCTACCCACCTGGATCGCTCATGAATGAGTATCCGAAAGGGTAGCACGAAGTTGAACCTCGCAGGCATTGAGTCTACCACATGCAGTTCAGGCCTTGTCAAGGATCAAGTGGCAGGAACTCCTCCTTCCCCGCATGATCAGACCCAACTCCAACATACGCGCAGCCTGGAGGAACGCCATCCTTTTAACATGTATGTGGAGTGGAGCTAAATCTAGCAAGACCTCCAGTGCAGCCGTAGGGAATGTATTAATACAGCCTGTAATGACCAGACACGCCATACGTTGCAGTTTATTTAGCTGCAACTGCACTGTTTTGTTTTCCACCCTAGTCCACCAGACCAGGGCTCCATAGGTGACTACAGGCCTAACAATCGCAGTGTACAACCACCGGATCATCCCAGGCCTCAGCCCCCATGTCTTCCCCACCATTCTTTGAGCTGCCCACATCACCACCGACGCCCGCTGTAAGGCTTTTTTCACGTGTGTGGCCATCAAGAAAGACTCCCAAGTACTTGATCTCATGCTGGATCTTCACCACCTTGCCACCCAGCCTGAGTTCCCGCAGCGTAAGGCTGTGCCTTCGGGTGAATGGGATCAGGCTCGTTTTGTCTGGATTGACAAACAGTCCTTGCCCATTGCACCATCTCTGTAGGGTATTCAGTGCATGCTGCATGCATTCACTGATTACACTCGCGAATTTACCCCTGACTATAATTACCAGGTCATCCGCGTATCCTATTACCTTGTAGCCCTCCTCCTCCAGCAGCTCGAGAAGGGTATCAGCTACCAGTAACCAGAGGAGAGGGGAGAGCACCCCCCCCCCCTGTGGGCATCCCCTGGTGGGCACCACAGAGAGTGTCTCCCCCCCAACTCCGAGAAGACCACCCTGCTACTCAGCATCTCGTTGGTCCAAGAGATTAGGTAAGGATCTACTCCCTTCCTACCTGCTGTTCCGGACCAGTGGGGAGACGGTTGCACCTAGGCCTCTTTTGTGGCCTATAACAACCCATCAGCACTTCAGTGGCCTTACCATATGCTTGCTTGCTACTGGTCCTTCCTCATTCAGTCATTCCGGTCACCCCATTGTTCATCTGTGACTGCAAGAACGCTTTCGTCTTGACAGTGACACGCCTTCCGGCGTGCCTGGGAACAGCAGGCCCCCCTGCCCTCCTGGCATCAGTCATACCTCTTGGTATGTCCAGGCTGGACCTCGTGGCGGAGCCAGGTTTTGATTGGCTGAGACGGCGATTCTCAATCATTTATTTATTTATTTTTGTTTCAATATTTTACTAGGGCAGGGGCAGAGGTAAGGCACACAGTTCGACGGGCTAGGTACTCTGCTCCCTCTTCTTATAGCTTGGAGTTTTCCCATTATTGCCTGAACCATTCGGACGTCCGACCATGTGGTCTGCTCCTCTTACCTTGAGGTTTGCCTACGTGATCTAGTCCGAGCGGGTTTTAACGAGCCGGTGCTCGGTGTCCTGGCCCTACCTAAAAATAAAATAACTATTCAACCAAGCTACAAAAATTGCACACTACATATAACACGAAACACAGTAACATAAAACATTCACTCAATAACTTACACTCATTCTTAATAAATTACTTTCATACCAGGGAGGGGGGTGAGTACTTGGATATTCCTCCCCCCCTCCATGCCACACTACCTACCCGCTAATGATGCCTGGGGGAGAGGGAGAGTACTAAAATATTCCTCCCCCCTCCGCCCAGCATCCCTAACCTAAGCTAACCTATATCACAGTTGGGTCCTATACACATAAATTCACACACTCATCTAGCTATCCCTTCCCAAACCCGGGCCAGAACCCCGCCTTTTGTGCCATTTCATTGCGAACCTCTCCATCTTGCGACCGCCATTTCGCTGATCCACTAGCCTATGTAATGGCCCTGTATAGAGGGCTGAGCCTGTTAGCTCTATCCGTTCATTAGTGTATAGGCTACAGTCCCTCAGTATGTGGTCAGCCGTTTCCCTTTGGTTTCCACATGGGCATCTTGGCGAATTCCTTCTCTTGAATTCCCACAGTTTTCCATTAAAACTTCCATACCCACTATAGAGTTGGATCGAGTGGTATCCCGGGCTGATCTCTTCACACTTGGCCTTCCTCCTCACTTCAGGGAATAATTCATGTGTGTGGCGGCCTGTGGTCTCCGCCTCCCATCGTGCTTGCCACTCGTCCATTAGCCACTCCCTCGTTGCCTCATGCTTGGCCTTGTCCCCCTCTACCAATGCTATGCGTCTGGCTAGCTCTCTTGCAATTGGGACAGACACTCTGTTCGGCTGTGCAATTATTGTATGTGCCACATGTGCATCCAGATACAAATCCAACGGTGGGCAGTTGGCGATCACCTGCAATGCTGCTGTCGAGGCAGTACGGTATGCCCTTGTGACTCCTACGAGGATGGCCCTCTGGATGCTAATGGTCTTGGCTCTGACATTTTTTGAGGGGCTAAGCCACCAATTGGAGGCACCGTATGTGACTGCTGGCAGGAACACGGTGTCGTAATATTGCCTCCTGACCCTATATGATGCGCCCCATTCTTCTCCAGAAAGCCTTCTCATCATTCCAACCAATCGGCTGAGTCTTGTTGTGAGATAGGCTACTTGTGCTGCGGCCAGGAAGCTCTTCCTCAAAATGACTCCCTTCCTACCAGCCGCAGCCGTAATTGAGGCATACGACGTATTGTCGAAAGCCCCCCCAATATCCAGAAAGCAGCACAGCGCAATCTCTCCGGATCTCAGAGTATCCTCCAGCACTGTTGCCAGTTCCTTCAGAGCAGTCTCAGTGGATCTCCCCCTCTGATAGGCATGCTGGGAACTCCGAATGGGGTTCTGAGTAAGATAGTACTCCTTTATTGATAGGCACACTATCTTCTCCATTGTTTTCAACACGAAGGACATGAGACTGATGTGGCGGTAGCCCTTAGCCAGGGCCGAGGAGCCACCCGGCCAGTTACTTTTTTTAAGTTACCGCAGTGCACATGATTCATTGAACTACCAACTGTTTCAGCATGAAACATGCAATAGCCTTCATCTAATTGCCAAAAAAAGTCTTGTTCCCCATTAATCACTCACAAGGTGCAGGAAATTCTTCAGATCTTTGGACGCAGGAGAGGCACATCTCGCGCTCTAAAACGTGTCACTGCCAGAAAGCAATTATACAGTACTAGCTCCGCTGGCCGGTACCATTCCTTCTTCCCATAATCTGCAACTCTGCGCCTCTAACCTGCCAATCTTGGCCTATCGTGGCCCAATTACCGGCTGCTTGTTTCGCAAATTGAAGACTCTCTCGATCACTCCCTGGAGACTCTGGCCAGGCACATCCCGCCAACAGGCAGCCCTGCACTCCCACTTTCCGAAAGTGGCTCTTCCCGTCCCATTAGGATTTGTGTGATCCATCGTTTGTCGGTTTTCTCCTTCCCTTTATATCCTGGTGACCGGGCACCCAACATAAAATAGAGGAAGAAATCTAGTATAAGTGGCACGTACGTCGGACCTCTGTCAGGGTTGAAGTTCTCAAGAGTTTTCTTTACGGTTCATCAGCCAATAAAACGAACTGCACGTCCGGGTGAAGCATGAATCGAACTTTTCAGCGAGTTGATGCCGACGAAGCTATCGATTGCCTTCGATAAACCAAAGGGCGAACGAGAAGAGGAGAATGGCGTTGTACGAGATTTGAGGTGCCGAGATCGCGAAACACGAAGCTCTGCTGCCCCGCGCCTGTCTCCGTTGGGACGGCTGGACGAAGCGTCGTATGCAAAGTAGACACGTAAATGCAATTTTCAGGCGCAGAGTTCTGCAGAAGAGAACGGGGCTTCCCATTGAACGTGGGACGTTGCTCGTCCTGTCGCTTCGAGAGCCCCCAGCTTCGGTCATATTCGATGAAGTAGGTACATCCACTGGGAGCTTGCCCAGGAGTTTCCCGGTAAAACGGCGGCCAACCCGTTAATGTCCGTGTTGTCATTCGTATCGCAATGACTTTGTCTTTAGCTTTGGATTTTCGTAAAGAGACACGAGCCGGGTGCCAGAAGTCAAAAGTGGCCATTTATCTTCAGTGACAGGTAATTTAGCGGGGTGCGACAAAACGTCTTAAGAACTTTTATAAAAACCTCTCCACATTCAGAGTTTTTCATGGATTAGACACCTAACTTAATATATTTTCCACTCAGTTCAGAAAACACCACATTACGTTCTATTTAGAGTTTCCACATTTATTTGGCTCGTGCTACTTGTCATTGAAAAACTGAAGTGTGGATAATTGATGATGGTCAGTGTGATGTTTTTGGGAAAGGTGAGAGAGGTTTGGAGTTATTGGAAAGAAAATACGAAAAAAAGTAAAAAACGATGTTAATTTAAATTTCAGAATTGTTGAGGTTTCTCTTGATTATCTTTTGACTTGGGCTCGGATCGATATGCTCGAAACCTCCAGTATATGCTGTTGAATATGCAGATTAGGTTCGTAAAGCGCCGTTGAAAACTGTACATTTGAAAGTGAAAAACACATTTTTAATACGAGCATTATTTACTGGTTTCAAGTACCTATTCATTCACTAGTTGACGTTTATTTACAGTACGTTCAGTACTGAAGCAGGCATTGAAGTAGATCCTGATTGATCTGTACAACAAGAAGAATTATTTTCAATATTCCCAGTAGTAAATGGGTTTCTTAAATCAGTCAATAGTATTTTCAACAAATAAGATGAGAAAGACTGCAACAAGGGGTACTTGCTCATGATAGTGCTGCGTTAGGAAAATCCTCTGGCGTTGCAGACTCGCCACGCTACATCCTCTCCGAATCCAACGCACTCCAACCAGGACTTCATGAACTTCTGCCTCGTTGTTCCCAGTCTCTCTAGGTCATGGTTTGACTTATCCAATGAGGTTTGGGTAGCAACCACTTCAAGTAACATCATCCCCCGCGATTCCAACTTGAGGATGACCTCAGGAATAACGCTTGTCGGGTGCCAACAGAAGGACAAAGCAATAAAGACTTGAATTGATTGATGAATGACACGAACGAGATAGAGGACTGTGTTAATACAAGGGGCCTAAATGGTTACTTGATTAGCACGATAGAGTTCTGATTTAGTAGCCAGTGGAACTAGTTCACCCGGCACAGATATGTGAACTAACAGCGAGAGCAGAGAGCTACTGAATACCTTTGGCGCTGATCGTGGACTGTCTTGGTTTGGAGCCCTGCAGGTCCAGCTGAGTGCCCAAGGATTAGTGTTAAGAAAGGGGTGGGGAGAGAACATTTTGGAAACTCTCGGGGAAACGCTTGTTGTCGACGACAGAAATAACCTTCAAAGCCTTCTGTTCGCAGGAGGGGTAATTGAACTCCCATCATGTACCTAAAAACCCCAAGTCCTCTCTGGTTTTCCCATTAAGGCCAAGAGCAACGAACTAATTCGGCCAGAGCTGAGCCAAACAGCGCTCAAGTTCATAACATCATGTTCTTTGTTTGAAAATCAGTCAGTTGGCAGAGAAGAATATTCCCCTCAGCGATAAACGAACAGGGTCTTGATGTGCACAATGCCGCAGTATAATGCCAACATATCCCTTAACTTTCAGTATTGCCGACTCAAATCGCACGAACTCGATGTTACAAACTGACGGTGACAACTAATAGCAGAAACTTAGTTTTACTTTCCAAATCATCCCACCACCTCAAAGTAGAACGGATGGCCTAAGTCCACTGTAACTGGTGCAAGAATGACCTCCCATTAGGTTTAATTGTCCGAGGATTTGTTATGTGCTCCAGGTCAATTGTGGATCCCCGTTTCCAAACCTTACGGACAGATGTCCAAATTCTGGAGGACTTTGAAGAAAAACAAACTATCCAGACAACAGCGTCGAGAACGTGCATTTATATGCTGAAAATGTGCAAATATACTCGAACCCGAGCCTTATTTCTGTCCATTATTAAACTTCCGCCGTGAAGGAAGATGCTACCACTCTAAGTCATACAGGGTGAGCCATAACAAATGGTGCAGTTTCGAAGGGGTTCTGCATGCCTCGTAGTGGGGTTAACGACCTGGGTGGGGTCTCATTGTGCCCGGGCAGTGGTCCCGTTTTCAGTCGTTACAATGGTTTGGAGGGGAGAGCAACGAGGTTTCGTCATTTGCACGTTTTTTGAGAGTGGCCGTTCGTTCATCGCCACCCAGCGGGCCTTCCGACTGCGTTACAACATCCCACGTCGTGATCCCGTCCCTCACCGCAGTGTTATCGCACGTTGGGTTCAAGCATTGGAAGAAGGCGTAGAGGTGCGGGAAGACCAAGAAACGCAAGAACACCTGAAAATTTGGCTCGAGTGAGAGCAGCAGTGGAACAGTCGCCTTTGCGCTCTGCTCGGAGGCACGCAGTAGCACTGGACATCATTTTGCACATGGACTTGTCATTCCATCCGTACAAGATTATGATTGTTCAAGAATTGTCACCTCCAGACTACCAAAACCGCTTGAATCGATGCCAAGAGATGATAAACCGCATCCCACCAACGTCCACTTTTTTCAGTTCGTACGAAGCCCACTTCCATCTCTCTGGAGCGGTTAATAAACAAAATTTCCGCTATTGGTGTGACCGCAACCCAAGACAAATTCACGAGAGACCTCTCCACTCCCCGAAAGTCACTGTCTGGTGTGCCATTTCAAAATTTGGGGTGATTGGTCCTTATTTTTTCGGGGAGGATGGAAGGACTGTTACCGTCAATGCTCAGCGTTATCTTTTCATGCTGGAAAGATTTTTTGAACCCGAATTGAACCAGTTAGCTGAAGAAGATGATCTGGGGGATATTTGGTTTCAGCAAGATGGGACTACGGCCCACACAGCGCAAATCTCAATGGTGAAACTGCGGCAGATGTTCCCCGCACGCCTCGTCTCTCTCAGGGGTGACTTAGGGTGGCCGGCAAGATCGCCAGATTTGAGTGCGTGTGATTTTTTCCTGTGGGGCTACTTGAAGGAAAAGGTGTTCAAACATCGACCTCACACTCTGGAAGACCTCAAGATTCGAATCAGGGAAGAAATCGCCGCGATTCCCATCGAAATGTGCCAGAGGGCGGCTGACAATTTCAGGAATCGCCTACATCAGTGCGTCGCTGCTGAGGGCGCCCACCTTCCTGATGTAATTTTCAGGACTTAATCTACTGAAATGGGGTGATGTATGGCGTTCAATAAAACAAACCGTAATCTTCTAAGTTGCACCGTTTTTTTTAAATCGCCCTTTGAAACTGCATCATTTGTTATGGCTCACCCTGTATGTTGACGAATCGTTCGAACGGTAAGGCAAGCTACTTTTAGCAACATTTCGATCCTCGTAGATGAAAACGCGGAACACTTTTATTTTTGGGTTTGACGGTTAATTACCAACAACCTCCCGATGGCACGTGGGACAACATCAACTCAAACGGATAACGAGCGGCCTGTGAGAGGGTCGAGTCTCACGGCTTTATCTGAACCGTCACATGCTCGAGTTACTGGAAATGCTCCGCGTACTTTGAAGTGTTTCGTACATTCCAGGTTCAGGAAAACACGTTTGTTATTACGTTGTGTAGCCAATGAACGGAATTCCAGCCCCCGGGTTTGATATTTAACCCTCGTTAACGAGTTGGGATCGGGAGCCGCGAAGCTGATCATGTTATGCGAACGAGTTGAGCTGTCGTCGGTTCGAAGTGTTGTGGATATTTGTTGCTCCCATCACCGAGACGATTTTCCTATCGAATCCTCAGTTGAATCGAGCCGAGGGGTCCGCGAGTATTCGCTGGGGTTGTGTGCACCTATCTCCCATTGCTCCCCCCCCCCCATCCATGCCCATGTCAAGCATTTATACGAGCTATTTGACCGACGCGGGGAAACGAGTTTTTATTTCTGTCAGCACGCTCTTGATGACAACTTACGAATTAATATGAACTTTGAGATCTCTGGAGACTGACAGAAAGCAACAGCGATTTAACGAGCATTCATTGTGCGCAATCTAGGAAAGGTGCGTGGAGATAAGTGATGAGTGTGGCGCTGGGAGACTAGGCTGAAGAACTGTCGAGACCAGAAAAATATATTACAGAGTTACTGAAGGGCAACTTGCTTCCTCATGGAGGGAGACCTCGGGGTTTGGGTTGAAGGCTCGGCGGTCGTCCTCTGGTGAGCAAGCACTCTCGTTTCGGCTTACTCCATATTTTGGGCGGCTACTCACCACCTCGTAGTCGGTTCTCGAGCCGTTACCTTATCTAACTGTCGCTCCTCGTGCCGGTGATATGGTTAAAGGCGAAGAGGAGAAACGATAGCGAAGCCTTCTCTCTAGAAGGAGAATGCTGTTGCTCAGGAACAGTCCTTCCTGTTATGTTTCGTATCGGTTACTGGTATTTCTCGACGCTGACTCGAATAAGACGGGCCTCTGGTGTGTGAAACTGCGCCAAGCTGGATAACCAGGAAGTTGTCAGAAATATTAATTGAAACATCAGATTCCTCATGTGTTTACACGTGCGAGTTGCCATTTCCCAGACCGTCGACATAACCGTGTTATATTCTGAATATTTTTCGACGTTGGGTTGAATAGCATATCTCACAATCATGCTGTGATAGAGGATAATTAACCGTTGTGTAATAATTCGCAGCGTTTTTTTTTCTTCTCTTTTTATTGTTCGTGGAGAACTACAATCCGGACTCCAACATGACGTAGTTCGGCTTAACGTTGATTAACGCACACACACACACAGGTCTGTTTCTTTATTAGATGACTGTACCCAAACCCTCGACGAGGGTTATATCAGTCATAGAAGTTGCGGTTTCGCTAATATGCAAGAGGCCGGCCCCTGCAGCATCCACCGAACTCAGACCTGTGGAGGTACGGCAGGTATTTGGTCGTTAGCCAGTCTCACCGTAGAGAGCTGTTGCCCGTGTGTTACCGCGCGGAGGTGACCACCTGAGGAATCCCGTACCATCTGGGAGTAGTTCTTAATCTGGTTCCCTACCTGATCTTACTGTTTACTTGGGTGGCAAGTTTCAAAAGGACTGATCAACTATGACCACGTTTCTTAGCCATTACCTTCTTTGCGAACTTTGCAAAATGGTTATGGAAAGCTTCCTTTGTAGCAGTCAATCCTGCTAAGTTCGTTTGCCCTCCCAACAACCGTCGCTCACTGTTGTAGAAACTACAGTGGAGCAGCACATGGTTTCTTGTTTCCTCCGCACTGGAGGCACAAGATGTGCATAATGGAGAGTCTTTCAGAGAAAAGAAGTGGAGCCGCGCATTGAAGTCACCATGTCCCGTGAGGAACTGGCTCGTCCAGTGGTCTGGCTCAACCCATTTTCTAGAAAGACGTTCACGGATGTTGGGGAAGAACTCATACGTATCACGCCCCTTTGACGAGGATTCCCATCTCGCTTGCCATTTCTCTAGAGCCCATTCATCGATGGCGGCAAGTTTCTGTTGTGTGGTGAGATCCGCATGGAGTTCAGCCCGAAGCGGGGGAAGCTCCCGTTTCACTCTCCACTTGTCAATCATGCACTCAACAGCCAAATCAACTGGTAACTGACCAGTGATCACCTGGAGTGCTTCTGTTGATACAGTCTTGTAGGCCTTGGTGATCCACAGGAGCGCAGCTCTCTGGGATTGGGCCAATACTCTCTTTTGATTGACTGTTAGTTTGCTACCCCAGACAACGGGGCAGTAGCCAATCACACCTAAATAGATGGCCTTATACATGAGGATAGTGTCATGGTAACACACACCCCAAGTGGCCTTAGTAATGGCACGCCGTGAGGCAAACCTTGCAATGGTAGTGCCTTTAAGGGACTGGAGGTGTTGGTTGAAACCCCACCTCTCACCTATATTCACTCCTAAATACTTGACGTGCTTTTCAAGAAGGAGCCTGTGGCCGCCAAAGCGTATTGTGGGTGGATTATTCACTTTCCCCTTCAAGAGGATTAGCTGGATTTTTTCCTCAGCCACCTGCATCTTGACGTGCTCGCACCATTGGTTGACAGTGCAGAGCACGTGGTGGGTTTTTTCTTCAATTTGGCGGACTGACTCTGCAAAGATCAGAACAATCAAGTCATCCACATAGGCGTACGGCTCGCAGTCAGTCTCCATGAGTTTCCTGAGAAGACCTTCGAAGAAGGCATCCCAGAGTGCTGGTCCAAGGACCGAGCCCTGTGGGCACCCCTTCTCAATCTTTCTCCGGACGGAGACATGCCTACTTTCGATCGTAGCAGTTCTGTCTGTCAGGTAGCTTCTGACGAGCGAGTACAGGTTGCGGGGGATTCCCCTACCTTTGAGCTCATTAAGGAGCGCTGGCCACCAAAGGTTGACAAACGCTCCTCTGATGTCAATCAGAACTGCTACGACGTACTTAGCCGGTGCCAGCAGGGAAACACGCCGAATCTCGACAATGACATCCTGCGTGGACCTTCCTTTGGTACACCCGTATTGCCTGCCTGTGAGGTTGCGGCCAAAGACTCCTTCGAGGGACTGCAACATCAAGATTTCTAGTGTTTTGCCTAATATGGAAAGAAGGCTGAGTGGTCTCTATGATCGCGGGTCTGACTGATTGCGGTCGCCTCCCTTTTGAAGAGTGACAACGCGCGCAGTCTTCCACTGAGTGGGGAACTGTCCGACCTGCAGACAGTCATTATATAAATTAAGGAGGCCGCTGGAGATTGTCCGCTCAGCCTTCCTTAGCATATTGCTTTCTATTTTATCTGGCCCAGGAGATTTGTTGGGCTTTAAGGTCGCAAGGGCCCTGCCGAGGTCGCTTGTTGTCCACAATGGGATGTCTGGCTCATTCGGAGGGTCCAAACGATTTTGATCAAATTTTTATATTGATAGCTCCCAATATGGCAACTATACCATAGAATTCCCATTTATGGGAAAATGACGAGAGCAGCACAATAAATTTCCAAAACTTTCGACGTAATCGATTTTAGAGTGGTTTTTAGAGAAAACGACCGTACCAAATCCCCTCAAACTTGATATCTAGCCCGCAGGTTACCATGGGACGCCAAAATAAGGGTATGAGCGAAATCTACCGAAAGTTAACTATAGTCATCATAGTGATCAAAACACATAATTTTTTTCTCAAAAACGGCTCCAAACGATTTTGATTAAATTTTTTATATTGATAGCTCTCAATATGGCAATCACACCATAAAATTCCTATTTGTGGGAAAATGTCGAGAGCAGCACAATAAATAATAAAAATTTTCGACGAAAAGCGTTTTTAGCGCAGTTTTTTTCTTATAAACTCTGCTGGAATGTTAGTAGAAAGTTAAAGAAAATCGGTATTGTAGTCCAACCCAATACCTAAAGTGTGAGTGTTTAAAAACGCTCATGAGGTATATGGGGCTCACTTCAGAAATTCCTGAATTTCAACTACCGCCGTTTCGCTTACTGCCAGTTCTAACAGTTATTACCCATTAACTCTGCAAAAGTGATTATTATCCCTCTTCAAAAAATTCGTGTACAGCCTCATTAATTTTCTGTGTACCGATTGCTCAATAATGGTCCTATAATGAGTATGAGCAGCACAATAAATTCCGGAACTGTAAGCGCTACCGCTTCCTGCTGCTGTGACGTGTTGTTTGACCATGTTCAAAGGAACTGAGTGATAAATGAATTGAGTAAGTAGCCATGTACAAAGTGAATTGTTGTAGAGCTAAGGAAAGTTTTGTGTTGCAACGCACCAGATATTTAAATAATAAGGCCTGGATGGCAGATGACGATGAAGGGACATTGTAGATTTGGAATCCTCATGCAAGGGGTGGGGGGGGGGGATGGGAGGAATTTTCCTCGCCGAAAACATTGGTGTATTGTTCTGCTGAGTAGCAACATACTACTTTGCGCAAGCTCCGTAAATTAGTTGAGTTTATCGCGTGATTGAAATCGTTGAATTGAATTGAAAACCGATAAATTAATATGAGACAAATCTCTTTTTCCGAGCTATCATGGCTTCAGAAATAATTACGAAGAACAAAATGCGGGTATAGACTACTAGAAGATATTCCATAAGATTGATGAAATCCAGCGACGCAGTTACTCGGGGATTCACTAAAACATTCAAAAAACCATTTGTCGAGCGCACGAGGGGGAAGTAAACAACGGAATAAGAGGAAACTCGGTGAGCGGAAGGAGGACTCAGAACGAAGTCGGATACGCGACACATTTCCCGTAGCGGATACACGAAGGTAACAAAAATGAAGAGACTTGGGTTATTGGAGTTGAAGTAGCGCACGGCGAACGAGAGGGCTCTTGAAATAATAATGAAGGCGGCAAGAGTTTCTACTAATACCTGGATTCTGTGTAACTGGGAAGTCCCTGCGTTACAGGGACTGCGCGGGGCAAACCCTGCTTCATCGTCCCGGAGGTTTTCGGGGTTTCCCCGGAACACCATTATTTTCGTCACATTTTCATTTTTATCTCCGTTCAATGAACTGTTGGAGGAACATTTATTGAGAACAATGTATAGGTATTTACTATTCAAAAATGTTCTGCGAGTTTGGAGAAAATCGTTGACGCCGTTTTGTCAAAAAGCGTAAAAAGCCTATTCTTGCTTTTTAGGCCTATACCTTCGTTCACCGTATTTTCATGGAGATATGTATGGAGAACAAAAGTTTTGTACTAACTACTATAATTTGAAAATTTAATCAAAACTGTTATCGCCGTTTACGATACAAGTGCGAAAACTATAGTTTTTGGTACATTTTTGTACCCCACTCTCCTTTCCCATCTACCCATACCAAACTGCAAAAATTATTTTCACGTCGACGAAAATCACGAAGAACCAGCTCAATCGATTAGCCGTTCTCACGCAAATCGAACTGCAGACACACAGACCATGCGCCAAAATTAGGTTTTGGTTTATTATTCATTCTGAATAATAACCCTATGTTTTCGGTCATGAAAATGTTTTTACAACCCCCCCTCAAAATTTGATACTTTACGTTTCAAGACATGGAGATTCCACATTTGCAATGTCCGTCCGCCGTCCCCCGTTCCCCGTCTGGGCCGTTTTGTGCCTTTAAGGTGGTCCAAAAAATTCGTTCTTTTGCACAAAAATCCAATTTGGTATATAGTTGTGCCCGCCATCTCGGCAATCCGATCGGACGAAGCCCATGATCGTTATGGGCAAAAAAAAACAAAATTAACGAAACGCAGTACAACGCAGGAACTACAGCGGAAGTCAACGAAACCACTCGCCTGTGGACTGGCCACGCCGCCCGCTCGCCTCCCCTTTCGACTCGGCTCGCAACGGGTTCGCCCAATTTCCCCGACCCGACGGGGCAAAATCATCAGGCGTTTACAGGCGGGCGCCGGTTTTTTTTTGTTTTTTTTTGCTTCCTCTAGGAAGCGCTCGTGTTTCGTATATAACCTTTGGCACTACGATTTGTCTCATTATCGTCCGATTGCCTTGTTCTCGTCTTCACCTCAACTATTTCCGTTAGCAAAATATTTGTTATCTTCGATTGAACTTTCAATCATCAACTGATTTCATTATTCTTTTATTTTTGGTTTATTTATTTAACAGTTTGTTCGTTTCATTTTTTTTGATTTTAATACGATTAATTTTTTTAGATTCTTTCGTTTCATTCTCATTTTGGTTTTTTTTCATACATTTTTGGTTACATTTTGATATTAGTATTTGGCGTGCATGTTTTCATATTAAAATTCAGTTTCTTCTAGATACTTTCGTTTTTTTTGTTTTGTTTATTTTAATATTACGATTCAGTTCTTTTCGACCTTTTTTTGGGTTTCATTTTGATATTTTTCGATGCTGAATCGAACGGGATGGGTCTCGGAGCATTAATGCTAGGTCAAGCTATTTATCCGAATAATAAACCGTTGTGTAATAATTTGCAGGGTTTTTTTAGATATAGTAGGTTTCAAAACGTAAAGATGTGGAGGGAAGCTTACTTTTTTTTGACACAATTACAATACTTTTCTTCCCCTTTGGGTAGCGGAAAGTAAAACAGAATTTTCGCCTGCTGATTACGTAATGTCCCTCCCTACTTGGTCGTATTAAGAGAATGAAAAGTTCCGAGGGCCATCGCATTCTACAACTTAGTCAGGAGGGAGAGCTTTGATCCAAACGTCCACCGGATTCTATTAAACAGGTCCCTTCAATTGTTACCGCCCGATACCGCTGCCCCCCGAACTACTGCAGTGTCACCAAAACCCTCGTATATTTAATGCATTTTGAATAACATCCCCAACATTTCTGCGTCGCTCGTCAAATAAATAGCGACTCGTGTTCCAGAATCTCTCCCCCTGTCCTCGGCCTCGCAGAAGGGTACGTCCTAACACTCAAAATTAGCGGTCGGTTTATATTTGTCGAGGCTCCGAGGGAAGTTGTTGGGAGTCACAGTTTCGACAATTCCGGTCGTCCTATCGGCCGCTGGTTATTAACTACTGTGTCAGCTGAGGTCAATTCGATTCATGAGAGGAAGTCGATCGGTTATCGTCGAATATCCAATTAACCGTGCAACAGCCGGGAGAGGAAGGGGTTCAAGGAATTGGGCGAGTTGATCTTCTTGTCAGTTGTCAATGAATGGAATCAACGTAATCGAGAGCTATCGGCGACCAGAACACAAGTCGTCCTTCGGAGAACACGATCTGCCGGCATCGAGGGCGCTATAAAGTCATTTTGGTCGATGTCTCCCTCAAGTATAATCTTGTGAGCCCACCGTAAAACGAAATGTAAATAATGATCAAACAAACTTTAAATATAATAACGGTTTGTAAAGTATGAAAATAAATCGATCGAATGAAATAAAATTGCATCGCTATGTGTACACAGGCGATGTGCCAAAGTTACTTGACACAATTGACGGCGTGGCCTCCTGAAGGTCATGGCAAAACGAGGTGGTCGAAGTCACACAAGCAGGAAAAAAAGACATTTTGGTAATGATTGAGCAAGGCAATGAGGCAAAGTAGTGATCTTAACAACAAATGTTAGAATAAATCGAGCGAGCGTACAGTACGAACTATGAGGCAGAAACAGAAAGGACGATCCGAGGTCCATGCAGTTATTCAATATTGTGTAAATAAACATTAGCGAACAACACCATTCATATTGGGAGCGTGATTGGAAGGAAGAATAATTGGTGCGACTCATCACACAACGTTCCTAAGTACCACATTATTTTTCATTACTCAAGCAACTAACGAAATCTGACGATATTGTTATTACGTAGTAGCTCAGTGCTCTACAGATAAATTTTAGGAATGCTAGTAAGAGAATGTCTGTAGTAGCCCCAGTGTATTCCTTATTAGCGTTATTAAAGGTTATTAGGTTGGAGTTGTTGAACTTTAAAAGTGATGACCCGTCAGTTAGAGATTGGTTGACCAGGATCATCTGTTATTTCTTGTCATACGATATTTTTCCACGAAAAATACGGCGCCTTTTGTAACATCGTCAAGTGCGTCGATTTCTCGCGAATTAACCGTATACATTTTCATTTATAAAGCCCGGGTACCTTTGTGTGAGGTTCTGGTTGATTGAGAGAGAATGAGCTTCCAGAAGATCGAAAATTCGGGTCTTCACACTTTCGACACATGGTCATTCTTATTAGGCCGAATTCACGTTCGCGGTAAACTTGCGAAGCCCGCGGAAGATGCCAATGCAGCGAAATGGGAAGACGCAGATTAGAAAGCCCGATCGTATCTCATTTTACGACCAGTACTTCGGAATTGAAGCGAGTAAAGTGTTGTGAGACATCTCATGAACTTAGAACGAAAAAAACTGCGCTAAAATCGCATTGTGCTGCTCTCCTGGTTTTTCCACAGATGGGAAGTCTATGGTATTGTCGTTTTATTTGGCGCTGTCCATACAAAACAATGTAATTAAAATCATTACAGCCGGTTTTGAGAAAAAAAAGGGTTTTGATCACTTCGATAACTATCGTTAATTTTGGGCGAATTTTGCTCGTACCCTTATTTTCGCGTTCGATGGTAACTTGCGGGCAAGATATCAACTTTGAGCTGATTTGGTTCAGCCGTTTTCTCGCAATTACTTTCACACAGGTCTGTTTCCTTATTTGATTACTGTTCCTATACCCTGTGAAGAGGAGGTGGGCGGGCTTCCGGCTGAGAGTGTGCTGACTGACTCCTATTAAAGGCAAGTGGTTGATCGTGGTCTAGTGGTTAAGACAGTCGATTCATAATTCTCGACGTAAGTCGAGGGTTGTGGATCGAATCTCCGGCGTGATTGCCGTAATTTTTGCCTGAGTCAGCAGCTCTTCTAAAGCATCTCCAAACTTCCTTTCGTAACAATTGGCGCCCAACGTTCCTCAGAACGATTGGCGCCCAACTAGTGGTCGAATTTCTTCATGCCAAGAAAAAAAAAAAAGAAGAGGCCCAGAGAGAAAAATTAAGAGAGAAAATAATGAGACGAGTTCTCGGGTTCGGGATTCGCTGACGCTGTGAATGTTCCAGCGCGAAGGGAAATAAAATGGGCGACGCGCCCACTACAATGCGAAAGAAAAAAGACTTTCCTTGTAGCGTCCTCGTTTCTTGAATCAAAGATCGGGTTTTCCGGGGACTCGCTCAACTCTCGTAAATTCTTTCCTTAAAAGCAGCGGTTAAAAGACGAGTGGGGAGATGTGCTGACTGACTCCTATTAAAGGCAAGCGGTTGATCATGGTCTAGTGGTTAAGACAGCTGATTCATAATTCTCGACGTAAGTTGAGGATTGTGGATCAAATCTCCGGCGCGATTGCCTTACTTTTTGCCTTAGTCAGCAGCTCTTCAAAAAGCATCTCCAAACGTCCTTTTGTAACAAGAGCACAGGGACGAGTGATGTGGAATGATAGGGAAGTGGTATGGAGAAAAGGAAAGGTGGGACAACAGTGATAAAGGAAGATGGACGTACGCATGGCTGTCACAGGTTAGGGAAAGGATAGAGGCCCGCTGGATGGGATTTGAATTCTACACTACACAGCTCGTCACTGGCCATAGAGACTTCAGAGAGAAGCTCCGTGGGCTTGGGTTGGTGATGTACAGGCTGTGTGAGTGTGGTGAGTGTGACGTGGTGTTCCACTGTGTAAACTACCAGCAGGAAAGGAATAGGGCAAGGAATGAGGTATTAGGAGTGGGAAACCCACGGGATGTGACAACGGTTAGGAAACATGGGAGTTTTGTATGGTGGAAATGGTTTAGGGAAAAGGTGTTAAGGAATAGGGAAGAGTATAGGTTGTGGGGAAATGTGCGCAGGGCCTCGGGAGAAAGGTTATAGTGTGTTTGTTTGTGTGTTTTGTGTTAGTGTGTGGTCGTGTATGAGCGAAGCCAGGGATGGTCGAATATCAAGTAGCCCATCCCTGGACTGCTGGTGAGAATATATTTAAGAGCCGAATGTATATATGAGTGAAAGTGTTGTGAATGTATATGCGTGTTGATAGGAATAGGTAGTGTAGGGAAGGCTCCAGGGGGGACGAATATCGAGTAGTCTGCCCCTGGACCTTCGGGAAAATGTGTGAATGTATATTAAGGGTCGTCGAATTTATTTATGGTGTGAGTGTGTTGTTAGGTTAGAGTGAGTGGGGTGGATCGTGTTCGAGGGCGGCCGAATATCAAGTAGTCTGCCCTCGTCAAATCAGAAAGGGGATCGCAGTTCAGGCTGTCTTGTACCCTTCTCCATGGGGCATACAGGGGCAAGTCCAATTCCCTGGAAATCCCATGGAGATAAAGCTTAGGTGCCGGTAGAACGCCTTTTGGCAATTCCGGCACCAGGGCCTGCCACCCATTCAGGTCCGTAGGCTGCTCAAGGTGCAGCTATATAGAATGGGTACCACAGGGACCTCTGCCCGTGGCCAGCAGCGTGGAGCCTTTAGGGCGTGACGCTGTCGGTCGTGAAGCCAATGGGTTTGGCCCCGTGGGAACCATGGTTCCGCTGGGAATCCCCCTCCCAGAGAGCTTTCTGGTGCTGGCTGGAGAGGGGTTTAGGCCACAAGGCTTATGATCTTATGCCCGGCACTGTACAAATGTTCCTAAACCCTCGACGAGTCATGGAAATTGCGGTTTCGCTAATGTGCAAGAGGCCAGCCTCTGCAGCATCCACAGAACTCAGTACGGCAGGTATTTGGTCGTTAGCCAGTCTCCGGGTAAAGAGCTGCTGCCTGTGTGTTACCGCGCAGAGGTGACCACCTGAGGAATCCCGTACCGTCTGGGAGGAGTTTTTATTCTGGTATCCCACCTTATCTAAATATTTACTTGAGTGGCAAGTTTCAAAAGGACAGATCAGCTATGACCACGTTTCTTAGCCATCACCTTCTTCGCGAACTCTGCAAAATGGTTATAGGCTTGCTTTGTAGCAGTCAATGCTGCTAAGTTCGTTTTCCCTCCAAACAACCGTCGCTCACTTCATGTTCACACACACAGACCATTTTCCCAAATAGTGTGTTGGGTCTCAGTAGGGTCTGAAACGTAACGATCTGAAGATAACTTAATTTTGTTTTGTGGAGCCAATGAATGTAAAAAAGCCGAATGTACTTGATCTGAGGGAAAGTCGTGGGATTCCTGGCACCAGATATTTTTTAACGAAACGCTGAGCCGGCCAGTGGCGATCCTCCGCTCAAACATAATTGTTTCCGAAGTAGTTTTCGCCATTTTCACGCGACTTGCAAGTTCCTGTCCGTTCGTGTACATTGTTGTGGCTCTCACTACACGCCAGTTCGAATCTCTCCAGTCCCCCCTACACCAAGTTCTTTTTGAGGGCGTAATTTCAAAGCAAATTGCTCGATGTACTGTAGGTACTTGAGAATACCTGAAGAAACGACGTATTTGCGTAGTGAAATTTTCTCAACCGAGTGGCTCAAAACCTTCTCTTTTGGTGACATCGTCACTTCTCACGCTACTTTGCTCGCGGTCGGTTGTGTGAGGGAAATGGGGTCCTTCGAAAAGCATTATGAACTAGTTTAATCAACTGAGCCAACAACCCCGCCTCCTCCTCCTTCTCATTCCCCTCGCCACTTCCCCTTTACACTTTCCACGTCCCGTCATGATCAGCTCTCCAGCCAACAGATCTTCTCCGATTACGTTCATTGGCCGTTTCTAATTAACAAAGATGTGGAAGGTTAACCGCTCCCTTCCTCCTCCAGCATATTATTTGTTTTCCACGGACGGAATGCATTACAGTTAATGGGATGGGGGTTCTTGTTTAATGACAAATATTGGCTCGACTACTAAATTAGGCTGCAGGTAAGATGAGGATTTTCTTTAGGCGCTTCTTTTTTTTTCTCGGCAGTTAACCGCTAAGTTAAGAGGCGGCCTCTGTGAACACGATGCCCCTGGACGCCCCTGAGCAGCTGCCACTTCTTGCTCCACGCCTCAGTCCAGATTACGGTATGCAGCAACCGTGATTTTATCTGCCTCGGCTATGTAAGCTTCGGACACTCGCAAACGAATATCCGTCGTGTCACTTCGCTTACTCAGTGAGCTCACGATCTAATGGACGTCCCTGGATCACTGGGAACTGGTTGGTACGAACAGCGGTGATGGCAAGCTTCAGTCCTTCTCCAAACTAAGTGGAAAATAAGGCACTAGCGACTGCATGAAGGCTGATGAATTTGATAGCAAAGCTACCACACGCAATTCAATGGCTGAAACTCGTTAAACCAGACATAACAGGCCACCATTCGTTATGTTACGAAGTGGTGAGCAGTGGCGCTCCATTACTGGAGTCAGTGAGTGTCCCAGCAGTATCGTCCAGAACGTCGCGCACCGCCTGTTGCATAACGAATCATTGAAGCGCATTGTGAGAGAGGAGTGTCGCCCCAGGTGTTTCATTCTTGTATCTAAACATTCACAAATCTATCGATCACATAAACATCGCGTCGATTCCTACCACCCCAAACTGGTTCAAATGTTATATTTAGCCTGTACACGCTACGGGACGCCAAAATACGGGCATAAACCAAATTGATTCAAAACTAAGGGCCGGTTTATCAATTCTTTAGTTAAAACGTTGATTAGGTAGTGATCTGTTAACGATAATCAAGGAGTGAAAAAATTCTTGAGCTCGGATCGCGTTCATCAATCGGGAATTGACTAATAGTTAGCTAGTGAGAGCTTTAACGCGGGGAAAAAGGGCTGCCACTACGCTCAAACGAGGATCCCTCGAACGAAGAGGCGACTTGGCGAGTTTTCCTCCAAAACATTGAGTTGGAGAGTTGGTACCATTGGGCCACCTTCATTTGCCGCCTGTCGATTTCATTATTTGACATTTTCATTCGAATACTCAAAATATCAGTTGCAGAATTGTTAAATAATATATTTGTGATCTTACTTGATACTTTTCTCTTTTTTCCAATTCTTTTCTTATCTTTCCTTACTTCTCATTCTTTTCTTACTCCTCTACTTATTGTGTAGCCCATTTTTCGTATTGTGATTATTTTTGTTAAGTGTTTGTCGTGATTTTTTCCGTCGATTTTATAACTTTCCGTCGTGAGTGGGGCAAGCATAAGTAAAAAAATGTTCCTTCAGAAAACGTCACGTGTATTATTCAAAATTAATCATACACCAAGCAACTTTAAAAAATTTGAAAAACGATACATGATGCTTCTCAACACCAAATGTGCGGTGTGTTTCACTCAAATTGACATTTTCACGTGTGTACAGTCGATAACACCAGTGGTCTGTGCCATTCTAGCCCAGTGGTAAAACGCTCTTTGGGCTTTTGAGATATATTCTTCTCCGAATATCGCCTTTAAGAAAGTAGGGGCAAATGAACAGTGGTCTGGGAAACTAGTTTCACAATGAGGGAGCCAGGAGTTTTACTAACGCCACAAAAGCCGCCTACAGCTAGTAGCATCGAACCTGCAAAGAGAAAACAAAAATGGTTATTTACGTGCTCTACTACCACATAATTCTAAAATGTATACGAATAATCGCATTGAATTGTAATGCCCATTTTCTTTATACAGCCTCATTAAAGTAGGATGAGAGCAGCGTGATTGGCAATAAAGACAATTTGATTGAGTTTTCTTCAGATATTTACGTTTCAAACTTTTTCAAAGCCCCCATTTCAGAACATGGTGTGTGCGATTGTGGACACGATTGAGAGAGAATGACTGAACCCAGTCAACTCACGCTTGATATTCACGATCCCACACCCACTTTAGACGGTGACACAAAATTATAGTTTTCATTGTGGTCAAAACGCATAATTATCACCGCCATCGTTCACGTCAAATTCGTGTTGGGAATCCAATAAGCTACGAAATAGAACTTCAATCATAATCAGCAACAACCAAATTACGGCATTCAAACAGCTAATTCCAAAAGAATCGAAACAACTTCCCACAACATAATCGTCTTGGCATAGTGTCGTCAAACGTTACTCATTATTGGTTACTCAAACAATGACATAATGTAATTAGGGATAACTATAGATTCCTCGACGTTCTTCTTTATCAGTTTATACGTACACATTTTGAACACCATTGCACTATGCTGCATTATTAGTGCATTGCGCTGAACGTACGAGGGGACTAGAGAACTCGTGATTAGTCGAACCCAGACATTTGGACTGAAAGAATTGAAACGTAAACATTCGATGAAAGCTCTTAATTACTTTTCGAACTTGACGTAAGTTATATCATGCACATAAGTAACGTGGTAGGTCTGTACTTACCGAGACCGTAGAACCCGAGCGTTAAGAGGAGTTTCGTCATAGGCGTAATTGCGTGATTGCGATTGTTTGGCGATTCTATTCGCGTTCGAATTAGCGAAAGTACAAACTCCGTTGTTTCTTTCGACAACCGGAACCTAGAATGGAAATCTACGTCGTCGAGTGTGTCAAAATATTCAATTCTCGGACGGACCTGGTACGGCCTTCTCTCCCACTCAAGAAACGCGTATACCTCTTCGTCGGAGAAATCAGAGTCAGACAGATCGTAGTCGAAGTCCATTGTTAATGCAATGATTTAAAATTTAGGTGACAAAAACCCAATAGAATAGAATAGTAATAAAATCGTGAAAGCGCAAACGAAAACAGAACGAGGCTAGCGAAAACAACCGAAAATGGCTGCCAACAGACTAACCGATAACGGTTAGTTATCCGATAACTAAAGAGCGAAGAGACGAGTTAAAACATAACTAAAAGCTAGCGCTAACGCGGTGTCAAAGTGAATTGATGAACGCGTCTTCGGGAGTTAACGAACGATTTGACTTAGTCAACCTTTAGTCAACTGTAGTAATCATAGTGATCAAAACACCAAATGTTTTTCTTTTCAAAACGGCTCCAATGACTGATCATATTTCTTGTACACGCAGTACTGTACCGTCCAACTCCCACTGTAGGCACCTCCAGTGATCGTGATCTAGTGGTTATAAACGAAGATTCATATTCAGTCAAAAGTCCAATTGGATGGTAGCTTGGGGTTGCAGTAATTTGTGCCTGAGTTGGCGGCTCTCAAACATTTCCAAGCTCCTCGTAACAGTTTCACATGATCTGTGGAGAGATGACGAGAGCAGCACAATAACTTATTAAACATTTCGACAAACATTCATACGATAAGAGGTTTAATTATGGTCATTACTTAATCAGTAGCATTCGGCAGGCCAAATTGGCTAGGTCTTTGACCTCCAAAATGCCTAGCCTATAACAGAAATTCATCGCTTCCCAAAACACCTTTGTCCTCAACCCTTTTGTTTGTACCTGCAGAAAGCCCAGGTCCGCAGTTATTTCCAATGACAACGGATTTCGCCTTTTGTACTTTCCCGGTGTGACACACGACCGTCGGACTCGGGAGGCCAGGCCCATATCAATGAAGAGGGCCCTGAGCTGGAGAGCTCAGTCTCCTTTTACGCGCCGAACCGTCGACCGATCGCAAGCGAACTTGGTGAGCCCCTACACTCTTTACGTCGGGAGGAGAATTATTTTTCCGGTTTACTTTAATATTTTATTTCCCTCTTTTAATTAAACCGAAGCAGTTATTTTCTTTTATAATTTCCATTAATAAAGCCTTTTATTATTACTCACAAAGAAAATTGGTTGTGTCCCCCTGAACACAACCCCAGATATACTCTTCTCCCAGTGCTCACACACATTCCTCTATCTACTCTCGGGGCATACACTCTCTTCTTCCGATACAGTTTCCTTCGCCAGTTCACGCGTATTCCAAGTCGTCCCCTTGTATACTCAAATCAATATTCATTTCACGTAAAATACACTCCTCCACTCACTCTCACCGAATTCTCTTTTACTTCGTTCTTAAACTCCCTCTCTAGTGGGGCCAACAAGTAGCGACCTCAGAAATTCCGCTGCCCGACGTCGTTTTGTTGACTACTTGTTTTCCTCTATAATACCGGAACTGTTGATGAGAGCTATTCCAAAACAAACCACGCTGATAGTCCCTTCAATCGCCTATACTTCGGTTTTAAAATTAAGGACGTGGGATAATTACCATCGGATCATTAATTCCGAAACTTTAATCACTGCCACCCATTGCTGGATACAGAACGTTGTGCCCAGTTCGAAGAAGCTCACATTAACTGAGTGAAAAACATATTGGGTTAGTAGCTTGAATGTACGTGGTGTTGAAGAGAGTTGTGTGACGCATCGCACCAAATATTTTTTCGATATTTTTGGTGAGCACTCAAATTAGGGTTGTGTAGTGGACCTGAACGGTTTGTTTCACATACGTGACAATCACTTGGTCACTAGAAGTACCAAGGAGTACAATAGTGACCTCAACTATCTGGATTTACCCCAGAGGGCTATGCGGATCTGCAGCTCCAGAACCCAACGACTCAACTAGAAGAGGAGCTACATGACTACGAAACAAAACAAAACAAGTTCGTACTACACCCATCAGCCACCCTAACTTGTGTTAGTATTAATTAGCGACTGATATAGGACAGCCAATGGGCACAAAACAAATTTCACATGAATCAGGGTTTTCTGCCGCTATATCGGCCCATCATAACTGCTACTCGGCTTAAAAAAATTTAGTCTTACATTGTTTTAGTATGTGGTACTAAAGTTTTGTTAAATTGATCGTTTGTAGGACCAGATCGGCAGTTCAGTGCGAGTATGCATTAGACGGACACACACCCGCGTTGAGCGGAAGTGACTTTTCTGGTGTTCGATTTTAGACGAGTTGCTCGAAGTCGAGAGTCCAGCGGGATGAACACTATAACGCGTTTTCCAAGTTTAACCTGTTGGAATCTTGTCGGGGGACAATGCGTTTCACAACTAACCTCCCTGTGAACCTTCACCTTCTCGTCAACCGCCTGCCCCTTCGCATTATGTTTGACAAAAGGCGTTTGGCGGACGGAGGGGTTCCGTTTCTGAAAGGGGACCGGTGAGGAGTCCCACAATCGTCTGAGTACCTCGCAGCGATATCAATGACTTTATTGGTTCAGCTTCTATTGAAGAGCAACAGGTAGGGCATCGCGACCTTGTGGCACCGTCCATCAACATCACGCGCTCCCCTCAACAATCACGTTATTTCGAGCGTGAGGAATTAACGATCTCACACGCAGTTTACAACTTATTCTGGATTATTTGGTATGTAGTTGTGCCCACCTGCTCGGCAATCCGATCTCGATAAATCTCTTGAAACATACTTAAAGAAATTACCGTATTCTGGCTCCTAGTGATTTTTTTTTTGACAGGTGGGTGCTGGAGATACCCTCACTGTGGCCACAAACGGGCCTATTGTAAGAGCATCCATGAGCCCCTGCTCATAGCCCCCCTGCACCACCCAGAGACCCCAAGGCAATAGGCTCACTTAGTGCGACGTCACCTGTACGCCCCCACCACACAAAGCGTAGGACATCCGAAAGTTCTGCCCTCGCTTCCTCTTTTGGCTGTGGAAAGCTCCTCACAAACACACAATGGCGCGGTGCTGTGAGTCTTTCGCATATGCCCAACACATTCTCTGCCATCTCTAGCCCCGCCTCGCTGAACCAGCATACCCAACCTCACACTTGCCAATGTTAGCAAGTTAGTACCTCAGCAGACAATGACCAGTAAACAGGACACATATGATCCTCCACAGTGTGAGCACCGCCTTGGCCTTCCCTCTGGAGAGTCAGATGAATAGTTTTGACTGTCACAGGCCAGGCACCCCTGACCAACAGGCAGTTCTGCAGCTATCCTCCCATTTGCCAACCTCACTACATAGGTGATTCCTGGAGGTCCCAATAAAGGGCTCAGGGCTGACAGGGGTTTGTGCTATTCCCTGCCGGCACCCAACACAGTGTTATGCTGTTGTCCTCAGCCATGCCCTTCAGTCCAGTCAGACACTCCCATGCCTGCACCGACGTAAGGCAATACTAGGCTAAGGCTTTGAGAGCGGCCTGACTGTCCACCATAATGTCAGTCCCCTCTGCAGCAGCCGCTGCACACAGAGCGTCACTGCAGACACCTCTGCCTGGAACACTGTGGCCAGCGACCCCAATGGGATGACCACTCTAATTCTCGGCCCAAAGATGCCTGCCCCTGCCAGGCCACCCTGCACTGAGCCCTCAGTGTAATATATCTGCGCCCCAGCTTCAAACGTTTGAACTCCCCCCTCCCACCTAAGGAAAGTAGTGCACGAGGAAAGTGTTTTGATCATTGGGAGTCATTGGGATTCCAAATCTTGCCCTCCGGGCCATATCTTGCCATTAACGTGATCTAAAAAGTCCGTTCTTTCGCAGGAATATCCCATTTGGTATGAAGTTGTGTCTGCCTGCTCGGCAATCCGATCAGACGTATTCCACGGTTGTTATGGGCAGGAGGAATTGTGGAAGGGGTGTAAAACTCACTCGCCGATGCTGCAGTTGCGAGACTTACCCTGGCCGGCGAGGTGTGGTAGAATTCCTTAGCTCATGGCGTTGCTAAAAGAGGGAAAATATACTTGAAGAAATTGCTGCATTCTGGCCCCAAGTGATATCGTTGACTCAAAATTGCTATATTATTTGTTATTATGAAAACGGTTATTTTTTAGTTCCGCTGCGAACCGTCTCTCCTTGTTGGTGGGTCCTAGATGGGTAGCAAGTCTGTTTTGGAAAAGGTCCTGCAAAGGACTGTTGGGAATAGACATGAGGAAGGTATTCCAGACGAAGGAAGTACTGTTTGTGTGTCACGGGTCAGGTGAGCTGATAGCGTAGATGTAGTGTGATAAACGCTGCAAATTATCACGCGATGGTTTATTATTCTCTTGCAGAGCTTGACACTCGGGCTTGTTAGCACCCCGTTCTCACTTCTCTGAGACCCATTCGGTTGAGCGTCGGAAAATACCAGTAAACGATACAAAACATAACTTGACTGCAACGGAACGACGAAAAATTCCTAATCCAAGCGCCTGTAGGCAGCTGGCACGACGTGAAGGGGTGGTTGGAGTGGGACAGTGCAAGTAATGAATGATTACTTGCCCTGCATTGTCCCGCGAGTTGTTTCATCTATTACAGGTTGACTCATTATAATTACTGTTATTTCATTGTTTCCAGTCTAGACACAGTCGTACACCCCTGAGACTCATCCCATTCGACTAATCATCGAAAAATACGTGAAAACCCGATACCTAACAAGACGTGGATGTGATAAAACTGCCAAATTGTGTTTTTGTTAATTTTTTTAAACCATTTTTTGCCCGTAACAACCGTGGGCTTTGTCCGATCGGATTGCCGAGCATTCAGGCACAATTAATTCCATCTAAAGGGAGGATATGGCCCAGATGACGAATGGCGACAATTGCCAATCAACTATCGCACTCGTGAACCACTTTAGAAGGAAATAATAAGAACATTGTTCGATTCTGGCGTAGCGTATTGTTGGGCTGCCTAGAAACCCCTTTGGATGTACGCATGAAGAAGACTGTTTAACTTGTCCCGTAGTTCCCAGTGAACTTTACTCCAAAACTTAAAGCAAGAGTCCTAGTTATCAGGGGATTCAAAATGTTGGGCAGCCGCTGATTTCAAGATTTTTGGATGAATTGAATATGACCTTATACCTGAGTTCTTTCTTAATGTGAGTCTTCGCCTTAGACCACTGGACTACATTCGCTGGGGTGCGTACAATGGAAGTCAGGCAGTACACCTCCCACCAGTTAGCTGCTGCTCTTAGAGAAGACTTCAATGAACAGATCTTTCAGTGTTTCAGCGGATCCTTGGAAAAGAGCGCTGTATTGCTTTGACTTTAATGCTGAGTCAAAGAAAAGGGTGACAGAAAAGGGCCTGTTTTCTTTCACAACATTGTGATCTCCGCATCACCTATTCCCTGGAACTTCACACAACATTAGTGCACCTCGAACCCCAAAATTTGTATCAATATTTTTTCTCTTTATTTAATGGTATTTACTTTTTGCACTCCGGCGTTCTTTTTTTCTGGAATGAATTTCGAACACCAGTTTTTACGAAATTCCTCGTAATGCGAGTATTTGTTTTTTACCACGATGATCCCTGGGGTGCCTACAATGGGTGTCAGGAGGTACATGTCCCCCCTCGCCCGTTGACTGCTGCTCATAGAGTGGACGACTTTAATGAACGGATCCTTCAGAGTTCAAGAGAAACTTCAGAAAAGTTGATCAAAGATTCGAATGCATAGCTGCATTGAAGCATTACTGCAAAGGCAAACAGGAAGGTGACAATAAAGGGCAGGTTCTCTTGCGCAACAATGTCGTAGCACGTCATCGCTTCACCAGCGCTTCTCAGATCCGAGTCTGGCCTTCTTCTTTTCTTGGAGTGGAGGAGTGTTGGATTTCAGAACTTCTTTACTTTACACCTTTGTCCAAAATTACAGCGATCTGGAGCTCAGATTCTACACCCCGAGTTTCCTCAGCTTGCGAGTCTTTGTCTTTGGCCACAAGACCACCGTCTCTGGAGTGCCTGCAATGGGAGCCAGGTGATACAGTACTAACATGGCTACCTGGTAATGGGGTTAGGGGGTGTCCCAGGGGCTTGTGGAAGTTGTCTCAGAAATAATAACGGTTCGTCATCAAGGCTCCACTATTTGGGTTATTCTAAAGGAAGGGGTGTAGTGGCGACCATATTGATCAACCCGAGGGAGCGAAAAGGGACGGGGAATGGGGTTAGTTCGTGAGAAGGAGGGTGGCGTTTCAAGAAAATCCTCTTCCGAGAGGGTTGGGGCTGGTAAGACAGTATCGACCCCAGAAATTGCTGTTTGCAGAGAAGTAAGGAGAGTTATGGTCGTGAGTGGAAGGACGCGAGATGTCAGTCGGCTTGCTGGCGGGGGGGGGGGGGGTATAGTTGTTCGTTGAGGAGGAAGGAGGTGAAGGGAAAGATTAATCGTCTAACCCCCCACACCTCTTCCCATCCGCACCCTCATCACTCCCACAACTACGGCTACATCTTCCTCGGCCACCCCCCCCCCCCTACCCACGAATCCCGCACCGCACACCACCATCGTCGTCCCTTCAAAACGCCTCCCCATTCCGATCTTGCCCTTCCCTTTCCCTTTGTTTCGTCTCTTCCTTGTACGTTGAATCCTTTCCCCTCACCGCGCTCCTAGCCCCCATCCCTTGCCCTAGCCTCGTCCCTCGCCACACTCCTAGCCACTACCTCCAACCTTCTCGTTTCCCTTCATTTCACTCTTCTTGCTCACAACCCTCCCCGACTCCGATCCTCCGCCACCTCTGGTCCTTCTGCACCTCCGTCGACGCCGCTTTTCTCAACGTCCACCCCCACGACCATCATCCCCCCTCCATCTCACCCCTCACTCCGACGCCCATCACGCACCACCACCGCCACCGCTGCTCTATCGCCATCCGCAACGAGAGCCAAAGTCGAATTAATTCTAAGGGCCGCCAGGGCTGCTTCCAAGGAAACCGGAGGTCGATATTCCTTGGTCTTCCCAGCTCAGCGACCCCGATACTAATACACTTTCCTTCGCGAGCCTCAGCCTCCACTTCTCAGATTCTTCCTTCCATCTGAAATTACCGTTCTGCCGTCTTCCCGACGATGGAGAGAGTAAGCTCACAAAGCTGATTGATCCGCTGGACTGTTCGGAAGGTCATTAGATGAAACCAACACAAGGGGTGTCCTCAAATGAGTCCTGAGACTCCATGCTAAACTGATGAACATTTCCAGGGGTCTTCATTATTACTGAACTCTGACCGTCCTGATGTCTTACAGGTTCATCTTGACTTCCTCGGGAATGCCAATTATCTCCTACAAGAGTCTTCTTTGATGTTTACCCTTCGAGAGGTTGTACCAAAAACCAGAAAATGCTCTCTATCAAGTCTCCAACACTGAGGACAGCTGCATGTATCTCGTTGTTTGTACCACAACAGCTGTCATATGCCCAACGTACGTGTGTTGGTTCGTTTTGTAATGTCCCCTGATGATTCTCACCACCTGCCTTAAGTCCTTCCTCTCCATCATTAGAAAGCTAGGTTTTATCTCGTTAATTGGTTTTGAGATGAAGCGTTTGGAGTCCCTCACTCCTGCTGAGTTCCAGACAGTCTGATGTATTCCCTCACTGTCTTTTCGACTAGGGACGGAGGTGCCCCATAACGATTAAGTGGCCTGATAGGTACGGCAGACGACCTGAGTCTGGCCAGACGGGTCTGCCCTCGCATCCTCAGCAATCCATGACTCTATTTTAGTTTGCTAAAGAGTTGAACCGCGTCCTCCAGTCTCTCACCAGTTTTGAAGTTGTTTGTAGTCTCTTCAGCGCTTTGCAGAGCGCCTCGCTATCAGTCAGTAGTTTTATTGCTATATCCCTCTCCGTACATCATAACCGCCCCTGTGATGATAGCACCACAACCGGTGGAGTGGGACCCAGATCAATACACGTCCCATTGCTTCCAGAGCCACCTATACACTCCCTAGAACCCACCAGGGTTTTATATCCATCCATGCAGATGCCGAAACCGACGACTTTCGTTGTTCCATGAGCGTTCTTTTGGTTGCACTTTGTACTAACTGTTAAACTCGTACCTCATATCGAGCTCTGTAAAGGTTTTCGATGTTTCCGAACTCCGCCAGACGCCCATTACGGGCCTATTAGCACCTTAGCTATTCCAAGCCTAGTTAGTCTGTATGCAACCTTCATAGCATCTGTCTTGACAAACATGTCAACCAACAGTCGAACAGTCTCAGCCGTTACATCTCATTAGCATCTAGCATTTCCAGGACACTGTAACGAAAACTTCACTACGCAGACTTTCTGTGGTTAACGCGTGCGTGTGTCGTATTGGCAAGTCTGCTTTTCATTATTTCAACTCCTAAGTGTCAGGAAGTGCCATCGTATCAGTCATATTTGGTGACGGATATAGGTATACATTACAAAACTTAACACCTTGCTCAGCACCCCTCGCATCTAGCATGATTCTCCATGCAACGTCTTCCTTTAATAACCACTCAGAAGATATGTATTGCCTAGCTCCCAGGGCAGTCACGCTTTACAAGGCGAAGCTTTAAGAATCATCAATGTTTACCTAGCGCCATCGGTACAAGCACACATTTCAGCCAAAAATATCAAGGGCTCAAGAGGGTTCTAAGTCGGACATAATATACATTTTTTTTCGTTTCAGTCCCCTGCGCAGGAGGTGCTGCACACACACCTTCACTGCACAGAGCTCTGCCCGGAAAACTGTTGCCAATGCACCCAGTGGTATCGCTGTACAAATCCCTGGCCCGTAAACTCCTGCACCGGCCCCATACAGGGAGTCAACTTCCACGGCTGACCAATATAACTAATGTAATTATTTTTGCGTTTATTTTGTTACTTGGAAATAAATAAAAATAAAATATTTGGAGCGACTCATCACACAACTTTCCTTGGCCCCATCCTATTTATTTTCCGGTAAAACAAGACAATTCGTTTTACGTAATATGCGATAGCGCTCAACGTTCCGGATGATGCCACTGGGATCTTGCAACTGCGCCGAAACCTAGCACAACTGCACTTCATAGCAACTGCGCAGGAGGTAGAGACAATAGCAAGTGCGCCGTCATACTTTTATTACGTTGATACAGAAATGATGCAGGTAGGTACGTACGTTTCATCAGCGGGGAGATCCCGACCTCGTCATGCTGTCACGTAACTTATGTATATGTTCTTTCACTCCCAGTTTTTCCACTTTTCACGCAGTTTTTTGTCACTTTTTTTTCATAATGTTTGGCCACTGGTGAGGAATGATTTTCCATCAATCTTTCCTTCTCGATATTCAATTATTGGTTGCATTTTCTTCTGTTTTTTGAACGCCCCTGTGTCCGAGTTGGGCACATTCGAGCCATTAATTGTGAGGAAGGTGTCCGTTTGCATTCGTTTCAAGGCATTGAGAAACACGAAAATGTTAGGATGAGGATGGGAAAACTGGCCATTGAATTTCGAGTGGAACGATTCACAACTGTTTGTGGTTCTTTCCGAAGAAATTTCTGCTGCAGCCCATAACTCAGGAGGAAACTTAGCTTGAACACCAACGTAGTTATCGATGATGTATTCCGCGTACTTTCCAACCCGTGTATCATCTGGCAACGACGTCATACAATGTTCCAAAAATGCAGCACCGACCTCTCTTGGATCCAAGAACGGTATACCGAAAACGAGACGAAGCCAATTTCGAATATCCCCCTTTGCTCTGTATGGTTTGGTTAGCCCGAGTGCTTGAATTCCAGAGACATTGCAACACGTAACAACTGAACCTATGACACTACCGTGCCAATCACGAGGATATCGGGCCATCGCATTCACCGATAAGAAAAGAGCGGCGCAAATGCTAGAGTCCGATGCCACGATATTTGCGGCGTTAGTAAGGAAATGCTGCAAATTATTACAAAACGGCTTATTATTCCCTTCCACAGGTAAACGCAATCTCACAACTCCGAGACCCATTCCATTCGGTTCTACGCCGAAAAATACCAGTAAACGATACGAAACATGACCTGACTACAACGGAATGAAGAAAACTGAATATTCCTCCTGTAGGCGCCTCCAGGTCTTTGGCACGACTTGGCGAGTCGAGCTGGCGGGTGGTTTTAATGAAACGGGAGTCCCACCCACAAATGATTAAACGATTACTTTCGTTGTAATTATTGTCCCGCGAGTTCCTTCAATTAGTGGACTTAGGCTCACTATAATTAATGTGAGCCAACCACCGTTTTCAGTCTGGACGGAGTCGTAGACCTCTGAGAGTTTTTTCCGTTCGAGCTAGAATCTAAAAATACCTAGACAATGATACCAACACGGCGCATTTGCGATAAAACTGCCAAAATTGCGTTTTGTTAATTGTTCCAACTATTTTTTGCCCATAACGATCATGCCGAGCAGGCGAGCACAATTAGATACCAAATGGGATATTTGTGTGAAAGAACGGATTTTTTAGACCAAATTTGCAGGGGGTGCGGTAAAACTTGGGTGTGCAAAACTTTGTTCCTGACCGGAAACAGATGTGTTATTCAGAATGAATAATAAACCAAAAACTGCGGTAAAATCGTCGTCTTTAAAACTTACGATAATTTATTGTGCTGCTCTCGTAATTTTCCCAACAATGAGAATTATTTCATGGTACCTCCGTGTTATTTTGGGCTGCTCATACAAAATAGTTTTTTACTTATTTTGCTATTTTGCCGTCTCATGTCGCGCAGTTTGGTTAATTCGTTTTCTCTCAATCGTATTCACGCCCGCTATTAGCCACTGGGAAATCTCCGCAGTAAGAAACGTTTTGGGCAGGCTTTTGTTTGGTATCTTTTCGGAGGGCTTTAACGTATTCCCAAAGATCTGATCAACCTCGAGGTTCTAATATACGAAAATTGTTCATGTACTCAGAACTGAAATGTTCTGTTGCAACCCATGCCATTTTCCTGAACCCACAATTTTATTAAAATGCCCGTACGAAACTTCGTCGATTGAACTGGGGGATGGTGATTGAAGTATTTATTGACCGTTGGACCTAAGTTTTGTGGCAATTTCGCGGTGAATTGAATAAATAGATGGCGAGTGATACGGTGGCTGTGATTTCCGTTGTTGCTCGCGTTGTGACTCCCCACACCAATAGAATCCAAATATTTCAAAGCGAACGTACCCATTGACCAGCTAAGTGTTCATTCAGAAAGATCTTTAATTTCTCGCGTGAAGATGATGAACTTTTTTGTCCGAAGCGTTCACGAGTTTTTCACAATGTGATAAAATAATAGTGTCGGCTGGTGGGAAGCCCTATAAGAGCGTAGCGTAGGTGCAGGGAGGCGTGTTGAGGAAAGTAGGTGGTGTTTACTAACCAACGAACAACTAGAGGTGAAACTGATTTGGATCTATTGAAAAGGTAGAGTTGAGTGCGCTCCGAAGCCGGGGCGCATCCAATCAAGCGTAATGCCGTATGAAACACTACTAATCCCGACGGCCCGGATAAAGCCCGGACACAAAGCGCACTATTTCAGCTCGGTACACTCCCAGGAAAATCCCGAAGCTATCAGACGAGAATTCGTTAGCAGTTTCGTGTGTGAAAGGCGGGAGGTGAGTTGGGGCTTCCCAGAAACGTGTCACAGGCTCCGCTGGAATTTGTTTATTCATTTGAGTACGGCGAGCTAAGCCTCGCTAATAAAGTGAGCGCCGCTCGCACAAGTCTCAGCAAGTGAAGTGAATTTTCATCGAACGCCGTTCCCTCGTTTTATAAACCCGATTCTCCCCCAAACTAACACAACGCGAGCACCTTTCACCAAATCCTACCTTTCATTTCTCCCATCTTTCCCTCGGCTCTCCGCTCGTGCCAGAATTGTGGTAGTAAAGCGCATATTCAACTCTGCAGCGCTAACGAGCCTCCTATCTTCGAAACATGTATATTCATGTACAGAACTGACATCAGAATCGACGTGCCATCGAATTTTGGGTTCCTTCCACTTCGTCACACCCTCCAAGCTAATTAGATATCATCGAACTACGATATTTATGATCCAACTACATGAACAGCGCCGAATAAAACCACTAAAAAATCCTGAAAATTATAATTATCTATCTAGTCTTGACCCATGTCACCTTCGTGAACCGAAACCAACAAGCCCGTGGAAGTTCCAACAGTTCCATTCGAACGTCTTGAACCATAAATGTACAAAAGTCTCTCTCAAATTTTTAGGGAGTACGAACCGAAATAAACGAACACATGGGACAGGAAGATGAGAAAATAAAAGTCAGAAAAGAACGCAGTGAGGGGAGAAAGATATTTTGGCGTGAGGGCTGATTGAAGATCCCTTCTTGTTGCTGAATGTGGGAGAAAAGAGAAATAAGTATAGAGATAATGTGAGTGATTATCTCGGAAAAACGTGGAAGGGAATTGTAGAGAGGCATTATTTTTGTAAGCAAGGGGAGGAGGGATGATGATCATCATCAGGAAGCTGCCGAAGCTTCGAGAACAGTTGGGCCCATTTCCCATCTCCCCCACGCAGGCCATTGGGGAACCCCCACAGTCCCCCAGGTGTATCTCTGGTACCCATTGCCTCCCCCCTCCACCCCTGCATTTGGAGGAGGGGTAGCCCATTGGGATTCATCCCAAGTCCACTGCTTCTATCCCTTCCTGCCTCAGGCAGCCTCACGCCCCAACGCACTCAGCCACTGCGCTGTTCAGACGGGGGGGGGGTGAGCTGTAGGAGGATATAAGCGAAAGGATATAAATAAAATAGACAGTAGATAAATCGTAAATCTCAGTGAAATAAAACATGAAGCGCATAAAAAAATGAATGAAAACTTAAACAAATGAAATTTAAACTATTTCTTTTTTTTGTGTCTTATCATCAAGTATATATTTAGTTGTTATTGGGTGCAAGAGAAAGAGAGAGCAATAAAGATTTGAAATGATTCATGAAAGAGGCAAATGGGATAAAGGACTTAGATGGTCACTTGATTAGCATAATACAGTTCTGGTTGAGAGGTAGTCAGGGTGTGTCTCTAAATATGTCAACTGGTATTCCGGACGAGAGCTGACACCTACTTAATACTATGGAAATTGATTGTATGCTGTCTTGCTGTAGACTCAAGTCTGAGCAGGGCTGCGAAAGGATGCCTAATGAAAGATAGTAAGGGAGAGACGGGGAGAGAACTCAATAAGGGAAACCCCGTTGATGACTTGGAAATAACCCTTTTGTTAGCAGGAGATGCTAATTGAACTCCCTTCAGGTAAGGGAAAAACCCACGCCCTTCAGGTTCCCCTGTTACAGCCTGTAGCAACGAACTAATTTGCCAATGGTGAGCCAAACAACGGTATGTTTCCTTATTTGATGACTGTTCCTAAACCCCCGACGAGGGTTACATTAATCATAAAAGCTGCGGTTTCGCTAATGTGCAAGAGGCCGGCTCATGCAGCATTCACTGAACTCACTGGAGGTACGGCAGGTATTTGGTCGCTAGCCGGTAGAGAGCTGTTGCCCGTGTGTTACCGTGCGGAGGGGACCACCTGTGGAATCCCGTATCGTCTGAGAAGAGTTCTTAATCTGGTTGGCTTTTACGAAAATCAGGGCTGACACCAAGTCCTCGTCAGTTGGCAGAGAAGAAAATTGCAGCCAGTGCAAAATGAGTCAGGGTCTTCACTCGCTGTTCACCGCTGTAAACTGCCAACAGGTTTCGTAACTTCCGACATTGTGAGCTCCAATCACGCAAACTCGTCGTCCACCCAAAAAACCCAGGCAGGGGCAAGGATAGGGCAACGAACTAATTTGGCCAGAGCTGAGCCGAACGGTTGTGGTTGCGCTTCCAAAGATTTGTTTTCACTCAAAAACTTAGAAGAACGCGCAGAATATTTGCACCGAACACAGATGGCAAATGAAACGTACGAATACTGCCTAAGAAACGTTAAAACAGAGCAAGAAGAGGACACTGTTTACCAGAATCACGAGAGAGCTCAGATGGGAGAGAGAATGTGAATCAGTCAACAGCGAACTTAATGGTACTTTGATTACCACGATAAATACAGTTAGTTTTTGCGCCCTCCCAATTTCCTTACTTATTATTTATTTCATTTCTCCGTTTTGGGTGCCACCGTCCCACTAACGGTGAGCTTCGGAACAAACAAATAAAGAGGTGTGTGTGTGTGTGTGTTTGTAGTTTGATTTGCGGGCAAATAGCTGAACTGATTGAGCTGTTTCTTTTTTTGGTGTGTTCGTTTTTTTTTTTTAGACACCAAAATAAGGTTATGGGCGATTTCGGTCGATAAAAAGAGGTGTGGGGGACGCAAATGTTGCAGAAGTAGGTTTTTTCTTATTTTTCCTGAAAACAGCTATAACGATTTTGATTAAACTTTAAAATTATCTTTTAGTACAAAACTTTTCTTATTCATACATATCTCCATGTAAATACGGCGAACAAAGATATTGGCCTATAAAGCAAAAATAGGTTTTTACGCTTTTTGGCAAAACGGCTCCAACGATTTTCACCAAACTCACAGGATGTTTTTGAATTGTCAATACCTATGGATTGTTCCCAATAAATATTCCTCTGACAGTCCATTGAACACAGATAAAAATGAAAATGTGTCGAAAATAATGTTTCTTCGAACATTTCCGTAAATTCCGAGGTAACTGTTCCACCAGATTTGATTAATCTTACAGATTGTCATCCAGTCACCTATCTTTTTCTTTTTTTTTTTTTCCTTTGAAACGGTGGATGCAGGCAATACCCTCACTGCAGCCACAAACGGGCCTATTGTAAGGGCGTCCATGATACTCGGATCATGGCCCACCTGCACCACCCCCAGGCCCCACGGCACTGGTCTCACTTGGTGTGACGTCACCTATGCGCCCCCACCACCCCCGCACATAGCGGAGGATATCGGCAAGTTCTGCATTTGTCACCTCTTCGGGCTGAAGAAAGGGCCTCCCAAACACAGAACGGCGCGATGCCGCGAGTCCATCGCATACGCACAGCACGTGCTCTGCCGTCTCTAGCCCTACCTCGCAGAACCTGCATACCTGTACCTCGCACTTGCCAATATTTGCAAGGTGGTACCTCAGCGGACAGTGACCTGTGAACAGGCCACATATGATCCTCATATCCTTCCTCCCCAGAGCAAGCACCTCCTTGGACCTCTCTCTGGAGAGCCGGATAAAGAGTTTTGACTGTCTAAGGCCGGGCAGCCCCTGCCAATGAGCAGCCCTGCACCTATCCTCCCATTTGCCAACCTCTCTGCGTAGATGGCTCCTGGTAGTCCCAACAAAGGGCTCAGGGCCAATAGGGATCTGCTCTGATCCCTTCTTAGCCAACCTATCAGCCCGTTCGTTTCCCTCTATACCCTGATGCCCTGGCACCCAACACAGTGTTACCCTGTTGTCCTCGGCCAGGGCCTTCAGTCCAGTCAGACACTCCCACACCTGCCGCGATGTAAGACAGTATGAGGCTAAGGCCTTGAGAGTGGCCTGACTGTCCACCATGATGTAGATTCTCTGCCGCTTCAGTCCCCTCTGCAGCAGCCGCTGCACACAGACTGTCACCGCAGCCACCTCTGCCTGGAACACCGTGGCCAGCGACCCCAATGGGATTGCTGCTCTGATCCTCGGCCCAAAGATGCCTGCCCCTGCAAGGCCACCCTGCACCGAGCCATCAGTGTAGTATACCAGGGCCCCAGCTTCAGCGGGAGCTCCCCTACCCACCTGGATCGCTCATGAATGAGTATCCGAAAGGGTAGCGAAGTTGAACCTCGCGGGCATTGAGTCTACCACATGCAGTTCAGGCCCCCCACCTTCACCTTGTCAAGGATCAAGTGGCAGGAACTCCTTCTCCCCCGCATGATCAGACCCAACTCCAACATACGCGCAGCCTGGAGGAACGCCATCCTTTTAACATGTATGTGGAGTGGAGCTAAATCTAGCAAGACCTCCAGTGCAGCCGTAGGGCATGTTGTCATACAGCCTGTAATGGCTAGACACGCCCTACGCTGCAGTTTATTTAGCTGCAACTGCACTGTTTTGTTTTCCACCTAGTCCACCAGACCAGGGCTCCATAGGTGACTACAGGCCTAACAACCGCAGTGTACAACCACCGGATCATCCCAGGCCTCAGCCCCATGTCTTCCCCACCATTCTTTGAGCTGCCCACATCACCACCGACGCCCGCTGTAAGGCTTTTTTCACGTGTGTGGCCCAAGAGAGCTTTCCATCAAGAAAGACTCCCAAGTACTTGATCTCATGCTGGATCTTCACCACCTTGCCACTCAGCCTGAGTTCCCGCAGCGTAAGGCTGCGCCTTCTGGTGAATGGGATCAGGCTCGTTTTGTCTGGATTGACAAACAGTCCCTGCCCATTGCACCATGTCTGTAAGGTATTCAGTGCATGCTGCATGCATTCACTGATTACATTCGCGAATTTACCCCTGACTATAATTACCAGGTCATCCGCGTATCCTATTACCTTGTAGCCCTCCTCCTCCAGCAGCTCGAGAAGGGTATCAGCTACCAGTAACCAGAGGAGAGGAGAGCACCCCCTGCGGGCATCCTGAGTGGGCACCACAGAGAGTGTCTCCCCCCCCAACTCCGAGAAGACCACCCTGCTACTCAGCATCTCGTTGGTCCAAGAGATTAGGTAAGGATCTACACCCTTCCTACCAGCCGCAGCCGTAATTGAGGCATACGACGTATTGTCGAAAGCCCCCCCAATATCCAGAAAGCAGCACAGCGCAATCTCTCCGGATCTCAGAGTATCCTCCAGCACTGTTGCCAGTTCGTTCAGAGCAGTCTCAGTGGATCTCCCCTCTGATAGGCATGCTGGGAACTCCGAATGGGGTTCTGAGTTAGATAGTTCTCCTTTATTGATAGGCACACTATCTTCTCCATTGTTTTCAACACGAAGGACATGAGACTGATGGGGCGGTAGCCCTTAGCCAGGGCCGAGGAGCCACCCGGCTTTGGTATAAAGACCACCTTCACCTTCCTCCACATAGTGGGTATGTACCCAAGGACATAGCTCGCCCTGAAGAGCCTCACCAGTATCGGACCCAGAGCCTCCCTACCATGCTGCAACATGGCTGGGAAGATCCCATCCGCACCTGGCGCCTTGTAAGGTTTAAATGAACCAATAGCCCATTTAACCTTATTAAGTGTGAACATTTCTCTGGAGGCTGCAGCTAGCAGTGGGTTCCTTGATTGCCCATGACAGGTACCACCATCGGCGCTCAGCTGATGGTGGTGGCTATCTCCCCACCGCAGGCTTTGAGACCCTGGGAAGTGAGCTGTCAGTAGCTCCTCCAAGGTCTCCTTGCTGCCCCTTGTGAATGTTCCCCCTGCCTTTAGGAGAAAACCGATTTGCGGTCTCTCTTCTCTAGAGAGGATCTTCTGTACCTTGGACATGGTAGACAAGTCTTTCATGCCCCCACAGAAGTCTCTCCAGGATTTCCTTTTAGCCTGTCTAAGGGCTTTATTGTATGCTGTGAGGAAACCCCTATATGCGTCCCACTCACCCTTCTTTTTTGCTCTGTTAAAGAGCCTCCTCGTTTCTTTCCGAAGCCTTTCCAGTTCCTTGTTCCACCAAGGAACCTCCTAATGGATCTTCGGGTTTTCAACTCGCAGCTTTCTTCATACGCCTCTACCATAGCTGCGCAGATCCCCCTGTCGCCCTTTCTACACCTTCGACAGTTTGCATTTCACAGCTGTAGCTCTCCAAACTGGAAGCCAACACGCGGCTGTACAGAACCCAATCCGTGTTCTTGGGGTTCCGATATGTCTCCGTCACACTATTAGGGAACCGCAGCCTGAACCTCACCATCCGGTGGTCAGACATTGAAGTTTCCCTAGAGACATGCCAATCTGTTATTCTGCTGGCATAGAAGGTACTTGAGACCGTAATGTCCAGCACCTCCCTCCGCCTGCGTGTAACAAAAGTTGGCGTGCTCCCCCTATTAACCACCACCATTTCATTGCACAGTAAGTAGTCAAGAAGGGACTCACCTCTTTCATTTGTGTCTGTGCTGCCCCATGCCATGTTATGTGCATTGGCGTCGCACCCGACAATCAACTGAAGGTCTTCCCTTCTGCAGTAATGGATCAGCTGCTGCATAATCAGCGGGGGGACCTCAGCGTCATCGCCTGGGAAGTAGGCTGACGCCACCACTGTCCTCGCCCGGAGTCCATTACTGTCTTGAGCTTCCAGCATTACCGCCACCAAATCCCTGTGACAGAACTCGGGAATTTTTAGAATATGCAAGTTGTGTCTTACCAAAACAGCCGCCCTAGGACGACCTTCTGTGCCACAGTAGACCAACTTACCTGTACTAGCAGGTATCCCTTTTACGTCCCTGCTGTCCGCCCAAGGCTCCTGCAGTAGAGCCACATCACAGCTCCCCAGACAAAGCTCCTGCACATCACTGCCGTAGCTGCTTTGGCCGTGTGCAGGTTGATCTGGAGGAAGCCCACATGCTGCGCAATCATCGTCGCCCATGCCGACCCCAAACCCCCGTGGGACCTTACGCCCCTCCGGAGGGCGAGCAGGCGCGACTTGCCTGCAGCCTCTCTGCAGTTTGGGCCGGAAGGACCTTGTCGTCCTTCCTGCCCTCCCTGCCAAATCTGGACCCGGCAGCCCCCCGACCCCACCCGCAGGCACTGCCGAAGCCGTCACCACAGGAGGGAGGAGGGGCCACCAGGACCCCAGCACCGCTGTTTCTAGGAGCCGCCACCATTGCTGCCGAGGCACCGGCGGGGCCCCAGCCAGGACCACGCAGCGGGACCCTGGGTCACCACTGCCTGCAGCCCCCGGCCAGCAGCCCCACCCCCGACACCCCGCAGCGGCAGCGCTCCTCTTCCCCTTCCACCATCTCCAGGGGCATCCAAGGAAGGGACACTCGAGAGTAGGTACCTCTCCAGAGCCCTGCTTCCTCACTCTGATGCTGCCTTGCCTCAGCTTTATGGTGACTGCTGGCTCAGCCTCCAAAGCCTGGGCAGATTGCGCATCTTTCAGCAGGCCCAGAAGCGCCGGTGGTTCCTTGTGGACCCGCGGCGGCACCGTCCAGAACCGTGTGCAGAGTCTCCTATTCTGCTTCGCCAGAAAGCCCAGGATCCTCTCATCCGGCTCATCCTCACACCCCGGCAGGTACGCCACGGCTCTTCGTGGTCTCGGAAGGTCCTTCCCCTCACAGACCTTCAGCCTGGCACCCTCCCAGGGCTGTGCGGTGGCAAAATGCTCTCTCAGCCATGCTGCCGTGCCCTCATCCTTACAGGTCACCGCGTACCACCCCCTTCTACACATGGTACCGGTGAACCCTGGCTCCGGCCCCTCATCTTCGTCGAGAGCAAACACGGCCTCCACCATGCTCCTCTCCACGGCCTCCATCTGCTCCGCTGTGAGAGCTCCGCCGAGTAGTCCTCATGGAACACCCCAGCTTCACCCTGACACAGCTGAGCTATATGAGACTGGTGGTCGCCTGCTAGGACCGCCCTTAGGCACTCCCTGCCGCCGGAGCCACCAGCCCCACCGAGGTGCGCTGCAGACGTGGAACCTACGTCCCCACGCTGCCCTTCACCACCTCTCACTCCCAAAGAGCGTCTCACCTTCTTTCTCTCCTCGGGAGTGTCTCCAGTGGAAGGCCGCTCTCTTTTTGGCCACCTTCCACCTCTTTCGTCAGCCCTCCTCTCATCGCAAGAGCCCTGGCATCAGCCACGCTCTTACCCTCTGACAGGAGGGCTTTAAACCAACGCCTCTGTGCGCCAGTAAACAACGTGGCGCCCTCGCTTGTGCCCAGAATGCGTGCCCGATGGCCCCGCATCCGACCCTTCGGTCAGCGGCTCCAAGCCTGTGTCCTGGTTCTCAGGAGCCCCCAAGGACCCCCCCGCCCGGGGAGGGCCCAGCACCAGCACCCCCCTATCGGGAGGCGCCCCGGCACCAGGCCCCACACCGGCAGCAGGGACCCCCAGAAGCCCCCCGCCCGCAGAATGTGACCTTGCGTCTCCATCCGCTGCAGATGAACCTCCTTCTACAGCTGGGAGGTCACAGTACAAATCCATGACCTCCTCCTCCATCACTGAGGAGGGACTCAATAGCAGTCTCTCTTCCTCAGCTCGAGTAGCTAGGGTAATACACAGTCGATCACGGCAGAGCCCCGCATGCCGTGACAAGGCTACTTACTGCAAGGAGGTCGCCTGGTATCCTTGAGGCTCCGTGTTTGACACAATGTCCCATGTGCCATCCACCCTTCGCCACGGGTCGCTTTACAGCTTGGGTTGGGGGCGCAAAAAAAAAAAAAAAAAAAAAAAAAAAAAGTTGATGCGGGGAGCACGAGCAGGCGCCACTACTCGCCCCCCTCACCACCTCTCAAGGAAAGCTATCCACCTCCCAGAACAGGGGGACAACCCAACATTGCTCCAATCTGTCGGCCCCACTCCAAAGGATATGGGCACTAACAGGCTAGACCTCGTGAAGGTTTGGAGATGTTTTTAAGCCTGGCTATGCTAAGTGCCATCCCCAAAGGTCTGGCATAAGCCATCGAGAAAATTCGGTGGCTCGCAAAATACCGGCTTACTTCTAGCCCTCCAGTCACCTATACTCACATTTATCTCCTTATAATTATTTCTGTATATATATGTTGAACGGAGATATACGGCATGTTAGCTCAGAAAAGGAGATTCGTCTTATAATAATTTATCGGTATTTCAATGTTCTCAAAAACGTAAGGATTTGAATCAAACTTTCGGAGTACTCTCAGCTAACTAGTTCCTACATTTTTTCCCGTATAAATGTTTCTGTACAAATGCGTTGAACGAAGATATAGCACCCGCATATGTAGCTGGTGTTTGAACTTACGAGGGGGGGGGTACGCACTAGATATTTTTTGGCAGGATTACAACACTTACCTTTCCCTTCGAGCAGCTGAAAGTAAAAATGGGCTGACGCTCCATTCTCATCAAGATTGTCAACAATTTATTGTCTCTGGCCAATTACTCACTGACGAAACTTTCTTATTGCCGCGTTGTCGTCTGGGATCTTTCCATGCACACATTGTCAAAATCATTCAAGATATATATGAAAACGCGAGCGTTTGGTGCTTCGATCACCATGATACGAGTATATACATGCAGTTAGTTTTATGTCGATATAGCACACGGCCTCATTTTGATGTGGCTATGCATTTTTGAATGCTGAGTCGTGTAGGCCTGCGTCTGTACATGAGAAACAGTGAGACCACAGTAAATGTATTGAGGCAAATTAAGCTACTCGAAGGAACTCACGGGATAATGCAGCGAAGGTTAACGTTTTGCTCGGCCTGCGCTCATTTTCCGCATCGCCTGTCTTCGACGTTGCCTCGTAGTTAGGTCATGTTTCGTATCGTTTACTAGTATTTTCCGATACTGAATCGAATGGGATGGGTTTCGGAAGTGCTTTACAAACATTGTCGCTTGAATATGAGTTGTCGTCACACAGGTTGTTAGTATAGCCGTATTATATTATACATTCTTACTAATTTTCGACGTTGGAATGAATAGCACATGTCACAACCATGCTGCGCGAGAGAATAATAATTTGTTGTGAAATAATTTGGAGCGGGTTTTGATTCATGGAGGATCATGTCGAAGTGGTGAAAACTGGAAAGAACCACGAAACCGGGATACCTCAACTTTGGGAACTCTCCCATTTCGTGTTTTTCCTTGTAGTGAATACGAGCAACTTTAGAATCCCGGTACTTAGCGCGCTAGCAATTTCAACTTGAACCGTAAAATAAACCTTGACGTACATTTTATATTTAGGGCAAGGAGACAAACTGCACTTTGGTAGCTTAAAAAACGATCGACGTCTCGCAGATTACGCTTTTATTCACACATTTATTAAAGATCGCAAAATAGCGCGTTTGCTTATTTTGCCTAATGAAATTGGATGGAAACCCCAGTATGTTTCCCGGCTTGTGTTTTCCAAAGTTCGAATGATCTGAGTGAAAAAACCCCAGCAAATTATTACACAATGGTTTATTATTCTTATGAACAGCTTGACCTAGCTGTTCCGATATTCTATGATACCCTTAATATCATATTATATTTTATTAATTTTATTAATTTTAATATTTTATAATTACTTATTAGTAATTTATAAATTCTTTGGGAGGAATATCGTATATGTCCCTCTACACATAAATAAAGTGCCTGAAAAAAAGGAATACCTTGATAGGGTATATTATACGACAATAATCGTCTTTATTATATTTTTTAGAATTAAACTAAAACTTTAGATATCAAAAATCCACATGCATCTTACATCAAAATATAAAAAGATAAGCTAAGCTAAGCTAGCAGGTTCATACCCTGAATATGGATTAAATTCCTCTTTTTAATTAACAAAATATCAAGAAAAACCCTATTCATAATTATGATATTTTGATATATTATATTATTCCGAGACCCATCCCATTCAATTCAGCATCGAATACTAGTAAACCATATGACCTGACTACAATGGAACTACAGAAACTAAATATTCCCCTGGCGCCAGGTGCCCGTAAACGTCTGTAGGCATTTATGATTCGATGAAGGGGTGTGTGGAGGAAGTGCCGGCCACATCGGCTCTAACCTTCCTCTGCCCCGTATGGCAAAAAGAGACGGGGAAATTGGGACGGGGACTTACAGCAAACCCTCAGCAATTGGCACGTTGTTCAGTCTGAGTTCAGTGGATGCTGCGGGCCAGCCTCTTGCACATTGGCGAAACTGCAACTTCCATGACTGTTATCACCCTTGTCGAGGGTTTTGGAACAGTCATCAAATAAGGAAACAAACCTGGTTGCAGCACTGACTGTGTTCTGGCGCGGTTTGTGATGCAAGACGAGTACTGCGGGGATGCGGGGGGGGGGGGGGGTTGCTCGAGTTGTATCTAAACTGGTGATCGTAACTCCTTCTTTCCTTCCCCGTCCCACTCCTTCTATCCCTGGAGCCACCGTAGGGTAGTCTGGGCGCCCTCCCCATTTCTTAACATTATTCATTTAGTATCTTTTTTTTTGGGTGCCACCATCTACGGTGAGCTTTAGAAAAAAAAAAACAAACAAAAAACGTGTGTTCGCGCCAAAGGAGATTATTATCTAGTCAGATAAGGGCGCGCTCGTTTTCCCTCCCTTCTTCATGAAACTGTCAGTCCTCTCGAGGAAACGCACGCCGCGCCACCCGCTTACTGTTTTAAACGCTCCTCCTTTGAAAAATCCAAAAGTGAACCGTTTTTCGGTTAGATTAATTTTTTTCCTACTCCTGGAATAGCGTGTGCAGTCAATAGTGGTCGAAAACCAGCGCCAACACTCCGAACCATTTTAGGTTTTAGGTATAAACCTGGAATCCTTTTTTTCCCTTCACATTGCCTATCCCAACCCTCTTTTCACAGCCAGGTAAGTCGTATACACTCAGTCACGCAACGCTTCGAGGTGAGCCAATTTTATTTATTTTATTTTTTCTTTCACGCAAAAATTACAGTCCTCTTAAATCAACAAACGACAAAAACGCACCGTCAACGCGTCTGTAGTTCGATTTGCGGGAGAATGGCTTGACCGATCAAGCTGGTTATTTTTTTGTTTTGTTCGTGTTTTTTCGTAGACAAGAAAATAAGGTTACAGGCGGTTTCCCTTTGGGTAGCGGAGAGTAGAAATGAATTCGCCCAAACCTGGTTTGTCCGTGATGCTTCAATAAACTCGAAATAGAGGAAGAGAAACGATCATTATTAAAACTTACTTACTTACTTGTGTTCAGTCACGCTCCACTGCAGTTGGATGTCGGAGGAGAGCCCCGTTGTAGGGTCACTCACAGTCTGACATCGGAAGCTAGTGGCTCCTACACGAATTGTTGGGTTATTTCTTCTTAAATGGGACGTAAGAGGAAGTGTCTGTTTCTAGAGGCGCCGTGAATTTACTCTTGTCCGCTCGGCTCTCACGCCTCCTCGTGATAACGTGCCTCCTCACGAGAATCTTGTAGCGACGGCTAGAATCTTCCCGAACATCCTCACATAATCCCCAGCAGGCTGAACAATGCCAAGACAAATTGAATAATGAACCAAAAAGCCGATTTGGCTGAGCTATTGGTAACTAACTTTGCAAAATGGTTATAGGCTTGCTTTGTAGCAGTCAATGCTGCCAAGTTCGTTTGCCCTCGCAACAACCCTGTTGTAGAAACTACAGTGAAGCAGCACATGGTTTCTTGTTTCCTTCGCACTGGAGGCACAAGACGTGCATAATGGAGAGTCTTTCAGAGAAAAGAAGTGGAGCCGCACATTGAAGTCACCATGTCCCGTGAGGAATTGCCTCGTCCAGTGGTCTGGCTCAACCCATTTTCTTGAAAGACGTTCACGGATGTTGGGGAAGAACTCATACGTATCACGTCCCTTTGACGAGGATTCCCATCTCGCTTGCCATTTCTCTAGAGCCCATTCACCGATGGCGGCAACTTTCTGTTCTGTGGTGAGATCCGCACGGAGTTTAGCCCAAAGGGGGTGGGGGGGGGGGGTGAAGCTCCCGCCAACCATGCACTCAACGGCCAAATCAACTGGTAACTGACCAGTGATCACCTGGAGTGCTTCTGTTGATACAGTCTTGTAGGCCTTGGTAATCCACAGGAGCCCAGCTCTCTGGGATTGGGCCAATACTCTCTTTTGATTGACTGTTAGTTTGCTACCCCAGACAATGGGGCGGCAGCCACTCACGCCAAGATTTACGGCCTTATACATGAGGATAGTGTCGTGGTAACACACACCCCCAGTGGCCTTAGTAATGGCACGCAGTGAGGCAAACCTTGCAATGGTAGTGCCTTTAAGGGACTGGAGTCGTTGGTAGAAGCCCCACCTCTCACCTATATTCACTCCTAAATACTTGTCGTGCTTTTCAAGAAAGAGCCTGTGGCCGCCAAAGCGTATTGTGGGTGGATTATTCACTTTCCCTTTCAAGAGGATTAGCTGAGTTTTTTCCTCAGCCACCTGCATCTTGACATGCTCGCACGATTGGGTGACGGTGCGGAGCACGTGGTGGGTTTTTTCTTCAATTTGGCGGACTGGTTCTGCAAAGATCAGCACAGTCAAGTCATCCACATAGTCGTATGGTTCGCAGTCAGTCTCCAGGAGCCTCCTGAGAAGAGCTTTGAAGAAGATGTTCCAGACTGCTGGCCAAGGGCATGCCTCCTTCGGATCGTAGCAGTTCTGTCTGTCAGGTAACTTCTGACGCGCGAGTACAGGTTGCGGGGGAATTCCCCTACCTTCGAGCTCATTGAGGAGCGCTGGCCACCAAAGGTTGTCAAGCAATCCCCTGATGTCAATCAGAACTGCTACGACGTATTTAGCCGGTGCCAGTAGGGAAATATGGCGAACTTCGACAATGACATCCTGTTTGGACCTTCCTCTGACACGTATTGCCTGCCCGTGAGGTTGCGGCCAAGGTCTGACTGATTGCGGTCGTCTCTCGTTTGGAGAGTGACAACACGCGCAGTCTTCCACTGAGTGGGGAACTGTCCGACCTACAGACAGTCATTAAATAAATTAAGGAGGCTGCCTTTCCCATCAATGGAAATCGCCCATAACCTCATTTACGCGTCTTCGACAAAAAAAAAAAAAAAGTCCCGCTCAATAGGTTCTGCCGTTTCTCCGCAAATCGAATTACAGACGCACACACGGACCAGTCACCAAAATTGGGTTTGTTGGTTTTGATCTGAAGAAAACCCAACTATTTTTTTGACACGATAGCTATACTTTTTGTCCCCTTTTGGTCGCAGAAAAAATATAATCGATTTTTTTCCAAAATATTTTATTATCAATTGAACTCTTGTCATTTCGCTCACAAATGAAAAGTTGCGTTTTTTGGAGCTGTCCGTAAGAAATCATTTAATCAAAATCGTTACAGTCGTTTGAGAGAATAAGAATACTTGGCGTTTCGATCACTATGATAATTATAATTAGTTTTGGGCCGATTTTGCGCTAATACCCTAATTTTATCGTTCTTCGGTGATACAGGTACACACACAAACCATTTTGCCTGGTGGTATCTATTTTTCAGACTATGTAGCCTTTGAAGCATGGAGATTTTAACGAAACTCAAAATGTAAAGTTTTCGTCGGCAACGCGACTGTCTTTCCTGCTACGTAGGACTAAAAAGAGATTAATACCGTGACCATACTTATGGTATAAAAATATTTTCTTGTCTTTTCTCTCAAACAGAAAACGTTAGGAAAATAGTCTACATTCCGCCTTTCTTATTTTGCAACAATACCATTTCTTGATAGTGCACATAAGCACGCGAATACCACCACAGGTGGGCCGATGACTCTGTAGGTCCGGTAAACGAATCGAGTCTTGCCAGATGGTCCGCCCTCCCATTTCCAACGATCCCTTTACGCTCAGGACTCCAGTACACGTTAACTCTATTCGTGTTTGCTAAGGAGTGAAGACGCATCCTGCACTCCCTCGCCAGTTTCGACATAACACGATGCTTGATATCAGTCATTATGTGGATAGTTTTATTTTTATAGCCTTTTCCACGTATGACGGCATTAATTGCGTGTAGATGGTGATACCATTACTAGGCCGACATTACGTGGCTTTACCTGTTCCATAGGCTTTCTTCTGGTTGCACGTTATATTTCTTATCGAACTCACACATGGGCTTTATAATATCAGGTGAAGGTTTTCCAGTTCCTGACGTGCCCATCAATCGCCTGTAGCGCTTTAACTATTCCAAGCCTGGTGAGTCTATACGCATATATTATCGGGTAAAGCTGTGAGAAATGTTAGTGGATGAAACGGCGATGGTAGTAATTACGGAATTTACCTTAAGAGCGTTGTTCGTGTAAGTACTTGAATGAACTACCACTTCATTTTCTGAAGATTCTATTAACGTTTAACGGAGTTTATAAGAAAACATTTCCGTCGAACGTTTAATCACTTATTGTGCTGCTCTCTTCATTCTATTATTATTTATAGAATTGTCGTGTTATAGAATTGTGGAGTTGCCATACATTTATGGAGAAGAAGAATATTCAGTGTCGATAACTATAGTAGATTTTGCAGTTAATTTGGCGTCCTATGGTAACTCGCGGGCTAAATATTAAATTTGAGCTGATTTGTTCGAGGCATTTTCTCTCAACAGCGTTCACAGACACACAAACATTTTCCAAATAGTGTTTTTCGGACTCAGTTGGCGTTGCGGCGTAAAGATCTGAAAATAATTGAAAAAATGTTTTCCAGTCGATTACGTGACTTTCGTTTCTGGTTCGTACAAGGAGAGTAAAATGTCTGCACGGATATGGTGCCCGTACGCTTGTGTGTTAGGGTGGACAGATAACTCGAATGTTCGGGTTTTTCAAATAGTAACTGACTAGGGTTTATGCGTACAGTGAAGAAAATGAGGTATGGCAAGGTGTCCTGTGAGATGTTGAAGTAATTGGGTTAGTTCCGCCAGTAGGTAAATTAATTGTTTTATTATAATAAATTACTTAATTATTTGACCACAACTCTAAAAAGTACCATTACATTACCAAACAGATATACGATTCGCAACACAGAAGACGGTGCCACTAGATTAAAAGATTCGACTATAACTCCAAACACTACACTCGTATTATTTGATGTAAAAAACGTATACCCCACGATACAAATCAAAGAAATCGTTGACATACTGCAAACGAGACTAAGACAAGTAGATGGAACTACTAGAAATATTGCCAACATTACCAAACTGACACTTCGATAGAACTACTTCCAATTAAACAATAGCATATACAAAGTATGGGAAACACCATCTCGTCCATATTGACCGAAATATTTCTACAGCGTTACGAAGAAACACATCCACACTCTAATGACGAAACACGACATCACATATTACGCCTCATACTTAGATTAAGTATATTAAGTCGTGACAACGCTGACGAAATATTAAAAGACTTGACTTCCGAGACAGGCGGATGTGTGTCATACTAATCATATTTCGGACGAATTATAAAGCGATGGTCTCCATTCCAACTAGTAAACACTACGTGTTTCAATTTACTTTCATTTTCAACCCCATCCTGCATTCGTTTCTTCTTTTTACTTTATGCCATTTTCTTTTCTTCATCATCAAGACAGTCAACCCTGCGTCGTTCTTCTCTAACAGAATCGATTTAAGTTCTGTTATCTTATCACCGCTATCACTATTACTATTATCATCATCATCATCATCGTCGTAAAACCATCCAACATCTCATCATTAATCTCCTTTTTTTCATTGTTTTCCACCTCTTTGAACATTCTGCGGTTGTGCGTTAATATTATCGTTCGGTATCAACATCAAATGAAACGTCTGAAGTCGACAGCCTCACAGCAACGTAAGTCGGAAGTGGACATTTACTTTTGTTTTTGTATTTCTAATCTTCATAACTTCCGATATTAAAGTAAGTGACTGATTTAATTGGTTCAACCAAATACCCCGAATTAGTGGGTGAACAAACAATTGGTAAAGCAACTTTTCGAATTATTTCGCTTAGAAGGTTCAAAGTCTGGGGTTGCGCGTGGCTTCAGTAGGAACTAGACCGGGAGCCGCATTATCGCGATTGTGACGAGTGCGGCGAAGGCCCTCGAGACGGCGTCGCGGTCGAAGGGGAGCGCCGCGGCGGGCGGCCGTCCCGTTTCGGAAAGTGGACAGCGAGGCCCATCTGGTGGCGGGACGCCGCACCCGCGCCCTCCTCCTCCGGCCAAACGCCCGACGTTACCGTCTCCCTCCGCCGGTTTCCGTCCGACGCGCCACTTGACTGTCGGACGCGTCACCGCATTCGCGCGCGCTTCGTGTTTCCACGTTGTTCGTCTTTCCGAAGTAAAAATCCGCTTCACTTTTTCATCGTTTCTGAGACACTAACATCGCGTGGTCAGTGGTACAAAAAGAAGAAAAAAAAGTTTGTTTACGTTATAGTTTTGACATTTTGGCGGCAGCAGTATTTTGTTACTCTGGTCTCATGTATCGGGTAGAGCGTGAGCAGCGCAGGTTCGTTCGGTACCTCTTCATCAAAACGGGGGTGAGTCAAGGCCGGTTGCTGATGGACAAGACGGAATGAAAACGTAGCGACTTGTAGCGTCCAGACGATACAGACTTTTCGCTCAGTTTTGTGTGATATCGCCATGGAGGATGTTCCCCTGTGTTCAATTTTTGCTGTCTGTGTAGTTAAGAAAAAAAGATTGGACGGGATCAGAAGAACCAGGCACCAGCGTATAAAGTCACGAAAATGGTTATTAAAAAGGTGGGAGTTTTCCCAAGTCCACGGATTTCAGAGGTCCTCAGCTCAGACATCGCAGCAACTGCGCGACTTCCCGACGGACTTAAAACCTCACCGTTTTCCGGTCCCCACGCAACGTTTTGTCTGCAACGACTTGGTCGTGGTGGGAAACAGAGCGTCTGGACCGGCCTTTGGACGAGTTCGATTAAGATGACATGATGACTTCCGAGTCATGAAATCGAATTCTCTTCGGGTTCTTCAAGTTTCAGGGCCCACCGAGTCCGAAAAACGGTATATGTGTGTGCGTCTGTGAACGCGATTCGGAGTAATCGGTTGACCCGATTCTAGCCCACAGATCACTCTTGGACGCCAAAACGAGCAAAATCCCCCAAAAACTAACAATAACGTAACTCCAAATACTTTTTTTTTGCTCTAACGATTTTGATTACATTTCTTGTATAGACAGCTCGAAACACAACAATGCCACACAATTCTCATAAGTGCGGAATACACGCAACACAATAAATTACCTAACTGTTTATTTGCGCCAAGGCACCACGCCACGTTCAGAACTCAAACAACCATTTACTCTGGACAAACTCTTTTATTTTATAAAATTCCTAAACACTTTTTCGGTGGATTGACAATGAAAAAACTTAACTTAGGCAAAACTAAAATAATGCGGTTTCTTCTGACCAGAAAGAATAAAGGGCGAATTTCTTAAATTAGGTAATGTCTTAACGGTAATCCTAATAACAGCGAAAACAGAGGGCGAACGACGAGAAAAGAAAAACAGGTGAATTAATTTATCAGACCATTTGAGACGGGTAAGGGGAACCTGCGGCGACGCTTGACAGTCTAGTAGAGGGCGAGGATGAAGACGAGGAGGCTGAAAGAACTCCACAGACTGGTCAAATGGCAGTAGGTATATGTCGGCGAGATGAAGGGGTTCGTGCTGCACGCGTACCCAGCAGAAACTGAAAATAATGGGTAGAGCTGGTTAGGCGTACAGCATCGTTTTATTTCCCCGCAAAAGCTGAAGTACAGTTTCATTGCTATACTTACAGAGGTCTCGGTCTGTGAATTGGTAATTGGCGAAGAAAAAATCAGAAAGCGGCAGTCAGGAGGCGAGGTGGCGATAAGCACGGAACAATTTCCGATGACGAACAAACAAGGTGACGGTGCTTTGAACGGGTAAAGGCGGGAACCCGCCGATCCCTAGTACCCATTTATGGGAACTTGCAAATATCGCAGTGGTCGAGGGTTCGCTGGAAGTAGCCCTTGTCCCATTTCCCCTTTTGTTGCCCGATGGGGCGGAGGCAGGTCAGGGCCGCGAGGCCGGTACTGCCTCCGCACACCCCTAAATCGGAACGTACATGCCGGCAAGTCTTGAGACAGCGAACGGGGAGAGGGATCGTACAGTTGTTGATATTGCGAGGACAGAGGGGAAGAGGTGATTGGAAAACAATAAGGGACGGATCTTCCGTCGCGACATCAACACAAAAGATGTAAACAAATTCAAAGTATCAAACTCCTGGGGCATCGACACTAACATTTCGACGAAAATCGATTTTAGCTCAGTTTTTTTAATTAACTCCGCTCAAAACGTAATGGATTCTACAGAAAAATTGACGTAGTAGTCCAATCAAGTACCTATACGATGAGCGTTTCATAGCGATCGTAAGATAATAGGAACGACTCCAGAAAGTCTGGAATTTCAACCACCGCCGTTTCAAGTATTTGCCAGATAATTCTGTTCTCAAACGAGAAAAAATCGTGTTTACAGCCTCATCAATTCTCTGGGTACGAATTGCGAATTGGTCTGGGCTCACGACCGTGAGCAGCACAGTAAGTTACCGAACTGTAAGCGCCACCACTTTCTGGTCACCGTGAAGTAACGTTTTTCCAAGCTCAATGGAACGGAGTACATAATAAATTGAATTAGTAGAAAAAGCCACGAACACCAGTGAAATTATGTAGAGCTAAAGAAAGTTGTGTGATGCGGTGCACCTGGTATTCCACTCTGGAAGAAGACTTCTAAATTCAGCCCGTTATAAAATTTTTAAATAAATAATCCTTTAGTGGAACTTTATCATAAAACTAATGTACCGCCCGACTCCCATTAAAGGTACTCCAGTGGTCGTAGTCCAGTGGTATAGACGTAGGGTTCATAATCCGACAGAAGTTGGGCAATGGATCACAGCCTGTGATCGCTGTAATTTTTGCCTGAGTCAGCGGCTCTTCAAACATTTCCAAAAAAACCCTCGTAACTATATTGTACTGTTTGTTGTAAGTATAGAATTGATTGGTACTTTCCAATTGACGTATTTGGGATACCAATGTGTTCGTTTACTTGTAACAGTTTCAAGTTGTTTATTTATTTAAGGGAGCGAGCTCGACATAAAAAAGTGACGAACGGCAGGATAAAGTTTCATCTCTCGCCGTTCGAGGACTTTCACATTAAAGCGCTTTAACAAAAACGCACTATAGGCTGTAACTTGAGCAAGGCAGTACGAGAGCCGATGGGCAATACTTTTCGAGAGTTCCCTTCAGACAAACAACTTGTGCCCGGTTCGAATGTGATCAAAAGGGCTCAACGCTTCTTAATCAACTACCAATTGAATCGAGGGCGCTTAAAGAAAAGAATTTCATTCGGATCGGAAATTAAACATTAGGTGCGACGCATCGCATAACTTTCATTCAGCGATTTTCTTGACTCACGCCATTAATCAAATCTGTTTTTCGTCCTGTTCGTAACAACGTGCTTGTGCCATCACCATTGTTCCTCCCAGCGTGTCCACGTGATTTTCGATTCATCGTACATTCTTGATAATACACCTGTGTTTTCGGTCAGGGACATTTTTTTACAAAATTCCCTCAAAATTTTACTTTTGACGTTTCAAAACATCGGGATTCCGAATCTACAACGTCCCTCCGTGGGGTGTTTTATTACTTCGTTGTTTCGAACAAAAATTCTATTTGATCAACAGTCGACAATCTGTTCGGACGAAGCCCCACCGTTTTTATGGGCAAAAACTGGTGAAAATATCTGGTGCGTTGCAACACACAACTTTCCTTAGCTCTACGTCATTTCACTTTGTACATGGCTAATTCTATTTAATCAATTCATTTATCACTGAGTTAATTTGAACTTGGCCAAATAACGCTTTACGGCAGCAGGAAGCGGTAGCGCTTACAGTTCCGGAATTGATTGTGCTGCTCGTACTCATTGCCGGACCATTATTGAGCAATTGGTACACAGATAATTAATGAGGCTGTAGACACGAATTTTTTGAACTGGATAGTGATCACTTTTGTGGAGTTATTGGGTAATAACTGTTACAACTGGTAGTAAGCGAAACGGGCGTAGTTGAAATTCAGGAATTTCTGGAGTGAGCCCCATGTATCTCATGATCGTTTTTAGACACCCACCCTTTAGGTATTGGATTGGACTACAATACCAGTTTTCTTTAACTTTCTACTAACATTCCAGCGGAGTTTATAAGGAAAAAACCACGCTAAAAACGCTTTTCGTCGAAAATTTTGATAATTTATTGTGCTGCTCTCATCATTTTCCCACAAATGGGAATTTTATGGTATAATTATCTTATTAAGAGCTATCTATGTAAGAAATTAAATCAAAATCGTTAAAGCCGTTTACGAGAAAAAAAATTTGGTGTTTTGATCACTATGATAACTATAGTTAACTTTCGGTGGATTTTGCCCATACCCTTATTTTTGCGTCCCATGGTAACCTGTAGGCTAGACATCAAGTTTCAGCTGATTTGGTACGGTGGTTTTCTCTAGAAACCGTGCTAAAATCAATTTCGTCGAAAATTTTGATAATTTATTGTGCTGCTCTCGTCATTTTCCCACGAATGGGAATTTTATGCTATAATTATCTTATTAAGAGCTACCAATATAAAAAACTTAATCAAAATCGTTAGAGCCATCTTTGAGAAAAAAATATTTGGTGTTTTGATCACTATGATAACTATAGTTAAATTTCGGTGGATTTTGTTCAAACCCTTATTTTGGCGTCCCATGGTAATTTGCGGGCGAGATATCAAGTTTGAGTGGATTTGGTACGATGGTTCTCTCTAAAAATCGTTCACAGACACACATACACACAGACCATTTTCCCAAATAGTGTTTTTCGGACTCAGGGGGGTCTAAAACGTAAAGATCTGAGGAGAACTCAAAATTTTTTTTTCAGCCGATTAGACAGATACACTTCGTAGAGCCAAGGAAAGTAAAAACGAACAAAAATGCAATTTTGGCAGCTTTATTGCCAATACGCCGTGTTCGGTATCGTTTTATAAGCATTTTTCGAAGGTGGGTCGAATGGAATGAGTATCAGAGGTGTGCGAGTGCGTCTAGACAGAAAACCGTGAATTCATAGTAATTATAGTGGGCACAAATCTACTAATTGAAAGAACTCGCGAGACAATACAGCGCATGTAATCGTTTCATCGTTTGTACTTCCTTTCATCTCATTCCAACCACCCTTCAGCTGCAGCTTCGTCGTTCCGTTGCAGTCAGGCCATGTTTCGTATCAACCGAATGGGTCTTGGCGTCAAGCTCTGTAAGAGAATACTAAACCGTCGCGTGATAATTTGCAGCGTTTATCACACTACATCTACGCTCACTATCAGCTAACCTGAGCCCTGGCACACATTCAGTATTCCGTTCATCTACAATAAGACTTTTTCTGAAGATTATAATAACATTTCAACGGAGTTAATTGGGAGAAAACTGCGCTAAAATCGATTTTCGTCAAGAAGGTTATTAATTATTGAGCAGTACTTTATTGTGCTGCTCTCGTAATTTTTCCACGAAGGAAAATTTTAGGGCATTCTTGTGTTATTTTGAGGTGTTTATATAAAAAATTTAATCAAAATCTTTGGAGCCATTTTTGAGTAAAAAATTAGTATTTGGCCACTGCGATAACTGCAGTTAGTTTTAAGCGGATTTTGCTCCTACCATTATTTTGGCGTCTCAGTGTCCAGCAGGCCAGATAACAACATTGAGCTGATTTGGTCTAGCCAGTCTCTTTCAATCGCGTTCAATAACACGCACGGTCCATTCCCCCAAATGCCCAAGATTTACTGGAAGATTTGAGTCGTATTTACATCATAAACACTTCATTATAAATGCTTTAAAAAATGAAATAAAAGACCCAAATGATCTAATGGAAAACGAAAAGAATTAAAGAAATTGGGTTATGTCCGCCAGTAGGCAAATTACTAAAGTTAACGTACCTGTTAGGTGAGTCCGTCTCCTCTGGCTTGTGAGTTACTGTGGGCTGTGGAAGTTCCCAGTTCAAATCCAAGCAGCATATAAATTTGAGCTGATTTGGTTCGTCTAGACGCTTTCAATTTCAAACACACACACCATTTTTGCACATGACATTTTTTTTGTCTGAGTTGTCTTTAAAACGTGATGATCTAAAAAAAGTTCAGTCGATTAAATAAATTTCTTTCCTACTTAAATCGAAAAACGGTTGTTACCCGTTTACATAACTTTTCGTAGTGTTGAGGAATCCGATAACTGAAACAATCTAATTTTGTCTTTTAGTTACTAATGCAAAGTAGTTATGGTACAGAACTCCTATGGTTGCCCATCACGTATTTTGCGCTCAACAGAGTGGCGAATCGTTGGCCCATGCTTTTCTTCAATTTCGTCGTCCAAACAAAGTACTTGAAGCACTTCGTGTGCATACAATCGGCATGAAAGGAAAGTCGTCGGTGGTTGTTCGAGAGAATTTCAGTTCATCAAGAGATTTTCGCGGGCCGTGTGGGTAACTCACAAGCCAGAGGAGACGGACTCACCTAACAGGTACGTTAACTTTAGAAAAGAAGGAAACTGACGACTTCCTTGGGAAAGAAGGGAACGACAAAATTGTAAAATGAAGACCTGTGATCTCGGAGAACAATCAACGCGGGCAGGGAAGAGGAATTCACGTGCATTCCTGTAGGGTCAGTCAGCAGGCTTCTGACGCTCCTCCTGTTTTGCTGACTGCTACTCCATCACGATGCCAAAATAATCACGTCCCTTGCCACCCCTGTCGCTTCATACCTGGTCAAGAGCGTACGATTTTCCAGTAACGGGAGGAAAATCCCCCGTCTCGTGCTTTTGGAAGATCCCCCACCCCCACCCCCACCCATGTATTCATTACTGGATTGTCCATTTGAGCAACTGCAATGTGATAGACACTTTACCAAGTACTTTGAATCCATCTCCTCTGGCTGGTGAGATACGGTGGGCGAGCGCTTTTGATGTAAAGACATCATCGTATGCTCTGGAGGAGACGGGCTTACCGGACAGGTACGTTAACTTTAGTCATTTACCTACTGGCGGAACTAACCCAATTATTTCAATACTTTGATTCACTTTCTGTCCCTTCACCAATGCTTCAGATAACTTCTGACTACTCAATGTCTTCTGCCCTGGTTCAATGGTCATGACGCCACCGTAGCGCCGCTTTGGAAGGGAGTTGGAGCTTCATGACTATTACTGCTCACGGAGCAAGACAGTGCACATACACCAGCAGCATAACTTTATGTTCATTTATCAGCGTCTGCCGGAACGAGTTATATCCCTGTGCCAGTAAAATCAGATGCTTACAACTTCAAAAACGTCAACGCTTAACAAACATCATTCAGCTCCTCCCACCCCCCAGCCACATCTAACCGTCCACAACCCATGTCATCGACCTTTAACAGAGAAGCGCCACAAGTCAAAGGTGGTCTTGACTCCAATGTGCCAGAATTGGTGAATTAACGTACCCAGTCTTAGTCCAAGGCCTGGGGTTTCTTCTTGCAGGTGAAGGTTTTGTGGTAAAACTTGAAAGGCTTGATCGGGCGTCAGCTGGAGACGACACCTCAGCGTATTACAAACGTGTCTAGAGTGTAAGCAGCGGACATCTCACCAACTGGGCCTCTCAAGCTAATACTTGGATGGTTACTATGAAGAGGTTTAGAATCCTGTCAACATTAGCAGCCAATAATATTTACATTAGATGAGTACAGGCAACTTATAAGTGACCGCTGCCACAATGCGACGTGCCTCTTGAAAAATTAGTTTCCTCTTGTGCGATTCTGTGAGGGGGGGGGGGGGTTACGATACACCAAAGGAACTTTTTACTGCTCTTAAAGTAGCTCCAACCCCCGGCCATAAACAAGTCCTCGACCCCTCAGCTCGCTGTGAATAGCCAGATACAGGCCATTGATCGCGATATTCCTTTATAGCGGGCAGTAAAGGCCCTTTGAGCCGGAATTGTCTAAACTACTTCGCTTCTTTTTTTTCGTTTGATGTTTAGACTCCGCACGAGAATTTTCGGCGATCTCATTTCATAGGAGAGACCGGGGCACAGACATTTAATTGCCTCTTCTGAGTTCCGCAAGAAACCAGTGCGTTGTGTACACTTAAAAATACTGTCGAAGGGGATGAGCCCTGCATTTGACGCTCTGGTCAGTTCTGGATGTTGAGTGAGTCGTTATCGTTAATTTAGTGGTGAGGGTTCTTGGGATAATTCGTCATTCCGTGTTTTCTGCATGGGGATTTATGTTACGAAGGTGGCGGGGGGGGGGGAGGGATTTGAAAAGAGCGGTGATACGAGTATTTAAGGTTCCTTACAACTCTCCAGTTGTTTTGAACATTGACAGCACCGCCACGGAATGTTAGGAATTTCAAAAAGGTCCGTTTGTTCCCATAAAATTACCACTGTACCATAAAAGTAGACCACGCCGAGCGTGATTTTGGGGCAGTCGGCTCCTAGTTGCCATGCTGACTGACGGTTTTCGCGGATGTTTCACTTCAACGGAATTATGGAAATGAGGTCGAAAGAGATGATTTTGTGCAGTCCATTTGAAAACCGAACTACATTTTTACTCTCGAGTCAAATCTTGAGTATTTGACTAATGTGGCCAATACACCTGACCGTTGCCTGACGAAGAGGGCCGGGGGAAGGGTTTTCCGAGAAGGGGAACGTGAAAGCGCGTCGTCGTGATGCAGCTATGGTGGTCTTTGGGTTCACGCGGGAGGAGATCCACACAGTCTCACGGATTAAAGGCTGGCTGGATGGACGCTGCCTCTCGTTGAATGTAGGCAAAGCCAAGTGTGTTCTCATTGGAATGGGCAGCACGCCGCGAGTTACTGGCCTGACAATCCACTAATGTAATAATGATTCCTCTGTATGGGGCTGCGTGGAGCCCAAAATGCAGGCTGCCATCGTGAGCTGGAGAAACCAGAACAATAACAATATATTTATTCAGTGGCATCTCCTTCCGACGCACACGTAATAGCGTAATAACGTAATAACGAGAAGGGGACCTACAATTCACTCCCCTTTGCACTTTATGCCGCTGGTACCTCGATTGAACGTTGACCTTTCAATTTTCCGCTTTATGATGTTTGAAATCGACATCTCAGTTCCACAGTCTGGAAGTGCAGGGAAAAGAAATCTGGTTTGAAGCATTACACAACGTTCCTCAGCCGAGTGCTTTTCAAGGCTGTAGCTACTAATACGATCTAATTGTCACGCAGTTCATTTGAACTAAACTTTACAAGTCACGTGATAGTGGTGGCTCTTAAAGTTCTGGAATTTATTGACGTGTACCGCCTGACTCCCTTTAAAGGCAAGCAGTTGATCGTGGTCTAGTGGTTAAGACAGTTGATTCGTAATTCTCGACGTAAGTCGAGGATTGTGGATCGAGCTCCGGCGCGATTGCCGTAATTTTTGCCTGAGTCAGCGGATTCCCAAAAGCGTCTCCAAACCCCCCTCGTAACATTGGTGGCAGCGATATGCGAACAAGTCCACGCTCCTTCATTCCAAGAAAAAGAAGAGGGCCTGAGAGAAAAAAATTAAGAGAGAAAATAACGAGACGAGTTCTCGGGTTCGGGATTCGCTGACGCTGTGAAAGTTCCAGCGGAGAGAAAAATGGTGACGCGCCTACTATACAATGTTAATGAAAAAGTAAGCGCCCTTTCCTTGTCGCCCTCTCGTTCCCGAATCTTTGATCGGATTTTCCGGGGATTCGCTCAACTCTCAAAAATCCGTTCGTTAAAAGTCGTCCGCTCCAGGAGCAGCGGCTAACGGTGAGGGGGGAGATGTACCGCCTGACTCCCTTTAAAGGCAAGCGGTTGATCATGGTCTAGTGGTTAAGGCAGTAGATTCATAAATCTCGACGTAGATCGAGGATTGTGGATCGAGCTCCAGCGCGATTGCCGTAATTTTTGCCTGAGTCAGCGGATCCCCAAAACGTCTCCAAACCCCCCTCATAACAGACGTGTACCTGTTTATGCCACGACCATTATTGGGCAATCAGTGCACAGGTGATGCATGAAACTGTCATGTGGGACCTCTGCTGCGGTTTACTGGGGTCCTTCGAGCCTCAGGGAGGACAGTGAGTCAAAATGCCTTGTCCTGGGAGGAGGAGAAGTCGTAAACACCATCGAATGTTGTGGCAGGCTAGTTTAGGCCACGAGCATTTAGGCCACAAGGCTAGGATTCAGGCCATAAGGCTAGGTTTAGGCCACAAGGCTAGGGTTTAGGCCGCAAGGCTAGGGTTTAGGCCACAAGGCTAGGGTTTAGGCCACAATGCTAGGGTTTAGGCGACAAAGCTAGGTACCCTCTCCAAAGCCATGGGCTCATGCCCGGCACTAATACAAATGTCATGTGGGACCTCTGCTGCGGTTTACTGGTGCCCTTCAACCTTCAGGGAGGGCAGTAAGTCCAAAATGCCTTGTCCTGCATGGAGGAGGAGCCGTAAACATCATCGAAAGATGTGGGGGGCTAGCGACCATTCTGACCTTAAGTGTTGTTCGACCCAAACATGGTACCATGGGAACGCACAGCCTGCAGCCTTGTGCCGGTGCATTTTGGGTTAAGGCCATGACAGGTGGCTACCTCCGCAGAGCAAGGTAGGTAGAATGGAGCAAACTACTCCTACCCAGGGCAAGGCCTGAAAATGCGCTCATCTTGGTGGTCGTGGGGTCGTTGGGGGGTAGTTCTCCCATCCCAAATTTCGTTTTAAAACTGCGGGTTCTGAGGGAGGTAGGGGCCACCAAGTTGGCACTCCCACAAACATCCCCAAATGCAGAATCGTTAACTGTTAACACAAACACTAAATACTGTCTAGTCCCTTTCTCCATGGAGAGGACGGGGGAAGTCCAATCCCCGAAATTCCCATGGAGATAAAGAACGCCGTTGTGCAATTCTAGCACTGGAGTCTGCTTCGCATTCAGGCGCTTAGGCTGATTAAGCCGTCGCCGAATAAAATGGACACCGCGGGAGCGGCGCTGCTAGTCGTGAAGTCAAGGATTTGCCCTTGCTGGGAGCTCCCCCCTGATCATTATGTAGAGTGTGGAAAGGGAAATGTAGCCGTAGGGCTGGGCACACTCTCCAACCGCCTCAGGTCTTGTACATGTCAACATGGGCAGGCGAAGAATCAAATATGCAAATATAACGTGAGCTACCTTTCACTCCCCTTCCACAACTGACATGAAGAGAAGGGAAAGAGGAAACGGGATGCTTTCTCAACTTGGCATCTACTGCTCAAGACAACTTCACGTCCATGGGGTACCTGCTAGAGGAATGTGCCAAAGGATTTCATCTAAGTCTCGCCTTTCATGTCGCAGGCGAGGTCCTGTCGGTCAGGGAAACTGTGTTCATAAGGGTGGCGACAGATGTCCGATGGAACGTATGGAGTTACTACCCAGCGTGAGCGCCTACCCACTGGACTCACCTACCTGGCTGGAAGGGATCGCTGTTCAGGTCCGAAGCAAGCTTACTTTGAAAAAAGCAGATTAGGTGCAGGGGGTCTCTATGAAATTCCTGCACCGGGGCCAGCCAACTATCTAAATCTTTAGGCTGCTCAAGCCACAGCTAACTTAAATTTTATCACAAGGGGCTTTACAGTAGCACAGTGTCGTCAGGTGGAAAGTCAAGGCGTTGGATTCTTGGGGGCTTTGGTTTCAATGGAGAGCTCCTCACGTCAATTAGCCTCTTGGCAAGCGAGGGGTAAAGGCCTCAGGCCTAGGTATCCACTACAACTGCCAAGGGTCCTCATACCGTACGCCTCACACATGTCAAGACCGTTTGATTTGAGAATCATGTGTACCACTTTAGAATTATTGAATAAAATCTGAGAGAAGTGGCAATGGCGGTAGTTGGAATCCGGAGTTTCTTATCCATAATAATATCAGACATTATCCGATATATCTCAATATTTCATGCTCCATGTACTCGTATTATCTCATGAGAATACGTACCTCGGAGGAGTGTTGAAGAAATCTTTCACTTGAGAGAAAGCATGTAGTTCTATGCTGGGCCCCCTCAAATCCCCCCTGCATCTGGTCTACGGGGCGAGGTCCTTCCTATCTGTCGATCGTCTAAAACCGACGTACACTTCGCTTGTACAGCCTTAGCTTCACTACGGGAGCCCTCTTGATCACCTTACAGAAAGCTAGTTTGAAGGCGATGTCGTCCAAACTTGGGAGATTCTCAGGTCTTTTCTGTCCAGCAATCTGATCAACCTGCTGGGCTATTGAGGGCCCAAATGTCCCAGCCCAACCCAGTCCCAGTATGTTCAGATTGCGGGTAACCCCACACTCAATGTGACCCTTACCGCCAGCAGTGAATAATAATTAACTCGTCTTATTTACAATAGTCTTTCCCTCTTCCTTAAGAATCCCATTGCTTGCTTTTGGTCAACACAGCCCCCCCCCCCACCCATTTTTTGGCGAAATGACTTTAACGATTTTCACTACTCACAGGTCGTCTTCGCCAGGTTAATATCTGTTTATTGTCGCTCATAAATGTTCCGATTAAAAATTGCGTTGTTCTTTCCATACTTTCGGAATGGGCGGTGGGTCGCCGAGAGACGAGCGGGGAGCTGAAATGAATGGGGCGCCCCTCCAGACCACTCACCACGGCCGGCGCGACGTCCTCCACCTAATCGAACATGCTGCCCTTGAGCCTTTCGCCATTTTACTTTCTTCAGCCCCGCGCGCCCACGAATCCCGTTGCCCTAAATGCGAATGTAAGGAGATGCGCGTCTTCGGAGCCCTCGGAAATGATGCTGCTGGAAAAAAATATCTGGTGCGTAGCTACACACAACTTTCCGCATCCTCCGTAAATTCGATTTATATACGGGCGCTGTATCTTCATTCAACGCGTTTATACGTGTTCTTTATTTAAATGGGACGTACTGTGGAGGGTCTGCTCTTAGTGGCCCCTTGAATTTACTTCGGCAAATTGAGAGCCAGCCTGAAACCGCTGAGCACATTGCATCACGTTTGCTCTCACGCCTCCCTTCTATGGCAGCTCTTCTTTCTTGTTTTCTTCGTCCTCACCTGAATCCCACTGCGTCTTCCCATTCATCCTCCCATACTTTCCAGCATTTTGGAATGCTCACGAGCGATCTTCATTCTTCATCCGCCCTGGCCCTGGATCAGCAAGGTCCATCCACTTCTGTCTGAACACTGCCCGGGCAAATTGAGCTATGCTCCGTCAGTTTTCATTGTAATTCCTGATGGTGCGGACGAATGCCGGCCGACTGTGTCCTCCACTCTGCGCCGCCCGCTGTGCCACCTTTGGCGCAAGAAGATGGTATGAGAAGCATTCTCCACCATTGGCTTGCAGTGTACGCAGTTTGGGCTTGCAGCTTCACCAATTCGGTGGAGGTACACCCTAAATGATCCACGTCCCGTGAGGAACGGTGTAAGGTACAGATTCACTTCACCATGGCGCCATCTTAGATATGGACCGAGTGCTGGACTCGTCATGCCACCTCCCAAGGGTGACAGCCCTTTTCCCACACTCCAAACGCCCCTTTGATGAGTACAGCTCGTCCTGCTCAGCTGCCAAAAGGTAAATAGGGATAAAACCCACTACCATTATCACTGCCTGCTGATAAACGAACATGAGGTACGAGCAATCAACACAGAGAGCTCTTTTCGATGAAGAACAACGAGTTTCTACAGTTTCTGAGACGCATCCGCGGCGAAAGGTGTTTTGGTAGATTATATTCTTAATAGCTTTACTTTTGTAGTGCGATTCGAGCAGCATATATATAGTTGTCTCTTATAATTGGACTTTGGCCATTTCGCAAGTGAACCGTTCATAAAATCAGTTCTCTGCGTGAAACACGACGGGAGGACTTGGAGTGGAGTCCTCAAAGCAATACCTAGTCTGTGGAGCGTCAATACCTTTGTTGTTCAGTATGTAGCTTCAACCTTCTCTTCATTCTGTAATTCTCAATCTCAATGGTGGCAATCATTTTCTCCACACCAGCGTTAGTAGGTTTTTGGTTTATTATTCACCCCCCCCCCCCTGGTCACAAAATTTGTCACTTCGCGTTTCGAGGCATCGGGATTCCAAATCTACTACGTCCAACCATTTGGTCCATACTTCCAAAAATTCAGTTCTTTCGCTCTAAGACCCCATTTGGTCTCCAGTTGTGCCCGCGTGCTCGGGAATCAGATGACATGGGTTTTATGGTGAACAACTGGTTCAAGAAATTAACGGACGAATTGTCGGCAGTTTTATAGCGATTACGGCGTGTTTGGTATCGTTTTATGGGCATTTTTGGAAGCTAAGATTCTCAGAGGTGTACGACTGGGTCTGGACCAAAAATAGTAGTTATATAGTGCCAAAGTCTACTACTTGAAAGAAATCGCGGGACAATACAGCGAAAGTAATCGTTCCATCGTTTCTACTCCCACCACCCGTCAGCTCGACTCGTCACGTTGTACCAATTGCCTACAGGCGTCTGGAGTTTAATGTTCGTAGCTACATTGTAGTCAGGTCATATTTCGTATGGTTTACTGGTGTTTTTCGTTGCTGAATCGACTGGGATGGGTCTCAGTTGTGTTAGAGAATAATGAACTGTTATGTAATAATTTGCAGCGTTTTTCGGTTTGGTAAGGAACTACGTTGTGTTGATGAGCGACAGCGATTGCTCAATATGTATTGCACATTGGATCACTCGATGGAGAGACGGTCGACTCAGACTATATTGTAATTCAACGTCAAGTTGAAAGGGATTACTATCGGTATAGTTGATATCGGAACAGCAAATGGAATAATTTGAGTTACACCTGAGTCAGTCGTTGAAAAATGTATAGTTCACAAAAAACTTAATCGTAATTTCGAATGCCATTGTTCAGCCAGCCAAGTCATCAAAATTTTCTACGAAAATTGGTTTTAGTGCGGTTATTTTCCTTTTGAACTCCGCTGAAATGTTACTACGAGTAGAATGTTTTAAAAAAATATCTGGTGCGTTGCAACACACAACTTTCCTTAGCTGTACGTCAATTCACTCGGGTACGGTTTTTTTTTCTACTTACTCAATTCATTTTTCACTCAGTTAATTTGAACTTGGTCAAACAACGCTTTATGGCAGCAGGAAGCGGTAGCGCTTACAGTTCCGGAATTTTAGGGCTGCCCGTTACATTTTATCAACAATGGAACTAACGAGTTCAATCCAACTAACACGAATCCACATTTTCCTCATTAATGGTTACTATCGGATTTTGCACGAGTTGAGGCAAAAGTTGTTTGTTGTTCAAGCCAGATACACATTTGCAGTTTGGTAAGTAATCGGAGTCGTGTTCGTCCTTTTCACCGAGGGCTCAGAAACGTTACGTGATGGCGTCGTTCCGTGTATTTACGTTTGGTAACACTAAACGTAATCTGCTCACAAATTCGTTACTCCGCGTTTAAAACGTTCGCAGTTCGTAAATTATTTTGCTCAACTTTTTCACGGTCATTGTCGTTGCGTTCGTAGGACGCGCGCGAGGTCGCCGTGACCCCCAACTGCTGCCCTGGAGACCCCGCCATCTGCTCTGGTCCAGCGCAGCTGCCCTTCTTTGGAAATCAAACCGCTTCGACTTGGCGCTGCGATGAAGTACAACGTCGTTACGCGATAACTATTCGGCATCATCTAATTTGACCAATAGATTTGGACGTTTTGGACAGCAACAGCCGTAAATTTGATCGTCTGCTGTACATACTGACGCTGTATGTTCATTCAACGCATTTCTGCGGGAACGTTTATGCAAAACATGATGAAGGTACTAGTTAGCCAAACATTGGAACTGTTTAATACTACAATTTAATGTTCGGCTTCGTTTCACTACGGAAATCGTGACGGGAAGTAAAATGTGTGTATGAGGTGCTAAAAAACGCTCCGTCAGCTTGATCAAATCCAGTGGTGCGTGTACTATGAACATTTTCAACAGGTCGTTTTATCTCAACGGGCTGCCATTGAAATATTTTTGATGAGCAGTCAAATAGGAATAAACTAATTGGAGACAACCTGTGAAAATGATCAAAATCATTTCGAGAAAAATACGAAAATCTCCCTTTCTCGCCCCCCCCCCCCCATTCTATCGACAAAGATGGCGCAAAATGTTGCTGGTAGTACCCGGAAAACGAGATTTGTTGAACATTGATAAATCACGAACAGAACGCAATTTAGGTATGTTTCACAGTGATGATTTTTTTTTTTTTTTACTGTACAGGTCAGCTCTGGGTGAGTTTCATGTCACGTAGTCACATGACCTCAAAAGGTCCACTCACTGTTGAGAACTCTTATGTCACAAGTCGACTTAGCGTTTTGACTCTCCAAGCCCCGCATTTACCTTTGGCCAATCCTCTCTGCGTTATAACCAGAATGAGCCTTCCCACCATTTCATCTACAACTAAATGTTTGTAGTGCCTCACCGTTGAAATCTGCAATGTCTCCATGGAGGCACCGGTAAGTGCGTCGTGGCAGTTGTCGTTGACATCGAAGGAGCGTTTACGGTGGCCAGCGCTCATCAATGAGCTTGAAGGTGGGGGAGTTCCTTGTCACCTTTACTTGCCATCAGAATTTGCCTGCTAAATGGAGCTGCTACGATCGAATAAAGACATGCCTCGGTCGAGAGAACGATATAGGGGTATTCACAGGGCTCGGGCCTCGAACCAGGTCTTAGTATGGTTTTCTCAAGAAGCTCATGGAGACTGAGTGCGAACCAGACGCCTATGTAGTCGACCTGACTGTTAATACGTGCCGAGTCAGTTCACCAAACGAGGCAAAACCCCTTCAAGTGCTCCGAACCGTCGCCCAATACGTTTCGGCGGCCTTAGGCTCCGCTTTGAGAAGCATTCAAGTGCTTAGGAGTAAACCTATAATACCTGCGCTCTCTCAAACGGTAAGCACGCAATTAACAAGGCCACTTGGTGTGTGTGACCGTGATACAATCCTCATGCACAAGGTCCTTTGCTTAGGCGTGATTGACTGCTGCCCTAAAGCTTAAGGGACGTGGCAGGTGTGAGCTGTTCCCCAACATCCCTGAACGTCTTACGAGAAAGTGAGTTGAGCGGCTCCAGTTCTCATCTCTCAAATACTATCCATCCTCTTCATCTTCCGCCTCCAGTGCTGAAGAAACGAGAAGCCACGTCCTGTTCCTCGCTAATTCCTACTACAGTTGACAGTTGTTTGAAGAGCAGCATTGTGCATTGGGAGCACTAAGCAAGCTCCCCCCAGGTGATCTCTCCCTATGAAACCAGCCACCCAAGGAAATTGTTGGTTCAGGCGGGAAACCAAATTAAGAACTCCTCCCAGGTTCGGATTCCTCAGGGAATTCCAGGTCTGGGTTCGGTGGATCCTGAGCGACTGTCGGTGCTCTCGTATGCTAGCAAAACCACAACCTCCATGATTTCCGACTGATATAACTTTCTAATAACAAACCTGTAATGTAAACTGGACTTCTTGTCTGTTTCCATATCGAGAGGGGATGAAGGCCTAGAAACCATGCCGCGAATCAACACGAGCAGTGAATGGAAATCAACTCAGACAGACGAAAGCCCATGTAAGCGATCATCCTGATGTCTCTAAGAAGCCCAAAATAACACGCAAACTCCGAATAACCCAACGCGTTCAACCTGGTCGGCATGGCAGGAGTAATACGATCTCCGCACCACTCGAGCTGGACTTAGGATTTGTACAAGGTGAAGAGGGTAGGAATACGGGTAAATTCCATCGGGCTGTGCTACAAGAAACGGAGTGATGATGGGTAACGGGGTTGTTGGCGAGGTGAGGGAAACCACATGAGGTGAGCTGGAGGCCGTTGGGTCGACTGTTCATCAAACTTGTGCAATCGAAACTCTGCTCCCTAAGAAACCTCTACTTCCTCTCCAAGCTCCAAACTTATGAGACAATCTAAATTGCTTCTCAAGCCCTTTCTCTCTCTATTCCTCTCCCTCGCAGCCCTTTATCCGCTGGAAGATCCTCCGTTTCAAGCGCAAGTTGTTCGCCAACTACTGACCGGTCCGCTCGACTTGCATTATTCACACAGTTTCAACTCTATGATTAAATCCATCCTGCTGACAGTTGGAAAGGGGGGTAGACGGTAAGATTGGAGAGGAGCGGCGGCCGGGATTGAGGCGATGGTGTGGGAGGGGGGGAAGCGAGTTCAGTTGATTTTACCGCGAGTTTCACTTCTTCTTTGATGTTGAATCGCACAACTTTCTTCGGCCAACTAATCGAGCCAAGTAGTTGCAGGAACGTTGCCTTCAAACGCCCCGCCAAGCGTCTGAAGAACAATTTCATTGCGAAGGGTAACTTATATTTCCAAAGGGCCGACGATCTCGAGGCGCTCTATAACGACGGAGAAGAAGTGGAAGAGAAAAGGATGGACAGAGAGATTGAATGACATTATTTACATAACCGGAGCAAGACTAGAACCAAGTCGTCTCCTCCTTCTTCCGTCGAATTCCTAAGAAAAACAATCACTAATTAATCCTATCGGCCGCAATGTCATCTAAACGAGCAAAAAAGTTTCAAAAATATCTGGTGCGCTGCAACACACAACTTTCCGCCACCCCTTTAAGTTCGAACACCACCTACATAGGCGGGCGCTATATCTCCGTTCAACGCATTTTTACAGGAACATTTATAGAGAACAAAATGTAGGGACTAGTTAGCTGTTAGCTGAGAGTACTCCGAAAGTTTGATCGAAATCGTTAGAGCCGTTTTTGAGAAAATTGGAATACCGATAAATTAATATTCGAAAATATCCTTTTCTGAGTTAAGTTGGCTTATATCTCCGTTCAACATATATATACAGAAATAATTATGGAGAACGAAATGTTGGTATGGGTGAATATAAGACACTCCATTAAGATTTATCACATCTGGTGAAAAAGTTACCCTGGAATTTACGGAAATGTTAGAAAAAACATTAATTTCGACACATTTTGATTTTTATCTCTGTTCAATGGACCGTCACAGGAACATTTATTGATACGAATATGTAGGTATTAACTATTTTAAAACATCCTGTGAGTTTGGTGAAAATCGCTGAAGCCGTTTTGCCAAAAAGCGTAAAAACCTATTTTTGCTTCAGGGGCCCATATCTCCGTTCACCGTATTTTCATGGAGATATGTATGGAGTATAAAAGTTTGGTATTGATCAGTAGAAGATAAGTTGAAAGTTAAATCAAAATCGTTAGAGCCGTTTTCGAGAAAAATGCGAAAAACCCTAGTTTTTGGTACATTTTCGTCCCCCACCCCCCTTCCCATCGGCCGAAATCGTCCATAACCTTATTTTGGTGTCTACAAAAAATAACGAACAAAACAAAAAAAGAACCAGCTCAATCGGATCAGCCGTTCTCCCGCAAATCGAACTACAGACACACACACACATACACACGGACCACGCGCCGAAATTAGGTTTTTTATACTCAGTAGGGTCTGAAACGTAAAGATCTGAAGAAAACCTAAATTTTTTTTTTGGGCCGATTACTATACTTTCCTTCCCTTCGGGTAGCGGAAAGTAAAAAACAGGAAACTGTTGAAATTAACTTATTTTGGTTTATTATTTATTCTGAATAATAACCCTATGTTTTCGGTCACGAACAATTTTTTACAACCCCCCCATCAAAATTTGATACTTTACGTTTCAACACATGGAGATTCCAAATTTGCGATGTCCGTCCGCCGTCCTCCATCCGGGCCGTTTTGTGCCTTTAACGTGGTCTAAAACATTCGTTCTTTCGCACAAAAATCCCATTTGGTATCTAGTTGGGCCTGCCATCTCGGAAATCCGATCGGACGAAGCCCATGGTTGTTATGGGCAAAAAACGGTTAAAAAAATTAACGAAACGCAGTATAATCGCAAATAAGCCGTGTTTCGTATCGTTTTCAAGGCCCGCTCGACTTGGAGCTCCCTTTGGACTCGCAACGTCCTGCCAATTGCCGAGCGAGGGTTCACTGAAAGCCCTCGTCCCACCCCTCCATCGCCTGGCGCCGGGGGAATATTTAGTTTCCGTAGTTCCATCGTAGTCAGTTCATGTTTCGTATGGTTTACTAGTATCCGATGCTGAATCGAATGGTATGGGGGAGCAGTAATACTTGGTCAAGCTGTTCATGAGAATAATAAACCATTGTGTAATAATTTGCAGAGTTTTTACATTTGTGCCGTTAGATTGAGTTTAGTGAATCAATTACTCCGGAAATCATGAATATGACTATCGTGTTGGAGGGATTGCCGCGTTCGACTTGATGAATATCGGAAACAGCACATGATTTCAACAGGGTGGGGTTCAACAGCCCATCGTTTTGCAGAACATGTTCCTTGCTCAGGTAATCAAGGATTGGGCACTTCTTCCATATCTCTTGACAGGTTTTCTGAGGCTACAGTAAGACATGCCAAGTTTTCTGATTCCAAATCTAGACGTACTTTTCTTCCGAGCAATTCAAATTTGGGAGACAAGTCCAAATCAAACTATAAACGAATTCAGTTTAAATGGATTTTTAGTACCATTCTCTTCTCAGCTGCCGTTATTCTATTTTCTTACCACTACGGAGAGTTCTAACGGCTTCGATTAAATTGTGGGCATGCGCATAGATCCATATGGCACTACGGTAATGTAAAATGTTCTCTCGTGAAGAGAAGTGTGTTCCAAATAATTCCCTTAATGGAGAAGGAAGTTGACAGACGGTATATTTAGATTATTGACATGCATGGTGTAATGATGTGGTAATGGAATGCCTGTAAATTGGAAAATTAAACCTGGATTGTTCGGATAAATTGCGGATGACGAAGGTAGAGAAGATGAAGAGGTGACTGAACGGCGCAGAAGTTCAGGAATGTGTGGAACTCCTTGGGAGAACAAATTGTCTTGTCGCCCTTCAAAAAACCCAACGGGGATGTTCTTGTGGGGTAAGAGAGCGTATTAAAGCAATAGGGTTATGTCCGCCAGTAGGCAAATTATTATAGTTTACGTATCTGTTAGGTGAGTCCGTCTCCTCTGGCTGGTGAGTTGCGGTGGGCAAGCGCTTTCGGTGTTTTTCGACTCACCAGCCAGAGGTGACGGACTCACCTAACAGATACGTAAACTTTAATAAATATCTGGTGCGTTGCAACACACAACTTTCCTTAGCTCTACGTCAATTCACTTTGTACATGGCTAATTCTATTTAATCAATTCATTTATCACTCAGTTAATTTGAACTTGGTCAAACAACGCTTTACGGCAGCAGAAAGCGGTAGCGCTTACAGTTCCGGAATTTATTGTGCTGCTCGTACTCATTGCAGGACCATTATTGAGCAATTGGTACACAGATAATTAATGAGGCTGTAAACACGATTTTTCAAAAAAAGGATAGTAATCACTTTTGCAGAGTTATTGGAAAATAACTGTTACAACTGGTAGTAAGCGAAACGGCAGTAGTTGAAATTCAGGAATTTCTGAAGTGAGTCCCATGTATCTCATGTGCGCTTTTAAACACTCAATCTTTAGGTATTGGAATGGACTACAATACCAATATTTTTTAACATTCTACAAGAATTCCAGCGGAGTTTATACGGAAAAAACTGCGCGAAAAACGCTTTTGGTCGAAAATTTTGATAATTTAGTGTGCTGCTCTCGTCATTTTCCCACGAATGAGAATTTTATAGTATCATTGACTTATTGAGAGCTATCTATATAAAAAATTTAATTAAAATAGTTAGAGCCGTTTTTGAGAAAAAAGATTTGGTGATTTGATCACTATGATGACTATAGTTAACTTTCGGTGGATTTTGCCCATACCCTCATTATTGCGTCCCAAGGTAACCTGTAGGCTAGATATCAGGTTTCAGCTGGTTTGGAACGGTTGTTTCCTCCAAAAACCGCGCTAAAATCGATTTCGTCGAAAATTTTGGTAATTTATTGTGCTGCTCTCGTCATTTTCCCACTAATGGGAATTTTATAGTATGATTGCCATATTGGGAGCTACCAATGTAAAAAATTTAATCAAAATCGTTTGAGCCGTTTTTGAGATAAAAAATATTTGGTGTTTTGATCACTATGATAACTATAGTTCACTTTCGGTGGATTTTGTTCAAACCCCTATTTTGGCGTCCCATGAAAACCTGCGGGCGAGATATGAAGTTTGAGCTGATTTGGTACGATGGTTTTCTCCAAAAATCGTTCACAGACACACATACACACACACACAGACTGACACACACACACACACACACACAGACCATTTACCCAAATAGTGTTTTTCGGACTCAGGGGGGTCTGAAACGTAAAGATCTGAAGAGAACTCAAAATTTTTTTTTCAGCCGATTACATAACTTTCCTTTCTACTTCGTAGAGCAAGGAAAGTAAAAAGAGCGTCTTGGATGAGAAAAAAGTCAGCAGCTGTACAGTGCAATGTTTCAAACGGATCCGTGGAAAAGGGGCATTGGGAAGATGGAAAGGCGGTGGGAAAAAAAGTGTGGTCAGTTGGTGAAGAGAGGAGTAGCAGAGCAGGTAAGGCTGGCCTGAAGAGCAGGAGTCTTGAAGTTCTGGGCGATACGGCGTAAGTCATGCGTTTGATGAGATGGAGATGGCCAGGGTTCAGTTGTCGAAAGACAATACACGCCAACAAACCCACATAATTGCCTATACACCGGCAAAATGAATTTTCAGGAATGTCGCCGAAAATTGACTTTGTTAACGTTTTGTTCTAACAAATCCCGCACTATGGCACCAATGTTTTATCAAAAATCGTGTTAGCAGTCATTACGTTGCATATTATTATAAAAGCATCTCCCGGAGTTCTCCGACTATTGCCGTTTCTTCGGCAAACTTTTTTTTTTTTAATAAAAAGGTGGGTGCTGGAGATACCCCATTGCAGCCACGAACGGGCCCCAGCTCATGGCCCCCCCTGCTCCACCCCCATCAGATGGCAGTGGGCTCCCTTAGTGCAGCGTCACCTACACGTCCCCATCACGCCCCTTGCACGAAGACGAGAACATCCGCAAGTTCTGCCCTCACCATCTCTTCTCCCAAATACATGACGGCGCGAGTCCATGGCATATGCACAACGCATGCCCTGCCTCGCAAGAACTTGCATACCCGTACTTCACACTTTCCAATGTTTCCAAGGTGGTAACTCTGCCGACAGTGACCTGTAAACAGGCCGCATATGATTCTCATATCCTTCCTCCCCAGCCCGAGCACCTCCTTGGCCCTCCCCGTGGAGAGTGGAGATGAATAGTTTTGACTGTCTAAGGCCGGGCACACCCTGCCAATAGGCAGCCCTGCAGCTATCCTCCCATTTGCCAACCTCTCTACATAGATGGATTCTGGTGGTCCCAACAAAGGGCTCAGGGCTGACAGGGATTGGCGCAGATCCCGTCTTTGCCAACCCATCGCCTCGCTCGTTTCCCTCTATTCCCTGATGACTCTACACCCTACACAGTGTTACGCTGTTGTCTTCGGCCAAGGCCTTCAGCCCAGTTAGACACTCCAAGGTCAGACACTTTTTTCATAGATGTTTCCCTATAGTTTGAAAACTACGTACATAACTTTGAGATCTCGCCCAATCCTCGCCAGCCCGACGCTCACCAGCACCTTCAGTCCGCGATAACTGCAGTCCACAATCTTCACATTAATTGACTAATATGTGAGAGAGGCAGCGTATGAGGCGCTTACGAGAGCGATGTAGCTCTTTTGAAAGTATCAGTACAACGATATTAATTATTAGTATGGCTGAGCGGTACTCTGCGCATATGATCGGCTCATTCCCAGCAACTTTCCATTCCGACTTCTCCAATCCTTCAACTATTGACTTTTTCCCCCTTCTCTCTCACCCTCCCCCCATCGCTATTTAAACCTCTTTTCCGCTTTTAATCTCGGACCCTCTGAGATTCTCCACGCCGGTCTTAGGAAACGCTGAGCACCCTCCACTCCTTCCGTCGCTCGTTGGTAGCAGCCCCTCTCCGCACTCTCAATCCCAATCGGTTCCTCCGGACTTTGATGAATAAATAATCGCAGCGAAGAAGATGCTTGGGATTCCGAGGGGCCATTTGAGCAGGAAAAGGGGGAGGAAACCGATTCACGTCTTACTTGTCTCGACCGTGGGGGGGGGGGGGGGAGGTTCTAGTAACGTGGGACAGGGCTGAAGGGATTTGGTGGGGGTGCTCGTAACGTGAACGATGGTGAGGGAAGGAGTGTGCCGAGGAATCGGCGGAGGTCTAGAGCTTGAAAGCTGACCGGTGCACGAGATCATAACCTCCCCACACCACCATTCAACTGGGCTCCCCCTTCAGAAAACTCCCTACTCGATCAAGAGATGTACAACTAAGCCAATCTCCCCCTTTCCCATCCCCCGCCACCTTTCACCAATGCTCTTCACGATGGTATAATTACCCAACCGATGAGGGCCGCTGTCTAATTGAAATGCCATTGCAGGCGATTCTGAAGCGGCTAAACGTTGAAATGCTTATCCGGGGGCTATCGAAACCAACATCACTCTCTCTCTCACTCCCCCCCCCCCCTCCTCCTCATTCGTCAATTCAAGGCCAGCGACACTGGCAACTCCAATCAGTTGCACACACTACACTAATAGCTAATTCGCACAAAAGCTATAATGGAGTGAAGTTAACTGAACTCGCAAACAGCGGATGCTTAACCAGCTCAAAATTGAAAGCTTGGCCGCGGAGTGTGCGAAGTGCAATCCCCCTTTTCTCATCACTGTCATGTACAATAACATCTCGATTTGAAGGTCAATGGAGGTGAGTGTGAAATACAGATACCCAAGTTGCACTAAAATGTCTGCTTCAACGTCCATGATATGGCAAGATATGAATCGTGGAACATTGGCTGTGAACTAATGAACTTTTATTAAATTATGTTTCGGAAAAGTTTAGTAGCAAAAATTTCGCTACTGCGCCAAATTCCTGTAATAAAGTGTTCATTTACTAGCGCCCTGCTTTAATCAATTTAATCCTTGAATAGTTTTGTGCCTCGTTTGGAGCATTCTCGAGTATTTGCGAAATAGGAAGGAAACACATCGGGTGAAATAAAATTTCAAGTTAATTTCAGATTTTTACGTTTTAAGGTCTACTGAGTTCGAAAAACACTATTTGGGCAAATGGACTGTGTGTGTCTGTGAATGCGTTAGAGAAATGGCAATCGAAATGAGAGTTCTCGTCAAATGGGCGTATAAGTTTTTCCCCAAGATCCGTGAACGTCGCTTCTTTTCTCTCAAAGACTCCATCCTGCTCGTCTTGCCCGGAGGACACGGGAAACCACGTGTTCCCCTGTAGTTCCTTCAATAGGGAACGAGGGCTGTTGGAAGAACTGCCAAACCTTCTAGCGTTCACCGCTACTAAACAAGCCCGCTCAGTTTTGTGACAAAATAACGTGGTCACAGGTGATCTGTCCCCATGAAAGTGACCAGATGAAGAACTTCTCCCAAACGGTACGGGATTTCCCCGGGTCATACAGGACAACGGCGCTTTACCAGCAAACTGGCTAAATGACAACCTGCTGTACTTTAGCAGGTTTGGATTGGGTGGATGCTGAGTGAGTGATCGAGATATTGAATGATAGCGAAACTGCGACCTGCATGACATTTCCCCTATACAGCTCTCTCAATTGAGTTCAGGAACAGTCATTTTGATGAGGAAATATACCGGTCCTTCTAGTTCTGTGCATTCTCTTCTTCGTTCAACTGGGATAGTCCCAAATAAATGAATCCCGTTAACTCATTTCCGATGTTTTGTACCTTTTTATGGTGAGGGTACCGGATAACCTCTAGATGATTAGCAGATGCAGAATCTAAAAATTACGTTTTGTACTGGGCGAGTCACAGGCGACGTGGTAAAATGAGAAATCGCGTCCTTTCGGCTCCACACGACGCTCGCGAAGAAGTCCGATTCTAATATCAGGTTCAGACGATCATTTGAAATTGTAATTGAGGTGACTGAGGTGAGATGATGTTTAATGCATACGAGCATCCCGCAGCCGTTGGACCAGTTTGAGATTTGTGTTTGAAAAGCCTAAGGGGAGCAGCCTGAAAACGAAGCCTCTCGCTTCTTTTTTTTTTCGCCAACTACGTCTCTTTTTAACTAGCCTAGTCCTCGAAGCCGCGGTCAAACAGCCCTCTTATGCTAATCCGGTTGCAAGGGGGTTGCCGGATGGTGAAAAGAAAAAAAGAGGAAAAAAAAAAATAATAATAATAGATGACCACGTGGTGGACACAGCATCCGTAGGACCAGTTTGGCTGGTTCCAAGGGGTTGCCAGGTGCCTCGCCCGAAGGCGGTTGAGGGGTGAAGTCTTCAAACACATTCGCCTTCTCAGCTCCAGCGCCGCCGCATCGCTACGTGAGTACGATACTCCGAATATTGACTAGACCGTCCGCGAGTCGCAATGTGGTTAAAGTGAACAAACCTGTTGGGCGTGTACGTCTTCCCTGGTCACTCGGAATCGTCCGTGAGGTGTTTTAAGAACGATACCGTTCGCCCACTAGCCAGGGAAGGCGGACCCCAACCGATACGTTCACAATTGACGATGCACAATATGATCTCTCTTGTCTATCCACTACAACTACACCCATAACTACAGCATTCTTCCCGTCGATAGCACATACGAGTAGTGACACCGCTAGAGCAAATTTGAGCGAGGGATTAGAGATTGGGGGGGGGGGAGGTGTCGATAGTTTCCCGAGCCTCCCATGTTTTTTACTTTCCTTAACCCTGCGGAGTAAGAAAAAAACTTACTTGATCGGTTAAAACATATTGAGCTTTCTTCACTCGCCCGAGCCCGAAAATGCGTTTGTGAGAAATCCGCAGAATCTAATCAGCTCAATGTAATAATTACCCAGTAGGTCGGTTCAGAACACCTCCTGGAAATGGTATTAACGTTTTGGATAAATTCTTCGTATGAACCGTTCAGCACCCAAAAGTATTTTGAGATTTTAGGAAAATGACGCAAGTATCGCAAAAAATTATCAAAAATTCGAGAAAAAGCGATTGTTATGTAGTTTTGGTTTATTATTCGATAAATCGATTTATTCCGAGTAATACCTACATCTAACGTTTCGGTTAGAAAAATGTGTATACGAAACTTCAAAGAATCAGGATCCCAAATCAGCTTCCTTTATCCGCCGTCCAGGACACAGTTTGCCCGTTTGTTTTTTACTTTCCTTGCTCTACGAAGTAGAAAGGAAAGTTATGTAATCGGCTGAAGAAAAAATTTTTAGTTCTCTTCAGATCTTTACGTTTCAGACCCCCCTGAGTCCGAAAAACACTATTTGGGAAAATGGTCTGTGTGTCTGTGAACTATTTTTAGAGAAAACCACCGTACCAAATCCACTCAAACTTGATATCTCGCCCACAAGTTACTATGGAACGCCAAAAGAAGGGTTTGAACAAAATCCACCGAAAGTTAGCTATAGTTATCATAGTGATCAAAACACCAAATATTTTTTTTCTCAAAAACGGCTCTAACGATTTTAATTAATTTTTTTATATTGATAGCTCTCAATAAGGAAATCATAGCATGAAATTCCCATTTGTGGGAAAATGACGAGAGCAGCACAATAAATTGCCAAAACTTTCGACGAAATCGATTTTAGCGCGGTTTTTAGAGAAAACCACCGTACCAAATCCACTCAAACTTGATATCTCGCCCACAAGTTACTATGGAACGCCAAAATAAGGGTTTGAACAAAATCCACCGAAAGTTAGCTATAGTTATCATAGTGATTAAAACACCAAATTTGTTTTCCCGAAAACGGCTCTAACGATTTTGATTAGATGTTTTATATTGATAGCTCTTGATAAGGCAATTATACCATAAAATTCCCATTCGTAGGAAAATGACGAGAGCAGCACAATAAATTATCAAAATTTTCGACGAAAAGCGTTTTAAGCGCAGTTTTTTTCTTATAAATTCCGCTGGCATTTTCGTAGAATGTTGAAATAAATTAGTATTGTAGTCCAATCCAATACCTAAAGATTGAGTGTTTAAAAACGCTCATGAAATACATGGGGGTCACTCCAGAAATTCCTGAATTTCAACTACGCCCGTTTCGCGTACTACCAGTTCTAACAGTTATTACCCAATAACTCCACAAAAGTGATTACTATCCACTTCAAAAAATTCGTGTTTACAGCCTCATTAATTATCTGTGTACCCATTGCTCAATATGGGTCCTGCAATGAGTACGAGAAGCACAATAAAATCCGGAACTGTAAGCGCTACCGCTTCCAGCTTCCGTAAAGCGTTGTTTGACCAAGTTCAAATTAACTGAGTCATAAATGAATTTATTAAATCGAATTGGCCATGTACAAAGTGAATTGACGTAGAGCTAATGAAAGTTGTGTGTTGCACCGCACCAGATATTTTTGGGATAGTGTGGGATGTGTAGTGTCGCGGTTTCATTGTGTGATGTGTTTCTCTTTTTGGTGCCGTGTCTCCATCATCTGTTCATATTACTTGCCTATGTGGTGTATGTATCGGACGAAACCTCTGGCTGTTATGATCCAAAAATGGTTTAAAAAATTAGCCATATTGCATTTAAGTGGAATCACAGTAATTATAATACGCCAAAGTCTACAAATAGCGGGACAATATATGAGAAAGTAATCGTTTTTCGCTCTCCTCTCCCTCCAATCATCCGTCACGTCGTGCCAATCGCGTAAATGCGTCAGGAATGTGTAATTTTGGATCATCCCGAATGAGATGGGTCTTGGAGGTGTTAAGTCGAGCCGTGTAAGAGAGTAATGTACCTTTGTGTAATAATAATACTTTCCGCTTTTGTATGGATATGGAAAACTCGGGCGACATTCCTGATTTCGGGTTTCTTGTGCCTTAGTTAAATTCACAATCATCGCAGATAAACGTCCTTTTCATTCTGCGCCTAACGAACTCGTGGTTCACTCTTCAGTTGCCGGATGAACGATGAGTTCTTGTCGCAATGAATATTCCTACATTATGTTTAACTGCAACGCTCCCTTTCTTTTCATTGCTCTTTCGCTGTTTACACTCTTCACTTTTTCTGATTCGTACGCGGCTCAACGGCTGAAAAAAGTGTTGAGAATCGTGCATTTCGTTTCGAGGGGTGGTCGTCGTGTGTGCCTATCTTGACCCTTCTCGTGGTAAGAGGGCGCAGGAACCTGTGTGGATTTGTATTCAAGTTTGTGGGAGTTCGGCCGAACCGATTGGTCTTCTTTACGAGCGGGTTTCTCGATGAACGGTTAGTGGTGCAGTAGGGTGGGGATGGGGCGGGTAATGTCCCCAAAATCTAAGTGTTTTTCGTTTCAATTTCGATTCAATTATCGATATCTAACCTAATCATTAATCGTGCTTTTTACTTTCCACCACTCATCGCACGAGGGAGCTTTGAGGTTCACTTTGTGAGAGAACGGCTGGTTCTTTTTACTTCCTGCGACCCAAAAGGTAAGGAAAGTATAGCAATCGCGTGAAATAAACCCAGCTGGGTTGTCTTAAGATATTTTACGTATTGAGACCTACCGAGAGCCCGAAAAACCTCATTTCGACGCGTAGTTCAATTCCCGGGAGAACGGCTGGACCGATTGAGCTGGTTCTTTTTTGGTTTTGTTTATCATTTTTTGTCGGCACGAGTATGAGGTTATCGGCAATTTCCATCGATGGGAAAGGGTGATGGGCGAAAATGCATCATTCACAAGGGGTTTTCGTATGTTTCTAAAAATCGGCAATAAAAATGGGGATTCAACATTCAAATTATCTTCCCCTTGTTAGTATACAACTTTTTTTCTCTCCATAAATATCACCACGGAAATGTAGTGAACGGAGATCGAAGAAGCAAGAAAGTGAAAACCCGATAAATTAATATTCGACAAACCTCCTTTTCTGAGTTAACTTGGCGTATATCTCCGTTCAACTTATATATATAGAAATACTTTTTAAAAACCCGCAAATTATTACACAATGGTTTATTATTCTCGTGAACAGCTTGACCTAGTATTACTGCTCCGAGACCCATCCCATTCAATTCAGCATCGAATACTAGTAAACCATACGAAACATGACCTGGCTACAATGGAACTACGAAAACTAAATATTCCTCCAGCGCCAGGCGCCCGTAATTGGGGGCTTCCAGCGAACCCATTGCGAGGTGAGCGGGCGGGTGGTTTTAATGAGACGGGAGGGAGGGAGGGAGTACTAACAACAAACTTCCGCTGTATTTCCCACGTTATAATGTGTTTCGTTAATTTTTTTAACCATTTTTTGCCCATAACAGCCATGGGCTTCGTCAGATTGGATTGCCGAGATGGGGGGCACAACTAGATACCAAATGGGATTTTCGTATGATAGAACGAATGTTTTAGACCACGTTAAAGGCACAAAATGGCAGGGCGGCGGACGGGGGACGACAGCCGTGGGAGGGGGGTCGGCGGACGGGGGACGGTGGTCGGCGGACGGGGGATGGGGGAGGGGTTCAAATCCGGTGAATCGGTTACACCAGAATTTACGGAAACGTTCGAGAAAACATTATTTTCGACTTATTTTCATTTTTATCTGTGTTCAATGGACTGTCAGAGGAACATTAATTGATTAATTGATTTTGCCAAAAAAACGTGAAAACCCTATTTTTGCTTTTTGAAGAACAATAATTTTGTATTAAATGGTAGAAGATAATGGGAAAGTTTAATCAAAATCGTTAGAGCTGTCTTCGATAAAAATGCAAAAACCCTCAATTGTGTGCATTTACGTCCAAAACCCCTTCACCGATTTTCACCAAAGTCACAGAATGTTTTTAAATAGTTAATACCAATATTTTCTTATCTATAATATTCCTCTGACAGTCCATTGAGCAGAAAAAAAAATCAAAATGTGTCGAAAATTTAAGATCCCAAAACGACCTTTTTTTGGAGCACTCCTTAGTGCTCTGGACGAAAAGAAAGGGGAATGACAGGAATGGCCAATAGCAGTAGGTAAGTTGGGGTTAGAAATTCGTATGCTCCAGACTCTTGTGTTGGATCACCGTGAGAAGCTACCTGGCACAGGACATTAACGCGTAAAATCTTCGTCCCTCAAATCCCCACGTTTCCATCGAATTTTGCGTCTCATTTTCATCAACTCCTCACGTGTCAATCGACTGACTGAAAATATCTGGTGCGTTGCAACACACAACTTTCCTTAGCTCTACAAAAATTCACTTTGTACATGGCTAATTCTATTTAATCAATTCATTTATCACTCAGTTAATTTGAACTTCGTCAAACAACACTTTACAGCAGCAGGAAGCGGTAGCGCTTACAGTTCCGGAATTTATTGTGCTGCTCGTACTCACTGCAGGACCATTATTGAGCAATTGGTACACTGATAATTAATGAGGCTGTAAACACGAATTTTTTGAAGAAGGATAGTAATTACTTTTGCAGAGTTATTGGGTAAACACTTTTAGAACTGGTAGTAAGCGAAACAGTGGTGTTGAAATTCAGGAATTTCTGGAGTGAGCCCCATCTATCTCATGAGCCGTTTTAAACACTCACCCTTTAGGTATTGGATTGGACTACAATACCAATTTTCTTTAACACCAATTCCGTACCAATTCTTTTTGCGGACTTTATAAGAAAAAAACTGCGCTAAAAACGCTTTTCGTCGAAAGTTTTGATAATTTATTGTGCTGCTCTCGTCATTTTCCCACAAATGGGAATTTCATGGTATGATTGTCTTATTGAGAGCTATCAACATAAAAAATGTAATCAAAATCGTTAGAGCCGTTTTTGATTAAAAAAATATTTGGTGTTTTGATCACTATGATAACTATAGTTAAATTTCGAGGGATTTTGTTCATACCCTTATTTTGGTGTCCCATGGTTACCTGCGGTCGATATATCAAGTTTGAGCTGATTTGGTACGGTGGTTTTCTCTAAAAATCGTTCACTGACACACAGACCATGTTCCCAAATAGTGTTTTTCGGACTCTGAAACGTAAAGATCTGAAGAAAACTCAAAATTTTTTTTCTGCCGATTACATAACTTTCCTTTCTACTTCGTTGAGCCAAGGAATGTAAAAACGTCCACTGAGAACAAAACCGCAGAGACGAGAAGTTTACTGGGTCGGGGTCAACGTGAGAACGGTAAGAATCCTGAGATTTGGGTAACGAAATTATTAGAATTATTACTCCTTCTGAGGAGTTCGCTAAGAGGGGTCCATAATGTCAGGGTTATCCGTAAACGACAGTAGGGTGGAAGGTCACGTGACCAGGAATTCTGAAGGTGATGGAAGGGAGACGGGATTTTCGCGGAATAAGTTATTTGTCGAGACAGAACACGCACCACGCACGGCAGACTAACCCACATAATAACGAGGAGGGAAACAAGTCGGCTGATCTCCTCTCCCCCTCTTCATTCCCAGAATCCCTGGCCATCGCTTCCTCCACGTTTAACCGCCGCTGAAGGATAAACTCCACACTTGACGCTGTTGCTAATTCAATTGCTCGTAAATCGTTCCCTCTCCGTTTAATTGGGGGATGAATCGTCGGGATAATTAACGTCTAATTGTCGGTTTTCCACCGGTCGACTGAGGATTTGACGACGGGATTAGGGCATCTGTGTTTACTTACCCTCCCAGTAAAGTTGAAATAAGTTGACGCGATCAAAATTACGCTATTTGCTATGTTATGCGTATCTCTTGCTCGCGCGAAGTGCGTACTACTCCAGGCCAAGATACTCGTTCCTTTGAGCTGCCTATGATTTTGATTGACTTGATCGAGTTTATTTGCGTTTATTTGAACTATAAACAAAAAGAAACGTGTACTATGACCGTGTAGCAGAACAAGTTAAGAGTGAGAGATCTGTACAAAAAAACACCGAGCAATTAGTAGAGTCATAAAGTGGGCAGTGTTAATCAGAAGGAGTTGACCGAACTTGTTCTTCGGCCGAATTAACAAGAGCACGGAGTAAACAGAGTAGGAATAAACAAAGAAGACAGAAAGGATGGAGTGTGTGGTAGGGGGTGGGGAGGTTTGTCAGACGATGGGCGTCTCCAAAATCCCTACTAACTGAAAACCCCAGAGTTGCCTTTGTCGGCAAATGAAGCTGTTTCTATCGGTTTCCAAGACTCACCCGCCAAACTACTTTTCAAAACGACTCAAAGAATAGGTTGATGGCTAGGGAGTCGTCACACTCACTAGCTCTGAGCACAAAACATTTGTGAAACCCTAGGATTCGGAGTGACAGTTTTGCGAAAAGGCAAGCTTTCCAATTCATTTTTGGTTCCAAATAATGTGAACAGATAGGTAATTAATAATGTTTATCACACATGACCATGTGTAACGGATATAACTTCTGTGGGGGTACTGTAAAAGAAATAGCCAACGCTCCATGCAAGAAAACTCAAGAGGAACAGGTTGACAGGGTCTTCTGTGCCTGCAAATGTGTTCCACTGCTCTCTGCAATCCTCCCCCACTTTCAAACATTTCCAGCATCTCATAAGATGCCTGCGTATTGGTCAACAGTTGTGCGGTCCCACCCAACGAGTCCAGAGCACCCAGCGCAACGTGCTTTCCACTCTGAGTGAAGTGCCCCTCAGCCAATTGTCTCTAAGCTGTTTGATTCGGCAGCATGAACATTACTGCCTTCAGGAAGCCTCTAATATAGACTTTCGATCATTTCCTTTTCCCCTAAACTTATGCAACTAGGGAACCTCCAGGCAGTGGAGCCTCGAATTGGACTATTGTGCGGACGTACATAAGCCACATACGTCGTCCCAGTTCCATCCCCAGCTTCGGTGGAGCTGGTATTCCCTGATTCGACGCCCCATCCAACGCAAGGCGACCTTGAGGTCTATTCCTCCACTAGCTGCAGCTAAGAAGCCCCAAGCACTCTGAGGCCCCGCTGCAGCCAGCCCCTCACACGTACTTAGTACATGCTCCGCCTGGCATAATCTGCAATTCTGTACGTCTGAACTTCCAATCCTGGCCAGGTGGTACCTTAGTGGACAGGCGACATACCTTCTGTATACTTTCTCTCTCGAGACTGAGGATCCCTCTTGTTCGATAAGCAACCTCGATTACCCTTGGTCTGGTACATCCCGCCAATAGGCTGCCCTACACTTCTCTTCAAGTTGTTGCCAATCCCCTTGATCAAGCGACTCTTGGTGGTCCCTGCGAAAGGGACTTAAAGGCTGCGGAAGCGATAATAAGCCTCTTAGCTTGTCCGTAGCAACTCCGACCTCAGACCTTCACGTTGGTAGGTCCCGTTAACGTTGACGTTGCAGCATAACACATCCGATGATATAATAAATCTTGAACTTGATCTGACTTGACTCTGGGCAGGTGGAGTAATGGGAACCCTCTTACATGCACATTGGACGTATAATATTTGGAAATACTAATTGAAAATTGGCCGGTTCAATTGCAGCAGTTTATTGAAGTTATTACACCGCGATTTATGCACAACATGATTGCACAGTTTGACAGATTCTCACATATCCGAGACCCATCCCATCAGAAAACGGTAGTAAAGGACGCGAAACATGATCAGGCTACAACAGAACGACGAAAATTGACATTTGGCACAACGTGACGAAACGAACTGACGGGTGATGTGAATCAGGCAAGAGGCAGCGCGGGAAACGAGCCCAGCCCAGGGAGAAACGATCCCGTTTGCTACAATGCCGCGCGAGTTAATAAAATCACACATCTAATTGTAATCGCCTGCTCGGCATGCCTATCGAACAAATTAGGCAAAAAATGTCCAAAATTAGACATTTTGGTAGTTCTATTGCGTACGTTATGTTTGGTATCGGTTCCAAGATATTTTTCAATGCTGAGTTGTGGCCGGTCTCAGAGATGAAGAACTGCGTCAAACAGTGAAAGCACCGTAAATATAGTGAGACATATTTCACTAGTTGAAGGAACTCGCGAAGGAATATAGCGAATGTTATCGTTCCTTCGTGACCTGCGCTCATTTCCCGCACTGACTCCCGTCTCACTCCAAGCGCTGGTCAGTACGATTCTTCAGATTCACCATTAATCGTTGTAGGAATGGGCCTCGAAGGTGCCCTACAATGTTTGTCGTTTGCATGTGAGTTGTCGTTCCCGAACATGGTTTACAAAACCGTGTTGTATTCCTAATAATTTTCGACGTTAGATTGAATAGGGTAAGTCACAATCGTGCTGTGCAAGGGCGTGATAAAACGCCGTGTAATAATTTTTAGCGTTTTCGCGCTTTGCCAGTTATACTTTTACCTGCTACATCCAACAAAATCCATTGAATTGACGTGCGGAGTGACGGGACGTGATGTTTTGAATGGCATCGACACTCATTTTTGCGAGAAATTCCAAAAACCTAGGCGCATTGCTTGAAACCTACTTTTCAGGTCTTTTCTTCCATTCAACACCCCCCCCCCCCTCACTATTTATTATTAACTCGGCACTTGAACTTCCTCATTCGATGCCTCAACCTTCAGATTTTTTACATTCATTTTTGGTTTATTATTCATTCTGAATAATAACCCTATGTTTTCGGCCACGAAAAATTTTTTACAACCCCCCCTCAAAATTTGATACTTTACGTTTCAAGACATGGAGATCCCAAATTTGCAATGTCCGTCCGCCGTCGGCCATCCCCCGTCGGCCATCCCCCGTCCCCCGTCCACCATCCGCTGTCCAAGCCGTTTTGTGCTTTTAACGTGGTCTAAAAAATTCGTTCTATCGCACAAAAATCCAATTTGGTATCTAGTTGTGCCTGCCATCTCGGCAATCCGATCGGACGAAAACGGTTAAAAAAATTAACGAAACGCAGTACAACGCTGGAACTACAGCGGAAGTCAACGTTTCGTCTGGACTGGCAACGCCGCCTGCTCCTCCTCCCCGCTCCCACGTCGCCTCCCCTTTCGACTCGACTCGCAACGTTTACGGGCGCCGGTTTTTTTTGCTCCCTCTAGGAAGCGCTCGTGTTTCGTATATAACCTTTGGCACTACGATTTGTCTCTTTATCGTCTGATTGCCTTGTTCTCGTCTTCACCTCCACGAATGACTGTTTCGCTCTGTCTCAACTATTTCCGTTAGCAAAATATCTGTTACCTTCGATTGAACTTTTCATTACTCGCTTATTTTTCTAGATACTTTCGTTTTTTTTGTTTATTTTAATATTACGATTCAGTTCTTTTCGGGCTTTTTTTGGGTTTCATTTTGATGGGTCTCGGAGCATTAATTCTAGGTCAAGCTATTTATCCGAATAATAAACCGTTGTGTAATAATTTGCAGGGTTTTTGGTCTTTAATTCCCTGATCTAGGAACAGACCTTTTCGCTACCAAGATTTCCGCTTTCCAGGCTCTCCTAGCCTGTCACTAACCTCGTTTCACATTTGGTCTCTCCTGATTCTTCCGACGCGATATCCTTTAACCAACCCACACAAAGTTAACTTGAAAAGTGACGTACGATACCAAACTCTTTATTGTTTCCACCTCAAGCGCACGCCATTTTAATCGGCAATGATTAGCGTCCAGTCGGCTTCACGCTTTTTCTTAATCACTCTGAGATATAGTACGAGAGGTTTGAATTCCTACTCCACAGACACGCGTGTGAGGAACGAGGTGTTGAGAATCCCTTGCCATTGGATAGAAATCCTAGCACGGTCCTTTTATGTGGAAAGTGCGAAAGTGTGCGAATGAAAACGCAACGTCGCACCATTCAACGATAATTTTCGCAAGATGTTGTTGATCAGATACCTGCGATGACCGAAGAGGTTTATTATTATCTAATATTATTACTTATTATCATGGTCATTATTGTTAAGGGTTGATCGTTGAAACAGGAATATTAGGCCTTTCTCCGCGAACTCCTCTTCTCGCGTGTGTTCTGTTTTCAGATTGGTATTCTTGGAGGATAATGGATGGTATCCTCCGTGCGCGTAATTCTGTGCGTACTTGTGGTTTCAATGTTAGCATGAGCATAATTTATTTTGGCGTGACTGTAAAAATTAATGAAACAACTTAACGAGTGTGAACACTACCGAGGATTATATGATATTGATTGATTGTGACGTTGCTCGGTATATATCAAATGAATGTAATGGCAAATTTCTCGATCCCCAGTGTATAATGTGTTGATGTAAGATGATTTGTTCGTTGTGTATGTTAGTTAGGGTAGTTAGTGCGCTGGTGAGAGGAGAAGGAATATCCAAGTACTCGCTCCTCTCGAATAGCAGCAGTTGTGTGTTTATGTGTTGGTATGAGTGTAATTTATTTTCGCATGAATGGTGTTTTGGTATGATTGAGCTTTTTTGGGAAGAGAAATTTGTCGCTTTAGCGGAGAACTATATAAAACAGTGGGGCAATGTCATTTTGTAGCACAAGAGGATGATGTACGAGGCATATCAACAAAGTAAGTGTACTGAAGCTCCCGTAGGCCGTAGGGAATTTTTTTTGCTATGTTGGGCACACTGTCGTGTAGCGTGACTCCTCCCCTCCGAAACAAGACCAAAATGAGGTCAGTACGTTGAAAACTGTGGTCTCAGGAGCATTTCTCGTGAAAGATGTCGATCGACTCTGCCGCCAAGTGCGAAATCCGCGCGGTCATCCGGTACCTCGTTGTTAAGGAGAAATCCCCGATTGAAATTTTTAATGAGGTAAAGGCAATTTATGGTGAAGGACACATGAATCGTACGAGTGTGTACAAGTGGTGTAGGGAGTTTAAAAACGGTCGTACGAATGTGCATGACGAATTGAGGAGTGGGAGACAGTCGATTGTGACTGACAAACTTGTGGAAAAGATTGAGAATGCGGTCCGTGACGATCGCAGATTGACTCGGGACGAAATTTCTACGAAGTTTCCTGAAATATCCAGATCTTTGCTGCACGAAACAATAACAGAAACCCTCGGATTTCATAAACTGTGTGCAAGATGGGTCCCAAAACAACTGACTGAACAACACAAGTTGAATCGAGTGCAGACCTCTGAAGAGATTTTGGAACGGTATGAACTGGAGGGTGATGATTTCCTCAAGTGTATTGTTACTGGAGATGAGACTTGGGTTGCACACTATACTCCAGAAATCAAGAGACAGTCCGAACAGTGGCGTCACACCACTTCACCCTCAGCCAAAAAGTTCAAAACCACAATTTCTGGGAAAAAAATCATGGCATCAGTGTTTTGAGACCACAAAGGCATCATACTGATCGATTATTTGCCTCAGGGGGAGACCATAAACGCGGCAAGGTATTGTGAGACCCTGAAAAAATTGAGAAGAGCCATTCAAAATCGAAGGAGGGGTCTTTTGACGAAGGGGGTTTGCTTGCTCCATGACAATGCCCGACCTCACACGGCCAACTTCACGAAGGAACTGTTGGACTCTTTTGGATGGGATGTTTCAGACCACCCCCCTTATTCCCCCGACCTGGCGCCTTCAGACTATCATATTTTCACTTCTCTAATGACGCACATGTGTGGAAAAAAAAATTTCAACCGACGAGGAGGTGAAGAGGGAGGTCGACAAGTGGACGAAGGAGGTGGCGGCAGATTTCTACGAGGCAGGCATAAAAAAATTGATCCCCCGCCTAACTACCTGCATCGAGAGAAATGGCGACTACGTAGAAAAATAGCTTAAATGTATACCTACGTAAGCACGTTTTTTTTTGTTTTAATAAATTTTTTTGACCCCGAAAAAAATCGAGTACACTTACTGTGTGGATATGCCTCGTATATAGATTTCAGGGGGAATGGTAGAGGGGGCCTTATGGCCCTAATTTCCCCTGGTGGATAAATAAAGATAATCTCTCTCTCTCTCTCTCTCTCTCTCTCTCTCTCTCTCTCTCTCCCTCTCCCTCTCTCTCTCCCTCTCTCTCTCCCTCTCTCTCTCTCTCTCTCTCCCTCTCTCCCTCTCTCTCCAAAATTTATAATGAATATAAGGATAAGTTTATTTTGAGAGAAAATACCCACACTTCTAGGAATAAATTTAAGAAATTATTATTAAATGAATATGACAAATAAGTTTGCATTAAAAAAATGATTTGAATAAAAATAAATAATTTTTTTGTAAATTAAAAAAAACAAAATCTACACAATATCGGCACACAAGCTAAGCATGTCAGCATAAGCGTTCTGATTTATTCATACTCCGACGTTTTTCGTTTTTTGTTCTTTTTTTGTAACTGGAATTTTTGTTCTGTCTGTTTTGGTCTGTTTGGTGTAAAAAGAGGATTGTAAGCTGTTTATCGTCGGGGCCTCAAGGCCTAATTCTCCCAGGTAAATAAAAACAACATTTCAATTTCAATCAATCCCCCTCTGTCGCTCCCTTCCTTCGTCTCTCTCTTCTCAATTCCTTTCTTCTCTCTCAATCTACTTATCCATCTATCTGTCTACCTTCTTCCCCCACACTCTCTCACTAACTGGTTCTGTCTCCATCGATTCTCATTAAGCGTTAATTATGGTCATTGACAACTATGTGCGTGTGGTTGTGGAAGGGGTTTGGTGGGAAGAAGAGCGACAGGTTGAGACATGAGAGGTCGCCGAAAAGATTTTGGTTTTGGATCCGAGGAGTCGGGGGTGGAAGTGGAAGCAGTGGTGGAGGTGTTTGTGGCTGAGGCGGAGGTGGGGGGTGGGGGCAAAGAAAAGGAGAGCAACTGGCGGCGGAGGGAAACGAAGGCTTTTCATGCGGCGAAGGCGGCCATCCGTCCGGTTTAATATAACTTTGGCCATAGTTTGTAACAAGATTACGAAGGACATGTTTATAATTAAATCCAGGACACCTTGTGAGAAGCTCGTCGTGAGAGCCTTTGTGTCGTCGAAGGAGAGGTTGGTGGCGGTGTCGGTGAGGGGCGAAGAGGTTCAGCGGGTCTGTCGAAGGCGGCGCGGGGGGTCCTCTGGCATCTTCGCCCTTTTGCCCAACCCCCGTAACCCATTCTTTGAGTTCACGGCGGAGTGAGCACTCGCCCTTAGATGAAGCAACATGGCTGCTTCCCTTATTATCGATTGGGGTGCAACCCTTATAGCTCTTGCATCATGGCCGCACGTGCAACCCCTTCGTCCTCTCGTCTCACCAGCTTCACATTGCGCCCTTTCGCTTGCTCCCATTTTTTTTTTCCTCAGTTTTCTCAGGCAACCCCTTCCCCTCCACTCGCACTCCACTCCTCACTCCCTCGCCGTCAGAGTCACCTCAGTTCTTGCCAACTGCCAGCTCTTCATCGCCTGCAACCTCTACCTTCCAATCGGCCGTCCTATCCGCGGCTGCCGTTGAAGTTGCACCGCAACCTCCTCAACGACCGTATGAATATCTTGACGCCGCGCCGATGCAACTCGCCCCAAAGTCGCCGCCTCCTGAAGCTCCTGTCCCCCACCAAACCGCATCAACCCCCTTAATCCTAATTCTGCGCTAATGCGAGTCTCCGACGGGTCAACCGTAACCCTCACCTCCTTCGACAAACGGAACCTCCTTTCAGAACAGGAAGGCAGCATCTACAGGTGCACTAATTCTACAGGTGTGATTGCTGCTCACGACTTGAATTAGTTATAATCATCGGAATCAGAACCAGAACACAAAATCCCGATTTAGGGGTTTACCTGCTGCGACCTAACGAGTAAACAATGTGGTTTATACTGGTGGGTGAGGTGGGGGGGTCCTGTCATGACGCATCACGCAACTTAACCTTCTAGATAGAAACTGATAGTGCATTTAAGTGTCGGAGCTTATTGGGTTACCCCTATTTACGTGTAATTTATGATACTGTTAGCACAATTTGTCTCCTTTTCTTTTTGGAATGGTTCGTGTTCAATGTTCTGAAATAAAAAGGGAAATATTGTGAAACAAGTTTGTCAAGAATATACAGAAGTTTGAATGGCAGAATTTGGGAGAACGCTATTGTCATATGGGAGGGATTTTTTTATCTCGAAAAAAGCTGTACTGAACACAATACAGGTTAAGGCCGTGGCATAAGTAGCAGCAGCTCAATAAATTCCGGAACTGCCACCGCTTTCTACGTTACGTTTTACAATTTCGTGTGAACTGAGTGTCAAATAGATTAGATTAGTAGCTAGAATGCTCGTGGGGCTAGGGAAGGTTGTGTGGTGCGTCGCACCAGATATTTAACCACGCTCTGCTACCGGTTTATTGTCTTGAACACTATCTTTAGAGTTGAATTATTATTTCATTTATCAAATCATCCTCTGGTTCATAAACATGCGGCCTTCCATAGTATGATCAATAGGGCACTGTCTATACCAATGAATAGTCAAAATTTATTAAAAGAAAAATCAGTCATTAAAAGCATAGCAGCGAGTAATGGATATGGAGGAGAGCTCATCGACTTTATTTGGAATAGGGTTCTTGGGAAAAAAAGTAGGGAAGGGGTCTCAAATTTAGTGAGGGAAAATGTGGTAGAAGCGAAAAAATGGATAGGAATACCTTACTATGGGAAAATTTCGGATAAACTAGGCAAAATTCTATCATCTAGAGGTTTCAAAGTAGGTTTTAGAAATAAAAATAGTCTTAAAGCTTTATTGGGTTCTGTTAAGGATAAAATTAACGTCCAGGATAAAAGTGGGGCCTATAAACTAAAATGTTCATGTGGACTTGAGTATTGTCGTCAAACTGGTAGGAAATTTAGGGAACGAATAAAAGAGCATGGAAAGGATTTTAGGGATAACAAAGGTGATTCTGCGTTTGCAAGTCATCTGAGTGAATCCAATCATGACTTTAGTTTTGATTTAACAAATAAGCAGTATATAGAATTTCTTCACTTTTGCCCAAAAGGAGGTATGTTAGATGTTCTAGAAAAGTTCGAAATTATTAAAAGTGATAGGTGTGGGAAGTCTCTAAATGAGGTAATCCCTCAAAACATTTCACCACTAATAGGTTCATTTTTACAATAGCTTGGATTTTCCCTCCACCATTGTCTTGAGTTAATTGACATCGGGTTTTTCCGATGTTACTGCTCTGGTTTCCCCTGCCCCGCCCCCTTTCACTTCTCTGAGCCAATAGGATTCAATATCTCCGTTCACCTAACTATATAAGATGTTCTTTCTATGAGGTACCTTCATTCAGTTCATGTTTGTTACTGATGATGACCTAACCGTCGAAATCGATTTAACAATTGTGCTCATTATTTCTGTGGAAATATAGACAATTTATTGTTTATTCTGTTTTTTAATGAAATGGGTTTCCACAATATCCTCACGAATGATTCAGTTCATATCAGGCTCACCACGCTCATTTATTTCTCAGTTTCAAGCTCCTTCTTCGTGCGCTCAACTAGGAGCAACCCCTTCCGGAATTCCAACCATTACTTTGGTTTAGTACCATTTCTAACAGCTTTTGCCCGATAATTCCACAACAATTCACACAATCATTTTCAGAAAAATCTAGTGGGTAGTCTTATAAATCATTTACGCTATTCAATAATATTCTTGGCAAAAGTATGAGCCAAACAATAAATTTTGGAACCTCAAGCGCTATAAATTGCATTGCAGAACGTTGTTATAAGCTGAATGATAGACAAATTTGATTGGTAGCTAAAATGAGTAAAATGGCTGAATGCGCGGGGGATGAGGGATGTTAGCACAGCACCAGATATTTTTATGTTTTAAACGTTTTTACTTTCCTTGGCTCTACAAAGTAGGAAGGAACGTTATGTAATCGGCTGAAAAAAAAATTTTTGAGTTCTCTTCAGATCTTTACGTTTCAGACCCTCCTGAGTCCGAAAACACTATTTGAGGAAATGGTCTGTGTGTGTGTGTGTGTGTGTGTGTGTGTGTGTGTGTGTCTGTGAACGATTTTTAGAGAGAACCACCGTACCAAATCCACTCAAACATGATATCTCGCCCGCAGGTTACTATGGGACGCCAAAATGAGGGTTTGAACAAAATCCACCGGAAGTATTATTGTGATCAAAACACCAAATTTTTTTTCTCAAAAACGGCTATAACGATTTTGATTAAATTTTTTATATTGATAGCTCTCGATAAGTCAACTATACCATAAAATTCCCATTTGCGGGAAAATGACGAGAGCAGCACAATAAATTATCAAAATTTTCGACCAAAAGCGTTTTTAGCGCAGTTTTTTCCTCATAAACTCCGCTGGAATTTTTGTAGAATGTTAAAAAAAATTGGTATTGTAGTCCAATCCAATACCTAAAGGGTGAATGTTTAAAAACGCTCATGAGAGACATGGGGGTCACTCCAGAAATTCCTGAATTTCAACTAGTGCCGTTTCGCTTACTACCAGTTGTAAATGTTTTTATCCAATAACTCTTCAAAAGTAATTACTATCATCCTTTTTCAAAAAATTTGTGTTTACAACCTCATTAATTATCTGTGTACCAATAGCTCAATAATGGTCCTGCAAAGAGTACGAGCAGCACAATGAAACCTGGAACTGTAAGGGCTACCGCTTCCTGCTGCCGTAAAGCATTGTTTGACCTAGTTCAAATTAACTGAGTGATGAATGAATTGATTAAATAGAATTAGCAATGTACAAAGTGAATGGTTGTAGAGCTGAGGAAATTTGTGTGTTGCAACGCACCAGATATTTTATATGAAATTATCTACTTTGATAACTATTAATTGGTGCAACAGCAGCTGACTAGATTGCAGTGCAGGGCTTGCATAGCTGTTCCGAGGTGTGTGCAGGCAACCGTCAACGCTGCGCTCGAGGTCCTTCTCGGTCTTGCACCACGCAACATATATGTGGGGAGCGCAGCCTACTTTTCGAACTGCCCTTCAGGACCACTTATGCATGAAACATCCAGAAGGGAAGGAGGTGGGCCTAAACTTGACCCTGGGGCCTATACAGATCAGTGAGAGGTGAGCTAGCCAGTGCAGGAGTTTATGGGCCAGAGATCCGGGCCTTTTCAGCTGTCGGCCAGATGCTATCACATTCTTGCAAGGCTCTGGCTTCAAAGACTGGGACAATTTTGGATCTAGAGCTCACTGAGAATACTGCTGGCTCTCCTGGCTCAAAGCTGCCATGTACATATAAGCACAGAGCTGCCCGTCCAGAGCATGTTTCGGCTCCCTCATTGCCGATCGTCACAACATAAGTGTATCCGATCACCTCCGATTTCTCAGCTCGAAAGGAAGTGTCCTTATTCGGGCGATCAAACCTCCTGTCATCCGCCAGCATTGCCAAGCACACCTGACTGTCTGCATACATTACTGTTGTGAGCTGAAAGACGTGCGTTCTCTGCCAAGAGAGTGTCTTGAGGATTGCCCTTGTTACTTGAACGTCGGCCATCCATTTTAAATTGCTGTCGAAGAATTGGCTCATTTCGGCCCCACACAACCATTGGTCAGCCAACTCCGCATTTACCCGTATTGCTTTCGTCTGTATATATTGCGTATGTTGCCTCAGCGATATTAGCACAACGAGGCCATGATGTTGGCCTAAGGGATGTGTGTGGACGAAATTGAGAGAAGATGGCTGAACCAGCCTGCAGGTAGGTCACTGTGGAACACCAAAACAAGAGCACAAGAAAAATCTGCGGAAAAATAACTATACTCATCATAATAATCAGAACATCAAAAACCGTATCTCCCAAAAACTCCTATACCGATTTTGATCAACGGAAGAATGACGAAAGAAGCACAAATTAGCCGTTTTTCTCACTCCTATAATTCTGAAACAGTGACTTCCATCCTCCTCCAAAGAGTCCTATTGACGGCCCCATTCATCTCCTGTGTATTGATTGCTCAAAGATGGTCGTGGGATGAGTGAGAGCACCACAATAAATTCTCGAACTTTTAGCACTACCCCGTGCAACTTAAAACAATATGTTTTACCTAGTGCAAATGAAATGAGCGAAAAATGGATCGGAAGTAAAGCCATGCGTAACTGTGAATGTGAATTATAATTCTTCCACATAGTCGGTCGGGAACTACACCTTCGTATTTATAGGTTGTGGCAGTTGTAGTCAATTCATTTACGCGCGTCAAAAGAACAACGACGTAATAAACGAAGATTACTATTGTTATGGTTGGCTGCGTTGATTTCCAGTCTCCAGCGATTAAACAATTGGCAATGGACGTCATTGTAGCGGATTTCGGACTTGAAAACGTCCAAGTATATGAAGATACGACTCGGAGAAGAACTGCCAGGTTGGCAATCACTCGGCTTCCCAAATCCGAGCTTCCGTCATGAAACCGGTTCGAAGCTGAAGCTCGAGATGCGAATCTCCAGAGCCGTTCTCTCGTTGGCGGCGGTCCGTTGGTCAGAAACTCCAAGAGGAAAAGCCAACCTCCTCCGACAAAAGTTTGCGAGCTCTTTTCTCATATCCCCTCACTTCCGCAGCTCTTCGTCCTCTTTTCTCAGTTCTCTTTTCCTCCTCTTCTGGTAAAAACAACCTCTTTTCACTCGACTCTCTTCCTCCTCACGTCCATCATTCCCCCCTCACCTCTCAGACCCTTCCACCATCATCACCAACCCAAACACAACCCAGGGCGTTCGCTCTCATTCTACAACAGCCGTAGATTCTCATTTCCTAACCCCTTCTCTCCTTAGAAAACCGCTCCTTTGCTCTCCAACCTCCTCCCCCTCTACCACTCATCCACGCCCCTCCATCCTATTGACTCTCCACCTTCTTTTAATCATTCACTTCCCTCAGACTTTTTCGGCCATTGTTAATCCGTATCTCCAATTACTTCTTTCTTTTTTCTAATTCCGTGCCCTTTATGTGAAGGAAAAGGAGAAGGGGCGGAGTGGAGAGGAGTGGTAGGTAAGGGGTTGGAAGCAAAGGATAGGGAAGGGTGAGGAGGTGTGTGGGAGAGGGTAGGGGTGGGGGTAGCAGTTCGTTGAAATTACTCCGCCGACCCCCGACTTTTTAAATATTGAAAAAAAAAAAAAAAAAATGAAAACCCGCTAAGTTTGAAAGGCTTTTCGCCCCTTCGCTTTCAAGTCGATGAGCCTCTTGGCTGCTGTAATCAGATCCGCTCCACAGCAAACAAACCTTGTTCCGCCGCTAATTATACGCGGAAACAAAACCACTCCGTCTCCATCGCCTCGCTCTCTTCACCCGCGCTCATCTCTCGCTGTGTTCCTCCCCAACGCCAACGAGTTCAAGTCGTCTCTACCGCCAAGCCCTGCACAAGTTGACTGGGCCCCAGTTAAAACCTTGCTGACTGCTTTATTCGATCGTCTTTGAAGCCATTCAGTGCCTGACGAATGTTGTTGAATTATTGAACAACTTCGCGATGAAAATCCGGGATAAAATATTTTTACGTATCTGCAACTTGATACATGGGGACACGGATCACTTATTTTTCCGCCGGTTAAAAATTTCCAATCAAAACCAACAAAAACTGTTCAAAAATCAATTAGGTCGCTTTATTTCATATATTCAGTATTTACGTCATTTATTGTCCTTGCATTGTAGTCCATTATAAGGTTGCGCACTGAAGTACTAAATATAGCGAATGTATGAATAGAAGGGAGAAGGTACTAAAAGAAACCTTTATTTTCAATGAACACGATTCGCAAAACAACACGCACAACAACATTTAGGGGGGAGCGCCCTCTTCCGACGTAAACTTCATTGACCACAATGGAGCAGCTTTAGGTCACCGGAGTAATATCAATTTAATTACTAGTACCGCAAACAGAAATAGCGAATTATTTTTACGTCCCCCTCGATTCCCCTTAACCGTGGGTGGTGAGAATTGTTTTTCAGCTGCTGAATAATGACGCTTTTTGATGATTCACCACTGAGAATGAGATCGCCTAGAATACTTTTCAGGGTTAGATGAAAAAGCATTATGGTTATCTAAATAGGAAGGTTACGTTGAAAAAAAAGTATTTTGCCAAACTTTAATACATTTTTTTTAAATACTGTATATTTAACATATTATATAACATATTATATTTTATATTTTATATTTTATATTTTATATTTTATATTTTATATTTTATATTTTATATTTTATATTTTATATTTTATATTATGCTTTATGCTTTATACTTTATACTTTATACTTTATACTTTATACTTTATACTTTATACTTTATACTTTATACTTTATACTTTATACTTTATACTTTATACTTTATACTTTATACTTTATACTTTATACTTTATACTTTATACTTTATACTTTATACTTTATACTTTATACTTTATACTTTATACTTTACTAAATGGAAAGTTTTTTTCAGCTTCTGTTTTGTTTTTGTTTTTCTGTTCCGTGGTATAGAAAATATTTTGTTGTACTTCAATACGTATGGAGGAGTAAATAAGTTAAGTAATCTCCAATAATTGCTTTCCTCAACTGTATTAAACTTGTTAACACGCCCACCAGGCGTTCTCTGATTCCATTCCACTTATCGTGCATTACGTCAAAGAGTTTTATTAAACTGGTAAGCTAAACTAACCTTCCTCCACAAAATCGACCCAGCTCTGCCACTAGTGTTGACCGTCAGGAGAATAATTTCAACACGTAATCCTGGAATGCTCTAACAACTTTTCCGAAGCTCTTTTCCCACTTTCTCAAAGCCAATAAAATTTATAATAATAAAACTACGAATACGGCAACTAAAATGAGACAACGATCGTCAGTATTTGATATTTTCAAAATTTCTGAAGTAATTTCGTAATCAGCAGTCTCGTAAATCACCTGTTTGATTGCTCAATAATGTCGGGGTACAAGTGGGAGCTGCACAATAAATTCCAGAACCTACCGTCGTGATGTAGAATGTTTTTATAAACAATGAAAAACAATTTGATTGGTTTCTGGAGTTAAGAGAATCACAGGATGAGGCCAAGAAATGTTGCGTGATGCGTCGTTTTTTTTTTTTTTTTTTTTTTTTTTTCAAATTCTAATCGATTTGGGATCAGGTTAGCGGACTTCCGTTCCAAGTATTTGAGGAGCGAGAGCAAGACAGATGTCGCGTCGTCAGACCCCATCGAAACCACTAGTGAAAACGCGTCATTCATTAAAAGCAGGATATCGGTGTTTGTTGTGTTCTCATTCTGACGAGCTGCTAAAGGGGAGGTTCGAGTTGAGTTGAGGTAGCGGAGAGTCGAAGAGGAGCAACCTTTCGGAAATGGTCGTGCGGAGGGATGGTGCGTGGTGGGATGGGAAGGGCTCCTCTTCTCGCGAGAATATAATATTGGAAGCCAATTAATAGAGCGGGGCTACTGCGGCAAGGGTTGGCCCAGGTCAGTAATCAAATGGCTTTTCCCACTCGAGTCGAGTGAGCTGAGTCCGCCCTCACTTCACCTCACCCAGTAACCCCGAGCAAATATTTGCGCTTCCGCTCGCCAGTTGCCGTTTGGTTACGAAAAATCGACTCGTCGTCGAGACCGATGGGGAGACGGAAAGCTGAAGAGCGAGGCAATCGCACAGAGTTGAATGAACGCCACGTTTGAGTCACCGTACCTCCTCTATCCGTCGTTTTCAGTCGACCGACACACAAATATCTGGTGCGACGCATCGCACACACACAGCTCCATTCACGATCGGCTGTTCGTCCTACGTTGAAAGTGATAACGCTAAAAGTGACAGTATTTAGTGGGCTGCTGATACGTATGCCAGCGAAGGTAGGTGATACTGACGGTGATACAACTTAGTCATCCGAACACGATTGGTAAGAATTCTGGAATTGTTCAACTTCCATCGTACAGGTAGCACAATGAACTATGCGAGGCCCGGATGTTTTTGAGGAAAGCCGTATCATACGAACGAGATTTATAACGAAACGAGCGGTGCGTAGCAACACATAACTTTCCACTACCTCCGTAAGTTCGAACACCAGCTACATATGCGGGAACTATATCTTCGTTCAACGCATTTTTACAGGAACATTTATGGAGAACAAAATGTAGGGACTAGTTAGCTGAGAGTACTCTGTAAGTTTGATCGAAATCGTTACGGATGTTTTTGAGAAAATTGGAATACCTATGAATTAATATTCGACAAATCTCCTTTTCTGAGTCAACTTGGCTTATATCTCCGTTCAACATATATATACAGAAATAATTATGGAGAACGAAATGTTAGTATGGGTGACTAAAAGACACTCCATTAGAATCTATCACATCTGGTGAAAAATTTACCCTGGAATTTACGGAAATGTTCGAAAAAATGTTATTTTCGACCCATTTTGATTTTTATCTCTGTTCAATGGACTGTCAGAGGAACATTTATTCAGAACAATATGTAGGTATCAACTATTCAAAAACATCTCTGAAGTTTGGTGAAAATCGTTGAAGCCGTTTTGCCAAAAACCGTAAAAAACCTATTTTTTCTTCATAGGCCAATATCTCTGTTCACCGTATTTACATGGAGATATGTATGAATAAGAAAAGTTAGATATTGATCAGCAGAAGATAATTTGAAAGTTTAATCAAAATCGTTAGAGTCGTTTTCCAGAAAAATGAGAAAAACCCTAGTTTTTGGTACATTTTCGTTCCCTCTCCCCTTTCCCATCAAGCGAAATCGCCCATAACCTTAACACCCAACAACCGTCGCTCACTGATGTAGAAACTACAGTGAAACAGCACGTGGCTTCTTGTTCTGGTTCTTGATCACGTTTTCAGCGCATTGAAGTCGCCATTTCCTGGAAGGAACTGGCTTGTTCATTGGTCTGGGACGAACTCATACGTACTCTGACGAGGATTTCCATCTCGCTTGCCATTTCTCGGGTCAATACTCTCTTTTGATCGACTGTTAGTTTGCTACCCCAGACAACGGGGCAGTAGCCAATCACACCTAGACAGATGGCCCTGTACGTGCGGATAAAGTCGGGTGGCCTCATCAATTGCACGCAGTGAGGCAAACCTTGCAATGGTAGTGCCTTTAAGGGATTGGAGGTGTTGGTTGAAGACCCACCTCTCACCTGTATTCCCTCCTAAATACATGACGCGCTTTTCAAGCCAAAGAAGCCGCCGAAGAAGAGGCTATTTAATTTTCCATTCAAGAGAAATAGCTGGGTTTTTTCTTGAGTTCGTTTGCCCTACCAACAACCGTCGCTCACTGTTGTAGAAACTACAGTGAAGCAGCACGTGGTTTCTTGTTTCCTCCGCACTGGAAGCACAAGACGTGCATCAGGGAGAGTCTTTCAGAGAAAAGAAGTAGAGCCGCGCATTGAAGTCACCATGTCCCGTGAGGAACTGGCGGCAAGTTTCTGTTCTGTGGTGAGATCCGCACAGAGTTCAGCCCAAAGCGGGGGAAGCTCCCGCTTCACTCTCCACTTGTCAACCGTGCACTCAACGGCCAAATCAACTAGTAACTGACCAGTGATCACCTGGAGTGCTTCTGTTGATACAGTCGTGTAGGCCTTGGTGATCCACAGGAGCCTGGTGATCTCTTTTGGTTGACTGTTAGTTTGCTACCTCAGACAACGGGGCCTCCCATTTCCTCATTTCTCAGCGCTATACGCTGATGACTTACTTTACACTGTTCGGGCGCCAGACCTGGAGACTGCAACGGAAATGCTGCAGACAATTATGACGGAATTTGGACAATGGTGCAATAAGTGGCGGATAAAAGTTAATCCATCCAAATTGTGTTCTGTTACCTACACATATAACAGACAAAGACATGACCCACCATTACATTACCGGACACATATTTATTTATCCCCACCGTGCAAACCTACAAATACTTGGGTGTCATATTGGATCGCCGTCTTACTTTCAACGCTCACATAACTCTCTTACTCAACCGCCTACGCAGCAGAACTAACCAGCTAAAACCATTACTTAATAATAGATATACATCTCTCCAAAATAGAATCCTTATATATAAAACTCTTAACCGCCCTATCTGGACATATGCTCTAGAAACCTGGGGCACTTGTTCTCGACCACAGTTCCGTCGCATAGAACAGCAGCAAAACAACATCTTGCAAAAAAGGATAGTTCACGCTCCACCTTTACAATGATCTGCACATTGACCCACCGTATATATTTCTGCGTAAACACCTCACCACCTTTGTCTCCCGCAACCTCGACCATCACAATCCTCTAGTCAACGAAGGGTTCCAACCCCCATCACGGCGTAGACTCACTCGCCCGAGGCACATCACCGACCTGCTGATCCCATGAACAAAGAGTCAACCGCGTTTTGTGTTGAACTCACATTTCTGTCTCATCCTCAGTGAAAGTTTTTAGTGTCTTAATTAAGTTCAATTATCTATAGATTACGCAATACAATGCCCAGTATGTGTCCAGCCACCATGTATGGCTGTACCTAAAGCGTTAGTTTAAAGTGAACATTATATCCCATAGCGGAATATTACAAATGTAATAGTCTCTTAATGAATGGAAAAAAAAGACAACGGGGCAGTAGCCAATCACGTCTAGGTAGATGGCCTTGTACATGAGGATAGTGCTTGGGGCCACACACCCCAAGTGGCCTTAGTAATTGCACGTAGTGAGGCAAACCTTGCAATGTTAGTGCCTTTAAGGCCGGCCACACACGTAACGGTATACATGACATGTAAACCTGCGCATGTTTACCTGTCATGTATACCTGTGCAAACTAGAGTCCACACACGTAACGGTATACCGTACGTTTAGCTCAGTTGAGAGATGGCGTGCCAACAAGATGAAGATGATATGATAGCTTTAGTCGGATTGTGTGTGGTTTTAAACAGTAAGAAGAAGTTTAAACGTAAAATGTGGAGTAAAAAGTGGCTTACTAAAAGAAATGAATACACTCATACAAGATTATTGAAAGACTTGGGTGGTGAGTCTTCAGACTTCCGTAATTATTTGCGAATGGATGAAGACGCCTATGAACAGCTGTTGTTACTCGTGACTCCATTAATTGAAAAGAAAGACACGGTTATGAGGAAATCGATTTCTCCCCATGAGAGATTAACTGTGACTTTGAGGTTCCTTGCAACGGCTGCATCTTTCTTTTCGCGATCGTGATACTCTTTACTTTTCACCATCCACAGGCACGGCTCGAGTCTATACATTTCGATAAACTCTTCAATTACTTGGTTGCGTTTACGACTCGACATCACTAGCACCAGTAGCCACACGATAGTCCGCTAACTACAAAACACAAAGACAAAAGACACTCTCTTCACAGGAAGAAGCCTCAACTAAACAAAACAACTGCGCAGGCGACCTGACGTACTCACACACACGCTCAGGTCTAGGGTATAACTGACGACTGCGCAGGTACAAGATTCGAAATCTCCGTTCCTGTCATGTCACCTGCGCAGGTCGCTTCGCCTGTGCACTTTCGCCTGCAGCGACTGGCACACACGCTCCGGTTTGCATGCGCAGGTGACCTGTACAGGTTTACCTGTCATGTATACCGTTACGTGTGTGGCCGGCTTAAGGGACTGGAGGTGTTGGTTGAAACCCCACCGGAATGTAAAAATGCATAAATAGCGTTTAGTCGAAGGTTTCGGTAAGTTAGGTATGTAGCAGCTCTCGACGTTTTCCCATGAATTTACTCTTTACGGTATTACTGTTTTGTTTAAAGCTGTCCATACGAAAAATATCGTCAAAATCATTACAGCAGTTTTCGAGAAAAAAAAATTCGTCATCACTATAACGACAATAGTTTAGAGCCGAATAAGCTAATACACTCATTGGCATTTTAAAGTGACCAGCAAGCCATAAATGAAATTTGAGCCAATTTGGTCTGTTTCCTTATCAAAATTATTGGTCCTTGACACTCGTAAGACAGCCCAGTGGTGACCAGTCGAAAGTATTGGAGGCCGCGGTTTCGATAGCATGCAAGACCAAGGCACTCGCCCAGTCCCCAAACCCAGTCACCCCGTGGAGCGCTGTTGCCCGTGTGAGGTATGCCCCTGGGGAATTCATATCATCTGGGAGGAGTTCTTAATCTGTTTTCCCACTTGATCCAACCATTTACTTGGGTGGCGTGTTTCAAAGGGAGAGATCAACTGTGACCACGGTTTTTTGTCATAACCTTTTTTGCAAACTGAGCAAGTTTTTGCTTAGTAGCAGTCAACGCTTGAAGGTTTGGCTGCTCTTCCAACAACCGTTGCTCACTGTTGTGAGAACTCAAGTGGCAATATCTTGTTTTCTCCTCACTGAAGGAGCATTGAAGTTGCCGTGCCTCGCAGGGAACAAGCTGGCCCAACACGCTTTTTCCTAAGACGTTCATGGATGTTGAGAAAACAAAACTCATGCGTCACGTCACACTCCTATCTCGCTTGCCATTTATCAAGCGCGGCAAGTTTTCTTTCAGTAGAGAAGTCTATGCGGAGTTCAGCCCCCTGCGAGGGAAGCTCCCTATTCATTCAGGCTTTTCACTCGTCCACCATGCACTCAATGGCCGAGCACTCCGAATTGGGAGTGCTTCAGTGGATGCTGTTTTTTACTTTTTTTTTTTTGAAACGTCAAAATCTGAAGGGGGGGGTGTTTTTCAGCCAAAAACATAACATTGTTTCAAAATGGAGGACTGAGGACATTTTGTAAGGTGGGTGCGGCGAGATAGTGGAAATCCATCTTATAAAAGGCGAGTTAAGACGAAGTAGTCTATTTCCACAGGTAAAATAAAGACAATGATAACTTGTGGACGCGTTTAATAGGTATTGTACTGATGATGGTCTGGTAAACCGAAACGCGTCTACAAGTTATCATTGTCTTTATTTTACCCGTGGAAATAGACTACTTCGTCTTAACTCTCCTTTTACTGAGGACATTTCCCTGAAGGACACCTGCGCAGATGGGATATTTGTTAGATTCTGCTCCTTCGACGCTGACAAGAAAGCCACTGATCTGAAGGAAAGGTTGAATCAGCCGGTAATTAAATGAACTTCACCAGCAGCCCATCGTGCTGCAACATATCAAACGCTTTCTCGACGGCAAGATACATACCTTAATCCTATGTCATTCCCCGACGAACCCTGGATTATGTTGAACGCATAAATGTAGCTGTTGGATACGTGAGCTGCTTCCCGCTGATTCGCCCTGGGGCCCGCCGGCCGGCCCTTATCGTTTTCCCCTCCAGGTGTCCGCCTCACCTCCCACAGACCACCATCCTTTCCTTCTCACCTATCACCTTTCCATCGAGCGGTCGATCGAGACGGAGTTATTTTGTTGGATGTGTTAATTGCGATATAAACTAATCATCTTTTACCCCCCCCTTTTGTGGAGCGTCTGCTAAGTATAGTTGTGACGCGACGAAGTGGTTCCCCTAGCTAAGTCCAGTGTTTCCCGGCCGGGGAAAAGCATCTGTCACGTTCTTAAAGGTGAGTCCCTCAATTTCCTATTTTTCCGTTCCTGCATTTGTTTCCTTTTCAGGTCGGCGAGGTCTCGGCATCGGCGGAGGTATAGTTTGCAGACAAGGGGGGAGAAACTAATTTTGATCGGATCCGGGGTGTTTGGAAATACAGTCCGCTTTTTTAATTCAAGAGAAATTAGGGTTGGCTACCCCGGTATGTTGTAAACAGTAGCTGTTATTCGAAAATATCCTTCTAAACTATTTTGGAACGATTGGAACAGCTATAGTTCCTGGGAAAATTCGTTAAAAATGAAAAACTGTTCGATTCTTAGACGCGGCTCAGTTGTATCTGTCGCTGAGTTGTCTCCTGATGAAGTCGTCTCGTCATCTCTTCAATGGATACCTTGCTTCCTTATTCTCCCTGAAACTTTTAATTAGAGATCGTGTAGAGCGACGCCTTTAAAAGGAATGAATGAGGAGGCCTGAGCCTGATGTGAATTATTCGTAGTGTAAATTGCGGGAGATCGTTTCGTGGGAGTCAAGAAAAAAAAATCGGATTCGCGAGAGACAATAGGGTGACTTGTATAATGGGGACCCTGGAGAAAACTTGCTTTCAACAATGAGGATTCATGCTAATTGAGCGGATTCCGTTACTTTGCTTCCCCTGTTTCATCCATCTCGTGTACATTTCTTCTCTTTATATCCCCCCCCCCCTTTTGCTCGCAGTTTCTCCCGCTGTCGGCCTTTCTCTCTTCGCCCTTCAGAAACACGCAGTCATTCGTAATCACGAGAAAAAAGAAAACAAAAATCAAAGCTCGTCCCTTTGCCAATTTATGAAAATGCAGTTATTACAGTTTGCTGCAGTAGTTTTCCTTTCAATTATTATAATTTATTTGTTTAAACAATATTCAGCCCCAAATCCCAAGTTGTATTCTCCTGCAGGAGCGGAGTTCAAGCGTTTATTCCTTCCATTGTCTTCTGGTCATCTCTCATGTTCTTGACTATGGTTCCTTTCACACCTGATAAGTCTGAAGCGAGAAAACGGCGCGTGTAGGAACCTGTTCGAAATCGCATAGTGCCAATCGATCCCTTCCGGTTTCAAAACGGCAGCAACTGCCTTTTCATCGAGCTGTTCTGCTCCACTTTGAAACCCGCGTGAATAATTCAATGAAAATCAATTATTTCTAGAAGAAATGGAACCGATTCCGTTAAAAACCGCAGCCCTGAGATTGAGGACACGCGTAGACCACCTCAACACGGAGATACCTTAAAATGAATCACAGAACGCGCGCGGCGCAAGGCACGACAAGTCAATTCACAGTCCTAGCGCACAGTGTGGAAGTGGATCGTTCGTTATATCCCGTAAGAAGTTGAGCCCCAGGAAGCCTAATAGTCCCAATGTACGCGCTGCTAAGGGCAATTCGAGTTAGGTAATGATGTTTTGCACAACTCTTTTATTTTACGGTTCGTCATAGTTTCCTTCCCATATTGTTTGCAAGCACTCTTCTCTTTTGTGCTGCGCATCTCAAATCGATCCACACTGTCGAAATTACCCGAGGGAAAAGTTAGCACTGGTAGTTTCCATTCCTAATGTCTGAAAAGAAAGGGAAGAGCATAAGGCATCGTCGACTGGCAGAATGTACGGAAAGCGACTGAACGAGTTAGACTCATCACCATCTCGACATTTAGGTTTTAATTCGGCAGCAGCCGCGTGTTCCGTGTCAAGTCAAAAAGAGTGGAGAGAACCCGAAGCTAATCCCCCATTTTGGCGCAGTAAAAAGTATTGTCTCCTGGGCCATTAGTGGCTGTCGAGGGGAATAACGCGAAAGAGTCAGGTCAGAAGTCAGCCTTCGAGAGCGATGAACGTTGGCAAATACAAATAATAGGGCTCCTCCTTTCAGAAGAACAAAGAGCAAAGATGTCATTGTTCTTCGTCCCTTTTCTCATTAGACGAGAAGACCGAGAGATGGAGGAGCGAAAAAGGAAAAAGACGGAGGATGGCGACCTATTTTCAATGGAGCGTGGGACAATATTTTGTTGAGCGTGGCATGAACTATTTCACAACAATCAACCATTTGGATGAGTTTCAGTTTTTCGTGTTTATTAACATATTCTGGGTGCAAGATAATGAATGAGCAATGCACACTTGAATTGATCGACGAATGAGACGATAGATAGAGGACTGTATTGATACATTGGTTTCCAAACGGTCCCTTAACTGCCACGATGGAGTTCTGAGTGAGCAGTCAACAAAACTAGCTCACGCGACGTAGTGTTTCTCTTGATAACTAGACTGTAGGACTGGAGAGCAGAGACCAACTAAATACTATGGTCGCCGATTCTAGAAAGACTTGGTTTTGAGTCTGGTCTGGAGGGCCCAGCGTACAACCAGGAAATTCTGAAGACCGCCCCTGGAAATAGTCCATGAAACCTTTTGTTAGCAGGAAAGGCTAATTGAGCTCACAAAGGATAAGGAAAAAGCCGCTCCCTGGGGCTTTCCCGTTAGGGCCAATGGCAAAGAACTAATTTGACCAGATCTGAGCCGGACGACATAACTTTAACACATTCAATACAGAGCATTGTACCCAAAATGTACCATGAAAACGTATTTTACTTTTTGGTTTATTATTCATTCTGAATAATAACCCTATGTTTTCAGTCACGAAATTTTTTACAACCCCCCCTCAAAATTTGATACTTTACGTTTCAAGACTTGGAGATTCCAAATTTGCAATGTCCGTCCGCCATCCCCCGTCCCCCGCCCGAGCCGTTTTGTGCCTTTAACGTGGTCTAAAAAATTCGTTCTTTCGCCCAAAAATCTGATTTGGTATCTAGTTGTGCCCGCCATCTCGGCAATCTGATCGGACGAAGCCCGTGGTTGTAATGGGCAAAAAACGGTTAGAAAAATTAACGAAACGCAGTACGACGCGGGAGCTACAGCGTTTCGTCGTTTGAACTCCCTCCCTCCCCGCCTGTCTCATTAAAAAACCACCCGCGCTCGCTCGCCTCCCAACGACGCCACTCAACTTCCCTTTTGCCTCGCAACGGGTTCGCTTCAAGCGCCCCCGTTTCAATTTCCCCGACGACGGGGCAAAATCATCAGACGTTTTGTTTCCATTGTTCCATTGTAGCCAGGACATGCTTCATATGGTTTACTAGTATTCGATGCTGAATCGAATGGGATGGGGGAGAATAATAAACCATTGTGTAATAATTTGCAGGGTTTTTCTATTTTCTCTGAGGGGAAGGTGCAATAATGTGGAAAGTGTGAAAAATGTGGTGTTCTGATTAATAGATAATTATATGTGATGGAATGATGATTCTGGTCACTAACTTCGCTATCTACACGAACTGCGTCTTATTGTTCAATTTATTTCACGTAGTCAAACAACACTTCTGTGTCGCCATAAGCTGCTCAGTAAACCCCGCACGGCCTTCTTGTAAACTAATGAAAGGACGGGGGGAGTGCCAGGCGAAGGGCTCCTGACCTTCAGATAGCAGTCGTCAACGTTCTGTCCGTGTGTTACATGCGTAATTGTGAAAGCTCTCGTATTTGGTTTCCATACCTGCAGCTATTCAGTTTTGAAACCTACTGTTATTTAGGCTTAGTTTTAGTTTGTTGTACCCAACAGTTATAATTAAAACTAGTTTCGTTCGGAATACGCGCGTTCTAAGTGCATAACCATTTCTTCAGATTACGAAGAAGGAGAAACCCAGACTGCGAACGTCCAAAACATAACATCAGAAGTGGGATCTGTCAATCTACGTGCCAGTTTTCAGGCATATACCCAAGAACATAACGAGGAAGCGGTAATTTTTCCGATGTTGATGAGTGGACCGACGCTTGGACGTGGCAGCCATCTTTCAAAAGCGGCCGGCGTCCCTCAAGAAGTGACAACCCTGCAAGGGAAGAGATAGGCTCCGCATGCGTTACTCAGAAGATTCGAGAACCTCGATAGTGGAGTTGGTGACCAGATACATCATTCCTTCACGTGTATATTAAATAATAAATGACACTCATTCGAGTCATGCCGTAGTTTTGGCAAGTAATGCAGGGTTTTTTTGGCAAGTCTTAGTAAGTAAAGAACAAAAATAGGACGGGCCCTGCTCTAGGCATAGAGCAAGTTGCTCAGTACAATCGAGGCAATAATAATTAGTACTCGAGAAGTATCCACCACGTCGACTGCCATATCCATATCATCCACTTATATAATACTGTCCTCATTCTGGAAAGAACGAATCTTTTCGTCTGTGATGACGCAAGCAACTCAAAAACGAACTTTGCTTTCTGAAAGCAACCCATCCAAGGAAGGTGTTTTGAAAGTTGTGAGACAATACGGCCACCCGTCAGTTTTCAGTGCCGTATTTAGAAGAGAGAGAAAGATGACTCGAATGCGCATCAATGAATGTGTTAAGTAGAAATAAATAGTAATATATTGCTCGTGAGCAGTTTGTTCATCGACGTTCACCGTGTTAGTTCGTGTGGTTTTCTCAGCAGGTCTCCACCATCGAGCAAATGATGTTCAGACCTTCGTATCGCCCCTAGGCGGCCAATCGCAATTTTCTCAATAGTTCCCCCCGAATATTACGGTGAAGTCAGCCATTACTAATGTACTTGATGAATGGTGAGCACATTGTAAGAGCAGGATGATCTCCCGAATGTTTGAGATGTGTAGCTTCAAACCAACGCTACACACTAGTTGTGAATTCAAATCGAGACTTAACTTAGAAAACACAGACAATTTTAAAAACTCGCCTGTTAACTTGTAGATTTTTCTAATGAGAAATGAGGCTATCGCGTCGAACCACTTGAGGTGCGAAATTGATTGTACCAAACCACGATGAGGCCACACATTCCTCACTCTTCACGGGAACTTCACTTCTCGGTTTCCATTCACTTTAAGTTCATATTTCAACTCTGTATTGAACTCTTTTGTGTTGAAGGAGCGAATAAAGTAGTTTTCAAAGACCCTCACGACACTTACTACTATGAGATCAACGGAAAAATATTTCTTACTCAACCACCTTCGAAACTTCGTTTGACCATGTCAACTATTCACAAAGTCGTGCTTCTCTTTGAACTTACTCTCGCAAGTTCGCCAAGTGGGATAAGAAGAATCGTAATGTGAACGTTGCGCCTAAGACACCATTACCGCCCACTTATAGATAGCGAAGAATGAAGGTGCTAACAGATCGTTTTCTTTTTGAAATTTTCAGCAAAGAAGCTAATGCAGTGCAAGGGATTTGCGCATTGGTCAACTTCACAACAGTCGAAGAAACCGTCCCCACCCGTTTACGGAAGTTGGATGAGCTAGAACATCGAATTCCGATGGATAGCAAACACCTTCGCTCTTAACAACCTATCCAAACACACCATACCAACTATCGTACGCCACCATTCCACTTACACGGTTCCAAACAGCTTGATTGTGTATAGCTGACGTATCGCACAACAATTAACTCACGGGATGCGCTTTTTAGGACGCAACTAACGGAATTGTCCAGAATTTCAGCTTACTGAATCCTTGTTCCATATACACAACTGACCACTATGCCAATTGGCAGGCCTGAAGTTAAGCAAACAACTCAGAAAATTGCCTTCCGAACATTATTGTCCTCACCAGTTCGCGTGGCGTCAAATCGAACTTCTCAAACTAGGAAAATCGAAGCAAATGTAGCCCGTGAGACATTCAGTGCCAGGAAGGATGTTAAGACGGTTATAGCTTTTCGAATAAAAGAACACTCATCGGTGAAAAGTAATGATGTAGTAGACGAAGAGGCTAAACGTACTACAATGCTCCCAGAACCGTTGCCATCGCAAAATTAGCCAGCTAGCGACCTGAGAGTACAAAACCGCCTTACACGAAGCCAATGGCAAGAAGAACGCCTTATTTTTCGCCCAGTCACGAGGTTACGACGCGGCAAAACAAGCCTGTACCTTCGTAAAATCGTAGCCTCGATCGCGCATGCTTCGGGAAGTAAGAATCACCACAACGCGTGATCCTGCGTGCTGATCCCACGTGATAGCTGGGGACCAACTACCCACTTTCACAAAATGGTTTACGCCTTGTCATACGAATTTTTTGCCGAGTGAAACGATCATTTTGGTTTTGAAAATGTATTTCGTTCTTTCAATTAGTAGACTTTGGCTCACTGTAATTAGTGTAATTTCACTATACACAGTTCTACACGTCTGATACTCATTCCATTCGACCCAGGATCTAACAAAATATTGACAACGAAACCAAACTGCGTATGTGCGATAAAACTGCCGAAATTGCGTTTTTTACTATTTTCTTAACCTTTCTTAAAAATTTTGAATTCTCTTCAGATCTTTACGTTTCAGACCCCCCTGAGTCCGAAAATCACTATTTGGGAAAATGGTCTGAGTGTGTGTGAACGATTTTTAGAGAGAACCATCGTACCAAATCCACTCAAACTTGATATCTCACCCGCAGGTCACCATGGGACGCCAAAATAAGGGTATGAACAAAATCCTTCGAAATTTAACTATAGTTATCATAGTGATCAAAACACCAATTTTTTTTTTCTCAAAAACGGCTCTAAGGATTTTGATTAAATTTTTTTTATTGATAGCTCTCAATAAGGCAACTATACCATAAAATTCCCATTTGTGGGAAAATAACGAGAGCAGCACAATAAATTACCAACATTTTCGACGAAATCGATTTTAGCGCGGTTTATAGATAAAACAACCGTACCAAATCAGCTGAAACTTGATGTATAGCCTACAGGTTACCAAGGGACGTTAAATTAAGGGTATGGGCAAAATCCACCGAAAGTTAACTATAGTTATCATAGTGATCAAAACACCAAATTTTGTTTCTCAAAAATGGCTGTAACGATTTTGATTACATTTTTTATATTGATAGCTCTCAATAAGGCAATGATACCATAAAATTCCCATTTGTGGGAAAATGACGAGAGCAGCACAATAAATTATCAAAATTTTCGACCAAAAGCGTTTTTAGCCCAGTTTTTTCCTTATAAAGTCCGCTGGAATGTTAGTAGAATGCTAAAAAAAAAATTGGTATTGTAGTCCAATCCAATACCTAAAGGGTGGGTGTTTAAAAACGATCATGAGATACATGGGGCTCACTCCAGAAATTCCTGAATTTCAACTACGCCCGTTTCGCTTACTACCAGTTCTAACAGTTATTACCCAATAACTCCACAAAAGTGATTACTATCCACTTCAAAAAACTCGTGTTTACAGCCTCATCAATTATCTGTGTACCGATTGCTCAATATGGGTCAATGAGTACGAGCAGCACAATAAAATTTGGAACTGTAAGCGCTACCGCTTCCTGCTGCCGTAAAGCATTGTTTGACCAAGTTCAAATTAACTGAGTGATAAATGAATTGATTGAATAGAATTAGCCATGTACAAAGTGAATTTACGTAGAGCTAAGGAAAGTTGTGTGCTGCAACACACCAGATATTTTTTTATCGTCGCCGACGGTACATCCCAATGCTACCGTCCCAAGCTCTGCAGCGATCATGATCGAGAATTATTACTCGCTTTGATCCAATTACCGTTTCATCGGTTCATTTTGTAGTCAAGAACAGTCAAAATAGCGAAAAGCAGAAATACGATGATGGTCAGATGCGTTTGGTAGGCGATAACAGCAGCTGATGGTGATGGAAAATGATAAGATAATAGAGGGCTTGCAGGGCTGTTGACAATAAGAGTGAGTTCAAACGAGTATTAATAATTTTGGTTGAACTTGCTAGGTGCTTTCTACCTATTTCTGTTCCTCTACGAACGCGTTGCACGAAGACACAGCGTTCGTGTATAGGCAGCAGATCGTCGAGTCGACGGGGGTTGTGTGAGAAGTCGTGTGTTGCTTCAGGGTTTGCTCAAATAGGAAGAGTTAATTGTGTTTGCCGACGATTTCTTGATTCTTCAATATTTGTTCTTGTTGGTTGTGACGTGTTTCGCTGGCAGCGTACTTATTGGAGGTATTTGCTCAAAATTATTACCGTCGATTTCACTTTACATTTTTCAGCATCGTAATTTGTGTGACTATCTCACGATTTGAGATCATTCATTCGCTACAAAACCGTTGGCCATGTAAAAATGTGTATCGAATGTCGTTGCTATCGTGATGAGCAGAGCATTGAGTTGAGTAGAATAATCGCATTCGCTTGTCCGTAAATACGTTGATCTAAAAATGAGTATACCATCTAGTCTCCATTGAACGTCCATGTTTTCAGGTCAGTGACGAAGGAATGAGCTGCTCAGAAATGCGGAAGAAGAAAATGACAAAAGGGCGCTCGGGGAGAAACGACGAGGCTTTTCATTGTCATCCCCGTTGGACTTGTAGCTCCTTCTCGCAATGACTTGGATCGTCCCAATATCTCCTCCATAGCCAACCAAACCCGTAGACAATGTATTCACAAAAGGGAGATTTGTTCGTAAGCGGAGTTTAATCTCAGGTTAATTGCGAACGGCTGAATGAAGAAATGAGAGACGCCGAGGAGTTCCCTGAATGGCAATGTACCAGCGGCGGTCGTCAAGGGGGGAGGGAGGGTTTGGAGGGTAGCGAAGGAAAGGGGTTCTGTTTATTGAGCTTTTGTGGGAGGAAGAACAGAGGCAGATCACCCTTCTTACTTTAATGAGCGTCCCTCAGCATTTCGTCTTTTTCTCAGGGTTTTTCGTCCTCTGACCACTTCATTAGTCGTCCTGGCTGGAGCATCAGTTCCGTTGTTCATTTCATAGGCTGCGGACCGGAATGGACGTGAGACTCCATCTCCTGCTGAGAAAATATCGACAATTATGGTTTCCCATTCCATATTTCAGGTCTTTTATTCGAGCTTTGTTTATTTCTCACACTGACCTTCCTTGAAATCTCAGGCAAGAATCTTGGGATCCATTAAGAAGATTAAATCGGCCGTTCATGAATATCACGCAGATCGCGACATCATTAACATATGAGAGCAGAAGCACTGACTCAGGGTCATTTAGGTATGACCTTGGAGAAGCCCTATACTTTGGATGTTAATCTAGTGTTTGAACCACAGAGGAGGAGTTTTCGTTAATTTGGCAACCAATTACCCAAGTGGTAAACGAAAGAGAAATAGATTTCATAATAAAGCATTTGTAACAAAAAAAGAAGCATGTACAGGGAAATGAAATTAGGAGCTTCTACTATACTAAGAATAAATTTAAGCGAAACTAATCTAAGTTAATGTTCGAGTAGAAGAAATGTTCGAAGAAAGAGCAAGTTTCGTCTGACAATGATTGCTGAGACGTCGGGAAGGCGGAGGAAGACGATCCAGGCGACCTAGCAGGTCGGAAGATGATAACGCGGCGTATGGATGCTGCAGATCGAGCCATGCAGATCGTTGATTCCCAAATTGGAATTGTGAGTGCGATACTGATGACCCAGCTATTTCAGCATGTTGACCAAAAAGTGAGAAGCACGCGTGCGGGTGAACGAAAAGGTGGACAACGGCGGTTTGAAGGCGAGGGCAGTTGGGCCGACTGGAAGAAGAAGGGGTAGGCACGTTCGTTCCAGACTCGTTTTGGTTACCGTTCACAAGTCCACAGCACTTCTCAGGTCTACATTATTATTGGATAAAAACAACTCCTACCTCGGCGTTAACATCTAGTAGCGCAATTGATTCAACTGTTAACTTCGGGGGCAAGGGTCAAGCATAGGGATCAACCGTGGACTCGATTCTTAGCAATAATTTTCTTCCCAAACGGTTATAATTTTGCTTAATAGCAGCTAGAGCAGAATGATTTGACTGCTCATCCATCAACAGCTGCTCGCGGTTGTAGGAGCTACTATGGAGCATCACTTGGTTTCTTGTTTCCTCTGGATGGAGGTGCAAGACCTGCACGATGGAGAGTTATTATATCGAAGACATACGGAATTGGCCCATCTAATGTTCTGGCTTGATCTGTTTTCTCCTAAGACAATCTTGGATGTTAGGTAAAAACTCGTGTGTTACGTCCTTTTGATGAGAATTCCCATCTCGCTTGCCATTCGTCTAACACCCGCTGCTAGCTTTTTTTTTTGACCCGAGGGCGTGTGGGACAAGTCCCTTTGTCACTGCGGCCGCATATGGGCCATTGTGACGCTGGCCCTGTCTTAGTAGAAGGCGTCGTACATACCCGTCCCCTTTAGGGAGCCGAGTATGTCCTTCACCGCAGAATCCGCTATGGTTTGGGGTTCAATGGTCCCCTGAGCGAAAAAGTCGAAACGTTTAGCTGCCAGGGCAGAGCATTCACATAGGATATGCTCTGCCGTCTCGTCCTCATCGCCGCAAAGTCTGCATTCCACCGCCTCTGAGATACCCATCTTGTTGAGGTGATATCTGAGTGGGCAGTGCCCGGTGAGGAAGCTTATCAGTACTCTCAGATCTTGTCTAGAGAGTGTCAGCATCGCCTTCGCCCTTTGACAGGAAGGCGTGACAAGCCCTTTCGTCTATCTTAGTCGTGGTTGGCGATGCCCATGAGCGCCATTTTCCTGTATCTCCCATCGAGCAAACAGACGGTTCAGGTGACTTTTCGTCAGACCCACGTGTGGTTCAGGCCCGATGGGTAGGGATTCTGTACCCCTTTTTGCAAGGCGGTCAGCCTTTTCATTGTCCTCATGCCCCCTGTGAGCCGGTACCCAAATGAGGGAGAGCCTGTTACGGGCGCCGAGCTGCTTGAGCGCATGGAGGCATTCCCATGACAGCTTAGACCTAAAACTATAGGCTGCGATGGCTGTGGCTGTCTGAGAAAATGTAGATCCGCTTGCCCTTGAGCCCTTTGTTCAGGATCTCTTCTGCGATCTCTTGGGTTTTGCCCATTGTTCGCGACTGCTTATTCAGTCAGCATGCTGACCTTATTCACAGCTGGCCACAGACATGCCCCTGGGGACAATGCCGTGGCCGTTCCACTATCCACAACCCGTGGTCGCGCCTGGTAGCATGGGCATGCTCCTGGGAAGATAACCCAGAACCAGGCGCTGCTAGCTTTAGTTCAGAAGGTAAATTCGTCGATGAGTTTGGCCCATAGCGGGGAATACTCTCTTTCCACTCCCACTCCTGTATCATGGCCAAGTCATCAGTGTTCTCTTGGAGCGCTTGTCTTCCTTGTCCTGCCTGTACATTCTTATTGTTCAATGTAAGTGAGCTACCCCAGACAACAGAGCAGTAGCGTGCCACTAAGTCCCAAGAAATGGTGTTGTACATAAGGATTGTGTCACGGTAACACACACCCCAAGTGGCCTTGCTACTTACGATCAATGAGGCAAACCTCATGAGTTAGTGCCGAAATGCCACTCTCAACTGTAATTATGTCTAAATACTTAATTGGCCTTTCATGAAAGGTAAATGAGCTTGTGGCTGCTAAAACGGTTGGGCATTTAGATTTTCTTTTGAGAGAATGAAATGAGTTTTTTCCTCTACCGCTCACATCTTCACGGGACACCACTACAGGAGACAATATGGAGCGTGTGATGGGTTTATGACTCGTTGGGCACGGAGCTGCTCGGTTAGGCCGTCCTCATAGCGCATGGCTTATCATGAGGCGCCTGAGTAGATCTTCTAGCAAGGCGTTGTAAAGGGGTGGGCGTACAACCGAACCCTGAGGGCACCCCTTCTAAACCCTTCCCCCGGACGTTGACATATTTGCGTTCAGTTGTAGGCAGTTCTATAGGTCAACAAAAGAATAAATTCCGCAGAACTAGGGCAGAAACCAATAAAGTGGAAGACATTTTAAATAAATTTCAGATTGACTGGGTCTGTTGGAGGAACTTAATACACAAATGATCTTGTCAGCCGAGAAACTGTCCCCGTTTTACCTAGCTCAATCCGTAATCCGCTAAACGAAAAATTGTGGGTTTTCTTCGGATCTTCAGTGAGCCACTGAGTCCGAAATACACCATTTGCGAAAATGGTCTGTGTGTCTGTAAGCGCGATCTGGAGAAAATTGCTTAATCAAATAGCTCAAATTTTAAAGTTCGCCTGCAAATAGGTATATCTAATGGTCACCCTATTAGAAGTAGTACCAAAGACCAGAAATAGCTCCATCGCAGGTCTCCAGCGCTAGGCCACACCACCTGCACCGAGGGGTGTCGGCTATGCCCATAACATATATGCGTTTGTTCATTTGGCAGTGTCCCGAGATGATACTCACTATCTGCGTGTTATCTCGCATGTTTGTCCTGTGATACAGCGTTTCGAGTGTATCATTCCATAGCGTCCCAGATACTCTGACGCCCAGATTATCTTCACATATTCCTTTCGACTAGTGATTGAGATTCCCTACAGCGGGAAAAGGGCGTTCAGTAGACGAACCGAGTCGGGCCAGTTAGACAGCCCTATCAGTTCCAATGATCCTCTTATGCCCAGTTATCATAGTGATCCAAATAACAGATGGTTTTTTATCGAAAACGGCATTAACGACGTTTTTTGCATGCACAGCTTTCCATGGCGGATCCGCTAAGTTTCCGTTCATAAATTGTTTTTTTTTTACTGGTTACACGACTTTGTTCAACTTCTGGGGTAAAGACGCGGAAAGAATGATCTCGTCATCTTGTTTCGTTCAGACCAAACCTCAACCTTCCTCGGCCACCTTTTGGCACTCATCGGAAAAGTCGTAAACGCGAATGAATCCGACGAGTAATTGTGCGGCGGCGAAGAAGCTGCGAAGGGTCAGAATATTCAATCAGCGTCCTCGTCCTTCGGCTCAAAGGAAGCTGCTGGGGAGAGGAGGTTGATTCGGCGAGGAGAGTGATGTGAAGGGAGGGAGAGAGCGAGCGAGAGTGAAGAGTGATATTGGCGAAGGTGGAAGAGACGAGGGCGGAGGGGTTAGGGAGAGGGCTAATTGGTCCTGAGTAAAGGAAGAAGATTGACCCCCTGAGCCTCCCACTAAAATGTTCATTAGTTTCGCACCCGAACAGAACCGCCTAAATGAATCACCGTTTCGCATTTCGAAGAAATCGCACAGATTTTTCAGCCCTTTAGATTTTTATTATCAAAAAGTACCTGATTTCCCCCTTTAAAGCGCAGTCCGCGATAACGATGCAACCTATTCAGTTGTCGATTTGAACGCGAGTTTCAAATAATGGCAGATTCTGAGTTAATGCTTTTAATGCGTTCCATGTTACACACTTCTAGGTCACGCCTGACTTCCTTTCATGTCAATCCAGTTCTTTCCATAACTATAATGCAGCAAGTGTTATTGAAATACCGTTTTAAAAACACACAACTTTCCATAAACCCCGTAAATTCGACGATCTGCTACACATTCGGTCAACGCATTTCTACAGTAACATTTATGTACAACAAAATGTAGGTATTAGTTAGTTCAGAGTGTTGGGTGCACGAATGTGGGAGCTTGAATTGAGAAATAAATGAATGCGGTGAGCGTGTGTGTATTTAAACGTGAACAAGAGGAGTCTAAATACACGTGAACTGGTTGTGTGGGAAACTGAGTGGAGAGAGAAAGAGAGAGCTGAGTTGTGAGTAGAGTGAGAGCTGAGAGATGGATGAGTTGGGAGAACTGGGAGATGACTGTCATTTGCGAGAGCTGATGGATAACTGACTGTTGGAAAGAGCTGTGTGTTGTGGAGAGGAATGTGAAATTGAGAGGTGTGAGGATCTACCGGAAAGTCCAGAAAGAGGGGAAGTCCGTTGTCACGCGGAAATAACTGAAAAGCTTTACACAGGTACGAACAAAAGGGTTGAGATCAGAAAGGTGTTTGGGGAAACAATGACTTTCTGTTAGGGCCAGTGAGTACGGTTAAGTGTGTACGTACCCCCTGTTAATTCAGAGTGCGCCGTATAGGGAATATTCCATGAGTTCGATCGAACTCGTTAGAGCTGTGTGGGGAAATGGGGCGAAAACCGATAAATTAATATTCGACAAATCTTCTTTTCGAGTTAACTTGCCTTAAATCTACTATCAATCAATAGATACAGAAATATTGGTGGGGGGGGGGGGATGTGGGTTCAGGTAGCTAAAATACACTACGTAAGATTGACGAAATCCAGTGATGCAGTGACTCGGGAAATTACAAAAATGTTCAAAAAAACATTATTTCCGCCGCATTTTGAATTTTATCTGTGCTCAATGGAGTTTCAGAGGAATATGTATTGAGAACAATATACAGGTATTAACTATTCGAAAACATCCTATGAGTTTGGTGAGGATCGTCGATGCCGTTTTGCCGAAAAACGTAAAAACCCTATTTTTGCTTTTTAGGCCTCTATCTCTGTTTGCCGTATTTTCATGGAGCTACGTATCGAGGACAAAAGTTTTGTATTAATTAGCAGAAGATAATGTTAATGTTTTATCAAAATCGTAACACTCGTTTAAGAGAAAAATGCGTTAGCCCCTGGTTCAATGGTGGTAAGTCAATTAAGGTTGTGGTACAAGTCGGAGCGAATCAATAAATTCTGGGTTTTTCGCATTTTTCTCGAAAACGGCTCTAACGATTTTGATTAAACTTTCAAATTATCTTCTCCTAATCAATACCTAACCTTTCTTCTCTATACATATCTCCATGAAAATACGGTGAACGGAGATATGGGCCCCTGAAGCAAAAATAGGTTTTTTACGCTTTTTGGCAAAACGGCTTCAGCGATTTTCACCAAACTCACAGGATGTTTTCAAATAGTTGATACCTACATATTCTTTTCAATAAATGTTCCTCTGACAGTCCATTGAACAGAGATAAAAATCAAAATGTTTCGAAAATAACGTTTTTTCGAACATTTCCGTAAATTCCACGGTAACTTCTTCACCAGATGTGATAAATCCTAATGCAGTGTCTTTTAGTTACCCATACCCACATTTCGTTCTCTATAATTATTTCTGTATTCATAGGTTGAACGGAGATATAAGCCAAGTTAACTCAGAAAAGGAGATTTTTCGAATATTAATTTATTGGTTTTCCAATTTTCTCAAAAACGGCTCTAACGATTTCGATCAAACTTACGGAGTACTCTCAGCTAACTAGTCCCTACATTTTGTTTTCCATAAATGTTTCTGTAGAAATGCGTTGAACGAAGATATAGCGCCCGCCTGTGTAGCTGGTGTTCTAACTTAAAGGGGTGGCGGAAAGTTGTGTGTTGCTACGCACCAGATATTTATTTTTAAGATCGACGATACACGCCTAACCGTTCATCATTGCTGATGCGGTGTATAAGCGTATTGCCTCAACAATAAAGATATCTGTATATTTTATCCGTTTGTTGTATTCCTGATTTCTGTTTCTACTTCTACAAAAATAAGCCGTAGTAGAGCGTTTCGGTTTGTGTCAGCATTTTGGAAACGATGGTCAGCACACAATCTTCATACCCTTATGGAGCGCAAAAAATGGACTGGCGATGTAGTCATCATAATACGCAACCACGGTCTTGATGGAGTGGCCCGTACTGCTATTGTTTGAACAGCCCACGGAGCTTTCAAGCGGCCAATTGCCAAATTGGCCCCTCTGTGTACAAATCAATTTTTTTTTAAATCGAACTGTCAATTTCGAGTGGGCGGTGTACTGGCCGTTGAAGGACTCCTCTAATTTGTCCCAAGCACGTGTCAGTCCATCGTCGCTTCCTCTTTAACCCAGGCCAGGGAAACTCTACGTTTGGAGCTGTATGGTGAGTACTGCGTTGTCTCTTATCCTTGCAACACGATCTATCGTTACCGGAATTCAAACACTATTATAAACTGTATAATCAAAAGTCAATCGACCAGTGTTCAAGCGGATCTCGATAGAACCAGCGCAGTTGCGCATCAACACCCCGTTTCGTGTGTAGCTCCCTCAACACCCTCGTGACCTTCTCGTTTCTTTGAACTGCCAAAACTCCGTAACGCCTTTCGTGCGTTTCAAGTTACCGAAATTCGTAAACACGAAATGAAAAACCGTTGCAAAACTCGTATTATTCAGAAATGGTCTTTGTATGGATGCGACGCATCAGGTCAACTTTCAATTCGTTTTGAAGAATTCGCTGTTTGTTATAATTTTCAAATCGTAAACCACATATATATTGCACAGTAAATCTCAGATCAGCGATCATTGATTGAGTCCCCAACGCTGGTAAGAGCAGATCGGAGCCAACTGCAGACGCTCAAACAAACAAAAGCCCAACTTTTCACTACATCTTCGGATTTGGCGTTAAATTTCCGATAATCAGACTTAATCTAGAAATATAATGTGCACATTCAGATTAAAAAATGAACTACTATTGGTCAAAAACCGGTCACGGAAAAGAACTGCTGGCACCTAGAATAAATTGGGTGTCTAGAACAGGTCGTGATTTCTTAAGTGAGGCGAATTACTAATAAAACCTAACTTTTGATCTACTTATAGCTCTCCGGACATTTGGTGAACGGAGATATAGGCGCTGAAGTCGTGTCGAAGAAAAAAGTTGCTTTTTCTTCAGATCTTTACGTCTTGAGGCCTACTGAATCTAAAAACCCTGAAAATTATTACACAACGGTTTATTATTCGGATAAATAGCTTGACTTAGCATTGATGCTCCGGGACCCATCCCGTTCGATTCAGCATCGAAAAATGTCAAAATGAAACCCAGAAAAAGGTCGAAAAGAACTGAATCGTAATATTAAAATAAACAAAAAAAACGATAGTATCTAGAAAAATAAGCTAATAATGAAAAGTTCAATCGAAGGTAACATATATTTTGCTAACGGAAATAGTTGAGACGGAGCGAAACAGTCATTCGTGGAGGTGAAGACGAGAACAAGGCAATCGGACGATAAAGAGACAAATCGTAGGTTATATACGAAACACGAGCGCTTCCTAGAGGAAGCAAAAAAAAAAAAACCGGCGCCCGTAAACGTTGCGAGTCGAGTCGAATGGGGAGCCGAGCGGGCGGCGTTGCCAGTCCAGAGGAAACGTTCATTTCCGCTGTAGTTCCTGCGTTGTACTGCGGTTCGTTAATTTTTTTAACCGTTTTTTGCCCATAACAATCATGGGCTTCGTCCGATCGGATTGCCGAGATGGCGGGCACAACTAGACACCAAATTGGATTTTTGTGCAAAAGAACGAATTTTTGGACCATGTTAAAGGCACAAAACGGCCTGGTCGGTGGACGGGGGACGGGCGACGGAGGACGGACATTGCTAATTTGGAATCTCCATGTCTTGAAACGTAAAGTATCAAATTTTGAGGGGGGGTTGTAAAAAAATTTTCTTGACCGAAAACATAGGGTTATTATTCAGAATGAATAATAAACCAAAATCCTAATTTCGGCGCCAAGTCAGTGTGCGTCTGTAGTTCGATTTCTGGGAGAACGGCTGCATCGATTGAGCTGGTTCTTTTTTTGTTTTGTTCGTTATTTTTTGTAGGCTTCAAAATAAGGCTATGGGCGATTTCGGTCGTTGGGAAAGGGGGATGGGGGACGAAAATAAAAACGACGCATTCGCATTTTTCTCGAAAATGGCTCTAACCAAACTTTTAAATTATCTTCTACTAGTAAATTCCTAACTTTTCTATGTAGTTCTACCACATTCTACGTGACAAATTAACTCGTGTTCTACCTAGTTCAAATGAACTGAGTGAAAAATAGTTCGGATTAGCGGCTAAAGCCACGAAAATCGCCTTACGATGGATGAAGAGGGAGGCAATGGAAGTTGAGCCTTATCTTTCCTTTCCTCAGCAACTTCTCCAATTCCAGGACTCAATAGCGAAACGCGTGTATTGCCGGAGTCTGGAGAAGCGAAAGGGCGAAGGGGAAGGAGGATTACTTCCTTGAGGTTGACGGCTCAAACGGAGATGTGATGATAAATTAAGGGGGCGAACGGTTTGATGGCGAGGGGTAAGGGGTCGGTCAGATGAGAGGGACGTTATCGAGAGGGGGAAAGCTATTTGAGGCAGTGGAAAGAGAGCTCCATCTTCGAGGGTCCAGCCTCCGCGATTCGATATTATTTTATCGATTGTCGAGAGCCCGCAGAACTTCTTCTACGTAATCGGCGTCGGGGCCCTTGAAAGACCTCCCACAGCCCTTGAACCAGAAGACAACAACCCTCTTCATAGTTGGGAGGTCTTCTACTCGAGCGGTTCTAGACGTAACGCGATTAATCTGCACCCAAACCAATGGTACTTCAACGGCAAGCGAGCTCGAGGATGAGACTAAAGGGCTATTGCATGGTTAATGAACTGCAAAGTCCCGCCCTCGTAAGGACGTTAATCGCGAAGTTACACAAAACAGAATCCTAAATGCCGATAAATCTAACGATATAACAACTAGAAAATACAATTTTGCAATTAGCATACATGCATTTGTAATTTATCTAGTCGATGATAATCACAAACTAAAAACCTGCGCCTTCTTCAATCCATGCTACAAAAAATCCAATTGATGAACGAATGAATGCAAATACTTCAATTATTGTTTCCTGAAAACCGAAAACGAAAAGCTGCTCACGTATTTTACATTCCTTGGCTCTACAAAGTAGAAAGGAAAGTTATGTAATCGGCTGAAAAAAAAAAAAATTGAGTTCTCCTCAGATCTTTACGCTTCAGACCCCCCTGAGTCCGAAAAACACTATTTGGGAAAATGGTCTGTGTGTATGTGTGTGAACGATTTTTAGAGAGAACCACCGTACCCAATCAACTCAAAAGGTTATCATGGGACGCCAAAATAAGGGTATGAGCAAAATCCACCGAAAGTTAACTATAGTTATCATAGTGATCAAAACAACGTTTTTGATTACGTATTAAAGCAATTGGGTTATATCCGCGTAGTAGGCAAATTACTAAAGTTAACGTATCTGTTAGGTGAGTCCATCTCCTCTGGCTGCTGAGTTACTGTGGGCAAGCGCTTTCGATGTAAAGACATCATCGTCTGGCCGTTAAGTCAGTACTCTGTAAATCCGTCAGTTGGTTGTTTTCGTTTGTGTAGTGTTTTGAGTGGTGTGGATATAGTGTCGCATTTTGTGTTGATTTGTTCATTTATGATCTGTCCATTGAAGTATTTTTGTTTATAAATTTCCATGTTTTCTAATATGTTCAGTTTTCGTCCTTTGTATTGTTTGTGTAGTAAGATGGGCAAAATACAGGACTGCGAAACGAAAACAATCAACTGACGGATTAACAGACCCCCCTACACAAAAAAGACGTAAATTCCACAATTGACAGATCATTCAAGGCGTTCCATTCACCTCTAGGGGGTTTGCCCCCGAGGTACACGACCTCCTCTCCGCGCCCCTTCCCCGACGCTCCATCATCTCTTTCACCTTTCTCTTCGTATATAAAGACCAAGACCAACTGACTGACTCCAGCACTGACTTAACGGCCAGACGATGATGTCTTTACATTGAAAGCGCTTGCCCACAGTAACTCAGCAGCCAGAGGAGATGGACTCACCTAACAGGTACGTTAACTTTAGATTTTGATTACATTTTTTTATATTGATAGCTCCCAATATGGGAACTATACCATAAAATTCTCAATCGTGGGAAAATGACGAGAGCAGCACAATAAATTACCAAAACGTTCGACGATTTTAGCCCGGTTTTTTCCTTATAAACTCCGCTGGAATGTTAGTAGAATGTTTAAAAAAATTGGTATTGTAGTCCAACACAATACCTATAGGGTGAGTGTTTAAAAACGCTTATAAGATACGTGAGGCTCACTCCAGAAATTCCTGAGCTTCAACTACCGCCGTTTCGCTTACTACCAGTTCTAAACGTTTTTACCCAATAACTCTGCGGAAGTGATTACTATCCTTCTTCAAAAAATGTGTGTTTACAATTTCATTAATTATCTGTGTACCAATTGCTCAGTAATGGTTCTGGAATGAGTACGAGCAGCACAATAAATTCCAGAATTGTAAGCGCTACCGCTTTCTGCTGCCGTGCAATGTTGTTTGACCAAGTTCAAATGAACTGAGTGATAAATGAATTAATTAAATAGAATTAGCCATGTACAAAGTGAATTGTTGTAGAGCTAAGGAAAGTTGTGTGTTGTAGCGCACCAGATATTTTTACCCTAATTTCAGTTTCCATGTTATCACGGTGGCCATCTTTATTTGTCTTGCAGTTTTCGATGCGTCAGTTATTTCATTTGAGTTCTACTTGCATTTCTGCTTGTTTTCGTTACTGATCCATTTCGGTTTTCCTCTTCAATGAAATTTTTGTTATTTCCATATTTCTTATCAACTCTGTTTTTATTTTCATGTGCAGTTTTATTTTGATTTCGTCTTCTTGCTTTGTTCAACTCTCCAGTAACCGTTTACAAACATATTTCAGTTTCTTTTTCGTATTCATTTCAGGTTTGTGTTTGTGAATGAACGGAAAATTAAAATTAACGGTAGAATGTCTGTTACATGGGTAACGTGAACCGGGAACAAAATCGATTAAGACGTGAGAACGAATCTACAAATGAATAATGAAAACAAAAACCAATCCACGTACTTGCTGCTCAAGTGAAAACCAAACATGAAAGTTTTACGGTAACCAAAACTGAAAACTATAATGAAAGTGTAGACAGAAATCCAGAATAAAGGCGAAAAGTCATGATAACGAAAATTGGCCATTGGTTCTGTTGACGATCCATGTAGACGTACGTCCATGTTTTTCAGATGTTCTTGTCCACGGCTCCGACGATTTTGATCAAACTTCTGGGGCAATCTCAACCAACTTGTTCCTACGTAGGGGATCGTTGATTTTCCGGTGTGGCGTGGTGGAGGGGTGGGGAAGGGGGTGCGAAAAGTTGTGCGATACTACAGAAATGAATATTTTGGCTTCCTCTTTCGTTTTCATTTTCATTGACCTCGTCATTTTCGTTCTCGCGTTTTCGTTCTGTTTTCTTTTTCAGTATTTAGACGAACGAACTGAATGAGTTTAAAGTTTTCTTTCCAAGCTTTGCCCATAAGAGTGCATCAAGATATCGGAGTAGCCGACTCGAAGCCGGACTTTGTTATGATTAAAGCAAGAGGGAAGTTTCCCAATCTGTTTTCGATCATGAATTTCCAGCTTGGGTCTTCAAACTTTGACAATAAAGTAAATGCAGACGAGGGTGCATTTGCATAGCCGTCGTAGCGGTAAACCACACTGAGGCAGCTACTTCGGCTCAACCGATATTCACAGAACGTTCTCTTCTCCCTCCGCAACCTCTACCTTGTTACTACTAATGCTTTCCAACTAAAGTAATTGCGATGGACCGTTTGATCGCGTAGGTGCCTCTCGAAGAAACGGTTGTTACAACTTGCGCTGCCGAACGTTTCTATATTGCGAATTATGATGAATAAAGGTTTTAGCTCATGAAAGGTAGTTTGTACGCCTCATCATCTAGAAAGCACCTTCGCTCCGACCGCCGCGGCCTTAGACTTCCACGGCGAGCAGCAAACTCTGAGGAAACGCTCATGTTGGAAGGTTAGATTCGCGTTCGTTTATAAAATGTTCATTCATTCGCTCCACGGAACGTTTCAACAATGGCACAGGTTCGTTGAAAGTCTCCCGCACATTTTACTTACCTGAACACAAAGGGCAAAATTAAGGGGACCGGCCGATAAAACTATAAAGTGCGACGCGTCACGCTACTTTCGAAGCCTTCACGCGAATACAATCATTGACGCTACGGCAATCGCAAACCGTGTTCTTGATATTAAACGTTAGCGCAAAATGTGATTGGTAGAACAACTGAGTTTTCTCGAAGGAACAAGATGCTTGCTCGTCCATCATTCGCACGACGTCATTGCCATCAGCGCGTCCGCGTAAGCGAACCTAAAGAAAACGATTTCGGGGTGATTCAAGGTTCAACTTTGGGGCCATCGCTGTTTTTAATTGACATAAATCGAATTTTCGAATTGGAGGTTCCCGCTAAAATATATTTATTTTCAGACGATTCGATTGTTGTGGTGGAGGGCCTTCAGTAGAAAGAGCTTTTTGGGCGAGCGGATACTGTGTTGAATAAGATGAACGAATGGTTAACTGAGAGTTTGCGGACTCCCAATACAAACAAGACAAAAATTTATGGCAATTTCAAGCACCATGCAATCAGCATTGCACATGTGTGGCTGTTTAACAATCCACTCGCACCGTGCCACCCATGAGGGGCCTTGTGATTGTCTTTATTTAACCGTGCGGATTCTGTGGTTCGGAACCTTAGTAAACTCCCCCGCATTTTCTATATTTGGCAAGTGGTGGACGGAAAAACCTCAGAAAACGTACATTATTCATAAGGAGAGGCACTGAGGTGTTGCTCCAATAAAATTTGTATGGACCAGAGAGATATCTTGAAAATTATGGCCAGCAAGCCACGCAAGATATCCTTCCGCTGATATCTTCAAAGTGAACCTTGCCTTATCTCTCAAGCAGCTCTTCGCGAGGAACCTCCTGCTTTTTTACTTTCCTTGGCTCTACGAAGTAGAAAGGAAAGTTATGTAATCGGCTGAAAAATTTTTTTTGAGTTTTCTTCAGATCTTTACGTTTCAGACCCTCCTGAGTCCGAAAAACACTATTTGGGAAAATGGTCTGTGTGTGTCTGTATATGATTTTTAGAGAAAACCACCGAACCAAATCAGCTCAAACTTCATATCTCGCCCGCAGGTCATCATGGGACGCCAAAATACGGGTATGGGCAAAATTCACCGAAATTTAACTATAGTTATCATGGTGATCAAAACACCAAATATTTTTTTTCTCAAAAACGGCTCTAACGATTTTGATTAAATTGTTTATATTGATAGCTCTCAATAACGCAATTATACCATAGAATTCCCATTCGTGGGAAAATGACGAGAGCAGCACAATAAATTACCAAAACTTTCGACGAAATCGATTTTAGCGCAGTTTTTAGAGAAAACAACCGTACCACATCAGCTGTAAAATGATGTCTAGCATACAGGTTACCATGGGACGCTATAATGAGGGTATGGGCAAAATCCACCGAAAGTTAACTATAGTCATCATAGTGATCAAAACACCAAATGTTTTTCTCAAAAACGGCTCTAACGATTTTAATTACATTTTTTATATTGATAGCTCTCAATAACGCAATGATACCATAAAATTCCCATTTGTGGGACAATGACGAGAGCAGCACAATAAATTATCAAAATTTTCGACCAAAAGCGTTTTTCGCGCAGTTTTTTCCTTATAAACTCCGCTGGAATTCTTGTAGAATGTCAAAAAAATTCGGTATTGTAGTACAATTATAAACCTAAAGGGTGAGTGTTTGAAAACGCTCATGAGATAGATGGGGCTCACTCCAGAAATTCCTGAATTTCAACTACTGCCATTTCGCTTACTACCAGTTCTAACAGTTATTTTCCAATAACTCTGCAAAAGTGATTACTATCCCTTTTTTGAAAAATCGTGTTTACAGCCTCATTAATTATCTGTGTACCAATTGCTCAATAATGGTCCTGCAATGAGTATGAGATGCAAAATAAATTCCGGAACTGTAAGCGCTACCGCTTTCTGCTGTCGTAAAGCGTTGTTTGACCAAGTTCAAATTAACTGAGCGATAAATGAATTGATCAAATAGAATTAGCCATGTACAAAGTGAATTGACGTAGAGCTAAGGAAATTTGTGTGTTGCAACGCACCAGATATTTTTATTTCTGATACAAAAAAAGGGACCTCGAATCATCATAATTCCATTTCTGTTGAAAAACTACCCCCAGTTACCACCGCTCCATCTTCCAACGCTGTTCTCATCCTGTTCGAACCAACACGAAGCCTGTGATCCATTCTCATAAGCCACTACCCGAACAGTCGAGTAAAAAACGTATTTTAACCATATCGATGTACTCAAATCGTTAGGATTAGACATGCTCGTGATTCCGTCTGAAATCATTACTAGCTGGCTGAACTATTGATTAGATTTATCTGAGATCTACGGAAGAACGTAACATTCCGCAGGCTATGGGAACATGTCAGATGTCGTTCCCTTTGAAAAGTATTTGGTTTTTCTTCTTTAAAATATATTTTCATCAAGTTACATTATAATGTCAACTGCCTAATGAATAAATAGTTGTGATCCACTGAATTCTCCCTCGGTACAGAATCCCCTCCTCTCACTCTCTCTCTCTCTTCCCTGTTCATTAGTTTAGCCACAATTTAACCCGCTCTTTTCCCTTCGGCTCAATTTGATTTGATTCTCATTTATTTGATATCCGATATTTAGGGGAACCAATTATTTATTCATAATATCGGGGCGAGTTGACGCTGGGTGGGAGATGAGGAAAGGATATTGGTAGTTTACCATGGAAGAAGAATGTAGTGGTGTGGTATTGGTGGTTCTGACGGCGAGAGGGAGCGGAAATGGTGCGCTACTCAATCTCCGTTTCGCTTGCTCCTCTTCGTCTTTCACTTACGGTGGTAGGGGGAAGGAACGGGAAAAGGAAAAAGGGGCGACTATGATGATGGTGGTAGTGGTGGTGATGGTGGTGGTGGTGGTGATGAGAGAAGGAATGAAAAGGATGAACGGGGCCGAGTTGCTGCGGCCGAGCGGGATTTTCAACATTTGCCCTTCGTCCGAAAACTCATTTTGTCAAAGGGCCCTTACGTATGAGCCCTTATTGAATGGGATGCAACTGAATCCGCCCTTGCAAGCTGCATTTCGTTTTATGCACGCTCGTAATTTACCCTCAAATCCCCCCCCCCCGCACCGCACCACCGACCAAACGCATTCGGCTTTCTCTTCCGCTCGCCCTCTCCTCCGGTTGATTAAACGTCTGATCCGACGGGCCGTCGTTGATAAAAAGAAGAAGGTTAAACGGCTTTCGACCCGAGTGAGGCCGCCGCTAACCGGCGCAAATCCGCGAAACGAAGTGACGGCGGGAGAAGGGGTGAAGAGAGAGAGAGAGAGAGAGAGAGAGAGAGAGAGAGAGAGAGAGAGAGAGAGAGAGAGAGAGAGAGAGAGAGAGAGAGAGAGAGAGAGAGTGAGAGGGTTTGAAAGGCCGGAATCGTTGAAAAGTTGCGGAATTTATCAACTGCAGAAGCAAAACGCAGCAACTGAAGCGATGAGTTTGACGAGGAACTGCAACCTTCCCCTTCCCCTTCCGCCCCTCCTCACCCACCAACCGACACACCAGTACTACACAACGAACACTAACGTCCATTTCCTCGTCCTCCTTTTGGCCCTTTTAAAGCCAGTGCGCGCGCAGGGGAATGAGAATCAAAATTGATTTACGGATTTCGGCAATTTATACTCTCCTTGGCCCCCACAGAATAGTTCGGAAAAGTCACGTGATCGGTGGGAAGAAACTATCTCCCCCCCCCCCCATACTAGAATGGTGATGGACTGGATGGTGGTGGGGGGCAGGGGTAGTGACTATAGACCGATTGCCTAAACTCTGCCGCTATCTAAGATCCTGGAGAACTGAATTAAAGTTAGGTTGGTTCCATTTTCGAGAAACCCTTTCGGCGCACACCGAATTAGTTGAAACCTTGAGCTCAAAACGTCTAAAGATGCCACTGACAGTAAGTCGTTCTGTCTGCTGCTTGTAGCTTGCGCGAGGGCAAGTCCTGAGGCTTGGAGACCTCTGCCGCGACTTACTGGGGTCCTACCGAACCTCAGGGAGGGCAGTAAGTCCAAAGTGCCTTGTTCTGGGAGTATAAGAAGCCGTAAGCGCCATTGAGATATGGGGCGGGCCAGCGACCATTCTAGCCTTAAGGGTTGTTTGACTCAAAATGGTACCACAGAATGCACAGCCTGTGACCTCGCACCAGTGCATTATGGATTAGGGCCACGACAGGTGGCTGCCACCACATGGCAAGGTGGGAAAAACGGAGCAATCCAACTCCTACCCAGGGCAAGGTCTGACAATACTGGAAAATGCGCTTCCTCTGATGAATTCGTGTCGCTGGAGGGTAGTAATCCCATTCCTTGCTTCGTTTTTAAACTGCAGGGTGTCAGGGAGGTGGGAGCCACCCAGTCGGAACTCCCACGGACATCCTCGAATGCAGAACTGTAACAGCTTGTCATTCAGGAGTGAAGCAGAATATGAATGAATGCGGAAGCAGGGAGCTAGACGAGAGAATGGTTCCCTAACATCGTGGATAGGCTAGAGGCGAGAAGAATGGTAAGAAACCACCACACCGCACAGGGATGTTTAGACAACCAATTTCATGAAAGAGGGTTGGCTGAAGATTATCTTTGCGAGTGTGGAGAGACAGAGACGGTTAGGCACGTGCTCTTCGAATGTGTCCAGTACACAGAGCAAAGGAAAACGCTGAATGGACATCTGAGCGAATTTGGAATAAACATCCGGAAAATGAGGAACTACGTGAGGACGGACGCAGTGCAATCGTGGGATGCCTACGTAGAAAGATTACTAAAATACAGGGAAAGTACGCAGGTAGGGGCAGAAACCGAATGACCGATGACAAGACCGACAAATACGAAGAACATAACAACAGATGACACACACAACCCGAATAAGAGAACAAGTGCATAAAGTTGTAACAAGATATATAATAAAATGTGTTAATATTGGTAGGGCAGTTCAGTCGTAGTACTCAGTACGTAGTCCGTACTTGTAAACATATGTATTATAGGGTAGTGTAAAGTGATACAAAAAGAGATTAAAATGACAAGTAGACCAGGAGTTAACAAAATGTGTAGGAAAAAAGAGGGACGGGAATCCAGTTGCGCGGCAGATGAGTCGTAAGTGAAAGTTTGGGGGACCTCTGCTACAGTTTACTGGGGTTCTACCGAATCTCAGGGAGGGCAGTAAGTCCAAACTGCCTTGTCATGGGAGGAGGAGAAGCCGTAAGTGCCATCAAAATATGGGGCAGGCCAGCGACCACTCTGACCCAAACATTGAAAAGGTGAAGTCCGCACCAAATGACATTTATGTTTTAGGGGTCTTCCTCAAAATCAAAGGAGCCTGTGATAACATGTGGTGGCTGTTTGTTCTGGCGAAACTGCTGGAGAGGAACATCCAACGTGATCTCTTCCAAATGATCACCTCCTACCTCATGGATAGGGTGGTGCTAATGCAGGAGGGTCCGTTGGAGGTCCCAAAGAATGTCACGAAGGGCTGTCCGCAGGGTTCGGTGCTGGAACCGCTGCTATGGAACCTTGTGTTCGACGGCCTCTTGGAACAACTCACCGCTGGCAGATTCAGTGTACTTGCGTACGCTGATGATGCAGTAGTGGTTCTCCAGGGGTCGAGCAGAGCTGCTCTCGAGGTAGATGGAGCCCGAGTGGCGAGCACCCTGGAAGCCTGGAGTGGAACCAGCAAGCTGGAGTTTGCCCCAACAAAATGTGAAATTATGATGTCACGGGGCAAAACTTTCAAGGGATGCCTAGAGTGGAACTTGGATATGGCACGGCCGCCGGTAATCAGGCTTGGTGGCGTGGCTTTGACAGCCCTACGTGAGGTTCGGTACTTGGGGGTTCACCTTGGGTCCGGACTGTTGCTGTCGACTCACATTGAGAAAACCTCGAAGAGGGCCCCAAATGCATTTACTGGGGTGTCAACACTGGCGGGTTCGCGGTTTCCGAGACCTCATCACGGCCTATAAGGGATTGTTCCTCGGTATTTTGCTTTATTCTGTACAAGGATGGTGGGTCCTCGCCAATGCGAATTATAAGACAAGGCTGCATTATTAAAGTTGCAAAGGCCTTGCCTTTGGCCGCCTCGAGCATTGTGATCGCGTGCGGAGTACTCCCAGTCGATCTGGAGGCCGCCAGACGATTTGCGAATTGGAAGGTGAGAAAAAAGTTTGGCGTTTCCTGTTCCGAAATTTCGTTACTCCTGAATGAAGGGGACACGAACTCGTCCAGACGAAGGGCGATAATGGCCAACCTATTAAGTGTATGGCAAGAAAGGTGGACAGAGGCTGAAACTGGCCGATGGACGTTTGCCCTATTATCGTCTGTGGAGGGCAGATTGAAAGTGAGGTGGGTTAGCCCTGGCTTCTCTGTGTCTCAGCTCTTGCTGGGTCATGGGAATATCAGGGCAAAGCTCCACCAACTCATTCTCTGTGACGAAGAGACGTGTAGCTGTGGAAACGCCCCTGAAACAGCGGAACACGTACTCACTGAATGTTCCAGATGGACAAGTCAGCGCGCACGTCTGAGGGAGACGGTGTTTGGGGATGAGCTCCCAACTGACCTGACCCGTTACGTGTCAGCAACTGGCTTCCCAGCGCTGGAGGACTTTGCGAGGAGCGTCCTCGCATAGTCTATATCCGAACGGGTACCGTAACCCCCTCAGTATTGAACCTGCCTACGACACCTCTTAGCCTCATTGCACTCACTTCTAAGGTGAATAGAGGCTGAGGCTAGTCGGCTCCTCTGAGGAAAGCGGTAGGTGGCCTAACACCCTGGGAGGTCCTTCCCTCAGGCAATGTCAGATCGCCGAGGCATATCAGAAGGCAACTGGTAGCACGGGCTGCTAGAGCCCCGCTGATCCCCCAAGAAGGGGGGCCCACTGGCAGAATGAGGAAGGACTCGTGCTGGTCTGGTTCACTAAGTGCTGGAGAGTGGGCTCTGGAAGCCACTTACAGCCAAGAGGTTGCTTTCCCTCGTCTACGACGTGGGGACGGGTTAAGAGCTCTCGGGCTGGCACAACTCGGACCGAAAGGTCGGCAGTAGAATCCCTCAAACATGACCGGTGCATTGTACCCTAGAATGCACAGCCTTGCGCCAGTGCATTATATGTTAGGGCCACGACAGGTGGCTGCGTCCACAGGGCAAGGTAGGTAGAATGGAGCGATCCACAAGCAGTTCTGAAAATGCTGAAAAATGCGCTTGTTCTGGTGGACATCGTGGTGGCCGTGGGGTTCTCCCATCCTTAACTTCGTTTTTAAACTGCGGGATCTGAAGGAGGTGGGGGCCACCCTGTCGGAACTCCTCAAGACATCCCCAAATGCAGAATTGTAATTGTAGCTGCAGAAATTTCCTGAATTGACGACGATTCTTCCTTTTTTGGACTTTGCGAAACTTCCCACTTTTCGGTTTACCTCCTCTCCAAAACTCAGATCTTCCCTGACCCAACCCGAAAACTCACTCGTCCCTCAGCTCTCACTGCTCTCCACTCTCGTTCCCCTGCAACCAGTTCACTTATTTAGAGACCCCAGTGCGTCGCATAATTATGTTTTCACGCACATATCGCTATTCTATCACATGAAGTGTTCATGCTCATTTATATCTTCTACTCCTACTCAAGCTTCCCCACTTGAGCGCCCAACCAAACTGGATTGGTGCGGACCATGCTCTATTTATTTTTACACAATGAGATTTTTTCTTGATATAAAAAAAGCATTCGATTCAGTTAATCGTGGAGAAATTGTTGTATTTGAGACACCCCATTAAATTTGTTGGCCTCGCATGTACAATGGATGCTCGAGCAAATGAAATAACCGTAGGTATGACTAAAAGTCACCTGAACCGTTTGGTGGCCCAATGGGAGACACAGGAAAATAGCGCCGATTGGCATCGCCAGCCACGACTTAGACAATCGAAAACGCTTGTTACGCCTTCTGGTCCAAGGGCAAAAGCGATGCTTACACTCTCCAGGAGGGATCTGAGGGTCTTGATTAGCTTCCTTACCAGACACTGCCGACTCAGGTATCACCTCAACAAGATGGGCATCTTAGAGGCGGTGGAATGCAGATTCTGTGGTGAGGAGGACGAGACGGCGGAGCACATCCTATGTGTGTGCCCTGCCTTAGCAGTCAGAAGCTTTGGATACTTTGCCCAGGGGATTATTGAGCCTCATATCATAGCGGAAACTGCAGTGAAGGACATACTTGGCTTCGTAAAGGAGCGGGTATGTACGACGCCTTTTACTAAGGAAGGGTTAGTGTCACAATAGGCCCATACGAGGCCGCAGTGACAAAGGGACTTGTCCCGCACGCCCTCGGAAAAGAAAAAAAAGAAATAACCGAAAAACGAATTTAACTTTCTTTGAGGGCCGTGAGATGTTGCGTTATTGGCGGCAAAAGCAGTGAATGTGCCGGCATGAAGAGCAGGAAAAATTTGGAATGGCCTCATCAGTGGAAAGTGGTTCGGAATCAGCAAAGATGCTAACGTAACAAATTGTGTTGAAACAGAATTAACGAGTAAGTTGCGACGCGCGGAAACGTTTAACGGTGTTGTGCGAAATTGGATCTACTGGAGATGATGAACGGCACTAGTGGCATGAGCTGCTCGACTGAAGACAGGCAAGCTTGAAGGTCTTCACAGTCAGCAACACTGTTAACCTTCTAAAAAAACCTTACAGCAAATACGAGGCTGAAAGCATCAACGGCGACAGAACGGGGACTCTGGATGAGGCAGCAAATGGCAAGAAGACTGAGCTCTGCCCTGAACAGAAGCCGTAGATCCCGAGAGCAAGGCAGCAAGGAGGATATCTATAGAACTGGGAGGGTTCGCTTTTTACGAAGGTTTCTGTTTGAAGGCGTTGAACGAAGGTAACCAGAATTTACGCGAGGGCGAAAAGGTTGAGGGATCGCACTGCCGTTTCTTGCTCCTTCTGAGGTAATGGATTTGGCTTTTCCGTTAGTTTTGAGAAAAATCCCGATCGAATTGCTGGGCCGCGAATCGACGCTCCCAGAAACCGGCCGTTGGATGAAAAGTGGCTTCTGTTTAAACGGTTGAGATCAAACCGCGTAAAGGAGCGCAATGACGACGTTGAGAGCCGATTCTAATGGAAATAACGAATCCATTAGCGGAAACTGGAGAGCGGGAATCGCGCAAGTAAATTGAAATCGGAAAAGGGAGAGAGGAAATGAAACCGAGGGCCCGTTTGAGTAGGCATTTGAGATGAGATAGTTGAGCTACGCACTGGCCGCGTATTTATTATACAACTGCACGCGTCGTGAGTTATATATATATACAACAACTCTCATACGACGGGGGCGTAAGTGCCGAGCAAAACTACTCGGATGAGCAGAGCAGGGCGAGAGAGAAAGAGCGAAGTAAAAGAGAGCTTGAAGGGGTTTGGTATGGTCAGAGGCGTGGAGGTGCGAGGGGACGAGGAAGGGAACTGATTTCTAAGTGGACGGTGAACTATCATTTTCCAACGAAGGCTCTCCCGCGCTTCCTGGGCGCTTCGAGTGAATTGCACTCCAGCTTCAGAACTTGGCACAAAACTCCTTCTTCGGACGCTGAACTAGAGGCCTGTTTCATTGCGTTACAGTTCTGCCCTTTTCATTTTTTTTTTTTTTTTTTTTTTAAGCCCCCCGCCCCGTACAACCCCTAACCTGCACCATCTTTTGTTGAAACCCGCCGAGTGATCCCTCTCATCCTTCCCTCCATCCTTCTCAGTGTGCTTCTGCATCGTATTTGGTTCTAACAAGGCTATGGAATTAGATGCACCGCTGCAGCGTTGAGCTCTCGAGTCGTCGCTGGAGAAACAAACGAACAAAAATAATAAAAAGTTTGAAGCTCCTCGTCAAGAGCTTCGGCTCTTCTTCCAAGTTTCCCGGAGCTTCGGCATTCGACGACTCGAATCCTCGAAACTACCGTGGAAGCCCTTCTTTCGAATTAAACTTATTTTTGTTGAGCCGCTGACGTAACGGAGTTATTTACATTACCTTGCTGGATGTTAAAGGGTAGAACACAGGATAAGGTAAGGGAGTCGCCACATGGTACAAACGTGTAGAGCGGCTGTACTTACTTATTATGTAATGGATGCGGGACGAGCCCAATATGAAATATCAAGTGCGACGCATCACGCAACATTCAATGATTCCCTTGAGTTTTACATTCTGTTTATAAAACGTTCCGCATTACAGCAGAAGGCGCACATGGTCCCGGATTTTATTGCGCTGCTCCTACTCGTGCTACGACCATCAGTTCACAGGTGTTTTAAGAGAATTGGAATAATCGGTTGTAGGTTAAACGTTGGGGGTTGAATCTTTGTAATTTTTTTAGTAGCTTCTATATATCTTATGAGCGTTATCAAAAACTATTATAGTGTAGTTACTTGATTGGACTACCACGTCAATTTTACTGAAGATTCCAGTAACATTTGAAGAGCTCACGAGGAAGAAAACAGCGCCAAATTCGATTTTCGTCGATCGGAGCGGCTCACGCCATTTTTGCTCAAAACTCTATGGTACTGTCGCGTCATCTAATCCTATCGATACAAAATATTTTATTAAAATCGTTAGAGCTGTTTTTGAGGGGGAAAAATTAGTGTTTCGATCACTATGATAAATATAGTTGGTTTAGGGCGGATTTTGCTCATACATGCCAGGTATCAAGATTTGCATTACAGCCGTTTTCTCACAATCGCGTTCACACAGACCATCTTCCTGAACTCTGAAGAGATCAATTTTAACTTCTCGCTGCCCAAAGGGAATGTTAAGTATTGTAATTGTTGGGTGCACGAGAGGTCGAGAGTTGAAGATCGAAATAAAAGAAACTCGGTGAGCGTTAGGAGAACCGTATTATGAGCAATGAAGTGAGTACAGTTTGTGTACAGAAAAGGGGACGACTGGTAATATGCGTGAACTGGCATAACTGTATCGGAAGGAGATGGGCGGCGAATAGTGCAAGGAGACAAGTGACTTTCGCGAGAGTTCGTAGGTGAATGAATTTGGGAGGAGCTGTCTATTGTGAAGAGGAATCTGAGAAAGGAGGAGAGGGACAAGATGGGATAATCACTTCAGGGAAATCCGTCGTTGAAATAACTGCGGAAGTGGAATTTCATCAGGTACGAAGGTCTGGGGGGAAACAATGACTTTGCCGTTAGGGCAGGTGCGGGCATTCCGAGGTCAAAACACCCAGACTGATTTGGCTTGCGTTGAATAGTAACCGTGTAGAAAAAAAAATGTTGGGTTTTCATCGGATCTTTACGTTTTGAGGCCTTGTGAATCTAAACAACCTAATTTCGGCGCATGGTCCTTGTGTGTGTGTAGTTCGATTTGGGAACAGAGTTGCGGGGTTGACAGTGTCCTGGCGCGGTGAGTGTCATGCATGAAAAGTGCTGAGGAGATGCGTTGGCTGGGTGTTTTATCAGGCATCCTCCGAGGTATTGCCATCTGTGTGTTGCTTGTGTCGTAAAACCAGTGATAGTTCTATCGTGGAACATCTTCTCATCCTTCTTCCCTTCCTCTTCACAATCCTTCCATCCTTAGAGCCGGCGTAGGGTAGTCTTGGCGCCCTCCCCATATCCTTACTTACTATTCATTTAGTTTCTACTATTTGGGTGCCACTGTCCCATTTACAGTATGCTTTAGGAAAAACAAATCAACTGATTGCGGGGGTTCCTTTTGGTTTATTATTCATTCTGAATAATAACCCTATGTTTTCGGTCACGAAAAATTTTTTACAACCCCCCCTCAAAATTTGATACTTTACGTTTCAAGACATGGAGATTCCAAATTTGCAATGTCCGTCCGCCGTCCCCGTCCCCCGTCCCCGTCCCCGTCCCCGTCCCCGTCCCCGTCCCCGTCCGCCGTCCGCCGTCCGGGCCGTTTTGTGCCTTTAACGTAGTCTAAAAATTCGTTCTTTCACCCAAAAATCCGACTTGGTATCTAGTTGTGCCCGCCATCTCGGCAATCCGATCGGACGAAGCCCGTGGTTGTAATGGGCAAAAACGGTTAAAAAAATTAACGAAACGCAGTACAACGCGGAGCTACAAGCGTTTCGTCGTTTGAATTCCCTCCGCCCCGCCCGTCTCTTTAAAAAAACCAACCGCTCTCGAGCGGCTCTCGCCCTCCCTCCCAACGACTCCTTTGGCCACCCAACGACGACGCGCTTCGCTTCGAACGCCCCCGTTCCAATTTCCCCGACGTTTTGGTTTTAATACGATTCATTTTTTTTAGATTCTTTCGTTTCATTCTCATTTTGGTTTTTTTCATCAATTTTGGTTAAATTTTGATATTAGTATTTAGTGTGCATGTTTTCATATTAAAATTCAGTTTTTTCTAGATACTTTCGTTTTTTTGTTTATTTTAATATTACGATATTACGATTTTAGTTCTTTTCGACCTTTTTTGGGTTTCATTATGATATTTTTCGATGCTGAATCGAACAGGATGGATCTCGGAGCATTAATGCTAGGTCAAGCTGATTATCCGAATAATAAACCGTTGTGTAATAATTTGCAGGGTTTTTTATTTTATTCGTTATATTTTTAGGCACCAAAATACGGTTATGTGCGATTTTGGTCGATGGGAAAGGGGGTGGGGAATGAAAATGTACCAAAAACTACGGTTTTTCGACTATGTTTTCAGTCACGAAAAATTTTTTACAACCCCCCCCCCCCCTCAAAATTTGATACTTTACGTTTCAAGACATGGGAATTCCAAATCTGCAATCTCCGTCCCCCGTCCGGGCCGTTTTGTTCGTTCTTTCGCACAAAAATCCCATTTGGTATCTAGTTGTGCTCGCCATCTCGGCAATCGGACGAAGCCCATGGTTGTTATGGACAAAAAATGGTTTAAAAAATTAACAAAACGCAGTATAATCGCAAATAAGCCGTGTTTTGTATCGTTTCCAAGGTATTTTTACATTCTGGGTCGAATGGAATGAGTATCAGACGTGTACAACTGCGTATAGGGAAATTATAGTAATTATTAGAGTCAACTAATTGAAAGAATTTGCGGGAACTACAGCGGAAGTCAACGTTTCGTCGTTAGTACTCCCTCCCTCCCTCTTGTCTCATCAAAACCACCCGCCCGCTCGCCTCGCAACGTCGTGCCATGTCCCCGTCCCAATTTCCCCGAATCTTTTTGCCCTATGGGGTGGAGGAAGGTTAGAGCCAATGAGGCCAGCACTTCCTCCACACACCCCTACATCGGATCATAAATGCCTACAGACGTTTATGGGCGCCTGGAATATTTAGTTTTCGTCGTTCCATTGTAGTCAGGTGATGTTTCTTATGGTTTATTAGTATTCTTCGATGCTGAATCGAATGGAATGGGGTTCGAAGCAGTAATACTAGGTCAAGCTGTTCATGAGAATAATAAACCGTTGTGTAATAATTTGCAGGGTTTTTGGAACATTTCCGTAAATTCTGGAATAAATGCTTCACCAGATTTGATATATCTTATGGGGTGTCTTTTAGTCACCCATACCCTCATTTAGTTATCCGTAATTATTTCTGTATATATATGTTGAACGGAGATATAAGCCATGTTAGCTCAGAAAAGTATATTTGTCTTATAATAATTTATCGGTACTCCAATGTTCTCAAAAACGTAACGATTTAGATAAACTTACGGAGTACTCTCAGCTAACTAGTCCCTACATTTTGCTCTCTTTAAATGTTCCTGCAGATATGCGTTCCACGAAGATATAGCGCCCGCGTTTGTAGCTGATGAATTTACGGGGGTGGGGTACGCACCATTTTTTTTGCCGTTTACGTAATTTTCTTTCCTGCTTCATAGAGCTAAGGAAAGTAAAAATTATGTGTCTGAAAAAATGTGTACGTTAATGCGCTGGTGCGCCTTGTAACGTGCTGTAAGCTGTTAAATTCCAGCGAAACTATCAACTCAAACGTTTGTGAGAAGGATGGTATAATGATATCTCTAACTACGCACGATTCACTCGAAAAATCAAAAGAACCTGACCTAGACAACTTGAATGTGGTCAATAGTTGTTTTAAAGTGATGAAACGTTGAGTTTTTACGGCAAAACTCCCATCTCGGCGACCAATTGAGATAGAAAGATGGAGTTGGCGGCATTCCGCTCATATTGACCGGCTAACCAGAATCCAAAAAGGGATATTGAAAATTTTGTTGGGCAGACTTAGACGTTAATCGAGCGAACTAGTATTTCGCGAAGCGAAAGTGTTTACCTTGCGTCAACTGTTCATAAGAAGCCTTCTTATGCACCTGCATAGAAATTCATTTATACTGGATGCACCTCCCTCCCACTCTTACTCTACCAGATTTGTACAGGGTTCATGTGTCGTCAACCCCAGACACACCTTATCGCTAACCAAAATAAGTCCACATTACCTCATTCATGTAATTTTTAATGCATCTCCAGTTGAGGTTAAAAACTTTAGGGCCCTATCCAGGAATAGTTTTAAGAAGGTAGTGAGTACATGGCTTTTAAACTTAGGAATGCAGCAATCTAATGAGATTCTCAAAAGTATGTACGCATAAGCCCCCCCCCCCTTCAGGTTTCCTCATTTATTCAATGTATTTCGGTTTCTTGAAAGTTGGTGAATCGATGCATAAACTGACCAATGTGCCAGATCTCCGTATGCGATGCGGATGCGGATTGTTGTTCGGAGTCTGATTATTTTTCTGTATAATAATTAACCTTAGATTATTTATTCTTATTGTGCGGCAGCACTCTTGCACGTCGCCACGGGCTCCTGCCTAATGGCGTGCAATTATTATTCGCAGTAGCACCCTTTTGTCATATTCTTTCATTTATTATAATTTTGCAAGAAGTTGTGTGTACGTTGATATGTACTTCTCATGAATAAACTTTTCAAAATTCAAAAAATTCAATTCAAATTCTAAAAAATAGTTTTACCCGATTTTCTGTTACACGAAGTACGAAACACCCTGTATAGCATAAATTCGAATGTATGGTGTGAAAAGTTGTGTGTTGCTACGCGCGCAGATATTTTTTATTTCACACGATCGCAACACTTTCCTTACTCTTTCTGTAGTACCAAACGATAAAATCTAAGATTCGTCAGGGCAGGCCGTGCCACGGATTTTGGTGCAAGTTCGAAAATTCGCACTGAACACGACACATTAAACGAGTAACATTTTTGACACGATTGCAACAGCTTTATTTTCCATGAAACCTGGTTAAAAAGAAAATATATTACTATCGATAGTGTTGAGGTTGATGACAGATGCGTGTGTTTATGTAAGAGAATGTTGTTATGTAGATTTTGGCGCTTTTATTTTCTGAAGTTTGGAGGAACAGCAGAAATGTACGGCTTATCACTTAAACCAATAAGATACGATTCGTCAGGTCTAAATAATCTCCAGTAGATCAGTGACATGTTGAAGAAAATCGCGCTGAACTCTTTGCATTATTTTTTAATAATTGCGGGCGTGGGTTGGTAGCTTGTGAATGAAACACATTTCAGTTTGTGCGTAACGACGCTCTACGGCAGCGAAACGAGCGAAAGCAGTCTGGTCAGCGCCATCGTCAGTGTTATTAAAGTTTCGCAATTTCAAGTTACTCTGATTAGAGCTGTGTTATCAGAGCTTAGGGGAAAGGAGTTGCAATTGAATTAGTAACGTCCTTAAGTTAAGTAGAATTAAATTAATCTTGAGATGCTGGTCGGAGGCACCGACCTGAGGTGGCAGGGCAGGACTTAGTCCACTAATACCTTTGAGAATGGGACGAGAAGATGAGGAGGGCGCCGGATAATCACCTGTGAAACTATTACCCCCACTCTACCGACAGCATCACCAACCTGCCCCCATCCCTCAACCACCGCCCTTACCGCTAATACCGAGCCCATCCCTTCCCTTTGGGTTGACATACTCAACCAGACCACCTGATAATAGCCCACTTCCTTTGGCCTCTTGTTTGCTCAGCCCGACTCCTTTCCACTCGAATTAAGAGGACGCGAAGTCGAGATTTTGCTCCTCCCATTCTCGTTCTCTGGCGCCTTTCCCTCTCCCTAAACTCCTGATGACTCACTCGTCATCCCCCTTCTCATCTTCATACGTGCCGCTGTCTTCTTCTCTTGAATGAAAATTCAATTACATTAACATCGTGAGGCTTAGCAGCAGCCCTACCAACTATGGTTGTACACCGGATAACACGTTTTCCTTATGAAGCTTCGTGGCAGTAGTGCAGTAAACTACACCCCCCCCCCTACATCAATTTGAAACGTTGCACAAACCATATCCTCACATTTGTGGCCCGGAAACGAGACCAAAATGTAGGGACCCCAACCAAATTCGCCGATGTACGTGGGACTTAGGAAAGTTGTGTAATGACTCAGACGCTCAGGAAATGTTAACATCTCAAGAGAATTCAGCTTCTTTTCATCCGATTGCAAAACTTTCCTTTCTACTTCGTAAACCTAAGGAAAGTAGTGCCTGAATTTGACAGGCGCGAGAGTTGACAGTAAAAAGATAAAAATGCTGGGAAATGAAATAAATATAGTTGGTCGTGGTTTTAGAGAAATTATGTAAAAGCACAGCCTCGTTGTGGATATCTGCAGTATTGCTTTGCAGGAACATTCCAAGCAGCGTTTGTACAGCATATGGCGACCAACATAATAGCTTCAACTGAACGCAAACATGTCTCAGTCCAGAGAACGATTGAGAAAGGCGCCCGCAGGGATCGGTCCTCGGACCAGCTCTTTGGAACGCCTTCTTCGACGGTCTTCTCAGGAGCCCCCATGGAGACTGACGCTCCTGCGGACGTCCTGCTCTGTGCGCAATCGTTCTGCCAAATCGAGTCAAAACCCCACCACGTTCCTACCTCCATATTGTCGCCCAATGGTGTGATAACATCAAGTTCGAGGTGAAGATAACTCATCTTCTAAAAAGAAAAACTGAATCGCCACCTGTTTGAAAATAGCCAAAGGTGGAATTCAAAGAATAAAGTAAACTGTACATAAACTATATTTTGAGAAATGACTATTAAGAATTAGAAAGAAAGAAGTAATACGAGGACATTCAAGGTAATTAAAATAAACTAAACGCCTGAAAATAAAACTTCTTGGAGGCAGTCCACAGTAATTAAAAAACCCTGCAAATTATTACACAATGGTTTACTATTCTCATGAACAGCTTGACCTAGTATTACTGCTCCGAGACCCATCCCATTCAATTCAGCATCGAATACTAGTAAACCATACGAAACATGACTTGGCTACAATGGAACTACGGAAACTAAATATTCCCCCGGCGCCAGGCGCCCGTAAACGTCTGGCGTTTATGATCCGATGGAGGGGTGTGCGGAGGAAGTGGCCTTGGCGCCCCGTCGGGCAAAAAGAGTCGAAAGGGCGTTGCGAGTCGAGCGGGCGTGTGATTGAGTTTGATATGACGGGAGGGAGGGAGTACTAACGACGAAACGTTGACTTCCGCTGTAGTTCCCGCGTTATACTGCGTTTCGTTAATTTGTTTAACCATTTTTTGCCCATAACAACCATGGGCTTCGTCCGATCAGATTGCCGAGATGGCGGGCACAACTAGATACCAAATGGGTTTTTGTGCGAAAGAACGAATTTTTTAGACCACGTTTATGGCTCAAAATGGCCCGGACGTAGGATGGGGGACGGGGGACGGGTGTGTTAAAGAAAAGAGAAAGTGAGCAAACACACCGTGATGGAGAACGAGAATGAGAATGATGGCAGAGATGATCGACGAAAAACGGTGAGGCGGTTCAGGTGATGGAGGGAGGCAACAGGCAACAAAAATAATGATGTAACACTTGGTCAAGTACTTGATTGCGGACCCGACAATTTGTACCGCTGGTGAGGTGAGCCGATACCTCCAGAATCTGCCTACATCCATCACGAGAAGAAGGAACTTTTTGTCTCACCCACTTTTTTACCCGTTTTGCAGTCTAATTTTTGAAACTTGTTCTTCTTAAGACCTTCGTGGCACATCGTGTCTCATCCATCCTCCAATCTACCGAATTAGAGAGGTGGCGGCACATTCGGTCTGAACATAACCCCGCTGACTGTGCAGACCAACTTTCTGTGGTGAACTGGGCCACATTGGCTCTCACAATCTGAGAATTTTTGGCCCGTAACAACTTTTCGAAGTCCTTCAGACACCCTGCTTGAGCTCAAACGACAACCCATCCCGGTCTCCTTTCTATCCACTAACCAAAAATGTTTCCTTGATTGGTCCACAAAATTGTCATCCGATCCTAAACTGCATACGCATAATGCAACATCTATCAAAGAAAGGCGCATCATCAGCCCCATTTACTTCCAACGAATTCACTTCAGTAAACCTTCGCTGCATTCGCCTGCTTCGAAATCACCATTTCTCTAACCGATCTAATCCGAAGATCCGAGATTTATTTTTATCTCTCAACGTTTTCGAGGATTCACACCAACTTCTCAGGGTGGGCAGCAGATTGCAACTATCACAGTTTCCATTCAATCAACGTCATCCCCTGCTACTTTCAAAATAACCACATTTTACGTATCATCTTTATATATAATCTTCTGACTGTACTCCCCATGGGGTGTGCACCGCGGCCATATGACCTATTGTGCCAGTCCTAGTGTCTTACAGGTCTATGCCTAGCTTCCTATGGAAAGCCAGGTAGTTCCTGAAGGAGTCCTCGTTGGTATCCATCCTGGGAGAAGTGGTGCCAAAGACCAAAAATCGCTCCTCTCAAGTCTCCGGCACTGGGCCAGAACATGGTAGGAGTTTCTTCACCCGTGCCACACCACCTGCATAGAGGGGACTCGGCTATACCCATAACATACATGTGTTTGTTCATTCTGCAGTGTCCTGTTATGATACCAACAACCTGCCTTAAGTCCTTCCTCTCCATCCTCAGGAGGGTGTCTCTTGTCTCACCTGTTTGCTCTGAGACAAATCGTTTGGAGTGTCTCTTACTCCTGCAGCATTCCAGATTGTCTGATGCAGTCTTCTGGCATGTTCTTTCACAGTCCTCTTAACTAGTGACAGAGAAATCACCAATGGGGCGGTGGCCCAATAGGTACTGTGGACGAACCACGTCTGGCCAGATGGTCCGCCCTCTCATTTCAATGATCCCATTATGTCCTGGAATCCAGTACACATTAACTCTATTTGCACTTGCTAGAGGGTTAAGCCACATCCTGCACTCTCGCACCAGTTTTGACGTCGTGCAGTAGTTCAGTAGCGCTTTACACGACGCTTAACTATCGGTCAATATATTGATAGTTCTATTGCTATAACCTTTCTCATGCATTTGGATTGCCCCGGCAATAATAGCATAAATCTCTGCTTGAAAAACTGATGGAGTGGAGCCTAGGGGCAATATAAGTCCCACTTCCTCCAGAGCCACTTATCCACACCCCAGATCCTGTCCCCTCTGGGGTCTTTGATCCATCAGTGTAGACATTGACGCCACTGGGAGTGCCGAAACTGGCGGCTATCGCTGTTCCATGGACCTCCCACTGGCTGAACATTATATTTCCTCTCGAGCTCATACATGGGCACAATTGCGTCTGTGATCATGCTGAGCTCCTCGAAGGTCTCCAAGTCCCTAAATATAGCCAGGTGTCCATAAGTCGCCTGAGGCACCTTAGCTATTCCGAGCTTAGTGAGCCTATAAGCCACCTTCATCGCCTCTGCTTTGACATAAATGTCCAGAGGAAGAAGATCGAACAGTTTCTCCATGGTGACAGTGGGTGTAGTCTTCATCACCCCCTGCTATGAGTAGGCAACCCAGTCTTTGTACTTTGGAAAGACTGCTGCCATTCACTCCAATGGCAGCTCTATGCCACCACACGATTGACCCATATGAGATTATTGGTCTCACTATGGTTTCGTAAAGCCAACAGGCCATTCTGGGCTTTACACCCCATGTCCTCCCGCACATTCTCTGACACGTCCAAAGGGCCGTTGTCGCCTTCTTGGTCACGTATCGGATGTGGTTGTTCCAGACTAATTTCCGATCCAGAATCACACCCAGATATTTGACTTGCTCGCTGAGCTGAATTTCTCTACCCATCACTACCTGCGGCCTCAGTCCTGACAGTTGCCTGAGCCTTGTGAACGGCACGATGACCGTCTTGGCTGGGTTGATGGATAGCCCCATCTCCCCACACCATAGGCACACCATCCGCAAGGCCGCCCCATCAGGTCCGGACAGCACGCTTTGCACCCCTGCCCCGAATGAGCACAACCACATCATCAGCGTAGCCTTGGGCGTAAAACCCGCCGCATTAAGTCTCCTAGTAAGGAGTCAATCACTAGGTTCCAGAGGAGCGGAGAAAGGACCCCTCCCTGAGGCATCCTCGTTCACAGTCCTCGCCCTGATTGTACAGTTTCTAGCGTAGTCTGGATCTCTCTGCTTTCCAATACGGCGATGATCCACTTTATTGCATTGCTGTGTACATTAAATTTCCTCAACGCCCTTTCAATGCTACATATGGAGGTATTGTCAAAGGCCCTTCTATGTCCAGAAAGGCCCCTAAGGCAATCTCCTATTACCCATTGACTCTTCTAGTCTTCTAACTAGTGCATGCAGCGCAGAGTCACATGATCTCCCTGCGCGTAGGCATGTTGGCCATCTGCCAGGGTCAGTCTCAAACATCCGTCTCTCAAGTACTTGTCAAGGATTTTCTCCACTGTCTTGAGCAGGAAAGATGTGAGGCATATTGGTCGGAAGGACTTGGCTTCCTCGTGTGAGTCCCTGCCAGGTTTAGCATAAAGGTTACTCGAACCTTCCTCCAGCCCTGAGGTATGTAGCCATGCGCTACGCTACCCCTAAATAGCCTTAAGAGGCTGGGTAGGATGCGCTCTATCCCTTTCTGCAAGAGAATCGTAAATACCATCCGGTCCAGGCGACTTGAATGGTTTAAACGAGTTTACTGCCAGCGCGTGCGGCGTCTCGGGTTATAATGGCCCTGGCGAGTTCCCAGTCCGGCGTTCCTGTCCGCCTCATGGCAATCCCGCGTCTGCCAATAACCCAGGGTCAGTTCTACAACCAGGAAAGTGTGTGTTCAGCAGAGCGGTAAGTGTACGGTGACAGTCCAAGGTGTCACCATCCGGCCCCCTGATAGAGCCTACCGCCTGATGCATGTTCCTTTCGAGAGCACCTTGCTGAGCCTTGCTCCCTGTCTGGTATCGTGAATTTCCTGGCAAAACTTTCTCCACGCCTCTCTCGTTTTGCCTTTCGTAATTCGTTATTGTACTCAGTTAGGGATCGCTTGTATGGTTCCCACTCTCCTGTTCTTTTGGCTCTGTTAAAGAGTCTTCTGGTTCTGGTTCTTAGTGCTCCCAGTTGATTGCTCCACCAGGGTACGCATCTATTGCTGTCCGCCTTTGTGGTTTGCCTGCAGTTGTTTTCAAATGAAGACCCTAATTGCCTGTGTCAGTGCTGTATTCAGTAACTCGGATCTCCAACGGACGTGTGGCATTGTCAGGGCAACTTCTCAGGGCGTCCCTGAGGCTGTCCCCATACTTCTGCCAGTCCGTGTTTCTCGGGTTCCTGAACCTAATGGCTTCTGTCCTTGCCATTTCTAGATTGAATCTAATATACCTATGATCAGATCCCGAGAATTCTGAGGAGACATGCCAGTTGGAAACATTAATCCCCCCAGACAGTTTTAGAGCTAGGGTTAGGTCGATAACCTCCTCCCTGTTAGCAATAACGAATGTGGGTTTATTACCCTGATTCAGTATATCCACATTGTTAGTAACGAGATATTCAAATAGACACTCACCTCTGCGGTTAATGTCCTTACTTCCCCAAATGGTGTGATGCGCATTGGAGTCCACTGCCACAATCCCTTGAGTATCAATGTCCTGGACTGTATCGACTATCTTCCCTAATCCTGTGGTTGGGACGTCGTCTTCATAGGGGAGATAGACCGAGGCTACCTACATCCCTATTTTCATGAGTTAACCTGACCGCTGCAGAGTCCCCGGAAAACAGCGACCACAGCGGAAGGAACTTAATACTAGCCTTAATGAGTATGCAAGCCCTGGGGCGCCTGCTGTTATGGTACAATACCTTATAACCCGGCACCCCAAGACCCGCCACCCTGCTCTTAACTATCCAAGGTTCTTGAATCAATGCAATGTCAATATTTTGACTCACCATGTATTGCTGCAGGGCCATGATGCACCCCTGCAGTAGGTGCAGATTGACCTGAAGCAGCTAAGCATGCCTCAGGTCCTCTTCTTCGAGTGTCCCCGCCTGCGTCTGCCGTTCTCTTCTTTTGGGGCAAGCAGGGGACCGCGCGACCCCCAGGCATCAGGGGCCCCAGAACCCGCGGCCGCTAACTGGTGGGCCAATACGGCCATCCTACCAGCCGCAGCACCTCCAGGCACCGAGACCCCCGACCCACCCGGGGCACGGACGCCCCCCACCGCCCGCGCAGCATGGTCCGGCGGCTCCTTAACATCCATCCCGGCGTCCGGGTTGGCCTCCTTGCTGAGGGTCGTGACATTCACGCTGCTGAAGCCATGGTAGAGACAGAACCCTCCCCTCTCCATCAGCGCAGTGTTGAGACTCGGGATGGAGGCCACTAAATAAAGCCCCCTTTCCTTGTTTGCTGCCCAGAACTTTCCAGCGCTCAACTTTGAGGCCGGGTTCTGAGCACAATATTTCCCAAAGCAGTCTTGGATGTCGTTCACGGGTTTGGGATGAACGCACCAATCCGCTTGTAGCCCTCCAGATGGCTGGGTCACAGGTCTCAGCCGACCACCCTCCCACGGGGGCATCGCGACGCCTTGAATGAGCCAGTCTTTTGACAGCTCATCCCTGCAGCTCACGACCAGCCCACCATTCCGCAGGAGTGCCTGTCAAGCGGACCGCTAGCTCCTCCCGGGTTGAGGCTACGCAGTTCCACCATAAGGTGGAGCATGATTTTGTTTGCAGTGTCCTGTGTCAGGAGACTGGTGGGTAGTCTTCATAGACCACCGCCACCTTAATGGTGCTCACCGCCCGACTGTAAAGGGTCCTACCCTCCTTTTTTTCTCCCTCGTTGCGAGGAGGGAGTCCCTTTCTGGTCTCGGGACGCTTTGTCCTTGCTTCCCCGCTGACAGGTGCAGGAGTTCCACCCCTTCTCTCCTAACAGGTGCAGGTTCTACCCCTTCTCTCTAATAGGAGCAGGGGTGGAACTCTTCCGCTCTCTTTTGAGGAACTTCCGTCGCTGCTGGTGTGTCATGGCATCCCAGGCCTCGTCCGGAAGTCTCTCAACTGATGAGCCTGGCAGGGGTTTAGGTTTGGGTGTAGATTCCACCTCAACCCCCCCGCTAGAGCCCTCTTTCTTTTCCAGTGCAGCCATTGAGTCAATGACTGACTGGATGTCATCGGATTTCTCCGCTGTTGAGGCGTCCTCAATATTTATTAATTTTTTATTATTAAGATTGGTCTCCATTTTTGGTCCCACAGTACGGGGAGCTAAAGTCACCACAGGCAGAGCCCCTATGCCTGTGGAAGGCTACACAATACAATGGGGTGTCGCCTGGTGCCCCATGGGTCGTTAGCGATACACATGTTTAAACACCCTGTACCATTCAGCCTTGGCACGAGCTCCCTACACCTTGGCTTGGGTGTTCCAATCCCTGTTAGCCTACTCAGTCGTAAGTGAGCGTTTCCCGGGGGACACTGCGTGGAAGTCAGGATTGGTTCGTCCCCCACGTATCATCTTTACGTACTATCATCTTATAAACCTTCCTGCCGACCTTCAAACCCTTCACGCCACCATCCTGAGAAAATACTCGATACCGGGTGCTCGACTTCTCATCAACAAGGTACAACGTAAGTGCCTTGCCTGCCTCAAGTTCTTCCGTGTCCATATCAATCCATACATGGGCTCTCTCCTCTCCAGGCGCTTTTCCACTGAACGTGCATTCGACCACACTGGTGTTGATTTTGCTGGTTACCTGTTATGCAAAGACTCCCCTCGACGAAACGCCGCTAGCCACAAATCATATGTATCTCTCTTTATATGCTTCTCAACAAAGACAATCCACTTGGAAGTGGTTCCTAACCTATCCACGGAAGCATTCTTAGATGCACTCCACCGCTTCATCGCTAGAAGGGGTATGTCAGCCAAAACCTTCTCGGACTGTGGAACCAACTTCATCGGTGCTTCAAGATATTTGAAAGAAGTTGAGCAGTGGTATCCCAACTCGGGAAGTCAATCCAAAATCATTACCCACTGATGATCAAAAGGAATCCAGTGGCATTTCAACCCACCTCACATTCCTCATTTTGGTGGTCTTCGGGAAACGAGTTAAAAGTTTCAAAGCCCATCGTTGGAAACCAGCCTTTCACTGTGCGAGAACTTGCCACTATTGTCACCAAGATCGAGAGAATCCTCAATTCTCGCCTCTTGATACCTGCATCTTCGGATCCCAATGACCAAGCTTTGCTGACACCTGCTCATCTCCTTATTGGCGGCCCCATTAATGCCATTCCTGAACCATCCTTCGGCAGCACTCAATAAAATCGACTCTCCAGATGGCAGTTCATCCACCAACGAGTGCAAACGTTTTGGAATTATTGGAAAAGGGACTAGCTCAACACCCTTCAATAACGCAACAAGTGGACCAAGCACTCACCGAATCCTACACCTGGGGACATAGCGCTACTGAAGAAGCTAAATGCCTCCCCATTCCAATGGTTACTCGGCAGGATACAGGATGTTCACCCTGGCCCAGACGGCATTGTCCGAGTCCTAACAGTAAGGACGGCTTCTGGCACTTATAAGAGGTCCATCCAGGAGGTGATTCATCTTGGTCCAACTAGCAAACCTGTTAACGAGCTCTAATAGCAGTCTCCTATTCCTGCTCTAACACTGCTTTAAGTTGGTGGGTGGTATGGTTGGAACCGCAGGGCAAAAAATTTCTTGTGCCTGGCCCCCTCAACTGGGCCCCTTTTGTTAAGGGCCCGATCGGTCGATTCTGAGCGACAATGCCAACCCAGACAACTCTCCTCAAGCTCATCAAACCCATCACAACAGCAACATCCACCTTAACAAGTTCAAACCAGGCATCACTTTACTACCTTCATCACCCCATCATTTCGTTCGATCTCATCTCACCTTTTTTCCATTCATTCCCGATCGCGTGTCCACCTCCGACGTCCATCCATTTTCGATAGGCGAACTTCCATTGCTCCACCTCCGATCTTCAAGGGCCCCGGCGAGATTTCTTTATTTTTTATTCTTGAGCTCTAATTTATTTTCGTTCAGTTTAATTTCATTTTGATTCAATTCCTTATAATAGAAGTCATACTTCATTTCCGAATATTTGGATTTCCTTATTTTCCTCGCCTTTGACTTTCATTTATTTTTTATCTTATGTACTTGTTTATTTATTTTCTCATTCAGGCAGCAGCCTTGGTCCTACAGCCCTATTGACTTCCAATTTTTTTTTATAGTGTGGCTTGATGTCAGAACGCCCGAAACTGTGACAAAACTTCTGGAGTCTGTTAGAGGAGCCAATTCCGAAATATTGAAGCCCCGCTGTGGGCTCCCTCTCAGCACTTATTTTAGTGCAACTAAAATGAGATGGCTTATGGATAATGATGAAGGAGTCAGAAAAGCTGTCGAGGAAGAAGATTGTTGTTTCGGGACAATTGATTCTTGGCTGATATGGGTGTGTATGGTTTCTAATTTTATAATATTTAATTATATTTGCCACATTGTGTGCTGATATGTCTTGAAGTGGCAATGGAAAAAATAATATAGCTGACGAGGCTCAACTGGTGCATCCTGGCATAAAGTAAGTACAGCTGCACCAAATATGTCTGGCACTTTGAAACAATATTATCTACTGAGACCGTAAACTTTTTTGCAAATGGCGTTAAGCCATTCAACTGGTCGCTGCGGGTGGTGACGTTGGAAACTAGTCAAACCTTTTCCCACCAGAACTCATCAAACATTAAAAAGTATAAGTGAGCATGTATTTTCATCACGAAGAGATTATTTGATGACTATTAAAAGTAGCAAGTGTGGCACATCACATATCTTCCTTTACTTCTACAGATATTCGATGACAGACATCGAACCTTGCTTCTCGTCTGATCATGTCTACACACAAAAGGTTAATACTTTTCTTGCATCGAAGAGCTCAGGTCAGCTCAGCATAACTCCAGCAACATTGTCTTGAGTCCAAAACCTTCCTCAGGATCCACAAAAATTGGTAAATCTTCCCGGGTGAAAACTGTCCCAAAATCTATCAAACTACCGAGTCTGTATCATCTGAGGGCAGTGTCCTCTGAGAAGGAGGGAATCTCCAACTGTTTGTATTGAGAAAATCGTCTTTTGCCAAGAAATGAACATATTCTCTAAAGCCTGGATCCCCACATTACTCCAATCCCTAAAGTTCTTAAAAATAATTTTTTGTGATTTTGTTCAGCTCCTCTCTTCGATTGCATCTTTGTTGCTTCATATGTGGGTCCTCGTCCTTGCAGGACCACACATATTGCTGTCAATTGACAAGTTGCAGGTGAATTGACAGTTGCACCATTGACTTCCCTCACGCCCAACCAACGTACCTGTTTGGTGAGTCTGTCTTCTCTGGCTGGTCTTATAGTGTGGGCGAGCGCTTTTGATATAAAAACATTATAAAAACATAATCGGCTGGCCGTTAAGTCTGTACTGTTTGTCCGGAAACAGAACGAAAAATACGGACCAGATATTCACAACACATTAAACCTCTTAGTAGGAACAGAGACGACTCAAATTTTGCCAACCACCTCAACACGACTGGACATGAACCTACCAAGATACAAGACTGCGCCATCTTACTGCATAAACAATGCAAAGGACGAAAACTGAACATATTAGAAAACTTAGAAATCTATAAACGTAAAAACTTCAATGGACAGATCATAAGTGAACAAACCAACACAAGATGTGATTTACACCACTCGAGAGACTATACAAACGAAAATGACCAACTGACGGATTTGCAGACCACCAAATACAAACAAGACTTGGAATTGACAATCAATAAACTATTTAAGACATACAAAACTGCCCTTACATTCCTTTCCCTTTATTTCCCACGGATTTCCCAGGAGGCGCATGACCTCTTTCCTCTACCCTCTCCCACCCGCCCACCCCCCTTTCATGACGCAACACCATCCGTTCAACCTTTCTCTCTCGATATAAACACCACGACCAACTAACTGACTTAACGGCCAGACGATGATGTCTTCGAATGAATCGATTCGCAGGTCTAGATAACAATGGCGTTCTGCTTTTCGTGTAGAATTGAATAAACTTATCCACATTCTTAGTATAAATTGTGTCGCTGGGCTTGCACAACTCTGGTCAAGTATAAAAACAACACACGCCGTGATTGAAGTCCACGCATCAATTAGGGGACCAGATCCCCTGACCGGTGGGTATAACCTGAGGAGTTGACTGCGGATTCGGCTGCGATGGTTTACACATAGCAAATCTCACAACTGCCTTCCAACTGAGCCGCTAATTTCAAAAAAAGTTGAACGAGGGAAACCGCCTTCGATTCACCGACTCGAGCACTTTGTGATTCGCTTCGGCAAAAAAACTTCGTACGCGCGGGCGTCGAATGTTTGACACTCGAAGCTCAACGATGCGGACTCGAGTTGGCAACTTCGGTCGGAGAGAACAATGACCGCTGAGCAACTCGGCGACCACTTACGACTCTTCGAGGGGCTAGTCCTCACAACAACCCGGGAAATAGTTTGGTATGACTTCCTGAGCTCAACCGTCTCCAGCAAGATGCGCGTACCTCTTGATTCGCTCGTACAACTAATTATAGTATTCTTCAGCATCCTCCTCTACCGATCTACAATATTTCCTTATAACAGGGGTGGAGGTGCGATTCGTTTTCTTTGATGGGGTGGTAGAGCTGGACAGGGCATTGTAGGGCCTAATTTCACTCTAGCTAAACCTCTGGGAGAGTGTATATCCAGCAGAAATTCTTCTAGCCATAAAGATCTGCGAAGAAGAGATCCAGACCAAGGGACTCAAGGGTGAGCGGATCCTCATTCTCGGACAGCCAGGCTGCTCTAACTGCGCTGAAGTTAGCTACATATTCACAATTCAAACTCTGACCATTCGTCCTAAAGTCAGGGATGGCCGCAGCGATTGACACAAAACATATTTAGAATCAGGAGAGTAATATCTACCTGGGTCTTTGTTTAGTTTTTCAAAATTTGGCCTAGTTCAAAATCGGCCACCTAATATATGCTTTATCAAAAATCTGAAAAACATCCATCTAGATATTCCTGTCGTGATTCTGAAAATGTTTCATATTCATGTTTTGGACCATCCATGACTTCAAGGCAAACGGTCAAACCATTTATTAGGTGGCCAATTTTGAACTAGGCCATTTTTTGAAAAACTAAAAAATAACCCAGGTAGATATTACTCTCCTGATTCTAAATATGTTTTGTGTCAATCGCTGCGACCATTCCTGACTTCAGGGCAAATGGTCAAAGTTTCGATTGTGAATATGTTGCTAACTTCTGGCCAATGCTGCTCTAAACGCCACTGCAGCCTACGCTTTCAGATCCAGGTTGACATGGGAATGCCCTCAAGCGTTCAAACGACTCGGTGCCCATAATAAGTTTTCCCTCATCTGAGCGCCGGCTCATAGAGGGCACGAGGGCAGTGAAAAGGCAGACTGCCCTCTGAAAAGGGGTGCAGAATCCCTACCCGTCGGGCCTGAGCCCCACGTTGGAGAATCGTCAGGTGGTCTGATGGGAGCCACAGGAAAATTACGCCCATTGGCATCGCCTGCTTGGACTAAGACAGGCGTAAAGGCTTATTATACTGAAACTCTCGCGACAGGACCTAAGAGTTCTGATAAGCTTCTTATCTCATCATGATGGGCGTCTCAGAGGCAGTTGAGTGTAGATTGTGCAGTGAGGAGGACAAAACGGCAGAGCACATAGTATGCGATTGCCCTGCCTTGGCTGCCATTTGCTTTGAATACTTCTCCCACTGGTTCATTGAACCCCACACCATAGGAAAGTCTGCGGCGTAGGTCATACTCGACTTCCTGAGGTGGGGGTGGTATGTACGACTTCTTCTATTAAGTAACGCACAGCGTCACAATAAGGCCATGTGCGGCAGCAGTGACAAAGGTCCCGTTTGCGCTAAAAAAACCCTGCAAATTATTACACAATGGTTTCTTATTCTCATGAACAGCTTGACCTAGTATTACTGCTCCCCCATCCCATTCGATTCAGCATCGAATACTAGTAAACCATACGAATCATGACCTGGCTACAATGGAACTATGGAAACAAAACGTCTGATGGTTTTGCCCTGTCGGGTCGGGGAAATTGGAATGGGGGCGCTTCGAGCAAACCCGTTGCGAGGGGAAAGGGGAGTTGAGCGGGCGGCGTTGCGAGGGGAAGATGAGGGGAGGACGAGGCGGGTGGTTTTTTATTGAGACGGGGAGAGGGAGGAACTTCAAACGACGAAACGTTGACTTCCGCTGTAGTTCCCGCGTTGTACTGCGCTTCGTTGATTTTTTAAACCATTTTTTGCCCATTACAACCACGGGCTTCGTCCGATCGGATTGCCGAGGTGGCGGGCACAACTAGATACCAAATCGGATTTTTGTGCGAAAGAACGAATTTTTTAGACCACGTTAAAGGCACAAAACGGCTCGGACGGTGGACGGCGGACAGACATTGCAAATTTGGAATCTCCAAGTCTTGAAACGTAAAGTATCAAATTTTGAGGGGGGGTTGTAAAAAATTTTTCGTGACCGAAAACATAGGGTTATTATTCAGAATGATGTGCCGTCAAGTTAAGAGTCCATTACCCTCGCGGGGCGGAACCCATGAGCCTTCGTAAATTTCAACAAATAAAATTATACGGGTTAATAAAATAAATAAAATAAATGAAGCTAATTTAATTAAACAAAAAAAAGAATATAACTCTGTTTGACAAGTAGAAGAAATGGCACTAATAATAAAAATATAAAAGAAAGTGAGCAACTGATAATGAAATGAAAACAAACAAACGGCTTAGAAATTAAATGTCTTTTTGGGCCTACTTATTTGGCATGCCAATAAAATAAACACCTCACCGGAGTCGTAGTGTCGGTACCAGACGAAATTGTATAAATTCGGGATGCAGGGAACTGGAGGATTTGTTCCGACGGAATTGTTATAACGCACGAAAGCAGAATAATCGGAAGACAAGCGAAAGATGATATGCTATCGCCCGGTTTCGCGGCAAATAGCTTGGTGGGTTTTGAAGGGCTACCATGGACGACTGAGAGCTCCAAGACGCTCTGCGACGCTAGCGATTTGCTGCCCACCGAACCGCGCATTCGTCCCGATTCGTTAATTTCACGTTACAATGAATAATAAACCAAAAGGGAGACGGTCTTATTTGCACGTTGAGGGACCATCCCAAAACGGTGTTTAGCACGTTGCACCAGGTCGAATTTCCCGCCTCTCTGCGATGGAAGTTCTTCTTCGACATCTTCAGTCATTAAAATACATCTTCCTATCTGCAGAGCACCCTGAGTCTGGAATTTTTGAAAAGTTTCTACACAGCTTTTTTTCTCATATTGGTCGTTGCTGAACCCTCAGACAAGATCGTGTGATCCGCTAACAGAGTTTTATTTGATTTTCATACCGGTTGCGACATGTGGGAGCACAGCATCCACTGAACCTAGACCTGCGGAGCCCATGTGTAACGGTAAAGCAGAGGTATGACGTTAGGGAATCTTGTACTCAAAATGTGCGGTGTTTTGGCTATCATCCGAGCCACGGTTTTGATGGTGTGGGACGGTTTCCCGTTAAAGGCATAATATGGCCTGGACGGCGGCTCTATAATTGCTTAGCTTGGCATTTATTGGGAAATATCCTTTTGAGGTTTTTATTGTTTTTGAGCTAGTTTTGTTTAGCTACGTGTTTAGCAGCCCCCACTTCTACATGAAACACGAAGACTAAGTGTGAAAGGTACCGGGAAAAAAGTGAGGGTTTTCTTCAAAAGTGAGTTTGGCAAACCATTAGATGCAGAGTGAAGAGTACTATCCAATGATATATCTAACCCGGCGTAAAACTCACAAATTAATTGTTTAAAGCGCTTACGATGATCTGTCATGCAGGGGAAGAACCAACAATGTCACGCGGTACACAGAAAGAAACATCTAAGTTAGAGTTATCCACCAGTGACCAAGACGGTTCTTTCCCTGTAAAATGAACGTTGATGCTTGCCGTGCCATTTTCTCGTGACGTTCTTCAGTGCTGCCGTCGCTCTGGGAAGAGCGTAGTTCGCCAGCTCACGCCAGCGGCCTTCGTCGGCCCCGTGTTGAATTCTCAAGGAAACTCGCCGGTTGGTTGCTAAATTTTCCCGGGCAGTACTGAGCCAGATGAGGGTGGGACTTGCTAATCCAGGGTCAGTTTCCGGCAGAGATGAGTGAAGACATCGGGAAAAGACCGCTCTTGGACCTGCCAAAATGTAGGGCAGTATGGGGAGACAAGAATAAAGAGCTGCATGAACCACTAAACGCGGAACCCCCCCTCCCCTCTCAAGTCCTTAACTGCGTTTAAAAAAACAGCCGAAAATTGCTGATTTAATTTTATCCAAGGTTTGATCCGTTTGATCCACTATTTGCTTTAAAAGAGGTTTATGGTACCTGGGATTGCCGTTTAACTGCTGAAATATCCCGTTTAATCACTTATTGATTGAAAAGTTGTTGAAAGTAGCGGTAGACGGAAACCGGATGACAGCGCAAACGAAAATAACCTTGAGAAATCTAGATGTGCAGGACTCGCGGAGAAGCGAACCTCCCCTTTGTGAATTAGCCCGGAGTTATTGGAAACGGAGCGGCGCCCTGAGCTTCACGTTATTGGGCGATGAAAAGAGGAGCAGAGGTTGAGAGAGGGAGAACAGTGGGAAGGGCCTTGGTTTGGAGCAACTGAAGATGTACGGCGGGCGGGAGGATGAAAGCTTCCAAGATTGTTCGTGACGACTTAATTGGTAAGACAGTATCAGCCTCCTCTCCGTCAAACCCTCCTCCTATCAAGTTGCTACTCTTCAGCTCCTTCCATTCCCACTTCGTACACAAAATAGAACCTCAGCCGAACGCGAACGCATCGAACACACGTACACGACCATGAAACACGAATATGACCACGATCATCACGTCCCACATCCAGCAGGTTGGAGTCATACTGCTACCATTTTGGTTTTCTCTCCTGACCCTATTTCGTTTGTATTTGAAACTTAACTCATGTGAGAATAAATTAGAAAAGTTCCAGGCACGCTGTTATACTGAGAGGATTGTCATGGATCGCCGAGGAATCAACCGAACATCAACTGGACACAACGGAAAATGACGTCATGAAGAGTGTACGAACAACGCTATATATAACTTGCGATATTTGGATAGCGGGAATGGGATTCGATTTGAGATAAGAAAGCACTTGATCTTGATGCTTGGGCGATGGCCTTCACTCTTGGTTGCACTAGACGCCTATCACGGTCGTTTGATCTTTCCAACCCTATTCAAGTTTACTCTAGCTATTGAAGATTTTAGACGTGGCACAGAACTTTGGGGGCAGGACGGTAACTCCTTCGTCCCCCAGGATCTACATAGTGAGTCCCTTATCTTCCGCAGGGGTCTCTGCTGCAAATACTTGCGACCCCAAAGACGTTCCCAGCCAGACTCTTCACTTCAACAGATCCTGTTAGAGCACACGCGGTGCGTGCAGACATGCCGCCCTCTTTACAATTTTTCTGGGTTGAATTATGTCCAAGATCGTTTCTCCTGACCTCTTGTGCTCACAGCAAGGGCTCCGTTGCATGTTCTTCTCAACTAGTTACACCCTCTTCCAGCCGTACTTCTCAGTTCATTTGGTTCATGGACACGCTCACTCTTCGGAATAATTTTCATTCATTCCTTTTTGTCTCTTACGCTCAACACAGCGTCCGCTTGCACTTGCAGAACAAAAACAGCAACTAGGAACCAGAGTATACTTGTAGCACACCCTCTGTGGATAACACAAGGTATTTTCTTCACGTTTCTCCAGGCTGAAGCGGCGAGGCGTTGTCAAATTATCGAATCCACCTCTAGAACGTCGAGGATACAGCATAACGCAGTCCGGAAAAATTCAAGTGTATTCTCCAGGAGTCCCATCAACGTGTTTAGGTCCACGTCATTCGATTTTTTTCTCTCCTTGACACACTCTAAACGCTGGGCAGAGAGCTCGAGTAGCATAGTCGGCCCTCGTAAGGCCCTAAGCTCAAACTTTTTCACTTCAGAGTTGAGAACGGACGATACGATATGAGGTTAATAGTCTGGTAGACCTTGGTCTGGACGATGTACGGCAGCATTGCCCTTTTCACTCCTTCATATGTAAGTCAGGTCAAATAACGTCACCAGTAGCAGGGACAGAGCCACCCAAATAATAACAGAATAAGGCGGAAACTATTTTCTGACAATCTCTGAAATTGTGTACTATTAATTCTATCCGCTATCGCGGTGGTGTTTCAATTGGTTTGAGCTGCAGAAGTCGAGCATGGGACGAGGAGAATGACGACAAGAAGAGGATGCTGGCGAGGTGACGGGGAAAAGAGGGATCTTCAGAGGGAAATATCTCCATTAATATGCAGGCTGGGATTTCCTTCGTTGACACTTCTTCCCCAGCAAACTGAGGTTTTATCGTCCGTGCAAGGATTACCACCCCCTCTTCACCCCCGCCGCCGTAAATACTTTAAGCCCCTTAATTAGCATTTCTTTGCCGGCGGTAGCTTCTTTCAAACCCGAGCAGGAAATATTATAAGGAAGAAATATTCGGGGTAAAACCCTCTTAGGGGTCCCAGACGTAATATAATTGCTCCCAAATGTCGGAACAACTGAGGAGAAATGTATGAAATAAAAAGAAGGGCTTTCCCTCTTGGGTTTGTTTTCTTTTCCGTCCTCCTTTTTTATTTCTTCGGATTCCGCCACGTGGAAAATTCCGACTCGACGAAGCGACTTGAAGCCGCTTCAGGACTTTCTGTTCCCACTCCATTAAAAGGAAGAAGGACTCTTTCATTCCGACTACATCCCAGTACGCGCTGTTGAGATCGTTCTAGCGCTCGCTCAAAATTATTGTCCATTATCAATTGATGTAGTGCAGACCGGTACAAGTCCATAGTGACAACACCTGAATAAAACACTCCGTAGAAAGGGATCAATAAACGACAAGAGCCAGAGGAGAGAAGTATCAAGAATGGGCAGTGCTGAGGGAGGCAGCAGGACGTCGAACACGCGAGGGTGGAATGATATTTGTGCCGCATTTGGTTATTGCCGAAATGGGTTGTTTTCGATAAGTTGACTAACTTGGGACACGCATATCACGCCAATGGTGGCCACAATTCACTGTCAATACTCACTCCTAACTTCTGATTTCACTGTGACCACCATTCTATCACCTGAAAACTCCTCTATTATATTATTAATTATTATCTGTTTATAACATGTTACATTTCAAAAGTCGTGGGTACCAATGGGTAGTTTATGCGGACATTCGGAGAAAAACTGTTCGTGGATTTTAAGGATCAGAACAGGAACAATTTTGCTCATGCGCTTATTTTGGCGTCCCACGGTAAACTCAAAACTAAATATCAAAGTTGAGCCAGTTTTCTCTCGATCACACAAACCGTCCTCTCATAGTAGCTCCTAACATTAAGTTGGAGGGTTTATCAAGTTGAGATCAACAGAAGAAACAATCATTGGGTTGGTGACTGGTCACAAGGTTCACCCACAAAAATGCTGCGGTAACGTATGTTGAACTCATAGGGTGCCTCCAACCAGTCAATACCAAAATACTCCATAAATGGTAGACGTTGTAGAACTATGACTTCCAGGTATGACTCTGGTAGACCTTGTAGAACTATGACTTCCAGGTATGAGTCTGATAGACCTTGTAGAACTATGACTTCCAGGTATGCCTCTGGTAGACCTTGTAGAACTATGACTTCCAGGTATGCTGCTGGTAGATGTTGTAGAACTACAACTTCCAGATATGCCGCTGGTAGACGTTGTAGAACTATGACTTCCAGGTATGACTCTGGTAGACCTTGTAGAACTATGACTTCCAGGTATAACTCTGATAGACCTTGTAGAACTATGACTTCCAGGTATGACGCTGGTAGATGTTGTAGAACTACAACTTCCAGGTATGCCGCTGGTAGACCATGTAGAACTATGACTTCCAGGTATGCCGCTGGTAGACCTTGTAGAACTATGACTTCCAGGTATGCTGCTGGTAGATCATGTAGAACTACAACTTCCAGATATGCCGCTGGTAGACGTTGTAGAACTATGACTTCCAGGTATGACTCTGGTAGACCTTGTAGAACTATGACTTCCAGGTATGACTCTGATAGACCTTGTAGAACTATGACTTCCAGGTATGACGTTGGTAGATGTTGTAGAACTATGACTTTCAGGTATGCCTCTGGTAGATCATGTAGAACTATGACTTCCAGGTATGACTCTGGTAGACGTTGTAGAACTATGACTTCCAGATATGCGGCTGGTAGATGTTGTAGAACTATGACTTCCAGGTATGACTCTGGTAGACGTTGTAGAACTATGACTTCCAGGTATGACTCTGATAGACCTTGTAGAACTATGACTTCCAGGTATGACGCTGATAGACCTTGTAGAACTACAACTTCCAGATATGCCGCTGGTAGACGTTGTAGAACTATGACTTCCAGGTATGACTCTGGTAGACGTTGTAGAACTATGACTTCCAGGTATGACTCTGATAGACCTTGTAGAACTATGACTTCCAGGTATGACGTTGGTAGATGTTGTAGAACTATGACTTTCAGTTATGACTCTGGTAGACGTTGTAGAACTATGACTTCCAGGTATGACTCTGGTAGACGTTGTAGAACTATGACTTCCAGGTATGACTCTGGTAGATGTTGTAGAACTATGACTTCCAGATATGCCGCTGGTGGACCTTGTAGAACTATGACTTCCAGGTATGACGCTGATAGACCTTGTAGAACTACAACTTCCAGATATGCCGCTGGTAGACGTTGTAGAACTATGACTTCCAGGTATGACTCTGGTAGACGTTGTAGAACTATGACTTCCAGGTATGACTCTGGTAGATGTTGTAGAACTATGACTTCCAGATATGCCGCTGGTGGACCTTGTAGAACTATGACTTCCAGGTATGACGCTGATAGACCTTGTAGAACTACAACTTCCAGATATGCCGCTGGTAGACGTTGTAGAACTATGACTTCCAGGTATGACTCTGGTAGACGTTGTAGAACTATGACTTCCAGGTATGACTCTGATAGACCTTGTAGAACTATGACTTCCAGGTATGACGTTGGTAGATGTTGTAGAACTATGACTTTCAGGTATGCCTCTGGTAGACGTTGTAGAACTATGACTTCCAGGTATGACTCTGGTAGATGTTGTAGAACTATGACTTCCAGATATGCCGCTGGTGGACCTTGTAGAACTATGACTTCCAGGTATGACGCTGATAGACCTTGTAGAACTACAACTTCCTGATATGCCGCTGGTAGACGTTGTAGAACTATGACTTCCAAGTATGGCTCTGGTAGACGTTGTTTTACAGCGACTTTCGGGATACTGCGGCCCAACGAGAATGCTGAATTACGATTTTCATTACAATAATTCAGGGAATGGCAATGAATACAATAAACCGTTCCTGAGCAATGACTGTAAGTTTAAATGCCTTTGAAATTAGAGCCAAATTACACCAAAAAATGTGTTTAACTTTTTTTCTTCCTTCCTTTTTTTAATGGCCGCAACAATTTAAACTAATTATCACATTTTGTTTCATTTAAACAAACTAGTGCACTGTCTCTTGGAAACATGTTTCTGTAGAGGTGAACTGGATTAAATTACATTGTGTACCTTCCAGATTATCGAATTTACAGCGATCACTAGAATCAACGACACACAACTCCCATAAGTTCTGTAGTTGTCAACACACTGGATGAATTTGGATAGAGGGTGTAGTAGGGAATTCAAAATCGTTACAAAAGTAGCTTTTATAATTTATAGGATTAAATTTGTATCTTTTTAGATTTACCTATAGCAGCCGGCAAGTGATTGACATTTTAAGGATTTTTCAATACATTGTACGTTCATAAAGTCTTGAGTAATGTCACCGTTTTGTGAGGGGGGGGGAGGGGGGGCTTTATTTCAAAGTAGTTTTTCATTATAAATACAATATCCCGTGATTCAAAACTGTTCAAAGCATAGAAGATGCTTTAGTCTTTACCTGACTGCCAAAAAGCGTCACACTAGGAAGGAATGAAAGAAAATTCACGAGGTAAGTGTATAAGAAAATCGGCCCTTCTGGCCTTGCTTCTGCCTTGTCCACCCCCACCCAATCGCCAAGATCCCATCTACCATTCCTACTCGCACCCACCCTTTCAGGAGGCCTTGTTATAAGTAGTGAGTTATCGTGCAGGAACGAGATAGGGTAATATCTTCCGATATCCAGACCTCACACTTACCTTCAGTTGGGACCTTGTGCCAGAAAAGTTCTTTAGGTCCATGTCTTCAAGTTATAGTTGTAGGCTTCGAGCATCAGTACACACGACTATTTTCCAAAATATTGAAATATTTCCAAAAAGTAGATAGTTAGTTTATTGATATTATTTAAGCTCTACTTGAGGAAGGTGCTCATTTGCTAAAGTTGAAGTTCCCTTGGTGTTTCAACATTATGTGTCAGTTTTCAAAAGTCTTGCAGCTTCATTTTTCGAAGGAATTATTCCCGCGTATGAAATAAATTGATCTAGTCATCACCTTTTGGTTGTCCCCCTCCTGTCACTGCTGCCTAAGAGTCACGTGTCTGCAAGTAAACCCCCCGCTCAAGGCTTGTACATCAGCTCGACAGTCGTCAAAGTCGTCGAGAGTTGGTCGTTGAACAGTCCGATAGGCTTTTCAGGATGAACTGCTCGTTGAAATTAATACAGCCCGGTGCTCGATCAACTCAAAGCGGTGGCATTAATAATTCGATAGGAATAGGCTCCAAGATAACCGCCCCTCAGACAACTATGGCCTTCTGCCCATCCATTCCGACCTAAACTCGATTCGTAATCCCGATTTACGACCATAACTTTGAAGTAGCCATCAGTATAAATTTTTCCCTTTGTCCTGCAGTTCAAGTAATTCCTAGTTCTCCTGAGAAGTTGGCAGGAGACGGCGGGGCGAAGGTGGTTTTGCTTTCAGGGCCGGGGGAGAGGGGCTAATTAATTAATAAACTTAGTTGTTTGGAGTTGAGGATTGTTAGAGGGTTCCAAGGTTCAGCCAAGAACCCCCTCGCCAGCTCCTGTCCTGAACCCCTCGATGCTTCCCTCAATCAGAAACTACTTCCTCTGACTTCGCATTATCCCCCCACCCACTCACCCCCCACCGCTCTCATCTTGCACTTTGAAAACGCAAAGTCGCTCCCATTAACTGAGCCCCGCGGCAAATCACCCTCTCAATCTTCCAATCTCAAGAATGCGAGTAATCACCTTCAATTAATGTACAAATTGTCGGTTACTCTATTTCCCTCGCGATCCCGTACAGCTCTCGAAGATTTGGGCTCAATCCTTTACATTTCAACTGCAGCCAGAGAAGAAGGTTTGAGACGACGTCTGTTTTGAAGCTTGATCGTTGGGAAGACCCTAAAATCTATATGTACTTGGTGTAACTACAAGATGGGCATATTGCAGTAAGATCGTAATTTCAGATACAAATCAGCTCAGCTCAAATATGTCAGAAATAGTCCAGCGTGCTCTCATTCAGACGTCTTCCTGTACGGATCTGTTCCTATTTTGTCTTTGGTACATCCGTAAACGTTTCTAACTTGTTTAAACGAAAAGAAATCCCTTCAAATAATTTAGCTTGTACGTAAACTTCGTTCTCGGGGAGCGTTTACTGTGGAACAATTGCCTAAAATGTGTGCAACGTTTTAAGGCACATTTCGGGCATTATGTCCGTCCAACAGATAGCTAGAAGAACATTTATGAAAGTCTTTGAAACTTACCACACTAAATAAATATTTGCAACGAGTGATCCTAAAAAAAAATTAGTGGAGAACTTGCTCGTCAATTACATGAAACCGAATGTTGATAAAATTGAACGAAATAGCGTTAATATTAACACAAAGTACGCTTAATCGTAGTCAAGAGAAACCTAAGTTATTTTGAAACAAAACTCTCGTGTCTTGAAATCAGATAGCAAAAGGGCGCTGGCGCTGGCCAACCACTAAGAGCCGTTTTCACCAACTGTGTAAATCCTGTTTCGACTCGGTTAACACTCCCTAACCGCTCCACTTCGGAAAAACGGGGTTAAGCTTTAGTTAAGCTCTAACCCTCATGAAGCGTTAACCAATTGAGCAGTTATTTTTCTTTATCATATCGTCATATCTGTTCTCCATTACGTGCTCCGGCGATTATTTTCTTCTATTAATATCCCCATTATTATTGTGAATAATTTAAACGTGTTTTGAATTGTAATTATAATAAACAAAGACACTGTTCACGCGTGTGCAGTTTTGCAGTTGCTTTTCGACTACGACAATAATCTATTACATTAAAGGTTATCTTCATCTCACCCGGCGCGCCAGATGGATACGAGTGTGTTCCGAGTCCAAACAGGAGTACCGCAAGGTAGCATGAGGGGACCATTTTTTATATGTTCTAATGTTACGATATGCCATTTCCTAATAATCCAGCATATTCTGGATTATTCGCAGATGATTTAGTCTCTTTAGTGAGTGATCCTAAGACGCAGACTACAAATCAATGCCTAGAAGTCGTGTACCGTCACCTTCACGTATAAGAATAATTACGTATGTTGGAGTTGGGTCTGATCATGCAGGGGAGGAGGAGTTCTTGCCACTTGATCCTTGACAAGGTGAAGGTGGGGGGGCCTGAACTGCATGTGGTAGACTCAATGCCAGCGAGGTTCAACTTCGCACTACCCTTTCGGATACTCATTCATGAGCTATCCAGGTGGGTAGGGGGAGCTCCCGCTTTCGAAGCTGGGGCCGTGGTATACTACACTGATGGCTCGGTGCAGGGTGGCCTTGCAGGGGCAGGCATCTTTGGGCCGAGGATTAGAGCAGCGATCCCATTGGGATCGCTGGCCACAGTGTTCCAGGCAGAGGTGGCTGCGGTGACAGTCTGTGTGCAGCGGCTGCTGCAGAGGGGACTGAAGCGGCAGAGAATCTACATCATGGGGGACAGTCAGGCCAGTCTCAAGGCCTTAGCCTCATACTGTCTTACATCGCGGCAGGTGTGGGAGTGTCTGACTGGACTGAAGGTCCTGGCCGAGGACAACAGTGTAACACTGTGGTGGGTGCCAGGGCATCAGGGTATAGAGGGAAATGAACGGGCTGGTAGGTTGGCTAAGAAGGGATCAGAGCAGATCCCTATTGGCCCTGAGCCCTTTGTTGGGACTACCAGGAGCCACCTACGTAGAGAGGTTGGCAAATGGGAGGGCAGGTGCAGGGCTGCTCATTGGCAGGGGCTGCCCGGCCTTAGACAGTCAAAACTCTTCATTCCGCTCTCCAGAGAGAGGTCCAAGGAGGTGCTTGCACTGGGGAGGAAGGATATGAGGATCATATGTGGCCTGTTCACAGGTCACTGTCCGCTGAGGTACCACCTTGCAAATATTGGCAAGTGCGAGGTACAGGTATGCAGGTTCTGCGAGGTAGGGCTAGAGACGGCAGAGCACGTGCTGTGCGTATGCGATGGACTCGCGGCATCGCGCCGTTGTGTGTTTGGGAGGCCCTTTCTTCAGCCCGAAGAGGTGGCAAATGCAGAACTTGCGGATATCCTCCGCTTTGTGCGAGGGTGGTGGGGGCGCATAGGTGACGTCACACCAAGTGAGACCAGTGCCGTGGGCCTGGGGGTGGTGCAGGTGGGCCATGATCTGAGTATCATGGACGCCCTTACAATAGGCCCGTTTGTGGCTGCAGTGAGGGTATTGCCTGCATCCACTGTTTCAAAAAAAAAAAAAAAAAAATTACTCGGATGATTTACGAAGGAGAAGCCATTCCAACCTTGGAGTCGCACAAATATCTCGGTGTGATACTTGACAAACGCCTTACATATCCCCATCTGAAAATTAAGCTGATGGCCAGGACAGCGCAGCTAAAGTACTTTCTCAATAATCCGTCCCTGTCACTTGACAATAAAATGTTAATTTATAAAGTTATTATCCGACCCATTTGGTTGTACGCACTGCCAGTCTATGTAACGTGTTCCGACAATTGGAACAGCGCCAGAACCGTACATTACAGCGTAAAGTTCTCAATACACCCCCATATGTTCGAAACCACACAGTCTACAAGGATTTCGGTCTGAGCACCCCCTCAGAAACCCTCCGGGAAAATATAAGTGATTTCTTCACGTCGAATGTTAACCATAGCAATCCCGCTGCAAGCGATGGCTTCAACCCTCCACTCAATAGGAGGCTACGTACTCCCAGACATACTCAGGACTTCTAAGGATAAGTAACAGTTTTAATAAAATGTAAAGAAAAGAAAGAAGAGTATTCCGACGACTTTGAGATTTATGTAACGCGATGTAAAGTGTTTTGTTCGTCGAGAAAAAAAATTGTTGTTCCTGTAAAATGCATCGGTTGAGCAGTTTTATAAAAATTTCTAGACGTCATATCGCCGCCGTGTTAGGAACTTCGCTCGCAAATGGCTCCACAGGATGAATTTAAAAGCGGACTTGACCAACTTCAACTCAGACGGGCTTATTGCCAAAGTCAAGTCCTCAGCAGCTTTCTGATCTTCGTTCGTCCAAACTTTAGCTTTACCACGTTCCTCCGGCTTCCTGTTGTCACCGTTGGCATATCCCCGTCCTTCAAACTTGATCGGTATCGCTTCCACATCCATGCTCCATGTGTCGTCATTGGACCGGCCAAGCGAATCAATTTTGATTGAGAGAGAGCGAGAGAGAATTATTGAATAATAGATCCCAACTGTTGGCTAGGCCTGTGGTGTTGAGAACGAGTTGTTACACAAACGATACTGAAACAATTAAAAGAAAAAAATAAGTATGTACAGTTCACGGATACAAAATAAAAACAGGAAGGACGCAATTGGCTAGTGGAAAAGACAATCTTACTAATAGCCTAATTTCTGTAGAAAAAAAACCCTGAAAATTATTACACAATGGTTTATTATATACAGCTTGACCTAGTATCAGTGCTCCCCCATCCCATTCGATTCAGCATCAAATACTAGTAAACCATACGAAACATGACCTGGCTACAATGGAACTACGGAAACTAAATATTCCACCGGCACCAGGCGCCCGTAAATGGGGGCTTCCAGCGAACCCATTGCGAGTCGAGCGGGTGGCATTGCGAAGCGAGCGGGCGGGTGGTTTTAATGAGACGGGAGGAAGGGAGGGAGTACTAACGACGAAACGTTGACTTCCGCTGTAGTTCCCGCGTTATACTGCGTTTCGTTAATTTGTTTAACCATTTTTTGCCCCTAACAACCATGGGCTTCGTCCGACCAAAAACGGTATGTTGGCAGTGTGGTATAACTGAAACTAAAACTGTAAAACACAGTTACAGTTCCCCAGTTTCAGCTTCAGTTTCACAGTTTCCACTTCAGCTTCTTAGTTACAGTTCCCTAGTTTCAGTTTTAGTTTCACAGTTTCACCTTCAGTTTCACAGTTTCAACTTCAGGTTCTCAGTGACAGTTTCCCAGTTTCAGTTCCAGTTTCACAGTTTCAGTTTCTTAGTTCCAGTTTCCAGATTGTAGTTTCAGCTTCACTTTCAATTTTAGTTTCACAGATGCGTGTCACTGAATTTGATTAATCTAGGTGTCTTCTAGCATTTTACGACCCCAGCAATTGTTTCTGTATCCATCCATTGAGTAGGAAGATAAGCCATAGCATCCGGGAAAACGAAATTTGCCAAACTTAAATTATCATCTTTCCGATTGTCTCGAAAAACTTACTGGGTACTCTCAGCTAACTAGTGCCTACTTTTTGTTCGGCATAAATGTAAATTATGTGTGGAGACTACGAATAAGACTTTTTTAAATAACTTTTATTTACACAAGGGCAAACTACAACTGTGCAAGGCAGGGGCTAGAGATAATCTGAGGAGCTCTGCTCTGCTCGTCTTATTTATAATGTCTTCCTGACGACTCGGTGGGGAAGGAGAACAGGTAACACGATAGGCTGCTGCGTTCGTAGGCAGCTTTAGGTGTTTAAATCTCAGTTATCAAAGCATTAACAACTATTAAGTAAACGTTTCAGGTTCACTTAACTTGTATATGTACAGCTGGCGGATCGTCGATTTTACGGGGGTTATTGTTTGATGTGCGCTAGGTATTTAACTACGAGGACTGCCATGATAACGTAGCTCGTGTGGTAGGTCCGCTGATGTGCTTCCCCTACACGGACGAAAGTAACTAAAATTTCAGGACTAACGTTGATCGGCTACCCTACCTAGTTCGAACACATACAAAATCGCGAAATGAAGTTGAATTATAAAGATTGGAGCACAACAATAATCAGCCGTTCGCAGTGAAAATAATGTTTCTGATGCCATCGTTAAAGTCGAAAGTGACAGAAATACTACTCTACCTAATAATATAATTCTTATTTTTATTCGCGGATCCGAAATAAATTCGAAATCCAACTAATAAATGCCTGGTGACTCCTTAAAAACTAAACCAGAGTATACCGTTCACAACCCCTACCTCATTTTGAGTATAGCTCAACCACCACATGTTTATCTAATGTACTCTGTGGGCCCCGATAATTTGCTGGGCAACGACACGAGGCCCAACGGAAACCAGATGAGGGTCGTACGAGGTGAAATGTTTTCCGGCCCGTGAAGAACCGCAGTGCCGTTATTTATCGACAGTTGGCCGCTATATTTTTACCACCAGCGAATAGGTAGTCGAAGGAGAATAGGATTTCGAAAAAATAACTCACTTCGGCGTTGATTCAAAAGTAAACTATAGGAGCCCGAGCCCTTCTCTCAAAACACAGTCCACCACCTTCGTTCCGCCTCTGAAAAGGAGGACCAATAAAAGTACTATTACCATATTTCGGCAGTTAATAAAAGCGGTAAGAGTTGCACAATAGAAGCGAAGACGCTGGGTGATCCTCCCTCATTCCTAGTCCTCCTTCCAAAACCCTAATAAATATTTCAACGGCATTCACCATTGAGATCTCTGCCCCGAGTCTGGTGCTCGTAACTGTTTTCCTTGTTCGTCTTGGGAAGAAAAACAAGGTGAAAAAAGAAGGGTGGAAAATGCTCCGGGGCCCAGGGCCAATATTGATGCCGACTTCGGCCTGTTGTTGGCGAACTGCGGAATATGGACGGAGAATCATCTCGTTCAAATGTAGGATGAGTCAATAACAAAATACGATGCTTTATTGCAGTCTTTAAAGAGACTCTCGTGTTTAACTTGCGATTGCTTGCATGTACTTGGAAGGCAATGATGTCATTCCATATAAACTCAACAGAGAACCAAAATTGAATAGAAGGACTTTGTTAATTTCGGAAGAAGCTACTCCATTTCTTTAAATTAGCATTGCCACGGCCAGCTGGAACACCTACGCTTACCTAACCTGATAGCTCCAACAGGAAGGTTCCAGAACTCATTTAGCAAAACGCGTTCGGAACTCACGTGCTTTGACGGTCTAAACGATGTGACATAGCGTGTTATGTACTGAAACCAAGTGCTATGAACTTGTATTCATCCTAATATGTGCTGGAAGGATGATGGTGCTCACAGTGAGTCAGTCGCCCATTTGCCATCTCTCTTGCAGCGGACCTGTTGGGAAACCCAACCCCCTATCCGAGTGAGGAACAGGAAGGAGGCCTGGTCGGAGAGATCGAACTGTTTGGTCCTATACCCGCCTCATGTGGACAGTCTCAGAACTATAACAGGAGCTGCTCGCAATCCAGCGCTTGAGTAAACACTTAAAACACTAGGTCTGAACGCTTCCACCACGATAATGTACAAAAAGCAGGAAGGAGCAGCTAAGCAACTGTGGGTGACTTGGTGTGTTTGCAAACATCTTTACGAGCCTTCCCATCAGCAGAACGATGCACTTTTCTACAGCCTGGTACGTGTAACCGTAAGCCGTAACACTCCTCCACAAGGTGAATGTGCCAGCGCAACTATCTAATCTGCACGTATGTGGGATGTCGAGATTCTACGTACATCTCAACACTATTATCTTCTTTAAGTACCTTCTCTAGCATGGTATTTACCGAAAGTACGCTCGCGTAACGCTCATCACTAGTCCCGTTCAACCTGTTTAAATGATTAACACCCGTATCTGATTACACGAACAAGGTTCTACGAACGAATGAAATCTTATCAAGCCAAAAATGTTGTGTGCTACAGCAACGGGCTGGAATGAGCGTGTAGGACCGCCTGAACTTACAGAAATTACTTGGAAATGCCTGGACGATCTTATACTGCCTGATATGAGTGGGAAAAAGGTTGAGTAAAATATCGTTAGATAATGGAGATAATCCAAAACCCGTCTTAAAGCAACTCCTCGAGGGTTCTGCATTTTGACGTTTTTGTATATATTTGTATTCACTCCTCATTATGCCTCGATAACTTTCGAAAGGGGCGAGCTGGGTTACGTGGTTCAAATTACGTCATATATCGTATCACAATCTTGGAAACGTACACAAATATTGAGTGAGGAGTTTTTTAACGAATTTGTATTACCTTTCGTTCAACGAACTAGAAAGAAAAGTTATATAATCGAATAACAACAAATGAAATTCTTTGTACTGACACCTGCATACATAAACCGTTTTCTCACTTTTGGCTTATTATTCATTCTATCGTTGGCCTATTCGACAATCCATGGTTGTCACGGGAAAAAACAAGTTAAAAAAATATGCCAAAAACGGAATGTTGGCAGTTTTATACTTAATCATGTCAAGTTTGGTATAACTGAAACTAAAACTGTAAAACTGCTACTGAAACTGTGAAACTGAAACACACTTTCAACTTCAGGTTCTCAGTTACAGTTTCCCAGTTTTAGTTCCAGTTTCAGTTTCACAGTTTCAGTTTCCTGGTTTCAGCTTCAGTTTCAGTAGCACAGTTACAGTTTCCCGGTTTCAGTTTCACAGTTTCAGTTTTGGCTTCATAATTTCAATTTCTGGTTCTCAGTTACACTTACAATTTCATGGTTTCAGCTTGAGTTTCATCATCACAGTTTCAGTTTCCTGGTTTCAGCTTTAGTTTCAGTATCATAGTTACAGTTTCCCAGTTTCAGTTTTAGTTTCACAGTTTCAACTTCCGGTTTTCAGTTACAGTTTTCCAGTTTCACAGTTTCAGTTTCTCAAATTCAGTTTCACAGTTTCAGTTTCAGTCTCAGTTTTAGTTTCACAGTTTCAATTTCAGGTTCTCCGTTACAGTTCCAGTCTCCCAGTTTCAGCTTGAGTTTCAATATCACAGTTTCAGTTTACAGTTTCAACTTCAGGTTCTCAGTAACAGTTCCCCAGTTTCAGTGTCACAGATTCAGTTTTTCACTTTAAGTTTCCCAGTTTCAGCTTCAGTTTCACAGTTTCACAGTTTCAGTTTTAGTTTCGCCGTTTCAACTTCAGGTTCTCAGTGACCGTTTCCCAGTTTCACTTTCAGTGTCACAAATTCAGTTTTTCTGTTTCAGTTTCACAATTTCAGTTTCCCAGTTTCAGTTTCAGTCTCAGTTTTAGTTTCACAGTTTCAATTTCAGGTACTCCGTTACAGTTCCAGTCTCCCAGTTTCAGCTTGAGTTTCAATATCACAGTTTCAGTTTACAGTTTCAACTTCAGGTTCTCAGTTACAGTTTCCCAGTTTCAGTGTCACAGATTCAGTTTTTCAGTTTAAGTTTCCCAGTTTCAGCTTGTTTCAAAGTTTCAGTTATAGCTTCACAATTTCAATCTCAGGTTCTCAGTTACACTTACAATTTCACGGTTTCAGTTCGAGTTTCATTATCACAGTTTCAGTATCATGGTTACAGTTTCACAGTTTCAGCTTCAGTTTCCTGGTTCCAGCTTTGGTTTCAGTATCATGGTTACAGTTTCCCAGTTTCAGCTTCAGTTCCACAGTTTCAGTTTCACTTACTGTTTTAGTTTCACTTTCAATTTTAGTTTCACAGATGCGTGTCAACAACTGTGTTTTTCTTACGTTTTTTAAATACACTGAGTAACCACATGACTGAATTTGATTAATCTAGGTGTCCTCTAGCGTTTTATACCAACGTTTTGACCCCACCAATTGTTTCTGTATCCATCCATTGAGTGGGGTGATAAGCCATAGCATCTGGGAAAACGAAATTTGCCGAACGTAAAATATCATCTTTCCGATTTTCTCGAAAAACTTACTGGGTACTCTCAGCTAACTAGTACCTACATTCTGTTCCTCACAACGTTTCCGTAGAAAAGCATTCATCTAATTTACTGCGATGGCCGAAAGTTGTGTGTCACTGTAAAATTTAAATTCAATTTATTAAATTTAAACATCATAATGAGGCTTACCAGTCTAGTTATTAGATCATCTATGCGTTGTACTCGTTATGGGGCTGATCATGCGACAATCCCTGGAAAATTCGCTCATCGGGAGGACTGCGAGCCCGAAACTCGTTTATATTTGGTTTCTTACAAACGCCTAAATCAACTTATCTATTTACTATTTTTTGAAACGCTGGGATATTCCATTCTCCCTAACGCGCCGTTTTGTTAGTTCGAACAGCTGTCAGGATGAGCTCGAAGGAGCGAAGCGCCTCGCACTAGCGCTGAAGGGGTAAGTTGGTTCTTGACCTCACAGACTGCGCTGTGCACGAATAAACGCAGCTCTCACCGCGCATTAACGTAACTTCAGGACAATATTTTCACTCGGAATCAGTGATGAAAGCTAACCCTCCTTATATTTGTGGATAAATAAATTTTAGTTTTAAAGTCATTCGTTAGCTTTCTTATATTTAAAAAAAACATGGATTTGAACAGCAGAAATTAAAATTTGTAAAATGTACAAAAATTGTTTTGTGTGTAGCAACCCCGTAAATCCGTCGATTGGCCAGATGGTAGTCCAACCAAGTACCAATACGATGAGCCTTTAATGACGCCAAGATATACAGTGACTACCGTAATTTCAATCACTGCCCTTGCACGTTTCTAAAGGTTTTTACCCGATCACTCTGGAAAAGTGATGACTATCGTTCTAAAAAAAACCGTGTGTGCGGCCGCATCAATCCTCTGTGTTTGTCCAATAATGGCCAGGGCGAAAGTACGAGCAGCACAATAAATTACGGGACTGTAAGTTCTACCGCTTTTTGCCTCCGTGGGGGTGGTTTTTTACCTAGTTCAGATGGACGGAGCGAAAAATACATTGAGTAGTAAAAGTCGTGAAAACCAGTGAATTTATGTTGAGCTGAGGAATGTTGTGTGATGCGGCGCACCTTTTATTTACAATTCCAAACCGTTTCAGATGAATTTTCTTTTTATTTACTCGTCATACCTGCAAGTTTTAGTTAACTCGTCATCCTTCAATTATCCGTGTTTCGCGTAGTACGACTAATTATGAACTTCATTTCGCAACTATTTTTACTCTGTTCACTTTGTGTTTCGTTTACATTCCCTTTCTATTTGTACGCGACGCGTCAAACAGTCAACTATCGGCATTTCCGCTTTCACGTTTGCCAGTTGTGGGCTAACATGTAATTAGTTATACGTAGGTCTTAGCTATTACCCTCGATCCCCCTACTATTTTTCACTTAATAACGCTGCTGTTTTTTTTTTCAACTCTCAACAATTATTACCCGATTTTACTTTCCGCTACCTGAAGGGAAGGAAAGTATAGTAATCGGCCCAAAAAAAAAAAATTTGGGTTTTCTTCAGATCTTTACGTTTCAGACCCTACTGAGTCTAAAAAACCTAATTTCGGCGCGTGGTCCGTGTGTGTGTGTGTCTGTAGTTCGATTTGCGGGAGAACGGCTGATCCGATTGAGCTGGTTCATTTTTTGTTTTGTTCGTTATTTTCTGTAGACACCAAAATAAGGTAATGGACGATTTCGAACGGTGGAAGGGGGGGGGGACGAAAATGTACCAAAAACCTTTGTTTTTCGCATTTTTCTCGAAAACAGCTCGAACGATTTTGATTAAACTTTCAAATTATCTTCTCCTAATCAATACCTAACTTTTCTTCTCTATACATATCTCCATGAAAATACGGTGAACGGAGATATGGGCCCCTGAAGCAAAAATAGGTTTTTTACGCTTTTTGGCCAAACGGCTTCAGCGATTTTCACCAAACTCACAGGATGTTTTCAAATAGTCAATACCTACATATTCTTTTCAATAAATGTTCCTGTGACGGTCCATTGAACAGAGTAAAATAATGTTTTTTCGAACATTTCCGTAAATTCCAGGGTAACTTCTTCACCAGATGTGATAAATCCTACGGAGTGTCTTTTAGTCACCCATACCCACATTTCGTTCTCTATAATTATTTCTGTATATATATGTTGAACGAAGACATAAGCCAACTTACCTCAGAGAAGGAGATTTGTCGAATATTAATTTATCGGTATTCCGATTTTCTCAAAAACGGCTCTAACGATTTCGATCAAACTTACGGAGTACTCTCAGCGAACTTAAAGGGGTGGCGGAAAGCTGTGTGTTGCTACGCACCAGATATTTTCTATTACGTTCGCTCAATCCCTTAGCTTTTAACGAGTCGAAAATTTTACCTTACTTCCACTGGAATTTGTTACTCCAATTTTTGAACAATGAATTGTTCACGTTCCCATTTTTACTTTCCTTGGCTCTACGAAGTAGAAAGGAAAGTTATGTAATCGGCTGAAAAAAAATTTTTAAGTTTTCTTCAGATCTTTACGTTTCAGACCCTCCTGAGTCCGAAAAACACTATTTGGGAAAATGGTCTGTGTGTCTGTGAACGACTTTTAGAGAAAACCACTGTACCAAATCAGCTCAAACTTGATATCTCGCCCGGAAGTCACTATGGGACGCCAAAATTAGGGTATGAACAAAATTCACCGAAATTTAACTATAGTTATCATAGTGATCAAAACACCAAATATTTTTTTTCTCAAAAATAGCTCTAACGATTTTGATTAAATTTTTTATATTGGTAGCTCCAAATATGGCAACTACACCATAAAATTCCCATCTATGGGAAAATGACGAGAGCAGCACAATAAATTACACAAAACGTTAGACGAAATCGGTTTTAGCGCGGTTTTTAGAGAAAACAACCGTACCAAATCAACTGAAACTTGATGTCTAGCCTACAGGTTACCATGGGACGCCAATATAAGAATATGGGAAAAATCTACCGAAAGTTAGCTATAGTCATCATAGTCACTTTTTCTCTCAAAAACGGCTCTAACGGTTTCGATTACATTTTTTATATAGATAGCTATCAATGAGACAATTATACCATAAAATTCCCATTCGTGGGAAAATGTCAAGAGCAGCACAATAAATTATCACAATTTCGACGATATGCCTTTTTAGCGCAGTTTTTTTCTTATAAACTCCGCTTGAATTTTTGTAGAATGTTAAAATAAATTAGTATTGTAGTCCAATCCAATACCTAAAGGGTGAGTGTTTAAAAACGCTCATGAGATACATGGGGCTCAATCCAGGAATTCCAGAATTTCAACTTTTGCCGTTTCGCCTACTACCAGTTCTAAAAGTGTTTACCCAATAACTCTGCAAAAGTAATTACTATCCTTCTTCAAAAATTTGTGTTTACAGCCTCATTAATTACCTGTGTACCAATTGCTCAATAATGGTCCTGCAATGAGTACGAGCAGCACAATAAATTCCGGAACTGTAAGCGCTACCGCTTCCTGCTGCTGTAAAGTGTTGTTTGACGAAGTTCAAATTAAATGAGTGGTAAGTGAATTGATTAAATAGAATTAGCCATGTACAAAGTGATTTGTTGTAGAGCTAAGGAAAGTTGTGTGTTGCAACGCACCAGATATTTAACATGATTTACGAGAAGAACTTTTATATTGTGATTTTCAACAATCCGTTCTTCAATTGTTTTACTTTTTCTTTTTTTTAAAGATAACTTTATTGGCAAAAGAGAATTGCAACAGCAATATTCCTTATTGCGGGGAAAAGAATGAATCGCACACACGGAATAATTCCGTTAAGCTGGTTTGACACTGAGGTACTGGTGGATTGGTCTTTTCTGGAGGGATGAACTGCGAAACGTGCCGAGGACGTTTGAGACGTGAAATGAAGAACAAGAACAAATCCTTCGGCGGCAAGTGGGGTTAGGTGGCTTGAAGGCGTCGCACGTAAGTCGCTTTATACAGGTCACTGTCCACTAAGGTACCACCTGGCCATCATTAGCAAGACAGAAGTACAGAATTGCAGGTTCAGCGAGGTGGAGCTGGAGTGGGCGGAACATGTACTGAGTACGTGTGGGAGGCTGGCTGCAGCACGGAGTAGGTTGGTTCTCAGAGTGCTTGGGGTTCGTCAGCTGCAGGTACTAGTCTTTATATACGAGTGGAGGAGCATGAACGATGTTACGTTGCAGTAGTCTATTTTGTTGGCTTTCTAGTCGATTAAATTGCGAGTTGGAGCCCGCGCCTCGTACAGGTAGAGCGTACGCCCGAATTGGATGGATCAGATATTTGTACGAGGGTTTAGGTACAGTCATCAAACAAGGAAACAGACCTGTGGTAAGTAAGGCGACTGTAACCCCTAGATACGTGTGGATATTCCGGGAAGAAAGAACTGAGCCCATACGTCGGGATCGTAGAATTCCTAAGAAAGGCTTTAGATTTAGTTGAATTGATCTTCAAGCGCCACTTGGAACACAGTTGACTCAACTTTTCCACGTATATTGGCAAGACTTATGCAGCTTCTGCGGGGCCTTTACGGCTTACAGAGTAGACCAGATCATCAGCGTATAAACCAGAGAAATCAGGGGATTCAGGGAGCGGAATATCGTGTCGGGAGATGGTATAAAAATACGAATGTTTTCTTTTCTTTGCTTTTTCCGTTATTTCCACCCAACCCACAAAATTGTTTGCTCAATTTCCCAAACCTCTCTCTTCATCGCACTAGGGGATGCTCTCGGTTACACCTCTTCACTCTTCCCCCAGAAATCGACCCCCTTTTTTCTAATACACGACCTTCCTATTTTTTCCGTTTGCTCTACTACTCCTATTACCACTTTCAAACGGAGCTCCTCATTCAAGTAAGCTTGAGAAAATAATTCCTTTTTTCTTTGAACATTTTTAACAGAATTAGGTTAATCAAATGAAGAACGGAGCGTCCCATTGCCTCTTCCTATAACTATCATCAGCCCCAATCTCTTGCTATAAAACTTTCCATCTTTATAAAAAGTATGCTTAACTCGGACACAATGTGCAATCGCAAGGAGGAGCAGGCGTTCTTATCGAATATGGTTTTTACTCGGTTCGTCCTTGAGGCCAACTGACAACATGCTTGGCCATTGGTGGCTGGCTGTCCGGGTGCAATGACTGCTTGATGAATCCCATATTCTTTACAGAAATCCATGAATAAAACTGATTTGAAAATAGATGCATTGTCACTGCATAGTGCGTGCTGTCACAGTCTCTGTTGTGAGAAGATTAATAATGCACTCCTGTAATTTTGAGGTGTGGTCCACTTTTTTATCTTCATGATTTGACAGGCTGATGGGGTTCTGAGAGAGGTAGTCGACATTTGCATGTTCAGACGATTTGCGATGTATGATATCATATATTAAAGAAATTGGGTTATATCCGCCAGTAGGCAAATTACTAAAGTTACAGTAACTCACAAGCCAGAGGAGACGGACTCACCTAACAGGTACGTTAACTTTAGTATGATATCATAGTTGAATCCTGACAAGTATTGGGCATAACGCAACATTCTTGTAGCTGCCAAAGGTGGAAGTGAGTTTCTGGGGCTCAAGATGGACGTCATTGGCTTGTTGTCAACAATTAGCAAGAACTTCCTACCATAAAGATAGTCAAACAACGTTTTGCAGGCCCAATAGACTGCAGTGGCTTCCAGGTCAAGTTGAGAATAATTTCGTTCAGCAGCTGTCAGTGAACGTGAGGTGATGGCAACTGGGCACTCAGTTCCATTGGGCATAATGTGTGATAGGATTCCAGAGAGTCCACTGGGGCTCGCATCCGTAGCAACCATCACTGGCATGTCTGGGTCAATAGGTGTAAGTATCATAGGACTGGCAATTTCCTTCTTTGCTTGTTGAAATGCCATTTCACACTGTTTTGTCCACTTGAAGGGAGTATTTTTTGTCAAAAGTTTATTCAATGGATGTAATAGAGCAGATGTCCCTTTTATGAACTTGGAGTAATACTGGACTATTGCAGTGAATTGGCGCACCTGATCAGTATTCGTTGGGCGTGGGGCTTTTAGAATGGCATCCACCTTGTTAGGAGACTTTCTCAACCCATCAGCACTTATTGTGTGTCCCAGGTAAGAAACTTCACTCTTGAAGAATTTACATTTATCCACGTTTAAGTGAAGGTTATGGGTCCGGAGCTTCTCAAATGTTTTTGAGAGATTTCTTTTGCATTCCTGAGGCCTGGCCCCGTAGTATGTAAATATACATAACGTTCACTTCATTAATCTTGGATAACACCTAGTTAGCTAGGTCCAACCATGAGAAACATTCATAGATAACTACTTTTTATTCGATGCTCGCTAAACGAAAACAGGTAACTCAATGAGAACTACTTTATGACAAAACTAGGAGGTTCAATTTTGCGTAAATCGAATATAATTGTTTTCAAGACATTACACATTGTTTAAATGGTACTTTGGGACACAATGGGACCTCAACATTTGGCCGTAGTACAACAATTCGGTAACATTTCTCATTATTTTGTCAGTACTGATACACAAATGGTCTCGCGGGCAGGAGCACTGGTAATATGTCGAGTAAGTGTCGCTTCTTGTGTGCCCGCAGAACTGCCCAGACTTGCATCTTGAGAGCTGGAAATAAAAGTAGACATTTTCAAACGCTACGTTGATAGAATGGTTATAATGAAAATGCCATAGATTTAGTATTTCCTCTGAAGTGATCAAAGTGTTCTGCAATAAACATCAGGGATTTTTTTTAATTTGTCATGCTCATTTATTTATTTATATATTTCCCTCGCGGAAAACACGTAAATACGAGGAAATAAATGTAATGCCACCATAATGTAACATAACGACTCTCTAACGATTGAAGTTTCAGGTCATGTGAATGAATCGTTGAGCTATGAGGTTTTCTTGCTCAAGTAACATGCCATTATCAAAGTTCATATGATGATTGAAAAACATTAAGATTAATTTAGGGGTAATAACTCCCAAACGGTTCAGCTCTTTCCCTTTGTGATATCCATGGAGCATCTGATATCAGTAAAGAGTGCAGTTACTGTTTCTATTTTGCTCGAAGCCTGAGGGAATTTTAAAATTGTCAATTCGAGTGCATTTTCCACACTAACTCCACGAGGAATCAAGAATTGAGCATACACAACTATCAAATGATGTTCCAATTTGTTTATGTTCAGATATTTGGATTTATTCCCACATGTTCAATTTTAATTCAGTGAACGGAAATAAATTTCAAAGTAAGCAACATATCTCGGATATGACTTTCATTTTCTATTAATTTCCATGTGTGAACGTTCTTGCTTGATGAAAAATAAAATGAGGTCCTGCCTTCTTGACTGAACCTTAATATAAAGGATAAGGTTCCTTCTGATGACTCAATTGTTATCCACCAATGTGTATAAAAAGTAACGTGATCAGGATGCACTCACAAAATTTGTTTAATGTGATGGCTTATGAGAATATTGAAAATCATGTGAATGCAAAGAGGACCCAGCCTCCCTTATTGCTGACTATATCAGGAAGTATGAAGATCATTGAACACTGATCAGATGTAAAAATGCTCGAAAAACACAACCACTATGAACAGCTCTTCATTGTATTCTGAGTTGGGTCAATCGTGAACACAGGACTCTTAAAACAGCCAGTGGGCCTCTAAACAATTAAAATACTGACCTTACTTTCTGAACCCCTGATCATTCTGTATTTGGTGGGGCATTGACTAATGAACGGAATTTCAAATATTTCAAATCGTTTTACGAAAGGGAACAAAGACCGAAGTTAGTAAGAACAATCCATAATCCCACATTTAATTAAAGGTACATTAATGTCAAAATATAGGGTGTCCCAAAATTAACGCAAGATTTGAATTAAATAGAAAACACAGTTTTTAGTCTTTTGATTGTAATTTTTTTATTGATTCATAAAGTACATAGGATAGGGTTATTTATGGAATAACACATCAGGCAAATGGCCTCCGCGGCTTTGCATACACATACGCACTCGTTTGTCGAAATTTTCCATGACCATTCTGCATAAATGTGGCTGAATTTCGTTGATGCAACGTTGAATCTCCTCCTTTAATGCACGCGTAGTTGTGGGCTTGTTGACGTAGACCTGTGATTTTAGATAACCCCATAAAAATCGCTTCACAGTTGACGAAGTTAAAACACTATTCCGACCATATTTTGTATGAAATTTTCGAACTACGGCCGCCAAGCATTCATTATTTTTGACATATTGCTCAACAATGAAGACACGTTGTTCTATTGCGTAACGCTCCATTTTTACTAACCCTAAACTGTCAACTGTCGATTTATTTTGTTTTTAGGGTAGGCAACACTGTACTGCATAAATGGCGGCAAATTCAAATCTTGCGTTAATTTTGGGACACCCAATATAACCAGTTTTCTAACATTTAAGATGAACGGCAAGCACAAAAACCAGTACACTCATTATTAACCCAGTTCAATTGGTTCATTCTTTCAGCTGTCTTGGTCAGATTTTTTCACCATGCCCCAGGTGTGACGCAAAAGGTGTAGTGAGAAGGTTCTACTCTTTTTCATTGACCCTTATCATCAAATTTCTCTTTTCATATTCTGAAGAAAGAACTGATTGACTGAATGAGCTTGAAAGCCCATTTTTTGACTACTACTGTTGACCTAACTTATCAACTTTCATCAAAACATGCCTCCTCACGTTTCGTTTCAACTTATCTCGCATCGGATGAATTAATCATTAACTTTTCATTTCTGGAACACACTCATATCATGAACTTGGATTAGCAAAATCAGGAGCTGCCTACTGAATTTCATCTACACCTTCCAATCTCATGCGATTCAATCCTTAGAAATATAAACCTAACAGCTTTCAGTTCACCAGTTGTGTATTCTGTGTTATATACCGGAGTGCAGGAGTATTTGCTACTCGTCACAGTAGCGTTGGCTTCACGCGAGTGCAGCCTCCAGTAAGAAGGCCAATCGCAGTTACAGAATATTCTTATGTCTTTCTCATGGAATCCACTCTTCATATCTTTGGTAACCATCACTGTCAAACCAATGGCAGACCTGTCACATTGAAGAAGATTGCTCGTGTCTTCACATGTCTGGAAAACATGGTTTAGTCATTAAAATTTTAAAAAATGGCAGAATTAGATTTAACCAGTGCAGGGAAAATTCGAATCATGACCAAGTACTCTTTCAACATCCTTATGAAAGAAGTGTGTTGCACATATTCTTGTGAATCAATAGAATTCATTCGATACTTGAAGAATTATGGTCTGAGTCACAATTCCTTAATGCTGCTCTCAAGTATAATGCAGTCTTCTCAGGCAAGTCAAGCTGCTTTACTTATTTAACCAATAAAGCTGAGAAGTGACGTTACACGCTACAAGCAAGTACTAAAATATTATCAGAGTTCATTTAATCTAAAGACATCCTAGTACTGAGCTCAGCATGCATCCTTTATCCAAGGTGAAAGTTGTTGGTCACTTCCATACCAACTAGCTGTGAAGCTGACGTTTGTCCCGGTGTAGTATGTGCATAAAGAAAGTCTCCTGATAACCCAGCTGATGCATCTCCTCAACAGTTCTTGCCCACACCTTGGCCCAGGCCAGCCAAATGTAGACAAGGATGAGATAGAAGCAATACAAACAACTAAAGTGGGTGGAGAGTAAGCACTGTGCCCTTGTAGGAACCACAAAGAGCAGCAGAAGGCTGAAGGCAAACCCAAAGCTATCGTCAGTTTTTAATATGCCCTTGCTAGATGCCTGTAGAGCAGACAAGCGTGTGTGAATCAAGAAAGGAACAAAGCCAAGTATCCTAGCCAACATTCTGTAAAAACTGCCCTGCTATTTCTCCACATTGCACACTCACATACACACCATAAATGTCAAGCGACACATTGAGCTGTTTTCTTAAAAGTATACTACCCACACCCCTTTCGAGTACAACGAGGTTCTATTTCAGTTATGTATCTGGTTACGTTAGTATTACACCTAACGTTATCATCCCGTAGATGACCTGAGGTAGATAAGTTACCTGACTCACAGGAGATTGATATATGAGGTTGCAGACAGCAAGCATACTACAGTGGAGAAGCAGCACAGTGGTTGATATGTGGGCCTGTGAGGTAAGAATCTAGAAGGTTCATAGTATGTTACAGACACAATATAGCTGCTATAGTAAGGATGGCACACACAGCTGATGCTACACAAAGAACGCAAGAAACAGTTATTGTGGCTGCCTGGTTTGAGTAGCATCAATAACCAGTAGGTTGAGTGTTGTCACTTCAGCAGTTTTGGGCTGTTAAATCTGTTGAGCACAAGCTCATATTTGCGTAAACGTCTCAAATCAAGACTTATAATGAGGTTACAACATAAACGAATGCTTGACGAGAGGTAAATTGAGAAATCAGTTTCTCCCAAGCCCATTACACAGTAACTCAGTTACCAACACAATTCTTCTTTTACAACAAACAAAACTCATCACCTAGCAACAATCGTTTTAAAGAAGCTAATGAAACTGAATAGTTCAAATTATTGAGACTGGAAATTTGCGAGACAGATGCTACAAAGTCTTGCATTGAGGAAAGAGGTGTAACAACTTTAACCCACCACTGAAACTGTGTAAGTACCATACTACGCAACTGTTTACTAATTACCCAACAAGTAGAGTTGAAACACATACCTTCAATTGTGACCGATTGTCCAATGGTATGCTTCGATTATCATTCTCAGACCAGGCAAATGGGCATTGAGATTTGGGACAATGGCAAAAACGGCTTACAAACGGCGGCAGCCAATAACGTTGGTTCACTGCACCGCAGACAGAATTGGGCTGACATACCCCCAAATCTTGATCCTTTTTCACCTGGAAAATGTCTTTTATGTAAATGTAACTAGGTTGTCATAATCTAAAACTAGTGATATAATGGGATGTACAACAGGCTGAATGATGACTAGTCAGGCACAAATTTTATGTGTGCTCTTTGGCATAACAACTCGTGTAGTAATTTTCTAACCAAAATTATGAAGAACTGCGGAAGGCAAGTGCAACTACTTGTACAGATCAGTAACACACTTCTTCTTACGAGGTCTGTGCAATTTCGTGTTTTTCAAAACGTGTGTATTTATTCCCGTACATCTACTTTGCCCCTTCGAAGTAACTGCCGTCGGATATTATACATTTATGCCGACGAGATGTACTGCCTGACTCCTATTAAAGGCACTCCAGTGGTTGTAGTCTAGTGGTATAGACGAAGGTTCATAATCCGAAAAAGTTGGGCATCGGATCAAAGCTCGTGATTGCTGCAATTCTTGCCTGAGTCTGCAGATCTCCAAACATTTCCAAGCCCCCCCCCCCCCTCCTCCCTCATAGCATCCCCAATCCACGAGGCACTTGAAGAAATAGTAAGCCATATTTATCGCCTCAATTGTGGCTTAGCGCCATCCTTCCAAAGTAGCTTCGCCGTATTCCGTTCCACACCAAATTCGATACCCTTTCGTCGATTTTTGAGAAAATACACAATCGAAGGCCGGCTAAACCCGTCCAACCAAATTATGGACACTGTCAGAAACGAACTGTGGCCGTATCTGTAAGCATAAGAGGCACGAGTGTCTGCATAACGCTACACAAAATCCGCGATGCTTTTCAAGCAAACCTTGAAAGCATATATACAGGGTGAGCCATAACAAATGGTGCAGTTTCGAAGGGGTGCTGCATGCCTTGTAGTGGGGTTAACGACCTGGGAGGGGTCTTATTGTGCCCGGGCAACGATGTTTCGTCATTCGCACGTTTTTTGAAAGTGGCCGTTCGTTCATCGCCACCCAGCGGGCCTTCCGACTGCGTTACAACATCCCACGTCGTGATCCCGTCCCTCACCGCAATATTATCGCAGGTTGGGTTCAAGCATTGGAAGAAACTGGTTCCACAGTAAGGCGTAGAGGTGCGGGAAGACCAAGAAACGCAAGAACATCTGAATATTTGGCTCGAGTGAGAGCAGCAGTGGAACAGTCGCCTCGGCGCTCTGCTCGGAGGCACGCAGTAGCACTGAACATCTCTAACACCTCACTAAGGAGGATTTTGCACATGGACTTGTCATTCCATCCGTACAAGATTATGATGGTTCAGGAATTGTCACCTCCAGACTACCAAAACCGCTTGAATCGATGCCAAGAGATGATAAACCGCATCCCACCAACGTCCACTTTTTTCAGTTCGGACGAAGCCCACTTCCATCTCTCTGGAGCGGTTAATAAAAAAAATTTCCGCTATTGGTGTGACCGCAACCCAAGACAAATTCACGAGAGACCTCTCCACTCCCCGAAAGTGCCATTTCAAAATTTGGGGTGATTGGGCCTTATTTTTTCGAGGAGGATGGAAGGACTGTTACCGTCAATGGTAACAGTGCTCAGAGTTATCTTTTCATGCTGGAAAGATTTTTTGAACCCGAATTGAACCAGTTAGCTGAAGAAGAGGATCTGGGGGATATTTGGTTTCAGCAAGATGGGGCTACGGCCCATACAGCGCAAATCTCAATGGTGAAACTGCGGCAGATGTTCCCCGCACGCCTCGTCTCTCTCAGGGGTGACTTGGGGTGGCCGTCAAGATCGCCAGATTTGAGTGCGTGTGATTTTTTCCTGTGGGGCTACTTGAAGGAAAAGGTGTTCAAACATCGACCTCACACTCTGGAAGACCTCAAGATTCGAATCAGGGAAGAAATCGCCGCGATTCCCATCGAAATGTGCCAGAGGGCGGCTGAAAATTTCAGGAAACGCCTACATCAGTGCGTCGCTGCTGAAGGCGCCCACCTTCCTGATGTAATTTTCAGGACTTAATCTACCGAAATGGGGTGATGTATGGCGTTCAATAAAACAAACCGTAATCTTCTAAGTTGCACCGTTTTTTTTAAATCGCCCTTTGAAACTGCACCATTTGTTATGGCTCACCCTGTATAACTAGGGATGTACACAAATGCTTTGGTTAACAAAATCGCGTGTGGTTAAACAGTGAATTATCTAGACAGCGAGATCAGATGGGCACTACAGGTAGCTTCCATGGGGATGGGACGAATTGAAGCTGCAAGAGTCATAGAGACTCAAACGTGGAAAATATGTTACGTATTATATTTGATAACCTGCTCACCAAAAAACTACGTAGATATTTGCATTATTGAATGGTGGTTGGTCGAAAGCAGGCGCAACATTGTCGCATTATACGTAATGTACGACAGTAAAAAAAAAACAGGTAACTCACTTGGTTGGGGTATACGTAAACCACTTGATCCAATTTGCTGGGAACGTACGAATACTTCTCACTCAACACCACAGCTATCATAGAACTAAGCGCAAAAACGAACACAACGACCATTTTTGAACTTGGAACTCGCAGAGTTTGTTAGACCTGGAACATTTGCATAATGAATCAACCAGTGACGAATTTCGTAGCTATTTTTACTTTCCTTGGCAATTAATTAATGAAGTTCTTTCGACAAAATTGGCATTTTGTGACGTAATAATAATGTACCAACGTAGTTTTCCGCGAATCAGAGGATCGTTCCCCCCCCCCCCCCGCAAATGCTACAGAGGTTCCTAACGCCATAACTACATTGAATAAGTATTTCTTTCATCTCCAAGTCCAACGACGTCCAGCAAGAGTCACTGCACTGGCTCTGAAGACAGCAAATTAATAGATGCAAGCGCCTTCTGAGTGATGACTGATATTTAACTAAGAGCCCATCGCGAAGGCCCATACATATTTTTGGTTCTCTTCACACACTACGTTTCTACTTTTTTATTTATTACTTTCGTTGGCTCTACGAAGTTTTTTTTTTTTTTTTTTTTATCCTACGCCCGTCTTGTTCATCATTTGACGTCTTGCTGCCCAGTACTTCTCACACGCTGTTTCTTCTGGTGTACTTCCACCTATTCCTTCGAGTGCCGGGCACTCCTGGATATGGCGGGCGTCCATTTCGTCCATGTTGCACAGAGGACATGTTGGCGAGTCGACCACTCTATCCTGTGCAAGTGCTTCTGGAGGTAGTCGTGGCCGGTAACCATCCTGAACAGGGCTACCGACATTCGCCGTGGGAGAAGAGACGAAATACGTCCATCATCCGTTGTAAGTGTCTCCCAGTCCTTCCCAGCGCTTGCCGCCTCCACAGCTTCCATCCTGCGCTGCCTCATCGCTGCTGCTATCTCCCGTCTGACTGTGTGGAGAGTTCTAGGTGGGTCCGGCTGTGCTTTTCTGGCACCTTCTCACCACTCTACGCGTTGAACAGCCGGTCGGCTTTCTCATTTCCACTGACACCACAGTGGCTTGGAATCCACTGTAGGTGACAGGTCCCGCCATACTCACGCACTCGCAACAGTGTCCTCAGTGCCTCGTTTACAGCCCGTGATCTTGCTGAGGGCTGCAGGGTGCCGAGTGCCAGTATGGCGGCCTGCGAGTCCACAAACAACACCACCCGCCTCCAGTCCCAGTCGCTCCACCTCCGCACCGCAAGCTGCACGGCAGCGACCTCACCGTCGAAGTTAGAGGCTCTAAGCCCAACTGGCTCGGCCAACTCAAACATAGATGAGTAGACGCCAGCTCCCCATTCTTCACAGCCCCATCGGCGGACCCATCCGTATTACACATGCAGCCACTCCGTTGGGGGGTAACGTTCCTGGATGGTTTGCATGGCAGCCGCTTTCAGTTCAAGTGGAACAGCACTGTTTTTTGATATGTTCCCGATCAAATCAAGATCGTACGAGAAGGGAGGGAAGCTGGAGTCCTGCGGGAAAGGCTCTGGGACCCCTAAGTCCACATTCAGTTCGTCCACCTTGTTTCGGACTACACTGGAAAAACCGAGCTGGGATACGAGTCGGGGCTGCGGAGGGGAGTATTTCTTCCAGTATGGGATATTAGATCTCTTCAGTTTCTCACTCAACGTCATAGCTGCAGCGTCCACCCTGGCATTAATGGGCTCGATTCCTACCTGTGCCCGCATTGCTTCAATCGGGGTTGACTTGGCCGCCCCCGTGATACTTCTCAGGGCCACATTCTGAACAAGCTCCAGCTTCTCCCGGGCAGCTGCAGACGCCGTGACAGTTGTCTCACACCCGTACATTATCGCAGGTCTTACATACGTCGTATAGGTCATTTTGAGAAGGTCCTGTGAGGCACCCCATGTGGCACCTGCAACACGGTTCAGCAACTTCATCCTAGATAGTAGTAGTAGCTCTACGAAGTAGAAAGGAAAGTTATGTAATCGGCTGAAACATTTTTTTTGAGTTTTCTTCAGATCTTTACGTTTCAGACCCCCTGAGTCTGAAAAACACTATTTGGGAAAATTGTGTCTGTGTGTCTGTGAACGATTTTTAGATAAAACCACCGTATCAAATCAGCTCAAACTTCATATCTCGCCCGCTGGTCACAATGGGAAGCCAAAATAAGGGTTTGAACAAAATCCACCGAAATTTAACTATAGTTATCATAGTGATCAAAACACCAAATATTTTTGTCCTCAAAAACGGCTCCAACGATTTTGATTAAATTTTTTATACTGATAGCTACCAATAAGGCAACTATACCATAAAATTTCCATCTATGGAAAAATTACGAGAGCAGCACAATAAATTACCAAAACTTTCGACGTAATCGATTTTAGAGTGGTTTTTAGAGAAAACGGCAGAGCCAAATCACCTCAAATTTGACCTCCAGCCTACAGGTTAATATGGGGCGTAAAAATGAGGGTATGAACAAAATCCACAGAAAGTTAACTATAGTTAGCATAGTGATTAAAACACCAAATTTTTTTCTCCAACGATTTTGATTAAACTTTTTATATTGATATCTTTTGATAAGGCAATTATACCATAAAATTCCCATTCATAGGAAAATGACGAGAGCAGCACAATAAATTATCAAAATTTTCGACGAAAAGCGTTTTTAGCGCGGTTTTTTTCTTATAAATTCCGCTGGAATGTTGGTAGAATGTTAAAGAAAATTGGTATTGTAGTCCAATCCAATACCCAGAGGGTGAGGTGTTTAAAACCGCTCATGAGATACATGGGGCTCACTCCAGAAATTCCTGAATTTCAACTACCGCTGTTTCGCTTACTACCAGTTCTAAACGTTTTTACCCAATAACTCTGCAAAAGTGATTACAATCCTTCTTCAAAAAATTCGTATTTACAGGCTCATTAATTATCTGTGTATCAATTGCTCAATAATCGTCCTGCAATGAGTACGAGCAGCGCAATAAATTCCAGAACTGTAGGCGCTACCGCTTCCTGCTGCTGTGCTGGACCAAGTTCAAAGAAACTGAGTGATAAATGAATCGATTAAATAGAATTAGCCATGAACAAAGTGAATTGACGTAGAGCTAAGGAAAGTTGTGTGTTGCAACGCACCAGATATTTAATAATACAAACCAACATTGTGCGCTCCACGACTACTTCTCTAACTGTGAAAGAAGATTTAAGCCAAAACACTTGAGATACTCCGAACGTTCTAAAATATTTGTTAAAACGGTCGTAACGTCATTCATAAAATTTTAAAAAACTTGCTACCATCTTAATTTTTTTAGCCATAACCTTCACACTGTCTACCCGTGTACAATGCTATATAGCCTACCATAGAATTTTGTCGATGTGACATTGAAAAACGTCTCCCAGGACGTTTTGCAGCTTGCTCAAAAATGGAAGGTTATTTTTTAACTGCGGACACATGTTCTTTTTGTTTGTTAACTGGAGACAAACATCATCAGATCAAACGTAACGCAAACCTAACCTAATAGGGGCTTTTGGAAATGGCCCAGTTCAAACCATTTCCAGAAGAATTGTCGAAATATGGTCCAAAACGGTAAATTGATTGATGTAGACTCGCTAGTTGGGTTCAATGGATGTAGGGCGCATGCGCCCTAGAGCGGCCCCCTCCTCTGCTATCTTCAGGTGGCATGTACAGAATGTCCTCATTCGCAAATAAACCGTGCTATTTCTCCCAGGTACATTATTGATATCCGGCGTTTCAGGACCAGTAATGAGTATGGGGAATACAATCGATATCCCTCATTGGAAATCGCATTTTTGAACTATACTCTCTTTTGTATGAGCCGATAATTTATAGTTGTCTCGTGCGTCTAATCAGGTTAGTGTATACCTTGACCATTGGGCGAGCCAGTTCCTTGTTGGACGTGGCGACTTCAATGTGTGGCTTCATTTCTTTTGCTCTCAGAGTCTCTCCATCCTGCACGTATTGCGCCAAACCTCCCAGCTTCGACTGCTACCGAGCAAGCTTATAACCGTTTCATTCACCTGGCGAAGAAGGTTATGACAAAGAAAAACGTGGTCACAGTTGATCTGTCCCTCTGAATCTATCGACCTAAATAAATAGTTAGATCACGTAAGGGACCAGATTGAGAACTCCTTTCTGACGGTACTATTTCCCCAGGGTCATACCTCCCACACACACGACAACCTGCCGTACCTCCACAGATCTGGGTTCGGTGGATGCTGCGTGAGTGCGCGTCTTCTCACATGCTAGCAAAACCGCAACCTCCTTGACTTTCGACTGATATAACTAACTCTCTAATGAGTGTTAAGGGACAGTCCTTTCGATAAGGAAACAGGCCTGTCTACATTGTTCGCCAATAAGCAAATTCTGTCGTCGAAATACATTGAAATTTCCGTGCTGAAAACTTTCTTGCCAAACAACTATACAACGATTTAGGTATTAATTGTAATTTTTACTTTCCTTGGCTCTACGAAGTCCGAAAAACACTATTTGGGAAAATGGTCTGTGTGTCTGTGAACGATTTTTAGAGAAAACCATCGTACCAAATCAACTCAAACTTGATATCTCGCTCGCAGGTTACCATGGGACGCCAAAATAAGGGTATGAACAAAATCCACCGAAATTTGACTATAGTTAGCATAGTGATCGAAACACCAAATATTTTTTTTCTCAAAAACGGCTCTAACGATTTTAATTACATTTTTTATATTGATAGCTCTCAATAAGACAATTATACCATGAAATTCTCATTTGGGGGAAAATGACGAGAGCAGCACAATAAATTATCAAAATTTTCGACCAAAAGCGTTTTTAGCGCAGTTTTTTTTTCCTCATAAACTCCGCTGGAATTCTTGTAGAATGTAAAAAAAAAAAATTGGTATTGTAGTCCAATCCAATACCTATAGGGTGAGTGTTTAAAAACCATCATGTAATACATGGGGGTCACTCCAGAAATTCCTGAATTTCAACTACTGCCGTTTCGCTTAATACCAGTTCTAACAGTTATTTTCCAATAACTCTGCAAAAGTAATGATTATCCTTCTTCAAAAAATTTGTGTTTACAGTCTCATTAATTCTCTGTGTACTAATTGCTCAATAAAGGTCCTGCAATGAGTACGAGCAGCATAATAAAATCTGGAACTGTAAGCGCTACCGCTTCCTGCAGCCGCAAAGTGTTGTTTGACCAAGTTCAAATTAAATGAATGATAAATGAATTGATTAAATATAATTAGCCACGTACAAAGTGAATTGAAGTAGAGCTAAGGAAAGTTGTGTGTTGCAACGCACCAGATATTTAAACCACCAATTTGGTTTGATTGAATCAATTGAAAGCTCCCGAACACGTCGATGGGAGTTTTTGCTGTAATATTAGGGGAAAGCAATGCCCAGTGTGATTTGTATGGTGTTAAGTTCAGCTACGGGATATCTATGCGGTAGCACAACCACTAAAATCGTAGGAAATCACGGATTATTAACATGGATAAACACGTTTTGATTTGTGCGGCTGCTTCGTTCTGACCGAGGTAATGCGATCAGAATTAGTGTCCAACGTAAACCATTTTACCCGTCGTCAAGACGAAGGGAGGCGCGTGATTGCTAGCACTCTGCGACAGTTGCATTTAGTGACGAGGACATTTGGACGTATTGCGTTTACTGACCTTCTTATGAAAACCGAACGAGTGTGTTGCTCTACACTTCAAACGAATGTTTTGAAAACCCGGCGACGACTCACCATACTCCCAAATATCGCCTCAGTGCGACGTCGGTCGTAAAAAAGAATTTCGTTCGCTCTGTCCAGAATTTCCAGCACTGACTCCGAGCAAGGCGATGTACTTGTGATGCTCTTAGGACCGGTGAAGGATGCGTCTACCTGCGTTGGATGTCGAACAGTTCAGGTACCGTTTCAAGGATAAAAAGGGACTGAGGTTGAACCCGTTGGATGCGACTGGCCACAACGTCTGGATCCTCAACTGGTTTTTATCTCTTTCCTTTTGATAGCCGAGGGTCAGCCCGGCGACCTTTTCCTCTGCTTCTGGAACCGCGGCTAAATAAATGGCTACAAGAAGATAGACCTTTTATTCTGCGACGTAACCATCGAACTGAATAACTACTGAGAAGCATCACAACTATTTAAGTTAACGTACCTGAGAACCGTGTAATTTAATTACATACTTACTGTCGGAAGTAACCATAACCATCCTTAACCTGTAAATTTGATGGTGCTCTACATGTACAAGCGGCATACCTTCGTTAAACGCTTAAGGTACCGTAGTATAGGGCACTAGTTAGCTAAAAGTGCCCAACGACTTAGTTCAAAACTTAAAACTTGTCCCATTATATTTGTTTGCAACCTGGCTTGGACCCGTCCTCCAGTCCTGAGTAAGACCTACATTTCGTCCCTTAGTACTCTTCTAGGCACCTTCAGGACCAGTCGCCTCTGTATTTAGCTATTAGGGCACGCACCACAATTAAGGTAAGTAATTATTGAGTTTTCCTTGCTTTCTTTGTTTTTCTAATATATTTCAAGTAATGGTAAAAAAACATTAATACTCTTCGGCACAGAATTGGCCGGACAAGGTCATGGTCCTTAGATCTATCGAGAAAGCTCTTTCTCAACGCTTCCCAGACCCAGACCAAAAGGGCAGTTATACCTGGCGTCTGCTTCAATCCATGTTTTAGAAAGTTTCATCGTTATAAATAAATTATTGATTATTTTATGTATTTATTATGCACAATAGTAAAGATGTGTAGAGTGTAAGCCAGTGTGTGTAGTTTTTCGAAGTTTACATTTTTTTAATACTTTTTAACTTACAACATTTCTTGTACATACGAGTATTATTAACAATTCTGGGTATATTCTCCCATTTGCAAGACTTTTCAGTTCTATGTTAGTTTATAAAAAAAAAAAGTCCTATTACATATTTCCTCGCGTTAAGTCTCACTTTTAGTGTTTATAAAATGAAAAACGTTCTTTTCAAAAGATTTTTTAGTTTGTTATGTACGTAAGTGGAAAAAAAAATCAAGAAATTTCGGTATTTCAGGTTTTGCCTAACTGACCGTGAACTTCCTAGGGCCTAGAGCCGAGGGGCTGCGGATCGGCGCCCAATTCAGAATTCCAATTTTAACAAGAATTCGTGATAAATAAATCATTTTAGCAACATTCCGTACGACATTTTGAAATGGTATTTTCCATGTAGGGCCCTGAGGTAGAAATGTACGGAGAACATACTTTTTCGGATTATATATCCTATTAACCGATGGTAACGAGGAACGAATGTTCGTGTCGGCTGCACTTACTGTAAATATCTGGTGCGTTGCGACACACAACTTTCCTTAGCTCTACAACAATTCACTTTGTACATGGCTAATTCTATTTAATCAATTCATTTATCACTCAGTTAATTTGAACTTCGTCAAACAACACTTTACAGCAGCAGGAAGCGGTAGCGCTTACAGTTCCAGAATTTATTGTGCTGCTCGTACTCATTGCAGGACCATTATTGAGCAATTGGTACACAGATAATTAATGAGGCTGTAAACACACATTTTTTGAAGAAGGATAGTAATTACTTTTGCAGAGTTATTGGGTAAAAACTTTTAGAACTGGTAGTAAGCGAAACGGCAGTACTTGAAATTCAGAAATTTCTGGAGTAACCCCCATGTATCTCATCAGCGTTTTTAAACGCTCACCCTTTAGGTTTTGGATTGGACTACAATACCAATTTTTTTCAACATTCAACAAAAATTCCAGCGGAGTTTAAAAGGAAAAAAATACTGCGCTAAAAACGCTTATCGTCGAAAATTGTGGTAATTTATTGTGCTGCTCTAGTCATTTTCCCACAAATGGGAATTTTATGGTGTGATTCCCTTATTGAGAGCTATCAATATAACAAATTTAATAAAAATCGTTAGAGCTGTTTTTGAGAAAAAAAATATTTGGTGTTTTGATCACTATGATAACTATGATTAACTTTCGGTGGATTTGGCCCATACCCTCATTTTTGCGTCCCATGATAACCTGTAGGCTAGACATCTAGTTTCAGCCGATTTGGTACGGTGGTTTTCTCTAAAAACTGCGCTAAAATAGATTTTGTCGAAAGTGTTGGTAATTTATCGTGCTACTCTCGTCATTTTCCCACAAATGGGAATTTTATGGTATAATTGCCATATTGAGAGCTATCAAGCTATCAATATAAAAAATTTAATCAAAATGGTTAGAGCCGTTTTTGAGAAAAAAATTATTATTTGGTGTTTTGATCACTATGATAACTATAGTTAACTTTCGGTGGATTTTGTTCAAACCCTTATTTTGACGTCCCATTGTGACCTGCGGGCGAGATATGAAGTTTGAGCTGATTTGGTACGACGGTTTTCTCTAAAAATCGTTCACAGACACACAGACCATTTACCCAAATAGTGTTTTTCGGACTCAGGAGGGTCTGAAACGTAAAGATCTGAAGAAAACTAAAAAAAAATTTTCAGCCGATTACATAACTTTTCTTTCTACTTCGTAGAGCCAAGGAAAGTAAAAAAACGTTTAACGCATTTTGGTTATTATATCCCTTTAAAATGCTTTTTTTATTTCCCAAAAAAAAATGCGCTGGACCCGCTTAGCATCAACAACTTCGCATGATACCAAAAACTATTCGTAAAATTCGTGCAAACCATTTTCTTCCCAACCTGTCACTGAAACGTGAACCACCAATTAAAAACCTTTTATTTTCCATCACGCTGCACTACAACCCGCATGGATGTGGTAAGTAAAAAGAACGTTTTCCAATCAAAAATACAAGAATAATGGTACTTTATTGACATTAATCACAAAATCTTGAGCATAGAATTCTACGCATTGTAACAAAACGTAATATACAAAATGTGTACAATCATCAACTTGAACCAAATAAATCATCCAATCAATAACAGAACGACTAAACAACAATAACAGAATAATATAAATCTGATAGCAGAACTCGATAGGGAAGAAAGTTTTAATGCAAGCTGATAACATTTGATCCTACGTCATACTCTGTACAACATAACTCAGTCTCACAACACCGTTCCCTAGCACTTATCAATTGGAATATACATCCCGAAAGAGTAATTAGCAAAACCCGTTAATTTAAATGAAGGGTTTTTTTTGAGCAAGCATTCAACGAAATTAGCGATCGTGCAGGAAAGTGGCGGCAACCTTTAAATTGTAAGGGTGGCGAATAATTATTTACCTCGATCCTAAATGATCACTTTCGTAAGTACACGTGATGCGATGGAAAGAGGTTTTTACACGAATCATTAAGCGACAATGTCAGAAATAAATATGGCAGTCCATTGTGACGGATACCTATTTTACATTTTATGTTGGGTTACAAGTGATTAATACTTCCAGTGTATACAAAAACAAAATAAAAAAAGAGGGTAACAGACGGAGAATTTAGAAAAAAAATCGTATCACGATCCAAGTTATATTATCTCGACTGTGGCGTGACAAACTCACTCAAATAACTTCACCAACACGTATTCGATGCGTATTATTAAGCGAACAACTCAAGTTCAGATAAACTTGCACTTACATCACAAGGGCCTACCCGAATCCCAACGTGTACACGGGAACGTTCAACAGGCGTAGCACTTGATCAACCCAACTTCGTCGCAGTGCATGCACTTCAGAGCTACAAGTTCGGTGCTGAACGGATTTCTGTGCACAGATTTCTTGCTTCCATTGCAAATATTGCACGGCAAGAGTCGGTAATCTCCACAAATCTGGCATGTAGTGCAGGCGTCCATACTCTGTGAAATCAATAATATTTTATTACTGGGGAGTTCATTAAAAGAAAAAAAGTACGAGCGTTAGTAATCGCCACATTTATAGGTCAGAATCGATTATGAACTCTCCCCCTCACCACCACCCCAACCACCATCACCACACAAACATTCCACAGAAATGAATAAAAGGCACTGTGCCAATAGTTCCAAAAGTATAAGCGTCTTTTTGAAAGTTATTCTCATTCTGGTTCTATTTTAGTTTCCTTTCTTTATCTGCCCTACCCTTAAACTGTGAATATAATGTATAATTAAGTATGCACCAGTAGAATGCACCCCTCTACCCTTCCATCCGCTACCGTCACTCCCTATTGAGCCCCCCCCCCCTCACTAATGGGACGTTGGGGGTATGACTACTATAGTTGTTTCTAAGTGGATGTCATGCCCCCACCATTGCAGCAACTTCTGAGTGGATCAACCCACTCATGTGACGTCATGCCCCCCACCTTTGCCATAACTGCTGAGTAGTTCAACCCACTCGTGTGACGTCATGCCCCCAGCATTGCCTTCACTTCTGAGTAGTTCAACCCACTCGTGTGACATGATGCCCCCAGCATTGCCTTAACTTCTGAGTAGTTCAACCCACTCGTGTGACATGATGCCCCCAGCATTGCCTTAACTTCTGAGTAGCTCAACCCACTCGTGTGACGTCATGCCCCCACCATTGCCTTAACTTCTGAGTAGTTCAACCCACTCGTGTGACGTCATGCCCCCACCATTTCACCCTCCCCAGATTTTCCCCAACACGTTCACGCTAAATAAATCCCAAGCACGCATAGAGCCCCAAAATAAATTGCTTAATATTTTAACTAAGGCAGTATTGAGCAAAAAATTTTGACTCTACACTCCCAGCGAACGTTATGCAAATTACGAGTACACCCCCCACTAAAAATATTGCTTCGATTTATCGTTATTATTGCGAAATAAAGGTGCCCCCTCAAAAATAGGTTTTAAATAAAGTTCTCAAAATGGCAAACCCATATCCCTATGATGGTTTTACTGCATGAATGGGCTACATGAGAACTGAAGCAGTTTGACTGCCCAGGACCATGGTGCATAGTACTGTATTTCGTGTTGAGGATTATAGAAATACTCAATTAACAATTATAAATGACTGAGGAAAGAAGGACTGGGGCTTCTCGTTTGATATTCGTGTCATAAAGACGCTGGTTCATATTAGCTCGGTGAGGGCCGACTAAACCAAAACATCGAATCTTGTTGAAGTCGACCGACGACACCTTGATCCAACAAGCGATGCTGGTAATTAGTAGCAAGCAACCCACCAACTGTATCCTTCGCATCTAAGCAAATGCACATGTCTTTATCGGTTGTAGAGCTTGTAAGTGTTGTAGAGCTTCCGTTCATTTTGCTGTACACCTATTCAAATGACTCTACCGAAGTCGTGCTTTCTATTACCAAAACTTCACTTCCACGCCAGCCAAAAGCAGCCGGATTTGTACTTTGCCACTGAGCACGTACTTAAACAGGTTTCGCGTAACAACAAGAAATGACATACTTGCGATACCTCCCTTAACAACAACTTAATACAAAACTTCGCTATATTCGTGGTTTGTAGCATAGCTCTTAGTAAACGACTTACTCTGTAGGGCTTCAGCATTTTTCTGAGCTCTCCGCTTTCGTTTAGTTTTTCGACGGCGTCAGCGTCCTGCAATTAAAAACAATGCTTTCATTACTGCAGGAATTTTAACGTAATTGATCACATCGTAACTTTCGACACAGGGCACCGACATAGCGTAGCTACAGCGAATTAGGTGCCCACAACGTAGCAAATTACAAAATATTTGGAGCTTCGTTTCCAAAACGAAATTGCGGCCTTTGTGTAATATTATTTGTAACGAGTGTGACATTTTTTCACTCACTGGCAATCGGATTAGATGTATTAACACAAATCTAACAAAACAGTAGTAATGGCTTACGTTTCCTTTCAACGAACGGTTAGATAAATAGTATGATTTGCCAGAAGACGGTTGATAAAGTTCAGACTTGCATTTACTGTGAAGAGAAGTTAATTGGAACATTTTATTTATTACTTCCGATCTGTGAACGCTTTGTGGAGAAAACCTGAATATCTATTGACTATGTAAAAAAAAAAGCTTCAAATTATTACACAACGGTTTATTATTATCCTGAAATGATTGACGGAGTCTCACAGCTCCGAGACCCATCCCATTTGATTCAGCATCGAAAAATACCAGTAAACCCCACGAAACATGGCCTGACTACAACAAAACGACGAAAACTAAATATTCCAGGCCTGGTTCTGGGTTATCTTCCCAGGAGCATGCCCATGCTACCAGCGGCGACCACGGGTTGTGGATAGTGGAACGGCCACGGCAATGTCCCCAGGGGCATGTCTACGGCCAGCTGTGAATAAGGTCAGCATGCTGAATAAGCAGCCGCGAACAATGGGCAAAACCCAAGAGATCACAGAAGAGATCCTGAACAAAGAACTCAAGAGCAAGCGGATCTACATTTTCTCAGACAGCCAGGCTGCCTTAAAGGCCATCGCAGCCTATAGTTTTAGGTCTAAGCTGGCATGGGAATGCCTCCATGCGCTCAAGCAGCTCGGCGCCCGTAACAGGCTCTCCCTCATTTGAGTGCCGGCTCACAGGGGGCATGAGGGCAATGAAAAGGCTGACCGCCTCGCAAAAAGGGGTACAGAATCCCTCCCCATCGGGCCTGAACCACACGTGGGTCTGACGAAAAGTCACCTGAACCGTCTGGTTGCTCGATGGGAGATACAGGAAAATGGCGCCCATTTTCAGGAGGCACGACTGAGACAGGCGAAAAGGCTTGTCACGCCTTCCTGTCAAAGGGCGAAGGCGATGCTGACACTCTCTAGACAAGATCTGAGAGTACTGATAAGCTTCCTCACTGGCAGCACTGCCCACTCAGATACCGCCTCAGCAAAATGGGCATCTCAGAGGCAGTGGAGTGCAGACTGTGTGGCGAGGAGGATGAGACGGCAGAGCATATCCTATGTGAATGCTCTACCTTGGCAGCAAACCGCTTTGAATACTTCGGTCAGGGGACCAGTGAACCCCAAATCATGGCGGACTCTGCGGTGAAGGACATACTCGGCTTCCTAAGGGCGGTGAATACGTACGACGCCTTCTACTAAGAAAGGGCCAGTGTCACAATAGGCCCATATGCGGCCGCAGTGACAAAGGGACTTGTCCCACACGCCCTCGGGTCCAAAAAAAAAGAAAGTATTCCAGGCGCCCGTTAGCGTCTGTAGGCAATTGGCACGACGTGGCAAGTCGAGCAGGTGGGTGGTTTCGATGAGACGGGAGGGGGGGGGGGAGTAAAAATGACGAAATGCGAGTTCTTTCAATCTGTAGAATCTTGCACGAAAGAACGGGTCTTTTAGACAACGCTAGCTCAAAACGGCCCGGACAGCGCACGGACATTCCAGATTTAGAATCCGGATGTCTTGAAACGTTAAGTATCAAATTTTGAGGGGGGGCTGTACAAACATTTTGCCGACCGAAAATATTATTCAGAATGTGCTTAGAGCACACACAAGAAACATGGCGATTGATTGTAGGCTTTTTACAATGGCGCAGAAAGTAATATTTGTTTTGATTGGTTTTACATCTCCCATCTCGAGACCATCAGCTCCACACTGGAAGAAGGTTACGTTATCGGCTGTTTTCTGCCCAGTTTTCGCAGAGCATTTGGGTAAAAATCTTTTTGGAAAATGGTCCGTGGGCTGTGCTGCGTAGGCTCAAATGGCTGAAGTAGATGACCTAAAACTTGGTATCGAACCTGCAGACCAACATCATCCTCGTTGTCACAAAAGAAGCATACGAGTTGTGGTATTTTTCAAAGAAAGAGAGAAAGTAGAGAGGGAGAGAGAGAGAGAGAGAGAGAGAGAGAGAGAGAGAGAGAGAGAGAGAGAGAGATTTAACCATCTGGAGGAATCAGGGCCGTGAGGCTCGCTCTTCCATTCCCCAAAGGACACAGGTTTCACAATCATCCTCTCCGATTTACATTTACCCATAATGCTCAACCATTATGTATAAAAAACACATATATGTCATGTTTTGCAAGTTAACATTCGGGATTTCTCCTTCTTCATAATCTGAAGATATGAAGAGGGACTTAGAACAACCATCTGGGAAGCTCAAACTAAGCCTACACTCCCCTCGACGGCACTAAATAACAATAGGTTTAAATACTGAATGATTTCTCGTATGGAAGCTCTAAGTACGAGAGCATTGACCATTACGCACGTAAAACACGAACAGGACGTTGACGACTACTACCTGAAGGTAAAGAGCCCTTCGGAAGGCACTCCCCCTTTCCTTTCATTAGTTCCTTGAGCAGCTAATGGCGACACGTTAGTGTTGTTTGAGTATGTGAAATAAAATTAAACATAAAATGCAGTTTCGGTACTCCCGGCGATCCACCCTATTCACAGCTCGTAAGAATTGAAAATGAGAACATCTCACAAATAAGGCGTCAATACCAAATAAGTTACATTCAACCAAACAATTAATTTACCTTTCGTACATCTTTCATCAAGCAGACGGTGACAGCCTAATCACTGCTCGGCCTATCTGAGACTAACTGTGGTCACCCACTCACACATTCGGCCCACCATTCATTCCAACGAACACGTGGACAATTTAGGCTACTTACATGCACGCTTAGCGCGGGGGGAGTTGTAGGATCTTCCTTCCCTTCTCACAGTGAATTACTTATCACAGCAGAACATGATAAGCTGGAAAGGGGGGGGAGGTGAGAGAGGGAGAGAGAAAGACGTACATTTACACTCTTCCATGATATTCACTATTTTAACTCGTCGAGTGAGCACTAAGAATAGTGAAGGAAAAAAGGGGTGACCTGGGAACTTGCCACCATTTTCATTTCTGGTCAGCGCCGAACGAAGATTTCTGTGCAGAGGAAAGAAAATGACAGAAGTACTGGGAGAAGACTTTTAGTGTATTTCTATTACAGGAGCGACTTGTGTCCATTTCATACGCTAGTTAATTGTGCATCAGCGTTGTACAGCCCCTAAATTAAAATTAAACGTATTGTCTAACCAGGAAGAGTAAACTGGATAGTTAAATGTCTCCGCGGAAGTTGAAATTCTAATTGAGAACTTAGAGAAACTCTCAACGTACTCCAATGTGAAGGCCTTCTATGAATACTTGAGGAAGCTCCACGTACGACTGACCCATTCGATCTCGAAGTTCAGTTTGAACTTCTTTGCTCATGAAAACGTCCTTTTCGGTGTACTTGATGAGATTAGTTCGGAGGATGTGTCGCACCTTGAGGCACCTGAAAATTAAAATGTTTCATACAGGTACACTGTGTCGTGATGTACGCAGTGGGCAAATTTGCAGTATTGGCCGCCCTAGGCCTCGTAGTAAGTACCAGCCACCCCTTCCTCTTTGAGTACAAATTTACTTTTTTGCCAACTTTTATCGAAATCGATACAGTAATTTACTTAACTATAATATCTGCTAGTTTGCAATATTATTCGAGATTTCAGGGATAATTGCACGTTTAAAACGGTTTTATTTATTTACTTACAGGTTTATTCTCGTACAAGATAACATTTAATAAGTGTTCGACGCAAAGCGTCGAAGTTGTCAGGGTCTTCGACCTCGGGCTTCCCCGCGTCATTGTCTCCGTCCGCCTAATTGTCTCCAACCGTTTCAATAACGGACCTTAACCTGCGGGAATTCCTAAGCTGCGGGCCCCCAGCCCCCTTTTCTAGGTTTTCCACTTTCTTCATTTCTTTCTCCCAATTTCATTTTCCTATCGATGACAGAGCTCTTCCAAATTCATTCTGCTTCCAACTATCACCCCAGTAACTTCTCACTTTTTCATATAGTTGCCCGCTCCAGTTCACGCGTTCCGAGTACTTCCCTTGTGTCGCCCATTTGTACTCCATCTCCTCATGTAATACAGTCCTCCTCACGCTCACCGAGTTTCAGTTTTATTGTGATCCTCAGCTCCCCCATTCATGCACCCAACAATAAGTGTTTTACAACGTTTACAACACTCGTCCGCAGTTACGTGTAGCCAAATCGGTAATTAAATCTTCGCGATCCACTTTCCTTTAAAAACCAGCTTCTATGTTAAGTAAAGTAAGTTTGTTTAACCTTTGGCTTCGTCATTGTTGTGCGTAAATAACCATGTTTGGCTGTAAACCTAAATCGTTAATATGAGACAACTACTTTCTTCCGCAATTTCACTCATGGGCGTAACTGGCGGGCGCGGGGCGATCAGCTCCAATGCTGGGACAATGAGCTTATTTCATTTTCAACTTAGAACGCTGAATTTTGATCTGCCTACAAGTCACCTCGACGTCTAAAACCACGTATCTCACCATGTTGCGACGACATGGGGGAGAACTACGTGGATCACCCAGTGACACCCAAGTTTAAAGACTCCACACCTTCCCAAACACGACCCTACGCTCCGACCTCAATATTCTCCCAGTCAAAAACAACATTCAGAAAAAAAACCCTGCAAATTATTACACTACGGTTTATTATTCTCATGAACAGCTTGACCTAGTATTACTGCTTCGAGACCCATTCCATTCGATTCAGCATCGGAAAATACAAGTAAACCATACGAAACATGACCTGACTACACTGGAACTACAAAAACTAAATATTTCCCCAGCGCCTGTGAACTTCTGTAGGCATTTCTGATCCGATGTAGTGGTGTGCGGAGGAAGTGCCGGCCTCATCGGCCCAAACCTTCCTCCGCCCCGCCACGTCGGGCAAAAAGAGTGGGGGAAATTGGGACGGAGACTTCCAGCGAACTTTGAGCGGGCGTTGCGAGGCGAGCGAGCGGGTGGTTTAGATGAGACGGGAGGGAGGGAGGGAGTACAAACAACGAAACGTTGAATTCCCCTGTAGTTCTGACAAGTTCTGTGGATGGACATTGCAGATTTGGAATCCCCATGTCTTGAAACGTAAAGTATCAAATTTTGAGGGGGGGGGGGGTGTAACAAAAATTTTTCGTAACCGAAAACATACGGTTATTATTCAGAATGAATAATAAACCAAAAATCGATCTTTTACTCGAAAAAATGACGTCCGTCTCCAGCTCCCTGTTACGCCAAGTAGTCACAAACCCTCCACAGCGCTGACCTAGACAACTAGACGCTGAAACTTGCACTGACTTGACTTTCTTGAAGATTTCTATTCGTCATCCCCAAATTGAGAAAAATTGAGGGTTCATCGGTGACTACGTACCTCATTCTCGTTCTTTATTGACATTTCATATTTTCGACACGTAGAACACAAGTACAACTAATAACTGATATCATTTTTTGAACAAGTGGCGCCTATTCAATTCTTTTCTCCAGCGCCTTTTGTGTGTGAAGCTGATAGGAATATTATTAACTTACTCATACTGCTCATACATACTGCTTTTGCTCACGTTGACATGGAAAGAGGACAGTCGCGCAGTAAATGATAGAAGTGAGGGTTGCTTAATTTACTCCAAAAGACTTCTTAGTCATTTTCTGATTGCAGTCAATTTTAGTATAAGGAAGGAAAATATCTAGTGAACATAAATTCCACAATTGACAGATCATTCAAGGCGTTCCATTCACCTCTAGGGAGTTTCCCCCCGAGGTACATGACCTCCTCTCCCCGCCCCTTCCCTGACGCTCCATCATCCCTTTCACCTTTCTCTTCGTATATAAAGACTACGGCCAACTGACTGACTCCAGTACTGACTTAACGGCCAGACGATGATGTCTTTACATCGAAAGCGCTTGCCCACAGTAACTCACCAGCCAGAGGAGACGAACTCAACTAACAGGTACGTTAAATTTAGTAATTTGCCTACTGGCGGATATAACCCATTATTTTTTAACATTCTAGTAACATTTCAGCAGAGTTTAAACGGAGAAAAACCGCGCTAAAACCGATTTTCGTAGAACATTTTGATAATTTATTGTGCTCTCGTTATTTTCCCGTAAATGGGAATTTTATGATATATTTGCCTTATTGAGAGCTATCAGTATAAAAAATTTAATCAAAATCGTTAGAGCCGTTTTTGAAAAAAAAGATTTGGTGTTTTGATCACTATGATAACTATAGTTAACTTTCGGTGGATTTTGTTCAAACCCTTATTTTGGCGTCCCATGGTACGCTGCGGGCGAGATATCAAGTTTGAGATGATTTGATACGGTCGTTTTCCCTAAACATCGTTCCCAGACACACACACACACACACACACATAGAAACACGGACAATTTTCCCAAATAGTGTTTTTCGGACTCATGAGGGTCTGAAACGTAAATATCTGAAGAAAACTCAAAAAAAAAAATTTTCCAGCCGATTACGTATCTTTCCTTTCAACTTTGTAAAGCCAAGGAAAGTAAAAAGACGAAAATCTAGATAAATATATAAATATTGTACGAGGTTGGGCTTGTTTTGGTGTGTTCCCATTCTCCTCTCCTTTTTGACCTCCCCCCTTTCATTCAGTAATGTTTCAACCAACCGCTGCCTTGCTCACCCGGCGTGCTCCAGTTAAGAGAACACTATTTTTCATTCAGTGTTCGAATTCTGGTGTCGTGCTGTCGCCGATTGACGACTGCAGCCTGCCTTTTCATAAGAAGTGACTCTGAAGAGAAAAACGTCCGTCTGGGGACCCCCTGTCAACGAGTCTACGCCACATTGTCATCCCTCTCCTTAAACTCCTCCGAATACCACCATAACCATCCGTACCTGCCGATTTAATACAATCCGCTTCGATTATACTATTTGTTGGTCCTCCGGGCCGGATCTTCTTCAAACCTCCTTTCCAATTTCCGAATCCCGATTTGAGCCTAACGAAGGTGGAGCACCGTTTCCACCAACAAACGATTCGGGAAAAATTGTCCCCCTGTAGAATTCGTCGCACCTTTGTTCGTCGGGAGGTAGCGGGACGAGGCGTGCGATTCCTTCGCGTTCCCAGAACATTCTGCGAGCCCGGCCCAAGGTTAATTGAAATTCCCTCTCGCGTGGTCGAAAACTCATTGCTTTGGATGGTCTCAAAACGATACTCACGTCTAGGTTTCCAATTCGTTCACGGTATGTCACAGGCCGTCTTCTACAGATCACGTATATGTCATAACATATCGAGAAAATGTAACGAACAATTATTTCTAATGTTAAAAATGGAAAACTGAAAAAAAATTGATATCTCCTACTCAATCCACGACAATACAGTTCCAGTTCCATGCTTAACAAACAGTACAGTTCGCTACTCTCGCGCGAACACTCTCCACTTCACGCTTCTGTACATTCCGTAGTGTTTAACAATTATAACGAATTATGTTGAATGACTTGAAAGTTGAAATACCTTTGGAACGTTTCTCTGACAATACCCATCGTCGTTGTGTACACGACGACACTTCCAGCTTCTCTCTCTTGCCACGTCTGAAACAAAGTAAGTTTTTGCGTTTTAAACAATTTCAACATTTTATTTATCTTGGAGAATGAGTCCGTCAACAAGCGAGTGATGGAAATGCGTGAAACCTAATAAAGTGATGCACGGTGGATAGAATTTAGCTGTTTTCAAGATTATTTTGTAATCGAAGAAAACTTCAAGTAACGTCGGGAATTCCTTTTGCCATCTCTCCCGTTGCGACCGATGCTCTCCTTGAAAATCATGGGATACCATCACGATGTCGTCTCTGAACCCATTGCGATATCTGCCAGACGGAAACGTTCGCTCGTCAAATATCGGTAATTGAGGTAAATAGAACGTAAAAGACTATAACATCACAGAACCGTATCACGTGCCATTACTCAGGTAGTAGGTCAAGTACATTTCACGAGTATAGTTATCCTACTACTATTGTTGTGTACGTTCCCTCACTGTCATTCAGACGAAAAAGGTTTTCTCCCCCCCGTTCTGGCTCTATAAATTTGTAAAATAATCAACCTCCAGAAACTATGGCAGTTTGATTGGCCGACACTGAACGCTACAAAGTACGCACAATTTGAGCGTCGTAAACGTAATATCTCATTCGGTATAAATAATAAACTACAACACATTTTCATAGCACAGCGGTTTATTATTTTATTGCACAACCTGATTGGGAACGATCCTATTCAATCCAACTTCGTTAAATATTAAGAATGCAACACGGCTACATCAACGTTCCTGAAAACGGCACTGTTGGGCAATAGAAATGTGATTGAGCGGCCAACAGGACTAGTTCATACGACATTGTGTGTCTCTGGATATGTGAACTGGTATGGGGAGCTGCTGAACTGCACAGGCACTGATTGCGGGCTGACTTGGTGTGGATGGTGGTGACTAGGAACGCTCGAAGAAGATGTAGTGAGGGAGCGTGGAGGATGGAAATACCGAGGAAAAAGCCTGTGATCGACCCTGGAAATAATCGTCAAAGCCTCTTGTTAGCAGGAGAGGCTAATCGAACTCCCACGAGGTAGGGAAAAAACCCCACGCTAGGGTTATAAACCACGCCCTTGAGCCGAACAGAAACTTCGTATGTGTAACTACAAATGAAACTTGATGTTTCAATCAGTATTTCCAGTTCCGTAATTATTCAGCTTGACAGCGTCCCTCGCCTTCGAGGCCCATTCCATTCTATCCAGCATCAATGAATACTTTTGAGCGATACAAAACATGACCTGATAACAACTAAACTGTGAAACTTGTCATTTTTTTAGGCGAATCTGAATGGACGTTAATGTTTAATGTTAGGTGGGAGGCAGTACGGGTGTTTTAGCCTCAGAAACTCCAGCGCCCCAAAAACGTTGTTAGTCGTAATTTCCATTTCTATTTCTATTTCCTCTGTTGCCCTCCCACATACCGTCCCATGTGCGCACATTCACGCTCCAGTTCGATCTGGAGGAATTGGTGTTCCTTCTCCCTCTACCAGGACTAGATTCGTCCAAGATCACCTGCGGTGGTGTGACATGGCGACTCCATCTGCCCCCAAACCCAGTAAGCCTTCAGAGTTCGCAGCTGCTCTGCATGGTTCAGTTGACGCACGGGAGCTCAGGCAGTGTCCTGATTCTCCCTACTCTTCTGCGTGGGTGGAGTGAGCTGCGGAGGGCATTCCTGGGAAGGGTTACCAGCACTTTCACGCTGTTCTTGCGGCGTCACTTCCTACAGCGATGAGGTGTACAAGAGGCCAAGATCGTAATATTATGAATGCTCGCTGTTGTGCCTGTGGCAACTGGTTTGAGCTGCTGAATCATGTAGTGCAGGTGTGTCGGCGTACTCATGGAGGCGAGCATGACGCGGCCTGCAAGCAGATTGGTGGTGCATTGTCATCTGAGGGCTGGGAAGTGGAGAGAGAGCGGCAGTACGGGGTTGTCTCTGGAGAAGGACTGAGACCTGACATCGTTACCGTTGGTTCCGATCAGTCTGCAGTGATCCTGGATGCCCAGGTAGTATCTGGCAGCCAGGATCTTGCGCTGATTCGGCAAGCGAAGAAGTTCAAATACGACAGGATGGATCTTCGTATGACGGTGTCAGAAGCTCGTGGAGTAGAGGCAGGTAACTTCAGGGTTGCAGCATTGACCGTGTCCTGGTGTGGTGCAAGAACAGTGCTGAGGAGATGTGTTGGCTGAGTGTGTCAGCAGGCGGTCTCCGCGGTTTCACCGACCGCGTGTTGCTTGCGTCGTACTTTAACTGGTGGTCGTTCAATCGTGGAACATCCTCTCATCTTTCTTTCCTTCCCCGTCCCAATCCTTCTATCCCTAGAGCCGGCGTAGGGTAGTCTGGGCACCCTCCCCATTTCCTTACTTATTATTTATTTAGTTTCTCCTTTTTTGGGGTGTCACTGTTCCATTTACAGTGAGCTTTGAAAAGAAAAAAAAAATCTTACGTAATGGACATTCAGTGCCGTGTCTTCACTCTTCAAGCTAGTCAATTCTCGCCCTGAAGATCGTCTAACAACCCAAGCTGTTTTTCCTTTTCTTCCTCGTAATCCAGAACGTCCATGTTGGAAGTCATTGGTTATCCAGAAGCACCCACTTTGAATATTTGGAAATCCCAAGCGTGTTTGTTGGAACTCCCTTAGGAACTTTATATTTTACGCATATTGGATTTATTATTTTAGTTACTCAACAAATTAATCATTTCTTTTTTTTTCAATAAATTAAATGTATGGTGGTTGAAGGGAAAAGAGAACTCTTTCCCCACCACACTGACCAATACAGCGGGAAATGAGCGCAGGTTGGGGAGAAATGACAACATTCGTTATATTGTCCCGCGAGTTCCTTCAATTAACAACTCTTGAGACCTATATTCAGCGAACAATCACGACATAATCGCGATAAAACTGCCAAAATGTCGTAATCATTTCAAACATGTTTCGCCGATAACAACCCTGAGCTTCGTCCGATCGAATCGCCGAGCACGCGGGCGCAACTAGATTCCGAATGGAATTGTTGCATGAAAGAACGGACATGGTATTACACGTCAAACGGCGGACAGACATGGTATATTTTTAATCCCCTTGCATCGAAATGAAATGTGTTAAATTTAGGAGGGAGGGAGAGGTGAGGGGCTGTTGTAAAACAATTTTCTTGACCGAAAACGGTGTATTATTTAGAACGAATAATAAACCAAAATGAGCCCCTGGTTTCATATTTACGGCAATCCGCAACTCTTTTGTGTCGTGCGGGCTTAGCCGCGCTAATCCATTTCAAAGGGCAGATTCAGAATATCCGATGCTCGGGCTTCGCTTCTTCAACTCCATCAATTTAATTTTAATTAACCAAATTTTGTTACAAGAACTTTGTTACCGGTAAGGTAGTCTTGGGAAATTCGTGGGGGACGAACGTTCATGTGTTTAGTTAGGTAATCGGTTAAAATTTTGTTTTCTTCTGATTTTCACATTTTTCGTATGAATAATTTCAACTCTCATTCAGAGCAGCGTTATAAATCGTTGAACATTCCGAAGAAAATCGTTTTTAGCAGTTGAACCGCACTCACTGTTTTCAGATGAATTCAGAGTGTTACTTCAATACACGTTTCCTGCGATAAGAGCTCGTTCACGTCCATTAGAATGAGGAGCAGCCCCAGTTATTCCGGAAACTTCACCACTGCCGTCTCACTTACCGCTATTTCTCACAGTTATTACCCGATAGTTCCAAAACAGTTACACCAACCTTCTCGAAAAAATAATAATGGGTACTTTTATAAATCGCGTACGTAATGATCCCTCAATTATGGTCGTGGCATAAGTAGGAGCAACTCAATAAACTATGATTGCTGCGAGGTTTTAGGCAGAATTTCAAGCAATGTTTTACCACGTTCAAATACACTGTTTGGCAGGCCGAATTAGCTGGGTCTTTGATCTCCAGAATAGTTATCGTTCTGTTAGCGAAAGTTATAACCCTTTTGTTTGTGCCTGAGGAAAGCACAGTTCCTCAGTTATTTCCAAGTGACGACGGATTTCCTCTGTCCTGGATTTCCTTATTTATCTTTTCCCACCCCTCAATTTTAGATTCCTCTCCACAACAGACAGCTCTTCCCAAGTTCGTCGTTCCCAGTTCTCCCAACACACAGTCATCCTTCAGCTCTTACGATACAGTCGTTGCCCAGTTCTTTCAATGATTCGTCTCTCAACTCACACCACTCCCAACTTAACACTCTCTCTCACTCTCTTTCCCTCTCCATCCACTTAGTACCTCACTACCGGTTTCACATCTATTTGAGGGTTTCTTGTGCGCGTTTACTTTTTTTTTTTTCTTTTTTTTTTACAAAGTTTTTGTAACACGCCCTTGCATTTATGGAGAACCTACTGTGGAACGAAGGCGATAATTATTTGCATTCCCGAGTCTTTCGGGCTTTTATTAATTGTAGAAAAAGGATAATTTTGGGCGAATGAGAGTGGGAGTTGAAGATCGAAATAAAAAGAAACTCGGTGAGCGTGAGGAGGACTGTATTATATGTGCATTGAATTTGTGTAGAGTTTTTATATAAAAGGGCGACACAATGGGAGGATTCAGAATACGCGTGAACTGGCGTGGGAAACTGTATCGGAAGGAGAATGGGAGCTGTATGGGCCGAGAGAAGATAGAGGAATGTGTGTGTGTGAGCACTGGGATTCGAGTGTATCCTGGAAGAGCGGTGTGTGTTGGAGAAGGAGGTAAACCGAGGGAGGGAAGGACATTCTTGAAAGCACAAAAGGGGAAATCCGTTGTCGTTGGAAATAACCAAGGGTCTGGGCTTTCCACAGGTAACAAAAGGCTTAAGAGTACCGTTAGGTGCGAGCGTGGATATTCCGGAGGTCAAAGACCCCACTATATCTGGCCTGCCAAACAGGTAGGATGTGCGTTGTAGTTCACAACTCACAAACACAGGAAAGATCCAAGTTTCGGATCGTATAAAACGCTCGTAGGTCGTTTCTTCGTCGTAAGGATTTGTGAAGAATACGACCAATTTCGAGATAGATTACAATGAACAAATATCTGGTGCGTAGCAACACACAACTTTCCGCCACCCCTTTATGTTCGAACACCAGCTACATTGGCGGGCGCTATATCTTCGTTCAACGCATTTTTACAGGAACATTTATGGAGACGAAATGTAGGGACTAGTTAGCTGAGAGTACTCCGAAAGTTTGATCGAAATCGTTAGACCCGTTTTTGAGAAAATTGGAATACCGATAAATTAATATTCGACAAATCTCCTTTTCTGAGTTAACTTGGCTTATATCTCCGTTCCACATATATATACAGAAATAATTAGGGAGAACGAAATGTTGGTATGGGTAACTAAAAGACACTCCATTAGGATTTATCACATCTGGTGAAAAAGTTACCCTGGAATTTACGGAAATGTTAGAAAAAACGTTATTTTTGACACATTTTGATTTTTATCTCTGTTCAATGGACCGTCACAGGAACATTTATTCCGAAGAATATGTAGGTATTGACTATTTGAAAACATCCTGTGAGTTTGGTGAAAATCACTGATGCCGTTTTCCCTTCGGGTAGCGGAAAGTAAAAACTATCACATTAATTTAGCTTCTACGCGCGAAAGAACAAAATAGAATTTTGGTACTCAAAATGTAGACGACGTTGGACGGTTTCTGTGTTAGCGATGTTGTAGCAAAGTGCCACTCGAGACACCTGGAGAGCGGCCGTTTTATGAGGTTCGGCGCACAATCCTTTGCGATCGAGTGATTTCGTGTTAAATAGTAACAGAGCACCAATTCCAAGCCGACGAGGAAAGTCCCCCCCCCCCCCTGTGCAGAGAACGCTCGCAATGAATCGGCCAAAATTCGGGCAAGTCACTCCAAATCTTTTACCGCGGACACCCCTCGCTTTAAGTTCAACACTCATAGTTTACATCTTTTCTCGTTCCATTGTCAATAATGTCAACATTGACGACTACTCGATAGTAAATGTTGAACGATTCGTTGTGCATCCCATTTCTAACCGATGATAGTTTCATTGTAACGGGAAAATTGTTTGGATCTATCCTTCAAAAATAATTTGCTTGAGCTGTTCCTTAAGAAAAACATATTTGGCGTTTTGATTGAAACGACAGCGTTAATTGATTTTCAATTCCTCTCGCGTTCAAGCGGAGACACACGCAGCGTGATTTCTTATTCAGGGCAGTACGAAACATGAGGATTTGATTATTTCGTTCGACAGATCACAGAACGTTCTTCTCAACATCGGCAGCACATTTGCTTTACAGTCGTTTTCTCTCAATCGCGTTCACAAACGCACAGACCATTTCCCCGTTCGATGTTCTTCGGACTTAACCCCTTAAACCGTAAAAATGTGAAGAATCTATTCTTTTTTTTTCATTCGGAGCTAAGGGAAGTAAAAAGATTCCCATACGCACAAATCTTAAACTATTAGTTTCAAGATAGTCTTAAACTTTGTTTCATACCAGCCTTTGGTTGTCCTCCGCCCCTCCGTGTAAATTTTGAAAAACGTTCTTCTTATAGGCGAAGGCTTGACAATATGAGGTTTAAAGAAACGCCTTAAAAAGGGACGCGCGGGATATGATGAGAACTACGAACATATTCAGGTTTTGCCTGAACTATTTCCCGGACCTAATTCACTGTGGCAGCCCCTGGCGAGTTCGCCAGCCACTAAAAATAAAGTAACCTTGCCGAAGCTTCTGGAGGTTGTAAAACAGCGCTGAAACGATTTTAAGACGCGACAGCGAAACGTTTGCAAAGCGTTTCAGCCTCTTCCAACACCGATTTGAATTGTCCGTTGTCCAGTGGTGGAGCAAGTGGCGAGGTCAAGATCCCTCTGGACGTCGTGGATGGAACGGGAGGTTGTTACTTTGGAACCACGCTCCTCTTCCTTCCGACGACAAACGACGCAACAGGTGGTTTACGAGCCCCGAAGCAGGATACTCGACGAACCCCGTTAAGTCGCAGCTTCCAGAAAAGTCATCTCGGGGTAATTCGATGTTTTACGGCGAGGAAGAGAAATTAGGAGCTCTACACCCGGGAACGTGACAGCTCAAAAAGATCGTGAGGCGTGTAGTTGCAATATGCCCGAAGGAAGGTTCTTCGAGTGTCTGCCTGTGAGTAATTGAGGCTGACAGCTAGCTGCACGCATTCTTCACAACAATGTTAATAACGTCGAGCTCTACCATGTCGTCAGACGGTAACTTATTTTGAAGCGCACTTGCGCGTAATTTGCACGGACGTTTACTCAAGTTCGCCTGACCTGCGCGTAGAACTATTTCAGACACAGAAAGACGGTTTTGTTTAATCGTGCCAAGCCCCGTGAATCATTCTAAAAGGCGCGTTTCCAGAAGTACATCTCTCAAAATGTTTTATGAGTTGTGATAATTGGCATTTTTTAGGCGACGCGAATCGACGGGTCGTTGAAGTGAGGCGGGAGGCAGTGCGGGAAATACGAGGTGGAACTGCTATATTATTAATTGATAATTAACAATCTTTCGTATGAGTTATAAATATACAATTATACAGTACACACAAATTATCTGGACCATTTTAACTTAGATATTATAAAATTAATAACGCACGTTCTATAGACACAACTATTTGTCACAAACGGGGGAAAGTTGGAACAAAAGTGGTCTCTCTGGAAGAGGTCGTCTCCCAAGGTTAGGAACTAAAACGGTACCCCTAAAACACCTTTTAGTCAACTGCCTATTAACCCATTAACGCAGATGGGGTAATATTACCTCATGACACTTCACTCCTCTTACGTTTGAGGTAATATTACCCCAAGGCCCTCTAGCATCGCTCTGTACGTTTTCGTATTCGAAGGAGGGGATCTTCTACTTTAGGGGCTGCAGTGGGATGGGATAGCCTTCATTATGATTTTCTCAGTGCACCAGTACGCGCCGTTTTTCCGTACCTCTTATACCTAAGTCGGAATACACCAGAGAAGTACACGCACTCGAAAATCCTATTTTTTCTTCAGTAGGGGAGTGTAGAGCGCTAGGAAGGTCCCGCATTGAATGGGTTAACCCCTGCCATGAATTAGAGTCCCACGTATTTGGAAACTCTTCTCGTGTAACAATCGCTTTTTTGAAGTGAAACTTCTATGTAGACGGTGTCTCAGGATTTTCGAGTCACGAAAAATTGTGTTACCGGTCACGTGGTACGGCAAGACGACGTTTTCAACTAGCAATGCTCGCACCTCAGTAGAACTTCATCGGTTACGATACTGTCACTGCGCAAAGATTATTAATTATCTATATTATGTAATTTAATTATTATTATTATTAAGTGTAAATGTTATGTCAATAAACTATTTGGATTTGGCAAGACGACGTTGAACACACCGGTTCTCGTCCGATCATTGAAGTTAAGCAACGTCGGGCGTGGTTAGTACTTGGGTGGGTGACCGCGTGCCGTTAGTGTCTTTTTTTTCCTTGAACTATTCTTTGTTCGAACAATAAAACAAGTGTAAGTCTGAATCTGATCAACCGGCCGTATTCCAGTAACATATACCGTCATTTTGTTACCCGCAACTATTTCTGTAGCTGTCCATTGAACGAAAATAAAGACCAACATACATCAGGGACCTAGATTTTTTTTCCCCGGATTGAATTCTGTTTTCTTGTTTAATAAAATAAAATATGTTTAAATAATATAAAAAATGCATTCACTACAATTTGCCTACCCTAACCAAATCATAATTTGCAGTAAACCTGTGAATAAAGAAATGTGTGACAGTCACACATGGTAGAAGTGAAACTTTAACGTGCAAAACCGAATCGCAACGGACAAGTGGAAAAACCAATCGCAACGGACAAGTGGAAAAACCAATCGCAACGGACAAGTGGAAAAACCAATCGCAACGGACAAGTGGAAAAACGCATCGCAAAAAAATTTTACGGGCATATTGTTAATGTACTTGTCGAATTTGAAAACCTGCCCGTAAAACTTCGAGTAAAATTTTTTTTGCGATGCGTTTTTCCACTTTTCCGTTGTTTTTCCACTTGTCCGATGCGACTCGGTTTTGCACGCTTAAGTTTCACTTCTACCATGTGAGACTGTCACACATTTTTTTTGTTACCGAGGTCATTGCGATTTGGGCGCTTACTTCCGCGAAAAATCGAACCACCAATAGTCATCGCCATCCTCACAGTTCCCGCTAGTCATCACTCTTCTAAATTTGTGCAGTTCGCTCGTTTTTCTAGAGACAAGCCGATACCTAAACACGTTATTCCCTACATTTCTTGTCTCCTGAATATCTTCATATTTCCTTATAAGTTTTCCGATCCCCCCCCCCCTTCCTTTTTTTGGCTCAACGGAGTAGAAAGAAAAGTTATCTAATCGGCCGAAAAAAAATTGCATTCTCTTCAGATCTTAACGTTCCAGACTCGACTGAGTTTGAGAAACTGGTAACACAGGGTACAAAAAGATTGGAAAACAAAAGACAGAATACGAAAAACTCACAAAACGAGTAAAATAACATTCAGGTGGCCGTCGTCAGATTTCTAGTTTTTCGCAGTTCCTATCCTTAACTTTTATACACATATAAAATTGTATGTAACATAATACTTAAGTGTTCGGCAGTACAAGGGAAGATGCGCGAAGGAAACTTAGTAAAATGCAGATTTAGAGCAGAACAGAGTGTGTTGGCAGAGCGGAGATAACGTAATTCATGCCCGAATAAGATGAAGCTGTGACCGCTCTGAGGGTCACTATTGAGTGGCAGGGAGGAGGGTGCATAACGGAAAAGCGCCCGGTCCCAAGTTGTGGAACTTCGAGACATGGTGTGCAGAGCGAGAGGAAAACTGACAGCAGTCCTCTGACCAGCGTCATTACCTAACCCCAACACCTAAAGACCGACAAGAGCAAGGGTATCTACAGGGTCAGCTCAGAAGTCTCTATTACGATTGATGGTAGTCCCGTCACGATTGTTCCCCGCAGAACGGTACCAATAGGGAAGCGAGCAATAAGGAAGGACGTACCGAAGACTTTTCAGTCAGTGACGTGGGTAGCGTATCCTGTGGACAATCAGGTGGAAGTGAACATAGGAATCTGAAATACTGGATTCCAATGACGCCAGGTCTTGATAGCATACACGAATAACGAGTGCATTCTTGGAATGGATTTCAAAATCAATTCGTCATTAAGGCCCGTAAGGATGGGGCAAATTCCTATTCGCGAAGTTACGATCCTAGAAGAAATGCCACGCACGGTTGAATTGAAATACCACCAGTGAGAATGAGGTAACACTGCTGACTACATAACACGTGGAACATTCGACCTGTCGGATTAATTCAGGAATTCGCGCACCCATATTTTGCCAAACGATGCAAGATTTAGGGCAGATCGAGGGAGTAGAACATGAAATTGTTGTGGAACCAAGCGTTCCTTCGTTCAAAATCTACGGAGGGTGTCGCTACAATAGATGGCAGATATGGGAAATGATGGTCTCATTGAACCGTAGAACAGTCCTTGGCTAGTTCAGAAGTTCTGGTAACAGAAAGATGGCTTTGTATCATTCGCATATTGAAAATACTCGCAGCTGTTCATTCGCTAGGTTAATTCTGTTCAAGGAAATTGACTAAGTTTGTATAACTAAAGAGTATTTGGACGAAGTTGTGGCGACTGGAGATCGACAAAACATTCCTTCAAAACCAGCTCAAATTGGATGAAGGGACGTTGGGAGTGGCCAAGTTTTAAAGTTTGGCGATCAAATGGGCATGAAGTCTGTGAGGTTTGTGCAAGGTCAAAGAGTGCGGAGGGGGAGGTCCCATTTAAATTGGGTTGTGGAGACCCAACCTCACAACAGCTGACGATGTTGTCTGATTGCTATCCCTGACGTGGCTCTCAACTTGTCCTTTTAATTTCATTCTCGTTTTTCTTGTCTTGACTTTGAGAGGTGACCCTGGCTGAGTCAAGATTCGCTCACGTCAACTTTGACATTGTAAGACCATTTCCCACTTCACAGGGGTTCCGATAACTCCTCACGTTCGTCGACAGATTCTCCAGATGGCCTGAGGCAACAGCCATCAGGCAACATTACTGCTGAGACCGTCGCTTTTGCATTCATATCGACGTGGGTGTAGTGGTTTGGAATTCCTCTACATACTTCCACTGATCGAGGTTACAGTTCAAATTTGGGCTTTTCAGAAGCCTACTTCGTACAATCCAGCATCAAACGGCGCGATTGAGAGATGACACAGGCGTTTTAAATCAGCACTGAAAGCACAACTCTCGGATGACTGGGTTGCGGCCCTGCCACTCGTGCTGCTGGAATTGCGCTCTACTGTGAGGCCACCAGGTGGAGTGACTCCAACTGAACTGCTCTATGGCGAAACCATCCGCGTGCCTGCAGAGTTCTTTGATCAAACTCCTCCCCCCCCCCCCCCCCAATGTGCCAGCACTCATCATTGAGTTACGTGAACACGTAGAAAAGCTTCGGCCCCTACCATTCAAGCACCACGCATCCAAGAAGTTGTTTGTTCATCCAGCGTTGTGCACATCATCACGGTACTTGGAAGCCACTCCAACCTGCCTACGACGGCCCTCATCGAGTGCTGTCGCGATCAGAAAAGGTTTTCAAGGTAGCAACGCTATGCGGGGAGCAATTGCTGTCAATAGATCTACTGAAGCCAGCGTTTTTAGAACATACCAATGCCTATCCACTGCCCGATTTCTGACCCTGACTTCGCTGATTTCGCCTCCATCTGACCCACCAAACTGCGTCAACCAAAACTGTAAACAGCCAACCCACCAACAGTGACACGTGTTGGGCGTCGCGTTCATTTCCCGGATCGGCACCGTCGTTTGTTACGGGGGGGGGGGGCGTAGTGCTGTGGAGACCCAACCTTACAACAGCTGACGATGTTGTCTGATTGCTATCACTGACGTGGCTCTCATCTTGTCCTCCTTTTAATTTCATTCTCGTCTTTCTGGACTTTACTTTTCGTTAATAAAACGACTTCGTTCTCTCGCCCCCAAAGCTTTCCTCCTTTAACTTCATAACCAAGTGAAGGAGGTGTTCCCAGTGGGGAAGTATCATTGGGTGATTGGGAATCGTGATAAAGCGCGTACAAATGAACGCTCACAGGAAAGGAGGGAAGCCCCGAAGCGCTTTACAGTGTTGATAATTGAGGGAGTTCCCTGAGCACATTTGACGGTGCCAAACAGTACGAAAAGTAATATACGGCGAATACAAATTGGAAGTAGGTTACAAGATCTGCGCACCAGTAAGGCCAACTGATTGTATTTATCTGATCGTGAACAGTTTGTACTTCATGTAACTCCAACCCCATCGTCCTCGTCCTCGTTCCTGAAGAGAGAAAGAAATGTAACTGGACATTTTGCGTGACGTCATCATAAACATGTTAACTCAAAGGCTCATCAAGTGCAAACGAGACATTCTGCGGCGTGTGCGGGGAACGTCAAATGTTTGAAGGGACATTCTCCGCCTTCGCGGACTCATTTTTTTTTCGTTCTCTTACGTTCCAAGGAACGCGAAGGTTGATGCTGCGGTCTAAAGAAACATTAACTTAACGGCGAATCAAGCTCTGGTCCGTAATTTCGCGTTTACGAGTCTTCCCCGACCGTTTAACCCGATCGAGTCGTCTCGAACAGCACGACAAATTATTGACAGTTGCGCGGGGCTAAACGACCACAAATGTTTCTTGTCGTCTGTCAATAGTTTGTCGTTTGCCTGCGGTCACCTTGAGCTCATTTTCCGCTGATCTTCAGTCCCTCGACCACTTCAGAATCTGCTCTCTCGAATCTCGTTTGGATTGAATTGATTCGACCGCCACCCACGCGAAGGTTGACACGGTTTTTGACCGGTAGTCGTTGAAATTAACCGGACAGTTGAGGAATGCATTAAAGCTGTTGTGGAGGGGGGGGGGGGATTTCGACTCTTCAGGGATGTCTTAGAATATAGTCAATCGGCGTAGGGCTGCCCTGAGTACTGCCTGCTTCGCGCATGAGTTCTGTAAAACAGCGTTTACGATTATGTCGGGCCTTTCCAAATCTCAAATGCACAGTCCGTACAATGCTGCTATCAAGTTTAGGCATGAATACACCAAACCGATGAACCTCTTTGGAACGGATTTGGGCGATCGTGTTGGAAAAAACGCGGACTGGGGAGACGGAAATTTATTTCAAATAGCGCGAGATTCAGGGAACGAATAGACTTCTGCGTGGCGCAACGCCATCGCGATAAATTCCAAAATGCGTGCAGAGATAGGACAAAGAGTAATGGGTAACTATTGTGTACAACCAGGAAACTCCTAGCCAGGTGAAGAGTGTCGGGAAGGCAAGCCCACACTTCATTATAAGTTTCGTTGTGTTTTTTTGTAATTGAGATGCTACGCTGCCTGTGTATTTTCTCCAATAAAGAGGTCACAGGCGAATAAATGGTCGGCAAAGACACCAGTGGCGCTATGTATAAAGGCAACTAACAGCCGGCTGGCATATTGGAGGTTGCACATAGGAGGAAGCAGGAAGCTCGGGTATACTGCAGATGCTGGTTAGGGGGAGGGAAAACATGTGAATTGGCGGACTATTTACGAAGATCTGTTCTAGTCGTGCCTGCGGAATTCATCCGAATCTCATCGAAACAGCTGTCAGCCTGCGACTGGGTCTAACGCACGTGAGGTATTCAATAACTATCATCTGCTGAGTGTTTACTGTCGGAACGATTTGCTGAAAACCTCCCTCCTTCCCTCCTTCACACAACGTAGAGGCACGCGTAGTCGTTAATTTCTAACGACGCGAGAGAAAACCGGTGAACCGAGAGAGTTAAAACCCGAACGGTGGAGGAACGCACAGATTGTGCCTCACATCGTTCAATACTGGAATAGATAGCAACTCGAAGACGTGATGGCATCTCCTCTGATACGCTTCGTCACCGACTCGACTCCCTCTGCACAGATAACGAAGTCAAGTTCGTGCCGCTGCAACTTGATTATTTCCAAGGACTCGACAAACGGCGTCGTTTCGACCGACTTTGCTCTCAATTGATGGATTCGAAACAAGCGGCTACTTGGTCCATTTCTGAGCTGTCTCAGTTGCACTTACCGCTGGGCAATTTATTTTTTGCACGAGAAAGTGACGTGTTGGCCAATGAACATGTACAGTAACATTAAATCGGCAGCTCACTATCGTGAGCAGCAGCCACACGCCGCTAGAATTGATTTAATGAAACCTGAGAGAGAGAGAGAGAGAGAGAGAGAGAGAGAGAGAGAGAGAGAGAGAGAGAGAGATTGAGATGTTTATTTTACCATCAGGGGAAGTTAGGGCTATGCAGCCCTCTCTTCCACTTCCCCTGAAGACGAATTACAAAAAAAAAAAACTCTACCTCTGCGGTTCTTATATAACTGACAATCAAAAAAATCAAAAAAATTAGCCTTCACGCTACTCTGTCCATTTCAACTAAACTAAACACATAATTCATTACCGTTCATGCCAAATAAATTACATGCATTCCAACAATTATACCACACACACACACACATAATGCAGATACACACACCTTTCATACCAGCTGGTTGGGGTGGGTGAAAAAACCCCAGCCAGCCCCAAGCCCAACCCACCAATGGACCTCCCTCGGACCCGACCTTCAGAGCGTTATCCCGAGGGAAATACTGAGACGGCCCTGAAAATCAATAGAAAGGTAAAAAACTCATAATAACACTGAAATCATAAAATAAATTGATTAAGTAAGATGTAAATAATAGAGATAAATAGAGTAAATAGAGAGAGAGAGAGAGAGAGAGAGAGGGAGGACTTAGACTGTCAGAGGAACTTGGGGCTGAACGAGCCTCTCCTTCACATCTCCCAACAATATATATTCAAATATATTGTTTAGTATTCATTTTTCTTGAATTTTTTAAAATTTGGATAATCCCTTTATTCGCACACAAAAGCTCCCTTTAGCAATTTACGTAAAATAACAATTTTGTATACAAAATATTACTGTTTCTTCAAACAAAGAGGGAGGCTTACGTTCAATTCAATTGGTACAAAAGAGGTCACTGTCCTCAACCAGAATGCAGTTCCTGGGCTCGAGCTGTTCTGACACGCTGGACTAGAGCTGTTCTGACCCCCTGGACTTGAACTGTTCTGAGACCTGTGGACTCGAGCTGTTCTGACCCCTGGACTCGAGCTGTTCTGACCCCTGGACTCGAGCTGTTCTGACCCCCTGGACTTGAACTGTTCTGAGACCCGTGGACTCGAGCTGTTCTGACCCCTGGACTCGAGCTGTTCTGACCCCCTGGACTTGAACTGTTCTGAGACCCGTGGACTCGAGCTGTTCTGACCCCTGGACTCGAGCTGTTCTGACCCCCTGGACTTGAACTGTTCTGAGACCCGTGGACTCGAGCTGTTCTGACCCCTGGACTCGAGCTGTTCTGACCCCTGGACTCGAGCTGTTCTGACCCCTGGACTTTCCAGGCTGTTTGGTCATATCGCTGGGAGAACCACCAGAAAAAACCCTATCAATCGACTTCTATCTCGGAATAATTGAGGAACTAAGGATTAGTATTTCCGGAGCCGACCGCTTTCTCAATGGGTCAGTGTGGTGTCTTGTAACCCTCTCTTCCTTAAAAAAGTTCTCACCCGTAACATTGACGCTTCCTCACAGCCGCTCTCTCTCATCTTTCGTCATGTTCGCACCAGTTGGTTTATTCAGAGAGTTACTCCTGTAAGTGTCTTGTGGACTCTAAGTCTCCCTGTTATTTGTGAATCATTAGCCTACCACCTAGTGTTCTTCGTACTTAGTACAGCCCTCTCTCACTCGTGTCATTTACCATTTTGCTCATCGTCGCGGGAGTTACATTTTCCCCCTGGGCTTCTCTATCGATAAACAACTGAACGTCCCGTACAAATACAGAGATTTGTGTGTCTCCAGTGATGATACGCTGTATATACTTATAAGATTCATTATATTTACAATCTCGTCTTAATGATTAGTTGTTAATTGTATTATTTCAATTAACATGAATCTCATCACTTATCTCATGTAATTTAGAGCTTATTTACTTATCTATGTATATTTGATTAGAAAATAAATGTGAATATTATTTAGCGCATAGGCTAGGTTCAGTTGTATTTTGTGTATCTAAGCGTAAATAACGGCTAGTGGCGTTATCATTTCCTTTTTATATAGCCTTTGAAGTGACTTTCGTTATGGGTTCAGGTCAGTTTTGTTACTTATAAAACACTTACACTAACTAATATTATTTGTTAGTTTCACTTGCATTAAATGAAAGCTTCGTCTTCGTAATTTTGTTGTCATTTTGCACTTACAGTATTACACTGCATTTAAAACACAGATTGTTTGAGATGGACGAAAAGAAGAAGGCATATTCTACACATTGTCTATCTTCAATCAAAACATTTCTACAGGATCAACAGGTGGTCTGAAAGTATCCCGTGAGTTTTTTCCAAACCATATTTGACAACTTCACAGGTCTCATTTATCGTATTTACACAGAGATGATTATCGAGTTAAAAGTTGAAGTCGCTTTGAGAAGTTCTCATTGACGTTCCCCACTCTCTTTCCCGTCGTAAACGGGTATTACGAGAACAAGGACGCATCCGCCTGTCAGATTTGAGTGAATTGTGCAGGACGATTTGAAACGCCAAATGCAAGTCAGAAGTTTCAAAGGGGAGAGGTTATTCAACATAAGCGACGAGTTTGCTCCAAGTCTTGCACAAGTAAATCTGAACATCAGAAATCCTAATGGAGGAAGTACCTCTGGTTCGTTAGGGAATCTGTTTGCACTGAACGGCCCCGTCAAGAGAACGTCATTTAACGAGGAAACGCTTTATGACGGACAGTGCGTTTACTTCCTAAGCATAAATTGTTGTAACGGCGGAGAAAGTTGATCGAAAATAACAAGCAAGCAGACAGTTTTGATGGGCCGGTTTCCTCGATGAGAAAAGGAGAGTTCTGACGGTGAGTTACGTTATTTAAACGCGTCACACAATTAGGACGACACTCTACCAGCGATAAAGTCTCATCGGTATCCGTAAGACTTTGATGACAATCCGTTGCCGGTTGCTGGGCGGCTCTCAACGTCATCAGCAAACGCGCTCAATCGGCTCAGATCCAGTTGACCTGCCACTTAAACTCGTCAATACAGTGATTGTTCCTTACAAGCTCAAAGTGTCGAAATGGGACCTATCAGGTTCGGATAGGTGTTTCGTGATTACTATGGAATAAAAGGCATTAAAAAAAAAAACAGAATAAAAAATCCAGGACGATTCACGTTACATTGACGGAAGTGTCAAACTTGAGAACGCAGTTTGTGTCCATTTTCCGAACGAGTTACGTGAACGCCAAACTAGTCGTCCAAGAAAATGAGAACGATGCTCTGTATTGAGAGTAAAACACTAAACCTAAAAAAGTAAATGACGGAATGAACACGTATGTTGGGGAACTGAATACATTTCGATCACTCCAGACTAACTAGGTGTGCAGGGGAAACTCCCAGGTGAGAGAGAAAAAGGTCGTCAAATAATCAGAGCCAACTCGAACGCCTATTTTGACCTTGGTTTGATTTTTTTTTGGAGTGGTTTTTGCTCGAATTATCGAATCTGACATCCCCGTGTTCGTTCCCCGCATGAAACTTCGTCGTGAACGTGAGGCTGAACCATTCGAACGCCTCGAAGTTCGACAACTAAATTTGAATCTTCTGGATCGGCTCAGTGACGTACTGACTTTATTGCGCTCACATCAACTCACTTGACACTAAATTTGGGGAAAACCACCTCAGTCGTTATGTCTCGCATGTTTCTGACCTCTTTTCGTACGTCCAACCCATACTCCGATTTAATACAGTCCATTTTGGATCTTAGAAGTTCTTCTTCGTACTTGGCTCACTCCCTCACTCTCCCCCAAGAAGCAGAGAGCCTTAAATAGTTCCATTATATATATATATATTTTTTTTTTTTCTGAATCTGAAATGTGATTGTTATGGGCACGATCAGATTGAGCTGTGACTCGGAACACCGGAGCTTCTTTTTATCGGGCAGAGCCACTTGAAGCTGCTCCGATTAAATCTGAAGAGGAAAAGAGCTGCTGATGAACAGGGAGAGGGGAGACCGCATTGCCGCTTGTTCGCTTCCGCTCGTGCCTGTCCACTACCGCTCATCCGTGCCTGCCGCCGCACCACTACGACCTCCTTCGCACCTCCTCCCCCTCCTCTCCAGCACAACCCGCCGTGGCCCACGCTTCCCATGGTCGCCAGCCTCCTGCGGACTGGCCCACAACCCAGGCTCGGTGCTTCATGGACTACATTTTTCTACGGACGCCCACCTTCACTTCAGCTACCTAGGATCATCACTCTGGGGCCGCCTACACAGATGTTGGATCGCTGCTGCCTAACCAGGCCCTATGCCACCCCTCAAGCCCAGCGACTCATGCTCCACCACACTCCAGTCACCAAGAACCTGATCGCTCCGTGCCCAGCAACCACAAGCGTACCTTCCCACCTGCTTGCCCCACCACTGTCGCGCCTCCTCGATATCCGCTCAAGAAGAGAAGATGAGGACCTACCCTGGGAAAACGCCTAACCACCCCCCCCCCATTACCGCCTGATCATGAGGACATGATCTTCTTGCAAGGGGGAGTGGTGTTACGGGCACGATCAGATTGAGCTGTGACTCGGAACACCGGAGCTTCATTTTATCGGGCAGAGCCACTTGAAGCAGCTCCAATTAAATCTGAAGAGGAAGATAGCTGCTGATGAACAGCGAGAGGGGGGACTGCATTGCCGCGATCAGAAGGTTAGAAAAATCGGGTCTGCGGCGCGCAACGAGGCACTCATTCTATTCCTCTTCCGGACTCCAACGACACCACTTCGCTCGCCTTTACTTTCTGTATTACCTATACTACTAATACTTTATTCTGTCTTTCCATATTACAAGGATATATTTGTAAGGAATTGTTGTAAATTGAGAGATGCCCGGTAACGATCCTATAACCATGATAATCGAATTTGTGGTCATTTTGAAGAACAAGTTCTCAAAGTTGACGAATTAACACAAAACTATCGTTAATACTAGCAACGATGTTCAAAATTACTTCTTCCAAAAAACCACCATATCTTGCGCGAAAATATTTGAAATTTTCACCAATTCATAATTTAGAAACCAGAAACAAGTTCTTCTTAATTTACCGTTTACCCTACTGCCTATCAAATATCATTCATCGCACTAAGCACGTATTATGTCAATCGAAAGAAATAAAACAACTGAAAAGCGTTACTAGACTCAAAATCCTGCAAATTATTACACAATGGTTTATTATTCTCATGAACAGCTTGATTACTGCTCCGAGACCCATCCCATTCGATTCAGCATCGAATACTAGTAAACCATACGAAACATGACCTGACTACAATGGAACTACGGAAACTAAATATTCCCCCGGCGCCAGGCGCCCGTAAACGTCTGTAGGCATTTATGATCCGACGGAGGGGTGTCGGAGGAAGTCGGGGAAATTGGGATGGGGGCTTCCTGCGAACCCTCGATCGGCAATTGGCAGGACGTTGCGAGTCCAAAGGGCGTCGCGAGTCAAGCGGGCCTTGAAAACGATACGAAACATGGCTTATACAGCGTTTCGTTAATTTTTTTAACCATTTTTTGCACATAACAACCACGGGCTTCTTCCGATCGGATTGCCGAGATGGTGGGCACAACTAGATACCAAATGGGATTTTTGTACCAAAGAACGAATTTTTTAGACCACGTCAAAGGCACAAAACGGCCCGGACGGCCCTGGGGTGACGGGGGACGGCGGACGGACATTGCAGATTTGGAATCCCCATGTCTTGAAACGTAAAGCATCAAATTTTGAGGGGGGGAGGTAAAAAATTGTTCGTGACCGAAAACATAGGGTTATTATTCAGAATAAATAATAAACCAATAGATTAATGGGGAGAAAAAAAGAAAAAAGGAAGAATTGTTGTTCATGAAGTGGAAAAATAAGTAGTAGTAAGAAGAAATGAAAACTTTGAAATGAAAAGTTTTGAAATTTTGTCGTTAGGGGTAAGAATGGTCGAGTACGATCAAATCTCTCTAGATATATTAATAAAGTCGTCCTTCATTAATTTTCTCCTCTCCCTCACGCTCTCTCTCTCTCTCTCTCTCTCTCTCTCTCTTTCTCCCTCTTTCTATCCCCTCTCTCTTTCGTCTCATGTTTAAGCCTAATTTTCTTCGTCCATATTTAATTTTTAGTTTTCCTCTTCTACCGAACAAATTCATTGTTTTGTAGAGGCGTCATTTCGAAAAAGGAAGAAAAGAATGGTCCAATTCAACGATTTCTGGAAGAAACAGATCTGTTTCACTGGTCTGAGTAACAGTGGAGATCCAAAGAGACGGTTCACTGAATGTTAACCGGTTGACGTTTTGGATAACTCGCACTGATACTACAGCAACGGAATGTAAATGAAACGGACAGTGAGATTTTGTGAAAAGGCGAAGCGACCGAGAACGTTAAACGAGGATTACTCAGCAAGAGCGAGCGAGAGATTCAGATTAATTGTTTCGACGAGCGTGAAGGCCGTTGCTTCTAATGATTCTTTCAAACGAAGAAAGCTGCGGTTGAAGAAATGCTCTTGAAAACCCTAGTTACACGTTGTGAATGCAGCAGATGAACAGTCTAACTTTTTCTTTCGGTGACTAGAACCTCTTGCTTTAACGGATGAGTTGGGTGCAGCAAAAAGTACTTTCAACACGGACACTGTCATTGAGACACTACTACCGACGAATGATAATAATTATAATAATGACGCCAAGGCTGAGGGAGACGAAGTTCGCCTGGTGTGAGCTAGGGCGTGAGTGACACATGGTAATTGTATGAATTCTTGGGTGCATTAGCCAATAAAGAGGTGGCAACAGTAAGGGGTGAAAGATGATATGAACGGAAGGGTGTCAAAGGGGCAACCGTAGGTGGAAAAATACGTTACCAGCTCCAGAAATGCCAATACCTACGTAGACGGAGCTCAGAATAGTGAAAAACAGAGAATGGTGATTGACAGGTGGCTCTGGGATTGAGGTATTGGCGGCTTTATATCAAAGCAGGGAAAGCCGTGGAGAACTGGGCAGCTCGACCTCAGAATGTTCATCAGGCATTGAGGAAACTGAACTTCCCAACTGATTCTGCATGAGCTGAGCCAAACTTCGGAAAAGCACTACAAAAACCTATCGATGTGGAAACTGAATTAATAAAATCGACCGGTTATGATATTCGATAAGTACCCGTTTTGCAGCATTCGCGCGAACTAACTTGAAGTATTGACCTTTAAATTTGTCGACCCTCAAAACCATGTACAATGTTTCCAATTATTATTTTACTGCTCAGAAGATCTCGCTCAGTTTCAAAAACCCTGCAAATTATTACACAATGGTTTATTATTCTCATGAACAGCTTGACCTAGTAATACTGCTCCGAGACCCATCCCATTCAATTCAGCATCGAAAAATACTAGTAAACCATACGAAATATGACCTGGCTACAATGGAACTCGGAAACTAAATATTCCCCTGGCGTCAGGCGTCTGTAAACGTCTGTAGGCATTTATGGCGGATGGAGGGGTGAGCGGAGGAAGTGGCCTTGGTGCCCCGTCGGGCAAAAAGAGTCAGGAAGGCGTTGCGAGTCGAGCGAGCGGGTGATTGAGTTTGATATGACAGGAGGGAGGGAGTACTAACGACGAAACGTTGACTTCCGCTGTAGTTCCCGTGTTACACTGCGTTTCGTTAATTTTTTAACCATTTTTTGCCCATAGCAACCATGGGCTTCGTCCGATCGGATTGCCGAGATGGCGAGCACAACTAGATACCAAATGGGATTTTTATGCGAAAGAACGCATTTTTTAGACCACGTTAAAGGCACAAAACGGCCCGGACGGCGGACAGCGAACGGACATTTAAATTTGGAATCTCTGTCTTGAAACGTAAAGTATCAAATTTTGAGGGGGGGTTGTAAAAAATTTTTCGTGACCGAAAACAGGGTTATTATTCAGAATGAATAATAAACCAAAAGGAGCTCTAGAGATAATCAGGGCAGGTCTGGATTGGATGATCAAAACAGCTTAAAACAAGATGTTCAAGCACAATGTTTGCTTTTCTCACCTTGAGGTAATTGTAATAAACAGGAACGAAAAATGCATTTATGTAAGACCGTCCAAAAATGCAAATGTCAGTGCGTCGTTCGCGCGTATATCTTTGCCGAACAAGACTAGAACCTACTTAACTCATTTCTTTTTTACGTTTTGTTTGGTATTTTTGTCGGATCCAAAAATAAGATGAGCTGCTTGCAACAATGACAAGAGGGAGGATAAAAGCTCAGTTCTGCGTAATTTGTCTTAAGTTACCAACAGTTATGACATGAATTCGAGGAAGTTGAGGGTATATTCGTTTTGGTTGCAAGAGAGAGTGATCTGAAGTTTAGTACGGTTGAAGAATTAAGTTGAGCAAGGGGATAACTGAGGGAGAGGGCCGTATTGCCTCAGGGGAGAAAGGATGGAGACATGGATATGAGTGCAGAGTAGTGTCAGTTCACGCAACACAGGGAGGTCTCTGAATAGGTGAGCTGGGATAGCGACGAGAGCTGAGAACGAATGTGAGTAACTGTGAGAGAACTGAGATTGATCTGCTGCTGCACAAATTTGAGAGTTGGAATCTTTACGAGAGGTGGAAAGTAAGAGCTGGGGAATCAGAATGAGGGAAGAGGATGAGGAAAACCCCTGATGGGCAATCTGTTAGCGACAGACAGTTCTTAAATTGTGCCAACAAGACTTGAAACGTCACACTGAGCAGTTGATTGACAGGGGGCTGTGAGCTCTGGTGTTGGCGGTAAACTCAAAAACGACAGGACTGGCCAATCTGTGCTTGTTGCGCGTTACTTGTTGTTTTCTTAGTCGTTGTCAACGGTACTTCTGTACTGCATTTTCTCCGCTGCGCAGCCATTGATTCTCAACAAAACAACTAGCCAATTAAATTGGACCACTTTGGTGAAACATCGCGAGAAGCCTTTTCATCGCTTAGCCTCGCGCACTATTATCAAACACGATTTTCTTCGTTGACTTTTTCCTTTGTCTCTTCTGCCCCGAGACTAAGTTGGCGCTGTCTCTCCGCTCACTGGCCACGAGCGAGGCATCCGCAGGACCCTGTCAATTCAATAGACAATTTCGATTTCCATAGCCGGCGCATTATCGTTGATGCCTCAGAAAAAGAACAATTGAGAATTTCTTTCATCTCGACCGCCGGTGTCTCCGTAATTTTCATTTCGCCGTTGAAAGTTCCTAATGGGTTTGGGCTCGAGGTCGATAAACCCTTCCACCTGTTGGGCCTCCGTTTTCTTCATTATTAGTCCTCCACCTTCCGGTGCCTCCCTGTACCTGCCGGCTATCGAGGCTTTTCGGGTTGATGATAAGAGGCGTCAGCGTCGATCGTATTACGGATTGCAGTCAATTCAACGAATCATTGAGATTGGGATTGGTACTTCACTGTTCTAATACTGTGGCAGCTGGAAAGAAGTCAGTAATTATACTCATCGTAGGTTTAAATTGATTAGTTACATCATTGCGCTGGCTAATGACGAGCGTGGATTACTGAACAAGATCTTATTTAGTATGAACAGCTATTACAAATCGGTCGCCGCACGGCAACACCCGACTCATAAAATTGAAATGACAAATGAGCTAATGAAGCGCAACGCGCGTCTATTTCCATTTTTCATTTCATACTCAAATTATCTCTTCCCTTAAAAGTAATTCGGTAATGTGCGACCACCAATCCTCAGCCGAACAGTTCAATCGGGTTATTTGGGCGTAGCTCTCCTTTTCGCTATCCAAGGAGCAAGAAAAGTATTGTGATTTGTCTGATGGGACTCATAACTTTCCCCATCGCCACGTGAATCCAGCGATTCGTATCCCTCCACCTACTAATTCGTCCAGTTCACGTACAATTGGTAGCTCAACGTCACAGAAACTGGTGGCGCTAAAGATTTCGAAATGTGTCGAGTTGCTTTTACTTTTGCAATGACCCTCATTCATTGCTTGTGTTAACTGATGTGGAATTATCGAGTAAGAAGTGAAACGGCGGTGGTTCGAATTCCGGAATTTCAGCGATTGCTCATAAATATTTTACGAATGTGGTTAAACGTTCATCGTATTGGTAGTTTATTCGACTACCGCCGTGATCTTTCTGGAAACACCGGTATTACGTGAGCGAGTTTTATGATATTCGTAAACCTGGGCTGAAATGGATTTTTCTTCGAAATCGTGGATAACTATTGCGCAGCTCTCATGGCGTTCCCACTTATGCGAATTGTATGATAACGTCGTGTTATTTGAAGCAGTCCATAGAAGAAAGTTAATCAAAATTGTTGAAGGCATTTTTGGGGGAAGAAGATATTTGGTATTTTGATCAGTAAGACAACTATACTTAGTTTTGAAACAATCGGGGGTCTTACTTTTATTATGAAATTCAAAGGATAAATATGAAATTTGAGAAAAAAAAACGGCGTTTTTCGTGCTCAGTACCCCTTGAAATGTAGAGATCTTCAGAAAAGATTTTTTTTCTCAGCCGATTACATGGTTTTCACACCTACCGCATAAGCTCAGTAAAGTAAAAATATCTGGCACGACGCATCGCACACCTTTCCTTGGCTCTCTTGCATCCAGCGAGCGACTAATCAAATCTGTGTTTCATTCATTTTGAGCCACGCTCTAGATGACTACGCGTGGCGGTTATGGTTCTGGAACTTATCGTGCCGCGACAAATATTGAGCGATTAGTTCACGAGCGGTTTAAAAGACTGACCACGTGGTTTTTTTGAGAATCGGATAGCGCCCAAGGTTTTGAAATAATCGGGTAAAAACTGTGAGAAATGGTAGTAGGTGAAACGGTAGAGGTTAAAATTCTGACATTCCTGAAGTTGCCTCAGTATATCTTATGAGCGTTATTGAAAACTCATCGTATGGACATTTAATTTGACTACTACGTCATTTGTTTTGAAAATCCTAGTAACATGTGCGCAGAGTTAATAAGGAAAAACAATAGTTGAAATTCAGGAATTTCTGGAGTAACCCCCATGTATCTCATGAGCGTTTTTAAACACTCACCCTTTAGGTATTGGATTGGACTACAATCCTGATTTTTTTCAACATTCAACAAAAATTCCAACGGAGTTTATAAGGAAAAAAAAACTGCGCTAAAAACACTTTTCGTCGAAAATTTTGGTAATTTATTGTGCTGCTCTAGTCATTTTCCCACAAATGGGAATTTTATGGTGTGATTACCTTATTGAGAGCTATCAATATAAAAAATTTAATCAAAATCGTTAGAGCTGTTTTTGAGAAAAAAACTTGGTGTTTTGATCACTATGATAACTATAGTTAACTTTCGGTGGATTCTGCCCATACCCTCATTTTTGCGTCCCATGGTAACCTGTAGGCTAGACATCAAGTTTCAGCTGATTTGGTACGGTGGTTTTCTCTAAAACCTGCTCTAAAATCGATTTTGTCGAAAGTTTTGGTAATTTATTGTGCTTCTCTCGTCATTTTCCCACAAATGGGAATTTTATGGTATGATTGCCATATTGAGAGCTATCAATATAAAAAGTTTAATCAAAATCGTTAGAGCCGTTTTTGAGAAAAAAATTGTTGGTGTTTTTATCACTGTGATAACTATAGTTAACTTTCGATGGATTTTGTTCATTCCCTTATCTTGGCGTCCCATGGTGACCTGCGGACGAGATATCAAGTTTGAGTTGATTAGGTACGGTGGTTTTCTCTAAAAATCGTTCACAGACACACATACACACACACAGTCCATTTTCCCAAATAGCGTTTTTCGGACTCAGGAGGGTCTGAAACGTAAAGATCTGAAGAAAACTCAACATTTTTTTTTCAGCCGATTACACAACTTTCCTTTCTACTTCGTAGAGCCAAGGAAAGTAAAAACTGATTTCGTCAAAATGTTTATTGAACTGTTCTCGTGTAATTTTTCCACCAACGGGAAATTGGGTTTTACTCCTCTAGAATTTGATTTCACGTTCATAGTGTCAAACAAAAATATTGTCTTAACTTGATCGATACGGCAAAACTAGAGAGCGTTACAAAAGAAAGGTGGTATTTTTTATATCAATAAGTGCTGTTTTCGATTGACGAGCGCATCAGCCACTGAAAAGAGGATGAGAACCAGCTGGCCAGGGGCAATCGTGTTCAACGTAACATGTTGGAAGGGAAACGAAAGTATTTAGAAAAATAACCGCCTGTCGGTATCATAAGCGCTCCGCGTGACGACCGTGACATTCCCGAGTTAGCCGAGTAGCCTGAAGTTTTATAATGAACAGTGACGCTAACGTCAGTAATTATAATTCAATACGTCGAGTTTCAACACGTTATTAATATAAAGAGTACAAAACGAGGTATTCAACACTTTGACGCATATGGAATGCGCAGAAGTCTGAAAGACGGTAGTTAAGGCGAGAGGACTGCAATTCCCGTTTGTCCAGGCGTGAAGGAGAGACGCCGTTCTAACTCTCGAACTCCTTCAAATCAACGTACGTCAATTGACATTTTGTATTGTCCGCGCGGCCGATCGCCATCGCGCAACTTGAAGAAAATTCGACTGGAGCTGAATCTCAGCTCAACGCACTTCGAAGGAAAAATCGATTGAGAAAAACTAGTTGGCTCTAGGTAAACATAGCTTCGTGAGTTTCATCCGTTAAACATTCAACACGCTTTATTTATACTAGAATCACAGTTGCGCGGGGGGGGGGGGAGAGAGAGCAAGGAAAAATTGATTGATCGGTGTATTTATTGACCAGGGAGAATTAGGGCCGTAGAGCCCCTCTACCATTTCCCAAAGAACTTAAACACAACAATTCCTCGTAGGATTAACATACCAACCATATATAAAGGCAACATGCTTGTCTAAGTTGGTTTTACGTTTTTACTCGAAAACTCTCAGTTTATTCATTCATTATTGCAGTCACACCAAAATAAATTACGCTTACGCCAACATTGAAAACACAAGTACACACGGGAACGACAGCCAAACGAAATAATTACGTGCACACCAAAAATCTTCCATGCTAACCGATTTGAAAACAGAAAGGGCATGAGTGTATGAGAGAGATAGAGAGATATTGAAAGCATTTATTTAAATACGTGGTTATCTCTTAGATGCATGATTAAATTAATTTTTCTTCTCTGAAGTATTTGGTATTGATTTTCGTATTAGCGTTTATTTAAATTGTTCTTTGAAGCAACGTGGATTTTGCGTACAGATGAAACAGTTTCTTCGTTCATGCCACTTTAAACACTTCGGTGGCTATTAGAAGCAATTTTTAGAAAGACAAAGAGAGATTGATTGATTTATTTAACCACACGGGGGAATTAGTGCCATGAGGCTCTCTCTTCCATTCCCCCGGGATACTGGTCTCACAATCATCCTCTATAATTGGCATTTATAATGTATCAAGAGAAATGTATATATTCACATTTACTCTTCTTGTTACACTTTATTCACTATTCCATACTTTTCGCTAACATGCAGCAATCATTGAAATGAAGAAGACACCACAAATAACGCATCGATATCAAATCAGGTACATTCAACAAGCACCCATTTTCTCTTTTTATATGTCGGAAACATACTTTTACTCGCGATGTTTAGACATTTTCAAGTGTATGTTGCACATGGTATTGACGATGAACTGTTCTCGTCTGTCAGAATGTGCCCTTATTCCGTGTGATAAACTATATTACAGTAAAATGCATTGGATGTCGCACTATTTTCGTTTTTTGTCAATGTGTTATCGTTTATTCTCAGTTCAAAAGTCACAAGATCTCAACGAGATCAAAAGGATGTGGCCGTTTTCCTAACAACCACGTTATCCTTTTCCAAAATTGAACTAGTGTACTACTTCTTCCCTACAGCTCCAAGCTGTTTCACAGAATCTAACCAGCGGTAGCCGATTCGAACAGTGCGGGACGCTCGCTAAGGTACATTATCGTATTTCGGAGATTGAAAGTGTAACTTTCTGCGAAACTTCAAAGTATGAATTTCTAATGTGTTTTTTGGGTTTCGGCTTACGGATTCACGGGATAAAGTTTGATACAGGCGAAATACGCTCGATAATTTTGATCTGATTGAAGTGGCGGTTACATAGACAAATTTGAAAATACTCGACAAAGGTACATTTTTTGGATTTTGGTTTTTATTATAAAACTCTGCAAATTATTATACAACGGTTTACTATTCTCATGAACATTTTGACCTAGTATTACTGCTCCGAGACCCATCCCATTCGATTCAGCATCGAAAAATACTAGTAAATCATACGAAACATGACCTGACTACAATGGAACTTTTTATGAGACGGGAGGGAGGGAGTAGCAACGACGAAACGTTGACTTCCGCTGTATTTCCCGCGAGTTCTTTCAGTTAGTGGACTTTGGCTCACTATAATGACTGTAATTTCACTATACGCAGTTGTACACGTCTGATACTCATTCCATTCAACCCAGGATGTAGAAATACCTTGAAAATGATACCAAACATGGCGTATTTGCAATTAAACTGCGTTTTGTTAAATTTTTTAACCACTTTTTGCCCATAAAAACCACGAGCTTCGTCCGATCGGATTGCCGAGTGGGGGGGGGGGCACAACTAGATACCAAATGGTTTTTTTGTGCGAAAGAACGGATTTTTTAGAGCACGTTAAAAGGCACAAAACGGCCCAGACGGCAGACGGACATTGCAGATTTGGAATCCCCATGTCTCGAAACTTAAAGTATCAAATTTTAAAGAAGGGTTGTAAAAAATGTTTTCTTACCTACAACATAGTGTTATTATTCAGAATGAAAAATAAACCAAAAGTGCCCACGCGCTAGAGTCTCCAATTTTCCTCAAACTTCGACATCAGCAGAAAATTGGCCACTTTTACTTAGCGTTTATATGTGTAAATGTTAATAAGACGGGGTTCATGTGGCCGCACTTGGCACTCTTCGTCTATTCCTAGAAAAATTTGACAACTGCGTTATTTGGGAGTCCGGCGCCCGTAAACGTCTCATGATTTTGCCCCGTCGGGTCGGGGAAAGGGGAGGCGAGTGGGCGGCGGCGTTGCCAGACCGGCAGGCGAGCAGTTTCCTTGCGATTGGCGGGAGGGACGGAGTAAAAACGACGAAACATTGACTTCCGCTGTAGTTCCCGCGCTGTACTGCGTTTCCTTAATTTTTTAAACCATTTTTTGCCCAGAACAATCATGGGCTCCGTCCGATCGGATTGCCGAGATGGCGGGCACAACTAGATACCAAATCAGATTTTTGGGCGAAAGAACGAATTTTTTGGACCACGTTAAAGGCATAAAACGGCCAGACGGTGGACGGCGGACGGACATTGCAAATTTGGAATCTCCATGTCTTGAAATGTAAAGTATCAAATTTTGAGGGGGGGTTGTAAAAAATTTTTCGTGACCAAAAACATAGGGTTATTATTCAGAATGAATAATAAACCAAAACAGCAGAAATCGATTTTCGTCGAATTTTCGAGGATTGACTGTGCTGCTGTCATCACTCTCGCACTAATGACAGTTTATATTACCGCTATGTCATTGTTTTCGCTGTGAAATATTATACTGAAGCAACGGACATTAATTCGAATTTCGGAATTCATGGGCCTAGTTATTGGACCTTTCATAATTGTCTGATTGGAAGATCGAAATGACACAATTATTTTGCGCATCTGGGACAGGAGGAGATTTCTTTGAGAATACGTTGAAGCGTGTTTTATCCTCACACCCTCCACACTCATCCAGCGCAGGTAATTGGATCAGTCACGTCAAAACAACTTTCAACTTGGTCGCGTTAATGCGTTAATTCAGTGCATCTCCAACCGCCGAAACGATCATCGAGCCGAGATTTATTCTGTACATTATCAATTGAGTTGTGCGCTCAAGTAGCAGAAGCAAAGTGAATTAAAAAGAAACCCAGTGACCGACTTTTAAACACCAATTAGCGCCAGTTCGAGAGATTCAAACGAGAAAAGAGCGCGATCTGGACAAAAAGTCGCCTTTCCCCTTCGGTTGAGCCGGCAAATGAGCGAATATCGATCTCACGTGCGTTCGAGGAATTTCGATCTCTCGCCTTCGCAGAGCCCCCCCTCACAAAACCCCATACAACTTTTTTTTACGTAATCTGCAGACACGATATAATTGACCGTTGCCAGCAAAGGAGCTGCCGCAGGGGAAGTTCATGATTGAGTGGAGTCGGTTGGTGGCCAGGAGGCGGAAACTGCGAATCTTGGTCGTGAGGATGTGCAGTTCGGTGCTTAGGCTTCGCAGCTGCTAGTGGGAGGAGAAATGAAGCCTTTATGCTTTTACAAGGCAATTACAACCACACGCTCGATAATTTTTTGATCTCTGCCGCAACAGGTCCATACATGAATCTACTCTTAAGACCCTCGGCTGAATTTCACTTTCCAAGCAGATGCACTCAACAAAGGCCAGTTCCGCTCTCAACTACCACTTATTTACACTCCTCCATCCTAAGGGGCTTCACGATCCCAGAAATTGTTGTCGAGTGTAGGACATCCCTCTGAAGCTACGCAGTGTCTTCTATATGAAGTAGGCCCTTACAATTTACATCCTGAAGGGTTGGGGATAACAAAAGGCCATATTTCGTCAATAACAACCACGTGTTTCGACCGAGTAGGCGAGCACAAATGCCAAATGGAATTCTTTTCCGAAAGAACAGAAGATCGATGTGAAAGGAGGGTGGGGGACTTACCAAATACTAGAAGTTTTCTCATTTTTCTCAAAACTGGCTCTAACGATTTTGAGTAAACTTTCAAATTATCTTCTATTAGTAAAAACCTTTCTTCTCTATACACATCTCCGTGAAAAACGGCTTCAACGATTTTTACGGAACCCACGAGATGTTTTTGAATAGTTAATACCTACATATTGTTCTCCTTAAATCTTCCTCTGGCAGTCCATTGAACAGAGATAAAAACGAAAATGTGTCGAAAATAAAGTTTTTTCAAACATTATCGTAAATTCTGGGGTAACTGCTTCACCAGATTTTATCAATCTTACAGAATGTCTTTAAGTCACCAATACCCGCATTTCTTTCTCCGTAATTATTTCTGTATATATATGTTGAACGGTTATAGGCCAAGTTATCTCATAAAAGGAGGTTTGTCGAATATTAATTTATCGGTATTCCAAATTTCTCAAAAACGGCTCCAACGATTTCGATCAAACTTACGGAGTACTCTCGAATAACTAGTTCCTACATTTTGTTCTCTATACATTTTTCTGTAGAAAGGCGTTGGACGAAGATATAGCGCTTGCATATGTAGCTGATGTTCGAACTTAAATAGGTGTAGCTACGCACCAGACATTTTTGGACCAGGTAACGGCGGACGAGCATTGCAAATTTCAAATCCTCATGGGGAGGGAATTGTGAGGGGGTGGGGGCCAATTCAGAGTAAATAATAAACCAAAACCCCTGCAAATTATTACACAACGGTTTATTATTCGGATAAACAGCTTGACCTAGAATTAATGCTCCGAGACCCATCACGTTCGATTCAGCATCGAAAAATATCAAAATGAAACCCAAAAACAGGTCGAAAAGAACTGAATCGTAATATTAAAATAAACAAAAAAGACGGAAGTATCTAGAAAAAACTGAATTTTAATACGAAAACATGCACGCTAAATATTAATATCAAAATGTAACCAAAAATCTATGAAAAAAACTAAAATGAGAATGAAACGAAAGAATCTAAAAAAATTGAATCGTATTAAAACCAAAAAACATGAAACGAACGAACTATTAAATAAATAAACCAAAAATAAACGAATAATGAAAAGTTCAATCGAAGATAACAGATATTTTGTTAACGGAAATAGTTGAGACGGAGCGAAACAGTCATTCGTGGAGGTGAAGACGAGAACAAGGCAATCGGATGATAAAGAGACAAATCGTAGTGCCAAAGGTTAAATACGAAACACGAGCGCTTCCTAGAGGAAGCAAAAAAAAATTGGGCGAACCCTTTGCGAGGCGAGAGGGCGGCATTGCCAGTTGAGCAGGCGAGCGATTTCGTGAGATGAGCGGGGAGGGAGGGAGTTCAAACGACGAAACGTTGACTTCCGCTGTAGTTTTTGTGTTGCACTGCGTTTCGTTAATTTTTTTAACCGTTTTTTGCCCATAACAATCATGGGCTTCGTCCGATCGGATGGCCGAGATGGGGGGCACAACTAGATACCAAATTGGATTTTTGTGCGAAAGAACGAATTTTTTGGACCACGTTAAAGGCACAAAACGGCAGGACGCGGACGGGGGACGGACATTGCAAATTTGGAACCTCTGTCTTGAAACGTAAAGTATCAAATTTTGAGGGGGGGGGTTGTAAAAAATTTTTCGTGACCGAAAACACAGGGTTATTATTCAGAATGAATAATAAACCAAAACCAGCGCAATCGTTTCTCCCCGCAAACTAAATCTCAGTAACACGCACACACGTTAGCCATGCGCGGAAATTATTTCATCAAGCCTTAAAATGTAAATATAAAATACCTGGTGCGACGCATAACACAACTTTCCTTGGACTTACGTGCATTCAGCGACACTCTTGACTCGAGCAACTAATCAACCACGTTCTAAATGACAGCGCGAGGCGCTTATGGTTCTGGAACTTATTCTGCTGCTCCTACTTAGGCCGCGACCAATATTGAGCGATTGTCGAGAATCGGATCGCGCCCACGGTTTTGAAATAATTGGGTAAAAATTGTGAGAAATGGTAGTAGGTGAAACGGTAGAGGGTTGAAATTGTGGAATTCCTGAAGAGGCCCTGTATATCTTATGAGCGTTATTGAAAACTCATCGTATGGACATTTAATTTGACTACTACGTCAATTTTTTTGAAAATCCCAGTAACATGTGAGTGGAGTTAATGAAGAAAAAAAACTGCTCTAAAGTTGTGGTTATTTATCGTGCTACTCTCGTCATTTCCCCATAATAAGAGTTTTATGTGATTGTCGTGTATTAGGAACTGTAATCAACCCATATTTTGGCGCACCATGGTAACCTGCTGGTTAGATATCGACTTTGACCTGATTTGGTCCACCTGTTTCCTCTCAATCGCGCCTTATTAAACGACTGTTCCTATACCCTCGACGAGGGTTATATCAGTCTTGGAAGAGGCTTGCTTTGTAGCAGTCAATGCTGGTAAGTTCGTCTGTTCGGTTAATTGCTGACGATACTGAACTTGGATGAAGTTCGCAAACCTTGGAACTGTCGTCGTTGGTTGCTCCTTTCATTCAGACACCTGCGTAGAGACAGAAGCCCAAGTGCAAGACCTACAACAATCGCTCGGCTCGGTCAGACCCATTTTCTGAATATGGAGCCACCTCGTACCCGCGTAAACGGATGATGCACGCGTGACACGTTCGCTCCTCGTGTCAGGTTAAATAGCTTCCTGTCGCTGGATCGTGAGACCAGGATGGAAAAAGAGGTCAAACGGTGAAACAGCACGAATGGTCAGTGAGCCGAGCGAAATCGATTCGTCGACACCTTTCAGCGCTATTCCTAATTCCTTATCGTACCGCCAAGTACGAGAATCTTTCGAAGTTTAAAATTCTTCATTTTGGTTTAACGACAATACACCTATGTTTTCGGCCAGAAAAATGTATTTACTACCACCCCCTCCCCCCAACCTCCTCAAAATTTGACGCTACGTTTCAAGACATGGGGATTCCATCGTCCGCCGTCCAGACCATATTTTGTATAAAAGAAATTTTCGCAATTTCATTGTAATTACGTCGAGTTTGGTATCATTTCTTAGGTAATTTTTTTATGTTGGGCGCGTTTTTTCTACGCGTGGAAAACAGTGAAATCACAGTAAATATAGTGTGGCTAATTCTACCACTTGAAGGAACTCGACAAAATAGCGAACATCATTCTCCTCGGCGTGCGCCCATTTCCCATATTGTCTCCCGTCTCTGGTTTCTATTCGTCGCGTCGTGCCATTTGTCTAAAGTCGCCTGGAAAATGTCAGTTTTCGTTGTAGCCATATCGTTTTCCAGTATTTTTCGATGCTGAATCTAATGGAATTGGTCTCGGAGGTGTGAGACTGCGTCAAGCTAGGTAACCATGCTGTAAACAAGAATAACGAGCGTCTTCAAAGTCGCAGCGCTCTTGGTGACTCGTTCGCATTCTATTCGTCATTAGGTGCTGAGTAGAGTGGCATCTGAATGCGAATGAACACCCAGCGATATCAAATCACTTGGCTCCATCTATCGAGATATCCTCGAACCTTCTAAAATAGTAACACTTCCTTGTGACAACTCCACCTTTGAACGTTTCGCCTTCACATATTAATAGACCTGAAATAGCCAATGTCTTCATTTCATATTAACTTGTTCGTAACCTTAATTCGCTGTGTCGCTCGATATTAAAAAAAAAAAAGGTAGGTAAAATATTATTGTTCAGAGAATTATAGATTGTTCTAGTAGAGAAGTGTAGCTTCAATACTTCCAGTGGAATAGTTCAATCTACACTGAGATGAGAACAGACAAACTGGTCGTTGCAATATTTGTTCCATAAAATCAGACTCCATTTGTGCAATTGTTTATATTCTCTTCTACACCTCTTCGTTTCGCTTCATATCCGCATAGCTGTTCAAATATTCCAATTGATATACTAATTTTCTAAATCCGACTGATTTGACTACAGGGAAACAAGTAAGTTTTCATAGTTTTGTGTTATAAAGTCCAATCTCCGAGAAATTCCGCTCTCACAAACGAGCTCAGCCGACGCAGCGGGAACATTAACATGCTTCTCGTCTTCCACACCCCAGGAAGTCCTCAGCGACAGCCGCTCTCCTGCTTCCTCTCTTGAACACCACTCGCCCGTTTAACGTGAACGATAGTTGAAACCTATTGGACAAAAATGCCGGCCCTCGAACTACCCAAATACACCTGGGAACCGTAAAAATTGGAAGGGCGGCTGAGGGGGTTTATTTGAGGTCTCTTGTTTTGATTTTGGCTAATTCGGAAGCTGTAGTATCGGATAGTGCATTGCCTCACTATTTAAGGTGATCGACGAAGTGATTGTCAAAAAGGCTGTCACGAGCGTCATCCCTTATTAGGAATAGACACAAATCTGAATCTGAACACTCCCTGACACGAGTTTTCATTTGTATTTAGCCCTACGAAGAGTGATGGAAAGTTATAGAACAAAGATTTCAACTTTTTTCGGATCTTTACGTTCACGCCCTTCTGAGACTGGAAAGCACCGTTTGAGGAAAAGGTCTGTGTGTGTCTGTAAACGATAATTAACCAGCAAATCACCAAGGAACGCGAAAATAATGACTAAAATCTGTTCAAATCTAACTATAATGATCATAGTGATGAAATCTCCAAATATTTATTTTCTCAAAAACTTCTAAAATCTGTCCAAACTAACTATAATTATATTGATCAAAACACTATCTTTTTACTTTCCTTGCACTAGGGAGTAGAAAGGAAAGTTATGTAATCGGCTGAAAAAAAAATTTTGAGTTCTCTTCAGATCTTATGTTTCTGACCCCCCTGAGTCCGAAAAACACTATTTGGGGAAATGGTCTGTGTGTATGTGTGTCTGTGAACGATTTTTAGAGAAAACCACTGTACCCCAACAGCTCAAACTTGATATCTCGCCCGCAGGCCTCCATGGGACGCCAAAATAAGGGTTTGAACAAAATCCACCGAAAGTTTCCTATAGTTATCATAGTGATCAAAACACCAAATATTTTTTTTCTCAAAAACGGCTCTAACGATATTGATTAAATTTTTTATATTGGTAGCTCCCAATATGGCAACTATACCATAAAATTCCCATTTGTGGGAAAATGCTGAGAGCAGCACAATAAATTACCAAAACTTTAGACGAAATCGGTTTAAGGGCGGTTTTTAGAGAAAACAACCGTACCAAATCAGCTGAAACATGATGTCTAGCCTACAGGTTACCATGAGACGCCAAAATAAGGGTATGGACAAAATCCTCCGAAAGTTAACTATAGTTATCATAGTGATCAAAACACCAAATTGTTTTTCTCAAAAACGGCTCTAACGATTTTAATTACATTTTTTATATAGATAGTTCTCAATAAGGGAATCATACCATAAAATTCCCATTCGTGGGAAAATGACGAGAGCAGCACAATAAATTATCAAAATTTTCGACGAAAAGCGTTTTTAGCGCAGTTTTTTTCTTATAAACTCCGCTGGAATTTTTGTAGAATGTTAAAATAAATTAGTATTGTAGTTCAATCCAATACCTAAAGATTGCGTGTTTAAAAACGCTCTTGAGATACATGGGGCTCACTCCAGAAATTCCTGAATTTCAACTTTTGCCGTTTCGCTTACTACCAGTTCTAAACTTTTTACCCAATAACTCTGCGAATGTAATTACTATCCTTCTCAAAAAAATTTGTGTTTACAGCCTCATTAATTATCTGTGTACCAATTGCTCAATACTGGTGTTGCAATGAGTACGAACAGCACAATAAAATCTGGAACTGTAAGCGCTACCGCTTCCTGCTGCTGTGACGTGTTGTTTGACCAAGTTCAAATTAACTGAGTGATAAATGAATTGATTAAATAGAATTAGCCATGTACAAAGATAATTGACGTAGAGCTAAGGAAAGTTGTGTGTTGCAACGCACCAGATATTTTAAAAATCAAAACGGCTCGAACGATTTGGATTAAATTATTTCTACGTACAGTTATAGATAACGCAACGTTAACATAAAATGCCCATTCGTGGGACGAGAGCAGCACAATAACGTACCGAACGTATCGATGAAAATATTTTTGGCACAGTTAATTCTGAATTAACTCGGCTCAAATGTTACTACTTCAGAAATCCCGGGATTTCAACCGCCCCCGTTTCACTTACTACCGTTTCTCACAGTTTACAGCCGATACCGGGATTATTATCCATCACAAAAAATTCAGATTCGTAGACTCATTAATTATCTGTACAACGATTGCTCAATAATGGTCGGGGCAAGAGTGGAAGCCACTCAATAAAATTCGAAAACGTAAGCGGCAGAGCAGTTCTGTTTTACCGCGTTCAAATGTAAGTGAAAAATAAATTCAATTGGTAGCAAAAGCTAAGGAAAGTTGTGTGGTGCGCCGCACCTGATGTTTTCGCAGTGTTCTTCCCACTTTAACGCCAACCTTTTCAGAGAAAATCGTGCTGGCCTCGGTTTTTCAATGAAAGTGGTGACGTTCGCAATAGAAATTTTACCGAGTTCATACGAACGGCGTGAAAACAATTAAATCAGTAGCGTTGATTCTGTTTCTCACAATTTTATCATGTTCGAACAATGTCATCGTTTGACCGAGTTGAAGACAATAAATTCTAGTTTCGTACAGCGCGAAGAAGGGAACGAAAACGAGCAAAACGAGTAGTGAAGAGTCGTTCAGAATCAGGTTCAGCTTTTCTCCAGTAGCCACCAGTGAATCACGAAACAGCTCACTTGTCGATTGCAGCAACGCGGCAAAGCAGCAAACTATTTCGTTGTTCAAGTACATTTCCGAAGACGCAACGGAGAAAATTTCTGACGAAAGAAAACGGCAGTTTATGAAAAATAAATTGTTCCGTCGCGCAAATCTCTTCCTCATTGTCGCCTTCAAAGGTTGAGCTATTGAAATGACTGCCAATTTTTTTCCCGCAGAAGAACGTTTACTGAGAACAAGTTACCGCGTCGTAACTTGAAAATGCGGTGATTCAACGTCGGCAGCTGAGGAAATCAAGGAAATACTCAACTGAGGGAAGACGAGGACGTGACAATCAGCTCTTGAAAACGATTTTCCGTATTGAACGCCGTAAACGTCCTAAAAAGATACGAGGGGCCAATCACCCGCATCCATTAAAAATAATCTGACGCTCGCGGGGAGTTCGAGGTCGTTAAGATCCATCAGTGTTTTATGAATTATCAACGCACCTTCCGATCGAACGCTTCCCACGAAACCTTGACTCGTTACAAATTTGTCAGTGAGCTTGTTACGGTCATATAGCATTACACTTGTGGAGGATATATTGGGAAGGGGGAGGGGGAGTTTATTGTTCTCAGCCAACACGAGCCACGCGCCGATAACAAAGTGGCCTCATCCCAGGGCAGCCTGGGAGTTCTTACGTTAATGCTTCGGAGAGCCGCACGCACCTCTACACGTTCCTGATCGACGGATGGTTTAGAACAGTACACTTCACATCTTTGGATCCTCTTTCCTACGTCAGTGTCAATTTTCTCATCCCCATGTCATTTTTGGCCTTGTCATTTGCGCTGTTCTCCTTCTCACTAGATTCTGACAAAGATTTGTCAAGAGCAGTTCTACCTAATATTTTAGAAACTCTTGTCCGTTGACAAAGCTCTGGTATCAATGTAGTATTTAATAATTAAACAAAATGAACCCGTATGCTACCACATTATCTTCTCTGTGTTGGGTTTTCCGAGGCTGCGAGTCACCAGCAGCGCTAAAGACGTTTGCGCTGATTCGTGCACGTCGCAAGTAGTGGGATCAAATGTTAATCTTCTTTGGCCTGTTGGGGACAACTCAATTAGAAGTTGTTCACGTGTGTACGTGTAAGCAGTGGTTGTCTGTAGTTCAATTTCTGAGAACGGCTGAACCGATTGAGATGGTTGTTTTTCTTGAAGACAAAAAAATAAGGTTCTGGGTGATTTTCATCGATGTGAAAGGGAGGTGGGGGACCAAAATGTACCAAAAAACTTTGGTTTTTCGCCTTTATCTAGAAAATTACTCTAAGTCATTCTGATCAAACTTTCAAATTATCTTCTACAAGTGAGTACTCAACTTTTCCTTCCCATAACTATCTCCGTGAAAAGTCGTTTCACCCAAACATAGTGCACTGCATATCACCTTCAGACCCTCCAGAGCCGATTTGAGACCATGAATGTTGCCATGGAGATACCTTTGCACCCAATTGAGAACCTTCTGAACCTAACCAAGAACTTTTCAAGGAAATTCAAAACGTTCTGCCCAAAATTTGGAGTTTTCCAAAACTAAATTTCGAATTCCCCTAATTCATGAATATTCCATGAATTTATATGATTCCAAACTAAATAAGGACCTATTGAACCTAATTTAGAGCCACTAAAACGTAAAGTCACAGTGTTGTATTAAATGTAGGGTTTACCAAATTTAATTGAGAACAAACAGTTTTTTTTCGCTATTCGGTAAAACGGCTTTATCGATTTTCGCCGAACTCACAGGACGTCCTTAATAATCAATACCTATATATTCTTCTCGGTAAACGTTCCTCGGACAGACCATTGAACAGAGATAAAGCCACAATGTGTCGAAATTAGGGTTTTTTGAACTTCTGTGTAATTTCCAGTGTAACGGCTACTCTAGATTTCATCAATCTTACATTTTAAGTCTTCTAGCTACCCGCGCCATGTTTTGTTCCCCGTAATTATTACTGTATCTAACTGTTGGACGGAGAGATAAGTCATGATAACTCGACAAACGACATTTGTCGAATATTAATCTATCGTTTATTCAATTTTCTCAAAAACGACTTTAACGATTTGATCGAACAAATTTCGAGGATTACGCTCAACTAATCAGTGCCTGTTTCCGTAGACATGCGATGAACGTGATGCAGCGCCAGTATAAACAGCAGGTCGTCCAATTTTCTCAAAAATGGCCACAAGATTTTGATTAGGATTTCAGGATTGTCCTTCAGAAATATCTACCCAAAATATAGTGTTTACATGAGTGGGTGTCTGTGGGCGTCGTGCGCCGCACCAGACATTTTTTACCGTAGCCCCGACAATAAAAGAGAGGTCCGTATATTTTGACGATTGGTTGAACAGGCCAGTTCGACTGGGTGATTCTTTCATCGCCCACAAACGTCTTCTCGTCAAAGCTGTTGAGATCAAGCGCTCAGGCTTTCACGCCAGAACGTGCCAGTTCAGAGTTGACTTCGCGATCTAGATTGATATACGAACACAAGTTTGAATTCTTAATAATTCTCGCAGAGTAATAGACACTTCAATAAGAAGATTCGTGAATAACAGTTCACTAGGAAAGTTTACGAAAAGCCCGATATACAACGCGTCTGTTGAATATCGAAACAAAATTTGAGGATAGAAAATAAAATATTTCAACTCAGAAACCCAACAAAAACACGAAAAGAACGAAGGTCGTAATAATTTCTTACTAGGAGCAGTTCAGGTTTTGTTACTCCACGACCTGACGAGGCCGAAAAAAGAACCACAAACGTAACCTCGCGATGAATCGTTCGCTCAACTTGATTTATACGAAAAAATCAGCGGAAAAACTGAATTCGAAGTCATTGAAACTAACGAAACGACTTCAGCAGAGCGAATGTGACGGACAACTCGAATGGAAGGGAGCAAGGCACCGAATCTGTCGCGTTGAGCAACTACCGTGAAAGTAGCTGAGTGTCGCAACGCCTTCAGTTCTCGATCGGTCACATCAGAGCGGCACGGCGAAATGTGTACAAATGGACGGCGAAAAACGAAGAACGGCCGATGATTCGTCGGACTTAGCACGCCTTCGTGCCGATGTAGGAGAATAAGAATACAAAAGATGAGGGTGGTGGTCTAAGGGAGTGTGGGGGTGTGAAGGTGGAAAGGAAGGGTTTCTTTTTGTGACAATGAGAGATTGATGAGGGGAATGATGGAGCAGGGTCGAGATCTATTGGAAGAAGAGAGAGGGTTAAAACAATAAATACTAACTAAATTGCATTTTGAGACAATTAGTAAATGAATAAAATAAGCTCGATAAATATAAAATTAAAATAATGCGAGTTAATAAACACGCTTGATAAAATACGAGAACACTAAAAATAAAAACGCAATGTTAAGAGAAGTTGTACATTTATGAAGAACAAATCATACTCGTAATGCAGGATAATGGCTTTAGCAACAAAACTACCAACGTAACGACTGATAGTCAGTCACATGTCTTGCAAAGCGCAGAAGAATTACTGCACAACGTCAAAACTGGTGAGGGAGTGCAGGGTGCGGCTCAACTCTTTCGCAAACTCTAATAGATTCCTAGTTTATTGGATTCTTGGGCATAAAGGGATCACTAAAAGTCTTCAGCCAGCCCTGATTTAATCAAATTCTGCCCACCGCATTGATTTCTATCACTATCTTCAGATACAAGCCGATATTAGTCGGAAAATGATGAATGTCCATTTTTCCGATTTTGCTACGTTTTGTTTCGTATCGAATCGGCGTGTAAATAATTGTTTTTGCCGTAACGCGCATGTGACAAAATGTGAGTAAATTGCACGCGTTTGGGTACTTTTCATTCGTCATGTTCAGCCTTCGTGTACGGGGATTATGACGAAGTGTTTTCGATATTTGGGGTAACGTTCAAGTTCATAGGGATGACATAGCTCAACGCGGTCTGTGGAAAAGGTTGATTCTAGTTGGAAATGCTATAAACGCAGCTTTAAAGCAGTGAACTTATAAAAAATCGCTTACAACGACAAGGTGGATATTTGAGTTGTACGAGAGAGACAGAGAGAAAAAAGAAGGTATTTGGGGGCCGACTAGTAAGTGACGTGATGGCGAGTTAACGACTGGTCGTGGGAAAGGTCTCGGATCCGAGCGCTGCCCTCAAGTTGCGACCTGGTTTGGGCAACTTGTCTTATGTCGATATGACGTCACCCTACGAAACTAATAATCGAGCTCGCCTCCCAGGTATTTTGTATTTATTCTCGCGCAGCACAAACTCCATGTTCTGAGAAACCACAGGATATTTTTTTCGTTTGAGGAGAATGTGACCCGCGTTTGTGTGTCCTACCCCAAGACACAAATGAGCGCAGGGCAGCTTAAGGAGAAGAAAGGGTTGGAAAGTTGGAGATGGTCCGGTTTCTGGACGGTGCCTGAGTCGAGCTGGCATTGGGTCCACGCTTCCCTTCTTCACAACACACCCAGCACGTTTGGATAGTAGCTGTAGCTACCATTCCCAGTGTAGGTTGGGATTAATTTGATTGCAGGCTTGCGGCTGGAGAAAATCCGTAAAACAGGGATGGTCAAGTCCGAGCTGCTCTCAACTGCGCAAGATGAGATCACGGTAAATTTTGAGCCGTCCGGTGACCATTTTGTTCTCAAAGCGTATTTCTTCCCAAGTGGTATCACAAGGGAATACAACAACACACTATGAGTGGAGAGATGGGATAAACGAGGAATTTGACCTTTACCATGCGTGTAGCTTAGAGACAGTGGAGCTTGCTTTTCACATATCAGTAGTCAAGTAGTCTCAACAGTTTTCATCAGTTCTTCCGTTTTTGAAGTGGACGGGTGAAGGCAGGTTCAGACCGTTAAGATCGGTGTTGCCTACTTCAACCACAAATCAGGAACAACCACAAGTTCAGCACAAAACTCAACTCGAAAGCAGCCACTTGTATATTCGCGAGATACTTCATTTCCATTCCTTTTCCAAATACCCCAGGACATAATGATATCTAAGGGAGGCGTGCTTGAACAGTTTTTAATTTACTGAATCACAGGACGTTTTTAATGACTATACGTCGGTAATTATTAATCCTTCCAGATGGCAGATGCGTTTCTTCTCACAGTGGCTGTACCTCGACCCTCTGGCAGGGATCCTATTAGCCATAAAGAGAGTTATATCTTTATTTACTGGTTTACTTCCCCCACTGCAACACAACAGAATTGTGCACGTGACACACGGGAAGAAGCTGTTACACGAGGGAATCCTGAAGAATCCCCTACTTCACAACTGGGTTCACTCTCTGGGTGAGGCCTCCTTCTTTCTGGTTAACCATGGTATTAATGCTAATATGGCGGAGCTGCATGAAACTTATAGTGTTTCTCAAAGCTCCCAGCAGGATGTCATTAGTTTTTGACACACATATATTTACGTTCCTGGTTTGTGGTTGCCCACCAGAATAAAACTGAAAGAGAACAGGAAGAACATCTATCTAGATAACCTCTGGAGCATCCTACGACAGGGTTTAGATTGATTTTGCTCTTTAGCTTGTCACTTCAGTTGTGTACCAATTTAATGAAGTGGGTTTATTTATTTATTTCAGTACGGGAGTAAGCCAAGTTTAACAATATTCAACTGTGTCTAACAGCAAAGCACATGAAGCAAACGCACACAGAAAGGGTCCAAATAATGAAAGTCGAGAAAGCACAGGAATAACCTGGAGCAAGTGAGATTACAATGAAGAGAGTGAGGACGAATAGGGTTCGATGTTGTATCCAGAAATAAGCTATCAACGCGGGATAGGGCACAATGCGCTTTACTTTTATCAAAAGTGTCCCTTGGGTCAGGATTGTCATTGACCTATCGGATTGCGCCCGACCTGTCCGTAGTTGAGATCAACTTGGCGATTTCCCCAACAAGTATACAAACCTCCAGCAGAGCTGTGCTAGAGTCTGGCTTTCCATCACCCTCACAGTTCAAGGTGCACTGGCTGTTCAGTAAGGTCTAAAACGCAAAATGCAAGAGAAATTTGAGGAACCGGAGATCCTCTGAAATGGCGCCACTGTTATCCAACGAAGCTAGGAGGTCACTAACAGCTACGGGAAAGATGAGTTTCTGTACTCGCGGTGTCTAGAAGATCGCTAACATCATCTTCTCCGACAGCTCTTCCAATTGAATCAGATCTTCCTTTTCTCTTGTTTATTATGTAAGTGATGATTCGGTCGAGCTCCGGCGAATCATCTCACCTCCGGACCGTCGAGTCCGTTTGAATTCGTCCGGGCCGAGTTTGTGGTCTTCCTAGGACCGGTTTCTGCCCCAATACGAAAAGCAACACTCGCTCGATACAGGAAGTCCATTAGATTTCCATTTTTGCGGTCACAATTTGTCTGAAAGAGCTTCTTTTTTTTGTTTTTGAGCGGCTGCTGTCATAACAAGCGATTAGTTGTTCTCTCCGCGAAAGAAAGTCTAATTTGTCCGGATGATTCTCGCTGAAGGAGAAATTGTTGATGCTCTCGCTTCACTCTCAACCCTTTCCAAGCCTTTCGTATCTTTTTTTCGACATGATATCGCACGGAGAGGATTAATTGTGTCCACTTTCCTCATCGCTTACCAACAAGCCCATTTCATTGGCACAAAATGAAGGTAATTGAACTTAACACCTGCGATCACACACTGCTCCTTACTTCACAACTTTACGCTGTTATTCTCAAAGAATTGTACCACTTTTCTTCCACTTCTTGTGTCTACACGCATATATACCCGCTTCTTGTACCTTATTGCCGATTTATCGTAACATCGCGAACAGCATATCCCCATGAACGAGGGTTGACTGGTTTTGCAGTAACCAAAACGAGACGTGAAGAATGACGCGACAGTTTATTCACAGCTCTCGTGCCAACGCGATGCAGGGAAAAAGCCGGCCAAGCGTCACGTTATTTTTGGGAACAGCCACTCACGATTCGCTTTTCTTGCGTCGTACACCTCGTTGTGGGTGGGGGGGGGGGATGCTTACAGTATTCAAATCCTCCTCAGTCGCAGAACTTTCCTCTATTGCACCCCCGCCATTTTAAGGTTTCAAGGGTTCCTGGGAGAATAAATAACCAAATTCAATCAAATTTTGTTGAGTGGGTTTGGGTTTATTTTGATTTTCAGCATATTCACTAGGGAGCAAAGGTCACTAGTTCCAAATTGGATAAAATGAAGCAACCATCCGACGAAGGGAGTGTATACAGACCATCCTTAAAGCAGACTGGAAAAACATCACGTCCAAAGTGACTCTTAACGATTTACATACCAAAACTGAGCAGATAACTTCCCATCATGTATTGGAGTGTAAATATGAAGTGCGCCAGATCACACAACTTTCCTTAGCTCTGCGTCCATTCACTGGTGCTCATAGCTCATTCTACTATCTCAATTTATTTTTCACAACACTTCACGGCGCCATAAAGCGGAGGCGCTCACAAATCCGTATTTTATTGTGCTGCTCGTACTCATTACCCGACCATTATTGAGCGACAGGCGCATAGAGAATTAATGCGGGTGTTAGCTCGATTTTTTTTTGAAAAGGATAACAATCACTTTCCCGGAGTTATCGGTTAAAAACGTTTAGAAATGGTAGTCATTGAAACGGTAGTGATCGAAAATTCCGGAATTTCTGGAGTAGCCCCTGTATATTTTATGGACGTTATTAGTAACTCATCGTAAATGCATTTGGTTGGAGTACGACCTGAATTTATCTGAAGAATCAAGTAACATTCGAGCGGATTTTAGAAGGAAAAAATTACGCGAAACTCGATTTTTGTCAGAATGTTTGATAATTTATAATGCTGGTCACGTCGTTTTTACGCAAATGACAACTTCATGGTGTAGTTATCTCATTACGAGTTGTCTACATACAAATTTTAATCAAAATCCTTGCAGCAATTTTTGAGAAAAAAAAATTTTGGTGTTTTGATCACTATGATAGTTTTGATAAATATTGTTGGTTTTGGGCGGATTTTGCTCATCCCCTTATTTTGGCGTCCCAGGATGACCCTCAAGCTAGATGTTAAGTTGGAGCTGATTTGATATAGCCGTTTTCTCTAAAAATCGTTCACAGACAGACCATTTTCCCAAATAGTGTTTTTCGTATTCAGTAAGGTCTGAAACGTAAAGATCTGCAAAGAACATGAACAAAAAAAATTTCCGCCGATTCGTACTTCGTAGAGCAAAGGAAAGTGAAAAAGTTGAAAACATAACGTGGTCTTTTGAATGTTGAAGTCATCGTGTTTTGCGAATCAAACGTGAATTACTTTTCGTTGATCTAGGGAATGATTACATTCTGCCACGCCAAGAGTGTATTCGGAATTGCAGATTTTAATAAGTAGGAGAGAAGTTGGCATAGCACACAGAGAGAGGAGGTGAGATGTGATTCTCCTCATGAGTTCTTGCTCGGCGTCGCCTACAGCGCATGTGTGGCCACGAATCAAAAGGATGTCCTGCGTTTTGAGCGAGATTCGTTGGGGACGACGCACTGAGAATTACTATCTCCATGGGATTCTGAAAGTCTGAAGACTGAAAGGAAACGAGGTTTCTCGCGAACACTCACACAATTAGGCCATGGGTACCCATAGCACGGGGCGTTTTCGGTTGAAATCGAATACAAAACAAATCAATTTAAAACAGCGTTCGGTAATGTACCACAAAAATTAGTACCACTGAGATTTTGACTTCTGAATTAATTGGGGGAAATTTTTTTCTTGGACCTTTGCTAATTCATCCGACGGTTGGACAACGACGGCAGCTCGTGACAGAAGTTGACGTCAACTGTGGGAAACTTCACACATATTCGCGGATTTCGACTTGAAGTTGGTAATTCCAACGAGTGACCTTCGTGAGCCGTTGAAATTAAAAATCAGATTATCTGCAGTTGCCAATAACGACGACAGTTGAAGAGGGGAAAAGTGCTCGCTAATCTCCTGACGCAGCTTGTACATTGTTTTTTGTTTGACAGCTCACAAATGTTGGCGTGAACTGTCGCTTTTGACTAACGTTGCCGTTTTCAGTCGATATTTGTTACCCTTTTTTTTTTGTTTCTTCTTGATTCAAGACCTCCTCTAAACTTTTCGTTTCATTCATTTGATTCGTTCATAGAATTTTGCTCACAGTGGACATTATTTATAAAAATGTCCACTTATAATTATTTGTCATTATATGTCAAACTGCAGTTGTCTCACTGACTAAGTTTTTTCACAGTGTTTCCCTATAACGCGTGGTCCTGAACTTTTAACACGAACCTTGACGGAATTACGTCAATAAAGCTCATGACATAACTAGGAGCAACTCAATAAACTCTACAACATTAACCACTACCAGTTTTTACTTTCCGCTACCCGAAGGGAAGGAAAGTATAGTAATCGGGTCAAAAAAAAATTGAGTTTTCTTCAGATCTTTACGTTTTGAGGCCTACTGAGTCTAAAAAACCTAATTTCGGCGCGTGGTCCGTGTGTGTGCGTGTCTGTAGTTCGATTGAGGGAGAACGGCTGATCCGATTGAGCTGGTTCTTTTTTTGTTTTGTTGCTTATTTTTTGTAGACACCAAAATAAGGTTATGGACGATTTCGGCCGATGGAAAGGGGAGGTGGGGGACGAAAATGTACCAAAAACTAGGGTTTTTCGCATTTTTCTCGAAAACGGCTATAACGATTTTTATTAAACTTCCAAATTATTTTCTACTGATCAATACCTAACTTTTCTTATCCGTACATATCTCCATGAAAATACGGCGAACGGAGATATAGGCCCATGAAGCAAAAATAGGTTTTTTACGCTTTTTGGCAAAACGGCCGCAGCAATTTTCACCAAACTCACAGGATGTTTTCAAATAGTTAATACCTACCTATTGTTCTCAATAAATGTTCCTGTGACGGTCCATTGAACAGAGATAAAAATCAAAATGTGTCGAAAATAACGTTTTTTCGAACATTTCCGTAAATTCCAGGGTAACTTCTTCACCAAATGTGATAAATTCTAATGGCGTGTCTTATATTCACCCATACTAACATTTCGTTCTCCATAATTATTACTGTATATATATGTTGAACGGAGATATAAGCCAAGTTAACTCAGAAAAGGAGATTTGTCGAATATTAATTTATCGGAATTCCAATTTTCTCAGAAACAGCTCTAACGATTTCGATCAAACTGACGGTGTGCTCTCAGCGAACTAGTCCCTACATTTTGTTCTCCATAAATGTTTCTGTAGGAATGCGTCGAATGAAGATATAGCACCCGCCTATGCAGATGGTCTTCGAACTTACGGGGGTGGTGGAAAGTTGTGTGTTGCTACGCACCAGATATTTATATAAACCGTTAAGGCCGTTATTAACCGTTCTATCAATTTGACATAACTTGGATGACTTAGCATGTTGGATTAGTTCCTAGAGTGGTGCTGAAAAGTTGAGTTTTTCCAACAATTATAAAGTTCATATGAACTGAGTGAAAAATATATTGTTTTCGAGAACAGGTGGGCTTGCGGCGGTGCTGAATGTACAAGGGGTTGAGGAAAGCAGTTTGACGCGTCGCGTCGCAGCGGATATTTGTCTATGGAGTTGACCTACAACTTACCATACCCTGCAGATAAAACCGCAACATCCGGTAGGTTTTGTGTTTGTTCTGAACTTCGCCGAAGAAAAGAAAAGGACGTAGCGGCGTCCGGACAACGCTGTGACCTCGTTGGAGAGACTAAGACGAGACCCTGGAGAAAACGGCCGATACTAAGTTGGCGAGAGAGTCAATCAACTTTTCCGGTGAATTGAAAACTTGCTAAGTTTGGAAGCTCATTGTAGTTCATCGCCCGATCTTGGGCCCTTTTGTAAAAAAAAAATACGACCATTGTTCGTGCCAATTGACAAAATGCGGAGGGCCCCCTTCGTTCTTGGGGGATTCAGAACCTTCCATTTCGCCAGCGGCCACAAAGAGACGGTGAAATCTTGAAGATAAGCCGGCCGGCCGCTAATTGGGTTGTAGAAAGCTCAAGGCCGTCGTCCTCAAGTCATCGGCTCCCAGAGGGGAAATTAAGTGTGCGACTGGATCGCGTAAAAGTGAACGCTGAGCTGCGAGAGCCAGTGGACTTGGCGAGCGACGCTGTTGAGCTGAACGTGGCTCAACCGTCGGTTTTCAAGTCCATTCCTCTGGCGACCTCCAGCCTGAAGGCCTCGTGACTGCGAGTCAAGGGCCGAACGAGCGTCAATTTCAAGGTACTAGAGAAATTCTGCTCAAATTCACACTCCGGCCGGATATTTAGCGGTTCTGGCGTCTAGGAAACTTGAGATACCACGGCTCATCATCTGAACGAGCATTGAGTGTTGGGTTGCTGCAAAACAGCTCCCGTGACAAAGCTTCTGTTCGCTGTTTTGCCACCTGTAGCTTAGGGAACTTTGATGTTATTAAGAAGTGCATATCACACCCGGTTAACGCCATTTCGCTACTGGTTTTAACGTATGGTTTGGGCATGTACAAGCAGGTCTGTTTCCTTATCTGTTCTTGAACCTTCGAAGAGGGTTATCAGTCTACCGTCATGGAAGTTGCGGTTTCGCTATCACGCAAGAGGCTCTTGCGCAGCAACCACCGAACTTAGACCTGCGGAGGTACGGCAGGTATTTGATCATTGGCCAGTCTCCCGGTAGAGAGCTGTTGCCCATGGTATACGGCGCGGAGGTCTGTCCACCTGAAGAATCCCGTACTATCTGGGAGGAGTTCTTAATCTGGTTTCCCGCCTGATCTAACTATCTACTAGGGTGGCAAGTTTCAAAGGGGCCACGTTTCTCTCGCGAACTCGGCAAAACTGTTATAGGCTTGCATTGTAACCATAAATGCTGCTAAGTTCGTCTGCCCTCTCAACAACCCTCGCTCACTGTCGTAGAAACCAGTGAAGCACAGTGGTTTCTTGTTTCCTCCAGGTAAATGTATATACAGATGCACCCACGCGCATCTATTTTGTACGTCAGGCGTCAAATAGAAACGAAGGACGAACTGTCGACAGGATAATGACGAGATACAACTCACAGGATAATGAGTTGTTCATTAGTTTGCAGAAAGACTGCTCTTTTAGAACGAATGGTGAGTAAAAGAAGATATTATGAACAGGGTAATAAAAAAAGGAGGAAGCGAAATGTCTAACGTTCGTGGACAGTACATCCTGGAAAGACTACCTTTAACCATTCCTCGTTTCATTTCCTTTCAGATACAAGTGAGTACTCGAGCGCCCAAGAGTTGGACTGCCGCTTCTCAATTGACAATGGTCGTGAGCTCCAGAATAAACTAGACACGGATCAGTTCTGTGTTCGGTGGCTGAAGTGGTGTCTTGTAAGGGTATTTAAATCACACCAGTACGTCAGTCTTTTCATTCCCTTCCATTCCACTACGACCTGTCTCCCAACACAGCCTCAATATGTTCTCCCTCGCCAAGGTCTTCCTGAACCAGTTTCAACGTGATGGTGCAGGAAGCCAGAGCATTAAATGCATGTATATTATTTTCCATTTTAGATCCCTGGGCAGGTGGTGCTGCACACACACCATCACTGTGAAGAGCTCTGCCTGGAAAACTGTTGCCAGTGCATCCAATGATATTGCTGTCCAGATCCTTGGCCCATAAACTCCTGCGCCTGCTAGGCCATCCCTTGCTGATTCGTCGGTATAATATACCATAGCCCCAACCTTAGGATTGGAGCCACCCCCTTCCCATCTGTTAAGGCCTCTGATTCCGCCAGCTTTCCTCCTTCGGCGCTCTCTGACGTGCGGCGGGAAAAGTGGGGAAATCGGCGAGGCATTGAGCTCCATTTTTCATTCTGATTCATCACACGCCCTGTGACGTATTAATCAAGCCTCTCCCTTATCAGCCAGAGATTTTGGTGTTTTCCTCCATTGCTTGAATATTGATAGATAAATTTGAGAAAACCCCTGTTTATTAACCCCTTGTCCCGCTATTGCCATTAATCAAGATTCGAGCAAATTAGGTTACTTTGATTAAATATTGAAAGGAGTTCGATTCATTATATTTCATTTCTATTTATTCAATTAAATTCGTGAATTAATTACGTTCATAATTTCATTTCTTTATTTTCTCCTCAAGAAGATTTATTTATTTGATATCTGAGGCGAGTTTCATGAGTTCATGTCGAATTAAGTATATGGGGCCCAGACACAAACTACTATTGTAGAAGACCACTTAACACATCACAAATTGTTAGCAGAGCGTGGTTGGATTGGAACATCAAAGGAATAAGTTGATTGGTTGGGGTCGGTAGTGTTTATCCGGATCAAAAGGTTTCGACAGCTGCAATATTTGTGGTGAGTCACAGTAGTTGTACAGTGGACTGTTACGCACTTTGGTAAGGTATTTAATTTGTTCAGGTCCAATGCTTTATTTATAATCAGATAATTAAGGGAACTTTTGACATTTTTTGACAATTGTTTGGAAAGTTTGTTGAACTTTCTTACTTGAATGCACACAATACGACTCCAGTGATTTGATAGAAACTTTGGAACTTACTAGTTACGTGACCTTCCGTCGGTCCGTCGGAATTGCGTTGCCTTTTCTACGTTTGTTTTGTCACCTGTTAAGTAGAGGCAGCAAACTACCAATTTCTCGGCGAGCCTTGCCCTCGTTTTGCATTTCATCGTCGCCGAGTCGATAAACCTCTTTTGGGAACTGAACGCCCTTGGCTCTAGGCGAGAGGCGGTTCAAGGAGATTCGACAACTGGAACGTGAAAACGTTTGTCCGTCCTCGGCAGAGCTACTCCGCAGGCCCTAAATTCGGCACCGACTCGTTTGACACTTGAACCATACCAGAGGCGGAGCAAAAATGACTTCCTGCCATATCGACTTCCCGTCTCTGATTGTGCGAAGGTGGCTGATTGGGATTGGCTTCCTCGTGAGAGGCCGATAGGGTGGAGGCGACCTTCCGCGTGACGGAACATTTGGAAGGAAGCTTATGGGTGAGAGCTGTACGTTATGAAAGCGCTGCCATCTTTTGGAACGCTACACGCCCTTCGCACCTTCGTAATGCCACTTTCCTACTTCGTCGAACGTAACGTTCACGTTGAATTGCGGGGAAGCTGCCTGATTCCCCATCCTCGACTTGACTCGATCAATTGACCTCATGTCATCTCTAGAGAAGGTTAGACTAGGGACGACAGCTTAATTTGAAGTGCAGGTGGTGAGCTAAGGAAAAACAAAAGCCACATGCTTGACGAGCAATTCACTATTTGAGATAGTTGTTAGGCCAATATTGAACGGCGCCGCACTAACCGCTTCGCAGTTTTGTGTGGTACACTAGGAAGTGCAAGGATTTGTTAATGAATCAATTTAACCATTAGGTTCTCCCAGTGTATTTATATACATTACAGATACTAAGCAAGTTTTCACCCGTTTCGCGAAGAAGGTACACAGTCAATCTCTCCCATGGACACTTTCAACGTAATAATTAGATCAGGTGAGAAACCTCTCTGCCTCACAAGTGTGGTACGGAATTCCCCAAAGTGCTACTCATGCATCAATCCGACTACGCAAACGAGTAACTGGCTAAATAAAGCCTCCCGTCGTACACCCACAAGTCTGGATTCGGTGGATGGAGCGAGTGCCGAGGCTTCTGCAACCTGCTTTTCCGGACCCTAGGCTTCTTTTTTGGGCCAACACTTCAGCAGCCTTACTACCTCTCTTGTCCATCCCCATCCAGTTATTCTGGTCACCCCTCTTCTTCTCTTTGACTGCAAGGACGCTTTAATCTTCACAGTGACACGCCTTCCAGGGTGCCCAGGAACAGCAGGCCCTCCTGCCATCAATCATGCCTCTTGGCATGATCAAGCTGTACCTCGTGGTGGAGCCAGGTTGAGGATGACTGAGACGGAGTTCCTGCTCAAATTGTTGATTTTTGTTTGTCCCACTAATCAGGCAGGGGCAGAGGTAAGGCATACAGTTCGTTGGGCTAGGTACTCTGCTCCCTCTTCTTATAGCTTGGAGTTTTCCCATCATTGCTTAAACTGAAAGGACTTTCAACCAGGTGTTTTAACTTACCCTCTCGGTTTAGCCCGTGCGGTTTTTACATGCGCTCTGTGCCCTGGCCCTTCCTAATATTATAAAAAGGTTTAATAAAATACTAGACAATTGACAACACATATCATATATAACGGATACATTCACTCTACAATTTAGTAGGGGGAGTACTTGGATGTTCCTTCCCCCCAGTTACAACCTACTAACTAATGATGCCACGGGGAGGGGCCGAGTACTTAATATTCCTCCTCCCCCCTCACCGACACAGCATCCCTAACCTAAGCTTACCTACATCACAGTCTAACCTAATCCTAGTATCACAACGCATACCCACCTCTATTCCAGTCATCCATCTATCCCCATATCAGGGCCAGTACCCCGCCTCTTGCGCCATTTCTCTGCGAACCTCTTCATCATGCAACCACCGTTATGCTGATCCAACGCGCATGATATCCATAAACGACTAATACAACCCTCTTTATGAGTCGCAAGATTCCATTTTGAGGGCTCAAGGACGATCGATGTGAGGTAAAACATACTTGTGCGGTAAAATCTCATTTCGGACGCACTGAAGGAACCCTTAAGTTGGAAGAAGGCTGTCGACGGAAGTGGTGCCCTGATGGTTAGGCAAATGAAAGACGATGCTGTTCCGCTGGCTAAATTAGTCGTGTGACGAGTTTAGGCGACAGTGGTTCTACGAATTCGGTCGATGACAGGGGACGTTGTTCTACAGAATTGATCTCCGTGTTTGGAAGTCGATCCGCCTCACGAGGACCAGGAGGAATTGTTACCGAGCTGGATTCAAAGGGGGTTTTGAGGGCGAGACGGGCTCGTGAAGAGGAAAACAAGTCGGAATATACTTCGGGGCAGCGGGATATTTTCAAAACAAGACAGTGGACAGGTGACCCGCTGCCGCTTGCAAATCTGCTCCCACCAAACTGGATATTCCACACGGAAGCCCCGACTTCGCTCAAGTAATCTCGAGCACTTTCACAACCTCAATGGCTCGCGTGACGCCGCTTAGTTGGCGACATTCGTTCTCCAGGCCAACAAGTCGTAAAGTTGAATGAAATATCCATCTAACAGCCCCCCCCCCCCGCCACCACCAGCCTCATTTTACACTGTTCCACCGGTTGTCTTAATTTATTTTTGCTGAGACAACCAACTCGCAGGAGGGAAGCTGCTTGTCATTTCCACGTAGCAGGAAGAATCTCGTTGCAACGAAAGGAAGCTGTCGTGTTGTGTGTAGTTGTAATGCACTATCCCCACAATCGTCGTCATTGAAGTGCCCTCTCGACTTTCTCAACTCTCATTCGTTTCAGAATCAGTTCTCATAGTGAATTATAGTTTATGCTCGCTTTTGTGTCACCAAGAAAACTTCAGAAGGGCAACGTGAATGCCACTGCAAACGCATTCACGCGTTGCAATGTGAAAAACAACCGCACGAACGTTCTTTATGAGGACCACTATGAATGCTGCTGGTACCCTAAAATCAACTTAATAAGTTAAGATTGATGAAATTAAGAGGGCGCCCAGACTATCCTACGCGAGCTGTGTGGATAGAACGAATGGAAGAAGGCCGCGTACCATACGACCTGAGCAACACCTCGAAAAACGCCTGCTCACAAATTGAACCATCTTCTCATCACCTTTCTTGCACCACACACCACGTTAGGACTCGGCAGTGCCTCAAGCCCGATGTTATTTGCCAGAGCACAGGGCCATACAAAAGGTATTTCACCCTGAATTCTCCCAGAAGCCCATTGCGGAATGAGCCCGAGTAATCACAGCACCCCCAGCTGTGAAACGAAACGATAGTCTAATAAGCCGTTGGGTACTGGGCTCCAGCAGGCATGCCACTAATAAAATTATCATTGCTGTAGCCCTCTCAATAAGCTAATCAATAAATGACGTTGCTGAACTTCTATACAGCAAATAAGGCTTCGAGACGTTCAACCCATAAGCCCATACATCACGACGTAAATAAAACGTACACTTTGCATCAAAACGAGGGACACACCCAGCTTACCTTCACCGACCATATTGCTCAAGTTTCCACTCGTGCACTGCGTTCCCTTGGCTTCCTGAAACGAAATGCCTGGGAGTTCGCTTATCTTCCTGTCCCGACCCCCCTTTGTCGAGCCCTCGTTCTTTCCATTCGGGTCCGTCATCTGGAGCTTGTTTCAGAGCAGAGAGGGAGCGAGTGCATCTGGCCTTTCTTCGCTGCATCGCCTTCATGATGTGAATCGCACGTTCCGACATTGATTACCAGTCGTTCTCCCGGTTGCCGGGTCTCCCGAGCCCTCGTCATAACAGACTATCCATGTTCTCTCTCGGGCCGGGTTGATGCTCCCTGCCTCCCTCCCTCCTTGCTCAAATTCGGCTGCACGTTCCCCGCCAGAATTCTCGGTATACTGACTGTACATCACATACCGTTTACCTCGCACAGACAACTCGTCGCTTTCTTCCACTCCCCATCTTGACCTGCTACCTATGTCCCTGCCTTTTCTACGTTTTCATCTAGCTAGCTTCTTCCTGCAATCTCCTCACTGACCCCCTCAACTCTGCTGGTTTCTGTACCCTCCCCCCCCCATCACCCCAACATTGGCGCTCTTCGCTTATTCGGTGAAGCGTCTCGTACTAGTTACGAGTGTGTTGTGGTGACTTCTCAATAACTTATTGTTGAGCTTGTTCCGTCCGAAGGTAAAAAATAAATTTTCCCGCCTCGTCCTTTCGAATCCGATCTGGCAGCTGCGCTTTCCTTTCAGAAGCTTATAAAATCCGTTGGAATCGAGTCAAGTTGTGAGAGGAACGAGTCGTGAAAGTCGAGCGCATCGAGCGGCTGCGGCTGAGATGCGCCTAGCGGCGTGAAGCTCGTCCTCACGAAAACTCGATTCGCTAAGCAGCCGGAATTTGAGTCACTTTTCACTATTCGGAACAGGTCAGCGGAGCGCCGGGAGCTCGCACCTCGAGGTCCCCTCGCCCCGGCCTTTTCACTCTCGGCGATTGACATGCAAGAGCCCGAAAGCCGGGCCTCCGAGACGCCGACGATTTCCACTTCATCGATCGACATCGGAAAGGGAAATCCTCGCGATTGATCGGTACGAATCGGTTCCTACGGGCCACAGACAACCAAAAGTTGAAAACGCCTAACTGTTAACTCTCAGTTTCAAAAGTTCCGTCGGTTGGCTGCGTCCTCTGAATTGCATCACTCACGCCCTGGTGATCTGATCCGCCTCAGTTCGCACCATTTATTTCTGTTGAAAGCTCAATGACTAGCTATACAGTGTGGAGCATCACACCTAATTCCCACCCTCAAAACGAAGAAGAAGAAAAATACCTCGTGCGACGCATCACACGACTTTCCCAGCTTTTAGTACATTTGGAGATTTTCGTGGATTTAATCAAATATATTTCTCTCAGCTCATCTGTACTCGGTAAAATATAACTTAACATTTTACATAGAAAATTTCAGAATTATTTGAGGCGCTAATACAAATGCCACGACCGTTGAGCAATCATTGCACAGCTTTCTGATGATTCTCTGAATGATGATGAGCACACGCAGACACACGCTCGGGCAGTTTTCCTAAATGGTGTTTTTCGGGCTCGCAAGCACTTGAAACGTAAAGATCTGAAAAAATTTTTTTGTTGATTATATAACTTTCCTTCTACCACGTCGAGCCAAGGAGAGTATAAATACCTAGTAACGCGTATCACGCCAATCCAAAACAATTTGACTCCACGCTTTGTACACTGGCGATCCTTCAACGCATTCATTCAAATCAAAATGCAGTTTTTAATGGAACTTCTGATGTGTGTTGAGAAAATTCAAATGCATGAAGTACGAAATTGCCGTCTTTTTAAACTAACTCGAATCTATTGCCGATGGGGCTGAAGTTGGCTTCGTGTTTTACTGCAGTTTTTCATGGATGAATTAGAATTTATTTCCAACGAAAAACTATTATACATACACGTAGTAACTGAATTGGTTTATTATTCTCTTGCACAGCACGATTGTGCCCAATCTTATTCAACCCGACGTTCCAACGTAATAAGAAAATAACGAGGCTGTATCAGCAATCCTATTCCCGAGACCCATCCCATTCGATTCAGCATCGAAAAACAGTAGTAAACGATACGAAATATGACTTGATTTCGACGGAGCAACGAAAATTACAACAAAGTGGTTTGCTGAACCAATATACGCTTGGCAATATCAAAGCAACACTTGACAAATAAACTGAATATTGGAGTGAGGCGGGAGCGAGTGGGGTAAATTCGCGCTGGCCGGGGGAAACGATAATTTTCTCTGTCCAGCGAGATCTTTCAAGTAATAGAATTTGCCTCACTATATTCACTATGATTTCACTATTTTCCATCTGGACGCAGCACCCGTAGTCCTAAACCACTTGAACCCGTCTTATTCGACTCAGCATCGAAAAACACCTGGCAAACGATACCGAACACGACTTAATTGCAATAAAACTCTCACAATTTCGTTTTCAGCTAGTTATTTTCCCCTTGGCTACCACGGGTTATGTCCGGTTGGCTGAACAGGCGAATACCACTACCGAACGGAATTTTTGTGCGAAAGAGCGACTTTTTCAAACCACGCTGAAAGCAAAATATGGCCTGCACGGCGGACGTATTAATATTTCCCTGACCGGAAACAGGGCTATCATGGGATCACAATTCAACGACTAGCAGAAACGAGGTGTGAAAAATGAGGCTTCCTCATGCTGGGATCTGCTGATGAAGGATGTTTAAGCTAGAAAAGGTGCAAGTTGTGATGGAAACGGCAGACGGCTAGTAGGTTCACTGTGTAGTATTCGTGGCCTACTCTGCTTTGTTTTGCCCAGGTTTCTGTGTGCTTACTATGTGTTTGATGTAAGGGGGCTTCACAATAGGATCGTCAGCCTCACCGAACAACTGAGAGCTCGGTAATTTCTGGTGTTTCTGAAGAGTTTTAAAGAAAAATTATGTAAACGGTTAGTGCGAGAGAACGATGTCACGAAACGAACTGTAATTTTTCATAGACGAAAAAACATATGACCAGAAATCGCTGATGAACCCGGTCAACCAATAACATGCCCCCACAAGTAGAAACTCCAGTTAGTAAGAAAATGTTGTCAATGCCCGGATGTTGTTAGTGAGAAGTGATTTGATTTCGTTGCTTACAGTTTCCGCCAGACTTGTGTTTCAGAGCTAGAACAAGCGTACGAAACAGATATTTTGGCTGAGCATGTATGTTCAGCATCATCTTCGAGAGTTTCTTGTTGCGGAACATTTTCTTGGAGTACAGCATCTGGAGTTACCATATTGTGTTATTTCATAGGTCGCCCCCTGGTTATATTTCGAACGATTCTAGGTCTTCCTCTGCCTCTCTTGTCTTCTTCGAACGCTTCTTCCAATGGACTTTAGGATCTTCTACCCTTATGCGTGAATTTTCACGATTCACATCAATGTGGTTTGGACCAACTTCGACCAACGAAGGAGTGGCTCCCAAAAAGGTATCCATGCTTGACTCGCGCAAAGTTTTCGTCTGTCATCATCGAAGAATTTGACGTCTCTCTCTTGTGATGAAAACTTTTTGTAGTGTGTCACTCCACACCCTGTAGCCCTTCGAGGTTTCAGAGTAGCCGACAAGTATACACTCGCTAGAGCGTGGTTCCAATTTTCCCTTCCCTGATTCCTCTAGCATGTATCTAAATTGTATCCTCTACTTCCGAAAGTACGAAGTCTTCTACACCATACAGTGAATGGGATTCTTCCATCAATTCCAGATGATGGATAACGGTTGAATACGTGAACAGCACACCAAACAGCTTCTTCCCAAAAACTCTTAGGAAGATCAGAGTCAATGAGAAGACAACTCATCATGTTTCCTCTCAGAAATCCTATTTTTTTGTGGATTATAAGACCACAATTCTACCGAATCCACAGCTACGCAGAAAGTTCTTGAATTCGCGACTACAGTATTCACTGCCATTGTCCAACTGCAAAAACTTGAGCTCATTTTGGTTTATTATTCATTCTGAATAATAACCCTATGTTTTCGGTCACGAACACGAAGTTTTTTACAACCCCTCCTCAAAATTTGATACTTTACGTTTCAAGACTTGGAGATACCAAATTTGCAATGTCTGTCCGCCGACCGCCGTCCGGGCCGTTTTGTGCCTTTAACGTGGTCTAAAAAATTCGTTCTTTCGCACAAAAATCCGATTTGGTATCTAGTTGTGCCCGCCATCTCGTCAATCCGATCGGACGAAGCCCGTGTTTGTAATGGGCAAAAAACGGTTAAAAAAATTAACGAAACGCAGTACAACGCGGGAACTTTAGCGGAAGTCAACGTTTCGTCGTTTGAACTCCCTCCCTCCCCGCCCGTCTCATTAAAAAACCACCTGCGCTCGCTCGCCTCCCAACGACTCCACCACTCAACTCCCCTTTCGCCTCGCAACGGGTTCGCTTCGAGCGCCCCCGTTCCAATTTCCCTGACAACGGGGCAAAATCATCAGACGTTTTGTTTCCGTAGTTCCATTGTAGCCAGGACATGTTTCATATGGTTTACTAATATTTGATGCTGAATCGAATGGGATGGGGGAGTAGTAATACTTGGTCAAGCTGTTCATGAGAATAATAAACGATTGTGTAATAATTTGCAGGGTTTTTAATTTAATTTATCTAAAACGTCTGACTTCACTTTAAGAAATCTCACTTCACACCACTGCTGGTCCTTTCGAATTATAAATTTCGTGCAATTCCGCCCAAAGTTCATGAGATGTCTCACAACACTTTACTTAGTTCAATTCGGACGGACTGATCGCTAAAATGAGAGCAGGTGGTTTGTGAGATGTCTCACAACACTTTACTTAGTTCAATTCGGACGGACTGATCGCTAAAATGAGGCGCGGCTTTCAAATCTGCGTCTTCCCATTTCGCTGCTTCGGCATCTTGCACGGGCTTCGCAAGTTTGCCGCTAGCGTAAATTCAGTCGCCATTCTTGATAAGTCGCCATGTGTCGAAATTATTACGAGCCAAAAGTTCGATTTTCTGGAAGCTCATCTTTTCTGAATTATTTAGAACCTACACAAACGTACCTGGGCCCATAACCTTTTAAAGAAAAACTATATATAGGGTTAATTCGTGGGAATGAACGCACTCGACGATGTCACGCAACGAATTGAAATTGACCAGAAGTAATAGATGAATCTGGTCAACCAACAACTGACTGAAGGGTCGTCACTTGTGAGTTTCAACGAAGAGTACATTCAAAAGTTTTGTTTCCACAGTGGTAAATGGCTCAAATAAATGCGTTACGCCACACAAGAATAACTGTTCGACGCAAAGCGACGAAGTTGTCAGGGTCTTCGACCTCGGGCTTCCCCGCGTCATTGTCTCCGTCCGCCTAATTGTCTCCAACCGTTGCAATAACGGACCCTAACCTGCGGGAATTCCTAAGCTGCGGGCCCCCAGCCCCCTTTTCTAGGTTTTCCCCTTTCTTCATTTCTTTCTCCCAATTTCATTTTCCTATCGATGACAGAGCTCTTCCAAAATCACTCTGCTTCCAACTATCACCCCAGTAACTTCTCACTTTCTCATAAAGTTGCCCGCGCCAGTTCACGCGTTCCGAGTACTGCCCTTGTGTCGCCCAGTTGTACTCCATCTCACCTCAATTTCAATTCTACTCAATTCCACACGCACGTATAATACAGTCCTCCTCACGCTCACCGAGTTTCAGTTTCATTGCGATCCTCAGCTCCCCCATTCTTGCACCTAACAATAACGAAACTCAGTACTGCCTATACAAGTTCTTTATGTTGTGAAAATAGAGCGTTTTAAATGAAATAGTTCCAGATGGTATGAAATATGTGATGTACTTCTTAGTTTTATTTATTAATGATTTTACTTGTGTCTTCTGATTTCCTCGAGCATTTTTGATTGACCTATCGTTTTAAATGATAGATATTTTTTTTCACTTTGTTTTGGGTTACTTTTGGGGCTTGGCCTTTAGTTCGTATTTCGCGCGTGTGGTCATCGATTATCTGATGACAATGTGTGAATTTCTCAATAGCACTTTCAAGGAGGAATGCTAGTACAAGAGAAGACGAAGACAATGGGTGATTGTCTCATTGTTGTAACAGAAATGCCAATTTGCCTGCAGGGAACACTCACTGTACTGTCACTTGACTGACAACTTTATGACGCTTTAGAATTAAACCCTTCACTTCCAGTAGCAGTAATTTGGAATTTCACCTCCGCACTTCGAGGTGTAAGATGATGCCCGGTACAACGGGGGGTGAGGACGCGGCGCGTTCGCAAACTGAGGTGAATCGGCTGGTCGAACCTAACGGACCGAATCGCTAATGACCAACTCCCACGACCTCCCAAGACAGTTGTTCGTCACATCAGGCATGAGCCCAAACTCAACTCGTGTTATCCCCGCGTCCTTGCGGTCGGTAATGAGCTAGAGCTGAGAGATCGTCAATATCTGCGATTGCCGCTGGAGGCGGTAGATACGGAGTTCCTATCTTCCTATGTTCCCTTCAGGACAATGGCTTTAGTCATTAGACGACTGTTGAGGATATACAAACTCATTCTCCCTCTCATCTTGAAACAATGGCGATGTGGGAACAAATGTTTCATTGTGTCGCAATAAACGTCGGATTTGAAAACAAAATGTTCGCTTTTAAATTCACTGCTCGCTGTCCAGTATATCAAGAGATCTCAATGGTCATTCGAGTCACCAAAAACTTTGTTATTTTGTGGTTTAAAGACAGCTGCGCTCAGGAACTTTGTCGGACGTCCCTCACCGTTACATTTGAAGATTGAATAGTGAGTATCCCTTCCTCGGCTTGTACTCCACTTTCGGCGAACGCTTTCGATGTGAAGACATCAGCGCATAGGAAATTTAACGCTGTTTGGTAACCGCTACAAAAAACAAATTTTGCCAAATTCTTGAAAACCATGTTAAAATGTAGAGGAACTGGTAAATACTGCGGCAAATTCCGTTTTTTCGGAGCTCTGATTGTAAAACATTTGGAAATGCAGTAAAAAACGTTGAGAAGCCTTGTACAATAGATTTGTGATAATTTGATAAAAATGGATTGAGAATAGAAGGTTGTGCGAGATTTGAAGAAATCTGGTGAAAAAAATGAGGAAAACAGTATCAAAACGTTGAGGTAGAAAAAGTAAAGCAAAATTCGTTCGAAAAAGAAGTAGGAGTTTTTGAGGTATACATACAATATATCCGTGGGGAAGCGAGGTAAAATGAGTGGGACTCCCGAAAAACTCGACGGCCCACAGAATGAAACGGGACGTCAGATGGAAAATGAAGTTGAAATCAAAAATATCCGATGCGTAACAACAAACAAGCCCCATAAATTGGACGACCTGCTACAAACACGGGCGCTGTATCTTCGATCGCAGCATTTCTACGCGATTAATACGTAAGTACTAGTTAGTTAAGAGTACCCCATAGGTTTGATCGAAATCCTTATGGCCGTTTTGGAGAAAATTGGAAAAATGATAAATAAACATTCTACAAATCTCATTTTCCGAGCTATCATGCCATACACGTCCGTTCAACATATAGATACAGAAATAGCTGAGGAGAACAAAATGTGGGTATACGCTGCTTAAAAACATAACGAACGATACACCAAATTTTGTGAAGCAGTTACTCTGGAAATTATTAAAATGTGACAAAAACCTCTTTTTGTTTCTCTGTTCACCATGTTTTCATTGAGATATGTATGGAGAAGAAAAGTTGGGTACTAGCTAGTAGAAGATAATTTAGAGAATGAAAATCGACATTTTCTGGAAAATGAGGGAACTGTGAAAACCGTTTGAAATCGAATGAAAAAGAAATCGTTATTTGTGTAAAAACCGTTACGAGTCGAGTTAGAATACGACGAAAAATCGAATAAACATTGGAATGTGCATGGGAAAGGTCAGATTTCATCGACCTACGACCCACTCACCCTGTTTATAAGAACTCGGTGGTACTTCTGCTATACAGAAATTGACACTATCCAAGATTCGGAATTTATGGGGTTGCTGATCCGGTACCTGCCACTTGACCCTTGACAGAGTGAAGGTGGAGTGGCCTGCGCCAGATGTGAGAGACTCAATGCCCTCGAGGTTTAACTTTGTGTTACCCATTCAGATGCTCATCCATGAGCGATCCAGACGGGAGGGCCCACGTTTGAAGCTGGGGCCCTGGTGTAATACACTGATGGTTCGGTGCAGGGGTAGGCATATTTGGGTCGAGGATTAGAGCAGTGATCCCGTTGGGCTCGCTGGCCATAGTGTTCCAGGCGTAGGAGTCTGCAGAGGGGACTGAAGCGGCAGACAATTTACATAATGGTGGGCAGTCAGGATACTCTCAAAGCATTAGCCTCATATTTCCTTATGTAGCGGCTGGTCTGGGATTGCCTGACTGGGCTGAAGGCCCTGGCGAAGGACAACAGTGTAACACTGTGTTGGGTTCTGTGTCATCAGGGAATAATGGGAAATGAGCGGGCTGATGGGTTGGCGAAGAAGGAATCAGCGCAAACCTGTCGGCCCTGGGCCCTTTGTTGGGACCACCAGGAGCCACCTGTGAAGAGAGGTTGGCAAATGGGAGGGTAAGTTCAGGGCTGTCTATTGGCAGGGGGTGTCTGGCCTTTGGCTACTCTCCAGAGGGAGGGTCAAGGAGGTGCTGGGGAGGAAGGAGCAGCCAGAAGAGGTGGTGATGAAGGAACCTGCGGATGTCCTTGGCTTTGTGCGGGGGTGGTGGGGACTTGTAGGGGCAGTCGCACTAAGGGAGCCCAGTTCCTTGCAGTCTGGGGGTGGAGTAGGGAGGCTATGTGCTAGGGATCACGGACACCCTAACAATAGGCTCATCGGCGACCGCAGTAAGGGGACCTCCAGTATCCACCTTTTAAAAAATAAAAATAAATGGCATGACCATTATTGCGATACCACTGCATAATTTATAGGATTGACAATATGATTTTTTTGAAGGAGTTCACACTGTTCTAGGATTGTTAGAAAAACACCGAGACAAACGTTAGTCAATGAAACGGAAATTCTTGAACTTCGAAATTTCTCAGCTTCCTCCTAAATACTTCATGGCCATGGGAGTGCCATTCTGGCTTGATTTAGAACGCTACGTCTAAATGAAAGGGATCTACGAGAAAAAACTGCATTAGAATCCACGTTTGTCGATATTTTTGTATTTTTGACAATTTGTTGTGCTGCTCTCGCCACTTTCCTACAGATCAATGTGCTGGATCATGGTCTGCAACCGCCCCCACAAAGAATTAAATCAAAATCGCGAGACAAAAGTAGTGATTTGATAAACTATAGTCAGCTTTGTACTGATTTCGGTTATTCCCTCACGAGTCCCACGTCGATCCACGGGCTAAATATATACTTTGAGCTGCTTTGGTACAGCAGTTCTCTCTCGATTGCATCCCCCATGTGCTCTGCCGGTGGTTCAACGACCACCAGCCCAGTATCGTAACAAACGCGAGTGAAGGAAAACTGAAAGACCACGCTCGCGAAGGAGAAACAGTTTTTGATCACCGTTACTTTACTGACTACTTGAGGCAGATGTATAGAGCATACGGTCGTACAGATATGGAATTAGATTAGCTGATGGGTCTCGTTGAAACGCTAAAACCACAGAACGAGTAGAATCCCCTCCCAGGCCTCATTGCTTTGGTTTCATACCAATTGAAGGCAAGTACTCCGCGGTCTCGATGCCAGAATTGCATGACGTGAGGTCAGATCAAGTAACGCCGATCGTCTCGGCCACGAGCTCTCTCGCGAAATGCGGACAGGTGAGTACGTGGCGGACGAGATCAGGTTGGCTAATGGCTGAGGCCGACGCGGGGCGCTTCAACACAACACGGCCAACTAACTGACTGAGTCACAGACAAATAACAAACAGAAGAGAAACGCTTTCGGACTTTCATTTCATTTACATCGGTTTCGTTTCAATTCTTGGTCAAAGAAACTCGGAAAGACGACGGAGGCGAAACTGCACATTTAAAACGCAAACACGCACTTTTCTGGTTCGGGTGCCGGTTCGCTTTCATCCGCGATACTCGATTTAAGAATCGTCCTGTTCCACTTTTATTCGAACAGGGGCTCCAGGTAACGAGCACGATGTTTTCGTCACAACATCCGCCGACCAACCGAAGGTAGGCAAGTCCTGAAAACGTTGAGAAGGCAGAGTGCAGTTGATAGTCGCTCTATCACTCACTGCTGTGATGGCACACTGCCATAAGCGTGCCCACCATTTGGGGTTAGTCTTGCAGTGACCACCGAGTTGTCTTATCTAAGCTTGTCATCAGTCATGGTCCCATGGTAACTCTGTCGAATCCATCCTTCCGTATGAAAATCGCGTATCAGTCGAAAGTCATGGAGTTTACGGTTTCACTAGCATGCAAGAGCGCTGACACTCACTCAGGATTCACCAAACCGAGACTTACGGACGTACGGCAAGTTGTCATTTAGCCAATCTCCCATTAGAGAGATGTTACCCGTGTGTTGCTATCTGGGGGAGTTTTTAATCTGCTTTCTCACCTGATCTAACAGGCGGCATGTTTCAGAGGGGGAGATCAACAGTCAGAAAAACCTAAATTCGGCGCGTGGTCCGTGTGTTTACGTATCTGTAGTTCGATTTGCGGGAGAACGGCTGGGCCGATTGAGCTGGTGGTTTTTTTGTTTGTTTGTGATTTTTTACAGCCGCGAAAATGAAGTTATGGGCGATTTCCTCCGGCGAGAAAAGGGATTGAGGTACGAAAGTGCACCAAAAACATGGGTTTTCCTCATTTTTCTTAAAAACAGCTCCAACGATTTTGGTTAACTTTCAGATTATGTTCTCCTGGTTAGCACCTAGCTTTTCATCTCCGTAAATATCCCCATGAAAATGCGGTAAACCCAGATATAGGCCTAAAAAACCAAAATAGGTTTTTGACAAAACCACTCCAACCATTTCCACCAAAGTCTCAGCATCTGTTTAAATAGTTAATACCTATATAATGTTATGGGTAAATGTTCCTTTGAATTTCCATTGCCAAGAGATAAAAATTAAAATGTGTCGAAAATAACGTTTTTTTGAACATTTTTGTAATGTCCCGAGTAGTTCGTCACTGGAGTGTCTTCTAGCAACCTATACCCGCGTTTCGATTTCGGTGTTTATTTCTGTATATCTCTGTTGAGCGAAGATATCAGCTCGAAAAACGACTTACGAAGTGCTCTCAACTAACTAGTATCTACATTTTTTTATCTATAAATGTTTCCGTAGAAATGCGTTGAACTAAGCCCCCATGTGCGGCAGGTCGTCGAATTTACGGGGATCGCGGAAAGTTGTGGGTTGCTACGCACCAGATATTTTGCCATAACCACCATCAATCCGTGCTGGATCTCGATCATTGGCTTACGCGGCTGGGTAATGGTATTGGAGTGTGGGGGTCTTACATGTAAAACGAGAATTATAGTTTCGTTGTGGTCACCGTGTCCTGAATTTTGTGTCGACACTGGTTCCTGTCTTTCTGCCAAATTGTCGGTGGTGGTGGTGGTGGGGGGGGGGGATTGATTGATTGTTTGAAATATTTTATTTAACAATCAGGGATGATTAGGGCCATTAGGCCCTCTCTTCCACCATCCCTGAACAATTTCACAAATATTAATCAGTTGCGTACATTAACAAATTAAATTAAAATAATTTTCTTCTACATATAACTTTACAATACATATAAATTCTTCAATATTCCTTAATTAAGATTTCTTTAAATTTTTCTTTGAAAGAGTCTACCTTTTTACTCAAGTCAAACATATGGATGTGATCGTTATACAATTTGGATGCCTGTACCACAAAGGATCTTGAATATGTCGAGGAACGGTGCGCGGGAATTTTTAAAAGTTTGTTTTTTGATCGAGTGTCTCTTTGGTTGAAAATCTGAAATTTTTTATAGACGTACAGTGGTTTTTTAGTTTTTAATATTTTAAATAGCGTTGCAGCTATCTGAAGCAATTTTCTCTCCCTAATGTTTAACCATCCAAGGCGTCGGTAGTGTGGGGTTACATGCTCATCGGGACGCAGTCTCAAAGCGAGTCGGAGTGCCGCATTTTGTGCTTTCTGCAGACGACTGATTTCGCAGCTCTTGAGATCACATAGCGCGGAGGTAGTGTAATCAAAGTGTGGCATTATCAGGGTTTGCACTAATTGTTTGCGCACGTATGCGGGAAAACCCATGGCAATTCGTCGAAGTTGGTAGATGCTGCGGAAGGCCTTATTGCAGATCCACGTGGTTTGAAGATCCCAAGATAAATTATCGTCAATTGAGATTCCCAAGATACTTGCCGACTCGACATATTCAAGAGGGGTATCGTTGTGGGTGACGTTCGGGATTTCTAAATGCTTTGCTTTATTGAGCATTTTTGGATATCCCAATACCATTGCCTTGATTTTTCGCAGGTTAATTTGCATACACGCAAACGTGCATGCACGCACCACTCAGCAACTCGTAAGAGATCACTACTGAGTGTTTTAACTGCTCCATCAATTTCGTCTACATCGCACGTCCGGTAGAACTGGAGGTCATCCGCATATGCAGTATAGTCCCCTCTGAGAAAGTTTGCGGTAAATTTGTTACATATAGTATGTAGCATAGTGCAGACAAAACCGATCCTTGTGGTGTGCCTACTTCTACGTCTTTCCAAGATAGGATAGGATCATCTCCCTTGACAGCCAATTATCGTTCTCGTAAATAAGACTCGAACCACATTAGCGCACTTCCTGTGATTCCAACCGAAGACAGTACTGCACACAAAACGTCTCTCTGGATGAGATCAAATGCAGAGGAGAAGTCGACCATAACCATTATAGTGATTTTTTTACGATTCATTGCTTCTCTCACGTAATCCAGAACGCTAATCAACGCAGTTTCTGTGCTAAAACCTGAACGGTAGACTGCTTGTTTTGGATCAAGGAGGTTGATGTTTCTCGACGTAGTCACGTATTTGCCTGTTTACGATCTTATCTAGAACTTTTCCAATTGCACACAGGAGGGAAATTGCTCGAAAGTTTGCAGCAGTATCTGGCTGTTTAACTTTAGGTAACGGTTTGATAATTGCTTTTTTCCAGATGGTTGCATATACTCCGAGGGTCAACGATTGAGTAAAGATGTGAGTGAGCAGCTGGCAGTGGCTAGCGAATGTAGTACGTCAATAGATATGTTGTCCGTTCCCAGTGATTTTGATTTAATACTGAACAAACATTCTTTTACGACGTCCTCAGAAACTTCCAACGTGCTGAGAGGTTCTGGGGGAGAGAGAGAGAGAGAGAGAGAGAGAGAGAGAGAGAGAGAGAGAGACAGGTGAGCTTACAATTAGCTGCCAAACGCCAGCCACGCTGCGACCTGCCATTTCTTATGAATTTTCTTTCTCGAAGCCAAAAGTACAGAGCTAATTTTATTTGAACTGTTAAATGAAGAACATGAGCTGCCAAACGCGTTAATTGATTGAGCAGTAGTTGTGTATTTGTCCCATTATCCTTCATCCATTCATTCATGCTTTCCCTTTCGTTCAAACCGAGCAATTATTTTTTTCTTATTCATTAAATTCAAGTACGTTGATAATTTGGCAAAATTCAGAAACAGACTCAACTCATCTAAGCTCTAAATTCTCTAAATAATCCCCAAGGCAGTTGAGTATTTACGAATGACCAAGAGCGAGTAAAATATAGAGCATAGCGAAATGTTCTGTAGTCCTTCCTGAATAGAAATAAATTATTTGAGCTAGGGGATGAAGAAAAGAGTACACAGGTATTGGTACGCAAACACTGGTATTGTGTCCAAACATAGTGTGAATAGAAAAGCAATGCAGCTGAAAGAGAGAGTCCCTTTACAGTGAGTGAAAATGAAAATTAAGCTCAAGGGGAAATTCCAAGCGTAATCTCTCCGCTGAACCGTCACTGATTGATTAAGGTACCAGGTAAATAGCTCTTCTTGTGTTTGATGTTACACATTCAACAAACGCTCCATGAAATCCGGGAGCACCTGAGAGCCATAGTCATTTTCTACGTTCGTAAAATATTTGAATGCCTTCTCCGCATCTTTGACACACGTGTCATCAAAGTTCTGTGCGGCTGGCAGTGTTCTGCCGCAGCATTGGCAGCAAAACCTTCATCAAGTTTTATCCCTGAAATCCTTGAAGTGTTTCGATAACCAAGTTTAATTTTCATTACTATTTTCGCTGGTTATTTAAATTAATAGGAGGGTCAGCCATTGGAGCGAATGTGTGATAGCAGAACCAGGCGATAAAGAAGGAGAAATACGTTCTTATTTACAAGTGCGAAACATTAAATACGTACTAAAGTTAACGTACCTGTTAGTGAGTCCGTCTCCTCTGGCTTGTGAGTTACTGTGGGCAAGCGCTTTCGATGTAAAGACATCATCGTCTGGCCGTTAAGTCAGTACTGGAGTCAGTCAGTTGGTCGTGGTCTTTATATACAAAGAGAAAGGTGAAAGGGGTGATGGAGCGTCGGGGAAGGGGCGGGGAGAGGTCTCACAAGGACTCACAAGCCAGAGGAGACGGACTCACTAACAGGTACGTTAACTTTAGTAATTTGCCTACTGGCGGACATAACCCAATTTCTTTAATTAAATACGTAATTTCCCATTTCTAACAACATTTGTTACGACGGGATTCTCAATGTCGGAGGCTCGCTGACTCAGGCCCAAGTTACAGCGATCCTGAGCTTCTGATCCTCTACCCCGAGTTTCCTAAGAATGTAAACTTCGTCTGACCACTAGACTGTGATTATTGCGATCTTTACAATTGGATACAGGTTGGAAAGGCACTACGCTATTTATTACGATATTATTTCTGTTCGGGTAACCCAAGCCAAGCAACTGTTGACGCTAATCAAGATTGGTTCTACTTCAAGTTAGGCTAACAGCACGTAATGGCGCTTGCAGTAATTCATGAAATTTTAACGAGGGTTGGTCCGATGGACCCAAAAAACCGCAAATCGAGTGATGCCTAGAATTTGCCTCGAAAATCGATGGATCGATTAAGATCAAGCATTTTGTTAACCAACCATTTTAAGTTTGACATTGTTCCGAATATGTGTTGTTGCTGTGTTTGTGTGTTGTCCAGGTGTACTTTTGTAAATGAACATCGCAACTTGGTTAGATCTGCTTGCTCCCACTATTACAGTGTGCTCCAATTAATTCAGTAGATCGAGTTGGGGCCGAAAACGCCGGAAGCAACCGGCTCAGCCGGGCGACAGGGAGAAAAAGGAAAAGCTCTTCTGTTGAGGGGAAAGTCATTCCGCCGTGAAGCTCACGGCCACGATTTTCTGCCTCACCAGATGCACTTTTCTCCTTTTCTTGCCAATTAAAATTATTTCTGCTTCGATCGCGGCAGACTGTTCAATTGAACTTACGTAATGAAGAAAACTCGATGTCAGGCCGAGAAGACCGAAGATCGTCTGCCGAGGAAGTTGACGCGTTTGTGTATGATATATAATCCCGCCCCCCACACACACACACACACACACACAATACAGCACAAACATCTCGCCAAGTCCCGATCGCTTTCGCAAAATCGGACTGGAAACCGTTTTGTTACTTTGCGTATCAACTTGCCCATTTAACCAGATCTCGAAGAGGGGACAGAGCGAAGATGACGATGGCCCATGCGACACGCTATATATGCGATTACATTTGTATCTACTTTACACATACATATTAGATATGCGCACTTGCATCTGGTGTGTATAGTGCGGATGGTTAAGACGATTTTTGACGAGAGCGCGGCCTCTTGCAGTGAATTTATCCGATTGCTCACCCTCCCACTGCAAACGTACTTTTTACTTTCCTTGGCTCTACGAAGTAGAAAGGGAAGTTATGAAATCGGCTGAAAAAAAAATTTTCAGTTCTCTTCAGATCTTTACGTTTCAGACCCCCCTGAGTCCGAAAAACTATTTGGGAAAATGGTCTGAGTGTGTGTGAACGATTTTTAGAGAGAACCATCGTACAAAATCCACTAAATCCCTGATATCCCACCCGCAGGTTACTATGGGACGCCAAAATAAGGGTTTGGACAGAATCCTTCGAAAGTTAACTATAGTTATCATAGTGATCAAAACACCAAATATTTTTTTTCTCAAAAATGGCACAAAAGATGTTGATTAAATTTTTATATTGATAGCTCTCAATACGGCAATGATAGCATGAAATGTCCATTTGTGGAAAAATGAACAGAGCAGCACAATAAATTACCAAAACTTTCGACGAAATCGGTTTTAGCGCGGTTTTTAGAGAAAACAACCGTACCAAATCAGCTGAAACATGATGTCTAGCCTACAGGTTACCATGGGACGCAAAAATAAGGGTATGAACAAAATCCACCGAAAGTTAACTATAGTTATCATAGTGATCAAAACACCAAATTTTTTTTTCAAAAACGGCTCTAACGATTTTGATTACATTTTTTATATTGATAGGTCTCAATAAGGCAATTATACCATAAAATTCCCATTCGTGGGAAAATGACGAGAGCAGCACAATAAATTATCAAAATTTTCGACGAAAAGCGTTTTTAGCGCAGTTTTTTCCTTATCAACTCCGCCGGAATTTTTGTTGAATGTTAAAAAGGTATTGTAGTCCAATCCAATACCTAAAGGGTGAGTGCTTAAAAACGCTCATGAGATACTCCAGAAATTCCTGAATTTCAACTACCGCTGTTTCGCTTACTACCAGTTCTAAACGTTTTTACCCAATGACTCTGCAAAAGTAATTACTATCCTTCTTCAAAAAATTTGTGTTCACAGCCTCATTAGTTCTCTGTGTACCAATTTCTCAATAAAGGTCCTGCAATGAGTACGAGCAGCACAATAAATTCCAGAACTGTAGGCGCTACCGTTTCCTGCTGCTGTGACGTGTTGTTTGACCAAGTTCAAATTAACTGAGTGATAAATGAATTGATTAAATAGAATTAGCCACGTACAAAGTGAATTGACGTGGAGCTAAGGAAAGTTGTGTGTTGCAACGCACCAGATATTTCTTTTTGCGACTACACTTTGGAAACAGAAAAGGATCCAGTTCTGAAGTGACGATGGTTCCTTGTCGAAAAAGTTTTTGAAATTTTGTGTATGTGTTTCTACAAATTTCTTTTTTAATTTTCATTTTTTAATTGGCATCTGCATAACTCCTACAGCCATCGTTCGCATTGGATAATAGTTATTTACAGAGTACGTTTATTTTCCATTACATTGAAAAAACAATGCACACTTCTTCAATTTATGATCCTAATAAGCCGTCCTAGTTAAATGAGCCTTGAACCACGTTTGCCAAATTTTAAAGACATTTATTCGATCGTTATCGTGCGTGTCTTCTGTGCGCTGTCACTAAGTCGACCTATTTTGTGGAGGTCCCCTTACAAACACCATGACCGCTGATGAGACGAAGTCCATCCAGAAATACTTTTCTTTTCTTCCGCCCTCAAATACCACGGCGACCTTGGAACATTTTAAGGCGAAATTCCTACGCTACGTTTGGAGGATAACACACTAAATTGAGCCCCGACCGATGACCTGTCACATGATTACAAGTTGCCGAATGTTTTTCTCTCATCGTTCATTATTTATCGTGCCGAGCGTTTTAAATGGGGACTTTCATGATAATCCTGAGCAGCAAATGGGAGACTTTATGAAGAATATGAAAAGGATTCAAGCGAGTGAAATATGAAACACTGAGAAGCTAAAAGTTAAAATTAATAAAAGAGAGAGGATTAAGAAATCGCTGAATGTACGATGTGTCGCTCCGCATATTGAATTGTGTCGGGAACGTCCGTCTTTTTGTAGCGAATCTCTAGGTAGTAAGCAATTTCATTCTCCTTGGCTCCAACACGGGATTTAACCCGAGCATATTTCGTTGACGCCCCTCGGCATTCTGGAGGCAGAATGTAGCTGATTAGGTGGACAATTTTACACGTCTGACCTCTGGGAGTCAGAGGCCACAACGATCGCACCATGAAATATCACAGATATACCCGCTGATACTCGAGCCATTATACAGCACTCGACGGAGCCCTAATTCTCGAGCTAATTTAATCCCCTCGTAAGACCTTTCATTTAACCGTGTTTCTGTGCCCAATAAACTCGTGGGGACACCAATGATGTAAAAAGAGTAAAAATGGGTTGTTTCTCAAAAAAAGGCTCTACGGCTTAAGCCAGGACCATGAAAGGTTTTTTCCTGTTTAGCAACGAAACGTCAGCCTATGTAATTGTGCAGTATGATTTCCTCCCTGATTATGGAATGACAGTGCAGAATCAATTGCCGTAAAACTGGTACTGTTTTGGTTATGTTCTCGTTACACCACGTTTGTGCAAAGGCATTACAAACGTGTGATTTTCTCATCGGACGTTATTGCCATTTCATGAAGTTGTTCAGGTGGCGTTTATAAAACAAAATCACACACACAGCTCCCCATACTGGCTCAAACAACTTTGGAATCATTCAGTGGAAGTGGGATAGGGGTTTGGTAATGAGAAGGCTGCGGTTGTATTGATCGATTTGCCTGTATTTTCCAACGGACTTGATGCCTCGAGGTTCCTTCATCGAGAGAATTCGGAAAAGTGGGAACGTTTTTGAGGTCCTTCCAAACGCGAAGAGCTCAAACGTCGTGGCCGCGTACGCCCCTCAGCGATTGTTTGTATGTCAGCACTGGTTTATTAATTTGAATCCTACACATTTTTGCGTTGAGTCCACACAACGGCTCCATAGTGGCGTAGTAGCGCGTGCTATTTTCCTGCGCGCGGAATGAAAAATAGTACGGCCTTCCTTTCTACGTTACCAGATAAGTGACCGATGTTTGGTAAGTAACAGATCGAAGCGAGTCAGAGTAAAAAACAAGAAGGCAAATCCATTTCACGCCCTCGGCCTCGAGTTATGCGGTGTGCTACCGTCACGAGCACCGTACGGGTTGTAAGTAATTAAATAAATAAGTTTCCTTCTTTCTGATCTCAAGAATCCGTTGCACAATCGCCGTTACTTTACAGCTGGCCGTACGAAATTCAATAACGAGAAGAGGTTGAGGGAAGTTCAGCGCTACGAGGTCGACCGGACGGAGTTAAACGCCGCATTCTGGCTTCTGAATTCTTCAATTTTTCCGAATTCCCGAGCGAAGATTCATCAAACCGGGATTCCGAGTTTCGAAACGGCGGATTCATTAAGCTTAATACGAAACCGGTTCCGGAATCGAAGGCATCAAAGCGAGAAATCCTCCCGCCTGGGCATCAAACCTATCTCTAATATTATTCTTCGATCCAAGTTAAAAACGTCTTCTCATCAGAGAAAGGAAAGTAGAATTGTGATACAGTTATACGAGAACCGTTCAGAAAGAAGCAAAACCTAACTTCCATAGAAGAAGCTTCCCCGAGCTAACCAGGTAATTTGCTCTGAAACCTGTTCACTAGAGATGACCGCTATCCTCAACGCTACCAGCCGTTGATTTCTGTAAATTCTCAGCATCTCCAACTCGGCAAATCCTAAGGAGCAGCTGGGAGAGCGTTGAAGTCCCCTCTCAACCTGCAGAACACAATTTGTGTAGGGGCCTTTCGTAAGAACGCTACGTAAATTATAAGCCAGATCTAATTAGAGGCGAATAACCTTAGAGCCAGTCTCAGCCGTGAGAGATTAAACAGCAATAATACTAGATTATTCGATATATTGAAAACCTTCATGAAACATCGCACACTTTTCACATGCCAACTATTAGTCCCGATATGTTTTCCGTATAGTACGCATTTCGTCAACCAACCAATGCCAGGGCACTACAGTATCTTCTAAGAATGAGGTGATCGTTGCAATTCGTCTCAAAACTATATTGAACTATTCGTGAAAAAAAAACAAATAATTAATTGTCCAACAATAAAAGTCTCACTAATTGTCAGTGTACTAATTGACCAATAATGGTTGAGGCGCTATCACATTCCACCCCGGTGAGGTTTTATTTTGCCAAGTTGAAATGAACTGAGTGAAAAATAAATTAGAATGGTTGCAAAAGCCAGGTGAACCAGTGAATTGACGTAGAGATAAAGAAAGTTGTGTGCACCATTGCACCAAATATTTTCACTCAGTTTCACATATCCCTCATGCTTGACTTTCCGGAATTATTTTAAATCTATCGCTTTCTTACTAAATAGAGTGTAGTTAGTTCACCGGACACCGAACATTGACGATTGTGTTTACAGTACTGGAATTACCAAGTACAAATTTGTAAAAATCGTCTGACACGACGCATAATGGCATTTTCTTTGGCCCTACGTGGCCTATTATGACTCCTGCAACTAACGAAATTTATTTCACTCAACGTTTTACAAAGAAACAGCTGGCGCATAACGGTCTTGATATATTGAGTTGCTCCTTCCTATGCCACCCACTCACTATTGATTTAGCATAGCTTGTTGGGGGCTTGAAACTCAGAAATAACTGGATGTGGTGAGCGTCAGTGAGGGCCGTATTATCCTTAACAGAATAGCGTTTCAGTTTCAGTGGGAGTTTATAAACGCGAACAAGGTTACTCTCAATACACGTGAACTGGTGGCTTCCTGGGGAAGGGAGAATGAGAATGAGAGAGAGAGAGAGAGAGAGAGAGAGAGAGAGAGAGAGAGAGAGAGAGAGAGAAAGAGAGAGAGAGAGAGAGAGAGAGAGAGAGAGAGAGAGAGAGAGAGAGAGAGAGAGGAGTTGTGAGAAGCGCGAGACTTGAGAGGTGAATGAGTTGGGAGAACTGGGAAGACGACTGCCCTTCGGGAGTGCTGATGGATGACTTGGAAGGAGCTGTCTGTTGAGAAGAGGAATTTAAAATTGAGGGGTGGGAAAAGATAGTTGGGAAAGTCCAGGAAAAGAGGAAATCCGTTGTGTGGCGTACTTGGGGAATTGTCTCTCAATTCCCGCGTACAGAACACTCGTGAAAGTCGTGTTTGGCCCAAAAGAAAAGAACAAATCAAATACGCTCAATAATACTCACTCGATCAAATAATTAATCTAATAACTCTCAAGAAGGTAATGGGAAATGAAATTATAAAGCAATTAAGACCCATTTGAATTTAATCGGCAAAACTCGAAATGAATGAAATGAAATGAACTCCTTTTAGAATGAAATAAATAACCTATGCTCGGATTGTATTAAATTACAATAAAGGGACAATGGGGAAAATGAAACACAAAGCTCTGATCGCTTAACTTACTTCACACAATCAAAAGGGGAATTTAAACACTGACTTATAACAGGAATATTATTCGCTGACGAGCCGATAACCGTTCTGATCTCGAAATGCGGCTCCAACGCTAATATAAACAGCGGCGGCCTGCATGGGTGGCGGTCAGTGTTGCCACTTCGCGCAGTCTGCCGCAAAAACCATTACAGTTGTCAATTGGAAATAACTGTGAAGTGGGGCTTTTACAAGTACACACAAAAGGGTAGAGATAGAAAGGAGTTTGAGGAAACAATGACTTTTTGTAGGGCCAGTGAGTACTGTTATGTGCGAGTGCAGATATTCCGGAGGTCAAACACCCAGCTAATTCGGCCCACCGAACAACGGTTGATCATTATTTTCCTGAGAAGGTTCGTTTTGAAGCTGACTGTTTCAAAATGATCGCCTAACTGTGAGAAATGCTGGTAAGTGAAACAGCAGCAGTTCGAATTCCGGAATTTCTGGAGGTGATCATAATTATCTTATGAACGATATTCAACTTTCATCGTATAGTTAGTTAATCGAACTACGGTAGTATCGTATGAGCCGGATTCATAAAGAATAAACTGTGCTAAGCCGATCTTTGTCGAAAATTTTGATAATTTATTGTATTCCTCTCTTCATGTTTCCAAAAATATTATGGAAATCGTTGGAACCCTCTTTGAGAGAGAAACAAATTGGCGTTTTGATCACTATGATAACTGTAGTTAGTTTTAAACCGATTCGCTTATTCCCTCGTTTTGGCGTTACTTGGTGATCTAAGGGCTGACAAATTCGACCTGACAATATTTAGCCGTCCTCTTCCAGTAGCTGTTTGTCGGAAGCCTTCAAATGTACTGTAGAGTTTTCAGACGGTTACACAATTTTCCTTTTCTCTTTGCGTAGCGAAGGGAAGTGACAACATATTTCACTATCTTGTGTAACATCGGTTCTGAAAATGATGCCAAAACAAGCAGAATAACTCAAGCGCCTCAATAAACCAAAACTTTCTTTCCAGGTTTGAAGGTTTCAACTGCTCAGTGAATGCAAGTAGTGGTTTCTTGAAACTCTGTCAGAGCATCAAAATAATCAGCTAACCCAACGTTTCGAGTTATTTTTAAATCCTACTCAGCGCTATAATAAAGACTGAGAATTATAACGTGGACTTGGGGCTCACGGCTCATAGGGAAATGAAATCTGATTTTAAAAAAAAAGTAGAGAGTAAATGACGCACAATTGTATCCGCCTGAGTGTGTTGCACCTCCGTGCATTGCCGGTATTGTTATTTTTAATTTTTCAAGTGCGTTTTTGTGTAGTCGGCCATGTTGTGGCCGATGTAGGTGATTGGCTCGCAAATAAAATTATTTATTGACGTCCCGCTAATGACTACAGTATGAGTCAACTAACGTTGTATTCAATGAAGACAACGACAATGTTTCTCTCGCCTACACAATTTATTGATTATTTTCGGGGAAGAGACGTTCGGAAGGAAAGCCACGTTCGTTTCTCATTTTGCATTAAAAAGTGAAGACAAGCCTACTGAGTTTTGAGGAGCACGGAAGAGGATGAGTAGTATCCTGTCTCTCAGAGATACATACATATCTCAATCAACATACAGGTTTTTACGGTAGGATATGAAGGAAGAATGAGCCCCCCCCCCTCCCCCCTGAATTGTCGAGTTCAGTACCGATTTTTCGGTTTACTAGGAAATATTTTTTCATCGCACGTCATCGTTCAGCAGCTTCTCGTCTTTTCTACCGAAATGAGCTGTTTGAACAAAAGAACAGAATCTCCTCGGACGGCATTCCCACGACGGATCCCAACTATCGTGATGACTTGAGCGGCCTTGAGCTCAGGGTGGAAGGCGCTATAACCTTTGCCAACGGTTCTTCGGGTTACATTTGCATGCGCCCAACGCCGGCACCGCGGCTGATTGCCGCAATAGCTATTCGCCATTTGATGCGAGAGATGCGCCAAGAACGGCGACCCGGAGCCGATTAGTTGGTTCAGAAGGTTAAGGCGAACTTTGATAGGAAAATATCAAGTTGAGCAACTTTTGTTGTGTACTCACTCGCTGAAGAGGAATCCGGGGAGATTTATGAAAATGAGCCCGCAAATTGGCGTCCGGTCTCGGCAGATGATAGATTACTGAGAAGCTGGCTGTAGATGAGTCAATACGTCGCTCGAAGGTGGGAGCTTGTCAAACTGTTAACGTAAACCGACGGTTAAACAATCGTCCAATTTACCAGCCATCGGCTACCTTCTCGAAAACGCTTAAACCTTTCTTCAGTAATGACAAGACCGCCAAGACCCCCATCGTCATGTACAACAATATTGTTTCACTACTACTACATACCTAAAGTAACCAAATTCTTCTCCAGTTTGTACAATGCAGAACAACATGTTGGGAGGCTGTTTGAGGGGCTGTTCAATGTTTTTTAAGGAAAATTCGACCTACTTCACAGTTGCATTTGGGCGTTAAATATGATGCCCTGAGCGTGGAGGTGACGATGAACCTATTGGTGAGTGCCACAAAGTGAAGAATGAAATTCGATGGGCATTTCAAACGCCTAGTATCAATTATATATAATTGCTCCACGCAGCCATGCTACGGTACACCAATACGCCAAAGCGAGCTAATTCTCAGTTCGAGTTGGAACTACAAGTACCACCATACGTGAGCAGCAAGTCAAATACTTGGACGTAAATATGGGTGAGAGGTGGTGTTTCAGCCAACACCTACATCTACAGTCCCTCGCAAGGGGCGCGTGTTACCGTGACACTATCCTCATTTAGCTAGGCGTGATTGACTGCTGCCTCAATGTCTGGGGCAGGCAACTCACAGTCAATCAAAGGAGAGTATTGGTCTTATCCCCGAGAGCTGCACTCATGTGAATCACCAAGGCCTGCGAGACAGCATCCACTGAAACACTCAAAAGTGATCATTGGCCAGTTACCCGTTGACTAGGACGTTGTGTGCATGGTGTACAAGTAGAGAGGGAAGGGAGAACCCCCCCCCCGTCAGGACCTAATTCTGTATAGACTTCTCCGCTGACCGAAAACTTGCTACACTAGATGAATGGCAGTCCAGTGCGAGCAAGTATTCTATAACCAGGAAGCCTCAAGGTGACCAGTTGAAAGGAAGCATATTTCCACCAGGGAAAAGGCGTTCACTGAGACGACCAAAGAACACTTCGAAACAATCTACAAATCATAAGATAAATGGCGAGCAAGATGGGAATCCTCAACAAAGGGATCCCCAACACGGACGAGTTTTTTTTTCAACATCCGCGAACTTCTCAGGAGAACGTGGGTTGAGCAAGAGTACTGGACGCCCCAGTTCATTACAGGACATAGCGACATCAATCTTGAAAGACTTATCTTGTACGCCTTGCGCCTCCAGTGCGGAGGAAACAAGAAACCACACTGGTTCCCGCAACAGGAAGAGCAGCCAAACCTTCAAACACGTGGACCTGTTGTACCTCCACAGGTCTCGGTTCGGGGAATGCTGAGCGAGTTAGGGCTGGTTAGCACAGATTTGTGAGGAACGCGCGGATGTATATCGAACTGAATTACTAGACTTCCTCCAAGGCATGAATATAGATACAGGTAAGCGCACGTTGGGTATTGATATTGGTTGTTAAATAAAGGTTGTTCATAAATGTATTGGTGAGAACATAGTTTTATCCGATCGATGTATTAGGTGTAGGTACATATTTTTCGTTCTTGTTCTTCTTCGACCTTACACCAATTCTTGATCTATGAAGCGTGTAGTTTTCATTCCTACCTATGTACTTTACACGTGTATATTCTACTTATCTATCAGTACGTACTCCCCTTCATTTGTAGAAAATACAATACCGTTATTAGGTAGATGCATCACTTACCTTAGTGGCGTTGATGGTGAGAAAAGTGGCGATTCCTGCTCGTACCCGGTTCTTAACGCCGCGGATAGTTCCCCTTGAACTCCGAATAGCCGACGATTCTCCTTCAAACGACCTTTGCCCGGCGAACGTCTCCTGATCGTCCAAAGTTCGTTGAGGTGTCTTGTCAAAATCTTTTTCGTTCAGATGGAACACGAGGTAGTCGTCTTTATCCCTGAAACCGAAATAGCCCTGTTCGTAACATAAACAACAACAACAAACTGAATGTGTGCAGAAATATATTGACTTGCTCCCACTCATGCCACCACCATTAAAGAGCAATCGGTGTGCAAGTCATTTTTGAGAAGATCAACATTATTTTTTTTATGAAAAAAAATTACATGTGTTTGCTGTTTTAGAATTATCAGGCAAAAGCTGAGAAGGGTAATAAGTGAAACGGTGGGTTGAATTACGGAATTTAAAGGATTGCTCTTGATTTTTCACCCGCGTTCGTCAACTGTGACGTGTTTGCGAGATTCCGATTTTCCTACTTTCAAGGTCCAAGTTATTTCCCCAAGCAAGCCGAGAGGGACGTACAGATCATTAAAGTTTACGTATCTGTTAGGTGAGTCCGTCTCCTCTGGCTGGTGTGTTGATGAGAGGAGACGGACTCACCTAACAGATACGTAAACTTTAATAATTTGCCTTCTGGCGGACATAACCCTATTGCTTTAATACCTGACGTACAGATCCTTGCCCTTCGTGATAATCACGCCAATGCAGGAACTCCAAGTCCTGAGGTCTGACTACGCACTTGATCCCGACAGTATCAAGCAGTATGTGGAGCTTAGTGCGTACTACTTTGACAACTAGCTGATATAAATAAAATAACGTCAGAAGGTATGCGTTGATTGCATCTCTCATTTACAAGCTACTTCCCACAAAGTGGTCGTTTGACATTCGCACACTTTGCGAATGATGTAGCAGTCCTCCAACCCAGATGGATCTCCAGCCCTATGTTGAGCAGATTGGCGAATGGTGCCAGCGATGCCGCGATAAGACGACCCCTTCGAAGCCCAGCCGTCCGTCCAGCTACAAGGGCGCCCAGTCCCGAACAGCGCATCAGGTCGTTGCTTTGGTCTCACTATTGACAGCAAGCTTGTATGGGACAGTCACATATCAAGTGCGGTCACTAGAACTCGGCAGAGAATGCTCGCACTCAATTTTCTCCTCTCCCGCCTTATCATTGGACGTCAAGAAATGATTATACATGGTTCTCGTAAGACCGATATGGCAATGCAGCTCTTCCATCTGGTCCTCTTCATCTGCCTCCCAGATTAAAATGGTGCAAACGATCCAGAACCGAATCTTAAGGATTATCAGGTCTGTTTCCTTATTGAATGACTGTTACTAAACACTCGACAAGGGTGATATCAGCCGTGGAAGATGCGGTTTAGCTAGATGCACGAGGCCGGCGGCTGCAGCATTTACCGAACTCAGACCTGCGGAGGAACGGCAGGTATTTGATCGTTATCCCATAACATCTGGGAGTTCTTAATCTGGGTTCCCACCTGATCTAACTATTTACTTGGGTGGCAAGTTTCAAAGAGGCAGATTAACTGTGACCACATTTCTAAGCGAACTCGACGAAACGGTTATGGGCTTGCTTTGTCAATGCTGCTAAGTTCGTCTGCCTGGTTCTGGGTTACCTTCCCAGGAGCATGCCTATGCTACCAGGCGCGACCACGGGTTGTGGATAGTGGAAAGGCCACGGTATTGTCCCCAGGGGCATGTCTGCGGCCAGCTGTGAATAAGGTCAGCATGCTGACTGAATAAGCAGCCGCGAACAATGGGCAAAACCCAAGAGATCGCAGAAGAGATCCTGAACAAAGGGCTCAAGGGCAAGTGGATCTACATTTCCTCAGACAGCCAGACCGCCTTCAAGGCCATCGCAGCCTATAGCTTTAGGTCCAGGCTGTCATGGTTATGCCTCCATGCGCTCAAGCAGCTCGGCGCCCATAACAGGCTCTCCCTCATTTGAGTGCCGGCTCACAGGGGGCATGAGGGCAATGAAAAGGCTGACTGCCTCGCAAAAAGGGGTACAGAATCTCTACCCATCGGGCCTGAACTACACGTGGGTCTGACGAAAAGTCACCTGAACCGTCTGGTTGCTCGATGGGAGATACAGGAAATGGCGCCCATTGGCATCGCCAGCCACGTCTAAGACAGGCAAAAAGGCTCGTCACGCCTTCCTGTCAAAGGGCAAAGGCGATGCTGACACTCCCCAGACAAGATCTGAGAGGTCTGATAAGCTTCCTCATCGGGCACTGCCCACTCAGATATCACCTCAACAAGATGGGCATCTCAGAGGCGGTGGAATGCAGACTCTGCGGTGAGGAGGACGAGACAGCAGAGCATATCCTATGTGAATGCCCTGCCTTGGCAGCAAAACGCTTTGAATACTTCGGTCAGGGGACCACTGAACCCCAAACCGTAGCGGACTCTGCGGTGAAGGACATACTCGGCTTCCTAAGGGGGGCGGGTATGTAAGACGCCTTCTACTAAGAAAGGGCCGTCACAATAGGCCCATATGCGGCCGCAGTGACAAAGGGACTTGTCCCACTCGCCCTCGGGTCAACAAAAAAAAATTAAAAAATGTTCGTCTGCATGTCCAACAACTGCCGCTCACTGTTGTAGAAACTACATTGGAGCAGCACGTTGCCTCCGCACTGGCGGACGTGCATGATGGAGAGTCTTTGAGAGAAAAGAAGTCGCCATGTCTTGTTAAGGACCCCGACGTCCACTCAGTGACACAACTGCCCTATGCCCGGCATCACGAGTCGCTACTGACCCATCCCAATCCTCTTTTCCAACAGATTGTGTCCAACCCTCAGCCAGCAAGACCAGCACGGCGCCTGAACGGAAACGCCACTCGGATCTTGCTGTGTGAAGCACGATCATGGGCAAATCAATAATCACGTGTTATCTTATAATTATACGTTATATTCATCAACGGCTCTATGATTCATACATATCACTACAATCAGTGTTATTATTATTACTACAGTTACTATTGTCCATTTTCCGCATAATCACGACTACAATATTATTTATAGTCCAGCTAACAATACGATGACAGTTCTTGAAGGCACACCACTGGATTTAGACACCTCCCTACATGTTCCATGTGATTGTTGTGAATAGGAATGAGCAAAACTGTGAAGTACCTAGTACTAATAAAGTGTTGTTTCATTAAATAATATCAGGTGCGCCGCATCGCACAACCTTTCTTAGCTCTACGTCAATTCATTGTGCTCACGGCTTTTTCTAGTTACTCAATTTATTTATCCCTCAGCTCATTTGAACTTGGCCAAACATCACTTCATGGCGGCAGATAACGGTAGGGCTTACAGTTCCGGAATTTATTATGCTGCTCGTACTCATCCCCTGACCATTATTGAGCAATTGGTACAGACAGAATCGATGAAGATGTAAACACGATTTTTCTTTAAAAGGATAATAATTACTTTTCCACAGTTATCCGGTAAACTTTTAGAAATTATAGTGAGTGAAACGGGGTTAGTTTAAATTACCGGAGTGGCCCCTCGTTTTTATACGCTCATCATATTTGATGGAATTATCACACCATTTTTTCGCGTTATCACCCCTAATAACATTTTGGCGTATTTTATACGAAAAAAACAGAGCTAAAACCAATTTTCGTCGAAATGTTTGGTAGTTCATTGTGCTGCTCTCGTCATTTTTCCACGGATGGTAATTTTATGGTACAGTTACCTCGTTGAGAGCTGTCCATATACAAAATTTAATCAAAGTCGTTAGAGCCGTGTTTGAGTAAAAAAATATTTGGTGTTTTGATCACAATGATAACTACAGTTAGTTTTGGGCGGATTTATTCTACGGTGTTACATAGTGATGGTTCAGCCGTTTTCTCTAAAAATTGTTCACTGACACACAGACGATTTTTCTAGTGTTTTTCGAAATCAGTAGGGTGTGAAACGTAAAGATCTGAAGAGAACTCAATTTTGCTTCTTTTTTTTTTTCTCAGCCGATTAGGTAACTTTCCTTTCTACTTCTGTAAGGAACTCAAATCGCCAACTCCAATTTCACATCCACCACACCACACTTTCCCGATACCGCTATTTATTACTAAAGTTAACGTACCTGTTAGTGAGTCCGTCTCCTCTGGCTTGTGAGTTACTGTGGGCAAGCGCTTTCGATGTAAAGACATCATCGTCTGGCCGTTAAGTCAGTACTGGAGTCAGTCAGTTGGTCGTGGTCTTTATATACAAAGAGAAAGGTGAAAGGGGTGATGGAGCGTCGGGGAAGGGGCGGGGAGAGGTCTTGTTGGTCAGTCTTGTTAGTAGTACCTTAGCTGGACTGGCTGTGTTAGGTATTAAAGAAATTAACTTATAACTCACAAGCCAGAGGAGACGGACTCACTAACAGGTACGTTAACTTTAGTAATTTGCCTACTGGCGGACATAACCCAATTTCTTTAATACCGCTATTTATTGTTTACGTTCCATTATCGGTTATCAGCAGTTATGCCAACAGAGCAGCAAAAATTCCAGCACGCTATTGTTCCAAAACCTGACCAACAGCGCTGTTCCCAGCAGCGATTACCGCCCACGACTGGAGGGAACGAGGTTGTAACCTCTTCCGTTTATTATTATATTCAACTATCTATCGTTATATCGTTATATATATCACCTTTTTGCGACCTCGTGTGTGCCTTTTTTCTTTTCGTCATCGAACTGACTTTAACTATTTTGTTTTGGCATCGTTCACGGCATCTTATACGCCGCTCATCTCCTCTCGTTCGGATTCTCACCACCATTCGGACGTGTTGGACAGCGCATCCCGACCATCCAACAGGGAAGACACCGGAACGATTTTGCGCGCTCTCTCAGCTCTCTCCCCAACTCGTGATTCCGAGTTGGACTTGAACAAGTATCAGATCTTTTTCCATTTGTGTTTTCCCAACCATATTGTTAATAAACCCCTTAAACTCTCCTGTCGCCCATTTGTAGTTGTATCCGGTGTTCAACTCACAATTCACCGTAACTAACACCCATCACACGTTATTTTCTCAAGCTGGTAAGCTGTGCGGGGTTATAGCCAACGTCAAACGGTAGGCCCAGAGCATACTCAAACAACTTCGAAGAGCCAAGGAAAGTAAAAAAAGAAATAAGTTTTGCGCGACATACCATCGACACAGTTTGACTCAGTCAGAATTAATATTGAAAGGGAGACAACTCACGCTCCCTTCACGACAACCCACGCCATCTCCTAAGCCAATTGGTACACTAATTAGCGGCAGTATGAAAATGAATATAAAACCCCAATTACCTGATGGAAAAATGGAATGAGTTAATTGCATGGAATTTTTAAATTTTTTTTTTCATTTCGCAAATAAGTAAATATATATAAAATAATCGAAATGAACACAAACAACCGAAACTATTACCCTGAATGGGAGAATGCCCGTGTTAAGGACGAAATGAAAAGTTTTGGGTGGCGGAAAATAAAACTAATGTTTCAGCCAATTAAATAACTTTCATGCTTACTTCGTGTGGCTGCCACAAGTAAAGAAATATGGGCTTATCAGACGCATGTTTCTATACGATATAGTACCGTATCGCTCTTAGCTCGCGGAGAACAATAGCGAAATATTGTAAGTACGTTAGAGCCGCCCAAATCCCAGTCCCGTTGGAGGAAACGGAACGACAAACACTTTCCCGATTTGGGAAAATAACGAAAGAAAGAAAGAACGAGCTTCCGACGAACGCACAGACACAGAGCTCATGCTTATACGTGTAAAATTGACTGCTATTTGGCTGTACGACGCTGGAAACCTCGAAACGCACCGATCTGGTAGAAATTTTCACTTTAATACCGGACGATTGAAATACTTTCCAGACATTCAGGGTTGACGAAAGTAAAAACGAACCCAACTACTAAAAGTGATACCTAAAAATTGAACACCTCTTGTTTCTCATCGTTCAGCTTGTTGCAGGACCGAGGTCGACGAGACGAGAATTTCAGAAGTAATTAACCAATTCGCGAGCGGAAAAACTGCCCGATTTCGAGAGATACGTCGGAATTACTGAAAGTATTTAGGGAGGGATTTTTCTAATGCGTTCATCACTCGTCGTTGTCACTGTCAATTGAGAGCGTAATCGACGGACTCGTCCTCGAGATAACGGCGTTTGAAAGAGGCCGCTCGTCAGACGCAGACATTTCAACGGACCAAAACTCGAAAGAAACTCTCCAAATTGTTAATGGATCGTTCTTCGTTTTTATTTATTCTCGAACTTCTGAAGCGGCCCAATTTTTAATCGGAAATTAAACTCGTTTCGTTCTGAGTGCAGGTTTTAAAATAACATAAAAAATTAGTTTCTTTCGGGCGGCGATGAAACAAAAACCGCTCGAATTCGCCGTCTTGAAATACACTAACTTGTCACAAACAAAGACCAACAAATAGATGCCCGTCCAGTCAAGCCAAACACCTAATCAATTTGGTTTAAAACCCTTAAACTTCGAAAAACTTAATAAAACCTCAATTTCAGCGAATCACAAATTTGAATTTTTAAAAACATTTACAGTCAAAAGTTAAATAAAACTCAGACGTTTGATGAACGACTTGAACACATCAATGCAAGTCACTACTCAGACCCTGACAACTTTAGCAAGCCATACGTCGACAATGTTGTATCAAACAGGTGTTTCTCTAGAGCGGAACTCCTTGTATAGCGCACGAGTGGGGTAGTTTGAGTTGGAGGGAAAGAAACGAATGTGGATGAACGTGGTAGAGGACTATATCAACACTTCACATGAGAGAGTATTTTTGCGACACAAGGGAGTCTCTAAGTAAGTGAACTGGTTGCAGGGAAATGAGAGTGGTAGAGCGGTAGGAAACCCAATAGCTGAGAGACATTTTTGTGTTGGGTTTAGGAAAAGCTGTGAGTTGGGAAGAAGTTAATCGAGAGGTGGGAAATGTATTTTGGAAAGTCCAAAAAGGGGCATTCCGTTGTGAGCTTAGGAAATAACTGAACGAGCAGATCAGACTTTCCCCCAGCTACAGACAAAGGGCTTCAGGTCAGAAATAGCTGCACTTGATGTTCAGGGAAGGCCCTAAACAAGGACTTCCCGTTAGGGGCAAGTTCGGGAAGTTCCAGGCTCAAGAGTTCAACTAATTCGGCCTGCGCTGAACACTCCTTCTGAGATTGCAGGTCCAAGTCAACACACCAACTGCACGCAGAAGATTCTAAAGAAACTTGTAATTAAAATTCTTCTGAATACTAAAAACTAAACAAGAAACAAATTACCACAGCGAGAGATGTTGGTAGAAAAACACAACATACCGCTTCAGGCTGCTCGGACAATAAACTCCGATATGGCCAAATCAGAAAGATAGCACACCAGAAACATACAACATGCACTCATTCCACAGCCCCATCATTGAACGCAATATCTTCTAGTTGTATGACACGGGATAGTCATTGATCCAATAGATCAAGAAAAGGGTTTTCGATATGAATCATATGATACTAACGTTCCTAAAGAGTGCAGGGCAGTAGTCCAATAAGCTACTCATACGATAAAGGCTTAATAATGATCATTTGATAGTCAGACAAGATAACTAAGTTTTGTTGACCATCTTTCAATTCCACACCTGTGGACACAAACCATTCACTAATAAACATGTAAACAGTCCCATTATTGCTATGCCACTATGTCGTTTCAATGAATTTCCTGACATAAATAGGAGCAGCTCAAGAAGTCCTGGAAATCTATGTGACGTGAAATCTGACCTAAGGAGTTTCGGGGTTTGGGATTGAACAACCCATGAACCGTCCTGCCAAGCTGCCTGGAACAAACCTGGCTGGAAACGAAGGCCTATGGACGGTTTCTGTGTGAAGGTCCGAACTATCTCTTCTCTCCCTTTTTGTCCTGTTTGTTAATCGATCTTATCTCCTGCTCCCTGCTCCCTTCCCGCGCGAACACGGTTCTCTGGATCTGTTTGAAATAAGAGGAAGAAGACTCGACCGTCCTTTCGAAGTCTGTGGCTCTTTATTTTCATTTTTCTTTTGGCATGCCGTAGATAGGAGAGGACAATTAAATTGTATTTCCAGTTCCTATTCCATAACAGTATAATTTTTTTTTGTTATATATGAAGCTCCATTTTGTTAAATATATAGTTCCCCTTGAATATGTCTTAATTTTTTTGTTTTTTTTTTGCTTTTTCTTTCCCTAAATGCATGGGTTCACCCCCACTAAGAATTAATTTTCTTATTTCCCCCTTTTCCTTTATTTTTTTTTTTTACTTTCCTTGCTTTACGAAGTAGAAAGGAAAGTTATGTAATCGGCTGAAAAAAAAATTTTGAGTTTTCATCAGATCTTTACGTTTCAGACCCTCCTGAGTCCGAAAAACACTATTTGGGAAAATGGTCTGTGTGTATGTGTGTCTGTGAACGGTTTTTAGAGAAAACCACCGTACCAAATCACCTCAAACTTCATATCTCGCCCGCAGGTCACCATGGGACGCCAAAATAACGGTATGAACCAAATCCATCGAAATTTAAATATAGTTATTATAGTTATCAAAACACCAAATATTTTTTTTCTCAATAACGGCTCCAACGATTTTGATTAAATTTTTTATATTGATAGCTCTCAATAAGGCAACTATACCATAAAATTCCCATCTGTGGTAAAATGACGAGAGCAGCACAATAAATTACCAATATTTTCGACGAAATCGATTTTAGCGCGGTTTATAGATAAAACAACCGTGCCAAATCAGCTGAAACTTGATGTCTAGCCTACAGGTTACCATGGGACGCAAAAATGAGGGTATGGGCAGAATCCACCGAAAGTTAACTATAGTTATCATAGTGATCAAAACACCAAGTTTTTTTCTCAAAAACAGCTCTAACGATTTTGATTATATTTTTTATATTGATAGCTCTCAATAAGGCAATTATACCATAAAATTCCCATTCGTGGGAAAATGAAGAGAGCAGCACAATAAATTATCAAAATTTTCGACCAAAAGCGTTTTTAGCGCAGTTTTTTCCTTATAAAGTCCGCTGGAATGTTAGTAGAATGCTAAAAAAAATTGGTATTGTAGTCCAATCCAATACCTAAAGGGTGGGGGTTTGAAAACGCTCATGAGATACATGGGGCTCACTCCAGAAATTCCTGAATTTCAACTACGCCCGTTTCGCTTGCTACCAGTTCTAGCAGTTATTACCCAATAACTCCACAAAAGTGATTACTATCATCTTCAAAAAATTCGTGTTTACAGTCTCATTAATAATCTGTGTACCAATTGCTCAATGAGTGGGTCCTGAAATGAGTACGAGCAGCACAATAAAATCTGGAACTGTAAGCGCTACCACTTCCTGCTGCCGTTAAGCGTTATTTGGCCACGTTCAAATTAACTGAGTGATAAATGAATTGATTAAATAGAATTAGCCATGTACAAAGGGAATTGACGTAGAGCTAAGGAAAGTTGTGTGTTGCAACGCACCATATATTTCTCGTCACATTCAAGCGCCATCGCTTTCTGAGCAGAACGTCACGTAATGTTTAACGAAGCTAGTACGAACTGAATGAAAAATGGATTAGATTAGTAGCTAAAGCCACGAGAATCCGTGAATTTACGATGGGCTGAGGAAAGAATTGAACATCAGAACATCCCCATGGCTCAGAGCAGTTCAGCACCCGATGGGGCAAGGAAAGTTGTGACGTGCTTCATACTTACTGCCCTCGGCGTACCACTAGTAGGCATTAAAGTAATTAACGATTTAACCGCGACACGTAATTCGTTGCTGGGAGTGCCGCCTCACTAGAAATTGATCGCCTGCGGCGTCTTCCAAGTCGAAAGTTGCGTTTTTCTCTGCAACTCCGCCAATAGAATTCAATAACATTTGATCGCGCAGCGTCAGAGCGTCAAGTGTCAGGTCTAATGGTCGCTGGACGCTGTTCGCTTTTACCGTGATGAGCACAAATTGCTCGACGGTTGAGTCATCCACCGTCCAACCTCTGAAGCTCATTCTGAGCTCCTCGGGAATTCTCGAGAACCAGAACTAAGATGTTCGGAACTCGTCGGAACATCTCGGAGTCTGCGATGTCATCAGCTCTCAGAATTACCGCCCAAAGACAGGAATTTTCGTAAAAGCGATCACAAAAGACGATCCAAAGCTGAAGCTCATAGGTTAAAATGGCCGCTGGCCTGTCAATTCGTTAGAGTTACATCATCACGGGTTTACATCTCCTCTGAAGATCAATCTACAGGTCTCTGGCATTAAACAACTCCTAAAATGCAGCGCGCTTCGCTCGAATATTGTTGGGTGCGATGGAGGCGGAGAAGGACTTGAATAAGGCGAAAAATCACTTGATGAATGAGGCGAACCGGGATTGGTGGCTGTTGAATCAAAACTGGGGAAGACTCGGAACTCCTAGCAGCTCAACCTTGGGACCTCCATTAAGTATCGCGGAAGCGAAATTTTGAACATATTCGGCTAGAGCCGAGCCGAACAAATATTACGGTAATTAGCTGGGAAATGTTAATGGTAATAAGATACGACAGACATCGTTAATAGAAGAAACCCACTCATGATTTGGCAGGGTTGGGCCATAACGAACTGAGAACCGGACAAGTCGCGATTGTTCAGAGGCCAAAGCAACGAGGAATCAAGGGAAATCGTGATGGAGCAACACAACACGAGTTTGAACACCTCAGCAAATTGGAACACGATTTAAATCACGGGCGCGACGCCTCACACAACTTTCCAGACCCCCACGTTTACGATCATCACTCCAGCAACTAATCAAATCAACTTTCCAAGTTTACGAACTCGGCTCAACGCGTTGAACTCCGGAATTGGTGGTGTTGCTCCTAATTGTGTTATGAAAGTAGTTTATTGGAATACCACCCTAGTTTTTCTGAAAATGCTAGCGTCATATGAGCGGGATTCACAAGGAAAATGTCTTCTGAGTAGCAGGTGCCTCTTGATCGAAGTCTTCAAAGCCGTTTTGGAGAATATCGGAAAAACGATCGTTTGAAATAAGACAAATCTCACATTCCTCCAGCTTATTTCTAGATGTAGAAGCAGTTGTAGAGTACATTCTGTAGGCGCTGTGATTGCTGGAAGTTATGACTTATTCAATGGACTTTCGGAGCAATATATAGGTATTGACTTATGCTAGTCAGTGTCTAGTAGTATTGATTTATGTAATTTACTGTGATCTTTTCAACATTTTTTCAAGGACGAAAATTTCACGGTACTGCATACAACGGATTATGGAACTCACAAAATCGTTCATTATCGGGAAAAATTAATTTATTGTTTCAATCACTATGAGCTATAGTTAGTTCTGAACGGGTTTCGCTCATACATTTTTATTCGCTCTCGTGGTGATCTATAGATTCAACATGAAGTTACATTAGATTTGGTTCACCCGTTTTCTTTCAATCGGTTTTACGCACAGGTCTGTTTCCTTATTTGATGACTGTACCTAAACCCTCGACGAGGGTTATATCAGTCATGGAAGTTGCGGTTTCGCTAATATGCAAGAGGCCGGCCCCTGCAGCATCTACCGAACTCAGACCTGTGGAGGTACGGCAGGTATTTGGTCGTTAGCCAGTCTCCCGGTAGAGAGCTGTTGCCTGTGTGTGACTGCGCGGAGGTGACCACCTGAGGAATCCTGTACCATCTGGGAGGAGTAACTTAATCTGGTTTCCTACCTGATCTAACTATTTACTTGGGTGGCAAGTTTCAAAAGGACTGATCAACTATGACCACGTTTCTTAGCCATCACCTTCTTCGCGAACTTTGCAAAATGGTTATAGGCTTGCTTTGAAGCAGTCAATGCTGCTAAGTTCATTTGCCCTCCCAACAACCGTCGCTCACTGTTGTAGAAACTACAGTGGAGCAGAACATGGTTTCTTGTTTCCTCCGCACTGGAGGCGCAAGACGTGCATAATGGAGAGTCTTTCAGAGAAAAGAAGTGGAGCCGCGCATTGGAGTCACCATGTCCCGTGAGGAACTGGCTCGTCCAGTGGTCTGGCTCAACCCATTTTCTTGAAAGACGTTCACGGATGTTGGGGAAGAACTCATACGTATCACGTCCCTTTGACGAGGATTCCCATCTCGCTTGCCATTTCTCTAGAGCCGATTCGTCAATGGCGGCAAGTTTCTGTTCTGTGGTGAGGTCTGCATGGAGTTCAGCCCAAAGCGAGGGAAGCTCCCGTTTCACTCTCCACTTGTCAACCATGCACTCAACAGCCAAATCAACTGGTAACTGACCAGTGATCACCTGGAGTGCTTCTGTTGATACAGTCTTGTAGGCCTTGGTGATCCACAGGAGCGCAGCTCTCTGGGATTGGGCCAATACTCTCTTTTGAATGACTGTTAGTTTGCTGCCCCCGACAACAGGGCAGTAGCCAATCACACCTAGATATATGGCCTTATACATGAGGATAGTGTCGTGGTAACACACACCCCAAGTGGCCTTAGTAATGGCACGCAGTGAGGCAAACCTTGCAATGGTAGTGCCTTTAAGGGACTGGAGTTGTTGGTTGAAACCCCACCTCTCACCTATATTCACTCCTAAATATTTGATGTGCTTTTCAAGAAGGAGCCTGTGGCCGCCGAAGCGTATTGTGGGTGGATTATTCACTTTCCCTTTCAAGAGGATTAGCTGGGTTTTTCCATAGCCACCTGCATCTTGACATGCTCGCACCATTGGGTGATGATGCGGAGCATGTGGTGGTTTTTTCTTCAATTTGGCGGACTGACTCTGCAAAGATCGGCACAGACAAGTCATCCACATAGGCGTACGGCTCGCAGTCAGTCTCCATGAGTCTCCTGAGAAGACCTTCGAAGAAGGCATTCCAGAGTGCTGGTCCAAGGACCGAGCCCTGTGGGCACCCCTTCTCAATCTTTCTCCGGACGGAGACATGCCTGCTTTCGATCGTAGCAGTTCTGTCTGTCAGGTAACTTCTGATGAGCGAGTACAGGTTGCGGGGGATTCCCCTACCTCTGAGTTCATTAAGGAGCGCTGGCCACCAAAGGTTGTCAAGCGCTCCCCTGATGTCAATCAGAACTGCTACGACGTACTTAGCCGGTGCCAGCAGGGAAACACGCTGAATCTCGACAATGACATCCTGCGTGGACTTTCCCTTGGTACACACGTATAGCCGTTTTACACACACACACTATTGGGCGCACGAATGGAGGAGCTTGATTCTGAGAAATAAATTAACGTGGTGAGCGTGAGTGTGGACTGTATTACACTTAACACAATAGCGATATTCGGTTGAGTATGAGTATTTAAACGCGAATAAGGGACTCCCTATACATGTGAACTGGCTGTGAGACACTAAGTTGAGGGAGAGAGAGAGAGAGAGGGAGCTGAGTTGTGAACTGTGCAAGCTGAGAGACGAATCGTTGGAAGAACTGGGAGGATGATGGATGACTGACTTGGAGCTGTCGGTTCAGAAGAGGAATCTAAAGTTGAGGGTTGGGAAAAGATAGTTGGGAAAGTCCAAACAGGGGGAAATCGCTTGTCAATTGGAAATAACTGTAGAGTAGGGGGGAGGGGGCTGTTAAGCGCGAATGCTGATATTCTGGAGGTCAAAACCCAGAAAATTCGACCTGCCGAACACTCAGTCTCCCCAAATTTCCCAAATGGTGTTTTTTGGACACAGAAAACATGAAGAATATAACATAAAGACCTGGAAAACACTATATAAAAATGCGGCCAATTGTATAACGTTCCCTCTACGTAGAGCTACGCAAAACACTCAGTCACCACAGCAGCAGGCAAAATACTTAAAATCTCGGTGTCAGTTCTGCTTAAATTCCGTATGAAGTGGTCGTTCTTACATTCTTAGACTTCACTTAGCACCGTTCAAAGTATGGACCTTGCTGCTGAACTGGTTATTTACTTTTGTGCCGCCTGCACAGACAGTCTCCTCTTACTCGGCATGTTCGTTGAATCTTCGATCGGCTTTTCCGGGGATTCGCTCAAACTATCAAAGATCTGCTCATTGGGGTCGTCCACTCAAAAAGGAGCGGCTTAAGGGTGAAGGGGGACATGTACCGCCTGAATCCCATTGCGCCCTAACTACTCCAATTATTGTCGAGTGGTCAACGACGAGGACATCTTCGGGATACAGGATCGGAGCATGAGATCGCCATCGGCTCTCCAACTTTTCCAATTCTCCAGTCACGTTTTAAGGTGGAAGTGTTTTTGACCTGAGGAAGTTACAACGACCTCTTCATGTGGAAACAATGGAGACATGACCAGAAGACTGAGAGTAACTGCGGCTGCACTCTTCAGTTTGTCAGTTGTTTGTGTGTTGTGTGTAGTCAGTAATAATTTGCAACTGTTCAAACTATTTGATACGGTATTGGTAACGCGCGGGGTTTAATTCGTATTCGTACCAGTTTCCATTTAGTTCACCTTTCGGTTTTCCTTCGCCTAACAGGAATCGCCCCCGGAACTGACTATCAAATTCGGGAGAATTCGCCAAGTTGCGTCAGGAATAATCTCTCAATGGCTTCTCTCAACCGACAGTTCGAGTCTCGACATTTGAAATCGCTCTACGAGGGTCAATGGAACTCATGATAGTTGAAACCGCGTTCGAATCGAAAGTTCCTGTTCTCGAAAGGTCTCTCTCTTTCTCACTTTTTTTTTTTTAATCACAGTTCGTTATCGCTCGTCTTCACCGGAGGAGAGTGTGCAACCGAGTGCAGAGCAGGTCAAACCTCGACGCGTGGGATTAGAGATATCCAGAGTTTTCCCTTCAATCGTATTCAGAGGTTTTAGCGACAAGTCGTGACCCTACAAGAGCTTCCTAGTCTCCTCTTAAATCGACGTCGCGTCGAATCAGTCAACGCTAACGTCAACGAATATTTAAATATCTGGTGAGTAGCAACACACAACTTTCCGCCACCCCTTTAAGTTCGAACAACACCTACATAGGCGGGCGCTATATCTTCGTTCAACGCATTTTTACCCTGGAATTTACGGAAATGTTCGAAAAAACGTTATTTTCGACACATTTTGATTTTTATCTCTGTTCAATGGACCGTCACAGGAACATTTATTGAGAAGAATATGTAGGTATTAACTATTTGAAAACATCCTGTGAGTTTGGTGAAAATCACTGAAGCCGTTTTGCCAAAAAGCGTAAAAAACCTATTTTTGCTTCAGGGGCCCATATCTCCGTTCACCGTATTTTCATGGAGATATGTATGGAGAAGAAAAGTTGGGTTTCAATTAGTAGAAGATAATGTGAAAGTTTAATCAAAATCGTTGGAGCCGTTTTCGAGAAAAATGCGAAAACCCCTAGTTTTTGGTACATTTTCGTTCCCCACCCCCCTTCCCATCGGCCGAAATCGTCCATAACATTATTTTGGTGTCTACAAAAAATAACGAACAAAACGAAAAAAGAACCAGCTCAATCGGATCAGCCGTTCTCCCGCAAATCGAACTACAGACACACACACACGGACCACGCGCCGAAATTTGGCTTTTTAGACTCAGTAGTCTGAAACGTAAAGATCTGAAGAAAACCCAAATTTTTCTTTTTGGGCCGATTACTATACTTTCCTTCCCTTCGGGTAGCGGAAAGTAAAAAGCTTTTGTGAGTATAGCTAGCAGCAGACCAGGATTTGAGGTTTCTGAATTGTCTTCGAACAATAGTTCCTGAAGAGTTTTTCTTGAAGGTTCTGGCAAGGAAACGTGTAATTTTGGACAACCTGCCTGGAAACAATTTGAAGCTCTTAAAATATATATCTAATTGGCGGTTGTGAAAGTTCTCTGGTCGTGGCTAACTGCCATCAGTTCTAACAGACACCCTAACCAGCCCCCTAGTAGTGGGTGGAGGCTTAGGGGCCCTTTGTCACAGCTTACTGGGGTCCTTTCTAACCCCAGGGAGCTTAGCAAGCCCAAACTGTTCTACCCTGGGATGAGGAAAAGTAATAAGCGCCTTTGACCATTCAGGCCTTCAGGGTTGTTTGACACAAAATGGTATCACGGGAATGTACAGCCCGCGGCCTTGCGCCGGTGCATTATGGGTTAGAGCCACAGCAGGTGGCTTCCTCCACACGACAAAGCAGGTAGAACGAAGCAATCCAACTCCTACCCCAGAGCAAGGCCTGACAATGCTGGAAAATGAACTTGCTCTGCGGATATCATGGTGGTCGTGGGGTCGCAATGGTAGTTCCATCCCTTTCTTTGTCTTCAAACTGCGTGGTCGGAGGGACGTAGGAGCCACCATGTCGGAACTCCCTCAGACATCCCCGAATACAGAACTGTAACTGTCCTGCTTCCCATTCAGGTCCGGTAAATGGCGGTGGCGTGACGCTGCCGGGCGTGAAGCCACGGGTTCGGCTTCGTGGGGGCGGTGGTTTCGCTGGAAATCCCCCAGAGAACTAGTTAGGTGCAGCAGGAGAGGGGTTAAGGCCACCAAGCTAGGAACCCTCTCCGAGGCCCCGGACATGTACCCTGCACTCCTACAAATGTCCTAACATGAGTTGTGTGACGCGTTGCACCAGATATTTACACATCTAAACGTCTGATACGGGACACCCCTCGGGAGTTCGAATGCAGTCGCAAATAAAATGAGCGGTAAATGACACGTTACGACTCGTTGTTCTCTTCAGCGTTGACGATGACGTGCTCAAGTCAACCAGGTGAGAACAATACTGTTTCACAATCCTGAAGTGAACAGAGGGCTGGATTATCCACACACACGGATATATCCAATGTATCTGGAGATCTGTTTGTAGATAGATCCGCGGACACGAACGAGTACGTGAGATCGTTCAGAGGAATGACTTCTACAATCACGGATCGATTGAGGATCACGAAGAGTTCATCTCCAACGCCACCCAACAAAAATGTAGACTTCTTCTCGCGAACTATTCCTCATAACTCAACTTGCCCCTCGTGTGTTTCTGAAACTAAAACTTTGTTGTTTGCTGAGCGTTTGCGAAACTATTCAAGTAATCTGCTATTTGTTTTCGACGCTCAACGCGGGCCATCGTGTTCTTTGTGCAATTCAGCTACATATTAACCCCTCAGGCAAACAATACTTCAGTTTTATTGATTTGAAAGAGCAAAATGTATCACTGCTAGTTTTAACCTCCTTAAAGGCTCAAAATAATTCAACAGCTTTTAGTCCCAAACATTTTCCAAAAGCTGTCTGGAATAACTACGTGAATGCTTTGATCAGGATATCTTATTGATGGGGTTACACTGAATTCTAAAACATTTTTAACGAGTCCTACTGACTTTCTTTAAAAATCTTGGCTAAGTAGTTTGTCAACGTACGAAACTAATTCATATTGACAGATGCGGCGAAGAACAACCTAAACGCTTTTGCCACGGTGGAAATAGGACAAACGTTCACTATATTTGACCACACTATTTTATGTACTGTTTCTTTCGAAGACCTGAATAGTTCATCTCATAACAACCTGATACGCTCATAAAACGGTTGTTCCACGTTGTGCATTGTATACTTAAGTTACGTTCAATGGGCGGAGAGGTAACTTCTTGAAAAGCGTTTTTATTTTATTTGCACAGATTTGTAGTAAATGAGCAAAATGACGGGGTCTGAAGAAGAGTGAAAGCCGAGGCACTAACACTCCTAGATAAATAGATATCGTATATGTAAAGTCAGCAGCTAGCACCTAGCCTCTTTCATCAACAAACTCATTAAAACCTAAAATGAACCTTAGCTAACGGATTTCATCAGAAAGCGTGACGAAGCAGTGGAATGAAGTACATAATCACAATCCTGGGCGGCAGCTACCTCAAATAATTCTTACATCTTTCTTATTTTAAGGAATATTTCGGTTGAAACACGTTAAACGTGGTTGGTTGATATTTAGGTAGATTGGACAATATCCCGCGCGATGGAGCCAACCAACCCCCCTGTCACATGATTGAAAATGGCCGGTAGTCCAAATATCGAAGTTGAATGAGAGCAGCGTGTGGATGTTAACATTTTAAGGTGGGATTACTGCACGCGAGGGCTGTTGTTTTTGGAGGGTGAATGATATCCCGCGAGATAATTAATTCTACGTACATAGTGAGAACCGGGACAGAAGTGAGGCTCCTAAAGTGGAGTGAAGTATCACAATATCATAGTGATCTAATGTAACCAAATTATTACTATCCTTGGCTCTACGAAGTAGAAAGGAAAGATATGTAATCGGCTGAAAAAAAAATTTTGAGTTCTCTTCAGATCTTTACGATTCAGACCCCACCCGAGTCCGAGAAACACTATTTGGGAAAATGGGCTGTGGTCTGTGTGTGTGTGTGTGTGTGTGTGTGTGTGTGTGTCTGTGAACGATTTTTAGAAAAAACGACCGAATCAAATCCACTCAAACTTGATATCTAGCCTGCAGGTTACCATGGGACGCCAAAATAAGGGTTTGAACAAAATCCATCGAAAGTTAACTATAGTAATCATAGTGATCAAAACACCACATTTTTTTTTTTCTCAAAAACGGCTCTAACGATTTTGATTAAATTTTTTATATTGGTAGCTCCTAATACGTCAACTATACCATAAAATTCCCATATACGGGAAAATGACGAGAGCAGCACAATAAATTACCAAAACTTTCGACGAAATCGATTTTAGCGCGGTTTTTAGAGAAAACAACCGTACCAAATCAGCTGTAAAATGATGTCTAGCCTACAGGTTACCATGAGACGCCAAAATAAGGGTATGGGTAAAATCCACCGAAAGTTAACTATAGTTATCATAGTGATCAGAACACCAAATTTTTTTTCTCGTAAACGGCTCTAACGATTTTGATTACATTTTTTATATTGATAGCTCTCAATAAGGGAATTAAACCATAAAATTCCCATTTGTGGGAAAATGACGAGAGCAGCACAATAAATTATCAAAATTTTCGACGAAAAGCGCTTTGAGCGCGGTTTTTTCCTTATAACCTCCGCTGGAATGTTAGTAGAATGTTTAAAAAAATTGGTATTGTAGTCCAATCCAATACCTAAATGGTGAGTGTTTAAAAACGCTCATGAGATACATGTGGATCACTCTAGAAATTCCTGAATTTCAACTACTGCCGTTTCGCTTACTACCGGTTCTAGCAGTTATTACCCAATAACTCTGCAAAAGTAATTACTATCATCTTCAAAAAATTCGTGTTTACAGCCTCATTAATTTTCTGTGTACGAATTGATCAATAAAGGTCTTGGGATGAGTACGAGCAGCACAATAAATTCCGGAACTGTAGGCGCTACCGCTTCCTGCTGCTGTGACGTGTTGTTTGACCAAGTTCAAAGGCCATGTACAAAGTGAATTGACGTAGAGCTAAGGAAAGTTATGTGTTGCAACGCACCAGATATTTTTGTTTTTCCGATGAGCGACTTTAACAATTTTGATGAAGTGTTTTGTATGGTCAACTCCAAATAACATGGCAGTGCTGTATGGTTCTCATCAGGGGGAAAAAGAAAAGATCGGCGCGATAAATTATCGAAGAAAATCTATTATAGTTCTGCTTGGCTTCCCCTCCATATCTCGAACTCATTTACCTTGCACTAAAACCCACCAGTACACCACTTAACGAGTTTCTTCTCTCACCTACGTGTTATGCTACTTTTCCATATCGTTCTTTTATTTTCTTCTGCCTTTGGGGGTTTGTGTATCCTCCTCTAGCGCTAGGTCGGGCCTTTCTTTTTTTTTGGTTTCTCATGCATTCTGAATAATAAACCTTTTTTCGATCAGGACAGTTTTTGTACAACCCCCACTCAAAATTTGATACTTTACGTTTCAAATCGGCAATGCCCGTCCGCCGTCCAGGCCAAGTCTCGCCCTTAACGCTGTCTGCAAAAACCTCAATTGGTATCTAGTTGTCTTTAAAGTCCGTTCTTTCCGTGCCAATTGCCTACAGACACCTGGAATATGTTTCGTTGTGATTAGGCCATGTTTCGTATCGTTTACTGGTATTTTTCTTTGCTGAATCGAATGGAATGGGTTTCGGAGGGGTGACACTACGCCAAGCTGTGCAAAGATTAATAAAACGTTGTAATAATTTGCAGTTTGTTTGCTGAGCATATAAATTGGTTTGCTTTTTGATTTGGGCGTATTGATGGTATCGGTCGTGGGCGTATATATTTTCCACGAGACAACCAGTTGGGGGGGGGGGGTAAATGAGGAAAGTCGTGTGATTGTGAGTGCTTTGTTAGATGAGAGGAAATGAACGAGCTACTTACTTGTTGGGGGGGTAAGGGCTCGTGGTGTTGGGCTCCTGGTCGGAGAGCGAGTCGCTGGAAATGTCTTCGTCGCTGGGACTGCGGCGATGGTCCGGAGGCGGCGTCGTGTTGTCGAGGTCGCTGCACGTCCCGCTGTCTGCTGCTTCGCTCGCCGACGACCCGCCAGGACGTCCGCTGTAAAAGTACTCCTCGGGTTTTATGAGCATCGTGTCGTCCGGCCCCGGTTTCTTGTCGCGTTTGAGAGTGAGTTCGGTTCCGTTGTCGTCACAAGCGGCGGCGGCGGCGGCCAGTTCTCCGTCGCTCTCCGGCAAAAGGTAAACGGTCGCCGACTTCCTCGTTTTGTCGGCGACCAAAGGCGACGCGGCCGACGAGTCGTCCGTCGAAATGTAAACGGTGCACTGTCCGTCGTGAAGCGGGAGGCGCACTGGAGCCGGTCCCGGAGCTCGCAACTCGCCCTCTGCCGCTGCCCCGGGGACCCCGTTCCCCTCCAACCTGATCCTCACGACGTGCCCTCCGCTCACAACCTCCTTCCCGCCGTGTCCCGGACCAGTTCCGCGGCTTTTTATTATTAAGGACGTCCGTTGTTGGCTCATTATGGTCTGGTTGTCGATCACCTTCCTCCTTCTCCGCCACGTCCCAGCATCCTCGTCTTGGCCAGAGCCGCTCCGAGCGGCGAGTGGGTCGCGGGAAGAACCGCTGTGTCCGAGACGCCGCTGCTCGTCTCCTCCGCACGCGACCTGTTGACCTTCGCTCGATTCCCCGGACGCCCCGTCGATCCCGTTCACCTGCAACACAAACAACACCAACCCGTCATTTTCTCAAACATAAACAAACAACCACACCTGCCAGATGTAAACAAATTGCCACAACACGCTTCATTAAAATATCACGACGAAACCTTTTTTCATTGTAATGATGTTTAAGTGAACGAAGAGAATGCCCAACACAGTAATCCCGACAGTAAAAAACCCTGCAAATTATTACACAACGGTTTATTATTCGGATAATCAGCTTGACCTAGCATTAATGCTCCGAGACCCATCCTGTTCGATTCAGCATCGAAAAATATCAAAACGAAACCCAAAAAAAAAGGTCGAAAAGAACTGACTCTTAATATTTAAAAAAAATAACAAAAACAAAAAAACAAAAAACAACGAAAGTATCTAGAAAAAACTGAATTTTAATATGAAAACATGCACGCTCAATACTAATATCAAAATGTAACCAAAAATCTATGAAAAAAACCAAAATGAGAATGAAACGAAAGAATCTAAAAAAATTGAATCGTATTAAAACCAAGAAAAAATGAAACGAACGAACTATTAAATAAATAAACCAAAAATAAACGAATAATGAAAAGTTCAATCGAAAATAACAGGTATTTTGCAAACGGAAATAGTTGAGACGGAGGGAAACAGTCATTCGTGGAGGTGAAGACGACAACAAGGCAATCGGACGATAAAGAGACAAATCGTAATGCCAAAGGTTATATACGAAACACGAGCACTTCTTAGAGGAAGCAAAAAAAAAAAAAAGAGTCGGGGGGGGGGCTTCCAATGAGTAGGGCGGGCGGGCGAGCGTTGCGTTGCGAGGCGAGGACGAGGCGGGTAGTTTTTTATTGAGACAGGTGGGAGGGAGGGAGTTCAAACGACGAAACGTTGGCTTCCCCTGTAGTTCCCGCGTTGTACTGCGTTTCCGGGCACAACTAGACACCAAATCGGATTTTTGTGCGAAAGAACGAATTTTTTAGACCAGTTATAGGCACAAAACGGCCCGGACGGCGGACAGACATTGCAAATTTGGAATCTCCATGTCTTGAAACGTAAAGTATCAAATTTTGAGGGGGGGTTGTAAAAAACTTTTCGTGGCCGAAAACATTGGGTTATTATTCAGAATGAATAATAAACCAAAAGGATTTTGACGAGCAACCGATCCATTCGCTAGGAATAGGAAGCCCCCAACAAATCTATTCGACATGTGCCCGGAGATCCCATAATTGTTCGAGCTATAGAGATCCCCGCTGGTCGCCAGAGTTCAAAAACCTGGTAATCTAGCGCCTCTTACCGTTTTCTACACAAATTCCGAAGACCTCAATCCCAAACTGTCTTTCTTTGAAAATTTCAGTTGGTCCATTATCCCGTCTTTCCATTAATTGCCCTAACTGAAACCTGGCTGAGTGAGCACATGTGTGCCATTCTTTTTTTCGTTTCCGTCCTTAACGTTTTTGATTATTCTTTATTTTGACTGCTCTTACGATTTCTCCCCTTTCCCTCTGCGAAAATGTAGAGATGTTGTTTCCTAATGAATTTTCCTTTATTTTGCGTGATCTGCTCTGTTCGCTATTTAAGAAAAATGCTTTTCTCAATGTTGCTAAGTACTTCGACTCATTTAGTCCATTTTCCGCACAGTAAATGAATAAGTACTTCCCTAACTACTTTAAGGAATAAAAAACATTAGTAGCTAAGTCCACGTAAAGAGCGAAAGGCGCATCATAAGTGTTCGACGCAAGCCAAATCAGTCTGGGTTGTTTGTTCTTGGAGTTCCCTCACCTGCCCTAACGGAACTCCATGGCCCTTGACGGCAAAGCCATTGTTTCCCTAAAAATGTTTGTACCTACGGAAATTCCACCTCTGCGGTTCCCTGAAGTGGGGTTTTCCTTTCTTTATTTTCCCTCTCCTCAATTTCAGATTCCTTTCCATGACAGACACTTGCGAAAGTCACACTCACCTCCCTGTGTCCACTCTGACATTTTCCTTTATCGATTCTCAGCCCAGTTGCAGCTTACTCTCTCCTTCCAATACAGTTTCCTGCCAGTTCACGCATATTTCTGAGTCGTCCTCTTGTGCCGCTCTTTTGTACACAAACTCTACTCAATTCATTGTACATTTAATACGATCCACCTCACGTTCACTGAGTTTCTTTTATTTCCATCTCTCGTGCGCCCAACAATGAACTTTATTATGTTGCACAGCATGATTACACATATTGACACAGCCTCACACATGTCGCCTGATTGGCGACATTTCTAGAACGGTTTTAGCTCTCGGCGCGCAGTATTTGTCAATTGATTTGAGATTTCATATAATGCCAAACGAACCCCCCAACTAAAACCGTTTTCCTTTGCCCATGTTTCCTTTCCGTCCTTTCCGTTTGTCATCTTTCCATTTCCAGTGTTGCATACTTCCTTTTCCACTAATTGAAACTGGAAAAATCTGAAACTCATCAAATCGGTGAAACATTTTTTTAAAAAATGATCAAGTTTTGTTTTCCTGATTTCAACTCACCGAATGGGAATAATTCCTTCAATCTTCCAGCTCGGTGACACTCGTCATCCACAAAATGATAAATGAACGACATGTTGTGTAATAAGTCGTTAACAGGCACTGTGGGCCGTTGAATTGTGTCTTTGGAAACCACGTTGAGAGCCGCTAAACCCTGATTAGTCCTAGCCGCCCGTCATTAGGCCTAATCAGCTCTGGTGAAATCAATCGTTAGACTTACAAAATTTCGAAAAACGTCTGTGTAATCGTCAGAGTTCTGAGCTGCGCACGAACTCTTCCTTCGACTAACCAGATCCCGAATTCGGTTCTCGCGGCGAATAAGGCGTTCTTCGGCTTGAGAATCGAGCAGCGGAGGTCCTCTCGATCCGGCGACTTCCGCTTGATTCGATACGAATAACCGTCGACGGTTATCACTAATCACGTCAGTCATTTCTAACCGAAGAACCCGAATTTGGGGTTTCCGCCCGGAAACTCGAACCCCTCGACATTCCAGACGCTGAATGAATTAAAGGGAGCACGGCTGGTTGCCACTCCGCCGACGCAATTCGTCGGAACAGAGAAAAACGGTGGAATCTCGTGAATGTACGCGACGTTGTCGAATTCCTCCTAATCATCCGATTTATCAATGATCTACGTACGAAGGTTACGATACGGGAATTCATTCGTAGGAATCAAACTGCTGTCCTCAACCTGATGAGTAATGAACGTTTTGTGATCAACTACGAGATTTTCACGTTACAAGGTTCTAATTTTCCTGTTGCACCATGAGATTCGTGTGCGCCTGAACTAGAGCAACATATTGAATAGATTTACCTCATTCTTCCTTTGTTTTATTTGTTATTCTTTCTGAAACAATAACGAGCTGCTTCAGGATATAATTGGGGGAAGGGGAAGACAACACCGAAATGCACCGAAAACGGACATTTTTCTAACGTAACGCACCATTTAATAATCATTATCTTCTTTTGGTTCTCCGTGAAAGCTTACTGCTTTTCAACTTTCGCCTTCGTACAAATTCAAATGTACACAGTGGCGCTTAACTTTTATCTTCAGGCCTAAGTTATGATGGAAGTTGAATTGTCCTTTTTCTCTGTCTGTCTGTCTGTCTGTCTGTCTGTCTCTCTCTCTCTCTCTCTCTCTCTCTCTCTCTCTCTCTCTCTCTCTCTCTCTCTCTCTCTCTCTTTCTCTCTTTCTCTCTCTCTCTCTCTCTCTCTCTCTCTCTCTCTCTCTCTCTCTCTCTCTCTCTCTCTCTCTCTCTCTCTCTCTCTCTCTCTCTCTCTCTCTCCTTAAAAATGCTAGCGGATGTCGTAGCGCCAGTCTTGTGTCACATTTATAACTACTCCCTCAACTTATCACAATATCCATCCTGCTGGAAGCATGCCCTTGTTACCCCCGTCGGAAAAGTAGCGAAACCGACTCAAATGAATGACTATCGGCCAATAAGCATTCTTTGTGCAGCTGGGAAAGTATTTGACAAGATTGTCTTCACTGCACTCAACCGATTTCTCTCTGAGAACAACGTCATTGATCCAATGCAGTCAGCATACTGCACTGGTCACAGCACTGAGACTGCCCTCATCAAAGTCTTTGATGACATCCGGCAAGGCATGGATGATCGGAGAGTAACGGTGATTGTCATGATTGACTTCTCACGGGCATTCGATAGAGTCCGACACGATCTGCTAGTGTCAATCCTTGGCTCTGTAGGGGTATCTGGCACTCTGCTCAAATGGTTTGCGTCGTACCTTTGTCGGCGCACACAGAGCGTCAAACGACCAGACGGGACACCATCCACAAGTCTTGATATCCAGACGGGAGTAGCCCAAGGTTCTGTTCTCTCTGCGCTACTCTTCATGCTAGCAATAAATACAGTGTCCCAGGCTTTTAAGAAGAGCAGATACATGTTGTACGCGGACGACTTGCAGGTTTATCTGTCTGGAGAAGTTTCACGAGTCGACGAGCTGGTACAGGTACTAAATCGAGAGCTTGAGGCACTGACAGTCTGATGTACCAATCATGGGATGTCAGTTAACCCCCAGAAATGCAAAGCCATGCTGTGTGGGTACACTAGACTTCTCTCGAGGATCAACCTTAGAGAGATCCCTTCTGTCCACATAGGCAACCAGAGCCTGCCATACAGTACTGAACTTAGAAACCTTGGAATCACTATGACCCACACACTCTCTTGGTGGCCACAGGTATCGAAGACAACGACGAAAATTTTTAGAGCATTGTACCAACTTCGACGACTCAATACAGAATTCCCGTACCATGTAAGACTCAAGGTAGTACAGGCACTCGTCGCCCATAACCTCAGTTATGGATTGGCGGCGTTGTGTGACCTCAATGGCGAGCAACTGGTAGCTATCCAGAGGGCACAAAATGCCTTAGTACGATTTGTTTACAGGTTAAAGTTGGACGAACACGTTACATCGTACTATAAAAGCTTAGGCTGGCTGAAGATCCAACAAAAAATCAAATACACTGTTGCTCTGCTCCTATTTAAGAGCTTAAATTCCATAACCCTCCCTATATCGCCGAAAAATTTGCATTCCTCCACTTAATTCACCAACATGAGACACGACATGGCCTAATTCACTGCCACAGCTGTTCGAATTTTTAATGAAAACCCAGTCTTATTTGACACCTCCGTGAGCGTTGCGTCTTTCAAGAGCATTTGCAAGAACGCGCTTTTAGAGGAACGCGAAGAGTAGGAAAGGATGGAATAGCACTCAGAAGTCGTAGAAGTGACAAGAAGAAGAAGAAGAAGAAGAAGAAAGACAGAAGAGAGAAAGAAAGGACAATCCAGAAGTGATTTATTTATGTCTATATTTTTTCTTGTTTTTACTCTGTACACCGCACAAGATTTAACTTGTAACCAATACTGTTTGCCAGGGATGATGTAAGAGAGGGCCTTATGGCCCTAATCCTCCCTGGTTGGTTAAATAAACCGCTTAATCTCTCTCTCACTCTCTCTCTCTCTCTCCCTCTCTCGAAGGGTGCCGGGGGTGTCTTCAAAACACGTTTACCACTCACTATCGAGGCATTAAATTTTTGCCGCGCCAATTTTTGTGAGTCGAGAGAGGAGTTGGTTAGCCACCGCACCGACAATATGCTACTTGGTGATAGGGCAGTGGCAGTTCAGATGCATTCGATGCATTCAAAAGTTGTGGAGGAACGCCCTGCAACGGATAATAGGACGAAGGTTTGGCGCAAATTTCCCTTTAGTTCTTTTATAGGATGGGGGTAATTTTCTACGGAATTCATTTCTCGAGGCTTCAAATTATTCTCCCGTCGATTCGATGCGGGGTGCCGTCAAAATATCTATATACTGCAAGACCAATTCGTTTCAAATGTTTACGCCGCGTTGAATTTCAGAGTCTTTCGTAGAGCGAGGAAAGATACATGGAGAACACGGTGGAAGCAGGATTCCTCCTACAGGTTCAAGGTTTTTCACGAGCCATGGTGAAATCACGTTTTAGCTACACTGCAGCATCGCTCTGATAGCACACAATTCTTCAAAGTCTGGGTTTTTCTTACAACTTCGCCGAGACACCCTTCCCTCATTGTATCTTCATCTTGCATTTCGTTCCTTGCAAAAGCGCCAACAGAAGCAGCTGCACGCAGGATCTTTACAACGCATTTTTCCAGTTCCTAGTCAGAACAGGCAACTCACTTATGCGGATCAAGATTCATTCATCCGGCAACAACTTACAAAATTGGGATCGGCTTCTGCGAAAGGAAAGGTCGAACGTTTCACCATTTCCCTTCCAAGGAATTGGTTCGTTCGGGGACATACCTTCAGCCCCACACCTCTGGCTTTCGTTCGTTTTCGCGACCCGGAGAAGTCGAGAGTTGAAGAAAGGCGTGCGAAAAGATGAGACCGTCGTTTTGTTTGTGCGGAACCGCTAATCAAATACCTGCGCGCTCCCGCCTTCCCACGAGGATGTGCGATAATTATTGCTATTATAATGCCGAGTGGTGAACGTCGGACCTACAGGACGCCGAGTAAACGTCTGAACGGGGATTTCAAGATTTCAGTCCTCTGTAGTTAGCAAACCTGAGAGTCGAATGTTTGTAGAAACACTGTTGATTTTAGAGAAAACGAAATTGCGTTTCAAACGCCCGTCGATGGAATGGAATGTCACTAACAACGCTACCGTGACAGGCGGGCACGTAACATTTGTGTACACGATAACAGCTATCGAGCAAATGAGTACTATAGGTGACGTACACACGTGAACAATTGCTCTGGTCGCCTGCTGTATACATTTTTACTTTCCTTGCTCTACGAAGTAGAAAGGAAAGTTATGTAATCGGCTGAAAGAAAAATTTTGAGTTTTCTTCAGATCTTTACGTTTCAGACACCCTCCTGAGTCCGAAAAACACAATTTGGGAAAATGGTCTGTGTGTATGTGTGTGTGTGTGTGTGTGTGTGAACGATTTTTAGAGAAAACCACCGTACCAAATCAGCTCAAACTTGATATCTCGCTCGCAGGTTACCATGGGACGCCAAAATAAGGGTATGAACAAAATCCACTGAAAGTTAACTATAGTTATCATAGTGATCAAAACACCAAATATTTTTTTTCTCAAAAACGGCTCTAACGATTTTGATTAAATTGTTCATATTGATAGCTCTCAATAAGGCAACTATACCATAGAATTCCCATTTGTGGGAAAATGACAGGAGCAGCACAATAAATTACCAAAATTTTCGACGAAATCGATTTTAGCGCGGTTTATAGATAGAACAACCGTACCAAATCAGCTGAAACTTGATGTCTAGCCTACAGGTTACCATGTGACGCCAAATTAAGTGTATGGGCAAAATCCACTGAAAGTTAACTATAGTTAGCATAGCGATCAAAACACCAAATTTTGTTTCTCAAAAATGGCTTGAACGATTTTGATTACATTTTTTATATTGATAGCTCTCAATAAGGCAATGATACCATAAAATTCCCATTTGTGGGAAAATGACGAGAGCAGCACAATAAATTATCAAAATTTTCGACCAAAAGCGTTTTTAGCGCAGTTTTTTCCTTATAAAGTCCGCTGGAATGTTAGTAGAATGCTAAAAAAAATTGGTATTGTAGTCCAATCCAATACCTGAAGGGTGGGTGTTTGAAAACGCTCATGAGATAGATGGGGCTCACTCAGGAAATTCCTGAATTTCATCTACGCCCGTTTCGCTTACTACCAGTTCTAACGGTTATCACCCAATAACTCCACAAATGTGATTACTATCCACTTCAAAAAATTCGTGTTTACAGCCTCATTAATTATCTGTGTACCGGTTGCTCAATATGGGTCCTGCAATGAGTACGAGCAGCACAATAAAATCTGGAACTGTAAGCGCTACCGCTTCCTGCTGCCGTAAAGCGTTATTTGACCAAGTTCAAATTAACTGAGTGATAAATGAATTGATTAAATCGAATTGGCCATGTACGAAGTGAATTGACGTAGAGCTAAGGAAAGTTGTGTGTTGCAACGCACCAGATATTTGTTGATACCGTTACACAACTGCTTGGTAAGAAAAGTGAAAAGAAATCTCCATCTATTAGCTGCGCGAAATAAACGCTTCTCTGCCATCTTGATTCCAATATCTGCGGCTGCTGTACGATACTCATTGTTGGGCGCACGCGAGGGGGAGCTTGAGGATCGAAATAAAAATGAAACTAGGTGAGCGTGAGGAGGACTATAATATAGCATTCGCACTTTGAGTTGAACCTTTCGCGAATTGAATTAGACTTTTCGCAAAATGAATTCGACCTTAGCTAAATCTGTAGTGAAAAAAAAAAATTTAACTTCAACAAAATGTATAATTGTAAGCACAAATGGTGTACAGAAAATACAAAACGGTACAGTCAATCGCGGTAACTTTGAACCATGGGGTCTAACTTTGCACCACTTCACTTTTTTCACTTCATTTGCCTCCTACAATTTTATAAACGTGAGTAGCTCCACAGCTGATAAAATAAACGCAAGATGAGATCATTATTTGTTTGCCGAAACATCTGAAGAGGAGAAAACGCGCGTCGCGTGCTCGCAATAATTCATAGTTTGAAGTGATCATCGATCATCGTTCGGATTGTCGGTTTTTTGTTTATTATTTTCAACATCTGCTTCCAAGCTCAGTGCAACATTTCGATTCCATAGTTACTATTTGGTATTTCTAGTTTTAGGATAACTTGGGAGTAGCGTTACTTTTTATTTTCCAAGCGAAATAATCGCGAAATTTGGAAGCCACCTCCAAAATGAGGTAAAATCAGGGTAACTTTGAGCCGGTGCAAAGTTGGCCGTCGATGTCTAGGATGCGGATCTAACATACTACGTAAATCACGTTCACTTTTTCTCCTATTAAATATGTATGTACATCGATACATGTACATATATGTAATGTAGGTAGGTATATAACTATATATAATAAACATAGTAGGTATGATACGACTTTGAAAAGATCGAGAAAAAAAATTGCTTTTTTGAATCAAAGTTTGATATGGTTGAAAGCAGATGAAAAAATAAATAAATTAGAAAAAATCTATCTACAGGAGAGTGTGAATAGATTTAAGATTCTACTTGCTTATTAAATTGAGAAACAAAGTCACAACTAGGTCAGTAAATTTTCTTTAAATCATTTATAGAAGATGCCGTCAAGAAACAAGACAGTGAATTTGGATGCTCCAAGACAAGGAGTGCGGCGCTATGGCTGTAAAAGCAATAAATAGTGAAGCTTTGTTGCAAAGGGCTTTGCTCGAGATATGGTTCCTTTTAATATAAAACTTATAAATATATATATATATTGATGTGTTTTTGGGTGTGCAGCATGCAAGGTCAAACTTCAGGTCCAACATTGCACCAGGTGGGACATTTAGCTGTAGGCGAGATCGGACTTCCCTTATGGGGTACATTTATTTTTCCCCCTAGTTCTAATGGATTTATTGTAAAGGTAAGACAGTCTAGTCTTTCGTTGATGACAGAAAAGACTACAATGTTAAGAGAGTTTCGTGTTTTTAGACGATTGCATCCAGGCCCTTTCTGGACTTAGAAATCAAGCCGAAACTTTTCTTCAATTGTCGATGTATAGGAAACTACCCCACCTCTATTGAGCTGTTATCATTGGGTGCCGAATTTATTCTACTTTCGGCTGATGGACGGTGTTTTGCCTAAATATCAACAAAGCTTGCAGCAAATTTTGCGATTCGCAGACAAGAAATTGAAGTGGTTCAAAGTTACCCTGAAAGCCTGGGTAACTTTGCACCGCCCTGAATACAAGCTCTTTGAGTATTTAACAGGAAGTTTTTTGCACCGCCCTGAATACAAGCTCTTTGAGTATTTAACAGGAAGTTTTAGAAAAAGCATCTTTCATAATGCAAACTTTGGTCCAATTGATTTTTGTTTTCGACATAAAAAGCCAGAAAAGACGGAATTTAAATGCATTACGAAGCAAAAAACACCAAAAGGTGGTGCAAAGTTACCTCAATTGACTGTACAGAAAATAGAAAATTAATACAAAAGTCAAACAAAAAATCAATACAAAGTCAATACAAAAAGGCAACAGTTAATGGAGAGGTCGTTCTAGAGCAGCAGCTGGGAGCAGTCGAAACATATCTATCACGTAGTTTGCACAATCTTGTGGCGTGATGGATTGAACACTTTCTGTGATTACGTCTGGAAGTTGGTGTTCTCTTTGGATGCCTAGAAGACCTCTTGCGTGATTTTTTATTTTGGAAAAAGCTTTTTCCACGGGGTTCAACATCGGAGAGTAGGGGGGCAAGAATTTTATATTCATTTCTGAAGAGGCAACGAGTTCACGAACTGCAAGAGATCTGTGTATCTGTGCGTTGTCCATGATTAGCAATGCATCTGGCACGGATTTTCTAGAAGTTTCGAGTTCAGCTCTCTGAAAAAATCACAAAACACAGCTGCAGTTGTTGTCTTCGTGGAAACGAAATGAAATGAACGATTCCTACATTGTTCAGGGCAACAATTAAGGAAGTGTTACGTCCTCTAGCCGTCGGAACAGTGACTACTGCCTGTTGAACGCGCTTGAGATCGCCTCATATGGAAATTAAACCCTGACTCATCTATAAAAATTAGTTTTTCCCAGTTTTCAGGAATAGACTGGTTGAAGCCTACAGCTTAGCGTTTTCTTTGTTGTAACGTTGACACACAGTTCATCCGATCAAGTTCCATTGATGTTTCTTCAAGTGTAATTTTCAAATGACGTAATGCAGTTCTTATAGATGTTTCACTTAGGTGTATGTTATGCTCCTGAAGGTTCTCCTTCATTTTCTTGAGAGTAATAGTTGGGTCAGATTCAACTACGTGCTCAAGCCTCTGTTGCACATCAGGCAACAACTTTTTCGGGCGGTGTCCACGCTGTTGGGGTCCTAGAACCGCACACTGATCCCGCTTGTACTTAGTAATAATGCTTTTACCTGTACTCAATTTCACACCTGCGTCCTTCAAGGAAAACCGTTCTTCGAAAAGGTTTACGAAAATCTTGCGCTTTTCAACAGCGATTGACTCATATTTCCCGCCTTCTTACCCTGTTCCGAGTACCTGAAGTAATACTTGAATCACTGTCGCTAATTATTATAAGTTGTCTACCGTGTCTACGATTATTTCTTCTGTTACGGAAATAATCCGAAGAACTTGACTCATTGTCACTCATTTTAATTTTTAAAAAAACGTTCAACCAATGTACAAAAATCGGACACTTTACCAACAACGGAGACGGAGGCATTGAGATAATGAACTAGGCATGAGAGAAGGAATACGTTTTCCTCCGTTCCTACTGGTCCAATTATAGGTCCGGGAAAAACAACACAGACAAGAAATGCTGAACCATGCAACGAGAAGGATTGTGGAGCAATCAACAGGTAGGTATCAGGCTCTGGGTCGGTAGAGTTTGAACTATCAATCGGGACCGTGGTAGTTAGGTACTTTTCGGGTATCTAAGTCTAATTCAATTTGCGGACAGTTTAATTCATTTTGTGGAAAGTTTAATTCAATTCGCGGAAAGACTAATTCAAAGTGCGAATGCTATATACGTGCAGAATTGCGTTGAGTTGGTGTACAAATGGGCGACACGAGAGTGGTACTCGGAACGTGTGAACTGGGTCGATAGCGGAGTAACTCTCCACTAGGAGAAGAGTGTCTCTGGGAAGAGCAGTGTGAGTAGGAGAAGGAGGTAAATCCAGGGAATGTACAAAAGGAGAAATTCGTTGTCGTCGGAAATTAACCCAAACTTCCCTTTGTCTGTGGAGAAGCCGACGACTGAAGGGGCAGTTCTCGGACAGACTAATTTCCCCGCAGCATCACATGAAAAGGGCTGAAACCGTTGGGTTGGGCGGACACACCAGGTAAAGGAATCAGCCTTTCAGCATGCGCTGAACACTCATCATGCGGCATCATAGAATGTCGGCGTATTTCCCCATTGAAGACGCAGATGAGAGGCAGTGAGCTGTTCAATTATCATTGACTCATATAATCATACTGTTCGATGGAAGATTAAAAAGAAATGAAGTCAAGAGAAACCTGATGGGTGAAATTGATTGTACTGGGCGAAACGGTTATAAGCTAGTAGGTTTGGCTGCTGTTCCAAAAACTGTCACTCACAGTCGTAGGAACTACTACAAGTGGTTTCATGTCTCCTCCACAGTAGAGGGGCAAGACAAGCAAAATGAAAAGCCATCGAGAGAAAAGAAGTGGAGCCTTGCATTGAAGCCGTCATGCCCCGTGAGGAACTGGCTCGTCCACTGGCATGGCTCAGCCTGATTTCTCCTAGGACGTTCACGGATGTCGGGAAAAAACTTGTACGTATCGCCTCCCTTTGAAGAGGATTCCAACAGCATTCGCTATTTATCTAATGCCCATTCATCTACTGTGTGGGAACAGCGCAATAAATTCCGGAACTGTAAGCGATACCGCTTTCTCCCACCGGGAAGTGGTGTTTTGCCAAGTTTACGTGAAAAATCCAAACCAGTGAATTTATGTAGAGCCAAGGAACGTAAAAAGAGTTGAATACTAAATGTTCCTCTGACAGACCACTGAGCAGACATACAACCAAAATGCGTCAAATATCGTGTTTTGTAAAATTTTAAAAATTGTCTGAGTAACCGCATAACTGAATTTGATCAACTTGATGGAGTGTATTCTAGTAACATACAGAAATAGTTGTGGAATACAAAACGTGTGTACAAGACACTACGTCAGGTTGATAAAATTCAGTTATCCAGTCACTGTGGACAAATATTGTTACTCGTGGATGTTTGGGGTTATTTCTGTTCAGTCAATAATAGGGGATACTCCAGAAACTCCAGAATTCCAACCACTGCCGTTTCACTTACCACCCATTTCTAAAGAAAATCGTGTGTAGACATTGTATAACCTCAATCCTCCGAGTACCGACTGCCCAATAATGACCAATAAATTCCAGAACTGTAAGCGATACCGCTTTGTACCAGCTTTTTCAAATGAACTGAGCGAAAAATACGTTGAACCAGTAGCAAAGGACAAGAAAACCAGCGAATTTATGTGAAGTTTCATAAAGTTGTGTGAGTAAATCAACAATCGCAATATTTTCCTCATTTCCTTACTCTCCCCCTTCAATTTCAGGTTCAACGTCCCCGATAGTTTGAGAGGTATTTGAATTTTTTAACGACACGACTTGAGTGGAGCTCCTCACGTTGTGATGACTGGCGACTTCAATGAGTCCACGACCGTTCTAGCGATCTCGTGTTATTATTGTATTGATATATTAATAAACCTAGTCTACCAACCAACGAGAATGATGTACGCTGCTGGTGTCTGTTACGAATTCGACGGTTTCGCAGTGGAAAAGATCGAAAAGTTGAAGACGGTTTCACCTCTCGAGGCGTTATCCGCAGAGAAGCGTGAGGTCGCCTGACAACAGGAATGAAAACGTTTGGCTACACGACATTAAGATGCGGAAAACTACAGAAACGTGCCGGGGAAAACGTGCGAAGGCGGCCGCACAGGAAGTCCTCTGAATGAGCCAAATTGCACGGGCCATTGAAGGAGCACGTTTGTCGGGAACGGTGTACGAAACCTCCGCGGGTGGGTTGAGGACGTTGAAGAACGTCGGAACGCGAGAAATGCAGAGGTAATAGGCCACAGGTTTGTGTTGAGAGCCCGAGATGTGAGTGCGTGGGGAGACTGGGATCGACGCCTCTCGCGTGATTTTCAAGGCGGAACACTATCGTTGGGACGACCAGGATAAATAACAACGAAGTGAAGATTATTGTAAGTCACGTCAGCTCCGTTATTTGAAATTCATTTCGCTTAAACGGCAGCATCTTCGACAGACGGATGGTCCCTAACTTGTTACGTCGGGGCGTGATGAGCTCAGGTTCCTAATTACGTCCAACTCTCGTGAAGTCCTCCTCGTTCGGTCGCTCATGGGAAGCAACATCTTACAACAGAACGATGGTTCGTAAAAGGGCAAACGTGCCAAACTTCCAACAGCCTGCAGCCTCTTGGTCAATTCTCAAAAAAAAAAAGTCGCAGGCCCATCTCATGAATCGCGAAACTCTCTTCAGAAAATGCGCAATGCATAACCACCAGAAGGCTACAGATATAAATTCAATACAAAATGGGAGAAATGCGAAATAAATAGCGAGCGGTTTCAATTACCAAACTCATCCGAAGAAACTGGCAAAAAGAAGCCTGCCCTTGTTCACTCAACCTTCAAATTTCTTAAATATAAACAATCGCCGACACAGACTGTCAATTGAGGTTCTTATTCGCATTGCAGACGATCAAATTGTAAATCGAACATGTAGAACAGTTCGATTTCGCTACAACATTTGAAACCCAAGCTCAAAGACGAATTTGTTGTGATGTGGCGTATTGAACGCTCGTTCAGGGTATTCTCATGTCTGGAGCGATGCATTAGACGATTCTCTTCAGTTTCACGTACATTCCAGCTGCTAATCCAATTCATTTGCCACGCAGCTCATATGAACGTGTAAAACGTAAGTTAACTTTCTATTTGAATCAGATTGTGCTTAAAGCTCCGGAAATTATTGGGCAGCTGTACGCTACGACCTTCAATGAAAAAGCAACATGCGTGTATTGTAAATGATACAATACAATTTTTTCGTGGAGAGTTGTGTGCCTATTGTTCGTGAACTATGGGGAAAACTGTGAAAATAGTCCAAAAATGACTTTAGTTTGAATTCTGCAATTTCGTGTCTCTGCAGTATCGTGCATGGCATAGCTTATTGAAGTACTCCTCTGTCGCTCATGTTATGGGTTTCTTTCAGGTGCTTTTTAAAAAAATTAATTTAACTTTATTGCAATTTCCTTAACATTTTGATTTGGTTAGCCCTAGTTGCAGTATAATGTGGTATACTCCACTGGTAACGTCACGTAAGTCACTGTCCACCGACAACACCCACTAATAATAATAACAATAATAATATTCACAATTAAAGCGACCAATCAAACAACAGTATTGAGTAATATAAATAAAAACCCTGCAAATTATTACACAACGGTTTATTATTCGGATAAACAGCTTGACCTAGTATTAGTGCTCCGAGACCCATCCCGTTCGATTCAGCATCGAAAGATATCAAAATGAAAACCAAAAAAAGGTCGAAAAGAACTGAATCGTGATATTAAAATAAACAAAAAAAAACGAAAGTATCTAGAAAAAACTGAATTTTAATATGAAAACATGCACGCTAAATACTAATATCAAAATGTAACCAAAAATCTATGAAAAAAACCAAAATGAGAATGAAACGAAAGAATCTAAAAAACCCTGCAAATTATTACACAATGGTTTATTATTCTCATGAACAGCTTGACCTAGTATTAGTGCTCCCCGATCCCATTCGACTCAGCATCGAATACTAGTAAACCATACGAAACATGTCCTGGCTACAATGGAACTAGGGAAACAAAATGTCTGATGATTTTGCCCCGTCGGGGAAAGTGGAACGGGGGCGCTCGAAGCGAACCCACCCGTTCCGAGGCGAAAGGGGGGTTGGGAGGCAAGCGAGCGGGAGTTCGGTTGCTTTTTAATGAGTCGGGCGGGGAGGGAGGGAATTCAAACGACGAAACGCTGTAGTTCCCGCGTTGTACTGCGTTTCGTTAATTTTTTTAACCGTTTTTTGCCCATTACAACCACGGGCTTCGTCCGATCGGATTGCCGAGATGGCGGGCACAACTAGACACCAAATCGGATTAGTGGGCGAAAGAACGAATTTTGTAGACCACGTTAAAGGCACAAAACGGCCCGGACGGTTGACGGCGGACTGACATTGCAAATTTGGAATCTCCAAGTCTTGAAACGTAAAGTATCAAATTTTGAGGGGGGGTTGTAAAAAATTTTTCGTGGCCGAAAACATAGGGTTATTATTCAGAATGAATAATAAACCAAAATAGGGACAGTTATTATATGCGTACATTTTTTGCTGGATAAGTTGGGTTCAGGCTCAAATTACTCATGTTAGCAAGTCTGGTGGTCTTTTTCGTTTAAGGTGTCGTACGGATCATGGAGGAAGTGGGTTGTTTGCGATGCAGGCAATGAGTTCGTTTGCGTGGTCTTGGATAGCGGTGTGTAGTTTCCGATGCATGGTGCGAAACACTGACTAAAGGGAGTTGAAGGTTATTATGTATGAGAGAGTTTGTGACGTACCACGGGGAGCCAGAGATGATTCTGAGCACTCTGTTCTGGAATGTCTGAATTCTCTTAATCTGTTAGTTTGAGGCTGAGCTCCACACCTGGCAACTGTACAGCCATATTGGACGCAGTAGCGTAATATAAATTAGGCGTTTAAGGGTTAGTGGCATTTGGCACTTGCTATACAAGCGACTACTACTACTACTTGCTACTGTATACTTGTGTTTTTTTTTATCACAAACTTACTCAATACGGAGTTGAAATTCGCATCATGGCGCCTTCCATACTTCAACCACTTCAAGCCAACCAAATGGGGAAACGAGCCAGGCCCGAGAGGACCTATAGGCTAGTTGGCTACAAAGCGAGCCTTGAATGGTTCACACCTCCTCGCCCCAGGTACCTTCACACGTCTTCACCTGGCGAGGGAGATGGACTCCACGTCTCGAGGCTCCGCCTACGATTGGCCCACACCTGCGCAAATGCGCGAAAACGGCGAGCCGCGGCTTTGGTAGCGATAAGGAGGGTAGCGCTCTGAGGGAGGGGAAGTTGCACCCTCTCCCGCACGTCACTGTAGATGGGACACAAGAAGAGGACGTGGGCCGCGTTCTCATTGACCACCGTGCCGCACGGACAGTCAGGAAAGGACTGCCGTTGGAAGAAATGGAGCCGTTCGTTGAACGCTCCTTGTCCAGAAAGGAGTTGTACCTCCGGAAAGGACGGCTGCCACCACCCCTTGTCCAGACGCTCACGCACCAGGGGGATGATGCTGTGGAGGTGCCTTGCAGCGGTGCCCTGATCCCATCGAGCCTGCCACAGTTCCATTAGCCTGTCCAATGCCACTGTTAGCCGCCGTTTAATTGACTCTTCACTGAGGAGCGCAGGGAGAAGGTCTTGTAGTGCGCCGTGGTATTCCTCCAGGCCGTCCCTTCTGATGTGAGCCTGAAGAACCGCGAGATCGAGGACCAGATCCAGGGGGACAGCACCGGCGAGCACTTGGAGGGCTAAATGAGAGGTGGTCCGGTACGCTGGCAGGACTGCAATCAGCATGTCCCACTGAATGGTGAGCGCTTGCTGCCTGTCCTGGGCTGTGGGGGTTACCCACCATGTTCCTGCAGCGTACCTACCGCACTATAGGCAAGAAGACTGCTCTGTACTCTGTAATAGAGGTGGCGAGCTTGGGCAGAGGCTCCCTATGTAGGGCCCGATAGAGATTGTACTTGAGCAATGAGGTGGGCGCACCTGGTTCTTAAGAGCGCAAGATGCTCGGTGGGCCGGCCTCGGGGGCTAAAGACCATACAGGTACATGGCTGAGGCTCCCAGGATTACCCGAATACCTGGTGCCAGCTCCAGTGTGCCTCGGGGAACGGCCACTCCTGCTCGCATTGCCACGAGCTGTGTCTTGTGGGTGGCTAACTGCAGCCTGGCACTTTCACACCACCGCAAAATGAGACGCGTCACCCGCTGGAGGTTCAGCCTTGCCACACCTGGGGAGTTCGCTCCTACTATAACCGCTATGTCATCCACATATGCTACAGGAGTGAACCCTTCAGCCTCAAGGAGATGCAGCAGGGGGTTCATCAGGATGGCCCACAGCAATGTAGAAAGCACAGCCCCTTGGGGGCAACCCGCCGTGACACACATGCGTGCTTGCTGGCGACCATAACCAGTCGCGACCACCCTATCCTGGAAGAAGCTGGCGAGCAGTTGGTGGAGGTTGGACTTCAAGCCAACCATGCTCGGAACATTTACGTTATCAGATTAGCAGAATGAATTGATAGCAGTGTTTGCAGCCGGACGACTCTCACTTCTGCCAACCTAACCAGCCTCCTCCGTCAAGACATCCCTCATGAGATTGAGAGAAGGCCTTTTTTGGCCTTTTGTTTTTGTTGCTTCTAGCGGACGTTACATTAATTATTCACGAACGTTGCTTTCTCTCAGCCCAGGAAATAATACAGTGATTCTTTCTGACCTTTTCATTGCCTCCCCTTTTTTTTTTTGAGTCGTGCTCGTGTTCGCGTCTTTCCTAACACGTTGCCACTAACCGAAGAAAGTGCCACAGCGGTCAACAGAGTCCAGCCGCTGTTTCCAGGTGCTGCCGCTGCATTGTCGACTTCACAGACGCCAGGGGTCGCTGTGTCGAATATAATTGCCCGCGCTGGCTACTCCCAACAACACTCTTGACTTTAATTGGCACTGGCGGCCGATAGTTCAAGTGGAAGCGAACTTTGCACACAGTCGAACTAGAGCACAGTGGAAGGCAATAGCTGTTGCGTTTGTTCCAATAAGCCTGCTTTCATCACGCCAACAACTTGCTTTGGTAATTGCCGGATGCGGTGCAAAATTTCAGAGATTGTCATTGTTTTATAGGTGAACTGCTTAAGCGTGCTTTTTTGAGGGTTGAGGTTTGTTTTCCAGAGGTAACACCATCTCCCGAGTTGGTCAACATAATTCTGCAGCTCATTCAGTGATTCCTGATCAGATCCGGATGACGGTATCGCCTGATCGTCAGCGAATTACGCAACCGTAAGTGTGTAGGGGTTGGGAAGGTCGAACATTAACCCTGCACGTAGTTTTAGGTGAATAGCGAAGGTGTCCTACAAACATTGGCGACCACGTCATCAAGGTTTTGAGGTGTACGCGATACCGAACCTAGGCAGTAATTCAAGGGAATAAAGCCATCCGTTTCTCTAAGTGGGTTCTAGGAACCCGATGATACACCCGGTACTGGGGGATACCCCTCGATATAATTTGAAAGCGGAACCGGAGAAGGGTGGAAGCGAGAGAAAGAAGATTCGAGGAACTCGGCGTCAGATCACCGGTGGCTCGGGTGAAGAAATCGTCCCACTTCTATCTGTTGGCGACGCTGATGACGAAATGAATGCCGCCAAAAGGCGAGTTGATGGAGCCGTTAAGGTAATTATACCCGACGAATTCGACAAAACTTTACGTAACGCCAGATGAGTTCATTTGGTACAGCCAATAATAGCCCGAACAAAACAGGGTGTCGAGTGGCAACCGGAACAAATCCGCTAAAAAATGAGGACACGACCTACCGATATTTCAAATATTAGAACTGTAATGAAATATCGTGAGAGTGATAGGGAAAACTTCCCACGCACTGAAGACATTGTAAGCCCCCTTGTAATAAAAAACGATGAGCGACGGGACGTATATTGCCATAAATCTCATTCCGAAGGTTCAAGCCAAGACCTATTCTGTCATCGCTGGGGCCGTCATAATGCACCGAAAAGGGTATGGCGATAAAACTATCAACGTATTGACTGACTGTTATGCGTATTAAAATGGCGCTGAAGATCTCGTTTTGAAAACTGGCGGGGGAGAACACAATGCGGCTCACCTCTTTAGTAAACTCTAATAGAAAGCTGGGCATGGACCTGTGGTACGTTAGGACTGGTTCAAAAGGACTTCAGACTGCAGTGCTCGTCCCAAATAAGGTACAATTTGAATTATTAAAACAAACATGGGACGTACGTGAGCCATGAAAGTAACCGTAGTAGGTATTTATGCATAGCGCAAAGGCTATTTGGCAGATGAGTGGCACGGGTCAGGCAGTCGCAGTAAGTTGGGAACCCCCTGTTCGAAATTTGTTTGAAATTTTCGGTTCGTGGAGTTTGTTGTTGTTTTTGTTTCTTTTATTGTTGACTGTAACTTTTATTTACCGCCGGCGAAATTCGCTCATTTTCCGATCTACGATGTTCGGGATCTCGACATCACGAGGTGACTCCAGCGCTTGTTAAGAACGCATTATTAAAAGTCACCTGCTCGCGCTGTGCGCGGCCATATTCCATTCCGTATATTACTCATTACCGTTTTCGTTTGTTTGAAACACCACCGTTTAGTTCGTAAATTACCGTCGTGGTTTGATTCAAACGCGTATCGGAGTTCGCGTTCGGTCGGCGGAATCCGTGACCCGTTCACGAGATTACGAACATTCGTGGTACCTGGAACTGTGGAAATCCCAGTACGTCAGTGCCACAACCCTTTGTAAATACAGTCCACTTTATATTATCGAGTTCCGGAAGTTTTATTTATTCCGCAATATTAAACAACCCCCCTTGATACAAAACAGCGAACTTCATCGTAAAAACGGCTCTCACGCGAGGATCCCGCGTGTTGTTTTAAAAAAACGTCAGCTAGCAGAATCTTCCCCTCACAATAGTAATTGTGAATAACGATCATTCAATACATGGTGAGGTGGAACTGTTATCAAGCCTACTTATTCCGAATGAGCCCTTAATGAAAACCAATGACACTCCTCTAAGAGTAAATGCTTGGGAGTACTGATAAAGTGATACTGTTAAATAGGTTATTGACATCGTAAAACTGACCGTTTTGATTAGATATAAAAACAGCCTGAAAAGACCAAACTTCTGATTTGACAATAATCACGAACTGACCATAAAAAGCGCTAAAGGTGCGGAGGGAGCACACACAGAGACGTCTGCAACAGTATTTAGTAGTTCCCAGTATGAATGGGAGGAAAACAGCCTAAGCGAGTGTCATCGTCTTCCTCATCTCCTCCATCGGCGGTTTGCTCGTTTATGTGTTCTGTTCAGGATTGAGCAGTCATGCTATGTGATCCCCAACACACGGGACCATGTTACAGTCTCAGGCGGAGGGGCAGCCGCAGCAACAACGTAATTCATGTTTTCGTAAACACTCATTTTCAACACTTTCGAATAAATGGTCGTTTAACCTTTTCCCTTGAAATTCCACGGATGAAGTTGGGTGCCAATCATCAGGTCCGCTGCTGGAGCGAACGAAATAGCCAAAGTGCGAAAAACGAAGATGAATTTTATTGCTCCCCTCCTCGGGGTCATTTGAAAACCCCCGCTTCAACGTTTGTGGTCCATCAAGCTGCCACATCATCCGTTTGTCTCTGGGTTATCAGCATCCCACCTGACGTCCAGCTTTCCAGACTTCTTGCTACATCAATCGTCGACTTCTCTAAACGGCCAGACGTCTAAAGGTGGCCACTGACGATCGTTCCAACAAGCCAAATGGCGCGGTAGCGCTCCAATGGAACGACGTGAATGGCGAAACTCGTCGGGTTTGGAGTGGAGTGACGGGACGTGATGGAATTCCAACCAGTCCAAAAGCCATCGCGCCGCGCCAAAACAGCATCACTCCAACTGCTCGTGAATGGGGAAAAGCGACCGGAGCGATGGAACGAACGTGAGTGGGGGAACCGGGCACTCTCCTGTGATTCAAAATCGAATAACTCACTTATCGCCGTTTGCCCTGTGTTTAATCTGTCAGTTCTTTCCCCAATATACGTTTTTTCGCCGCGAAATGAGTGTTTCCAACAAGGATTTCGTAATTTCCGTAATACATTTATACAAGGAACATAGCTGCTTGTGGATACGGGTGACCCAGATTTCAGCTCTTCAAAATTCATCCCAGTTGCCAGAAATCGTAATGTAGAAGCGAGCCTCTCACGGGGAATAATGCACTGTCTCATGACGGTGTCTTCTTTTTTGATCATTGGTGTAACCAAATGGAGTAATTGAAAGTAGGCCTCTTCATTCTCCAGTCAGATGGTTCTAACCGCAGCTCTTGAAGTAATTTACGTAATTTTTTATTTTCTTCTGTTGAGAAACCATTGTTTCACCCACTTCCGTTTGGGTCTTCTTTGTTTGGCGTACAAGCATATCACGGCCATACAACTGTGGCCAAAAGAAGAGATTCTTCTTCATCCATCTTGCGGCAAGACGCTTTTCAAACTATCATTAATAAATCAAATGATAATACAGGTAATAGGCAATTTTGATACACCCCTTCCTCTTCAAAAGACAGAACGGCACTGGTGGATTGGAGTGGAGTGGAGCGATCGTGAATGAACCCCACTTTCGACTCTTGTTTCCGTCATTCCAATATCGCCTGACTTCGCGCCGCGCCACTCCACATGGAACGATCGTCAGTGGCCGCCTTAATGTTCTCATTTCTGGAGGACATTAGTTCTAACATTTTAACGTTTTAATTGTTGAAGTTGTCGTTGATTACCTTCACTTAATAGGACCTCCTAATTTCCGTTTTTATTCTAACTTGTATATATTACACGACTTCTGTTTGTCACTTGGATATTGGTTTGTCTCTGTGTCAACAAACAGTCGTTTATGCGAGAAAATCAGTGCGTTGCTTACGCGTTACCAATGTTTCCGGAGTTATTCCAAACGTGATCTTGTATCGCAACTTGAAAAATCGCTTAATGTTAAGAATTTTCAAAGATTTGTGACCTACCGTTTCGGTGGGAACAGCAAATTAATTATTGACGTAGAAAAATTTAACAACCTAGCGGTCTCTAGTGAAATCGCCACTTTTAATGTTTTTTATTTCATAAACAAACCGCGTTCACTGCGTCCACTGGTACGACTCGTTCCCGTTTGACGTCCCCCCTCCTCACAACACAACCAGGGGGAGCATAGTCTAAGTGGACGTTCCGTTATCCCGCTTCTTCTTCGAGCATATGGTCGCTCGCGCTTTGACTAAAACATGCGGCTCTGCAGTTGTGCTGGAGCAGCTCAAAAGAAATAAGATAAAACACGATTAAACGTGCGATATAAAACGTGAAAGGGGAAAACGTGTGGAAACCTATAAACCCGATAGTACGCCGGAGCGCAAATACTCGTAAAAGCGGAAGAGACGAAATGTTGTCGAGTCAACCGGAACTCATTCGTCACTCAGGAATTTGACTAAAACAGTTCGAACGATGTAAGAACCCTGCGGAATCAGCTTCCTAATATAACATCACAGGTGCTCTGCACTCCACTCAGTGATCACCACCACCATTCGTCGCAACACACCAGAAAAATCTCTGCAGTCATCTCAATATTAAGCGCTTGCGACGTTTTTTTGGCATACCGATTTATGTGCAGTTTCTAGAATCTGTCGCTAAGTACAAAGAACGACAGGAACGGTAACAAACTGTTGAGACGCATCTCGCTAACTTCTGAGCTGTCGCAATAACTTTCCTCGGCACCAAGCGCGTTCTGCAATATTCGTGGTTGGCTACTAATCTAATTCATCTTTCACTCAGGTCGCTTGATAAAGTATAACTAGACGATTCACGTTGAAAATGGTCCGGATTTATTGAGAAACTCCTACTTAAACCAAGATACACGTGATTCATTAAACCGTCAACACAGTTTTGGTTTATTATTCATTCTGAATAATAACCCTATGTTTTCGGTCACGAAAAGTTTTTTACAACCCCCCCTCAAAATTTGATACTTCACGTTTCAAGACATGGAGATTCCAAATTTGCAATGTCCGTCCGCCGTCCCCTGTCCGGGCCGTTTTGTGCCTTTAACGTGGTCTAAAAAAGTCGTTCTTTCGCACAATAATCCCATTTGGTATCTAGTTGTGCCTGCCATCTCGGCAATCCGATCGGACGAAGTCCATGATTGTTATGGGCAAAAAACGGTTAAAAAAATTAACGAAACGCAGTACAACGCAGAAACTACAGCGGAAGTAAACGTTTCGTCGTTTGTACTCCCTCCCTCCCCGCCCGTCTCATTAAAAAACCACCCGGGCTCGCTCGCCTCCCAACGACGCCACCACTCAACTCCCCTTTCGACTCACAACGGGTTCACTCGAAGCGCCCCCGTTACAATTTCTCCGACCCGACGGGGCAAAATCATCAGACGTTTTGTTTCCGTAGTTCCATTGTAGTCAGGTCATGTTTCGTATGGTTCACTAGCATTCGATGCTGAATCGAATGGGATGGGGGAGCAGTAATGCTTGGTTAAGCTGTTCATGAGAATAATAAACCATTTTGTAATAATTTGCAGGGTTTTTAACTTTCCGCGACTCCAACGGGTGAGAAAAGTATAGTGATCCAAAAAACCTAATTTAGACGCGTGGACTGGGTGTTTGCCCGTAGTTCAATTTGCTGAAGAATGGCTAAAACGTTTTTTTTTACGCGAAAATATAGTTATGTTCAATAAGGTTATGGGGAGGAGGAGGCGAAAATGTTCCAAAAACGAGAGGTTTTCGCATTTTCTCGAAAACAGCTATAACGATATTGATTAAACTTTCAAACTATCTTCTACTAGTTGATACCTACCTTTTCTCCCCCATTCGTATCCATGAAAACACGGTGAACAGAGATGTAGGCCTAAAAAGTAAAAATATAATTTTTATGGTTTTTGACAACCGAACTCAACAAAAAAAACTTTTTAATAATAAAAAAAATTAATTAAAATAATTTTTTTATTATAAAATATAATTTTTACGGTTTTCACTGAACTCACAGAATAGTTATTTTGTATATGTTGTTCACGTATAAATATTCCTGTGAATGTCCATTGAGCAGAGATAAAAATCGAAATGTGTCGAATATGATTTTTGTAACTTCCTGAATGAATGCGTAACTGGGTTCGATCAATCTTACGGAGTGTCTTCTAGCAATCTATACCCAGATTTTGTTCTCCGTAATTATTTCTGAATCTATCGGTTGAACGGAGATATAAGCCATGATAGTTCGGAAAACGAGATTTGTCGAATAATAATTAACCATTTTTCCAATCGGCTATAACGTTTCGGATCAAACTCAACGAGTAATCTCAAGTAACTAGCACCAACATTTTGTTCTCCATAAATGCCCCTGTAGAAATTCGTTGAACGATGATATAACGCCCGGATATATGGCAGGTCGTCGAATTTACGGGAGTTGAGGAAAGTTGCGTGTTGCTACGCACCGCATATTTTTGTCACGGTTCGTGTTAATAGTTACTGCCAGACAGGTACGTGAGGCTGGGAAAAGTTGTGTGGTGCGTCACGTCAAATATTGGTACAGCATTGTCTTCAAGTGACCTCATGAATTATTCAGCAGAAGTTATCAAGTTTCCTTTCCTCAGACGGAGTACGTACGTGCTGAAGTTTATTGAGAACCTTTTTTTTGATTAGGTTTGTAGGACGAATCGTAGGACTTCGCTAGTAACGGAAGGCGACAGCTTAAAGGCCGTTTTATGAGATTATAGTGAAATCACGACGAGAAATTCTTTCGCGTCATTAAAGAAATGGACGCCGCAAGAGCTTTGAATTGTCGCGAGTTCAGCTCCACTTCACTGATGTTCTGTTTGACAAATGTGTCCCACGACTTGGTGGGCGCTTACACAATCTTCGATATTGGGCCGCTCATTACGTCATTTCCTCGATGGCCCTCTCGCCCTCATTAGTCGCCTTATTAATCCGTGGCATAACAGATCCCGAGTCCCTTTCCAGCGTTGGGCCGATTTGGGGCAGCTCGATGTCTAACGGTATTCACGGACATTTATGAATTGGTGACGTATTGCCCCAGTCCTCCTTTTCGGGCGTCTCCTCGTTTCACTTCTCGGGCCGCCGCGTCCTCGCGTTCGGCTCAAGCACCAGACTTGCCGAACCTCAATTAGCCGAGTGTTTCAATCGCTTGGGCAATCGCAGGGCCGCACCTGTCAACCTCGATTCGTCTCATACCCCTGGAGTCAAAGGCAAAATATCTAACCGAAACCTTTAGCGCACTAGAACATACGAATTTCAGTTTTAATTAGTGAACGTCCGAGGAGAGAACGGGTTGAACTGGACCATTGGACGATCCAGCTCCGTCCTCGACGTGGCGACTTCAATGCGCGGCACCACTGCTATTTCCCTCAAGACCCTCTGTCTAGCACGTTTGGCACCTGCGGCGGATCTGAGAGAGCCCCAGCAAAGCCACGAACTGAACGATATAAATGAACGACTGACATAACCTCTCTAGTACCGCGAGGTTCCCTTTTTAGGGTCGAAGAACTGTCAGTATGGTATGAAAACAGACCTGTTGACGAGTAGTTGATAATTTATTAAATTACTACACTATTTATTAAATAGTTAGCCAGTTTACGCTTGTTGGGCGCACAAGAGGGGAAGCTTGAGAACAAAATAAAAGCGAACTCGGTGATGTTCAGGAAAAATAGTCGAATGAGTATGCGGAAAGTTACCGACACCGTTGTGAGCGCAAACGAGAGCGTAGCACGAATGTTCCTTTTTAAGTTCCAGAGTTGAGTGGCCGGAAGAGGAAAGAGGTAAAAATGCGTAGTTGTGCTTGCAAATAGGACTAATCCCTTTGTTGGCACGGGATGTGTAAGGGCCGCTAGCACCTCAAAGGGAGGGAGCCCCAACCAGGTACTTGCAAGACCGAACGGCTCGCCAATTGACCAAATGGCGAACAACGCTATTCAATTTCCCGTAACTATTTTCAAATTTCCAATACTTTCCGAAGTCCCGCTATATTTATAGTCGAGTATAGATGTTACGTTATGTACTGCTGATAAAGGAGTATGAGGCAAAGCATTGAGAGGAGTTGTAAACAACGTGGCTCATAACCAGGTTCAACTGTACGTGCTCCCGTCAAAACATTGTATATTCCAAGTTAACTCTCTGTAAAATAAATCAGTGCTTTTTAAGAACGTCTTCGCTCCTAAGAAGAACTTAACTTAGATAGGAATATGCTGCGGTTTATGAGGTTTCCCATTCAAACGCTTCTCAGCCCGAAAAACGTCGTAAGCGCTCTCTAAGGTGTACGACGTAGTAGTTGTAGTGAGCCGAAGTCTACTACTTGAATGAACTCGCAGGGCAATACGGCGAAAGTAATTGCGTCATCATTTGCACTACCTACCGTCTCACTCCAACCACCACAATCATGTCGTGCCGATTGCAGACAGGCGCCGGGAATATGTCATTTTCGTCGTTCCGTTGTTGTCTGGCCATGTTTCGTATCGTTTGCTAGTATTTTTCGACGCTGAATAGAATGGGATGGGTCTCAGAGGTGTGAGACTACGTTAAGCTGTGGAAAAAAAATAATAAACCATTGCGTAACAATTTGCAACGTTTTTTGAACTGAATAAACCTCAAAATCTCGCATAGACATGAAGAAAAATCAACTTTTTCTTTTTTACTCCGAGGAGTGACTGAAAGAGTATGAAAGCGTTGCACTTACTTTTTTAGAGCAAACAATAAAGTTCTCACAAACCAAAATGAATAAAGCAGCAATTAAAAATTATTGTTTATAACGTTTTCTTCTTCCAAAGTGCGCCTGCCGGTGGCTTGGTTACTGGGAGCACTACTATACGCTCATATTGCGTGGTCACACACGTAAATTCGGTTTGATGCTCGTCATCTACACTCGAGCGAAGGCGTTTGCTGTAAAAGCATTTCTTCCAGTGAGTCTTAGCTTCGGAGGAGCGTTCCTTTCTCTAAGTCGACCCTTACGGGAGTTAATTAGTTACTTTTATCTCTGCCGGGTCTGTTTTAGAATTGTCATCGTCGCTTTCTTCCTCGACTGTGTTGACAATTCACTTCTCTCCCTGTCTGCAGCTAGTTTCGCAATTTCAACCTTCTCGTACGGCTTTTCTTTTTCTATCCGTCGAATTAAAATCCAGTGCGGTGCATCCCCCAAGTTTTCTCAATCGCGGTAAATTCGACGATAATGTTTATATGCAGTCGCAGTATCCTCGTTCGACGTTGTTTTCCCACAAATGAAAATTTTTCATTATCGTTGTGGTATTTGAATTTGTCCACACATCAAATTCCATGAAAACGCTATCCAGGTTTTGAGAAAAAAAAATGTGTAAGTTTGATCACTATAACCGAAGTTAGTTTTGAAATAATTTCGCGCATAGCCTTGTTTTGGCGTCCCACGTTAATCTGGAGGCTAAATATCATATTTGAGTAAATCGGCTTCAGCCGTTCAGCCGTTTTCACTCATTCGAGTTCACGAACACTCAGATCATTTGCGCTTACGACGTTTTTCGGGCTCAGAAGCGTTTGAATGGGAAACCTCATAAACCGCAGCATATTCCTATGTAAGTTAAGTTCTTCTTAGGAGCGAAGACGTTCTTAAAAAGCACTGATTTATTTTACAGAACTTGGAATATACAATGTTTTGACGGGAGCACGTACAGTTGAACCTGATGCGTCTGCATAGCTGGTTATGAGTCACGTTGTTTACAACTCCTCTCAATGCTTTGCCTCATGCTCCTTTATCAGCAGTACATAACGTAACATCTATACTCGACTATAAATATAGCGGGACTTCAGTGACTGGATGCCTGTCACAGGCAACGAAAAGGCTGACTACCTTGCGAAAAGGGGTACGGAATCTCTACCCATCGGGCTTGAACCCTACGTAGGTATGACGCAAAGTCACCTAAATCGTCTGGTGGTCCGATGGGAGATACAGGAAAGCAGCGCCCATTGGTATCGCCAGCCACGACTAAGAGAGGCGATTAGGCTTGTTTGGGCAAAGGCGATACTGACTAGCTTCATCACCGGACACACAGCCCAAACAGGTATCACCTCAACAAGATGGGCATCTCAGAGGCGCTGGAGTGCAGACTTCGCAGTGAGGAGGATGAGAGGACAGAGCACATCCTACTGGACTGCCTTGCCTTGGCAGTAAAACGCTTTGAGCACTTTTTTCAGGGGTTCATTGAACCCTAATGTGAAATTGAAATGTTTTATTGTATAAATCCGAAGATATTACGAGAGTTGATGTAGTTTCAGTAGATAGGTGTATGCATACAAACTTAATTCGAATGGTAGGATATATAAATACAACTGTACCCTATTTAAGTATTCTCAACAAGAAATAAAGTAAATTGTAACATCCACATTAAAAAAGAAAATGGCCATTTCCGAGTCGTCAGAAAAGAAACCCTTCATTTACAATAATTGCTCTTTGCCTGATGGCTGTGTATAGAAAAGCATAAAGATTCTTCCAGTCGTGTTCCAGTTTCGCGTCGAACAGGGCCTCATCGTTTAGGGATTTTTCGTTAAGCCACCGTTCTCTTTCTGCTTCAAAAACTGCGCATTGCTGGGAGAAATGGCGAAAGCTGTCTGTTGCTCCTGGCATGGCATGGACGCTCGCTATCAAAAGTAACACGCCCCTTTCCGAAAGATAATGATGCTTTTTTAAACCATAAAACTCTGATCCGGGCAATAATCCTTTTCGTGGCTAGGGATGCCTTCGAGTGCAGGAAAGAGGACTCATCAAAGGTCAGATGCTTGAAATAGGTGTTAAAATTCGATATTTAGATCTGTTCTTTAGCGCTGGTGAGCAACTGAAAACGTATATCTTCCAATTTGTTGGGTAACTTTTGTTTGAAGTGTGACACGTCTTCCACTAAGTCCTCGAAGTTGAAATCCGCAGCCAATTAACGCAGTTGGCTGAGCCAGTCACTTTTAAAATAGCTAAAAGGGGAGCTTCCGAGCTCTTCCAAACGAGCAATGCACCGTTTTGGGTATCGGGTCGCCTGCTATTAAGGAAGGTGTAGTCTCACAATAGGCCCAGTGACCGCAGTGTGGCCGCAGTGACAAAAGGGCTTTGCTCCACATGCCCTCGGAAAAAAAACCAAACTGAGATTCTCAGGACACTTTTTCAGTAGAAGATAGTGATAGATCGATGAATCGACCTGATTTTTTTTCTTTTTTACCAAAATCACAAAATGTTAACTAGTCAATACTTACTTTTTTCTCCATAAATGTTCCTCTGACCGTCCATTGAACAGAAATGACAACCAAAATGTGTTAAAACCGTGTTTTTGTCTTAATTACTTTCCTTGGCTCTAGGAAGTAGAAAGGAAAGTTATGTAATCGGCTGAAAAAAAATTTTGAGTTTTCTTCGGATCTTTACGTTTCAGACCCTCCTGAGTCCAAAAAACACTATTTGGGAAAATGGTCTGTGTGTGTGTGTGTCTGTGAACGATTTTTAGAGAAAATCAGCTCAAACTTCATATCTCGCCCGCAGGTTACCATGGGACGCCAAAATACGGGTTTGAACAAAATCCACCGAAATTTAACTATAGTTATCATAGTGATCAAAACACCAAATATTTTTTTTCTCAAAAACGGCTCTAATGATTTTGATTAAATTTTTTATATTGATAGCTCCTAATATGTCAACTATACCATGATATTCCCATATACGGGAAAATGACGAGCGCAGCACAATAAATTACCAAAACTTTCGACGAAATCGATTTTAGCGCGGTTTTTAGAGAAAACAACCGTACCAAATCAGCTGTAAAATGATGTCTAGCCTACAGGTTACCATGAGACGCCAAAATAAGGGTATGGGCAAAATCCACCGAAATTTAACTATAGTTATCATAGTGATCAAAATACCAAATTTTTTTTGTCAAAAACGGCTCTAACGATTTTGATTAATTTTTTTATATAAATAGCTCTTAATAAGACAATTATACCATGAAATTTCCATTCGTGGGGAAATGACGAGAGCAGCACAATAAATTATCAAAATTTTCGTCGAAAAGCGTTTTTAGCGCAGTTTTTTCCTTATAAACTCTGCTGGAATTTTTGTAGAATGTTAAAAAAAATTGGTATTGTTGTCCAATCTAATACCTAAAGGTTGAGTGTTTAAAAACGCTCATGAGATACATGGGGGTCACTCCAGAAATTCAAGAATTTCAACTACTGCCGTTTCGCTTACTACCAGTTCTAAAAGTTTTTACCCAATAACTCTGCAAAAGTAATTACTATCCTTCTTCAAAAAATTTGTGTTTACAGCCTCATTAATTGTCTGTGTACCTATTGCTCAATAATGGTCCTGCAATGAGTACGAGCAGCACAATTAAATCCGGAACTGTAAGCGCTACCGCTTTCTGCTGCCGTAAAGCGTTGTTTGACCAAGTTCAAATTAACTGAGTGATAAATGAATTGATTAAATAGAATTAGCCATGTAACTTGGCGGATTGTCTTCTAGCAATCTACAGTCGCAGTATGTTATCCGCAATATGTTTGGGATCTATCCGCTGAGAAGTCATGATGCCATTTATTAGAGTTTTACTCAAAACGGCTCTGAAGATTTGGATCAAACTTACGAGGTGTTTTCTTGCCTAAGTTTTGTTCCGCGTAAGAAATGCGTTGAGCGAAGATGTAGCCCCTGTATTGTTATTCTCCTAATAAACTAAAGTGGATTGCTCCTTTCTTGGTGTTTCTGCAGGGTTTAGTACAACTTCATTTTTAGGCGGAAACTTGAATTGAATTGAATGAAAAAACTTGCGACGGAGTTTTGAAACGTCCACGGACTCTTGAACGTGAGTATAAACAACCGGCAAAATGAGAGCTTAAGAGTCGATGAGATGTCCGGACATCGAGGTAAATCGGTATTCTTGCGTAACTTAACTGACCGCCAGTTTCAGTTCGGGTCAGATCAGTTCCGCGCCACATTCAAACTGCGCACGGTCTCGAGATTCCTTCATTTTCAACGAGCTAGGCGCTTCTTTTCGCGTCTCAACCTACCGCAAAATCGTTCCTCGTATCTCTCGATTCTACTTTCTCTTCCTTCGAAAAGTTAAGAAAGCTCCTGCACCGTTTGCCGCAACCGCATCGTCGGTTTCGATGAAATTCGTACGAGATCTTTTACAAATCTCTTCCGAAGTCACCTAAAACCTTTTACTGATACCGCGACAAAACCTTTTAACCTCCTCCGCGCAGGTGTTTCCATTTCTTCACTTATTTTTATCCCCTTACTGATTAATTTATTTATAAGGAAGTCGAAAATTGTGAAGGACGCGATAGTTCCATTAAGTACACGAATGAATGTTGGTTTGTTGTTTATTTTCAGTGTTTCAAGTAATCAAATTGTAAGGGCTAACTGCACCGAAGTTCTATTCAGTCTCACGCAAATCTCATTGAGAAGTCACAAGAGCCGACTTGGTTCAGCCATTCCATGTTGCGCGGGCTCCCCAAGCGCGTTTTTATAACTCTGAGGACTCTGATTTGACGAAACATCGATGTTGGAACGAGACAAAATGATAAGAGCACTTAGCAAGTTATTCCGGCGAAACAATGCGGGCAACGTCTAACGCGATGGAACCCGTAAGAACGAGTGGACTGCGGTGCGACGTGAGACTGCCGGAATTCTAAACAAAGAGCAGCACCGTAGTTATTTAGTTGAGCGTGGGAGACTGATATTTAGCCCTAATCATTATTTGTGCCGTCAAGAGGTTCGACTCACAAAGAATTCCACCGTAAGATCTCATCAAACGAATATAATGAAAACGACGTTATCGTAAAACGATACCTCCGCAAAACCTGCTCTATCGTTTTCATTTCAGAGCGTTGGGGTGAACAGCGTGCTATTGTGATTTGAGCTCGACCTCAATCTACGCCACATGAGCGATTACAATCGGTGCGATGCATCGAAGTTCAAAAAATGAAGAAATCTGCGTTGAAACGAAGGAATCAAGCTCCTTGGGACCTTGTTGCATCCAAGCGACGGTTAGGTATTTGATATTTTGCACCTCCCACTTTTTTTTTTACATTCTTTTATTTACGACCGTTAAATTAAATAACATACCGTATTGACAAGTTAGCTTAAGTATTTAAAACATTTGACGTTAATTAACTAGGAAGTTAATTAAGTACACGGTGCTTCACTTGATTTTGTGGTTAGTCTGTGGAGATGAAGTTGCAGAATACATAGCGAGGGCGGTTTAGACGAGGCGTTGGCGGAGGAGGTGATAGTCCATCAGCAGCGAGGGGGTTGAAGTGATCTCGGTTATTAATGATGAAGGTACTGGTGTGTTTGTAGAGCAGTTCGGTGGGGTTAAGGATATGGAAGTCGTCGTAGATGGTTTTGTTTCTGACATAAGGAGGAGAGTGGATGACACGGCGCTGTAAGATCGAGTTTTGCTGCTGTTCGATTCGACGGAACTCAGACTTCGAGCAGGTACCCCAAATAGGGAGGGCATAGGTCCAGATAGGGCGGATGAGGGAGAGGTAAATCATGACTTTGTTATGGATCAGTAAGTTAGGGTTGTCAATAAGGGATTTCAGTTGATTAGTCCTTATTTTTATGTTTTTTAGTAACTCGGTGATGTGGTCATGGAACGTTAATCTCTGATCCAATGTGAGGCCTAGATAACGGTGGGAGGTGGAGGATGGAATTACTTCATCGTCATAGGTCAGAAGGTGGTTGGTAAATGAGCGTTTGTAGGTGTAGGTGACTGTCCGCGATTGGGTTGGGTTTATCTTGAGCCTCCATTTGGTACACCACTGGCCCAGATCTTGTAGCATTTGCTGTAGGCGGTTAGTGGCTGAATCCGAGTCGGGGCAGCTCACAGCATAAACCAAATCGTCAGCATATAGAGCTGAGAACTCTGGGGCTTTCGGGAGAGGGAGATCGTAGCAGTAGAGAGTGTAGAGGTACGGGGAAAGACATCCACCTTGCGGAACTCCAGCATTTATCGGCCTTACTGTTGAGAACTCTCCCTGAATAGAAACTTGGAATGTTCTACCTGTTAGATAGTGGGTTATCAAGCTAAACAAGTTGTTGGGAAGGTGTGGTGATAACTTTGATAGCAGACCCTCGTGCCACAGGCGGTCAAACGCCTGTTCGGCGTCAAAGTACGTTGCTTTGCATACGTGATTGGCCTGGTAGGATGCTTTTATGGACGAAGTGAAGCGCTGTAGTTGGACGGGACAAGAGAATCTCTGAATACGAACTGTTCATGCTGAATTAAATGACCCGTGAAGTTCAAGACACGCCCAAAACCAGGCGCTCGAAGATCTTGGAAAGTAGAGAGAGCAAGCTGATTGGCATGTACGATATGATTTTATCTTCGGGCTTCCCTTGTTTTGGAATCATTATTATATTTGCGTGCTTCCACTTTCGGGGGAAATAACCAATTCTTACAGCAGAAGTGTATATGTGGGCTAGGCGAGCTATGAGTTTGTTTGGAGCGTGTTGCAGTAGGGGGCGGACTATCAGGTCTGATCCAGGAGCTTTTCTAGATGATGATTTGCTCAGAATTTTGCGTACATCTTTAGGCGTGAAGAATATAGCAGGTGATGGGAAGTTACTCGTAGCTTGCTCTACTCGAGGTCCCGGGTGGGATTTGAAGCGTGCTTCGAGTAAGTCAGCAAATACTGATGCTTTTTCCGCGGGAAGTGAGATCCATCGTCCATTCAATTTCAATGTGAAATGCCAAACACATGACGGGCGATCTCAAGGGAACCCTGATGCCGATTTATTATCTAGATCTTGAGCCAGTGGAAGACATAACAGCTGTCTTTTCCATCAAGCATTTGGGGTACATAACTTGCAAGATTGAGGAATACAAGCCTAGTGCAGGTCCCATTCATTGCACCTCCCACTGCGCACTCTACCACTACCTAGGAACTTTCATCGGTCTCCTAATCTAATCGCAACCACAAGTTTCGGAACATACCTCTCAAGGCATAGAAATAAATCATCAAATTTCTTCCCATTTGAAAATTGATCTTTCAAAAATCCGTATTAATAAAATGGTTTAATTTTCATCCAACTCTCTCTCTCTCTCTCTCTCTCTCTCTCTCTCTCTCTCTCTCATCAGTCGATTAGACTTCCTTTATTATAGTTAACATCTGATGAATACAATATTTCGTTGGAGTGAACGTATCAATAGACGTACCTATAAATATAACGTCCTAACCTTAATATAACCTTTCAATATATATAGAAACTTCATGTATAACGCCCCAATATCCAAAATTTGTCAATGTGTGCCTACGTTCATAAATGCTTTCCCGCAGCCTTGTTACTATATTAAGTAAAACGTTAGAGATCTCGATGTTGCAGTTTCTCAAGGGCATCTTTATTCACAACCTCACTCAGTATGGGTAGGAAATTTAACAACTTCTTTAAAAAGTTGAATCGTATCGCATATCCTAACTGACTATAGTTGAAGGAAGAACTCGATTGACGAGATTAAACTGAGACTTTATCGAGGATCAGAGAAACGTAACTTGGTGAGTGACTGAACGAGTGTCGTTGCATCAACAACCAAATCCACGCGTCGATTTAGCCACAACTGATTGACACATCGATTCAGGTCAACATCGGTGGTAACTGATGGCAAACAACCTTAAGGCTTTTGGTTTATTATTCATTCTGAATAATAACCCTATGTTTTCGGTCACAAATTCGGTAAAAAATTCGTTCTTTCGCACAAAAAGCCAATTTGGTATCTAGTTGTGCCCCCATCTCGGCAATCCGGTGAGACGAAGCCCGTGGTTGTAATGGGTAAAAAACGGTTAAAAAAATTAACGAAACGCAGTACAACGCGGGAACTAGAGCGGAAGTCAACGTTTCGTCGTTTGAACTCCCTCCCTCCCCGCCCGTCTCATTAAAAAAGCAACCGCGCTCGCTCGCCTCCCAACGACGCTGCCACTCAACTCCCCTTTCGCCTCGGAACGGATTCGCTTCAAGCGCCCCCGTTCCAATTTCCCCGACGATGGGGCAAAATCATCAGACGTTTTGTTTCCGTAGTTCCATTGTAGCCAGGACATGTTTCGTATGGTTCACTAGTATTCGATGCTGAACCGAATGGGATGGGGGAGCACTAATACTAGGTCAAGCTGTTCATGAGAATAATAAACCATTGTGTAATAATTTGCAGGGTTTCTTAAATTGGGTCGAGATTCAATCAGAGGGCCAATGGAAACCAAGTATAGTGTAACAGGGAACGTCACATCCTAACGTAACACCCTAACATTCGAAATAGACCAAATGGATATATCTTCGCAGTGTGTATAGGCCACCAATTGACGATATACTCCATTGTATATAATGTCCAAGTGGATATAACGTACCAGATATATCATACCTCATTGATGATAATGATTATGCTACACACCAAAATTATGTAGATGTGCTATTCCAATGAACAGAAGTCCCATTATAAATTATACTTCATCGGTTCTTATTGGAAGTAACATCTTAATGTGTACAATGTTCCAGTGCGTGTTGCATCACATTGAATATGTCACTCAACACTTGACTTCTGCAGTGTATGTCAACTCATTCATCAGTTACGTGTTGCTTTCGTGAGGTTCCTCACAGAGAAAAATCGAGGTAGAAACCTTGAGGCATGCGCGGCTTATCCTGTTAAATGAAAGCATTTAAGATGACTTCACATTGGACCTCATAAGGTCAAAAAAACTTACGTCGTGCTCGCGGATTTAGTCACGGGGCTAATTCAAATCGGCCCAACGCGTTCAACTGGCTCCAGTAGAACGGCTCAACAGACCCAACAACACAACCCGACGAAACCGGTGGAGAGGTCAAATTGTTTAGTGGCGAGCAATTTTTTATAGTAAAGGGACGACTGTAGTCCGACCTCAGACTGGCGGTCGGGGTCAGCCATCCGGCCGGAGCTGCCATCTCAAGTCTTCCCCCATATTGGGTACCACTTGGCTCTACAAAGAAGTGTCAACGAGCCGACGAAGCTGGACACCCTGGACTTGTAAGGATGCGGCAATTACACTGCCAGACAGCGGTATTACATCACCTGCCAGTTACTCGTTTCTTTCCTTTCAATTCTTCTGCTCAATGGGAGGCGGTTCATTGAAGAAGCAATCCGCTTTGAACGGATCCTCTTGGAAATGCTAAGGCCGAACGTAGGACAAACGATTGTTTCCGCATGAAAACTGGGACAAAACCTCCTAATCGATGGCACCGAATTTATGTTTTTCCCCCAATCTATTTTGATTTACAAACTTCAGAACCAGCTTCAAGCCACCACTTGCCGTATCACTCAAGAGCGCTTCCATTCTGTCTCTTGAAATCGCTTCATAGCGCTCTGACAGAGGATCCCCAATCGACAAGTGTGCGAGAATTGTGTCCTTACGTCATCCTCATCTTCGCTGGATATTCAATAATATTAATTAATTATCATTCTTACGCAGTTATTTCATTTCTAGTTTTACTTTTGTTAATTATTCAACTGCTTAGCCTGCACTAAAAGGTCTGGTGTGCAGTTGCAGAATGAAAGAGTGGCGAAAATCTGTGAGAGGTTATTAATCGTGCATAGTTCCCTGCATCGATGAATACAAGCAACGTGCCCCGAGGTATTTAAATTATGTAATTGTCAAAATATTATGAACTTGGCGTCTCTAGGAACGCCTGACGACGTTCTTTTGAAGAACGAGACCTATCTTGAACGCAAACGTCAGGATGAATCGTTACTTACTCGTGAGCATGATCAGTAGGAGTGTGGGAGGGTCCGAGCACGGACTTCGACGTTGGTATTCGCAGGGGAGACCAATCATTGGCATTTTTTGAATTCGAAAATGTCAATATATCAATGTTATGAGTTCTGCGGAGGAAAAAAAATTGGAAAAACACTTTTAATAGCAAAATGAGTTTAATTAGCGTTCCACGAGACGTCTTATAGCAAAGTTTGGACAAAACTTTGGGTAATCTGTACGTCTGTTCAACCAAAACGATTCCGATAAATATTATTTCGGCATCTCACAAAACTAGCGAATAAATCGACGAAAGAAGAAAAAACTCGCTCACGCCGTTCATTTGTAAGTCAAGTACACACACAGACTGTCATTTGGTAGTCTGACTGAGGAGAAGTGAAGCTCGTTTTTCGATCGATTACAACGGTGTCCTTACTTTTTGGTTTGACGTAAGTAAAATGGGGCTGAGGATTGAGTAACTAATTTTCCACTGTAGAAATTACCAGCAGGAGAGGAATGAGGCTAGAAATGAGGTATTAGGAATCGAAGGGTGTAATTCAGGATGATGTTCTGCTAGACTGCTTAACATCTCTGTTGCTACTGTTTTGATTTTGGAAAAAAACTTGCTCAACATGAGGGAATAGGGTGGCGAAAACTTGAGGGTCGTTTAAGAAAAATCCATAAATGATGTAACGACGGCTGGTCGATGAATTTGTGCATTGTAAACTCTACTGGCCCTTTTTCATTTGTCACGGTCCCAATATATTTGTAAATAGTTTAAATGGATTCGCAAACGGTTGAATTATTTTTGTAAAGAGTTGAAATAAATTTGTAAATGCAATAATTCATTTGAGTTGATTTTCCAAAACACTAAAATAAATTTCATGGTGTTTCCTAGACCTATATTTCTGGCCATACAGAGACGTGTAGCGACATAAAAGATAGTTACTCACGGATAGAAGACACCTCGTGAGTTTAATCAAAGTTGTTGTACACAAAAGAGTGGGGAAACTGCACATAATCTTGTTTTCACGGCTCAAAAACGTAAGATACTATAGGAAGAAACGCCGAGCTCAGAAGGGAGAGAGGGGATTGAGTGTACACTCAGTCCGTATTTAATAATATTTAATGTTGACGCTCCCTCCGAACAGTCGACGAAACCCCGACGAGGCACTCGAAGACGAAAAGGAGAAGTTGGCACAAAACTTCCCCAGAACGGCCAACACTCGTCTTTGGTGGGTTGTTCTGAAATGGGGCGCCTCGAAGACGCGAGAAATTGAAGGGTCGCGCAGGCAAACCGCAGATTGTGAGGGATGCCAATGAGTTCAACACACACGGCACTGAAACCGTTTGGGCTGTTGGAAGTTGGTGAAATCGCATTGAGGTGATGGGCCAGAGATGAAAAAACAGGAACTTCCTCTCACGCTCAAAATGAAGATCTAACCCCCAATCAAATAACCTTGGAAATGTTATCGGTCGAGCTCAACCGTGCAAAAATGTTCAATATTTCAAACCAAATTTGTGGAATGCCCACATTTAAAACCGTAGTGTTGAAATGAAATCGGTGGAGTGGGATGAAAGGGAAATTTTTGAGACTCTTCAAACCAATACGTGTCCGCACTATTCACGAAGACGCGAGTGGTGTTTCTACTAGAAACTGGAACGCAGTAGTCAGTTTGCCAGCGACGCATGAGACGGAGCTGCTGGTTGTGGGAAGGGAGATCGTAGGTGATGCCAACTCGTAATTGCTCTTCTAATTTGTATGTGATAGAAAGCGTAATAGTAACGTCATTTTGCAAGAATTCCCACCGACAGAGGAATTAATTGCTCGCCTTCGGTTTGGCATTGGTTCTTGCGAAAGGAGGACGTCAAATGTGAATATCGGCGGTTGATGGAGCGAAACGCAGTCACTTGTGAAACAGTGAACCGATTTACTCGAAGCTCGTCGGCAACCTGCGGCCAATTATGGCCATTTCATAGCAACAGATCGATGGTTTCTAGTTCTGTTACTTTCAGGAGCCGCATTGGCCGTCAGGAATCATTTTGTCAAGGTTACGTCACACTCGCAATCCACCAACCGCCAGTCGTTGACTGTTCGATCAGTTCAACATAAATCTACTGGTATTTTAGGGAAAGTCGGGGACAGAAGAAGTAAATATTTAATTCGTAAGTTAACAATAAAAATTGGTTTCACCGGGAAAAAATACGCAACTTTTATTGCTCCAATCTAATCATTTCCGAGGAGCCACGTGCGGCGAAAATCCCAAGTCAGAGCCGGTTGTACGGACCGTAAAAGAGAAACTTGCGATCCTCGTTCTCACATCCGCTCCGTTCCTGGGGCCCGGTCCGTTCGCCAAACATCAAGAACATCGCTAATTTCGAAACATGAAAAGCTGGAGAATTTCCCCGAAGCTCGTCCTATTTCAACTAAAAAGTTGGGACATGAGTCAAAAATAAGGGTGCCAGTTTAAACTTTGAAAACTGAGAAAGAAGAAGTAAAAACGTGCGAAGATGCGCCAAAAATATTTGAAATATCAGTCACGCAACTGTCCTCAGCCCCACCAAGTACGTCGAGGACTTCACGCCATGACCATTATTCATTCACAGATACACACACTCGCCAAATTGAAGCAAAATCGTTGATAAGAAAAGTATATGATTTTTTATTTTCAACCGATTACTCGATTTTCTTTTCCGATGCTCCGTGCTAAGGGAAGTAATGATGAATAACTGCTAACGGATTGTTCTTCGGTACTTAACTGTACAAAGAAACTCTGGGGTGTGTGTGCAGTAATACGAGAGCGTGGAACACACCCCTCGCTATACCCCGTGAGTTCCTTCAGGTAGTAGAATGCGCCTCACGATATTTAATGTGATTTCACTGTTTTCCACCCTCCTCATATTAATTGTTCACAGGCTAAAATCATATACCTTGTAATGTTAGTTGTCTTTTCAAACAATGTACAAAAAAGAAGTGGTATCGCGTTAATACAGTCTTATGAAACTGAAAAATGTCACCCCTATTTACATCACAACCATTGCAGTGTATCACATGCCACTGGGCTAACCACTCAAGTTCGCCGTGCCGCGTCGTAGAGCGACAGAATCAGTTTTCGTCAAACATTCTCATAGTTGATTGTGTTTTATTTTTTATTCTAATGAATCAGCATCACATAATGATTGATGTAAGCGATTTGGAATCCCCATGCCTTGAAACATAAAGTATTCGGCAATCAGATCGGACGAAGGCAAAAAAGTTTAAAGAATTAGAAAAAAACTTAAGTTTGGCATTTACGTCGTTTCCCAGGTAAGTGGAATATTAAGGGTCTGAGAGGTGTAAGAGTCGTGTGTCTAGATTAAAAACAGAGAAATCGCAGTAACTATAGTGAGGCGAGTTCTACTCTTTGAAGGAACAGGACAAGGCGAGACAATGTAGTGAAAGTTATCGTTTCTCCCCTGACTGAGCTCAATTGTCCACGTTACCAACCACCCGACATTTTGACTCGTCACGTGTCATGTTCCGTATCATTTACTGGTGTTTTTCAATGCTCAATCGAATGGGATGGGTTTTGGACGTGTGAGCCTGCGTCAAGCTGTGCAAGAAAATAATAAACCGTTGTGTAACAACATGGAGATTTTTTAACTTTCCTTGGCTCTACAAAGTAGAAAGGAAAGTTATGTAATCGGCTGAAAAAAAATTTTGAGTTCTCTTCAGATCTTCACGTTTCAGACCCTCCTGAGTCCGAAAAACACTATTTGGGAAAATGGTCTGTGTGTCTGTGAGTCTGTGTGTGTGTGTGTCTGTGAACGATTTTTAGAAAGAACCACCGTACCAAATCCACTCAAACTTCATATCTCGCCCGCAGGTTACCATGGGACGCCAAAATAAGGGTATGAACAAAATCCACCGAAAGTTACCTATAGTTATCATAGTGATCAAAACACCAAATATTTTTTTTCTCAATAACGGCTCATACGATTTTGATTAAACTTATTATATTGATAGCTCTCAATAAGGCAATTATACCATAAAATTCTCATTTGTGGGAAAATGACGAGAGCAGCACAATAAATTACCAAACCTTCGACGAAATCGATTTTAGCGCGGTTTTTAGAGGAAACAACCGTACCAAATCAGCTGAAACTTGATGTCTAGCCTACAGGTTACCATGGGACGCAAAACAAAGGGTGTGGGCAAAATCCACCAAATGTTTACTATAGTTATCATAGTGATCAAAACACCAAATTTTTTTCTCAAAAACGGCTCTAACGATTTTAATTAAATTTTTTATGTTGATAGCTCTCAATAAGGAAATTATACCATAAAATTCCCATTCGTGGGAAAATGACGAGAGCAGCACAATAAATGATCAAAATTTTCGATGAAAAGTGTTTTTAGCGCAGTTTTTTCCTTATAAGTGAATTGTTGTAGAGCTAAGGAAAGTTGTGTGTTGCAACGCACCAGATATTTTTACTTTAAATTAAACCTTTTTGTTGGGTGCACGAGAGGGGGAGGTGAGGATCGAAATAAATCTGCAACTCGGTGAGCGTGAGGAGGACTGTAATGAACGTGCGTGCGGAATTGAGTTGAATTAAATTGAACTGAGATAGAGTACAAACGGGCGACACAAGGGAAGAGCTCGGAACGCGTGAAAAACTGGCGTGGGCAACCTTCGGAGAGCGCGAGAATATACCGGGGCAATAGTTGGAAAAGGACTGAGCTTGTAACATGAATGTCCCTTACTGAGTTCCAGAGTTGAGATGTGGGAAGGAGGATAGGGGGAGGGAAGGAGTCAAACCAACGGAATATTTGGGAGGAAAGAGGGGAAAATGCGTAGTTGGGTTGAAAATAGGACTAATCCCTTTGTCGGCATGAAAAGCGTAAGGGGAGGGTCAGGGGCCCCAACCAGGTAACTTCAAGACTGAACGGCTCGCCAATTGACCAAATGGCGAACACTTTTCAAGTTTCATTTAAACACTTTTTACCCACATAAAAACCTTTTTGACTTTGACATTAACCTTTTTCGTTATTAATTAAACCGTATTAACGAATCCACTACATATGTGTACAACGAAGAAACAACACGAGGTGTGCGGGTGTGGTAAAATAAATGGAATTCGCTCGTGGTAATTGGAATACCTTGGAGTTTAATGCAGCTCTTTCTTATGTAGTGAATTTTAGTTCAAAGTTAAAAACGTTTAAATGAAAGTTGTAAAGGTATAATTTAAAGCAACAACATTTGAAATCAATGCGAAAAAAGTTTAAGTACAAGGTATAGTATCTTTCGTATTTTTTGAAAGTCCTATCAGCTTAGGCAACAATCTCCTCGTCCAGCACGCTCTCTTCCTTTGGTTCGCTCACATCATCATAATTAACTTAGTGAGGTTGATAGTAACGCGTGGCGAACCGGCTTGAAAACGTCACTCGTATTTTAGGAACCATTTGATGTGACGTAGGGATGTTCGCCATAATTCACGTCATAAACGTTAGACTTCCTCGGAGTCTCCACATTTTCATATAATGTTAGGTGGCGCTCACCTTTAGTCGGTCGTTTTCGAGCGACTCAGCGCTTTCCTAAACTGCGGTAGAAACGAGCCAGTTTTTATCGAATCCCGTCCTCGCGAGTCTTTCCGAGTGTGTCATCTCGCCGCACGCAAACGCAATTTCAGTCCGTTCAAATAATTGTCCTCCTTGTGTCGCAGAAATTCGCGAGCGAATTGCGTTTTAAAACCCGTGAGAGCAACGAATGAGACCGTGAGAGGATCGAAACTGGACCCCGAAGGAGCTGCTTGTGACGATCGCGTTACCAACTGCCCGGATCGTTTTCTGCGTTGTGTTTACGCCTGTGACGGTGCTGTTTAAAAAGGTCGTTGTAACGGCACCGTCAACGTCCGCTGGAAGGGGGGGGGAGGGGGTAGAATGTCAGGAATCATCACTCAACTTCTAAATGAAAAGGCTTCTCCCATCTCTTGGACTGATAGATATTAGCCTCCTTGTGATCGGAAATGCGCTCAGGTTTTCTTCCAATTGAAGTTGAAGGCAGTTCTATGGTGTCAGTGTTCAAGAGACAAACAAAACGTAGCTCAGGTTTTCCAAAGATATGTCTGAATGGAATCAACTCCGTTGGATAGAAATCGAACGAGCCATTTGAATGTAGCGTGTGGCAACTCACGAGGGGGCGCAGCCAATTCATCTTTTCGTCTCTTCTTCGGCTACAAAGATCGAAAAAGTGGCGCATGTCGTAATGAGGCTTTGGCAGGTTTAGTCAACGACTTGGGCTCCAGGGAACAGACTCCATGAAGAAACTAATTTCAGTTACATGACGTTCCATTGTGTAGGTCGGACGATGTTGACAGGCGTCCGCCCTCGACTCCACCAGTACGCTCTTTCATATATTGGCGATGTCTTATGCCAACTTTCGTGGGCCTTGATGACAGGGTTGCGTACTTTGTGAGTAGAAAATACGGTCATTTTACATACAAATGTCTAGCGAGAGGCATCAAAATGCTTCCCTTAAGCAACGTCTTGGCATTCTATTCCCTCTCGCTCTCAATTCTAAACGAGACGAACTCGAGCCTTCAGGCATTGAACTTTCCGCCCGGACTTACTCCATAACCAAACAACTGGTTAGTCAATCGTACGGGGGGTTTCTTGAGCACTAAAAGAAAATGTGGAATTGAAATCGAATTAAAATGGTGGTTTGTCCGCTCTTCGGCGGATATGGTAAGTAAATAAAGAATACTGGTGAAAATAAAGATAGGGTTGTGTTGCAGTGAGATACCTGTGAAATGATAGTCGCCGCTGAGGAAGAAGAGAAGAAGAACGGGGCTGTAGCTTCACATCTGTGTTCCTGAAGGCCACTCTCGTCCTGCTTACCCTCTTAAGGTCCCGAAGGGATACAAAATATTGATCCAATATTGAAGATTATTTCCATCTTACAACCGCTCGGGCAAAATGATTTCGAACGCATTCGGAGAACTCGTCGAATTCAGGAAAACTTGAGGAAACTACCAATTGCTATTTGGTCGCTTGACGTCTTAAAGGACCCGCGAAGGTAAACGGCCTCTAGACCTCTAAACAAGCGGACACGATACTTCCACCTTTGTACGGAGCTTATCGTGAAGATACTTCGGAAAAAATATTTGTTCAAACACATTTTTGAGAATGTTTCATGCGTCAAGGTGAAAAATTAGAATGCGATGAAACAAAGTTTTTCTACTTAGGGTTCCTTTCTACCACTACTCCGTTCTTGTGCCCTAAGCGCCTGTTTGATGTACCGACATATGGCGGAGTTATCCCTCGCACTGCGGCTGGTTTTGGATTTGTTCCTGACCAGGTGCCGTGGTGTGACTAAACAACACCATTCGTCTCTGTGCTCAGTAAACCATGGCGGGCGAAGGGCCACACATGCTAATATGTTGAGAAGCTCCCTCGCAGTCTGCCACCATCTAGCTTCTTATAACACAGAATATAAAGGAGTTAAGATGGGGTGGGAAGGTCATTTGACTGATTCGAAGGGCCCACTGGAGGCGTGGCGAGAGTAATTTCATGCATGTTTTGCTTTTCGCGTCACTGACGAGTGCCTGTCGGCCTGGGAAGCTCTGGAGTCAAGTCAAGATGGCAGAAAGTCCAAACTGTCTTGTTCTGGGATGAGGTAAAGCCGTAAGTGCCATCAAAAGACGGGGTGGGTCAGTGACCATTGTGGCCTTAAGGGTTGTTTGACCCAAACGTGGTACCACGGGAATGCACCTTGCGCCGCTGCATTGTGGGTTCGGACCACAATAAGTGGCTGCCTCCGCAGGGAAAAGTAGGTAGAATGGAGCAATTCAATTTCTGCCCAGGGCAAGGCCTGAAAAAGCTGGAAAATGCGCTTGCCCTGCGGATATCGTAGTGGTCGAGGGGCCACCCGGTCGGTACTCCCCCAGATATCCCTAAAACAGGATCGTACCAAGGTGTTGACAAGAACTTCTCATGTGATTTGTATAGTGTGGCGGGGGAAAGGTAAAGGCTGCAGAGCTGAGTAATCTCCCCAACTACCTAAGGTCTTGAACGTCTCTCCTGAAATGTCTCTTAAACACTACGAAAGTGTCTTCAAACGGACGAGTATTGTCTGCGGTGTCGTCTTTACCGATTTTTCCTCTACCGCATTGGGAGAGGTCGCTCCAGCTGTATTCTCCAAAGAGGTTATTATAGCAAATATAACTATATTACACCGTGCACCTCACAACGTTCATTTTATGGCTTTAGCTTCTAATCCAATCTATTTATCACTCGGTTCATGCGAACCTGGTAAAACATAACGCCACGTGGCCACGTGGAAACAGCTAGCGCTTAGTGTTTCGGAATTTATTGAGCTAGCGCTACTCATGCCACAGGCTACATTGAAACCAACATCATGATTTTGAGAGTGATGAGTATGAGGTTCGAGCTCATAGCACTGGAATCACGGGTGAAACACTGCGAAAAAAATCGACAAAACGACATTGGTTTGAATTTCGAAATGTCCCTCGGTTATCTCATGATCATTGTTAAACTTCCATCGGTCTCTTTGTTGATACAGAAAAGGCCTTTGATCTGGTACGGGCATCTGATCTTCGAGATAAAGGTAAAGATTTCGTTTAGTGGCTCACTTCACTTATTTATCCAAATTTTCAATGTAAAGCAAGTGATAAACTCCAAGACTTCGCTTCGCAATTGTCCACGTGGTCCCAAAGCTGGAGAATTCAGATGACACCATGGTTACCATATATCAATCCACATTAATCACTAGCCCCAAGGAAAGATGTTTTGGTCCACGACAAGTGGGCTACGTGTAACGTGTTCTGCACCAACTATAACCTCTTATAAACAAAAGAAATTCTTCTGCTCAATGGCCTTATTCCTTTTCAGCTTTACAGTAGACGCGAAAGCAATCTTAAGATACTACATAATCTCACTTCATGAAAAGAATTAAATAAATTACTTTACTTTATTCAGTCACGTAGTTTTTTAAAATTTTATCTAATCCTAATTTTGGTCAATTCAGTTTACTTGGTCGATTTGATTTATTTTAGTGAATTAGGCGTAGATCGTTTAACTTCGCTTCCGCCCCTAGTACGATCGGGACTTGGGTTCTGGGTCGAAGTGGTAGCTTGATCATCAGAAATACGTTCAGCAGGGTATATTAAAGGGTTCGGTTCTTCCTCTGGCTACCGCTCAGAACGGCTTCTCACGAAAATCCGATCGGACGAAACACACGGTTGGAAAATTAGCCGAAAACAACATTTTGGCAGTTTTGCAGCATAGACGTCGTGTATGGTATCGTTTCCTAGGTACTTTTCGTCGCTGAGTAGAATAGAGTCGGTCTAAAAACATTGACCTTTGCATATCTGTTGTCGTTTCCAGGATTATTGATATAGCCACGTTATAGTCTTAACATTTTTCGACGCGGGATTGAATAGTAATCTGAGAGGGTTAACTGTTACATATTGTTCAGTTTAACGAAAAGCTCTGCTTTATTTCCGATCTTCCTGCCCGTGGTTTAGAACCTTAAGGTCGCTTGAGGTGTCGCCTGAAGTATAGAAAGTCTCGGACGCGATAGCTCACGGTTTATTATCAATCGCCGATCTTAAAATAGCCAACGAGAAACTAATGAATGAGGGAGAGGTGCGCCTATTGGCGAAGTAACGAGACTCGCCCTTCGAGCTAGAGAAAACCAGTGAAAAGCTCCCTGTCAGCATAATGAATTCGGAGAAATTTCTCAATTTGTCTGAACAGGCCAACGACCGTCTCTACCTCTCATCTTTCGAGTCTCGTTCCCAAAACGAATTCACGAACGATGAGAACGCTTATCCGTAGTGCACGTCATTCGTACTCAAGAGTTAATACTTGAGAACCGTTAGGAGAAATATCTGGTGCGTCGCAACACTCAACTTTCCTTAGCTCTACGTCAATTCACTTTTTACATGGCTTTTTCCACTCATTCAATTCATTCAGTTCATTTGAACTTGGTCAAACAACATTTCACGGCAGCAGAAAGCGGTAGCCCTTACAGTTCCGGAATTTATTGTGCTGCTCGTACCCATTCCAGGACCGTTATTGAGCAATTGACACACAGATAATTAATGAGGCTGTAAACAGGAATTTTTTGAAGAAGGATAGTAATCTCTTTTGTAGAGTTATTGGGTAAAAACTTTTAAAGAACTAGTTGTAAGCGAAACGGCAGTAGTTGAAACTCAGGATTTCTTGAGTGAGACCCATGTATCTCATGAGCGTTTTCAAACACTCACCCTATAGGTATTGGATTGGACTAAAATAGCTTTTTTTTTAAACATCCTACTAACATTCCAGCGGAGTTTAATAGGAAAAAACCGCGCTAAAAACGCTTTTCGTCGAAAATTTTGATAATTTATTGTGCTGCTCTCGTCATTTTGCCACAAATGGGAATTTCATTTTATAATAATTGCCTTATTTAGAGCTTTCAATATACAAAATATAATCAAAATCGTTAGAGCTGTTTTTGAGAAAAAAAATATTTGGTGTTTTAATCACTATGATAACTATAGTTAACTTTCGGTGGATTTTGCTCATACCCTTAGTTTAGCGTCCCATGGTAACTCGCGGGCTAGATATCATGTTTGAGATGATTTGGTACGGTGGTTCTTTCTAAAAATCGTTCACAGACCATGTGTTTTTCGGACTCAGTGGGGTCTGAAACGTAAAGATCTGAAGAGAACTTTTTTTTTCAGCCGATTACATAACTTTCCTTTCTACTTTGTAGAGCCAAGGAAAGTAAAAAAGATGTTTCGATCACTACGATAACTACTGTTAGCTTTAAACCGATTTCGCGCAACAGTCATTTTGGGTTGTCATGATTATTTGCAGGCTAAATATCAAATCCTCTACTCTCCAAACAGGGCGCGCTTCAACCGAAATTCATGGATTGGGGGTTTCGGCAAATGATGTTAACAGTAACACGCCCACGTTCATCATTTTTAATCTAATTTACGGACAACTTTCCGATCTATTGATCCGCTGTCTTTTATACGCTCATGAGGTTTTGTTCTACCTTTTTACCGACGCTCTTTTCTTTTAAACCTGGTTTTTACGTTCTCTTTTCTGCCAAGTGTATATAAGGACGAAGTACACTGTAGCATAGTTGGAAATGTATTGACCATGGTGCAAAAACTAAGGACAAACCCTGGGGAAATAATTACTTCTTCTCCAATCTTTAGTTCATAATTCGTTTATTGTTATTTTTTCCAACTTTACAGGAGGTATTTTTGAAATAAAAAACAGTCGGTTCTTCTGCACAGTGTATACTCACGAGGGGAGGTGAAGGGGGAGATGGCAAGAAATAGAGGTGTGTTTTTAATGGAACGGCAATGCTATCTCATAATGTTCATAACAGAAATGGCTGATGAATTCTCGACCAACGTTGAATTCTGCCTGGCGTATTGTTCACACTGTTGAAGGATGACTATTCCCCTGGCCGTTGCGACAGCAACATTCAAGTCCTACAAGCCGGTTATCTACAAGGGCGTCAAGATCACGAGCGTTAATAAGTCCCGACAAAAGGACCCTGCTGATAGTTTTAAATGACTTGCCAACTCCTAGAAAATACCTAACTGTACGCGTCAAATAGTTAAAATGACGATAACCTCAAATTTAGTATTCAGTACCTGCACTAGAGACGATCTAATGAGTTTATAAGCAAAATCGACCTAAAACTAATATAATTATCATGCGGACCAAAACACCGCACTTTTTACTTTCCTTACTAGGAAGGATATTAACGTAATCAGCCCAAAAAAAGTGTTCAGCAAGTTGTTTCAAAGTCTTCTGAGTGTGAAAAAAAAACCATTGGTCTGCGACTTTGAACGTAATCGAGAGAAAATGGCTTAGCTGAATCTGCTCAAATTTGAGGTTTGCGAGGAACGCCTAAATAAGAGTACGAGCAAATCTAGTCCAAAACATACTGTAGCTACCATAACAATCAAAAGTTCTGATTTTTTAATCTCCGAAACCGCTCCAACGATTTTGATTAAATTTTGTATAATCAACTACAGATAACGTGGCGGTAACTTGGATTTTTCATACGTAAGAAGATTATGAAAGCAGCACAATAAATTATTGATAGTTTCGTCGAAAATCGACGTCAGGGCAGTTTTTCCCTGATAAGCGTATCTCGTTCTCAAAAAAAAATGTTAGGTAGCCTAATATGTTGCCTGTACCGGAAAGTGGGGGGGATATCGTCCATAAAATATTCAGGAGAGCAATTCCAGAAATTCGAGCCGCTGCAATTTCATTTATCAGCATTTTCCGATTGTTACCGGACGATTCCAAAACAGAAAGCACGAACTTCCTACGCACTGGTGGGGGCAACTCAATAAATTCTACACCGTTGAAAGTTACCAGTTTCTGCAGGTTTATGGGCCTAGCTCACACGAACGGATGAAAAAAAAATTATATTACTTGCAGGAACAATGAAAATGGCACATGAGGTGTTGAAAGTAGTGTCGTTGCGTCGCACCAGATATTTTTCATTACCCTGACAATTTTGATCAATTGTTTTTGTGAGTATCGAGCTCAACATTTGTAAGTACTGGTAAAATTGTTATTTGTGTGTAAATGGTAAGAACAGCAAAATAAAACTCAATTTTCGTCCCGTAAACCCTGCACAGTTAGGATTGGAGTTCTGTTCCGTGAATCTAACATACTTGGGACTGGAGTTTTGTCTCATGAATCTTGCACGCTTCTGGACAGCGCTATATTTCTTATACTTCTTTCTTAATGTACAAGGCATTACCTTTGATTGGCCTTGCTTGATGATTTTAGCTCTATTCAGTCTGAAGTGTTGAATTGATACCAGCACGGAGGGTAATTTTCCCTTCCTTTCAAGAAATACAACATTTTTTAAATACACAGGTGGGGTTCCTTTACGGAACGCGTTTGGGGACTATGCGCTGAGCTCTTGAAGCAGGTGCATTTACCCTCAGCGTCAGTATGAGTAGCAACTATCTTTGGGCTTTGCAGTACTATTAGCGTTAAAGTGACCTCAGCTGTTGCCTTCTCCGCCTGAGAAGGACCTCGACCAACTTGAGGCCTCCACTCACCGGCACAATGAGCACATTGCCGTGAAAATCGTGTTCGAACCCCGACGGATTTTCCGTTCCACCTCAGCCCTTCGCGATTCGTCCCAGTCGGCGTTTCCAAACATCGGGAGAGCGGAAAAAATACCTGAGGCGCCGCTTTTCACGCGTTCCGCAGAACGTGCTCGAGTCGAAATGAATGAAACGATTCTTGGTTGTTGAAGGAAAACATGTCAGCGGGCGGTCGCTTTATTTCGTCGCCTTTCGCTTTTCTTGAGTTGAAGGTCGGGCGAAGAAAAACGGTCTGTCGCTCGATAACACGCCCCAGACAAGTTGCTTCCTCGGTACGAAAGACAACAATCACCATCAAATGTTGAGGTACGAAACGACAATTGTCAGGGAGAAGAGCGTACGGCGACTATTGACAAGAAACAACATGTTTGTCTATGTATCTTGAAAAGGTTGACGGAGGTCGAAATCGTGGGTGAGAGTTTTGAACGGTTCTCCAGCTATTTATCCGGTCGTTTTAGGTAATGACATCGGTCAAGTGAGGAATATTTCGTATGGAGTCATTCAGGGGAGCGCCCTTGGCCCGATTTAATACTTCACATACGCCAATTCGTTGTCCTCGGTGTCACAAAGGGGAAGGGTTTTGTTATTCGTGCATGGCACCGCTCTTTTGGCATAAGGGCCGTTGGTGTAGCGTGTAGGAGCGGATATAGTTTAAAAATGGATGATTGACAAAATGCTGACCTTTCTGTACGCGGCTTTGAAGGGACCAATGATAGTGATTACAAATAACAGTGTGGGAACATGTACTATTATAGGGGCGACACGGGCTATGCTTAGTGCCGTTCAATATTATCACTGAATTGTTTTGCCTACTAGCAGAGGTATTTTGTTTTTACATCTGCATGGTATTACGAATTAAGAAATATAAGAAACATCATCCTCCGTGATAGACACAAAAGCTTGTAAAACACAACATTAATCACAAAGCAGCAAAGAAAAAGAAATGGAACTCCTTTAACTAATTGCGTGGCGTTAAGCAGAGCGTGAGTTGCTACGAAATTTCGGTAGCACATCGTTCAACACGTACCATTGTATCATTATGGGTTTACAGTAGTTCCTAAGTGTTACAATTTTCTGCATTAGCCGGGAGAAAAACATGGAAAGTTGTTAGGTACCGAGAAAAAGAAGTATAAATGAAATACTGAAAGGGCTTCTAGTTGTGATTGATACTTACATATAACTTGTTATATTTCGTTCTAAAACAAATGTTTCGTCGAGTACGGTGTATATGGAATGATACCAGAGTTTTTGTGGAAAATTAAAAAACGATTTTAGGTAAAGAGCAGTTCGACGATAAAGACACATTCCTTGTGTGTGAGTATTATTTCTTTCCTTTAATTGAGAAAATATCTGGTGCGTTGCAACACACAACTTTCCTTAGCTCTAAACACAAATTTTTTGAAGAAGGATAGTAATTACTTTTGCACAGTTATTGGGTAAACACTTTTAGAACTGGTAGTAAGCGAAACGGCAGAAGTTGAAATTCAGGAATTTCTGGAGTGACCCCCATGTATCTCATGAGCGTTTTTAAACACTCACCCTTTAGGTATTGAATTGGACTACGATACCAATTTTTTTTAACATTCTACAAAAATTCCAGCGGAGTTTATAAGGAAAAAACTGCGCTAAAAACGCTTTTGGTAGAAGATTTTGATAATTTATTGTGCTGCTCTCGTCATTTTCCCCCAATGGGAATTTTATGGTATCCTTGCCTTATTGAGAGCTATCAACATAAAAATTTAATCAAAATCGTTAGAGCCATTTTTGAGAAAAAAAAATATTTGGTGTTTTGACCACCATGATAACTATAGTTAACTTTCGGTGGATTTTGTTCAAACCCTTATTTTGGCGTCTCATGGAGGCCTGCGGGCGAGATATCAAGTTTGAGCTGATTTGGTACGGTGGTTTTCTCTAAAAATCGTTCACAGACACACTTTAGTGACACACACACACACACACACAGACACACAGACCATTTTCCCAAATAGTGTTTTTCGGGTCAGGGGGGTCTGAAACGTAAAGATCTGAAGAGAACTCAAAATTTTTTTTTCGGCCGATTACATAACTTTCCTTTCTACTTCGTAGAGCAAGGAAAGTAAAAAGAATACTTACTTTCAACAGCTAAAGCAAAATTTCCCTCTTAGCCAGGAAAATATTACGAACCACTGGAAAAACCAGGTTGTAAAAAAATTAATTATTCCTTTTTGTTTTAATTTTATAAGTCAAATTAATTTGTTTTCAAACATAAATGGAAATTGCCTAAGCAAGCATTAGAAAAAAATGTGGGCGTAGGTTGTTACAAGGCACTACGGGCGGTAGTTATGCAATTACTTTGGAAATTTTGAAAACGTGTATGGAGAAAATTAAATAGGAAAATTAAATTGAGTAGTCAAAGACATCCTGTGAGTTTTTGAAGATCATAAGGCTGTGGATAAAACTGAAGAAAAAAAAAACAACTTATTTTTCCTTCTTCGTTCATCGAATTTTCACGGAGATATTCATCAAAATAAAAGTTGATAAGTAGAAAATAATTTGATAGTTAAATCAAAATCATTTGGAGCCGATTTTGTTCTCCGTAAAATCTGACACACACACACACAGATCACTCGCGGAAATGAGGTTTCACTGATTCAATAGGCCTCAAAACGTAGAGATCTGAAGAAAACTCACACGATCACAAAACCTTTTGTGGTAGCGGAAAGTTAAACACCTCCTCAACACTTCGTGAAATAAAATCTAACCTGGTACTGGCACAGACTGCTGCCACGTTCCAAATCTATCAGGTTTTTTTTTCGGCTGCCGTTCGAAAACTTTCGACACGATGTAAAGTGAGGGGAAATCTCCCAAAAACGCAGTCAAACCCTTTTAGCGTGGAACGCAACTGCCAAAAAAATGTCACGCTGGGAGGGAACGAAATGATCGTCTTCGGTCATAAAATAAATTTGCACGAAACTCCTCCATCACTCCTTCAAGCAGTTATTTTACATCACTATTCAGTGGGGTGCTCTAAAGCTCTAGCTACAGTTCTCATATGCAAATGACGTATTTATATTTATGACCGCATGCCCAGAACACATACGGTTTCTTATGAAATTCGCGTTTTCAGGGAATATCCGTTCAATTTCACTCCACGAAACAAATTGTCGTCTCGCCTTAGAATTGAAATTTGAGTTCAGTCCAGTCGAAAATCGAGGAAAAATCGTCAACCTTTTCTTTATCAGAATCGTGAATGAAAAATTTGACGAAAATCGTCGACATCGAACGAACATAAATGAAAAACGAATACTGAGAAATTATGCAAAAACATAGGACGAACTCCAGCAAAACGTCGTTGAATCAATTAATTGAGTGGGAGTTGTAAGGAAACTTAAATGTGGGAGAACTACGTAAAAAGCGATGGTTAATAATTGTGGGGAGTTGACTACAAACTTCTGATTACCCGTTAGGACATTAAATTAAAATTTTTGAAAACAACTCGTAAATAATTCAGTTTAAAAATTTGAAAAATAAAGATTGAAAAGATTGAAATGAGCAATGGGCAATTTGGTGAATATTATAGGAAATTGAAAAAAAGTGGATAGAAATTTGAGTAACACAATTTGGTAAATATTATCAAAATTGTTGGAAATATGGATAGAAAATGGTGAGAAAAATATTAAAATGTCGAAAAATAAATAAAATTGTTGAGAGGAAAGGGAAACATCTGTATAAAACTGAGTTAGAATTGATGGGAAATCTCACAGAAACAGTTGGGCGACTCAGTAAACCTTTTGATCGAACTGAGTAAAAATGCCTGTAACTTAAGTAACTCAGTTTGGCCGATACATACAATAAAATGAAAATCGAGCTCGTTAAAAAATTAAATGAAAATCGTTGGGAAACAAAATAAACGCTGCAGCCAAAAGTTATCATTAAGTTTGGAATACGTTGTCCAACTCGTCATCGAATCGATTAATCGTGTATTCAATAGAGTGAATTACTTCAGAATTTCAACCAATAAAAAAGGCGTAAAGAAAGAGGAAAAAAAAGGGAACTGAGCCACAATTGACGAAAAACGACCCAAAAAATGTCTGATGAGTGAGAAAAAAATAGTTGACCATCTGATTAACAATTGTTTTGCAAGTCGAGTGAAATTTGTTGGAAAAACGTACAAATTTCGAGAAACTGAGTAAAACTTGGGGGATTCAACGTAAATGATTGAAAACAATTGGACAACTCTGGCACAACCAATGAAGCGTCAATAGTTGGAAAATTGAGTAAAATGTAAATTAAAATTAAGTGAAAGTCGATGGGAAATAGGTTAACAAATGTTGAGTCACGGAATAAAAATAGGTGGTAAATAAGGTATTTGGGAGAGTTATCGTGAAATCATTGTGAAACTTGGTGAATATTCAAATAAAATATAACAAGAAACGTCAAAAAGTGAACGAAAAAATGCCGGGATATTGTGTAAAAAATAGAAGGAAAGTTGAAAGGGGAAAAATTCTTGATTCGGTAACAATTTGGCGGTTTCGGGAAAAACGCAGAAAATTATTGAAAGTTGTTGATATTGAAGCGTGTGGTTAAATTCAGTAAATAGAGTTATCAACAACAAACGGTTTGAAAACGAAACAAAAATTATTGGGAAGTCGTCAGGATTTGATTAACAGAGTTGCAATTTGAAGGGAAATTGTTGGATTACTGGGTAATCGTTATGAGGATCGGGGAAGGTATGGTTATAGTTGAGTTTCAGCTTAGTGATCTCATTGCTCTTCATTCTGCTCACCAGGTGGTATCTGACGATTTCCAATCGTCGTCGAATTGTCAGGTCATTTGTGTTGTCTGAAGTAGATATGCGCAGCACCTCTTTCGTAGAGATTTCTTATGTTGTTGTTCTTTATTTGACCATTTTTGATGGAAACGAGTCATTTTTAAGTTGGGCGGAGCTTAATGATTCAAAGTGTTTTTTTCTGATAAAAGGTTATTAATGTGGAGTGACAGGTTGAGAGTGAGATTACAAGCAAAGAACGTTGAGATTCAGAGCTGAAAAAAAAAATACTTCGACCGAATTTGATTGTAAAGTCTGGAAGAACAAAACGGAACAAGTTGCCGACTCGTCGTCAGCTCGACGTCCAGTTTGACGATATTCGTCGAGCTGTCGGACGAATAAAATTCAATTGAACGTTAAACGGACAACTCACCGGTTCCGAAGTGGAAAATAATCCAACGCGCGGGAGAGAAACAACCGAAGGAGCCGTCGCGAGTTCGTCACAACCGAAATCGGCAACTGGACTGAGAGACACCGGCGATCGGCTGACAGCGGGCGAGTGGTGCGAAGGGATGAAGAGGGGAGAAGTGCGGTGGCGGAGGTGGGGGTGCGGCAGGTTGAGGACTATGATTTAAGTCTTCTGGGCGCGTGTCTGTCTGAACGGTCTCTGGGCAAGACGCGGGAGGTCGTCTCTGCGACGAGGACCTGGTCGCGACGGCCTTTTGAAGACGGAGAACAGCCAATTGGCTCGACCCGCACTCGCTCGATCATGTGCAACTACTTGTCAACACCCTTCCAGCAGCGATTTATTGAAAATGTGCAAAGTAATCTATCTCTCTGTTACTTCTTCTAACACATTCTACGAGCGACTAAATAATACATATCTCACCCTAAACGAAGAAACCATTAAAAACGCTGCAAATTATTACACAACGGTTTATTATTCTCTTGAACGGATTAATGGATTCTGACAGCTCCGAGACCCATCACATTCGATTCAGCATCAAAAAATACCAGTGAACCACACGAAACATGACCTGACTACGACGAACGATTAGTTTCGCGGTAGTTATTGTCCCGCGAGTTCTTTCAATTAGTAGACTTTGGCTCATTATAATTAGTGTAATTTCACTATACGCAGTTGTACGCGTCTGATACTCATTCCATTCGACCCAGGATCTAAAAATACCTTAAAAACGATACCAAACACGGCGTATTTGCGATAAGACTGCCAATTAAACGATTTTTTGCCCATAACAACCATAGGCTTCGTCCGATCGGATCGCCGAACGGGCGGGCACAACTAGATACCAAAATTTTTTGACAACGTTTAAGGCCGAAAACCCGACGGCGTACGGACCCGTGAAGCCTCACTGCAGGCGTATTTTCAACGGTGCCATACAGGAGCAGCGTACAGCACGGTTGGCCTGATGACGGCGATGTTGATGGCCAACTTGAAACTTCACGATACGCCTAAGTATTTGACTGATGGAGAAAAGGGAATTTCGACGAGTCTTATCGCAATTTCTTTGGCAGGCTTCGAGGGCCAAATTTTGGAGGTGGCCCTTGAGTGGAGAGGCACTCAAAAAAAAAAAAAAAAAACTTCCTCTTGTAAAATCCGCTTTCTGAAAGTTGGAAGCAGATCGTTAAACACCTTCGCATGCTCACAAATACACTGGTTCTATAATTTTCAAAAACGAACTGAGTAATAGGACGTAGGCCCAGCACCGGTCTCAGCAGGCGTCTCCAGTTCAGAGGAATTCGAATCGTTTTCTCGTCCCCGGATAAAACTGCCCGCGGAGCGAGCGGATTAGTATGCACATACCGAGGGATATTTTAAAGCCGTGTAGGCGGGTGATCAACCGATCCGCCGGAACCGAGTCGAGCTTTCTCAATATCCAACAAAAGGAGTACAGTGAAGCTGTCCAAAGACTCGTGGTGCTCGATTTGGCCTGTAATCCTGGGGTGGATACCCGAACCTCGTTCGAGACTGTAAGATACTGCGAAGTGTCGGAACTGTATCAAGCACTTATTACCTTCTCGAACAGTTTCGATAACATGAAGAGCAGGCTGATAGATCTGCATCTAGATGGTTCACTAGCACGCTGCCAGTACGTGCTAGAGATGAATTTGAGAGATTGTATTAGTTGCTAGAGCTGCATAAGCCGCTGATTGTTAGTTGATGCGTCGCACCAGATATTTTCAATGTTTGAGGTAACTCGAGGATACTATGCAGTTGTTTCAGGTTCGATCCAAAAGCCAGTTCGAAAATTATCCATTGTGCCCCAATCCAAATCTCAGGTACTTGAGGACGTAACAATAAAAAAATATCTGGTGTGTTGCAACACACAACTTTCCTTAGCTCTACGTCAATTTACTTTGTACATGGCTTTTTCTACTTACTCAATTCATTTATCGCTCAGTTAATTAGAACTTGGTCAAACAACACTTCACGGCAGCCGAAAGCGGTAGCGCTTCCAGTTCCAGATTTTATTGTGCTGCTCGCACTCATTCCAGGACCATTATTGAGCAATTGGCACACAGATAATTAATGAGGCTGTAAACACGATTTTGTTGAAGAGGATGGTTATCAGTTTTGCAGAGTTATTGGGTAAAAACTTTTAGAACTGTAAGTAGGCGAAATTACGGGTAGTTGAAATTCCGGAATTTCTTGAGGGACCCCCATACAACTCATGAGCGTTTTTAAACTCTCGCCCTATAGGTATTGGATCGGATTACTTCACCAATTTGTGTTAACACTCTAGTAACGTTTCAGCGGAGTTTATAAGAAAAAAATCGCGCCAAAATCGATTTTTCGTCGAAAATTTTGATAATTTATTGTGTTGCTCTCGTCATTTTTCCACAAATGGGAATTTTATGGTATAATTGTCATATTGGGGGCTTTCAATGTAAAAAATTTAATCAAAATCGTTGAGGCCGTTTTTTAGAAAAAAAAATATTTTGTGTTTTGATCACTATGATAACTATAGTTAACTTTTGATGAATTTTGCTCATACCCTCATTTTGGCGTCCCATGGTAACTTGCAAACTATGTATCAAGTTTGAGCTGATTTGGTTAGGTCGTTTTCTCTAAAAATCGTTCACAGACCATTTTCCCAAATAGTGTTTTTCGGATATGGTTAGCTTCCACCTCCTCAAGCCTTGCGTGTGCAAAAACAATATCCCAAAGGTTTGGCTGGGTGTCTCCACCCGCTGAACGGTGCACCTATTCTTCACCCTTACGCCAACATAAGGGCGTTGCAGGTACTGGCATCAATTACGACGCGCTTCGTACATTACGAACTGTCTCGGAGGCGTAACTTAATACGCCCATTGGCCCTCAGAGCCGGCCCTCGGAAAGGCAACCATTTTTACTGTGCGCTATCCTGTCTATGGTGGCATGTGGTTCGCACATAGAAGGGCAGCATCGATCCTCGGGGTAATGGCACGCGAAGTGCCTGATTGTGTTTCCACCCAGCTTCTCTGGTAAAGTACAATCCGCGACTCGTTAACTGGACTTCCTTAGGGAGGAGATGAACAAATCAAAACTTGACTGTAAGTGACACTGGTGCGCAGAGGGTAAGTACGAGTAGCTCCTACTTGTTCCTATCTGAACAGGGACTCTGAATGAAGTAAGTGAAATTCTTCTTTTTTTTTTTTTTTTTGGACGCTTCCGGGGAGGGGAAATCTTCAAAAGACACCCAAATGGGTAGTGTCGGATTTTTACCGACTAAAACCCCTCCCCTGCGGTTGCCAACCCGGAGGTTCTAAACCAGAAGGATGGGAGGCCAGCCTGCAGATGCAGGGGGACTCATGCGCATGTACGATGCGGGAAGGGAAGTAAGTGAAATTCTTTCTGCCGCGGCGGTTTTATGGGGTTCGTTTTGACCTCCTTCCAGTTCAAGGAGGGAGCAGAGGTTTGTGAGCCCTTCGCTCCACCCTTGGCCTCAGGGGTGAGGGAAAGTTCTCTCGGCCTTCTTCGAGCTTCCTACTTCTGTGCGCTGAGTGTACGTTTTATTGAGAATTGATTAAGAAAGTTGTTTGGGAGGTACCACAGCGATAAAATATCTGTTGTGACTCACCAAACAACTCCGCTATACATGCAGCGTTGTATCAATCAAAGAAGTCAGTCAGTGGGCATGTGTTACGACTAATACTTGGTCCCCTCTCCATAAAGATTATTAACACCCCGCTTATTGACAGGCATACAGAAACTGTTAGTGTCGAAGGTACCAGAGTTTATTGATTTATGTGCAATTTCCACCAAAAACGAAGATTTTTCGCGAGTACCTCGAAAATAGCTCAAACTATCAGGACCTCACTTTCACCCTCCATAAATATCTCTGTAAAATTATGGTAAAGCCTACGAAGCAAAAGTCGTTGTTTTTTCCACTTTCAGGTGCAACAACTTTGTGACAATTTTTACTGTCATTTTTACCGTGTTCATTTTTACTTTCCTTGGCACTACAAAGTAGAAAGGAAAGTTATGTAATCGGATGAAAAAAAACACTATTTGGGAAAATGGTCTGTGAGTCTGTGTGTCTGTGTGTGTGTCTGTATGTCTGTGAACGATTTTTAGAGAAAACCACCGCACTAAATCAGCTCAAACTTCATATCTCGCCCGCAGATTACCATGGGACGCCAAAATAAGGGTATGGACAAAATCCATCGAAATTTAACTATAGTTATCATAGTGATCAAAACACCAAATATTTTTTTTCTCAAAAACGGCTCTAACGATTTTGATTAAATTTTTTATATTGATAGCTCTCAATAAGGCAACTACATCATAATATTCCCATTTGTGGGAAAATGACGAGAGCAGCACAATAAATTATCAAAACTTTCGAAGAAATCTGATTTAGCGCGGTTTGTAGAGAAAACAACCGTACCAAATCAGCTGGAACTTGATGTCTAGCCTACACGTTACCATGGGACGCAAAAATAAGGGTATGGGCAAAATCCACCGAAAGTTAACTATAGTTATCATAGTGATCAAAACACCAATTTTTTTTCTCAAAAACGGCTCTAACGATTTCGATTAATTTTTTTATATTGATAGCTCTCAATATGGAAATTATACCATAGAATTCCCATTTGTGGGAAAATGACGAGAGCAGCACAATAAATTATCAAAATGTTCGACGAAAAGCGTTTTTAGCGCGGTTTTTTCTTTATAAACTCCGTTAAATGTTACCAGAATGTTTCAAAAAAAATTTTATTGTAGTCCAATCCTATACCTAAAGGGTGGGTGTTTAAAAACGCTCATAAGATACATAGGGCTCACTACAGAAATTCCTGAATTTCAACTACGCCCGTTTCGCTTACTACCAGTTCTAACAGTTATTACCCAATAACTCCACAAAAGTGATTACTATCCACTTCAAAAAATTCGTGTTTACAGCCTCATTAATTATCTGTGTACCGGTTGCTCAATAATGGTCCTGCAATGAGTACGAGCAGCACAATAAAATCTGGAACTGTAAGCGCTACCGCTTCCTGCTGCCGTGAAGTGTTGTTTGACCAATTTCAAATTAACTGACTGATAAATGAATTGATTAAATCGAATTGGCCATGCACAAAGCGAATTGACGTAGAGCTAAGGAAAGTTAAGTGTTGCAACGTACCAGATATTTTTTTTCAAAATCACAGGATGCCTTTAACTAGTCAATACCTATGTATTGTTCTCTATTAGATATTCCGCTGACAATTGAACATAGATAACAACACAACAGAGATAATCTCCGTACTACCTTGTAATAGCGACGCATCGCGACCTGAGGGAGACTAAAGTCGACTAATGTAGTTATCATTGTCTCGAAAAATGGCAGGAAGGCTCGATACCCCAATCTGGCCTCAGTCAGTGGGAAAAGTATCTGCGCATAAAAATTCTCCGGATACACTTAAAATTCCTGAACAGAAATAACAAATTCATGAGCATCAAATTTGTGTTTTTGAACTTTGATGTGAATAATCTCCCGATCATCTTCGACACCACGTAAATGATACGTCGAAGTGCGGCTGATGAGAAACATAATTTGTCGTATCGCTCGCGAAGGACATAATCAGTCTTCCTTTCCCCTCTCGTTTCCCAAATATCTCAGAAACGATTTGGAGAGAATTCCTCTGAGATCGATCATTCTGATCAATATTCTCTAAAGCCCTGCAGTAAACTCTTAACTCTTGAGCGATGCAACAGCCTTCACATTTTTTGGTAACAATTGAATTTGTTGTTTCCGTCAAAGCGAGAAAACTTGTGTTTTCAATGCAATATAAACTTTGATAGCCACAAATTCAGGGCATGGCCCCGTTTTTAGCTTTCAACGCATCTCGCTTCGTCACTTTTAAAAGAAAAACAAAACGTTCATTTCTTCACTTTCCCCTTGGCGTAAATGTTTTATGGAGAAGAGCACCCACCAATTCTTTCGCAACTTTCACAAAGAAGAGCTGAAAGTGTACGGCTCAAATAAGTGGGACGTTGAAAGGTTGGCCAGACAACGTGTTGTATAGAGAATCTATGAATTCTTACGCCTGCTGTTGCCAGGAACATTCGCGACTGGTGCGAAGCCTTGTGAAGCTCGAGCGTGGAAAGAACCACCATCAAAACGCATGTGACCGTGCGTATTTATTTTACAGGCTGTAGTCGCGTTACTTAAAGTTCGATTAATTTTGCATGAATCGTATCATTTTTCAAAACCTGAGTTGAGAGTAAGTGGGCAACTCTGCAATCCTTAAAAGTCGTTCGGTTTTCCAAGTACCATCAACCGGTTGTTTAAAAAATTGACATTGAAGAGAACGTCGATCGTTTCAAGAAAAATGTAAACAGTACCTGAAATGGGCCATCGAGGTACTGCTTTTTACGAGTTTAAAAACTTGAAAAATTGGGTTTCCACTAGTTCAGGATCAGCTGTAGTGGTGTGACAAGACGACTCCACCCGCCTCGAAGCCCAGTAAGCCTTCAGAGTATGTGGCTGCTCTGCATGGGTCGGTTGACGGACGGGAACTCAGGCAGTGTCCTGACTCCCCCTGCTTTTCTGCGTGGATGGAGTGAGCTTCAGAGGGCATTCCTGGGAAGGATTACTAGCACTTTCACGCCGTTCGTGTGGCGTCTCTCCCTACAGCGATGAAGTGTACAAGGGGCTCAGATCGTAATGTTGTGAATGCTCGCTGTCATGGCTGTGGTAACCTGCTTGAGTGGCTTAATCATGTGGTGCAGGCGTGTCCGCGTACTCGTGGGGGTCGTGTCAAGCGTCATGACGCAATATGCAAGTAGGTTGCTGGTGCATTGTCATCTGAGGGCTGGGAAGTGGAGAGAAAGTGGCACCACCGTGTTCTCTCTGGAGGAGAACTGAGGCCTGACATCATCGCCGTTGGTCCCGACCATGTTCGAGAGATTCTACTGCCGACCTTTTGGTCCGAGTTCTGCCAGCCCGAGAGCTCTTAACCCGTCCCCACGTCGTAGACGAGGGAAAGCAACTCCTTGGCCTAACGGCTTCAGGAGCCCACCCTCCAGCACTTAGTGAACCAGACCAGCACGAGTCCTTCCCCATTCTGCCAGTGGGGCTCCATCAGCCCGTGCTACCAATTGCTAAGCAGTCTCCCGCTAGCGGCCTTCTGGTATGCCTCGGAGTTCTAACATTGCCTGAGGGGAGAGCCTCTCAGGATGTTAGGCCTCCTACCGCTTCCCTCTGTGGTGCCGACTAGCCTCCGCCTCGTTTCACCTTAGAAGTGAGTGCAATGAAGCTAAGAGGTGTTGAAGGCGGGTGCAATACTGAGGAGGATACGGTACCCGTTCGGATATAGACTATGCGAGGACGCTCCTCGCAAAGTCCTCCAGCGTTGAGAAGCCAGTCGCTGACACGTAACGGGTCAGGTTGTGGTCACGTGGCCCCGACCAATTGACAAGTCCGTTTTGTGCCTTTAACGTGGTCTAAAAAATCCGTTCATACGCACAAACATCCCATTTGGTATCTAGTTGGGCCCGCCATCTCGTCAATCCCATCAGACGAAGCCTATGGTTGTTATGGGCAAAATACAATAAAATTATTAACAAAAACGCAATTTTAGCAGTTTCATCGCAAATACTCCGTGTGTGGTATCTTTTTAAGGTATTTTTGATCCTGGCTCGGATGGAATGAGTATCAGACCCGTACAACTGCGTATAGTGAAATTACACTAATTATAGTGAGCCAAAGTTTACTAATTGAAAGAACTCACGGGACAATAACTACCGCGAAACTAATCGTTCGTCGTAGTCAGGTCATGTTTCGTGTCGTTTACTGGTATTTTTTGATGCTGAATCGAATGGGATGGGCCTCGGAGCTGGCAGACTCCGTCAATATGTCCAAGAGAATAATAAACCAATGCGTAATAATTTGCAGGGTTTTTTTGGTTTCAACTATGATTTTTTGAAAACACGAAAATAAGGTTGTGAGCGATTACCATTGATGGAATGGTAGGCCAAAATGTACGAAACACGATGATTTTCCTCGTTTATCTTAAAACCCGCACAGACGAATTTGGTTAAACTTCCTAATCATATTTCTTTATGTAGTATCTACCTTTTTTCTTAATAAATACCTCCATGAACGAAAATATAGGGTTATGAAGCAAAATTAGGGGTTTTTAGGTTGTTGGTAAAACAGCTTCTACGATTTTCACCAAACTCACAGGGTGTCTTCAACTGGACAATACCTGTATAATGTTTACATGAATGTTCCTCTGACAGTCCATTGAACAGAGATAACAACCAAAATGGGTCAGAAATTGTGTTTTTAAACATTTTTAGCTTCACCATTTCCCATAATGTGTATCTGTCCCATTGTAATTGTCACCAAATTAAAATTAAAATTGAAATAAAAAATCGAAATCGAAACCCAAGAATCTGAGACCTCTTTGGCGTGGCCTGTGTTCAAAGTAGATTTGTGTTATCGCAGATCTCCGAATTTACGATAAATGCAGTAAGTTGTGTGTCACTACCCACTAGACGGTCTCTTTTATTTTTCTAGCCGTGAATTTTTTGAAGAAAATGGACAGATTAGCTGCAAGTGTGGTATTAGCCTTCGATCGCTTCAAACCAAAGGGGCTCATTTTAATCATCTAAGATTGTTCGAGGCTGATAGCGGCTCAAAATTCGAAGCATCCGTTTCAATTCAAGTTTCCTCCCATTGCAATTTATGTTGAGTTAATCACTCTTGACTTCGCTAGATCTGTGCGAAGTTATATCAATGGCGTTTACCTTTCTGTCATCTCCAATGACGTTGGAATGGCTTCGTGTTTCCATCAGCCTCACTGTGACAATATTCGATTTGAAATACCAGACGGGCGCATCTCTGCTGCTCTCTCCAATTATTTCAATCTTGACAGCTCTTGTTTTTCAGGTCTATTAGGAGGTAGGTTAACGTGTGAACGTTAAGACATTACAGAGGCACATCTCTCATCTCTATAGAGTTGAGTAGCTCGTTGGCCAATAACAAGATATGCTCAGGGTTAAATAAAAATTCTTAACACATTTCGCTTATTGTTTTGAATGTGAAGTTGAATGGAATAGAAACAGAACAGAAAAATAGTATATCAAGTGGCGATCTGAACACCAGCCAATGAGACATCATTGAAACGTATTATTTATTAACATGTTTTGTCATTCAAGGTGACGGACTACTTCCAATATCTTCTCTATTGAAGAGTATTGCTGAATAGCTATTGTTTTATTAGCATTTCGAACTCAGGGGGTTCGTCTTTATTCGTCGTATTTGATAAACGCCATGTTTTTCCTTTCAAATTGTAACGTATTGTTCAAAGTAATGTTGTTTAACCCCTGTTAACCTACTAGGTTATGCTGAGTGAACTGTCAGCTGGCTGAGCGAGATCGAAAAAAGGAAGAGAGATCTCAATTGCGAGTATCTACTCAATTGTGCTACGTATAAATACGTACATGATTGTATCTGATTTTCAATTTACAAGTGGTTGTATTGTTTTGAGGCTGAAATGAAAGTTTACAGACAAGAATAATTTATTTACTGAAAATTGGAAATAGACTTTAAAAGTATTAACAATAAATAATGTAACACAAGTCAACTAGTACTAGAACATCATGAAGTTTCTGTACAGTACAATAAATTATAATTGTTTTATCTTGGGCTGAAGTAGTACCACATTAACGAGATTTAAATTATCTACACAATAAAGCTGACTAGATTAGAATAAAATGGCAAATTATTAACATTAACCTTAAAAAATATTACTCGTGTCAAATAAATAAAATTTTTGTGTGACTGCTAATTTTGTTGGATGAATTTACATTATATTCCTGAAACCTTCAGAATACAAATACAAATGCAGGCTAAAAAAGGTGAGCTCAGAGATTTTCTTTTATAACGTATTCAGTTAATGTATATTATACATTAGCATAAAGAGATATTCTGTAATGCTGGAAGATGAAATACCCCTCCCTGGGGTGGAAGATGAATTTCCCTGTTACCTCAGTACTGCCTTCAAAAATAACTTTTCATTGATTTCTCATTTCATAATAAATTAGATGTCGTGGGGGTGTAAATTTACGGGGCCTACCTAATTACATAATTTTCAGACTACGGATAAATAATATGTATGGATCCATTCATTCTAGTAAAGTGAGTAACGTGCATGAAATCTTTGCACTCAAATTCCAACCGACATCATTATGCTTGTAACTCACTTTGGTTTCCTAACTTAGTTCATTTCTTCGAATGAAAAAATTGAGAGTTTAACCCTTGGGAACACTTACAGAACAGCTCGATGATAGTTTAGAAATTACTTATTTATCGTAGGAACCCTGATAGATTTGTATTGTTTTGAAATAATTACAAACAGATCAATGGGTTCAATATTGTATTTTTACCTAGTTTCAAGAAGTAGTTTAGTTTGTGGCAAACTTCCAGAATTTTGATGGTAGAAGTCGAGCATGTTCAACCTATTGGCTTGTTTTAGCAGTAATTCGTAAAGGCGCACTCCAGTGGCGCCATGTGCATATGTAGTCCTTCGACCTTTTCATCTCGTTTTAGTTTGGCAAGGAGTTGAAGAGACAGGACAGAACTTACGTCCTTTTCCAGTTTTAAGGAAAATGGTGGCATAAATTCGTATGAGAGAAAATGACTGATTCCTATTGAGTTTAAAGTATAATCATTACTAGTTGATGATTAGTTCAAATCTCATTGAACGAACTTTAATGAGAATCAGCTATCCTCATTGGATCAAAGTCCCCACTATTATCCCCTTTGAACAGATATATTAAGAAGTCAAAGGACCAAATGGGTTCAGTTGTTGAATAAAAGTCTTGTAGACAGTCCAACTAACTGCAACTGTGTATTCAATACCATTTACAAGATAATAGAAAATAACCCAATTAATCTATACTGCTTTCCTAAGTGCCACAGTTCCTTTATTACCATTTATTAGTCCTTTTTTCAAACCTGGCCTTCCAGTTCCCAAGGGTTAAGGCTATATTTACCACACAAACTCTGAATTGTCTGACTGCTCCACTGATATCCTTGTCATTACTCATATAGGCAACTTGGAGTCAATCATTATCACATCCCACCATCTCAGTATTCGAAAATATCCTAAATCAAATAATAGAGCATACTTCCCACATCCAATAAAATTTCGTACAAGGACTCAATCTATCATCGAAGTATTTTTGCCTTTTTTTTATGGTTCAATAACGTTTGAGATTAGGAGTTTCACTTTTGAGGTCTCAACATCATACTTGTACTTTTTGTCCGTGGCATAATAAAAAAATAAATTGTTTCGGCGTGTAAATCACAAAACACAATTAATAAATGGGGATCATCAAATAAAGGCAGTTGAGATAATCCAAAGCGGTAATATGAATATATGATATATATGTATATATATGATGTAAGTTGTCTTAACTATTTGTCTGATTTGCTCAACAAAAACTGACAACACTTTTTATTAGCTTGAAATAAAACGTACATTGCCGCTCCTCATCATCACTGAGAAAGCAAATAAATGAGCCTCTAAAACTTAAAATGTCTGTGCATCTGCGGAAGTATCAATCTTTTGTTTTTGCTATGATCTCAAGAAATGCCATTGTTAGGTGAACTTCAACCACCCAGGTATGTAAGTTGATGCAGAACACATAGATTGTAGCTAATTTGACAAAATGTACTGTTTCTAATCAGTGAATGATGGTACCTCCCCAATGGACGCTGAGAGTGTTTTGCAAAAACCCCTACAACCTTTTTATTGGGAATACTACTTTAAAGGATCATCTATTGTTGCTTATAATAAATATAATCGCCTTCAAATCTACAACTTGAAAGCAAATCGTTCACTACCCAAAAATTGTACATGTGCTCTCAATTCAAAACAAAAATCTTTTACTCCAAATGAGTCATCAAATGAACAAGCGCAGTTGCGGCGCTTGAAAAATACAATACCATTTACTTTCTTAGATGTGACAACTAGGGATAATATTAATTCGCATGTTCAGGGGGCCACAAGGAGTGTATTAAAAGGGTATGGGTATATTCATTATTCTATTAACTATAAGAATGTCTTCGGTACTTTCAATTGCTTAATTCCTTCCTAATTTCATCCCTCAATGCTTAACAAAGCCTCAAATGTGAAATTCGATGACTTTCGTAAGTCAATGAGGTTTTGAAATAGCTTACTGCCTCAGACGTCCTCTATGACATTAATTTGAAAACTTCACAAAGATTATCTTTGAAATTTGTTCATTATCATGATAACTGTGTAATTATAACTGTTCATAGCAAATGAGTTCTCTTACTTTCATTTTAACATTACTCACTAATTCAGTTTATTGATCCATCATCACATTTTCTTATTCATGAGGTATGAATAAGATCTGCTTATATCTATAGAAAACAAAACGCATCTCTACGTGTAACAGGATGCCTCCAAAATAGAGTTTTTGAATAACCCATTTGGCTTGCAGCTAATGGGAAAGCACTTGATTGCATTTACACACAATAAAGTTACTTTTAGTACAATAGAGAATCGTTGTGAATTGATTAATCACTTTAAACACTGTCCCAGCAACCGGAACAATTACGAAACAATAGAATATTCCAATTGATTGAACGACATCAATGACTACCACTAATTACATTCTTTTTTAGGTACCAATACATAAATTTCGAAAAAACATCTAATACATGGCTGAGCATAAAAAGGTTGCTATGAGCAAGAATATTTTCTTCAGAAGACTCATAGACGTACCAGGTTAGCAGTAAAGAAATGTATGTAGACATCAATTTATCAATATGATTCAATGTTTCCTTATAGTGAATGATAATCATAATGCCCTCCTTTCAATGGTCCAAGTAACGAAGTGAACCCGTATTAAACAACACATCATCAAACTCATGATTTCAATGATTAGATGTGGAATATATTATATAATTAGGAACCGCGCTTAATGTGTGTTGCAAGCAACAATCAGGAAGCAAACACCAATCATAGGAATCACCCCTCCTTTTGGTCTTTGAGAATGTTGTGAATATTTAAATCTGCGAGTGGAGATAGGCTCGAAATGCAGCGCTTCAATTTTTTTTTTTTTTTTTTTTTTTTAACGATTACACACACGCGGCAAATGTGCATGCTGAGTGCCCATGTTTAAAAAAATTGAGTATGCCTGCATATAGTCAGTCTAGATGCTGGTATGTTTTTAAAAAAAACCGATCCCCTTCATATTTTATGAGACTGTTTAAGTGGCAACAAACATGATAGTTTGAATCTTACCTCCCTCTGATATATTAGCATCATGCTTGTAAATGAACCTAGAAGTTTGATGTTAATTATAAATGATCTTTTGAATGTAGTTGTGAAAATCGTGGATCATAGGCTAACACCTGATAGGAGGACCATATGTTCAGGCAATTTCTAACATAAGAATGCTCTCCAGACTGTGTGTATTCCATTCCGCAGTCCAATAAATCTATTTTAAAAAATGGAATATCAATAAATGAGATCTAATCAAAGTTTATGGCAATGTAATGTTTTAAAACATCAGTGTGTGGATGAAAATGTTTCCTCAAGTAGAAAATACAAAATCCTTCCAATCAAGAGATGATCAGTCTCCCTCATACACTGTCTTCCCTCCTATTTTCATTAATTGACTTTTATGAACCAACTAACCTATTGAAACGTTTCAGTGTCACACAGGATTGCACGTTATGGTTAGGATAATAATGTGGTTTTCAAAACACATGTTGGTGTTAAGGAACCAGAATCATTTGGCAGGATTTGTTTGATTACCTCAGAATGAGTAGAAAATCAAAGACTTCTATGGAATACTGACAGCAGCTTAGTTTACGAGTAAAGGCTTTTCGACTGCCTTCTTTCAAGCTGGTTCGATGCTGTGATCAGTCAATGTTACTTGCATCAGCTCTGAGCCTCATTTAGTCCAATCTTTGCTCACAAACTGCGCACCAGCGACAAAAAAACCGCATCTAGCACCCTGCTTACCAATTCATTTAAATTATACCACCATGGTCAATACCAGTCGATTTGCTGCTAGTAGTTATCATTGCTTCCCTGACATACCTTAACGGCATCTCATTACTGATTTCTCTTCAACCAAGTAATATCCCCAGTAGGTGTCATAAGCTGAAACCCTGCATGTAAAACTGTGTACGATTGCTACACATAAGAATTATTTTTAATTGAAGTAAATACTGAGAAACAAGAGCTAGTTTGGCTGTAGATTAGGTTTAAATTTATGGAAACCTACAAAAGAAATAGTTATTCTTAATTGCATCTTTATAGAACCTCAAAGTAAAGCTTTCTATAATAAGACTCAAGTGAAAGTGAAAAATTTGAGTAAAACCTAGCCATGATGGAAATGATCACTCAATCTTGAACAATTGAAAGAACTATAGCAGTGAGATGGAAGAAAAAACGAAGAATAACTCCCAGCTAAAATAATGTTCAAGGACACATCGCACAGACTGCGATGGGTTTGACGTGTAAGTTTCAGCTTATCATTTATCGGATTAAATAGATGGGGATAAGGCCACTCTGTTAGAGGTGAACTGGTTGGATTAAAACCAGTTTGTTCGATGGTTTAAGGATTTTCCAGACTGCAGAAACTACATCAGAATAAATTTTGTCATGAATGTTAGCTTACCAATACATAACATAAGAAGACAAGCTTTTTTTTTTTCATTTAAATAATAAATAGTTTGTTCTTTATACACCACTGAGTTAGTGTTTGTTTTATGGGTGGATGTTCTCTACACCGTATCTAGTTTCTAGAGCACCTTTCAATTTCTTTGAGGAAAAGAGGAGCAAAATAGAGTCAGAGAGCCAATGAAAGACATCTTTTGCAATACCTGCTGGTAGTATAGCATTTATTTCACTGTCAGTTCATTACTCCAATGATGGTAAAAGCAAGGTAGAGTGTTCGTTCTTCTGTTTTGTAGTGAACCTTCAGAATGGATACAAGCCATGAAAGTGTAGGTTGCTTTCCATTTATGCAAATTTTTTTATCGGAAACTGATCCATCCAATCGTTAACATGACTCTTGGGTATTGAACACAAATGTGGACTTTCGCTTCCATTCTCGAGGAACCCATCTTACACTTCATCACCTTGACTTCTAGGCCATGTAGGTAATAGCAACCAGCAGAACGTACTCACAGAGAAGAAGAATGAGAGAAGAATATCTGTGTTTAAAGCAGCTTTATCCACTCGCCAGATCAAGGGAAAATGCCACTTCTTTACGTTCAGGGGGAAAATTGGTTGAATTACTGGAGCACTGTGATGAATTTCATATGGAGTTAACAACCAGTATGCAAATGGTGCTACATGTAGTAAAAAGCACAATCTATGCACAGAACTCTACCAGCTTGATGGTGCACCCCAGAGTAGCTCTTTATTAGTGCAATGCAGCATCTCCACAGAATAGTGCTACCAACAGAATAAGACATCCCTGTAATGGTATTACTGGGATTTGTGCAGTAAGCACTAACACATCAATGCTGTGATCCATCTCTAGAAAGGACCCCACCAGCATTATTGACATACCCTTACGAAGGATCTTACTACTAACGTAATAAACCACATTTCATACCTGCAACTTGTGAAAGTAACATGAAGACTGGGTTGCAGCAAGACATACAACCTAATAAGAGCAACAAACACTGCAACATGTCTCTTTTGCCAGTATCGTGGTGTATACCTGAGAAGAGCCTTGATACGCAACCCTGAGAATGGTACCACAAGCATAGTGAGATATTTCCGTACATTCCACTACTATTACTGTTAAGCATCGCTACAAAGTGATTTAACATCAATAGGACAACATCCTCTAATGAGGGAGAAACCCTTCCCTAAAATGAATTAGTTTAACCAAATTCTTGCTTTGTTTTAAAATTGTCGTAACCTTTAATAACAAACAAAGTTGTCACAATCTTACTTATATGTACTATGAGTAAGTTTGAAAGGATTTTTTCTACTTAAAAAAAATAATGTAAATGCTGTGTCGCAAAACCACTGTTTAGTTTACCATTTTTCTCAAAATTAGGGTGGCGGGCGAAATGGTCTCATTTCATTGCAACTGATTAATGATACAGAAAAGATGCTTCCTACCACTGAATAACAATGTATAACATAGAATAGAAATATAATATCTTGCTCAAAGCATGTGATAACTCTAGCATTTAATGAGGGAAGCCATTTATTAGTCATTTTTGGTCGGCGGACTTGACAATGAGTCCATTTCCCCTCTAAGGAAACAAAACATGGTAGTTTTTCAAAAATACATCAAGTGTAAAACTAACTGTTAATTAACAAAAGACTAGCGTAATGCAACTCAAAATGCAGCTCAAGAAGTTCAACGTTTCACAACAAACAAAAATAACGAAAACAGTAACACAATATGGAGTTAATACTTTATTTAATGTAGCACTGAAAATCTCTTTTTTAAAAATATATACCCCTAGCCTAATAACGGCTCTGAATAACTTAACAATAATAAACTAAACAATTAAGTATCACAGATAAGTATGTATTGGCCATTAAATAAATGCGTCTAATAATCTGATTAAATCGCTAGTGATACGACGAAAATATGATGTACTGCAGGGAGGAGGTTCCTAGCCCAACAGTGGTCACAACAAGTAGATCCAATCCATAATTAACGAGTAGTCAAGTATTAGTGTGCAAGATTCAGCCAGTATGAATGTGAACTGCAGTTCCTTGGACATGATTGCGAGGGTTAAACTGGAGACAGTAACATAGACCTATACAGAAAAGATTACGTATGACATTCAAAATCTGGTGAGCAATATTTTGCAACAATATCGCAGGAAATATTATTGTCATGTAATTGTTGAAAGATAAAATCTGTTCATACAGTGAATGTAACGTGTAAATGCTTCTTTTTTTCCTTTTTTTTTAATACTTTGGTAGTGAACTTGTTTTAAAACTATTTTGTATAAGAAATGATTTAATGTGCTCAAGGAAATAGGGTTACCATGGCTTATTTCTTGAGCATTAAAGCTGCCTGGAATATAACCTTCATCATTCAAGTAAACACTTGTGGCAATGAAAGTGGCTGCATTAAAGATACGTTCAATTAAAGTGTACCCGTTTTATTTCAATGCATTATCCATCTAGTTCCTCTCATTTCTTGACTTGATTGTAATGAGTTGTTATCAAAATGCGAACTTCCTTTTCACGCTCATTGGAGACTACAGGTGTTAGATTTTTGGACTGGCTTTCATTTCTATCGTCTCTCCAACAACATATCCATGCATGGCTCAATCAACATTTCTTGAGGCAAAAATAACTTCGTCTTCATCCCGCATCTCGTCCAGAATTCACCCATAACAACTGCATGTTCATCTTCTCAGGTTTATATTTTGAAACTCCCAACGTTACAGTCAATAATATAGACTGGTGCTTCATCGATGCTTATAGTGAAGCCTTATCAAAAAGTTTGTTGTGTTGCCCATTCCCATTCCAACAAAATGTGAGATGAACAAGATGTAAATTTAAATTACAACTCACTTCACTAATTTTCTTGATAAAGTTTGACTGGAATGTGACTTACATAATTGTTGTTACAAATCGAGCAACTATGTACACATTTTTAATCAGTTTCTGAATAGAATGTTGTATGCTACTTACTAGTTTAATTCTAGCATTGCACTGTTTTTGATTATATCGAAAGAAAGTTAGTTTTGAATCAGAAATCGTCAGAGTCAGCTTTGGAGGAATCACAAAGTTTTTTTCTTAGTAGACTAGAATGACAAGCAAGTAGTTGCATAAGTCACTATTGAGGTACTAATTGAGTAACACTGAGGCAATTCATTAACAAATTAATCAAAGTAATACAATTATTCTTAACAATTTTGGGAAAATTCAGTTTTTCATTTCATCAGAAAAGTATTCTACAGCTCCGCACTCCCCCACTTCCATTCACACTCGTGTGAGCTGACAGTATACCCGCCGGGGAAAAATAAAAAATTGCACAATGACTGACTGAATCTCAAACTACATCATGACTGGATAGCAAAGGCATGAGGTACCTCACTTTAAAAGGCATCAGGGATGTAGGGTTTTAATTGACAAATAAAACGAATAAATTATTGAATGGCCAACTTGAAACCACACTGTTCCATCATAGTCATGCGCAATGACTCAATTTTTGTAAACCACTTAGAGAACCCAAAACCTTGTACCCAAAATATCAAATACCTTGTATAGTAACAACAAACTTACTTATATACGTAAGTACAAATATCGGATCATAAATATATATATACTTCAGGAAGCCTACATATGCACCTTACCTCTCATAATTATTTGTGCGAACCATGAGCATTGAAACATTACGTTGACAACAGATTTCATGAAAATTCAAATCCAATGTAACTATTTATGAATAAATGATATGTCTGGGGTGAGGAAGGGATGTTTCAGAAGTTAGAAAAAAATGCAGTATATGACTAACACGCCCCGCACAAACTACAGCTACATTGAATCCATTTCTGGAAATCAATTCGCGAAACACAATATGCAGTTTAATCAATAATTTAGATCTCTAAATCGTTTTCTCAACTTGAGAGGAGCAGGTTGAGTGGTTCTGTGAAATGGCATGAACTTGCTAATAGCAAAAAAGGGGATTGCTCGCCGCTTTTACAACAATTGTTCGCTTCTTATCAATACTCCTTTAGCAAAAACGTTAATTTTAACATTGATGAAAAGAAGTGAGATCAAAAGGAATTGAGGTAAATGACAATTGTTTTTGTGCACATGTAAGTTTTATACCAGTGATACAAGTTTATCTGTGCGAATAAGCTTCTACAGCAGGTTTCTTACACGAGTACACTAGGAATCACAAATAATTGTTGGTAACATGTACCATATACTTAAAAAAAGGCTCCCACAAACAACAGCTTTTGCTCCCGACAAAGTAGGGGGAACCAAAATGGCGGCATCAAGTAGATTCATCCAACAGTAGTCATTTCCCATAAAGTTGAATGAAATGTGAACGGAAATCAAAATCAAATTTTTGTTCATTTTTGCCATATAAGAGCGTCAATGTTGACAACGTACAATTTTAAGGTAAGGTCTATAAGAAAAAAAAATCAATGGCAAAAGAAAGTTATCACACCCGTAAGTACATTTTTATGACCTGATTTCGTGGGTTTTCTTTTTAAATAATTTTTTAGGCCTTTACTTAACACTAATGTTTGACGTCAATGTCATAAGTTGACAAAAATCTTTAACACTGGACAGACTTCATGGAGATGGAGACAAGGAAAGAGAGAATAGCTCTCTGTCCAATTATCCTAAGCTGAACTTGTTATGTCTACTCAATCGGCTCTAGGAGTTATTGACATTGGTTTAAAAATAGACTATGACTGAACATTTTGTACCTACAGTTCTAATATGATAATTATCACTACCTATAATTTAAAGCACAGGCAAATTAGCCTAGAAAAGGACAGCAACTATAAATACACAAAGAGTTTATTTATGACACAAGTATTAATACGTGAGTCAAGTTAGCGTACATGTATCAATGCATAAACTCTGCAAGGAACTCAAAACAAAACTTTACAACAAAGCAGAAAATTCATTAAAAAAGTGGAAGAAGTAATTAGCTGATGCTTTCAACTAAGTCATTGCAGTTACAATCACATTTTATACATCCGCATACATATTATTTAACTATAAATCTGGATGTATGAAATATTTATCACATCAAGTGCAGGGCAAAATATACAGTACTTCTTATGGAAGAGCACATATAATTTGTCTAATGTAAGAAACTTAGCCCATTCAAAGTACGTAAGGTTCCAGTTACTTCCAAAGGTCTATCCAGACAGACAGAAAAACGCCTATTTACCTTTGGCACCTGTTCAAAACAAATTTAGAGTTGTTAAAGATACCATTTAATAATGCTTCTATGGCTTCATGGGACAACATAAGGACTTCATTTTGAAGTGAAATTTTTTTAAAATCGCATTTAGGTCTTTTGTTTGGTGCAAACTTCACCCATGAATTTGTCATCATTTTTACCTAAGGTAACCCACAAGAGAACGTGAACAATTGCACTTATTTTTACCCGTTAGTGTGTGTGCGTGCATGCGCAGTGAAGCAAACATTCACGGTCCTTAAAATACCCGTAAGAAGAGACGGGAATTGACTACAATCTCTTTCTAAGAAAATTTTTTCTAAAATTTAAGAAAACCATGTAACACGCATAACTTGTGTTGTTTCATTCATGGCTTTCACTATTTTTTATCCATTTTTTAAAGAAGAATCTGGTCGTGATTCAATTGAGACATTCGGTGTAGCTGATTGTTTTGTAGCAACACCAGTACAGCCGTCACTCCCATGAATATTTTTCAACTAAGTAAGTACCCAGAGAGTTTAGTTGCCCCACAGGTTCTTGATTTGTATGTTTTAATCGTTTTTGGTTAGCTCCATGGAAACAATTCCCAAATCTGCTTACACAGTTTTCATCAGGGAACGCAGCCTCAAATTTTCAACTTTTCACTAAATGTTTGTAAGTTTTCTTCTCTTGTTATTTTTATCTGTTCACCACGTGTATGAGAAACTGATACAACTAACCACGACAAAAAAAAATTTATATAGTTTGGGAGTTACAAACAATTGAATTTAGGTGAAGTACAGATCCTTTAGAACATTTATGGTAACAAGCTAATGAGTAAGTTTTGAGTTCCGGTGGTTTCGTATCATTCGTATTCAACACGTCCTTCACGACGATAAAATCAAGAAGTGAGACAAAGAGTAGTCCAACAGCTATAACGTAATTTGATGGTAATTATTAGTATGCCCTTGGCAAGAGACATCAAGTCAACCTTCCTTCATGCAAGTCACACACCTACTATAAGGTAATGTGAACTGCCAAACTAGATTCACTAGTAAGCTTGAGCGTTACCTGGGTTGAATTATCCTCGTCTTATTGCTATTGCCAAGCCTAATTGAAATGCAGGTACAAGGAATTGATGTTGACTAGAAACCAAAACTGCTACTTTGGCCAAACATTTGACTGGGACATCTCTACCTCTAAATAATTGATTTGCTTCAATATGCACTATCACAAATTCATTTAACATAAGAATTTCAAAATTATATGTCACTAGTATTTTTTACCACCTTTGACTCAGTGCTGGTACTTTTCATCACACCCATTTCACCTATTTAGATAGTGCTTTCCACAAAAACCTGTAGTTTTCAATGCGACACTAAGAATTTAGAAGGCAACGATCAAAAACAAAAAGTAGGAAGACCATTTATAAGTCCCTGTGTGCGTTATTGGTGGTAAGATGATGAAGAGGAGTTGAATAGGAAGAGCAACAATGATTACGACAATATCAGTGAGGTAAACGATGTCATAAGATAATTTGGCACTGAAATTTGGCTTGCCGCAAATTTTGTTTACAGCACATCGAGTACTATGTGCTGTGATGAAAAATAATTTTGGTTTCCAACAACGCGTATTCAATCTGCTGGGTGTTTCTGATTGGAAGAATTGTTAGACTAGTTTGTCATAATTGGGGGAGTTCCACGGGGTAGTTGAACCCTATAAATATTTTCACTTGGTTATTTGTTCTAAATAGTAAATAGTGTAGACGCCTCTTGCCTCTTAGACAAGCAAGACATTCTCAATGCAGTATCGTCTCAACTCCGGAAGTAGTAGTTCCACTCAAAACTCTCTAGGCAAATTATGGCTTATCATGCTTTTGTCACCACTCCACAGCATTTCAATGGGCTCTCATTCCCTTGAACTGTTTGGAACAGAAAAACATGAGAGTGTTGCACCTTAGTGAACTTTATCTAAGTTATCTTTCTTATACAACTATTTGACACCGAATAGAAATATATTTCGACAAAAGAAGATGCGTACTTTCTCTTTTGATAAGAGCTTGAGGCACTGTCGCGTTTGTATGCGCAACTCCATTTTTTTTCCTTGGACAAAACACAAGCTAAATAAGATCATTAAAATATCAATGGCTAATGATATCCCGAAAATGTTGCCTTTTCATAAATCATAGCTGCACTTCATAACCGACTGATCACCATCGAGCAAGCAGTTCAGTTTAAGGCTCAAAAAGGAAGTTTCTCTGCTCGTTTTCCAAGTGTGAAATCACCGTAAATTCAAGCCACAGTGGGCAGGTTGACAAACGAATTGAATTACCAAATCATAGCAAGGTCCAGTTGGCCATAAAAGGGGATCCTTAGCTCTTCGTAACGAAAGGTTACGATTCAGATCACAAGTTTTTTCTTGAATTTTTTATGACAGCTAGGTCAGCTAAGGGTTAAATTTCCCTTCACTATAATCGATTAGAGTTCAGTAGGTTATTATTAAACCATTCTGCATCAATGAGTACGTCATTCATAACGTCTTCATTCACATTTTGGTCGAAATATAATTTCAAAATAGCACCTTCAATACGCGCAGATGGTAAATGTTTGTGATTTCAACCATTATATTCCGTGATGGTTGTTTTTATAACTCAACAACTTTAACAAGGAACTTGATTTAATTAATATTGTCAGCATCATGACTTGACCTTTTTTGTTAAAAAGTGGTTGACATACACTCTAACACCTTTTTTTTGCTCCTATGTGGGGTGTATTTACTTTATACTTGTATAAATTAGATACACTACCTGTTATTTTGTCATGGTCAGATTCTTTTCTGTCAAGTTCAACAAAACACTTTTTGTGACCAGGTACATTTCTAAGGATACAAGAACTCGACTACAACAACAACAACAACATCTAACGTTACATGTTAGCTAACATATATTTTATAGACGCTAATGAATAACTTATCGATCATTGAAAATATTACTCGAAACAATATATAAAATAATTAAGGTAAGGCAACCGTAAAACTTTGTGATTGCATTATCACCAATAGAATTTTGTAACAGTGCAAGGCAAACTAGGATAAGCACTTGATGAGGTTCGGTAAAGGTATCATATCACAAAGAAGATCCCTAAGGCTCATAGCAAGAATTCCAGATGTTATTCATAATTAAAGCTATGCGAATTGAATTTCTCATCAAAGGAGGAAGGTTACTAAAGGCCATGTCAGAATTCTTTGCTAATTTGCCTGACCTAGGTCATGAGTAAGAATGTAATTTTTAAATCTCATAATTTATTCTTGATGACGAAGACTGTACTAGTCAAAACTGAACAGAATGATGACTCTGAAGATCCATCCTAGAACAGTAAACATAGAAGACTGTGAGAAGAATCATCAATATTTATGAGATTGTGATACATTTACATTATCGTACATCAAAAGTGAATTACTGAAAACGGATTTCAGCACACTCCTCAACAGCATGGAGAGTAGTCGTGTCTCAAGCGTCCAGAGAGAAACTCTGATTGGTAATTTTTGATTCAGCTTTCCAGTTACTCAAATGCCTTGCTTATCATGTTGAGTAAGCTTGTTCTTATTAAGCAGTTACAAGAAATGTGTACCTTTTGCGAAGATGTACGTATGCAGAGCACTCAGTTTAAGGGTAGATAGAATAGGAAACAGAAATAAAACTACATAGTCTGCCACACAGAAACAAATGTTGAAGATACTCAACACCAAAGAGGCTAAGTAGCTCAGAAACAGGAGTGACGTGCTCATGTTTCCAATGCTTGAGATCATTTAGAGACTAACCACCATAATCAGCACAGTTTTAACTCAATCATCAATAAGGTGTTTATTACTTTTGGATTCAGATCCATTGTAAAATTCAGGAAGGAGTTGTTCTCTACCAGAGTACTCTTACTCTTAGAAAAGAAAATATAAAAATACAGAAAGGACAAAAGAAGGAATTGAAGAAGCAAAACACTACTGTGCACTGCATGAAAGGTAAGACCAAAGAAGAAAAAAAGAAAGACATTAGGACACTACAAGGGTCAAATTTCTCAATTAATAGTCTCGTGAAGTGACGAGACGACACAGCTGCTAGTGATAAGTTAGTGGAGTGGGATAGAGAGGCTGTAGAAGTGCATTAGATAACATGGAGTATTCCAATAGAAAGTGAATTGGGGGAGTCAACAGCCCCACCAGTTACAATGGGGACCCCGAGAAGAGCCATAAAAATGCACATACACACCACCAGTGAAAAGTCAGCCTTTATGGACTCAACTGCTCAGAGTCGAGCAATGAAACTTAAAGGAGTCAATATACTACAAAGTTTGGGTAGGGAGAACCGAAGTTGGATGATCCAACGGCATTGAGAAACCTGAAAAATAGGTTAGGTGCTGTGTGGCACTGAGAAAGGAAGGCAGTTGAGGGAAACTTCACAAGGACCAGGAGAAGTCGTGAGCCGCTCGAACCAGTGGTACCAAATATCAGTATACGCTAGTCGGCAAGGAAAGTGAAGAGGAGTTCTTGTTGATCTACCTTCGGGCATAAAAAATACCCTGCACAGCCACTGAATTCTCAGACTTGACGTCGATGAGTAAGCATCCAAGGATGACAAGATCTTCTGCATAACTAAGTAGCAGGACATCAGTGGCGCTGTCAATATCCAGCCCCCTGATGAATTCCTTTAAACAGTTCGTTTAAAAAAAAATGAGGGAAGAGAACGCGAACAACGTTATCAATACGATTTGATTTTTTGATGAATCGGAAAACAAGTTTCTCCGTCGATTCATAAAAAGTAGACAGTCACAGCTCAGAAACTGATTTTACGCGCAAGTTTAGAAGTTTTACCGGGAAAATGTCCAATTTGGCCTCGGTCAGGCAGTTTATGACGTTGGGTGAACTAAAGTAGTTTCCACATAAGCCGCTAGGAGCTCAATGGAAAATTGAATCGCACTCGGAAATTTTCGATTCGGACAAGCCCTAAAAAGCGGCTAACGGTGAACGAAGATATAGACCTAAAAAGCAAAAATAGGCTTTTTACGCTTTTCAATAAAAATCCTCTGACATTCCATTGAACAGAGATAAAAATGATCATTTGTCGAAAATTATGTTTCTCATAACAATTTTGTAATGTCTTCTAGCAACCTATACCCACATTTTGTTTTCCGTGTATATTCCGTACCTATCAATTGAATGGAGATATAAGCCATGATATCTCAGAAAACGAGATTTGCCGAATATTAATTTATCAGTTTTCTGAAAAACGGCTGTAACGATTTCAATCACATTCACGAAGTACCCTCATCTAACTAGTACCTACATTTTGTTCTTCATGAATATTGAACATGGGTTGAACAAAGATATGGCGCCTGTATATTTAGCAGGTTGTCAAATTTTCCTTAACCTTTAGGTAGTGGAAAGTAAAAACCGATAAAATAATCTGAATTAATAACAATAAACCTTAGTTAAATATAGCGCCTAATTAAACAAAAAATAACACAAGAAAACTCTTCATGAAAAAGTAGCCGACAAAAGGCAAAAAGGCAGAAGTAAGTGAATTCACATCCGTCACGCAGCTCCTCTCAGCTGCCTTGCATCTTCTCATCATTTGCCAACTTCATTGTAGTATCTCATACCGAATTTCTCCAGGTGAATAAGGCCTTACAGTGTTGCATCCCCAAACCATACAGAAACTTTTCAGAAAATAATACTACTGATTGACAATGAATGCCTGACACAACCGATGATCATGCATACTCATGAAGTATCGACGTACAGTGAATGAGTTTAAGTCTGAAAAATTACCTAATTTTTATCAGAATAGTTGTATTTGGCAGGATTGAAGTCAGGATTTATGAATGAAAAGCCCCTGAACTCCTCCTGATTAATTGATCTGACTACATCCCCATTGATAGGAGTGAGAACTGGCTCTTCCTTGGTGAATTCAGCATCGAAATTAAGAGCATCCTTTTTGCTTTTCTGTAAAATAAAAAAAAAAACAACAAAAAAATTAGAAGGTGCAGAATATTATCTTTCAACCTTGTAGAAGTTGGTTTGAATCAAGGTCCCAATGAAAGCCCAGTGTATAGTGTACATTATTATACAGAATGAAAAACGACTTTTGAGCCCCCTCTGCTCATTGCGTTATTGTTTTACCATGTATGGTGTTAAATATAATTAATTGGAATGCAAAGTCATTCTTATGTAACTTGATTTTTTTTACACATTCAGATCATCTTCCACAAACTACAATCTGTTTTGCAACTATGATTCACTCAATGATGGAAACCTTATTAGTAATGCATAAGTTCAAGTTGCAGGCTGGAGAGTTTGGATATCAATGGATATGACGAATACAAAAGATGAGTAATCCTTACTTTCAAGAGAAAATAAATAAATTATCAACTTATAGGCATAATACTCATATTATAAGAGATGGCTTAGCATACCAACACTAATTCACGCAGTACAGCTTGCTACTTGTATTCATTGAGTAACCAACTAACTTGCAATGCAATAGCTTTCAGTTCCATATTTCTGGGGCTAGCTCACCATTTCTAGCTTTTCATATCAAGTAATATAAGAGTGTCTCCATTGATGTTTCTTTTGTGCTCCTCACTCTCTCTCTCTCTCTCTATCTTCCTCTGTTTCTCTCTCTCTCTATGTTTTACGCATATGAGTACCTGTGAGGATAATTTATATCCGTATACATAAGAACATGTAATATTCTAGCATACACCTTATCACTTTTTGCTTAACATCAGTAGGCACAAGAGCATAATGCAAAAAGTTTGAAACGTTATGATAAGCCGAAATGTTTACAATAATCGTAGCTTACAATCTTTGGTTTGAATGGGGGTTTCAAACGTCTGGCTTCTAAGGCTTCCCACTCCATTTCTTTGAAAAACGCATGATTTCTGATAGCCAGCTCTCCTCCATGTACAGCCACACAACCTAATCGCTTGCTCGGGTTCTTGGTCATGAACTGCAAAACAAACATAAATGTTTTCACACTATTTAGTAGCAGAAGCAGTAAATAAAAACGCATTGATACTTAAGATGAAATCGTTCACAATTGAGAACTACTTTCACGCTCTAAAGAAAAATAAAACTGAACCTACAGCTCTCATTCCAATGATGTATTGCTATGTTTTAGGGATGCCTCGTACACAGGCTCACACAAACACACGCAACTTGAGGGGTGGTGCAGAAATTCGTCATTCAAAAACCCTGCAGTCGATATTAATTAAAAGTTGGAGAAAGGAAAAGTGGTTAGAAAAGGTGATACCAAATCCGACTACTTAAACCTGAAGAGATCTAGGGTATTAAACCAAAATTGAACTCGTTTCAATTTTCTATTTGATCCACCATCATTTAGTTTATTGATGTGTGATTAGGTTGTGTGTGTGCATAGTTTCATAGCCTTTATTCTGGATGTACTGCCCAAAAAGACGAGGTGTTTGTAAAACAGATATGATTATACATTAATACTGTCAAATCAAGACAACCCATACTACCCAAGTTTAAAAAATGGACTGGCGACAGAAATCAGTAAGGATTAGTCAGCTAATGATGCAGATATTCTTCATTCCGTGATTTAGGACTAATCTTTCCCACAGAGAACATACAAACAGAACAGTCACTTCAGATGTTTCTCTCTTACATTTCTTTGGTTTTGTAATACAGAGAATATTTTGACGATGACGCAAATAAAACAATAATACGTTTCAGAAATTATAATGAATAGTAAATTTACACATGTTGGCCCTGGCTTGGCCATTCACTCAGGAGCATCACTTATGCATCAGATGTGACCAAGGCAGCACAGAAACAGCATGGCAACCGTTGCACCAAACTTAGTTCTTTCTTCCCATGAAAGCTGATGGGAAGAATGCCGTCGACTCTGTCAGATGGGCTGACTTCTTGTGATTGTGTAAGCTCACATTCAAGGTACCCCTGAATAACTCACATAGGTCTGCTCAGCCATCCATCCCATTGGAAGCTCATCTACAGTAATGAGGAAGGGAGGAACCTTTCGGTACTGGCTTCATATCATTCTACAAGTAGAGATGAATAAGGCTGTATTTCTCGTATACTCCTGTGGTGATTTTGACACCATCATCATATCCAGAACCCACAAGAAGCACAAGTTGTCTTATAAAAGGTGGTGTGATGGGTTGCCATGCAGATAAGTAATAGGGGTTTCAGCCTAACAATGCAGAATATTGCCGTATTCGTGGGACATGGATTCTTTTGAAGGTATCTACACATCGCAGGCAAAGCATAGGATCAAGGTGCATCTGTCATCCGGAGAAAGAAGATGATGAGGAGCATTTATTGTGTGCCCCAGCACGGAAGATATGAGAGCCCAACATATGGACTGTGTAAGGAGTGGTGGACCTGACACTGTGTGAACAGCAATGCTTTGCTTTCTGGACCACATTAGGAAACTGCAGAAAAGGCAGAGACAAAAACTCTGGAACATCCCATGTAGGAAACATAGGGAAATATTGTTAAGATGAAGCAGAAATGCTAGTAGGTAGCTCTGGCCCACCCTAATGTAAATACAATAAATAGTCCCAGTTCAGTGCTCACACTCCTCTTTAGAAAAATGAACCACTAGTGTGGTGTGACTATTGATGGTAGAAAATAATAGAGCTGGTAGAGCTACCCTGCTACATAACTGATACTTTCAACTCTTAATATCCCACAAATTTCTAGGCCCTTGAAAGAGTCCACTTTCCACGACAAATGCTGTATCAAGTAATATAGAGAAGTGACATATATTTGAGATTTCATGACTGGCAAGGCTAGGATAGTAGCCTGAGCATGCTTTCCATAATGTATGCAATAGGCCCCAAACTTTCATTAAGTAGTAAATTTTATTCATCTTAGTTCTAATATTTTGTAATAATTGACTTGTTGTGTAGGGGAAGCTTTGAATGGAATGAACAGATCCTAAAGATGCCAACACTTGTTATTGTTTCCTGCTGGTCATTTCATTGAGTTATATTCATATGTGTTAAGGTTACAGGATCAGTTTATGGTTAAGACAACTCTGGTATGAGCGTTCAATATAATTGAAATTGAATGGATTTACATAACTTCTCCGTGTATGGTCAAGCCTCCGTGTATGGTGAGCTACTTCTTACAATCAACATAATTATTAGTAGTATTATTATACTAATTGGTACTCTAAAAATATTGCATCCATTTTATTTTTCAAAAATACTTTTAGGAAATCCTGAAGTTCTGTTGCGTAGTGTCAAGTGTGAAGCCATCACTGCTGTAATATCAATACAGCTCTATAACTTATTTAGATAGGTAGAGCTCAGGTTATTTCAGAGCATAGCAAGACTTATGCATAATAAAATTTGAAGAAACAAAAGTACTGTCTATTTTTTTAAATGTGTTGAAAAAGGTCGTTGCAGTCAAAACTCAACAATTGTGGCAGAAAGTGCACATCAGTACTGTCACTTTCTACCTTATTATTTCTATTAAACTGCTCAACCCTTCACATGCAATCAATAATAGATATTAGTGATTTTGATAAATTGGCACATACCCCCTTCAAAATAGAAACTGCTTCTTTTGACAACCACACTGGATATAATACGTCATCATGCAGTATGGATTCAAACAAATCATCCTCATTATCTGCTTCAAAAGGAGGTTGACCAGCCATCATTTCATACATTAGCACACCCAATGCCCACCAGTCAACACTCGGACCATACTCTAGCTCTTGCAAGATCTGAAATCAAATGGAGTACATATTAACAGTTGAAAAAAATATAAAAATGCTTCTGAATAGCTCCTAGTTCTCTTGTGTAGTGAAATAAATCCCCTTGGACCTTCTCCTGATGAGCTCTATTGGGAGCAAGTCAGAGAGAAATACCTATTTGAAATAATTGAAAGAATAGAGGGTTGTATTGATACTCTAGATTTAAACGATCACTTGATTAGTAGATAGAGATCTGAGTAGGGCAACAAGTAGAACTAGTTCACTCGACACAGAGGATGTCAAGAGTGTTGCTCTGGTGTATGCTGAAAAAGTGGTGATAGCGTCAAACTGAAGATGGAGAACATACAGAGTCATAAAGTACTACTTGAGCGAGAGTGAAACTGTGAGAAAACACGATCCATCGGAGGAAAGAACGAATGAGGAGACCAGGGTTCAAATGAATACCAAGTCGCCATAATGTAGGGGCTGTGGAAACCCCAGGAGGGCGAGTGGTGAAAGTAGGGCCATGGAGGACATGAAGAGATAATTCAAACAACAATGGACAATCGTCCCCACAGCTACCTCGGTTTTACTTGATGGTTGCCATTGGCCCTCAGCTTGGTTCGCTTGATGAGGTGAACAAGCTCTAAATTGTAATGATAACGGCACTGTTTAGGTCACCTACTCGGTGTTTCTTCCAAATTGCTTCTCCAAGTTATGAAATAGCTTTCCACGTATGAAAGGAAGTTACTTGAAATTGTTGACTTTTGCACCTTTTCTCTTTTGACTCCAACCGATTCAACTAGGAAGATTTTCACTGTGAAGAATACTTGATGAAATCTAACTATTCAGTGTTGGAGCAAGAACAAGAGGTAACTATTATTAGTATGAGCTATCACACACCATTTTGTACTATCAGACCATCCCTTACAAATAATACATGCACGTCAACCAACTATCAGAGGAAAGGAGCATTATGAAAGCATTTGAAGATGTGTATTTTTGGCAATAGCATAGTACCACCCAAGTGAAATAATATTGTGTCTTTGCAAATTGTATTTCTAATTAAAATCATTCCACTAGCCTCATTATCTTACCAACATTTATCAATGTTATTGTTTAGTGTTACATTATGAATTGGGAAGTCTGCGCAACTATTTATAAAATAACATTTTAAGAAGCTAGATCATAGTAAATAAAGCTGTACTTACCTCTGGAGCTATATAATCAGGAGTACCGCAAAATGTAGTTGTAGTTGCACCATCTAAAATTCCTTCTTTGCACATCCCAAAGTCTGCTAATTTGCAGTGCCCTTCATTATCGAGTAATATGTTGTCTAACTTCAAATCTCTGAAAGACCAATTTTCAGGATTAGCACAAAAAATGTTTGGAGAGCACAAGTTCAATAGAGGAGCAACAAATCAAGCAATCAAAAGCAAACTGACATCTAACTTCCAGATAACTCAAACAATAGATGGAATCATTGTGTGTAGTTTGAATATCACAACGAATTGATTCTACCTATCCTGTCTCCTTGAGCTTAAAGGGTGACCTACTACCACAACCTGTTATTAAGGGAGGTTTTTGATACGTAGATAGCTTGTTCAAAACAGGTTAACAGCATTCTGCATTGTGGTAAAAGGTCTGAATTGCACTAAAAGAAACCCCAGATTCACAATTATATCGTCATTTTTCAATCATTGGTGACTTATTGTATTTCATTTATTCTGAATATTAAACTTTTGTTTTCTGTTCAGAAATTGATCTACAACCATCCTCAAAATTTGACACTTCACGTTTTAAGGCATGGAGGTCCCAAACCTGAAATGTGCGTCCACCGTTGTTCACTGTCCTGGCCTTTTTATGCCATTACCATTGTCAAAAGAGATCGTTCTTTCACGCGAAAATTCCATTCGACATCTAACTAGTTGTGCCCAAACTACTGTGGCGATGGTTTGCACAATTTTTAAGAAACGAAAGTAGTTTTATTGCAATTACAGTGTGTACTGGTATCGTTACCTAGTTGTCTTTCGATGCTGAAAATGGGTCTCACATATGTGGGACTGTGTCTAGATCAGAAAACAGGGAAATCACGGCAAAGATATTGAGGCAAATTCTACTACTTGAACAAACTCCCGGGACAATACAGCAGAAGTTATTGTTCCACCCTGGTCTGCTATCATTTTCTGCACTGCCCCCCATCTCCCAACCACCCGCTAGTTCGACTCTGCCAACTGCCTAGTGCTGTCTAGGAAGTGTCCATTTTTGTCATTCTATTGTAGTCAAGTCATGTTTCACATCATTTATCAGTATTTTTCGACAATGGATTGAATAGGATAGGTCCCAATTATGCTGTGGAAGAGAATAATGAACCATTGTGTAGAAATTGGCTGCGTTTTTACATTAATATTCAGTCGATTTGGAGCCATGAATTCATATTTGTAGAGTTCATATAACTCACCGATACACAACACCATGCTTATGGAGGAACTGTAGAGCCAATGTCACTTCTGCAGCATAGAACCGAGCTCGTGGTTCGTCAAATTTGCGAGCTCTTTGAATTTGGAACATCAAATCTCCTCCATTCACATACTCCATCACAAAAAACAAACGTTCCTGCAATAAATATATAATACATTTCAGTTCTCTGAAAAACGGCTGGAGAGTGACGTTTTTAATCAATGAAAAAAATCTGTGACGCCTCACACAACATTTTTCACCCCCAAACTTCTTGAAATGCTATTCAAGCGCATTATCCTGATTCAACAATGTTATGTGAAGTGTGGAAGTGAAGCAAAATGTTCAGTTCAAATTGGTCAGTTGACAGTGCCCCGTTAGTTTAATCCGAATTATTGCCACCATTTTTCATAACAAAATGGGTTAGATGGACAAAGAATTTGATATTCATGTGTTTTGAGTCATACAGAAACACAACAGAGGATTAAAAAAGACTTGTGCAACATTCAAGATAAATTGGAAGGTGAGACTTCGTCAGCTAAATCAAAGTTAACTGTGCTGGGAGTAGGGGCAACAGCAGACAAAGACCTCACTGAATCAAGAATAGACAGTAGATAATTTGTTTGAAGTAGGTATGACCCTTGTGCTGTAAACTTGGCCGTTTTTTAACCACTGAATCAAGAGTTAGAATAAATGGTTTCCTTTAACTAGGTATTATTGTGCCGCTACGAAGAGATAGAGACACGGAGAAGGAGCAAACAAACTATCCTAGAATTGATAACAATGATTGTGGACTGTTTGTCAAAAATAAGAGTACTTGTGAGGTACTACCTTTGAAGATCCCGAATCTGAGGAAGGGAAAAGAAGAAACAGATTAAGAATGATTAATATAAAGAAAGAGTGGAAGGGAAGAATTGTCAATGATACAAAATTTAAAAAATGTATCGAGCTGATTGATCATTCTGGTTAATAAGGGAGATCATTTTACTTACACAGAGCCCTTCACACGCCTGACCTGTGAAGAACAAGGCAAGGTGGACACTCAAATACACAGTATCAACAGACTGGGCATTTTTGAGCTTTGAACACGTTGAAACACGTAGAACGATCGACAGAAGAAGTCCAATCGCGATGAAGTCTGATGCAAGAATGAATGGCATGCTGTGTTGAGGAGAGAGAGTGCACAAAGCGTCAACCCTTTGCCTAACTGAGAGGATGATTGTGAATAGTTAGGGAAAATAATGAGGGAATCAAGAAAGCACTTGGCCCAATGAGTTACTGGCCAAATATGCTAATGGAGTTGTGAGAATTAAAAAAAAAAAACCTAAGCCTGATGAAACAACAGTCCCACTCTCATGGATTGAAGTTTTCAAAATACATAACAGTAAATGCTATAAATCAGAAAATAGTGAGCTGAAAGACTATTAATAGCACAGAAGATGACATGTACCTTTGTCTGGAAACATGAATGTAGAGCAGTGAGGAACGGATGCTTGGCTGCTAATGCTAGGATTCTCTTTTCAGTCATTGTGCAATCTACATCATCATCTTGAATTATAACATCTTTTTTCAGCACCTAAAATTTATAGAAACCCCAAGATGTTATTCAAAACTGGTTACTTAAAATCAGCCCTCTTGAGCACACTAGCATTTCAGTTTTATTAAAATAGTGCTCACACTAACAAGAAAATTCGTTGAAAACTATGAAGATAAAAAAGCAGGTTACCTTCACAGCGTACACCTCATCGCTTCCTTTCTTCTCAGCTAGCATTACTTTTCCAAAGCTCCCTTTGCCAAGAACTTTGATGAAGTGAAAATCATCTACTCCAATTTTCTTCATGTCAGAGCGGCCTAAAAATAATTAATAACTTTACACCAAAGAGCCTTGATATTAGCACAAAAATGTGCCTTTTCTAAGCATCAATAAATAAAAATTGATAGCAGCATTTCCTTTCATGAAGTATGGTGACAGATACTCATATTCAACAGTTTGCTGTATAGGACTGCTGTGGGTAATTAATCATGTGATAGGATCGATATAGTTAGCTTGTATCAGTGTTATTTACACAATTTATTTGAATTATACTTCAAGTCACTTAATGGACTTGCTTGAGGCTTCATACTAATTGAATACGCAATTAAGCAAAAGACAGAAAACAACATTCCTCTATCATCATTCTAGCTTAGAGTGTACTTTGCATTTCTCCCCCCCCCCCCCCACCCGTAAGGATTTTAACGTTGCCAGCAATGGATTGGAAAATGCTCCCTGGTATTAACCTGAGCCATATATGCCAGGCTTCGCACATTGCATGTTCCACATGCTGTTTCTTTCTTTGATGGAGCTTCCCTTTTCATTCATAATTGTAGATCCACAAAGTGTGAAATATGCGCTGATATAAATAAAAATGGAAGACTTTCATTTTGTTATATTATTATAAAAAACTTCGTTTTGTTTCACAGCATTCTCAAATGTATACGGTGAAGCGTAACTCTAGAACAGTTATCGGTTTTATGCTATTCGTTGTTAACAATGTCACAATATCTTCAAAAGTAATAGTGAATTACCTCTCTCAGATTCACTTTTTCGCACATCTTCGGTTGATTTTTGTTGCAGACCTTGGGCTGATGATGCTTCATCATCTAATGACATCAACAACATTCCCCCTCCGCTTCTTTCACTGCTTGATCCACTGCCACATTGTGGCGTCACCTAGTAAAGACATATTGAAAACATAAGAATATTTCTGCATCCTCCGTTTTACATAACTAAGCTAATGAAAGCATATTAAACGTGTCCCCAGTTGATACGTAAACCTTCACGAATGTAAGCTTTTTTCAGCCGAAAATATTTGCAATGCCTGCATGAAATGGTTTATAACTCCACTGGCAGTTCCCTTTAACGGCAATCTCTTAATAAGGAGAGATAGCAATGCACAACTTTAACACTATTCCTTACAGGTACGCCAAAAGTGCATTCTTAACCACATTAGCCACTGTTCAAAACGTGATCTCTGCGATATGTGACATTTTGTCTTATCCCTATGATTTGCAGTTGTTAGCAGTTGCTGTATTAAAATATTTTTAAGGGGAAATTTGGTTGGAAAGCAGAGATCTCATGTGCAAATTACTTTTCCTAAGCACATTCTTCTCGTAAAATACACTGAAACACGCTCAACATCACATATGGTGATGAATAAATCTCAACCAAAATTATAATTTTCTGTGAGGTTTTCGGTTCTTTTACTACTGCTCAACTATGTAAGCACTCAAATGAGTAACTGTTACATTTGTTCTTCCTTACAAGCCATGTCTCAACTCTATACCAGGCTCAACTGTAGCTCACTCACGGATGACTCAAAGTGGAACAGAAAATCAAAGAAACACGAATATTCAAGTTGAAGCAGCTTTGTGTAATTTTATTTAGCAACTGCTGGTAACGTGTTCCTTGATTGCGGGATCCAACCTTGCAATCTGCGGAGTTTATTCAGACATTCACAGTTTCACTACCCCTTATTCCCATGTAGTGCATTGTTCGTATCTTGAACTTTGGGGGAGCCAGTTAGATAAGTATAGTAGCGTATACTTGCAATACCTTCAATCTATTCCTCATCCATTTACCTACAGCGTAGAATCACTTTCGGCAATTGGCAATTCTGCAATTCAATGACAGTCATTCCCCAACAGCGTATATTGCACACTTTCTCGCCACACTGTGTGGCCATCATTTTATTGTTCGACGTAAAAACATAATATAAACAAAATAGGTGTAGCACGGTCAGAGGAGGTTGAGTAATCTTCAGAACTGTACCAAATTTGTACTACAATAGTGTACCTTAGGGTGTACATTGGAAAAATGCAAGCAGTCTAAGAAAAAAGTTGGTTTGTCAGTTATCAAAGTCATAGAAACATTGACACATTTACTTTGATTGAAAACAAGTTATTGAAGAATTTGATGAAACCTGAAAAAAGTAATATTCCCATACCTTAGGCCGGCTCGGGGAAATGCCCATAGTTGACAGTATTTCTGCCATTTGCTTTGTGTTGATACCGCAGTTATTAGCAACATTCTTCTGACATCTCTTATGCACATTCATGCTACATACTGAAATGAGAATTGATGTAAACGCTTAGAGCATGATATTAATAAATCGGATATGAACATTCCAAGTATACTTCCTAGAAGATTACGTTCATTTAGTCTTCAGAAGTAAAGAGGGGTCGATAATAATACACTGTACTGTTGGTTAAAAATGGTTTGAGTCGTCAAAAAATGTATAGCTATTGTTGTATAGCTAGGGAATAACAAAGATCGGATTAAGCCTGCCACTTGGAGTATGGTCATAGTTACTATTTCTGTTCAGTAGAACTCATGCATGCTCATCTAAGTGGCACGTTAACTTTGAAACAGAAGTGATTATAGTGGCTTTTGGGTACATTCACATATACTGTAGTAACAAAGTTGACCTTACATCCCAGGGTTGTTCGATTTAAATCAGCCAATAAATGGAGGGATTTAAATCAAGCTTGGTTGCTGGGCGGGTGAGCATTCCCATGTACAAAGGAACTGAACTCAGTGCTTCCCGCAATGGCTTCAACTTTATTAGGGTTCAGTTCATGAAACCATGAACAAGCTATGATCCAAGCGCATTTGCTCGCTAATTTAGTACCCCCCTGACACAGCTAAACTTGAAAAATCCGAGAATTCTTATTCTGAGTCTGTTTACGACTCAGAGTTTTTGTTCAGGGTCATAAAATACAAGAAGAAAAGCTTCATACTTCAACATCACGTACTGGATTAATGGCTCACAAATGACAGTCTCAAAAACTCAATGGCAAACGCTGCAGTTGTAAAACCTCTAGAGCAGCTTTTTTTTTAGCAACATGTTCTTCGGCTGCTTTGGAGACGTTTTTTTTCTTCTTTTAAGTAGGTGCAGAGGGACACAAGAAATTTTATTTGGTGTAATCAATCTAATCGTATAAAACTTTTAGTTCAAAATACAACTTGAGTTCAGGGTTTTTTAGGGTTCGATTCCTTCCATTGAATTTAATTGGAAACAACTGTGGTTTAACATTATTTTAAGTTTCTCTCCATAAAGGAATGCTAAAATGTGATCATTTCATCATTTTATTCTTTCAATATCTCTATAAATTGATTGCTCCACACAAACATCTCTATAGACCCCTCCACCTCAATCTCATTAACATATTACAAAGTAAATTTTAAAATTCTGATTGAAATCTAAAATATCCAATTTAAATGAAAGAGTGATCTGAATGATTAAGAACCTAATTTATTTGATTTGTTGAAAAATCACGATGCTGTTCAACCCTATGGCTCTAGTGTCTTTCAATGAAACATCACTATACCTGTTTCCCTAAAACCACATAAATCCAAAACATCTTTCCAAGTTTTTTTTTTTTTTTTTTGCTGCAAAGACTACATAATTCAAGTTGGTTTTTGAAGAAAGGTGTGCTGAGTAAATCAACTAACAGCATAACTCTAGTACCATAAACAATAATTGCTCCTCATACAAAATTAGGTACAATAATACCTTCGCATTGGAGACCTTGTTTAATTAGTCCATAAAGCAGAGACCCGCAATGATCACAGAATGTAAAACGTTTGTAATTATGCATCACAAAACGATGTGGCACATTGACGTTGAATCTTTGAGCTTGAACAGTTTGACTAGTCTGCAAACAAACAAACAAAAATCAGTACTTAGACTTGAGTCATAAACATCTAGTTTTGGAATGCTCTGAGTGTGTCGCTAATCATTTTGATTTCAGAACTTGCTGCTTGATAGGCAGAATGGACTTGGCAGTTTTTTTTCTACTCAAGCTAACTCTATTCTGGCATCGCCTAAGCAGCATAACTGCGGGGTGGAGCCATTGCACCTATCTGTGAGGGCTTTCAGCTCTGTTTTGGGTGAGCTGGATGCTACTACTCATCCGGATCACTCTCCTCTGTTATTTTCTGATGGAGCAAGGTTTCGGACAAAGCCATCTACAGTCCCCCAGCTCCCTTGGCTCTCGAGCATATTGTCGAGGACTGTGGATGGCTGGAGCTTTTTCACTATCCCCTGCAGACTACAGCAGGGCTCATCTGCAGTTGAAAATTATACTTTTGCGTTTAGACTCGATGCATCGCAAGCCACTACTTTCTAAACATTGTTTTTTCTATAGTTTCAATGTTTTCCAACAATATAATATTAAGGACTAATGCAGTATGATTCCAACGTTAACTGGATTATCTGCCTGACTCGCACCGCTATTGATTATTTTATTATATTTGACGAAATTAGTTTTGTTTGAAAACATTCAGCTAACTTGAGTTGAACTAACTATCACGGGTATATTCAACCTTCAGAGCACTTCGTAATAGTAGCATCTCAGAGTGAGAAATTTTAATCAAATTGAAACTAGCGTTTGAACATTGAAACTACTAAAGCAATTAGTTTCGCTAAGACGTCTTATTACATGGTAAAAAGGGGTCTTAACAGAGGGCTCCTTTCTATTGAAAATCACAACGCATTAACTTTCAAAAAGTAGTACTTAATATATATTACAAGAACTCATTGTTTGCACTTTACCTCATCTTTCATTCCAGGACACTTTGTTACTACGGAAAGATGGCACCTTTTGTGAACCACGCACGTGCAGACTGAAAGAAAAATAATTCACGAAAGTTGTACTATAGAAAACAACACCATTAGCAAATATTGGCGTACGCTAGTGTAAAAGTCCAAAGTAGCTGTTCCTTACATTCACCAGTACATATCCTCATTTTCTCACCCTTTTGTGGTGAAAGTCCGTCATTAGCATTCTCTTCAAAGGATTTATCAAAAGCCTTTGGGTTTCAATTACCTTTTATTCTCACACAAGGCAATGTTGCAGAGTGTTATTTATTGCTGAACCGAATCTACACTGCCTTTTTCTGAATGGTTTAGGTAATTAAAGTTACGTCTTTTTTTTTTACGGCATAACTCACTTGGGAATTTTTACAAATGATGATTCTCAACGGTCATTGCTGGTGTTATGAAGGACTTCCTATTTTTTACGTCCAATTTTCATTACTCCCAGGGGGGTTCTCCTTAATGAGTGCTACCAATTCACTTCTGAAACACTCTTGAATAAGGTATTTCGGACTAAAGACAAATAAGGTATTGGAGAGATAGTGCTCACATATGATTCCGGCCTCTCCTAGAGGATGCTGAAACGTGCAACTCCTGTGCCAAAAGAGGAGAGCTATGCAGCGCAATGAGAAGCCCAACGAGGAAACTTTATACAAGGGAAAATACGACAAGGGCCCTCTGTAAATCTGGCAATAGTAAAACAGCATCAAAAGAAACTGTATTAAATGGGCCTCTACGGTTGAGGATGCCCAAGCAAATAACCAAAGTTATTAGTGAAGATAGAAAAGATTCACTTGGAATGTACACATGGACACACACATGTACACAAGTGGACAGATGAATGATCTCTCTGAATCAAAACCAATAATTGGGAGCCCCTCATAAATGCAACGCACAAAAGCAATATTGTTCATCTCTTCATGGCTTTTCAGCTCTAGAAGCAGTTTACTTGATCATTTAATAAATGAATTGGTGTTTCAACTGTTCGTTGTTGTAACAAAAAAGAGCAGAATACTTTTGATGCAAACTAAATCACTCCCATAACTTATGCCAATCTTCACACATGCACTGGATTGCAACTCCGATAGTGAACCTCAAATACAGTTTGACTTTTAAGCTCATATAAAGTATACATTTACGATAGGAATTAAAAATATGTTAGCTACCTTGGCACTGGTATCCCTGCTTTCCTAAGCCCCTGTGAAAAGCCAGAAAATCAACTTAAAACGTGAATAACAGATTCATTCTTCACAGTACAGAATAATATGGGTTATAGAAGATAATCGGGGGCAGAAATAATTGTAGGAGTTGAGAGATTGATAAGTGGTTTATAACGTTAGCTTAACTAACAGTTTGAACTTCGTTAGAAATTTTTCAGTATGTTAACCAACAGATAGATAATCCAAAAATCAAATCTCATGCGCCTGTCATGCAGAAGTTTTGTTTTATGCGCCATGCTGTATCGTTATTAATTACTAAGTTTGCCATTGTCTACGCTGCTTAATGAAGTTGTTCATGATTGACAACAGTGAAGCAAACATGGCCCATATTCTTGTTGTGTATGTTTGCCGACACGGTATATGTTGTGAAGCTACTAATCAAATTACTCTACTTACTCACTTACAGAATTGATTACAGATTACATGAGAATGAGACATTGAGATATTCAGTAAATCACTATTAAGGCAGTTGCTGCTGTTTCATGTTAATGTCATGAGTCGACAAATCTGTTGGGTACTTGAGGTCAGTGAGGGGGTGAGTGTATTTGTACAGTAGGATTGCATTATGAAGTGCATACAGTGTGATGTTGAAAAAAGTGTAAATATTAGTTGTTCCCTGATTCATAAAAAGTCAAAGAGCAAATATAGTACCTCACTGCATGGGATGGATTGATGCAGCTTCTAGCAACATTGGTGAGACAGATGGAAAATTATTTAAAACAATAAGGCAATAAAACATTTTTAAACCACCCAAAAACCTATTTGTATACAAACTCTTAACTGTTGCCCAGCTTAAAAAAATAAATTTGTCGTGTTTTCCACCATTTCAAAACTCTCCAATCATTCCCTCCATATCATGATAAATAAAATGATATTATGTCTTACTAAAGGCTATTAATCGTTGTGCATTGTTTTTATGGAACCATTAACTACTAGAATGTGAGCTTAACATATTTGTACCAACATGTTTGTTATGAACGATTGGCATCGAGGATCAACATATTCCTACCAATAAGTTTCCAATTACTTGAGTTGTTGCAACAGTGTGTTTCCATGGTTGCCTACTTTACATGGTTATCTATAATATCTTCATGCCCACCAAGTTTGCCTACCAGTTAAAGTTTGGTTCATAGCATTACAGAATATAAACCATCAACAAAAAACAAACCAACTTCCATCAGCAAAAATAGTTTCTAGTTGGTTAGCTTATGTCCATAGTTATTAACGAATTAAACGCGTCAAGTTTAATAGACATCAATTAATGCTGAAGCTGGCAGACCGTTATTGTCATTATTTAAAGTCCAACTTTCCCTATTGAGTCAAGGTGCAATGGAGACCTGAAACATGAATTACAACTGTTCTAATCTCTTTCATCAAGCAGATTAAAAGGAGCTGTTATATTAGCAGAATAGTCTGCTCATTCTTCACATCATACTCACGTCTAAAACGAGTGCTCATTTGAGGTATGCATCATTGCATTCTTCCAGTCGCCCTACCACAAGTTAGGAGCAACACTGCAGTGTTCTTGCCCACTGCATATGCGAACCCCCTTTTTGTGTTTCAACAGTTTGGATTTGTATCAATATATTGGGGGAATGTATCGACTTCATTATCCCAATAAGCCATACTTTCATCCACGAACGCCCACTCCCCAATCAAATCTAGCTTACCTAATACCAAAATGTTCCACCCCTTCAGTAGGTTAGATGGTGAATTCCCCACAGAATACCAAACTAGCTTCCATCGTTGCCTACTGGGGGGGGGGGGGGTTAACTCTTACTCTATTCTACCAGATCTCTCTAATAAATGGCTCATGGTCTAATTGCAGTATTGCCTTCTTTACACTACATGAATGTATTCGGTCAACTCCCTTCCAACATAACGTGTATAGTTGTATTACCGTTCGTACAACTTTCAAATCTTCCTGAGCTGTTATGGAAGGATTTTACCAAATCGCCAATTATGCGCCTATTTAGTTCATTTTAATAGGAGAAACTCTGTCAGGAGAAAATTAAAAGGAGGCTGGGTGCTACTAGACTCCCGTTTAACTCAGTATTTAATTTAGCAAGAGTTTGAATTGAATATCCACTGAACTGAATTGATTGAAATTAAACAGCGAAAAATGGAGTTTTTAAACAAACAAATCAAAGTTCTAGATAAGATGTGAAATGCTTGCTCAATGAATTGTACGAAACAAGAATCTAAGGAGTTTTAAAATTTCTGGAACTAACTACTTTGTAAAAGAAAACACAATGGTTTTTATGAAATCTCATTTCCAACAACCAGTATCGTAGCTTATTAGCTGTCAGCTAGCTGAACACTTTCCACACCCTCCTGGTACATTTGGAGTCTTACCAGGTGATTTGTTGAAATCATTTCCCCTCCCCCCTTTATAGTAATCCATTGGAATTATATAATTGTTGTTATTTTGCTTATGTTCAATGGCATCCAGGAGATTAAAGGTTTTCTTAATTGAATTATTTATTTCACATTACGCTCCAAAGCATGTGAGACTCCCAAAGAAAAGAAATAACAACTAGCAAAAAAGGGAGGGTGCATGAACCACCCTATCAGCTCTAGAGATAGAGCGAAGCACATGGAAGTTCCCATTAGAAAGGCTCATCTATTGAGAAATAAGCCAATGGAATTGAAGGACAGCGATGCTGCAGAGAATACCTACTGGTACACACAGCTAATGCATTTCCTCTGCACTTTCCTTGCCTCATGCCCTGCACTAGGGCACAGCCAACGCTACGACCCTTTTTTTTATCCGATTCCTCTCCACAAGCCTCTGGCACCACCATATAAAGATCTGACCTGTTACATACTATGCTCGGTACAGACATCCAGTAACAAAAAGATCCTCCCCACAAGGGGATGTATGCAACACATAATAACAAAAACATTGTTACCATCACACTAAGTTCATAGATTGCTAGAGAACTATACACATTTTTGGTAATCGTCTGAAGAAAGAGTACATGGAATAAATCCACTTCCTCAGAGGTGGAGCAATTTCCTTCAACGGTACAAATGCTAAATAGAAATAGCTAACCCAGCTTCAGGCTGAATACTGAAGGTCTACAAGTAGCAACTTCCACGTCCGTTAGTACTGAAGCAAACCTTTGACTACCTTCAGTTTGAATAAAACTTAAAAGTCTCACTGGAGGAGCAGTAGTCTGGGAACTCGATTCACGAACGTTGGCAAATACTTTTTGTGAGACAAAGCCCAGCGGTGGTAAGATATGAACCAGCAAACTTATTACTAGAAGTATTGTAACGTTATCTCTCCATAAGGAACCGCCAATTGGAAACACATATGACAATCAGTCAACACTTTACACCAGTAGCATCTGTTGGGCACACCAAATCTCAGGTTTCAATTATGCGGAGACGACAATGATCCGAGTCAAGGGGCAACCAGTCATATTCTTTCAAAAATGGGGGTTGATGGGCAGAAAATACTCAAAATGAAAATTATGAATTACGCTCATCTTTCTCCAGGGTGAAATTGCATACAAGTCCCTGAAGTACAACAAATTAATTCATACTCAGCAGCAACAGAATGAGTGAAGGTTCTCAGTGGGTCATCATGAGTGTAATATCACAGTCATTATAAAATTGATCAATGTGGTTGATAAACTGAATCTTCGCGCAGAGTACATAATCCCATCGTTGAAAAATTGTTCCAAATGTCTGATTCTAAGTCAAATAGAACATCTTTGGATTCACTAGCTCACAAGTTATTATAGTGGTAGTACAAAAGTAAAAATTACACTGCCAATTCAATACTCTTGCGTTTTTTGTTTTTTACCAAACGATCTACTCACATTACTTTTTATTATTCTAGTAACAGTACAACCTCTGATGACTTCATGGTAACCACTGCAGCATTAACTGCTTACATGTTTTGTTCTTTTCAAAATCCGGTAATTCAGTGTAACATTGCAAACTGCCATATCAGAGCACAAAGACAAGATTTTAGCATTCATTACATACCAGACTGTGAGTAGTACTACTAAATTCCTCTAGGACACAGGTGTACCTGTACCTAGCAGTTGGGACTGCATTTCCCCTATACTTTACTGTCTCTCATTGACTCGACTCAATCTTGATACACATCATAATGGTTATACAGTAGAGAGAAAGTTGACCCGTATCACATTTCATGTTGATGTCTTTTCTAATTGTTGATCAGAATGTATCAAGTTCTTACATAGTTCTCTCATGTTCTGAAGTAAGTCTTTCGATTTTGTGAATACTGAAGGTATTGGAAGTACTTTTTTTTTTTTGCTTTGAGGCGTTGGACACCTCTTTGAATGACAAAGGTTTTGCCTCTATGCATCTGGATCTGATGTAACGTTCTAAACTCCAAAGCTGCCAGATCAAATTTGGAGAAAAATTGAGCGATTGAGGAGGTTCGTCCCCGAGATAATCCCTTATTGGGTGTATGTGTAGTTATCTTTTTTTGCGTTCATGACAAAACACGGGTCTCATTCCTCATCATAATGGCTATTCCTGAGCACTCATAAAAAAGGTTCAAGACACAATGGGTAAAACTCTTAACCAACCCATTTCTGTAAACTTTGCATGGATTATTTAGCTCTAAATAATATTCGTATGATTTGGGAATGTCATGTCCCCGTCTGTTTCTTGTCAGCATGCACTTTTGTAGTCTGGATCTCGAACAAAGATCACATGAAATATCGCGGTTAGACTGTAAAAATCACCTATGAATTACAAACCCTGTATGCATTACACTCTGGTACATACACATTGGCATAGGCACTTCAAAGTACATGACTAGTCAACTAAGGCTGATACATTTTACAATGATTACAGAGGTTGGTTTCTAGGCAGTTGTAGTTGAGTTTCATCTTGTGCAGTATTAAGCGGATCAATTACAATGACTGAAATGATTATATTTTATTCATTTCAGCTATATATATATAGTTACTAAAGTTAACGTACCTGTTAGGTGAGTCCGTCTCCTCTGGCTTGTGTGTGTCACAAGCCAGAGGAGACGGACTCTCCTAACAGGTACGTTAACTTTAGTAATTTGTATACTGGCGGATATAACCCAATATATAGTTACGTTATGGACAAGAAAAAGCTAGTGCTACACCTACTAAGAATCGTCTTTTAAAAGCAACACCTAGCGGAGTGGAAAATCAACTTACCTTTCACCCTTTGTTTTCAAATGAGTTATGGCGAGGTTTATAAATACTCCAGTTAACAGTTCAAATAAATGACAAATGGATGTCAGAGACTTTAGTAGGAAATGTTATCGCATTTATCAAATGAAGATAACAGGTTGTTACCAAGTCAGGGTTTTAGAGGGTGGAAAAAAGTGGTACCACAACGATGAAATGCGAAATCCTCAATCATAAGTTTTGCAAAACAATATGTACCAATATTGGTAACAGTGGACCAAATTCATTTCCCAGCTTCGTTTTTGTAAATTTATTTTTCATGCCTCATGTGCCATCTGCCAGACTGACCAACATTTTAATTCAATTTGATATTCACTGGTTCATATTTCACGTATATTATCTCATGAATGTAGATTTAGTGTGTTCCTCTTTATTATTTTGCAAACACAATCTTCTATTTAGTGGCGCTTCTACCATACATCACCAAAATGACTCAGCATTCGATCAAGTATTTAATCTGTGTGTTCCGCTATATTACACTGCAAAAATATCCATAGCTTGGAGCCAGATTCCAGTGTGAAAATTGACGTCGAGGATGTAAAGAACCTCGACTCTTCAACGGGAGTTCATTAGAGTCTATCAACTCACAGTCAGAATGCATTGCACTGTTTTAATCTTCAATCACAGGAAATTCTTAAAAATTCAACGATCCGCTACGTGTATAGGTGGGAGCTGTGTCTTCGTCCAGCGCATTTGCACGCTAACCTTTACGCAGAACAAAATGTAGACATTAGTTAGCTGAGAGTATGCCGTAAGTTTGATGACAATTATTTGATAAGTTTTCAAGAAAATCGAGAAAGCAATTGTTAAATGTTTGACAAACCTCATTTTCAAAACTGGATTCTGAGCTATCATGGCTATTATATCTGTTCAATGGGGATGTATAGAAATAATTAGGTAGTAAAAAATGTGGGTATAGGTTGCTCTAAGACACTGTCAGGTTGATTAAATTTAGTTACGCTGAAATTTTTGGATTTGTTGTAGAAAACATGGTTTTCGACACATTCTGGTTCCATTCAGTAGACTCTCCCCAGAACATTAATGAAAAGTTTATTTTTGATTCAGTGGGCCCCAAAACATGTAGGCCTGAAGGAAACTCAATTTTTTTTTCCACAGTACGTCAGTAGTTTCCTTACCCTTTGGATAGCGGAAATGGTTTTATCACCAATCAACAACGGTCATCCATCCTACCTTTCCTATTATAAAATAGCGTGAAAAATTTAGCTATCATGACTAATTTGCTACAGTGACGTTTTAGTTATTTTGATAGTACAAATGTGCCCATAAATATGTGGTATGATCCAGCAACTCAAAGCACTGTTTCCGTTGCATTCACAGCATTTGGTTTGAGGATTCTCAGTATTTCACAAAGTTTCAAAAACATTTAGGGCGCAGTAGACCTTTCCCTACCCTACCTGTATGTGATAAGTATTTATGGCATGGATTGCGATAGCATCAAGAATGCTAACTATTTTTACGTACACTAATAACAATATTCAATGGCATACTCATGATCATTCGCAAAAGTGTGCCCTTCCATACCTAAAAATTGGTAATAGATCTTCATATTATCAATTATCTGTGAAAAATTGATCACATCTTTAAATAATGAGGAACTTGAGATGACTACATGCACAATACTTCAACTACTGTTTTGTACTACCTACACCAAAACGCATATTCATACAGCATTCACAGTTCAATAGACACCATGCTCGTCTTGTGCAAATCAGGATTAGGCTGTTAGAATTAAATCAAATATACACGAAAATCAAGCGCAATATTTACAGAGCATTAAAATGTGGAGAAATAATCAATAAATAAAACGTATTTAGATGAAGTCTCGCATTAAAGTTGCTCCATCTTAACGTTGTTTGTATAATAGGATTACCAGTTCTTTTACTACCCCTCACTCAATTTAGATTCCATCAACCAAGATATCCATAAATCGCAAAGCACTGTACAGCCTAAAAAAGTTATTTCACGCCCAAAGAGGAACGGATCCTCTTATGTTCTCTTCACATCACATCAACGGCTCATTGAAACATCATGTACATAAAACTAGACAAACTGCCAAGACACTGATCAATTATGAAGCATACATGACAAGATTTGTCATTAAAGGGTCGTGATGCACCACGGACGAACAAAACGCTCAGAATAACATGGACAATACGGAAGTTGATTTGGCCCCACATGCAATGCCAAAAACACTGGTCCTGCGTTATTTCTCTAATGTCTATGTCATTAAGAAAGTGACTCCTGGCAGCCCCACCAAAAGGAGGTTGTTTTTGGTTTATTATTCATTCTGAATAATAACCCTATGTTTTCGGTCACGAAAAATTTTTTACAACCCCCCCTCAAAATTTGATACTTTACGTTTCAGGACATGGAGATTACAAATTTGCAATGTCCGTCCGCCGTCCCCCGTCCGGGCCATTTTGTGCCTTTAACGTGGTCCAAAAAATTCGTTCTTTCGCACAAAAATCCAATTTGGTATCTAGTTGTGCCCGCCAACTCGGCAATCCGATCGGACGAAGCCCATGATTGTTATGGGCAAAAAACGGTTAAAAAAATTAACGAAACGGAGTCAACGTTTCGGTCTCATCGAAATCGCTCGCTTCGACTGGCAACGCCGCCCCCTCTGAAAGGCAAGGGGCAACGCTCGCCCGCCACCCGCTCTACTCGTTGGAAGCCCCCCCGACTCGTGTTTTGTATTTCGCTCTCGTCTTCACCTCCACAAATGACTGTTTTGCTCGTCTCAACTATTTCCTTTAGCAAAATACCTGTTATCTTCGATTGAGCTTTTCATTATTCGTTTATTTTGGGTTTATTTATTTAATAGTTCGTTCGTTTAATTTTTTTGGTTTTAATACGATTCAATTTTTTAGATTCTTTCGTTTCATTCTCATTTTGGTTTTTTCATTGATTTTTGGTTACATTTTGATATTAATATTTAGCGTGCATGTTTTCATATTAAAATTCAGTTTTTTCTAGATACTTTCGTTTTTTTTTTTGTTTATTTTAATATTACGATTCAGTTCTTTTCGACCTTTTTTGGGGTTTCATTATGATATTTTTCGATGCTGAATCGAACGGGATGGGTCTCGGAGCATTAATACTAGGTCAAGCTGTTCATGAGAATAATAAACCGTTGTGTAATAATTTGCAGGGTTTTTTATTGTGAGGTAAGAGGGAGAGTCTGCTCCTAGCCATCCTCTGCACATCGAGGCACCAAAGGTCTTGAACCCTTATTCCACTGAGGTCAGTGCACATCCTTTTTCTACCGATATATCCACCCTCCCATTCATGAATTAATTTTTTTAATAGTTAGATCTTGCAAAACTGCAACCTATTCTACCATTCCAGGTATCTGCAGTAATTTGGAAAATTGATGCCTGCAATTCCATGCATTTTGAAAAGGCAATGGTTCATCATTTATTGGAAGTATGGTTTACGATGATTATTGTTCTTAACAGGTTTTGCTTTTTCATTTACTCATCTATTCTAATCAATGGACCAAAATTGTCATAAAGGGAAACCAATTTGAGCTTTTCCATCTGTAAGCTTTACATTAGGACATACTGAAAACTGAACATGTTTTCCTGGTTGCACAAAAATAAGTATCGTTATGTTCATAACTGATAGAGGAACTAGGATGAGTAATATACTAATTACTGATGAATGTTAAATTATTCAAAAGATTGAATGAGTTATATGCGGATTGGGGATCCCGGAATTGACAAGGTGGTGGTTGGCAACAGGGAGATATCAATATTCAGATGAAAAATGAAGAGGAAATGATGATAGATCTCAATAAAAGTAAACAAAGAAAAGAATGAAAACTGTGAATAAAATTAACTTTGAAAGGTGTTGAGTTAAGACAAAAGAAATACAAAATCGAGAAAAAAAAGTTTATTAAAATAAAAGTTGAAAAAATAGATGAACCAACAAATAAATAAATACAAAAATGATACTTAGAAGACTAGAATAGGTTCGTTTTTTAAACTCTTATTGGACTAGAGTCATAACCAATCAAGAAACTTCATTCAGCAAAACAAGAGAGAGGAATCAATCAAAGTACTCATCCGAAAAACGATTTCAGGAGGAACAAGCAGTAAAATGTGGAGGATGAACTTGATCAAGAAGTGCAAATGAGGATACACAAAAGAAATAAAAACAAACTAACTTTTCAAAGTATCACATGTTTAGCAAGACTTAAAATGAAAAAGAGGGTTGTGTTAAGCAGTTTGTTAGTGCAAAAAAAAAGTCGAACTCCGCACACCAAACCAGGATAGAAGTTTAAACACTTTCGCAGAATGCCAGTATTTTAATAAGAACACTGACCATATAAATTCACGGCAATGAGAACAAAAGGTAGGTTGACGAAGGAAGGTGGCCATGAATTTATGACCGTTGACTTGGTGAACTCTTCTCCGCATTGCTCCTCTCCGCCTGTTGAAGCCTTGTCGCTCCTTGAACTCTCTTGGCTTGGCGTTTGCATGCTCTGAAAAGTACATACATAATTTTAGGTATTCAGTTTTATTACCAGCAGATTGCTTATTTCTATATTGTAGTTTATGTGCCAAGTAGGAAGAGAGAGAGAGAGAGAGAGAGCATTCCAAACAACAGTAACCTACATGGTTAAAGTACATTCCTGTCCATATAATTTTATCTCGTCCAATATTGGTAAAATGGGGAAATGAATCGCGACCTTTCCACTTACCCAAAGAAGTAGAACAGCCACATTCAGTGTAAATGTTACTACAAACGCAGCTCCTTTACATCCACCCATATTGTAGACTGTAACTAATACCCTATAAGTCCTTTCCTTTATCAAATGACTGTTCCATAAGGAAACAGAAGGAAACTAGTGCCACATAGATGGGGAAGAACTCTGACAATGAAAAATATCTGGTGCGTTGCAACACACAACTTTCTTTAGCTCTACGTCAATTCACTATCTATATGGCTCTGTCTACTTAATCAATTCATTTATCACCCAGTTCCTTTGAACTTGGTTAAACAGCAGCAGGAAGCGGTAGCGCCTACAGTTCTGGAATTTATTGTGCTGCTCATACTCATTCCAGGACCATTATTGAGCAATTGGTACACGGATAATTAATGAGGCTGTAAACACAAATTTTTTGAAGAGGATAGTAATCACTTTTGTAGAGTTATTGGGTAATAACTGTTAGAACTGGTAGTAAGCTAAACGGCGGTAGTTGAAACTCAGGAATTTCTGGAGTGAACCCCATGTATCTCATGAGCGTTTTTAAACATTCACCCTTTAGGTATTGGATTGGACTACAATACCAATTGTTTAACATTCTACTAACATTCCAGCGGAGTTTATAAGGAAAAAACAGCGCTAAAAACGCTTTTCGTCAAAAATTTTGATAATTTATTGTGCTGCTCTCGTCATTTTCCCACAAATGGGAATTTTATGGTATAATTGCCTCATTTAGAGCTATCAATATAAACAATTTAATCAAAATTGTTAGAGCCATTTTTGAGAAACAAAATTTGGTGTTTTGATCACTATGATAACTATAGTTAACTTTCGGTGGATTTTGCCCATACCCTTACTTTTGCGTCCCATGGTAACCTGTAGGCTAGACATCAAGTTTGAAAGGACTTCATACGGTGGTTCTCTCTAAAAATCATTCACAGACGCACAGACCATTTTCCCAAAATAGTGTTTTTCAGACTCAGGGGGGTCTGAAACGTAAAGATCTGAAGAAAAGTCAAAATTTTTTTTTTCAGCCGATTACATAACTTTCCTTTCTACTTCGTCGAGCCAAGCTTTGGCTTGTACCCACTATTAAGCCACATCGCGCATCCCAAGGATAGAGCTGTACTCACAATGATTGGTAGTCGTTCCAATCCACCCACACACCCTCCACAACACAAGGGAAATACCCTATTGCTTTTTACGGAGCAGATAGACTCTGGAAACAGTCATTAAGTTCAGACACTACAGACATTAGTGTTATTAAGCGCCCTGCAGATAATATTACAGCCTCAACGACTGTTCCCCCCTCTCTGGGCAGAAGAAAATCAAACTTCAAAGGCCATCACAATCAGAAAATATATTCAGAATGTTAAGTAAATTACTTACCCAATAAAAATATTTTGTTGTTTTTAGTTTTGACAATGAGCAATACCTGAAATTGCTTAGTGGCAAAATGAAACATGAAAATACATTTATAAGAAACGAAATAAAATCCCTGCTTGACTAGTAATTAATAATCGTACATTATGCTACTCTTTATGTACCTACAGCGATGCAAGTACATCCACCATCTAATATTTCCTCACAATATCCTCTGCCAAATTCAGAAAATTAATATGCCCACAGCTAGGAAGGAAGCTTTTTTTTACATCTTGGCAAATTTTGAAAGAGTACTTGAAAGAAGAGTGGTGATTATGCTATCTAACCTTACAATCCCCTTGAGACTTAGATTATAAAATCAATGGAAACAAAAATTTGGTGCAAAGCTTAGGTTCAACGTATTTTGACGATACATTCAGAGAGAATGTATCTGATAATGTGAGAAAACAGCTCTACATAAAAATACCCCCTGAAAATTGTTCACACACAGTGAACAAGAAATACTGGAGGTAACACAAAATGAAGATTAGACCTACCTTGACTTGTCCATTTGAGATCAATTCTAACATGGAGCCTTCCTTGCGGTTCAAGATCAACCTAAAAGAAAACAAACATTGCGATTATCAATATGTAACATGTACATAAACATGTAGTACATAAAAGCATACATGAAGGAATTGCAAATGTCAATTTCTAGTTACAAAACAGATTTATTAGAAAATAATCGATTTATATTGACTTGCTCAACCATCGAAATTGCCAACCAGTGAAAGCAAGGTGCCTTCGAACAACTTCACTCTGATACTGGAAATGAGTTTTGTACGCGATTTTGTTCGTGACGATTCTGCTTTGCGATGCCTGGGTGAGTGCCGACCTGGTGGCCCCACCTACCTCAGACCCCACAGGGTAAAAATAAAATGGGATGGACGAGCTACCCTCCAGCGACACCACGACCCACCACCAACACGATGTCCCGCAAGGCAAGCGCATTTTTCAGCTTTTTCAGGCTTCGCCCTGGGTAGGAATTGAATTGCTCCGTTCTACCTACCTTGCCTTGAGGAGGCAGCCACCAATGTGCCTTAACCCATATGCACCGGCGCAAGGCCCCATGGGCTGTGCAGCCCCGTGGTACCAGGTTTGGGTCAAACGACCCTCAAGGCTACAATGGTTGCTGGTCCTCTCAACCTTTCAACGGCACTTACGGCTTTTCCTCATCTCAGATTCAGACAGCGAGGACTTCCAGCTACCTCATAAGAATATCTGGTGTGATGCAACACACAACTTTCCTCAGCTCCGCGTACATTTTTATGGCTTTAGCGCTACTTACCCAATCTAATTTTTCACTCAGTTCATTCGAAGTTCCGGAATTTATTGAGGTACTCTTACATAGGGCACAACCATTATTGAGTAACCAGCGCGCGGGTGATTTAATAGACTAACATCACCATTTTTATTTTCCTTGGCTCTACGAAGTAGAAAGAAAAGTTATGTAATCGGCTGGAAAAAAAATTTTGAGTTCTCTTCAGATCTTTACGTTTCAGACCCCCCTGAGTCCGAAAAACACTATTTGGGAAAATGGTCTGTATGTGTGTGTGAACGATTTTTAGAGGAAACCACTGTACCAAATCAGCTCAAACTTGATATCTCGTCCGGAGGTCACCACGGGACGCCAAAATAAGGGTTTGAACAAAATCCACCGAAAGTTAACTATAGTTATCTTAGTGATCAAAATACCAAATATTTTTTTTCTCAAAAACGGCTATAACGATTTTGGTGAAATTTTTGATATTGATAGCTCTCAATATGGCAATTATACCATAAAATTCCCATTTGTGGGAAAATGACGAGAGCAGCACAATAAATTACCAAAACTTTGACGCAGTTTTTAGAAAAAACCATCGTACCAAATCAGCAGAAACTTGATGTCTAGCCTACAGGTTACCATGGGACGCAATAATGAGGGTATTGGCAAAATCCTCCGAACGTTAACTATAGTTATCATAGTGATCAAAACACCAAATTTTTTTTCTCAAAAACGGCTCTAACGATTTTGATTACATTTTTCAGATTGATAGCTCTCAATAAGGCAATGATACCATAAAATTCCCATTCGTGGGAAAATGACGAGAGCAGCACAATAAATTATCAAAATTTTCGACCAAAAGCGTTTTTAGCGCAGTTTTTTCCTTATAAACTCTGCTGGAATGTTAGTAGAATGTTAGAAACAAAGGTATTGTAGTCCAATCCAATACCTAAAGGGTGAGTGTTTAAAAACGCTCATGAGATACATGGGGGTTACTCCAGAAATTCCTGACTTTCAACTACTGCCGTTTCGCTTACAACTAGTTCTAAAAGTGTTTACCGAATAACTCTGCAAAAGTAATTACTATCCTTCTTCAAAAAATTTGAGTTTACAGCCTCATTAATTATCTGTGTATTTTGATAAGGATTGTATCTACTGTTTCGGAATTACCGGGTAAAAATTGTGCGAAATGCCGGGGTTTGAATTCCTTAATTGTTGAGGTTGTTATAATAATTAAAATTATTGTTGGTGGTCCTTTTTCAATGCTAGTACTGTACGAGCGGGATTTATAAGGAAAATATCCGGTGCGTAGCAACACACAACGTTCCGCAACCCCCATTAATTCGATGACGTGCCGTACGTACGGGCCCTGTATCTTCATTCTACGCATTTCTACAGGAACATTTATAGGGAACGATATGTAGGTACTAGCAACTTGAGAGTACTTTGTAGGTTTGATCGAAATCGTTAGAACCATTTTTGAGAGAATTGGAAAATCGATAAATTAATACGCGACAAATCTCGTTTTCCGAGCTATCGCGGCTTATATCTCCGTTCATCATATAGATACAGAATAAATTAAGTGAAACAAATTTCAGGTATGGGTTGCTAAAAGACACCCTGTAAGATTCATGAAATCCAGTGACGCAGTTATTCAGGAAATCACAAAAATGTTTTTAAAAAAACATTATTTCCGACACATTTTCATTTTTATCTTTGTTCAGTGGACTGTCAGAGGAAAATTTATTCAGACCAATTTATGGGTATGAACCATTTAAAAACATTCTGTGAGTTTGGTGGAGATCGTTAAATCCGTCTAAAAGGGGTAAAAAACCTATTTTGGATTTTAAGGCGTATGTCTCCGTTCACCGTATTTTCATGGTAGAAGAGAATTTTCATATTTAATCAAAATCGTTAGAGCCATTTTCGGAGAAAACGCGAAAAACCCTAGTGTTGGGTACATCCCGCAAATTTAACTACAGAAACACACACCACGCGCCAAAGTCAAATCAGGTTTTTGGATTCAGTAGGCCTCAAACGTGAAGATTAGAAGAAAACCCTACGTTTTTTTAACGTGATTAGTATATTTTCGATTTTCTTCGAAATTGCTTATAATTTATTGTGCTAATCTCGTAATTTTATTACAAGTGAAATTGTATTGTACTGTCATGTTAGTTCACGTCAGAGCCGCGTTCGATTAAAAACTATTAGGTAGCCGATTTTCACGGTTACGTGAGAGCCTAATATCAAGTATTAAAGCAATAGGGTACAAACGCATACATAGGACAGACAGGACGAAAAATACGGACCAGATACTCAGAACACATTAAATCTCTTAGTAGGAACAAAGACGATTCAAACTTTGCTAACCATCTCAAAACAACTGGACATGAACCTACCAAAATACAGGACTGTACAATTTGCAAGATTTTTTTTCAGGCGATTGCGCGACTTCTCTTTTCACTTCCTGGGGCCGGGGAAAGTAAAATAAATTTTCAACGCGTCCTTTGCCGAAACGGCAAATACATGAGCGAGGATTATTCCGGTTTGGGGAGTGAGAAAAATCCGCGAATTTACGCCGGGACGAGGAAATTAGTGCTATGCGATTACCTGATTATCCAAGCGGATTGAGAATGAATCGTCGTCAACGAGACTGGGCCCTTTTGTTTCCGGTTTGACAAATAAAACGGAACCAGGAAAAGTCCATCGTATACGGCTAATCCCAAAATAGCTCGTGCTGTGGTCGAAAGCCCGGGAAAAACCGACTAATCAATAGGAAGTAGTTGCCGCCCACAACAGTATGCGTGGTTCATCCAATTAATCTGGAAAGGATTGACCTATCATCAACGAAAAAGTTAATTATGTCGCCACCGCCTCGTAGCTGTACGGCGTCACGAATTTCCATCATCACAACCTTTGTGGGCGGTAATTTTGTACGTATAACGAGTTAGTTTTCCCAAACTGGAATAGCATCCGATTGAGAGCCTGCAATAAAATATCTCTTGTAACTCACGAGTTTCAGGGTTGGTTTTAATTTATTGAACTGACCCTGAGTCGAGGTAATAATTTTTTATTTTTATTTACTTGAACGCTCAGTAGCCTGATTTTTATACTACAGTCATTTTAAAGGGCGCTAATGTAACAGAAGAACCGATTCTTAAATCGACAGAGACAAAAGTTGAGTATGAAGAAAGTCGAGTTCACGCAGAGATGTTTGTCACATCGCAGACAATGGTGTTTAACGAGACAAAATACTTGTAAATCAAACCTCAGCAACCAAATCCCCCCCGCCCACACCATATCCCCAAATCACCACGTAACTTCAGCGATTTCTCGCCCCTCTGATTAATCTAGCGTAAACGCCTGCACAGCAGCCAAACTCTTGATGTATAACTTATAACGAAATATGGGCGTTGTATTTGACGGACACGTTTCCTGGCAAAGTGCAAATGATAGTATAAAACGTGTAAGTTCTCCAAGCACGTCGTCCAAGAAATTTTTCTTACATATCCGAAGATAATAAACGACAAAACACAGATATACCTGTACATTGACAGAGAGCCACTGGAGTTGGATAAAATCGAATTAGAATTTTCTACGACAACTTGGAAACGTTGGCAAAATTCGGCAGTTTTACAAGCCACTCAAAATTGCAACATATGTCTCTTCAACAAAAATGGAAACTACTGGGCTTTAGCAACTTCAAGAAAAAAAAACACACAACTTTCACCATTCCCAATCAATCCGACGATCTGCTATATATATACAGGGTGTTTGAGCTATGGCTGAATCAGTTCTGTGTCCTTGGCCTTGATCCCGAGCTCAGGACCCTTCTCCAGCTTTAAACTTCACTGAGCGTTCCGGAATCCCACAGCCCCCTGTCAATCAAATCTTTGACAAGCCCTGTCAACACAAAATCAAGACCCTAGTGGAGAATGTATTTTCCCTCTTATTGTGAGTTTCCTTTCACAACCTTCACTCTTCTCATTCTCGTTCCTTACTTACCTTCCTTCAACAGTCGACTCTCAGTTCCTGTTCCTGCCCAGTGACATACGCCCTCTGCTCTCGTCCCTACACCAGCCAGTTCACCTATCCAGAGGCCCACCTTGTGTTGTATGAGCTTACATTAGTGTGGACTCTCTACCTCGTATCTGTATCCTATCTCTTGGCCATCACAACTCCTCACGTCTATCACTCTCTCACACCCAACACAAGGGCTCTATCATTGTTCTGCACATTTCTACAGGAACATTTAGTAAGCACGAACTGTAGGTTTCAGTCAGCAAAAGGAGCCTCCGTAATTTTGATTGAAATTGTTAAACCCCTATTTGAGAAAACCAGAAAAACGATAATTCGATGTTCGGCAAATCTCATTTTCTGATCTGTTTCAGCTTATATCTCCGTTCGGTGGACAGTCATAGGAAAAATGTGAAGGGTAGGTTGCCAAAAAAAACCGTTGTGAGTTTATTGTGGAAATTTCTAAAACGGTTGACAGCAGATGAGATCAATGAAAATCGTTAGAGCCGTTTTTCCGAAAAATTGAAAAAACCTCATTTCAATTCATAGGCCAGCATTTGCGTATTTATAGAGAACACTAGTTTGGTACTAGGTAGAAGATCTTTGCTAGAGCCATTCCCGAGAAAAACATGTTTTTGGTCAATTTTGCCCCCCATTTTCACCTTTGGTACAGTTTGGTTCTTCTACCCACAGATTGCATACGGATGAACATTGCTCACAATCTTTTTTTTTTTTTTTTTGGAAACGGTGGATCCAGGCAATACCCTCACTGCAGCCACAAACGGGCCTATTGTAAGGGCGTCCATGATACTCGGATCATGGCCCACCTGCACCACCCCCAGGCCCCATGGCACGGGTCTCACTTGGTGTGACGTCACCTATGCGCCCCCACCACCCCCACACAAAGCGGAGGATATCCGCTAGTTCTGCATTTGCCACCTCTTCGGGCTGAAGAAAGGGCCTCCCAAACACAGAATGCCGCGAGTCCATCGCATACGCACAGCACATGCTTGCTGTCTCTAGCTCTACCTCGCAGAACCTGCATACCTGTACTTCGCACTTGCCAATATTTGCAAGGTGGTACCTCAGCGGACAGTGACCTGTGAACAGGCCACATATGATCCTCATATCCTTCCTCCCCAGTGCAAGTACCTCCTTGGACCTCTCTCTGGAGGTCCTCGCGAACAACACAAAGAATGAACCCCAACTGAATCGATTCTGCAGTTCTCCAGCGATCTAACCACACACACAGACCACGCGCGGAATTAGGTTTTATCGATTCAGTAACCCTCAAAACGTAAAGATTTGAAGAAAACCTAGTTTTCCATCTAGACATAAATGAAATACGGAACACACTATAAGTATCGATCAAGACACTGTACGTTTCAAGTTTAACGAAATACTCTGGTGTGAATTCTTGAGAACCAGTCAGGATGAATGAAAAAAAAAAAAAATCCTAGACCGACGTTTCGCCCAATTTATCAAGCATCATCAGGGCTCGCGACATTGCTACTACTTTCTTAAAATACTAACATTCGGAGAAACAAACAAAAACAAAACAGACCTTAATGGTACATAAGGTCAGTTTTATTTTGTCTTTTACCGTCAAGGTCTGTTTTGTTTGTTTCTCCGAATGTTAGTATTTTAAGATAGCAGTAGCAATGTCCCGAGCCCTGAGGATGCTCAATAAATTAAGCGAAACGTCGGCCTAGAGAAAATTTGTTCTTTTCATTCATCCTGACTGGCTCATGAATCCACACTAGAGTAAACTACTACAGTCTCAACGAAATAATTAGGGCCATTGTTGCGAAACGCAAGAAAACCTAAGTGTGTAATGAATAAGATTTCGAAAGAAATGAAAGGGAAATTGGCTACAGTTGTTATTTGACTTGTCACATCAAAACCAACGTCACTAGCGAGAACATCCTCAAGTTCCTTTAATCCTTTATTGGCCGCTCTCTGGCTTCCGTTTTAAATAACCCCAAGGGCCCTCAGTTTTTTGCATTCCATTAGTCACTGGGAAAAGGGCAGACAATACTCCCTCGCCCGTCCAGTCTCGCACCATTCTCTGTCAGCTTCCTCCCTGTTTTTATACTCACTCCGCTTTCAGCCCCATTGTCTTAGCCAATTTTCACGAAGTTCAGATAGGCTCAACGCTGGTGTAGAAAGGATATAACATATTTCGCCCTACTATACTTTTCGTACTTCTTCTTCGTCCATCACTATACTGCTATCTTGTGCTTTACACAATGTGTATACCACGGATGACAACTCACAATTGTTTAAATTATGGGAGAATGCGTTAATATGCCGCCGAACGAGTGCTACTAGTGCAATACGCAAAACAGCATTCACAGCAACATTCGAGGGTTGTAGTTTTGTTTGACAGCATGAGTGCTCTAAAAACGCTCTCCCGCACCGATTTCTCTTCAGATATTGGTTGGGCTATTAAGAGCCTTGTACTGATGAACAGGGGGCTAATTATAATATGCCGCTATAAAGGTATTAATAAACATTTAACAAAAAAACATACGGCTGGTATAATGGGAAAACACAATATAATCGAACAGAAACGAAACAAAATAAACACTTCAATTCTTCGATTAAATATATAAATTAATAAAACAAAACAGTGCTTTGGAGACAATCGGTTGGTTAAGTGTACGTCTTCCACCCACGGATAACTCACAGCAGCTAAAAGTTTTTATAGGCTTGCGGATGAGGTTGGTGTTGAAAAAAGGTGGGTATAAACGATGTCGAACACTGATGTCGGTAGTAGGTATGGTTGGCGGTGGTAAAAAACGGATAAAACGGTATGCATAAAGGGTAAGAAGCAAACACAGCGGTGGTAGATACGATGACGAAAGAAAGGAAGGTTTCTCCTCTGGATTGTTTTCGTCGGTAGCGGGCGAGTCTATGGAATCGATGACACTATGAACTACTACATCCCGTCACAAATTGTTCCATAATAATAATAAAAGAAAATATCTGGTGCGTTGCAACACACAACTTTCCTTAGCTCTACGTCAATTCACTTTGTACATGGCTAACTCTATTTAATCAATTCATTTATCACTCAGTTCATTTGAACTTGGTCAAACAATGCTTAAGGACAGCAGAAAGCGGTAGCGCTTACAGTTCCGGAATTTATTGTGCTGCTCGTACTCATTGCAGGACCATTATTGAGCAATTGGTACACAGATAATTAATGAGGCTGTAAACACGATTTTTCAAAAAAAGGATAGTAATCACTTTTGCAGACTTATTGGAAAATAACTGTTACAACAGGTAGTAAGCAAAACGGCAGTAGTTGAAACTCAGGAATTTCTGGAGTGAGCCCCATGTATCTCATGAGCGTTTTTGATTGACCATATATCGGTATATGATTGGACTACAATACCGAATTTTTTTGACATTCTACAAGAATTCCAGCGGAGTTTATAAGGAAAAAACTGCGCGAAAAACGCTTTTGGTCGAAAATGTTGATAATTTATTGTGCTGCTCTCGTCATTTTCCCACGAATTAGAATGTTATAGTATCATTGCCTCATTGAGAGCTATCAATATAAAAAATTTAATTAAAATCGTTACAGCTGTTTTTGAGAAAAAAAATTTGGTGTTTTGATCACTATGATGTCTATAGTTAACTTTCGGTGGATTTTGCCCATACCCTCACTATTGCGTCCCATGGTAACTCGTAGGCTAGACATGAAGTTTCAGCTGATTTGGTACGATTGTTTTCTCTAAAAACCGCGCTAAATTCGATTTCGTCGAAGGTTTTGGTAATTTATTGTGCTGCTCTCGTCATTTTCCCATAGATGGGGATTTTATAGTATAGTTGCCATATTAGGAGCTACCATTATAAAAAATTTAATCAAAATCGTTAGAGCCGTTTTTGAGAAAAAAAATATTTGGTGTTTTGATCACTATGATAACTATAGTTAAATTTCGGTGGATTTTGTTCATACCCTTATTTTGGCGTCCCATAGTGACTTCCGGGCTAGATATCAAGTTTGAGCTGATTTGGTACGGTGGTTCTCTCTAAAAATCGTTCACAGACACACACACACACACACACAGACACAGACTATTTTCCCAAATAGTGTTTTTCGGACTCAGGGGGGTCTGAAACGTAAAGATCTGAAGAGAACTCAAAATTTTTTTTTCAGCCGATTACATAACTTTCCTTTCTACTTCGTAGAGCAAGGAAAGTAAAAACGGATAAACAAAAATATTTGACATTAAAAATAAAATGCTTCCTTATTTGCTAAGTTGCCACCTTATGTGTGGTCCCGTCTGAAATGTGAACAGCCACACCAGATATGAACTCCATGGAAAGTAGTATATTAACGGCGATATACCGTACGGTGATGGATAAGATCACACAATGGGTAGGCTGGTAATGAGAAGACGGATTCAGCTGCCGAACGAGCGTCAACGTCGTTAAGTAGAAGTCCGGTACACGCCAATGGATCTTCAACGATTATTTAAGAAGCAAGCGAAACGTTGTTACTCCACAGAACCATCAGAGTACATGGTGCCCACCTCAGTTGGAAACCACCCTTTCTCCCACAGTTCCTGTGATTTGATGCAGATGCTGAAAATTCTTCCACTCTGGATAATGTCGGTAGTAAATCGGCGAATGAAACAGGGGATCGGTCCTATTATCTTCTTGTAGGGCCAGTTGATCATTTTTGGAGTGATCCCCCGTGATTTACTGTACACCCTCTCACACGCCCACAGAGTCATCCATGGTTGCCTTGCGCAGCGCATATTCAACATGTGAGTTGCTTGTCCAGTATCAGCCTGTACCTATGTTATCAGATGGTGTCTCGTTCCTTGCATAGCTATGATGTTTACTAACTGGGGCAAGAAACTGATGCCCGTACAACTTACCCCAAATACTGATCTCAGAACAAACGTCGGCGCACAAATTATTATACGCTTTTGTGAACAAACAGTGGATTACTCCTGTAGCAAACAATTGTTATTCAATATTATTAACTATTGAGTTAGGTGTATAGTAAACAAAACTGATGCCATAAAAAAAAAGAAGAAAAACAAGCACAACCAATTATGAAAAAGTTTGACAAAAATCAATTCTGTCGGCGCTTCGCTCTATAAAACGTGCTTAAATGTGCGGCGAACATACGAATTTTGTCTAAATACAATTAAGTGGATAGTCCAGTAACATGTGATACACCAAAATCGTTGCGATGCAACAAGAGACAACATTTTTCAGTTTCATGAGACTACAATAGCGACTTTTGGTTTATTATTCATTCTGAATAGTAACTCTATGTTTTCGGTCACGAAAAATGTTTTACAACCCCCCCTCAAAATTTGATACTTTACGTTTCAAGACATGGAGATTCCAAATTTGCAATGTCCGTCCGCCATCCACCATACCCCGTCCCCCGTCCGCCGTCTGGGCCGTTCTGTGCCTTTAACGTGGTCTAAAAAATTCGTTATTTCGCCCAAAAATCCGATTTGGTATCTAGTTGTGCCCGCCATCTCGGCAATCTGATCGGACGAAGCCCGTGGTTGTAATGGGCAAAAAACGGTTAAAAAAATTAACGCAACGCAGTACAATGCGGGAGCTACATTTCGTCGTTTGAACTTCCTCCCTCCTGCCCGTCTCATTAAAAAAGCAACCGCGCTCGAGGCTCGCTTGCCTCCCAACGACGCCACCCAACTCCCCTTTCGCTTCGAGCGCCCCCGTTCCAATTTCCCCAACATTTTGGTTTTAATACGATTCAATTTTTTTAGATTCTTTCGTTTCATTGTCATTTTGGTTTTTTTCATAGATTTTTGGTTAAATTTTGATATTACTATTTAGCGTGCATGTTTTTATATTAAAATTCAGTTTTTTCTAGATACTTTCGTGTTTTTTTTTGGTTTATTTTAATATTACGATTCAGTTCTTTTCGACCTTTTTTGGGGTTTCATTATGATATTTTTCGGTGTTGAATCGAACAGGATGGGTCTCGGAGCACTAATACTAGGTCAAGCTGATTATCCGAATAATAAACCGTTGTGTAATAATTTGCAGGGTTTTTTTTTTTTGGGCACTTATTTTAAGAAAACTAACTTGACAAGGCACACTGTAATCGAAATAAACAATAAGGGCAGTTATGTTGTAATTTCTGCCGCGTTTGGTATCGTTTCCTAGCTATTTTTCGATGCTGAGTCAGATAGTACAGGCCCCAGAGAGACAGGACTGTTTCTAGATGAAAAACAGCGTCATCACAGTAAATATAGTGAAGACAATTCTACCACTTCAAGGACAACAGCGAAAGTTTTTTTTTGGGCCCATTGTGTGGGGTAACATGAGCCTCCAGTTCTTTGGAGCTGGTGTGGTCTGATGCAGCGTTCCCAATATGTCCCCACCATTCTCACATACAATGCAAGGCAACCTTGAGGGCCATCCCTGCAATTTCATCTGGCCGCAGCTGATGAACCCCAAGTACTCAGAGACGCGCTGCAGCCAGCCCCTCACACACACTTAGTACATGCTCTCCTGACTTCAGCTCCAGTTCGTAGAATCCGCAATTCTGTACGTCTGACCTACTAATGTTGGCGAGGTGGGACCTTACGTACATTACAGGCCACATACCATCTGTAAACTATCTCTCTCCAGACTGAAGATCTCTCTTATTCATTCCCAGGAGAGTCTGCTAAACCACCTTGACTGTCTTTGGCCAGGCACATCCTGCCCTACACTTCTCCTCGCACTTACCCACCTCCTTGATCAAGCGACTCAAGTGGTTCCTAAGAAAGGCTCAGGTCTCACTGGGAGAAGCGCAGATCCTTTCTTCGCCAGTTTGTCGGCCTCCTCGTTCTCTTCTATTCTTCTACCTGGCACCCAACACAAATTTAATGTGTTTCCCTTTACCAAGATCTTCAGACCAGTAAGGAATTCCCAAATCAGTCCTGACGTGATGGTATAGGAAGCCAGGGCTGTAAGTGCAGCCTGACTGTCCGACATAATGTATATTCTTTTCCACTTCAGGCCCCTATGCAGGAGGTACTGAAGGTACACCATCACAGCAAAGAGCTCTGATTAGAAAACTGTAACCAGCACACCCAGTGGTATGGCTATCCAGGTCCACCAAACCAGGGCACCATAGGCGACCTCACGCCTAACAATTGCGCTGCACATTCATAGGACCACCCTCGGCTGCAGTCCCCATCCGTGCCAGCCATTTTCTGGATGGCTCACATCACGGAAGAAGCCTTTTGCATTGCTCTCCTCACGTGTGTGTGTGCCTCCTGTCTAGGAAGACTCCCAAGTAATTCACTTCCTGCCGGATCGTCACCCCCCCCCCCCCGACCAAAGGAGTTCCCGCATTATGAAATTACGTTTCCTGGTGAATGGGACCAGGCTGGTGTTTTGACATAAAACTGCTGATAGCAAAAGTTATTGTTTCTCACAGCCTGCGGTCACTTCCCACATTGCCAGTGTCTCACTACAAACTCCAGTCAGTTTGATTCCATGCGTCGTGCCAATCGCCTAGCATCACCAGGAAAATGTCAATGTTCATTGTTCTGTCTTAGTCAGGTGATGTTTCGTATCGTTCACTAGAATTTTTCGATTCTGAATCAAATGGAATGGGTCTCAGAGGTGTGAGACAGCGGCAAGCTGGATTATCGGAAATATTGATCACAAGCAACATCAGATCTTTTATGGCATTCGGCAATGTCCCAAATAAGCCAACAATGTCTCAATCATGCTGCGCAAGAGAGTAATAAACCGTTGTGTGACTATTTGCAGCGTTTTAAAAGTTATTTAAGGACGTCTCTCCTGAGCTAAACGGAACTGGACGTTGAACAAATCAACACTCCTGAACAAAGTGGAAGACCTCGTCCCGAAGGTTCTTAGGTTCATTTTCATTGGCTTCTAGTTCCAACATAACTTTTTCGATTCTTCCCGCCAGTCATTACTTATATGTGAATACGAGAGTTGTTTTTGATTAATTTGTAAATATCCAAGTGCCCTGACCAATGCAAATGCTAAGCTATTAATATAGTGGGGAAAATCGCTGAACTAACGCGAGGATTAAGGGGAATTTTGGGATGCGCTACTCACTTTCAATCAATGCTCCGCTACGATCCGATCGTCACTAGGGACATGTGCAAGGTCATGGTTGACAGGCATGCCCTCATTCAGCAAAACCGAGTAACATTTCATCGACTTTCTAATTCCATCCAGTTGCATTAGCTCACCTTTCCCTGCAGTCCCTGGTTCGCAGCCTGAACTCGGAAATGGGTCACTGTGGCGGCGACTTCGTAGGAAGGGGTCAAATAATGGGGAAACGATCAACATAGCATTTAAGAATCACGCGGAGAATAAAAACAGGTGAAACTGACGATCAGTTCGATCGAGGTGTGCGGGTAGCTCCATTCCACGTAAAAACACACAACTTTCTTCAGCCTTAGGAACATTCAGCGATGTTTACTTTCCTTGGCTCTACGAAGTAGAAAGGAAAGTTATGTAATCGGCTGAAAAAAAAATTTTGAGTTTTCTTCAGATCTTTACGTTTCAGACCCCCCTGAGTCCGAAAAACACTATTTGGGAAAATGGTCTGTGTGTGTGTCTGTGAACGATTTTTAGAGATATCGACGTCCGATTACCATGGGACGCCAAAATAAGGGTTTGAACAAAATCCACCGAAGGTTAACTATAGTTATCATAGTGATCAAAACACCAAATATTTTTTTTCTCAAAAACGGCTCTAACGATTTTGATTAAATTTTTTATATTGATAGCTCTCACAAAGGCAATTGTAGCATAAAATTCCCATTCGTAGGAAAATGACGAGAGCAGCACAATAAATTACCAAAACTTTCGACGAAATCGATTTTAGCGCGGTATTTAGAGAAAACTACCGTATCAAATCAGCTGAAACTTGATGTCTAGCCTACAGGTTACCATGGGACGCAAAAATAAGGGTATGGGCAAAATCCACCGAAAGTTAACTATAGTTATCATAGTGATCAAAACAACAAATTTTTTAATCAAAAACGGCTCTAACGATTTAGATTACATTTTTTATAGTGATAGCTCTCAATAAGGCAACTATACCATAAAATTCCCAATCGGGGGAAAATGACGAGAGCAGCACAATAAATTCCAGAAATGTAAAAGCTACCGCTTTTTGCTACCGTGAAATGTTGTTTGACCAAGTTCAAATGAACTGAGTGGTAAATAATTGATTAAGTAGACAAAGCCATATGAAAAGTGAATTGACGTAGAGCTAAGGAAAGTTGTGTGTTGCAACGCGCCAGATCCTAAGGATTTTATTCAGCTGCTGCTGCTCGTGCCAGGGCTATTGTTGATCAACGTATTGGTGATTGTGAAACCAATTAGTGGTGAGTGAAACGGCGGTGGTTTGCATTCCGGATATTTTCGAGATGCTCTCAATTATCTGATGAGCGTCATGAAACTCTCATCGATACGTATTTCGCGAGATACTTAAAAGATAGAAACAGTGCTAAAATGGATTTTCTTCGGAACCGTCAACTTACATCATAGAATCTCATAGTACCACTGCGTCGTTCAGCAATGCGAGCCGTGTCCAAGTAAACATATATTTGGTGCAACGCATCACCAAACTTTCCTTGGCTTCACGTACATTCAACAATTTTAATGGCTTTAGCTACTATCCAATCTATTTTTAGTTTAATTCAATTGAACTTGGTAAAATTTAACCTGAACTTGCAGATTTATTGCACCGCAATGTGGGGCTAAAGAAAAACGTTGATCGAAGACACGACAGTAGTTGAAATTTCGGAATTTCTCGAGTTGCTCCTAATTACCCCGTGACTATTATTAAACTTCTGTCGTACAGCTAAAGCCCGACCACGATGACAATGTTTTCAGTTAGCGAAGCAGGCGGCGGAAATGGATCTACTACAGTCCTGATCGCTTTTCGGCAGTTGCGGTGATTTTATTCAGACCTGTTTTCCTATCTTCACTTGTAAGTCAGTCTATTTCCCACCACATGCACGTTACCATGAGAACTTGACAAAAAATATATGGTGCGCTGCATCACCCAACTTTCCTCGGCCCAATGTACATCCAGGCATTTTGAAGGCTTTCGCTTCGAATCTAATCCACTTTTAATTCAGTTCAATTGAACTGGGTAAAATACAACCTGAACTTGCGGCAGTCGTAAGAAGAGACGAAGAGCTACCCATTAGTCGTGGAGAAGATCCTTGATAAGCACTGCTGGTTGATAGTCAACATACTTATCGCTCAGGGAGATCACGTGGCTTCGCACTGCACGCACGAGTCGGGAAATTAAATGTCAATAGGAAGGGCCTTTGACAATACCTCCATACGCAGCACTGAAATTGCATTGACTAGAGTCAATGTCAATAGGAACGTAATAAAGCTGCTCGCCTATCTCTGCTCCCATGGAGCCTGGTAATGGACTCTCTTCTAGAGAGATTGATACGGCGGTGTTCTATGCCCAAGGATATACTGACGATGTTTCTGTACTCATTCAGGGTAGGGTGCAAAGTATGCCCTCTGACCTAAGGAAGGGCAGCTTTACAGATCGTGTGAAGGTGGTGTCTATGCAACGTATAAAGCCCTATGAGGCATCTCCATCAGAAGTCAAGAGGACAAGGAGAGAATATGTCAGGAGAGCGCATCAGACTGTCTAGAACGCTGTAGAAACGCTTTATCTCAGGACCAACAATCGAGATAAGAAGTAGCCTTCTGATACGGAAGGACTTACGGCAGATAACGGAAATCATGACGGGACACTGCAAAATAAAAAACGAATTTATGTTATGAGCATAGCTGACATCCCTCGGTGCAGGTGAAGTGGCCCAGCTATGGAAACTCCCAACCACGTCCTGGCCCAGTGCCTGAGACTGAAGAGGAAGCGATTTTTGGTCGTTGGTGCAACTTCTCCCAGGGTAGACATCAAAGAAGATTCTTGCAGGCATTACCTGGTATTCCTTTGGAAACTAGGCACGGCCCTGTGAGACATTTGGACTGGCACAATAGGACTTACCGCCGCGAAGCTCATCCCAAATAAGGGACAGTCATAGTTGTCTAATAACCACCCACTCAAGAGGTCTCATCGAGGCGTCGCCCTGCCGGCCGCACTCGCGTTCGCTCCCACCCGTTCCCTGCTTGTGGTGGTTCTAACTTCTCTGAAAGTAATTCACGAATAAAACCCCTTACTCCAATTACTCCTCGGCGGGTATCGTACTTACTTCCAGACTCACTTAGTGCGATATCGCTACTTACGTATAACATTGGCGCCCAACAACTGGTCGAACTTTCACGGTTGCTTCACTTCATTAGTTCGCGATGCCGGCCCTCAGAATCATCCAAGATCGAGTGGCAAAACCTGATTAAACCTATCCTAATGGACAACCCATCTGATGGTGAGGCTCTTCTGATAATTCAATACCCCCTTACTCAGAGAATGACAGTTCCGCAAAAAACTTTACAACTTCGACTAGAGACGTGCAGAGCGTTTCAAGAGCAAAACCTTCCTCTACATCTTCCCGCGAGTCCGCCCCCGTACGACCTCTCAAACAACGAACCCGGGGAAATCACACGGTTTCGAAAAGGACTGGCGATGACAGTACTCCACCGCCAGATCTACATCCCTGCCACATCTGCGGCAAACATCATTGGGGGAAAAAAGTGCCCACGTTCCCACAAATCCAGCCTGGATGCTCGTGGAACTTACGTGGCAAACTACCTGGAAAACCTGGTTCAAAAACTGCCACTTAACTAATATTGTCAACACAGGTATCACACGCTTCTTCGAACCATGAGCCACAGTTGTTTCCAAGAGTGCAACTGATCAGTAGTGACAACATCTTCGCACAGAACTACCTCTTGTGGAACATCTGGAGGCAGGTGTCCTCTGTGGAGGAGGGACGCTGAAAGCGTCCGCCAAAAGAAAATATCTGGTGCGTTGCAATACACAACTTTCCTTAGGTCTACGTTAATTCACTTTGTACATGGCTAATTCTATTTACTCAATTCATTTGAACTTGGTCAATAACACTTCACAGCAGCAGGAAGCGGTAGTGCTTACAGTTCCAGATTTTATTGTGCCTCTCATCCTCATTGCAGGACCATCATTGAGCAATTGTTACACAGATAATCAATGAGGATGTAAACAAAAATTTTTTGAAGAAGGATAGTAATTACTTTTGCACAGTTATTGGGTAAAAACGTTTAGAACTGGTAGTAAGCGAAACAGCGGTAGTTGAAATTCAGGAATTTCTGGAGTGAGCCCCACGTATCTCATGAGCGTTTTTAAACACTCACCCTTTAGGTATTGGATTGGACTACAACACCAAATTCTTTTTAAACGTTCTACAAGAATTCCAGCGGAGTTTATAAGGAAAAAACTGCGCTAAAAACGCTTTTCGTCGAAAATTTTGATAATTTATTGTGCTGTTCTCGTAATTTTCCCACGAATGGGAATTTTATGGTCTAATTGCCTTATTGAGACCTATCAATATAAAAAATTTATTCAAAATCGTTAGAGCCGTTTTTGAGAAAAAAATTGGTGTTTTGATCACTATGATAACTATAGTTAACTTTCGGTGGATTTTGCCCATACCCTTATTTTTGCGTCCCATGGTAACCTGTAGGCTAGACATCAAGTTTCAGCTGATTTGTTCTGGTTGTTTCCGCTAAAAACCGCGTTAAAATCGATTTCGTCGAAAGTTTTGGTAATTTATTGTGCTGCTCTCGTCATTTTCCCACAATTGAGAATTTATGGTATAGATGCCATATTGGGAGCTATCAATATAAAAAATTTAATCAAAATCGTTAAAGCCATTTTTGAGAAAGAAAATATTTGGTGTTTTGATCACTATGATAACTATAGTTAACTTTCGGTGGATATTGTTCAAACCCTTATTTTGGCGTCCCATGGTAACCTGCAGGCGAGATATCAAGTTTGAGTGGATTTAGTACGGTGGTTCTCTCTAAAAATCGTTCACAGACACACATACACACAGACCATTTTCCCAAATAGTGTTTTTCGGACTCAGGAGGGTCTGAAACGTAAAGATCTGAAGAAAACTCAAAATTTCTTTTTTCAGCCGATTACATAACTTTGCTTTCTACTTCGTAGAGCCAAGGAAAGTAAAAACTGCAGCGTTCCTGAGTACCTAAGGACAGGTACTTCATCAAGGGGGGAGTGATGTACGGGGATAAACCGAACTCTTCGATTTAGCGAAAGGCTCGTCCGGGGCATTTATGCTGGCTATGCACCTCAAATGCCTCGATTCGCTCGAAACTTCGGTATCGTCAGTCAAAACCGAGCGGTCTCATCGAAGCGTCACTCTGTCTCCCACCCAGTTTCCTGTTAGTGGAGGTAAAATTTCTTCGATAGTAATTCACGAATAAAACTCCTTGTGTGTTGTTGGATATTGTACTCACTTCCAGACTCACTTAGTGCGATATTGCTATTTACATATAACATTCATAGCTGTATCTTCTATCCAACGTAATAATATAGTTCTCTCTCCCACTCATCTCATTTGTCAGCTTTTCTTTGCCCGTTGTAAACTCCTCACGTCCCTCCCTCTTTCGCTCCCAACAATGTCATAAAACGGATTTTGAGGGCACTTAGGACTTTTCGTACGCTCTACCAATTGGTCGCTCGCATTTTCTGTTGATCTACTTTGAGAGACTCCCGAATATGAAAGAGTGAAGGAGAACAGAAAATTGATAGTGGGAGTTGGTTTAAGAGGGAAAGAGGCCACCGGAGCGGTGAGGAGGGGGTGGGTGCACCCAATAGCTTAGCAAATTAGTTTTGAAGTACAAACGCTATACATTAACGACAGACGAAGCTCATCTACCTCTACCGTGGCCTGATTATTCCCTTTTACAAGAAAAGTAGCACAAATTGGAAAAGTGACTCTTGAAAGTCAAGACCCAGAAATCCGGGTTTAGCTCTAGCTCAGCTTCCAATACGAGGAAATTAAAAACCCAGGTCCCGGGAAAACTTCAGTCAATAGCAGAAAGAAAGAATAAACGCCTTTCTTCTTTTTTATTTGCTTAACACGTTGAATCTGTTTCCTGGAGCACATCAAATGATTGGAACTCCTTTCATGTCGCGTAACTCGTTAAGGTAGCATTACCGCTGTCACGAGTCGTTCGAAGAGCCATCGTCTTTTTTTTTTCAAAGCGTTAAAATATTAAATCCGTGAAATCCAGTTTGTCGGGAGGGAAAAAACTGGTTTTTGCAGAAACTCAATAATATCTTCGTTCCCTTCAATCCGTTTCCCGTTGATCGACTTTCCCGATGCAACTTTCAATAGGCGTAGGCAGTCGGAATGAAAAAGAGAATTCGTCAAATTAAATTCCGTGCCGTTACCTGCGGCTCAATCCGAAGTTACTCGGTTGAAACGAGTGAAACTCGAGCGAGGTATGGTAAAAGGGCGAATGGTGAGTGTAGGGGGGGGGGGGAAGGCTGACCACGTGAACATTGAATACGATGCTGGAGAAATTATCGCAGCCCAACGATTCTGTATGGAGAGAAATCTGAAGGTTAGAGCCAGTTTATTGATGTTTTATTGCTACGGTTATATCGAACTACTGATGAAATGAGGAGACGCGACACTGTTCAATGAATTAGGAGCGACGATACTGAATATTCACAATCATCTTATTCACTCGCTCAGATCGCTTCCTGGCGCAAGAGAGAAATTGAGTGACAGGGCGAAGTATAACGCGTACATGTAGAGTAGAACAAAATGTACAGCAATGCATCGGTTTTGAAGCACAATACATGATGCGCAATTAGAATAGGGGAACTACGAATAAATTCAATAGCACAAGCTGATGACTGTTGGCTCGGTGGGCTGTCATTGCCTGAACTCAAAGCGAATTTTGCAGTAAAACAAACTGAGCCGAGAGTCCCTCACAGGAGACAGAATACGACCACAAACGAAGCAAGTATTTGCAGTCTTTCCATCGTGTAGTCGACAGTATGGACGACCGAGGGGCAAGAGACAAACTAGGGCTCAGCGTTATCTTCAGTGAATTGAAGCCCCAGCAATGAGTAGTCATAGTGAGATCCTTGCAGACGGCGATTTTGCCAGCCCCAACTTTTCTTGTACTGAAAAGGGGTCTGGTTGGGTCACACTAGCTTCAAGAGCTCTAGGTCACTGGTCACCTAAGCCTAGAAGCTGGCCTAAGTAGCTAGAAGTCCATTTCACTGGAAAAAGGGTTGTTAGAGGGGGGAGGGGTGCATTTGATGACTGCCCGTGCGGTGAGGGATGCATCGAGGACGCCCCTCCTCAATAACAATTCGCAGTATGACCATGTTCGCCCAAGTTTAGGCTGAGGAAACGGTGGTGGTTGGAACTCCGAAATGTCTGGGGCTGCTCCTAATTATTTTATGAGCGTTGTTCATCACTCACCATGCAAGCAGTTTATTCGAGTAACTCGCTTCTTTTTACTTTCCTTGGCTCTACGAAGCAGAAAGGAAAGTTATGTAATCGGATGAAAAAAAAATTTGAGTTTTCTTCAAATCTTCACGTTTCAGACCCTCCTGAGTCCGAAAAACACTATTTGGGAAAATGGTCTGTGTGTGAACAATTTTTAGAGAAAACCACCGTACCAAATCCACTCAAACTTGATATCTCGCCCGCAGGTCACCATGGGACGCCAAAATAAGGGTATGAACAAAATCCACCGAAATTTAACTATAGTTATCATAGTGATCAAAACACCAAATTTTTTTTTTCTCAAAAACGGCTTTAACGATTTTGATTACATTTTTTATATTGGTAGCTTCCAATATGCCAACTATACCATGAAATTCTCATTCGTGGGAAAATGACGAGAGCAGCACAATAAATTACCAAAACTTTGGACGAAATCGATTTTAGCGCGGTTTTTAGAGAAAACAACCGTACCAAATCAGCGGAAACTTGATGTCTAGCCTACAGGTTACCATGGGACGCCAAAATAAGGTTATGAGCAAAATCCACCGATATTTAACTATAGTTATCATTCAGTCATCATCACTGTAGTCTAATCTAATACCTAAAGGGTGAGTGTTTAAAAACGCTCATGATATACATGGGGCTCACTCCAGAAATACCTGAATTTCCACTACCGCTGTTTCGCTTACTACCAGTTCCAACAGTTATTAGCCAATAACTCTGCAAAAGTAATTACTATCCTTCTTAAAAAAATATGAGTTAACAGCCTCATCAATTATCTGTGTACCAATTGCTCAATAAAGGTCCTGTAATGAGTACGAGCAGCATAATAAAATCTGGAACTGTAAGCGCTACCGCTTCCTGCTGCTGTGTTTTCCTCAAAAACAAATATAACGATTTTGATTAAATTTTTTATATTGATAGCTCTCAATAAGGCAATTAATTATACCACAAAATTCCCATTCGTGGGAAAATGACGAGAGCAGCACACTAAATTATCAACATTTTCGACGTAATCGATTTTAGAGTGGTTTTTAGAGAAAACGATCGAACGTAAAGCGTTGTTTGACCAAGTTCAAATTAACTGAGTGATAAATGAATTGAGTAAGTAGAAAAAAAGCCATGTACATGAGTGGATTGACGTAGAGCTAAGGAAAGTTGTGTGTTGCAACGCTCCAGATATTTTTACTTTCCTTGGCTCTACGTTTTTAATGATCCTAATGCATCCCAAACCTTTTAATCATCCTAAAAAATAGGAAGTTAGTCGAATAAACTGCCTTCACTGAGGAGCATGTGGGAGGCATTTCCATCCACTCCCCATCAAACATGCAGCATTTGACAAATTGAAGCGGGCATTGAATGCCCCAATGCCCGAAAGCAGCTGGGTGGTGAGGAACCCCATGGATAGGTGATTCTGCACTGAGGGCAAAGGTGTATGGAGGTAGTACGCTGCGTGGCCAGTGGCAACTATCCATTCATGGGCCCACTTGAGTCTGAGTTCTGTCGTAGTGATCTAAAGGAGTTATTGGATTCCCTCATATCCCATTAGTGACCACTTATTAAAGCGCGATTGCACCACTGCCAGGTCGAATGGAGGAGTGCCAGCAAAGACCTGCAGGGCCAAGTGGGAGGTTGTGTGATATGCCAGCAAGACTAATAACAGGATGTTCCTGTACAGTGTGTGAGTGTGTGTGTGCTCGCTGGAGGGAACAACCCACCATGTTGACACAGGGCACTGCTTACAGGGCGAGAAAACGGTCTGGTAGTAATGCTACTTAGTGTGAGGCGACGCCCTAAGGTTAGGTCATTAGGTCTTTATCTGAGGGTTGGTAATAAGTCGAAAACTGATATCCAATCAGCTGATATAACATCACGACGCGTCAATCCTTAAAAAAGATTTGAAGAAAACTCAATTAATTATTCTTTCAACTTCGTCTGACACATTATGCTAAATGTGGTGTACTTTAGGCGAAGTGAGAGGAAGTGAAAAAGTGATCGCCCAGGACAACTTCTGACACTGATTTCCTTGTGACGCATGGACTCTACTGATGAAGCATCTATGGTATTGTTAGTGGAGCTTCATAGTTTATGCTGTTAAGCTTGCGCACCAGTAACAGTCACATTACTGGCATCAGCGTCCAAGTAATCCTACTCCCAATGGCATTGTTGAACAATTCAGTGTGGCAATTAGTCCACTGAGCGCCCTACTGTCATCATCAGTTTGCCCTAAAGAACTCCCAGAGACTGTGCTCACGTCGCAGTCTCACTCCTTTCTGCTCCAGTTGGGCGTAGAACTTGTGTTGTCCTTCTTATTCTCCTACTCTGTTTAACAAATACCTTTTCAAGACACCCCACAGACCCACATGGCTTCGAGCCCAGGAGGTTGCACGGTCCTCCAGGACCTAGTATTCGCCAATGACGAAACCGGCATTTACAATTTTTCATGCTGTAACCACAAAATAAACGGCACCAATGAAACTGAGCCTCATTTCTCTGGATTCCCATCTAATTCACACATGCCTTACAAACTTGTCAAAGGAAACCTGCAGCTTGCAAGGAGGACAACATTATCTGCACTCACCTGCACACTTGGGGTGAGATCAAGCCTTAATTCTTGAGGCACGCAGTATCAATCACAAGATTAAAGTGTATAGGTGGCCACGTCACTAGTACAGAGAGCTCATATAATCGATGAGTCAGGAGCCCCCACACCTTAGAGACAACCGGCCAAGGCTTAGTCGCTTACAGTGTCGCCAGCCTTAGCAACATCCAGGGCAACCATATGTACTTGCTTATTTTCCTTCCGGGCCAGGGATCACCACTGTCTGCAGAAGCGTGATATTCTCGGCAGTACTGTCCACTAGCTGAAATGCTCTCTGGATGCTCCCAATGACACCAGCCACACACACAGACCACTGTCCTGTCTTTCCAGAAGTCCTCGAAACGTTAGGATCTGAAGAAGACCCATCTTTCTTTACTAGATTGAGGGAAATTACTAATCACGTGATTGCAAAGATGTGGCTTTGATAGCTAGATGGGATGAAGTGAAGGAATTCAATTTGCATGGTGTTGTAATCTACGATGGGAGAGTGTGGCTGTGAGAGGTGGTGTCACTCAGTGATAAAGAGGAACACGAGACCACAATGGCAAAGTACTGTGTAATTTTATGGAAAAACACCTCATTGATTTTTACTCAACTCTCAGGATGTCTTCATCTTCTCAATACCTAAATATTGTCCTCCACACATGTTCCTCTGGGAGTCCGTTCAAAGGAGATAACCACCATACCAGAATCTCTTCTGGCAACCTGCATTTTGTAATCCGCAACTATACGTTGCACGATGGCACTCTGAACAATTTGCCGAGTCGACGTTCGTTTTTTTCTAATTTTTTCAAAAACGTTTTCACTGATGTCGATCAAACTGACCAGAAGCTTCCAGCCGACTCAACGAAAAGCCTCACCAAGTCTGGCACCCAGTACTCTTCGCAAAGATCAAGACTCACGTCGTGTCTATAGAATTGAACGTATTCAGTCGCACTGAAGAACTACGTATCGTCTACTGCTCTGCAAGCCACTAAGTGGAGTCCACTGCTGTTCCTGATACGTACTTCTGATTTCCCCTAACCAGGCTCGAGCTCTGTATCAGAAAAATACAATTCGTGGATGATCCGGCGTTCTTGAGCAAAGGCACTCCCCATTCGACCTGGAATGTCCTGTAACTAGCTCTACAACAGATGGATGGCTGGTGCCAATGGTGGAGAATCCTGCAAAATCCAAAGTGGTGAGGTTCATCTTGGAATGGAACGTAGAGGATGTTGATATTACCATTAGCGACAAGTAAACTCATTTTGAACCGTGCGATGTCACATTCAAAACTTATGGAAGAAGAATCTAGTCAAAAGCACCAGAATTGCGCCACTGCAGTCTCTACACTCGGAAAGAGTCATAACCAACTATTATTCGGCCCATATAAACGTATGTGTGTGGGCTTTAGGGATAACCATCAAACAGATCTGTTTCATTGTCAAAATGACTGTTACTGAACCCTCATCAGTTATATCTGTCCCAAGTCATTGAGGCTGCAGTTTTACCAGCTGGGGAGAGCACGGACACTCACGAAGCATCCACTGAACTCAGACCTATGGAGATAAGGCAGGTTGTCATTTAGCCAGTCACTACAGAACAGAAACTTGCTGCCATTGACGAATGTGCGTTAGAGAAATACCAAGCGAGATGGGATGCCTCGTCAAAGGGACATGACACGTTCAAGTTCATCTGTGAACGTCTTCGAAGAAAATGGATGGTGGGGATGCAGACTGCTGGACGACTCAGTTCCCCACAGAGCATTTTGACTTAAATGTTCCACTTCTTTTCTCTCAAATACTCTCGATCATGCACGTCTTGTGTTTTCAGTGCGGAGGAAACAAGAAACCACATGCTGCTCCACTTTAGATTCTACAACAGTGAGCGACGGTTGTTGGGAGAGCAAACGAACTAAGCAGCATTGACTGCTACAAAGCAAGCCTATAACCATTTTGCAGAGTTTGCGAAGAAGGTGATGGCTAAGAAACGTGGGCAAAGTAGGTATGTGGCTTTGCAACTCGTAAATAGTTAGATCAGGTGAGAAACCAGATTAAGAACTCCTCCCAGATGGTACAGGATTCCCCCTGCCGCACCTCCGCTGATCTGAGTTCGGTGGATGCTGCGTGGGTCGGCCTATTGCATATTAGCGAAACCGCAACTTCCATGACTGATATAAACCTCGTCGAGGGTTTAGGAACAGTCATTTAATAAGGAAAGAGACTCTCATTTAGGCGGTCTCCCGGTGGAGAGCTCTTGCGCATGTGTTCCCACTCCAACGTATGACCCTGGAGGATCTATACCATCTGGGAGTTCTTAATCTGGTTCCCCACTCGATCTCACTGTTTACTCAAAGGGACAACTGTGGCCACATTTTCGGCAAAATGGTTACAAGCTTGCTTCGTAGTAGTCTAACCCGGAAGGTTCGGCTGCTCTTCTAACAACCGCCCCTCACTGCTGTAGGAACGGTTTCTTGTTTCCTCAGCACTGGAGGTGCAAGAAATGGTGGATGTAGAGTCCTCGAATGAAAAGAAGTGGATGCCCCGTAAGGAACTGGCTCGTACAGTGGTCTGGCTTAACCCTCTTTCTCCCAAGATGTTTACGGATGTTGGCATCAGACACACAACTAGGAAAAATTCAAAAATCCTACAATGGAGGTTACAATCCTACCAGGGTGTTTCTCTCTGGTGACTGACTGTCTGGAGCTGAGCATACCCGCTACTTTGAGGTTGACGATGTAACTCAGTGAGCAAAGGGGTCATCCTTCAGCAGGTGGGCTGGTAGGTCTCCTGGCTATCCCAACTAAGAATGCAGCGTTACTGAGGAAGCACGTACTTTACGATTGTCCAGTCCTGGAGGGGTGTTCCACAGGGTAGCAGTTGACCTGTGCCCTTCCACACTATAATTACCAGTTAGCGGATTGTAGTTTTAAATACCGTTGAATTTAGTTTACTGTGGTCAGGTCTATAGTAAGCCTCAAAATGTACAGATCTGAAGAAAACCCACCTTTTGGTTTATTATTCATTCTGAATAATAACCCTATGTTTTCGGTCACGAAAAATTTTTTACAACCCCCCCCCCCTCAAAATTTGATACTTTACGTTTCAAGATATGGAGATTCCAAATTTGCAATGTCTGTCCGCCGTCTGCCGTCCCCCGTCCAGGCCGTTTTGTGCCTTTAACGTGGTCCAAAAAATGCGTTCTTTTGCCCAAAAATCTAATTTGGTATCTAGTTGTGCCTGCCATCTTGGCAATCCGATCGGACGAAGCCCATGATTGTCATGGGCAAAAAACGGTTAAAAAAATTAATGAAACGCAGTACAACGCCGGAACTACAGCGGAAGTCAATGTTTCGCCTGGACTGGCAACGCCGCTCTCTCGCCTCCCCTTTCGACTCGACTCGCAACGTTTACGGGCGCCGGTTTTTTTTTTTTTGCTTCCTCTAGGAAGCGCTCGTGTTTCGTATATAACCTTTGGCACTACGATTTGTCTCTTTATCGTCCGATTGCCTCGTTCTCGTCTTCACCTCCACGAATGACTGTTTCGCTCCGTCTCAACTATTTCCGTTAGCAAAATATCTGTTACCTTCGATTGAACTTTTCATTATTCGCTTATTTTTCTAGATACTTTCGTTTTTTACTTTCCGCTACCCGAAGGGAAGGAAAGTATAGTAATCGGCCCAAAAAAAAAATTTGGGTTGGAGAGTGAAACGGGAGCTTCCCCCGCTTTGGGCTGAACTCCGTGCGGATCTCACCACAGAACAGAAACTTGCCGCCATCGACGAATGGGCTCTAGAGAAATGGCAAGCGAGATGGGAATCCTCGTCAAAAGGGCGTGATACGTATGAGTTCTTCCCCAACATCCGTGAACGTCTTTCAAGAAAATGGGTTGAGCCAGACCACTGGACGAGTCAGTTCCTCACGGACATGGTGACTTCAATGCGCGGCTCCACTTCTTTCCTGAAAGACTCTCCATTATGCACGTCTTGTGCCTCCAGTGCGGAGGAAACAAGAAACCATGTGCTGCTCCACTGTAGTTTCTACAACAGTGAGCGACGGTTGTTGGTAGGGCAAACGAACTTAGCAGCATTGACTGCTACAAAGGAAGCCTATGACCATTTTGCAAAGTTCGCAAAGAAGGTGATGGCTAAGAAACGTGGTTATAGTTGATCTGTCCTTTGAAACTTGCCACCCAAGTAAAAAGTAAGATCAGGTAGGAAACCAGATTATGAAATACTCCCAGATGGCAGGATTCCTCAGGTGGTCAACCTCCTTGCTGTAACACACGGGCAACAGCTCTCTCACGGTGAGACTGGCTAAGACCAAATACCTGCCGTACCTCCACAGGTCTGAGTTCGGTGGATGCTGCAGGGGCCGGCCTCTTGCATATTAGCGAAACCGCAACTTCTATGACTGATATAATCCTCGTCGAGGGTTTAGGTACAGTCACCAAATAAAGAAACAGACCTGTCTGTAGTTCGATTTGCAGGAGAACGGCTGATCCGATTGAGCTGGTTCTTTTTTGTTTTGTTCGTTATTTTTTGTAGACACCAAAATAAGGTTATGGACGATTTCGGCCGGTGGGAAGGGGGGGGGGACGAAAATGTACCAAAAACTCGGGTTTTTCGCATTTTTCTCGAAAACGGCTCTAACGATTTTGATTAAACTTTCAAATTATCTTCTACTGATCAATATCTAACGTTTCTCCTCCATACATATCTCCATGAAAATACGGTGAACGGAGATATTGGCCCCTGAAGCAATAATAGGTTTTTTACGCTTTTTGGCAAAACGGCTTCAGCGATTTCCACCAAACTCACAGGATGTTTTCAAATAGTTCATACCTACATATTGTTCTCAATAAATGTTCCTGTGACGGTCCATTGAACAGAGATAAAAATTAAAATGTGTCAAAAATAACGTTCTTTCGATCATTTCCGTAAATTCCAGGGTAACTTTTTCACCAGATGTGATAAATCCTAATGGAGTGTCTTTCAGTCACCCATACCAACATTTCGTTCTCCATAATTATTTCTGTATATATATGTTGAACGGAGATATAAGCCAAGTTAACTCAGAAAAGGAGATTTGTCGAATATTAATTTATCGGTATTCCGATTTTCTCAAAAACGGCTCTAACGATTTCGATCAAACTTTCGGAGTACTCTCAGCTAACTACTCCCTACATTTTGTTCTCCATAAATGTTCCTGTAAAAATGCGTTGAACGAAGATATAGCGCCCGCCTATGTAGGTGGTGTTCGAACATAAAGGGGTGGCGGAAAGTCGTGTGTTGCTACGCACCAGATATTTTGTTTATTTTAATACTACGATTCAGTTCTTTTCGACCTTTTTTTGGGTTTCATTTTGATATTTTTCGACGCTGAATCGAACGGGATGGGTCTCGGAGCATTAATGCTAGGTCAAGCTATTTATCCGAATAATAAACCGTTGTGTAATAATTTTCAGGGTTTTTATTTTCTGCGACCTGAAGAGTGAGGAAAAGAGTTTACTCGCGTCAAAAAAAAGTATTTAGCACGTAGCAACACATAACATTCCGCAACCCCCGTAAATTCGACAACCAGCCACATGTACGGACGCTGTATATTCGCTCAACGCATTTCTACAGGAACGCCTATAGGTAAATGTTTTTGGGCACGACCGCAAAGCTATCTTTAGCCCCAGGTACGATACTCATGATGACTTCACGTTTTAAGGAGAATGTAGTAGCAATTAAAATGTCCAGAATTCATTGAGGTGCTCCAACTTTTTCAACCGCCGTTACCGACTAATCCGGTACGGCAACGGGGGATCCTGGAATCGTCAGGTAAATACTATGAGAAACGGACCGGAATTTCGTGACTTATGAACGTCATTAAACTCTCAAGGTACATATAGATAGTTTATTGAACTACAACGCTAATTTTTCTCAGATTGCTAATAACAATGGAACTAAATTTGAAAGGAAAAAACTTCGAAATTTTCGATAATTATAGCGCTGTTCTCGTCATTTCCACGGAAATGAGCATTTTCGGGTAGTGTCGAGTTTGTTGAAACTGTTTATACAATAAGTTATCGAAAATCGTAGAAGCCGTTTTGGGGAGGAAACAACGCGTGTTATATCACTACGACCACTATATTTAGTTTGGCGTTGATTTTGCTCATTTTAGTCGTTTTCTATCAATCGCATTTTCAAGCACAGACAATTTACCGTAATGACGCGAAAAGCCCTTGAAACGTGAATATTTGAAGGGAACTCTTTTTACTTTCGGGCACCCAAAACGTGAGGAACGTATTGCAAACGTCTTTACGTTTCGAGGCCTCCAGAATCGAAAAATATCTGGTGCGTAGCAACACACAACTTTCCGCCACACCCGTAAGTTCGAACACCAGCTGCATATGCGGGTGATATACCTTCGTTCAACGCATTCCCACAGAAACACTATTTAGCCGAGACTACTCCGTGAGTTAAATAATTATGGGGAACGAAATGTTGGTATGGGTGACTAAACCACTCTACGCTCGACACTCCATTAGAATTTATCACATCTGGTGAAGAAATTACCCTGGAATTTACGGAACGTTATTTTCGAAACATGTTGATTTTTATCTCTGTTCAATGGACCGTCACAGGAACATTTATTGAGAACAATATGTAGGTATTAACTATTCAAAAACATCCTGTGAGTTTGGTGAAAATCGCTGAAGCCGTTTTGCCGAAAAGCGTAAGAAACCTATTTTTGGTTCATAGGCCTATATCTCCGTTCACCGTATTTTCATGGAGATATGTATTGAGAAGAAAAGTTAGGTATTGATTAGGAGAAGATAATTTGAAAGTTTAATCAAAATCGTTAGAGCCGTTGTCGAGAAAAATGCGAAAAACCCTAGTTTTTGGTACATTTTCGTCCCCCACCCCATCGGCCGAAATCGTCCATAACCTTATTTTGGTGTCTACAAAAAATAACGAACAAAACAAAAAAAGAACCAGCTCAATCGGATCAGCCGTTCTCCCGCAAATCGAACTACAGACACACACACACACACACACACACACACACGGACCACGCGCCGAAATTTGGCTTTTTAGACTCAGTAGGGTCTGAAACGTAAAGATCTGAAGAAAACCCAAATTTTTCTTTTTGGGCCGATTACTATACTTTCCTTCCCTTCGGGTAGCGGAAAGTAAAAATTTGAAACAAGGGACTGTTTTAGTATAATTTAGAAATAGAATCTTAACTGCAATATGAATTTATTTTCAAAAATGACCTCAGTAGTGGAGTGTAGAGCGCTAGGAAGGTACCGCAGTGAATGGGTTAAGCACATCGTAGCAGTTCTAATTGACATCAGAGAAGCGTTTGACAACATATTGTCGATGTATCTTCACGTGTCCTCAACGAACATAAGATCGAGGAATTCCTCCCACAACGAATACTTGTCGTCAGAAGTTACCCGTCAGAGGTAACGTTGGCTTTGGTATCCGTGGACTGACGATTCACCAAGCCCTTTCAAACTGTCGCCCAATGGAGCGATCACTTCAAATTGCAGGCGGCTTAGGATCTGGTGCGTTGCAACACACAACTTTCCTTAGCTCTACAACAATTCACTTGGGTACATGGCTAATTCTATTTAATCGATTCATTTATCACTCAGTTCCTTTGAACTTGGTCAAACAACACGTCACAGCAGCAGGAAGCGGTAGCGCCTACAGTTCTGGAATTTATTGTGCTGCTCGTACTCAGTGCAGGACCATTATTGAGCAATTGGTACACAGAAAATTAATGAGGCTGTAAACACGGATTTTTTGAAGGAGGATAGTAATCACATTTGCAGAGTTATTGGGTAATAACTGCTAGAACTGGTAGTAAGCGAAATGGTGGTATAATGTAAGGTCGGTGCGGCGAGATAGTGGAAATCCATCTTATAAATACGAGTTAAGACGAAGTAGTCTATTTCCACGGGTCGCAACATCTCATAAATTTGCGGCATTTTATAGTATGATTAATAGGGCACTATCAGTCCCAATGAATCAAGTAGCTTTTCAAAAAGAAAAAGAAATAATTTACTCTATAGCGGTGAGTAATGGTTATCCTAGAGCTACAATAAATAGAATTTGGTGAAAGATTAGCAGGAAGAAATCCCAGTTAGCAGTCACAAATTTGGAAAGGGAAGATAGGGAACCAGATAATAGGAAATGGGTTAGCTTACCCTTTTATGGAAATATAACCCAGAAAGTAGGCCGTTTATTAGAACATAGGGGCTTCAGAGTTGGTTTTTATTCACAAAATTCCACAAAGAAAATATTAGGGAGTGAAAAAGATAAGATTCCTTTAGAGGACAAAGGGGGTGTATATATATTAAAATGTGACTGCGGAATCAAGTATGTAGGACAAACCGGTAGGAAATTTAAAATTAGAATGAAGGAACACAGTGATGATCGTAGGTTAGGAAGGGGTAGGGAAGCTTTTGAAAAGCATTTGTCAGAAGAAAACCATAGAACCAGTTATGAGATAGGTAGTAATAATCCAGCCATTGGGATAGCTCATGTTTGCCACAAAGGTCCAAAATTGGATGCTTTAGAATCTTTGGAAATTCAAAAAATTCAAAATTTAGGAATATCAGTCAACGACCTGGATGTAATTAGGCGCTCCCCTCTAATGGATATTTTCTTGTGAATTCCCATCTCCTTCCACCTTTTTTGCCTTTCACATTCCCTTTCATGCCACCTTTCTAATGCCAGGCCCATCAGAAGGCACCTTTCACTTTTGTATAAAAGAAACTTCTCACAACTTCCTCAGTCTGTATTGTACTGATGATGGTCTAGTAAACCGCAACGCGTCTACAAGTTATCATTGTCTTTTATTTTACCCGTGGAAATAGACTACTTCGTCTTAACTCGTCTTTTATGAAATGGTGGTAGTTGAAACTCAGGAATTTCAGGAGTGAGCCCCATGTACCTCATGACCGTTTTTAAACACTCACCCTATAGGTATTGGATTGGACTACAATACCAATTTTTTTAAACATTCTACTAACATTCCAGCGGTGTTTACAAGGAAATAACTGCGCTAAAAACGCTTATCGTCTAAAAGTTTGATTATTTATTGTGCTGCTCTCATCATTTTCCCACGAATGGGAATTTTATGGTGTGATTGCCATATTGGGAGCTATCAACATAAAAAATTTAATCAAAATCGTTAGAGCCGTTTTTGAGAAAAAAATTTGGTATTTTGATCACTATGATGACTATAGTTAACTTTCGGTGGATTTGGCCCATACCCTCATTATTGCGTCCCACGGTAACCTGTAGGCTAGACATCAAGTTTCAGCTGATTTGGTACGGTTGTTTTCTCAAAAAACCGCGCTAAAATCGATTTCGTCGAAAGTTTTGGTAATTTATTGTGCTGCTCTCGTCATTTTCCCGTATATGGGAATTTTATGGTATAATTGACATATTAGGACCTATCAATATTAAAAATTTAATCAAAATCGTTAGAGCCGTTTTTGAGAAAAAAAATATTTTGTGTTTTGATCACTATGATAACTATAGTTAAATTTCGATGGATTTTGTTCATACCCTTATTTTGGCGTGCCATGGTAACCTGCGGGCGAGATATCAAGTTTGAGTGGATTTGGTACGATGGTTCTCTCTAAAAACCGTTCACATACACACAGACCATTTTCCCAAATAGTGTTTTTCGGACTCAGGGGGGTCTGAAACGTAAAGATCTGAAGAAAACTCTTTTTTTTCAGCCGATTACATAACTTTCCTTTCTACTTCGTAGAGCCAAGGAAAGTAAAAATATTATTTGGACTGCTCCATACTGGATAGCTCTCAGTATGGCAATTATACCATAAAATTCCCATTTATGGGAAAATGACGAGAGCAGCACAATAAATTACCAAAACTTTCGACGAAATCGATTTTAGCGCGGTTTTTAGAGGAAAAAACCGTACCAAATCAGCTGTAAAATGATGTCTAGCCTACAGGTTACCATGAGACGCCAAAATAAGGGTATGGGCAAAATCCACCGAAAGTTAACTATAGTTATCATAGTGATCAAAACACCAAATTTTTTTTTCTCAAAAACGGCTCTAACGATTTTGATTAAATTTCTTATATAGATAGCTCTCAATAAGACAATTATACCATGAAATGTCCATTCGTGGGAAAATGACGAGAGCAACACAATAAATTATCAAAATTTTCGACGTAAAGCGTTTTTACCGCAGTTTTTTCCTTATAAACTCCGCTGGAATTTTTGTAGAATGTTAAAAAAAATGGTATTGTAGTCCAATCTAATACCTAAAGGGCGAGTGTTTAAAAACGCTCATGAGGTACATGGGAGTCACTCCAGAAATTCAAGAATTTCAACTACTGCCGTTTCGCTTACTACCAGTTCTAAAAGTGTTTACCCAATAACTCCGCAAAAGTAATTACTGTCCTTCTTCAAAAAATCTTGTTTACAGCCCCATTAATTCTCTGTGTACCAATTGCTCAATAATGGTCCTGAAATGAGTACGAGCAGCACAATAAAATCTGGAACTGTAAGCGCTACCGCTTCCTGCTGCCGTAAAGCGTTGTTTGACCAAGATTCAAATTAACTGAGTGATAAATGAATTGATTAAATAGAATTAGCCATGTACAAAGTGAATTGTTGTAGAGCTAAGGAAAGTTGTGTGTTGCAACGCACCAGATATTTTTGAACATTTTCGTAATTTCCTGGGAAACTGCTTCACTATTTGTCTTCCCCCAATCTATTCCCACATTTTGTTAGTCGTAACAGTTTCTGTAACTATCTGTTGAACGGATAAATAAGCCATGATGTCACGGAGAATGAGAATTATCGAACAGTTTTTCCAATTTCCTCAAAAACGGTTCTAACGATTTCGATACAACGTACGGAGTGTTCTCACGTAACTAGCACCTACGTGTTGTTTTCCATAAATGTTTGCGAAAAACGGCTTGAACGAAGGTACATCGCCCGTATATAAAGCGCGGTCGTCGAATTTACGAGGGTTGCGGAAAGTTGCGAGATGCGTTAGTTCTCCGGATCAAGTAACATTCCTTCCCACGCCGTAGGGGCTGGGGAAAGTAAAGACGAACTACGAACTCGAAGAAATTGCCCCAATTCGCGCAAAAGTCGGGGAAATGGCGTGATTTCTTATAATTTACGGATTGCGTTTAATTTGTCGTTAATAAATTAAAACGCGATTGTCGTTCGAATTGAAGTTTGAAAGCGCTTTTCTGACGAGTGCAAATCACGATGATACCAAGTCGGGTTTTAGTCGCTACTTTACATTCGGACGTTAAGCGTCGATTCTCTCGACGCCGTTTCGACGCGAACGAACGAGGGAGAAATTCCGTGTTCGTGACGTCTCTGTCGGTTTCGTGAATGAATAAACCGCTGGCGCGATGACGAGCTAAAACGCCTTTTAGAACGACAGTTTTGGGCGGCTGCCTGTTGCCAACTCTCGACAGATTTTCGCACGAACGCTCGATTTTCGCGCGAAACGGAGTCGACGACCGACGTCATCGAGTGAGTCAGAGAGCTCTCCACAGTTCCGGAGAATAAGCGAGAAGCGACGTCGACGAGAGAGAGGTTCGAAATCGATTTCCCGCTTTGTTTATCGCAACAGGTACCGAAGAGATGGAAAACGTCGTAAAACGACAAATAAATAAAACGGGAAGAAAAATGAGAGGGAATTGGTCGGGGGTGGGGGTGTGGGGAGTTATGAGAAGTTCGAAATAGGAGGATGAAGAGAAGAAAATAAGGAAGAAGCTTTAGAAGTAAAATGGTGACAGGATGAGACATTGATGGGGGGAGGGGGGAAGAGGCTCCCTCTCAAATGACGACAATAAGGGTAATGTGTCACTCACCCAAAAATCCGTAGCGTCTTTGTCCCTTTGCAAAAGATCCTGAAAAGGGATGCTGCAATTGGCGACGAAGTCGTCCGGAGGGATTGCAGCATCGTGGAACACAGTGAGCCCGAGATTATCCGCGTTTTGCACGTCGTGCACGAAAGATTCGTTCCACACGGGGTCAAAAGTTTTCGGTTTCGTCGACGATCGGTACAAATGACTTTCGTCGACGTCGATCGAAACGTAAGGGTCGATCGGTTGATCTTCGAATTTGCCGAAAGTCATCATGTTGTGCCGCTTTTGAAAATCCGTGGGCCTCAAGCCGCAAGCTTCGCATATTTTCACGCGCACGGTCCCACTGAACATTTGTGCTGAGTGCGCGCGGAAGGGAAGGAGTCCGGACTAATCACTTGAGGAACGGCATAGGGGCTTCAGACGCCTGATATCCAGTGGGATTCATAACGAGCGCCCATGGAAAAGTGGGTTTCACGTGACGGCACGTCAACAGTGTGTGCGTGTCGACAGTCGCGATTCGACAACCGCACGCTCTTCAAGTCGCACGAGTCGAGGGAAAAGAAATGGGAGAAATGGAAACGCGCGACGGGGGACGAGCGTCGGTTATCGAGACTGCGACTACGCGGAGACTACACCGACGGAAAACTCGTTAATAACTGTGATAAGTTGGTGGCGAGGAGAATCAAGGACCTTTGGGTGACGGATCGATAAATTTCTTACTCTGCTCGAGCTGATTCGTCCCGAGACGTCAGCTGACTTCCCACTCTCTTCCCATTCATGAGCTCCGAGCTCCTCCAGCCGCACCGACGAGCGACCAACTTAACAGGATTCCGCCTCCTCCTTTTTCCCTGAAGCCGCCTCGTCCTCGTTTCCCCTTTTCGCCGCCACCGCCGCCAGCGCTCTCTCATTTTATTAATTTCTCCCAAAGACGAAACAGTTCCTTAAAGGGACATGGCGACTTCAACGAACCTCTTCTTTTCTCTCAAACACTCCAATTTCAGCACGTGTTGCTTCTCCAGCTCAGACACATCCTGCATCACTGCAGTGTAAGTTATCCCTAGAACCCACAACAAGGAGACAATTCCGGCACCGGGGCGTGCCACCCATTCAGGTCCTTAGGCTGCTCAAGGTGCATCCAAATAAATGGGTACCACGGGGGCTTCAGCCCGCAGCCAGCAGCGTGGCGCTGTCGGTCGTGAAGCCATGGGATTGGCCTCGTGGGGACCGTGGTTTCGTTGGAAATCCCCCCTAGAGAGATGATAGGTGCTGGCTGGAGAGGGGTAAAGGCCGTGAGGCTAGGCACCCTCTCCAACGCCACGGGTAACACCCCAAGCACAGCTTACCATGTAGTGTAAGTTATCCCTAGAACCCCCACAGAGATAAAGCGCATGCGCCGGTGGAACGCCTTTTGCATATTCCAGCAGCGGGACCAGCTACCCATTCAGATACACACAAATAGAATGTGTACCATGGGAGCCACTTAGGGCACGAAGCCCTGGCTTTGGCTTCGTGGGGGCTGTGGTTTCACTGGAAATCCCTTAGAGAACTGGTTAGGTGCTGGCAGGAGAGGAGTTAACACATTCAGCGCGGCCGTGACCGATAGGTCACGTACCTTCCCATTCATCCTGACTGCCGTGTTCTCAGAGACACGCGCTGGCCAGGCACTTACGGGGTTTTCCCAAATTAGTAGAGGAGGACTCAAGCCACTCGAGGGTCCGTAACACGTAAAAGTGACTTCAGTAATGTCTCAGTTGCTTGAGGAATTTTTCCGTTTGTACGTAGCCCTCTCCAGACCAGTTTGACGGACGCATTTTTGATCCCTCAATGATTTACGTTGAAGGACGATTGTTGTCGGTAAGATTCATTTTATTTTATTGTTACTGTCTCCGTGAAGTTTAAAATTAATTATGGTATTGATATCTTCACTTCTATTCTGAAAATCTCGAAAAAAAACCTTATTTTTTGGGGGAAAAACCGTGTTCGACGCAAAGCGTCAAAGTGGTTAGTCATTGACCTTAGACTTCCCCGTGTCATTGTCTCTGACCGCCTAATTGTCTACAACTATTTCCATACCTGTATTCAAATTAATTATAATGCTATAAAAGATCTATTTTGCTAACTAAATAATATGAAACTTGTTTTTGAAACAAATATAAAATGTTCTTAGTCGTAGTACTTCCTAGATGTTTCATTTTTTTCCCTTTATTATAAAAATATTCATAATGATGGGTAACAGAGTTTCTGTTTGATTTTTTTACGATATCCCAGAGCAAAATTTTGAATAAAAAATAGGCATTTGTGTGTAGCGTGGGAGGGTTGTTGCGGGTTAGCATAACTGAGCCATTTACCCGGACTGTCGTGACCTATTGGTCACATTACAAAAAAACTACTAGAATTTCTGGTTTTCCATCTAATATGTTCCAAAATACTTCCCCAATGAAGATTGAGGTAATTAATGATTACTTTCAAGTAATTAAATACGCCGTCTGGGGTGAAAGACCCAAGAATCTGGCCAGCGTTGAATGTGTTAAAGCCACCAAGCTAAGAACACTCTCCAAGGCCACGGGCATGTGCCCAGCACTCCTACAAATGTCGTAAGTTCACTGCAGTTAGTCCAAACTGTCTTGTCATGGGATGAGGAAAAGCCGTAAGTGCCGTCGAAAGATGGCACGGGCCAGCCACCATTCTGACCTTTAGGGTTTTTTGACCCAAACATGGTACCATGAGAATGCACAACCCACAACCTTGCTTCAGTGCATTATGCCACCATAGCCATGACCTTGCCCACTCCTACCCGCGGCAAGGTCTGACAATGTTGGAAGATGCGTTTGCTCTGCAAACATCGTGGTGGTCATTGAGCCATTGGAGGGTAGTTATCCCATCCCTTACTTCGTATTTAAACTGTGGGGTCTGAAGGAGGGTGGAGACCACACCGTCAGAACTCCCCCAGACATCCAAAAATGCAGAATTTTAACTTGGAGTTCCTAGTGTAGTGGTTGTTGGAAGAGCAGTCACACTTTCCAGCTTTGAACCACTCACCTGCACCTAGTGGTATCACTGAACAGATCCCTGGCCCATAAACCTGTAAATGCGCTGCAGCTTAGTCATACACTTATTTTGGCGTCCATATTGATCTTCCAGTTAGCGTTTGAGCCAATTTGATTAAGTCATTTTCCCTCAATCTCATTCAGAGACAGTTTTCTCAAACGGTGTTTTTAAGTATCAGAAATCTTAGACACGTAAAGGTCTAAAGAAAACTCAAAAGTTTGATCCTGAAGATTACATACATTTTCTTCCTACTTTGTGGGGCTAACCAAAGTAAAAAGGTATGTTATAAACCACCTCATTTTGATTAAATCATTTGTAAGCTCTTATAAACAGGTTGGATTATTTACTAGCATGATAAAGACCAGGCAGAGGAAAGTTATGGGATGGTTCGCTACACACTTACTACCATTACCATTGAATTACTTAGCCCTTATGTTTTTTTCTACAACAACATCTATTTCACCCTTTTCTCTTACAAATAATCTTTTTAATTTACTTAACTTACAGAGTGAGAATGTGAGTTGTAAGCAGCTGATTATGTGTGAGTGTGAGGTTCTTCAGATGGATATGTTTCAATTTAGGCGAGATGTGGGGTTTCATCCAACCGTTAACACATTCAACGCTGGCCAGATTCTTGGGTCTGTCACCGCGTATTTATTTACTTGAAAGTAATCATTAATTACCTCAATCTTCATTGGGGAAGTATTTTGAAACATATTAGATGGAAAACCAGAAATTTCAGTAGTTTTTTCGTAATGTGACCAATAGGTCACGTCAGTCAGGGGTAGTGGATCAGTTATACTAACCCGCAACAACCTTCCACGCTTCACACAAATGCCTATTTTTTATTCAAAATGTTGCTCTGGGATATCGTAAAAAATCAAACAGAAACTATGTTACCCATCATTATGATTATTTTTATATTAAAGGGAAAAAATGAAACATCTAGAAAGTACGACTAAGAACATTTTATATTTATTTCAAAAACAAGTTACATAATATTTAGTTAGCAAAATCGATCATCATTATAATTAATTTGAATACAGTATATTATGGTCATTTAGCAAACAATCACTCATGGAGGATGGTCCAGGTATAGAACTTTCAGACATTTTCTGTGACAGGAAAATTTACAAATTGTTTATTATCATACAAGCTCTAGTTCAGGGGAAAAAAGTTCAGGAGAAAAATAACGTTTTCTTACTGATGTTAAAATGAGGTTTGTTGGGTGCACTTGAGGGGAGAAAAGGGATAAAACTGAAACTCGGTGAGCGTGAGGAGGACTGTAATATACGTGTAATAGAGCTGAGATGGAATACAATTGGGCGACACAAGGGCAGTACTCAGAACGCGTGAACAACCGTATGAGAGAGTGGGAACTTACTGGGGCAATAGTTGGAAACCGAATGATTTTGAAACAGCTCTGTCATCGATAGGAGAATGAAATTGGGAGAAAGAAATAAAGAAAGGGGAAAACCTGGAAAAGGGGGCTGTTAAGTCAACCGACCACAGTTGAGGGATTCCCACAGGTGAGGGGCAGGTAATGAAATAGTTGGAGACAATTAGGCGGTCAGAGACAATGACGCTGGGAAGTCCGAGGTCAATGAGTCTAACCACTTCTACGCTTTGCATTGAACAAGGTTTTTCCCCCAAAAAATAAGGTTTTCCCCCCCAAAAATCAGGTTTTTTTCGAGATTTTCAGAATAGAAGTGAAGATATCAATACCATAATTACTTTTGAACTTCACGGAGACAGTAACAGTAAAATAAAATCAGACTTATCGACAACAATCGTCCTTCAAGGTAAAAAATTGAGGGTGTCAAAAATGCGTCTGTCCAACTGGTCTGGAGAGGGCTACGTAGAAACGGAAAAATTCCTCAAGCAACTGAGACATTACTGAAGTCACTTTCACGTGTTACGGACCCTCGAGTGGCTTGAGTCCTCCTCAACTAATTTGGGAAAACTCCGAGTGGTGCCTGGCCAGCGCGTGTCTCTGAGGACACGGCAGTCAGGACGAATGGGAAGCTACGTGACCTATCGGTCACGGCCGTGCTGAATGTGTTAATGGCACTACCATTGCAAGGTTTCCCTCATTACGAGCAATTAGTAAGGCCACTTGGGGAGTGTGTCACCGTTACACAATTCTCGTGTACAAGGGCATGATTGGCTACTGCCCCATTGTCTGGGGTAGCAAGCTCACAGTCGATCAAAAGTGAGTGTTGGCCCAATCCCAGAGAGCTGCGCTCCTGTGGATCACAATGACCTATAAGACACTCCAAGTGATCACTAGTTAGTTGCCAGTTGACCTGGCTGTTGAGTGCATGGTTGACTAGTGTGGAGTGAAATGGGAGCTTCCCTACCTCTGGGCTGAATTCTGTGAATGTGCATTAGAGAAATGGCAAGCGAGATGGGAATCCTCGTCAAAGGATCGTGGCACGTATGAGTATTTCCCCAACATCCACGAGCGCCTTAGGAGAAAGTGAGTTGAGCTAGACCACTGGATGAGCCAGTTCCTTCATGGGTGCGACTCCACTTCTTTTCACTCATAGACATCTTGTGCCTCCTCTACGGAGCAAAACAAGAAACCATGTGCTGCTCCAATGTAGTTCCTACAGCAGTGAGCGATGGTTGTTGGAAGAGCAGCAAAACCTTGCGAATTAGACCACTACTGAGCAAACTTACTACTGTTTTTCTGAGTTTGGGAGGAGGTTATGACAAAAAAAACGTGGCCACAGTTGATTTGTCCCTTTGAAACTCGGCACCTTAGTAAATATTCGATCCCCCTCGGTCATACTTCCGCTTGGTGACACATAGGCAGGAGCTTTCCACCTGGAGACTGGTTGGACACTTCCAACCCAAGCCTGATTATCTCTTCTACCCGAGACTGGAAGTTAAAAATATCATTTCATCGCTTTAAGGCCACAAAATGTTGTGTGAAATGGACGCTGATGGGCGAAGTCTCTGCTCTGGGTCCAAGGACATTCACAGTCAGTTATGCAAAACCTGCCACACAGACTTTTCATCTTTTTCTCCTTTAACCTACATAAGAAAGGAAGGAGGAGTTCAAAACAAACTAAAAACATTTTGACAAGAACAATTTTCATTTTATAAAGCCTATATTAAAAAGTACACGTGAGGAAACATAGAGTATGCACAAACATAGATCTGCATACTTGCAAATTTGACCAAGTATACCAAGGATTGTTAATAACATGTACACAAAATATTGTAAGCTATGCAGTACAAACAATGTAAACCATGAATAATAAGACACATTGGCTTACAGCACGCCTTTACAATTATTTGGATTATAATACTTATAGTTCTAATAAGTACATTCAATAATCAATCGTTGTTTGTAACCATGAAAATCTCTAAAACATGGATCAGGGCATAAGCCTGTTTGAGCTAAGGCCATGGCCATTTTCGGTCAATTCTGTACGATAGAGTTTTAATACATTTTTTAAATATTAATTGATCGAAATACATTAGAAAACCAAAGAAAGTAAGGAAAACTCAATAATTACTAACCCTAACTACAGTATGTGCACTCATAGCTAAGCCTAGAGGGGACTGCTCCTGAAGGTGTCCAGGAGGGTTGCAAGGGACGAGATGTAGGTTTTAAGTCAGGACTGGAAGATGGGTCTAAGCCACGTTGCAAACAAATGTAATGGAACAGGGCTGCTGATTGGTGGCCTGTTGACCCACGAGCCCTTTGAGTTGAATGTGTCAATGCAGTACCTCCAATCAGTCAGTACCGGAGGGAAAAACTTCCCTTGTCCCATCTGCCAAATAGGCACTCGATTGTGAACATTTGGGCCCCAATCGTGAAAAATAGTTTACAAGATTAACATTTACAGTGGAGCTACTGTATCAATATAGTACACTGTCCCAGTGGGAGATGAGGCACTGGCCATTATCTGTCATGTGGAAAAGGTTTGTAGGGTCCAGCTACTGATAGTGCTGTGGTTAATCAAAAGTGTAAAGACCAAGTTTGTTGTATCATTGTCAGAGAAAACCCCACAAGGCAAAGAAGATGATGGAGGCGAATGGTGAATCTTCAATTGAGCTATTGTAGAAACTGCTTCCACCTGAAAGATGTCTGCATTCAGCAGAGTTCCCCAACATGGATATTGAAATGCACAATGATAAATGTCTTATGTTTTCCATTTACGCAGATGACAGTGTATGGGTCAGGGTTGAGTTGGTTGTGGCTTTGACAACTACAGTTTTAGAGATCCCCTTTATTGGCAACCATAGACTTGGTGAGTCCTGCTCGAATAACTGTTCTGAGACACTGGCAATTATGAAGGCTCTGGAGTGGTTTCCCTGGCAGATGGTGCAAGGCCTGGTCAGATGGTGGTTATATACTGACGCCCGGGTGTGTTTGGCGAAAATAGAGGATCGGTCAAAACATTATTCTACAATGAGAGAATAAGGGAACTTCTTACAGATTTGAAAAGAATGATGGAATGGAGGATAGGAGTTCAGTACACACAAGTAGAGACAACTGGGAATGATGAGGCTGACTGATGTGCAAAAGAGGCGGCATTAAGCAATCTTCCAGTTGAGTTTTGCCCGCTTTGGAGATCAAAGTAAAGAGGAAATGCCAAGTGAGAAGCATTCAGAAGTGAGCCCAGTTCATGGAGGACACCACAGACTAAGAATTTTAGGAAGGACTAAGATTTTCTTCCCAGAAATTTGGGATTGGCTGGGTATTGTGCTCCCGTTGTCTTGGAGGTTGACGCTGCAGTTGACTGATTCCCAAGTTTTGTGCCATTTCAATGTCTCCAATGATTGTGTGCATTCGTGTTCGAGAAAGGTCCAGTACTGGGATGTTTCAGTGCTCGTGTTGGAGCAGTAAAGGGCAAGGTTGGAGCATAGAACTGTGCTCAAAGGTGAGGTGTGACCGATGCAAATGAAGCAGCTGATCCAAGAACATTTGGAAGATGTTATTATTTTTTTCAACTCCACGCTCTATAAACTTTTATATTCACCCTGCAGGATCAAAAGAGTGAAGAAAACTAAATAATAAGTACAATTAATATTAAGGAATGGAATTCTAAACGATATCATGTGTAACAGGTTATGAGTGACATCATAAACAAAACATTAAATTCCTCAGAATTTCCACACCAACAATAAACGAGATATTAAATTCCTGTGTAATTTTGTATGTTTGTGTGTATTAATATGCGTTCCTTGCTACCCTCATAATACATGAGAAAGCGAAGAAAGAACTGAAAAAAAAAAAAATTCTCTGAAATCGAAGGAAAATGTGATTTACAGTACATGGGGGCAATGAGTCCATCGAGGAAACACTTGAAAACATGACTTCAGTTCTAAAAGCATCACGACGCACCACATTCATTCTACCTGCTAATCCAATTTATTTACCGCAAACTTGTAAAACACAACTTGAAGTTCTACAAAAAAACTGGTAACACTATTGCTACGCATACTACAACCTTTACTAATGCAATGCATACATTATAGGTGGCACTATCAACTCGAATGTTCTGAGATGATTTGTATCAAAAGTTATGAACGGGCAACACTTCACAGTTAGTTAGTGAACAAAACGACGCTTGTTGACTTTCAAAATTTCTGAGCTCATTCACGATTATCTTACCACTGTATAGATGGCTAATTTATTTATGTACGCTGGTATGATATCAGAGAGACTGATTAGTTCAATTTCTGCCAAACTGCTTGATAATTTATTATGCTGTTCTTGTGATTTCTCCCCTGACGAACATTTCATGGTATTGTTATGTCAATTTGGAACTGTCTGTACAAAAAACAAACAAAATTGTTAAGATATAGCTCTCTGACTGTCCCAACATTGGGATGAGCACCGCAGCCCAAAGGCCTATTGTGCCAGTCCTAATATCTCACAGGTCTATGCGTAGCCTAAGGAACGCCAGGTATTTCTTGCAAGAGTCTTCCTTGACATCCTCCCTTGAAGAAGTAGCGCCGAAGACCAGAAATCTCCTCAGGTCTCTGGGACAGGATGTGGTAGGGAGTCCCCTCATTTGTGCCACACCACTTGTACCGAGGGGTTTCGACTATGCCAATGAAATACGTGTGTTCGTTCATTTTGCAGTGCCCCTTGATGATCCTCACTATCTGCCTTAGGTCTTTCCTCTCCGTCCTCATAAGGTTATGTCTCATCTACTGTGTTTGCTCTGAGATAAAGCGTTTGTAGAGCCTCACTCTTGCAACATTCAAGATTGGCTGATGCATTCTCCGGGCATATTCTCCCACAATGTTCTCGACTAGTGACTGAGAAGTCCCGCAATGGGGAGGTGGCCCTATAGGTACTGTAGACGAACCGAATTTAGCCAGATGGTCTGCCCTCTTATTTCCAATGATCCCTTCATGCCCAGTAATCCAATAAAACAAAATCATTACTTTCGCTTCAGAGAAAAATGAAATTTGGCGAACTTCGAAAGCTGGTGGGCGAATGAAAATCTACTCCTATCTGTTTGTAAATTTAAAAAACATTTAACGTTTTTATTTAACCCAGTTGAGTTTTATTCTTTATTCTCCCTTCTAAATAGTTTTAACTAACAAATTATGAAAGGGGTTTCAGAAAGAGTCCGCAAGTTTGAATCGTTAAAAAAAGAATCCTTATCTCTTGCCACATAAATAGTGTTAAGGTATCAAATTAACGTATCTCTTCTCAATGTCTATTACGTCATAATAAACGTCCTTCTGACATCCCGTTTATTGATATTGATTTAAAATTGCTTTGATATGAACCTTGCTTCCTTATCAAGAAAAGAGGAACTTCTTCCACTACCTTCTGTTGCGCTATTCAAGCATTTTCAAATATGAAAAACAATTCATACTCATAAGTGGCTGATTAAATGTTGCAACTCTTCAATTGTTGCTTAAACCTCATTAACCTACGATTTTTTACTTACCATTAATTATAAAGTTTACTCACAGCAAGTAAGCTCTGGCATAATATCTAGTTAACAAGCTTATAGTACACAAGTAGCAAGTATAGTTGAAATGTTTGCTACTTTACATGGAGCATGCCGAGATAGTTAACCAACTGCAAGTATCGAAATGGTTTCTGGTTTCTCTCACACCATCACAATCAATTGTTTTTTCATCTAATCCGTTGCAAAGGTGTTGAAAAGCAACATCCATAAATTATTTGTGATCTCTGGTATTTGAGGTTCTGAAGCATGTGGTACTGTTGGTAAACATCGAGATGAGCCACAATAGGATTCAACTTTACTTCTTACTTTTTTTGAAACAAAATAAAAAACTTAGATGTCCTAATATAATACTCACTCCTGAGTGACTGTCTCCCAACAGAAGTCAGAATCAAGTCTTCAAGCAATTCGTGTTCACTCCTCAACAACCCGGCTAACTTTAATCAGGGGCAAAAATATTTTCCTTAATAGACCTGAACGATGCTTACCTGAACATGAAGAGCAGATATCGGGGATTGCCATTTAGAGTTTATGTAAGCCCTGGTATTTTCTATCGGTTTATGAAAAATTACCTCAGTGATATAAACAATGATAGAGTTTTTCTGGACGAAGTTATTGTCGCAAGTAGAAGTTTTAAACGCATGAAATGTGTTGTTTTCATGGCAAAGAAAGGCAAATGCAAGTTTTTTCAAAATTCGATGAAATATTTGGGAACTTGAAATCCATCCAATCAAAAGAAATCAAAATTCAAAATGTTCCATCACTAAACAATACAAAACAACTCCATTCGTTCTTAGGTTCAATGAATTATTATGAAAAGTTATTTACCGGTTGAATGCCATGTATCATCAAACAGAAACAGACTGAAGCTGAAGGGAAAATATTTTAAGAGGTTAAGGAAGTTTAACCATGCACACACACATTGGTACTTTACAGTTCAGGCAGAACTCGTGTGTCAGAGTCCCCTTTTCAAGGGTGTGGCCTTAAAAAGGGCCAACGAAAGTCTTATTGATACTGTCTCTGCCGGTTGGCAAAGTGTGAGGCGAGGGACGAGTTCCTTGGGCGTCGAAGCGTAGGTCAAAGGGCTCGGTTGAGCTGTAGCTCCTCACGGTGAGGGACTTGGTTGAGTCCGGTGCTCCTTCTCCTGCAGACGGGAGGCGAGGGACTCAGTTGAGTCAGAGCGTAGGTCGAAGGGTTCAGTCGAGCGGTAGATCCTCACGGCACGGGGACGAGTTCCTCAGGCGTCGGAGCGTAGGTCGAAGGGCTCGGTTGAGCTGTAGCTCCTCACGGTGAGGGACTCGGTTGAGTCCGGTGCTCCTTCTCCTGCAGACGGGAGGCGAGGGACTCAGTTGAGTCAGAGCGTAGGTCGAAGGGTTCAGTCGAGCGGTAGATCCTCACGGCAAGGGACGAGTTCCTCAGGCGTCGGAGCGTAGGTCGAAGGGCTCGGTGGAGCTGTAGCTCCTCACGGTGAGGACTCGGTTGAGTCGGTGCTCCTTCTCCTGCAGACGGGAGGCGAGGGACTCAGTTGAGTCAGAGCGTAGGTCGAAGGGTTCAGTCGAGCGGTAGATCCTCACGGCACGGGGACGAGTTCCTCAGGCGTCGGAGCGTAGGTCGAAGGGCTCGGTTGAGCTGTAGCTCCTCACGGTGAGGGACTCGGTTGAGTCCGGTGCTCCTTCTCCTGCAGACGGGAGGCGAGGGACTCAGTTGAGTCAGAGCGTAGGTCGAAGGGTTCAGTCGAGCGGTAGATCCTCACGGCAAGGGACGAGTTCCTCAGGCGTCGGAGCGTAGGTCGAAGGGCTCGGTTGAGCTGTAGCTCCTCACGGCGAGGGACTCGGTTGAGTTGGTGCTCCTTCTCCTGCAGACGGGAGGCGAGGGACTCAGTTGAGTCGGAGCGTAGGTCGAAGGGTTCAGTCGAGCGGTAGATCCTCACGGCACGGGACGAGTTCCTCAGGCGTCGGAGCGTAGGTCGAAGGGCTCGGTTGAGCTGTAGCTCCTCACGGTGAGGGACTCGGTTGAGTCCGGTGCTCCTTCTCCTGCAGACGGGAGGCGAGGGACTCAGTTGAGTCAGAGCGTAGGTCGAAGGGTTCAGTCGAGCGGTAGATCCTCACGGCAAGGGACGAGTTCCTCAGGCGTCGGAGCGTAGGTCGAAGGGCTCGGTTGAGCTGTAGCTCCTCACGGCGAGGGACTCGGTTGAGTTGGTGCTCCTTCTCCTGCAGACGCGAGGCGAGGGACTCGGTTGAGTCGGAGCGTAGGTCGAAGGGCTCGGTTGAGCGGTAGCTCCTCACGGTGAGGGACTCGGTTGAGTCGGCGCTCCTTCTCCTGCTGAGTCGGCTGAGGGACTTGGTTGAGTCGAAGGCTCAGTCGAGCAGTGGCTCGTCGAGGTGAAGGACTCGTTGTCTCCGCTGGTGCAGTCTTCAAGTGTAGTCTCTGGTCAGATGTTGGCTCCTTGAAGTCAGAAGAAGGAATGCATGAATGTCCTTGCATGCAGGCCCTTATGTACGTTCTCTTGGGGGGTGTAGCCCTCTCTCATTGGCTACCTGCCATCCCCTCCAAGAGTCGTCTGTGGCTTGCGGCTAGCGCCCTCTGTCGGGATGAGGCGCCTTTTGTTGGTAGAGAGTGGCCGGTCGCCACATCGTGTATGTATCATTGGAAGTATGATTTAGCAAAGCTTATCGCACATGCATGCCAGACTCTTACCTACACGAAAAAAGATACAATATCCTAGGATTGACATTTGCGATAATGTTTGGTATTGGAAAATTTCGTCATTACTTACATGGAAGAGTTCACCTTAGTTACCGATCATATGCCCTGGCAGGTTCCCAATAGTATCACTGGTAACTCAACAGATTGCTGCTCCTAACATGTTGGGATAGCCCCTACCTTCAGATTACGTATTTCCATAGTAAATGCTTGCTTACCTATGTTATGAAGGCTTTTATACTCTTCAGGATGTTATATATGCATGCATGTGTACATCTACGTACATAGTGTTTCAATGGGTGAACAATCTGTAGCCAACATTTGTTTCAAGGTTAGATACCTGAGACACTTTACATTGAAGGGAGTCGCTCATCATTCCAGGGATGCTGGGGGAGAATTACTAGATCCCTTCCCGAGTCAGCCTACAGTGGACCACACCAGAAGTACATGGGAAAGAATACTAGCTTGTTCAATCCATACAGCCTCTAGTCGGCAGTTGGCTATTCCTGCTTGACGATTCTGCTATGCAGCCTAAACTCTTAGGCCACACCACACTAGCTACTTCTTTTTGACTTTCTATGATTTTCCACTTAAAGAAATGTTTCTGTGGGTGAGAAAGCTGTAGTTGCAAAACGTCAATTCTGAGGCTGGATGAATACACCTCGCCCTTTTATCACTATACGGAGTCACCTCTCTCGGAGCGCTAGTGGAGAGCAACTCTTTCAAGCCAACCCTCACCCTCAAGTGGGCAGAACTACTGGCCCATTCGATCCATACAGCCTTTAGCCGGCAGTTGACTATCCTGGCTCAACGATTCAGCCATGAAGTCATTAAGATACAGTTGAAAGAAAGATTGTTAATCAGGCTCCACATGGCCTGAATGTTAATTACTTAGCTTGTACGAGGCTCTATAAGCCTGTGTTCAACCTAATGTAGCAGTAAGCAAGAATAAGCTATGGAAATTTTCGCAAATGAAACTTGAATACTCATTCGAGTTTTACTCCTGCTAAACTCAACTATGAGCAGAGAGCAACCCAGAACCACCTGGCGTTCAATTGTGTTTGAACGATACTGTCTCCCAATTAGGGGACGACTTTGGGAACAAGATAATTAAAGAGGGGAACAGTTCAGTGGGATGGTAATGATTAGAACATTTATCTAGGAAAAGGGGGAGAAGTGAACGATAGTAACAACTCCATGACGCATAGCAACCGTCACTGCATACATAAAAGTTCGTTTTGTAAAATGCAGTTAATGGTAGTTTCGTTTTCTTATTAAACAAGTAAAGCTCTCATTATTTAATATTTACTACCATTCCTAACAGCTTTTACCCAATAATTACGAAACGGTTAACACCAACCTTCTTATAAGTATCTGGTGCGTTGCAACACACAACTTTCATTAGCTCTACGTTAATTCACTTTGTACATGGCTCAGCTCATTTGAACTTGGTCAAACAACGCTTTACGGCAGCAGCAAGTGGTAGCGCTTACAGTCCCAGATTTTATTGTGCTGCTCGTACTCATTGAAGAACCATTATTGAGCAATTGGTACACAGATCATTAATGAGGCTGTAAACACAAATTTTTTGAAGAAGGATAGTAATTACTTTTGCAGAGTTATTGGGTAAAAACGTTTAGAACTGAAACAGCGATAGTTGAAATTCAGGAATTTCTGGAGTAACCCCCATGTATCTCATGAGCGTTTTTAAACACTCGCCCTTTAGGTATTGAATTGGACTACAATACCAATGGTTTTTAACATCCTACAATAAATAGCGGAGTGTATAAGAAAAATACCGCGCTAAAAACGCTTTTCGTCGAACATTTTGATAATTTATTGTGCTGCTCTCGTCATTTTCCCACGAATGGGAATTTTATGGTATAATTGCCTTATTGAGACCTATCAATATAAAAAATGTAACCAAAACCGTTAGAGCCGTTTTTGAAGAAAAAAAATTGGTGTTTTGATCACTATGATAATTATAGTTAACTTTCGGTGGATTTTGCCCATACCCTTATTTTTGCGTCCCATGGTAAACTGCGGGCTAGACATCAAGTTTCAGCTGATTTGGTACGGTTATTTCCTCTGAAAACCGCGCTAAAATTGATTTTGTCGAAAGTTTTGGTAATTTATTGTGCTGCTCTCGTCATTTTCCCACGAATGAGAATTTCATGGTATGGTTGCCATATTGGGAGCTATCAATATAAAAAATTTAATCAAAATCGTTAGAGCCATTTTTGAGTAAAAAAATGTTTGGTGTTTTGATCACTATGATAACTATAATTAACTTTCAGTGGATTTGATTCAAACCCTTATTTTGGCGTTCCATGGTAACCTGCGGGCGAGATATGAAGTTTGAGTGGATTTGGTACGGTGGTTCTCTCTAAAAATCTTTCACAGACACACATACACACAGACCATTTTCCCAAATAGTGTTTTTCAGACTCAGGAGGGTCTGAAACGTAAAGATCTGAAGAAAACTCGAAATTTTTTTTTTCAGTCGATTACATAACTTCTCTTTCTACTTTGTAGAGCCAAGGAAAGTAAAAATTACTTTTACAGTTTCGTGCACTGATTACTGAATAATGAGACGGTTTTACGGGGGCTATTTCTACACACCTAGTAAACTGGTTATGATCGTGTAAGATATTTAGGGCGAGGGCAGGAACACTTCAGGTCATGGTGTTCATCCCAAAAGGGTAATTAATCTTGATTTTATAATTTAATAAAGCTGATAAACGAGCTAAAATATTGTTAACCGAAAATCTCGTGGGGCCGCTGGTAGTGCGTTCACGTTCACGACGTTCTGAGTAGCGCTAGCTGTCCAGTGTAGCCTCTGTCACTTCACTCACCTGTTCGTCCTGCCGCTCTTACGATTTGTTCAGTTGGCACCGCCGTCGCGTACTCTTCCACTCGTGTGCTGAGTCTGCATTCACGTCTTTCGGTTATTGTTACCGTTCGGTTTTGTTATTAGTGCTTCGTTATCTAATTTCATCGGCCTCGGTAGGTTGTACTTCATCTAAGTTTAACGTTGATTCACATAATTAGAAAATATGTCGTCATTTAAAACTATTTTCACGCGATTCGGTCGCGTGAAAGAACAAAATTTCTAATGGTCGGGTGCGACTTAACCTCAAGGTGTTGTCACATTATTATGTTCTTTGACGACCTGATGCTTTAAGCGTGTTGGACGATTTGGTTGTATTTCCCGACATTACGATGATTAGAACGTTTCATTGAGTTGTCAGGATCATTCGATGTGATGAGGGAGTTCTCTTATGTTTTGAACCTGATGAGTCGGGCGGGCACGTAGTGTACGATGTTAAGCAACTTGTACTGTCAGTAGTATTGAGACGGTAAGTGTTGAGGTATGTTAGCTTCATTCGCACTATCCGCGAGACTCGTCGCTCGTGAATTTGTTGCCCTCTGGTACAATAACCTCTACACTGCATGAAGCCGCGCCGGTACCGACTAGCAGTTCTACAGAGCATGAGGGTTTGGCACTGCGGCTGCTAATTTTGCCACGATACTGCTTTAATTGCACTCATTCGGGGAAGCTACTAGTGAAGTTTTTTACTTTCCTAATACTAAACCAGGGGGTGGAACTTCAGTACTGTAATTACTGTAAGCACAGCGTGAACTGGTGGTTGCCGTACTAACACTGATCGAGGCACGGTACTACTTGATAAGTTCGCGATATTATTATTTATACTGGCAAGGTACTAGCGAACGTGATGTTAGTCTAGTACTAATTGTGCTGAATGAGGTTGCCGTACCATCACCTTCCAAGCACGGTACAACCGAAATTACCTCTTCATTCGAAGAACGTCAATCGTTAGAGCACTTGTAGTCATACATCCGTGACACTACAGAACGAGAGGTTACACTGCTACGAACACATTCATGTTAATTATTTACTAGTACTACAGTGTAAAGGGTCATACGTTTCCCTGGGTCCCGAAAAGGTTCTCAAGGCTGAGATTTATTCTATCATCGCTGGGGCATGGTGCATGAAAAAAGGGTTGATTTCCAATGTCCGAGGCGCATGTAGCTAAGGGCTGGAACTGAACTTTCGTCTCTGGTTACTGTCTAACGCTATAGTTTTCTTCATAATGGCAACAAAAACTGGGTAAATTCCCAATACAATGGCCACAGGCACATTCGCGTGGAACTTCGGTTCGCGATTCGGAACGGTTTACTGGCGTCACTGATACTGGTGAGCGTAACAGTAGCAGTAAGAGTTGAGCAAAGTTTTGTCGTATAAGTGGATGTAAACAACGTGCGCGAAACTGAGTCGAAGTGAACAAAAAAACATAAAGTGCGCGCCTAATGCAACAGACATTGAAGACCACAAATATATTAAATATCACTCGCGTAATGCAACAGAACAGACATTGACGACCACAAAAATAACAAAAAATATCACACACCTCTCAAGTTACGTATTAGAACTTTGAGGAGAATAGGCTTCTTCCAGTCGGTAACGGTGTTCCTGGAAACATTCCGATCTATCGCTCTCATCTCTGCCGGTAATCTCATTACCCAATTAAGGGTGAGAAGCATGATGTCAGTCATACTCAACTTACTCAGGATGAACCACGACCCCTTACGAATTGACCGTTTGGAGTTGTGGCCATCCCGTCTACACCTCCATTCAAAACCATCCAAGGAACCAGCCTTTGGAGACAATTTCATCCACGCACCACATTCAGGACATTCATACTTCTCTGAGATAAAACCGACACCCATACACCAATGCACAACACTCCGTAAGCCTTCCACTCTCAATCGATGGATCAAATCGGTATTAATTGGCCCATCCATGGCTAGTCGAATAATATCACAAAAAATAAACGCGAAGAGGGCAGTGGGGAAAGCACTAAAGCAGGAGAATCCGGACGGGCGCGAAAAAAATTGGACACGTAACCAAGAAAGATCGGAGAAAGGCGCATGCGGTGGCGGCAACTCGACAACTGAAAGGCGATAATACGGCTACAATGGAAATTTGTCGAAGGGTGGGATTCGCAGAATGATTCCATAGTTCAAGAGTTAGTCGAACGATTTAAGTCATATTTTGAAGAATACTAGCGCTAGAAAGTTGCCAATGATGAAACTGAACTAGCACCAGTATCAGTGACGCTCTTCAACGTTCCGAATCGTGAACCGAAGAACCGGGCGAATGTACCCTTGGCCATTGTATTGGGAATTAGCCAAACTATGGAATCAAACGGTTCTAACCCAAATATCGTACTTCAGTTCATTCCGTGTCGTTCGAAACGCAATTGCCACCCTTTTTGACTGATGCTTTCCCCAGTGACCTCTTCATGTAATTATGAAGGAAAAAAAAATTTGTCTACCAGCTGTGGGTTGGAAAATTAATATAGCTTGGATTCATTGACTACGTTGAAAGGATCGCGGAATGTAGTGCATTGTGGTGTCTGCGTCATCAGCATCTATCCACCGGGAGAATGGCTAACGACCAAATACCTACCTACTGTTAGTCTCGTGGTTACTACTATCTAGTAAGTTCCCAATTCAGAACCGAATTTCCAGCCCTATCGACTCGTGGCTCTGACATTGGGAATCAACTGAAAAAAGATATAGTAATAAAACCGTGAACATGATAACTTGATGGTCAAGCGCCCTGCAAGGCACCAATAAATTGCTGCACAATGTAAGATGCAGCTCAACTCTTTAGCACACTATTAGAGTTGTTAACTGGATTCCAGGACATTAATGATCTCTGGGAATGGCAGGGCTGGCCATCTTGCCTGACTTAGTTCGTTTACTGTACCTAAAGGGTCATTTCTAACGCTGCGGGAGTGAGGCATTCCTAAAGACAATACACGAGGTAAGGCCTAGGAAGTGAAGGACCATCGCGGGACACTGCAACATGAACAAACGTGATTATGCGACAGGTGGTGGGGTGCAAACTCCCAACCATGTCCTGGCCCAGCGCTAGAAACTGGATAGGGTTTGGTACAGCTCTAAGCGTATAATCAAAGGAAGGCTTGCGGGAAATGCCTGTCATTCTTTAGTAAGCTAGACATGGACATGTGGGACAGTAATACAGACACATTACGACGGAAGGCTGCGTTTTATTATCCCAAAGTGGTAGTCAAAAGTTGAATAAACTATTGCATTGTCAATTTCTCCTTAGCGAAATCTTAGCTAATCTGCTGAAAAATATATTTTTAATTTTCTTTAGATCTTCACGTTTCAAAGGCAACTAAGTCCAAAAAATACCATTTGGGGAAATGGTCTGAATGTCTGAACGAAATTGAGAAAACACGGCTGATTAAATTGGCTGAAATTTGATATTTAGCCGTAGGAGGTCAAAATGAAGATATGAGCATAATCCACAGAAAACGAACGACAGTTATATTGTTCTGAACATAAAAAAAAAATTTCTGAAAAAAACTACGATTTTGATTAAATGTGTTTAATGACCAATTCAAAATAACACGGCAGTATTGCAATATTTTCGTCTGTGGGGAAAATGAGCAAACATTTCGACGAAATTGGCGCAGTTTTTCCCTCATAAATCCTGCTCATATGATTCTTGTGTTTACCAAAAAATCAGGGTTGTAAAAACAATTGCATTTGATAATGCTCTCGAAATAAGTTCGAGCAAACCCAAAAATTCCGGAATGCCTTCGATATGTGTTTCAATTGCCATCTATTTCACGCTATTTTTACCCGATAGTTCCGAAATAGTGTACACTCCCATTCTCAAAATAAATAATGTTGACGGTCTCATGAGTGCTTGGTGTTGTAATTGCTCCCTCTTGTCGCTTGTGACTTTCAACTTTTTGGTTCTCTCTTTCTGTGATGATCTTCCTCGTTACTGATGATGGCTTAACCGTAGAAATCGATCTAACATTATAACTCAAATTTAGTGAAAATAAATACGCAATCGCCCTGACTGTTTTATTACTGAAATGGGTTCACCAACTTCGTCCCGTGTGATTCAGTTTGTAGTTGTACTTTGCTTTGGTTTATGGCATGGGAAAGACATAAATGAAGACGGGGAACCCATTGACAGTGTTTTCATCAACCAGCTAGGACCACCTGGTCTGACCAAGACACAACTGTGCTCCTTCAGGTCGACCCATGAACACCCACCGAAGACGTTGAAATGTAAAGATCTGAAGATACCCAAACGATGTTTTGTTGTCTTCAGCCGATTGATGACCTCTTTTTTACTTTCCTTGGCTCTACGAAGTAGAAAGGAAAGTTATGTAATCAGCTGAAAAAAAAAATTTTGAGTTCTCTTCAGATCTTTACGTTTCAGACCCCCCTGAGTCCGAAAAACACTATTTGGGAAAATGGTCTGTGTGTGTGTGTGTGTGTGTCAGTCAGTCTGTGTGTGTGTATGTGTGTCTGTGAACGATTTTTAGAGAAAACCACCGTACCAAATCAGCTCAAACTTGATATCTCGCCCGCAGGTCACCATGGGACGCCAAAATAAGGGTTTGAACAAAATCCACCGAAATTTAACTATAGTTATCATAGTGATCAAAACACCAAATATTTTTTTTCTCAAAAACGGCTCTAACGATTTTGATTAAATTTTTTATATTGGTAGCTCTTAATGAGATAATCATACCATGAAATTCCCATTTGTGGGAAAATGACGAGAGCAGCACAATAAATTACCAAAACTTTCGACGAAATCGATTTTAGCGCAGTTTTTAGAGAAAACAACCGTACCAAATCAGCTGAAACTTGATGTTTAGCCTACTGGTTACCATGGGACGCAATAATGAGGGTATGGGCAAAATCCACCGAAAGTTAACTATAGTCATCATAGTGATCAAAACACCAAATTTTTTTCCCAAAAACGGCTCTAACGATTTTAATTACATTTTTTATATTGATAGATCTTAATCAGGCAATGATACTATAAAATTCTCATTCGTGGGAAAATGACGAGAGCAGCACAATAAATAATCAAAATTTTCGACCAAAAGAGTTTTTAGCGCAGTTTTTTCCTTATAAGGTCTGCTGGAATATTAGTAGAATGCTAAAAAAAATTGGTATTGTAGTCCAATCCAATACCTAAAGGGTGGGTGTTTAAATACGCTCATGAGATACATGGGGCTCACTCCAGAAATTCCAGAATTTCAACTACGCCCGTTTCGCTTACTACCAGTTCTAACAGTTATTACCCATTAACTCCACAAAAGTGATTACTATCCACTTCAAAAAATTCGTGTTTACAGCCTCATTAATTATCTGTGTACCGATTGCTCAATATGGGTCCTGCAATGAGTACGAGCAGCACAATAAAATCTGGAGCTGTAAGCGCTACCGGTTCCTGCTGCTGTAAAGCGTTGTTTGACTAAGTTCAAATTAGCTGAGTGACAAATGAATTGATTAAATAGAATTAACCATGTACAAAGTGAATTGACGTAGAGCTAAGGAAAGTTGTGTGTTGCAACGCACCAGATATTTTTCTTCCTACTCTTTAAGGTTAAGGAAAGCTAAAAGATAAGAAGTTGGACTGTGTAAGTAAACATCAGATAGCTAGTCAACTAGAAAAAGGAAGGAAACTTCTCCTGCATTTCAAAGGCCTGATAGGGAAAACATGGGGCCTAAAACCAACATTTGTGAAATGGATATACCAAACGATAGTAAGACCTAGAGTTGTGTATGGAGCACTGATATGGTGGACAGGAGTCACCAAAAACAGTGCCCTGTACAAGTTAGACAGAGTCATAACTATGTCAATTACAGGGGCATTTCACAGCACACCCAATGTCGTAATGGCCGTACTGACAGGGGTGCTACCAATGAAATGGGAGGTCACACAAGAGGCAATGAGAGGGGCACTAAGACTTAGAAAAAACGACTGGAACCATTCACACAATCACGGCCACGGATCTGTTTGCACAACCGTCATAAGCAGCATACCAGAGGCAAACATGCCAATGGATGACAGGACAACGACATATCAGTTCCAGGGAAACCTCAACATTAGAATAGACTCAAGGCAAGTGTGGGAGACCAGGCCATCGGTGGCGGATGAATCTGAAATCATCTGCTACACAGACGGCTCCAAACACTTAGATGGTAACGCAGGAATGGGAATATACATTCCTGCACTAGAATGGGAAGAATCACTTTCACTAGGTACCAATACCTCAGTGTACCAAAGTGAACTCATCGCGATAAACTTATGTATTAGCACACTTGTAACAAAGAACATTAGGAACACGAATATAGCTATCTACACTGACAACCAATCTGTGATAAAACATTGGGTAATCTAATAGTCAGGAGCTATCTCATAGAAGAAACAAAGCATAAGGTTGGGAAACTCCAACAACTAGGGAACACAATCACGCTAAAATGGATACCCGGGCATAGGGGAATGAGAGAGCGGACGAACCAGCCAAGGTGGGAGCCAGAGGACACTTCTGTGGACCAGAACCGTTCTCGCCTATCACAATGCAACAACTGAAAGTAAAAATAAATGAGAAAATGTGGAGAAATGTATGTGATGAAATAAACAACAATGAAGGGTACCAACATTCCAAAATTATGGGTGTAACTAGTTATAACCTACAAAGAACCAATTGGGTACTGGGCTTAAGCAAGATAAGAGTACGAAGAATCACTGGAATGCTATCTGGGCACTATGCGGTGGGTAAGACCCTAAACAGGATAAATCCGAACATCAACGCTAGGTGCCCATGCGGAGAAATAGAAACAGTAGATCACTATCTTAGGGAATGCCCGTTATGGTTTGGCACTAGACTCAACATATTAGGGGAGAGAATAATAAACAGCACTAGTTTGAGAGAAACCGAGTGGAAAAAGATCCTAAAATTCGTGGAGGGGACTGGTAGATTCCGTGACCCCTTTTAAAAAAGCCAAGCCGACTCCCAATAACTCTGGGGAGATGGGAAATGGGCCTGAATGGCAACAACTTCGGTCATTGTTCCCTCGGCCTTGGCTGGTGCCCTGATATCTTCTTCTTCTGGACTGTGTAAGCTTCACTGATCATTCAACTCTCTGGTAGCACCCAAAACTAGCAATTCATAATAACGTTGCTATAATTTCCATAAGTTTGTCCTTTACAAAATCATCTCATGATGTCGATGACGTATTTTTGTATGAATTCTCTCATCCAACCTAGTACTTTTTTTGTTCTGAGACTTTTAATATTGTTGATCATCCGAATCAATTTAGTAATAACTGTATCCCGGAGAATTTAGTAGTGGAAGATGATACATATGACAAGGTGTATGTACGGTGCAGAATCAAAATTGAGAAGTGAGAATTGGAACTAGTGCTCGCTCACGTGAGGAGTCATTATTAGGTGAGACAAGGGCAAGTTGGCTGCTTTTATGAAGAGGCCATTGGTTTACGGAGCTCTGCTCAGTGCTGATGTCTTTGAGGTTGAGGACAGTATAACACCAACTCAATAGGGTTCAAACACTAAGCTGACATCTCTGTGCTATATCAGTTCCTACTACTCTATTGTTTACTGTCACTATCTATTGACGTTCTATCCTGTTCTGCTACTTTTAACTTGGCAGTTTCCTACTTATTTTCTGAAGCTGTGTTCTGTTTTCTCTGTGGATTAGTGTTGTTCTACAATAAGCAGTGCAGCATGCATATTATATTCTGGGTCTGTAGGAGAGTTTTGATTCGCTTGATAAACTCAGCCTAATTAATGTTAGGCATTACCTGGCTGAGCAGTACTGTGATGATTGTTGTGTTGTAAGTTGCCACAGTGTGTGACCAAAAGTGGAGCTGAATGCCAGGGAAACCAAATAGCTTCACTACCTTTATGGCGATCCCTTATGTTGGAATGTGCTTCCCAGGAGTACGACTGATCACTTATTAACCCTGCTGAGTATAAGTACTCAGTGTTTACATTGCCTCTGCGTATTTTGTGATGCAGGATTAGTTGGATGATTTCATGATGTGAGTGTAAGCCATGTCCATGAGGAAGGGGTCATGCGGCATCAATTGCCTGACGCATTCCACTGGTTGCATCCTTACACCACCATGGACATCACACATACCTTCTATGGCCCCTCTTTTTAATTCATTGTTTCTACTCTCTATGATGACAGAGAAGGATCCACAATGCAGCTGCTGGTGGGTTATTTTTCCAATAGCATTCAGTTTGAACGGCCCTTTGTGAACCCAAATTGCTTTGGGAGGGGCTCTGAAAACTAAGTATGCGGAGTATGCCTGCTGCAAGCTTCTCTGCAATGTTCATACGGATCCTTCAATTAACATCCCGTGCTCAATGGCGTATGCGTGATATCTTGAATGTGTCCTATACATTCCCCTAAATCCATGGGCACTCCATGCTGTGGTGATCAATCTCTCAAGCATAAGTGGTAGTCAAACTTTTTAATAGCTATCTAACGCCTCCTCTCCTATATATGGGGGTTACAATTTTCGAACTCTTGAGTTTATTGTGAGTATTTACTTCAAAGGCTGTCTTATTCATTTTCTGAGCTGTTCCTTTCTGTTCCAGTCATGAAACTCAACAAACTAGTCACCTGCTCAAGGAGGAAAAACAGGTTGAGGCACTTCACAGCTCCCTCTCACATTCGAAGGAAGTTGATGTCTGCTCCATTATCCAAAGAATTGAGGCAAAAGTACAATGTGCGGACAATGCCAGTACGAAAGGATGATGAAGTACAGGTATATCGCGTCACTCATTTAGTTCGATTTGTAGTTGTGTATATTCAATGTAGAATAATTATTTTTCAATAATTCACTATCTGTCACTTCCTTATACAGGATGGGGACATTTTTGACGTTGGGTCCTTTTTATTATTGAATAGGCATGGTTGTGGGATCATAGAAGTCCAAATTTTAGGTGGATGGCTTTTATTTTTATTTTTAAATTGTAGCAAAATAACATTGTGATAAAAAAATATTTTAACTGTCATTAGGATCATGTAAATGTCTGTATATTCACCATGATTTGAATTGTCTGTTTCCCCTCAGGTAGTGCGAGGTCACTATAAAGGACAGCAGGTTGGCAAAGTGATACAAGTATATCGTAAAAAGTTCATCATATACATTGAACGTATCCAAAGAGAAAAAGCCAATGGGGCTAGTGTGTACGTTGGTATCCACCCGTCAAAGGTATGTGTCTTTTAATAACTAGAGTTAGACAAGAGTGTGTTTATAAGTTCTGTGCAGTTGTCATAAATTCGAAGGGTGTTAGGATTCTTGCCAGGTCAGCCACAGAGGTGCTAGTGGGTATGAAGGGTACACAAACTGAACTTACGGAATTATGAGTCCTTCTAACTACAAGTGAGAGTTATTCCCCCCATGACCTATCCACGTAATCATAGGCCATTGTCATGCCTCTAGTTCTCAAAGTTGACATTATTGAATGCAATATAACTGCTGTACTTGGCTGGGCCTGATAGTATTTACTTTTTAGATGCTCTCGAAGTCCGTCAGAATGTGTAATATTCACTCTAGGACTCGCATATTTCATAGTCACACTAGAACCTTGATTGTGCCTGCTAGACACCTAGTTATACACTTTCCTTTGCCCTATGAAGTGAGATTAAAAGTTATGTAATTTGTAGAAACCATATTCCTTTGTCTACTCTACGCTACTGAGTGGAAATAATGGTATGTCTTTCAAAGAAGGTGATAAAGAGAGAACAACTCAACTCAAATTAAACGTTCATCCTGCGATTCTGTGGATCGTGAAAAAAATATGAGCAAAATGGTTCCAAACACAGCCGTAGTGATGAAATAAAAAAATGTCGTTAAAATGGCTTTATCAATTTTGATGACATTTTTGTTTGTCGTGGATGACCTCAATGAATGGATCTTTGAGAGTTGAAAGGAATCCCTGGAAAATCCGATCAAAGGTTTGAAGAACATGTTGCTGTATTGTAGACTAGCTGAGTCAAAGAGATGACCAGGAAAGGCCTTCGTTCTTTGTCTTTGTCATTGCATCAGCAAATCTCAGATTATACCTAGATATTACGACGTTCCAGTAGTGTGGACTTGTTCGTAGTTGCCACTGCCAATGTAATGCTCCTACATGGACACTGAGAGGTCAGAGGGGAAATGTGTTAAGAGACTAGGAACACTTTGTGTATTACAGATTAGGGTAACCTGCTTCATGCTGTGTATCAAGAAGCAACCTGCTTCCTCGAAGGATGCAAATGGAGAGAGAACTCACTGAGAACCTCTGTTTTTGGTGGGAGACTTGGCAGTTGTAATTTGCTGAGCAAGCACTTCATATTCTCGAGTCACAAGGAGAAAAAACGATAGCGAAGTTATCTTTCTATTGAGTGGATGCCTGACATTGCCCTGGAGCAGTCCTTCCTCGCAATAACATTGTTCCAACTCTGCATTCCAACTTTGCATTTTTGATGTTTGTCACTCGCATTTATTGCATAGTAAAGAAACAATGGTTGAAAATATAGAAAGGCCTTAACGTAAATGTGGACTGACTGATCTCTTCTAGTGGTGGGGAAACGAAAAGTGTGAAATTTTTATTTGCGCTAATCTAATTCGTTTTTCAATCTGCTCATATAAAGGATATGTGTCTCAACACAAGTGTATTGATGAGTCAATGCATTGGTTGAGTGGGTCTGATGAAGGAATCCCTTGGCCATATTCATTTATTTAGAGAAGTTTCGAACAAATGTAGTATGAAAAATCTGTGATGTATTGGTAGGTAAATGGATAGTTCTAGCGCGACTGAATGGAAACTTCATTGCACCACTCCAAGTACAATACCAGTCTGAGAAGGAGGAATGACCATTTGGAAGGGTGAAGGGAAGGAGTTTGCTCCGATTGGAGCGGCGGGGCATCGCCACATGCTCACTGGAGATAAGCCTGCGAGATGACAAGCAGGCTGGTGGTGCCAGCTATCTTGTTTATAGACATACACAGACTATTTCGTGCAGAAGGCTGTAGGCTTGTTAGGTTTCGTTACTTTATGATTTGAGCAGAACTCAAAACTTGTTATTAATGCCAATCATTTATGTTTCATTCAATAGTTTTATCTTCCCAGTCAGTCTATTGGTACTTCCAGTTATGTTTTAGGCTATAGAAATGTATAAATGTGGTTCATCTTTACTCTGTTGCTTGTTTCAGTTATTGTGGTTAGATGTAGTTACCAGTTGTTGCAATAGTTCAGTGCAACTGAAATTTGACATTTACATTTCTTTTATTTCAGTGTGTAATTGTCAAACTCAAAGTAGACAAAGACCGAAAAGAAATTTTGGACAGGAGATCGAAGGGCCGCGACTTGGCTCTTGGAAAAGACAAAGGAAAGTACACTGAAGATAGCACCACTGCTATGGATACTTCATAAATTTTTATCAACTGACTTTCCTATGGTTCTTCTCTCGTATTAAAGGACTCTTTTTTAAATCACGTTTTTTCATTTCATTGTACAGATGAGACACCTCAGTTGACCAAAATTGATTATTGAAGGCTTTAGTATCTCCCCTTTGTTCATAGAATAAAACTGCTAAAGCTGTTTTGCATCGTTCTCAGGCTACTGTGTGTGGGAAAAACTGTCAGATACCTCATCCACAAACATGAGGAAGAAAAAGAAATGTGCACTCTTGCCCTGGATGTCTCTAAAGCTTTTGACAGTTGTGTTACGTCTTGGCCAGTTGCCTTCATGGTGTGGAGGCTTCTGATTGACTCGTCGACTGTGCGCATTCTCAGTAACAGAGATATGACAGCCCTATGTGTTGGTGGAGGGATATCCACTATTAGGCGCGGAGTTTGGCAGAAGTATCTTACCTTTACTTCGTTGATTCATACTACTCAGGAGGTAGCCGCCACTGGGAATAGAGTTTGATTTCTAACTGAGAGTGGGAGGGCACAAGAGCTTTTACAGGTGTTGCTCGCATCTTAGGTACTAAAAGGGGGGTAGACCAAATTACCCTGATTAGGCAGTTAGGCACGTGTAGGTTGGGGGTAATTCTTCAAAATATGGATTGGGATTTTTTGGTGCTATCCTGTCAAATCTTTAACACGTTCAGTGCCTACTTCTGTTGTATGAACAGAACCAACCCACCCCACCAGGCGGATTGTTTTTTTTCTCATAAATCTGACCAAAATGGTTTCAATATTAGTAATTTATAGGTAATTCATCTTAATAGTCGAATTTGATTAAATTTTGCTCATTTTGCACCTGGTGAGAGTAATCACAGATTTTCTGAGGAACGGCGCCGGCTTGGGTCTAATAGGAAAATCGTGTATTATAAGGTTTGTTTGGACAATACCCATAGAAATAGAAACAAGAAATGTTAGTATCAGCATTTTTATTGGGTTGGTTCCATAAATATCCACTCCATCAGCCAAAATGCACGTCATGGCTCTTACCATAGGTATCCTCACCTACATTTTCGGAAGAAAATATGTATCAATGACTATATTTATGGTAATTATTAGTCCAATAATATATGTCAATCACATACAAGAAAATTTCAGTCACAATCAAATGTCAATAAAGGAAATATAAATCAAAAGAATGTATCAATACAGAAAACATGAATCTCAAAATATCAATCACAATCAAATGTCAATGAAGGAACTATAAATCAACCGAATATATCAATCAGTTTCTCTATATCCTCGTCTGAGTATTCCTTCTCCTTAGACAAGCGAGGGATTTTTGGTTCCGATTGTGCGTCATCAGACATCTAAAATACCAATACAAATAATAACGTGGGTAAAAAAATACTTGATAAAGATAACTAATCATAACCATCATATTGTACCAAAATACAGGGCAAAATGGTAGGAAGAGAACAGAAATCAGGGATGGTGCTCTGCATATTGGTGCCAAAAACAACGTTTATTTAGTCACTGCCTGTTTGTAATCATGCATTATGAAGTAATCATTAATTTATTATTGATCTTACCTTGAATGAGAGAAGAACTAGCCACACGAGAACTCCAGAACGCACAATAATCGAATGCAAAACTCTGATTTGGAGCGTCTACGAAATACAGTATTTTCCGAGTGAAATACATCTCCAAACTGTTGACGGTGCATTCTATCAGTTGTTCATAGTACCTGCTCAGGGCGGATAAAAAAACGCTGCAAATTATTACACAACGGTTTATTATTCGGATAATCAGCTTGACCTAGCATTAATGCTCCGAGACCCATCCTGTTCGATTCAGCATCGAAAAATATCATAATGAAACCCAAAAAAAGGCCGAAAAGAACTGAATCGTAATATTAAAATAAACAAAAAAACGCAAGTATTTAGAAAAAACTGAATTTTAATATGAAAACACGCACGCTAAATACTAATATCAAAATTTAACCAAAAATCTATGAAAAAAACATAATGAGAATGAAACGAAAGAATCTAAAAAAATTGAATCGTATTAAAACCAAAACGTCGGGGAAATTGGAAGCGTAAGGCGAATGGGGAGAGACCGGTCGTTGGGAGGGAAGCGAGCGGGAGGCCGCACTCGAGAGCGGTTGGTTTTTTAATGAGACGGGCGGGGCGGAGGGAATTCAAACGACGAAACGCTTGTAGCTCCCGCGTTGTACTGCGTTTCGTTAATTTTTTTAACCGTTTTTTGTCCATTACAACCACGGGCTTCGTCCGATCGGATTCCCGAGATGGCGGGCACAACTAGATACCAAATCGGATTTTTGGGCGAAAGAACGAATTTTTTAGACCATGTTAAAGGCACAAAACGGCCCGGACGGCGGACGGACATTGCAAATTTGGAATCTCCAAGTCTTGAAACGTAAAGTATCAAATTTTGAGGGGGGGTTGTAAAAAATTGTTCGTGACCGAAAACATAGGGTTATTATTCAGAATGAATAATAAACCAAAACAAAGACTTTTGCACTGGGCGTCGATTTCTAAGAAAAGTTTGAAATAGCAGCAAGTCATCACGCGCCATGTGTGTGATACGCCTAGCTGACCTGACCGGATTCACACACCATATGCGTGATACGCACAGGATGTGTTAAGTTGACCCTACTTTCTTAGAATTTCTCTGAATTGTAATAAAAGGCCCTGGAATTCAATTAGGGCTTTAAACCTATATCATCTGTTGGTTTCATGGAAGCGATAGTCCATCAAACTACAGTGATGGGCAAGGGGTCAATAAAGTCAGGCTTTTCTTTTAGATTTACCTGAAAATATACTCAATTTGTAACCGTGATTCACACATTCTGAAATTGATTTGTGAAGAGGAATGGAAATGAATTTAGATTTGAAGCATAATACGTACTTGGAAAAAAAATTTGATTGAAAGATGAAGGATCATTCAGAATAAAATGACGAGCAGGTGACATTGAAAATAGCCTATTTATATTGAAAGCCCATGGGCTTCCAGAATAAAGTAACATTATTAAATGGCAAATGTTTATGTAAATATAAGTAAAATTGTCCGAATGTTGAGAACAAAAGAGAAGCAAATAGATCTGTATGAATGAAGGACCAGGTTGTGATGAAAGTCAGGGTGATGGGATGTGCTGTCTAGTATAGTGAGATATCCTGAAAAGATTTCCAACGGAAAGGAATAGAGCGGGCATAGATCTGGTGAATGCAATTAGAAGGCGAGCTGGTGAGTAACAGGGGTTATGTGGCTCAGGTATGTACAAAGTGATGACGCTTCACACATCACCTGCTATTCAACTTTCACCCAGTGTTACGTAAGCAAAAGGAAAAAATGTAATCAACTCCTTAACAATTTAGTTGCTTCTTATAGATTAATTACCATCGTACAGCACCGAATGGAGTGTTGAAACTGACATTTTTGTTTTGCTAGTTGCTGCAACTTCTGTACGAAATGTTGGGTAATTTATTGTGCTGCTCTCATCATTGCCTTGCAATTGAGAATTGTAGGTACAAAAAAATGATCTAGACTAACTAGTAGAAGATAATTAGATCGTTAGATCAAACTCGGTTTAGCTGTTTTCGAGGAAATTTCGAAAACCCTAGTTTTGGGTTCATTTTGGTCCCCCACCAAGTTACCCATCAGCGGTAATCATTCATAACCTCATTTCGAGTTACCAAAAACAAAATAAAGAAGAACCAATCCCGTCAGTTCAGCCGTTCTCATGCAAATTGTACAACATCCACTCATGAGACATGTACCTTTCGGATTCAGCAAGCCTCAAAATGTAAAGATCTTAAGGAAACTCAACTTCTTGTTTTGACACGATCACCATACTCAATGGCAGGCGTGTAAAAAGTTGAGTGGGTGGCAGAAATGATTCTAAAATAATTCAAAACTTGTTTGAACATTTTGTTTTGGGGCTTGAACTGAAATCACTATCACATCACTAGAAGAAGTGAGGGTGAGGGGGAGAAGTGAGTGGGTTATTTGAATTGCAGCCAACAACACGATCCTCTTTATGTGTCGGGTATTGGCCGTCACCAAAAACATGTTAATGAAGTTGGAAATGAGGCTTAGTAATTAAGAACTTCTAAGCCTAAGTGCTAACATCTAGCAGAAGTATCGTGTATTATGGAATGAAGAGGTTATTTCTGATAGGCCACAGTACACAGGCATGCTTCTCAGGAGAAGTGGTTTGTTGCATCTGTAAGGGAGGGCTCAGCTGTTCCTAGGTGTTGATACCTGAGAACAATTTGTGGCGTAGTCGTTCTGTAACTACCAGGCATTTCCATAGATAATTAGGTAGTTTCCAGACCAATCATCTTTGGGTCCCTTGTCTAAATTGAGGAGTTATGTTCGCATGCTTGCTAAGTTTGGCCAGGATGGCTGTTACCAGCTATTGTTCCTGTGGGGGAGGCTACCTGTGCTGTACTTTTTTGAAGGTTAGAATGTCGCTCATATCTGCCAACTGCTGGATTTTGAAGAGCATTCAAGAGGGTCAGCAAATTTAGTCAACGCAGTCGTGGGATTATCTGGTGGGCAATAAGGAGCATCTTGCATTGCCAAGGTGCACCACACCGAAAGTTGATTTTAATCACCCAGAATGACACAAACTACTCAAGTGCTCAACTTATTTATCATCAAGGTTGCAGTATTCACTGTGTCCTGGCACAGTGTGCGGTACCAGAAAAATGCTGACGAGATACGTTGGCTGGGTGTGTCAGCAGGCATTCTCCAAAGTATCCCCGCCCTTGGTTTGGATCTAAATTGGTGGTCGTGGAACATACTCTTATCCTGCACATTCCATTCCCCTTCCCAATCTTTCCATCACTGGAGCCTGCATAGGGTAATCTAGGCACCCTCTCCATTTTCTCAATTATTATTTATTTAGTTTCTTTTTTTGGGTCTCCTTAACGGTGAACTTTGGGAGAAAGAAAGAGGACGGCAGAACTGATTGAGGGGGTTCTTATTTGTTTTGTTCATGGTTTTTCGACAGCGCGAGCAATCTCCACTGATCGGAAGGAGGGGGATGGGAATCAAAATGTTCCAAAAACTAGGATTTGTCGCATTTTTCTCGAAAAAGCCCTACAACGGTTTTGACGAAACTTTCAAATTATCTATTACTCATCAGTACCTAACTTGTATTCTCCATAAATACCCTCGAGAAAAATAAGCCTATTTAGCGAAATGAGGTTTCGTAAACTTTCTGAGAAATTGGCGCGAACGGTATTTATCAACCTCACAAGATTTCTCCCGTAAGACAATAACTTTCCCTGAATGTTCCACTGGCAGTACATTGAACAGAGATATAAGTGAAAATGTGACGTGAATAATGTTATTTTGGACATTTTTGTAATATCCAGAGTAAGTCCATCACTGAATTTCATCAATATTATGGAGCGCCTTTTAGCAACAAATACCCACATTTTGTTCTTGGTGATTATTTCTATAGCTATGTGTTGGATGGAGATTACGATTTCGATCAAACTAACGGAGTACTCTCAAATAATTAGTACCTACATTTTGTTGTCCACAAATGTTCTTGTAGAAATGCGTTGAACGAAGATATAGCGCTCGTATATGTAGCAGATCGACGAATTTTTGCCCGAGAGTTGTGCATTGTACGCACTGGATACTTATTTCTCAAAAACGACTATTGCCATTTTGATTTAAGTTTTGGTACGAACAACTTCAAGCGACTCGACCATGCGATTCTCATCAGTAGGAAAAGTACGAAAAATATCAAAATTGTAATGCAGTTCGTCATATGATTCTATAGTTCTCAAAAAATCACGAGTTGTATCCCAATAAGCTATCAGTACGATCGAATGATTAATCACGGGCAACCCAAGAAATTCCAGAATCCAAACCATTGCCGTTTTACTCTTACCCGCATTTCTCACAGTTTTTATCCGATAATTCGATAACAGTTGACACGAACTTTCTCAGAAAAATGACCTAATCACCTATGCTCCCGTTAGTCAATAATGACCGCGTATTAAATAGGAGGAACTCAGTGAGTGAAAAACAGATTAGATTAGTCATTAAAGCGATAAAAATCGCCGGAAGCATGTGCGGTTGAAGCAGGCTGTGTGACGTTTAGGGCCAGATATTTCATCAATTACGATGGCTTTGTATTCAATAACTTTCCTTACTACTTTGTAGAGCCAAAGACAGTAAAAATATCTGGTGCGTAGCAACACACAACTTTCCGCCACCCCTTTAAGTTCGAACACCACCTACATAGGCGGGCGCTATATCTCCGTTCAACGCATTTCTACGGGAGCATTTATGAAGAACAAAACATAGGGACTAGTTAGTTGAGAGTACTCCGTTAGTTTGATCAAAACCGTTAGAGCCGTTTTTGAGAGAATTGGAATACCGATGAATTAATATTCGACAAATCTCCTTTTCCGAGTTAACTTGGCTTATATCTCCTTTCAACATATATTTACTGAAAACCAAATGTAGGTATGGGTGGCTAAAAGACACTAAGCATCCTGCGAGTTTGGTGAAAACCGTTGTAGCCGTTTTGCCAAAGCGTAAAAACCCTATTTTAGCTTCATAGGCCTACATCTCCGTTCACCGTATTTTCATGGAGATGTGTATAGAAAAGAAACGTTTTGTGCTAACTAGTAGCTAATCAAAATAGCATTCGCCGTTTTCGAGAAAAATGCGAAAAGCCCAAGTTTTTGGTATATTTTCGTACCCCCTCAAAAGAACCAGCTCAATCGGCTCAGCCGTTCTCCCGCTAATCGAACTACAGACACGCACACACACGCATCCCGCGCTAAAATCAGGTTATTTACTCAGTTGGCCTCAAAACGTGAAGATCTGAAGAAAACCCAACTTTTAACTTTCCTTGGCTCTACAAAGTAGAAAGGAAAGTTATGTAATCGGTTGAAAAAAACATTGCGAGTTCTCTTCAGATCTTTACGTTTCAGACCCCCCTGAGTCCGAAAAACACTATTTGGGAAAATGGTCTGTGTGTCTGTGAACGATTTTTAGAGAAAACCACCGTACTAAATCAGCTCAAACTTGATATCTCGCCCGTAGGTCACCATGGGACACCAAAATAAGGGTATAAACAAAATCCACCGAAGTTGACTATAGTTATCATAGTGATCAAAACACCAATTTTTTTTTCTCAAAAACGGCCACAACGAGTTTGAGTAAATTTCTTGTAGTACATTTTTTATATTGATAGCTCTCAATAAGGCAATGATACTATAAAATTCTCATTCGTGAGAAAATGACGAGAGCAGCACAATAAATTATCAAAATTTTCCGCCAAAAGCGTTTTTCGCGCAGTTTTTTCCTTATAAACTCCGCTGGAATTCTCGTAGAATGTTAAAAAAAATTGATATTGTAGTCCGATCCAATACCTAAAGGGTGAGTGTTTAAAAACGCTCATGAGATACATGGGGCTCACTCCAGAAATTCCTGAATTTTAACTACTGCCGTTTCGCTTACTACCAGTTCTAACAGTTATTTTCCAATAACTCTGCCAAAGTGATCACTACCCTTCTTCAAAAAATTCGTGTTTACAGCCTCATAATTTTCTGTGTACCTGTTGCTCAATGATGGTCCTGAAATGCGTATGAGCAGCACAATAAATTCCAGAACTCTAGGCGCCACCGCTTCCTGCTGCTGTGACGTGTTGTTTGACAAAGTTCAAAGTGATAAATGAATTGATTAAATAGAATTAGCCATGTACAATGTGAATTGACGTAGAGCTAAGGAAATTTGTGTGTTGCAACGCACCAGATATTTTTTGACACGATTACATACTTTCTTTTCCCTTTGGGTAGCGGAAAGTATATATGGTTGTTAATGCCTATTGTGTCACATTTCACAACCTTCGAAGAAGCTGAAGAGACGAAGACGAGTTGTGTTTACATCTAAGGTGCCTAAGGGCGGTTGGCATGTTGCTTCAAGGTGAAACGTGTTGTATTGCGGACTGTAGCGGGAACTGTCGTGGACGGTCAGTCATTGTTCGGATGAATCGAGAGGGAATGGGGGATTTCCATCGAACAGCCGACGAGGAAAACGAATAAATGATTGCGCTCGGGTCTGCAGCCGGTTATACCGCTCAGAATTCCCCGCCACGCGAACGGCCTGCGTTATGAATTTCTTCGAAGAAGGGATTGAGGAGCGAGTTGAGGCCGACGTGATGAAAATTCCCAGGCTCGATCCGAAACATCTGGTTAAGAGGCATACACGACTTTCTTTGCGCGAACAAGGGAAGTTGAATAAATTTGAAGAAAATAACCGTTTGAATGGTATTTGTACTAAAAGCACGAACAAAAAAATGAATAAATAAAACGCGACGAGACGAGTGAATTCATTAAATCGTGATAAATTTTATAATAACTTACTTTATTTACGAAGTTTTCTGTAGTGATGATTGAGAATGATATAGCAAATTAGTAGTTAGTAGTTCAAATTACGTAGCTACGTACAAAGACCGACGCAACACCCAAATGTCGTCACCTGACATGGCACGCTGTGCCGTTACATCCTCCAACGCATTCATAAATACCAGGTGCGTCGCATCACACAACTTTCCTTACCTCCACGTAAATTGGGCGGTTTTTCATGGCTATTAATTCAATTTATTTTTCACTCAGTTCGTTCAAACTTGGTAAAATACCACTCTACGTTAGGAAAATGGGGTAGAACTTACAGTTTCAAAATTTATTGTGCTGCTCGTGCTCATGCCCTGACCATTATCGAGCCATTCGTACACAGGCCATTGATACGATTTTTTAGAATGATAATAATCTTCCAGAGTTATCGGTTAATAACTTTTAGAACTGAGTAAGTGAAACGACAGTGGTTGAAATTCCAGGTCTTCTGGACTAGCCCCTATACATCTTACGAGCGTTATGGAGTACTCAACTTATAGGTACTTGATTGAACTAATACCTGCATTTTTCTGGAGATTCTAGTAACATTTGAGCGGAGTTTATAAGGGAAAAATCGATTTTTATAGGAATCTTTGGTCATTTATTGTGCTGCTCTCGTCATTTTCCCCCCACACATGAGCCGTCAATACAAGAAATTTACTCAAACTCGTTGTGGCCGTTTTTGAGAAAAATATATTTAGTGTTTTGGTCACTATGACATCAATAGTTAGCTTTAGGCGGATTTTGCACTTCCCTGTGTTTGGCGTCCCAGGGTGACCTGCTGGCTAGGTATCAAGTTAGCTCAAACTATTAGCTGATTTGGTTCACCCGTTTTCTCTCAATTGCGTTCATACACACAGACCATTTTTCCAAATAGTGTTTTTCGGACTAACGTAACGTAAAGATCCGAGGATAACTCGAATTTCTTCTTCAACCGATTACATAACTTTACATTCTACTTCGCAAAGCCAAGGAAAGTAAAAATACCAGGAGACAAATGTACAGGCTGGTTAAAAGCGTCGAGTAAGTGTAATAAATATGTGCCGTTTTGATATGGGGAAAACAACAAAAGCAGGCGCCACACATTGAACAAACACGATTAAGACAGAAACTTGTGACTTTAAATTCGATTTTGGTTTACGATGATACATTATGTATATAGATCGATCGTCAATTATGGAACTAGAAGGTGGTGGATATTCCAGCGGCTGTTGCGGAAACAGCAATTCTCCGTCCTAGATTTCTCAAAACCAATTCTTCCCACCTTGAAGATCCGCTCGAAATGAAAATAAATCGAGGGGTAAGGGAATAAGGTGACCGGAGCGAGACCAAATAACCCTCGGGCTAAATAAACACGTCCGCCCAGACCCGACAATATTACATTCAATGAGGTTTTACAGTAAGTATTGCTTCTTGGGAGTCTAGGAAAATATGAGGTATTTATTTTAGCGGTCGAGCAACCAAGAGGCGGTCTATGCAGCAATGGACGGGGATTTGCTACGTGTGAGTTTATAGTGAGTTATTTTCGGAAACGGCTCTAACGATTTTGATTGCCTTTTCAACTTATCTTTTAATAGTCAATACCTAACTTTGCTTCTCCATAAATTTCTCCCTGAAAATGCGGTGAACAAAGATAAAGGCCTGCAAAGCAAAAAACTCTGCAAATTATTACACAACGGTTTATTATTCGGATGAATAGCTTGACCTAGTATTAGTGCTCCGAGACCCATCCCGTTCGATTCAGCGTCGAAAAATATCAAGATGAAACCCAAAAAAAGGTCGAAAAGAACTCAATCGTAATATTAAAAAATCGAGGATAACAGATATTTTGCTAACGGAAACAGTTGAGACGGAGCGAAACAGTCTTTCGTGGAGGTGAAGACGAGAACAAGGCAATCGGACAATAAAGAGACAAATCGTAGTGCCAAAGGTGTGCCAACACGAGCGCTTTTGTGTGCCAACACAAGCGCTTCCTAGAGGAAGCAAAAAAAAAAAAACCGGCGCCCACCCGTTGCGAGTCGAGTCAAAAGGGGAGCAGGGGCGGCGTTGCCAGTCCAGCAGGCGAGCGGTTTCGTTGACTTCCACTGTAGTTCCCACGTTGTACTGCATTTCGTTAATTTTTTTAACCGTTTTTTGTCCATAACAATCATGGGCTTCGTCCGATCGGATTGCCGAGATGGCGGGCACAACTAGATATCAAATTGGATTTTTGTGCAAAAGGACGAATTTTTTGGACCAAAATAAACCAAAAATAGGGGTTGTACCCTTTGGTTTATTATTCATTCTGAATAATAACCCTATGTTTTCGGTCACGAAAAATTTTTTACAACCCCCCCTCAAAATTTGATACTTTACGTTTCAAGACATGGAGATTCCAAATTTGCAATGTCCATCCACCGTCCCCTGTCCGGGCCGTTTTGTGCCTTTAACGTGGTCCAAAAAGTTCGTTCTTTCGCACAAAAATCCCATTTGGTATCTAGTTGTGCCCCCCATCTCAGCAATCCGATCAGACGAAGCCCGTGGTTGTAATGGGCAAAAAACGGTTTAAAAAATTAACGAAACGCAGTACAACGTGGGAACTACAGCGGAAGTCAACGTTTCGTCATTTGAACTCACTCCCTCCCGCCCGTCTCAATAAAAAACAACCCGCCTTGTCCTCGCCTCGCAATGCTGCCAGGCGGGTGGCTCAACTCCCTTTTCGCCTCGCAATGGGGTCACTCTCGAAGCGCCCCCGTTCCAATTTCCCCGACGACGGGGCAAAATCATCAGACGTTTTGTTTCTGTAGTTCCGTTGTAGCCAGGACATGTTTCGTATGGTTTACTAGTATTCGATGCTGAATCGAATGGGATGGGGGAGAACTAATACTAAAGTTAACGTACCTGTTAGGTGAGTCCGTCTCCTTTGGCTTGTGAGTTACTGTATATAAAGACCACGACCAACTGACTGACTCCAGTACTGACTAAACGGCCAGACGATGATGTCTTTACATCGAAAGCGCTTGCCCACAGTAACTCACAAGCCAGAGGAGACGGACTCACCTAACAGGTACGTTAACTTTAGTATTTGCCTACTGGCGGACACAACCCAATTTCTTTAATAACTAATACTAGGTTCATGAGAATAATAAACCATTGTGTAATAATTTGCAGGGTTTTTATTGACAAAACGACTCTCACGATTTCGATCAAACTAACGAAGTACTCTCAAATAAGTAGTACCTACATTTTGTTCCTATTAGATGTTCCTGTAGAAATGCGTTGAACGAAGATATAGCCCCAGTCGAATTTTTACTTTCCGCTACCCAAACGTTTTTCGTTGATGCGAAGCTCTTGATTAAAATGGCACCAAATACCACGAATTATCGTAGTGATCGATTCTATAACTATATTTTTGTCTCCATAACGGCTTACACGGTGCATAGTTTCGAAACAACCGTGTAGTGATACATGACTGTCATTACGAGAGCAACGCAGATTATTAAATATTTCCACAAAAACCGATTTCTTTGCAGTTCCTCCTGTAAACCGAATTCAAATGACGCGAACGGCCCTGCAAAAGTTATCTTTGTGATGTAATGAGTTAACATCCACCATACACTCACCATGGCATACTTATTATCGCTTTTACTTGCTTCGCGGACTCGCTCCTTCAATTCCAAATCAATTAACACAACCTTCCCTGAAAAATAATGTTGGCGAGCCCATGGATTTGGTCTTTCAAACTTTGGCCTACTCGACAAATGGTGGGACGTTAAGGTCGTGCTTTCATGGGCACAACTTCTTTAACAACTATGGGGAGCAGTTCCTCATTTTTTGCTGAAGATGTCAATACATATATCACAGGGTGTGCCTGGTATCAGATTGTTGTCTCCGGGCTGTTGTATAATTGCTCTCACCAATTGGCGCCTTGTAACTGGCTTCTTACTGAGTGCTCGGTCTCTACTTACCATCGCTCCTTATGTATTTCCATATCTGTCCGTGAGTCGCTTGGCCATCCTCCAAGCTGGTTATTCTTTTCGTAATTCGTACGTTCAAGTGTTGCTTTGGAAAAACGCTTGAGAGTTTGCCCACGACCCTGCACTTTTCACATCTCGAAAAGTGGCTCAAAAGGCGGGGCCAGGTCCAGACACGGGTGGGAGTTAGGAAAGCAGGCTTAGTTTAGGTAATAGGATTGGTATTACTGTGATATAGGTTAGGCATAGTATAGGAATGGTTGAAAGAAGGGAAGAATACTAAAGTGAAGGTACCTGTTTGGTGATTGTGTCTTCTCTGGCAGGGGAGATACTGTAGGCGAGCACTTTCGATGTAAAGACATCATTGTTTGGCCGTTGAGCCAGAACAAAAGTCAGTTAGTTGGTCGAGGTCTTTATATAGGAAGAGAAAGGTTAACGGGATGGTGTACACCACTCAAGACACTACACAAACGAAAACAACCGACTGACGGATTTACAGACCACATTTAAGACATACGTACTACCCTTACATCCTTTTCCTTCACTTCCAACGGATTTCCCCGGAGGTACATTGCCTCCTTCCTCCGCTCCTCCCCTCATTCCTGAGCGCTATGCCATCCTAGTTAGTTGTTTGGAGCGATTGTATATATGAATGTCTATTGTGTTTGGATTTTTAATTAGGGGTCAGCGATGGTAACATGGGAATGGTGAAGAGGGAGTGTTGACTTGGATTAGGCAGTGATGGGAAAACCCCAAGATATATGAACTGGGGGAAGAGTACTAAGTCCGATGGACTGTGCGCTAATAGCTCGCCTCCTGCCTGGAAGAAACCAAAATAAAAGTAGAATAAATAGAGAGGTAGGAGGGCTCCGTCTCAGCCAACCAAATACCTGGCACCACCACGAGGTCCAGCCAGGAGTGCAGGGGTGTCTGCCATTCACAGGTGCGCCAGAAGGGGCGCTACTGCTAAGAAGAAAGCGCAGGTGCGCCGGAAGGGGCGCTACTGCTAAGAAGAAAGCGTCCTAGAAGTCGAAGAAAGAAGAAGGGGGAATGGCAGAAATTCTGCATGAGAAAGGGTGAGCACACGCAGGCAAAGCTACCGAACCGAGGTGTTGATGGGTCGTTTTGGACCAAGTATGAGGCCTAAATGCAACCGCCTCCCCACCAGTCAAGAACAGCAGGTCACATCTCGAATAGTCTGGTCTAATTACTACAGCCGCCATATCCACCAACTCAGCAGGGGGGCCCATCCCCTAGGAAGCGTAAACTGCTGATGAGAGCAGCAGAGGCCATAATGCTGTACAGTGCGGAAATATGGGCAACCTCACTTCGACGCCAAAAACAGAGTCAGAATCGAAGGAGTGCAGAGAAGAGAGGCTCTCAGGATCTGCAGTGCATACCGCACAGTATCGACACCGGCAGCCCAGCTGATTGCGGGGGTTGTCCCAATTGATATGCTGACACAAGAGCGGCAACGGGTCTATCGAAGAAAGGGGGAGGAGACACCGTTGACGATCGTCAAGAAGGAGGAAAGAGAGGTCACTCTCAGACAGTGGCAGCGCAGTTGGGATGCGGAGAGTCGGGGACGGTGGACCGCCCGCCTCGTACTGAGCGTTGAAACATGGACGACAAGGAGGCATGGAGAGGTAGGTTACTACCTGACCCAGTTTCTCACCGGGCCTACCTTAAAAAAGTGGGAAAGTCAGCAGACTCCATATGTCTGGCCGGATGGAAGATGAAGATGTTCACCCCACCTTTTTTGTGTGCCCCCACTGGGACGAAGAGAGGAGACGGCTGGCCGACAAGCTTGGAGGACTGTACGCAGAGACAATTGTCAATGTTATGATGAAAAGCAGAGAAAATCGGCAAGCTGCAACAGACTACGTGCACAGCATACTCAAAAAGAAAGAGATGAACCGAGAATGGGAAGGACCCTAGAAATGATAAAGCTGTAGAGCCATGACAACACGACTGACCCGAAGTAATACAGAAAGTAGTTCAGGGTCAGACGTTCTAGAAGAAAGGGCGGTTTTTTAGACGGTAGGGTCTGGGTTATCCCTCCCTAGTCCTACTCCGTCATATCCTGTCGGTCCTTGCAGGAATCCATAAACGATTTTTCCGCCCTTGTAAAAAAAAAAAAAAACTCAGCAGGGTGGGAACTACTGCACCCTTAGCACCAGCTTAGCATCTTAATCACATTTTCCATAGTAAACGCGAAACTCACTTTGGTATTTTAGCGACACACCCCGACACTATGTTCCCTACGTCTATTTCTGCTGATGATTAGGGCGCCGCTAGTGTGTTCGTGAGTCGTAGGTGATCATTACTGCGGAGAGTTGTGTGATTGATTAGCGTTTGATTTGAGGGAAATCGATCGTCAGGGGAGTTTAAAGGGGATTCGGTGCCTCGTGCGATCGAGTCGTGTCGGTCGATGGTTGTCATGTTTTCAGTCGGTTGTTTAGCGCGAGTCGGTTCGCTTCGCTTCCTGCCGATCCTCCCCCGCTTCACCCCAACACGACGACGACGCGATTCGCCGCGAGAGGGAGCGGGGCGCGGGAGGAAGACGTCCGCTCTGAATTCGAACGCCACAAAAGAGCTCATTTCCAGTCGAACCTTCGCGGCGCCCGACCGAGATCGAGCGACGAGCTCTCACGACTTTTTACGACGACCCTTTTGTTTACGTCGTCGTCAATTTTTAACCGTTCTCGGGAGCGAAGTTCAATCGCGTCTCGCTTCTCGTAGCGAATCGCGTCGACGGAAATGTTCTTGAGCGGCGACTAAAGTCGAATCCTGTGCGAATCGCTCGAAATGTGTTCGGTGCTCTCGACTCGCGTCAAAACTTGGGCGAACAAAACCAATTCGGACGTGAAGGACCGCGTTCGCAAGAGGTTGGGCACCACTTGGAAGAAATGGAAGTGGAGAAAAGTCGTCCCCATGTGAGTAAATACCACACCCTCTTAGCTATAAACGTGCCTAGGAAATTATTTGAGGAACTGCCAACGAATATTCAAACTTTACAATTGGGAGAGAAAAATATCACACACATGGCATGGGTTTACATGGCTTTAGCCGTTAATCCAATCCATTTTTCACTTAGTTAATTTGATCTAGGGGACAAAAAGTAGTAGCGATAAAAATTCCAGAAATTATTGTGCTGCTCCTACTCAGCCCCCAACCATGAACAATCTCCACACAAAGAATTAATGAGACTGTAAATACCACGTAGTTCGAGAAGGACAATAATAACTTTTCCAGAGTTATCGGTTTTAGAAATGGGTGGTAAGCGAAACGGCAGTGGTTGAAATTCCGGAGTTTCTGGAGTGATCCCTATACATGAAGGTATGGAAGACTCATCGTACAGGTACTTGATTGTACTGCCACCTGAATTTTACTAAACATTCTAATAATTTGATCGTAGTTTATAAGGAAAATCCACTAAAATCGATTTATGTCGAAATGGCTGCTAATTTATTGTGCTACTCTCGTCATGGTTCCACAATTAAAAATTTCGTGGTATTGTTGTGTCATTTGAAGCTGTTTATATAAAAAATTTAATCAAAATCGTTAGGGCCATTTCGAGTTCTTACCCTTACTTTGGCGTCTCTGCAGGCTCAATGTTGAATTCGGGGTGATTTGGTTTAGCTCAATCGCGTTCACAGACACACACAGGTCTTTTTTCCTGAATAGTGTTTTCGGACTCAGTAGACTCTAAAACGTCAAGATCTGAAGAGAACTCAAAATTTGTGGAAACCTAAAATTGAACGCTACTTTCATCCCAAGTTGGCAAGTTGGTATGACATTGTGTTACCATCAACCTCACTGAATCCAAGTTTCTTTTAAAGAAATTACTTGGAAGTCAGGATTGCAATAAAGCTTCAACAACCGTGCCACCTGTGAGGCTCATTGGTGCGGAACTACCGTAGTGAGGAGAGACTTTTGGAGCGAATTGTATTATAAGGGCTATGAGCCAGCAGAGTTGTGTCCGTGAAAAATAGGTTTTTTGAGATGTGGCCTGTTTTGTGCACGTTTATTAAGAATATGGTTGGTGACTTAATATTGACACAATAATATATAACAGTTTCCAGCTATGGACATAAATTTTTAAGAGCAACTCATAGGTCTTCAACGGGGACATTGTTGTGGAGCCTCCACAATAGACCTCGGTGCTACGATATTTTCGGCGTTAAGCACTTCCCAGTTGTTACTTTCCTTGGCTCTACGAAGTAGAAAGGAAAGTTATGTAATCGGCTGAAAAAAGAAATTTTGAGTTTTCTTCAGATCTTTACGTTTCAGACCCTCCTGAGTCCGAAAAACACTATTTGGGAAAATGGTCTGTGTGTGTGTGTCTGTGAACGATTTTTAGAGAAAACCATCGTACCAAATCACCTCAAACTTGATATCTCGCCCGCAGTTTACCATAGGACGCCAAAAAAAGGGTTTGAACAAAATCCACCGAAAGTTAACTATAGTTATCATAGTGATCAAAACACCAAATATTTTTTTTCTCAAAAACGGCTCTAACGATTTTGATTACATTTTTTATATTGATAGCTCTCAATAAGGCAATCACACCATAAAATTCCCATTTGTGGGTAAATGACTAGAGCAGCACAATAAATTACCAAAATTTTCGACGAAAAGCGTTTTTAGCGCAGTTTTTTTCCTTATAAACTCCGCTGGAATTTTTGTTGAATGTTGAAAAAAATTGGTATTGTAGTCCAATCCAATACCTAAAGGGTGAGTGCTTAAAAACGCTCATGAGATACGTGGGGGTTACTCCAGAAATTCCTGAATTTCAACTACAGTCATTTCGCTTACTACCAGTTCTAAAGGTGTTTACCCAATAACTCTGCAAAAGTAATTACTATCCTTCTTCAAAAAATTTGTGTTTACAGCCTCATTAATTATCTGTGTACCAATTGCTCAATAATGGTTCTGCAATGAGTACGAGCAGCACACTAAATTCCGGAACTGTAAGCGCTACCGCTTTCTGCTGCCGTAAAGCGTTGTTTGACCAAGTTCAAATTAACTGAGCGATAAATGAATTGATTAAATAGAATTAGCCATGTACAATGTGAATTGACGTAGAGCTAAGAAAAGTTGTGTGTTGCAACGCACCAGATATTTGAGTAAATAGTTTCCCATAGTTACGGACTCGATTGTCGGTTGTCAAATTTATTTTGACCTTATTTTCTAACAATACATGTGTATATATAGTAAATATCTCTGATACATCATTCCTCAATTTTCTGCATCTTGTTTGATACTAATAACTATCGTAATAATCATAACACCTTCGCAATATGTCGACTAGATTTGCCTCCTAACTTAATCTTCCCTCTGAATTGTGTTGGGTTTCACTATCTAGCAAATGAATTATTTTTTGTCTGCCGTCTCCGCTCCGAACGTTTCCCGTAATTTTGAAAATTTTTCATTCATTTTGTCTTTAATTTTTAACTTGCCAAACTTACACATGTTTATTTCTCCGTTTTGTTAATAGTTTTTTTGCAATCTGTTCATTCATTCTTCGCAACGCCAGGCTTTAAACAAAAATAGGAGCAGCATTTTTTTTTCGGAAGGTGGATTTAGTGTCACGGTGGCGTTTACGATTTTTATGACTTTCCTTGCGGAAAAATAATATTATGGATAATGAACGGGATTTACCTTCTATTTTACTAATTACTTTTCTGCCAACGACTGCATGTGGACGTTCTGTCATCTGGCACCTAGATGTAGTTATAGGCGATGGGTGCAGGATGCCCCGAGCAAGGAAGTCTAGTGGTTTATTATGCTCCCCCAGGTTATGTCAGCTGCTGAACAGTAGGTTTTTGATTGGTCGGTTGATGGGTAATTCCCTCATTGAGCCTCGAAGAGGTATGCTCATTGCGCGAGCTCTGGACGTACGAATATTACGTGGAAAGCGTTGTCTCCATTCGTTCCACACTGACTGCCTAAGGTTGTTGTTTGGAATGCACCTATGTGGCCACGTTAAAGGGGTGGGCAACGCTAATATTTACTGTCGCCGATTGCCACCATAGCTAGTGGTTTGGTGAATCGTGGTCCATGTCTGGGAACACCCTAAACATGGCTTGGCAATGAACGGTTGCTGTGCACGATGACAGTAATTGTAGGCGATGGGATAATTGTGCGCGCCTGTAGCTTCCCAATCCCCCTTTTGTGGAAGTGTGATCGTTGCCTGCGCAATGAGCCCCCCAACACTCATTACACTCCTCTGAGGCACGACTGTGTGAAATTGACGGTGTGCGCCTGGCATGAGCCCCCACACAAGTGGCACGTGGGCATCTTCAGGGACGCCTAGCCTCCCAGTGAAGGATGACGGTTTTTTTGGGACTGTCACCTAGCTGGGACAAAGCTGTTTCACTCGTTTTTTAATTCTGTTGAAAAAATGACTTAATTATTATCCCGGTTTAACACTCGTAACTTATTTAATTACTTACTGTGGATTTTGAAAAAACGAAAATATCCTCGCTGGGATCACTTGCCCCTTGCTTTTTGTGGAGTATCTTTAAGTTCGCGTGACAGTTCAAAACTAACCAGCTTTTCTTGTTTACGACAATATTTCGACATCTTTTACAAAATCCATTACCTTTTCTCATAATAAAAGCCATAATTTTTCCACGATACTCGCAAAATTTTTCTAGTTTACACCTATTGTAATGAAGCTCACTATTCGTCCTCTGAGCATTTTAAGTGAGGATTGTTGTCAATCATCATATTCATTAGTGGAAGAACCTTTACGTCGTCGATCATCTAACGTTAACAGAAAATATTTGCGTTTTTCTTATAACTTCCGTTTTTGCTTTTCTCGCCGTTTCAAATTACGAAATAAATATCTGATGCGACGTATAACACAACTTTCCTCAGCCCGACGTCTATTCTGAGGTTTTTATCTCCCAGGCCACTAATCCACTAGTATTCACTTAATTCCCACGAACTTGGTAAAGGTTCTACGTGTTGTTAGCTCTTAATGTTTCGGATTTTTTATTGGCTACTGCTATTTATGCCACGACCTCAATTAAAAACTCAACGTATAGTTGAGGTGTATGGCAATATTATTAGTTTGGGAGGGTTTGAGTTCAAGGAATTATGCGCTAGTTTAGGAAAAAAACGTTTCTTTGAAATTTTTGAAGCTGCTCACGATTATAGTTTGACCATTACTAAACCACCATCGTATAGGTAACTTATCGGACGACACTCCGTTTCTTGTGAGAGCGCTAGTGTTACGTGATCAAGAATTATGATGAAAAAACTGCTCTAATATAGTCGTCGAAAGTTGTATAATTTATTGTGGTCATCTTTAGTCACAGATGAAAATTTCACAATACTGTTTATACAAAAACTATGATAAAACCCGTCTTTAGAGAAAAACGTGTTCGGTGTTGGTGATCACTATGATAACTAAGTTAATTTCGGACTAACAATTCTAACATTAGGTACCGCAATTTGCTACACAGTGACTGTCAGTCCCCTCTGCAGCTGATTGGTAAATGACTTTCGAAATTCTAGGCCAAACCCAGTCGATCTGCAAGGCCTAACGGGGCCTAACCAATGATTGCACTGCTCAACGAAGTTTGGAGCGTTTCGCATCTCTCCGCCATTTTCTATAGTATTTTTCAACGCTGAATCCGAATCTGCCCTCCGTTTATTTATAATGAATCAAGTGTAGCTTTTTTTTGTTTTTTTTTTTTTTTCAGGGTTTCAAGTTTCGTGATTTTTTCAGCGAGACGTTAATAGCGCCTGAAAGATAGGACAATAAGCCTGACTTGAAGGAAATTTCACTCTGATTCCGAACACGCCCATACGTTATGTGTTTTTACAACTTTTTCGGGTGTTTTCCTCTCGACATCAAATCTAACCTTCCTTTAGAAAATTCCCCCCGGATTGGTATGTCGTAGGTTTCTTTCCGAGACTTCATCACTACATCTATTTCCACCCAAACGTCCAAACCATTTCTCTTAACTGTCCAACACGGATCAATTCTGGGTGTTAAGAATTCAAACTCCTTTGTTAGATAGTTAGATATTTCATGAGACAACAGCATGAGTAGTATTTAAAAAGGTCCGACAATACGACATTCGTCAGTCTGTTTCCATTGATGGGACATCTCCCTAAAGGGACCAGTAGTAATCCGCCATAACACGCATAACTTTCCTTGATATCCTTCCTCCTCACTCAGCACCCCCAAATATTTGGGGAAATAATTAAGAAGGTAATGTTTCTTGATGCTCTTATTAAATCCGATATCCTGGAAGCATTAAAGCATTTCCCTCACGTTGGTTTCAAAATACGCTTCTTTGCGTTTTCAAGCTTTCAAACTTGGAATCGCACGTTTGGCATGTGGATTGAAAAGCCAAGGTCTTCTTTACATTCTCAACTGGGACACTAGGTCTTTTATTTTGGCTGTTAGTTCTTCGACTAGACGTTTCAGAACGAGCAGAATTTATTAGGGGTTGGTAACACATGTCTTTGAGCGTTTTGGCATCATAGATAAACAAAAGTGCGTGACGCAGGTAAGACGTTCTACAGAGTAAGTTCATTAGTAACTGATAACCCTGCGGTTCACTCCTACCCAGCATCGCTTGCTCTTTCAGCGTCTCGCTTCATTAGGAACTTCATAAGAACCGTAATCCTGAAGGCAAAGTGCACGGGAAAACTATGCTGTTGTCAATTTGGCTGCAACATTTTGGTAAAAATATCGAATTTAATGAAGTCCTCGCGAAAAATATGTGCATATTTGGAATCATGTTGGTCGTGTTTGAATGATTAAAAATCTCTGCTAATTTTGGTAAATTCCTGTAGAAAAAAATTCTGATATTTTAAAGTTAAGTTATTAAGATGGTCCATTTGACATAGACACACCATTACATCCTTCCCGTGTGCGCCAATGACCGCTGATTAGGTTAATTAAGTCACAAGGGAGCCAGTCAGGTACTAATTTGAATAAAGCCGTTTTTTTCGTGGCATTTAATACTCAGGATGGATTTGTGCCAACTCCCGAAGAAGCTGTCCCGCTCTAAGATCTGGTCTTTTGTAGGAAATATGTGGACACGGGAATGTACACGGTATTTGGTATTTTCGTGTGAAGCGTTTTCAACGACCACAGTAGATTTAGCCTCCAGATTAACTAAATCGCGGAGTTGGGGGGAAAAAAGAAAAAATTTGGCTGAAATTGTGGTCACACGAGCGGCAACAAAGTTTACGGAAGAGTTCTGACCAGTCACCTGCGATGAGTCAATCCGCTGTTTATGGTTGGCTGGTTGATGTGATAACCGGTGCCAATGCCCTGATCCTGAGGCGCTCTATGAGTGAAGCAGGTGGCCCTTTGCTTTCCCGACGAGGTCCGTTCAGGATGGGAAGCCAGCGGTCCGTGACTCGGCCATGAGAACTCGTTCCAACTAACGAGCAAAAGATAATAGATTGCCCGCACCTACCAATTCCGCGCGTTCTTTTGACTTTTCTCTCGGAAATCCTCGCGGTATTGTAGTTAGCCCTTAGTCAAGTAGTCAGATCCATTGTAGCTGGACGCTACTCCAAAATTGATGACAATTTAAGGTATTTGGGGACAGTGTAAGAGTTTCACAACAAAAATCCCTTTCAAAACTTGAGAGAGGCCCTAAGCACGGGTTTTTTTTCTCCCGCTGACTGAAAAACTATGCATCTTGTTGACAAACTCTCCTGTTAACAGATAAACAGCATTCAATTTCCTTTGACATTCACTGACCGCTCATTTTTTCTGCTGAATAGGTCTTGAAAAAATTCAATAATCAAAACCCCAGAACGACCATCAGTTTAGATAGGACCCAAGCAACACGAGGGTGGTGATACCTCAAAGAACGTCTGCTGACGGACCCAGCCGACGCATCTTAGCAATTTTCTTGCACCCCATATTGTACAGACAGGGGCAATGCTGCAATCTGGATGGTTACCTGCCTCTACTCCACGAGCTTCCAACACCGGGTTACGAAGACCCGTCCTGCACCTCTTGGTACGTCAAGTTAGTGCACGATCTACCTGCTGTCATTTACTATCCGGACAACTACGAACACTGCAGCCTGGTCGGGACCAAGGGCGAAGATGTCATGCCTTAGTCCTTCTCCAGAGACAACCCGTTAGTGCCACTCTCTCTTCACCTCCCAGCCCTCAGATGATAACGCACCGGCAAACTGCTTGCAAATCGCGCCATGACGCTGACACAGCCCCCATGAGTACGTGGACAAACTTAATCACTTTCATGGATTCCCTCTGAAGATCACTCCACAACAGAACAGTTGGAGGAGTAAGGACACTGTCTGAGTTCCATTCTTTGTCAACCGAACCATGCAGAGCAGCCGCAAACTCTGCAGGCATACTGTACTCTGAGGCAGATCACACCACCGCAACTGATCCTGAACAAATTCAAGACCAGGCAAAGCGCGCGTGACATCCCAGCCAAATGACTGCAAAGCAAGCAAGCGAAGTGGAAGAGAAATGTCAAACACCGAGCTCCTCCAGATTGAACCAGAGTGTGGATATAAGCACATGGGACGCTATTAGAGAGACCTAGCTAAGCACACGCAGCTTCAGAAAACTCAAACTCTTTTTTATGTGATCGCCATGCGTTCTATACCATTCAGGTAGGGTGAACAAAAATGAAACTTCTGTCCTGAGACCCGTCTTATTTGGCTCAGCATCTGAAAATACCTAGGAAACGAAACCAAGCACATGTGATTTCAATAAAACTTCCAAAATTTAGTTTTTGGCTAATTTCGTAAACCGTTTGTTATTTTTCCCACGCGGGACAACCCCAAATAGAATTGTCGTGGGATAAAACGGACCACATTAATGGCAAAATATGTCGAACGGACATTGAAGATTTGGAATCCCCATGTCTTGGACTGCAAAGTGTCAAATTTTGAAGGAGGATTGTTAAAAATGTTCCTGATCGGAACTAACAATTCAAAAGGACAATAGGTTATTGAATTCGGGAAATCCGTATATTGAAATCGGAAAATGGGTGAGCAGCTGCCACATGCATGAAGCGGCTCCACAAAGCTCCTGTACGAGCAATAAGTCCTTCACTTTCGCTCCTGCAACACCAAAACAACTACCCGACTCTCGAAGTAAACTGTTCTGACGGTAATCCGCGACAAAGCTTAAAGCCCTGGTCCCAGGCACGGTGATTTGTAGTTGCAGATGAAGCGGAATCCAGTTAAGGAAGTTTCAAGGTCCGCAATGTGGGAACGACGCTCTAATTGTACACACGTTTGATGCAGCTATGGAACGTGACATTCAGAAGTTGCTTGAAAGTATAATCAACTGCATAACTGAACCGTGAGTTGGAACAGAGAAAGAGAGGGTCTTGATGGTGAGAGGCTCAATGCATTGCTCTCGTCAAACAGAACAAAATCTGGCGTGCGATGAAGTAAAGGCGACCGGGTCAATTACGTTTTATTGTATTTTCAACGAACCACTGAATTTTGAAGTAATGAAAATGCGAAATAGACCATTTGGAATTGAAGTGTCTGAGTCTGCCATTTGCGAGAGTTTGTGAACAAGTTTATGAAAAAAACTTAAACAAATGAGCGCTAATTTCATTTTCAATCTGCATAATTGGGGAAAATTGATTTTAGTTATAATAGTGATCTAAAAAGATAGTAAATAAAGCGGGTTTTTTCAGAAACGGGCAGTTTCGGGCCCCACGGCAATGATTATATAGCTTTCTGACTGTCCCAAAATTCGAATGAGCGCCGCGGGCTAATGAACTGTTGTGTCAGTCCTGATGTCTCACAGGTTCACGCCTATTCTAAGGAATGCCAGGTATTTCCTACAAGAGTCTTCTTTGCTGCCAGAAATCGTCCCCTCTCAAGTCTCTAGCGCTGGGCCAGGACGTGTTGGGGAGTTTCGTCCTGGCTACACAACTACATACGTGTGTGTTTATTTTGCAGTGCCCTGTGATGTTTCCCACAATCTACTTTATCCTTATGTCCGTCCAGGTCATATTTTGCCTTTAACGTAGTTTAAAAAATTCCGCTTAGGGTGTAGCCCATGTTGGTTGAGAGCAAAAAATGGTTAAAGGAAAGTTTTATTGCATTGCAACGTATTCGGTATCATTTTCCAGGTAGTTCTTGATGCTGAGTCGAATAGGACTGGTCTCAGATGAGTGAACCGCACGCCGAAATTAGGTGTTTCGGACTCAGTAGGCCTCAAAACGTGAAGATTTTGTTTTTTTTTGACACGGGAAAATAGTTAATTAGGGTAAAATGAAGCGGAACGTCGAAGGAAGAGTTCGAGAAGAACAGCGGCGAACCGTCGGTCACCCTGCGTCGTGCATTTCATTTGTATTACCTGGGGTATGAAGCGCCGTTGGCACCAGTAGTGAAGTAAAGTAATGGCAGTTTCAGATCATTCGGCTGAGACTTTCGTTCGTGTGTTTCAAGCCGTGCAAGTCTGATCCCTCTCAAAGACCACAAAAAAAGCTTTCTGATCGATTAGTTGGCCAGAGTTACTTTAAGAATTGTTAAGACTGACTGACAACAAGCCTTGTTTTGAGCTCACCAACCTGCTTCGACCCACCAGCTGGATCCCACCAACGGTCAAAAAAAAAACTTTCCTCAGATCACTGCACGTAGCGCACACAAGGAGAGGAACCTTTTTTGAACTGCCCGTACAAAAATTATAAATATCTGGTGCGTAGCAACACACAACTTTCCGCCACCCCCGTAAGTTCGAACGCCACCTACATATGCGGGCGCTATATCTTCGTTCAACGCATTTCTACAGAAACATTTATAGAGAACAAAATGTAGGGACTAGTCAGCTGAGACTACTCCGAAAGTTTGATCGAAATCGTTAGAGCCGTTTTTCAGAAAATAGGAATACCGATAAATTAATATTCGTCAAATCTCCTTTTCTAAGTTAACGTGGCTTATATCTACGTTCAACATATATACACAGAAATAATTATAGAGAACGAAATGTTGGTATGGGTGACTAAAAGACACTCCATTAGAATTTATCGCATCTGGTGAAGAAGTTGCCCTGGAATTTACGGAAATGTTCGAAAAAACGTTATTTTCGACACATTTTGATTTTTATCTCTGTTCAATGGACTGTCAGAGGAACATTTATTGAGAACAATATGTAGGTATTAACTATTCGCGAAAACATCTTGAAAGTTTGGTGATAACCGTTGAATCCGTTTTGCCAAAAAGGGTGAAAGACCTATTTTTGCTTCATGGGCCTATATCTCCGTTCACCGTATTTTCATGGAGATATGTATGTAGAAAAAAAGTTAGGTATTGATTGGTAGAAGATAATGTGAAAGTTTAATCAAAATCGTTAGAGCCGTTTTCGAGAAAAATGCGAAAAACCTTAGTTTTGGGTACATTTTCGTCCCCCTCCCCCCTTCCCTTCGGCCGAAATCGTCCATAACCTTATTTTGGTGTCCACAAAAAATGAAAAACAAAACAAAAAAAGAACCAGCTCATTTGGATCAGCCGTTCTCCCGCTAATCGAACTACAGTCACGCACACACACGGATCCCGCGCTGAAATCAGGTTTTTACTTTCCGCTACCCGAAGGGAAGGAAAGTATAGTAATCGGCCCAAAAAAAAAAGTTGGGTTTTCTTCAGATCTTTACGTTTCAGACCCTTCTGAGTCTAAAAAACCTAATTTCGGAGAGAGGTCCGTGTGTATGTCTGTGTGTATGTCTGTGTGTATGTCTGTGTGTATGTCTGTGTGTGTGTGTGTCTGTAGTTCGATTTGTGGGAGAACGGCTGGACCGATTGAGCTGGTTCTTTTTTTGTTTTGTTCGTTATTTTTTGTAGACACGGAAATAAGGTTATGAGCGATTTCGGTAGATGGGAAAAGGGGCGAGGGACGAAAATGTCCCAAACACTAGGGCTTTTCGCATTTTTATCAAAAACGGCTCTAACGATTTTGATCAAACTTTCAAATTATCTTCTCCTAATCAATATCTAACTTTTCTTCTCTATACATATCTCCATGAAAATACGGTGAACGGAGATATGGGCCCTTGAAGCAAAAATATGATTTTTACGCTTTTTGGCAAAACGGCTTCAGCGATTTTCACCAAACTCACAGGATGTTTTCAAATAGTTGATACCTACATATTCTTTTTAATAAATGTTCCTGTGACGGTCCATTGAACAGAGATAAAAAGCAAAATGTGTCGAAAATAACGTTTTTTCTAACATTTCCGTAAATTCCAGGGTAACTTTTTCACCAGATGTGATATATCCTAATGAAGTATCTTCTAGTCACCCATACCAACATTTCGTTCTCTATAATTATTTCTGTATATATATGTTGAACAGAGATATAAGCCAAGTTAACTCAGAAAAGGAGATTTGTCGAATATTAATTTATCGGTATTCCAATTTTCTCAACAATTTTCTCAAAAACGGCTCTAACGATTTCGATCAAACTTTCGGAGTACTCTCAGCTAAATAGTCCCTACATTTAGTTCTCCATAAATGTTTCTGTAGAAATGCGTTGAACGAAGATATAGCACCCGCATATGTAGCTGGTGTTCGAGCTTAAAGGGGTGGCGGAAAGTAGTGTGTTGCTACGCACCAGATATTTTACTCAGTAGGCCTCAAAACGTAAAGATCTGAAGAAAACCCAACTCTTATTTGACACGATTACAATACTTCCTTTCCCTTCGGGTTGCGGAAAGTAATAAAAATCGTCTGAGCAGTGTTTGGCAAAACATATTACCGGTCTTGATCACTATGATAATTATAGTTAGTTCTGGACCGATTTTTCTGGTTCCTTTTGTTGTTTGTTGTTGCGCACGAGAGGGGGAGTTTAAAAACCTAATGAAAGAAACTCAGTGAATGTAATTGAGGACTGTATTGTACGTTAAATGAATAGCGGGTTGAGCATATAAGGGCGACACAAGGGTACGACTCAGAACACGCGTGAACTGGCGAGGGAAACTGTATCGGAAGGAGAGTGGGAGCTGTGACGGGGCCGAGAGGTGATAGAGGAATGTCTGTGTGAGCACTCGGAGACGAGTGTATCTGGGTAGAGGGGTGTGTTGGAGAAGGAGTTAAATCGAGGGAAGGGCATTCTGGAAAGTACAAAAGGGTAAATCCGTTGTCGTTGAAAGTTAATCCGAACTGAAACGCCTAAACCTCAAGACATGCGCGGAACACCCTTATATTAAATACATTTGCGGCAATTTTGTTCAGCCCGTTTCCCACAATCGCAGACACGCACCTTTTACCCAAAACTGAAGAAAACTCCTTTATTTTATTCTGTAGGTCTAAGGAAAGCAAAAGGTTTGTGTATGTTGATGACAATCTGCCATAAACTGAACACTTCTTTGACTACCGTTTGTTGCGAGAAAAGCTGCGAAAGGGAGCCGAAGGGTCAAACGATAAGGTTGTCCTCTTGAAGCGAAAAGAATTCGCCCAGTACGTATTGACTGTTAAAAGGAGAAAGAACGCTTGAAACAATAAATAACCTACTGATTAGGTATGTGGTAACTCTGCTGGACAGTTGAATTATAGTGGCCCAGCACTGTTTGCCGTCGAACTTGAGCCGTAGGATTTCAAAAAGACTAATTATTTGATAAAATCAATAGGTTTGTTCTTTAGTTTTGTGTTTTCTACCTCCAAAGCTTGAATGTTACCGAATGGGTGTGTTCCACTTTGGCCTGATATATCTATTCCATTTGGTAACACACTACCGTTCATGTTCTTTATCGCATTTACTTTTCTAACTTTCTCTGTAACTATAAGTATATGAGGTTCAAGAAGATCAAACATGACTGGGCGGAGCTTCGTACGGTGGTGGCAACAGCTCATTAAGTGGAGGCAGATAACGTAAGGGTAGCAGAGTTGACCATGCCCTGGCGTGACGTGTAATGCGAAGTGAGTGAGGAGAGGCTTCTTTTTTTCTTTCCCCATAACTGACTCTACCCTGGCATCGCCTCTACTTCATAGTGACCAAGCCTGTGAAGGCTTGCAGCTCAGTCTTGGGTGAGCCGGATGCTACTACTCATTCGCCTCGTCGTTCTTTGTTCTCTTCTGACCGAGCTTGGTCCAGACAAAGTCATCCACAGCCCCTCAGCTGGAGCTGGATGGCCAGAGCACCCCCACTACCCCCTAAAATTAGGAGTGGGGCCTGGCTCATCTGGAAGAGTTGAAAATTACCTGTTCAGTATTGTCAACAGTTAGTTTTTTGTTGGGGTGCCACTTTCCTTTGTCAAGGATAACACTGTAACTTTAGCAACAATAATTAAATCTGTTTCTCATTCAATTTGTATGAACTTCGTCACAGCTTAACGTTCTACGGAGAAACTGGTAGCACTTGAGGTTCTGGAATTTATTGAGTTGCTCATACTAACGCCCCGGCCATCATTGAGTAATCAATGCATAGGAGGTTTCGGTTTACTGTATCGGAATCTATTAGGTAACAACTGTGAATCCCTAATAAGTACAACAGCAAAAGTTTGAATTTGGGAAGTCCTGCGGCTGCAAATAATTGTCTAATGGACGTTATTAGACTGTCACCGTATAGGTAATGTTCAACACAAGCCGAATTAGATGGGGTTTTTGACGTCAGAACTTCCAAACTTAACACACTGGCTCTATGGAAATCGATTGTTTCCCCAAACACCTTTCTTTCCCAACCCTTTTGTTTGTACCTGTGGAAAGCCCCGCTCTTCAGTTATTTCCGAGTGACAACGGATTTCCCCCTTTTCTGGACTTTTCCAATTATCTTTTCCCACCCCTCAATTGTAGATTCCTCTCCACAACAATCAGCTACTCTCAAAAGTCAGTCATTATTTAGGGCAGTCGTTTCCCAGTTCTCCCAACTCATTCAACTCTCTCTTCCTCTCTCTCTCTCTCTCTCTCTCTCTCTCTCTCTCTCTCTCTCTCTCTCTCTCTCTCTCTCTCTCTCTCTCTCTCTCTCTCTCTCTCTCTCTCTCTCTCTCTCTCTCTCTCTCTCTCTCTCTCTCTCTCTCTCTCTCTCTCTCTCTCTCTCTCTCTCTCTCTCTCTCTCTCTCTCTCTCTCTCTCTCTCTCTCTCTCTCTCTCTCTCTCTCTCTCTCTCTCTCTCTCTCTCTCTCTCTCTCTCTCTCTCTCTCTCTCTCTCTCTCTCTCTCTCTCTCTCTCTCTCTCTCTCTCTCTCTCTCTCTCTCTCTCTCTCTCTCTCTCTCTCTCTCTCTCTCTCTCTCTCTCTCTCTCTCTCTCTCTCTCTCTCTCTCTCTCTTTCTCTCTCTCTCTCTCAATTTTGCTCATACCCTTATTTTGGTGCATAGTGATCTACAGGCTAAATATGAAATTTGAGCCGATTCGGTCTTCCCCCACTCGCGTTATCTGGGTTGAATCAAATCAGCCCAAATTTGATACTTTTCCCGAAGATCTACATGAAATGTCAAAACAAGGGTATGAGAGAATTCTGTTCTAAACTAACAATAGTTATTGTTGTCATCAAGCCACCTAATACTCTTGAAATATGGCCATACTCGCATGGGCAGGTTGAGTAATTACGTAACTTTCGTCCTCGTCGAAGAGTTTCACAAAACGTCGCATCACACTCTATTTTCAACCTAGTCGAGAAAGATTGGCAACTTCCGAGCGGACTCGTGAGTTTCCTCTTAGTTAGCGGTAACCTGGGGAAATAATGAGCAGCGTAGGCAAGAGTTCAGGTTCTGGAGGTAGTGCAGGCTGCGACGACAGTCACTCGAGAGGCGCTCGACTGTGCAAAATTTGTACCAAATAATAGTTTCTTGATTTAAGGGCCCCGAGTTCCTGATAGTTTTGAAACCGCAATTAAAAACGACAAAATCTGAACTATGTAAAGTCTGTAATGGAAATATTTAGTGCAGCATTATGTTGTGTTCCTCCTCTATAACGATATTTTATTGAATTAGTGATATCTATCTATTTGAGCCGAAAGCAATCGCGTTTGACTCGGCTTTTGTAACGCGATGTCAAAGAATCGTCAAACATTTTCCACCCGCCCCCTCCCTTCCAATCTATGGATGGATTGTACCACAACCTTATTCCTCGTCCATAATTACGAGCTTAATGAAAGGAAAAAAACCTACTTGACTCGTTTCAGTCGTTTATCAGCAAAGTTGGTCGAAGATATATTAACATTCCCCCTCCCTAACTCGAAGACTACCTGGGCATTCAAAACCACTGCAAACTGATTGGAAGCAATAGCCTCAGTCTAACCGAAGTGGCAACCCAAAAATGCTTTTTTCTCTCTACACCCCATGAGTTCGCCACAGGATTCAGCGACTAGAATCAGGCACGACAGCCAACACCCGCAATGAAGACCGTACAGTTGTTATTCCCTCAATTGTACGCCTGAAAAGTAAGCTAATTGAACAGAGGCCCTCAAATTTATCACCGCATAGCGTTTTTAGTGATTTGACTTAACATTAACGCTTCACCACAAATAATCTGTTCGCCCTTTGGCCCAGTCAGTTTCCCCGGGAGAGCAACCAGCTCAGCACAAATGCATACAACCAATATGGCGATCCACTTCTTCTAACACGCTTTGTTCTCGACAATAAAAGACCTATGAACTTCTCCGAGTCTTCTTTTAAAAAGGTGTCCTCTCCCAGGCTGTCTATTTGCCAAGAGCCTCTGACCCACGAAACACTGTGAGTTCTTCAAAACGTAGCGCGAAGTTTGAATTTCCGCGGGCTACGTGTGTTTGATTTTTGGTGTGTTTTTTATGTTTGCACTCATGTCCCTCATTTATCCAGACAAGGTCGGCCATTTTGAAGTTCATTTATGACCGCTATGCTGGTTGGACGGGTTTTGGCTTGTTTCCGAATTTTGCCTTTTCCACAAAAATTGGAACGAATTTCGGGTGAAAAATAAAACAATAAACCATCTTTGCTTGTGGGGCTTTTGGCCGTTAACAACACGCTATAGGTCAAATCTCACCGAGACAGGAGGCAGAGACGCGAGACCGAAAACAGCAAGACGGTCTCCTCCCCGGAATAGTGAGGTCTCGTGTCGCGCTCGAAAAATTTACCAAAAAAATGGACGAATATTGCGAAAATATTTATTGTCATCTCTACGTATGAGCTCGAAGACATTAACGGACCAAGTGAACGCCCCTTTACAAGTTTGTCGTACAAGTTTTCAATAACTGCACCTTCGTCAGAGCACCAAACGCGAAACGAATTTATTGATGAACCGTCTCGACGACGAATTTGACCAGACTATTGTACAAAAGTTAAAACACAGTTGCGTAGGGTGAGCGCCAATTTTTACTTTCCGCTACCCGAAGAGAAGGAAAGTATAGTCATCGGCACAAAAAAAAAAATTGGGTTTTCTTCAGATCTTTACGTTTTGAGGCCTACTGAGTCTAAAAAACCTAATTTCGACGCGTGGTTCGCGTGTGTGTGTGTGTCTGTCTGTAGTTCGATTTGCGGGAGAACGGCTGATCCGATTGAGCTGTTTTTTTTGGTTTTGTTCGTTATTTTTTGTAGACACCAAAATAAGGTTATGGACGATTTCGGCCGAAGGGAAGGGGGGAGGGGGACGAAAATGTACCAAAAACTAAGGTTTTTCGCATTTTTCTCAAAACGGCTCTAACGATTTTGATTAAACTTTCAAATTATCTTCTACTGATCAATACCTAACTTTTCTTCTCCATACATATCTCCATGAAAATACGGTGAACGGAGATATGGGCCCCTGAAGCAAAAATAGGGTTTTTACGCTTTTTGGCCAAACGACTTCAACGATTTTCACCAAACTTTCAAGATGTTTTCGCGAATAGTTAATACCTACGTATTGTTCTCAATAAATGTTCCTGTGACGGTCCATTGAACAGAGATAAAAATCAAAATGTGTGGAAAATAACGTTTTTTCGAACATTTCCGTAAATTCCAGGGTAACTTCTTCACCAGATGTGATAAATCCTAATGGAGTGTCTTTTAGTCACCCATACCAACATTTCGTTCTCTATAATTATTTCTGTATATATATATATATATAAGTTGCGAGAAGATATTTGCGTAGTATGTAACTTTTAACCCCGAAGATTCTCGGGATTAAAAGACTAGCTCAGCAGCATCCACCTCCCTACGAGGTGTCCTTAGACATACAGCACTTGAGACACTTCACTTTTGTGTTAGCCGTCTCCAACGATTGTACCCTTTGTAAACCAAGTAATTCCGTAATAAATTTTCAAAGTTTTTTTTAAAAACTCAGTTTCCCTTCGGGCAAACATAATTTATATATATGTTGAACGGAGACATAAGCCAAGGTCACTCAGAAAAGGAGATTTGTCGAATATTAATTTGTCGGTATTCCAATTTTCTCAAAAACGGCTCCAACGATTTCGATCAAACTTACGGAGTACTCTCATCTAACTAGTCCCTACATTTTGTTCTTCATAAATGTTCCTGTAAAAATGCGTTTTGAACGAAGATATGGCGCCCGCATATGTAGCTGGTGTTCGAAATTACGGGGGTGGCGGAAAGTTGTGTGTTGCTACGCACCAGATATTTATTTCAACGTTATTCTTCCTTTCGTTAGCGTTGTCTCTTTCAGTAGTCCATCATATCCAAACTAAGACGAATAGACACGACAACCACTAGAAACGTTACTAACCTCACTAAACTAACACTCGGACAAAATTACTTTCAATTTAACAATAACATATACAAGCCAAAAGATGGATTAGGTATGGGAAACCCTAATTCGTCCACATTAACTGAAATATTTCTACAGCATTACGAAGAAACTCACAACCAGACCTTAATGACAAAACACGATATCAAACACTACGCCAGATATGTAGATGATATCATCTGCATATTAGGCCGTGATATCACTGACGATATATTAAAGGACTTAAACAATATCCACCGTAACATCCAATATGACATGGACAAAGAACAAAATAAAACTCTTAATCTCACACGGTTGGACAACGAACTACTATACGACATTTTTAGAAAACCATATCATACGACAGCATCTTTCTAAAAAAAATATCTGGTGCGCAGCAACACACAACTTTCCGCAACCTGTGTTTTACTGAGCCGAAAAAACGCCCTGAACATATTGTCATCGAGCAATGAATAGATATTCTTCACTAATAGCGAAAATGATCCTTCGTGGCCTCTAGTCGAGTATAATTTGCAAATCTTCTTCTTCTTCTTCGACGTGCCATCTCCATCAATGAAGGTTGGATATCACAGTGGCAAATCCCTCTCTGTCTTCAGCGGCTCTGATGAGCTCCTCGAAGCTCATGCCAGTCCACCGACGTACATTCCTCAGCCATGACATCTTCTTCCGTCCCAGGCCCTGCTTGCCCTCGATCTTTCCCTTGACGACGAGCTGTGCGTAACGGTATTTGTCGTTTCTCAGGATATGACCTAGGTATGCAGTTTTACGGACTTTTACAAGTTTGAATAGTTCTCGTTCTACTCCAATCCTGCGCAGGACTTCTTCGTTCGTGGTATGCGATGACCATGGTATTTTGAGTATTCTGCGATATGTCCACATCTCGAAAGCTTCCAGCCTGTTGATTGTTTGTGTTTTTAGGGTCCATGTTTCGACTCCGTACAAGAGAGCATACATAACATTTTGAGAGTCTTAAACGCAGGTCGAGACTAATTCGTGAGTCGCAGAGGAGCCTCCTGAGTCGTACAAAACAGTTTCTGGCTTGTTCTATTCTCGATCTAACTTCTATGTCTGGATCTAGTTTGTTGTCTATCCAGCATCCCAGGTATTGAAACTTGCCCACTTCTTCTAGTATCCTTCCATTTATTTGGATTGGTTGTGGGACATTTTTTGACTTTTTGATTATCATTACCTTGGTTTTCTTCACATTTATTTTCATACCAAACTCTTCGCAGGTATTGCTTACACTGTTGAGGAGTCGCTGCAGACCTACATCCGAGTCAGCGATCAAGACAGTATCGTCAGCGTATCTGATGATGTTTATGTTCACGCCATTAACCTTGACCCCCTCTGAGATATCTGCCAGAGATCTGACAAATATTAGCTCTGAGTAAAGATTGAACAGTAATGGGGACAAGACGCAGCCCTGCCTAACTCCCCTGCCAATCCCGATTTGCTCTGACATGGATCCCTCTGTCCTGATTCTAGCGCTCTGGTTCCAATATAGGTTCTGTATCAGAGTAGTGTCCTTCTCATCGAGGCCCACGTCGCGAAGCGACTCCATCAGCAGATCGTGTCTTACTCTATCAAATGCTTTTTCGAAGTCTATGAAGCAGATGTAGATGTCTCGTTGTTGATCATAGCATTTTTGCGCCAGTAGCAGTAAGCTGAACAAAGCCTCTCTCGTGCCCATTCCGCTCCTGAAGCCAAACTGGTCATCTCCAATGTTCGCTTCGCATTTGCCAGAAATGCGATTATGAATTATTTTCAGTAGGACTTTTAATGCCTGGCTCATTAAGCTTATTAAACGAAAGTCTCCGCAATCTTTTGGATTTGTTTTCTTTGGCAATGGTATGAAGATCGATTCTAACCAATCTTGAGGTATTCTGCCGGTTTCATAAATACGGTTATAGAGAGCGACAAGCAGGTCGATGTTTTCCTCGCTTATTAGTTTTAAGATTTCGGGATATATTTCATCTGGCCCTAAGCTTTTGTTTGCCTTGAGTTGTTTTATCGCATATTCCACTTCGGATTTCAGAATGCTTGGTCCCTCCCCATTAATGTCTGTTTGGTAGGACTCTGCTCTAGCGCTTTCAAACAGAGTCTTGATGTATTTTTCCCATACTTGTAGTTTTTCTTCTGTGGAGTCCAATAATTTTCCGTCTGAGCCCAATATGTTGTGGACTGCAAATTTCCTGTTCGTCGCTGTAAATTCTTTCACCTTCTTATGTAGGTTAAAATGGTCATGGCGTCGCAGTAGCTCTTCTATTTCCGATCATTTACCCTCTATCCAGTTCTCCTTAGCACTTTTATTTCGGTGCGGATTATTCTGTTAATTCGCTAATAGGCAATCTTTTCTTCGATTTGTAATAATGATACAATAATAAGTCGTCGTCTTCTTCATCCAGCATTAACTCAACTTGTCTTTCCATTACACTTTCAAAATTAGTGACTAAGTCAACACAACACGCAACTGTCTTCATCGACAGACCACGGTACGAAATGAATCGCAGTTTTGGTTGTAGTCTCGGTCTCGTCTCACAGTCGTAGTCTCCGGTCGCTGCGCAAGACGCCGCCATTATGATGACGCAGTCACCCTATTCTCCAGACTTTCGATAAGTTAAATTATTGAAGAACAACATAGAAAATTTAGAAGAAGATGCCTACATGAAGTAAGTGTCGAGTGTTTGAAATGCTCTTTTTGATTTTTTTTCTTTTCACTACGTTATTTATGCCACATGTACTTCCAGGGTCGATGAGGGCCATATAGTCACACAAGTTACAGTAACTACGAATCTGTGGAAGGCTGCGATGCTGGTGTCATTTGGTTTACGCGTGTTCAAACATTACGTTACATTCTGTTCTTGTTACGAATTTCTTTCCTTTCAAGTACGATCAACATCGGTAGATTGGGCTATAAGATATAACTTTTCACCGACTTAATCTGTCCGCTGGAGGCCGATGGCCGATGCTTAATCTCTTTCTGTTCGCCTCGTCGATGACGTTCCAAAAGACCTGCAACAACGATAAGTGCTGAGGTATTGCCTACGCTCACTCTCGTTCCTAATTGGTGTAGCGTCTAATTAGAAAATTTGATGAAACAAGGTCATAAACAACGCTTCAGCATCAGGCCACGTGAATGTTGGTAATATCCCATAATATCCCACCTCGTATTCGTTAGAAGAGACTGAGTTAACTCGTGCACAGAATCATGCCGAGAGTTCCTTGATACTGCTGGGTTTGGACGGACATGGAGATGGGTAGATGATGACTCTGGCGCTCGCAGACTCTGCACAGGGCGCACTTAAGCGGATTCATATCGGACCCGATGTCTACTGACTAAAAAAACAAACACCTTGACTTCTCACTGTGCCTCGCTTTTAGGGGTAACATATTACGTTGTTACTTAGTGGCTGAGAAATTGGATTGGTCAGTTTTACCGCTTCTATTTTCGAAAATGCAGTCAGAAGTTTAGAAAAGATTGTGGTATTTCTTGAAGTTATCCAGTTAATTGTCGCTCCGGCGGCCGTGCAGTGTCCGCTGATTAACCCGACCTGGTTGATTGTGGTTACCCCCCCGTGGCAGTCACATTGACAGCTCTACAGCTGTGGAAGGGGTTTGTAACTGCACTCTGAGCTACGCTCAATGTCACGTAACGTCCCCAATACCGTTCGAGCATACAAAACGCGATATATGCCAAACAACTTATATTGTTTGTATAGTGCGAAGGACAGTTATATATTCGGCTGAAAATAATTGACTTCCCTTCAGGCCTTCGTGCTTCGAGGGCTACTGTTTACACCTTAAGGCGGATGTTATTAGGAAAAAGTGAGGTGAAAATATTCGAACGTTGGACTTGTTTGTGCATCGCCAAAAGAAGCAGGTTGCATCGTCGTCCACCTCCCCAAGTCTAAACTCGCCGTCTAACGCCACTTCTTCATGTTCGCCTCTGCCGTCGGGTCAGCAGTATCCTCACGTGCGCACCATAACAATTACCAATTTTGGGTCATCAGTATCCCATAATCCAGATCTGGTTACAAATTCAGAGCTGCTCTACCATTACCACCACCAGGACGATCCATTCAACGACGACCACTCTACGCATCGCATCGTCACCCACCAACATCGGTCAGAAATTCTGTTTTCGTTTCTTTGTTTCCCAGAAGAACTATCGTTTGTTTTCTTTCCTTTTTTTTCCATAACGCGGACTATTTCATTTATTAATTTCAATTTAAATTCGATTAATTTGGTGCTCAGAACACGCATCTTAATTTCCTTACTTTATACTATATTTTTCAAATATACTTCTTTCATGTTAATTTCATACCATTCGGAGTTAGTAATTTATTTTCCACGCTAACTCAGCGAACTAGCGCACCAACAGCTACTGAGTCCAAAAACCTCACTTACGAAAATTAGGCTATAACGATTTTGAAAAATTCTACGCGACACAAACTATGAAATTCTCGTTCGTGGGAATGTTACGAGAGCAGCACAATAAATTAACTTATTGTGGAAAAACGACTTTAGCACAGTTTTTTCTAACAAATCCAGATCGTGTGGTGCTAAAGTTCTCAGAATGATTGGGATGGTAGTCCAATAATTTGCCTATAGGATGAAAGTTTAATAACGGTCGTAATATGATTGGATCGACCACTGCGACATATGCAAGGACCCTTCTGGGACTGTTCAGGAATCGGGGGATTTCTCCGCCTTTCCCTTTACGCCCTGCTAAGGTATCCGTCTTACGCGGATCAACCAGGGGTGCATCGGCGTGACGCGGTGGGCTATGCGTCATGCCCTCTCTGTATCGTTAAGGCTAGAATGGTCATTAGCCTGCCCAGACTTATGGCTTCGAGCACCTCCAGCTAGGAGGAACACAAGGGCCCTCGCCAAACCAGCCACAGCCTGGAAACCCCCCCTAAAGAAGTAAGAGCCCCCACAAATGCCAGAAATTAAGTTGATAATTACGATCCTGTCTTCGGGAGGCCTGGGGTAACAACTGGGTGCCTTCCTCAGCCCCACAGGTTAGAAATAAATTGGGATGGGCAACCTACCTTCCAGCGATCCTTCAATCACCACGATTCCGCAAAGCAAGCGCATTTTCCAGCTTTTTCAGGCCTTGGACTGTGTAGGAATTGGATTGCTTCGTTCTTTCTACCTTGCCCTGGGCTACCCTAATGATAGGTTATGCACCGGCGCAAGGCTGTGACCTGTGCATTCCCAACACAGCCACGGTTGGGTCAAACGACTCTTAAGGCCGGAACGGTCGCTGGCCCGCCCCATCTTTTGACGGCTTTTCTTCATGTCAGATCAAGACAGCTTGGGCTTTGTACCTTCTCTGAGGTTGGGAAGTACCCGGGCAGAGTTCACCCAAGCTTCCACCCACTACTCAGGGACTCATCTGCCGTGCATATGGTTTTCCGTCACGTTTTGCACTGATTGCACAATAGTTTGGTATTTAGGAGCACTTCGGTAAGTTCCACGTAAAACGTGATGTTACGAGTTACCAATAACAAATGAACGAGTGAAAAATTGATCGGATTAGTGGACCTCCCAACTGTTAACTGCATTCACCCACTAATTTACGTGTCCGCACACTCTCATTTAGTTTGGTTGACCAAGAAGAAGATCACCCATTTTACTCCGTATCCAAATTGTATCAGTCGATTTCTTTAAGACTGGTTTTTCCCGAGTCCCCAATCCAGAAAATTCAGCAAAATTACTCGAGTTCCCGGGAAAAGGATTGAGGCCTGACGTCGTCGCCGTTGGTGGCCACTAGTCTATAGTGATCCTGGATGGCACCCCGGATCTTGCGCTAACTTAGCAAGCCAATAGGCGCAAATATGACAGGACGGATCTTCGTATGGCGGTGTCAGAAGGTCGTGGAGTGGAGTCAGGTTACTTTAGAGTTGCCGCATTAACCGTGTTCTCAGGAGATGCCTCGCTATCACCACCCACGTGTTGCTCAGATCGTATTTAAACTGGTGGTCCTTCTATCGTGGGACGCACTCTTATCTTTCTTTAAATAAGTTAGTCTGGGCGCCCTCCCCATTTCCTTAATTTTATTTTTTTAGTTTCTCCTTTTTGGGTGCTGCCGTCCAATTTACGGTGAACTTTGAAAAAAATAAATAAATGCACGTTTGTCTGTGAACGCGATTGACCGAAAACGATCGAACCAAATCTTCTGAATCATGATGTCTAGCCGGCAGATCATCACGGGACGCTAAAATAAGGGTATGGGCGAAATTTACCCAATACTAACGATAATTATCGAGGTGTTCTAACACTAAATATATTTGTTATCAAAAACGGCTCTAACGATTGTTATTAAATTTCTTGCGTAGGCAGTTTCAAATAACACGACAATATCGTAAAATTCTCATTTGTGGAAAAATGACGAGAGCTGCACTATAAAATAGCAAACATTTTGACGAAAGATGATTTTAGCGGATTTTCTTTATAAACTCCGATCAAATGTTATTAGAGTGTACAGCCATACGCTCATATGATATATAGGGGCCCTTTTATAAATTCCGGTATTCACTTACCTCCAGTCAGATCTTCACGTTTCAAAGCTCCGGAAAATACCATTTGAGGAAGTGGTTTGTGTATCCACACACGACAGCCTGTTGAGTCCAAGAACAACTAACAACGTAAAAAAATGTTCCAAATATCGTGTTTATTAACAATTCAAAAATTTCCACAGTAAACAGCTGTCTAAACTCAGTAAACCTGACAGTTACGATCCCGAATTTTGAATTCAGGGGTGTCTGGGGGAGTACTGACCGGGTGGCCTCGACCCTGCAGGTTAAAAATAAAATTGAAATGGGCGAACTACCTTCCAGCGACCCCACGACCACCACAATGTCCGCAGGGCAAGCGCGTTTTTCAGCTTTTTCAGGCCTTGCCCTGGGTAAGAATTGGATTGCTCCATTCTACCTACGTTGCCCTGTAGAGGCAATCACCTGTTTTCAAGGCCAAGGGCTGTGCATTCCCGTGGTACCATGTTTGGGCCAATCAACCCTTAAGGGCACAATGGTCGCTGCCCCAGGGCCTGTTTAGACTTTCTCCCTTCCCTCCTCGGCAGAGGTCACCGAAGCTTCTACTCGCTACTCAGGGAGTCATCTGCGGTATATCTGGTTTTCCGTTCCCTTGACTTAACCTGGCAGGCTCTCTTTTAGTACACTGTACAGCTATTACTTCTACTGTCTCTCTTTTCTTTTTTTTTTTAACTACAATCTCTCTCAATCTCATTGAGGAGGGATGTCTTGACGGAGGAGACTGGCTAGGTTGGCAGAAGTGAGAGTCGACCGGCTGTAAACACTGCTATCAATTCATTCTGGTAGTCTGATAACGTAAATGTTCAGAGCATGGTTGGCTTGAAGTGGTTGAAGTATGGAAAATGTATGGAATGTCTCCAGCAGTCGTCCATTACTATCCCTGGCCAGGACAATGACCGAGGCTAACAACACAGTTGACGGCTCACTATTCGGAGAAGCACTTGTCGAGCTATAAGCTTGCGTAGAAGAAGATGCTGGTGAACTACTTGAGTTTTGCGGTATTGTAGACGAAGCGCTTCCAACAGTGTCTGTAGAGTGAACTTTTGTGGGTTTTGTGTTATGCAACAAACTGTGGGGACGCTGAGAACATCCTTCAATGCGACAATCTGTTGTAAAACGGCAAGACCGCTCAAATGCAAGTGGGAAAGACAATTGAAGCAACGTTTTTGATGTTTTATATAACTCCACCTATCCTCAACTTTTTATTGCTTTAAATGTAGCGCAGAAGTATAGAGGATGCTGCTCTTTGGAACAGAGCAGACATTTTGTGTCATTAATTGTACCCCTAGACAACGTTTTTTGCGGCGTTGAAGTATTTGGTTTAGGTTCCTGCGCCAAGAGTGCGTAATTATGCAAAGGCTTTGAGCTACTATGTGGATGAGATTGTTTTGAGGAACTAGGGACGTGTTTTTTAGAACTATCAGTACGACTTAGAATTTTGGCTTGTTCTGTTACAAATGTGACGAGCGACTTAAATTGTGGTAGGTTCTTATCAGAACGTACACTGTTTTCAAACAACCTAGAAGTGTTTGAATCTAGTTTCTTTAAACCTACATTCAAAAAGATGTAGTCAGCCAAATCCACTATGCTCATTTGCTTCAGAGCGTTCACAGGTTCAATGAAATTGCAGAGAAATTGATCCAAACCTTTATCTGATTCATTTTGAAGTGACTTGAAGTTATGAATTTTTTCAATATATGTTGAAACTAAGGACCTTTTGTCTTCGAATCTATCCTGGAGGGTTTGAAGAATTAGCTCACAGTTTTCTGCGGTGTGTGGAATGGATGAGCACACAAATTTTGCAGGACCTTCCAAATGTGTGACCAGGTGCGTAACTCGCTCAATATGCAGGACTCTCATCCACTAACTTTGAAAAGAGCTGGAAAAAGTGGGGCCACTCTTCTGGAGATCCGTTAAAAACTGGCAAATTAATAGGTAGAAGTTTTGGCGTGGAAGTTGCGGTTTCAGTTCCCATCCCCCTACATTGTGAGATTGATTATTGTCCTTTAAAAAAAAAAAAAAATCGGGCGTACAGCCTCATTGATTCTGTGTACCAATTGCCCAGTAATGGTTAGGGCATAAGCACGAATAGCATATTAAACTCCGGAACTGTAAGTTTTACGGCTTTCTGCCATCATGAAGTTGCGCTGTAGCTAGCTCAAATGAACTGAGTGAAAAATTAGTTGAATTTGAAGAGCTATGAAAACCGGTGAGTTTATGTAGAGCCAAGGACAGTTGTGTGATGCGGCGCACCTGATATTTTATGTCGAATTTTACAATTAATTTACGGAATTTCCCCGAACGATCTACACTTATGTCATAACGCTGCCGAAGATGGAATGGGAAGCAAATTCCACTTATTCGTCAAATTCCTTTACTTTGTACGTTTGATGATCATCAGCGTGTGTTAGGGAGGGGCGCACTGTTCTCGGTTTCCAGTTCCTATAGTGAAGACAGGGCCTGCGCAAGTAAATTTGATACAAATGGACCCAGGCCTTAGATCACGACAGTTTTATTTCCTCGACGACAGCTTCGTCGCAGTTGATACTGAGAGAACGCCAGTGAATGGCGTGCCGTGTTGCAATTGCTCGGGCTCATTTGTGTTTGAAGTCAGCAGTAAGAAGGTCGTTGCTCGAGCGTCTGAATCTTAATAATCCGCTTCAACTGAATCTCCTTCGCCGCGAGACCAACGTGACTCATCATCGCTTCAGTCGAGCAGTACAATTTCTTAACGGTGCGCTGAAAATACTTACTTGACGTCATCGATTTTACGGGTCGCCGGTTCTAAACTTCGCACGAGAGGCCGAGAGCTTTGCGGAATCGTGAAGTCGTCGGGGGAACTTAATTGACGGTATCGACCTGAATTTGAATTTCCTGAATGGCCTCATTGACTGGGAAGACGTGGTGTTTGAGGGCAGCCAGACGAGCAGATCGATTGGGATTTGAATGAAATCACTTCAGCTAGTCAATCGTACAGCAGTAATTGATATAATAAATTTCCCTTTCACAAACTCTTTTTTTTCTCTTTTTTCATAAATTTATTTTGATACTCTAAATACATGGTTATACATTTGAATGCAACTCCCCCATGCGAGGAAACCTCATGCTTGGAGGAGGAGTTTAACTTCATTATACTATTAGGTACACCACGGAATTACATACAAAATATAAAAAATAATTATTACTAATATGGGACGTATATAGAATATTTACCGAGGAAATTGTGGAGAAAAGAAACATTTTTTCAAATTTTCAAGAGTCAGAAAGCCTCGAATTTCACAACAGATTCCTGTCATTCTTCTCAATCGTCGACGCATGATCCTTCCAACACTACTCCGAAGTATTTGACTGAGCCAACCTGCTCAATTTACGGACAGCAGCAAGAGTTGTCGAGACGTTCTTCCCCCCCGATGACACTTCAAGGACTGCGGGGCTGTTAGTTTAGTAACATTCAGCTCGAAAGTGTTTTTATTTAACCGAACTCTCCGCTCTAAGCACTACTTTCTGCCAAGTTCCACCTCGAACAGCACGCCATTTTTCCAGCAATGTCCCGAGCAAGAAGGAAATTTATGTACGCGAGAAACAGTGAGGAACACCTAAGGCCACTGAGGAACACCGTAAGTGAACGAACAAGTGTCACTCCAACAAGCTAGGATCTTTACAACTTAATTCCTATTTGTCAAATAACTTTCAATCCATTTTACTAACAATGGGTCGATACTACTTTTTTACTTTCCTCTTCCCCAAAGGGAAAACCAAAAACTAGGGTTTTTCGACTTTTTCTCGAAAACAGCTCTAACGATTTTGACTAAAATTTCAAATGGTCTTCTACTAATCAATCTTATTTTGACGCGCCATGTTGATTTACAGGCTGAATATCGAATTCGAGCTGACTTAGTTCAACCGTTTCCCAGACACGGAACCCGTTGAAACCAAATGGTGTGAAGAAAGCGCACTATTTTTTCACCCGCTTCTAATCTTATGGCTGAAAGTAAACAGATTGTATTTGTTGGTAGAGAGATACAAATCGTTGAAAGTTTTGTGCCTGAGAATGCGTCACATTAGGTATTTCTACCATTTATTTTTCGTTTTTCAATTTCAGTTCTTAACAATCTGGGGACTCCTTTTTGAGCGGAATTAAGTAGTAGAAATTAGGTTGACGGTAAATTTCAATGTGGGGGTGGAGTGCGGGGAGGGGGGGGGTGCTAAGCGGGCTCTTCAGGCGATAAAAAAAAAACTTCATTAGTTTATGCCGTTTCTGCTATATAGAAGACTGAATTCGAAATGAGCGCGGCGTTATAAATAAAATACTAGAGACGAAAATGTGTTCGTGACACTGAAATTATAACGAGAGTGGCGGCTAACCTGAGGGGCCTGAGTCACTACGTCGTTATCACAGTTACGACATCCGGGTTCAGGTTCAGTTGGCCACTTGAACTTGTGGATGTACCTCTGGCGGTCCTTGGCCTTTCGTACCTTAGCACGTTGGCACTGGTTCATTTATTTTCGCGTTTGGGATCTGCGAGATGCGAACTAAACGTCTCTCAGCTCCCGAGCTATTTTTATTTTCATCTTCGCTTCTTAAAACCCGTTCGTTCGGAGAACTGAGGTCTGACGTGACGTGGGATCCTAAAATGGGGAAATCGGAATTCGAGTTTGAAATTAACGTCACAGTTTCGTGTTTCGACACGTTGTTAATAGAAATAATTGTGCGGATCAAAGTATTGGTATAGATTGGTTCGAGACATTCACAAGGTCCGACCGACGTTTACTGTTATAAATTATAAAATGGTAGAAATAAATAAACTTTAATTCAAGAGGCGCATTTCTACAGAACCCCTCACGGTGAGAAAAATGCACTCACTAGTCTAAAAATAGGCCGCTAGGTTTAAATCCATTTATGAGGGAAATTTGAAGAGCAAACGAGATTTTCGGAGTATCTGATGGGATTAGGATTGTTAACTGGCTACAAAACCCTATTAATAGATAGCAAAATATCAGTTAGAGGATTCAGGAACGCTCGCTACGAAAGAAAACGGACCTGTGATTTGAATTATGTTTCTGTTCGACGTCTGATTAGTAAAATAGTTGTGGAGAAGAGAAAAGTGGATTGAGATTACTGATTGAAACATCTGGTTCGTAGCAACACACAACTTTCGGCAACCTCCGTAAATTCGTCGGCCAGACGTACATCGCTGTATTTTCGTTCAATGCATTTTTACGGAAACGTCTGTACGGAACAAAATGTAGGTTTTAGTTGGTTGAAAGTACTCTGTAAGTTTGATCGAAATGGTTTGAACAGTTTTGGAGAAAATTGGACCAATCTCTTTTTCGTCGAAATCGTTGAAGTAGCTCACGCAGGCAATTGAAAAAAAACAACCTCTTTCTGCTTTTTGTGGAATTCTCGCCTGCATTTTCATGATGCACGTACGTGAATATCTGGTTTCAGATTAAACAAACGCCTGGGTGAAAATATCTGGTGCGTAGCAACACACTACTTTCCGCCACCCCTTCAAGTTCGAACACCACCTACATATGAGGGCGCTATATCTTCGTTCAACGCATTTCTACCGAAACATTTATGGAGAACTAAATGTAGGGACTAGTTAGCTGAGAGTACTCCGTAAGTTTGATCTAAATCGTTAGAGAATTGGGATACCGATAAATTAATATTCGACAAATCTCCTTTTCTGAGTTAACTTGGCTTATACCTCCGTTCAACATATATATACAGAAATAATTATGGAGAACGAAATGTGGGTATGGGTGACTAAAAGACACTTCATTAAGATTTATCACATCTGGTGAAGAAGTTACCCTGGAATTTACGGAAATGTTCGAAAAAACGTAATTTTCGACACATTTTGATTTTTATCTCTGTTCAATGGACTGTCAGAGGAACATTTATTGAGAGATTTATGTAGGTATCAACTATTTGAAAACATCCTGTGAGTTTGGTGAAAATCGCTGATGCCGTTTGGCCCAAAAGCGTAAAAAATCTATTTTTGCTTCATGGGCCTATATCTCCGTTCACCGTATTTTCATGGAGATATGTATGGAGAGGAAAAGTTAGGTATTGATTAGGAGAAGATAATTTGAAAGTTTAATCAAAATCGTTAGAGCCGTTTTCGAGAAAAATGCGAAAAACCCGAGTTTTTGGTACATTTTCGTCCCCCATCCCCCCTTCACATCGTCCGAAATCGTCCATAACCTTATTTTGGTGTCTACAAAAAATAACGAACAAAACAAAAAAAGAACCAGCTCAATCGGATCAGCCGTTCTCCCGCAAATCGAACTACAGACACACACACACACACGGACCACGCGCCGAAATTAGGTTTTTTAGACTCAGTAGGGTCTGAAACGTAAAGATCTGAAGAAAACCCAAATTTTTTTTTTGGGCCGATTACTACACTTTCCTTCCTTTCGGGTAGCGGAAAGTAAAAAGGAGTGTAACTTTCAAACTGATTCCCCCGTCAAGTGCCTACGTCCCCTCCGTTATGTCTGCAGACCTACTTCACAGTCGAAATCGGAATAGAGCTAAAGTTAACGTACCTGTTAGGTGAGAACCCAATTCCTTTAATATCGGAATAGAGCTTCTTTGGGAATGCTGTGTAAAGGTAGGAATGATCCCCAATGTGTCACTACTGCCTTTAGAGCTTGGCCCCTTCAAGAATCTCCTATCGGGCGCGAAAGCGATCATAACACCACTTTTTTTGTTGCTAAAAAGCGGTTCTCACGTTTCGTTCAATTGCTTTTTATGGACAGTTACAAATGACACGACAGTGCTACGAAATTCTTATTTTTGGAAAAATAACGAGAGCAGCGCAATAAACTATCGACAGTTTTAGCGCAGTTTTTTTCCTTATGAATCCCGCTCATATGATAAAAATTATAGATAGTTCAGTAAACTACCTACACATTGAAAGTTTAGTAACTTTCAACTGATTATTAGGAGCAATACTAGAAATTACACAAATCAAACCACTGTCGCTATTATCGTGATCAAAACATCAATTTTTTTCTCGGAAACTGCTCTAACGCTTTGATTAATTTTTTTATTTCGACAGCTCCACGCAGCACGACGGTACAATGGAATTCTCATCCTTGAGAAAATGGCGAGAGCCTCACAATAAATTATCGAAAATAGCAACGCAGTTTTTTCCACATAAATCCTGCTCGCATGATGCCAGTCCAATAAACAACCTGTGCCGTAGCAGTTGAGCACCAACGATTCACTTACAACCATCGTTCATACTTTGTTCCTTTTCAAAAAACCCCTTCGACAGTCTTATGAATATTCCATGCACTAATTGGTCAATAATAGTCGTTGCATTAGTAGGAGAAATCCAATAAATTCCGGAACCCTAAGCGCTAAGACTTTAAAGGTCATCTCAGGAGCCGCATGGAAATTGATAGCGAGCCATAAGCCAATGGGGATGACCTGACTGTGCTGATCCGTGCAGAGTCGCCCCTCCAAATCGCCCATCAAGTACTCCAAACTGTCAACACAATGGTTCATGTTGCAGGTGTGTCATGCTGCTGGGGGCTGAGAAGAAAAACGCTGCAAATTATTACACAACAGTTTATTACTCTCGTGCACAGCATGTAACTCACCCCATCTACTACTCTTGTGAAGACGACAACGATTGTAGAGCACTTACTAGGCCAATCCCATGCGATTCCCCATTGAAAAATACTTGTAAACGATACGAAACATGACCGCTACAACGGAACAACGAAAATTGACATATTCTATGTGACCAGTGATTGGAATGAGACGGGAGGCAGCGTGCGCCGGTAGAAAATGATAACCTCTGAGACTCGTTCTATTCGACTCAGCATCCAAGAAACGAGACCAAACACGACGTTATTCCTATGAAAATGCCAAAATTTAGTTTTCAGCTAATTTTATGAAACCATTTTTTGCCCATAACAACCATGGATTTCACCCAATCGGATTTGGCGAGTAGGCGGGTACAACTAGATATCAAGTGGAATTGTTGTGCGGAGTAACGGATTTTGTATACCACGTTAAAGGCAATATATTGCCTGTGGACATTGCACAGTTGGAACCCCCATGCATTGAAACGTTATGTGGATGGGTGGGGGTTGTAAAACTACTCCCGGACCGAAACCACGGGCGTATTATTCAGAATAAATAATAAACTAGAACCCAGCTCATCCTCCTAAAGGAAAAATTGAATAGCCAACCGTCAATACGTTTTGGCGGCCACAGGCTCCTTTTTGAGAAGCGAGTCAAGTACCCAGGAGTGAGACGTGGCGTTTCAGCCAACATCTTCGCTTCCTCAAAGACACTGCTCTCGCAAGGTTCATTTCAAGCAATTGGCAAGACAACTTGGGGTGTGTGTTAACGTGACACAATCCTTATGTGCAAGGCTTGATTGGATACAGCCTCATTGTCTGGGGTAGCAAACTCACAGTCAATCGAAAGAAAACACTGGTCCAGTCCCAGAGAGCTGAGCTTCTGTGGAACAATCCATTCAAGAGAGCATCGGCTGAAGCACTCTAAATGATCCCTAGATCCGTTGACCTGGCCAATATGTGCATAGTCTACGAGAGGAGAGTGGAAAGGAAGCTTTCCCTACTCTCTGTATAGATCTCTCCACTGAATGCACATCTGCCACGCTAGGGCTGGTTAGGGAGATGGAAATCCTCGTCAAAGTGACACATACCAATTTTTTCCCAACATCTGTAAAAGCCTTCGGAGAAAGTGGGTTGAGTCATACCACTGGACGAGCCAGTTCTTTATGGGGCAAGGCGGCTTCAATGCGCAGCTCTTCAAATTTTCTCGCAAATACTCTCCATCCTGCACGTCTTGCTCCTTCAGTGCAGAAGGAACAAGAAACCATGTGCTACTCCACTGTAATTCCTACTACAGCAAGTACCACTCAAAGTTAGATCAGATGGGAAACCAAATTAAGAACTCCTCCCAGATGGTGCGGATCCCTTAGGGTCATATCCCCGTAAGGTGACACGTGGGCAACAGCGCTGCACATGAACAAAGGACCAGAGGGTAAGATTAACTTACCATAGTTACCGTTGTGATCAGAACACAAAATTTTTCGTCTTGAAGGGCTCTAACGATTTTGATTCAATTGTGTGTGTATACAGTTCCAAACAATTGAGCAGTATTATAATATTTTGATCAAAAACAATTATCAAATATTTCAACGAAAACCGATTTTAGTACAGTTTTCCGCTACCCGAAGGGAAAGGAAAGATTGTAATAATGTCGAAAAAAGTTGGGGTTTCTTCAGATCTTTGCGTTGTGAAGCCTACTGAATCCAAATCCCAAATTTCGACGCGTGGTCCGTGTGTGTGTGCCTTCCGAGTTTGCGGCTGCATGGTTCGGTTGACGGACGGAAACTCAGGCAGTTTCCTGACTCCCCCTATTCTTCTGCATGGGTGGAGCGCGCTTTAGAAGGCATTCATGAGAGGGATTTCCGGCACTTTCACACCGTTCGTGTGGCGTCGCTGCCTACAGCAATGAGGTGTACAAGAGGCTAGGATCGTAATGTGGAATGCTCGCCGTTCTGCCTGTGGTAACCTGTTTGAGTGTCTGTGTACTCATGGGGGCCGTGTCAAGCGCCATGACGCGGTCTGCAAGCTGGTAAGTGGTGCATTGTCGTCTGAGGGCTGGGAAGTGGAGAGGGAGCGGCACTACCAGGTTGTCTCTGGAGAAGGACAGAGGCCCGACATCGTCGCCGTTGGGCCCAACGAGTCTGGAGTGATCCTGGACGTCCTGGTGGTATCTGGCAGCCGGGATCTTGCGCTAACTTGGCAAACCAAGAAGTGCAAATACGACAGAAGGGATCTTCGTATGGTGGTGTCGGAAGCTTGCAGTCAGGGTTGCAGCCATGACCGTGTCCAGAGGAAATGCGTCGGCTGGGTGTGTTAGCCGGTGCTGCTCCGATCGTATCTAAACTGGTGGTCGTTCAATCGTAAAACATCTCACCTTTCTTTCCTTTCCTGTCCCAATCCTTCAATCCCAAGAGCCGGCGCAGGGTGGTCTGGACTCCTTCCCCATTCCCTTACTTATTATCTATATTGTTTCTCCTTTTTTTTGGGCGCCACCGTCTCCCATTTACGGTGAGCTTTGGGGGGGGGGGGAAGATAAAAGTGTGTGTCCGTTGTTCAATTTGCGGGAGAACGACCAAACCGATTGAGCTGGTTCTTTTTCTGTTTTGTTCGTTATGTTTTTTATTAGACACCAAAATAACGTTATGGGCTGATTTGAAAGGGAGGCGGGAGACGAAAATGTACCCAAAACTAGGATTTTTCGAGTTTTCTCGAAAACAGCTCTAACGATTTTGATTAAACTTTCAAATTGTCTTCTACCAATCAATACCTAACTTTTCTTCTTCACACATACCTCCATAAAAATACGGCTTTTTCGGCAAAACGGCTTCGACGTGTTTCACCATACTCACAGGGTGTTTCCGAATAGTTCCCAATATACGTTCTTCGAACAGTTCGTTGAACAAAGATAAAAATCAAAATGTGTCGAAAGTAATGTTTTTTCGAACATTTCCGTAAATTCTGGGGTAACTTCTACACCAGATTTGATCAATCTTAAGGAATGTCTTCTAGCCACCCATACCCACATTACGTTCCAAGTATTTATTTGTGTATGTATATGTTGAACGGAGATATAAGCCAAGTTAACTCAGAAAAGGAGATTTGTCTGTCGGTATTCCAATGCTCCAAAGACTTTTTTGAAGATTTTGTTCAATTGTCCTCTGCCGCGATTATTATATTTGGCATTCAAAATCATGTGCTTGTGTTTGAAAACAGATATTTTTCGGAACTTTTTTATTTTCAGACTCGGCGAATTCATTTTTCTCAAGTTTTTCGTTCGGTTTTTGCTTTTGAATACACGTTTACTGTTAAGTTTTATACCACCGATTCTTCATGTTTTTACTAATTTCGATCAAACTCACGAAGAACCCCCAACTCACTAGTTGCAACATTTTGTTCTCCATAAACGTTCCTGTGGAAATACGTTGAGCGAAGATATAGCGCCCGCATATGTAGCTGGTTTCATATAAAGTCCGCTCAAATGATAGTAGCAATTCGTAAAAAATGACGAGGGTAGTTCAATAAGAGTTTTAATAACAGTCATAAAATAATTGGGAACGACCCATTGAATTCCGAAAGATAACAAACGGCCGGCTCTTCGTTCACATCGTTTTGCCTATTATTTCACAACGGTAAACACTGACCTGCTCAAAATGTCGTGTCGACTGTCCAATAAAGCTACTCGAAGGGTTACTCAACGGAATGTTAAGCCGTAAGAGTACACGTTCTATACGGTTCTTATAAACTGAGTGATGAACATTAGATTAGCCGGTGTATTGATAAAGGCCGCTGAGTGTGCGCGAGAATTGAGGAAAGTTGTGCGATGGGTAACACCATATATTGTCCATTGAAGAGAACCGAGGGAACACTCAGCACTTCGTTCGTAGGAGACGAACCACCAACGGGAGCCAACAGAAACGAAGAGCGGAAAAACGAGGAAACGGATGATTCAGCGGAGACAAAAGCGAGTGGCCGGCGAGAGCTCGTTGTTTACGTGGGCTTCCCGGCTCCTGGGGAAAAATCATTTCTCTCGCCATCTCAAGGCCGAGCGGATTCGCGGCTCAGCTCCTTCGAAGCGAATTCAGTTGCCGTCGAGAATCGACGAGAAGGCAGAGACCGGCGCAGGACCGCGATTTGAGTGCAGTATAGCGCGTATTCGAGCGCCGGCGCAATGGAAGACGAGCTGCTGCGGAAATACAGCCGCCCGGACGTCGATCCTCAGCCTGATGAAGCTGATGCGGACCCGAATCATCTTTTCCGGTGAGTGGGGAAAGGACTGTGATATCGCAACTTCCGTCTATTTTCGTATTTCTTGCGCGCAACGGGACGCGCAGGATATTTTGGGGAAATCCTCCAGTTTCTCAATTAGAAACTTCAGACGTCCGTTGGGATCCGGACCGACCGTTACTCACTTTCCTGTTGCGTAGACACGAAACGTTGACTCTGAGGAATGAAAATGCTGGGTTTGAACGCTGACGTTGGATCTGGGTTTTAATTGCTAGTGCACACATTTGGGGGCGATCGAGGGGAGTTTCTGTGTGCCAATGTGTCGTAGCGTTCAGCATAGGGAGCTGTAGCGACTACAGAGTGAGTTCTGGGCATTGGTACAGAGCAGAATGGGTTGGATACCTATCAAGTTGTACAGGTGTGGACGCATAGTGGGTTCTACCTGTTAATCGAGTTGCGTAGTTGTGGTGTAGAGTGGGTTCTATCGTGTAAGTTGTACAGGTATAGTGTGGAGTACTTCTATTCGTCGCCTGAGCTGCATAGCTGTAACCGGAACCCATCAACAGTGCAGAATGAGTTTGCCATTAAGGTGTACCAGTGATGTGTGGTGTGGGTTGTGTCAATCTAATTGTATTGACACGGTACAGAGTGATTACTGTCTATCATACAAGTCTAGTTTGGAGTGTGAGTTCTATCCATCTAATATTATTGGCGCAGTGCAGAGTGAGCCCTACCATTAAGTTGTCATGTGTTGTGAGTAACTCACTCTTGTGCCAATACAATTAGGTCGATAGTACCCACTTTCACTACACCAGTACATATCTATTGATGACATCTGCTATGCTCTGCAACTGGGTAACTCAACACACAACCGTTGTGTGCTTCTATCATTCGAGTAACTAGCCAGTCTGTCTGAACACAATTTCCCCAGTTCCTCAATGGACAGTTGTTGTGCGTTTGTTTTCTCGACGTTGTGATGATTGAATATAATAATTTTATTGATAGGATGACGATAAAAGATTGGTTTTTATGATGTCGTTAGGGCATGAGGTTGAACTACACGAGTCCTTTACACATTTCAAGGCAGGCTAACCCGCCTTTGGTTAGCTTTCAAATTTCAATATTGTATGTCTACATGTAACTTCATCTCTCTCTCTCTCTCTCTCTCTCTCTCTCTCTCTTTCTCTCTCTCTTTGTATACTTTTTTGTTTTAAAAGATAACTTACAGTGGTTAATAGTCTTTTTGTTTACTACTAAGTTTCTACTAATAATTACAGGATAGATGTAAGAGAGGACCTCATGGTCCTAATCTCATTCTGTTTTTGTAACGATACTTTCCCACCTTTCTTCTCTCTCTCTCTCTCTCTCTCTCTTTTCTCTCTTTCTCTCACTCGTCACTGTACACTTTCGGATCTTCAAATATCATTTACTCAGAAGTAGCTTCAACTATTTTCGAAATAATACATGTATCGCAGGCTTAACGAATGTTTCTCTAGCTTCGTAGTGAACGAAAATACAGCGCCTGTATGGCGTACGATTAAATTGATGTGGGGGCGAGGAGAGCTGTATGATGCGCCCTACTAATTATTTATACTCAAATACAGGTTGTTTGAAAAGAAAGAGCGGAGTTTTCACAAGGATCGTTAACTCAGCAAACTTTAAGCGCTTTGGCATGAGAGTAATTTTGATGGGGTGCGTCGAACGAAATGCCAAACTCAGTCGTGCAAAACATCTGGCGCACCTCACAACTATCATCTGTTCCAAGGAGGTGAAGTAGTTAGGTGTCTTTCTAGATGTGGGCCATCCAGAAAATGGTTGGCAAGACGTAGCGGCTGCGGCCAAGGATGTTCTTGTGGGTGTACAGGATCGTTAGGCCTGAGGTCGCATATGGTGCCCTTGTCTAGTGAACCAGGAGAGGGAAGAAGATTGCGCAACTGCAGTTCAGGGCCTCCATGGCTGTGATGGGTCGGATGCAGGCAGCCGCCACAGCTGCGCTAGAGGTCCTGGTGGGTCTTGCACCTCTTCATGTACATGTGGACAGAGGTGCCAACATACAGGCAAGTATGCTGGAACTGGGTCTTGTCAGGCGAGGAAGAAGAGCGGTGCGTGAGAGGGGCTCGCTCTGCATGTCAAGGACTCGTCCCAGACGAAGTTTAACTTTGGCTTCCCTTCATCGTGCAAAGGTCCCAGATGGGAAGCGGGTGGTCCCACTCTTGAGCCTAGGGCCATGGCATATTATACTCAGATCAGTAAGGCGTGTCCTAGCAGATCCAGGAGTTTATGGGCCAGGGATACGAACTGCAATACCATTAGATGTGCTGGCAACAGTGTTCCGGGTAGAACTCTTCACAGTGATGGTGTGCATGCAGCACTTCCTGTACAGGAGTCTGAAATGGAAAAGAATATATTATGTTGGACAGTCAGGCTGCACTTGCGCCCTGGCTTCCAACACCAGCACGTCTGAGGGGATGCCTGACTAGCCTGAAGACATTGGCGAGGGAGAACAAATTGATACTATGTTGGGTGCAAGGTCATACAGGGATAGAGGGGAATGAGGAGACCGCAAACTGGCCAGAAAAGGAACCTGAGCACCTCGTAGGGATCACTAAGAGCCACTCAATCAAGGAGGTTGGCAAGTGTAAGGAGAAGCCCGGCGCTGCCTACTGGCGTGATCTGCCAGGCCGAAGGCAGTCAAGGTTGTTTATCAAACTGACTTAACGGCCAGACGATGATGTCTTTACATCGAAAGCGCTTGCCCACAGTAACTCTCAAGCCGGAGGAGACGGACTCACCTAACAGGTACGTTAACTTTAGTTTATCAAACTCTCCAAGGAGCAAACGACCTCTGCATCTCAGTCGGGAGAGAGAAAGCATATGGATTGTATGTAGCTAGTCCACTAAGGTACCACCTGACCAAGGTTGGTATGTCAGAGGTACAGAGTTGCAGATTCTGCGAGGTGGACCATGTACTGTGTATGCATGAGAGGATGGCTGCAGTGCGCCTCAGAGTGCTTCAGATCCTTCAGCTTTGGCCAGGGATGGACATCAAGGTCGTCTTGCGCTTTGTACGAGAATGGTGAGGACGTATTGGGAACGTCGCATCAGGGAACACCAGCTCCATGGGAGCTGGGGATGGAACTGGGAGGACATGAGGTGGCTCGTTTGAGGCCGCAGGGGGGATTCCCCAGTTGATTCAAGTTGGGGGGGGGGGGGATCATCTCTTCCACAGACATGCAGGGAAAGAGATTGCCTAAAATGTGTTGGGTAGCCATCAGTGAGAAATGTAATAAAAACATTTGGGCCAGTTTTCTGAAAATTGTTTTAAAGATGAGTAGACGTGTTGGCAAACCATTGAGGGTGGATGCAAAAACCCTGTTCTGAAGTTGTGCAAAAGTCGTCTAGGAAAAGGAGCTGAGTAATGTACTCAGTTGGATTCAGAACTGGTTTGCTGAGGAATCTGCATTCTTCTACTCCTATTTTATATCTTCCCCAGTACACAGCAAACTACTAGTACTGAAAACCGTTTTTAGCCGAGTTCGAGGAGAACGAAATACTGCGGGTGAAAGATCTTCAAGTTGGATAATTTGAAGTAATCCGTTTGAGTCACCACGTTCCGGGAACAATTGGCTCGTGCAGTGGCCAGGCTCCACCTACTCTCGTGATTCGTGAGAGTAGGATGACGAAGGTTCTTGTCTCATCTGTCTTTATCCAGCGCTCACTCATCGAATGTTGCCTATTCGCCTTCAACAGAACTCTACCCACGAAGGTTTTAAAGTTCCTTACTGTACATGAAGAGTGTGTCACGGAATATGGAATTGGTGTGATATGCTCACTAGCACAAACACTCTAAATGCGTGAGACCTGGTGCGTGTTTGAATTTTGAACCTGGAAATATTTATATATGGCCTGGAAATATGTCCGACGAAGAGCAAACAGAAGGTGAGTCAAAGCGGCTCTCGACTCCGAGCTCAGGACACGTAGGCGGTTAATCGAACATCCGTTTGGGACGTCGCAATTCTTCAAGTTGGATTCCGTCATTAACTTATTTTATCTTGGACTCTCGCTCTCGTTTATTTGTGACCCAGGCCTCCTAGTGGCTCAGAACGTTAGGTGTTTCAGGAATGGTGCTACGTGATCGTGGTTGTCCAGTGGGAAGCACAAGCAGTGTACCAGAGGTGTCCATTGGCAGCAATTGTTTTAGTGAATGCAATTCATTCGTTTCAGATATTGCGTGTTGTTTAACCTTTTAGATATGCACGTATTTATCCATAAATATAAGCAGTACTGCTCAAATACTATTCTCCCACTTCTGGTAGCTTGGACAGTTCTCCTGGCGGCCCTTCCTAGTCATGCACCAGAAGAACAACTCAGTCTTTCCATCGTTTAACTCTTCATCAATTTTCAGAACTTGTGAACTGGTTCAGACCACACGATCACAGTGAGCTCCGCCGGCTGCGAAGTGCAGCGTTCATCACCGTCTCACATCTCACGTTCCCAACAGCTCTTTCCAGGCGGTGCACACAAATACCGGTCACCCTGTGTACACATGAAAAAATGCACCTCTAGTCCGTATTTAGGTGAAGTAGCTGCTCAATATGTTGAGGGTCCAGTCGATCGGCCTCGCTATTAGTTTTGCGGAGTTCTCTGTCACCGCTCTCTGTTGAACGAGTCACTTCCTATACTTTTCAAACCCTAGCGCGTGCTCAGATCTCCCTTTCTCACTCTCTCCCCTCCCCCTTGTAAACCCTCAGTTGTCTATCGTCCTCTCATGCCCCGCAGCTTCCATGGCTTGGCCTCATGATGGGATGAGCAGTATGGGGCGAGTTTCTGTTGCTCATCGTAACATCATATTTTTCAGTTTCAGTGTGCCCCCTCTAATCACAACCCCTCCCCCTCCCCCTTCTCATCGGGGTTCCCCATGTACGTCTGACATTAAACCTTGACGGCATCGCGGACTTGCTAGAACCTCCATATGCGCAATTAAACGTCAATGTTGTTGAGCAAGAGTGTCACTCACTTATGTCTTGTTTTCTTATCCTTTCCGTCCAACTGGAGTGTACTATTCCCGTGAAACTCATTCGAGATCAGATTCGTGTAATCTCTAAAAATGCCAATCAAATGTAAAGAAAAATGAAAAAGCTATGCGCTTTGCGAGATTTTCACTTTGCTGCGTGTTCAAATCAGTTGCTATGGTTCGATTATGATGACGGTCTTAGGGAGCTCTTTGTAGTCCCGCCTTATCTGCATCTCCTCATCAGCACAAGACCAAGACGGGGAAGCGACAAACAACGAGTCATTTCGCGTGAGAGTACGCCCCCAACTTGAACGGTTTTATGGTGTACTGAGGCAAGCTCTTGAAGCCTGCTTGCAAGTCTGACAGAGGAGCAGAAGAGCGACTGTGGGGAAAGTACTGCAACAGCTTATACGGGTTCCCAATCCCTCAGAGCGTCCGTGAGCTTGCAAGACTTCAAGACTAAAACGACTGGACTAACGATACTACCGGTTTTCAAAATGAAATTTACTTACCGTTTACTCGAAGGCGGTGAATCGTGAACGTGCTTACGCATAGCGAAGCTACACATTTATAGCGATGAGATATGAGGTTTGTTTGGTGAAAATTACCTGTCATTTCATGTCGCCGCCTGTTGTTACTCACATAATCGTGTATTTCTGAACGTGAGAGCTCAAAAATTAACTGCAATGAGTCGCACTAAGATAGAATTTTCAGTTTTCAACAGACAGCGCACTGAGCTCAGGGGTGGTACCTAAATTTATTAAGAATGGGCCAAAAGCTGGTGAGAGTAAATGAGTGCCAGGTCAATGAAAGGGAAGTCGGTTAATAACGCGTAGGAAGGAAAGTGGTGCAGTAACCACAAAAAACGTCTCGTGACTAAAGAATAGTAAAGACCGAACTTGTGAAGAAGAGGGGTGAATATTCAATGGAAGGAATTAAAGAAAGTGCGTCAAGAGAATAGGAAGTGGAAGTGGAGTGAAATTTCCAAATGTCATAAAGCCGCTTTAAGGCATGTATTGTCATTTTTACAATATACAAGAATTTTGAATACACAGCTATACAAACGCGAAGGCCCAAAGCCCAAAATAGAAGATGTTTCGAATTCAAAGCTAAAAGAAAATATTTGCGTTGTCTTCGGCATTCCCAGGAGCAAAACTGGAACAATGTAGCACATAACACATAAGGATCTTTATGTAGCTTGTAACACAGCCTAGGAGGAGGATCTGGATGCCAGGCAGAGACAATGCTAAAAAAGTTTCCCGTTGTTAATTGCTCAAACTGTTGGAAATTAATGGGATCAAGCGTGCTAACACTAGTAGGCGATGAAAGTTCATATTGAGTGCATTGTGGACAAGTGGAGAGTGAATAAGGAGCTTCTGCTGCTCTACTCTGGCCAATTTCCATATAGACCTCCTCACTGAACGTGAACGTTGATTGAGCCAGACCACTGAACGAGCCAGTTCCTTACAGGCCATGGCGGCTTCAATGCGCGACTCCATTCATTTTCTCTCAAGGACTACCCATCCTGCACAGTTTGCCCCGAGTGTGGAAGGAACAAGAAACAACACGCTGCTCCACTGTAGTTCGTAACACAGCGAGCGGTAGTTGTTGAAAATGCAGTCAAACCTTACTAAGCAAGCTTGCAATCTTTCAGCCAGTTTAGGAAGAAGAGTGTAACGAAACGACCCCGAAAAAACGTCGCCACAGTTGATAAGTACTTTGAACATTAACGCCCAAGTAAATACTCATATCGAGTGGAAAATCAGAGAAAGAACTCTTCCCAGATAATACGAATTCCCCAGGAGCCTCCTTGTCGTGACACATGAGCAACAGATGTCTACCATCAGATTGCCATTTAGTGGATGCTGTGGAAGCGCTCGGGCTCACGCATGCTAGCAACACCGCAACCTCCATGACATTCCGCATATAACTGTGTTGTCCGTACGTAATGCAATTTGTATACCTTCCTTTCGGAGGATATTAGTTATTCCAGTTATTCCGGTTACTCCAAAAAAACAATAAACAAATTATTAAGACAATATGACTCCAAAACAAACGACTCAAAAACACAAAATACACAGACTTTAACGAGACGCTGCACATTCACGTACACAGGACCAAAAATATACGGAATAACTAATATCCTCCGAAAGGAACAATACAAATTGCATTACGTACGAACAACACACTTAGAACCAAACTAACTGCAAAGACTGAAAAGACAGACCCACTCGACCAAAGTGGGGTGTATAAAATAACTTGTACTTGTAAAAACGCATACATAGGACAGATAGGACGAAAAATACGGACCAGATACTCAGAACACATTAAATCTCTTAGTAGGAACAAAGACGATTCAAACTTTTCCAACCACCTCAAAACAACTGGACATGAACCTACCAAAATACAGGACTGCACCATCTTACTACACAAACAATACAAAGGACGAAAACTGAACATATTAGAAAACATGGAAATTTATAAACAAAAAAACTTGTATGGACAGATCATAAATGAACAAATCAACACTAAATGCGACACCATATTCACACCATTCAAAACACTACACAAACGAAAACAACCAACTGACGGATTTACAGACCACCGTACACAAAAAAGACGTAAATTCCACAATTGACAGACCATCCAACACGTTCCATTTATCTCTAGGGGGTTTCCCCCTGAGGTACATGACCTCCTCTCCCCGCCCCTTCCCCGACGCTCCATCACCCCCTTTCACCTTTCTCTTTGTATATAAAGACCACGACTAACTGACTGACTCCAGTACTGACTTAACGGCCAGACGATGATGTCTTTACATTGAAAGCGCTTACCCACAGTAACTCACAAGCCAGAGGAGACGGACTCACCTAACAGATACGTTAACTTTAGTATTTGGTTCAGCCCTTTTCTCTCAATCATAGACACGATGCCTATTTTCTGAATAGGCGTTGTTTATCGTTGGTTATCGACACAAATACTCGTAGTTTCCAGAGCTATCGAAGTCAGTAGGCGAGTTTCGTCGTTCGGTATTGGGCAGACCAATTCGTCGAAGATGGATCTGACTCTAATAATGTTATATATTTATCACCAGTTTAGATTCCTCGTTTCGCGTCTGAGTTACAAAACACAAAAATTAGTACAGGCGAGAAAGCAATTTTGATAAACGTGCTGAAACTTACAGGAAGCGATCTTGTACGCCGTATGCAGAAGCTGCGTTCAGTCCGAAAGTTGGATTCGGAGTCAGAAAAAAGATTCGTGGTCTCAAAGTGGAAATAAGGGATTCGACGTACGTAAGGGAGGGAACGTACTCGAAATCAATATCGGTCTATTGGGTGGGTATGTGCCGGTAGGAGAAAGACAAGCATCGCTTGATTACTTCTGGCTCTCGATTGTGTCGGAAGTTTCATCAAAATAGTCTCTTGCTGTATTTTTAAGGCAGCTTCGATGAGACCTCGGATTTAGAAAGACGAAATAGAGCAGTGACTTCGGAGCTTAAAATAGAAGAGCAAACGACGGAAAGAGCACATGACTCTTTGGCGACAGAAACGAGTAATGAACCTCTTTATTTGCGGCGCTAGTCAGTTTCTCAACTAATTAGATCAGCTGAGGGCGATGAGTGACGGCGACGGAGTTACTGCTTCAATGAAAGACTCTCAGTTCTCATAACAAAAGAATAGTTAAGCGACCTCCATCCAGCTCAAGGAGAAACGTTTCCACAGAATGAAATCACTGACGAATAGAGCGGCGGTACCGCCTCAAGGGCAGTGGATTCGTTGTTGCTGTTCCGGGGGGCTTCTCAACGATCTCCATCTGATTCAAGTGAATGTGAGCCGTTGTTCTTTAGCCGTGGGACCTCAGATATGCATCTCAGTCCAGACTTCATCCTCGCAACGATACGACGATCCAAAGAGGGCTTACCTTTGGGGATAACACAAGGCTTCCCTTATTTGTTTACGTCACTTGCTCCGTAGCTTTACGTCAACCAAAAGAAAAATAATGAAAATAATGAATTTTCGAAAACACTAGGAGTTTCAGGATCTCCAACACGCTAAGTATTGCGGCTAATTGAGCCCGACTCAGAGCTATGTTGATCAATTCCCTATCTTTTTCGAATGACTGTTCGGCGTCCTGAACCCTTCAAAGAAGTTCCAGGCCACGGCCACGTGCTTGGGTGCCAGTCAGGTGTAATCGAAAAATCAGCTTTAGGCGTGTACTATTATCTCTGTCGTGGTGAAGAACGGTGTCATAGAAATCGGGGCGCAAATAAATAAAGCGGAACTGGAGGGATAAAACACGGAACCCCGACGTACCAATTCTCTTGCAGGCCGATGTAGCAAGAACTTGAAATTCGTGCTTTTATGTGTTGTCGTCATTCGGCAAACTCCATCGAAACCTAACGGAGAAAATACGAAGATGACCCCCGCAATTGCATTTAAACATTGTTCAACAATTGTAAACAACAGTAGAAAATTAAGGATAGATCCAGAATGGTTCAAACCTTGTAATGTGCTTTATGGGTGGTTGACTGTCCAGAGACTAACAAGTCTCAATACGATGGTCGGTCCTGCTGCGCCTGTTTAGGTAGGCCTCCAATATATCGCCATACATGTATTCACGCTCCAGTTCGATCTAGAAGACTCGGAGTACTGCATCTCTCTGCTGCCATTCCATTCTTGCGCGGTAAGCATCTAAACGTTTTCCTGGAATCTCGCGGGGATGTCGCAGCCTGTGCGGCTGGTCTTGGATTTGTACAGGACTAGCTGCCATGGTGTGGCATGGCCACTCTATCTGCCCCTAAGGCGAGTAAAGCTTCTGAGTTTGTGGCTGCTCTGCGTGTTTCGGTTGATGGTCAGGAACTCGGATAGAGTCTCAACTACTGGTGGAGTGCATTTATGGAAGAGATTACTGGCACTTTCTCGTGTGGCGCCCCTGCCTGCATCGATGAAGTGTAAATGTGGCTGGGATCGTAACTTTGTAGTGCAGGTGTGTCTCCGTACTCATGGACGTGGTCTACAAGCTAGTTACTGTAGCATTAGCATCCAAGGACTGGGAAATAATGAGTGACACTACCAGGTTGTCGCTGGAAAAGAACTGATACTGAACATCGTCCCCATTGGTCCCAATGAGTCTGCACTGATCCGGGGTCTCGAGATAGTACCTGGAAGCCGGGATCAGCTCACTTGACTAGCCATGAATCGAAAATATGACAGGATGAATCTTCGTTCGTGAGCTTGTGAAGTCGAGAGAAGTAACATCAGGGATGGAACATGTAAAAGTGCTGAGAAGATGGGCCAGCAAACGTACTTCGAGGTACCACCATGCGTGTTGCTCGGATCGTATCTGACTAGACGTTTTATCGTGGAACTCCTTCATACCCTTCTTTACTTTATGCTCCTCACGATGGGCGAGCATGAACAAAACAGTGACAAAGTGTCCTCCGCTAACTATCATCTTCATATCAAACTCTCAGTCACAATCCTGCCCTTAACCCTTTTTTGATTCCTCGCGGTGTCACGCCCATCGAACGATAACGTCCTCGATGAAGTATTTCACCACGAAGGAATGATATTCTATCAAATCGTGGTCCAGTTTTGGACCCAAGTCCTTTCTGCTGATATACCAATAATACAGCCCCCGAAATACCAATTCAGGCAGCTCACGATGAAAACAAGGAGATTCAGCGTTTTCTCATAGCTAGTAAGAAAATCATCAAATAAATTTATCGCTGTAATTAATTTTAGCCATTCGTCTTCTCCACGTCGCTAATTTAGAAAATTCTCACGTTCATCTAGGAACCGAACGCTGAGCACAATACGTGAGTTGGCGTGTTGTTAATGTATGCGATGGTCGACGAATAAACATTATATGCCTCGTAATTGATTAAAGCGTTCCTCTTCATCTAAACGGGCAGTTTTTCCCAAAGAGCTTCTCGTAAAGTTGAGGTCAGAGCTATCCTTATGGTGTTTACGGAGGATTCGGCGAGGAGCTGCCGTGACGGTCATGACGAGGGCGAATCGCAATTTCGTTGTCGTGTTTTCGTCGAGAGAAGCAATTATTTTTGCTGAAGTTTGCCAACAATGGAATAATTTGTGGACCTTGAAACATTCATTTCCGCACCCCAAAGGCGTCGTAATGTCGTTCGATTTTTAAAAACGTTAGACTGAATTCCAAGATCATTGAAGCAACGCGTGAAGTTATTAAACGATCCAACACCAAAATTTGTTCCCCTTAAGAATGCTATAACGATGTTGATTAATTACTTTCCGCTACGCAAAGGATAAAGGAAGTATAGGAATCGTGTCCGAAAAAGAAGGGTTTCAGGCCTTTTGAAGCCTTGAATCCAAAAAACCTGATTTCGGTGAATGGTCCGTGTGTGTGCGTTTCTCTAGTGAATGACTGAGGCCTGACATCGTCGCCCTTAGTCCCGACCAGTCGACTGTGGTCCTGGTTGTCCAGGTAGTATCTTCGTACGAGGGTATCGAATGCTCATGGAGTGGAGGCACACGCAACATCAGGGTTGCAGCATTGGCCTGGCGTGGTGGTGCAAAAATAGTGCTGAGGAGATGTGTCGGCTGGCTGTGTCAGCAGGCGTTGCTCCGATCGCATCTAAACTGGTGGTCGTTCTATCGTGTAACATCCTCTTATCTTTCTTTCCTTCCCCGTCCCAATCCTTCAATCCCAAGAGCTGACGCAGGCTAGTCTGGACTCCCTCCCCATTTCCTTAATGTTGTTTATTTAGTTTCTCCTGTTCGGTGAGCTTCGGAAAAAAATGTGTGTGTGTAGATGTAGCTGAATTCCGGAAGAACGGCTGAACCGATTTCTCTCTGAAGTTCTCTTTACTTTCCTTGGATCAATGAAGTAGAAAGGAAAGTTATGTAATCGGCTGAAAAAAAGCTTCTCTTCAGATCTTTACGTTTCAAACTCTGATGAGTCCGATAAACACTATTTGGCAAAATGGTCTATGTGTGTACATGTATCTGGGAACTATTGAAAGAAAACGGCTGAACCAAATCAGCTCAAACTTGATTCGTAGCCCGCAGGTCACTGTGGGACGCCAAAATAAGGGTATTTTTTTCTCAAAGAAGGCTCTAACGATTTTAATTTCGTTATTTATATGGGCAACTTTCAATGAGCCAACTACACCATAAAATTCCCATTTGTGGTGAAATGACCAGAGCATCACAACAAATTACCAAACTTTTCGACGAAAGCGCAATTTTTCCTTACAAACTTCGAATGTTACTAGAAATTTCAAAAAACTGGTGCGTTAGTCCAATCAACGTTTTAAAACGCTCATAAGATATATAGGGGCCACTCCTGAAATTCCCGAATTTAAACGACCGTTTCTAAAACGTTTTACTCGATAAGTCTGGAAAAATGATTATTATCGGCTTTAAAAAATCGTGTTTTTCGTCCCAATCAATTCTCTGTGTTTCAATTTCTCCAATGAGTACGAACAGCACAATAAATTCCGAAACTGTAAGCGCAACCGCTTTCTGCCGCCATGAAGTGATATTTTTGTTTTGTTCGGGAATTGTTGAAGAAGCGAAAAAAAGGCTATTGTGGCCATTTTTTCCATCAGTTCACGGAAGCAAGTTTAGAAAACTTAATAAACCCAGAACTGATTTCATTCATAAGATTTCGAGAAAGGGGTACAGGTAGTTTCATACTGAAGATAGAAATGACGTCAGAATTAAGCGACTTTTTTCTTCTCCGAAAGCTTCGGGCGAAGGGATTCTACGCAAGGGATCAGCATCGGTTACTTGAGACAATGAATTATAATTTGTTTTAAGTAAAGCACTGGATGGGTGCTAATTGCTTGGGCCTTAATGTGGACAAGACCTCTTTAATGCGTTTTTCCTTTTCTAATCGTGGGTATTCCGATCTGTCAGGTGTGTCTTTTCATAATTATGAGTGCTTCCTTTATAAGGAATCTTGTAAGTGTATAAATTTGCCGTTGGTCCCTAAATGTAAGTACCTGGGAGTTCTATTTGACCACAATCTTAAATTTAATTTCCACATCGAGTCTCTGATTATCAAATTAAGGAAGTTTTTCTACGTTTTTAAAGAGGCTAGACATTTTTTGTCATTCCGTCCTATTTATTTTGGCCTGGTGTTTTCTTTACTTAAATATGGCATTGTTGTGTGGGGTAGTGCCTACAAATCTCTGCTGGCGTCCTTGCAGGTCGTTCAGAACATTCTTATTAGAATTGCTCTTAAGAAAAGACCCCTATACACAAGATTCTGATTATACCGGGAATTTAATGTACTTACCGTGGGAGAACAGTTTTTGCTCCAGTCATGTATTTTTGTGTTTAAAACCGGCATTCGGCCGGAGCACAGATGTTTTACTCCTCACACGCGCACTGCGCTGTCGTCTAATATCGCTCTACCTAAGGTACACACGGAGAGAGCGAGGAGGAACGCTTATTGTAGGGCTCTTCGTTTCTTTTACTCTTATAAAATTAATCTCGATGATTATGAGAGTTTAAATGCCTTCAAAAAGATGATATTATCTAGGATGAGAAGATAAGATTAAATCTTATACAAATTTTGTAATATCAGATTTGTAGCTATATTATTTTGGCAAGGATAAGAAGATAAGATTTGTAATCTGAGCTTTGTAGCTATATTCTTTTGGCTGAGAGAGAGCGACTCCACCAGCGCCCACAAGTTCGAATGAACTTATTGTGTTGGTGGACGGGATTTTATATCGTACTTTGTTTTCAACATGTTGTATTATTGTTATTCCTGTCAATAAATTTGGTTTAATAATAATAATAATAATAATAATAATAATAATAATAAACGTGATCGACGAGCCCAGGCCATTTGAAGTCAGTTGAATTTGTCATCAAGCCCCCCCCCCCCCGCGATCTCAACATGCCCAGCCAGCAAAGGCGACTCGATAATAGCGAACCTCACCTTCCACTTAGAACCCTCAGCCAGCTCCACGATGGCGGAAAGGAGGTATTCAGACAACTGTTGAATGCCGATCATTTCATTCATATCTGAATTTGAGATTTTATTTCGTGCTTTGTGGAAGACGCGACAATAAGGTGAAGGGGCCGGGGAAACAAAACGTACCAAAAACTAAGGTTTTTCGAATTTTTCTCGAAAACGGCTCTAACGATTAGGATAAACGATTTAAAATTAACTTGTACCAGTTGATACCCAACTTTTCTTACCAATAAATATCTCCATCCATTCCAGCTAACGAAGATATAGGCCTATGAAGCAAAAATAGTTTTTTTTCACTTTGTGGCAAAATTTGAGATAAAAACCAAATCAAAAAATCTAAATACTGGTTTTTGGCTTATTTTAATAATTTCGAGTAACTGCTTCACTGGATTTGATCAACCTTACAAAGTGTCTTCTGGTAAACCTATATTCATATTTTGATCTGCTCAATATTTCCGTATCTATCCGCTGATCGGAGATATAAGCCATGATATCACGGAAAATGAGATTTATTTATCGTATTATGTAATTTATCGTTTTTCCAATTTTCTCAAAAACGGCTGTAACGATTTCGATCAAACGTATCCATACTCACAGTTAATTAGTGCCTAAATTTTGTTTTCTATAAATGTTTCCGTAGAATTGTGTTGAAAGAAGATATAGCGTATTAAAGCAATTGGGTTATGTCCGCCAGTAGGCAAATTATTAAAGTTCACGTACCTGTTAGGTGAGTCCGTCTCCTCTGGCTGGTGAGTTACTGTGGGCGGACTCACCTAACAGGTACGTTAACTTTAATAAAGATATAGCGCCCGTATAAAAATACCGTTTGGTCGTCGATTTAACGGGGGTTGCGGAAAGTTGTGTGTTGCTGCGCACCCGATATATTTTTTTTTTGTAGAAAGATGCTGTCATATGAGTGAGATTACCAAGAACACACTGCGCCAAAATCGCTTTTCGTCGAAACTGTTGATTGTGCTACTCTCGTAATTTTCTCACTATTTTGGAACACACAAAATTCTGGTTTTTGAGAAAAATGCTGCTAACCTTAGTTTTTGGTACGTGTCACCTCCCCCCCCCCTCTTCTAACTCGCTTAAATGAAGTGCGTGAATGAAAAGCAGATTTGAGCCTCTAGCGGTAAAAATTGTAGTATTGAAGAAATCAGTGTGATGCGCCGCACCCGATATTTGTTGTTCTGTTCAGCGCTAGCTGAATCAGTTCAGTGCCCTTGACCGTAATGGAAGATCCATCGCTCCGCGCTGTCCCCTAGCTTTCAACTTTAGCCGCTGATTCAGGAATCCCAGAGCCCCTTGTCAATCAACTCTTCGACATGTCAAGTCCTACCAACTCTAACGGTTTCCCCAGTGAGGTTTTTACTCACCCCCTTCCCTCATCTCGTTTTTCAGCGCTTACTTCCAAGCTCTTGCCAAATGTCGACTCTCAGCTCTCGTCCATAACCAAGTTCACCTGTTCAGAGACGCTGCCTTGTTGCGTGTACTCTCAGATACTCATCCCACAGTCACATCTCTATCATTCTCAATGTGACAATACTCACTCATCTCAGTTGTCAGCTTTTCTTCACCATTACTTAACTGCACAGCTCTTCCTCTCTTGCGCCCAAAATCGCTGATTGAGGATGACTTAAAAAGTACGAGGAAGAACGTTTTTTTGGCAGGTCACAATACTTACCTTAGAGTTCAGGTTGGGGGAGAGTAATGCAACCTCCTGGCGAACGTTTCATTTCATTATTTCATTTTTTTTTTTTTTTGTCCGAGGGCGTGCGGGACAAGTCCCTATGTCACTGCGGCCACGTGTGGGCCTATTGTGACACTTCATTACTTCATTAATGCTATCGTGATTTCTCTAACACATGAAGGGTCAACATCACTCAATGTTTTGAAATTAATGGATTAGGGACTCAATCGCAATCGTTGTAGCCATTGGTAGAAAAAATTATTTAGTGTTTTGATCACTATGATAACTACAGCCAGTTTTGTTACAACTTTATATTGACACCTCAGGTTAATTTGATTCAGCCGTTCCGAATATTTGAAAAAAATGTCGTTCTTTTGCCAGAAAGCAAAACTTTTCTTTCAATTTCGTTCTGCCAAGGAAAATAAAACCTTGATCAGGTAACACGATTGTAAACTTGCCGTAACGATCGTTTGATGCGTAACGTGCGATAGTCAACATCGTGCCAGGTCAGGTCTTGAACGTTAAATGGAATGAGGCTATTAATGGAGATTATCAGCAGTTAAAAGACCCAATAAATCACGTTGACTTTGACCCAATTTCCGGCCGTATTGAGTTTTTGTTTAAAGGGATGTCTTGCCGACGTCAGGATAAAAATAACGTAATAACAATCAGACGCAGTATTTTTCACTTTGTAATAAGCTTTCGGAATATTTACGTGCTTCTATTTGTGAATCAAAGGAAAATTTATTTGATTGTTGTCGAAGTCGATTCGAATGAATTTAGAGGCTGAAGAATGTTTAGTTAACGTCACTTCTATCGTAAATTCTTCCGACTGAGATCTACGTTTCCCTTTTTTCAATCACATCAATGGAAACAACACGTTGGAACTTTTAAAATGATCGTTTTCCTTCGGATCTGTCAAACGCAGGGTAAATTAAACAGCGTAGAGCCTTCGCCAACCGACACCGCGCCCCAACGATTTCATGGCCACCATCGCGAATTGGGCTTTGAAAGTGAGATCCGTAAAACGTACTGGATGAATGTAATCTGTAAATTTTGTCGGCCATAAAATCAGAAGTCAGTTGAAGCTTTACTTAACATTTGCTCACAAAATCACGATCAATTTTCAAGTCCGTTTCAGGCGGACGGCTCTTGTGATGAGCTAATTTTCGCAGAACCGGGCTCCGGACGCCCGCAGGGCATTAGCAATTCTATAAGTCGACAAATAAGGCACAAAGTGGCATTCGAAATTTGCGAGGAATATATAGAACGTGCCCAGAAGGGCTTGAGCTAAAGATATAGGGGGCTCGTTCGATGTTTTCCAGAAAAAATATCTGGTGCGTTGCAACACACAACTTTCCTTAGCTCTACAACAATTCGCTTTGTACATGGCTAATTCTATTTAATCAATTCATTTATCACTCAGTTAATTTGAACTTAGCCAAACAACGCTTTACGGCAGCAGGAAGCGGTAGCGCTTACAGTTCCGGAATTTATTGTGCTGCTCGTACTCATTGCAGGACCATTATTGAGCAATTGAAACACAAGTAATTAATGAGGCTGTAAACACAAATTTTTTGAAGAAAGATAGTAATTACTTTTGCAGAGTTATTGGGTAAACACCTTTAGAACTGGTGGTAAGCGAAATGACAGTAGTTGAAATTCAGGAATTTCTGGAGTAACCCCCATGTATCTTATGAGCGTTTTTAAACACTCACCCTTTAGGTTTTGGATTGGACTACAATACCAATTTTTTTCAACATTCAACAAAAATTCCAGCGGAGTTTATAAGGAAAAAAACTGCGCTAAAATCGATTTGGTCGAAGATTTTGGTAATTTATTGTGTTGCTCTCGTCATTTTCCCGCAAATGGGAATTTTAAGGTATGATTGCCATATTGAGAGCTATCAATATAAAAAATTGAATCAAAATAGTTATAGCCGTTTTTGAGAAAAAACAATTTGGTGTTTTGATCACTATGATAACTATAGTTAACTTTCGGTGGATTTTGTTCAAACCCTTATTTTGGCGTCCCATAGTGACCTGCAGACGAGATATCAAGTTTGAGGTGATTTGGTACGGTGGTTTTCTCTAAAAATCGTTCACAGACACACACACACACAGACCATTTTCCCAAATAGTGTTTTTCGGACTCAGGGGGGTCTAAAACGTGAAGATCTGAAGAAAACTCCAAACTTTTTTTTCAGCCGATTACATAACTTTCATTTCTACTTCGTAGAGCCAAGGAAAGTAAAAAACGTCTAAATGGATGCTTTATACGCATTTTTGAACTTTGGAGCGCTTTGCACGATCCGACTCTGCAGGTTAGGTCCCCCCCCCCCTCTAGGCGCCCTGGGCATTACTAGAGCTGTTTTTTTTGGTAATTTTGAAATCCCTACTTCCCTCTAAGTTGAGGAAAACTCCAACTTTTTTGACGCATTTCGTGGTAACAATTTCGTTACCCCTCGTCACATTTTTCCAGTTCTGTAAAATTGAACATGAACAACTACTGACTTTCCATGGGCCAAAATGAGCACTAGGATTTGAGTTGGAGCAGAACTAGTAAACGAGACGAAACATGACCACTTCAATAGAAAGGCGAAAATTGACCTTTTTCAGGCGAAGCAATCCAATTGGCACAAAGTGGGGAATCGAACTGACCGGTAGTTGGTGTCAGACGGGAGGCAGCGTGGGAAATGAACGCAAGGTGGGGAAGAACGTTAAATGTTGCTATATGGTCCCGCGAGTTCCTACAAGTACTAGAATTTCATTTACTATATGATTAGTAATTGCAAGAACACGGCCGAAAATTCGTGCTCATCTGCTTGTCACTCAAGGAAATCTTTACTGCACTCGTTACAAATGTGTGTTCAGGGCATTTAGACCAGCGTATATGGTTTACAACTAAAAACGGTTGCATGAAGTGTCCGAAGTAAAGACGAAGTCAGGATCAAAGCGACAAAAATAAAAGACTGAAAGAGAAAAATATTATTTAATATTTAAAAATAATACCTTAAGGTGCATGTGACTGGTCAACGGCGTTCTGACGTTATCGCGTGCGACCAATGACGCTACCTCGCACACACTAACTCGCTCTAAATAGAAGAAATAGCCAATGCTTCCTGTTGCTATGCTTTCGAGAGGCCTTCGCCCACTTTAACCCATCGTGGCCAGCCATAGCGTAGTTCCTTTTGCCATCTTTTCCGAAACGTCCTCGCGAAGAGGAAAACACAATGACACAGTTGGGTAGATTGGCCGCCAAATGATGCAAGTAACAAAACGAAACGTTTAACGAAAGCAATTTTATAGGCTGAATTCTTGTTCGAAAGTATCGCTGAAACGCGGAATACCTTGTACAACTCAATAAGTCTTGTCTGAGTAGGTAATTGTAAATCCAACATTGAAAATTCTCGACAAATTCTTGCGAATTTCCTTAACAAAGTTACTGGTGGATGAAAAAAAATTTTACGTTCGAAATTCCTCTTTCACTTTGCGGTACACCATAAAAACGCTGCACATTATTTCACAACGGTTTATTATCCTCTTGCACAGCTTGACGCAGTCTCACACCTTCGAAAAATACTACTACATTATGCAAAACAAGACCTGACTACTTGGGAACAACGAAAATTGACATTTTCTAGACAACAATGTAGCGAGTCAAACTGACGAGTTATAGTTGGAGTAAAAAACCCTGCAAATTATTACACAACGGTTTATTATTCGGATAAATAGCTTGACCTGGCATTAATGCTCCGAGACCCATCCCGTTCGATTCAGCATCGAAAAATATCAAAATGAAACCCAAAAAAGATCGAAAAGAACTGAATCGTAATATTAAAATAAACAAAAAAAACGAAAGTATCTAGAAAAAACTGAATTTTAATATGAAAACATGCACACTAAATACTAATATCAAAATGAGAATGAAACGAAAGAATCTAAAAAAATTGAATCGTATTAAAACCAACAAATGAAACGCACGAACTATTAAATAAATAAACCAAAAATAAGCGAATAATGAAAAGTGGAGGTGAAGACGAGAACAAGGCAATCGGACGATAAAGATACAAATCGTAGTGCCAAAGGTTATATACGAAACACGAGCGCTTCCTAGAGGAAGCAAAAAAAAAACCGGCGCCCGCCCGTAAACATCTGATGATTATGCCCCGTCGGGTCGGGGAAATTGAGCAAACCCGTTGCGAGTCGAGTCGAAAGGGGAGGTGAGCGGGGGTGGCGTTGCCAGTCCAGCAGGCGAGCGGTTTCGTTGAGACGAGCGGGAGGGAGGGACTACAAACGATGAAACGTTGACTTCCGCTGTAGTTCCTGCGTTGTACTGTGTTTCGTTAATTTTTTTAAACCGTTTTTCGCCCATAACAATCCTAGGCTTCGTCCGATCGGATTGCCGAGATGGCGGGCACAACTAGATACCAAATTGGATTTTTGTACGAAAGAACGAATTTTTTGGACCACGTTAAAGGCACAAAACGGCTTGGACGGCGGACGGGGATGGGGGACGGCGGACGGGCATTGCAAATTTGGAATCTCCATGTCTTGAAACGTAAAGTATCAAATTTTGAGGGGGGGTTGTAAAAAATTTTTCGTGGCCGAAAACAGGGTTATTATTCAGAATGAATAATAAACCAAAAGGAGGCAGTGTAAAAAATGAGCGCAAGGCGATATTGTCCCGCGAGTTCCTTCAAGTACTACTTCACTATATTTACTGTGCATTCACAGTTAGAAGCAGTTCTGCACACATGAGACCCGTCTTATTCGACTCAGCAACGAAAATTACACAGGCAACGATCCCAAACACGACGGATTTTAACTAATTTTTTACCCATAACAACTATGGGCTTCGTTCCACTGAGTGAGCAGACACAACTACATCGTGCATGGATTGTTTGGGAAAGAACGGTTTTTTAGACCACGTAAAGGGCAAAATACAGACATGGTAGATTTGGAATCTTCGGAAATGATACGTAAAATGTCATATTTTGAGGGGGTGGGGGCTTACAAAATAGTTTCCCGACCGAAAACGCAGGTGTATTATTCAGATCTGAATGCGAGGAATTGAAGTGAGGTTATAATAATCAGGAAATCAGTTGGGAGTATGGGCACGAACTTAGTGGTGTGTTCGAAAGGGGTTGAAAGTAACAGTTTGAAGAACTGGGATTGTGGAACTCAAACTGAGCGACTATTTCTGACATTTGATGCAGGTGTGTCAAATACATGAGTAAAAAAGAACGCGACGCATTTTCCACCCAATCTAAGAATATAGTTGACAAATGAGTCCACAAACCATTTAATTTTACTTGATTAACAGCGATGGAAAAAAAATTAACGATTTGATTGTCTAACCGACTCTCCGAGATTTGGGTCTTCTTGTCAGTATATCCTGAGAAATTATCTCAACTGTTCGTTAATTTTAAAATAACACTAACCTCCCACGATATTTGTATGTTTTCTTCCGGAAAGAGCTCGTAGTTAATTGCTGCGTCTACGATTATGAAGCTCAGATAACAGAAGGAGATACCAATGAGCGAGTAGAGAAAAATGTGGAAACCCAGAGCACTTCATTAATATTCCTCGTAGTTGACGCGACAACGTCCTCCTGCTATTCAGTGTCACATTTTTTCGCGGACGTCATTTTGACAGAAAGAGATCTGGGTTTTCGAGCCGCTCGCTCCACTTGCCAGTAGTTATGAAAGCTCCCATCGGGATCGGACGAACGCTAACCTGGACATGGGAAAGCATCAGTTCCGTTGCTTCGGCGTAAGTCGTTCCTTATTAATTTTGATTGAGCAAACGCGCTTCCTGCGTGATAATATCGAGTTTGTCGATCAATTCTAACATGAAAGACTGAGGGTTGTGTGTTAGGTTCCGCCAAAACCCTGAGTCAAAAGGAGGATGAATTAGTTGCAATATTCGGCGGTACTGTTTAGAGATTTTGACCAGCAACATTCTATCCGTTATTTTGTAGTTACAGGCGCATTGTTCCCCCACCCCAACCCACATATTTTCAATTAAATGAACAGGAAAGATCCATTTTTCAACTTTATGACATTATCATAGAAGAAGAATCATGCAACTTCTCTTCCCCCGCCATCACGTGAAATTTCCATCAGTCGTAATATCATCCGCATTTCTACGCAATTACGGAAATCAACATTTGGGTATTACCAGGTGGAAACTATTCGGCGAGTTCAATCGAAGAGGGGTGATTGAACATCAGTTGGCTTTCGTCTGCGTGCAGCGAGAGAATCACAGAAATAGTTGTACACGAAAAAAATTCAAGTATAGACTGTTGAAAGACACCTCGCTGATTTTATTGTCCGAGAACGGTTAGAATATTTTCAACGAAAGCAACCCGTTCATCGGATTGTCAGAAATACATGAGCAGAACGATACACTTTATTTTGTTAATGACGCCCTGAAAGTCTGGTAGAAATTGGCCAAAATTCCCTTTGTTGAAAGTGACAGAATATCTTTACTTTCCTTCAACGCACTTTTAAAGAAACGTTCATTAAGAACAAAACGTAGTTGAGAGCTAAAACGGATGAACTAGATCAAAACCGTTTGGCATTGTTTACGGAGAACATGAACAACTAATAGCTTTTTGTGTTCGGATAAACTATCTGGTGGATATCGCCGTTCTCCGAGCGCACCAGCGCATTCAATTTATATGAACTGGTAAAACTTATTCAACGTCCATCGCGACAAACGGTTAGTGAGTGCTTATCTGAAATGTATTCCGTTACTCTTACTTGTGTTAACGAGCTCAATTGAATGAGTGAATAAGAAATTGAAGGGATTGTCAATGCGATTTCAGGAAATTAATAAATAATTAAATTATGAACACTCTTTTCACCGTCCGAAGTAAAATTATGTAATCTGCCGAAAACGAAACAACACCTTCAGATCTTAATATCTCTCCGAAGAACACAGTTAGGTGCAATTTTTTAATTTTTATTTATTTATTTTGTATTCCATCTTAAGAGAAAAATAAATATTCGCAATAATCAAATGAAATCGCAGTTCAAATACAAGTGTAATGTGATATGACCGACTCGAAAAAGGACTCTGAAAAGTTGAAAATCGCGCGTCGGGAGAAGAGTCGACAAATACATTGCTAAATAACCTCTGCTAGTTGCCGACCTATTCAAGAAAAGAGTAATAGTATGCAAAAGAAAAAAAAAGTTATTGGGAAATCTAATATTATCACTACGTAGGTAGTATGAAGCTAGTGGAATGTAGTAATTAGCGACTTAGAATTAACCTGAACCATTGAATGCCTGAGACTCTTTGGAAGAGAATTGAAAACCCTAGAATCCGCAGAATTGTACTGCCGTTGATATAAACTGGGAACTACATTTTGGGATTTGGCACATCAATTCATCCAGCGCTCTGGTACATTCTGCGTGGCTAACAGCAATAAATTTGATTCTTCCTTAATTTGCGAGAGAGACGCCTTTAGAAACGATTGGCCCACTGTACAGATCTCAAAATTCCAGAAAATGGTTTGTGCGTACGCGTTCCTATTGTTAGTTGTTGATGACTATTAGTACAGTGACAGAAGAAAGCTGTGAGCAGTTGAGGCGACGACTATTGATAGACTACTAAGACGAGTCGAGACTAAGAGACATTTTATGGAATATTTGCTTCATGGATGGGTCTGTGAACCATGTCTTTGATATATGTCGGTTTGCCGATACGTTTACCCTAACACTCGGGAAGTATACGAGCGCTGATTTGCAAGGCAGTCTTGTGCGTCTTGTTTTCGTCGTCGATAAAATATATTTTTGATTGTAGGGTTTTGCTAGTACTTCGAGAGCGAATTGGATAGGATTGGCCGTGTTGGCGATTGAACGTAATCGTGGCGACAATATTTATGCGAGTTATAAAATATAGCGATATAAAAACCCTGCAAATTATTACACAATGGTTTATTATTCTCATGAACAGCTTGACCTAGTATTAGTGCTCCCCCATCCCATTCGATTCAGCATCGAATACTAGTCAACCATACGAAACATGTCCTGGCTACAATGTAACTACGGAAAAAAACGTGATGATTTTGCCCCATCGTCGGGGAAATTGGAACAGAGGCGCTCGAAGCGAGCCCCTTGCCAGGCGAGCGAGCGCGGGTGGTTTTTTAATGAGACGGGCGGGGAGGGAGGGAGTTCAAACGACGAAACGTTGACTTCTGCAGTAGCTCCCACGTTGTACTGCGTTTCGTTAATTTTTTTAACCGTTTTTTGCCCATTACAACCACGGGCTTTGTCCGATTGGATTGCCAAGATGGCTGGCACAACTAGATACCAAATCGGATTTTCGGGCGAAAGAATGAATTTTTTAGACCACGTTAAAGGCACAAAATGGCCCGGACGAGGGACGGCGGATGGACATTGCAAATTTGGAATCTCCATGTCTTGAAACGTAAGGTATCATTCAGAATGAATAACAAACCAAAATGGAGTTATATGTGCGATTAAGAGCATAACCAAATCGGGTCACATTTCATATTTAGCCTGAAAATCGCCATTGGACGCCAAGTTGAAGGTTGCAAAATCGACTAAAAACTAACTATAATAATCATATTGATCAAAACACCAATTTTTTTTCTCCCAAAAACGGCTCTAAAGATTTCGATCAAACTTTTTGTAACGGGCAGGTTAAAATAACCCAACAATACGATAACATTCTCGTGCTTGAAAGAATTACTGGAGCGGCACAATACATTATCGTATAATATTAATTCCGTTCGTTCGGCAAATTGGGGAGGTAGTCCAACAAACTACCGATAAGATGAGAGTTTAATGGCGCTCATAAAATATTCAGAAGCGACCCCAGAAATCTCGGAATTTTATGGTATAGTCATCTTATTAGGAGCTGTACATACAACAAATTTAGCAGTAATCGTCCGGGACGTTTTCGGTTAAAATGAATATTTGGTATTTCGATAACGATGATAACTAGTTAGTTTTGGGAAGGTTTTGTTTATACCCTTCTTTTGACGTCCCATGGCAACCTGCGGGCTAGGTATCAAGTTCGAGCTGATTTGGTTTATCAGCTCTCAATCGCTGAGTCGTGTTTTGGACTCAGTAGGGTACAAAGCGTAATGGTCTGATGAGAACTCAAAATGTTTTTTTACTTTCCTTGGCTCTACGAAGTAGAAAAGAAAGTTATGTAATCGGCTGAAAAAAAAATTTTGAGTTTTTTTCAGATCTTTACGTTTCAGACCTTCCTGAGTCCGAAAAACATTATTTGGGAAAATGGTCTGTGTGTGCATATGTGTGTCTGTGAACGATTTTTTGAGAAAACGACCGTATCAAATCCACTCAAACTTGATATCTAGCCTGCAGGTTACCATGGGACGCCAAAATATGGGTATGAACAAAATCCACCGAAAGTTAACTATAGTTATCATAGTGATCAAAACACCAAATATTTTTTTTTCTCAAAAACGGCTCTAACGATTTTGATTAAATTTTTTATATTGATAGCTCTCAATATGGCAATTATACCATGAAATTCCCATTTGTGGGAAAATGACGAGAGCAGCACAATAAATTACCAACACTTTCGACAGAATCGATTTTAGCGCAGTTTTTAGAGAAAACCACCGTACCAAATCAGCTCCAACTTGATGTCTAGCCTACAGGTTATCATGGGACGCAAAAATGAGGGTATGGGCAGAATCCACCGAAAGTTAACTATAGTTATCATAGTGATCAAAACACCAAATTTTTTTTCTCAAAAACGGCTCTAACGATTTTGATTACATTTTTTATATTGATAGCTCTCAATAAGGCAATCACACCATAGAATTCCCATTTGTGGGAAAATGACTAGAGCAGCACAATAAATTACCAAAATTTTCGACGTAAAGCGTTTTTAGCGCAGTTTTTTCCTTATAAACTCCGCTGGAATTTTTGTTGAATGTTGAAAAAAATTGGCATTGTAGTCCAATCAAATACCTAAAGGGTGAGTGTTTAAAAACGCTCATGAGATACATCGGGGTTACTCCAGAAATTCCTGAATTTCAACTACTGTCATTTCGCTTACTACCAGTTCTAAAGGTTTTTACCCAATAACTCTGCAAAAGTAATTACTATCCTTCTTCAAAAAATTCGTGTTTACAGCCTCATTAATTATCTGTGTACCAGTTGCTCAATAATGGTCCTGCAATGAGTACGATCAGCACAATAAATTCCGGAACTGTAAGCGCTACCGCTTCCTGCTGCCGTAAAGCGTTGTTTGACCAAGTTCAAATTAACTGAGTGATAAATGAATAGATTAAATAGAATTAGCCATGTACAAAGTGAATTGTTGTAGAGCTATGGGAAGTTGTATGTTGCAACGCACCAGATATTTTTTCAGTCAGAGATTTACAGAGAAGCCGTTTACGATCAGACAACGAACGAATCAACTAAGACTCGAACGATATGATTATACGAAGCTTCCGTTAGTACGAGTTTCGAATTCTAAAATGAAGACGGCTCCCGCTTCAACTGTCCGGCACTTCGACAAGTTAACTTACTGGAGCGTTCCATTTGGCGCTTGTCCAATCCTTTTTATATCGTCCGGCGTTTATTTGTCACATCTACTCGCACAACGAATCATAAATACAACGACAAACGCCTTATTTTCGTTCGTATTTCCGTCTTTCATTCGGTCAACGGACTTTTACGTGCCGTTTGGTAAGACGTATTAGCTAAGTCACGAACGGAAACGTTGAAAGACGTCGTTGTCTAGGAGTGGCGCGATAATTGCTTTTCTGTTTGGTAGCGCACATTTTTATTTAGCGGGTTTTAAATGTCAATTCAAAAAGTGTGAAGTTTCAGAATAAACTTTGAAACGATTGAATGGAGTGGCCGTTTGTTTGTTCCAGAATTCAAGAGTTAGACAACCGTTTCTTCGAAAAGCTCGGAAGTTTGCTCAAAGACCGCAATGACGAAGAAGTGGAGAAAACGGAGGCGCTGGAAGTTGAAAATACCGTCGATCCTTTGGACGAAGAGCCAGTGGAAAGCGAAGGTGAAAAGACGCGTGCCATCATTTCGGACGCTGTTGGGCTCAACGTAAGTAAATATTCGGTCCTAACTAGTCGATCTACGATTAAATCGTTACTCGGTACTTGGAACAGAAATTCACGAAGTGCCCGTGTGGTTTATCGCATATCACGATCGATTTTAACGTTTATTCAATACCCAATGCACTCTACAAAGAGCGAAAGTCTAAACTACACGACTCAATAGTTCACCGTCTTTCAGGTTACAAAGGGAGTACAGTACTTTTTGTACCGACTGACTCCCATTAAAAGGCACCTTCCCCATCGTAGTTTAGTGGTTAAAGGTGATGGTTCATAATCCCGACGAAAGTTGGGAAATAGATCGGAGGTCCTCGTGATCGCTGTAATTTTTGCCTGAGTCAGCTGCCCTTCAAACATTTCCAAGAAAACCCCCGTGTAACATTTTCAAAGCTGTTGGCAACTTCCAAAAATGATTGGTTCCAATCCTCCCAAATTTTATTTTCGGTCAGGAAACATTTTTTACAACCCCCCTCAAAATTTGATACTTTACGTTTCAAGACATGAGGATTCCAAATCTGCTATGTCCTTCCGCCGTCCGTTTTATGCCTTTAGCATGGTATAAAATCCCTTCATTCGCACAACAATCCCATTTGGTATCTAGTTGTGCCCACCATCTCGGCAATCCGATTGGACGAAGCCCGTGGCTGTTATTGCAAAAATTGTTTAAAAAAATAACCAAACGCAGTTTAATCGCAAATACCCCGTGTTCGGTATCGTTTTCAAGGTATTTTTACCTCCTGGGTCGAATGGAATGAGTATCAGACGTGTACAATTGTGAATGGTGAAATTACAGTAATTATAGTGAGCTATAGTCTACTAATTGAAAGAACTCCCGGGAACTACAGCGAAAGTAAACGTTTCGTCGTTTCTACCCCCTTTCCTCCCGTCTCATCAAAACAACCCTCCCGCTCGACTCACCGCATTGTGCCAATTACCTACAGGCGCTTTCAGGCGACTGGTATATTTAGTTCTCGTCGTTTCATTGTAGCCAGGTCATGTTTCGTATGGTTTACTAGTATTTTTCGATGCTGAATCGAATGGGATGGGCCTCGGAGCAGTAATACTAGGTCAAGCTGTCCATGAGAATAATAAACCGTTGCGTAATAATTTTTTCTATCGACAATCTTCTGGGACAACCAATCAGTTGGGGAACCTTCCAAAAACAGACGCCGATTTTCGTCTATCTCCATCCTGTGGCATTCAGAGACCAAGGTGTTAAGCCACACTGCACGTTCTGGTTTGTATCACTGACTTGATCGACAAATTACTATACTGAATGAATCTTTGTTTTGTTTGTGATCTTGGTCTCGATCTACAGTTGATGCAGGAGAAACACTTGTGGCGGTCTCTCCTGTCTCAGTCTCCAGTCTCAGCCTCCGGTCGCGGTCGAAAATGTTCTGAAGTAATTTCGGGAAGCAGCCCAATTTCACCGTTTGCTTAAATTGTTGATTTTCTTCGTTCCTAGACGTTACAGAATTAGTTGTGACAATTGTTCGAAAAATCTAATAAAAGTTATAAAACCAGTTACTGAAGACCACACACACTGTGCGACTTTTGTGAAGTTGCCGAAACCATATAACGCGTTTTCATAATCGTTTACACTGGTACGTTTAGATGTAGATTCGACTCGCGCGCGCGCTACCTCAACTCGTCACTTTGGTCGTCCGATTCTCCCTCGGTTGTTTCGAGCTACTCAAATGCACGCACAAACCATCGAAGTGACGTGATTTAGTGCCGGGTTTTTTGATGTTATTATTAGACGAAGAAAAAGGACAAAGGGGAGGAAATGGCGCATGTCGGTTCCTTCTCGCACACATATAAATAGAGCGTTAAAAAAGGGGTTTTCAATGCGGTAGTTTTTTCTTGGTTAACGTCGAAAGTGGAGTCTTCGGTTTATGCAAGTCGCGCACGTTTTTACATTAACTCGTTTCTGGGTCTCTGCGATGTGATAGCGCTTCCCTACTCCCATGTTACTAATTTGGTTGGCCTTAGAATACCTGTAATGCGCTTGAAGGCGATCCTACGGGGTAGAAGACTTGCTAGAGACTGGCCAAACGTCGTGTGCCTACGTGACTTTGGAGAGTTGAAGGTCGAAAATAAAAGAACGGTGAGCATGAGGAGGACTGTATTAAATGCAATGAAGTGAATCATGAACTGTGTTGAGTTATAAATGTTGTGAGTTCACATGAACTAGCGCGGGAAACTATCGTAACTATAGAACGAGCTGTAACTGGGCACAGGGAGACGAGGGACTTCCGCGATAGTTCGTAGCTGAAATGGATTTTGTAAGGAGTCGTCTCTTGTGGAGAGGAATCTGAAAATGAGGAGTGGGGAAAAGATGGCAATGTCCAGACGGAGGGGAAACACGTCGTCAATTGTGATTAACTCAAAAGGAATTTCCATAGGTAACAAAAGGGCTGAGGAAAGGTGTTTGCGAAAATTATGACTTTGCCGTTAGAAGTCCCGTTAGAGCAGGTACGGAAATTCCGAGCTCAAAAAACCTGGAATGATTCGGCGCAACCAGATCACATCTCTATTACTGAGATCATGTTTATCCCTCAATCCAAAGGGTAGAGAAAATACGATACCGGTCTGCGTGCCTTTAGCCAGGCTTGTGAGAGTATGAATTGATCTAATTATTTTCTGTTTTCTACGTCATTTTTTTGAGACGCGAAAAAACGTTTATAGTCCGTCTCCAAGAATGAGAAAATAAGGCAAGGCGGAGCAAAATGTACTAAAATGAGGAGTTTTGCCAAGTTTCTCGAAGATGGTGCAAAATGTTTTCATTAAACACTGTGATTTAACTAAACAATATCCAATACTTGTTCTCCGTAAATATATGTTGAACGGAGACACAAACCTAACAAGACGAACTTTATTCTACTTTTTGGAAAAATAGCAGTAACGATTCAAATCAAACGTTTCTTCGACAATCCGTCGAACGTAGTTAACTCCCGAAATGCACCAAAAATCGAGTTCTTGGCATTTTCCTATATTCTACATTTTATGTCAAACTGACTTGGCTCGGATTGTCCGTTAGAAACCAACACGTACGCAGCTTTGTTCATAGCTACTTCTCTCACAACCGCCGAAGGAATACCTCAGAAAATTAGTTTATAAGTCTTTCAACTAATCAATACCTAGATTTTGTTTTATGAACAATTTTCCGTATAAACGCGTTGTACGAGTATACTGTGGCTGTATTCGTAGCCAATTGTTGAAGTTGTGTGATGCGTCGCAGCAGTTGTTCAATTAATGGCCACCTTAGAAATCTCAACGATCATGGAGAATCGTTGAAAAAGAACGTGGTCCTAAGCGCTACGCAGCTTCATGAAGTACAACTATATTTCTTTCCCAACTAGTGTAGAACCAGAAAAATTAGTGTTATTTCGAACAGTATCATCACACACACACACCGGGCAACGCGGGGATTTCATTTACCCTTCGGCTATTCTTCATCGCGTCTTTTTATTCTTCCCAATTATATACATTTTGAGGAAGGCTCGCTCGCATCTGTGGCCGCAATTTTCTGGAAGTATTCACCGTTCAGAAGAAGTCAAGGAGAGAGCAATTGAATGGCGGCTCTCGTTCCGGAGTTACCATAGGCTATCCTTAGTAGTGACGTGACAACTACGTTTCAAAAAACCCTGCAAATTATTACACAATGGTTTATTATTCTCATGAACAGCTTGACCAAGTATTACTTCTCCCCCATCCCATTCGATTCAACATTGAATACTAGTAACCTGACTACAATGGAACTACGGAAACAAAACGTCTGATGATTTTGACCCGTCGAGTCGGAGAAATTGGAACGGGGGCGCTTCGAACTAACCCGTTGTGAGTCGAAAGGGGAGTTGAGTGGCGGCGTTGTTGGGAGGCGAGCGAGCGCGGGTGGTTTTTTAATGAGACGGACGGGGAGGATGGGAGTACAAACGACGAAACGTTGACTTCCACTGTAGTTCCCGCGTTGTACTGCGTTTCGTTAATTTTTTTAACCGTTTTTTGCCCATAACAATCACGGGCTTCGTCCGATCGGATTGCCGAGATGGCGGGCACAACTAGATACCAAATGGGATTTTTGTGCGAAAGAACGAATTTTTTACATCGCACAAAACGGCCCGGACGAGGGACGGGGGACAGCGGACGGTGGACGGCGGACGGACATTGCAAATTTGGAATCTCCATGTCTTGAAACGTAAAGTATCAACCAAATCACGTCGTGACCATCAATCAGACACCTGCTGCGACGCACACACACAACTCCAAAAATTGGCTACATCTTCGTTTTACACGATTATACAGGAAAAAAATTTGAGAGAGAAAACTTAGGCACTATTAAGTTGAAAGTACCCATTGCAGACGCATTTGGCTCACATCTTCCATCGACAGGTGGTGTAGGGAGCAATTGAGGGGGAGGGGAGGGGGATGAGCTCGAATAAAGAGAATAATTAGTAGATGGCTGAGAGTGAGAGAGTATTGAGTTTAAAGTTGACTATATGGGCGACGGAGTTCACACGACACATACTAATATAAAGCTCCGAGTTCAGAGAGAGTGTTTAATTGTGTGAGTTCTGATGCACTGTGACCGTAAAGAGATGGCAAAAGTAATGGGCGAGAACCTGAAGCCTCGCTGAACATAAACTTGGGAGAGTACGTTGTTGGCTTTGAAGTAGAGGCAGTTCCAGGTTTCTGGCACAACGTTGAAGCCTTGAAACGCGCTGGGGGCCTTGTAGCGCAAATACCGTTAGATCTGTTACATTACAGAGAGGGTAGTGTACTTGATGTTCAAGTGGATCTAGGGAAAAGTTCCAACACAATTCCAAACATCACGGCATATCAATGTCTCTAACATTCCCGCTGCTGTCTTCGTTTTTATTCTATCGATGTTCGATTCTATCTACCCAATCCTGTTTCTATCACGAAAACATTGTCTACAGTAATAGATGGGGCGTGAAGAACCTCCAACCACTTGGTCCATCCATAAACTCCTCGATCTTTTTCATAATTGTTGTAGTTGTCAGTAACCATTTCCTCCATCTCGTTATCCTTCTTCCCCCTTTCATCTTCATCATCTATTTCGATTCTTCTCCATTTCATATTGGCTTGAATGGCGCCGTAAAAGCGCTGTAAAAGTTAAAGTTCGCCATGATTCATAGTTAACTATGAAACTATTAAACGAACTTGAACCTAACCGTCGATCGATTACTGTATGCTTTTCTGACCACCATTTGTGCGAGGTCTACTGACGTCAAAATGGCGAACACTGCTTGGATTGAAACTGTAAGAGAAGGTGGTGGTAATTGCCATTTAGCTGTCCCTCCCCATCCTCCTTTAAAAGCTAGTGAGGGCTGAATGTCAAGGGCCCTACCCCCTCTGTGACGTCAGCAGATCTAACGGAATTTGCCCTACCAAAGCCTCAGTTCTGGCGCAGTTCAAGGTCAAGGTTGTGCCAGGAACCTGGAAATGTGTCTACTCTCTGGAAATATTGAAAGAAGGAACAACGAAAATTGGCATCGGTTGACAGGGTCTGTCTGGAGATTCCTCGAAGGCCTCAGGTCAAAAAGATCGACCTTTGGAAGCCCCGCTGTGAGAACAGTGAACATTTGTATCAATTCGGCTTGAGCTGAAAGGAAGCTAAGAGAAATGAGCTTACAAACCAGTGAGTTTAATTGAAGTACTTAGTACCATTTTAAAAAGAAAACAACAATGGATGAGATCAATCGGTTCAACTGTACCACTAATCTGACTAGTTCCTTGCCCTTTAGTTTCAGGGATTGAAAGGATCTTATTAGCTGATGGCGTAACGTGATCAGATTGACCGCCAGCAGGTGCATTACGACTGTAGTGCCGTGGGACAACACATTTTCCAACAAGTTGGAGGAATTTTTTAATAAAAGTCAAGCACGAAATTTGATTTTTGTCTTGTATTTTGTGGACACACGTAATTAGTGTGGAGTATTAGAAGAGAATTTTTGTACAGCTTCCCATCCAATGCAACAACAACGTTTAGTCTAATTTCGATCGCTGTTCTCTGTTTTATTGGTGTGTGTGTGTGTTGAACGGTTTGAAATATATATTCCAATACATGGGAGTGTAGTTTGACGTTATAGTTCACTGATTTATCCTCCTAAGAGGACTTCATCGGGAATTATTTCAATCCCCCTCGCGATTTGACAAAACTATTCAGACGATTGAGAGGCACGAAGGAAGAAATGGGAAAAATTTGGCTCTGAGCCCTGGGATATTGTGCAGGTAATGGGAACCGAATAGGAGGCGCATGCCCCACTAGTGGTTCATCCCTTCCACTTCATGCACCGACGAGGAGGGAAGAAGCGCGAAAATTAGTTCTTCGGTTTCGCTTGGCGGTTATCTTCGGGGCCCTCCAAAATGTTTTAGGGCGATGTGAAACCCGCCAAACACGTAGCAACGCGTCTAAGTGAAGGCGGATGGGAGAATTGCGAAATGAAGTGGGTCGATATCCAAATTTGAGCTTTAGGTAAATATTGTGGCGTCAAGATGAATCGGAAGATCCCTCGTTTCAGAGGCGTCAGAAAAGATGAGCTGCAGCGACAGACGACGCTGCTGCTTCAAACTATGACAGTAGGTGTTGTTGGTTAGGACAATTTTACCTTAAATATCTCACTAGGGCGATGAGGCCTGGGAAATTATTTTTACACGTTTTAGCTCGAGTAACCCACCGGCTTCATTGACGTCGAGACCACGAAGTTTCCTCTGGTAATCCGACGCTCAAAACAAGGTAGAAATGAATATTCGCTTAGGTGCAGCCTCAACGGGAGGTCAGCTTATTTTAGCCGTTTGGGCCGCGAGTAGGAACCGAAAAAAACTCGATACTGAGAGAAATGTGAATGAAAACGAGGCTCAGGCCTCCCCATAACAAACTGGGTTTGAACCTTTCGAACCGAATTAAACGGGTTAACCTTTGTCAGCTCATTCAAATCGTGTTGAGCGAGTCCCAGATCTATTTCAAGTCGACAACGGCCGGTGCGGTTGGATCTACCTCTAAATCAATCTACACTGCATCTTTCGTAAGTGGACGGCACAATCGAGTAGGGTCTGATTTCTAGCCGATCAGTGAGGAACTTTTGATTGACACAAAAAAGTGTTATATACTAAAGTGGGAAGCCTTGAAGGAAATTTCCGTCTGACAGTTGATGGAACTGTCATCGCGGACCAACATGCAACGCTCGACTAAATTCCCTTTCCGACATCATACGCTCGTTTTCACGCTATTCGTTCTACTCTCATTGCGAAGTAAATTCAGAACAACTCACGCATCATCGAATCTTTGGTTAAAAATTAGTCGCTGATGTTCGCTCGCGAAATTCAAACCGTTCGATCGCTAACTCGCTCTATTTTCTGAACATATGACCGCATCGAAAAAAACCCTCAGGAAATAAAGGTAAATCGAGTTTGACAACCAAATTTGAGTCGCGAACGAAACTTGAAAGGAGGAAGGGACTAGAACAAAACTTGTATTTTCCTCAACTCAAAGGGTCCAGTTTGTCGTCACCGGAGTCCTGAATGTCGATGCGTGGTCCATTTGTGTGTGTGCGTACTCAACTTTACGAGAGAGAGCCCAATTCAGCTCGTTCTCATTTTGTTCTGCACGTTATTAATGCAGCGAAATATACGAGGAGGAAGAGAATGGACCTTCGATCTCAATAAATACCTCCGTGAACGTATTGGCCTAAGAAGCCAAACGGTTTTGTTATCATTCGCTCTTTGCTAAAACGTATTTGACGACGCAGATCAAACACCCTTTAAGTACTTCTCCTCAAATGCCCCTCGGGTCGTCTGTTCAGCGGCGATTTAAAAAACGCTGCAAATCGCAACACAACGGTTTATTCCCGCGCACAGGATGATTGCGACCTATCTTGTTTTATCGAACGTCGAAAAATACGAAGAATACGGCTATATCAACAACCCCGGAAACGACCGTGTTTGTAGAGCACCTCTGAGGCCGAAAAATATTAATGAACGATACGAAACATGACCGCTATTAGTGTCATACCCCAACTACTACTGAACGAATTTCTCAGCTGAAGGTCTGCCACGAGGAATTTTTCGAAAGCTTTTTCATTTTTTCAGGAGCTCGTCAGATCTAATTCTCCCCTCGTCAAGTAATTAGTATTTAATCTTTGCTTACTGACTTTGCAGCACTTTTGACTGAATTTTCAGACAGCTTCGACGCTTTTCAAAAATGTTTACTTAGCTTCTCGCGTCCTTCACTGAAATCGTACCTGAGAATACGGAATCACGAGCTGTCGCCCAGAATTGTTTTGGAAACAATGTTTGTTTCACCAACAACGATCGTTTTTTGAACTCGAGCCTTAAGGATTTTTAGGTTATTTTTCGTTAATAGGTTTTCAATTTATTAACCACCCCACAATTTGTATAGGTCTTTACTACTATTGTTACCACTTTTAAAGAATGCACAATCCACTTTTTAACCACGTTGACTTTATTTTCCGAGTTTCTTTTGCTTTTTCTTACTGAGGGGCGTTTTTTCAACGATTTTAGTTTAACATATCCGCTGTATCTTCGTTCAACGCCTTTCTATATGAAAATTTGTCGAGAAAAAAATTTAGGTCCTAATTATTTAAGAATACTACGTAAGTTTAATCGAAATCGTTAAGGCCATTTTATAGAAAATTGGAAAACCGATAAATCAATATTCGACAAATCTCGTTTTACGAGCTATCGCGGCGTTTATCTTTGTTTAACCAATAGATACAGAAATGATTACGGAGGAAAAAATCTGGATATAGTTGCTCTCCCCAATCAATCTCTCTGTACGATTTATCAAATCCAATGTTCAAAATATCTGGTGCGTTGCAACACACAACTTTCTTGAGCTCTACAACAATTCACTTTGTACATGGCTAATTCGATTTAATCAATTCATTTATCACTCAGTTCATTTGAACTTTGTCAAATAACGCTTCACGGCAGCAGGAAGCTGTAGCGCCTACAGTTCCGGAATTTATTCTGCTGCTCGTACCCATTTCAGGACCATTATTGAGCGATTGGTACACAGATAATTAATGAGGCTGTAAACACAAATTTTTTGAAGAAGGATAGTAACTACTTTTGCAGAGTTATTGGGTAAACACTTTTAGAACTGGTAGTAAGCGAAACGGCGGTAGTTGAAATTCAGGAATTGCTGGAGTGAGCCCCAGCTATCTCATGAGCGGTTTTAAGCACTCACCGTTTAGGTATTGGATTGGACTACAATACCAATTTTCTTTAACATTCTACCAACATTGCAGCGGAGTTTATAAGGAAAAAACTGCGCTAAAAACGCTTTTCGTCGAAAATTTTGATAATTGATTGTGCTGCTCTCGTCATTTTTCCCCGAATGAGAATTTTATGGTATCACTGCCTTATTGAGAGCTTACAATATAAAAAATGTGATCAAAATCGTTAGAGCCGTTTTTGAGAAAAAAAATTAGTGTTTTGATCACTATGATAACTATAGTTAACTTTCGGTGGATTTTGCCCATACCCTTATTTTTGCGTCCCATGGTAACCTGTAGGCTAGACATTAAGTTTCAGCTGATTTGGTACGGTGGTTTCTCTAAAAACCGCGCTAAATTCGATTTCGTCGAACGTTTTGGTAATTTATTGTGCTGCTCTCGTCATTTTCCCACAAATGGGAATTTCATGCTATAATAGTCCTATTAAGAGCTATCAATATAAAAAATGTAATCAAAATCGTTAGAGCCGTTTTTGAGAAAAAAAATATTTGGTGTTTTGATCACTATGACAACTATAGTCAACTTTCGGTGGATTTTGTTCATACCCTTATTTTGGCGTCCCATGGTAACCTGCAGGCTAGATATCAAGTTTGAGTGGATTTGGTACCGTCGTTTTCTCTAAAAATCGTTCACAGACGTACATACACACTCACAGACACACAGACCATTTTCCCAAATAGTGTTTTTCGGACTCAGGGGGGTCTGAAACGTAAAGATCTGAAGAGAACTCAAAATTTTTTTTTCAGCCGATTACATAACTTTCCTTTCTACTTCGTAGAGCCAAGGAAAGTAAAAACGTTATTTTCGAGACATTTTAATTTTTATCTGTGTTCAATGGACGGTCAGAAAAACATTTATTGAGAACAATATGTAAGTACTAACAATTTGAACACATCCTGTGAGTTTGGTTGAAATCGTTACCAAAAATCGTTCTTGGAGATATTAATGGAGAAGAAAAGTTAGGCACCAACTAGTAAATGATAAATTCAAAGTTTAATCAAAATCGGTATAGTCTTTTTGAGAAAAATGCGAAAAACCTTTGTTATTGGTACGTTTCTCGTCCCCCTTCCCCTTTTCACATTCACCGAAATCGCCCATAACCTGATTCTCGCGTCTACGAAAAATCACGAACAAAACAACAAAAATGAACCAGCTCAATCGGTTCAGCTGTTCTCCCGCAAATCAAACTACACAGGCGGACGATACGCTGGGAGGTGTAGGTATGTGTCTAGAAGGAAAACCGTGAGGTAATCGGTTCTCCCCTGGCTGCGCTCATTTCTCGCGCGTCCTCGCGTCTCACTCCAACCACCGCATCGCGTCACGCTAATTATCTAACGTCGCTTAGTGGTTTGGTTATTTTTACTAGTATTTTTTAGTTTAGTTTTTCTTGAGTTGTTGACATACTCATGTTATATTCTAAATAGTTTTCGGCCTTGGATCGAATAGGATATGTCACAATCACGCTGTGAAAGAGTGTAACGAATCTGTTTGTAATGAGTCGCATGCGTTTTTCATCTCAATATCTCTACATTTTTACTCAATTTGTCTTTCTGAACTGAAGTTGTGCTTGTTGGAGTCGTATTTCCCTAATAACATTCAGGTTTTAAAACTATACCCCTTTCCCTCTTCATTCAGAAGCACTAAGTATGTGTTGAATCGATAGGCCTTCTCGACCGAGAGTGCAATACGTGCGAGTATCTGACTTGGGGAGCCAAATCGAATTTTCCCGAGGGTTAAAAGTATTTTCGTTTCTAGTAAACTAGGCCAAGAATAACAAACTGTTCGAAAATCGTCCGGGGATTTGGAAGTTGTTTCAGACCAATTTCGATTCCACCGAGCTAAACTCTCCACCATAAATTCGAAATTGGCCAGCTGCCATGAAATCGGAGAAGCCTAAAATTCCATAATGTGAATTGCCATACAAATACCGCGTCTTATCGAACAAGAGATAATGAAGCGGAGGTGAAATCTTTAGGACGCGAACTTTGAAAGAAGGTGAACAGCCTATTCTTCTTCCCTCTCGGTTTGATTTTAAATATATACGAGCGCGCACTCAGTCACTTATTTGGATGATTTCGAGACCCCTTTCGGATACTGTTGGTGAACATCACGCTGTAAAACGTTTTGAAAAACAGAGCAGTTAATATTTGAGGTAGAACAACAAAGCGCAGAAAATTGTACAAACTGAGTTTTGCACCTTGAACGATCCAACAAGACTGTTGCTTCGTTCAAGTAGTCAAGAAGATGGCCATTTTCGAAACACTTCGCTAGAGCAAAGCCAAGCAAAACTTATCCGAATATTTATTAGTTTCCAACGCTGTTTTTTATTTTTACTTTCCGCTACCCAAAGGGTAAGTAAATCGTGTAAAAAAAGCTTAGTTCTCTTAAGATCTTAACGTTTTGAGGCCAACTGAATGCAAACAACCTAATTTCAGCGCGTGGGCCATTCAATTTGCTGGAGATCCGGCCGAACCGATCGGGTTGATTATTTTTTGTTTTGTTCATGATTTTCGTCGACGCGAAAATAAGGTTTCTATCCATGGAAAAGGGAGTGGGGGGGGGGGCAAAATTATTAAAAACTAGCGTTTTTCCATGTTTCTCGAAAACGGTTATTTCGATTAAACTTTATAATTATCTTCAACTAATTAGCATATAACTTGTAGCGCGAGAGCTGAGTATCGAATGTGCGATCTTGAGTCGGGTCCAGGAAGAGCTCAAAGTTGGAATATAAGGAGAGGTGGTAATGAAGTGAGTGCTGGGGAAGGAATATTTTGGAAAATCCAAAAAGGGAAAATTCGTTGCCAACTTCGGAAATAAACCTCGAGCTCTTTGTCGGCAGGAGAAGCCAATTTACTGAAATAGTTCGGGGTTTTCCATGGCTACTGTTTCAAATGCTAGGCCATAAAGAGCTGGACGTGAACGCTCGAGAATTCTCATTAGGATCAAAAGCATCAAGCTAATTCGGCCTGAGCAGAGCCGAACAATACTTATAGGGTTACTTCTTCATTGTACGGCATCTGGGTCACTAGTCACAAATACAGGGAGATTGTGAACACAACAGGAGTGATTTCAATTCCAAACGCTTTATCTCAGGGCCGATACACGAGATAAACACTAGCTTTCTGATGATGTAAAAGCAAGACTTGAGTAAGGTAGTGGGAATTATCGCGGGACACTGCAAAATGAACAAACACTTGTGTGTTATGGACATAAGCAACATCCCGCGATGCAGATGGTGTGGTACAGATGAAAAACTCTTTGCCACGTTCTGGCTCAGTATTCCTACGAGTATTCAGTACGATGGCCCAGTCTGCCAGAGACTTCATTGAAAGCGATTTCTGGTCTGTAGTATAACCATTCCAAGAAAATTCTTAGGGAAGGCACCAGATTTTCCTCAGGAAGATAGATTTGGTATAGTGAGACATTAGTTCTAGCGCAATACGACTTCAGACCACGGTGCTTATCGCGAATGAAACAGTTACGTAGAGTTCAATAATAATAATAAATACTTCCTTCTCTTTAAAGTGAATTAAAGCGTGGGTCCTGCTTATGTGACAATGTTGGTAGACTAATAGGCTACCTACGTGCTGGTCATTCAATGACAGTCACTAGATAAGTAGGAGCAACCCAATAAATTCCAAATAGAGTCGCTAAAAATCCTGAAAACAAAATTGAAACATAGCACCGAGTTTGTCGGGATTGTCTACAACGAGGCCTTTATTTGAGCTGAATGCAAATAAATGTTCAGGATCAGATTAGCCTAATCAGGAAGTGGGTACTTCGCGAGTAGATGAATTCACGTGATGGCGAAGGAGATTTGTACGTTCCGCCGCCACTGTTTTTCAGAAGAGAAATATCTGAACTAGATTAACTTGAACAATTAACGTCGATTGCATAATGTTTACACTTCGTAATGAGTGCACTGAGTTTTTTGCTCTTCATCGCAAATGTTTCACTTACTCACTTCAGCCGTGTCATTTTTATTCGCTCGTAACTAGATGATTCACGTTGATACTAAACAGTTGTGTACTCTGACTAATTTAGGTTAGATTTACCAGCGCTTGACGCTCGGTGCATGGACAAGGTTTGACGGAAACTGTTCGCTAGCTCGTAAACTTAGCGTTGCAATAAATAGCTCTAACTCCGGTTACGAAAGCAAACAAAAAGACATGAAATAGACAACTTATAATGGCATTCATAAAATTAAGTTGCTCCTTCCAGTACGGATGTACAAGGCCATTGAACCAATGAAAAAGAAATTAATAATGTTCTTAATTTTAAATTTTCAAAACTATTAATATAAACTTTGTAGCTTCTGACATATCTGTTAATCAATCAGTCAAATTTTGGTACGTTGAGCACTAGGCTGCGGCACTCGTTCATGGATTAGAATCAATACTTGCGAATTATCACTAAATTTGTGCAAGTTAACGCGTGTTATTATCCTTTACAATAAAAACCTTTCTTGTCCGTTATGTGGATAAGAAGTGGAAGGTAGAAATATGCGTTTTAATTGAGCTCAGCTTGCTCTCCGATGTCTATATTTGAGAGACTAGCCCTGCCTCACTTGCTGAACTTCACTGAACATCTTCATCCTTGAAGTACAGTTCAGGTTCCGAGAAAACCTGTCCTGCCCTCTTTAACTCCAGCGGATTACAACTTACATCAAACAAACTTTCGACAACTAAAACATATGCCGAGCAGCGTTTTTCAACGCTGAACAGACATTAGACAGGGTTTGGCATCGTGGCCTCCTTTCATAGCTCAGACTCCATCTACCGAACAAATTGTACAACCCCGTTTTCAGTTACCTCAGCGAAGGGACGTTCCAAGTAAATGTCCTGAATCAACTGCCTTCTCACAGGCCAATCAACGCAGATGTTCCTTAGGGGGGCGTGTGAGGACCATTCCTGTACACGTTCTACTGCCATGATATACCCCTACCTGGCAGTCCGATATCTCAGGTCTCTTTGCAGACGAACTCGTCCATCTGACGTAGTGGCCCGACGATTGCAGACATTATTCGATCAGCTTGCCCAGCTGAGCAACAAAGTCATCAACTCCAAGAAGAAGTACATCAACATCCCTATCTTCTTTAATGGAATCATGATTCCAACACTCATCAGTACCCCGGAGTGACATTGGATAAACCCCTGACGTATCGAGATCACGTTACTGACCTAAAAAAACGTCTCCAAACTAGAACGTCTCAATTGAAACATTTTTTTGTAGAAAATTCCCGCATGTCACTGGATAATAAAATGCTCCTCTACAAGGTATTCATCCGTCCACTCCGGATATACGGTACATGTTCTAAATTGGCAATGACCAAGACCTCCACAAGTCTGGCTGGCCTGTTGCATGATAGCAGAACCACAACTTCCATGACAGTCGACTGATTTAATTCTCTCCAAGGGTTCAAGTACAGTCATATTGATAATGGAACACACCTGTGTGTCCATGTGTCTGTGAACACAATTGAAAGAAAACGGTGAATTTCACGTTCAGTGAGCAAATTGCCTTTGGGTGCCAAAATAAGATCTATGACCGAAATCGTTTCAAAACTAACTATAGTTATCACAGTGATCGAAACACCAAATATTTGTTGTCTCCGAAACGGTTCCAACGGTTGAGTTTCTTCCTCATAAATCCTGCTCGTACGATAATGTTCTATAAAAATATCTGGTGCGTTGCAACACACAACTTTCCTTAGCTCTACGTCAATTCACTATTTACAAGGCTAATTCTGTTTAATCAATTCATTTATCACTCACTTCATTTGAACTTGGTCAAACAACGCTTTACGGCAGCAGGAAGCGGTAGCGCTTACAGTTCCGGAATTTATTGTGCTGCTCGTACTCTTTACAGGACCATTATTGAGCAATTCGTACACAGATAATTAATGAGGCTGTAAAGACGAAATTTTTGAAGAAGGATAGTAATTACTTTTGCAGAGTTATTGGGTAAAAACGTTTAGAACTGGTAGTAAGCGAAACGGCAGTAGTTGAAATTCAGGCATTTCTGGAGTGCCCCCCATGTATCTCATGAGTGTTTTTAAACACTCACCCGTTAGGTATTAGATTGGACTACAATGCCAATTTTTGTTAACAGTCTACAAAAATTTCAGCGGAGTTTATAAGGAAAAAACCGCGCTAAAAACGCTTTTCTTCGAAAATTTTGATAATTTATTGTGCTGCTCTCATCATTTTCCCACGAATGGGAATTTTATGGTTTAGTTGCCTCATTGAGAGCAATCAGTATAAAAAATTTAATCAAAATCGTTAGAGCGGTTTTTGAGAAAAAAAATAGTTGTTGTTTTGATCACCATGATAACTATAGTTAACTTTCGGTGAATTTTCTTCATACCCTTATTTTGGCGTCCCATGATGACCTGCGGGCGAGATATCAAGTTTGAGCTGATTTGGTACGGTGGTTCTCTCTAAAAATCTTTCACAGACACACACACACACAGACCATTTTCCCAAATAGTGTTTTTCGGACTCAGGAGGGTCTGAAACGTAAAGATCTGAAGAAAACTCAAAATTTTTTTTTCAGCCGATTACATAACTTTCCTTTCTACTTCGTAGAGCCAAGGAAAGTAAAAAGATTTGGTCAGTAGCAGATGACACGGAAATCGCTAAATGTGCGTGGGGCTGAGGCAAGTCGTATGATGCGTCTCACCAGATATTTATACCCTTTCACTAGAGAAGTGTGAGAATTGTACTACACGCTTCAATAGAAGCACTACCTAACGAGTAAAACGTCTTGAAGGAATTAACAGTGAAATCTGCAGCCCCAAGATGAGGAAAGGGCGACCTTTAAGAAGGTACACACACATTTTTACCAAAGGTCGTTTCTAATCTCATCGATGGAGAAACTCTTGGAACCTTTCAAAACAGAGGGTGTTAGGAAGGTTGTCAATAGTCAATTGTCATTGGCTAAAATAACTTATATTAAGGTCGATCAAGGTGAAGGCCAGTGCCCCGTGTATGAAAATGAAGGCGCGTTCTACCGCTCGGCAGATACTACTGGAATTGTTCGGTCTGGTTATTGAGATTTGTGTTATCGTTAGTAAGAGACGCCATCCGTCACGTCGTTTGATTCGGAACGAAACGTGCCGTCGATTGGATTTTGAAGATGGTCGAATACTCGTAAAATTGAACGAGATCGTAAGTGGAGTTTTACTTTCCTTGACTCGAAAGATAAAGAAACTATACGCTGGAGAATGCCGGCTGCTCGGCTGCAAAACTATATTCACCCCCTAGGCCAATGGTGTACGAAATGGAGGCTCAAAATTAACTCGACTACCTACAACCAGATTCTCACCGATGACTCGTACTAAATGGATGCTGCAATTCCTAACGCACTTTCACACACGTGTCTTGGCGTGATACTGTACCGCCGATTAACTTTTGTAGAACGTGTGTCTACGATAATGCGTAAGCTCAGAAGCCCTACCAGCGACTAAAGAACATATTGAACAAACCAAATATGTCACTCAACCCTGCAAAGTATTGATAGGCCCCATCTGAACCTACGCACTGCCCATATACGGTTAGGAAGCTAACAAAACGCCTCTCTCCATAGAAATATCGTCCACATTCCCGCTTTAGTAAGAAACTCCATACTTATATATCTACCTCGACATTGATACTGTTTGGGTGCTTGCTCGTAAATAATTATTAATATATACTTGAATATATGGAGAAGGGATACCGATATAAAAGACCGTGTTCGTAGCAAGGGATAGAATGAATCTTCATTCTCCAATAACCTCATGGTGCCTCTCTAACGCTAAGCAGGTTAATTTACCAAACAATTCCTTTTTCTTTCTTCTTTTTTTAACATATTAACTTTTAATTTATATAAGAAGATAAAGACAAGCATATTTGAAAATCTTGTTAGAATAGGCAAGGCAATATGAACAACAACACAACAAATGAAAAATGAAAATGTTGTAGGCAACAACTCATTCTTGAATATGAAAAAAGACGTTTTCAAAACATTTCCATTACAAGTCATTTTCAAATTGTGTTTCTTAATTTCTATTTTTCCTTTCGTTTTACAGTTTTTGTAATTTTCACACTTTTGTCACTCGCGCCAGAATCATCACTAGAAAACGAGAATTTGCGAGTTGCTTTATATTTTCTACCAAACTGAGAAGCAGCATTTTCTTTAAAGTCTGGGTTTGATGATGATGGGTTTGTGTCTGAGGATGTTAACAACGTGACGCTCTTTCGAAATTTAGGATTGGAGCAACCAACGTTCCATGGCACATTCAAGTCACTGAAATCGTTTCTGTATCTACCAAACTAGGGTTTTTCACATTTTTCTGTAACGATTTTGATAACTTTAGAATTATCTTCAACTCGTTAGCGAATAACTTTTCTTCTCCATAAATATTTCCATGAAAATATAAGCCTATGAAGCAAAAATAGGATTTCACGCTTTTTGGTAACGATTTCTACCAAACTCACAGGATGTTTTCAAATTGTTAGTGCATATATATTGTTCTCACCTATTCTTGTTCTCTGTGTTGGTTCTTCTGACCGTCCATTGAACCGATATAAAAAATATCTGGTGCGTTGCAACACACAACTTTCCTTAGCTCTACGTCAATTCACTTTGTACATGGCTAATTCTATTTAATCAATTCATTTATCACTCAGTTCATTTGAACTTGGTCAAACAACGCTTTACGGCAGCATGAAGCGGTAGCGCTTACAGTTCCGGAATTTATTGTGCTGCTCGTACTCATTGCATGACCATTATTGAGCAATTGGTACACAGATAATTAATGAGGCTGTAAACGCGATTTTTTAAAAAAAGGATAGTAATCACTTTTGCAGCGTTTTGGAAAATAACTGTTAGAACTGGTAGTAACCGCAACGACAGTAGTTGAAATTCAGGAATTTCTGGAGTGAGCCCGATGTATCTCATGAGCGTTTTTAAACACTCACCCTGTAGGTATTGGATTGGACTACAATACCAATTTATTTTAACATTCGAGAAGAATTCCAGCGAAGTTTATAAGGAAAAAACTGCGCGAAAAACGCTTCTGGTCGAAGATTGTGATAATTTATTGTGCTGCTCTCGTCATTTTCCCACGAATGGGAATTTTATAGTATCATTGCCTGATTGAGAGCTATCAATATAAAAAATGTAATTAAAATCGTTAGAGCCGTTTTTGAGAAAAAAATTTGGTGTTTTGATCACTATGATGACTATAGTTAACTTTTGGTGGATTTTGCCCATACCCGTATTATTGCGTCTCATGGTAACCTGCGGGCTAGACATCAAGTTTCAGCTGAGTTGGTGCGGTTGTTTCCTCTAAAACCGCGTTAAAATGGATTTCGTCGAAAGTTTTGGTAATTTATTGTGCTGCTCTCGTTATTTTCCCACGAATGGGAATTTCACGGTATAATTGCCTTATTGAGACCTATCAATGTAAAAAACTTAATCAATATCGTTAGAACCATTTTTGAGAAAAAAATATTTGGTGTTTTGATCACTATGATAACTATAGTTAACTTTCGGTGGATTTTGTTCAAACCCTTATTTTGGCGTTCCATAGTGACCTGCGGGCGAGATACCGAGTTTGAGCTGATTTGGTACGGTGGTTTTCTCTAAAAATCGTTCACAGACACACACACACACAGACACAGACTATTTTCCCAAATAGTGTTTTTCGGACTCAGGGGGGTCTGAAACGTAAAGATCTGAAGAGAACTCAAAATTTTTTTTTCAGCCGATTATATAAGTTTCCTTTCTACTTCGTAGAGCAAGGAAAGTAATGAAAATGAGTCGAAAATAACGTCTTTTGAACATTCTCGTAATTTCCACAGTAACTGCTTCACTGGATTTGATCAATCTTACAGAGTGATTGACTGAGCAGCTATACCCAAATTTTGTTCTATGTAATCATTTCTGTATTTATGGGTTAAACGGAGATATAAGCGGTGATAGCTCGGAAAATAGAGATTTGTCGAATAATAATTTACCGTTTTTCCAATTTTATCAAAAACGGCTTTGATAATTTCAATGAAACTTAATGAGTACTCTCAACCAACTAGTACCAACGTTTTGTTCGCCGTAAATGTTTCCGTAGAATTGCGTTGAACGAAGATACAGCGCCCCAATCAGGTCGTCGAATTAGCGGAGGTTGCGGAAAGTTGAATGTTGCTACGCACCAGATATTTTTGACAAGCGTCCTTGAGATCATTTGCAAATTGCACAACTCGTTCAGAAGGCTTCGTTGAATATGTAGATGTTCCCGCAGACGTAAGCTTCTCGAAACTCTCCCCACAACTTAGTTTATCTATTCAGAGACCCCCTTGTGCCGCATATATTCTCACTCACACTATATCTCAAACCTCTCTCACGCTCATCGCGTTAATACATTTTTCAACTCTACCTCAGGCTCCCCGTCTCGTGCCCCCAATAAGTACATCAGAAGAACCAACTCTGGTTAGATGGTCTTATTCCCAGTAATTTATGCCTAGGAATCCAGTTAACATTAACTCTATTAGAATTGGCTAGTGTTAAGGAGCATCCTGCACTCCCTCTCCAGTTTTGACGTTGTACAGTAATTCCTAGATGGTTTACAGGACGCCAGACCATCAGTCATAATGTTGCCATCTCCATTCCTGGTGTGGCAGCCGCCACTCTCTACAACAAAAGGCGCCTCATTCCGACAGAGAGCGCTAGCCACAAACCACTCCTGGAGGGAACAGCAGGCGGCCAACCAGAGAAGGCGACTCCCTCCAGGAGCAGGTATATAAGGGCCTGCCTGCACGAAAAACGGTCATTCTTTTCATTCCATCTTCCGCTCTTACACCAACCACTTCATCCGACACTAACCGACCACCTTCAGCGGCTCCAGCGGGGACAATGAATCCCTCATCTCGCGTCTACGACAGAAGGAGCGACGATCCAGCCGGATCCCTCACCGAGAGGAGCTACTGCTCAACCGAGCCCTTCGACCTAACGACGCCCGAGAAATCCGATCTTCACCTCACACACTCTCAACCGACAGACACAACCAACACACACACACAACAACAATATTTCGTCGGCCCTTTTCAGCTCCACACAATCAAGCAAGCAGCGCAACTTCTTGAAAAGGGAGGCCCCGACACCTGGGGTAGTTTGACGCCCTAGTTCGTTGACTGCAAGGGTTGCTCTTGCTACCATTGATAAACTGTGAGTGTGTTAATTGTATAGTGTGAGAATATTGAAGATCCTTCAATAAAACCGAAGAGCCTTCTCTATCGTATAGTTGCAACAAACTTTCACCCAGTGGTTCGAGCACATTAAACATACAGGCTGAAAAAAACAAACATTAACCCTCATTAGAGGTAGATAGCCAGCCATCAGTTTCTCAAGAAGCTCCTTCCAGAAAACCAAGTCAATTACCTAGTTACATAACATACGAAGCATTACCAGTATAAGATTAATCATCTTTGTGGTAGTTCTAGCGATCTATCGAGGGACATATAAGGAACTTGTTGGTAACCCACACAACGTGTTCACTTCGTTTTTTCCTTCAATTTTGTATTTCTTCCCTACCTCTCTCATGCGCTGAATTTCACCACACATGACAGTTACATGTGCCAAAGTCGAATCAGTCTCACTCACATCCGCAGATCTGCTCTTGAATCAGCGTGAAGTAGTTCCAACGTGAAGATAGCAGCTTGATGCCTACACTAATTTCATCACCATAACTAAACAACTCAACGGCACTGATTACTTTTTCAACTTGATAGAAATATGTTAAGTCTTGAGCACATCAACCTACATTCTATCAATTGTTAGAGTGGATCCCAATGGGGAGTTTTTGAAGTTTGAACTAACAACTTAATACTTGCCTTTGCAGATAGATGAGCTGTACAGTGAAGTGCTCTATGAAATTATCCATGCTGTTGGAGCAGACGTTGAGTCGAACGATCGAGCATCTCTATTCCAGTATGTGCAAGGTGCTTTCAGAGTTGATGCTGACAAACATCAAGATGCTGTGGTAGAAGCGCAAGAAAAAGAGGTTATGATTATTGATTCATTTGATAAACGTTCAAAAATCAGCAATGGCATTCTTAAATTAGTTGTTTCATGTGGAATTTCTGAATCTGTCCTATTTTATTTCGTTTGTGTTATTACTATTCTGGTACCAGTTGTTAACATGGCTTTGTATCATTGTTGTATGCCTCAACAGTCTCCATAGATCAACAATAATGGGAAGGCACTTAAAGATAATATATGCTCATTGATGTCTACTTACTGGTCATAGTAATTTGTGCACTTAGATTGATATTTCTGCAACTTATAAAAACTAACTGTAATTCATTTTCTTCCCATAGGCTCCTAGTATTCTGGTTAACGTTGAAGTTATTCAAGCCAAAGATTTGCATCCCCTAGATTCCAATGGTACAGTTAAACTTTCATTATCGAATTATTTATTTCCTATATTTGTGGTTTTTTATGTCACTTATGGGACTAATATCTATATACTTACTTAGGTTTGAGAACGTTTCATGGAACATATAGTTAAGCATACCTGAGATATCAGCTTTGCGGATAGCACAGCAGTGTCATTGGGACAGTAGAAAGTGATATTTACTTACAAACTGAGTAAAAGGGGATGTGCTGAGGGAATAATCATGTCCTTATTCCTGTGTTTGTATTTTCTACTGTTGTAACATCTAAAATGGTACTAATTCTGTTTCAATTACATCTTCTTGGAATGCTCCCATGATAATGCTGATTGGAAGGGGGAAGGAAGCACATTGGCCATACTGGAATGCCTAGTAGTGTGGCAAAAGTGTGTGGGGGCAATCATCAGGTGAGGATGGGTGGGTTGGGGGGGGGGGATCACTTGAAAAATTACGTTCTAATCTGTGATTGTAGCGTTTTAAGCTCAGGATATTCAGCAAATGTTAAAGCTCGGAGAAAATCGATAAACCGGTGATTAATCAGAGCCAAAAGGTACATTATCGTAGAAATGTGAACATCTTGAAATTATAGTAACAACAAATGTACTATACCAAATAGTGTAACATTTATAGAGTCGCACTGAAATTGTATGAGCAATAATTTCAAAATAAAACAACTGCAAAACAAACTGTCTATAAAGAGAACACACTGTATGTAGGGGGGGGCTAGAAACCACCTTTCCTGGAATACTGAACAATGTTGCTGACAGTCAGACTTTGTTCATTACTACAGTAGATGAGCAAATGTATATTTTTTTATAAATACACAAAAAAAGTAGTAAAAAAAGTGTAGTACATTAAAACAAACACACACATGAGTAGCGTAACAAAGTGTGATTTTCAAAGTTTAGGTTGAGAACGTGAATTGAATTTAGAAGGTCACCTTCGTTGCTCTGTAAGTTGGGGAAAATAACTTTTCAAAAAGAGATGACACATGGACTTGATTTTTCCAGCGTTTTTGGCACATTGATATCATTATTTTGATGTTTCAAGTCTTGGCTGAATCTCTTTTGATCACGCTACTTAAATGTCCACTTTTGTTCACTGCGTAACTTATTCAACTGCCGAATGTGTTACTGATGAAAATTACTTTTTCAGGTCTCAGTGATCCATTTGTCACGATTTACCTCAACAAAAATTCGTCGCATCGATACAATACTTCCGTCAAAACGTCCACCCTGAATCCTTGTTGGGAAGAATATTTTTCCTTGCAAGTATTTCTTCTTCATATTGTAATGATTTTACTCATACTGTTGGGTTGTGCATCTTTCCAAGGAAGTTCGTTTCAACGTGTGTGGGAACTTGTCCGACAGCTGTATGGGAAGATAGCACTAGTGGTTAAGTGACATGGAGCGATTGTGTATCAGTAGTCATAAGATTTGTAAATGAGAGGCATTAGCTCAGGCAGCGGTAGTTCGGGTTCAGTGAAAAGCGTGGAGCAATTGGTATGAGGTAACCATTATGGAGGGAGGTCAGGTGTTGATATCAAACAAGAGAAACCGATGCGCCCTGAGGTACCCCCAAACTAATACGTACATGAATGTGACATACACGTGTGATGCGTGATGAAAATAATTTGGTGAGTAACATAATACGAATTATAGATATCAAGATAATAGTATAGATGACAGGAGAGTATCAATGAGGCAAGAGAAATGTAGGTAGAGTCAAGGAAATACTAGACTAGAAGATAAGTACAACAGCAGAGTAAATATCTGGTGCGTTGCAACACACAACTTTCCTTAGCTCTATGTCAATTCACTTTCTATATGGCTCTGTCTACTTAATCAATTCATTTAACACTCAGTTCATTTGAACTTGATCAGACAACACTTCACAGCAGTAGGAAGCGGTAGCGCTTACATTTCTGGAATTTATTGTGCTGCTCGTACTCATTCCAGGACCATTATTGAGCAATTGGTACACAGATAATTGATGAGGCTGTAAACACGAATTTTTTGAAGAAGGATAGTTATTACTTTTGCAGAGTTATTGGGTAAAAACTTTTAGAACTGGTAGTAAGCGAAACGGTGGTAGTTGAAACTTAGGAATTTTTGGAGTGAGCCCCATGCATCTCATGAATGTTTTTAAACACTCACCCTATAGGTATTGGATTGGACTACGATACCAATTTTCTTTAACATTTTACTAACATTCCAGCGGAGTTTATAAGGAAAAACGCTTTTCTTCGAAAATTTTGATAATTTATTGTGCTGCTCTCGTCATTTTCCCACAAATGGGAATTTCATGGTGTAATTGCTTTATTAAGAGCTATCAATATAAAAAATTTAATCAAAATCGTTATACCCGTTTTTGAGAAAAAAAAATATTTGGTGTTTTGATCACTATGATAACTATAGTTAACTTTCGGTGGATTTTGCTCATACCTTTATTTTGGTGTTCCATGGTAACCTGCGAGCGAGATATCACGTTTGAGCTGATTTGGTACGGTGGTTTTCTCTAAAAATCGTTCACACACGCACACACAATAAATATTTGTTACCCCGCTGATTCTACAATTCCTAATGTCTTCTTACTGTAACAACCTTATGGTACTAGCTGTTAACCCCAAGCCCCGAGCAAAGTGGCTTTTCCTGGAGCGAATTTTCCACAGTTATCCCCTTGGAAATCCACTTGGCATTAGTCATCTACCTTATATTGTACACAATACCCCTGAACCACTTATGAAGTAACTTGTAGCATGCGATCCCAATCAAGATGTGTGTGAGGCTCACATCTCACATCTGAAACACAACGTGTACCCATCCAAAATTGTGCACATAGTACTGTCATTTTCAATTCTTTCTTAGCCTTACATTAGAGGGAAGAGAAGTTATGTTGTTGGCCAAACAGTTCGGCCTCGAGTTTTCGTAAATCGATATTCGTATTTCACAGCACTGTGAGTACAAAAAAAAACGGATTTTGGTACAATAAACTATTGGTCTATTGATACGAGGAAACAGATACAATCAATCAGCTCATATTTCATATACAACTACTGTAGAACTGAGATGTCAGTCCAGTTTTCTTCAAAATCAATATAAACTTGACTGCAGATGTTCTGCAGATAGGTCCCGATGTTTTTAGGTTGCTGAAAACTTTTTGAAAAATTAGGAAAAGGTTAAAACCAAACAAACAATTTCAAAACGTTTAGGCTAAAACCTACTCTTGTTTTTGTAATCGTATGCTCAAACATCACCAAAATAACCGTGATTCAATAAATTACTTTAAACATTTATTCAATAAATTTTGTTGCGAAGTTAGGAAATTCTGGCCAAGTAAATTCCATAATATTCGCCTCCATGGCTCATGTTCTGTTGTTTCTAGTTCAAGTTTAGTACTAAATGTTGTACTTTACTGCTACATGTTATTCTTTATTGGGGTTTCATCAACCTTTGTGTGGACCCACAGACATGAGCACACACCAAATTTTGGAATGTTGGAAGGGTACAAACATTTGCGATACTTCTTACTACATATTTTAATATTGCTATTTAACTTTATCTTTCAGGCCAGCTGAAAATATCAATGATGGATCTGTAGTAATTGAAGTTTGGTAAGTGTCTCAACCTGTCAACTAGTCAGTTTACGATGTTTTTTGCTGCATTTTCTACTGAAAGTGACTAAACGTGTCATTTAATCATACAGAATATATTTCTCAACTAATTACTTTTGTCTGCAGGGACTTCGACCCAGCTGAGACTGTTAGGGAGAAAATGAGCAAGATCTCAGATGTAAAAGGGATGCGGGGTTTCAGTAAGCTCATAAAAGAAATAGCTGTTACAGCATCGACGGGGAAGCATGATAATGAAATGATTGGAATGATCACCATTCCATTAAAGGTGTGTTTTCATTGTGTGATATTGCTGCTACAAGTACCATTTAAAAAAAATTTAAGCACAGGAAGTATTAGTGATACAATAACGTTCTGTATTCACAGTACAGAAGGATGTAATTGCCTCATTTATTTCCTGAATAATTGTTTGATTTATTGGATGATTAAGTTTATTTGTTCATCATTGGATCCATACCTACCCTTATACGCAAATCCAGCGTAACAAACTTTGATACTCTATATATGTTTTTCACCCTACCCTGGTGAAACATTGCGATTATCGTCAGGAAGCTCACCTCCTTCGAATTCCAAGTTCATTGGAAACTGCTATCATCGAGGTTGAGTGGGATGAGGGCGGAATATTTGGTTGTGCATTCAAGAGTTAACGCCGATTTAATGACGAAGTACACACTGAACAATACCTCGGTCGTATAAACAACAAGTTAAGTGTGAACACTGGCGAATGTAAGACTAGGAAGACATTCCTTCCGGTAACAGCTTCATAATCCTGACTCAACTAACTCGCAACTTCTACCTAGTTGCCACCAGCCAAACAGGGGAATGGAGGACCCTTTTAACAGAAGTACCACCTTTTTTCGTGAAAAGCCTGTGTTCGGGTGTAGCGCCTGTGAAAACCCAAAATGAGTAATTAACTCGTTGGAAAGTTACAGCTCGGCGGGCGTGCAATAATAGTGGCAATACAACACCCACACATTTTTATTCTTCGCATCTCTGTCAGATGTGCTAAACCTTTACGTAATTTAAATTTTGTTCAACTCTCATACAGAAATGTTGCTTAAAAGTTAGCGCAATGGATTACTTAAATGTAAGTGACCTTAGCGTTTTATTTTTCTGAGGTATCAACTAGATTTACGAGTCCCCTGAGCTAGAAAAATGAAACGAAGGTCTTAACAGTGATGTGTACAAGTTCCCAAGCAATGATGTTCAAGGATCATGCAGTTTGCTGAGGGATGTTTCTGTTGATGATCTGCACTGCATTTACCCTTTAGGTAGGAACCTCGCAAGGGTTAGGTGGTAAACTGTGGTTTTTCTAAACCTTTCTTATTCGAGGCTGAAGGCTTGTTAAAACGGTAGAGCTCTAGTTGGCAATAGGGGGAGAGAGGGAGATAAGTGTGAATCACATTTAAGGTGCTGATATTACGGGATTGTGTACAAGAGAAGCTGACTCTTCAGGAACTTTTGACTTTCTACGGAATTCTAAACCCTGGAGCTCCTATAGTACTCCTTGAGCTAACCAGGAAATCCTTACTAAGCGCGATTCCTATGCCAGACTATCAGAACAATCTTCTGCCGAGCCTAACTGGTGTTTCCTCTCCCTCCCACCTAACCAAACTTTACAAACAATCGAACTGATGCCCTTCAACCACTTGCTGTGTAACAGGATACATGGCATCATGGAATTGACTTAGACCGTTATATTGCTGATAACTTCAGCAATTCGGTGAAGACTCTATCAATCGGCATTACTGGAGAACAAAATTTTGATGCCCCGTAAAATATATATATATATTATTGCATATTTCTAAGAGTGGAGCACTCTTCCCACCACTCATCAACTCTTCTTATTTTCAGTCAATCCCTTCATCTGGGCACATTAAGTGGTACAGTTTGGAGAAAAAAACCTCGAGAAACACCAAAAGAGGAGCAATCCAGCTGAAGCTTGCGTTTGGGGCTGAAAAGAATAACCAAGTGGCAGCTCAAGAACATCGAAATTTGTTAAGAGTAATCCTCATGCACGAAATGGAAAACAACAAGGTATTTCTAACTGTGTTACGTTAATAACTCGATATTACCTTTTCAATGAACTCTTTGAGACTGATTACTGGGCAGAGAAAGAAGAGTACCTGCAGGATAAACAAATGTTTGAGTAGTTGAATGTTTTACAGCCAGACGTGGAAACATGGGATGGAAGTTTTCAAGGCCCTGCGGACATAATCCTTCGACAACATGCTACTCAAGGTGGATTGAGACCTGCTGACGAAAAAATGGCTGAGTGGGTTGAATACACTCGGCTGCACTCTAACGAATCTCTCAATTTCAAGTTGTTTTCAAGTATCATTGCGTCAGTGATTGATCCGCTTTTAAATGGGCTCTATTCAGATGATGAAGTAAGCTTTGTATTTTGGGGTATTGATTTAGAGCATGCACGAAAATGGGGTATCCATTAGAATGTAACAATTGTATGTATTTTGCAAAATCATTTGAACAGTAATGACAGTATAGTATCATAACAACCACGTGCTCCATGAGCATCTGTGTGAGTACCGTCATATCTCTTTGATGGTTAATTTAAAATCACTTCTTAGAAAGTCATCTGATCTTTGTATTCTTCTTAAATTGGAACAACTTTGTGTTTCTTGAAACATTTTATGATAACCAAAGCTAGGTTTGTTGAATCCATACTCAGCATTCCTTCCTATACAGTTTTTTTGGTCTTACTCATAATTTTAATATGCCTTCACCATAAAAGTTTGTTCCTACCAACCAACCATAATCAGGAGGATTTTTCAAAATACCCCAGCCAAAATCCTTGATAAGATCTGCTGTTAAATGTGGTCAAAGTCATCAACAGGATATATTCGCTCCCATTCTCTTCTTCGATTTGGAATAACTCACTAGAGTTTTATCAACGCCTGACAATAATATTGAGTACTTATCATAGTACGAAATGTACACGAAGAACGCCCTGTCATGGAAAATCGTGACTGTGACTCACCAACCAGATGGTTTTTTCTAACTTATTTTGGTTAGGGAATGTGTCCATGAGACCACTCAAGAAATTTTTGTTTTTTTTTCACTCTAGTGTGACAAACGTGTCCCTTTCTCCAGCATAATTATTCAAAAATGCACGGGTAGCCTCAACGTGGTCGTTTGTGAGGCACACACTGTTACTTCTGAAGCTAAGCCATGGCAATTTGGCTGGGTTGTTGTCTTTTTCATAAAAATTTTACTAGTTGTATGTAACGTTTTGTTGCTGTTCATTTATTGATCGTTAATTAATGTAACAATTTAATTTGGATCCTGGGGATAACATATTTGTATGACATTAACAGGTAAAACTATTTTGGGAAGGTACAAAACGTCTGCTCCCATCAATTTTCCACAACATTCGAAAACTCCGAAAGCTGCCAAACCCAGAAAAAAATTTCCTCATTCAGCTTGATGCAATGCTTAGGTAATACCATACACTTACTTCTTTATTGGGACTATTGTATTTCGAAAAGTGTTACTCGTTCACTGATGTGTTAATGTTTTTGCCCTTCAGCATTGTTGCTGAACTGTCTAAATTGGGATTCCCTGAAAACATCGAACTCTTCCCGCTGTCAACTTATGGCTGGTTACTAGAGGGAGAGGAATTGGGTTCTAATCTTAAAGATATTTTAACTAGTGCCATTAGACAGTCCGCTTCTGAATGGTGAGTACCTGAGCCCAATTCTTTCGTTTCCTGCTCTCTAAAAACGTATTTGTTTGACACGTTTGTATCCTTAGAAATATTCCTGTAAACTTCCCCTTCCAATAACAAAACTCATCACAATATGATGGATGAGTCTCTCAAGAAAACATAATTATTAAATCTTACGTCAACAAACAGGGATCAGAATACAAATAACTTATGAGCTGAACATGATTGTTCTCTCCTGATGAGAGAATTGAGCAATCAATTTTTGAGGTAGCTGAGCTTTCTATTGCATACAAAACAGCAGGTTGAGCTAAATGAGCAACTGATTGGATAAGAAAAGTGGGAATTAGTCGATTTTATTAATGCCTCGAATCCTTCCTGAATCGAATAATGAGCTGACAAATTACTTTCACAACTGCATCAAACGACAAAGGTGGGATTCAGCTACTTGTAAGAAGAATATGAACGAATCGTACATCACTGTCAACCATGAAGATGAGTCAGATATAAAATATGAAATAACATTGGGCAAAAGGAGAGAAATTACTATTATTTATTATTTATTGGTTACCTAAGTCCAGGGGTGAACCAGCGGCTCAAGTTGAATGAATTTCATCACTACAGAAACACAGAGCTGAATTAGTAGTTAAGTAAAAGAAATAAAGTGCATTGTACAGACTTATTGAACCTACAAGTGAGATATGTGCTCAGAGCTAACCTTTCAACAAGAAAAAGGTAAATCTCATGCTATAGCCACATAAAGAAATGAAATTTATTTTTGTATGGAGCGTAGAATGACAACGCTTAGAGTATTTCTAGGCATTAAGGAAGTCCATCCCTCTCACTTCCTTCTGAGCTGTTAGTCTGATGGCCTTTTACACTCCCTTTTTATGGGCTTGAGAGGATCCTAGGTTAGCATATAAGAGCCAACATTGCAGTTTAAGACTTATGATCGTGTAATTGATTAATTGTTTCAGGTTTACTCAAGTTGTTGACAGTTTGTCAAAGCCAGGGGATTCGAACGTCGAAAATTCGTTGCAAAATTCTATTAAAATCCTGCAACACGCCAAAAAAGACATTCAGAAGAGTGTAGAGCAGTTTGACAAATTATTCCACCTGTAAGTAGTGCGAGTGAAATTGCGCTCTCATTATAGTTATATTAGCCTGAAACAGTGAAGATGTGCAATAAACAGTACCATGAGGGGCTATTTGTAAACTCAAACAAGAGAGAGAATTGTCCAATTGGCCTGGTTTGAGTGCAGTAGCTGCTCACGCTTGCCATAATTGCAAAACCTGCGCTTGGGCAATTTGTTCATAAATGACTGATGGGTGGTATGATTCAAGTTAGGGCGTTAAGGTGTAGTTATTGTGAGATAAAACAGGCCATAGTTTATTTTTTTGTAATTTACCACTCGGTTTGTGACACGTCAGTGGTTTAACTAAAGTATAGACTACTCTAGATTGGTTCTATTAGAAACAATAATTCAAACATCGTTCCCTTTTTACAGGCGAGTAAAAGTTCAGTACGCAAAGCTGTCCTACTTAGTGTATGATGCAAAAGTAAGTTTCATTTTCTAACCAATTCCATGCTGCTGTTCCCATGTTTCTTGAGTTGCAGCTGGTGCTATAGTACTGTTCTATGTATGTTGATTAGAAGAGCATGTCATACCAAATTGAAAGCCATTATAAAAGCCTCACTACATCCAAATAAGGGATTTTCCTTTTGTTCAATGAATGAAACTCCAGGTTATAATCCTGTTCTTTGAATGTTCTGTTGTGTGCAATATAACGTACCTTACCTAAACGAAAGCTATGAATTTGTCTCAGAATAAAAATTTCCTATGTAGTGTCATTAAATTGTTTAGTGAACGAGTACTAAAATATTTGTTCCAGATTGCAGAATTCACTCAACCTTTGGTAACTGAATTGTGTTCGAGTATGAAACCAATCAAGTTCAAAGGTGCAACACCTGATATCAGCCAGATTGAGAATGATCCTATAGCATTGGGGACCTCGTTATTCAAATTATACCTTGGTTTGCAAGTGTTCACAGGGTAAGTCGATAGAAAAATAATGTTGGTACAATGAAAATGTCTCCCCAAAACGTCATTTTCTCACGAACTAGACAGGTTTTCAATGATGCCGTGAGTGTAACAGCATATCTGGTAGTTCTGTAAATGTCCTGTATGAGCTCATCTTTCTCTCATTTGTGGGGAGGTGCTCTGGTGAAAACTTGTTTTATCAACCTAAAGTTTTTCCAGTAAGTTTTCCTTTCCCTCCCCAACTTGTGACCTCCTTTTTCCTTCAACTCGACACCTGTGGTCATTTCCCAGCTGCGTATCAGCGTTTCTGCCTGAGCCTGCGTTTATGATAGCCTTCCTCCTGTGTCTTCTTCTTCGTGCTCACTATTGTTGACCAGTGCACAATAAATATATTGTGTAATTAAAACACAATATATTTTACAAAGAAACAATGTTTGTCTAAACCTCCTGCTGTTCTATTTTACTTGCATTGCTTAATCTTGAATGAAAGGCTTTAAAGGGGCCCTGTTTGGCATCGAAACGCGTGGAACCTAAATCTTTTTACCCCGCGGAGTAGTATAAGTCAACGCATCTACCATTACCAGTGATTTGTCAAGAGTTTCATCATACGTTCTTCTCAAATGAACAAGCTGTGCTTTTACTTAACATTCCTGAACTGATTGATACAAATATGGCTATTCAACTAAATGAATCATTTTCTTCTGAGACTAAGTCGATTCTTATATAATTCTCATTTACGACTGAGTGACCAGGAAGTGGAAGAAAAAATACACTTCATAGCTAACATACGATTCTTACAGGGTAGTTGAGCAGGTATACATTGAGTTTGATTATAATAAGCCAGTTTTTAAAGAACAAATGGTTATACCTCTCACAAGATTGTTTGCCAATAGTTGGAAGCCCTTCCCCACACTAGCAATACACATTCAGGCCTTAACATCAATGTTCTCATTATTTTGCTGCTGCAAAACACACATTTTAGTGAGAAGTCTTTCCAGAGTGAGAATTCTCAAGAGCCCTTCTTATTAAAAGAGGGCAAGTCAATGAAATTTCTGCTCCGCAATGATTAGAGAGACTCAAGAAGGAGAGAGAAACCTATATTTTAGTCATAATGATTTCATGAATGACGCATTATTTACAACCTTCTTAATCGTAATCTGCTCACATTTTCAGAATTGGCAAAGGCATTCTCTCCATTGAAAGTGAAGAATTGATGTTGAGTAAATATCATGTTTGGTTCCATAAAGGTGTGGCCCATTGGCTGGACATAGCCATTTATAAAGTCCTCCAGTGGATAGAAAAAGCCGTGGAAATTGACAGTTTGTGCCCCATAGATGACATTACCAAGCGCTCATCATCTTCTACTGATATTCTCTCTATTTTTGATACGGTAAACTTCAAAGTTTAAGCGAAAATAATTGAATAATATTTTACTCAACAGAATCGCATTTGTTTTCTCATTACTTCTTGTTTTCGCAGATAAAGGGATTTTGGGTCGAGCTAGCGTGGCCCGATGTGGAAGGATCATACACATTTGTGGCCAAAATAATGGATGTGAGTTATTGATAACAAATTGAAGCTTATACTCACCTCATTGTTATTATTTTCCACTACTAGGTACATACCATCTCCCAGTTTGCAAGTATAGAGGATCTAAATAATGAAGAACTTCGTGGAAACTTATTCTATTCTAGGATTCCATAGATATTTATCTTTTAAAATAATCATGCAGGATGTTATTTGAAGTATACCTTGAGAAATGGACGAAGTTAGTTGACAACACAAACCAGGTGTTTTTGTAGTCTCAATACTTTAAAACACAAGAACCGGTTGTTGGGTTGGTTTCTCTTATTTCCCCTAAAAAGTTTATCGAAACAGTTCTGTTATTTAAATAAATTGTGCTGTGTTGGCCCATTTATATTTCCCATGATATAGAAACATAACATTTCTTTGTGAAATTATCTGTGAAAGCTATTGTGGAGGTATAGTTTGGCTTTCAGCAATTCGTTTCTGATTCGAGATTTTGGGATTATCCTTTCATCAAAAGATAAATAAAAACTTATCTTATTTCTTGGGTTACGGATCCAACGATTTCCAATATCATTCCAGTCCAAAGGACCAGCGTTGCGAATCCAATTCGACTGGTCAAACTCTCTTATGAGTGTTAGGTGCGGTGTAGATCCTATAAGGGTTCGTCAGTATCAGACAGTAGGGGACTCGCAATATCCAACAGCGAGGATTTGATTTGACTGACACAGAGACAACAGAGACAAACCCATCCGAGCACATACTGTTGAAGGAGTATGAAGTTTTGCTACTATGTTGTGCATCTCTGTAAGCACTGTTAGTCATGATGCCCACCATTGTGGCAAGGTGCTGCTAGGATGGATTCCTGGCTATAGGACCAGAGCAGCAACCACAGAGTATCCGTGTCTGAGGGCTCTAGGGTTGGAGGGACAAGAAGAGGTGAATCAGGGCAGTCGGCATCATCTACCACAATGCAGAAGCAGAAGTTGAGAATTTAGCCTGGGGAGATCCACACATGTGCAGACAATGGTTAGGCTATATCATTGGTTACAGCTTTACTCACATTAAGGGAAACAGGGCACTACTAGCGTGTCTGTGCAGATTTCAGGCCAAGTTGATAAGGCACACAATATTTACGACAGCTGTGGGTTTCCATTACTCAATGTATCAAAAGAAAAATAGCAACTTACACAATATTTATGCACCACATACGTGAGCACGAGGACAGGCCTGTTTTGTCTCATATGACTTTCTAACAAAAATCATATGGTCGATGAAGGAAGTATAGTCTATCGGAACATGAGGACACTGAGATTGCAGCTACCATTGAAAGAAAAGTTTTTACCGCAAATTTATGGTGTGGAAAACAGTAAAATTACTCGCAAGCATTAACATTCTCACGACCTGCTCATTGCGTGACTAGTGTATAAGTATATTCATACTATAAAAAAATACAATAGAGGCTTTTGATTTAATCACCTCACAGACAATGAGCATTTTTCATCACTAAGATGCGATTTTTCATGACTATCATCAATCAGGCATGTCCCGGTCATTCTCAACAACTGATCAACATTTATGTTGGTTCAAAAATGCCTTCTAAGGGTAGATATGTCTAGTTGTAAATGTTAAGCATGCGTATTAAGACTAGAACAAAACTAAGCTCAGCTTATCTGTGCAGGAGTGAACTGTAGACATCGTGTCCCCAAGCGATATGAATGATATGAAGCTGCACAAAAGCTGGTGGTCTTCACTATTAAAAGAGAACTAAAATTTAATCGAGGATACGTTCATAGTGTGATGACTGGCTTGTTGAAGTCATGGTTTCAAGTCTAGTGAGGTTGAACTAAATGTTAATGAGATTTCATGATTTACAAAATTCAACCAATTATTGATTTATTGCGCTGAATAATGTTGACATTGACGTATAATCTTCTGATGAAAGTATATATAGAGTTAGTAGTACATTTGGCACAATTAGGACCACGCGCATAAAAATAAAAACCAACTTCCAAAACTACTTTCCGAAAATTGCTTCATTAGGTTATGAGAGTTAATATTAGACCTTCTAGTTTTTGGTTTATTATTCATTCTGAATAATAACCATGTGTTTTCGGTCAGGAAAAATTTACAACCCCCCCCCCTCAAAATTTTATACTTTACGTTTCAAGACATGGGGATTCCAAATCTGCAATGTCCATCCCCTGTCCCCCATCCAGGCCGTCTTGTGCCTTTAACGTGATCTAAAAAATCCATTCTTTCGCACAAAAATCCCATTTGGTATCTAGTTGTGCCCGCCATCTCGGCAATCCGATCGGACGAAGCCCATGGTTGTTACGGACAAAAAATGGTTAAAAAAATTAACAATAGGCAGTATATTCGCAAATACGCAGTGTTTCGTATCGTTTTTAAGGTATTTTTGCATCCTGGAACGAATGGAATGAGTATCAGACGTGTACAACTGCATATAGTGAAATTATAGTGAGCCAAAGTCTACTAATTGAATGAACTCGCAGGAACTACCGTGGAAGTCAACGTTTCGTCGTTAGTACTCCCTCCCTCCCGAAACCACCCACCCGCTCGACTCGCAACATCTTGCCAATTGCCTACAGGCGCTTACGGGCGCCTGGAATATTTAGCTTTCGTCGTTCCATTGTAGTCAGGACATGTTTCGTATGGTTTACTGGTATTTTTCGATGCTGAATCGAATGGGATGGGTCTCGGAATTAGTAATACTAGGTCAAGCTGTTCATGAGAATAATAAACCGTCGTGTAATAATTTGCAGTGTTGTTAACTCATGAGTTCTGTGATGTAAAAAATTACAATTACTAATGTTTGTATTTAATTTTGCGTGTCTTTGCCATTTCAGGACATTTGTCGATGTTCAGTATTCTACGCTGACCAAATGGCTCAGAAAGTGTCGACTATTGGTGAAGTTGAGTCTTCTCTAGGGAAAAAATTTGAAATCACAAATGAAGTAAGCAACGCATTGCTCAATGCTGATTTTGTCGTGAGACGCTTCACTTGTCACAAAATGAATTACTATGAAATATTATCAAACAAACAATTGAAAGCTCTCTTGTGCCCACAGAGGACTGAGTTCCAGGAACTTGTATCCCTCTATGGAGTTGCAACTGGGTAAACGTAGTTCACATTGAATAATTATTACCATTCGTTCGAAAGTTCTGGGTGGGATTCTGCTGGTCAGAACAGTCAGTCTTCGTTGTATTGTAAACTTTTTCTGACCTCACCAAGAATGGCACGATTGAAGAAGTCGATTGGTTCTCAAATGTACGAAGCAGCCAGTCATTACAAATTAAGACCTTTGCATTATGGTTGTTTCAGTGGTGCCTAGCAGTAAATGACATTGATTATGTCCGACAAGCAATTGAACCTTTCATGCAAGGCCTTGGAATAGATACCATCGTGCAAAATCTGTCTGATTTACGTAGTGCCTCAGCAGCTGAGCATTGTAAAGAGACATTGATAAGAGTTGTTGAAAACACCATTGACAACGTGCGGAACAAAATTATCGATCTGATGGTCATCATTTCTAATAAGGTGAGTGCTTTTGGGTTTATTATTCATTGTTGATAACGCGCCTATGTTTTCAGTCAGGAACCTTCTTTACAACCCTTCAAAATTTGGCACTTTACGATTTAAGGCTTGGGGATTCCAAATGTGCAATGCCTGTCCACGATCCAAGCCGTATTATGCCTTTAATGTGGAACAAGAAATTTGTTATTTTGCACAAACACAACATCTGGGATTTTCTTGTGACCTCTTACTCAACAATCATTTCATTCAAGTTATGGTGAGATACATAATGATGTGGCATAAGGCACTAGGTATCATGTATAACAATGTTGAGTTTGAGAGCGTGAGATGAGTAGTCTATTTAGTGTACAGTCACTATTTACTACTGACACACTTTTTTCGCTCACAAAATTAAACCAATAGAGAATACTTTCTATTCAATTATTTGTATTTATAGACTATTATCATCAAAAGTTTTTTGTTTTTGAAAAAGTGTGAACTGCCAAACATTTTTTCTGGTGTCAATCAACGTAATTTTATTTTCAGATGACACCAACTGTCAGAAGATTTCTTCTTGAAGGCGCAGAAATAATCAATGAGGAGAACAATCACATGGACCGACTGATGCGTTACCTTGATGACTGTCTAATTACTCTCAGTTCTGAACTCAGCAGTGATAATTTTGAAAGGATGTTGTCTATCTTATGGGAAAATGTGTACGATATTTTAATCGAGGCAGTCAATGATGGTCTCCATGTGAGTTATTTACAGCGATATATAACCTCATGATTGCAACGTACAAACGTAAAAAGCACTGCCCATAAATAATTTAATTAATTTGATTTTGCAGAAGAGGCGACCTCCTGTATATTTTGAAAATCTGAATCGAACTTTGGATATGCTAGTTGGGTTTTTCAGACAGAAAGATACTGTTGAAAATTGTGACTCTTATCATCACATCAAAAACTTGCTGCGACTGCATGGGATGCCAACTGATGAGCTGATCCTTACGTATTATTTGGAAAGATTGTCGGAACAAGTTGCCATAGAGGGTCCTTCGTGCGGTGTATTGACTGTGAAGATGCAATGGGTTCATTCGTTACTAAGAATTGAAGTTTTGAATTGCAGAAATCTACTACCTCATGATTCGAATGGTAATTTAAAAAAATGTTTTCTCCCTTAACAATCTCAACTATAATCTAAAATTATTAAATAATGTTGGTTACATCAAGTTATAAGGTCTAGGTAGTTTACTACACGCAGATTGAATTGTAAAATAACTATGATCTCTCTGAAATTTCAAGTGTCTACGAATTAAGAAGTCTGGTTAGGTTTACCCCAACAACGTGAACAGGATTCATCAAACAGTTGGGTTGGTTGGGATACCCAAAACTGTATTGATTGTAGTGTCATTAAAAAAAATTGAGGTTAGAATAGAAGACCGACCATTTCATTTTTATGGAGATTTCAGAAGGTTTTTGAAGTGAAACTTCTATATAGAGGGGGGGGGGGGTCTTAGGATTCTCGAGTCACGACAATCCGTTACCGAAGGGAGGGAAGGCTAGGGACGGTGGTGAGAGGGCAACTGCGTAATGCGCAGCCGCGCGCAGAGAGCGGGGATACGAGGAACAGCTGAGCTAGATGCTCTCGTGTGATATGTCCTCCACCAGAGTCTCGGCGGCGTTTCTTATTTCCGCTCTCCACGTGGCTGGGCATCGTTGCCTCCACCTGTCGTTTTCGCTCTCCTTAACTTCTTAATTCGCTCGTGTGCTCTCGCCCGGTGGCGTCAATAGAGCGTTGTAGAGTAGACTATGGATGTTTTTTTCCCGAATTTAATTCTGTTTTCCTGTTTAATAAAATAAAATATGTTTAAATAATATAAAAAATGCATTAATTACAATTGACCTACCCTAACCAAATCATAATTTGCAGTAAACCTGTGAATAAAGAAATGTGTGGGTGGGTAAGGTTCATAACTTGAAAAATTATGTGCATACTGAGTTCTCAGGTAACGCTAGATCATATTTAGTTCAATAAATGCCTGCAGCAGGAAGAAATGTGTCATTTTGAGTTGGTAGATTTATGTTTCATGCATTAAACTGAATTGACGTTCGCAAAAAAGGAAATTGATTTTGGTCTGTGTATTCAGGATTTTTTCTTTGGTTCTTGGTTTTGTGACACTAAAACTTGAGAGATGAACTGGTGTGCTGCTCCCAAAGTAGCAACCTGTAGTTGTAACTCAGTGCAGTGCTCTCAATATTCCCTTATTTGTTATTTTTAAGGTTTTTGTTAAGTTTAGTGCCATATAGTCCCGTACATGTGGTTATGATCGTGTTAAATCATTTGCTATCATCATTCATATAGGTGATGATGCTGAGACCCTTATGGTAGTCTGGACAAGACCCTAATATTGTTTTTCACGGCGATTAGGATTCTATCATTGCTAGCCCCACTACTTGGAGGAGGTAGGGTAATGCTCACTAACCATGTAAAGTATTTTGGGCTCCTTCTTCGTACATGTCAGCAACACAGCGGCTCCTTGAGGATACCTATAAGCCAAGAAAGTTTGATACTTGCAGTGTGTTTGGACAAGTGCATCGCTATTGTCTCTAATTAAGTCGCACTCATTAGTTGTGTGGTCTGTGTATAAATGTTGCCATGTATGTGTGTCCAGTTGAACTGCTTCAGTCATTTCCAGACAGATATGAAGAGGAAAAGAATTCGTTAGAGGTTGACATGTAATCAGTCATAGAGGGGGATGTCAAATGAAAGGAATCCGGTTCATTTAATGTACAGAGTGGAAGTCGGCAGCTGAAAATGGAAGAGGCTAGGGTAAAAATAGAAGAGGTAGCAGGTAAAAAAAGCGTTAAGAGCATAGCCAAGAAAGAGGTTTATGTGCTTTAAACTTATTTGAAGCCCCAGAGGGGAAAATATCGAGGAGTCACTCTAATAGTCACATTTAAAATGGGTGCAATGCTCCCAAAAGACTAAAGAAAACAACAATTTCAAAAGTCGTTCAAGGAATTATGTATTGAAAAATAGGATGATGGCCGAGAGTGGTCAAAGTCAGTGTACCAGACAACACAAGAGTGATGCTCAGAAATATTGTATCAGATAGTTTTTCAGAAATGACTCAATTTTGGATGTGGTCTTGAAAAGGGCCGACGAAGTTTCATGAGCTCTGTCTCTGCTGTTTGACGAGACCTGAAGCGAAGGACACCGTTGAGCAGTAGCTCCTGAAGGCGAGGGACTCGTTGTCTCTGTGGGTGCAGTCTTCCAAATGTAGTCCATTGTACTGTAGATGGTGGCTGCTTGAAGTTAGGTGAGTGAATCGATGCTTGTTGTTGTAAACTGGCCCTTAAATACGTTCTCTTGGAAGGGAGAGTCCCTTTCATTGGCCACGTGCTATCCCCTCCAGGAGTAGGCTGTGGCTCACGGCTAGTGCCCTCTGTTGGAGTGAGCCACAGGGTAATCCGAATTCTTTCCTCTGTCGCCAGACTTCGTTGCGAGGCGCCTTTTGAAAGGAAACTGTGGGCAGCCGCCACACTCAACAAGAGAAAAATTCATTTGAGCAAGATAACGCACGTTATTATTCGAAACTAAGAAAATCTTGTTGTGTTTCAGGTAGCTGTGATCCGTATGTGAAAATTCATCTGTTACCAGAGGAGAAGTTTTGTGGTATCAGCCATCCTAGGACAAAGATTCAAAAGAAGAGCTTGTTCCCCCTATTTGATGAAACTTTCACGATGTATGACAGTAATCACTAGTCATTATTTCAATAATAGATCTGAGAATTCTGAACCATTGCCAACGCAATGATTATTTGGTTTTCCCTGATGCCTCATCATCAGTAATCTGCCATGTAATGTTTCGCAGTAGAAGAAAACGGAATAGTAGTAAATTAGTAACAGCCCGTCTTTGTAAGTCTGACATCAGTAAGGCCCATCCAGTTAGTGGCCAAGACATTTTCAATGTAGAACGTAAAAAGCACTGGTCTCCTCTTTCATAAGATAGTCATTTCTAGTGAGTCACCATACCCAATCAAGTTCAGAGAGACTTGATTTTGTGGGTTGAACAAGGAACCCCATTGTTTTCCTCAGCCTTGCCTATACACAGTCCAGAGATCTAGTTATGTAGATGGGGATGTGAATTGCAAGTCTGATAGAAATACACACCTATCTGTTTGGGCTTCACTTGCTCTACACAAAAGTAAGCGAAATTGTTGTAACCCGTGGATTAACGTTCAAACTGATTTGACTGTAGGCCAAACTTTTAACTCTGAAGTGTCTGAGTGGACTTGTTTCCATAACTTGGCATGGGAATTTGTTTTGATAGTTCCAAGTGCCAATTTCTTCCACTTTCTGTAAAAGACCAAGTGAAATTCCGCGCATTTTAACATTTTAATAAATCTCCTCCCACTTCTCCTGGGGAAGGAGATTTATTACTCTTGTATTGCAGGCATGATCAGAACCTAAGCTACAGAAGTTAAATTTGGAATAATTGCAATATAGAAAATTATCCAATGTCACAGATTTGAGTGACTCTAAATCCTTTTTTAGACAGTTTCCAACACTCCCAATCATCAATTCCACAACTACGCAGAATGTTACTTGAGTTGAGATGGAACACTGTGCCGTATTATCAGTTTTAGTGCTTGATTGCAGGTTTTTTCTTCTTTGTTGAAGGCAGTTTTGGTTTATTTACTCTTAGATTACATGCAACTCAAGATTGTGCTGGGGCGCACTGATCAGGCTGGTATTTGGTTGGTTGGAGGTTGTAATCGCTTTCTTTAGCTCGTTTCATGGTGCTACGCTCAACCTGCCAATATTTACCCTTACCCTTGTTGGGGGTGTGTGAGAAACATGAAAGAGCTCATAGGCAAAGAGAGTGGATGAATGAAACCTTAATTTTAGTGGATTTACAACCACCTCATTCCGGTTGATTTACTGCAGTGATGTCCTCAACACAGTAATGAAATCTGACACTAGCCAATGACAGTAGTGCTTCATTGCTTGCAGTGCACAGCTACATTTAAGGGACATAATTACATCATTGATCATCATGCTAGACAAAATCAGGCTGAGCTCAGACTCCTGTTGTAATCCCTGCCTTTTGTGCTGCATTACTTGTCTATGATCACAATATTTCATCCCTTAAAACCTCCTTGTGAGGGAAAACAAAATGGCTTCACAACAGCCGAGTTCTTGTAAGGAAGTTTTTTACTGAAATCATAAGGCGCTTCTACTAACTTCTTCTTTGGAGCCACCCTTAACAAAGTAGCCAAATTCAAGGTCCACTATGTCCCATAAATCCACTTTAATTTAGGCATTTTAGATGTTCTTTGTCTATTGGCAAATTCATTGCTAAGAATGGCCGCCTTTTGTGCTGTTTTGAGGAAAAGAGAAAGAATGTAATGTTTCCAGGAGTGTTGGGAGGTTTATTTTTCTCAGAGATGAGAATAATAACTGCTGTTTCTTGTTTGAAACAATTTAATTCGTTTGTGTTGGCAGCAAATTTCGAGTTACAGCAAAATTATGAACGTAGGGTGGAAATCACACATGGCTGTCCAAACACACCACTTTGTATAACACTATAAGTTTGCCTCTGACATAATCAAAGCCCGTTTCATCAACCCTTTTCTTGAGTTCTTATCAGTAAAAAAATTATTTGTTACAACTCACTAACTTTTGAGATGTCCAATGTTCACCAGGACAATCGTTCAGATGGTGGTCATTTAGTGTATAACATTTAAACTCAATCAAAGTATTGTTCGTCAGTGCGTGCCTGGTTCATTTTTCCATGGAAATAATTATGCTTTGATGTTTGATAGTGATTTCGGGTTTCACTGTGCTGGATTCAGTTGTTGTCTCAACCAAAAACAATTTGAAAAATAGAGTTGAATGAACTGAGTCAAATTATCAAAATATCATTGATAAACCTATTATTTATTTCATGAACGAAATACAATTCATTTTCAGACAACTAACTCCAGAACAAGCTGAAGCAAAGTGTGCACTTGTGCATTTTCTGGTGAAAGATCAGGACTTCCTTGGTATGTCCAGTGAGTTTGTTGCCGAAGCTTTTGTGCCATTCTCAGACATTCCACACACTTCCTTAGAAACTTCCATTCAAGAGATGAAGCAAGTTCATTTGAAGTTAACCAAACCAACCTCAATGGGTGAGTATTTCACGTTTTAATAATTTCATCGAGTTAACACGAAATATTTTGTCAACCAAGCACATTATTTTACTTGTGAGAATTATTTAGGTATTCGTCTTGAATGAGAAATGATTCAAGACCTTACACACACATTTGCCCTGCAGTATAGGCAGTTCATAGCACTATTTGAGCGGGAAAGAGTTTTTTTATTGTGTCCGACATCACCAATATGTACATGGTTTCTTATTACCCTTTTATAAAGGTGGGTTGGTGATGTTTTTGAGTGAAAAGCAACAAGTGCTAACACGTCTAATATATCTTCATGTTTTTATATAATGGGTGAAGTAAAAAGACTATTGGGGCAACAGTTAATTAAATAGTTAGGCCGAGGAAAAACTAAAGACATGTATCTTATTACTTTTTACAACTCAAAGAATAAGGAAAGTTATTGGCGAACACATAAAATAAAAAGAGTTCTCTCTATGGTGGCCAATAGATTCCCCACTCTCGTATATGCCTTTCCTTTATCATGAGCAAATGTTCAACTAAGCCTCATAGTGCCTGGCTGCCCGTTAGTACTCAGGGTTTTCAGGGAATTACACAAGGTCGGCCAGGACTGGGGTGCCTGCATCATTCCCCTTCCCCTTCTTGATCTTCTTCCTACCCCTCCTCTTTGTTCACAACTATGAATTACTGCTAGTTCCAATAAATTCGGCCATTCAAAATGCCAACGGTCCGAGAGCCCACATCTGGCAGAAGTGTTGATTAGTGACAACAGGTAGAGATAAGAGGACATTAGTGTCAGAAGGTTGGTTTACAGGTGTGCTTCTGAGAAGACAGCAAAGTATGCAGTGTGACATGTCAATAAGTACTTGGTAGAGCTATTCCTCTCCTGTACGCCAGCTGCCCCTAAAGCCTTGTACCAGTGGGTCAATACTCCCAAAGTAGCAACTGAGCTTTTCCATGGTTTCGCATGAAAGACGTAGGTCAGCACCAACACAGATATAGCAAGCGAATAAATAAACCCCTCTTGAGTTGGTAGCATAAAACGGAAAAATGAATCATAAATTGGTCTTCGTTAGAAAGTAATTAAGAGTATGAGGATTGAATTAAATTAAGTGCTATACATTGAAGAAACTATTATTATCAAGTTTATAACCAAAACCTTGCAATAGTAATGCTGAGAGAAAAGAAACCACCGCATCCTGTATTTCTTTATTTGAAGAGAGTGTGTGCCAAGTTCCTTAGAGTCTTAGCGTGGGGGCACTCCCAATGGAATAGGGCTCACAGAGGTTATGTGCAGTTAGTAAAATACATATTCTAAGACATCCTGGGGAATCCCTTAGGTGTTTCAGGATTGGGTTCTTTCACAGCGAATATAATAATTGGTTACAGAGAACTTACAGCGAGGCCCCCTACTACTCTTACATAGTACTTCAAAGACATGCTTGGATATATTTCAATCAATCAGTTGCCATAGCATCTCATGACTGGTATCACAGAGAAAACCAAAACCAAAATCGAAAACAGCTTGTACAAACAATCAGCGTAACCAAGTACATTGTGTGGTTTAGAATACTAGGCCTTACCTTGCTTAGAAAGAAGAGAACGAAAGTTGCCTTCAGCCAGGATGAGGGTACTGTGATAGTCACTTGTCAATAAATTTAATAATGAAGAAAAGAGGCTGGACTCTGGGGCTTCCATTGATGATTTTCGGATAAGGATAACGAGGATGTTGGGCACTTGTAAATAGACAGCAATCAGAAGAGCTTGGTCAATGTGTGCAGAGGATAAACCTAAATGTAAGTAGAGTAAATGAACTCCCAATCCTGAATGTTTATGTCGACAGTTAGGAAGGACATGAGAGGGAGTGCAGTGACGGCTGTCCGTGCCAAAGATTGACAGAATTGGAACAGTATTTACCAAGCCACTGGTCCCAATTGAGGAACAAAAGCTAGTAGATAGAAAACACAAGGATAATGTGCAATGTCGGCAGTTGTGCTCATTGTCTCGATATATTTCCATGCTTTACCTAATTTCCTGTAACCAACCTGTAACTACCTCCAGCGCTAATATTACCCAATCTCAATGAGACAGGTTCTTGAGCTTGGTTCAGATTATGAGTCTGAAACTACTAACATGGCATCTTTTAACAATTTAGTTTAGAAGCTTTTCTCTTGTCTAAATTATGATTTAAAAACTTTCGCTCAGTATATGCTAACCCGTCACGTACACACAGAAAGTAATCAATTCCAGATTGTGAAATAAATGTATTAACCATAGTTAGTATTACTATTAGGATCATTGTTAGAACCCAAACCCATTTCTTGTTTATGAGTTTCTTCAGCCTTTGAGCAGAATTTCTTACAGACTTTCGAAATTTGTCCCAAAGCGTTTTGAAGATAAATGTTTCAAAGTACATCTGGGGAGTTTGTTCTCGTTATCTTTTCTTGAACCTTTATTAGATACCTTGTCAAATGATTCAACGCCGTACTTTAATCTGCAAACTGTTGAAGTTGAAAGACTAAAACGTTCAAGTTCAGCTTTATTACAAATCTTCAACACAATACTGGCGTTAGCCGTGGATCTTTAGTGATGATTAAAGTTGGTTTTGTTGAATATCTTGTCACGGGCAATTGCTAACTATTGTAGGACGTCATGAAACATTAATATGTGGGGAGACACAAATATTGAGCAACAACCTACCGACCGTATCAACTATAGCTTAGTTTTTTGCAATATTCTAATGACTGGCAATTCCACAGAATGGCTATTCGAAGAAGTTCACATGATAGTTACCTATTAAATTCTGTTATGTTATGTTCTTACGACCATCAGTTTAACTTCGTCATCAACACATTTTTTACAAATGAAGCTAACTATTTCTGATTTTTTACAGATTCAGAGGTTGTTCGTGCAATAGAACATCGAAGTGGTGAAAAGTTGGCTCGTGATTTTATTAAAAGACAAAAGGCCAAACAGCAAATTTCGAAATATAATAACATTAATAAGTGATCAGAAATGCATTGTACGTCTCATATAGACTCGTAAATATTTTTATTGTACTTCCTACCTTACAAATCTATTTTTTATTTTTAATGATATAATAAAAACGTATTTTATAACCGATGGGTGATATTATACTGTACCCAATCATATTCACACTGGGGAGTGTGGTAAGAAAGATTGTGGCAGAGCAGCCCGTGTTTGGAAATGATGATGAGTTGAAGGCTAGTTGTCTACTACCTGTGTTCTCATTTGTGAACACGTATGATTTCATCTCTTTGTTCGTGTTGCATAATAAACCAACGTGAGCATATCGTGGTGGTTACTGCCGGCGCTTCAGTGTTGATTCCCATTGCTCCATCGCCTCAATGTCCAAAGTTGTACTGGCTCATCAGAATCAGGTAAGTAATTGCATTCGTGACGCTGATTGCCGTGAGCATCCTAATGATCATTGGTTTTATGCAAGGGCCAACTGAAGCGGCTCTATGGCATCAGTGATAACACTTTATAAATAAAACTAGATAGCAGATAATGCTCCTATAACGATTTACCCTTTTTTTTGTTCACGCTTATCATTCACGAGTCCTGTGCAACATTAATTGTATTATAAAATATTCCAGTCATAGTACGCTTAATTCCAATCTCTTCCTCACTCTTAAACCAGAGGAGCTGTAAGTAGTATTCTTGTGTAACTATGATATACATTTCCATCTCAACTCGTGCGACAGGTGAATGCAACGCTCTCAAGTCTCATGAAACAAATCCCCTCTCACAAAGCGGATGTGCATGCAATCAAGACAGAGAATTATTCAGTAGTTATCGATTAAATAATGAACTTTGTCTTATTTATTCTGTTGATGAATGATTCATAATTATGCTGAGTGCAAATGTATAGAAATGAATATTCGTTGAATAATTGACTAAGCGTCTTGACACTAGTCTAGGAGGAAGTGTGGGGTCTTTATCGTGAAAACGTAACTGAAGGACAGTAGAAATATTTTTGGGCTGAACCCATACTGCATTCTTCCAGTTTAACTGTGCAGCATAGAATGGAAAAGAGCGAAAGTTCAATTTATTTCAACATTTTAAAGTAAATATTCGGTGTGACTCATCACACATCTTTCCTGAACCCCTGTGAATTCGATGCACAAATGCTTATAAGATAACGCCCTTATGTGGGCGCTAGGTAGCTGAAAGTAAAGTACCCAACGTGTTCAATCAAAACTGTTTCTGCAGTGCGAACTTTCAATGTTCGAGGAATCGCATTTTTCCATGCATCTCGGCTCATATCTGATGGAAAGTTAGCTGGAAGAGACTCCTGTCAGATGGAACAAATCCAATCTGGCATTTACTAAGAAAAAGTAGACGACCTATAAAAAACACGTTTCTTGCACCAATTTCATTGTAATTATGGATTACAGTACGTGTATACACTAGTTTTTGACAACCTTTGAGTTTACTCTATGCATTAACGCTGTTTTTGCAGAAAGTGATTTTTTAAAATTGGTAACCAGAAAGAAAATATACAGCCACAAAAAGAAGATTTCTTGATTACATTTTACTAAGTCATCAAGTACTACTTGGAATGGTTGACTTCGTGGAAATTGTAATAAACGGCGAAGTATTCATCAATGTCGTTTTAAGTGAGTTTTGTGTCGAGATGGACGAGTTGGGTCATCTTATCTTGAATTTGGCTAAGTAGAAGTTTGTGAGCAGTAGAGTTGTGTGGGCATTCAAGGATTATGTGTTGAGGAGTTCTTTCTGCCTAAACACTTGTAGCAGAGTGAGCTGGGTCGATTTTGTGGAGGAAGATGTTAGTTTTACAGGATTCTGATCATAGTTTCATCATAGCTTTGTAAAACTGTTCACTATAATTTCTGAGAGTGGAATGAAACTAGGGAAATCCTTGGGGACTAGAAACGAGCTGTTTGTACGGTTGTCTTGAGGGATTATCTAGAAACTCCTCCTCCCATAATGATTGTAACTGTTTTTTAGTTCTGAATCGGATTTCTGTGGGTAGGTAGATTTGGGAAGCAATGGGCTCGGGGAATCAGCCCAATCATTCCGTCTTACTCTGGCTAGGCTTTTCATCGAGCAAAGTCCCACTTGTTCTCCTTCAAGCATTGCTGCTGTGATCTCTTTGACAATTCCAGCTTCTACGAATGTGATCTGGAAAGATACATTTAGGCTTGACAGCTTAGTGACAGCGCTCTTTGAATTTGTCACAATGAGGACTTTAACACTTTCTCCCTCCCAGTTTTGGATTTGGAGGGAGTTTGCTTGTGCTTGCAGGATTGCGTAGCACTCTGTAGTATAAGTTGACACTCCATTCTACAGACTTAATTTCTGACTTAGATGGTTTGTCGAGTCGTAGGAAGTACACCCAGTCTGCTGCCAATGATAAAGGTAGACTGTATTGAGCAGTTGTATCAGCTGTCCATCTGGAAAGAGTAGCAAGGGTGGACATTTCTGTAAAGTGCTGGCAGGAAGAGGTTGTTTAAAGGAGTATGCGACTGAATATGCAAATGGGGGTTTTTTTAATGAAATCCATGTAAGTGTGCTGGTCAATTTGATAAAACTTATACAGCGCATGAGGAAGGTGTACATTTTTTAGCCCAGTACCATATGTTAGGGCTCGCTTGCTTTGGCCAAAAGGGGTTTAAAGAAGTTGCTGTCACAACCTTCAGAGCGAGTTCTCGTCTACTGAATTTGTTCTGCTTTGAAAAGTTTTGATTTGGCAATCAGGTTCTTGTAGGAGAGGAGAGCTGTGTTCTGGCCAGCAACCCAGCTCGCAAGGGAGAATGTCCAGAACATTGCGAAGAGTTGAAAAACGTTTCTTCTTTGTATATTTACAGAGGTGTTAATGAGGAACAAGCATTAGGTATGAGTAGAAAATATTCAGCAAGTTTATGTAAAAACATTATATCGGTTGATGGAGCAAATGCAAAAACCCCTCATTTTTGTTACAATATCCCCTCCCCTTCACCACCAACGTTGGAGGCCGTTCATAATCTTATTAGCGGGCCTCGAAACAATACAAACAATCAACTGAATCTAACGACTGACAGTTTCAGATACACTCAGACCACCCACATCCCAAAGTTTGGCTTTAGGCGATTCAGTAGACCATACAACAGAGAGATTTGACGAACAGAACTTATTGATGGAAAACGGCTGAACCAAATCACTCGAACTTGATATTTAGCATGGTCATCTTGGGACGTCAAAGTAAGGGTATGGGCAAAGTCCGCCAAAAACTGACTATAGTTATCATAGTAATCAAAACACTAAATTGTTCTTTCTCAAAAACGACTTCAACGATTCCGAATCAATTTTTTGTATAGACAACTCCAAATTATACAAACATACCTTAACATTCCCATCCTTGGGAAATTAATTAGAGCGGCATAATAAATTACCAAACATTTCTATGAAAATAGATTTGAATGCAGTTTGTTTCCTTATAAACTCCACTCGAATGTTACCAGAATCTTCAGAAAAATTGACGTGGAAGTCCAATTAAGTGCCTATACGACGATAACGCTCATAAGATATGTAGGAGCTAATCCAGAAATTCGTGAATTTCAACCCAGAAAGATCAAGAAATGTTTTTAGATGCGTCGCACCAGATATATTCGTCTTAACCTTCCCTTTTGGTTTATTATTCATTCTGAATAATAACCCTATGTTTTCGGCCACGAAAATTTTTTTACAACCCCCCCTCATAATTCGATACTTTACGTTTCAAGACATGGGGATTCCAAATCTGCAATGTCCGTCCGCCGTCAGGGCCGTTCTGTGCCTTTAACGTGGTCTAAAAAAATCGTTCTTTCGCACAAAAATCTCATTTGGTATCTAGTTGTGCCCGCCATCTCGGCAATCCGATTAGACGAGGCCCATGGTTGTTATGGACAAAAAATGGTTAAAAAATTAACAAAACGCAGTATAATCGCAAATAAGCCGTGTTTCGTATCATTTTCAAGGTATTTTTACACCCTGCGTCGAATGGAATGAGTCTCAGTGTACAACTGCGTATAGGGAAATTACAGTAATTATTAGAGTCAACTAATTGCGTCAATTAGTTACCCCGCGGGAACTACAGCAGAAGTCAACTTTTCGTCGTTGCTATTCCCTCCCTCCCGTCTCATCGAAACCACCTGCCCGCTCGCCTCGCAACGCCCACTCAACTCGCAACGTCATGTCAATTGCCGCGGGTTCGCTTAAAGTCCCCGTCCCAATTTCCCCGACTCTTTTTGCCCGACGGGCCAGAGGAAGTGGCCCCAACAGTTGCCCCGAGGTTGGAACCACTTCCTCCGCACACCCCTTCATTGGATCATAAATGCCTACAGACGTTTACGGGCGCCTGGCGCCGCGGGAATATTTAGTTTCCGTAGTTCCATTGTAGTCAGGTCATGTTTCGTATGGTTCACTAGTATTTTTCGATGCTGAATCGAATTGGATGGGTCTCGAAGCAGTAATACTAGGTCAAGCCGTTCATGAGAATAATAAACCATTGTGCAATAATTTGCAGTGTTTTTGGTTTCCGTGCGACTGAGTTGTGGACCATGATCGAGAAAATTGTGTAAAAACTGTATGATATGATGAACTGAAATGTGCAAAGTTCGAGAGACGAGAGACAAAATTGTGAAACTCAAGTCATGATAAATGTACACAGTAAAACAACGCAGCACACAATGCACTTACTTGAAGCACTCGATGCTTTGAAATACAGCTTTTCAACTGTTTTTTAAATTTATCTACTAAAAGTTACAGCGCTTATTTTCCAAACACTTTATCACCATGGATCATGTACACATTTTCACACGCTAATACATACATACACATGTTTGGGCCCATCTTCATTCTACACATTCCGAGATTATGCGTGATAACAGTCGGTTGGAGTGAGCTAGGGAGTCCAAAATGTCTTCATAAATATTCCTTTCAATTTTCTAAACCAAGTTCAGCGATTGATTTGGAAAATGAACAAAAATATCGTAAACTCTCGGGCCGACCCAAAAATGTTAAGTGAGGGGTGTAGCCGGCGTATTTTAAATTGTAACAACTTCCCTCGGCTTTATGCACATTCAGTAATTCCATGGTTTTTACTAAACCGATTTATCAGTTCATAGTAACTTTGTTAAACAGTTTACGTTTTATTAAGAAAGCATTCATTTAGAATCATGTGAGCGGGATTTATAAGGAAAAGAACTGCGTTAAAATCGATATTCATCAAAATTGATTATTTATCGTGCTGCTATCGTAATTTTCCCACGAATTAAGATTTGTTAGTATTGTTGTGTTATTTAAGACTGTACATACAACGAATTAAATGAAAATCGTTCAAGTTTGTACGTGTCTGTGAACGTGATTGAGAGAAAACAGCACAACCAAATCGACTCAAGTTTCATATTTATCCTGAAGCTCACAATGAGAAGAAAATGAGCCAAGTGTATGAGCCAAACCAGCCCAAAACTAAATATAGTAATCAAAACACAAAACTTTGTTTTTATCAAAAATGGCTCGAAAGATTTTGATGTAATTTTTACTTTCCTTGGCTCTACCAAGTTATGCAATCGGCTGAAAAAAATTTTGAGTTCTCTTCAGATCTTTATGTTTCAGACCCCCCTGAGTCCGAAAAACACTATTTGGGAAAATGGTCTGTGTGTGTGTCTGTGAACGATTTTTAGAGAGAACCATCGTACCAAATCCACTCAAACTTGATATTTCGCCCGCAGATTACCATGGGACGCCAAAATAAGGGTTTGAACAAAATCCACCGAAAGTTAACTATAGTTATCATAGTGATCAAAACACCAAATATTTTTTTCTCAAAAATGGTTCTAACGATTTTGATTAAGTTTTTTACATTGATAGGTCTCAATAAGGCAATTATACCGTAAAATTCCCATTCGTGGGAAAATAACGAGAGCAGCACAATAAATTACCAAAACTTTCGACGAAATCCATTTTAACGCGGTTTTAGAGGAAACAACCGCACCAACTCAGCTGAAACTTGATGTCTAGCCCGCAGGTTACCATGGGACGCCAAAATAAGGTTATGGGCAAAATCCACCGAAACTTAACTATAGTTATCATAGTGATCAAAACACCAAATTTTTTTTTTTCAAAAACGGCTCCAACGATTTTGATTGAATTTTTTATATTGATAGGTCTCAATAAGGCAATTATACCGTCAAATTCCCATTCGTGGGAAAATGACGAGAGCAGCACAACTCCACTGGAATGTTAGTAGAATGTTTAAAAAATTGGTATTGTAGTCCAATCCAATACCTAAAGGGTGAGTGTTAAAAAACACTCATGAGATGCAGGGCTCACTCCAGAAATTCCTGAATTTCAACTACCCTCGTTTCGCTTACTACCAGTTCTATAAGTGTTTACCCAATAACTCTGCAAAAGTGATTACTATCCTTCTTCGAAAAATTCGTGTTTACAGCCTCATTAATTTTCCAGTGTACCAATTGCTCAATAATGGTCCTGCAATGAGTACGAGCTGCCAATAAATTCCAGAACTGTAAACGCTACCGCTTCATGCTGCTGTAAAGTGTTGTTTGACCAAGTTCAAAGGAACTGAGTGATATATGAATTGATTAAATAGAATTAGCCACGTACAAAGTGAATTGACGTAGAGCTAAGGAAAGTTGTGTGTTGCAACGCACCAGATATTTCCTTATGGGCAGTTCCGAATAACACGGCAGTACGATACAATTATAATCCGTGAATACGATCTGATAAAATCATGAGGGCAGCACAATAAATTATACAGTTATTATAGAGCAGTTATTTCGGTATAAATTCCGCTCAAGTGATAGTGGCAATCTCAGAAAAAGTAGGGGCATAGTCCAATAAATTACCTACACAAACAAGGTTTAATAATGCTCATAAGTTATTTAGGAGCAACTAAAGAAATTCCAGAGTCCTAACTTCCGCCGGTACACCTATCACCGTTGCTCACAATTATTACCCGACGATTCCAAAACAAAAAAACCCTGCAAATTATTACACAACGGTTTATTATTCGGATAATCAGCTTGACCTAGCATTAATGCTCCGAGACCCGTCCCGTTCGATTCAGCATCGAAAAATATCATAATTAAACCCAAAAAAAGGTCGAAAAGAACTGAATCGTAATATTAAAATAAACAAAAAAAAACGAAAGTATCTAGAAAAAACTGAATTTTAATATGGAAACATGCACGCTAAATACTAATATCAAAATTTAACCAAAAATCTATGAAAAAAACAAAATGAGAATGAAACGAAAGAATCTAAAAAAATTGAATCGTATTAAAACCAAAACGTCGGGGAAATTGGAACGGGGGCGCTCGAAGCGAACCTAGGGGGAGTTGAGTGTTGGGAGGGAAGCGAGTGGGAGGCGCTGCTTGCTCACCTCGAGCGCAGTTGCTTTTTTAATGAGACGGGCGGGGCGGGAGGGAGTTCAAAACGACGGAACGCTGTAGCTCCCGCGTTGTACTGCGTTTCGTTAATTTTTTTAACCGTTTTTAGCCCATTACAACCACGGGCTTCGTCCGATCGGATTGCCGAGATGGCGGGCACAACTAGATACCAAATCGGATTTTTGGGCGAAAGAACGAATTTTTTAGACCACGTTAAAGGCACAAAACGGCCCAGACGGCGGATGGTGGACGGGGGACGGGGGACGGCGGACGGACATTGCAAATTTGGAATCTCCATGTCTTGAAACGTAAAGTATATAAAAAATTTTCGTAACCGATAACATAAGGTTATTATTCAGAATGAATAATAAACCAAAACACCATTCTTCAATAAAACAGCGTTATAAATTCAGTGTGCATTGATTGCTCGATCATGGTCGTTGCATGAGTGAGAGCAACTCAATAAATTTCGGAACTTAAAGCGCTACCACATTCTAGGTTATGTAGTGTTAAGTGCAAATGATCTCATTGAAAAATAAATTGGATTAATAGATAAAACCTTGACAACCGCTGAGTGCACGAGGGGCTGAGGAAAGTTGTGCGATCCATCGCTCCATACATTTTTTTACAGCACGTTCTTCTGAGTGGTCTTGAAGAGAGCAATCCATGTTTTTTTGTCAAGTTCTGAGGCTTATTTCGCGATCATCCACAACAATATGCGCATCATGTGCTTGGATTTGTTTTTCTCGAACTCCCCACACTGTGTTTATTCACCTTTGGAAATTATCGGGAGGACATGACATGCCCTTCCCCCCTCTGAGTACTAGTTGATAGCTACGCGACCTTTGTAAATATTGTACGACGAGATCGTTATAATTGTGTTTGTTGTTTTCTCTCCACCAACCCACGTTATTCTCATTTCTCAGCCCATGGGGCAGATAATTTACTGCGCATTCGGCAGAATTCCCACTAAACACGCGCCTGCAACCTTCATTTTCGGCTGACACATGCAGACAATAAAATCCGCTGTGCAGTATCTCCCCCGACTCACAGGTCCCCCTCCCCCCTTCTACCCGTATACTGCTCGCCGGTGAGCAGTAAACAACGAGCTTGAAAATGTTCCCACTGGGGGATTACGAATCGCGGGAGAATGGAGGTAACTCAAACGCGAAGAAGGAAGGAAGACAAACTGAAATGGTTATGTAACGGGCTGCAGCGTAGACTTCCGCGTGTAGCGACGTGTAACGGGATGTACAAGGTCTTGTCCTTGTTGCGCGGATCTTAGTGAGGGTGAATGAGAAAGCGAAAGGAAGAATATCGAAACACCTTTTAGGACCTTAAGACGGGTCGAGGGAAGTGTTTCAATTTTAGGACTTGGCCGGGTAAATGGCCCAAAATCGCGCTGTCTCATTAAAATTAAAAGTCTGGCCATTCTGGATTAGTACTACGATACGATTGTCGAATGTCAATTATAGCGATAGAAACGAACGTGCTATTAACAGTTCAAGTTACTGTAACTTCATTTTCCACGAAATTAGGGAACCGCGTAAATTAGGTGAAGATAACTACACTTGATGGAGGCAATTTATTTGTTGTATGTACTATTCGTATTGAGTTCTTCGGAAATAATTCCTTAAGTTAAAGCGACATGATGCAATAATAGGTGGCCTTCACGCGAAAGCTCGCTGCGCACGTTCCTCTCTTTCCTATTTTATGGTGAATTTCGAATATTGGTCCAAGTTGTGACTACTATCTCTTAATTCAGAATTTTGAGTTTAAGCTGTGGAATTATTATGTGCGCAATGGTTTTTACTTTCCTTAGCCCTGCGAATAAGGAAGGAAAGTTATGCCATCGGCTGAAACAAAAATATCGAGTTTCTTCGGATAATTACGTTCCATGGGCTTTCGAGTCCGAAAATACAAATTTGAGGAACTGGTCTGTGTACGTACGTATGTGTGCGCGATTAAGTGAGAGCGGTTGCATCGAATCGTTTCAAATTTTATATTTAATCTGCAGGTCAACATAAGGTTTATAATATGGACGTCAAAATAAGGTTTATAAATTTAAAATAGCTAAAGCAGTGATCGAAACCCAGTTTTTGCATCGACAGCTCCTAATGCTCCAAATAACGCGATTGTACCACGAAATTATCATCTGTGAAAAAATAACGACAATAAATCGACTGAATAGGTCGACAGAAAGCGATTTAAGAGAAAGGGTTCATCATTACTGATCTTGCACATGACGTATCAGCCTGGTAGTCCGATAAGCTATGCGATGGACGTTGAATAATGGTCTCAAGATAAACCTAAGAAATTCCGGAATTCGAACGCATCGTCTTTACTTTCCTTGGCTCTACGAAGTAGAAAGGAAAGTTATGTGATCGGCTAAAAAAATTGTTTTAAGTTCTCTTCAGACCTTCACGTTTCATTGCCTACTGAGTCCGATGAACATTATTTGGGAAAATGGGATGTGTGTGTCTGTGAAAGCGATCGGGAGAAAACAGCCGGGCCAAATCCGCTGAAACTTGATATCTAGCCCGCAGTTTACCATGGGACGCCAAAGTATAGGTATGAGCAAAACTCGTCCGAAACTTATTACAGCTATCATAGTAATCAAAAACTAAATCTGTTTTTTTCGAAAACGGCTACCACAATTTTGATTAAGTTCTAAATAACAAAAAACAATACCATAAAACGACCATGCGAGGGAAAATGGCGAGCGTATATACAACAGTTCGACGAGAATGTTAATAAAATCTTCACTAAAATTGATGTGATAGTCCACTCAAGTGCGTATACGACACGAGGTCTCCTACGAAGTATATACATAGCATTCTGACTGTCCCTCAGGTGGAATATGCACGGCGGCCAAACGACCTATTGTGCCAGTCCAAATGTCGCACAAGTCGATGCCTAGCCTCCTAAGGAATGCTAGGTCTTTTCTGCAAGAGTCTTCTTCGATATGTACCTCGGGAGAAGTAGTACCAAAGACCAGAATCGCTACATCTCAAGTCTCCGGCACATGGTAGGGAGTCTCCTAATCTGTACCACACCACCCACACCGAGGGGTGTCGAATATGCCCATAACGTACGTATGTCTGTTCATTCTGCAGTGCCCGGTAATGATCCCAACAATCTGCCTTGAGTCCATCCTCCATTTGGAGAGCCTTACTCCCGCAGCATTCTACACTGCCTGATGCATTCTATTCGCATATTCTCACACATCCCTCTTGACTACTGACAGAGAAATCCCACAATGCTCAATAGGAACTATAGACGAACCGAGTTTGGCAAGATGGTTCGTCCTCTCATTTCCAATGACCCAAGACTCCAATACACATTATATCTATTCGCGTTTGCTGAGGAGTTAAGCCTCATCCTGCACTCTCGCACCAGTTTTGACGTAGTGCAGTAGTTCATCCGCAACTTACAAGACGCTTGACTTAGCGTCAGTATGTAGGACATTCCTCACAGCTTTTACCCGATAATTATGGAACTGTGATTACTATCTTTCTCAAAAAACAATCGTGTGTACAGACTCATTGATTCTCGGCGTACTAATTGTTCAGTAATGGTCGTGGCACACGCAGGAGCACCACAATAAATTCTGGAACTACACCGTGAAGTTAAGTTTGGTCAAGTTGTGACGTACTTGGGGAATTGTCTCACAATTCCCGCGTACAGAAACGCGTGAAAGCCGTGTCTGGGCCCAAAAGAAAAGAACAAATCAAATACGCTCAATAATACTCACTGGATCAAATAAATAAAATAATAACTCTCAAGAAGGTAATGGGAAATGAAATTATAAAGCAATTAAGACCCACTTGAATTTAATCGGCAAAACTCGAAATGAATGAAATGAAACGAACTCCTTTTAGAATGAAATAAATAACCTATGCTCGGATTGTATTACTAACAATAAAGGGACAATGGGGAAAATGAAACACAAAGCTCTGATCGCTTACCTTACTTCACACAATCTAAAAAGGGGAATTTAAACACCGACTTATAGCAGGAATATTATTCGCTGACGAGCCGATAGCCGTTCTGATCTCGAAATGCGGCTCCAACGCTAATATAAACAGCGGCGGCCTGCACGGGTGGCGGTCAGTGTTGCCACTTCGCGCACTCCGCCGCCAAAACCAATACACTCCCCCCCTCCAGACAAAAAATTTTTGGTGCAAAAAAAAATTTTGTCAAACCCTTCTCGGCAGTTTAGTCCGCAGCGCACGGGGGAGACTAGCAAATCAAGAAAATGATAAAATAAATAAAATGCAGAAATAAATAAATAAATAATAGCGGGAGCGGGGAGCCTGTTGGCAGTGGCCTCAGGTAGGCAGGGGATGGGTACGCTCCGGAGAGGCCATGGATGCTATGGTGATAGGACGCCCGCTGGACGCTAGCACCCCAGGGGGAACGAGACTCCGGGACCTTGGTGCTTCGGGAGTCACCCCGGCTTTGTCTCAGCGGGGGAGGTGCGTGCTAGTAGTACCACTGTTTATGGGAGAATTCATCCCCTGTACCTACACCCAGGTTAAGGGAAGGGAAATAAACCACCCACTGCCCACCAGTGATGGGGAAATCGATGAAATGAAATTGAAAAAATCAAATTTGAGAAAAAAGGAACGGAACCCAGGGGAAAGAAAAAAAGAAAACAAAAGAAGTTACCGAGCACCAAGGGGGGGGGGAGGACACCCAAAGGGAGGAAGCCGGGGGAGGAGCTACAGACCCCCAAGGTAAATTAAAGAAAGTAATGAAATGAAACGAACTCCTTTCAGAATGAAAGAAATAACCTATGCTCGGATTGTATTAAATGACAATAAAGGGACAATGGGGAAAATTAAACACAAAGCTCTGATCGCTTACCTAACTTCACACAATCTAAAGAGGGGAATTTAATCACTGACTTAAAGCAGGAATATTATTCGCTGATGAGCCGATAGCCGTTCTGATCTCAAAATGCGGCTCCGACGCTAATATAAACAGCAGTGGCCTGCAGGGGTGGCGGTCAGTGTTGCCACTTCGCACAGTCTGCCGCCAAAACCATTACAAAGTTCAAAAGAACCGAGTGAAAAATAAATTGAATTAGTAGCAAAAGGAATGATAACTAGTGAATTTACGTGGAGCTAAGGAAGGTTGTGTGGTGCGTCGCGCCTGTTGTTTCGCACAACACAAACCACTCCGAAAAGAAAATTATATCAATATTACCATCAATCATCTACACCTTACGCATTAAATGAGGGGCCGTGCCTTAACTAGTTGCAATGATAAAGTCGGGAGCTCCAAGCGGTACGTAAAACGTGGAGTTATGTTTTACCAAGTTCGAATGAACTGGTTGAGAAGTAGATTGGATCAGTAAATAAAGCAATCAGAATCCCTGAATTCACGTGGGGCTGACGAAATTTTTGTGGTGTGTCACGCTAGATATTTTTAGATAAAACGACCGTACCAAATCAGCTCAAACTTGATATCTCGTTCATGTAGTAAGCGTTGAAGCGAAGGAGGGGTTTCCATGGAATGTCACATTCTTCGTGCTGCATCAATCGGTTTTATTAAACCTAACGCAATAACTAAACAACAACGCGCGAAGGAAAGCAGTTAAATAAAAAACACAATTAATTAAATTAAAACGTTCTGACCGATGCACGAACGTGGAGTCGCTGGGGCTGTTTTGACGTTCCCGAAGACGATACCGACGAAAAACGAGTAAGCTCGAAAACAGTTTTTGTCCAACGGTTAACCGGATTTCCAATCGTTCGTGAAGCAATTAGGCGTCGGGATTTTGGGACCCGAGAACATGAGAATAAAATAAAAAGGGAAGATGCGGCGTTCGCTCGAATGCTGACGACCTGAGTGGCAACGGAAAAAGACGAGAGCTGAGTGCCGAAAAAAGGTAAGTTGGCCCGGACCGGGCCCAGCCCCTTTCCACTCCTAATCCATTTGCCTTCTCAGGTGATAGTTTTCACGGGCCGTCACTTGAACCCGGCGATGATTTGGAGAGAACAGCGACAGTGAGATGGCAAGGGGCGGAGACGACTACATGACAAGAAGTAAATTCAACAATACAGATAAGAAGAAAAAAGCCGAGTTCTGAAGAGTATGAATCATGCTATCAGCGTGTACTTGAGATGTAAGTACTTTCTGCTCAACGAATGCCAGGTGGGTTCTTCATAGGAAGGTCAAGCTTTGTTGTCCGAAGGTTCAGAGGACAGACAATTGTTTTTTCAGAAATTCCAAGTTTGAACCGGTTTAATTTGTTTTTGAATGTAGTACGGAAGACAATTTACACATTATGTATTACAAGTTGGAAATAAATATTACGTACAGCGATAGCGAACAGTACCCGCTCGTGTTAACATTATAAAGCTAGATTACTTTTTACCAGGTAATTTTAAACCAGTGTCGTTGACTAGAAATTGGGCTCCCTCGAAGCATCACGTGTGTAGCACTTCCACCTTTCAATATTTCCATGTCTCTAGGTCACTTCTGGAGCGGAGTGTGACTGTGGGTGACATCGGTGACAAATATTTTGTTGTGAGAAATTGTACTTTTACTTCTCCATACATGGTAGGAAGAAAAGTTATGTAATGTAACTGAAACTTTCGTTTTGGTTTATTATTCATTCTGAATAATAACCCTATGTTTTCTGTCACGAAAATTTTTTACAACCCCCCCTCAAAATTTGATACCTTACGTTTCAAGACTTGGAGATTCCAAATTTGCAATGTCCCTCGTCCGCCGTCCGGGCCGTTTTGTGCCTTTAACGTGGTCTAAAAAATTCGTTCTTTCGCCCAAAAATCCGATTTGGTATCTAGTTGTGCCCGCCATCTCGGCAATCCGATCGGACGAAGCCCGTGGTTGTAATGGGCTAAAAACGGTTAAAAAAAATTAACGAAACGCAGTACAACGCGGGAGCTACAGCGTTTTGTTGTTTGAACTCCCTCCCTCCCGCCCGTCTCATTAAAAAAGCAACCGCGCTCGAGGCAAGCGAGCGCACCTCCCGCCACTCAACTCCCCTTTCGCTTTGAGCGCCCCCGTTCCAATTTCCCCGACGTTTTGGTTTTAATACGATTCAATTTTTTTAGATTCTTTCGTTTCATTCTCATTTTGGTTTTTTTTCATAGATTTTTGTTTAAATTCTGATATTAGTATTTAGCGTGCATGTTTTTATATTAAAATTCAGTTTTTTATAGATACTTTCGTTTTTTTTTGTTTATTTTAATATTACGATTCAGTTCTTTTCGACCTTTTTTTGGGTTTAATTGTGATATTTTTCGATGCTGAATCGAACAGGATGGGTCTCGGAGCATTAATGCTAGGTCAAGCTGATCCGAATAATAAACCGTTGTGTAATAATTTGCAGGGTTTTTAGTTTTCTTCAGACCTTAAAGTTTTTAGATCTTCAAAATCGGAAGAATTCCATTTGGGAAAATGGTCAGTGTGTGACTGTGAACGCATTTGAAACAAGATAAAATTGGCTCAAATTTCATTGTAGGCTGCACATTACCATGAAGTTACTACAAGACGCCAAAAGTAGAATATGAGTTAAATCGACTCGAAAACTAACTTTAGTTTTCATAGTGATCAAAACATCAACCTTTCTTCTCAAAAATGGCTCTGAAGATTTGGATTGCATTTTTTGAACGGACTATTTCAAATAATGTGACAGTACCATGAAACTTTCATCATGTTTTAAGACATTGGGATCCCAAATATCACCGTATGCCCTTAACGTGGACTAAAAAATCTGTTTATCCGCAGAAAAATCCCATTTTGAATCTAGGCATTTCGATTGTACGAAGCCCATGGTTGTTATGGGCAAAAAATGGTTAAGAAAATTAACGAAAATACTCCGTGTTTGGTATCGTTTTCAAGGTATTTTTGGATGCTGAGTCGAATTGAACAATTCTCAGAGGTTTAACACTGCGTCTACGCCGAAAATAGTGAAATCACAGTAATTATAGTGAGCCGAATTCTGATAATTAAAAGAATTCGCGGGACAGTACAGCGTTAAACTCAGTTCGTCCCGTGATGTCGTGCGAATTGCCTACAGGCGCCTGGAATACGTAATTTTCGTCGTTCCGGTGTAGTCAGGTAAAGTTTCGTATTGTTTAAAGGTATTTTTCGGTGCTGAATCGAATGGGATGGTGCTGAGAGCTGTGAGACTAAGTCAACCCGTTCAAGAGAATAATACACCGCTGTGTAATGTTTTGCAGCGTATCAATTCACAAAAACCGGGACGGTATTCCAATAAACAGTATATACGACGATGGTTTTAAGTCGCTCAAAAGATAATTAGTAGCAACCCTAGAAATTCCAACTACTGCTGTGGTTACTAGGAAATATCAAAACGGCAAACACGATCCCTCTCAAAAAAATCGTTCACAGACACACATACACACAGACACACACACACACACACACACACAGACACACAGACCATTTTCCCAAATAGTGTTTTTCGGACTCAGGGGGGTCTGAAACGTAAAGATCTGAAGAGAACTCAAAATTTTTTTTTCAGCCGATTACATAACTTTCCTTTCTACTTCGTAGAGCAAGGAAAGTAAAAATCACGAGGACACTCTCATGAGTCTCTTACACACTGTGGCACAAGTAGAAGCAACTCAATAAACTACGAAACCTTAGCGCCACCAGTTTTTACTTTCCTTGACTTTACAAAGTAGAGTAAGTAGACACTCAAACTTGATATCTAGCCCGCAGGTTACCATTGGAAGCCAAAATGAGGGTATGAGCAAAATCCACCGAAATGTAACTATAGTTATCATAGTGATCAAAACACCAAATATTTTTTTTCTCAAACATGGCTCTAACGACTTTGATTAAATTTTTATATTGGTAGCTCCCAATATGGCAACTATTCAATAAAATTCTCATTCGTGGGAAAATGACGAGCGCAGCACAATAAATTACCAAAATTTTCGACGAAAAGCGTTTTTAGCGCGGGTTTTAGAGAAAACAGCCGTGCCAAATCAGCAGAGACTTGATGTCTAGCCTACTGGTTACCATGGGACGCAAAAATAAGGGTATGGGCAAAATCCACAGAAAGTTAACTATAGTTATCATAGTGATCAAAAGACCAACTTTTTTTCTCAAACTTGGCTTTAACGATTTTGAATAATTTTTTTATAGTGATAGCTCTAAATAAAGCGATTATACCATAAAATTCCCATTCGTGGAAAAATGACGAGAGCAGCACAATAAATTACCAAAATTTTCGACGAAAAGCGTTTTTAGCATTGTTTTTCCCTCATAAATTCCATAGTAGAATGTTAAAAAAAATTGGTATTGTAGTCCATTCCAATACCTAAAGGGTGAGTGTTTAAAAACGCTCATGAGATACATGGGGCTCACTCCAGAAATTCCTGAATTTCAACTACCGCCGTTTCGCTTACTACCAGTTCTAACAGTTATTTTCCAATAACTCTGCAAAAGTGATTACTATCCTTTTTTTTAAAAATCGTGTTTACAGCCTCATTAATTTTCTGTGAACCAATTGCTCAGTAATGGTGCTGGAATGAGTACGAGCAGCACAATAAATTCTGGAACTGTAAGCACTACCGCTTCATGCTGCTGTGTTTTGTAGAATGTTGAGCTATGTTTTACCAAGTTCATATAAACTGATGTTATTAATTATGTGTTATTAAAATAGCTGAACACCTCAGGGGCCGAGGAAAGTTCTGTGATGAGTAGCGGCAGATATTTTTTAACGTCATCGTCTCCGTAAACAGCGATACTCTTTCTCGCCACTCTAATTAAATCTCGTTTTGAAGTTCGCAAAATACATGCTTTATGTAAAATGTGCTTACTACGAGTTATTCATCCCAATTACGTTAACCTATAAACATCACTCGCATCCAACACTATACCGGAATTAAATAATAAACCAGACCTTATCCTCTTAGTACTTGCTCACAGGAAAAACGTGTTGAACTTCCTGCCTTCACGAACCGAACAACGAGCAACTAATGCGAACACTTTTAAATAATACAATGTTACAATTAATGCAAAGATGTCCCATACGAATATTATGGTAATACCCGTAAAAAACCGAGTGTATTTTGTGGCGCAGAGAACACTAATTGTTTCATTATTCATTCTGAACCGATATTTTTGATCAGGAACATTTTTTCAACCCCCTTTTCCCCTCACCGTCCCTCAAAATTGGGCGCTTTATGTTTCAAGGCATGGGGGATTCCAAACCCGCATTGCTCGTCCGACATCCACCGTCCAGGCCATATTTTGCCTTTAACTTAGTCCGAAAGACCCGGTTTCTTTCGCGTAAAAACTTCATTTGGTATCTAATTGCGCTCGCCAGCTCGGCAATCCGATCGGACGAACTACATGGTTGTTATTTTTAAGCAGAAGCTTAAATGCAGTTGGCGAAATGGATAAAAACGGGTCGGGAACGAAATTATGTTAAGAGAACAAACATAAACGACACATTACAGAACGGAGGAGAAAAAAACGAACTAGCGAAAACGCTTAACTCACGAACGCCAATAAGTCAGGTGGCGACTTATTGGAGGAGTGTCCAGATTTATCGTGCCTCTGGAAACTACAGGTTTCTGAGACTTGTCAGCTAATCGAACTATCTCTAATGAAGTTCGGGAAGGATTGACTAATTTGTGTTCGGACGTGTTCACGTGAGTGGTACATCCACTGTCTAAGGAAGCTGTTCAGCGCTAGGAAGTTTATCATTCGCAGCCGACAACACGTCATCAAGTACATCATTTTTCTTATGCCTAATTTTCAAGTAGCAATCCGCAGCTTTATGACCTACTCTACCACACTTTTCACATTTGATTTTTTTGGCACACCCCGTTGCGTAATCAAAACATCACTCACCGTATCTCTAGAATTTTCGTGTCTGGAGTCACTTTCTTCAATGATTTTCGTGCGAAGGGCGTCTGGGCTAGGCAATTCACCTCTACTCTCTATTGCACATCGGAAATTCTCAAATTCGTCAGGTAAACTGTATAGTACATAATAGCTAGTAGATCTTCATTTACTATCACGTCAAGGTCTTTCAACTTATCAACTACATCAAAACAGTTGTTAATAAAAATTCGGATGTCGTCATTGCTCTTCATTTTGCTAACAGTAAGGCGCTTCAACAAACTTGCCTTACGGGCGGGGCCTTTTGTCTGGCAAATCGAATGAAGCTTTTGCCACACTTCGCGAGCAGGAATACAATCTTTTACCTGTTTTATTTCGCTGGGATTAATCGCTAAAATCAGGTCGGCCTTTGCCTTCCTGTCACCGTTCGTCCACTTGGCAATCTCTGCTGGATATTCGGGTTTGGTAATGCTCCCATCAACGTATCCCCATAAATCGTTCTTAACCAACAGTGCCTCAAGTTGAATCTTCCAGGTATCGAAGTTGTCGCGACCTCAAACTTCCAAACGCGACGGATAAAGTCCGGACATTTTCACAGCTTTTAAGGAACGCGCAACACGTATGAAATTAATTCAACACCAACCTTTTAAGCAGAAGCTTAAACGCAGTAGGCGAAATGGATAAAAACGGGTCGGGAACGAAATTATATTGAAAGAACAAACATAAACGACACATTACAGAACGGAGGAGAAAAAACGACCAAGCGAAGACGCTTAGGAGCAGCTGAAGTCAGCAGTGTGACGTTTCAACAGTTAAGCACGAAAAATGGTTTTCCAAATTAACGAAAAAACGACAGTTCGGCCGTCTAGATTCGCATCGTCTATTAGTGTTTTGTCGATGCTGAATCGAATAGGATGGGTCTGAGTTGTAAGACTGCGTCAATCTGTGCAACCACGCTGTGCAAGAGGATAATATACAGTTGCCACGTTTTTTTACTATTACCCGATTTCTCTGATTACCAAGTGGCCACTATAGGCCAGCTCTTGGTTGCTATCCCTCCCTCAAGTTCGTAACTGTGAATACAACGCATCTCGCGACATTGACGACAAAATTGAAGTTTTTTTTGCAAGTAAAAGCCGATGTATCGAAATTTTCTTTGTCACGGTGTTCAGCTCATTTTTTCCCTCCTGTCCTTTCACAGAATGCGCGTCGTTGAGGCTTCTGATGCCCAATAGCCTTAAACGAATTTGGTTGAATTTGTTAAAGCACCATTTGAAATTTCCCAATAAGCGTCTTCTCTTAATCATTTCTACTCCCGCTTAATATTTGTTAAATTCGTCAGAGATAGTCATTCTTCAAGAATTCATTCATTCATGCGACGACCGGTCAGCACTCATCATTTAAGCGTAAGGTTGGGCAATTATTTGTTCTTAGCAATTATGAAGAGAGAGGATCATGATTCAAGCGGAATCGAAAGCCACGTAACTATTAGTTTGCAGTACCTAGTTGTGTAAGCGAAAAATGACAGAGCCAATATTTGAACCTTGTCACTTCAAATTGTCAAGGAATCTCCTACGAACTTGATGTGTTTCACCAGACCAGCACAGTTGACATTTTAATGGCCATCGTGAATCGACTTTCGGGCGTTTTGTCATCGTAATAATTGTCTAGAGAGAATGATGAAGCGCTAGTTAGCTGAGTGTACCACGCAAGGTTGATCAGGATTATTTGAGCGGTTTTAGAGAATATTCGAAACCCGACGGCGACTTTATTGGTTGCCTTTACTGACCAAACTAGGAATCTCTTCGATCCAATTCTGTGACCAGCGAATGCCTTGGCAACAGCTTAAGCAGCACCCAAAGGCGAATCCTTGGCTTACGGCACGGCAAAAAACTAACACGGCAATGCCAACGCATCAAACCACTCACTAGGACCACTGGCCTATCTAACACTGCTCCGACCGATTAGGAACTACTCCAGTATGCTTTGAGGATATGAATAGTTACGGACGACACATAACCGGATACTTCGACTCATCACCGATTCTCTGTGGGATCGGAACGCCACCCTACGCAGTTCAGAATAATATCCAACTTCTTGAATCAACGGAGGACCGTCCCAACGCCCTCATATAACGCCCTTCGCAATTTTTCTCAATTAATAATTTATCAGTGGTTCGTTTTTACTTACGTTCGTATTTACAGTCGTGCTAAATTCAATAATCTGAGTGCGTTGTATATATTGGCGGTTATCCAGAAAAGTAAAGCGATGAACACAAAGCTGTTGTACCCGCTACAATTAATAATTAAAATGAGAAATTTCCTACTACAAAAGTAATTTCATCACAAGTGTAGATTTTATTAAATAAACAAGACCGTTTTTAGAGATAAATGTCTGGTGCGTTGCAACACACAACTTTCCTTAGCTCTACAACAATTCACTTTGTACATGGCTAATTCTATTTAATCAATTCATTTATCACTCAGTTAATTTGAACTTGGTCAAACAACACGTCACAGCAGCAGGAAGCTGTAGCGCTTACAGTTCCGGAATTTATTGTGCTGCTCGTACTCATTGCAGGACCAATATTGAGCAATTGGAACATAGGCAATTAATGAGGCTGTAAACACAAATTTTTTGAAGAAGGATAGTAATTACTTTTGCCGAGTTATTGGGTAAACACTTTTAGAACTGGTATTCAGCGAAACGGCAGTAGTTGAAATTCAGGAATCTCTGGAGTAACCCCCACGTATCTCATGAGCGTTTTTAAACACTCACCCTTTAGGTATTGGATTGTACTACAATACCAATTTTTTTTAACATTCTACAAAAATTCCAGCGGAGTTTATAAGGAAAAAAACCGCGGTAAAAACGCTTTTCGTCGAAAAGTTTGATAATTTATTGTGCTGCTCTCGTCATTTTCTCACGAATGGAAAATTTATGGTATAATTGCCTTATTGAGAGCTATCAATATAAAAAATTTAATCAAAATCGTTGAAGCCGTTTTTGAGAAAAAAAATTTGGTGTTTTGATCACTGTGATAACTATAGTTAAATTTCGATGGATTTTGTTCATACCCTTATTTTGGCGTCCCATGGTAACTTGGGGGCGAAATATGAAGTTTGAGCTGATTTGGTACGGTGGTTTTCTCTAAAAATTGTTCACAGACACACACACACACAGACCATTATCCCAAATAGTGTTTTTCGGACTCAGGAGGGTCTGAAACGTAAAGATCTGAAGAAAACTCAAAATTTTTTTTTCAGCCGATTACATAACTTTCCTTTCTACTTCGTAGAGCCAAGGAAAGTAAAAAGGCTACAAAAATAAAACCCGGTAAAAACTCAACTTATTCTACTACCTTCCGACGTTAAGCTTTAGATTGGCAAGGCTTCGCCAAGAATTGTTACAAGATGTTGTGTGAAAGCCTAAAACTGAGATTAAGAAAAAAGAAACAAGTACAGGTGCGTTTCAGACAATTCTAAAACCTAATCCACGAAGAATTCCGAAGGTGCGTGAGACAAGATATTGCGTGCGACGCCCAGGCTACATTTTTCAATCGAATTTGATGATTATTTCTTCGTCTGATTCAATTTTTGGTCGAATTGTGCAGCGAACCTCAGAAATGTCAGGTCATCCATGGGATTGGAGTATGGTGGTGGTAAACGTAGACCTTGACTTTCATTTAACGAGGGTGTTGCGGGGAGTAGGGGGAGAAAATGTATGACATTTTTGTTGCTGTCCACCGATTTCGATGATTCTGTTAATAGTCTAGTTGTTCACATAACGATTATGCCACCATTCGTAATACAATGGGTGAGCGTGTATCGTAACAGACGTTGCTTATGACGAATGCAGAGTTGAATAGAGCAGAAATAGAGAACGACTGTAGAGATGTGTGGGGTAAAATTCAGAACAAACTTGTTGGGAGGTTCCTTCGAACAGAAAGATGTATTCACATTCGCTGTCTCTAAACTTGGAAATTGGGGTAGATCGGGAGATTAGTATATTGTGAATAAATCATTTTTTATGATGATAGCTCTCAATAAGGCAATGATACTATAAAATTCTCATTCGTGGGAAAATGACGAGAGCAGCACAATAAATTATCAAAATTTTCGACCAAAAGCGTTTTTCGCGCAGTTTTTTCCTTATAAACTCCGCTGGAATTCTTGTAGAATGTTAAAAAAAATTGTTATTGTAGTCGAATCCAATACCTAAAGGGTGAGTGTTTAAAAACGCTCATGAGATACATGGGGCTCACTTCAGAAATTCCTGAATGTCAACTACCGCCGTTTCGCTTACTACCAGTTCTAGCAGTTATTACCCAATAACTCTGCCAAAGTGATTACTACCCTTCTTTAAAAAATTCTTGTTTACAGCCTCATTAATTATCTGTGTACCAATTGATCCATAATGGTCCTGAAATGAGTACGAGCAGCACAATAAAATCTGGAACTGCAAGCGCTACCGCTTCCTGCTGCCGTAACTGAGTGATAAATGAACTGATTTAATAGAATTGGCCATGTATAAAGTGAATTGTAGTAGAGCTAAGGAAAGTTGTGTGTTGCAACGCACCAGATATTCAAAAATATGTTTCAATGATATAGCTTCCTTAAATTTTGGGTTGAGGAAAATATAAATATAGTGGGAGAATCCTTTCATCTTGTGGAAGAGATGGACGTTGTAAGCGCATGTTTCGGGTTTAATATTGAGAGATTCGTTCGTTTGTGTCAACTGCCACAGCACCGTGTCGTTCCTCTTCACGAAGACGTGGGAAATATTCTAAAAATGGGTGAACAATATTTTGATATCGTTTCCAGAGTTTAAAAGAAGTTAGGCGTCTCGTCATCAGATGCTCCTTCTACCGCAACCGCAGAGAGCGTCGCATTCCTGGAGGAGGGAGGAGAGCTTATTGGAAGGGAGAGGCCGAAGTGGAACGAGATGAGAAGGAAAAAGGCGCTGCGGAGGAAGGTTGAGAGAGATAGAACGATAGAGAGTGGGGCTAAGAGGAAGAATGCGTTCCAACGTTCCACCTCGGCAATACTTGAGGTAGTATGGTGACCTTGTGGCAGCCGGATGTACCTTCCCTTCCTGCTGCTACCTCACCATCGAAGCATCCACCAGCGGCGTTGACCAGGGCACCGACTCAGCCCCAGGTCGCCTGCCTGTGGAGGGAGAGCAGAAGACGTCGTCTCTTTGTGAAGGTGGGGGCGGATCTGAGAATATTGAAAGGTGAAGGTGCCCTACAACTTCCACGTTCCGCTATTTCTCAATCAAAGTACAACATCCACTTGGTTCAGTTGTCAACATTAAGCGCACTTATTCTCATCAGCTCTTCTCAATTTGTCGTCACAGAACAATCCCGATCGTCGCATTGACGTTTGACGTGTTATCGAATTTCCCTTCACACAATAAAGTGGTGCGCCCCTCAGGCCCGAAGGTGCACTTCTCAAACCACCGAATAAACCAAATTAAATATCAGCTTCTCCAATCCGGCAAATTCGATATACGATACATGTACAACCGCCGTATCTTCTGTCAGCCCATTTCTTCCGAAGCTCATGTCGATTCCAGCTAAAAAAACAGTACCTACCGCCACAACCGTTTGCAAAGACATTTGAAAAACAATTTTTTACGTTCAGAGAACCAGACACTCTGATGCAAGAGTGAACAAATAGTGACAGATATAGTTGCAAGGAACAAAATACGGGTTTCTAGATGACATTCTGTCAGTTTGATCAAATTTAATTGGCCATTTGCTGAGGAAAATTTGATAAGCTTAAAAAACCTTTTTGGATTATATTCGGGTTTGCTTTTATTTAACGGAACGTAGTACATTGATGCAGGTATTGAATAGTTGAGACACGCTGTTGACGGTTTGGTCACCGTTTCCACTAGTTACAGGTTGCTGAATGTAAAACCACCTCTTATTTTTCCTTTTCGCTACCCAAATAGGAAGGGAAGTATTGCAACATGTGTGTGTTTACTTTTTGGACTACTGAATAGGTAAAAACTAGTTTTGGGTCGTGCTTTGTTTATGTGTGACTGAAATCCGATTTGCTCGGAAACGGCTGGGCCTATGGAGCTGTTTTTTACTTTCCGCTACCCGAAGGGAAGGAAAGTATAGTAATCGGCCCAAAAAAAAAATTTGGGTTTTCTTCAGATCTTTACGTTTCAGACCCTACTGAGTCAAAAAAACCTAATTTCGGCGCGTGGTCCGTGTGTGTGTGTGTGTGTCTGTAGTTCGATTTGCGGGAGAACGGCTGATCCGATTGAGCTGGTTCTTTTTTGTTTTGTTCGTTATTTTTGATAAACACCAAAATAAGGTAATAGGCGATTTCCACCGATTGGAAGGGGGGAGGGGGACGAAAATGTACCAAAAACTAGGGTTTTTCGCATTTTTCTCGAAAACGACTCTAACGATTTTGATTAAACTTTCAAATTATCTTTTCCTAATCAATACCTAACTTTTCTTTTGCATACATATCTCCATGAAAATACGGTGAACGGAGATATGGGCCCATGAAGCAAAAATAGGTTTTTTACGCTTTTTGGCAAAACGGCTTCAGCGATTTTCCCCAAACTCACAGCATGTTTTCAAATAGTTAATACCTACATATTCTTCTCAATAAATGTTCCTGTGACGGTCCATTGAACAGAGATAAAAATCAAAATGTGTCGAAAATAACGTTTTTTCGAACAATCCCGTAAATTCCAGGGTAATTTTTTCACCAGATGTGATAAATCCTAACGGAGTGTCTTTTAGTCACCCATACCAACATTTCGTTCTCCATACTTATTTCTGTATATATATGTTGAACGGAGATACAAGCCATGTTAACTCAGAAAAGGAGATTTGTCGAATATTAATTTATCGGTATTCCAATTTTCTCAAAAACGGCTCTAACGATTTCGATCAAACTTTCGGAGTACTCTCAGCTAACTAGTCCCTACATTTTGTTCTCCATAAATGTTCCTGTAAAAATGCGTTGAACGAAGATATAGCGCCCGCCTATGTAGGTGGTGTTCGAAATTACGCGGGTGGCGGAAAGTTGTGTGTTGCTACGCACCAGATATTTTCTGTTATTTTGTTTACAGAATGAAGTTATGACCAATTTTCGTCGACGGGAAGGAAGGTGGGGGACCGGAATGTATAAAAAACGAGGGTTTCTTGTATATTTCCCGTAAACAGCGTTACCAGTTTTCATTGAACTACCCACTATCTTCTACTAGTCAATAGCTAACTTTTGTACCTCATCAAGAACTCTGTGAATATTTGGTGAATGGATTTGGAGTTTTTTCCTCCTCTTTCTAGAGCTGGAAACCCGGATCGAACGAATTTGACTAAATTCACACCCCAACCAGTCAAAACCTCTGTATCGCCCTCTGTGCACGTTCTTCTGTCTGTTGAACAATAATAACAACAAAAATGTGACAATGCGTACTGAGTTTGATCTGAGTGTCTTTTAGCAACCTAAACCCACATTTCGTTCTACATGAGTGTTTCTGTAGACATGTGGCGAACAGAGATGAATTTAAGGAGGTTGAGAAAAGTTTCGTGATGCTACGCACCAGATACTTGAACTCAAAAAACGATCCAGCGCTAGACAACGTCCGTAGTACGGGTACACATTTCTATTATATTTACGAGTTTCAAGTCGTTGGAACAATTTTTAGAAGCTGGCCAATGTACCCCCCGCCCCCGCCCCACTACTACCCTTTACCATTTGTCGGCAAGAACAGTCATCTGTTAATCAATTTCCCCGGTAAAACGTACTTCACCTCTTGTCGACTAGCTGAAACATCGTCGAGTCCAGTTGTTGTCATGAAAGTTGGCGGTTGTCCGGCAACTTCACCCAGGTCTTGCTCTCAGCTCCTGCGAAAATGTATGATGGATGAACCGGAATTGCAGTTACAGTTGAGCATGAATATAATCTTTCACCTCATTATCTCACTCATCAATCTAGAGACTAATTAATTTAAACACATTCCAGTCCTAGTTCTGTAACACCAGGCAGATCGCTATTTGTCAAGGAGAACGTTAGCACAAGCCGCTGTTAGTCGAGCTTCCGATAATGGCAACTTCAGGATCACTCGTCGGAATGGGGTTTTACGTAGTGTGTCCCTTCCCTCATTGTATTGCCCCCAGTTGCTCAAAATTTCATGTCTACCCTGACTTAACGTTCGTTATATCCCGTCATAGCTTCTAACAGACATGGTCCCTTGAGGATAATGTTGTCATAAACCCCCCTAGTCACAGTAGCTACACTGGCTGTCATGCGTCGACGTGGAAAGTCAAGGACGATGTGAAGGGGAATAATGGGAAGGAGGTCGACTCTGAACAGTGTTGTGTTGAGAACTGGAGGGGATCGCGTCCTTTGACTATCAGAGCTCCATCATCAGGTTTGTTCCCTCATCGAACATGTCTATTCCTTAACACTCCTGAGAGAGCTATTTCAGTCGAAAGTCATCGAGGTTGAGGTTTCGGTAGCATGCGAGAGCACATGCACTCGCTAAGGATCCACCAAACAGAGATTTGTGGAGGTACGGCAGTTTGCCATTTAGTCAGTCTCCCTTATGAGAGTTTGTGTCCATGTGTCACCACAAGAAGGTATGACCCTGGGGAATCCGCAAGATCTAAGAGGATCTTGTTTGATATAACTATTTACTTGGGTGGCACGTTATGACCTCTTTTTTTTTCTTTTTTTTTGACATAACCTTCTGCCCGAACTGGGCGAAACGGCCTACTACGATATTTGTTTGTCATAAGCAAAACGGTCGAGGAAACAATCGGTAGCACACGGACAACAGCTTTCAACCGGGAGACTGGCTAACGACCAAATACCTGCCGTACCTCTGCAGGTCTGAGTTCGGTGGATGCTGAAGGAACCAGACCTGGACTCCTAACAATCGTCGCTCACTGTTGCAGGAACTACAGTAGAGCAGCGGGTGGTTTCTTGTTTCCACCACACTGGAGGTGTAAGACGTGGAGGAGATGGAGAGTCTTTGAGAGGAAAGAAGTGGAGCCCCACATTATCGTCGCCATGTAGCAAAAGGAACTGGCTCAACCAATGGTCTGGCTGTTCGACACAAAGCGTCGAAGTGGTCAGAGTCTTTGACCTCGGACTTCCCCGCGTCATTGTCTCCGACCACCTAACTGTCTCCAACTATTTCAATACCTGCCCCTCACCTGCTGGCCCCCAGCCCCCTTTTCTAGGTTTTCCCCTTTCTTTATTTCTTTCTCCCAATTTCATTTTCCTATCGACGACAGAGCTCTTCCAAAATCATTCTGCTTCCAACAACCACCCCAGTAACTTCTCACTCTCTCACACGGTTGCCCGCGCCAGTTCACGCATTCCGAGTACTGCCCTTGTGTCGCCCAGTTGTACTCCACTCACCTCAATTTCAACTCTACTCAATTCCGTACGCACGTATAATACAGTCCTCCTGACGCTCACCGAGTTTCAGTTTCATTGCGATCCTCAGCTCCCCCATTCTTGCACCCAACACTGGCTCAAGACGTTCACGGATGTTGGGAAAAAAACTCGTACATGGGATTCCTTCGATGGGAATCCTTTTGACGCCTCCATCCTCGCTCTCAATTTGTCTAATGCCCATTCATGTCAGTGGAGAGGTCTACACCAAGTTCAGCCCATAGCTTGGAAAGCTCACTTTTCACTCTCCACTTGTCCACCGTGCACTCAATGGCCAAGTCAACGAGTAACTGGCCAGTGATCACTAGGAGTGTCAGTAGATGGTGTCTTGTAGGCCTTGGCGATCCACAGGCCCTCTGGGATTGGGCCAGCTGCAAAACCGCTGGAGTCCAACTCCCAATAACATCACGCTTGAAAATGTCTTTACAAGGCCCTGATACCATTCAATGATGCTGCTAGCAACCTCCACACAAGTAGTCACTAAGGGAAGTTTACTCTCCTACAGTAATAAACACGACATTCATGTCGATGACACGCACAGCAAGATCTTCAGATGGGCAGACAAGGAAAATACGTCAATTCAAAGGTATCGCTGATTCTACTGATTCTATTCGCCATGTTGAACGCGACTAAAAAAACCATTGCGTTAGGCTTCGTGTTTCTTTTCCTCCATGACCTAATGCACATAATTCGTTTCAACTTGCCATGAAAAGGTACAGGAAAATCACGCCACATCCGGACAATTACACGTTACTTGGGCTCGAGACAGTCCAGTTCGGAACGCCGAAGTTCCGGGAAAGCCTAATTCGGAATTCCCGATTGTTATAATTTGCTTCCTACGAACTTGAAACTAAGGTCGCCAAGGAATCAAATAACGTTATTTTCAAAACGCTAATGTTCTTCGCAACATCGCCTACTTTTTAACGGCATTACAAGGACTACCTTCTTCGATGACATGCGGCGCTTGGTCGATGAGAAATCGAGCACTAAAGTGGATTGATTAGCTTCGTATTGTTTTCTTTCATTTTCAGACGTCACTGCCACGCAACCCAGTATTTATAGGTTCAGCGCTTAGAAGTTGGTGATAGTTCTGAAGAGAAGTTTATTATCCCTTATATACCAGTTTTTGCCCAGGATAGCGTCGCCAAGTGTTTACAACTCCCTCAAAATTTTGATATCGTTTCCTAGGTATTTTTCGATTATGAGTTTAATAAGACGGGTCTCAGAGGTGCACTGCTGCGTCTAGGTGGAAAAAAGTGAAATGACATGAAGAAAATTCAACTACTTGGAGGAACTCGAGAAACAATACAGCGAAAGTTATCGCTTCTGCCCGACCTGTGCTCGTTTCTTGCACTGCCTTCCATCTCTCTCCGACCACCCTCAGTTCGACTCATCGACGCGTACCTTTGCTTAGCGTCGCATAGAAAATGTCTATTTTCGTCGTTCCACCACAGTCAGGTTATGTGTTTCGTATCGTTCGCTGGTATTTTTCGAAGTTATTTTTGGGAAACATTTCGTTCGCAGAAGGGGAAAATGAGAGTCGTTCCTCGTCTTTTCCTCTGATGACCAACTCTTACGTTTATATCGCCAATAACATTTAATCCCTTGGTGTCGGCTCACGGCGATCAGACTGATCGCATCGTTTTCCGTTGCTTTCTAAGTTCTTCAAATCCTCCGCCCCAACCGCGTCGTAATTTTGAATTTCAACATGCCTTTTAGGCAGATTCTTAATCCGCTGCTCATTCGACAAATCCCGACAGTCTTCTCGCTATAAATACAGTTCGGCTGTCAAAAATATCACTTCCCGTCGAGTATGTTGATTTCTTTGGAGACCGCACAACCAACAGATATTGCCTACGGGGTTTAGGTTATACGTAAACAACAGCTTAACGAGAAAACTGAGGTTATGAACTGTAAGTTGCGTCCGTCGATGAAGATACGAGCGATGAGCGGGAATGATTTTTACATCACGTGCGAGCATGAAATCTTATTATTACCACCGTAGTTGGCATTTTTTTCACTCGTGGAAAGCGACAAGTTGAATGACACATTCACCGGATCATACATCCCAATGCAATAAGTAAAACACTGGTTTCGCGATAATTCTCCGAGGCTCAATTTAATCTAACACATGGCGGTTGACTCACCGGAACCCACAGACGCAATTTAAAATGCCACTTTTCCTTTCGCCGTTTCTCGGGCAAAACTGGCTGCACGAAGGCGTCATCTGCTCTCCAGTCAGCCTCCGCACTTAGCATATGCACTGCCTGAGGCGCCATCTGCCTCATCACCTCTTAAAGGCAGTGCTGGGAAATGTTCGACGAGTTGCAGATGAAATGTGTGTTCTGCGTCGTTCTGAACAGAACCATTCAATTATCGAGTAATAATCAAGTTATATAAAACAATGTGATAACTTGAGATAATACAAAATATAATTATTACTTTTATATTATTCAACTATCCGTCATATTGTGGAAGTAACCCCAGCCAGTGGTGGGGTGAGTAAAATGTCTTTCATCACGAGTCGCTCCATCCAAAGCAGGACAAGTTCGATTCGCGTAGTACCATCTTTTATCCTCTGGACACTCACAAGTAGGTCAATAGTCAACTCAAATATCTGGTGCGTTGCAACACACAACTTTCCTTAGCTCTACGGCAATTCACTTTTTACATGGCTTTTTCTACACAATCAATTCATTTACCACTCAGTTCATTAGAACTTGGTCAAACAACGCTTTACGGTAGCATGAAGCGGTAGTGCTTACAGTTCCAGAATTTATTGTGCTGCCCGTACTCATTGCAGGACCATTATTGAGCAATCGGTACACAGAAAATGAATGAGGCTGTAAACACGAATTTTTGAAGAAGGATTGTAATCACTTTTGCAGAGTTATTGGGTAATAACTGTTAGAGCTGACAGTAAGCGGAACGGCGGTAGTTGAAATTCAGGAATTTCTGGAGTGAGCCCCATGCATCTTATGAGCGTTTTTAAACACTCACTCTTTATGTATAGGATTGGACTACAATACCAATTTTTTTTAACATTCTACAAAAATTTCAGCGGAGTTTATAAGGAAAAAACTGCGCTAAAACGCTTTTGGTCGAAAATTTTGATAATTTATTGTGCTGCTCTCGTCATTTTCCCCCAAATGAGAATTTTATGGTATAGTTGCCTTATTGAGAGCTACCAATATACCAAATTTAATCAAAATCGTTGAAGCCGTTTTTGAGAAAAAAAATATTTGGTGTTTTGATCACCATGATAACTATAGTTAAATTTCGATGGATTTTGTTCATACCCTTAATTTGGCGTCCCATGGTAACTTGGGGGCGAAATATGAAGTTTGAGCTGATTTGGTACGGTGGTTTTCTCTAAAAATCGTTCACACACACACAGACCATTATCCCAAATAGTGTTTTTCGGACTCAGGGGGGTCTGAAACGTTCAAAATTTTTTTTTCAGCCGATTACATAACTTTCCTTTCTACTTCGTAGAGCAAGGAAAGTAAAAACGTACAACTTTGAAACCAAACAGTTCGGGAATTATCCTGAGGAACATTGTGATCGGCACCCTTTGTCTCTACGCCGCAGTACACATCTCTCCTTCTTACAGCAGCGCACTCTCAATCAGCTTGCAAATATAAATCCTCAGCTCCAACGCGATTGCCGCCACCCCGTGGAAGTATTTTTCATGTCTTTGCGTTAAAAGGGCTACTGAATTCGAAAAACACCAATTGACAAAAAATGACGAAAACAGCAAGTCTGTTCTCTAATCAAATCACTGTTCCTGAACCCTCAAAGAGAAGTTGTCATGGAACACCGAACCCAAACATGCCTAGGTACGTTCTCCCGATGGACAGCTGTTGCCCATGTTAAACCGCGAGGATTAGTGACCAACTGAGGAATCCCATACCATCTGGGAGGAGTTCTTAATCTGGTTTCTCACCTGATCTAACTATTTACTTGAGGCAAGTTTCAAAGGGACTTATCAACTGTGTGTGTGTGTGGTTTCTTAGCCATCACCTTCTTCGCGAACTCTGCAAAATGGTTAAAGGCTTGCTTTGTAGCGGTCAATGTCGTAGTAGCCAGTAGTCTGGCTCAACCCACTTTCTCCCATGACGTTCACAGATGTTGAGGAGGAAGTCGTACGAGTCACGTCCCTTTCACGAGGATTCCCACCTTGCTTGTCGCTCTGTAATGCTCGTTTATCGATGGCGGCAAGTTTTCATTCAGTGGAGAGCTCCGCACATTATACAAAGTTCGGCCCATAGCTTGGGAAGCTTCCTCTTCACTGTTTTCTCGTCAACCGTGCACTCAGCGGCCACGTCAACCGGTAACTGACTAGTGATCACTTGGAGTGTACACGCTGCAGGAGCGCAGCTCTCTGGGATTGGGCCAATACTCTCTTTTGATTGACTGTTAGTTTGCTACCCCAGACAACGGGGCAGTAGCCAATCACACCTAGATAGATGTCCTTGTACATAAGGATCGTGTTGGGGTAACACACCCCCAAGTAGCCTTACTAATAGCAAGCAGTGAGACAAACCTTGCAATGGTAGTGCCTTTGAGGGACTGGAGGTATTGGCTAAAGCCCTACCAAAGGAATCTTATAATTGATTTGAAATTGAGTATGTACGTCTTATGTACGTCTGTTTTAGATTTTTGAGATTTCTTAGAGCTCGAGAAAAGCTAATTTCTGAAAAGAAAAAAAAATGTGTTGGCGTCCCTTCCATGACCCGCAAGTTAAGAAATCAAGATTGTTAACTCTACAACCTTTGAGGACACAATTTGACCATGCAATGATCTATTCTGCAGGATAGTCGATTCTAATTAAACCAGTAAAAGAAAACCGAAAACATTTGAAATTCAATCCCGCGGACGGATGTTGTCGAGAAGCAAAGAGCCGAGTGCCAGGGGAACGGGTGCGGACGGTGGCATAAGGAAGAAACTCCGACCTTGAGGCTGAATGGTGATGAAGAGATTGTCTTCCTGGCGCTTTCAGATGAAACGCTGCAGATGTTGCTTCCTTCGCGCCTTCTCGCTTGGATTCGCAGCGCATTCCGTCAATGTTGTTGTGGCGGCCGGGTCATGCTAACCCCTCGCGCAACACGCTCTAGTCCGAAAGAAACCGCAACACAATTACTCTCAACTACTGCAACATCGAATCTGCATAACGCTTCAATTTGGCAGGCTCAATATGCGTTCAACGCGTATGCAACCAATAGGAGGCCGGATGGAGCCGTTTTTGAAAAAGGGACTTCCTAGGTTAGCCGAATTTCATTTTTTGTCGTAATGTGACTTACGTTTTCGTACGAGGGATGGTAACAGAAATTTTCGTGCGGTACAAAGTGTGGGCGGGTTGTTAGAAAACGGGTTTTCCAGTTTAGTCTGTGTTACTTTGACTTTGAGCCAAAAATCAGCGGCCTGGTTACAGCTGCTTCCCTGAAGTCCTCACTGAGTCAATAGGAAATCCCGTCTTAAATCATTTCAGTCTCTGACAAAGTTACACGAACCTTTTTAATGGTTACCTTTAGATAAATGCTCTCACTGTTCGTCTTATTTTTTGCCCCGAACGGTTCAAATTGTTCTGCATCTGAACATAATCCTTCCCGAGCTAAAATCCCCACATCTGAATGATGGATCGTTCATTTCTGGATCCACACAGCGCGTTGGCAGTAGCATTCAGGCTAGTTCAGAATTGCATCACTCAAGTATTCGATAACTAACGGCAAAATCCGCGAAGGACGAAAATATCTTCGTAAATCGGGAAGTCGTACGCTGGGCGAATTTCTTTCTCGTAAAAACGAGCTGAAAAAACGAAACTGCGGGGAGCCGCAATTGTTGCCAAATGCTGCCTCGTTTTCTTATTTCCATTCCCTCCATTCGGCTGGTTAGAGCGGTTTCAGAGGGTTTAGTCTCGTTGCACCTACGAGCAGCTAGCGTGAAACTGCACGCAGCGTCTAGGGCTGCACTTCCGAACAAGGTTCCAAAAGCCGCTACCATCCGATTCAAGGTTCCCCGTTAGTTTTGCAATCGGACCTCCCTCCTCCGAATGAATAGTTGACATTTCGAAAAACTACGGAGAATTTTCTCTGAGAGTCACACGTGACAGCTACTGACGAGTCATTGATTTATTCTAGCAGATCATTTGAGGTTCGTTTTGTCGGTTCGTCTAAAAACGTAAACATTCACATTCAACATTTATAGCAAATTCGAAAAACTGGTGGACTGAGGGGTGCCAGCGAACAACTTCCTTCAACTTCTTTAAGCCTCGCTTCGTCAAAAAATGTTCTAACCTCATTCGGTGACTGCATCTTGTTGCGGCAGAGTATTGAAATTGAATATTCATCAAAAACCTAGATGTTGAGCACAGGTACAAAAATATAAATGGAAAGTAAAAAGCAACTACCTGTGACAAAATTTCGAGAAAAACATCTGGTGCACCGCACTACACAACTTTCCATAGCTCTACATACCTGGTTCTCGGTTATCTTCCCAGGAGCATGCCCATGCTACCAGGCCGACCACGGGTTGTGGATAGTGGAACGGCCATGGCATTGTCCCCAGGGGCATGTCTGTGGCCAGCTGTGAATAAGGACAGCATGCTGACTGAATAAGCAGCCGCGAGCAATGGGCAAAACCCAAGAGATCGCAGAAGAGATCCTGAACAAAGGACTCATGGGCAAGCGGATCTACATTTTCTCATACAGCCAGGCCGCCTTAAAGGCCATCGCAGCCTATAGTTTTAGGTCTAAGCTGTCATGGGAATGCCTCCATGCGCTCAAGCAGCTCGGCGCCCGTAACAGGCTCTCCCTCATTTGGGTGCCGGCTCACAGGGGGCATGAGGACAATGAAAAGGCTGACCGCCTTGCGAAAAGGGGTACAGAATCCCTACCCATCGGGCCTGAACCACACGTAGGGATGACGAAAAGTCACCTGAACCGTCTGGTTGCTCGATGGGAGATACAGGAAAATGGCGCCCATTGGCATCGCCAGTCACGACTACGACAGGCAAAAAGGCTTGTCACGCCTTCCTGTGAAAGGGTGAAGGCGATGCTGACACTCTCTAGACAAGATCTGAGAGTGCTGATAAGCTTCCTCACTGGGCACTGCCCACTCAGATATCACCTCAACAAGATGGGCATCTTAGAGGCGGTGGAATGGAGACTCTGCGGTGAGGAGGACGAGACAGCAGATCATATCCTGTGTGAGTGCCCTGCCTTGGCAGCAAAACGCTTTGAATACTTCGGTCAGGGGACCACTGAACCCCAAACTGTAGCGGACTCAGCGGTGAAGGACATACTCAGCTTCCTACGGGGGGTGGGTATGTACGACGCCTTCTACTAAGAAAGGGCCGTCACAATAGGCCCATATGCTTTTTTAAAGACAATAATCGCATTTCCAGAGTTAAAAAGTATCTAAACTAAAACTTAGTTCCACAGGTAAAAACTTTTAGATATGACCGGTGAAACGCTAGTGTGCGAAATTTCTGGAGTAGCCTCATGAGTGTTATCAAACTATCATCGTATAGGCAACTTCAAGTTTTCTAAACACCCTAGAAACATGTGAACTGAGCTTACAAGGAAACATAGCTCTACGTCAATTTACTTTGTACATGGCTTTTTCTACTTACTCAATACATTTATCACTCAGTTCACTGGAACTTGGTCAAACAACACTTCACAGCAGCAGGAAGCGGTAGTGCTTACAGTTCAGGAATTTATTGTGCTGCTCGTACTCATTCCCAGAACATTATTGAGCAATTGGTACACAGATAATTAATGGGGCTGTAAAAAAATAATTTTTTGAAGAAGGATAGTAACTACTTTTGGAGAGTTATAGGGTAAAAACTTTTAGAACTGATATTAAGCGAAACGGCGGTAGTTGAAACTCAGGAATTTCTGGAGTGAGCCCTATGTATCTCATGAGCGTTTTTAAACACTCACCCTTTAGGTATTGATTGAACTATAATACCAATTTTTTTTCAACATTCTACAAAAATTCCAGCGGAGTTTAGAAGGAAAAAACTGCGCTAAAAACGCTTTTGTTAGAAAATTTTGATAATTTATTGTGCTGCTCTCGTCATTTTTCCACCAATGGAAATTCTATGGTATAATTTTCTTATTAAGAACTATCAATATAAAAAATTTAATCAAAATCGTTAGAGCCGTTTTTGAGAAAAAAAATATTTGGTGTTTTGATCACTATGATAACTATAGTTAAATTTCGGTGGGCTTTGTTCATACCGTTATTTTGGCGTCCCATGGTAACGTGCGGGCGAGATATGAAGTTTGAACTGATTTTGTACGATGGTTCTTTCTAAAAATCGTTCACAGACACACACACAGACCATTTTCCCAAATAGTGTTTTTCGGACTCAGTAGGGTCTGAAACGTGAAGATCTGAGGAAAACTCAAAATTTTTTTTTCAGCCGATTACATAACTTTACTTTCTACTTCGTAGAGCCAAGGTAAGTAAAAAACTACGCTAATAGCGATTTCGTCTGCAATTTTGGTAATTTGTTGTGCTTCTCTCATCATTTTTCCCCAAACAGAAATTCCATGAAGTAATTGTCATATCATGAGCTATTAATGTAAAAAATTTAATCAAAATCCGCTAAAGCCGATTTTGAGAAAAGAAAAATTTGGTGTTTCGATCACTATGATAACTGTAGTTAAATTTCGGTGGATTTTGTTCAAACCCTCATTTTGGCGTCCCATGATAACTTTCGGGCTAGATATGAAGTTGGAGCTGATTTTGTAGGGCCGTTTTCTCTAAAAATCGTTCACTGACACACATACAAAGATCAGAAGAAAACTCAAAAAATGTTGTTCAGCCGATTAAATGACTTTCCTTTCTACGTTGTTGAGCCAAAGAAAGTAAAAATTTAATCAAAATCGTTTTATTCGTTTTTGAGGAAAAAATATTTAGTGTTTTGATCACTATGATAACTGCAGTTGGTATTGGATGGATTTTTCTCAAAATAAGGATTTTGGGCGTTCGATGGTAATATGCGGGCTAGAAATTAGGTTTGAGCTGATTCGGTTTAGCCGTTTTTGCTCAACTACGTTTTCCCAAATTGTGTTTTTCAAAATCAGCAGGGTCTGAAAAGAACTCAAAATATTTGTTTTTCAGCCGATTAGATAACTGCTCTTAGCAAATCGTATAGCCAAGGAAAGAAAAAAGGGAAACAATAAATCAGTACATTTAACAAAGATTTTCACTATTAGCGAAGCGCGACTCTCAAAGATGTGTACGTTCAGGTATGGCGTTGGTACACTGGTGAAAGGTAGAAGTATCTTTCAGAAAACAGCGATCAGCCTGGAATGCTGAATTCGTGTCCCAAGTAGGAGCTGGATATGGCGTTTGCAGATGTCACACACACATTAAAACGAAACGCTTAACGCAACTAAACAGAATAAAATATTTAAGATTCGTACACGGAGTGAATGATTCATGTATGATCGCCTCTGTAAAGAAGAAATCAAAAACGCGCGAATGTTCGAGTGAGAACCTAATAATCGGCGCTTCTCCGTTCGAATCCGGATGTCAACTAACCGAACGATAAGTGGTGCTAAGCGGTAGCCCGCTGGGCGCTTGATGAAACATGAACGACGGCGTTCGCGTCATCGGAAGCTCGGTTGAACTTTACACCCCCCCCCCCCCTTTCGTTCGAAAAAGTACTAGTACTACATTTTGTTTGGATTTTTTGTGTTCGTCTCCGGAAAGTAATGATGAAGCTTCGATACGTATAAGTGATTTGACTCAGTTTTCCGGAAACCCGAATTGATCTTACAGACAGAGTTTGATAGTTTTCCTGAGATTTCAAACGGGCCAGTTCCAATTTCGTCAAGTTCATTGCTATTCGAACTATTGCCATTAGTTACATAAACCATGCCCCCTACCTCGAAAGTGGGTGGTTTCCTTTTTACTTTCCTTGGCCCTACGAAGAAGAAAGGAAAGTTATGTAATCGGCTGAAAAAAAAATTTTGAGTTCTCTTCAGATCTTTACGTTTTAGACCCCCCTGAGTTCGAAAAACACTATTTGGGAAAATGGTCTGTGTGTGTGTGAACGATTTTTAGAGAGAACCATCGTACCAAATCCACTCAAACATGATATCTCGCCCGCAAATTACCATGGGACGACAAAATAAGGGTTTGAACAAAATCCGCCGAAAGTTAACTATAGTTATCATAGTGATCAAAACACCAAATATTTTTTTTCTCAAAAATGGCTCTAACGATTTTGATTAAATTTTTTATATTGGTAGCTCTTAATAAGATAATTATATCATAAAATTCCCATTTGTGGGAAAATGACGAGAGCATCACAATAAATTATCAAAATTTTCGACGAAATTGATTTTAGCGCGGTTTCTAGAGAAAACAACCGTACCAAATCAGCTGAAACTTGATGTCTAGCCTACAGGTTACCGTGGGACGCAAAAATAAGGGTATGGGCAAAATCCACCGCAAGTTAACTATAGTGATCAAAACACCAAATTTTTACTTTCCTTTCTCTACAAAGTAGAAAGGAAAGTTATGTAATCGGCTGAAAAAAAAATTTTGAGTTCTCTTCAGATCTTTACGTTTCAGACCCGCCTGAGTCCGAAAAACACTATTTGGGAAAATGGTCTGCGTGTATGTGTGTCTGTGAACGAATTTTAGAGAAAACCACCGTACCAAATCAGCTGAAACTTGATGTCTAGCCTACAGGTTACCATGGGACACAATAATGAGGGTATGGGCCAAATCCACCGAAAGTTAACTATAGTTATCATAGTGATCAAAACACCAAATTTTGTTTCTCAAAAATGGCTCTGACGATTTTGATTAAATTTTTTATATTGATAGCTCTCTATGAGGCAATGATACCATAAAATTCCCATTTGTGGGAAAATGACGAGAGCAGCCCAATAAATTATCAAAATTTTCGACCAAAAGCGTTTTTAGCGCAGCTTTTTCCTTATAAAGTCCGCTGGAATGTTAGTAGAATGCTAAACAAAATTGGTATTGTAGTCCAATCCAATACCTAAATGGTGGGTGTTTGAAAACGCTCATGATATACATGGGGGTCACTCCAGAAATTCCTGAATTTCAACTACGCCCGTTTCGCTTACTACCAGTTGTAACAGTTATTACACTATCCACTTCAAAAAATTCGTGTTCACAGCCTCATTATTTATCTGTGTACCGGTTGCTCAATATGGGTCCTGCGATGAGTACGAGCAGCACAATAAAATCTGGAACTGTAAGCGCTACCGCTTCCTGCTGCCGTAATGCGTTATTTGACCAAGTTCAAACTAACTGAGTGATAAATGAATTGATTAAATCGAATCGGCCACGTACAAAGTGAATTGACGTAGAGCTAAGGAAAGTTGTGTGTTGCAACGCACCAGATATTTTTTTATCAAACCTCTTTTTATTAAGGGCACATATTTGTTGAGAGTTCTCTAAAGTCCTTTTCCTGTCCTCTTCCAAATTTCCTTGAACCTTACCAGTGTCGGGAACAATATGCACATATATATTATTTAATAAGTAATTAGGGCTGAATTTAGTGGAGGTATGAATGGTGTTGTTATACTCTTCTAAACCTTGATCTGGTATTATTGACCACGGTCCCCTCGAGTTTGACGCTTCGTTTATTCTGCATCGAATGCGACTAACCAAGGTGTGGTTTAGACGTGCAATCGACAGCTGTAAAAACGAACTGCATATTTTGTCGTTCAAAACAAAACTTGAATTCGTTAGAGTTAATCCCACTATACTGATCTCCCAATAAAGTGCCTACTTTTACAAATATAAATCGTTTGGTTGACTGAACACATCTGGCATGACAGGAGCAACGTAAATCCTATAAAGTTTAATTCTGTACTTGGATAAGAGAGTGCACGATGCTAATAGGTTAATAAAGGTTTACAAATGTAACATCTAGCGAAACAACAATATGTGGAAGGGAGACAGAGAGAGATTGATGAGGATGAGGAAGTCAAAGTGTGACATATTCTACCAGCTCATCCTAAACCCAAACTGCAATAAAAAAGTCCCTGTCAACTATTTCCCTTCGTAATGAACATGTTTTCCGGATAAATTAGGTTTACTTTCAATACGGCTGGTCGTGTTTCCCACAACTCGCCATTTCTTTCCAGTTCACAATTCATTTTCGTGGCTTCATACGTCATAAGATAAAAATGGCTATCGCGTTCGAAACTTAGTTAAGTATAAAACATTCGCTTCCCGATCTACCTCCACCCGAGGCAATGAAACCGCATGAAGTGAGCGTTCTTCTGCAGCAGAAAATCGTCAGGAACGCGACGTGCAAGTGATGTCGGATATATAAGTTTTCGAGCAATGATTGTACACGCTTTTCGTATTACGTCACACGTTTTCTGTTATGTAATACAATCAGTGTGGTTTCTAGCTCTGAACTAAATTTACGGCGCACGTCCGTTTTGAGAGATTTCAATCGAACATGATGGCCATAACACGAACCATGTCAGAAGAAGCTTCAGCCGCGGATTTGAGTCGATTGCGAATCGTGAGACCAGACATGAAGTTCGCGCAGCGCAGAGTTGCGCCTTCTGCATGGGAAACAACTACTTTTTTCCTATTAGTCGATTGTGGAGGGCTCAATTTTTCAATCAGATACAGGAGCCTAGTTACCAAGGTAATCTTCCACTTAGCTAGATTTCCGGCATTGTTATGGACAGGACAGCGGTGGTGAGCTCGAGCCGCAGGCCTATCCCCCCCCCCCTCCTTCCCACCATCACTGAGTCGCGCTCAACAAAGCTGTACGCCATGTCCTTCCCATAACTCAACCACTTGAACCTATTTAGGTTGCGTCAATATCCTCTGCCGCACATCCGGTAGTTTCTGCCAATAAAATTTCGCCTAACCAAACGAATTACAATGACTTGAGTGCACTTCTACATGATTGAAAGAAATAACGTAATAATGGACTCCTCCCCTTCTCCACTTTCTCATCATCATCTTCATCCTTCACCGTACAACCCCTCAACCGCCCTCCACATTAGTTGCGACGTGAGAAAGTTAGTTGGAATTGAAGAACAACGCGTAATGGAAGTGTTGAACTGAGCGTGAAACTCGAAAAGGTGCGAAGCAACACTTTGCTAAGTTGTCCCTCGAGGTTATGTGGGTTGCTTTCACGATATAGTACGGAATTAAGAGTTGCTATTGATTTCTTTAACAGATCCGATTCCCTGAAATGAATTTCGTCCGAACGACCAAGAATCATCTGACTGGGAGGGTAACCACTAGTCAAGGTATTTCTGTAATGAAGTAGGTGAATGTGGAGAGTTAAACATGATTTGTTACACACACTTAACGTATTTATTTTCCTTGGCTGTACTTAGTAGAAAGGAAAGTTATATTATCGGCTGAAAAAGAAATGAAGAAAACTCAATTTTTTTTCAGCCGATTACATAACTTTCCTTTCTACTTTGTAGAGCCAAGGAAAATTAAAACATGTTGAGTTCAATTCAAATCTGTACGTTTCAAGGGCTTCTGAGTCCGACTAACACTATTTTGTTGAAATGACGGAAAGATGGCTCTACTCAATCGACTCAACTTTGATATTCAGACTGATGGTCTGAATAATATGAGTAAAATTTGCACACAACTATCTATAGTTATAATAGAGTTGAAAACATCAACTTTTTACTTACCTTGGCTCTACAAAGTAGAAAGGAAAGTTATGTAATCGCCTGAAAAAAAAGTTGAGTTTACTTCAGATCTTTACTGAGTCCGAAAAACACTATTTGGGAGAATGGTCTGAGTGTGTGTCTGTGAGCCATTTTTAGAGAACACGACCCTACCAAATCCGCTCAACTTTGATGTCTAGCCGGCAGGTTACCATGAGACGCCAAAATAAGGGTATGAACGAAATCCTTCGAAAGCTATAATTATCATGGTGATCGAAACACCAAATTTTTTTTTTCTCCAAAACGGCTTCAACGATTTTGCTTACATTTTTTGTATTGATAGCTCGTAATAAGACAATTATATCATAGAATTCCCAATCGTGGGAAAATGACGAGAGCAGCACAATAAATTGCCAAAATTGTCGACGAAATCGCTTTTAGCGCAGTTTTTTTTCTTATAAATTCTGCTGGTTTAGTAGTCCATTCCAATACCTATAGGGTGAGGGTTTAAAAACGCTCATAAGATATAAGGGAGTCACTCCAGAAATTCCTGAATTGCAACAACCGCCGTTTCGCTTACTACCAGTTCTAAAAGTTTTTCCCAATAACTCTGCAAAAGTGATTACTATCCATCTTCAAAAAATTATTGTTTACAGCCTCATTAATTGTCTGTGTACCAATTGCTCAATAATGTTCTGGGAATGAGTACGAGCAGCACAATAAATTCCTGAACTGTAAGCGCTGCCGCTTCATGCTGCTGTAAAGTGTTGTTTGGCCAAGTTCAAATGAACTGAGTGATAAATGAATTGATTAAATAGAATTAGCCATGTACAAAGTGAATTGTTGTAGAGCTAAGGAAAGTTGTGTGTTGCAACGCACCAGATATTTGTTTATTATTCGTTCTCGATAATACTCCTTGTTTTCGGTCAGGGAAATGTTTGGAATCTAATTGTACGGTAATCCGATGGTTGTTATCGACAAATCAGGTGCGCCATTTTACTTAGCTCCACGTACAATCCACGATCCTCTTCATTGAACACGCGCCCGTTTCAACTTTATGTTGTAGAACTCGACATTCGGCGCTCAACAATCCGGACTATATTCGGCTGTTGCTACTTATCGCTCGACATTCACCAAAATACTGAAGCATACGAAATTGGTGGTAATAGGGACGTAAATCGCATTAGTAGTTAGAGTTTGACAACTGCGAAAAAGTTGGAAGAAAACTACGACGTTGTGTTCCGGAATTTCTGTAGTTGCTCCTTTTTACTTTCCGCTACCCGAAGGGAAGGAAAGTGTAGTAATCGGGTCAAAAAAATATCTGGTGCGTAGCAACACACAACTTTCCGCCACCCCTTTAAGTTTGAACACCACCTACATACATAGGAGGGTGCTATATATTCGTTCAACGCATTTTTACAGGAACATTTATGGAGATAAAATGTAGGGACTAGTTAGCTGAGAGTACTCCGAAAGTTTGATCGAAATCGTTAGAGCCGTTTTATAGAAAATCGGAATACCGATAAATTAATATTCGTCAAATCTCCTTTTCTGAGTTAACTTGGCTTATATCTCCGTTCAACATATATATACAGAAATAATTATACAACGAAATGTTCGTATGGGTGACTTTAAGACACTCCATTAGGATTTATCACATCTGGTGAAGAAGTTACCCTGGAATTTACGGAAATGTTCGAAAAAACGTTATTTGCGACACATTTTGATTTTTATCTCTGTTCAATGGACTGTCAGAGGAACATTTATTGATAACAATATGTAGATATTAACTATTCGAAAACATCTCTAAAGTTAGGTCATAATCGTTGAAGCTGTTTTGCCAAAAAGCGTAAAAAACCTATTTTTGCTTCATGGGCTTATATCTCTGTTCACCGTATTTTCATGGAGATATGTATGGAGAACAAAAGTTTGGTATTAATTAGTAGAAGATAATTTCGAAGTTTAATAAAAATCATTAGAGCCGTTTTCCAGAAAAATGCGAAAACCCTAGTTTTTGGTACATTTTCGTCCCTCCACCCCCCTTCCCACCGGCCGAAATCGTCCATAACCTCATTTTGGTGTCTGCAAAAAATAACAAACAAAACAAAAAAAGAACTAGCTCAATCGGATCAGCCGTTCTCCCGCAAATCGAACTACAGACACACAGATATAGGCCCATGAAGCAAAAATAGGTTTTTTACGCTTTTTGGCCAAACGGCTTCAGCGATTTTTACCAAACTCTCAGGATGTTTTTGAATAGTTAATACCTACATATTCTTCTCAATAAATGTTCCTCTGAAAGTCCATTGAGCAGAGATAAAAATGAAAATGGGTCGAAAATAACGTTTTTTCGAACATTTCCGTAAATTCCAGGGTAACTGTAATCATTCGTTCAGAGTGTCTTCTAGTCACCCATACCCACATTTCGTCCCCCATAATTATTTCTGTATATACATGTTGAACGGATATATAAGCCAAGTTAACTGAGAAAAGGAATATTAATTTATCGGTGTTCCAATTTTCTTAACAACGGCTCAAACGATTTTGATCAAACTTACGGAGTACTAACTAACTATTCCGTACATTTAGTTCTCCATAAATGTTTCGGTAGAAATGCGTTGAACGAAGATATAGCACCCGCATATGTAGCTGGTGTTCGAACTTACGGGGGTGGCGGAAAGTTGTGTGTTGCTACGCACCAGATATTTTTTATTAGTTACATTATTAAAAAGCCATCGTAGGTCGCTAATTGGATTTTTTTTGAGAGCATAAATGTCGTATGCGCGAGACTTAGAGAAAACAAGCTGCAGTAAAATTGATTTTCGTCGAAAATTTGTTATTATTGTTGGGCTGCTCACGAGTCAAAATGTTATAATAGTCTTGTATAATTTTGATCCGTAGGCACAAAAAATTTAATCAATATTACTCGCAGCCGCTTTCGAGAAAAAAATTATTTTGGGTTCTGATCACTATGATAACTATGCAATAATATACTACAAAGGGCTAAGGAATGTAACACGATATAAACGTGAAGAACGAAATTTCATGAGAGGGAGGATTTTGACATGGAAGTGAGAAGTCTCGAGAACATGGTCCGTCGTCGGCACATCGGAGGGACTGCTATAGTTTTCGTGGGAGGAGGACTGCAAAGTGATGGCATACGCGGATGAATTGGTTATAATTATGAGAGGAAAATTCGTGAATGTGATTGGCGAGTGGATGTACACGGTACAAATATAGTACAATGAGCAGAGGTTGTATTTCATCCAGACAAAACCAGCCTGGTCCCATTCATCAGGGAACGCAATTTTACAATGCGAGAGCTCCGGCTCTTAAGGAATGTGGTGACGATCCGACAGGAGGAAAAATACTTAGGAGTCTTCTTAGATAGCAAGCTCACTGCGGCCAGGCACGGGAGAAGAACAATAAAGGGCTAATTAACTTTATTAACGACTGAAACCTGGGTTGTGCAAAACGCTTTTCGAATTTATCGAATTATATCCGTTAAGCGTTTGTGATTCGTTGAGAATAGATGTGACAAATACGGCGTGTTTGAGGGCTGCGGAGCGGCACGTCTGTCGTTATGGGCGTTTCCGCTAACCCGCGTTTATCTTCAACAATGATGACACAAGAAACGACAATCATTTAACCATTTCGTCTCAGAAGGTCGCAGGGGAATATATTCGAGGGAGGGTTTTAAATAGAAGCCGTCGGTGAAACTGAGGCCCTGGGATCCATAATGTTAGTGATACAAGGGAGGGGTTGTGTGGTTTTTGTTGATCCATATGCGAGCTCACCCACATGTACCTGCTTCGTGTGAAACTTGCCTGCCCCAAATACCCGAGCGGAAATCTGTTGCCTTACATCACCCGAGGAGGGTCCCTGGTTAACGTTTTCCTTTAGACGTTCCTTTCCCAGGTGTACTTGACGAAGCCAGGTAACGCTATTACCGAGCCCTCCATTTTTTTGCTCTCTAAATCCCAACTCCCACTAACGGTTTTCAACAAAATGCCGTGTTCGTATTGCGATTCGCGCTTTCGCCCATCGAAGTTTCAAATTACATACCTAATGGAGGGTTCGAGTTAAAACTATCAAACCCCACCAACACAAGCATTTTACTTCGCTAGTTTCACCGTAGAATGTACATCGTCAGCCAAAACTGGGAATACGCGTGGAAATCTGTAAACCTTTACGCTAGTACGTCTAGCTGAAATAAAGTACAAGTTGTCAAATTCCAGAACAAAAGATGAATTGCTCTTGACGGAGAGATTGTGACGCTGGCAAAAGAGGTCCTCACATATTTTCTTCCAACTCGAAAACTTCACCATATAAGGCAACACAAATTCCTCGTCACTTCTGCATTATGTCTTCCTCCTCCGGCCGTTTAGGCTTTATTACTCCGGTTTATGGGGTTCGGCATCAAGATCACAAGTCAACAGGATTCATACCGTGAAAGAAACATTAAAATCGTGCCGCCCAAAAATTCGTACTGCTCTCACCCGATTAAACCGCAAGAGTTATGCTAAACGAAGGATCGCAACTTTGCCACGGATGAAGACTCAACCGCAAGCACCACGCGGACCTTCGAAGGTAGTGACGCGGTGATACGTGCCAAGTTATCGATCAGTATATCCGAGGGTGAAGTGGTGACAAGGGCAAAACTCCATGCCCTAACTGAAATCGTTCGGAATAACCTGGCCTGACTGATATTCTCTGGCATATTGACATATATCAGTAGATTCAAAATCTCCCTGGCTACCTGTTGTTGTTATAATTTCCATGGGCGCAAGAGCCAAGTGAACTAACACAACAAGGCCTAACCAACAGTTGTCACGTGTTGATTGCTCTCTTAAGGCCAATTATCGGATTGTAGGCGAGTACGCGTTCGAGTTACCTATTCTTTCATTCACATTTCGCCCACTATGAAGTGGGAACTCTGACAGATTCTGATCACATTTTTGCTTGGCAAAGATCAAAGGGATTCCAGCGAAATGCCACGGTTTGTACAACGACTTGCGCCATAAAGAGGACTGGAGACGAGGAAAAAACGCTACAAGTTATTACACCGGTTTATTATACTCTTGCACGAATCGACGCAGTCTCACACCTTCAAGCCCCATCCCATTCGATTCAGCATCGAAAAATACTAGTAGAAGATATGAAATATGACCTGATTACAACGAAAATGGCCATTTTCTAGGCGACGTTAGGCAATTGGTGAACATTAAGTAAACGATTTATACCTTCGGTGTCGCACAAGTTATAACTGAAGTGAAGACGCAACTAGATGATTCGAAGAGACAATCGAGTGGCCGCAGTTATAATTATGTCGTTCAAAAGTGACGGAAAAAGTGAAATGACGGAAAAATTCGTCACGAGCAAACAAAAATAAAAATGATCTATAATATAACTGAGTAATGAAAATCTAATCAACGGAAGAGAACGGAAGTTCGAGAAAATGATTAGTGAAAGGCGACCGCAGCCGTGGAAAGAGCCTTACACTACACTCAACGATTTGTTCAACGTTTAGAATTTAGTGGGTTGTCCCCCACTTTGCTATTGAGGTAATTTATGAGACTGCCAACACGATTTTATAAGAGACGTTCGTGGTTGAAGTTCTAGAATTATAAGGAGAACAATGCGAGAGAAATGTCCTCAACCCGACGAGCATTCAGCGATTTTTATCACTCCAGCAACAGATGAAAACTGTTTTTCATTCAGTTCATATCAACTTGATAGACCTAGCGCAACGGTTTGCACATCTTATCGCACCGCATCTTGTTTACTGCTGAGGAATTGTAGGGTAAAATATCAGGTGCGCCGCATCACAGAACTTTCCAAAGCTCTACGTCAATTCACTTGTGTTCATGGCTTTTTATACTGACTCAATTTATTTTTCACCTAAATTCATTCGAATTTAGTAAAACTTCAATTCACCGCAGCAGCTCCGACAGTTCCGGAATTTATCGTGCTGCTCGTCCTCATGTCCTGACCGTTACTGAGCGATTGACACAGAGAAACAATGAGGTTGTAAACATGATTTTTGTAACAGGGTAAAAACTTTAGAAATGGTAGCAAGCGAAAAGGCGGGGGTTGAAATTCCGGAATTTCTGGTGTAGCGCCTATGCAATTGATGAGCGTTTAAAAACTCATCGTATATAAGGAAAAAACAACGCTAAAATGCTAGGTAATTTATTTTCTGCTCTCGTAATTTTCCCACAAATGGAAATTGCTTAGTATTTTCATCACATGAGGTGTCCACATACAAAATGTGTGTCATTTTTGAGAAAATAAATATTGGGTGTTTTCAGATCACCATGATAAATATAGTAGTTTTGAGCGTTTTGGCTCACATCTTTATTTTGGCGCCCCGTGGTGGCCTGTCGGCTGGATATAAAGTGTGAGCTGGTTTGGACCAGCCATTTTGTCTCAATCGCGTTCACAGACACACACACGTTTTTTAAGAAGCTCATTGTAAATGGGACGGTGGTACCCAAAAAAGGAGAAATTAAATAAATAATAAGTAAGAAAATGGGGAGGGCGCCCAGACCACCCTACGCCGGCTCTAGGGATAGAAGTATTGGGACGGGGAAGGAAAGAAGGATGACAGGATGTTCCACAATAGAACGACCACGAGATAAGGTACGATCCGAGCAACAGACGGGTGGTGATACCGCGGAGAACGCCTGCTGACACACCCAGCCAACGCATCTCCTCAGCACTTTTCTTGCACCACATACTACGCCAGGACACGGTCAATGCTGCAACCCTGATGTTACCTGCCTCCACTCCACGAGCTTCTGACACCCCCATATGAAGATCCGTCCTGTCGTATGTGCGCAAGTTAGCGCAATATGGCACCCAAGTGAGCGCAAGATCCCGGCTGCTAGACATCCAGGATCACTGCAGACTGATCGGGACGGGACCAATGGCAACGATGTCAGGCCTCAATCCATCTCCAGGGAGAACCTGGTAGTGCCAATCTCTCTCCACTTTCCGGTCAGATGACAATGCACCAGCAACCTGCTTGCAGACTGCGTCATGACGCTTGACATGAATACGGGGACACACCTGCACCACATGATTCACCGACTCAAACAAGTTACCACAGGCACTTCAGCGAGCACTCACAACATTAGAACCCAGGCCTCTTGTACACCTCATCACTGTAAGCAGTGACGCGACACAAATGACGTGAAAGTGCCAGTAATCCTTCCCATGAATGCCCTCTGAAGCTCACTCCACCCACGCAGAAGAGTAGGGGGAGTCAGGACACAGTTCCCGTTTGTCATGTCACACCACCGCAGCTGATCCTGGACAAATCCAAGACCAGCCACAGCGCGTGGAACATACCAGTCAGATTCCTGCATAGCAAGCAGGCGCTTACAGCGCAAGAACGGAATAGTAGTAGAGAGAGAAGGAACACCAAGTCTCCCAGATCGAACCGGAGCGTAAATGTACGCACATGGGACGCTATGCACGAACAGCAGAGCGCACCATTCTATCAACCTTCAGACGGCCACCTCCCAAAAACCAACCCGTAGGTCAGCTTTGGGAGCAAATGCGTCCGAAGGACTTCTTCTGTGTGGAGCCTAGGCAACTTTCCAAAGATAATCACCAAGGTCCACACGGCTTCTGGCTAACACACACACACACAGCCTATTTTCCCAAATTGTGTTTTTCGGAATCAGCAGGGTCTGAAACGTAAAGATCTGAAGAGAAGTCAAATGTTTTTCTCAGCCGATTACATAACTGTCCTTTCCACTTCTTAGAACCAAGGAAAGTAACAATGTGAGAAATGGAAGTAAGTGAATCGGCGGTGGTTCGAACCCTGGAGTTGCTCTTAACTATCTTCTGAACACTACTAAGCCCTCATCGTATAGGTAATTCAACGAACTACTACCCTGATTCTTCCGAAAATGCTAGCGCAAGATGAGCGGGATTTATAAGGAAAACAGTGCACTGAAGTTTTTTTTCTTAAAAAGGTTTGATAATTTATTATGCTGCTTTCATCACTTTTCCGCAGATGACATTAAGGCACTGCTCGTTTTGTTTGGGACCGTTCATAAAAATAAGTGGTTTTTTAGTAAAAAAAGTTTGGTGGTTTGATAAATATGATAAATATAGTTAGTTTGGAATCGATTTGGCTCATGCTCTCATTTTGGCGATTTGGTTCAGCCGTCTTTCCTCAATTGTGTCACAGACCATTTTCTCAAATGTTGTTTTCTGACTCAGTAGCCTTTAAAATGTAAAGGTTTGAAGGAAGCTCAGCAATATTTCATCAGTAGACATAAATTTCCTTACTACTCCGTAGCGCTAAAGAAAGTAAGAACGTTTTTGTTGAGGCACAACCAATAGATTGTTTTAAAATTGCCTCTACCAGTCTGGGCATTGACTACTAACGCATACAGACGGACAGATATTCAAAAATCCGAGTGGTTCAGAAAAGTGCAATCCCAAAATGCACGGGAGGAAATTCTGGAACAGGTGCCCCAAGAGCGTTTTATCCTCTCAATATGCAGACACAACTTGTTATGCCTCCGGTGTTATCGTTATTCGACGTTTACGTGAACCGCATTAGGCGGTGTAGTCACATGCTACAAACCCGAGCGAAGGCCCATAATATTATGAATCCCTTCTTTTACAACGCCTCTTGAGGGAACGAAAAGTCCGACATCATTTTCGTCGATACGTAATCGTGCTGGGAACCTGTACGTCCTGCAGGAACAATGGCTGACTATCCACAGAGTTGGGTAACAGGGCAGTCGAGCAACTAGTCCCCGGGATAGGTGGATGGATTGGAAGAGAAGTCGTTCATGGAATTATATAACGACAGCCTTAACCGATTCCCGACCTCCACAGCGGCGATCAGCACTGCCGCTCCTAACCTACAAACCCCTCACTTCCTACTAAGCCAGCCCACTCCGCCGCCACTCGTAACCTGCTCCACTTCGCACCATCCCTCCTTTCACATCATCCGCCGATAACTTAATCCCATATTTTTCCCATCGCCTTTCAATTATATCACGACGACGTCTTAACACATTAAAGTATTCTTCAGTCCGCTCACATCACATTTCACTCTGGAGCAATCCCCAGGCCTCTCACAGGAAAAGGCGTCTGATTGATTGAGTTACGAGGACGAGGACAGTGAGCAGAGCGTCACGTTGCCCTGAGAGCCGTCGATGTTATCAAAACCCGCTCCCTGATAAAAATGCGCTTGGAAATATCAAGACATGGTAGGACAAACCGCGTTGCCCGTGGAGCCGTCACATCACACATCTTTGACAACCTCCACGGTTCACTTGTTATGAAAGAACTTAAAACGTTTTGAGACCTTGCACGGCACTGGACTAGCTCCAACAAATAGCAGTGATTACAAACGTTTATTGAAATTGTTGTTGATGAAATGTTCACACGTGAGTTCTGTTGGCTCTTTTACAAAATCATCATATATACTGAATCTTTTATAATGCCTTCAAAAAATGTCTAAAGTAAATATGAACGTGAAGTTGGGCAGCGGCACTACCAAACGAACCCTAGAATTTGTGAATAAATGTTTTATATATAATTTTTAAATCGTTAGGGGAAACAAAAACACGAAATGCTTTTATGTGTAAGTTCTATTTCGTATTTCAATCTGCTCTAACGATTTAGAAATTGTACAGTTAGCACCGAACCGACTAAAGAAAAGAGCTACAAATATATAAATTCTTGATATAATTAATTATTAAGATTTACGAACTGCGTTTTCGTTTTTACTTTCCTTTGCTCTACAAAGTAGAAAGAAAAGTTATGTAATCGGCTGAAAAAAAAAATTTTGAGTTCTCTTCAGATCTTTACGTTTCAGACCCCCCTGAGTACGAAAAACACGATTTGGGAAAATGGTCTGTGTGTCTGTGAACGATTTTTAGAGAAAACCACCGTACGTACCAAATCAGCTGAAACTTGATATCTAGCCTACAGGTTACCATGGGACGCCAAAATAAGGGTATGCGCAAAATCCACCGAAAGTTAACTATAGTTATCATAGTGATCAAAACACCAAATATTATTTTTCTCAAAAACGGCTCCAACGATTTTGATTAAATTTTTTATATTGATAGCTCTCAATAAGGCAATGATACCATGAAATTCCCATTTGTGGGAAAATGACGAGAGCAGCACAATAAATTATCAAAATTTTCGACGAAAAGCGTTTTTTAGCACAGTGTTTTCCTTATATAGTCCGCTGGAATGTTAATGGAATGCTAAAAAAATTGGTATTGTAGTCCAATCCAATACCTAAAGGGTATCCTTCCTGCTGCCGTAAAGCGTTATTTGACCAAGTTCAAATTAACTGAGTGATTAATGAATTGATTAAATCGAATTGGCCACGTACAAAGTGAATTGACGTAGAGCTAAGGAAAGTTGTGTGTTGCAACGCACCAGATATTTCCTTATAAACTCCGCTGGAATTTTTGTTGTAATGTTAAAAAAAATAGGTATTGTAGTCCAATTCAATACCTAAAGAGCGACTGTTTAAAAACGCTCATGAGATACATGGGGGCTCACTCCAGAAATTCCTGAATTTCAACGACTGCCGTTTCGCTTACTACCAGTTCTAAAAGTTTTTACCCAATAACTCTGCAAAAGTAATTACTATCCTTCTTCAAAAAATTCTTGTTTACAGCCTCATTAATTATCTGTGTATCAGTGTCTGTGTGTCTGTGAACGATTTTTAGAGAAAACCACCGTACCAAATCAGCTCAAACTTGATATCTAGCCCGCAGGTCACCATCGGACGCCAAAATAAGGGTTTGAACAAAATCCACCGAAAGTTAACTATAGTTATCATAGTGATCAAAACACCAAATATTTTTTTCTCAAAAACGGCTCGAATGATTTTGATTACATTTTTTATATTGATAGCTCTCAATAAGACAATTATACCATAAAATTCTCATTCGTGGGAAAATGACAAGAGCAGCACAATAAGTTATCAAAATTTTCGACGAAAAGCGTTTTTAGCGCAGTTTTTTCCTTATAGACTCCGCTAAAATGTTACTAGAATGTTAAAAAAATTGGTGATGTTGTCCAATCCAATACCTATAGGGTGAGTGCTTAAAAACGCTCATGAGATACATGGGGCTCACTACAGAAATTCCCGAATTTCAACTACCGCCGTTTCTCTTACTACCAGTTCTAAAAGTGTTTACCCAATAACTCTGCAAAAGTAATCATTATCCTTCTTCAAAAAATTAATGCTTACAGCCTCATTAATTATCTGTGTAACAATTGCTCAGTAATGGTTCTTGAATGAGTACGAGCAGCACAATAAATTCCGGAACTGTAAGCGCTACCGCTTTTTGCTGCCGTGAAGTGTTGTTTGACCAATTTCAAATGAATTGATTAAGTAGACAAAGCTGTGTAGAAAGTGGATTGACGTAGAGCTAAGGAAAATTGTGTGTTGCAACGCACCAGATATTTGTAACATACATCCGTATAATCTTAATGCTTTACATACATGTATATCCACGATTATTGTTGTTGTTCTCAAGGATTGGACGAGCTATACGCCCAAAGAAACTTCCCAACGTGTGATGTGTGGACTGTATTTGTACAAAGCAAACAAATGATGGCACTACAAACCCGTGTCATGATGGATCGGGCTTGGGTGGTGACTCATGCAGCACTTGCTCGACTAACGGAAGTGAACTTTGCCGGAAACGCGGAAGACTGAGCGAAGGAGTTGAAATCAACATTGGTGAACAGTCAGTAACATACTAGTAGTTATAACTAACTGCCACAGCAGTTGTTATGTTAAGTTATCGTGAGGTATGCGTCGCGCGTATAATAGTAGTGACGAAGCGACTGGCGACTGCAATCTCCGCATCTCGGAGCTCCTTCAGCGCAGTTTGTGATTGGTCGTATTGAAGGAAGTTTCGGTTCCCAAATAACATACGGTCTTGTGAGATCTGCTTCCCCTTGGGGACCTGAAGACCCCTGACGACCTACAAACAGTTCACATTATATATTGGTATATAGTTTGCGATTCGCTATAGGCAAATATAAAAGCAATATTGAACTAAGGAAATAAATAAATGGCAGATGGTAAACACTTAAAAGCTTTAGACAATAATAATGTTCATCTCATTCCATCTTTCGTCGTTTTCTTTCCTGTTGTTTGAAATTGTGTTATTACATAACCCGTCGGTGCTATATATAATCAGAAGGAGGTAATTCTGTAATATTTTTTCTCAATTTTTACTTTCCGCTACCCGAAGGGAAGCGAGTGTATGGTAATCGGGTAAAAAAAAAAAAAAATTTGAGTTTTCTTCAGATCTTTACGTTTTGAGGACTACTGAGTCTAAAAAACCTAATTTCGGCGCGTAGTCCGTGTGTGTGTCTGTAGTTCGATTTGCGGGAGAACGGCGGATCCGATTGAGCTGGTTCTTTTTTTGTTTTGTTTGTTATTTTTTGTAGACACCAAAATAAGGTTATGGACGATTTCGGCCGAAGGAAAGGGAGTGGGGGACGAAAATGTACCAAAACTAGGGTTTTTCGCATTTTTCTCGAAAACGGCTCTAACGATTTTGATTAAACTTTCAAATTATCTTCTCCTAATCAATACCTAACTTTTCTTCTCCATACACATCTCCATGAAAATACGGTGAACGGAATTATAGGCCTATGAAACAAAAATAGGTTTTTTACGCTTTTTGGCAAAACGGCTTCAACGATTATGACCTAACTTTAGAGATGTTTTCGAATAGTTAACACCTACATATTGTTATCAATAAATGTTCCTCTGACAGTCCATTGAACAGAGATAAAAATCAAAATGTGTCGAAAATAACGTTTTTTCGAACATTTCCGTAAATTCCAGGGTAACTTCTTCACCAGATGTGATAAATCTTAATGGAGTGTCTTTTAGTCACCCATACCAACATTTCGTTCTCCATAATTATTTCTGTATATATATGTTGAACGGAGATATAAGCCAAGTTAACTCAGAAAAGGAGATTTGTCGAATATTAATTTATCGGTATTCCAATTGTCTCAATAACGGCTCTTAACGATTTCGATCAAACATACGGAGTACTCTCAGCTAACTAGTCCCTACATTTTGTTATCCATAAATGTTTCTGTGGAAATGCGTTGATCGAAGATATAGCGCCCGCATGTGAAGCTGGTGTTCGAACTTAAAGGGGTGGCGGAAAGTTGTGCGTTGCTACGCACCAGATATTTTTGAGCACCGATCCACGATGAAAAGCTACTTTTACGCCAACGTTTCGTTTAATGTAACCGCCATCAGGGGTACAATTTTGATAACGGTGGAGGTTTATTCATCACATTTGTGAATAGACATGATTAGATGTTGGGAACATTATGTATATAATCCAAGGCTAGCAGGATGCCTCCTCTTTCATTCTTGTCCAAAAGCATCCCACCTTGGGCCCTTGAACTTCCTGTTGCTCATTGATAACATTTTTGGGGTGTTTCCTGGTGGGGTTTGCCATCTCGTCGTTGCTGACAAAGGTGCTAGTGGCTGTAAGGGGTCACAGAGATTAGGCTCCACTGCCTGGGTGGGTTGGAGGTCTGGAACATCAGCAAGTGATTGACGGCTTCGTTTTCCAAGCCTAAGCAGCCTCCATTTTAAGATTACGTGCTTGGCAGCCAGAGTCGGTAGCATCAGTCGGCTCAATTTCCGCTTTATCTTCGATCAACCGTTGTCGTTCAGGTCACATGTTGACCACACTTGTGGTAAAGCTCTGAGGACTTTTGGAACTCACGCGGTTTCAGTTGCAGATGCATTGAATCCCTATACGTTTATGAGGTTCCCTTCTTCTAAGAACCGTGTGTTCCCCTAACTTAAGTAACAGCAAGGAGATCACCGAACGAGTTCAATGGAGGTTTCTGCTATTTGTTGCCTTCAGAATGTGTGTTCCATGAGAGGTTTTCGGCGCCGGATGGCTCTTGGTGGTGTGCAGCTTGAGAACGTTGCAGGTAGGTTTCCGTGGACCCTACAAATTACCCACTGAATTCTCCTCTCGTCAACGCGAGTTAAATGGACCGAGGGAAGACTTTAATCCCCCAAGTCCTCAGTTCCACGCCTGAAAAACTGTTTCCGGTGGTTCTATATTTTCATAGTTGTATGTGGAACAGCTATTGGTTTGTTGCAAGGTTTCAGTGTGAACTCCTATGTCCATTTAACTTAATTTTGTTTTTTGTTATACTTATTGGGCTTTGGCCCGTATTATTTAGAATAAATAAGTAAAATGAAATGCATAACACACACTGAAAATTTAGCATAGACAAGAATTATTGATAACTGCACCTATTAATGAAGCGTTAATTTATGAGAGAGTCTCATAAGTAAGAACTGGAGTTTTTGTCCCCGGAATGCACCGTTGTTTTTTCATTTTACGGAGTTTCCACAGGCACGGCAGACGATTAGGAGGGAAAGCGGTGGTATTCGGGCTGAACGTGTGACTAACTCACAGGATAATCCCCGTGCTTGATGAACGTGTAAAGACGAGAAACTATATCTTGCCTCTCACCTTTCTGATAGCGCGGATTTGAACTTCCGTCTCGGGGAAGCGGAATGAGATAGTGTGCTCTGCCCGCAGCACGAGGAATCGCGTTCTCGCCTTTAAAGGAAAGTCGTGTTGCGAGGCGTCGACTGGCCCAGAACGTTAGACAACTTATTGCAAAACTTCCCGAGTGACCTGAAGCTATTCATTAGTTTTTGAGGAGCGTAACGGGTGATAACGAATGAGCAATTACAGCAACGACGGAATTACTATGGAAATTGTCTCTGTAACCAGATTTGAGAGCAGGATGCAATTTAAGAGCACTCGTCGCGACCTTGAGATGGTGTGCTATCTGAAGTGTTATTGGAAGAGCGAACTCCCTTCGCTTTTCTGTGAAAGCCCCTAATGACGTAGAGAGCGGCGATGACGTAAAACTCGTGTCCCTCGCATTTAAGATATACGAGATTTGACTGAGTTTACTTGATACAACGTAAAATTGGGCGTTGACAGAGTTTTCATGAGGCAAAAAGCTGACTAAGAATATACTGAAGCGCTAGAATTTAATTACTCTTCTCGCAGACATTTGAGTTAATTGGAGAGGGGGGCTACAGAATTGAATGTCAAATGGGTGCATAGAGTGAAAGAAAGCTCCTGTGCTGTGAGGAAATTCAGAGTTTGTGACGAAAACCGAAATTTCTTCAATAACGTAGTTGTGCCGTTACGTCCCAAAGTTTGAATGCAAGATGTTACATAATAAACACCACAACTATGTTCCTGAAAGAGTCGTTCAGATTCAGAAACTTGAAGATGCGGTTGAATTTCTCAGCCAGGCACACAGTGGCTGACAAAAATCCGGTGCCTTACGACCTGAAATCCCAAAATCAGTCGTAAAGTAAACTGTCCGAAAATAGTACAACGAGCATCTTGAAAACTTGAACAACAATCTCGGAAATACGTGTAGGAACGAATGAAACAACTACGAACCAAGGAGCTACTCACTGCTTTAGAGGAGAAGACACGAATATGAGAGCCGTCGAGCTAAGTCTTTGCGTTAGAAACCTCCAGCCATTGACCCGCATCCTTCGTGGGTCCTCGACATCTTCCACGAGCCTCTTGTTCGGCGGCCCCACCTTCTGCTCATGTTCAGTAGGTACTTACTTCTTTAGAATCCCGATTTCGTCACCGAGCGTCACTTAGAACCGGAACCCGTTCGGAATAAGGAGCCGCCGACTGCCAACCGGTTTCAACTGTGTTTTGACCAACGTTAACTTATTGAATCGAAGATTTCAGTTGTTGAATGGCGGTGTCGGATGTCACGTACAAAATGACCATTGAATTAGTTGATTGTGCGCCCTAAATTGACGATTTATCTGTTTTTCGGTCATTTTTCGTAGACTGTTAGATCAGAGAAAGAAAAGTTCCGTTTCCTTATTAAATTACTGTACATAAACCCTCAGTAGGGGAGAAATGGGCGAGCAAAACCGGAAGTGAGAGTTCTGGCTCAATTGGAGTGGGGGAAGAAAACCACGCCTCGTACTATAGTACGAGGTTTTTGGCCACGCCCCCTGACCAATCACGTTGTAGTACGTCATTTTTTATCCCCTCTGCCCCGCCCTTACCCCCTCCACCATAATTATTAACCAATCGTACTGTAGTACAACCTTTTTTACCCCCACCTCCTTCCAGAATTTCCGGAAGTTGTCCACCTCAAATCCATATTGTAAAAAATGACGTACTACAACGTCATTGGTCAGGGGGCTTGGCCAAAAACCTCGTACTATAGTACGAGGCGTGGTTTTCTTCCCGCACTCCAATTGAGCCAGAACTCTCACTTCCAGTTTCGCTCGCCCATTTCTCCCCCACTACCCTCGACGAGGGTTATATCAGTAATGAAAGTTGCGGTTTCGTTAATGTGCAACAGGCTGGCAACTGCAGCATCCACCGAACTTAGACCTGCGGATGTACGGCAGGTATTTGGTCGTTTTCCAGTCTTTCGGTGGAGAGCTCTTGCCCGTGTGTTACTGCAAGGGATCCCGTACCATTTGGGAGTGCTTAATGTGGGTTCCCACCGAATCTAACTATTTACTTGAGTAGCAAGCTTAGCGAAACGGTTATAGGCTTGCTTTGTAGCAGTCAACGGTGCCATGTGTTCCTTGTTTCCTCCCCTCTGGGTGTACGTCTTTGAGAGGACCTGCCTCGTCCGATGGTCTGGTTCAACCTACCCTCTCTCAAGGCGCACGCGGATGTTGGGGAAGAACTCATACATGTCACGACCCTTTGACGACGATTCCCATCACCTCGTCATTTCTCTAACGCCCATTAGTCGATGATGGCAAATTTCAGTTCTGTAGTGACATTCATACGGAGTTCAGCCCAAATCAGGGGATGCACTCTCCATCTGTCAACCATGCACTCGACGACCAAGGAAACTGGTAAGTGACCAGCGATCACCTGGAGTGCTTCTGTTGATACAGTCTTATAGGCCTTGATGATCCACAGGAGCGCAGCTCTCTGGAATTGGGCCAATACTCTCTCTTTATTGACTGTGAGTCTGCTATCCCATACAATGGGGCAGTAGCCAATCAAACCTAGATAGATAGTTTTGTACATGAGGATAGTGCCATGATAATATATACCCCAAGTCGCCTTATTCATTCCAGGCAGTGAGGCAAACCTTGCAATAGTAGTGCCCTTAAGGGACTCACCTATATTTCTTCCTAAATACTTGACGTGCTTTTGAAGAAGGAGCCTCAGGCCTGCGGCCGCCAAAGCGTATTGATGGTTGATTATTCACTTTTACTTTCAGGAGGATTAGCTGCGTTTTTACTGTCCTTGCTCAACAAAGTAGTAAGGAAAGTTATGTAATCGGCTGAAAAAAAAATTTTGAGTTCTCTTCAGATCTTTACGTTTCAGACCCCCCTGAGTCCGGAAAACACTATTTGAGAAAATGGTCTGTGTGTGTGTATGTGTGTCTGTGAACGATTTTTAGAGAGAACCACTGTGCCAAATCCACTCAAACTTGATATCTCGCCCGCAGGTTACCATGGGACGCCAAAATAAGGGTATGAACAAAATCCACCGAAAGTTAACTATAGTTATCATAGTGATCAAAACACCAAATTTTTTTCTCAGAAACGGCTCTAACGATTTTAATTAAATTTTTTATGTTGATAGCTCTTAATAAGGTAATCATACCATTAAATTCCCATTCGTGGGGAAATGACGAGAGAAGCACAATAAATTTTCGAAGAAAAGCGTTTTTGCCGTGGTTTTTACTTTCCTTGGCTCTACGAAGTAGAAAGGAAAGTTATGTTATCGGCTGAAAAAAAAATTTGAGTTCTCTTCAGATCTTTACGTTTCAGACCCCCCTGAGTCCGGAAAACACTATTTGGGAAAATGGTCTGTGTGTGTGTGTGTCTGTGAACGATTTTTAGAGAAAACCACCGTACCAAATCAGCACAAACTTGATATCTCGCCCGCAGGCCTCCATGGGACGCCAAAATAAGGGTTTGGACAAAATACACCGAAATTTAACTATAGTCATCATAGTGATCAAAACACCAAATATTTTTTTCTCAAAAACAGCTCTAACGATTTTGATTAAATTTTTTATATTGGTAGCTCTTAATAAGATAATTATATCATAAAATTCCCATTTGTGGGAAAATGACGAGAGCAGCACAATAAATTATAAAAATTTTCGACGAAATCGAATTTAGCACAGTTTTTAGAGAAAACAACCGTACCAAATCAGCTGAAACTTGATGTCCAGCCTACAGGTTACCATGGGACGAAAAAATAAGGGTATGGGCAAAATCCACCGAAAGTTAACTATAGTTATCATAGTGATCAAAACACCAAATTTTTTTTCTCAAAAACGGCTCTAACGATTTTGATTACATTTTTTATATTGGTAGCTCTCAATAAGACAATTATACCATAAATTTTCCATTCGTGGGAAAATGACGAGAGCAGCACAATAAATTATCAAAATTTTCGACCAAAAGCGTTTTTCGCGCAGTTTTTTCCTTATAAACTCCGCTGGAATTTTTGTAGAATGTTAAAAAAATCGGTATTGTAGTCCAATCCAATACCTAAAGGTTGAGTGTTTAAAAATGTTCATGAAATACATGGGGGTCACTCCTGAAATTTCTGAATTTCAACTACTGCCGTTTCGCTTACTACCACTTCTACACGTTTTTACCCAATAACTCGGCTAACGTAATTACTATCCTTCTTCAAAAAATTTGTGTTTACAGCCTCATTAATTATCTGTGTACAAGTTGCTCAATAATGGTCCTGCAATGAGTACCTGCAATTAGCCATGTACAAAGTGAATTGACGTAGAGCCAAGGAAAGTTGTGTGTTGCAACGCACCAGATATTTCCTCATGAATCCCGCCCACATGATCCTTGGTGGATTCTCAGAAAAATCATGGTGGTAGTTCAATAAAGCACCATAAGTATAGTTATCATAGGGATGGAAAGACCAAGTAACGTTTTTCTCAAAAACGGCTGTAAGGATTTTGATCAAACTTTTTGCATGGACAGCTACAAATAACACCACAGTTGGTAAAATTTTCATTTGTGGGATATTGATGAAAGCAGCCCAATAAATTGTCAAAAATTCCAAAGAAACCCGGCTTTAGTGCAATCTTTTCCCTACGAAATTTCGCTAAAATAGTATTAGAATGCTCAGAAAAGTCGGGATGGCGTGCCAATGATGAGAGCTTGATAACGTTCTTGAGTTAATTTGGAGCTACCCTCAGATATTGTTGAGCAGCAAATCATGGGGCATAACTCCAAAAATGATGAAGTGGTTCTATAAGGGGATAATAAGACCCCGCGTCACTTCTGCCTCCACTGTGTAGTGGACGGCGACAGGCCGGCTTGCAGTTCAGGGGAAGCTCCAACAACTGCAGCGACAGTCCTTTTGAACGTCTCACCTATTCATATACACATTCAGAGGACCGCTTACCTGGGAGGGGTAAGGCTTTTGCAGACAGGAAATATTTCCACAAGGGCCAAAGCAAGCCTCCAAAGAATAACTAGGCAGTTCAAGCTAGAAGAGGCAGCAGTCCTTGCTACTGACGTTACGCCAGAGTGGAAGAACTTTTGGTTGCCATTTGGTGTTAGTATTCACTCACATGAACGATGGGAGCAGGAGACGTTCCAGACTGAAGTGGGCGCCTTGCAGTGGTACACCGATGGTTCGGTTATGAGAGGCAGAACTGGGCTGGGGATTGTAGGGCCCAACTACAGTCTTGCTGAGCCGCTGGGAGAGTACGCCACGATATTTCAAGCAGCTAGCTATAAAGGTCTGCGCGGAAGAGATCCTGACCAAAGGACCCAAGGGCAAGCGGATCTACATATTTTCGGACAGCCAGGCCTCCTTAAAGGCTATTGCAGCCTATAGCTTTAGGTGCAAGCTGGCATGGGAATGCCTTCATGCGCTCAAGCAGCTCGGTGCCCATAGTAGGCTTTCCCTTATCTGGGTGCTGGCTCACAAGGGACATGAGGGCAACGAAAAGACTGACTGCCTTGCGAAAAGGGGTACGGAATCCCTACCCATCGGGGTATGACGAAGAGTCACCTGAATCATATGGTGGCTCGATGAGAGACACTGGAAAATAGCACCCATTGGCATCGCCAGCCACGACTACGACAGGCAAAAAGGCTTGTCACGCCTTCCTGTCTAAGGGCGAAGGCGATGCTGAAACTCTATAGACGAGATCTGAGAGTCTTGATTAGCTTCCTCACCGGACACTGCCCACTCAGGTATCACCTCAACAAGGGCATCTCAGAGGCACTGGAGTGCAGACTTTGCGGTGAGGAAGATGAGACGGCAGAGCACATCCTATGTGAATGCCCTGCCTTGGCAGTCAAACGCTTTGAACACTTTGCTCAGGGGTCCATAGAACCCCAAATCGTACCGGAATGTGCGGTGAAGGACATACTTGGCTTTTTAACGGGGTGCATGGATGCACGACTGAGTTCGTAAAAATACCATTGGGGAACATGATCAGCGTGACTGTTAAAGCGATTGTTAGAGAACAGAAGAACTGATCGCACCCAACTTCGACATTAAGTATGTGCAATAGGCCAAAATTAGGGTGCGAGCAAGCTCTATTATAGTTCGACGGGTGCAAACCATGCAGTGAAAAGTTGAAGGGTAGTTTATTAAGGGTGGTTTATTGACCGTGGGTACTAGACAGATCATCCGTAGCACACAATTATTTTCCAGAAGACAGTGATAAAGGTATTTTAGTCAGTCCTCAAGAGTCAGCCCAAGTTGTACCACGCCTCACACGAAGTACTCGAAGGGCCGCCATTTTACAGCGCCTGAAATAATCGTCGTTTTGTATAATCGGAGATATAAAACGATGATTCGCACAAAGTTTCAACAACGTGATCAACAATTAAAACCTCATAAAATATTTAGCATGTAATGAAGCCACGCTTCTGGATCAGAATGGCTGCCGGCTTCGTTAACGAATCATTCCCTGTTTTAAGCCAGTGTTTTAATTCCCCTTTAGATTGTGTGAAGTAAGGTAAGCGATCAGAGCTTGGTGTTTCATTTTCCCCATTGTCCCTTTATTGTTAGTAATACAATCCGAGCATAGGTTATTTATTTCATTTCATAAGGTGTTCGTTTCATTTCATTCATTTCGAGTTTTTGCTGATTAAATTCAAGTGGGTATTGCTTTATAATTTCATTTCCCATTACTTTCTTGAGAGCCATTATTTTATTTATTTCATCAAGTGAGTATTATTGAGCGTATTTGATTTGTTCTTTTCTTTTGGGCCCAGACACGACTTTCACGCGTGTTCTGTACGCGGGAATTGTGAGACAATTCCCCAAGTACGTTACAAGCAGTACTGAAGAGGTTGTTGTCCGCAATACTATTATTAGCGATACTATAGAAGACGAGATACAGCCGATAACATTGTTATACATTGATAACTTCGTCTGCGCGGACAATTTTAGTTCTCTCAAAAGACGGAGGCGAGCGCGGGGTTTACTCCATCACTTCAAAGATGAGAGAAGGCTGTATCATTTGTTTAGCTAGTAATTATTACACGGTACTACTGGAGTTTTTGTGTTGTTATGACATTGCGCTAACCTGTGTGTTGAATAATGTGGTATGCGTCTGAGGGCCAATAAAACCATTGCTTCTAAAAGACCTCGGCACGAAATCGATTCATTCGACTCTTTGATGACTGCGAGTCGTACGCCTATGTGGATGACCTGACTGTCCTGATATTTGCAGAATCGGTTCGTCAAACCAAGCCAAAACCTCATCAAGTGCTCCGCACGGTCACCCGATTGTGCGAGCATGTCAAGATGCAGGTGGCTGAGGAAAATATCTGGTGCGTTGCAACACACAACTTTCCTTAGCTATACGTCAATTCACTTTGTACATGGCTTATTCTAATTAATCGATTCATTTATCACTCAGTTCCTTTGAACTTGGTCAAACATGTATCTCATGAGCGTTTTTAAACACTCACCCTTTAGGTATTGGATTGGACTACAATACCAATTGAATTTTTTTAACATTCTACAAGAACTCCAGCTGAGTTTATAAGGAAAAAACTGCGCGAAAAACGCTTTTGGTCGAAAATGTTGATAATTTATTGTGCTGCTCTCGTCATTTTCCCACGAATGAAAATTTTATAGTATCATTGCCTTATAGAGAGCTATCAACATAAAAAATGTAATTAAAATCGTTAGAGCCGTTTTCGAGAAAAAAAATTTGGTGTTTTGATCAGTATGATGACTGTAGTTAACTTTCGGTGGATTTTGCCCATATCCTCATTATTGCGTCCCATGGTAACCTGTAGGCTAGACATCAAGTTTCAGCTGATTTGGTACGGTGGCTTTCTCTAAATACTGCGCTAAAATCGATTTCGTCGAAAATTTTGATAATTTATTGTGCTGCTCTCGTCATTTTTTCACAAATGGGAATTCTATGGTATGATTGCCTTATTCAGAGCTATCAATATAAAAAATCTAATCAAAATCGTTAGAGCCGTTTTTGAGAAAAAAAAAATTTGGTGTTTAGATCACTATGATAACTATAGTTAAATTTCGGTGTATTTTGTTCATACCCCTATTTTGGCGTCCCATGATGACCTGCGGGCGAGATATGAAGTTTGAGCTGATTTGGTTCGGTGGTTTTCTCTAAAAATCGTATACAGACACACAGACCATTTTCCCAAATAGTGTTTTTCGGACTCAGGAGGATCTGAAACGTAAAGATCTGAAGAAAACTCAAAATTTTTTTTTTCAGCCGATTATATAACTTTCCTTTCTACTTCGTAGAGCAAGGAAAGTAAAAAGCTGAGCTAAAATCGATTTTCTTTAAAATGTTCGATAATTTCTAGCTATTTATACAACAAATTTTATCAAAACCGTTAGACCTACGGTTCCGACTCACCATTATTCGACCTATATTTCTGTACGAGGGAGAATTCTGGGGAGCAGCCAGTAAGTCCCAAGTAAATCGAATTCAAGTCTTCCAAAACAGAATCCTCCGCATGATCACTGGTGCTCCTTGGTTCGTTCGAAATCCCAATTAACACTCTGACCTAAATATTCTTCCAATCAAAGACAACATTCGGAAACATTTTACCACCCTAGACGGAAGATTGATCCCCTTACTGCAGCAATTAGCCGCAAACTCACCACAGCTCAGACCAAGACGTCGACTCAAGAGGAAACGTCCCACTGATTTACTCGAAAGTAACAGTTAATCCCATCACTACGAACAAAAGCATTTGAGGATCTATCAGTGGGCGTGCCTCACTCACGTTCCACGTTCATTATTTTACTATTTCCAAACTTGTGCACTACTCTGATGTATTTTTAAATAATATAACGTACTTGTTATTTTAAAAAACCGTAAGAGCCGTTTTGAAAAGGGAAACTTGGATGTTTCGATCACTATGATAACTATAGTTGATTCTGTTCATACCTTTGTTGCGGCGCTCCGTAGTACCAACAAGCTACATATCAAACTCAAGTCGATTTGGTTTAACCGTTTTTCCTCAACAATGCACACACAGACAATTTTCCCGAATAGCGTCTTTCAAACTCAAATCGGACATAAACTTCGAAACCTAATGATCTGAGGAGAGCTCGAAAACGTTTTTTGAGCCGATTACATAACTTTCCTTTCCACCACCGACACCGATCTTCACGACGGAAACCACTCACGCAATCAAAAATACACAAATACACGCAGATCCTTCGCGGAAATTAGGTATTTATTCGAGTAAAGGTAAAGACTCCGACTTTTTCACGCGATTGCAATACTTCTCTTGCGGTTTGGGAAGCGGAAAGTAATAAAATCCGCCATCTGGCCGTACAATCACTATTCGTCGTCTCCATTGTTTGTCTTTCTTTCCGTCTTCTCTTTTCTCACATTTCCACTCCATGTGATAACCTTTTTCTTTCAGTTTTGTTACGGTTTTAGACGCTAGTCATTTCGCGAGTTAGTTGTGCATCTGCTAAGGAAGTGAACGAAGCTATTACCGAGCCGTTGGTTCATTTAGATAAAACACCTCAATTGAAGACGAGCTTAAATATCTGGCACGTAGCAACACACAACTTTCCTGCTACATATACGAGCGTTTTAATATTTACGAAGAACGAAATGTAGGTAATAGTTACCCGAGAGCAATCCGTGAGTTTGATTGACAGTTATTTGGGAAATTACAAAAACGTTCAAAGAAACATTATTTTCGTCACTTTCGTTTTTATATCTGTTCAGTGGAATGCCAGAGGAATATTTATTGAGAACAATATATAAGTATTAACTATTTGAGGATCGGGGTTGTAGGGATAACATTTGTGTTATGAATGCACTAATCGCACTGAGATTGCAACAGAATAAAGGGAGGTTGTTTTGCGGATTTGTGGATTATAAGAATGCGTTTGGTTCCCTCTCTCATGGATTATTGTGGGGTAAAGTAGCTGAGTTGGGGATTAGAGGACGGCTTCTAAATGTTTTGAGAGATCTGTACAGCAAAGCGAAGGTGGCTATAAAAGTGGAAAATGAACTCACCAATTTTCATGGTATAACGGAAGGAGTCTTGCAAGGTGATTCAGTTAGCCCGCTCCTGTTCTCCTTTTATTTAAGCGGCTTGGAAAATTATATAAGGGAAAGGGATCTGGGAGGTGTAAACGTGGACGGACGAAACGATCTGTTGCTTATGTTTGCGGATGATATAGTTATTTTTGGAGATGGTAAAGGGGATATCGAAAAGAAAATGCAGGCTTTAGATGAATATTCAAGGTCATTGGGTCTAGTTATAAATCAGGCCAAGACAAAAGTTCTATGTTTCCAAAAAGGTAAAAGTAAGAAGCGGGAAAATTTCGTTCATTTATCAAGCGGGCAAATTGATTTTGTCAAGGAATACACTTACCTGGGAGTAAATTTTTCCTGTTCAGGAGTGTATTGCAAAGCCAAAGATCAGTTTAAGGCTAAAAGCTTACGAGCCTGGGGCAGTGTCCGGGAAATTTTGGTGAAGGGAAAATGTGTAAGTTGGGAGGCTACTAGCTGACTTATTGATTCGATGGTCAGCTCGGTGTTGTTTTATGGCTTGAAGACATAGAAATGGTACAGTCAAAAATAATTAAAAGTCTCTTAACATTGCCTTTCAGTACGCCTCGTTACATGCTCCGAGCAGAGACAGGTAGGGCCAAACAGGGAGTCATGATTCTAGATAGGGCCTTGGGTTGGTGGGAAGCTGTCCTGCAAATGCCAAAAAATAGATACCCGCGGATTTGTTACGAGCAGCTCCTAACCGCTATTGAGAGAGGGGTATATATGGAATAATACAACTGGGCATCCAGGGGCCATGGGAACATGCCCCACTGCTGCAATGGAAGTCCTTTTGAACGTCTCACCTCTTCATATACACATCCAGAGGACCGCTTACCTGGGGGCGGCAAGGCTTTTGCAGACAGGTAAAATTTCCACCAGGGCTAAGGCGAGCCTCCACAGAACAACCAGACAGTTTGAGATAGAAGAGGCAGCAGTCCTTGCTACTGACGTCATGCCAGAGCAGAAGAATTTTCGGCTGCCATTCAGCGTCAGCGTCCACTCACGGGAACGGTGGGAGAAGGCGACATTCCGGACCGAGGTGGGCGCGCTGCAGTGGTATACCGATGGTTCAGTTAAGGAAGGCCGAGCAGGGCTGGGCATTGTAGGCCCTAACTACAGTCTTGCAAAGCCGCTGGGGGAGTACGCCACGATATTTCAAGCGGAAATCCTAGCCATAAAGATCTGCGCAGAAGAGATCCTGAACAAAGGACTCAAGGGCAAGCGGATCTACATTTTCTCAGACAGCCAGGCCGCTTTAAAGGCCATTGCAGCCTATAGTTTTAGGTCTAAGCTGTCATGGGAATGCCTCCATGCGCTCAAGCAGCTCGGCGCCCGTAACAGGCTCTCCCTCATTTGGGTGCCGGCTCACAGGGGGCATGAGGGCAATGAAAAGGCTGACCGCCTTGCGAAAAGGGGTACAGAAACCCTACCCATCGGGCCTGAGCCACACGTGGGATTGACGAAAAGTCACCTAAACCGTCTGGTTGCTCGATGGGAGATACAGGAAAATGGCGCCCATTGGCATCGCCAGTCACGACTACGACAGGCGACTGGCGACAGGCTTGTCACGCCTTCCTGTCAAAGGGCGAAGGCGATGCTGACACTCTCCAGGCAAGATCTGAGAGTACTGATAAGCTTCCTCATCGGGCCCGAAAGGGCAACGAAAAGACTGACTGCTTTGCGAAAAGGGGTACGGAATCCCTACCCATCGGGGTATGACGAAGAGTCACCTGAATCATATGGTGGCTCGATGAGAGACACTGGAAAATAGCACCCATTGCCATCGCCAGCCACGACTAAGACAAGCGAAAAGGCTTGTAACGCCTTCCTGTCTAAGGGCGAAGGCGATGCTGAAACTCTATAGACGAGATCTGAGAGTCTTGATTAGCTTCCTCACCGGACACTGCCCACTCAGATATCACCTCAACAAGATGGGCATCTCAGAGGCGGTGGAATGCAGACTCTGCGGTGAGGAGGATGAGACAGCAGAGCATATCCTATGTGAATGCCCTGCTCTGGCAGCAAAACGCTTTGAATACTTCGGTCAGGGGACCACTGAACCCCAAACCATAGCGGATTCTGCGGTGAAGGACATACTCGGCTTCCTAAGGGGGGCGGGTATGTACGACGCCTTCTACTAAGAAAGGGCCAGCGTCACAATAGGCCCATATGTGGCCGCAGTGACAAAGGGACTTGTCCCACACGCCCTCGGGTCAAAAAAAACAACAACTGGGCATCGCAACTTAAGACTATCCTGTGGGAGTTGGGCTATAGAGATCTTTGGAAGAAGCAAAATGGTGATGAGGTGACAAAATTCAAGCAGTGTGTACTAAATAGCTTTACGACGAAATGTGCTTACGAAGACTATGAGCGAGTAATATGTTCAACCTATAACACGGTCTACCAAGAGTATATTCAGAGCTACTCTTCCTTGGAAGGCTACCTAACGTGGGCTATTCCATTTGATATCAAAAGAGTAATAGCTCAGTTATGGTTGATTAATGGTAAGCTACTCCGTATCATTTATAAAGGCTCCTTGTACTCCATCGACCATAGTAAAATATGTTTTTTGTGTAATGATAAGAAGCCTGAAACCATTGAGCATATATACTGTAGCTGCCCTCAGCTGGCCAATACAAGAGCGAAACATTTTGCCTCGTCTAGGGTCACTATGGACTTTGTAAACAATTTGTTATTCGGGGCGGTCTGTTAAGAAAGTGTTTACACGCTATTTAATTTTACTATGCGCTATGTGAAGTATAGAACGTTTGTCGAGGAGCTTGTAAATGAGGCTGGTCTGTCCGACTAATGTGATTATTGAATCCCCATTTTGACTTGTAATGAGTATTATGTCAAACATCTGTTTACCATTATGTTATTCACCAAATAGAGGAAATTATGTTCATTTATTATGAAGCTGTTGCTTGATATTTTTGTGAATTGGGTGCAAACCACTTTGTTGTAATAGGCCATAGTTGCCTCAAATCAGCAAATAAAATACTTACTTACTTACTATTTGAAAACATTCTGCCAGTTTGATGAAAATCGCTAAGGCCGTTTAGCCAAAAAGCGTTAAAAACCTATTTTTGCTTCGTAGACGTATATCTCCGTTTATCCAACTCTCACGGAGATATTTACAGAAGAGAAACGTTGTGCACTGACTAGTAGATGATAATTTGAAAATGTAATCAAAATCGTTATAGCCGTTTTCGAGGAAAATGCGAAAAACCCCAGTATTTGGCATCCCCCCCCCCTTCAGATCGGTGATAATCGCCTTATTTTCACGTCTACAAAAAATGTCAAACAAAACAAACAAACAAAAAACCGATGAATATTCAATCGGTTCAACCGTTCTCCCTCAAATTGAACTACAGACGCACACACGCATCGACCACGCGCGGAAATCAGGTTTTTGGATTGAGTAGGCCTTAAAGTGTAATGATATGAAGAATGCTCAACTTTCCTTACCCTTTCGGTAGCGGAAAGTAATACCGAAATATTGGGTTTGTTTCAGGATGTAAATAATTGCATTTGTACGTAATCATTCTTCAAAAATTTGCGTTTTCGCTTTTTACTGTGTTTCGCGCCTTTTTTTTTTCGACAATTATAAACATTTTGGGGGCTTGGAAGGTTTCCCGTGAGATATTTCGCTGAAAAAAATCAAGGCCAAATTTTCTTCCCTTTTGAAGGACCGCCGCGTAGAAATACGTTTCGGGATCTCATCATTCAATGAAGTCTAGCGAGGCAATCAGCTGTTGGAAAGAACAGGATTTGTTACACCGAGAACCGTGTGTATCGTAAATGAGAGCGTTGTGCGTCGTTGTCGTGAACGGCTTGTAATGTAGAGTGTGTAGAGCTCGAACGATAGTCGCGCGGCGCAGGACACTTCTGAGAAGAGTCGGCCGTGCAATCAAACGCAGCTTCCTCTCGCTCGATTAGACTGTGCCGGCAACTGAACCGGAGGGAATTAACCCCAGGATGTCCGAGTTAACGGGAGTACTTGAGAGGGAGCGAAATAATGGTGCATATTGGGCCCTTGACTCGCTCTTCCTCATTAATCCTCTAATGATCTCCTACCTGTTCCGCTTGATTTCAGAAGCACATTTGAAGAGCCTGTGTGAGAAAATGTGGAAATAAAACAAACCGGGTGGGAAAACGCGTAACAAATTCCATCGGGAAATAGTTCGTTCGATACACTTCATAAGTTTCCTCAGCCCACGTGCATTCAGCGATTTCAATCACTTTAGATAATCAGATTTGTTTTGGTCGAACGTAGCTCTACCGGTGGCGCTTGAGGTTCCAGAATATATTGAGTTGCTCCTACTTGTGCCACGACCATTATTGAGTGACCTTTGCATAGGCGATTTATGATTTGGGATGATGAGGCGAGTTACCCTGGGATGAGGAAAAGCCATAAGTGACATCGAAAGACTATTCTGGACTTAAGGGTTGTTTGACCCAAAATGGTACCACGGGAATGCACAGCCCGAGGCCCTGCACGGGTGCATTATGGGTTAGGGCCACGGCAGGTGGCTGCCTCCGCAGGACGAGGTAGGTAGAACCGAGCAATCCAACTTCTAACCAGCGCAAGGCCTGACAATGCTGGAATATGCTCTTGCTCTGCGGACATCGTGGTGGTCGAGGGGTTGGTGGAGAGCCGTCATCCCATCCCTTCCTTTCGTTTTAAACTGCGGGGTCTGAGGAAGGTACGGGCCACCTGGTCCTAACTCCCACAGACATCCCCCAAATGCACAATTGTAATTGCCAACACTATTTTGCTGAGAAGATTTGAGTTAGCAGTCCTGGAATTATCGGCTAAATACAATGTTATTAAGTGAAACGGTGGTGGTTTGAAATCTGGACTTTCTGGAGTTGCTCCTGATTACTCTATGGACCAATTGTGGCGATTTTCCCTACTAATAAAAGACGTCGTACATATCTGACTCTTTAAGAAGCTGAGTATGCAACTGGCTGCACACTTCGCTATGGTTTGGGTTCAATGAACCCCTGAGAAAAACGTTTGAAGCGCCTGGCTGCTAGGGCAGGACACTCGCATAGGATGTCTACCTGCATCCATAACCTACATTCAACTGCCTCTGATTTGCCCATCTTGTTGAGATAGTGGGCAGTGCCTGGGGAGGAAGCCAGTAAGGACTCTTACGAGGAAGGTACGAAGGGCCTTTTCGCCTGCCTTAGTCGTGGGCGTGTTTTTCCTGTGTCTCCCACCGGGTCGCCTGTCGATTAAGGTTCCTACGTAAGGCTTTGGCCCAATGAGTAGGGATTCTGCGTCTCTTTTCACAAGGCAGCCGTCGCTGCCTCCCCCTTCCCTTTTCCGGGCCCTCGTGTCCTCTATGAGCCAGTATAGGGGAAGTCTATTATCGTCACCTCGACGTTTGAGTGTCTGAAGACATTCCTATGCCAACCTGGATCTTAAGGTGTAGGCCAAGATGGCCTTTAAGGCAGAGAATATATATATATCTGCTTACCATGATCTTTGGTGTTTTGTGAATTTCTACTTGACATATTGTGGCGTACTCTCTCAGCAGCTTGACTGAAGTTGAGCCCTGATGAGCCTTGCTCATCTGGAACTGTCCACGCAATAAAATTTCAGTTGATTCGGTCCAGCCGTTTTCTCTCAATCGCGTTCACGTACACACGCAGGTCATATGGTCACGTACCAGTCTCTTCTGTTTATGAGATCACTGGATTTGGGTGTGGTCCCGACTGCTGGAAGTGCTCGTATGTGACTCCTGTTCCGAAAAGTGACAACAGAGTTAGAATAGAAAACTATCGTCCAATTTGTTCTCTGAGCACATTACCTAAAATGTTGGAAAAGATTATGGTGAAACAGATTGCACCTTTGCTGCGACCCCATCTATCGTTGCACCAACACGGGTTTATGTCTGGCAGGTCTTGTGCAACAAATCTGTTGACATTTCAACATACAGTCATGGAAGCGTTTGTTGATGGTGTCCAGGTAGACAGTATTTATGCGGACTTTGCTAAGGCCTTCGACAGGGTCTCCCATGCGATTCTCCTTGAAAAGCTGGAGGCTTTTGGTTTTTTTGGGTCGTTACTTGCATGGCTGAGGAGTTACTTGCTGGGTCGTCGTCTGGTTGTCAGGCTGAGGGACGAGGTCTCTGATTCGTTCATTGCCTCATCAGGTGTGCCCCAGGGATCACATTTGGGCCCTGTACTATTTCTCATCTTCATTGATGACGTGAGTAAACTGTTTGAGGGGACTGTGAAACATCTGTTATTAGCTGATGATTTGAAGATTTTTTTGAGAGTGGTCTCAATGAGCGATTGGTTCTTCAGAATGCTCTTACAGCCTTGCACGGATGGTGTTTGAAGAATGAGCTTGGACAGAATATTGGTAAGTGCTCAGTGCTCACTTTCCGTCGAGGTGTATCCAGCCTACAGCATGTCTACTCGATAGGAGGGGGGCTGCTCCAGCGTAAAACCCTGGTGCTGGATCTCGGAGTTTTGATCGGTTCAGAGTTTACGTTTTCGGCCCATATTGGTGAAATATGCTCGGGTGCAATGAGAAAACTGGGCTTTCTCAAAAGAAATACGAGGGATTTCTAGGATCCAAACGCCCTCAAGCTGCTATTCACCTCCCTTGTCCGTACACCTCTCGAGTTTTCCTCCCCCGTGTGATCACCATGGTATACCAGTGCCAAGAATACCTTGGAGTGTTCAGCGCCACTTCCTGCGCTATGTGTCCTACAAGAGAGGCGATAGGAGGGAGGACTTTTCCTACGCAGTGGCGCTCAGGAGAGGAGGCATGTCCTCGTTGGAGAGTCGGCGACGTGAGGCGGACATGCTTCTCCTGCATGGGTTGACAGCGGGTCGACTGGATTGTCCGTATCTGCTTTCCAAGTTGAACTACTACGCCCCTCCATATGCTACCAGACTCCATCACCTTTTTTATGTCTATACCTCTTCGACCAACTATCTCCGCAATAATCCCATGGTGCGCTTCCAGGATGACTTCAATAGGTTGTCACACGGTGTTTCGGAGGACCTACTGTTGTTGTCGAAAGACTCATTTAAGTCCAAAATTCGACGGCTGTTGTGATTTTCATTAATTGGCTCGAGATTGCTGCTGATTGTTTTGTGCTATTTATTGTGGTTTATATTGTCCTACTTTTATTAATCTTTGTTTCTCACTGTTAAATTGGGCACTGCCCGTATATGTTATAAATAAATAAATGAATAAATATGCTCAAATGGTGTTTTTCTTACTCCTTGAAGTGTAAAGATCCGAGTAATATTCACAAAAACAAATTTTCAGCCGATTACGTAACTTTCCGTTCTACTTCGTCCTATGGAAAGAAAAAATATTGACGCTTCTTGGATTAGGGGTTACTTAGAACACTTGTTCAACTTACCCTCAAGATTGATATCCGTTTGTTTTCGAGATAACTGAACAGGAATTATCCCATTGTCCTCCAAATAATTGTCAGCGTAGGTTTACAGGACCGTTCTGCCCCTTCAAATTGTTCCGTGCTCTTGAATGTAATGCGCAGAGCACGAGCTGTCCTCAATAGCTCGCCGAAAAATTTGCTTTCCTTCCGCTTTCGGTCAGATTTAGCGTTTAAGGGACTACCTTCAAGGCATTCCGTCAAAACGATGGAACGTACGGAAAATACAAAAATAGAAATGTCAAGTGTGACGCACCACACACAACTTTTCTCGGCCTCAAGCAAAGAAATTTCGTCGACGAGTGACGGCAAGGAAGATGGCGGTGCATAACTTCTTCTCTTTGACAGTTCGTTCTATAATGTAGGTTATTCTGTGCGCTCGTTCTGTTGTGAAGCGTTTTTGTGAAAATCCAAACTGATGGTTGAGAATTATTCGCCGTTCTTCAACGACCGATTTCCGCCTTTTGTGCATTTTTAAAATAATTTGGAAGTCACTGGCTGAAGTGACAACTTCCAGGTATAAGTATCGTCCTAACATTAGCTATCCTCCAAAGCGACTACCCCCCACTACTTTAGCTACTTGTCTAAAGTGAAAGATCGTAATTTGGTCGAACAATCCTCGTATTTAAAACTAATTTATTGGATTGCCCCCATTTAAGTGTAACCATCGCGTAGGTGATTAATGGGGCTGCGAACACGATGTTTTGTGGAAATGTTCATGTTTACTGTTTTAAAATTATTAGTCAAGAGCTGTAAAACATCTAAACATCCCAATTCTCCTCAGCCCGCGTACATTCAGCACGTCTAGCAACTCATCCAACCAATTTTTCCGTCAGTTTACACGAACCTTAACTTATAATTCTGTATAAAAAGTGTTAGCGTTAAACGTTCGACAATTTATTGAGTTCCTCCAACGTATTTCACGACATTTATTGAGGGAGTAGTTGTGTAGTGATTCATGAGACTGTCAACACGATTTTTTGGCGAAGGCTCGTAAATAAAACTGAAGTGGTTCGAATTCCGCAATTTCTGGGGGTTCCCCTAATTCTTTTAAGAGCGTTATTAAACTATAGATAGTGTAGAGATACTAACAGTCTGATTTTTGTCATATTAGCGGGATTTATAAGGAATAAACTGCGCTAAATCGATTTCATTCGAAATGTTTGATAATTTATTGTGCTGCTCTCGTCACTTTCTCACAAATAAGAATGTCGTGCTACTATTGTGTTACTTTTACCTGTCCATACGGAAATTATGATCAACACCGTTTGAGTTGTTCTTTGATAAAAATAGTATTTGGTGTTTTAATCACTAACTATTGTTAGTTATGGACCAATTTTCTTCATGCCTTCATTTTGGCTCTTCGTGCTAGTTTGTGGGCTAAATATAAGTCGATTTGGTTCAGCCTTTCTTCTCCAAAGGTGTTTTTGGTTTATTATTCATTCTGAATAATAACCCTATGTTTTCAGTGTCCGCGTGCCGTCCGCCGTCCGGGCCGTTTTGTGCCTTTAACGTGGTCTAAAAAATTCGTTCTTTTGCACAAAAATCCGATTTGGTATCTAGTTGTGCCCGCCATCTCGGCAATCCGATCGGACGAAGCCCGTGGTTGTAATGGGCAAAAAACGGTTAAAAAAATTAACGAAACGCAGTACAACGCGGGAACTACAGGGGAAGCCAACGTTTCGTCGTTTGAACTCCCTCCCTCCCCGCCCGTCTCATTAAAAAACCACCCGCGCTCGCTCGCCTCCCAACGACGCCACTCAACTTCCCTTTTGCCTCGCAACGGGTTCGCTTCGAGCGCCCCCGTTTCAATTTCCCCGACGACGGGGCAAAATCATCAGACGTTTTGTTTCCATAGTTCCATTGTAGCCAGGACATGTTTCGTATGGTTTACTAGTATTCGATGCTGAATCGAATGGGATGGGGGAGCACTAATACTAGGTCAAGCTGTTCATGAGAATAATAAACCATTGTCTAATAATTTGCAGGGTTTTGGACTTGACAGCCTTTGAAACGTGATGATCCCTCTTCGTGGAGCTGAGGATACAATACAAATACAATTAACTTGTATTATATAATATAAATCAATCAGATGCCATTCTTCATTGCGCAGCTTTGTCCACCTCTTCACTTCACTCCATCACTTCCATATTCAAGTCTTCGCGCAGCTTGAAGTTCGTACAATAAAACGACGTTAGCGGGTGTTGAATTATTTCGTCCATTTTTCTTTAAGATCTTTCAAGTCTTTACGTACTAGTTCCTCACAGTCGTTTTCATGATTAAATTAAATGTGTTATTAAATCTGAATACAGTGACTGAGAGCCTCACATCTCAACATCGTGAGTTAGTTTACACGCCAATGGGAGAAGATTGATTGAAATCGTATTTGAGATCTTGAAGCCACGTGACTGATCTTTTATGTGGTACAAATAAATCTCTAATTACTAAAGCCAAAATATAATAAATAAACGAAACTTGTGGTGAAGGAGGTTAATGAGCTTTGATATCTACCAATTAACTATTATCTGATGAAAAGTTTTCCGACTAACACGGTAACGGTAGTCGATTTGAATTTATTGAATTCCGAATCAGGAAAAAAGTGTTTCAAGCGGTTATAAATATAATTTGGCTTTGATTCACGTGAAGTGGGGCTGGCTAAGAAACTGCGAGGCGTTGCTGACGCCATCGATTCATCATTCGTTGCTGACACGACAGCTTCAAGAGTAGCGAGTGTTGTGCATCATCAGTTGTCTTCAGTATTTCAGTATGCCAGGGTTCCTTCCTCACTTTCTCCTTATGTAAAACCGCTGGCTAATTTACATAACGCCGTTTGATCTCTGGCCAAGTCGTAAGTTTTATCATTAATAGCGTGTTGCCGTTGCCTTCGCTCGCCACCGGCTCAGCTTGAGATTTATTGCTCGAATCTTTCAATTTTTCTTCTCGGGGCCCTTCATTTCAATTCGGCGATCGCGAACCTGCCTACCGAATATGCGGAGGAATCTTAACGTTTCTTCGAACGAAATATCACGGACTGGAAGATAGGGCACACTTTAAGTACCAAACCAGACGGTACACGCGTAACGGAAACCGCGCCGTGAATTGAAATTCCCCGTCTAAGGCCCTGCTTAACAGACCACTGCATAGGTTGTGGCAAAATACTGTCCCTGTAGATTGAGTTCTCTCTCTCTCTCTGATTACCTCACTACGTCAGTAGAACGTGCAAAGAGTTTAAAAACCGTGAGTGGTCAATATTGGCTCATCCCTTGACATGAGTGGGCTGCGTAACAACACACAAGCTTCTGATTGCAGACGGTAATCAATTAAAAACGTGTGTGTGTGTGTGTGTGTGTGTGTGTGAGGGAGAGTGAGAACTATAATACGAATTTTGCAAATGTCACCGCTGCCAGGCTAACTCTGTTGTGTAAGCATAAATCTATCTCTTTAATACGAGGAAGAGTCAAATATAAACGAGCCTGTTTTAAATCGTTTTTCAACATTTGGAAACACATTTTGTTCCAGCGAGTAGGTACCTTTGAGATTCCTTGCTCATAGAATGAAGCAGTTCTTATGTCCAACCAATTGCGCACATACTCCATGACCTCCTCGAAGCTCTGCCATCCCATGGCTTCCATTAATGGGCCAAACAGTGGACAAGTGCAGGGCGATAGGTTGGGCCTGTAGGAAGGATTTAGATGGTTATTGAAAAGGAACCCGATTTCCGCACACCTTGGCAATGCTGTTGCGAGGTCGGTCGTGGCTCTCATTTTCAACTTTTTCACGACCCTCGACGAACTTATTATGCCTTGCAAATACTTTTAGTCGCGACGGTGTCTCTTTCTTGAAGTGCGTTGTCAATCTTCTCTGCTGTCAATCCTCTTGAAAGGGAAAGTGAATAATCCACCCACAATACGCTTTGGCGGCCACAGGCTCCTTCTTGAAAAGCACGTCAAGTATTTAGGAGTGAATATAGGTGAGAGGTGGGGTTTCAACCAACACCTCCAGTCCCTTAGAGGCACTACCATTGCAAAGTTTGCCTCATTGCGTGCCATTACTAAGGCCACTTGGGGTGTGTGTTACCATGACACTATCCTCATGTATAAGGCCATCTGTCTAGGTGTGATTGGCTACTGCCCCGTTGTCTGGGGTAGCAAACTAACAGTCAATCAAAAGAGAGTATTGGCCCAATCCCAGAGAGCTGCGCTCCTGTGGATCACCAAGGCCTACAAGACTGTATCAACAGAAGCACTCCAGGTGATCACTGGTCAGTTACCAGTTGATTTGGCTGTTGAGTGCATGATTGACAAGTGGAGAGTGAAACGGGAGCTTCCCCCGCTTTGGGCTGAACTCCGTGCGGATCTCACCACAGAACAGAAACTTGCCGCCATCGATGAATGGGCTCTAGAGAAATGGCAAGCGAGATGGGAATCCTCGTCAAAGGGACGTGATACGTATGAGTTCTTCCCCAACATCCGTGAACGTCTTTCTAGAAAATGGGTTGAGCCAGACCACTGGACGAGCCAGTTCCTCGCGGGACATGGTGACTTCAATGCGCGGCTCCACTTCTTTTCCCTGAAAGACTCTCCATTATTCACGTCTTGCACCTCCAGTGCGGAGGAAACAAGAAACCACGTGCTGCTCCACTGTAGTTTCTACAACAGTGAGCGACGGTTGTTGGGAGGGCAAACGAACTTAGCAGCATTAACTGCTACAAAGGAAGCCTACAACCATTTTGCAAAGTTCGCGAAGAAGGTGATGGCTAAGAAACGTGGTTATAGTTGATCTGTCCTTTTGAAACTTGCCACCCAAGTAAATAGTTAGATCAGGTAGGAAACCAGATTAAAAACTCCTCCCAGATGGTACGGGATTCCTCAGGTGGTCACCTCCGCGCGGTCACACACGGGCAACAGCTCTCTACCGGGAGACTGGCTAGCGACCAAATACCGGCCGTACCTCCACAGGTCTGAGTTCGGTGGATGCTGCAGGGGCCGGCCTCTTGCGTATTAGCGAAACCGCAACTTCTATGACTGATATAACCCCCTCGTCGAGGGTTTATGTACAGTCATCAAATAAGGAAACAGACCTGCACTGTTAGTCTTCTCAGGGGTTTAGTTGGTTCTGTTCCTTCTGTCGCCGGAAACTCGGCGGTAACACACGATGATGATGGTCATTCAAGAGGGTAGTTACAGCTACAAGAAATGGCTGTCCTCTATTGCAGAGATTCGCGATGCCCGAACAGATGCAGCGTGCAAAAACGGTTGCGGGGTCAAGCATCAGACCCAACCAACGGGGGGAAGAACAAACTCTCCCTCCTACGCTCCATAGAAAACGAAGCTATCCTTTATTGTCCGCCAAAATTCTATTCTTCTACTTTGCTCGGCTCAACCCAAGCCAAATAAATATGAAAGATCGCTGACCTCAATTAGATCGGACTTCCTGAACTCGAGTTTTCTGATTTGAGGCGGATTGATCTGGAGCCAAGATAAACTACCCTTGTCAATCACCTTCTTTCATCTTCTTTTATTTATTTTTATTTTTTAATCTAAATTTTATTTAGACTATTACATATGAGTAATATACCTTTATGAAAAGTGATTTTAACGTCATTGTTCTACACCTTATTAGTTTGTAACTCCTCATCCCCACACATGGGAGGTTGGTGATTCACGTCGAACAGTTTTCAATGAAGGGTTTTCTGGTTCCCTAATATTCCTTCCCTGTTCCTCATATCCTTCCTCCCCAGTGCAAACACCTCCTTGGACCTCTCTCTGGAGAGCCGGATGAAGAGTTTTGACTGTCTAAGGCCGAGCAGCCCTGCACCAGTCCTCCCATTCGCCAACCTCTCTACGTAGGTGGCTCCTGGTAGTCCCAACAAAGGGCTCAGGCCCAATAGGGATCTGCGCTGATCCCTTCTTAGCCAACCTATCAGCTTGTTCGTTTCCCTCTACACCCTGATGCCCTGGCACCCAACACAGTGTTACACTGTTGTCCTCTGCCGGGGCCTTCAGTCCAGTCAGACACTCCCACACCTGCCGTGATGTAAGACAGTATGAGGCTAAGGTCTTGAGAGTGGCCTGACTGTCCACCATTATGTAGATTCTCTGCCGCTTCAGTCCCCTCTGCAGCAGCCACTGCACACATACTGTCACTGCAGCTACCTCTGCCTGGAACACTGTGGCCAGCGACCCCAATGGGATCGCTGCCCTGACTCTCGGCCCAAAGATGCCTGCCCCTGCAAGGCCACCCCGCACCGAGCCATCAGTGTAGTATACCACGGCTCCAGCTTCGAAAGTGGGAGCTCCCCCTTCCCACCTGGATCGCTCATGAATGAGTATCCGAAAGGGTAGCACGAAGTTAAACGTCGCGGGCATTGAGTCTACCATATGCAGTTCAGGCCCCCCCACCTTGACCTTGTCAAGGATCAAATGGCAAGAACTCCTCCTCCCCCGCATGATCAGACCCAACTCCAACATACGCACAGCCTGGAGGAACGCCATCCTTTTAACATGTATGTGGAGTGGAGCTAAATCTAGCAAGACCTCCAGTGCAGCCGTAGGGCATGTAGTCATACAGCCTGTAATGGCCAGACACGCCCTACGCTGCAGTTTATTTAACTGCAACTGCACTGTTTTGTTTTCCACCCTAGTCCGCCAGACCAGGGCTCCATAGGTGACTACAGGCCTAACAACCGCAGTGTACAGCCACCGGATCATCCCAGGCCTCACCCCCATGTCTTCCCCACCATTCTTTGAGCTGCCCACATCACCACTGACGCCCGCTGTAAGGCTTTTTTCATGCGTGTGGCCCAAGTGAGCTTTCCATCAAGAAAAACCCCCAAGTACTTGATCTCATGCTGGATCTTCAACACATTGCCACCCAGCCTGAGTTCCCGCAGAGCAAGGCTGCGCCTTCTGGTGAACGGGATCAGGCTCGTTTTGTCTGGATTGACAAACAGTCCTTGCCCATTGCACCATCTCTGTAGGGTATTCAGTGCATGTTGCATGCATTCACTGATTACACTTGCGAATTTACCCCTGGGATGTCTGGGAGTACGAAACCTCCTATTGAGTGGAGGGTTGATGCCATCGCTTTCAGCGGGATTGCTATGGTTAACATTGGACGTGAAGAAATCACTTATAGCGTCCTTGAGGGTTTCACAGGGGGTGCTCAGACCAAAATCTTTGTAGACTGTGAGGTTTCGAACATATGGGGGAGTATTAAGAATTTTACGCTGTAATGTACGGATCTGGTGCTGTTCCAATTATCGAAACACTGATTTGGAACACGTTCCATAGACTGGCAATGCGTACAACCAAATGGATCGGATAATAACTTTATAAATCAACATTTTATTGTCAAGTGACAGGGACGGATTGTTGAGAAAGTAATTGAGCTGCGCTGTCCTGGCCATCAGCTTCTTTTTCAGATCGGCAACCTGCTGGCAATATGTAAGGCGTTTGTCAAGTATCACACCGAGAAATTTGTGCGACTCCAAGGTTGGAATGGCTTCTTCTTCGTAAATCATCCGAGTAATTCTTCTTATACGTGAAGGTGGCGGTACGCGACTTCGAGGCATTGATTTTCAGCCGCCATCGGTTGCACCATTGACCTAACTGTTCAATGAAGGTTTGTAGTCTGCGGGCTACCGTCTCAGAGTGTGAATAACTCGCAGGGAAATGGTCCCCACACGCTACCTTGCGGTACTCCTGTTTGGACAGTCTTGCGGGATGACAGCTGACTCTGAACTGATACCTCATAGATCCTGTCGCTCCGATAGCTTGAAAGCAAGGCGAACAAGTCGTTTGGGATGTGAGAGCATATTTTCAGAAGTAAACCCGTGTGCCACACTCTGTCAAACGCATGTTCAGTGTCGAAGTATGCTGCTCGGCAAACTGATTTGTCATGGAAGGCCTGCTTAATGTAACTAGTAAATCTTCGCAGCTGCATGAACGTCCGGGAGCAGATGTTTGGTGTCCTGTCAGAAAGTGCGATCTTTAAAATATTATAGCGAGGGTGGACAATAAGCTAATTGGACGGTATGATGCAATTTCGTTTTCCGGTTTGCCTGGGTTAGGAATCATTAGGAATTATGCCTCCGGATCCTTAGGAAATACCCAAGCCGAACTGCTGACGTGTATATGTTCGTCTATCACCTTCTTTCTTTCATCTTCTGAACTGGCGGGGATTTCCACAGCCGACAGGGTCCCGCCCCTTATTTGAGGATTCAGCGGGTCTTCCTGTACACCCTTTCCTTATCCTACTTCTTATCCTTTACTGTTGCCACCACCTTGTCGCCAGTCAGTACTAGAACTCAAGAAAGTTTCATTCTACGCTCACACCAGTTCCACTATGTGGAGACTGAATGTCTCAGGTGAACTCTAGTCTCCTAGTTAATTTACCAAGACCTGTATCTTTATTGTGTATCTCAAATGAACTTTCAATCAGTTAATTTCTTATTAATACAGTCCTTTTTCGTTCATCCTTTCCATTAACTAATCTTTAGCCTTATTCAAGTCCCAACATACATTCCACTCAATTATATTACGCTGTACATCTTTGTATTTTAGTTAATTATTTCTGTCGAACTCAATTAAACTCTAATCTACTCCATTCTAATCATTTTATTCTGTTCTGCTGTATTGTATTCTGTTGTATGCTAGTCAATTTGTTTCTTTTCAATTGTATTAAATACTATTTTCTTCCATTCCATTTTACTTTTTACTTTTCTTGGCTCTACAAAGTAGAAAGGAAAGTTATGTAAACGGCCGAAAAAAATTTTCTTCAGATCTTTACGTTTCAGACCCTCCTGAGTCCGAAAAACACTATTTGGGAAAATGGTATGTGTGTGTGTGTGTGTCTGTGAACGATTTTTAGGGAAAACCACCGTACCAAATCCACTCCAACTTGATATCTCGTCCGCAGGTTACCATGGGACGCCAAAATAAGGGTATAAACAAATTCTACCGAAAGTTAACTATAGTTATCATAGTGACCAAAACACCAAATATTTTTTTTGCCCCAATTGATTGCTCTAAATAAGGCAATTATACCATAAAATTTCCATCCGTGGGAAAATGACGAGAGCAGCACAATAAATTACCAAAACTTTCGACGAATTCGATTTTAGCGCGGTTTTTAGAGAAAACAAACGTACCAAATCAGCTCAAACTTGATGTGTAGCCTACAGGTTACCATTGGAAGCAAAAATAAGGGTATGAACGAAACCCTTCGAAAGCTATAGTTATCATAGTGATCAATACATCAAATTTTTTTTTCTCGAAAACGGCTTTAACGATTTTGATTAAATTGTTTACATTGAAAGCTCTCAATAAAGCAATTACACCATAAAATTTCCATCCGTGGGAAAATGACGAGAGCAGCACAATAAATTATCAAAATTTTCGACGAAATTGATTTTAGCTCGGTTTCTAGAGAAAACAACCGTACCAAATCAGTTGAAACTTGATTTCTAGCCTACAGGTTACCATGGAACGCAAAAATGAGGGTATGAGCAAAATCCACCGAAAGTTATCTATAGTCATCATAGTGATCAAAACACCAAATAGTTTTTTTCTCAAAAACGGCTCGAATGATTTTGATTACATTTTTTATATTGATAGCTCTTAATAAGACAATTATACCATAAAATTCCCATTTGTGGGAAAATGACGAGAGCAGCACAATAAATTATCAAAATTTTCGACGAAATTGATTTTAGCGCGGTTTCTAGAGAAAACCACCGTACCAAATCAGCTGAAACTTGATGTCTAGCCTACAGGTTACCATGGGACGCAAAAATAAGGGTATGGGCAAAATCCACCGAAAGTTAACTATAGTTATCATAGTGATCAAAACACCAAATTTTTTCTCTCAAAAACGGCTATAACGATTTTGATTAAATTTTTTATATAGACAGCTCTTGATAAGATAATTATACAATAAAATTCCCATTTGTGGGAAAATGACGAGAGCAGCACAATAAATTATCAAAATTTTCGACGAAAAGCGTTTTTGCCGCGGTTTTTTCCTTTTAAACTCCGCTGGTATGTTAGTAGAATGTTAAAGAAAATTGTAGTCCAATCCAATACCTATAGGGTGAGTATTTAAAAACGCTCATGAGATACATGGGGTTTACTCCAGAAATTCCTGAATTTCAACTACTGCCGTTTCGCTTACTACCAGTTCTAACAGTTAATACCCAATAACTCTGCAAAAGTGATTACTATCCTTCTTCAAAGAATTTGTGTTTACTGCCTCATCAATTATCTGTGTACCAATTGCTCAATAATGGTCCTGCAAAGAATACGAGCAGCATAATAAATTCTGGAACTGTAAGCGCTACAGCTTCCTGCTGCTGTGAAGTGTTGTTTGACCAAGTTCAAATGAACTGAGTGATAAATGAATCGATTAAATATAATTAGCCATGTACAAAGTGAATTGACGTAGAGCTAAGGAAAGTTGTGTGTTGCAACGCACCAGATATTTTACAATCTATTCCTCAAAGTTTATTCTATTCAACTATTTTCTATTTTATTCTATTCCATTACATTTTAGTCTAAACCATTCTATCATGTTGTATTTAATTATATTCTATTATTTGTAATTGCTACAGGTGTCCCATGTAAAGGCTTTTGGCCAGAAAGACTTTCTCAACACTCCTGACCTCTGATTGCTCCCGCCATTTTGGTTTATTATTCATTTTGAATGGTAGCCCTATGATTTCGTCCGGGAAACATTTTTTAGACTACCTCCCCCCCCCTCCCCCAATCAAAATTTGATAATTTACGTTTCAAGAAATCGGGATTCTAAATACGCAATGTTGGCCGTTTTGTGTCTTTAACGATGTCTAAAAAATTCGTTCTTACGTACAAAAATCCTATTTGGTGTCTGGTTGCGGCCGCTTGCTCAGCAATCGGATCGGACGAAGCTGTTGTTAGGGGCCAAAAGTGCTTCGGAAAATTAACATAAACGTAATTGCGGCAGGTTTATCGCAAATGCGCCGTGTTCGGTATCGTTTTCTAAGTATTTTAAACGCTGGGTCGAATGAAACAATTCTCAACGGTGTACGACTGCGTCGAATAGTGAAATCACAGTAATACTCGCGGGAAAATAACGACAACATAAGAAATCATTTCATCGTTTGTTCTCCCTCCCTCCCGTCACATTAAAACGACCTACAGGTGCCCGGAATATTTATTTTCCGTCGTTTTGTTATAGTCAGGCCATGTTTCGTATGGTTTACTGATATATTTCGATGCTGAATGTAATGAGATGGGCCTCGGAGGTGTGAGGTTATGTCAAGCTGTGCAAAAGAATAATAAATCGTTGTGTAATAATTTTTTTTTCTATTGGGATTCGACTGTTGTAGAATTCTGCGATGAACGAAATGTGATTTTAATAGAGCGGGAACAATAAGACCATGTGACACGTCTCAGGATCAATCTTGAGCGGTAGCATCGGCAGTACAACTTTATTTCCTTATTCGATGGGAACTAGATTTACAATTTCCATATTTAGTTCATTGGGACTCAACCATAAGAAATGAAGTGAAGGCGAAGAGATGCAATACCCTAGGTCTTTCATTGCAGATCATTATTGGTATATCGCGGGTCGTGGTAGCCGAGCGCCTGGAAGAGCAGTAAATATCAATCGGATTTGAGTAGCGAGCAGAGATGACACGAACTGGATACGGAGCATCTTCCCGCCTCCCGAACGAGCCGTAATGGACCCTTTAGCCAGAGAATAGCCTCTTTCCTGCTCTTAAATTGCGGGAGGGTCGTTTGGTTTAAAATATCATTGACCTGAGCGGTTCGCAACTGAAGAGGTCGTTAGGCCGCAACACCAAGTTTCAGCGAATCTACCGGACGCTTCACTGAGGATATCTTCGCACGACGAAATAGCGAAATGCTCTTCACAGCGCATCTGAAAAGTTGTGGAGCGTTGGCAGGCGATATCCGCGGCGGATGCGGAGAGGTTGACTGCACACCGTTGATCTAAATCGTCCAAGTACCACCGCTGTATTGAACTTGGACACTGCATCAGTGTAAGTCACTGAACTGAGGAAGGCAAGGCATTGCGCACTGCTGGGCTTTCTGTACTTGGGTAACAGAACCACAGGAAGATCAAAGTCTCCTGGTGAGCTGACGAACTTGATCCCATCAAGTAGAGTGTTGATTGAAGGATATACCAGCAGACTCGGGACCCTGATGCCAGAGCCACACTCCGAACTGCCATCATCAAGGAGAAGAAGGCCTTCCACCGCATTATCGAACTAGCAAAACGACAACGCTGCCGGAATTTTGTGAAAGCGAAGAGCTGAGAAAAACCCTGGGGCACGTTACAAATCCTCCATAAGAAAAGCGAATGTAAAGCAGGTATTAGCTGCGATGCAAAGCACTCAGGCTGGGCCTGTAGATTTCTCCAGCAACACAGTAGCTCTAGCTATAGGCACCCAGAGAGCGGTATGGGAGCCCTCTGAACGAGCCAGACATCCCACTGAGCACAACAGGCGACATAAAGCCCACCAAGTCTTCTGGGCTAGATGAGATAGAACGCTATATGTTGAGGAAAGCTGCGCGGACCATCTCCCGCGGTCTTCTAAAATTGTTTAGTGACTGTCTGCAGATCAGATAGTTCTACCCCCAAGGGAAGGGCGTGTGAAGGAATGGCTGGAGTCCCACTCTCTCTCTCTCTCTCTCTCTCTCTCTCTCTCTCTCTCTCTCTCTCTCTCTCTCTCTCTGGCATCCCAGAAGACAGAAATCATACTGCTGACACGAAAACGAGTTGATAGAAATGTGCAAATGTTTGTGGATGGACACAACATTATGGCATCCAATGCAATACGCCACCTAGGAGTGATGTTGGACGGGAAATTGAATTTCTGGACCCACATACGAACAGTTGCAGACAAGGCGGCAGTCTTTGTGGGGAGACTGAGCCGGCTTATGTCTAACATAGGTGGCCCATCCCCTAGGAAGCGTAAACTGCTGATGAGAGCAGCAGAGGCCATAATGCTGTATGGTGCGGTAATATGGGCAACCTCACTTCGACACCAAAAACATAGAGCCAGAATCGAAGGAGTGCAGAGAAGAGGGGCCCTCAGGATCTGCAGTGCATACCGCACAGTATCGACACCGGCAGCCCAGCTGATTGCGGGGGTTGTCCCAATTGACATGCTGGCACAAGAGCGGCAACGGGTCTATCGAAGAAAGGGGGATGAGACACCGTTGACGATCGTCAAGAAGGAGGAAAGAGAGGTCACTCTCAGACAGTGGCAGCGCAGTTGGGATGCGGAGAGTCGGGGACGGTGGACCGCCCGCCTCGTACAGAGCGTTGAAACATGGACGACAAGGAGGCATAGAGAGGTAGGTTACTACCTGACCGAGTTTCTCACCGGGCATGGGTATTTCCGGGCCTACCTTAAAAAAGTAGGAAAGTCTGCAGACTCCATACGTCTTTACTGCCGGATGGAAGATGAAGATGTTCACCAAACCTTTTTTGTGTGCCCCCACTGGGACGAAGAGAGGAGACGGCTGGCTGACAAGCTTGGAGGACTGTCCGCAGAGACAATTGTCAATGTTATGATGGAAAGCAGAGAAAATTGGCAAGCTGCAACAGACTACGTGCACAGCATACTCAAAAAGAAAGAGATGAACCGAGAATGGGAAGGACCCTAGAAATGATAAAGCTGTAGAGCCATGACAACACGACTGACCCGAAGTAATACAGAAAGTAGTTCCGGGTCAGTCATTCTAGAAGAAAGGGGGGTTTTTTAAACGGTAGGGTCTGGGTTATCCCTCCCTAGTCCTACTCCGTCATATCCAGTCGGTCCTTGCAGGAATCCATAAAGGATTTTTCCGCCCTTGTTAACAAAAAAAAAAACAAAAAAACCCCAGGGAATCTACGCGTGTGTCCCATCGATACCGCTGGGCCTTATTTCCATATTAGGCAGAACGATAGATATGTTAGTCCCTCGAAGGAGTTTATGGCCGCAACTGTACAGGTAGACAACATGGGGTTACTAAAGGAAGGTTCACGCAGGATGTCAATGCTGAAATTTGAATGTTTCCCTGGAGGCACCAGACATCCAGACCAGATAGAACTGTTACGATCGCATGCAGACATGTCTCTCTGTGTGGAGAATGATGGAGAACCATTGGTCTCAATTGTTGCTCTCAGGAGCCTCATGGAGTATGTGGACGACCTGACTGTGCTGATCTGTGGGTAGTCAATCCACCGAATCGAGGCTAAAACCCATCTCGAGCTCCAAGCCATCACTCGAAGGTGAGGGCATGTCAAAGGAAAAAATAGCTCATTCTCTTAAAGAGAAAATTAAATAGTCGTCAATACGCTTTGGCGGCCACAATCTCCTTCTTGAGAAGGAAGTCAACTACTTAGGAGTCAGTACAGTGGAGAGGTGGGGTTTGAGCCAACACCTCCAGTCCCTCATAGACACCACCCTCTCAAGAGTGACCTCATTACGAGCCATCAGCAAGTTCAATTGAGGTGTCTGTTACCGTGACACAATCCTCACGACCAAGGCCATTTACTTATGTGTGAATGCTACTCCCTCGTCGTCCAGGGTAGCAAACAGACTGGCTAAATGAGCTGGCTTAGCGAGCGCCTGGGCTCTTGTATGATAGCGAAACCGCAACTTCCATGACCATCTTTCCTGTAGACAACGTGATACCACATATTAGACCAACTACTGCTGACATGCAATCCCGAGAGCTATCCACAGGAGGCTGTACTGTACCTTGTTCACTCATCGCAGTGTTACGAGCTCAATTGTCAATTTAATGATGGGACGTAGTGGCCTCACGGATTTAGGTTTGCTTGTTTAGGCACCTGGACCAAATGATGGAGCGTTGAGGAAATCTATTCAATGACTGCACGTTTTCAGCCCCAAAGCCTTCTGAATGAACTCATCCAGCTAGCGTGTTGTGAACCTCTTCCCCTTTTGTGGTCCCAACTCTTTTTCACAACCATCCCCTGCTCCTCTACTGGGATGATTTGATTTGATTTTTACTTTCCTTGCTCTACGAAGTAGAAAGGAAAGTTATGTAATCGGCTGAAAAAAAAATTTTGAGTTCTCTTCAGATCTTTACGTTTCGGGCCCCCCTGAGTCCGAAAAACACTATTTGGGAAAATGGTCTGTGTGTGTGTGTGCCTGTGAACGATTTTTAGAGAAAACCACCGTACCAAATCAGCTCAAACTTGATATCTCGCTCGAAAGTTACCATGGGACGCCAAAATAAGGGTTGAACAAAATCCACCGAAAGTTAGCTATAGTTATCATAGTGATCAAAACACCAAGTATTTTTTTTCTCAAAAATGGCTCCAACGATTTTGATTAAATTTTTTATATCGGTAGCTCTTGATATGATAATTATACCATAAAATTCCCATTTGTGGGAGAGCAGCACAATAAATTACCAAAACTTTCGACGAAATCGATTTTAGCGCAGTTTTTAGAGAAAACCACCGTACCAAATCAGCTGAAACTTGATGTCTAGCCTACAGGTTACCATGGGACGCAATAATGAGAGTATGGGCAAAATCCACCGAAAGTTAACTATAGTCATCATAGTGATCAAACACCAAATTTTTTTTCTCAAAAACGGCTCTAACGATTTTAATTACATTTTTTATATTGATAGCTCTCAATAAGGCAATGATACTATAAAATTCTCATTCGTGGGAAAATGACGAGAGCAGCACAATAAATTATCAAAATTTTCAACCAAAAGCGTATTTCGCGCAGTTTTTTCCTTATAAACTCTGCTGGAATTCTTGTAGAATGTTAAAAAAAAATTGGTATTGTAGTCCAATCCAATACCTAAAGGGTGAGTGTTTAAAAACGCTCATGAGGTACATGGGGCTCACTCCAGAAATTCCTGAATTTCAACTACTGCCGTTTTGCTTACTACCAGTTCTAAAAGTGTTTACCCGATAACCTTGCAAAAGTAATTACTATCCTTCTTCAATGAGTACGAGCAGCATAATAAATTCCGGAACTGTAAGCGCTACCGCTTCCTGCTGCCGTAAAGCGTTGTTTGACCAAGTTCAAATTAATTGAGTGATAAATGAATTGATTAAATAGAATTAGCCATGTACAAAGTGAATTGACGTAGAGCTAAGGAAAGTTGTGTGTTGCAACGCACCAGATATTTAGTTTATTCAATCACCAGGCTAAAAATAGGGCTATAAAGCCCTCTCTCACTTTGACCCTGGAAGAGCTATTACAGGTTTATCCTCATATTAATAAAAATAAATAAATAAAACTAACATATTCGTGCATGAACTTCTAAAAGTACTGAAGTTTTACAATATTTACATCTACATAGTCAAAATAAATAAATAAATTGAAACGAACAAATAAATAAAATGTAAACACACCATTGGACTCATTAAAAGAACAAAGTAACGGTGACCTAATCTTCTACATATTTAGTAAGTAAATGGTCTTTGTAATCGGTCTTAAATGCTTTAACTGATAAAGTGGTGTTGAAAAATTCGGGGTTCTCATTATACAATCGGATCCTGTTTGCTGTAAATGATTTATTAAAGATACTTGTTCTGTGAAGAGGGATTTGAAAATGTTGCCTGGCATTACGGGTACGACGTGAATGGATGTCACCCATTGTGACATAGAAGTTTCTAAGATAAGTTGGTGTGGAAAATTTTAGAATTTTAAATAACAGTACTGCGGTCCCCAGTTTAGTACGCTCAGCAATTTTCAACCACTTCAATTTGACATAAAAAGGTGAGACGTGTTGGTCAAGCTTCAACCGATACACAAATCTAATCACAGCATTTTGTGCTTTTTGTAATGCGTGGATCTGTTCCTTACTGAGATCGCAAAAAGCAGAGGTTGCGTAGTCAAAATTGTGCATCACTAAGGCTTGAACTAGTTGCAGGCGAGACTGGAAGGGAAAATCAATTGCCATTCTAATGAGTTGATACAGACTTCTGTATACATTTTTGCAAATGGCCGGAACATGAACCGACCATGTCAAGTTCTGAGTCATAAGTATACCTAAATTTTTGACCTCTTTCACATATTCCAAATTCACGTTGTTGATCCTGATCTTAGGTAAGCTATCTAAATTGACATTTGACAGAAGTCTGGAATAGCCCATTACTAACGCCTTACATTTCAGTTCATTGACTTTCATACAATGCCTATCACACCAATTAGCCACTTTTGTCATTTCACCGTTTATTACTCCAACCGCACTTTCTATGTCGTTCAACTCACAAGCTAGGTAGACCTGCAAATCGTCCGCATATAGCATATATGAACTTTTCTCAAGGACGAGAGGCAGTGGATTAATTGCTAGTGAGAAGATCAGAGCTGACAACACGCTCCCCTGGGGCGTTCCGACCTTTACCTCCAGCCAATCTGACGATCTACCATCCGCACACGCTGTGTCCTGCCCGTCAGGTAAGATCTGAACCACGCTACCAGTCTATCAGCCAAGCCCAATGAGCGCAGCATGGCCAACAATAAATCATGCTGCACACGGTCAAAAGCGCGGGAAAAATCTACCATGACTAAAATAGTCAACTTCCGCTGATCCATGTTCCTTCTAATGTCGTCACACACCTTCACCAGTGCTGTTTCTGTACTGTAACCTTTTCTATATGCTGATTGGTGGTCATTAATTATTTTTCTCTCTTCTTATTCTCTACTAGGATGTGGTTGTACCCGGGATCTCTCATAGGATTGGAGGAGGTAGGAAGGTTAGAAATAATCGGAATACAAGAGGTTCACAACTCGCTGCCTGTTCGAGTTCATTCAGAAGCCTTCAGGGCAGAAGGTCTGCCATTCCCTTACATTAGGAGGAGCTTATAGCCCCATAATTTGGCATAGCATCCCAGATCTCCATATTGGTGGTCCCATCTTTGGGTTACCAGATCGGTCCAGCGAGAAATCAGTACGTCTCCATCAAAAAAGCAAAAAAAAGGGGGCAGGGTACAGATAAATCACAAATTCCAGCATCTCAAATAGGTAGAATTTAATTATCTTCGAGCAACGCACAATTTAAATTTTCTTTGTTTCGTATTTTTTGGCACTGACGATTGCTTTCAATATTTCAACATTTTCAGTTTTCATTAGATACTTATGGAAATCGCTGCATGACATGTTCTTATAGTTATATTGTGTAACAATAACATTGCGAACATTTTCAACGAGAAGACGATTGCGTTCATCACTCCATTGGATATTTATGAGAGAGAAAATTCTTTCACAATTGGCGTTATGTCCGGGAATGGAAAAAAAGTACTGCGCAATTTTCAAAATTTCTGAAAAAGAATCAATGTTCGAATTCGCTTTAAAAAATGCACAAATCTGGTCATTAGAAGTTTCCGAAAAATTTTTTATAGAATCCTCTTCATTTTCTTTTTTCTTTTCTATAAAGTTGTTCAAGTTCGCCAATTGATCAATTATTTTCTCTTCGTGAATATGAACATTTTTTGACTCAAGAAACTGCATTGTTTGCACAACTTCTTCATATTGAACTTCTTTTGATGTGCGATCAAATTTCAACCATTGGAAAACTTTTAATTCGGAGAAAGATGAAGTCCATTTCAACAAGTATTCAAGAGCTTCCTGATAATCCACGCATTTCTTTTCTTTTCCTTCTGATTTTATTGTGTTAAGATTTGAAAGTAGAGTCAGAGGCAAACACTTGTGCTTGATTCTTTCGCGCAAGGAATTAGCAACGAATTCAATGATTGAGGTAATTTCTAGAACACTGTTGCCTTCACTTTCTATTGATGCTATTTTACATTGAAAAATGAACATGAATGAGTGGACAAACAAAAGATAGCTTTCAGCCATATCATCAGAGCTAAAACACCATTAATTATGGCCTCGGTTTTTGTTCTCGCACAAGACAATTGTTTGGCTATTTCAGAATCTACGAATAACGTACGAAGAAGAGGTGCAGTACAATCCATTTCATTATAGCTCGAGTGGTGTTTAACAGTATGGAATGCCAGAGTTCCTTCTGCAGCCCAGACTTTAAGTGCCGTTGGAGATGATTTTGTGACCATGAAACGATTGAGATGTTGAAGAGGTTCTCACGTTTTTTTTAATGTTTCTCTGAGTTGACGTGTTTTCTCAAATCATAAACTCCTAAAACAATTAAAACATTTTAACATTCCAACTATCTGCTTGCAAATTTCATTTATCATGCATAATGCATCATTTAAACATTCAAATCATTACAGTTCATAGAAAAAAGATTGAGAAGACAGAAAAACGTGCATTTAATCAAATTTGCATTTGCATTCAATCAACTACAATATAAGCGAGAAAAAAATCTAGTAAAGTTTTTAGATACATTCAAGAATTTATAACATCAACAATACTTTTTGTCATGTCGTACTGTATATAAAAACAAGTATTATTGATGTTGGAGAAGAAATTAGAAAGGGCACCCACCGCCATGAGCAAAAGAAAGGGAACAACAACAAACTTCACACTTCACTTCTTGCTCGGTTTTGCCCTGTACAAAGCATGGAAATTGTTTTTGAAAGCGGACGTAAAAGCATAGTTGCCTTTTCTTGGCCTTTTCGCTTCAGTTGCCATTGTAAATTGATAACTGCAAGTGCTCCAAATATTATCTGTAAAATAAATATAATTTTTGAAATAATTTCATTTCTCATTATATTTGTAACCTCACAAGTCTTTGTCTGTACACTTACCGATAACTTGGGAACGTCGACGAATTCCAAAAGTTCGAAAACTGGAGCTTTCTATATAATTACATTCACATCCGTTTTCTTTCGACAATTATGTACATAAAACGAAAACACTATTGATTTCAAAGAATTCTAAACGTTGTTGACAATGGTGGTGAAAAGCTGTGAATAACAGTACATCGAAAGTCTCGATAACGATCGATATATTTCGTCTCTTTTCCTTCGATTTAAAAATCATTCGGTGCGTTTATCGAATGTGCGCGTGTGTGTATTTAAATTTAATAAAATTGGATAAATTTGCGAAAAAAAAGGCGTTTGCGCTGAAAATCAGTACACTTCATTGAAAAATCAGTATATCAGTACGGGGGTCTAAAAATCAGTACGCGTACTGATAACATCCGTACATCTGGTAACCCAATCCCATCTTCTCTTCAACACTCCCACCAATGTTGAGGGTCTCGGTAGCATGCAACGTTCAATGTTCCTGCCCTGAAGGCCCTACCCTCGCCCATGCACGTGGTCGTTTCGACAATTTCTCGTTAGGGTTAAAATCCCGAACATGAAACGAGCGACTGGCCACGGGGTTGAGAGTTGGCGGCGTCGTCTGTGTGTTGTGACCGATTGATGTTCCTGAGGTGGCGCGGAGCCACGCGGGAGCGGGTTGTTCTGGCTGTGGAATATTCGGAGAGAACCGGAAGGAGGGAACAGGACGAGGAGGCGAATGGAGCTCGACAACCGGGTTCTGGGAGGAGGACTTTCATCGAAGACTGTACACGGAGAGGAACCTCGTCGTCTCATCTTCACCCCCCCCCCCGCCACACCATCCACCACACCACTTGCCCCCTCGCCATGGTCCTCAAAACGTCGCCTGTGTCGTTCGTTCCGTATCCCGCTGACACACAGGAGTTGAGCGGCTTTGAAGGGAAACGGCGAAGGGTGAGGGGGGTCCATCGTCGAGCCACGAAATGGAGGAGGCACTCCGCGAGTGTACCTCCCCCCACCCCCGCCCCACACCAACACACACACACTCTCCTCCTCACAACCCCGCGCTGCCGCAATCACCATCTCTCGCCGCCGATTCCTACGAGACCCGCCACTGATTCCTATTATGCGCCTCGGCTTCCTGGTTCTCCCGGGTGGGGGAGGCATATCCGCTATTTTGAAGACCTCGGGAAGCTTACCGGGGCAGGGCAACGCGTTGGGCCGACGGCGCCTGGAGGGAGGTGGTGGTGGTCAGATACGAAAAAAAAAAGACGGCCGGGGGTGGTGTGGTGGGGGTTCCATGATGAGTCGGCGGAGGAGAGGGAGGAGAGTGTCGGTGATAGCAGCGCTCCTAACGGAGTTGCTTATCACTAGCTCAACCTTATCGCTCCCGCTCAGCTGTCGACATCACTCTTCCACTGCCCTCCGTCGCGACCGCGTCTTCCCACGTTCCTCATTTCTTTGTCTCAACTCATCCACCGACGATCGTGTTTACGTCGCGAAGTTACCCTCAACTCAACATTTTCCCTTCTTCCACTCGTGACGATCGCCTCCCAATTGAACGACTTTCCGAATCATCGTCAAGTAGTTGTGAAGTGCTGTGCGGCAAACTCTGATTAACCAATTGGATCGTTCGTGATTTCCTAACAAGTTCTTCGTTTTTACTTTGCGGCTCATCCGTAAGTGACCATTTTCTCTCTTTTTTCTCGTTAAACGACCACTCAAAAATTGTGTTATATTAATGTGTTATCTTGTTGTTTCTATTAGTTAAGGGGGGGCTTCCGCCTTCGGCGCCCGTTCGCCTCGTCTCTTCCGATTCCTAATCGCCAACCACTTCCGCCCCATAGCTTCTTCCTGACCCCCCACCCCACCCCCCTCACTGCTCCAACCGCCGACCAATTTAAATTTGTTTCTTGGTGGCTCATTTCCGGCACTCCTTTTCCCTTTAAGTCGCTTCCGCTTTCCCCTCCTTCATATTGATATTAACTTCCGAGTTTTCCCTGAGTCCTAATGAATAACTATGATTTGGGTCATTAGGTGACGAAACTGTTGTGGAAACTCAGTCGGTGACTCAATTCCCATTCCCCCCCCCAATCACCATTCCATTCCCCGTGTCCCTTCCCTTTCACACCCTGCACATTCTTCACGCTTTGAACTTTCGTCGACACCTGCACGGGGTTGTGATTGAGGGTTTGGACCAAACTTGGACTTTGGACCGACGTCTCGTGCAGAGGGCGGAGGAGGAGGCGGCGGCGAACTGGAATCTAGTGACGAGGTACAGAGGGGAAATTTGGGCGAAGTTACGCAGCTGTGGACTTGGTTCTGCGCGCCTCCTTGCCACCCCCCAACCCACCACTCGCACCCCCACAAATGTGACGTCATGGCTTTTGCCGGAGGCAGAATCGTCAATTTCTTACTACTCCGGAGGCGCTAAGCTAAACTGAAACGTAGATGTGTATTGGGTACTTGAATGTCATTCTAGTGGTGGTCAACACCTAACAGTATTATCTAAATGTGATCCAGTCGTAAAGAGTTATCTCAAGCCCCAATTTGTAGGCAAGTGAGAGAGGCGCCAGGAATGACCAATGATCGGCTAAACGAGAAAATAATTCAGCATTAGCGTCTAGTGTTGTTGGTGGATGAGGAAAAAAGATAAGAAGCGCCTTTTGTGTAGTGGATGAGCAGAAGCAAACAAGTGACAGTCTAGTGACTAACGACAGTCTCGCAGCATCAAACACCTGGTGGTTCAGAGTAGACGAACAGGATTAAAAATCTTGTGGTTGAGGGCAAACAAACGGTATTGACAATAGGTAGTTTAGAAGGAGCAAAGCACACAGGCAATCAGAGGGTGAGAAGAGGCAAATCACATTAGAAATTTTGTGGTCTAGGAAAGATAAGCAGTCAGAAGGAGGATGATGGTAAACAGTTGGTGACATGGGACTAACTGGTTCCTTGGTCAGGATTCGGTGATTGAGATGACATGAATAGGATTGAAGAGCGTGGTAGCTTATCAGCGACAGTTAGTCGGCCGTGTTTCGAATCTCAAGAGTCGCCATGCGGTTGGAAACTCGTGCACATAATTTGCGGTTTAGAGCGAAGGTGTAAAGCAATCGGAGAACGTGAATTGAAGCGTCGACGACTGAAGAGTTAGGAGCCCGTTGGTTGGAGTGGAGCGTTCGGCTACTTACAAAAGTAAAGTGAAAATATCCGGCCTTGTAGAGCGTCGTTCTCTGCTGGGGAATCAGGAAGTCGGTCATTAGGCAGTTCTTCGTACGAAGCGAAACAAACGGCGATTCCAGACCCAAATCAGCCTTCTAGTCCTCTGATCCTTTTCCCTGCTATTCCACATCCCGCGAGCACTCCAATCGTTACACGGGAATTGCCTGACTCGACGGCATACACCTCCTTCCTCTCATTCACCTGTCAATGTTCAACAACCTGTCAATTCAACCTGTAACTTGTTACCTGACAATTACTTTCTGTTCACGAGGCGATTACCTTTTTCAATATCTGTTCGTCGAGTGCTCTGCAGGCTATTGACCTTAGGTGACGAGGGAGGGGGGGGGCACTTCACATTCGTTATCCACAAACCCCTCTAAGTTCTAGCGCACGGACTATTAGATTTGGCGAAAACCTCGTGTTAAAACTGTGTCAGCACTGGACACAATGTTGCTAATTCCCCCCCCCCCCACCCCCTAACAATACACCATAGTAAAACCTCTCATCTCATACGACTGTACAAACTTTCCGGTGCGTCGCATCACACAACTTTCCACGACCCCCCCCCCCCGTAAATTACGTAACCCCCACATGCTACACATTTGAACACTATCTTCCCTTCCAGCCAGTCGAAAGTAATCAAAATCGTTACAGCAGAAAACGGTTGTGGAGAACGAAATGTGGGTAGAGGAGGCTAAACAATACTTCGTCAGCGAAATCAAATTTAATGCGGTTACTGTTTTTTTTTGTACATCACGAAAATCACTAAGAAAACATACCAAAATTTTCAATTTAAGAAATTCAGTTTTCGTCAAAATATAGAGATCTCAAGAAAACAAACTGTTTTTACACAATTGCGATACTTTCCGTACACATACTTTGATATGTCACATCTATAACGGTTAAACTATAATAGAGAAACAGAGAGGGGAACGCACTGGCGTGGGCGTTGTGCTGAGGAGTGTCTCGTCATGATTCGTCGAATCTGTTTAGAAATCCCCTGTCGACGGTCTCTCAGCGGAGTCATAAAACTAATTTTAGCGCGAAAACTTGTGGTAAGTCGGTGTCAAGTTCTGCGGCTGTGAAGCGGTTGACGTTCTTCAGTTCGACCAGTCAACTGAGAGGGCATGGGGAAGCTCCAAAGTGGGAAAGCGAGCGCTTGTTAAAGGAACCTAATTATTTCTTCGCGGTTTTTCCTTCTCTCGAACAGACAGAAGTTGAAATGTGGGCCGCCGCTTATCAACGCACGGGTCGAACGTGCCTCGTTTCTCCAACCGGGTTTTGGTTTCATCTCGTAAGCGTTTTTTACCCATATTTTTCGAGATATTAGGCGTTTTATTCACTTCCTGATGCCGATTGCGGAGAGCACGTCGCTGATGTGGAGTTTTGCGAGCCCGACGAGGATGAATCCAACCGCGACTTACTTTATTTTTTGAAGTCGATGCAACTATACCATAGTCATGCACTTGGCGATAACGTGGAAAGAAAATATCGGGTGCGTAGCGCACAACTCCCTGCAAACCCTCGTCAAGTCGACCATCTCGTACGAGCGCTGTGTCTTCCTTCTACGCATTTTTAGAAACGTGTATGCTAATCGAAATGTGGGTACCAGTTAACTGAAAGTACCCCGTATATTTCATCAAAATAAACCCTTTTGGTGAAAAGTGCGAAAAAAAACAATAATTTAATGTTTGGAAATTTGTAATTTTCCTATGTATCTCGGCTTATAACTCCGTTCAACGGATACACACAGAAATACTTGTAAAGAACAAGATGTTGTTGTTGGTGTTGTTGTGTAGGCTGCTAGAAGGCAACCACAACTACAATTATGCAATTTACCGAGACAATTTCGCAAATTCAATATCTGGTCATAGCAACACACAACTTTCCGCCACCCCTTTAAGCTCGAACACCACCTACATAGGCGGGCGCTATATCTTCGTTCAACGCATTTTTACAGGAACATTTATGGAGAACAAAATGTAGGGACTAGTTAGCTGAGAGTACTCCGAAAGTTTAATCGATATCGTTATAGCCGTTTTTGAGAAAATTGGAATACCGATAAATTAATATTCGACAAATCTCCTTTTCTGAGTTAACTTGGCTTATATCTCCGTTCAACATATATATACAGAAATAATTATAGAGAACGAAATGTTGGTATGGGTGACTGAAAGACACTGCATTAGAATTTATCACATCTGGTGAAGAAGTTACCATGGAATTTACGGAAATGTTCGAAAAAACGTTATTTTCGACACATTTTGATTTTTATCTCTGTTCAATGGACTGTCAGAGGAACATTTATTGAGAACAATACGTAAGTATTAACTATTCGAAAACATCTTGAAAGTTTGGTGATAATCGCTGGAGCCGTTTTGCCAAAAAGCGTAAAAAACCTATTTTTGCTTCAGGGGCCCATATCTCCGTTCACCGTATTTTCATGGAGATATGTATGGAGAAGAAAAGTTAGGTATTAATTAGTAGAAGATAATGTGAAAGTTTAATAAAAATTGTTAGAGCCGTTTTCGAGAAAAATGCGAAAAACCCTATTTTTTGGTACATTGTCGTCCCCCCCCCCCTCCTATCGGCCGAAATCGTCCATAACCTTGTTTTGGTGTCTACAAAAAATAACGAACAAAACAAAAAAAGAATCAGCTCAATCGGATCAGCCGTTCTCCCGCAAATCGAACTACAGACATACACACGGACCACGCGCCGAAATTAGGTTTTTTCGAATCAGTAGGGTCTGAAACGTAAAGATCCGAAGAAAACCCAAATTTTTTTTTGGGCCGATTACTATACTTTCCTTCCCTTCGGGTAGCGGAAAGTAAAGAAGAAGTTTTTGGGCACATTTTGGCGATTATCTCTGTGTAAAGTAAAGTAAAGTAGTAAAGTTAAATGTTAGCCTGTAGAATGGTCAGAAGTATAATGAAAGTCGTCCGAAAAGAGCTCCCCCCCCCCTCCAGACTTCTCCTCAACACAAATCGCTCGAAACGCTTTTTTCTCGCCTTCGAAAAATCGAAAACAAAAAGGTCCAAAATTGGGTTTTTTCGATTCGATGGAACCCAAAACGTTAAAATTTAAAGGAAGTTCGACGTACCCTTTTTTTTGCACGATAACAATAATTTCGTCACCGGTTGGGTGCGGAAAGCAGAAAATACAAACGTAGCGTTTGATGGAGGGAGTGGGAGAAGTTGCAGAGCTGAAAGGATCCTGATGAAAATATTTCATACGTTTATATAAAGCTACGTAATAATGAATATCGTGGTTTTTTGTTTTTTTTAGGAAACATGATTGGAGGTATCAATCCATCGATTGTCCTACATTTCGGCAGTATAATTAATATAACAAAACACGAGGAATAATAATTTATAACAATTCAATCCTCGGAAAGGAAGTCTTGCGGCCTCTTTCTTTTCAGACGTCGCTGATTTCGGGGAGGCGGTGGATTATTGGCGAGGTCCTCCAGTATATTGTTCGGGTGGTTTCTCATTGCGAAATCAAGTCTTACATATGCCTCGCGCAGTGTGACGAGTACCTCTGGGATATCAAGGTCCGAATGCAGGGTTGAATTACGGACAAACCGTGGTGCGCCCGTGATCATTCTAAATACTCTGTTCTGGAGAGTTTGGATGCGATTGATGTGGGTGTCAGCCGCGGAACCCCATATACCGCATGAATACATCCAAATGGGGCGAATTAACGATGGGTATATGAGGCGTTTCGTTGATAGGCTAAGAGCGTGTGTCAACGTGCTCTTTCCACAGAAGCTTTTTGTCTAAGGTAAGTCCCAAATAACGTACCGAATCTTCGGTTGGTATCGGTCGACCGCCGAGAAGTACAATATTGAGGCTTGGTCTAGTTCGGAGAGTAAAGTTAACCAGGACTGACTTATTGGGATTCATAGTAACCCTCCATTTGCGACACCAATCTTCTACTTGTTCTATGAATATTTGCGTGTATTGTTCGGCTTGTGCGGAGTCATTGGCCTTGCATAATGCAGCGACATCGTCAGCATAGCGTGCGAGGGTCAAATGTCCAGAAGAAGGGAAGTCACTAGTGTACAGTATGTACAGCAAAGGACCCCAGATGCTACCTTGAGGAACGGATGACCCTACGCTTGCAGAGTTCGAGACAGCACCCCTGCAGCTCACCGAGAAAGCTCGCCCTGATAAATATGTTTGCAGCAATCGGAAATACGTGTCGGGAAGATAGGGGTTTACTTTTGCCAGCAATCCAGGATGCCAAACCTTATCAAACGCCATTTCTGTATCTAAAAACGCCCCAAGGCATACCTTACGTTCTTCGTAAGATTCCAAGATTTTTTCAATCACCCTATGGAGTTGTTGGGGACAGGAGTGTCCTTTACGAAATCCAAATTGAGTGTCAGGAATGAGCTCAGAAAGGGAACTCATAAATTTCGGGAGGAGAAGTCGTTCCATGACTTTTGCTAGCAGAGGGAGCAAACTAATCGGGCGGTAGCTCTTGGGGTCCTTCTGAGGCTTATTAGGCTTTTTAATCATCACTATCCGAGCATGTTTCCATGAGTGAGGAATATGGGTGGTTCTTAGAATTCCATTCATTATTTGAGTAAGGAAGACCATGCTTTTTCTCTGAAGAGCCTTTAACAGCAGTTGAGTGATGCCATCATGACCTGGAGCTTTTTTGGTTGGAGACCTTCGAATCATATTTCTTGCGCTGGGGTGACAAAATCCTTGAAAGGGCTTAAGAGGAGGGGTTCTTCCAGAGTATCTAGGATTTCTTGAGAGAAAGTGGGATCGAGATCATCGTTTGGTTGAAACTGGGCTTTTAATATGTCCTCGAAAATGTCACACTTTTCTTGTGGAGTTGAGTACCAAATTGGCCCCACTTTCAGAGGAGGAATGTGTGAGAAATCTTTGGTCAGCATTTTAGTGTGTTTCCACAGTGATCCATCGTCGGGATTCAAATTGCTCAGCTTTATCGTCTAAGGGAGAAAAACGAAAAGGAACTAAATTTCGTTAGAAAAAGAAGAGAGGCGAATGTTTCGAGGGCTGAACTAAGGGCGGCAGCACTATGTCTAATACGGTAGTTAGGTATTTCGTAATTTTCGTCATTTTTTCTCCATTTATCTTTAAATGTCGCCTGTGGTCATGTGTGAACCTCAACAAACCTCCATTTATTGTACAAAAGTGACGAAAGGTATATTTTGAAAATAGGTTAGCAGGGGGGGGGGGGGTTGTGTGTGTGCGTCAGTGAGTGTGAGAGGAGGGGATCATCATGTTCGTTAAGCTTTCAGTATTCAGCTGGCCTTAGAACTCATTTTTACGAACTGGTGGTAAAATGTATTTTTCTTATTTTTCTTTCCCCTCTGCATGAATACTGTAACTATTTCGAAACTAGTCGCGATGTACCAAGTTGAGTATACCGTACATAAGGTCTGTCTGTTAATTGCATTGGATTTACGTGTTGGATCAAAACAATCGCAGAATAAATTTAAACAATTTACTACGGAGCCTTGTTTTCATCGTGCGGCCCCAGCTATGATGTACGCACCCTGGCAGAAAATTAGACCTGGATGAATGACTTTTTAACGAAGTACGTACAACAATCGGATTTGAGTTTAGAGCAAATCCCCCCGCCAAGTGCATAGGGAACACCCCCGCTCCTTAAATTCTGTCAGATAGGACGACAGAGTTACTTGAGACCTTGATATTTGAGTTTGGTCAACTGGAAGTCCCTATGCCAGTTCGACGCAATGCCCGGTGGATGTTTCAGTGTTCATTAGGCAGCCTGAAGCTCTGAATTTGCTTAATGACTTACTCCTTCTCGATCAGTCATGATGCAGCCTTTTCCTTCCAATCACGCCCCTCATTTTTCTCGAAAACGGCTCTATCGACTTTGATTAACCTTTCAAATTATCTTCTACTAATCAATACCTAACTTTTCGTCTCTATACACATCTCCATGAAAATACGGTGAACGGAATTATAGGCCTATGAAGCAAAAATAGGTTTTTTACGCTTTTTGGCAAAACGGCTTCAACGATTATCACCTAACTTTCAAGATGTTTTCCAATAGTTAATACCTACGTATTGTTCTCAATAAATGTTCCTCTGACAGTCCATTGAACAGAGATAAAAATCAAAATGTGTCGAAAATAACGTTTTTTCGAACATTTCTGTAAATTCCAGGGTAACTTCTTCACCAGATGTGATAAATCCTAATGAAGTGTCTTTTAGTCACCCATACCAACATTTCATTCTCCATAATTATTTCTGTATATATATTTTGAACGGGGATATAAGCCAAGTCAACTCAGAAAAGGAGATTTGTCGAATATTAATTTATCGGTATTCCAATTTTCTCAAAAACGGCTCTAACGATTTCGATCAAACTTACGGAGTACTCTCAGCTAACTAGTCCCTACATTTTGCTCTGCATAAATGTTTCTGTGGAAATGCGTTGAACGAAGATATAGCACCCGCATATGCAGCTGGTTATCCTCGTTCCCCTAATTCCCTTCTTTCAAATTTAGCAGTTTGGACTTTGCCTCACTCCCTGACCAGCAATCGTTGTCAGTTCTGTCTCTTTTTTTCCGTTCGTTCTTTTGTAAATACAGACGTTTCCCGCTTTTCGCTATCTCGTTGTTTTAGGAGACTGTTTAGGGGACTTTTGATTATGCTCCATACTCCACACGGTTTTTGCGGTTAGTTCAGTTCGAATGTTGTTGAGCTGGCGTGGTGAGGAGCACCACAGGACGAAAGGTGCTGGTGTCTTTACCACGCGCTTCTCTATTTCCAAAATGGGATTGTTGGAACGCGATAAAAGTGAAATCCAATCGCCACACATTCCCCGTGCAACAAAACAGCCTCGCTTGACTAACGTTTGGTCCCGACATCCGATCTGTTAGTTGAGACGCCACTGCATCCCTCCCTCCCCATATTTTCAGCCGGAGCGCGAGGTAGAGCGAAATATTCTCTTTCTTTGTCCTCGCCAAAAGCAAAAAAAGGCGATTCGACATTCAGCTCTCGTTTTTTGGGCCCTTAACGGGATATTCTAGCAGTCAGGGAGGTGACTCTAGTTACGTATCAGGGAGTCAGAACTTCGTGAGGGTAAGGAGATCCTCTTCTGACACCAGGTCCACATGTCGTCCACGCTGGAGCTTCCTCCCTCGCAGGGTTGAATTTCTTTTCTGGTGCCGAATGAAGGGAAGATATTGGAAGAGCCTCTGTGAAGGCGTCGGTGTGACGACCACGTGACATCCCTAAAGAATCATAATGTAAATGTACAGTTTTGAAAGTGGCCGGGAAAACTGAACAGCTTCCAGCCTTTTCTCTTATTTTTCTGAATGAGACTGATGACAACCTATTTATCTTTCCTCATTTCAAATGAGAGGTTAAGCCATAATTTTCGAGTGCCTTAGAGGACTGGGAGGACGTGGCCATATGACATTGTGTCAGTAGTTGCGTTAATTTATTATTTGTCGAACATCGCGACGACACCACCAAATATAACATGTACCCTGCGAGCCTGCGTTCTCAAAGGATTTGTTGATACCCCTTGGGATGCTTCGCATTACCGCTGTTTGCCTAAAGTTGACAGTTACGTCCTACTCGTTCTAAGGTGCTCTTCGCCAGCATTAGAATTCGAACTCCAGACCTACAGCTGAGCACACGTGACTTCAGTTGAACTTTTTTTCCCTCTTGTTTATCAACGACAAACACTTCCTTGAGCCGCCTATGCTTAATATTATTGCTTCCAGCTGTAATACGCACTGTTTGCCGCATCGGGCTCAAAATTGTTTGACGAGCGTTATCCAGAGTGACAGATAACGGGTGTTTGGCTTTAGACCTACAGCTACAAGTTGCGGGTTTTCCATTTTAAACACCTCACACTCTCAAATTTCCCTATCGCCCCTTTCACTTGAATTAAGGATTTTCTTCAACCCTTTCCTTCACCTTTTCTGCCCTGATCTTTGAAATAGGCCCTTTTCACTTTGACTGCTTTCCAGTTCATTTCGTGCCGCCAAATGGACAATATGCGTTCTAAACTCGACACTATCGAATAGTTGAAACGAAACCGAAATAGCAGAACTCAATTAACACCACTAACTGAATTGAATAGAGATTTTAATGGGCTGCGGTGCGTGCCTTCTCCCTCGCTGGCGACGACTAACCAGTGCCACTGATTCACGAACCAGTCTGTGGCAATCAGTATTCAGCGACCCACTGATCATGCCCCTTCCATTTATCTAAACGTCCGACTCACTTGTGCGCAATTCCTTGTGACACGCCATTTCTTTTCTCCTTCTGCATTTGTACATGTACTCAGTATGAAATTCTCTAGATCATATTCTAAAAGTGGCACCATGACCTGATTTCCGCAGAGGTGTCAGTACGATGGACACTGGCGGACAACGCCAACGCGTTCAACTAGTCAGTAACGCTATAATAATTCGTACGCTCATTACTTTTTATACACTTCAGAGTTGAGTAATCTTTGAATCATTATCAATTGCCTCCTTTGCCAGTGTGCTCACTAAACTGGTCGTTTCGCCTAACTCAAATACCTACAGATTACGTAAGTGATCAAGATCCACAAACTCCGAGAATGAGGAATCGTTCTTCCAATAATTGACCGTATCTCAGATTTTATTTCCTCATCGTTGAGGTATGTTTCTTGGGTCTCATTCCCGTCACGCTTCAACAGAACGGGATTGCAGATGATAAGAGCGTCTATCTGGTGTCAAAAGGTCGCATTTTTTTTTGTGTGGCTGGGGTCGTACGTTTTGATACAAACAATCGCGAAATCGCTTCCAGCAGTTCGTGTTTCGATATTTTCAGCTCTTGGCTATGAAGGGATTGATACGGCGTTAATTGCATTTGAAATTGCAAATACCAAATTACATAATTGAATTAATTACCTGATGCTACCGTGTAATTAATAGTATAATGAATTCAATGCATTAACTACGTTAATAATTGAATTCCGAATTATTTTTCCTGCGTTTCAAGGTTTCAGGGACACGGGGAGTGCGATTGAGAAATCCAGATATGAGCTGATTGATGTTCAATAATGCGGCTCATTAATCGACGCGTTATTTACCTCGTCGTTGAAGAATTTTCGTGAAAAATTGAGCAATTACAGTCGTCTCCAAAACGTATGTGTGTGTTTTGGAAAAACGTTGCCAGAGAAATTCGTTCTGCAGAATTTCAAATGGATTTTCGTCTAGACTTTCGCGGTCACCAAGTGTTTCCACTGATCACATCCGAAAAATTGACCAAGTTCTGATCCATGATGCTCATCAGAGGCTGTTGATTTTGATTTCACCGAGCGTCCCTCAATATTTCGTAACGTCGTTAAAAAAAAACGAGAGGTGTTTGCGGGGTTTTGCTCGTAATTTACCTTGGTTTTACGTTCTCATTGTGACGCGTCAGTTTTTCTTGTTAGCTCACCAAGTATTGTGTGCCTCCTGACCGTGCTGGCAAACAGTTGTGGTGCTTGGCCAGTTCCACGGCACATGGCGACGGCTCCGCTTCTTTTCTCTCAAAGACTCTCTCCATCGTGCATGCCTTGCGCCTCCAGTGTGGAGACCGGCAAGCGACCAAATACCGGCCGTACCTCCCCAGGTCTGAGTTAAATGGATGCTTGAATTTTGAGACAGTGGGATTGCGGAGTATCCTGATTGTTTTCGAACACGAACCGAGGCTCTCGCGCATATTACTAAGGAAGAGGTTACAACGCGACAGCCACAGCAAGATTCACATCGATACTCATTTTGGGAGAATCACCTATTGCGTCTCTATATAACCATATCCCTGTGCGAGGATCCTTCGTGCGCAGTATGAATCTCGTGTTGCTTGAAATGTTTACTTTCCTTGACTGTACTAAGTAGTAAGGAAAATTACGTAATCAGGTGAAAATAGAGAGTTTTTTCTTATCCTGTCGTTCCGAAATCTATCAGTTAAAAAAAAACGCTGTTTGGAAAACACGATTAAGAGAACGGTTCAACAAATCATCTCAAAATTGATATTTCGCGTGCTCATTGGTGTGAGACGCCGCAATAGCAATTGAAGAGAAGCTCATAACTAACTATAACTCTCGAGGTGAGTGGAACGCTTTTTTCCCCAACGCCGTTCTAGAATTATTACTGTTATTTGTAACATTTCCGACCTTACCTTATTGTTTTACTCCATTAAATCCTGCACAACTGACTCCAGCAATATGACGAAGATCATAACCGTGAAAAGATAGAATCCTCGGGGATTTTATATTCATCAACGGGTTTCAGTTTTTAGACGACTATAAACGTTTGTGTGTAAACTGACGATGTAAACTGTAACAAATCAAAAATCTCTGCGGAAATCGATTGCTTCGTTTCAAGTTTCTATTTTCCAATGGATTTCCACTATTTCGCGGCGGTTCATCACTTCGAGTGCAATAAACTGCCTACACGATGGTTATTCAATGATGATGGCGAGCTGAGTGGCGGGAACCCAATGAATTACAGAACGTTAAGGACTACTGGTTTTGTGGCCTACACTTTCTGACCTTAAAACTACACAAAGGCTTGTGCAGGGTTTTCGTCGAACTTAACGCGACGTTAGTTGGATGAAAATCGTTTAATGAACTTTGGACCGAAGAAAGTTGTCTAATGCGTCGCAAAGTGATGTTAAGGAATAATCTTTGGATAAAACACGAATGGTTGCGTCCAGTAGACTTAAATTGTTCAGAGTGAAAAAAGTTATTCCGATGGGACGTAGGGAAGTCGTGTTTCGTGGGTTTTAACGTGGTTCTTGAGACCTGAGGCTTCGGGTCCTTCGGGCTTCTCTCTTACACTTTTCCGGTAGGTTGAATCTGTTACTCGCATTTTCGGAAGTCCGTTCACTGAGTGCCTAGATTTTCCCTTTGGTATTGTCGGCTCTGATGACCGTTTTCGCGCTCTACCTGTTGCGTTCTGGCAGTTGGAAACAAGTTCCTAGGGGGACTTTGGTGGTACAATGGCTCTCGAGCCAACGACACTTTCGTCTGGCAGGCGTATAATGCGTGCGCTTTTCTCGATGGCGTTTTGTGTGAGAGAACCCAAAATCCAGAGCCGTTGCCCTTCAAAAGAGATGCCGAGATATTTAGGTGCACACTTGGGGGAACAAGACCGTCGGAGCTACCTGACTACCCCTACCTGGTCCAGGATGGGAAGGGAAGCTCTTTAAGTTGGTCGGTTCTTTCTTTTTCTGCTCCTCCACTTCTCTTCTCTTCCTTGTTTCCTCCCTAGTCCCTCACTCTTCCACTCCCTCACGACCTCCTCGACACACACATACACACACACACACTCTCTCCCTCTCTCTCTCTCTCTCTCATTCTCCCGTTCTTTCTGACCAGAATGGACCGACCCGGAGGGTGGCGTTGGAGGTAAAAAATCTTTTGTTATAAAAGGAAGATGCCTTTTCAGACCACGAAACCCAACTCCTGATTAGGTTCAGGGTTCCTCGAATCTTCCTCAGCTTCTTCCACGTTGACTGGAAACCTCTTCGCCTGGGGCTGAAGCTCGTCTCACTTTCCAGCTACGCCACCGAACCCGCCCAGTTCCGAGTCTCAAGAGATCAAATTCGGTCGAGCGATTAATCGAATTTTTCAAAAAAAAAAGGCGTCGAATTTGAACGCATTGTTGAACGAAGCGCTTCGAGGACCTCCGCGCTGTGCACGCCAGTCTCTGGAGGTACTCTCGAAGAATCCACTCGGAACCAGAAGAGACGAAATGCAGTACGCCCTGAAACACGGAGGCGTTCATCATGAATGCATTCCTTATTATTATACACCGCATAAAATACTGCTATCTCAACGTGATAATTGGGTAGCGTCGCCCGTTGACTGATGAAGAGGCAGCCCAACTCTCAAAATTCTCACCACCGCGCTCCACGAACACGTAAAACGCCAAAACCTGCCAATAATTTCGGTGAATATCGAACTTCGAAATTTGTCAGTTTTTCGGTGTTATTTTCACAGAACTGATGACGCTTGATAGGCAAAAAAAGCGCGCGAATAGCAAATCTGTTGTGGAAGCAGGAGCTAGTGGAATGGACCCTTGAGAATGAGCAGAATGACGAGTTGATGGCAAAGCCTAGCTACTAATCTATTTTTGATTCAGTTCACATGAACTAAAAAACTTAATTTGATTTTCTACGTACAAACTGGGGACGCTTAAAATTCCGGAATCTAGAGCTGCTGCTCCTCATGTAACGATCGTGTTTATTAGGTGGTGATTATCGTATTATTAATAGTTAATTCCCTCGTAAACACCTGAATTTCTCCTCCTTTATGGAATACATAATAAATTGAACGGGAGAAACTCTTTGATACTGACTGATCTCCCACACGTACCAAAGAAATGTCGAATTTCCCGTAAATTCTAGAAAAATTTTCATTCTGAGTGTTGACCCTAAACATATTTGCTGAAAAGCTAATTTCACCGAAACACGTCGCATTATGTAGTTGAGGGTGGCGTACCTACTTGCTGCACTAACTCGGGCTCATGGAATTCAGGAATGAACATGATGAACAGGATTGATGTTGGCTGACCCTCAGATTAGGGGAATTACTCTCGAACTACTGTGACGTCCCCCAAATTTAAAATGATTTCGCAACATTTTTTGCCTTTTAATACTTGGACAAACTCGCTGCCAGTTCGTTGGCTGTCGCATATTTTGAGAATAGAAGACCCGGAAGACCAATTGGTGTGCCACAAATAATCCCGGGTTTCGGGCGGTTGAGCTGGATTCGTATTGGTCAAAAGGTTTATGAGAATGGGTTTTAGAACTACTGAACCTTGAAACGTTTGGCGACCGAAGTTCGATAAAGTTTTTATTTTTTTGAAATTGAAGAGCGTCATAACTTTGTCCAGTTTTACGTCTCTCGGTTACAACAATAAATTGTCCTGCCCTTGGTCGTTAGTCGTACGTCAAAGATAGCGAGTTCGAGTCGAGTTGAGCTGAGCCGGTAGTCTCCAGAACTTTTCGAAAGAGCCCGTATACGTTCGCCGGCTGTTACCGCACACCTTCAAAATCTTCCCTTTTGGAAAAACTTTCACCTTCCGGGGAGCTATTCCAGGTTTATTACGTAATCAGGAACAACCCTTCGACTCGCTTCTTCACCCCCGTAAAAACCTTGTCGGCTAGGTCCTCCCACGCAACAACGGGAGATGGACTGTTCGCTCCATCTGAGTGGGCTAAAATGAATTTCGTAAGCGCGCTGCTCGAGTATGCGGCTTTCCACGTTCAGGAAAAATTGAAATTCAGGCGACTATCCCAATGCACTTTTCTATGTGCTGCAAAGTGTAAAGGAAAGTTGTGTAATCAGCCGAAAAAAATATTTTTGCGGGCTTTCTTAAAATATTTTATGTTTTAAGGGATTCTGAGTGTGAAAAATACATTTCTGAATAGTACAACTGTGATCAAAACACGAAACGGCCTTGACGATTTTGATTCAGTTTAAACTATTCCAAATAATCTTTTCTATTGATAGTTTTAAGCAGCTGCGCGAAGAGATACAATTTCCGTTCGTGGGAGAATGACTGGAGAAACCCAATAAATCGACGATTTCGCAATAACTATGCGCAATAACTAATGTTAATTCATTAATATACGACTGTTTTAACAAATTATCTCTTTGTTACGAGCGTTCTCATAAAAATTGTGTTGTTAGTTCATGTTCTGTTTAGCTTTTCTACTGGTTATCTTATGAACATCGCTAGAAGAGTGGCGACAACCCGTTAAATTATGGAGTGTTAAGCACCACTGTTGTGTGTGTACTCTTGAAAATTGCTCCACCCAAAGTAAATAAAATTAAATGCTGTTAACGCTATTTGAGAAAATCCAATGCGAGTCGTTGGCCGCAAGTGGGAAACCTTCCTCGCAAAATGTTAGGCGTTCGTCGTCGTCGTCGCTTTTCGTCTCTATCAGCCCACTATGTATGTGGTTATAAAAATAAAATTATGGGAAATATTTGTGCAACAGTCGTTTTCCCAGAGGTCGCTAATTGGGTCAGTTTCTTAAGGTAATCTAGTCGTCTTCAAATTTTCAACAAATGGTTGTACGTCGTACGTTTCTTGTTATCTGCACAGTCCTGTCCTTGGCAGTGGTTCTTTTTTTTTTTTTCTTTTCTCTCGGTTCAATTGTTCTTCGAAGCAATCGCGCTCCCATTAGCGTCAAGGTAATAAGTGCAGTGTTCGTTAATGCGCTATCAGTTCGCGGACCGCAAAGAAGTAGGCCGTTCGAAGATTTAAATGGAAATTGAGGCGCTTTAGAATAAAAATCCCGGCGGCTCGTGAAATGAGGTGTTTAGCATATCGTAATATTCAAGACGGCAAAATATGCGTTTAGTGGGAGGAGGCTCTAAGAGTCTTTAACGAGCCATCAAATTAGTCATAACTGGGTGTTCTAGAAGATTCAATTCGCTTTCAGTTGAGTTGTCGCGAACTTTATGGGGATTCTGTAGAAGAAGAAAAAAGCCTCGTTCGGTATTATCAGCTCTTGAGTAAAACGACGGTAGAATGGAATTGGACGAACGTGTCTGAATTCCAAATATTCCAGGTTGAACTGTGTATTTTCTTTAATAATGTTGAATAATTAATTAAAATAATGAAATATCAATTATTTCTCTTATATCATCTCTTATAAATAAGTATTATCTGCGCTCTCCGAATAATGTTAATTCATTAATATACGATTGCTATACATACGCTTAAAGTTGCTTCAACTTATGTCTCGACTACGATTGAATAGTCAGAGCCCTGAAAATTCATGAGACTGTCGACACGATTTTATTTCAGAAAGGTCGTGTTTTCGGTTTTTCAATTACCTGGTAGAAACTGTGGTAGGAAGAGAACGTTACGAACGTTATCGAACCGTCATCGTATAGGCAGTTTATTGGACTACCTCCCTGAATATGCTGCTCATATGAATTGGATTTATAAGAAAAAACTTCGCTGAAAGGCATTTTGAGAATCGGTTGAAGATGGGTTTTAATAGTTGATATCTCCAAAGGCGTTCTGCGCGAACGGCTTTGACAAACCCCTTTGTCACTGCCTCTTTGAGTGAACTATTCCGCTCATTCCTGACTGTTCCACGTTCTATTGTTTGTTGTCGAGTTTTCTGAAAGACGGGGGATACTTTCCCTCGGTAAACTCGAGCCGAGGTGAGCTCAGCTTAACGTAATGAAACGGTTAAAGCCGAATTCTTCACCAGTTGAGAGGCAAGTTAAGCAAATTCTCGTCTTTTGACGTTCTCAATTCCTCAAAACGTCTCATTTACTTCCCCTCGAGTGTGAGTAATCGGAGCTCAGTCGATTTACCGTCCTCGCGGTCGGGACAGCGATTTAAAACGTCATCTGGAAATTGTCTTCGTACTTCAAGGCGACGACAGAACACCTGAAGCTATTACTCTGCGGTAAAGGCCATTTCTAGGAATAGGAGTTGCAGCCTCAACAGTCCACAGGTGGCCAAATTTCCACTCGTCTGTTCTTTACGAAGTTAATTCCCAGTTTTCATCAAAACAGAACCTCTCAAGCCTAAATACCGTTTGTAAAAGAACACCCTTCAATAAGGTAATATTCATGGCTACTACAAATCTTTTTCCAAAATTTGTTGTTACGTTCCTGGTCAAAGTTGCGTTGTGGTTCTCTGAACATCAATGAAGTCATAAAAACCTATTCATCCCATACGTCCGAAAAAACGAGAACTAGAAACATTTCTGGAAAAGAAAATCGTACCGGGTTGACTATGTAATTACTGAGGATAACCCAATAAATTCTGGAATACGTGTCGTGGTTCCCAGTCAAAATATTCTACTGTATTACTGTAGATTCCACAGTCGAGTTTTCATCACACTTCTTTGAGACCACGAAGCACATTTTGGGTCATTGGGACATTATATCCTCCTCGTGAGCCGAGTGGAAATTCATCGTCAGTCTGCTCTGTCTCTCTTTCTCTGCCATAAAGAATAGATTAGATAGCGAGGTGGGGCGAGAATAATCACACACTTTACGTGAGGGATAAAGACAGTTGCAAAATGCTTGACCCAATGTTTGAACTAGTTCTCTCATTTGCCAGTGGCATTCTAATAGGTTTTTTTATACTTCCCTCAAACTTATACGTTCCTGGAATGTTTGAGAGGGTGCCCCCCAATCCAGCGTCAATTTCGTGTTAATCGGTATTTTTCGATATTCGAGATTCCGCGCATACCATTGATTACGTTACTCACACATTCATCTTGACTAAATTAATTGTTCTCAAGAAGTCCTCGTTGCTTAATCTCTTTCTATCTTTGACACACATAGTGGAAATGTAATTAGGATCCACGGCGATCGCCTTTCTGTTATCTAGTCCTAAAGTAGCTTTAGGTGAGTTACTTTTCCACAATATGTTGTTCTATATCGAGATCCCATCAAGCTAAACTCAGACAACCAAAAATAAAAAAACTCTTCAGAACCATCTACATTCCAGCTACTAATTGGATCGATTGTTCACCGAGCTCCTGCGAACGGTGTACAACGTCTTCGTCTAATTGATGGAACTGTCAACACGACTATTTCATTTTAATTACTTATTATTTATGGCCGTGTCCATACTTCCACAGTGTAATTAGTTTATTGATCCGCCAACGCAATTATTTTCAGAACTTCAGGATCGTAAAAGCGCGATTTATGAGGAACGAAGTGCATTAAAATCGGTTGTCGTCGAAACGTTGTTCAATTATGTTGCTGTCGTCATTTCTCACCGTACAGTTGTCTTTTTTGGAACTGTCTGTTTCGCAAATTTAATCACAATAGTGGTATTGAGCCGATTTCCTTCTTACTCCGTAGAACTACGAAAAGGAAAAGTAAAAAAAAAAAAAAAAAATCAGGCTGTTCGTTATTAATGCAATTTTCGTTAGATCAAATCAATCAATCTCCTTGGTAAAGCTTGATGGAGTACTGCGCTTAGTAAGTTGTCGATTGGCTCCTTAATTTACGTTCGATTTTCTCTTGGGTTTTTAACCGAAATTGATTTAATTCCTCGGCTAAAGATTGTGGTTCTGGGAAATAGCCGCTGAATCGAGTATACAAAAACGCCTTGTCATCGGAAAAAATAATAGATTCCTTGAGGGAAGCTTGATAATTGAAATTATATCTCAGAATGGGGTTCATTTGTGCATTAAACGTCATCAAATGGGGGTAAATCAGTGTGTGTACAGGTGTACAGACGGATAGGAGCTCTCATTTGAATGTCTGGCGCATGAGGGGCTCGACGATTTTTACTTTCCTTGGCTCTACGAAGTAGAAAGGAAAGTTATGTAATCGGCTGAAAAAAAAAAGTTTTGAGTTCTCTCCAGATCTTTACGTTTCAGACCCCCCTGAGTCCGAAAAACACTATTTGGGAAAATGGTCTGTGTGCTTGTGTGTGTGTGTGTGTGTATGTGTGTGTGAACGATTTTTAGAGAGAACCATCGTACCAAATCCACTCAAACTTAATATCTCGTTCGTAGGTTACCATGGGACGCCAAAATAAGGGTTTGAACAAAATCCACCGAAAGTTAACTATCATCGTGATCATAGTGATCAGTATCACAGTAGATCATAGTGATCAAAACACCAAATATTTTTTTCCTCAAAAATGGCTCAAACGATTTTCATTAAATTTTCTATATTGATAGCTCCCAATGAGGCAATTGTAGCATAAAATTCCCATTTATGGGAAAATGACGAGAGCAGCACAATAAATTGTCAAAACTATCGACGTAATCGATTTTAGAGTGGTTTTTAGAGGAAACGACCGTATCAAATCAGCTCAAACTTGATATCTGGCCCGCAGGTTACCATGGGACGCCAAAATAAGGGTATGGACAAAATCCACCGAAAGTTAACCATAGTGATCATAGTGATCAAAACACCAAATTTTTTTCTCAAAAACGGCTATAACGATTTTGATTAAATTTTTTGTATTGATAGCTACCAATAAGGCAATGATACCATAAAATCCCCATTCGTGGGAAAATGACGAGAGCAGCACAATATATTATCAAAATTTTCGATGAAAAGCGTTTTTCGCGCAGCTTTTTCCTTATAAACTCCGCTGGAATTTTTGTAGAATGTTAAAAAACATTGGTATTGTAGTCCAATCCAATACCTAAATGGTGAGTGTTTAAAAACGCTCATGAGATACATGGGGGTTACTCCAGAAATTCCTGAATTTCAACTAGTGCCGTTTCGCTTACTACCAGTTCTAACAGTTATTACCCAATAACTCTGCAAAAGTAATTACTATCCTTCTTCAAAAAATTCGTGTTTACAGCCTCATTAATTATCTGTGTACCAATTGCTCAATAAAGATCCTGGAATGAGTACGAGCAGCACAATAAATTCCAGAACTGTAGGCGCTACCGTTTCCTGCTGCTGTGATGTGTTGTTTGACCAAGTTCAAAGGCCATGTGTAGAAAGTGAATCGAAGTAGAGCTAAGGAAAGTTGTGTGTTGCAACGCACCAGATATTTTTGTGTGCCTCGGTACGTGTTCGGAAAGCTGCGTGATGCACCACCGTCGAGCCTCTATTTTTCTTTCGATCGGCAGAAGGCGCAAATCTTTCGCCGCGACGGCTCCCAGTCGGGAAGCCAACGAAGAACGAGGAAGTAGCTGGGGGTTTAGACCTTGAATGTTTGCCGTTGTCGAAGTGGTTTCAGGAAAGTTGAAACCATTCAACGGCTCTCCGGCTAATTGACGATGAATTTTGTATTCGTGCGTGCGGCGGTTCAACATCCGCTTTTCAAACGCTTCCTCGTTCAATTATTGGAGAAACACTGTTTCAATTGAACGGACGGCGTTAATATTTTGACGCGAATTAGTGGACGAAAGGCTCCGAGTCGCGACAACAACTTGACGTCGGATACCTTTATTCGCCAGTCCGATTCCTAGCGAGTCCGAGGTCTGCACGGTTTCGCACTGCCAACTGTCAAGGGACGGTAAGAAAAACGCCAACTCCGATCCTAATTTATTTGTCACTCTCCTGACATTAACGTGTTCCTTGAGGCTTTTGGAGTATCCTATCCTAACAGAACACTGCGGACTTCGGGGCATATACGCTGAGGATAGGCATCGATAGACGTAAAACAGGGCTCGCTCCTAATTGTACTCTTGAACTCGTGCAGCTCTAAAGTTGAATTTCTTTGCCTTTAAGGAGGAAATCCACCCAAAGGCGTTTTTCGATAGGCCTACAACGTTGATATGAACGAGCCAGGGTCAATCAAATGGTTAAATGCTTCACACTAAAATCCTCTAAGCCTATCGGAGAATGGTGGCAACTAATTCTCTTTTGGTCTCCCGGAGAGCGTGATTCTTACCCTTGATGATCATCTAACTCTTCAGGGTGATCCAGAAGCAGCCGTTGCCCTGTCGTAGGGGCATTAACCCCATTGGTACGTTCACTCACGATGTTTGCCAGAGATGCAAATCTAAATGTGAGCCCCCTCTCGCTATAAAAGTGCATAAAGAAGGTTATGCACAGACCTTTCTCGTATCCATGTCACGATTATACGGATAATCGCAATTATCGTGTAGTGCGTGAAAATTATTGAAGGAAATAAACCGATTTCGCGAGGTTTCGGAGGTACTACAGCTACAACAAAAATCGAAAAAAATTCAAAAATGAATTTAGAATCAAAGATGTCGAAACGAGATTAGATGGAAGGGCGCTTCTAGTCTAACCTTACAGGGCGCCTAAAATTACAAATAAACTCTGTGAATTATAGCAAGTTACCATCAAATTTTGTTGACAGATTGAAAATTAAGGCCGTTGCCGTTGCGTGAATAGTTCAAGTGACAGCGGAAACCTGGATTTTGTAGCGGAGAAAAATTTCGTCCACGGTGAAAGTATGGATGTAAATAATTTTAAGCACATAAGGATTTTATTCTGCATTATGTCCTATTAATGATTATTAGAAGTAGATGCGTGGTTCATAAAATGGCGTATTATGTTTTTTCTTTCGACAATAGGCTTCGTCATCGTTTCAAAAATAAACGACGATTTAACAAGACAAGTACACTGGATTCGTATTTATTTTTAAATATTTCCAGGCGGCTATCGCGGTGCTCGGCTGTTGTGTAACGTATTTGCCGATCGTCTCAATAACCCATAAAGCCACTTACTCGTCAATCATCATAAAACGAAAAGTGCGTAGAGTGGAATTCCATTGCTGCGACGAAAGCTTTAATTTCGATGTAGTTTCGCTCCTTTCAAAAAAGGTCGGTTTATTAAAAATGATTTAACTCTCGAGAGAGAATCAATAAGGTCCCGGCAAAAGCCAAAACGTTGAACGGCAGCGTCTCTGGGGTTTTCCCAGGGAAGACCGCGTGACATGTCCTCAGCGCGTGCACAATGAGCTGGAAGAAGGTGAAAAACGGTTATACAAATGGCTTAATTTTAGAAACGCCGATACAAGTTGCTATTGCAGCAGTGTTGTTCCGAGTTGCAAGTCACAGCTCATGTATTTTCGTTATTTTTACCTTTGGTTCGCGGATCCTCCTGACAACGAAGATGTAAAACTACGGACAAAGCGAATTTTTACTAGATACTTCGAGGATTTTTTGTTGAACCGAAGTTATTTTCATTCGGGAATAGAGAAGAGTACAATTTGAGATTTTTAGGGCCACTAGGGAGGGAGTTCACGTCCCGAATGAACACTGAAGCGCGTGTGGTGGGGAAGAAGAAAGTGAAGTTTTTGTTCGACTCATGCAGTTGGCGCAATGAGGAAAGAAGTGAGCTCGCCGACGTTTCTGGTTATCTAAGATAAGATTGTTGTAATTCGTGTCAAGAGGGGAGGCAGAAGAGAGCACAAAGGACGTCCCATTTGATGCATGCGTAACTTAACAAGGTTTTTCTTGTTAGTCGCAAAGGAAACTGCAAAAAAGTGGGGCATTGTCGACGAAGAAGGCTCCGAAGGAAGGTTCGGTTATTTGTGCGTTGGGTTGAATTAGTGTGCCAAGTTGAGCGACGGGAATGTGGATGAGGATCGCGGAGTTTTAGTTTAGTTCAGGGGGAAACAGGACGAGCTCAACTTGGAGGCTGAGCTGGAGACGAGAAGATGAAGGGGAGAAGATGTGAAATGGAAGGCGAAGGAAGTGCCGTGCGGGGGCTGCGGCTGTGGGAAGACCCTCGTCCTCGTCCTCTTCACAATCCTCAGCAGGTGGCTTCACTTCCTTTTTTTCCGTGACCGCATCCTTCCCTCCAAGCCAGGCAGAACCCTCTTCACGCCAGATTTCCAAAACATTCTCGTCTTACCCTCCCAACACGGGTTGGTTTGGTTGGTCGCTTGCTGGATTACACAAGCTGCTCCCCTTCGATGTCATCCACTTGCTGGGCCTCTTCGACTCTTCTCCCGTTTCCATTACACCTTGATGATCAAATGGGAGGAGAAAAAAAACTCTTGAAATCGATCGAACTTGATATCACGTAGGGTAAACCACTGCGGTCCACCGTTTTCAGAATATCACACTCCTCGTCGCTGCTGTATTTTTGTGGCCTCCTTCCACCTCTACCTATTCTCTACCTTCTCATGTGGGTAGACCAAGACATCCTCCACCGTCGACTATTCTCGTCATTTGTGCCTTAAAGAACCTGTTGGTTGTTATCACTCGTTCAACGACCTCTGAAACTTATCTTGAGCCGAGGTAACAGTCACATTCCTCATCAAACTTGTCACTTGACGCGGAATTTCAAATAACAGAAACAAAACGTGACGATAAATTATGCTCGTCCTATTAGCGGATTCGACTAGATGCGCTCAAATCACTAAGTTCAGCTACCGACGCGTTCCTTTACAATTTCATTACGTTCAACTCCCCAACCATTCGATATTAGACAAATGACGAAAGCTGCACAGTAAATCGACAAACATTTCGCAGAAAACAGATTTTAATGCACATTTTCCTTATAAATCAAGATTGTATGACGCTAGAGTTCTGAAAAATCATATTGGTTGGCCAATGAACTATCTATGCACTAGACGTTCTGTAACGGTCGTAAAGCAATCAGAAACAACTTCAGAATTTCCGGAATTAAACCGCATCTTTTTTTATTAATGTTTGTGCAAGAACTATATATCTGAACCCTAAAAAAATCGCAGTCAACACCAATCTATGCGTACCTGTACGATTCGTAGCCTAAGTAGCAGCAGTACCGTAAATTCTGGAATTTTACCCAGTCTTGCGGAAAACTTTACAAGTTCGTATGAACTGAGTGAAAAATATATCGAATTAGTAGCGAGAATGTGCGTGGGGCTGAGGGAGGTTGTGTGATGCGTCGCTCTGTGATGCTGTGGCGTCAAATTTTAAACGTATCCATGTGAGGGACCGTTGTCAAGGAAGAAGTTGTTGTCGTTTCTGCCTTAGTTGTTCAGTTGTGTTTTTAAATAACGTTCCGTTAGACTTCTTGATTTCTGTTACAGTTATAAACCCTTTAAAAAGTGTTACAATACTTTGGTCCGCCTGTGTGTGCGCGTTCAGTCTGCTTTTGTGGGTTTTAACACCGTAGTACTTCCTAAATCCTAATCAGAAGTCGTGCGATAATATAATTATGGGGCAGAACCTCGGGTTAAAGTGGCCGCGCAAACTTCAGAAGTTCAAGTGAGTTTCAATATTACCGTGTTTCCATCTTGAAAAATGAAGCATTATTACTTTCCTTGCTCTACGAAGTAGAAAGGAAAGTTATGTAATCGGCTGAAAAAAAAAATTTCAGTTCTCTTCAGATCTTTACGTTTCAGACCCCCCCTGAGTCCGAAAAACACTATTTGGGAAAATGGTCTGTGTGTGTGTATGTGTGTCTGTGAACGATTTTTAGAGAAAACCACCGTACCAAATCAGCTCAAACTTGATATCTCGTCCGCAGGTCACCATGGGACGCCAAAATAAGGGTTTGAACAAAATCCACCGAAAGTTAACTATAGTTATCATAGTGATCAAAATATTTTTTTCCTCAAAAACGGCTCTAACGATTTTGATTAAATTGTTTATATTGATAGCTCTTAATAAGGCAATTATACCATAAAATTTCCATTGGTGGGAAAATGATGAGAGCAGCACAATAAATTACCAAAACTTTCGACGAAATCGATTTTAGCACAGTTTTTAGAGAAAACCACCGTACCAAATCAGCTGAAACTTGATATCTAGCCTACAGGTTACCATGGGACGCAATAATGCGGGTATGGGCAAAATCCACCGAAAGTTAACTATAGTCATCATAGTGATCAAAACACCAAATTTTTTGACTCAAAAACGGCTCTAACGATTTTCATTACATTTTTTATATTGATAGCTCTCAATAAGGCAATGATACTATAAAATTCTCATTCGTGGGAAATGACGAGAGCAGCACAATAAATTGCCAAAATTGTCGACGAAATCGCTTTTAGCGCAGTTTTTTCCTTATAAACTCCGCTGGAACTCTTGTAGAATGTTACAAAAAAATTGGTATTGTAGTCCAATCCAATGCCTAAAGGGTGAGTGTTTAAAAACGCTCATGAGATACATGGGGCTCACTCCAGAAATTCCTGAATTTCAACTACCGCCGTTTCAACTACCAATTCTAACAGTTATTTTCCAATAACTCTGCAAAAGTGATTACTATCCTTTTTTTAAAAATCCTGTTTACAGCCTCATTAATTATCTGTGTACCAATTGCTCAATAATGGTCCTGCAATGAGTATGAGCAGCACAATAAATTCCGGAACTGTAAGCGCTACCGCTTTCTGCTGTCGTAAAGCGTTGTTTGACCAAGTTCAAAGGAACTGAGTGATAAATGAATTGATTAAATAGAATTAGCCATGTACAAAGTGAATTTACGTAGAGGTAAGGAAAGTTGTGTGTTGCAACGCACCAGATATTTTTAAAAACAATCTGTTGTCAGTAATTCAATTAAGTTATTCAGAAATGTACTGTAGAGGAAGAAATTGGCCGTGTCTCCATAAATGCTCGCAGTGTGCGAGTTTTTGGAGCTGACCCCGATGAAATTGTCGGTTTTTATTATTTGAAATTGTCAGGAACAAAGTCGAATTGTATCGCGCCGTTTTCGTATCATTTTGTAAATGTTTCGAGCCATTTTCTTAAACATTCATAAACTGCCCGCCTCAGTCGCTCGAATAGTTCGTCAGTAAACCTCCAATTATTTCTCACCAAATTCCCAAAGAAAATGACATCGCAGTACAATTCCTTTACAGTATACTTTTTTCAATTATCAAATTCTTGGTGATTCGCCAATTTTTCCCTTAACAATGGAAAGAGCGCGTGGAAGAAAATATGTGGCGTGACGCGTCACACAGCCTTACTATCACTTAATTTTAGAGTGCGTTACTTATATAGTTGTAACACCTTCGTTCAACGCACTTCTCGAAAAAATGTTAACACAGGGCGGAGCAGAGCGACTGTCCGGTCTAAAATGTTTATTTTTAACTTGAAAGATCGCGATGAAATGATGAAAACATAACTTTTCATTTCGGATTGCAACTCTTTCTTGCTCTTCGGATTGAAAGAGTACAGAATCGCTGCTGTGGTGCAACCGCTAATTGTTTACGATTAGAACTCCCAAACGTTTTAGACATGGCGGAGGAGGAATGACGTGTGATAGCTGTCTTCTTGCGTGTTATAGCCAACCCGTGACCCATTCATTATTTGTCTCATGCTCGTAGTTCAACTTGGACCCTTAAAAACAAACCTCCACGTTTTTTTTGTACAACGGAAAACGCATTTCGAGAGGCTTGGAGGGTTCGAAGAGGAACTTGACGTAACTAGAGAGCCGAGCGGTACATTTCGTAATATTCGTCAACAGGAAGCGTCCCCTACGACGGCAAAGAAAGTAGAGTGATGCTCCGTACCAGATGTTATGTTTGTAGCTTCCCGCACGCAACTCATGCGGGATACTAATGAAACGGGCTCATTAGCGAGAATATCCTCCGGAGTACAACGTTTCTCTGTGACGCTCTCAATTGAAGAAGCCTCCGGAGGATCGTACGCGTAATTGTGCGGAGTACTTTTGACGTGGGCTGATTCAACGTTCGTCGAAATGTTTCGAAAATTCTGTCCTTAATGTTTTCGGCTTTTTTTGTTGTTGTTGTTCAACGTTCGTTGACAATTGAGGCAGCTCTTTGTTTACCCAAAGCTGTCTTCCACATCTCTCAACCTTGCGCTTTTTGATGATGTCGGCGGCTGAGACCAACGACCTCAAAACGACGACTCCATGTATATGAATTATCGTAAGTATTGCCTACGTTAGCGTTTCCTCGGTTTTCTCCCTTCGCTCACAAGGCTGTTTGTTTTTAGAAAACGTTCAATCGTCTTGACTCAACCAGACAATGTTTAAAAGAAAAGTGCATTGTCCTTTTGAAGGGAAAGGTTGGCGAACTCTCGGGTCGAGGTGTTTCTCTCTCTCTCTCGGATCGAGGTTGAAAAACCGCACTCCTCAGACAAAGTAGCATTTGTATCAATCGCTTTGTAATCCGATTGAAACCTGACCGCTGTATTTCAACTCACTCGAGTGCTACCAGGTCACTTCAGAACCGTTGTGAGGTTCAGCGAAGGGTCAAAGAGAAACGGGGCACCGAGTCTTGACAAATGTTTCAGAAGACAAATTTTACAAGGGGGAAAAACAGGTCATCCTCAAAAGAAAACCTAATTATCTATTATCCCTTTCACGATCGAATAATCAAACAGTTATAAATCACGAGCACTTAAGGTCCCCAAGAGATAGCATGAATGCACAGTTTTCCTCAACTCTCCCGACAACTTTATGATACATCGTATGAAGATGCATTTCTTCGTAAGCAGGAGCTCTAACTACGATTAATCACTACGTGTGTGTCTCCAGTCTGAAGTTCCATCAATATCCACCCTGTTGAATTGGCCATTGAGTGCACGGTGGGAAAGGTGCGTTATGGGCTGAACTCCAGTGAAGGTTACTCGTCGACTCTTTTCTCAACATCCGAAAAGGTCTTAGGGGAATATATGAGCCGAATCATTGGACGAGCCAGTCTCTGAATGACTCGCCAACCCAAGTGTTTGGTGCAGGCCGACTTCATTGGGTTTTGGACCTCCGACCGTCCACACTTGCCCTCGCAGGAGTCATTGTCTGGCACCTTTCTGACCACAAGCCCTTTTTTTTTGGTAGCTGAGGAAAAGTCCAGCTCTTCAGTTATTTCCAAGCGACTACGGATTTTCTCTTTTCCTGGACTTTCTAAAATATCCTTTTCCCACCTCTCAATTTACATCCCTCTCTACAGCACACAGCTCTTCCCAACTCTCAGTCATCTACTAGTTCTCGCGATCGACAGTCGTGATTTCTCTCTCTCTCTCTCTCTCTCTCTCTCTCTCTCTCTCTCTCGCTACCTAGTTCCCCATGCAACCAGTTCACATGTATTTAGAGTCCCCTTGCTCTCATTTAAATACTCACACTCAAACTGACATCGCTATTCTGTCAAGTATAATGTAGTCCTCAGCACGTTCATTCATTTCTCAATTCAAGCTCCTCCATTTGTGCCCCCAACACCAAGTCTTGTACTTCCAGACCGGAATAAACAAGAAATCACTTCCTGATGCTTTGTAGTATCTACAATACCTAATGACAGTTGTTGGACAAGTAGCCAAACCTGTCAGCTCAGACTCTTTCCAAACAAGCCTTCGAAAGTTAGGCCTAATTTGTGATGAACGTAATGACTACTAATCTGCAGTCACTCTTCGAACGGAGGGGCGGATATTTTTGCCTAGCATAATGTTTTAGTTTTGATTTGTTGCTAAAACATTACCAGCTCTCAATATTCACTTAACTAGTCAACATTTGTATCAGTCAATATTTCTTCTCGGTCACAGTTCCCCCAACGATCGATTGAATGAACTTATACCACGGAATTCATCTGAAAGTCAGTTTCTTCGGACGTTTCTCTAAATGATTCTGATTCAACTCAGAAGCCGTCGTTCATGTGAAATCCACGTAGCACCTGTAGGTTTAAATTCACGCATAAACTCTCTCACTCTCTCTTCCTCCCTCTCTCTTTGAAAATATTGCTCTATCTGTTGAATATTGAGAGACACTAGAAAACTATTATTGTTTCTTGGATTTTTTGAAACCCGGCTTTAGCTGTTTCCAGTAGATTCAGGGCTGTTCCTCTCAACTAATCTGAGAACAGTTCGTTATCCATGCACGTGGGAAAAGTTGCGAGATGCGACGCATTTGTTATGGCAAACCCGAAGCGAGGATCGTCATGCGAAAGAAGGATTTCCGGTGTAATGGCTACTCTGAACAATTTTTAAAAAACTTTTTATTTTCCACGTTTTCCTATTTCATTATTTGACTTAGTCAGCCCATTTTGGTAGTACTTTGACAGCCCTCGAGAAAAAGGAGATTGAAGGGGCTTTCATCACAAATTCTCGAACGAGTTAACGTGAGTTGGGAGGTTATAAACATCGATCTAACTAGAAAGTCTTCAAAGAGACGATTTATGTGTCTCGGAGCGCTGTTTACCAGGCAACCACACTTCTTAGCACAAACGGACGCGGAGGATGATCTAATCTGAGAACGGCCACTGCCCAACGGCACTTACCCTTCGCTCAAAAACCGCACGACAAACCCGATTTTCGACGAAACACGTTCTTCGATCAGCACCAACCGTTTGCTGATATCGTGTATCTTTTACCGAATTCTCGGGATTAAGTCAACCTTGAGTTAATCGGAGGAATAAGTCGTTAATTCCCCGTGAGTAGAATACTAAGCTCGTCGAGGTTTCATTTTTTCCCCCTGGAAAAAGTGTTTCTTTGTCGCCATTCTCAACGAACCGACGGCCACGGTTCGAATTATCGCGTGTCGCAGATCACGATAGTCTAAATGGTTTCTAGAATGGTTTAGAAGAACCATTCGTATTTGGAAGGGAAGCTATGTAATCGGCTGAAGAAATAAATTTTGAGTTTTCTTCAGATCTTTACGTTTCAAGACCTCCTGTGTCCGCAGAACACCATTTGGGAAAATGGTCTGGCGTCTGTCAACGCGATTGAAAGGAAACGTTCACACTAAGTTGGCTCAAACTCTATAGTTAGCTGGCATATCATCATTCGACTTGAAAATAAGGATCTGAGCTCGACCGGTTCAAAATTATCGTACTGCATGAAACACCTAATTTTTTTTGCTCAAAAATGACTAACGGTTTTGAATTATTTCTTGTATGTGCAGCTCCAAACAGCAACAGTACCGTGAAATTCTCATTCTTGTGGGAAATCACGAGAGCTCAATAAGTAATCTAAAATTTCAACACAACAGCTATTTTAGTGGCGTTTTTTCTTTGACAATTACGCTCGAATGTAGCGAGCATTTTCGATGGTAGTCCGATAAACTGCCCACGAAGATTTAATAACGTTCATAAGATAATTAAGAGCAACCCTAGAATATCCGGAATTCTAACCTCCATCGCTTCGCTCACTGCAATTTCTTCCAAACTGGTACGTACCTACCGCCTTCTGAGTGTTCTTCTTAGACGCAAAACAAGTTCAAGAAACGAAAACAGATTCATTTTTGACGATTTGAATCAAACTTATAGGTTATCACTCCCCACAATTTTCTTTGCCTAAAAGAAGAAAAAATGTACCAAAATTAATTATTTATAACGTCTTCACGCAGCAATATTCGGCTCTATTTTGCATCAAAATGGCGTCTCGGTCTCTTCAAATGTTGTTCTTGCCGGCAACATAGCGGCTTATTGTCGAGTTTAGGTGGAGCGTGAATTGCTGGGTCGTGCGTCCCGCGGGTTAATATTTGCCTTATGTCTTCGTTGAGAAATATTTATAGGAACGAAATATGAATGTTGAAAAATGGAACACTCCTCAGTTTAGTTGAAATCTTTCATGCGTCAAATGTTGAAAATGTATTGAAATATGTTCATTTGGGTTAATCTCCGTTCCGTGGTAAAATATTCTGCTGGAGTTTCATCGGAAAATTTACGTCTGTCACCGTGAAAAGTACGAAAAACTGTCACAATTTGTTACTGTTTGGTGCGAGCTAATTTAATTAACACCCTTATTTCCCGTTGGAATAAAAAACTAGTCAACGCGGCGGAGTTGACTCTTTCGTGATTCTGTCTGGTTGCTCCAGTGGCATTTCCGGCAAACTCGTTTTGAAACTCAGTATTTTCTGGGACCGAAGGCGTCTCCCATCGACTTGGTGGTGACATAACAATTACGTTTGACCTGCAGTCGTAATCGCAGAACATTGGAAGTATTTATCTTGAACTTTCGTATAATTGGACGTTTGTGAAAATGAGAAATACGTATTGCATGAGCCCGAAGTGGATTTCCAAGAGAGGGGTCTCTCGGCGGGCAGTCAATTCCAGCAAATAATTCCTATTGTTGTCCCACTAGTCCAATCCAAACTATTCCTATTGCTATCTCATCAGAGATAACGCGTTCTCTCGTTCCCCTCCCAACCTTCGTTAGAGGTCATTCATCGTCGGGGGTTTCTCGCGGCCTGCCCTAACTGAAACATTATCCACTCACCAATTTCGGAAGCCCCTTAGAATTTTTTTTGTTTGAATGTTCGTGCGGCGTTTTATTCTGAACAAGTGTCTCCGTCTGTGGGAAACTGGTAATCCGTGCGGAAGTGTATGAGATAACCCGATGTCACTTGTTTAGATAGCGGCGATACGGTATCAGCTCTTTTGGCCTTCCTCTTTATTTTCACCCTTCTCCTCCGCAGTAATAAAAAAACGTGTGATAAATGCAACGAGGAGGAACTGACTCCTGACGCTGCATCCGGAGAACGTCGCTAAGAGCTATCTTTTTTTCCATCCGGGCCCACACCACCGAAAATGGTTCTTGCCGTACTATCACAAAACATCTAAGTCGGTTCTGTTGCGAGGCATTTGTTCTCATTTTCGAAAAGCTGAAATAATATAATACAATCTTCGCGTGACTACTATCGTGTTTTCTTAATTCCGTTACATGATGTTTTAGTCCGTTTCACGTTGATGGGGCGCCGGTTATCGCATAATCGAGCCACCTCTCAGACGTTCGTTAAAACGTGCCACACTTTTTAAACAAATGTTTCCGCAAAGTTTGAAATATTCGCCGCTTGTGAAATTCATGTTGAGGAACGCGATTAGTTAAGAGATCGTGTAGCGTTCACGTGGAGTGCATTTACTTAATAATAGTGCACAAAATGAATCTTCTTCGAGATCGACGGAAACGAGAGCAGAAACGTGCGCAACTATGAAATGAAACATTTCCGCTAAGTAAAACTAAACAAGTTTGTTGAAACAAAAAAATAATAATAATTTTCTGGATGATTGAAATTATACAAAAATATAAAAAATGAAAACCGGGATGCTGATTATGACGATTTGAAATGCACCGTAGGCGCTGACACAATGCACAGGCAAATCAATGAAACGTCTTTTGGTTAGCTCTAACAAACGACGACACAAATTGACAATGAATTCGAAGACAGAATAAGGATTCGTAAACAAATCAACAAGGTAAAATAAGTGCTCATGGATAAGGCAGAATTCATTGACAATGAAAATTGAACAAATTCAAAGAAATAAGCAGATTCCCAGAAGATACTGTTAGGATTGTGCACGATACGTGGAAGGGATTGGAAGGACATGCTAACGTAGATTTTCTAGTAATACATTTTTAAAAATAACGCTTACCTAGTACGTGAGCTACATGCATTCCAACAGAAATCTCACAAAGCATCTTGGCCATGGAGTTATACATAATGTCTTGGTATATTGTTTTGTAAAAAAACAGACGCTACAAACAGGAGATACACCCCTTCTCGCCTTTCCCTTGATGTTATGATAGAGGACTCTAAATTGGCAACTCAGGAACCTCTTGTCCGCCACGGTGCAGTTGCTTGTCCTTTAACTTCTGCCACTGACGCCAATGTAGTCGACACCCGACATCGTTGCACGGCTAATGCATGCCCGTCGATGAAGGTGATGTTTTTTCCTTCTCCTGTGACGTTTGATGCGCTCGTGTTACCGTCAGCCTCACTGTGCCCGATGTTTAGGCGTGGTATTAGACAAAACTTCGATTTTTCACTTCTTCCCACTTCTGTCAAATATTCAAATCCAGACCAAGCAACTACTCCGCTTCTCTCATGCCGACTGTGTCCAACAGCAATAAAGTATTATTATACAAACTTTTAATGGGACCAATTTGAACTTACGCACTACCCATCTGATGCACCAACTCGAGATGATGATTTCCAAAACGTTCTTCAAAAACGGATTTTACAAACCCCTGAGCCCGTCTTCCCTGGCTGGTAGAGTACTGCAAATGAAGACATGATATTTAGGCCCTAAATCAGTACTGAACTTCAGTCAGTAAATTATGAGCTCTTTACTTTGTAATCGGACGAAACAATCTTATTTTTAGTTTTCTTCGGATCTTGTAAAGCTTTCGAAGTTCGAAACGGCGGTAGGGAGAGAGTACGTCTGGACCAAATCGGCTCATACTTGGTGTTTAGCCTGAAGATCAATATGAGACGTCAAAGCAAGGTTATGAACAAAAGCAGTCCGAAAATAATTACAGTTACCAGAGTCATCGAAACACCGCTTTGTGTTTCTCAAATTCGTGCAGACAGATCCCAGCAACACGATCTTTTACTAAATGGAAAAATGACGAGAGCAGCACAATAAATTTGATGCAAAAGATTCCATAAAAATATTTTTTAGGTCAATTTTTTCCTTATAAATCTCGCTCGTGTCCGTTCTCTAAAAAATTAGGATGGTAAGTAGAATAAGCAACCCATTTGGGATTAATAATCGAATCAGGAGCAAAGGGTACGGAAAGTACAGTAATCGTGTCAAAAAAAAGTTGGGTTTTCTTCAGATCATTACGTTTTGAGGCCTACTGAATCCAAAAAACCTAATATCGGCCCGAGGTTCGTGTGTGTGTTTCCGAAGTTCGATTTGCGGAAGAACGGCTGGAAGGTTGTGAGCGATTTCCATCGATGGGAAAGGGGTGTGGGGGACGAAAATCATCGGTCCAAAAACTAGGGGGTTTTCGCATTTTTCTTCAAAACGGCTATAACGATTTTGATTGAAGTTTCAAATTGTCTTCTACCTAACTTTTCTTTCGCATACATATTTCCATGGGGGTTTTTACTCTTTTTGACGAAACGGCTTCAATAATTTTACCAAACTCACAGAATGTTTTTAAATAGTTGATACCTACATATTGTCCTCAATACATGTTCCTCTTACAGTCCACTGAGCAGAGATAAAAATGAAAATGTATCGAAAATAATGTTTTTTTGAACATTTCCCGAGTAATTTCACTGGATTTCATCAATCTTACTTATGTGTCTTCTAGCAACCTTTACCCACATTTTGTTCTCCGTAACTATTTCTGTATCTATCTGTTGAACGGAGACAAAGCCACGATAGCTCGGAAATAAGAGCATTTTCGAATATTAATTTACCGGTTTTCCGATTTTTTCAAAAACTCTCAAAGGCTCTACTCGAAGATTATTCTCACCTAACTAGTGCCTACATTTTGTTCTCCATGAATGTTCCTGTAGAAATGCGTTGAACATAGCGCCCGTATATATGTACCAGGTCGTCGAATAAACGGGGTTGCTACTTACCAGATATTTTGAAGTAAATTTGTTTTTGTTTTCCCCGTAATTCCAGAAGCCTGAAGAGGATCCTTCTCAAAAAAATTGTGTTGGCAGTTGCATCAATTAAATATACGTTGGTTTTTCAATTAAGGTCGTGGCTTCAGTGGGAATAGCTTAATAAAATCCGTAAGTTGAGAGCTGCGAGTTTCTGTGTAGAACGTGTAGTGCTGTGTTGAATAGTTTAAATAGATTAACAGCTGAGGCGTCGCACCAGATATTTATAACCTTAATTTCTCCAGGCACAGTTACACTGACGTTAATTGAACAGAACGTAACGAATTGGGTGTGGTTTGTCATAAGAGCTCCACTAATAATAAATGAAACAGGAAAAGTATTTCGAAAATGCCGTATTTTTGATTTCGAAATTGCACCCTTTTCTTGGCGTAAAATCTGGATAAGCACATTGAGGGTTGAGGCTTCGCATGACAACGTGGACGCCATGTTTTTGTACATAGCGCTCAATGAATGAGCAACTAATTTTTGTACACAAGCTGTAGAACAAATGGCGTTTAGTTCTTCAATGTTCACTGCCAGAATGAGGCACAATAAATTGTAGAGCGTTGTGAAAGATCACTACAGTGCGGGGCAGACTACTTGGCCCTTTAACCACAGACGTGAGTATAACCTCTAATCGCTGTTGTGGATCTCGAAGTGAGTGTGCGAGGAGGATCCATGTCACTCGGAGGCTGTAGTTTTTGTGTGTGTGTGTGGAAAAGGCAGTGGTATTTGGCGGATGTTGACCAGACCTGCCTGCGTTAATTGGGCCCAGTTTTGAGCTATCGGTGTAGACGTAGAAGTTACGAAGAACGTCCTGTAGCAAGGGAATTCCGGTAGGTTCGTACGGTACGGCTCTGGCTGTTGAAGCGGTGTAGTGTAAGTGCAGAGCTTGCGAAGAGAGTCGGAGGGAATATTATCCAACCGTTGTTTTAGGCTGGTTGGCCTGGTCTGGTCTGGCCTGGCCTGGCCTGGCCGCCTCAATAACCCATTATGTCACTCTTCTGTCCGAGGGGAGAAAGGTGCGGCGTTACGTAAGGGTTTCGCGGCTCCTCGCCTCCTCGGCACACTTACCTACAGACTTGGAAGGAGTTCCTACTTGAAATGTCCTACTTCGCCGTCCCTGTTTCCCGATTCGTTTCGCAGCTCCTTTTCCCTAACGACCCGGTGCCGCCGACCGCCCACGTCCGGCGGTGATTATGTGCTCCCTCTGCGGTTATTTCGCAACTCGTTGCGGCCTGCACACAACTTATCTCCTTCACGTCTCTGGAATTCCCTGCTCCTCCGTCTATTCTGTTGTTACCTTCTGCCTACGCTTTTGTTCGTCACATGAGCTCATTGGGTCGACTAAAAAGAACTGGTGCCGTTGGCCTGGATAAAATCAATAGATTTCTGAGGGGGCGTCAAAATACTGATTTCTCGTTATTTTCCAGAAAGACGAGCGTTCTGGTTTCAGTTACATCGTTTCGTTCCCTCATCCTCATCTCTTCCTTATTTCCCTTCTCGTGACCAGCAATTGCCACATTACATGTTTCCGGTTTATATAGTCTCTAGCGAAATTGATCACTCTGTAGACGTGTGACGTTTCGTTCATAAAAAAATGCGTAAGCCATCAATACTATGGCACCTACCTGTAGGTCCTGGTTTGAACCTATCTGTAGTTAGGAAAGTTTTTTCGAATTCAATTTTGAGTTTTTACCAGTAGTCACTGTCTTGAGCCGTTGATCGCGTTATTACAGTAAGCCCTTGAACCAGCTGTGGTAGGATGGCCAAGACAGTACCATCATGGCACTAAAAATATTTCTATCCTAACAAAAAATCTGCCCTTCCAGTAAACGTGCGGAAAGACGTTTTTCAACCAAACAGGGAGAGGGCAATACAAATTATGTTTGACAATTAACTATGCACTTTTTTAGTAGAATAATAACCTGACGCTTCGTATATAATTATCAGTCAATAAACGCCTTTGGCATCCCACCATCTTAATTAACATAAAACATGCGTTGGGCGCACGAATGGGGGAGCTTGAAACAGAGAAATAAGTGAACGGTGAGGGTGAGTGAGGAATGTATTACACTTGACAGAATAGCGATATCAGGTCGAGTATGAGTATATAAACGCGCACAAGGGGATCTCAATACGTGTGAACTGGTCTTGGAGGGAGTAGCACTGGGAGACGACTGTATTGCGAGAGCTGAAGGATGACTGACTTGGAAGGCTGACTGTCTGCTGAGAAGAGGAATCTAAAATTGAGAGGTGGGAAAAGATAGATGGGAAAGTCCTGGACAGGGGGAAATCCGTTGTCAATTGGAAATTACTGAGGAGTGGGACTTCCAAAAGTACAAACAAAAAGGTTGAGATAGAAAGGTGAGGGAAACAATGACTTTGCGTAGGGCCATTGAGTATTGTTGAGTGCGAACGTTTTGAGGTCAAAAACCCATCTAATTCGGCTTGTGCCAAACAACACACGGGTAATTTTTGTGAAAGGGATCACAAATAAAGTGAAGTAGCAAAACGGAAAATGATCGATGTTGCCATGAGTTGTACACGGTTAAGGACTTCATTGAATTCCAGGCAGTAAAATACATGGACACGTCCATCGTTGGCTTATATCTCCGTTCAATAGATATTCACAGAAATAGTAGCGAGGAACAATATGCGGATATAGGTTTGCGAGAAGGTACTCCCGTCAGGTTAATCAAATTCGGTTATGTGGTTACTCTGAAATTTCGGAAACGTGAACAATAACGCGGCTTTTGAGGTTATCTGTGTTCAACGGACTGCTGTGTCAGTTGAATGGATTTCTCGGAGCCACTAAAAAAGAATTTTTCCTTCATAGGCTTACATCTCCGTGCACCGAATTCTACTGAGATATTTTTAGAGATCTGGTAAACGGTAATTTGAAAGTTTAATCAAAACCGTTTACGACACAAATCCCCCTCGTTCTAGTTACGTTTTCCTCCTTCACCCTGTTCCCGTAGATGAAAACTCCTCTTAACCTTATTTTCGCTACCCTGAGGAATTTCGAACAAAACTTAGTAAAACCTAGCTCGATTGGTCCAGCCGTTCTTCACAAATTTAACATCAGGTGCGCCGAACCACACAACTTTCCTTAGCTCTACGTCAATTTTTTACACAATTCACTTTATTATTCACTCAGTTCTTTTGAACTTAGTCAAATGCTCGTACTCATACCCCGACCGTTATTGGGCAATTGGTGCACAGTGAATTAATGAGGGTGTAAACTCGATAGTTTTGAAAAGGAAGATAATCACTTGACCTGAGTTATCGGGTAAAAACGTTGAGAAATGGTAGTAAGTGAAACGACGGTGGTCGAAATTTCAGTATTTCTAGAGTAGCCCCTGTATGTTTTATGAGTTTCATGTTTTATTTATTGAAGAGGTACTTGGTTGGAGTACCACCTGAGTTTGTCTGAAGAACCTAGTAACATTTGAGCGGACTTTATGAGGAAAAAACTAGGCTTAACTCGATTTTCGTCGAAATGTTTTGGCAATTTATTGTGCTGCTCCCGTCATTTTTCCACTCATGGGAATTTTATTGTATTGCCATTTCATTTGGAGCTCTCCATATAAAAATACATAATTTCATTAGGGCCGTTCGGGAACAAAAATATTGGCTGTTTTGATTACTGTGATAACTATAGTGAGTTTTGAGCGGATTTTGCTCATACCCTTATTTCGGCGTCCCTTGGCGACCTGCGGGCTGGATATCAAGTTTGGGCTGATATTTAGACACAGACCATTTTCCCAAATAGTGTTTTTCGGACTCAGTAGTGTCCGAAACGTAAAGAGAACTCAACCTTCTTTTTTTTCAGCCGATTACATAACTTTCCTTTCTACTTCGTATAGCCAAGGAAAGTAAAAAACAGACAATGTTCCGAAATTGCGCTTTTGAATTCAGAAGGCCTCAAAAAACGTTTTTTTTGTTGTCAGACGACTGAATTGCTTTTCTTACCTTTTGGTTATCGGAAAGTAACCGTTGACTGGAGCATAATAAAGAAAAACTGTGCATCTCAGGATATTTCAAATTGTTAATGCAGCGGTTCTTATTCAATTGGAATTAAAAATATTGGAAGAAATTTATCACTTCCCTGACATAACATTCTTGTCACGCCCACGATTTCCTGTTTTTTTTTTTTTAATTTGCACAGCCTTATTTGGGCTACCTCCTATTATGCGGTTTTGCTGGTCTATGAATTTAGTACAGTGTATTAGAAGAACTTTTTTTTGGCCATTTTGAACCTCCTAGCTCGCTCCTAGTCCACGCGTGTATTGTAAATATCGTATTCATATCGCTCGTTGTGAACGGGGAAAAGATAAAAAGTTGACGAAATACCAAATACCTGGCGTGAGATTTGAGTGTTCGTCATTCGTGCTCTTCATTCCAAGATATTTCGTCATTTTACCAAGAAAAATTGGCCGAGTGCTTGAAGTAAATGACTCAGACGCTCAGAAGTGGAGATATACGTGGAACACCTCTAACTCATGCGATTCGACATTTGCCAAATAAGCGACAAAATCTCAATATTTTGACCACATTTAGGTCGAGTATGCAGTTTTTGTAGTTTATTCCCCTAAAAGGACGAGTGGGTGGTCGCCGGAGATTAGTTGAACTCTGAACTATTTTGTTCCGTCGAAAAAGACGACCGGGTAATTTGAATATTTCGAAGTAGAATTTTTGAAAAGGTCAAATCTCGTTTTGTACCTCCGGCGAGCGTTTAGGATTGCTCGGTGTTGGTGATTTACGAGCATTGGTTGATTCGGTTCGTCGGATTTCCGCTTCGTTTAGGCCCTTAAAACGAAATGCGGCGATACGAATACGCAGATTGCTACTTCAGTGGTCGGAAAAGCTTCTGTTCGAACGTAACGTGTCGATTCTACGAAGTTGTACTAATTTGTTTCGGATTCAGGTGCAGTGTAATTCGTGAGTCAAGTGACATCATATGTGTGTTCCTACGTCCCCATGAAGAATGTCCAAACCTCTTCCTGGTCATTTACTCAGTTTGGCCTCGTTCTTCGGGAATCTCTTGGGGAGGCCGTCCAGTGGAAATTCAAACCCACACTGTTCGACCTTCTCACAGCTCAGAGTATTCAGGGGCCAACTCAATACTCACAATTCATCGTTATCAACGCCAGTGAAGGGTCACTTTGAAGATCCCTCGGTTCGAGCGACGCATTGGGTGAGCAACGCACCAATTATATGCAGATTTCGACTCCGATAAACCTCAAAATAATGAAATACCTCATCTCTAAAAGTGTTTTTCGCTTGATTGTCTTTTAATTTCTGCGTACCGAACTGAAGAAAGTTCATTTGAAATGTTTAGTTTTACGATACATTTGGAAACTATGTTTTCGGCCCCCGCCCCAAATGGGATTTCCTATTTTTTTCGCTAAAACGAACTGCAGATTGGGCACCACAACCCAATATTTCTTACCTCGCGTTGCTCCGTCCATTGCATTCATGAAACGTACTTCAACGTATCTCCTGGTCTTGTACGAACACCTTCTCGATATTTTAAGATCGTAAAAGATGTGGCTTTACTGTTTTGAACGAGACAAGTAACCTCAGTTTGAATCACTATCAAAATTCGTGAAAACGATTATTTGTGTACAAACCGACGAAATTACCTCCGTCATTAGCGAATCGGCTCGAAGGAATATTTCTCAAGGTAATTAATTATTATGTCACTATCTACAAATCTTAGCTCTCATACTTTAGAAAAGTAAACACGAAGAAAGGCCAGATTTAAAATGTAGTGAAAGTTGATTTCTGCGGCATTACATGAAAAATTCTGTTGCCATGTAGTCGCCGACGTGAGGGGCCGTGAAGTAATCTTGAAGCCACGCCCTCTAGTTAATCAATTGTTTGCTATTCACTTAGTTGATTTTGTACTGAACATAATGTGCCTCATTGATTCTTATTGAGTTACGTACTGGCCAATTTTCGACCTGTTTTACACTTCAGTAAGCTTTCACCCTCTTTGAAAATTTTGCGGCTTTATTAATTATTGCTATCTTCCTGTAGTGGAGGAAAATGTTCGAGCTGACGCCAGAGTCGCAAAATACTGAACCGTCGCGATCATTAGTTGTGATAATTTGAACCCGGAACGAAGCGTATCACGCCCCTGGCCAACCTGAATGACCAGTTCGTCGGAGAGGGGTTTCGTTTGGGGAACCTCTCCCAAATTAATTTCAAATTCTGAGATTTAGGCGATTTTGCTTGTCGAGGAAGAAACGCGGTTGGGGCTTTCGGGAACCTGTTAGGCGTCGATTGATGGCAAAGTTGTTGCGCTTCTTGTCGCTAACCAGACCGTGAGCGGATAATTAACGACCGATTTCAGAATCGCTGCGGACAACGTCTTTTTCTTTGTCTGCTCTTTCTAAAATTTTAAGTCAGCGAAAACTATTTGAAGTTGCGTTTTTGGTTTATTGTTCGTTCTGGAACCCCAAATCCTCAAATGGACACTTACCATTTCAAGGCACGGGGGTTCTTTCGCGCAAAAATTCCGCTTTGGCTACTCGTCAATCCGATCGGACGAAAACCGTGGTTGAGCGCGAAATGGTTTACAAAATTGATATAAAACGAAATTTCGGCAGTTTTTATTGCGGTGTTTGGTATCGTTTCCAAGGTATTTTTCGATGCTGAGTCGAACAGATGTAGGACTGCGCGTAGATGGAAAACAGTACTACTTGAAGAAATTCGCTGGGCACTGTAGCCCGTTGGACTACCAGCACGTGAGAACGCCGTTGTTTACGAGCGGGTTTCAAGAAGGAAAAACTGTACTAAAATAGATTTTTGTGTAAATACTTGATAGTTCATCGTGCCGCTTCCGTCATGTAACGGTACTGTTATGTCCTTTGGAGTGGAACTGTTCACAGGGAAAATTTAATCAAAATCGTTCGTTTCTGTGAGAACAAAAAATTTTTTTGAATATATTTTGCTCATATCCTTATTTTCAACTATAGCTCAACTGTCAAATTTAGTACGATTTAGCCCTGCTGTTCTATCAATTTCGTCCCCAGACGCTCAAAGGCTATTTTTTCAGTTTTTATAATTTTTTTAATTTTAATTTTTTGAGCCTACGACTTTTCTTCCTACTGCGCAGGGCTTAGGAAAGTAAATGCTATTCGGGGTTTTGATCACTATGACAAATAACCAATTTTCGTTAGAGTCCCCCCCTAAAATCTTTTCCGTTATAAAGCTTTCTATCAAGCACGACACAAATTACGTTATACGTGAGGCGTCTAGCATGTAAATATATATTTTTGTAGTAGGGGTTATATCCACTAGAAATGCTCATCACGCCGTACACCATAGCACGCCCAAAAAACCTATGTGCGTTTAATTATAAATAAAGTGTTGTTGCTTAAATTGATTACTGAGTGGCAACAACCAATGCAATTAATAAATTCATAGTGTAACGTGAAATTAAAAGCTCAGGACGAATGCGCGGTTTGGTGGGCAGCAAATCGCTAGCGTCACAGAGCGTCTTGGAGCTCTCAGTCGTCCATGGTAGCCCTTCAAAACCCACCAAGCTATTTGCCGCAAAAACCGGGCGATAGCATACCATCTTTCGCTTGTCTTCGGATTATTCTGCTTTCGTGCGTTATACCAATTCCGTCGGAACAAATCCTCCAGTTCCCTGCATCCCGAATTTATAAAACTTTGTCTGGTACCGACACTACGACTCCGGTGAGGTGTTTATTTTATTGGCATGCCAAATAAGTAGGCCCAAAAAGACATTTAATTTCTAAGCCGTTTGCTTGTTTTCATTTCATTATCAGTTGCTCACTTTCTTTTATATTTTTATTATTAGTGTCATTTCTTTTACTTGTCAAACAGAGTTATATTCTTTTTTTCGTTTAATTAAATTAGCTTCATTTATTTTTTTAATTTTATTAACCCGTATAATTTTTATTTGTTGAAATTTACGAAGGCTCATGGGTTCCTCCCCGCGAGGGTAATGGACTCTTAACTTGACGGCACAAATAATAAAAATAAATTTGGTCATAGTCAACAGAAATGTCGAATTTCATTTTTACGACGTAAAACACACTTAAATTTGTACAAAATTAACTATCCGGAAGGGAACAGTTCAGCTCGGCCGTGGATTTTTGAGAGTCAGTCACAAAAAGCTTCTCTAGGCAGGCGTTTCGCTCAATTTATCATCGTCAGGTTGTATAATTTATTGATGAACATAAATTTACGTTTCTTGACTGCTGTAGTATGTTGTAGTTCTGACCATGTCCATTGAATAGAGCGAATCGTTGGCCTAAATAGGGAAACTGTTTTTACTTTCCTTGGCTCTACGAAGTAGAAAGAAAAGTTATGTAATCGGCTGAAAAAAAAAATTTTTTGAGTTCTGTTCAGATCTTTACGTTTCAGAACCTCCTGAGTCCGAAAAATACTATTTGGGAAAATGGTCTGTGTGTATGTGTGTCTGTGAACAATTTTTAGAGAGAACCATCGTACCAAATCCACTCAAACTTGATATCTCGCCCGAACATTACCATGGGACGCCAAAATAAGGGTATGAGCAAAATCCACCGAAAGTTAACTATAGTTATAATAGTGATCAAAACACCAAATGGTTTTTACTTTCCTTGCTCACGATTTTGAAAGGAAAGTTATGTAATCGGCTGAAAAAATTTTGAGTTCTCTTCAGATCTTTACGTTTCAGACCCCTGAGTCCGAAAAACACTATTTGGGAAAATGGTCTGTGTGTGTGTGTGTGTCACGAAAGTTTGATTTAAGCGCGGTTTCTAGAGAAAACAACCGTACCAAATCAGCTTAAACTTGATGTCTAGCCTACAGGATACCATGGGACGCAAAAATAAGGGTATGGGCAAAATCTACCGAAAGTTAACTATAGTTATCATAGTGATCAAAACACCAAATTTTTTTTCTCGTAAACGGCTCTAACGATTTTGAGTAAATTTCTTATATATATAGCTCTTAATAAGATAATTATACCATAAAATTCCCATTTGTAGGAAAATGACGAGAGCAGCACAATAAATTATCAAAATTTTCGACGAAAAGCGTTTTTAGCGCGGTCTTTTCCTTATAAACTTCGCTGGAATGTTAGTAGAAAGTTAAAGAAAACTGGTATTGTAGTCCAATCAAATACCTAAAGGGTGATTGTTTAAAAACGCTCATGAGGTACATGGGTCTCACTCCAGAAATTCCTGAATTTCAACTTTTGCCGTTTCGCTTACTACCGGTTCTAAATGTTTTTACCCAATAACTCTGCAAAAGTAATTACTATCCTTCTTCAAAAAATCTGTGTTTACAGCCTCATTAATCATCTGTGTACCAATTGCTCAATAATGGTCCGGCAATGAGTACGAGCAGCACAATAAATTCCGGAACTGTAAGCGCTACCGCTTCCTGCTGCCGTAAAGCGTTGTTTGGCCAAGTTCAAATTAACTCAGTGATAAATGAATTGATTAAATAGAATTAGCCATGTACAATGTGAATCGACGTAGAGCTAAGGAAAGTTGTGTGTTGCAGCGCACCAGATATTTGTTAAATGTACTGTTATAGTCACGAACTAAGGTAAGCCGCCTTTAACTGCGTGCGCTGGATCACGATTGATTGCCGACACCCAGCACAGTTCGTATTTTATTTTTTTCTGAGTACACAACGGTCTAATATGCGCCCATCGGTAGCAGTATAGTGTGTATGTGTATACTAACATGTTGCATAATATTTTCGGATCTAGCAAGGACTTCAGGAAAGGTGACCACCTCTTTAATTTCAAGGCGTATTTTTGTCTGCGTTTGTTAACTTCTGAAAGTGTAACTCTCAATTCAAATTCCATTTCCGTTTATTTTTGTACTTTAAAACCCAATTTCCGTGATAAATACGTATTGTAGTTGCAAAATGGTCAATTAGCATTAGGCACACACACCCCCCCCCCCCCACCCTTAATTGGGAAATGAATGATCTCTAGAGTACGCACGTATGCTCGCCTATCAAGCAGACTGCGTAATATCCGAACCTGCAAAACTATCAACTGAATCAATTTCGCCGGTTGTTAACGTAAATTCGCGTTGAATTTTATCCGGAAATAAATCTCAATATTCGTCCGTACGGGTTTAAATTTGCCTTGAGCGGTGAAGTCACGGACGGGCTCTGTTAACGAAATGACCGTTTGGCGAAAAATAATTCGAGACTACTTCCTGCCGAATGCTCGCTCGACAAGGGCGTTGAGAGAAGGCCGAATTTCTTGGTTGAATAACCTGAGAGAGAGGATTGTGGAATCAACAGCGTCTGTTGTCAAGAAGGCCGCAGACGCAAGGCTCTCCTTCTCGATGACGATGCACGGAGTCATTTGGGACTGGGGCCGCGCTGATTTTGTTTAGAGCGGATTTGAACGGAGGAGGATGGTTAGTGGAGTGCCTTCGCACAACTTTCCTCCCTCGCAGTTTATTTACGTCGGCGCCACAAAATTATTGTCGTGTGGTGTTACACAGATATCCCATACGCCGTAATACATTTGCCCTGGCGAATCTCCTGGAATTATCTTTCGACCTATTGGATAACAAACACAAGCATTGTTTCATTAGCAAAAAAAAAAAGTATCCCATGTCAAACTCGAATGGCATGGCTTGTATGTTGTATCCCACGAGTGTAAAAATCACGAGGGATTTGATTCGTTTTGTGAGAGATGTGTTACCAGCGTGAAAGTTATGCCCCTAAATTTGTTTTCACCCCCGTACCATCGTCTTCCGGATGATCTGTTTGAGCTGCGGAGATGAGCTGGCGTTTAGGGTTGTGAAGGGTTGAGTAATTCAAGTCACGCCGACAGGCTTCCGAAAAACCGTTCATTTCAAATCAGACAAAATTCACGTTAGTGATTACAGGATGATCCTCTGGCAGGGGTTTGCGCTTGCGCCAGCCGATATACGCAACTGTACAAAGCAGGAAGACAGTTGTGTAGTCGGCTGTTTATTGTACGGGGGTTAGTTATTCATTAAAACCCAATTTTTTCGGGTTTCAAGATAGTTCAAGTTCCGTCCAGGCCATTTTGTGCCTTTCACGTTGTCAAAAAAATTCTTTCTTTCGCACAAAAATCCCACTTGGTATCTAGTTGTGCCCGCCATCTCGGCAATCCGATCGGACGAAGCCCATGGTCGTTATGGGCCAAAAAACCGTTGAATAAATTAACAAAAACGCAATTTTGTCAGTTTTATCGCCAATAAGCGGTGTTTGGTATCGTTTTCAAGGTATTTTTAGTCCCAGGGTCGAATGAAATGAGTATCAGACGTGTACAACTGCGTATTGTGAAATTACAGTAATTATAGTGAGCTGAAGTCTACTGAAGACCTCGCCTGAACTCGCAGGACTAATCGTTCCATCGTTTGTACTCCCTCCCTTCTGTCTCATCAAAACCACCCGCCCGTTCGACTCGCCACGTCGTGCCAATTGCCTACAGGCGCTGACGGGCGGCTGGAATATTTATTTTTCGTCATTCCGTTGTTGTCAGGTCATGTTTCGTGTGGTTTACTGGTATTTTTCGTTGCTGAATCGAATGAAATGGGTCTCGGAGCTGTCAGACTCCGTCAAGCGGTTCAAGAGAATAGTGAACCGTTGTGTAATAATTTGCTGCGTTTTTATGTTAAATTTTCAAAAATAATTTGAACTCCAAAAAGTCCGGTTGATCGTGTGGGTCTGTGAACGCGTCGAAAAATGGCTGCAACCACATTTCGTATCCAATCGTCGTGTCGAAACTCGGGCGAAATTGAATTTGGTTGAATGGATGGTGAAAAGAAAATGAAGTCCCGTAGAATTCATTTCATGCAGTGAGAAAAGCGTCACGATAAATTATTTAGAATCGATGGCATCTAAAGAAAAATGAGGAAGTAACGTATGTGGAGTTAAGAAGCGAAGCGTGCAGTATCTTCAGTTTACTGTGGAGCAACGTGACTGTATCTGCCAGGACCCGAGAGCGAAGCGGTAGGGTCAGTCTCATACGCGCATACCGTCATACTTAGGGGTTTTATTGATGCTGGACGAAGAAGAACGTCGTCCCTCAGATATGGGCGCGAAATACATGAGCCGTCTGAACGTGTGTGCACCAGTCCAACTCAGGAGATGGTTGAGTGCTGTCAGGGTTAGTTGCCGTGATGTAAATAGAGAACCTGGCAATTTGCGCGGGCATATGTCAGAGGTTTTGGCCAGCTCCCTCTTCGCTGAATTAGAGTCGCTAATGTAATTGGGTACTGTACAGCGATAACTTTCGTGCGATAAGGAATCGTGTTTCGTCTTTTATGTTTGTTTCCATGATTCTTCTCGAACTGACGCCGCGTGAAGAGCCGTTTTAGTTTTTGTATGTTTGTATTTTGATTTGACTACGTTAAAGTGCTCTGATGAGCTGCTGTGGAAGAATCAATAGCTATTTTATGATCACCGTTAGAGGAGATCAGGTCTGTCTTCCAACTTTCAAGTCGCTGGTGGTTTCTTCACATGTAAAAGTACTTGTCAACGACGTTGGTGCACTTTTCGCTGGTACAGAGCCTCCTCCTCTGCAATGTTTGTGTAAGAATTTTCTCCTCCCACTCATTAAAAATTACTCTTCTCCTCAAAATATTCTCGCCACGTCTCCAGCCCTCAAATTCGCTTTTCCCATTCTCTCTGCTGTTCACATCAGTCGCACGGTCGAACCGTGAACTGCAAGCTACAGTTGGGGATTTTTTTTTTTTTAACTCACAGTTCCGTCATGAAATGCTTCAAAATGGAATGGAAGGAAGATGGCATTTCCGCTCTCATTCGGCGCAACTTCCAGAGAACGGTTTCAGGTCGTTGGCGGTAGGAGCCGTGGGATTTGAGCTCCAAGGCGATTTAGGACGCAGGCCGTTGCGGGAAGTGAACTTAGGGAGGAGGAAGACGCCGCTTCCTGGTTCCTAGTCGCCTTGGCAGGAGAGCCGGCTCTTTTGTCTCTCGTCGTCGTCCGGGGAGTTGCCTCAAGGCGCCCCTTCCTCTGCTCAAATGTACTTTGCTGCTCCTTAATCCCACTCCTCTCTCCCTCCCTCTTCATCATTCTATCTCCTCACGCCGTTTGGTCTGTTGCCAGAAAACCCACACAGACTCATACACTCACACACAAAAGTAGGTACTTCTGGCTCTTATTACAACACAACTTCCTCCGCCCGGCGTGTTGCTTGCCGACGTGTACGCGGTGGGAGTGGCGTTGGCGGTTGGAGAAGGGAGTTCTTGGAGCCACTAAGGGGGGAACTCACGATGTGGCAACCCCGCATTCCAACGTCTTCCTCTTCTCGACGATCTGCTTTGCGACCGGTGGCGACGTCACTGCACTTCGGTCGTCCACGCGCGACCTGCTCGTCCCAGCTTCCTCACTTACTGTCTCCTCCCCTCTACGACATCTCAGTCTATCGTTGCCACTACCTCTCCATCTCCTGCTGCCCAGCACTGACTTGATATTCCATTGCAAATTGCCCAACAATTATCACCTCATCGTCCACTAGAGCAGGTCTCTCGAACCGCGCTCAACACCAACTGCAGTGAGGGCTTCCCATAGATTGTCAGAACTTGCGTTCCTTCCTTCACAGTCCGAGGGACGCGAGGGCAGAGAATCAGACTTGATAAGTCGAATCTTATTAGGGTGAAGCAGAGAGTAACCCATCGGACATTCAACCAAAATGAATCTTCCTCACATTTTCAGACGTAGTACCGGTTATTATTCGAGACATTGCTGTATAAATCATAACCGGTCATTCTATACATGGCGTTCCGAGCCACATTTGTATGAGCTCGAAATGCCTCAAGAATTGAGAGCTTCGATGTATCTCTGGCATCATCGTCTCTCAACATTCGTAATGAGCCACAAGTCTTGACTAACAGGGAACCTAAAAACCTGACAATAGTTCAAAACACGGAACTGGCTTTGATGTTCAACGATCCGCAGGTAGGGCTAGATTGAAGAAGTTCGTTGATGGTATAGTTAGCTCGAATTGGAGGTAAATGCGGCTCATGGCGGCATGACAACGATTGAGCGTAAGGATCAGTTGCACCAACCTCGACCTTGAGTAACCTAGGGAGGATCAATCAAATTTTAAATGTTCTTCAAATAATTTGACTTGGGTTCGTCGCTCACCATAAAAGGAAAGACGTGACTCGAACAAGTAACTGGGTAGGGTAAGTATGGTTCAGCCAAGACCGCCCGACTTCAACTCAACGGGAAGGTGGTTTGCGAAGAGGGAAATGAGAGGAAGTTCCGGTATACAGAAAATAAAAGTTGGAACATAAACTGTTACGAAGCATATAACGCTGAACCTTTATCCATCGCCAGGATAGCCCCCTTCACTCAAATTCCCAAAGAATGTTCAGCTCAATTGGTGCATTCCTGAATAACATCAAAACGAAAATCACAATAATTATTATAAAACACGTAGTTATGTTGCTTAATTTAACAGAATAAAAACCTGCCATGGCAATTGTCTAATGCTTGTGTATGGCTAATGCAGAATAAAGGAACACAAGAAATGTCTAGTTCGAAAATTTCGTAAAAATAGGGGAAAAAATTGTTGACAAATCGATTGTAAAAGTATAAAAATTGTCGGAAAAAATGTAGAAAGTCGAACGAAGTTGACGGGACATTTTGAATAATTAGAGGAAAAAAGAGGGAAGGGGGAGGGGATTGTAAACAATGCTTGAAAATCGAGGGGAAATTGTCGAAATTTTAAAATTCTTAAAGAATTCTGAGGCGTTTGGGAATAGAGTTAACCGATTCGGGAATTAGAATAAAAACGATTGGGGAATTACAAAAGATGTCCCCCCCCCCCCAAAGTGTTGGAAAATAGAGACAAAATTATCTACACTGAAAAGGTGTGTAATATTGTAACGAAATTGTTGGGAAGTCGATATTCACGAAGTGCTGGGCAATGAATCGTAAGTCGTTTGAGAGTTGAGTCGATGAAATCTTGATAAATTGATAAATTAAAATAATTGGGTTAGTTCCGCCAGTAGGTAAATTACTAAAGTTGTATACTGTGGGCTAACTCACGAGCCAGAGGAGACGAACTCACTAAACAGGTACATTAACTTTAGTAATTGATGAATTCATCGTAAGAAACACAAATAATTAAGAAATAAGTTTATAATTCGTAGGAAATTGAGCAAACTTCATTGGAATTCGCGTTGTAATTGCTGAGGTAAATGAATGTAAAAGTGGAATCAAAATAGTTGCAAAAAGATGAATAGTTAAGAAAGCAATTTTGAGTTGAGAGGAAGTTGAGCGCCTATTTCTATAATGTATGTACTTTTTATAGTATGCAACAAAAATTACGTTACGAATTAGATATTTGTTAAGAATGATACATTCCTTCCATCCAGTACTCTATAAAATAAAAAATTTGATCCCCCCCCCCCAATCCCCTCCCAACTGGCTCTCATTTTGTTGGTGTTTTTGAAAATAGCTATCAGTCGAGGCGTTGAAGGCGTGGCATACTTAATCTGCTGTATTTTCGTTCGGTGTATGGACGAGCGACAACTTCAAATCTCCAATCAAGTGTTCAACCATTTTTGTGACAACTACCTGGTGTAGATGCTCAAAGTTCAGTCATTCCACTGAAAAATTGAGCTGTCAAGTAGCTAACGAAAAATCCTTCTGGGTCTTTCATCACGTGGCTGTGTATCGCTTTTAGCCCTCTTGGGGTTAGGACATTGTGGTTTGTACCTCGCTCAGTATGGTTGAGATTCCCTTACAGCGACTTTTCGATTAGTTCGTTCGGTAAAGTGAAAAGACAAAATAGTTCAAGTAGCTCACAAGCGAGGAAAGTTGTGCGGTATTCAACTAGCAGATAGAGATTTTTAGTTAGTGGCCACTACTAGTTTTGAGGGGCGCTGTATTGCGCTGCCAACAGCTGACCCGCCAAACTGAAGCGGAGTCTAGTCTCCTGTTCATGGTCTGCCGACAACGGGAAAATTCTCCAAATAACGAGCTAGCATTTTATTTTGACCAAGAGCCGGTCGCTAATCTGCGGCTCAATGGTCAGTTGTTGACTCTCTAACCGTATCCCAAAGGCCGCTTCCAGGCAATCCATTCAGGGACAAAGACGAGATCGTCGTAATGATGGACGGTGCGGTAATCCGAAACGAGTGATGCAAGCAAGGCCCGCGGTCTTTCCCGCTCGTCACGTCGAGGAGAGGATCCCAGAAATAATTGTTGATTAGCCGGAATATTTCGCGAGCTCTTCATTCGAAATTGTTCACCCACGACATTCGCTGCCTTAACGTTGCGTCGTACGTGACAAACGTACTTCTTTCTATAGCAGGTACCCTTGCGTAAATGAAATCCGAAGTAGAAAAGCGATTCGCACTGCGATTTCTGTTTCCTGCTTTCCGTAAATTCGAAATATTGCCACTGGTCCTTGAGGAATTTACGTCGTGTAAATCATTTTTATAAATTTGAAGTGCATGTTGTCGATATCTTTACTCTTAGAAATATAATAAATGTGTAATATTGACCATCACAATAACCGGCATGTGCCAAACAAACACCAAACGAGAATTGTTTGAGCGAAATATTATAATAATTCGTATATTGTAAGTTTTGTTGATAATAATTGTTCAACGAACCGATCAGGCGGAGTAAGTACAAAGGCACGAAAAAAATGGCCCATCCTTCTTCTTGTCTGTTAAACACTTGGCTGGGATTACTATTTGATCGAAATTTGAGAGATAAAAAAACGATAGATGGATGAATAGTGTTGTCTAATCCAGAACTAACCTCAATGTGGATTCCAATGGGTCCAATAACGGATTTTTTGTATGTGAAGAAGAATTGAGAAAACGAAAAAATTGTCGCGCGTAAACGTCGATGTTTTTGAGATCTGAAATAGCGAGTTTTCAAATTCGTGCACGTAACAGGCGTCACTTGGAATCCAATCGGCATGCTTCAACGACCGCTGGTATAGCTCCGTAAACGTAAAATGATGTGCTCGGTTCAAAAATTCGATCACGACTTTTCATCCGCACAGTTCAAAAAAGGCAGTCTGGAACAGTCGCCTCGTATCTGTCAATTTTATTGGTACGAGACGCAAACGTTGAAGTTTGATCGGCTGCAAATAATTCCAAGTTGGGTTTTCATCAATCGTCAGTATTTCGTGTCCATAAGTCAAAGTTGAGGGATATTAGTTATGAGAAGATGAATTAACTTTAACTGTAAAACGATTTGAGTGTGTCGAAGTGTTCCGTTCTGAGCGACATGAGGTAGGTTCCGTAACGATTTTACGTCGGCTCGACTGACAATTATCAACAACGCCACGTGATCTGAGCGAAGAAAGCAATTTTCAGCGTGTGGTCAGTCAGTGATATAAACGCGGCGAGGATGATCTCACACCTGGTCGTCTAGGGCTATCGGCCGCCTCTCACTCCTTCGCGATAGTGAAATATCTGGTGCGTAGCAACACACTACTTTCCGCCACCCCTTTAAGTTCGAACACCACCTACACATGCGGGCGCTATATCTTCGTTCAACGCATTTTTACAGGAACATTTATACGGAACAAAATGTAGGGACTAGTTAGCTGAGAGCACTCCGAAAGTTTTATCGAAATCGTTGGAGCCGTTTTTGAGAAAATACGAATACCGATAAATTAATATTCGACAAATCTCCTTTTCTGAGTTAACGTGGCTTATATCTCCGTGCAACATATATATACAGAAATAGTTATGGAGAACAAAATGTTGGTATGGGTGACTAAAAGACACTTCATTAGGATTTATCACATCTGGTGAAAAAATTACCCTGGAACTTTCGGAAATGTTCGAAAAAACGTTATTTTCAACACATTTTCATTTTTATCTCTGCTCAATGGACTTTCAGAGGAACATTTATTGAGAACAATATGTAGGTATTAACTATTCGAAAATATCCTGAGAGTTTGATGATAATCGTTGAAGTCATTTTGCCAAAGCTTAAAAACCTATTTTTGCTTCATAGGTCATTATCTCCGTTCACCGTATTTTCATGGAGATATGTATAGAGAAGAAAAGTTAGGTATTGATTAGGAGAAGATAATTTGAAAGTTTAATCAAAATCGTTAGAGCCGTTTTCGAGAAAATGCGAAAAACCCTAGTTTTTGGTACATTTTCGTCCCCACCCCCTTCCCATCGGCCGAAATCGTCCATAACCTTATTTTGGTGTCTACAAAAAATAACGAACAAAACAAAAAAGAACTATCTCAATCGGACCAGCCGTTCTCCCCAAATCGAACTACAGACACACACACACACACACACACACACACACACACACATGCCCACGGACCACGCGACGAAATTAGGTTTTTTAGACTCAGTAGGGTCTGAAACGTAAAGATCTGAAGAAAACTCAAATTTTTTTTTTGGGCCGATTACTATACTTTCCTTCCCTTCGGGTAGCGGAAAGTAAAAATGCGTAATTTATTTATTCATACTCGCAGACCTTGTAATTGAGAGCGTTTAACTCATTGCACGTGGTCGTTTTAAGGGTAAGGGAAGTTGGTGCAATCATGTTAAAAAAAATTGAATTTTCATCAGACAATCCAGAGCTACCTAATTTTGGCGCATGGTGGGTACGAGGGATTACCATTCGATCGATCTAGCACTTTGTTCGCGATTTTTTGACGGCGCGACAGCGAAGTTATAATCAACTTCCATTGATTGATGGTGAATGGGGGGAGGGGGGGGGGCAAAATGTACAAAAATAGGGGTTGTCGCTTTTTATTCAGAAACGGGTACATCGATTTTGATACATTTGAGTTATCTTGGTCTTCCCAGTGCTTAACGTTTGTTCTCTATAATCAGCTCAAATTTGATATTTAGCCTGCAGATCATAGTTGAACGTCAAAATACGGGTATGAGCGCAATCGGCCCAAAATTGATCATAGTGATCAAAACGCCGAATTTTATTTGTATCGTAAATGGCACATTAAACATTTCGACGAAAATCGATTTGTTCGCAGTTTTCTTCAGTCCGCCCCACTCACATTCCAGCGGCATCACAAAAATTGTTGGTTCATGCGATGAAAGTTTAACGGAAGTTCTAAAACAATTAGGGGCGTCTTAGGGAATTCCAGCTGTTTTTTTTCTCAATTTGGGTTATAATTTCAGAACCACGCAATCCAATCTTTCCTCGAAAATAATGCTGACGGTTCATGAACTGCGTTGGTGAAGATCACGACATAAGTAGGAGGAACATTAATAAATTTCAGGAGGCTGAACTGTGGTAGAGTGTAGAATGTCGAGTTTCACTGAGCACGCGGGGCTGTGTAAAGTAGTGTGATTCGCCGCGCCATATATATTTGTTATCCAACGGCGGGTTCTACGGAAGACGAAACAATGCGCTAAATGTCGAGAGCAGTTGAGATTCCGGGCGTCGCGCTGCATCAGAATAGAAACCGAAGGGCTGAGCCTGAGAGCTTATGATATGCTCGACGGAGTTGACTTTTATCAGGCGTGTCTATAATTGTTACCCCACAAATAGAACTAGTCGGAAATTCGGAGTCGTAGATCTCGCCGCATCCCCTCCGGAACTCAACTAACGACTTCAGGAAAAACGGTTGACCGTCTCGAACGGATTCTCGTCTTAACATCGACGATCGAATCAACAACGAAAATAATTTCCCTTCTTTTCCCGATCCACGTCATGGAATGAATGTTTGGTTTCAATTCTTTCATGCGGCGTCTCTGACAAGGCGTCTAGTCGCTTCAAATTGATTATCTTCTTTCGATCGAAATAATCGATTATACAGAGCCGTTCGACTAATCGATTTGGAGCCTTTTTGGAATCAATTGATTTTACGATCGATTCACGGAGTGGTTCCTCTTCTCACCGCATCAGAATTTCCATTAATTACCTCTAATTAAAACTGGATGTCGCCCTGTCTGTTATTTGGGGAGCCGAATACGATGGCAATGTCGGTTTTCCCTGCACACGCCAAGGATTTCTTGTTTTTCTCAATCCAAACCGCACCTGATTCCAACGTGCGAAACAACGTAATGCCCAATCCCTTTATTACTCAGGCGAGTTCAGCCTGCACATAAATTTACTGTACACCTTTCTCAACTTTACTGGCTCAAGGCGATTTTTACCTTTTCGGATTCAGACAATCTCCACAGCGTCCTCCTCATCCCAACGTCGCTGACATTTTCGTCCTACCCCTTCGATATCCTGTGCTCTCCTCGCTATAATCCCCGATATTTTCGGAAAACTGAGACATCCTGATGTGTACCGGTAAAACAGGCCACAGGGGGGCAGTGGCATCGTATTGAGCGCCCCAAAAACGGTTGGAATCGCGCCCTTGGAAAGGGAAAATCGGGTAATCCTCACATGTACGATAGGTTTTCATTGGAGTTGGTGGCATAAGTAGTAGCAGCGTAATAAATTCCTGAACATTTTGTGCCACCTGATTATAGAACGTTGTATAGATTGGATTAGTTGCTGGGACAAGGAAAGTTGTGTGATGCGTAGAACTCGTAGATTTCGAATTGTGGATGGAAGAGGTGGCACTATTTTGAGCGGAAAGAGTGAACTTGGCGAGGGTATTGGAGAGTTTAAGAGTAGATGGTGTTCAGGGAAGGTGAGTGGAAACGTGAGAAGCGATACTACGGTGGAGGGGCGGGGGTTTGAGCAGAAATACCGGCGAATTGACGTTGACAGTGGAAGCAACGTGGTGATCACTTTATTGTCAATTACGTATTTTTACTTCAGTAAAATTTAGAAAAGTTTATCTTAGCCTACGATGTGGCAATAGCTATAGTGGAAGAGCGTCATCGTTGGATTTTCGGGTTTTCGGAAAAAGCACTAATTTAGCTTTTTGAAGATCGTTTTTGGGCAAAACGTCTTTATTTAATTTCAACTGGGGCACCGATTTAGGTGGAAAACGATCCACACAATTCTATTTCCACCTACTGGGCTATACAAAACCAAAAGTGTGTTGAAAGTGCGGGACACGAACGAAACCTGACTCGTCTATTTCTTTTGATCAACTCGCGCTCTTTTTCTTCTGGAAGTTGTAATATTTTCCGTCATTTATTCATACTTATTGGCCGAGTGCAGTCTTTCGAATTGCGCAAAGTTCTCCCGACTCGAACAAAAATGATGGTCGCTATTAACTCGGTGCGTAATTGGTAGCGCTGATTTAAAGCGAGGCCGAGAAACTAGTTCGACGAACCGCCGGTTTCGTGAACTGTGTAACAACCCATCGGCGCAGTGGATACGTACACCTTGGAGCAGATTACATCACCAGAGACGGCCACGGGGCTGGTCGATGTGTCTTGCAACGACGCAGCAAGACTCCGCGGCCTCCTGTATCGTGCCTTTCTTTTTCGCACGTTGCCGAGTTTATGTAAGCGAGCGGGATATTTTTGTTATTCTGCCAAAATCTTCCCTCGTTTCGCGTTCGTGCCCTTCTATTTCTGAGCGAACGGAATCAACTCTGACTGCAGCGCTGTGGAATGATTTTTGATTTCGTTGATTGTTGATGTCGTGTTCGTTTCTCTTCAGTCATCAGTCGATAGTTCGAAGTCGATGCCGTCACCTTTTTCATTTCAAAGGCAAAACCACCTCACATTTTGTTCACGGTACAGACCTCAATGTCTGACAACTCGAGTTTGAGACAGCTTTCCTTAGCCCTACGCATTAGGAACAAAAGTTATATTATCGGCTGAAACAAAAAGAAGAAAATTGAGTCTTCAAAAACCGATAATGGCCATTTCAGAAAGTACTCCGACTGACTGTAAACACGATGGAGAGACAACGGCTGTACTAAATGGCCACAAATTTTATTTTTAACCTGCAGATGAATATTAGACGACTAATACCAGTGTGAATAAAATCGTTTCATAACTAACTATAGTTACCATAACGACCACGTTTCTTTTTTTACTTTCCTTGGCTCTACGAAGTAGAAAGGAAAGTTATGTAATCGGCTGAAAAAAAAAGTTGAGTTTTCTTCAGATCTTTACGTTTCAGACCCGCCTGAGTCCGAAAAACACTATTTGGGAAAATGGTCTGTGTGTCTGTGAACGATTTTTAGAGAAAACGACCGTGCCAAATCCATTCAAACTTGATATCTAGCCTGCAGGTTACCATGGGACGCCAAAATAAGGGTATGAACAAAATCCACCGAAAGTTAACTATAGTTATCATAGTGATCAAAACACCAAATATTTTTTTTCTCGAAAATGGCTCTAACGATTTTGATTAAATTTTTTATATTGGTAGCTCCTAATATGGCAACTATACCATAAAATTCCCATTCATGGGAAAATGACGAGAGCAGCACAATAAATTACCAAAACTATCGACGAAATCGATTTTACCGCGGTTTCTAGAGAAAACAACCGTACCAAATCAGCTGAAACTTGATGCCTAGCCAACAGGTTACCCTGGGACGCAAAAATAAGGGTATGAGCAAAATCCACCGAAAGTTAACTATAGTCATCATAGTGATCAAAACACCAAATTTTTTTCTCAAAAACAGCTCGAACGATTTTGATTAAATTTTTTATATTGATTGCTCTCAATGAGGCAACTATACCATAAAATTCTCATTCGTGGGAAAATGACGAGAGCAGCACAATAAATTATCAACATTTTCGACGAAAAGCGTTGTTTGACAAAGTTCAAATTAACTGAGTGATAAATGAATTGATTAAATAGAATTAGCCATGTACAAAGTGAATTGTTGTAGAGCTAAGGAAAGTTGTGTGTTGCAACGCACCAGATATTTCTCAAAAGCGGACTTGAGGATCTTGGTCAAACTTTTTTTTATGAACAGGTCCAGATGACGTAACAGTACTATAAAGTTTTCATCCGTGAGAAAATATTGAATGCCGCCCAATTATTAAACATTTCGGCGAAAAGCGATTTTATTTGTTTCTTCCTCATACATCTCGCAAAAGCGACTCTTGTCTTTCAAACAAATCGCAGTGGTGGTCTAATAATCCCTATACGATGGATGTTTAATAATGGTCGTGAGATAATCAGAAGCACCGCGAAAATTCCGCAATTGTGGCTCGCGTCGTAATACTGACTTTCCAACGAAAATCATGTTAGCAGTCGCATCAATCGCCTATATTTTTCTATCGCTCGTCAATGAAGTTCGTGGGATAAGTAGCAGCTACCCAATAAATTACGGAAGCGCGCGCGCGTGAAGTTATTGTATTACCACGTTCTAATGAACTGAGGGGAAAAAATTGGATTAGTAGCTAAAGCCATAAAAATGTATGTGGGACTGAGGAAAGTTGTGTAATGCGCCACACCTTATGTTTTATTTTGGCTATTTCGAATGGAACGAGACTATACTTTAACTGAAAGGTTGGCATGTTTCCGTGTTTTCCCGCGTTTGGTAGGAGCTCCGCGACACGCAGAATCCCAATTTCCGTGTTCATACTGTACAACGGGAGCTATAGTTATCGGTAGCTCGACGCGCTGTTGGGTGTCATCGGCATTTAACATATTTTGACGTCGATTTTCGTCTGTCGACTCGACCTATCGGTGAAAATGGTAAATTAATAATAGTTTCAGAATGTTGAAAATGAGGTCTTAAGGTTGCGAAACGTTAACTCGAATTTGTCACTTGCTCGTCGAGCTGCTCGAAAGCTACTCATTCGATGGATCGTTGGTCAGGCAGGAGTTCCCCGATTGACTAGGGCCGAGATAAGAGTCCGTGTAGGTGAAATGAGCTGAAGGCAAAGGTAAAGTAACGGTGAAGTAAAGTGGAAAAAGGCAGGAGCAGTTGAACAGGGAAGCTCTGGGTCACTTCCTTGTAGGAAGGAAGCGCTGTGCCCGCTATCGAGGTCACGTTTGTCAACGTCAACCAGTCGGGCCCTCTCCCCTTGAAATCCATCGCGAAAACCGGCGAATCAAATGTTACTTTTTTTTTTTTTTTTGTCAGCTCCTTATCTATCGCCCGCCGTCTTCTCAACATCTAAACGTGACCGATAACTTCGATTTTGAGCAGTGACGGGCGATTTTAAAATAAATTGGTAATTCGCTACCACCACCCCCCTCCCCCGCCACCCTTATCTTTCCAGTAACGCGGGTTCGTCTTTTTCAATTACCGCAAATATACGAGCACTATCTGCGCGCCTGTTTCAAAACGTGGTCCCTTACGAGCGTCAACAATAAATAGTTTTCGAATGGCCGTCTGAAACCGTTGTTTGTAAAAATCGAGTGATGAGTGAAGAAGAACGAGACGTCAAAGTGGACCCGAGGAAAATGTACTCCATTCATTCTACAATCGAATCCAACTGATTTGTGAGCAAGAATAAGGTAGACAATTTCGTAATCTCACCCTTCAAAAGGAGCTACCCAAAAAAGAGTCCGAAGTTAACTGATGACGCTTGGGGAGGATATAACGAGCGTGTTGGGGAAGTATTTGAACTGTGGGGGTCGGTCGAGTGGGAACTGTATGGTTTCTTATATATTCTGAATGATAAACCTATCGTTTAGATCAGGAACATTGTTTACATTCCCCCCCCCTCACCCACCCACCCACCCATCAAAAAATGGCGCTTTACGTTTCAAATCTGCAATACCCCGGCCTTTAATGTAGTCTATCAAATCCGTTCTTGCCTTATTACGTCGTGTTTGGTATTCTTGATACTGAACCGAATAAGATGAGTTTCAGAGGCGTCGGACTGCGTCTAGGTGAAATAACATTGAAATCACAGTAAATATAGTGCGCAGTATGCGCTGCTGTCGCACTCGAGCCTCGTCACGTCGTGCCAATTGCCTAGCTCCTCCTAGGAAATGTCAATTTTCGTCGTCGTAGTCAGTTCGTGTTTCATATCGTTCGCTGGTATTTTTCGATGTTGAATCAAATTGAAAAGGTCTCGGAGATCTTAGACTGCGCCAAGCTGTGAAAGAGAATCCTTTGTGTAATAATTCCTTCGCACTGCACAGTGAAGTTACCTAACTGGCCGAATTATTTTTTAGTTATCTGCAGATTGTGTACTTTTAAAGTCTTCTAAGTCTGAAAACAACCGTTTGAGAAAGTTGTTCCTGGGTCAACATGCCTCTTTAAAATAAAGGTATGAATGAAATCGGCTGCAAATTAATTTTAGTTATCATTGTGATCAAAATACTTCATTCCTCCCAAACGGCTTTGTCGATTACAATTTTTATGTGGAGAGTCTCAAATGAAAAAGATAATTTTTATTTTGATCAGTGGGAAATAAAATCGTGGTTCCCCGAGAGCAGCACTATACAAAGCATAATATCAAAATTGTTCGATTTTAGTGCAGCTGTTTTCTTTTAAATCCGTATTATGTGATCCAATCATTCTTCAAAAATATCTGGTGCGTTGCAACACACAACTTTCCTTAGCTCTACGTCAGTTCACTTTGTACATGGCTAAATTTAATGAATTCATTTATCACTCAGTTCATTTGAACTTGGTCAAACAACGCTTTACGGCAGCAGAAAGCGGTAGCGCTTACAGTTCCGGAATTTATTGTGCTGCTCGTACTCATTGCAACACCATTATTGAGCAATTGGTAGAGAGATAATTAATGAGGCTGTAAACACAATTTTTTTTTAAAAAAGGATAGTAATCACTTTTGCAGAGTTATTGGAAAATAACTGTTAGAACTGGTAGTAAGCGAAACGGCAGTAGTTGAAATTCAGGAATTTCTGGAGTGAGCCCCATGTATCTCATGAGCGTTTTTAAACACTCACCCTTTAGGTATTGGATTGGACTACAATACCAATTTTTTTAAACATTCTACAAGAATTCCAGCGGAGTTTATAAGGAAAAAACTGCGCGAAAAACGCTTTTGGTCGAAAATTTTGATAATTTATTATGCTACTCTCGTCATTTTCCCACGAATGAGAATTTTATAGTATCATTGCCTTATTGAGAGCTATCAATATGAAAAATGTAATTAAAATCGTTTGAGCCGTTTTTGAGAAAAAAAATTTGGTGTTTTGATCACTATGATGACTATAGTTAACTTTCGGTGGATTTTGCCCATACCCTCATCATTGCGTCCCATGGTAACCTGTAGGCTAGATATCAAGTTTCAGCTGATTTGGTACGGTGGTTTTCTCTAAAAACTGCGCTAAAATCGATTTCGTCGAAAGTTTTGGTAATTTATTGTGCTGCTCTCGTCATTTTCCCACAAATGGGAATTTTATGGTATAATTGCCTTATTGAGAGCTATTAATATAATCAAGTTAATCAAAATCGTTAGAGCCGTTTTTGAGAAAAAAAATATTTGGTGTTTTGATCACTATGATAACTATAGTTAACTTTCGGTGGATTTTGTTCATACCCTCATTATTGCGTCCCATGGTAACCTGTAGGCTAGATATCAAGTTTCAGCTGATTTGGTACGGTGGTTTTCTCTAAAAATCGTCCACAGACAAACTTTAGTGACACACACACACACACAGACCATTTCCCCAAATAGTGTTTTTCGGACTCAGGGGGGTCTGAAACGTAAAGATCTGAAGAGAACTCAAAATTTTTTTTTCAGCCGATTACATAACTTTCCTTTCTACTTCGTAGAGCAAGGAAAGTAAAAACCATGTTGGTGGATTACTGATTACTACTATGGTAGTTTACAAGTTTTGTTTCATGATTAGGGACACTCCACGAAATTCTAAAATCCGAACTATTGTCATTTCTTCGACTTTTCACTGTTTTCCGTATAATTCGAAAACTATGAATACCAAAGATGATCCCATAAATTACTGTGCAATGGCTGCCCGAAAAAGTTTGTGCGATGAGTAACGGTAACCCAATAAATTCCTGAACATTGTTCCTAATTTCCTTCTAATTTCAGTTGGAGTTGTAGTTAGGACGCACGTAGGGCCGAGGAATGCGGTGCAATGCGTCGCTACAGAGGAAACAAGAACTAGCTGCCAAATGCAGTTCCATCGAGCATTAATTAGAGATTTGAAATTGCAATCTCCAGAAGTTTGCATCGCAATCTTTCTCCTCGAAATCGCAGCAATAATGATTGAAACATGAGGACTTACAGGGAATAAGGGGGAGCTGTTCGTTTCCTCCGCAAATCTGGCTGCTTTCTTCAATAAAATACTAATACTATGTGTTATTTTTGCGAGAGATTCACGGCCGAAATGTGAATGTTGGATGTTGCGACATATCCTCTTCAATTTCTAACATTAATTGATTTCTTCCTCCATTCATCTCACCAATCTTAAAAACTCGTGGGGAGTGGTGGTGGTGGTGGGGGGTGGGTGGGATGGAACGAGAGCGTTGAGTTTATTTCCTGCTAAGTCGGTAAGAAACATTGTACGTGCGAAAAGTACAAAGTGAGAAAGCAACGTTAACTCTTCCAATTGTTCAAGCTTAGGTAACTTTCTCGCACAGTGCGGGTTTTTATGTACAATAAAAGCGCATTATGACGTTAATAACACCGCGAAGTTCCATTTCGAGACAAGAGCATTCATATTTGAGGCGAAAAGCGAACTTGTTGTCGATTTGATTGGCTTTGGGCGTTAAAAAAGTTGAGTGCTCGTCGGGAATGTTGGTTTGTCAAGTACTTTCGATTGTTGTACCATGAGGAGTTTGGGAAACGTGTTGAATTGAATCGATGACGTAAATTAGTGATAGTCGGTCCTGTTTTTCCCCAAGGTTTTGATTTGATTCAGTTGAGGTAGACTAAAAAGTATTTGAAATGACTAGACTGGGTTTATTATCTTTCGAAGTATGAAAAGTAACCAGTCAAGCATTTAGGTGTCTGAGGTAATCTTTCTTAAAATTCAATTTTCTAGCTTGAAGTGACACAATTTTCCAACGTTGTCATTTTTTTTTTAAACTACGAAGATGCTTGTGGTCTGAAATCGTCCGATAAACCGAGTAGATTCTGAAAAATAATAACTTCGTTTTGAATTTGATCTAACGCGGTATTAAAAAAAAATGTAATAGAAAGATGCGTCAGATATCACATTTTTGTAACAAGCACGGAAATTATTTTAGGTTTTGGGAAAACACTTGACGGTGTCTTGGAAGACGAAGACCTGCAATACGCAGATCGCTGAGACAGGAAAAAACGGAAAAAGTGAACATGTCGCGCGGTCAGTTCGCAAGTCAGTTGAACCGCTCGGGTGTCAATTCACAGAAATGACAGATCAACGAGAAGGAGATCTATTGTCATGAACTATCTCTGCCTCGACATTCAACTACCGAGAAATCGGAAGGAGCTGCTTTTCCCTCCTTCTTTCATCGAACTCAGCCGCTATTTTGGGGCTGCCGACCATGAGACAGCAGAGAAAAACTATCGATTCGACAAAAAACGGAAGACGAGCGAACTCCCTGTTTCTCGCAATTGTCAAGACGCCAAACTTGCAGCGGAAGGGTCTTCAATTATATTTGTGGATCCCACCGAATATCGCAGTTGAGGGGCGGGAAGAAAAAAATAAAATGGAAAAATCGGGTGCGCCTCATCACACAACTTTCCTTAGCTCAATTCACTCGTGTTGATGGCTTTTTCTACTCCCTCAGTTTATTTTTCACTCAGTTCGTTTGAACTTGGTAAAACGGTGGCAGAGTTAGACTTCCAGAATTTATTGTGCTTTTCGTACTCATGCCCCGACCATTATTGAGCCAAAAGTTAAATAATTATCTGTTAATAACTCGAAATGGTACTAAGTGAAACGGCAGTGTCCGAAACTTCAGAAAACATAGGTATCCAATTGGACTAGCATCTGAATTATTCTGAAGATTCTAGTAACGTTTTCGCGGAGTTTATAAGGAAAAAACTACGCTAAAATCGTTTTTCTTCGAAATGTGTGGTAATTTATCGTGCTCGTTTATCTCGTCATTTTCCCACGGATGGGAGTTTTATGGTATTGTCCTCTCATTAGTAGGTGTTCATGTAAACAATTTAACAATCATTCTAGCCGCTTTGGAGAAAAAATTTGTTTAGATCACTACGATAACTATAATTAGTTTTGGGCGAATTGTTTTCATACTCGTATTTTGACGGCCAATGGCGAGTTCCGGGCCATATATCAAGTTTGAGCTGATTCGGTTCAGCCGTTTTCTCTCATTCGCGTTCACAGACACACACAGATCACTTTCCCAAATAATGTTTTTAGGGCTCATTACGGTCTGAAACATAAATATTTGAAGAGATCTTCAAATTCTAGTTAAGCTTATTACATAACTTTCTTTTGTACTTCGTAGAGGCAAAGAAAGTTGAAAGACGAGCGTCAAATGTGAGTCCCGCGAAGGAGTTCGGGAAAACGACCAAAATTTTGTGATTACACTGCGCGATGAACGGTAACCAGGCAGGTGACAAATCATGGAGTTAATAGTTCGTGAAGACTTCACCAATTAAGCTCGTTAAAACGCCTTGAAGTGAGAATGGCATCTTGGAGACAATAACTAATAAAATTTAATTTGGTAGTCTATAAATTTTATTGAAAGTATTCGTTAATTATCTTAACAGTTTAGAGCCCTCTTCGCTCAGTGTGTTCGACGCCAATGTCCGAGGAGAATGTGCAGTACTGAAATGGCGTGCTTGGACTAAATGATGACGTAAACTCAATATATTCAATAATAGCGCCTAGGGAACGACACATTAGGAATCGGAACACGAAAGGGACGGAAAATGACTATACTCGACAAACACACAACAAAAAGCGCCCCAGTGTGAACAGCGAGAAAAGCGCAAGGAAACTAATTCTTTGAATACCCCGTCTCGAGGTTCAAGTGTAAAGAGCAAAGTAGAGGCTTGGAGTGTTCTGAAAAACGCTCAGAAGTGTAGTGTTGTCGAAGGATTTATTTTGAAGTCGGTATGAGGCAGTCGGTGCAATATTTAGGGCCAAATGGTTAAATTGAGAGGTGTAATAAGATAGTAATAACAGTTGGAGGAATGGGGAACAGCCAAACGGTTCAACGAATCGGATCTTTGGTTTCTGTCTTCGCAAATTAGCGCAAAATGTGGCGCAAGAAAGAGCTCGAGGGCCTTTTCTCGTGACAAAATTCGAAACCGATTGTTGCGCGCCTCGTGGATACTGTTAGTTCAAATTGAATCGTCCCACTTTTAATCCTCAGTAGAATGCTGCGCCTTCACGGTGCTCCATGAACTTGAAACGTCTCTTGTGACGTCCCCATTTCTCTAGTTTTCGATGTTCGTACCTGCAACCTACTCTGCACGTTCCACCGCGTCAACCACCAAGAACCGGCGAAAACTGTTGTAAAATACAGGATGTAGAATAAACGTTTATTTGACAGCACAACTAACTGCGCACGTATTACATGCAGAACATGCAAGTTTTGGTCTTGAACTTTCCACGTCCACCCTTGCGTTCAATCTTTTTCCGCGATGAAGTCCAACTTGTGTCTTATGTTTCGGAAGATAACTCGTCAGTATGTCAACTTGACCTGTGTGTTAGGGTTTTGATATGCTCTTGCGCCCCCTGGCTAGCAGTAGGTTTGTAGGGAAATCCAACTCATGAAGACACTTTTGCAAATACACGGCTCCTTTCGAGCCTTGGGAGATACAGATCAGCTTTCTTCATCGCTCGACATGGCTACCGTCCGTACCTCAACGTTGTGGCGTTTTTATAAGTTTTAAATATCGAACTTATGAAGTGCTTTCAGCTAACTGCTACCTACGTTTTGTTTTCCATTCACATTCCCGGAGAAATGCTTCGATAGAAGATACAGCACTCGTTGATAGAGAAATATCGTGAGCTATGCTCCAAATTTTTTTTTTTTTTCATACTGTTCAGCGCACGAGAGTGGAAGTTTAAGAACAAAATAAAAAGAAACTCGGGTGAACTGGCTCAGGAAACTGTAGCGAAGGGAGAGAGTACGAGCTGTGACGCCCGAGAGTTGATAGAGAAATGTCGTGAGCATTGGGAGACGAGTATATCCGTGCAGAGCTATGTGCGTTGAGGGAGGGAATGACAGTTTGGGAAGTCCTAAAGGGAAATCCGTTGTCGTTGGAAGTTAAACCAAACTGTCTTTGTCTGTAGGAGAAGTCGACTGAATGGGCAGTTCTCGGGCTTCCCTTCTCCATAATGTGAAAACGGACCCAAAACCGTTGGACCGAACGCACCTAGGAAAAGGCCCAAGCTCAAGAGCCCAACTACTTCAGCCTGTGCCGAACACTGGCCCTAAAGATCTGTACCAAACTGTGTGAATATAAGTGCAAATCTCGGCAGATTGCCTTGAAATCGCGTTTAACGTGTTGACACGAACCTATTTCCTTACAGCACCTGTCCCATAGACAAACACACAGGAACAAATCTTGTGGTTAGTCCAATGACCTATTTACGTATATTTACAGCTTACTAAATATTTTTAGATACCTTGGAGTATCAAAATAAATTCTGTCATTTACTGTTGTATCATACGGAGCAGTTCAGGAGCGGCAAATTCTTTATATTTATTTCTGACGAACGCTACAGTCCATTAATTGTGACTACGTCAACAAATGAAAAGAAAGTGGAGAGTGTTATTGTGTATCGAGCTGGGTTTATGGGAAAAATCTGCGATAAAAATTCGTTTCGTCGGTATTTTTCGTAACATGCTGCTCCTGTCGTGTTCCGTGAACGTTTCATGGAGCGGCACGAATGTTTGGAATTATCTATACAAAAAATGTGATCTGAATCTAGAGCTGTTTTCAAGAAGAGAAAAAGAGTTGGTTTCATCGCTATGATTCCCGTAGCCGTTCACGGTTGATTTTGTTCAAAACATCGTTGTGGCTCCATTTGGCAACTTGAATACGAAATCTATCGAAATTCACACGCACTGATCATTTCTGCAAACAGTGAGATGAATTGTGAGGACTATGCAGACTAGGAGGAAACTACAAAACGAGGGAGGGGGAGCAAGTATGGTAAAATATGGAAAACAATTATCGTGTGCCTTGTTTGGCTGTTGAACGTTGACATGATGATTAGATCATTCGGTGAGGGGAATTTACTGATGCATCGAACTTGACTATAACACTCTTGTACTCTATTGTGCCATCTGTAATTTCTCAACTTAATAGGTCCTCTTTTGTTGAGTTGACCACACCTTGGCCCATCCGTTGGAGTCTCTTACCTGCTCTCTTCCTGACTAATGTGCAGCCTTCACATTGAGATCCTGGTCACCTCAACTGAAATGAAATAGTTCACCACAGTAAAGTAGGAACCTGCGTTGTAGAGACCTGGGCAGTGGTTTTGCATACATATTCTCGCGAGCGTCACCTTTCGTAGTAAACGATCGAACTCTCAATATCTGCGATAAGTGAGACACGCTTTCATAGTCGCGAACCTACATCGCGTAGTTTCTATGGAATTTTTAACATGAATCGTGTTAAGATGAGTTACGGCCGCCCCCGTCAGTACCAAAAATAGCGGACGCGACATTTGCGGAGCCCCCCCGAAAGAACAATTATTCTGGTGCCATTTTCTGCGGAGTGAGCAATGATCAGAAGATGTTACCATTTCCTTCGGCTTGTTGACCTAATTGCTTCGGCGTTGTCTGCTTCATTGTCCTCCTACAGTCCAGTAATGAGAGTTGGACGAAGTGGGAGGACGCTGGCGTGATGTGACGAGACTTGAGTTGACGCCGCGACCGGATTCCATTCCTTCTTGGCGAATGGTGCTTCCTGTGAAGCGCATGCGCTCCCTCTACTCGTCGATTTATTGCGACACATCTACTTGAAAGGAGCTTAGTTTTTCTCATCCTCTTTTACCTTGGTGTGAGAGGTAATGTAACTAAAACGCGTAGAAAAACGTTGCAAATTATCACACGACCGTTTATTATTCTCTTTGCACGACGATTATGACCTAATCTATTCAATCCAACGTCGAAAAATATTAAGCATATAACGTGGCTACATCAACAACTCGGAAAACGACAAGTCATATGCGAACGATAATATTTGTAGAGCAACTCAACGCCCGATTCCATTCGATTCGGCGTTGATAAATTCTAGTAAACGATACGAGACGTGACCACTACAACGGAACAAAGAAAATTTTCATTGTTTTATTAGACACTAGACAATTAGGACGGCGTGGCGAGTTGAAGCGACGGACGGTTGAATTGAGACGGAAGGCAGCGCTGGAAATGAGTGCATCCTGTGGAGGCTGTATTGTCCCGCAAGTAGTAGAATTTGACCCCCTATATTTACTATAATTTCACTGTTTTCCATCTATACGGAGTCCTACACCTATGAGACCCGTCCTATTCGACTTCGACTGACGTCGAAAAAAACGATGTCAAACACCACGCAAAATATCGCCTGGACGGACATTGGAGATTTGGAATCTCCATGCCTCTTCTCAAGTTGACAACCATTGAAATTTGGTACAACTAAGAAAATTCTCGCAACTAAATCCGCTCCATGACAGGTTTTTTGAGAAGTATAAATAATGACCGAATAGTGTCACAATTTTCTTTCAGATCAGACCCAGGAAATATATACGTATCACTGAAGATCCAAGAAAATTGGGAAGATTGACATCCTTTGAAAAGATACGTAGCTTTTGAGCGATTGGGCTCGAGGCCTCAAAGCCAATACGTTCTGTGCTAAAACCACTATCAAGTACTCGTGAGGGGGGGGGGGATTACGAATAAACCCGCAGAACTACTCGAATGTGGAGGATGTAGGTCGTCGGCTCTGCAAATACTAATCCTTGTGTTCAGCAAGGCTTGGAATATCGAAACAATGAAGTTAACTGGGTTGGCCGGTAGATTTCCACCACTCCATGATAAAAGCACGACCTTGGGAACTCCATTCGGGTTGAGGACAGTGAGTTCTTTCATACCAATTTGACAACCGTGTAGCGATATCTCAACCTGTTATCGAGATATCCGGAGTTTTGTGTTTTGTTTGTCGCCTTGATTCTCGACCGCTGATTTTCGTGATGATACTAATTCTTCAGACGCACTAGAATACGAAAAACGGCATTCGTCGACTGGAGTTCTTGTGTGATGTCAGCTCGTTTTATTCATTTTTTCGATATGAACTTTCTTTTGTGAGAAAATTGTCTACGATTGTTTCCTCATCGAGAGACGAAGTTGTTATCACGAATTAGGAACTTGACTGCATTCTGCATTATAATTAATCGCGGTGATGTTAGATTTTGACGTGAACCTCGAACATGTGATTTGCAAGAGACGAGTGTAGTACAAATCAAGCAAGAATTTGAGTTTGTTAGCTGAGTGAATTCTCTTCTTGGACCTGTGTCGATGACGTCAACACAATCATTCCAACAAAAACAAATTTGTTGAAAATTTAAACTCTTCAGATTTCGAAATTTTTGTAGGTAACATAATTATGAAATTGTGGAAGCACTCGCGCTAAGGAACATGCGTCTAAAAATAAACCCAAACCGGGGATGCCTCAATGAGGTTCGTTTCGTCCCTGACCCACTCGATTACGGGTCGTAATTCGGGATTTAAATGCAGATTTTGTGCACTTTTGAATCACTCATTTGCTGAGTATCTCGCTGCTTATACAAAGAGCTTTAGGCGTCGCGCAAAATTTCAGTTTTCCTTCGTTTTTCGTTTTGCAAAATCCTGTCGAAGACGTTCGAAGAAAAACCAGTTCGTTGACCTCTATTTGTCTCCAGTTCCAGAATTATTTTCGGTTTCTTGTCGTCTCCTCAACTTGTCACCATCTGCCGACTCTCGAATTAACATAGTTCTCGGCTTAATTGTTGAACTCATTTTAGTTCTTGTCCGCCCCACGTTTTCTCGCGCTGTATTCTCTTCTTTCTTCACTCGTCCTCAGCAATCAACTCTTCGAACAAGCCCAGTCCTTCAGTTCACCTCTTTATATTCCTTTTTTTGTAACTTGAATTTGACGACACAATTCCATTTTCCAAGGATTGCTCATAATTTTATCCAACTATCTGTCAAATCTTGTTTGAAATTCAAGGGAATAAAGCAAACATAAAATTATGGTCACAGTCCAAAGGGCAGAGGTCGTGTCAAACGGGGCAACTCGTAATGGCCCATTTTCCAGGTCGCTCTCGTTGTTGCATGAGAAAATTGTTGCATTTATCAGTCGAAACAAGACCTGCAGCGCGGTAGAAAGATACGTATTCGTCTGGTTACGTGGAACGTTTTATTTTTAATTCATAAAAATAGCAGGAGTGTGTGTATGAATGACTACGGGAGTGCATGACTTGCCAGCATCCTTCACTAGGTATTATTGTATACTTATGAATCGTTCTTGCCCTCTGGTAAGGCTCTGGTGTGGTTCATACGCGTCTAATCCCACTATTTTAGTTGGAACGTTAACTGGTCATTCAACGTGAATTTTTCTGAATCGCTATCGTAGATTTCGATAGACCCTCGAACGACAGAAGTGTCTAACCGAACATTCTTTTATTGTTACAGGTTGCTCGAGTTTCTACCATCAAAAATGGGATGTCACACCGCGTGACCGTGTCCTTGTGAGTAACATTTTATAAAATATATAGGATAAGTCATCGCAGTGTGCTGCCGGAGAATTGACGTCTGAGCTGAATACAAGACAGGAAGTAAATTGATCCGAACAGAGATTTTCCTCGCACTTCCCAAGTTACTGGATGTAACTTCCTTTTAGATTAGACGCATCGCGTTTCAGGGAACGCGCTCAGTCGACTATGTATTCCCCCTACGGTTTAATATATCTGCAAGACCAAGAACCCGTCAATCTCCTTTTCCCGAGCTCCTGTTAACAACCGAACGGCGTCAATTATCGCGCTGCACTCTACGTCATTTCCAGTGAAGGTTTAGCGGTTCATCCCTACCCATTGATTTCGAAATTAAACTGCGATTTGTCTAGCATTTAATTAAACCTGTTTTTCACTCACGTGAACGCATTCGGTAGAACTAAACTTTCCACGCATTCCGGAATTCAGGTGCAGCGCTCGACTAATTTATGAAACTGTAAAATATTCTTGAGAAGGCTCGTGTTTACTGATCTGGAATTGTAGAGAACACGCTGTGAACAAGTGGAGTCCAAAAAACGGCAGTATTTTGAGTTCTGGAATTTCTCGGGATGTCCTTAATTGCCTCACAGTTGTCATTTAACTGATTCGGCTACCGTCAAGGTTTCCGTGAGCGTAGCCCGTTGTGAGCGGAATGCATAACTGAACAGCTTCAATAAAATCGATAATCGTCGAAATATTTGATCATTTACTGTGCTGCCCTCGCCATCTTCCCATTAATGAAACTTTTATAGTACCGTTCGCTTGCTTGCAGCTGTCCACACAGAAAATTTAGTCAAAATCTTTGGATCCGATTTTGATTTTAAAAATATTTGGCGTTTTGATCACTATGATAACTATAGTAAGTTTTGAACCGATCTCGCTAATAATTTTATTCTGGTCTTCCAAGTTGATCTGTAGGCTGGATATCAATTTTGAGCTGATTTAGTTAAGGCGTTCTCCATTAATCGTGTTAACAGGCAAAGACAAGTTTTTCAAATGGCGTTTCTCGAATTTTAATACGTGAAAATATTTTGTTAGCAAAATTTGTCATTAATTGGATATTTCTTTCACTTTTAGGATAAAAAATACTGTAGTATAGAATTGCCTTACATTATTGTTATCAACGCACGAAGTTCGCGTAGAATTAAAGAAATAAGTGTTCTTTTCGAAGCATTGAATGAAACGCGCACCACTTCCCCTAAGTTGATGGTAGGTGAAGAGGCTTCCGAGTAGTTTTCGTTGAAATCACGCCTGTCGCTAAATGTGATGTAGATTTCCCCTGAGAGGGTTGATTGTTCGGTTCGATGCCTCTGGTAGCGTATGAACTGATAAAAAAAAAAAACTATTTTCAGGGCTGTACTTGCTGAACCGTTAACGTGGTGGTCTGTATGGCACCAAAAAACCGTCGGCAAAACTCTACAACTGCGTCTCGGAGGTCAAGCGGTAGTTCATAAACAGAGCCTAAACATTGGCCTGGTAACGATACCCTTTTTAAACGGTGTCGAGGCAGTTTCGTTCTTATCAGTAGCTGTAGTTGATGATTGTTAATATTCCAGTTGTCGATGGTGCGACAAGATATTTGAAGTCAAGAATTTGAAGAAGGTGGTAGGAAATCCGGAGAGAAACGATCGGCGTTCTTGTGAAAATATGACGGAGGGCGAGAGAGAGAGAGTTTGAGAGGGGGTGAACGAGCATTAAGACACTTTAATATCACCACTTCACATGTGGCATAGTGAAGAATGTTGTGAAGAACTCTCCAAAAGAACCGTCTGCACCCAGCAGTAGCTAGACCACGCGAAGCATATGTCACCACTGAGCATCTGTCGTCTCCTCACCCACTAGGATTTTTACGAAATCCGGCCTTCTCTGTTCAATAATAATTCCCCTTCCTCGTTGTCCATCGCAGTATTAATTCCTCCGCGGAACACTAAGTCCCCATTAGTTGTATGCCCTCGCTACTGAGAAACGAAGAAAGAGATTTCGCGCTTTGGCTGAAATTACGGCGACGGGAATTGAATTATATGTTGTATATTAGTACTCCATCAATTTTCCTCTAATAATTCGATGTTGGGAGAGCCATAACTAAAATCGCAGTAATTACGAAATTAACTTCGCACAAATTCACAAAGCGCCCTCTCCCGGTGTATATTCACATTTTCCCCCTCCCCTGTTTTCTTTTAAATTGCGTTGAGAGGAAAGCGAAACAATTTTTCGACATTGTACTTTACGAACTTCGAAAATTTGTTTTTAATATTTTTTCAAAAATAGCTTCAACGACTTTAACGTTTAGGGCACTTTCACCTAACCGTTGAACATTTCCGTAGAAAACCGCGGAACATGCTGTATGGCTTGTAATGGAATGCACGTGGGAGTGGGGAAAGATTTGTCGAGGTTTGATGGTGCACAGATATTTCTGGCTCAAGAAACCAATATGATAAAATCTTGGAACACGAAAACGCTTATCGTCTTCTACTAATTTCATAACGTTTTGGATTATGCGGCGAGTAGAGGCGACACGCTATAATTTATGAATTGAGGAATCCGCTGCTGAGCAGGATATGTGTGCGTATTCCAAATGCTGAGTTGTTCGTACGTTTCAAATTCCTCTTCCTGACAATTCCACCAAATCCTCGGGTTTTTTCCCCCGTTATCGCCCGCCACAAGACGCCGGCGTGTTCGACTCAGTTTCATTTTATTTCGTCATTGATCGTTCGAAATCGACTCAAGTGACTAAGCGACTGAGATAGGAGGAGATAAAGGTGGAGAGCGGAAATGTTGCCAACGGTCATCAGACGTTACCTTGTGAACGAGAGAACGCGGAAACGCCTGACTCAACTCGTAGGACAAACCAATAAGCAGTTCCCCATTACGCTCGACTTGACCCTGAATGGAAAGTCTTTCAAATTGTTGTTCAAATTTGTTCTTTGAAGACTAAACTACTCAATGAACCTTTTGCCTTATAATGGAGCATATCGAGTTCTCGTCTCCATATTCGTATCTAACGCAATTTCTCACCTGACAGTGGTTGCCATTGCGATTTCAAGCGTTGTACAAGCTGCTCCATTTCTTCTTGCAATCCCGTCTTACGCCTGCTGGCTCAAACCCTGTTTCCACCATTAACTCCGCTCCGGGGCTTTGATTTCTCATCGCCCTTCATGACCCTCAGGGCGTGGTTCTGAACCATGCTCGAGATATCGAGAAGCGTAGACTGAACCAAATGAGCGGCGTGATAAGGATGTTCTTGTTTATCCCAAAATAAATTGAATGATAACGTAACTGCGAGAAGATCTACGTGGATCTGAAGCATTCCCGAATGAGCAGGGATGGATATAGATGGATGGATTGGTGTTGTCGTGGTTGATTCGCTTAGTAGTAAGTCAATGAAAGTTGTGAGGTGAGTATGGGCGGGCTAATAAATTCCAGAATCTTCAGCACTCCCTATCTTGTCGTATCGACTTCTCGGCTGTTCGTTATTTTCGATCAGAATTTTCACTAACCTCAACGTTACCATCAACTTATTAGGAATTATGTGCCTCCTGTAAATTATTACACAATTGTTTACAATTCTCTTGCACAGGCTGACGACCTCTCATCCCATCCGATTCAGCTTCGGAACAAAGAAAATTAACATTTTCTAGGCGATACAATTGCCCCTACGTGACGCGTGGTTGGAGTGAGATGAGAGGCAAACGAGGGGAGAAACGATAATTTTCGCTATATTGTCCACCGAGTTCTTTCAAGTTGTAGAATTTGCCTCAATAAATTTGCTGCGATTTCACTGTTATCCATTTAGATGAAGTTTAACACCTGTGAGATTCTTCATATTATCACAGTATCGAAAAATACGTTAAAAAACTGCCAAAATGTGTGTTGGACTGATTGTTTCAACTGATTTTTGCCCATAACAACCAGGAGTGTCGATTAAGCGGGAATACAATCCTAACATCATCTCTACTCTCCGTCAAAACGTCGGAAACAACCTTCCTTTATTTATTTGTAGTAGTTCGGGATAAGCACTCACAAAAATGCTACAAGAAGCGAGTTGTGACGAAAAATTGTGATTCACTCGGAATCCACTCAGCCCACAATCGCAGCGCTGAAGCAAACTAAGCCTCAACTCAAACGGTGGATCTCAAAGAAACGGAGGAAAGTGTCAACAGCACGAGAAAAGAAAGAAATGTAGCCAGGGAGATGGCAGAAAGGTCGATGGCTGGGTGAAAAAGGGGCTGCAAACTAGGTAAAGAACAAGGCTGTGCTAATTCCAGTCCAAGCTGAATTTGCGTAGAGGCCGCCAGGGTGTTTCTGGCTTTCTTCTACAGACAAGCGCAATCGTGTCGTCCAAGACCTGACGCTGTTTAGGGGGAGTACCTGGCCCTGCGGCTTCTACCTCTCCCCGGCCGCGCTCCACAAATTGTTCGGGAACTCCCAGCAAACCACAGCCCTCACAAAGCCAACGCTTGGCTTCATGGCCAGCGGCGCCTCCGCCCGAAGGGCACCGCGCATCCAGTAAGCCCTAGTGGTACCCATTCTATTTGGCAGTGCTACGAACCTGGATGGGTAGCTGGCCCCATTGCCGGGATAGCCAAAAGACGTTCTGCCGGCACCTACGCTTTATCTCTATAGGGATTCCAGGGACTGTACTTGCTCCCTTCCTCCCCACAGAGCCATGACCCAGAACTGAGGTGGGATCCCTACATTCATTTGACGAGCCGAGGGTGGACTACATATCCTAACCTACTACCAACACACCCACTCAATAAATACATTCAACCCTTGAATACAATCACACACCACGCTCCAGGGGTGGGCTACTTGATATTCGTCCACCCCTGGCACCGCCCCGATCATAATTCACACAGCGCATCCATCACTGTCCCCAGCCCACGGAGCTCTTCCTACGGACAGTATACTTTTGCTGAATAGTACAACACTGCTGTTTAACCTGCTCTCAATGTTTGTTTTTTTTTGACCCGAGGGCGTGTGGGACAAGTCCCTTTGTCACTGTGGCCGCATATGGGCCTAGTAGAAGGCGTCGTATATACCCATGCCCATCTTGTTGAGGTGATATCTGAGTGGGCAGTGCCTGGTGAGGAAGCTTATCAGTACTCTCAGATCTTGTCTAGAGAGTGTCAGCATCGCCTTCGCCCTTTGACAGGAAGGCGTGACAAGCCTTTTCACCTGTCTTAGTCGTGGCTGGCGATGCCAGTGGGCGCCATTTTCCTGTATCTCCCATCGAGCAACCAGACGGTTCAGGTGACTTTTCGTCATACCCACGTGTGGTTCAGGCCCGATGGGTAGGGATTCTGTACCCCTTTTCGCGAGGCGGTCAGCCTTTTCATTACCCTCATGCCCCCTATGAGCCGGCACCCAAATGAGGGAGAGCCTGTTACGGGCGCCGAGCTGCTTGAGCGCATGGAGGCATTCCCATGCCAGCTTAGACCTAAAACTATAGGCTGCGATGGCCTTTAAGACACCTTTAACATGCGTTGGCTCTGAATTCACTCTCAATTCCCTTTGTTATTGAAACCAGTGAGATGTATCTTTATTCTACAAAACTTTTCCAAATTGCGAATTTTAATCTTGTTCCACCGACTCAACTCTTGTGGCAAATAGGTTTGTCGTTGGGACTGAAAAATAGGACAACAACAAGTAAGGGGAACTCAGACTACTGAGAATGGTGTAATGGAAAAATCAATTAATAAAAACCGCGTATTTCCTAAAACCAATCATCTAATCGCTGAATGCCAACGCCCCGCTTCGATCAATCAATCGGATGCCGTAAGCTCTTTTGGTTTATTATTAATTCTGAATAATTCACCTATGTTTTCGGTCATGTAATTTTTGTTACAACCCCCCCCCCCCCCCCGGGCATTTCCATAAAATTGGACCTTTACGTTTCAAGGCGTGGGAGTTCTGAATCGGCAATGTTCGTCCGCCGTCCAGGCCATATGTTGCCTTTAAAAACATCCGTCCTTTCCCATTAAAATTTTATTTGGGCAGTTTAATTGAAATTACGTCGTACGTCGTGTTCGGTATCATTTCTCAGATATTTATCGGAATAAGACGGGTTTCAGAGGTGTAAAACAGCGTCTAGATCTTAAACGAGGAAATCGCAGTAAATATTGAGGCAAATTCTGCTACTTGTAGGAACTCGCGGGACAGTATAGAGAGAGTAATCGTTTCTCCCCGACCCCGCATGAGTTCGACTCGTCACAACGTGCCAATTGCCTAGCATCGCTAAGAAAATGTCAATTTTCGTTGTTCCGCTTTAGTTAGGGCGTGTTTCATGAGGGTTAACTGGTATTTATGTCGCCTAAGCACTCGAAGAAGAATATATTAGTGAGCCCTCAACGAACAATTGTGTCTCACACCTTATATATAGATACCGAATTTCATTTACGTACATAATGAAAAAGGATCCCGAATTCTGCCGGAGTACTTTAGAAACCCGGGATTTCATTCAACTTGATCTCTCCTCAGCTGAATTGTCGGTTCGGAGCTGCTGCTCGTCGATTTCCTCGCGAGGACGCGAACGGCGAAGGGCAAGGACGAGCATCTCGCCAAGTCCACGGCCACTTCCGATCGGCTCGGCGCCTAGCGTTGAGTTCACGCGCCGGGTCCTCGAATCAACTCGACTCCGTTGAATCCCGTTACTTCGCCGCTCTAACAACCTTCGCATTGAATTCGACAAAAACTTCTTTCGCCACTCGGGGACAAGTTTGCGAGGAGCGCGGGTTTCAATTTCCTCCTGCGCGAGTAAGTGCTTCTGGTTTGTGTTCATTGACTCGCTACCGCTGCCGTGCCGCTTAGGCTACGCAAAAAATCCTTGAACGGAAATTGTGTGAACACCTTTAGCGATTCCTTGTTAAAAATATCACTTTTAAAGGTGCGCCCAAAAATCTTGCGAATTTTAAAAAAACAGCCTTCCTTAGTTCTACGTCAATTCACTCCGTACATGACTTTTTCTACTTACTCAATTATCACTCAGTTCATTTGAACTTGGTCAAACAACGCTTCACCGCAGCAGAATGCGATAGCGCTTACAGTTCTGGAATTTATCCTGCTGCTCGTACTCATTCACGGGCCATTATTGAGCAATTGGTACACAGAGAATTAATGAGGCTGTAAACACGATTTTTTTCAAGAAGGACAGTAATTACTTTCGCATAGTTATTGGGGTAAAAACTTTTAGAACTGGTAGTAAGCGAAACGGCGGTAGTTGAAATTCCGGAATTTCTGGAGTAACCCCCATATATCTTATGAGCGTTTTTAAACGCTCACCCTACAGGTATTGGATTGCACTACTGCATAAATTTTTTTTTAACATTCTAGTAACATTTGAGCGGAGTTTATAACGAAAAAACCGCGCTAAAATCCGCTAAATTTCCGTCGAAAATGTTTGTAATTTATTGTGCTGCTCTCGCCATTTTCCTACGAATGGGAATTTTATGGTATAGTTGTCGTATGGAGAGCTATTAATATAAAAAATTTAATCAAAATCGTAATCGCCGTTTTTGAGAAAAAAGTGGCGTTTTGATCACTATGATAACTATTGTTAACTTTCAGTGGGTTTTTCTCATACCCTTATTTTGGCGTCCCATGATAACCTGCGGGCTAGATATCAAGTTTGAGCTGGTTTGGTACCGTTGTTTTCTCTAAAAATCGTTCACAGACACACAGACCATTTTCCCAAATAGTGTTTTTCACACTCAGTAGGGTCTGAAACGTAACATCTGAAGAACTTCTTTTTTTCAGCCGATTACATAACTTGGTAGAGCCAAGGAAAGAAAAAAGAATCGACTGAAAGAAATTCAAATAACTCGTATATTTCGGCCCGACATCCATCGATTCTTTTTAAACATCCCATCCCCGCCGTTAGCGTAATTTATATTCCTATTAATTCACGGTGCGCGTTTCGAGCTAATATAATCATAATATTAAAAATGAACTGGTTCAAAAACTGAAAAAGAGGGGGGCCGTTGAGCTTTCGACTTGGATGTGTCCTTTGAGCACGTATATATATATACACAATAAGGGGCGAGAATATAAAAAGAAGGACACGAAACACTCACTACTCCATGAATATTTCCATAATTATCCGTTTTGTTGAGCGAAAATAATGGCCGAACCACGACAGAAAATTAGGTTCGTGGAAGGAACACCCTAAACTTCTTGTCGTGCGTGTATATTGTACATCTGCGGATGGTTTAGCGCACGAAGCTCGTTAAGTATGTGCAACTGTGTTATCTTTTTTTTTTGTATCCCCTTGTTTACTAATAAATTCAGTACAAAAATTAGGCTTTATAACCGGAGCCTTAGTTCGTTAACCAGAACGTTAGGGAAGTAGTTTAAATTTGATTTCGAGGATCAGGAAAATTCGAAGAATGTTGTGTGTAGCCAAAACGTCGATTGGGAGGTATATTCGGGGTTTTCCCCTTTTAAAATATAATTAAAACTCGAATAGGACAACACGTCCTGCGGTAGCCTGTGCCATTTTGGAGATGCACGTTTTTGTGAGTTCTATACGATTTTTAAGCGCCCGGGGTGTATTGTATTTTTTAAATTGTGGAAGACTCGAAGTTTCCTGTACTCATTATGGAGTTGAGGGGCAGAGAAGTAACGTTACAACGGCATGTAATGAAGAGTTGCAATATTAGCTATCTGAAATTACAGGTTAGGTGTGTGGACTGAGCGGCAAAGGGGAATGGGCTCTTCGCGTCTCAAATTTAAACTCCCTGTGCAGTGGCGATCTGTTTTTTTCCCTAATTCATCTCAACCGATATTTAGCCTTTGTCGTTTTCTTACAAATGTAAGTTTTGTGCTTACTGCTCCACGTTCACTTTAGATTTGGCCGAAAGCTTTATTGCCGTATTTCATACCAACATAAAGTTCAAATGAAGTGATTATGATAATGATTCGTTTGTTATATAATTGTTTAAATGAGTTATCTTCGAGAGGATTTAACGAATGGCTGCTGTTGAAGTAGTTCGTTTTGGGTTAATCTTGTGATTTACTGTGCATGTTTTCTGGACTATTCGGAGTGTTAAAGGTTCGTCAGATGGTAACGGACCCGCAACATCCAAGACTGGGGATCTGATTCGACTGAGATGGAACCCAACTAAGAGAGAGTACCGGGAGCCAAAGCTGTAGGAACAGTGGCATAAGCCGTGGCCAGGTCCTCCAGCTGTATCGCGGGTATCCATTGCTTAACCCCCTCACCCACTGGGTTTAGATCGAACTAGAGTCCACTAGAGTTCCTCGCCTAACGTGGACAGTCTCACGCGCTCAGCTGTCGTTCTAACAAGCTAAATGTAGCTGTTCTTGGTTCTAATTCACAGTAACACTCCAAATGAAAACACCCCAAACATTGTGAACTCTCATTTTATAAAAAAAGAAATCAATAATTTTTGTTGTTAGTCTTTCTTCTGTTTGGTATATAAAATATTATTTTTAATGAGTACACTCATTAGTCTCGTTTTTAGCATTTTTCCCACGTCCAGCGCTCACGAAAGTGTGAATATTTCTGAAGAATAGTAATTTGCATGTGAGGTAGTTTGGTGTTTTGTGTCGCTAAGTGGCGTCAATGATAAGTGGAGTACACGAATCGTAAGTTGATGTAGAATTTTTTAGAATGGAAATCTCCGTCTGTTGTGGCCTAACAAGAATTTCAAAATTGTAGAGAATTCGGTCAGCGCCCCGCCAGTAGTGTCTTGCGCTTGTTGACTTGGCTCCATAATTTCGAGTAGCCGTAACGGTTTGGAGAGGAAAAATCGTAGGTTCGTTGCTCCGTCTTATTTTGAATGCAACCAGCCAGCGATTGCAACTCAAAGAGAAGGGCAGTCGATTCGCACTTCAGTATTCCGAGTGCTAACTCCGTCCCTCATGCAAAAACGATTGGATCGAGGCGCATCTATTAGGACACCTCGAGCCGGAAAACCCAAGCTGCTAAATGTTCCTGGTGAACGTTTATTCGCCCTCGACCTCTTCAATCGAATCGATGCTGACTTTCGCTAAACAGGCATTTTTGTGATTCCAAGCGATTTAAAAAAAAAAAAGTAAATTAGTTGAAAAATCTGTTAGACGGGTTCCAAACTCAAATTGGGCAATCCCCAAACCAAAATGCCCGTGCCCGCGTAATTCTCGTTTCAACCTTCCTCGTGACATTCCTCTCTCATCGTGGTCGATAACAAATGTGCAGAAAAGGGTTGAGTTCAACCTGATGCGACGTAACGGACAGCTTGTTGATCTTTAGAATCAAAGCAGGAAAAGCGAACCTATCGAAGCAACCGGTAGTGTTGTAAACTACCCCATTTTCGTGGAGCAATTCGTCGATTCGAAATTATAAGCCTGGTGGCTGGACGAAGAGATCACGCGAGGAGAGTAAACAATGTTCTCTTAAAAACAAATGAAAGTTGAATGTCGCTTCACGTAAATAGTTTGGATTCTTCGGTTCTGAATAGTTCATGGGCTGATCGTCCTCCTCGTTTTGGAATTATCGTGTAATAACTGTGGGGGGTATCGAGTGAAACGGTGGTGGTTTGAACTCTGAAATTTCTGCGGTTGCTACTAATTATCTAATAAAGCCATCGTCGTACAGGTAGTATATCGAACTTGATTTTTCTGAGAACTCTAGCCTCATATGAGCGACATCTATTAGGAAACAACTACGGCTAAAATCGATGTGCTTACTAAGTTTTTGATAATGTGTTGTGCTACTCTCGTCATTTTCCCACGAACGAGCTTTTTATGATGCCATCGTATCATTTAGAAGAGCTCGTGTAAAAAAAAATTATTCAAAGCCGTTTTACATGGAAAGTATCAGTTCGTCGCAGAACGCGACTTTCCGTAGGTCTACATAAATTTGCCGGTTTTCATGGTTTTCGCTTCTAATTCAATTTATTATTCACTTAGTTCATTCAAACTTTGTAAATGGCCGCTTCACGGTGGCAGAAAGCCGCTCGCAGTTATGGAATTTATTGCGTTGCTCGTACTCATTCCCTGACCACTATTTAGCATTTGATGAGGCTGTACACGCGATTTTTTTTTTCTTTTTTGGAGAAGGATAATAATCATCAGTTTTCCAGAGTTATTTCAAACAGTTCTGCGGAGTTTATGAGGGAAAAACTGCGGTAAAATTTTCGTCCGAATGTTTGGTGATTTATTGTGCCACTCTCGTCATTTTTCCTCGGATGAGAATTTTATGGTCTGAATGGCTCGTGTCATTAGGAGCTGTCTATTCAAAAAGTTTTCACACAATCGTTGTGGCCGTTTTTGTCATTTGGTTCAGCACTTTTCTCTCAATCGCGTTCGCAGACGCATCTAAAACAAATTTTTTTAATTGGATTTCTGTGTAGGGCTAAGGAAACAAAAATTCGGCGATAATTACATCGTTCGGTTATCATTCGGTTTTCTACGATTGCCCCGCAGCGTATATTCGTCGGTCTTGCGATACTTCCAGTCTCAGTCGCTCTCCAATTGAGCTCATGTTCCTCCAAATGATTTCAACATCTTTCTCGACGTAGTTGCCACACCTCATGAAATGCGACGTTTTATGTCGCACGAACTTGGCGCCTCGCATTTTTTACGCGTTTTTGTAATTCAAATAACGTTCCATTTACGTAATTTCGTCATAAATTTGACGAAATTCGTTTCAACCTCGATGAATATTTTATTTACTAAATGGGGACCAATAAAAAGGCTTCGGATGTATCGGTTATTTGTACTGTCACGTTGCAGATACGAAGAAGTGATCGCTTACACCATTTCCCAGTCGGACGAAATATTTTTGAATTGAAAAAAGTAAGCTGAGTATTGTATTTGTTTAGATCATCTAAGATTCAGCGGAATGTGCGGAAGTTTCCCCGCAGGAATTTTGATGATTTACTGCGAAAATTTCAGAAGTGATCGTAGAAACAAGATTTTTGGCACATTTCGATTGTTATGTCTGTTCAGCGAAACAGCCGGAGAAACACAATGTATAGTAATGGCTCTTTGAAGACACCCGTCTCAGCTCTTTGCCAAATTAGTTTCTTGCTCTTGGCCCTTACGGGAAAACGCCCGGGTGGGGGGGTTTTCTCCTTATTTGATGGGACTTCAGTTAGCCTCTCCTGCTAACGAACGGCTTTATGGATTATTTCGGAAGTCGACGACGGGGTTTCCCCTTTGGAGTTTCCAGAATGTTCATTCCTCGTCCCTCAACCTCTCTTAAGGCGTTCGTACTTGCAGCCCCACAGACCGAACTCAAAACCACGATAGTCCACAATCAGTATTCAGTTGCTCTGTACTCTCGTCCCAACACCAGTTCACATATCTAAAGAGCCACCTTGTTGCGTGAAATAGGTCTACTGGCTGCTCAATCACTCAATTGTGCTAATCAAAAAGACTGTCTTAAACCCAGTGTATTAATACAGTCCTCCTTGGCGTTCTTCAACCAATTCAAGTCTTTATTTCTTTCTCTTTCTCTCACACTCAAAACCCCGTGAATTTGACGAAAATTGTTGTAGCCATTATGCTAAAAAGTAATTAAAAAAAAAAAAAAATCATGTGCACCGCGTCACACAACTATTCGTAGTCCTAAATAAATTCACTGGGTTTAAAGCTTTTACTACTGGTTCAATTTATTATTCACTCAGTTCATTTAAACTTAGTAAAACGCCGCTTACAGTTCCGGAATGTATTGTGCTGCTCGTACTCATGCCCTGACCACTATTCAGAAAATTGACGAGGCTCTCGTCATTTACACGCGATGTTTTTGAGAAGGATAATAATCAATTGTCCAGAATTATCGAGCAATAACGTTTAGAACTGGTACTAAGTGAAGCGGCGGTGGTAGAAATTCCGGAATTTCTGGAGTAGCCCCTGTATATCTTATGGGCGTTGGTATAAACTCATCGTATGGGTGCTTGATCGGACTACCAGCTGAATTTTCAACGAGAACGGTTCAACAGAAATAGAACATACAGCGGACCCGCAGCAGCAACAGGCGGAGGACGAAAAAGATAAGGGAAGGATAACCTTCTTTCGGAAACCGTGTACGGTTATTCGGACGCTCACAAGGTCCGTTCCAATTGGTGCTCGCCCTCCGAAAGCCTTAATCCCGAAACCGCGTTATTAAATAAATACCCTTACCTTTTGTCGAGATAATTCGAGCAGTTTATTGCGACGAAGAGATGCCCACTTAGACCTGGATGTTGGTGGTAGATTGTTGGACAGCTCAGTTTTTCGCCTCGCATTTGTTACATCTTCAATCAGTCGAATTATTACCACTTTTTTTTTCGTTTACGTTGTTCAAACGTTAGCTCATTTTCGGCTGATGGAAGCGTTTAAGATTCCTGAATTTATTGCGCTGCTCCTACTTCTACCATGACGATTATTGAGCAACTCGTTCGTTTCGCAAGAGATTCATGAGACTGCGTAATTTTGGTTTATTATTCAATCTGAATAATAACCCTATGTTTTCGGTCACGAACATTTTTTACAACCCCCCCTCAAAATTTGATACTTTAGGTTTCAAGACTTGGAGATTCCAAATTTGCAATGTCCGTCCGCCGTCCCCCGTTTTGTGCCTTTAATGTGGTCTAAAAAATTCGTTCTTTCGCACAAAAATCCGATTTGGTATCTAGTTGTGCCCGCCATCTCGGCGATCCGATCGGACGAAGCCCATGGTTGTAATGGGCTAAAAACTGTTAAAAAAATTAACAAAACGCAGTACAATCCGGGAACTACAGCGGAAGTCAACGTTTCGTCGTTTGAACTCCCTCCCTCCCGCCCGTCTCAATAAAAAACAACCGGCCTCGTCCTCGCCGCGCAACGCTGCCGGGCGGGCGGCTCAACTCCCCTTTCGCCTCGCAACGGGTTCGCTTTCCCCGACCCGACGCGGCAAAATCATCAGACGTTTTGTTTCCGTAGTTCCATTGTAGCCAGGACATGTTTCGTATGGTTTACTAGTATTCGATGCTGAATCGAATGGGATGGGGGAGCACTAATACTAGGTCAAGCTGTTCATGAGAATAATAAACCATTGTGTAATAATTTGCAGGGTTTTTTCGTCGTGGTGGCAATTTTGGAATAATTGACTAAGAACGGTTAGAAATGGTGGTAGTAAAACGGCGGTGGTTGGAATTCCTGCATTGCTGTAGTAGCTTCCACTCTTATCATCGGATATTCGACTACTACCTCAATTTTTCTGCAGATTCTAGCAACATTTTTGGGGGAGATTGAACGAAAAAAAAAAAACAGAGCTACAATTCATTTTCGTCGAAGTGTTTGATAATTTAGTAAGCTCTCGTTATATTCCCACCAACGAGAATTTTATGGTATTGTCATTTGTAGCTGTCTATACAAAAATCGTAATAAAAATTGTCGTAGCCGTTTTTGTGAAAAAAAAAATCGCGGGTTTTGATCACTATAACTATAGTTAGTTTTGAATAGATTTTGCTCCTGTCCTTATTTTGGCGTACCAGTGGGCTAGATATCAATTTAGAGCTGATTTCGTTCCGCCGTTTTCTCTCAATCGTGTTCACACTCAGCCAATTTTCTCAATTAGTCCACCAAAATAAATCCTTTTTTTCAGCCGATTATATAATATTCCTTCCTACTTCGTAGAGCCATGGAAAATAAAAATCTGAGAATCATGTTTGCTCTCTGGGCTGTAGTATCAGAGAAAGGCCGATTGGTAGAGACTGGCTGTCTATTGGTAGGAGTAGCGCTCTGGTGTTGGTCGAAGTCTATCTGGAGGTTCACTAAAGAGGTTGTTGAATGGTTGTACTTCGTCCAGTCCTCGCTAACCTTAACAGTCCTCGCCAGTTGTTACTTTGAACACGTTGTCCGAACCCGCGTGGTCTGCAACTTCTTCCTGCTACTTATTTCAGTATTCTGACTGTCTCTTCGTTGAAGAATTCAGTCACCTTTGACGAATTCAATGTAAATTCACTCCTCCCCGCGATTAGTTATGCAGTGGAGGAAGCGATGACCGCGTAGGGATTTCAATCCTCGTGACTCGTGTCGCTGATTCTCGAGCCTACTTCTAAATTTAAACGTTGGAGTTCATTTCATTTGCTTGATATATTGACGGTGCTCGGGAAACGTACCGGAAGCGCAACATGTATCGCCGCGGGGTCGTGAAGAACAGAAGATGGCTTCCGAGAGCTTCGGGTATTATATATTTTTAAAATGAAACGAGCTGTTGTTAGGAGAAAGAAAACGTGGAAATGTGAGCGGCTGATTAAAATTCACGCGAGATCGTCTTGAGGCTGACCAGGATACGCCGTGTAAAGTTCTCCGAATTCAATCGTTACGTGGGCTTGTTCGAAATGTATAAAACATAATTAGTACCCACGATTAATAGCTCGGCTGTAACAATACGTGTAGGTCCAGGTGCTCATTATCGCCACGTGCTGCGCAAATCGAATGTTCTTATGTTTTATCGTTAACAGTTGTTTGAGAAATGCCCAAATAAAGTGAAATATCACTCACCTCTCAAGTTACGTATCCGAATATTGGGGGATGATGGCTTTGATGGCTTCAAATAACTCTGTCATTCATCATCCACCCACCCACCACATTCGGGACACTTATACTCGCTAGAGATGAAACCGACACTCATAAATCAATCCACAACACTTCGCAAGTCATTTTCTCTCAATCGGTGAATGAAAGTCGTATTAATTTGCTTATCCATGGCTGGTCGAATTATTACAAACAATTAACGCGAAGAGGGCAGCCCCCACTAAAGCAGAAGCCGGTCGGACGAGCGCAAAAAAAAAGTGGATACGTAACAAACGGTAAGAAATGGTTACTCATGCGGTGGCCAGCAACTCTACCAGTGAAGGACGATAGTTCGGTTACATCTGAAAATTGAAGAAGTGTGTTCCAATATAGTTCAACGGTCAGTCGAGCGATCGAATTCGTATTTTGAAGAATACTATCTCTAGAAAGTTGTAACTAGCACCAGTATCAGTGTCAACGCGCGCGGAAGAAACGGGAAGAACGTAAACAATGGAATACGCGCGAAACTGACTCAATGTGAACAGTGCACGCCTAATGCTACACAAATCGACGGCCACAAAAATAATAGATATCACTCGCGTAATGCAATGCAAACATTGCCGACCTTTGCTCAACTCTTACTGCTACTGCTGTTAGGCTCATCAGTATCAGTGGTGCTAGTAAACGTTCTGAATCGCGAACCGGAGTTCCACGCAAACGCACCCGTTGCCATTGTATTCGGAATTTACCCCCTTCATTATGGAATTGCGACCGAAATGCTGCAAGTTGCGGTAAAAATGTAGAAGAACTTTAGGGAAGTCCCTTCTCCTAGTGGATTTCTCGTTGGGAATACAGGCTCCATATAATTCAAATTGTATGACTGCCCATTGTTAAATATGTGAGGGCTTGGGATTATGAAAACTGACAGAAGTAATAGCATAATGGAAGTAGTATCACAACTTTCCTCAGTCCCACGTGCATTCAGGAGGATATAATTGAGACTGAGGGTATCATAAGACCACTCGCTGGATTTCCGTTTTTACTTTCCTTGGCTCTACGAAGTAGAAAGGAAAGTTATGTAATCGGCTGAAAAAAAATTTTGAGTTTTCTTCAGATCTTGACGTTTCAGACCCTCCTGAGTCCAAAAAATACTATTTGGGAAAATGGTCTGTGTGTATGTGTGTCTGTGAACGATTTTTAGAGAAAACCACCGTACCAAATCAGCTCAAACTTGAAATCTCGCCCGCAGGTCACCATGGGACGCCAAAATAAGGGTTTGAACAAAATCCACCGAAAGTTAACTATAGTTATCATAGTGATCAAAACAACAAATATTTTTTTTCTCAAAAACGGCTTTAACGATTTTGATTAAATTGTTTATATTGTTAGCTGTCAATAAGGCAATTATACCATAAAATTCCCATTTGTGGAAAAATGACGAGAGCAGCACAATAAATTACCAAAACTTTCGACGAAATCGATTTTAGCGCAGTTTTTAGAAAAAACCAACGTACCAAATCAGCTGAAACTTGATGTCTAGCCTACAGGTTACCATGGGACGCAATAATGAGGGTATGGGCAAAATCTACCGAAAGTTAACTATAGTTATCATAGTGATCAAAACACCAAATTTTTTTTCTCAAAAACGGCTCTAACGATTTTAATTACATTTTTTATATTGATAGCTCTCAATAAGGCAATGATACTATAGAATTCTCATTCGTGGGAAAATGACGAGAGCAGCACAATAAATTATCAAAATTTTCGACCAAAAGCGTTTTTCGAGCAGTTTTTTCCTTATAAACTCCGCTGGAATTCTTGTAGAATGTTAAAAAATTGGTATTGTAGTCCAATCCAATACCTAAAGGGTGAGGTGTTTAAAAACGCTCATGAGATACATGGGGCTCACTCCAGAAATTCCTGAATTTCAACTACCGCCATTTAGCTTAATACCAGTTCTAACGGTTATTACCCAATAATTCTGCAAAAGTGATTACTATCCTCCTTCAAAAAATTTGTGTTTACAGCCTCATTAATTTGTTGTGTACCAATTGCTCAATAATGGTCCTGCAATGAGTACGGGCAGCACAATAAATTCCATAACTGTAGGCGCTACAGCTTCCTGCTGCTGTGAAGTGTTGTTTGACCAAGTTCAAAGGAACTGAGTGATAAATGAATTGATTAAATAGACCATGTGCAAAGTGAATTGTTGTAGAGCTAAGGAAAGTTGTGTGTTGCAACGCACCAGATATTTGTTGTTGACATTTTCGTTCTCACTCCACGATGAGGTATTTGCAAGTTTAAAATTACCTCATCAGTCAACGTGTTAGACATCGGAGGGTCCGAAATATTCATTTCCTTACCCCCAAAATTAGATTCAGTCGCTAAATTGAGTGAGAAGTGGTGTTGAAAACATACCGCAAGTATCAATAGGTGTGACACTGTGGTCCACCGTGGTAAAAAAAGAACGTAGCATCGTAGAATCTTGTATATATTTCATTCCTACGATCTGAGCGTGCCCTTCTGACTATATCCTAATGATGACATTCAAACGCTGTATCAGTTGTTCCTAGTTAATAATTTATAATGGCATTATTTTGATTGTCGTTTCGTATTTTAAAGGTCGGACGGATATGAAACTGGTGCAGCTGAACGGGGGACAACGCGGTGGGGCAATAATGGAAAGAACACCCTTGTTCAACCCATCCGATCTTTTGTGGAGATACCCTCTCGGATTTCAGCCTTCTCCTCACCCATATCACCAACTGGACATAAGGATGCACCTTCCCAATTCATTAGGTAAATCTTCCATTCCTCACGTCTATTTTGCGCAAAGATACAGCTAAACAAATTTTGTTTCGTTTACACGAAATATCAAAATGATTCCTTGATGAGTATGATATGAGTGAGGTCCACGAGGATGTGTCAGTAACTCAATCAACCACAGCCCATACTTTTTGTTTGTTCGAATTGTGGCATTTGATTTGATTATACCAATCCCTCTTCTAGACCATTTGTAAGTTGTCACCGTCCCTGAAATCATTCGCCGTATCGTATTAACAGACAGATTTGGAGGTCTCACTGCATTTCGTGGCTGTTTCAAGTGCGTTCAGAAGCACATCCAGCTGCTGCAGCCAATACCTTGGTAGCCTGCTTTTCGGGACCGGTGGGGCAACAGTTGCACCTAAATCTATTTTGTGGACTACTTCAACCCATCAGCACCTCAGTGGCCTTACCATTCAATTGCTTATCGTTGCTCATTTAGTTCATTCCGGTCACCCCTCATATTTCTGACGTGCCTGGGAACAATAGCGCCCCCCCCCCCTTGCCATTTTAATATCTGTCATACCTCATAGTATCACTAGGCTGGACCTCGTGGCGAAGCCAGGTTTTGGTTGGAAAATCTGGAGTTCGAATTAGTCATTTAATAAAATGTAAGGTAAATAAATGGTAGTGTGTGGCTATTATGTGCGGCGACGTAGATCCTATGGTAGTGAAATTAAGGCTGGAAAATGAAAACCCTGTTAGGGGCAATTGGCTTCCTGAGCTCACAGAGCTCTTCAAATGTTTGAGTCTGGGGCTCTTAGGTCTAAGAAGCCGATTGCCGCTCCAAGTATTTTATGTTTGAATTCTAATTTCTTCCCTTCAGCCCTAAGATACCTCACAAATTGTCCATGGAACACTCGTAGCTTTTTATTCATTTGTACTCAAATTTCCAAAAGACCTCATGTAATTATAATGCACGCATATTCCTAACGGTTTAACAATTTTGTGAAGACCTCGGTAATCATGGTTTCGTCTCACTTGAAGGCATTGAACATCCCTTTATATACCCGTAAATTTAAACCTAATCGCAAAGCACTGAGAATCCGGTAATGTTGTTCCATCTTGAATCTAACAACATTCTGATGGTGTTTTTGGTTTATTATTCATTCTGAATAATAACCCTATGTTTTCAGTCACGGAAATTTTTTTAAAACCCCCCCTCAAAATTTGATACTTTATGTTTCAAGACTTGGAGATTCCAAATTTGCAATGTCCGTCCGCCGTCCCCTGTCCGGGCCGTTTTGTGCCTTTAACGTGGTCTAAAAAATTCGTTCTTTCGCCCAAAAATCCGATTTGGTATCTAGTTGTGCCCGCCATCTCGGCAATCCGATCGGACGAAGCCCGTGGTTGTAATGGGCAAAAAACGGTTAAAAAAATTAACGAAACGCAGTACAACGCGGGAGCTACAGCGTTTCATCGTTTGAACTCCCTCCCTCCCGCCCGTCTCATTAAAAAAACAACCGCGCTCGAGGCGAGCGAGCGAGCCTCCCGCCACTCAACTCCCCTTTCGCTTCGAGCGCCCCCGTTCCAATTTCCCCGATGTTTTGGTTTTAATACGATTCAATTTTTTTAGATTCTTTCGGTTCATTCTCATTTGGGTTTTTTTCATAGATTTTTGGTTAAATTTTGATATCAGTATTTAGCGTGCATGTTTTCATATTAAAATTCAGTTTTTTCTAGATACTTTCGTTTTTTTTGTTTATTTTAATATTACGATTCAGTTCTTTTCGACCTTTTTTTCGGTTTCATTATGATATTTTTCGATGCTGAATCGAACAGGATGGGTCTCGGAGCATTAATGCTAGGTCAAGCTGATTATCCGAATAATAAACCGTTGTGTAATAATTTGCAGGGTTTTTTATTCGTCTTCGTTTTGGAGTATAATATTGAAGTTTTCATTAAAGTTTCCTGACTTGACTGTTTCCTTATGTTTCTGCAGCAAGTGACCCTCGTTTGTGGTCACGAGAAGACGTTGGAGCCTTCCTAAGGTGGTGTGAATATGAATTCGATCTTCCCAGATTTGATATGGACTTCTTCCAAATGAATGGTGCGTTGAGTTATGTTGTATGTGGATAGCCATGTTTCTAGGAGCGTGATGGCTGAATTTTATGTACATAACAGTCTTTTTTTTTAGCGCATGCTAATTCTAACATGTGCTGCGGAATGACTTACAAAATATCTAATTTGCTACAGGTAAAGCTCTGTGCGTGCTCACCAAGGCTGATTTAAACGAAAGAAGCCCTGGATGTGGAGATGTTCTCCACAATGTTCTTCATATGCTGATGCGCGAGAGACTACCTTCTTCACCAATAACGCCACATTTTCCTTTAACGCCATCATGGACGATGCCTCCGACTATTGAATTTCCAGCTTCACAAAATTCTGTGACACTTAGCCCCGCTCCGTCAGTGGACAGTCAGGGATCACCTCGTCAGCCTGAAACTACTCACTCAACCACTACTACAGCTGCAACTACCAACCAAACATACCCTTCAGTTATAAGTAAGCACAGCAATCGTGACCACCTTGAAATTTACATTGTGTAGGTAGCTATGCACATGAGTTTTGAAGGATATTACCATTTCTGTAGATTAGGTTATTTACTCAATCCCCAAAGTTCAACATTGCTAATTGTTATGACCTTGTTGCATGCAGCAATATGAGAAAGGTAAGAAATCTTTCTTTGGATTTGTATAAAACTAATTGTCATTGCACCCTCATGCTAAACACCAGTAGGTGCTCTAACGAATATGGTCTCAGTGTAATCATCATATTTAACATATACAAACTATGTGGTAGCATCATTTGATTATTTACATGGATTGATATTTCGACTCTTTCGATAAAACTCATTCACTCCTTCACTTCGATATAAAGAGAATGTTGAGGGAGCTTAATATTTATTTTTATGCTTAACATTTGCAACAGCTTGGTTGCAACAAACTCGGTGAATCAAACAACTGTAGGAAGAAATATACTTGATCCTCCTATAATAGCCTGAGGTACGTTATCAATAGAAAATACAAAATGATGCTATTACCAAAATGTTTTCATGAACATGTCATCCCATTCAAACCCAAACCTCACTTAGTAATGTGAAATAGAACTGAATAGTACGTAATGAAAACTAGTTTAGATATTTTGATTTTTTCACAAAAATGGCTGTAACGGCTTGAATCCCATTTTTTCAGAGGGTAGTCTCAGTCAGTACTCATCGCGTACCCAGTGCCTCTGGAACATACCATTCGGTGGTGTATCACATTTTGAAGGTTTGATAGAATCCTAGTGGCCCATTTGAATTGGAATTTACGTTTATTTCCAAGCATCCAAGTAATCAACAGACTCAACGTAATACGTTACATAGTGCTTTCTCGACCATAGCTCAATAAGTGCTGCAATCCGCCATGTGTTTGGTACTTGAGCACCATACATTCCGAAGTAATGTCTACCCTTTGGTAGTAACTAACGTAATTAGATTTCAACTTGCCATAAGTATTCTGGCTCCAGAATTCCTCTCATGTAAGAATAGACAGTGTTCTACATATACAATGGGTTTCAAGAAAGTCTGAAAGATATTGAGGAGTGACTCAATGAATTCTTTAATGCTCATCATTAACGTTCTACTGTTCACTTATTTTCTGTTTCCTAATCTTCATGTAGTAAGATATAGTCTATATGCCGTTGTATACTATTCTACATCAGGTGGGCTCAGAGCCTTTAGGATTCCAGAAATCCATATCTGGAAACATAGGAGAGTGTTTGATCATGAAAATACATCTACACCAAATCAAGCAAAATATGAGTAACTTAGTCATCCCTTGTTTTGTTGAATGACGACTAAGTCGTAATGTTGGGTATGGTCAAATATAGTAGATGGCGTGCTAACACTGACATTTGAAAATTTGTCTGCCTATCAACCAACCCCCACAGCATACATTTCGATGTAGGATTTACTGGAAGCTAATCAAATGTACCATTTACAGATTACCAATCAGGTCAAAGTGGCAGTTCAGGAAGTGCTCCGTCAGATTCTGAAGGAGAAGAGCCTAACAGTCCCACGATAAGGAACAGCCTTCCCAGCCCCCAACCTCAGTCCCCTCTGAATGGGAAACCTCAGATCTTCTTTCCCTCAGACAGTATATCAGAACACAACACTAGTGAGTATTCAAACGCTTATTTTTTCATCACTTTACTGTGAGTGTATTTGATTTTGCGTAATGTTCACATAATTGGAGGGTGTATGGTAAGGTTAGGCTTCTTCAATCATTCACAGTAGTTGAAGTTAAACATTTGATTAAGCTTATCTAATTTTTACTTTTATGCCCTTTCACTTTATAAATTCAATTTATTCTGTGAGTTATGATCAATACTTGAGTTTCATGAGTTAAATTAAACTTTAAAACAAACGTTTCTCAAATTCAAAATTTCATAGAACTGTTTCCGTATGTTGACTGGGACACCAATTTTTGTTGGTTTAGATGGACGGTTGTTGTGGGATTTTTTGCAACAGCTACTGAATGACTCGTTGCAACGCTATACATCATACATTGCTTGGAAGAACCGAGAAGCTGGAGTATTCAAAATCGTTGATCCCCCTGGACTTGCAAAATTATGGGGGATTCAAAAGAATCATCTTTCCATGAACTACGACAAAATGTCCCGAGCACTTCGATACTACTATCGTGTTAATATTCTTCGGAAAGTTCAAGGGGAAAGACATTGTTATCAGTAAGTATGGTTGAGTATATCAATTTTCTTGCGTGTGTATGTTAGTTTTTGTATTAAGTTCTTACAGAAAAATATCAGAACTGTCATGTCATAATTTTCTTTCTATTTTTTCTCAGGTTCCTACGTAATCCAAGTGAACTAAAAAGTATTAAACACATTTCGTTACTGCGGAACCAGATGAGCAACCAACAAAATCCCCAACCAGTCGCGTCAACTCACCAAATACTGAATCAACAACACTCTGAATACAAGCAAATAATGCAGCAGTTGCAAACACAGACTACAGTCCCGTCAGCCACCCAGCCCAATTCTGGGTCATCTCATCCAACGTCTGGTCAATCACAGAACCTGGCACAGCCTCAGTCGAGCATCCAACCTCACACACCTTCATCTGTAAATCAATCTCAAGCTCCATATCAAAAAATGAAAACTGAACTAGAAGAAGAGCCAACCGACCTTAGTAGACATGCTCAGTGTAACTCGAGTGTTAGTGCAGAATTACAGGCCAGCTTGTGTCGAGATGAATATCAATTGACCCAAGCGGAAGATTTGAGCTTGTCCCATTCTCACAACATAAAATCTGAAGCTTCATAGAAAGTATTTTATATTATTTTTCATACAATGAAAATTTATTGAAGACCCTATTAGCCTATGCAGATTGAAAGAATTACAAATATTTTTTTAGAACACGTTGATGTAGATGATTGGTAAAGTTTATTTGTGTGTGCGTACTAATAATTAACTTCTACAATGTTCGTTGCAAAGAACTACTGACTGTCTTTTTAGGTAGCTCAGATGGCCATGACCTAATACATAGTTGATAGTTGACATTAACTTGTCAGTACTGCCACGTCGTGCGACTATTTTCCACATTAGATACAGTGAGTTAGGATTGGCTACTCAATTTGTTGGTTCGTCACCATAATATCGTACTCAGAGGTTGCATCAGGTTGGACTGAATTGTTGTTCACCCCAAGAACGTTTCAGTATTGAAGTGCACAACCCATTTATGTGTTTACTTATTGACCAATTTTTAATACGCTGTTGTAGTCATTGACTTATTTAGTAGTGGCAAGTATGCTTTCATCCACCATTACTGTTGAATTTAAATTCGTTTTGTGCTTATTCAACCCCCAGTCTCTGGAAAAAAAAGAAAAAACGAAGCAGTCATGCTCATTTTGTCATTGTATAAGTTGGTTCTAATATTACTTTATGGTTTTTTTCTTTGCTACCCTTCAAATTTGTGCCTTTATAGTTACCAACTGCGGATGCAAGCTTTAAGATTTATTGTTTAGATCATTATGGATTTATTAAGTTGATGTTTTGGCTTCTGTGGCAATTTATATTATCTGATCATATAAGGGTATCTCGAAAACATTGAAGCATAGAGCAAACATTTTTTTATGTTTTAGGAATTTTGGTATAGTTCCTTTGTAAATGTTGTGCATTAGTATAGGTATGAAAATATTTTATGTTGTTTTATTGAGTTAACTTGATTCGTGACTTTAGAAATAACTGAGTTTATTGTTCAGCAACGAATGTTATGAACGTAGTTAAGCTTTATTTTGATGTTGAAAAGTCTGCTTTCTCCAGTTATTCAAATAGTGTTTTCGTAACCATACAAAAATAGAAATAAAACGTTCCTGATTTTCTTATTTGATTTCTGTAGATTTGAATGTGAACATTTAACAATGAATCCAAGATTCATCACCTTTAAGCAGTTTTCTACCTTACGGATTAGGATGCAGGATGGCTCTTTGATTTAGTTGAGCTATTTCACGATTGGCAAGTTTCTAAAAATTGAGCATGTGGATTATTGGTGGCTTATAGCAAAAGAAGGAAGGATTAGAGAAAGAAAGAGAATTTCGGTTTTCTAAAGAGAAAGGGAGTAGAAGAATTGTTGGAAGATGGAGGTTTAATGAACAGTTATCTCATGCTGCTCAATGAGAAGGGTATTTGTTTTTATTGAATTACTCGTGCTTAGGTGATGAACCTGAGAAACTAGTTTCACATCCCTTCTCATGGTTCAAGGCCCCTGGGAGAACTAAAAAAGCGTTAAGTGAAAACTACGTTAAGTGTACATATTGCACAGACAGGAACTATTGAACCTCTTCATTTACGTGCTCAGCTAATTTCAAATTTCTTTTCTCCATCTTACATTAACCTCGTGGAGTTCAAGTTTTGTGGCAATCAGTGACTTTCATCTTGATAATTTTTGTAAATGTTCCAAAGAAACTTGCCAAACGTGGAAACTATTTTGCCTCCCTTATCTCAGTCAAGTTGAGAAATTGCTCTAGTCTGAATGATCTACATTACTCCCACAACTTTCAGATAGATATCCTCTTGAAAACTTTATTGTATCAGTCTTCAATGTTGTACATCATAACCGTTTGACAAACATGTAATTTCGATTTTTCTCAATTTCATGGATGGTTTTGGAGATCAACTGACAAGTAACGCGTGAAGATCACACACAACGTAACATGCCTGCAAGGAGATACAGGTACCTACGGGTGCTGTGCAAAGTTGATTTGAGTCTTTCAGAGATAATGTTTTGTATATTAATTTTTATTTAAACATCGATCCTACATTCATTTACTATTCCCAGTGCCAATAAAATATAACCATATTCTTGTATGTATTTTGCTTAGGCAGCTTATGCATTCTTTTTGATGTTGAGACGTATATCATAGAAGCGCCTTAAATTGTTTTATATACGTTCACGTGTTAGTGATGTTGGTTTTAATTTTAGTAATAGGATGAATTGTTGCTGTGTTGCGGCTTACTTTTTGCTAAAGGCTAATGTACTGTAAATATCTTGTAACCTATTCAATTTCTACTTTATTGACTTCCTTTTACATTGAATTTGGCATTTAAGTGTATGCAAAACAATGAATTTTGTGATAGGGTAAAAAGTGTAAAATGGATTTAGCTTAACAATTGTTATAGGTACCATGCGACAAATTAAAAGACTATAATAGTAATATATCCTCATCAACGAATAAAGGGTTAAACATTCCAACCGATGCATGTCATTTGTCATTTTGAACTGTGAGAAGCCTTCAAATCTGAAGCTAGTGAAGAAGAGGGAAGAAAAAACACTGCATTTCCATGATCTCCTTTAAATGAATTTTTAACGAATTATGGTAGGTCGGACATGTTATTACTCCAAGTTGTGTAAAAATAAAGAAATTTGGTTTGTTTAGGTATTCTATGATTTTCACATTCACTACTTATTTTACGTTCAGGCAGTATGAGCCTGAGTGTATATATCTGAACCTGAATCCATGAGTGCACCTAGCTGAGCACATTAATGTTATTATTGTCACACTGGCATTTTCCTGCATGAAGGGCATTTTATTACTTTTAACGAATCAAAATTGGTAATGAAAAATCTAATATTCATGTAGTTACCCCAGACTCATTTGTGGGAAACAGTTTTCCACCTTAACCCATTCAGGACGGCACTCGAAATCCGGTCTGATGCCCCAGCCTAGCACCAGTGGCATCAGAAAATTTTGTGTTGGTAGTACAACTAATTGCTACTTGCTAATTGGTAGTTCAACTGCTATCAGGATATAACATGTTCACTTTTTCAGTAATGACTTCATATGAATTCATCAGGCTGTGGCGATGGGCATGGTTATGCAAACCCGCAATGTTTGCCTACTGAACCAACCGGCCTGATGACTTCATATGAAGTCATACATAAAAATCGTTCAAGTTCCGGTTTATTTGATAAATAAAATTATGAATGACGGTCCAGGGGTTCTAAAAATATGTTTGGAAGAAATTCGATTGAATAAGGAAAGCTGCTGGACGAAAAACAGGCTCTTGCTTTGACCAGATTCATATGAGAGGGGTATTTTGAAATAAAGTTCGTGATAATTGTGAAACATTTCTATTTATACTTACAACTGATACAAACTATTTTTTAAAATTCACATATGTTTACAGAAGTATTTATTATTTTACATATATTTTACTTAACATATTTACTATTTTTGCATCAAACTAGGGAAAATGAATATTAAAAGGAATATAAAATATAAAAGAAAATATTGAAATTCAGTGAGTCCTGTGAGGTGCTTGGCCCAGGTTGTGGTTCACCAAAATCTAATTCTGAAAAGGAAAACCCTACATATGAAGAAATAACCAAGCAATATTTTTTATTACTTTTCATTTTAATATTATTATTAAATGTGAATAACGATAGGTACAATGAAAATAAAAAGAAAAAACACGAAACAGTGCTCCTACCTCGTGAATTTATGGACCCTCCTCCATTACCCTTCATTCTTCTTTTTTGACTCATTACTGAACGAGAAGTAGTAAATACAATAGTTGAAACAAATCAAATGCTTTCAGACGAAAGAAAAGCGAGAAAAAATGCGCAAGTTGGACACTTACCTCAAACAACGTATTATCCGCTCTGTTGACACAACGCCACTGCCGAGCTGCAAACGAACAATATCCTACGGTACCTTCAGGGTCACTGAAAGGGAAAAGCACTGGCCTGATGATTTACAGCCCTCCTCCAACCCTTACGGTCGGTTTGTGAGGCTGCCTTGAATTCATATGAACCTGGTCACCTGGCCGCTGGCAAAGTTCTCATGACTTCATATGAATTCACCTTTCCTGAATGGGTTAAATTCATAGGAAGGTTGTAGGGTTTGTAGTGCTTGGTGAGTATGTGTGTTTGTAATTTTAAGGAGACAGTCTGGAATTACTTGCAACCTTTACTTGCTCTTCAGAAAATTATCTGAGTAATCGGATTGTCAAGGTAGAATGCAGGCAACTTTCTGTACAATGATCTGTCGAGAAAGGATGTCTGAAGGAATCAAGCCTTATGGACCTAAATGCAGGTCAATACTGATTGGCGTTACTAGGATGTGTTGGTACCTATAAGCATGGGAAGGAAAGAATGACAAGACGGAAATTTTCTCAATTGTGCAGTTGATGACTGGAAGAAACAAGAAATGCCATTACACACTTATATCTTAGATAGTGGAGAGTGTCAGTTGAAAGAGCATCAATTCCTTGACTGTTTTCAAACATTTTTCCAACTTCGCTAGTTTAGCTATCGCTGATTAGTTATTTTGAATAACGAAACAAAAAAATTTAGTGTCGCAACTTTTCTCACCTCCACATAAATGTAATAGCACATGATGTATAGTCAGTTTATCTAAATCCAATAAGTTTCTCAAAAGTAGATGAAGGAGAGAATTGAAGGTCAATTCAATTAAAAGTACCATGTGTGTTTAGTAATGATTATTTCAGCCATTGTGAGTAAAGAAGTTCATAAACTTTCATTTTTCAGTGGGTTTTGACTTGTAACACTATTCATTGAGTTCTAGAGGGGAAATGAAGTGAATTGAAATAAAATGTAGCAAAATATTCGTAAGAACCACAGTGCCAGTTAGATTACTGTGAAATCACTTTTTTCCATTACATTTTGCCTCGTACCTTGTTCAATGGTTGATCAAAGAAATACTTAGGGATATGTAGGGAATCGATTGACCGTTCAGAGACCCTAGTAAGTTAAATTAAAATCGTTGGAGACATTTCACCACGAAATGTGTAAAAACTCTCCCTTTTGGTACCACCCGTCGTGTACTGGCTGACTCCCATTAAAAGGCACCGGGTGATCGGTGAAGACAATAAGACGGATCGGAGCTCCTCGTGAGTTGATGTCAGCGATCGCCAAACATTTCCAAGCCCCCTCGTAACAACGTCAATTGATAGAAATTGCATTTTTTGTCCCACAGAACAATACAAAAAATTTACCCATAGCTCAATCGGTTCTGTCATTCCCCCACATTGACTACAACCCACACAGCAGTGTTCAATGGCTCAGGAGGTTAATTGGCAGGTGTTAGAACATAATAACTACACCATACGTACAAACTCATTTTTGGGAGGATTTGACTAGGCAGAAATGTGCCTTCACGAGGACAGGATTGTTCAGATTTCTCACGAACATACATCATATCATCGCTTGGTGATTATCATGATTAAATAACTCATGTGACACAACTTTCATTAGCCCAGACATGCTGTAAGCCATTTTTATTAATTTAGCAACTCAACACTGGTCTGTTTCCCCATCAATATGACTGTTCCTGAACCCTCGAAGAGAGTTGAGTCAATAGCTACTCAACATGAACGTACACTTTGAGGGTTCTGTAGAAACCTGGTAGAACTAAGCTCGGTGTGTTCTTTGTTGAAACTTGGTGCTTGAGGTTCCAAACTTTATTGAGTTGCGAGTGTTCATTCATGTTCAAACACAACTCCTTAATTCTAGGGTATATATCTGAGGTACTCACATCAGAGACTTATCAGAAATATGTTGTCACAGTGAAATGAAGTGAAGGCTGAAATGTAACTATTAAACTTACAGGTGCTATGTAGCTTCCAATCATGTGTTTATATTATAGGTAATGACAGGGGCTAATGCTGGAAGTTTCAGTATAGAAATCATATTTCGAGTACTAAACGTGGACAGAGTAAAACAGATAGAATTTGGTAAAACCACAAACAAAAAGATTTTCGGTAGAAGTAAAAAGACATGTCACTTCACTTCCTACTGCTGTATCAGTTGGTGTGACTGTGGGGATAGAAAGCCCCTACAGCACTCCCCTCCCAGTGTCAATGGTACTTGTATGAAAAATGCACGCGTCCTCCGCAACGGGTGACAGTGATGGGGTTGGATGGGTGTGAGGCAGATGGGAGACAATGGTAGTAGAAGCTGTTGGGGTCTTCTGTTCTGTTTCATGAAGAAGTAAGACTGGCTTTACTGGAAAAAGTTTGGTCCCCGCATGGTGTTGAGAGTGAGACAAACTTGTCTGCCTGTGAGATGACTCGGAATAGTCCATCGTAAGTGGGTTATAAGGGTTTCCAGGATGCCTCACAAACATGTGGGAAGCGGTGGCCAGATTCTGGTAGACAAACAGTCCATGCTGTCTCGTGAAGAAATGGAACTGGGCGTAAGCGGGGGACGTGCTCTTGCAGTTGGGCGGTGAGTATGTCCGTAGCAGTTGAGGGTTGCTCCAACAGGTCTGCTGGTAGGCATAATGCCTCACCATTGAGCAGCTCTGCGGGACTCCCGTCACATTCAGGAATGAGGTAGGAGCGCAGTCCAAGGAGGATGGTTGGTAGCTGAGAAACACTCATTCGTCACCTGACCTTTCAAAGCCCCTTTCAGAGTTCAGTGCCACAGGGCCATTTGTAGCCGGGTGACATGCTGTAGCATGCCAGTGAACAATACCCAGAATTTCAGCGAGGTAAAAGGATGCGGCACTTCTAACAAATAACAGCTGTATCAGCTGGTGTGACTGTGGGGTTAGAAAGCCCCTACAATATCTAAGAAAAACTGGTGAGTTTGAGCATCTGCCATCATGAATCACAGCTTTCTAACTTACTGTAAAGCAAGCGTATAGAATTAATTGGTGTTACGTTATATGTCTAAATTACTGTCCCAAGGATACACAATATCAAGGGTATTAGTTTTCTGTATTGGCTTGTATCCTTGCTAGAAAATCCGAATAGGCTATCTCTCAGAAGCAGAAAGAACAATGCCCAATTACAAGAGGAGGAAAATAAACCAAGCCATATTGCTGCTTCATTGAATGATTAACCTTCTGGCTGACATCCCTCTCCAACCCACTTCTTAACCAGTTCAAAAAGCTTGTGGTGTGTGCAATGACACTCACAGCTGCTCCGTTTGCTCCCTTAATGATAATCAATTGATGGTTGCAAGTATATGGCACTCACTTAGATGTCATAGTGCCCTTTGCCTTTTTCCTGTACTGTCTGTGTTTCTATACGCTTCCTGCCAAGCACTAAATTTATTAAGCTGCCCCTTGTTACAAAAAAAAGTAATTGAACAAGGTGGGAAAGCAAATTAGTAGATTGTGAAATTTGAAGAACCAAAGGTCTTGAATTGAAATGGTGGAATTCACAGAGTAGGGGATGCTGAAGATTTCTGTTCATAAAACAGAGGAAGAAAGTATGATCTGCAGCTAGGTGATAAAGCTTGAGTAACAATCTGGAACATAGTAAAAATTCCTGAAATGTGGGCAACAAGGTGCGGCCAGAGAAGTTTGAAGGTTGCATGGCAGCTTCAGAAAAACGAAGAGGGGAGAGGGGGGCGAGGCAGGTAGCAAAGGAGCAAGCATACCACCATTGTGATAAGGGTGGTGAGATGGCGCAATGATGGGAAAGTCGATCACTGAAGAAAAGGCCGATGATCCAACTTCTGACCCCTAAGTAGGCTGTTGCCTTAACCAAAGGTTATTTCCCGTAGTCCTCTTGATTTTCTTCAGTCGCCTCAGAAAGTCCCAACAATCAAATTAAGGGGATAATCAATCAATAACATTTTTAATAAGAACTTTTATAATTAAAATCAATGCGGGAAAATCACAGTTGGAAAAATTACATTTTGAGAAGATACATATAATAGACAACAGCAATAAATAAGATAAGGAAAATCAGTGAAAACGACAACATATAAATGCCGAAGGGAATCTTGATTTCCAAGAATAACCCCATCAACTATCACAGAGAGCCATCAGATAAAATCTAGTACACAACATTCGTTTACCGACTAAATTGTAAGAAACAATAAATAATAATATATCTGGTGTGACACATCACACAACTTTCCTTAGCCCCACGTGCACTCAACCAATTTTTAGCAATTGATCATTCTGTTGTTCATTCAGTTTATAACTGAACTCTACGCAGAAACTGGACGTACTTAACCCATTCAATGCGGGACCTTCCTAGCGCTCTACACTCCCCTACTGAAGAAAAAAACAGGATTTTCGAGTGTGTACTTCTCTGGTGTATTGCGGCTCAGGTATAAGAGGTACGGAAAAACGGCGCATACTGGTGCACTGAGAAAATCATAATGAAGGCTATCCCATCCCACTGCAGCCCCTAAAGTAGAAGATCCCCTCCTTCGAATACGAAAATGTACAGAGCGATGCGAGAGGGCCTTGGGGTAATATTACCTCAAACGTAAGAGGAGTGAAGTGTCATGAGGTAATATTACCTCATCCGCGTTGAATGGGTTAAGGCTCCAAAATCGAATGAGTCCCTCCTACTGGTGTCACGACCATTATTGAGCAATCAATATGCCAAGGATTCAAGTGACTGTCAACATCATTTTGTTGAGAAGAATTATGTTGACCATTTCAAAGTTATTATTACCTGAGAGGAGGACAGCATCCCCAACGGCTAATAAGGCCACTCACACACCCAGAGCTAGACCGTACCCCACTATTAGCAGTAGCGCACCTGATGTATCTATCATAAGATAGACGAGTGTAGAAGACATGGGATCCTCCAGTCAAACACCACACCACTAGGCACCACTGGTCACAATTTGTGCAGGTTTTATACAACACAAGCTGTTAATACTTGGGCTGCTGGAGTCAGCCTATGTCTCAAATTTGCTATGAGGCGCATCTCCAAATTCAACGGAATACTAGTGCTTGACCCCATTTATGAATGCCTAGCCACGGTACTAGTACAGTCAGTCATACATCACAGTGGAGACACAGGAAGGGCAGAAAGATGCAAAAAAAGACAGCGAAACTTGCAAACCATTTTCAAAAATTGTGTTTTTCGAACTCAGAAGCCATTGAAGAAACATAATGATCAGAAAAGAACTACTTCGTAGAGCTAAGGAAAGTAAAAAGGAACTTGGATACTGAACAATTCACTCACCTTCATATTATGGATGGTAATGAGAACCAATCATTAAAATATGCAGTGCCGTACACACCATAGTGCCAACATGCTTCCTGAAAAAAAATGTTGACTAACAGTTGTGAAACGGATCATTTTTGTGATGTCGTGAATGGGTTGATGGAGAACAACGAACTCATCAATTTGCGATAGTTCGCAGAATAACTATCTGACCCCTGACCTGCTTCAAACACGATATTTTAGTGGTTGGGTAGGCAACCCCATGTAAGCGAAGAGAACTGTGCGATTACAAGGAGTTTACTGAAGATAGCTCGCGATTGCTGTTAATTTTTGCCTGAGTCAGCGGCTATCCAAACCCCCTCGTAACCTGCCGGTTGTTACGCAGCTCTAGATGATCTGGAAAAGGGAATTTTGTTGATTCGAGCCCTAACCAAGTGGGGACTGCCTCAGCTGCCACCATATAACATGACACGTGTTAATGAAATTTAACGAGTTCTACTCCCTTCATCATCGTAATCATTACTACTATTCTACCTGCTCAACAGCCTCAGTAGAACAAGAACCAATAATAACACTTCTCTTTGAAAATAGTAAAAAATCAACAATTTAGCGCTGATAATGTTTCTTACGAGGCAATGGCACGTAATAGGCGGGTAGGGAATCATTGAGTACAGAGCGTATTATGGGAGGAGCCCCCAAGGTCTCAGGTAGTGCTAGGTGACCACTATTAGCCATTTGACCTGGTCATCCCCCCTACCCCCACTTTTATTTTAAAGCAAACTAAGGTGAAATAGGGAAAGGCTTTGGCAGCAGTGCTGCTTGACTGCCCCTCTGTTATTCCTACTACAGCAGTCAAACAGCACTACATGAATGTTGAGTTCTCAACCTTGAAAGTGCTAGTGATCTCGGTCATGGTTGCTCTCAAACACCCATTCTAGACTAACAGGAGTTTGCTTCCTGTAGGGCAAGCAAATACTTACAACTCTAGAAAGGAGTAACAGCAGCAGCAGCAGCGAGAGAGAAAGATGGGGGAACACTATAGCTAACTGCTATATCACCGAGAAATGATCAATGGGTATCAACTGTTCTCAACTACACCATCATCATCCGTGCAAGTCTCTTCCTCGGGGTCTGCCTTAACATCAAATACTGTGTTGAATGAAAGATCTAATGGAATAATAAGTTCCGATTTGAACCCATTTACATGCTCAGGTGAAGATAGTTGTTCCATCTCAACTTCACCAGTGGCACTTGATGTATGCTCTATAGTTTCATTGATTTCTAGAGGACAATCAGGATCATCAATATTGAGCTTGATCGATCTGCTGCACTTGAATTCTTCGTGTTGAATATTTGCTTGAATAACTACACAGTTGGGTTGGATGGCGGGTGTGGGGCTCGAATCAATGCAAATGCTTTCATCCTCAGAGCTATTTTCAGTATTGAGTATATGAATAACTTTTACTGTCTCCTTTGCTTTTGTACGTCTCTCTGCAACAAAATCCAATAAATTGGGTTATTGAATCAATTCAACATATGTAAATGTGTACAAAGGATAGCTGTGAGAAAAAAAAGCGTATGTATCATGGTAAATTATAACAAATTGCTCATGCGCATTATGTATTACTCAAAATCCTTAGGTTAGGGTGAACTACAGGATTTAACATCTTAGCACTAGAACGTAGAATGGAACATGAAGTACTTGGTCAGAAAAAATAAAAAATAAAATAAAAAAAACGGTTTTGTCCATTTTATTGAATTCCTATATTCCTTAAGTGCAAAATATCACCATTTTGGTCCAATACCACCCCACAACATCTCTCCGATGTATAGTTTCTGATACACCTCCTTGTTGCACTTGGCCCAACCACACAATTGTTTTGGAGGAAAAGTTTTGGTTTAGGGCTCGGGAGGTTTCCCCACATGCAGCAAGAATATTCAGTATACGGGCATTGATACTTCACCTTACACACCATCTTGACTGCTTAACTGTCAAAAAGCATCAAGTGTACATCCTTCCCAGGTCATGTTTTCAGCCTCTGAGAAAAGATGGAGCAAATAACCAGCAACCCCACTACAGGAACGCTAGCGCCTCAAATAATCCATCTCGTCCAGGCTCTAAAGGGGAGTAACATTACAATCTTAGACTATCTATCCCCTTGCCCAACAAGCTGTTAGGAATTATCATCCAAGATTTCCCTTCAGTTAATTATGTTTGAGCAATCGCTAAATGTTTATGCTGTTACTAATAGAAGTTCATTTGACGTTTGTTCTTCAATTGAGTATTATCTGAAATAATATTATACTACAAAATAGATTAAAACAATTTTCAACAGGAATTATTAATCCAGGCAAGGAATGTACGCTTCGTACCACACCGGACCAATGCCTGCAATATAACGAGACAGTAATGTAGGGCAGGCACATGCAGGGGATGAACCCAAAACAAGAGCTTGTATCTGGACTTCCGATGCATTATTTTGAGATTCAAAAGGTGCAACAGCCTTGAAGAAGAATCATTCAGCAAGATTACTCATACTCTCTCCCTCAAAGCTTATATCGTAACTGATGCAATGGATAAGCTGACCTATCAACGTTAATTCAGCCATCTTTTGCAGGATGCCTCTACCAGATGTCGAACAGTTTCACCAATTTACGCAAAATATTTAAGAAAAGTGTTGTTACAGCCGTCAGGCTGAGAACAGTGCAACCTCCAAATATTACCACCCTTGTGTATAGCATCAGTTCAGTTTGTGACCCCCCACCCCTCATACCCCACCATTAATAATACATTTGGTCCTATTCATCTCAAATAACAGAGCGATTTACAGTACCCAGTGTAGAGAGTAACTTCCTTCTTCTGCATAATAACAAGTAACTGCTGCATGGATCGAGAACATGGGCCTACTATTGAGATCAATATATGTTAAAAACCCTGCAAATTATTACACAATGGTTTATTATTCTCATGAACAGCTTGACCTAGTATTAGTGCTCCCCCATCCCATCCGATTCACCATCGAATACTAGTAAACCATACGAAACATGTCCTGACTACAATGGAACTACAGAAACAAAACATCTGATGATTTTGCCCCGTCGTCGGCGAAATTGGAACGGGGGCGCTCGAAGCGAACCCGTTCTGAGGGGAAAGGGCAGTTGAGTGGCGGCGTCGTTGGGAGGCGAGCAAGCGAGCGGGTTTTTTAATGAAACGGGTGACGGGCGGGGAGGGAGGGAGTTCAAACGACAAAACGTTGACTTCCGCCGCTGTAGTTTCCGCGTTGTACTGCGTTTCGTTAATTTTTTTAACCGTTTTTTGCCCATTACGACCACGGGCTTCGTCCGATTGGATTGCCGAAAAGGCGGGCACGACTAGATACCAAATCGGATTTTTGTGCGAAAGAACGAATTTTTTAGACCACGTTAAAGGCACAAAATGGCCCGGACGGCGGACGGACATTGCAAATTTGGAATCTCCAAGTCTTGAAACGTAAAGTATCAAATTTTGAGGGGGGGTTGTAAAAAATTGTTCGTGACCGAAACCATCGGGTTATTAGTCAGAATGAATAATAAACCAAAATGCTATTTTTTAAAACTCAAAGGCCAAAAAACATAGATGGGGTTTTACAATTCTGACAAAAATTATAGTATTATAGTAAAATTATAGCTATTTTCGCGTTCCATGACTATTTCTGTTAAAACACTGTGGCAGATAAATAGTTCCTCTCTCTTTATAAAAGTGCATCATCATATTTCGAATTTTTGAGGGTGCATGGAAAGTTGTGTTATAATTCGCATGAGATATCTTCCTGGTATAAAATAACAAGAGGAACTGGGCATTCTTGCTGCAACTAGTCGCATAGTCACATGCTTGACATAAATATGAAATCAACAAAGCCAAATATAGTAAACTACATCAAGACCTATTAGCAACATTCAAGGAGAAGCGACATTGTACGACTATCCAAACCATTAAAGTTGATCTCACTTTTCCTCGGCAGGTTAGGCATATTTTTAACTCTTCTTTTCTTCAACGGAACTGTGGGTGTTTTGCGATTGTTGACTGTTTCTACATTCTTCTCGTTGTTTTCTATGGTAATCTCAACGTTGTTCTCATTTTTTTCATCGTTGATATCAACATCAATGTCCATTTTAGTGCATTGCTTAGCGACCTCGTTATCTGCAAATTGATTGATTGACCAATGACAAAGCTGCTTGATATAAAACTATGGATCATGACAACCACCACATAGGGTTCTACAACAATAAACTTTTTTAAGAATCATTTTTGGAATTTTCCCTTAGCTTTGAAGGCTTCAACAAAAGTGTTGAATCAGTTACACAGTGCTGGGTGAGCAAAGCACCACAGCAACCATTATCAATTATTTCGGGATTTGGTACTCAGTTAATTGAAACATACAGGTAATGCGACTATTCAAATTCAAATCATCAGTGAAATACCTACCAACACACTTCTTTTTCAAGGTGAAAAATTTTTTCAACATATCCTGAAGTTATGGAGGGAATAATAAAATGCTTCGCACTGAAAAATTTTGAAATTACTGAATAACAGTTATGATTCATGTGGTGAAGCAAAGGGTGAATGCAGTATTAAGTTTGCCAACCACAGATTCGTGACATTTCCTTATTAGGAATGCGCACTGCAGCCCTAAGACCTATTGTGCCAGTCCATAAGTCTTACAGGTCCATGCCTAGTTCCTAAGAAATGCCAGGTATTTCCTGCAAGAGTCTCCATTAATGTCCAGCGAAGAGCAAGTTGTACCAAAGGCAAAAAATAGCACCCTTTCAAGTCTCTGACAGTGGGACAGGACATGATAAGGAGTTTCCTCATCTGTACTACACCATCTGCATCCAGGGATGTCGACTATGCCCCCCATAACATAGATGTGTTTGTTCATTTTGCAGTGTCCTGTGATAATGCCCACCATCTGCTTTAGGTACTCCTCCTACATCAGAAGGTGATCAGATCTTATCTTATGTGTTGGTCGTGAGATAAAGCGTTTAGAGTGCTTCTCTCTGGTAGCGGTCCAGACAGCCTGATTAATTCTCCTGGCATAATCTTCCACAGTCCTCTTGACTAGCAACGAGGGAAATGACACAGTAGGTACAGTAGACAAACTGTGTCTGGTCAGATGGTCTGCCTCTTGTTTCCAGTAATCCCTTTATGCCCAGGAATCCAATGCATGCTAACTCTATTCGTGTTTCCTAAGGAATTGAGCAGCATCCAGCATTCCTTCACCAATTCTGACATTGTATAGTAGTTCTACAGTGCCTTGCAAGATGCTTAACTATCAGTCATTATGTTGATAGTTTTATTGATCTACCCTTTTTCAGTGCATTTGTGACGGCTCCACGGCAATGGACATCATCTCTAGGGTTTTAGATACATCTGCACAGATGTTAATAACACTAGGAGGCTGAAATCGACAACTTTTGCCGCCTTGTGGGCTTCCTTCTCGTTGCACATTGTTGTTCCTGTCAAATGCATACATAGGCAGTGATCATGTCAAGCACCATAAAAGTTCATAAGTTCCTGAATATAACTTGCCACCTACTACTAGACTGTGGCACCTTAGCTACACCAAGTTTGGCGAGTGTATTAGCCACCTTCATAGCCCATGCCTTGACAAATATATCTAGGAGAAGAAGGTCAAAAATGTTCTCATAGTACTGGTAGGTGTGGTTTTTCATCACCCCCGCTATTAGTAAGCGCTTAGGCTAGGCTGCTACACTTCTCTCTGATGGCAGCTCTGTGCCTCCATACAATCGACCATATGAGATAATTGGTCTCACATAAAACCAGCAGGCCGATCGAGGAATTAAGCTCAGTGTTCTTCTGCATATTCTTTGACACATCCACAGGGCCCATTGATGCTTTCTCGGTCATGTATCTAATGTGCCCATTCCAGTTTATGATCCAGAATCACACCCAGCTGAACTACTTTGCCTATTTCTTCCTGTAGTCTGGTTAAGGAGGTCCTGTCCGGAAGGCGCAGCTTTCTCTATGATCAATTCCAGAGCCCTGTGGTTTACATCCTACACAAAATTCACAAGCCTTCTGCAAGCCAGAGGCGCTACCAGTAGGTGGCTAAATTTCTCTTGATGTCAATCACCAGCTGACCAATATCTCACCTCACAAAGGACGGGGCTTGTGCACAACCATATTTGTGAATCACACTAACCAACCCTCAGTCCTACCTTTACTTTAGGAGCTGTCCCAATACAAGCCTCAATTTGAGTGACAAATACCATGGAAACTCAGTGACATAAGGTTCACAATAGGCTGTAGGAAGGCCTACTGTGGAAATGAAATTAAAAAAAGGTCTATAAATGTATCTGGTTGACCCCTCACGTTCTGAGATGTGCAACTATGCTAACACCTAATTCAGCACTAGTTGAGACCGTTCTGAATGCCCACCCATAATTTAATCTTATTTTCCTAGTTACATTTATTTACACTTCAATTCGTCAATTTCATACTTTTCATGTATTTTATAGTAAAATTGATTCTCATTTTATTTCTTCTTTTCTCCCAATTTAATTTGTTTGCATATTATGTTCATGCTCTCAACAAAGGGCAACAGCATTTACAGTAATTTATAATGTAGGATTAACACCAGGATGACATGAGACACATTTTGAAGCGAATATTTTTCAATAATTTGCATTTCAAATTGTTCTATGCACCGAAAATAGTTAGATTTTGTAATGGAAATTAGCGAAAAGAAAACTTACCATCACTAAGAGGGGTTTCGAGCACAGGAGAGTCAGCCACAGTTCTTTCATTTTGGTCAGATACTATTCCTTCATCTATCTCAATAGTAGTAGTAGTGTCCTCTTTTTCTGCTCTTTCTGAAGAAAACAAATTTTAAAAGCAAGTAAGTTGGATACACTTTCCAATGCACAGAAACTTCCAGAGAAGTAGGTTGATTATTCAATTTTCAAGGGGACAATTGTTGAGCTAATTGTGAACCAGCCCACATGGTCACTTTCTCCTAGTTGCCAATAGAATATGAATATTCGATTGTACTGACCGACTCCCATTAAAAGGCATCGGGTGATCGTGGTCTAGTGGTTAAAGACGATGGTTCATAATGCCGACGAAAGTTGCCCAATGGATCGCGAAGAGCTCCAGTACAATAAACCGACATTCGTCAGGTTTATGAACCATCACCTTTAACCGCTAGACTACGATCGTAAAGGTGACTTTTAATGGGAGTCAGTCAGTACATCTCCCCCTCGCCATTCGTCACTGCTACTGGAGCGGATAACTTCAATGAACAGATTTGTGAGAGTTGAGCGAATTCCTGGAAAATCCGATCTTTGATTCGAGGACTGAGGGGGCTGCAAGGAAAGTCTTTTCTTACACATTGTAGTAGGAACGTCGCCCATTTTCTCTTTTGCACGGAACTTTCACAGCGTCAGGGAATCCCTCACCCGAGAATTCATTTCATTATTTCTCTCTCAATTTTTTAATTTTTCTCTCTGGCACTCTTCTTTTTCTTGGAATGAAGTTCGACCAATAGCCACTAGCTGGGTGCTATTGTTACAAGGAGGTTGGAGATGTTTTTGAAGAGCTGCTGAGTCAGGCAAAAATTATAGCAATCGCGAGGAGCTCTGATCTAATAAAGTTACATTCGTCCGGATTATGAACCATTGTCTTAACCACTAGACCATGAACGCGAGGGTGCCTTTTAATGGGAGTCAGTCAGTACATTGTTTAGCATTGAAATAATGGTGTAATGATGGCATTGCATCGAAGGCCGTGTCAATGTGGAAGCTGCCTGTATCTACACACCCATTTGTTTCACATCACTGTGACCAACTATGGTGCCTAGTGAGGGTGATTCTCCTCGTACATACATAATGCAGAACAACCCCAACCTTTTCCCCACGCCTCCTGTATTCTAAATGATTTGATTGCAAAGGGAAATCATTCAGCTTCAGATTTCGTCATGTCATTCAAGCAAGGGCAACATTGAAAACAATATTTGTCTTCTTAAAAAGTGTCGAACCATTCTTTCTATAATTCAACACTGGTTTTTCCATTGTTCGTAACTTATTTGCAAAGTTCTGCTGGTAAACCAAACAGAAACGAAAGATATGTTTCCTGCAGATCCAAAAAAGGTTAATTCTGTTCATTTCCATCCATTGCCAAATGGGTCATTTATTTTTCTTGATCAACTTAATACCATATAAATCCCTACATTATGTTCATGGTAAATCCACTTCATGTAATAGTGGACTGCTACTCTTGATTGTCGCAAAAAGACCACAGTCTATGAATACCAAGAGTCGAGAGATGGATGCATGAGTTGGTACACACTTTAATTACAATATATGGGTGGGTTGCATAGTCCAGACCCGAACGTTCACTCGTTCGGAGCTTCTACCGTCGTTTTAAAGTAAAAATTAATCAGAGTAAGAGTTGAAATTTTGCACTATCGAATCAAACAGCCCAAATATCTTTCAATATTCCCACCTGCTCTTCTTAGTGCTTTCTCCACTGCCCACTCTGTATTTTTTTATTTTATTTTTTTTTTTTCGTGATTTTTCAACAAGCCATGAATTCAAACATACACACGATTTTGGCTGGTTCAACTAATCAATTGAGAGTACAAGTCGTATCTAATGTTGTATAGTGGTGTATGAATGTGAATTTACTATATATTATAATAATAGTTATGTAACTAAGTAGCAACTCCCAAACAAATTTCGCGGATGCCTAGAAGCAAAGGTGAGTGGTACTCACAATTTAACATATGTTTACATTTGGGGTGATGACATACTTTCGTTCCATTTTGCCCACATTTCACTTTCGGCTATTTACTTGATTTTGTAAGCCCTTCTGACGTGAACCCTGGAGTCCATACAATGCTTTATTACCCAATATATGATATAAAGTTGCAGTATTAACCCTTGGATAGGTTGTACTGAATGTGTTAATACGCCCACACTACTGCTGCATAAAAGGGAAGGTAACCATCAGAAAAGAACCTCATTTTGCCTCTTCTAGAGGTATCTGCAAGTGTTGATAGGCTTCATAGCTGTCAAGCTTTGCTACGTTAAATTTAGCCCAGTTAAAGGTGCTTGCACAAAGAAAGCGAATGCCCTCCCATAATCCTTAATTATCACCAATTTGCTCAATGTAAATAAATTTCAGATCAATCTGCTAAGATACATAGCAGAGGCCAATGAACCAGACCATAGTCACATATAAGTCCTTTCACATACACTTGAAATCAGTTCTAGAACTCCATATTTATTAAAGGAATATAGGAATTTACACTTACCATCACAGCTAGGCTGACTTTTCCTTTTCCGACCATTCTTTCGAATAATATTTGCCACCGAATTTTCTTGTTTCTTTTTGCACCTAGAGGCTTCAGCGCATAACCTTCTCAGGGTTTTATCCATAGCTGAAAGTGTTCCTTTTTATTATGATAGAATACTGAACACTAAGAGAACAATGAAACAATTGGGATTTGTACAAAGAAGACTATCACCAGAATGATACAAGCGCAATGTAAACTAGCAATAGTGGGCAAAAGGAAGCTGTGAACAGGTGTCCTCCCGAGAACAGAAATACAAAGGCACGTGATTTGCAAACAACTCATTTCAATCCAATCTGGTGTAACGAATTACCCATATCAGGTTGAGGAAATATAAATTGTATTTCAGAGTAAAGAACATCATTAACTCCAATAACTTCATTAATGCAGTTACTTTTAATTTTCTCCTTATTCCATCAATTGGTATTCATCTTCAGTGAACTTGTTTAAGTTACAGTTACCAGTAATCACAATGTATTCCTTTTTAAAAGGCTTGATTATTTAACCAGCTGTGATATTGCCACCAATCAAGTAAGCTTGTTGAAGAAATTATAGAGTTGGCCAATAACCAAATGAACGATAATTTTTAGAACATCAAAGAAACTCTGTGAGCCACATTGTTAGGAGGAATTGAGTTTTCAGTTGTTTGCACCAACCCTTGAAGGACAGATGTGTTTGATCATTTCAGGAGAAATCCTGATGCTAGATTGTGACTATCAAAATCACAATTATGACATAAAACTTTTGATCTTGAAGTTTCTGACAGATTTCCAGATGCTCAAAGGCTTTCTGGTTCCAAAGTAGAGTATTCAAGCTTACGTGAAGAGCCAACTTTTGTGTTTTCAGTGAGTCACCCTTATTTTAAAGTATGAGCAATTGTAATCAACTTCAGATTGCAACAAGTGAGAGTTTGCAACACGGCCCTCATCTCGTTGTTCTGATTTCTCAAGTCCACCACAATCCCAGTGCCCCACCAGTTTTTACTTTCCTTGGCTCTATGAAGTAAAAACTTAAGTTATGTAATTGGCCAGAAAAAAAATTGAGTTCTCTTCAGATCTTTACGTTTCAGACCATACTGAGTCCGAAAAACACTATTTGGGAAAATGGTCTGTGTGTGTGTCTGTGAAAGTGATTGAGAGAAAACAGCAGAACCTAATTAGCTCAAAATTGATATCTACCATGCAGGTCACTATACGATGCTGAAATAAGGTTATGAACAAAATCTGCCCAAAACTAACAAAAGTAAGTAATCACAGTAATCAAAATACCAAATTTTTTTCCTCACAAAAGGCTCTAATGATTTTGAATAAATTTCTAGTAGACAGCTTAAAATAACATGACAATACGACTGTGGCTGCCAAAACGTATTGATCATTGGCTATTAAATTTTTCCTTCAAGAGGATGAGTTGGGGTTTTCCTCAGCCACCTGCACCTTGATGTGATCCCATGATTGAGCAACCGTTTGGGCACTTCATGCGTTTCTCCCTCGATTTAGTAGATGGACTGTGTATGAATCAGCATAGGCATATGGCTTGCAGTCAGTCCCTATGACTGAATGACCATTGAGGACTGAGCCCTGTAGGTATTCCTTCTCTAACGCTATCTGGACTGAGCTGTCTTCATTTGACCATAGCAGTTCTATTTGTCAGGTAACTTCTGACGAGTAAGTATAGGTTACAAAGAATTTACTCAACCTCCACTATAAGTTAAACACTCCTCTGATGTCAATGAGAACTGTTACGAAGTACTTAGCTGGTACCTCCAAGAAAATGTACTATATTGCAAGTACTAAAAACTAACTTGTATGAAAGTAATTCTTTTTTCATTAAGGTAGACTCGTGATATCAGTATAGAATAATGTACATATATGTTACGCTGTATGTAGCGATATTGCACTAAGAAAGGAGGGAAGTAAAGTAAGTACTATATCGACCGAATAGTAATTGGAACAGAGTTTTATTTGCAATTACACTCGGAGAAGTTTTACCACCACAAAGAGGGAACGTGGTGTGAGTGAACGCGAGCAAAGCCTCGACGAGAGAGCTGCCCAGTTACAACTGACAACAGCGACGTTGCGAGTGAATCAGTGCATTAGATGCACCCAGTCAGCACAAATGCCCTGGACGAGCCTCCACTGAATAGACGAATTCAGTTCATCCCGGTACATATATATATTTCTCTAACTCGTTTTAGAACAGGTTGGCAGGGGGAAAAGCTCATTATTGTAGTTTTGCTAACCAGTCTTTTACCACTGACAAATGTATATTGCTTCTTTTGTTCTAACATGGGCTTGTCGAATGGGCTAGTCAGTTGCCATAGTGTACACACTCTTATTGAGTGTTTGAAAAGGTTTTTGGTTTTGTTATGCCAGGTCTAAAAGTAGTTTGAAGTAATGTCATATCTCAAGAATGTAGGAACGAATTCATCTCATCACAATGTTTAAAAATCATTCATCTCGATTTCTCTGGCCAACACCTTTCAAGTCAAAATTTATTGTTCTGGAAGATGAATAGTTAAAATTGCAATAATAAGTTTTCTTAACAACAAAGCCCAAGCAAATGCACCAATAAATTACTTACATAAATCCCGTTCAATGTCAGCAATATTGATTGGTCGACCTTGAAAGCTCAACACTTTGTCAACCAAACTAGGATTCTTTCTCTCTTCTCGTTTGAATTTGGCTTTCAAATTCTTGCGAGTCCGATTGGGGAACACTTCAAGCATTGATGTGAAATCTGTCCCAATGCTGTGTAGCGCTTTGTAAAACTTCATTGTTTCTGAAAGGTATGGAATGGTATATATTGTTGGAATAATGGTGAAACTATTAACTCCTTACATTCAAACATAATCTGTGACCCAATGAGAAGCCTATTTTCGCTATTCACATCGTAAAATAACAAAATACCTATAATAGTATGATTACCATACCTCAATATGTGATATCCCATTCTTTTGAAACTCGAATTCATTACAAATGCCCATTTGCAAACAGACAAGTAGTAGTAGTTACATGTGGTTTTGTTTATCGGAGTCATCCCCAAATTAAAATCGGTACATCTCATTCTACACACATCTTGGTCTCCCTAGCAGTTGTAATACATTGGTGTCATAAAAGTCTGCTGTTTACATTTTCAAGCTCGTCTTGTATTTCACCATTATCAAATTGTGTTTCACCCAAATGATTCTTCAATATGGCCAACAATCATTATTAGCTTAATCGGGATTGTGGGGAGGATGTTTCATGCCCAAAATTATTGTAGAGATCTGCCATGTAACATGAGACTGAGAGTTTTAATTACAGACAACCCTCCTCCTCATTGTCGACTTTGAATAACTTGTCAGTTTTTCCAATGTCTGACAGCACAGTTCAGCATTTGCCGTGCTTGTGGTCATAAAGCCAACAAGAAGAACGCCCTTTCACTCCTGAAAAATCATGACCATGACACTCCAGGCAGACTGTTTGAACTTGTTCTGCTTATGTAAAGTGGAATGACCCCACTCATGAGATTTGGAACAGTTGAATCCAAGAACGTGCCCCTTCCTTCGGCCGAACCATTTGAACATGCACGCTCAACCTCAACACTCTGACATTTGTGGTCTTCAGCCAATATGTGAAGGATCCACTAACCAAAACCTGTTAGTGGGCCCAATTTTTCTGGGACAATACGGTATAATGATTATCATAAGGCCTCAGCGTATTAAACTGACACTAAAAATCAACATATCTCACAGTAACTGTGTCTGATGGTCATTCATTTTATTTCATGGAATATTTGGCTTTCTTTTATATTCTTGCATTAAACTAGATGAGAAATTGACTTAGTATTATATATTTGTCTATGTACATTGTTTATTAGGAATAACACTCCAGAAAGGCTCATTTATTTAAATTGGGAGAGTTGTATATAAAAGGCTTATATATTTGTACCACATTCCAGAAAAGCTTACTCGCTTGTTTCAAAATATTTATGGGTTCTTTTTTTAAACTAATTTTATTGGCTTCAGATTATGCACTGCCAATACGCTAAAATACATCAACAGGATGAGGAATTATACTCTAGTTTTAGGGAATACTATTAGGTAAGAATCATTTCTATTGTAACAACAATTCTTTTCGAAATGACTAACTGAATTACTAGATTATCATGCCCAGGTTGAATGGTCTTCCAACTACCTTTTTCATTTCTCGAAGAAGAGTAGTCTGGATGCTGAATGTTTTAGGCATTCTAATGTAACATGCTGAGTTGTTTCGGCAGCATTTAGGCGTAATTGACATAGGAAGAACTGCATTACATGCATACACCTGAATTGCATGGCATCAACGGACGATGCTCACTATGCCAGGAAGGCTAAGAGGGCAGGCTAGTGGCGCATGGTAGAGGACACAGTTGATCAACTTATGCAGGCGCTCGTTGAACGTTTCCCTTACGTTGAATTCTAAAGAAAAGTCGAGGTGCATTGCCCAATTTATTATGTAGTAGTGTGCCGAGGGAATGCAGCTCACTGCACCAAGACCAGCATCCCACCGAGACGAGAAGTGAAGACCACAAAGTTGAGGTTACTCCTGAACCTCGCAAACTGTTGGGTGGGAGTGGAGGATGTATGGGAATGGCTGCACACTGCAGAATTCTCCTAAAGGTGAAGAGGACAAGGAAAATTTGCCATTGCAGAAAGATATAAGGACCAACCAGCCTGATACAATGTGCCTTTCGCTAGGCCAACATACGTATTACTTACACAAGTTAACAGTTACCATTTACTAATCCGTTAGTAGGGTAAGTAGTTAAGTTCATAAATAATGGCCAGACGATGATGTCTTCACATTGAAAGTGCTCGCCCACAGTATCTCACCAGCCAGAAAAGACAGACTCACCAAACAGGTACGTTAACTTTAGTAATTTACCTACTGGCGGAACTAACCCAATTACTTTAATACGTATTATTTCTGTCAATCCATTTAATGAGAAAACAGATTACTGTTTTGCCCCAACGACCTTTGAAGTGTGCATCACTTCATTGAAGTTGTATTTTACCCATTAATTTACTTCTAAGTAACAATACAACTCAGTCCAATCTGATATGAGCTTCTTCCTGGATTTATATCAGGGCAATAAGTTCTCAGGTTTTCAGGGTAATTCACACAAGAAGATCATACAATTAAGAACACTAATGTAATCCATCGTACTAACCTTCAAAGTTCCATGCTAACCTATGAGAATCTTGTTTAGTGGGGTTAGAGAAACCAAAATCATGATGTACAGGCCCCTCTAAAACGTCGGGTTCTTGAGTTCTTACCACCTAGAAAGAAAAATAAAGAGAATGAAGGTAGAATAGGTAGCATATCTTCAGACGTATTGAATTAATTGGTGAACATATTATGAACTAAAGTTGTTGACCAAATAGAATGTTATTCTAAATTAGACAGTGGGAGCCAAGAACTGCTTGAAATGAAGAAGGATTTCATGCTTGCCCACAGGCAGATGTTACAACTACACCTGTTTTTATTGGGTTGCTCCTATTTATGTCACAACCTTTGTTGAGTGGCCAGTGAATGGGTAATCTATGTAACTATCAACATCGTTATTTGGGAAGGCTTGTGTTGACTGTTCTGAGGTCATAGGGAAAACACTGACATACATCAGATGCAATGAATCATGCAACATTCCCTAATGTATGTATTCCCTAATGTAATGTATGTGTAATTTCTTGTCCCCTTCCCCACGTGTATGAAGTGATTTTTTTTACTCTAGCAACTAATCAAATCTGCTTTTCATTCTGTTTATAACAACGTTCTACATGAAAACTGATGGCATTTAAGGTTCCAGAACTTATTAAGCAGCTCCTACTTGTGCTATGACCATTATTGAGCAATTGGTTCACTGGGAATTTAAGAGACTATGTGATTTTTTTGAGAGGATTTACAATTTTGGAATAATCGGGTAAAAACTGTGAGAAATGGTAGTAGGTGAAACGGTGGTCATAGAAATTCTGGAGTAGCCCCTAAATAGCTTCGAACTTTCATCGTATACGTACTTGATTGGACTACCACGACAAATTCTTCAGAAGATTCCAGTGACATTTGAGACATTGAGTTTATAAGGAAAAAAACAGGGCTAAAATTTATTTTTGTCTAAATGTTGGGTAATTTATTGTGCTGCTCTTGTCACTTTGTGACGGATGACAATTTTACTCTCGTGTTATTTGAAGCTGTCTATACTATAAATTTAATCAAACTCGTTGGAGCCGTTCTTATTTAAAAAAAATTTAGTGTTCCTATCACTAAGATAGCTGTAGTTAGTTTCGGGCAGATTTTGCTCATACTCTCACTTTGGCATCAGGCGGTAGGTAATCTGCGGGCAAGATATCATTTGAGCAAATTTGGTTCAACCATTTTTAGACACATTTTCTCAAATTGTGTTTTTTGAAGATAACTCAAGTTTTTTCCTTCTTCAGCCAATTACACAACTTTCCTTTCTACTGTGTAGAGCGACGGAAAGTAAAGAGGTTAGTCAAAGAGACAACAGTAGTTTAAATTCTGGAATTTATCCCAATTACCTTACAGTTGCTGTTAAGCTTTCAACATATGTAGCTTTCTTCTACATTTTCTATAAAAAATACTGAGTTTAGTCAAAATTTTTGTAATTTCTTGTTCAACTTCAATCATTTCCCCACAGACAAAAATTGTATGGAAATCCGTAAGTGTTTAGGACCTGTCCATCCATGAAACAGAGTGACTTCTTTGAGGGTTTGTAGTACAAAAATATCCCCCAAATATGAGCAGCCTTGGTGAGATTATCATTATTCTATTCAACAATAACATTTTTATCAAGAGTCTTTACCAAACTTTCAGGAGCAAGAATGATTTGTCCATCATCACCAATTCTAACACGAGGAACGCCCAAGTCTGAATCATTTGGCGAGCTACTTGAGTTTTCATTTTTATCGTTATTCTCATCACTGAAAAAAAGTTAAATAAGTAGCATATCAATATGAATTTATGGTTTGATGTACAAAACAACAAGTTTCAATTCCAGTTTCAGGCGTTTATATTTCTTCATTCGGTTTACTAATTTCAAACAATCTTAGCCTTTCATTGTATGGGTGGCTTATTGTATTACCATCCTGATTATTTGGGGGATGCTCGCAAGGCCATGATTTATAAGGAACAAATGGCAGTAAAAACGCTTTCCATCAAAAGGTTGATCATTCATTGCGCTGCTCTCATCCTTTCTTGCACGAGTGGAAATTTTATATTATTGTTACACCATAAAGAGGTATTCATACCAACAATTTAATCAAACTCGTTAGAGCCAGTTTTGAGAAAACGAACATTTGGTGTTTTAATCCCTGCAATAACCATTTTTAGTTTTTGACTGAGTTTGCCTAAGTAAATGGCCCTGTACAGAAGGATGACACCTAATAACAGACGCCCCAAAAGGCCTTACTAATAGCCAGTAGTGAGCCAACCTTTGCTGAGGCGCATTTCAAGGACGAGAAGTGAAGAGTTAACTTGCTTCTCTAAAAGGATCCGAGGCGGATCACTATTTACATTCACTTTTAAAAAGATGAGTTGAATTTTTTCCCATGCCATCTATTACTAGATATGCTCGCACCACTGAGTGACAATTTGGAGCACATGATGGGTTTTTGACACGATTTGTGGACCATTTGTACACAGAATACACTGTTAGGTCATCCTCGTATGTGTATGGCATTTCAAAGAGCTAGCTCGAGGTCTGAACCCTTCTCGATCGTTCTCCAGACTTGAGATACTTCAACAGTAAGATGTCTAACATTGAAAGAAGGCCATAGAAGATGATCCGCTAGTGTCCCTCCTCTCTATCATACCTGGCCCAGGAGCTATGTTGGGCTTTTTTACGCCCACGTAATACAGAAAAGAAGAAAAAGAGCACACACTCTATTTAAGGGCAAACAGCGTGAGAAACCAACTGCCCGCTGGCCTGTCCCATTATATTTGTTTGCTACCTACCTTGGGCATGTCACCCAGTGCTGACTTAAGACCTTGGTCACATCTCTCAGTCCCATTCTTGGCACATTTAGGAACAGTTGCCTCTGGATTTAGCTATTAGTAATTAGTTATTGAGTTTTCTTTGGTTTTTTAATACTTGCAGTAATTTTTAATAAACTTATTAATACTCGTGCACATTATACGACTAACTAATTTTAATTTCCAAACTAAATGGATCCTTGAGTATTAAACGGTTTGCGTAAATGAATGAGAAAGCACGTATAAAACAAATGAAACCTGAGTTGTAATTGATCGAGAACAGATTATCGATAATTCTGTAAGGGTAATTATTTCACCTTTCCAGGGTTGTAGTCGACGCTGGATCTTGAGACGAGGAAGAGTTTATACATTCTTTTCCTTTCGACAGATCTGATTGACTTGTGTCCTTTACAGTACTATTAGTCCTGGAAAAAACAACGTTGCATTAACATTACAATGTATAATATACCTCTGAAGTAATTTTCTCACACATTGAGGCATCACAGTGAATTGGCACAACTGTTACAGGGGGGATAAAGATTGAAAGTGATATCGCACTAAGAAAGTTGGGGAGTTAGTACGATATCAAGCCGAATGCAATTGGAACAGAGTTTTATTCTCAATTACATTCGGGGAAATTTTACCACCACAAACAGGGAGCTGGGTGGGAGCGAACGCGAGTGCGGACAACATGGCGACGAGGGAACCGGCTCGGTTTCAACTGATGGCAGCAAAGTCTCAGGTGAATTGGGGCATTTGAGGTGCCCAGTCAGCAGAAATGCCCCGGACGAGCGAGCCTCCGCTGAATGGAAAGGTTTGGTTTGTCCCGTTACACAACAATTATACAGTGTAACCCACAATGTAAATTCAAGATGCTACATAAATAAGTAAAATCTCCAACACTGTAGTATTCTTAGGAGCTGCCTAAACCAACACTCCAATACTCAACTGGCGTAAAAAGTTCAGTTGACCACTTACAGTTGTCCAAAACGGATTTTTCACTTGTCACAACATCCAACTTCATGTCCTTCCAGTTCCATCCGATAAGGATTGCATACTTCGAGATATCAAAATACTTTGGCATAAAATGCATTATATCCTGCAGACTCGTCTCGCCTTTTCAGACAATGTGAACAGGTCACACACAATTTTTATACTCTTAATCTCTAGACAGTGAAATTACCTTGCTCATTGCCAGCAGAGTTTCATGAATAAATTGGACTGCCTTTGGCCTAGCACAACCTTCCAACGGACTGCCCTGTACTTCTTTGCATTGCAGCTCCTGGCATTTCCCACAAAGACTTTTAAAAGAGCCTGACCGCACAGCATAACATAGACGGTTTTTCATTTTCAGTCATCTCAGCAGTCGGTACCATTACTACAAATATTTCTGCTTGGAGCAGTACAGCCAGCCCACCACCAAAAGCCCCTCATATATGTCTGCTCCTGCTATGTCATATAGAACTGATCAATTCACAGCTTTTTTTTTAAATTTTATGCAGCTGAGAAACCCCTCACTGCTGCCTCAAATTAGCATGTCCTCCCAATTCCAGCGTGGCCCAGCAGGACCTCTAGCGCAGCTGTGGGGATTATCTGCCTGCAACTCGCTACAACCAAGCATTCTGATGAGTTCCCTGACCCCTCATCAGGAAGCCCAGGTGGAACATTACCATCCAATGATACGACGTTGAAGTCTAATTCCAGACATACCACTCTGCTACCTGACCAGGGTAAAATTGACAGGATATAGTTATATTCGTATATCGTGATGATCCGTACAGCATACCCAAGCACAGTACAATCTCCTCTGTCCACCTGAGTGTTCTCAAAGGAGCAGGAAGCCTAATTGAAAGTTGGAATTCGTCCATATTGAGTCATTTATATGCGGTACAGGTCCTTTAGCTACGATTGCATAGCGAGTAACTCCAACAACTTATATCCACTTGACTAGTTCCTCTCCTACTCCACTAGAACTATAGAAAAAAGGTTTTACAATTATTTTGACATGCATACTTGCACCATTCCCAGTACTGATATTTTCAAGAATAATGCTAGCCTGTCCTTACACAATCCCCTATTAGTATTGGCAGATTGGCCATTTTGTTAGAAAATCAAGGGTGGTAACTGCACATGAATCAATCTGAAATCCTTGGTACTAAAAAAAAATAATCAGCCCTAAAAATAAATTAAAATGAAACTTCAACAATTACAGTCTAATTGTGATGACATTTAAAGTAGTTGAAACAATTAATTAGCCTAGATCATCCCCCGTAAGTTGAGCCAAGAATGAAGATGTCAAATACTGATTACTGAGCCCAATTTAACTCACATTTGGAGAATAGTTGAGGGATATTGCCTATAAACTTCAGTGTAACGGGAACAATTGCAGTTGGTATGCAGTCCTCAACGTGAAATGTTTACACGGACCAGGCATTTTTTCAATAAGATATTGAGTTTTTAAGTAAGGGCTATACTGCTTTCTGGCAAATACAATTATTGTCGAAGCTGTGAATAATGATAAACCCGATGCAAAATAATGATATCTAAAATTGTATACTAACATGGGGCTGTTTGAAGGATTGTAAAATATGAGGTCGAGCATTCTCAACTTAGATAGTTCTGGTGTGGTCGTTCCATACTTTTTAGAAAGACCTTCTTTTACCTCATAACTCATTTTTCCGTAAGTTGATGTAGTTAAGGTAGGAGCTCTTTGCCTGCAACACATGTAAGTGAGACATTAATGCAACTTGAATAGTACTTTGTAATGCTTAATTTTCATCGACTAGTGTCTAGCCTCAAGCCCTCTGTTACAGTATGGAGCTTTCCATAAGGAAGTAGAGTAACATACTCAATATTATACTCTGCTCAACTCACTAGTCAGTATGGCAGCTAAGGTCCACCTTCATGGTAGTTGGTTTGGCAATTTATGAGGGCACCCTTAAAAAACAAATGATTGCTCAGACCTCAAATTAACAGGATTGATAGAACAAACACGTCCTGTTCTGCGTTATAACTTACGTCCCTTCAGAAAATCCCAAGGAATGGTTCAGTGGAGTTGGTTTGTATGGAACTGTTTATCAAAGCATGTAACGAATCTCATACTTGGAATGTTTTTTGATCTAGTTGAATGAGTCAATGAGAACATGGTCAGCTAACAATGCCAGATTTAACAAACAGTGTACCTCGTCACGTTCGCTGCTTCCAGATTCATTTCGTATCAATTTCATAGCGTCCGAAAAATTTTTACACAACTTGGCGATTATAGCAGCAGAACTTGCTAAGTTTGTAAAGCGATGACTAGTAAGTATGGCAGTTATATGAAATACCATGCTACTGGCAGGCTAATAGCCAGACCACCTCTTATTTGGCTTGAGGTGTTCCTCTATAAATATTAGCAGCTAAGAAAAAACGCTGCAAATTATTACACAACAGTTTATTATTCTCTTGCACAGCATGATTGCATGTCTTGATGCAGTTTCACCCCTCTGAGGCCCATCTCATTCCATTCAGCATAACAAAATAATAGCACACAATATGAAACATGACCTAACGATGGAACAACAAACATTGACATCTTCTCTGCGACGATAGGCAATTGGCACAACATGACAAGCTGAACTGATGGGTTGTTGGAGTGAGACAGGAGGTAATGCGGGAGGGACGTTAACTGTGTCCCATGAATTCCTTCACGTAGTAGAATTCGCCTAGATTTACTAACTATATTTACTGCGATTTCACTTATTTCATCTGGACACAGTCCTACACCCATCCTATTCTACTCAGTAAGGAAAACTACCAAGTAAACGATACCAAACTTGGCGTAAATGCAATAAAACAGCCACAATGTAATTTTTAAATATTTTTTTAAACCATTTTTTACTCATAACAACCATGCGTTTTGTCCGGTTTGATTGCCAAGCAGAAGGGCAGAACTAGATACCAAATGTAGTTTTTCTACGGAAGAGCGTATCTTTTAGACCAAGTTGAAGGCGTAATATGGCCCAAACTACGAACGGAAATTGCAGATTTGGAATCTCAATGCCTTGAAATGTAAATAATCAAAGTTTTTCAAGGGTGTCAATTTTCCCAACTGAAAACATGTATTATTCGGAATGAATGATAAACCAAAAGCGCAAACACCAGCCTTGGTGCGTACTTATTTATGCCAAGTAAAGCCAGTTATGGGACAAGTTTTGACAATGGGATATGCTTAGTGAAGTGAAACGCTCTTCAAAGCATGAGAGGCAAGAGCCACATGAATAGCACAAATTGATGAGTGCCTAGCAGCAGCTTCTAGGTTTGAGGGAATGTATCAAATTACTTGTTACAGATTCCCAGCAAATCATTTCTAAATACTAATTATTATTATTAGTGTGCAGCCAGAGCTTTACAAAATTATGCCAAAAGTGAGAACTATTTTATATATATCCAATTAAAGAGATAATGCGTATTGTGATGATTAATGCACACTATGACAAATAAAAAAAGAACCAATATAGTAGTCCCCCTAGCCTTGAAACTTGTTCCAAAATTCGCTGTTTCCTGTAGTTGAAATAACGTAGTAAGTTCTAACACTAGTTATAGTGAAAATACATTGAGCATCACCCGAATGATGCCACGACAAAACCCCCAACGAGCTATCAATTTCTTAATAGCATAACATGTTGACTGCTCAATTCTTTGGTCAGGCGAATGAGTTGAGCTGGCCCCTCTCAGTTACTAAGCTCGACGGCACAAGTCAGGCGTGTGATCGGCACTATGAATTATTAAATTTTAATCCATTAGCCGACTGGTTGATTCTTCTTGTATCTTTGATGACAAGCTGAGATCACCTTACATTGTACAAAACTGGAACACCATATCTATTTTAAGAAAGTGAGCAAGTATGTACACAAATTGGAAAAAGTACATTCTTGAAGGTGGCTGAGATTGACATGCTGGGCATGTTTTAAGCAGAAAACGGGTTAATGATGGACTTTCTGTGACTCTTGGCACATTGTTTGTACTTGAACATTGAATTGAAAGAGCTGCGCAAGGGCTTCATCAAATCTTTCATGGACATGGATAGAATATAAACTTCAGTACATTGACATGTACCATACCCCAGCAGACAAATATAACCCCATCACTCTAATGCCTCACGGTATGCCAAGAAGAGAGACTGCAATGTTGATATTAGAGAGGTCTAAGGTGATTATATGAAACATTCCTAAAACCACTAACCATTCTTCTGATGAAAAGCTGTGGATAATTACTTTCCACTTTGTTTTTAATACTAAAATGCTTCCCTTTTTTTGAGAGAGGATGCGGATATTTATGATAAAAACATATTCCATATTTGTATCAACCACACGATACAATTTGATACTCACGCTGGCCACTCTCATTATCTTAACCAGAATTCATCAGCCATTTATTATGAACATTTTCAACAATTAACCAAACTTTAAAAAATTACCTCCCAAGGGATGGCTTAAATGATGACTTCCCAGGAAAGTTTGAGTATGTTATAGCAGTTTTCTGTCTTTCAGCAGACTTTTTGAGCACGAGTTGTAGGCCATCTTTGTCATATGACGATAAAGATACAAGGCACTTCCTCAATGTTTGTGGGTTACACGATGGGCACGTGGATGGTCTCAAAGATTTGTCCAACAGTTTGCTGCTGCCAACAATGATTCGCCGTAAAATTGAATCTCCTAGAGCATGGTCATGTCTCCTCAAGTAGTCTATAGCACTTACAGCACATAACATTTTAACGTCCTCTTTAGTACTTCTCTCGGTTTTCTCAGGACTTTTAGCTGTTTGAGTACTGCTTAATGTACCTTCTTTAATACTCTTCGACGAAGGAACACCATGCTGTGCCACACACGATGTGGAAGACTCAGGGAACGTATCACCCGAAATATCAGGACTACAAGAATTACTAAAGTTCTGAATTTTATCGCCGCTAATATCAATTACACGAACACTTTCTCCATTTTCATTAACAAACACGTCATTAGACTCCGGATTAGTAGAATTAATTTTGACTGTACTGCTTATCACATTTTCTTCATTTGATGAGTCACTCTCAACTATTTTAGAGGGCACTGTAGACTTCTTCAAGTTGCTCTCAGTTGGTTTACATCGCCTTGAAATGTTTGGCGTTACTTTCATCATTCTATTTAACCTTTTTGCGGTTCCAGGTTTTGTTGCTGGGTTCAAGAAACTACTCGATTCGGGCGAATGCGAGAGAAGTTTGCTATTTTCTAATGCCTCACATTCAACTGCGCTGTCAGAGGCACTCTCGGACCTATGAGGAACTTTGCGACCGTATTCCGTATTTTTGAGACTAGCGGGGGATTTTGGCTCATTAAGTTCAGGCTTGTCATTGCAATTAATTGATTTTGAAGACGTTTTATTAGGCATTTTATGAGCATTAGCATCAATTTGATTCGTACACTTGTCAATAATTTCAGGGCCTTTGGATTCGCTTTCAACGTTATTTTGACTTACATCATTCTGTACACTTTTGGAAGTTGAATCACTAACATCGAGATCATTTTTCTGCCGATCATGCATTTTATCAGAAAACCTACTTGAATAATTTAGAGAATGCTCATCGACAATGGAGGAGGTGATTTTAGAAACAGAGACAACTGCGGGGGTTTCACAACTTGTAGAATTACCCTCTGGGATGTGATCTGAGATTACTGAAACTGTTTTGCTACATAGTCTGTCACTGGTCCGTTCATTGGGATCATTTGCTTTGTCCTGGACAAGAACAGGAACTTCTGGTTCAAGGACGCTACTGTTTTCATCTTGGGGCTGGTTGGGCAGACCCCCAGTTGATCTTCTCCCCAATCTAGGTTTTATACGTGGTTTAAGCTTTCCTCCAATCAAAGACATTTTCTGAAACAAACGATAATGATCAAATGAATTAACAATTTGGGGATGAAATCAAATAGCAACATGGAAAAGACTAAACTTCACATTAACTGAAAGTTAGTAGTACAATTAAATAAACAAGTAAAGCCCCCCGCCCCTCCCTACTTTAAATAGCATCGACTTTCATTCACGCTAGTGTACAGGCAGGTTCTATATTTAATTGGAAAATCTTCCAAAACATTGTACAACACCAAATGTCAAATTGTGTTGGGTTCATAAATTTCGTACTGTACTGAACTAGTTAAATATTATACTAATTTATCATTTGTAATTGTTTTTCCTTAATAGTCACTTATAGTATAATTGCATGCTTGTTTTAAAGAGCTGCAATTCCCTTTGCCATAGTTACTGTGTTTATGATGTGGAGTCTGAAGCACTAGACACAGCAGGTGACGCTGTGATAGGTTGGAATAATTCTACAGAAGTAGATGTAGATGAAGGTTTCTAGTCTACGAAGAGCCGAACTGGTACAATTTGGCTCCAACAGTTAGCTATTGATATTTTTTGCAGCGAAAGCCGCCTGAGCTTGTGGTATAATAATGGCATTACACCGGAAAAATAATATTCTCAGATGTCATTCTGGTCACATAAAAGATTGGAATTAGAGGTCCGCTATTTAGAAGAATCATGGACCCAAAAGGTGTAAGTGGACAAGTTCGGACGATACAAACAATAATCACATTTCCAAAAGTGGTGCAAAAATATAGTAAGGACACAGAGCTAGAAAAAAATATCAGGTGGGTGGCAACACACAACTCCCGTAAATTCGATGACCTACTACATATGCGAGTGCTATATCTTTGTTCATTGTGTGTTTACTGAAACATTTATGAATTACACTGTTCAGACACTAGTTATTTATGAGTACACTCAAAGTTTGATCGAAATCGTTCCAGCCATTTATGAGAAATTTGGAAAAACCATAAAGTACTGTTCGACAAAACTCGTTTTCTGAGCTATCATGACTTATATTTCCGTTAAACAAATAGATATAGAAATAATGTCAGAGAACAAAATATAGGTATAGGTTGCTAGAAGACACTCTATAAGCACCCACAGCACCTGTATATTTAGCAGGTTGTTGGATTGCAGAAAGTTGTGCATGCACCAGGTTTTTTACTTTCCTTGCTCTAAGAAGTAGAAAGGAAAGTTATGTAATCGGCTGAAAAAAAAATTTTGAGTTCTCTTCAGATCTTTACGTTTCAGACCCCCCTGAGTCCGAAAAACACTATTTGGGAAAATGGTCTGTGTGTCTGTCAACGAATTTCAGAGAAAACCACCGTACCAAATCAGCTCAAACTTGATATCTCGCCCGCAGGTCACCATGGGACGCCAAAATAAGGGTTTGAACAAAATCCACCGAAAGTTAACTATAGTTATCATAGTGATAAAAACACCAAATATTTTTTTTCTCAAAAACAGCTCTAACGATTTTGATTAAATTGTTTATATTGATAGCTCTCAATAAGGCAATTATACCATAAAATTCCCGTTTGTGGGAAAATGACGAAAGCAGCACAATAAATTACCAAAACTTTCGACGAAATCGATTTTAGCGCAGTTTTTAGAGAAATACGCCGTACTAAATCAGCTGAAACTTCATGGCTAGCCTACAGGTTACCATGGGACGCAATAATGAGGGTATGGGCAAAATCCACCGACAGTTAACTATAGTCATCATAGTGATCAAAACACAAAATTTTTTCTCAAAAACGGCTCTAACGATTTTAATTACATTTTTTATATTGATAGCTCTCAATCAGGCAATGATACTATAAAATTCTCATTCGTGGGAAAATGACGAGAGCGGCACAATAAATTATCAAAATTTTCGACCAAAAGCTTTTTTGCGCAGTTTTTTCCTTATAAACTCCGCTGGAATTCTTGTAGAATGTTAAAAAAAATTGGTATTGTAGTCCAATCCAATACCTAAAGGGTGAGTGTTTAAAAACGCTCATGAGATACATGGGGCTCACTCCAGAAATTCCTGAATTTCAACTACCGCTGTTTCGGTTACTACCAGTTCTAACAGTTATTTTCCAATATCTCTGCAAAAGTGATTACTATCCTTTTTTTAAAAAATCGCGTTTACAGCCTCATTAATTATCTGTGTACCAATTGCTCAATAATGATCCTGGAATGAGTATGAGCAGCACAATAAATTCCGGAACTGTAAGCGCTACCGCTTCCTGCTGCCGTAAAGCGTTGTTTGACCAAGTTCAAAGGAACTGAGTGATAAATGAATTGAATACATAGAATTAGCCACGTACAAAGTGAATTGTTGTAGAGCTAAGGAAAGTTGTGTGTTGCAACGCACCAGATATTTTTTCAGAGAATTTTCCTCGAAATTCAAAAAGGTCAACACTACCCATCCTACATATTGGGGTTGTCAATCTCACAAATTACCTGTGCGCTGGCTCCTCAATGAATGCCATTGCACAATCGGGTGGACAGGATGGTCCTTATCCTACCGGAGCAGGGGCTATCCAACAAATCTACAACCTCAAGCAGGTATGTTTTCTGATTGAAATGACTATTCCTTACCGCTGTTCTCAAACACTAACATTGTTTATACAGGACATTAGGTTGTACCTGGTTCATACACATGTACGTGAGGATGATTAAAGTTGTGCGACTCGCCGCACTAGATATTTAAAACAAGCGAGGTGATGTAATCAGCGTTGAAAATGCAGCATTAGTACCAATCACGTCGAAAAACGTAAAAGCGGCGCACAACCTACAGAAAATGACAAATTCAGAACTTCTCGGAAAATCGAATCTTGGATTTGGAACAGTAACAAATTTAATTTAATGCATTTTAAAAGTGTCATCAAGTCAAAAGTAGTTCTTGGAAAAGAAATACGACTGTAACTTACCTTAGTAATTACGAAAAGATTTTAGCATCAACACTTTCTTCGGTAACAGGTTGGTGAGCCCCGAAGTCTCAATTATAAATATTTGAATCGAACAACGCGACAGTAATGTAGGTCTGTTGTGATTATGATGAAGGAGGTTATGGGATGAGTGTTTCTGATTTGCAACAACAACAACACGCTCAGCTCCGTTGTCCGTTTAGACTCGCAGCGTTTCTTCATTGTCGTTCTCAGTATAACTTCACAGTGTTCTCCATAAGTCAAAATTGAAATTTGTAACAATTGGCGTTGTCCGCGGTTTTTCCTGTGGAAATTTTCTTGGAGATGTTGGCGAAATGCCATTATATCAAATTATCAGAGATGTGTCGTTACACTAACCGGTTCCACTGAATGTCTGATTCAAGTAGCACAGTTTCAAAAGAATGATCACGTTCTATTTTGTTTGCTTCACGAAGACTATTTTTTTGGAACTACATCAAATTATGCTGGAAAATTCTTATATAATATTTGATAGTTTACGTATCCTATGAATTAAGTGTGTTCAAGACTGAATAAAAGTACAAGATAACAAACCTATTCAGTAATTTTCTTTCACCTTTTACTTCCCACTACCAAAAGGGTAAGGTAAAGTATTGCGTTCATGTCAACAACGAAAAGAAGGGTTTTCTACAAATGACATGTTGAGGCCTACTGAATCCAGTAAAACCTAATTTCAGAGCATGGTCAGTGTGTGCGCCTGAGTCATTAGTCCAATTTTTGGGAGAATAGCTGGATCCATTAAGCTTATTCTATTGGATTATTGTTGATTCAGAATGGTACATTTATGTTTTTGGTCAGGAAAACATTTTTGCAACCCTCCCTCAGAACTTGCCACTCTACGTTTCTAGGCAATGGGGCATGGGCATTGGGGGGAACACATGAGGATTCCAAATCTGCAATGTTCGTCTGCTGTCCAGGGCCAATTTCGTCTTTGACATGGTTTGAAAATTCATAGTTTTGCATGAAAATTTCGTTTGAGATCTAGTTGTTCCCACCAAATAAAAAAAATAGTAGTTGTAGGTAACAAATTTGTCCAAAACTAAATTTTGACAATTTTATTGCAATTACATCGTGTTTGGTATTGCTTCCTAGGCATTTTTAATGCTGGGTCAAAGATGATTCGGAGGTGTAGGTCTGCATCTACATGGAAAACAATGATCACAGTACAGTGAGGCAAATTCTACTAATTCGTGGAACTCTCAGCACAATATAGCGGAAGTTATAGTTTATCCTTGGCCAGCACTCATTTCGTTTTTTTTTTCTTCAAGTTCTTAATCTGATTTCCCCCCTCATCTAACTATTTACTTGACATGCAGGATGGAATGTCTTTGAGAGAAAAGAAGTCGATCCGTGCATTGAAACCGCCATGCCTCGTAAGGAACTGTCTCATACAATGGTCTGACTCAACCTACGTTCTCCTGAGACATTCATGGATGTTGAGAAAAGACTGGAACAGGTCACATCCCTTTGATGAGAACTTCCAGCTCTCATGCCATTTATCCGATACCCATTCATCTAGTGCAGCAAGTGCCTGCTCAGTGAAGACGTCATTACAGAGTTAAGCTCATAGCAGAGGAAGCTCCCTTTGTACTCTCCACATCTCTCAATGTCTCTCTCTCTGGCTCTCAATGGCCAAGTTAACGGGCCAATGATCACTTGGAGTGCTTCGGTGGATGGTGTCTGGTTGGCGTTGGTGATCCAGTACTCTCCTTTGACTGACTGTGAGTTAGTTTACTACGTCAGACAACGCATACGCAGTAGCCGATACTTATTTGTTGAATCCATTCTCATCACTGTCATGGCTTATCCATTTTGAAAGCCGTGCGTCGTCGACCTCCGACTGATGGAGTATAATGGTCATAAACCTTGAAGATGAAGATGTAATCGTCACTTACATTATTTACACATATAAAAGAAACTGGGAATAAATTTCAGTTTTATGACGTCTCGCTGAGCTACTAACGACAGATTTAAACTAGAACGTTAAAGAGATGATTAATACAGAAGCCAAGTATTTGCAGCGTATTGTCAAGTTCTGGTACATGACCGTCTCAACGAATAATTTCGCGTCCCTTCTCAAACAGCTGAGCTGACTTTTAGCTTTGTCTTAGCGACTTTGTAAAGAAGATTGAAAGGGATTTGCTTGGAAGCATAGCGATACGGAAGCGGATGTCTGGTTCAGCGAACTTAGGGTAAACCCCACCGTCTTATCTGGAGCTTTCCTGCCACCGTTGTCTACCCTTTGCAGGTCGTCTCCGCAAGCGTTTATTAATATCTAGAATTGACGAAGTATTTTCGATGGAAACTTCGTTATCTTTAAAGGCAGTTGGGGGCGAAAAGGGCGAAGGAACACGAAAGAGGATCTGATGACGCATGGAGTCTTAACGTTTCAATTTTAGTGGTTTTCAAAAACTGACCAAAATAATTGTTGATGAAATAACAAAATACGCAGTATTCGTTTACCTCCAAACTAAGACGCGCTTCAAAGACCACAAATAATTTTATTATATATCCGTCGATTTTAGAATTCTGATTTCGGAGTTTTGTTCATGTGCATGGAGCAGCGAGCAAAATACACACCAAGTACCTTATTTCATTATCTCAACAAGGAGGAAAAGTCTCTGAACTTTAAATTCAGTTGAAAATTCGAGATTTTTTCATCACAATACTTCCTGTAAATTTTGTGTTGCGCAAAGTAATATTTTGAACTGTCAGAGGGTCCTTCATGGAGAACAATATACGGAGGGATGTCGGCTGTTGCTGAAGACATCCGACGAGTTTGAAGAAAACCGTTGGAGCCGTTTTTCTATCAACTTAATAAACCTGTTTTTGCTTCATAGGCCGTGTAGCCTCGAATGTTGCTTCACACATCTTTGTCGCTGCTAAGAAATTCAACTTTCCCAGAGCATGGACCACAAACGTCGGGGCACACTTCATCATCATCATTAATACGCTTCGCTTCACTTTTTGACGCTCCCTCAGGATTGGCCCTCCAAATGTTAAAACGATGATTCGAAACTACGGCAAGGGGCAAGAAGTTATTCGTCGATCCCGTTATTCCTTTTAAACAATTTTGAGCAGAGTCTTAGCGACAATGAGCGGTTAAAAGTGGAAAGTAACAATTTTCGACTCCAAAGAATTTTGAGGGATTCGAGCAAGTAACACCTACCTGCACAGTCGGAAATGCTATCGGTTTCATAGCGTGAATTTTTTTCGAACGTCGCTCGACCGTAGGAGGATTTTTATCTTCAGTAGCGAGCACGGCCAACTCCTGTCAACAGGACACCGGCCCAACAGCAGCATCCTCGTGGACGCGCTCGCGTAACTTCGGTTCTTCACAAAGAAAAAGGTCAGTCAAACATCCTGGCGGTCGATATTGTGAGGCTGTAATGAAATTCCTATTAGACCAAAACTAAAAACACTACAAATTCACAGTTTCGCCCATCCTGAAGTTTATAGTGAACTTTACCTCAAAATCCGAAGAATTCCGATGTTTTTGTTTTTAATTATTAGGAAAACTGCTCCAGCGGCTTTCTTCAAACTCACATGATACCTTCAGCAACAGGCAGTAGCCGTGTATTGAGCTGATCTTCACGTTTAGAGACTTCTTCCTCCTTGATGAAACCCTAACCCGGGATGATGTGTACGCCTGTAGACCGATTTAAGGAAGAAGCATTTAAAGAAGCAATGAGTTCTATTTTTTCAATCGATTTTAACAATTTAGAACGAACTTACACCTATACACTGTTCATCATAAACGATCTTCCGACAATAACCCGAAACCTTTTTTTACGAAGATGTTGATCAACCTCACAGAGTCCTTTCAGCGAACCAGTAACCAAAAGAAATGTTATACTCGGCGCCTGTATATGTTATAGCGTACCACCAAGTTTACAAAGGTTGAAAGAACTTCTATGACTTCAAGCGTTGAGTTTTTTAAATGTTAGCGTTAGCGCATTTTAAGGAAAAAGCTGCTCTCTCGTTTAAAAGCGTTTTACGTGAAACTATGATTAATTTTTATAAAAAACGTTTTTTGCGCTAGTAAAATTTTCGTTACTGATAGTCCATGAACGAAGCCGGTCTACTACTAGAAACTTTGAAAAAGCGTTAAAGTAATTTTTCGATTTTTTTACAATCGACGTTCTTTGAAAATGATAATCTGAAAAAAGTCAGCGAAGTTGCTTTTGTTGCATTACATAATTTAGCAGCAGGCTTGATGAATGATCATAATTCGCGCAGGTCATTTTTTACTTTCCGCTACCCGAAGGGAAGGAAAGTATAGTAATCGGCCAAAAAAAAAAAAATTTGGGTTTTCTTCAGATCTTTACGTTTCAGACCCTACTGAGTCTAAAAAACCTAATTTCGGCGCGTGGTCCGTGTGTGTGTCCGTAGTTCGATTTGCGGGAGAACAGCTGATCCGATTGAGCTGGTTCTTTTTTCTTTTGTTTTTTATTTTTTGTAGACGCCAAAATAAGGTTATGGACGATTTCGGTCGATGGAAAGGGGTGGGGGGGGGGGACGAAAATGTACCAAAAACTAGGGTTTTTCGCATTTTTCTCGAAAACGGTTTGATTAAACTTTCAAACTATCTTTTACTAATTAATACCTAAGTTTTCTTCTCCATACATATCTCCATGAAAATGCGGTGAACGGAGATATAGGCCTATGAAGCAAAAATAGGTTTTTTACGCTTTTTGGCAAAACGGCTCCAACAATTATCACCAAACTCACAGGATGTTTTCAAATAGTTAATATCTACATATTGTTCTCAATAAATGTTCCTCTGACAGTCCATTGAACAGAGATAAACATCAAAATGTGTCGAAAATAACGTTTTTTCGAACATTTCCGTAAATTCCAGGGTAACTTTTTCACCAGATGTGATAAATCCTAATGGAGTGTCTTCTAGCAACCCATACCAACATTTCGTTCCCCATAATTATTTCTGTATATATATGTTGAACGGAGATATAAGCCATGTTAACTCAGAAAAGGAGATTTGTCGAATATTAATTTATCGGTATTCCAATTTTCTCAAAAACGGCTCTAACGATTTCGATCAAACTTCCGGAGTACTCTCAACTAACTAGCCCCTACATTTTGTTCTCCATAAATGTTCCTGTAAAAATGCGTTGAACGAAGATATAGCGCCCGCCTATGTAGGTGGTGTTCGAACTTAAAGGGATGGCGGAAAGTTGTGTGTTGCTACGCACCAGATATTTTGACTGAGCCTTTTGCGCGAAATCTCAAAACTTGTAAAACCTTTTGCGTTCGGTTGTAGATTACTCAAGAGCCCTATGTCTTCGGAAAATGTGCGGTAACGCCCATTTTAGGGGGTTTTAATAAATTTGGAGCGATTTCTTTTTTTGACAATGACGCTTGAAAATGTATTTACGGTACTCAGTCAAGGGAAAAAATTAATAAGCACATTTCGAGTCTTGGATCGGCGCAAATATCGATAATAAAGGGTAAATTGTGGGTGTGTGAGCGCTACTCGAGCGTTCCATATTGCAAACGTTTTGGTCAAGGGGGGGGGGTAAACACTTGCGGATTCAACCGTTCAACTATGCTGCGTGCTGAGTAAAAAATTTAAAAAAAATGGCGTGTTATGGTCGATTGACTGATGATAAACTTCACGTTTCGTTTTTGCGGGTTTCTTTTTCATAAAATTAAACAATGTTCTACTCATTCACTCGCCTGTTCTCAAGTAATTCAGGCGTGGGAGCCCTAAACCCACATGTGGGCTTGACAAAAAAAAAAAAAAAAGATAAAAAAGGGAGGTTGTTTCTGCGGGATGTCTGTTTGCTTCTGTTCCTCGAAATGATGGATAGTATGAACACTTTTGGAGAGAGGCGGTTGGGGCGGCGTGGCATACTGAAGTAGAACGAGGGAATGGGAGGCGGTGATCGATTCACCCGTGACGTAACTTGAGTGTAGCCTTCCCGATACCAACGGGCGGCTGAGCTTACGCAGTAGGATGGGAGCTTTAGTTCGAGGTGCTTGCCTCATACTTGGTATCCTCGCTCCTCTGTCACGCTCCGACATCTTCACCAACTCGTTTTTCGTAAAATTGCACGGTGAAGGTGGCCTTCATTTGGCCGATGCCGTAGCTAAAAGAACCGGCTTTGATCTCGTCTCTCCGGTGAGTCGCGTTTAAAATTATTATTTACAATATTATCAGATATTTTGACCAAAAATCCGAGCTAATTTTACGTCTCACGTGACCGCCGTCTTCATTCATTACCGCGATTCTCGCTAATTTTCACCCTTTTCGATACTGCACATTTTATAACGCCATTTCTAGACGAATAATTACTAGTTGTCACAATTATAATACATTTTGTCACCACATTTTATCCAACAGATGCTCGTGAACTCCACTGTCTTTCAATATATGTCAACAAAATGCTATCTATAACCTGAATTGATATAAGAAGCCTCCCTCAGCAGCTGGTGGCGGAAAAACTTCACGATTTGAATATATTAGCGAATATTGTGTTCAATATTTATGAGATTAAAAAAAAAAAAAAATTAGTAAATGGACGTTATTCGATGAGACGCTCCATTCAGTACGGCTTAGTGTTTAGTGATAAATTTTTCTTGGGTGCATGCCTCCCTCCAAAATGTTTAAAATTCTATCTATTTAACCATGTTAATATTTATTGACTACCATATGTGTGCAGAACTTTAAAAAAGACATTTCACCACTACGCAAAGCTTATCAAGTTGCCGAATCATTTTTCTACGGCAGCCTTTGCCAGAAATCACTGTAGAAGGCACCTCAGATTTAAAATACTGCTATTGACCTCCAGTAACGTTTTTTAGTAAGCATCACGTACCTCAGCTTTACAAGTGTTATCTGAAGTAAAATTTTGTCTGTAAATTGTATTTTTCAGTCGTAACGTATTCAAAGTTCTATTTTTTATTGTTGAATTTTCACATTCCGCTACCCGAAGTAAAGAATTTATCGCAATCATATGCACAAGAAATCAAGAATTTCATCGATATTTACGTTTCGAGGTTCATTGAAATCAAAAATCCCATTTCGGCGCGTAGCTGTGGCTGTAGTTAAAATTTCGTAAGGAACGAATGAACCGATAGTGCTGATTTTTTTTTTTTTTTTGGTTTGTTCGGGATTACATCCCAAGAATAAAGGAATGGAGCAATTTTCATCGAGGGGAACGGAGTGAAAGATTGACATATACTACTATCGAGAGTTTTCGCATTTTTATCAAAACCAGCTCTAACGATTTTGATTGAATTTTCAAATTATCTTCTACCGATCAGTACTCAATTTTGTTCTCCATAAATATCTATGTAGTGTTTGATGAACAAAAAAATTGTTAGCACTTTTTAGGGAAACCGGCTTCAACCGTTTCAATTACTTTCTGCCGTACAAAGGGAAGGGTATATTGTAATTTGTGGCCTACCGAATGTAAATACCTAATTTCGGCGCGTGGTCTGTGTGTGTCTGTCGTTCGATTTGCGGGAAAACGGCCGAACCGATTGAGCTGGTTCTCGTTTTATTTTGTTCGTTTGTAGACACCAAAATAAGGTTATGGGCAATTTCAGTCGATGAAAAAGCGAAGTGTGGAACGAAAATGTACAACTAGGGTTTTTCGTATTTTTATCGAAAACAGCTCTAAAGATTTTGATTAAACTTTAAAATCATCTTATACTAATCAATACCTTACTAATCAATAACTTTTCTATACATATCTCCAATGAAAATACGGTGAACGGAGATACAGACCTATGAAGCAAAAATACTTTTTTACGCTTTTTGGCCAAACGGCTCCAGCGAGTTTCGCCAAACTCTTAGGATGTTTTCAAATAGTTAATACCTATATATTAATCTGAATAAATGTTCCTCTGACCGTCCATTGAACAGAGAGAATAATCAAAGTCGAAAATTACGTTTTTTCGAACATTTCCGTAAATTCCAGGGTAACGGCTCTAACGATTTTGATTAAACTTTCAAATTATCTCCTACTGATTAGTATCTAACTTTTCTTCTCCATACATATCTCCATGAAAATACGGTGAACGGAGATATAGGCCTATGAACCAAAAATAGGGTTTTTACACTTGTTGGCAGAACGGCTTCAACAATTATCACAAAACTCACAGGATGTTTTCAAACAGTTAATATCTACATATTGTTCTCAATAAATGTTCCTCTGACAGTCCATTGAACAGAGATAAACATCAAAATGTGTCGAAAATAACGTTTTTTCGAACATTTCCGTAAATTCCAGGGTAATTGCTTCACCAGATGTGATAAATCTTAAGGAGTGTCTGGTAGCATTCTAAACCCACATTTTGTTCCCCGCAACTATCTCTGTATCCATCTGTTGAACGGAGATATAAGCCAAGTTAACTCAGAAAAGGGGATTTGTCGAATATTAATTTATCGGTATTCCAATTTTCTCAAAAACGGCTCTAACGATTTTGATCAAACTTACGAAAGACTAACTAGGAACTAACTAGTTCCTACTTTTTGTTCTCTATAAATGTTCCTGTAGAAATGCGTTGGACGAAGATATAGCGCCCGCATACGCAGCTGGTTACTTACAGTGGTGGCGGGAAGTTGGGTGTTGCTACGCACCAGATATTTAAGCTCACAGAGAGCGTCGTAATAATTAGTACATATGCACTGTTCTCCATAAATGCTCCTATGACAGTCTAATGAACAGAAACAACAATCTAAAGTGTGCTAAAAACCGTGAGGTTTTTAATAACATTTTCAAAATGTCCACTGCGTTTACACAACTTAATTTGATTAATCTGTCTTTGAGCGACATATATTCGTATTTTGGTCCCCTCAACTATTTATTTGACTAACTGTTGAACGGAGATATTTAGTCGAGGTACATCGAAAAATGAGATTTGCCGAACCATGAACGTTCGTTTGACTGTTGTAGATATGACGTTGAATTGACGGCGGTTGTGGAAAGTTGTGTGTTGCTACTCACTGCATACTTAAACCAGTCTTTGAAGCGTGGGTTTTTAGTACTCATATGAAACGCAACGCGAGGGCACCATAAAGTCAAATTCATAAAATCGTGAAATAAGTTGCTGGATATTTCACGGTAATCGCTCAACTTGGTGTTTCTTAAGGGTTCTAATTGCAGGATCCTTATTAATTAATTAATTTTGTTAAACTTCCGTACAGGTTGAGAGCTGCGTAAAACACGAATTAAACCTTTCTGCCTTACTAGAAATATAATTCTCCGTATGGGGACTGCCCGCGGTGGAGAATGAGTGAAAAATATCGTCGATTATCTCTTACTGGCTGTCAATTATTATGATTTAACCATAACTTTAGACGATATATCCTAAAACGTTACTCCATATGGTGCAACTGTATTTGAGTAAGGTAATAGATGTTTAGGATCAATTTTACTTTTCAAAACGTCTATCACCGACTGTTAAAGTAATGCGGACCTTAAGTCTTTTAAAATAGAATTAAATGAAATTATTCCTCTGTACTGAAAGAAATATAGAGTCGCAGTGGTTCTAAACTTAGAAACAGTCCGAGACTAACTCAAATGCGAAAGTAACCGCTCTGGAAGAACGAAATTGATAATTGTGTGCGATTATATTCTGAGTTTCTATGAACAATCCAAAGAAAGCGTTCAGGAACATTGTGCGCATTCGAAACGTATCTGTGAAACAGGAACGCATTCTTTACTTCCTTACGCATTAAGCATAATACCGTGATCGTTTGGAAAAGAGTTTACTTCAAATCTTTACGTTTTGTGGCCTAGTGAATTGTGCAAGCCTCATATCCGAGCGTTGTCTCTAGTTAACATTCTGGAGGAACGGCGGGACCAAGTGAGCAGCTTCTTGTGGTTTATTATTGAATGTGAACTATAAACCTAAATCCCCCCCTTCCATAAAAATTCGACATTTAACGTTTCAAGGAATCGAGATTATAAATCTGCAGGGCCATCAGGCCCATATTTAACACTTAACGAGGTCTAAAGAACCCGTTCTCTTGCAAAAGAATTCCATTTGGTATCTAGTTGTGCCCGTGTATTCAGCAAACCCGTGGTCGTTATGGGCAAAAATGGTTAATGAAGTTAGCCGAAGACGAAGTTTTGACAGTTTTATTGCGTTTACACCGTGTTTGGTATCCGTTCCTAGATTTTTTTACTTTCCTTGGCTCTACAAAGTAGAAAGGAAAGTTATGTTCTCGGCTGAGAAAAAAAAATTTTGAGTTTTCTTCAGATCTTTACGTTTCAGACTATTTGGGAAAATGGTCAGTGGGTCTGTGTGTCTGTGAACGATTTTTAGAGATAACCACCGTACCAAATCAGCCGACCGATCAACTTCATATCTCGCCCGCAGGTTACCATGAGACGCCAAAATAAGGGTATGGGCAAAATCCACCGAAATTTAACTATAGTTATCATAGTGATCAAAATACCAAATTTTTCCTTGTCTAAAACGGCTCTAACGATTTTGATTAAATTTTTTATATAAATAGCTCTCAATAAGACAATCATACCATGAAATTTCCATTCGTGGGAAAATGACGAGAGCAGCACAATAAATTATCAAAATTTTCGACGAAAAGCGTTTTTAGCGCAGTTTTTTCCTTATAAACTCCGCTGGAATTCTTGTAGAATGTTAAAAAAATTGGTATTGTAGCCCAACCTAATACCTAAAGGGTGAGTGTTTAAAAACGCTCATGAAATACATGGGGGTCACTCCAGAAATTCAAGAATTTCAACTACTGCCGTTTCGCTTACTACCAGTTCTAAAAGTTTTTACCCAATAACTCGGCAAAAGTAATTACTATCCTTCTTCAAAAAATTTTTGTTTACAGCCCCATTAATTCTCTGTGTACCAATTGTTCAATAATGGTCCTGGAATCAGTACGAGCAGCACAATAAATTCTGGAACTTTAAGCGCTACCGCTTCCTGCTGCTGTGAAGTGTTGTTTGACCAAGTTCAAATTAACTGAGTGGTATATGAATTGATTAAATAGAATTAGCCATGTACAAAGTGAATTGTTGTAGAGCTACGGAAAGTTGTGTGTTGCAACGCACCAGATATTTTGATGCTGAGTCAAATAGAATGGGTCTCAGATGTGCATTACTGCGTTTAAACAGTGGAATCGCAGTAAATATAGTGAGGTGGATTATAGTAGTTGAAGGAACTCACCAGTCAGAGGAGACGGACTCACCTAACAGGTACGTTAACTTTAGTTATCTTTTCTCCCCTGCCTGAGCTCATTTCGTAAACTTTAGTTTTTCCGGTGTTGTGGTAATGTTTCGTACCGTTACCTAGTATTTTCCGCTGTTGGATCGAATGAGATGGGTCCCGGAGGTGCTCTACAAACATTGTCGCTTTCTTGATTGCTGATATACACACGCTATATTCTCAATATTCGTTGACGTTGGGTTGAATAAAATAGGTTCCGATTATACTCTGCAAGCGCATAATAAACCGTTGTGCGATGATTTGCGGGTTTTTGGTTCGTTTGTACTAATTTTTAACGCGGGAAAGTAAAAAAAGCTGTAACGCTCACGAATAATCTTTCAAAATATCTTCTCCTAATTGAAACCTAATTCGTAGTCTATAAATAAATCGAAGAAACCTCGATGAGCGGAGATTCGGGCTTAAAAAGCAAAACGAGTGGTTTGAAGTTTTTGGAAAGTCAGCTCGAACGATATTTATTAAACTCACGAAGCACCAAAGAAGTCATTGCCATATCTATAGTGAACTCCGTAAGTGCGTTGAGCAGAAACGACAACCAAGTGTTGCCTGCATTTGCTTTTTACTTTCCGCTACCCGAAGGGAAAGGAAAGTATAGTAATCGGCCCAAAAAAAAATTTGGGTTTTCTTCAGATATTTACGTTTTGAGGCCTACTGAGTCTAAAAAACCTAATTTCGGCGCGTGGTCCGTGTGTGTGTCTGTAGTTCGATTTGCGGGAGAACGGCTGATCCGATTGAGCTGGTTCTTTTTTTGTTTTGTTCTTTATTTTTTGTAGACACCAAAATAAGGTTATGGACGATTTCGGCCGATGGGAAGGGGGGTGGGGGACAAAAATGTACCAAAAACTCGGGTTTTTCGCGAAAACGGCTCTAACGATTTTGATTAAACTTTCAAATTATCTTCTCCCAATCAATACCTAACTTTTCTTCTCGTTACATATCTCCATGAAAATACGGTGAACGGAGATATGGGCCCCTGAAGCAAAAATAGGTTTTTACGCTTTTTGGCAAAACGGCTTCAGCGATTTTCACCAAACTCACAGGATGTTTTCAAATAGTTAATACCTACATATTGTTCTCAATAAATGTGCCTGTGACGGTCCATTGAACAGAGATAAAAATCAAAATGTGTCGAAAATAACGTTTTTTCTAACATTTCCGTAAATTCCAGGGTAACTGTTTCACCAGATGTGATAAATCCTAATGGAGTGTCTTTTAGTCACCCATACAAACATTTCGTTCTGTATAATTATTAACGGAGATATAAGCCAAGTTAACTCAGAAAAGGAGATTTGTCTAATATTAATTTATCGGTATTCCAATTTTCTCAAAAACGGCTCTAACGATTTCGACCAAACTTACGGAGTACTCTCAGCTAACTAGTCCCTACATTTTGTTCTCTATAAATGTTCCTGTTAAAATACGATGAACGAAGATATAGCGCCCGCCTGTGTAGCTGGTGTTCGAAATTACAGGGGTGGCGGAAAGTTGTGTGTTGCTACGCACCAGATATTTCTCCCTGTAACAATTTCTTTAGCTACCCGTCGTTGAACGGAGGTATGGGCCGAGATAGTTCGGTAAACTAGATTTGCTGAACATGTAAGACCCGATTAGGATCGAACTCATAGGACTAATTGGTGGCATTATGGCATTATGTTCTTCGTATACGTTTGTGAAGATAAGCGTTGAACGAAGATGGGATGCGAAGGATCCGAGAAAAGTGCTGTGGTGGGTGCCACCTGACATTTAAAAAATTTAAATTCGAATTGAAGAGAGGAAGGGGTTTGTGGGGATGCTTTGAAATACAAAGTAATATGCAGGTACGTGCTAACTCGCGGTATTAGTTGAATGCATTGTGTCGTCACTTCCCATCAGAGTGGTTAGTCGGTGATTATCTTCATCCATTTTTTCTTTAAGCTTTTTTCCAAAAGCGGAGGTGTTCAATTTTCTTGCGTTCGCTCCCTCTTCCTTCCTCACATAATGAAGTGAAAGGGGTTCAACAAAAGCTCCATTCGAGGAAGCACGAAAAGTTTCACTCTTTTATTAAAACCTTTTAGTCCGTTGAACGGAAGTAACAACCAAAATGTGCGTTTCGGAATGTCCACAGTGGACATATTTTCTTTGAGCAACCCACGTTTTATTCTTTGAAACTATTTCTGTAACTATTCGTTGAACATAGTTGTAAGCCATGGTACATCGGAAAGTGAGATTTTACAAATACTAAAAGAAAATGAATTTTGATTATTTCATGGAGACTGTCAGCTAACTAGTATCTACGTTTTGTTCTCCATAAATGTTTGAGGCTCTCCGCACCAGGTGAAAATGAGATCAACGAACTGTAGTTCGATCCTCGACGAGGTATCCTTTCTACTCCGAACGTTGTTGAGGAGAGGGGAGTACGGCCGTGGGTACCAGCGATAAAGCTGGGGGGACACAGGGTCTCTTCTGACTATTGCATCCATACAGACCGAGTCAGAAGGGCCAAAGTAACTAGGATTTAACAAGTATGGTAAGGTCGATGGCAAGCAGATAGATACGCAAGGGAAGTGGGCTGCTGCCACGCTGATTAATGGACTTACAGTGAGGTAAACTGCTACCTGATAGGGCACAAAATCTCCGGAGCTACCTCCACAAAATGAGGAAGAAAGAGGCAGGAGGCTGAGGGTGGAACGCCAGCTATCTACAAGATCATGGAAAGCGAAGAGAGTTGGAGGGTCGTGGGTGGATTCGTTCGGACTGTCCCCTGCCCAGAAAGAATAGAAGTGTCGGTGGAAAAGTAAAATCCGGCTCCCGTAGTCTACGAGAGAAAGCCCAGGTGAAGGGTTAAGCGCTATGGCTCCTACCTGAAGTTACGCCCCAGAGGGAATGCCAAAGTGGAGTCTGTCATAGGGGGCTCAACAAATAAAAATAAATTAACGTTCGGACGTGTAACCGGCTCCAACATATGAAAAGCATCTCACAGTGTTCAGCGATATTGATACTCATTCTATAGTTATTATTCTTCATGTGAGCTCAAAGCCCCGAATCCGAAACAACAAATTTCTCCACCGTCGTTCTCATGGGCAAAGAAAAAATCGAGCTGGATGAGCTCAGAAATAATAAGAACAGCCCGCAGAAGAATCTCACCGACATTTCGGGTGGATGCGGACCGTTGTGAGGTTTCAGCGAGGACCTCCTATGTGGTTTCCTCGTCGAATATTTGCCTCGGGGTCACGGATATTGTGAAAGCTTCTTCGAGCAATTCAAAATCTAAGTCAACGAGTGTCGTGTAGTATGCTTTCTTCGCCGATAATTATCGGCCTCATGTCACTTCTGTGCTTTAGACTGAAGAAACAAGGATGCAGGAAAAAACTGGGGGAAGGAGATGTTAACAAATTCCTACAAGAAGGGCGTTTTGGGGTACACAAAATTTATTGAAGTCTCGCGTGATTATATTGGAAAGTAATTCATATCGCGCGATTTATTCGCACAATTCAATGAATCCGGGGTTTTAAAAAGTAAAATGGTAATTTTTCTTTTTAAATCGGAACTTTCGTAAACTAGCGTAGAATAGAATTTAACGCGAAGAGATGTGACATTATTTACCCGTTTTGAGTTACGACCATTTTGACTGTTTTGAGAAGTGGAAGTTTCATTCATTCCTCTGGAAGGTAATAGAAGTTAAGTTAAAAACTCAAATGGTTCGGTGACCTCAAATTGCTCAACTTCTTTCCACTTTTGCGACGAAATGTCGTTTATTGGTTACCTGATTAAATGTAACGAGGTTCCGCGGGAAGGAAATGCAATTTGCATCTCATAAATGTATTCAGCCGCTATGAAACAACTCCTAGCAATACGTTTTGTTTGGCCATCGATTCCCCGCCATTTTCTTTCTTTACGAAGTTTCAGTTTCAGCGTCACGAATTTCGTTCGATAGCGCTCTAGTCCATTCATCATTTGTCATTTCTGAAACTTTTGAAACCTCGCCGCAACACGTCACTTCAACTCAAGCCAGAGTTTTATTGATGACCATTAATGGCGTTTCGAAGCTCGTACAGTTTTTGTTCCTCACGTTCGTGATAAAACGCGGTAGGTTGATTGAAGTTGAGAGCTGAGAATCCGTACGATGACGTTAGTAACGAGAGAAGTGTTCAGCTGAATTAGGTGTACCTGAGTATTTTACTAGAGGAGACGGTCTTATGTCTAACGCTAATGTTTGATAACCTCGCGTTTTTATTCTCTAGCTCTGTGTAGTAGGAATGAAAGTTACGTAATACGGAAAGGAATTTTGAGTTCTCTTTAGATCTTTACATTTCAAGGGCTTCTGAGTCTAAAAACATCAATTAGAGAAATATTCTCTGCGCACGGAGAGTCAAGGAGTGTACCACCCAGATCATTGCTTGTATGTGCTCCACTGACCTCATCCCCCTCTCGCAGAATTTGCAACTCTGTACTTTGGACTTACTAATCCAAACCGTGAACAGGCGCATACCACCCGTGTACTTTCTCTTTCAAGACTGAAGACCCCCCCCCAAACCATCGCTGCCTGGAGAGTCTGATGGCAACCCCGGCAATAGGCAACTCTGCACTTCTCGTGGCTCTTGGTGGTCCCCGCGAAGGCTTCAGGTTTCACCGGGACCAGCGCAGATTAGAGATGAAACCATCTAGTTCACTCGTTCGTTCTTTTTGAATAATACACCTATGTTTTTGAACGGTAAAATTTTTTTACAACCCCTTCTCAAAATTTCATGCATCGGGATTCCAAATGTGCAATGTCCGTCCGCCGTCCGGGCCCGTTTTGTGCCGTTTGGTATCTAGTTGTGCCCGCCTGCTCGGGAATTCGATCGAACGAAGCCCACGATGTTATGGGCAACCATTTTGGCAGTTTATCGCAATTACGTCGTGTTTGATATTGTTTCCTAGGTGTTATTAGATGCTGGGTGGAATGAAACTCAGAGGTGTACGACAGCGTCCAGATCGAAAACAGTGAAATCACAGTAAATATTGGGAGCCTAAGTCTGTTAATTAAAAGAACCCGTGAGACGATACAGCGAAAGTTTCCGTTTCCTGCCGGCTTGCTCTCATTTCCTGAGCTGTCCTCCGTCTCTCTCCAACTATCTGTCAGCTCGAATCGTCAAGTCGCGTCAATTACTTACAGGCGCCTAGAATATGTCAATTTCCATTGGTTTTGGAGGTGTCAAACTACGTCGAGTTGTGCTGGAGTAATAATTTGCAGCGTTTTCGATCTTGATATTCCGCGATCATGACTCTACGAGTCATCTAGTTCTTTAGGTCATATGATGCGGTTCCTTTCACTCCAACAGGACTAGAAATGTCGTGTAACGCGGACATCTTACTTAAAGTAGCATACAAACGGGAAACGGGAGTGATACGTTTAGTTTGATCGGCGACATGTGTTGTGAAAAATGTTAAGATTAGTCGAGCCAGAAACCAGAAGTAAACTTATCAGTTAACTATGTCCGAAATTCAGAAGCAAACTGAAATTGTAGCCGTGTCAGTAATTAAAGATAATTAAACGCGCAGTAATGATTGACAACGAAGACTATTTTGAATTAAACGAATTCAACTTTGAATGGTGGCTGCTAGTAAAATATTGAGGTATCTTCAGTGTATCAGTATTCGCCCATCAATAAACTGGTTTCAGTTTTCATTTGATACTGTTTTGATGTATGGGAAGAAATATACAAGATTAATTCATACGATTTTATAAATGTTACGAAACCCCCGTTTTCTAATGAACGTTGAGCCAATTTCTCCCAAATAAACTGTGAAAGAGTAAAAACCCTGCAAATTATTACGCAACGGTTTATTATTGCTCTACCTAATATTACTGCTCCGAGACCCATCCCATTCGATTCAGCATCGAAAAATACTAGTAAACCATACGAAACATGACCTGGCTACTATGGAACTACGAAAACTAAATATCCCCCCGGCTATAAACGACTGTAGGCAATTGGCACGACGTTGCGAGTCGAGCAGGGGTGGGTGGTTTGGACGAGACGGGAGGGAGGACTAACGACGAAACGTTTCTTCCGCTGTAGTTCCCGCGAGTTCATTCAATTATTTGACTCTAATAATTACTGTAATTTCACTATGCGCAGCTGTCCACGTCTGAAACTCAATCCATTCGACCCAGGATGTAAAAATATCTTTGAAAACGATACGAAACACGGCGTATCTGCGAATTATACAGCGTTTTGTTAATTTTTTTACCATTTTTTGTCCATAACAACCATGGGCTGCATCCGATCAGATTGCCGAGATGGCCGGCACAACTAGATACCAAATGGGATTTTCGTGCGAAAGAACGGATTTTTTTAGACCACGTTAAAGGCACAAAACGGCCCGGACGACGGACGGACATTGCAGATTTGGAATCCTCATGTCTTGAAACGTAAAGTATCAAATTTTGAGAAGGGGTTGTAAAAAATTTTTCCTGACCGAAAAGATAGGGTTATTATTCAGAATGAATAATAAACCAAAATCACATTGGATTAGCATGTAGAGTGATATAAATCGCTGGACGCACGTAGAGACAAAGAATGTTGAGTGATGCTTCACATTAGACATTTTAAACTTGTTTAGCGCGTTTTGGATCCTTTCGTTCACGCAAAAAGCCGCTAAAAAGTTGTAACTTGTCATACTTAAAACCTCACGAAACTTCTAAGCATCACTCAACTTGTGAACTCACGAGCTAAGTTAACGATAATATAAATTAAATAGTTTCGGCGAACTATACTCCAGCTTCTCAAACTTATCGCAACGAACGCATAATGAGAACTTAGTGACGCGGGAAGTTAAGCAAGATAAGGGCTCATTTAAGGAGTTTAGTGGAAAGTCAAGGGAAGACAAGAGATTCAGCGAAGCAATCGTGAATAAGAAAGTAGGCCCCCTATTATATGAGGTGGTAGTTTTGATACTGCGAATTGAAGGCTGCGCGTTAACCGCACGATAGGAGTTCTGTCTGAAGTTGCTCAAAGGGAAGACGATTCACATTAACTTCAGTTGGTTGTCAATAACTAACCAGTTGCTTCTCCCTGGTGTTTTGAAGGTGAAGCATTCGGGAAAATTTGCTTCTACCGTCGTCGTTCACGTCAAAGCGGATAACGTCCGTCAAGTCCATCGAGCATTCGGCACGAGTACAACACGAATGCAAATAACGTAATAAATTACAAGTTCAAGCGTCGAACTAGTTTTTGTTAGTTTACTGAGTTCTGTCAGCCTTTTTTACTTTCCTTGGCTCTACGAAGTAGAAAGGAAAGTTATGTAATCGGCTGAAAAAAAAATTTGAGTTTTCTTCAGACCTTTACGTTTCAGACCCTCCTGAGTCCGAAAAACACTATTTGGGGAAATGGTCTGTGTGTGTGTGTGTGTGTCACTAATGTGTGTCTGTGAACAATTTTTAGAGAAAACCACCTTATCAAATCAGCTCAAACGTCATATCTAGCCCGCTGGTTACAATGGGACGCCAAAATAGGGGTATGAGCAAAATCCACTGAAATTTAACTATAGTTATCATAGTGATCAAAACACCAAATATTTTTTTTCTCAAAAACTGCTCCAACGATTTTGATTAAATTTTTTATATTGATAGCTACCAATAAAGCAACTATACCATGAAATTCCCATCTATGGGAAAATGACGAGAGCAGCACAATAAATTACCAAAACTTTCGACGTAATCGATTTTAGAGTGGTTTTTAGAGAAAAGGACCGAGCCAAATCACCACAAATTTGATCTCCAGCCTACAGGTTACTATGGGACGCAAAAATAAGGGTATGAACAAAATCCACCGAAAGTTAACTATAGTTAGCATAGTGATTAAAACACCAAATTTTGTTTCTCCAAAACGGCTCTAACGATTTTGATTAAATTTTTTAGGTTGATATCTTTTGATAAGGCAATTATACCATAAAATTCCCATTCGTAGGAAAATGACGGGAGCAGCACAATAAATTATCAAAATGTTTGACGAAAAGCGTTTTTAGCGCGGGTTTTTTCTTATTAACTCCGCCGGAATGTTGGTAGAATGTTAAAGAAAATTGGTATTGTAGTCCAATTCAATACCCAGAGGGTGAGGTGTTTAAAACCGCTCATGAGATACATGGGGATCACTCCAGAAATTCATGAATTTCAACTGCCGCTGTTTCGGTTACTACCAGTTCTAACAGTTGTTACCCAATAACTCTGCAAAAATGATTACTATCCTTCTTCAAAAAATTCGTGTTTACAGGCTCATTAATTATCTGTGTACCGATTCGTCAAGAATGGTCCGGGAATGAGTACGAGCAGCACAATAAATTCCAGAACATTAGGCGCTACCGCTTCCTGCTGCTGTGAAGTGTTGTTTGACCAAGTTCAAATTAACTAAATAGAATAGAATAGATAAATGAATCGATTAAATAGAATTAGCCATTTACAAAGTGAATTGACGTAGAGCTAAGGAAAGTTGTGTGTTGTAACGCACCAGATATTTCGTGTTAGATTTATCCAGTCCTTTGTGAAAAGTACGATTACACGGGAATTCGAAACAAAGCTTCACACTTGTTTATTTTCGATGAACGAATACAATTGATTTAAAGAGCTGGCATATTTTATTATTGACGGTTGAAAGCAGTTTTCACTTCCGAAGATATCCGTTTAACTGATGGACTTTGTCAGCCTCGAAATAAGGGGAATAAAAAAGCTTTGTCTCTCTCCTGTTGCACTTTTTCCAACCAAAACCGCTTACTCCATATTCTGTAAAGAGCCTTTGAACTTCTTCGTGTGAGCGTGCCTGTAATTAAATTAGCGAGGGGATAGATAAACTAATCGAACTGGTTCTCTCTTCGTTTTGTCAGTCCCTTTTACGAGATGGAAAAATAAGCATATTGAAGGTTACGACCTATGTGTAAGGATGCGAAGTGTTTCTAAAACGGTGGTATTTCTCATTTCCCTCACAACTCCGCCAACAACTCCGCTCTTCCCTCCCACCAATCAATCCTTTGGTATTTTTTTTCTCCTAATATCGCTGTAAAAACGTAGCGAACGGATTTTTATTACATTTTTTGTGGGGACAGATCCAAATAACATAACGGTAATATACAATGTTCGGGTTAGAGAATATGACGAGAGCAGCGCACTAAATTTTCGAACCAATGAAAATATATTTCAGTGTAGTATTTTATTTATTATAAATGTTGTTAGTGTGGTAGTATCGTGATAAAAAATATCTGGCGCAACGCACAACTTTCCGCAATCCCCGTAAATTCGACGACATCATATATCATCGTTCAACGCATGGAGAACAATGGGCTAGTTGGTTGAGAGTATCTCGCAAGTTTGATCGAAATCGTCAGAGCCGTTTTTGAGAAATGAACGGATAAATTAACATTCGACAAATCTCGTTTTCCTAGCTATAGTGGCTTATGTCTTCGTTCAACAGATTGATGCAGAAATAATCGTGGAGAACAAAATGTGGATGTAGGTTGCTAGAAGACACTCAATAAGATTGATCAAATTCAGCGAAGCAGTTACTCGGGAAATTACAATAATGTTCCAAAAAAAAAAATTCCGAGACATTTTCATTTTAATCTCTGTTCAATGGGTCGTCAGAGGAACATTTACTCAATGAAGCCGGTTTGACAAAAAGCGTAAAAAACCTATTTTTGCTTCATAGGTTATAATTTGAAAGTTTAATCAAAATCGTTTTTTTTCCCCCGAGGGCATAAGGGACAGAGACCCTTTGTCACTGCGGTCACACACGGACTTATTGTGACTGTTGGTGCACGAGAGGGAGCTGAGGATCACAATAAAACTGAAACTCGGTGAGCGTGAGGAGGACTGTATTATACGTGCTTGCAGAATTGAGTAGAATTAGAATTGAGGTGAGATGGAGTACAAATGGGCGACACAAGGGCAGTACTCGGAACGCATGAACTGGCGCGGGCACAGTATGAGACAGTAAGAAGTTACTGGGGTGGTATTTGGAAGCAGAATGATTTTGGAAGAGCTCTGTCGTCGATAGGAAAATGAAATTGGGAGAAAGAAATAAAGAAAGGGGAAAACCTAAGAAACGGGGCTGGAGGACCCGCAGGCGAGGGGCAGGTATTGAAATAGTTGGAGACAATTAGGCAGTCGGAGATAATGACGCGGGGAAGTCCGAGGTCAAAGACTCTAACCACTTCGACGCTTTGCTTCGAACAGTGACACTATCCCTTTCTTAATGGAATACGCCGTACATAACCGCCCCCTTAGGAAGCCGAGTATGTCCTTCGCCTTGCCGCAGACTCAGCTACGACTTTGGGTTCAATGGGCCCCAGAGAAAAAGATTCAAAGCGTTTGGCCAGGTGTTGGGGAATGGGAATTCCACGCTCCCCTCTCGCTTTAGATAGAGTTGGTAATATCGGAGTGGACTGTAATAAACGAAAACTGAAATTAAAATGTTCTTATATAGCAAAAGAAAATGAATAAACACGTAGGGATCGATAATCGCAATAGAACACGGAGCGTATGATATAACGGCGAAAAGCGCTGGAGCAGACTGGGAGTCGTAGGCGGTGCAGCGATGAGCCGAGGAGAACCTCGGAGAAACTCGGACGTGTAGCCGCGCGTCGTCAATTGCCGATAGGCCGGAGTGTGAGCGTTGGATCTCCATCTTCCGCTGCAGGCGTTCGCGCGATTGGCGCCAACACCAGGGAATGTGCTCAGCCATCTCGTCCTCCTCACCGCACAATCTGCACTCCACTCTGAGATGCCTATCTTATTGAGGTGATACCTAAGTGTGAAGTGTCCAGTGAGGAAGATAATCAGAACTCTCAGATACTGCCTGGAGAGTGTCAGCATTGCCTTCGTCCTTAGACAAGAAGGCGTAATGAGCCTTTTCGCCTGTGTTAGTCGTGGCTGGCCATGTCAATGGCCGCTACTTTCCTGTGTCCCCCAAACGATTCAGATGACTTTTCATCTTTCGGGTTCAGGCCTGATGGGTAGGGTTTCTGTACCCCTTTTTGCAAGGAAGTCAGCCTTTTCGTCGCCCTCATTCGTAGATCCACTTAGGCAGATCTTTATGGCTAGGATTTCCACTTGAAATATCGTGGTGTACTCTCCCAGCGGCTTAGCAAGACTGCAATTGGGCCCTATAATGCCCAGTCCAGCTCTGTCCCCCCCCCCCCATTACAGCACTGTCAGCATACCACTGCGGAGCGCCCACCTCAATCTGGAACAACCCACTCTCCTATCGTTCCCATGAGTGGACGCTAACACTTAATGGCAGCTGAAAGTTCTTCCGCTCTGGCATGACGTCAGTAGCAACGGCTACTGCCTCTTCTAGCTCGAACCGTCTAGTCGTTACTTGGAGACGAGGCTTAGTCCTGGTGGAAACATTTACTGTCTGCAAAATGCCTTACCGCATCTCACACGGGAGTTCCATGTGAGTTGCTTGTCTAGTATCATGCCGAGTATTTCACCTCTGCCATCAACTGGAGTCTCGATCCATGCACAGTGGGCGGTACAATTCCTAGGTTTCTTCGTTGGTTAACGAAACCGTGGTGGTCTGACCGGATTAATAAAAATCGTTACGGCCGTTTTGAGAGAAAACTCTAATTTTTGGTACTCTTTCGTTCCTCACCCCCCTTTCCCATCGACTGAAATCGCCCATAAGCCATTTTGGCGTCTACAAAAAATAAGAAACAGAACAAAAATAGAACCAGCTCAACCGGCCCAGCAGTTTTCCTGCAAATCAAACTACAGACACACACGGACAAGCGCCGAAATTAGGGTTTTAGGTTTAGTATCTAGATAGTAGATCTGAAGAAACCCGAGGCCGGCTCCTGCAGCATCCACCGAACTCAGGCCTGTGGAGGTACGGAAAATATTTGGTCGTTAGCCAGACTCCTGGTAGTGAGCTGTTGTCTGTGTGTGACTGCCCAGAGATGACCACCTGAGGAATCCCGTACCATCTGGGAGGAGTTCTCAATCTGGTTTCCCACCTGATCTAACTATTTACTTGGGTAGCAAGTTTCAAAAGGACAGATCAACTGTGGCCGTGTTCGTTGAAGCCCCTACCTCTCACCTATATCCCCTCTAAATACTTGACGTGTTTTTCAAGGAGGAGCCTGTGGCAGCCAAAACGTATTGAGGGTGAGGATTGGTTGTTCACTTTTCCTACCAAGAGGATTAGCAGAGTTTTTTCCTCAGCCACCTGCTTCTTGACATGCTCGTTTTTCTTCGATTTGGCGGACCGACTCTGCAAAGATCAGCACAGTCGAGGCCACATAGGCGTTCGGCTAGCAGTAGGTGTCCATGAGCCTCCTGAGAAGACCTTCGAAGAAGGCGTTATTGAGAGATGGTCCGAGAACCGAGCCCTGTGGGCACCCCTTCTCACTCTTTCTCTGAACACAGACATGCCTCCATTCGATCGTAGTAGTTCTTTCTGTCAGGTAGCGCCGAAATTAGGTTTTTTAGATTCAGTAGGCCTCCAAACGTAAAGATCTGAAGAACACTTTTTTCATTGACACGACTGCAATGCTTTCCTTTTCCTTTGGGTAGCGGAAAGTAATAAATTGGGACACCAGCTACTTTTAATCGCTTTTTTCACAAGAACTGATCAAAGTCACAGATTGTCTAGAAGATGTCATTACCTACTTGTTGTGCCACGTAAATATTTCTGGCTCTTCTCCTCTCGAAATCCTGCCATTGCACGTAAGTATCGGTCGAAACACGTCAAAAAATGATACTCTCCAAAGGTTTTCGACTTTTTCTCGAACTTTCTCATTTCGCCTTCAATATATTTAATTGAACCTACGAGCACCGTCGACTAACTAGTACTGACATTTCGAGTCACATTAGTGATTTAGCTCTTTTTTATTGGTTGCACTTGATATTTATTTATAAATGTGTTCCGAGGAACTGCCAAAATTTGCGAATTTAGATTTTATAGTAATTGCCCGATTGATGTAACGGGTAGGCGCTTTGGTTGGCCAATATTGTCACGTGGAAAGACCACAGTGGAAATTAACAATAAACGAAATAATTTCTTTACCGAATACCGAACTCAATTAGCGTGGGAAAAGAAAGGAAATTAGTTGATTTCGGTACATCGTTCTTGTATTCGGAATCGAAGTAAATCGAGTTCATCAGAGCTTTTTTAATGGTAAAATATTGGCGAGTTTTACATTTCTGCTGGTAGCAAATTAATAATGAAAGAATGGGGACGATTAATAGCGAAAATTCACTCAAGTGGAGTTTTATTTGTCATTTCCTCTACGTCGATTCGACAGTTCACAATATTCCATTCAAGGCGAAGAGGGAAACTGGAATCTCTGAGGCTGTTGAAAAATAATGCTAATTGGAGCCTACTGCGTTAACTTTGAAATGTTAAAATAACGCGAGATTGTAATCCTTAGGCTCACCTAGCGTGCAAGTCCGCTACGATGGCATCACTAAAATATTGAAATCATACACATTGAACGGTGTAACTAAATTGGATTGTCGCAAGCGACTTCATGAATTGAACATGCGGCAGCCAATTACTACGAATCATGACTCAGATGCAAGTGGGTGGACGCCATCCACTTCGCTTTATACCGTCCGTAGCGAGAATGCGCTCGACAGAGTTATTCGTTAATGTCCGTAATTTCTCAAGTACAAGGTTTATTCGACGGTAGAAAAGTTTAAGGAGTTTAAACCATGTAGTCTTCATTGCTGAAACCCTTAACATATTCCTTATGCACACGTCCATAATTCCATGGGAAACATCTTTTTTACCAGCGGGGAGGTTCGGATTTAATCTTAATTTCAGCGAATATTTACGGAAGCTGGTCTGTGTAGCAAAACCATTCTACCCGAAGTAGCAGAATATCAGCTAAAATACGCTGAAGGGAATTGCGAATGTTATAATATATTTAGGCAGCATTAGTTGTACAGTAGCTTTGGGTCTGGAGTATTCCATTATCATTCGTCGTCGACGCTCCGATTTCACAAAGTAGTTTGCTGCGAACATTTTCTAAGTAACGGGGCTGATCAAACGAAACCGTCACACCCGTTGCCCTTCTCCACACGACGACGACGACGACTTTGAGTGGTTTCAATTTCGTTTAAAAAACGATACAGACAACTGTTGTGGCTTCTAGAAACGTACCAGTAGAGTAGACGCGAAGGGGATTTTAACAGCAGTGCAGACGGTTCTACAACGGTTTATTATTCTAATGTACAGCATGACTGCACAGCTTGACGCAGTCTCACACCTTCTTCTGCATTTAATCCATTCTTTCGCCTAAAAATTCAATTTCGGATGTAGTTATGCAGCCCATGCGACAAGCCAATCGCGGGACAATACAGCGAAAGTTATAGTTTCTTCTCAGCCTGTTCTCATTTCTCTCACTGCCTCGCGACCAGTTAGTTAGACTCGTCACGTCGTGCCAATTACCCAGCATCGCCAAGAAAAAGGCCATTTTCGTTGTAGTAGTCATGTTTCGTACCGTTTACTAGCATTTTTTGGTGCTGAATCGAATGGGATGGGTCTCGAAGGTGCTCTACTAACATTGTTGGTTCGGTATGAGTTGTCGTTTCCCTGATTGCTGATGTTGCCATGTTATATTATTATTCGACGTATTGAATGGGATAGGTCACAATCGTGATGTGATAGAGAATAATAAACCGTTGTGTAATGGCTTTCAGCGGTTTTTGAAATTGTGCCGCTCATTGCAACGTGACGCCAACAATCACCCTTTCACAGTGTTTAGTCTTATCGTTTGACAAGTTAGAATAAACATTCGTTACGACGGCATTTCTCCTGAAGGCACGCGTGAAGCGAAAAGAGAATGAAGCAGGCGAGAAATGAGCAGGGGTATCTCTTATTACTTCGACTGTGAAATGAAAACTAATACATTTCCAGACCCATTAGGACCACAATGGTTGGTCGCCTAGTAAACAAATGTACTCTCACTTTTTGGATAAAAGCTGATAATAACTGTAATCGTTAAACTTTTTATCGACCTTGTGTGCTCGGAAACCCAAATATTTCTACACAAACAATACGCTTCCCTTGACCGTTGACCCGCGTTGTTAAACGAAACGCACCTTCTTTCAAATCTGTATTGAGGCGCTCGAAAAAAAGGTCTGCGTGATGAAAGTCGCTTAGTTGAAAGGCGTTGGGGGTAAGTACCACGCGTTGGTCCCATTAGCATCCTGGACTCGGGTCTCTTCGTGCCTCGATTGCATTATTCAAGGCAGAAGCAGCCGGAGGGTAAGTTACCTGCGGCATTGGAGCGTGAATACCCGTCCGCGTTAGTAGCAGCATATTTCCAGCCTAGTTGCATTTAATTTTGTTTCGAAGTTGCTGTTGCTGAAAACTTCGTCAAATCGTCTCTTCGCATATTTCCAGCCTACTTGCATTTAATTTTGTTTCGAAGATTAAGAACTTCATGAAATCGCCTCTTTGCAAATAATTAATTTTGTACGAGACGACGAAATAATTAATTAGGTTAAAGAAATATCGCCAAGTACGGCGAAAACTAGTATGAATTATTTATATGCCGCTTTAGCGTTTTGGCTTATGAGGTGTTCGGAGACCAGAACACTTGACGGGCGGTTTAGGTATTTTTGGTGTTGGACGTTGCAATGAGCAAGCTCAAAACGTGAGAGACCGTTGCTACCCCTAACGCGTTCACGTTTCTTTCTGGGGTCTTAATTTTCTTAGCTCTATCTAGTACGAAAGGAAGTTGTCTAATCGGCTGAGCATTGGAGGGGGGGGGGTTCCATATTCACGTTTTAGCGGCTACTGATCTATTAATACGATTGAGAGATAGCCATTTGTCCGAATCAACTCTTCTCTACAGATCATCATGCCGAAATGAGGGCATGAACAAATCGGTTGAAAACTAACTACAGTAGTAATCAATACAAAAAAATGTCGTCGTCCCAAAACTGCTCCAAACATTTTGATTAAATTTCTGGTTAAGCTTGAACAGTTTCAAAAACACAGAAATACCGTAAAACTTTCATTTGTGGGAAAATTACGAGAGAAGCACAATACAATAGCGAACATTCCGAAGAAAATAGGCTTTAGCGCTGTATTTTCCTCATAAATCTTTGGAGATGGTATTCCAATAAATTACCGGCACGATGAAAGTTTAATAGCGCTCATAAAATAACTAGAAGCAACCCAAGACGCTCCGGAATCCCATCCGTCACCTTTTCACCAACTACCATTTCTCTCAGTTTTCACCCAATACTTCTAGAACAGAAATTATGATTGTTTAAAAAAATGTCCATAAATTTACTGAGCACTGATTGCTCATTAGCAACCGTGGCATAAGTCGTAGCACCTCAATAAATTCAGGAACTGTAAGCGCTACTTCTTTCTACGTAAAACGTGAAGTTCTGTTTTACCAAGTTCAACTGAACTGAATGAAAAATGGTATGGATGGTGTTTTTCGTGTAATTCTAGAATAATGAGCACAACCTTTCACAAAAATATCTGGTGCGTAGCAACACACTCCTTTCCGCCACCCCCGTAATTTCGAACACCAGCTACACATGCGGGCGCTATATCTTCGTTCAACGCATTTTTACAGGAACATTTATGGAGAACAAAATGTAGGGACTAGTTAGTTGAGAGTACTCCGTAAGTTTGATTGAAATCGTTAGAGCCGTTTTTGAGAAAATTGGAAAACCAATAAACTAATATTCGAAAAATCTCCTTTTCTGAGTTAACTTGGCTTATATCTCCGTTCAACATATATATACAGAAATAATTACGAAGAACTAAATGTGGGTATGGGTGACTAAAAGACACTCCATTAGGATTTATCACATCTGGTGAAAAATTTACCCAGGAATTTACGGCAATGTTAGAAAAAACGTTCTTTTCGACACATTTTGATTTTTATCTCTGTTCAATGGACCGTCACGGGAACATTTATTGAAAAGAATATATAGGTATTAACTATTTGAAAACACCCTGTGAGTTTGGTGAAAATCGCTGAAGCCGTTTTTCCAAAAAGCGTAAAAAACCTATTTTTGCTTCAGGGGCCCATATCTCCGTTCACCGTATTTTCATGGAGATATGTATAGAGAAGAAAAGTTAGGTATTGATTAGGAGAAGATAATTTGAAAGTTTAATCAAAATCGTTAGAGCCGTTTTCGAGAAAAATGCGAAAAACCCGAGTTTTTGGTACATTTTCGTCCCCCCCCCTCCCCCTCCCCCCTTCCCATCGGCCGAAATCGTCCATAACCTTATTTGGTGTCTACAAAAAATAACGAACAAAACAAAAAAGAACCAGCTCAATCGGATCAGCCGTTCTCCCGCAAATCGAACTACAGACACACACACACAGACATACACACACACGGACCACGCGCCGAAATTAGGTTTTTTAGACTCAGTAGGCCTCAAAACGTAAAGATCTGAAGAAAACCCAAATTTTTTTTTTTGGGCCGATTACTATACTTTCCTTCCCTTCGGGTAGCGGAAAGTAAAAATCATGTTGACAGTGCCAATAATTTCTTGCGCAATGGTTAGTCAGTAAGGATCGTGACCTAACTTGGAGCGACATAACAAATTACAGAATTTTAAGCACTGTTTCTACGCGGAATGAATTAAATTGAGGGGCTGTTTGTACTAGGGTAGATTTGAATGAATCTCGGAGACGGGTTTTAGATAAGCACGAACTTACAATTGAAGAGTTGGTTAATCTCAAGATTTGGAGTCTTAGATGTACACGGAGAGGTGACTTACACAGGATATGAGTTGAGTATATAAGCGCAAATAAGTAAGGTAGGAAACTGGTTGTACTCGGGAAGGAAGGAGAAATCCGAATTAGAAGTCGATGAGAGGTGAAACAAGTGTTTGTTGGGTGAATTGGAGACGACCGTATCGGGAAAGGTGTTAGAAGGTGAGTGTGTTGGGAGAGGACCGACTTCGGGGATACTTCGTAGCAAAATGATTTTGGGAGGAGGTATCTGTTGTGGAGAGGAATCTGAAAAATGAGAGGGAAAACAAAGAAAGGAAAAACGTACTTCAGGGAAGTCTGGTAGCCTAGAAATATCTGCAATCGCTGGCTGCGGTGGAATTTCCACTGATATGAGGGGGTATCAGAAGGAGACAATGACTGGGGAAGTACGAGGTCAAAAGACTGATTCGACTGATTGGACTGATTCGGCTCTTGCGTCGAACAGGGGCTTTTGACAATTCCTCCATACGCAGCATTGAAATGGCGTTGAACGGATTTAATGTCAATGGGAATGCATAGCTGTGTTGAACACCACAGAGATTCAAACTTCGCTAGGAAAATGCTCACTGAGGAGAGGACTGGTGAGGGCAGCCTCTTAGGGAGGGGTCCTACCTCCGCTTCTATGGAACCTAGTGTTGAACTCCTTTCTTAAGATACTGAATGGGGCTGGGCTTTACCTCACAGATACGCTGATGATGTGGCTGTACTCATTCGGGACAGCTGCTCTTGTCTAATGGGAGCAGCTCTGCAGATGGCGAGCTCGCGGTGGGCGGAGAGGGGACTGTGCATCAACCCTGCAAAAACAGAGTCGAGCTGGTTAAGTATCTGGTTGTGATTCTGGATAATAATCTAACCTGGAAAGAACACATCAGATATATGACTAAGAAGGCAACAACAGCCCTGCGGACGTGTCAAAGAATGTGCGGGAGGAAACGGGCCATCAAGTCCAGAATGGCCTGTTGGTTTTATGAGACCAATCATCACATATGGATCGATCGGGTTGCCATTGGAGAGAACTGTAGCAGAATGGCCAAAGTACACATGCTGGGATGCTTACTGACGAGGGGGAAATAAAAACCACACCCACCAGTACCGTGGAGAACATGTTCGACCTTCATCCCCTTGATATCAAGGCAGGGGCTATGAAGGTGGCGTACAGACTCACCAGGCTAAGAATAGGTAAGATACCACAGGCGGTTGATGGCTATATTCAGGAACTCGGCATGATCACTTACATCATGGTGCCAATGTATGAGTTGGACAAGAAATACAAGGTACAACCAGAAGGAAGCCTATGGAACAGCGAAAGTCGTCGGTTTCGGCCTCCTGATGGTATCGACATCTACACGGATGGCTCGAAAACTCCGGAGGGCACAGGCTCTGAAGTGGTGGGACGTAGATTTTCGTGGGTCCCACTCCAACGGTTTTTCAAGCAGAGATTTATACTATCATTGCCGGAGGCTATCATAATGCGTGAAAAAGGCTACAACAATAAAACAGTCAACATAATGATTGATAGTCGAGTGTCGTGTAAGGCGCTGAAGAACTACTGTACAACGTCAAAACTGGTGCAGGAGGGCAGGATACTAATCGCTAATAACGATTGGCATTAGTTTGCCGGAAGAGAATGATCAGAAATGTTTGTTTTCGATCCACTTGGAAAGTAAAACTTGAATATTAAGGCATTGCCCGCCTCGGTGTTGTTTGATTTGTAATAGAAAATTGCGCACCACCTGACCTAACCTAACAGCTCTTATGGTCGTCAGGTCTAAGCTATTCCAACTTGGGTAAAAATAACTTATCCCAATTGCTTGATTAGCAAAGTGCGAAGAATGTTCGATCAGATCATATCACGTTTTGTGGCATTCCATTTCGAGATAACATCACAACTAAGCAAAACATGCACAGATCAACACAAACGTGCCGTAATCAGGACTTAAGGATCAAACCGTAATCAGGAAGTGTAAATATTTGGTTTATCTCCCCTTTTTTTGGGGTAAAAAAAGATAAATATCCCCATTTTCATATTTTGATAGATCTGGTGCATGTTTGCTTAGTTGTGATCTTATCTCGAAATGGAATGCCACAAAACGTGATGTGCTCGTTAGACTCGGGCTACATAAATCAGCCATTCGAGAGGAAAGTAACTATTTCATGGTAAAAGTAGTTCGAAGACACACGAGGCCAATTCAAAATCAAACCAACTTCAAATAACGTTCTGCTTCAAACTTCCAACAATAAATCATTTGAACTCACAATATTTCGTTTTACCTTCTTGAGGGAAGTCTTTCTTCTTCGCCTTTCAATTGCAATGAAGTGTGGGAGGAGAGACTATCTGGAAAAGTGAATCGTTCGCGCCCTCTAAGACAACTCGAAGATAACGAAGTCGTGGAACAGCGAGACAAAGTTGGAATTTTCCCATGAATAACTCTTTCTTTCCTTCTTATCCTTTCGCTTCGGAATATTTGTGAGGCAAAGTGTTGAACTACCGCGAAGGAAACCGAATCTTTGACTTCCAAGTCCCCAATTTGTCATACGCTTTTGGTTTCATTGTTAGAGTGTCAGTTCGTGTTAAGAAATAGAGACGATGTCAACGTCGATGCGCGGGTGAAGACGTAATCGTCTCTCAACGTGGCGTTATCGTCCCACTCCGTGTTCTTCTCGATTCTGACTCAATTTATCCAACTCAATGTGTTTTCTTCCACAAAAAAAAATATACCAATGCCACATCTGCTGTGTCTATAAAATTTAAAAAAATTAATTTACGAAAATATTCTTTAAAACGTACTAACAGACCCGTGAGTACTTCGACAGCCTGTATCAACATTTTGTTCCCAACAACTATTCCTGTAACCATACGCTGAACGGATATACGGGTATAAGTCGACAAATACCAAAAATATGATTCTCTCTAACACTGTAAGTTCGTTTTGCAAGTTTTCTCAAAACACTTCTTCCAGATATTTATTCAAATCAAGGGATTTACTGGGAGGGGACAAAAGTTGTTAAATGTTACACTCCACCTAAGAAGAGGTCAATCAATTTTTGGATTGAAGGTTCTGAAATAACGGTAAAGAACATGCTGATTGTGAGGTTTGTTTAGTCTGCTCCCTGCAACCGTAAAACTGATGGCAAACTCCAAAGCAAATCACCGCTTCAGTCCCAATATAAACAACGACGTAGCTTTTTCTCTCCGTGTTTGCCATTCAACAGCGAGGATAGACGGGAGTTTCAGACGGGTCAGCTTCGACGGGCGGCTTTTCCTGCAAACAGGATCTCTTTCGTCCGCGAACGAGGGAGTTTTCGAATTTGTTTTTACTTTCCTTAGCAATACCTAGTTGAAAGGAGAGAGTTACGTAATCGGCCCGCCATTTTTTAAACGTTTTCCTCAGGCGGTTACATTTCGAGGACTACTGAGTAAGAAAAACTCGATTTAGGGAAATGATCTGAGTGTTTGTTATGAATGCTCGCTGTCGTGCCTGTGGTAACCTGTTTGAGACGCTGAACTATGTGGTGCGGGTGTGTTCGTACTCATGGGGGTCGTGTCAAGCGTCATGACGTGGTCCACAGGCAGGTTGCTGGTGCATTGTCATCTGAGGGCTGGGAAGTGGAGAGAGAGCGGCACTACCGGGTGGTACTGAGGCGTGACATCGTCGTCGTTGGCCCCGACCAGTCTGCAGGGATCCTGGATGTCCAGGTAGTATCTAGTAGACAGATTCTAGCGCTAACCAAGCCAAGAAGCGCGAACAGGACGGGACGGATCTTCGTATGGCGGTGGCGGAATCTCGTGGAGTGGAGGCAGGTAACATCAGGGTTGCAGCATTGACCGTGTCCTGGCGTGGTGTGTGGTGCATGAAAAGTGCTGAGGAGATGCGTTGGCTGGGTGTGTCCGCCGGTATTCTCCGAGGTATCATCTGCGTGTTGCACGGGTTGTGCCTTAACTGGTGGTCCTCCTATCCTTCTTTCCTTCCCCGTCCCAGTTGGCGTTGGGTAGACTGGACGCCCTCCCCATTTCCTTACTTATTATTTATTCAGTTCCTCCATTTTTGCGTGCCATTGTCCCATTTAGGGTGAGCTTTGGGAAAATAATAAAAAAGTGAACCCGACTAAAAGAAAAGGGCTAAACCACAACGGCTCGAATTACGTATTAAGCTCGCAGATCACACTAGGACGCAAAAACGAAACTATGAGTAACATTGGCGTAACGCCGATTTTTACTTTCCGCTACCCGAAGGGAAGGAAAGTATAGTAATCGGCCCAAAAAAAAAAGTTGGGTTTTCTTCAGATCTTTACGTTTCAGACCCTACTGAGTCTAAAAAACCTAATTTCGGAGAGAGGTCCGTGTGTATGTCTGTGTGTATGTCTGTGTGTGTGTGTCTGTAGTTCGATTTGCGGGAGAACGGCTGATCCGATTGAGCTGGTTCTTTTTTTGTTTTGTTCGTTATTTTTTGTAGACACCAAAATAAGGTTATGGACGATTTCGGCCGATGGGAAGGGGGGGTGGGGGACGAAAATGTACCAAAAACTAGGGTTTTTCGCATTTTTCTCGAAAACGGCTCTAACGATTTTGATTAAACTCTCAAATTATCTTCTACTAATCAATACCTAACTTTTCTTCTCCATACATATCTCCATGAAAATACGGTGAACGGAGATATAGGCCCCTGAAGCAAAAATAGGTTTTTACGCTTTTGGCAAAAACGGCTTCAACGATTATCACCAAACTCACAGGATGTTTTCAAATAGTTAATACCTACATATTGTTCTCAATAAATGTTCCTCTGACAGTCCATTGAACAGAGATAAAAATCAAAATGTGTCGAAATTAACGTTTTTTCGAAAGTTTCCGTAAATTTCAGGGTAACTTCTTCACCAGATGTGATAAATCCTACTGGAGTGACTTATAGTAACCCACACCAACATTTCGTTCTGTATAATTATTTCTGTATATATATGTTGAACGGAGATATAAGCCAAGTTAACTCAGAAAAGGAGATTTGTCGAATATTAATTTATCGGTATTCCAATTTTCTCAAAAACGGCTCTAACGATTTCGATCAAACTTACGGAGTACTCTCAGCTAACTAGTCCCTACATTTTGTTCTCTATAAATGTTTCTGTAGAAATGCGTTGAACGAAGATATAGCGCCCGCATATGTAGGTGGTGTTCTAACTTAAAGGGGTGGCGGAAAGTTGTGTGTTGCTACGCACCAGATATTTTTTTCTCAAAAACGGCTCTAACAATTTTTGTATGAACAGTTCCTAATAACTTAACAGTACCAAACAATTCATGCGTGGGAAAATCACTAAAGGTGCACAATAAACGATCAATCATAACGACGGAAATTGATTTCAACAGTTTCTTCCTTATTAAACCATACGATGCAAGTTTAACAGTGCTCATAAGATAATTAGGAGCAACCTCATAAATCCCGAAACCCAAACCACCGCTGTTTGATTAACTACCATTTCTCACAACTTTTACCCGATAATACTAATAAAAACCCTGCAAATTATTACACAACGGTTTATTATTCTCATGAACAGCTTGACCTAGTATTACTGCTCCGAGACCCATTCCATTCGATTCAGCATCGAAAAATACTAGTAAACCATAAAAAACATGACCTAACTATAGTGAAACTACGGAAACTAAATATTCCCCCGGCGCCAGGCACCCGTAAATGCATTAATGATCCGATGTGGGGGGTGCGGAGGAAGTAGCCCTAACCTTCCTCCGCCCCGTCGGGCAAAAAAAATCGGGGAAATAGGGACGGGGACATCCAGCAAACCCTCGGCAATTGACACGACGTTGGGAGGCTAGCGGGCGGGTGTTTTTGATGAGACGGGCGGGGAGGGAGGGAGGGAGTACTAACGACGAAACGTTGACTTCCGCTGTACTTCTCGTGAGTTCTTGCAATTAGTTGACTCTAATAATTACTGTAATTTCCCTATATGCAGTCCTACACGTCTGATACTCATTCCATTCGACCCAGGATGTAAAAATACCTTGAAAATGATACGAAACACGGCTTATTTGCGATTATACTGCGTTTCGTTAATTTTTTAACCATTTTTTGTCCATAACAAAAAATTTTTAGACCACGTTAAAGGCACAAGACGCGGACGGACATTGCAGATTTGGAATCCTCATGTCTTGAAACGTGAAGTATCAAATTTTGAGGGGGGGGGGGGTTGTAAAAAATTTGTCGTGACCGAAAACATAGGGTTATTATTCAGAATGAATAATAAACCAAAAAGTAAACACGATTTTTTTTTTCTGTGATCAGATCATCCTCTGTGCACCGATAGCTCGTTAAAAACTCCTGAAATGAATAGAATCACCTCAATTAATTTCGGAACTGTAAGCGGTGACGTAAAACGTCAAGTATTCTTTAACATCAAAGTTCAAATAAACTGAGCAGTAAGTAAATTGGATTAGCGCCTGCAGCCATGACAATCGCTGAATGTACGTAGGGCTGAGAGAAGTTGTTTGATGCGTCTCGCCAGGTATTTTGACGATGGCCGCACCTTCCGAGATGGCTGTCGATAGCGAAGCGAATTTCGTTGGGAGCGTCGTGAATAAGGTTGTTTATCACGTTGAAAATGCGGTAATGACGTTGAGAACCAAATGAGATCAGAGCCCTGGAAGTAAGTTTTTGGGGCAGTCAGGATGGGAGTGATTGATTGATTTATCTATAAATAGCCGATTTCTACTTTCAACGAGCTTCGGACTAACGACACAACGAATAGTCCTTTCCTGACCGAGTTTCCCGCTCTGGAATTGAATACAAAACACCGTGAATTGACTTGAATGAAAAATTAATGAGATTCTTTAGTGTCGTAGGTTGTTATAAATTACTTTACAAGCCTTACTCATTTAACAACTTTAACTTCATTTTGTTGGGGCGACTTCACCCGATTGTTGTGAGAATCCGTTAAATCTACGTCGAAATTTTTGGCAATCTATTCTGATTGATTTTTCACGAGGTAGCATTTCAGCCAAAGCCTCCAGTCCTTTGAACGTTTGGCTCACAAGCAGCTGTTAGTAAGGCCACTTAACGATTGTGTTACTATGACACAATTCTCATGTACAACGCCATTTACTTAGTTGGGATAGGCTACTGCCCTGTAGCAAACTCAGTCAATCAAAAGAGAGTACTGGCCCAGAGAGCTGCGCTCGGGATGACAAGAGACGTGAGACGTACGAGTTTTCCCTCGACATCTGCGAACGTCTTAGTAGGAAGTTGGTTGAGCTAGACCACTGGACCAGCCAGTGTCTTATGGGGCACTGTGACTTCAACCCTCGGCTCAACTTCTTTTCTCTCGAAGATGCGCCTCCAACGTGGAGGAAAAAGGAAACCACTGTAGTTCCTACAACAGTGGATAACGGTTGTTGGAAGAGCAGCCAACCTTTCCACCACTGACCGCTAATAAGCATTTTTATAACCGCCCAGTTTGGGAAGAAGGTTAAGGCAAAAAAAGAGGTCACATTTAATCTCTTCCTTCGAATTTGAAACGTGCCACCCAAGTAAGTTAGGTCAAGTGTGAAAGCATATCTCCCTAGATGCCGCAGATTTCCCGGGGTCCATTCCTCGTGGTGACATTTGGGAACAACTGTCTACCGGGAGACTAGCTAAATGACAACCTGACGTACCTCCAGAGGATGCTGAGAGAGTGCCTGCGCTCTCGCACGCTAGTAAAACTCACTCAATGACTTTCGAGTGATACAGCACTCTTACGAATGTTAAAGAACGGTCATTCCTATCAAGAAATAAACCTGATTTTTGTATTCGACGCGTGAAGTCTCGATGAACACATTATTTTGTTTCAACCAATTACGTTACTTAGTATGTCTGAGGAAGTAAAAACAGGTGAGCCACTCTAGGCTATCTACCTATCAGCTGATATATTGTTAAATCTAATAAAATCAATTCCATTATTTTTTCAACTTCTATTATCCGTCAAAAGATCACTCCGCCAACAGATTACGAAGGTGCAACCTGCTTCCTCGAGGGACAGAAATGGAGAGAGACCTCGGTTTTTGGAGGAAGGCTACGTAATCGTCCTCTGCTGAGCTTTCGTTTCGGCTTACTCCGTGCTTCAAACCTAGAATTCGGTTCTCGAGCCCGTACCATATGTAACTCACTCCTTGTGCCGGTGATATAGTTAAACGGCTAGGAGGAGAAACGATAGCAAAGCCTTCTCTCTAGGGGGAGAATGTTGTTGTTCTGGAACAGTCCTTCCTCTCGATAGCGCCGTTCCTCGTGCGGTACAGATTCATTTCAAAGACGGAACCACAAAAACAGCTCAAACAAATTGAGAATTACGGAAGAACGAGTTGATAGGAAACTTTGATGTTGTTTACTCGAGTGTTCTGGCTCATAATCCACCTCCTTCGTCTTCCACTTGGACCGTGTCGGAACGAAATGTGTTTCCACTCAAGCGTTTTTGCTGGAAATGACACGCCTTCGACTTCGAATTTCTATCGTACTATACGGAATGGTATCCATAATAATCGCACCAATTTCGTCGTTTAACATACGCGTGCGGATGAGTTCCGGGGCAGTTTTGGCCACGATAAATGGATTGATGACGACAATGATGACGAACGTAGTTAAATCCAATTGACGACCGGCGCATTTCAAAATATCTGGTGCGTTGCAACACACAACTTTCCTTAGCTCTACGTCAATTCACTTTGTACATGGCTAATTCTATTTAATCAATTCATTTATCACTCAGTTAATTTGAACTTGGTCAAACAACGCTTTACGGCAGCAGAAAGCGGTAGCGCTTACAGTTCCGGAATTTATTGTGCTGCTCGTGCTCATTGCAGGACCATTATTGAGCAATTGGTACACAGATAATTAATGAGGCTGTAAACGCGATTTAAAAAAAAAAGGATAGTAATCACTTTTGCAGAGTTATTGGAAAATAACTGTTAGAACAGGTAGTAACCGCAACGACAGTAGTTGAAATTCAGGAATTTCTGGAGTGAGCCCCATGTATCTCATGAGCGTTTTTAAAATCTCACCCTTTAGGTATTGGATTGGACTACAATAACAATTTTTTTAACATTCTACAAGAATTCCAGCGGAGTTTATAAGGAAAAAACTGCGTGAAAAACGCTTTTGCTCGAAAATTTTGATAATTTATTGTGCTGCTCTCGTCATTTTCCCACGAATGAGAATTTTATAGTATCATTGCCTCATTGAGAGCTATCAATGTAAAAAATGTAATTAAAATCGTTACAGCCGTTTTTGAGAAAAAAATTAGGTGTTTTGATCACTATGATGACTATAGTTAACTTTCGGTGGATTTTGCCCATACCCTCACTATTGCGTCCCATGGTAACTCGTAGGCTAGACATCAAGTTTCAGCTGAATTGGTACGGTTATTTTCTCTAAAAACCGCGCTAAACTCGATTTAGTCGAAAATTTTGGTAATTTATTGTGCTGCTCTCGTCATTTTCCCATAGATGGGAATTTTATGGTATAGTTGCCATATTTGGAGCTACCAATATAACAAATTTAATCAAAATCGTTAGAGCCGTTTTTGAGAAAAAAAATATTTGGTGTTTTGATCACTATGATGACTATAGTTAACTTTCGGTGGATTTTGCCCATACCCGCATTATTGCGTCTCATGGTAACCTGTAGGCTAGACATCAAGTTTCAGCTGATTTGGTACGGTGGTTTCCTCTAAAAACCGCGCTATAATCGATTTAGTCCAAAGTTTTGGTAATTTATTGTGCTGCTCTCGTCATTTTCACATGAATGGGAATTTTAGGTGTAGTTGCCATATGTGGAGCTACCAATATAAAAAATTTAATCAAAATCGTAAGAGCCGTTTTTGAGAAAAAAATTAGGTGTTTTGATCACTATGATAACTATAGTTAGCTTTCGATGGATTTTGTTCAAACCCTTATTTTGGCGTTCGATTGTGACCTGCGGGCGAGATATCGAGTTTGAGCTGATTTGGTACGCTGGTTTTCTCTAAAAATCGTTCACAGACACACATACACACACACTGACCAACAGATCATTTTCCCAAATAGTGTTTTTCGGACTCAGGAGGGTCTGAAACGTAAAGATCTGAAGAAAACTCAAAATTTTTTTTTCAGCCGATGACATAACTTTCCTTTCTACTTCGCAGAGCCAAGGAAAGTAAAAATCTCTAACCCTTTTTGCTTGTTTCTGATAATCATTTACTGTGAAAGTGGACCAAAAACCAAAATACCTTATTATACATTATGATTATTTCCATGAAATCCTGAACCTTTTTCAAATCAATCCTTAATAGTGTGACACATGCTCACGAAAACTCACAGGTCTTTGCCTCAAATGACACCATATCGTGAATAATTATTGGGAAAAGGAGGCAGATTCCATTTGAACATTACAAATTACTTTCTCACTTCATTTAGGAATGAACTAAACTAAATTCTTGGCTAATTGTGATTTTATTACGATCGAAGCGCTTCAATGCGAATTCTAAGAGCCAGAAGAAGTAGGTAGGACTTGCCGGTGGACGAAATTCGTAATTTGTCCACCGAGAGGGGACGGGAGAGTTGGGATTAGCAAACACGGGGCTAACGGGAAGTGGGCGTGGCGACCATGTCCTCGTCAACTTCAAAGAGGAAGGCCGTGTCATTATGTTCTCAGTGGAGAGAGACTAAGCTCTGAGCAGGTTAGAACGCTCCATTGTTAGGCTGAATAATTGGATTTCAGACGCTAATTTCAAGAAATCCTTGTTACGCTCTTCACAGTGTCCCGTCCAATTTGGCACATCGAAGGGATTAGGCGACTGCTCAGACGTTAAAACACATTTAAAATACACGAATTCCCGTTCCTCACATTCTTTTACACACAAACAACACATATATGTCCTGGGGTGTGTGTACGCGATCTCTTTACAAGAGCCTTAGGGGTACGAATGTTCGAGCGTTTATGTGGTGTATTCGACGAGTAACATCTGCCAGAGTAAATTAATGAATGTGTTTATTATTTTGTATAATTTAGGGGCTTTTCCTTCTCTCTTATAATTTTGCCATGAATTTCACACAATGAGTGGAGTCTGTTAATGAGTTTGTCAGGTTCCGCAGTGTGGAAGGGATTCGCATGGTGTATTTTCAGAGATCTTAAATAAAAATTCTATGTGAAGTAACAACAAATTAATAAACTGATCGTACTTTCAGTGGAGGCATGAAAAAGGCTTCCAACTAGTTCCTCCAGCCAGAAGAAATGAAAGCTGCTTTGTCTTGTTCGAAAACTCGTGTGCTCTTTCCTTTCATTCAGGTTGTGGGCATTTCAGCGTTTTTGCTGAGCTCGTACCTTCTTAAATTACATGTAAATCGAATTTGATGTATACAGAACAGTAGACTTTGAACGAGCATCCTCATCACTACCATCGGCGGAGGAAATGAAAATCCACACAACCTACAAAAGACTTGAGTACAGAAGTTAGTGAAACCTGATTCCAACTACCCATCAGCTTCATAAATAATGGGCCTTAGAATTTTTTGAGTTTAGAAAAACCGACATAAATTTGCGTCCCACCTTGAGGTATCTGGTGGTATCTTGTACGGGTAAGAAAAACAAAAATTAGAACTATAGCTCAGCAGGAGATATCAAGCTATTCACAATAAATATTCAGAAGACTAGAAATATCAGGAATCAGAACATCACATGGGGGAAGGACAGTAGTAACTGTGCGGATTTACAAGTCAGACTGAGAGCGTGGGCAGACGCAAATTCAGGAGAACCTCTCACTTCTCGCGCAACGGGGATTCTTGGAAGAACGAGCGACATCCGAACGAACTTGGGGAAAGGTAAGTGCCAGAAGGGTGTCTAGTATGGGATTCCGAGCAGTTTTCGAAACGTGGGTTCGAACGGAGGATACTAAAGAACTAGAGAACCTCTCGGGTTCAACTGTAAAAGAGGCCTCATGCCGTTCTATTTTTTTACTCAACCTGAGCCAAACACCCCTATGCCGATAATTTTTTATCATTTTATTCTCCACCTCCCAAGCGAAAGTTCTTTTTAAGTCTTTTTGATTCGACACCCTAACTGTCACCATGGGCGACTGTCCAGAAGGAACTGCAGGCCCTCGAAACCGAGTAAGGACTCGGGGCCGGATGGAGCTACTATCGGTTTTGTTCAATAGTTCCATTTCTCCTGGTACGGTCCCGATAAGTGAAAGGCGTTCTTCGTAACTCCCATACCGTTCGCGAGTCGGTCCACTATCGTCCAGTTCGCTCATTGTATGCGATACCCAAAGTTCTGGAAAGGATTGTTGTCTCAATGATGATGCCTTCTGTCTGCAGCAGTTTATCGCAGTACGACCACGGCTTTTGGGTCAAACTGGCGAAACGAGCAAAGGCTTGCCTTAGAAACAATTCTTTTAATTGTCAGCTTAATCCTTGGCTCAAACGGAAGAATCCTAGCTCAGAGCCTTTCCTAATGTTTATGTGTTGCTTCCAATCCTGGTATTCCATAGCCCCCTGTGACTAAACTTTTTCGATATTTCATGCCCGACCAACCCAAGGTATGACCCAAGCCAACAACGTACCTAGCGGGGGTTTCCTTACCCCCTTCCACCATTGTACTTCTGAACCCTTGCATGCCAGCTTCTATGACGCTAGATACTCAGCTCTCGTCTCTACACCAGTTAACTTTTTTTTTCTTTTTTTTTTTAACCCGAGGGCGTGTGGGACAAGTCCCTTTGTCACTTCGGCCGCTTTTTATGTGGGCCTATTGTGACGCTGGCCCTTTCTTAGTAGAAGGCGTCGTACATACCCGCCCCCCTTAGGAAGCCGAGTATGTCCTTCACCACAGAGTCCGCTACGGTTTGGGGTTCAGTGGTCCCCTGACCGAAGTATTCAAAGCGTTTTGCTGCTAAAGCAGGGCATTCACATAGGATATGCTCTGCTGTCTCATCCTCCTCAATGCAGAGTCTGCATTCCACCGCCTCTGAGATGCCCATCTTGTTGAGGTGATATCTGAGTGGGCAGTGCCCGGTGAGGAAGCTTATCAGTACTCTCAGATCTTGCCTGGAGAGTGTCAGCACCGCCTTCGCCCTTTGACAGGAAGGCGTGACAAGCCTTTTTGCCTGTCGTAGTCGTGGCTGGCGATGCCAATGGGCGCCATTTTCCTGTATCTCCCATCGAGCAACCAGACGGTTTAGGTGACTTTTCGTCAGACCCACGTGTGGCTCAGGCCCGATGGGTAGGGTTTCTGTACCCCTTTTCGCTAGGCGGTCAGCCTTTTCATTGCCCTCATGCCCCCTGTGAGCCGGCACCCAAATGAGGGAGAGCCTGTTACGGGCGCCGAGCTGCTTGAGCGCATGGAGGCATTCTCATGCCAGCTTAGACCTAAAACTATAGGCTGCAATGGCCTTTAAGGCGGCCTGGCTGTCTGAGAAAATGTAGATCCGCTTGCCCTTGAGTCCTTTGTTCAGGATCTCTTCTGCGCAGATCTTTATGGCTAGGATTTCCGCTTGAAATATCGTGTCGTACTCCCCCAGCGGCTTTGCAAGACTGTAGTTGGGCCCTACAATGCCCAGTCCTGCTCGGCCTTCATTAACTGAACCATCGGTATACCACTGCAGCGCGCCCACCTCGGTCCGGAATGTCGCCTTCTCCCACCGTTCCCGTGAGTGGACGCTGACGCTGAATGGCAGCCGAAAATTCTTCTGCTCTGGCATGACGTCAGTAGCAAGGACTGCTGCTTTTCTATCTTGAACTGTCTGGTTATTCTGTGGAGGCTCGCCTTAGCCCTGGTGGAAATTTTACCTGTCTGCAAAAGCCTTGCCGCCCCCAGGTAAGCGGTCCTCTGGATGTGTATATGTAGAGGTGAGATGTTCAGAAGGACTTCCATTGCAGCAGTAGGGCATGTACCCATGGCCCCAGTGATAGCAACTACCGCTGCAGTTGTTGGAGTTTTCCTTGTACTGCCAGCCGGCGTGTCACCTTCCACCACACCGTGGAGGCATACGTGACGCGGGGCCTTATTACCCCCTTAAAGAGCCACTCCATCATTTTTGGAGTTATGCCCCAGGATTTGCTGCACAGCCTCCTACACGCCCAAAGCGTTGTAGTTGCCTTGTGCAGCGCATATCTCACATGCGAGTTCCATGTGAGCTGCTTGTCCAGTATCACCCCGAGGTATTTCACTTCCTTCATTATCTGGAGCACCAGTTAACTTATGCAGAGATCCTCCTGTGCTGTGTCGCGTCACTCAAACTCTTCTCTGTACTCTGTTATCCTCAAATGTCTATCCAGTCTCAAGTGTAACAATACAGTCCTCTCTCTGAGTCATTCATCAACTTAATTCTCCACCAGAGCTGAACTTCAGATATCTCCCACTCCGCCACCCTGCACATTTAATTTACCCAGCGGCTACCCAACCCTGGCTGTAAATTTGCTTTCAGTTCAGAGGTTTTTTTGAAACTCAGCGCCACACTGAAGAACGAAGCTTTTTCAATCTCCATTTTTGTCTTTGCACGGTAATGTAGATTAACGCTAGTTCACTCCGATAAAATGTACAGAAGAACACACGCTCCAGAGTCGCAGTTAAACCTAGTAATGTCTGCTCATTAATGACTTCGTCAGTTGTAAATAGCTAGTAAAACAGTTGGATTATGCGTGTTGCCTTGTCGAAGGGTGGAGTCTGGTACTGCTACCAGTTGTATAGAGCGATTGAGGGTGGAAGAGGGGGGGGGAGTCCTCTTGGCTTCTAGGAAGGCTCTTTGAAGAAGGAAAGTCCATGAAAACCTAATGGTACGTTCCTCGTAAATAAAGGCTCGGGGGTGTCGTGAAATGAATAATTAAAATGGGTCCTCGTGGGAGCGAAATTATACTCACGATTTTCAACCCTCAAAAGAACGAAACCACCGTAGCGAAAAAAACAAAACAAATATGAACGGTACAGCCACATCGACAGATGAATGATATTTTAATGACGAAACAAATTCAAAAGGAGTATTCGTCAAGTTGTTCACTTTTATAAAACTACAACCGTCTCCCTTATATTCGCTTTTAGGTGAACTGGGGACGTATAACTTTTTTTAATTAGTTGGCCTCGTGCTAACGACTCAAAACTGTTTTTGCTGTCGTCTCTCAACAGAGAATTATTAGATTTTCGTACAGAAAATAGATCTGGAACGAAAAAACGTAGACCTTGAGGCCTGTCCACGGTTAACGTTCCGGAATTTTTCGGGTTGCCCCCTTGTTATCGTGTTGTCTCATGAATAACTTATTAATCCGTAAAGGTCGTAGCATGAGTTGGAGCAACTCAAGAAGTGGTGGAACGTTGAGCTCTACCAATCTTTGCTGTGTAGAACGTTGAGCTGCGTTCTTCCGAGTTCATACAAACTGGATGAAAAACCCCAGTGATTTGCCGCTACGATGAGAACAATCACCGAACCCACGGGGGGGGGGGGCTGAGTAAAGTAGTGTGATGCGTCGCACCAAATATTTTTTAATCAATCAGTACTTTACTTGCCCTTTGATCCGAGTAAACTAAAGAACAAGTACCTTCATTGATTTTTTAAAAAAAATTATTTATTTATAACATATACCGGCAGTGCCCAATTTAACAGTGAGAAACAAAGATTAATAAAAGTAGGACAATATAAACCACAATAAATAGCACAAAACAATCAGCAGCAATCCCGAGCCAATTAATGAAAATCACAATAGCCGTCGAATTTTGGACTTACAAGAGTCTTTCGACAACAACAGCAGGTCCTCTGAAACACCGTGTGACAACCTATTGAAGTCATCCTGGAAGCGCACCATGGGATTATTGCGGAGATAGTTGGTCGAAGAGGTATAGACATAAAAAGGCTGATGGAGTCTGGTAGCATATGGAGGGGCGTAGTAGTTCAACTTGGAAAGCAGATACGGACAATCCAGTCGACCCGCTGTCAACCCATGCAGGAGAAGCGTGTCCGTCTCACGTCGCCGACTCTCCAACGAGGACATGCCTTCTCTCCTGAGCGCCACTGAGTAGGAAAAGTCCTCCCACCTATCGCCTCTCTTGTAGGACACACAGCGCAGGAAGTGGCGCTGAACACGCTCCAAGGTATTCTTGGCACTGGTATACCACGGCGACCACACAGGGGAGGAAAACTCGAGAGGTGTACGGACAAGGGAGGTGAATAGCAGCTTGAGGGCGTTTGGATCCTTGAAATTCCTCGTATTTCTTTCGAGAAAGCCCAGTTTTCTCATTGCACCCGAGCATATTTCACCAATATGGGCCGAAAACGAAAACTCTGAACCGATCAAAATTCCGAAATCCCGCACCAGGGTTTTAGGCTGGAGCAGGGCCCCTCCTATCGAGTAGTCATGCTGTAGGCTGGATACACCTCGACGGAAAGTGACCACTGAGCACTTATCAATATTCAGTCCAAGCTCATTCTTCAAACACCATCCGTGCAGGGCTGTAAGAGCATTCTGAAGAGCCAAACAATCGCTCATTGAGACCACTCTCAAAAAAATCTTCAAATCCTCAGCGAATAACAGATGTTTCACAGTCCCCTCAAACAGTTTACTCACGTCATCAATGAAGATGAGAAATAGTAAAGGGCCCAAATGTGATCCCTGGGGCACACCTGATGAGGCAGTGAACGAATCAGAGACCACGTCCCTCAGCCTGACAACCAGACGACGACCCAGCAAATAACTCCTCAGCCATGCAAGTAACGACCCAAAAAAACCAAAAGCCTCCAGCTTTTCAAGGAGAATCGCATGGGAGACCCTGTCGAAGGATACTGTGTATAAATACTGTCTACTTGGACACCATCAACAAACGCTTCCATGACAATATGTTGAAATGTCAACAGATTTGTTGCACAAGACCTGCCAGACATAAACCCGTGTTGGTGCAACGATAGATGGGGTCGCAGCTAAGGTGCAATCTGTTTCACCATAATTCTTTCCAACATTTTAGGTAATGTGCCGAGAGAACAAATTGAACGATAGCTTTATATTCTAACTCTGTTGTCACTTTTCGGAACAGGAGTGACATACGAGCACTTCCAGCAGTCGGGGACCACACCCAAATCCAGTGATCTCATAAACAAAGAGGAGACTGGTTCAGCTAGCGTATCAGCACATTCCCTTAGAAGAGAGAGAGGCACACCGTCAGGGCCCATTCCCTTGGATGGATCCAGCGAACGAAGTTCAGCCCTAACCATATCCGTGGTGATGCCGACAGAGCTCAAAGAAAACGAAGATTGGGATGGGGGCGGCACCCCACCACAGACAGGTCGCACTATAGCAGAGGAGAGCACGGAAGAAAAATGGTCCTTGAATAAGTTGACAATATCCTGAGTCGTATCAGCAGTAGCGGCACCCAGATGAAGGACGGACGGCATTGAAGAGGTGCTCTTCGCGTAATTAACATAATTCCAGAATTTCTTAATGTTGTCTTTGAGGGATAACTGAACCTCCTCAATATATTTGGAGTAAGCCAGTCTAGAGTGAGCTTTACTCTTCATCCTGAGCTCCGAGAAAATCATATAATCAGAATCCAGCCGAGTATACTTATAGCGTGCATGAGCGTAATTTTTCCTCTTCGCCAGCGCCCTCAATACGGGGTCAAACCATTTGGGAAAATTCGAATTAATAGCAGCAACATGGGGTACATACTCCTTAATAGCCGAACCCAAAACCTCATAAAATTTCCGAACAGCCCCATCAAAGGGCAACAAACGGCAAAAATCCCAATTTACAGAAGAAAAAAGTCATTCATGTGCTCAAAGTCTGCCTTCCTGCAGTCGAACGAGAACTTGCTAGGTGTGAAGCATGAGGAGTCATTAGTGATAGAGAAGGTGCACTCAAAAGGTGGGTGATATTGGTCTAAGGGTAAGCTAGAATCGGACTTACGAAGTGTAACTAGTTTTGGTTCCACTATCTAATTGTGTCGTTTTCTGTTGATGTGCAATCTGTATTATCAAATGTTAGCCAATTTTGTTGTAATCTTCGCTCAATTGTATAAAAAGGCGCACACCTCAATTGGTGGATTTTTAACGAAATCAAATGCAGTTTGCTCGAAGAAAACTCTGCAAACAGCTTTTGGCCCGGTATATTAAATTCCTTTTCTACATCCTTGGGCTAAGAATAGTGAAACGGGAAAATCCCGGGGGTTCACTTAGAGAGCAACGTGTTCATTCTTCAGTCGCAGGAGCCACTAGAACCTGACAATATCACAATTTCGAAACGACGACCGTTTCAAGATTTTGAAGGCATCCACAAATAACAGCTAGTTGCAACACTGAAACGACGTTGTTCAAATTGTACATTATTCGACCGCTCATGTTCACCGCTAATAAAATTGTGCTCAAATCGTGAGGAAGAAGTCATGAAGGGGGGCGTGTCCACAAGGAAGTGTTTGGCACTTAATCCTCTTAGCGTATAGCCTCGTCAAGTACGCTAAAATAGAGATATGATGACGGAGGTTGATTTTAATTGTGTTGGAATAATAGTGCACTAGATCTCATCAAGTCTTTCGCCGGCACGTTAACACAAGAGAGACTTTCGCCGTCCACTCCTACATTATTCACACCACTTTATCCCGAACAAACATAATCTGATTTACCAATGGTCCCCGCTCCATCATCGTCTGTGTCTTATATAAACAGTTTAGCTAAACGATAAACCGCTGGACTAATCGCACTAAACGGCATCCTCTTCTCTTCGCCGACGCGCCACATGTCTCTTCGCCAACCACAATATTCCAGGGCGATCTGGAAAATATGTTGTTGGCTTGGGTCATACCTTGGGTTGGTTGGGCATGAAATATCAAACGAAGAAGGGAGCTATGGAATACCAGGATTGGAAGCAACACATAAACCCTAGGGAAGGCTCTGAGCTAGGATTCTTCCGTTAGAGCCGAGGATTTCGCTTGAGCTGACAATTGTATGAATTGTTTCCATACCTTCACCCGTTTCACCGTCAGTTTGACCCAGAAACTAGTGGTCACTGTTATACCCGGTCGACATTTTCAGCGTGGAGATCCCGATATCGAAGGCACTAGAATAAAGGTATCAGTTGGAGAGACCACGTGATATGCTCACTTCGGTTGAGTTGCAGCGAGAAGAAAAAGTGCTAAACGACCCATAACCTGATGTATCTTCCTCATGTAACGATGAGGTTTTAGGCTTCGCGGTTTATAATTTGCGACTAGTAGAAATGGAAGGCTTTGGGGCTGTTGGGAAAAAAACCTATGTGTTCGATTTGCTCGTACGCCCCCACAAATCTGGCACGAAGGCTGTTGAGAGAGGCCTGGAGCCCTGCGACTGATGGTTAAAAATTGCAACCACACTTGAATCATGACTGAACGGCCGCCGGTCACATGAGGACGATCAGTCACACGTTCGTATGGCTTCTATGAAATCGGATACACTTTGACTCGGCTATTACTTTATCGCCCTCTCACTGGAAAGTAGCGCCATAAAGAAAAAAAAGTCCCTCGGCCCCCGGAAAAGTGACAAATCACAGGGCCACCAATAAATCGAGTTGAGGATATGAATTTTTTTCTGCGTTTCATTTCAAAACGAAGAAGTGAGAAAGATAAATAGGGGAAAAGAGAGATTCTACTGTCACCACCTGTTTCCATTGTTCTCCAATACGAGTAAATAGCAGACTGGCGTTTTTCACCGAGGTCCCTCAATTCTGTTCTGAGAAATGGTTTTCAGAGACAGAAGAGGCAATACAATAGAAGAGAACCGACAGAAATGGTTTGGGAAAGCTGTAAGTTACCGACCTTTACGTTCCTTCGTGAGGCAATTCACGCGAGGTAGAGGCAGAGGCAACCAGCGATTGTGGTGAAAATCCGTTTGTAGCTAAACCCCCCAAAAGTAACTTCATTACTGTACCTAATATGATTTCGAGTTGTTGTCATTCGTGAATTTGGGACGTGCCCTTCTGAAGCTACAATTCTCTTCAGACTCCTCCTGTTACTGAAATCGTCGTTACTTTTCTTCTTCTCATCACCAATGGCAAAAGAACGAACGTATTCTTTTATTGAGGACATGTTCAACTTCCGGTTCGGCGAATAACCTCACTAGATTGAGTGATTATTCTCGAGTTTACTTCCCGTAGCTCCGCGGGGAACTGACGAGAAGACTGAGCGCTGGTTGAATGTTGGAAAGTTCGGTGAATCTAAAAACCACCTACTTCGAAGGCAGGTAATCCTAATGCTGTTCTGTATAGTTCGGCTGATGGAAGGGCTCTCAGGCAGTGTGGTATTTCCCTCTACACTTACTAATGCGAAAGTTATGTGTTTCTAAGAAATTAACAAAATGATTGAACTAACAGTTGGAGTGGTGTTAAATTTCTGCTCTCTGACAATTATATCCTTAGTAACTCGCTCCAACAGCGCTTCAAAAATGGTACAATCGTACAAAGTGTTAAGTGTACGCGACATCAGTACTGAGAAGAAGAGAAGAGTTCCAAACATCCAAGAGGTGGTTTGAGGAGGAATGTTTATTTAAAATATCTGGTGCGTTGCAACCCACAACTTTCCTTAGCTCAACGTCAATTCACTTTTTACAAGGCTAATTCTGTTTAATCAATTCATTTATCACTCACTTCATTTGAACTTGGTGAAACAACGCTTTACGGCAGCAGGAAGCGGTAGCGCTTACAGTTCCGGAATTTATTGTGCTGCTCGTACTCTTTGCAGGACCATTATTGAGCAATTAGTACACAGATAATTAATGAGGCTGTAAACACTAATTTTTTGAAGAAGGATAGTAATTACTGTTGCAGAGTTATTGGAAAATAACTGTTAGAACAGGTAGGAAGCGAAACAGTGGTAGTTGAAATTCAGGAATTTCTGGAGTGAGCCCCATGTATTTCATGAACGTTTTCAAACACTCACCCTTTAGGTATTGGATTGGACTAATATACCAATTTTTTTTAACATTCTACTAACATCCCAGCGGAGTTTATAAGGAAAAAACTGTGCGAAAAACGCTTTTGGTCGAAAATTTTGATAATTTATTGTGCTGCTCTCGTCACTTTCCCACGAATGAGAGTTTTATAGTATCATTGCCGTATTGAGAGCTATCAATATAAAAAAATGTAATTAAAATCGTTAGAGCCGTTTTTGAGAAAAAAAATTTGGTGTTTTGATCACTATGATGACTATAGTTAACTTTCGGTGGATTTTGCCCATACCCTCATTATTGCGTTCCATGGTAACGTGTAGGCTAGACATCAAGTTTGAGTGGATTTGGCACGGTGGTTTTCTCTAAAAATCGTTCACAGACACACACACACACACACAGACCATTTTCCCAAATAGTGTTTTTCGGACTCAGGGGGGTCTGAAACGTAAAGATCTGAAGAGAAGTAAAAGACTTCGTAGAGCAAGGAAAGTAAAAAGGGTAATCTCCGAAGGGATTAATTTTCTTTCTAAAAAGGGAGGAGGGGGTCAAAAACCCAATACTACGAGAGGTGCGTTGTGTTATGGATTAGCTATTTCCAATCATTGTGACCCCGGGATGAATCCTGAACATGAGGAGTATGCGTTAAAGGGATTCGGCCATGTGACTTCAGTGAGATATACGAGAGATCGGATCAAGGATGCTTGCTTAGTCAACCAGGCTTATAAGACAAAGACTGAGATGAGTATGCGTTCACCCAGACTAGTCGGCAGTGATCTTGGGTGCCCCAGTTACCCTTGGCTTCAAAATTCTTCAAATGGCGTCGCCAAAAGTTCACAAGTGTAAGACCTGAGAAAGATGCGCTTTGCTAAAAGGGGATAATAAAACGTAATGCTAATTTAAATTTTAGTGGTGGCGATGTGTGGGGGGTGGGGAGGAGTTGTGAGAAGATTCGCGCTTGATAGTTCTCAAATGAGGAGTTGACAATATCGTAATTTGCTGTTCATTGGGACACAAGGGGTTCCATCATTCTCCGAATCGTACGTTTATCTTCGTCCCTCTAAAACCAATTATTTGATAGAAGGATTTGAAAACCGCTGACTGAGCAGCACCTTGTTTTCGTTACGAAAATTATCATGAGCAAAGATGATGAGAAAATAACATACCTTACCGCGCTGACGACGGCGTTTTCACTCCATCAAAACTGTTTGTCCAGCTTTCCTAAGTCCTCGAACCCATTGACGAGATAATTTTCTGCGTTCCCTTCGATCGCAGGTCTTAAGCCGCACAAAATGAGGGAGCCACCGTCAAACACAGGTTCATACGGTTGACATCTCGTCGAGTTGAGGGGTATATTTAGGTAGATTGTTTATGGGTGGAACATTTCCGGCAGACCGATGAAAAATTAAATTTGGAGTGGGTACGTAGAACTGAATTGTTTGATCCTGGCGTGCTTTTAATACAAATTTCGATTCAAGACCCAAGGAACATTTTGTGATACAAAATACGTTACGTATGCAAGCCTCCCTTGGTCTATCGCATAAAGTAATGAGGCATTGGAAAGACGTTTTCAACCTCCAACAAAGTGTGGCTTCTCCGTCAGTGGGGAAGACATTTTGGCAATTGACGTCGTAGGCCCGCTGCCACGAGAGAAGAAGTCTGCACGGAGTTGTGTTGGTCAGTTACGTCATGGTGTGGCCGGAGATGTTACTAGTTACAGATATAGTGACGAAAATGGAACTTGGGGGACGAAGTAGTTTCACGATTTGGAATTTTAAGGGAATCATCCGAAGAAGAGGTGTTTTGAGATGCAACGGCTTTTCTGCGAGCGTTGTCAACTTGAGTGGAGGTGCTCAAGTGAAGACTTCCTGAGACGCTGCCCTAGGTGATGAAGAGCATCATGAAAATCGGCTGACCCAACCACGGCCAATACTACTTCTCAGAACGCCACGCCGGCAACAGCCTGACCACTATGGCGACGAGTTCAAGGTTGGGCCGCAACAGGATTTTGAAAGAGTTAGAGAACAACCACCACTGTGACAAGCTTGCCGAAGACACACATACTGACTGGGTCTCATCAATGGAGAACTGTGTTGGACACTTGATTCCACTTAACAAAAGATGATGAGCAAGGCGGTGTTGTGTTGAGGTCGCTACAATAACATAGTTGTGTTCATTTCTCTTTGTTGTGAATAGTAACACGCACACAACAGCCGGAAAAGTTCGGTTTACGTTTGGTTGAACACAAAACAACTGTCTCATCCCTCTAATACCCTCAAATGAAAATGTACCAAAAATTAGCGTTATTAGTGGTTTCCTCGCAAAGCTTTTGATTAAATCTCATTTCATTAGTAAATTACAAATTTATATTCTCCACAAATATCCCCACGAGAAGACGGGGGAAAACGGGTACAACTCTTGGGTATACTTGGGTACACTTGGTATAGGGTAAAGGCACCAATTGTTGACACTACCCCAATTACTGACACATGCTCATTCTACCTTGAAAAATAAGCGTTTCAGGACACTTTGAAATTCAAAATTGGCGCCAAATCAATGCCACAGTAATTTGCGACAGATCCCCTTTAAGATCTAGTTAGCATTGATGATAAGGGGTTCAGGAATGAAGTTTTATCATCAGTCATCCCTCTGCTGTCCGATAGTTAACGTTTTTATTAAGGAGGTGAGTAACAATTTCATCTACTATAACCATATCTCCTTTGTTTCTACATTCGAATTCTTTTCTATCACTTCAATATTGATGATAGATAATAAGAATGCTTATTCAATTTCTGTATAAATTACTGATATAACATTTTTTATGATGTTAGGATTTGGGTGCCCAGAACACGGCTTTACCCAATTACTGACACTTGTGTTAGTAATTGGGTTTTTTAGAGAACTTTAGTTCAAATGCATAATGAATTATCTATTTTACATATAACACAATGATTCTGCCAGTCTTTTTGAAAAAGGAAGGGATCCATTTCCTAACAGGGGGTGTTAGTAACTAGTTGAGAGAGTGTTAGTAATTGGGTTGGAGTTAGTAATCTTGGAAGACGTACTTCAAACCCTACTGGTTCAAAACCTCCTTCCAAGGGCGCAGTTTAACAGGCATCTGGAGAGATTCATTGGTGAAGAGACTACGAAGTTATTCAAGGAATCACCACGAGGTACTGGTCACATTGAAGATGTATCTCTCTTCATGACTTGGAAGAGGATGCGAAGGTGTTGCCTCATGGAGCTTGGCTAGGGTAGAGATTTTGGACTCAGCTCAAGGAGAGCTCATTGAAGATGCACAAAGAGATGGGACAGGTAAAGCGGTATGCCCTTTAAGCGAAATGCTTTCCAATCAGCATTCATTGGTTGATGCCATTGAACTCGTTTCACCTGAACCTCTCAAAAACTTCAGTAACTTCCTGCCCTCCAGCACCTCCAAGAAAGCCGAGTCGGTTGATCCTTCCAGGTCCACTCAGTTTCCAGAGCCACATCAGTTGATAACTCCAGAAGCCATTGTTCATGAGGAGTTAACAAAGCATGCTGTAGAAGCTACCGTTCTCATTCAGCCAATTACGCCAGTAAAATCTAGAAAGATACTAGTACCAAGTCCTTTCAAACGCGCTCTCACTGGGCCAGAGCCTCATCAAAAGACTGAAATATCGCAACAGGGAGTTGATGCCAAGTGTTGTCTCTTCCATTGAATACAAAAATTACCTAAAGACAAAACATGATAAGAAAGCAAAAGAAGAAGAAAGTAAGAAAGAACGAGTGACAGAAAGAGCTAGGAAGAAAGAAGAGAAAGAGAAGATTAAATTGGAGAAGGCAGCTGAGAGAGAAAAGAAGAAACCAACAGTTTCAAATAAATCCAAGAGAGTACTGCAAACGTCATCTAGCGAAGAAGACGACGACCACGAAGTGTGGCATCTGTAAGATGAGTCAGAAGAGAACACTGAGAATGAGGATTACTTGGAACCAGATCCATTCATTGATGAGCAAATGCTTTTGGATCACCCACACACCTTCATTTCCCTTGATCATGAGAGTCAAGTTTTAGAAAATGCTAACGATAATGTTCTACAGACTGTTGCTGAATTATGAGGTTCTGAAATTGATAAAACACGACAAGAAATTATCAGATCCATTGAAGAGGTGATTGGTATACCATCGCTCTCCCCAATCGAAAAACCAAAAATGGATGATGAAGGACTACAGAGAAAGGATGGAGTACAAAGAGAAAGATCATTTACGACAGTCAATGAAAATCACGCGAAGAAAGAAGAATCGAAGAGCAATGAAGAAGATGAGTTGAAGAAAGACACAAACGCCGTTAACAACCACATTGTAGGGGAGGGCGATTACCTAACCGCATTTATGCTCAAAAATGAAAAGAAGATCCGCGTGGCTTGCTGTGTATGGAAGATTGCTAATGGGAATATAGAAGCTAAATGTACTCGTATGAAAGCCAGGAATCGCATGAAAACTGTTTTTACATTCGAAGAAGAGGTGATAACAATCACACAGAATGACATAATCACTCATTTACCAAAGCCAATGGTCCTTGCAAGCAAAAATTTGATTTTCAACCACCCACTACAAATAGACTGATAGTGATAGATTAATTGCTGTGATAGCGACGACAAGTTGTAATGATGTTTTACTGATATCTACATTTTAAAACCAAAGATATGTTAAGACTTTAACAAAATGTATTTCAAGCGTTTAAGGTTTTTAAAACCGAATTGGTACCTAAATACTAAAGAATTTGAACCCATTTCACTCTATGATTGTAAGCGTTATGATTGTACGACTGATGGCATTAATGAGTTCCTAACTCTGTGATTTCGAAAGATAGGGATACCATTTACTAAATCAAAGTTAAAAATAAATTTATTTTGAAGTTGGTACAGGTGTCAGTAATTGGGTCCTCACACTGTCAGTAATTGGTGCATGCATGTCGATAATAGGAGAAAAATCATACACCTGAATTTGGGCCAAAAAAAAGGTTTGATTTATGATTTTGATAAATTTAATGAACAGAATGGAGAGAACCAATATTGGCCTAATAGAAAAACTTAAGATGGTAAGGATCAGTCACTCAAGACGGGAGAAATTGTTGAAAAACCACAAAATTGTCCTTAAAGTGTCAGCAATTGGTGCCTTTACCCTACTTGGGTACAACTCTCGGGGTGCATTCAAGTAGCCAATACACATGCGTTTTCCCATAAATGTTTATCTGATTGACCGTAGATAGAAGCCGTTTTACAAAAAAAAAAAAGCGCGGTTTTCAAGGTAATGACTGCCTTTGATCAACCTGATGAGGTGCCCTCTAACCACATGTACCCACATTTTGTTGGCCGTAACTACACTGTGGCCTCACTATCACCCATACATTAAAACTTCGTTTTTTTCCAATTTTCTCCAAAAAGGACCTGACGATTTTGATCAAAGTAACGTGGTACTTTTAGCCAATTAGTTGCTGCATTTTCCGTGTAGCCGTTACTGTCGAAATGCGTTGAAAGAAGATGCGGCGTCTGTATTTACGGGGGTGTGATGAAGTGGCGCGATGCGTCGCACCACACATATTTTATTAAACGTGAGTTAGAAGGTGAAAGAAAATATGAACCAATGCGCAGGTCCGTGCTAATTCGCACGCTCGGATGAACGCTTTGTTTGATGTGGGCACCCAGCTGGGAGAACGTTGTGTGGTTAGTCGGTGATTATGCTCGTCTACTTTTTCTTGAAGCTTTTTCCGAGGCAAAGGTGTTTCTATTTCCTCATTCATGCGATGACGTCCACCTCCTTCTGCACATAATGAATCGAAGGGGCTTAAAGAAAAGCCGTAATCGAGGAAGGAAGGAAAGTTTAACTCTTTTATCAGAACCTTTTAGGACCTGGAAAGCCCCACTAGTGTGATCCGAGTTTATCCGGGTGAAAAACTGAAACTAAAGACCCCGAGGCAAGTCGGTAGCTGCTGCAAAGTTATTGAAAGAGCTTTTTCCCTCCAAGAAACCACAACGGTTCTCTTTTGCTCGACAACGGATTTTGCTGCCTTTATTCAATGCTTTGGGAACCAAACCTACCGCGTATTTTTTCTTCATTCAGGAGGCACAAAGGAATTGCGGTTGTAATACTATGCGAAAAAGCATCCGATGCAATTATAATGAAGTCTGAGGTCAAGGCTTTTCAAGTCTTCGGGAGCGTTCCGTGATATAAGACAATAACAACACGTTAAAATATTTGGTTGCCGAGTAAGTTGCGATGGGTAGTGTTTTCGTGGAATGAGGTCACGATTGAGCGTACAAAACAATTGCCTGAAAAGTGGAACATATTGAAGCAGATAAACACGCCCGCACGGTTGTTGTCACCGCGTTGTCTTGCTTAATGATTAAACGATTGTAGCGAAGCTCTATCACTGACGCCAAGACAACAGTAGCAATACCTATGCATGTGTGAGTAGTAGGCACGCAATAAATTGTTCAGCCCTCACGACCACTTTTTGATTTCTACACTGCAGAGGATACTGTTACAGATACAATAGCGATATCGAACTAACTGAGGAGGGTAGCGAGTACGATATTGTCCGAATAGTAACTGGAACAGAGAGTTTTATTCGCGAATTACTTTTGGACACGTTTTAATACCACAAACAGGGAAGTGGGTGGAAGCGCGAGCGACAGGGCAACGAGAAGACCGCTCGGTTACGACTGACGACAGCGAAGTTTTGAGCGAATCGGGGCGTTTGAGGTGCATAGACAGCACAAATGCCCTGGACGAGGCTCTGCTCAATGGAGAAGTTCAGTTCGTCCCCGTACAATACATGTGGTGCTTTGTAACATTATACTGGCTGGTTGGAGCTGTTCTTGAAATCACTCGCATTACTGCTTACTATTTCAACCTACTGTCTGAAACCTGGAGACGACACTGTGAGAATCGCAGAGTACTGTTTCGAAAAGCCACTTACCTTCCTCCGACTTAGGGCAGAGTTATCCATACTGTAGTTAATACTTTGAGAAAGCCATCAGTGACTAACGGTTGTCGTTGATTTTAATTAACCATTTATCGATACAAATTAGTTAACTCTATGAACAATAATATAGCATATAATTTACACTTTATAAACAACAACAGGTTTATAGCTATACAACAAACTATCATTAATGTAAATCTAACTACCATATAAATATATATGTTTGTTTATCATGTTTAGTAAAGTCGAACTGATAATGATGTTTGCCATAGATTTTTGTTAGCAGGTGCGTTTTATAATATCACGTTTCGTCACATTATCGTATCGCATTTTACCGTATTATCATGGAGATATTTCATCGTATCCTTTTATCAAATGCAGAGAACGTGTCAGTAGTAGACAATTTGGCTAGCGAAACAGGAAAAGACAGTTCTGGCTCAATTCGTACTGGAGGAAGAAAACCACGCCTTCCGGCCACTTGTACTGTACTACCAGGCTATTTGAACACACCTCCCAACCAATCCCAGTATAGCACATCATTTTTTATCCCACTCCTTCCAGTCCACTCTCACGAGCCTCCTGACGAATGCAATGTAGTAGGAGTCCCCACCCACCACACCAACTGAATAATCCAAGCGGCTGAATAACGTCACCTTTTCACTTTCCTTCGCTCCACAAAGTAGAAAGGAAAGTTATGTAATCGGCTGAAAAAAAAAACCCTCCTAAGTCCGAAAAACACTATTTGGGAAAATGGTCTGTGTGACTGTGAACGATTTTTAGAGAAAACCATCGTACCAAAACGGCTCAAACTTGATATCTCGTCTACGGGTTACCATGGGACGCCAAAATAAGGGTATGAACAAAATCCACCGAAATTTACCTATAGTTATCATAGTGATCAAAAAACCAAATATATTTTTTCTCAAAAACGGCGCTTACGATTTTGATTAAATTTTGTTATATTGATAGCTCCAAATATGGCAACTATACCATAAAATTCCCATTCTTGGGAATATGACGAGAGCAGCACAATAAATTGCCAAAACTTTCGACGTAATCGATTTTAGAGTGGTTTTTAGAGAAAACGACCATACCAAATCCCCTCAAACTAGATATCTAGCCCGCAGGTTACCATGGGACGCCAAAATAAGGGTATGCGCAAAATCCACCGAAAGTTCACTATAGTCATCATAGTGATCAAAACACAAAATGTTTTTCTCAAAATGAGCCCTAACGATTTTGATTACATTTTTTATATTGATAGCTCTCCATATGGCAATCACACCATAAAATTCCCATTTGTGGGAAAATGACGAGAGCAGCACAATAAATTATCAAAATTTTCGACGAAATCGATTTTAGCGCGGTTTTTAGAGAAAACAACCGTACCAAATCAGCTGAAACCTGATGTCTAGAATGCTACAAAAAATTGGTATTGTAGTCCAATCCAATACCTAAAGGGTAGGTGTTTGAAAACGCTCATGAGATACATGGGGCTGACTCCAGAAATTCCTGAATTTCAACTACGCCCGTTTCGCTTACTACCAGTTCTAACAGTTATTACCCAATAACTCCACGAAAGTGATTACTATCCACTTCAAAAAATTCGTGTTTACAGCCTCATTAATTATCTGTGTACCGATTGCTCAATATGGGTCCTGAAATGAATACGAGCAGCACAATAAAATCTGGAACTGTAAGCGCTACCGCTTTCGCTGCCGTAAAGCGTTGTTTGACCAAGTTCAAATTAACTGAGTGATAAATGAATTGATTAAATCGAATTGGCGATGTACAGAGTGAATTGACGTAGAGCTAAGGAAAGTTGTGTGTTGCAACGCACCAGATATTTTTTAATGTCCTTCCCTGAAGTCGAAACTCAGCATCTCTCGTACTGCACTTGGTGCTCCTTCCACTAGGCTATGGATGAATCATTGAAGTACAATGCAGTCATTTAGTGATTAGCTAGTCGGCGATTTAGTTAGTGAAAAAATCCCTACTACTTTTGTCGCATGAAAATTCCTTCGAACGAGGCGAGTTTTCGTTATAATTCACGCAAAATACACGTCGAAATCTTCGTATTATTGGGCCAAAATCTTTTATGCCTCATGTGCCATCTGCTGGCCCGCCAGACTTTTCTTATATTTAACGTATTCCTCGTCCTTTACAGTACTAGTTTTAGTCTTTATCAACTTTGTGTCGCAAATGCTTCTTTTTACTTCGCAGTTAAGTGAAAAGGAAAGTATGCAGTCAGAAGATAGAAAACTTCTTCGGCTTTTACGGGGTTTCTCTTCATATCTTTACGCTTCAAAGGTTAGTGGTTAGAAAAACCACGTTGAGAAAACTGTCTGTGTGTGCGTGATCGAGAGAAAACTGTCTGTGTGTATGATCGAGAGAAAACAATACAATCTAATCAGCACAAATTTGATGTTTAGTCTGCTGGTCATCACGAGGCGCCAAAATGAGGGCATGAGAAAAATCAGTACTAAATTAACTGTAGTTTATCAAAGTGTAAAACCCATAGTTCTTTTCTTTGACGGCTTCAAAGATTTTGATTGAATTTTTATAAGGGTGGCTCCAGGTAGTAATGTGAAATCGTGATTGTTTGTTAGGGGCAATAGGCCTTTGAGAGGACAGTAAAATTAAAAAAAACCTCCAACCTGCTTTGCTCCTAACTATATTTACAAAAAATTAAAATAAAATAAATTCGCTTTCTTGTAAAATAAAATTGCAAATAAAAGGAAAGGAAATGAATATAATTGTTCGACCTTCTGATAGATGAATTGTGGCGTCAGCGTATGTGGGGCCCCTTTTTGTTGGAGATAAAATGCGTAGATCTTGTAGAACTTGATTCTTCGGAATTGTCTTCGCTTGAGAGCTCCAGCAAGGAATGTATAGTAACAACCTGCTAGGAGATTTTGAAGCTTTAGTAAAAGACTTTAGTAAAAGTTCAAATCGTGTCGCATGGGCAGATGAAAATGGAAGAATGGCGGCTGTGGTTGACTTCTGGTCGCGGCTGACTAGTTTTTATATCACTTCACTTTCACAGTAACTTGGCCACATTTACTTTATACAAAAAAAAAGAAAATATATTTCAACAAAATAAATAAATATTCCTAGTTTATATAGGCAGGAGCAGGAACCTATTGTGGAGGCCCTGACCTACCATGAGTGCCTAAACATACCGCCCACCAAAATTATAAAATAATTTTCCTTCTAATAAAAATAAAAAAATAGCTCTGTCTCAGTTTATTGACTAACATTTTCATTCAAAAAGACGGACTTTGAAGAGGAAGGAGGGGAATCAGTTTTCTTACCGGTCTCCGAACGTATGCGTCTCCGGTTTTCACAGTCGCAACCCGAACCCTCCCATCTGGGCCTGGATGAACTTCGGTAATTCTGCCTAAAGGCCAACTTAAAAGAGGCTGATTTTCATCCGATATCAAAACCAAATCATCTGGTTTCACATTGGGATGTTCTGGGCGGAGCTGGTTCCATTTCACTCTATTTTGTAGAGTCGATAGATATTGCTTTCTCCATTTTTCCCAAAAGTGTTCATTCATCCTCTTAACCAGCTGCCATCGACTCAACGTATTTTCCTTCAAATTCTCCAGTGACGGTTCAGGGTTAGTTAGCAATGGTCTACCCACCAAAAAATGCCCAGGGGATAGGTAGGAGTTTTCCGAAGGATCGGTGGATAATGGTCCCAACGGTCTTGAATTAAGTATTGCTTCTATTTTATGGAAAAGAGTAAATGCTTCTTCATATGTTAAGCAAGCATTCCCTACTACTTTTCGAAGCATAGTTTTCACGGACTTCACTGCTGCTTCAGCTAGTCCACAAAAGTTAGGGGAATAAGGAGGCATGAAATGCCACTGTACACCCGCTTTAGTTGAATATGCCACAAGGGCGTTCTTGTTGCTCTGAGTATGAAACCATGACCACAGCTCTTTCAACTGGTTTGCTGCTCCCACGTAAGTCTTACCATTATCTGAGTAAAAGGCGACGGGTAAACCGCGACGAGAAACGAATCTATCTAGCGCTGCCATAAAGCATTCTGTAGTCAGACTAGTGACCAACTCTAAGTGAAGGGCCTTAGTTGAGAAGCAAACAAAAATGCATAGATAGGCTTTACTCAATGGTGCTTTGCGTCTCAGGGTCTCCCTTAGCATGAACGGGCCGGCAAAATCAGTCCCTACGTGGGCAAAGGCGTGCCCTTCATAGAATCTATAGGACGGCAAATCGCCCATTTTCACTTGTTGAACTTTGCCTTTGAATTTAAAACACGTTAAACATTGAAATCTTCGTTGTTGAATTAACAAACGAAGTCCAGGAATCAATACTTTAACTGAATAATTCCTTGGAGGGACGTGTTACCGGGATGCAAATAGGTACGATGATACATATCTACGATAAGTTTAGCAAGATGGCTTTTTCTGTGTATCAAAATTGGATGTTTTTGTTGCAAAGGAAGATTGGAATGTCGAAGTCGTCCGCCCACCCTGAGAACACCCTTCTCGTCAGAAAAAATATCCAATGTCCTATACTGAGAAATAGTTTCTTCATAGCTACGAGTGGGGTGGAAATAATGTTCTCGTTGAGCCAATTTAATAAGTGCATGCAAGCTTTGATTGATTTCTTCAAGGGATAATGGACCAGTATTGAGTAAATGTTTATGTTTGTAATTATGAAACATCCTAAGAATTCTGGCAGTTACTCGTATCAGGGTGAAATAAGAAGAAAACCTTTCTACCCACTGTGCTTTAGTTATGGGACTCTCCAAAGATGTCAATACTAATGGTAGGTCCTTCGTTTCCGGCAGTGGTTTTGGAAATACAATATGTGACTTAGGCCAGTCATTCTCTGGTGAACTGAGCCATAATGGACCACGCCACCATAATGAGTTTTCCAACAATTTACTAGGTAAAATGCCCCTGGAACCTAAATCACTGGGATTATCGTTTGTCGTTACATGCCTCCAAAACGATATGGGAGTTTTCATAGTCACTCTAGTAACCCGGTTGGCTACAAACACCTTTAAGTGACATGGCAGAGTATTCAGCCAGCCTAATACAACAGAAGAGTCTGTAAAAAATATTGGAGCCAACAAGGGTTTACTGAGGCGGGAAATAAATGAACCTATTTTACCGTAAAGTCTGGCGAGTAATTCCGCAGCACATAACTCTAGCCTAGGTATACTTATAGTTTTTATTGGGGCAAGTTTCGTTCTAGCAGTAATAAGATAAACAGATATGGAGTGATACTTCACACATCTCAAGTACAAGGCAGCACAGTATGCTAAGCTTGACGCATCCGCAAAACCAATAATTTGGTAGTGATGTGCTTCGTCATCACAGATATGTCTAGGAATTTTGATACCAGACAAGATCGGGAGTTCAGTAAGTAATTCTTTCCATGATCGTTCTACATCGTGGGGTATTTTTTCATCCCAACCTACACCAGCTTTCCACAGTTTTTGAATGAACTGTTTCATCAAAACAGTGGACGGAGCCAAAAAACAGGGTGGATCGTATAAACTTGCGACCACTGAAAGAATAGCTCTTTTCGTGAATATTGGGTTGTCTGGTTTCTTTACTCTGTAAGAAAAACAATCAGTTTCGGAAGACCAAACCAAACCTAGGATTTTCACACTTGATTCGTTTTCAGGTATAAAAGACACCGATTCATTAGAGGTTTCCTCGATCCCTGCCAAAAGCTCTTTCCTATTCGTAGCCCACTTTTTTAATTCAAACCCACCTTTATTTAATAATCCAATTAATTCGTCTTTTAATATTTGGGCAGTTTCAATATCAGGTGCTCCTGAAACGATGTCGTCAATGAATATGTCCTTTAAAATTACTTCTGCGGCTCTAGGATAACTTGCTCCTTCGTCAGCTACTAACTGTTTCAATACTCTCAAGGCCAACCACGGTGCACATGTCATGCCATAAGTGAGAGTAGCTAGTTCATATTTTTTCAAAGCTTCATGAGGTTCATTTCTCCAAAATATATGTTGAAAAGGTCTATGTTTTTGAGCTACAAGAATTTGTCGGTACATTTTGACTATGTCCGCCACGATAACTACTGGATGGATTCTCCAGTTCAAAAGTATCTCGCCTACGTCATTTTGTAATTTAGGCCCTACAAATAAAAATTCGTTAAGTGACCCGTTGCGAGTTTTCGCTGAAGCATCAAATACTACTCTCAATTTGACTTGATTTCTATCCTCCTTCGATACTGCGTGGTGAGGAATTACAAACTTTGATTGATTCTCCGTGGGATACATATGTCCTAACTGCTCATATTCGGTCATAAAGTCCCTATACTGTTTTGACAGAGCTTCATTGCGTTGTAACTTACCCTCTAAATTTTGAAATCTCTGTATAGCTCTACGTTCGGAATCATGAAATGGTGGTATATCAGGCTTGAAAGGCAATTCAACCACATACTGACCTTGAGGTAATCGACGGTGAGTTTCACAAAAATGTCGCTCACACCAATCACTGTCAGGACAAGGTAAAATGGGAACATTCGGTAATTCCTCGAGAGCCCAAAATTTTTCGAGTTCTAGGTTCAAACCATTATCACAATATTCCGGCTTTTCTGATACTAGAAAGGAAATTACATTATTAGAATGGTCAGTTGTACGGTACCGTCCTATAATAATATTACCAAAAATAGAGGGCAACATTTTCGGTAAACTGGCATCTAAATTGATTGGACCACCCAAAACAATATCACTGTATATATCGGCGCCCAACAGAAAATCTATTGACGCTGGTTTCCAGAAATTGGGATCTGCCAACTTATAATTCGAAAAGTGAGAAAAGCAAGATCGTGATAGTGGAATAGTGGGCAAATTTCCAGTTATACACCTTACCATCAGTGGACTTATTTCAAAGTCACAAGTAGTATTGCCTCTCGGTCGCATAGTGCAATAGACCTGTCCTTTGACTTCCTCAAACACCGTTTGACCTATACCAGATATGTGCCGAGTGAGAGGTTTATAAGATATACCCAAGGAGTTGACGCATTTCGGGATATGAATGAATGTTGAGACCCACAATCTATTAATCCTCTAAATGTTTGATACTGGCCTCTCGCGTCTTTGAATTCGGCAGCTAAGGTACCTAGAAGTACATTCGAGTTGGTATGGGACTTGCTGTTCACAGCAGCTAAGACTCTATCTGATTCATCATGTCGGCCTTGGCTTCTGCTAGAAGTGGAAGGTTGGTGTAAATCGGAATCCCTTGTGTTATTTGACTCATTAGAACTCGTCGGCTGAATTTTGTGCAAAGTTGAGTTGTGTTTTCGATTACACAAATTGCAGCGTGCCCCTGACCTACAGAAATATGTTGAATGGTCATTGTTTAAGCAATTGCGGCATCCCTTCCAGTTTTTAAGTAACTCGTGACGTTCTTCAACCGTAGCCAATCTGAATTTATTACATTTTTCCAAAGAGTGATAGCCATCATGACAAATAAAACACGAGTTAATACTTTTATTACTACTTCGTTGTTTCGCCTGAGCAAAAAAGGCTCTGGGAGAAGTTTTATTGCCTTTATCCGATTTGTTAAGCAAAGAACCCTCATATTGATTAGGAGTAAAACTGTTAGACAGCTGCAATGCTAAACATCGCTCTTTGATAAATTTATCCAAAACCTCAAACGTTGGGAACTCAATATGTCGATTAGCTACTTCAAATTGTTCCCTAGTCCCAGAATCCAAACACCGTTCCGCTAAATGGAATAAAATAAAGTCGCCTTCATTAGGTATGTTTAATAGCTTGAAAGTAGCGACGCTATCAGAAATATGAGAGACAAGAGATTTGAGCGCACTGACCGTAGGCTTTCCGGATAAAGGTTTGAAAGCCAAAATTTGACTCAAGTACGCATTTGCCAACATTCTCTTTTTGTCGAATGACTCGACAACCGAAGTCCAGGCTAGTTCATAATTGTTTTCCTCGATTGGTAAATGACTAATAACGAAGGAAGCAGCACCTTTCAATGATGTGGCCAAATAATGAAATTTATGAACTAACGGTAACTTTTCATTTTTATGTATAAGGGACAAATAGGTGTCCCTCCATTTAGGCCATGCCAACAATTCCCATTGAATTCAGGAAGGTTTATTTTAGGAAGAGTGGTGTGGGGCGTACACTCAGCTAATGTAACGTTATGTTGACTCGCCACTTCTGGACCGGGTTTGTCCAATGACCGCGCATATCCAACTGATTCGTAATAATATCTTTTGGTCTGCTGTCGCAACACATTCTGAGCATCGGACGGAAAATCAGAGCTCCTACCCAATATATCGTACTCATCGACTAGATCCTCCCAAACGTTTTCAAATTTAAGGAAATAACGATCTAAAGTGATGTACATACTTTGAAATAGAGAGATCTGTTTCACATCCCCAGATTTCATTTTGCGGCCTTGTTCGACAATCAACTTGACTTCGAGACCAGACGATTCGAGCTTCCGCAAAAGCGACTGAACTTTCGGAGAAGCTGACGATGTAGAAGACTGTTTATCGGTCATAGCGTCTTATTGAAACCGGCAAGATCAAACTGACTCCTTATCGTTAAGACGCTCCTTATTGCAAAGATTGAACCTGAGATTTGAACGATCGCAATGAAAACTGGATTTGACCGGGACAATCCAACCAAATCCTTTGTTGTAGCTTTTAAATGAATTACACCTAATATTCAGGGCAAACTCAGGTATATTTGAAAGCGAAACCACGCTCTGCTACCAATGTTTGTTAGGGGCAATAGGCCTTTGAGAGGACAGTAAAATTAAAAAAAACCTCCAACCTGCTTTGCTCCTAACTATATTTACAAAAAATTAAAATAAAATAAATTCGCTTTCTTGTAAAATAAAATTGCAAATAAAAGGAAAGGAAATGAATATAATTGTTCGACCTTCTGATAGATGAATTGTGGCGTCAGCGTATGTGGGGCCCCTTTTTGTTGGAGATAAAATGCGTAGATCTTGTAGAACTTGATTCTTCGGAATTGTCTTCGCTTGAGAGCTCCAGCAAGGAATGTATAGTAACAACCTGCTAGGAGATTTTGAAGCTTTAGTAAAAGACTTTAGTAAAAGTTCAAATCGCGTCGCACGGGCAGATGAAAATGGAAGAATGGCAGCTGTGGTTGACTTCTGGTCGCGGCTGACTAGTTTTTATATCACTTCACTTTCACAGTAACTTGGCCACATTTACTTTATACAAAAAAAAAAAGAAAATATATTTCAACAAAATAAATAAATATTCCTAGTTTATATAGGCAGGAGCAGGAACCTATTGTGGAGGCCCTGACCTACCATGAGTGCCTAAACAGTGATTATGGAAAAATGACGAGAGCAGCACAATAAATGGTGGAACCTTTTGTCAGATAGCGATACTAGTGCAGTTTGTTAATCATAAATCTCACATAACACTAAAACGCCTCACGCCTTAGGCGGACTAAAACTTCGGTTCATTTTCCCTATGCCAGCACGTTTGCTACGACGAAGACATTGAAGAACGAAATTCCGCGTTCAAAGTGTTCCGATGACCCGCACCTGATTTATTAAAATGAAAACCTTCCAACGCAGTAATCCACAAGAAAGTAGAAAGCAGATGGCACCAATCAAGGAGAGAGCAATGTCGCGAATGCAGCTCTCGTGTGCGAGATCATTCGGGCTGTGGGTAGGCATTCGTTCCCACCCTATAACGTACGGTTTTGTCAACAGGTATGTACTTTGGTGGTCTGCATTAGGAAATCACACATTCAGCTTAATGGCTCTCAGGGTTTTCCCTCTTATTGGAGTCCTTCCTCTAATGGATATATACGGCGAGGAAGCAAGCGCTCTTTCAGAGGGGGAGGCGAATATTGGAGTTTATTCTATAATTGTAGTCTTCAGTGAAATGTCCACTTGAAAGGTTGCCCATATTTTATATATTGCTCAAGTTTGAATGATTTGACGCACATATTGTACTTAATTAACGAGTTCATCACAGAAGTTTCGAGTAAATACATTAGGTGCGAAACGTTACAATAATCCTTAGCCAGCCACATATTGCAAGGACGGTGGGGGGGATTCAGCTGTGGATCGGGAACGCCCCATGATGCACTATGTTAAGCCTTGACATATTTATTTTGAAGCGAATATTTTCTGTATTTATTTAGTTAGGCATTTCACATGAGAAACATCGATATTTTCGGTTCAAACGCCATTTCCTCGGTAATTATTAATTACTTCGCAACTTGGGTGCTAAATCAACGACATTTTTCACATACTGCAGAAGAACCAGAAACAAAACACATTGATACGTGATGCTCTTAGTATGAAACGTATTGAGCCAGTGAATTGCGGTTTCATCCTCCTACAGCACTTTGAGCAAAAGAAGGAAGGCTACGGAAAATCTCGCCAGTTCTTCAATCAAAGTTCAATCTGGCTCACCATAATGTTGGAATAATGTCCGATCGAAATTAATAAACGATAAAAACAACGGACTTTTTTGTGGGAACATTAAGTTTTATTATATTAGAGTTATTCAGTTAAGGTGGGAGTGAACGATCAACAAATTACGAATCATTACGCCAGACGAGAGAACCGAATGATCTTTAGTACATTCAGCAGGGCAAAACTAAAACAAGTGTGGAACCCAAATTTCTGTGGTAATCGGGATTTCGATGGCCAATGTCACATCGAAATATCGACTGAATGCGTTTTGTGTGAACCAAGTGAGTAAATTTAAGTGGTCAGTTTTGAGCCACTTGGCAGGTATTTACGGCAGATTCAGGGGTCACCAATATGTCTACCTGATAATTATTTCGTAGAGGTGTTTTGGATGAAAAATATCCGTTTCAAAACGAACGCGCACGAAATTCGTTGCTTGTTGCTCAGGATGACTCAAAGCGGGTAGGCGATTTTATGGTTGCTGGATGACAAACCAAGCCAATAGTTTTATCCGAATGGTGGCGGGATGAAGGTTCTGAGAATAGTGTGAAGAGAGGAACTTGATCGGTGGGACAAAAAATAACGGAATCCGAAAATTTGGAAAAATGAAGCGTTATCTAATAGCAGGAGTTTACGATGCTGTGAAGCTCGTGCTGGAATTCAGAAACAAATTCATTTATCAGAGCGATATAAACGATGTTGTCGTGTATTGGGTAATGTGCTCCTTAGGCGTTCGGTCGAACATGATACATAATGAAGTAATTGCGGCCCCACCACTTCTTTCGGGTTGAAGAAATCCTGAGCCATATAGGAGAGTTTCAAGTTGTCATATTATACACATCGGTTTTGTGTTCAGAAATGTCCCCCTCACCTTTACAGTTTCTATCGACAAGAATGAAGCAGAATACCGAAGTATTTCACTCTGACGAACGAACGACTCGCTTTTGTACGCGAAGTATTTTCTGACGCCTCTATCGCTACTTAAAACCGTATCATGAGAACCAATCATGAGGCTTACAACAAATGTGCAAAAGGGTAACGACGTTCACTCAAGTTACAAGCGATAAAAGGATCGTATTCCTCTACGAAATAACAAGTTCCTGAGACCGGGATAAATGAAAAGGTATTCTCGGGCCGATTTGAAGGGAAGGCCACGAATTACCAGCGTATCCGAGCGAGAAAGTGGAAGAAGAAAGTGAAGGGGAAGGAAGAGATCTTCGCAAGAAAAGGAAGCCGACGATGTTTGAGTACAAAAAAGTTAATGAATATTTCAGTTCTCAAACCGGAAGAAACTCGAACTTTTTTCTCTTCTACCCATTCATTTTGCCCTTTCAACTAGTCATTGAATTTGCCAGTTTTTATTGGGCCAAGAGTGGCCGGGTTCGCAGCGTGGAACGAAAGAAGGTCAGGATGGAAATCACTTGAGAATCATTTATTTCTACGATTGCTGAAAACCGACAGTAACTGAGAAAGAGGTAGAGCTGAGAAAGCGATGTGGTCACGTTAGTAAATTTAAGGTACTCATCTCTCACTGATATCGATTAACGGTTACTGATCTTGTTGGGGGCAAGAAAAGAGCAGCTTGAGGTGGACATTGAAGAATTAATGGATTAACGTGATGAGTCTGAGCGAGAACTTCATACACTTATATATAAAGTAGAGAAAAAGAGCTTGAGAGTATGAGTTAATAAAGACTTGACGCAGCACAAGAGGGTCTCTGGATAGATGGTGAACTGGGACGTGTGGAGACGAGAGCGGAGATCGTGTGAGTTGTGTAAAAGCTGAATCGAACGCATTGCGTACGTAGTTCGATTTTTCTCATGACTACCGCTTCAAAGGCACTAGGTCATGAAGAGCTGAACTTGAATGCTCGAGATTTCCTATTAGGTTGATAGGAAATCGATCTGAGCTGATCCAAACAAACCTCAATTACTTCTACGCTCAAAACGTGACAATATGATGAATGTGGCTGGAGATAAGTTATGATAGGGCTAGAAATTCACTATAACGATTACTTCCTGGACACGCTATATTTGGGTTATGTTGTTTTCAAACGAGTTGATAAGAAAGTGTTTGTAGCGGCCTAGAACTTTAGGGAAATTAATACATTTAAATAAAAGAAGTACTTCCGATGGGACAATTTACATAAATTATAAGCATCAGCATTAAAGCAAGGCCATTTTCTCAAAAGACTTGATGTGAGGTCTCATAGAAATCAGGATGAAAATCGAATGCCAATGTAACGATCTACAAAACCCTTACCTGCCAGTTTACCCTAAGCTGTCGTGTGTGTGTCGTGTTCTGCGCGAAATATGTTGACCTTACTTACCTTTAAAAAGTGCGTGGAATATACGAAACACGTGAAACTCGCAACAAAAAATTTGAAATATTGAAAAATAATAAAGAAAATATCTGGTGCGTTGCAACACACAACTTTCCTTAGCTCTACAACAATTCACTTTGTACATGGCTAATTCTATTTAATAAATTCATTTATCACTCAGTTAATTTGAACTTTGTCAAACAACACTTCACAGCAGCAGGAAGCGGTAGCGCTTACAGTTCCAGATTTTATTGTGCTGTTCGTACTCATTGCAACACCATCATTGAGCAATTGGTACACGGAAAATTAATGAGGCTGTAAACACAAATTTTTTGAAGAAGGATAATAACTACTTTTGCAGAGTTATTGGGTAAAAACTTTTAGAACTGGTAGTAAGCGAAACGGCAGTAGTTGAAATTCAGGAATTTCTGGAGTGACTCCCATGTATCTCATGAGCGTTTTTAATCACCCTTTTGGTATTAGATTGGACTACAGCACGATTTTTTTTAACATTCTAGTAACATTCCACCGGGGTTTAAAAGGAAAAAACCGCGGCAAAAACGCTTTTCGTGGAAAAGTTTGATAATTTATTGTACTGCTCTCGTCATTTTCCCACGAATGGGAATTTTATGGTATAATTATCTTATTAACAGCTATTCATATACAAAATTTAATCAAAATCGTTAGAGCCGTTTTAGACAAAAAAATTTGGTATTTTGATCACTATGATAACTATAGTTAAATTTCGGTGGATTTTGTTCATACCCTTATTTTGGCGTCCCATGGTAACGTACCGGCGAGATATCAAGTTTGAGTGGATTTGGTACGGTGGTTTTCTCTAAAAATCGTTCACAGACACACACACAGACCCACAGACCATTTTCCCAAATAGTGTTTTTCGGACTCAGGGGGGTCTGAAACGCAAAGATTTGAAAAGAACTCAAAATTTTTTTTCTCAGCTGATTACATAACTTTCCTTTCTACTTTGCAGAGCCAAGGAAAGTAAAAAACATGAAAGGGGCTAAAGTAATGATGGATAACGATGAAAATATTACGGCAGGTGTTTTTGGAAGAGGACAAAATTTTCACCAGAACTATCCACACCTGTATGTCGCGTCTTGCATTTCCAGACGGGAGGGAACAAAGAGTCACATGCTGCTCCATTGTAGTTCGTACGACAGTGAGCGGCGGTTGTTGAATAAGCAATCAAACTTTCCAGCTCTGACTACTTCCATGAAAGGTTTTAACCGCTTCGCTCAGTTTGTGATGAGGGTTATGACGCGGTCACAATTGATCCCATAGGACTTGCTACCTAAGTGAACAGTTAGGAACGGTGTAAACAAGATTAAGCTTCAAAATAAGGAGGATTCCCCAGTGTTGGGTGCAAGAGATGTAATCGATGGTTGTCTACATCACAAGATTACAGCTGTAGGGCGGAGTGGTAGCTTGGAGGTGACAATCGAAGGGTGAGCAATGAGATAAAGATAAGGGGACGGTGGAAAGCCCATTGAATTATCATACGTGGGATATTACGTTGTCTGCTCTGGAAATATCAATCCTTACCAATGTTACCAGGGAGGTTTGGAAATGTTTGGAGAGCCACTGACACTGGCAAAAATTAAAGCGATCACGCTCCAATGCTCAACTTTCGTCGGATTATGAACCTTCACCTCTCTACCCACTAGACTATGACCACTTGGGTACCTATAATGGGAGTCAGGAAGTACACGTAAGCTCGATAGGGCTCAGAATAATGAAAGACACCGGTAATTAGGAGTTTCTCACAGCTCCAAGTTCGAACGGCCTCGGGTAAGAAAGCTCGCCCTCAATAGTCCGATAGAGTTGAGGGCAGTGATCGTCCGTACCGATTCGGGCTCAAGAGAGACTACATGACGCCAACTGAAGTACCTCCACAGGTTTGGGTTCGGTCGATGCTGAGTGAGTGCCCGTGCTCTTGGATGCAAGAAACACCCCAACCTGAACAACATTCATAAATGACTGACATTAAACTCTTTATAGATCGGTAGATTCCTGTTAGAGGGTTCAGGAACGATCAATATGAGAAGAATACAAACCTGTACCCACGGAATGCCTTCGAGTTTATCTGCCGGTAATATGACGCATTGCTTGCCAGTAACCACAAGACCTCTGTGACACACGAGACACAACATGCTTCGGGTTGTTCGAAAGGCATAGGCTCTTATTCAAAACCAGTTCGGTGTGAGGGAAAAACGTTGCTTAAATAAGCCCTCAAGCAAAAACGTCAGGGACTCAAGATTTGTCAGGGAATATCATGAAGTGCAGTCAGGAAACGTTTTTTTTCGCAAATATTTTTTGAGCGATTTCGATAAATTAGATTTGTCTAGATCTCTAAGCCTCGTGTCCGTTGAAGGGAAATTACAGCTTTCTCGTATTTTTGCCTCACGGCTTGCTAAGATTAAGGTAACACTTTTTCTGTCACCCGTGACGTTGGGATGGGTTTATTTATTTATCTCATAAAACGCGGGCTTAAGCTCAATCACACAATGACATTGAAAAAAAACGTCTTTTTAAATCGTCCAAGAGACAGAGTGTTATCTACCAGAGATGTGGTTTTCGATGTAGGGAAAATACCAAACATCCAAGGCAACAAGAATTGATTTTAATTTGGAATTTTACTTTGAATCATTACAAGTGAAACAAGGAGCTCCTTCTAAGATGTAAACGAAAATTAAAGAAAAGAAAGAAAATTAAAGTGTCTGACCGTAATGGTTATCAAAGGAACGAAATCTCGCAGCTGCAGGTGTTGGACGCCCCTGATGCACTTTGGGAGACGCGTCGGCAGAATGGTGGTAGCTATGTCCCAACTGACTCGAAGATGATGACGAGAACGGTTTGATGCAGTCGTACGATTCGATGTAAACTGGCACGAAGTAAACCAATGGGATACTGATGACCCAGTAAATGTTCAGAAAACAGATGTCGTCGGGATTCTGATGACCCGTGTTCGATCTAATGGTAAGAAGAATGGAGATGTGGTCTGGCGAGATTCTGATGACTGCGCAGAGAACAATACCGGCTACGGCTGGTAATCTGAGTCACTAGGTGCCGTCAACTCGAAGTGTCTGGTGGGAGAGACAGCGAGTCTCAGCAAGACCCAAGTTGATCCAAGTTGCTGCAGATCGGCGGCTTATCGCGCACAAAGCACACACGAACACTTACACAACGTCGACGGAGGCTTATTGCGTAAACAAAATAGTTTTCAGCGTGTAAAATAAACAAAACGCTTCGGCGTTGACACAGAGTAATAAAGAAAAGGGGAACAATCACGATAGTTCAGTCTCTGGAGCTTGTTAAATGTATAGGGGAGAAATCAGAAGCGCCATCAGAATGAAAAGTAACCATACACGTTAACGGTGGAAGTAAAAAACGAATATGTAAAACGGCTCACATGTGCTCGCCATGGAGCTTTTTGAAGGCGGAGAATGAGGTGGAAAAAAGGCCAAAATTTGGATGAGAAATGAGAAGGCAAATAAATCATCTTTGGATACTGAGTAAGGGATTATTGAACAGATAGTTAGTTGAAGCTGAATGGAGACTAATAGAGTGCCGAAGTCTGGTATCATAAAATGGTGGTCTCAGCTCATCGTCGTCTTGAAGGAGAAGTACCGAACTAACTTGAGCTGCAGTTACTTAATCCAATCTTTGGCACCAGAGAAGAGAAGCGATCTAATAACACAGTCATACTCCAAGACTGATACGACCAGGGTGTAGACAAGAACGGCTAAAGATGAAACATCGTTTACATCCCCGGTGTGACACTTGGTAGAGCCAAGATTTCTGGTAGCTTCACAGCATATCCCAACAAAATGGGTATTAAAAGATAACTGACAGTAAAACATTGCACTAACGTCACGTACAATGTCCGTGTGAGATATACCAGATGCATTTAGCGAATATTAATAAGAGACTGACCGAGAGAATGTTATTACACTACGTTCACTAAAGTTCAGAGAGGTATTTTTGTTACAGCACCAAGAGTGAAGAAGATTTAGGGTCGGGTTATCAATGTCGTTTGCAGGCTCGAATAAAGCCAAACCCAATGACTCGTTGGGGTGTCAATCATCGGCATTTGATGAGTTGATCGGCATCCCTCTATTCCCACTCACCGAATATCGTTGACCGAAGGCCGCCAACTAGAGAACTAATAAACCGGCCATTAGAGAGTTTTGAAGGTCATGACAATCGGCGGCGTCGGTGCTCCCCACTGAAAAAAGTTGGAGGTCATCTGTAAATAGGAGGTAACAGACAGGTGGTTCAAAGAGAGAAGCGATATAGTCGTTACACAGTAGGAATAAGAGTGGGACGAGGTGGGAACCCTGGGAAATACCAGAGTTGTTCAGAAAGGGAGAATAGTACGTAGACGTGAGCGTAACCACTGAAGATCCATTTGCCAGATAACTAGATAACCAGTTCTAAAGAGAGATGGAGAAGCGTTTGAGATAGCAAGAGTGTGTGCAAAAGCATGTCGAAAGCTTTAGCAAAATCAGAATAGATACCATCGACCTGGATAGTCAGAGTGAAGAGTGATTAGTTGATTACTAATGGCGGATCTACCAAGTAAAAACTCGAGCTGCTTGGGTGAATGGAAAAAACGGATTAAAGAGCCAATTGAGGTGATAATAGTAAATACTATTAATTCAAACTTCGCGATGTGTGGGGATCGAAATGTCCCAAATCGTGTTGGCGCATATTTATACGTAAATTTACCACCAATTTCCACGCCACCTCCTGATCATTTTCATGCTGAGCCTTACCAATCTCGAAACTTTTCACGCTCCGGCAACATGAAGCTGTGAAGAAGGGTTGTTAACTGCACAAAGTCCACGATCGCAGCTGCTGTAGATTCTGTGAGCGTCGTACAAACGATGTTTCAGCAGTTGACAATCGATCAACCCTGTTGCTGTGCAGCCCATAGCCACGCATGAAGTCAAACCGTTCAAGAATGACTTGAGTCGTTTTTATTTGAAGAGCCATGGGATCGAGCAAGCTTCTCGCCTTTGGTTATCACATGCTGGGTTTATATTGAATAGTCAACTGACCCCGACAGAGACAGTTGATATCCGACAAACGAATAGCTCCTTAAACAGTCACGGAGTACGATCATAGGGCTCTTTGTGGGAGAAAGCCACTGCCTCATGGCTCGTTCAAGCAAAGGGCTCTCTGAAGAGGTAGCGAAGTCACAGCACGAGAACAATAACCACAACGTCCCAGTTATTGACAGAAACGTCAACGGGACATTTCTCGAAAGGGGCATTATCGGCGGAATCAATCACAAGGGTGTAATCGCTGAGAAGACTCGGCGATGGCCAGTTGTTGACGCCTCGACTCTCACCAAACATATTTGCCGTTTATTTCTCACGTTCCCCATTTCCTATAGAGCACGACGGCCTCACATTATTCTTATGTGCTGACAACAACGTCAACTTCCCACGTAAGTTTGGCTTTTGGGGAAATTTATTGAATCGGAGATCGAGCGTCGAAATCACCTCCTTTTACCTTATCCCGCTTACCTCTTTTTACGATAAAAGCTAGCTCTAGCTCACTCCTTTCGAACGTTCTCCAGTGTAATGGCGAATACATTGACATTCAGATAAGGTAAAATCACGCGTAAAACGTAAATAAAACTTTTTTTCGAACTTCGCATTTTAACATTTTGGAGTACGTAATTTTGTTAATGAAAATTTCCTGTAACTAAAACCGAAATGGAGTTTAAATCTCTGACTAGTGATTCGACCTTTCCCACGTTCAATAATGAGATTTAGTCCGCACAGCTTTGACGTTAGTGCGCTGGCTTTTATACGTAGTGAAGTGAAATTCGTCGACACGTTTCCTCTCAATATTAACTGAAGCCCCACCGCCACAGCCACCGTCAAAAAAAGTGGTTTGTTAGAACTCCATTCTCTCCTAGCGAAGCCGAGGTTAGAGGAATAGAACTGCACCGCCAAACGAATTACAAGTCTTTTTTTCAAGTTTGCTCGACGTCTGCCAAAGCTTCCAGTGAAACTAATCAAACCTAAGAGGGGCGAACGCTGCTGGACTTTGTTGAAAAGACTTTACAACTGTACTATTGCGGCTTCTTGTATTAACTGAGGTGCCTTATTTTGAAGGAAATTTCTGACTCTTTGATGACAACTTGTGGAGCTTCCAAGCCCCACAGTTTCGTAGTTCGTGTTTCTCGACTTCCTTTAGAACGAGTCAAAAGGTCTTTAACGTGGCCCCGATCAAAAGCTTGTAACAAGTATTGTGTCTGAGAGCGACGAGGAATTGCCCGTTCGATCGTTGAAACCCAGGACATGAATTTTACTTTTAGTTCGGCGAATCAATCTCCACTAATGGAAGTTTTGAAGTGTAGCGTTACTGAATTACTATTGTTTTCACATGGAAAATTCAAACATCTGACGATCGGTTTTACCGAACAAACATAACCAAAATTTAAAATAATCGCTGTTTCACTTAAATGAATATCTAGAACGGAGATTAGCAAAAATGTATCGTGTATTAGACGTAATCAACGATTAAAAACTTATCACAAATCGACGATTTAGAGTTGAGGCATTTATTAACGATATCAAGGAAGCATTTGCCCACCAAATAACGATATTATTGGAGGAAGGTTACTGCTGATAAATTGAAAATTTATTTTCTGCTGCGCGTTCTATTTCCAAACGCTTCGATAAATTTTCCTACTTGGTGACCGATAAAACATGATGTTATGTTTTACCAAGTTCGAATGAGGAAAGTTGTGTGATGCGTTGCACTAGATATTTTTCCAGTGCTTTTCACGAAGTCTCAAATTGGTGAAAAGCTGCTTATGAAATTCACTCAACTCATTTGAACTTGTTCCAGAATTTATTGAGTTACTGCTATTAATGACATACCCTTATTGGGTGGCGTTGAAAGTTGTTCAGGGCAAATCCCTTTTTTTTGTGCTCAAGTAGCTTGGTGGACTGTAACAACATGAAGCGCTAAAGTACCCCGAAATAGCAATTATCACGAGGGTAGGGAAATATACGAGAATCTCCAAATTTCCCAGGTAATGGGAAATTAGATACCACTCGTGTGATTCTGATCGTTGGACGGATCACCCTCAACCGGTGAGCACCTGGAAAAAGAATACACCAGGAAAAATATAAACGGAATGAGGAAATGAAAGAGGACTCACCCAAGTTTCCCTGGCTCTTCGATTGGGCCAACGCTTTTGAGAAAAGCCACAGTTGAACGTACAGACACGAAAGGGCTTTTTGGACAATGTAACCGAACCTGTTGCACTTTTCACATTAAAAAAGGGGTGAAAAGGAAGGGGTATAAATCGGCTCTTGTTTGCGTAGAAAGTCGGATCAGGAATGAGCCAAAAAATTGGAAGAAAAAGAATCGGAGAGGGAGAGGAAAAATGAAGAGGGAAGGGAGGAGGAGAGGCGATCCCTTCCAGCGCCCCCACCAGCGTCAGGTGACCGTCCAGCGACCCCCCTGTCTACCATCAAAATAAACGGGGTTTTCTCCGAAATTGAACAGGTGGTATACGCAATTGATGTAAATATCGACATGATGTTTTTGGGAAGGTTCTGGAATTTTTTGAGGAACACTTCGAAAACATTTGCGCTTAAAAGCGACCTTAGTTTCAATTCTGGGATTTCTGAGATTGTTATTGCGATCCCCCAACACAACTTCAGTGATCAACTCTCAATAAAACGTACACTCAACGCGCAGAAGTAGAAAGCTCGAGGAAGGGTGAGAGAACTTTCTCTGAACCCCGAGGCCAAGGGCGGAGTGAAGTGTGTTGGGTGCACGAGAGGGGGAGCTGAGAATTGCAATAACTGAAACTCGGTGACTGTGAGGAGGACTGTATTATACGTGCGTGAGGAATTGAGTTGAATTGAAATTGAGGTGAGATGGAGTACAAATGGGCGACACAAGGGCAGTACTCGGAATGGGTGAACTGGCGCGGGCAATCGTATGGGAGAGTGAGAAGTTACTGGGGCGGTAGTGGGAAGCAGAATGATTTTGGAAGAGCTCTGTCGTCGATAGGAAAATGAAATTGGGAGAAAGAAATAAAGAAAAGGGAAAACCTAGAAAAGGGAGCTGGGGGGCCCCCGCAGCTGAGGGATTCCTGCAGGTGAGGGGCAGGTATTGAAATAGTTGGAAACAATTAGGCGGTCGGAGACAATGACGCGGGGAAGTCCGAAGTCAAGGACTCTGACCACTTCGACGCTTTGCGTCGAACAAAGTGCTCACAAACCCCCGCCCCCGTCTTGAACTGGAGGGGGTCAAAATGAACCCCATAAAACCGTTTCCGCTCCCTGTTCAGCTAAGAACAAATAAGAACTACTTATCTCTACGCATGTGTCACTTAAAGTCAAGTTTTCATTTGTTCATCTTCATCTCCCTACTGAAGTCCAGTTAGTTAGCTGGGAATTCTACTTCACCAGAGAAAACGCAATCAGCCATTTCGCGTGCCATTATCCCGGGGCATAATCTTCTCTGTGCGAACCACATCCCACCATAGACAGGGTAGCGCGTAGTAAAAATGGTTGCCTTTCCGAGGGCCGGCTCTGAGGGGGACATCTCGTGATGCGCGTAAGTTACGCCTCCGAGACAGTTCGTAGTGTACGATGCCAATACCTACGACGTTATACCTTATCATGGCTTAAATGTGGTGCATGTGGAACTAAGCACAGAATAGGAGCGCCGTTCAGCGGGTGGGGACACCCAGCCGAACCTTTCGGATATTGTTTTTGCACACGCAAGGCTTGAGAAGGTGAAATCTAACCACATCCGTACAGAGTCAGAACAGCTATTATCTTATGACCTTTATCAATTTTCCATCATATGGAAAACTCGTTGGACTGCCACTCATATTTGTTTCGAGAACGAATATGAGCGAGACTTTTGATGAAAAAGTCCCCTAAAATCCCTTTTCGTCGAAACGTCTGTTGATGTGTGTGCACTCGTCATTTTTTCACGGATGAGAACTTTATGGTACTGTCGTGTTATTTATAGCTGTCAGAAAAATGGTTTAATCAAAATTGTTAGAGCCAGTTTTGAGAAGAAAAACAATTTGGCGTTTTGATCATTATGATAACTATAATTGGTTTTCAATTGATTTAGTCCTCACCCTTACTTTTAACCTCTAATGTTGATGTGCACGTTAAAGTTCAAACTTATTTGGTTCAGCTGTTTTCCAAGTCGTGTTCACAGACACATACACACCACATCCTTTTACAAATGGGGGACTTATAGTCCTTGAAACGTAAAGATCTGAAGAAAACTTTTTTTTCAGTCGATTATGTAAATTTACCTCTTACACCGCAAGTCAATGGAAAGTTGAAAAATCACGGTTACACTGAAGGAGTACATTACAAGGAGGAACAATATTGAAATCCAACGGGCTCATAAGATTTCTTGCTATCTTGAAAATCGCTTTTTCACGAGAAGCTCCTTGAGAATCCTTTCTCTCTCTCACCTCTCCTCACTTCCATACTGCGTTTGCTATATGATTTAAATAGGCGACAGTGGCGTCAGACTGAAGCTACCAACGCCTTAAACAGACACTGTTTTTGTATCTGCCGAGCGATGCCGTTGATATCGCGTCAACGAACATAAAACAGCCGTACCCATCGTCAACTATTCCTTTCCAATACCTCCAGTGACCATCTCCCTCAAAGGGATGAAGTTAAACTGTATGATCTAATTTCGTCTCCACAAATATGGCCTTATCAAAAAATGATTTCGAGCAGTTACGAAACAAGATGATTGATGATACGTTAAAACGTATGACTGATAATATTATGAGCCAAACTTCACTGAGAGTTTACCAACACGAAAATTTTCTGTTTCGGTGAGAGCTTCGCAATAGGTCGGGTGCAGATCAGCGAAGAGTGGTTCGATATAGCGCAGTAGCTGTTAGTACACAGCCCTGAAATATATTAAGAACTGTCCCCGAAACTCAGAATGTTTCTGTCCAACGAAGCGATCATCTCTGAGATATTTCTAAAATCTCCTCTCAAACCAATTCGAGGAGTTGAATATGTACTTTTGAGAGCGTGTTATCTCACATTCATAAGACGACTGGAGTGAGAGAGAGCCGAACAAACATTTATTTTTCCCGTTGGTCTGGAATATGAATGAGAATGTCAGCATTGTGCCGCCATGGGTTCTCGATCCTCTTCTTAAAAGCTGGAAGCGGGTTTCCACGATTCCGATTCGTTCGTTGGAAATGAATTAGATTCGGGAGGTGGCGATAAAATGCTAATCTCGGCCCTTGCGAGTTTTGTCCAAATCCTATTTAGGAAAGAAAGAGAGAGAGAGAGAGAAAAAAAAAGTGTCCGTTCGAATCTGGAATCTCTTTTTAAACAGTTTTCCTACGTCGCCTTCGTATTGCGGTCTTTCGAAATTTCGGAGAAGCATCCAGTGAATTTTAACGGGCTCGCGACTTTTTCTTTTAAAAGTGCGTCAGTTTGTTGTTTGAATAAACGCCAAGGAAAAATGACGAATTCCCATTGCAATACTGTGAAACGCGATGGAAGGCATTCACTGAGCTGGAATTCACTGTGTGAGAGCGTGGAATCCGGATCTCAAACGCACTTGACATGCCAACCTAACTGCGGCATTCCACCTACTGTCTTCGCTTTCTCTCCCACTAATTCGTGCATAGTTATTTCTCAAGAACTCGTTATCCTGCCTCTTCGAATTGCTTGATGCTAACAACTTGTATCGACGTTTTATTTGTTGAACTCGATCGACAATTCGGTTCTTTTTTTAAATCTAAAAATGTTAAGATCCACCAACTTCTCCACTTTCTCACTCTTACTACCGCACCTTGTCATCGCTCGTGGTCACCCAGACCTGCTGATGGTGAATGAGAATTTGATGATGGGAGTTTCGTTACTATCGTCACTACTTATCCCATGACAACTCTAAATGAGGAGTTCTATCTGAAAAAAGTGAAAGGAGATATGAATAACAAAAAAAACGAGAAGAAATAGAAGTGAGCGACAAGGAGGGTTGCAACCTCAGCACATGGTACTTTTATGTAGACAACTCAGAAAAAAGCTCGCCCATGCGAATGCGAACAGGAGACAGTGGCTGTTGATTAATTCGTGAGGAAAGAGAGAGAGCCTGTGAGTTGTGAGTCAGTGGAATGTAATAAATTCACTTGGGTTCAGCGCCTTTAACCTGTTCCCTTCCACAATTTTTCATCCACTCTACGTTTATCAGTATTTTGAGAGCGAAGAAAACGTGATCTTGAGAGCTGTGCTCACATTTTCAGATGAATTTTGAACAGAATTTCATTCGTCTTCAGTTTGAGGAATCTCACAAGTTTCTACTGAAATCAAAACTCCGAATGAAGTTGAAATACACAATTAAATTCGTCGTTACACGAGGTTTTGTTGGTTGTAGGTATTGTAATCGTTTTCTTGTTAGCATAATTGCAATCTGAATCATGTTGCGCAATTTAATCACGTAAATCGTTGTGATTAGCTGGCGCTGACCAAGTAGGGAAAGCAAGAGAGGCTGAAACTTTCATCTGACAGGTTGGTATTCGCGAGTTTACGCAGCTTGTCTACATTAGGCTTTTTAAATCAGCCACTTAATTAGAACTGAATTGCGCAAATAACGCGAGGCGGGATTTCTGCCCTTTCAGCGAGTAACCCAATTAGATTTAATTCGTTATGGGATTTGCGTATCATGACGGAGCATGTATTTTTGTTTGCAGATCGCTCACTGTTTCTCTTCTTTCAGCTCAATGGAAAGTGTATAGGAAATTCAGCGCACCGAAATCATCTCGCTTGGCGTATCGTTTTACTTAATCAAAATTAAGGGTCTGCTCTGATTTGAAGAGCAATGTTTCAATAAATCCCTGAACGGATCGATTATGAAAGCTCTGTTTGTGTATGTTTTTGACCTGGTTCGTTGTAGACATTGGCTTAATTGTTCCCTTTTCTGACGTAAATATGTAAGATTCTCGCCTGACCTCGCATCTCATTTTCTTCTTAGTTACAACCTCGAGTCTTGTTAGTCGCTCCATGTTGTTTTTCAATCCCACAGCTGTTGTTTTAGTTACCAAGAACTTTACCTTCATCTCCCGTTTCTGCTCATTCCTAATTCGTTTGTACGTTAGAATCGACTTAGTTTTCGATTCTCAATACATTTTGAGCATCGTTTCTTTTGTATTATTTCCGTTTGTGGATGTTAAACCTAAGTCTTACAAATCGAAAACTCGGTTCTAACTATGACGGAAGTACGCGCGAAATTTCTGATAATTGCCGCGGCTAGTGATGACAAAAAAACTTCAGTTTATCGCGTCAAACAGTTTCAGATCCTCAATGAAAGAGAAATCTACGTCTTCTCGCCAGACAAGCGTTCGATTGGGAATCATCAAGAACTTGCGAAAAATGTGATCATAAAGAGTGCACTAAGGTCAATCAAATCGAGATGCCAGTTTCGAAACATTACTATAACTCTTTCAAATGACCTACGTGCAATCTATCTCGACTCAGAAGGAAATCCCTGTTTCGAGGGTGAGTACTTAGAGGAACTTCCTGATCCCACAAGACCTGACTTGAAGCAACCACATCATATCGAACCATCGCGTGAACAACCACCGGAATGGAAATCCTTGAAATCGGTCACAAATGATATTGTTTCGGGTAAATTCAATGGGTAAAACTTCAATGCTTCAACTTGGCTCACGACGCTACAGACTGAATGTGCCCGTCTAGAAATTCCAGAGGAACGTTATTGCGAAGTCATCGGGTTGTTCATCGAGAAACCTGTTACCGACTGGTACACAGCAAATAGAGTACTCCTTGGAACCACGATCTGGGGGACCTGGAGACAATCATTCCTCGACAATTTCTCCAACAAAGGCTGGTCAAACGTGAGTTACGCTTATAATTTTAAATTCATAAAAGAGTCCATCTCAGAATACGCGTTGAAGAAACATAGTTTACTCGTTGACATCGATCCTACATTAAGTGAAAACACCAGAGTGTGTTTTATTGTGGTGGGACTGCCTTGGTATGTCCAGAATGGGTTGAATAGAGACGAAATAACTACTGTTAACGAATTGATGATAAAATTGAACCAACTGGATAGATCTTATCAACCAACATCAAATAGCAACTCTGCAACCAACAGTAATAAATACTCATCGCTCAATAGAACTGGATCAACAGAACGAAAGCCATGTTCTTATTGCGAGAAAGCATCTATGAGTGGGGGCTTTGGATTATTAGTAACACTGAAGCTAAGTCAACCAAGGAACCAAGTACGTGAGGAATGAAAGGCTTAACAGCATTTTATGTGTAGTGAGATCAGTAAACGAGGAATACATCACCTCAAGAGTGTGAAGGACAACTTGGCTATCTCTACGTTACAACGAAATATTCGAGTTTCAATTGGCCTGCACTACCATTGGAATTAATTTTCATATTTACGCCATGATGAAGATGTGAGCGCAATCGGTTCAAAACTAACTATAGTTACCACAGCCTTCAAAACACCAAATTTTAATTTTCTTAGAATGTCCAGAATAATTTTGATTATTTTTGTGTGCGGACAGTTCCAAATGACGCAGCAGTACAATAACATATTTGTTCGCAGGAAAGTATTTACAGCAGCACAGTAAGTTATTTAAAAAAATTAATAAAATATCTGGCGCGCTGCAACACACAACTTTCCTTAGCTCTACAACAATTCACTTTGTACATGGCTAATTCTACTTACTCAATTCATTTATCGCTCAGTTCCTTTGAACTTGGTGAAACAACACGTCACAGCAGCAGGAAGCGGTAGCGCTTACAGTTCCGGAATTTATTGTGCTGCTCGAACTCACTCCAAGACCATTATTGAGCAATTGGTACACAGAAAATTAATGAGGCTGTACACGAATTTTTTGAAGAGGGATAATAATTACTTTTGCAGAATTAATTCAACTATTCTTAGTCCTAAATAAATTCACTGGGGTTTCAAAGCTTTTACTACAGGTTCAATTTATTATTCACTCAGTTCATTTAAACTTAGTAAAACGCCGCTTACAGTTCCGGAATTTATTGTGCTGCTCGTACTCATGCCCTGACCACTATTCAGAAAATTGATAAGGCTCTCGTCATTTACACGCGATTTTTTTGAAGAGGAATAATAATCACTTTTGCAGAGCTAATGGGTAATAACTGTTAGAACTGGCAGTAAGCGAGACGGCGGTAGTTGAAATTCAGGAAATTCTGAAGTGAGCCCCATGTACCTCATGAGTGTTTTTAAACACTCACACTTTAGGTACTGGATTGGAATACAATACCAATTCTCTTTAACTTTCTACTAACATCCCAGCGGAGTTTAAAAGGAAAAAACCACGGCAAAAACGCTTTTCGTCGAAAATTTTGATTATTTATTGTGCTGCTCTCGTCATTTTCCCACGAATGGGAATTTTATGGTGTGATTGTCATATTGAGAGCTATCAATATAAAAAATTTAATCGAAATCGTTAGAGCCGTTTTTGAGAAAAAAAATTGGTGTTTTGATCACCATGATGACTATAGTTAACTTAAGCTGGATTTTCCTCATATCCTTATTTTGGCGTACCATGGTAACCTGCGGGCTAGATATCAAGTTTGAGGGGATTTGGTATGGTCGTTTTCTCTAAAAACCACTCTAAAATCGATTACGTCGAACGTTTTGGCAATTTATTGTGCTGCTCTCGTCATATTTCCATGAATGGGAATTTTATGGTATAGTTGCCATATTGGGAGCTATCAATATAAAAAATTTAATCAAAATCGTGAGCGCCGTTTTTGAGAAAAAAAAAATTTGGTGTTTTGATCACTATGATAACTATAGTTAATTTCGGTGGATTTTGTTCATACCCTTATTTTGGCGTCCCATGATGACCTGCGGGCGAGATATGAAGTTTGAGCTGATTTGGTACGGTGGTTTTCTCTAAAAATCGTCCACAGACACACATACACACAGACACAGACCATTTTCCCAAATAGTGTTTTTCGGAATTTTTTTTTTGAGCCGATCACATAACTTTCCTTTCTACTTTGTAGAGCCAAGGAAAGTAAAAAATCGACGTTAGCGCGGTCTTCTCTTTGTACATCCCGTTCATATGATCTAGCGTTCTCACAAAAATCCGCGTGACAATCTTAAAAGTTACCTATACGTTGAAAGTTTAACAACAATCATACGATAATTAGGAGCGACCTTAGAGACTCCGGAATTGAACCAGTACCAGAATTGTTCGTTATTTCTAGCCGACAGTTAAAAAGCTATAACCACGAACTCCATAAAACAATCATGCAGGCAGCATTCTAAATCACCTACGCACCAAAACCTACAGCGCCACCAGTTTCTTCGTAGGAGCTCATATTAATTGAACGAAAGACAGATTTGATTAGTTGGAAGAGTGAAACTAAGTTAAATTGACGTGAGGTTGAAGAAAGTTGTGTGATATGTTCCCACCGGATATTTTACCATTAGTTTTATGTATTCACCTTGTCGCACCACATAACTAACGTTTTCTGCCTCTTCGGTAGAAAAAAGTTCTCGTCGTCCTCAGAACTAAAATTTGATTATAAATCATGTGATATTTATTATCTACTCCTCGCGTCGTTGTTTTATTCTGGTGAAACAGTTCATCACGAAATTCCAATTTGTTGATTTATTCTGTCTCAATGGTGTTCACTGATCCCAAAACGGCAACGAAATGACGCGCAGAATTGACAGTTTGAAATCTATGGAATTCTTAGGGACTTTCGTAATTGCGCATTGAGTTAACTCATTGAACTGTCAACTGGATATTTTCGGGGTTCGAACGCCCACGAGGGCATCAATTTGCTCACGGATTTCGATCGTGATGTAGAAAATTAGAAACGGTTCAAGTCAACCGATACCTTTTTTGATGGCGGAAAAGTCCGTTTTCCTCTTTCATCGACATTTCATACGTTTTTTTGTTGTACTTCTAAAATTCAATTAGAAGTAGTACGAAGGTTCGATTATGAAGCTCACGAAGGAGCGTAAGGATGTTGGAGAACGATGAATTAAAATATAAAATCGAAACTTTTTGTACGACTTTTTTCTCTCGTCTTGATCCCTCAGATTTCGGTTCGGTACTTTCAACGAACTTCCAACGACATTTTGTTCTCCATAAAAGTTTTCATTGACAACTTAGCGACTGTAAAGTTCATCGTAGAGTTTGCAAGATGTAGAGGAATGTTCAAACTGGTGAAAGCGTTTTAGACTGAGGTTCGGCCCGTGGAAGGCAGTTTGGGCGGAATATTCTATTAGAGTGGACGACGATAATCTCTCAGTCAACAATCGCAGGCAGGAGCAGTTTACGTTATGTCGACGGGCGTCAGAGAATTGGCGCTTCAAAGGTGCGGGCAGTTCAATGACATCAGAGCGGGATAACAAGTCGCCTACACCAACGTTGGGGCATGACGTAAACACTTCATTACTTCCGCTCCAGCTCCACGTCACCAACCGAATTAATTGTTTCTGTTTAATTTACTTCCCGAGGATTTTACTGCGAGATGAAAACAATTTGTCTTCCACTCCGGTGAAACTCTTATCCAAGTTAACCCGAAAGGAGGTCTGACGTCCTCGTGTAATCCGTCGTTAGGGAAAATGTAGCTGCAGACGGATGTTGCGTATAAAGACCTGATGACTGTGTTTACTCCGCCGTCGCTCCTCGGGCGGAATATTCGATTCAAATGTGGGCGGTAATTTATTGAAATAGAAAGCGGAGGCACTACCTCCAACTTAAGTTTTAGTCTGATAGCGGCCCACTCGACCCATGGAACAAACAAGGAAGGGTTGGGGTTGGGTTTGGTATTTCAACTCTCCCTTCGCCTCAGATTGTCGAATTCAGAACCGCTCCCTGAAGTTACTGTTAAATGTCGGTTGATCAGGAAACCAAGATAAACGATTCTACAGACCTGAGAGTGGACTGCCAGACTATTCCACGCAAGCTCTTCAATTGGGGAGAGAATGACACCGTTGGCGGTACAAAAACAAACGCTACAACCCTTCAACGACTGCAGCAAACAGTTCACATAAACTTTCTTGGACTTTATGGATTGTGCTGGAAATTCAGTGCTTCAAACATTTTGTTCAAAATCACATTCTAACACACGAACGATTCATACGGTTCCTCGTATTACACGTTCAAGTTTGAATTGTTATTCAATTTCCCTGGAAGGATTAATTTTTTATCGTTCCTAGCCAAGTTATGACGACAACGTTTAGTTGTGAAGTAGTAAGCAGGAGAAGAGTTCAAAGAAATAGTTTTCTCGGGCAAACTCCACCATTCAGGCACATATCAAGAAGGATTCGTCATGAAGGTCCACCCTTGGAAGCCAAGACGCAGCAGCAGTGAATTCTTGGATACCACGTAGGAAACCTGGTATCAATCGTAGGGTTATACTTTCTTTGTTGAACTATGTCAGGAAATCCTTTCTTCTGTTCAACAGGAAATCCCTTCTTTGTTAAACTATCCCAAGAACTCCTTTCTTTAGAACTGCCAGCACAAAACTAAGGATTCTTAAATGCCTTCAGTAATTAGTCCATCATAGTCCTTCCATTCTTCTTACTAGGCTTGCGTTATTGTCGCCACACTCATTATTTCTGTAACGCTTATGTTAGTTCGATTTGTTCTTCTGGAGGTACTTTAGACGTAATTGCAGTTGGTTTGGACAAAAACTTAAAACTCGAAAATTTTCAACTACACTGATCAGGTAATACGTATCGTTATAGTAGACTGACCGGAAAGAAACCTGAAATTTTGACTGAGAGCAATACCCAATATGGTTCCATGTTTTACTGAACATAAAAGAAGCATTTATATAATCTGGATTAACGCAAGGGGCTGCTATGTTCAAGGACTCTAACGCATTACACAAACAAGTCAGTAATAACTCCTGCTACAAATCTCCAGTTAATAAAAAAAAATTAACAAACATAATTTTCCATAGAGTTTCGAACAAAATTGGTGCAAACGTTTTACGGCGGTTGAGTCACAAAAGATTGGCATCGAATTTTCGATGGAGTCATTTCGTTGCTTCGGTAAGTGCGTGGAAATTGTCGCATTGACAGTGTTGAGACCGCATCATCGGCATAACCATACATATATAATGATCCTTCTCTCGCAGGGGGGGTTTGTTTGAAACAAGAACGATAGTTCGTTGCTCTGTAATAAACAAAATCTTTATTGAATCTCTCCTTCGAAATCATATTATAAACTAAGTAATGATTCAAAATAACTCACCTGTAATAAACAAAAAAACGAAAATAAAGTCCTTATTCCAGGGTTACGTCACTTGAAAATAAATCGTAAATAGAGTATCGTTCAAGAGTAACTTGACTCGTATTAACGGTGGTGCTACTAGTTTTTTGGATCGTTTGTGCGCAGTTGAACTTCCAGTTCAGCGTTATTGATAGTTCTCAAATTTGATTTCTGAGTCTTTTCCTGAAACCAGAATTTTTCTTCAGAGTGGTAGCGTTTTCCTTTCCTCTCGGCAAGGCAGATTCCGCAGGGTTTTTTGTCTTGGTTTTGTGTCCGTTTGTTTGAAACTTTTCTTCTCAAATTTATTCCTCCCAACTAGATGTTCTAATTTTCCCAGTTCATTGTAAAGATCCTCTGTTCCACGTAAGGTTTCTCTGTTGATTTGATCTGTCACGTCGTTCGGTAGACCAAATGCAATAAGATCGATAAGAGTACCGGCGTCAGTTGATGTCCTTATTTCCAGTAAAAGTTTTTCTTTTTTTAAGGCGTACTCTAGCAAGGAACCCGTTTGGTATTTGAAGGCCAAAGCATATCTGATGGGTGATCATCCTTTGTTTCCAAAAGTGTTTCGAAAATTTTGCTCCCATGTTTTCCATTCCGAATCGACTGTTTCTTTCAGCAGCATGCACGTGTACCACTCACTGCCTGCATTTTCCAAAAAATGTTTTAAAATCTTAATTTTCTTTTAACTCTCGGTGATTTGGAACCGTTCGCATTCCTTATTAAATTCGTCCATCCATTGGCTAGCATTGGAGTTTCTGCCAGTAAATCTGTCCAGCATAAAATCCTTTGCTATTGTTCCCATGTTTTGAGCGTCAGATTTTGCGTGCTTCTCTTCGATTAGTGCCTCTAGCAGCTTTTCCCATGGTTGACTCGATCCACCAGACACATTTTGAACTGTGGTGGGTGTTTCTTCTAACTCCTCCAGATAAATGTCGTTAAATTGAAGGTTGTCTTCCTCGTCTAAGTAGATTTTTGACATATTCTTTGTCAAAGTGATACAAATTTTCCGAGTTTGATGTCTTTTAGTTAGAGATTTTCTTACCTTAGCAAAGTGTGTTGTTGAAGCAATCTTTTGATGTGGGTTTGCAGGTTGATACTCCGACGGCACGTCATAAACCTGTCCAGATGGTGTTCCAATGGACGTAATACAAATCACGTTTGTTTTTCCATCTGCCGCTGGTTTTACCGTAAAGTCGAACCTCAACCTTTCCATAGTTTGTGACGTTTGTAAGAATTTTCGTTTTATAAACGATAGTTCGTTGCTCTGTAATAAACTAAAATCCTTATTGAATCTCTCCTTCGAAATCATATTATAAACTAAGTAATGATTCAAAATAACTCACCTGTAATAAACAAAAAAACGAAAATAAAGTCCTTATTCCAGGGTTACGTCACTTGAAAATAAATCGTAAATAGGATTTACTAATGCGACTCTCGGATGGCTTTTCTTCCTCGCGCCGTGTAATCACTCCAGCTGTTCACCTGATAACCGGGATTGATTACGCGGCATCTATTAATCGATTTGTCCAGTTTCGCGGCACATTTAAAGTGGTTGATAAAAGGGGATGTTTTCTTTACACATATTTGCAGGAATAAGGTTGGTGTAAAGAACTGGGAAATTGCCTGGTTGACTGGCGCTGCCGAAGATAAAAAGAATTTGACGAAAATGTATTTTTGAACTAAACATATTTTGTAACGAAGCGTCAAGAAAAAGAAAAGGTTTCCGGCAAGAAGACACGACTTATCCTTTCTGAGGGTACTTCCTGCCCAATTCATGGTGCCCTGAAATACTTCATGCTGAAGAAATCCACAGATTAGAAATCTACATATTTGGAAAATTCCTCTTGATTCTCCTAACCGTGATTCAATCAGGAAGGGGTTTCCGATGATCACAATGATTTTGGCGCTCAAGTATAGGAAAATCCCCCCCCCCCTCAATCATCATTTGCCATACACTAGAGTCTTCGCTCAGCCCGACTTAAGAATTCTTCTTGTTTTTTTAGTATTTCCTCGTGAATATCTAGTTGTTTGAGGTCTTGCGTTTACGGTGTTAATTTTGTTGATTACTATCAGCCACACTGTATCCCGACTCGATCTCACACATATTCTCGCCAATCAGAGGGTGGAAAAGAGGAGCCATTCTGCTCCAAAACACTACGCATCGTTAAGAGGTCGCTCTGAAACAAGTGGGATTGAATGTGATTTATCAGTGGGAAGAGATCAAACTTCACCGTTTGACTAGCAAGTTTTGGTTAGCGGCAGAACTAATGGGTCACGTTCAGAACTAGCAACCTAACGCCGCCAGTAAATGAAAATTGGCTGTGTTGACGCTATCCCAATTATACTATCCGCGTTCAGGGTTGGCATTCAATGAAAACCAATGAAAAGAGTTGAACCGAACCTGTATTTGAAAGTAAAAATGCGAAGGGCGTCCACAAATCGCCTCTTGATTACCGCCTTTCCGGGAAAAGTAAATAAAACAACGAATCACCGATGCCGAGAGCGAAGATAATTCATCTCCCTCGTTTTGAAAACCCCCTTTACTGCCAATTAAGCTCCCGACCTCGAGCTCAGGTGGTTAATTACTCCACTTATTTTCTCTGACAAACTTCAAGAGCTTCAGGGAACAGCTTCGCGGGCTACTAATGACTGCCCCTTCAGTCGATATTCGGCAACAAGTTTGGTTGAATGAGAAATATTTACTCGATAACCGATAAACCCGAGGATTAAAATGCGATACCGGGATCGGATACGCGTTCAGATTATTTGGATACTGTTGCCTGGAATTCGCCATTAAAATAAATGAGAACGACGTCGTTAAAATGTTTGTGCAGAACTGGCCTCGACGAAAGTCCCGTTTAATTAGTCAAATCATCCATCGCGTAACATTAAACTTATCGCACTAGCGCTTCTGCTACACTCCTTCCTTTTAGTCAAAGAAACCACCTTGACGCATGTGTCTTTCAAAGACGTTGACGTATAAAAACGGAGTGGAGTGACAAATGTGAATCTTGTGCTGACGTGGGACCAAATACCTAATGTGTTAATAGACGACAGCGAAACCTTGGAACGCTGGAAGAAGGCGTTGACATTGATTTAGGTGCTTGCCTAATTCCATTTGCCTTTCGTTGGAATTGGTTTCTGCGAGCGAGCGTCCCCTCTCCGGCCACCAGGAAGAGATTTAGCTTTCACCTTAAAAGTCAAAAGGTGAAGCAATTAACCGGCAGCGCTCTTCCTTCAAATGACTTCTCACTAAATAAGTGGTTTTCTCGGAGATAGTTGCCTCAGATACACCAAGATGGCGGGGAAGGGTGAAGGGGGAGACACGAAAAGAGAGAGAGAGAGAGAGAGAGAGAGAGAGAGAGAGAGAGAGAGAGAGAGAGAGAAAAAATGACGGCGATAAACGCATTAGCCGAGATTGTCGTCGTGACGTAGTTCCCTGAGCGAGAAAATCGTGTTCGCTTATCGACAGCAAACATTGCGCTTATTGATCCAATAAAAGCTGCCACGTTTAAACGGATTCACGACGGAAGAACAGAGAAAACAGCGTTGAAGGTTTTTGTGATAAAAAAAGTAAAAAGAATCGCCGTTCCCGAGTGCGTTGCGGGAGTAACATTTCCCTTTATTACCAACCTCTTGAAGGTTTTGGTGATTTAACGCGGCTCGAGTGGAAAGAGAAACGAGATGCGTTGATTAAACTGGCGCCCAACGTATTGTCGGAGGCCTCGACTGCGAATGAGCGAGTTTTCCCTTCACTGAAGTAGAACGGACATCATTTCGGGCGTAAGGGGGGGGGAGTAGAGGGAGGGGGATCGGAAGTTATGTGTCTGTCGTTCTCATGTCGGTAAAGCGTATTTAACTCCATTTATGGGGATGAAAGAGAAGTCAAAATCTTTAATTACGTTTCTTGAAATGGGAAGCCACTTGTTCATATTCTTAGCGAACTTCCCAAAAACGTCAATAGAAGAGCAGCGCTTACTGTAGTAGAAAGAAAGAGAGAGAGAGAGAGAGAGTGAGCGAGAGAAGCTATTGTTAAAAACATGTGGTCCTAGTCTATACTTTTGAAACGTACCACCCTAACAAACCGTAAAATCAAGTGGGGAACCAATTTAAGCTCCAATTTATGGTACAGGATCCGCTATGGTTACGAGTTGTACCTCCACAAGTGTGGGTTTCGTGGATGCTGAGCCAGTGTCTGTGCTCGAAACTTGCATGGTGTTCGTGAACGACGGATATAACACTCTTAACGGATCGCTAGATTCTTGTCTGAGAGTTCAAGAACGGTCAGTATGAGACGAAAACAAACCTGCTGGGCAGAGGGAAAGTTGTACACGTAAATTGGAGCGAAATGGGCTATATTAGTGCCAGTGCAGAGTAGAGTCAATCCGAGCACAAGCGCGAACGAAAGTTCAGTATTACGTGGGGGCAATTCAAATATCGTTGCTATACTTTGAAGTTCGTGTTCGTGTTCCCCTTTAAATTGGACACTGTACTTTGTTTCAAGGCATCGGGATTGCAAATCAGCAGTATACATCCGCCGTCCAGGTCATATCTTGCTTTTGAACGTATTCTGGAATTTAAGTGTTTTGCAAACCTGGTCAATCGTTTCATGGGGAGAGGTCTTCAGAAAGGATTTGACGAATGTGCCGGCAGTTACTGGGCTCATGCCGCATTTCAAGAAATGATTGACTCAGTTTGGAACAGGAGGCTTTGTCCGCTCGTAAGTAGACAAATTTGGGAAGCCTTGGTCCAGTGACCTCTCGCGGAAATGCAGGTACGAGAAAGATGTTTGGCACGCTCATTGTGAGGCGATGAAATATGGTTTAGTTCGGTTGCCCTTTGGCTGTTCCCTGCGTTGTGCGAGCCTCCTAACTTTTTTAATATCCTTTTTTTTCCCCACTCTCCACAATCCGTTGGACTTACGTCCTTCCGGACCTGCTCATCTCCGGAACGACGTCTCGCGTCTCTGTTGAAGGGAACCTCGAAGATTTGCCCCGTTAACGGGAGGCTGCGCGAACACGCCAAACACGAGGCGAGTCCTCTAGTTTTTCACTAATTCATTTCTGTTCTTACATTGAGGACTGTTCTCCTTGCGGAGGGAATTGATTCCTATTTGCCTCCTAATCATACAGTCCACCAGCGCGCTTCTTTTTTCTTCGGTTGGCCTCAGATAGAAGCGTATGTATTTTGAATTGTGAGTGTAGTGGCCTTAAATTCATGAGTTACTAGAACAGATTTCCCACCGTGATATCGAAGTATTCAAATCGTGAGTGGGCGAGAGAGTAGGAACGTGCAGAGCAAACTGAAAAATACATACGATTCTGTAGGGCCGACCAGCACGAGACCTAAATTGATAAGGAAAGTCTAAAATACATGTTCCAGGCGACACCATTGTCATTGAAGAGTGAAGTTTCGTTGTACTTCCGTGGAGTTCAGTATTGTAGTACGTATTTCGTGGATTATTTTTGGGAGCGAAATGAAACAGAAAAGAATGGCGACAGTAGAGCACGCAGGCAGCTTTTGTTGTTCACCCACCCTAGGCAGTTTGTTAAACATCTACGACTGCCACATCAATAGGCAACCCCGCCCTTCTACACACACTTGCCAACTTCCCTATTCAAGTGGCTCTTGGTGGTGCCTACGAAGGGCTCAGGTCCTGCTGGGAGACGCACAGATCCTTTTTTCGCCAGTTTGTAGGCCTCCCTATATACTGACTTAACGGCCAGACGATGATGTCTTCACATCGAAAGCGCTCGCCCTCAGTATCAGAGGAGACGGACTCACCCAGCAGGTACGTTAACTTTAGTTATTTGCCTACAGGCGGATCTAACCTGGCACCCAACAGAGTGTTAATGTGTTTTCCTTTGCTAAGGTCTTCAGCCCAACTAGGCATTCCCAAACCAGCCCCGACGTGTGATGGTCCTTGAGCGCAGCCTGACTTTCCGACATAACGTATATTCTTTTCCGTGTCAGCCCCCTGCGCAGAAGGTGCTGTACGTCCACCGTCACTGCGAAGAGCTATGCCTGGACAACTGTTGCGTGCGCACCCAGTGGTATCGCTGCCTGGATCCCTGGCGTTTGATGATACAAATAATGGACGGTTTATTGGTTCATTTTGGTTTATTATTCATTCTGAACAATAACCCTATTTTGGTCAGGATTACGTTTCAAGACACAAGGATTCCAAATCTGCAATGTCCGTCCGCCGTCCGGGCCGTTTTGTGCCTTTAATGTGGTCTAAAAAATCCGTTCTTTCGCACAATAATCCCATTTGGTATCTAGTTGTGCCAGCCATCTCGGCAAAAATGGTTAAAAAAATTAACAACACGTAGTATAATCACAAATACGCCGTGTTTCGTATCGTTTTCAAGGTACTTTTACATCCTGGGTCGAATGGAGTGAGTTTTAGACGTGTACAACTGCGCATAGTGAAATTACAGTCATTATAGTGACCCAAAATCTACTAATTGAATGAACTCGCGGGAACTACAGCGGAAGTCAACGTCCCATCTCGTCAAAACCACCCGCCCGCTCGACTCACAACGTCGTACCAATTGCCTACAGGCGCTTACGGGCGCCTGGCGCGGGGGAATGTTTAGTTTTCGTAGTTCCATTGTTGTCAGGTCATGTTTCGTATGGCTTACTGGTATTTTTCGATGCTGAATCGAATGGGATGGGTCTCGGAGCAGTAATACTAGGTCCAATAAACCATTGTGTAATAACTTGCAGAGGTTTAGTTATGTCAACGCGTTTGCACTGGCATCAGGGTAAATTCCAAACGTTTGTTACCTCAGTTGGCAAACACGCTGCTAGACCCAGAGCGTAATGTCACATGTCCAAAAAATTCATCTTTCAACCATTTTCGTGTAATTTGGCGAATCGCATTCAATTCGAGGACTCTCGAACGATGAGAGATCCCGCTGAATACGCCCTAAATTTATTCCGATGGATATTTCTTCTTTTGTGATGTAAATGTATGGCTCTCCGAAAACCAACGCCCCAACATCCTCACCGATTCTTTTCTCACTCGGTCCTTCGTTCCCTTTTATTTTTTCGTCCTTCCTTCAATTCCTCTTCAACCAAATGGCATTACAAATGGAATATCTTCTTTGGCTGTCTCGCCGTTGCTCTTTCCAACAGCAGCGTTTCGTCAAATGCGATATCAAGTTGGTCGAACCACTTTTTCGAGCTCTTCGCTTTCAGGTCGTCATTTTCTTTGCTTCTTTTGATATTTACTTGTATTTCGAGTGCTATTAGACGTAAGACTTGAAACGATGTAAGATTTTTGGAGACTGAGTATCTTTCTGGTTTAGATCCTGCTCTCGACGGAGAATCAAAATGCAGACCAGTAGTATACCTTTCGATTTATCTCCAAATTCCCCATCAAACACCGTAGTCACTTGTGCGGACTGAGCGTGTTCAGTGTCCCCGTCTTGGTTAGTCATTTCCTGTGGGAAAAGCGCTTTCGACGTAATCATTAGGCGTCAGTGCTGGTGTTGTGCCAGCCTACCATAAGAATTACTCTGGTGAAGGAAGCAGGTGGGAGCAGAAGGAGCCGTTTCAGAGGCGGTCAAGCTGTTTCTGACAAATTTGCGGGTTTTTCGATTCAATGATCAAGGAAACATTTCATCATTAGCTATCCGTGTTCTCCACGCAACGAGTTCATAATAGGAATGGTAACAATAGGACTGGAATGAAGAAGTTATCGCTGGCAATCTGATTTTTGTAATGAAGTTTCAGCAACACCTGAACTAAAAGCGGGAAAGCGGTTGGTTTCAAGTCTCTTGGTGTTACTTTCCTGAACTACTCGTAGTACCGATACAAATCAACGATGAAGCGGCAAAGAGGGAATTCTCAATCCTCAGTTATTTTTGATGTTATTGAGGTAAAAGGTCAGTCCTAGGTAAATCTCTATAGGAAACCCTGTTTTTCTTTCATCATTTTCTTCTCTGAAGGGAACCAGCGAACTGAAAGTTACAGGAAAACTAAGTGGCAAAGAGTTGAGATGAGAGGAGCTCTGAACTGGGAACGTGAACACGACGTCGAGAAGCTTATTTATTTTCAGGAAATGGGCGAAGCTGAAGGACGAGGAAATGGGAGAGGGAGGGGATAAAGGCAACGAGAGCTTTCTCAACGCTCTCATAAACTCTCAGACCTTACATTCCTTCCAACTCAGTCTATTCACCATCGGATGGAGGTAGAGTTTTTTTGTGCCGTGGCCGTGAATGTTGAAGTGGATGTGTGTCCGAAATCCGAAATGCCGAAACCTTGATTCAAATGAAGGTTTACGGTGAAGCGGAAAGGTCGGCGAATCCCCTCGACGGTAGTTTCCGCATTTCCAACCTGGTCATCTACGGACATCTGGCCCTGCCCCTGCCCGGAGACTGTGTGCGGAATAATGCACGACCTTATTTAGCTCAGATACCTGTTGAGGAAATGCCACTCTCGAGTTCGCGTGTCAAGGTTATGCTAATTCAAAATTAACTGAGGGATCCGAATTATCTATAAAGTTTGTTCAATGCCTAGTGGGGCACATCACAGTACATTCCTTTAGTCTCACGTCAAATGACCGATTATTGTCGCTCTAGCAACCAATCTAATCCGTTTTTCTCTCCTTTACGATAAACATAGCTCAACGTTTGATGTAAAAACTATTAAAAAATTTTATTGGGAACGGTATTGACGGTTACAGAATCACGAGGATAACAATATAAAAAAGCTGGTCAAGGAAGCGACGGTAGTTTGAATTCTGGAATTTTGAAAGCATGAATAAGATTTTTATGAGAACGCTAATGTCATCTGAATGAGATTTATGATTTATGGCTTTCCGTAGTGATTCGGGAATCCATTGTGCTCGTTTTCGATTTAGAGGGTTTCCAGCGAGGGAATTTCCGGGGTCGAGCCTTTTTGACCTGAAGCCTACGAACTTGGAGCCCCCGGAAACTCTTAACTACCCCCTGTCCATCAACTTCTCTCTTTCAGTATTCTGAGACCTGCCGGTACACAGATTTTCTCAAATTGTCCAAAACAGATTTCATCCTATGACCCCCTTACTTAATTTCATTTCTAACCTCTTACCCCTCCCCTTACGACTAGTCAGCTCTAAAAGTCAGACAGTGACATTTGCTCTCAGCTCTATTCCGTGCTCACACAAGTGTTCGACGCAAAGCGTCGAAGTTGTCAGAGTCTTTGACCTCGGACTTCCCCGCGTCATTGTCTCTGTCCGCCTAATTGTCTCCAACCATTTCAATACCTGCCCCTCACCTGCGGGAATCCCTTAGGTGCGGGGCCCCCAGTCCCCTTTTCTAGGTTTTCCCCTTTCTTTATTTCCTTCTCCCAATTTCATTTTCTTATCGATGACAGAGCTCTTCCAAAATCATTCCGCTTCCAAGTACTGCCCCAGTCACTTCTCACTCTCGCACACGGTTGCCAGCTCACGCGTTCCGAGTACTGCCCTTGTCTCCCAGTTGTACTCCATCTCACCTCAATTCTCATTCTACTCAATTCCATACGCTCGTATAATACAGTCCTCCTCACGCTCACCGAGTTTCAGTTTCATTGCGATCCTCAGCTCCCCCATTCTTGCACCCAATAACAAGTGTCCCATAACATACGTTTAACCAACCAACGTACTTCCAAGTAATACAACCCTCTCTAATTCTTCTCATTAGTTAACTAATTTTCGGTCTTATTCAAATCAATTTCTCCATCTCTTGCACCCTACAGTGCTGCTCTCGTCATTTCCCCGCTAATAAATATTCAATATTACCGTTATGTTAGTTGGAACTGTTTACACAAAAATTGTGAATGAAGTCGTAAGAGTCGTTCTTGGAAAAAAATCGTTGGTGTTTTGATGAGTTAGACTTGAATCAATTTGGCTCTTAATCTTGATTTGACGTCCCAGACTGATCTGCTGGCCAAATATTGAATTAATTGGCAGAACTCGTTACAATTTGCTCATCGTTGAATTGAAGGGTACATGGAATACGCTTTATTGATTTGACTGTTAGTCATAATTCTATTTTTTTAATTTAGTTATTTGCAGTCCACGTTTCCTGTCCTTTAATACATTAAAGATTCCTTGTCCTTGTTCGGGTCTCACACACAATTTTTCCTGACTCATTTCTTGCTCCTTCTCCCTTCACACCTCAGCCTGTGCTCTAGTAGTATTCCCCCTCCTTTTGGAAATGGTGGGAAGTGACGCTAAGCTGACGAAACTCCCAATGTCTGTAAATAAACACTAAACTGTAGCGGCCATCTCTTTGCACAGGGTATGCTCAACTGATTGTAGCCTACGCATTCGACAGAAATAAATGAAAAAAATACTTTATCGAATGTAATCAAAGTTCCCACAGTAAATGGCGCTGAACTCTGTTTTATAAATTTCTTCCTCCAGAAATTCCGCTCCATTTATAACCATTTGCATTTGAAATATTACCGCATATCAATGTTTTGTTAAGCTGTAACGAATTTTTACGAGGGATCAGAGCCCAATCAAGTACGAAAAGCCGATTTATGTTTCTCATATGAGCTGAGAGACCTAAGAGGAAACTTATTTCCAGAACGTGGCGGAAAAAGGTATGAGCTCCTAATGATCAGAGGGACAAGAAAAGGAAGAGCAGTGGGGAATGAAGAGGAACAACACAGCGAAATACAAAATTACGAATAATGAACTATATATTCGTATTAAACCAGGCTTAAATAGGGTAGAGCGGAAAAATAGTGTTGGAGAAAAATATGAATTCTTGTGGTCACAAATCAACTCCAACACAGATGGTATTTTCGCGGAAATTAGTGTGAAACCGATAATTGAGAGCTCAAGTTGAGAATTCATTACGTACTCTGTCAGGCTGAGAGAAGGAGCAGAGCGGAAATACGAGGCTTGGGAAAGATGGTGCAGGAAGCGTTGAGAAATACCGTCGACGTCAGGTATAACTAGGAAAAGAATAACTGAAATCGCCGTTGACTGAGGAAAACCAAATCAAGCGACTAACTGTGCGAGCTCCTCCCATTTAGACTGGGCTGAAGTTTGCTACATATTTATATTCGAAAGTTTGACCGCTTGCCCAGCCGTCCTGAATGGTCGCAGCGGTTGACACGAAACCTATTTTGAATCAGGAGAGAAATATCTAGCTGGGCCTTTTGGTTTATTATTCATTCTGAATAATAACCCTATGTTTTCAGTCACGAAACATTTTTTACAACCCCCCCTCAATACTTTACGTTTCAAGACTTGGAGATTCCAAATTTGCAATGTCCGTCCGCCGTCCCCCGTTAACGTGGTCTAAAAAATTCGTTCTTTGGCACAAAAATCCGATTTGGTATCTAGTTGTGCCCGCCATCTCGGCAATCCGATCGGACGAAGCCCATGGTTGAAATGGGCAAAAAACGGTTAAAAAAATTAACGAGACGCAGTACAACGCGGGAACTACAGTGGAAGTCAACGTTTCGTCGTTTGAACTCCCTCCCTCACGCCCGTCTCAATCAAAAACAACCCGTCTCGTCCTCGCCTCTCAACGCTGCCGGGCGGGCGGCTCAACTCCCCTTCGCCTCGCATCGGGTTTGCTTGAAGCAGCGCCCCCATTCCAATTTCCCCGACGGCGGGGCAAAATCATCAGATGTTTTGTTTCCATAGTTCCATTGTAGCCAGGACATGTTTCGTATGGTTTACTAGTATTCGATGCTGAATCGAATGGGATGGGGGAGCACTAATACTAGGTCAAGCTGTTCATGAGAATAATAAACCATTGTGTAATAATTTGCAGGGTTTTTTAGTTTTTCGAAATTTGGACTAGTTCAAAATTGGCCGTCTAATATAAGGTTTGACCGTTGGCCCTGAAGTCATGGACGGTCCAAAACATTAATATGAAACATATTTAAAATCTGGGGAGGAATGTCTAGATGTGTCTTTTTCGGATATCCGAAATTTTGAAGTAGACCAAATTTCCAATAACTGAAAAAGACACCCCTGGAAATTCCTCCCCTGATTCTAAATATGTTTCGTGTCAACCTGTGCGACCATTCAGGACGGCTCGGCAAACGGTCAAACTTTCGATTAAGAATATGTAACAAACTTCAGCCCAGTCAATTTAGACAAGGGCCAATAAAACATTCGGACGTTAAAAAAAAACATAGATAGGATAACACGCTTTTGATGTAATGTTTTGCAAAAACGCTTGGTGAGATAAAATGTCCATTGCCCAAAATGTGCTCTATATCAGATGCAAAGGGTTTTCTTGAGCCGCGAATAAAGAGCATTTCTGATCCGTTGATTCTTCAAGATCAACCCGTCGTGGCTAAGGATGAATTATATCGAAGGGATTTGATTGAAAGCAAAGGATTGCTGAGATAAGTATTTAGCAGTAAGCGTCTCAAGTCTTGTCAATTGTACATCTGAATGTTTCAGGTATAAGGTGGGTTGCGTACTTGATTTCATTCGAATCAACTCATCAACCGTTTGAATTGACTAAAAACATCTAGCTGTCACCCGCTTTCTCAGTGTGTTCACGATCAAGAAAATAGCTGACGCTTAACGTGGCTGACGTTAAAAAAAATGGTATCGCTCACCTCATGGACTGATAAGAACACGGATTTATTATGACTGAGGTCATCAAGAAACTGCATTTTCGCTATTACGCATAAACCCTCTTTCTAGTTTTTTCTCTCGACTCTCGTTTGGTGTAGGACACATCCAAACGTCAAGCCGAAGGACGACCTGCTTTTGTTTTATAAAGAAGTAGTAACAACTTTTTGCCTTAAATCGTTAATTCGATGTCACTGGCGATCTTTTCAACGTTCCTTCGGCGACGAAAATTTTTTATGTGCGACCAACAATCAACAGTGCGTACAGACAAGGATTTATAGACTTTTTCCCGCTAACACGCTTCTAAATTATATTTATAACGTGACAGGCACCTGCAACAGTGTTCTAGTTAAGTTCCGCGTAATAATGTCGTAATCAATTAATGGTGTCTTCGGGTAAATGTGAATATTAATATTGAATACAATTTTATAAGCAGGCAAGGGAGGGAGTGTTGCGTGCTAGATAAGTTCAAATCGACTGCGATGAGACTGGTCAGTGAGCCCTGTAGCGTGATATTTCGATGTCACGACGAAGAATTCAGGTCTGTTTCCTTACTTGATGACTGTTCCTAAACCCTCGACGAGTTTCGCCGCCTGAGGAATCCCGTACCATCTGGGAGGAGTTATTGATCTGGTTTCCCGCCTGATCTAACTATTTACTTGGGTGGCAAGTTTCAAAAGGACGGATCAACTGTGACCACGTTTCTTAGCCATCACCTTCTTCGCGAACTTTGCATAATGGTTAGGGGCTTGCTTTGTAGCAGTCAATGATGCTAAGTTCATCTGCCCTCCCAACAACGGTCGCTCACTGTTGTAGAAACTACAGCGGAGCAGCACGTGGTTTCTTGTTTCCTCCACACTGGAGGCACAAGACGTGCATAATGGAGAGTTTTTGAGAGAAAATAAGTGGAGCCGCGCATTGAAGTCACCATGTCCCGTGAGGAACGGGCTCGTCCAGTGTTCTGGCTCAACTTATTTTCGTGAAAGACGTTCACGGATGTTGGGGAGGAACTCATACGTATCACCACCCTTTGACGAGGATTCCCATCTCTCTTGCCATTTCTCTAACGCCCAATGGCTGAAAGTTTCCATTCTGTGGTGAGATCCGCACGGAGTTCAGCCCAAAACGAGGGAAGCTCCCGTTTCACTCTCCACTTGTCAACCATGCACTCAACGGCCAAGTCAATCAGTGACTGATCACCTGGAGTTCTTCTGTTGATACAGTCTTATATGCCTTGGTGATTCACGGGAGCGCAGCTCTCAGGGATTGGGCCAATACTCTCTTTTGATTGACTGTTAGTTTGCTACCCCAGACAACACGGCAGTAGCCAGTCACGCCTAGATGGCTTTGTACATAAACTGATCACTATCAAGAAATTGAACAATTTCTTTTAAAAAACGTTTCATTAGCCCTGAATAGTACGCACGGTCGATGGGTACACAACGAAGAAGGTCGTCGGGTTCCTGCTGGGCACTCGGTGGTTGTATCCAAACATGTCGTTTCACATACGTTACACATGCTGAACATGTCTTCCTATACTCAATTTTGTATAAGGATATCCTAGATAGTGAACGCATTCTGTGAAGACTGCTGGAAACGTTGCTGTTGTTGAATGAAACATCTATGTTCCAGCATTTAATCTTGTAGGAGGTATAGTAAACGCAATTCGAAACTCAACTATCTTATTAATGGTTCCCTTAATCCTTCTATCTTCAATGGAACCCAGAGTAGTAAATAAATGAGTTTGTAATCATTATCGATATAAATTATTTATTAAAACAATCCGATTTGTATGGTTTTTGAAACCACGTAGCGGACGTAGCGTTTTATATTGTTTGATGTAAGTCAACAACCCGAGCTGGCGTAGAGCAAATTATCGAAGTGGACTGTCAAGCGGAACAATCTGTAATTATAGTGACAGCCCCTCCCAGGCTCTTTCAACCGCTGTTAGGGAACCTGACCCTATAATTGGATTTTGCCACCGAACTGATAAGAGGAAGGTTCGTCCCTAGTTCCCTACCCCTTTTGTTCAACCCCAGTTCGAGTTACTAGCCCATGGAAAGTGGATTAACGCAGCCTTTTTAACTGGGCCGCTTTTGAAGGGGGCAGATGGCGAAGCGAGAAGCTATGGAGTCATTAGGTATAATCGGTTTCGAATGCGGACGAGAGGATTCACTGACAAACCAACCAATTACTTTGCGCTGTCAGCGATGTTAACAGCAGTGAACGGTCACTTAACAAGCCCTTTTCTCAAGTGATTTGGAGGGAAAAATATAATTGAGAGTTTCGGACGTCGTATCAGCCTTTCCATTATTTTTTTTTTCCTAGGGTCATCTACTTGAAAACTGAAACTCACAACAAGTCACTCTCAGATTGGAAAAACAACCAAAACAAAATATACAAAAATTATTATGCGTGTTGTTAACGCAAAGGGTGGGCCTTAAAATGAAGACCTCCATCGTGCTACATCAATAGGTTTATCAAACCGGACAAAAACGAAGAAAAAAGCTTGCTCCTGCTAGAAAATGAAAAAAATAATTACTTTAAATTGAAACGTTCTGGCTGTAGCACAGGCGAAACGAGAGATGTCGCAGGTTCAGAGGTCTCGAAGACAAGGCGCAGGATGAATGAATTAATTCAGGAATTGGATGGTTCACTTGTGTTTTTTGACTTTTGTTACTACCTCAATTTATTTTTCACTCAGCTCATTTGAGCTTGGTAAAAAAACCACTTCACGACGCCAGAAAGCGGTAGCGTTTACAATCCCGGAATTTATTGTACCGCTCCCACTCGTGCTTTGACCATTATTCAGCAATCGGTACACAGAGAGTTCATGAAGATGTTCGCACGATTTTTCTCCAAAATAATCTGTTTTCCAGAGTTATCGAGTAAAAACGTTAAGAAACGGTTGAAATTACGAAATTTCTGGAGTGGACCCTGTATATCTCATGAGTGTTATTAGAATTTCATCGAATAGGTACTTGGTTGGACTACCACCACATTTTCTGAAGATCCTAATAACATTTTAGCGGAGTTTAAAAGAAAAAAACTGCTCTAGAAATGTTTGGTAATTTATTGTGCTACTCTGGTCATTTTCCCAGAGATGGGTATTTCATGGTATTGTAATTTCGTTAGGAGGTGTCCGCACATAAGATTTTATAAAAAATTGTTAAAGCCGTTTCTGAGAAAAAAAAGTTTGGTATTTTGATCTACTTGATAACTATAATTAGTTTTGGGCGAATTTTGCTCATACCATTATTTTAGTGACCCATGGTGACCTGCAGGCTATATATTGCTATGTTTGATCTGATTAGGTTCAATCTTTTTCTCTCATTCGTATTAACAAACGAACACACACAGACCTTTTTCTCGGACTCGGTAGAGCCTGAAACGTAAAGATCTGAAGAGAACTTCACTTCTTTTTTTCAACCGATTACTTAACTACAATTAGTTCACTGGGATACTAATGATCCGCTCGAGAACACGTCAGAGAACGAGAATTATAGGTGAAGTGTTGGGCTTGCTCCCTGGTTCTGCTAATTCACTCACTTCTTTGGTTTTGGCAAGTCGTCCACGGGTCACTGGTATTCTTGGCCAGCACCAGTGAGCTTGGTCAGGGCTGGTGTATCGTCTCGGATTAGTTTTTACAGTGATAGCTGTAATCATTCAACCAGATTAGAAGAGTCGTAGGCAGCAGATGAGACGGGAACGAACAAAATAATAATAACAAATAAAATGATCTTCCAATTCATTCTGTATTCTCGTTGAAACACCCGTGCTATTCGTTTGTCACATGAAATCAAATTAGTCATCACCAGTCGCTCAACCTCTTTATACGTGAGTTACCGACCTGTCAAGGCAGCTAAGAATCGCGTGTAGTCCTTCATAAATGTCTTCAACCCCTTTTAAACAGTTCACTTGAGTCGCTGAACACGATAATTTGGTTTTCTTGAAGTCAACCGTCATTTCGGCTATCGCCTCTCACCACTAAACTGCCCGAATTGAACTATATTCCCTCACCCCCTTCACGAAGTTTACTCTCGCACAGCCCTCCCAAAGTTAACTCTAGTGCAAACCTTTCATGCCACCGTTCTGTTGTCACTTTGCGTCATTTCTAGCTCTCACTCACTATCATTTTGTGGTCTTTATTTCTCAACATCATACTTAAACTCCAGTTTGAACTTTTTTCTTTCGGTAATACTTTTAAATTACGTCAATAACACGGTTCACCGTTGTTCAGCTTTCTAACTACTCGTCATTCCTTTGATCGTTACCTATTTCTCTCTTGTGATGTCAATATCTTTTATTCAGACCCTCCAGAGTTTATGTACAATATGTAATTATTTGTCAATTAAAAGCTACTCGGATAAGGAATCTACGTATCGCTTTTAAAACTCAAAATGACTCAAATCCAACGAATGGTTAGTTTTCACATTGTGCTTCGCATGCAGAAATAACTTACTTTACATAACCACACTTTTCTCAATTTGAACGGTCTACATATGAATGTACCGAAATTTGTTACGTTTTCAATCAATAAACTAGGCAACCCTGCTTAAACAGTAGTAAAACACCAAAAAATAGAAAAGAGGCACAAGAGAGTAGAGTAACACAAATTTCTCGGGCTAAGTAACACCCAACCCCAATAATGAGCGAAAGGAAATTATTTCACTTCTTTACTGTTCTAAGAACGACCGTTCCCATGAACATCTCAAAACGGTTTATTACGTAGATGTATACAGCGAGTATGTACTTGTAGTGGTTACAAATAGGTACGAGGAGGGGATTACGCCAACCGTTGTCATTGTCTTGGTATACTTCTGAATACCGAGCTATGAATAGCAGCACATACTCCTGGGTGAGCTCATAAATTTCGACGTAACGTTACCTGGAACAAAGTGAGCGTTCTACCTAATGAAATACGATTACAAAAACATTGGCGTAATGAGGAAATAAGCGATGAAGAGAACAAAAAACGCCAGCCACGACTACGACAGGCAAAAAGGCATGTCACGCCTTCCTGTCAAAGGGCGATCTGAGAGTACTGATAAGCTTCCTCACCGGGCACTGCCCACTCAGATATCACCTCAACAAGTTGGGCATCTCAGAGGCGGTGGAATGCAGACTCTGCGGTGAGGAGGATGAGACAGCAGAGCATATCCTATGTGAATGCCCTGCTCTGGCAGCAAAACTCTTTGAATACTTCGGTCAGGGGACCACTGAACCCCAAATCGTAGCGAATTCTGCGGTGAAGGACATACTCGGCTTCCTAAGGGGGGCGGGTATGTACGACGACTTCTACTAAGAAATGGCCAGTGTCACAATAACTGACTTAATAATAAGACTTGTCCCACACGCCCTCGGGGGGGAAAAAAAAGAAAAGAGAACAAACTTATTAGAATTGTTTGAAACAGCATTTCCTATCCTGGAAACAATCGCCTCCACTAGCGTTGTCGATATACTTACAGACACTACATGGTGTTGAAACGTGGAAATCGATCTAGTATTCCGGTTCCTAGCACCATATTTTTCATGAACTCACCTTCCTGTAACCGATATAACACAAATTATGCTATATCCTACCACCCTAGCGCATCAACAAAATGTTATCTCTGTAGAGTCTCTTAAGCCTCAAATTGTGTTAATTACTTTGCGTAATCGTAGTTGTTTTCTGCTAAATAAAAATGTAGCACGTGATTCTGCAATGAAAATTCTTGAACATGCATCCTTCCGAAACCGGGGCAATTAAAACGGTAGACAAACTTGTTCAATTTCATGTTGCTCATTTCCTAGACAACTATCGTAAAAGAGGGAGAGTTGTGAAGTATAGTACGGGGGAACAAAAGTTGAAAATGAGTTGCGTGAGAGAGAGCCATAGGACTGTATTGTTACACTTGTATTGAGACAGGATACAGTAGTCGAGAGACTCTGGTATGTGAATTGGTGTACGGACAAGAGCAGAGAACGAGTGAGTAGCTGGGCGAGAGTTGAGTGTCAACTGCCCTAGGAGCTGGGAAGTAATGCCTGAGAAGTGCCATGATGAAAGGGGGTGAGTAAAAACCCGCTGCGGAAACTGTTATAGGGCAAATACGTTGTCGGTTCTGGTCTGGGACACTATGATGACTTCAAATGTCACAGAGTTTATCGTCAGGGGGCTCGGGGATACGTGGCAGCTAAAGATAAAAGTCGGGGAAATGCCCGAAGCACGGGATCTTTCATTAGGGCCAATCCCTCTGAAGCGATTTTACCTCAGCTGAGCTGAACAACTAGGAAAATTCTTTAGTCAGGCTGCCAACTATTTCTAATGAAAGAAGTCTAAAGAAGAGAGTTGGAGATGTTTTAAATATTTACTTTCTCCCATATTCAACACGTATTATAACTCAGAAAAACATCAAGTAGAATAACAACTCAATGTGTTTAATATGGAATTTTTTGTAACAAACCGGATCGTAAGAAACCCTACAACCCGGAACTAAGTATTCAGAAACTATTCGAATATCATCATTCATTCTGATGCATTTTCATTGATCTCCATTGCAGCATCGGTATTTCAGTAATCACAACAAGGAAAATGATGGGTACGTTAGAGGCGCGGGAAATATTGGGTGTTGGGTGCACGAGAGTGGGAGCTGAGGATAGCAATAAAACGGAAACTCGGTGAGCACGAGGAGGACTGTATTATACGTGAGTGCGGAATTGAGTTGAATTAAAATTGAGGTGAGATGAGAGAAAGGTGAGAGTACTCGGAATGCGCGAACTGGTGCGGGCAACCGTATGAGAGAGTGAGAAGTTACTGGAGTGGTAGTTGGAAGCAGAATGATTTTGAAAGAGCTCTGTTGCCGATAGGAAAATGAAATTGAGAGAAAGAAATAAAGAAAGGGGAAAACCTAGGAAACGGGCCTGGGGGACCCGCAGCTGAGGGATTCCCACAGGCGAGGGTCAGGTATTGAAATAGTTGGAGACAATTAGGCGGTCAGAGATAATGACGCGGGGAAGTCCGAGGTCAGGGACTCTTACCACTTCGACACTTTGCGTCGAACATTGGGGTAGAAGTGAAGATGTAGAGGGAAGACACAGGAGAATATCTAATATAAAGAAATCAGAATGGAATAAATACAGAGCAAATTTGAGGAAAGGGCTAGAGGAAGAAGAATGGACAAGGGCATGGACGAAGGGTGAAGAGGGATGCAATAAGAGTGGTTAAGGGGATAACACCAGCACCGATGGGGGCGGCAAAAGGAGCAATCTCATGTAGTAAAGGATGGGAAAGGGGGCCAATGTGGTGGGCCCCACAACTCACGGCCATGAAGCAAGGGGTAATAGAAGCGAACAGTACATTTCAAAGAGAAGGTGGAGAGGATAGTAAAACGAGGGAATATCAGGGCCTTTTAAGACGATATGAGATGGAAATAAGAAAGGTCAAAGAAAAGGGTTGCGATAAGTTCGTGGAGGAACAGGCAAGGGACGGGGGCGAAGGAATTTACTTTATAAAATGGACACAGGTAGGCTGCGCCCAAAGCAGGTATTGGTTGCAATTAGGGATTGAGAAGGGGAAGAGGCAGTAACATTGAGAGTTTCGGGAAATGAAGGGGAGGAATAAATGGAGACCCTGTGCTCAGTAAGTTCAGGGGAAAATTCTGGTGATTTCTAGAAGAGGAGTAAGGGTCAGCGCTGTTCTCATTAAAGAATCGGAAATCCCCTGGACCAGATGAAATAACGGTAGAGATGATGAAGGAGGGATGAAATACGGTAGGAGGGGTACGGTTGTATAATGATTGCGGAGTTTGTGAGGTATGGAGTTTCCAGATCCTGGAAGAGAGCTAGTGTAGCTGTTGTTTCAAAGGGGTCAGGTAGGGACCTGGCAGATCCTACATTTCACCGTCGATGCCTTTACTCTCGATTTTAGGCAGAACGCTCGGTAAAGTATCTCTACACGTCAGTATGAGGAGAAGAGATACTGCAGGATTCATGAGAACAATATCGGCAGTAAAAGTGCATAGAAATGAGAAATATGGAGAAGGGGGGATGTTTTCATACTCGTACATGGAGGGTGCTTGCGTGCGGTCAAACATGCTGAGGGTTTTAAGGAAAAAGCGAATGAATTTATACTGCTATAAGCTGCCTGGATTATCTAAAAGGGTAACTAGAGGGGACCCATGAGGCTTAGCGTTGAGTTCTCAACTATGAAAGGTGGTGTGGTGTTCTGATGTGGCTGAAATGAAAGGTTGAAAGGAAAGTTATGAGAATCAGGGGGATAAAAGGAAAATTGGTCTTCGTGTTCGAGTACTAAAGGAAAGGTGTTGACAGGCCAGAAATGAGAACAGCAGGAGCAGTTTTAGATTTTGAACGAAGGGTCGGTCCACGTTTGGGATAGTGAATCCTTTTGGCTAACGGATGGACGTAGTTGCTCAGGGTAAGTCCTTCGTCTCGATAGCCATGGTAGGTTTTCAGGGCTCATCTAGGTCCCTCTGTGGATGGAACCCAGAGTGGCTGGCAAGGGGTTACGCTCCCTGTAGCTAACAGGAATAAAAGGAGACTGCTTGATGTTGAACTAGTGAAACTGATTTATTGTGGGAACATAAGGACTGTTTGAGTTTTTGAGAGCTTGTGAGTATAATACGAGATTGTGCGCAAGGAGGGTGAAAGGTTGAGAAGTTGTTGGGGGAAAGGGTAACAAATGTTCAAGGGACGGAAATCCGGGTGCCAGGTCTTGGAGGCTCTCTCCATTGTGATACATCCGGTGGATTAGGCGTTGACTTGAACGTTCCGGGATTCAGTCATTCCAAAGAAGTTCAGCAAGTCCAAGCTCATTTGGAACGCCGGCGGACGAAGCCGCAAGTCCGAGTGTTTACTTGATATACATTTGAGCCCAGATTCTTGCTTCGAGAGATTTTATACCCAAAACCGTACTGCAGGGCTGCACAGCTCATTTCTACATGCCGTTGTACCGTGGGTGGTGCAGACGCAGCAGGACGATGTGGCAAAGAAGAAATCCGATGCCTGTTCTGAACTTGGAAGCACCTGAGCATGCCCTGCAGTCACCAAGGTGGTTGAAGGGTAGCTCTAAATAGGAGTTTTCTTAGTCCCTAATTAGTAGTTTTTGTTCTGGTAAGTTGGAGTTTTATGTCCAATAACCACATATCCTTTGAGCTATTAATGTAACACTAATTAACTCGTGATGAAGATAGAAAACAAAAACTGACGCCTAACGCACTTGGTATATAAACACACCCAGTGGAAGATATCACCACTGAACAACAACATTGAATCCTGAATCGTACAAAATGTCGACATACGCAAAATATACCTATGTATTATCCCTTGCTTGACTGTTTGTGGCAAATAATAAATAAATAAGCTTTATGTGCGTAACTGAACGTAACAGTTCAATCGGAACCCAGTTCCATTTTCTGCGTGAGAGCTAGAGCTGTCGTATCGAAAGCTCCGGCCTAAGAATAACTCTCGTTTTGACGAAAGCGAACGTCTCCGAATGCCACCAATATCATCCCTCCAACCAGAAGAGTAGTTTTCCCTTCAAATCATCGTTTTTTTTTCATGTTTTGCGGGTATTAAATATACCGCTGCACGTTCAACCGTATTTTGACAGGCGGTTGGTTTCCCACTTTTCCGGAGAGGAAACCAATTGCAAGTTCAATGCGGTTGACGACAAACTTGTCGTTGACATGACGTTAACTGAGATTGTGGAATAAATTCGACGTTTCTCTCTCTGTTCTCATTTCGTTCAAATCCGCTATCCCGAACAATCTCCGCCGCATCTCTCGTTTTTAAATACATTACAGCGTCCGATTGGATATCTCTTCTTGCCGTTATACATTTTGTTCTAGCAAATGTATCCCAATAACAAGCCTTCGTTACACATTGCTTGAGTGACTGTTTCATAATCTGATCTTTTGAAACTGTTTTCTATCTCTATTCATCCAAAATAATAAGTTAAGTAATGCTACTAACATATTTGTCTTTCAACGAGAATCTAGAGAAAAAAGTTGATTAAAAAATGTTAATTTTGCCAGAGAGGTCTTCCAAATACAAAATAAACCTACCTGAAACATGAACTAAGGAATATATCGTTTAAGAAAATGAATGGTACCAGAAACAAAGACGAAGGGAAATTCAGAAGTAAAATTAACTAAAGATCTCTCCTACGAAAATCGAGTTGAATATAATTAATTAGCAAATAAACACTTATGATTATGGGAATATGAGGATGTGACTGTCCACGATATTGTTGAACAAGAGTCTCTTACACTGTCATTGAGAGTAGAAATTGTTGGGACGTGAATAGCACTATCTGGTTCGCCTCAAGTGGCTAGTGCCGCATCGTACGAATCCTTCTATAACCAGAACAACAGATCAACCGTTGGAAATACAAGAGAAGGGTGTTAACGCTAAGGGAGTATCTCAAATGAAATGTCTTCCTCATACAAAAATGAAATAAAAAATTATATTATGCTTGAAAATGAACTAAAAGACAATATGCGGAGATGATAGTTCAAAATCGAGTTGCAGGGGCTACTTTGAAGTCCCCGGAGGCGATGGCGACTAAAACGGCTCAAGATGAGACAGTTTTGGGGATGGACGTCCCCTTGCTCTCGACGCAATTCCGTGTTTGGATTCTAGGACCGCCACACACCAAATAAAAGAGAAAAGGTTGCGTTCGCTAGGATGCTGATGACCTGAGTTGAATGGGAAAACGAGGGTTGAGTGAAAGAACAAAAATGAGTTGGCCTGCTTCTTGCTTCTACTCAGATCTTGATGTTGGCTGGTGAATCGTCTCCGAGTTATTTTGTGCTGTGGACTTCAGCGATTACCTGGGAAAAATGGCAATGAGATGCATAACAATAAGAAGACACAAAAAAGACAACAAATACAATAAAGCCATCTTTGACTTCTAAACAAAGGGGAAAGAAAAAAGGAAACCGGTGGATATTGCTTACCACTTCACTGACGTTTAAATGGATATGAGCATGCCTGAGAAGTGATGACTAGATGGCACGCGTTTCGACAGTGTGCCTGTGGTACACGGCGAGCAGTGTCAATCGTAGTACGCCGAGGTGGCCCGCAGTCCAAAGATCGGATCTCTTCCCGAATAAAACTTAACTGGCTAACGACCGAAGAAAAAGTAAACGAATAAATGAATATTTATATTTTTTAATCAAATTTTTAATTAATTTTTCATGAAGTGAAGGGAAAACGTTAGGTTTATGGAGACAGATTTCCCATCTGCCAGGTTTATGGAGACAGGTCTGTTTCCTTATTAAGTGACTGTTCTTAAAACCTTGAAGAGTCATGGAACGGTCATTCATGGAAGTTTTGGCTTCGCTACTATCCAAAAGGCCGGCTCCCGCAGCATCCACCGTAATCAGACCTGTGGAGGTACAGCAGGTATTTGGTCGTTTGTCAGTCTCCCGGTAGGAAGCTGCTGCCCGCGTGTTACTGCGAGGAGGTTTCCACCTGATTCAACTATTTACTTGGGTGGCAAGTTTCAATAGGACAACTTAGCAGTCAATATTTGTCTGCCCTAGAAAGTACGGAGCAGCACGTGGTTTCTTGTTTCCTCCGCACTGGAGTCACACTTGAAGTCTCTATGTCCCGCGAGAAACTAGCTCAACCCACCTTCTTTCAAGACGTTCACAGATGTTGGGGAAGAACTAATGCGTGTCACGTCCCTTTGACGAGGATTCCCATCTCGCTTGCCATTTTTCTAACTTCCATCCGTCGATAAATGGACGTTACACACAACGAAGGGAGAGCATTGGGATATTACTCCCCTTCTCAGAGTGAATTTCTAAGCTTTAACACTCATCACAGCAGAAGGTACTAATAGTACGAGTAATCATAATAATTGACACACACTGACACAATACATAATAATTCACTAAAAATGGTTAACAATAATTACTACGCTTTTACCCGATGTATTAATCTCAATGCAAAAAATATGTACTCAACTACATCACTACAACATCATGTAAATATTCGCTTCAGAATTAATCTTCGAAGTTTTTCTTGAACACAACAACATTTTTTCGTGAAGTCGTACACACATTCTCATCGTACAGCTTTGACCCGTGCACAATGAAGGATTTTGCGAGTATTGCCGTGCCGTGCCTGGGAATGACCAGCAGTTTATTCTTACTCCGGGTGTATTTCGTTGTCATGAACTTGAAATTGTCGTACAGGTAAACAGGCTGGTGGGTCACTTTCAGCCGCTTGGCTCAAGAGAGATAGAGAGATACAAAGATGGAGAGAGAGAGATATATAGCGAGAATGTGGAAGAGCGCAAAGAGACAAAGAGAGGGAGAGAGAGAGCGAGGTGGGAGAGAGTAAGGTCGATAAATCCGAATTGGAAGGGCGATAGCTGTTGTCCTACGCCGAGACAACATATAAAGCTAAGTTAATTGGAGGATTCGTCTTTAATGCCACCCCACCACCATCCAACTTAACTTGATTGTAGGAGTATCATCCTCTGAAGCCTTACTAGACTACGCTACCCCTGCAAGTAAATTGGCTCCAGTAATCCTTTGCCTATTCCCGGCAATAATCCCGCGAATAACGTCTATAAATGGTATAAATTCGCAGCCTTTCCGGCGGCGCACGAAAAGCATTAGTTACTTCAGAAATACATCAACCGTGATGTAGAGCGCGAAGATAAACGCACTCCTTACCATCATTTGTCTTCCAACAGGAAAAGCCTGTCTTTCGAACCATTCTGACCCTTCAAAACCGAACCAATTAATCCTAGTCTCATCCAAAGAAAAAAAACCCCCCCGTCGACGTTCCTGATCGTTATCGATTCCATCACTTCATTAACGGTTTCTACGTTAGGATCAAGATGAAGATTGGAGAGCGGCTGACAGAGCTTATATCTGAAAAGGACAGATGATTTCAATACTTGCTCTTTCCCATGCAGCTATTACAAAAAATAAAATAAAAAAATCGCCATGCGTCATCCCACGAAAGAGTTAATGGATCCTGTCAGGGTTTAGGTTTAGCACGGCCAGTTTTACTCTCTACGGCTCCCGGTCCTCATTCTCATCGATTCAGTCTACTGTAGTTGGACAGTTCGTCTAGCTGTAAACACAGTGCAGTTAAAGATCGACATAAAAATGAATCCGATGCGACGCACTACACTGCATTCGTCACTCCCACTTATATTTGGTCCAACCTCTTTCTTCTACGAGTCGGTGTAATCCCTCAGCAGCAATACTGCAGATCATAGAATTTTAAAATACATTCTTCTTCGTACACTACCAACTCAGGGTATCGAGGTAAAAATGATTTAAAGATGCTCTGAACCGTAGAAAAAGAAGAAAAAAATTAAAAAATAATTTAAAGAATCCTTTCCACCGCTAACCATCCAACGGGATGTTACAGAAATATTAACGAAGGAGGAAATGTTGAATTTAAGTGGACACCTCATCGTTATAAGATTCAAACAAGAAAATTAAACATTTTAAAATGCCGAAAGTTTGAGTGGGAGCTTCTCTCATCTTCCACACAAGAGTTGAGCTGGTAGCAAGTGCGGTATTGTTGATTGTTCTTAGACACGAATACTGTTTTCCAGCCTACTGCAAAACCTTCTATTTTTCACTCCCACGACTCTTCTGTGATAGCTGAGGAAGTGTCTGGGCTTTCATTTCCCTTCCACTCCCTCTAGGAACCCGTTAGGTCCTCCAAGTATCTCGCCTTCAATAATATCAGTAGTTTACAAGCTGAGGACTTTTAAAAATTAAAAATCAGATTTTCATCACTCGCCGTTCGTTCTGAACATGCGTGTAAATAAATTATGTTTACCGAAATGGAAACTGAGTTGAAAAAAACACTTTCGACACGTTCATTCGGAATACCACAACGGTACTTGTAGTGTGAGACAACTGGCGCAAAAGTGAACGTTCTATGCAACGCAGATCTAATACCAACTCGTAGGGAGGTGGTTAGTGCCGAACAACTCTTCTAATTCCTAGAATCGTTAAAAGTTATGTAGTACGTAAATATCGTCACATAACTTAAATGTACGTCTAGGTTTCGTTAAAAAATGCCGACGCGGATTTTGGCCCAAAATATTCTCGCAACTTACCTTATACCTTCATCTCCAACCAAAATTAGTAAGAGTTAGAAAATCGAAATAGATGTTTTTACCAAGACTTCAGGATGGAAACAGTAAGAACTCCCAATTAACAACGGTAAAACGAGGATTGACTGACATGAATGGAAAAGTTTAGAAGACAAAACTCAACTCGAAATTCAATGGAGAAGTAATTTTTTTTTTAACTACTGTGTTGCATAACGTAGTCTGATAATGAGAGGAAAGTGAAGGACATTCCTCGAAGAAATAATTAACTCATTGTGATCGAGTCAGAAAATATACCCCACGATTTCTTTCTTATCGTCTGTCCCACCTTTCCGTTAACCTTATTTATATCCTCGTTTATTACTATTTGTTTACCTATTATATTATTTCCTGTTGAGTTGGAGTCGGAGGACAGACACAGAGACGGCTAAGGATAGCGACCTGGGGAGAGCCTTCACTGCCTTCACTATTGGCTTCACCTCTTCCCGCCCTTCTGATTCTAATCACTCCCATTATCAGAACTATTATTATTCACTTGAGTGTCTAGCAACTAGTGATGGACATTTTAAAAAAACATCGATGTTTTTTTTTCGATTGAATGCATCAAATTGTTGCATCGATGTACCGAAAAATACATCGATGTTTTCTATACATCGATTGTTTTTCTATAAGTTAAATATGCGTTTGGTTTAGAAATAAAAAGCAAGCATCTATCAAAATAACGTTATTACCTTTACATTTATTTTTATTGTATATCCCGATAATTGTTATCTATACTTCGTAAAAACCAAATTTTACCCAATTTTACCATTTAATGTATTCTTTTGTTGAGTATTACCTGCGCTGCTTGCGAAAACAGTCTCTCTGATGGCACTGGTGTTATTATTGTACCATTGTTTGATATTTAAAGGCAATTTTATGCAATGTTCGAAACTGTATTGTGTAATCCTTCCAAATTTATTATGAAATTAATATTACAAATAACGTGTTGTTCAGTTTAACACTTTGATTTATAAATATTATTGCTAACACGACACAGCAAATTTTAAAATGAATTCTGAATAAGTAATTATTTAATACAATAATTATATTAATATGATTTTTGAAGCCAGAGACTGCGACTTCCTATACGTAAGAGAGAGACGGTGGGTCAATTCAGTCGGCCATTTGCATTTATATTTTTCATGGGTTGGTTGCACTGACCTCTATAATATTGGCTGCCTTTTCAACCAGTGATACCACTTCTTGACAGAAACACCTTGCGAGTGCTAAATAATGTAAGTGAAAAAGACAAAAAAATAGTTATTAACCGGAGAGAGAGAGAAAGAGAGAGAGAGAGAGAGAGAGAGAGAGAGAGAGAGAGAGAGAGAGAGAGAGAGAGAGAGAGAGAGAGAGAGAGAGAGAGAGAGAGAGAGAGAGGTTTGATTGTTTGCCTTTTCGATGCATCGAGAAAATAAACATCGATGTATACTCGATGTCTAAAACTTAACAATACATCGGTTCAATTCGATGCATCGTTACTATACATCGAGTATTTTAAAAACATCGATGTATATCGTCCACTCCTACTGTCAACCACACGTGTTTCTCGGCCGATTTCAAAACCACGTTTTCTGTGCGTTTGTTCATTTATTTTGTTTTGTGTACGCGAGAACTGTGCGGACGCGAACAGCCTTGCGCCTTGCAGTGTAGCGCATAGATTGTTTTCGTGCCGGAATCATCGCGTCCCTCCTGGGCAGGAGCAACCAACCAAAAGCGCCGATTCAGGTACCACCATTATTTGTCTTTATACCACGCTTCAACTCAACAACCATCCCCTTTCTTCCTTTCCCTTCCTCCTTGCAAATCCAAACAATCTACGGAGGCCTGAGAAACGCTTTTGTGTTTTGTCGATCTCGGACCTCCGTACATTCAGCGGTTTTCGTTGCTACAGCTACTAATCCAATCTACCTATCACTCACATAACCCCAGTTTTTACCTGGAAAGTGTTAGAAGTTCAAGCTTCATTTATTGAGGAGCTCGCGGTTATGCGACGACCAATAGTGATTGTCGTCGCCAAAGCAGTGCACAGTTGGTTCATTATATTAACACGATTTGTCTCAGACCAGTTGTATTTATTTCATGAGCGTCATCAAACTTTGATCTTAGCTAGGTAGCTTCTTGTACTACCACCCTCAATGTTTCTGAGCGGGTTTAATGAGACAAAGACTGCTCTAAAACTGACCTTCTTCAAAATGTTTGATAATTTATTGTGCAACTTTTTCTATAATAAAAGATGTTAAGGTGCTATTGAGTTGTTAGGAGCTGTCCAAACAAAAAACCCTGCAAATTATAATTCTGATGAACAGCTTGACTTAGTATCACTGTTCCGAGACCCATCTCATTCGATTCTGCATCGAAAAGTAACAGTAAACCACGCGAAACATGACGTGACTACCAAATATTTCAGTCGCCTGTAGGCAATTGACAGGCCGTTGCGAGTCGAGCAGTCCGGTGGTTTCGATAAGATGGGAGGGAGGGAGTACAAACTACGAAACGATTACTTTCGCTGTAGTTCCCGCGCATTCTTTCAATTAGTAGAGTTTAGCTCACTATAATTACTGTAATTTCACTATACGCAGTTGTACACGTCTGATACTCATTCCAATCGACCCAGGAGGTAAAAATACCTTGAAAACGATACCAAACACAGGGTATATGCGATTACACCGCCAAAATTTTGGCCCATAACAACTATCGGCTTCGTCCGATCGGGTTGCGGATATGGTGGGCACAACTAAATACCAAATGGAATTTTTGCACGAAAGAGCGGATTTCATTTGACCACGTAAAAGGCACAAAACGGCCCGGACGGCGGACGGACATTGGAGATTTAGAATCCCGATGTCTTGAAACGTAAAGTATCCAATTTCGAGGTAGGGAAGTAAAGCATTTTTTCCTGGCCGAAAACATAGGGTTATTATTCAGAAGGAACAGTAAACCAAAATAGAAGAAAATCGTTGGAGCCGTTTTCCAGTACATAAAAACGTAGGTGTTTTGATCACTATGAGACTACAGTCAGCTGTAAACCGATTTGTTCACACGTCCCATGGCAAATGGCGGAGTAAAAATGGCTCTCAATCCCGTTCATAGACCCACATACATTTACCGTGTTTTCGTATTGTGTTTTTCGGACTTTGATGCCCTTGAAACGTAACGATCTGCAGATTTTTTTGTTCAGCCGATTACGCAACTTCCTTTTTCGCGGATGAAATGATGAATTGCTCACGAAAACACTACAACTCGGTGGCGTGCCAACGTGTGAGTCACGATGAGATGTAACTCAACGGATCAAAACACGAGGCAATGATGTTCTAACCATTCGACAGAGCTGTCAAATGAAATAATGCGGGATAGTTGAGTTGAATCGAACGGCAAAACGTGGGGGCATCGGTTCGCCGCCGCCTTGACGCCATTTTGCTCGCAACGTGTTGGGAAATAAAAACAACGCGAAACAGTTCAGGGAGCGCTCAGTGTCTGTGCCGAACTTGAAACACAAAACAGCCCGCGATTTGCGACAAAGAGTCTCATCTTAACCCGTCGGAATTTGAGAAGTAGCGAGAGAAGAGGGAAGAGCGAGGAAAAAGTCGGCATCCTTCAAGCACATCTCTAGGGCGGCAGATGGAGATAATGAAAGGAATAATGAATGAATCGTCGGTTGATTTTGAACCAAGTCTCTCTAACTTTTTCCTCGAGAGACTAACTTAACAAGTTTCAGTAATTGGAAAAAGTGACGGGGACAAACTGTCCAAAACGCGAACTCATTTTCCGCTGTCTTGAAGACGTTTTTCAGCTTCTGAGCCTAAACGAATGTCTTTCGGAAAAATGACGGAGTTCACGCACGTTTCTTAGAGTTAGTATGTGAAAAGGAACTAAGCACAGATGCCAAGACTTGCCAAGCGAAGGACCGTGCTCGAGAGACAAATTCGTTCAACTACTAATCTAATTTTTCTAATGAAGTGCACAACCCGCTCAAAAATGAGCATCTCCGGTTTGATTAACTGCAATAAACGAAAAAATGGGAAGAAACTGATGGAGAAGGATTGGCTTTACCGCCGGTGCATTTCAGCACTGACTGATTCACTTACCTCCAACCCAAAGATCCGCTTCTAGCATTAGCTCGGGAACATCTCTCTTCTCGTTCTGATCCCCAGGAGCCATCCGTTTTCCTCCCATAGAGCAGCTTTCTCATCACACCTTTTTCTCTCTAAAATCTGTCAACTTATTTGGTTCCTCGCACCTACAACTCGTTATTTCATTCTTCTCTCGTTTCCCTTCTCCCACTCCTTCTCTGCACAAAAAAAAAACACCTGTTGCGTTAGAATATGAGTCTACGTCAATTCACTTTGTACATGCCTAATTCTATTTAATCAATTCATTTATCACTCAGTTAATTTGAACTTGGTCAAACAACGCTTTACGGCAGCAGGAAGCGGTAGCGCTTACAGTTCCGGAATTTATTGTGCCGCTCGTACTCATTGCAGCACCATTATTGAGCAATTAGTACACAGATAATTAATGAGGCTGTAAACGCGATTTAAAAAAAAAAAGGATAGTAATCACTTTTGCAGAGTTATTGGAAAATAACTGTTAGAACTGGAAGTAACCGCAACGACAGTAGTTGAAATTCAGGAATTTCTGGAGTGAGCCCCATGTATCTCATGAGTGTTTTTAAAATCTCACCCTTAAGGTATTGGATTGGACTACAATAACAATCTTTTTAACATTCTACAAGAATCCCAGCGGAGTTTATAAGGAAAAAACTGCGCGAAAAACGCTTTTGGTCGAAAAGTTTGATAATTTATTGTGCTGCTCTCGTCATTTTCCCACGAATGAGAATTTTATAGTATCATTGCCTCATTGAGAGCTATCAATATAAAAAAATGTAATTAAAATCGATAGAGCCGTTTTTGAGAAAAAAATTTGGCGTTTTGATCACTATGATGACTATAGTTAACTTTCGGTGGATTTTTCCCATACCCTCATTATTGCGTCCCATGGTAACCTGTAGGCTAGACATCAAGTTTCAGCTGATTTGGTACGGTTGTTTTCTCTAAAAACCGCGTTAAAATCGATTTCGTCGAAAGTTTTGGTAATTTATTGTGCTGCTCTCGTCATTTTCGCACGGATGGGAATTCTATGGTATAATGACCTTATTGAGAGCTATCAATATAAACAATTTAATCAAAATCGTTAAAACCATTTTTGAGAAAAAAAATATTTGGTGTTTTGATCACTATGATAACTATAGTTACCTTTCGGTGGATTTTGTTCAAACCCCTATTTTGTCGTTCCATGGTGACCTGCAAGCGAGATATCAAGTTTGAGCTGATTTGGTACGGTGGTTTTTTCTAAAAATGGTTCATAGACACACACACACACAGACCATTTTCCCAAATAGTGTTTTTCGGACTCAGGGGGGTCTGAAACGTGAAGATCTGAAGAGAACTCAAAATTTTTTTTCAGCCGATTACATAACTTTCCTTTCTACTTCGTAGAGCAAGGAAAGTAAAAACACCTCTTGCGTTAGCATATGAGCAGTTGACGGGGCATTTGGGCTCTAGAAACGCGACCCGAAGCTCTGCTTTTTGCACTAGCTAGGGGATTGTGAGCACAGACTATCCATTTCAACCCTCAACTCCCATAATAAGTATATTATTTTAAAATTATATTCATTGTACATTTTAACATGGGCGAGCCCAAGAATGCAAAAAAAAAAAAAAAAAACATTATCACACAGTGTGAAATAAGGGTCTTAACTCCGGTCAATTTGGTTATGGAAACGGGAAGGTGAAAGTGGTCCATGAAGCGATATCTAGAAAACAAGGTAGTTTGTCTCAACAGTCATGCGAGTCAATGGCCGTTGGAGATAATTCATTGGCGAAAACGGGGCCTCAAATATTTCCTGGCTCTGAGAACAAAATTGTGGGATTTGAAACTAAATCCGCGCAAGCAGATAAGCATCATTCAGGCCACCCGATAAACTATTTTGTAGAAACAAAATGTGTACGATCAAACTACCATCAGCGAGGGTCACGAAGGTCGCCAGAAAGCGAAACGTGGTTTAAAGCTGCTTATGAGAAAGTTTTAAAAGGTCAAATCGCACAAAATGTGATGAAGAGAAACCCACACAAACGAACGTGTTTAAGGAAATATTTCTAAAATAATAAACCAAAATGTGGTCAATTGGCTGAGGACTAGAAAGGAGCAAAGTCCACAACGTTATAGCACCTCAGCGGTTGGGAGGGCGAATGTAAATAAAATTGTTATTCTTGGCTATCGTTTCTGAGGGCGGAGCCGTTTATTCTGACAGAAAATTGTGTATTTTGTTGTCCTTTCGTATTATTACCGTATTTCCCGAAGCTCAACGTAGTACGCCATATACATCGTGTCTGAACCTCGAAATGAGCTCTGAGTGGTTTTGGCAGTTGCCTCAGAGGTGCCCTTTCGCTCAGGTGTCAATTCAAAAGCAATTAAAACCTCGTATTTTCGTTTTGTTGTGAGAGACGCACTAACGCAGAGAATTGATGTATGCCGGATTAACGACGTGCTTCGCCGAATCCTTGTCGTCGAATTGTGACGGTTGAAGCGTCAATTCGCAATAAAGTTGAACGTTCAAGAGGCAAGAGCGTGAGTCACGTTCATCCTCTCAAATGTGTTTGCTTCTACCAACCGGGGCGAAGGCATGAAGTAGTTATATACACAACTTGACCACCCCGGTCTCATCGCCACTAAATTAAACACCACATCGACCAATATTGAAACTGAAGGAGCAGACGTTTCTCTTCTCGACGAGAAAGAAATTGCGACAAAGAACTAGTAAATTGAAGATGGAGATCGCCGAATCTCCACGTTTTAAACACTCCTTGATTCAAAACCACTGATGTAAATATATAAGACATTTATTGCCCGAATGATAACGTTAATATTTCATCAGCCACAATCCCATATTCCATCAGATTGTAAGGCCACAAAACCAATACACTATGAGTTAGGTAAATAAGCAAACTACGTTTATGGTACAATAATATATAACAAATACGAGTATTCTGGCTCGTGGGGGAAGCCCGGTCTAACTGCATCACGGAGCTAATCCATCATTTCAACGAACAAGACAACCACAATCAAATCCTCCTTAACTATATCCTTTCAAACATTCAACCTAGCTCTCTCCCCCTCCTTCCACCACATTGATTCACAACTATAGTCTTCGAAGACAAATTATGATGCTGTTTGGGGCAAATCATTGGTTTATGGATCTTGGAAGAATCAACTGTTCAGCTGACGCGACGATCAAGTAACGAGGTCGCCAGACCAGAGATGCACATTAAAGAACTGATAACTCAGCTCATCATGTTGCCCAGGTGGGCGTACCGTCGTATGCATACACTGCATGAGGAACACCGCGAAATTCAGCCGCGCTCCAGCTCTGGGTTTATCTTCTGGCCCGCGTAGGCTTGCATGCACTTCGCTCGCCTGTCCCCTTCGACGTCCCCTTCTCCGCTACCACTTACGTTCACCATGCCTTCTATCCTCCTGATAAACTGCAGTTGACGATGATCACTGTTTTCAATATCTTTTTCATTTCCCCTCTTTCGTATTGCATTTCCTTTTTCAAATATTCTTGGCTCTACGCAGTAAAAAGGAAAGTTATGTTCTCGGCAACAAAATAATTGGGTAGAAATGGTCTATGTGTGTGCCTGCGAACGCAATTGAGCGAAAACGGCTGAACCAAATCGGTTTAAACTTCTGGCCCGCATGTTTCCACGAAACGCATGTTTAATTAAATTTCTAAACCTAAGTAAATACCATAAAATCTCATACTTAGGAATAAATAACCAAACGTTTCGACGAAAATTTTTTTACGTCGCTTCTTCCAAGACTATACCTGAAATTCCGGAATTTCAACCACCGCCGTTTCACTTACTACCATTTCTAAGAGTGTTCACTTGATAATTCTAAAAAAATATTCGTTTTCCTGTTCGAAAAACGTGTTTACATCCTCATTATCTATGTATCAATTGCTGAATAATGGTCAGGGCATGAGCACGAGCTGGACAATAAACGTTGGAACTGTAGGGGCTACCGTTTTCTGCCACCGTGAAGTGATGTTTTACCGAGTTCAAAGGAACTGAACGAGAAAAAAATTCCATGAAAAGACGTGAATTTGAGCAGAGCCAAGGAAAGTTGTGTGACGTGATGACGTGATTCAATATTTGCGTTTACGCATAATTACGTGCGAATAAAGGCTTGTTGCCTACTATTTATCAGAAAGAAATGCAACTGGAAAACGTTTCGCTTACGCTTCCTCTGATAAATCTAGTTCATCCAATAAAAGCAAACCAAGTTTCAAGAGGAAATTTGATTTCCATCGCGAAGGCGAAACGTAGGACGGGAGCCAATTTATTTTCAAGGGGTGCGCTGTCTAATGGATTGATTGGCAACAGAGGGAGGCCGGTGTGATAAAAATGAAGTTAAGGAGGAATATTGAGGTGAAGGCGAATCCTCCAATTAACTCAGCTTTATACGTTTCCTCGGCGTTCAGTAGTAGAGGTTATCCTTCTCCGTCCCGGCTCGTCTCCTCAATTCTTCAGGGAATACTCTACTGTGCCGTAAAACGCAAGAGCGCTTCCCTGAACAATAAACCAAGACGCCTAATTATTTTTTAAAATAGAATTGTATTAGGTCTTTGTCAAAGTAATCACGCTACTTAAACGACACTAGTGAGTTTTGGATGCATCAATTTCTCACCTAAGTGTGATTCTCATCAATATCTAACGTGACTTCGATTTTTCGAAGCGTAATAGCAACAATTAGTACCACCCTCTCCTTTTTAGCCTGAGAAAATCTTTGTATTGCTCCGTCACGAGCAGAGGACGGCTGAGCTTCTTTCTTAATATTGCGTGATCTATTTGAGTCTGTGAAGATAAAAGGTTGTGAGCCGTTTACGGAAAGTGGGGTAGGTGGGCTAAAATAAAACGTGCACGGGGAGCGAAACACTTTTTTTGGTTGACAGATACAGCTATCCAATAACTGAAGATCGAAGTGACGAGTTGCAAGTAACTGACAAGTGATGAACTGGTCTTCGAAGATTTGACTTGTTCGAACCTGCAAATGACATTGATAACCCGCCTCTAAGAGATGGCACCCTAAAACAGGATTTCGAGATGAAGTTAGGCAATTATTTCACGACGTAACGGTGTTGACGGTTCTGTATTCAACACGCCGTTTTCGGCAACGTCATAAATGATTTCAATTGGCCGATCATTTCGAATAACTTGAAGCCACCTTATGCCACGATCGATGTGCGTGTAACGAAATACACCGTATTTGAAATTATTCCCAGTAGTTCGTTTTGTGGTCATGTTCCACGCAATACATTCCACACAGTTCCATGGCACACTTATTATACGCAGTTCAAAAAAATGTTGATCTTGAAGTGGAGGAGAGATGGGAAGTCCAATAACATGTCACCTTTCGAGCAATGCCTGATAAGTCAAAGACTGTGTATTGCGAACACCGCGCTGTTTCAGGAAGTACCGAACGCAATAGCTTCTTTTACCGCTACTACAAGGTATAAACCCTGCAAATTATTACACAACGGTTTATTATTCGGATAAATAGCTTGACCTAGCATTAATGCTCCGAGACCTATCCCGTTCGGAAAGAACTGAATCGTAATATTAAAATAAACAAAAAAAACGAAAGTATCTAGAAAAAACTGAATTTTAATATGAAAACATGCACGCTAAATACTAATATCAAAATGTAACCAAAAATATATGAAAAAAAACAAAATGAGTATGAAACGAAAGAATCTAAAAAAATTGAATCGTATTGAAACCAAAAAAAAAATGAAACGAGTACGTTGAATAAATAAACCAAAAATAAGCGAATAATGAAAAGTTCAATCGAAGATAACAGATATTTTGCTAACGGAAATAGTTGAGACGGAGCGAAATAGTCATTCGTGGAGGTGAAGACGAGAACAAGGCAATCGGCCGATAAAGAAACAAATCATAGTGCCAAAGGTTAAATACGAAACACGAGCGCTTCCTAGAAGAAGCAAAAAAAAAACCAGCGCCCGCCCATTGCGAGTCGAGTCGAAAGGGGAGGTGAGCGAGGGCGGCGTTGCCAGTCCAGCAGGCGAGCGGTTTCGTTGACTTCCGCTGTTGTTCCCGCGTTGTACTGCGTTACGTTAATTTTTTTAACCGTTTTTTGCCCATAACAATCATGGGCTTCGTCCGATCGGATTGCCGAGATGGCGGGCACAACTAGATACCAAATTGGATTTTTGTGCGAAAGAACGAATTTTTTGGGCCACGTTAAAGGCACAAAACGGCCTGGACGGTGAATGAGGGACGGGGGACGGCGGACGGACATTGCAAATTTGGAATCTCCATGTTTTGAAACGTAAAGTATCAAATTTTGAGGGGGGGTTGTAAAAAATTTTTCGTGACCGAAAACATAGGGTTATTATTCAGAATGAATAATAAACCGGAAATAGGAAAGCAGGTCTCATTGCGTGAGCGCGAATCAATTTTTCGCTAGCCTCGTACAGTTCACTGCTACTTTTTGTTCATCCTCCGGAGAAAATATCTCCTGACCGGATTAATAAGTCGTGGTGTCAGCTAAAGTCTTTAATGAGTTGAGAGAGGTCTGTAGCTCTGAACTCAACCGTATTGGGGGGGGGGGGGGGTTGTAAAGTAAAGCGAGTTACTTGGATAAGGTCTTAAGCTTTCTCACCGTCATCTGTCGTCTCTGCTTGAGTCGATTGGGATCTTTGGGTCGTTCCTAAAATGGATGTCCAGCTACCTCCGTGTTATTTTCTGGTCATCCTCCGTCGCTTCTTCAGGTATACCACAGGGGAGCCATATAGGCCCGTTATGATTTCTTTTGGTAATAGATAACGCGGTGGAGGCATTGCAGTCTCTTCTCGAGCTATCCGTGCTTCTCCCCTCTTGAGCCACTCGTTACGTCCCGCTTTACGATGACAATTCATTTTTTTCCTAGTACCCCCCTCGAATCAATCTCCTCAGGTTGGTTACCTTCATTATGACTCTATTTTCTTTCTTGTTGGTTAGCGTTCATTTTTCGTGTTAATATGTTACTCGGGGAAGAGGATTGTTTCGACCAGGGTCTGAATGAATCTCAGAGATGGAATGCACAAACTTATAATTTGAAGTGTTGGTATATCTCAAGATTTGGAGTCTTGGATGTACAAAAAGAGGCGACTTACACAGGATATGAGTTGAGTATAGATCCGCGAACAACTAGCGCTCTGAAGGCGTGAAACTGGTTGTACGGGGAAAGAAGGAAAAAAAGGAGAAATCCAAATTGGTTGTCGATGAGAGGTGAAAAAAGTGTCCGTCTTCCGACAATCGGAACCTAGAATGATAATTTACGTCGTCGAGCGTATCAAAATACTCGATTCGCGGACGGACGTGGTATGCGTTTATCTCTTAGTCAGAGAAATCAGAGTCTACGAGCTTCCAGATGGAGTTCATTACTCATAAATTAAGTTGGTAGAATTCAAATAATTAATAGCACGATAATACTAATAAAATAACGAGAGCACAAACAGGAACAGATCGAGGCGAGCGAAACCCATTATTTGACAGATATAACGGATTAGTTATCCGATAACTGAAGAGCGAAGAGATGAGCCGAAAGTAACTGACAATTGATGAACTGGTCTTCGAAGATTTGACTTATTCGAACCTGCAAATGACATTGATAACCCGCCTCTAAGAGATGGCACCCTAAAACAGGATTTCGAGATGAAGTTAGGCAATTATTTCACGACGTAACAATGTTGACGGTTCTGTATTCAACACGCCGTTTTCGGCAACGTCATAAATGATTTCAATTGGCCGATCATTTCGAATAACTTAAAGCCACTTTATGCCACGATCGATGTGGGTGTTAGGAAATAAACCGTATTGGAAATTATACCCAGTAATTCGTTTTGTGGTCGTGTTCCACACAGTTCCATGGCACACTTATTATACGCAGTTCAAAAAAGTGTGTTTCATTCATTAATGTCAATGTGCAGTTACGTCTATATTCAAAAGGAAAATTGGGGCAGCCGGCGACAACACGGATTCGATTTCATTCATAGAACGATCTGGGAAGCACGCTGTATTTTGACCCTCACACGGCTTCCTCATCGAAAATCCAATGTTTTACCGTTGTTAGTGCACTCGGGGGAACACCTAACTGAAGGTTGTAAGTTGGCATTAGTACGTTGGTGAAGCTGTAGCGACTTTTTGTTGATGGCTGGAAAGATGAACAAAAAGTAGCAGTGACCCGTACGGGATTAGCGAAAAGTTGCTTCGTGCTCAATCAATGAGACCTGGTTTCCCGTTTCTATACCTTCTGGCCACGGTAAAAGAAACTTCAGTGTTTGGTATTTTCTGAAACAGCGCGGTGTTCGCAATACACGGTCTCTGACTTATCAGGCGTTGGTCAATAGGTCACATGCTCGCTACTGTGGAACCAATATCCCTCAGGTGGTGTGGATAGCTGAACTGTTTGAAAACCAGTTTCAAAGCACTGGCCATTACTTTCCGTATTTGCTATTCGGATGAATTCCCTCCGTCCCTGTGTCCGATGAAATGAGAAAGTTAAATAAATCTGGACGGGCAAAGACCAGGTTTTTGTTTGCGTCGTTTATTTCTACAGTGCATGCTATGGCTCAAACGCTTCCTATTCGCTTCCAACTCTAATAAGTTTTTATTGGGAAAAGGCGTTATCACAAGAATTTACTAACCGTACATTTTCAGTTTTTTAATAACAAACCCATGGAACAGCTTACATGAAGCAAGTCATTTTGGTTCTTTCCAAGAAGATCGAAAATATGAAACTGAATAGCTCACAACCTTTGATCTTCACAGACTCAAATAAATCACGCGTAATAACAAGAAAGAAGCTCAGCCGTCCTTTGCTGTATTCGTAATTCTGACTCAAGAGATTTCACCCGCTAAAAATTTAATTTCAACTCTTTGCTGTGCATTCTGTACCTCCCACCTCCCCTTTCCGTTCAGAAAAGAAAAAAAACGTTGCGAATAATTACACTACACTTTATTTTTCTCTCGCGCATCATGAATGGGATCTAACCTATTCAATCCAACGTCGGAAAACATTATCAATATAACATGGATATTTCAGCAATATGTAAATCGACAACTCAAATATGCGAACGATTATGGTCGTGAAGCACTTCCCATTCGATTCAGCATCGAAAAATACTAGTAAACGAAACTTGACTCGACAACAACAGACCAACGAAAATTGTCGAACTACCCGACGCGACAAGTCGAACTTACGGGTGTTTGGAGTGACACTGTAGGCAGCGCCGGAAATATGCTCAGGCAGGATAGAAACGATAAATTTCCCTACGTTGTCCCGTGAACTCACTATGATCACGGTGATTTCACTTTTGCCCAATTAGGCGCAGTCCTACACTTGTGACGCCCGTCCTATTCGACTAAGGGCCGGTTTATCAATGTCATTTGCTAGCTCGACCAAAGGTCATAAAAGTCAAATCTCCCGTTGACTCCCGAAGACGCGTTCGTCAATTCACTTTGACGCCCCGTTAGCGCTAGTTGTCAGTTACTTTCAACTCGTCTCTTCGCTCTTCAGTTGTCTGATAATTGAACCGTTATAATAATGAGTTTCACTCGCCTCAATCTGTTTTTATTTATTTATTATCTGCGTTCATTTATTTCCGACCTGTACAGTTATCTGAAATATTAGTTGGCAGCTATGTTCGATTGTGTTTCGCTTGCCTCCATTTGTTTCCGTTTCTGCTCTCGTTATCTTATTATTATGGTTCTATTATTTATTAGGATTCTGCCAACTCAATTTGACATCATTTTATGAGCAATGGACTCCGACTGGGAGCTCACAGACTGTGATTTCTCTGACGAAAAGATTAACGCGTAACAGGTCCGTCCGAGAATCGAGTATTATGACACGCTCGACGACGTGAATTAACATTCTAGGTTCCGATTGTCGAAACAAACAACGCTGTTCGTACTTTCGCTAATTTTAACGCGGATAGAATCGCCAAGTAATCGAAATCACGCAATTTCGTCAATGAAGAAACTTCTCTTGAGTGAATTCCAGTTCGGGTTCCGCGGCTCCCGCAATGTGGATTACGCCCAATTCGACATCACAGACAAACTATACAAAGCTAGGGATAGCAGAGCCAAATCTATTACCGTGTATTTGGATTTGAGCAAATGTTTCGATAGCATTGATAGAGGCGTTCTGTTGGACCGAATGGCTAAAATCGGTATAAGAGGTAGTAGCCTGAATTGGTTCACTTCATACCTTTCGAACCGCACCCAATTTGTAGCAGTCCATGGCCATCATAGTGCTACCAAAAGGGTGGATTACGGGGTCATACAACGTGGAACGTTGGGCCCCTTGCCTGTTCCTGATATATATAAATAAGTTGATAGATGTGTCAAATCGCAATGAAATACTGTTATTCGCGGACGATACGGCTTTGATGATTCAGGAGCATGAATATTCGAAAGTTTTCAGTAAAATGCTCGATTCGGTATGTGCTTGGCTAACTCAGAGCATACTAACCCTGAACTCTGGAAAAACTAAATATATGGTCTTTGTGGATAGCACTGGAAGTTCCGAAGGCCTCGACCTATACGTTCACTCCTGCATATCTCGTTCAGCATGTCCATGCAACCCTTTAGAACGAGTCTCAGAATATCGCTATTTAGGAGTGATTATGGACCCCTCTTTAACTTGGAAGCTACACATCAATTACCTATGTTCAAAAGTGCAAAAATTATTCCATATATTTTATCACATTCGGCCTGTATTTTCTCGTGACAAGATGAAAAAAATATATCTATCTCTAGTTCAGTCCATTATGCAGTACGGAGTGATTGTCTGGGGTGGCACTTATCACGCTCATATTGACCGGCTAACCAGAATCCAAAAAGGGATATTGAAAATTTTTTTGGGTAGACCTAGACGTTACTCGAGCGAACTAGTATTTCGCGAAGCGAAAGTGTTTACCTTGCGTCAACTGTTCATGAGAAGCCTTCTTATGCACCTGCATAGATATTCATTTATACTGGATGCACCTCCCTCCCACTCTTACTCTACCAGATTTGTACAGGGTTCATGTGTCGTCAACCCCAGACACACCTTATCGCTAACCAAAATAAGTCCACATTACCTCATTCATGTAATTTTTAATGCATCTCCAGTTGAGGTTAAAAACTTTAGGGCCCTATCCAGGAATAGTTTTAAGAAGGTAGTGATTACATGGCTTTTAAACTTAGGAATGCAGCAATCTAATGAGATTCTCAAAAGTATGTACGCATAAGCCCCCCCCCCCATCAGGTTTCCTCATTTATTCAATGTATTTCGGTGTAGATCTCCGTATGAGATGCGGATGCGGATTGTTGTTCGGCACTGAAACGCAGAGTCTGATTATTTTTCTGTATAATAAATAACCTTAAATTATTTATTCTTATTGTGAGGCAGCACTCTTGCACGTCGCCACGGGCTCCTGCCTAATGGCGTGCAATTATTATTCGCAGTAGCACCCTTTTGTCATATTCTTTCATTTATTATAATTTTGCAAGAAGTTGTGTGTATGTTGATATGTACTTCTCATGAATAAACTTTTCAAAATTCAAATTCAAAAAAATTCCTAACGCTCAGGTTCTCCGGCCTCGGTAAGCACAGACCTAATATTGTATCGACCTACCACGTTACATTCGTGCGCGATATAACTTACGTCAAGATCGAAAAGTAATTTACAGCTTTCGTCGAATGTTTACGTTTCTATTCCATTAGTCGCAAAATCTGTTTCGTCGAATCACAACTTTCCTAATCCCCTCGTACGTTCGCCGGTTTTTACCAAATAATGCAATAGTGTTTCTTACTGTGTGCGTAGGAACTGGTAGAGAAGAACGGTGTGGAATTTATAGAGTTGCTCCTACTCACATTACTTCATTGCAGGAGTGACATGTATGGTAAACGTATGACGAGGCGATTGTTGTGAACTGTAAAACCGTCGGAAAAAGTGAACCATATAAAATATACGGAAAAGCATACCTTACTTTGTTTGCTTATATCTGATTATTATTGACCTTGTATGTTGGTGTGGGATCGTGAATATCCAGTTTGAGCCGACTAGGTTCAGTCGTTCTTTCTCATTCTTGTCTACAATCGCACACCATGTTCTGAAAAGGGTGGTTTTGGAAGTTAGAAACGTAAATGTTTGAAGGAAACTCAATAATCATCTCTTTTACCGATCACATAGGCTATACGAATGAAAAGACCCGTACTATTCAAAGCGATTATTCGTATAAATTTTGGAATTATGTGGAAGTAGAACACGTAAATAATAATTTTCTTCTTGCAGGTTCGATGCTATTAGCTTTAGGCGACTTTTGTGGCGTTATTAAAACTTCTGCCTCCCTCATTGTGAAACTAGTTTCCCAAACAATCGTTCGCTCGCCCCCACTTTCATAAACACGATGTCTGGAGGAAAAAAAGAGCGTTTTACCGTTGGGCTAGAATGCCACATGCCATTGGTGCTATCGACTGTACGCACGTGAAAATATCAATTTTTGTGAAGCACACCGCACATTTGTTTTGAGAAGCATCATGTTTCGTTTTTCAAATTTTTCGAAAATTGTTTGGTGTATGACATTGAATAATACACGTAATGTTTTCTGTAAGGAACATTTTTACTTTCCTTGCTCTACAAAGTAGAAAGGAAAGTTATGTAATCGGCTGAAAAAAAAATTTTGAGTTCTCTTCAGATCTCCACGTTTCAGACCCCCCCCCCCCCCCCCACACCCGATTCAGAAAAACACTATTTTTTTGGAGAGAACCACCGTACCAAATCCACCCAAACTTGATATCTCGCCCGCTGGTTACCATGGAACGCCAAAATAAGGGTATGAGCAAAATCCACCAAAAATTAATCATAGTTATCATAGTGATCAAAACACCAAATTTTTTTTCTCAAAAACGGCTATAAAGATTTTGATTAAATTTTTCATATTGACAGCACTCAATATGACAACTATACCATAAAATTCTCATTTGTGAGAAAATGACGAGAACAGCACAATAAATTACCAAAACTTTCGACGAAATCGATTTTAGCGCGGCTTTTAGAAAAAACAACCGTACCAAATCAGCTGAAACTTGATGCCAAGTTTACTAATGTAGGCCCCACTCACGACCGAAAGTTATAAAATCGACGGAAAAAGTTACGACAAACACTTAACAAAAATAATCACAATACGAAAAATGAGCTACACAAGAGTAAGGAAAGAATGAGAAGTAAGGACAGATAAGGAGAGAATTGAAAAATTCTCAAGTAAGATCACAAATATATTATTTAACAATTCTGCAACTGATATTTTGGGTATTCGAATGAAAATGTCAAATAATGAAATCGACAGGAGGCAAATGAAGGTAGCCCAATGGTACCAACTCTCCAACACATTGTTTTGGATGAAAACTCGCCAAGTTGCCTCTTCGTTCGAGGAATTCTCGTTTGAGCGTAGTGGTAGCTCTTTTTCCCCGCGTTCAAACTCCCGCTAGCTAAATGTTAGTCAATTGGCGATTGATAAACGCGATCCGAGCTCTAGTGTTTTTTCACTCGCCGAATATCGTTAACAAATCGCTACCGAATCGACGTTTTAACTAAAGAATTGATGAACCCGATATAAGTACCGAAAAATACTTAGGAAACGATGCCAAACACGACGTGCACGCAATCAAAAACGCGAAATTTCGTTTTCGTCTAACTTTTATAACAACCATGGTTTCGGCGATTATGCGGGCACAACTAGATACAAAATGGAGTTCTAGTGAGAAAGATCGTATACCTTAGACACTTTAAAGGCAAAATGTGGCCCACATAGCGCACGCACGTTGCAGATTTGCTATTGCCACCCCTTGAAACGTAAAATCTGGAATTGTTAGGGGAGAGGGGAGGGGCTGACTAAAACGTTCCTCACCAAAAACATTGGTGTACTATTCAGAATGTATAATAAACCAAAAGAAACGATAATGATAAACAAAACGAAACTGATTCGGAAAAAGAATGAGAATGGATACTAAAATCTGTACGCGAACCTCAAGACACGTATGGTAACTTGACGTGAAGTGAATCCCGTGCATAACTGAATATTATAACGAATGCGGGACAAAAACTGAAATTGAGAAGGCAAATGAAAACGAAACTGTCCCGGGATAAGGAAATTAAGAATTGAAAAGCATACGTGTGCTGACTGACTCCTATCAAAGGCAAGCGGTTCATCGTGGTCTTGCGGTTAGACGGTCGATTCATAATTCTCGGATTGTGGATCGAATCCCCGGCGCGATTGCCGTAATTTTTGCCTTAGTCAGCAGCTCTTCAAAAGCATCTCCAAACCTCTTCGTCACAAATGCCGCCCAACTAGTGGTCGAATTTCTTCTTTCCAAGAAAAAGAAGAGGCCCCGAGAGAAAAATTAAAAAATTAAGAGAGAAAAATAATGAGACGAGTTCTCGGGTCCGGGATTCGCTGACGCTGTGAAAGTTCCAGCGAGAAGGTGGAATGGGCGACGCGCCTACTACAATGCGAGGGAACGAAGACTTTCCTTGTAGCCTTTCTCGAATCAAAGATCGGATTTTCCGGGGATTCGCTCAACTCTCGTAAAATTCTTTCCCTAAAAAAGAGTTCGCTCCAGGAGTAGCGGTTAATAGACGAGGGGGGAGATGTGCTGACTGACTCCTATCAAAGGCAAGCGGTTCATCGTGGTCTTGCGGTTAGACGGTCGATTCATAATTCTCGGATTGTGGATCGAATCCCCGGCGCGATTGCCGTAATTTTTGCCTTAGTCAGCAGCTCTTCAAAAGCATCTCCAAACGTCTTCGTCACATACGAACCTGAAGATGAGATTTGAAAGTCGTGTGAAAACGTAAATCGAAACTAACGAGTGTACAGGAAATTGAATAATTAACGCAATGATGTGAAAGAAATTGAAAACAAAATAGAATGTAAAAATAATAACGGGAAGGAAGTAAATAACGTGTAGATGACAAAAATGAACACGAAACTGAAACTGGAACAACACAATGGTACGATGAGTATTATTATAGCTCATAAGTGAACTTGGAGGAGTCGTGTGATGCTTCGCGTCAGATACTTTTTCTTACACGCATCTTATCAAGTCATCGACAACAATAACATATTGAAATGTAATGAGCGGTCAAGGTTGTGTTATCCTCCAAAGTTGTTGAAGTTATGATTGGGTTCATGGAAGGTTTAATCTCTCCGTAGAGCGTAGCCACGCAATTTGAATATCTCGCGAGATGAATTACTAAACACTTCTCAGGTTCTTCCGCAATGCAATCTTCAAACGCGGAAGAGGAGAACGATGTCCGTCAAATGGCGAGTTACCTTCCAAGGCCTTACAATCCCTCGGTACCGCTACAGCCCTCAACGCTCTTCTTTGCTTGTTTTCTTCAGTTCTTTTTACTTTCCCTGGCTCTACGAAGTAGCAGAAAAGTTACGTAAGCCGCAGAAAAATGCTCTTTTCTGATCTTTACTTATATCCACTGAGTCTGTGTGGTATTCCATTGTTTTGGGTAAAAAAACTCACAATCACAGGGAAATACTGGCCTAATCCCAGAGAGCTGCTCCTGAACTCCTGTGGATCACCAAGGCATATAAGACAGTATCCACTGAAACGCTCCAAGTGATCACCGGTCAGTTACTAGTTGACTCGGCCATGGTGAACTGAACTCTCCACAGACTTCTCTATTGAATGAAAACATGCTACATGAGAGGGATGGGCATTAGATAAATAGTAAGCGACGTCAAAGGTCGTTAATTCCCAACATCCGCCAACGTCTTGGGAGAAAGTAGGTGTAGTTCCTTACCGGACATGGCGACTTCAATGCGCGGCTCAACTTCTTTTCTCTGAGTGACTCTCCATCCTGCGCGTCGTGTACTTCCATTGGGCAGACATTACAAGTTCACCATAGGAAAAGCAAACGTAGAACAGGTCTGAGTGGTAAAACGAGTCAGGCTGGGCATGCAGCGTCGAAAGTTCGCTGGAAACCCTCATTGAGAAGGCATTCCCTAATGACCAAGTAGCTCGAGATACTGAAGCCCGGAGGGCAGCAAGGGAGCTGGTTTGAGGGGGATCATGGACCCTCCAAACGAGCCTGACATCCCATTGTGGGCAACAGGCGACCTCGGCAGGGCTCTTGCGACCTTTAAGTCCAACAAATCTCCTGGGCTGGATAGAATATAAAGCAATATGCTAAGGAAGGATGAGCGGTCAATCTCCAGCAGCCTCCTTAATTTATTTAATCACTGTCTCCAGGATGGACAGTTCCCCACTCAGTGGAAGTCTGCCCGTGCCGTCATTCTTCAAAAGGGAGGTGACTGCAATCAGTCAGATCCGCGATCATGGAGGCCACTCCTTCTTTCCATGTTACTCTAAACATCAGAATCTTGATGTTGCAGTCCCTTTACTATGCTGGTGTACCAAAGGAAGGTCCACGCACGATGGTATCACCGAAATTCGGCATGTTCCCCTGCTGGCACCGGCTAAGTATGTCGTAGCAGTTCTGATTGAACTCAGGGGAGACTGACTGCGAGCCATACGCTTATGTGGATGACTTGACTGTGCTGATCTTTACAGAGTTGGTCCGCCAAATTGAAGAAAAAACTCACCGCTCCCTCCGCACCGTCGCCCAGTGGTGTGAACACGTCAAGGTACGGGTGGCTGAGGAAAAAAACCAGCTCATCCTCTTGAAAGGAAAAGTGAACAACCAACCCTCAATACGCTTGGTGAGCCTCCTTATCACCAAGGTCTAAGACCGCATCAATAGAAGTAGTTCCGGTGATCACTCGTCAGTTACCCGGTGACTTAGCCGTGGAGTGCAACGTTGGCAAGTGGAGAGTGAAACGGGAGCTTACTAAAGTTAACGTACCTGTTAGGTGAGTCCGTCTCCTCTGGCTTGTGAGTTACTGTGGGCAAGCGCTTTCGATGTAAAGACATCATCGTCTGGCCGTTAAGTCAGTACTGGAGTCAGTCAGTTGGTCGTGGTCTTTATATACAAAGAGAAAGGTGAAAGGGGTGATGGAGTGTCGGGGAAGGGGCGGGGTGAGGAGGTCATGTACCTCAGGGGGAAACCCCCTAGAGATAAATGGAACGTGTTGGATGGTCTGTCAATTGTGGAATTTACGTCTTTTTTTGTGTACGGTGGTCTGTAAATCCGTCAGTTGGTTGTTTTCGTTTGTGTAGTGTTATGAGTGGTGTGAATATGGTGTCGCATTTTGTGTTGATTTGAACATTTATGATCTGTCCATTGAAGTTTTTTTGTTTATAAATTTCCATGTTTTCTAATATGTTCAGTTTTCGTCCTTTGTATTGTTTGTGTAGTAAGGTGGTACAGTCCTGTATTTTGGTAGGTTCATGTCCAGTTGTTTTGAGGTGGTTGGCAAAGTTTGAATCGTCTTTGTTCCTACTAAGAGATTTAATGTATTCTGAGCATCTGGTCCGTATTTTTCGTCCTGTCTGTCCTATGTATGCGTTTTTACAAGTACAAGTTATTTTATACACCCCACTTTGGTCGAGTGGGTCTGTCTTTTCAGTCTTTGCAGTTAGTTTGGTTCTAAGTGTGTTGTTCGTACGTAATGCAATTTGTATTGTTCCTTTCGGAGGATATTAGTTATTCCGTATATTTTTGGTCCTGTGTACGTGAATGTGCAGCGTCTCGTTAAAGTCTGTGTATTTTGTGTTTTTGAGTCGTTTGTTTTGGAGTCATATTGTCTTAATAATTTGTTTATTGTTTTTTTGGAGTAACCGTTATTTTCTGCGATAGTATTTATAGTATCAAGTTCTTTTTTGTAATTTTGTGCGGGTAGTGGGATAGTTTTTAGTCTACGTATCATGTGTCTAAATGCACTTAGTTTATGTTGTTGTGGGTGGTTCGATGTAAAATGTATGTTCGTGTCGGTAGCGGTAGGTTTTCTAAAAATGTCGTATTGTAGTTCGTTCTCCAACCGTGTGATTTTTAGGTCCAAGTAATTAAGAGTTTTATTTTGTTCTTTGTCCATGTCATATTGGATGTTATGGTGGATATTGTTTGTAATTTGCCTACTGGCGGATATAACCCAATTTCTTTAATACCTAAACGGGAGCTTCCACTGCTTTGCCAGTAGGCGCCTGGAATGTGTAATTTTCGGTGTTCCATTATAGTCAGGTCTTATTTTATGCTGAGTCGAATGGGATGGATCTGGAAGATGCGAGACTACGTCAAATTGTGCAATCATGCTGCACAAGAAAACAATAAACACATTCAAACTCAGTTCAATTGTTGTTTCTTTTAACTTCGTCCTCGATTTTGTATATAGTATGTTTAGTTTGCAGTTCAATTTTCTGTCAGTCTGCTTTGTTTTAATTTTAATTTATTTGTTCGGATTTCCGAAGTGATTGAACTCATGAAATCCCAGAGTTCAGCCGTGAACTGAGTTTGGTATTCTATATTAATAACGTACCTGGAATGACCGTATGTGGAATTCGGGCCAGGAGGCACGTTCGAGAATACGGGAGTGAATTTAGAAGGCGGCAGATGCAAGCGACGGTTGATAATGATAACAAGGAAAGTAAACAATAATAAATTATCAACGAGGCAACAAATAAACAAGCAGCCGCAAATTCTAAAATAAGTTAGTTCGAACATAATTTTCATTCTCATACATAATGCCACTCTCTGCAACCAGATCTTCTGAAATTGTTGACTACTTCCATAATACCTTAAATTAACAAATTGTCTAATCAGTTCAAACAAAAGACAATTTAATAAACGATTTTATTTTTACAATAACTGAAAAGACGGAAGCTCTACGTGTGGCAACTAAGACAAACGAACACGGTTACAAAGAGTCGCTGCTATATATACAATGAGCTGACGTCAGCAATTCTACTGAATGAAGGTCTCTATTGATAGGAGTTGCAACTTCGCAGTTTAATATCCGGCAATCAGCTCGGCTTTGTCGGATTCTGCGATTGATGAAGACAGTTGCGCAATAATGAGGCCGCGTGGTATTTTCTTTGTGTCGGGTCACATGTTGGATATAACGTTAATTTGAGTCGGTGTACGAAAAAATGAGTCGGTGTGCTTGATCCCCTAGCGTAACTTATAGATACGTAACAATAACTAAACAAAAGAAACATGAGTTTGAAACTTTACTTCCAAGTCTTGATGAATCTCTTAGACAACGAAAACTGAGAAATGAGTAGGTAGTTGCCTAAATCAGCGATGGCTGAACAACTTGAATTGGAGGTTAGTTTGGGGAGTTGCTTGATCAACCTCATCAATATTAGCACTCAGAGGAGCGAGACAAGGAGCAAACTAATTGCAGTTGGGATTAGTACGTTTGAATTTTCCAGTTGAAACTTGAAATATACGACGAAAATCGATATTCCGAGGACCTGAGCTGAAGGAACCGAGTGGTCTAATTATCGAGAGCCGTAGAACTCAGTAAATTCGTTAGAGCCGTCGCCCGTGTTGATTATTTGCCCCCGGTACTAGTTGGTGGATGTTGCGGGGCACTTGGTTCGAGGTGGAGAATTTCCTTAAAACGGGCCTCTCTGGTTTCTTCTTAAATATAAGTACGTCTACCCTAGCATATTGATTTCTGATGACCTCGCTCGCTCAGCGATTTTGCCTTCATCTACCACGGCTTACTCCAATCTCACCTGCCATCGCTGCCACCGATTGAAACTATCAACCTTGTCAAACGTCGAGAGGCTGAAAGGCTGCAAGATTTGCGAACGAGCGACGTTAAAACTGAAAACGCTCTCTCACATCGCACACTCCGCGTTCATTTCTTCCGGAAAACGTGTCACAACTCCTGTCAATCCACAAAAATGACATGCAAATATCGTTATCAACGTTTCGGGATTCGTTTTCAATTTTAAAAAAACGTGCAGGCCGTAAGTTTTTGTGAGCTCACGAGTGAAGAAAATGGCAACCTCAAATGAACTAAAATATCATATTTCGATTGGTGAGTAACCTAAAGTCAAATTGATTACAGTATGTCCTTCTTTGTCATAAAGATCCAAGCCCAAAAAACTCTATTTCATAAATCCCCTGGCATTAATTAAGTTTCTCTCACAGTAAGCCATAACAGCTCTAAATTATGGAACAGCGTCACATTCCACTGCAACGCAACGGAGTTTGTTTTTGATCTTACGAGGGATGACTCTTTCAGTTTAAATCCGGCTCACAAATAACGAAGAGAAACACGACTTCAATCCAATTACCTCAAAAAATAAACAAACATAAAATCTTTTTTCCCCATTTTAATTACCGGTTCTGAAAGGGGACGGTTGAAGAGCAGTTTAATAGAAAACCGCCATCAGAATATGAGCGAGGACGTGGTGATATTACTATACGTATTTTTCAACCGAGAGATGCTGGGGAGAAAAATCGTCGAAAGAGAGGCAGCAACGTGAGCGACACGTATAAATTACTCTAATAGCCATAGGTAGTTATCAACACTTTCTCTCAGCCAAGTCTGTCGCTAGGATATCAGTAACAATTTACAGCTACAATTACCGTGCAACACATTCATCCTGCTCTTATCTGAAAAACGATATCAGATTTTTAAAAAAGCGTTGTGAGATCAATCAGCCCAACGATAAAAGTATGTGGATAAATGTACCACTTAGTCTATCTTCTCTTCATTCTTTCACAGCGTTCTGAATATTCTTACGTTAATTCGATGAAAAAGCTCAATGGGTTTTCTTTAAAAAAACTTGTGATCAAAAGACGTTCGATTAGTTCACTTTTAATACAATCTACAGCCCGCTGTGTTCAAACGGTTGAATTGTAGTAATTAAATTAGAATGTGGACCTTGTTCCGCCATCTTTGGCGCCACGTTCGTTACGATTAAAGTAATTCGTTGTTGAACTTCTAAATATATATCATTCAGATTATCGGGTATTGATTGTGGTTATTCGAATTGCTGCGTAAAGTGGGCTGAAGAAATGAATAAGCTACTCGGACAAACATTACTGCGATATTGTCGCTTCACTCATTAATAGACTTTCTCGAAGATATTTCCCCCGATTTACCGAAGTACATCTCGACTAAATATGAAAACTCGTTGCGATGATAGGACACTTAAAACTTACGTGTGCAGTAAATCGGGTGTAAGCCCTTTTACACAAAAGCCACGGACAAAGAGTCTGTTTCCGCACTTTGAGTAGAAGTTGATTTCTATAAGAACGAATCGTTCTTCTTTACTTCTTCATCAAAATTTAAGAAAATGAAAGTAGTTAGGGCTACGGCACTTCTGGGATAGTGACGTCAGACCCCCCTCCTGCCTCAACAGCTGGAGTGATGTCACCCCCCTCCTGCCTCAAACAGATGACATGGCGTAACCCCCCCTCCACCGGCCACAACAGCTGATGGGACGTGTGCCCCCCCCCCTTCGCCAACCGCATCATCATCATGTGACGTTATACCCACTCCAACAGCGTAATTACTGAGAGTATCCCCCCCTACCAACACTATCAACTGAAGCTGTAATTTCTGAGAGGATCAACCCCCCAGTGTGGTGTCACGTCCTCCACCACTATGAATTCCCTTGTGTGACGTCACATCCTCCACCACTATGAATTTCCTTGTGTGACGTCACGTCCCCCAGCACTATGAATTCCCTCGTGTGACGTGACGTCTCCCACAATTATGACTCTCCTCGTGTGACGTCACGTCCCCCACCACTATGAATTCCCTCGTGTGACGTCACGTCCCCCACCACTATAACTTCCCTCGTGTGACGTCACGTCCCCCACCACTATGAATTCCCTCGTGTGACGTCACGTCCTCCTCCACTATGAATTCCCTCTTGTGACGTCACGTCCTCCTCCACTATGAATTCCCCCATGTGACGTCACGTCCCCCACTACTATGAATTCCCTCGTGTGATGTCGCGTCCTCCACTAGTATGAATTCCCTCGTGTGACGTCGCGTCCCCCACCACTATGAATTCCCTCGTGTGACGTCACGTCTCCCACCACTATGAATTCCCTCGTGTGACGTCACGTCTCCCACCACTATAACTTCCCTCGTGTGACGTCATGCCCCCACAATACGCAGGTTCTGAGTGGACCTACGTCATACCCCAACCAATTATTGTGCTAACGCCCAAGTACCTCTTACCACAATTTCCCCCCTCAGCACACGGGTTCACGCGAAATGAATCCAGAGCACACGTGGAGCCCTAAAATAAATCGCTACGTATTTTTGCTGAGACATAAATGCGCAAAAAATGGTCGCCATACGCTCCTGGCAAACATTACGCAAATTAGGTGATTGATAATAATAATATCGCATATCGTTATTATTGCGAAATAAAGTGAGCGAAAATAGGTTTTTAAATTTTATTAATTGATCATATTAATTTTTGGATCTCAGAAAAGCAATACACTAGGAGAAAGGATCCGCTAGATCACTTCATACTTTCTTCCGCTATGTTGACTACCGGCAGACAGACCGCGGTACGTACAGAACAAACGCCGATGCTTCGTGTTGTCGCTCAAGCGGCTTCAAAATGTAAAGATCCGGTGACAACCTTTTCGCGTTCAGTAACAGCTGAATCACCAGTTCTGCTCCCTGTAAATATCGAACGAATGTTCCATTACCCTTAGAACTATCGGTTGAAATTCGAAAAATGGCAGGTTAGTTGGAAAGGTATTGGAGGGTGGGCGTTTTCCAATCTAATGTCGACTGAAGGGACTATTATCGAGACTGCCTAACGATATTGTTTGTTTAATGATGTTTCAACAGAAGCCGCTCAGTTGCAGATAAGGGGCGACCCGTCATACGTTGCACCAACGTTTGAATCCCCAGCTTTCGTTCTTTACCGACGATAAGCGTGAAATAACGCACCCTTTCCCTGCATTTACCTCATTTACGACGCAGTTTCAGTGCTATTTCATACTAACCCCGCAGCGTTGGAGTCGGAAAGGAACAGCGTGACGTCAAAATCATCAAAAGGCAGGTGATATGAACCAGTTGCCAGGGCGAATTTATGAGCAATAAAAGACGTTATATTGTGCTCAACATTATTTTGCTTTTATTGTCGCCCAGCGAAAGTAAAGCTCCACAGCTTCCGGTAGCGCAAGCTGCGAGCAACTACAAAAAAAAATGCAATCGAGTTACGGCGTTTTTGCGGAAATGGCGTGGAATACATTGTACGACTCCGGTGGATAGCTTCGTCTCAAATACAGAGTTCACGGCTGAGCAATTGAGCGTGGAAGGGAGGAAGGATTTTTAAAAACAAATAGTTTTTTTGTTAGTTCCTCGACAAAAGTTTTAATTCTCCTCGACCCATCGGCGTAAAAAAAAGTGTTTTTTTTCGGCAGTTCTCCAATCGCCATAAATAAGTAAAACTTAACACTGGTTTGTATCAGGTTGTACCATTCTATTTATTGTTCTGGTGCAGGAAAGAAAAGGAATAAGTTGCACATCTTCTGACCACCTTGGCTTCTCCTTACCATCTAATTGTGAAGGCAAATGCGGTTGAATAACATATGTCAAGGGCTGAGGTAATGTGTGAACTTAATCTGGTCGGCGACCCGCTAAAACCTCCATCGTATTGAAAGTTGTAACTATTAGCTACGCTATTTGTTTCAAAAAGGCTAGACAAAACTCCAGGGTGAGAAGCAATTAAAGCTTAAAGATGACTGAACATTATGTTGCGACTAATTACGCAGGGGAAAAAAAGTCATTAGCGCGATTTAGTCAAACCGCCAAACTGAACAAACTGAGCTTCGCGAACGATTCGTCAAATTAGCCAACAAGCTATCGACAAAACGGAGAAATTCTCCTATGTTGGTCCGGAGGAAGCAGAAATGAGGCGAAGAAGTATAATGTAATAACGAATCCGGAGGGGGCAGTAAGAAATGGACAGTATCCATTGAAGAATCGACTCACCCGATCGTCGAGGGCCGCTTCGCGCTTCTAGCTATCGAAAGGAGGAATAGGGACAAGAAAGAAAAAGGACAAAAGGTCGAACTGAACTCAAAGAATACCAAGAGCTTGATGATTCAGGCAAGGATTAGATCGTTAGGTCAGGCGGTGAGCAGATCCGAATTGACCAGCAAGGGCTATTGAACTATAACCTAACTACGATTATCGAGGTAAGAGCCGCAAACTGCTCAATTGCGCTAAACACCTACAATACTACGAGTATTACGTACTATCTATACTATCAACCACTATTTTAAAACTGCGGTAGGAGTCTTGTACAGTAAATGGACACTAAACAGTGAGGTACTGCGGTGTTCAAGACCAAAGCCGAGAATATATTAGTTTTTTTTAAGTGAGTAGTGTAAAAGGGGGCGAATGGCGTATCAGTAACTGACCTTCTCAACTGATCAGGTGTGACGTCTGCCTCTCCCTCTCCCGATCTTGACGTCAGTGCCTCCCCGAGAATCAGCTGTTCCAGTGCCTTCTGGAGAGCAGTATTGCCAACAAAACAGGTGATTAACGCCTAAGAGAAGGGGTTTGAAGCTATTACTTAACCATGTTTAGGTGATGTCAGAGGTCTCTAAGGCCTCCCAGAGAGCAGTGTTACCAATATAACGAGCGTTTTCGTCTTACGAAAGAAATAAAAAGTTATTGCTTGACTGTGCTTAGCCCTGAATCAGCTTATACTGTGGTCTTGACATCTGTCATTCAAACGTCAGTTTGACACTTGTTATATAACCCAGATGATTGCCAAATTGTTTTTGACGTCTCTTTATCAACTGTCATCTTCGAAATGACGTATTTCACCTGTTCACTATCTGCCCTCCCTTCTAATCAGCTGTTTAACATATGGTTTTGGCGTTTCTTATCAACTGTCATGGTGATTGTTTTGTTTCTTAACACTGGGATTGACATATGTCATCTATACGCCAGTTTGACTTTTGTTATCTAAAACAGCTGATTGTCAGATTGCTTTGACGTCTATTTATTAAGGCTTCCCCTAAAAGACAGTTGAATTGTCATTTGAAAATGTTACACCCCCCCCCCCCGCCCTACACACTATATCAAACCTCCACTACAACCTTCTCGTCAGTTTGACGTTTGTCATCCAAATCAGCTGATTGTCAGATTCTTCATACTTCTCTTTATCAAGGCTTCTTGATAAGGCATTAGATTGTCTCTTGTTTTCTATGCCCCCATCCCCCTCCCCCTACCATACCCAACTTTGAACCATACTTCTCGTCTCTCCGTTACACGTGGCTCACCTTTTGGCTTCACCCCTCCCCTCACCAATCCCATACCTTCTTCCTCGAATTCGTTCACCTGTTTTGTTGGCAACACTGCTCTACAGAAGGTACTGGAACAGCTGATTCTCAGGGAGGGACTGACGTCAATGGCGGGGGGGGGGGAGAGGCAGACGTCACACCTGATCCCTTATCAGTTGAGAAGGTCAGTTACTGATACGCCATTCGCCCCCTTTTACACTAGTTTGTGGTCCAGAATAACGATTGGGTGATCTCGTACGAACAGGGCAAACATTGTAGGTGAGATGGTTCAAACACTGGGGGCTTCTGCTCGATATTTTGAGTGCGAGGCGTGGATTAACGATACTTCCTTCTAAAGTAGAACTAGTTACGTATTGGTGGAAGGTTGAAAGGGAAATGACGCCTGGCTCTCCAAGGAAAAGTAAGAGTACGTTTTTTATAATGCGTTGGGTCATGGTAAAGAAGTTTGATTCCTGGTGTAACGGCGCTCTTGAAGGCTTCGCATACATCACCCTCAGTGTAGTTCACACGAGAGGGAGAGAGTTGAAGATCGAAATAAAAGAAACTCGGTGAGCGTGAGAAGAACCGTATTTTGTGCAATGAAGTGAATAGAGTTTGTGTACAGAAGGGCGACACAAGGGGATGACTCGTTAAATGTGTGAACCTCTATAAGACTCTAATGAACACGTAAAAACACTTAGAATCACGGGGAAATGTTCAGAATGAAGTCGGAAACGGGACACGTTCAACTGGGCGGATACACGAGGGTAACGAGAGGGCTCTTGAAACAAGAATGAAAACGGGCGGCAAGAGTGTCCATATATACCTGGATTCTGTGCAACGGGGAAGTCCCCGCGTTGTAGGGACTGCGCGGGGCCAACCCTGGTTCATCGCCCAAAGTTTTCGGAGCTTCCCCCGAACAATCCTTTTCATACTGGCACACTGAAAGGTAGACTGAACAAAAGTGTATCAAGGTTAGCCAATAGTTTGAGACGACAGATTTTATATTTCCACGGTCTCCTACGTAGATAGTTTGATGATTGAGCACCAAGACAGTGATGTATTCAATATAGCGCCTAGGTATTCATACTGCCCGACCCTTAAAAAAGGATTTGTTGGAAGCTGTGCCTATCAAGGCTGGATTTGAGGACGCTGATCACGAGATGGCTCCCAAATCTCACTTGAATAGTCCACTCTGCTCTGTCTACTCTGGTAGACCTCCCCCTTGTGTGTGACCTCCCTCCCTTGTGTGTCCCTTGTGTGTGCGTTCATGCGCTGGTGTCGTCTGAAGGCCTGAGTGTCCTCTCTCACTTTGCCTTTATTTCTTCCTAATGCCATGAGCGTAACACGATCTGCTGGTAGGCAAAGACAAAGGTTTGGCGGAAGCAAGTAACGTAACGTTGTGAACGCTCCTTGTAGTATCCAGCTCAACTCTCTGATTCACTCAGTGAGGCGTGTTCCGCGCACCGATATGTTCTGAAAACTAAGAATGAGTTTCGACGATTCCAGTGTGTGAGGGGAAAGTGCCAAATCGTCCCCAGCTCGAATGCCGTCCGAGCTTGTGAACAGTGGGTAATTGGAAATATGCAATACTACAAACCGCACAGCACCTGAGAGCCCTGAAAGGTTCCAAAGTAAAATCGATACAAACCTCATTGACGTTTTTGCAGAAATGAACGAAATCGCACTCAAATGCTTTCATGCGTTATCACCTTAACAGACGCTACGTTTCAACGAAGCTGAGAGCTTTAGATCCCCTCTTCTCCTCTGAAAATCGTCCACCCTATCATCACAGTTTTCACGTTTGACACGCAGCACAATAGGCCTCCAAGTTAAACTCGTTCCGCTACGAACTAAACTCAAACTCGAAGCTCCTCCTCCCAAGTAAATTTTACACATTCATTTCCGAAGTTGTTCATAACCGGAGTTTCTGAAAACCTGACCTACCCAATTAAAGTGGAACCTGCAATTTATTCCGCGAGCTCTGCTCTCCGGGTGCGTAGCTCTCGCGAATAATGGAAACCGGCTCAACAAGCAGCGTGTAATTTCAGAGCCGAATTCACCGCTGAAATTTCCACTTGGCACAGTCGTCCTGTTTATTTCTCCGGGTTTTGAAAGATGAACAATGAGGATCTTGACGTAACTCCTCAGGAGGAGCTTAAAACTTGGCCAAACCCACGAATATTGTTTCGTTTCCTCCTTTGCATTCATTTCTTCTCTTTCATGATTAATTTACTTCGTCTGTATCATCTACCGTTTGTTTTCATTTCCATAATTATTTCAATTAAGTTGCTCTTGTTCCTTGTCAAGTATTGTGAGTTACGCTCTGTAAAGTTCAACAAAAGATCTCACGAGGACTGTTCCCGAGAGAATAGGTTTTTAACTGTTTTATTCTCTCAGAGAAAAACGGCTAACTCAATTAGGCGTGTCAAAAAAAAAAGAAAAGAAAAACTCCCACTCGTTCTGCTACAGATCCGCACAACCATTACGATCAGAGAGCCCTTTCTGCTACCGCTCACCTCGTTGAGATACTCGTACAAGCTCAATAATTACCGTATGGTAATTCCTGCTGAGCGAGCAGAAAACTGGGCACCACCAACAGATTCACGATCAATACAGAGTTTAGAAGAGTAGTGCATTATAGTGTATACTGCGAGTTTCTTAGATTGATTTTGCTCATTGAAATTTATTGGCCACACAACCCTAATTCCCCAATTTGAATCCAGTACTTTGAAAATACCAAGGACGAAGGTGTGTGAAATTAAGTTCATTCGCTATTGTAACTATACTTTTGTTTTTGTCATGTTGGCAGCAATTTTTTGCTTTGTGCCATCTAGTGGTCGATGTTGTATCATTGTCTTGTATGTTCCGTCCTTGTGCTTGCCGCCCTATTACAAATTACGTTTTTCCACACTTTTCGTTGTATCATTTTCCTTTCTAAGTTTATTCCCTGCGTAAATAAGCAAATCTGCTTTAGAAGGCATTGAATGAAGTAGTCAGGTGGACTCCGTATATAACCACATTTTGGTGTAGCTTAAAGTGTAATGTTTTCATCGTGCGATATCAAAATACGATTATTAAATAAACGTGCGTTATATGAAATTTCAAACTAGTTCGTAATTATAAATCTGACTTTAAATTCGTTAATTCTATCCGATCCGGTTCATTTCAGTCAATGAAAGTAATTGGTTCCGCCATGGCCTAGTTTCCTGCCCCGTTCATTACAGTTAATCTAAGTAAGTCACCGAGAGAATAAAGACTTCAACAGCAATCAGTGACATTCAAACGTTCTCTTTGGATCATCCAACTAGTAGGTTCCCAAGCATCCACGCTTATTTCCTTGATAACATTACCAGTCACAATTTGGCGTCTGCTCGCTCTCTCAGGTCGAGTTGTGCTAATTTTATTTTAATGTAGTCCACACATCAACACGCCAACGAGTTCTCTTTTCCTGTTGTTTTAGCTTCAGTAACTCTAGTCCTAAAAACCCTGCAAATTATTACACAATGGTTTATTATCCCCATGAACAGCTTGACCTAGTATTAGTGCTCCCCCATCCCATTCGATTCAGCATCGAATACTCGTAAACCATACGAAACATGTCCTGGCTACAATGGAACTACGGAAACAAAACGTCTGATGATTTTGCCCGGTCGTCGGGGAAATTGGAACGGGGGCGCCGCTTCGAGCGAACCCGTTACGAGGCGAAAGGGGAGTTGAGCCGCCCGCCCTGCAGCGTTGCCGCCGTTTTTTATTGAGACGGGCGGGAGGGAGGGAGTTCAAACGACGAAACGTTGACTTCCGCTGTAGTCCCGCGTTGTACTGTGTTTCGTTGATTTTTTTAACCGTTTTTTGCCCATTACAACCACGGGATTCGTCCGATCCGATTGCCGAGATGGCGGGCACAACTAGATACCAAATTTTTGTGCGAAAGAAAGAATTTTTCAGACCACGTTAAAGGCACAAAACGGCCCGGACGGCGGACGGACATTGCAAATTTGGAATCTCCAAGTCTTGAAACGTAAAGTATCACATTTTGAGGGGGGGTTGTAAAAAAATTTTCGTGACCGAAAACATAGGGTTATTATTCAGAATGAATAATAAACCAAAAACGATTTTTATCAGCGAAGGTCACATATTGCCTTGAATGTCCTTAGTCGTAATTTCCATTTTCATTGTTGTCCATTTTTTGTGTGCATTATTACGTATTGGACACTAAGTGCCGTGTCTTCACTCTTCAAGCTAGTCAGTTCTCGTCCTGAAGATCGTCTGACCTCCCGAGCCGTTTTTCTTTTTCTTTCTGGTAATCCAGAACGTGTATATTGGAAGTCACATCGATTATCCCAAAGCATCTAGTTCGAAAATTTGGAATTTCGCGATCGCGAGCTTGCAACAACTTCATTATACCGTATCTTCGTGCTTTCATCAACTCAAAATTGAGAAGACCCAAATCAGACGTAAATGGCAGTGTTTAATTTGTTGGAACTCCACAAGGAACTTTTTATTTTACGCATATTTAATTTATTATTTTGTTTGCTCGGCGAGATTATTTAGTTTATTCGACGAGATATCGCACGAAACTTGTAATTGATGAGTTGGGAAATCACAACAAGGGTCGGAGACTTACAAGTACAAAGAAGAAGTGACTAGAACAGGATATGAGTTTGAAAAGGAGGCACCTGAAGGCGTGAAACTGGTTATAGGGGAAGGAGAGGGGAATCCGAATCCCACGTCGAAGAGAGATTAAACGAGTGTGTGTTGCGTGAACTGGAGGATGAATGTCTGTGGGGAGAACTGGGAGACGTTTGTCGACGGCGAGAACTAGTAGGTAGTGGACTTTGGGAGAAGCTGTCTATTGTGGAGAGGAATGTAAATTGAGGAGAGGGAAAAGGATATTTTGGAAAGTCCAGGAGAAGGGGAAACCCATTGTCTCTCGAAAATAACTGATGAAGTGGACTTTTCACAGGCTCAGACAGGAGTTCGTTTAAGGCCCCTTGCAGCAAGTGCGGATGTTTCGAGGTCAGAAAACCACAATTAATTCGGCCTGAGCCGAGCAACGTCTGTTATTCAACTTCTTCCTCTTGTACTGAACAATCAGTTTTATAATGACTGAATTAAATCATCAAGAATTGGAGTAATAATTATTCAATACAGCGCGGTAAAAAGTGATGCAAAAACCAGGATAGGGAATTGCGAAGTGCGACGCATCTCACCCTTCTCTAAAGATAAATTTAAAAGACTTTCTCATACCCAATGGTGGAGGTGATCATTATTATAACAATTTTAGATCTATTTCTTTTATTTTTGGTATTATATCCTGTAATGCATTTAGGGGATTTCTACTCGAAATCGCTCGTTCGTGAATAAACAAAATCACACTTCCTGGGGAGAAAACAGGGAATGAAGTTAAGAACGTTATTATACCCAGTTTGAATTTATTAGGAAAAGATGAAAAATGAAATGAATCGAACTCCTTTTCAATATTAAATCAAGTTAACTTATAAGGGCTCGAGAGATAAATTACGCCTGGAGTTCGCTCTCCTTTATCCAAAAATATTCAAATGGGGAAAAAGCGCTGAAAACTAGCACTGACAAAAGACAGGGGGAAGCTCAATTGAGATATAACGCCGGGAATCAGAAGAATTTTTATTGGATCCCATAACTTTCCTTAACAACGGGTGCTAATTGCAGATTTAAGTAAGTTCTAAGTGCCCTGAGGAAAAACTGCAATGAAATCTCCAGGGCAGAAAACATTTCGAGCTTTCCAGTTTTCTGGCTTTAACGTTCGCTCGAGACATGATGATGGCAGACGTAAAAATAGCTGAGAACAAAACGTTGGAAGAAAAAGGTTAATGAAGCAACGATTTGGCTTTCATCTCCTTTCTGCCCAATAAAAGCATCCCGTGGCCTTATCGTTACGTCCCCGACAAATATCGAGCTAATGAAAAAAAGAACGAGCTCTGCCGTTTCTACCGTCTCTCGCGAAAGTTGACAGATGACTCTCGCATCAATGCCACGTGCTGATATTCGTTTCCATTGACTCAGAAGACCTGATAAAAGCTGAACTCCCACTTGCCCTACTCTTTGAGGTGAGACAAGAAAAGACAAGGACGGCCACGTGGATGAAACCACTCAAACCGGTTCACAATGAAAATTACCGAGCGTCGATTTGATGCTGACGAGGGTGTGAACACGATCTTTTTGACGGAGCCGCTAGAGTGAAATCGTTCAGCGAAATTAGTTTTAGGTTTTGAGGTAAAATGAGAAGCAACGCGCAAAGTTTTTAGCATAATTGCTAGGACCTAATTGAAATTAAAATTAATTTCTTAATGAGTCTGCTTTTCCCGAGCTCACTATTTGTCCACTTCGTTACAAGTCGAGCACGTGAAGTTCACATTTAGATTATTCTGTTCTCCGTTCGAGTTCCATCTGATGTAATTAAATTAATTTTTCGCGATCAAGTGTGGTGAGTGAACATTTTCATAATCAAAAAATTGGGTGATTATAACTGCACCTGATTCAATATTGACGCAAATGAAGTGATGTTTACCGCTTGCAGACTCCACAACTCGAATTATATTAGGAAATTCAACCGGGGAAGTATTACTCGTATTGTAAGGTCTAGATGCGTACACAATAGACTAGAGACCACATGGTGGGGGGGGGGTAAACCACGCAGTAATATTAACAAACTGCTGAGAGGGAACTACATGTACAGAGTTAAGAGTCCAGACCACTGCAAGCATTGGCTGATCCGGACAGATGAATATTTATTTTATTTCTTTTTTAGTTTATGAATATTATTATTGTTGTTATTGTTATTATCTTAATGGGGTGCAACCACGGAAGCGAAGATTGAAGGGAAAATTGAAAAAAAGGTAACCAATCTTTATTTTCTTATATTTGAAAGCTAATAAACTAGCCAAACGAAACAAAATGTTTTTTTTCGTCTTGAATCCCCGACTGTAAATTACAAACGGAGGTTGGTTAAACGTAAATGCACGCTACTAGCATTGCTCCAACAACTACTGTGCATTCGTTGGTTCAGAAACGCGCTAATGACCTGAATAAATTAGTGAACGTTAAATACGGCGACTTGAAGATTTCTTAGCGATTTCTTGAAACTCCACTTCTCCAACCACCAGCGCACGTTTCAACCCCCATTATCCCTAGAGGGATTCCAAACCTCTCAAACGAGGTATGACGCGTCAACGTACGAGTACGTCGGCTGAAGGTGAAAAATGGCAGGATACGTGTGAAGAGGGCGAGGCAGATTTAATATCGTTCTAGTCGATGCCGGTGTGTATCATTGGTTGCAGAATGTCTAACGTAGCTTCATTGAGTGGATCGGCATGTGTGAGTAAGATGGACACTTTTGTGAAATATGGGTGGGTCCTTAAGCTTCTTCCGGTTCAACAACACCTTCATCCCCTCCCATTCTTCTACCGCCTATCGGTTTTTACTCTTGCGCGTGGTGCCATTGTTGTTCTTCATCTCTGCGAATGACAACGATGCACAGTAAAGGCATATCTCTCTGGTATCTCATATATTCACTCATGTTTCAACTACTAACATCTAGTTCAAAAACCGAAATGTTGATCACGAACTGGCGCACTCTCACTGCGATATCCTTCACATCTGAATGAGAAAACAGTTCTCTTTGGTTCGATTGAGATAGTAGTGTCTATCTGTGAGATAGGTTGGCAAACACTAAGCTGACGTTCTCGCGTATTTCTCTCTTTCCAATCGTGTCACTACTTTCTGACAGAGGGTTTCCTTCAGAATGAAGCAGAAGAAATGTCATCCTCTCTTAACACCGCCTTAACTTTTCCGTTGCCTTCAGCGTAATCTCTACCGTTTTCATTGTGACCTTGAGTGGAGATGACGGTGATGCGAGCGCGGGAGTGTGACGTTCGACCTATCCACGCTGTCATGTTGATATTAATCCCCATAACAATCTTCGATCCCCCCTAGTTAAGTCACTTTCGAAGCATTGAATGACCTGAAGTCTCGTGGGTTTGACGTAATTCTGTCAATAGGTTTTTTTTCCCAGTGAATATAGAAAACAGGGTGAGCGAAGCTCGAAAAATCGATGAAATCCAGACAGGAACCGTCTTCCCTCAAAAGCTGCTACAACCCGTGAAAGCGAGCTGCAGCAAATAGTGAGGGTGGAGCGACGGAGGTATCATTCCAATGTGTTCGTGACTCGGGTCGACCATATTCTTCTCGGTGAGTGGGAAGGAATAATGGGATTTTCTTGGAAGGCTACTTAAAGCCACAGTTCGAGGTAGGGTGCTCTCTACGTGGAAAACGAACCAAGCATTTCAGAAAAAAAAAGGTGAGCTCTTTACCCACCCTAACGATACTAACAGTTTAGCTCTCTGGTGAATATGAATGTAAACTCAAGTTAAACGGGAAAACAAAGTATCTTTGCAAGCGATGCGGGAACTAATGCAAGAAGACCTGTATGAAGAACCAGACAATGTCCAGAAACCCACGATGCACGGCCATTTGTCAAGTGTGGACTGCTAAGTTCCGTAATTGGTAACGATGTGTATAAGCTTTGTGCAACGTGTTGGAAAACTCTAGAAGTGGTTTTCATCGACGTACACGAGACGATTGAGTATCCACATATCTTGAAGGACGATGTTTTTTGTTTAATTCATAAAATAAGAAAATCAGATAACAGCTTCAAGTTAACAGATTTAACTTAACGTTAGAAATATTCACGTCTACGTCGTCAAACATACAAGACTTCTGAAGAAGTTACAATATATTTCTCACCATGCTCTACGGAAGAAGAAAGAGTTGGAGAGGAGTTAAGTTCTCCATTGGAAAACAAGTGGAAAAACGAATCACAACGAACAAGTGGAAAAACGCATCGCAAAAACATTTTTACTCGAAGTTTTACGGACAGGCTTTCAAATTCGACAAGTACATTAACAATCTGCCCGTAAAACTTCGAGTAAAAATGTTTTTGCGATGCGTTTTTCCACTTGTCCGTTGCGATTCGTTTTTCCACTTGTCCGTCGTGATTCGTTTTTCCACTTGTCGATTGCGATTCGGTTTTGCACGTTAAAGTTTTACTTCTACCATGTGTGACTGTCAGACATTTCTTTATTCACAGGTTTACTGCAAATTATGATTTGGTTAAGGTCGGTAAATTGTAATGAAAGCATTTTTATATTATTTAAACATATTTTATTTTATTAAACAGGAAAACAGAATTCAATCCGGGAAAAAAAACATCCACAGTCTACTCTACAACGCGGCGCGCTCTATTGACGCCGCCGAGCGAGAGCACACGAGCGAATTAAGAAGTTAAGGAGAGCGAAAACGACAGGGCGGAGGCAACGATGCCCAGCCATGTAGAGAGCGGAAATAAGAAATAACAGTTGAGCAGACGCCGCCGGGAATATCCCCGCTCTCCGGGCGCGGCTGCGCATTACGCAGTCGCCCTCTCTCCACCGCCCCTAGCCTTCCCTCTCTCTGTCGCTGCTGCACCTGCTCTCGCCGTCGCCTTGCCCTAGCACGTGAGCGGTAACGGATTTTCGTGACTCGAGAATCCTAAGACCCCCGTCTATATAGAAGTTTCACTTCAAAAGTCGGTGGTTTCTTCAGATCTTAACGCTTCAAATGCTTCTGCGGCCAAAAAACATAGTTTGATGAAACGATCTGTGTGTGTGGGAATACGATTGAGAACTGCTGAACCAATTCAACTCGGATTGAACTTCCCATGCGACGGCAAAATTCGGTTATGGGCATAAACGACCCAACGCTTAACAGCAGAAATATCAAATCGCCCATTTTTTGTTCACTAAAACACTACAACTACGAATTTAATTTAATTTTTTGTGTGCACTGTTCTAAATATCATAATTATAACATAAAAGTTTCATAAGGCCAAGTGTCATTACATATTGTGTCACACAATTTTCCACAGCCCACGTGCATTCCGCGATTTTTATCAGGTTAGCAACTTCTTTTTTTTTTCATTCCGCTTGGTAGAAAGCTCAATGTTCTATCGTACGTAGAAACTGGTAGCGGTAAAGGTTTCAGAACTTACTGAGTTGCTCCGACTAATGTTGAGTGACTGGCAGAGTGATTTGTCGAGAAGGTTGTGATAAGTGCCAGCGAAAATGCAGTGGTTTCGATTCCAGTATTTCGGGGGTTGCTTTTAATTTTCTTATGAACGTTACCATAATCGAAGTATCGTTGATTTACCGCGCTCTCCTAATTTTCCAACAAATGAGAATTTAATCGTATTGTTGCGTCGTTTTGAGCTGTTGATAAACTAAATGCAATCAAAATCGTCAAAGCCGTTCTCAAATATCTGGTGCATTGCAACACACAACTTTCCTTAGCTATACGTCAATTCACTTTGTAAATGGCTAATTCTATTTAATCGATTCATTTATCACTCAGTTCCTTTGAACTTGGTCAAAAAACACGTCACAGCAGCAGGAAGCTGTAGCGCCTACAGTTCTGGAATTTAATGAGGCTGTAAACACAAATTTTTTGAAGGAGGATAGTAATCACTTTTGCAGAGTTATTGGGTAATAACTGTTAGAACTGGTAGTAAGCAAAACGGTGGTAGTTGAAATTTAGGAATTTCTGGAGTGAGCCCCATGTATCTCATGAGCGTTTTTAAACACTCACCCTATAGGTATTGGATTGGACTACAACACGACTTTTTTTTAACATTCTAGTAACATTCCAGCGGGGTTTAAAAGGAAAAAACCGCGGCAAAAACGCTTTTCGTCGAAAATTTTGATAATTTATTGTGCTGCTTTCGTCATTTTCCTACAAATGGAAATTTTATGGTATAACTATCTTATTAAGAGCTACCAATATAAAAAATTTAATCAAAATCGTTGGAGCCGTTTTTGAGAAAAAAAAATTTGGTGTTTTGATCACTATGATAACTATAGTTAAATTTCAGTGGATTTTGTTCATACCCTTATTTTGGCGTCCCATGGTAACCTGCGGGCGAGATATCAAGTTTGAGCTGTTTTGGTACGGTGGGTTTCCCTAAAAACCGTTCACAGACACACAGACCATTTTCCCAAATAGTGTTTTTCGGACTCAGGGGGGTCTGAAACGTAAAGATCTGAAGAGAACTAAAAAAAAAATTTTCGACCGATTACATAACTTTCCTTTCTACTTTGTGGAGCCAAGGAAAGTAAAAAGAAAAACGATTGGTATTTTGAGCAGCAGTCTGACTCCCATCGTAGGCACCCTAGTGTTCGTAGACTAGTGGTTATAGATCAGAGCTCGTGATCGCTGTAATTTGCGCCCGAGCCAGTGGCTCTCCAGACATTTCCAAACCCCTCGTAACCACACCCGACACCATTTGTTACAAAAATCAAGGCGATCACAAGCTCCGAGCCAATGGCGAACTTTCGTCAGATTATGAATCTTCGTCTATAACCAGTAAACTACGATCACTAGGGTGCCTAATATAGGAGTCAGGCGGTACAGGAGTCGGATAACTATAGTTATTTTCAAACAGAATTAGTTCACACTCTTATTTGGGCGTTCCAAGGTGGTTTGCAGGCTAAACATGAAATAAAAGCGTTTTGGTTCAACCGTTTCCTCTCAATGAAGCCCACAAACACACACAGAACATTTTCCTATAACTAGAACTAGATTTCCTAGAACTATATGGCATTTTTAATATTTAAGTCCGATGGTAACTTGAAGATTTGAATAAAACTCATTTACATTATAGCCGATTTCATAAATTTCCTTCGTACGCTGTGGAGCTAATAGAAGTACAAAAGTTTGCAGGCGAGTGAGGGAAAGTAGGAGGGACAACTAGTCTGCATGGGATTCTATGTCAACCAATCATTAACGAAGGTCTAATCAAACTTTATAATACTTGGTATAGTGTGCTGCTGTTCAATTGAATCTCATATTCTTTACGGTTATCATGAGATTATCAATTTACTTTTGTAAGCAATCAGCTTAAGACATCAAATTACTCGGGAAATTGTCCCATCACTGGAACATTATTGCATATCGCTCGAAATTGACTTTCGCCAAGCCGACGGAATATAAGTAGGTCTCTTGACAAAACGTTACCATTTGGCCATCACCTTTAAGAAGATTCTGACAAGATTGGACAATCAACAGCCTCTATTCGTCAGCCGTGTTCAACTATTTTATCACTTCATTTTCTCTTCCAGGTTCTTGGCTCGAACAATGAATTCCACTTCGTGCACCGAGGCCTCTCACAAGCGAGGACCAAAAGGAGCATCATCCATACCAGGCGCCTCAAAGTTGATCCCTTGGTAAGGAATTTATTGTATTTAGATGTCTCGGAATAATAATGAGTAATAGGTCGAAAACTAAAATAACGAACCTCATAATCATTAATCATAACGTCACACGAGTAATGGAATGATCACAATCAATGTACGTCTCATCACGACGCCTCGTCCGACGGTGTAAAAGTTCTCGATCACACGCAGCAGTTTGCGTCACCAATTCACAAGTGTGCGTGCTTCACAAGAAATACAGATTAACAGCCAAAGGAGATGGCCGGTAAGGGGCAAAAAAGGTGGAACCCCACAGCACAAGATCTTGATGTCGATTGTCTAACAGAAGTGCACACTTTTGAAAACTAGTGGCCATCTCAGAAAAATCACGTTTACTGCCCATAAATTACCTATGCATGGGTTATTAAGAAATGCTCGTGGCATACTCAATAATTGCCGACATCTCAGAGTCCACCAGTTTTTCGCTCTACCAAGTTCATTTGAATCGAGTGGAAAACAGGTTGAATTAGAAGATACAGCCATTAAAATCGCCGAGTGTACGTTTGGCCGAGGAAAATTGAGTGAGGCATCAAATTTTTTTTGTTAGCACTACTTCAGAGCAGTAGTTTAAAAATCGGTGCGAAAAGGGAAATTCACGTTTGAAGCACGAATCATGAAAGCTTCACTAAAATCGATCTTTGCGTGGTTATCAGTACGAAGGGAGGGGGATCAGATAGGGGTAGTAGTGCTGGGGCGAATGAAAAGCTGGCGGGCCTTACTCGGAGCTTCCTAGTTTTAGCAACTTGGGAAACACCTCTTCAACCTAATTAGGCTCGTTATTGAGAATACCGGAGGTTTCCCAGCTTTCGGGACGAGAAGATTGAATTAGAATGTATATTCATTAGCTATGAACCACCATAAGAGCGGTCTTGCGTAACGGTTTCATCTCTTGGTATTTTACAGCTCACGAGTAGATTGGTGCAACAATTTAATGACGGTGTGCGCGGAATAAGCGGTCTCTGCGTTTAAAGGAGCTGTTTCTAGAGAAATTCGAAGCGATGCGAACGTAAATTATTACAAATGCAAATTATTGGAGAGTACGCTCCAGGGGCCCGAAGCGCAATTTACACCGCTGAACGAGGGGCGGGGGATAAGTTCGTAGCGCTTTCATACTTTATTTTGTGTTTGTGAGCTCTTTCTGCTCTACAAAACTGTGCTATTCGCCTGTTTCAGTAAGTAAAATTTGAACCTCTTTAAAGGCTTAGAAATTTGATATTCGGGTGGTGAAAATCATCATTATTGACACTTGCTCTTCACCGATGCCAAAAAGCAGCTGATGTAGCCTAGGAAATTTGCGACGGTTTTGACGTCGACGACACTTCCCGTACCGGGAGACATTCTCAATCGAAGGATGAGAATCTCAAAGCACTCCTAATGGAAGTCAAACACCAACCACGTCGTTAATTGGGCGATAAATTGGCCTGCAATCGTAAAAAAATTCTCTCTTAGCTCTATTCAATCGAATTTGTCGACAAAATGAGAACTTAGCTACCCCTAGAGCTTTGGGAAAACGACACAGGAGAATGTCACAACCAACAAGGAACTTTGCACAGCCCAGGTACACCGCGTGAAATAAGCTTTGACTGAAAATACCCCATTGACAACCAGCCCCCTAGCCATGCTCCACTGTGGAAAAGTGGTCAAAGTCACACTGCAAGGGCTCCATCGTGAGATCTTTCAGCGGCCGTTGGAAGATTTATCAGCTGTCTGTTGAACAATGTGAGGGGCGTGACGTTCACAATGAAAAGGAATTTGAAAAACCAGTCCAACATAAAGAATGGGAAATGAACCATCTTAATAATATATGAAAGGGAAGGCAATGGCTTCAGAGAATGACATCACATTCGAGGCTTCTGTACTGCCAACGCTATCTCCTTTCGTTCGTTCGCTTTCAGTAGTTTGTTGACGATCACATTGCCCCCTAGCTTATGTTACGCGCATGATTGAGCCTGCAGTGACAATGAAATAGAATGAGATCAAGCACTATCGGAACGCCTACGCAAACGTTGAAGTTGGAAAATGAAGCAGAAGAGTGGGGGCTGAGGCGGAGAGAGATAGCTGTCTGCGCCACGTGCTGATGCGATTAATCCTATCTTGTAGAGGCCATCGAGAGAAGCCAACCTTTCCGGGGTAATACGCGTTATTCAAGGAAGTGGCATAGTATTGACTATTTACCCAGGAACAATTCCATTACCATTAACTGCTTCTTGTCCGTGATGTCATAAAATGCTTTCGGAATTCTCTTCGTTCGAGGATATGGAGAGTGACAGGAACATGGAAACATTATGTCCCACCATTTCTGTTGGTTGCACGAGAGGGGGAGCTGAGGATCGCAATAAAACTGAAACTCGGTGAGCGTGAGGAGGACTGTATTATACGTGGGTGCCGAATTGAGTTGAATTAAAATTGAGGTGAGTACAAATGTGCGGCACAAGGGCAGTACTCGGAACGCGTGAACTGGCGTGCGTAACCGTATGAGACAGTAAGAAGTTACTGGGGTGGTTGTTGGAAGCAGAATGATTTTGGAAGAGCTCTGTCATCGATAGGAAAGTGAAATTGGGAGAAAGAAATAAAGAAAGGGGAAAACCTAGAAAAGGGGGCTGGGGGCCCGCAGCTAAGGGATTCCCGCAGGTGAGGGTCAGGTATTGAAATGGTTGGAGACAATTAGGCGGACGGAGACAATGACGCGGGCAAGTCCGAGGTCAAAGACTCGGACCACTTCGACGCCTTGCTTCGAACAATTTCTTTTTACTGATTCATAAACATTGTACTGGATTTCTAACCATTGAAATTCATAAACATTGTAGCTCAAATTTAGTGGAAATAGACAACCGTCCTAACTATTTTTTACGGTTGATATGGGTTTTCACAACTTACGCATAAAATTGATTTTTCAGTGAGTGGGTAAAGTGGAGAGTGAAAAGACGGCTCTCGCCGCTGTGGGCCGAACTCCGAAACGTCCACTCTACTGAACAGAAACCAGCAGCGCTAGACTAATGGCAAGCAGGATGGGAATTATCGTCGAAGAGACGTCACGCAACATCCTAGAATGCCCTATGGAGAAAATGCAGACTATTGCAAGAGCATGGTGGTTTCACCGCGTGGCTTCACTTCTTTTTTCTCAAAAACTCTCCATCCTGCGCGACTTCCGCCTTCAATGCGGATGAAACAAGATGCCACATGTTGCTGTACTGTAGTTCCTGCAACAGTGAGCGACGGTTTTTGTACGAGCAGTCAAACCGTCCAGCTCCGACTGCTACTGTGCAAGATTATAAACCGTTTCGCCCAGTTTGCGATGAAGGGAATAGCTAAGGAAACGTGGACACGGTTGATTTCTACCTCAGACACTTGAATCTCGAGAAACGAGAAGCGTTGATCAAACTGGCGCACAATGTATTGTCGAGTGCCTCGTTGCGAATGCTCTCCCTTTACTGAAGTGGACCTGACATCATTCCAACTGTAAGGGGAGCAGTGAAAAAAAAAATTACGTGTGGGTCCTGAAAATCTTATTTTCTCTATTTGGACGGAGTAGAAGTCAAATGATCTTTAATAAAGCGAGAATGATTGTGTGTGTATGTGTGTGTGAGAGAGAGAGTGAGGCTGATTTTCTTTATTGATCAAACCAAATTAAGACTTGTGGTCCTCTCTTACATTTCATTTGAAATCATAATTGACACACGACGTTGCAGTGTTAAAATAATATTGAACATAATGATCTCGTCGAGAAAATAAAACAAATAACAAAATAAAAACTTAAACGTGGGCAACTGACATTGAAGTTTCATAAGATTACTGAATATGACGAATTAAAACCTTATTACCTCAATCATATCTCTCCATTAACTGTAATTTATAAACATTTTTTAATTTGTGTGTAGAATGGGAAAATATTGCAAGACTCGCCTTATGCGATTTGGTGGCTTGTACTGGTTGTAATAAGTTACTGAAAGCTGATGTTCTAAATTTAGGTGGACTCCGACATTTCTCGTTAACCCATGCACTTCTTCTCTACGCATCATTTTCTTAGTTAAATTTTTACGGGTGCGGAGCTGTAACATTTTCCAAACGGAAACCTCACGAGAAAGTTCGAATCGCTCCGTAACCTTTAACCACTTTAATTGTTTGAAGTATGGCGTTATCAAATAATTTTAATTGTAAATGAACCGAACAGCGGCATGTTGTACAGTCTGAAACTTTTTCGACAATTCGTTACAAGCGTAATCAGATGATGGTAGTAGCATCTTTAGCATATTTTAGCATTTCATGGAAAATGTCTTGCGCAACGTTTCAATTCATGGAGAGCCCGATAAAATTTATTACACACAATGTTCACAAGAGTGTCCCAAGTCAGATTTGTATTAATGTGAGGTCAAGGCTTTTAATTTTATCAACGTGATTCATTCTGTTATTGCCAGTTCGTACAACAGGTAGTGTTTTTGCAAGTTTACTTGCAGACCGTGGTCATTTATTTATCATCTCATCCTCAATATCGCCTCTAAGAATGAGTGGAACCATGCAACGGTCTCTTGAGAAAACATCATTGACCTAAACATCGCTGCTAATAAATCATACCTCGCCATGTCAAATGCTCGCAAGAAGTCTATCGTAACCAGCGACGTCATTTTACAATTGTCTAGGCCGTTTCGAACGTCGTCCAATATTTCGATCAACTATCGGTGTTGTTCCCTTTCCTATAACCTGCTTGATGCTTGATCACAATTCCGTTACGTTCTATATGATTTATGAATTCCTCACAGACCTTTCAAAGGACGCGTAATATATTTATTGCACGAAAGTCGGCCCCCACTTGAGAATTTTTCATTTTAGGTATTCGTTTGCAAAGCGCCTTTTCCCGTTGTGATGGGTATGTGTATGTCTCGATCGACAGATGGAAAATTCCACAGATCGCATCCTTTACCAAAGGCCTTACCCGAGGATGTCTCTTGGGATTCCATCGGTCCCAACTGAGAGGAATTTCATCCGTTGTAAGGCTTTAGTTATTTGATCAGGGCGTATTTGACTCAGAAACTTCTTTAAATTTCTCAGAATTGGCATATTCGTCGATCAAGGTAGGGTCAATAGAACATTCGTTTTGAAGACAGAAGATATATGTTAGATGGAACCGAGTAGTCTTGTTTGTCTTCGCCTACCCCATAATTTCTACCAATCCCCACGTGATTGTTCAGTTTCGGTTCAGCCTTATTGTTCAATAATACATTACTTCGTCTATCGCTTTCGTTTCTACTTCCCAAAATTTTCTTATCGCGTTCATTCAACTTTAATGTAACTTTTCGAATCTCAGGGGTAATCATTCGGGCAGGAGGGTGGGACTCTTTAATCCTTTTTTTGGGAACATGTTTATCATGTAACTCAAGTACTGGTCTGTTGAAGTCCTCCAATTTGTCGTCAACGCGGGCAATTCCGTTCACGTGAGCCCCGTCAAGATTTAGGGGTTCGTTGAAAAAGGGTGCCTTAAAACCACCAAAAATCGGGATTTTTTTTCATAGAGACCAAAGAGAGGGAGGGCGGGGGGAGGAAGTTTTGAAGCTGGACAGAGGAACCAAGTTTGCGAAGGTTATTTCTAAAGAACGTGGAGAGTCAGCATTCGGTTGATGCTAAGCGAATGCCCGTCCTCTCGCATGCTAACAAAACCGCGTATAAAATACTGATATTATCCTCCTAATGGGTCCCAAGATCCCTGTTGAGAGTTCAGGAACGGTCAATACGGGATGGAAAGCGACCTGGTTCATCTACGAGGCGTATCCATAAATTAAGTGTACTGAAGCTCCCGTAGGCCGTAGGGAATTTTTTTTGCTATGTTGGGCACACTCTCGTGTAGCGTGGCTCCTCCCCTCCGAAACAAGACCAAAATGAGGTCAGTACGTTGAAAACTGTGGTCTCAGGAGCATTTCTCGTGAAAGATGTCGATCGACTCTGCCGCCAAGTGCGAAATCCGCGCGGTCATCCGGTACCTCGTTAAGGAGAAATCCCCGGTTGAAATTTTTAATGAGGTAAAGGCAATTTATGGTGAAGAACACATGAATCGTACGAGTGTGTACAAGTGGTGTAGGAAGTTTAAGAACGGTCGTACGAATGTGCATGACGAATTGAGGAGTGGGGTGACTGACAAACTTGTGGAAAAGATTGAGAATGCGGTCCGTGACGATCGCAGATTGACTCTGGACGAAATTTCTACGAAGTTTCCTGAAATATCCAGATCTTTGCTGCACGAAACAATAACAGAAACCCTCGGGTTTCATAAAATTGAGAAGAGCCATTCAAAATCGAAGGAGGGGTCTTTTGACGAAGGGCGTTTGCTTGCTCCATGAGAATGCCAGACCTCACACGGCCAACTTCACGAAGGAACTGTTGGACTCTTTTGGATGGGATGTTTTAGACCATCCCCCTTATTCCCCCGACCTGGCGCCTTCAGACTATCATCTTTTCACTTCTCTAAAGACGCACATGGGTGGAAAAAAATTTTCAACCGACGAGGAGGTGAAGAGGGAGGTCGACAAGTGGACGAAGGAGGTGGCGGCAGATTTCTACGAGGCAGGCATAAATAAATTGATCCCCCGCCTAACTACCTGCATCGAGAGAAATGGCGACTACGTAGAAAAATAGCTTAAATGTATACCTACATAAGCACGTTTTTTTTGTTTTAATAAATTTTTTTGATCCCTAAAAAAATCGAGTACACTTACTTTGTGGATATGCCTCGTATAAAAGGTGATTCGCAAGTACGGGAATATAATAATACAACAAGTACAATCTACTCGTCAGATGTTCTTGAGATTCTAGGCATTTCCAATTAGAAAGTGACAGGTTCGCCATAACTCAGTGCGTACTATTTTTAAGATCATAAACCAGCAATTAGCGTCTGGTAGGTTCTTAATGAGGCGATTTGTGAAGTGGGGATCCTCTTCCATCGATTATTTACACGTATTCCTGGGTTCCTCCCCTCTCGAGTGTTCCTGTTAGTCGGCGAGGTACGAGCACGAAAAAAATAACATTCGCAGTATCCGCAAAACAGGTCGACGAATTTAATTGAACTTTCAGCGTGCCTTAACTCAGCCTTCACTTTGATGTTGTTCACAGTAATTATATTCTTCGCAGTCCGTGTAGCAGACTTATCCATGGGGATGAAGTCGGCGAAAAGAGGTTTTTGTGCGAAAGAAAATCCGGGATCGTATTTCGCGGACAGTATTGAGTAACGCTTTCGAAAGCACATGCGACGACGTTGTGACATTTTCCTTTAGATTGAGTGCACAAAAGACTCGTTTCTGCGTCTGAGGTGGTTCTCACTCTTCAAACGTCGCTTCGTTGTTTGGTTGCCCCTTCCTGCTACGTAGAGGCTGTAAAAGTCCGCGAGGAAATGGAGCGGGGAGAGGAGGAAATGTATGAAATAGAATCGTAGGGGGAAGCCTGCGAGTCTGTGACAGATCTTTCCCTTCATGTGAAATATACCGCGCTGTATTCCCAGTCGATTCCATTGAGTTTCAATACCTTAGCTTTTTATTGACAACCGAACTGCCTCGTGTCTGGCAGAGCTTGGAGGCCGCTAACAGAACATCAAATGAAAATACTCCGACCAGCGTAAAAGCCGAGATACTCCCCGCTGAGTTGAGCCACTCTCTTTTCCCTTCTGTGTTCCTTCCCGTCTGCCGGAAGTTTTCATTGAGAACAACCCACTAATGAAAGATTTGAGCCACAAAGACCGTCACCCGAGATGTTTCTCCTCAGTCGAGACTAATTTATAAGCAGCCATGTGGGATAGCTTCGCTGAAACCAACCTTCCAACGAGTTACGTAACTACGAATACTATCAAACAGCCCCGCATGCGTTGCTAACGTGATTGCGAATTCATAATGGAATTCACAAACAAACTGGAAATAACAAATAACTTTCCTACACGTTCGTATGAACAGCATTTTAGAGTGACGTCACGCGGGTAAGTTCAAAGCCGAAGCCACACAATGTATAACGACTACATCTGGGTCAACAGGTACAAACGAGAACTTTCGGTCACTCTGAGAGTTAATGACGATTCTGATTCAAATTTGACCTCGCCCCTGCTGTTTTCCTTTCACGGTGAACTGAATGGTCTCTCTCTCTCTCTCTCTGTCCATCCCATGCTGTGCGGTGTGGGGCGGGGGGGGGCGGATGTAGTCTTCTGGACGAGGGGAATTTTGAGCGCTGGTTGTTTGCAAAGTAGTACCTTGACACCATGGTTCTGGTCCCAAAGCTTTCTGGCGTATTACGATGGTTCTGTTCTGGTCCAAGAAGCCCAGAAAGTTCAAGCTAGGTCAAACAATTTGTAACAAATAAACCAGGCTTACTCGGCTTGTCAAATGAGATGACTCTTGATTCGGGCTTTCGGTGCAAAAACAGCGCAGAGGAGTTTGAGACGGCAACTCAAAGAAAAGTAGATTGCGAATTTCCAGAGCGATTGCTGCCCTTTCATTCCCTGTAACGGGCAAAGAAAAATGAACTTAGAAGTAAACTAGGTACTTTCGAAAAGGCGGAATTACTCCGTAAAGCCGTCGTTTGATTGATCAAACTGTCGTCGCCCTTTTACTTCGCAAGAACCGCGCCCTTCATTAGCCCTTCGCGCTTTTCCTTCGTTATAAGGCTCCTTTGCGAATCAGGCGTCTTTTTCCTCTTCCTACGAAATAGTTTCATTCGAAAGAAGATTAACTCCGAGAGTCATCAAAAATATTTTTCTTCGCTTTGAAGGGCTTGAAACCGGGCGTGGCAGCACCTCCCATTCATTTTTCTCATTTCTATATGTTAACAATTTTTGAGTTCTTCTTCTATATGAATTCATATATCATTCGGTAAACGGAAATTTGAGTTATCTAACATATTGGTTTATTCTGAAAAATATTTGATACATCAGCCATAGCGAATAGAAAAAATGATTTTATTCTTATAGTTTTGTGGGAGATCATTAACGTTTTGCTATCACACATCCGTTCGCAACCGTTAATAGTTCAAGTACTATAAGTCATCACAACGATCGGATGCGTCTAAAACACCGTTGATCTCCGTAACCCAAAAGACAAATGCAAGAAGTGGTGGGGAACACTTACAAGTGTTGACTAAATCTGTACGGTGCAATCGAAAATGGCTCAATTTATTCCTCAACCGTTAAGAAAAAAATAAAAAGGAATAAACACCGTCGATTGACAGACCATGGCGTTGTTTGATTCCCCCCACAATCCCAACGTTTTCGTTGAAGGTTTATTTAATCAAAGAAAATTTGTCCTAGCGTGATTTTCGATGATATTAACACGGGTTCCGATAGCGATACTTGCATGAACACGAAAATAAGATCCAATAACATGAAAACATCCAACAGCCCGATAATAGTTCCTTCGGAATTTATAGCGACCGAAGCGAAAATCGAAAACCCCTTCCAACATCCGCAAATATCGTACTTCGTACAATTTTGAGAAATTAACTGAATGAGGCTATAGACAATTTGGAGTTCCCGTTTCGGCAATTAGATATTTATGTCCGGTGCGACGCGTTACACAACTTTCTTCTAACCCACGTACGTTGTTCGCTTCTAAGTCGATATTTTATTCACACAGTCCGGAGTTGGTCAAAAATAACTTGAGGTTGAAGCGTGTAACGTTCTGGAATTTATTATGCTGCTGCTATTTACCCAGTACAATAAAATACCAACGTATTGGGACTATCAATATGATCTTTTTGAAAAGATTCGTGTTTGACAGTTCTGGCATTATGGAAGGAGCGCTACAAACAAAACCACGTTCGTTTCGATTTCGGAATTTCTGTTGTTACTCCTGATTCTTTATTGTCCTCGTATTATGTTGGACTACCACTCTGATTTTTGAGAACACATGCATCAGGAAAACTACACTAAAACCGCTTTTTGTCGTAATTTTCAATAGCTTATTGTACTATTCTTATTATCCTCCCACAAACGAACATTGTATAATACAGTCGTATTACTTGTAACTGTCAATAGGTGAAATCAAAATTGTTTGGATCATTATGATTTAGTTTCAGATTTTTTCGGGCAACGGTTATCTACCAGTTAAATACGAAATTCGTGCCGATTGGGTCCAACCGTTCGTAATTGCTTTTACAAACACACGCGGACGATTCTTCAAACGAGGCTTTTTCGCCAACTAACTAAGCGGCCCTTGAAACGCTCTTGATTACGTAACTTTTATGTTTACTTCATAGAGCTGAGGAAAGTAAAAACGGCAAATACAAGAAGCTTTCGAGAGAGAGAGAGAGAGAGAGAGAGAGAGAGAGAGAGAGAGAGAGAGAGAGAGAGAGAGAGAGAGAGAGAGAGAGAGAGAGGAGAGAGAGGAGAGAGAGAGAGAGAGAGAGAGAGAGAGAGAGAGAGAGAGAGAGAGAGAGAGAGAGAGAGACTGCAGGGCATCAGCCAAAGCCGAGGGAACAGCGACCTGAGTCGTGGCCACATATGGGCCCATTTCCCATCACCCAAGTTGTATAAGGGATCCGGCTTTGGCTCCTTCCGGTTCCCTCCACATACTTGAGGATGCTCCTCCGTTCATTGCGTCGTATATCGTCCCTATCTATGGTTCGCCCTCCAAGTCTTTCTATTCTGGTTCTAAACCATATTGGGCATTCACATATGAAATGTTCAACCGTTTCTATTTCCCCACAGGAGCATTCAGCCCTAATTGTTGGGTTATACCTATGTAATGTGTTCCGGACAGCATAGTGTCCAGTTAACATTCCTATTAATCTTCTTAATTGTATTCTGTTTAGTTTTAGGGCCCATTCCGTCTTTATTTTGTTGTAACTCGTGGTCCCTGTGCGCTCGGAGAATTCAAGACCTCTGTTATTGTCTATGTCATTGTTAACTCTACTCCATAGGGTGTTATTTATGGCCTTCTTGACTGATGCCATCGTAACTGCCGTATAGGGTTCTGGTCCATAGAAGTGATCGGTCGACCCCTCTTTGGCCAGTATATCCGCTCTTTCATTCCCACTGTATCTCCTGTGTCCCGGAATCCATTTCACCGTCAAGGTATTTCCTCTCTGTACAAGTTCTTTCCCCTTGTTATTCGTGTCCTCAACTAGTAGGCTCCTAACTATTGGATTGGCCAGCGTTTTTATTGACGATTGGTTGTCTGTGTAAATTGTTATTGTCTTATTGCTGGTGTTCAATGTGATCAATTTGTCGATACAGTAGTTGATTGCTAACAGTTCACTCTGGAAGACCGTTGTTTTGGTGCCTAGAGATCTGGATTCTTTCCAATCTATTGCAGGGATGTATATACCCAAACCCGTGTTTCCATGTATTTGGTCCTTCGATACATCTGTGTAACATATTATGTCTGAGTCATCCTCTACATGTGTTCTGTTCTCCCAAATATCTTTTGGACGTATTTCCGTTTTAATGTGAGTCTGAAGTTTGTATATTGTTTTCCTATCGTCTATCGGGTAGTTTGCCGTTTCTATGGAGTTATACAGGTCTTTCCCGATAGTTCCATGTCCTCTCCAGTTGACCTGTGTCCACTCGTCATTTTTCCTTAATCTGAGGACGCCCCTCATTGCTTCTTGTTGAACTTCCCATCTGAGGGGCAGCACGCCCAGTATCACCGCCAGGACAATGGTCGGCGTGCTGTGAAAGGCACCTGACATAGTCATCATTATTGTCCTATCTAATTTGTTAAGGGAGCAATTCTTGGTTGCTCCCAGCCACCAAACAATTGCTCCATGCACTATTCTTGGTCTCAACACCGCTTGATGGATCCATTTGGTCATCCTTGGGTTCACTCCCCATGTCTTACCTATGCCTTTTATTTGGTGTAATAAGGTCCTGCTTTTTTCCGTCAATGTGTTAATATGCTCTTTCCATCTAAGTCTCCTATCTAGGATTACTCTTAAGTATTTGACTTTGTCGACAGTAGGGACTCTAGTATTTCCTATTTTCATTGTTATGTTATTAGTGTCTGTACGTTTCCTGCTAAATATTACTGTGTTCGTTTTTTCCAAATTTATGGATAATCCCCTTGCTTGGCACCAGCAAGAAGCTTTCGACTACACCCTGATCGCATGGAAATATCAACAAAAGACCGAGACTGGTGGAGAACATTGGCTAATGATAATGTGGAAAGAAATGGCGAAAAAGTTTAAACATGACGTGCAGGTAGACTCAGAACAGCCTCTAATCCCTCGTTTTTGTTTGATTAAACTAACACCTCTTCGAGATTTAACAAAGCCCGTTTCGTTGTGCGGTGGCAGGAGGCCGAACCTTTGGCCGAAGGTCTGATTGTTATAAACTACCGCGCTTGAATTAGTAGGTTTCAGAGAACGAAAATGTATGTTCACTCTCATCCACTTAAACGCTAAAAGCGAAAAACGGCGCTTTTTGCTTTCGCCACATTTTAGTTGCATACTAATTGCTTGGTTGGCATTGTTGAATAAGATACCTCCCAAAAGAGAGTGAGAGAGAGTGCACTTGGCGCTGAATACATATTTGTTGAAAGATTTGAAGCTAGAAACCGATAGGCGCAGAAACCTAATCAACGTTCTTTATTCAACATATGACCGATAGGTATCAATTGTGTTCCATAGAAAGCTCGTTGAGGACATCCTTGCTGCAAACAATGATGGCGTACGAGGAGTTAATCATAAAAAAAAAATTGTGGAAGTGCAATTATACAGTATATAAAAGTTATAAAACGTATAATAGTAATTTTCTTAACTGACTGGTAAAACAGCAATACAGGTTAAACGTGAAAACAATTTTTCACTTTCAATAAACGGTGGAGATCCCCCCTCCCCCACTCCAACATTCACTAAGAACTATGTACATATTATTTAATGAATTAGGTCTATTGAAGATGAGAGGAAGGAAGAGTTTTAGGGGGAGAGAGAGAGTGACTGACTGACTGAAGAATTTATTTAACAACCTGGGAAACAATAGCGCCTTAAGGCCCGCTCTTCACTGTTCCCAGGAATTAATTATATAATCACTGTTTCTGGTGGTCATTACAACGTGAATAAAATTAAAAAATATCTTGTAACATTATGATAAATGTTCGGTTGCACTTCCACGTCCACTACACTCTTCGCACTTACGCTTGACAATTACAGAAATAATTCTCACTGTTTGGTTTCCTCGTTTTATTAACGTTTTTTTTTCATTCTATTCCTAAAACTATTTACACTTAAATTAAAATCAAATATGTCTCTGTGTTCGTTACATACATGGATTGCTCGAATCCTAAAAGACCAACTATATAGTGCGGTCCTGTGCCTTGGAACCTGCATGAGTTTGCCCCGCGTACCATGCACGTGACCTTCACCCAGCATCATAAACTTTTCACGAAGGTATCTAGGGTTTCCGTACTTCAGGATCCTAAACAACATGGTCGCAGAGGCGAGCGCGACTCTTTCCCTCACCTTCAACCAGCCCAACCTCAGAAAGTATGGCGTTACGTGCTGACCCGTTTTAAGGAGATGAACGAAACGTACTGCCGAATTCAGTGCTTTCTGCACATTATCGCATTGCTCGCTGTTCATGTCGCAGAAAGCTAGTATGGCGTAATCATAGTTATGCAGTAACAAGCTTTCAACAAGCCTCAGTCTTACACTTAACGGCATATCTATTTCTAACCTGCGAAGCTGTTGAGAGAGAGAGAGAGAGAGAGAGAGAGAGAGAGAGAGAGAGAGAGAGAGAGAGAGAGAGAGAGAGAGAGAGAGAAAGGAGAGAGAGAGAGAGAGAGACAGAGACAGAGACAGAGAGAGAGAGAGAGAGGAGAGAGAGGAGAGAGGAGAGGGAGAGAGGGAGAAGGAGAGAGAGATAGATAGAAGAGAGAGAGAGAGAGAGAGAAAGAGGAGAGAGAGAGAGAGAAGGAGAGAGAGAGAGAGAGAGAGAGAGACAGAGAGAGAGAGAGAGAGATAGAAAGAGAGAGAGAGAGAGAGAGAGAGAGAGATTGATTGATTGATTGAAGATGTTTATTTTACCATCAGGTGAAGTTAGGGCTATGCAGCCCTCTCTTCCACTTCCCCTGAAGATGAATTACAAACAAACTCTACCTCTGCGGGTCTTATATAACTGACAATTAAAAAATCAAAAAAATAGCCTTCACGCCACTCTATACATTTCAACTAAACTAAACACATAATTCATTAACGTTCATGCCAAATAAATTACATGCATTCCAACAGTTATACCACACACACACACCTTTCATACCAGCTGGTTGGGGTGGGTGAAAAGAGAGAGAGAGAGAGAGAGAGAGAGAGAGAGAGAGAGAGAGAGAGAGAGAGAGAGAGAGAGACCATGGGAACCCTCTTGAGCCAGCCAGTATCAAATTAGTGAGATGCTGCGTGGGTATCTACAGGGTAGCGTCAAACGAAGAGCATCATGCAGTTGAAAGCCTTCAGTGCTCAATCTAACTGAGCATCATTCGGATTGCAAAACCTCGAGCGTGGCGTACTACAGGTAGGGGATGAAGAGGGTCTGAGCCAATTGGATCCCGGCACGTTCCGCAAAGCCGAAAGATAATTTTTGGTTTTGTTATCTTCTCGCCACGAGCTACAGGAATTTTTTGTCGTTGCTCCCTTCCATGGTTTCCTTCAGATTTCGCTTTCCCTCCTTCAGTCCGTCTGTCGCCCTTCTCCGATAAACTTACGAGTGACAACCAGGAAGTAATCATCCCCGTTCTTATATTAAGAATTTCGACCGATATTGATCGTGAATGAGTCGAAACATGAGTCGCCTTTCAAACCTCATGCAAGGATTTATGTTGCGAACACGGGAAAGGCTATTAACTCAGCCCTGTGCAGCTTTTAAAGGGCTTAGGTTGTCGAAATGAAAGCAGTCGCTCAGGCCGAAAGCTCCTCCGCTGAGAGGTGTGCGATAAGTTCGATCCAAAGTCATTAATCTCTTTTGAGCGTGTGTGTATGTGTGTGATTGTAGCTCTAGGAAGCGGACAGTACGACGATGTTGAGAATACTGGTGGGAAGCACACGGTGAAACCTGAAGTTCGAGTGCTGGCTAAGGATCTCAAATCAGAAAAGAAGATTTTGAGAGGTGGAAAATAGAACGTCAAGATGTAGAAAGTGTCAAGGAAGATATAACGTGAAGATTACGATATCAAAAGAGAAAAACAAACTGGGCTTTGATGATATTGTGCAGCGAAAGTTTCCTGACTCGAATATCAGGTGAGGGTTTGAGAGAAGGCCCTTCGTTCAGTTACGGCTTTTTAAGATGAGAAGATAAGAACTAATTTGTTAACGGGCTAGCCCAAAGAGAGATTGTGGCCAACGTACCAAACAGCACAATGTTGCGTTAAGAGAAGACGTTCATGAAAGGCCATCGTTAAAATAATTTTGAGACGGCGGAGAATTCTCACAGAGTGTTAAAACGCTGAATTACCAGAAGAAAATCCAATTCGTTTCAATCAAACTGAATGGAAATAATAAATTCGTAAAAGTGTAGTGGCCTCCTCAGCTCAGTTCTTCCCTCTCATTAAAATTCTCTCTGCGGTAATGAAAAGTACATTTGGCAGCTCTCTTTTACTACCGCTCAGCTCGCAATCCTGCTTGTGATGGTGAAGTAGCTGGGCTCCACTCTCTATCTCCATTACATGCGCAAATGGCTCTCACTGAAGTCTCAATTTAAAATACGTTCAATCAGAAGACTGTAACTTCACCGCCAAAATCGTGCTGTTCGCATAATTGCGAGTATAAAAAACTTTCATGTCCTTTGAGATTCTCTACGACTGAACTGGATTGACCCCTTAATGCTACGACGCACGGAAATACGTCAAATAGATCAGAGCTCTTCGTCCTGTGGGAAGCACGGTTATTCGGGTGTGGTTAATGTCATAACGAGCTATTTAATAGTCCCGAGAATAACCACATTGCTTCCCATAATGAAGATTTTCAGCTGATTGAAATAAGAAAAGAGAGAGTTGGTTCGATTCAGTACGGTGAAAAGCTCTCAACTTTTCTCGAACTACGGTCGGAAAATTCTTGCTTCTTGCTATTCATTTATTCATTTTTTTTGAGCAAGCAGCCCAACGGAGGGTTGAGAAAAATTACCATCAAGTTCAATTTTGGCGTTGTATAATTACGAGTCGACTAATTAACACTTAATTAAGGGGCAAAAGAAGTGAAGAAGTGGTGACAAGAAAAAGAAGAACAACAACTTCTTTGTTTGTTTTAGTCTTATTGTACCAATAAAAACCAAAATTTCCTTACACTATTCGATTACTGAGAGACTTGCGTTGATTAGTAGACTGAGTGTTCCTAATTCACCACAAATGTTCTTTAAAACGAAACATCAGAGTGGGCAGTTTTCTCGAGTGTTGCAACACTGCAGTGTAGAACGGATTAACGGAAAATTCATTCATCTACTACGACGCTCACGCACGGGCAGCTACTACCAAGAGCCTGTCAATCAGGCTAGATGAAAATTGGTGTCACAAAGATGACAAAACAATGCCATGCAGGATCGTGTGCGGTTTAATCAAAGTAGAGACTTGGAACCGACCTTATTCTATACAGCGGCCGGCAGTCCTATTGTGCCAGCCCTAATGTCTCATTGGGTCAAATCGAGCTTTCTGAGGGAAGCCAAGCACCTCATGACAGGAACATCTTTCACGTTTATTCCTGGAGTAGTTGTACCATAGAGTGGAAGGGCTTAGGTCCTCCTTGGCCTTCGTTCGTGCCACATCGTCCCCGCACAGCTGGTTCAAGATAAACTCCAGTTCAGTTCCAGCATATGCGTCACCTTCAGCAGATGCCGGCACAGCAAACAGGTGTTTCCAGCTCGAGAACTAATTAGAGAGAGACGGAACAACCACTCATCCAGACCGTATTGGTGCGTGGCAGTTGGCAAGGGAGAAATCTTTGGGAGCTCTAGCCAAGTAAACACCACCGATCGGGTGATCCTGCCAATACTCAGCTACCTGGCAACCAGCCCGAGTCGGCCCAAGTTCTCACGATTTTTCAGGACCGGCGCACACATGCCCAGTGGTTCTACCAGTTCAGTATAATAATTGCGATCAACCATGTTTCCCTTTGAAGTCAGAAAACAGCTTGTACAGTCGCTGGTGCTACCGTTATTAGGCTACGCCTCTTCTTGAGTGATGCCACCGTGATGCCAACTTATTGAAAGACTGAAAAACGCACCGGACACACTAATCCGTCTTGCAGCGCGACTGAAATTTTATGATCATGTAATCCTGCGTTATAACAAACTTGAATGGCTATGAAAAAATGGTTCGAGGGGGGGGGGGATAAGGAGACTCGCAGAACATCATTGTATCCCGTTCCTTCCGTGTTTAGAGCCCAGAAACGCGTCAGACTGATTGAGGTATCAGAATCCCAGTCATACGTCGATGGCCGGTCACTGATAGATAGTTACACAGCTAGATAGTTAGCGAAACCGTTTTATGTAGTCCAACCCACGTGGAACGTTCAATTTACGGCCAGACTGTCGATTTTAAAGTTATTTTCGTTCATATTTGTTTCAAACTTCCCGCCTATGACGCGCGCTAGGAGGCAGTTGCGCGGATTTTCCTCCGCGCCATTTTTTCGTCGCTTCCTTCGCCCGCCGCAACGTGGTCATTTATTCTTACGAGGCCCGCCCGCGATTTTTATGTACACGGATTTCCATCCCCTCGAAGTGTACAGTTCTTTACGTTTTCGAAGTTCATTTTTATTTATTTATTTTCAACTAGTGCTTCCCGTTCCTCTTCCTTCATTATTTTCCCCTGGCTCCGACTGTGAAACGGCGTCTGCTGCTGCTACTGGGGCCCCAGGTATTGACGGTTCATTCACCAAAAAGGGTAAGCCGCACACTCACATTCGTTCCCATACCTCTTCACTCTTCCCGCATTTCTTTCTCCGATAAATTCAGTCGAAATTTCCTGTCCAAATTACAGATTCCAGTCCGAAGAAATTTACAGTCCACAACCGGCTACTTTCCCTCACCTATTCCTATTTTCCTCTTCACGACAAACAATATTTATTATTTATTTAATGCCGAAAGACCTCCTTAATTTTCGGTCGTTTTTACTTTCCTTGGCATTACAAAGTAGAAAGGAAAGTAAGGTAATCGGCAGAACATTTTTTTTCTTGAGTTTTATTCAGATCTTCACGTTTCAGACTCGAAAAACACTATTTGGGAAAATGGTCTGTGAGTGTGTATTTGTATCTGTGAACGGATTTTTGAGAAAACGACCGTACCAAATCAGCTAAAACATGATATCTAGCTCGCAGGTTACCATTGATGCGCCAAAATGAGGGTGAGAGTAAAATCCACCGAAAATTAACTATAGTTATCATAGTGATCAAAACACCAAATATTTTTTTGCTCAAAAACGACTTTAACGATTTTGATTAAAGTTTTTATGTTGATAGCTCCTAATATGGCATCTATACCATAAAATTCCCATTCTTGGAAAAATGGCGAGGGCAGCACAATAAATTATACGGTTTTAGCGCGGTTTTTTCCTTATAAACTCCGTTGAAATGTTACTAGAATGTTAAAAAAAAATTGATGTAGTAATCCAATGCACTAAGTATGGGGTGAGCGTTTTAAGCGCTCATAAGGTACGAGGGGCTCACTCCAGAAATTCCTGAATTTCAACTACCGCTGTTTCGCTTACTACCAGTTCTAAAAGTTCTTACCCAATAACTATCCTTCCTGAAAAAATTCGTGTTTACAGCCTCAGTTGTTCTCTGTGTACCAATTGCTCATTAATGGTCCGGGAATGAGTACGAGCAGCACAATAAATTCCTGAACTGTAAGCGCTACCGCTTCTAGCTGTGTGAAAGTCGTGTGTTGCAACGCACTAGATATTTTCTTCTTCATTTATCGATCCACGTACGGATCATTTTCATTTTTGTAATACATTTGTCGTATCCAAACCATCTCATTCAAATCGATAATCGAACATGGAGGTTTTATTACGTAAGAGGAGATAATTCCACAATTTCCTATCTAACGTGAAAGATGAGCTCAGTGTTGAAAAGGAATATTTTTAATGAAATTTGCCCGTGAAAAAATCCGCAATTAAGCTTTGAAGGATTCTAAGAATTTTACAAATTATAATATCAACTCGGTTAAGTTCATCATTAATGCACTAAATTAATTCCAAGTTCAATAAAACCGACTCGGCGCCTGGAATGAGCTAAAATTGAATTCTTCCATATCATTTAAGAGCTTAGCCTATTAATTTCAACTAATGAAGTCTTCCGACGCTGAAGTTCTACTTCTGTCAATTATCAGGGTTCTGGTTGGGTTCATTAAAAAAGGCAATCAAGTTTCAAGCACCTTCACCAGTTCTCCATTGTTATTAGCAGCTTGATCAAAGCTCATATTGCTCCAACAGCTGACTAACTCTCCCACCGCCGTCATCCTCTCTGTAATTCGAGCTGCTATTAAATGACAGAGCGGGCATGTCAAATGGATCGAGTTCAAGATGGAAATATTCCTCAGCCCTGACCGAATCAAACGCCCATTCATAGTTCTGTTTCCCGCTCGGTGGCCCTACTCGCTCAGCCCTAATCAACAAGTTGAGAAACTTTCTCGATCCGCGGGGCTATTTCCGTTGAGGACCTGAATTGATTGCGTGGGCAACAAGAACGAGAGTTGGCGATATTCTCGGCCGTATACCGGTTTATTAACTCGCGGGCCGGAAACTCAGTTGAACGGGAAACTCATGTGTTGGATACCATCTGCAGCGCTCACAGCGGAGTTCTGAGTGATGGAATAGCCTCAGTACTCGGTAACCTAACACTCTAACTTCACACAGCATTTAGCGCTGAACGCATTTTTGGTGAAAGATTCGAAGGACGTGAAGCGAGAAACCGACAAGTGTGGAAGCCTAATCAACGTTCTTTACTTGACACATGATAAGAATTGACATCTTTCCAAGTGCCTTCCAAAACTCTCTAAGAATATTCTAAGTGCAAACGATGATGGCAAACGAGGTGTTAACCTAAACCTAGTGCAATTATACGATACATAAAAATTATAAGATATGTAATAGCTATTGTCTTAATCGACTGGTAACACTTTCTGGAAAGCAGCAAAACAGGTTAAACATGATAACAATTTTTCAACGTAATTTTCTCATAAACAGCAGAGATCCCCATTCGTCGGCCTTATAAACTACCTTTCAGACATTTCTGTGGAAAATGAAGCTTTTGAAATTTTGAAAAACATTTGTGCCAATATCCGTTCCATGGGAATTTCCTGATGAACCCCAAACCTCAAAGTATTTCATAAATATTCGTATCTTATTACATAAGATATAGTATAACTACGAGGGTGAATCAAATATAAACGAGACTTTTGGACCTGCGCGCGCAATAGTGATGGAAGAACGTTCCGCTGTTATTAGCTGTTAGGTTGGTTTGTCAGGAGTGAGGGAAGCACGTGACTCATCATCATAGACTCGCTCAGTGTCCATCGTTACGGTGTCCGAGCAGGAGGTACCTCCCTCTATTGCGCAACGTATTGTTATCAAGTTTTTGGCTGCAGAAGGTGTAAAACCGGCCGAAATCTTGAGAAGATTGACTGCACAGTTCGGGGAAGAGACGCTGTCGCGAGCTAGAGTGTTTGCTTGGCATAAACAGTTCGTGGAGGGCCGTGAACGTGTTGAAAATGAGAGCCATGACCGCAGACCCCGCACCAGCATTACAGTGGGCAACATCGACAGTGTTCGTCAACTTGTTTTAGGTGATAGGCGTCTAACAACTTCGGATATTGCAATTGAGGTTGGAATAAGTTATGGGAGCACTTACTCTATACTCTCAGAGGAGCTAGGGTATCGCAAGGTGTGTGCCAGGTGGGTTCCTCGCCTTCTCACAGTTGACCAGAAACTGAATCGTTTTCAAGTGTGTGAGCGTCTTCTTGCACGATTTCGGGGAGAAGGAGACCCATTTCTTTCTCACATTGTCACCTATGATGAAACCTGGGTGCATCACTACACCCCTGAGTCGAAACAAGCGAGTATGGAGTGGAGGAAGAAAGGAGGAGCCGGACCAGTGAAAGCCAAGTCACGATTATCGGCTGGCAAGGTTTTGGCTACCGTTTTTTTTGACCAGCGTGGCCTGCTGCACCTTGATTTTTTGCATGAGCGCAGAACAATTAATGCGGCATACTACTGCCAAATTTTGACTGAGGTCAGACTTGCATATCGCCGCAAAAGACGAGACCTTCCGATGAAAAAAGTGATTCTTCTCCATGACAATGCTCACCCCCATACAGACCGTTGACCGTACAAAAATTGGAGCAACTGGGTTGGGAGACACTGGAACACCCTCCATACAGTCCAGACCTGTCTCCCTGCGACTTCCATGTTTTTGGTCCTCTCAAGGAAGCTTCAACAGGAAGGGCAACAATTCCACAGCGATAATGAGGTTGAAGCATATGTGCGCAATTGGCTACAAACACGACCTGACTCTTTTTACGTGGAAGGAATTAAAAAAATACCTATACGCTTGGAAAAATGTGTTTATAAATCAGGAGATTATGTCGAGAAATAAACTTTGATTGTTCGTGCGTTTAAAATCAAAATAAATATTTTAAAAAATAAGTCTTGTTTATATTTGATTCACCCTCGTATTTACAACTGTTTCTTCCATGAGCTCGAGATAGCGTCATTTTCTGCATACTTTTATATATTTAAGAATGGGCATAGATTTTTTGGTTACAATAACATCAATACTTATCACCGATTTTGAGAAACTAGGTTTACGATAACAATTCAAGACAAATGTAAAGCCACAGTGCATGCAAACCTCTTTGGCAAGTTTGAAGAACAACTAGGCATGAGTGGATCGGTCTTCAGAACATGAGTCGACTCCGGGCCGGTTGTCAGGGAGCAGAGTATTGGCAGAATCGTTGATTCGGTGATGTGTACTTGGCTAGAGCTCCCAAAAATTTCCTTCTTGCCAACTGCAACGTATCAATACGGTTTGGAAGAGTGGTTGTTCCGTCTCTCTCTAGTTAGTTCTTGAGCTGTAAACACTTGTTTGCTGTGCCGGCATCTGCTGAAGGTGACGCACATGCAGGGACTGAACTAGAGTTTATTTTGAACCAGCTGTGCGGGGATAATGTGGCACGAACGAAGGCCAAGAAGGACCTAAGGCCAGCAGTGGGACTCATCACACAAAATTAACAAACATGTGTATGTTATAAGGATAAGTATCGTCATTGTTGGTGGTAGTGTGTAGCCGAGGAGACCCCAGCCGTGTTCGGCCCAGCGCCACAGACTTGATATGCAGTGATTTCCACTCTTTGGTACAACTACTCCAGGAATAAACATGAAAGATGTTTCCGTCAAGAGGTGCTTGGCTTCCCTCAGAAAGCTCGATTTGACCCAATAAGACATTAAGGCTGGCACAATAGGACTGCCGGCCGCTGTATAGAATAAGGTCGGTCCCAAGTCCCTACTTTGATTAAACCACACACGTTCCTGCATGGCATTGGTTTGTCATCTTTGTGACACCAATCTCCATCTAACCTGACTGACAGGCTCTCAGGGGGTTGGGTCATAGTTCGTCATAAATTGACTTAGGTAGTGGCTGCCCATGCGCAAGCGTCGTTCCGTTGATCTGCATTAATGGTGCAACACTCTAGGAAACTGCCCACTCAGATGTTTCGTTTTAAAGGACATTTGTGGTGAATGAACACTCAGCCTAATAATTGACACAAGTGTCTTAGTAATCGATTAGTGTCAGGAAATTTTGGTTTTTGTTCGTGGAATAAGACTAGAATGAAACAGAGAGTGTGAGAGAGCGAGAGTGGCGTGCCATTGGTCTCTGATGATCAGGTTCTTGTACTCATTTGTCAAGTGAATAAGCGCAATTATGACAGTGTGGATCTTTTATACGTTGGTCTCAGAAGTTCGTGTCGTGGATGCAGCACTGCGCTACCATGTGGTTGGGTGCGGTGATGAAAAGTGTGATGCTTCGGCTGGATGAACCATCGAGCGTTCCCTATAGTTATCATAGTGATCAAAACGCCAAATATTTTTCATCAAAAACGGCTCTTCGAGAGAACATAACTAACGTCTATTCATTAACGTGTACTATAAACCTTTCCACTTGAAACTGTGGCTTCCACGCATATGAACAAAGGATCTATCTGTGAAGCTTGAAACATCCATCAAATCCCCAAATTCTTCTCGATCCAGGATCTTTTTGTGCCTCATCAGTAGAATGCAAAGGCAGCCGTCCCACACGAACGACACCTGGCGAGATGGTTAGTCTCGGTGGTTTGAAGTGAGAAATTAAACCAGACAAGAAGGAGAGACTTCCCGTCCTTATTCTAGTAAGTTGTCTGACGCTTGTCCCTCAAACTCCGACTTTATAACTCTATGAAGAGATTAAAGCTCTCCTGTCAAAATTTGCTTGATCCCATCAACAACTTCGTGCAGTAAGAACGTCGGAAACGAACTTAGCGTGAAATATTTCTTGACTGCAGTTTAACGCCTGCTTAACATGGGAAGAGAAAGTTTAGCTGCCCAGGAAGTGTGGCGTTGAATATTGCGAGTCAATATGAAGTGTGTTATGCACCGAAAAATCACGGAACCGCTGGTGACGTGTCTTTGCACATTTGTTGCCGGTTTCGTAAAATACGAAACACGACATTTGAAGTAATATAACAAAATCCTCATTGCGCCAATCTTGATTTATATTGTTTTACATGGGTTGACTGTGCAGCCGTATGGCATAGATTCACTGTCACCTGGAGTGGTCTCAAAGACTCAGCCTTTAACTATTTTGCAAGATAATGGCTAAGAAACGTGGTCACAGTTGATTTGTCTTTTTGAAACTTGCCAGCCAAGTAAATAGTTAGATCAGGTGGGAAACCAGATTAAGAGCCACCCCCAGATGGTAGGGGATTCTAGCTAATCACCAAATACCTGTCGTATCTCCACAGGGCTGAGTTCGGTGGCTGCTGCACGGGTGCTGCTCTTGCATATTAGCGGTAGTAGAGAAGTGAATTAAGCAGTAAAACAGTGAGATGGATTTTGTCACCAAAGTTCACCCATTTCTCGTATTGTCCTTACTGTTCTATTCTCGCCTGTTTGTTCTTGCGTATTTTGTATTTGATACTGCGTCCTCGACCTTAAAAAGCTCCAGTTACTCCGCGTTTTGAAACATTTTGAACACCGTTTGATCACCAGAACTGTTTTTCCTTTCCCGGTTAAGTGGGAAATCCCAATCAAATAGCGCCATATCAGTACGCACTAACTAGACTAGGAATACAATCGGTCGTGTTTACCCTATCGCCTCAAATGTATTAGACGTGTCTGCTCGTGTCCATGATCATCGCATCTACAACATCTACTTCGGACCTCGTCTTACTAAGAAAAGAAAAGACGAAAGTCATGAGAGTGGAGATATTTTTAATTTATCGCCTGCTGAAGAACAGGGATGACCGAGCGTACAAGGCACTGCAAACCCATATTCGAGCTGCAACTCGTCGCGCAAGGGAGGACTGGTTGGCATCTCAGTGTGCTGAGATTGAATATTTGGATGAAATTCATGATGATTTCAACCTGCATAAGAAGGTGAGAGAACTAACCTCCACGGGCAGAAAGAATCATGCTTCGGTGGTGATGGACGAGTGTGGCTTCGTTGCTGTATCCAATGAGGAAAAGTGCCAGGTATGGGAGAAGTACGTGAACGAATTGTTCAGCGATGTCCGGGAAGTCTGCGAAATATCCAGTCGTGATGAGGATGACGGGCCACCCATTTTGGTTGACGAGGTTCGGCGTGCAATCTGCACTGCCAAAACCGGGAAGGCTGTAAGTCCTGATGAGTTGAGCATAGAGATGTTCAAGTTAATGAGCGATGAAAGTATTGCCAAGCTGACGATACTCTTCAACAAGATTACGACAGTGGGCAGATCCTTTTGGAGTGGCTGAACTCAATCTTCGTCACGCTGCCCAAGAAAGCTAATGCTCGTAGGTGCAGTGATCACAGGACCATCAGCTCGATGAGCCATGCTCTCAAGATTCTACTGCGAGTGCTCCACCACAGGTTGTGGCGGAGAGTGGAGGCTGAAATCGGGGATACCCAGTTTGGATTCCGGAGCGCTTTTGGAACAAGAGAAGCCTTATTTGCCATGCAGGTGCTGGTCCAGAAGTGTCTCGACCAGCGGTGCCCAGTTTTTGCTTGTTTTATCGATTTCGAGAAAGCATTTGATAACGTGAAGCATGCACATGGGGAAGAAGTGGGTCTTGATTTCAAGGATCTGAGACTAATCAGGAACTTGTACTGGGGGCAGAAGGCACAAGTTCGTGTGGATGGTTCGCTCTCTGAACAGGTGGCTGTTGCCAAAGGGGTCAGGCAAGGCTGCACGTTGTCGCCATTGCTCTTTAATATTTATTCGGAGCAGGCCTTTAAGGACGCCCTGGATGACTGTGATATTGGCATCCCTGTGAATGGATTGCCTGTGTCCAATTTGAGATATGCGGATGACACGGTGTTGTTGGCCCACTCCGAGGTGGGGCTCCAGGCTCTCTTGGACAGGGTGACAATTGCCTGTAGGAAATATGGCCTGGCTATCAACGTAGCAAAAACGAAATCTATGGTCATATCGAAGGCAGCAAATAGTGGCATCAGGTTGGCAGTCAACGGGCAAAGCATCGAGCAGGTGGCACGATTCACGTACTTGGGGCAATGGGTGGCGGTGACGTGGTCGTTGGAGGGGGAGTTGCGCGGCCGAATCGAAATAGCGCGTGGGGCGTTTAACAACATACGTAGTATATTGTGTCGCCGGGATGTAAGTTTCGCGTTGCGCTGGCGAGTTGTTAAGTGCTACGTGTGGTCTATACTTCTGTATGGGGTAGATATGTGGACATTGAAGGCCAGGGACATGAATCGGCTAGAGGCTTTTGAAATGTGGCTGATTCGGCGTATGCTGAGAACCCCCTGGACCGCAAGACTCCGCAATGACTTCATCCTCCAACAGAACTCGCTGAAACGTGAACTGCTGATGACCGTAAAGAGGCGCAAAGTGTCGTACTTGGGGCATGTCTTGCGTGGGCCTAAGTACAGTTTTTTGCAGACAATAATGATGGGTAAGATCAGTGGACGTAGGTGAGTGGGGCGGAAGCGCGCGTCATGGTTGTCGAACATACGTAGCTGGACGGGAATTAACTGAGCAGCCGTTTTGTTTTACCTGGCTCAGGACCGTGAGAGATTTGCAGAATTTATCGCCAACCTTCGATGATGGAGACGGCACTTGAAGAAGAAGAAGATCCTCTGACTTCATATTTCTCTCGGTGAATGGTTTTAAAGTAAATTAAAGGTTAAGTATAAGGTGGAGAGATTGGTTAGAACTCTCATTCCCACCACATACAACTGAACAATGCAATGAATGCTGAGGAATACAGTATCAAATATCTTATGAGGCATGTCGCACTGCTTCCCACCTCTCACCTAATTCGATGACACGCCACTCCACGTCGCATTCTTCTTCCTCAACCCTTTCGCCCCCATTACGCTTTATACCCTGCTTACTGTCATCCTTAATGGATTATCCTCTCATTATCACGGCTTCTCAATCTTCTGTATCTACTGTAAAATATGTTCAAATTTATTAACAATAATTTACATTTCTCCACCGTCAGTTTATTTTCCCCAGCTGAAATGGCTTGAAAGAACGAAACTTCCGAAGTAAAAGGCTTTTCAAGGCACTTTAACGGAATCGTAAGGTAAGCGTTTAGTAACGAGTGAAGTAGCGAGATAATGGAACGCAAAATAAATAATAAATTAAAGGGGTAATAGATGCTATGGGGTTCCTTCGTCTCAGACGGAGTTTGGCTTCTCGTCGAATAAACAGGCTGGGGTAGCCAAGCGAAGAAACTAAAAGGGCTGGAGCAGGTGGAAACTGTCAGTCTGCTGGTGGATCCATCAGCCCTAGCACTCCTTTCAGGCGTTTCCTTGAGTATATTTCTCCAAACGGTAACTTTTTTCGTTTTCTCACACCATCAACCCTCAGCCTCCTTTTTCATCTCAACCCCTCGCTGCCTTTCACCTTAACCCGTCGTCTACTGGTTATCTTGAACTCTATCTGCGGTGGATCGAGAGCCATATTTTTCTTAATTCAGTTAACGGGTGAGTTTACGTTCAAAAGACCTTTCGAGTCGTCTGGATCTATCTGTAGTCGACATGTTTCCCTAATCGACGTGAGTTAGTTCACATGCTTCTTGTGACAATGGAGAATGGTAAATATTAGTTATTTATGTGTCCTATGAGCACCCATTGTGATTTGTAGGTTACGTTCTAGTCGCCAACGCTCCACCCGAACAGAGTGTGCAATACAAGATGGTCAGTTAACCTATCCCCTCTGAAAAACGTACAATTACACAAATTGAGTTTGAACTGTGGGGAATACGGTAACAGGATGTAATGCTATTGAAGAAAACCCTGCAAATTATTACAGAATGGTTTATTATTCTCATGAACAGCTTGACCTAGTATTAGTGCTCCCCCATCCCATTCGATTCAGCATCGAATACTAGTAAACCATTCGAAACATGTCCTGGCTACAATGGAACTACGGAAACAAAACGTCTGATGATTTGCCCCGTCGTCGGGGAAATTGGAACGGGGGCACTCGAAGCGAACCCGTTCCGAGGCGAAAGGGGAGTTGAGTGGCGGCGTCGTTGGGAGGCAATCGAGCGGAAGGCGAGCGAGCGGTTGCTTTTTTAATGAGACGGGCGGGGAGGGAGGGAGTTCAAACGATGAAACGCTGTAGTTCCCGCGTTGTACTGCGTTTCGTTAATTTTTTTAACCGTTTTTTGCCCATTACAACCACGGGCTTCGTCCGATCGGATTGCCGAGATGGCGGGCACAACTAGATACCAAATCGGATTTTTGGGCGACAGAACGAATTTTTTAGACCACGTTAAAGGCACAAAACGGCCCGGACGGCGGACGGACATTGCAAATTTGGAATCTCCAAGTCTTGAAACGTAAAGTATCAAATTTTGAGGGGGGGTTGTAAAAAAATTTTCGTGACCGAAAACATAGGGTTATTATTCAGAATGAATAATAAACCAAAAGGTCTGGAACTATTTTATTATTTTAAAGAATTAACGTGAGGGTGAGAGAACCTGTTGGATGTCTCGCGCCAGATCTCAATTACTTCTTCTTGTTGTTCGTTTGCTTCCATCACCTCAAATCATTTGAGATAAACATCGACTTGACTCGATTAACGGAAAATCGTTGACGAAGGAGTTGAAAGTCACAGTTGATGAATTTGAATAGTCGCCCTTGACGGAAACAAAATGCGTGGGTTGTAAAAACAATCTGAGGAACTTCTATTCTATTGTCGACTGAATAAGGATTCTCGTTATTGGGACAAAGCGTGTCCAACAGGCGTTGTAATGATAACGAGATGGAGAGGGAGAGAAAAAAGGAAGTTGTGTATCTGACAGGACAGAATTAACACGTAATGAGCTGCTGGTGTCACGCAATCCCGTAATTCTCGTCCTTTCATCTATTTTTATTTCACTTACGTCAGTAAGAGAAGAGTACAAAAAACGGAAGATAGATTCGTTATTGATTTCCTCCTTATCTTGACGTTTCGTTCCCGAAAGAATGATCGGAAGCCGGGAGTTGAAGAAATCCATTAGTCGCCAGTCGTGTTTTTTTTTTATGGCTTCAACATTAATGTTTCGACAACGTCACTGAGCAGACATCGGAAACTTCCCTCGGCTTTTCGGGCACCACTCTCAACCAGAATTACAGAAAGCCGCTCAAGCCGTCAGGAAGATTGAAATCCTTAGTTCATCGGCAAATAACGACGATTTTCTCGTCGAATTCGAGCGATTCGGGTATCTCAGGGTTTTGTGGTCTGATTTCTTAATAACAATTTTCTGAAGCTTTTCTGGCTTTGAATCAACGCTGTTAGAGCTATTCAAGAATTGGACTTGATCGATTTCACTGGACGAACGCTACTGTCACATAATTTGAGATAAGAGTGCTTTTCGTTTGAACGAAAATGCCGGTTTCCTTCCTATTGAAGGTAGCGAAAGCGGAGGTTCTGCATATTTGAGCAAGCGAGACTGCAGCTTTGTCCATAACTCTTTAATGAATTGACACAGATGAACTCTAATCAAGCCTGGAATTCATCGTATCCCAGCGTGTAATAAATTATTGAACATGAACACGCGACTTCTTGCGTACGTTCACGTTTATTGTTCCTGGAAATTTGAGGAAATCTGTGTGAAGCAATTTTGTTAAACTGAGATTGTTTTTCGCACTCAGAATAAACGATCATGTTGTTCAAAATTACTTTATAACTTTCATCCTCTACCTGTGACAATACAATTAATTAATTTATGGATAATGAAACTGTGGTAAACTGAAACGTGTTGGTTTTTCTCGAAGAGAAAATTCTCATTTTTCTGCAGATGAAAGTTCGTGTTACCACACTATAATTTTTAAACCATTCACGTAAACGATGAATCGAAACTGTTTTGCACAGAAAATTGGTTGAGTGACGTTTTGATAACTGAAAAAGGTATAGCCGAATTTCGTACGACACTGCATTACACGCTTGGACAGCTAATATGACATTTGAGCTGACATTGTTTAGCGGCTTTTTACCAAGCCTATTCGAAGACTCTCCCACAGGTCTGTTTCCTTATTTGATGACTGTTTCTAAACCCTCGACGAAGGTTATATCAGTCATAGAAGTTGCGGTTTCGCTAATATGCAAGAGGCTGGCCCTGTAGCATCCACTGAACTCAAACCTGCGGAGGTACAGCAGGTATTTGGTGATTAGAAAGTCTGCCGGTAGAAAGCGGTTGCCCGTGCGTTATTGCGCAGAGGTGACCACCTGATGAATCCCTTGTCATCTGGGGGTGGCTCTTAATCTGGTTTCCCACCAGGTCTAACCATTTACTTGTCTCAAAGTTTCAAAAAGACAAATCAACTGTGACCACGTTTCTTAGCCATTATCTTGCTAAATAGTTAAAGGCTTGTTTGTAGCAGTCAATGCTGCTAAGTTCGTCTGCCCTTCCAACAACCGTCGCTCACTGTTGTAAAAACCACAGAGGAGCAGCACGTGGTCTCTTGTTTCCTCCGCACTGAAGGTGAAAGACGTGAATGATGAAGAGTCTTTGAGAGAAAAGAAATGGAGCCGCGCGTTGAAGTCACCATGTCCCATGAGGAACTGTGGTCTGGCTCAACCCATTTTCTTGATAGACGTTCACAGATGTTGGGGAAGAACCCAACCACACACACACACACTTACACAAAAGATTTTGATTTTTGCTATTTAGGAAGAGGTCAGTAATAGTTTTTTTTTATTGCAAAATTATGTGTCTGGTTTTGGTTTCTATTTGTTTAAACGACAATTGTCAAGCAAGATATGCCTTAGTTGTATAAATAGATAATTGGTCTCGTTCATATAAAATATATATAGTTATACACTATTTTTTACATGAGAATATTTAACTTCATGATTTCAAGAACTGACTGACTGTAAGGAGGTGGCAACAGTAAAGGGTGAGAATTCATGACAGATACAGATAGGAAGGGGATGGTCCCACTCTTGAGGTTGGGGTCACGGTATACAATGCTGAGAGAACAGTAAGGATTAGCCAAGCAGGTGCAGTTGTTTACAGGCTAGAGCTCCTGACAGGGATACTAGTGGGTCCACTGGTAACAGTTTTCCAGGCAGAGCTCTTTGCAGTGATGGCGTGTGAGCAGCACCTTCTGTGCAAGGGTCTGAAACTAAAAAGAATATATATTATGCCGGACAGTCAGGCTGCACTTACCATTTCAAGGAGAACGAAGCGACGTAGATAATTTTAAACCCTTGTGTTAGACAGCTAAAATGGATACCCGGGCATAGGGGGTATGCGGGGAATGAGAGAGCGGACGAACTAGCCAAGGTGGGAGCCAGAGGACACTTCTGTGGACCAGAACCGTTCTCGCCTATCACAATGCAACAACTGAAAGTAAAAATAAATGAGAAAATGAAGAGAAATGTATGTGATGAAATAAACAACAATGAAGGGTACCAACATTCCAAAATTATGGGTATAACTAGTTATAACCTACAAAGAACCAATTGGATACTGGGCTTAAGCAAGATAAGACTACGAAGAATCACTGGAATGCTATCTGGGCACTATGCGGTGGGTTAGACCCTAAACAGGATAAATCCGAACATCAACGCTAGGTGCCCATGCGGAGAAATAGAAACAGTAGATCACTATCTTAGGGAATGCCCGTTATGGTTTGGCACTAGACTCGACATATTAGGGGAGAGAATAATAAACAGCACTAGTTTGAGAGAAACCGAGTGGAAAAAGATCCTAGAATTCGTGGAGGGGACTGGTAGATTCCGTAACTCCTTTTAATGAAGCCAAGCTGACTCCCAATAACTCTGGGGAGATGGGAAATGGGCCTGAATGGCCACGACTTCGGTCATTGTTCCCTCGGCCTTGGCTGGTGCCCTGATATCTTCTTCTTCTAGGTGCCAGATCAACATGACAAGAGACGGGTCTGTACTGATTCCAGTGGGTGCTAAACCCTTCCTAGTGATCACAAAGAACCAGTTGCGTGAGGAGGTTAGCAAGAGCAAGTGGGACGAGGAATGCGGTGCTGCCTATTGGCAGGAAGTGCCTGCGCATAAACGTAGTCATTTCGTGCACACCGGATCACTCGAGCGGCTGTCGATCGGTTCTTATTTTCCCAATAAATTTTACAACATACGCACTTGACAGTCTTTCACTAAGACTGTGAATGTTAAACGTGAATAATGTGAATAACAAGAGGTGAAGAGCGTCTGCGAAGCAAACACCGCACCCAAAAACGACGCGAGTTGTTTCGGGCTGCACAATTTGGACGCAGGTTCAGTTAATCCATTCGTCCCGAGTCGAAAGCTTTAGAGCTTCCTCAAGAAACGCTTAAAGCGACAAAGTCCAATTCAGTGAAGTAGCATCGTTTATCGCCCAGAAATTCAGCAGCTGGTGAGACGGTCATTAAATGGAGACCAGCTGCTTTTATCATTTCGTCACTTCCTCGCCGTTGGAAACGTAATAAGACAGTTCAAGCACTAAAGCTAACGAACACAAATGAGAAGCGATAATGCGGCATCATTCAGGCGATTGCGGAAACTGAGTTACGACGCATAAAATTTCACATCAAGAGATTCACGGAGTTTAAGTTAAGAAATACGGCGAAAGCCGTACTTAAAAAGTGCTTTCGTGTGTTTTTAGTGAAAAAAAAAAGCACAACCTTGGAAATCTTGATAGCTAAACCATCTGAATTCTAATGAAAGGGTGAACTCCTCATAAAGATTTCAGGGAGTCCTTCCCCCGGGTTTTTCGAGGGAAAACGTGGAGACCGTTCAAGATGAAGTATGAATAGGGAAGAAGGTCGAGGTCGGAGGAAAGCGTGGCGTCATTATGCGACGTCATTATATCCTGCCATCTTTTCGCGTTTTATGTCTCGATAATGGCCATTCAAAAAGGTAGAAACCAACGACGATTTGAACAAACACGCTCGTCTGGATGAACCCCGAATTAGTTTACGTTTTTCATTACTTCCCGGGACCCCGGAGGTTAAATGTTCGTTTGTTAGGCGCTAGACAGGCTGATATCGATTTGAGTGCCGGAGAAATTCGGTACGAGTGTCAATAAATATGATGTATCGAGCATGTGAAAAATATTTCTTCTGTATTACCGTATACCACGCTTTTTTGGTTGTTGGTTGCTACACTTAAGTGAATTAAACTTTTCACTTGGGGCGGCCGCAAAAATGTTCTTCGGGCTCCAATTTTGTTTTTATTGGATTTAGAATTAAAACATACCGCTTTGAGATAGTAAGGGACTGCGACTACAAACTAGCACTTTTAATAGTATTATACATAGTATTATGCTTGCATACATTGAGAAACGCAGGGAGTTTGTATAGTATTTCCAAGTCAAATGAATCCTTTTCCAAACCCAATGAAACTGTTTCCCAATTCAAATGAAACTTTTCCCAAGCCAAATGAGTCGTTTTACAAACCAAATTAATCCTTTTCCCAAACCAATGAGCCTTTTTTACAATTCAAATGAAACTTTTTCTGAACCAAATGAAATCTTTTCCAAAGCGACGAGTCTTTTTTCCAATTCAAATGAAACTTAACAAATCGAATGAATACTTTTCTAATTCAAATGAAACTTTTTCCACAACATATATACAACGTATATTTCCGTTACGTACCTAATGTTAATGCTTAATCAACATCTTGGGAATTCGTTCGAAATTCGTGAAAAATTTCAAGGCAACAGAAGTAGCGAAAATTACAGAGAAAACGCTTGTTAACGTTAACGTCAATCTCACCCAGAGGTAACAGCATCATCATATATGAACTAAATCATTCGCGAGGATATTGTGGAAACCCATCTCATTAAAAAACAGAATAAACAATAAATTGTCTATATTTCCTGAGAAATAATGAGCACAATTGTTAAATCGATTTCGACGGTTAGGTCATCATCAGTAACAAACATGAACTGAAGGCACCTCATAGAAAGAACATCTTATATAGTTAGGTGAACCGAGATATTGAATCCTATTGGCTCAGAGAAGTGGAAGGGGGCGGGGCAGGGGAAACCAGATGTTTGTATGGATCAGAATTATTTCATGTTTGAGGGTAAATATTATACTCAGCCGGGGGTTGCGATGGGTTCTCCACTGTCTCCTTTGCTGGCGGACATTTATATGGATTATATTGAAACACAAATTTTTGGAAAATGTAAATCAAACAGCCTCTTGTATTAGTATAGATATGTGGATGATATCATAATCTTATGGACAGGGACCGAAAGACAATTAAATTCCTTGCTCAATTTATAGAAAAGATACGTATAGTGACATGACTATTCACAGTACCTCAAATCATCCTCTGGCTCATAAACATGCGGCCTTCCATAGTATGGTCAATAGGGCACTGTCTATACCAATGAATAGTCAAAATTTGTTAAAAGAAAAATCAGTCATTAAAAGCATAGCGGCGAGTAATGGATATGGAGGAGAGCTCATCGACTTTATTTGGAATAGGGTTCTTAGGAAAAAAAGTAGGGAAGGGGTCTCAAATTTAGTGAGGGAAAATGTGGTAGAAGAGAAAAAAACCCTGCAAATTATTACACAACGGTTTATTACTCGGATAATCAGCTTGACCTAGCATTAATGCTCCGAGACCCATCCTGTTCGATTCAGCATCGAAAAATATCATAATGAAACCCAAAAAAAGGTCGAAAAGAACTGAATCGTAATATTAAAATAAAAAATAAAAAACAACGAAAGTATCTAGAAAAAACTGAATTTTAATATGAAAACATGCACGCTAAATACTAATATCAACATTTAACCAAAAATCTATGAAAAAAACCAAAATGAGAATGAAACGAAAGAATCTAAAAAAATTGAATCGTATTAAAACCAAAATGTCGGGGAAATTGGAACGGGGGCGCTCAAAGCGAAAGGCGAAAGGGGAGTCGAGTGGCGGCGTTGTTGGGAGGTGAAAGGGGAGTTTAGCCGCCCGCCCGCGAGGCGAGGACGCCCCACCACCGGTTGTTTTTTATTCAGACGGGAGGGAGGGAGGGACGCTGTAGCTCCCGCGTTGTACTGCGTTTCCTCAACTTTTTTAACCGTTTTTTGCCCATAACAACCATGGGCTTCGTCCGATCGGATTGCCGAGATGGCGGGCACAACTAAATACCAAATGGGATTTTTGTGCGAAAGAACGAATTTTTAGACCACTTTAAAGGCACAAAACGGCCCGGACGGCGGACGGGGGACGGACATTGCAAATTTGTAAAAAATTTTTCGTGACCGAATGAATAATAAACCAAAGTGGATAGGAATACCTTACTATGGGAAAATTTCGGATAAACTTGGCAAAATTCTATCATCTAGAGGTTTCAAAGTAGGTTTTAGAAATAAAAATAGTCTTAAAGCTTTATTGGGTTCTGTTAAGGATAACATTAACGTCCAGGATAAAAGTGGGGTCTATAAACTAAAATGTTCATGTGGACTTGAGTATTGTGGTCAAACTGGTAGGAAATTTAGGGAACGAATAAAAGAGCATGAAAAGGATTTTAGGGATAACAAAGGTGATTCTGCGTTTGCAAGTCATCTGAGTGAATCCAATCATGACTTTAGTTTTGATTTAACAAATAAGCAGTATATAGAATTTCTTCACTTTTGCCCAAAAGGAGGTATGTTGGATGTTCTGGAAAAGTTCTAAATGAGGTAATCCCTCAAAACATTTAACCACTAATAGGTTCATTTTGGTTTATTATTCATTCTGAATAATAACCCTATGTTTTACGGTCACGAAAAACTTTTTACAACCCCCCCTTAAAATTTGATACTTTACGTTTCAAGACATGGAGATTCCAAATTTGCAATGGCCGTCCCCCGTCCCCCGTCACCCGTCCCCCGTCCGCCGTCCGGGCCGTTTTGTGCCTTTAACGTGGTCTAAAAAATTCGTTTTTTCGCCCGAAAATCCGATTTGGTATCTAGTTTTGCCCGCCATCTCGGCAATCCGATCGGACGAAGCCCGTGGTTGTAATGGGCAAAAAGCGGTTAAAAAAATTAACGAAACGCAGTACAACGCAGGAGCTACAGCGTCTTTCCCTCCCTCCCGTCTGAATAAAAAACAACCGGTGGCTGGGCGTCCCATGGCTTGGGGCGCTAAACTCCCAACAACGCCGCCACCGACTTCTCGCTTTTCGCTTTGAGCGCCCACGTTCCAATTTCCCCTGACGTTTTGGTTTTAATACGATTCAATTTTTTTAGATTCTTTCGTTTCATTCTCATTTTGGTTTTTTTCATAGATTTTTGGTTAAATTTTGATATTAGTATTTAGCGTGCATGTTTTCATATTAAAATTCAGTTTTTTCTAGATACTTACGTTGTTTTTTTTTGTTTATTTTAATATTACGATTCAGTTCTTTTCGACCTTTTTTTGGGTTTCATTATGATATTTTTCGATGCTGAATCGAACAGGATGGGTCTCGTAGCATTAATGCTAGGTCAAGCTGATTATCCGAATAATAAACCGTTGTGTAATAATTTGCAGGGTTTTTACAACAGCTTGGGTTTTCCCTCCACCATTGTCTTGAGTTGATCGACATCGGGTTTTTCCGATGTTACTGCTCTGGTTTCCCCTGCCCCGCCCCCTTTCACTTCTCTGAGCCAATAGGATTCAATATCTCCGTTCACCTAACTATATAAGATGTTCTTTCTATGAGGTACCTTCAGTTCATGTTTGTTACTGATGATGACCTAACCGTCGAAATCGATTTAACAATTGTGCTCATTATTTCTGTGGAAATATAGACAATTTATTGTTTATTCTGTTTTTTAAGCATCATCATGTACATCACGATATTGATTGAGTCAGTAGTCGTTATTGTATTGGGGTATCCAGCCGGTTTGCTCGGATGTTTTCTTGCGTGGGATTTTATTTTCGAAAATGGCTTTTCCACGGTATCCAGCATACAGAGTAACGAGGAAGGTAGTCAACCGGTACTCCTACTTCTTCTCACCTCCGCAGCCTCGTGGATTTTCGGGTTGTCTATGATTAATACATTGTCCGGGTAAGGTATCTTCTGACGTAGTTATATCAAAAAAACTTCCTTTGGCTAACTTTTGCAAATGGATTCATTCGTTTTGGAAAAGGAATCATTTGGTTTGGAAATGGATTCTGTCGGTTTAGAAGAGATTTCATTTGGTTCAGAAAAAGTTTGGATAAAGTTGCATCTGAATTTTTTTATTAACTCGTTTGGTTTGGGAAAAGTTTCACCCGTTTTGTAAAAAGTTTAATTTGGTTCTTTTTAGACTCGTTCTTTTAGTTAATATAAGAATAATCTGTCACTTAATATGTTCCTGATTATTCAAATGATCTCACGAGTGGATGATATTAATACTAGACGTGTCTCGTTATGTATTTATATAAACACGACTAGTTGGCTTACTTGATAATGGCCTTCACAATAAAGTTTCTGTTAAAAAAACGAAATAAAATAAATAAGGACTGGGAAGGGAAACCAATCCCTTCTTCGAAAGTTTTAGCATTACTCTCATAATGTGACGATTCAACTGTAGCGGCGTTGACAGCTATAACACTTATTATTTTTGCTCTTTTATTTCAGGTACATGTAGCGTATCAGCTGCCCGGTTTCAAGAGGGTTAAACGAGGCTATAAACCGCTCAACGTAGAGAATCTGGTCCCGCACATCAAGCCAGCGAGGGATCCAACGGACCCTTATTTTCAGTACCAATGGTACTTGAAAAATACCGGGCAAAATGGAGGGAAGGCGAAGCTCGATTTGAACGTCGAAGCGGCGTGGGCGCAAGGCGTGACTGGGAAGAACGTTACAACTGCCATTATGGACGATGGTAAGCAATTTACTAGCACAGAGTTCTAAAGAAGGTATCCAATTCCGTTTCAAGCAATCCCGAAGTCAAGCGAGCTAAGCAACTACTTGGGTTATAAATTCTCATTACTTGAACGTTTTAAACGAAGTAAGGATAAACAGTATTTGTTGGGTGCTGATGAATGGGGGAGCTGAGGATCGCAACAAAACTGAAACTCGGTGAGCGTGAGGAGGACTGTATTATACGTGCTTGCAGAATTGAGTAGAATTGAAATTGAGGTGAGATGGAGTTCAACTGGGCGACACAAGGGCAGTACTCGGAACGCGTGAACAGGCACGGGCAACCCTGTGAGAGAGTGAGAAGATACTGGGGCGGTAGTTGGAAGCAGAATGATTTTGGAAGAGCTCTGTGGTCGATAGGAAAATGAAATTGGGAGAAAGAAATAAAGAAAGGGGAAAACCTAGAAAAGGGGGCTGGGGGGCCCGCAGCTGAGGGATTCCCGCAGGTGAGGGGCAGGTATTGAAATAGTTGGGGACAATTAGGCGGTCGGAGACAATGACGCAGGGAAGTCCGAGGTCAAAGACTCTGACAACTTCGATGCTTTGCGTCGAACATACTCCCCAGCGCTGCGGCAGCAGGATAACCCTTGAAGTGGGGTTACAGTTGTGTGTGGTAATGAACGTGAGTGAGGAGGCTAGCGCTCATGAGGGCTGAGCTGGAGGACGTGGCTAGCCTGGGCTGCCTGATGAGCCAGAGCACAGAGAGATGAGGTGATGAGTGAGAGACAATGATGTGGTGGTGAGTTGAGCAGGACAACAGAGACCTGGAGGTGCAGAAATGAGGATGAATGAGTGATCTCATGAGGAAGCACAGGAGGTGGTGCCAGGAGAATGAAAGGAGAGTAGGACAGCACAGGCATAAAGAGGATTAAGGATTGGGCCACAAAGGTGGGAGATGGCGGAAGGCATACTAGGGGGAGGTGAGTAGGGAAGGCACACTGGGGTGGTGCAAGTGGGAGGGAAGGCACGTTGGGGTGGTGCAAGTAGGAACGAAGGCACGCTGGGGTGGTGCAAGAGGGAGGAAAGCACGCTGGGGTGGTGCGAATAGGGAGAAATGCATGCTTGGGTTGTGCAAGTAGGGAGGAAGACACGCTGAGGTGGAGCAAGTAGGGAGGTATAAGAGGAAGGAAGGCACGCTGGGGTGGTGCGAATAGGGAGAAAAGGCACACTGAGGTGGTGCAAGAGGGAGAAAGGCACATTGGGGTGTTGCAAGAGGGAGGAAGGCACGCTGGGGTAGTGTGAATAGGGAGAAATGCATGCTTGGGTTGTGCAAGTAGGGAGGAAGACACGCTGAGGTGGAGCAAGTAGGGAGGTATAAGAGGAAGGAAGGCACGCTGGGGTGGTGCGAATAGGGAGAAAGGCACACTGAGGTGGTGCAAGAGGGAGAAAGGCACATTGGGGTGTTGCAAGAGGGAGGAAGACACGCTGAGGTGGAGCAAGTAGGGAGGTGCAAGAGGAAGGAAGGCACGCTGGGGTGGTGCGAATAGGGAGAAAGGCACACTGAGGTGGTGCAAGAGGGAGAAAGGCACATTGGGGTGTTGCGAGAGGGAGGAAGGACACGCTGAGGTGGAGCAAGTAGGGAGGTGCAAGAGGAAGGAAGGCACGCTGGGGTGGTGCGAATAGGTGGAAAGGCTGAGGTGGTGCATGAGGAGAAGGCATTGGGGTGTTGCAAGAGGGAGGAAGGCACGCTGGGAGTAGTGTGAATAGGGAGAAATGCATGCTTGGGTTGTGCAAGTAGGGAGGAAGACACGCTGAGGTGGACAAGTAGGGAGTATGAGAGTGGTGAAAGTGCGAATAGGAGAAAGTACTGAGGTGGTGCAAGAGGAGAAAGGCACATTGGGGTGTTGCAAGAGGGAGGAAGGCACGCTGGGGTAGTGTGAATAGGGAGAAATGCATGATTGGGTTGTGCAAGTAATGAAGACACGCTGAGGTGGAGCAAGTGAGGTATAAGAGGAAGGAAGGCACATGGTGCGAATGAGAAAGGCACACTGAGGTGGTGCAAGAGGAGAAAGGCACATTGGGGTGTTGAAGACACGCTGAGGTGGAGCAAGTAGGGGAGGTGCAAAGAGGAAGGAAACGCTGGGGGTGGTGCGAATAGGGAGAAAGGCACACTGAGGTGGTGCAAGAGGGAGAAAGGCACATTGGGGTGTTGCACGTGACACGCTTGGGTGGTGCAGGTGGCGCTAGTGCATGTATGAGAATGCAGTGGGGTAAATAGGGAAGCACATTGAAAAGGGGCGATGGGGGCAATTGCAGTGAGGTGGTGAAAATTCGTGAGGGCTAGCACACTGGGGCAGTGAGAAGGAAAGCGTAAGATGCAAAAATGGCACGTGCAGTGAGTAAAGGGTATGATTTAGGGCATGGGATTGAGAGGCGAGACCTAGTGCTGTCCTGCGTGAATGCTCAATGATACGAGGGATGATTACAATTCTGAGGTCGAGAAGGTAAGAAATGCTGCTAGCTGACAACTTCGACGCTTTGCGTCGAACAGTATTCATGCAACTAATGTAAAATGGAAGTTGATCGCTAAGGATTTTTGCTCGACTTTTCAGCCGTATGTTCTGACCGTGCAATACTCGTAATCTGAAGTCAACTTATACAAATACTTTCATTCGTGATTCGGTGAGATAACAGTAAATATTCCATTCAAATGGTTGACCGAAAACTACGTAAATTTCCGAATGTTCCCCAATACTCTACTGCCTACTTTTTCTTCGTCAACTCTATGGACAACTCGGGTGGGGTTTAAATAGTCGCTAATGATGAAGATATCGGGTTAAAATAATTTTAAAATTTGTAGACACTATGGAAATTTGTCGAAGAAAACTAATTTTGTTAATTATGGAAGATTACCTCCGTTAAATGACTTCCTTCTTGGAGCGGTTCTTGGCGTTTCGCTTAGCTCGCTCATGCATATCGGTTGGAAAGGGTCGAATTTCCGTTTCAATTCAAGCCGTCAACACCTGAAGGATACGAGGTTTATTGGAGTAAACTATCGCTTTTAAATGATACAATAAGGACAAATAGCAGAGATAAGTCACGTGAAATGAGATCCCTGGGAAGTGAGTGTCTGCACGGATGTTGCAGTTACCCCATTCTTCTCAAAACCACATTTAATCAGTGTCGTAGTAGCTCTATTCGTAGTAGTTCTTTAATCATTCGTCCATAGCGCTTCCAGTTCACGGTAACAGCCCACTTTACGTAATAAAGAAACCCACTACGGGTGCTCCGTCAAACGGGCGTGTCAGCATTTAATCGCCCGACGTGAGAAGAAGATTTGACTGAAAGTCAGTGAGATTTCTGTGTGAGCTGTTGAGGCAAGAGACAGATCGTCCGTCACGTTTACATTCTTCTTTCATTTTGATTTCAGCACTCAATTCGAAGCTTTAATTTCTTTTGAACTGGCCCCAAATTTAATCTTCAATCGAGTGCTGCGTCTGTCAGATTGACCGATAGAAGCGCGTTTTAACTGAACCTAATTAGATTGGATTTAACAATGACAAAAACCGCTGGAAGCGCGAAGCTGAGCATATGTTGCGTAGTGCGTTGCACCAGATAGTTAGTACCGGAATTGAAACGCAGTGTCTCAGTCGTAGTTCGTTTCATCAAGAAGATGGCGCCTCTGGTCATGCAGCTTGGCGTCGTTGGGTAAACACTCAGAGATCCAATTCGTTTCCTGTTCTTTTGAGGCTGCTCCGTCCATAGGTTCATTTCAACAGACCAAGAACCCGACCACGTTACTACATTGTGGATCAGCATCTCGTCCGCTGCTCACAGATTCGTGATGTGTGGCTCTCTTTTGCCTACCATATGAGTATCATTTCTCCTCAACGGCACTTCGCAGGTGGGCTTCATGATGCGATCCGCGCATGGGTTTAACGATTCGGCAATCAGGGCAATTTACATCTCGCTCGTTCGTGATCTTCAAGGTTTTGCATATCTTAGATATGGAATACTCCAACTTGATAGAACGGGTTTCTTTGGCTCTGCACAGGCATTATCACAAGGGTACTATGTCACGAGAAGTGATGAGCTCTTTGCTCACAGGTTTCGGGGGTTATGGGCTCGACTGCGACTCCGCACTTCGTGTTATGTCATCCCGGTTAAATGCGATGTTTTCTGTGACGGTCCACAATGAGTGAAGTGAGACCTGCTGGAACGCATATTTTGTGGCTTGTTTCCATACTTTCTTTCGCCTATTCTTCTGTCCGTACGGTTCGCTCCGAGATTCGAGTCTAGTCCGAAGCATTATTTGTTATGGAATTAATTGGGCTTTTAAGCTCGTAATGTTTTATAAATAGAGAGCCTTGGAAGAAAAAATTCGTTCGAAAACATACCCAGAGAAAGTGTGAAAGAACTACTTACTTACAACATTTTTACTTTCCTTGCTCTACGAAGTAGAAAGGAAAGTTATGTAATCGGCTGAAAAAAAAATTTTGAGTTCTCTTCAGATCTTTACGTTTCAGACCCCCCGAGTCCCAAAAACACTATTTGGGAAAATGGTCTGTGTGTCTGTGAACGATTTTTAGAGAAAACCACCGTACCAAATCAGCTCAAACTTGATATCTCGCCCGTAGGTTATCATGGGACGCCAAAATAAGGGTATGAACAAAATCCACTGAAAGTTAACTATAGTTATCATAGTGATCAAAACACTAAATATTTTTTTTCTCAAAAACGGCTCTAACGATTTTGATTAAATTTTTTATATTGGTAGCTCCAAATATGGCAACTATACCATAAAATCCCCATCTATGGGAAAATGACGAGAGCAGCACAATAAATTACCAAAACTTTCGACGAAATTGATTTTAGCGCGGTTGCTAGAGAAAACAACCGTACCAAATCAGCTGAAACTTGATGTCTAGCCTACGAGTTACCATGGGACGCAATAGTGAGGGTATGGGCAAAATCCACCGAAAGTTAACTATAGTCATCATTGTGATCAAAACACCAAATTTTTTTCTCAAAAACGGCTCTAACGATTTTAATTACATTTTTTATATTGATAGCTCTCAATGAGGCAATCACACCATAAAATTCCCATTCGTGGGAAAATGGCGAGAGCAGCACAATAATTAATCAAAATTTTCGACGAAAAGCGTTTTTAGCGCTGTTTTTTCCTTATAAACTCCACTGGGATGTTAGTAGAATGTTAAAGAAAATTGGTATTGTAGCCCAATCATATACCTAAAGGGTGAGTGTTTAAAAACGCTCATGAGGTACATGGGGCTCACTCCAGAAATTCCTGAATTTCAACTACTGCCGTTTCGCTTACTACCAGTTGTAACAGCTATCCTTTTTTTGAAAAATCGTGTTTACAGCCTCATTAATTATCTGTGTACCAATTGCTCAATAATGGTCCTGCAATGAGTACGAGCAGCACAATAAATTCCGGAACTGTAAGCGCTACCGTTTCTGCTGTCGTTAAGCGTTGTTTGACCAAGTTCAAATTAACTGAGTGATAAATGAATTGATTAAATAGAGTTAGCCATGTACAAAGTGAATTGACGTAGAGCTAAGGAAGGTTGTGTGTTGCAACGCACCAGATATTTTTTAATGTCTAACAAATCAAAACAAAAGGATTTTTCGTTACTGAATGGACATCCCCTTTTTAATCGGGTTGTTAGTGCTAAATCAATCTTTTACACGACTTTCGGTCAACAGCCCTTCAATATATATTTTTTTTCATTGCCTACATAATCACATAAGCCAAAATTGGATTTTGAGGATCCTCCGCTCACGTGGAATTCTTTTTTTCTTATTGGCGCGCTTGTTGGTTGCATTTTGCCCCTCACTTGTCTAGTAAAGTTCTTGGTTCTTGGTCGTTTTCATGTTGCTCGACTGCTACACCAAAACATTCGTTTTTAATGTAGTAGAAAATAATGGGTACGAACTGGCGGTGATTGAATGAACAGCTTATTATTGTAAAAACGGTTGAAGAGTCACACTCAATGATGCACAGTCAAATCAAGGAACCAGCTAGAAACAGAGTGATTAGGGAGCTGAAATTGAAATTTCCACAGATTCAGAGTAGAATTATTGTCTCTAAACTAAAAGGGCAGACAGATATTGGTAAGAGCTTATGAGAGCATTGCGTAGAGACTTGGAGGGTGACACATTGTTCACGACTTGACTGTAGGATATGGTGGCTATTTAAATGATGCGAGTGCAGGAAGTTAAAAGTGGCTATTAAAGAGTGGGTGGGGGTGGGGATTTCCAAAAAGTAATCCAATGGGAAGCGGAAACTGTTGTCTTCGTTGATCGACTAGACAAAGCCACAGTATACGATGGAAATAACCTCCTTAAATTCACAGGACTTCAAGAGTTTCTTTAGGGCTCTCAGGGGTTGAGAAAACCGTGGAGAATTTCGGCACACGATGCGGCAAACAGTTGCGAATTCGTATTGTGAGTTTTTGTGCGCGTACGCGGACAACACTACGCTGAAAGTGGCCAACTGAGAGTCGTAACGAAGAATAGTTCCTTAGGAACTTGAGTGAGAGATCGAATGAATGCTGTTAGTATTGACGTTATTCTGCTGTATTATTGTATTCCGATCGGTACCTTCCCGTTAGCCGATAGTAGTCGGATATCATTTTCTCCACCTACCTACGACTACCACTTCCATTCGAGTGATTTCCGGATGAAGTCTCGGCGGACACCGCCTGAAGGTATGAAGAATAAAGTCAATAGAAGAGCTCACAAAGTGGTTTCAGAACCCATATCTACAGAAGTATTTTCTTTTCAGGTTTCCAGGGGGGTTCTCCCTTGTGGCCCATTAATTTCTAATAAATCGTGTGGATCAGTCTGTTCTTCCGTTAAATATTTAATTTCCTGGAAGAGCGATCTGTACCGCCAATTCGTTAATTGAAAATTATGAAAACCGTAATTTTGCTTTGTTTACAGAGGTCTTATTTACATTCCGGATGATCAAACATGTTTGAGTGGAAATATGTCCTTTGGCGTTTTTCGTTTTAGATCCTCCTCAAATATTTCGGTTTTTTTATTTGCCTCCTAACGTGCCATCTACGATATATGGTCATGCGCTGTTGTTGACGTCGTTGAGGGTACAACAGATTGGGTTCTGAACGGTCTCTGGCTCCTTCCTTCACCATTTTAATCGATTTGGTGCAGCGTTTGGTCATTTTTACGAGTAAATTACTTGCTTACAGACGATTAAATGTGTTGTAAACATAGAATTCCACGAGGAACATCAATTTCAATCAGATACGCGCTCGTGCAGCCGTGAAATCCTAGCTGCGCCCTTATTTTCTTCACTTTTCGTCAAATTTAGATTCACCCTCAAGGCGGTTTTGGGACAGGCATGATCCAGTCCATCATCGATAACTACGTTACTTGCCAATATACAGAAGCATTTAGACAGTTGGAAATAAGGTTTCAGTTTTATGCTGGTCACCGAATGTTGTAGTTCTATTTGGTACTTTACATAGCGTATGTTAGTTTCCATTCTCAAAACCACAAAGTTAATACGAATAAGACGAAATGAAAAAGTACAGAATTGTTGCCGCAAACAAGTCAGAGACGTGAGCGAATTGATTTTGTGAGAGTGTCCTTGGGTGCCCTTGCCAACATGGCTTCAGAGGGACTTCCCCAAAAAGTGCAACTTCTTCCACGCACCCGTCACATAATTAATTAAATACGTTGTTTAATTTGCTACAGGGTTACAACCAAGTTATTCACATTAAAAGCTGGTGAAAGCGGGGAAGATCCACTCGCCCGATTAGGCTGAGGGATTTAATGGCTAACAGCGCATTTCGATTTCTTTACTAACTCCATCTTAGCTATTCTCATATGAGGGAGAAGTTTCTACCACCACTAAGTTCTCGTCGCAACAGCGTTTTCTCATCTCTTAAAAGTAGTTTGATGCCTAGAGACCCCACCGGCCCCATAGTGGCTTCAGCTTCTCACCCACTGTGCGTAAAACCAATTTATTTTGACACGCCGCATCCGTTGCCACGTCCATTGCAGCAGCACGAAACAGATTTATTCCAGGTTGCCTTCTGTTTAACGAATTCCGTTCACCTATGAAATTTACAAACGTTTCAATCGCGCTAAATGCTTTCGGGATTCGTGGAACCCAGCGGAGCATATTTGCATGCAGTACTTTTAGACAGTTACACAAAAGTAGCAACGGCTGACTGCTGCGTTTCATCAGCTTTTTGTCAGATGTGATTCATCCATCATCCATTGGCACGAACAAAATGTAGGTTTTAGTTTACGAAAACTATCCTGTGAGAGTTCATTCAAATCTTTAAAATTGTTTGTAGAAAACCCGTAATTATACACTTTACAGTATTAGGGTTTATATTTCTGTTCACACAAGTATTCGTGAATGGTAGACTTCCTATAGTACGTTCATTCAATCGACACCGTCAACGACAAACAAACGCTGACCGTGATTTGGTATTCTGATCCATGAAACTTGACGTCTTCTGATGAAGACTAAACTTGTTTGGCTGATTTCCATACTTATCCTTTGCATCGAGGAGCATAAGAATCAAACTTGGTGAAATCATCACTATTTTTGACCAGATTTCCGAATCAAGGGACACTTACCAGCACTTTTGTCGCGAATAAGCGGTCTGATTATTTCTGTTTACTCCGTCTTCCTCCTAACGCACATTAGAATGTATTGTACGACGCACCACACAATTTTCCTCAGCCTCGCGTACATTCGGCTATTCTAATCGCTCCAGCAAACAATCTAACTGATTTTTCACTTTGTTTATACGGTACTTTGATTTCTATGTAGAAAGCGCCAGCTCGTCGCGGTCCGAAATTTATTGAGTCACTCTTACTCGCTTTTATTGAATGAGCAGTCAATATTCAGTTCATAACACAATCAACCCTATAGTTCAGGAATATTTTTATACAACCCCCCCCTTCAAAATTTGATACTTTACGTTTCAAGACATTGAGATCCCAAATACATAGTATGCATACATACTACGTAACACCAAATTATTAAACACCTGTCGATGATCACAACACACCCCTTGTTCAGTAATTGGCGTCAATTAGACGAGCGGAACATCAATCTCTTTACCTTGATCTCCGTGCGATCGCCCAATCACGGCTTGTCTTGTACACCTTAGGGGCAGATCAGAATCGAGCGTTCGAGAAAACAAGTCGTGGTGGTCAGTTGCCTCGTTTTGGTTTATTATTCATTCTGAATAATAACCCTATATTTTCGGTCACGAAAAATTTTTTACAACCCCCCCTCAAAATTTGATACTTTACGTTTCAAGACATGGAGATTCCAAATTTCCAAATGTCCGTCCGCCGTCCAGACCGTTTTTTGCCTTTAACGTGGTCTAAAAAATTCGTTCTTTCGCACAAAAATCCCATTTGGTATTTAGTTGTGCCCCCCATCTCGGCAATCCGATCGGACGAAGCCCATGGTTGTTATGGGCAAAAAACGGTTAAAAAAGTTGACGAAACGCAGTATAACGTGGGAACTACAGCGGAAGTCAACGTTTCGTCGGTAGTACTCCCTCCCGTCATATCAAACTCAATCACCCGCCCGCTCGACTCGCATCGGGTTCGCTGGAAGCCCCCATTTACTGGCGCCTGGCGCTGGGGAATATTTGGTATCTGTAGTTCCATTGTAGTCAGGTCATGTTTCGTATGGTTTACTAGTATTCGATGCTGAATTGAATGGGATGGGTCTCGGAGCAGTAATACTAGGTCAAGCTGTTCATGAGAATAATAAACCATTGTGCAATAATTTGCAGGGTTTTGTTTCCTACCCATAAACAGCGGTTTCCTGCCAATTTGAGCGCTTGTTCTTTGTTCTTACGTACTCAGCTATAAACTTGACCCAGTACTTTGTCTTCACTCTATATCTCAATCCATTCCTCAAATGATGGCTTTATTTGTGTGAAATAGGTTAGAACGCTTTCACTTTGAAATTTCCGCTCTTGTCTCTGACGGTACTTACAGTTGTTAGCTGCAAAGGGTCTGCGAAAAAGACAATCAGCATTAAGCTGCTTCTGGCCTGGCCGATGTCCCACCCGGAAATTAAATTAAACAATCCCCTCTAACCATCTGGCCAATTGGCCACCCAGCTCCCTGAAGTTCCCGAGTCATTGTAAAGATGCATGATCCGTTCTAACCAGAAATGGAGTTCTACAACCCAGACCAAATGACTTGGAATGTTTCAGGGCTTCAGTCAAACCGAATAGTTATTTTCGAGTTGTGCAATATCTTCCTTTTTCTTTCTTCAAGCAGCGGCTGAAATAACCCAGAACTTTCTCACGCCCATTTTGAACTTAAGAGAGTCTGCTCCAATCGCTTGATCGCTGGCATCTGTATCAACGATGAAAGGAGCTACCGGATCTAGATGGGCTAGAACAGCTAACGGACCTAAATGCGCTAGAACAGGTTTTACATCCTCGAATGCTGCTTGGGCTTATTCATTCGTGACCCATTCCCGGAGTTTAGGGTTTCATAAGCCCCTAAAAAAACAAGAGGCAATTTCATTACCCCTTTTTGTCATCAGGCCAGACTTACGTGCTAATTCCTTGACTGCCTGAAAGTAAGTCGCGATATAGCCGTTGTGGTACTTCCTCGAACGAAGAAACCCTACGAAAGTTGTGTTTCCTGCAACTTGCATACGCAGAGTGAGTACCAGCCCGTCTGTTAAGGCCGTTTAGCTCCCACCGCTGCCACCGGTTGAAGGATTAGACAAGAACGAATCTCGTTTTAATTATTGTAATAGTTCGACGCAAAGCGTCGAAGTGGTTCGAGTCTTTGACCTCGGACTTCCCCGCGTCATTGTCTCCGACCGCCTAATTGTCTCCAACCATTTCAATACCTGCCCCTCACCTGTGGGAATTCCTCAGCTGCGGGCCCCCCAGCCCCCTTTTCTAGGTTTTCCCCTTTCTTTATTCCTTTCTCCCAATTTCATTTTCCTATCGACGACAGAGCTCTTCCTAAATCATTCAGCTTCCAACTACCACCCCAGTAACTTCTCACTTTCTCATATAGTTGTAAGACGGCAGCGTGGATTAATCAGTAATGAAAACACAACATCGATGCTTTATATTGTATTGGGCTAAAGAATCGAAAAATAAGTGTTTTACACAACATCCGGTTTCTTCACAAAATAGAGGTAGGTACTTTCGCGGTTATTAACATGCGTTCGCATCAAGTCTGCCTTTACTACTGCTCGATCCGACGCGCTCCTCGACGGAACCGTTAGACCGATAACCGTCGGGAGATAAGCGTCCCAAACACACGAGAGTGCGAGTTTACATAGTTACCCACGCCAGTTCACGCGTTCCGAGTACTGCCCTTGTGTCGCCCATTTGTACTCCATCTCACCTCAATTTTAATTCAACTCAATTCCGCACGCACGTATAATACAGTCCTCCTCACGCTCACCGAGTTTCAGTTTTGTTGCGATCCTCAGCTCCCCCATTCTTGCACCCAACAGTAATGGAAGGATAGCAACTCGCGAAGATAGTTGCTTCGTAAACATAGTTACTCGTAACACCAAATTATTAAACATATGTCGATGATCCGAACAATGTTCTTAATTGGTGTACTAAGAATCGTGGCAGTGACGCACCGTGGGACAAAACGGCTGAACGCCGCAACACGGAGTTTAAATTGATTGTATGAAAATAAAAAAAGCTAATACACGATCCTTGGTCCATACGTCCTGTAGAATATGGGAGATGAGTTGGCACGACGAAAAAAAAAAAATCCGGTCGGTTATTCGGTGTTTAGCATGGATCGATTTAGATTTCTGGCATTTCCTTCCTTGCTCTGTGACATTAAAACTTCGTATCGAAGCGTCAAAGAAACAATCCTCGACCTGCAGGACCCGACGGTTGCTTCCATCATAAATGCTTAAAAATCATATTTTTACCGAGAAATCAACAAAATATGTAAAACAACTAGGAAAAGATCACTTTTCCTAATTTCTGGTTTTTCGACAGAAGACAACACTGTTACAGTGACTCAAACGAATTGAGTTGTTTTATGAAAGCGAAACGAATTTAATTTGGTGATAAGTAACTATTTGCTGTAGAATCAAACTGTCAATCTAAAAATGACACAGTGCGGACTTTTCGAGTAATAGCTCGAACAAAACCGAGTCGTACAGGGATAAGGTGTGATAAAATCTTCATGTACTCCTCTCCGTGAATATCCCAGGAACTCGAAAAAAAAATCCGTTGTTCTGGTATAACCTGGAGCATTTTGAAAAGTAATTTCCAGGAGGGCGTGGCCAAAATCGTCGATTCATCAGTAATTAAAACTCGAGCAATAATATTTGACTCTGGTTTGTACTTGATCACATTCGCTCAGATGTGCCTCGTCATAAAATTTAAATCGATTACTAAAAAAAAGGAGACATTCGCCTGAAACTGATACTTCCTCATAGTTTACCTATTCCAAACGCGTATTTCTCGTCATGCTAACTCATTTTCCGTATACTATAAAAAGTATAGAACAGGACTAACTAGGTTAATTCGTGGAACCTTCACTTCTGATTTTTGGTCATTATCGCTTATTTTTACTGATCCCATTGTGTGCGGTCCAATTGAAAGGATATCAACGGCATTCGTTCCCTTAATTACATTTCGAGTTGAAAATTATTCATAAGGTTTGACGGAATAGTTCAGTGGATGGTGATGAAATGTGTTGAAAGCGATAAAAATTGAAAGGGGTCTGTTGGCCCAACGCTGGATGAGGAAATGGAGTTAATTTACTCAAACACAACTTCAACGAGGTGGGCTTCGATCACAGAAGTGATTGGTTTCAGAGCCTCTCGTCTGAGCTCCAATTCTAGTTATTCGAGCGCTCGTTTCCTCCCTCTCTCGAACTAATAGGATCTTTTGACTGGCTTGTTTTTCCTGACAACTCCTTGAGAGAATATGCTGAATTCATCAACCTACTCAACTTTAGTCGAACATTGGTTTTAGGAAATGTTCTATGCCCTGTTCGGAAAACATGTTCCAACTTCCATTTACGTTATTGTTTGTGCGATTAACAGTAATAAAGGTGTTAATTCTTGTTGTTACTTTCTTATTGCAGGCGTAGACTACATGCACCCGGACCTCAAGTTTAATTACGTAAGTCTCCAAACATGATGATCTCCTTATGATTAATTAATCGTTTTTGAAATGATGTCTGCTCGTGGGATTCTGCACCCCTCCATTCTTCTATTCCGTGCCTAATGCGGTCAACTATTTACTCGCAACTTGCTAATCCACGTCACACTTTTGATTACTGCAACAAACCATGTCCGGCTGTACCTCGACGAAAGCAGCACAATGTGTTAACATTTTCGAAGAAACGCGATTTTGGTGCAGCTTCTTCCGATAGAACTGCAGGTTTAAAAAAACTGATCTGTTGCTTGAGCGTTAAAAATCGTGGAACGTAAGTGTCGCGTGCGGTACTTGATCACCATTATTTAGGCGTCCTTTCGCCGTATATTTCGTATTACTACCTAATTAACGCAGTTCAGTTTTCGATTTGTTCATTCACTCACTTCTTCTACAATGTCATATTTTTCGGGTAGAACTGAAAAATCATTACAGTTCACGAGCCGTGTACAAACCTTGAGATAGGAAAGAAATCTAAAAGAGAGTACTGCGAGCAATGGAGGAGGATTCTGTTAACCTCCATTGGCATGTTCAGCGACGAAATGCGCCCAAAAATGGAAGATAAGTGCGTCGAGTAACGTGCATTTTGTTGTTCCCTGGATATTCACACGCCGTTTCACGGGTAATAAAAATGCGGCATACACACTGTTCGACACAAGCCATGTCAGTCTGGGTTTTTTTTTATCTCGGAATGCCTGCACCTGCCCTAATGGCAAAATCATTGTTTCCCTAACCCCCCCCCCTGTTACCTGCAAGAATGCCACCTCCGCGGTTATTTCTAATGGCCTCGGATTTCTCTGAAGTGGGTTTTCTTACCTTTATTTTCCCTCTCCTCAATTTCAGATTCCTTTCCACATCAGACAGCTCCTCCCAAATTCATTCACCAATGAGCACTCGCGAAAGTCACTCGTCTCCCTGTACTCACACAGACACATTTTCCTTCATGGTCCATACAGTTCACTCTCGTCTTCTGGTACAGTTTCCCACGCCCGTTCACTTATATTCCGAGTCGTCCCTATCGTACACAAACTCCGCTCAATTCATTGCACATAATACCCCTCCTCACACTCACCGAGTTTCTTTTATTTTGATCTTCCTCTCATGCGCCCAACTCTTACATCCTGGGCAAAGCACTATCGGACATGCGTGCATAGGACCAAATCGTTTTTCGAGCCCACCCAACTAGTTGGAGGCGTTTGGAGGTCACTCCTGGTCTGAATCTTGGGTGCGAGGTCTCATCAGTAATGCTTATCATTTCTACCAGACAAGGCCAATTAGTTCTGGTTTCCATTAGAGCCACTGCCTCGACCAACGCTATAACGGTGCATTGGATCGCCTAAACTTGTATAAGAGCTAATGCATTGGGAGTTGGGGATTCCGTTCAATCTTGTATTCTGATTTCATACAGTCTGTTGGGTGCAAGAATGGGGGAGCTGAGGATCACAATAAAACTGAAACTCGGTGAGCGTGAGGAGGACTGTATTACATGAGGAGATGGAGTACAAATGGGCGACACAAGGGCAATACTCGGAGCGCGTGAACTGGCGCAGGCAACTTTATGAGAAAGTGAGAAGTTACTGGGGTGATAGTTAGAAGCAGAATGATTTTGGAAGAGCTCTGTCATCGATAGGAAAATGAAATTGGGAGAAAGAAATAAAGAAAGGGGAAAACCTAGAAGAGGGGGCTGGGGGCCCGCAGCTAAGGGATTCCCACTGGGAGGGGCAGGTATTGAAACGATTGGAGACAATTAGGCGGACGGAGACAATGACGCGGGGAAGCCCGAGGTCGAAGACCCTGACAACTTCGACGCTTTGCGTCGAACACAGTCTCAGATGGAATGGTAGAGGTGAGTCACAAGTGACTAGAGCAAATCTCATGGTGAGAAACTCGTTTACTACAGGACGTCCATTGTCAAGATCATACCTTCCCTGGCGAGTGGACCCTGGGTCACCCTTATTCCCACGTTACTTCTGAAACTGGGAAGAGGCCAGTATATGGGTCTTACTAGGATTAGGCGCTGCCTGGGGCAACTGGAAGACACGCTAGAAGGCAACATAACACCCACCAATCTGTAATTATATAAAAACTCACACGTCGTTGAGCAGTTGCGGAAGTTTACTACCTCTTACTTTCAGATTAGGAAGTGAGATACTCGGTTGCACTTGATATATTTCCGAGCAGCAAACTTTCGTCGAGCTTGCCGCTGACACTCGAGCAGTTTCGCTATTGCCTGTAATTTAAAAAGTTCATCTCCTTGCGTGCAACCGTAGGAAATTGAGAATTTCTTTCCATCCAACTTGAAGTCAGTTCCAAGAGATACGCGTTCAGCGTTTTCCTCCTGCCATTCTTGATTAACTTCACTCGGTAGCGTTGAAGCATAGTTTAGGTCTCCAGCTTGTATGAAACGTCTCTTTCTGTGAGGTAGAACAAGATACGATCTACTCAAGCTAAATCATGGTTTTTGCAGCACGATGTTCACCCAGAGAGTTATTATGCCCTCCCCTTCAATTCAAGTCAATTAAATCGAATAACACACTTCTAGATAATTGCACATTTTGCAGTTTTTAATACAACACGAAACTCAACCCACCTGCATACCTCTCGCTTCAAATTTGGGGCTCGAGTAAATTTTTTTCCGTTCACGGACCAAAGCACACATTAATATTATGTTAATTGTACTTTTCGTTTGACTGGATCAATTTGTGGGTAGAGGAGAACCTTTAAATAAACACCTGCAAAAATATCATCGCACAACTTTCCTCGTCAACACATAATTGGGCTGATACGCTGTATAGACACTATTTCTTCAATCAATGCCTAGCTACGAATACGTATATATAGGGAACAATATGTAGATTAGTTGATGTTATTGTTATCAAAATTGTGGCTCTTGTTTTTGAGGACTTTAAAATAAATCACTGGTTGATGTGTTTTGACAAGTCACTGGTTTTAAGGTGCAATGAAATATTTTCCGATGTTATTATCCAGTTCAAGTGAGGAAAACCAGCATAAGTTGCTCCTTTAGGAAAACCGATCGAAATAAAACTGGCCAATTAGAAGTTTCCCGATAGACCATGACATACAACTGTTTCGTGATTGAATGAATGGCCAAAGAGACAGATCTACTCGTCACATCGCATAACAACCAGCTCCTACATCTGGTTACTGCCTGTTGTAATCCATGTTAGATATAATTAATTTTGTAATTTAATTAATTAACCGCTAAAGTTACAAAATATCTGTAAACTAACAAAGTTAATATTATTATTCATCGTCAGAGAAAACCCTGCAAATTATTACACAATGGTTTATTATTCTCATGAACAGCTTGACCTAGTATTAATGCTCCGAGACCCATCCCATTCAATTCAGCATCGAATACTGGTAAACCATACGAAACACGACCTGACTACAATGGAACTATGGAAACTAAATATTCCCCGGCGCCAGGCACCCGTAAATGGGGGCTTCCAGCGAACCCGTTGCGAGGCGAGCGGGTGGCGTTGCGAGGCGAGCGGGCGGGTGGTTTTAATGAGACGGGTGGGAGGGAGGGAGTTCAAACGACGTAACGTTGACTTCCGCTATAGATCCCGCGTTGTACTGCGTTTCGTTAATTTTTTTAACCATTTTTTTCCCATAACAACCATGGGCTTCGTCCGATCGGATTGTCGAGATGGCAGGCACAACTAAATATCAAATGGGATTTTTGTGCGAAAGAACGAATTTTTTAGACCACGTTAAAGGCACAAAACGGCCCGGACGGCGGACGGACATTGTAAATTTTGAATCTCCATGTCTTGAAACGTAAAGTATCAAATTTTGAGGGGGGGGGGGTTGTAAAAAATCAGAATGAATAATAAACCAAGAAGTCTATCGACTTGATCTCCCCATCATGCCCCTCGTTATCATTTGTTACCGCTGTTAGCCAATCTACAATGCATCTCTATCATAATACCTAAAACTACATAACTTTCTTTTCTACTTCGTAGAGCCAAAGAAATTGCAATAAATGAAAAGATCGGCCGAGATGCCCTTACCTGTATTTGATAAAAATCCCCCTTCGCCCTCTTCATCCACTCGCCGGATCACCTCATCTCTAGCATCGGAAAATCGGTCAACGTTATCTACCGTAAAGCCTAAGTGAACTAACAAGGTTTGTTTGAGGCTATGGCAGTTGATTTCACCAATTAAAGAGTGAAATATAGCCCTCTTGAACCATAAAGTTATTCAAACTGCGAATGAGGCCAAACACCCACTCAGGGTATTAATATTAGTATAATTAGTTCTCGTTTTGAAAAATACGCTGGCTAAAGGAACAACACTCAAAAATATCGATCAAGTATAAATCAACTATGTACAATCGAGTTACCAAGATTGGAGAACAGTTGGAAAGGTCCAACGATCGATGTAATCGTGACACAGCGGTAACAATACAATGCACTGACATGTTGCGTACATGGTATGACAGAAACTTCCTACTACGCTGCAAATCGATACAGCCAATGTAGTCATCACGAAGCGAACAATGGTTGCAGCGTGACTTCAAAGAGGAAGCTGTTCGTTTTCTTGATCAATTGCTCAGACAACTTTCAAGAAGAAACGCTTACTAGTTGGTTCAATGAGCGAAAACAGTTGAGGGAATGCACGAAAGCGCATTTATCATACGAAGAGTGAAGGACAGAGCGAAGTATCTTAGTTTCGTAGTATAAGGGTTGTTAGGTGCAAGAATGGGGGAGCTGAGGATCGCAACGAAACTGAAACTCGGTGAGCGTGAGGAGGACTGTACTATACGTGCGTGCGGAATTGAGTTGAATTAAAATTGAGGTGAGATGGAGTACAACTGGGCGACACAAGGGCAGTACTCGGAACGTGTGAACTGGGGCGGGCAACTTTATGAGAAAGTGAGAAGTTACTGGGGTGATAGTTGGAAGCAGAATGATATTGGAAGAGCTCTGTCGTCGATAGGAAAATGATTGGGAGAAAGAAATAAAGAAATGGGAAAACCTAAGAAACGGGGATGAGGGATTCCCGTGGGCGAGGGGCAGGTATTGAAATAGTTGGAGACAATTAGGCGGTTGGAGACAATGACGTGGGGAAGTCCGAGGTGAAAAACTCGGACCACTTCGACGCTTGGCGTCGAACAAGTGTACCATCGAAACCAAAGTCCTCAAGTTTTTACAGGTTAACGAAATTAGCAAAAGAGCTACTTTTACACCAGCTTTGAACCCTCTAGCTCATGTCTTTCGAAAGTTATTGAGCGTAATTACAGAAATATATTACGCAATTGTATTATACAACGTTTTCGCAAAACAAAAAATTCCAATGAGAACAAACCCCTAACCAGGAGGGTCGAGCGAGACTCTAATACATGGTGTATTTGGAATTAGGGCGGACACAAAATTTATCAACAACTAAATACAGTATCCATGTAAATATCGCTATTTTTTCATAAATCGATCTAACGATATTGACTGTAAAACGTTCGTTCTTAGTAGGAACGCATTATTTCAAGATTGCGGTATTATAAATATATCAGCTACATAATGATATTATAATGAATGTCGGTGGTTAGGTTCGACAAAGTTCAGCATTTTTTGATTGGTCTCAATGTTTGAAAAGTTTGACGGTTGACAGTACGAATGTTAGTGGGGACGAGGCCCACGAGACGGCATTCGGTAGACAACCGCTCAAAAGGAACAAGAAAAAAAATACGGGGGAAGATAGCTAAAGGAAAACTGACAAATAAATATACAAAATATCTGGTGCGTTGCAACACAAAACATTCCTTAGCCCTACAACAATTCACTTTATACATGGCTAATTCTATTTAATCAATTCATTTATCACTCAGTTAATTTGAACTTGGTCAAACAACACTTCACAGCAGCAGGAAGCGGTAGCGCTTACAGTTCTGGGATTTATTGTGATGCTCGTACTCATTGCAGGACCATTATTGAGCGATTGGTACACAGATAATTAATGAGGCTGCAAGCACAAATTTTTTGAAGAAGGATAGTAATTACTTTTGCAGGGTTATTGGGCAAAACCTTTTAGAACTGGTAGTAAGCGAAACGGCAGTAGTTGAAATTCAGGAATTTCTGCAGTAACCCCCATGTATCTTATGAGCGTTTTTAAACACTCACCCTCTAGGTATTGGATTGGACTACAACACAACTTTATTTTTAACATTCTACAAAAATTCCAGCGGAGTTTATTAGGCAAAAACTGCGCTAAAAACGTTTTTCGTCGAAAATTTTGATAATTTATTGTGCTGCTCTCGTCATTTTTTCATGAAATGGGAATTTTACGGTATAATTGCCTTACTAAGAAGTATCAATATAAAAAATGTAATTAAAATCGTTAGAGCCGTTTTTGAGAAAAAAAATTTGGTGTTTTGATCACTATGATGACTATAGTTAACTTTCGGTGGATTTTGCCCATACCCTTATTTTGGCGTCCCATGGTAACCTGCGGGCTAGACATCAAGTTTCAGCTGATTTGGTGCGGTTGTTTCTTCTAAAAACCGCGTTAAAATGGATTTCGTCGAAAGATTTGGTAATTTATTGTGCTGCTCTCGTCATTTTCCCACATGAGAATTTTATGGTATAGTTGCCATACTAGGAGCTATCAATATAAAAAATTTAATCAACATCTTCAGAGCCATTTTTGAGAAAAAAAATATTTGGTGTTTTGATCACTATGATGACTATGATTACTAACGATGGATTTTGTCCAAACCCTGATTTTGGCGTCCCATGGAAACCTGGGGGCGAGATATCAAGTTTGACTGGATTTGGTACGATCGTTCTCTCTAAAAATCGTCCACAGACACACATACACACACACACAGGTCTGTTTCCTTATTAGGTGACTGTACCTAAACCATCGACGAGGGTTATATCAGTCATAGAAGTTGCGGTTTCGCTAATATGCAAGAGGCCGGCCCCTGCAGCATCCACCGAACTCAGACCTGTGGAGGTACGGCAGGTATTTGGTCGTTAGCCAGTCTCCCGTAGAGAGCTGTTGCCCGTGTGTTACTGCGCGGAGGTGACCACCTGAGGAATCCCGTACCATCTGGGAGGAGTTCATAATCTGGTATCCTACCTGATTTACTTGGGTCGCAAGTTTCAAAAGGACAGATCAACTATGACCACGTTTCTTAGCCATCACCTTCGTCGCGAACTTTGCAAAATGGTTATAGGCTTGCTTTGTAGCAGTCAATGCTGCTAAGTTCGTTTGCCCTCCCAACAACCGTCGCTCACTGTTGTAGAAACTACAGTGGAGCAGCACATGGTTTCTTGTTTCCTCCGCACTGGAGGCACAAGACGTGCATAATGGAGAGTCTTTCAGAGAAAAGAAGTGGAGCCGCGCATTGAAGTCACCATGTCCCGTGAGGAACTGGCTCGTCCAGTGGTCTGGCTCAACCCATTTTCTAGTATGACGTTCACGGATGTTGGGGAAGAACTCATGCGTATCACGTCCCTTTGACGAGAATTCCCATCTCGCCTGCCATTTCTCTAGAGCCCATTCATCGATGGCGGCAAGTTTCTGTTCTGTAGTGAGATCCGCACGGAGTTCAGCCCAAAGCGGGGGAAGCTCCCGTTTCACTCTCCACTTGTCAACCATGCACTCAACAGCCAAATCAACTGGTAACTGACCAGTGATCACCTGGAGTGCTTCTGTTGATACAGTCTTGTAGGCCTTGGTGATCCACAGGAGCGCAGGTCCCTGGGATTGGGCCAATACTCTCTTTTGATTGACTGTTAGTTTGCTACCCCAGACAACGGGGCAGTAGCCAATCACACCTAGATAGATGGCCTTATACATGAGGATAGTGTCGTGGTAACACACACCCCAAGTGGCCTTAGTAATGGCACGCAGTGAGGCAAACCTTGCAATGGTAGTGCCTTTCAAGGACTGGAGGTATTGGTTGAAACCCCACCTCTCAACACACACACACAGACCATTTTGCCAAATAGAGTTTTCGGACTCAGGAGGGTCTGAAACGTAAAGATCTGAAGAAAACTAAAAAAAAAAATTTCAGCCGATTACATAACTTTCCTTTCTACTTCGTAGAGCCAAGGAAAGTAAAAATGCGGGAGCGGAGATCCAGTCGGGAACAAATGAACAGAAGGATGAAGGGAAGAAACACGTGTCGATAAAATGTCTATGATAACCGAGTCCGAACCAAACTAACTGCAAAGACTGAAAATACAGACCCACTCGACCAAAGTGGGGTGTATAAAATAACTTGTACTTGTAAAAACGCATACATAGGACAGACAGGACGAAAAATACGGACCAGATACTCAGAACACATTAAATCTCTTAGTAGGAACAAAGACGATTCAAACTTTGCCAACCACCTCAAAACAACTGGACATGAACCCACCAAAATACAGGACTGTACCACCTTACTACACAAACAATACAAAGGACGAAAACTGAACATATTAGAAAACATGGAAATTTATAAACAAAAAAACTTGTATGGACAGATCATAAATGAACAAATCAACACAAAATGCGACACCATATTCACACCACTCAAAACACTACACAAACGAAAACAACCAACTGACGGATTTACAGACCACCGTACACAAAAAAGACTTAAATTCCACAATTGACAGACCATCCAACACGTTCCATTTATCTCTAGGGGGTTTCCCCCTGAGCTACATGACCTCCTCTCCCCGCCCCTTCCCCGACGCTCCATCACCCCTTTCACCTTTCTCTTTGTATATAAAGACCACGACCAACTGACTGACTCCAGTACTGACTTAACGGCCAGACGATGATGTCTTTACATCGAAAGCGCTTGCCCACAGTAACTCACAAGCCAGAGGAGACGGACTCACCTAACAGGTACGTTAACTTTAATAACCGAGTCTCTTCCTCTTCGTCTACTGACATCTTCAGACAGCTGGATAATACTAAAGTGATGTGTCATCTTCGAAGCAATGAGGGTTCCCCGTGAAGAAGCCTGCAGTGAACACGAGTATAGTTATTTCAATCATATCACATAACAATTATTCTGAGCCTCCTGGTAGTTACACGATGCTCGTTTTTCTTTTCCTCGACCCAAAAGGCGAACAAAGAGTTGTAATCGGTCGAAAAAAATTAAGTTGTCATACCTTTGATGAAAGTTGTTTCTTGTGGGTTCCTGCAAACTCGAATTTTCGGTGCGTAGTCTGTGTGAGTGTAAACATTCTCATGAGATCCATTAACTATACTCTAGAGGGATAGGGGACTCATTTAATTGAATCATCAGGTAGGAAGCAACTGGAACTGCGTATTGCAGTATTATTGACCAAGTCCTTTGAGGTGGCTGACTGTTGTACCAAGAAGGGGACCCCTGCCAACGTGTTCTCTACCTTCAAGAAAGCTCTATCCATGCTATGAAGAAAATACGATACAGGTATGTTTCTTTACGAAAATGATTGTTCCTCAACGCTCATAAAAGAGTTACATCAGTCGAAAATCATGGAGGTTGCGATTTCGTCAGCATGTGAAAGCACGGGAAGTTGCTCAGCATCCGCCAAACCCATACCAGACCCTGGGAAAGCCATTCCAGCTGAAGGGTGTTCTTAATCTCGGTTCTTACCTGATTAAGCTCTGCTTATTTATTTGGGTGGCTAGTTTCGAAGGAAGAGCTTGACTGTGACCACATTTCTTTCCCATAATCTTCTTCGCGAACTGGGTGAAGCCGTTATAAGCTTGCTTAGTAGCAGTGAAAACTGGAAGGCTTGGCTACTCTTCCAACGACATTCACTCACTGTTGTAGGAACTACGTTAGAGCAGCACGTGGTTGCTTGTTTTCTACACGCCAGTCTAGTAGGATGGAGAGTCTTTGTGAGAGAAGAAGTGGAATGGCGTATTGAAGTCCCGTAAGATCAATCTGTATCAATCTGTAAGGGTCTGTATCAATCCACTTTCTTCTAAAACGTTCACGGACGTTGGGGAAAAACTCGTACACGTCACGTCCACTTGACGAGGATTCCTGAAAAAGAATGTCCTGACCGAGAACAAAAGGGTGTTATTCAGGATGAATAATCAATCCAAAGAGAAGATACTATGTAACGCTAGTTGGCGTTCAGAGGCTTTTCAATAACAATGTGTATCTCCTTGGAGCTTCAATAGAGGCGCATTCTTTTGTCAAAAATGTATTGATGTATCGGTGGGATCATATCATTCCGCCCAATAAATCTCGTTTCCACTGTTAGAGTTTTTAAAGCGGCAATGAAATAACGCATACTCGGATTGAAGTTTAAAAATGTTTGTTTATAAAAACGAAAGTAAAATTGCCTGAAGGGCGATGCAAAAAGGAAAATGAACAGGCAAAATGGCGTCAGTCATATGATTCAAAGATGGTGGGCGTACGTCGGCAAGACCCAAAGTTGACATGGCCCATCCGACGATGCCAGAGCTGAGCCGTTGTTCCTCCGCTGTCCACCTTCGAGGCGATGTTGTATCCCTCTGGGGCGATGTTCTCAACGAAATAGAGGTTGTCCCTACCTTTCGCGACCAGCCTAATTTGCCCATTCTGATCTACGATCTCAGCCTTGTCCTTTCCAAAAACGACCTTGTAACCATGGTCTGCGAACTTGGCAACGGACAACAGGTTAGTGGGTGCTTCCGGGAAGAGCAAGGTGTCCTTGATGGTAACGTTGAACGGGCTTCCTTCCAGGCTTGCTGTGAGTTGCACGGTTCCTTTGGCCTTAATCTCCGTGGTTGCGGCGCTCGCCAGTTTCAGCTTGCCTGCTTCTCCTCGCTCCATCGTCACGAACGTTGACTCGTCACCGCACAGGTGACTCGTACACCCGCTATCAAGGCACCATTGGCTCCCGATTTCGCTGGTGGCGATATGACACGAGTCGCGTTCTTCGACTGCCAGCACTGAAACATCGCGCGACTTGCTCTTGTTGACTTTGGCCTTACAGTCTGCTGCCTTGTGGCCTTTGATGCCACATTTCCCGCACTTGAAAGGGAAAGGTCCCCTTTCAGGCTCACTCTTGCCGCTGATCTTCGATTTGGTCCTGTTGCTTTTCTTCGACGGGCTCTTTCGTTTAGCGAACATAGCGCCTTGATCCGACGTCGATGAGGAAACTGAGTTTCGTGCATCACTCTCCTCAACGATTTTTACACGAAGGTTCTCAGGCGTTGGCAATTCGTCACGGCTCTCAATAGCAATCCTGAAATTTTCGAAACTGGGCGGCAGACTGTACAACATCAAGATTGCGAGTGGGCTTGGATCGACGTTCACGTCCATGTCAGCCTACTTGTCGACACAGTCAAAATAGTTGCTCAGGTGTTCGCGTACGTCGTCACCTTCGCTCATCTTTTGAAGAGTTAGACTCTTCAGCAACGTGGCCTTACGAGCTGGCCCTTTCGACTGGCACGTTTCCTCGAGTTTCTGGCAAATCTCGCGCGATGTTCTGCAGTTTTCGATCAATTTCAGTTGAGTGGGGCCGATTGACAGGATCAGGTCAGACATGGCCTTTTCATCCTTGGTTACCCAATCTGCAATATCGGCTGCGTTCGTGTTACCGGCTGCTGGTTCAGGCTTGACGGTGGCGCCACTGACGTAAACCCAAGCGTCGTTTTTCACCAAAATTGCATTTGCATTTTCACGCCCCAATGCCTCAATGCGTACCACACCACTTGAACTCATTGTTTTTATTTTCAATCACGAGTTATCGTCCGAAACACCGATGACTCGAAGCACCAGTCGTGTCGCGCGTTATAGTCCGCAACACAGACGATTTTTCACTTAGTTACGCCGCGTGTTATTGTCCGAAACACTCACGAATTGGCTTCTCACTTTTCGATGAGATCACACACGAGACACGCTTTTTGTCGTTGGAATGATTTTCGCGTTCTTTCTCGTAAACATGCGTTATATGCCTGGGCCCTTAACCTGTTAGAGTTTTTAAAGCGGCAATGGAATAACGCACACTCGGATTGAAGTTTAATCCGTTTAGTCCGTTTGTTTGTAAAAACAAAAAAACGAAAGTAAAATTGCCTGAAGGGCGATGCAAAAAGGAAAATGAGCAGGCAAAATGGCGTCAGTCATATGGTTCAAAGATGGTGGGCGTACGTCGGCAAGACCCAATGTAGCCAACATCCACAAAGCAGCAATGCCATTTAGAGAAGCTAAAAAACTGCTGTAGAAAAACCATTATATAACACAGAAAACTCCAAAATCAAGTTCGTTCATACTCATATCGTTTTGGGGAATCACGTTGCTTGACCAAATGATGATCAGTCGTTCAGTAATATCCATACGCCTAGCTTTGTTGCGTGTAAATGGGATGCGTGCGTCAACCCCAACGAGCGCCCGTAGTGGTCGCTAGTTTGAATTCAGATCGTCTCAAACGGAGAGATTGAGCCGGGAAGGGCGGCATTGATGTTCGCAATCTGCTTGAAAGGGTCGATGAAACCAAAGCGTCAAACGTCGGCAGAGAATTATTCTCTCTCGCCAGCGAATTTGAAGTACCAGCGGCAACCCGCAGACATCTATTGCTTTGACAGAATTAATCCCTTTTGCGTTTAGAATATGAAAAGGACGTTCAGAACAAATAATAATAGGATGCACCCTCGTCAAGTTAACTAGTTCTGTGCAGAGTTGGAGTTTCACAACGCGAGAGCGCCGCTTATGAATGCAGATATTCGGAATATAAACTTTGTCCGGAGGTCTGTTGAATAGTCAAGTTCCGAGGCTTGTCAAACTGTTCCCTGAATAACATCAATAAGAAGTTGACTTCACTTTGGATACCAGTTAATTTCTCCAATTAATTCGATCAATTAAGTGTATTCGTCACTGATCTTTCCTTTTATATTTTACGCTCTCTTTCTTCTTCTTTCCAACGCGTTTTCTGCGGAATGGTTCATGAAGAACAAAACGTAATCGTTGATTTGTAATAAAAAGTGCTGTGATGTTTGCTGGTAATTTGAACAAACGGAAACTGAATGTTGGAATTAAAAAATTTTCTGATGTGTTTTGGCTTATATCTTCGTTTGGAAGATCGTTAGAGAAGTGTTGGCGATAGACAAAGTGATAGCAGCATCGGGACTTCGTACCAGCAGAGGGTGATAGCTGTGAAAACTAGCACAGTAGAAGCCACATTGAGACTTACTAAGCCAGATACACTTTAAGATCACGGTTGTTGAAACACTACCTCCCCCTCCCATCCCCACACGCCTTCCAGCAGTGAAGATATCTCATTCGACCTATGAGTATTATGCAATAAACGAGCGGAGAGAAAAGGGATTCAACAATCTCAGGAATAAACCAGCGCACCGCGACCTAATTGTCTCAGGCACGAAATGTCTTCTTCCATCTAAGTTCGCCGGCTTCGATTAATTTTGCATAAATGTAGCAAACTCAGATCCCCTTAGATATCGGTAGACAACACTTCCGTCAGTAATGAACCCATGAAACTTACACGGAATCGAAGGGTTGGGCAATAATCACTTTCTAGGTTTTCGGAAACAATACGGACTTCAAATCCGCCAATCGTCATAGAGTTAGCCAACTTTTAATATCTGGTGCGATGGATCACGCAACTTTCCTTAGCCGGAAGTGCATTTCTGATCTTAATGTTGCAGCAACTAATAAAATTCGTTTTTACTTTCCTTGGCTCTACAAAGTAGAAAGGAAAGTTATGTAATCGGCAGAGAAAAAAATTTTGAGTTTTCTTCAGATCTTTACGTTTCAGACCCTCCTGAGTCCGAAAAACACTATTTGGGAAAATGGTCTGTGTGTCTGTGAACGATTTTTAGAGAAAACCACCGTATCAAATCAGCTCAAACTTGATATCTCGTCCGCAGGTTCCCATGGGACGCCAAAATAGGGGTTTGAACAAAATCCACCGAAAGTTAACTATAGTTATCATAGTGATCAAAACACCAAATTTTTTTTTCTCAAAAACAGCTCTAACGATTTTGATTAAATTTTTTATATTGATAGCTCTCAATAAGGCAATTATACCGTAAAATCTCCATTTCATGAAAAAATGACGAGAGCAGCACAATAAATTATCAAAATTTTCGACCAAAAGCGTTTTTCGCGCAGTTTTTTCCTTATAAACTCCGCTGGAATTCTTGTAGAATGTCAAAAAAAACATTCGGTATTGTAGTCCAATCCAATACCTAAAGGATGAGTGTTTAAAAACGCTCATGAGATACATGGGTGTTACTCCAGAAATTTCTGAATTTCAACTACTGTCATTTCGCTTACTACCAGTTCTAAAGGTGTTTACCCAATAACTCTGCAAAAGTAATTACTATCCTTCTTCAAAAAATTTGTGTTTACAGCCTTATTATTGATCTGTGTACAAATCGCTCAATAATGGTCCTGCAATGAGTACGAGCAGCACAATAAATTCCGGAACTGTAAGCGCTGCCGCTTCCTGCTTCCGTAAAGCGTTGTTTGACGAAGTTCAAATTAACTGAGTGATAAATGAATTGATCAAGTAGAATTAGCCATGTACAAAGTGAATTGTTGTGGAGCTAAGGAAAGTTGTGTGTTGCAACGCACCAGATATTTTTATTCAGTTTCTGACACCGTTCTACAAATAAACTGGAGGAGCTTGAGGTACCCGAATGTATAAAATTGCTCTTAATTATTTCATTATAGAGTACTCAGTGCACAGGGGAGTGATAAGACTGTCAACAAGATTTTTCTAACAAGGATCGTGCTTACTGCAAACCTCTAAATAACGAATTCATAAATTCATAGATTCTTCTGGATGAATGAGACTTAATCAGCCTAATCATTGTGGGACATAGAGATCCCACGAGAGAGCTGGGTCATTCGGGTGATTCCAATCAACGTCCAATTAAACCTATGTACCAGAATAAAAGGAAAACTGTGCTGCTCCTTAGGAAAGTAAATGGATCAAAATGAAATCATCCGTACTACGTTCAGAAATGAATATTCAAACGGAAATCCAACCGGCGCACCACACAATATGGCACATCGAAATCCTCACTCGTTAAAAAATAAATACTGAGCTTGGTCGAGAAGCAGGAAGTGGTTGCCGCTTCGCTGCAATGAGCGGTTGCAGTCCTCCTGCACAACCTGCGGAATAGGCTCTCTATCATGACTGGGCACGTTTTACCATTTCAGCTGCATCCTATTTGTCGTCACAACCTGAAAGCGTCGCCTTTTGTCACGCACACATTTTCTCTCCGCTCTATCGATTAGATATGAGAGTAACCGACACGGAAATCATACGATGCGTGCAACATGCCAACAGCCTCTTGGATCTTCCATTCTTCTTTGGTACTTCCGTCATCAAAGGGAGTCCAGCAATATTTCTGAACACTCGGTGCCCCATGAATAAGGCGCCATTAGTTTGGCGGGACAGCTCATCACAAATCTGTGAGCTCTAAAACTAAAATCGCAATACCGCTTTCGTGTTGAGCACCGAACTCAGGCTGCGTGGCGCAACCCGAAACATTCCAAGGAAAATATTCAGATCTCCTTTTTATCATACTTACTTTTTGTCATATTTCTTAATTAATGCCCATAGTGCGTTTGGTTAAACCTGCACAAGTTTTTCACTAAACGCCAAATACCTATATTTTGTGCTTCATAAGTTTTTCTATCAAAATTTGTTTAATAAGGGCAGAAGAAGATCGGTCGGTCCAGAAAAATCTTCAATGTTTTCAATCGCTTCCCAACTACTTAAGAAAGCGCTAGATTAATGAACTTCCCGCTAAAAACCAATAGTTGTTGGCATTGTACCAACATAATTGGCACGTATCTAACACCTGCAGGAAGACAATTGTCAACTTTTCAGAAGTGTTACTGTCAGACTGGGAACTAACAACATCTGCACAACTTCGTACCGCCTAGCAGCATTTGGTGCTATTGAGAGGTGGCTTCACACACTGAAGGCAGCAATGGATATACAGGTGACTGAGGACAGAGTTCCTCGACTCCTCCCGCCGACCCTATTACGTCTAACGGTCTATTTGATTCGATAGCGTGAAGTGAGGCCTGCTGAGCAGACAATCCAGAACAGTCATGTTTGAATCACCATCCATTGCGACAGACATGCCTTCACTGGTGACCAAGATGCACGATTACGTCAGTCAACTCAGGCCAGTTCCATCGAGCATAAGACCAACAGGAGATTTCTTGAGTATCTGTCCAGAACTTTGGAGAAGATAGATCACCATTTCAATCATCCTTCAACTTGTGCCCTAGGAATCGTTTCCCAGACCTGCCAGCAACGTCACACATTTTTGTACAACATGATGCATTGAGGATTCCCCTCCAATCAACGTGATGGTGGATCAAACGGAAAATTTTCCCACGGTAGCATAGCGAAAGAAATCTCAAACCTGCCTTTCTCCTAAACGGCCAGCTACGAAAGCAGCATCAGGCTCTTGACATTCCAGCCATGCCTCCATCAGCCTCCAGTTACATAATAAACCGTTGTATAAACATTCGCAGCGTTTTTACTTTCCGCTACAGACTCGTTCTTTTTAATAGTTCTGTTCGACGCACAGCGTCGAAGTGGTCCGAGTCTTTGACCTCGGACTTCCCCGCGTCACTGTCTCCGTCCGCCTAATTGTCTCCAACCGTTTCAATACCTGACCCTCACCTGCGGGAATCCCTTAGCTGTGGGCCCCCTTTTCTAGGTTTTCCCCTTTCTTTATTTCTTTCTCCCAATTTCATTTTCCTATCGATGACAGAGCTCTTCCAAAATCAGTCCGCTTCCAACTACCGCCCAGTAACTTCTCACTCACTCACACGGTTGCCAGTTCAGGCGTTCCGAGTACTGCCCTTGTGTCACCCAGTTGTACTCCATCTCACCTCAGTTTTCATTCTACTCATTCCGTAAGCACGTATAATACAGTCCTCCTCACGCTCACCGAGTTTCGGTTTTATTGCAATCCTCAGCTCCCCCATTCTTGCACCCAACACGTTCTTTATCAAAATTTTCTCAAAAACAACTTCAACCTGTCCGATTTAATGGGGCAGTTATCAATTGCTATTACTCACACTACCGGCTTAATTTAGACGCCTAAACTCCAATCGTTGATCCCAGAAATCGTCAGCCTGTATTATTCCCCATGATTTTTATACCAGAAAAGTTTATTTAGTATTGTTACAAAATTGGAAAAGAGGTTACACATACATGAGTTGAACTAGGAGCAAGAACTTTGCTTTTCGTCTCCATCAAACGCCGACTGAGGGAGAATGTAATTTATAACTTGAGTAAATTTCCCCTCAATAGCTGGATGATGAAGTTCTACACGATTCTATTTCGACGCGTTTTTTTGTTTGTTCTTGTTACTCCTTAGTTACGTAATAAACTTATAATTATTAATTTCTAATTATGAAATTCAAAAGGAAATTGAGTTCAATTAAGTTGGGCCGCAGACTTTTAAGAAAGGAATAAGCGGGTAGAGCGGCAGGTTGGCCACAATACCCCTAAATATTTACGACTGCGTTCAGCCTTCGAGGGTTTCCTCCTTTCGTCTTTGTTAAGAGTTTTCCCCGCTCTAGAAGCAAAGCATCAAACTTTTAACCACGTTGAAGGGAAGGCTCTGAAATTTCAAGGGGATGCTGGAATTTTCTTGCCTTCGAGCCGATTCCCAACTTTCGCGTGGGGTCGCAGTTCCATTATCCGGGAGACGTAGGGACCAGAAAGAGAAGCGTTCGTTATTAGCCATCAATGGAGGTTTTCTCCCTTTCATTATATTTTTTTTTTTCTCTCCCAAACAAAATGACGGTTTTCAACCGATAAACAGCCTGCCGATGGCCGTGACATCAGCCTTTTTTTCTTTTTTTTTTCATCTCAACCGCAGGCGTTTTTTATATTGTGCTGCAGGGATATTACTCTTTTGACGTCTGATTAACAATTTCATTAAAGCCTGCACAACGGGATTTTCGTCAAAAGCTGAACTGCCTTTCTCACATTTACAACTTTCTTTTTGAAATATTTAACTAATCTATTCATTGAGCTGCTGTTTTAACAAAACTAAACTCAAACACACCAGCTGTCATGAAAGGAAATGCTTTGCAAAAGTTAGCAGTTCATATTTTAATAATCATTGATTTAGAACTCGTTGCCAACTGTCACACCACGGGTAATGCCAAAGACGTGTGCAGCGCTCAGCCTTCTACCCGCAGGATGAGTGTGTCAAGTATATTCATGAACCACTGTGGCTTAAATCAATCAGACGCCCCACGTCCTTACGCACCTGAACCCTATGGTTTTACTTGTGCTTGTAAAATGCGGGGAAATTATTTTTGGTGAAAGGTTTTATCTCAAACAAGTGTCAACTCTGAAGTGTATCGCTATTCCATGTGCAAATGTTTCCTGGTGATGGCCGTGCTCAAGGAAAGAAACCTTCTTTTTGTTCCGTAGAGATTTCTTGAGTCTCTGTCCAGAACTTTGGAGAAGATAGATGACCATTTAAATCATCCTTCAACTGGTGCCCTAGGGATTTTCTCACCAAGTGGTCATCTGTCTTATTTCTACGGAAATCTACTGCGCTATCTCATTCTTCAGCCTCGTTTCAATGTCTTGGCCGGTTGGTGCGCGTGACGGGGTTTCTCTTCAGAAATGTTCTGTTTTCTTTTTTTCCATTTACCGATCGCGCCATGTCCTCCTACATGCATTTTCACGCCATGCTTGATGTGAGTTTAGGCACGGCGGAAGAAGCGGCATCAACTCTCAACCTGGATGCTTTCCATGAGCCACAACTATCATTTACTGTCGGTGCTCGTACTGTGTTACATATCGTCCTTCAAGTGCCCTCTGGCACATCGATCAACTTGACTGACGTCGACCATCGTGGTTCTTTCAAACTCTTACTGTTGGTGTGCGACAGCGACTACGACTCAATGACGACTTCCTAAGACTGATGACGGAAAGTTGGTAATAAAAATGACCCTGCTTCATCAACCACTCCCCTCACCGATCGTCTTTTCTTTTTTTACCTCCTATGGTTTTAATAAATATACCTCTCAGGATTGGAGACCACCTCACAGTAGTGTACAAGGAGTTATGTACATATGGGTGAGGGAAGGGTTGCATAGGAGTGGCTTTTTATAATAGTGCATCAGCAGGAAATGTCCACGCACGAAACTTGTAAACTATTCAGTAGTTAGTGGGAAAACAGTACTTCCCATTCAACAAGACAGATATTTTGTATCAGTAAATGCTGCCACCCAAACATTGTGTACCTACGCCGCTCAACAAATATTAGCTGGATGTTGTCGTACGTCACTCCTTCGTTATTGTATTTCCACAGTGCTGTTAAGCTGTGCAACATCCCACTAGGCAAAGCTTCCAGCGCACGCAATGTGTTTGCATTAATGAAAAAACCAGGCCCTACCAAATACGATTCTGTCCAAAATTTGGACAGTGTTTTAGTTGCGGGGGAGAGCCAGTTTGAAACGTAAGATGAACGAGGAGGAAGTGTTGAGCCTAAATGTGACTCATTATCTCGAAACCCCCTTTCAAAGGCTAAGGAGAAGTAAAGGACGTGGGAGAGGGAGAGAATAAGACCAGGCACAGGGATCCAAATGGCTCGAAACGGTTCTCAGGAGCTTATTCCCAAAAGGAAATTGGAGGGAGTAATTACTGCTGGGCCCGCCCTTGCTCTTGGGAGTGACTTGAGGTGGGATTTTGACTAGAGAGTGACCCGCTATTTCCGACTGTGGCCCCTTCGCAGATCTACATAGACGTTTATTTTAAGGGATCATTATTGCAGATGTTGAGTGTATTGGGAGATGGATTTTCGTTGCAATATATTTTATAAGAAATTGTCAGATTTATATGTACTGAGACGTAGCGCCACTACCTCGACCAACTTAATCCGACTGAATGATCCCTTATTGAACTATTATAGAACCAGTCTGAAGAACAAGCTCTTCTATGGACGCGTTGAAGGTCTCAAAATAGAAACAATAGCTTCTCGTACCAGTTTTCATTGTTCGCAGGAACTCAGAGCCTTCAAGACTACTTGACTGAGAAATAAAGTCAGCTTGTCCCTTAGTTGAGCGACCGAATCATCTGCGGACTGTTCAGCGGCGAAAATAGAAAATCTGAACGAGAAAACGGCAAAAATGAAAAATCTATACGTACGGCAGCAGATGTGGGACGAGACGAGAGGTTTCTTTGAAGTCAATTCCGGAGGTGGTAATGCCATTGCCGTGCAGGGCATAACGTGCATAGGCAATAGACACCAATCAGCGATATTATCCTACTTATATTTTCTTTCCGTAGCTTCACAAAGTAGGAAGGAAAGTTACGTAATCGGTTGAAAAAAACCCTGCAAATTATTACACAACGGTTTATTATTCGGATAAATAGCTTGACCTGGCATTAATGCTCCGAGACCCATACCGTTCGATTCAGCATCGAAAAATATCAAAATGAAACCCAAAAAAAGGTCGAAAAGACCTGAATCGTAATATTAGATTAAACAGAAAACCCTGCAAATTATTACACAATGGTTTATTATTCTCATGAACAGCTTGACCTAATATTACTGCTCCGAGACCCATCCCATTCAATTCAGCATCGAATACTAGTAAACCATACGAAACATGATCTGACTACAATGGAACTACGGAAACTAAACGTCTGATGATTTTGCCCCGTCTGGTCGAGGAAATTGGAACGGGGGCGCTTCGAACCCATTGTGAGTCGAAAGGGGAGTTGAGCGGCGACCGGGAGGCGGAGTCTTTGGGAGGCGAGCGAGCGAGCGAGTTTTTTAATGAGAGGGGCGGGGAGGGAGGGAGGACAAACGACGAAACGTTGACTTCCGCTCTGTTGTTCCCGCGTTGTGACGTTCGTGACCGAAAACATAGGGTTATTATTCAGAATGAATAATAAACCAAAAACACGAAAGTATCTAGAAAAAACTGAATTTTAATATGAAAACATGCACGCTAAATATTAATATCAAAATGTAACCAAAAATTTATGGAAAAAACCAAAATGAGAATGAAACGAAAGAATCTAAAAAAATTGAATCGTATTAAAACGAAAAAAATGAAACGAACGAACTATTAAATAAATAAACCAAAAATAAACAAATAATGAAAAGTTCAATCGAAGATAACAGATATTTTGCTAACGGAAATAGTTGAGACGGAGCGAAACAGTCATTCGTGGCAAGGCTATCGGACGATAAAGAGACAAATCGTAATGCCAAAGGTTATATACGAAACACAAGCACTTCCTAGAGGAAGCAAAAAAAAAAAATTGGGCAAACCCGTTGCGAGGCGAGGGGGCGGCGTTGCCAGTTGAGCAGGCGAGCGATTTCGTTGAGATGGGCGGGAGGGAGAGAGTTCAAACGACGAAACGTTGACTTCGGCTGTAGTTCCCACGTTGTACTGCGTTTCGTTAATTTTTTTAACCGTTTTATGCCCAAAACAATCATGGGCTTCGTCCGATCGGATTGCCGAGATGGCGGGCATAACTAGATACCAAATGGGATTTTTGTGCGAAAGAACGAATTTTTTGGACCACGTTAAAGGCACAAAACGGCCCGGACGGCGGACGGACATTGCAAATTTGGAATCTCCATGTCTTGAAACGTAAAGTATCAAATTTTGAGGGGGGGTTGTAAAAAATTTTTCGTGACCGAAAACATAGGGTTATTATTCATTCTGAATAATAAACCAAGAAAAGTCGAGTTTTCCTCAGATCTTTCTTCAAATGAGATCTTTCCTGCAGCCATGAGCCACCGAAATAAGGGAAATCGGCTTGAAACTAACCGTAGTCTCAAAATCACCATAGTGATAGCAGGAATAGTGATCTATCAAACCACTCAACTTTTTTTCTCAAAAACTGCTCCAACGATTTTAATTGAATTTTTTGTTTGGACAGCGAAAAATAACACAACAGTACCATAAAATTCTCACCTGTGACGAGAAAAACACAATAAATGATCAAAACATCCGACAACGATTTTAGCCCAGTTTTTTTTTTACGTTCCTTGGCACTACGAAGTAGAAAGGAAAGTTATGTAATCGGCTGAAAAAAATTTTTTGAGTTTTCTTCAGATCTTTACGTTTCAGACCCCCCTGAGTCCGAAAAACACTATTTGGGAAAATGGTCTGTGTGTCTGTGTGTCTGTGAACGATTTTTAGAGAAAACCAAATCACCACAAACTTCATATCTCGCCCGCAAGTCACCATGGGACGCCAAAATAAGGGTATGAACAAAATCCACCGAAATTTAACTATAGTTATCATAGTGATCAAAACACCAAATATTTTTTTTCTCAAAAATGGCTCTAACGATTTTGATTAACTTTTTTATATTGGTAGCTCCCAATATGGAAATTATACCGTAAAATTCCCATTAATGGGAAAATGACGAGAGCAGCACAATAAATTACCAACATTTTCGACGTAATCGATTTTAGAGTGGTTTTTAGAGAAAACAACCGTACCAAATCAGCTGAAACATGATGTCTAGCCTACAGGTTACCATGGGACGCGATAATAAGGGTATGGGCAAAATCCAGCGAAAGTTAACTATAGTTATCATAGTGATCAAAACACCACTTTTTTTTTTTTTCTCAAAAACAGCTCTAACGATTTTGATTAAATGTTTTATATTGATACTTCTCAATAAGGCAATTATACCGTAAAATTCCCATTTCATGAAAAAATAACGAGAGCAGCACAATAAATTATCAAAATTTTCCACGAAAAACGTTTTTAGCGCGGTTTTTTCCTTATAAACTCCGCTGGAATTTTTGTAGAATGTTAAAAAAAATTGGTATTGTAGTCCAATCCACTACCTAAAGGGTGAGTGTTTAAAAACGCTCATGAAATACATGGGGGTCACTCCAGAAATTCCTGAATTTCATCTACTCCCGTTTCGCTTATTACCAGTTCTAAAAGTATTTACCCAATAACTCTGCAAAAGTAATTACTATCGTTCTTCAAAAAATTTGTGTTTACAGCCTCATTGAATATCTGTGTACCAATTGCTCAATAATGGTCCTGAAATGAGTACGAGCAGCACAATGAAATCTGGAACTGTAAGCGCTACCGCTTCCTGCTGCCGTAAAGCGTTGTTTGACGAAGTTCAAATTAACTGAGTGATAAATTAATTATTAAAGTTTACGTATCTGTTAGGTGAGTCCGTCTCCACAAACAATACAAATAACGAAAACTGAACATATTAGAAAACATGGAAATTTACAAACAAAAAAACCTCAATGGACAGATCATAAATGAACAAATCAACACAAAATGCGACACCATATTCACACCACTCAAAACATTACACAAACGAAAACAACCAACTGACGGATTTACAGACCACCCCACACAAAAAAGACGGAAATCCCACAATTGACAGATCATTCAAGACGTTCCATTCACCTTAGGGGTTTTCCCCGAGGTACATGACCTCCTCTCCCCGACCCTTCCCCGACCCTCCATCATCCTGTTTTACCTTCCTTTCATATATAAAGACCACGACCAACTGACTGACTCCAGTACTGACTTATCGGCCAGACGATGATGTCTTTACATCGAAAGCGCTTGCCACCAGCAACACACCAGCCAGAGGAGACGGACTCACCTAACAGATACGTAAACTTTAATAATTTGCCTTCTGGTGGACATAACCCTATTGCTTTAATACCTGATAAATTAATTGATTAAATAGAATTAGCGATGTACAAAGTGAATTGTTGTAGAGCTAAGGAAAGTTGTGTGTTGCAATGCACCAGATATTTTTCGTTATAAATCCCGCTCATTCCCGAAAAAACCAGCGTAGTAATGCAATAAACTGTCGATAATAACGCTCATAAAAAAAAATAATAAAATAAAAAGTTTGGTGCGTAGCGCCAGATATTTTTCCAGGTTACAAGCTGTCCACTGGTTTGAGGCTCTAAAAACGCCTCCTTCACAATGTATTTTTTTGTCAATAGACGCAACAGAAGATGGTGACATTTGCTTCAGTAGCAGGTGGGTTCTAAAGAGTGAGTTAGCATTGGGACACAAGATGGCTGGAATAATTTGAAGTTGTTCCCTTCACTCCTATCTAAACCTAACACCCCTCATAGTGTTTTGGTGCAACGGTTGGAGGTTAATAATACTAAGTTTTCCAGTACTAGGTTGATGCAGAATATTTAGCAAACACTGTAATGGGAGTATGCAAATGTGCAGCTCCTGCGCGTGCAGCTTACTGCTTCGCTTGCCTCTCGGGCTTTCTTTTTAAGAGGAACGTCAGAATATTTTTCCCTTTCCCTACTTCGATAACTGTAACACGCTCAGGTTTTAACCCCTTCACGTGGCCAGGGGACTTTTTTTACAGTACGTTAAAACATGGAAACGTGATATTTCAAGAAAATGCATCTGCAAGGCACCACAATGAGTTTTTGGATTATTTAAATCGGATGAATTTTTCATTATTCCGCGTTCATTCATAGACGCCATTCGGTTCGTTCGACTTGTTCGAAAGCTATTCTTGGCCTTTTTCATGAGAATTGTATTTTACCGAATCCACAATCTCATTTTCATGACAGAACTGGTTATCTCATTTTCTCCTGAGTGAACCCTCTTTGTACTCCACTTTACAATAGAAACCCCCGCCGACCACCTCTTCGCTTCTCTTGTTCTTTATTTCCCGATAACGTTGAGCTAGCGTTGGGGATTGCAGGAGAGTAATGGAAATAATTCTTGTGATGATCCCCTCAGGAAATGCGGCATCAACGTCTTCAGCAAATATTGGCACTCCGGCGATGTTTACTCTTAAGTGTCTCTTTGCCTCAGCAGATTGCCATATATTTTGAAAATATTCTCATCTTAGCGCGAAACAGCGGGTGTGGGATATACGAAAAAAGCTGAATTCTAGAGATCTTGTGGGGATTTTTATACACACTCAACTACTACTTGTGACCCAGCTTATCTTTTGCGTGAGCGAAGCTGACTCTCAGGAATAGAGTACTGAAAAGTAAAGAGAATAATGACTGAATATTTTGATACTAACTAAATTTAGGTGGGGGTGAACCCACGAAAATTAAAACCTAAAGATATATACATCAAAAATAATTGTATAACCTGGCTTGAGGAGACGAAAGAGAACAAAGTGTCGAATTGCTACATACACTTGTTTATTACAACAACAAAAAACTTCTCAGGGCATCACAGAAAAAAATATATGTTCCGGTACGGGACTTATAGATAAGCATACCTACCTAATTATAATTTCTAAATGGGTATACCAGTCTGAACGGTACCTACTTCGTATCTATCGGAGGCTTGATCACTTAGATCCTGTACTTATAAAATTGTACTTACCATTTCCGATGGCCGTGGAATTAATGCAAATATGAATTTATGATATAATTTCTCGAGACTTATCAGGGAGCGGAAATAAGGGAATCCGAGACGGGAGCGGCCGACGTTCCTTATGTTTTTTCAGATTTTCTTGCGGTGGGTTCCTGAAACTGATCAAAACTTTTGGATGGAAACGGATTGTGATTTTCGAGAGTCGATGACAGTCGAATACGGCAAATTTTTCTGAAAGCATACCGGTACGTTATACGTGGGATGATGAAGATTGCTGCCGGCGACGATTCCTTCAAGTTGATCCTCGGCGATTCTCCTTTAGTGGGGACGGGAAACAGGTGATAGAAGAACTTCGTCGTCCTCCGACGAGAGTAGACGGGAGGGAAACTAAAGAAAATAACTTGGCTTTTCGTACAAAAAAAAAGGTTTGACGGTAGGTAGGTGCGGGAGGCATCAACGAGACGAGAATAATGGAGGACTTCGACGTACGGCAAAATTGGGCTGAGAAAAGTAGTCCCTATTCAACAGGTCCACGTGGTTTTTTTTCTTTTCTGCTGTTAATAATCATTAATCCTCTATCTGGATAAGTAAACAATCCAAATGTTATTATAAAGAAATTCCCAATTTAATCTGGAGGATTAAACCTTCCGGAGAAAACCAGACATACGAAAAGAATTTCCAGATTCAGTAGGCTGTGGACCAACTCAAACACTCGATACCGCTTTCATTTAAGTGTGGCGACAAATTCAAATTTTATTCATGGCACAATATGGGTGTAGTTGAGGATGATGTGTGCTCTATCCCTGTTGTCCAGTGCTAACTATAACAGAAGAGCTCCGTTTGAACCAGACTGAAGAAGTAGAGAATGTAAAAGTGGAGGGTTTAGTTCAAATGAATGTGAATTCGATTGCACACTACATGTACAGGCTGTAGTACCTCGATCTGTACTATTATATTCGATGAAGAATGTATGTGGAGTGGATCAGAGAGAGAGAGAGAAAGAGAGAGAGAGAGAGAGAGAGAAGTTGACTGGAGTGGGCCGGAATATGGAATAAATATCCTTGCTCGGAACGCGGCTTTATCTGTTCTTTTTCACTGCTCTTAATTCTGACGTAGTTTCTGGTTAGAGAGGAGGTGGGCATCTTGATCGTCAGAAACGTATTTTCTGCTTCCTTCGATCAAGGGACCCTGGAAGAAACTTTGTCGTTAGTTCAACTGGAGTGTCAGGGTGCTAACCTGAACGCATCACATAGCACGTCGATTCAATGAACTAAAGCGATTGCGTGATAGGTCTATTTCTAGTTGGGGTAACTAGTGGAATGTTTCTGTTTCAGCTTTCGGCTTGTAACTAGTTGATGTTCCTGAAAGGTAATTTACTCGTTGTGCATGTATTACTATTGGGTGCACGAGAGGGCGAGAGTTGAAGATCGAAATAAAAGATGAATTGAGTAGAGTTTGTGTACAATAGGGCGACAGAAGGGGATGACTCGGAATATACGTGAACTGGCGCGGGAATCTGTATCAGAAGAAGAGAGAAAACTGTATGGACCGAGAGTAGATGGAGGAATATGTGTCTGTGTGAACACAAGGAGACGAGTGGCTTTCACGAGAATTCCTAAGTGAATGAATTTGGGGGGAGCTGTCTGTTGGGGAGAGGAATCTGAAATTGAGGAGAGGGAAAATAAACATGGAAAAAGCCTCTTCCGGGAAATCCGAGGCCATTAGAAATAACCGCATTCCCGCAGGTAACAAGGGGGCTCGGGGAAACAATGACGTTGGGGTAGGTGTGGGCATTCCGAGGTTAAAAAACCCAGACTGATTTGGCTTGCATCAAACAATTTCTTTCATCAACCCTTGATGTATGAAAAGTGTGTTCAACTGTCAAAAACGCCGTTTTTGTTCTCCAGTTATCAGGGTTTTGACGCCTCTGAAAACGAAAATCATATTTTTGACGAGAGTTTTTTCTGTATACAACTCTTAGGGCGAAGGAAGGGCGAACTGATAGAGCTCGTGTCCCTTATTTTATTTACCCCAACAAAGCATAAGCAGCTGGAAGGAATCTTCTGTTGAAGAGAGACTCTTCTGATCATCGACAATGAATGCAACTCATTGACGTTCGAAAACTGTCATAATACTTGATCAATAAAGCTATTGCCCCCCTCCCCTTTCATTGCAACATTTGAACTTCAGTGATTGATTGCAGAGTTCACTCTTGCATTATGTAAGCTTGGATCACCACCAACTGTCAATAGACGCCCAGCCACCTGGAGTGCTCAACAATGACAATGATTAGGTTTCCTCGGACCCTAGTGTTTTTTTTTCCAAGCCGGCAAGACCAATAGAAAGACTTTTTTCTTTAACGTGCAAGGACTCTATGGGCGCAGCACCTTCCGAATCGAATGAACAGTTCCACGTTAAACGATAAGGCAAAATATTAGTGAGAAAAGCTGGACGCTCTCAGCGGCATTAACCCTCCCCCCTCCCCTCCTTCCCTAAAGCTGCACAATGGTCTGTATATATATATATATATATAGCGCTCATCACATAGTTGTGAAGAGAATTGAATAAAAGGCCACAACCGAGTACAGTAATTAAGTCGCATTATTAATTGTATTCGTATAATTGTTAACCATTTATTCTCATAAACCGTTCTAAAGTGAACCTGTCCACGGACACACCGAGCATCAGTTAATTCAAAGATCAAACACTTGAATTCGGTTATTTGAGTTGACAGGCCTCGGTTGAGCCGCATATTGGTGACATCTATACGCTGTCTTCCTTAAACCCTTCCACAAACTAGATGAGAATTCTCTCCTTTTCCACTACACAGGTCCCTCGTAACGGTTGACGTTCCTCGATTTCTTTCATCCTTCCACCCGCATTCCGTTTCGACAGTGACAGCTTTACTTCTGGCAATTTCCCCGTTGGCGAGCCCTTCGTATCCTAAAGAGCAACAACAGTTCTTTTTCTAGTTCCTTTTACAATTCTCTCGCATGCCAACATTTTCTCTGACTTCATCCGCACCAATTGCTTAAATTGAGAAGAAGTGCCTTTGTGTACTTTGTTTCCTCTGGGATCGGTAGCTCACATTTTTAAGGTTGGCTGGTTACGTGGAAATAACACGACTACAATTACGAGTTTTTGTTGCTTCACTGTAAACTTTGAGCATACTGAAACTCCAGCGAGGTTTCGCCAAGAAGCCATTAATATAAGCCGAGTAACCGTCTTCCATTCGAATATGTTTTTACCTTTCTTCATTCCATTAGTTTGAATGTTAGGGGAAATTGTATAAACGGTTGAAAAAAGTCAGATTTTCTTCAGAGCTGTACTTTACAAAGGCTTCTCAGCCCCAAAAACACCATTTGGGAAAAGGACCTGTGAACGCGATTGAGAAATAAAAACGGCAGAAACCAAATTGCATCAAATTAGACATTTAATGTAAAGATCACCATCGGCCGTCAAAATAAAGGCATGAGCAAAATCAGATTAAAACAAATTATCGCAATCATACTGATCAAAACATCAAACTTTTGTCACAAAAACGGCTCCAGCTATTTTAATTAAATTTATTGGATCAACAGTTTGAAATAACAGTAAGTTGGTACCATAAAATGCCAATCCGTGGAAAAATGACGCGAAATACGATAAAGTATCAAAATTTCCTAAGATAATCAATTTTAGCGCAGCTTTTCTACATAAATCCCGTTCATATGATATTAGCTTATGAGGAAAGCTATGGTGGTAGTCCAATAAACAACCAAACGAATTTAATAACGCTCATAAAATAATTAGGGTCAACCTAAGAAATCCCTGAATTCAAACCACTGACACTCAATAACAGTCGTGGCAAGTGCAGGAGCATATCAATAAATATTAAAACCTTAAGCGCCGCCAGTTTCCACGTAAAACATGAAGTAATGATTTACCAAGTTCAAATGAACTGAATGAAAAATAGGTCAGATTTGTAACTAAACCCATAAAAACTGCTGAATGTACGTCGAGCTGTAAAAATTGTGCAATGCGTCACCCGAGATTATTTTTATTTTGTACTCTCTATTAAATTGTCGACGTTTATTGAATAATTGTTGCGTCAGTAATTTATGAGACTGTCAAGATGATTTGTTTGAAAACGTTAATATTTATAGTCCTTGAACAAAAAGAAAAAAAGTTAGTCAAAGAAACGAATATAGTTTGATTGCCAGAAAACCGATGGGGCGTCCCTGATTACTTTATAACCGTCATTAATTTAACAAAGTAACGTATTGTCCCTACATAATTTTGTTTAGCTTATACAGTCAAGTACTCTGGTCAGTCTGGGCGTATCAACTGCAACCAATAGGCAAATTGCGTGTTTAAACATCAAAGCTGATACGCATAAATGATGCTCCATCGGACTTTCAAAACGATGTGCTTGAATCCGCATGAGCTTACGAGGAAACTGACACGGAAAAAAGTTACATATCATGCGACTTCGTTTACTCACGTAGTGAAAGGAGCCGGATTAATATTATTAATTATTCAACGCGTTACAATTAAAAGCTTAATATCAAAAAGGTTCCTAGTACAAAAAATTCACCAACAGCGAATTGCCATGAACCATCCCGAACCCTAGGGCGAAACACACACAATTCACAAATCATTCTGAACGTGCACAGATTTAAAATTATGATGAATGTATTTTAAAAATGGAAACGATTGCTATACGAAATTTTCAAAAGGTTTCAAGCTATTGGTGTGGCGGTGGTGCCATTTGAGTTGTGATTAGTTAAAAACCCACATATGTACACAAAAACGTTAACACTTGACACTTTTCACGATTATAACAGCTTCATTTTTACTTTCCCTGGCTCTCCGAAGTAAAAAAGAAAGTTATGTAATCGGCGGAGAAACATTTTGTTGAGTTCTCTTCAGATCTTTATGTTTCAAGGATTTCTAAGTCCAAAAAACAAGTACCTGTGTGTGTGATTGAGACAAAATAGCTGAACCAAAACGACACAGCTTACCATGGAACGCCAAAATGTGGTTCTTACTCGCCCCGCGGCTGTTATTGAGTAACCACCGCACAGGTTATTCATGAGACTGTCGATACACAGTCGCGTGTTCACTGTTAACGAAGTTATCGGGTAACTGTGAGCAATGGTGGTGGTTTGGATTCCGGAATTCATGAGGTTGGTCTCAATCGAGCTTTGAGCGTGATTGAACCGTCATCTTATCGGTGGCTCGAAATTGTTGATACTTGATTGTGTTGCTTTCATCGTTATATCGTAAAACGCCCATCCGTGGAAAACTGACGGGGGAAGCACAATAAATTACCAAACATTACGACGAAAATGTTTCCTCCTTATAAACTCCGCTCAAATGGTACTGAAATCTTGAAAAACATTCAGGCGGTAGTCAAATCAAGTACCTATACGATGATCATTTAATAACGCTCAACAATGGTCCGGGAATGAATACGAGCAGCACCTTACCACTGTCTGCGATCTTGAAAAAGGTGTTTTACCAAGTTCAAATGAACTGAGTTAAACATAAATCGAGTTATTAGAAAAAACCATGATCAAAAGTGAATTGACGTAGATCTAAAGCTGTGTAATATTTTGTACGAAAAGTCGCTAGTGCTGAAAATTATTTTTAAACAGCGTTATTTGAAATTGCTATTCGCTAAAATAATACGGCAGACCATTTTTCTGCTGAACCCTGAGAGCAATTGGAAATCCGGTCTATGAAATTATTCAAAAAATAACACAAGTTACAAAGAACACAAGAAATTATACCTTCCGAAAAATGACGAATGTTGTGCTCGTTTTATCGACACTCGGATTTTTCATTTTAACGTTTCCCGCCCCATGCACAGATTTCGCAGCTTCCAAGTTTCTAAAAATATTTCTAGGGGAATTTTCGGGCGATTTCGAGACGTTACTTTTAGATTTTAAACCACTCAGATTCGCTATTTTTATTTTACGAACGAACTCTCACGCGGAACGCTTTAATCTGCGGCACGTTATTCTCAGATTTCACCTATCATACTTTTAAAAATTGAACTTTAATTTCAAATTGCCTTTTGGCTTACTTCGATTTTATCATTTTTGTCATTTTTGTTTCAGAACGCGAAAGCCAGCTATGATTTCAGCAGTAACGATAAATACCCCTATCCGAGATATACCGACGATTGGTTCAACAGGTAAGCTTCGTGAATGAGCACTGCGCTGATTATATCGCTTTTAAACTATCATAAAAAGCCTCACATAAAAACAACGAAACGACCTAAGTAATAATTGTGTAATGCCCGTTTTACTCAATACGACCTCTCCCCCTTTCACCTAGATACTTTTTTCAAGGTTTTCCACAGTAAATGCGAGTCTGACTTTGATTAGCCTGACCAATTGAGGCAACCATTAACCAATTTTAGTTCCCCGCAACAATATCTGTAGCGCAATTTCTGGCCATAACCAGTTTTGATCAACTTGAAGGGTTGGGCGCACGAGAGGGGGAGTTTAAGAACGAAATAAAAAGAAGCTGAAAAAGGAATGTAAAGCATCGATAACAGGGCAGAGCTGTGTGTGTTGGAGAAGGAGGTAAATCGAGGGAGAGAAGGGCATTTTGGAAAGTTCAAATGGGAAAATATGTTGTCGTTGGAAGTTAATCCCTTTGTTCGGAGGAGAAGCCGACTGAACATGCAGTTCTCGAACTTCCCCGCGGCATAGCATGAAAAAGGCCGAACGCACCTGCGAAAGGCCTAAGCCTTTCAGTTTATTCGGTTACTCAATTGGCAAGTGGTAGTTAAGCTAGGACATAAGGCTAGCGCAGGAGGAGCAGGCTAGAACAGGAAGATGTGGCAAAGCTGAGTGGTTGCAAGGGCTACACAATAGAGTGGTGAAACAAGGGTAAGTGTTCGGAGGCCAATGATGAGTTGAGTACGACAACGGAGTACTCGAGCTCAGGCACAAAGGTGAGAGTGAATGAGTGTGCACAAAAAGAATGAAAGGACAGTGAGACAGCACAGGCATAAAGTGATAAGGATTAACGTGTGCTCACGCTGGGGTGGTGCAGTAGGACAAGTTCATGGGGTAAGAAGTGTAGTCAGGAGAAGACATAGTAAGCGAGGGTTATCTGTTCATTCTTCTGCGGGCTATTCGGTGGAATCCCCCCTTAATGAATTCCACATTTTTCCAACTCTCTACAACTTCGAAATGCCAGCTTCGTAAACTGCGAGATGAACTACAGGAAAAATTAACGGGTTGGAGTTTTCCGTGGTATCAACATGGTGGAATAAAACGCATTTTCATTCAGATTTGTATAAGAAAGTGGTGAAAATATTCCGACTTGCCATGTTTGAAAAATGTCTAAAATCAGATCATGGTGATCTGGGCTGATAACGACCAACCGCCAAGTAATAAGGAGGATGGGGGGGATCGTTTTCCGTGATCACGTTGCGACTTTAGACGGTTCTACTGCAAGCGCGATTCCTGAAGTAATGATTCCATAAGACGGGCTAGCCGTACTAGTTTAACCACAGTGTAAAGAGTTCGCCAGTGTTGCTGAAAGGCATCCTTTATCATAATGAGAGCTCTCACGAAAACCAGCCCACCACACAGCGGGCTAACAGCAGTCCACCTAGATCACCACCAATTCGCGTCGCCACAGTGCACGTAGCCACGCAGCAAACGACTCATTCAACATTATTTTGTTACCGGCTACCATTGGTATGTACTTAAAAGGCCATCAGTTGTGACAAAACACTCCTATATTGAACACCAGTTGTATATCTCATTCAAACATGAATCCAACGTGCGTGGCCAACTGGTGTGTCAATTCAGAAACGATAGCTATTCTCTTCACCGCTCTCCCTGTCCATCACTCACTACTCCTATTTACTTGGGGGAGCTGGAAAACAACGCGTTTCCTACCACTTGAGCGAATTGTTATGCGTACCTATTCGGCGCTTAACCGTCAATTTTGTCTGGTTTTTGTTGAGTGAAGAGACTCCTGAAACCAAATTAAAAAATAGCCTCCTTTTCCACTCTCCATTTTTCGATGAAATTTGGTTACTCCTCACGAGCAGTAGCCTGTCACAGTCACACATGCCATAAAGGGAAAACAACACTCGCTTCCCGTGAATTAACAAAGCGACCTATCGACCAACGAAACGGGTTCGTTATGTGATGCGTATTCCGCAGACCAGCATTATTGCTTCATATGAGAATTGCGTAACATAGTTGCGAGAATGAGGAGCGTTTAGCTAAGTTCAACATACCACCAACAACGGCAGCGAACAATATCGTGTGCAATTACGTTATGTATTTTAATGAACTAAAAAAAAAGCGCTCCCCCGATTGTACGCCAGAGGGGTTTCCTTTTTTACCCTAGTCGGCTCCAATTCTCGTGAGAGCTTCATGATGGGTAAAAGTACAAGAACCAAGGCACAAGGGCAAATCCCATTTGTACGGGACGAAACGTTGTAGTTTCATTCTTTCCAGCGGAGAGAGTTCTCCCAGGGGTTATAAACCGAATTTTTCCTTCTTCGACCACAGAAAGTGATGGCATACCATTTCGACTCAAGTGACTTTTATTTTAAGCGTTTTAGTCTCTAAATCGTGTGGAGCAAGGTATATCCGCTTACACGCGGTGGCCGCGTCATGACGCGATCTGCAAGCAGGCTGCTGGTTGTGATCCGAGACCTGAGAAGTAGAGGGAGAGCAGCAGCATTACCGAGTTTTCTCTTGAGAAGAACTGAACCTTGACATCTTCGCCGTTGGTCATAACTAGGCAGGGCGGATCTTCGTATGGCAGTGTGGGAAGCTCGTGGAATGGAGGCTAATATTATCGTTGGTTGCAGCATTGAACGTTCCCTGAGGCAGCGTGTGGTACAAGCAGAGTGCAGAGGCGATACGTCGTCTGGGTATGTTGCTTTGGCAGCTAGCCCTCACAATCTAGTGAGACATCCTCCTGGCCGTCCTGATAGGCTCTCCAAATGCTCACAGTTGCCCCCCTCCCCTAGACCTGGTCCCCGACCTGACAGTGCTCCAGTTCTGCATTAGGCGATACTGTGAAGAGGAGTACCGCGGGGCATTCCCGGCCCTGCTCCCCTTGCTTCTATGAGAGTAGTCCATTGAAAGGAGACTCGATGTCGCTCAGAAAGCGCTCGTGAACAGGTGACAGACATGTTGGACCTTCCATGGCGCAGCATACTCCCCTCGGTTGAGGGGAGGCTGTGGATGGGCTAGTGGCGGCTGTTCTTTGCGGGAGTGCAGTTACTCTCAGGTCAAGGGGCCTTCAGCGAACAGCTGCACTTCTTCAGGCGCTGCCCTTTCAGTGACTGCCCCTGTTCAGGGGCCGTGTAGAGCGACGCATGTAAAGAGCACACCTTTATAGTGATCCCAAAGAGCGGGCTTGGCTTCCTGCTGCGGGAAGAGTCTCACAGCTTCTCTCCAGCAAGCCTGAGGTCCTCCGGTTCCATATAACTGCTCAAGCGTGGGCAAACTGGCAGAAGGGCCAGGAGTCGTGGCGCCCCCCTGATATATAGGAGCATAGAAGTGCGCGCCCCTCGCAGGCAAATGCGCTGGCTGGCTCTTTTCCCCATTGGGTCAGCGTCTATGTGATCATAGTGATCAAAACAACAAATTTTTTTTTCTCAAAAATGGCTCTAACGATTTTGATTAAATTTTTTATATTGGTAGCTCCCAATATGGCAATTATACCATGAAGTTCACATTCGTGGAAAAATGACGAGAGCAGCACAATAAATTATCAAACTTTTCGACGAAAAGCGTTTTTAGCGCGGGTTTTCCTTATAGACTCCGCTGGAATTTTTGTGGGATGTTAAAAAAAATTGGTATTGTAGTCCAATCCAATGCCTAAAGGGTGAGTGTTTAAAAATGCTCATGAGATACATGGGGCTCACTCCAGAAATTCCTGAATTTCAATTACTGCCGTATATTACTCAACCGCCTACGCAGCAGAACTAACCAGCTAAAACAATTACTTAATAATAGATATACATCTCTCCAAAATACAATCCTTATATATAAAACTCTTATCCGCCCTATCTGGACATATGCCCTAGAAATCAGGGGCACTTGTTCCCGATCACAGTTCCGTCACATAGAACAGCAGCAAAACAACATCTTGCAAAAAAGGATAGTTCACGCTCCACCTTTGGTACGCAACGAGACCCTTTACAATGATCTGCACATTGACCCACCGTATATATTTCTGCGTAAACACCTCACCACCTTTGTCTCCCGCAACCTCGACCATCACAATCCTCTAGTCAACGAAGGGTTCCAATCCTCATCACGGCGTAGACTCACTCGCCCGAGGCACATCACCGACCGGCTGATCCCATGAACAGTCAACCGCGTTTTGTGTTGAACCCACATTTCTGTCTCATCCCCAGTGAAAGTTTTTAGTGTCTTAATTAAGTTCAGTTACTTACAGATTACGCAATACAATGCCCAATATGTGTCCAGCCACCATGTTTGGCTGTACACCTAAAGCGTTAGTTTAAAGCGAACATTATATCTCATAGAGGAATATTACAAATGTAATAGTCTCTTAATAAATGGAAAAAAAAAATTACTGCCGTTTCGCTTACTACCAGTTCTGAACGTTTTTACCCAATAACCCTGCAAAAGTAATTACTATCCTTCTTCGAAAAATTTGTGTTAACAGCCTCATTAAATATCTGTGTACCAATTGCTCAATAATGGACCTGAAATGAGTACGAGCAGCAGAATAAAATCTGGAACTCTAAGCGCTACCGCTTCCTGCTGCTGTGAAGTGTTGTTTGTCCAAGTTCCAATTAACTGAGTGATAAATGAATTGATTAAATAGAATTAGCCATGTACAAAGTGAATTGTTGTAGAGCTAAGGAAAGTTGTGTCTTGCAACGCACCAGATATTTTTAGTTACGGGATTTTGCTCATAATGGTCGGATGCTGCCCAGTGCCATCATGAGCCTCGTGGTAAATTTACTAACGTCTCTCGACTAATCAAATCAAGAAGATAAGCATCACTTATTCCGATTCAACACTCGAACAAATCATAATAGTCATTCCAGAAAAAGAAGCATTGTACTTAACGGGTGGAGTGAGTAACACTTCGTTGTTTGTAATCATAATTGTAAGTAATTTAAGAATACGATGATCAGTTTTCTGGTGATGCCACCGCAATCTTCCTAACAGTGTACAGCTAGCGGCAATGATCAGTTATAATACATTACAAGATACAGCAAAGGTCGAATGGTAAACAAACACCATCTGACCCACCCATGTGTTGACCAATTCATTCATCAGTCGAATCAGAACATTTACCAGAAAATGCTACGAGTTGATTTCTGATGCCTCTAAAAAACACGTGACCCTTGAGACAACCCCAAGTTGATCAGAAAACAATGAATTTGAGCCACTGACTTCCATAATTACATAATTTGCCCAGAAAATTATCAATTTTTCGTGGAGCCACCGGAAGCTGAAGGTTTTCTACAAACAAGATTGAGAAGACTGTCGTACTTATGATTAAAACCGAGTTTTTCGAACTCAGCAGTATAATTTGATTGTTTTACTGAGAACTCATTCAAATTTAAATCGTTTCCGTGACAGTCGTGTGTTTGCGTTTGACAAACATATGGCTGCCGTTGACGAAAAGAGTTGCCTCGGGAAATGTTGACGTACAACGTGAATAACAAATGTATAATCTTCTCCACTAAAAAAAAAGAAAGAACGAAATTCAGTAGCGGATTCGTTCTAGAGTGGTGTGCCAGTCAATTATTTCCTGACATCCGAAGTTCATAACCGCGTCAAAATATTCAGTGTTTTTCCCCCGTTCTTTCTTCATACTCAGCGAATGGTTTTCGGTAGCCGTAGTTATGCAAACGTTACTCTGTGTCAGGAAACCTCATCCTCATCCAGATTGTAAAAGATCTCATGAGAAACTTTTAAATCCAAGAATGGAACGTATAGTGAGTCTTCTGAATACCTTTCGCGTTTGTATTTCCCCCGACTAGTTCTGAATACGTCAACAAACCCGAGCTCTGATCCTTGATCTCTCTGGAGTGCTCTTCTTTTTTAACAAGCAACGCTTTTGTGCTTTCCATCTTTTGTTCAAACGCCTCTACAAACGGCGGGTGCTTCGTTTCTGTATTCAATTCCCCATTCACTTGGCTCGGGTTCATCGCCAGCTTCGCGAGGGAAAACTACGCGTTCAGACGTTAATTCTCCCTCTTGATGAATCCGTAATTACGAGTACGACGCTTCAAATAGTTTTTTTACGCTCCCTACATTGAACTAATGACGGACGTTTCGCGTTGTCAGATTTACGAGGGAGCAACTGAATCAATTGAGCTCGTTCTTTTTTATTTATATTTCTCTCCATGACCACCTCATAGAAAATACCGTGCGGAGATACAGAGATTTTTCGACTGTTTAGAAAAACGGTTACAATGAGATACATTAAACTAACAGAATGTCTTCAAACATTTAACACCGACGTATTTTTTTGCTGTGAACCGGGAGAGCAACCAAAATGTGCCAAAAACGTGTTTTTCTACATATTTTTAGCCACTTAGAACCACGTTCGGTTTCCGGCAACTGTTTTCGTAACCATTCGTTGAACGAAGACTTGCTGTAAACTAAAAAATATTTTTTCCAATTTTGGTTTATTATTCATTCTGAATAATAACCCTATGTTGTCACGAAAAATGTTTTACAACGCCCCCTCAAAATTTGATACTTTACGTTTCAAGACTTGGAGATTCCGAATTTGCAATGTCCGTCCGCTGTCCCCCGTCCCCCGTCCCATACCCGCCGTCCGGGCCGTTTTGTGCCTTTAACGTGGTCTAAAAAATTCGTTCTTTCGCACAAAAATCCGATTTGGTATCTAGTTGTGCCCGCCATCTCGGCAATTCAATCGGACGAAGCCCGTGGTTGTAATGGGCAAAAAATGGTTAAAAAAATGAACGAAACGCAGTACAACCCGGGAACTACAGCGGAAGTTAACGTTTCATAGTTACTCCCTCCCTCCCACCCCTCTCAATAAAAAACCACCCGCCTCGTCCTCGCCTTGCAACGCAACGCTCGCCCGCCCGCTCTACTCGTTGGAAGCCCCCCGACTCTTTTTTTTTTGCTTCCTCTAGGAAGTGCTTGTGTTTTGTATATAACCTTTGGCATTACGATTTGTCCCTTTATCGTCCGATTGCCTTGTTCTCGTCTTCACCTCCACGAATGACTGTTTCGCTATTTCCGTTAGCAAAATATCTGTTATCTTCGATTGAACTTTTCATTATTCGTTTATTTTTGGTTTATTTATTTAATAGTAGTATGATTTTAGTACGATTCAATTTTTTTAGATTCTTTCGTTTCATTCTCATTTTGGTTTTTTTCATAGATTTTTGGTTACATTTTGATATTAGTATTTAGCGTGCATGTTTTCATATTAAAATTCAGTTTTTTCTAGATACTTTCATTTTTTTTTTTTTTTTTAATATTACGATTCAGTTCTTTTCGACCTTTTTTTGGGTTTCATTTTGATATTTTTCGATGCTGAATCGAACGGGATGGGTCTCGGAGCATTAATGCTAGGTCAAGCTGTTTATCCGAATAATAAACCGTTGTGTAATAATTTGCAGGGTTTTTTCAAAGTCGGCTGTCACGATTTTGACGATACTTATGAGATATTTTGAGGTTAACAATACCTACGTTTTTTTATCCTTAAACGCCTTCATGGACATGTGTTAAGCGAGCATTACGCCCGTGTAATCATGGAAATTACAGTTAGAGAACTTTTGTGATACTTAGCAGCAGATATTTACTTACCATTGCTGGTCGTTCAATTCAAGCCGTGAAACTCGAACATTTCTATTTTAGAGCCTTCGAGTACAAAAAATCTCCGTTGATTGAGACCACAATTCAGAGACTCAATAAATGAGATCACGCACACGTAATGATATTCAATTAAATTCCGCGTTCAAGCAAGTGTATGAAACGACGCAATACTATTTGAGTCGAATCCATTAGAAATTGGACGTAGTGCAATGTGCTACAAACAGCAAATACTTTTTTTTCAAAATATGTTTGTCACATAGCGAGGTACGAGAGGAGTTCAAAGCATGACCCAGCGGGAAAGCAATGAACTTAGTTTGAGGTGTGTTGGGTGTAGGAAAGGAAGGAAGATAGTTGGAGTGGATAAGAGAAGAGGCCAGTACATGTTCCTGCTTCGGTGGGAAAAGACGGGATTGTTAAACTTCTAGATCAGACAGACACAAGAAAGATCGCTATTCCCGGTTGCAGGGATGGTCCTTTCAGTGTTCCCCAATTACCCGTGGTTCTTGAACCTTGGTGCCTAGGCCTCACATGTGGCCCATCGCACTCCTCCAGTATCTCAGTTACCCTGACGGTGAGTTGTCGGCCCATTTCCACGTTCAGTATAATCCGGCATCCCTCTCTTTTCCTCTTAGACCGCAAGAAAACTCCGGCAGCTTCCTGAGGAATGCCTGGTATCTCCTGCAAGAGTTTTTTTTTGATGTTTACCCTTGAATGACTTGTACCAACGAGCGGAAATAGTTCCCTATCCAGTCTCTGGCGCTAGGCCAGGACATGTTAAGGAGTCTCCTCATTTGTACCACACCACCTACACCAAGGGGTGTCGTTATACTTATAGCATACGTGCGTTTGTTCATTTCGCAGTGTCTCATGGTGATTCCCACTGCCTGCCTCAATGTCTTTCTTTCCATCATCAAATGGCTAGATCTTATCTCATGAATTGGTCCTGAAATAAAGAGTTTGGGATTCCTCACTCCCGCATTGTTCGAGACAGTCTGGTTCATTCCCCTGGTGTATTCTATCATAGTTTTTGATTTGGCTAGAGGTGCAGATACCCCACAATGGGAAAGTAGACCTGGTCATATGGTCCTCATCTAGCACTCTCTCGCCAATTTTGACATTGTGCCGTCGTTCTTCGACGCCATGTAAGACGACTGAATATTAGTTATTATGTTGAAAGTTTTAATGCTATATCACTATCCGTGCATGAAAGCATAAATCTGCAAAAATATCTGGTGCGTTGCAACACACAACTTTCCTTAGCTCTAAGTCAATTCACTTTGTACATGGCTAATTCTATTTAATCAATTAATTTATCACTCAGTTAATTTGAACTTGGTCAAATAACACTTTACGGCAGCAGGAAGCGGTAGCGCTTACAGTTCCAGATTTTATTGTGCTGCTCATACTCATCGCAGGACCAATATTGAGCAATTGGTACACAGATAATTAATGAGGCTGTAAACAATAATTTTTTGAAGAAGGATAGTAATTACTTTTGCAGAATTATTGGGTAAAAGCTTTTAGAACTGGTAGTAAGCGAAACGGCGGTAGTTGAAATTCAGGAATTTCTGGAGTGACCCCCATGTATCTCATGAGCGTTTTTAAACACTCACCCTTTAGGTAGTGGATTGGACTACAATACCAATTTTTTTTAACATTCTACAAAAATTCCAGCGGAGTTTATAAGGAAAAAACTGCGCTAAAAACGCTTTTCGTCGAAAATTTTGATAATTTATTGTGCTGCTCTCGTCATTTTCCCACGAATGGAAATTTCAGGGAATAATTGTCTTATTGAGAGCTATCTATATAAAACATTTAATCAAAATCGTTCGAGCCATTTTTGACAAAAAAATTTGGTATTTTGATCACTATGATAACTATAGTTAACTTTCGGTGGATTTTGTTCATATCCTTATTTTGGCGTCTCATGGTAACCTGTAGGCTAGACATCATTTTACAGCTGATTTGGTACGTTTTTTTTCTCTAAAAACCGCGCTAAAATCGATTTCGTCGAAAGTTTTGGTAATTTATTGTGCTGCTCTCGTCATTTTCCCGTATATGGGAATTTAATGGTATAGTTGACATATTAGGAGTTATCAATATAAAAAATTTAATCAAAATCGTTAGAGCCGTTTTTGAGAAAAAAAATATTTGGTGTTTTGATCACTATGATAACTATAGTTAAATTTCGGTGGATTTTGTTCATACCCTTATTTGGGCGTCCTATGGTAACCTGCGGGCGAGATATGAAGTTTGAGCTGATTTGGTACGGTGGTTTTCTCTAAAAATCGTTCACAGACACACAGACCATTTTCCTAAATAATGTTTTTCGGACTCAGGAAGGTCTGAAACGTAAAGATCTGATGAAAACTCAAAATTTTTCTTTCAGCCGATTACATAACTTTCCTTTCTACTGCGTAGAGCCAAGGAAAGTAAAAACCGTTGGAGTGGGACCCAAGGCAACGTACGTCCCTGTACCCTTCAGGGTTATAGGTCCACCCACGTAGATGATTCCATTCGGAGGCCAAAACTGACGACTTACATTGTTCCATAAGCTTCGAAAGTTTTGATGATTCATTGTTCTCCCACGGGTGAGAATTTCACGCAACCGTTACATTATTTGAAGCTGCCCGTTCACAAATACGTACTGAGATACGGGGGCTCGCGTCAAATCGAAAATATCTCACCTCGCGGAGTGCCTTCTAGCAGCCTATAACTGCATTTCGATTCTCACAATTATTTTTGTTGAACGGAAACATAGGCCACAATACATCAAGAAATGAGATTCGCTCAACTTCGAAAGTACGTTTTTCGAATTGTCAAAGATGGCAGTAACAATTTTCGTCTAACTCACAGAGTACTTTCAGGTAACTCATATCTTGATTCGCTTGCTTCAAGCGTTCTTGTAGATGCGTGTGGAACGAATACACAGTCTAATCAAATTTACAGGGATTGAGGAAAGTTCTATGATGTTTCACACCGTTTTTTTTTCTTTGAACGAAATAAATGTTTTGATTATTTCAATCGTCAAAGCCGAAAAAAATGACACATAGTTCAGTTATGCTCTGTCAATATAACAGCGATGTTAATATTCAATGTGTTTCTGAGTGTCAAACTCTTACATGAAGTGTTGTTGTTATAGTGTACTATAAGAGGGTTTCAAACTGAATCACCCTTGCAATGGAGAGCGTCGCGATTTCGACACAATTGAAGCGAAGGGACAGAATTGAGCACGTGGTAGGACGAGACTGAGGAAATTACTCCAGAGGTGATAACCGTCTAAAACATAATCCCCTCGCTCTAATCCATTCAAAGGATTCTTTACATTAAGTGGCGATGGATTAGACGTATCACGTATCGCTCATCTGCCTGGGGGTTGATAACATTAATCAGGAACTTGCCATAGTTGTTTCGTCATTATCATCACGACTCGCAAGCTCGAAGGGAGCTTAAGTGGAGCATTCATCCCGTTTACGTAAATTTCTATTACTACTCCTTCGCGTATCCATTAAGAGCATTAACGATCCCGCTCGTATTTACATCTCCTCGATGTATTTTATATATACCCGTAAAAGCTCCGCATGTGTAATTCGAACTTCGGCGGTAACTTAAATGTTCAAACCCGTTAATAAATACTCGAACTCAATATTTATTAGCTTTCCGCCAATTGACGGGGCTAATTGAGCCAACGCTCATCAAAATTCGCCCTTGTCCATCTTTTCTTTTGACCCTCACAATCACTGATAACTTCTGACTTATTCAATGTGGAATTACATAAAACGGATTATCGAATTCAACTAATAAATGAGCCTATCAGTAGCCCAACAATAAATAACAATGATTTGCCTGAAACTTGTGACTTCAAATTTAGATGGGTGGACACTCTGAACGACATTTCGAAGTTCTTCATGTCATTATTCACTGTTCTGTGTACTACGCACTACACACGACAATCTATTAGTCCGGGAGCCGAGGGCTAAAAACGTTGACCGTTGAGTTGAAAGTTGATTACTATTTTTTCTGATAGTTCCCTCAATGTTTGGTAACACTCCGCAAGTCTGCTCTCTCAGAAGTATGGACTAAGAAAACGGCGGCTCATCAAACAAGTCAACATTTGCCAAAATTTGACTTATTAGTTGGTAGTTACAATATTCACCACAGTTGAGGAATCGGCTTGTACTTCCCCAATTCACACCTCTGCTACCTCCTATGCTTGGCCATTAAGTTGCAGAGCCAATCAAAATTCGTCGAATTTTGAACCAAACTTTGACTTATTAGTTGACATTGGAAATTTGTATGGTGGATTCGCATCAAGTAACTGAGTCGAAAAACCCGAGTCTGCCACAATAGTTTCGTGGACTTCGACTTGCAGACGAGGTCAAAATTTGACGAAATTTTGGTCAAAAAATGACCTACGGAGTTGAAACTTGAAATTTATGTTACGAGTAGGTGAAGTGAATTACTTTAAGAATTACCTAGTCTGCTTTCCTCGTTTTGAGGACTCTTTCGAGCAGACGACATCAAAATTTGATGAATTTGAAGGCTCAAAAATTGACTTATTAGTAGATAGTTGGTCTCGGTTCTTGTCTAAGCCTCTTCCTTAGGGGACATTTAAAAAAATATCTATCGCAGTTTATGTGTAGCAGCAGAAATATTCAGTAGGCCTCAGAATGGCTTATATTAACCCCCATCTGAAATGATCGTATTATTCAAGCCCTATTGAAGAAACTCGGTTAAATAAAATCAAAAACAATTCATGTTCCATCATATTTAACTGACTTTCTTCAATAGTTCGAAAAACCTCATTTCCGCGTGTGGCTGTCGTTCGTTAGAGAACGGCTGAACCTATTCAACTGGTTCTTTTTTTGTTTTGTTTGTTATTTCGTACAGACGCGAAAATGAGGTTATGCGCGATTTCCGGGGCCGCGTAAAGTTGTGTGTTACCACGCACCAGTTATTTTATGAACGTGTTTTGTTAAAATCAGGAATAAAATGTTATAATGCATATTATATGCGTACTAATGGGTTTTACATCCCATCCACTAAAGGCATACAGGAATACCGAGGCGATTAGTTAATATTCTTTTTATGAGCCATGGAGACAGAATATACTTAAAATAGATAATTAGTAATTTTAGCCCAGAAGTAGTCTGCTGTATGAACAAAACATTTTCAAGGTAGCAGAAACTATTTGCTGTTTACTGAGTTGCTGTAGATACGATTCACGTCATTTTCAGCTGTCAACTATTCAGTTTTTTTGTTTTTTTTTTTTTAAATACTGGACAATTCTATTTCAGCGACTCTGCTTTGAAAATGCCACGTTTTTGAGGTGGCAGATAACATTTTATAGTAAAGCTGATGGATTTGCAACTCATTCACGTCGCTTGCAACTATCTACTAATAAGTCAATTTTTGAGCCTTCAAAATGAGCAAAGCAAACTAGGTAATTCTTAAAGTACCAAACATTGAGGGAACTATCAGAAAAAATAGTAATCAACTTTCAACTCAACGGTCAACGTTTTTAGCCCTCGGCTTCTGGACTATATTCCATGACGGAGGAGAGCGAGTATTTGTCTGTAGTCAACAGAAAACGAGAACTAGGCAACGAGGCATTGCCGCCTGATGCGAACCGTGCTATCGCGTAACATGAAATCAATTTCACGCGTAACTGCGAAAAAGACCGCAATAAATTGCAAACTGCTGACGGGTGGTGCAAGAGCAGGATTTTCAAAAGGGTACGGCTAGCTGGGAAGTTTACACACGAGAAGAATGCTCGTTATGGCCGCACTTTTCAACAAAAACGCTGCAAATTATTACACAACGGTTTATTATTCGGATAATCAGCTTGACCTAGCATTAATGCTCCGAGACCCATCCTGTTCGATTCAGCATCGAAAAATATCATAATGAAACCCAAAAAAAGGCCGAAAAGAACTGAATCGTAATATTAAAATAAACAAAAAAAAAATGAAACGAACGAACTATTAATAAATAAACCAAAAATAAGCGAATAATGAAAAGTTCAATCGAAGATAACAGATATTTTGCTACCGTTGAGACGGAGAGAAAGAGTCATTCGTGGAGGTGAAGACGAGAACAAGGCAATCGGACGATAAAGAGACAAATCGTAGTGCCAAAGGTTATATACGAAACACGAGCGCTTCCTAGGGAAGACAAAAAAAAAAAAAACCCCGGCGCTAATTGGGCGAACGCTGTGAGTCGAGTGGAAAGGGGTGGCGGGCGGCGGTGTTGCGGACCAGTGACGATCGCTTTTGATGGGCGGGAGCGAGGGGACTTCAAAGACGTAACGCGTTATACTGCGTTTCGTTAATTTTTAACCGTTTCTGCCCATTACAACCACGGGCTTCGTCCGATCGGATTGCGGAGATGGCGGGCACAACTAGATACCAAATCGGATTTTTGGGCGAAAGAACGAATTTTTTAGACCACGTTAAAGGCACAAAACGGCCCGGACGGCGGACGGCGGGCGGGGACGGGGACGGGGACGGGGGACGGGGACGGGGACGGGGACGGGGGACGGCGGACGGACATGGCAATGTTGGAATCTCCATGTCATGAAACGTAAAGTATCAAATTTTGAGGGGGGGTTGTAAAAAATTTTTCGTGACCGAAAACATAGGGTTATTATTCAGAATGAATAATAAACCAAAAATGGGGAGGGTGGGCACAAAATAGCTTTGACCCCAATTTGTAATGTGAGCCTGAATTTCGGGTTTTGAAATTAGAAAAGCTAGTCAACTGGGGTAATGCGAAAATTAAAATCCACTTTTGTGGAAATTTGTTCTCGCGTGCTAAAACATGACGCGTCTTACGTGAAATAAAAATATAACTACTTTGGTTGATAGATTGTCAATCAGATGACGAGACAGGGGGTCAAATTAAACGTGGTTGGGTTTTTGTTGACTTCCGAGGAACTGTGCGAACTCTCGTGAATGGATTACTTTTTACACATAATCGCTTTCATCCTCAATAAAGGTTTTCATCTGTGAAATCAAACCATTTCCGAGAGAATTTATTAACTAAGCAGAATCGTTGAGGAGTGCAAGAGCACTCGCTAAACAGCCTTCATCACTTTATTAAACAAATATCTGGACCACCGCATCACACAACTTTCGCTCAGGCGTCACTAAACAGCGAAGCGTCGAATTTTTATCGCTCTAGCTACTAATATAATCTTGTCCCGGCTCAGTTTGTATGAACCTGATAAAGCATTACTCAAATAGAAAATGTTGGCCTCGAAGTTCCAGATTTTATTAAACTGCTGCTTTAACAAGGTTTATTTAAAAGCCAACCGGCGATACGATTTTTCTTAAAAGGTTCCTAAACACGTTTCCGGAATTATGAGGGAAACACTGCGAAAAAATGTAACCACCAAAACGACGTTGAACCCTCCTTTGCTAAACCCCCAACGTGTAAGTAGTTAATTGGGCTACCACCCAGATGGTTTATCTAACGTTACTGCTTTCTTTTCTTTTTACCCGAGCGCACAAAAGACTAAGCCCCTGTCAGTGCAGCCACGCATTGGGCCAATTGTGACGATGTTCCTCATCTTATAAAAGACGTCGTACATACCAGTCGCTTTTAAGAAGCTGAGTATGTCTTTCGCCGCAGAATTTGGTTTAGAGTTCAATGGAACACCGAGAAACGTATTTGAAGCGCCAGGCTGCACTCTCCCAATCTGCATTCGACTGCCTCTGATTTGACCATCTTATTGATGTCATAAATAAGTGCGCAGTGTCCAGTGAGGAAGCCAGCAAAACTCTTAGTTCCCGCCTGGGGAATGTGTGCATTGCCTTCGCCCTTGAACGTGAAGGCACAATGAGCCTTTTCGCCTGTCTTAGTAGTGGCTGGCGATGCCAATGGGCGTGTTTTTCGTTTTTCCTGTGTCTCCCACTCCCGAACTGGGTCACCTGCCGATTTAGGCGACTGTTCATCGATCATATGTGAGCCTCAGGGCCAATGGGTAGGGATTCTGTGCTCCTTTTAGCAACGTAGTTTGCCCTTGTGGCCACTATGAGCCGGTATCCAAGTAAGGGAAAGCCTATTATGGGCACTGAGTCGTTTGAGGACCTAAACACATACCCGTGTCAGCCTTAATATGATGGTATAGGCCGAGGTGGCCTTTAAAGCTGGTTGTCTGAGAATATATATTTTGTGCGCAGATGTTTTTGGCTAGAATTTCTACTTGATACTTTGTAGCATACTCTCCCTTCTACGTCCTACGAGCCCCAGGCCAGCCTCGCTCCCTATCACAGAACCGTTAGTGTACCATAGCAACCCCTACCTCAGTTGGGAATGGCCCTCTTTCCCTCTGCCCCTATGAGTAGATGCAGACGCTGAATAGCAGCTCAAAATTCTTCCTCTCTGGCACGACTTTAGTAGCAAGAACTGCTGTCTATTCTATTGTGAAATGTTTCACAGTTCCTTTCAGGCCTGTCTTTGCCCTGGTAAAAATAGTACTAATCTGCAAAAGGCCTTACTGTTCCTAGGTATGCGGTCTTTGAATGTGTATGTGGAGAGGTGAAATATTCAATTCTATTGCAGCAATGGGGCAAGTGTTCATGGCCCCTGTAGTTATAAAGCAAACCTGTCACAGCAGTTTCTGGAGCTTTCCTTGTATAATTTGTCGTATATGGAGGTGTGAGAAACACAGGGTCTTATTATCCCCTTGTATAGCCAATACATCATTTTTGGAGTGACGCTCCAAACACACACATCCTCTTGCATGCCCATAAAGCCGTGGTTGCCTTGTGGAGCGTACAGCCGACATAAAAGTTGCTCGTCCAATATCTCTCCGAGGTGTTTTACTTCTGTCCTCAGCTGGAGTCTCGCTCCACACATAGTGGGTGGCACTATTTCCACGTTTCTTTGTTTAGTAAACGAGAACGTGGTGGTCTCAACCGAATTGACGTGTAGTAATTCTTTGTCGCACCACCATTAGACGATATTCACAGCTCCGTTAACCCTACGAGAACGAGATTTACATGCACTGAAATCTGTTTTCTTCGGACGTTTTGATATATTATTCTGCTTCTCTCATCATTTTTCCTCGGGTGAGAATTTTATGGTACTTTTGTGTTATTTATAACTATCCATACAAAAAAGTTTATTAAAATTGTTGAACAGTTTTTTAGAAAAATAAATTTTAGTGTTTTAATCACTGTGATAACTGTAGTTAGCTTTAGACCCATTTCGACATACCCTTATTTCAGTATCCCATGGGAATATGCATTATACGTATCAAATTGTAGCCGAGTTGGTTCAGTCGTTTTCTGTCAACCCCATTCATAGGCGTACAAAGAAAAGTTTTTTTTACTCGAAAGCCCTTAAATCGTAAAGAACTGGAGAAAACTCACAAAAAATTGTTCAGCAGATTCCATAACTTTCCTTCCAACTTAGTAGAGGTAAGGAAAGTAAAAATGTAATGAGTGCAATCGCTCCGACAGAGTCTTGTCATTAAGTCAATCCACATGATAACTCTGGCCTTCAAACGAAAATCGTTCCGTTACAAATATTGTTGTTGTGTTACAGTAAAATAAATTAGTCACTCCACTCTGAAGGAGTTCTGCTGAGAAGATTATGCTCGTTAACGAAAACCCACGTTGAACGTCGAAGATGAACAGATTTAATGTAGCTGTCCGCCGCAACCACTAATGAAAAGACGACGTCGTCGGCCGATGCTCATAACTGGCAACTCCCGCAGAATTTCAAGAGAAACCTTGATAATTGAGTGTTTTCTCGAAAGGCCCTCAGTCTCCTGGCTATTAGTTTCGTGGGCTTCGAGGTCACCGACATCGTTACCACCGTGGCGGGTTGAGATTATTGGTTGAATATCGTCTAAGCTGATTTTCTACAGTTACCTCGTGAATCACAGCCCAGGGGGGTGGGTCTCACAAAGATGGTCATATTTGCTATTTACGTCTCCTTTTTCTCAAATTAACGTCGAAATATAAACATAATATAACAAATCGAAAATCAGGCCGGTTCGCAATCCCGATATACGCTGTCCTGCTTGAACTGACGACTAAGCATCATCAGTCATCATCATTTTTTGTTATCCTCTTGATGGTGTGCTGACTGACTCCTATTAAAGGCAAGCGGTTGATCGTGGTCTAGTGGTTAAGACAGTTGATTCATAATTCTCGACGTAAGTTGAGGATTGTGGATCGAATCTCCAACGCGATTGCCGTAATTTTTGCCTGAGTCAGCAGCTCTTCAAAAGCATCTCCAAATTTCCTTTCGTAACAATTGGCGCCCAACTAGTGGTCGAAACTTCTTCATTCCAAGAAGAAGAAGAGGCCCAGAGAGAAAAATTAAAAAATTGAGAGAGAAAATAACGAGACGAGTTCTCGGGTCCGGGATTCGCTGACGCTGTGAAAGTTCCTGCGCGAAGGGAAATAAAATGGGCGACGCGCCTACTACAATGCGAAAGAAAAGACTTTCCTTGTAGCCCTCTCGTTTCTCGAATCAAAGATCGGATTTTCCGGGGATTCGCTCAAATCTCATAAATTCTTTCCTTAAAAGAGTCCGCTCCAGGAGCAGCGGTTAAAAGGCGAGGGGGGAGATGTACTGACTGACTCCTTTGAGAGGCGAGAGGGAACGACTCACTTAAACAACACATACACAAACTTGCCAAAACAATCACGAACAAACCATTACATGCCACCACTGACAAACTCAAATTCACGTCCCCCTCAGAAATCAGCCAAATCGTATCTAAACTGAAGGGGAATAAGGCTCCGGGGCATGACAGCATTCAGAACAATGCACTGAGGAACCTGCCCCGCCGGGGTGTGGTCCTTCTGGCAGCGATCTACAATGCTTGTCTGCGTCTGGCTTATTTCCCATCATCTTGGAAAACAGCCACCATCACCCCTCTACCGAAGCCGAACAAACAGCCTTCAGACCCATCAAATTACCGCCCCATAAGCCTGCTACCTACACTGTCGAAGTTATTCGAAAAAGTGATACTTAGCAGGCTTCACAAGGAAATCACCAAACTCCAAATCATTCCTCACTCCCAGATGGGATTCAAAAACAAACACGCAACGACACACCAACTTAGTCGAGTCACACAACACATTATACATCAGATGTCCCAAGCACACACAACTGCACTCCTTTTGCTGGACTCTGAAAAGGCTTTTGATTCGGTATGGGTAGAGGGACTCATACATAGACTGCACACATACAAATTCTCACTAGGCATCACGAAAATCATCCACTCATACCTAACAGATCGCCACATTCATGTTAAGGTAAATGGCTCAGTTTCATCGAGGCGGTTGGTTCCTGCAGGCGTCCCACAGGGATCAGTCTTGTCTCCCATTCTCTTCAACCTGTACATTTCCGAGACCTTTGAGAACTTACCACCACACATTCACATAGCGGGCTTTGCAGGCGACCTGGCGCTTTATACGTCGAGTACGTCAATACATAAAGCGACAGGCCGACTGCAAAATGCCGCGCATCAGGTCATACAGAAACTGGAGAGATGGAAGGTCAAGATCAATACTGCCAAAACTGAAGCCATCCTTTTCACAGCCAAACAAAAGACACCACAGTTCATTACGATCAGAAGCAACAAAATTCCCTTTTCCAAATCTGTCAAGTACCTGGGGGTTTATTTGGATAAACGGCTATCCTTTGGAGACCACATCAAGGAGGTCAACAAAAAAGCCCTTGGGAAACTTGGCAGATACTACAACCTTCTGACATCACAATCACTGAGCACTCCATTGAAACTCCTCATTTAAAAAGCCATCATCAGACCCACAATAACATACGCGTGTCCTGTCTGGCACACAGCGGCATACACAAGCTACAAATAACACAGAACGAATGCCTCCGGATCGCCACAAACTCGTCACGACTACACGAACTCCACAACATGGAACACATATCAGATCACATCACACGCATCACACAATCATACACAGACAAACTTGCCTCACACCCCAACCCACTAGTAAGAAACCTGAACACCCTTAGGAGACCTCAATGGAGGAGCTCAAGGCGAGGGCGGCGGATCTCAGCCGCTCTAGTAAATAATTGTAAATATTGTACATATTGTCAAACTGTGTGAATGGTCGAATGTATTTAATGGGTGAATGATGTGTGCTTGTGTGTAAATATTTAGTTGTAAGCAAACCTAACTTAAGATTCTAGGTTTTCGCCATTAAAGTTTCCTAGCTATAGAGTTATGTTAAATGTATACTAATTAATGACTGTGACCCATATATCCCTTATGTTTACGCAAGAGAGGCAGCCATATGCCGATATTGTTAATTAGCTGTAGTATGTGATTTTATTATTATTATTATTATTAAATGTAAATTTTATGACAATAAACTATTTGGAATTTGGTCGTGGTCTAGTGGTTAAGACAGTCGATTCATAATTTTCGACGTGAGTTGAGGATTGTGGATCGAATCTCCAACGCGATTGCCGTAATTTTTGCCTGAGTCAGGAGCTCTTCAAACCCTCGACGTATTGTGAGGCGCTTCAATTCACGTAACTGCTCACAGATCTGTAACCATATAAAACAAGTTTTAATTTATTTATATTATCAATGGGTTGAAAGTATCGAATCAACACTGCACATACTGCTACAGCCAAGACACATTAAGACATAAAATCAGGAATTTTTGCACCGATAATATCATATAATCCAATCCTCTTAACGTTCATATCAAAGGTTTATCTTCTCTCCAGGTGTTTCAGATTACAGATTATTACATTTATATTACAGATTCCAATAGTACTTCGGTAGTGAATAAAGATCATTATGTTAAACGACACTTGATTGAATAACTTAGTTGCGGTTAGGAAATCATTTTTACAGCCCCCCCCCCCCCTCCAAATTTCAAACTTTACGTTTAAAAAATAATAATCGTTTTTTTCGTTAAAGAAATTTCCGAACAAGCCGAAAACGAAATCTTTGCAGTTTTATTGTAATTACGTCGTGTTCGGTATCGTTTGCTAGGTATTTTTCGATGTTGAGTCGGATAGAACCAGCGGTTTAGAACTGCGTCCGTACGGCCAAAACAGTTCAATCACAGTAAACGTAATGAGGCGAATTCGAAATTCGGTGGATAAGGTGGCGAAAGTTATCGTTTTTACTCACACTAACTCCCATCTTACTCCAACCACACATCATTTCGAGTCGTCGCGTCGAGGCACCTGCCAGAAAATGCCAATTTTCGTCGTTCCGTTGTAGTCAGGTTATGCTTCGTACCGGTAAGATATTTCGATGCTGAGTCGAATGAATCGGAAGAGTCTCGGACTGACTGACTGTGAGACTGTTTGAAGCTGGATAAACGGAAACATTGATTGAAACATCAGGTATACGTTTGATTCGTATGTCATAAAACGTGAGTTCTCATTTACCCGATTTTTGATTTAGCCGTGGTATGTCCTCAATATTTTTCGACCATGGATTGGATAGGATAGGTTCCAATCATACTGTGCAATTTTAATAATCTATTTAAACGACATATTTCTTTAATTTAATAATGATTTAATCTTCGGTATTAATCATGAGGTTCAGTTTTTCAAATTACTTTCGAATTGGTTTATTCTCCAAACAGCTGCGATAACAGAAGAATAATTTAATCTCTTAAGTTAGATTTCAACCCTTTGCCGCCTTTCGTTTCATTTTAAATGAAAATTACTCTACTCGTGCGAAAACGTTTTTTTCCTCAAAACTCTGTCTTAAAGAATTCTGATGCGTCATAAATTGACCGCCTCAGTAATATTTGAAAGATGGGAAGACTCTCTGAAGTTATTATTACAAACGCTGCAGTAAATGTTGATGGTGTATCTTCTCGTAATTCCTGAATAAATGAGAAAAACTTCGAGATGAAAATTTTCAAATCTTCCTCTGTGAAGGTGAAAAGGGAAATGACGGTTTTTAATGCAAGCGGCGTTTATTATAATCTTCCTTTCTTTTGGATGGGGAGGAAGGAGGGGTGCAGAGGCAGAAAATGAACTGGTAAATCGAAAACGGTTGCCAGTGCATCGACCTTCTGAAAAGGAAGAGAAGCAAAAGGTGTGAGTTTGTACAAATCGTGTTTTGGTACACAACTCGGGAAGTAAAATCGAAGCGAAGCCGTCACATTTGGCGGTAATACGAATCACAATTGTTTCTTCGTGGAGACCGAAATATAAGTCAAGATGAATGCACGATTATCTGTGCGTGTACATTAAAAATAAGTAAACTATTTGACTGAATTTTGTTTTTTTGAAGTCCTTACAATTTCAATCTATTTTATTGCAATTCGTTATTTTCACTCAATCAAGTGGGTTGATGAACATACAGATTTTCAAACCTGAGCACATGCTGAATGCTTAAAAGAATATTTTATGTGCCTGCTCTGTAACACTTTGGAAAGTTGCACAACGCTCACTCCAGCGTCGGCTGGACTCCTGTATGCAGATCTAAGACTTCCAAAGTTTCAATTCAGAACTGTGAACATTACACCCCCCCCCCACCCCCCCGAGAGTGACCAGGGCTAATCCCTATTTAATGCTTTTCTGCACCCCTCGCAGATAATGAGAGTCTTATGTTGGGCCTCTTCTCCTTCCATTTAACGTTTCATAATTGTAATCCGTTCAACTTGTGCCCTTCAATTACCGTTATTATCTCTTAAGTAACACTAATCATAATTTAATAAAGCCCCTTGATTGACTATTGACCACCTCAATTAACCCCTGTGCACTGTGCAACTAGAAGACAACATACTTTAGACCTCATTGTTTCACTTATGGTGCTATTTCATCTACATGCAGTCTCAGTGTTGAAGGGTGTTTAAGCGTTCACACATAAGTGCCCTCAATCCAACATTAAACGGGAAGGCTCTTTGTGGCCTCCAACCCACTGCTTACGTCTCCAATATATCTAGCCCTAATATAAACTTAGCAATAATATGCACGCTGTATGGCACACATTCGCAAAACGACCTCAACATCACTCTCATTTTATTGGGCTCACATACAGTTCTCAGCACACCTTCCATTCCCCTCATTCCAACACACTCTTGACCTTGAAGAAGCACCACTTCATTTAAAAAACCATTAACATTGGTTTCACTGAGCTGTTTTTATGAGTATCTTCAAACACTACAAGTTTTGTTCATGTTTGGACTGTTCTAGCCATGGAACGCGCTGCGCAGGTGAAGTAGCTGCAGCTCGTGATAACGACATATGTGGAGTTGGAGTCGCCTATGATTCGAAAATTGCAGGTGCATACGTTTAAGTTGACTGATGTGTGTACATGATCGGACACATTTTATTGAAACCTTCAAAAATTAGTACAAAATTCATAGTACTTCCTTCACAGGGCATTATTAAAACGATGTTTATCACATTAGAATGTGTCAAACCCCATGAGCCACAGATCCTGTCTCTGTGGTGTTCTATTTATATTTGGGAGTGTGTTCTGTTGAATAGTGGAAATATTTTATAGTTTCAGTCAATGTGACATGCTGAACTCAAAACACATTCAATGATTTATTCCCAGCATCGAACCATAAGGAAAAAATCCAGTTTGTTCACATGCCATGGTTAGAAATTGCTCATGAGTTAGGAAGATAACCGAATGAACAATAACGGATGGTATTCATCGATGTACTATTAACGAATGTAATCTTACCCTAGTCGGTTCATCATAGTGAATTATGCACACTGCTAGGCTATTTACTCAATTGACGGAGATGTTTCAGTGTGGTGCGCTAAAGGGCTTGCGTGCATAGGTTGTGTACATATTTCCGGTACACATTGTTTTCATTTCCCTTTTATTCAACATGAACCAGGAAAGCTTGAAGAAAATATTGTAGTTCGTCAAAAAAAATTTGTTGTGGTAACAACACTACCTCAACTAGTGCAAAATTTCCTTTTATCCTTCTTTTCTTACACCTCTCAACTGGAGTAGGACAGTCTGGGCACCCCTTCCCATTTCTCTAAGATTTATTTATGAAATGCCTTTTTGTGTGGGTCTGTGAACAACAAGAAAAAAAAAGCGTAATCACTAGTAGTTGAGGTTATTCTTTTCATGTTTCGTTCGCTATTTTGTGAAGATGCGAAAAAACGCTAGTGTGGAGTTTCCACAAAGAGGGTGGAAAGATCAAAATGTACCAAAAACGGCAATAATGATTTTGATTCAACTTACACCGCATCTTTTGTTTCTCGGTATTTGCTATAAACAATTTTCATTTACCATAAATATTTTAGTGAGAATGAGGTGAATGAAAGGAGCAATCCGAAATTTTCTTAAATTAATGAAAAAATGGCTTCAACGGTTTTGATCTTAAATGTGTCAATACTGTATATTGTTCCCCATAAGTAAACCTCTGTGGGTCCATTGAACGGGAATAACAACCAAGGTCGGCAATAAACTTTTTTTTTTTATGTTTCCGAGAATAACCACGTTCCATAGTTTGGCCATTGGTGGAAAAACGAACATCAACATTGTGACTTGACAAACAGAAAATAATTCAACAACGAATGTAATGGGTTGTCAGTGAGATCAATTTTACAAAAATGTAAAAGTATTGCCTGTGAATCTAAATTGGTGCCGACGAGAAACTTAGTAATGTCGTTGTGTCTCAGGAAACCAAATAAAAATAAAAATGTAAAGCCATTGGAAAATTCAAGTAAAAATATGTGGTGCGTAGCAACACACAACTAGCTGCAACTCTCGTAAATTCGACTAATTCCTACATATAAGGGCGCTATATTTTCGTTCAACGCATATCTACAGGAACATTTATGTGGAACAAAATGTAGGCACGAGTTAGTTGAGAGTACTTGATAAGTTTGATCGAAATCGCTAGGACCGTTTTGACCGGAACTGATAAATTATCATTCGACTAATCGCGTTTTCCGAGCTATCATGGCTTATATCTTTGTTCAACATATAGATACAGAAATAGTCATGAAGATTAAAATGTGGGTATAGGTTGCTACAAGACACTCTGTGAGATTGATGATATCCAGTGAAGCAGTTACTCGGGAAATTACGAAAAAATTATTATTCTTATCACTGTTCAATGGACTGTAATAAGAATGTTTTCATTAGAACAATATGTGTTTATAAACTACTTTAAAACATTCTGCGTGTTTGGCGAAAATCGTTGAAGCCGTTTTGCCGAAAAGCATAATAAAACCCCCGTTTTTTCTCGTAACTCCTAGAACTCCGTTCACCGTATTTTCACGGAAATGTTTATAGGCACGAAGAGTGTTGTACTTACTAAAAGTTAGTTTACTAAGTTATCTAGTAAAAGATAATTTGAAAGTGTAATCAAAATCGTTCGAGCCGTTTTCGGTACATTTACGTCCCTCACTCCCTCTTTCCCATCGACCGAAATCACCCATAATCGGCGTCTACGAAAAATCACGAATAAAAAGGAAAAAAGAACCAGCTTAATCGGTCCAGCCGTTCTCCCGCAAATCGAACTACAGACGACACACAACCTCGCGCCTCAAAATGTAAAAATCTGAAGAAAACCCACTTTTTTTTACATAATAATAATACTTTCATATAAACAGTGACTTTTCAAATAATACAAGGATATTAGATGACAATTGTGTATCATACGTTATCAGATATAAGTTTCTGAATCAAACATTGTCAACTAACGAAAAATATGTAAATATTGGGATTAATGCTTTTTAGGAGTAGGATCAAATTTCATCTAGGGAATAAAATTGAAGAAAACGAATGTTAGTCGTAGAAAATTAGTTGCGAATGTACGGTTCTCAATAATCACTCTTCCAAGTGCGCAAGGCGCCGCGCGCAAGAAGCGAAATGTCAAGTTAATTTGCGCACGCCCCACAAGCCCGCAACTTCCACTCGACATGACAATGGAATCTAAGTCTTCGAAAGTCGAAATGACGCTTCGAGGCTGAGTTTGTTTACGTGAATATTACCTCCAAAAAATTACCGAAAAAGGAAATTGAGTTTCTACAAAACTTTTCCAAGTCCCTCGAGTCGGGGAAAGAACTAATTTGTCGCGTGGTTTGTGTGTGAGTTAGAAGTTGACGCCTGAATAGGTTGAGTTTTTGCTTTCTTTGTTTAGTTGTTTATTTGCATGAACCGTGAAAATAATGTTATGGGCCATTTCCATCGATTGGAAAGACGAGAGGCACTAAGATGAACCGTAGTCGGTTGGAGTTTGGTGGTGGGAGGGGGGGGGGGGGGTTACACTGTTCTCCTAAGAGGCTAAACGGTTTTGATTAAATACTAATCAATCTTCTACCAAACGGTACTTGTATTGTGTTATCCACGAATATTTTTGTAAAAGCATTTGAGAACAAACATATCAACTTCAAAAGCAAAACCAATTTTCTCCAACTTTCCACAAAAGTGCTTTAACGATCTGTCACCAAAGTATTCAGCGTATCAACAACTATGTATTTTGTGTTTTGTAATAAGTGTTTCTCTGTCAACACCTCTTTTATAGAGTAACAAAAACGTGCTTTTGGTTTATTATTCATTCTGAATAATAATCCTATGTTTTCGGTCACAAAACATTTTTTACAACCCCCCCTCAAAATTTGATACTTTACGTTTCACTACATGGAAATTTGCAATGTCCGTCCACCGTCCGGTGTCCCCCATCCACCGTCCGGGCCGTGTTGTGCCTTTAACGTGGTCTAAAAATTCGTTCTTTCGCACAAAAATCCCATTTGGTATCTAGATTGTGCCCGCCATCTCGGCAATCCGATCGGACGAAGCCGTGGTTGTAATGGGCAAAAAACGGTTAAAAAAAATTAACGAAACGCAGTACAACGCGGGAGCTAGAAGCGTTTCGTCGTTTGAATTCCCTCCGCCCGCCGTCTCTTTAAAAACCAACGCTCTCGAGGCGAGCGAGCAGCGCGGCGCCTCCGCCTTCCCTCCCAACGACTCCGCCTCCGCTCTCCGCTCCCGTTACTATTTCCCCGACGTTTTGGTTTTAATACGATTCAATTTTTTAGATTCTTTCGTTTTTCATTCTCATTTTGGGGTTTTTCATAGATTTTTGGTTAAATTTTGATATTAGTATTTAGCGTGCATGTTTTCATATTAAAATTCAGTTTTTTCTAGATACTTGCGGTTTTTTTTTTGTTTATTTTAATATTACGATTCAGTTCTATTCGACCTTTTTTGGGTTTCATTATGATATTTTTCGATGCTGAATCGAACAGGATGGGTCTCGGAGCATTAATGCTAGGTTAAGCTGATTATCCGAATAATAAACCGTTGTGTAATAATTTGCAGGGTTTTTGACACGTATTCAGATTGTTCATGAAAACTGCTTTTGATGAAATTGACGGGATCTCTTCCACGAATGCTACTGCCACGCCTACTTTTGGTTTATTATTCATTCTGAATAATAACCCTATGTTTTCGGTCACAAAAATTTTTTTACAACCTCTCCTCAAAATTTGATACTTTACATTTCAAGACATGGAGATTCCAAATTTGCAATGTCCGTCCGCCGTCCCCCGTCCACAAACCCCCGTCCGCCGTCCGGGCCGTTTTGTGCCTTTAACGTGGTCTAAAAAATTCGTTCTTTCGCACAAAAATCCCATTTGGTATCTAGTTGTGCCCGCCATCTCGGCAATCCGATCGGACAAAGCCCATGGTTGTTATGGACAAAAAATGGTTAAAAAAATTAACGAAACGCAGTATAATCGCAAATAAGCCGTGTTTCGTATTGTCTTCAAGGCCCGCTCGACTCGCAACGCCCTTTGGACTCGCGACATCCTGCCAATTGCCGAGCGAGGGCTCGCTGGAAGCCCCCTTCCCAATTTCCCCGACTCTTTTTGCCCAACAGGACGGAGGAAGGTTAAGGCCACTTCCTCCGCACACCCCTCCATCAGATCATGAATGCCTACAGACGTTTACGGGCGCCTGGCGCCGGGGGAATATTTAGTTTCCGTAGTTCCATTGTAGTCAGGTCATGGTTTACTAGTATTCGATGTTGAATCGAATGGGATGGGTCTCGGAGCATTAATACTAGGTCAAGCTGTTCATGAGAATAATAAACCATTGTGTAATAATTTGCAGGGTTTTTCTCCATCCAATGAAGATTTCTAGTAAATCGCAATTTTTAAAAATTATAAATAACTTTGTTACATTTTCTCCAAACCTGCTCGTACGATTTTAATAAACTCACAGGGTCGTTTTCATCAGCTGTACCTACATTTCGTTCCCCTTAAACCTCTATGCAGAAACCTGCTGAATGTACATACAACAGTACCAGTGTATGTGTCACCATATTTGCTGTGGGAGTGAGGAAAGTTGTGAGATGCGTCTCATCGGTTCGTCGGAGACTATCGTTCTGAGCCTACACTTCGTTTTTCATGAACTTTTCTTTAAAAATATTTTTGATGAAGCATAATAATTAAAACTTGGTGCGACTAGAAAAATCGTAGGTTTTGTATGCTGGTGAGGATCAACTTGAGTGTTTTAGAAAATATTTACCAACGGTATTATTTTTTCAAATTTGCTACTTACATATTTTTCCCCATTCATATTTCTTACAATTGGGCGAATGAAGATGAAAGCCAAAATGTAGCATACCATGTGTTTTTTTAATGCTTGACGAACTTTGATAAAACTGAAGTCTCTTCTCTCAATATTCACGCGCATTTTATTCTCCGCATAGTTCTTGTCGTACTTTGAACGGAGTCAGGAGCCAGAACTGATCAGAAATGAGATGTGTATTATTCGTGTTCATTCAGCTAGTGATATTCCCAACAAAAAAGTCACATCAGAACAGGTTTAAAACACCACACATATACACGTTACATACTCAATTCGTCGTCTCACTAGGCTTTTTTTTTTTATAGGTATACGGATGCTCGACCAACCTTACATGACGGATTTGATCGAAGCTAATTCAATGGGACATGAGCCAAACCTTATCGACATTTATTCGGCGTCATGGGGTCCTACGGACGATGGCAAAACAGTGGACGGTCCTCGAAATGCGACCATGAGAGCGATCGTTAAAGGAGTCAACGAAGTAAGGCCGTGATTTCACGGGTTTCGTTGTTTGTCCAAAATAGGGCGAGAAATTCCATAGGAAATAATTTCCGAGCTGTGGGCAGGCAGTTTAATTTCGAGCTTAGGAGTTAATTGAATTCGGATCTCATTTCGGATTATCTTGTTTTCTAAAACAGCAGCGATCTTTCTTGGCTGACCTCGAAAGAAAACCTGCCTGCTTTGCATTCTTTATACAGTACTTCATTTTACTTTTATAAGTTCGTCATACCCTGCTTCCGGCGCGGAGCTCGCACTGCAATGACACACCGCCGTTATTAGCACATTCTGACAAACGAGTTTGTTTTTTTATTTGGCAAAAATGGATTTAAAATTTGAAAACGCTGCGATCACTACGCCACATGACGAAAATGCTCCTCACTACATTCCGCACTGAATTGCATAATATCGAACTATAAAATATGTGTATAATAATGCGCACTGTGCACAGAGGGTGTTTGTTATTCTGTGTAATCGTGTTCTTAAGAAATCAACAGTCTATTAGTTATCTGTGACTAGGAAGGTTGAGCAGAGGGGTGCACCCCAGTGGGGAAACGGGCGAGGCCTGGCTTGCCTACCGCTTCGTTGGCCTTCGAGGGGCGCACACCTCTACGCAGTGGTGGTTATCAACCGCCTGCAGCAGAGGCACAGCTCTGTGCTTGCTCTAACGGTTAGGACGCATGAATTGTCGCCCTGGTCCTTGTAACATCAGGTGGCAGGCACCATGTTTCCAAGCCCTTCTGGGCGAGGTGAGTCTCCTCTCAACGAACTCTTCTCGTCTTAGCGAGGTGAGGAGGGCCTGGAATGGCCCGCAGTACTCTGTTACAGTGTCTCGCTTTATGTGGGATCGGAGCATCGCCAGGTCAAGGACCAGGTCTAGGGATAGCGTGCTCATGATCACCTCGTGGGCCAGGTAAGAAGTGGTGCAGCAGGATGGCTAGGAGGGTGTGCCGTTGAAGTGAGAGGGCCAGATGCCGCTCATGGCAGGGGGGGCCAGCCACCACGTCGCTGCAGCATACCCCACCACAGGGTGCCTGGTGGTACTGGTACTGGGCTTAGAATGAGGCCTCCCAAGTCGACCCTGCAACAGACCTGATTTGGGCCGTGAGAGCTGAACACTTTCACCTTAGGAACGTGAGGAAGGTTACTAGTGTCAGCCAGATAGCACAGAGCCCTAATCATCTGATACCAAGTCGTGGACATGCTCAACAATTAGAACCTGTTATCTAACCATCAATATCTCAAGAACACAGGTGCCCATGTTTCCACTATCCTGGAGAACCCTGAAAACAGCAATGTTACTATTCCTATTCGATTTTCCAAGAACCTCTGTTTTTACTTAGGAGGCTCAAAATCAAAATCCTAACCTCAAGAGCTCCTTACATTTCTTGAAGGTTTCACCGTCCATAGGTAAAGGTTAGCCTGGTACAATTGTAGGCCCAGTTATGCAGTTCCATATGCACGTCAATTAACGATTGCCAACCTGGTGGAGTGATATTCTCCCAGCATGCCAGGAAAGGCATATCTCATTACATATGATTCAAGCAACATACCACTAATCTAGCACTCCCGCTGCTTCCTCTAACCAACAAGATTTGTATGCACGATCTACAATTTTCTTAAATCAGCAGCATACATGACTAGATGTCCTCTCCACATATTTAAAGGCAACCCAAGGTGATGTAAAGTGTGTTAGCCAAGCTTATTGTTTTGAGAGCATTTCAGACACCTAATTATTTAGTTGGATGTTTCCAGTAATCAACTTATAAATTGTAAAACTTTCAATATGATTCAGTGTGCATTATTCCCTTGCAGTCAATAGATTAAAAAACAAAGAAATTCATTGGGCGCAGTTGAGTTGTTAAGCAGTTTTGTGTATTCATCAAGATTTTTATTATCTCTATTCTGTTCATAACTGAAAATAAGTAAATCTTTCCTCTAGGGCAGAAATGGCTTGGGAAATATATATGTATGGGCAAGTGGAGATGGTGGATCTGACGATGATTGCAACTGTGATGGGTATGCTGCTTCTATGTGGACGATCTCTATTAACAGTGCAATAAATGATGGTCAGAACGCTCACTACGATGAAAGCTGTTCCTCAACTCTCGCCTCAACCTTCAGCAACGGTGCCAAGGACCCAAATACAGGCGTAGTAAGAAATTAATCGTTGTATCCGATATATCCATTAACTACTAGCAAACTTGAATTTATTTGATCGAGTGACTGGGGTCGTTTGCACTTGTTACTAAATTACAGTTAATGCAAGAATTTTGAAATTGAGTCGCCCATAAAGCTCTCCAACATCCCACTTTCAACAATATTCCTGTATGAAACAGGCTGCAGGTGTTTTCAACATTAACTTTGCCTGAGAAAATGCCAGAGGTTGTTGGCTCCACCTAATAGGACCTTTGGAGCTAATCATCCAACTTCGAAAAACAGCAACCCTTGGGGGTTGTTAAAACCTTTGAATCAAAACTAAGATTAAGGAGGAACAAGGTCAACAAGTGTGAATCATCAGGTAAGGTGAAGAGGAACATTGTACCATAAATCGAGGCTTATGAAACCAAACCTTTAAAGGCACAAGTGACAAGAGCACGGGGGACAAGAGTTATTAAGAGCAGCAATGGCAATCATTCTAAATTACTTACTCTACGTCTAATCTTACACCTAGTAACCAGACGTAGGAACAGTTATCTTTTCTCAGAACCTGTCTGAGTTTACAAGCATTGTATCGTTACCCCAACACTCCAGATTGGGTGGCTTTGTTTTATTCCTTCAAATAAAGTACAGTGACAAACGTCCAGGACATGAATGAAACTACATTGACTAAGTAAAGAACGTCTTTACTAAAACCACTCACTGTTTGCGTATCAAGAAGCACATCAATTTCCGAATGAGTGAAATATCTGATGGGATCTAATTTTATCACTCAAGAGAAAAAAAAATTGAAAGTAGAACCGATGCTATAAATGTTTTATTCAGCTGAAAGTGAAAAATTTTGATATTATACCCAATTGTGGTTTTGCAACTAACAAAAGCTATTGCAAGTGAAATGTATCCCCAACGTTTTCCCTCCCATTAGTCAAAACTCACCCAAAATTTTCATTCATCACTATTCATTTTGCATTCTTTGCATTTTGCGGATAAGGTTCTTAACTGAAGAAATGTAATAAGTACATCTTGAAGTATTCTTATTCATCATCACTTGTTTTTATGGGCATAGTTGAAGTTGAAAATGACAACGGTATTAGAATATAATCTTCATTTCTTTTATTTTGAATTCAAGAGAATTTCGTTTTTGGTTTATGACTAAAGGGATTATTTCATTCACAGGCAACTACAGACCTGTATGGAAAGTGCACCACAACTCATTCAGGAACATCTGCTGCAGCACCAGAAGCTGCTGGTGTCTTTGCACTGGCACTAGAAGCAAAGTGAGTTTCTTTAGTGCCTCACCGCGCACATTAAATAAAGCTCCTCGAACGAGGCATTAAATGGTTGTACGTTTCCTTTTTATAGCCCTCAATTGACTTGGCGAGACATTCAGCACCTAACTGTTCTCACCTCTAAAAGAAATTCGTTGTTTGATGCCAAGGGACGTTTTCATTGGACTATGAACGGAGTGGGCCTTGAATTCAATCACCTTTTTGGGTTTGGTGTATTGGATGCTGGAGCTATGGTTGCTCTTTCCAAGCAATGGATGACTGTCCCTCCAAGATACCACTGCGAAGCTGGTTCTATGAAATCTGTACAGTGAGTCTAGAAAGTTCAAAACACAACTATCACTGTTTCCTCACTATTGGACGAAATAACTGTTTTCCACAAACTTATATAAAAAAGCATTCTATACAGTTGGCTAAACATTAAAATTGTTTTGTATTTCCAACAGAAAAATAACAAGTGATAAAGCCATTTTTCTGAAGATCGATACGACAGCTTGTAAAGGAAGTGATACCCAAGTGAATTACCTTGAACACGTGCAAGCTGTAATTTCACTCAATTCCACCAAAAGAGGGGATGTCGAGTTATTCTTAACATCACCAATGGGAACACGGTAAATTTTTATTTAAATCATAATGTTCATTTGTGAATTTCTTTGGTATCGATTATTAGTTGTGTCACATTTGAAGGATGGTAATTTAAATGTTTTGAAGAACTTATTGATTATTCTTTATAGGGGTTTTCAAGAGCCTCGTTGAGTATTCCCCGTAATATATGTATTATTGTTATTCATAATAATGATGACAGCTTTTAGAGTTCTAACAGTTTAGATCATTATGGCTAGTCACCTCTGCAGGTACCACATAGGCTATCTGGTCCAGTCAAAGGGTGACTGTGTTATGCAGCCGCTGGAATGCCCCAGCCCTTTTCCAGTGACTGTATGGATCATTCGTTATGTACTGACAAAGCATTAATATTTTCTAACAGAACGTTTGAAATATTGAAACAGAATTTCAAGCTGAAACACCTTAAAACGTCTCAAGCCCTCCCAATGTCCTATCCAGGAGACTGAGTTTAGAGGTACTCTTTGGTGGAGTGTAATGGAATTGCTTTTGATATGTGTGCTGTAATACTACATCCTTCGTTTTCTCCAGTCTTTAACCTAATCAACAATTGTCTGCAGGGAATGTGTGGTTTCATCAAGATCCTATATCATGATGTCAGTAAACACTACTACTACATAAACACTACTACTTCATAAAAATAATGTTCATCTTCTGTCAACAAATGCTACGCACCTACCTCAATTAGGTTTAGTGTGGTGGTGTACTTGTTTTCTAACTTTTGCTTGTCTTTTCTCAAGGTGCAAATTTAAATCAACTTGAACTGATGAGGAAACTTTTGTGAATGGTTTGACCACTATTTGACCACTACCAGGAAACAAGCACTCACACGTTTGTAGCTATTTCTATACGAAGTAGCTTTGTAGTTATATGAGGCGGCAATCCAAAAGTTATGGATTGGCTTTACAAGGGGGGTAATAAGACCCCGTGTTTCACACACCTCCATTGTATTGGAGATAATATTTCTTGTGCGACACCCTTCCGTGTACACATTCAAAGGTCCGCACACCTGGGAGCAGTAAGGCTTTTGTAGCCACTACTATGTCTACCAGGGCAAAGGCAAGCCTCCACGAAACAGCGAAATAATTCAAAATGCAAGAGGTTGCAGTCGTTGCTACTGACATTATGCCAGAAAGGACAAATGTTCACCTGCAATACAGCATCTCCATCCGCTCAAGAGAACTGTGGGAGAGAAGGACATTCATTCCCAACTAAGGTGGAGGTTGCTATGGTATACTAACAGTTCTGTGATGGGAAGCAAGGCTGGTCTGCACATCGCCCAATTTCAGTCCAACTTCCAGAAATAACAACCCTTCCAATTTCAGCCTTGCCAGCCCACTGGGAGGGTACGTCACAATATATCAAGCAGAAATTGTAGCCACAAATATCTGAGCACGAGAGATCCTGTCAAAAGAACTGGAGGGTATGTGGACCTATATATTCTTGGTCAGCCAGACTGCCTTAAAGGCCATCTCGGCCTTGACCTTCAGATCCAGGCTGACATGGGAATGTCTTCAGGAGCTCAAACGACTCAGTGCCCATAATATGCCTTCCCTTATTTGAATACCAGCTCATACAGGCTTGAAGGCAATGAAAAGACTGACTCCTTTGCGAAAGTGGCACAAAACTCCTTTCCATCATGCCTGAGTCGCGCCTACAACCGATGGAAAGTCACATAAATCTCAAGCATGTCTGCAGCAAAGACATACTCAGTTTCTTAAGGGGGGTTTACATTATCACAATAATCCAACATGCAGCTGCAGTCAATAAAAGGCTTGGCCCTGTCTTCGGATAAAAAAAAAGGAGAAAAAAAGCTTCACTTAGTGACTGGCATCTTCAATACTGCTCCAAGGAACTTCTACCACTTTTCCAGTGCTTTAAATGTTTCAGAATTTATGGTTCCTCAAAAACGAAGTTGCATCGATAATAATTGCTTTCTAGGTTATGATTCATCAATTTTAATTTTATGTTTGTTTAACTATTGGGCTTACTCAAATTCTTTTTTTTCAGATCCATGATACTGAGTAAACGATCAAATGACAACGATCATCGAGACGGATTTACGAAGTGGCCATTCATGACCACCCACACCTGGGGAGAGGCCCCCCAAGGTGTTTGGACACTTGAGGCAAGCTACAGCAGTCATTTGAGCTCTTAATTCAACGGAATTGTTCATGATTAAGCTTCTTATCAAAATATTTCCTTACAATACCCACATTTTTCGCAATTTTTGGTTAGCTAAGTGGATAAGTTTTTAGGTCAGTTGTACTTTTTTCTTCCCGTTTTTTGCGCTTAAACTGAAACTAATCCAAATAAAACATCAATATCTGTTTCATAACAACCAGTAATTAATCATACGTATTTTTAGTATAAATAGCTCAAAGCAGAAAAGTGTTCAAAACTTGTTTTGCATGAGCTTCTCTTTATCTGTTCCTAAAACTGGATGTCATCCTACGGAGGGTAAGAATAGAGACTTCTGGTTGTAATGAAAGCATTCACATTATGAGTTGCCTAACAAAAACATCAACACTGGAAGCTACTCTCATCACTCAGGGTTTTATGGTTTAATAACATGATGAAATGATACGACTGAATCCATTCTTCTAAAAGAGGCGTGTGTAACCTGTAGTCTTCTTCTATGAGTTTTTCCTACCCTCTATTATGTCAAATATATTATTTGGAAGTCAGTTAGCAAGGTCAAATTGGACAAAAATTGTCATGTTTTGTATGATCAATTTACTCATATGTTTGACTCGTGTTCACACCTTCAGTTGTCGCTTTTGTGAGCCAACTTTGAGGGAGTTTCCCCAAACGCGACTCTAATGATTTTATACCAACCTAATTAAGTGCAAAACATTACCTTTCATGAAAAAACAAAACAAGAAGTAATGTCTAGTCAGGCCAACTAAATTACGGAATTTCATTTTGAACAGTTATCAGGTACAGAGCCCTTTCTAAAAGAGAAATTGACTGAGTTGTCCGTTCATGAAGCTTCCCAGAAAACTTTCTTTAAAAGCCATTTCATTATAGTACGAAGTATAGTTCGTAGTTTAAATAACATTGTACAAGATGATTTAACTTGAAACAGCATAGAACTCACATGGAGGGAAAACTGAAAAACAACATTGATTAATGAACAACAAGATGATTGTAAATAGTCAGGTTACTTTCTCCTTGCTCTATTTACGTTCAATATTGTTATTCTTACTACGTCTTTATTCATTATCCATATTTTTTTCTTTTGCCTTTTTGTCACAATTAACTTTGAACAGAACAATATGATAACTTAGTTCCCCCACATGGGTTGTTCCGTTTTTTTTGTGATGTTTCTACTCGATGTTTTGTTGATTGTCTATATTGACTTTGGAGAACTATGAATGCGTTACGCTGACAAATTAACTATTCGATTTCAGGTAAGCCTGAACTCTAAAACACCGCAATCGGGCCACTTGAAAGAATGGACACTCATGTTACACGGAACTTCAGAAGCGCCATACACAGGTCTTCCTGTTTCTGATCCTCACTCCAAATTAGCCATCGTGAAGAAAGCTCACGAAGAACGTAGTCTGCGTGCAAAAAGCGCATACTTTTGAGATATGCTTTGAAAATCGATTACCTTGGTACCTGTTTATCACTTCTAATGTAAATTCTGATTGAGTTATTGTTTTGAACAAGATTAAGATGAAAACAAACGATTGGGTCTTCATTCCGAATGATTGTATTCTTCTCCTTTCAAGAAGAATAGTAACCAGAAAGAATACCCCATTTTTCAAACAATATGTATACAACTACAATGCTTTTTCATTATAAAAACTCTTGCATATTAATAACCAAACTTCTTTGCAACAAATAGCGCACAAAACTATCATCCATATGCTGTAAAAACAGTAACACTGAAATAGGAGAGCTGGAACGATGACACATCTAACCTTATCTGTAAACGTTTGAGTCTCTTACTGGGTATGATGTTCATTTGTTACTGAAAATTACGATTATTCGTACAAATCATATTATTCATCGATTAGCAAGTGAGTCTTCTTATACAAGAAGCTGCCAATTGATTTTCAGTATTATCATAAACTTTACCTCTGCATTTTAACTTCTCCAAGAAGTTCCCTGGCCAAAAGCAATTGGTCATTCACAGCTATTTAGCCAATGATAAGTTGTCAGAATTATTCACTCTGCGTTCGAATAAAAAAGGTCTGCCTTTCATCCTGGTGGATAATATTTTCCCATTTCCCCAGGGTGTTAAGTGCTTAGGCTTTATACAGAGTATATACATATATCAACAAAGCGTCTGCTTCAAATAACCCTTTGTATTTTGTTCGTGAAAATGTTGAACTTGACGTTTTTTCTGTTTACTGTATGTTTAAGACAAGATTGTAATATGCAATCACCCTCACGTAGAACGTTAAGGTTGATAACAAATGTAAGCATTTTATTGATAACTTCTATTCTAAACAGAACCTCATAGAATGGAGCTATCAATAAATGTGAATAGAATTGACCGTTTATTTTCAACCAATATGCATATTTTTATAGATGGAGAAAAATCCCATTTCTTTGACTTTTAATTCACTATATACTCAGAAAAAGGGAGTATACTTTGGTGGTATTGTTTCATAGAACTAAACATAAACTAAATAAAAAGGGTTGCATGACGACATAGAAAATATGCAACTCTCCCTTCCATCAGCTTATCCATATCTCTATTTTTATAGACTCCTGATTTTATTTTATCAAATTTTAATTGAATTGCTACAACCAGAATCAGTGACTCTCTTGAAGTTGTCTACCTAGTGTGTGAATATTTCATGGAATGGTTAATGCTGCATAGCTTAATAATTCAGTTAAATTTATGCCAATGAATTTGAAGGTTGGGTGTACATATTTAGCATTCTTACTTATTTCAAAACTAACACTTTCCATCTAAATTTTGTAAAAATTCAAAGTAATCAATGTGTAAAACAACTTTTCATTTCCGTTCACTTATTTATTCTTTCACTAATATCAGCATTATGATAAAACTACTTTTATAAGTGGGGAATATTTTAACGTAGATTACTATCATGTTTTCAATAAATCATGACAATATGCAGTTATTTTAGTTGCCTTAGAAGGCTAAGGTTTCTCGAAATTCAATTCACCCAATATGAAATGGTGCCATTATGGTATTGTTCACTGGCAATCTTAATGTGATGACTTCAAATCCTGTTTTGTGTTTATGAAATCAATTATTTTACTTTTTTTCAGTAATGGAGTAATAAAATAATTCTAGTAACATAGATAACAATGAATAACTCGGTATACCATCATCATAACGTTGTACAAACTCTTGTTGACCACATTGGCCATTAGTAAAATACAGTATTGAAACAACCAGATGAGATGTGAGTAATTGCACAAGTAGAATGTAATACGGGAGCCTAAAATTAAGTGAAAGAATTTTTAGGTGTGTTCTTTCTATGATAAGGGTTTGTTTGGTCCTTTGCTCATCATTGAAACATTCTCATGTGAGAGAAGTTTCCATGGTCACTTCAAAACTTTTGTCAAATTGATGCTACCAATAGCTGGCTCAATAGTGTTTTAACGGAGCATACTTAGAACATTACTGTTAATATAGAAAGGAGTACCATTGAGGATAGAACATGCATAATCAATACTAAGACACCCATTCAATACAAAAAAGCGTTTGTAAGCAAAAGATCGATTTTAATTGTGTTCATTACTGCGGCATTCAATGTTGCATTAACATTCTTCTCACATCAATTTTTGACCAAACTCTTGTGATATTTAGGCATTCTTTTCATTGAGCATTCAATGGCATGATGGGTTTGAGAAAACAGCGACAAGCAAGCGGATTGTCGAAATGAATCACACATTTTTTAAGTAAATGAACAAACATATTTCTTTTTAGGGATTTATCGTACTTGAAAAAATTAGTTTAGTAACCAGTTGGCTTCTATAACTTTATGTGAGTGCTGGTATTTCATCTCGTTTATAGCCAATAACTCTGCATGAACTAGATTGCTTACACAGACACTTTGGAAACCTAACTCTATAACTTAACTTCTACTCACATCAACTAACTTCCATAACTTGAAATGTTACGTATTTCCATTATTTGAATTATAACATTCTATGAGGTTGAATAGTTGGATCATCCTCAACATGACTTGTCTACGAGGTCTATATTACTGATTCAATCAATGCAATTAGAACGCATTTTGATCAATTCAATCATTAGTTGAACTAATTACTTCATACAAGTCGTTCATCATTTCTTATTCCATATTATCTCTCAAGCGCAAGTTGGTTTAAAATTACAGGAACAGAAAAAACCTAATCATGGGTCCAAACCAGGCAATGATTGTGATTAAAGTTTTATACAAAAAAAATGGAATGGCATTAGATTTACATGGTGGGCATTGACGCTTATTATTGGCCCACAATCTTCTAAATTTATTAGTTATGAACCTTGATATTCATTTTCGTAATCATTCAATACTGTTGTAAGCACAAGTTAACGTTACCAACTTGAACACCAATCCACGGCAGCGAGGTTTAGTACAATTTCATATCCCCTTGTTTTTAAAAAAATGTATAACAATTTATTAAACATGTTTATTTCAACCTCATCATGTAGAAGACTAATCGGCAACTAAAAACATGCAAAGTTTAGGCTCTCTGTTTGATGTATATAAATATTTTTATGGAACCATTTTTCATGTAAATTACCATTAGACTTTAAGGGAGCCACAGGTCAAATGTGAAAGAGAAAGTTGAAGAAAGCTCTTGCTTACCATAGTAACTATCCTTAAATGCCAAATGGTGACAGCAGAAGTGGAATAAATACATAAAAAGGAAGAGATAAATAAATAGTAATAATTGACGTACAACATTATCTACACCATTATTACGTGCTACTCCAAAATGTCATGTTATCATAAAATTCAAGACCACAAAGGATAGTGAATTCAATTAGAGGCATGGCAAGAGGTGGTATTAGCTCATTGTAAAATATGGGCGAGAAAGAGTATTTTTCTGCAGCAGTTTGTAACAGTATTATAAAAAACGTTCAGCACCCTAACACAACCAAAACATCTGATTGTAGTCCTGCGGGATCTTCAGGACTGGGACCAAGTAGGGAGAGAGACTTCAGAGATTGTGTGTCGCTAAATAAGCCACTCTAAAAAAGACGCACGAAAAAAGTCATACGACATTCAGCGTACAATACATTGCAGGTGTAGTTAGAACAAATCAGGCTGACGAACTGATTGTATGATATTTTACAGAATTCAGACTAACTGTCAGCGAGCCTACTGCAGATATTGCCAATTACGCAATAATTTCACTTGTTAGGATGCGTTTCACGTGAAAAATTGAATATTAGTTCTCTAAGGGCTTCATTGTAGACCGAGTGGTTGATCATATGACTGTCCTATGGAAAACAGTCTGCTGTAACCAAATTCAGAAAATCAGGATGGAGTAAGTCAATCATTTTACTGTGGTGGCATACATTGTACTTCTGCACTGCATCCTGAGGGATCCCACATTCCCCACTTTCATAATTGGCCATTTTACATTGAGATTAAGCAACCCGAGGAAAATCCTGCAGTCAACGTCTATTGTAATCATGAAATTTGAAACTTAGCTTCACAAATAAATTGCACTGAACCCTAAATACATCACAGCCAAATTTTTGAGACCTTTAATGCACAAATACAGGCAATGGTCTACTGAAATGGTACTTTAAACGAAGTTTCTGAAAATCAGTGTTGGGCGGATTAACTCTTCAAATTTATAACCAAAATCAGGTTGTATTCCTTATATAACAAATTGTGTACTATTTATATGAATGACCTGGCATTAAATCGTCATTCTTGGATGGAAATACTACACTAGAACTATTCACTTCCACTCATAAAAAATGTGCAGTCCACTTTTACGTTTTAGCACAGCATAATGAGGGAGATGGGATTCACAAACGGTCTGCAGTGTTAAGATAATCTAGTTTACATGCAAACTTGGAGTATAATGGCTGACATATCTTAACTTCGGGAGCATAAAATACAGTTCACATACGCTGAACTGAAACAAAAATAATAACTTTGAAATCAAGTGGACTTACCCTCACTCCCTCACTCACAGTAACTATTCACATAACATTCATGGGACGTTTCACGATATTAGCTGTTTCAGGATAAATACTACAGACCTTAATATTACCGTAAATAGTAACTAGACTAACCATTATGATGGTTGGATACTTTGCGTGTGCGTGTTTTTTCAAATAATTCATTTTTTTTTCATTTATTTTCGCATAGTTTTTAATAACTTAATTTTCCTTGATTTTTCTAGCTAAGTTGGTCATATAAATAGTTTAGAATGCACTTTCATGCACCCTTTCTGCCCACGCCGTAGTTGTTCGACACTCACGGTAAGAACCTTACAGTCCATACAATCGGGGTCGGCAACTTAGTTTATAGGGAAACTGGTGTGGCACTCAGCAAAGATGAATACAAAAATACAGGAGCACATTAATTCCCCTCATACTAAAACAGGGCAAAGGAAAAGAAAAGTCAGTGTAGAAACAGAGTAACAATTTATTGCAATGTATTGATAGATAAGTACACGCTAAGGCTTGTAGGACATTTACTGTGAGAAAAAGTGCTGGGGAAAGAGTCAAAAATCGAAGATCACGTTGAACTCAACTAGTAAACGAATGTGAACACAATTATCTTTGTCTATGAGGTGCTTGTTTGCTTTTTGTGTTTATCGCTTCTGTGCAACGCAAATTGATATTGTTTATTGTGGGCAGTCTCTGAATTGAAGCATACGCTGCCATTTGATTCCTCTCCTGCAATTTCATTGTCTTGTGCACTTGCACTAAGTGTTAAATATTGCGCAGTCACCATATTTTTTCTAGTAACTGCAACACAGAAGATCTGATTTCGTTTACTCTAATTGAGAAATAGTTCATATATCATTTTTGTTGTTTTGTATAATTACGAAAGCTTTGAACAGTTCAAGAATGTAGTAATAACCTACATGATCATGCAGGGTTGCCGGCCCCTTTCACAGAGCATGTAGCAAGGGTAAAGGAATAGAAGCATGATCAACAGTATTGTGCTATTACTAACTTTTCATTTAACCGTAACCGCAGCAGTAAACCAAATAACTTGATATCTGGAGTTTCATTACTTAGAACATACTGACTAAGCTGCATTATTGAAGAAAAATGAAACAATTTGTTGTGTCACTGTATGTGAGAGTTATTAACTTTGCTATCTCTGGGGTTTTCAACATGTGATCTTCACCAGAAAAACGCTAGGTTGTTCGTGATCTGAACAATCTCAAAACTATCCGTTATAGCCAATTTATTGATGGGAAGACAAATGTGACTGCTGCTGGCTTTAGCCACAGACACGTGTTTTTGTAAGGATAACACCAATAAAATTGCCTCCAACCTGAAGATAAAATAGCTCAAGAGTCAAGTAGCCTCCTAGGTTAGTGATCTACCTTAAGAGGGAAATTCACAACAGGATTGGGTCAGTAGGACAATTTTAAGTATGATGCGTACTTAAGTGAAATGTGTCTCTAATAATAATTATTACATTATTATATTCAATCATAATCAAGTTCTGTCTGATGATGATAAGAAACAATTCAAGAGGGGTGAAAGCTATAGGCTCACCTTCATTTTCTCGATTACTAAACATTATTTTTTATGGATGTACTCATCTCATTATCTTTGCAATGGTCAATATGCCAGATCAAGTATTGGCCAAAATGTTACAACTTTAGGGTCTTTTGGTTGATATATTTTGCCTTTATGTATTTCATACTATAGCTGGTTGGAACTAATCACTGATCAGTAGGTAAGTGGAGAAGGCAGGAACTACACAAACTGGTTAGAACTTGAAAATTCCAATTTGTTGTATCTAACTATGAAAAGCCATTTGTAGCAACGCCCACTTACATAAATCGCCATCTACTGATACGCTTCTTCCAAGACTTTATGGAACATCAACATACAATGCAGTTACATCTCAAGAATCACAACTATGAGGAAGGATATCCCAATAAATAAACCTTTTTTCATTTAAGTTAACCTTTAACATTGTTAAATAATGCTGTCAGGGATCAAACTGAATATGTGTAGGAACCCCCCCCCACCACCACCACCACCACCACAATACCTAATAGTCTCACTGCTTTCAGTTTTACTGGAATCCATTATGTAACAAGTTTGTTCTTGACACTTCTCAAGAGTCCTTGGGACTAATTGTCTTACATCTAAACGTGTATAAGCTCAGCAATTAGAACTAGCTTCATTGTTAACAAAACTACAGTGTATACCTCTGACACATATTCATCATTGTTGAAAATATTCATCCATATCACGTAACTGGTGCAGATTAGAAATGAGTAAAATACGAAGGTGTCGAAGGAAAATGTGTTCTAGCACAAGTATGTTTTCTTTGTATTATGAGGCTTGAAACCTTGGATGTTATTTGTGAGTGGAACACCAAAACATTAACTCTAAAAACTTTTTTGGCCCGCTGTAGCCTAAATAGAAGTAAAACCCTGTGCAAGAATATCGGCAAACTTTTTTGCATTTCTTACCTACCAACCTTTTTTTTTCCTGAAACAAAGACGAAAATTGAATGCGATGTGAATAATATAAAAACTGTTAACATCAGTAGCCATTGACACAGTGCATGCATGTTGAAGTTCGTAGAGATTATATAATTAAGCTTAGAGAAAATAACTTGATGGAGCAAGTAACCAATCTGTAACTTTCCATTTGGTTCGGGGATGTTATGACCCACGTCTTCAAATAAGAGACAATGGTTGTATTGTGATTCCACGTTCTACCACATATTCGTGAAGACAGATGTTTATTTGACCACCTGACCTGAATGGCTAGGTTCAAGCTGATCTCTAATCACCGGTTGTTTAGCCATTGTGATGCTAACTGCTTTAAACAAGGCGTTTTGAAGAGCACCTGCATTACTGAGAAAACCAGACTATGCACTCAGTAACATGTAATGAGTGTTAAGGTAAGTTTACAAGATACTCATTGAATGATAATCGGCGGCAACGTACATTATTAATCATTGCAATTGAATCTAGATAGAAATTTTTGCATGAGACAGAGAATACCAAAGTTGAGAGGTGAAGTGAACACTGATCTTTGTTTGTAATAATCAGAAGCCCACCAACGACAGCCACTGTGACAGCTGAGGAAAACTGGAATATTTCGCATCTTGTTTACATTGTCAATCTCAGTTCTTTGTAGTAAGAATGACTGAGCAGCTTGGTTTTTTTCTTCCATAACCAAAACCTCACCAAACTAACAATTCCAACAAAAGCATACGTCCAAGCCTCCTCTCCAGTGCCACAAGGTGTGAAATTATGAACAAGAAAATCAACAACATGGTGAAAAGAAATCTAAAAAATATCAACATGTTTTCAAATCCTGATAAGCAGGATGATTTTTAAATATTACTGAACATTACACATAAGGGGGCCCATTCTAAAGGTAAGTAAGCCTCATGATGAAACGTTATGAGCCTTTCCATTATTTTGAAGGGAGAGAAGGACCAAAATGTATCAGCAATGGTGGGGTTCACACCTTTTTGTAACTTCTAAGAATACACTTGTACCAATCTTTTCCCAAAACAATTCGTACATTCTGTTTTTTACATTCCTTGGCTCTATGGAGTAGAAAGGAAAGTTATGTAATCGGCTGAAAAACAAATTTTGAGTTCTCTTCAGATCTTTACGTTTCAGACTCTCCTGAGTCCGAAAAACCCTATTTGGGAAAATGGTCTGTGTGTCTGTGAACGATTTTTAGAGAAAACCACCGTACCAAATCCACTCAAACTTGATATCCAGCCCGCAGGTTACCATGAAACGCCAAAATAAGGGTATGAACAAAATCCACCGGAATTTAACTATAGTTATCATAGTGATCAAAACGCCAAATATTTTTTTTTCTCAAAAACGGCTCTAACGATTTTGATTCAACTTTTTATATTGATAGCTCTCAATAAGGGAATTATACCGTAAAATTCCCATTCGTGGGAAAACGACGAGAGCAGCACAATAAATTATCAAAATCTTCGACGAAAATTTCCTAAGAAAATTTTCACGCGATGTTTTTCTTATAACCTCCGCTGGAATGTTAGTAGAATGTTTACAAAAATTGATATTGTAGTCCAATCCAATACCTAAAGGGGGAGTGTTTAAAAACGCTCATGAGATACATGGGGCTCACTCCAAAAATTCCTGAATTCCAACTACTGCCGTTTCGCTTACTACCAGTTCTAACAGTTATTACCCAATAGTCCTGCAAAAGTAATTACTATCCTTCTTCAAAAAATTCGTGTTTAAAGCCTCATTGATTTTCTGTGTACCAATTGCTCAATAAAGGTCCTGGAATGAGTACGAGCAGCACAATAAATTTCAGAACTGTAGGCTCTACCGCTTCGTGCTGCTGTGACGTATTGTTTGACCAAGTTCAAAGGAACTGAATGAATTGATTAAATAGAATTAGCCATGTACAAAGTGAATTGACGTAGAGCTAAGTTTTTTGTCAAATTCCGCAAAACACTTGCGACGTTCTGACACTTAAGGAAGCCCTAGACAGTCAGTATTTTGATCAATCAACTAAGACAGTCATGATTGTTCATCTAGATGCGTGTTTGAGGATTGAGTCAATGACTGAAGGAGATTGAAAGAAACGTTGTATTTAGACGAACAACTGAAGAGGACAATTGAGCTTATGGAACAATTCTTAGAGGTCTACAACACGTCAATAGTGAAATCACAGTAAATATAGCGAGCCAAAGTCTACTAATTGAAAGAACTCACGGGACAATAACTACAGCAAAAGTAATCGTTTCATTATTTGTACTCCCCCCTCCCCACCTCCTGTCTCATCAAAACCCCCTGCCCCCACTAGCATAACAGGCACCTGGAATATTTAGTTTTCGTCGTTCTGTTGCAGTCAAGTGCTGTTTCGTCTGGTTTACTGGTAGTTTTCGATGCTGAATCGAGTTGGATGGGTCTTGGAGCTATGAGACTCCGTCAAGCTGTTCAAGAGACTGATAAACCATTGTGTAATAACTTGCAGGGTTTTACCACTCTTCTGACCATCGTCTAGTTCTCATCTTATTATTTTTATTATCCCCACAATCAGTAAAAGAAAGGACAAATCCAGGTTAGAACTCATTGATTCAGTATATTCAGGTTGAAACTCATTGTTTCAGCACAACGTTGCAAACTGTTTATACGGTTTGTGTCAAGCCATTTACGCTTCGATAAAAGCTAGGTACAAGTATAAATATTTAAGACACAGTTAATATAGCAGACGCGTTCTTACGAAGAGTTAAAGTACATGGCACTTGCTGATTTGAAAGAAAAACTATTTAGACTGGCTAATAATTTTTTCAATAAAAAAAAATGCCGAAATCGTCCATAACCTTATTTTGGTGTCCACAAAAAATAACGAACCAAACAAAAAAAGAACCAGCTCAATCGGATCAGCCGTTCTCCCGCAAATGGAACTACAGACACACACACACACACACACACACGGACCACGCGCCGAAATTAGGTTTTTTAGACTCAGTAGGGTCTGAAACGTAAAGATCTGAAGAAAACCCAAATTTTTTTTTTTGGGCCGATTACTATACTTTCCTTCCCTTCGGGTAGCGGAAAGTAAAAATCGTCTATTCAAAGTAAAGCACTGATGCCAAAGATGTGCTCGATAAACGTTTTACAGGTAACTGTGAGGGCCAATAGCAATTATGGCCTTTCAGTCATCAAATTTTCTTTGCAAACAATGAAGTGTGATAAGACATGAACTAGATTGTGAATAGAAAATGGAGATTTGAGATAAGGCTATCAATTAGCAAAAAGGCCCCTTGGTCGTTACTGTTACTCAGTGCTACTGTCTAATCTCTCTTTTGGGAGTAGATAACAGGGTTGTAGCTTGTGGGCTAAATACTACTACTTCGGCATGATAGTTTATTTCATTCTGAAAAGACGTTTACGTCCTACTTCTAACACACTTACTATGATTATACGATGTTGATCACGACGATGGAAGGAAGTACATTCAATTAATGTGGGATAGTTGTATAGATGTAGATACCCACTGAACTTTTCCACAGGAACCACCCGTTTACCAGGAAGTAAATGATACTCCATAAGAATTTACAATTTTTATTCCACAAAACGAATATTTTATAAAAAATTTAGTAGATTACAGTTATACAAAAATAGTATTAAACCAATCACATCTCTTGACACATATAAAGACTCACAAACAGTATTTTTATTCGTTACTTCTGCAACTCAACTGATGCATGATGAAGAAATGAAAAAGAGATCATTCAATCAAGCTGAAACAGTCAATAATTTAGAATTAACAATTGTTGTCAATGAAAGAAAATGAGAGAATTCACATTTTCAAAAAGTTTTGATCATAAATACATTTTATTTTATTATTATGCTACTAAAACATGTTTTGATTCAATGCTTACTAAAGATTCAGAGTGTTGCACTGGGAAAGGGTTAAAGAATTTGTTCTAAATTGCCTTTATCATTCCAAGCAATTCTGTACACCTCTGGGTTACATGGTGCGTTATAAGTCTTCAAAGCTAAATGGAACCAACAGCAGAACATTATTGATCACCTGATCATATTGTGCTGTTTAGTAGAGAACTCTCAGAGTACACCAATGAGTGCTTTTAGTCACAGCCCCAAAGTGAACTTGTAAGAGGAAGCTCCCCTCCATAGTGAAAACAATCATTCCGACGAAACTCACAGCATGGGGCCAGTTTCAGTACACTGAATACCCCATGAAGGAGGCATTCCACAGGGATGCTTGTAGATAGATAATAATCAACAGTCCTCCGAGTCAGAATCCTGCTGAAGAGCAGGTATTGCTAGATGAGAACCCCCCCCCAATAATCACACAGAGAATACAACAGTAAAATTCTAGACACGTAGAGTAGATAGATCAGTGGGTGTAGTGAGGCAATGAACTAGTATTTAGTTCCTCAAGCGTTAGTGTGAGGGCTGTGGTGGCCAATAGTCCCCAAATAATCTCCCATATGTTCATGAATGCTGAGCCCATTGCTCCTCTTTCTCCTTCAAGTACTCAATATTCAGATACTATACAGGTTATTGTCAAACACTATATTTTAGACATTGTGGTTATTTAAATAGGCACTTCATCAATACGACACACACTTGGCACAGATTTCCTTTAAGTGAAGAAACACGCACTTACCCATTATACCTGAACGAAGTTGTTTTTCGATTTGCTCACTGCTCGTAGCACCGTCAATTGGTTGGCATCCATGATTGAATACTGAATATGCACTAGGCTCATCCGCCAATTTAGGTCTTGTCCTTGTATTGAAATATATAAAAATTAAGGCAGTCACACAAAAGTAGACTGCTCCAAATCCAACCATTATAAGGAATATGTATGGAATTGCCCAGAAGCAGAAATAAGTCAAGTATTTAGCTGTCCCTTGGATTCCAAGTAAGCTAGTGTCATCCTCGCCAATTTCATCATCCATTTCATGAACCTCTTGATCTACAGAGGTACTACTGCACGTTGAAGCTGTGTATGCATTATCCTGAAATGAAAAGGAAAAACACCGCAAATTATCACACAACGGTTTATTATTCTAATGAACCGCTTGACTTAGTATTACTGCTCTGAGACCCATCTCATTCGATTCAGCATTGAAAAATACTAGTAAACCATATGAAACACGACCTGACTACAATGGAACTATGGAAACTAAATATTCCCCCGGCGCCAGGCGCCTGTAAGCACCTGTAGGCGATTGGCACGACGTTGCGACTCGAGCGGGCGGGTGGTTTAGATGAGATGGGAGAACTGACTTCCGCTGAAGTTCCCGCGATTTCATTCAATAAGTAGACTTTGGCTCACTATAATTACTGTAATTTCACTATACGCAGTTGTAAACGTCTGATATTCGTTCCATTCGACCCAGGATGTTAAAATACCTTGAAAACGATACGAAACACGGCGTATTTGCGAGTATACTGCGTTTTGTTTATTTTTTAACCATTTTTTGTCCATAACAACCATGGGCTTCGTCCGATCGGATTGCCAAGATGGCGGGCACAACTAGATACCAAATGAGATTTTTGGGCGAAAGAACGGATTTTTTAGACCACGTTAAAGGCACAAAATGGCCAGGATGGGGGACAGACATTGCAGATTTGGAATCCCCATGTCTTGAAACATGAAGTACGTTTTGAGGGGGGGGGGTGTTGTAAAAAATGTTTCCTGTCTGAAAACATAGGGTTACTATTCAGAATGAATAATAAACCAAAATCCAAATGTTGTTCGAACTTATTTGTGAAAATAATCAAATAAATAACGTATGACCAGTTCAGGAAACATCGAAGGTGTATTGATCAGAACTTCTCCCTCAAGATCGAAACCTTGTTCATGCCCTAATACCTCAAAAAGAAATTTCATTTTCATTTCTGCGCTTCATTAAAAAACATTGCTAGCCTCCAATAATTTCCAAAAAGTGATTTGTTTTCAAACGCTAGGTAAAAGTGCATTCACATTGGCTTCCAAAACATTTCGTGTGCTATAGATTGTCTTAATACTATTTCACTCGACTGAAAGTAGAAATAATAAAATTAAATTAACATAACTTACAGGCTCAATGCTCAGCAGCTCAGATTTTTCAGAAGAAGTAATTTCAGCCATTGTTGTTCTCAATCTCAAAAAGCATGATTTTACAAACTTGGATGCATTTTCAAGTTGTTCCTTTCTTTTGCGTTGGTGCCTAAATGACTTAAGACGAGATTCAGCATCCATATTCCTTCAGTCAGAATATTACCTGCGCAAAAGAAGAAACCATTTGATAGTTTTGATTTATTCCTGTAACCCCAATCCAGATATGCATAGAGTTGATCTTGATGGTAAATACACAGGTGGTGTTTTAGAGTATTTGTTTTTGCAAAGCCTGAGTTGCGAGCAAAACTCTCACACTCAAGCGCTCAAGTTTCAATATTTTTCAGTGCCGCCTGTGAAAAACTTTTCCTCACTCGTGAGAGCTGCCGTACCAATGTAAGTATTTAAATGATCAAATCACGTCAATGACAGTTACTTCCGATTTTTTCTTTCCATTTGCTCATCACTCATGTATAGTACATGCTTGCTCGTACAGGGAGGGCTGTTTTTGAAACAGCTGGCGCTGTTCCCTGCTTTCGCTCAATGCCTTTCTTCTATCATTATTCTGTTTGCTTTTCTCACGAATTTTCTAAAAACACGGATATTACATAAGCAGTTATACTAAAATGTTCTGCGGTTAGATGTTTTATTTTTGCAACTATCTCTACCATACAACAAATCTGTCTTGCGCGACTCTTTTGTTCGTTTTGTTGTGAATTTCCGGTAGCGCTACAAACTAATTTTCCGACTCTTCGATCGAAAGAATCGCGTTCCACATCACCCAGAACTTTGGTTCAAGCAGACCATTCACGAAGAAAGACCAGCATGCCGATATTGTTGGAATAGTACCTTTACTCGGCTAACTGTGCGTGGTCGACTTAAAAAACACGCCAACTCGTAAACGTGAAGGAACTCTGGGCTAACATTATTCAAGGAATACAAGCGCAACGCTTGTGAGAATGTAGTTGTGAAGAGTAGTCAATAGTTTCCGCCCCAGACCAGTGGTGGGGTGAAACAAAGAACAGGGACCGCTTCCTCTGATAAGGCAATATATCGATATATCACGACTAAGGTCAGGTTATCGATATGCCCGACATCGTAGGCTCTGGCGCCATGTTCGAAATTAGAAATATACCCAATCTTAATTTCATTGAATTAACTCCTTTTCATAGTCTTTGTACATTTAAAATAATTATATAATGGGTTATTACACAATGAACATTAAATAATTGGCATAATCGTACAGCTGTCGTTATTTCTAACGGTTTTTCTACGATGCCAGGCACATCGATAACCTGACCTCGGTCGTGATATATCGATATATTGCCTTATCAGAGGAAGCGGTCCCTGTTCTTTCATTTTACCCCTGTGGTGTCTCGAGTCACGTTCGAAAAACACCTGCATTTACCAGAAAAATGGCTGCGTTTGGAGATACAGATTGCGAAAATATTTTGTGTCAAAGTATGAGCTACTATACACGTTCGTCGTACGATTCCCCAATAACTACAGCTTCGTCCGAACACCAAACACGAAACGAATTTATTGATGAACCAACCAATCGACCGATAGAAATTACTTCCGACGACGAATTTGACCAGAATAATTGTACACAAGTTAAAACAAATATACTTAGAGTTAGCGCCAATATCTTTGTCAAGACTTTGTCCTTTTTATTTAACATATAATTGAATTGTGCTTTATTGCCCCGAAAATACGTCCTGAACATGTCCTGCTGTCGGACCTGATGGGGGCGGCCTTGCGGATGGTGTGCCTGTGGTGTGGGGAGATGGGGTTATCCATCAACCCAGCCAAGACGGTCATTGTGCCATTCACAAGGCTTAGGCAACTGCCAGGACTGAGGCCGCAGTTAGTGATGGGCAAAGAAATTCAGCTCAGCGAGCAAGTCAAATATCTGGGTGTGATTCTAGATCGGAAATTAGTCTGGAACGAGCACATCAGATACGTGACCAAGAAGGCGACAACGGCCCTTTGGACATGTCAGAGAATGTGCGGGAGGACATGGGGTGTAAAGCCCAGAATGGCCTGCTGGTTCTACGAAGCCATAGCGAGGCCAATAATCTCATATGGGTCAATCGTGTGGTGGCATAGAGCTGCCATTGGAGTGAATGGCAGCAGTCTAGTCAAAGTACAAAGGCTGGGGTGCCTACTCATAGCGGGGGTGATGAAGACTACACCCACCGTCACCATGGAGAAGCTGTTCGATCTTCTTCCCCTGGACATTTATGTCAAGGCAGAGGCGATGAAGGTGGCTTACAGACTCACTAAGCTCGGAATAGTTAAGGTGCCTCAAGCGACTAATGGACACCTGGCTATATTTAGGGACTTGGAGACCTTCCAGGAGCTCAGCATGATCACAGACGCAATTGTGCCCATGTATGAGCTCGAGAGGAAATATAATGTTCAGCTATTGGGAGGTCCATGGAACAGCGAGAGCCGCCAGTTTCGGCCTCCCAGTGGCGTCAACATCTACACAGATGGATCGAAAACCCCAGAGGGGACAGGATCCGGGAAGTGGATAAGTGGCTCTGAACGGAGTGGGACATATATTGCCCAAGGCTCCACTCCATCAGTTTTTCAAGCAGAGATTTATGCTATTATTGCTGGGGCAATCCAAATGCATGAGAAAGGCCATAGCAATAGAACTATCAATATATTGACCAATAGTCAAGCGTCGTGTAAAGCGCTATTGAACTACTGCACAACGTCAAAACTGGTGCGAGAGTGCAGGATGTGGCTTAACTCCCTAGCTAGTGCAAATAGAGTTAATGTGTATTGGATTCCAGGACATAGTGGGATCATTGGAAATGAGAGGGCGGACCATCTGGCCTGACGTGGTTCGTCCACAGTACCTATAGGGCCACCGCCCCATTGCGGGATTTCTCTGTCACTAGTTAAAAGGACTGTGAGAGAACATGCTAGAAGACTGCATCAGACAATCTGGAACGCTGCAGGAGTAAGACATTCCAAACGATTTGTCTCAGAGCAAACAAGTGAGATAAGACACAACCTTCTGAGGATGGAGAGGAAGGACTTAAGGCAAGTTGTTGGGATCATAACAGGGTACTGCAGAATGAACAAACACATGTATGTTATGGGTATAGCCGAAACCCCTCTATGCAGGTGGTGTGGCACGGATGAAGAGACTCCCTACCATGTCCTGGCCCAGTGCCGGAGACTTGAAAGGGAGCGATTTTTGGTCTTTGGCACCACTTCTCCCAGTATGGATACCAACGAGGACTCCTTCAGGAACTAACTGGTTTTCCACAGAAAGCTAGGCATAGACCTGTAAGACACTAGGACTGGCACAATAGGTCATCCGGCCGCGGTGCACATCCTATTACTGGGACTACAGTCAGAAGATTATATATACTAATAACGAAAATGATCCTCCTTGGCCTCTAGTCGAATATAATTCGCTAATAGGCAATCTTTTCTTTGATTAGGAATAATAATAAAGGGGTAAATCGTCTTATTGTTCCTCCAACAGCAACTCTATTTGTCTTTCCATTACACGTTCGAAATTAGTGACACAGCCAACACAACACGCAAATGAATTCATGGACAGACTACGATACGGAATTCATCGTAGTTGGCAGTCTCTATCTCAACCAAAAGGCTGCGATTCGAACCACCACCTTTAAATTCAACGTCGCTACCAAACTACTGAAGAATCGCAAAATTAGAACTAAACTAACGTTTTCCTGCTTGGTATTTTAATAATATAGATTACCCAACTTCAAACAATACCGAAGAGCTTCATGGCAGGATTCGTACGGTAATGGAGCTATAACGCTAAATTGTAAACAAACGAATTACATGAACTTAAACCCCTCGGTACAACATACTGATCGTCGGTGTATGTTTGCGGATTTGACATCCAGTTGGAGGGGAATGTTACGCGTAGGTTAAAATATATCCGCGAGTTACTCGTGAGAGAGGTTTTAATTTTTTATTGGATTGAAGCTTTAAAAGTCGGCTTACGTATATCCTTGCTATCGATATCACACTATGTCGGAAACGATATCCCGAAGAGATCTTTGCTGATCTTATTGTTTTACCGACAAACTGTCTCAGGTCGTCCCAATCAGCCTCTGTGATTATTGCTTTCGCCGCCACAGTGCTTCTCAGGCCTCACGTTTCGGCATTAAAACTATCTGGTGCGACGCATCACTCAACTTTTCCAAGCCCACCAGTTCACTGGTTTTCATAGCTTTTCGATTAAATATTGGGGTACCTATTGGAATGAAACAAAGAACATGGACCGAGATAACGCTACGACTGCATGTGTCGATAGCTCGCTTGACCGATCGCTAGTATCGATATGCGTCACGGACGCAGTTGGCGGGTATATCGATAACCTGACCTCGGTCGTCATATATCGATATATTGCCTTATCAGAGGGGTCGGTCCATGTTCTTTGCTCTTACCAAATATTGAACGGTGATATAAGCCCAGTTAACTCAGAAAAGGAGATTTGTCGAAAATTAATTTATCAGTTTTCCAATATTCTCGAAAACGGCTCTAACGATTTGGTGAAAATCGTTGAAGCTATTTAACCAAAAAGCGTAAGAAAACCTTGTTTGCTTCATAGTACTATATCTCCGTTCACTGTATTTTCATGAATATGTACGGAGAAGGAAAGTTTTGTACTAACTAGTAGAAGATAATATGAGAGTTTAATCAAAATCGTAAGAGCCGTTTTCTAAAAAAATGCGAAGTACTCTAGTTTTAGGTACAACTGTTACGGCGGAAAGTTTGGGGATGTTTGAAGAGCTGCTGATTCAGGGAAAAATTAACAGCAATCGCGCAGAGCTCCGATCCACAATTGCTGACTTTCGTTGGGAATTATGAACCAATGTTTTAACTACTAGACACGATCGCCCGGTGCCTTTAGTAGGAGTCACTCAGCACACATCAATACAAATCGCGCATAACCTACGCTGACTCTGACGGATAGAAGGATTAGGACGGGGAAGGAAAGAATGATAAGAGGACACACATAAAACTAATATGCAAGAGGCTGGCCCCTGCAGCATCCACCGACATGCGGAGGGGACTACCTGAGGAATCCCATACTATCTGGGAGGAGTTCTTAATCTGGTTTCCCGCCTGATTTAACTATTATACTTGGCTGGCAAGTTTCAAAAAGGTAGATCAACTGTGACCACATTTCTTAGCCATCACCTTCTTCTCAAACTTTGGTAGTAGCTCGTGGTTTCTTGTTTCCACACAGAAAGCGCAAGACGTGCACGATGGAGAGAAAAGAAGTGGAGCCCCACATTGAAGTTGGCATGTCCAGTGATGAAGTGGCTCTTCCAATGGTCTAGCTCAACTCAATTTCTTGAAAGACAGTTGAGAATGTTGCGGAAGAACTCATACGTGTCACATTCCTTTGGCGAGCATTCCCATCTCACTTGCCATTTCTCCAACACCCATTCATTGATGGCGGTAAGTTTCCATTCTGAGGTGAGATCTGCACAGATTTCAGCCCAAAGTGAGGGAAGCTCCCGTTTCACTCTCCACTTGTCAGCCATGCACTCAATGGCTAAGTCAATCAGTGACTGATCACCTGGAGTGCTTCTGTTGATACAGTCTTAACCCATTCAATACAGAGCGCTCTCCCCATGCTTACCCAATGACGGCGAGCGCCCTGAGACACTCGGTTTTCTTTAGTTTCAAATGTGCTTCAGACCGTTCCAGTCACTTGTGGAAGCCCGTTCTTTACTGGCAGTCACTCCTAACAACATTCTGAACATTCTGCAGTTTGCTGTTTCTGAATCTGACGTTTCCTTTAGAAACTGCATAGTTCCCAAATTGGGGTAAGTAAAACTTCATTATCTTTACATTTGGACGTATAATTTAAACTTATTACTTAATAATAAGCTAATATATACCTATTTTTTAGCAGATGGTTCATACTCGAGGAGGAAAAAAAGAGGGCGAGTGAGGAGCCACAACCCTCAACTTCAAGGTTTGAATATTTTTTACGTTGCACTAACATTAAAATTACGATGATGAATTTGTATCGATTTTTTAATAATGATAATCATTGTAATAATGATGTTTTCAGCACCAAACAACCCAAAGTTGGTGAGACAATGCAAAGAAAAGTGATGACTGACGAGGAACTTCTTCGTATCCTGTTCAGCTTGTTCTGATACAGCTGCTTTATGTATCGAAAATTGTTTTGTAAATTTCCACAAAAATGTGACCCTTGATAGAAATTAATTGCTTATTGTTTACAAGTACTATTTACTACCTATTTAAAAATTTACTAACGATTTCTATGTTATTTACTGTATAAATACTTTTTTGTAATAAATACTTGTAATTTTATTGAAAAAGTTGACAAAAAAATGTTTTCCTCTCTTTATAATTACACCTTATTCAATACAACTTACTTTCTGAAAGTACGTTATGGATTAGTTTATTATTTTTGGTTTGAAATAATTGTTTCGAAATTCCAATGGCCCAATTCGTGTATAAAATGACGAGCGCCTTGCAGTCATAGCTGTTTGTGTTTTGCATGATAGCCTACCTACACATTAGCTATGACTGCGAGCGCCCCGAGGCGCTCGTCAATTTATACACTAATTAGACACATTAGAATTTTGAAACTATTTTTTCAAGCCCATACAAAAATTAACTAAGCCATATATGTAGAAAAAGTTGTGCCATCAGTGACGGCCGTTTATGAAAAACTAAGCAGTATACCGCATAGGGGTCTCAATATGGCCGCCGTATTGAATGGGTTAAAGGCCTTGGTGATTCACAGGAGTGCAGCTCTCTGGGATTGGTCCAATACTCTCTTTTGATTGACTGTTAGTTTGCTACCCCAGACAACGGGGCAGTAGTCAATCACACCTAGATAGATGGGCTTATACATAAGGATAGCTTCACAGTAACACACACCCCAAGTAATTGCATGCAGTGAGGCAAACATTGCAATGGTAGCGCCTTTAAGGAACTGGACGTGTTGGTTGAAGCCTCATCTCTCACCTATATTCACTCCTACATACTTGTCTCGAGAGAACCACCCGGTTACAACTGATGACAGAGAAGTTTCAAGCTAGTCAGGGCATTTGAGGTGCCCAGTCAGCACAGATGCCCCAGATGAGCCTCCACCGAATGGAAGAGTCTGGTTCGTCCTAGTACAATATCACTTTGGGACACCGCAGCATGATTATGGGAAGCGTTTACCCAAAAAATAACCATAGTTATTATAACATCAAATGTTTGTTTTTTAAAGGGATATCAAGGCTTTGAATAGATAGTTCCTAAGAAACATAATTATGAAAAATATTAACGAACCCTCGAGTTTTCCACAATGTTTCTTAAGAATCTAGTTTTCATTGCACGAAATTACTTCACATAAGCAGGTCGTATGATAAAAGTACAATTAATGAGATAGTGCTGGTTAGAAGTAACCAAAATAATTTAGAAACTTTGGCAAACTAATTTTACCGGATTTTTTATACATTTCAAAGAAACGTAATGTGCAAAACTGTAAACTGTCATGAATGAGGGTTTTATTAGATTCATTTAGTCCATTAGTTCTCACGCTACTGGGGCTCAGAACACATCCTAGGTTTTCAGACTCAGACATTAATAACCGGAGCTGATTCAGAAATTAACTAGAGAACATTCATTTCAACTTCATTACATCCATCAAATGATGAAACAAGCAAATCCACCACTCTTAGTTGAACAACAAAGCGTTAGAATGTGGTGTTGAAGAATTTTCTTCAAAAAAAAAAAAAAATGCACTCCATAATAAAAAATATCTTGTATTTGGTATCACAATTCAACAAGTAAAACAAATATACAAATCTTAAGATAACATTTAACAAAGCCTAATTTTCACGCATTGTGACTTCTCTACTTCAGATGAAGGAGCTCTCTTGGCTATTGCACGAAACTGTGGTTTTATAAATTAATGGTGAATTAGATATAAATAATATGAAACTAATTACGAAATTCCTTCCATTTCACTCAATATAGTACCATTAAAATTGAGCAACACATTTTTTGAAATGAAGCTATTATGTGGCACAAAAGCACTATTGAAATGAACAGAAATAAAGAGTAGAATGAATCATGAGTATTCACAGTATTAATGTACTCTATGTTAGCTTTCTTCAATCGATAATGGCTAATGAAATCACACAATAACTAGGTGGAAGACAAATTTAAATTCTAATAATCTTTCATACACCAGTAATGAGAATGACCGAATTATAAGCAACCTCATTCTCACTTGCTCTAAGTGAACATCATTGTGCTGAATCTCTGTTATCCAGCTCAAGTATTGGTGTGGGGCACGACCTACAATCAACATAGCAATCTATTCCAGTAAGTTACAGTGTTAATAATTGATGAAAGTTCCACCAGGGTTTAAACGTTTTTATTACAATTGCTACCCTTGATATTCTTAATTGCCACATTACGTCTCTTGCCCAAATTACATCGCCGTAATGTGTAGTGACAGAAAAGAAAGTTTACACTGGACACACGTTAACTATGTAAAGGTGGTGGTAACTATTTGATCCTAGGAGTGTTAAATTGTTTTTGGCAGGACCCAACCATTAGATGATCTACTGACACGGATCAGAGAACAATGCATCCAAAGGAATAGCTGCGAATGAAATCACATCATAATGACATCTAAGTTTGCTGTACAAAATAATGAACCAACTCTCTTCTCTTCTCAACATGAATAACAAGAAATAGATGGTCAGTGACAATTGGGAAGCAATATTATTCCATTACTGTTGTCATACGACTAATTTTAAGATGATCTGGCGAATTTATTTTTCACTATAAACACATACTTGTAGCTACACTAAAAACTGAACTGCCTCTTAAAAGTAAGGAATGGCAGTCAGAGCTACAGATTTAAACTGACTGAACATTTATAGATACAGTATTTACAAAAAAAGGTAACCTATCCAATTTATAATTATTCATTGCATGGTGCCCCAGCTATGTAGTGTTACGGGCACGATTGAATTAAGCAGTGACCAGGAGTAAGGAGCATTCTGCAGAAGACGTCGAAGTCGGCTGAAGCTCTGAGGGGGAGGGGGATGGGGGCTGTGTGATTGTGATCGAGAGGTAACAGATCCGTAATTGTGCCGCACGAGTTCTGCTGCAACCACAAAAGCAAGCGCTTGAGAAACAAATATGGCTACACCATCAGGAGAGAGCATGGATGCAGGTGAGCAAGCTGCCCCTGTTCCCCCCAGTAGCCATTACGCTCGCACCAACCTCCTTAAAGAGGAAACTATGCTGATGATGCTGACTATGCTATGAATGCTGATGATCAGACCCCCTAAATACCTAATGCAAGGAGGAACCAATATACTACTAACGCTGAATTAAAAAGAAGGGCAATAGCTTTCTTAGTTCATCGTCGTATAATCATCGGGAAAAAATTGGGCATCAGCAATCCCACAGATGTCTTGGGGTTACAAGTTACCGGAATAGTGACAAATGCACACAATGTACTACGCCAACAGCCAAACCCTGCGGGAGAGGGGAAGCTTGCGAAGAAAGTGACGGATGTCAATGATTCCTCATCTATAAACATGATCCTTCCAACAAGAGTGGGGGATAGTTGCTCCTTATATGTCCTTGTTCAAAAACATTTGGAATGAAGTGAGGACTGGGAGCTCAACATTCACCATCCATAAGACTAAAGATGAGGTAAGAGAGCTGAAAATTTCTCAGTTTGGACTAAGTGGGCGGCATCTCATAGTACTAGATGGGATTTCTTATCCAACCAACAAAAGGAGCACCACCGCACAATCGCTGGATCCAATGACGTAGCTCATTATGTTGACGCTAAGCAAAGGGCCCAAAGACTACTCCAAGAAATGGGTAAATGCACTTGCCAGGTCTCTTTCACATCTCCCCACGCACTTGAAAATAATTTAAGCAGTATAAGGAAAACCTGTCAAGGCTTTGGCTCCGTTTTTTACAAAGATAGGGGAATACTGTGGCAGCTTCAAATTGACTTAAGGGTTACTTTAAAGTGCTGTACTAGAATTAACCATACAATATTGATGAAACAACATCATTTTATGAGTAAAATTCTTTTGTGTGTCTAACGGTTTGAGAGATGATGCAGAGGAAGAGAGTTGAAATAGAATGTCAAGTAATAAGACTGCCAACTCATTGAATATGACTATACCACCGTACGAACTTTGTGTAAAACCCCTTAGTGACATGAAAATGTCTTCGATAATGCCTACTAATTATAAACCGTTGCATGGATGCACTGTAATAACTTCACCCCCATGTGTGCCACTGGCAACACCCAAAAATTCTAATATTCAGTCCACAAATCAAATTAATTAACCATTAATAGTGTTTGTACTAAACTACATACACAGGAAACTGCATTTGTTCAAACTTTTACAAATCACACCATTCCATTTTGCCTAAAGAACAACGAAAATGGGTGAATAATTCACACATTACATTCAACCCGATTACAAGATTATATTCAATGCAGAGAGCAAGTTGAGCTATTAAAATAATGTTTTACGAAACTTGTTACAACCAAGCATATTTCCATTCCACAACCAAATGTATTATAAAGGTATTTCATTCACACGGCTTTAGAGGTAACCAGTGGACAGTGGGTTGCTTATTAGATGGTGTAAATGTAAAGAAACTATTGTTCAATCAATCTGGGAACCTGGAATCGTGTCCAACCAAGATATTTCTGAAAATCCTGTTCACCTTGATTACAATGTAGTTCAACTACATTATTTTATGCAGTTTTTCATTTACCGCCTAATTCGTTATTATACAACTTATCGACTCCCTCAATTCGTTGACATTACCCTTATTTACGAAAAAGGACTAAATTCTGGTGGTTGAAATTTTAGAATGCCTTGTACCTTAATTCTCCAAACTTTTGGATAAACAGGTTATTTTAAAAACATGCGATAACCACAATAGTGAAGATGCAGTAACAGTAGTAGCAATAAGGCCCCAATCAGAGTCACCACAAAGAAATATCAATTCCACATTGGGTTGAAAAGGCTTCTCAATTCAGAATCAAACTTTTCATGTACATGCCCATAAAATTTACTACCGAACAGCTCAGCATCTCAAGTTTTGAATGAATTTACTGCTCCAAAACTTGAGCAACTGAATACTTCTCAAGGCTTATATAAAAAGTTCGTTATTCACTTTCTTGATAATTCGTTCATTTTGACAAAGCTCCCGATATTAGGTACAGAGCCTTAGTTGACTCCCCGTTGTATAGATTTAAAACCCTAGACTGTAGGGGTAGAAGAGAAAGAAAAGTTTTGGGCAAAGAATTTCCCATGGAATCTACAAATTATGATGGGATACGAAGAAGAGCACTTATTCTGTCAATGAAATTCAGACACACCCCCCCCCCCCCCCCCGTGACTCTCAGGCATAATGGAAGCCTGGCGGAGAAAGAAATTAAGGAAAGTAAGAGCTGCAAGACCAACATCACTAATTGGCAAGGTAAATGACGGAGAGAGCTCGTGATAATCAATATTTGTAAGTTACATAGACGAAGAAGTATATCATGGTAGTTAGTAGAATCTTATGATTGTTCAATAATCCAAAAAAAGCATATTTTTGCTTATTCCCAGCGAAATTAAATTTTATAGCAACAGTAAACAATAATAATGGTGAACAATACAACAGTACCATTACTGCATATACAATAACTCATAGTGCTCAGTCCATCTTTACAACTTTTGTGACTATTATCTTCTCATATTGACCGTTCCTTTGAGTTTTAACTATTTATTACAACTTGAAGATTGTTGTTTAAAAAAATATATTCTGAATGAAGTAATAATCCATGCTCCCAACAAAAGAAAATAGCACACACATTCAAGTTAGAATTTACTCTTTTGTCATCAGCTGTCTACAGCAAGGAGCAACAAATCCAGAGCATTGCCTCATAAAACTCCAAGAACTTCGTCAAGATTAAAAATTTGTTATTTAAATGTATAAATAACGAATTTGTGCTATCATTCAGATGAATAATGAAACTTAATGTGAACCATCGCTAAACTACGAAGAGAGTAAGATTACCCTTGCAGTTTTTTAAAACGTGAGTTAACACCACTAAGTTGTAAAATACTCAAGCACACAAGCAGTAGCTAATAGTGTGAGCCAGCTATGTAAGAATAACATGGATACCTAGGCACATATAACTTGATTTCTGGGGTGGGACAAAAATGATGCCCTGAATGGCAGATCACAGCCAGAGAAAAATCAAGAAAGCAGTACAAGAAATCAACAGATAATTTATGGAACATTAAGTATTGGTTCACTAAAATGACCAAAACATGATATGCAGTATAAAAATATTAACATCTATAAAATCAAGTTAATGCTCATAGAAACTGGGAACTTATTTTACAATCTTGACATGAACTAAATAAAACTCCATAACGTAATATAAAATGTACACTATTCACAAAGACATTGAATGAAACACGCAATCATTTACACTATTTACATGCTCAAAATGGAAGAAAACAGGAGATTTGAGAATAACAGTTGGGGGTAAAAAACAAATATGAGAATTGTTCGTTACAAACAAAATTGTTTTCTACTCCAAGTCAAACAAATTGCAAAGGCAATCACCTACCAAGCATATAAGAATCATATAAAATGATTAGCTACTGGAAAAATGCTTCTACAAATTAACTACTGAAGGTATAGAGCCATTTATACATTCACCTATTACTTCAGGATAACATTTTACCACGGGAAAGACACTCACTTGAACTGAGGTGAAAAGGCAGGGAGGAACACGTAGAGAGAAGACACAAAATATAAATTATTTTAAACTTTTCTATTACTGAAGTGTCGGGAAGAAAATATAATAAATATTTCGCACCTTCTTTCTGCGTGTCTTTTCCGCTTTCCCAATTTAAATAAGTATACATGTACAGAAATAAACATTTATCTGTTTGTGTGCTAGTTTTCTAGGTTGCCATGAGCAATCACGAAAGTACTGAGTGGAAATACACTAAAAACAGAACACACACTGCAATGATCAAGCTTATGGAATACCCTGAGGCTCTGTCAACAAATAGCCTTTGATGACAGAGCTCCAGGCTGCTCTGAAAATGAATGAATTTATTCCATTCTTCAAGTGTAGATAGCTTGTGCACTGTCACTGATAAGTTTTGTGACGAGAATTAATTAATCTCTGTCTGTATTTTGTTTAACCACAGCTTCCATTTTATCAAAAAATGGAGCCAGAATAAAATTTCTTTCCTGAAACCTGACTCAGTTTCTACACTACTGTGCTATGTGTGACCAAGAGAGCATGAAGACAGCGGTATCTACAATAGGGCTGGTTGTAGAACATATACTTGCCTGAACTGATACTTCTAGCCTCTACGCTCCACTACACTGCATGCTAGAAACAGTTAACTTTCCTCTACCTAATTGAAACTGTACCCTTCCAGAGGAAAATGCAAGGCTATCCGCAACTAATTGAACGTTTTGCAAAATAACATTATTTTCAAACGAATGTCGATTTTTCAGCATTTTGCAAGTTGAACCCTGTCAGGGGGTAGTAAATTATAGGCATATGTATACCCCTTTTATAAAGTTGCTGGATCCCAAAAACCCTAGATTTAACTCAGAATAATGTAGTAAATAAAGAATAAAGCACAAAAAAATAACAGACAAAAGACTAAGGCTGTTTTCAATCACAGTCAGATCTTTTGATTGACTGCAGTCAAAATCCTTTTCGTATTTTGTCTGTTCTGTTTATGCATTCCACATACACTAACCCTCTTTGAATAATCTCTGTATTAGCAGTTGTTATCACAGATTGCCAAATATCATGAAGATTGACTTGATTAAAGTAAACTACCTGCCAAATATGTTGACTCCTGATTTTTTTAACAGTTTGAAATAGTTTATTTCTAGCCCCTTTAAGACATTTGTCAACAAACCACCAGGTCATGCAACCCCTTTAGTCAACTTCCTAAATAACAGTATCAAATGAAACTACAATGAATTAGGAAGCACTTGAAACAAACTAGACAATTCATTCACTTCAAAATCAAGAAAGAAATTACCATGTGTGCAACTCCCCTGGCGTGCACATTTTAATTGACTCCCAAGGAATCAGCCAGAGAACTTAGTTTGACATTAGCACTTTCTCTGAAGAGGGTAGAAAAAAGTACAATTATATAATACTGGGTGAAAATAAATTAAATGCCACTGGAATGATACCACATAAAAACCCGGCCTGCTAATTTCCCTCAAGTTCAAAGCATGTAATTTCTTGTACACATATGCAAAATTGGTAACTTTCTGAGTTGGACAAATTCAGTTAGGGTCCCATCAACCGTATGAGAATTACTACTCATAAACAGATGTGAGTGTCTCATTGGATTTGGACTGAGAAAATTTACTAATACAGACCCTCAACTGGGCTGATTTGTCAAGCCTAAGACAAAATCAAATTTACTAGTTCTGATTACTCTATACTGAAAACTTGACAGGAATAATGTGCACATTTTAAGAGTTTTCCCCCCTTTCAATTTTTTTGTTCATCTTGATCAGTTGTTAATGCAGTATAAATAATATACAATCACGTACGAATCTAACTCACAAGAAACGTTATGAAATGGATTTCAGTGCAAAATCGGCCCACCACTGCACCTGCTTCAGATTGGCATTCTGCGAAATTGAGCAGTACACAAATAAAATGCTCCATTGACACGAGATTCATGCTCCCCCTTTCGTACACAATGCGACTATATACTGACCTCAATCTCAGTACTGCATGGGAACACCTCATAGAAATTATGAGCAGATTTTTCTTGTCAAACATAGATCATTACAATACTACAGCCAAAGAGGGTTTTGACCTTCCTAACCACTGCCGCCTCATAACTCCATGCTTGATTACCTAGAGATGTAGATTTATGATACATGAATGTAAATAAATTTAGTGTTACTACCACTCTGCTCCCTCCTCCCTCCCCAAGAACGTCGAAACTAGACAACTGTGAATGATAACCCCCAGTGCACTCAACTATTTGTCAATAAGGTATATTTATTTTTGTAACAGACCTAAGGAATAAAACAAAAACGAAAATTGGTTGGCAATCGGATATTGAGCCTTGAGTGAGCCAACAAGCTTGATACAGCAGCAATGATCCATTTACAGGGAAAACAGAAAGAAAGGGCACAGCGGTTTAGCAATTAAGAAAGAACACGGGGGGGGGGGGGGGCAACAGGACCAACATGTGGCGATCCAAGAGTTTGGGATACCTATACACCGGTGTTTCAAAATCAGGAATACAAATTGCCACAAAGATGTATTGGGAGAGGCAATGCAATTTTCTTCAGATTTCTCTCCCCCCCCCTTCCCACGTGACAATGTGACATGTGCTCCCGTACAGGGAAAAACACCCGATGAAACAAAACTATTAGGAGGGCCTAAATAACGAATTAGCCACTTGGATTTAACTACTCACCTGCATATATGAGTAAACAAGTTAAAAAAAGTGGTTAAAATAAAACGAAGGCAATTTGGGATTCAGTCATTTTGGAATCGCCTAAAGGATCATCGCTTTACACTGACATTTCATTAGAAATCAACACCAAACGGGTAATTTCTGAATAGATGGCGGTAGATTATGAACAAATAAGAGAAACACAACTCCCAACCACTAACAGAATGCCACACATGAGTTTTCCACTAAATAAATTACATGAATTAAACGTTACAAATAAAAATTATTTAGACCCACAATTTCGCCATATAAGACCTAAAAAGTGGCTGGAAACTCCAAATGCAGGCCAGGAAACAGCTAAATAGAATATTAGTGGGAATGGCGTTGAAGAATCTAAGAAGAAAACAAGAAATTGCAACTTTAAACAGATGCTGAAGCAGTAGGTTAACTTTACAAATATTGTTTCAACAGGCAGAAACTCGAGTATTATAAAAAAAAGAAGACATCATTATGACCTAATTTCAAGGAACAAGTTTTACCACTTTTAGTAGATAGTATATAGAGTAGCAAAATGGTGTTGTTTGTATATTCAATAGGTAGGGTTTAAACATTGGTTAAACCTTGATGTGATCACAGATATGAAAACATATACAAAAAAATGCATAAACAAGGTAAGCCTTCCAGACAAAGAAGAGAGAAACATTGCAAAATACATAAAACCACAGCCATTCAACTGATAAGGTAATGAAACTAACAACTAAGTTACTTCAACTGTTCGAACATGTTCAATGCAGACGCCAGAGTACTAGAATATAATTTAGAATGAACTAAGCACAGAAAAATATTACAAACGGTACTACAGCTGAAAAAAAGGACAAGGAAGGCCAAGAGCTATGTGAATGTGGTTATTGCAAGCATGCTTGCAATTTCTCTATCCATTCTTGAGCTTTCTGAGCGTCGGGAGCACAGAAGTTATATGCCCTTCGATTGGTGCGCAACTGAAAATGAAATATAAAATGTAGTGTAGCATTCAACGTTGTGACACACTACACACACTACTAAATGGTAGCCTAGTGCCAACATAGCAACCAGTATGCAATTAATGAGTAAATTTGCTCGATCCCTTCATTGTTTTCAGTAAGTGTGAATACTTCCCATCTAACGTATTTACCAAGAGATTGATTTAAAAAAAAAAATTTTTCTTTGAAAGTATAACATCTGCAGAAAACCAATTCTAGTGGGTGAAAAACCCTCGACCCTGAGGCTCAGTCTCACAGGGAGTCTTGTTCAACTTGAATAAAGAAGAAAAGCTTCCTCTAGTTTAATTAAGGCAAGCACAACATAGTACAAGCTGAACCTTTCAAAGCAAGACTTATTAGACTTGAAGCATTCGCAAAGGGTAATCACTCAACATGTTTTCTTCACATGGATTACTATGTCCCTCACATCCAGTGTCTCAGCAATAAAAGCCTATTGAAAGCGCACTAGTGCAATGCAGGCACTATATATATTTCATTAATTTCGTCCTTCTTATCTACAGGGTGCTTCCACCAACTGTAGGCCCTAAAGCCTTAGCTACCACAATTTTAAAAAGGGGCACGAAGAAGATTAGCAACATAAGAGAGCTCTATGTGGAAGGCATCTGAATGCTACTAGGCACTGACACACACACACACACACAAAATCATACAAAAACATTTTTTGCTTTGTCGAAATCTCAATATTTTGTTTGCCATTTAAGTTGAGAAAAATGGCGTATTTCCAATCCCATAAATAATAAAAATTAAACACAAGCTAAAACGATTTCTGGTTGAACCTACTCTACTGCAAAAAGTAGAGCTAGTAGTGATCATCATGTCATCTTCACAGCCAACCAAACAAATGAAACAACATTGTCTATGAACACTTACATCAAAGAACGACTTTTCATCAGTTTTCTTGGGAAGACCTTGTACAGGAGTGACTTGAGAAACTGAAACTACTTCTGCAAGATCTGAAAATAAAGTAAATCGGGAAATTCATTTACAGAAGTAAACAAATAATTTGGCTACTGGTGAATAACAAAAAAAAAAACCGAAGTTTGAGAACCACGAGTTTCTACTCATGAGAGAAAACTAGTGTTACTAGATCGTTGGTCTCACTATATATTTTAAAGTTTAGAGATCTGTATTCTACAAACACAATTGAAAGTTTCTGAACTTCACAGCATTTTTCAAGAATTATAGAGAATTTATTTCCCTGAATGTCTTACCAATGAAACCCTTGCAATGCGAGTCTTCCACAGCATCATAGTAACGCAGTTGGTGTTTGATAGAATCGAGCACAAACCAACGCTGTTTCCATCCCTTCAAAAGAGCTCCACGTTTATAGAGGTAACCCTCATGAGTTCTATTTTCTTCAACATTAGATGAATATTGGTCATAAAGCTGTTGATTAGTACTTTGCATAGCACTCACACCTGGGGAACAAAGCAAGTGGTGGTATATGGAGTTTATATTGATTGAATGTAGCTATCATGCACTGCTCACACCATGTTATGCCCTAGATAACAACACACTTATTAAACTTTTTTTTTCATTTTCTACTAAGTTTAGCATGAAAACACAATTATTACAGCAAATTATTACACAATAGTTTATTATTCTCATGAACCACTTGACCTAGTATTACTGCTCCGAGACCCATTCCATTCAATTCAGCATCGAAAAATACTAGTAAACCATACGAAACATGACCTGACTACAATGGAACTACAGAAACTAAATATTCCCCCTGCGCCAGGCGCCCGTAAACGTCTGTAGGCATTTATTATGCGCTGTAGGGGCGTGTGGAGGAAGTAGCCCTAACCTTCCTCCGCCCTGTCGGCAAAAAGAGTCGGGGAAATTGGGACGGGGACTTCCAGCGAATGACATTGCAAGTTGAGCCGCCCGCCCGGTGGTTTTAATGAGATGGGAGGGAGGGAGGGAGGGAGTACTAACGACGAAACATTGACTTCCACTGTAATTCCCGCGAGTTCTTGCAATTAGTTGACTCTAATAATTACTGTAATTTCCCTATACGCAGTTGTACACGTCTGATACTCATTTCATTCGACCCAGGATGTAAACATACCTTGAAAATGATACATGGCTTATTTACGATTATACTGCGTTTCGTTAATTTTTTTAACCATTTTTTGTCCATAACAACCATGAGCCTCGTCCGATCGGATTGCAGAGATGGCAGGCACAACTAGATACCAAATGGGATTTTCGTGCGAAAGGACCAATTTTTTAGACCAAGTTAAAGGCACAAAATGGCCCGGACGGCGGACGGACATTGCAGATTTGGAATCCCCATGTCTTGAAACGTTAAGTATCAAATTTTGAAGGGGGGTTATAAAAAATTTTTCGTGACTGAAAACATAGGGTTATTATTCAGAATGAATAATAAACCAAAAGGACAGTGGCACACAGAAAAGGACTGAATAAATAGAAATTGGCGAAATGGGGAGGGCTCTCCAGCTGCCCTACATGTGCAGTACATGAATTAGCAGAGGGAAGGAAAGAATAATTAGAGAAAGTTCCACAAACAGAACATTACATGTGCATTGATGCAATGAAGAACACCTACTGAGACACCCAGCCAACTCGCATTGCAGTAATGCAGATTTTATATGCAGCCACAGTAAAAGCTTTTGATACAGCCAATGAGATGATGAATCGACTACCCTCTGTTCTACTACTTGTTAGTACCCTTGTTTCCAGGGACTACTTAGACACTCATGATCCTTACAGACTTTTTGGGACCAATGTTCAATATGTAAGGTTTGAGCCCTTCTCCATAGAGGAGGAATATTATAGCGTTGCTTCCCTCCACATGCCAATCTTTGGATGACAAGCATGCATCCAATGAAGCTTGACACAACCTCTATGAGTTTGAGGTCTCACTTACATAGCGTGACTTGAACTGATTACTACAGATAACAACACTATAGTCTCTAACACTTCTCCACTTAAGGCAGTCAAAATCATATTACTACTCTATTCCATAGAAGCCTTCAAAGTCCACACTACCTGCACTGAAGAGCAAGAGCTTTCTGTGTTCCCTCCCATAAGCTGCACTATAACTGGAACGCCTTACTTGGCTTTGAGGTAGACCGAGTTGCTGTGCCATATCATCGCAGCTAGCCCTATGCATACCTTAAATACATGCATTGACAGTGCATGTGATATGCCGGCGAAACGTCTGTACCAGCTAATGTATTATTGAAAAGATCCCTCTTAACCTTTGAAAGTAGGTACACACGGTTTCAATAAAGCCTTCAAGTATAAAGCGTTCAAAAGTTTCAATAAAGCCTTGGAAACTTACTGAAGATGATCTCCAAATGCTGCACAGTCTCCAACAGAGGAGACTGCCATGAGAAACTCAAACGCAGCTCCACATAATAAGCATACCTCTAGCCCAAACTTGCAAGAAGTGTCACCCCAATAAGATAATGCTCCCACTGACATAACCAAGGTGAGTTCAAACAATGCTTCTTGAGGCCTTTGGCATTTCTAAATGCCCATTCACAGTATCACAGGTATTAACTACATAGACGCAGAAGTGAGGAAAAATAAAAAGGACCAAGACAGATGCCTCTGTTTAGGATGACATTGAAACGAAGCAAGCAATGTGGGTGACCTACTTCTAACAAAGACCCACATCAGACGAGACCATTCTATCAAGGCTCATACGCCTTTGGAGCCTGTTCTAAATGAGCCAGTTGGATAGCATTGTAAGCAACTATGTTCAAAGAAGGTAAATTATTCTTGTAGCTTCGAGACTCTTCTTCAATGCTTCTGAGAGGAAATACTCATGGCTTCCAATCAACAGATCTGCCTTAGCTTCTACATTTCTCAGCATTAATCTCTGACATAAACTAGGCTGCTCGATGGGACTGTCCACAATAATCTGCTAGCCCTTCTAGGAGGAAGAGATCATCCTCAATGTCTATGAGATTAAACCCTAATTCCTATGGTTAATATCCCAGCTTAGTATCAATCATAATAATATCATTGACTCACAATCCATTATAATACCATGAACCCTCATGCATGAAAGCGATTGGCTAAGACCTGGTAGCTCACTGTGCCAGCTTTTTTGACGTCTAGGGCAAAAATGTGCAGTTACTTCTTCTTTATGACTGGAGATAGCAGTGCTTAGCAGTACACCTGACCACTCTACAGGCATTGCTCATGACATCAGCCTCCTGGAGGTGAGATGTCAGTACTTTCATTGAAAGGCAGAAAACCACAAATGATACACAGATTGATCAGCAGCCCCCAACTTTGTTTAGAATAATAGGAAAGTGGTTGGGAGCACTTATTAGTGGCTCCACATTGCCAAAGTTGAGAAGAGCAGATTCAACCCTGGTTTCCTACACTTACCAACAGCTAGGTTGTGACCTAAGCTGGGTTCCTCCTTTATTACCTCTTGATTTGTTAGGAGTAAACCCGCCTCATTCTTCAGCCTACTGTATGGCTCATAACAGGAGGTAGAGGGACAAGCAGATACACGTCAAACCAAAAGTGTCAAGATCTGATACGCACAATTTGAGAACTTTTGAAAATGGAACACAAAAATTTCTTATACTCCTAAAGTAAGAAAGGAACAATAGTTGTGATACTTCACTTAGGTATTCTTGAAAAAAATTCACTGTAATTCGAAATGTGTAGTTAAACTGAATATAATGAGAGCTCTTACTTGAATTCACCGAAGCATTATCACCTACACTTCTGTTCAACGTTTGGTTGTTGTAGTTGGTGCCATCTGACACAGACTTATATTTCGTGCAGGTCTTTGGAACACTTTCATGGCACTTCTCATGACAATTGTATCCACAATCAATGCATCTAAGCCCAGTCTGCAATAAGGTTAAATAGAGATGGTAAACTTTAACCAACATAAGTCATGTCAAATAAATACACATAAAACTTAGAAAAATAAACTTAAATTTGTTACAAATCTCAGTTTCAATGCTTGGAGAGAAGAGTCTCATTTTTATAAATCTGTAAAACTCTTGAGAATGGCCCTAGATTAACTGGAAGCACCATTTAGAAATGAAGAAAACGTTGCAAATGACTACATTACATTCCCTTACATCTCCAAGACCCATCCCATTCAATTTGGCATCGAAAAATAGTATTCCACTTTCAAACCCTGAAATTTGTGTGCACATTTAAAACATGAAAAATATTTTATTTAAAATATGAGAAATAGAAGCCCCACTGCAAAAAAAAAAGAGGAAGAAGAATGAACAACAAAGGTTACTGTGTGCTTGAATGTAAGGCGTCGCAATCAAATTGCGCTGGCTTTCATATTCACCCCTAGCAAGGCTCAATAAATATGTGAACATGTTACCTTGACTGGGCCCCAGAGAACGTTAGAACAGAAGTCACAGTAAGTGGGAGTCGTGAAGTTATATTTTTCAAATCGATGAGGATGAGAATATATGGGAGTAACAGCAGGCTGTGTGTCAACCATTTTCCCCTTCATGATTATTTCCAAAGTAGAACGCTTGTGAAGCAGCCGGCCGTGTGATCGCACTAGTGCAGTACTAAGCGAAGCATGCCTCTGTAAAAGAAATATTTGGATAATACATAAAGGTACTATAAAAGAGGACCAATCACACAATTACTCTACCCCTCACAAAACTGACAGTCAACATTACGATACCAATGAAGGTGGCTACTACAATACATCACACAAGAACGCGAGGGTATGAAAACATACCCCCATGTAAATTTGATCCTTCGCCATACATAAAGAAGCTACACTATTATTCAACAAGTAACTACAGTAACATTTACAGAAGACAAATTATAGTTATCAGTTACATCGAAGTACCATGTGAGTTTAATCAAGATTGTTAGGGGTTGTTTTAGAGGAATTTTGAAAAATGAATATGTAGTCGAATAATCTCATTTTCTGCTGTATTTGGCTGATATCTCTGGTAAATGGTTAGTTGAGGAATGGTCATGGGTATTGACTAGTACAAGGAGCTTCATCAGTTTTGGTGCTTACTGTGAAAAACAGGGCTAAGTAGAAAAAAAAGCATTTTTTGTACATTCAGTTTTTAATCCATTCTCAGAAAAATGTTTACGCAGAACAGTAAATAAGTGACAAGGATATGCACAGAGAACTAAAGATAAGTGATATGCAATGTGGGTGTAACTAAAATTATTACGAGCTGTTTTCAAAAAAGTGTGATTAGATTTGGATGTTTTTGGTATATCGCAACAGACAGTGAAGCAGATCATGTGATCACTTTGTACAAAAAATGAGGCATGTTGAAAACTAGTAGTCGAAATTGACTGATCTGATTCTACGAATGCAGTGTTGTATGGCCTCATTATATCTTGGGGGATCACGTGCACGCACGCACCTAAAAATGTAACAATTCTCCCTTCACAATACCTCTTTCCGGCATCAAGAAAACCAATAAGCTTAGCCTGGCTGGAAAATTATTTTTTTCGTGGCACTTTGAATGGGGTAAGGAATGGAATGGCAATGGCCACAACCCTCAGAACTCACTACTGATTGAAGCAACTATTTATTTAATAATTACAGATACACATTGGAAGATGAAATAAACCATGAAATTGTATAAAAAGGTTGGGCAATATGTTCAATGTGAATGAAGAGAAAAGGATGGCAGAGTATCACGCCTGAACAAGATCAATTTCACTCACCGTCAAGGAGTCGGTAGTTGGCAGTTCAAGCTTGTCCCAAAGCACTTTCCACTTTTGAGGTAAGTGGCTCAATTCTGTTTCAAGGTTGTGTATTTCTTCAATCAAATGGGTGAAAGCGTCGGGAACACAATGTTGAATATTATCGTAACTAAAACAGAACAGAATATTTTGGAAAACACTTTTATTATCCAATATTCCTATATTTATGTACTTCATACTTCCTAACTGCTCTTTTACAAGCTGCACAACTGATCAACCTGACGATGTATCGTCAAGCAACCTACACTCACGTTTATTGCTCCTCAACCATTTCCGTGACTATTGATTGAATACAGATATAAGCCAAGAAGGATCAGTAAATGAGGTTTGGTAGAAATTCATAGAAGATGTACAGTAGATAGGTATACAGAAAGCAGTCACATTTACGGTTATTGTGGAAAGTTGTGTGTTACTAACTATACTTGAAGCCATTTGAAATAAAAAACTTGATGTGTTTAATTAATTTCATCACAGTAATTTGGTTAGTTCCGCCAGTAGGTAAATTCTCACCAGTCAGAGAAGACGGACTCACCCAACAGGTACGTTAACTTTAGTAATTTTATTTTTACTTTCTAGTACCCAATGGGTAAAGAACGCATTGCAATCGTGATGAAAAAAAGTTGAGTTTTCTTCAGACCAGAGACGTATTCAGGCCTACCGAATCCAAAAGACCTTATTTCCACGCATGGTGTTTGCATGAAGTTCAATTTGTGAGAGAACTGCTGAACTTATAGGAGCTGGTTATTTTTTATTTTGTTTGCGAATTTCTGTAGAAGCCAAAATAAGGTTATGGGTGATTTCTGTCAATGTGAAAGGGGGGGGGGGGAGGAGGATGAAAAAGTACCAAAAATGAGTGTTTTTCGCATTTTTTTCCGTACCCCAGTAAACGAGATTTGTTGAATATTAATTTATCGTTTTTCAATTTTTACTTCTAAGGAAAGTAATATGTGCAGCAGTAAAGGTGAACACACCTATAAGTGTTCACACTCATCATTTTTGCTGCAAGTCAAAATCTTTAGATTGATGAATCCAAACCACTTCATTGGCCCTTGGAACTGCTAAGCAATAAAATGATAGCAATCTGGATGACACACGAAACGTATGAATTAAATAAGTAATGAGCAATTCTTACCCGTTCATAAAAATTTGCCTGGAGGAAACTTGAGTCCCTTCAGCAGCATCCGTCTCTTCTTCCTGTGATGCTTCTAACTGTGTAAGTTCCAAATCATAGCTGGGCCCATGTTTTAAATCTTCGGAAATATAATAGTTCCATACATCCAAAACAGCTAGGTTTGACTGTGGTCTCAATACCTAAAGATGCAAAGGAAGTATTTAACAATTAATGATATTTCTTACAGCAGTTAAACCATAATGACAATTTTTTGAAAAGTAGAAACTACCATTTCCAGTATTAATTGAATTTTAAAAAATTCATATTACTATGGCTACAGAATTTCATACAAAATTTCTTTCGCATTAACTCTCTCCTCTCGATGTATTATGGAACGTTGGTGTGAAAGTCACTTATCAGTATTATTAATGTGAGTGTTAGTTCATGCTGCACTCTCATCCAATGTGCACTTTATCGTATTTTTCTACCAACACCAACAACTATGACTGCTAGTGATATTCTGATTAAAATTGTCTTGAATTGTTTACACAACCATTTACCCTGGCATGCTTAGCTAATTAACTTAGCCCTTCAGAACAAAGTATGGAGGATCACAAGTAGAGAGAGTAAATGCTATCCACCTTTATATTTTATTAAAACAAAACTTAAATTACGTTACTTACACAAACAATTTGTTAAAATTAAAAACTTACTGGTTGATCTGTGTCAGGAGTGTACATGAAATTGAAAAAAATTGGAGCTCTAGTATTATGTTTCTCTATATAGTCAAAAACTGATTGACCTAGATTTGGTCCCGAATGAGTGCCAGCTCGAAGTCCACCTATAACAAGAACAACGTATACCTAAGAAACGTATGAAGAAATTCAACAAAACAAAGCTTACTATGATGTACAACAATGCGTTCTTTTCATGTGTGTTTTCAAGATCTTTATAAGGTTTTATTAAGCAATATTGACGTTCAGAAGGAATTTGCTATTGATCATGACTGCGAAATGTGAATTCTAGAGCGCTTATTCGCTTACAGTAAAAGGATGCCATGTCAGGCAAAGAGCCAGGTGTGAATAGGGCTTACAAATGAAAGATAAGCAGAGAGAAACTCATGATGAAGAATGCACTCAGAGGCCTTCTTTATTTATTGGATAAGGTTGTGCCAAGGGCACTCACCACCTTTAGAGGGTGATCAGTACTGGGAGTTATCTTGAATTCTTCCAGCAAATAACACGAAGGTGATGGAAAGGAAGGGGAGGTATGTGATTATGTATTCAAGGGATATTACATAGCAGTATAAGTATTGAAATACAAGCTTTTCGATAGAGAGTATCACTCGAGTTAGACGTGGGGCGTATTTTTGTGACATGCACAAGCCTAAAATACAGCATTTGTTAGAATAGAGGTAAGCTATACAATTCTGTGTTTAACTTGAGAAGTCCACAACACAAACGTTTGAAATGATGAAGTAGACCTACCCAGAGGATATTTTTAGCAAGACATAGTGTGTCTATGCCAAGGTGCACAAGGCGTTTTTGAACGGCCGTGGAAGAGCTGGCTAATTGACGACCTTCACCAATGACAAATGCTGACAATGTGACTTATGTGCATGAACTTTAGAATGTAGACCATCGACTAAATATTCGTTTAGTAGCGCATACATTAAATTTACCAAAAACTGAGGCTCATGATATTGGGACACAGCATTTACACAGGCACATGGCCCCAAAACTGCTCACAGACAACCAGAAGTTAAGATCAGTGTGCCAAAGAAATTTGGACACATACAAGAAAGCGATCCTCAATTTTTGGAATAATGTAACCACAGGTGACGCGTTCTGGGTGTTTGAATACCATCCCGAGACTAACTGGCCATCTTTCGAGTAACACATAACGGAGTCTCCTCGCCCAAAGAAGGCAAAAATGGGCAAATCCAAAATGAAAATAACACTCTTGACTTTAATTCAAAGGTGCCATCTAAAATGAATTCGTTCCTCGTCGACATACCATCAACGTGAAATTTTGCACAAAGATGCTCCAGAGACTCAAAACATCAATCGAGGCAAAAAAAACAAAACAAACAACACAGCCAACTTGAAGTTTCACCATGACATTGCCCCAGCTCACATCTCCTTTCTTATGACAAGTTACTTGACCAAGACACTCATCCCAACGCATCCTCAGCCACCTTACAGCCCAGATGTAGCACCCCTGAACTTCTTTTCTTAGTCTGAAACGACCAATGACAGGACATCATTTCTAAAGGCCATTCCAGAAAATGCCAAACACCATGCCTTCGATGCTTGGAAATCATGCTGGCAGTGCTGTATAGACGCAGGAGGAGAATAATTAGAAAGTTTCAACAGAATTTTAACGATAGGCACAATACATTTATTGAATCCACTCAGTCCTATTACTTTTCTGGCAAACCCTGTAAACGTATTCACTGATCCAAGCTCATACCTCAAATACTGCTGAATACCTGGAATTCGACTAGTAAGAATGTACATTAGTTGGGTGACAGATCATTACACAATTTGTTGCCAGATGTATACCACTATTATAATTTAGTTTCACTGATAGTAGAATTGAATTTGTAAAAATACCTAATTTAAACCCACATGACTGCGATATACGATCAAACATGCAGCATACTAATCAGGAATATACTAGTGAAATTCGTTGTATGCAAACAGAAGTGACAAAAAGTGTTAAAAATGTACCTGGGTATATAGACTCATCATCAGAGCCAGTATCAACAGTTTTATGGTGGGAGGTGAGTGAGCCTCTCTTGTCTTCCAGTGCAGTGATTCCACATTCAACTCTATCAAGTTCTGAGTCCAGTAAAAACGTTCGAAACCTACATGAAACTGATTGGTAGGCCAAAACACGTAAGTAATATTCATTAAACTCAAAGGCGAGAGGAAATTGCTTTTGTATCTGAAACAGAAACATTAAATAAGAACCCTAGACCCTCAATGGCATTTCAAAAGTTATGAATTAGGAATGCATATTTATATACATATATTGATGGTTCATGGTTTGGTTCTCGAAAATTCTGATAATTCAAGAGAATGGCATAGCCAAACATGTTGAGAAAGAGGTTGATTTTGGCATACGAGGTCTGATAAAAAAGTTCCAGGACTTTCAGAAGACGCTTTATTAAATTATCTTTCAAATTATTCAAAATTATCCCCTTCAAAGTACTCCCCTTGGCTATGCAAACAATTCTCCCAGCGGTGTTTCCATTGGTCCATACACCGAAGACACATCTCCTGGGATGCTGTATAGCTGCTCCTGCGTATTTTGCTTGATCTCCTCTATCGTCTGAAATCGCTGTCCTTTCATAGGGTATTTGAGTTTATGTAACAACCAGAAGACACAAGGAGCCAGGTCAGGGGAGTATGGGGGCTGGGGAAGGGTTTTCATTGAGTTTTTGGCGAAAAATTCGTGAATGAGGCCCTGTCACACCGCGCTCCTCATTCACGAATTTCACGACGCCCTGTCTTGGTGGATAAACCACTCTCCTGTTGCCCACAATCTTTTGACCCAAATTGCATAGGGTTTGAAGGTAACGAAAACGATTAATTGTTTCACCTTGTGGGAGGAATTTGTGGTAAACAACGCCCTTTGCATCAAAGAAAACAGTGAGCATGACTTTGACGCTCAATCTCACCTGGTGAGCTTTTTTGGGTCGGGGAGAGGTTTTTGACTTCCACTGAGATGATTGAATCTTGGTTTCCACGTCATAGCTGTAAACCCATGTCTCGTCACATGTGATGATGATTTTCATGAAGTTTCAATTGGAGTTGGCCATTTCCAAAAGCTCCTGACAAACCTCCATTTGGTACACCTTCTGATCCGCTGTCATCAGTCATGAAACGAACTTGGCTGCAGCCCTTCTCATTTCCAATTGTTTGGTCAAAATCTCCTGACATGACCAAAATGAGATTTTGCACATCTATCGAATCGTCAAACGATGATTGGAACGCACACGGGCATTCACTTTGGCCACTTGTGAGTCTTCAGTTGAGGTTGAAGGCCTTCCTGAACAAGGGTCATCTTCAGTTGATTTTCTGCCTCCCCATAACCTCTGAAACCACTCATGACACTCATCACATCACCTCCATAAGCTTTCTGAAGCATTCCAAAAGTTTCCGTGAATGACTTGTCCAATTTCACACAACATTTCATGCAAACGCACAGCTCTTCCTTCCCGTTCATCATGACAAACTCGAAAAATACAGAACACAACAAAAGAGGTTCACAAAAAACGATGACGAAGGTCAGGAAAAATTGGACTGGGGAAGGTTAGAGCAATAAAAAAAAGGAGAAGGAGGAGGAAGGTTCACGCTAAAACTTGAGCGCCAAAGCAACCCTCTCTCCGTTAACGTGAAGGCGCACAATTCAAAAAGTCCTGGAACTTTTTGATCAGACCTCGTAGTTGCTCACAATAAATCAATAGCCTGAGTCATTCTAGGGATATGGTTTCCCTCATGTAACACACAATCTACATTTTGCTTAGCTCTAATTCAAAAGAGTGATACTATATTGCATACTTGGTGAACAACGTCCAAGAACTGAAGGAATGTAGGCGTGAATGTAGATGTTTGAGAGTTGGATAGTCCGCTGCGATGACTAAATCTATGTCCAAAACCCAACCACTCTTTTTCGATAAGGACCCTAAATCCTGTAATTGTCCTGTAGTAAGGGTCGAGGCACAGTTGAGATAAAGAAGAGATCTGAAACATTTTGAGACATGGGAGTGAGACGAGCAAAATGTACAAACATAATCCATATAAATGTGAAATGAATAGAGATAACCACAAAAAGGGTGGGGTAGATTTGAGCAAAAAGGCGTCACACACACAAAAAAAAAAAAAAAAAAATCACAGAAGAATTGTGATTAGAAACTAATAGTCAATGGAAACAATAGTGAGTGAACACGAACTGAACAAAATAAAACAGTGAAGGCTCTTACACACCTGGTCCAACTCATTTTTGATAATAGGAAATAAACCAAACCCACTGATGACTACATTTTTACCCATTTTTTTCTTCCAACCCTGTCTTCGGTCATTGACTGTTATATCCCTGGTGTGATTTAGCACTGCAATAAGAAAACTTCTACCCCTTCTTTTCTCCAACAATGTGGGATATTGTTAAAGAACTGACAATCCTCTATAACTCCTGAGAGAGAGAGAAACTGCAACAGGAGAATGGTTAAATGAAACTAACTTACCTGACAAGTAGCATCCCATCCATCCTCTAGGCAAAGCATGACAGAAGAGCCTTGCACATCTAAAAGATCAACCACTGCACCACTGAGTTGTAAGAGTTGCTGAATTTGCTGAAGCCACTCACTATTTTCAATCAATCTAAATATCGCGTAAAACAAAGACCCACATATTAAAAATATAGCCAATGTGTGCCTAATTAGAGTTGGATTATGAGGAAGAAAATGCTTTTATACTAATTATGAAGAATCAACTCAATAATAGACATCAAGTAGTCATCGTCAAGTATTGTCAAATAACCATCAGTAGATATGCACTTTGATTTTCTTTAAAATTGATCCAGCACAATCTGATGCGTATTAAATGTTAAAAGTAGTATCAAAATTGCAGCAGAGCTTTGAGAACTTTCAATTTCAACTTAAGAATAACGTCAACCAGAACTTGGTTTTGTGTTTACATATGTAGCTCTTTCCTACTCGACCATTGATAAACCAGTCCCTTTGAGAGTAAGGAATTTCTCTGCTGATTTTATGGGCAATTTAGAACATCAATTGTGGATGAGAACATCAAGAAGAAGAAGTAGTATCTAGCATGTAGTTAATAATTATGGGTCTTGGAGACATAGTTAACAAACAAGCAAATGATATAGCTATATTCCATCTATTTGCCATAAGAGCAGAAGAAGGATTCTTAGGCCTAATCAATCTCATCTCAAAGCTCCTCTAGTTTGATGGCAACCTGTCACAAACATTTGACTGCCTGAGCTCTCATAATGAAATGATCATACGATAGAGAATTACTATGAAATTAGCAACATTATAACCTTGTAAAACATAGCTGATAGTTTGAACGTTTATGAACTCATGAAACGAGTCTTCCTGTACAATTGCAATGATATAGTTGTTTTATTTTGTCATCCCACATTGTATGGCTAGCTGTTAAACGTTAGCTTCACAGACACACACACAATGCTTTCTCAAAAAGTGTTTTTTTTTGCTCCGACGACTGAAATGCAAACATTTGTAGATCACTTAGAACACATTTTGGAGGTCATACATTTCCTTCCAACTTTGTACGGCTAAGGAAAGTACAGTACTTCTTTCTTTTACTCAAACAGAAACAGCCACACAAACAAAAGTTTTGTTCATTCAATAATACAAATTCTATTACGAAATTAATGTCTTTGCACTGCGTAACGAACAGCCTAATAGCTTGCAAATGTGCCATCCTTAATATACATATAAACACGGTTTCATCTTGAGCTTCCTAATTCATGAGGTGCCCAGAGTTATTTCACTGTAATTAAAATCATGAACTTACTCAAAAAACCGTTATGCGTGATAAACAAAAACTTGAATAAGCACTTCAGTTTACCACCTAACATTTAAAACGAAATAACATCCCCAGAAACTAACGTTGGAATCGTCAGATACAAATGGCCAACTATTTTCTATTCAATTCTATGAGGAACAGAACGGTTTGTTGATGAGCATGTTGTTCGATACAATAGAGGTGTATGACAATTTTGAGTTTTAAGTTAGGGGGAGTAGTAGAGTAAAAAGGAAGCATGCGAGTAATTAAGGGAAATACACATACATTCTAAATAAAAGTTCTTACTTGTGAAATGATTGATCTGCATCCGTTTGTATAGTACTTGGAATACAAGCTCTCATAAGCTTTTTGAAAGCTGCTTTAGTAGCTCGAACATCAGCATATTCCACAGGTATAAAGTCAGCTTTTACTCCTTCGACTTTGAAAGCCTAAAAGCAGTACATCCAACCAATATAGAACTTGTGACATGAAAAATATATTCTCACATATTTTCATTTACGAACAGAACCAGTAAGCATAGTTGAGAATTATGTCACTCGTGGAAACTCATTGGAAATATCAAAATGGAATTATTAGAAATCTGCCCATTTCCACTAAGTTGAGTTATAATGTGCTGAATGAACCAGAGAGAGAGAGAGAGAGAGAGAGAGAGAGAGAGAGAGAGAGAGAGAGAGAGAGAGAGAGAGAGAGAGAGAGAGAGAGTTTACCTCTTCTATTCCCAAGAGAATGGGATCAGTAGGGCACGACAGGAGGCAAGTCAATGAACTGGGAATGTGGAAGGATGGGTTTATCATTGATAAGGATACAACGTAAGAAAAAAAAACCCAGTAACTACTACCAAGTAGTATTCATTCGTATTATGACGTGATTCTAAAAGAACATCACATCTTTGAAAATGTAGAACTCTGTAATGAAAAAAACTCTGCAAATTATTACGCAACGGTTTATTATTCTCATGAACAGCTTGGCCTAGTATTACTGCTCCAACACCCATATCATTCGATTCATCATCGAAAAATACTAGTAAACCATAAGAAACATGACCTGACTACAATGGAACTACGAAAACTAAATATTCCCTCAGCGCCTCTAGGCAATCGGCATGACGTTGCGAGTCGAGCAGGTGGGTGGTTTTGATGAGACGGGAGGGAGGGAGTTCTAACGACGAAACATTGACTTCCGCTGTAGTTCCCGCGAGTTCTTTCAATTAGTTGACTTTGGCTCACAATAATTACTGCAATTTCACTATACGCAGTTGTACATGTCTGAGACTCATTCCATTCAACCCAGGATGTAAAAATACCTTGAAAACGATACGAAACACGGCGTATTTGCGAATTACACTGCGTTTTGTTAATTTTTTAAACCATTTTTGGTCCATAACAACCATGGGCTTCGTCCGATCGGATTGCTGAGATGGCGGGCACAATTAGATACCAAATGGGATTTTTGTGCGAAAGAACGGGTTCTTTAGACCACGTTAAAGGCACAAAATGGCCTGGACGGCGGACGGACATAGCAGATATGGAATCTCCTTGTCATGTAATGTAAAGTATCAAATTTTAGGTGGGGGGTGTTGTAAAAAAAATTTCCTGACTGAAAACATTGGGTTATTATTCAAAATGAATAATAAACCAAAACGGACAGCACTAGGCTATGAGTCATGATTTGAAGGACAGCCTCAAGTTTTATTTGGTTGCTCACAGATGTCGCTACAAACGTCAGTTTCTGTGCAGTCTTCATTACTTTGTTTGTTGTTAAGTTGCGACAATGGCCACTGCACAACAAGAAGTTTTTTGTGTTACCAATATTGAGTTCGACATGATTCACCCCCCCCCCCCCTCACAATCATTGGCATCAATCCCTTTGAGCCTATTAAATGAGAAGTCTCCACCAATGGATTAGTCACCGTGCAAACTTGTGACTAACTCTTTATCACTGGACTCCACGAAGCTCTCGCTCTCATTTGACCCCCCGCTATTGTTTTTCATAGAGGAATGTTAAAGAAAGTGTTTTCCAACCACCTATTCCAACAAACGTAGAACGTCTTAAAGAGAGATTAATAGCGGTGATTAGCGGTAAAACAATTGATCAAAAAGCTTTTTGTTGAGCATCTTAACAACGTACCAACAAACTATGAAGATAAAATGGAAACAGGTCTAACAGCAGTGTTCTCCATTTTCGAAGATGTGGCATTCTTAACCCATTCGATGCGGGAAAAAAAAGTTGGACAACCTCACGGTCGGAAAAATTGGCGAGGGGCGCTCTTATCGTTGGACATGGCATCATATGATGCCACCCGTACGAGACGAAAACCACCATGACATCATATGATGCCATCCGCACTGAATGGGTTAATGAACCACCCTGTACTTTAACTATTTCACCTATGTCTGTGCATAGATGTGACTAAACATACTGACTATCTGCAAGATCAAAATCGAAATAATGGTGGGATTCACTCCGACAATTTGCAATGACACATTTCCTAATTCTCTTTCAAAATTTCATACCCATACGACCATTTTATTTCAACCCAAAAGTAACATACAGTACATGTATACATGAAAATATAAAAGAAGCCGATCAGCAACTGACCTTGTAATGCGTCTTGTCAGAGAGAATGTACAACGGGGCAAAGTGAAGGCTATGAACACTGTCACTCCCTGAATCTGAGTCAGCAGATGGTCGGATCATCCCGACACCAGGGCCCCCATCTTTTACTGAGCCCCATCTTCCACGACTCAAATTCATTTTCATAGTTGAACTGGAACAAATGTTATAATGAGTGCATGCTTTGTAGCTACTACATAGAAAACTGTACGGCTATATTTTGTTGTAAATTGTTTCTAGTGATAACAAGTAAACAAATTAACATAAATTTAAAAAATCCTTCTAGCAATAGTTTGATGAGGTTACCTCACAGTTGGAGTATGGTTCATATCCTCAGCAGCCAGAAACAAAGAGTTGATGGATAAACTGGAATCAGATCTCCATGGTCCAACTCGAAGGGGTGTGCAAGACACAATAACTGACAAATACCTCTCATGCTCAGCAGAAGAGGCATTACTTCCTTCCACATGCCCACCACCTATATTAAACAGATTGAAGTGACTTAACAGACAGTTTAATAGCTACATACACATCTTATTGAAGAGCGGATTGAAAAAAAAACTGAACTAGAGAAACCGTTCTGAATTCATCATGAAATACATAGGTCAAATCACTATGTGATATACATGTCTAATTAAAATAGCCTCTAAGACGGTGAGATGATGAAAACCAACTAATTACACGTGTTTAATACGTAGCAGCAAGGCTGTCACAAGGTCTGCCATCAACCTAGCGGGCAGAACCTTACGGGATCTCCCAATCATCGCTTTGTTTTGTCCCCCAACCAGAAGCCGGTAAGAAGACTCGGACGAACATTGTCCAGTGAGTCAGTAAGCCTTTGATTATGGAGAATTCCAAATTGTTCTCTATCAGCATGCCTTTATCCACTTCAGAGTACCATTTATTTTCATTTTAATAACAAAGCCTTCCTTTCATTTTATAATCTTTTCAAATTCTATTATTTCATCATTTGATTTCTGCTCTTCACAACTCTTTGCTTCTGCTTTCCAACAGTAAATGGTGCAGATTTGTTACGGTTTATTTCAATTATTTAATCTCTAGCAGTTTGGACTTCCAATTTATTTGATTATCTTCATTTTGTCAAGTTTGTTTGTGATTTTCGACTTAATAAGAACTTTTCTTGGCCAATATTTAGTTTTATACATTTTCTACTACTACAGGTTTTACTCACCAAATTTGCCTATACCAGTAAAATTAAGCTAATTTTAACAGTCTATTAATTTGAGTTGTGAGGCTGATTGTAACCGATTGAGGTGCCCACTACTCAGCATGTCTCAATAACAAGAATGCGCTAATATAGCAACAAGCATAGTAATTATGACTATTGGCAAACCTGGCTGATGTGGGTGGTTTGTCTTGAGCATACTCATCACACTCTTCCCATGATAAGAGGCCCCTCTCAATAGCAGCGCCCTGGTCCGACTATGGCGCCATGTTATCGCAGGAACTCTTCCATGTCTGTAGCAACGCGAAAATCTTCTTATACTGTCATCCGTGACATTGCTGGGCATGATGATCAAGGCTGGATACCTGGTTTTACAATTACAATATCAAAATATGCACATATGTACAGAGATAATAATGGTGAGTAGTAGCAGTTCCCCTTCTTCCTACAATGGATTTTGCTTATAATTCATTACTTTACTATACTGTGTAAACGTTGTAATGGGGCTTTTTCACTATAAAATACAAATCAAAATTCTAACTTACGTTCTACACAGCATATACCCTGAATTCACAGACGATATTCTGAATTGCTCCTTATGTGAATTTGGCGATGCAGGAGATGAATGAACCAGTCCGAGTCTGACCCAATCTCTTACATAGCTTCTATCTGTGACACGTTCCAAGCTCCCTCGACTTACTTCTTCAGAGGTATCTGTAAGTGGATACAGCTTGATGAAAGTAAGCTGTTAAGCAGTTGGCTATTAAAATATATTAGAACTTAATAATACAATCATATAATAGTTAATACACATAAATATAATGCAATCCTTTTCCTTTTAATGGTAGACCTTTTCAAATGACTGATGACAAACTGCTGATAACTGATGACAATAAAAGCTGCACAACCAATCAATTTACCTCATTTTCCAATTTATTTCCATTCGTCGGCTGTTCCTTTCAGAGATTTACACCTTGGGGCTTAGTCCATAGGGGATGAGAGTGAAATGCTGGTACCAGTAGAGTTCATCCAAACCTTTCTAAGAGAAAACCGAGGCTGTCCTTGCAATAACCTTCTTTGCTACTAATCCCTAGTTAAGTTGTACTAGAAAACAAAAACCAGCTTCCAAACTAACAAGTTTACAGTACTGATTGGACAACCATCTGTTGGTTCCTTACTGATTTTGCAGTGGCTGTTGGTAATACTCTCTACAACCCTTCAATTCTTCACTGTAACCTAAAATAGCGTTGGCCTTAATCCATTGATTGGTACAGACATCAATAAACATTTAGTGTTCAACAAAACAAAAACTCGTTCCTCAGTTCCTTTTGGCTAATTCCTCACTGATTCAATAGCTCGCAACTCACACCCCCATCCTAAAAAATGTTCAAGTACTTCTTTGCTTACACAGTTATGAAGGAAAAGAGGATCACTGTGACATTATAAGCGTGCCTCAGATCCCTTTCTCACCACATATTCCTTCTAATGACCTCTTACTATAGTGACTGTTCATTCCTGTTTGTTATACTAAAACTGTTGGCAAGCATTGAGTTTTTTTTCACGAGTCGATATTTTGATTTCTGCTGTCTAAAAATTATATTTAGTTTTTGCCATATAACCTTTTCTACCACCATGTCATTCCAACACTACAACACCACTCAGTTCTGACGCAGTCACACAATTCCAATTATTCTGCCATTTTAATATTAAACGTGAAGTTATACTTCTTTTCTTATTTTTTGCCACACTAAAACCATTACGCCAATCCAGGCAGTGATTATTATTCAATCATTCTGCACCTACCAGTGAAAAAAGTTTTGGTTAGGCCTAACAGCTGAAATAATCAATTTCACTGCAGTATTGTAGAACTGTGAACTATTCTGGGGACTCCGTGCTTACCAATATATTCGCTTATGGCCAAAGGGCTGCCAATTTTATTGTTATATATTCTTTTCAGGTCATGTTCTGCATTACCTCTAGGTACTAGACCGACCTATCAAAGGCGAATCAGCTCAAATAAGCATTACTATCAGGTGAGTGGCCCTCAACATCTTTTTTCAGTAACATACAGCTCACACATCTTCTCACATATCAAACTGCTGCACACAGTCCAGCTGTAATGTTCTCCAGGGTTTTGAGCAAGAATGATGAGCTGGGGTTAGTCTAAGAGATAATTATTAATTCCCTAGGGTTTGAATATTCACAGCAGAATGATTTTTTTTTTTGGATTTAGAGTCGCAAAAAGGATGCTATGAGGGAAAATTGCAACTAAGGAAGTTCTGGCATTCAGTATTCAATGATGTAGGCTTTTTGCTTAACAGAAACAGACTTACTGCAGGCTGCTCTGAAGGGCCCTTTGCCAGTAATGAGTGTTCATGCGCTCACACAAAAAATTGCCGCCTTGACAAGGACAAACACCTGTCTCCCAGGATCCCCTTCCTTGAATCTCAGTGAGACAACTCATTGGAGAAGCTCGCCATCTCTATTCCTCCTAAGCTCAGACCACAAACATATTACCTGGGAGTCATGATAATGCTGTTTTCCCTTTTCAGACATCTCAGGAGCGCATCAGAACTATAATTGAAATATGTGAGGATGGTACGTGATGGATGGAAGTTATTTCTCAACAGTTATTAACACATTTTCCACGCATACATATTGACATCTGGTAACAGCCTTATAACTAGTAAAATGTTCAATAAAATCCTTTCCTCACACCCAATAATCGATGACACAGATAATGCCTGATTCACCTTGTCATTAACAGATTATGGTTGGGCATAATATAATTAATTTCAATACGCATTATTCGAAAACAGATTATGCTGGATTATGTCAATTCCATTCACTTTCTCAACACACAAATTACATACTACAAGTGGTTAACAAATAATGACTACATACATGATGCGTACTTCCAGGGAGATTTAGTATAAAAAAAAGAACGTACGCATCATTTCATCAGTAGTAAGAGGGAGAGTTTTCCTCCAAGGCAAGCTCGGCGTATCTTTAGGAGAACCCGTAATATCCTGAAGGACGTACTTCTGCCGTTTCGATGAAGGCTTTGGTTTAAATCCTGCTTTTCGAGCTGTTTTCATCCACGTTTTCTTCGCAAACCCCCTAAAAGTACAATCAGTTGTTATTGTTGAAGATTACAATCAAATTTATATAGTAAATGTATTGTTTCCGTACGTTCCCTGAAGCGAAATTCAAAATGTACAAAACAAGTTTTTTCAACGTCAGAGTGAGTTTTGTTCAAACTGCTGGAGTCTACTTTACCAATCTGTGTCCACACTTCGTTTTTCATAATCATTTTTCTAACCATTGGTGAAAGAAAATTAGATCCTCAGAACGTTAGCAATTGTCAACACCAATAATGACTAACAAGGTAGTTTTTACCAAACAATAATTACATTTTGCCCTCCATGAATTTTTATGAAGAAGTATGTTGAATAAAGTATATAGGATGCTATCTAATTTATGTGGGAGTGATGGAAGTGCATTACGCCCGATATCTATAATATATAACCCTTGCTTCTAAAACTTGTTAACTAAAAGTGTAAGCTCAAGACTGAAAGATTTGAAAAACATGAAACTCATAAGCCGCATCCACCAATATTTATGTTTTTTCACTATTAAATTTTCACAAGTATTTCATAAAACAAATGTATAAGCCAGTGTTGGGGATTGAGGGAGAAACAGTTAAGTTATATACAATAAGTTACACATAGATATACAATAAGTGTGTCTGTTGAAGCAAGCAAGAAGAACATGAGCATACGACAACTACGTCATTTTAAGGCAAACATACTTTAAAGTAGCATTCTTCTCTTTGTTTTTCTGAGTAGGCGTTTGAGGAACTGATATCTGTCCTGAAAAGGCAAAGTGGTGAAATATGTGGGGGGGATTGCGCACTCGATGAAGTGTTTTCCGAAAAACTTCGATACTTTCAGGAGGAACCTCTTCGTCAAATGCAACTTTGATCAACTGTTGAGATGAGAAATACGTTAAAACACATTATGATGAGTAATTAACGGGAAACATGTTAATAATGATAAAATTTGATGTAACATAAGCAGAAAAATGCAATTTGAATAATAGTAAATTTAAAGATAGCATTGTACTAGTTCTAATACCAAGACAGAACTCAATAGTCACCTGGAATGTGCACGATCTTAATTGGAGTCCCTCCTGCAACCATTGGTAAAGATGATGTTGGACAGATACTTTCTTTTCTTTAGTTAATGAAGTGATGGGGAATGATCTAACAACGACTTGTTCACAAGCTGCAAACAAACAAAAACAATTTACTGAAATGTGGTAATGTTCAATGGTGTACACAATACATCAAGTCAAGCAGATTAGCTTCCTTGTTTACTGATGATGCAATAAAATAAATACCTGGAGCATAATACAACTTTCCTCAACCCAATGTACGGTGAATGATACGCATACTGCATTGTACTCATACAGGTATTGCACAAATGTTCGAATTAAACAGCGTACAGCTAAAGATACAGTTTGTTTTTGAGAAAATTAAAAGGAACAAATTTATTTGGTTCAGAACATTTAATAAGTTTTTTGGCGTATATCTTCATTAATTGGATAGTTAGACAAATAGTTGTCGAATGCAAAGCATTAGTATACATTGGTAAGGGTGCTTCATAAATTCGAAAAAAGTTGATTAAGAATTTCAGCAGGGGGGGGGGGGGCTTGAAAAAGCTGCTTTTTTCAAATCACAAATAGAGCTTCTTCCATTAAATGAATAGTCAAACATCCATCTCCATTTAGCAAATGGTCACAAATATATCAATGTGATACAACGTTGAACAGGCATCGATATTGTGAGTTTGATCCAAACCCTTTTTACAATTCAGTAAGGAGTTGACCTTTACATTTCTTGTTTATACGATCACTGGAATAACTGGAAGTCCATGAATGCACTAGCCCACAGTGGGAATGACTTAAGTGTAACTAAAAATTAGGCTACAATTGATATTCAACGTAACTGCAGAAAACAATGAAGAAACAGTTTGAACAGGCGACTTGTGAGCAGGCATAGGGGTAGGTGGCAACCAGAAGTTGCTATAGAGTCTTACACCATCTTCAAGAGTTTCAAGGGCACACTCCAACTATAATACAACGATGGGCATCCAATGGTTCTCCACATTGATCGACTAAGCTAATATTTTGGAAAAGAAGGGGTAGAAATGATAAGGGAGCTTAACAACAAACAGCAGAAAACCCTATAAACAGTTGTCAAAAAACTGTTGGAGTCAATTAAGAGTTCGGCTTGTTTGTTTTTGAACTAATAAAATGAGTCGAGTTTACTGTGTTATTGTTCTTAAAGTATGACAGCTAGTAAAAAAAAAAGAAACTTACCCAAAGGATCAGATGGGGTTCCTTTGAATATCACTCGGTAATTAGTAACAAAGATAGCTCCTTCTGCAGGTAAGAGAGGTGGCACTACTAGAGGCTGAGAGGTTTCTTCTCTACCATCCGCAAGCAAGTAAACTCTAAGTCCTTCGCAGAGTATTTCCTCACCAGGAATTAGGGTAGGAACTACCATTTTTGCCTGAGAAAGCACACTAGGTTAAAATTGGTAAAATTGAAGTTTATGTAACCAATGATATGATATAACCGCTTAAATTATTCAAGTCCGTACAATAGTTTTTCTCTAGTTGTGTTACTTATTTACTAGCTTTTACCACAATGGATTGGCAAATATTAGGATTTTTCAAGACCCCTAATAAAAATTGAGTCTCATTACCATATTTGAATATTACAACTAAGAAGGGCATAATATTGTGAAGTGCCCATAGATACAGCCGTAGTTTTATCTTTAGTTCAAAGCTTTCTCTTCAACTGGAAGTTTTCATAAAAGGATGATTCACATTTTGACTCTAGGTATACTTCATTGCTCTACTTGTTGGTTTACTTCAGTAATGTATGTTTGTCAAAGACAAAATGATGCCATCCCTCAGAAATGGAACTCCTGTACGTGGATACCAATAGTAAAATGTATGGTGTGACACCTAGCAGCTCCACTTACATTCAGCGATTTATACTGCATTACCGAATCGAGTGGTAATCAGTTTTTCACTCAGTTCATGAGCAGATGGTGGACCTCAACGTCCTGTACAAAAATTGGTGGTGCACGACAATCACAAAATGGAAAAAGAACGATTGTCTGATGAATGTGAAGCAATTTCGACGGTTAGGTAACAAGAACGCAACTGATGATGACCTAACTGTTGAAATTGATAGAACATTGTAACTAAAATTTGGTGGAAATTGACGATCTTCTTTCCTCCATTTTATTATAGAAGTGGGTTTCCACAACTTTGTCGCGAGTGATTTAGTTCTGTGGTACATGAAAGAAATTTATTGGGTTGCTCCTACATATCCTTTAGTGAGTACCTAGCATATAGATTATTCATAGGACTGTCAAATGGATTTATTTACTTCTATTTTATTGATCTATTATTGAAGGTTTGTGTTTACTGTTTTGAAATAGGATAAACTGAGGAAACGTTAATCAAAGTGGAGACATTAGTTTAAGCTCTGGAATTGCAAGGGTTGTTTCTAATCATTTTGTAGTTGTTATTAAGATTTGATTGTGTTATATGATTACTGATGTCCTTGGACCAGCACTCTGGAATGCCCACTTCAAAGGTCTTCTCAGGAGCCTCATGGAGACTGACTGAGAACCATACACCTATGTGGACAATCTGACTGAGCTGATCTGTGCACAGTTCATCCGCCAAATCGAGGCAAAAAACCGTCAAGTACTCTAAACTGTCACCCAATGGCGCGAGCACGCCAAGTTGTAGAATGCTGAGGAAAAAACCAGTTAATCCTCGTAAAGAGAAAATTAAATAGTCAACTGTCAATCCATTATGGTGGGTGGCCACGGACCCCTTCTTGAGAGGCAAGCCAAATACTTGGGTGTCAGTGTAGGTAGGAGGTGGCATTTCAGCCAATCCCTCCAGTCCCTCAAAGGCACTAACCTTACCAGGTTTCCCTCATCGCGAGCAATTAGCAAGGCAACTTGGGTTGGGTGTTAATGTGCCACAATCGTCCTGTCCTCGTGACAAAATCACAGGGAGCTGAGATTTTGGAAGTAGTCCCAGACAGCATACACTGCAGTACTCCAAGTGATCACCGGGCAGTTACCCATTCACTCGGCCGCTGAGCGCACAGTGGACAATTGGAGAGTGAAGGGAGCTTCCTCCACCATAGACCGAACTCTCAATAGACCTCTCAACTGGATATAAACTTGTCACGCTAGATAAATGGGCATTAAATGAATGTCAAGCAAGATGGGAATCCCCACCATAAGGATGTATGAGTTTTCCCTGATATACTGCTCCTCTAGTTCAGAACAAGAAACTGTGAAGTTCCTACAACAGTGAGCGACGGTTGTTGGAAGGGCAGCCAAACCTTCCAGCTTTGACGTTACTAAGAGAGCTTATAATCGTTTTGCCCAGTTTGCAAAGGTTATGACAAGAAAACAAGTGCCCACAGTTGATCCGTCATTTTGAAACTTCCTACTCAAGTAAATAGTTAGATCCGGTGGGAACTAGATAAGACCCCCCCCAGTGACACAAAGTCTACAGCTCGCCACCTGGAGACTGGCTAAATGATGACCTGCCATACTTCCACAGGTTTTGGTTTGGTGGATGCTGAGGGAGTCCCCTCGCTAGTCATTATTAAAGTTGGTTATGAGAACAAGAAGCTACAGACCAGAGAAAGCAGTTCAGTTGACTTTTATCAATACTAAGCCCGAGAGGTTGTAGGACTTGGCATTAAATTGCACAAAGCACATTCTAGAAGACCAGCTTTGTTCTCCTCATCTTCTACTTAGGTGTATCGGGGTGTTGGGAGATCACTAAAATATTATTCACTTATGACCCTGCACCATTCTGTTTGGCAGATAGAACATTTTACACGTTAATAAACTAAAATTTGTATGCACTCAATCTCTTCTCCTCAATTCAAAGAAGCGTCGGTAAACAAATTACTTAGATCTTCATAATTCGTTGTATGGGAACCTGAGAAAAATGGAATAGTATACTCTAGTTTCTTGAAACTAGTTAGCTCAAGTCTGATCAAGACAAAAACATTCATTCTCAAGTCATCAATATTATCATCACCTTTTGAATTGGCGGAAGTCGTTTTGATTCTCTGTGTACAGCTTCAAGTGTTTCAATGTGCATATGGACAACACCTGGTATCATTTGATGAAGGCTTTTCACATGCTCACTATTGACACCACCCTCCGTACAGACACGATCAACGAACCTCGTAACTATTTTAATGACTTCTGGGGTACCAGTGGTAACGCCGTAAGATCCTTCAGCCTCCTCAAATCCCGATTCTGATCCACTTTCACTTTCCCCAACGCTCGACCTACAACATATAGAACAATTATTTGAGTAGAGCTACAATCACATGACAAATCAAATCCAGGTTTGTCCAATAATTGCTTTTTAACGAACAAAAAGACTTGCAATAACATAAACAACATGGCAACATAAATCCCGAAAAAGTTGAGAGTTCTGTTTGGTTTGTTGAATGAAATCCCTTTCAAAATTCAATTCCGTACCTTCAAGTTACTTAACATGATGCTATGGAGGTTTGCAGCCCTCATAAACAACAACAATAACAATGCCCGTGCCCATGTACAAACATATTTTGGTATAGCCCATGACTCAATCCATGAACGTTGCAATGTGTACTGAATTTAGTCAACCCATGTCCAATAATGAATGTTATGGTCACCTTCAGAATAGTTTGTATGGTTATGTTTATGGTTTACGCCAAATGGGTTGGGTTCAAAGACGCTTTTCTGTTAAAACCTTGAGATGACTGTCTACTAACTAATAGCATTACATTCATCATGGTGCAGAAATTTTCATTTCAAAGATAATATTGGATTTCATGTTGTGTTCAAGTATTTCACTTTCAGTAAAAACAACAAATTAAAAATTGGATTTCAGCCAGAGCAAAGATCTGAGCACTTGAGAAAGGCCCGATGCCAGATTTTATGTATTAGGTCACATTCACAAAAATGCGTACTAATTTGTTCATTATTTTACTTATTTATCCAATCTCAAAGGATGGAGATAGTTTCCAAAACTGATATTGTTGTCAAAAAATAAATAGTAATAAGTTTTTAATAAATCCTCATAGACATACGAGGTCTATCCCAGAAGTATCCAACCTAACTCAATTTCTCTGTGCTTGATCTATTCTTTGTCATACAGGGAGTGGCTTCCTTCAAAGTAGTCATCATTCGATTGAACAAGACACTCATATCGAAGTTTCTACTTATTAAAAGCACTCCTGAAAGTCAGACTTCAGAATCGCCCTAAGTGCATGACGTTGTATTAGTTTCAACATTCTCTTTATGGTCCAATCGATGTCTTGTAAGCGGCATTTTAAGTTGAGGAATCAGTAAAAAGTTGCAAGCTACATTTAGCCTGTACAGAGGCTAGCAGAGCTGTGCAATACTGTTGCAATAAATACTATTGCCCAAAGTTTGATGTCTGTGCTGGAGCATTGTCGAAGAAGCCAGCCAGAACAGTTTTCGTATAAAGTTCAGATCCCCAGAGGCAAAAATGTAGTAGGAACACAAAGGGATATTCATTTAGCAATTCAATGAACACCAAATCATTGACACTCACTGCCCACATATGGTACCAGCCAACGGTATCTTCTCATCAAGAGAAAAATAAAATATTTCTTTGAGCTTTTGAAATTTTACTACTCGTTCTTAAACTAAATACGTTACTGTCTCAAGTTCACCACATTTCGAGCCAAGGATAAAATTACTAATTTCATAAGTATACATAATTTCATAACTGACAAATACAATTATATACTAACACGATTGACTCTTCCAAATATTGAAAGAATAGTCACCTGTTTGTCAAGTTTGTATTGGAATGTTGGTCCCATGAAGCAGGAGGTTTGCAATGCTGGCGATTAACTACATCTACAGGAACTATGAGATAAACCATTCTATTAGCATAATGGATTGCTTGACTATAAACAGTGGATTCTTCACTGCACACTAGTTCGGCCAATTTTTCTGAAATGGAATATTATAACATCATTGTGAAGAAAACAACTGGCTAAGAAAGAATGTATCTCTATAATTTTAAATTTTAGCTAATCTAATTGGAACCTCCCTGATTTAGTATAGTTCCACAACCAGGACCACAATAAGTTTGAAGAAATGTCACAGAATTAGGTAATTGGTTCCTAAATGGTACTCCCATGTAATATTTTGCTAATAGTAGTTAGTGTAATCATTACCTTCATTGTGGTGGATGGTGTGGCTACCCTAGTTACCAGCTCAGACAACAATTGGACAATGGTCAAATATACAACATTGATTGACCCAATCCAAAGTTACAACTTTAGTAAAATCGGCGAATTCAAGCATTTGAATTAGATTTTGAGACGACAAACCAAGTCATGAAACCAATGGAAGTCATCATCATTTTTTGAAAGATGATGTTACAGTTTTAACTGCAAACTCATGCTGCGATCCTTTTAGGTTCAACTCCTTTCTCTTATTCCGTTATGTTGTGCTGTGGATTATTTTTCATCAGAGGTTCATTAACCTTGATTCCATTAGTTCAAGAACTTTTTGTAGAGCAAAGATTTTAATATTTCTCCTTTTATTTAATATTCCATGCACATTTTTAACTGTACATATTTGACATTTTTTCCTTCTCAAATCAAAAAGAAAGTACAGTAATCTACAAAAAAAGGAACAGTTGGGTTTCAAACTCATCATTATACTTTTAGGATTAATTAGTCAGAAAGCATGTGTGTCTGCAGCCAGCTTAGGGGAACTGAGCTGGTTATATCTTTGAGGAAATAATTCACTCAGACACATTAAGAGGGATATGCAAAAGATGAAGCTATGAGTGATCTGGATGTACAGAGATCTGCCAGGAGGCTCATTATGATGAGAAATAAAGGCGTATTTTGAAACAGAACCTGTGAATATGGTTGAAACATATTCATTTTTCGAATTTTAATAACATTGTAAGCGTATATTTCCTGAGCAAAACAGGTTGTTAGTTTGTAATCACTAAGCACGAGCCTGCGAGTAAATAATAACTATGGAATTGAATAATGTCGACTATAAATACCTGGAGCAATTGAAGGAAGTAGCCTCATTTGCTCAGCAGCAATTTCAAGAGCAGAAGGCTCTTGGCCCCGGCCTTTCCATATGGCATCCTATCAATAACAATGATCAAAATTTAAAAAAAAAAACAGAAAAAGTAAAGGCAACAAAAATACAACTCCAACTTGTAAGAAGGAATGGTTTATGAATGATAAAATGAAAACGCTACAAATTATTATACAACGGTTTATTATTCATTCCATGACTGGGCCCAATCCTACGCCAAAATATATTAGGAATATTATGGGCATATCAAGAATTCGGAAAACAACAACTCATATACAAATGACTGTTTGTATAGCACTTCTGATACCCATCCCATTTGATTCTGCATCGGAAACTACTTGTAAATGATACTAAACATGACCGCTACACGGGGACAATGAAAATTGATGATTTTCTAGGTGACGCCAGGCAACTGTCATAACGTGACGAATCATGCACTGGCCACTAAAATGCACCTCACTATATATACTGTGATTTCACTGTTGTCCTTTGAGAAGCAGTCCTGCATCTCTGAGACACAGCAGGTGGACACAACTAGATATCAAACAGAATTTTTATACGTAATAACTTATTTTTTAGACCATGTCAAAGACAAAACGTGGCTCAGGAGGTCAGAAGGACATTGTGAATTTAGAATCCCCATGGAGCATCGAGTGGCAACTTTTGAGAATGGGGGGTTGTAAAAAATGCTTCTAGCTGAAAACATAGTTGTGTTATTCAGAATGAATGATAAACCAAAAACAACCTACTGCCACCAACAAAATCATAGAAGTAGGACAACTCTGAAAAAATTGTTATCAACAAGAACGAAAACCCGATGCAGCGAGGAGAAAAGTGATTAGAGCACGAATCATTACATACATAATACTACGTACTTCTGAAGACATTGATGCGTGTTGAGAATATAGAGCTTTGATATCTTTTTGAACATCCTGATAAAAAGCCCCTTCCCAAAACTGTTGATTTTGCCAAACATTGTGCTCCTAGAAAACAACAAAATAAAAACAAGTCTGAAAACTACATCAAATTAAGAGGACTCCGAGGAAATGATGCAATTGCACAAACTGGACAGTGAACAGGTTTTAATCAGCTGTAATGGCTTTATGATTGATTTAAAAGAGTAGGTAGAACCTTACCTGGATACACGTGTATGCGAATTGAATTACGCCAGTGCACAATTTTCGACAGAATGCTGTGGCAAGGGGTAGTAATGCAGCAGCTACTCCAAATTCATCAATCGCGGACACATCCTGAAAAATAAATCAAATCTGTGAACTCACGACGTTATTATCTCTACTTGATTTGTCTGCTGCATGATAACTATTCCTCATGTCTGGTGTTATACAAGGAGAATGGAAGAAAACGTTGTTTTTAGATCCAGATGTGATCCCGAAAAACCCTTTTGCTCTACACGGGCTTTGGGCACTGAAGTAGCTGTGATGTGAATAAAGTACTCCTCCTCAGTGCAACCCTGAGATGGGTGGAACAAATTTATTTTTGTTCTTTGCTAGCTGACGACAACAAAAGGTTGTGCATGGTCTCAGCACTCATGCTCTCAGATTCGATTCTTCTTCAAGCATTTCCCACCCGAGACAATCACTCATTCACTGAGCCTTACAGCGCTTGTGATCTAAGACACAGCCCTTGATAAGTGCCTGCAGCACCACTGGGGCGGGCTGCTGGCCACTCTAGAGACTTCCTATTGGTCTGTTCTTTTTATATCACCAGCTTGGTTCTATAGCCAAGCACCAGACTAACAGTTTGTACCACCTGAAGGCTAACACAACTGAACAACTTACAACAACTACATTTACTATGATGAGTAAGTATGAGGACTAACATGATCAAATACAAAAAAAAAAACTGTCGAAGGACATCTAACTACTATTACCTTGTTTGATCACATCCAAACAATAACAAACCAACAGTTGAATCTCATCCTACTCCGTTGGCTAAGCTGAGAGAACGTCAGTACGTAAAACTTAAGAAATTCCGCTATTTTTGCTATTCGATTTTTCTTTCCCCTCATCGACTCAAGCAAAAAGCTCAATTATTGGTGAAACATATCAAGCAATAATTAAAAAACAGTAAAATGTCACTTACTTGTAAAGCACAATTCATAAGCCTAACAACAAGGTCGAATTGCTGATGCTCAAGCATTGCTTTATTGCCAACAACATGATTACCAAGTTCTGTGCACAGAGCTAAACGTGCAACTCGACATTTGAGCGCTCTGAGTACTGCAGGAAGACTCTTCCTTGCATCTGATATCTTGTTCTCAAATATGCAATTGATACAGTTCTTCAAAACCTGATATCAAACATAAAACTCACTTAATAAATTAGTCGATTGAAACGTTTAAAATGAAGTAGTATTTCGTGATGACAAGTAAATCAAATAAAACTATATTCCCACAGCAACACTCATTTTGTATGGGTATGGATATGAATCTCTTTACACCGATAAAACTAAGAATAAAATCTTGAAGTCATTGAAAAATTACGATTATATTTGAAAATTCTCTAGTCCATCCAATCGAGCGCAACATCTTCTCAGTTTTTCGCCTTACCTGATGTCACACTATTTGGATGTGATTATTTTCCTCGCACCAGTTAGGAAAAAACCATACTGTACATACTTCATTAAAAGAAAGTCCCACTCACACAGCCTTCTTTATTCACAAATTTTCATGGCTAATCGTGAAACAAGTCTCACTGCAGGACCTGAAATTGTAATATCCTTGGATGTGGCTAGTTGAAATACAAGTACCACGACGAACCAAACTCTTAGATTTAGCGAAAGCGTATCCCAGTATTTGAGCTGACTAAGCCCCTACTAGAAACTTCCCCTACTGTAATTGTGAATAAAACTGCGTGTTCTGATTACATTCAGTCATTATTGTACATACTCCCCTCCCACACAGTACGATTTGATAGAAATTTGGGGTGAAGACTCATCATGTCCCACTGAAACCGTAGGATGTTATGCACTCATGCTTAGTTATTTATTAGAATTAGCCATACTTGCTTAGATGCAAAGGATGTATAGTTACTTAAGGCTAGCAGCTTACAGTCCAAATAGGATGAACATGTCGATAATACTGGTTGCATGATATGACCCTTTAGCTATTTGGATCAATTATCTATCAGAAATAAGCTGTAACTTCCTTTAAGTTTCCTGAAGTACTGATTGATGAGACAAGAACAGGATTCAACTCATACACGATGAGTTGGACATTCCTAACCAATAAACCATGTTTGTCTTGTTGGGTTTACTGAAGTTTCAATGAACTTAACAGTCTGGGGTCACCACAAGTAGGAACAGGCCAAAAACGCAGTCACACATAGAACTACACACCAGGCCAATGTTATCAACCCTCGCTAAGAAAGAGGATACTATAATTGGATAGAAAAATACTGACCTCTAGACGCCGAGCTGAGTTACTAACAAATTGTTGCCTAGAGTCAAGAACATTGGAAATATGAACTCCAATAGGCACAATTCTGCCAGTTGCTGGTTTTAATGAGCCCAACCTGCAAAATAAATAGAAGGAGATGAACCAGAAATTATTATTCGCCTTATTATCAAATGCTTTAAAGAATCTCAGAAGAAACGCCTATCTCGTGGTTTTTATTGGAGCAAAATCAAAGGGCTCTCAGCACTATTGTTTCGCTCTCTAAAATTAGTTGAGGTATTTATATACGTGCTTTACTCCATCACATCTATTATATATATTCACATTTCTGTAAATTACCGTGCTTTTATGTTGTTCTTAGCAAGGCCCTCATCTATAATGTCCTGCACAGTTTGAGCATTGACAGCTGGAAACGTTGGTTGATGAATCCGCGCGAATGCACCTTCAGGAGGTTTAAGCAATTTTTGAACATAAGGCTGAGGATTGGGATTCTCATTGGTGTACAGGACTTGGGCAATATCCTGAAATAAAGATTCATTGACGTTCATCATATTAAAATATCAAAAATCTAAATTACTTTCCAAAACTTCTATTCTGCTTAATACTGAGCTTGCATTCGCTCTCACTCACTTCCTTGTCGGTGGTTATTGATTGTGAATAGAACAATGTATTCCAATTATAGTCAGATGTCATCATGATTGTATACTAATACTTCTCCACATGCACATCATGTGATAGCGTTATAGAAAAAAGCATCAGCAATAGGCTCATACCTGGATATGTCGGATAACAAGTGATGGATTTAATTGCTCTTGTCTAATTAGCTCTGGAACTTGGGCATACAACTCATCCCAATGATCACATGGTCTCCATGGTGGCCCTCGTTCCATAACAAATCCAGTAAAAAACATAGAATCAAGAACTTTGGTAGCAAAATCACATTCTACTAATCCTCGCTCACCAAGAAATCCAGCCTGGAACATGATTCAGATAAAACAATACAATTTCTCAAAGGAAATTATTTTGCGTGAGTACGGGCATATAAGTTATTTCACCAGTATCAGAGAAACTGTTTTAAAAAAAAGTTTGAATCATTTCACACCACTTAGTTAAATGACAAGAGACTTGGTTGACTTGTCCAAAATGAAAATTAATGGAACAGGCGATGAGGACAAACCGATAGGAAGATAGTTACGGCAGAACTGGCACACTCAACCTCGCTGCCTCGTATTGTAGCCTCTGTCTGCTGGATAGAGAGGCGATTCCGTACATCATTTATATTTAAGACTATAGCAGGTTTAATGCATCAAAGTTCTAGCCAGTGCCACGGCTCAAATCATAAGTACCTCACCCACATAATCTAAAATTAGCATAGTAATGGCGCCAAGAGAATGGTAGTGAAACACAACAAACATTTGGCTGAACATGTATTATTTATGACAGAACCTTGACAATCACCCAACAATTTATATCAATAGTCCAGACACTTGATATCATTTATATATCTGTATATGCAAACACAGGATGATTCCTAGTGAAGGGCAGACTGCAATTGGGAAAATGCCAGAACAATCTGTTACGTGTTCTTTGTTTTTCTCCCGCACTTTTATCCTTCACATCTTATCTGCCACGACCTGTGATCACCCTACCATGGTTTGAAGAACTCACATAGTCAACCATCCAATATGGAGTCCTCACATCACACTATGCAAGATATTGGCCAAGGTCAAATGGTTGATAGTGTCAACACTTAGGTAGTGAGACAAGCCACTATATCTTCACATTCTTACTAGTTATAAACACCAACATTTGCAGTGCGGGTACAAACTTTGTAAACTTCAGCTCTTCAACTGTGATTTGCGCCAAACATTCCTTCTTAGGCCCTTGCAACTTCCCCCCGCATTGTTACAAATCTTGTATGTTCCCTAGCAGGGAACATTCCAGGTACCTCAGCTGTACACCCCTACCTTGAACTTTCCAAACTCTAGGGAAATACATTCATCCTTTACTCCACTTTACAGGTACACAACCTTGTCAACAGACATGCCAGCTCCAGAAACAGCCCTTATTGCCTTTACCAAACTAACTAACTAATCAGAACGACCAAAATCCAAGCTGTTTCATGAGGATCATGAAAACAAGCAGATCCAATGACGACACCCAACACTTTTTATTTGATAGGTAACAACATCCTACTTATTATAGGTAGAGTAATGATGAAAGGGAGGCTTCCTTGATTACATTTCACTCATGCTTCTTCAGAGCCAGCTGAAGACCGCACAAGTGAAATGTATTCATGTAACACAAGTGCGACATATTGATGCATGTAATCTTTTTTTAGTTTCGACTTTCCTTTCCATAGTTCATTTTGAACTAAATACTAAGCATATCGTGTTAATAGTAATGATATTGGAGCAGTACCTTGTGGAATGTTATGACAGGCTTTGGATGAATTCGAATGATTGTAAGGCAGGACCTATAACCTTGCATTAGTTGGGCAAACATTCGCATGAACACGGCCCTTATTCGCTTATCGATGAATGCAGGAGGGAATGCGGAAGGAGGCACAGGTGGGAATGCAAAATCAGCCGAGTTTAGCTCTGGTTGAAGAACCATAATTAGAGAATTCATGGTATCATCCAAATACGGTTGAGGCAGAAGAGGAACCATAACAGAATCTGGAACGACGACAAATCCAGTGTCCAGCTCAGCAATTATGACTTCCATCTGAAAGTGGACAAATGAGTAGATATTAACACACACATGTACTAGTCTATATGAATGGAAAAATCTTCAGCACTAAGTCACTACTACAGGCCATTTCATCATCTGATGCACGTACATGGTCATCTCATTTTGATCTAAATATTCACAGTGCGATGTCTCAGCAATAATTGAATACCAGTTAAATCGTAAGATGACTATAATTATATTCCCATTTCCATACTAGTCACAATTGTAACAATAACATTACATAATTGTGTATTAACTATGTATAATATAATTTTCAACTTACTAGTTCATTAAAATCTGTCTTAAGAGACGAGTGAACACCAATCACAAAAGGAATAGGTGAAGATAAGAACTCAACAAGTGATGCAGGAAGAAGAGGAATGTATACGTGAGAATATTTGAATGGATACATTAGTGCAGTCAATGCTCGACACGCTTCAGTCAAACGAGTGTAGCTTTGAGATTGAAATAGTATTTTATGTTCAGTCATGACTGCACAAAATAAAAAAACACAGTTCCGTATCCCTGAAAACCGAAAATAAAATAAAATAACCACAATCCACTGTCATAAAGCATTGAAGCGAAAAATGACAAAATATTAAATTCGTAAAACAAGCAGACACAAACATTGTAGAATTAGAACATACACCTATGTTTTTGGTCTGGAATATTGTTTAACAATCCCCCTCCACCTGAAAATTTGACACTCAATGTTTCAAGGCATGGGAATTCCAAACCTGCATATTGCGCCTTTTTGACATATAGAATTGTAGAAAATATAAACCTTTGTTCATGTTTCTTATTGTTTACTACTAGTTTTTGATGCTGAATAGAATACAATGGGCCTCGAAGGTGCTCTACAAACATCATAGTTTGCCAGATTGTTCAATAAAAAAACTGAGTTAAGACAATAGTTTATTTCCAGTAAATTTTAGTAACAATGTTAGATCAATTTCGACTGTTACATTAGAACGTTGAGTTGTTGTTACTGATGGCCTAACCGTGGAAATTAAGTTAAACTTGTAACTCAAATTTATCGGAAATAGACAATAATCTTAACTCCGTTTTAATACAGGAATGGGTTTCTGCAACTTGGTAGCGAGTGATAAGTTCACACCCGGACTGTTGATGTATCCATACAAGTATTCAATAAAAAATATATTCCTAATATTTTTGGACATTCGATAAAATAGAGAGGTCCCAACCATTCTCAGCAGAAGTGGCTAATAAAAGACAACATGAGAATTAACAATTTTGAGGAGTGCTGACTAGGGAAGACATTGAATGTCATGAATAATTTTTCATTTTATATCCTCATTTATATGCCATTAAATGCAATGGAGATTACAGTTCCAGAATTGATTGTGCTCCTCGTACTCATACTCTCACAATTATTGAGAAATTGGTATGCAGAGAACTAATGAGACAGTGGAGGTTGAAATTCCGGAATTTCTGGAGTAGCCTCTATATATCTTGTGAGCGTCATTAAATGCTCATCATATAGGAACTACATCGATTTTTCTGAAGACTACTTTTTGAGAGGTGTTTATAAGGAACAAGCTACGCTAAAATCGATTTTTATCGAAATGTTTGGTAGTTTCTTGTTCTGCTTTCGTCATTTTTCCACAGATGGGAGTTTTATCGCATTGCCACGCCATCCCATTAGGAGGTGTCTATACAATATGTTTAATCAAAACTGTTACAGCTGTATTTGAGAAAAAAAATTGGTGTTTCGATCACTATGAAGACTATAGTTAGTTTTGGGTGGATTTTGCTCATACCTTTACTTTGGCGTCTCATGGTGACCTGTGGGCTAGATATCAAGTTTGAGCTGATTTGGTACAGCTGTTTTCTCTCAACTGCATTCACACACACACACACACACACACACAGAAAATTTTCCTAAATAGTGTTTTTCAGGCTCAGTAGGGTCTGAAACGTAAAGATCTGTAGATAACTGAAACAAAATTGTTCAGCCGATCATGTACCTTTTTACATTGTACTGCCAAGGAAAGTAAAAACGCCGATTGACTATCATACTGAAATAAGCAATCATGGATTACGACTCTCGGATAAAACCAACTCACCTAATTGTTGGAAGAGCATTGTCACGGCAGTATTTGTAGTAGGGGATGTTGATGTCAGAGGAGGCTGAAGAGCTTGTCTATCACCCGCACCAATGCTGAATCGAACTTGTGGCCCACCAGGAGGGGGAACATGAACACAGCCCAGCATGTTACCAACCAGGGTTTCGAGTTGCCCACCAATTCCTTCAATCCAGACAGAATACAAGATTCCAAGGCAGTTCTGCGGAGGGAAAGGATGAGCAAAATTCAAAAACTACCCAAAAATATTCACAGTGTCAAAGCTTGAACTTTCTCAACACTTTCTGTTTTTATTCACCATTATACATTCATATTCTTGTATTGTTGAAGGCAAGTCGTAATATCCATTGTGTTTGGCACATGCCAAATTAGCTGGGTCTTTGAACTCCAAAATGTCCGCATTTGCCGTAACAAAGTCATTGTCCCCGAACACCTTCTGTCCTCAAGCCCTTTTGTTTAACTATGGAAAGTCCACCTCTTCAGTTAGTTATTTCTGATTGACAACGGATTTCCCCTGCTTCTGGACTTTCCGAAATATCCTTCTCCCCTCCCCACAACAGATAGCCCCTCCCAAACTTATTTACCTACGAGTTCTCACAAAAGTCAGCCATCTTCCAGTTCTTTCAATACACATTCATCTACTAGCTCTTGCAATACAGTCCTCTCCCAGTTCTCTCATTGACATCTAATTCGGATTTTTCCTCCCTTCCCCGTACAACCAGCCCCTCTTGTTGGCGCACATATACTCAAATCATATCCTGTTCTAGTCACTTCTTCTTTGTACAACTAAGTCTTCAAATCAAGTTTCGTGCTGCACTAAAATTGTCTCTGAGATTCATTCAAGTCTACCCTGGTCAAAACACATTGCCTTGACAACACAGAAATGTTCCTGTTTCAGAGTTAAAAGTAAAATATTGTGAGAAATACGATACAAATGTGTGTTTAATACAGCTCAACGCTTGAAGCCACAATAATAAACTATGGTTTTCTCACCATACATCACCTAATTTACCTAGCTTTAACTCCAGTGCACCTCCAATACCTTGACTCACACCCAACATTGCATTTCTACAATGCCGCACACAAGCAAGCATAAGGCCACCCCTTACCACACACACATTTGTGTATTATGAAGGTTTTGCAGAACAGTAATTCTCCGGTAAATAATTTTGTTTGTGTTGAATTCCTAATATGAAGAGCCCCCCCTCCTTTAACCCTACACGATAAGACATAATTCCAACACATATATGTGGCTGGAATTTTGAATGAAATAAGGTCTACCAGCATTAACTGATCTGCTCTTCAGGCTTTCCTATTGCTTTCTTTCCCTTCTGTTATTCTGAATATAAATGCTGTTTTAATTAAACCTGTGCCATCGGCATGGAGTAACAGCAGAGTCTAAGGATATTCCACACTTCATAATTGGCTTATGATCAACCTTCATGTCCCACAAATTGAAATTCAACTGGCAAGTTTCAAAATTATTGTCTAAAATTAATGTTTCAAGAGAACGATCACCATTCATTTGCTCACCCGAAACGTTTCAAAATAGTCGAGGCGTGATACAAGCACCAAGCATTTAGGAGCATACATAATGCTATGGTGAGATATTGCTGGCACACCTCCTCCTTCCAAGCCATCTTCATCCTAAAAGGTTCAATAACCCACATGATGACTACATACTTTATAACTTAAAATAATCATCAATTACCTAAACATTGAAGATAATCTACAAGATCTCAAACAAGTGCTGATGAATTGAGTTGAAATTCAACACAAACATTCTTATCTGAATACAAAATAGAATACTTTAATGATACGTACTTCATCAACAGGCTTGCTGGGCTTAATTGAAACTGTTTCATTGAAACACAAGCAGGCACAGTAATGGCGATTAGCATCGATGTCAGTTAACACTGACACAAAATATCTCGGCTCTTGTCTTTCTGTAGAGAGGGCCCACCCTTGGGGTTGGCAGAACTAGAAAATAATAATGGAATGAATTGAAATAATAAAGCATGCGACAGCAAAAACTGAGTTCATGATAATCATAAAATCATACCAATTCAATTCCATCAATAAAAGGAGTATCAGGCCAATCGTTAACTGGGAACCTTTGAAGGATAATTCCTTTGCTATGTCCACTCCCTGCACAAAATATAAGTCCAGTTATCACAATCATAATAAAAATTATTGAATACCAAGACTAATATATAATCCAGGATCAAATATAAAATTTGGAATGTACAACATGTGCGATGAAATTCAAAATTTGATCAATTGAGAGAAAACATGAGGCAATGTGGTTATTAGTATCATGTTGGAGAAGGGAAAATTAGGCTAGTTGGCAACCATAAATTTCTCTAAAGGCCTTTCATTCTAGTTGAGTCCTATTTCAGGAACGTATAATCACTACCGGTTGTTTGCATGAATACCTGGGGCAACATCAATAGAATTTCGACCTGTCGAACATCAGCTTTTTGTTCAATAAATGGACTGGGGTATACATCCCTCCTCATGCTGCACTTTTGGTCAGAGGAAAAGATTGGCTAGCTTAGCTTATCCCCAATGTTTGAGCGGAGCAAAAATCCAAGGGGCATTGCCCGATCCAAGAGTCTGCTGAGCAGAATAGGGCGGAATGCGTACAGAAAGGACAAAACAGAAATACTGCCAAATCTGTTTGAAAACGACTGATTTGGTAGTAAAGAAGTAACGGGCGAAACAAAGAACAGGGGCCGCTTCCTCTGATAAGGCAATATATCGATATATCACGACCGAGGTCAGGTTATCGATATACCCGACATCGTGGGCTACGAACAGAACGGTTGAGGCAATAACAGAATGAGAAAGAACCATCACCGTAGTTGAGGGGGTTTCAAATTACTAGACATCTCTATGCTTACGAATGGATTTCAGCGAATTCATTCCATTACCACTAATTTATTGCCATTTTACTCATTTTATTCTCAATTGTTTTTCCCACTTCGAAAGGTACACATATCTTATAATCGACGTCCAATTGAAGGATGATCAATCAGGCGTACGTCTTGAAAACTTGACAAAAATCTCTACAATCAGGATATCATGAATGAGTTCTTGATGGAGCCGCAATAATTTTTATCTCCTAAAGGCTCTGTGTTTCACCAATCCGTTAGTTATCTCATATTTATTTCATATACCCATTCTTAATTTCATTGAATTAACTCCTTTACATAGTCTGTACATTTAAAATAATTATACAACGGGTTATTACATAATGAACATTAAATAATTGGCATAATCGTACACCTGTCGTTATTTCTAATTTCAAATCGATAACCTGACCTCGGTCGTGATATATTGCCTTATCAGAGGAAGCGGAGCGAAGCGATTCAGGTTGAATTTTGTGGGTAGATGCAATAAGTTGCCAAAAAATTGTCATTCTGGTGAAAGTGAGAGGAGCACAGTAAATTTTCACAACTTTCTACAACAATAAATAATTCAATCCGGCTCAACTGACATGAGTGCAAAGAAACTCCTTAATAAAGGTTGTTAAACAATTATTTTGCAGTTTATTTTCTTACAGTCTGCCTTAAAAATCGTGTTGACGTCCATAACATAGGTGCTCGCTAATCAATACACATTGTGAGGATGTAGGGGCAACATACATTTCCGCACTTGAACAAGAACTCGTTGTGAGCTCAGAAGTGTACACAACAAAAACGATCTGCGGTAGTGCTTTGTATAACTCTGTATAGGTTTTATGGACCTTAACGTGAGACGCTCATGAGTCGTAAAAATCAATTTCAGGTCATTGGCACGCGATCGATCATCTTTCACAGTTTCAGTCGTCAGAATAATATACTACATTAGTTACCAAAGCGATCAAATGCACGTAGACTCTACGTTGATAACGTTAGCCACTTTCTTATCAAATAATTCGATGGTCAATATTTTTTGTAATAATGCCATTTCAGGCCATTTGATCACGCAAGTAGGTCGAAAATCGGGTGAGCCTGCACTCAATAGTTGATGAATGACAAAAACGCCAGGGTAGGCGGTGGTTATATTTATGCTTGGCATCCCACTGATCACTTGAGAATCCTATCAAATTAATGGCCATCTGACAGAGGGAGACCGTTCAAAGGAAAATTTTAGGTACAAGCGACAGCGAGGATTGCATAATTATCAGCTTGTTGACACATCGGGAGAGGCGAATCCGTCGAGATAGTCATGCTTATCTGACTTCCAATTTCACCACATTCAATATAAAATCACTCCAGTATGACATCAATGTATATATTCTAACACTCAATATTTGTGTGTATCAATTTTAGCCCATCGTGGTGAATGATGACCAGGACGACGAAGAAACACGGTGGTTATGGGAACGGAAGGGTAGTCAACAGGTACGTCGATCGAACACGATTATTATGATTCACGACGCATTCAAATTAATTTAAAAACTACGCGGATCGAAAAATACGGGGAAATCATAAACCTTCAGGTTACGAACAATTAGTAACTTGGCGCCGCAGTCATAATAGCGTGAAAATAGTTGCTACCGTATAAAACTATTAACATCATTCCAGGATCCCAATACAAATAATAAAATAAATAACGCCACTATACAACACAAATCGACAAACCCGTTTGATTTACCGCTGACAACAACGTAAACAAATGACTGCACTCCGTCAAACAGAGCGACAAAACGAAAATCGCCGAGTCTAAACGCAAAAGCCGAGTTCAATTTCGAGGGAAATTGTCAAAAATGCCTGTGGCGGAGATATATGCGTAAAAAACTGATAACGTTTTCATGAGTTGGTGGCAGGTAGCAGTACAGAAGTAAAGCATGACTACTAACTTTCTTTTTCGTGATCGTAGCCAACAATTACGAAATAATCAGCCAGGCGCGACATAGCTTAGGCCCCCTAACTAACGGCAGCACTCCCGACTACAATATCTGTACATCATCGCGACATAAAACCGAGCAGAACAATAATTCAACTACGTCGAGGGGCACAACTTTGATTCGGGCCTAATCATTCGGCAAGACGATCTGAGCTCAAGCTACTTTCGTGAGCGGTAGGTTACGTATTGCTGCTTCTTCTTCTTCGCTGTCTTCCTTGATCTCGCACTATCATTTCACTGTGTCGCGGCATCGTTATACAATTTTTCGGTTAAACTGATGGCGTAATTAATAGACAAAGGTTATTTTAAGTGGTTTTTCATTAAAAAGTTACGTAATATAAAACGCAGCAAATGATTACACAATGGTAAAATATTTTTATTTTTATTATTTTTTTATTTATAAATGGAACTTTATTGTGATAAATCACTATCAAGTGTGAAGCATATATACTTCAATATACAATTTTCACGTGTCACATGAGGTACTTTATAGTTGCCCATTGGCAACGTAATACAATTATTATTTTAACAGAGATGATTAGTAATAAACATAATACACACGATAGTAACAGTAATAGACTGTGAAAAGAGCTCAACAAAACATGAGAAAAAGAAAACTATATTAAACAAAACGAGTATTACGGTTTACGATTTTGTGGCAGTCCAAGTGACATCAGGAGCCCAGGAGATCAGAATGCCATTTGCGTTTTAATCGTCTGGAAGAAGAGATGAGATCTTGGACTGGAGAGCATATTACGAACAAGAGTATTTGGATGGGAGTTAATACGTTCAGCTAGGGCGTTGTAGGACTTGGAGAGAGACATGTTGACTGTGGGAATTGACAGGTCTGAACGTAAAGTTTCATTACGCACATACCATGGTGTGCCAGTCAGTATTCGCAGTGTTCTTGCTTGAACTGTCTCAATACGTTTAATTTGCGTGTTGCATGCTGAGCCCCAAAGTTAACTCCCGTATAGCCAGACAGGTCTTAGTAGCATAAGGTAGAGCAAGTGCTTCACATGAATGGGTAAAGCTTTACAGGATAACAGACTATAGTTGACGAATCCTCTCAAGCACTCTTGCCACGATGTCACTGATGTGGGGTTTCCAGGTCAAACGGCAATGGTAAAATATAAATATATTATATGTACAGCTTGACGTAGCCTCTTACCTCTGAAACCCATCCTATTTGATTCAGCATCGGTAAATACCAGTAAACGATATGAAACATTATCAGGCTAAAACGGAACATCAAAAATTACATATTCCAGGAGCCTGTAGGCAATTGGTACAACATGACGAGTCGTGCTGGCAGATGGTCTTAATGAGGCATGAGGGAATACAAATGAAGAAACGACTACTTTTGCTGTATTGTCTCGCGAGTTCTTTCACTTAGTAGGCTTTAGCTCACTATAATTACTGTGTTTTCATTGCTTTCAGTCTAGACGTAGTCGTCTACCTATGAGACTCGTTTCATTCGACTCAGCATCGAAAAATACCCATAAAACTATCCCAAACACCGCCTTAATTTTTGAAACCATTTTTTGCCCATAAAAACGATGGGTTTTATTCGATCAGACTGTTGAGTAAGCAGGGACAACTTGATACCAAATGGGATTTCTGTAAGAAAGGACAGATTCTTAATCCACTTTCCTCGCATTGCTATTAGATGGCCAATAATCAATGTTTGAAGCACAATTGGGCACAAGGTGTCAAGGGTAATGAAAAACCTCTTCCTCTTCAAATTAAAATACATCCTCGAATACTTCTTGAAAAGCACAATTACATTGATAGTTAGCTACATTGATACCATAAAAAAAATGAATAAACGTAAGTTTCAGAGTTAAATTGCAACAAAGATTTACTCTAGTCACACACATTATCACGTACTTTCTCATTCCTATTTTCAGAGTCTTTGATTCGGCTGATTGCCTAATTCTCAAATCAGTTACAACCTGAATTAGAATAAACAAAATTTGTATGCACGGCCAATGCTTTTTTCTTTAATTATTTGAGTCGAAGGTGTATTTGACTGCAAAAATTTTACATTTCCACACAATTTTCTGTTTGAGAGGAAATTGTATTTGGATACAGGGGGTGTACATTGCAGACCACTTTCAAAGAAGATCACAATCCTTTCGAATGTTTGTCCCATGTTTCTCTTGTATGTTGGAGAAGAGCTCAATCATCTTTTTATTATAGTATGAAAAGAACAGTCTAGTAATCATGTCAAAAAAAATTGGGTTCCTTCAAATCTTTACGTTTTGAGGCCTACTGTGTATAAAACCTCATTTCGGCTCGTGGTCCGTATGTGTGTGGCTGTCGTGCGATTTGCTGGTGAACGGCTGAACCGATTGAGCTAGTTCTTTTTTTGTTTTGTTCATCATTTTTTGTAGACACGAAAATGAGGTTATGGGCGATTTCGGTCGACTGAAAGGGGTGATGGGGGACGAAAATGTACCAAAATCAAGGGTTTTTAAAGGAATTAAACTTTCAAAATATCTTTTACCAATCAATACCTAACTTTTCTCCTGTATACATATCTCCATGGAAATACGGTGAACAGAGATATAGGCCGATGAAGCAAAAATAGGGTTTTTTGGCAAAACGGCATCAACGATTTTCACCAAACTTTCAGGATGTTATCGAATAATTAATACCTACATATTGTACACAATAAATGTTTCTCTTACAGTTCATTGAACAGAGATAAAAAACAAAATGTGTCGAAAACAACGTTTTTTCGAACATTTCCGTAACTGCTTCACCAAATATGATAAATCCTATATAGTGTCTTCTAGCATTCAAACCCCACATTTTCCCCCCGTGACTATCTCTGTATCTGTCCGTTGAACGGAGATACAAGCCAACTTAACTCAGAAAAGGAGATTTGTCTAATATTAATTGATTGGTATTCCAATTTTCTCAAAAACGGCTCTAACGATTTCGATCAAACTTACGGAGTACTCTCAGCTAACTAGTACGTACATTTTGTGCTCCATAAATGTTTCTGTAGAAATGTGTTGAACGAAGATATAGCACCTGCAAATGTAGCTGCTGTTCGAACTTACGGGGGTGGCGGAAAGTTGTGTGTCGCTGCGCACCGCTCGTTTTTCCTTGATTTGTCGACGAGTTGTGATTCATTTTATGAGAAGAAAGAGAGAGAGAGAGAGAGAGAGAGAGAGAGAGAGAGAGAGAGAGAGAGAGAGAGAGAGAGAGAGAGAGAGAGAGAGAGAGAGAGGCAGAGAGAGAGAGAGAGCGAGAGACAGAGATTGATTGATTGATTGATTGAAATCTTTTATTTAACAATCAGGGATGATTAGGACCACTGAGCCCTCTCTAACCACCATCCCTGAACAATTTCACAAATATTAATCAGTTGCATTCGTTTACAAATTAAATTAAAATGATTTTCTTCTACATATAACTTCACATATAAATTCTTCAATATTCCTTAGTTAACATTTCTTTAAATTTTTCTTTGAAAGAGTCTACCTTTTACTTAAGTCAAACATATGGATGTGATCGTTATAATAATTTGGATGCCTGTACCACAAAAAGGATCTTGAATATGTCGAGGAACGGTGCGCGGGAATTTTTAAAAGTTTGTTTCTTGATCGAGTGTCTCTTTGGTTGAAAAACTGAAATTTGTTATACAGGTACAGTGGTTTTTAGTTTTTAAGATCTTAAATACCGTTGCAGCTATCTGAAGCAATTTTTCTTTCCCTAATTTTTTAACCATCCAAGGCGTCGGTAGTGTGGGGTTACATGTTCATCAGGACGCAGTCTCAAAGCGAGTCGGAGTGCCGCATTTTGTGATTTCTGCAGACGGCTGATTTCGCAGCTCTTGAGATCACATAGCGCGGAGGTAGCGTAATCAAAGTGTGGCATTATTAGAGTTTGCACTAATTGTTTGCGCACGTATGTGGGAAAATCCATGGCAATTCGTCAGAAGTTGGTAGATGCTGCGGAAGGCCTTATTGCAGATAGACGTGGTTTGAAAGATCCCATGATAATGTTTCTTCAATTAAGATTCCCAAGATATTTGCAGACCTCAGACATATTCAAGAGGGTATCGTTGTGGGTGATGTTTGGGATTCTAAAGTCTAAAGAGAGAGAGAGAGAGAGAGAGAGAGAGAGAGAGAGAGAGAGAGAGAGAGAGAGAGAGAGAGAGAGGAGAGAGAGGGAGAGAGAGAGAGAGAGAGAGAGAGAGAGAGAGAGAGAGAGAGAGAGAGAGAGAGAGAGAGAGAGAGAGAGAGAGAGAGAGAGAGAGAGAGAGAGAGAGAGAGAGAGAGAGAGAGAGAGAGAGAGAGAGAGAGAGAGAGAGAGAGAGAGAGAGAGAGAGAGAGAGAGAGAGAGAGAGAGAGAGAGAGAGAGAGAGAGAGAGAGAGAGAGAGAGAGAGAGAGAGAGAGAGAGAGAGAGAGAGAGAGAGAGAGAGAGAGAGAGAGAGAGAGAGAGAGAGAGAGAGAGAGAGAGAGAGAGAGAGAGAGAGAGAGAGAGAGAGAGAGAGAGAGAGAGAGAGAGAGAGAGAGAGAGAGAGAGAGAGAGAGAGAGAGAGAGAGAGAGAGAGAGAGAGAGAGAGAGAGAGAGAGAGAGAGAGAGAGAGAGAGAGAGAGAGAGAGAGAGAGAGAGAGAGAGAGAGAGAGAGAGAGAGAGAGAGAGAGAGAGAGAGAGAGAGAGAGAGAGAGAGAGAGAGAGAGAGAGAGAGAGAGAGAGAGAGAGAGAGAGAGAGAGAGAGAGAGAGAGAGAGAGAGAGAGAGAGAGAGAGAGAGAGAGAGAGAGAGAGAGAGAGAGAGAGAGAGAGAGAGAGAGAGAGAGAGAGAGAGAGAGAGAGAGAGAGAGAGAGAGAGAGAGAGAGAGAGAGAGAGAGAGAGAAGATAGCACTAAGTAGTTAAAATGACATGGGAAAGTAAGGGGGTGAGGGGAAAAGAGGGAAAATTGATTGGGGATCTTACTCGCACTTTGGTAGGACTCCAAATCCCATAACTACCAAGGAACTGAAAAAGAGTCCCAGGATCTTACTATCATTCAAATGGTGCATAACTTACTTCGTAGAGCTACTCCCAAGAGCATTATGATCATTAATGCGGCCTTGGTACTCGAGTATGTTATTCAGCTAACTAGCTCAGGTAACTTTTAGGAATCACTATAAGCCATCACAGCCTGAGGCGCCAGAAATTCGATGTGCCAGGGCCAGATAGGTCGATCTCACTGCACCCAGTATTCTCACAAATAATTCAAGAAATGCATTCACAAGATACTTACGAATACACCTATTACAGAAGATAAATCTTGTTATTTTAGCTTGTGTTTTGCCAAAAACATTCAACCCTAGATCTAGTTCTTCGGATAATGCGTATGATTGTTGAGCGCCTGTACAGTACCATTATTATTATTAAGGCCACTAAACTATCAAAGGGAAAGTAACAGTTTGGGTTCATCCATTATGTGTGATTTCCACCAAGTCCATCACAATCCTTTCTATTCTTTCAAGCCCAAAGACAATAACTCAACATTAGACGACAAAATACGGTTTTGAGCGGAAATGCTCCAGAAACAAGTAAGAACAACCACAAAATGCCGGAATTAAAAACGAACATCGCATCTTTAACTAACTTTATTTCGGCGTTTTCCTTATAACGCGTGAGCTTTAAACATGAACGTTCTCAAATCAGATGGACAGTCCCGAAAAATAATATTCGTGGCATAAATAGAGGCAACCTAATACATTTCGGGTCGTTTTTTAAGTAGAACGTGAAATTCAGCTCTGCCAGTTCGAAACGGAGCAAAAAAAGGGTGGAGTAAACGATAGAGTGATACAGATTGATGAATATACGTAAGGCTGAAGGCGAGAAAATATTGCACCACATGGGTTTGTTTGAACTGTTCAATTATCACGACGAGACGTTTCAATTGATTTTCATTTAGAAGAAGCGAGTACCACCTTAATTGCAATATAATGATAGCTGGAAAATGCAGGTTACTGCCAACTGTTTTCCAGGGTTAATTGAGTTAGGAAATCATAAAAAGAAGTTGTACGTATATTCATCAAGTTGTTATTAAATTCTATTCCACGGCTCACACAAACGCAATAGCGTAAACTTTCGAATTTTTTCTTTTTGGCAGATTGTCACGTTGAGGGGAAATGTCATTGATTATACTGAATCGCAGGAGTGAAGGGGACAGTATTTAATGAAGGGCCAGTTAATGCTGGAGCCGCTCGAGATCAGCTGGTTGCCCGTATGAAAGAGCCAGATGGCGGGGAACGCGTTCGGGGGCACGCCCTTCCTCCCCCGCCGCATTCAAGATCAATATAACTCGAGTCATCTCATTCGACCAAACTCAGTTGTAGGGCATAGTAAACGCAGTTCGAGGAAACCGGTTTCTTGGTTGTCTCACATTTGCCATTCATCGACTATTCGCCTATAATTTCTCTTCAAATGTGTTTGCCGTCGAACTGAATATTATAAACGTGAGTGTCACGATCTAGTATCAATTTTTTTTTCTTTCTGGCCCTCATGACCAGTTTCCCGCCATAGTGAGAGTAATGAAAACATAATCCTTACGCCGAGCAGGTCGGTAGCCTTTTGGATACTTCTCTGAAGTTTCAGACGTGATTCATAGCGCTATATAAGTTATATGGCTATTGAGATAAGACCCAATGTACCGTTAAACTGCAGAACAAAGCCTTTGAAAATGGGAAATATTAAGGAACGAGAGGGGAAAAGCTGTCGTAAAGAAATAATAGAAAATATCTGGTAGCTTCACACAACTTTCCTCAGCCCCACGTACGTTAGGCGGCTTTTTATCGCTCTACCAATATGTTTATCACGCAGTTTGTTAAAATCTGGCGGAACATAACTTGACTATCAATATTGACAATATTATTTCTCAACATTCGCAATTTATTGGGCTGCTCCTCCTAATGTCACGACCTTCATTCACTGAATAACCACCGATTTGAGAATTTGTTTTAGATGGTACGTGTTCATTGTTTTGAAATTATAGGACGAGCACTGTTGAATGAAATCATACTGTGTCACGGTGGTGAAACGTAAGATATCTAAAAAGTGGAAAACCATCATAAAATCGATTTTTCAACGAAAGTAATATATTTTCAAAGAGATTTTATATTTTTAAACCGGTTTCAGTTTTTACGCCATTGTCAGTTCATATTAAAAAAAAGCAACAATTTTGTCCACTGAAGATGTTGGGAAACCCGAAACCGGGCTACAAATATAAAATCCTCGTGGAAGAAGAGCTCTTTTTAAATTTATATTTTAAATTTCGTAGAATGCTCCTCGTTATTTTATAACAGTCATTAAACTATCTTCGTGGCGTATTGTATATTATAAGGTTCTCAAATTACATAATAATTAGTGTGAAAAAAGAAGTTAATTAAAGAGACGAATTCCGGATTTTGATGAGTTGTTCTTCATTGTTTTAAAATCGTTATTGAACTTACATAGGAGAGAAAGCTTATGGGACAACTAAAACGTGTTTAATAAGAATTCAAGAGTCAAACGGGCGAAATTTATAAGAAACGACTATAACAAAAACGATTTTGTCAAAATAATTGGTAATATCTTTTATTGTTCTCGTCAAACCCACTATAGCCGCTTCGTAGATACAAAATGTTTTGATCACGTTGGTTTAATTCAATTTTGCTCCTAACCATAGTTTGGGGTCCCATGTTAATCTGAAAGCTTAACAGTAAATGCGCTGATTTGGTTAAACCGTTTTTTCTTAATCGTGCTAACAGTTATGTTTCATAGTGACACCTCAACCTTCTGACAGGGTTTATCGAGACACTTACACACAAACACATTATTTTCTTAATACTTTTTTTAACTCAGAAAATAGACTTTCCTAATTCGTAAGGCTGTGGGATTTTACTAAAATTGATTCTTGTCACTTACGAGAAAACGATTTTGGCGTTGTGATCAGGAGAAAATAATAAAGGTGTTTAGATTGATTTTACTTATAACCATGTTGATATGCAAGCTAAATGTCATATTTGAGTTGAGTTGTTCTAGATGTTTTCTCTCGATCGCGTTTACACATACACAGATGGGTTTCACCTCATAGTGGCCGTACGACACTCTGTAACAGGTATCACATCATGCATGAAGGGGATCAATCGATGTTTATGAGTTATTTATGCCAGTGATGGGCTAGGCAATCTACACCCAGCCTTATGATAGGTACAGCACGTTTTAGTCAATCGAACAGTTTTCTCCTCATCTCAGTACAATAGAAATTGCCGAGTGGAGAGAGACTGTTAGAGTGTATGATCTCGTGAAGGTACGACACCTGGAGAAACCTGAACCATACGTTTCAGGACTGATCCCTGGTTTTCCTAAGGCATATACTCCGGTGAGACGTGTGAACGGGGAATTATGGCCATATTTATCAGTCATAACATTCTTCGCCAATTAGGCGAAACGGTTATAGACTTGCTTACTAGCAGCCTGGGCTGACTGGTTTAACTGCTCATCCAACAACTGTCGCTCACTATTATAGAAACTACAATCGCGCGGAACATGGTTTCTTGTTTCTTCCGTGAAAGTTCAAGACATGGAGACTGAGAAGTCATGAAAAGAAGATGAGTAAAGCCCCTCATTAAATTAGGCATTTAACGAGGGAAACCAGCAGGTCACTTGCAGTGCCTCTGTGGACACAGTCTTGTAGGCATTGGTGATCTACAGAAACGCAAGTCGCTTGAGACTACACGAAAAATTTCTTTCGATCGGCTGCGATTTTACTACCTCACACAATGAGGCTGCGGTCTGCATTTTCTCAGCAAATTGTCCCATAATTGAGGATGGTGCTTCGATATCATACACCCTATGTCATTAGAATAGGCAATATCTCTCAACGAAGCAAGCCTGGAGTGGGTTATGTTTCAAAGTGACACGCGCAGATACAATTGCAGATATACACGCTGAACTAGACACCGCATACATGCAGACCATTTTCTCGACGTGCCGTTTGCACTCAGGATATTAAAAAACTTGAAGATCTGAAAAAAAAATTCCCCTGCCCAATAACTTTTCTTTCTATTTTTCCATTTCGTACGACTAAGGTAAGAAGGAACTGTTGAGAAATAGTTTTGTGTGGGTACTTGCCGATATATTTGTTACCGTTATTTATTTAAATTTGCATGTTTGGTCGAGGAGTTTAGAGTGTAGCATCGAAAAGACAAAACTGTGCACAGGTAATACGAGCAGTTAAGCATTGCACCCAAACGCCTTTTCTCGAAAATCAACCGAAAATTTGGAATTAAGAACTATATAAAGCTTAAGCCATATTTATTTCCCACAAACAGATCGAACAATCAACTTTTTTTTACACGATCCCAATACTTTTCGTTTCCCCTTTCGGTAGCGGGGAGTTAAAATTCGTACACGCAGACCACCAGAAAGACTGTTTTCGTAACGTAGTTATGTCGATAACAAATTAATGTAACTGCGATTGGGTGGGCTGGAGAAGGTACTCGTACGTGATGACTTTAACCAGATGCTACTTCCTCTGGCCGACATGTGTTGGAACCGTCGTTGGAAGCTTCTCATCCATTATTATTGCTTTTATCATCCCATCTGACTTGATGGTGAAGCAGACTTCCTATTTCAAATAGAGGAAACTACATTAATGAAATTATTAACACAGTACAACTAGGTTATAGTTCTCTTAGCTCTAAGGTGACGTTAGTTGAAAGGAAAGCGCTGCGTTCAACTTCTCTGGTTGGCCAGACACTGTATATTCTACGTCAAAATTGGAACGGTTCTTAAGGCAATTATTTACTCGTACATAAAGCGTACGTAACTTCACGAAATCTTCCACCGGCAGTCTTCCAGAACTCTTTTTATTTAAATTAGACCGAAGAATATCTGCAGCTACACAAATGCTGAACAGTGCTACTTACTGACTTCCGCTTCTTCATTGCTGTGTTTGAATTTACATTTGACCTTACAGTCTGCCCTCCTTATGTTAACTTAATTTCACAGGGAGCTACTGGCAGGAGGGTCGAAAGGAATCGTGTCATGGAATTCACAGCAAAGGGGGGAAATTCACAGCTACATGTGGCATTAGTGATGATATCACGCGATGACGTTATGAACTTAGATTGAATTCTCGTTGAATTGAAAATTACGCGAGTGATCGCAAGGGACTTCAGGAACTTTACAATTGGTTTCCGAAGAAATGAGCAATTAAACGATGAGATTAGCTGTAAAGGAGTTCAGGTAGCGTGGTATTATGTGAGACTTCAGCCACGTGAGGTCTATTGACAACTTAATCTCGCGATCTTCCTTTGACTAAGGCTGTTGTAATGGCATCAATTTTCAATGCCAGTGCTTAATACCCAGTGTAATGCCATCAGGTGATAAATTCTGAGCGGCTTAGTGAGATTTTGAACGGTTGACAATCTAACAGCTTCTCACGATCACTAAAACTCTCGAGGAACGTCAATTGGGGATACCTTGCTAAAACTAAACCTTGTATCTGATTCGAAAATTAATCTATGAGAATTTAAGAGGTAGCCAATAATGTCAACATTGGCGTACAAATAGGAGCCAATAGACGGTGAACAGTTGTTGCGATGGCGGTAGATGTAAGCCTGTGTAACTACCGCGCTCACCACGATTTTTTTTTCCGAACAGTGTATCTCTCATAACACGAATGAGTTAACTGTTCCTGTGACAACTGACTGCTACGACCATGAAGCGATTTACAACTTGTCTGACGGCATTACGAGGGTACGAAAGGACAGAACTTCACAGCAAAATGTCTGGCGCGATGGATCACGCAATATCCCTCAGCCCGACAATACAATCTCTTTTCTTCTGAGTTCTTATGCAGTTGCAAAACGTAAATTAATCTTAAACGTAGAAAGTGGAAGCGCTTGAAGTTCCTGATTTTACCGCGCCGCTGCTACTTATACCACTACCTTAACTGAAAGCGAACGTATAGCTAATTAACGAGACAGTAAACACGTTTTTTTCTGGCGTCTTTTCTGCCTGCAGTTCTAGAATTAGATGGTAAGCACTGAAATGAAAACGAGTACCAGCTTCTGAACTCCTATCGTGCGGGATATGATTTTGAGAGATTTACGAGGGACAAGTCGCTGAAATCGCTTTTCGCCGATAATGAAATGTGCCACTCTTGTAATTTTTCCACAGTTGAAAATTTTATAGTACGATCATTCCAATTGGAACTGTCCTTTGAGCTTAAAAATTGGATCAACATCGTAAGAACCGTTTTTCAGCAAACAAAATTTAGTATTTTGATCATTATGATAACTCTAGCTAATTTTGAAACGATTTTTCTTATGCTCGCATCTTAGCGCTCTCTAGTGACATGCTGGCTAAATATAAATATAAAACTTGAGCCGTTTAGGTACAGCACACCAAACGTACTGGGCTACCATCTTTGAGTCAAGTCCACAGACACACAGCTTTTTTCAAACGGTATTTTTCGGACTCAGCATCACTTGAAATGTAAATATGCGAAGAAACCTAAAAAGAAAAAAATTAGCCATATACACATCTTTTCTCACTACTCCATAAGGCTTATGGACAGTTGGTCACCGTTTTCTTTGTCAAGCGTTAAATCAGTGGGAGGGGGTCAACAGGGATCGACAGGAACCGGAAGTCCGCAAAGTCTGGAGCGCCGGCCACACGACGAATCTCCGACGAGAATGGATCTGAAAACGTCGAATGAACGAGGCTTTCTCAAAACTCCATTAAAATGAATGAACCATTGCGCACAAGTGCAAGACATGTCATTGGCAAACTGTCTGCTGTTAGTAGACAAAAAAAATATCCCACTCTCAGGTATGTCACGAGAAGTTTTTGAAGATGTATGGTTTTGGAGCGACGAGCTGATCGAGCGCTTTGAAGAAGAACTCGATAGGTTCAAGTTTCCCACCTCGTAGCTACAGGTGACAGACATGACAGAAATGAGACAGACGCCTTGCTCGTTTGAATCGATTCAAACAGTTGTTTTCGAAGAAGGAGTAAAAAAACTTCATTGTTTTCGGTACGTCCCACTTACTCTTCTCATTAATGACAACGATTCATGATTAGGGCTGGTTAGGGCTGGATAAACACAAAGAAAGTAACGATGAGCTCAATCGGTTCAGTTGCTTCCTCCGCGATTCTGACTACGCACACGTACACGCAATTTTTTCAAGGGCAACAAAAGTATACGAGAACGTAGAAACTTTTCTTTTTTCTGCAGATCGTAAAGTTATGAGGACGAATGATGAATCCAAAACAGCTTACCGCGATGGTTCTTTGTACTTTCCGCTGAAACCAAAAAGTCCACTGAGTCCAAAAAACACTGTGTTTGTGTCTACGTGAGTATGTGAACGCGATTGAGAGAAAACGGCTGAACCAAATCAGCTCAAACATGATTTCTGGCCCGCAGGTCAGCATAGAACGCCAAAATAGGGGTATGAGCAAAATCCGCCCATAACTAACTAGTAGTCATCATAGTGATCAAAACACTAATTTTTTTTTCTCGGAAACGGCTCTAAAGATATCGATCAATCGTACGGAGTACTCCCAGCAAACTAGTGCTTACATTATGCTCTGTATGAATGTTTTCGTTATACAGCGTCCGTATATACAGCAGAACGAATTTACGTGGGTTGCGGAAAGTTGCGTGTTGCTACGCACTAGATATTTTGTTTCGCTCGCAATTTTTTCAACGCTCGAAAATAAAGTTATGAGCAATTTCCATCTGTCACGAAGAGGGGCGGAGGTGGGTGTAAAGGGTGGACTAAAATGTACCAAAAGCTGCGTTGGTGCTGACTGTTTTGATTAAACTTTAACATTCACTCCCAGGAATCCGTGCCGAACTTTCGTTCGTGGACATTCGGTGAACGATGGCGTAGCCATATGAAGCAAAATTAGGGGGTTAACAAACAGATTTGGCAAAACGGCTGTAACAGTGTTTGTCAAAGTCACAGACTATCTTCAACCCAGACTATCTTTCACCCCACAAATCGCTGATAGTCCGTTTAACGGTAATGACGACCAAAATCGTTCTTTAACATTTTCAAATTACCATAGTAATGCCAATAGTATTTCTGTGGCAATCCGTTGAATAAGAATATAAGGGAAAATGAATAAGCCAACGAGATTTGCGGAAGGTGAAATTATCGTTTTCCTAATTTTCTCAAAAGTGATTTTAACGATTTTTCTCAAACATTTTGTGGTCCATTGACGTTTCCGTAGAAATGAGTTGAATGGAGATACGGCGCTCTTTTATTTGGCAGATCGTCGAATTTACGAGGGTGTGTATGGACCAGATATTATTCCGCTGATTTCAATATTTGCCGTACTCTTCGGGTTGAGAGTAAACGACAGGACGGGGGAACAAATACTTGGTATTACCGTCCCTCTAGTACAAACGACCTTCATCGTAGGAGGAGTGGGCGTAAGAGAATCAATTCACGAGGCGACGAGACCTCAATAAAACCCCTCGCTTTCCCGATAATGAGAGATGACTTTTGCGGTTTCACACAACTGCGTCTTTTACCGCTTCCTAGAAATTGAACCGAAGAGAACGCTGTATTTTCCCGCATCATTGTGGTTCCTGTATTGGCCAACTGGTGAATTTGATACACGTAGGTTGTTGGGACCGAAACACGAATGGGTTTAGAAGAAGGGCTTGCCTGCTATGATCAAGTACACCGCATAGTTCAACGTAGGGCGGAACCAGAATTATTTCGGACGGGAAGATGGGAAGTTAGTGCAAAACAGCAGCCAGCCACAGACGTTCGTATTTACGGCTTCAGACGGACAACAAAAAGTGTTTTTATATGAAATTTCTCACGAAGAATAAAGAGGAGTTTCTACAATGGGCTGACATGAGCTAGTCCAAAGAAGTCATTGTTCAAGCGCCTGCTTCCCCGCTCATTTATTTAATATAACCTGAAGTGGTAATCTTTTTAACTCTAAAGTGAGTTAACGTTAGCGGCAGATAAGTCTGTGAAACTTCCGTGCTTCTTTACTTCAAACGCTATATCTCTCATAAGTGAAGGTCTGGAGAGCAACGAGGCGATTTAAAATTTGTTTGGTGGTATTGGCAGAACTTCGTGCGGCGCATCATTAAACTTCCTTCATTCAGCAATTTTTATTACGCTAGCAACTGATACAATGTTTTTCAATCAGTTCGTCACAACGTTCTACATAAAAACTGGTGGCGCCTAGGGTTGAGGAATTTATTGAGTGGCTCCTACTTATGCCACGACCGTTATTGAGTTATCAGTGATTGGATGGCTTATGAAACTGTCAACCTGATTTTTCTGAGAAGGATCGCCCCTACTATTTCGTAATCATTGGGTAAAAACTGTGAGGATTAGTTCTATTAGTAAAACGGCAGTGGTTTGAATTTCGAAATTTCTTGGGTTGCTCCCTACTATCAATGGTATTAAACGATCATTGTTCGGAGCAGGCCGAATTAGCTGTGATTTTGACGTCGGAACGTTCGCACTGGCTCTGACGGGAGCAGTTGCCTCGGGCCTTCCCTGCTCACCTTTCTGACCTCAAGCCCTTTTCATTGGAGCTGTGGGTAAGTCCAGCTCTCCTGTTACTTCCAAGTGACAACGGATTTCCCATTCTTCTAGACTTACCAAAATATCCTGTTCCCACCCCTCAACTTATTTCCTCTTCATAACAGACAGCTATGGCCAAGATTCATTCGTCTCAGTTCTCACAACAGACGCCCTTTCCACCTCTCTCTGACAACTAATTCGGACTCCTCTCTCCTTCCCCGTACAACCAGTTTCACGCAGTCAGAGCCCCCTTGTTCGAGCTTGTATACTCAAACTCATATCCTATTCTAGTCACTTCATCTTTGTACCTGTACGTGCTCTAGTCTGTTGTGATCCTCCTCCACTTTAAATTATTAGTTCGTGCTACAGCAAACCCCCTCTCCATGGTTCATTCAAGCCTACCCTGATCAAAACGATCATGGGATAGGGCACTTCACCTTTTTGAGAATGCAAAACGCTAGTATCATACGAGCTGAATTAGTTTGGAAAAAGCTGCGCTAAAATCTGGTTAGCTAGTTCGAGTTCCAGAATATCTGTGATGTTTGATTACTTAATGAACACCATTGAAGTTTCATCGTACCTGTAGCTTTTCTGACTGATAATAATTGAGTTATCTGGGAACGATATTGTCATATGATAGAGATTTGTAACGAAAACACTACAAAAATATCTGGTGCGTTGCAACACACAACTTTGCTTAGCTCTACTTCAATTCACTTTGTACATGGCTAATTCTACTTAGTCAATTCATTTATCACTCAGTTCATTTGAACTTGGTCAAACAACACGTCACAGCAGCAGGAAGCGGTAGCGCTTACAGTTCCGGAATTTATTGTGCTGCTCATACTCATTATAGAACCATTATTGAGCGATCGGTACACAGAAAATTAATGAGGCTGTAAACACAAATATTTTGAAGAAGGATAATAATCACTGTTGCAGAGTTATTGGGTAAAAATGTTTAGAACTGGTAGTAAGCGAAACGGCGGAAGTTGAAATTCAGGAATTTCTGAAGTGAGCCCCATGTACCTCATGAGCGTTTTTAAACACTCACACGTTAGATATTGGATTGGACTACAATACCAATTTTCTTTAACTTTCTACTAACATTCCAGCGGAGTTTATAAGGAAAAAACTGCGCTAAAAACGCTTTTCGTCGAAAATTTTGACTATTTATTGTGCTGCTCTCGTCATTTTACCACAGATGGGAATTTTATCGTGTGATGGCCATATTAGGGGCTATCAATATAAAAAATTTAATCAAAATCGTTTTAGCCGTTTTTGAGAAAAAAAATATTTGGTGTTTTGATCACCATGATAACTATAGTTAAATTTCGGTGGATTTTGTTCATACACTTATTTTGGCGTCCCATGATAACCTGCAGGCGAGATATGAAGTTTGAGCTGATTTGGATCGGTGGTTTTCTCTAAAAATCGTTCACAGACACACACACACACACACCTACCATTTTCCCAAAAAGAGTTTTCCGGACTCAGGAGGATCTGAAACGTAAAGATCTGAAGAAAACTCAAAATTTTTTTTTCAGCCGATTACATAACTTTCCTTTCTACTTCTTAGAGCCAAGGAAAGTGAAAATCGCATTACGTCGGAACTTTTGATAATTTATTGTAATTTTCTCGTCGTTCTCCAGCAGATGATAATTTTATGGTACCGTTACGGTTTTTGCGGCGGTTCATAAAACAAATTTAGTTTAAATCGACAGAGTATTTTTAGAAAAAAAATTTGGTGTTTCGATCACTATGACAATTATAGTTAGTTTGATACACCATTTTATCAAATGACGTAAAAGCACTTTAAACGTGAAGATCTCTAGGGAACTCAACAAAAAAATGTTCAGCCAAAAAACAACTTTCTTTTTTACGTGGCAGGGTTAAGGAAAGTAAAAACTGTGTGGGCTTCATCAGTCTTCATCCAACTTTGTGTGAGAGCGTCCTCCTCCGTAAACTATGTGCTGCTCCTCTGTAGATCTACAACAGTGAGCGATGGTTGTTGGGGAGGCAGACAAACCAAGCGACATTGACTGCTACAAAACAAATCTATAACCGTTTCGCCGGTTTTGCGAAGAAGGTGATGGCTAAGAAACGTGGTCACAGTTGATCTGTTCCTTTGAAACTTGCCACCCAAGTAAATAGATCAGGGGAAACCAGATAAAGAACTCCTTCCCGATGGTGGTCAACCTCCACGCCGTTTAACACGGGTAACAGCTCTCCACTGGGAGAATGGCGAACGACCAAATACCTGCTGCACCTCCGCAGATCTCGGTTTGTTGGATGCTGCGCGAATGGCCGGTCTCTTGCTTGATAGCGATCCGGCCCCTGTATGACAGTATACTGATATAAACCTCTTTGAGGATTCAGAAACAAAGTTATGGAAGTGGTTATTGCGTAACTTTGTATCTTCATCAGGCATCTCTTAAAGTTCTTTGCCCGTTCCAGAGTAAGCCTTGGGGCTTGGGGCTACAGGGGGGTTCCACCCACTCCAACCTGTTGGGATGAAAGGTGTGTACATGGTACACATGTAGTTTATTTGGTTTGAATGTGATTTACTGGCAGGGTATGCTAGCAGAGTTACTACAATTACTAGATGGGATGTGTTAGAATACAACACAATATGTGTAACGACGGATGTACGAGGAAATATAACTGCATGCTGTATCCAGGAAGAATGGAAAAGAGGAACTTCACAAAAGAATAATTTTTTTTCTGCAAGAAAAAGCGTAATATGTTACGAACCATTGAAACGGGTGCTAACGATTTTTTTCCTTTAACTGGTAACTCTGATTTTTGATATGTAACATGCTTGCCGATTAAAATATGTAATGTTTGGAAATTGCAGTGACAGACCGGTTTCCTCCATAGTGATGGCTCAAAACGGAAGCCCGAAAACGGTGGAGGCTCTGACCAAAGAGGTCGAGGCACTGAAAACTAAACTTGAAGAAGAGAGGCAGAAACTCAACGATGTTAGCCGTAAGTTTAAACGTTCATAGCTTCATGTGCGTGATCGACTGGAGTTGCAGACGGCTCGTTTGTATCGCCACGATAGACTTTGTTCTGTTACATCATCGCTCTTTTTTCTAAAATGGATCTGAGGCGACTATTAAATCCACACTCGTGATACGTATAATTTAAAAAGTTCGTGTACGTCTCGCTTAAATCAAACTGCACGAAATCTGAAATAGTTCAAAACATCACTGCACGCCAACAAAAAGACGGAAAAACAGCTTCGTTCTGATCTGTCACTTAGCTGCAAACCAACCTGCTCATAAAGTGATACTAGTAAGCAACTAGTTTAGACTATTTTTAAATTGTGTTTCAATAAACGTGTTTACCATCAATAGTACCGAAATACGGCTACTTCATTACGTTTCTATCTGTGGATTCTGATGCGTGGCTGCGTATCGACACAATGCACCCTGTTCTTTCACTCACCAATTTGCCTTTCTATATCTTTGGCCGTCTTTCCCCAAAACTCTCGAAAAGTCTCTCTTCTTCCCGCCTGTTCCCAGTGTCGAGCATCGCCCAGTTTCCACAAATTCAATCTTGTTCTGATTTGCCAGTTTAATAATCTGAGAAGAGGAACGGCAGGTTGTTGCATGAGCTGAATTCTGGTAGAAGATGAGCCATTTCTGCAGCTTCAATTTGGAGTCTTCCTCATCAATTTTCGCCGCGCTGAAACGTTCTTTGAATGTTCTTACTGCACTCTTTGCTACACCGTTAGTTCTAGGGTGGCGTGGAGTTGATTTAATGTGAGAAATACGATCGTATTCGTAAAATAAGCTCTGCTCCACACCTCAGTCGGAAATTTCCTGAAATATGTCAGTAACTCGGGACCAATTGCTCGGTTCTTTTGGCAACCCATGCGAAGCATATGTGCTTTAGCTACATTTCCTTCGTCATTCCAACGTTTTTCACAATTCTGATCCCTCTGCTGATCAGTCAGACTGTTTTTCCTGACATTGTTCGTGTTCTTTCCCATGATTCGTCGCCAATGTAGCTAAAGTGATTTTAGTAAGCAAACTAGTTGAGAGTGAAACACCAATTAATCGATTTTTATTGTTTTTCAAAAAATGTGGTTACCATTAACAGTAATGAAACATTATTTCTTCGTTGCAATAACCACTAAGAATCTTATCTGAATCGGCCTATAGTTTTAGATCTTCGATCCTCGGGCCAACGACACAAAAATGTTAGCAGGTGAGTGCACAATGCGCACAACTAAACCAAATCAATAAAACCGCCCTGTTGAACTGAGCCGACCCCAACATTATCTGTAAATGTGTTCTAGAAACTATTTAGTTGGTTCGTTTGTGGGTTATGCGTGCGGATAATCTGAAGCCCGACCAGCGTTGAAACCAAATGAATATCGAGCTGAAATCTGAAATGATACTGAAAATGATGATGAAATGAATTTCATCTTGAGTCCTGGGTATCAGAAGTATAGGTTCTTTACACTCTGCGTACCAGCTTTCGGGTATCAAATTTAAATTAACGCGTTCATATTGCATTTGTACCTTACTGGTTTGGTTCTGTACGTCATCACACCCATCGCTTGCTAAATTTTCATCGGATTTTGTGGAAGTTTCAGGGATCGCCTGCATCTGGCCCTTAATTAATATTAATGATTACCTGTTTGAGTAGTTAGTCCAGTTTTACTGACCCAAGGAAGCTCGGGGTGCGTGTAGAACTTTTCGTACGTGCACATCACGGCTTGAGCGTTAGCTTTCAAATTCCATTTCATTCCTCCATTGCCCTTATAAGCCAAGCCTTTGTCGGAGGTTCTGTGCTGTTCCTGACCGGTGGGGGGACGGTTGCGCCTATGCCTCTTCTGTGGCCTACATCAACCTGTCAGCACTACGATGGCCTTACCATTTGTTTATGCTCTTTCCATTCTCATTCAGTTATTCCGGTCACTCCTATATCCTTCTCTGACTGCAAGGACACGCCTTCCAGCGTGCCTGGGAAGAGCAGGCCCCCCTGCCCTCCTGGCATCAGTCATGCCTCTTGGCGGAGCCAGGTTTTGGTTGGCTGAGACGGAGTTTCTCCTCAAGTTGTTCATTTTTGTTTTCCTCTAATAGGGCAGGGGTAGAGGTAAGGCACACAGTTCGTCAGGCTAGGTACTCTGCACCCTCTTCTTGTAACTTGGACTTTTCCCATTTTCGCCAGAACTATTCGGACGTCTGACCAGATGGACTGCTCCTCTTGATTGGAGATCCCTGGGCCTGATCTGTCCTGACCCATCCTACAGCTACCTGTATGGAAAGCTAAACAAAGCATATAACACATACCACTAACACAAAGGCGTTCAACATTCATCCGATAACTTACATGCATTCTTAATAAATTACATCCATGCCAGGGGGAGGAGTACTTGGATATTCCTCCCCCCCCACCACTTTGTTTTGCAACAATCGTATTCTTCATTGACCAAACCGTCCACACATTATGTAGCGACGCGATCGAACGGGTCGAGCAAAACGCCGCGTGTATGTGGGGAACATTGATAAGGCCTTATTTCACACTTGATTAGGCTAAAAAGCTAACAAGTTTTTTAACTAATGAAGATAAGTTAGTAGGTATGCGCTGGCAGAAAGATCGTCCAACAGTTCGAAAGTGACGACAAGGCTTGTAATAATAAGTGTTCTACGCAAAGCGGTCAGTCTTTGACCTCGGACTTCCCCGGGTCATTGTCTCCGTCCGCCTAATTGTCTCCTGTCTCCAACTGTTTCAATACCTGCCCCTCACCTGCGGGAATCCCTCAGCTGCGGGCCCCCCAGCCCCCTTTTCTAGGTTTTCCCCATTCTTTATTTCTTTCTCCCAATTTCATTTTCCTATCGACGACAGAGCTCTTCCAAAATCATTCTGCTTCCAACAACCACCCCAGTAACTTCTCACTTTCTCATACAGTTGCCCGCGCCAGTTCACGCGTTCCGAGTACTGCCCTTGTGTCGCCCAGTTGTACTCTATCTCACCTCAATTTCAATTGTACTCAATTCCGTACGCACGCTCCTCCTCACGCTCCCCGAGTTTCAGTTTCATTGCGATCCTCAGCTCCCCCATTCTTGCACCCAACAATAAGATTACGCCAAACCACTAAATTACATCTTACTCAGGATACTTTCATACGTGATCCTGAACAGATTATTCAATTTATTGACCGTGCGCTCTTAGATCATCATCTTATTAATCTTAATTACAGTGGCGAGCGTTGGGGAGCGGTTAGAGCTGATAGCTCTTTTGAACATAAAACCTCGTCGTCTACTCAAGGGCCATCAAGCCAAGGTGTTATGTTCCGACTGGGCCCCAGACAAGCGCCACATCGTTTCATCTTCTCAGGTGTGTTCATATTTTTCGTGTGCAGTTGGTACGTTGGATCGAAAAACTATAAATCTTACATACAATATAACTGTTCTGATTGGATTTCCGACATTTTAAATCCTTTTTTACTTTCCGCGGCTCAAAGGGTAAGGAAATAGTTGCAATCGTGAAGAAGAACAAATTGACAGATCTTCGCAATTCGAGTCTGTGACTAGTCGTAATGGGCGCAGTTTTCAGGGTACTTCACAATAGTAAATTCGAATTCCCCATCGCTATAGATAATTATTTAGATGTGTGGGATTTAGTTATATCAGTTTTATTATGATGTCTTGATGCATCCTTACTGATGGCGATGTTATTTTCGCAGGATGGTAAAATGATCATATGGGACGCGTTCACCACCAACAAAGAACACGCGGTCACAATGCCAACCACATGGGTGATGGCCTGCGCATACGCACCGTCAGGAAACTTTGTAGCTTGTGGGTGAGTTTTACACTGCGCAACCTTACATATGCGTTAATGATTTTGGGTCCCAGATAGTATACATGGCTTCAGTCTTAGTATATCTCTTCGTTTAGTCGGGACATTAACTGACGCCTACTGCTGTTGAGCCAGCCTCGCTGCTCGACAGGTGTTTCATCTTTGGGCTCACTTGGTCCTTTTATCCCGCAATCACTGTCAATAAGCTTCTCATTTGGGACAGATGAACGTGTGATGTCGTCCACGACGCCCTGCATGACTGATAGCCCTGTAGCTACGAAATGGGTTCTCTCTTTCTCTCTCCCTCTTTTGGTCAGTCGGCAGAGGCAAGAGGAATTGAGGGAACTGTCTACTGTCCTCGTGCTTCTATTTTGAAGTGACCACGATCCTTTGCAGGTGGTTCCTCGATCAGCTCCTTCTTCCCCCCCATCTCCCTGGGAATCAGATTGATTGAGATACTCGAATTATCATGACAAACGGTTTTATGAGTGAGCGATACGTGCCCAACGCTCTTGACTCTGCCCATCTGACATCCTTTGACGCTATTTCTGCCATCATAACAAGAGAGTTAGCCCATATCTTCACTTTGTACAGTACTACACACAAGTCAGTCTCGAAAGTAATGATATGCTAAAACACCAAAGTTTATTGGGGAACCCCCATACTACAATTCTTGTAATCCAGTGCCCTCAGATAATCAACATCTCAGTAGTCTCGGGGATTGCTAAGCTAAGCCTCATTGCATGCCCCTGAGGAGGGACAAATGGGGATCCTCAGAACCAGCTCTGTGACTCGCGCTGTCCATGCAGCAACCCCTTTCCCTTCGAACAGTCAGAGGTCTGATCGTGATACCGACACCTGTGTTCCTTGCCCCTCACCGGGGAGTGTCTTGGTGTTCCACTGGCCTTCGTATATTCATCGAACCCCCTTTCTCAACTCTCTGCAAGAAAAATACTTTTTCAGAATCGTCCATAAATGCTGGGGCACACTGAATATGCCTCGGAGAGTGATGACGGTGTTGGATCTCCTGCATTGAATGCATTGAGCTCACTTTATAACATCGGGGGTCAACGGGTCATGGTACTGGTGACTTCTCGTCCTCACTTGGACATTATCTTGGTTTCTTTCTCCCGTAGAAGCCGTTTTGGAGCAGCAAAAGCTCTCCTGACACTTTGCATCGTCTCCATTGTGCTCAAGGGTCAGCGCTTGATGTTCCAGCTTCTAGGACATACTGAATTCGTTATACACTGTACAATCCCTCATACGTGCTTCTCCTTGTGTATAAATCGACCACCGCTTTTATTAGTAACTTAACTGTGATCTATTATGCAGACAGTCCCACTTTCTGCACTGTGAAAAACTACGGGCCTTTTTCATATCAATTCATTTAGTTATTTATCTCGTCTTTCTTACTTATACCCTATATATTTTTTAATCAAATCGTCCTGATATAAAGTCTTGCACAAAGCTCTCGTTCGAGTTTCTTACAAATTTATGTGTGAGTTGAATACATATTATTGCAGTGGCCTCGACAATAAAGTGACAGTCTACTCTCTAAGTTTTGAAGACGACGTCTCTACAAAAAAGAAAACGGTGGGAACACACACGAGCTACACATCTTGCTGCACGTTTCCCAGCTCGGACCAACAAGTGAGCAAGAATAATTTATGCCATAAATGGACGAAACGAGTTTTTTTTTCTCGAAAGAAGTAAACCACTCGCGACATAATTTTGGGAACCCATTTCAATAATGATACGGATTTGGAACGATGATCTATTTTCTGTAAATTTGAGTTACATCAATTTCGACGGTTAGGTTAGTAACAAGAACACAAAAACGCAACTGAATAGGGCATGAGGAGAGAACATTTTATATACCAACGCAGAGGAGAATGGCGGTGGAAAGGAGGGGTTTGGTGGGTGTTACGATAAAGGAGAACCAAGTTGTTACTGAAATGAAGTCATCAATGGAACCTTATGAAGAATTGCCACATTTAAACACTTATCTGAACCATTATTATTTCCTTGGGACAAAAATGGAGAGACCCGACGTATCGTTCATCTGCCTGATCAAAATTGAAGGGATCGCGGGACTCGTTCCAAAATACGTTAACTTCTAATACCAATGCGACCAGTACTATCTTACTGTCTTATAGTGGTGCTCTAGATTGGCAAATATGCTCAATATGCTTTTTACATTCCTTGGCTCTACAAAGTAGAAAGGAAAGTTATGTAATCGGCTGAAAAAGAGAGAAAACCAGTATTGGTACCAGTACCAGTAATGGTTTTTAGAGGAAACCACCGTACCAAATCAGCTCAAACTTGATATCTAGCCCGGAAGTCACTATCTGGCGCCAAAATAAGGGTATGAACAAAATCCACCGAAATTTAACTATAGTTATCATAGTGATCAAAACACCAAATATTTTTTTAATCAAAAACGGCTCTAACGATTTTGATTACATTTTTTATATTGATAGCTCTCAATAGGACAATTATAGCATGAAATTACCGTTTGTGGGAAAATGACGAGAGCAGCACAATAAATTACCAAAACTTTCGACGAAATCGATTTTAGCGCAGTTTTTAGAGAAAACCACCGTACCAAATCTGCTGAAACTTGATGTCTAGCCTACAGGTTACCATGGGACGCAAAAATAAGGACATGGGCAAAATCCACCGAAAGTTAACTATAGTTATCATAGTGATCAAAACACCAAAATTTTCTCTCAAAAACGGCTTCAACGATTTTGATTAAATTTTTTATATTGACAGCTATCAATAAGGAAATGATACCATAAAAATCCCATTCGGGGAAAAATGACGAGAGCAGCACAATAAATTATCGAAATTTTCGAAAGCTTTTTTAGCGCAGTTTTTTCCTTATAAACTCCGCTGGAATTCTTGTAGAATGTGAAAAAAAAATGGTATTGTAGTCCAATTCAATACCTGAAGGTCAATTTCATTCGCAAAATAACAGTTAAAAATTTGAACTTTAGGCCTCTTTTTCTTCGTATAATCGCTCATATAGCTGATTAATAATGCTTACACACGTTACGTGCAGTATGTGACCTTGCGGTTCTTCCGGATTTCTTGTTTGCAACACAAGCGTCTTCGTTAAGAGGAAAACGAGAGAATTCAAAAACGCGTTACATACGATTTCTTTATGGATACTTTAGGGATTTTATAATTTTACGATACTTTCATATGAATGTGCCTTATTCGTTTTTGTTCCGCATTTGGTTATTTATAAATGTATTCTAGATGTTCACTAGGTTGATCCAGAGTTGCTGTAAGGTTAGCATTTTAAGCGCTTGTTAAATTAGTTTATTACGAATTCGGCCTAATGAACGTATTTGAACTGATGACAATGATGTAACTGGTTCGTCCTCGTTTATAAAAGAATATTTAAAAAATGCTGTTGTGTGTTGAAGATTTTGACGGGAAGTGGAGATTCAAGTTGTGCTCTGTGGGACGTAGAATCTGGCCAGCTACTACAAAGTTTCCATGGCCACACCAGCGATGTCATGTCTTTGGATCTCGCTCCTTCAGAAGCCGGCAACACATTCGTGTCGGGAGTAAGTTGGCCGCAAATATATTATTCTTCAGGCAAACAATTGGTTGAATGCTCCACGTAATCGTTGACTGTTGTTTCGTACAGTTTTTTCAATTTTTCCGTAGTCTACCATAATTCTCTCTGAGCGGAAGAGTAGAAGTACTTCCGAGAATAGTTAGGCTATTTTGGTTTATATTCTGAATAATACGCGTACGTTTTCGGTCAAGAAAATTTGTTTACAACCCCCCCCCCCCCACTTAAAATTAGACACTTAACGTTTCAAGACATCGGGATTCCAAATCGGTAATATCCACCCGCCGTTTTATGCTACATTTTATGCCTTTAACGTGGTCTAAAAAAAACGGTCTTTCGCGCGAAAATCCCATCTTGCTGTGCCTGCCTGCTCGGCATTCCGATCGGACGAAGCTTGTGGTTGTTATGAGGAAAACATGGTTTAAACAATTAACAAAACGCTATTTTGACAGTTTTTTCGTACTACGTCGAGTTTGATATCGTTTTGTAGGTATTTTTTGGTTCTGAGTCGAATTGAACGAGTCTCAGAGGTGTATGAATGCGTCTAGACCGAAAACAGTGATGTCACAATAATCGCAGTGATCAAAGTCTACTAATTTAAACAACTCGCACACAATACAGCAGAAGTTATCGTTTCATCGTTTGCACTCACTCTCGTCTCATTCCAACCACCCATTAGCTCCACTCAACATGTCGTGCCAATAGCCTACACGTGCTTACAGATTATGTAATTCACGTCGCCCAGTAGTAATCAGGTCATGTTTCATAATGTTTACTAGTATTTTTCGATGCTAAAACGAAAGGGATGGGTCTCGGAGGTGCGAGGCTAGGTCAAGCTGTGCAGGAGAATAATAAACCGTTCAGTGCAGCGGGTTTTTTAAAATCTTAATCAAGGTGGATGTATTCAGTATTGTTAGAACACGAATGCTGTTTGATGTGCCGAGCAAGTGATACTGTGACTGGGGTGTGCTGCTCTTGAGCTCACGCCGAAGGACCAGTGGCTGAGGACGTTGGAGAGCAGTGTGTTGCAAATTGGTACCTATCCGATATGAAGTAGTACATTGGTTGTACCTCTGAATCCTTTTTTGATGCAGTTTCCGCTCATTATCGACATGAATGGAGCGCTGCAGAGTAATTCTATTGGCAACGCCCGGGGAATTTTTTCCGTTCGATTGGAAAAATAACTTGTATTTATTTGTGGAGGAACGACTTCAAGCCCAATTGAGATTTCCACCGAAACACTTTCTAGATGTATATTCAAGCCGAATATTCATTTTTTCAGAGTTGTGATAAGAAAGTTTTTGTTTGGGACATGAGAACTGGGAACTGCGTGCAATCGTTTGAAGGCCACCTTTCTGATATCAATAGCGTCAAATTTCATCCCAGCGGCGACGCGATTGCAACTGGTTCCGACGATTCTACAGTAAGTGTTAAGACTAAAAGTGAAATTAAATATATTTCCTTATCTGGACATAATCCATAGCAGGGTTGACATTGTAGTTGATGAAAAACCAGTTCCTCTAGCGGCCATAGCCCGCGATAAGGAGAACGAGTCAAAACTTGCGTATATTGAATAGCAGTAGCTTCCCAGCGTCATCAATCGGTACTTTTACGACCAGGTACATGCATTGAAACAAATTAAACAAAAAATATCACAGAGAAAATAAAGCGTACAACGTGTAATTCATTTTCACATGCGGAAACTAGGTATTTTGTTTTTGTAAAAACCATCTCTTCGGAATCTGGTTTCCTTTATCAAGGCGTTATACTAATGTTGCTTTCATGGTGGTCGGAAGCAAGTTAAACACAAAAAGGAATAATAATTTTCCCTTCGTACTGAAACCGAGACTACATTGTGAGCAAGTCGTGTGAACCTGTTCTCCTCCAGGACCTGTTTCAGACTACTCTCAAGTTCTGTGGAGTTTACTGAAGATGATAATTACTGCTTTAATATACTACTATTTGTATATACTAAGTTTATTCTAGATTTTTAGTAGTGCCAACATGTCGCTACCTGTACAAGACTCTTGTGTGTAGGAAGTGCGGCATGTATAAGTCGGGCGAAGGGGAAATGCTCCTTCATTTCATGGCTGCTTCTTTCTAGTTGCGTATCTACGAAAAGGGAATTTGTCCGAAGTCGATATTATTGATGTTTTTAACGGGGTGACATTTATAAGGGAAGCGGGCATAAGAAGTTTCTAGAGTAGCAGTTCAATTTGCAGTTAAAATGCTCCTCCTCACTTTATCAGTGGTTGAACGAAAACTTCACTGCATGAATCGGGCGAGGTATTTATCTCATGGCCTCCAACAACACCCGATCTAACTTCTAAGGATTACTTTTTTTTGAGGATTCTGTAATCGTACAAATGTGAGATATCTAATGAAAAATATTGTCACACTTTATTTTTTAGTCACTCGTTGGATCGCTCCTCGAACATTCCGTGTACTCTTCACAGTTAACAAGTCATTTGTGTAGCTTCGTACATCGTAACGAGAACATTGGTTTTACTGTTTACAATCTTATTACACGAATATATTTTACTGATCTTTGCTGCAAACGTTTGAGCGATTCGGTATACCTAGTAAAAATGAACATCGAACCGAAGTTTAGAAAGCGTTCGTTGGGAAATTCAAAGCATTTTCGAACGGAAGTTCAGATTTTTGGTAACTTCAACGTATGGGAGGTACTATATGTTTTATTGAAAATAAACATAATTTATTGGAAACACACTAGTGGTGCTTTACCTACTTAACGAAAGTGAATCGGACATGCCAATTTACGCGTCAGGATTGCCCGCTTTTCTGGGAATTTTCCGGTTCCTAGATGGAAGGGCGCGGGAAACGTATATACTGGGATCAGAGGCACTATTTCAAAGTTTTTGGAGCGCCACTGTCGGTCCTTGTACACGTCAGGAAACTGTATTGGGTGTCCACCCTTCATTAAGGTATAAAATTCTCATTTGGAAGCATTCTATGGTCTCATTCTTGCCCTTCATCCAGCATATAAGTTCCTCGCAGTTTACCATCCCAGAAACCTGGAAGGTGGGAAATACCGACGTGCTGTTGGAAAGCGGACAGCAGTGTCGTATTCTGCGCCACAAAAAGCAATTAAGGTGGTGTCCAGTTTGTGGGATTCGGACAAACAATTTATTTTGTGTGCTTGCGTTATCAGAAGCGAAGCGTTTCCATTACATGTTTCTCACAGTACAGCCTACTGTTCTCGGTCCTACCGTACCTAAATGTTTTTGTAAAAATTATCTACGAGCTTGTAAATAATAAGTAATATTTTCCTGTTGCAGTGTCGTCTCTTTGATCTCAGAGCTGATAAAGAAGTAGCATTGTACACGAAAGAAAGCATTATATTCGGTGCCAACTGTGTAGACTTCTCTGTTAGTGGTAAGTAACTCATGTTAATGTTAATATTGATAGAATGTTAGCTTAATTTTCTTCTAAATATTGGAAACACTCCGAATGAATGCAATAGCAATATGAATGTGATTCAGTTTCATAATTTTGTCCGAAGTTCGGTTTCTATTAGCGCCTTTTTGATCATGCACATTGAGGCACAGAGCACTGGCATTGAGGATATGTACGAGCTCCACGTAACCAGATGAGCAATAGCTCCTGCTTCATCGCTCTGTGCAGCCCATCATCCGCTTCAGTCGATACGTCCAGACTAGTTAGAGCATTTGAACGTACAGAGAGGTCTTTTGCGAGTTTATTGTTAACGTCATACCAAATATTTGGTTTCCGCGTTTTTACTGAAAGTGAGAATGCCGTATATCTTCTGTTTAGTGAAAAAAAGGAACTAACTAGGCTTCACCGGATCTTATACCAAATAAGTCTACAAAGGTAGAGTGGTAACCGAGGGGTCATGACGAGAGGCTGTCCAATGCAAAATGTGAAAAAAGCAGACGGTTCATATTCGATCCTATCGGTCCTATTCTGAGTCTGAACAACGAAACACACGGTTTAGTTCTGATCTTGAGAGCGAAAGCGATCTATGGATAGGTAGAAATGCTGAACATACCTTACTACACTTATCAATGAACATAATTTAGCAGTAGAACTAACGGCTACATAGTTGTTAGGAGCATGAGGAGAAGAGAGAGAGAGAGAGAGAGAGAGAGAAGAAAAAGAAGAAGAAGAAGAAGAACAGTGGTTGGTGAGATTCATGAAAGAGTTCAGACTAACAAATAACGGAGAAAGAGAGCCAATGCAACTGTTACGGGGGAGAAGCCGATTGCAATTGGAACAGAGTTTTATTCTCAATTACATTCGGAGATGTTTTACCACCACAAACCAGGGAACTGGGTGGGAGCGACCTCGAGCGCGGGCGACACAGCGACGAGGGAACCGGCTCAGTTACAACTGATGGCAGCGAAGTCTCGAGCCAATTGGGTATTTGAGGTGCCCAGTCAGCATAAATGCCCGGACGAGCCTCCGCTGAATCGAAGGGTTTGGTTCGTCTCGTTACACAACACTTTCAGGTTTAAGTTACTGGATAGGTGACCTGGTGTTAAGGCATCCATGACGGATGACTGGGTGTGTTTTGGAGCAGACTGGCTAGCAATGTGGAGACGAAGCGAGGGGTGAGAAGACATGATAACATATGACATGAGGGTCGCATGATAACTCAGTGATATATTGAGAAAGCTCAAATGTGGGAAAGTACGTCGTTGGCTCTGGAAATACTAATATCTGTGTTCGGCAGGGTTTGGAATATCGGAAGAACATCATCGTGAATTGACTGGGTCGGTCGATGGTTTTCCGCGGCTGTATGATCAAACTACTTGTGAAAATCCTGTGGACACAGCAGTTCGACTTCAGAAACACCATTCGGGTCGCTGACCGTGGATGCCTCGTATCAATTCGGCTTGAGCTGAGCCAAAAAACTGTGTTTGGAAGTAACTTTTTAACAGTCACAGTTACAGATGAAGTAAACTGCCACGGAATTCAGGTTTCTCGTAATACACGCATTTTTTGTCCAGCTCAATCGCGAATAGCGAATGACAAAAATTATGCATAAACAATGTAAACGGGAAATGTTCGAAAAGCGAGTGAGATCCCAAACCAAACTCACCCCTCCAAACTCGCAAGCTGATTCGCTGATAAGTGCAATAAGTAGTAACATTCGTTCAATTTTCGGAGCTAAATGAGGCGCAGCATAGTTCAAATAATAATTTAAAATATACCGTAAAACGCCTGTGAAAATTTGCAAAATGAATTCTTCAAAAACTCATTAGGAGGTTGTGTACCCGATCTTTGATATTTCCGTCATTATTTCAGGTCGCCTTCTGTTCGCTGATTCGCTGATAAGTGCAATAAGTAGTAACATTCGTTCAATTTTCGGAGCTAAATGAGGCGCAGCATAGTTCAAATAATAATTTAAAATATACCGTAAAACGCCTGTGAAAATTTGCAAAATGAATTCTTCAAAAACTCATTAGGAGGTTGTGTACCCGATCTTTGATATTTCCGTCATTATTTCAGGTCGCCTTCTGTTCGCTGGCTACAACGATTATACGATCAACGTTTGGGACACGTTGAAGTGCGTAAGAGTCAGCTTGCTGTATGGCCACGAAAACAGGGTATCCTGCCTCCAGGTGTCGCCCGATGGAACGGCTCTTTCTACTGGCAGTTGGGACACAACGCTGAGGGTGAGAGTTTGTGTATTGAATATTTTTCATTTCGACGTGTTTTTTCAACTTTTCATTTCAACTGCAAAAGAGAGTTATACTTGAGGAGCCCTGCATGGAATGCGGCGAGGATTATGCAATAAAAGGTTTATCGTGAAAAAATGATAAAAGTTCTCCTCCCATTGAGATTTGTGCTGGTCTCAGACTCAATCCTGAGAGTATGATACCGATGAGTAGCGTGTGTTCGGGAGTGTCTGAAACCTCCCTGAATTCCTATATTCATTGTACAAACGTGCTCCTTGAACGGCAAACGATCGGTTATATAAACACGTTCTATGCAACGGAATCTGCAACAAATCTCCCACATTCCTTGTGATCTTTGAATGCACATCTCGCATATAGACAAAACTCCTGCTAAGGTATTCTGGTTTCCTGAATTTCAATACTTTGAAAACCCTTACAGCGATTGCCAGCTTTTTCTTTTCCTTTATGGTGAACCAGCCAATCCGCCTATAAACAGGTGTGACGTGTTCATCAACACGAAGTCTGAAAATGAGGCAAACTGCTGCGTTTTGCGCTTTCTGGAGTCTTCTGATGTGATTATCATTCAAATCACACATGGCCACTGTTGCATAATCTAAGATCGGGAAGATCAGCGATTGCACAAGCTGCTGCCGTACTCGCGTCGGGAAGTCAATTGCAATCCTACGCAACCGGTACACGCCCGAAAACACTACTCTACGCAAGTTTGTAACCTGCAGATCCCAGGATAGTATGTTTTGAACAACGACATCCAAATTCCTCACTTAATCGCATTCCGTGCTCGTTACACCAACCAGTTAAAGCCTGGAGATCCGAGTTAAGGCTGTCTATCGCAGGTCCAATATCCTCTACCGTACACGATTCATACACGAGAGAGAGAGAGAGAGAGAGCGAGAGAGAGAGAGAGCGAGAGAGAGAGAGAGAGAGAGAGGGAGAGAGAGAGAGAGAGAGGGAGAGGGAGAGAGAGAGAGAGAGAGTGAGAGAGAGATTTGTATCCTGAATTTTTCGCGTGGGCGAATATGAAGCCTGTGTTATTGCTAGCTAGTGAGCGCTTTGGTGTGCTACCCCTATCTATTTGAATATCAAAGCCTTCCACTAGATAGTCTCAACATGACTCACAAACAGTCCAGAGTCTGAAACGTGTTCTGTAGGGTGGTGTGCAGGGGGAGGACTGGAGCGATGCAGTGACACCTCGAATAGTGCGATTTCGTGTTGCTGACACTCTAATCCCTACCTACAGCTACCTGTCCTATATTACTAATCTTATTGTCGTTGAGCACTTTTGTGGTAAAAGCGTGCTAGACTTTTATGGAAGGTTCCTTTCTCAAATGACATACCTAGGGATTTGAGTCGCCTTCTCTCCTTCGCACTACTCGGGGTGGTGAGCTTCCAAAAGACGCTAACTGTACGTAGTAAATTATAATCGGCAGGCGATCGGGACTCGGCGCTCTACCGTCGGACAATGTGCGGGTAACTTCTGCTATTGAAAACGTTAAAGGGCTCATATACACATAGTTCTTAGTGGGATTTGTACAGCCTGACAACCTCCATTTCAAATTCAAGAGAAACCTTCTTTACCGCCAAAACATGTTTCATGTCCCAGGGGTTAGTGCCAAGCGCCCAACACGATCCCCAACTAAACTGCCTTGGCTCTGTTGATGAGCCACCTGAGCCCAACCATCCACTAGTTCACGGTCCAATGTCCCGACGGCATCCAAGCTGACGCGCTTTTTCGAAGAGGCACTTTCTGTCCACCATCTTGAGTTTGGCGAAGCTCCACATCAAACACTAAATATGTTATTATTGCTTAACTGGCTATATATGTAAACACATCTTTTTGCTTTTGCAGGTATGGGCGTGAATTCGTCTAACAAGTACTTACAGCGAGGCACAATGCTACTTATTATTATTTTTCACTAGTCGTAAGAGTTTTTAAAAATCAAGCGGGTCAATACTGGGTAAAATTAAATCCCTTGATATTTATAAAGTAGTCTACGTAATTTTATGGTGCCACGTTTACATACTAAGTACATAACGAAATTAGATACCGATTCACTATGAATCTAATTGAGGATCACAGATCTCACCAGGTGATAATTGTGATATCGTCTTTGAATTGCTGGGTCAAGCTTATAAATAGGAGACCGTGATATTATTGAAAACCGCATTTCGAATTCAATTTCTACCGACAAGGTGATTCATTGTATGAAATTTAGAACTAACTTGGACGTAATTAACTCGTGGTTAGGTTTCCACTTTGATGGCGATCGTTAAAAAAGTGTTTCTGTGGGATAGTACCGTTTTCTTTTCTCCCTGTCGCTGTCTGCATACAATTTTAATTTAAGGCACATACGGGAAAAAGCCATAACGATGTGGTTAGCGACATTCTTTTTAAAGGTTCAGTCTTCCATAACTGAAGTTATATTGTTCGTATATAAGTTAACGCTTTGATATTTTTCAACGAGCGGACAGATCCTCTTTGGAATCCCAATCGTACTTTGAGAGGTTTGAGCGAATGAGCTAAGTACGAATTTTACTAGAAAAACCCTGCAAATTATTACACAATGGTTTATTATTCTCATGAACAGCTTGACCTAGTATTACTGCTCCGAGACCCATCCCATTCAATTCAGCATCGAATACTAGTAAACGATATGAAACATGACCTGGCTACAATGGAACTACGGAAACTAAATATTCCCCCGGCACCAGGCGCCCGTACATATCTGTAGGAGTTTATGATCTGATGGAGGGGTGTGCAGAGGAAGTGGTCTTGGCGCCCTGTCGGGCAAAAAGAGTCGAAAGGGCGTTGCGAGTCGAGCGGGCGGGTAATTGAGTTTGATATGACGGGAGGGTGGGTGGAGGGAGTACTAACGACGAAACGTTGACTTCCGCTGTAGTTCCCACGTTATACTGCGTTTCGTTAATTTTTTAAACCATTTTTTGCCCATAACAACCATGGGCTTCGTCCGATCGGATTTCCGAGATGGCAGGCACAACTAGATACCAAATGGGAATTTTGTGCGAAAGGACGAGTTTTTTAGACCGCGTTAAAGGCACAAAACGGCCTGGACGGCGGACGGACATTGCAAATTTGGGATCTCCATGTCTTGAAACGTAAAGTATCAAATTTTGAGGGGGCGTTGTAGAAAATTCTTCGTGACCGAAAACATAGGGATTCAGAATGAGTAATAAACCAAAAGAAGGAGAAACACGAGATCCATCTCTCTTCCGTAATTCTTGCTGAACTATTCCTGGCTATTCTTGAGGCGTATCTGTTGAACCTGTTGAGAAATAGGGCTTTCTGGTGTTTTATTTGCTTCCCAGCTGATCGCCAGTGATCCATCGAAGCATCAGCTGTTCTGTTGAGTGGCGTGTGAGTCGCATTCTCATTCTCTTGCCAGTTACGGTTACTAAAAATTTAATGAAAAGCATTGAAGTAAACCTGAAATCCAGCTCTCGTGAAATGATTTGTTCCTGCCTCAAAGCCGTGGGGTGCTCATTCACAGAGACCAGTCCGCCAACCACCGAAAATACAATTCTGAAGCCAAAACCTATTAAACAGCACCACAAAAAGAAGTTAGTGAATATGAATACAGATTTTTACTTTCCTTGGCTCTACGAAGTAAAAGAGAAAATTATGTAATCGGTTGAAATAAAATTCTCTTCGGTCAGAAAATACTGAGTTGCAAAAACATTATTGGGAAAACGGTCTGTGTGTGTGTCTGTGAACACGGCGGAAAGAAAACGGCTGCACCAAATCAGCTCGAACTTGCTATGTTGGGACTCCGCTCAAAATTAACTACGCGTGTGTTTAATTTGTGCTTCATCTCGATTTACACGTGGGAGATGAAGGTCCCTGTGGACACTGTGTCCTAATTTGTTCTACCCTTCGACCTCTTTGTAGTGGGGTCGAAATCATTAAAAACTTCGTGGGGCTCTGTAGAAAACGCTTACACATGTTCTTAAGCGGCAGCCCCTCGAAGATGTAAGAAAAGGACCGGCACATTTCTACACACGAGGTTAAGGTCACAGACTCATTTCTTATGCACCATCCTGGATTAGAACGGTTTTTTGGTCTGATCTTTACTGAAGGGTACGGGAGAAGAGTTTAAACTAGAAGGAACGTAGTTTTTCTTGTTTGGACGATGTTTTTTCGAACTTTGGCGAGGGAAGCATTGACATCTTCGCTGCGACAATGTGATGTGAACTGACTGAGATGAGTTACTAATATTCAGTGCCTTATTTGTCGACGCAACCGTTGTAGGTTGAATTTAACGCAATCTCCAAGTGTTCGTCCAGTACGCATAGCGTACCAACGTGAAAGAGAGTTAAATGACAGGGACACAGAATTTTATATTGGGTGGCAAATAATACCCATCGCTTGAACTAAATTTTCAGGTTACTGTCGGTTCGCAAACAGTTCTACCTCACTTCGATATAATTCGATACGCAGGAAACAACGTATCAATTGACAACTTCTGAATGTAATTAGAGCGCAGGGAGAAGGAGGACCGACCATTACAAGCAGGGAGACTAATGAAAGCGAACGTGTGCGTGGGCTGCAGTGCGCAGCATGGGGTAGCGAGTGGGTTACTGATGATTTGTGTTGTGTGGAACGCTGCTAAATTAGGTGTGTTGGTTCGTCGATGTACAAGTTACAAGGGGATGAATATTTCAAAGAGTGTGGCGAGGAACTGTTGGCAAACCCCACAATCTGAGGCTCATCACCCACTCACTCCTGTAGTTGTCGAGATCAAAAGGCCGAAAAAAACTTTTTTTGGCAGCTACCGCAGGACATACGGGTTCTATACATTACTGCTATGCTTCCACAAGCCTCTCGCTACTTGGAGAGTTGAGAGAGAAAAACATCCACAGGAGTTGGATTTGTAATAAACAGACAGAAAGGCGACCATGACAGCCGAAGTTGCGTGATCTGCCACACGCAAATACGACATACCAACTGTTACCTACCTGTAAAACAGCGTCTGGAGGGAAACATACCGAACAATCCAGGGCTCCGGCTTTGTGTACCGCTCTGTCCAAATCAGTGCCTAAAACTCTCTCAACTGAATGACAAGCCATTCGACAAGATAAAGGCGAACTTCAGGATAAAACTAAGATAGAAGTAATTGTAATCGTACATCGTATCATATTTGATCAAGCCCGTCTAAATGTGTATGTGAAAACCTAAACACGAGTGATATTGTTCACTTGATTATATACTGTTAGTAGAACTTTGTTAAGTTTTATCTTTCCACATCGTTTTCAATAAGTGTGCGAATTTCGAATGCTGGTTGACTGCTTTAACGTGACTGTGACTGAGAATTTGAATCGGTGGCTTTGGCATTTATGGTTATTATCGAAATTGCGCTGTTGATAATTTAGATGCCTTACGCTCGGGTTTTAGCATCCACTTGTAGTTTGAGTTGAGTTATTGTTATTTACTATAAAAGCTGTATTTATTGTTACAAGAATACCATCCACATTGTTATTCATCTAGACAATCCATTGAAAAAATGTGACCGGCTCAGGTTGGTTGAGAAAAAATGAAGGAGTGTGGGTAAGACCTTCTGTTCGTCAAATGCCGACGGTCTTATTTTATGGGATTATTTTCGAGTGCATCAAGTGACAACACTTTAAATATTCTGTATGTCACGGAATAACATTAAGAAGTATGTTACGAAGCATGAAGAATTCAGATCATTTAGGACACGCACAATACGAATGTACTATTGAGGACGAATCATTTTTTTCTTGTCCATTCCATAATATTCAACTTCATTAAAGAAAAACGTTATTTGAAACTGTGTACACTTCATTTTTAAATACTTATTGCCTCCTCGTTAAGTTTTCGGGGTCGACAAGGAAAGAGAGAGAGAGAGAGAGAGGGAGGGAGAGAGAGAGAGAGAGAGAGAGAGATTGAAATGGTTTATTTAAATTAACCAGGGGCAGTTAAGGCCATAGGGCCCTCTCTTCCACTGTCCCTGGAAGCATTGACCTTTTTTTACACTTCTGGCTGTAGTTATTCACATCAAATGATCGCTTCATATTAATAAAAAACATACGAAACATAAACGTACAAAAAGATAAAAAAGAACAAAATCAAAAGCTTCTCAATACAAGCGCATTGCACACCTTTTCCTTTTTTTTCTCTCTGTTTTGTCCTCTGCTAGCCACTCGCACTGTACTTCTGCAACAGTAAATTTGAAAAAGTATTTTTAAATGCTCTCACGCTTTGTTCTGGTCTGAAGGAGTCGGGATTGTTGTTGTAGATGCGGATGGCTGTGGCTGTGAATGATTTGTTGATTATTGTTGTTCGGTGGAGGGGTATCTGTATGAGACGCCTTCGAGTGTGATGCTGATGACAATCCTCCAGGAACGCAAACTTCTCCGCAAGGTACTGTGGTGACCCAGACTTAAGAGTCCTGAACAGCATCGTTCCAATATGCAACTGCAGCTGCTCCTCAATCTTCAGCCATCGAAGCTTGAGGAAGTATGGGTTAACATGCTCATATCATTTCAGTCGGAAAATAAAACGAACTACGGCATTCTGGGCCCTCTGGAGCATGTTCATCTGCTCGCCAGTCATGTCACCGAGGGCACACAAACTGTATGCAAAGTTGTGCATAACCATGGACTGGACAAGCCGAAGCCTTGCCCTGAAAGGAAAGTCCACCGCTAGCCGACGGAGCTGGCACAAAGCTCCATACACCCGTTTAGAGACTGCAGACACCTGGGAGTTCCACCTGAGTGAGGGTTCAATTAACACGCCCAAGTTCTTCAATAACGACTCATATCTGAGCGTCATACCACCCACTTCGATCTGTGGAAGCTCTACAACATTAAGCCGTGAAAGCAGTCTTGAGTACCCCATCGCCATGGCTTTGCACTTAGACGAGTTTATCACCATGCCGTGCGATGAACACCACGATAGAAGGCCAGCAATCTCAGCGTTCAATGTCTCTATTGCATCCTTAACCCGGTCAATCGGCGAACTTATGTATATCTGCAAGTCATCAGCGTAGACCATAAATCTGCACTGGTGGAAGAGAGAGATAGAGATAGAGATAAAGACAGAGAGAGAGAGAGAGAGAGTGAGAGAGAGAGAGAGAGAGAGAGAGAGAGAGAGAGAGAGAGAGAGAGAGAGAGAGAGAGAGAGAGAGAGAGAGAGAGAGAGAGAGAGAGAGAGAGAGAGAATGAATGAATGAATGAATGAATGAATGAATGAATGAATGAATGAATGGTTTATTTAACAACCAGGGAGAATTAGGGCCATTAGGCCCTCTCTTCCATTCTCCCTGGAAAACAAACATAACTGCATTTCCTCAGCTTTTTGCTCATATAAACATTATTTTCTTATAAACATATGTTGTGTGCTCGCAGACTCGCTTACAATGTGCGAAACAACCGCTAATTCATTAACACATTCATACCAGATAAATTGCATTCGTGCAAAATAAATTGCTTTCACTCCAAATAAATAACTAACACTCACAGTCACACACCATTCACACCAGCTGGTTGAGGTGGGTGAAAAGCCCAAGCCAGTTTCGAGCCCACCCTCCTACGGACCTCCTCTGAACTCGACATGCAGAGCGTTGGACAGTGGAGGTCCTGAGACGGTCCCTAAAAATTAATAGAAAGGCAAAACAACTCATAGTAACATATAAATCAATAAAAAATAAAACAATTCGGAAACAACATTAAAAAAAAAAGAGAGAGAGAGAGCACTGATGATGACCTAACCGTCGAAATCTATATAATTCAAATTAAGTGGAAAAGACAATGGTTCTATCTCCATTTTATTATTGTCAATGCACATCCATTTCGAAAGCCATAGCACATTCCTCTAACTTTATCTCACAATCATCCATCGACTATTTATTTCTAGGTTCGAATGGCACATGACCTTGCACGTTGCTCCAATATATAACGGCCACGATCATCGTTAATATTCTTGACAGCAGAATCGATATTTCCGATGTTATAAGGGAAGATCATCTGCATACGAACGATGCCGCGAATAGGTCGAATGCTCCGGCAGAGAGGCCAGAAAGAGGGAAAAAAAAAAAAAACTTGACGATAGCAGATAGCACGGGCCCCTGTGGCGTACCCTTGACCAAGTTTAGCTACGATGACCGCAATTTGTGATTCCCCTCAACTCACCGTTTTCTGTTACGTAGTAACGGTTCCTGGTTACGAGAAACCGGGAGATGGCCACAGTTCTAAAATTATACGCCCCAAGTTCATGAGAATCGAAATATTTTCCTGACCATTGTCCATGTTTCTCTTGAAATCGTTACATACTTTGATTAACGCCTTTTAAACCATGGGTTTGCGTCTGACTAGAGTCCCAATTGAACAAATACGCTAATTCTTCGGTGTACGCATATGCGAAGATCGACAACATTTTGCGAATACATTCATTTCGTACTTAATGACATCTTCGCGGAATATAATCGATACTCTGAAAGTTAGTTACACTCCTCAGACACCTATCTCTTATTCCGCACGGCAATTTTCCCCTGAGCCTGAATACCTCGCCTCAAATGAACCAATTGTTTTGCTTGCGCCGACTGCTTTGATTAACGAAGCCAATAGGTCACCACTTACTCAGCAAATTCATACTGAGTGGGCTGAAGTGATCAGAGTGAAAATACAATCTGCTACACCATAGGGCTGGTGCTTCTGAAGTCAGTCAGGAGTTCATGTGGATTTTGAAGTCGCTCATAGCTGAGCCTCGAGAGCAACTACATATCTCAGTTGATGAAAGACAGCATTCTATGGTGTTAAATCAGGTTAATATTGGCTTTCTTGTGAAAAAGAACGGAAACTTGCTTTGCGGAGTTCCTGTCTCATGCACCGAGTGAAATAAATTTAACCACTTCTGGAGACACGATTCAGAAGATTTTTGCTTCGAAAACTGCTAGCTGATATGGTATAACCAGGAGCTTTGTTGTCTGAAACGATGAGAAAGGGTGATCCAGGGTCGACATGTCCCCAACTATCCTTCTTTCAAACAGACCTCACTATTCTGATCTGGTCCTGGCATTCAAACAATTAGATTCCAACCCTACTTCACGCTTAAAGCTTTAACATGTTCGCAGGCAGCCCTTGCCGGGCCAGAGATCGATAAAATTTGAAAAAGCAAAGAGCCTCTTCCTCGCATTGTAGCAAATACCACTAAGTTTGCCTGGTCTAAGCCCTATAAGAGTAGAACAAAAGTAACGCAATCGCTTGTAATTTTAGAAAAATTAATTTTGTTAATATCTTAATCGGCTCAGATTTGACATTCAGCGTGCGACTCGATATGTCACACTTAAATACGGTTATGAGTCAAAATGATTGAAAACTAACTTTAACTGCAAGAGTGGTCAAGTATTTCCTCAAAAGAACTCTAACGTTTTGATTAAATGTGTTGCATGAATACTTCCAAATTTAATCTGTTGTAAAAGTAAACAAGAGCCAATAAATTATCAAAACTTTCAACGAAAAGCCAATTTAGTGCAGTTTTTCCCTATAAATATCCCCCACATGACAAAAGAAACTCGGTGTGGTACAGTTTGATAAGCTACCTGTACGAACAAACTTTAACTACGGTCATAAAATGATCGGACGCAACCTCAAAAATATCGGATTTCAAACTAACGTCGTTTTGTTGCGTAGTAGGAATTAAAGTTGTGTAATCGGCTGAAAATAAAATTGTGAGTTTTGTTCCGATTTTTACATTTCAAGGGCATTTTATTCCGAAAATTACCACATGGGGAAATGCTCCGTGTGCGTGTATCTGTGAACGCGACTGCGAGGAAATGGCAGTACGATACAATTTGATACGTAGCCTGCAAATAATGATTTGATATGATAAAACAGAAAAGAGAATTAATCTAATTGCGGTGTGTGGTTACTGAGTTTGAATTTTGGATACTTCGGATACAAATAATCGGTCGGCTTTGGACAGTTAAGAGGCATAGTTGGGGCGTTTGAGTGGAAATAGCTTTATTGGTCAGGTCTCAGAAAAAAACCCCAGAAGACCCCCTACCCGAAATCAGCCTAGACATTTCTATGGAAGATCCCTTTCAGAAGTGTGTCTGAAAAAGACGTAAAAACGATATTTTGGCAAATGTCGGTTCCAGAAGAAAAATATTGGCATATTCGGAATCATCGTGAAATCTCTTATCTTACTCTTCTGCTCAACTTTTTAAGTACAGTCAACACCTCGCTAAAAAATCACCAAACTTGAAACACTGAAAAATCGCTGGTCAGCCGAAACTCAAGTCACTAAAAATAAATGGTCGGTGGAGATCGATTCAGCGTTGGAAAATTGAACTACGGAAAATGGTAAAGAGTTGCACACACGTCCTCAACTTTGTCGACCAGTGTTATTAAAACATCTAAGAAAATCGGCTTTAGCGCAGTTTTCTTTTCATATGAACACTCAGAAAAATTACCGGTACGATAAGGGTTTAATAACTCTCGTAAGATAATCAATAACTACCCCACAAATTCCAGAATTCAAACCAACGTCGTTTCACTCAATGCCATTTCTCGAAGATTCCACGGGATAATTCCAAAACAGTGAACAGCCCAACGATGGCCGTGGCGTAAGTAGGAGCACCTCAATTAATTCCCGAACTTCCACTTTCAACGTACAACGTGACGATCTGTTTTACATTGCAGTTCTGAATGTAAGGAGAGCTGAGGAATGTAGTGGGGTGCGTCGTACCAGATTCTTCTACCCAATCGTTTTTGCCACATTAAATGTATTTGGTTATTATAACAAGCCACAGTAACTATCAATACATGTGTCTACTTCATATTAGTAAATTAAACGCGAAAATGATTGCTAAATACTTCTGTTTCTGTTGCAAATTACAAATTGAAATATTCTCCATCCATTTTACTAGCGGTCCTTGTGCTACAAACGACGGGTTATAGAAACAAATTCTGTCCAATCGATAACATCAACATTTCTTCTCACCGTCGGATACACATCCCTCACGTAAACAGGTTTTGCGGATGAGCTTGGAAAAAAAACGGTCAGCACTGGCACACGGTCGTCAACTCTCAGCTTAAATGCTTCCATCTGGTGCTAAGCATCAAACAATTTTCCGCATCGCATGATTTTGACGATGCAGTATAAACACAGCCGCTTTATCATCGCTTGTCGAATTTTCACGGAAACTTTCATGAGTAACAAAATGTATTAACCAGTTAGCTGAAAGTACGCCGTACTTTCCGTTTGATCACAATCGGCCGTTTCTGGGAAAATAGGAAAAACGCTAAAAAATAATTACACACAATGGTTTAATATTTTCTTGCACAGCATGGGCGATTTTTTGTGTTGAGTAGGAAAGAAAGTTATTTTTCTTGTTTTTCACATAACGTAAGGGATCGGGAGTACTTCCAATCAATGAACATATTTAAGATATTTTCCGTCATTTGAGTTTAAACGAAGAATACTGTTTGGTTTTGTTATCGGTCGCCCTGCACAGAGTTCATCTCGATGCGTGTATTTTCTGTTGTTGCTCCCTTCCACCTTTTCCTTCTGCTCTTCCGGTTTCCTCTTCCCCACCTTTAGACCGTCTGCCGCCGCTCTCCGGTAAACCCGCGCGAGTGCGAAACCCGAAAACCTTTTTCTTTTCCCAATCTCACCATTTCGAGCTATATTGACTGCACTGGAAGCCCGTCGACGGGAAACGGAGTCGCCTTCATCTCCAGGTAACTACCCTCAGCAGTTATACATGTTCATTTGATTTGGGCTCTGTGTAACGAACACCAGCAACCGATAGTATTTCAGCGCTGTGCAGCCTTTCATGTCATCCCTCAATAGGATTCCGGATAGGTACTGCACAAAAAACTGTTATTTTTTATCTTAGTATAATTACATAAGTATGGGAACATTAAACAACTCGGTAACAGAAATGAACGCAAAAATGTAGACATAAGATTTAAAAAAAGGATCAAGTTTATAAAGTCAACCTGTAACCAAATTACGACTTATTAAAAATACTAAAGTTAAAGTTAACGTACCTGTTAGGTGAGTCCGTCTCCTCTGGCTTGTGAGTTACTGTGGGCAAGCGCTTTCGATGTAAAGACATCATCGTCTGGTCGTTTAGTCAGTACTGGAGTCAGTCAGTTGGTCGTGGTCTTTATATACAAAGAGAAAGGTGAAGGGAGTGATGGAGCGTTGGGGAAGGGGCGGGGAGAGGTCTTGTTGGTCAGTCTTGTTAGTAGTACCTTAGCCGGACTGGCTGTGTTAGGTATTAAAGAAATTGGGTTGTGTCCGCCAGTAGGCAAATACTAAAGTTAAAGTTAACGTACCTGTTAGGTGAGTCCGTCTCCTCTGGCTTGTGAGTTACTGTGGGCAAGCGCTTTCGATGTAAAGACAACCCAATTTCTTTAATACCTAACACAGCCAGTCCGGCTAAGGTACTACTAACAAGACTGACCAACAAGACCTCTCCCCGCCCCTTCCCCAACGCTCCATCACTCCCTTCACCTTTCTCTTTGTATATAAAGACCACGACCAACTGACTGACTCCAGTACTGACTAAACGGCCAGACGATGATGTCTTTACATCGAAAGCGCTTGCCCACAGTAACTCACAAGCCAGAGGAGACGGACTCACCTAACAGGTACGTTAACTTTAACTTTAGTATTTGCCTACTGGCGGACACAACCCAATTTCTTATTAAAAATACTTACTGTAGGAACTGACAAGTAAAATTTAAAAAAAACCTTCCGTTTGATTGCACGTTAAAGTACATTTGGGATTGGAGCTCCGCGAAGTAAAAACCGTCCACGTCATCACTATCACAATTAGTATCTGGACTGGTATTGTGGAGCTTGCTGTCTGTTGGCATTGAGGCATCTATACTATAGAAACGTTGCAAAGTATTACAAACAGTTTATTATTCTGTTGCACAGCATGATTGTGACCTATCCTATTTTATCAAACGTCAAATAATAAAAAATAGGCAAAAAATAGTAAAATCGACAATCTGGGAAATTCCGCATTGAAAAACGCTAGTAAACCGTACGAATCACGACCGGCCAACGAAGGAACAACCGCAATTAACGTTTTCTAGGTGAGGCTAGGCAATTGGCACGGCGCAACGATTCGCTCTAACAGGTGGTTGTGGTGCGACGCAGCGAGAAATAAGAGCAGGCCAGGGAGAAACGATAACTTCCTCCATATTGTTCCGCGACTTCCTTCAAGTCGTAGAATTTGCCCGTCAGTAAACGTAGATTTTATTGTATTCCAACATGACGCAGTCCCACACCTTTAAGACTTTCTATTCGCCTCAGCTTCGTAAAAAAACGTTGCCAAACACTTCGTAATTGCCATAAAACTGCCAAATTTCGTTTTTGGCTGATTTTTTAGACCATTTTTGCCCACGAACGAAGAGTTTCGTCTGATCTGATTGACAAGTAAGCAAGCACAACTAGATCCGAAATGGAATTTTTTTGCGAAAGAATGGATTTTATAAACCACGTTAAAGGCCAAATATGGGCTGACGGGCGGACGGACGTTGCAGATTTGAAATGCGATATCTTGACTTACATTTCCGTTCATCCGGCTGTGGGGAACATTGCGTGTAAGTTGCTGAAAGACACTCCAGATTGATCAACATCAGATTGTCGTATTGTGGAAATATCGACCACCTTAAAAAAATTGTTTTTACTTTCCTTGGCTCTACGAAGTAGAAAGGAAAGTTATGTAATCGGCTGAATAAAAAATTTTGAGATTTTTTCAGATCTTTACGTTTCAGACCCTCCTGAGTCCGAAAAACACTATTTGGGAAAATGGTCTGTGTATATGTCTGTGTGTGTGTGTGTCTGTATGTGTGTCTGTGAACGAGTTTTAGAGAAAACCACCGTACCAAATCAGCTCAAACTTGATATCTCGCCCGCAAGCCTTCATGGAACGCCAAAATAAGGGTTTGGACAAAATCCACTGAAAGTTAACTATAGTTATTATAGTGATCAAAACACCAAATATTTTTTTTCTCAAAAACGGCTCTAACGATTTTGATTAAATTTTTTATATTGGTAGCTCGTAATAAGATAATCCTACTATAAAATTCCCATTTGTGAGAAGATTACGAGAGCAGCACAATAAATTATCAAGATTTTCGACGAAAAGCGTTTTTGCCGCGGTTTTTTCCTTATAAACTCCGCTGGAATGTTAGTAGAATGTTTTTAAAAAATTGTTATTGTCCAATTCAATACATATAGGGTGAGTGTTTAAAATCGCTGATGAGATACATGGGGGTTACTCCAGAAATTCCTGAATTTCAACTAGCGCCGTTTCGCTTAATACCAGTTCTAAAAGTTCCTATAACTATAACTCTGCAAAAGTTATTACTATCCTTCTTCAAAAAATTTGTGTTTACAGCCTCATCGATTATCTGTGTACCGATCGCTCAATAATGGTCCTGCAATGAGTACGAGCAGCACAATAAAATCTGGAACTGTAAGCGCTACCGCTTCCTGCTGCCGTAGAGCGTTGTTTGACCAAGTTCAAATTAACTGAGTGATAAATGAATCGATTAATTAGAAATAGCCATGTACAAAGTGAATTGTTGTAGAGCTAAGGACAGTTGTGTGTTGCAACGCACCAGATATTTTGGTTGATTTTGTTCGTTATTTCCGTTCAAAAATAGTTGGAGGCGATTTCAGAAAAATTTCAAAAATAACTCCTTTTTCTTTATGGGCTTATATCATCGCACACTAAAATTTCGCGGAGGTCTTTGTAGAAAACAACATTTAGGTGTTGATAGGTACAGAATTCTATGAACAAATTTCAAATCGCTCAAGCAGTTTTTTGCTAAAAATTCAAAACTCCTCATAACTTCATTTTGGCGCATTAAAAAAATAACGCAAAGAAAGAGCTCAATCGGCTCTGCTCTTCTCCCAAAAATTTGACCACTGACATGCGTACTTACGCAGACAACTCGTCGAGACTTTTCCAATTCAGTAATAGACCATCAAAACGCACAGACATACTATACTATATATACACTGTATACGTTCCATTAGGGGAGTGAAAAGTAAATTTGTTGTGCAACGCATCACACAACATTCCTTAGCTCATCGTGCGTTGAGCGGTTTTATCCACTCTGGCAATTAATAAAACTTGTTTTTCATTCCATTTATTGACAACGTTGTACATAAAGAAAACTTATTGTACTGGTTGAGGAATGTATTGAATCACTCCTACTTGTGCCACAATTATTGAGCGACCAGTGCACAGGAGTTTTACGAGACTGTGATTAAAATATTTTTGAGACGGATCGTGTTCAGTGTTTTGTAATTATCGGGTCAAAACTGTGAAATTAATCGGCGGAGGTCGGGATTCCGGAATTCCTGAAACTACTTCTCATTTCCTTATGAATTTTGTATTTCCGTTCAACGGACTGGCGGAGGGAACACGTACTAATCCAATGTATTTTTCACATCAATTCATTTGTACTGGCAGTGCATAATGCTGCGGAATTTATCGAGGTGCTGGTTCTAATGCTACGATCAGAAAACCCATCGGCTAGGAAATTAATGGGGTGTCATCGCATCATGTGGAATTATCGGGAAGTCACTCCGAAATAAACCAGAACTTCACGTTTTACGCAGAAAATGAACTTATAGAGATGCTCCTACTTTTGCCACGACCATTAATAAGCACTCAATGTTTGTGAGTTTGTCAAACACTGAGAAATGGCTGAAAGTGACACGGCATTGGTTTAATTTTCGGAACTTCTGGGGTTGACTTCAATTATTTTATTGGGGGTTATTAAGCTAGTAGTATATTCAACTGCCATCCGAATTTCTGAGCGAATGCTAGTTACGTGAGCGGTATTTATTTTTAAAAACTGTGCTGAAATCTTTGACATTTTAAATAATTTATCGTGCCGCTCTCGTCATTTTCCGAAGAAGGAGAATTGTACGGAACTGTTGTGTTATTCAGAGTTATTCATGCAAGACATCTGATAAAAGTGCATTTAATCGAAGTTACAACCGCTTTCGAGAAACAAATTTGGTATTTTGATCATTATGATCACTATAGTTAGCCAATTGTGCTGATACTCTTATTTTGGCGTCCCGTAGTCCCCTCGGGGTCCATGCGTTATCTCTCTCGTCACTGACACACACACACATGGACGTACTCAGACCGTTTTCTCAAATGGTATCTTTCGTACTCGGAAGCCCTTGAAACCCGAAGAGAACCGATATATTTTTTGTTCAGCCGATTACAGAACATTCCTTTCTACTTCGTAGAATTAAGGAAAGTGAAAATGAAGTGAACCACCAACTTTCGAGCTTTTTGTAGACTCCTGAGGTGCTCGCTTTCAAATCAGGCATCTCCATGGTAATACACCTCCAGTAGGCGAGGGCGAAGATGATGCGGCTATTACTTTCTCATTCGAATCACGTGCCTTTTTGTTGGTGTTGTTGATTCCGACTCAGTTTACCTACGCGCTGTTAGTCGCCTCAATCTATTTTGGCTTAAAGTTTCAGTTTTAGAAATTGAAAGCCAGCAACCGAAAGCCTACATGTAGCAGCTACGTTACGGTTTCACTATTAGGATTTTGCACTCACAACTTTCTCACTGCAAATTACTCACCCTTCCTCTGGGAATAAAGCAGGATAAAATTCACTATCGTAAATCTTGCATTAAGTTACCCTCTTTCTCTCGAGGGAACGAGCAAGATAAAATACGCGCCACCATTCCTTTGCTAAATTACTCGCCCTCCCTTCGGGAATTGAGCAGGATAAAAGTCATTTCGAAATTTACCCATTTTTCTGAGCTTCGCCACTTTCAGCCGATTGTATTTTAGCAGTTATCGGAGGTATCAAACAAAAGATGTTTGTTCGTGAGGTGTCGAGTGAATGTGATCTGAATGGGCTCAGTTCCCAATAAATGCAGGATATTCATACAATAACTCACAAATGAAATTCGTACGAATCTGGAGCGCGTTGTGTAGCCACCTTTCAATACAATATACGCAAAATATTTATATCCGATCGACCAAGACACTGAGCTTAGGGCGCTATAAACAACGCAGCGATAATTGTTGTCGGGTTAACAGTTTGGTTCCTCGATAACTGCAGCGGTACCGGCTGCTACCGGAGTCAAAATATCGTCAGCAGGACATTAACAAAAGGAAGAGAGGGGAAAAATCGTTGACTTTTCTTGGCTTTAACCCACCGAGTTAACTTTAACGTTGGGCCACCGTTAGACTTAATGTGACCTCCGGGAAATGAAGTGGAACGTGGCTAATGGCCAATTAGTCGGTTATGGATCTCGTACTTCCTGACCGCCAAGATTGAATGAAAGGGTGTAGAAAGTTAAGGAGGGGAGGTTTGAGGTTTGGTCTTCCCTTGATTAAGCTTTACCAGCATTTCCTGCTGTGTCCATTAAGGTGAGACTCTATCAACAGCTTATGCCGATTCAATGCCTCCGGCTCAGTTATTCGTCGTCGCGGGTGCTTTGACTCAAGGTCTCTGGAAATTTGGATCAGAGGTGAATTATAAACGAGCGGCTTGTGATTGCGCTTTATGCAATGCAGATCCATTTTGAGAGGTTTAAAGGTCCGCAGGAAGGTGAGACTCGCAGTTTCACCTCACTTATTTAGCGGGCGTTTGTTTGCCGCTCTCGAAAACAATAAATTTTATCATAATAATGTTGTAGATAATGATTATGAATGTAATTCAGGAACTATGCTTACGACGCAATACCCTACGGGCCGATTTCGCCAAAACCACCGTAGCCGTCGTCTAAATAACGAAGGTTGAACTTGAACCACAGTTAGCCTTCTTTCGAATTAACCATGCTAACCGCGCACACAATTGAATACGGCGAGACAAACCGTGATTAAACCACATTGAGAGGGTAGTGGTCTAATGATGGTACAGTAATAAGTGTACAACATACCGTGTCGTAAACAATGAACGTGTAAAACGACGCAGTAACCGTACATCCCGTCGACGCCCCGTCAGCCCTCAACAGACCAGATTTGGACAAATTATAATTTACGATAGTTATTAGAAGGCAAAGTGGCCGCATTAACCGCTGCCGAACCTACAGCTCGCGAGGAGCATGAAGTGTGGATGAGCGTACTTAAACCGCAGGAGGTACAGGAAAAAGCTACATCACGACAGGAGAATGCTCAGATTGATGATTTATCTAATATTTGTCTAATGTTTATTTGTTTAATTTGTCAAATAATATTATACCTAACCTACTGTTTCCAAGGCCAATGCGTTTCGTTTTGAATCCAAAAAAAGAAGATAGTTTGAGAAAACCTTCTCTCTCTCTCTTGGCTCTCTGGATAACAATTTTGCTTCCAACGTGATAACATTGTGATAGTCGTCATTCCTGTATCTTTAAAAGTAAGAATAAATAATAAATAAAAGAGAAGTAAGTTGGTACAATGAAGGATCAAATTATTTCGGACAAGAGTCAGGAGAAAACTTGAAAGAATTAGCAGACATCATCTCTGAAGCAAAACATAGAGGAAGATCAATTTAAAAATTCTTAAACAGAGAACAATTTGTCGTGTTGGCGACCGTGAGAGTTTTTACTTTCCTTGGCTCTACGAAGTAGAAAGGAAAGTTATGTAATCGGCTGAAAATTCTTTTTTTGAGTTTTCTTCAGATCTTTACGTTTCAGACCCTCGTGAGTCCGAAAAACACTATTTGGGAAAATGGTCTGTGTGTCTGTGAACGATTTTTAGAGAAAACCACCGTACCAAATCAGCTCAAACTTGATATCTCGCCCGCAGGCCTCCATGGAACGCCAAAATAAGGGTTTGGACACAATCCACCGAAAGTTAACTATAGTTATCATAGTGATCAAAACACCAAATTTTTTTACTCAAAAACGGCTCTAACGATTTTGATTAAATTTTTTATATTGGTAGCTCTTAATGAGATAATTTTACTGTAAAATTCCCATTTGTGAGAAAATGACGAGAGCAGCACAATAAATTATCAAAATATTAGACGAAAAGCGTTTTTGCCGCGGTTTTTTCCTTATAAACTCCGCTGGAATGTTAGTAGAATATTTTTTAAAAATTGGTATTGTAGTCCAATCCAATATCTATTGGATGAGTGTTTGAAAACGCTCATGAGATACATGGGGCTCACTCCAGAAATTCCTGAGTTTCAACTACCGCCGTTTCGCTTACTGCCAGTTCTAAAAGTTTTTACCCAATAACTAAAGCGTTGTTTGACCTAGTTCAAATTAACTGAGTGATAAATGAATTGATTAAATATAATTAGCATGTACAAAGTGAATTGTTGTAGAGCTAAAGAAAGTTGTGTGTTGCAACGCACCAGATATTTTTCGTAGTGGTGAGTACTTGATACAGCGTGGAAGTTCACCTGTCCATCTGGTATTCCAAATGTACTCCTATTTTCTCCAGTACTCTGTGGACAATTTCTTTCGATAATCGGAACCTCGTCGAAAAAATTGCGCGTGAGGCTGAGGAAAGTTGTGTGACGCTTCGAACTAGATATTACAATCAGTGACTCTTTGTAGCAGTCTCGAAGAGTTTTCCAGCGATCCTGTTACTCGTAATTTCCTCAGACGCCTAAATCCGGTTCGACTGTACACGCAAAAGCTTACATACCCCAGGCTGAAGGTTCCTTCGAAACCGAATTGCAAGAATCTGACAGTTTAATATTTCACACATTCTGTGTACTGAGATGAAAGTCTGACGGGTCGTGTAAGCAAGAGATCACAACACAAAAAGCATTTGGACGAAAGCACTGCGAAACACGGCACAGCATAGTAGCCGTTTTGAGATGTGCGAGTGACGAACTTTAAAACATCGACATAAATTTCACGGTTAGGTGGAATGCACGCTCAAGTACACTGCGATAGATTAAGACGTGACGAAAACTAGGCTCATTACATGAAGCATGTGATCGATATCTCATTCTTAAGCCTCCCCTATGAACTTTTGCAAAATGATTTACAGACGGGACCTACAACGCTAAACAAACATTAAGAATTGACAGTGACTTCCGCGAGCGAGAGCACCGGCATCCAATTAAGAACCTCAGGTCGGCTTACGGTAATCCCTACCTTAAGGATGAACTGACATGTACCCAGGCTTACGACTTCGTTTAACGCATTGTTGGCGAAAGGTTGGTGGAAAACAATATATATATTGATTAATAAAAGACATCTTATCAGTTTGATCCAAATCATCGTCGCCGTTTTTCCACGACAATTCAGAAAAAACCGCTTTCTCGAATTGTTCAACTAGAGCATTATGTGCTCGCTAGCGGCTTTACAAGGAGCTATTCTCCTTCCCATCCTTTTCTGTAATGACCCAACTTAATCAACTCACTTGCACCACACGTACAACTTGCTCTTCTCTCCTCGTCCTCAAAATACGACTACCATGTACCTATATTTATACCACTCCCAACACCAATGCTGACACCCTGAAGAAACCTTCGCTGCAGCAGAACGCCCATTCTCATCATGCTGCTTTCGTCGCTCAGGGGCCGCCTTAGTGCAATTTATAAAATATTTGAGATTACAGTCCACCCTACATTTAAAACTCGAATATAGTTGGTCCTCCCGGGCACGATTTGTCCAGTCTGCTGACTATAGTAACACTAAAATCATAAATTTTCCAAAGTGTTTTGCTGAACGAAGTCGTTAACAATTTATTGAGAGTTTGTTCTTCAAAGCCACGTGCTCGTTGAATGCGTACATCGACTTATTAAGCTAATAATTAATAAAGTACGTAAAGGATCGAGAAGAAACAGTACAACTCGGTTTCCTTGTAATTTTAGCTTTCGTTCGTCATTCTACGACTTTGTTGTTAATATCCGCAAGCGACCGTTTTTTTCTGGAGAGAACGATAATTTTGTTCTTGCTGATTAGCCATCTTCATTTCATCTCCGATTCAAGGGATATTCCCGCACGGCTTGTTGTTTGCTTGCTGCTGTGCTCTCCCCCCCTCCCCCTCATGACTACTCGTCTCAAATTTGAGTTGATCTGTGAATAATGCCACTCTCCATGAAACGAAGGACGACCCAGAAAGACGCCCAAAAGTTCGTTACAGCGAAAAGGGAACATTTATGGCGTTGACTTCAAGACTGTTTCAGAAGTTGCCTGATCAGTTGAATTTTTAAAGAAAACCCCGATTAAACCCGGAAGGGCTTGGCCATTGTTGTATAGGCTCTGGAAGTGTTGGGTAATCAGACCGAAGTAACTCCAGCTGGTAAGCCTGAAATAAAGTCACCAGTAGTGAAATAGCCGCGTTTGATAACTCTAAACTGAAAATATCTGCGCGGTTTAGTCCAGAAAATTATTTAGTCACGTATAACTTGTTAATTTGGCGGTATGATACCAATAATAGGCTAATCTTAAACCAATACTTGGCAAATATTTTCGGGTGTACAACGTTAAAAGGTGACAACAATAAGTGTTGATTGATCTATAAGAATAAATTGGAGCCAATTTTGGAGGGAGTTTTTATTTTCCGTAGCTCTGCGAAACTACTCTCTCTCCTATCCAACGGTATCGAGCATGTCACATACAAAACTATTTCAAAAATTCGAAATTTTTGACGTCATCACAACAAATTAATAGTCTATGAAGACGTTCTTAAACAGTTAGTTAATTGAGATGGCGTCGTCTAAACAAATTTAAGCGTACCTCCCTTCTTCGCGGAGAGATAATTCGCTAAAAATGTAACGAAATTAATGTCGGCCGTACACTCAATGCTGATTTTTAATCTTAATTGATCTTCCAAGGTTGAGAACAAATTTAATTCAAAGTGCTACAAATGCGAACGACCTGGAAAGTAGAAGAGAGTAGCACTCTCACGTTGGGTTGAAGTGGCTGGAGAAGACAGCCCCGGAAGATTAGCAACATCCACCGGAAGTTGTGAAATGAGTTCGTCGCAGTACTCACTGTACACTCAATTGCGTTCTTACACTTTCGGTTCAGAAACTTTTAACCCGTCCGACGTTCGAGCGGCTTCGTTTCGAGAGCTTTTCCTTTAAAGCTCGCAAAATTTCTCGGTCAGTGCTTTAACTGAGCTCGAGGAAATTTTGCTAGAACCTTCAAAAAGATTTGAATAGTCGAGGGGGTTAAACGGGAAAACGATCGTGAAATCCAGAACATTGGTGGAAAAAAAAGAGAAAAGCACAGCGAATGACGAATATATTTGATGAATTACCTAATTGAAGAAAGCAAGAAAAGTTAATTAGTAAATTTCAACAATATTAATGACAACGTATCATAAAATAAACATTCGTAATAACACTACGAACGTTCGGCCTGCGTCTCGCACAACCTTCCGTCTCACTCCAACTACTCGTCGCGTCGTGTCAACTGCCCAGCGTCGCCCAGGAAATGAAAAAATTGAATGAATGAAAATTGAATGAAATTTTCGTTGTTCCTATGTAGTCAGTTTACAGTTTACTAGTATTATTACTTTCCGCTACCCGAAGAAGAAGGAAAGTATAGTAATCGGCCCAAAAAAAAAATTTGGGTTTTCTTCAGATCTTTACGTTTTGAGGCCTACTGAGTCTAAAAAACCTAATTTCGAAGAGAGGTCCGTGTGTATGTGTGTGTCTGTAGTTCGATTTGCGGGAGAACGGCTGATCCGATTGAGGTGATTCTTTTTTTGTTTTGTTTGTTATTTGTTGTAGACACCAAAATAAGGTTATGGACAATTTCGGCCTATGGGAAGGGGGGGGGGACGAAAATGTACCAAAAACTAAGGTTTTTGCATTTTTCTCGAAAACGGCTCTAACGATTTTGATTAAACTTTCAAATTATCTTCTCCTAATCAATACCTAACTTTTCTTCTCCATACATATCTCCATGAAAACACGGTGAACGGAGATATGGACCCCTGAAGCAAAAATAGGTTTTTTACGCTTTTTGGCAAAACGGCTCCAACGATTATCACCAAACTTTTAAGATGTTTTTGAATAGTTAATGCCTACATATTGTTCTCAATAAGTGTTCCTGTGACGGTCCATTGAACAGAGATAAAAATCAAAATGTGTCGAAAATAACGTTTTTTCGAACATTTCCGTAAATTCCAGGGTAACTTCTTCACCAGATGTGATAAATCCTAATGGAGTGTCTTTAAGTCACCCATAGCCACATTTCGTTCTGTATAATTATTTCTGTATATATATGTTGAACGGAGATATAAGCCAAGTTAACTCAGAAAAGGAGATTTGTCGAATATTAATTTATCGGTATTCCAATTTTTACTTTCCGCTACCCGAAGGGAAGGAAAGTATAGTAATCGGCCCAAAAAAAAAAATTTGGGTTTTCTTCAGATCTTTACGTTTCAGACCCTACTGAGTCTAAAAAACCTAATTTCGGCGCGTGGTCCGTGTGTATGTGTGTGTGTGTGTGTGTCTGTAGTTCGATTTGCGGGAGAACGGCTGATCCGATTGAGCTGGTTCTTTTTTTGTTTTGTTCGTTATTTTTTTCAGACACCAAAATAAGGTTATGGACGATTTCGGCCGAAGGGAAGGGGGGGGGGACGAAAATGTACCAAAAACTTGGGTTTTTCGCATTTTTCTCGAAAACGGCTCTAACGATTTTGATCAAACTTTCAAATTATCTTCTCCCAATCAATACCTAACTTTTCTTCTCCATACATATCTTCATGAAAATACGGTGAACGGAGATATGAGCCCCTGAAGCAAAAATAGGTTTTTTACGCTTTTTGGCAAAACGGCTTCAGCGATTTTCACCAAACTCACAGGATGTTTTCAAATAGTTAATACCAACATATTCTTTTCAATAAATGTTCCTGTGACGGTCCATTGAACACAGATAAAAATCAAAATGTGTCGGAAATAACGTTTTTTCGAACATTTCCGTAAATTCCAGGGTAACTTTTTCACCAGATGTGATAAATCTTAATGGAGTGTCTTTAAGTCACCCATAGCCACATTTCGTTCCGTATAATTATTTCTGTATATATATGTTGAACGGAGATATAAGCCAAGTTAACTCAGAAAAGGAGATTTGTCGAATATTCATTTATCGGTATTCCAATTTTCTCAAAAACGGCTCTAACGATTTTGATCGAACTTTCGGAGTACTCTCAGCTAACTAGTCCCTACACTTTGTTCTCCGTAAATGTTCCAGTAAAAATGCGTTGAACGAAGATATAGCGCCTCCAAATGTAGGTGTTCGAATTTACGGGGGTGGCGGAAAGTTGTGTGTTGCTACGCACCAGATATTTTCAAAAACGGCTCTAACGATTTCGATCAAAGTTTCGGAGTACTCTCAGCTAACTAGTCCCAACATTTTGATCTCCTTAAACGTTTCTGTAAAAATGCGTTGAACGAAGATATAGCGCCCGCCTATGTAGGTGGTGTTCGAACTTAAAGGGGTGGCGGAAAGTTGTGTGTTGCTACTCACCAGATATTTAGGCACGTTTTTCCTTTCTGAGAAAACGAGTAGGAATAATTGTAAATTTTTATTCTGATATATTCTTCTGAGAGATTGGTAGAGACATAGTTATGGGCAACAAAATATAGGAGTTAGTAGTAAGAACATCTCTCATCAGTAATGTCCTGGTTTGATGAGGTTTCAATATAATGTAGAGCTTTTTAATGCCCCACACACTCTTCTCAAACGTTGAGCCCATGTCAAGAACCGAACGCTACGAAGGCGCTAGTTCTCCGTTCAACGAACATTGCATGAAATGTTTCTGAATAACAAACTTCACGATTTAGATTTATAAAAACTGCCATTTTTGTCCAAACCGCCTCAAGGCATTTTTGAGCACAGTTTTTGTAATGTTCGAAGAACAACCAATTCTACGTGAGACGTACTATTATATACATACGTAGAGTTAATGGAGAATGAGACACAGATGTCGTTTACTTGAAGATATTGCCCCATTTCACTCCAAATAATAGTAGTTTTTTATGTGCAAACATTGAAAACGTGGGAATAAAATGTTTTGTTTATCTTCGTTTAGTTTTATTTTATAATATCAGCGTCTGAGAAATATGAACGGAGCACGAAATAACGTATTAATCAGATGACACGCTGTAAGTTTCGTCAAAATCAATACCACCTGGTCGGAACATTTTAGAGTCTCTTCCACTACTCCCTCACTACCACGAACAGCCCTTGACCTTATTCCTCCTTATTCGACTCGTCTCACGATAGAACAAGGAGCTTCATCAGTTGAGCTGTTTTACCACGAAGCTGACTTCACACCCAGACGCTTTCTCAGGTCTACTTTTCATGGACTTAGGCAGTAAAGAAGTAGTAAGAAAAGTTATGTCATCTGCTGAAAATGTTTTTTTAATCTTCCTTCAGATCTTTACGTTTCAAGGGCTTCTGACAATTTGAGAAAAAACGGTCAATTAGTGTGAAAAAATCGTGTTGACAGTTACTCATGCGCTGATTACTCAACGGTGGTAGCGGCATAAGTAGGGGCCACTCAATAAATACCACAATTTTCTAGAACGTTGAACACAGATTCAACCAAGTTCGTATAAACTCAATGAAATGGAAGCTATAAAAACCATTGAACGCACGTGTGGGTGAGGTTAGTTGAGTAATGTGCCTCGCCAGGTATTTTGTTTTATTTTTCTCATCTCAGCTCCCGACGAATGAAACGTAGAGGTTTTTCTTGCAAAATTGCGCTGGACAGGAGACAAATCGGCAACATTTCCGGAGATTGATCCAATTGCCTTTCATACCTCCATGAATCCTGAAATAGCTGCACCTTACCAATTAAGTACTCATATCGAATTCAAAAAGTATGACAATCAGCACTCTTGCAATCTCTATCGTGCTCCCTGAAGCCCACGTTGGCAGTTCTTCACGACGATTGAAGAATACAGAACCACAACAAAACGTAAAGGGCCCACAACAGCTTATTTTCTCACGCTCCACTTCCACGCTTGGCGTCAGACATGTCGCGGGAGCTTATCCAGGCGTGTGCCAGTAACGAGAGGGAATATGAGCGGGAACAGATCTCACGTTATGGCTGCGTTCCCAAACTCGTTGCTCCCAATACTGAACTACTAAACCGTATTTTTCTGCAAGCCTCAAGGTTTGTTGACGTTTCTTTGCCTTATCAGTGAAGCTTTAGAAGCCTTATAGGTATCAAAACCTCGCCTCATCTTTACCCTTCATAAAGGTTAAGTTGATTTTCAAGTGGCTGCCGTTTAATTTTCAGTTGTGGGAGCCCTTTCGATGTAAAGACATCATCGTCTGGTCGTTAAGTCAGAACTGAAGTCAGATAGCTGATCGTGGTCCTTACATAGGGAGAGAAATGTTAACGCGGTGGTGTAGCGTTGGGAATCAGGGGAGGGGAGGAGGTCGTGCACTTCCACGAAATATGTTGGAAGTGATCGGGGAAGATTGTAAAGCTGGCCACTGACGATCGTTCCAACAAGCCAAATGGCGAGGTAGCGCGCCAATGGAACGACGTGAATGGCGACACTCGTCGGGTATGGAGTGGAGTGACGGGAACTGATGGAATTCCAACAAGTCCAAAAGCCATCGCGCCGCGCCAAAACATCATCACTCCAACTGCTCGTGAATGGGGAAACACGACCTGGCAATACGGACAGATGGCGCGATGGAACGAACTGAGTGGAGAAACCGGGCACTTTCCTGTGATTCAAAATCGAATAACTCACTTATCGCCGTTTGCCCTGTGTTTAATCTGTCAGTTCTTTCCCCAATATACGTTTTTTCGCCGCGAAATGAGTGTTTCCAACAAGGACTTTGTAATTTCCGTAATTGATTTATACAAGGAACATAGCTGCTTGTGGATAACGAGTGACTCAGATTTCAGCTCTTCAAAATTCATCCCAGTTGCCAGAAATCGTAATGTAGCAGCAAGCCTCTCATGGGAAGTAATGCACTGTCTCATGACGGTGTCTTCTTTTTTAATCATTGGTGTAACCAAATGGAGTAATTGAAAGTAGGCCTCTTCATTCATTCGCAAGTAATTTCTCCAGTCAGATGGTTCTAACCGCAGCTCTTGAAGTAAATTTACGTGTGTGTGCTGTCTTCTGTTGAGAAACCATTGTTTCACCCACTTCCGTTTGGGTCTTCTTTGTTTGGCGTACAAGCATACAACTGTGGCCAAAAGAAGAGATTCTTCTTCGTCCATCTTGTGGCAAGACGCTTTTCAAACTATCATCAATAAATCAAATGATAATACAGGTAATAGGCAATTTTGATACACCACTTTCTCTTCAAAAGACAGAACGGCACTGGTGGATTGGAGTGGAGCGATCGTGAATGAACCCCACTTTCGACTCTTCTTTCCGTCATTCCAATATCGCCTGACTTCGCGCCGCGCCACTCCACTTGGAACGATCGTCAGCTTTTGTATTGGGGGGTCTGTAAGTCCGCCAGTTGGTTGTTTTCGTTTGTGTAGTGTCTTGAGTGGTGTGAATATGGTGTCGCATTTCGTATTGATTTGTTCATTTATGATCTGTCCATTGAAGTTTTTTGTTTATAAATTTCCATGTTTTCTAATACGCTCAGTTTTCGTCCTTAGTATTGTTTACGTGTTAAGGTGGCGCAATCCTGTATTTTGGTAGGTTCATATCCAGTTGTCTTGAGGTGGTTGGCAAAGTTTGAGTCGTTTTTGTTCCTCCTAAGAGATTTAACGTGTTCTGGATATCTGGTCCGTATTTTTCGTCTTTTTGTCTTATGTACGTTTTTTTTGTCTTATGTACGTTATTTTATATACCTCACTGTGGTCGAATGGGTCTGATTTGTTTGAACCAGTTCCTCGGTTTCCGTCGTCATACTGACGTTGGGATGACCATATTTTCCATCTCAGGACCGAACCTACAGTTATTACGTTCCGGCCCAATCTTGACCATCAGACCTCTAAGGGATTAAAGAACACACCTGCTCATCTCCAACTTTTTACGCGCGATTGCAGTGGCGTCATTTTCGACAACTATTTTCTAAACGATTAAAAAAACCGCCTAATTCATGTGGGGGTGTGGAAATTTGTGCGACATGCAGCACCTAATGTTTTCATTCCCTGCTCTTAACCATTTATCAGTATGAGGTTAATGCCAAACTGTTCGATGAAATGGCTTTGGTACAAAATCACACGAATTTCCAAAATAATACATTAATATTAAAGCATTTGGTTGACGCCATAAAGTGGAACAATGGTTCTTTATGTTTCTCGATTGCTTCCATTTTTGTTGGAAGTTTGAGAAGTACGATGAACTAAAGAAAAAGTCTAGGTTTCGATTGGTGCATCCGCAAATATTCGAATACGTTTTTCACAAATGTTTCAACCATCAATCTGTTGAAGTGAACTTTGCGAGGAACGTTCGAGCGAAGAGCGGGTTGAATATTATGTCATTTCTGAGTGTTCGATGTTTCAGGAGGAAAATCGGCTGGTAATATAAATAGAAACATTGTTTTGAAAGGCAGTCGAACGGGAGGAATGGGCGAGCAATAACCGACGCCCAGGTTGAAGGGTGTCCATTCATTTTTGCTGCGGAACTCGGCCGTCCTGCCACTGCAACCGATAACTGCGTCATTTGATCGTTCAAATGATGGAGTACATTTCAAGCGACCACGATCTGTCACCTTGACGCCCCATTTTTTCAGTCGCCTCCGTCCGTTCGTCGGATTCAAATTATTTGACTACGATAAGACTCATCGAAAAATTGATAGTTCTTTTCCGACTTGGGAATTAAATAATCCAGAGTTTACTATAAAATGAATGGAATAATAGCCAACGCACTGACGACAATTCACGAATAATCTTACAACGCCACGTATTTCGTGTTGACATGTTCAGCATTTAGTACATCATCGTTGATTTGATGTACCACAACACAACTGAACTCAATTGTCACTTTCCTTAAAAACTCTCTATCCAACATATTACGAAAACCATACGTTTTTGAGGATATCCGTTGGAAATACTCACATCCGTTGTGAGGTGACAACTTTCCTCCAACGATTTTTATTGCTCTACAAACTAATCTAATTTGTTTTTCACTCAGCTATTATAAATTCTGTATAATTTCCCATTTTATACAGCAACTAATGGTGTTAAACGTTCCGAAATTTATTGGGTTGGTGGTGGTTGGTTTTACTTTCTTCGGCTCCACGTAGTAAAAAGGAAAATGACATAGTCAGCCGAAGAAAATATCTGGTACGTTGCAACACACAACATTCCTTAGCTCTACGTCAATTCACTTTGTACATGGCCTTTGAACTTGGTCAAACAACACGTCACAGCAGCAGGAAACGGTAGCGCCTACAGTTCTGGAATTTATTGTGCTGCTCGTACTCATTGCAGGACCTTTATTGAGAGATTGGTACACTGATAATTAATGAGGCTGTAAACACGAATTTTTTGAAGAAGGATAGTAATTACTTTTGCAGAGCTATTGGGTAATAACAGTTAGAACTGTTAATAAGCGAAACGGCAGTAGTTGAAATTCAGGAATTTCTGGAGTGAGCCCCATGTATCTCATGAGCGTTTTTAAACACTCACCCTTTAGGTATTGGATTGGAGTAGAATACCAATTTTAATTCCAGCGGAGTTTATAAGGAAAAACCTGCGCTAAAAATGCTTTTCTTCGAAAATTATGATAATTTATTGTGCTGCTCCCGTCATTTTCCCACGAATGGAAATTTTCCGGTATAATTCCCTTATTGGGAGCTGTTAATATAAAAAATGTAATCAAAATCGTTAGAGCCGTTTTTGAGAAAAAATGTGGTGTTTTGATCAATGTGATAACTATAGTTAACTTTCGGTAGATTTAGTTCATACCCTTATTTTGGTAACCTGCAGGCGAGATATTAAGTTTGAGCTGATTTGGTACGGTGGTTTTCTCTAAAAATTGTTCACAGACACACACACAGGCCATTTTCCCAAATAGTGTTTTTCGGACTCAGGAGGGTCTGAAACGTAAAGATCTGAAGAAAACTCAAAATTTGTTCTTCAGATGATTACATAACTTTCCTTTCTACTTCGTAGAGCCAAGAAAAGTAAAAAAACCGAGTTTTCTTCAGATCTTTACATGTCGAGTACGAAAAACATCATTTGGGAAAGTGGTGTGTGCGTCCGTGAACGCGATTGAGAGAAAACGGCCAGACCAAGTTGGCTCAAATTTTATACTTTGCCTGCAGGCTACTATGGAAGATCAAAATGAGGGTATGAGCAAAATAGAGTCAAAACTATACCTTACCATAGTGATGGAAGCACTAAATTTTTTTAAATCCAAAACAGCTCAGCTACTTTCATTACGTTTTTTGTATGCACAGATCAAAACATAACAACAGTACCATAAAATTCTCATTCGTGGAAAAATGGCGAGAGTATTACGATAAATTATCTAACATTTCGACAAAAACCGATTTTAGCTCAATTATTTCTGAATAAATTCCCCTCAAACGGCGCTACAATTTTCAAAAAATTCAAGACGGCAGTCTAATTAATTACGTATGGTACACGATGAAGGATTAATAGGTTCATTAGATAATTAGTAGCAACCCCTGTTGACGCCAACGGATATCGTCATAGCTGTTAACTGTTTGGCGACCCCAACTGAGCTCCGCAAGGTCTTGAATCCCCAACAACGTGCAACTCGCACAAACTCGTTGGCCACATCCCCGCAGCCCCAGCCTCATTGCCGGATTTCATTGCGCCTACGATCGGCAATGTGAGCGGTTCCTCCATCGTTTTCATTACTTTTATTCACGGTCTCTGGATCCGAGGCTTCTCAGGATAGCCAAAATTACGGACATTTTGGACAAGGAGCACCTGAAAGCGGGGAGAAGACAAACCAGATCTCCCTCCGCTTCCATTTGTCTCCTACCAAAAGTCTTGGTCAGAAAATATTCAGTCTTTATTTTCTTTAGTTCCTGAATAATTTCATTTAACCCGTATTAGACATTTAACGAGAGCATTATTCCTTTTTTTTCTTTACGTTTATTTGTACAGAGCTCTTAGCTACATTTTATTTAATTTCCATGATACCACTACGCATTTGTCTAAATACAGTCCACTTTTACCTTTAATTTTGCGGTTCCTTTTTTCTCCGATCTTTTCTCACATTTTTTTCAGGTTCAGTTTTCTTTCTCTTTCCTTTTTGTTTTAAACAGGCGTCAGATTGAGCGTTGCCCAGATACCGGCTACACAATTTACGCCACAACCCCTGAACTTCCGCAATTCGAACCACCGCTGTTTAACTTTCTACGATTTCTCACAGTTTTTACCCGATGATTCCAAAACGGGTGACATCATTCTTCTCAGCAAGCTCAAATTGTCAGTCTTATGAATCATCCTCGCTCTGGTTATCATAAATAGCAGCAACTCAATAAATTATGGAACCTTAAGCGCCACCAATTTTCTCGTAAAACGTCATAATAAACTGTATGAAAAACAACTTGTATTAGTTGCTACAATGAGTAAAATTGCTGAATGCACGTAAGGCGAAGGAAACCTGTGTGATGCGTCATACCAGACATTTAATAACTTATTGCAAAACTATTGTCATTTTTCCGTCGGATGAAAATACATATTTCCGTTCCAGTCATACTCAGGTCCAGGCATTTCACCGAACTGTCCACACAGAGAAATGTAAACAGAACCGTTACAGCCGTTTTCTAACCCCCCCCCACCCCCACCCCCTCCGCCGCGATCCTTTGCCACAGAACTAGTCATTCGCCTGATGGGGGTAAACTAGAGCCTAGAAGAGGAGGTTGGTGATAGCCAGGGCCGCTTAATCTGATATAAAAATATCGTTAAGGTTCAAATAATAAAAACTCAGTACGAGCATCACACATATTTCCTGAGCCCACGTACATTTCGCAATTTTTATGGCTTTAGCTCCTAATCCAACATATTTTCCATTAAGTTCATTAGACCTTGGTAAAACGTAACTTCGCAATTTATTGAGGAGCTCCTACTTATCACGGTGGTTATTGAGCAATCGTCGCATGAATGGTTTGTGTGTCACATCATCACTGTCAACCCGAGTTTTTGAGAAGGATCGAGTTAACTCTTTTGGAACTATCGAGATAAAAACTGTGAAATGGGACCCGAAGCAGCGGTGGTTTAAAACAGGACGGAGGTAGATTTTTAAACAGTAAATTGAGATATTAATGAAGTAGCTATTTCTATAAATTAGATTTCGGCGAGCTCGTGTTAACAATACTGTTAAGAAAAGGGCACTCGTCAAACCAAAAGATTTGGGCGAGAGGCTCACGTTTTGGTCTCTACGACGTATTGAATGAATTCCTCTTAAAGCTCGTTTGTTGGCCGCTCTTTTTCCCTCTCTTTTATAGCGCTGCTAAGCTGTGTGGTGCGAGATTTCAGTTGTTTGGCTGACACGAGCAAACATCAAGAGTCTGAAGTGGTCTGGCCAGCAAATGAGGACAATGCTAACAACAAATACTCGTAGCTTCACTTTATCTTTCCTTTTTCTCTCTTCTGTTTTTCCAATCATTCCAGCGTCGAAAGTTGAGTGTGGGGATTCGTTCAGCTCCCGTTTAAAACAGTTACTTGATTCTTCGAAAAGAGAACTTTATCGACGAGAGGAAATTCAACCAGGCGCTTCCGGTAATTGCGTCCGATGTTTTTCTTCGTACTTCTCCTGTTCAACCTGCGGCACCAGGCAGTTGGATGTCGCATTCAAATACGAGTCTCCAATGGGCTTTCGATTTTCAAGGTTTGCCCGATGTCGTTGACCTTTCATTTGACTGGTGAACGACTGGTTCATGTTCCTCGTCCGCAAAGAACCTTTCAAGTACGAGAAGTTTCAATCAATCGTTGTCACGGGTATATCTGCAACCAACTACAGTCCCCTTAAGTAGCAACTGTGAAGAGTTGTTTAATATTATAAATTTAGAGTACAATAATGGACCTCAGTTCTTAAATCCCAATTCAACCCAGAAGTCAAACTGTTGAAACATGGTTGTGAGTACGGCGAGTTTCACTCATGCAACAATCTATTACAAGTCAAGTTAGTAGTCAATAATTCCAACAGCAAACCCACGTTCGCCAAATTGAGAGTTAAGGATAATTTTGTAGAATTCGTCTAAAAGGTCAACCAACATATCCTATTATTCTCTTCTGACGACTTATTAAAAATTGTTTCGGAACATAACGTAGAAAAAAGACACCTCGAAGGAATTTGTTTGCTCAGGCTAGGCGTAAGCCAAGTGATGTATAGGTATCGAACATTAACTTCTGTACTTAACAAGGCGTTTGGCCAACCATTGTTAAAGACAACTGTACAGTTGCTCTCATGTTATTCAAGAACAGAAGGAATGGAAAACTTGATTGCCTTCCCCTGTTCACTTTTCTGTATCTACTATGGAACCAAATTACTCATTGTACATTATGAATGCCTGAATACGACCAAATAGTTGTAGCATTATTAACCAAACCGTTACCTACCGATGACCACAGCAGTGCCTCATAATTCGATTGTGATAGTGATGATGTGGATGATCTCTCCTCTGTGGTGCTGGAACATTCTGTAAATTGACATCACACAGAAGGTTTCGTTTTATTTCAATTTTTACTCGTAAGTTCACGTAGTACGTAATTTAGATAATTCACAATTTCCTCACAAGTTTATTTAAAAGACTTGAACCTTTTTCAACAACTTATGTTTTCATTTGGGTGTTGATTTATGTTACCGATTTTTCAAATGTAACCTATATTTATGTAATTATGATAAGATAAAAAAAAGGTGTTCATTGTTTAAACACAGACGAGGAAAATATCTTGAATATGTTCATTTATTGGTAGAAATCCCGTACTCTCGCATTACGTGGAACAAAAAAATCATTTTCATTCCTACTTAACCCTAAAAATTTACTAATTTTTATGAGAACCCTTATAAACAGGTAGTAAAACCGATAACGTGCCAAAAATGTACAAAATCATCCTCTCACTTCATTTTGATCTCATATTTGAAGCAGTTTCGGGGTTTGTGCTATGAAAAACCCTTGAACCGCGTCGTAGCTGCTGGGAACAAACCTGGTCAGAAACAAAGGCCTATGGACGGTTTCTGAGGGAAGGTTAAGCCGTGCTCTTCTCTCCCGATTTTATGTTTGGTCCTGGCACATGTTCCCGTCGAAATTACTGCTCTTATCATGTGTTACCTGCTTCCTTCGTGCGTGAAAACGGTTTTTCCTGCATCGGTTCGAACGACGAGAAAGAAGACTCAACCGCGACTGTCACTTCGAAGAATGTGGCTCTTTGTTTACATTTTCCTTTTGGCATGCCATAGGTCCATAGGTAGGAGAGGCTTAATTTTAAATGTCAGTTCATTTTTTTATCAGTAAATATCGTTCTTTTTTGGTTGTGTGAGAAGCTCCATTTTTGGTTTATGATTCATTCTGAATAATAATAATAACCCTATGTTTTCGGACACGAAAAATTTTTTACAACCCCCCCTCAAAATTTGATACTTTACGTTTCAAGACTTGGAGATTCCAAATTTGCAATGTCCGTCCGCCGTCCGCCGTCCCCCGTCTGCCGACCGCCGACCGCCAACCGCCGACCCCCGACCGCCGTCCCCCGTCCGCCGACCGCCGACCGCCGTCCGGGCTGTTTTGTGCCTTTAACGTGGTCTAAATAATTCTTTCTTTCGCACAAAAATCCGACTAGTTGTGCCAGCCATCTCGGCAATCCGATCGGACGAAGCCCGTGGTTGTAATGGGCAAAAAACGGTTAAAAAAATTAACGAAATGCAGTACAACGCGGGAGCTACAGCGTTTCGTCGTTTGAACTCCCTCCCTCCCGCCCGTCTCAATAAAAAACCCTGCAAATTATTACACAACGGTTTATTATTTGGATAATCAGCTTGACCTAGCATTAATGCTCCGAGACCCATCCTGTTCGATTCAGCATCGAAAAATATCATAATGAAACCCAAAAAAAGGTCGAAAAGAACTGAATCGTAATATTAAAATAAACAAAAAAAACAACGAAAGTATCTAGAAAAAACTGAATTTTAATATGAAAACATGCACGCTAAATACTAATATCAAGATTTAACCAAAAATCTATGAAAAAAACCAAAATGAGAATGAAACGAAAGAATCTAAAAAAATTGAATCTTATTAAAACCAAAACGTCGGGAAATTGGAATGGGGGCGCTCGAAGCGAAAGGCGAAAGGGGAGTTGAGTGGTGGCCTCGTCGTTGGGAGGCAAGCGAGCCTCGAGCGCGGTTGCTTTTTTAATGAGACGGGCGGGAGAGAGGGAGTTCAAACAACGAAACGCTGTAGCTCCCGCGTTGTACTGCGTACCGTTTTTTGCCCATTACAACCACGGGCTTTGTCCGATCGGATCACACAATAAATTCCAGAACTGTAGGCGATACCGCTTCCTGCTGCCGTAAAGCGTTTTTGGTTTATGATTCATTCTGAATAATAACCCTATGTTTTCGGTCACGAAAAATTTTTTGCAACCCCCCCTCAAAATTTGATACTTTACGTTTCAAGACTTGGAGATTTCAAATTTGCAATGTCCGCCCGCCGTCCCCTGTCCCCCGTCCGCAACGAGTGCGTCGGGTTGATTGAATACAGTTACAGCTTTTCGCTCTAAAAAATTTTAAACTGTAAAAACGCGTTTTCAAGACTTTCAGTTTAATTTGCGTTCAAAGAATCGGCACAGGAACGAAAAACGATTACGGATTCTATAGGCTACAAAATGTGATCACAATTCAACCTTTTTTGAGCGACTACAATATTTCCTCTTCGGCTGAGCAGTAAATTTCTTAAGAGATCCTTGATTTAGGCTTCGGATGCTTTCACTCAGTAACTAAACTAAGTCATGATATTTGTTTAGCGCGTTTTTTCAGATCGTGGGAAAACAAATGAATATGGCGTTTGACTGGATTTGGGTTTAATCTCCAATCCAGGATCAACTTACGGTGGCTATGGTAGTTCAGTTGTTGTAGGACGAGAGAAATCTCTGTGACTGTTCTCATGCGCAAACACAAAAAGTGGTTAGTACGATTTCTAAAGAACCCTCAGTGAAAATCCGAGTGATTGAAATAACTTGTGAAACACAAAAACGGCTTTTCTGAGGTTCAAGAGTCCAGATCGTAGTACGTTTGAAATAATTGTGCTTCATAAACCACTTGCTTTGTTCATATCATACAGTTGAGCAAGTGAGCTAGACATTACGGATTATTTGAGGTGAATCGAGTTCTTACATTCAAGCCAATAGACGAATTGTGGTGTATCTGTATAACACACACAATTATAGCTTCCTACATGGTTTGCCTCAATAAGATCAATTTTGTCGAGTTTTGCATCCACAGTAAGCCAGTGTCTGGCACTATAATGGCTAAGCACATGTTTCATACACCGCTTCCTCCAACCACAATGGCCAGTTACAGTAACTGGCGTCGCTCAATCAAACAATAATCCGACCTCTCTTGCTCTATCTAACACTCGCCTCCGACTCTCCATGTTTTCTGCTCTGAATACTGAGATACTTAGGTGTTATTCACTTCATTGATAAGCAGGAGACTGTGGACAATCGTGGTAATGAAGTTTGCTTTCTGTAATTCGTAATACTGAGCTACGAATGCTGGTTTGGGATCGCTGGTCCAAACCCTAATGATTTGCTGCTGGGTTTCTATTCCAACTTTACTCAAACACTAGGACCGTTGCTACGGCCCTGAAGAAAGAGGTAACGTTACTCCCCCCTCACCCCTCCCCAACAATAACTCTCATCACTACCTCAATCATCCAATGTGAAGTGAAATAACGTCGCAAATGGTTTTGACTGTCAAGAGAACGAGATGCGCTCTTAATCGGATTAGGCGATAACAAGAGTATTTCACGGCACCTGGCTCGAGTTATGTAGCGTATCCTTGGAAAAGAGCTCTTTTGAGAGCGATTTCACTCGTCCAATACCGAGTTTATTGCGTCTATACCCGCGTAAAGTCGCACAAATTCTCGTAAAACGTAATATTAACGCATAACAGCTCTTCAATAAAGGTTTGCGTCCATTCTATTCTTACCATTTTCTATAATAACAGGACACAATTGGACGGGCGTAGTAAATGCCAGTTTGTTCAGTTTTATAGTGACCAATTTAATTTGACGATCTGATCCAGTCGATGTTTGGTGTCGACTCGTCAAAATTAATGATAAAACTTGAAAATATAGTACCGTGTGATTGTTATGGTTGATAAGCAATGATCATTACCGTGTTGTATTGAGTGGGGTTTACGTGATTAGGCTATTTTCTCTGTTACACGTGGGGGGGGGGGGTCAAGTTCATAAAGAAATATGGAAGTAGTCTTAATGAGTATCTGTTGACACCTGGTTTTCACATTTTATTGGCACGGTGGGCAGCGACAGGATGGCGTGTAATCGTTAATCATTGATGAGGTCGCATTCGATAACTGAGCCGTTTTGTTGTATTATAACCATTTCGGTTCCATCTCGAGAAACTCTGCATTTAACGTGAAAGGTGGAGGAACTCAAACGATTTACTCTGCAAATACTCTGAGGGGAAACCTCAGTATTTGAACAGCTATTGAGCAGAGTAGAATGGCTTCAAGAGATGAGAGAAAAGCTCTGAACATGCGATCTGAGAAGGTCTAATATATCAAGAGTAGCGTACTAGTTTTTATTCACAATTAGACTATATGCAATTTTTTTGACTTCACGTTCTCCGTCGCTCTTTCATTTTATATATTGATTCGACGGGATCTTGGTTTTACTTACAAGCGTTCAGTAAGTGTATCCGTTCTCATTTCAATAAGTATGTTGGCTCGGAGTTTCATTGAAAGAGGTTAGTAACCTTCGGCAGGCTCCCAAAGCGTGGAACAGTTAAACTTTTCTAGGACCGCCTTTCTGGGGAAATACTGTGTAACGGAAAGTCGTGATTTAAAACTTTTTCAGCTTTGCTTGTCGTTCACAAGGCGCTTCAAAGTGAACACGCTCTCGTATTTCTCTTCCTAATTGACTGGCAGCGGAACGAGAATAAGAGCGATGGATTGTGAATAAAAACTGAACGATACTTCTCAGAATCCTATTCTGCAACAGAAATACGACGAGTAAAACTCGTGGCCACTTGGAAAATGCGAACGTCAACTCCCTAGCGGCTCTTTTCTCCTAGCGCGTTTTATGTATAATCTCTTGATATGAATCGCTTCAAACGGCGTACTTTTCAACTCCGTGCTCGTTATGTTGCGCTGTACTTTATAATCGGGGCTCCGGCCGCGGGAGCTTCACACAACACGGAGCTCCTTTAGAATTTCACTTGACGACTCTCTTCTTGAAAACCCTCGCACCGTTCACAATCTTGACGACATACTCGATGACGCAAGGCATTTTCGTGAGGTAATAGAGTGTACCGAAAGCCACCCGAAGCTTCACTTTTGAGGTGTTTGTTAGGTGTGATGGAGAATGACTTGAATCATTCAATGCCAAGTCTTGTAGATCGCACTTCAAAAACAGTTGTACCAGAAAGTTTAGAAACTGTACTTACTTTTAGTTATCATGAGAGCTTCTTGCTTCGGTGTCTGTAAATGTGCACTATAATATTCGATTGTGTGCAAGAGGCCAATGGAACTCCCAGAAGGAACTTTCCTTCTGTAGGCAGTCCATTGCCGTCATACTGCATTGCAGGTTAGTATGTCTACATGAGACTCGGGCGTTTGACGCACAGTTTTGACTGGTCATCATACCACCTAGTTGTGCAGCCGCATAAATTAACCAATTTTCCTTGGAGAATTGCAAAACATCAAGTTAACAAAGGGAAACGTTATTGTTGAGCCGATTACTTAATTTTGCTTCTTACCGAGCACATTCACTTTTGCTTATCGAGTTAGGCCGTATAACTTTTGTGTCGGAGAACTATTTATACAAGCTCTTTCGGTTTTTACTACTACTGTTTTTTATTCTTATGCAGACAGCGGAATCCCTGAACATAACGCAACTTCTAGATACAGAACTTCCTGAGATCAGTAGCTGCTTAACTACTTGCTTAATTGTAACCACCAATACCACTAGTACATTCACCCAGCAGCACAGAGAGGCAGGGCATTGGAAGCAAATCCCTCGTTGGTTTATGTGTCGTATAAATCTATTAAAGGTCTCTTGGTTTCAGTGTACGGTGCATGAATGACGCTCTGGCGAACCAGGGGGAGGATTTCGACCCATGCTGACTGGCTCCCTCCTCTTAAATTTATCTCCGTGCCTAATGACAAGAACATTAGAGTGGAGTGGGTAGTCTTCAGGTATCTCTTTTTCTTCTTCCTCCTTCTCCTCAACTCAAGCAGAATGCAAATGACATTACGACCTAAAAGAAGCTGTAAGGAAGGGGGATAACTCAATCAAGGAGGAGAAAGGTGTACTCACTGCATCAATGGGCATCATGCTGAAAAATTCCCCATATGACACTGGTTTGGTAATTTAGAAGCCAGAATGTCATCTGCTGAGCGTTGAACCTCTAAAAATATTGATACAGCTCCACCCATTGCAGATGTGAGTCAGCACCTCTCAGTAGATATTTTAGACCAAACTCTGACTCCTTGTGTGCAGACTAGAAGGACCAGGGGTTGCTGCTCTTCCTCTCAGTATTCCTTTCTTGTAATGTAGAGCACACTACAATGGAAAGTACGAAGCAATATGAAGAGATAGGAAAACTGCAAGTAAAGCGACACCTCACAAGTTGCTCTCGCTTCTAATGTCAAGAACTACAAGCAAATCTTCACTCAAACCCTACTTTTCCACTAACACCCTCGCAATAACGAGGTCGTCGCTAGGCTGACCAGCACTGAAGCAAAGGTGTAAGCCAATAACGTTTTTCGAAGGTTGGCTAATAAGGTCGCTTTCAGATGAATAGTCTTCAAGCATCTCCAGGCTGTGCAGGTCCAAATGATATACCAATACCATATTGGGCAGGTCTGTTATCGTGATGGAGACATGGTAAGTCGTGCATGGGGTATTGCCCGTGGCGTTGGAGAGGGTGCCTAGCCTCACAGCCTTTACCCCTCTCCAGCCAGCACTTATCATTTCTCTAGGGGGGGGGGGGGATTCCCAGCGGAACCACGGTCCCCACGAGGCCAATCCCATGGCTTCACAGCCGACAGCGCCACGCTTTTAAAGGCTCCACGCTGCCGGCCGCGGGCTGAAGCCACCGTGGTACCCAATCTATTTGGCTACACCTTGAGCAGCCTAAGGACCTGAATGGGTGGCAGGCCCCGGTGCCGGAATTGCCAAGAGGCGTTCTGCCGGTACCTACGCTTTATCTCCATGGGGGTACGGGGATTGGACTTGCCCCTGCACCAGACAAGGAGAAGGGTGTCAGGCCGTCTTTTACGGCCTGAACTGCGATCCCCATTCCGATGTGACGAAGGCGCACTACTCTATATTCGGCCGCTCTCGTCCGTACCCACCCAACTCACTCTATCCTAACACTTAACACCAACTTACACACTCACACATCCATTTTTTTTTTAATGCATTTATTTAAGAAGACTGCAAAAAAAAAGAATATAAAAAGAAACACAAATACTTCATAATGCGTTCCCCCCTCGATAAGTAAAAACTTGTGCTGAGGGGAGGAGCCGTTACAACTTTATTGCTATAGATAGGTACCTATATACTGGATTATGTGATAGATAGTTCATTAAAAAAAAATCAGAAAAAAGTTAAAAAGAAGAATCATCTGAGCATTTCCACACGGACGGACTCTTTGATGCGCCGCTTAAGCCAACTAAATCATTTAGCATCTTTAATTCCTTTGGAAGGCTATTAAACAGCTTTATTCCATTGTACGCAAAAAAATTCTGACTTCTAGTTGTGAATCTAAAAGGCAACTTCAGTGTAAGGTTACCAGATGACCTCGTCCGCCCATAATTCTTTTCATAAGCAGATAAATTTTTGAATATATATATATATATGGATACAATTTTTTTGTAAATGTAAATGTCCAATACCTCGAATGTCTTAAAAACTGTCGAGGAGGGGAATCTCATTTTCTTAAGCAGTAAAATTTTGATCATTTTTTCTGGGTTATATGCAAAGGCTCTAGGTAAGTTTGGTAGACCGTTCCCCACACAAGAATAGAATAGGATATCACAGATTGCACTAGGGCATAATAAAACATTTTAAGCGTGCCCATAGACATAAAATTCCGGATTTCTAGGCACAGGGGTATGACTTTACAAAGTCTGTTGCATATATTGTCAATATGGTACTTCCAGGACAAACATTGGTCAAAAACCACCCCCAAATACGTAAGCCTGTGGAATCTGCTTGATACCGGGCAACTACAATCACTTGCACTACAGGTTGACACAATGTGGCATTTAATATTGCCTAGAACAGGGACAGAGATATTACGTAAAGGAAAAAGCAACAAAAATTGGATTTGCTAAAATTCAGCTTTAAGCCGACTCCATCCAGCCAATCCTTGACCACAAGCAAGCAAGTAGACGCCGCTTGCAAGGATACATCCCAATTTTTTTCGCGAGACCACGACAGCTGTATCATCAGCATAGGTAATTATGTCCCCATCAAGTTGAACGCTAAACAGATTATTCATAAAGCAGATAAATAAAAAGGGGTCCAAGAACTGTGCCCTGCGGAATTCCATAGGAGAAGGAAGATCCCTCACTCAAAATTGCGTTTATTTTCACTTTCTGACATCGCCCACGTAAATAACTTTGTACCCAAACAGCAATGCTATTCCCCATTAATGCGCGTATACTTTCCACTAACTATTATGAGAAACACAATCGAAAGCTTTCCTCAAATCCAGGAAAACTGCCAATGGTTTATTTCCTTTGTCGAGCTCGGAAAAATACCCTCTCCGTTAGCGCGGCGACAGCGTCCTGAGTGCCCAGACCTGCACGGAAGCCGAACTGTCTCCTATGCAACAAGTTATTCCTTGTCAGGTTTTCAACCAAGTGGTGCTTCACTGCTTTTTCCATAATTTTGCTACATTAGAGACCAAAAATAGGTCTATAATTATCCAGTGTCTGAGGGTCCCCAGCCTTAAAAAGCGGAGTGACGATGGCCATCTTATAGATGTCAGGAAAACACCAGTAGCAATACTCATGTTTATGAGATGTGCTAATGGCTTGGAAATATACGTTTTAACTTTTTCAGGACTTCCACTGTAATACCATCGTATCCAGGACTTGAACCCCCACGTGCTTGAATCTATGATCCCTCTTAACATCCTCTCACCAACCCTAGCAAACGCTTCATACTTCGGTACCACACCATTCTCATCACAAAGTATTACACTTGCAGTGTACAGTCACCCCCACCAACATTATCCTCTAATGAAATCTTCTCACCGACAGTGGAAAAGTGCGAATTGAAAGCATTAGCCACAAGTTTGGTGTTCTTACCAACTTCCAGTACATTCTGTTCCTGTACAATACTTAATATTTTAGAGTTTAACCTCCTCCGTCCAGTGGCGTCATTAATAACATTCCAGACTTTCTTACAATCTGATCCAGCTTCTTCTAATTTTTTTCTATAGAAGGAATCCTTACAATTCCCCCATTCAACCCTTAAATACATTCACACATTTCCCGATGGTCCAGGGGCGGACTACTCGATATTCATCCCCCCTGGATCCATCCCCGCAATACCTAATCTACTCTACATAACACTAACACACATATACACAACACATACATTCACACACATTCACTCATATATACACTCAGCCCTTAAATACAGTAACACCGGCGGTCCAGGGATGGGCTACTTGATATTCGACCATCCCTCGCACCGCCCACTCAGAACCACACACTAACACATAACACAAACACAGACACACAATCTAAACACCTACTCCTACTCCTGGAGCAGTGCGTACGTTCCCTAATCTACTCTCTTCCCTATCCTTTAACACTCTTTCTCCAAACTATTTCCACCATACGTAGCATCCTTGATTCCTAACAATGTCGTATCCCATTGTTGTTCCAATCCTATTACCTCATTCCTGGCTATTTCCCTTTCCCGCTGGTAGTTTACACAGTGGAACACCATCATCTTACTTTCCTTACACCATTCCTCTATAACTCCTAATGTCCTATTTCCTCTTTCCTCCAGCTCGGCCCTCGAGTTCCCTCCTACTATTGCTACTCCGTCATCCGCATAAGCCACCATATCGAATCCTTCTCCTTCCACTTTTCTTATTAGTCTATCCATCACCTTCTTCCCGAACTGAGGGCCGAGCACAGATCGTTGTGGGCATTGTCATCCTTCTCCTTACCAATTCCCCTCCTAACCAAACCTCATTCGTCCTATCCCTCAAATAATCCACTAACATTCTATGTACATCTCCTTCTAATCCTTCTTCCCTCATACTCCATATTAAGTAAGGCCACTACTTGATAAACATATTTTTCCCTTCTTCCTTCTACCACTTCCCTAATCTCCATCATAGCGTCCTCAGTACTTCTACCTCCCATAAATACAAACTGCCTTCCACTAACACTACTCAAAATACTCCTTTAACCTTCCCATCACCAACCTTTCCAAAATTTTTCCTAAAGTCGGCAGCAGGACAATGGGCCTGTACGATTATACTTCACCGGGATCCTTTCCTTCCTTCCTTAATAGCACCACTACTTCTCTTTTCCACCTCGTAGGGAACACCGAAAACCTAATACAGAGCCTATACATTTTGACCAATATCCATTTTACCTCTTCCCATCCTTCCCGTATCATTTCTCCTACAATTCCTTCCCATCCTGAGGCTTTTCCTAGCTTCACCTTCCATATCGCCTTTTGTACATCCCGGAGTTCCCACGTCTCTATCCTTCCTTCTCCGACATATTCCTCGTTTCCTCTTCTAACTTTCCTCTTCCTCATTATCCTGCACGAATAGTCCGTCCAATATCTTCCCTGAAGACTCCGTCATGCTAACACCTCCATCCCTAACACTTCCCATCACATCTCAGGGTGTCACTTTCTTCGTTGCCAACTTGTACGCCAACCCCCATGGGTTGGCCTCCATGTCTGTGGCAACGAACTTCTGCCAACTTTCCGTTTTCACTTCCTTAACCCTTCCTTTATACCTTCTCCTCAACCTTGCAAATTCATGTTTCTTTCTTTCCCGTTCCCTACTATCCCTTTCTCCTTGATATTCCCTCCTACTACGCATTATCTGTTCCTTTATTTCCTTTAATTCCTGCGTCCACCATACCACTCCTTTTGCCGTCTTCCTTTTCCTTGGGATTCCAACCTTTGCCGCACTTACTTTGGCCTTCTCCACCCTTCCACAGAATATATCCCCTCCTCTTTTACTTGTAATCCAGTTCCAATTCCACCTGTCTCCTTAGCTCCTCCCGATATTTTCCCCAACCCGCCTTTCCTATATTAAATCTTCTGAGTGCTTTTTGTATTTCTTCCCTATTTCCATTCCTTTCCTTTTCCATCTCAATCCTTATGCTCCTGTGCCAACTGCTGGTCCAATTTTCCTCTAATCCCCATTCCCTCATCCTTCCTACCAGTCCTCGTGTGCATACAGTCACGTCTATGTAGCTTTCTCCATGGGGGGCTACAAACGTAGGTCCGGCACCGGGTTCCCTTACCTCCTCCAGCTCCAGTTCTCCTAATACCTCTTCCAGTAACCTTCCTTTTTCATCCTCTTCCTGTCCTCCCCACCTTGGTGACTTGGCATTCGCATTCATGCACACGAGGACATTCTTTCCTACCAGCATTCTTCTCACCCTCCGGATGTATTCCAGGTGCCACACTAGAAATGGCAGAGACCCTGATAAAGCACATTTTGAAAAGGTAAAAGCTCACCAGCAGATCCGCCTAACTAAGTAATAAAGCATCGCCAGAACTACGTGGTGGTGAGGAACTCGATAAATGTCCTTTATCATTAGGACTCGTAGAATTTTGCCGCCTGGCGTTTTAGCTGGAAACTCTAGAGATGTCGTTGCCCAGTTGGTCTAAATAATGTGTTCAAATATTTATCAACGTGCTATAAGAACGAAAACAATCTCATAAATACCAATTCAGTATAGTTTATAAATAAGTTTAGGGGTTTTACATTAACTACCATTAATTAATTAAGCGACAGGCGTAGAAAATGAACATAGAGATGGTATTTGCTAGGATTTCTTCGTCAATCATCACTCACATTGTGCCATTAAGGCACGGATTCGCCACCTACCTGGCGAGGAATCCTTGACAGAAAAATTAAAACAAACGCTCAATTAAATATCGAGAACTCCGGTTATTGAGGAAACCAGTAAATTAAGTTGTGCAAATTTAATCAAATAGAAATACCAGGTGCAACGCATCATACAACATTTCGTAGCCCCTCGTGCGTTCAGTTCATCACTATAGTAACTAATAAAATTTGTTTTCAGTTAATGATAACGTTCTACAAAGAAATCGGTGTCTCCTCTCGTTGTGTAACGAACGCTGGATTCATAAAGCTGTTGACTTAATTTTTCGAGAAACAATCATTTTTATGGGTCAAGAATTATCGGGTACAAAATGTGAGAAATAGTAGTAAGTTAAATGGCAGTGGTTCGAATTCCGAAATTGTTGAGGTTGCTCTTAGTTATCTTATGAAGCTTTATCGTATAGGTAATTTATTGGACTACGGCTCTAATTTGTCAAACAATTCTAGTACCATTTGAGCAAAATTTATAAGGATAAAATACTTTCTAAACTTTTTTTCGACATTTTTGATAATTTATTGTGTTGTTCTCGTCATCTTCTCACAGTCTATCCATTCAAAAAATTTAATCAAAGTCGTTAGACCCGTTAAAAAAATTAGTATTTTGCTCATACCTTACTTTGGTATCACTATGGAATAGTGAATATTTTCCCAAATGGTGTTTTTTGGACTAAGCAGTCATCGACACGATTAGGTAACTTTACTTGTTACTTCGTAGTGCCAAGGTAGTGATAAGTAATCTAACTCTCGATATAGATACAAACCAATAAACAATGAATCCAACCACAACGTGAGCAAAATCCTGTTTTTCGACGCATACGAAATCTCCTCGGTAACTGCATTACTTTATTTGATGAACCTGACTGAGTGTCTTCTAGCAACCGATATTCACATTTAGCACTCCACAACTATTTGACCATCCGAGGAATGGAGATGTGTGCGAAAGTGAGATAAGCCGGAGTTAGTTTTCTCCAAAACTGCTTTAACGGCTTCGATCAAACTTAAGAGGTTCCTAATTAGCTGATCCACAAACATTATTCTGCACAGCCGTTTTCGCAAAACACGTTGTGCACGACGATAGAGCGCTTGTACTCGTGTATACAGCAGGTAGTCGAATTTAGGGGGGTTGCTGAAGGTTGTGTAGCCGTGCACCAGATATTTGTTCTACGGCTTCCGCAAACGTTGCTACAGATCTTTAGTATACAATGGGTTTTTTAACGGTACGTTACATGAATGTGTTCCATTTTACGAAGGGAAGCAAAATTCGTGGATTCCGTTCAAAAGTATTTAATATTCTCTCGTGATGTTGTGAATATTTAAGCACGTAAAAATACGAGCACAGCCAGAACGCGACTGAACAAACGTTCCACTTCTTTGTGGGTTCAAAGTTTAGTTACTTCGATATATTTCCTTTATTTATGAATAGTATCGCATCCGATTTATCATCGTTTTATTTATGGATCGTATCGCGCCGATCCGTCAAGATGCACACAAACGCTTAGCATTAAACGCGTCAAATGAATTTCTATCACACCGGTTCACCACATTAGAATTATACGGGTGGAACAAATTACAGCCATTAGCACCGCGACGGAATCAGAAGATTAAGTGGCTCTTGAGGAGCGTGGTGAGGGAGAGGGATATATATAGACCTTGGACTTGGTATTATGGACCCCACAACTCTACCACGTTTCAAGCTCTGTGAGACACGATCGTCGTCCTGTTCGCGAAGATGATTCTTCTTATTTCATTTCTGGCTTTAATGGAACTAGCTGCAGGACCGCCGTTTGTACATTCCTCGCTTCTTCGTAAGTTTTTCACTTTTACGCTTATCCGGAAATCGTTCTATTAGGTGTTAGCTCGTTGATCTGAGATCGGGATGGGTGTATTATGTAAAGGAATTTCCTGAAAAACGTACGTCAGTATTTCAACGTTGTTTCGGAACTTGCTACGTTTTTTAAAGGATGTCTCAGCATCGGAATACTGAGGACTGTCTTTTAATTCGCGCTAAATGTCTCCTCCTTTTGCTTCAGAATTGAACTGCATTAGTGTGGCATTGACTCATTATTGTAATTGTAGTAGAGTGAGGCTCACGATTAAAGGCGTGAAATGGTTATTGTTTTCACGTTCAGGTTCACAATTCAGATGAGCAGAAATTCAAAATTAAATAATTAATCTGAGCCATGTTTCCAAAATACTCCTTCAAGAAGTCTTGCGGTAGGAATTGAGTTTAGATTATACCTGACACAAAATCCCTCAGGCGTCTTCAGCAGAATATTTTGGAAGATGTAATTTCCTCTTTTCTCTCTGTATACACGATCTTGGTATATAATTTTGGGCGTTCAAGCCTTACCAAACCATATTCACAGTTACTCAACACTTGTAATGTCTTCAACTTGTTATATGTCGCCTTTTGACCCATTAAGGCTGCTTGTAACACGGGACTGAATTGCCCTCGATCTCTGGGCGATTGATATCATCTTGGTGGACTAGTTATTCCGACCAGACGTAAATAAATTGAGTTTTGTGATTAAAATAAAGACGCAGCAACTGTAAAAATATGAGAGCTCTGGAAATACGAACGCAATTGATAAAATATACTGTCTGTGCCAACCGTGTGCCCGCAAATTTGTTGATACTGAATATCCAAGCACTGTATTTCCGTCGAACGCTTACGCGCTCACGCGTGGTGAAATTTAGATAACAGCTCTTTGAAAGCACCCTGTCGGTTCGATCAAACTCGTTAGCGTTTGCGAAAACGTGAAACTTCAGAGAATCCAATTTATTAATATATTTTGGTTCACAACTCCGTATAACAGATGGTTACAGAAATAATTGAGCCCCACAAAACGCGAGTAATGTTTGACCAGACAACTCATTTGAGATGTTGATCAATTTCTAGTTGGCATTTACTACGGGAAATTTGGAAACGGGGAAAAAATCACATTTCCAGGTACGTTTCGGCTGTTATCTTCTTTCAGGGGACTCCGCTAGCTTCAATGACGTGTAACTCCGTTCACTCATTGTTCACATGGATATTTATGAAAAACGAAAATTGAATATTGATTAATACAACCTACACTGCATATTCGATCAAAATCATTCTAGCGCTCTTTGAGAAAAATGCGAATTCCTCATTTTTGGCCCATCACAGTCGACGAAAACTGCTCATAACTTCGTTGTCGCTCGTCCTAAAAGTAAAGAACAACGTTAATGAAAAATAATCTCAATCTCCCGCAAATCTGACTTCGAACACTCTCACAGTCGAAATTAGGTTTTTTATCCTTCTTTAGGCCTCAAAGCGTTAAGGTCTGTTGACAAAACTTTTTTTTTCACTTCCTCGTCATTATCCTTCGGGCTACGTTAAGTTAAAAAGTCGTAAGACGTAAGACGACCGATGCGAATTTTATTCTTTGGAATTATTACAGCAAAAACCACCACAACACAAATTTTTTTCCGGTCAGAAGTCAACCCCAGTTACCATCACTAATAGATAAAGAACGGGAGATTTTTTTTGGGAGTCTCCATCAACGGACGATCAAATAGTTGCTTTGCTGCTCAAGTACATTTCTGTTGTTACATTTTTGGGGTTCATGAGGTTCTGCAACCGTTTTGAATAAGATACTTAATTTTATAACAGGTTAATTTTCAACTAGTTTTTCTCCTTTTTTTTTATTTGCGAAGATCATCAAAATAGGTATTGAACCTCAATATTTCTTAAGTGCTTTCCGCCCGAGAGCACAACCTGGGAGGACGATTTAGAATGTGAATAACATTGAAATAACTGAACTACTTTGAAAGTGTTGCAAATATTGTTGTCGTGCTTCGATTAGAAATCTATTGTTTCATTCGTGTTTTCCGTTTTGTCTGTTTATGCCTTTCATATCGCGCGCAGTACGCTCCGCTTGGGCTTTGAGGATTTTAATGCAAATCAAAGCGGTGTCATGAGTTGTACTGCTCTGCATCAGAACTGTATACGCCTTGGGAGTAATTTCCGACTTAATTTTTTTGAGTGAGAAACTCGAATTCCCACACGAACCCTCAGTTACTAAGACATGGACCAATGGTCGCGTCACACAAAATTGCTTACACAGAGTTGCATTGTGGTTCGGAGAAACCGTTTTCTATTCTCGGTTAGCTGTGTTCGCTATGAATAGATGAGTATTTGTTCGCTCCTGAAGTCAATTTTTGCGAAAAATGATTCATTTGAACGCGCCATGGAACTCGAGCTTCATGTGTGGGGAAGCGAAATTCGCTAATCGGAACGACCAATGTCCCAAATGAAGAAGACTGAATACCTTTACTAGTTTGAACAACAGTGGGACTCAAAATTTCGCAGCACTACACGTAGTTAAACACTGAGAGAGCGGTTAAACCACAGTGGAATCAGCACTGACCTGCGGGTGGTCCAACCCCCCACAGAAACGAGCTCAGCGACTTGGTTCGAGATTTATTTACACCTTCTCTTAAAGTACGGAAGAGCTTTTTGGAGGGGGGGGGGGGAAGACGGGGAATACCTTCGGCAAATGGTGAAAAAGTTCCAACAAAAGCTGCGTGAGTGGATAGATCACCGCCTTCGAAAAACAACCTAGTAGATCGTTGCAATGTTCGGGGTTTAATGACAAATTAAGCCTCAACCACAACACTCTTGAAAGTAGGCTGTTAATAGATTCTGTCAAGCTAAGCCGCAAGGCAGTTATCATGGCTTTTATAAACTCCAATGAAGTGCGAGCTATTGCTTGAACCTCACCGGTAGAACGCTGAGGGTAGAAGCTTCACAAACATCTCGGGAAATTTATCCAAGTGAGAAGACTAGTTCTGGAATTCAGCGTGAATGGTTAACCACGAAAATGGACCCAAATCGGAGCTATCTCGTAAATATTTCATTGAATGTCACCGAAGTTGAATGAAAAATTTCAGTGTAATGCAATACACCTGTGTTCATTTAACACATTATCCAATAATCTCTGTACCACGATGGGAAATGTGGAGATAACGTCCAAACGCTTTTATCAGCCCGATTGAAATAAGTAAACGTTTGGGCCGTATAGTTTTAGCTAGCTCACAAGTCTACAAAATATTCTCCTTAGGAAACAAATGTGTGCAGTGAAACGAACCGGATAGATTGTCAACCTCCCTCCTTTCCTAACTGAAACTCTTCTTCCCGAAACGAATTTCGACGTAATACAATTTTGTGTCGAGCGAAGTTCTGAATAAGCAGATCTCCCGGCGTTTCAATGTTCCTTCTGGCTCGTATTCGAGGCAACTAGTGACTGCGGGCTAATGATCCAAGATGTTCACTTAGCGCGGGATTCTTGACAATAATCACTCCCTTCAAACCCAAGACTCACGCCAACCTTATAGTGAGGCAAGGCAGGCAAATGCCGTTATTGAAATATGCGTCATGACTGCAACAACTCGTAATTTAAACGCTCAACATCACTAGTTCGTTTGCCAAAAATGATCCATGGCTTTCAATCGAAGTTATTATAAGGGCAGTTCTTACTGCTTCCCCCTAAGCTTTGAAAATTTGAATCGCCCTTGTAACTCGGTAGCTTCGGAAACGTTGTTCGGACGCGAAACTTTCAACCCTGTCACCTGAGCGAGTTTTGGGGTTTGTCAGCCCAACACTCACGATTTAGAAATTGAGCGATCGAAAGCTTTGGGGCGAATCTCACAAGAATGCGAATTTCTCTCGAAACGCTCATCTCCCTAGTATTCAAGTTAATATAGTACCATCATTAATCTATTATGATTTCTACACCGTTGTGTACATTACTTACTGATCTAGGTGTAACTCCATAGTTTAAACGAAATTAAGAAACTTAACGGCCTTTCTTGACAACATCCGCTGCGTTCATTACTTCTGTCTTTTGATAAATTATAGACTGTCGTGTACGGTGACGTGGTTTCACGATGCTGTAAGTTGATTTCTTGAGAATAAAACGGTTTTATTCTAATTGGGGTTATTTATATAGTCGTGCTACGCTACGTAAGCTATGTGCCACACTCGTTGCGTGTAGTAGAGATCTCGAAGCGCACGAAAAAACGTGCGAATGGTTTGAAAATCAGGGCTTCGAGGATATGAATGCCAGTCGGCAATGATATAAAGTGAATTCTTTGGCAGCTCTAGTGATGATGGACACAAATCAAAACCTAATTACCATATAACTGGTCACCGAGAACGCATATAAATTTTTCTCCCCGTATCAGCAGGCATCAAAGTTTCTTAGTGATTCGTAATTTCTGGGTGTGTATCATGAGTGGCTAATAAGCTGAGGATGACGTCCTTCGTCTTTTCATTGTATATTCCCAATTATTCATCGCGCGCTCATTAATATTAATAGAAACAAATGGTCGGACTTAATTTGATTTGAGATTTTTTTTTTTCATGTTCACTGCAACGAGTGGCTAGTTTATTTGAAATGGAAATAGTAATACTGAACAGACAAAACCTGCCAGTAAAATGGGTGACGTCAATATTTATGAAGCGAAAAGAGAGTTAACTGATTCATTACCCCAAGCGTTAACATGAGGTAATACACTCAATTACTCCCTTTTTGTCAGAAGCCTTGGAAATCTCGCGGCGGTAAATCGCAATTATCTTCCTCCTTCTTGTTTGTTCCCAATTATTTTCCGCCTCTTCCAACGATATCTCCCCAACTTCTCTGTTACTAATGGACCTGGAACCTCCTGAGTCGAATTATACCGGAGGAAAAGGAGGAAGAAGCTCTCCGGCGAAGATAGTCGGCATTAGGAAGCCCACTTGGAGCAATGTGAAAGGAAGTATCCTTGGAATGACTGCTCAGGATGTGCACGTGAAGGGAAACAGTTAGAAGGGGTCCTCATCTTGATCGTCGGCAACCGCACGCTGAGATAATTTTTACTTTCCTTGCTCTACGAAGTAGAAAGGAAAGTTATGTAATCGGCTGAAAAAAAAATTTTGAGTTCTCTTCAGATCTTTACGTTTCAGACCCCCCTGAGTTTCAATATTATTCCACGGAGATCATTACTGACTCAGGTTATAATTTACAACCAGCACATCACCTTGTTCTACGGTCATTTTAAATGTTGCTCGAGTCCTTCGTAAGTTACTTGGGCCAATTTCCGTTATTCTTTATTTCCATCCGCAGGATTGTATTCCATTCTTGAGGAAACTCCGTATTTATGTATTACATAATTTGTTATATCGAGTTTCGAAGCAACACATAAACACAATAAACAACAGTTTTTTTTACTCTTCTAATTCAATGCTGTGCTTATACACATGTAAAGATGCTCACTCATCTTTAAACCTCATCCAATAATATCAACCTGCTGGACTGTGATGAGTTGGATGAAAAGGTAATGGGATCAAGATGCGAGGTTCACCGACGGAAGTAAATAGTTCAGTTGGGCGATAGCCACGGTGTCGTCGAGGTCGGCTAGAGACTCTCGCCAAAGTTATTCGCGTTTTTTTTGTTGTGCACGTGTATTTATTGTTGATCCCGGATTCGGAACATTTGTTTTCGATTTCTTTTGTGAAGTAAAGCAATCGAAGCTAGTGTCCCTTTTGGATTTTCTTAGAAGGACCCTCAGAAACTTATACACATATATTGAGTTTCTCCTTATTTATGTGATCCCTTTGGTTGAGCGACCCGTGTATGAGTAATTCATGTTACTGTCAACTCGATTTTTGTAGACAGGTTCGCTATTCTGGAGTTATAAGGGTATAAACAATGAAGAAGTTACTCAATCAAACGACAGTAATTTGAATGCCGGTATTCATCGGGGTGCTCTTAATCATCTCATGAATGATTCATCTCCTAATCATCAGAGGGAAAGAGAGAGGTCCACCAGGGGATATTAGGACCATAAGGCCCTCTATACCATTCCCCCTGGAATCAATGTACAACATCCTCTTGTGCTACAAAATTACAATGCCCCTCAGTTTTACATACTTTTTTACTTTCCTTGGCTCTACAAAGTAGAAAGGGAAGTTATGTAATCGGCTGAAAAAAAAAATTTCGAGTTTTCTTCAGATCATTACGTTTCAGACCCTCCTGAGTCCGAAAAACACTATTTGGGAAAATGCTCTGTTGGTCTGTGTGTCTGTGAACGATTTTTAGAAGAAACCACCGTACCAAATCACCTCAAACATTATATGTCGCCCGCAGGTTACCATGGAACGCCAAAATGAGGGTGAGAACAGAATCCACGGAAATTTAACTATAGTTATCATAGTGATCAAAACACCAAATTTTTTTTTCTCAAAAACGGCTCCAATGATTTTGATTAAATTTTTTATATTGATAGCTCCTGATATGTCAACTATACCATAAAATTCCCATGTACGGGAAAATGACGAGAGCAGCATTATAAATTACCACAACTTTCGACGAAATCGGTTTTAGCGCGGTTTTTAGAGAAAACAACCGTACCAAATCAGCTGTAAAATGATGTCTAGCCTACAGGTTACCATGGGACGCAAAAATAAGGGTATGGGCAAAATCCACCGAAAGTTAACTATAGTTATCATAGTGATCATACACCAAATTTTTTTCTCAAAAACGGCTCTAACGATTTTGAATAAATTTTTTATATAGATAGCTCTCAATAAGACAATTATACCATTAAATTTCCATTTGTGGGAAAATAAATTATCAAAATTTTCTACGAAAAACGTTTTTAGCGCAGTGTTTTCCTCATAAACTCCGCTGGAATTTTTGTAGAATGTTTAAAAAAATTGGTGTTGTAGTCCAATCCAATACCTAGAGGGTGAGTGTTTAAAAACGCTCATGAGATACATGGGGCTCACTCCAGAAATTCCTGAATTTCAACTACCGCCGGTTCGCTTACTACCAGTTCTAAAAGTTTTTACCCAATAACTCTGCAAAAGTCATTACTATCCTTTTTCAAAAAATTTGTGTTTACAGCCTCATTAATTATCTGTGTACCAATTGCTCAATAATGGCTCTGCAATGAGTACGAGCAGCACAATGGAACCGTAAGCGCTACCGCTTTCTGCTGCCGTAAAGCGTTGTTTGACCAAGTTCAAATTAACTGAGTGATAAATGAATTGATTAAATAAAATTAGCCATGTACAAAGTGAATTGTTGTAGAGCTAAGGAAAGTTGTGTGTTGCAACGCACCAGATATTTCCACTATAGCAACAAATTTCTCTTCCCAAAACACCGTTCATGCTAAAATACATTACACTCGTACCAACACATTCACGCCTACTAACACATGAACACTTACCTTACTACTCGTATATTCCTCTCTCTCTCAGCAGCAAATGAACTAATTTTAATATACACAACAACCAACCTCATTCATGCCAAAATAAATTACACTCATACCAACACATAAACACTCAACTGCTGCTATTTTCGAGGAGCGAGTATTTGGATATTCCTCCTCCTCTCAGCAGCGCACTAACTACCTTAACTTATACAAAAACACAATGAACAAATCATATCACATCAACACTTTATACACTGGGGATCGAGAAATTTGCCATTACATACATATGAAATATAATGAACAACGTCACAATCAATCAATATCATATAATGCTCGGTAGTTTTCGCTTTAATTTTATTAATAATCTGCTTTTTAACAGACTTCTATTTAGAACCCCGCTAATAACTTGTCCATGAAAATATTTCTAAACTGTTCGGAGAGAGAGAGAGAAGATGGAGGTGGTGAGAGAGGAGAAAGGGAAATAAACATTTAATGCTTCTCAATACTCGTCTTTGTTCATTTTACATATTTATTTGCTCGGCATCAAGGTGCCGTGGTGACTCAAACTTGAGCGTGTTGCACAGCGTCACCCCAATCGCAGGTTGTACCTGCTGGACGAGCTGAATCCTTACACTAAATGAGCAGTCCATTGCTAACCGACGGAGCTGGTACAGAGACCCATAAACCTGTTTAGAGACTGTACATACCTGGAAGCTCTGCCTGAGCGAAAGTTGAACGAATACACCCACTTTCTTCGCAAATGTCTCACAGTGGAGCGTCCTACTACCCACATCTACGTGGAACATGGAAGATTTGATAACTATGCCGTGCGATGAACGCCAGGTTATAAGACCAACTATCTCCAAGTTTCTCTTTTTTGGTCAATTGGCGAATTTACATAGATCTGGAGGTCTTCAGCACACGTGATAAACCTACTTTGGTCAAAGACCGAGGCTGCAAAATCAATCAAGAATACCGACCGTTGACTGACTCCAACTTTGGTGCCTGACTGTTTGGACAGGCTGCCATCAGAACTCGTAACCCTCCGCCAGTGAGGAGAAAGGTGCGAGGCAAACCGCTGAACCATCTACCATGTTCATTTAGCCCCGGCTATGTGGCCCTCACTTCGACTCCCCCAGAATACAATACTGATTCAAGAAGAGTCCTTCACATTCTCTGCTTAAATTAAACAAAATGGTTCCATCATTCCAAAAACGTTTGTCTCGTCGCTATATACACACCACGCAAATAACAAGTTCACAACGTAATAAATTACATTCATTCGTACCATACACGCATGCTTTCACACTACCGAACACTTGAGCTTACAAGCACCGATTTGAGAGGGGTGAGTAGTGGGATATTCCTCCTCTTACACTCATACAGTAAACCTAAAATATTTAACACAGCCGAAAACATAATATTGTCGCACGGACCAAATTCACTCATAGGAAAATACAGAAAATAACGCTCGATATGCCTTACACGCGATCTTCTATGCAACTCATTATCGATGTTATCCCCTTGTCCACAACTTTATCAAATATTTCACTTCGACAGCGCTCAGCGTCAGCTTCAGGTTAAATCGATCCACATGTTCACTGTACAATTTTGTCCCCTGACCCTGCGGTCTTGTAAGATCAAAGCTGCATCAATGTTCTGGCATTTATAGTGTCCCTATTATGCACCTGCGACACACATGTGAATTTGATGTACAGGTACTCAGGTATTTCAGCACTTTGAACAACATCCCAGCCAGGGCTAGTTTTTTTTCTCGGCCATCTTAAGCCATCCTAATTCCATCAACAAAGCGCACCGTTGCATTCTGAGCTTTCTGCAGCCTCACCTCTTCTATCGCGGTATGCAACGGAATAATGAGCGACTCGACCAAATGCTACATCACTTGCCTTGGAAAATCCCCAGCCTCCCGCAGTAACTGATACAGGCTTCTGAACTTTGTGAGTTGGCTTTCCCAAAGCGAAGTGTTCTGTACAATTATACCTAGATTGGTTGTTTCATTGACCATTTCCAATCTTACTTCGCTCATTTACCAATTTATAAAAAAATTTCCGGTACACTGGTAGGAGAACTTTTGTCTTCGTCTTATTGACCGACATTCCATGCGCTTGTATCCGCTTTTTCTAAAATATCGCTCAATGCTTTAACGGTTTCGGTGATCCCGTCTGCCCTACACGATGTGTACAACTGCAAGTTGTCAGCGTACTCTTCATCCTTCATAGCAGGTGATAAATTTCTCGGCGAGAGAGAGAGAGAGAGACTCACCAAATGGTGCTCTATTCGGAGCTAGCAGTGAGTCAGCAATTAGTGGCTTGTCGGTGTCTTAACTCCGCTTGGAACGTCAGAAAGCATTCCAAGAAGGTACCATTGTAGGACGACATCGGACCAAAACAACTTCGAACCGTTTGGAGTATGTGGGCATGAAACGTCTCTGAGCAAGTCTCGGTAGCTCTTCCGTTAGGGTCAACTAGTTGACCCGTTTGCTTATTCAAGGCAAACCTGTCGCGACTCTGTTGTTTCCTTTCGTCGGACGGTCTATTATTTGAGTTGAACGTGTTAATCCGAACACCCAACTTGTCCTGATCTGCCCATTATTGTTTATAAACCAGGGAAACATTTTATTATAATTAATTGGAAATATTAGATACCGGACAATGCGGTGCGAGGTCCACTAAATTCCCAACTTAGCAAGTAAATACCCCACTCTTTAAGTAAATCTTGCGCGGAGGAGAGGAGTTGTGCTTGGATATGTCTGTAAAATAATATTAGTGAACGATAAGTACCTAGATAATACAGCATACTCAGAATATAAACGCATTGAATCGCGACTACAAAAGAAAAGTAACAGGAAAGAAAGAGGTACAGAAGCAAAGTAATTTGCTCCAAATCAAACTAACCTATGAAAACCTCATACCGAACTGCTCGGTTAACCACTATGATCTAAAATTAGCTGATTTCTTCGGTGTGGTGCGGTTTAATTCCTGATTGAAATTCACTTTCTTTAAGCGTTTTTTGAAGGGGACTCTCAGGAAGTATTGTTCATTGGCTCTCGTACTGCCTTGATGTAACAAATAGATAGATTTTTACCGTGGACATTTTGTCTCTTATTTCCAAGACTGGCAGAGCTCGGAAGCCTCGAAAGACCATGAGGGATGGAGATCAACCGTTTTTCATTGGTAATACCTTAACGAAGAGCTCCTTGTCTCGATATACGGAGTTTAACAATTTATTAGAGCGCCTTCATCACCCCGCAATCTCATATATGATGATCCACTGGACCATCACATGAATTTTAGCGGTTGAAACCCCCTCATCAGTCAACATACGTGTACCTTTTGGTCGATATCATTACCGAGCCAGTACGCTTTTTGTGAGTGACGGCATGAATTTTCCAATTTGAGAAACTCCCGAAGCCACCAGCAAAAACCCTGCAAATTATTACACAATGGTTTATTATTCTCATGAACAGCTCGACCAAGTATTACTGCTCCCCCATCCCATTCGATTCAGCATCAAATACTAGTAAACCATACGAAACATGACCTGACTACAATGGAACGACGGAAACAAAACGTCTGATGATTTTGCCCCGTGGGGTCGGGGAAAGTGGAACGGGGGCGCTTCGAAAGGGGAGTTGAGGGGCATCGTTGGGAGGCGAGCGAGCGAGAGCGGGTGGTTTTTTAATGAGACGGGCGGGGAGGGAGGGAGTACAAACGACGAAAAGTTGACTTCCGCTGTAGTTCCCGCGTTGTACTGCGTTTCGTTAATGTTTTTAACCGTTTTTTGCCCATAACAATCATGGGCTTCGTACGATCGGATTGCCGAGATGGTGGGCACAGCTAGACACCAAATGGGATTTTTGTGCGAAAGAACGAATTTTTCAGACCACGTTAAAGGCACAAAACGGCCCAGACGGCGGACAGCGGACGGGGGACAGACATTGCAAATTTGGAATCTCCATGTCTTGAAGCGTAAAGTATCAAATTTTGAGGGGGGTTGTAAAAAAATGTTTGTGACCGAAAACATAGGTTTCAGAATGAATAATAAACCAAAAGGCAATTGCGATTTAGTTTTAGAAAGATTCAGACGTAAACCCGAGCCCTATAATGAGCTAATCTCAACAGATTTTCTGTATGGTATCCGCCCAATTGATAGGAAGCAACGCACAACATTCCTCAACATCACGTACATTCGATTATACCTCGTCTATACAGACGTTGTATAACTAGTTTTGTTCATTTACCACAAAATGTAGGCATAGGTCAGTTGGGAGCATCCGGGAGTATAATCAAAATGGTTGCCATTTTTGATAAAAGAATCGGAAGAATAAATTTCGTGTATGGGGAATCTCTTTTTACTTGTATGGATGACTATATAAATAGTTTCAGACAGCAAATCTTCGTTGACGACGGGATGTCCGTTTTTTCAAAGCCGATTTAGAATCTTTTCGGAAAAAACTGAAAAGGGCGTGTTTGACACGTTTTCAGGGATGAATTCGTAAATTAGGTGTATGGGTACCTTCATGGGTGAAAATAACGACTGATAAACCCCCATGCCTGTCAGAGGGTGAAATTAGAATCCCGATGATACCTATCCTTTCCTGTGCTTGAATGTGTGTGGCACAGACCAGTAGTTAGAGACAACATGTTATTTTCATCCAAATATTATTTTTTTAAAGAAATTATACAATACCTCTTTTGGTGTTCTCCTCTTACCTCACAGAAGGTGTTATTTTGTGAAAATCGTCGATGCAGTTTTCGAGAAACTCGCTAAAAACATTTACGATCCATTTTGATGGGAGGGTTCTGATTTTTTCGCCTCCGAAGAATCATTTACAACATTTAGTAAACGTTGACTAGTTTTCTTACAAATATGGCTGTTCACCCACGACACAAATACAAATCTATTACTGTAGAAAATTCTTATATGGGTTTTACAAAAATTTACGACGGTACTCTGGTTGAACTGAAGACTGTTGAACTGCGACAAATTAAGTGCCGAACAAGCTTTGTTCGTTGTGATTGAATAAGCTCATTAGCAACGAATGGATAAAAATGTTAAGCTCCTTAACGATTGAAGCGATTGTTGAAAGCTCGTCCTTTTTTGAAGATTAATCCTCGATGAGTCCCGGTGTCACAAGAGCGATTGCCAGTTCCGCGACTAAGTTCGTTAAACCCTGAACGTCCTGTTATGGTTGAAGTAATGCCGCTCATGATGGCGTCTAATTTTTAATATCAACCTCGCGATTTGACTACCAAATTGCGACACATGTTCTTAGACGACTCCGCGTGTCCGTGAAGCGCCGGCTTGTCTTTTCCTGAACGGCCAATGTTTTAGATTCCGCACTAATGACCGGATTAATTTGTTGATGCCGTTTAAGGTTCGGAAAATGAGATATGATTGTGGTTTTCACCAGTGAGCGCTGTTCAACGACAGGAATCAATTATTGCCATTCGATTCGTTCGATGATGAGCCCTCGACAGATCTCGCAATTTATTATCGCTTTGTCAACTAATATAATGTGTTTGATGGAAAATCAATCGCTGTTCTAGTACTGTAAGAAACAAATGAGCCAACGAGATCTTATGCATTCTTGTAAGCAGTTTATTGGAGTAGCGAAGTCATATTTTGTTGTTGCTTGTGCGAGAATAACTAAGCGAAACTGATAAAATTTGGGTTTACCAACATGCTCACCCTCCGCTCGTCTTTTTCCCACTATTGCAAACGTTAAGCAAAGTGGTTTGGGAATATCAATAAAAATATCTGGTGCGACGAACCACACACTTTCTTCAACTCCACGTACGTTCAGGTATTTGAACTTGGTAAAAAACAACTTCATGTTTTACGTAGGCGCTTCAGATTACGAAATTTATTGAGCTACTACAACTCACGCCACGACTATTGGTGAGCAAACAACGCACATTTGGTGAGACTATCAACGCGACTTTTACGAAGGAAGATTGTGTTAACTGTTTAGGAATTATCTTCTAAAAACCAAAAAATGATAATAAGTAAAACGGCGGTGGATTGAATTCCCGAATTTCAGAGGCTGCTCCTAAATATTTCATGAACGTTGTTAAGCTATCATGTAGGTAGTTTGTGGGTCCAGCACCCTGATTTTTCGGAAACTCCCAGCATAATCGATTTTTTTTCGGGTAATTTTTTTTTTTTTTTTTCTGACCCGAGGGCGTGTGGGACAAGTCCCTTTGTCACTGCGGCCGCATATGGGGCTATTGTGACGCTGGCCCTTTCTTAGTAGAAGGCGTCGTACATACCCGCCCCCCTTCGGAAGCCGAGTATATCCTTCACCGCAGAGTCCGTTACAGTTTGTGGTTCAGTGGTCCCCTGACCGAAGTATTCAAAGCGGTTTGCTGCCAAGGCAGGGCATTCACATAGGATATGGCTCTGCCGTCTCATCCTCCTCGCCACACAGTCTGCACTCCACTGCCTCTTGAGATGCCCATTTTGCTGAGGTGGTATCTGAGTGGGCAGTGCCCGGTGAGTAAGCTTATCAGTACTCTCAGATCTTGTCTAGAGAGTGTCAGCATCACCTTCGCCCTTTGACAGGAAGGCGTGACAAGCCTTTTCGCCTGTCGTAGTCGTGGCTGGCGATGCCAGTGGGCGCCATTTTCCTATATCTCCCATCGAGCAACCAGACGGTTCAGGTGACTTTTCGTCATACCTACGTGTGGTTCAGGCCCGATGGGTAGGGATTCTGTACCCCTTTTTGCAAGGCGGTCAGCCTTTTCATTGCCCTCATGCCCCCTGTGAGCCAGCACCCAAATGAGGGAGAGCCTGTTACGGGCCTGCGCCGAGCTGCTTGAGCGCATGGAGGCATTCCCATGCCAGCTTAGACCTAAAAGTATAGGCTGCAATGGCCTTTAAGGCGCTTGCCCTTGAGTCCTTTGTTCAGGATCTCTTCTGCGATCTCGTGGGTTTTGCCCATTGTTCGCGGCTGCTTATTCAGTCAGCATGCTGACCTTATTCACAGCTGGCCGCAGACATGCCCCTGGGGACAATGCCGTGGCCGTTCCACTATCCACAACCCGTGGTAGCATGGGAATGCTCCTGGGATGATAACCCAGAACCAGGTTCGGGTAATTTACTGCGCTCCACTCATCAGTTTACCGCCGATTTGAATTTTGAGGTACTGCCATGTCACTTGGAGCTATCCACGCAAAATCTTCAATCAAGAGCGTTCTCGCCTTTTTAAGAAAGAAAATAATAGGTGTTTCGATCACTACGGTAGCTGCAGTTAATTTTAGGCCGATTTTGCTCATTGCCTCATTTTGGCGTTTCATGTTGAGCTACAGTCCACATATTCGATTCGGTTCTGCCGTTTTCTCTAAATCGCACTCACAGACACACAGACCGCTTTCTCAACTGGCGTTTTTCGAACTCTGGAGTACTTTTTTCAGCCACGATACACAAGTTTCCGTAGGGCTAAGGAAAGTTAAAATTCGTTGCATGCGTTGGGTGCCTCTAAAGCGTTGGATCTGAGTCGTCAGAAAAGTCGCTGCGATTGTTTACAGAAGCTTAGCATTTTCGTTTTCAAGCTTGAGAGACTCTGCTCAACCACCTTCTTACAGATTTTGGTCTGTCTTCGGGCTGACTTATCTTGCTTTAAACAAAAATTCTGTTTCTTAGAAATTCGCAGATTTTGAATTACAATGATAAGAAAACTGTTCTATTCATCAAACTGAAAGCGAAACATTATAAACTCTTTACGGATGATACACCAAGCTGTATTATACGTCGGAACGATAGTGTAACCGATCCATTAACAACTGTTTGGAAGTTAGGCTGGTCCGGAATAGCGTGATGTATTCACCGTCAATCATTAGGCTCCACAATAGGTTCGACAACCTTCCCACATCAGCCAGTCAGTAATCGCCTCTCCAATCAGTAATTGTTACGTCTATTGACTCGAGTTGAACGCCTCTTTCTGAGAGGACCTTGGAAGGCGATTCATCGCCTCACGAATACTTTTATACCGGAAAATCAAGTTCGAACATCAATTCGGGTTCCACCAAACGCTGTAGAACATTCAAAAGATTTGTGTCTATTCGTGAGCTATTTGGTTTCCTGCGCCGTTATAATTATGTCACGATAAAACGATAGATATTGCGTAACGGGTTTGTTATGCTGAGAAATAACGGTTCGGAGACCATGGCTTCCGTTTAAATAGAGGGAATGACCGCTGAAACTTGACCTACCGGTATCTACTTTTTTTAAACTTGAGGTTGACGGGTTTTGAAGTGGAATGCTGAACGATTCTGGCTCCGTCTTCCCGAGTTATAATTAAGTTGATTCAAAATGTCGTGACTCTTGTTAGACAGTGGAGAATAAATGTTTCCAAGCTATCGGCCCGCGTTCGTCTGTTTATATATACGATTGGAAGAGGAACGTAGCATTCATCAAAATCAAAGCTAGATCGAATAATTTATTTCGTAGTTATTCATGGGGGTCAAGGCTAGCCAAAATCAAAATGTATGCGGTTTCAGAGCAATAATTACACCGTGTGGTACCACAACATTTTAATTAAGTTTTTGAAATTCAACACTTGAGCTCCAGTGATTTTTAATCGAGTAGATTGTCCGTGTTTGTTTGAGGAAGTTCTCAATGATCAAAAATTGTTCAAAATTTTATGAAGACGCCACACTTTTAGACAAAAGTAGTAACGTGGCACGCAACTTGATTGATATGACTCTCTCCGAGGGTTCAGGAACGGCCATATTAGTAAGAAAACAGCAATGATGGAATGTTCTGCCTTTGAATCCGTGTTAGCATACGCCTGAAGATAAAATAATGGCATTTCAATTGGTTGAAGGATTCTGATGCGGGTCACTGTAGTGCACTGACTGCCATAGCCTGGGTGCCCCAGGGTTCGTCGTCTATTGGACAAAGATGAAGCTTCATATTTCGAGGAAACTGAACAACATTTCCAGTCCCCTCCTAACAAATGGTGTCAGAAGTGGGACGAGGAGTATGGAAATGTTAGAGAGCCGCTGACTCAGGCGAAAATTACACGTATCCCGAGCTCTGATCCTATACTCTGAGAACTTTGCCTTTGGTCACTAGACTAAAATCACTGGGCGCCGATGATGGTGTCAGGTTGTACGTATCCCTCCTCACACGTTCGCCGCTGCTTCGGGAGCAGACGACTTCAATGAACTGTTTTTTGAGAGTTTGAGCGAATTAATGGAAAATCGACATCAAAGCGGAGTCAAACAGGAGGCACGACGAAGGAGGGCGCCTACTTTTCTTTCCAAACATAGTAATAACATAGTAATCTTTGCTGGAACTTCACACGTCAGACGTTGTGCTGGCGTTTCTTGCCTGCCGTCATCATGATTGTTTTCTCTCTTATCACTGGAGCCTTTTCTTTTTTTTTTTTGATCCGAGGGCGTGTGGGACAAGTCCCTTTGTCACTGCGGCCGCATATGGGGCTATTGTGACGCTGGCTCTTTCTTAGTAGAAGGCGTCGTACATACCCGCCCCCCTTAGGAAGCCGAGTATGTCCTTCACCGCAGAGTCCGCTACAGTTTGGGGTTCAGTGGTCCCCTGACTAATGTATTCTAAGCGTTTTGCTGCCAAGGCAGGGCATTCACATAGGATATGCTCTGCTGCCTCGTCCTCCTCACCGCAGAGTCTGCATTCCACCGCCTCTGAGATGCCCATCTTGTTGAGGTGATATCTGAGTGGGCAGTGTCCGGTGAGGAAGCTTATCAGTACTCTCAGATCTTGTCTAGAGAGTGTCAGCATCACCTTCACCCTTTGATAGGAAGGCGTGACAAGCCTTTTCGCCTGTCTTAGTCGTGGCTGGCGATGCCAATGGGCGCCATTTTCCAGTATCTCCCATCGAGCAACCAGATGGTTCAGGCGACTTTTCGTCCGACCCACGTGTGGTTCAGGCCCGATGGGTAGGGATTCTGTACCCCTTCTTGCGAGGCGGTCAGCCTTTTCATTGCCCTCATGTCGCCTGTGAGCCGGCACCCAAATGAGGGAGAGCCTGTTACGGGCGCCGAGCTGCTTGAGCGCATGGAGGCATTCCCATGCCAGCTTAGACCTAAAACTATAGGCTGCGATGGCCTTTAAGGCAGGCCGCCTTAGCCAGGCCGGCTGTCTGAGAAAATGTAGATCCGCTTGCCCTTGAGCCCTCTGTTCAGGATCTCTTCTGCGATCTCTTGGCTTTTGCCCATTGTTCGCGGCTGCTTATTCAGTCAGCATGCTGACCTTATTCACAGCTGGCCGCAGACATGCCCCTGGGGACAATGCCAAGGCCGTTCCACTATCCACAACTCGTGGTCGCGCCTGGTAGCATGGGCATGCTCCTGGGAAGATAACCCAGAACCAGGTGAGCCTTTTCTTATATCAGCTACTCATTTTTCTTGACAACCGTCAATCAGCGGATTGGTTTGATTCGAACTGTTGTGCTGATATAAGTGTGGCCTTATTGAAATTGACGGTTATTTTTGGGATACCGAAACCTGGCAAAGCACCAGATGATTTAGGAAGACGTTATCGAGTAATAGTGTTCGAGGTTGGATAGTTAGTGTGTTTTGGTCTTCTCACCCTCCTCACCAGTCGGGCCCCCCTCCTTTTTACTTTCCTTGGCTCTACGAAGTAGAAAGGAAAGTTATGTAATTGGCTGAAAAAAAAATTTTGAGTTTTCTTCAGATGTTTACGTTTCAGACCCTCCTGAGTTCGAAAAACACTATTTGGGAAAATGGTCTGTGTGTCTGTGAACGGTTTTTAGAGAAAACCACCGTACCAAATCAGCTCAAACTTCATATCTCGCCCGTACGTTACCATGGGACGCCAAAATAAGGGTTTGAACAAAATCCACCGAAATTTAACTATAGTTATCATAGTGATCAAAACACCAAATTTTTTTTCTCAAAAACGGCTCCAACGATTTTGATTACATTTTTCATATAGATAGCTCTAAATAAGGCAATTATACCATAAAATTCCCATTTGTGGAAAAATCACGAGAGCAGCACAATAAATTATCAAAATTTTCGACGAAAAGCGTTTTTACCGCGGTTTTTTCCTTATCAACTCCGCTGGAATGTTAGTAGAAAGTTAAAGAAAATTGGTATTGTAGTCCAATCCAATACCTAAAGTGTGAGTGTTTAAAAACGCTCATGAGATACATGAGGCTCACTCCGAAAATTCCTGAATTTCAACTACTGTCATTTCGCTTACTACCAGCTCTATTAGTTATTACCCAATTACTCTGCAAAAGTGATTATTGTCCGTCTTCAAAAAATTCCTGTTTACAGCCTCATTGATTTTCTGTGTACCAATTGCTCAATAATGGTCCTACGATTAGTATGAGCAGCACAATTAATTCCGGAACTGTACGCGCTACCGCTTCCTGCTGCTGTGAAATGTTGTTTGACCAAGTTCAAAGGAACTGAGTGATAAATGAATTGAGTAAGTAAAATTAGCCATGTACAAAGTGAATTGCTGTAGAGCTAAGGAAAGTTGTGTGTTGCAACGCACCAGATATTTTCATTCAAGTTTCAACGGCTTTCCTGATAATCTTGTCTCGAGAGAAACATTGACGCCGATCATTGCCATTCAGTGTTCTGAATCCAGTCTCGTCCCGTCCTCAAGCGGCAAATACTGAAGAGGAATACTTCAGCATTGTAGCTCCCTGTCAACGAGCCGACGCCTCATGGAAAAGGTAGGTCGCCTCTTTCCTTCCCTGAAACTTCCTCGAACACACCCGACGATTTGATACAGTCCTTTTCGAACAAATAGATTTTGTTTTTTATATAAAACGAAAACGGTTGTTACGTTGGCAACCGTATTCTAGGGAAAATAATTAGAGCTGATTGTGATATAAAGGGGTGGTTTTGGTGTCCAGGGGGGGGGGGCTATAATTACTTAACTTCGTCTTTTTTAAGCAACTTGAACTCAACGAAGCAATAAAACCAAGAAAATTATGAGAAAAGTACACGATTCTATAATGAATTTATTTGGGATGGGGGGAAAGTGTGGTTTACCGTCCATTTGGAACGAAGCCTCCGTGCATAGCAACAGGTAGGCTTTAAAAATGGAAATGTTCGAACATACTAAACGTTGCAGTTCTACGTAGTTCAGTCTTTCTCTTCGAAACCGCTTGTATTCTTCCGGAAAGAAAATTCATTAGCAGCGGTCAATAGCGTTCAACAGGTTAGCGCATCCTGCGCTCCGGGACGCTGGTTTCTGGAATGTTGATCCGTACAGATAGGTTCGAGGCGACGCATTGCGTACGCTCTGACAGAATTCGTTTCCCGGCTTTAACTAGTTACGTTTTTAAGAAATATGCGTGGTTTAATGGTTTGAAAAATGTTCAGTAGGTGATTTGAGAAGATGTTCGGGAAGCTCAGAGGATGTTTATAGTAGCCGATAAAAATCTAATGATAAATAAAAGTTTTGTGGGCGTAATTAGAGGGAGCATTAATAATAAAAGGGGATGCATAAGCAGAAAGCCCCTATCCCGATTCAAACCAAATTGCACCTCTCTCTCCTCCACGAGAGAAGCTCAGTGCAGAAGTAAATACATGATAGCTTTCACTGGTCGCCCTCAACAACACCGCCCTTGCCTCCCAGTATGGACCACATCTTCTACTTTTTACCTCGCACATATTTCAACATGAAGAGTGTGGGGGGGGAGGTTCTCTTTGAATCAATACATTTTTTTAAAACTTGAACGTCTAAATCTGAAACTTAAACTGACTAAGAAGAATAACTTAAATACACTTCAACCAAGTTTACAGACTACATTCCACAGTTTACGGAGTATTTATTTCTTACCAAAATCAGGTTCGTTTTACTTCATCAACCTGCAAATTATCTTTTTAATACCCTGGTCGTAAACGTTCCGCTGAGCTTCCAAACGCTTCTTTTCTGCGGTTTCCTTCACTTACTCATCACCGTTGAAATATTTCCCGTTCTATAACGCTTTCAGTAGGGTAAAAAGGCGATAATTTGAGGATGCGCTCGTTGTTGGTTCATCCACATGCTGAACTGAGAGACCTCCCCTTTTTACTTTCCGCTATCCAAAGGGTAAGTGTGTCATTTCGTCCTAATTTAGTCGCAAACATGCTAATGTGACGTCACTTCTGAGTAAATGTAAAATAATAAAATCAAAGTAAAACTGTAGGTTACACACTTAGCTCAGTACAGTATTGACATTGAAGCTGTTCTACATTCCTGCGATATTTAAAATATGGCGGGGACGGACTAGGCGTTGATGCAATGGTCTGGCGAAGCCTTCTTGGACCAGATGATTAGGGGGGAGGGGTGGTTGTGCGCAGTGAATGTGGATATGATGCGATGTAAAAGGGCCGTAGGGGTTTCCAGTGAGAGTTTTAGTGTGAGTCATTATGGGTGGTCAAGTTGCGAACAAATGGAGGCGTGTGGATAATATGCTTATGCAGGGTTGCGTTTTGATGTTGTTCAATACGGAAGAATTGCGACGGCGAGCGGGTGCCCAAAACAGCGATGCCTTATGTCCATTTTGGTCGGATAAGGGATGTGTACATAAGTACTTTATTGTGCAGGGAAGTAGTGGGATTTTGTAGAACATTTGACATGGTGTCACCTAGAAACGTGAGAGGTGGTTCTGTATAACGCCGTTTATAGGTGAAGGTCATGGCATATGATTTCAGAGGGTTAATTTTTATTTTCCGTTTTGAACACCACTGCCCAAGGATTTCATTTTTAGATTGTAGAAGTCTCGCCACGGGAGTAGCATCTGGCCCAGAAACTGCATAAACTATGTCATCTGAATACATAAAAAAAAATCGGGTGTTTGAAGCAGAGGCAGGTCGTGACAGTGGAATGAGTACAAATATGGACCCTGAACTGAACCCTGAGGAACTCCTGCGAGTATTTGCCCTGTTGGGGATCTTTCATTTTGAACGTTAACTTCAAACGTTCTCCCCTCAAGATAACTCTGCAAAAGAGAGTACAAGTTGTTAGGAAGGTATGGTCTGATTTTGAAAAGGAAGCCGGCATGCCAAAGCCGATCAAAAGCTTGCTCCCCATCAAAAAAACCTATACAGCACACACGAGGTTTTTAATGTAGTTCGTGATGCGTTGTAACAGAAGTGCTGCCCACTGAAAGCGAAGTGCGGAACCGAAACTGCTGGTCAGGAATTAGATGGCTTGTGTAGGTCATACAATTAGGGAGGAGAAGGCGTTCAAAAATTTTAGCCAGGATGGAAAAAAGGCTGATTGGCCTGTTAGATGTTAGCTTCTATTCAGGTTTTTCTGGTTTCGGAAACACAATAACTGCGGCAAGCTTCCATATTTGCGGGAAATACCCACACACACACACACTAACATAGTAAGGAGGCAGCTGTGGGCCATACTACTCCGCCAGAGCTGCAGGACCAATGGAATTTCGCTGTGGCACACATTGGGCCCATGTCCTAACTCCCCAACGAGCCCTGCTTAATGTCCCAGCCCCCGCCGGTACTGATTGCCTCACCACTCTGGGTTTGGTGAAGGGGGGGTGCCTGGTCAGGGATCGAACCAGAGTCCGCTAGTTCTATCCCCGCCTGGCTCGGAAGGCCTCACGCCCCAACCCGCTTGGCCACCGCGCCCCCAATACGAGCTGGAGATGTGTTTATATGCGTGTAAGGTGGGACAGAAGTTTACGTGGGCCGTTTACAGAGGCTGAACCAGAAGGTCAACATCGGGTGCTTTGCGAGACGAAGATTTGCTTATTATATTGTGTATTAGGCTTGGAGAGAAGAAGATAGCCGGTCAGGGAAAAGCAGTAGCATCTTGTTGCTCCAGGGAAGAAGAATCCATGTTATGAGGGGTGAATCTGGTTTCAAGCGTTCGTCTTGTCAATAAGGAGCGATATCCAGTTCAAGCCTTGCTTCAGTTGACGGATACGTTAATAAGGTGTTTTAAGGATCTTGGCGGCCCTGTACAAGGACCCGTTGATGGTGCTCAAAGACAGTATTTTCTCTCTGAGTTGCTCATCTCTCAAAGCCTTGATTAGATTGCGGAGGGCGTTTCCGAGTTTATTGAAAAGCAATTTATCGCTCGGATTGTGCAAACCTAGCCACCTTCGCCTTGCCATCTTCCTTGATTTTCAGATGTCAAAAACGTGTGGGGGAAAGTGAAGATTAGTTTTAAGGGGATATTGTCGTTGAGGTGCAGCTCGAATGGCAGCAGAAGTTCGCATGTCGGCGATTTTGTCGATCAAAATTGTTGATAAAAGTTTCAAGGTGTCTTATTTTGGTCGTCAGACATCGCACGCGCAGAAATTGGGAAACGATTTTCTGTTCCCTCCTGAAGAGGCCGTAATTTTATGTCTTGGGTATATCTCGTAGCTTCTGAACGGTGATGCAGATGCAAATCCAGAAGTGACACCCTGACTAGCAATCACAATTCTGCTAATTCTGCTGCGAGTGAGTATTGCCCCTGATGACTCAGAGGCAGTACGCGCTCTGCGGGATGCTCGACGGTGTATGGCTATGCTACTCAAAACACAGCATGGCGGTGGCGACGTTACATAAGAAGACGTCACTACCCGTTGCTGTCATTTCAACTTGCGAACGTTGCCCCACCAGTTGTAACTTATTTGGCATCTTTATAGCAATTTCCTGCACAACCACACTCATATGTGATTGACAAGGGCAATTTCAACCCTTCCGAAAAGTCAACTAAAATGGGAGATGAAAATATAAAATTAAGATTTCTCATTTCAACGATGGGATGGTTCTCTTCTAAAATTATTCTAGAAATGCTTTCGAGAGACTATTTAATACGGCCAGAGCTTTGTTCTCCTCTTTACTTATTTACAGTATTGTTTTCTTTTAGTCGAAAGTGAGTTTTGAAGGGCTCGTCGAATTGAAGTTGAAACGACGTAATTGAGAGAAAGTGGAACGGAAGGAAAAAGAGGGAAGGTTGGTTTTAAAGGAGAAAACCGTCGAAGGGTAAAGCGGGGTGCCTGTTTAATAGCATGCAGCAGGAGTAATGTTTTCTGTGGGAGAGGGGGTTTCGAAAAAGAAGGAATAACGGGAGGGAGAGTGAAACTTAATTTTGAAACAATAAAGCCGGTCGGGCAAAGTGTATTTCGCCCTTCTTATGGAGCGAGCAGACACCTGACAAGATGACGCTTGCGCCCCGCAACGTAATTCGGTAAAACGCGAAGCAGATTAAAGAAACTTTTGTAGTCCAGAAATCTGCTCTCCGTTGCTTCATAATGACATATTGCGAAGGACAGTTGGTCGGTAGTTGGGAGCTTCTCATTGTTCCCGTCCAATCCCTTGACAATTCGGTTTATTCCTTAAACCCGAGTGACTTTCATTAATTTTCAGTAACCAAATGATGAACTATCGACAGCCACGACGAAATTGAATACAATCATGATGCTTCCAATAATGCTAAAGCCCTCCCACAATACTTATGGGATTTGTTAGACATTATTTCCCGACTGGACTGGCCTCAAGGTAATGCATACATGCGGGCACTTCTGGCCTTCTGCGTCATTTCGATTACGCTTGTGCTACCCCACTGATTCCCACTGCAACGTGCACATTCCCCCACAATTCTACCAATTTGTTTATCACGCTCCTGCGTTCACTCATTCACTTGAACGCGATTGAGAGAAAACAGCTGAACTTAATCAGCTCAAAACACCAAAATAAGAATATGAGAAAATTCTCCCATTACTAATGATAGTTATCATAGTGATCAAAACACCAAATTAATTTTTTTAATCAAAAACGGCTTCAACGACTTTGATTAAATTCTTCATATGGACATCTCCTAATGAGACGACAACACAAAACTCCTCTGTGGAATAATGACCAGAGCAGCACAATAAATTACCAAACATTTCGACAAAAATTGATTTCAGCGCAGTTTTTTGGGTTTTCAGCGGGGTTTTTTCTTCTTCACGTTTTGAGGCCTACTGAGTCTAAAAAACCTAATTACGGCGCGTGGTCCGAGTGTGTGTGTGTCTGAAGTTCGATTTGCGGGAGAACGGCTGATCCGATTGAGCTGGTTCTTTTCATGTTTTGTTCGTTATTTTTTGTAGACACCAAAATAAGGTTATGGGCGATTTCCGCCAAGGGGAGAAAAAAAAAAGAACCGATGCACCAGAATGGAAAATAGGTGCTCCCCCAGGAACCACTGAAAACGACAACGCAGGATGTAAGACCCCAAAGGCTAACCATGACATGTCAAACTATGGGACATCATGGTTTTCTAGAATTTGTAAGAAAGAAAAAGATGATTCAATGTTCGATGTGTTACGAATGGTTCCACGTAATTTGCGTAGAAGTAAATCCTTCGCATAAATGTTTATGCATCTTTTGCAATCAAGACTGATTTTGAATAAATACGTTTCATTTATAGGTTAACCCACTTAAATATGTTTGTTGTTATAAAGTGTTTTATAACATTTTGTATTGTTTTTAGTCTTTAAGGTAATAAAGCTCATAACTAATATATGTATGCAGCATTCATTCGTCTCATTTGGTGATTTACCATTTCAACAGCACAATTTATTCATTATTTTGACAATTTTTATCTTTGTTAATTTTAAGAATTTGCAAACTATTATCGTTTATGTTGTTACGCAATTGAGTCAATTTTCGAAGCAAAACGGGTTTTTAAATAAAATCTATAGTTTTTTTAAATATAATAAAAACTTTTAAGGGGTCTAAGCGTTTCTTAAGTTCATGACCCTACACCCAATACTCCCATTCGCTGTGCGTATGCTCTCTTGATACCTGGCTCAAGTTTTTTTGGAATTTTTTAACGTGTTTCAATCTGTGTCGTAATAGTTTGGTGAAACCTGAAACGCTTACGCACAATCGCGATCTCTTTGTGCATTCGTACTCAAAACACATTGCGATCAGTACTGCTTCTGAAGTGCCACTCAAAACGGTTGAAATTATTCTCTCGAGACTGAACTAGAAACTTCGTAGACAATTATTTGTACGGCCGTGTTATGAATATGAGGAAGCTATGTGCCACACTCACGTGTTAGAGGATTCCGAATCGGAGTTGAGATAATTAAAATAAAGAGAGATCAATAAATCACGATGCGGCTCTCACTGTTGTGCGTGCTTGAGCGGCTCTCTCGAACAACACGATTTCCCTCGGAGAACTTCTGTGTTGTCTACTGCCCTCCCGCTCTTTTGCTCCATGATTCCCAAAAGTGTCATAGCATTTTCCCGTCGTATCTCGTGCACATGAGAGATGTGCCCCACCCCTTAGCTCGGGGGGAACGTCTCAGTCTCAAAGTAGCTTTCGTCTGGCCATCACCGTCTACGTCTAAACTGCTCCTCTGTGAGCCCTCACGCATTTTATCACCACCCCGCAACTATTTCGTCGTTCGAGGCCGTCCGTATAGAAGTTTTGTTCGTGCTGACCCAGTTTTTAGAGACAGTTCCCGAACATGAAAGAGCGGATCACGAATGGAAGGAAATGTCGCGTATAAATCTCAAATTAGCTTTCGAACGCTAGGAAGGCCTACACAAATACTCACTTTTCGTCTGTGAGCCCTCCCGCATTGACTGTTTGTTTATTAGTTCTTCGTCCAATCTCCATTCAAGAAACCGGGTTGCGCGAGTATACTCCAAAAAACTCTGCAAATTATTACACAATGGTTTATTATTCTCATGAACAGCTTGACCTAGCATTAATGCTCCGAGACCCCCGTTTGATTCAGCATCGAAAAATATCAAAATGAAACCCAAAAAAAGGTCGAAAAGAACTGGATCCTAATATTAAAATAAACAAAAAAAAACGAAAGTATCTAGAAACAACTGAATTTTAATATGAAAACATGCACGCTAAATACTAATATCAAAATTTAACCAAAAATCTATGAAAAAACCAAAATGAGAATGAAACGAAAGAATCTAAAACAATTGAATCGTATTAAAACCAAAACGGGGAAATAGGAACGGGGGCGCTCGAAGCGAAAGGCGAAAGGGGAGTTGAGGCAAAAGGGGTGTTTAGCCGCCCGCCCACGAGGCGAGGACGCCCCGCCGCCGGTAGTTTTTTATTCAGACGGGAGGGAGGGAGGGACGCTGTAGCTCCCGCGTTGTACTGCGTTTCGATAATTTTTTTAACCGTTTTTTGCCCATTACAACCACGGGCTTCATCCGATCGGATTGCCGAGATGGCGGGCACAACTAGATACCAAATCGGATTTTTGGGCGAAAGAACGAATTTTTTAGACCACGTTAAAGGCACAAAACGGCCCGGACGGCGGACGGGGACGGGGGACGAGGGATGGCAAACGGCGGACGGACATTGCAAATTTGGAATCTCCAAGTCTTGAAACGTAAAGTATCAAATTTTGAGGGGGGGTTGTAAAAAAATTTTCGTGACCGAAAACATGGGGTTATTATTCAGAATGAATAATAAACCAAAAACATATATATCCGATTAACGAACGTGGCGGGATGGGAAATACGCATGTAGCTGTAACGAGCTGCTACAGTAAAAACAGCAAAACAAGTGCGATTGTTCCTACAGAAAACGATTAGTTGTTCTCTCAAACGATTACTTTTTTTAAGCGGTTCGCTAAGAAACTCATTTTTCGATCGTTTTTACTGGTAATTACTCCGGGCCGAACGTATTGATGGCATCGTGGGACACTCTCTGGGAGTTCTGAGTTTTTTCAAAAGGATTTCCTTGTACAAGGATGTGATTCTTGCTCTGCATGACTACGCGTCGTAGGTTTGGTTGCACTGATGTGGACCATGATTCCCTGCGAAGAACTGCTTCCCATTCACTGCACCGTTGTACGTTTGACTTCACTTTGTTGCACGATGTTCCGCGGACCGACTGCCATTTTAGTCGCCTTCCACGAACTGCAAATCTCCTTCTGAACTTGAATCCTCTTAGAGTTTTTTAATAAGCCCTTCGCTAACTTGAAAGCTTTAATTACAAACCCTCCCACGCGATCTTGTAAGTGAAAGCGCTTTCGGTCCTACTTGTCGTACTTACGTTTTCTCGTTTAATTAGTGGTGTTAATTTGTTTGGAGTTCATAAATTCTATACCTCCAATTAAGTACTCTCTTAACAGCTTCTTCATTGTTTTAAATGTTGGCGGAGCTTCCCCATAATTGACAAATTAATAGACAAATCAGAGTCTCAACTCACTCAATGTTTCAAAGAGCTCAGAACACGATTTGTGCTTAGAGGACGAGGCACTTTAGTATCCAACAAAATCAAGACTCTGATTGGAGTTGTTATTATTCAACTATAACTCCAAACACTAGATTGGTATCATTTGATATAAAAAACTCATATCCCTCCACACCAATAAAAGAAACCATTGACATACTACAAACCAAACTAAGACAAATAGACACGACAACCACTAGAAACGTTACCAACCTCACCAAACTGACACTCGGACAAAACTACTTTCAATTCAACAATAACATATACAAGCCAAAAGATGGATTAGGTATGGGAAACCCTACTTCGTCCATATTAACTGAAATATTTCTACAACATTACGAAGAAACTCACATCCAGACCTTAATGACAAAACACGATATCAAACACTAGGCCAGATATGTAGATGATATCTGCATATTGGGCCGTGATAACACTGACGATATACTAAAGGACTTAAACAATATCCACCATAAGATCCAATGTGACATGGACAAAGAACAAAATAAAACCCTTAATTACTTGGACCTGAAAATCACACGGTTGGACAACGAATTACAATACGACATTTTCAGAAAACCCACTGCTACCGACACGACCATACACTTTACATAAAACCACCCACAACAACATAAACTAAGTGCATTTAGACACATGATACGGAGACTAAAAACTATCCCACTACTCGCACAAAATTACAAAAAAGAACTTGATACTATAAATACTATCGCAGAAAATAACGGTTACTCCAAAAAAAAAAAACAATAAACAAATTATTAAGACAATATGACTCCAAAACACACGACTCATAAACACAAAATACACAGACTTTAACAAGACGCTGCACATTCACGTACACAGGACCAAAAATATACGGAATAACTAATATCCTCCGAAAAGAAGGTATACATTTCGCATTACGTACAGACAACACACTTAGAACCAAACTAACTGCTAAGACTGAAAAGACAGACCCACTCGACCAAAGTGGGGTGTATAAAATAACTTGCACTTGTAAAAACGCATACATAGGACAGACAGGACGAAAAATACGGACCAGATATTCAGAACACATTAAATCTCTTAGTAGGAACAAAGACGATTCAAAATTTGCCAACCATCTCAAAACAACTGGACATGAACCTACCAAAATACAGGACTGTACCACCTTACTACACAAACAATACAAAGGACGAAAACTGAACGTATTAGAAAACATGGAAATTTATTAACAAAAAAACTTCAATGGACAGATCATAAATGAACAAATCAACACAAAATGCGACATCACATTCACACTACACAAACGAAAACAACCAACCGACAGATTTACAGACCACCCTACACAAAAAAGACGTTAATTCCACAATTGGCAGATCATTCAAGACGTTCCATTCACCTTTAGAGGTTTTTCCCCCTGAGGTACATGACCTCCTCTCCCCGACCCTTCCCCGACGCTCCATCACCCCTTTCACCTTTCTCTTTGTATATAAAGACCACGACCAACTGACTGACTCCAGTACTGACTTAACGGCCAGACGATGATGTCTTTACATCGAAAGCGCTTGCCCACAGTAACTCACAAGCCAGAGGAGACGGACTCACCTAACAGGTACGTTAACTTTAGTAATTAAGACCCACTTGAATTTAATCGGCAATACTCGAAATGAATGAAATGAAACGGACTCCTTTTAAAATGAAATAAATAACCTATGCTCGGATTGTATTAAATGACAATAAAGGGACGATGGGGAAAATGAAACACAAAGCTTACCTTACTTCACACAATCAAAAGGAGAATTTAAACACTGACTTATTACAGGAATATTATTCGCTGACAAGCCGATAGCCGTTCTGATCTCGAACTGCCTCCTTGACGCTAACATAAACAGCGGCGGCCTGCACGGGTGGTGGTCAGTGTTGCCACCTCGCGCAGTCCGCCGTGAAAACCATTACAGATTGTAGCCGAAAACTGAACGGAGAGCGATAAATCAGAGTACAGCGGGTAGAGGTAATCGGGCGGTTCTTGAACAATAATACAACATTTACGTTTTGGAAGGACTTCGATAGTAAACTCGACAACTAGATGTGCGAATCGGTCTCGATGTATTAGTGTTGGACTAAGCTCATAATCCACTTCTCGGTCAAGTTCAGTCATCAAAAGCTATCGATTTTCTTGACGTACAGTCGTGGCACTCAACCACAAGGTTGAATGTTGTAAGAAATGATTCAACGCGCATTTGAGCGTTCCTCAGTTCCTCATGACGAAAAATCGTGTCGTTATCAAAGTTTTCTAACGTTGATAATTGAAAAATGCGTGAGTTTTGAACTCTCAAACACTATACCTAATTCAGAAGCGGCCGCAAAGTAGCAAACTTTCATTTGCTTGTTACTTTTACCCGATACATCAGTCATGCTCCCATTTATTGTTTGAAAGCTGGGTTTAATCTTGATTTGATTTGCCGGTGTTTGTCAGTGGAGAGCGAGCGGTTCACTCATTACATATTTCAGTGTACTAACTAATTAACTCATTGATTAATCTGCCGCTTAACTGGAGCATTTCTGGATTAATTATTTTTAGTAATTGATTACTTAGGAATTTATTGTACACATTCCACAGCTTTCAATATTTCATTCAGAATTTATTCGCCACTATTAATAACCAATTTTACTGAGCGAAGCTCTGAATCAATCCATCAGTTTGATGGATTCCACTGAGATGCAATCGGTGTGTTTAGTAAAGACATATCTCCTGCCTTCTACCTTTTTCTGTATTGCTCTTGCCTCAAAGACGAATTTTAAACCGAAGTTAAACATTGAATAATAAAAATGGAACTAAGTGGGAAGACTGTGGATGTTGTTAATAATCTACGGAGCAATAGTTATTTAATTGCACGCTTTTAAGATAGCGCGTTCCTAAGAAACGAGTTAGCGATCAAGTATTCATTTTCGTTTGTCTTATTCTCTTATATTTCCATTCTCCCTGGGAATATGCCACCCATCTCGTGTCACATTAATACAGTCAATAAACAGGGTGTATAATCAAATGTTAAATTATTATAAAACATTTGTGATAATAAATCATGGTGCCGGAAGCGTCGGACAAATTTTAGAAGGTGCAGTTATTTTTCTGTGTAATAGCCCGCGACTTGAATACGAACTGTGCTCGAAAGAATGTTATCTTGACCACGCGTGAGGCGGGACCACCAGTGTTGTTTAATTTTGACGCTAATAACGTAACAAACGAGTGGGATTATTGGCTGCAGCATTCAGAGCAAAATCAGATCGCTGTTCTGTTTTTTCAGATGAGCTAAAAATTGTTGCGTTGATGCCAAAATACGTGGCTCTAAAAAAATTGAGATTTTCGATTCTCTTAAAACTGATGCGCGCATACTAGCAGAAGCTACCTCACCGAAGAGTACGAGCGAGACGCCTTCACCACTACCGGCTGCCATGCTTCAACGAAGTTGCAGAATCTCTTTCCATATATTTCTCCCCGAAGAGGAACCTTTTACACTTCAAGTGTTATCGGCTCGTGTTGAAAACTAGCCAACCACTGACGGAGTATATCGCAGTGTTAGAAACTGCTCCCGCGACCTGTGAATTTGAGGAGAGAAATAAAATGATTCGAGACCGGCTAATCTCCCGGATCAACGAGGAAGACCTCATGAATAGACTACTGGACAAAGGAGGTGAACTCTCCCTGAATGAAACCGTAGAAGTCTGTAAATTACACAACTCACGAAAACGTGAATTAGTGACATCGCTGGAGGATCATCAGAACGAAAGAATATCGATGCTATAAAAGGTACAAGCACGTAATTTGGAACGAAGAATAATAAACTGAATACTGAATGGTCAGCAAATAAACACTATGTCGTTAGATTCGCAGTAGTATTCATCAAGAGGAAAATTTCCCAACACACGGAAAGCAATGCTCTTACTGTGGGAAGTTGAATCATTTTAAGATGGGTTATTTTTCCCGAAAAAGAAGAATTTAGGAGTAAAAAAACCGTCAAGTTTTTCTGGACATTACGGTAAGTGACTGCAAAGGCTCATATTTCCTTGTTTATATCGAGGTTAATCAGTTAAACAAAGTGCTCGACGATGAAATGGACAACAATATATCAATTAATAAGAGGGAGATACTAGAAAATTAAACCATAGCTGACCCAATTTTAAGCCAAGTCATATAGTTTTTGAATGGTACATGGCCACGCAAACCCTCTGCCGAAGTCAACCAGTACTACCGGATTAGGCGAGAAACATTGTACAAAATATCTGGTGCGTTGCAACACACAACTTTCTTTAGCTCTACAATAATTCACTTTGCACATTGCTAATTCTATTTAATCAATTCATCAATTCGTTCAGTTCCTTTGAACTTGGTCAAACAACGCTTTACGGCAGCAGGAAGCGGTAGCGCTTACAGTTACAGATTTTATTGTGCTGCTCGCACTCATTGCAGGACCATTATTGAGCAATTGGTACACAGATAATTAATCAATCAGTAAATAAAATTTTTTTGGAGAAGGATAGTAATCACTTTTGCAGAGTTATTAGGTAAAAACATTTAGAACTGGTAGTAAGCGAAACGGCGGTAGTTGAAATTCAGGAGTTTCTGGAGTGAGCCCCATGTATCTCATGAGCGTTTTTAAACAATCACCCTTTTGGCATTGAATTGGAATTGTCACAGACACACCTACACACTCACAGACTGACACACACACACGCAGACCATTTTCCCAAATAGTGTTTTTCGGACTGAAGAGAACTCAGAACTCTTTTTTCAGCCGATTACATAACTTTCCTTTCTACTTCGTAGAGCAAGGAAAGTAAAAATTTGTTGTTTTGATCACTACGATAACTATAGTTACCTTTCGGTGGATTCTGCCCATACCCTTATTTTTGCGTCCCATGGTAACCTGTATGCTAGACATCATGTTTCAGCTGATTTGGTACGGTTGTTTTCTCTAAAAACCGCGCTAAAATCGATTTCGTCGAAAATTTTGATAATTTATTGTGCTGCTCTCGTCATTTTCCCACAAATGCTAAAGCGTTTGCTGAAGCTGGAAAACACCTCACCGAGAATCGCGAAGTTCATCAATGAAATGAAACCATGAAAACTAATAAACCTATGATTGTTTCTATAAACTTATGATTGTTTCATATATTCCTGAACTACTCTGATCAAAATTGGCCATGGGCATATTAGGATACCGAAGCAAATAATACCTGGTCACTGTGGATTACTTCTCCCAGTGATTCGAAATGCGTAAAGTCGAAACAAGCCACTGAAGAAATATAAACCCTGCAAATTATTACACAATGGTTTATCATTCTCATGAACAGCTTGACCTAGTATTAGTGCTTCCCCATCCCATTCGATTCAGCATCGAATACTAGTAAACCATACGAAACATGTCCTGGCTACAATGGAACTACGGAAACAAAACGTCTGATGATTTGCCCCGTCGTCGGGGAAATTGAAACGGGGGCGCTGGAAGCGAACCCGGGTGGAGTTGAGTGGCGGCGTCGTTGGGAGGGAAGCGAGCGGGAGGCGCGCTCGCTCGCCTCGAGAGCGGTTGCTTTTTTAATGAGACGGGCGGGGCGGGAAGGAGTTCAAACGACGAAACGCTGTAGTTCCCGCATTGTACTGTGTTTCGTTAATTTTTTTAACCGTTTTTTGCCCATAACAACCATGGGCTTCGTCCGATCGGATTGCCGAGATGGCGGGCAGAACTAGATACCAAATCGGATTTTTGGGTGAAAGAAAGAATTTTTTAGACCACGGTAAAGGCACAAAACGGCTCGGACGGCGGATGGACATTTCAAATTTGGTATCTCCATGTCTTGAAACGTAAAGTATCAAATTTTGAGGGGGGGTTGTGAGAAATTTTTCGTGACTGAAAACATAGGGTTATTATTCAGAATGAATAATAAACCAAAAGGCAAAATAATTTCCGACAACAACCCACTTGGAAGCAGCGAGTTACTTGAATTCTTAACAAAAAGTAATTTAAGCTACTCAAAACCCTTTTTTTGGCACGCTGAATTAACTGGGTCTTTAACCTACAGAATATCAGCACTTGCACTTAATGGTACTCACTGGCTCTACGGAAAATCATTGTTTCCCCAAACACCTTTCTATCTCAACCCTTTTGTTTGTACTTGTGGAAGTCCCCCTCCTCAATAATTTCCAATTGACACGAATTTCTCCCTTTCCTGGACTTTCCCTACTATCTTTTCCCACCCCTCAATTTTAGATTCCTCTTCTCAACTGACAGCTCATTTCATGTCACTCATCTAACAGATCTTGCGATACAGTCGTCTCCCAGTTCTCCCAATGATTCTCCTCTCAGCTCGTGCTACTGGTAACTCAACTCTCCCTCTCTCTCTCTCTCTCTCTTGACAAAATAGTTTTCTCGGAATTGGTTGCATACGTGGAAAAACAACAGATTTTGGATCCTTATCAGTACGGCTACCGAACAGGGTATAGTACAGACACTGCCTTGATAAGGGTATTGGATGATGTTCGGGCGGCCATGGATAAACGGCAAATTACTATACTAGCGCTGGTGGATTTTTCAGCTGCGTTTGACATGCTCAGGAGAGATGTCATGATCGCCATTTTTAAGGCGGTAGGGACTTCCGATCAGATGGTGTCATGGTTCTCGTCGTATTAAGCGATCGGATGGTACAATGACCACATGGAGAGACACATATCTGGGCACTCCGCAAGGGCTGATTCTGTCGGCCATACTGTTTATAATATATCTTGCTTCGCTCCCAAGCTTGTTTTCGGCTGCAACTAAATACATGTTTTATGCAGATGATTTGCAGATGTATCAATCGTGTAGGGTAGAGGATATTGGACCTGCGATTGACAGCCTTAACTCGGATCTCCAGGCTTTAACTGGTTGGTGTAACGAGCACGGAATGCGATTACATAAGTCTAAAACAAAGGTTATGTATCTTGGGAACCCTAAAATTCTGGCCCGATTCGACAGCCCGCAACCAGGTGTATGCCTCGAGGAAACCGCCCTGGAATCCGTAGAGGATGAGAGGAATTTGGGGGTTGTAGTTCAGAACATACTATCCTGGGATCTGCAGGTTACAAACTTGAGTAGGGGGGGGGGTGTTTTCGGGCGTGTACCTGTTGCGTAGGATTGCAATTGACTTCCCGACGCGAGCACGGCAGCAGCTTGTGCAATCGCTGATCTTCCCGATCTTAGATTATGCGACAGTCTTCATGTGTGATTTGAATGGTGAGCAGATCAGGGGACTCCAGAACGCGCAAACTTGGGGTTGGGAGAACTGGGAGACATAGGTGAATGGGTTTGGGAGGAACTGTCTGTGGTGGAGAGAAATGTAAATTGAGAGGAGGGGAAAATGGTATTTGGGGAAGTTCAGAAGAATGGGGCATCTGGCTTGAGGACATAATGTGTTCAGGGAAACGATGACTTTGCCGTTAGGGCCCCGTTAAAGCAAGTGCAGACATTTTGGAGACCGATTACATATGTTTTTCCCCCACACCATAGAGGAAAGTGCAATGAAATAATCACATCATGTGGAAGAACCGTAAAACATTGGCAACATTGCAGACTGTGATCAGAATAAACACTAGTTGACCGCTTGCTCTAATTGTAGAATCCCTTCCATGTTATTACATCGAAATCTCACATGACTCCTTCAGAAGGCTTGAGTTCATTTTGTGTGCAACATCTCCTGATTTTGCTCATACATTCGCTGCTTCAATGAAGATGAATTACGAAGCTGTGTACTACTCGCCATGTCAATTTCCGATTCTCCACTAATTACTACGTAGTTCAATGTCCATCGTTATTCTTCTGAATTTAACAATCTCAGAACCCTCCATGGATATTGATTTTTTCCTGAGCGGCTGTGGCTCTTTCCCAATATATTCGCCAGTGTTTTTCTTCGTTTCACCAAATAAGGCGCTTTCTCGGCCCGTAAATTCTCGAAAATCCTCTACGTCACTTGGAGTCGCTCGCGTGGCGGTGCTCCGGTATTCAAGTTTTCCAACAACCATCTCAGTTCGCTGATACCCTCCATGTTCTCGCACTTGTTGTTTGTTCAACTCATCAACTTTTCAGGTTATACTGGCTTTCCACTTTAATGAAATGGGACGTTCTTTGTTCCTTCCCAACTCGTTCTTGTGCCGGAATAGATATTTCTTGCTAAGACCCTCCGGGCATCGTGCTAAGTTACCACTGTTATAAAATATAACGAATCTGATGATAATTCAAAGCAAGTAGAATGAAGAGATTCAAAGTAAATAATTCGAACCGGTCGGCAGGATGAAGAAGCCATCCAACCAAAATCATTCCGAACCAATAGAGATAAGTAATGATAAAAATTATCTTTTCCACACAAAACCAACCACGGAGAGGATGGGTGGAGAAGAAAGAGGAATTGATTGATTGATTCATTGACCAGGGGAAATTAGAGCTACAGAGCCCTCTCCACCATTTCCCCTGGAACCCAAATACAAGCAACTCCTCGTAGAGTTAAACACTGACATATATATACAGGCTACCATACAATGTAACTGTGAAGTTGGTATGTTTTTCCTTAGCTCTACAACAATTCACTTTGTACATGGCTAATTCTATTTAATCAATTCATTTATCACTCAGTTCCTTTGAACTCGGTCAAACAACACGTCACCGCAGCAGGAAGCGGTAGCGCTTACAGTTCCAGATTTTGTGCTGCTCTTACTCATTTCAGGACCATTGTTGAGCAATTGGTACACAAATAATTAATCAAGCAGTAAGTACAAATTTTTTGAAGAGGATAGTAATTACTTTTGCAGAGTTATTAGGTAAAAACATTTAGAACTGGTAGTAAGCGAAACGACAGTAGTTGAAATTCAGAAATTTCTGGAGTGACCCCCATGTATCTCATGAGCGTTTTTAAACAATCACCCTTTTGGGATTGAATTGGACCAATTTTTTTTAACATTCTACGAAAATTCCAGCGAAGTTTATAAGGAAAAAACTGCGCAAAAAACGCTTTCCGTCGAAAATGTTTATAATTTATTGTGTTGCTCTCGTCATTTTCCCCCAAATGGGAATTTTATGGTATAGTTGTCTTATTGAGAGCTATCGATATAAAAAATTTAGTCAGAATCGTTGGAGCCGTTTTTGAGAAGAAAAAAAATTTGGTGTTTTGATCAATATGATAACTATAGTTAAATTTCCGTGGATTTTGTTCATACCATTATTTTGGCGTCCCATGGTAACCTGCGGGCGAGATATGAAGTTTGAGCTGATGTGGTACGGTGGTTTTCTCTAAAAATCGTTCACAGACACACATACAGGTCTGTTTCCTTATTTGATGACTGTGACTAAACCCTCGACGAGGGTCATATCAGTCATGGAGTTGCGGTTTCGCTAATATGCAAGAGGCCGGCCCCTGCAGCATCCACCGAACTCAGACCTTTGGAGGTACGGCAGGTATTTGGTCGTTAGCCAGTCTCCCGGTAGAGAGCTGTTGCCCGTGTGTGACCGCGCGAGGTGACCACCTGAGGAATCCCGTACCATCTGGGAGGAGTTCATAATCTGGTTTCTCACCTGATCTAACTGTGTACTTGAGTGGCAAGTTTCAAAAGGACAGATCAACTATGACCACGTTTCTTAGCCATCACCTTCTCCGCGAACTCTGTAAAATGGTTATAGGCTTCCTTTGTAGCAGTCAATCCTGCTATGTTCGTTTGCTCTCCCAACAACCGTCGCTCACTGTTGTAGAAACTACAGTGGAGCAGCACGTGGTTTCTTGTTTCCTCCGCACTGGAGGCACAAGAGGTGCATAATGGAGAGTCTTTCAGAGAAATGAAATGGAGCCGCGCATTGAAGTCACCATGTCCCGTGAGGAACTGGCTCGTCCAGTGGTCTGGTTCAACCCATTTCCTTGAAAGACGTTCACGGGAGTTGAGGAAGAACTCGTACGTATCACGCCCCTCGTTGAACACTTTCACACCCTGCACATAAAAGGCCAAAAGATTTTCAAAAGTCTCAACAGTAGTACGAGAGGGCTATGTTTAATAGGGTACATGTACCATCTTCAGCTTTTCAGCTCCATTCTCGACGCTCCTGATTGGTCTCTTTCAGCCAACGTCATGAACCCTGTCATCAAATATTGATGCAACTAGGGAAAAGGCTGGAAGTTGATTACTGAGGGAGCTGAATCACATCAGTTTAGATACCTAGCCGCAAACGGTATGCCGGAAAAATGATAGGCGAAGATTCCAGGACACGTTTCTGCTGGCCGCAGCCGTTCGCACCTGACACGATGACACAACTAAATATCTGGTGCGTAGCAACACACAACTTCCGCCACCCCACTTCCGCCACAACTTCGAACACCACCTACATAGGCGGGCGCTATATCTTCGTTCAACGCATTTCTACCGAAACATTTATGGAAAACAAAATGTAGGGACTAGTTAGCTGAGAGTACTCCGAAAGTTTGATCGAAATCATTAGAACCGTTTTTGAGAAAATTGGAATACCGATAAATTAATATTCGACAAATCTCCTTTTCTGAGTTAACTTGGCTTGTATCTCCGTTCAACATGTATATATATATACAGAAATAATTATGGAGAACGAAATGTGGGTATTAGAATTATCTGGTGAAGAAGTTACCCTGTAATTTACGGACATTTTCGAAAAAACGTTATTTTCGACACATTTTGATTTCTATCTCTGTTCAATAGACTGTCAGAGGAACATTTATTGAGAACAATATGTGGGTATTAACTATTTGAAAACATCTTGAACGTGGTAATCGTTGGAGCCGTTTTGCCAAAAAGCGTAAAAAACCTATTTTTGCTTCATGGGCCTATATCTCCGTTCACCGTATTTTCATGGAAAAGAAAAGATAGGTATTGGTCAGTAAAAGATAATTTGAAAGTTTAATCAAAATCGTTAGAGCCGTTTTCGAGAAAAATGCGAATAACCCTAGTTTTTGGTACATTTTCGTCCCCCCGCCCCCCTTCCCATCGGCAGAAATCGTCCATAACCTTATTTTGGTGTCTACAAAAAATAACGAACAAAACAAAAAAAGAACCAGCTCAATCGGATCAGCCGTTCTCCCGCAAATCGAACTACAGACACACACACACACACGCACGGACCACGCGCCGAAATTAGGTTTTTTAGACTCAGTAGGCCTCAAAACGTGAAGATCCGAAGAAAACCCAAAATTTTTTTTTTTTTTGACACGATTACTATACTTTCCTTCGGGTAGTGGAAATTAAAAAGTGTCTACAAAGTTTGGGCAAAAGTTTGTGGCCAAGGCAAGAGAATCTGTGATCTGAAATCATGTCAGATGCTGTCTTCATTTCTGTTTTCAATTCGAAATATCGTTTGGTACCGTGGGTTTCTGGTTGATATGCGTAATTGTTTCCGTTCGTAGGGCAATTGCCCAGCAGCCAGTGCCACCAGCCCCCCAAACTCAAGGAGATTCAACGAGCCAGGGTAGTACCCCAGGCCCCTCATATGCGGCAGTAGCCGCTACTGCGCCTTCCTCCCCCCCTCATGGAGCTGAGGCGGAATGGCAGTCTGCCAGGGCCAGGAAGCGCAGAGGGAAGAATAAAAAGGCCCCAACTAAACAGGCCGAGGCAGCGCCCCGCCTACGCCTCTGCCCAAAAACAAGGGCAAAAGTAAAAATAAAAGCCTCCACCGCTTGCCAAACATCCCACTAAAAACCCGCGACATAGCGTGGTAGTGGTTAGGCGGACATGTGAGGAAGGAGAGGCTGGTCCCTCCAACCCTGACGCAATGGAAGCGCTTATGCGGGGTGTCCCTGCTACGGACCTTCAAGCACTAAGCGTCCGAGTGCTGAACATCCGCACCGCAGTGGGAGGTGGCGCTGTCATTGTGACAGAAACGCCAGAAATGGCCAAGGCGCTCACGAGCCACATTTCCACAAAAAGGAGTTGAAGCTCAAGCGTCAGCCCCCTGGGTCGTTTCCCACGCCTGCTGTTGTGCGACGTGCGGATTGACCTTCAAAGAGGACTTGGCCCAACAAGTTGTTGAGCACAACCCTGCGTTAGGCTTGCAGCCGCAGGACGTCAGGCCTCTCTTCACCAAAAAGCGTGGCAGACAGAAGGATTGGGTGATAGAGGTATCACCCAGCCTATACAAAACTAGAGGGCAAGGCACCTCCAAATAGCCTGGCAGCGGTGCGCCATACGAAAGTACCAAGCCCCACTCAGTGCTACAAAAGCCAGCGCTATGGCCACCTGGCAGTGGCCTGTACAAGACCTGGTGTGTGCGCCTGGTGCGCCTTGCCACATCTGAGTAAGGGATGCAAGCGTGATGCTCCTCAAATGTGCCAATTGCGTCGAACGCAAAATCCAACAGGTTGCACACTCCACACGAGACGCACGCTGTACCATTCGTCAGCGAGCAATTGCCCTCCAGGAGTCACGAGTGGATTATGAATAGGTCAAAAACAGTTCGAATCCTTCAGCACAACACCAATAAGAGTTGCCCAGTTATGGCTGAGTTGCTGCAAAATGCACTCAAGAAACGCTGCAGTGTCCTCGCCATACAGGAACCATACATAGGATCCAAAACTCTTGGTCTGGGATCGCAGGCACGAGTGGTGGCTGGAGCAAGAACGGGAGCCAAGGCAGCAGTGGCCTGCATCGACCGTCCATTGACATGCTCGCACTCACTCACCTGAACAGCCAGCACTTGGCGCTGTGCTCATCCGAGCCGGTGGCTTTGAGCTGGTTGTAATATCATTTACAGGCAAATTGGCGCGCCAGTTGCCAACAGCCTTGAACCACTCGAGCGGGCTCTAGCAGGCCTATCAGGACGCCCCTGCATAGTCTGTGCCGATGCAAATGCCAGATCACCATTGTGGGGATCCCCAACCCTGGATGGGGCGGGCGAGGCGTATATAGAGCTGCTCACCAGGTACAACTTGATTGTTGCCAACGACCCCATGACTGAGGCGACCTATGATGGTCCGGGAGGAAGGTCGTGTATAGACGTCACAGCCGTGTCTCACACCCTGCTACTCAAATTGCAGGGTTGGCGAGTCGTACCAGGTGCAACGCAGAGGTGGATGGTTATTGACTTTGCCATCACGGATGACAACATCCTCTGCAAAGACACGCGTGAAAAGCGATTCCGCACAAAAAATGCTGACTGGCCACAATTCTGTAGGGTACTGGAAGGTGAACTGCGTGCCGCGGACACCGATCTAATAGCGCAAGCATACACACCTGAAGAGGTGGACAGCAAAGTGGACATATTTACCACAGCACTGCACTCTGCTGGGCTCTCTATACTTGGCCAACAGAAGCACAGGGCGATCAAAGTCCCATGGTGGACTGAGGAACTAAATCCCCTCAAGCAAAGTGCAAATAGAGCCAGAAGGATGTACCAAAACACTCGTGACCCTGATGCCAGAGCAACACTCCCAACTGCCTTCATCCAAGAGAAGAAGGCCTTCCACCGCGCCATCAAACGAGCCAAACGGCAAGGCTGGCGAAATTTTGTGGAAGTGGAGAGCTCTGAGAACCCCTGGGGCAGACACTACAAGTCCTCCATAGGAAAAGCAAATGTAGAGCAGGTCTTAGCTGCGATGCAAAATGAGTCAGGCTGGGCCTGCAGTATCGAACGTTCACTGGAAACCCTCCTTGAAGGCGTTCCCAGATGACCAACTAGCTCGAGACACTGAAGCCCAGAGGGCAGCAAGGAGCTGATCATGGACCCTCCGAACGAGCCCGACATCCCATTGTGGACAACAGGCGACCTCGGCAGGGCTCTTGCGACCTTAAAGCCCAACAAATCTCCTGGGCCAGATAAAATAGAAAGCAATATGCTAAGGAAGGCTGAGCGGACAATCTCCAGCGGTCTCCTTAATTTATTTAATGACTGTCTGCAGGTCGGACAGTTCCCCACTCAGTGGAAGTCTGCGCGCGTTGTCACTCTTCAAAGGAGGCGACCGCAATCAGTCGGACCCGCGATCATGGAGACCACTCAGCCTTCTTTCCATATTAGGCAAAACACTAGAAATCTTGATGTTGCAGTCCCTCGAAGGAGTCTTTGGCCGCAACCTCACAGGCAGGCAATACGGGTGTACCAAAGGAAGGTCCACGCAGGATGTCATTGTCGAGATTCGGCGTGTTTCCCTGCTGGCACCGGCTAAGTACGTCGTAGCAGTTCTGATTGACATCAGAGGAGCGTTTGACAACCTTTGGTGGCCAGCGCTCCTTAATGAACTCAAAGGTAGGGGAATCCCCGCAACCTGTACTCGCTCGTCAGAAGTTACCTGACAGACAGAACTGCTACGATCGAAAGTAGGCATGTCTCCGTCCGGAGAAAGATTGAGAAGGGGTGCCCACAGGGCTCGGTCCTAGGACCAGCACTCTGGAATGCCTTCTTCGAAGGTCTTCTCAGGAAACTCATGGAGACTGACTGCGAGCCGTACGCCTATGTGGATGACTTGACTGTGCTGATCTTTGCAGAGTCAGTCCGCCAAATTGAAGAAAAAACCCACCTTGTGCTCCGCACTGTCAACCAATGGTGCGAGCACGTCAAGATGCAGGTGGCTGAGGAAAAAACCCAGCTAATCCTCTTGAAGGGGAAAGTGAATAATCCACCCACAATACGCTTTGGCGGCCACAGGCTCCTTCTTGAAAAGCACGTCAAGTATTTAGGAGTGAATATAGGTGAGAGGTGGGGTTTCAACCAACACCTCCAGTCCCTTAAAGGCACTACCATTGCAAGGTTTGCCTCACTGCGTGCCATTACTAAGGCCACTTGGGGTGTGTGTTACCACGACACCATCCTCATGTATAAGGCCATCTATTTAGGTGTGATTGGCTACTGCCCTGTTGTCTGGGGTAGCAAACTAACAGTCAATCAAAAGAGAGTATTGGCCCAATCCCAGAGAGCCGCGCTCCTGTGGATCACCAAGGCCTACAAGACTGTATCAACGGAAGCACTCCAGGTGATCACTGGCCAGTTACCAGTTGATTTGGCTGTTGAGTGCATGATTGACAAGTGGAGAGTGAAACGGGAGCTTCCCCCGCTTTGGGCTGAACTCCGTGCGGATCTCACCACAGAACAGAAACTTGCCGCCATCGATGAATGGGCTCTAGAGAAATGGCAAGCGAGATGGGAATCCTCGTCAAAGGGACGTGATACGTATGAGTTCTTCCCCAACATCCGTGAACGTCTTTCTAGAAAATGGGTTGAGCCAGACCACTGGACGAGCCAGTTCCTCACGGGACATGGTGACTTCAATGCGCGGCTCCACTTCTTTTCTCTGAAAGACTCTCCATTATGCACGTCTTGTGCCTCCAGTGCGGAGGAAACAAGAAACCATGTGCTGCTCCACTGTAGTTTCTACAACAGTGAGCGACGGTTGTTGAGAGGGCAAACGAACTTAGCAGCTTTGACTGCTACAAAGGAAGCCTATAACCATTTTGCAAAGTTCGCAAAGAAGGTAATGGCTAAGAAACGTGGTTATAGTTGATCAGTCCTTTTGAAACTTGCCACCCAAGTAAACAGTAAGATCAGGTAGGGAACCAGATTAAGAACTACTCCCAGATGGTACGGGATTCCTCAGGTGGTCACCTCCGCGCGGTAACACACGGGCAACAGCTCTCTACGGTGAGACTGGCTAACGACCACATACCTGCCGTACCTCCACAGGTCTGAGTTCGGTGGATGCTGCAGGGGCCGGCCTCTTGCATATTAGCGAAACCGCAACTTCTATGACTGATATAACCCTCGTCGAGGGTTTAGGTACAGTCATGAAATAAAGAAACAGATCTGTTTGTGTGTGTGTGTGTGTGTGTGTTTGTGTGTGTCTGTAGTTCGATTTGCAGGAGAACGGCTGATCCGATTGAGCTGGTTCTTTTTTTGTTTTGTTCATTATTTTTTGTAGACACCAAAATAAGGTTATGGACGATTTCGGCCGGTGGGAAGGGGGGGGGGACGAAAATGTACCAAAAGCTAGGGTTTTTGCATTTTCTCGAAAACGGCTCAAACGATTTTGATTAAACTTTCAAATTATCTTCTCCTAATCAATACCTAACTTTTTTTCTCTATACATATCTCCATGAAAATACGGTGAACGGAGATAAGGGCCCCTGAAGCAAGAATAGGTTTTTTACGCTTTTTGGCATAACGGCTCCAGCGATTTCCACCAAACTCTCAGGATGTTTTCAAATAGTTAATACCTACATATTGTTCTCAATAAATGTTCCTGTGACGGTCTATTGAACAGAGATAAAAATTAAAATTTGTCAAAAATAACGTTTTTTCGAACATTTTCGTAAATTCCAGGGTAACTTTTTCACCAGATGTGATAAATCCTAATGGAGTGTCTTTTGGTCACTCATACCAACATTTCGTTCTCTATAATTATTTCTGTATATATATGTTGAACGGAGATATAAGCCAAGTTAACTCAGAAAAGGAGATTTGTCGAATATTAATTTATCGGTATTCCAATTTTCTCAAAAACGGCTCTAACGATTTCGATCAAACTTACGGAGTACTCTCAGCTAACTAGTCCCTACATTTTCTTCTGAATAAATGTTCCTGTAAAAATGCGTTGAACGAAGATATAGCACCCGCATATGTAGCTGGTGTTCGAACTTAAAGGGGTGGCGGAAAGTCGTGTGTTGCTACGCACCAGATATTTACTGAATGATTTTATTTAGACCTGTTTCCAAGTTTCCGTACATCAGCGCGTCTACCAAAGTTGAAATTAATTCCTCCTTGAAAACTACCAGCCGCTCATTTTAATAAAGCAGGGTTTGTATTTGGGAGGCGTGCAAAGTTCTTATGAGCTCTAGTTTCTTGAGCCCTTGTGGGAGTGATTCGAGCCTAATTGCTCTAAGTGGTCGAAGCTATTGTCGCGAACATTACATTATCCTCTTTATTGAGCGGTCCCAGAAGGCAAGGCGCAGTGTCGAGGTTGAGATGTTTTTCGAACGCCTCCCTTTCAAACTTGTCCTTTCTTCTTCCGAGGGAGTAACTTTCCCCATACACCGACTTCGAATGCAAGAGCCCAAATCTCCTTTCTCAAACCCCCACTACTCCTGTCACTACTCTTGTGACTAATGTCTCAATTCGCATAATCTTAATTATCATAAGCCGCACGCACGCAGCAGATGAAGCTGCCACAGCATCAACGGCTCTTTCCTGTTTGATGGCCATCACACGATGGCCAAGGGCAAGCACAAGATGGACGATAATGAGAGTTGTACACTCCATCCTCTTATATGAAGTGGAAGCGGGGACTAATACAGTGAGCATTGTCTACCACAGAATTTGGACGGCATCAGTGCAGAGGAAGTGAGGGCTCCGCATTGCTTGCTCGTTGTGCACAGTTTCTCAAGAGGAAATGTTGGTGATAGCAGGTTGTTGTGTGAATAGCAAGACGAGTACGGCACAGCCCAGAAGGGGTATGGTTCAAGCAGCGCCACAGGGAAGCGATTTCTACCTTACCTAGTTCCTTACAGGGCATGGAGCATTTAGGGCGTAGTGTTTCAAGTTCGAGGTGCACTAGCTTCCTCCTCTCAGAGTAACCAAAGTAGGGTTTCCACCTGTGGGCTAGTAGACTGTAGCTCTGTATAGACCTCTAAGAGAAACTGACTCAGCAGCTCCCTTGGCACCCACACCCTCACAATCTGACTCACAATTTAGAGTATGTTTTCTCAGGCCCGAAAATGGAAGAAACTAGTGTACCTCGTCCTCATGCGCCTTGGGAACCGGAATAACTAAGCGTTAGTTGTCTCATCTTCAATTATTGATTCAAATTCCTCTGAAAAGTAAGATATCGCTTCAAATAAAACAAAAACTCAGAAGAAAAAGTGAGAATAGTCGATTTCCATGTTCGCTTTGCTCTACACGATTCCGTACTTGGAATTTTCTCTTTAGCTTAGTACGGCGATATTTCCGCAAAGAATTGATGTGGTTATCACTATTCTTATTCCGTTAATCAAATGTTCGTGCCAAAAACAAAGTTAAAGTGAAAAATATAGTATCTGTTCGACGCAAAGCGTTGAAGTGGTCAGAGTCTTTGACCTCGGACTTCCCCGCGTCATTATCTCCGACTGCCTAATTGTCTCGAACTATTTCAATACCTGCCCCTCGCCTGCGGGAATCCCTCAGCTGCGGGTCCTCCAGCCCCGTTTCCTAGGTTTTCCCCTTTCTTTATTTCTTTCTCCCAATGTCATTTTCCTATCGACGACAGAGCTCTTCCAAAATCATTCTGCTTCCAACTACCACCCCAGTAACTTCTCACGCTCTTACACGGTTGCCCACGCCAGTTAACGTGTTCCGAGTACTGCCCTTGTGTCGCCCATTTGTAAACCATCTCACTTCAATTTTAATTCAACTCAATTCCGTACGCACGTATTATACAGTCCTCCTCACGCTCACCGAGTTTCAGTTTCATTGCGATCCTCTGCTCCCCCATTCTTGCACCCAACAGTATCCTAATGTCACGCACATTTCTCGAGCTTACAGAAAACATGTTTTTTCATACAAGTTTCAACACGATGATCACCAAATAATGGAGACAGTGAAAAAATAACGCAGATTACCGTGTAAATCCTAAGCCGATCAACGAATTGGGAAAAACTAGCCTTTAGTCTTTAGTCAGTAATGTGCCTACGTCAATTAAAGCTAAAACAACTGATTCTCCCGTATTTTGGTTCTCAAGGCTCAAGGGGATGAGAATGGCTGCTTCCATTTTTAGGCGTCAGAATATGTATTCTAAATTTTGAGCCCGATTCATGACCCACTGCCTATGGTATCACCTTGCGTGTGCAAACTGAACCACACATTGTACCCCTTACTTCGAAACCCACCAAAACACAAAATGGACCCGTAAAAGAAAATTATTATGGAAATGGAAATTATTAGGTTGGCACACCATTGCGCTCTCAATTCGTACTAAACAAGCGTAAGCGGTACTTCCGGGAGGAACGGTTTGAAAATTTCGAAGCAGTATACAGTTTTAACGCAATCCTGCTTCTTGGAACAGGCGTGAATTCACAAATACGATGATGATGAACTAGGAAATCATAAAGGGGGTCGAGCGAAAGCGAAGTGGACAAGGTCTCCGAGAAAGCCGAGCAACTCACGCCGTATCAGCGTAGTTAGTCCTCGCATGATTTGAATAAGACGCTCGCATTATCTTTTATGAGGATCGTTACCCGGTTGAAACGCGCTTGGTTGACTTTAATTGTTGCTGGGGGATACAATTTGAGTTGTCCTAGCGCTGCCACGAATGGTGTTATCGCAACAGCAAGCCGAGGAGCTCGTGGATGGGAAATCGGTTCGCTAAACGAGTTAGTCGTCAGCTATGCGTTTCGCTTCTCTTCTACTGTAAAAACATTGCCTTTACTTCAGACTACTGTGAAACGTCAGTTCGTTCAGTTCAAATTGTTAAGTGAATAAACGAAGCCGAGGAGAATATAAGAAGAAGCACTCGCATTAGAGGAGATTCGGTATCTGTGCGGCACTCATAAAGCGCCACTCAACTCAAACTGAATCTTTTGTATGGACAGTTATAATATATCACAGTAGCATCATAAAACTCTCGTTTGTGGACAAATACTAGAGTAGTACAATAAATTATCAAAATTGTAGCGCAGTTTTCGCCTTATAAATCCGGCTCACTAGATACTAGCACTTGCAGAAAAATTAAAGTGGGAGTACAAAGAACTACTCATACGACGAAAGTTTGATAATCAGTAGCCTCAGAAGTTCCGGAATTCAAACCTGTACCGTTTTACTTATTGACATTCCTCACACGTTTTCCCCCTTAGTTGGAAAGCAGTGAACAGTGAACCCAGCCCTTCTCAGAAACATCATGGTGACAGCAGAATGAAAAATAGATTGGATACGTAGCTGCGAAAGCCACGAAAACTGCTGAATGTACGTGGGGCTCAGGAAAGCTGTGTGATGTGCCGCACTTGGTGAAAATTAGCTAATGATCGGCCGAGAGAATGCCATATTTGGTGACAACTCGCGAATCACGTGAAATCCAATGATAACCAGCATCTGGAAGATCCTAAATTTTCTTGAATAAGCACCTTTATAGGTATGAGACTCGGCTTTGAAAAGAGGATCGAGGGCAAAAGAAACGACATTACTGCTAATGACTTCACAAGTAAAACAATATCTGTCGCTCTCTCGTAAGCCTAATACGAAACTAATCATTTACCTACTGAGCTTTCAACAGTTTTACGTTATATTGCTTTCGCATCATAAAAAAAAACTGAAACGCCTCACTGTGGTTGAATGTAAGGGAGAACAGTTCGTTTCCTTCTCGTATTGATGCTGCAGAACGCGGATAGAACAAATTTTTAGTACTCCTTGTTTCGTTTTTAAAAATGCTCTGTTCGTAACGGCAACTAAAAGCTTTATTTTCCACACAGGTGCACACATCCCACCAGTTTTCACGTTCTCTTTGGAGTCTTTATCTTTTTCTTTACTGCGGTCCATTTATTATTTTTAACTCTCCCACGCAGACAGTGTGTTTTCCTAAAAATACGAAGAATAAGAGAAATCGGCCTTGTTTGATTTTTCGTTTTTACTTTCCTCGGTTCTACATAGTTGAAACGAAAGATACGTAATCGGCCGAAAAAAGCATTTTTGAGTTTTCTTCAGATGTTTTACGTTTCAAGGGCTACCGAGTCCAAAAAACATCATTTGGGAAAACTGTGTGTCAGTGAACACGATTCAGAAAAAACGGCTAAAATTTTATATTCGGCCCGCAGTTCGCCTCGGAACATCAAAGTAAGGGTTTGAGAAAAACCCTGCAAATTATTACACAATGGTTTATTATTCTCATGAACAGCTTGACCTAGTATTAATGCTCCGAGACCCATTCCATTCGATTCAGCATCGAAAAATACTAGTAAACCATGACCTGACTACAATGGAACTACGGAAACTAAGTATTCCCCCGGTGCTCGTAAGCGTCTGTAGGCATTTATGATCCGATGTACGGGTGTGGGAAGGAAGTGGCCCTATCCTTCCTCCGCCTCGTCGGGCAAAAAGAGTCGGGGAAATTGGGATGGGGAACCTAGAACCGAGCGAACCCTCGACACGTTGCGAGTCGAGCAGGCAGGCGGGTGGTTTTGATGAGACGGGAGGGAAGGAGGGAGTACTGACGACGAAACGTTTACCTCCCCTGTAGTTCCCGTGAGTTCTTTCAATTTGTGGACATTGGCTCACTATAATTACTGTAATTTCCCAATAAGCAGTTGTACACGTCTGATACTCATTCCATACGACCCAGGATGTAAAAATACCTTGAAAACGATACGAAACACGGCGTATTTGCGATTATACTGCGTTTTGTGAATTTTTTGTCCATGACAACCATAGGCTTTGTCCGATCGGATTGCCGAGATGGCGGGCACAACTAGATACCAAATGGGATTTTTGTGCGAAAGAACGGATTTTTTAGACCACGTTAAAGGCACAAAGTTAAAGGCCTGGACGGCGGACGGGGGACGGGGGACGGGGGACAGTGGACGGGGACGGCGGATCGACATTACAGATTTGAAATCCCCATGTCTTGAAACGTAAAGTATCAAATTTTGAGGTGGGGTTGTAAAAAATTTCACCTGACCGAAAACATAGGAATGAATAATAAATCAGCATCGGCCAAAAACTAAGCATAGAATAGTGATCGAAACAAAAATAGCGACAACTGTTTCGAATACGTTTCTTTTATACACTGTTCCAAAGAACATTACAATAACACAAAATTCTCATTCGTGAGAAGTACACGAGAGCAGCATAATATACTACAAGAAATATTGACGAGAAGCGATTTTAGAGCAGTTTTCTTCTCATAAATCACGCTCATGGGATATTCACATTTCAGAAAACTACCTGAACGTAGAAACTTCATGTTCATTGAAAAGTCAGGGGCAACCTCAGAAATTTCGGAATTCAAACCATCGCCTTTTCGGTTACGACCGTCATTCTAAGTCTTTACCCGATAATTCCAAAACTGTGTACACATACATTCCTTCTCGAAACAATCACGTTTACGATATCATAAATGTGAAGTTATGTTTTACCTAGTCCAAATGACAAATATATTGGAGTAGCAGCTATATTCATTCCCGCGTGTACAAGGAGGCGAGGAATGTTGTGAATGACCTAGTGGCAAGTTCCTGTGGCGACACTCGAAACTTAAATAAGTAGAAAAATCACGAAGTCAATGCTCATCTGTTTTATACTAGAACAGAGAATATTAATGATATCATACTGCTTCCTCGTTTTCCCAACAGCATCTAATAGGAAAAACATATTTTGCAGCCACGTTAACGTAGAAAAACACATTAACGCCCATAAATCGACGTTTTCGCTATTGATGCCCTAACAGGCTAAACAACGCAATGTGGAGTGCAGTACGAATGTTTATTGACCAGGCGGTGGCTGTGGTGGATGGCAAGAGGGGGGGGGGGTTATCATCACTTAGCGCGTTTCCTCCTGTTACATGGAATTCGTCTAATGACTATACTAGTGTTTCGCTCGTTAAGAACCTCAATGATCGACCCCTGTAATAACAAAAACAACCGAAATAGTCGCGTCAACTGACGAGGAGAAGTAACATGAGGTAACTATTGGACAACATTCACCTGAAGCAATCAAAATGTCACAATGTTGTTTACGAGTTTCGATGGGACCGCTCTTTTGTTTACATCGACACTCGAGTTGAGAGGAAAACAGTTTTGGTAGCACCGTTCAACGTATTCTCCTGGAATGCTGCATAATTGCGTTCGATAAAATCGCGCCAACTTGTCACAGCTCACAAATGAAAAAGGCCGTTTTTCCCCCTTTCCTCGAATCAGACGATAAAAGTGTTGTCATCGACATAAAAAACTCTGGCGCGCAGCAACACGCAACTTTCCGCGACGGCCGTAAATTCGACGATCTGTCACGCACACGGGGGCTGTTTTCGTTCAACATCCATGAAGAACAATATGTAAGTACTAGTTACATGAGGGGGTTTTCAGAAAATAGCGGCCGTTGAATGTTCGAAAAATTTCATTTTTGTGGTATATATCTCCGTTCATCGGATAGAGTGGTGTGGGACAAAATGTGAATTTAGGCAGCTAGAAGACAATACGTCGTGTTACTCAACACTTTGGTTATTACCTCTGTTTAATGGTGTGTCAGATTAACATCGATAGAGATCAATATGTAGGTATTGACTAGTTGACTACATCTTGTGATTTTTGTGGACAAATTCTAAATGTCTAAATGTTTAAATGACGCAAAATTTACTTACAGTGTTAATTGCACACAACCGTTTGTCATTCTCTTGAGCAGCATGGTTGTGATCTATCCTATATATCGAACGTTGAAACATACTAAATAACTACATGGGAAACGACAACTACACATGAAACCTGATGTTTTAATCAATATTTCCGGTCATTTCCTCGTTATCCGGCTAGACCCAGTCTCACACCTTCTAGATCTTTTCTATTCGATTCAGATTCGAAAATACTATTAAGCAATACGGAATATCACACGAAACAACGTAAACTGACATTTTCTAGGCTACGCAAGGCAATATGCACGACGACCCGAGTCGACACCACGACGATGTGATGTAGCTTCACCACATTTACTGCGATTTTACTTTTGGTTTATTATTCATGCTGAATAATAACCCTATGCTTTCGGTCACGAAAATTTTTTACAACCCCCCCTCCAAATTTGATACTTTACGTTTCAAGACATGGAGATTCCAAATTTGCAACGTCCGTCCGCTGTCCGCCGTCCCCCGTCCGGGCCGTTTTGTGCCTTTAACGTGGTCTAAAAAATTCGTTCTTTCGCCCAAAAATCCGATTTGGTATCTAGTTGTGCCCGCCATCTCGGCAATCCGATCGGACAAAGCCCGTGGTTGTAATTGGCAAAAAACGGTTAAAAAATTAACGAAACGCAGTACAACACGGGAACTTCAGCGGAAGTCAACGTTTCGTCGTGTGAACTCCCTCCCTCCCTGCCCGTCTCATTAAAAAACCCGCTCACTCGCTCGCCTCCCAATGACGCCCTCCCAACTCGCCGCCACTCAACTCCCCTTTCGCCTCGGAACGGGTTCGCTTTGAGCGCCCCCGTTCCAATTTCCCCGACGACGGGGCAAAATCATCAGACGTTTTGTTTCTGTAGTTCCATTGTAGCCAGGACATGTTTCGTATGGTTTACTAGTATTCGATGCTGAATCGAATGGGATGGGGGAGCACTAATACTAGGTCAAGCTGTTCATGAAAATAATAAACCATTGTGTAATAATTTGCAGGGGTTTTTTCCATCTAGACACTGTCCTACATCTCTGAGACGCACCCTGTTTGACTAATGATCGAAAAATACCTTGGTAACAACACCAAACGCGGTGCAATTGCAATAAAACTGCCAACAATTTTTGATCGGTTAATTCAATTTTGGTTTATTATTTATTCTGAATAATAACCCTATGTTTTCGGTCAGGTAACATTTTTTACAACCCCCCCTCAAAATTTGATACTTTACGTTTCAAGACATGGAGATTCCAAATCTGCAATGTCCATCCGCCGTCCCCAGTCCGTCGTTCGCCGTTCCCCGTCCGCTGTCCCCGTCCCCCATCCCCCTCCACCATCCGCCGACCGGGCCGTCCGCTGTCCGGGCTGTTTAGCATGGTCTAATAAATTCGGTCTTTCGCACAAAAATCCCATTTGGTATCTAGTTGTGCCCACCATCTCGCCAATCCGATCGGACGAAGCCCATGGTTGTAATGGGCAAAAACTGGTTTAAAAAAATTAACGAAACGCAGTATAATCGGAAAGAAGCCATGTTTCGTATCGTTTTCAAGGCCCAATCGACTCGCAACGTCCTGCCAATTGCCGAGAGAGGGTTTGCCGAAAGCCCCCGACCCAATTTCCCCTACTCTTTTTGCCCGATGGGGCGGCGGAGGAAGGTTAAGGCCACTTTCTCCTCACACCCCTCCATTGGTTCATAAATGCCTACAGATGTTTACGGGCGCCTGGCGCTGGGGGAATATTTAGTTTCCGTAGTTCCATTGTAGCCAGGTCATGTTTCGTATGGTTTACTAGTATTCGATGCTGAATTGAATGGGATGGGTCTCGGAGCAGTAATACTAGGTCAAGCTGTTCATGAGAATAATAAACCATTGTGTAATCATTTTCAGGGTTTTTTAAAACTCCGATAAGGTGCTGAATTGGCGAGCATAATGTGAACCCAAATGAAGTTGTAACGCTAAAGAACGAAAATTTTCGACTACGTTAATGGAGGCTTGGATGGCGGACGGACACATCAGATGTGTAATCCCCATGCCTTGAAAAGTAAGGTGTCAAATTGTGAGGGAGGATCGTACAATAACTTTCCTGACCGAAAACATGCGCGTGTTTTTCTGAATAACTTGGTTGGGGGTTCTGCGTACGCTCCCCAGACTTGATTGTTGGTTGTAATCCTTGGCGGGGTCTAGATGATAGGTTCACTTCGACTGAGGGGTAATAACGTCACTAGACACTTGGTCATTCGGTCATCTACAGGGGACTAGATTTCTATGTAGGTCTGACGCGTGTCGTAACTTGTTTGATGCCAACAATCTGAACTATGCGTTGACATGAGTTTGACGATGATGGACTTACAATGAATTGCTTCATTCATACCTCGCTCACTCTTATTACTTTCAAACGTTTCACGAGTATCGTACAACGTGCTCCGTGGGGGATGAACTGCTACAACTAAACAAAGCGCTAATCTGCAATTATCGTGGGATTCAATAAAACGGTTTACAAACCATTTTTTAGCTCTTTAATATTTAGCCTTAATTTCTTGCCGGTTTGACCAAGAGGTTTTAAAGGTTTACGATGCACCAGATGCCGCTACAGAAAACGGCGATATAGTAAAAAAAAGTGCGTGAAAAAGCGGACGGAACGTAGGTGTTGCCTACCAATCGTAGACGTTATTGCAACTTTGGTTCGTTTCTCAGAAAAATAAAAGTGTTTTGTGCAAGTACAGAGCCGCTAGTATTTGGCGCAATTGAACGAGCTACAAATTGTTTGTCTACTTCATGTCCGAATTTCAATCTTTCAAATCGTTCTTGGAGGTTTGTAGCAGAGCACATCGACGCAACGTGTTTAAAAACGGAACCGGAGGAGCTCATTCGATCCAACGAATCGAACAAAAGAAGAAAACAGGTTTAGTTCGAAACGGTAGATAGATAGATGAATAAATCGTGTCTCTCGGTTCTTCCAATATTCTATTGCTGGAAGAAGCATCTCGGAACTCCACGATTGTCACTCAATTAAGCGACGAGTGGCGACTGAAGATGAAGGGCTAACAATGTGATCCTGTTGTTTAGAATAACGGGGTCAAGATCCCTCTGAAACAGGTTTTTATGTTACAAGGAAGAACTTCGAGATGCCCGAGGTTGTTCGTTTGACACTGAGCTATAGACACGGTCTCATTGTTCGTTCTATTATAATTGAATACTTTCGATAGCATAGCTACATTGAAGACAAAAGTAAATTTAATTAATGTGTTCGACATAAATAATATTTTTACCCGATACTTAAACGATGTTGGCTACTTCTTGGGGACAGGAATCGGATGTTCCGAGCTTTATCGTTGATGGTAAATCGTTGAGGAAATATCTGGTGCGGCGCATCGCAGTACTTCCCCCAGACCCGCGTACACTCAGCGTTTACATTCTATTTTGTATGAGCCTGTTTGAACTTGAAGTTATTTTGCGAGAAACTGGTAGTTTTCAACATTTCGGAATAGTCACATTTATTGAGTAACCAGAGTATGAGGTAACCCACGAGGCAACTCAACGTGTTTTGAGAAGGTTCGTGCATATTTTTCAGGAGTTACAGAGCGAAACATTCGAAAATGTTTCAAATTATTATTAAACACACGTGGTACCTGATCTTTTAATCAATATTTCCGGCTATTTCCACCGTATCCAGCTTATTGTAGTCTCCTGGACTTATACTCTGGACACTTGATTCACCGTCCAAAAATACTATTAAACGATACGAAATAACACATGGAACAACGAAGATTGATATCTTCTAGGCGTCTGTAGGCAATTGACCCAACGTGCCGAAGGACGGGAGGTTGGAGGCTCATCTAGACGCATTCCTACACGTCTGAGGCGAATTCTATTCGACTCAGCATCGGAAAATACTAAGAAACAATACCGAACACGACGTAATTGCAATAAAACTGCCGACGTGACGTAATTGGCCAATTTTTTAAACCGTTGTTCGCCCATAAGACTCACGGGCTTCATTCAATTGGATTTCTGAGTAGGCGGGCACAAGTGGACCAAATGAATTTTACGTGCGAAAGAACGGCCGTTACAGTCAAATTGTGGCCTGGACGTCGGACGGACGTGAACGATAAGAAATCACCATGCTTTGAAATGTAAAGTGTCACATTTTGAGAGGAGGTTGTAAAAAAAAAAAATGTCCTGCACGAAAACATTAGTGTATTATACAGAATGAATAATAAACCGACGTTTTGTCACTAAACTACCGTAGTTCGAGTTCCGGAATTTCTCGGGTCGCTCCTTATTATCTTATGATCATTGGTAAACTTTCGCTGTATAAGTAACGCATTGAACTACCAGCACTATTTCTGGCGGAACAATGTGTGTGCACGACAAGACGATTTTTATGGACAAATTATTCTAAATTGCGTTCTTATCGAAATATTCGATATTTTATTGCACTGCTGCCGTAATTTCCCCAGGATGACTATATTTAAGTGCTACGATGTGATTTGGAATGACACGTACTCAAAATGTGATCGAAATCGTTGGCGCAGTCTTTCAGAAAGAAAATTTTGTTGAGGTTTCGATCACTATAATTATAATCTCGAAACGACTTTGCTCGTACCCCTATTTTGGCGTCCCACGTTGATTTGCTAGTTGGATACCGCTATTGCCATTTTCTCTCAAAATTGACTGCAGACACACGGTTTTCAAATGGTGTCAATCGGTCTCAATAACCCTTGAAAGGTAAAGAAAACTAAAAATTTGTTTTTTCATCCGATGAACTGCAGTGCCCGAAGAGAGTTATAAATATGTTTGAAGAGTCGGATGTTAAAAACGATTCGAGACTTGTTGACAGTTGCCAAGAAATCGAATCGGATAATGTTTAATTGAACCTGCTTGGTTAGAAGTGGTTGCCACTACGCTCCGAAAGACGAGGCTACGTTTCACAGGCCGTTTCACTTTTCTAAGCGAATTTTATTGAGATTTACCTATTATTATCGAAGTTATCGATATAAAGCTCGCAATATATTCACAAACCAAAACTGTTCATTGATGAAAAATTAACGAAACACAGTAGGTTACTTTGAGCGCTTCGGGGACACGAAAACCGCACTTGTGGGAGAGCAAGTCAACCAACTCCTACGATTCAGGTAAATTTATTCGTATCGGGAAGGCAGTTTCGTGTGAGAGGATATCTAAACTAATATTATAAACAGGGAAGATTTATATTATTGTATGCCACGAATAAACTTGAAAACTATTGGTCCGATTCCAAAAATTCTTCTAGAACGCAAGGTGAAAAACAATTAGCCATAAAATATCTTTCATCGCATGCGCTGCAGAAAGCATTGATGATAGAACAAAAGAATGTTGTACAATTTTATAGGACGTATCAATATCTACACAAAATTTCGTGAGACCGTGTGTCCAACTACTGTAGTTATGTCACAATAAGTACTTTTCACATTTTAAAAGTTGATAGAAACGCTTATCAAAATCAAGCCGTGTTGTTTGCTTATATATTTGAATAGGTTACAGTTTCCTATAAAGGTATCGTTTGCTTTCACAATGAATAAATCCCTGGGACCAACTTTCTCGACTGTTGGCATCGGCTTAGCGAAAGGTTGCTTTTCTCACTCTCTAGTAGGATTTCCTGAAAATCAATTTTTTGTTCGCACCTACAAATACCATCCCCAACATAGTGTATAGTGAAGCTTTAAAGTAGAGCACTCAAAATTAGGCCTGAAAAAATGAATGAAGAAAATTACCCGAGTTAAAATATTTACGTAAATTTATTAAAATAAAATACATTAAATAAAAATAAAATGGAAACATATTTGAAAAAAATCAAAAACCTCCTTTATGGTAAAAACCCTGCAAATTATTACACAACGGTTTATTATTCTCATGACCTAGTATTAATGCTCCGAGACCCATTCCATTCGATTCAGCATCGAATACTAGTAAACCATACGAAAGACGACCTGACTACAATGGAACTACGGAAACTAAATATTCCCCGGGTGCCCGTAAACGTCTGTACGCATTTATGATCCGATGTAGAGGTGTGCGGAGGAAGCGAGTCGGGGAAGAGTCGAGGAAATTGGGACGGAGACTTCCAGCGAACATCGAGCGGGCGTTGGGAGGCGAGCGGCCGGGTGGTTTAGATGCGACGGGAGGGAGGGAGGGAGTACAAACGACGAAACGTTGAATTCCCCTGTAGTTCCTGCGAGTTCTTTCAATTAGTGGACTCTGATAATTTCCCTATACGCAGTTGTACACGTCTGATACTCATTCCATACGACCCAGGATGTAAAAATACCTTGGAAACGATACGAAACACGGCGTATTTGCGATAATACCGCGTTTTGTGAATTTTTGAAAACGTTTTTTGTCCATAACAACCATGGGCTTCGTCCGATTGGGTTACTGAGATGGCGGGCACAACTAGATACCAAATGGGATTTTTGTGCGAAAGAACAGATTTTTTAGACCACATTAAAGGCACAACGGGGCGGACGGGGACGGGGGACGACGGACGGGGGATGGCGGATGGGGGACGGCGGACGGGGGACGGCGGACGGACATTGCATATTTGGAATCCCCATGTCTTGAAACGTAAAGTATCAAATTTTGAGGGGGGGTTGTAAAAAATTTTACCTGACCGAAAACATAGGGTTATTATTCAGAATAAACCAACAATGGGAAACGGGGAAAATTTTGATTTACTTTAATGACAATTAGTTTATTATTAATCAGCATCATATTAAGATTTCCGTCCTCTTTATTCATCCTAAAATTCTTATACAAATACGTCCGCCAATCCAAAGCCGGAACATGCAGACAAATGCACAACCAAAATGATTCAAATAGGTCCGAACTTATTAATTGTTTCATTAAACCGGAGCACAATAATTTGTTGGCTCCTCGAGTGACGGCTGTACAAAAGAGGCAGTCTTGTAGCGCACGCAAACCTCAAGCTTTTTGACCTATTTTAATACAGGTTGCACGGATTCAAATAACGTTAATGTATTAGATCTCGGGAATTAGGCTACAAAATTATTCAACCGTTTGTGATTACGGCGAGTATTGGGTAAATTTACAATAACCGGTGTATCGATACTGTTTGGCGCGCTTAGTTGGCACAGATTTCTTAAACTGTTCATCATACGGAGTTTTGGAGGAAATGAGTGTACGTGGTAGGGTATAAAAAAAGAGGATGCCGAGTGCAAGTGTTCCATACGAACAGTATTTGGTAAATCGGCGAAACATCCGCGACTATACACACGATTCTAGTGGCCTCAGCTGTTGAGCGGAATGAGTTCACGTTTTTCGTGACTGCCGTACCACATTTGTGCGAGAAAAGTCCGGGAAGAATCAAATTAATAGTTGCTGCAGGGCAGGACGGTAATAACGTGGGGCCCAAATAAGGTTTGCTCTACAGTAACTTAGGCTTCTTTGTGCATCCGAACGAGGTGCTGTGAAAAATTCGCCCTGCCTCGTCAGCGATGGGTGAAATGCTGGAACAGAATCCCCCACAAAGCTGAGACCTGTCTGGAAAAGTCCTTTGAAAACCCCTTCAGCAGCCTCCGTTTTCATTGAATTACCTCGACTCCAACCAAGTGCACCAACAAAGCCCCATTAAATAAATGGCTCGGTTACTCTTCTGTTTCTCTTCGTCATTTTTTTATATCTTTCTCTCCCTCTCGCTTCCTTCCCAGCCTCTCCATTCATCGCTCATTTTTCCCACCTTTTCTCCAGTTTTTCGGCTCTCTCTATCTCAAACCGCGTCTCTCTCATCTCCGACTACTTCACGTCATTCGGTTAATCGAGCAGTCTGCCTTAAAGCCACTATTACGTTCATTGGAACCTGAACCGGAAGGTAGGCCTGATACGGGGCTTTCCTTGCCTACCTCGCGCGTGAAATTGATGTGACAGCGACATGGAAGTAGTTGGTGAGAATTATATCCTAATGACCCATGTCATTAGTCTACGTACATCGTTTGCTACATCGGTTTCCGCATGTTTCAAACGACAGTTCGATGCTATTTTTCAACATGTAAAGTTGATATGAATAATGTGTACTGACCATTAACTAACGAGGGGCGATTAAGAACAAGCTTCACAACCTTTACAGTTTGTGGTTAACTAAACACAGTCCAACGTGAAGATATAAAACAAGAAGTTTTCAACGCAGATGCCACATTCATCAGGCACAATATTACGATCCCAGCCTCCGGGAACCAGCCCAAAGATTAAATAGTAAGTAACTAAAGAAGGGTTAGTGGCGTCAATGGTTTCTGAGAAACTTCCTATAGATAATAACATCCACGTGACTTCCCGCTGATAAAGCTGCACTGACCTATAAGACTCCAAAGTACCGCCTCTCTGTGCTGTAACCCAAGGCGCCACACTTTTCGGGACCCACCCCCACTCAACACTTGCTCTAAACCAGTCTGCTCTCCTTGGTACCTGGAATGGAAACAATATCATTGACAAAGGCTAATGCCTCTGGGGCTGGAACGAACTTTATCTCCTGCTGCAACCTAATCGAAGAAAATAGGAGACAACTGGTCTATCTGCCGAACGCAACGTCCTACTGCCATATCCCCCAACATCTCACCTTCACATCCTCACGGCTCAGAGAGTATCCCGAAGAGAACCACGCAAGGTATCGACAGCTTTGGCAACGCCCAGGGCACCCATAAACACAAGCTACGTTTTTTACTTTCCTTGGCTCTACGAAGTAGAAAGGAAAGTTATGTAATCGGCTGAAAAAAAAATTTTGAGTTTTCTTCAGATCTTTACGTTTCAGACCCTCCTGAGTCCGAAAACCCCTATTTGGGAAAATGGTCTGTGTGTCTGTGAACGATTTTTAGAGAAAACGACCGTGCCAAGTCAGCTTAAACTTGATATCTCGTCCGCAGGTTACCATGGGACGCCAAAATAAGGGTTTGAACAAAATCCACCGAAAGTTAACTATAGTTATCATGGTGATCAAAACAACAAATATTTTTTTTCTCAAAAACGGCTCGAGCGATTTTGATTAAATTTTTTATATTGGTAGCTCTTAATAAGATAGCTATACCATAAAATTTCCATTTGTGGGAAAATGACGAGAGCAGCACAATAAATTACCAAAACTTTCGACAAAATCGATTTTAGCGCAGTTTTTAGAGAATACCACCGTACCAAATCATCTGAAACTTGATGTCTAGCCTACAGGTTACCATGGGACGCCAAAATATGGGTATGAACAAAATCTACCGAAAGCTAACTATAGTTATCATAGTGATCAAAACACCAAATTTTTTTTCTCAAAAACAGCTCTAACGATTTTGATTAATTTTTTTATATTGATATCTCTCAATATGGCAATCACACCATAAAATTTCCATTTGTGGGAAAATGACTAGAGCAGCACAATTAATCACCAAAATTTTCGACGAAAAGCGTTTTTAATGCAGTTTTTTTTCCTCATAAACTCCGCTGGAATGGTTGTTGAATGTTGAAAAAATTGGTATTGTAGTCCAATCCAATACCTAAAGTGTGAGTGTTTAAAAACGCTCATGAGGTACATGAGGCTCACTTCAGAAATTCCTGAATTTCAACTACTGTCATTTCGCTTATTACCAGTTCTAAAGGTGTTTTGGTGTGTTGGGTGATGACCCAATAACTCTGCAAAAGTAATTACTATCCTTCGTCAAAAAATTTGTGTTTACAGCCTCATTAATTATCTGTGTACCGATTGCTCAATAATGGTCCTGCAATGAGTACGAGCAGCACAATAAATTCCGGAACTGTAAGCGCTTCCGCTTCCTGCTGTCGTAAAGCGTTGTTTGACCAAGTTCAAATTAACTGAGTGATAAATGAATTGATTAAATAGAATTAGCCATGTACAAAGTGAATTGTTGTAGAGCTAAGGAAAGTTGTGTGTTGCAACGCACCAGATATTTTTTCTCGCAGATTGTGCTTTAGAATGGCCCTTGGCTGCCTCCCACCCATTTATAAGGCTGTCAAACTAATTTGTTCATGGGTCATGCTCACAGTTTTGGAATATTCGGGTAACTCAGGAATTGTTAGGACTGCACATAACTATGTTATGAGCCTTAATACGCTCTCACCGTATAGGCATTTTATTAGACGACCAGCTCAACTTTTCTAAGAATGTTACTATCGTTTGAACGGAACTATAAGAACAGAAACCGCGCTACAACCTTCTTCGAAATGTTTGATAACTTATCGCGCTGCTCTCGTCGTTTCCCCCTGCATGAGAATTTGTCGTTACTGCACGTTATTTAGTACGGTCAATACTTTATCAAAACTGTTAAAGCCGTTTTCGAGAAATAAATTCTTTGGTGTTTCGATCACTTGAGATAAGTATAGCTAATTTTAGGCGCGTTTAGTTGACGTTACATTGAAATTTGCCGGTTAAATGTAATAACTGAGCCGATTTGGAAAGGATATCATTGCACAGACCACTTTTTCAAATGATTTTTCTCAATCGCTCATGAAACGTAAGGACATGATAGTTTTTGCAGCAGATTATAATATAGTTGTGGCTGATAACACCTGAGAGAGAGAGAGAGAGAGAGAGAGTTTAGCAATTTAGTCGACTCACGTTATTCAGGTATTCATCCCTTGGCGAAACTAGTGAAGGTAAATCATTGGATAGTACTTACGAAGTGAATTGAGATCTTATAAATGAATGTTCGCATTTGAGAGAAATTCGGGGAGACAAACCCCATTTTCCCAGTATTCTAGCTCACCCTGAAACGGAGTAGTAAATCCTTCAGTTCAAGGCGCAAGTTCTAACCCCCCCCCCCCCTACACCACCTAACTATTTCTCATCCACCTTCCTTGGATCGGTAGTTCGCAAAGCTTATTAGTTCCAGTGTCCCAGCAAGGATACTAAAAGCAACCTCTCTATTCCTCCTGTCCGAACTAGTTTACGACTTTCCCAGGTGCACCAACCCTCCGTCTGGAGCTGAATTTTTTTCATAACTGCTTGGCAAGTCCGCGATGAAAAACTGACATAAAAGCGGTAATCTTATGTTAACCTTTATTTTCTCCCTTCAAATGATGAACTCGCGCTCTATAAAAAAAAGAGAGTACAGCGGCGGTCCACTAATTTCTCTCTAAAAGTTTGATAGCGCCCCGAGTTAATATTAGATATTGAAAGCATTGCGAGAGGAATCAATACAATTTTCAGGGACCGTGTTTACCATAAGATAATGAGTTCTGATTTCAATGTTCTCTTTCGACCGCAGATAAGCTGCTTCAATTCAACGCAACGAACATTTCAGCTGCTTACAACGGCCACAAAATGATCAATATGCTTGGAACAAGTTGAGCTCGAATTAAATCCTTCGGCAAATTTGAGCTGTCCCTCACAAAGTTTTGTTCACTCCCAAATTAACTCAAAAATTGGTGCCAGTTCAGGTCTAACATCTTCAACGATGTTCGACAAGTCTCGATTCAGGTGAACATTGTACACATAAATTGCTGCAAGCCCTCAGTTGGATGAAAGTCGATTTCCACTTGTAACACTTCTATTCACATTAATGGACTATCAAACTAAGGAAAAATGGCCTTTTTTGAAAAAAATAAATAAAAAGAAACCTTTTTACTTTCCGCTACCCGAAGGGAAGGAAAGTATAGTAATCGGGTCAAAAAAAAAAATTGGGTTTTCTTCAGATCTTTACGTTTTGAGGCCTACTGAATCTAAAAAACCTAATTTCGGCGCGTGGTCCGTGCGTGTGTGTGTGTGTGTGTGTCTGTAGTTCGATTTGCGGGAGAACGGCTGATCCGATTGAGCTGGTTCTTTTTTTGTTTTGTTCATCATTTTTTGTAGACACCAAAATAAGGATATGGACGATTTCTGCCGATGGGAGGGGGAGACGAAAATGTACCAAAAACTAGGGTTTTTCGCATTTTTCTCGAAAACGGCTCTAACAATTTTGATTAAACTTTCAAATTATCTTCTACTAGTTAGTAAAAAACTTTTCTTCTCCATACATATCTCCATGAAAATACGGTGAACGGAGATATAGGCCTATGAACCAAAAATAGGTTTTTTACGCTTTTTGGCAGAACGGCTTTAGCGATTTTCACCAAACTCACAGGATGTTTTCAAACAATCAATACCTACATATTGTTCTCAATAAATGTTCCTGTGACGGTCCATTGAACAGAGATAAAAATCAAAATGTGTCGAAAATAACGTTTTTTCGAACACTTCCCTAAATTCCAGGGTACCTTCTTCACCAAATGTGATAAATTCTAATGGAGTGTCTTAAATTCACCCATACCAACATTTCGTTCCACATTATTATTTCTGTATATACATGTTGAACGGAGATATAAGCCAAGTTAACTCAGAAAAGGAGATTTGTCGAATATTAATTTATCGGAATTCCAATTTTCTCAGAAACTGCTCAAACGATTTCGATCAAACTTACGGAGTACTCTCAGCTAACTAGTCCCTACATTTTGTTCTCCATATATGTTTCTGTAGAAATGCGTTGAATGAAGATATAGCACCCGCGTATGTAGCTGGTGTTCGAACTTAAAGGGGTGGCGGAAAGTTGTGTGTTGCTACGCACCGCTCGTTTTGTTTCAAAAGGCGTTCAATATATGATGATAACGAACGATTAATGTAGAGTACAGGAGTATGTAGAGACATTTATCCAAAATCGTTTTTAAGAAAATTGTGAACATGCTCCTCACTACTATCTCTCATTTTAACGGCAGAAACGGCCTAATACCTCATTTCTAGGACGGAATTTAACAAACAAGTGGTCGTTTTATCTGATCGGAAGCTTAAAACGTTGTTTGGCACGAACGGGGTCCATCAACATAATAGGCGATTAAAACCTCGTCACGAAACACCGATTTGATTAAATAGAGACGTAGCGTTGAACCGCTGATTCGACAGTATTATAGAAGCGTTTACTCCAATTACACATTATTAGTTACCAATTGAAGATGTAAAGAAATTGTTGCAAACGAGATGCCACAGATAACGTAGTTTGTGGTATCTTGACAATTTTGTTTCCAGAGTACATTTTGTTTTCTACAGTTGGGTGAATTTATGAGAGAGGGGCTCATTAAATCAGTTCCATGATACAAGTTTAATTTTACTTGGTTAGTGACCAGTTGGTGGTTACTTGGTAATAAGTTATTATACTGTAGCGACTATTCATACGCCCCTCACGCATGTTTAAAAGCGGAATTGCCACGCACAAGGGTTGCTATTTTTATGAAGTTGAAGGATATCCCGCTAAACGGAGCAAACAAACCCCCTGCCACATGATCGCAAGTTGCCGATAGTCCAAATTGAAGCTACTAAATGAAAACAACAGTCCTAATAGTGTGCGGTGTGTTCAACGTGTAAAGGAGAGATTTTCGAGATGCCCATTACGATGGTTTACTCTTGTTAAAAGTAAACGTATAAACGAGCAGAACTGACCGGAGCGCTTCATTATTCGAAACCTACCATCACACTGAAAAGTTGTTAATTCTTCTTGACATAAAAAAGTGTTAGAGTTATAATGTAGACTTTGGTACCTCACGCCACGTATTTAAAGACCAATACAACGATTGCTGATGGAAAAAGGTTCGCACGAAGTTCCCTCTCTGTTCTTTATGTGGTCCACTTTGGTCTTCTAATACCAATCGAAATGCGCTAATTGTTATCTTCTGTCCTATTATTGCTATTATCACCGATAATTTAATAACGCATAGAATAAAATAAACTGGTCCATACCCTCGTTCACAAAAACAGTCGAAAGAAATTAACAAACGGCAAAAAATACCGGGTTGAAGTAGTACAACATCAAATGAGGTTGAACGACGTTGGTGAAAGTTTGCGTGTGACAAAAAAATCTCCAGTTTGATAACAGAACGTTGATTAAAGGTTTTACGAAGCCGTCCTTGGAGAAACAATTAACAACGCTAACATCCTCAATATTTATCGTTCTATTAAGCATTAACACAGCACATACAAGGCAATCCTGGTGACGTGTGGACACAAATCACAATAGTCTGTCTCACAACCATCACTGTGGACGCAGGGCTTGCCATTACTTGGTGGTAATGTGCTAGTATCACAATCATGAACTTGTTTGTATTCTGTCGTAATGTCGAACCATTCCTGTTCAGCCAACGCTTCAAAACCGGCAATCACGATTTAACTTTCGTTTAAGTTTCCTCCTAAGACTGCCCTGAGAAGGAAAAAGCATAATAATCTCCATAGTAGTTCACTCCAACCAGTTTTTAGTGATGCCACATCATATCAGTTGAGTACTAAAAATATAGTTCCTTAGAACTCCCTGAATCGTATGAATTCAATGCCAATAAATGCACAGTAAACTCTCTTTGAGCTCGGTTTGAACGAGCAACTGTGAAAGCGCGCTAATACGCTATACACAACATCGTAACAATCGAGTTGGCGTGGAATATCGAATCGAAGGCCTTGATCAAATCAACGTAAACCACCAAAGCTGCTTTGTCTTCATTCCAGGCAGCAATCACTTCAACAGTTCGTCGACAGATGGGCCTTTAGCTATTTCTCGAGACGCTTCTCAGTACTGGGCTCCAGAAAAATATGTCAGTCTCAACATTCTCGTTAGAAATCACAATTCAATCACTACCAAACAAGCGAACGAGCGTTCAAGATGAAAACCTCGGTTATTGGGAATCCACGTTGTCATTCCAATTTATCCAAACGGCAAACTCCAAGAGGTACCAATGAAAATGAAAGTAGATGAAGATTGTGATTCAATCAGATTGAGATCCAGGATGTTGTCTAATTATCTGAACTTGAAACTTTCGAACAACAATTACATCAACCTCAATCGGGAGCACGAGGACCGACCCACTCAGGAAAACTCTCAACTTCCAACTCGGAAAAGTTTGAATTATCCGCGCTCTTCCACTTCAGTGCTCAATAAAGAGAAAAATCGTTCATCTGAAAGAACGCTACACCTGCGACCTGGCGTTTCTGAAGAAGAACGGCTGTTTAGTTTCTTTGAGATATGAAACAGCTACGAAAGGAACGGTGCGACATGTACTAACCGTCGTTAATTACAGTAATTCCAAATAAAGTATGATATTCGAACTTACTAGAACCAAGACCATTCATGTTGTTGCTCTTCTGCCTTTCAGTGTGTTGCGCTCCTGTATACTGATCCTGTAGCGAGGCTACTTGGAGTGTATGTTTTACCGCGACATTATCCTCATGTATAAGGTCACTTACTCTGGCGAGATTGAATACTGTCCCAGTGTCTACTTACCCAATTCAACAGAGCTGCATGAACAAGACAGCATCCAGTGAAGCGCTCCAAGTGATCACTGGCCAGTTACTCTTTGATTGAGTGCATGGTGGGAAGTGAAGAGTGGAAAGGGAGTTTCCCTCGCTCTGGATGGAGCTTCATATAAACCTCTTCACTGAACTTAAACGTCTTGCACTATATGAATGGGCATTAGACAAATGGCAAGCGAGATGGGAATCCTCGCCAAAGAGACTTGAAGCCTACGAGTTTTTTCCCCAACATCCGTGCATTTTTTAGAAGTAAGTGGGTTGATCCAGACCACTGGACGAGTTGGGTCCTTACGGAACATGGCGACTTTTTACGCGTCACTCTCTCATCCTGCACGTCTTGCTCTCGCAAAATCAGTGCAGGGGAAACAAGAAACCACGCGCTGCTCCACTGTAGTTCTTACAACAGCGAGCGGGGGTTGTTCGAAGAGCCCCCAAAACTTCTAGCATTTACGGCTACTAATAACCTGCTCACAAGGTTATGATAAAGAAAACCACACAGGCCACAGTTGATCTTTCCCCTCGAAACCTAGCCACACAAGTAAATAGTTGAGTCAGATGGTAAACCCAATTAATAGCTTCTGCCGGATGTTACGGATTCCCCAGGGTCCTTGCGTATTGAAACATGGACAACGGCTCTCCACCGGGAGACTGGGTAACGACAGCCCGCCGTACCTCCAGAGGTCTGGGTTCTGTGGATGCTGAGCTGAGCGCCCGCGCTCGGGCACGATAGCGACACTTAAACCTCCATGACTTTCGACTAACTCCCTTATGAGTGTTAAGTAACAGCCGTTTTGATAAGAAAACCGACCTGCAAAAAGCGAAGAATATTAACGCCGTACCGAGCCAGTACAATCCTGAACACGGATGCTATAGCAAAAATATTTGGTGTTTTGATCACTATGATAACTATAGTTAACCTTCGGTGGATTTTGTTCATACCCTTATTTTGGCGTCCCATTGTAACCTGCAGGCGAGATATGACGTTTGAGCTGATTTGGTACAGTGGTTTTCTCTAAAAATCGTTCACAGACACACATACAGGTCTGTTTCCTTATTTGATGACTGTTCCTAAACCCTCGACGTGGGTTATATCAGTCATGGAAGTTGCGGTTTCGTTAATATGCAAGAGGCCGGCCCCTGCAGCATCCACACCGAACTCCGACCTGTGGAGGTACGGCAGGTATTGGGTCGTTAGCCAGTCTCCCGGTAGAGAGCTGTTGCCCATGTGTGACTGCGCGGAGGTGACTACCTGAGGAATCCCGTACCATCTGGGAGGAGTTCTTAATCTGGTTTCCTACCTGATCGAACTATTTACTTGGGTGGCAAGTTTCAAAAGGACAGATCAACTATGATCACGTTTCTTAGCCATCACCTTCTTCGCGAAACTTGCAAAATGGTTATAGGCTAGCATTGTAGCAGTCAATGCTGCTAAGTTCGTTTGCCCTCCCAACAACCGTCGCTCACTGTTGTAGAAACTACAGTGGGGCAGCACATGGTTTCTTGTTTCCTCCGCACTGGAGGCACAAGACGTGCATGATGGTGAGTCTTTCAGAGAAAAGAAGTGGAGCCGCGCATTGAAGTCACCATGTCCCGTGAGGAACTGGCTCATCCAGTGGTCTGGCTCAACCCATTTTTTCTCGAAAGACGTTCACGGATGTTGGGGAAGAACTCATACGAGTCACGTCCCTTTGACGAGGATTCCCATCTCGCTTGCCATTTCTCTAGAGTCCATTCATCAATGGCGGCAAGTTTCTGTTCTGTGGTGAGATCCGCACGGAGTTCAGCCCAAAGCGGGGGAAGCTCCCGTTTGACTCTCCACTTGTCAACCATGCACTCAACGGCCAAGTCAACTGGTAACTGACCAGTGATCACCTGGAGGGCTTCTGTTGATGCAGTCTTATAGGCCTTGGTGATCCACAGGAGCGCAGCTCTCTGGGATTGGGCCAATACTCTCTTTTGATTGACTGTTAGTTTGCTACCCCAGACAACGGGGCAGTAGCCAATAACGCCTAGATAGATGGCCTTATACATGAGGATAGTGTTGTGGTAACACACACCCCAAGTGGCCTTAGTAATGGCACGCAGTGAGGCAAACCTTGCAATGGTAGTGCCTTTAAGGGACTGGAGGTGTTGGTTGAAACCCCGCCTCTCACCTATATTCACTCCTAAATACTTGACGTGCTTTTCAAGAAGGAGCCTGTGGCCGCCAAAGCGTATTGTGGGTGGATTATTCACTTTCCCTTTCAAGAGGATTAGCTGGGTTTTTTCCTCAGCCACCTGCATCTTGACATGCTCGCACCATTGGGTGACGGTGCGGAGCACGTGGTGGGTTTTTTCATCAATTTGGCGGACTGACTCTGCAAAGATCAGCACAGTCAAGTCATCCACATAGGCGTACGGCTCGCAGTCAGTCTCCATGAGTCTCCTGAGAAGGCCTTCGAAGAAGGCATTCCAGAGTGCTGGTCCAAGGACCGAGCCCTGTGGGCACCCCTTCTCAATCCTTGAACTGCTACGACGTACTTAGCCGGTGCCAGCAGGGAAACACGCCGAATCTCGACAATGACATCTTGCGTGGACCTTCCTTTGGTAAGGAACACACACACACATATACCATTTTTCCAAATAGTGTTTTTCGGACTCAGGAGGGTGTGAAACGTAAAGATCCGAAGAAAACTCAAAATTTTTTTTTCAGCCGATTACATAACTTTCCTTTCTACTTTGTAGAGCCAAGGAAAGTCATCATACATCTACGCGTAAGAGTAGGATAAATTTGAAATTGCACGAGATGACGTGTTCTCATTCATTGTGATGTTTAATTATGCCTGGATGCCAAAAATTTGTCGAACCTGCGTGTATTTAATGACGGGTTCGTTGATTTTCCAGCCAGCGGATGGTTGGGGTGCAAACGAAGCGATCCAAACCGGGATAAATGTGTGACGGAGGGGGCACAAATAGCGGTGACCTCAGTCGCAACAAGTAAGTAATTAACTATTCGCCTTATCACTTTTTATTATCTAATTATTCAAGTATAACATTGGTGACTGATGCCTTGACTAGTTTCAAGAGCCTGAAACTTGCATGTAAAGCTTCAAGTAGAAATATGGAAAAATATCCTCATACAACTTTTTATTGATCGCTAACAAGCAATGTTTACCTGAGGTGCAGGGATTCATATAGTTATGTGCAACAAGGGTAAGTCATCAGCACAGTGCATAATTGTCAATTATAAAATGTTGCCTTTTTTCCACGTATATCGTATCAATATATTCCTCTTGTTTGGGGCATGTAGAAAATACCTAGGAATTAGAAGCGTCAAAAAGAAGTGTATACAAGTTTTGTCGTATTGCGTTAACACAGTAGCAGTCTGTGTGTGTGTATGAGATCGCAATTGAGAAAAAAAAGCTTAACCAAATCGATTCAAATTTGACATCTAGCCGGTGGCCCAACTTGAAACGTCGAGATAAGAGTACGTGGGAAAGCGGTCTAAAACTAAATTCTGGAGTTCAAATCCCACTATTGCTCACAGTTTTTACCCGATAATTCCAAAAAAGTCGTCTTGACAATCTCATGGATTAGCTGATCACCCAGTAATGGTCATAATGGGCGTTCGTGGGAGTAACTCAATAAAATATTGGAACCCTAAGCCCCCCCCCCCCCTGTTTTCAAGTAGATTGTTGAGCTGCCTTCTTCTAACTTCACGTGAACCGAATGAAAAAAAAAAAAAAAATTATTAGCTACTAGAGTAATAAACACCGCTGCGTGGACGTGGGGCTGAAGAAATTTGTGTGATACGCGTTTTTTTATGCCGATAGTTTTAATGCTTTACTGAATCGTTAGACGTTTTTCGGCAATTGAGTTATCAGTGACAATCGAGCACGGTTTTTGTGTCGAGTTGAGAAAAGAGATAGAGATAAAGTTGAAGGTAGAAATACTTTTCTTTCGCATTCCAACGTGTACTGTTGTGACTTGAGATCGTCGTTTCAGATGGATTGAAGAAGTACGGTATATTCCCTGCCGACCCTTTACGCTTCACGACTTTAGTTATTGACCAACCAACCGGCTCAGTGAACATTAAGCTTAACTTCACTGACCTGGACGTTTTTGGAGTCAAAGATCTGCAAGTCAACAAAGCTACGTACGTTTGTATTGTTACTTATTCAACTGAAGCTCCCGTTAGTTATAAGACGTTGAGAATACAATGCTACAGTTACTACAATTTACTAGGTGTCACAATTCACTTTTCTCAAATTATTGATGTTAACGTGTGCACAGAGCGTACATCGAAGTTCGAAAAATATTTGATCTTCAAAACGTCCGATCGCATTGGCTGAACACCGCTCTTACTGTTTTCTGAATCGTGCCAGAGAACCTCAATAACGGTCGATAGAAACAGTTTCATTTATTTACCAATTTGAACGAAATCCGTTAAATATGAATGAAACAAGAACTCACCTTTTTCATTTTTCTGCTGCGTTTTCATGAACGGTCGAACCGAATCGTAGTGTGAGCGACTGAATAGCTCGGTTGGCCTCAGAAGTCGTGCTAGCCGGGCAAATTACACACATACACTCTGTCTAAACAAGAAACAGTATTTGAGAATGATTGTGATCACCAGAACAGGAGAGTAGGCCTACCAACCTTTCCAGTGTAGTTGCCAACAGTCTGGAGGCAGCGCATGTTTGTCTCCTCCCGCACTATCGATGGCAGAATAACTTCTTGATGAGTTCACATAACAGGCTTTTCATTGTTTAATTTACCGAATGGGCTAACGGCTGCAGTGCTGCTTTACTTTCCCACACCACTGGCAATGACATTGCTTGACACATCCCGAAATTCGTGAAACTGCTGTTGTGTAATTTACAATGGAATGGAAGAAGCCCAATACTAAGTGATAAAGGAAGTCGCCACAGCACACTCATAACTAGTACGACGAGACGGCGTAGGGAGCCATTTTTTATGGATAGGGAGGAGTACAGAAACTAGCAGAGTCAGTGAGGAGAGTGCAGAAAAAAAGCATTCAGAACATTGGAAAGGTAGGAAAGTTGACAGATGATGAAGATGTGGAGTGGAAAACACTAAAAAGTTAGCTTTGTGAGGTAAATGGCTCAAAGCGCCGTGGCTTACGCAATTTTTAGGGGGTTAGTGTGGTGAGAATTTAGGCGGGGGTCATGCAGGCCAAGCTAAGCATGGAGGCAGGGAGCATCAAATCACTGACAGGAGCTAGTCTGTTATGATACTACGAACAACAGGCCTCAAGAGACATAGCAACTGGGAGGGTGATTGGTAGTCTACGTGAAATTTCCATCTTGATGGCGATGAAGCGAAGAAAGTCTTAATGCTCTTGCACGGCACACTCGAAATGACACCCGTAAAAGGCGCTCCAGACCAGACCTAACTACCAGCATGCTACCCAGCTGATAGTTGCGAATCCACTCCAATACAGAACTAAAAACATCAAGCGACTCGAGGACGATAAGAATGGAATGGTGGGAAAGCGCATCGAAGGCCGTCGAGAGGTCAATTATCACGAGATCTACTCGCGAGCCCAAATTTATGGCCTGTAGAACGAATCCTTGGAAGGGCATTAGGTTATAAGGACACTAGGGACACGAAAATGAAATTCCCTCCGATTTTGCAAAGCCCTCTCCAAACAGACAGGTCTGTTTCCTTATTTGATGACTACCTAAACCCTCGACGAGGGTTATATCAGTCATGGAAGTTGCGGTTTCGCTAATATGCAAGAGGCCGGCCCCTGCAGCATCCACCGAACTCAGACCTGTGGAGGTACGGCAGGTATTTGGTCGTTAGCCAGTCTCCCGGTAGAGAGCTGTTGCCCGTGTGTGACCGTGCAGAGGTGACCACCTGAGGAATCCTGTACCATCTGGGAGGAGTTCTTAATCTGGTTCCCTACCTGATCTCACTGTTTACTTGGGTGGCTAGTTTCAAAAGGACAGATCAACTATGTCCACGTTTCTTAGGCATCACCTTCTTCGCGAAACTTGCAAAATGGTTATAGGCTTGCTTTGTAGCAGACAGTGCTGCTATGTTCGTTTGCTCTCCCAACAACCCTCGATCACTGTTGAAGAAACTACAGTGGAGCAGCACATGGTTTCTTGTTTCCTTCGCACTGGAGGCACAAGACGTGCATAATGGAGAGTCTTTCAGAGAAAAGAAGTGGAGCCGCGCATTGAAGTCAGCATGTCCCGTGAGGAACTGGCTCGTCCAGTGGTCTGGCTCAGCCCATTTTCTTGAAAGACGTTCACGGATGTTGGGGAAGAACTCATACGTATCACTTCCCTCTGACGAGGATTCCCATCTCGCTTACCATTTCTCTAGAGCCCATTCATCGATGGCAGCAAGTTTCTGTTCTGTGGTGAGATCCGCACGGAGTTCAGCCCAAAGCGGGGGAAGCTCCTGTTGCACTCTCCACTTGTCAACCATGCACTCAACAGCCAAATCAACTGGTAACGGACCAATGATCACCTGGAGTGCTTCTGTTGATACAGTCTTGTGGGCCTTGGTGATCCACAGGAGCGCAGGTCCCTGGGATTGGGCCAATACTCTCTTTTGATTGACTGTTAGTTTGCTACCCCAGACAACGGGGCAGTAGCCAATCACGCCTGGATAGATGGCCTTATACATGAGGATAGTGTCGTGGTAACACACACCCCAAGTGGCTTTTGTAATTGCACGCAGTGAGGCAATCCTTGCAATGGTAGTGCCTTTAAGGGACTGGAGGTGTTGGTTGAAGCCCCACCTCTCACCTATATTCACTCCTAAATACTTGACGTGCTTTTCAAGAAGGAGCCTGTGGCCGCCAAAGCGTATTGTGGGTGGATTATTCACTTTCCCCTTCAAGAGGATTAGCTGGGTTTTTTCCTCAGCCACCTGCATCTCGACATGCTCGCACCATTGGGTGACAGTGTGGAGCACGTGGTGGGTTTTTTCTTCAATTTGGCGGACTGACTCTGCAAAGATCAGCACAGTCAAGTCATCCACATTGGCGTACGGCTCGCAGTCAGTCTCCATGATTCTCCTTCGAAGACCTTCGAAGAAGGCATTCCAGAGTGCTGGTCCAAAGACCGAGCCCTGTGGGCACCCCCTCTCAACCTTTCTCCGGACGGAGACATGCCTGCATTCGATCGTAGCAGTTCTGTCTGTCAGGTAATTTCTGACGAGCGAGTACAGGTTGCGGGGGATTCCCCTACCTTTGAGCTCATTAAGGAGCGCTGGCCACCAAAGGTTGTCAAACGCTCCTCCAAACAGACACTGATTTGCAATCAAACATTTAAAGAACGCAGCTTATAGAACTTGATTGACGAATATTTTCACTCAGGAAACGCAACACACTGCAATGTTATTGTAGCGTTATGAACTGTAACATATTCACAACGAAAACTCGTCACACACATTGCGTATGACATTATGTTAATGACTTGACTACATGCTTAGTTTATTCTTCACTATCAGTTGCGTCTGATTTATTCACGATTTAGCGAATTCCTAATCCGTGTCAAACCTAGATGTATTTTCGAGTGAGCAGCTCGAGTGACACATCAATCTATATCTGATAATAAATAGAAACTTGAAATATCTCAACCTTTTGAACTATTGTAAGAGATTTGAATGTGAATGTTGAAGAAGATGATCGTGGATAGAGGCGGACATTCGTTTTGACACTAATGCTTATTTACGTGTCTGAGGTTTCTTGTAATTAACCTAACATAATTTTACTCCCATATACAAGGTCTGTTCAAAAAGTATAGGAATTAAAAGTGCATTTAATTATAAACTTCTAATCCCCTTGGTGATTGCACACACTTCTCTCAGCGCTTCTGCCACTGCGCAAAACATTTCTGGAAGGCATCTTTAGGAATGCTGTTAAGCTCGGACGTTGTGTTCTGTTTAATATCTTCCTTGAAATCGAACTCCTTTCAGGAGCTCGCACTCGTTCAACATTCTCATTCCGGCTTTTTGATGGCCTACCTGAATACGATTCACTTTCAACTGACATTTGACCATTTTTGAATCGATTTTTGACCACTCTTTTATTTCCATGGTAGACTCCCCAAAAGCCAGTTGAGCCGTTAACAAAATTAATGCAGTAAAGCTGTTCAACTTTTTCTGCTTTTAAAGCTGCTAACTTGATGAAAACCGCCGAGCGCAACACAACAGAGAGGTCTAGTCCCCTCCATGCCCCCTTCAAGCTTCGCCGTCGGCGCTTCATTAGTTTTAACGGGAGGACAGATGGCCCGATACTTTTTGAACTGACCTCGTATGTCATTATGACGTAAAGTCAAATTAAAAGTTAGCTTTCAGTACTACGTGGCACAACCTTCATTTATACGTCCAGATTCGCGTGTTACTCAAACTCTTCAGCATTTTCCACAGAAAAATACGGCAAAAGGTGGTTCTTTCGATAAACTCAGTTGAACTTTTTAAAATCCTCTGGTTTTTCATTTGATCATTCGTATAGTGATGGTGAGTGTCTATAACGGCTGTGAAACCTGTTTCAGATGGAAAGGTGATTCGATTTTTCTAGATTTGAGCGGCCCGCAGTTGATCGTCCTGGGGAAATATCAGATCAATGGAAAAGTTCTCATACTTCCGATAGTTGGGAGCGGAAAAGCAAATGTCACAATAGGTAAGATTGCTTCAGGTCTAAGAACATGTTTTTAGAATAGTAAAACTCTCGATGAACCGTCACGAGTTGGAATACAAAACGTGTGAAATTGAAAAGCGATGATTTTTTTTTTTTTTTTTTACCGTTAACACATTTCATGTTGGCCCTCACGCCTCTGCGGTGACTGCTCTTCTTTCTTATTCTCTTCACCCTCACCAGAATCTTGCAGCGTGTCTCCATCCCCATACACCCTTCCACGCTGCCGAATAGCTTGGGAGGTTCAAGATCGGCCTTTAATTCTTGATCCCGGCGAGTTGCTGGCCCTGGATCAGCAAACTCCAGCCTCTCCTGGCTGAGCACTGCCTTGGTAAATCGAGCTATATCATCCAGTTTTCTTCCGAATGCCTGTGTTGTTAGATGAACAATTGTGTCTTCTACCGTGCGCGTATAGCTGTAGATTGAAAGGGGAGGGGAGTGCCAAGAAGGTTGCTATGATGCGCCGTACAAATTTTCCAAGAGAAGCGATTTTCAGTCTGAGCTCCCTCCAGGGTGACCGACAACAGCGAGATAAGGTCTCGAATTTTGCGTGCCTTGTCCCTTGAATTCAGACACTGAAGACCTTGAAGCCCCATTTGGTCCAACATTCAGTTTTATGGCCCAACAGATGCCCCAACTTCAAACGATTGTTGATTCTTGACTTAACTTCACGCGGGTTTCATTTCGATGCTGAAATTTCCGTCGACCACCAAATCGTTCGATTTGCATCGACGCACCTTTCACCTTTTTTTCATCTAACGACCTTCTTTTCCCCAATTTACCGTAAAAATTAGCGAGGCTTCTCAAGTATCCGAATTCAAGTTCATAAATATCTGGAGAGTTGCAACACCCACCTACGGAAACATTTTTACGAAAGAAAATGTAAATACTAGTTAGTTTATGTCACCCGATCGAAATCGTTTTGAGCCGTTTTTGAGAAAACCAGAAAAACGATCATTTAGTGTTCGACAGATCTCATTTTCCGAGCTCATAATGCTGGCTGGGCACATAAATATTTGTAGTTGTGCAGGACCGAATGTGGTTACAGGTTGATGAAATTCAATTAAACGGTTCCTCCGGAAACCACGAAAATGTTAAAAAGACGTGAGTGTCGACATATTTTGGTTGTTCTTCCTGACTAACGGGCAGTTAGAAAAACATTTATGGATCAGAATATATAGGTAGTTGAAGAAATAGCCGCTTTGCCAAAAAATGAAAAACCCCCAATAAGGTTCATGAGCAAGGTATATTTCCTGGTTTGTGGCGGCATCTGGTGAATGGGTTTACAGCGGCGTCAAGTTAATGCGAATGTCGTACGTAAACTCCAGCAGAGACGGTAGTCAGCGGATGAAGGTATTTGACGAAACATTGCGCCTTTAAATCCATCGGGAAGAACCCTAACTCGTGCAGTCGTTTTAGTTATGCGTCATTCCATCGTGCCGTCGTTGTGTAATGATTAACTACCGTGGCGCTAAATAGAAAGGCACGTAATGAGATCAACTGGATGATTTGTCTACGGTGTTTATGGATTTTAAGGTCGTGCGGCTCCAGTGCGTATTAACATCACCTTGTTTGTACGCAACGTTATACTTGAGCTAACTTAATCATTCGCAGGTGTCAAATTTGTATTGTTCTGAAGCTGGAGCTCTAGAGAGACATTTGTATAAGTGCTGGGCATGCGTCCGTGGCTTTGGAGAGGGCCTCGTGGCCTAAACCTCTCCTACCAGCACCAGACAGCTCCCGGGGGGGATTTCCAACGGAAACACGGTCCCCACGAGGCCAAACCCATGACTTCACGACCGACAACGTCACACCCTAAAGGCTCCACGCTGCTGGCCGTGGGCAGAAGCCCCCGTGGTACCCATTTCATATGGCTGCACTTTCAGCAGCCAACAGACCTGAATGGGTTGCCGGCCCTGGTGCGGGAATTGCCAAAAGGCGTTCTACCGGCACCTACGCTTTATCTCCATGGGGTTTCTGGGGATTGGACCAGCCCCTGTACACCCCATGGAGAAAGGTGTCAGGCCGTCTTTTACGGCCTGAACTGCGATCCCCTTTCTGACGTGACGAGGGCGGACTACTTGATATTCGACCACCCTCGACCACGACCCACCCCACTAACAACACACTCACACCATAAATACATTCAAACCTTAAATACATTAACACATTTCCCGAAGGTCCAGGGGCGGACTACTCGATATTTGTCCCCCCTGGAACCTTCCCTACACTACCTATTCCTACCAACACAAACAAACATTAACACACATATGCATTCACTCATATATACATTCACACCAGCGGTCCAGGAATGGGCTACTTGATATTCGACCATTCCTGGCACCACTCATACACGACCACACACTAACACAGAAAAACTACCCTTCCTCCCGAGGCCCTGCACACGTGTCCCTACAACCTAACCCCTTCCCTATCCTTAACACCTTTTCCCCAAACCATTTCCACCATACAAAACTCCCCTGTTCCCTAACCATTGTCACATCCTACTGGCTTCCCCTTCCTAATACCTCATTCCTTTCCTGCTGGTTTTTACACAGTGGAACATGTGGTGTTCCAGCTCACCACAGCCCATCCATCACCAACCCAAGCCCACGGAGCTTCTCTCTGATGTCTCCGTGGCCAGTGATGAGCTGTGTGGTGTAGAATCCAATTCCCATCCAGCGGGCCTCTATCCTTTCCCTAACCTGTGGCGTCCATCTTCCTTTATCACTATTGTCCCACCTTTCCTGCCACTCATCGACTAACAGCTTGTCGAGCTTGTGTCGGGCTGTCTAGAGAGACGGCCTGAAGGTTTAACAGTACTTAGTTGGCCTAATGCAGTTGAAACATTCCAACGACGTATCTCGTTGATCTTCTCGAAAGATAACGCCGCGTCTTTTTACTCCACCTGGCCTGCATGGCGATCGAGCAGAGGTGTGGTCGATTACAGTGTTTTGTCCTGGCCTCCCTTGATCTGCCACCCAACGATTGATGATCGATAAGGGGTTTCTTCATTGTGTTCTGGCTGGATAGATTGATGATTGATGCGTCCGTGCCCCTGAGCATCCAGTGACCCTGTTGTGGTACGTTCTGTATATTCTGGTCAACTTCTCATTTTCGCCATGTCGGCTCATTCATTGCATTTCTGCTCCCGCATTTTTCTCTCATTGATTTTGTTGTCTCTCCATTATTGTACTTTTTGCCTTTTCTTGTTTCTGTAATTCCTGAATTGTGAGCTCGTTCCCGTCAATATCTAATAAATTAATAAAACCTCTCTTACACTGTTTCCTTGGATGACTGAGGGATGGGGTTTTAATGGCGAAACTATCTTCTCAGTCTTTAACATATCTTATAGTACCGAACAGCCAATACCAATCCTGGCGAGAATGTTTGTCAACGAGAAAAATTATAGCGTATGTTTCATATTTTCAGATAAAACCCACCTGGATGCGGAATTGGTACTGAAAGAATATTCCAAGGGTAAAACCATGTTTTTCGAATGCAAAAAACTTGTGTTGAACATAGAAGGGAAAAGAGTTTTTTTCTTCTTCGAAAACCTATTCAACGGGGACAAGCGTCTGGGTGAGTAGAGCCTATTGATTATCGAAGTAGCTGCTCTTGCCGTGTTTATGAAATTGCCAAGTAGATTACTTTTGGAAGTAAATATTATGATTTGCTTGTCTGATGATTATGTACAGTCTGATTTATTGAACTAAGTTGCAAAATTTCACGCTTTAGCGCGACTGAATGGAGAATAAAAGAAACAGGTACTGAGGCCACCTTAGTTTTCATTGTTTTTTCACGGTCACATCACCAGCATGCCAGCTGAGACTATCAGGTCCAAACCGTTCCGTGCATTTTTATTTCGTCTCATGAGCAACGAGAAATGGACCAGATTGATCATCGAACCCGAATACGTGTTCATCGAACTCAAACACGTGTTCATTTATTGACTACAGCGATCATGATTGACGTTTTCAAGACCTCTTTGGCCGCTCTTGAACCCATTTTGGCCCATGAAAAATAATTAATACTTCAGAATTTCGAAGAACATGTTCGGTTCAAGAGTTTCAATATATGACGACAACTTTTTAGCTGTTTTCTTGATCAAAAACATTCAAAAGAACTAGGAACAATCTGATCTTGCCACATGGACCTAATTTTCTGTGCTGAACTACTGTTCAGTGATTCTGCTGATTTAGGGAAGTAACTAAATCCTTTATGTCATTTTAGTTTTCATTGTAGTTCTGGAGTTCCTTTATGTTTTCTTTTCCGAGATGAGAGAGAGTTTTGCCCTCGCGAAGAACTGAATGGCGTGGAGAGGGGGGTGGGAGTTGATTTTTAGGGACTTTCAGTAAAGGGCACCTTAGACGTAAAGGTATCCCATTAAAATGTCGATTCATTGCTTCGCTGTATGAAATCTTTTGCCAACGGAATCTGAAGCCATTCGATTCTTGTGGAGGTGGACAAAGTCAAACTACAATTACTTAATGAAACGGTACGAAAAATGGAGCATCGAGCTGAAATCCAACAAATCCGCTGTAACTCCATTCACCGAACGCGGTCAATTCGACCCTAGCGCTCTGTCGCCCGACAACTCCTCTTTTTCTGTTCGAGGTAAAATAAGCTATCTCGCCCTTCACTCGAATACAACCTCAACCTGGATGAACGACATTAAATACTTAGTGTGAACATTCAGGTGTAGGATCCTTGATGTTGAGGTATAACTCGGATCACGATCCTTCCTTCCTTTGTCGACGAAACGCCTACTCTACGTATCCCTCGTGTGTCACTTAATTGAAACAACGCCAACTGAAAAGAAAACGTCGATAATATTTTCCGAGGGATAAAACGCAGAACCCGTTCACCGCTGTGAAGAAGAAGAAAAAATGCTTTATTCTAGATTATTATAAACATTCGACGAAGTACATAAACAACAGCATAGTAGGCATGGTCAATAGACCGTCTGCCGAGGTCGGCCAATGCAAAAGTAAGAATGAACACTACAATGTAAAGAAAAACAAACAAACTGCCTCCCATTATAAATAAATAAATGAACTACTCTTTCACAATCATGTCCAGTTAAATTCCAAAATTAATTCCCTCCTATACTTCCATGCTGAGTTAACATATGCAGCAAGTTGGACCCATTTATCTTTATTACTAATAATACCCAAATAAGCCTGCTCATCCACCTCCCTCGTCCCTAAATACCGTATTCTAAATTCTGCCAGAATAGGACACCTTGCTACAAAGTGGAACGAGTCCTCCCTCTCCCGGAGGTTACAGAGCGCACAGTCGTCCCGATTTCCTTCCAAATGTGGCCTGTAATTAAGGGACAGCAACTCACCTCTGACCTTCAACACCCACCTGAGAGCTCCAATGTCAAGACCACCATCACCATCCACAAAACTGACACTTGGGGTCGCATGGTCAATTCGTGCGTACCACACAAAGGGACCCCGAGGCCCGCTGCAAAAATTGATCTCGTTCCACCTGCATCATTTTATCTATTAAGGGGCCACGCCCACCAGCGATTAGTGAGCCGTTTGCACCAATAATTTGGCACCCGTACCGTTCCTGCAGCCCGATCCAGTCACGCACCCACGAGACCTTGACACGCATAACCTCACTGGCAACTATATGAGGAAATCTATAGCTTGGCATGCGAGACACCTTTATAATATAATCGAGATGCAATCGCAAGCAGTAAGAGTACAAAAGACAGGTTCCGGTTTCCAAATAAACAAAATAGTTAGGAGTTCCCTCTGGCAGCCAGAACAGCTTTTTTAAAAAGTATGGTTGGAATCTCTCTACTTCCTCAAACATTACTACGCCCCAAACTTGGGCTCCATACGTTAATATAGCTCTGAAGACTGCTTCAAAAACCGCCCATTTAGCCTTCAAAGGCACATCATTTTGCCTCAATAAGCCCTGCCATAAGGTGTTAACCCCGTACTTTGCCACACTGACCCTTTTTTTGTGATGGAAGAGATACGAGAGCCTCGGAGTCAGTACAATTCCCAAGTAGGTAAATTGAGAGACTACCTCCACTACTTCCCCTTTATAAGTCCACTCCTCTGCCCTCCCCAACCTTCCCCCTCTCCGAAAGACCATTATTTTGGACTTAGACAAGTTCACCTTGAGGTCCCACCTATCGCAATAAACACCCAGCTTATTTATACTCCGTTGCAGCTTGCTAGGCGAGTCCGTTATCAAGACCAAGTCATCTGCATACTTTAGCAGGCCAATTACTGTCTCTCCAACCCTGATACCTGTATCAATACAATCCCCCATATCGTTTATAAACAGAGAGAACAGCAGTGGGCTCAAGATACATCCGCTGTGAAAAGATTATATCGTTATTCCATGTCATTTCGATATTTGGTTCGTATTGTTACTCCTTGTATATAAGTCGTTAGTCTATTGTACCCAACCTCACAAAAAATATAAATTCCCGTTTAGCATAACCAATGGGCTATTCCTAGAATCAAGTGTCATGAATAAAATAATAAAATATAAATTTAAAAAATTGAACAAAACTTCTGCGTAGTGGGCACGTGAGTACATACTCGGTCCGAAGGGGGGTGAACATGATAATGTTAATAATCTTATCTCTCCTAAGTAATGTACCGCGTGTCTGACTGAACGCTTGAACTACTAACGTTCAAAAACCAGAAACCTTCTTCCTGTTCATTTTGACTTCAAGCTTCTAATTTTGTGTTCTGTTTAGTCGTCGTAAACGTTTTCTGTAAATTTCTCTCTAGTTCTGTTTTTCTCAGCCGCGCGGTGCAGTAATAACGGTTGGAATGCACGCGACCATTGTCTCAAGTATTACATAAGTTCGCACGTAGAGGTTTCACATATTTTATGAATTATTCGAAAATGAATTTCGAACGGTGTATTAACTTGAAGAAATCAAAGAAATTTAATTTGTAATTAGGAATTTTTAATGTAGCGTTAGGAAACTTTTTTTCAATGAAAATCCTGATCGGGGGCATCACAATAAATGTCTATAGGCATTTTCTATAGACCGTTCCCAACTCCTAGCTCATTAACATAGTCACCGAGAAGAGGCTCAGTTTTAAAAACTTGAAATACAGAAGATGGAAGTTGGCCCATAGTTTAGTCGTGATTTACTGTTTTAGATTAACCTCTCAAGCTCCTTGATATTCTTTTTTATGCGAATATAATTCATTCTACTGGAATAAACTCTATTCTATATTATTCCAATGACCCTGCATCGTGACGGCGGAATAAGTCTCAATTGGAAAGCCAAAGCAATAAGAGTCCCCGCACACACTAACGAATTGCAACCTTCAACGTATTAAAGCGTCGATCGTATTTTTCAGGTGATAATATGAACAAGTTTCTGAATGAGAACTGGGAGCTTATTTGGAAAGAAATACAGCCCGCAATTCGGGACAGTTTCGGGCAGGCTATCCAGGAAATTGCCAACAGGATGTTTACCAAGCTACCCTCCCGTGATATCGCTCCAGTTTGAAGCAGTTTCCATTGACAACGAGAGATGATCGAATGTCCACATGGTCCGTTTTTGTTATTAAATGGAAATTCATTAGACTGAGGTAGGGAAGAGCAACCAAGAGGAAATCGGAAACTCATTTAAAAGGATGATTTACGTTCATGTTAACTTAATGACTCTTTCTAGGTAGTAACGTAGACCTCAAAACCCTAGATGATGGTCATATTGAATGCGTGCTGTGTAATATTGTCAAATGTTGATTAGTGTATTGCTGAGTAGAATTTCCATTGAATGACACTTCAAACTCCAGAATCACACGGCAAAATGAAATGTGGGCACTCACAATTGATACAATGTGAGTACAATGACATTCGACGAGAAAGTTTAGTTCAATCTGGAGAGTTTACATAATTAGGTTCATTAACTGCACTGTTGTAATACGTTGCGATGAGTATGACAGGCTTAGTTCCAAGTACAAGGCAAAGTAATCTATGTAATTAGGTTACTCGCGATTTCGCGTTCAGTACAATGTGCGAGAACTATATGTCTCACCCTCATTTGTGGATTTAGTACAAATCTAGTTACAATAAACATGATGCAGCTGTGAAGAAAAAAAAACGAGAAAGCCTCCTCTGCCGGTGCTTTTCTTCTTCAGATGAGCTGGTTGTAATTACACTGAGGCACACTCTGGCACAATTCAATGACAGAGGATTGTAAATGTTTGTTATACTGGTGGGCGTATCAAAGTTGTAATTTAATGTTTTACCTCATGCCCTCCATTATGTGATGTTATATTAGTAATGTCGAATAGAAAACATTTGTCACAATATATGACTTTAACCAACTAATAAGAGCATTTTATTTGAACCTAAATAATATTTGTTCAAGGTAAATCATGGCGGAGTCTTCATTTCACATTTCAGAGAAAGAGAAAGCTCGTTGCACACTCACTCTGGGACGAAGCATTATCTGCTGTAAATTCGATGGATAACTATCTGCATAAAATCGTCTATGGAAAAAGGGAGGATACTTTGTGGACCGCCTGACTCCCATTACAGGCACCCCATTGACCGTAGTCTAGTGATAGTGAGCGAAGATTCATAATCCGACGAAAGTTGGGCATTGGATCGGAGCTCGCGATCGCTGTAATTTTTGCTCTCCAAACCTTTACAAACCTCTCGTAACAAATGGTGTCTGAAGTGGGATTTTGGGAGTGGGTAGTTTGAACTACTAAAGCGTTTTGTTAGAATTAAAACGCCTGATTTTGACTTATGGCCATTTCCTTAGGAAAGAACGAGACCGTCGAAGGTTTTGGTGAAAGGGTGATGGACAAAGTTCAGAAGGCACGTTCCAAACTTTATCCTCAGGCCATTGAGAGGCAGGCAGCTAGTTTTTTTTAATTAGGACTTCTAGCACAACTTCAAAGGCCGACAAGACTTTAAGGTCAACTGGAAACACTAGGGGAAGCAGTACCACGAGCTTCATACTACTTGGCCACACTGGCGTTCCTACGACTAATGTGTTGTCCACACTCACAGATCAGAATCACAAACCCTCCTGCAGACCAAACTCCCCTAAGAAGAGTTCCACTCTACCCTCTAACAGGTGCACAAGGGGCGTACAGCTGAAACATCAAAGGAATGAAAGGGAATTTGTTGGGTGCAAGAATGGGGGAGCTGAGGATCACAATAAAACTGAAACTCAGTGAGCGTGAGGAGGACTGTATTACATGAGGAGATGGAGTACAAATGGGCGACACAAGGGAAGTACTCAGAATGCGTGAACTGGCGCGGGCAACTATATGAGAAAGTGAGAAGTTACTGGGGTGATAGTTGGAAGCAGAATGATTTTGGAAGAGCTCTGTCATCGATAGGAAAATGAAATTGGGAGAAAGAAATAAAGAAAGGGGAAAACCTAGAAAAGGGGGCTGGGGGCCCGCAGCTAAGGGATTCCCGCTGGTGAGGGGCAGGTGTTGAAACGGTTGGAGACAATTAGGCGGACGGAGACAATGACGCGGGGAAGCCCGAGGTCGAAGACCCTGACAACTTCGACGCTTTGCGTCGAACAGAATTAAAACACGAAATTTCCCCCCACAACCCTTACTGGCGTCTCTGTGGCTCAAAGGAACAGTTTTCTGCCAAATGTGATTATAGGGTAGGAAGCTCAAAAGCCGGCCAACCTATACCTAGAGTGAATCCAGTAGAAGCAGCTGCTTTTGGAACCTCTTCATCCTCGCCACGGAATGGTTAATCAGGCTACCCAAACGGGAAAGGCGCGCAGAACCTGCCAAGTACCTGAACTCGCATAAACAATTTGATGGGGGTGGTACTACAAACCCTGGCATGGAAAAGGAAATAGTTCAGGTTAGTTTTGGAGTGCGGTGCTTCCCACAATTGAAGACTTGGTAGAATCAAACTAAGGGAACCAGAATAATAGACACTGGCTCCCAAATCACACAGGTTGATTCAAAACTTTGCGTTGATCCTCTTCGTCCTTTAAACCTCTTAATATCAAGTCTAGGATCCCAACCGATTATACCTCTAGGCGAAACAACTGTCTCAGTTCACCTTGATGGGGAGCCGACAACTCAGGCAAAAATTACAGTGATCACGAGCTCTGATCCAATGCCCAACTTTAGTCGGACTATGAATCTTCGTCCATAACCGCTAGACTACGATCACTAGGGTGCCTACAGTGGGAGTCAGTTGGTACATTTATTTTGGTCCCGAATTGAGTTAGAAAATTTTCTAAAAGTAAATGAGCTGTTTGTTGTACACGAAGTTTTTTTTCTAACTTTGTTTGGGAATTACGAATGTATGAAGGTGGAAGTTCAAAAAACCTGGTTTCGAGAAAGTCATTCGCAAAATGTCTCAATCTTCAATAATGATTTCGTGGCTTCTTGAAGGAAGAATGTTCTATCCGTTAGATACAACATATAAATAAAGCGCATGCTGTAAGTTCTGTCGTGATTCTTAATATGTTTCACAAATCTTAAAACTTTCAGAAGAAAGTGATGTTTATTCAGTTCGAGTTGCACAGCAACAGCGCGAGTCAAATACTTCTGAAATTATTCCAGAGTCCGCGAACTGTTAATTCAACGCGAAATGACCTTTACAACTCGCGCATAACTCGAAAAGACGCCAACTGCAAAAAAAAAAGAAGTTTCGCTTGAAAGATTTACTACCCCCTTGCGAGAAGAAAATAAAACGTTGAGGAATGGCGCTCCGCTGGAGTTTTAAATTCTGCGTAGGAAAATAAAGGACGAGGTGTTGCGGACCGGCAGTTATTAATTTAGCTTCTAATGAACGGATTATTTGACAATAAACGGGGTCAATGTTGAATTTGAAGGAACTAATCCGCGGAGGGATCGCGTCAAAGTTTCACGCACATACAAGAAGACAAGAACGTGGAGTCGTACACTACTGCCTGTGGTCATTCAAGAGTCGCAAGGTGAGAGCACGAACACTGAAAAATCGTCTGCCTCCCTCTACTTGTCGACGTGTGTTGAGTTGTCAGTTTAGAACATGTCAGTAAAGAAAGGGGGGTTTTGGTGGAAAAGCTGAATCTAACATTTGAAACAAGACATGAAAAAAAAAACAACGAAAAAACATATCTATTAGAGAAGTCCCACCAACTGGAGAACAGATCACTGGACAATTTAGTGAATCTACTGTCCTGTGCCAATCTTCGAGTTTAAATTCACTGAACTGCCAAATAGAACGCCTTTTATTTTCAGTTCAACTCTGTCTTCACAATGACACCACCGCAGGAGCAAAACCTGTTACGCATTTTCATCTGACTCTCATAATGTCAAGTGTGTACCTATTGTCTGTATATCTATTGCGTACACGCAAAAAAAAATCAGAAAAATCGGTCGACTACAGCGAACACATTTGAGACTTAAGGACAAAACGCTGATAGCAGCCTGGGAGCCCAAACTTCTCAGTAAAATATATGGCTCAATCCCCACCGTTACACCGTTAGGAAACTGGACCACAATTCCTCTACAATGAACCGAACCCCGTTTCGATTAAAGTTTACGTATCTGTTAGCTGAGTCCGTCTCCGTGGGCCCACAGCAACTCACCAGCCAGAGGAGACGGGCTCAGCTAACAGATACGTAAACTTTAATAATTTGCCTACTGGCGGACATAACCCTATTGCTTTAATACCCGTTTCGATAATTGGCAGGAACCGCTTGAAATGGCTGGGCCATGTTCAGAGGAACCCCTCGAGTGTTAGCCCGAGGGAACTAGAAACGATAAGGAGGACAACCCAGAATGCGCCGGCTGGACGACTTGGAAAAAGAACGTCAGAACGTGGAGAGACTTGGCACAGGGCAGAAGAAAGTTGTGGAGGCCGGGATACTTGAAATACTAGACGGAAAGAAAATATGGTTGGTTCTCGTTATCCCCCCCTCTCCCCTCATTATTCATCGTACAACGAAGTATGAGTTTCCAGATGTTCGTGGCTCGATGTTACTCAAATTCCATGAAATTCGGAGGATTGTGAGGATGGTATGATGTTCCTCCTCCATTCTCTTCTACCTGCGATGAATTTTGGAATTCCTGGTCGCAAGACTCTCCGCAGGTCTCTTTATTATTGTAGACGAAACTTCACCCCTCAGGACAAACTGAGCTTGAAGAGGGAAGTGGCATTACATACTCTTCGTAATGAGAAATGTAAGTTTTGTATCAATAAATGCATTAATTACAATATCATTCAGTTTAGCACTCAGTATTACCGTCAATACGTATTGTTAGTTCACACGACACCATCGATACGAATGAGTGAACGCTATATTTTCCAAGTTACAACACGAAGAATGATACTGAAGGTTTTGCTCGCCGAAAACACAGATACGATGAGGTACAATTAACACTCCGAGTTTTAAAGCCGAATGGGGGGAAAAAACCTTGAAAGTTCAGAAATTGCAAAGATTCCTTCCATTATTATAACAAATTTAGATGTTGTAAAAATGCATTGAAATGACAAGGTAACTCATCTCCCTCACGACTAAATTGGTTGCGGGCGAAAGCCATTTAAGGAATGTTTATTGAAATTCCATACCGTGCCCGCCATTATTAGAGGGATCGAGAACGCCGCCCTTCTCCCTTCGAAGGCCTCCGCTATGCTCATCAACTGCTCTGGCGTCCAATAGAACCTTGTTACTTCGTTGTCAAAGTAGTTTACAGCCATTAAGTTCCACGACGTAGCCCCGCATGTATCGACTGATCCACTAGCAACAACTACTAGCGTAACGATTCGTTGGAGCTATCAACTAACAAAATGACCGTCTCGGTTCTTTCAGTTAATATTTATTTTCATGAAACTTACAAAATTATCACCTTTTTTCCTATTTCACATTTTTGGTATCCAGCAGTGATTTCTGAGTGTCCACAATTTTACTGCATTGTTCTATGTACGTGCAAAGGTCAGACTCTCTGGTTAGGGTGGGCTTCAAGTATAATCCTTCAGAATTGAAATGTGAAACTACTCCAGAAAGTCGATGTTTGGATGTGGAAAACTGTGAAGTTGGAATTCACTGTCAATGCGTGTGATTGACTGACGCAGCAGTGAGGCGGTGTCGACCTACCTACTCTGCATTGGAGAAAAAATTGTTTGAAAAAAACCCTGCAAATTATTACACAATGGTTTATTATTCTCATGAACAGCTTGACTTAGTATTAGTGCACCCCCATCCCATTCGATTCAGCATCGAATACTAATAAACCGTACGAAACATGTCCTGGCTACAATGGAACTACGGAAACAAAACGTCTGATGATTTTGCCCCATCGTCGGGGAAATTGGAACGGGTGCGCTCGAAGCGAACCCGTTCCGAGGCGAAAGGGGAGTTGAGTCGCGGCGTCGTTGGGAGGCGAGCGGGTTTTTTAATGAGACGGGCGGGGAGGGAGGGAGTTCAAACGACGAAACGTTGACTAACGCTGTAGTTCCCGCGTTGTACTGCGTTTCGTTAATTTTTTTTAACAGTTTTTTGCTCATAACAATCATGGGCTTCGTCCGTTTTTTCCCTCAAAAACAGTGTAACGATGTTGATTAAATTATTTATATTGATAGCTCGTAATAACACAATTATACCATAAAATTTCTGTTTGTGGGAAATGACGAGAGCAGCACAATAAATTGTCAAAATTAGAATGTTTACAATTAAACGTAGGGCTACGTTTTCTTATAAACTCCACTGAAATGTCACTAAAATGTTAAAATGCAACAGAATTTTAATTTATTTTGAATAGTATAATAAATAATTTTTTTCCATTGTTATCAGTGAAAACTTTTATTTCCATTGTTATCAGTGAAAACTTTTAGAAATGGTAATAAGCGAAACGGTGGTAGTCAAAATCCTGAATTTCTGGAGTGCCTCTTTTATATCTTATTATATAGACATTACTACATCAATTTTTGTGAAGATTCTAATAACATGTAAGCGGAAATCAGGTGCGACAAATTACAAAATTACACAAGTTTCTTTAGCTCTTCATACATTTATTGGTTTACGTGGCTTTTGCTGTTAAACAATAAGTTATTCCCTTTTTATTCATTTGGGTGGTGGGAAATGGGCCTATTTGTGGCCACAACTCAGGTCATTGTTCCCTCGTCTTTGGCTGATGTCCTATGGTCTTCTTTTCCTCTCGACGCCGCTTCATTGCCGCCTCACCTTCCGAATGAACTGTTGCCTTCTAAACCTTCCTATCGAGTTACTATCGTCTACTGACAACCATCCTCTGCGCTTCATTTATTCAAGTTCTATTATTCCTAATATTATTACGTTTTCGTTCTAATTATTTTATGTACTTTGACATTCAAGTTTGGTTTGACTAACTTTCATTTTCGTTTCGTTCGTGTTCTTGTGTACTCGCTTGTAAATTCATTATTGCATCAGTAGTTACTTACACTTTGAAATTGCATCAACTTACTTTTACACTTAACTACATTTTGTTTTCAACTTCGTTAAAGCATCAGTAGCTATTTGTTTGTTGAATTGCATGTTCAGTGTTTTCTAGTTCAGAATGAATAATAAATCAAAAGAGAGGGAGAAGGAGAGGGGCTCCTCAACTTTAGGAAAAAGGTGCCCTGCAGAAGACGGTCTTGCACTACCTGGCATTGCTAGGGATAGGAGTCGGATTGATAGTTTACCTTTTTTTTCTGCAGAGACAGTAGCAGCCTTCAACTTGCTGTGTACTAGTGCACGGGCGTAGGCTCTGCTCCCTGAAGATATCATTTTAGGAAAAATATCTGTTGCTGACAAATTGGCCATTGGTCCTCACTGCCTGCAGTTCAGAATATCGAACGCTATTTTTGTGGTGTAGTCGTAGCGTGATAACCTGTGGTAGGTGAGTTGGAACGCTGGCCTCACGACACGTCATTAACATGCCGTCTTCCCATTCGTATGGGACCTCTGAATGGGCTGGTGGTAGTCATCCTTCGTCCCGACGCAGCTACTCTCTTGCCAATTGAAGAATGTACGCCTTCTTCAGTGACTACCCATGTAGGACTAGGGCCAGATCCAGATCGCTAGCACTTTAGACGAGGGCATTCATATCGAGCTAGGCTCCCTGCCACCAAGGCGGCTTCTCAGCTCCTCCAAAACGTTGGCGCGAGGATGGGAGGTGTGGCAGCCTCTTCTCACCACCGCCGTCGAGGTGCATGGTGACGTCATCGCTTCTAAATGGAGATGTGCTGAAGCCCGCATCGCTGAGTTGCAGTACGCGACTCCTCGGAGCTCAGAATCAGCCGGCAGGCGTAAACTTTGCCTGGTTTATTTCAGCCATTCGGTAGCCCAATAAACTACCTGCACGATAGAAGTTTAATAATGTTCACTAGAGTGTCACAAGCAATTAAACCTATAATTCTGTGGACACGAACTCCAGAACAACCACGTTGACAGCCCCACTAATTGCCTAAACAGTGATTCTTTCATACATGTCGTGGCGCAAGTAGCTACAGCTCAATAGAGCGCTATCACTTTCTACGTACAGCTTCAATTTATGTTTCATCGAGTGCATATAAAATGAATGAAACATGTATTGGATTAGTAGCTAAAGCCATGGAAATCGCTGAGTGTGCGCGAGGCAGAGGAAAGTTGTGTGATTCGTGCACTAGATATTTTATCGAAGGAGCGACGGATTTTCATTTACTGCTCAATTTGAATTCACGACTGGATCGTTGTTACACCGTCATGACCTATTAGAAATGCCATGAGCATATTTTTAGAGAAGTTGAAATGAGACTGAAGATCTATCACTTGGTTAGAGACCATAAATATTTTTACTTTCCTTGCTCTACGAAGTAGAATGGAAAGTTATGTAATCGGCTGAAAAAAAATTTTTGACTTCTCTTCAGATCTTTACGTTTCAGACCCCCCTGAGTCCGAAAAACACTATTTGGGAAAATGGTCTGTGTGTCAGTCTGTGTGTGTGAATGTGTGTCTGTGAACGATTTTTAGAGAAAACCATCATACCAAATCGGCTCAAACTTCATATCTCGCCCGCAGGTCACCATAGGACGCCATAATAAGGGTTTAAACAAAATCCAACGAAAGTTAACTATAGTTATCATAGTGATCAAAACATCAAATTTTTTTTTCTCAGAAACGGCTATAACGATTTTGATTAAATTGTTTATATTGATAGCTCTCAATAAGGCAATTATACCACATAATTCCCATCCGTGGGAAAATGACGAGAGCAGCACAATAAATTACCAAAACTTTCGACGAAATCGATTTTAGCGCAGTTTTTAGAGAAAACCACCTTACCAAATCAGCTGAAACTTGATGTCTAGCCTACAGGTTACCATGGGACGCAATAATGATGGTATGGGCAAAATCCACCGAATGTTAACTATGGGCATCATAGTGATCAAAACACCAAATTTTTTTTCTCAAAAACGGCTCTAACGATTTTAATTACATTTTTTATACAGATAGCTCTCAATATGTCAATGATACTATAAAATTCTCATTCCTGGAAAAATGACGAGAGCAGCACAATAAATTATCAAAATTTTCGACCAAAAGCGTTTTTCGCGCAGTTTTTTCCTTATAAACTCCGCTGGAACTCTTCTAGAATGTTTAAAAAAATTGGTATTGTAGTCCAATCCAATACCTAGAGGGTGAGTGTTTAAAAACGCTCATGAGATACATGGGGCTCACTCCAGAAATTCCTGAATTTCAACTACTGCCGTTTCGCTTACTACCAGTTCTAACAGTTAATTTCCAATAACTCTGCAAAAGTGATTACTATCCTTTTTTTAAAAAATTGTGTTTACAGCCTCATTAATTATCTGTGTACCAATAGCTCAATAATGGTCCTGCAATGAGTACGAGCAGCACAATAAATTCCGGAACTGTAAGCGCTACCGCTTTCTGCCGCCGTAAAGCGTTGTTTGACCAAGTTCAAATTAACTGAGTGATAAATGAATTGATTGAATAGAATTAGCCATGTACAAAGTGAATTTCCGTAGAGCTAAGGAAAGTTGTGTGTTGCAACGCACCAGATATTTTGAAAGGGGGAAGGCATACAACCAATTAAGACTACCCTCAGTTTCAATGACTCATTGAATCCGGAATAAGCCTGCACCAACGTGATACTTCTGACTGAAGACCCAACGAATAGCAGACGTTCTAGTAAAACTTGAGCTGCAGCAATTATTGCTCTAAAGTAAATCAGATATATTAGTTTTCGTTTTCAGTGATTAAAACAAATCGTCAGTATGTTAAGGCACACATAATTTGACGTGAAATGGTGTCTGATAGATATTTTCGTCTTTTGCTGATTTCTGTTCAACAAACCTGTATTCATGATAGAAAGATATATCTTTTGAAGAAAACGTTTTGATGGAAAACAGGGCAACAGGCCAAGTCGATGAATAAAGCAGTTCCAGTGAATCAGGCGCAAGACGATTTGGCCACAAGTCCCTCCGGCGTGTCAGGTCCCATAGTTCAGGCAGCGCGCAGTATCGAGTGATTAAGGAATTAGAAAAAAATTGAACGAAACAGAATCCGTTGACCGATGTAATTAGCGAATTACACACACTTTTGAATCGCACTTGGTACAATACGTGTTGTCTTTTTTATCTGACGTGAGGGTACAAAGGAGACCCCTTTTCCCTGGGTAGGAATGATAAATAATTCTCTTCCATACATTTTTACTTTCCTTGGCTCTACGAAGTAGAAAGGAAAGTTATGTAAGCGGCTGAAAAAAAATTTTGAGTTTTCTTCAGATTTTTACATTTCAGAACCTCCTGAGTCTGAAAAACACTATTTGGGAAAATGGTCTGTGTGTGTATGTGTGTGTGTGCGCGCGCGTGTGTGTGTCTGTGAACGATTTTTAGAGAAAACCATCGTAGCGAATCAGCTCAAACTTCATATCTCGCCCGCAAATTACCATGGGACGCCAAAAAAAAAGATATGAACCAAATCCACCGAAATTTAACTATAGTTATCATAGTGATGAAAACGCCAAACTTTTTGTTCTCAAAAACGGCTCCAACGATTTTGATTAAATTTATTATATTGGTAGCTCCCTATATGGCAACTATACCATAAAATTCCCATTTATGGGAAAATGACGAGAGCAGCACAATAAATTATTGAAACTTTCGACGAAATCGATTTTAGCGCGGTTTTTAGAGAAAACAACCGTACCAAATCAACTGAAACTTGATGTCTAGCCTATAGGTTATCATGGGACGCAAAAATAAGGGTATGAACAAAATCCACCAAAAGTTAACTATAGTTATCATAGTGATCAAAACACCAAATTTTTTTCTCGAAACCAGCTCTGACGATGTTGATTACATTCCTTATATTGATAGCTCTCAATAAGGGAATTCTACCATAAAATTCCCATACGTGGGAAAATGACGAGAGCAGCACAATAAATTATCAAAATTTTCGACGAAAAGCGTTTTTAGCGCGATTTTTTTCTTATAACCTCCGCTGGAATGTTAGTAGAATGTTTAAAAAAATTGGTATTGTTATTCAATTCAATACCTAAAGGGTGAGTGTTTAAAAACGCTCATGAGATACATGGGGCCCACTCCAGAAATTCCTGAATTTCAACTACTGCTGTTTCGCTTACTACCAGTTCTAACAGTTATTACCCAATAGCTCTGCAAAAGTAATTACTATCCTTCTTCAAAAATTCGTGTTTACAGCCTCATTAATTATCTGTGTACCAATTTCTCAATAAAGGTCCTGGAATGAGTACGAGCAGCACAATAAATTCCTGAACTGTAAGCGCTGCCGTTTCCTGCTGCTGTGACGTGTTGTTTGACCAAGTTCAAAGGCCATGTACAAAGTGAATTGACGTAGAGCAAAGGAAAGTTGTGTGTTGCAACGCACCAGATTTCTTTCCCATCATTTACGAAGAATGAAAATAAGTCTTCTTCCTTCGTCATTTCTCGATCATTCCCTTGTGTCGTTACGTACGAGGGTGGGTTCGCTATTTGCTATTTTTGGGGGTTGGGCGATGTCCCTCAAGAAGGAGCGAACCAACCCCCTGTCGCATGATCGTAAGTTGTCGATAGTCCACATTGATGTTACTGAATGAAAGCAACCATCTAAATGGTAAATACTATCATGTAATTCATCACGACATTTGAAAGCGTTACGAACAATTTCGTCTTCGGGTTCAAAAACGTTTTCTTTGAGACTACAATCCCTATCTTTGTCATCATTCAAGTCCTGTTGAAGAGGTGTTTCGTGAGGGAGGGGTGAGACAGGAAAGACCAGCTACAGGAAGACAACATAATCCCAATAATAGGTGATCAGCCCCACGACGCTAAAAAATTATTTGAGGCAGGACGCGACCGAGGACATTGTATGAGACGTCAGAACACTTCTCGCTCTTGAATTAGGTTTGGTCTTGGGAAATGATTTTTGAGATCCACTTCGGTTTCACTTAATTCGTGTGTAGTAATTTTCTGACGTTCATCTCAAACGTCTTTCCAGCTCACTAACTCAATTTCTCAACTCATGGTCATTCGTTCCACCTGCTGCAGAGTGCACGCTGGACACTCTCCAAGCATTCACAATCTCTAGGGGTTTCGGTCAACACATCCTGGTACATTGTGAGCCCGAAACGACGTGGAAGAATTACCACTCACGACTTTCGCTCCCACTCGTCTACCAACTCAACGTTCTTGGTTACTCGGATTCTTTTCTTTTCAACTTCACGAACACGACGCGCTTTAGACATGCCTTAATAACCACCCAAAATGCATTCGCAATCTATTAGTTCCAATTATCCCTCATTAAACTTGTCAATCGAGAGTACTTTGCTATGTTTGATAATGAATACCAACTGATGCCTTCTTGCATCAAAACTTGATTAGCATTGGACAACACGTTTAGGGTTCAATTTCTATCTGACGTCTTTGATACACTTTGGTGCTGGACATGTTGACCTTCTCCGCCTGCATCACTTGGAACTTGTGAGTTTTCTTTACGCTCTTTTACATTTTTGTCATTTCTTCGTTCAAAACTTTTAAACAACCATCTTGCGAGTGGTCGCAACTACCCCATGTGTAAGTACGACAGGGTGATTATGAGCGTTGTCCACTCCATCTTTCATATGGGGTGGAGGTGTGGGCTAATACACTGAGTATGGCCTAACATAGGAAAATAATGGCAGCATTGCTGAGGAGGTGCGCAATTTACATCGCCTACGTCACTGTTTTTCAAGAGGCAGCGTTCATGGTTACGGTTATCTCAATCCACCTTCAGTCAGCGGAGCGGAAAGACCAGTAACCATCGATGGGGCAACCGGAGTATGGCTAATAGAAGAAAAGGAGGAGGCCTGTCACCTTTGTGAGGTGGCACAGCGAGTGAAATACATCCAGTACCAGGCAGCTGATTCCACTACGTGGTCCATGACTCGCAGCTCAATCACGTTGCTCAATTTGCCTGGACTGTGCTCGGCCAGAAGAGGAGGAGCTTGTTGACCCGGGGGCAGTATCTCGCAAAAATGAAGAATGATGACATAACACTGTTGGGCGTACTGAAGGATGTATTGGAATGGTGGCAAGCAGTGTGAAGACCAACCTGATGCAATGTGCTAAACGGTTTTGGTTCTCGACACGCAGAAGTAAATTCATGGAACCACCGGGGGCAGGCTCTCCCTCGTACGTACCCCCCCCCCCCCCAACCATTCACCACGAAATGTCGTTCTTTAAGATGCTTTTCCTAGACTCTCGAAATAATTGCAGTTGGATTGACGGAATCCAGACTTTCCCCTTTCTGGACCTCAACAAGTTTAGAAAAATCTGGTCTAAAGATTTTGAGACCTCTAGATTCCAAAAATTGAAATGTACGAAGACTGAGAGCTTTCCTTCTGTGGGAGCTATCATTTTCTACTAAATAATTCCTAACATTTGTTCCCCAAAGATCTCCCCGTTGAGTGGATATATACGTAGTTTCAAACAAATGGTACTCTGATAGTTTGTTGAACGAAGATTATCTTAAAATGTGCCAAAAACCCGAATCATATTTTAATGTAGTTTGTCCACGTTAATTTGTAACGAGCTTTCACGGGGAAAATTTGCTTGCAGTACTTGAATTATCCAAAGTCTACAACTTTCTCCGTCTTCTTGATATCAAAACTGGCGTACTACCGACCTCCAGGCTCGATCAGAAACATTTCAACACGTACGCTCAATGTTCAGAGGATATTGAAGTTATAACTCTTATCTCACGCGAGGAGCCTCAGTTGTGTGGAAGTCGGAGGAAATGATCAGTGAACTTGTTTCAAGTTAAATTAGGCGGTAGACAGTGGAAGCTACTGGGTACGTGACGCGGGGCATAATCGATTTTGCCACACAAGTAACTACGCAACTGACTGGAAACTAATAAGATAAATCGTAAAACTTGCCATCGACAATTAGAGACTCTGAGAGAGGAACACCGTCCCTTGCTAATAATGAATTTTATCAACCTTCCTTCATTCATTCCTCAGCTTATCAAAACTAGATACACGCACATGTTTGTAGTCAAGTCAAAACGCTTTGATTGTGTTCTTCAACAGTGTTCGACGCAAAGCGACGGTGAACGGCCAGCACTACGTCTCGCCTCTTAATCCCATGCCGTAAATCATACCCTTTACTCACTGCACATGCCCTTTTTGCACCGCTCCCATACCCTTTCTCCTTCTCACTGCCCCAGTGTGCCAGCGCCATTTGCACCACCTCGGTGAGCTCCTTCAACTTTCACCACCTCACTGCAATTGCCGCTATCAATTGCCCCTTTCAATGTGCTTTCCCCTACTTACCCCACTGCTGTGTGCATTCTCATACATGCACTAGCGCCACCTGCACCACCCAAGCATGGCTTCCTCCCTCTTGCACCACCCCAGTGTGCCTTTCTTCCTATTTGCACCAACCCAGCGTGCCTTGCTTCCTCTTGCACCTCCCCAGCTTGCCTTCCTCCCTCTTGCCCAACCCCAGCGTGCCTTCCTCCCTCTTGCACCACCCCAGCGTGCCTTCCTCCCTACTTGCACCACCCCAGTGTGCCTTTCTCTCTATTTGCACCCCCCCCCCGCGTGCCTTCCTCCCTCTTGCACCACCCCAGCGTGCCTTCCTCCCTCTTGCACCTCCCTACTTGCACCACCCCAGCGTGCCTTCCTCCCTACTTGCACCACCCCAGCGTGCCTTCCTCCCTACTTGCACCGCCCCAGCGTGCCTTCCTCCCTCTTGCACCACCCCAGCGTACCTTCCTCCCTCTTGCACCACCCCAGCGCGCCTTGCTTCCTCTTGCACCTCCCTTCCTGCACCACCCCAGCGTGCCCTTCTCACTACTTGTTCCACCCCAGCGTGCCTTTCCCCTATTTGCACCACGCAAGTGTGCCTTCCCTACTCACCTCCCCCTAGTATTCATTCTGCCATCTCCCACCTTTGTGACCCACACCTTAAACCTCGTTATGCCTGTGCTGTCCTACTCTGCTTTCGTTCTCCTTGCACCACCTCCTGTGCTTCCTCATGAGATCACTAATTCATCCTCATTTTTGCACCTCCAGGTCTCTGTTGTCCTGCTCAATTCACTACCACATCATTGTCTCACACTCATCACCTCATCTCTCTGTGCTCTGGCTCATCAGGTAGCCCAGCCTTGCCATGTCCTCCAGCTCAGCCCTCATGAGCGCTATCCTCCTCACTCACGTTCATTACCACACACCACTGAAACCCCTCTTCAAGAGGGTTATCCTGCTGCCGCAGGGCGGGGGAGTATGTTCGACGCAAAGCGTCGAAGTGGTCCGAGTCTTTGACCTCGGACTTCCCTGCGTCATTGTCTCCGACCGCCTAATTGTCTCCAACTATTTCAATACCTGCCCCTCACCTGCGGGAATCCTTTAGCTGCGGGCCCCCAGCCCCCTTTTCTAGGTGTTCCCCTTTCTTTATTTCTTTCTCCCAGTTTCATTTTCCTATCAATTATCCTCTTCCAAAATCATTCTGCTTCCAAAAACCACCCCAGTAACTTCTTACTCTCTCATACGATTACCCACGCCAGTTCACGCGTTCCTAGTACTGCCCTTGTGCCGCACATTTGTACTCCATCTCACCTCATTTTTAATTCAACTCAATTCCGCAACCACGTATAATACAGTCCTCCTCACGCTCACCGAGTTTCAGTTTTATTGCAATCCTCAGCTCCCCCTCTTGTGCAACCAACAAACAGTTAAGAATTTAATTCACAAAAAAGCTACAAATAAAATGAAAAAATGCACACCATGAAATTAGTATTTAATTCGTATATCACATGGGCAGACTAAGTCGATGGGCGAGTTTCAGAATGGAAAGGAGAGTTCTAGCTCATGAAGTGCGCAGTAATAATGGTGAGGTCTGAGCTCGTAAGACCAACCACCATCCCCTCCGGGTTGCCGCCACTCCTCCCCAAACTCTGGACTTTCCCAAGAGACTACTGAAGACCCGAATGTAACATAACAAAAACAACTACTCAATCCACATGGGTTTCTGAACCCGAACTGCCAGCGTGTGAATCTAAAACGATCAGCACTAGAGTGGACGTTATAAAACACTTCCTGAGTTCAAAATGTCGTTTCTGGTTTTAACTCTGTGCGTAACTCGAAACGCGGCGACGTTTTCATTCCCTTCATATCTCTCTCTCTCTCTCTCTCTCTCTCTCTCTCTCTCTCTCTCTATCCACTTTCCAGCCTCCATATGATAATGAACCATATATTAAGGTGTTCAGTTTCGGTTCGAGGTTTTCGACCTCGGAACGTCAGCACTTGCCCTAACAAAAGGTCAGTATTTTCTCGTCCACCTTTCTGATATTGGGCCTGTGGGGTGCACGAGAGGGGGAGCTGAGGATCGCAATAAAACTGAAACTCGGTGAGTGTGGGGAGGACTGTATTATACGTGCGTGCGGAATTGAGTAGAATTAAAATTGAGGTGAGATGGAGTACAAACGGGCGACACAAGAGCAGTACTCGGAACGTGTGAACTGGCGCGGGCAACTGTATGAGAGAGTGAGAAGTTACTGGGGCGGTAGTTGGAAGCAGAATGATTTTGGAAGAGCTCTGTCGTCGATAGGAAAATTAAATTGGGAGAAAGAAATAAAGTAAGGGGAAAACCTAGGAAACGGGACTGGAGGACCCGCAGCTGAGGGATTTCCGCAGGCGAGAGGCAGGTATTGAAATAGTTGGAGACAATTAGGCGGTCGGAGATAATGATGCGGGGAAGTCCGAGGTCAAAGACTCTAACCACTTTGACGCTTTGTGTCGAACAGAGCCCTTTAGTTTGTACTTGTCGAAAGTTCAGCTCTTCAGTCATTACCAATGACAACGAATTTTCCCTTCTTCCGGACTTTCCAAAATATCCTTTTCCCTCCCCTCAATTTACATTCCCGTCCACAACACAGAGGTCCTCCAGTCCATAAATCCAAAACTCAGTCATAAATCAGCTCTCACGAAAGTCAGTCGTCTCCCAGGTCTCCCAACAGACAGTCGTTTCACCTCTCTTCGACATCTAATTCAGATTCCTCTCCCATTCCTGGACAACCAGTTTCACTCCATCAGAGCCCCCCTTTTTGGGCTTATAGACTCAAACACAAATACTATTCTAGTCACTTCTTCTTTCTACCTGTACGTGCTAGAGTTTTGTTGGGATCACCTAACTCTTCCAATTACAAGTTCGTGCTACAGCAACACCTCTGTTTTTCCCTGGTCAAAACACAATGGTTGACGCAGCCTCCCATGAGTACTCATATACACCTGCGCCACGAGATTCAGCGAACTGGTTATCACAGGCATGACAGCAGACATCCACCACATTACGATCCTGGCATCTTGCACAACATTTTTCCAATGTGTCGGTAATTTCTTCCATGGACGCCTTCAGCAGCCTACTCCAGGTCTGTTTCTTTATTTGGTGACTGTACCTAAACCCTCGACGAGGATTATATCAGTCATAGAAGTTGCGGTTTCGCTAATATGCAAGGCCGGCCCCTGCAGCATCCACCGAACTCAGACCTGTGGAGGTACGGCAGGTATTTGGTCTTAGCCAGTCTCACCGTAGAGAGCTGTTGCCCGTGTGTTACCGCGCGGAGGTTGACCACCTGAGGAATCCCGTACCATCTGGGAGTATTTCATAATCTGGTTTCCTACCTGATCTTACTTTTTACTTGGGTGGCAAGTTTCAAAAGGACAGATCAACTATAACCACGTTTCTTAGCCATCACCTTCTTTGCGAACTTTGCAAAATGGTCATAGGCTTCCTTTGTAGCAGTCAATGCTGCTAAGTTCGTTTGCCCTACCAACAACCGTCGCTCACTGTTGTAGAAACTACAGTGGAGCAGCACATGGTTTCTTGTTTCCTCCGCACTGGAGGCACAAGACGTGCATAATGGAGAGTCTTTCAGGGAAAAGAAGTGGAGCCGCGCATTGAAGTCACCATGTCCCGTGAGGAACTGGCTCGTCCAGTGGTCTGGCTCAACCCATTTTCTAGAAAGACGTTCACGGATGTTGGGGAAGAACTCATACGTATCACGTCCTTTTGACGAGGATTCCCATCTCGCTTGCCATTTCTCTAGAGCCCATTCGTCGATGGCGGCAAGTTTCTGTTCTGTGGTGAGATCCGCACGGAGTTCAGCCCAAAGCGGGGGAAGCTCCCGTTTCACTCTCCACTTGTCAATCATGCACTCGACAGCCAAATCAACTGGTAACTGACCAGTGATCACCTGGAGTGCTTCCGTTGATACAATCTTGTAGGCCTTGGTGATCCACAGGAGCGCAGCTCTCTGGGATTGGGCCAATACTCTCTTTTGATTGACTGTTAGTTTGCTACCCCAGACAACGGGGCAGTAGCCAATCACACCTAAATAGATGGCCTTATACATGAGGATGGTGTCGTGGTAACACACACCCCAAGTGGCCTTGCTAATGGCACGCAGTGAGGCAAACCTTGCAATGGTAGTGCCTTTAAGGGACTGGAGGTGTTGGTTGAAACCCCACCTCTCACCTATATTCACTCCTAAATACTTGACGTGCTTTTCAAGAAGGAGCCTGTGGCCGCCAAAGCGTATTGTGGGTGGATTATTCACTTTCCCCTTCAAGAGGATTAGCTGGGTTTTCCTCAGCCACCTGCATCTTGACATGCTCGCACCATTGGTTGACAGTGCGGAGCACATGGTGAGTTTTTCTTCAATTTGGCGGACTGACTCTGCAAAGATCAGCACAGTCAAGTCATCCACATAGGCGTACGGCTCGCAGTCAGTCTCCATGAGTTTCCTGAGTAGACCTTCGAAGAAGGCATTCCAGAGTGCTGGTCCTAGGACTGAGCCCTGTGGGCACCCCTTCTCAATCTTTCTCCGGACGGAGACATGCCTACTTTCGATCGTAGCAGTTCTGTCTGTCAGGTAACTTCTGACGAGTGAGTACAGGTTGCGGGGATTCCCCTATCTTTAAGCTCATTAAGGAGCGCTGGCCGCAAAGGTTGTCAAACGCTCCTCTGATGTCAATCAGAACTGCTACGACGTACTTAGCCGGTGCCAGCAGAACCACGCCGAATCTCGACAATGACATCCTGCGTGGACCTTCCTTTGGTACACCCGTATTGCCTGCCTGTGAGGTTGCGGCCAAAGACTCCTTCGAGGGACTGCAACATCAAGATTTCTAGTGTTTTGCCTAATATGGAAAGAAGGCTGAGTGGTCTCCATGATCGCGGGTCTGACTGATTGCGGTCGCCTCCCTTTTGAAGAGTGACAACACGCGCAGACTTCCACTGAGTGGGAACTGTCCGACCTGCAGACAGTCATTAAATAAATTAAGGAGACCGCTGGAGATTGTCCGCTCAGCCTTCCTTAGCATATTGCTTTCTATTTTGTCTGGCCGGGGATTTGTTGGGCTTTAAGGTCGCAAGGGCCCTGCCGAGGTCGCCTGTTGTCCACAATGGGATGTCGGGCTCGTTCGGAGGGTCCATGATCAGCTCCTTGCTGTCCTCTGGGCTTCAGTGTCTCGAGCTACTTGGTCATCTGGGAACGCCTTCTCAAGGAGGGTTTCCAGTGAGCTTTCGATGCTGCAGGCCCAGCCTGACTCATTTTGCATCGCAGCTAAGACTTGCTCTACGTTTGCTTTTCCTATGGAGGACTTGTAGTGTCTGCCCCAGGGGTTCTCAGAGCTCTCCGCTTCCACAAAATTTCGCCAGCCTTGCCGTTTGGCTCGTTTGATGGCGCGGTGGAAGGCCTTCTTCTCTTGGATGAAGGCAGTTCGGAGTGTTGCTCTGGCATCAGGGTCACGAGTGTTTTGGTACATCCTTCTGGCTCTATTTGCACTTTGCTTGAGGGGATTAAGTTCCTCAGTCCACCATGGGACTTTGATCGCCCTGTGCTTCTGTTGGCCAAGTACAGAGAGCCCAGCAGAGTGCAGTGCTGTGGTAAATGTGTCCACTTTGCTGTCCACCTCTTCAGGTGTGGATGCTTGCGCTATTAGGTCGGTGTCTGCGGCACGCAGTTCACCTTATGTCTTTGCAGAGGATGTTGTCATCCGTGATGGCAAAGTCAATAACCATGTGATCGCTCTGCGTTGCACCTGGTACGACTCGCCAACCTTGCAATTTGAGTAGCAGGGTGTGAGACACGGCTGTGACGTCTATACACGACCTTCCTCCTGGACCATCATAGGTCGCCTCAGTCATGGGGTCGTTGGCAACAACCAAGTTGTACCTGGTGAGCAGCTCTATATACGCCTCGCCCGCCCTGTCCAGGGTTGGGGATCCCCACAATGGTGATCTGGCGTTTGCATCAGCACAGACTATGCAGGGTCGTCCTGATAGGCCTGCTAGAGCCCGCTCGAGTGGTTCAAGGCTGTTGGCAACTGGTGCGCCAAATTGCCTGTAAAATGATATTACAACCAGCTCAAAGCCACCGGCTCGTATGAGCACAGCGGCCAAGTGCTGGCTGTTCAGGTGGGTGAGTGCGAGCATGTCAATGGACGGGTCGGTGCAGGCTACTGCTGCCTTGGCTCCCGTTCTTGCTCCAGTCACCACTCGTGCCTGCGATCCCAGACCAAGGGTTTTGGATCCTATGTATGGTTCCTGTATGGCGAGGACACTGCAGCGTTTCTTGAGTGCATTTTGCAGCAACTCAGCCATAACTGGGCAACTCTTATTTGTGTTGTGCTGAAGGATTCGAACTGTTTTTGACCTATTCATAATCTACTCGTGACTCCTGGAGGGCAATCGCTCGCTGACGAATGGTACAGCGTGCGTCTCGTGTAAGTGTGAGACCTGTTGGATTTTGCGTTCGACGCAATTGGCACCTTGAGAGGGCATCACGCTTGCATTCCCTACTCCAGATGTGGCAAGGCGCACCAGGCGCACACAACAGGTCTTGTACAGGCCACTGCCAGGTGGCCATAGCGCTGGCATTTGTAGCACTGGTGGGGCTTGGTACTTTCGTATGGCGCACCGCTGCCAGGCTATTTGGAGGTGCCTTGCCCCCTCTAGTTTTTGTATAGGCTGGGTGATACCTCAATCACCCAATCCTTCTGCCTTCCACGCTGTTTGGTGAAGAGGGCCTGACATCCTGCGGCTGCAAGCCTAACGCAGGGTTGTGCTCAACAACTTGTTGGGCCAAGTCCTCTTTGAAGATCAGTCCGCACGTCGCACAATAGCAGGCGTGAGGAAACGACCCAGGGGGCTGACGCTTGGAGCTTCAACTCCTTTTTGTTGAAATGTGGCTCGTGAGCGCCTTGGCCATTTCTGGCGTTTCCGTCACAATGACGGCGCCACCTCCTACTGCGGTGCGGATGTCTAGCACTCGGACGCTTAGAGCTTGGAGGTCCGTAGCAGGGACACCCGCATCAGTGCTTCCATTGTATCAGGGTTGGAGGGACCAGCCTCTCCTTCCTTACATGTATGCCTAACCACTACCACGTTTTGTCGTGGGTTTTTGGGAGTTTGGCAAGCGGTGGAGGCTTTTTATTTTGTTTTTATTTTTACTTTTGCCCTTGTTTTTGGGCAGAGGCGTAGGCAGGGCGCTGCCCTCAGCCTGTAGTTGGGGCCTGTTTCCGCTTCCCCCTGCGCTTCCTGGCCTGGCAGACTGCCATTCCGCCTCAGCTCCATGAGAGGAGGGCGCAGTAGCGGCTACTGCCGCATATGAGGGGCCTGGGGTACTACCCTGGCTCATTGAAGGTCCTTGAGTTTGGGGGCTGGTGGCACTGGCTGCTGGGCAATTGCCCTACGCAGCTCTTCCTCACGACAGCCGCCACAGTTTCCCGCAGGGGGAGTGGCAGGGGCGATGTCGTTGGGGGCATTAGCTTTATAGCCAGCTTCGAAATTTCGAAGAGGCAACTAGCGATGAGGTCCGCATAGGTCCTGTCGCGTTGACCCTCATCCGTGCCATCTGGCTGTGGATGATTTGGACATATGCGCAAATTTGCTCCATGTCCGACAGATTAGGGTCAACGGCGTGTCGTGTGCTTGTAGTAGCCGGGTTGCCCGGGCTACTAGGGGAGAAGGGGAGATGAACGCGGTTTGCCCGGTTCTTTCCGCCCTTGTTTGTTTGGACGACGAGTAGATTGCTCATCGTCCGAAGAGGGAGGGTCGAGCTTGGCGAGCCCGAGGAAGAAGGCGCAGGTGGCGTTTTATTACCTGCAATTGTGTTATTTGACTTAGTCATGTTTTTTACTAATTTTGAGGGAGATTAAAGAAGCAGACTGGTGTAGTGTATCCTTGTGAGTTCATTTGTTGTGTGTGTTAGTGGTATGAGCGAGAGGTGCTCGAGAGGCAGTGTCCTGGAAGCTCCTCAGGCATATTGATTCTAGCCCCTTTCGCTGGTCCGTTGAGGGTCAAAGGGAGGCCCCACATGCGCCGCAGCTGCCAGTCCGGCCACCCACCGGGACTAAGACGCATGAGGATTTTTCGGCTGCTGCTCAGAGCCAGCCCTCGGCCACTGGTGATGTGGTGAGCGGGACACACGCTATCAGCCGCCCCAGGAACGCTCAAACCTGGTTTTTCCCCCTCCTCATTCCGAGAGCCGCACCTATATAGGGGATCGCTCAAGGTGTTAGTGAGCTACCTCCAGGACTGTCTTTCGCTCATTATGAGTGTTTTAAGTCAATATGTTCTGCCACGCAAGCCGTTGCAGTGTATTTTGTATCTGGAATATGTTGTGTGTGTCAGTGTCGTGAGCTTTAAGCCCCTTTAAGGCCGGATTTAACGACCACGCAGAGGATACGGCAGGAGAATTCTGTCCCCTTCCTGCGGGGGGTGTGTACTGCGATCCCAGCTAAAGGTAGGGGGTTCCCAGTGTGTCATGTATGTGAATGAAGTGTAAGTTGTGTCCCTTTTAGTTCGGCTTATACGAACACGCAGGGAGTACGGCAGTGGAATTCTGGACCCCCAACTGCAGGGTGAGCACAGTGTGGCGACAGAGTACACTGTGACGCCCAGCCACAGTTAAGCCTCGTTGGATGTAATCTCCTGCGGGGACCTCGTAGAGTGAGGTTGTCTTTCAAGCTGGGCCCACCCGGCTTTCCCTTTTAGTCGGCTCATACGACACGCAGGGAATACGTCAGCGGAATTCTGGACCCCCGACTGCAGGGTGACCCACTCCACACACACACACACACACACACGCACACGCACACGCACACGCACACACACACGCACACGCACACGCACACGCACACACACACAGATCTGTTTCTTTATTTCATGACTGTACCTAAACCCTCGACGAGGGTTATATCAGTCATAGAAGTTGCGGTTTCGCTAATATGCAAGAGGCCGGCCCCTGCAGCATCCACCGAACTCAGACCTGTGGAGGTACGGCAGGTATGTGGTCGTTAGCCAGTCTCAACGTAGAGAGCTGTTGCCCGTGTGTTACCGCGCGGAGGTGACCACCTGAGGAATCCCGTACCATCTGGGAGTAGTTCTTAATCTGGTTCCCTACCTGATCTTACTGTTTACTTGGGTGGCAAGTTTCAAAAGGACTGATCAACTATAACCACGTTTCTTAGCCATTACCTTCTTTGCGAACTTTGCAAAATGGTTATAGGCTTCCTTTGTAGCAGTCAAAGCTGCTAAGTTCGTTTGCCCTCTCAACAACCGTCGCTCACTGTTGTAGAAACTACAGTGGAGCAGCACATGGTTTCTTGTTTCCTCCGCACTGGAGGCACAAGACGTGCATAATGGAGAGTCTTTCAGAGAAAAGAAGTGGAGCCGCGCATTGAAGTCACCATGTCCCGTGAGGAACTGGCTCGTCCAGTGGTCTGGCTCAACCCATTTTCTAGAAAGACGTTCACGGATGTTGGGAAGAACTCATATGTATCACGTCCCTTTGACGAGGATTCCCATCTCGCTTGCCATTTCTCTAGAGCCCATTCATCGATGGCGGCAAGTTTCTGTTCTGTGGTGAGATCCGCACGGAGTTCAACCCAAAGCGGGGAAGCTCCCGTTTCACTCTCCACTTGTCAATCATGCACTCAACAGCCAAATCAACTGGTAACTGACCAGTGATCACCTGGAGTGCTTCCGTTGATACAGTCTTGTAGGCCTTGGTGATCCACAGGAGCGCGGCTCTCTGGGATTGGGCCAATACTCTCTTTTGATTGACTGTTAGTTTGCTACCCCAGACAACAGGGCAGTAGCCAATCACACCTAAATAGATGGCCTTATACATGAGGATGGTGTCGTGGTAACACACACCCCAAGTGGCCTTAGTAATGGCACGCAGTGAGGCAAACCTTGCAATGGTAGTGCCTTTAAGGGACTGGAGGTGTTGGTTGAAACCCCACCTCTCACCTATATTCACTCCTAAATACTTGACGTGCTTTTCAAGAAGGAGCCTGTGGCCGCCAAAGCGTATTGTGGGTGGATTATTCACTTTCCCCTTCAAGAGGATTAGCTGGGTTTTTTCCTCAGCCACCTGCATCTTGACGTGCTCGCACCATTGGTTGACAGTGCGGAGCACGTGGTGGGTTTTTCTTCAATTTGGCGGACTGACTCTGCAAAGATCAGCACAGTCAAGTCATCCACATAGGCGTACGGCTCGCAGTCAGTCTCCATGAGTTTCCTGAGAAGACCTTCGAAGAAGGCATTCCAGAGTGCTGGTCCTAGGACCGAGCCCTGTGGGCACCCCTTCTCAATCTTTCTCCGGACGGAGACATGCCTACTTTCGATCGTAGCAGTTCTGTCTGTCAGGTAACTTCTGACGAGCGAGTACAGGTTGCGGGGGATTCCCCTACCTTTGAGTTCATTAAGGAGCGCTGGCCACCAAAGGTTGTCAAACGCTCCTCTGATGTCAATCAGAACTGCTACGACGTACTTAGCCGGTGCCAGCAGGGAAACACGCCGGATCTCGACAATGACATCCTGCGTGGACCTTCCTTTGGTACACCCGTATTGCCTGCCTGTGAGGTTGCGGCCAAAGACTCCTTCGAGGGACTGCAACATCAAGATTTCTAGTGTTTTGCCTAATATGGAAAGAAGGCTGAGTGGTCTCCATGATCGCGGGTCTGACTGATTGCGGTCGCCTCCCTTTTGAAGAGTGACAACGCGCGCAGTCTTCCACTGAGTGGGGAACTGTCCGACCTGCAGACAGTCATTAAATAAATTAAGGAGGCCGCTGGAGATTGTCCGCTCAGCCTTCCTTAGCATATTGCTTTCTATTTTATCTGGCCCAGGAGATTTGTTGGGCTTTAAGGTCGCAAGGGCCCTGCCGAGGTCGCCTGTTGTCCACAATGGGATGTCGGGCTCGTTCGGAGGGTCCATGATCAGCTCCCTTGCTGCCCTCTGGGCTTCAGTGTCTCGAGCTACTTGGTCATCTGGGAACGCCTTCTCAAGGAGGGTTTCCAGTGAGCTTTCGATGCTGCAGGCCCAGCCTGACTCATTTTGCATCGCGGCTAAGACCTGCTCTACGTTAGCTTTTCCTATGGAGGACTTGTAGTGTCTCCCCCAGGGGTTCTCAGAGCTCTCCGCTTCCACGAAATTTCGCCAGCCTTGCCGTTTGGCTCGTTTGATGGCGCGGTGGAAGGCCTTCTTCTCTTGGATGAAGGCAGTTCGGAGTGTTGCTCTGGCATCAGGGTCACGAGTGTTTTGGTACATCCTTCTAGCTCTAGTTGCACTTTGCTTGAGGGGATTTAGTTCCTCAGTCCACCATGGGACTTTGATCGCCCTGTGCTTCTGTTGGCCAAGTACAGAGAGCCCAGCAGAGTGCAGTGCTGTGGTAAATATGTCCACTTTGCTGTCCACCTCTTCAGGTGTGTATGCTTGCGCTATTAGGTCGGTGTCCGCGGCACGCAGTTCACCTTCCAGTACCCTACAGAATAAAAACCGTGGTTCGTTTCGTCTTACTTTATTTGAATTCGCAGTTACCTGTTCAGACCACAATTCGACTTGGAAAAGAATTTCAATTGAGAAAGCTTGTAGAGAAAGAAGTGATGAGTTTCTGAACAACAGTTATGTGCTTGAAACAAGTCAACGTCTACATAATGAATCGCGCGTAAAGCTTTGTTGTGTTTATCGATCGGAGACTATCAGTAGCCTCGCGTTCCTCTCATCCGCCTCTTTCCACGTTCATGAGTCTTATCTGTTTGGTAAATCCCGGATCGGACAGCTGTAAATTTAATAGAATTAGAATCTTGGCCCTGAGCCCGGTAACGTGCGAATGAAGGCGTTTCTATCCCATAAATTGTACGGTAGGTTGGCTTTTGAGACAGTTCCCCCAAGGCACGAGCCACTGTGTTGTAGTTGATTACAATGTTTACGAATATTATCGTTCACATCGTCGTCAGACGGGCTCATTACGAGGGTTACGTAAATCACACTACGAAGTACCGTTAACGCAGCTGAAGTTCGGTCCCAATCAAACGATCTTTTAATCGTGCGATAATAAAATAACAGGATGTGGCTCAGTTCGATGAATTAATATGAAAAGTACTTGAATGAAATCAACCAGTGCTCATAAATTGTCCTCTAGTCAAGTTCTCGCCCATAAATGTAGACACTCTTCTACATTTGCTACTTTGCTGCTCTTCTTGTTTTGCTACTTGATGAATTCTGCATCATCGCTAATACCGATGAACTTCCAAACAGCTACCAAACGACACATTTTTTTCTGCCGTATTTTGGATGACCTAGCTGCTATTTGCCACGAAACTGATGTATCGAGCTGTTACACACACAATATCGAAACAATTAAAAGAAAAAAATAAGTATGTACAGCTCACGGACTCAAAATAAAAACAGGAAGGATGGAATTGCCAAATAGAAAATACTAGCCGACTTTTCGTAGAGAAAAAGAGGAAAAACGTGTGAAACTTAATAGAAGTATACACTTCTCAAGTTCATTTAAAATTATCTTTTTATATTTGCTTTCTTTGTAGCGACCCATAGACCTCAACTCGCCTCGTGCTTGTGGAGAATGTGCAATATATACTGAGGGCTTCTCGCGGTCAGAATCAGTCCAAGTTTGAAATTGACTATGTCACCCTGAAGTAAAAGTCTTGCAAATCAGACACCTCAACACACAAACATCTCTACAGTTTTTAAGAAAGAGCATTCAAAGAATAACGATCAATTTGCTAACATTGTACAATCTCTCACAGTACCACATACAACAAACGCACTGAGCTTGAGTGACCGAAAAGTCATTGAAGAAGCCACGGTTGGACACCCCATGACGAATCAAATGGCCACTGACAATGTCCACCTGCGCTTTCAAAATACTCTCCATCTACCCTCACAAACAAAGGAAGCTAGCTCAAAAATCGCATGCATAGGCCGAAGCGAAGCCGAAAATGTGGTCGATTTTGGCAACAAGAAAACAAGTAGCAATCTGTTGGAATGGATTTGAATGCTGATGAACAGAAATTAAAAAACCCTGCAAATTATTACACAATGGTTTATTATTCTCATGAACAGCTCCGAGACCCATCCCATTCGATTCAGCATCGAATACTAGTAAACTATACGAAACATGACCTGACTACAATGGAACTACGGAATCTAAATATTCCCCCGGCGCCAGGCGCCCGTAAACGTCTGTAGGCATTTATGATCCGATGGAGGGGTGTGCGGAGGAAGTGGCCTTAACCTTCCTTCGCCGCCCCATCGGGCAAAAAGCGTCGGGGGAATTGGGACGGGGGCTTTCAGCGAACCCTCGCTCGGCAATTGGCAGGACATTGTGAGTCCAAAGGGCGTTGCGAGTCGAGCGGGCCTTGAAAACGATACGAAACAAGGCTTATTTGCGATTATACGGCGTTTCGTTAATTTTTTCAACCATTTTTTGCCCATAACAACCATGAGCTTCGTCCGATCGGATTGCCGAGATGGCAGGCACAACTAGATACCAAATGGGATTTTTGTGGGAAAGAACGAATTTTTTAGACCACGTTAAAGGCACAAAACGGCCTGGACGGAGCACGGGGGACGGATGACGGGGAACGGCGAACGGACATTGCAGATTTGGAATCCCCATGTCTTGAAACGTAACGTATCAAATTTTGAGGAGAGGGGGGGGGGTTGTAAAAAATTTTTCGTGACCGAAAACATACAGTTATTATTTAGAATGAATAATAAACCAAAACAATTCATGTTTACGCACGACAAATTTTTTTATCTTCTATTTTTGTTTGTTTTGTTTTTAATCGGGTGCTTATCGCGGGTAACTCTGACCGAACGCGCGTCATGGAGCGGGCCCCATGACTTGAAGGGGAAGAGATCAAGACTGTCGTCAACTTGTTTTTCGGATGTGCCGCAAGCTCGAGGCCCCGATTCCTTTTTCGTCCATTCTTCTCATTCTCGCCGAATCGAATACAGGTCATCAGAATCCCGACGAATTTGTTCATTTTATATTTTACAGGGTCATCAGCATCCCAACTAATTCGTTCGCCTTTACTCTCACCTTCTTTTCTTGTTTGCGGATTGGGACCTATTACTGACGGAACAGCAAGACGGAAGTGTACAGACGGCTCACCGCGGTACGGTAATTCGGAGATCCTAACTTGCCATTTTACCTCGACCGAAGGACGTCCCCAACGCTCATAACTGCCTCAACACCTGCTGCTACGCGAATCTCGTCATTACGGTCAGAATAATTTTACTTTATTTTGTTTATATTTGAGAAGAAATTCCTGGTTTATTTATTTATTTTATACGTATTTTTATTTTATTTCAAATTATATTGGAGATTAACAAGATTTGTCCCCCGATCGACAACAATGAAGATAAGCAATTAGGAACAAATACGAATGAACAGCCTCAAACAGTTAACATCGAACAAGAACCTGTCGCGCAGCATAAAAATATACCATGGTCGCAGTTAACCCGAAAAGAATAACCATGAAAACAATTAAATGAACTGAAAAAGACGTTTCAGGCATAAGTCCCACGAACTACGAGCAAACGAAGATAAAAACGTTGCAAATAATTACACAACGGTAAATTATTCTATTACACAGCGTGAGTGGGACCCGTCGTCTTCATTACAACGTCGAAAAATGTTAGGAATATTACACGGCAACAAGTCAAAAAACGACAACTCGTATCGAAACGACTATGTTTTCAGAGCACTTCTGAGACACGTTCGATTCAGCTTCAAAAAATACCGGTGAACGATGCGACACATGACCACCACATCGGAACAACGAATATCTACGTTTTTAGGTAATACTGGCAATTGGCACGACGACGCGACGGGTGTTTGGAGTGAGGAGAGAGGTAGTGAGAGGGAATGAGCGCAAACAGGGGGAAAAAAATAACTTTCACTACACTGTCCCACGAATTCCTCAACTATTCACCTCATTATACTGTGATTTCACTGTCTGTCTGAAGCAGTCCTGTATCTAGTCCTATTCGACTCAGCATCCAGAAATACCCAGCATACGACATCAAACGCGACGTAAATGCAATAAAACTGCCAAAATTTCGTTTTCGGTTCGTTTCCTAAACCATTTTTTGCCCGTAACAACCATGAGTTCATGGGATGGCCGAGAAGGCGGGCACAACTAAATACCTAATGACAAACATCCGGTGAGACGCATCACACAACGTTACTTGGCTTTACATAAATTCCCTGGTGTGCATAGCTTTTTATCATAATTCAACCTATTTTCCACTCAGTTCGGTTGAACTTGGTGATACATCACCTCGTGATGGCAGAAAGGAATTGATTGTGCTGCTCGCACTCATGGCCTGCCATTATTCAGTAATCAGTACACAGAGAATTAATGAGGCCGTAAACACGATTATTCGAGAAAGATAATAACCACTTTTCCAGAGTAATTTGGTGCTGGGCGCACGGATGGGGGATCTTGAAACTGAGAAATAAATGAACGTGGTGAGCGTCAGTGAGGACTGTATTACACGTGATAGAATAGCGATATCCAGCTGAGTATGAGCATAATAACGCGCACAAGGGACTCTCAATATGTAAAACTGGTTGTGAGATACCAAATGGTGGGAGAGGGACAGAGAGAGATAGAGTTGAGTTGGGAGTAGCGCGAGCTGAGAAACGAATTGTAGGGAGAACTGGGAGATGACTTTATCGTGAGAGCCGAAGAATGACTGACTCGGAAGCAGCTGTTTGTTCAGAAGAGAAATTTAAAATTGAGGGGTAGACAAGATAAATAGGGAAAGTCCAGGACAGGGGAAGCCCGTTGTCACTTTGAAATAATTGAGGAGCTGGACTTTCCACAGGTACAAACAAAAGTGTTGAGATGAATACCGTTAGGTGTGAGTGCGGATATTCTGGAGGTCAAAGACCCAGCTAATTTGGCCTGCCGAACATCGGATAAAAACTTTCAGAACGGGTAGTAAGCGAAACGGCAGTGATTGAAATTCCGGAATTTCCGGAGTAAGCCGTATGAATATTAAGTGCGTTATTAAACGCTCATCGCATGGGTACTTGACTGGACTACCACCTGAATTTTTTTGAAGATTCGAGTAACCTTTGAAACGGAGTTTATGAAAAAACCCTGCAAATTATTACACAACGGTTTATTATTCGGATAAACAGCTTGACCTAGCATTAATGCTCCGAGACCCATCCTGTTCGATTCAGCATCGAAAAATATCATAATGAAACCCAAAAAAAGGTCGAAAAGAACTGAATCGTAATATTAAAATAAACAAAAAATAAAACGAAAGTATCTAGAATAAACTGAATTTTAATATGAAAACATGCACGCTAAATACTAATATCAAAATTCAACCAAAAATCTATGAAAAAAACCAAAATGAGAATGAAACAAAAGAATCTAAAAAAATTGAATCGTATTAAAACCAAAACGTCGGGGAAATTGGAATGGGGGCGCTCGAAGCGAAAGGCGAAAGGGGAGTTGAGTGGCGGCGTCGTTGGGAGGCAAGCTAGCCTCGAGCGCGGTTGCTTTTTTAATGAGACGGGCGGGAGGGAGGGAGTTCAAACGACGAAACGCTGTAGCTCCCACGTTGTACTGCGTTTCGTTAATTTTTTTAACCGTTTGTTGCCCTTTACAACCACGGGCTTCGTCTGATCGGATTGCCGAGATGGCGGGCACAACTAGATACCAAATCGGATTTTTGGGCGAAAGAACGAATTTTTTAGACCACGTTAAAGGCACAAAACGGCCCGGACGGCGGACAGGGGACAGGGGACAGCGGACGGACATTGCAAATTTGGAATCTGCATGTCTTGAAACGTAAAGTATCAGTATTATTCAGAATGAATAATAAACCAAAATTTGCTATTTTCATCGAAATGCTTAGTAATTCTCTCGTTTTTCCGTTTGGAGCTGTTTATACAATAAAATTTAATCGACATCATTGGAGCTGTTTTTAAGAAAAACTGTTTAGCGTTTCTATCGCTATCATAACTATCGATACTTCTGGAGGGATTGGGCTTATTTTGTTGTCCCATCGTAACCTGCGGGTTAGATTTGAGGTGATTTGGCTCAGCCCTTTTCTCTCATTGATGTTCACACGTAGACACACAGAGCATTCACCCAAATAGTGTTTTTCGGACTCAGTAGGGTCGGAAATATGAAAAGCTGAAGAGAACTCGAAATTTGTTTTTCAAACAACATACACATAACTTTCCTTTATACATCGTAGAGCCAACGAAAGCATAAAACTCGTTTTTCCACATGAATAACTGGCATGCTCGAAGGCTTTCGGATACTGGCAAGTACAAAAAAGCTTTCTAGAAACTAATGAGCTGTGAAGAAAACGATTTTCTACAAAATGATGCATCCATCACCAATAGAAAAGAAGCGATTCCTAGAAATAGCGGAGACATTCATCTAAATTCCTCTCATTGAAGCTGATTAATGGTTGTCCTCAGAGGCGTGGTGAGCATACCGAGACTGTTACTAACATCGCACTTTGTGAAGTTTAACAGCACAAACAGGCCGCTCAAAGTACAAAAACAAATGAGCTTACCGAACACTTGGTTTATAAACATAAATAACGCAAATTGCGCAGTAAGTGAAGAGTACAAAAAAATAAGGGCCATGCGCTCTCTTCGGTGGAGCTGTATCCTTTCGGTTGTGATAACAAAAACTCAATATGAAGCCCCAACTATTTCAGAGCAGCACCAGAGCTCGCCCTCTTCCATCCGGTTTTCGTAAAGGAAACTAAAAAGTAGTTTGTTGACGCACGAAAGAAACAGAATGAGATCGCGCACGAAAAAAGTTTGATCGGTTTTATTGGAGTATAAAAGGGACTTACTGTCTGGATTTTGAGCATAGTAGATACCTGTGTCACCTTTTGCTTTCTATACGTCAAATGCAATTGACAGCTCATCCAATTATTTGGGGTCGTCCCGAACAAGCTGGAGTGAGGTTGATTAAGCGTCACGCTTTGAAAGCCTGCAGGTTGGTACTCGCATTTTTGGCTCGTGAGGTTGTATTGTTAGCTTCCCTATCGAACAGCATTCAATTTCGTTCAATAAAATAGGCGATGATTCAATAATCAGGCCGTCCGTGTTGAGCATTCATGAGGTACGATGATAGTTTTCATGAAAGTTACGCATTTTTTACCGCTCTGAACTATCGACACTGAGTTGATGTGATGAAGTGCGAAAACTGAATTTCGTCACGCGTTTTTACCGCTACAAGACGAAGAAAACGGAGACTCCCACATACCAGTTAAAAACACTAGTTCAGAATTATCGATAACTCAAGAGCCCGAGAAGCGAGTAGCTCTTTCATTGTTCTCAGTAATTTGTAGATTCTACCCGATTGCCTCCTTTTATTCAGCCAACCCACATTTCTTCTATCTCCGGCAATTTCCTCCGGTTCATTCGCGAAACGGGGCTGAGCTTTCTACTTGATAGAAGTTCAAAATCGGATCAGCTACAAGTTGACCTGAATCTATCCAATTATCGAAAGGTGATCGAGATGCAAATGACGCATTTCGATGCCCTCCGGGGTTAGTCACTCAATTAAACGAACCTGCGGCCATAATAGGAGCCCATCACACTCAGCGTGCTCAATTTCTTCATTGATATAAATTACTGCAATATCTTCATTGGTTTGTTTGTAGTAATGCATTACACGCACATCTGAATATCCCTTTGGTCTCCACACTCTGTAAAAGTCGTGCGACAGGTTTGCGAGTCACTGGTTCAGCAATCAAAACCGGCTCGTCTCCTTGACGTTGGACTTTGAAAAGCCATCGCTAGCTGGAATTCAGCTAACGCTATTCAGATCACGAACGATTTCACACGATTTATACTCTCCTAATACTTTATCCACGTCTTCAAAGCTCAAATATTTTGTGAATTAAATACGAATCATATATCACACTTACTAGTGGCTACCAGGGAAATAATTTCTCAATTGTTTATTATTTTCTAGTTCAACATGATCGTGGTTCAAAAATGATCAAGAATGTAACATGGCTATATCAGGGATCAGGACAACTGCAACTCAGATGGAAACGATAATGTTTGTAGGGAACTTTCGAGACCCATTCGATGCAGCATCGGAAAATATTAGTAAACGGTACAAAACGTAACCTGACTTCAACGAAACTACAAAAATTTACGTTATTTAGGCGGAGCTAGGCAATTGGCAAGACACGACGAGTCCAACTGAGAGGAAATGAGCGCAGGCTAGAAGAAAGATAACTTTCGCTACATTCTCCCGCGAGTTCCTATAACAACTAGAACTCACCTCACTAAATTTACTGTGATTTCACTGTTGTCCGTGTTTAATGCATCTTTAAAACCCGTTCTATTGGACTCAGCATCTAAAAATACCCAGGAATGATACCGTGCACGACGTAATTTCAATAAAAGCGCTGAAAAGTATTACGCAACGGTTTATTATTCTCTTGCGCAGCTTGAGGTAGTCTCATACTTCCGAGACCCGTCTCATTCGATTCAGCAATGAAAAATACCAGTCCGACAAGAAACATGACCTGACTACACAGGAATGACCACAGTTACGTATTCCAGGCGCCTGGAGGCAATTGACAGGACGTGGCGAGCCGTGCTGGCGGGTGTTATCAATGAGACGGGAGAGAGTACCAATGAAGAAACTACCTGGTTCTGGGTTATCTTCCCAGGAGCATGCCCATGCTACCAGGCACGACCACAGGTTGTGGATAGTGGAACAGCCACAGCATTGTCCCCAGGGGCATGTCTGCGGCCAGCTGTGAATAAGGTCAGCATGCTGACTGAATAAGCAGCCGCGAACAATGGGCAAAACCCAAGAGATCGCAGAAGAGATCCTGAACAATGGACTCAAGGGCAAGCGGATCTACATTTCCTCAGACAGCCAATAGGCCATCGCAGCTGATAGTTTTAGGTCTAAGCTGGTATGGGAATGCCTCCATGCGCTCAAGCAGCCCAGCGCCTGTAACAGGCTCTCCCTCATTTGGGTGCCGGCTCACAGGGGGCATGAGGGCAATGAAAAGGCTGACCGCCTCCCGAAAAGGGGTACAGAATCCCTACCCATCGGGCCTGAACGACACGTGGATCTGACGAAAAGTCACCTGAACCGTCTGGTTGCTCGATGGGAGATACAGGAAAATGGCGCCCATTGGCATCGCCAGCCACAACTAAGACAGGCGAAAAGGCTTGTCATGCCTTCCTGTCAAAGGGCGAAGGCGATGCTGACGCTCTCTAGACAAGATCTGAGAGTACTGATAAGCTTCCTCACTGGGCACTGCCCACTCAGATACCACCTCAGCAAAATGGGCATCTCAGAGACAGTGGAGTGCAGACTGTGTGGCGAGGAGGATGAGATGGCAGAGCATATCCTATGTGAATGCCCTGCCTTGGCAGCAAACCGCTTTGAATACTTCGTTCAGGGGACCACTGAAACTCAAACTGTAGCGGACTCTGCGGTGACGGACATACTCGGCTTCCTAAGGGGGGCGGGTATGTACGACGCCTTCTACTGAGAAAGGGCCAGCGTCACAATAGGCCCATATGCGGCCGCAGTGACAAAGGGACTTGTCCCACACGCCCTCGGGTCAGAAAAAAAAAAGATGAAGAAACTATTACTTTCGCTACATTGTTATTGAGTTCTTTTAATTGGCAGACTCGGGCTCACTATAATTACTGTGATTTCACTGTTTTCGGGCTGGACACAGTCGCACCAGAGACACGCATTCCATTCGACCCAGAACCGAAAAATACCTGGAAAACGATACCAAACACGAGTGTTGGGCGCACGAAACTCGGTGAGCATGAGGAGGACTATATTATGTGCAGTGAAGTGAGCAGAGTTTATGCACAAAAGGGCGACACGAGGGGACGACTCGTAATATACGTGAACTGGCGTGGGAAACTGTATCGGAAGGAAATAGCGAACTGTATCGGCGGAGAATAGATAGAGGAATATGTCTGAGTGAGCACAGGGAGACGAGTAACTTTTGTGAATGTTAGTAGGTGAGAGAATTTGGGAGGAGCTGTCTGCTGTGGACAGGATGTGAGAAGGAGAGGAGAAAATTATATTTCGGAATGTCCAGATGACGGGGGAAATCCGTCGCCGTTGGAAATAACCGCTGAGGTGGAATTTCTGCAGGTAACGAAGGGGTAAGGGAAGCCGATGACTCTGCTCTTAGGGCAGCTATGAGCATTCCGAGGTCAAAAAACTAATACTGATTCGGCGTTTTGCGTCGAACAACGACATAGTTGTAATAAAACTGCCAAACTTGCGTTTTTGGTTAATTTTTAAAAATCATTTTTTACCGATGGGTTTCACCTGATCGAATTGCCAGACATGCGTGCACAACTTATTACCAAATGGAATTCTTGTGTGAAAAAACGGATTTTTTACAACATGGTAACGACTACATTTGGCTTGCACGGCTAACAGTGGACTAACATTGCTGATTTGGGTTTCTCAAGCCTGGAAACATAATGTGTCCAATTTTGAGGGGGAGCGGGGTTGTAAAAAACTTTCCTTGACCGAAAACAGGCGTGACGTAAAGTACTCGTAGAAAGATAAAGAACATGACGCTACAACAGAGCAACAAAAACTGACATTTCTAAGTGAGGCTAAGCAATTGGCCCTGTTTTTCATCAAGACGCAGTCCTACACAATCAAGACTCTCCACTTTCGACTCAGCATCGACAAGTACCTGTTGAGTGATAAGAAGTAATTGCAATTTCGTTTTTGGCTGGATAATTAAACCATTATTTCCAACCATCGGTTTTGTCCGATCGGATTGCCGAGTTGGCGACAACTGGATTTGAAACAGCATTTTCGGACGTAAGAACAGACTTTCAGACCACGTTAAAGGTAAAATATGGCATGGACGTCGGACGGACATTGCAGATTTGCAACACCCGTGCGTTGAGTTCTAAATTTTCAAGTTTTGTGGGGGCGTGGGGTCAATAATTTTTCCTGTTCGACGCAAAGCGTCGAAGTTGTCAGAGTCTTTGACCTCGGGCTTCCCCGCGTCATTGTCTCCGTCCGCCTAATTGTCTCCAACCGTTTCAATACCTGCCCCTCACCTGCGGGAATACCTTAGCTGCGGGCCCCCAGCCCCCTTTTATAGGTTTTCCCCTTTCTTTATTTCTTTCTCCCAATTTCATTTTCCTATCGATGACAGAGCTCTTTCAAAATCATTCTGCTTCCAACTAATAACACCCCAGTAACTTCTCACTTTCTCACACGGTTGCCCGCGCCAGTTCACACGTTCCGAGTACTGCCCTTGTGTCGCCCATTTGTACTCCATCTCACCTCAATTTCAATTCTACTCAATTCCGTACGCACGTATAATACAGTCCTCTTCACGCTCACCGAGTTTCAGTTTCATTGCGATCCTCAGCTCCCCCATTCTTGCACCCAACATTTCCCTATCGAAAATATAATTGCTCCATTCATGATGAATAATGAACCAAAAGGGGGGTAGTTATGTGAGGATGGTCGTTTAAAGGGGGGAGAAAACAACTTACTCGAATGTATTCAGCGGATAAATTCATTGCTCTCGTTCCGTTGCAAAATGAAAGTTGAAATAAAACGCAAAACGCGAATGAAAGTAGATTACCGAGTGACGTCCACTCGAAGCAAAAATTATTTAATAATCAGCACAATTGAACTTACGTCTCCTAACTTTTCATTCCCAGAATCGCTTGTAAGTTCAGATCATTACAAGGCGAAATTTCTCCGGAGCCTCTGGAAAATAACCGGTTAAATTAGACAGTCGAGTGGCAATTCAGTGACGTCTAAATGTTTCCTTCCTTCCTCTCCCGAACCTGCAACTACAACTTCTACGAATTCAAATTACTTTATAATTACTAGTCATCCGACTTGATAATTACCGGCCAGTGGGCACAGTTCCGGAGAGGTTGCCCCAAGTTTCTAAGGCACTTGTACGTATTCTGAGCAATGGCTTGCGTCGTTATTAGGCTGTCACGGCCCATTCACGATCGAACAGCGTCAGTGAAACATTGTCGTATCCTGCGTTGCAATTTAAAAGAGAATTGAATATGATAATGATTCCAGAACTGTGGACGTAAATGCCAAATTTAGTCAAACGCGGAGAAACGTGACTGTTGAAAAAATATCTGTTGCTACTCGTGACACAACTTTCCTCAGCCTCACGTGCATTCCCCGAATTTTATCGCTGCACCAACGTGTTGGTTTAGGTTCATTATTCATCCTGAATAATCCCCCCTCCCCCTCCCGCCTGCGCCCACAAAATATGACGGTTTACTAGTCAATGCATAGGGATTACAATCTGTGATATCCTTCCACCGTACTGGCAATATTTAGCCTTTAAGATGGTCTAAAATATCCGTTCTTTCGCACGAAAATTCTACTTGGGATCCACTGGTGCCTGCTTACTCGGCAATTTGATCAGACGAAACCCATGATTGTTATGGTAAAAAAATAGTTTAAATATCTGGTGCGTTGCAACACACAACTTTCCTTAGCTCTACGTCAATTCACTTTGAAAATGGCTAATTCTATTTAATCGATTCATTTATCACTCAGTTCCTTTGAACTTGGCCAACAACACTTCACAGCAGCATGAAGCGGTAGCGCCTAATGTTCTGGAATTAATTCTGCTGCTCGTACTCATTCCCGGACCATTATTGAGCAATTGGTACACAGATAATTAATGAGCCTGTAAACACGAATTTTTTTAAGAAGGATAGTAATTACTTTTGCAGAGTTATTGGGTAATAACTGTTAGAACTGGTAGTAAGCGAAACAGCGGCAGTTGAAATTCATGAATTTCTGGAGTGAGCCCCATGTATCTCATGAGCGGTTTTAAACACCTCACCCTCTGGGTATTGAATTGGACTACAATACCAATTTTCTTCAACATTCTACCAACATTCCAGCGGAGATTATAAGAAAAAAACCGCGCTAAAAACGCTTTTCGTCGAAACTTTTGATAATTTATTGTGCTGCTCTCGTCATTTTCCTACGAATGGGAATTTTATGGTATAATTTTCTTATCAAAAGATATCAATATAAAAAGTTTAATCAAAATCGTTAAAGCCGTTTTGGAGAAAAAAATTTTGTGTTTTAATCACTATGCTAACTATAGTTAACTTTCGGTGGATTTTGTTCATACCCTTATTTTGCGTCCCATAGTAACCTGTAGGTTGGAGATCAAATTTGAGGTGATTTGGCTTGGTCGTTTTCTCTAAAAACCACTCTAAAATCGATTACGTCGAAAGTTTTGGTAATTTATTGTGCTGCTCTCGTCATTTTCCTACGAATGGGAATTTTATGGTATAATTTTCTTATCAAAAGATATCAATATAAAAAGTTTAATCAAAATCGTTAAAGCCGTTTTGGAGAAAAAAATTTTGTGTTTTAATCACTATGCTAACTATAGTTAACTTTCGGTGGATTTTGTTCATACCCTTATTTTGCGTCCCATAGTAACCTGTAGGTTGGAGATCAAATTTTGAGGTGATTTGGCTTGGTTTTTCTACTCTAAAAATCGATTACGTACCTGGAAAAGTTATTACGTCGAAACTTTTGGTAATTTATTGTGCTGCTCTCGTCATTTTCCTACGAATGGGAATTTTATGGTACAATTTTCTTATTACAGGATATAAATATAAAAAGTTTAATCAAAATCGTTAAAGCCGTTTTGGAGAAAAAAATTTTGTGTTTTAATCACTATGCTAACTATAGTTAACTTTCGGTGGATTTTGTTCATACCCTTATTTTGCGTCCCATAGTAACCTGTAGGTTGGAGATCAAATTTGAGGTGATTTGGCTTGGTCGTTTTCTCTAAAAACCACTCTAAAATCGATTACGTCGAAAGTTTTGGTAATTTATTGTGCTGCTCTCGTCATTTTCCCATTAATGGGAATTTTATGGTATAGTTGTCCTATTGGGAGCTATCAATATAAAAAATTTAATTTAAATCGTTAGAGCCGTTTTTGAGAAAAAAAATATTTGGTGTTTTGATCACTATGATAACTATAGTTAAATTTCGGTGGATTTTGCTCATACCCTTATTTTGGCGTCCCATTGTGACCAGCAGGCGAGATATGATGTTTGAGCTGATTTGATACGGTGGTTTTCTCTAAAAATCGTTCACAGACACACTTTAGTGACACACACACACACACACAGACCATTTTCCCAAATAGTGTTTTTCGGACTCAGGAGGGTCTGAAACGTAAAGATCTGAAGAGAACTCAAAAATTTTTTTTTCAGCCGATTACATAACTTTCCTTTCTACTTCGTAGAGCCAAGGAAAGTAAAAAAACGAAATTTCGGTAGTTCAATTGAAGAAAACGGTTTTCAGAGGTGGTGGACTGCGTCTAGATCGATAACAGTGAAAGCACAGTAAATATAGTGAAGCACATTCAATCACTTAGAGGAACTCGTGAAACAATCTAGCGAAAGTTACAATTTCTCCCCGGCTTGCGCTAAATATTCTCAGTCAGTGTGACTCGTCGCTTCAGGCCGAATTCCTGGATTCATGTCAATTGTCGTTGTTCCGTTGTAATGAGATCAAGGTTCGTGTCGTTTACTAGTTTTTTTCGATGCTGAATCGAATAGATTGAGACTCACAGCACAGCTGGATTACCAGGAAATTATAACTTAACGGTCAGGTTTCACATGTGTTTCATATATAGTTACTTGTGAGTTGTCGTTTCCCGGATTGTTAATATAACCGTGTACATGCAAAGGGGCTTCATTCGTGACGTGGGCCATCCAGAAAATGGTTGGCAAGACATGAGGACTGCGGTTGAGAAGAGGACTGTGGATGTACAGGATGATCGTTTGGCCTGTAGTCACCTATGGTGCCCTAGTTTGGTGGACCAGGATAGGGAAAAAGACAGTGCAACTGCAGCTGAGTCAACTGCAGCGCGAGGTCTGCTTGACTGTGACAGCCCCCATGGCTGCGCTAGAGGTCCAGCTGGGTCTTGCACTTCTCCACGTACGAGTACATGTAAAGAGAGCTGCCTAACTGCAGTACGTTGGAATTAGGTAATGTCAGGTGGGGAAAAAGGGTGCTCCACCACCTGATATTGGATAAGGTGTGAGTGGAGGGGCCTACTCTGCATGTCAGGATCTCAGTGCAGATGAAGTTTAACATCGAGCTTCCCTTCGAGGTACAAATCCCTGGAAGATCCAAGTGGGAAGGGCGTGGTTCCTCTCTTGAGGCCATGATATATTATACAGACGGATCAGTGAAGAATGGCCTAGCAGGTGCAGGTGTTTATGGGCCAGGGATGCTAACAGTGATACTTCTGGGTGTGATTGCTACAGTTTTCCAAGCGGAGCTGAAACCTAAAAAAATGCACATTGGGCCATACAGTCAGGCTGCACTTAAGGCGCTGGCTTCCTATACCTGCCTGCTGCTCCTATGCCTGACTGGCCAGAAGAGCTTGGCAAAGGAAACCACATTAACACTGCGTTTGGTGCAAGGTCAGTCAGGAATAGAAGGGAACGAGGAGGCCGACAAACAGGCAAGGAAATGATCTGCGCTTCTTCCAGTGGGACTTGAGCCTTTCATAGGGACCACCATCAGACCATCAGAGCCACTTGATGAAGGAGGTTGGTAAGTGGGAGGAGCAGTGCAGGGCTGCCAATTGGCAGGGTGCCTGGCCAAAGGTCTGATCCTGTGCCTGGCTCCTGGATCTGATAAGCAGTCGGGGCTGTTTATCAGACTCTCCAGGCAGCTAACCAGAGAGATCCTCAGTCTGGAAAGAGATAGCATACGGATGGTATGTGGTCTGATCACAGGTTTCTGGCAACTAAGGTACCACTCGGCCAAGATTGGTAGGTCAGAGGTACAGAATTACAGATTCTGCGAGGGGGAGCTGGAGTCAGCGGAGCATGTACTGCGTAAGTGTGAGGGGCTGGCTGCAGTGCGCCTCAGAACCAAGCATTCATCAGCTGCGGCCTGAGAAGGTTGCAGGGATGGACCTCGAGGTTGTTTTGCGTTTTGTGCGAGAATGGTGGGGGCGTATTGGGGACGCTGCGTCAAAGAACAGGAGGGGACTCATGTACGCCTACACAAAAGGCCCAGTTGTGACCGCAGTGTGGGTTTTCCCAGTGCCTTCAAGGGGGAAGAAAAAAAATAGCTGTCTTAATATTTTTCGTTATCTTAATAATATAGAATAGGGTCAATCCTGCTGAGCAAGAGAATAATTAACCGTTGTATAAGAATTTGCCGCGTTTTTCATTCATAACAATGTTCTACATAAAAACTGGTGCTGCTGATGGTTCCGGAATTTTTGCGTGGTTCCTAGTTATGTCACAACCAATAATTGCGTTTCTCCTACTTCCATCACAACCATTACTGAGCAACCAATGCCCAGTTGAAACCGGTAACAAGTTTTGTTTTAGAAGGGGTTTGTCAGGGGAAAACTCCGTAAAATCGATTTTCGTCGAAACTTTTGGTAATTTATTGTGCTCCTCTCGCCACTTGTCCACTCATGGTTTACGGTACTGTGTTAGTACTGTCTGTGCAAGATATTTAGTCAAAATCTTTGCAGCCATTTTGAGAAAACGTGTTGTTTCGATCACCATAATCATTACAGTTACTTTTAGGCGGAGTTTTTCATTCCCTTATTGTGGCACCTCATACGATTCGGAAGCCGTTGAAACATAAAGATCTAAAATTCCCGAGGGGGCAGTCAGGAATATCTGAGGAACTCTGAATCTACCTACCCAATGAAAGCAAAACTCCCGTGAGAATGATATTTTCGGTAGAATGGTGGTTAACTGTAGTAAAAGTGGTGGTTCGCAATGCCTTGAAGTGAAGTTGAATATATTCTGATTGCGCGTCAGCCTATGTTTATGGATGGGATTTATTCGGTGACGGAGGAGGAGCAGAAAGCGGGTAACTGAACTGAGAAAAAGTCGTGGATGTCTTCAACATTGGACATTCAAGAGAAGGTCGCACTAGAAATAAATTCAACGCGATTTACTTCTCAGCTGTATTCGCAACAAAAACTTCTACTGAATCTAGAATTAATGCGAGATGCGGAGGACTAATATGAATGTTGAGGTTGGATGAGGAGCAGCAGATGAACAGCAGATAGTTTCTACAGACAGAATGATGAATTCAGGAAGCGGAGACCGCTCGAGCGCTTGCTTCCGGTCCACTGTGAATCAGATTTAAAGTATGGCTACCTACTTCAGGTAGAATACAAAAGGGAACGCGTACAAGTGGTAGGTAAATTTTAAAGAAACGAGGTATGAGCAAAGAAGAAGGAGAGAACAGGCGACCCTTTACCGGAATGAAGATATCGTTCAAACGTTAGTCATTTAAGTCGTCCTCCGCGACTCTTTCCACGATTTATAGCATATAATGTTGGGAGAAAGAGTTTCAGAAGGAACAATTTGAAAAGTAGGTTTGCACAGGTTGGGACAGGTGGAACTCTTACAGCCTCGTTCTTTTGTAATTTGGAGGTCCCCAACTTCCATCTCTCTCAACAAGTTTCCTGAAATAGAATTTGAAATTTTCTCCGCTGGTATCGAGTGAAAAAATTAAACGAAGATACCGGTATTTCATTCTCGTGTTTTTCTTCATTATTCCTCAATAAGGCGCCCGATTTTCCGTATTAACGGAAGGAAGGGAGGTAACAAGTGGCTCAGCGTGAGTCCTACGGGAACCATCAAGTTTGTTGAATGCAGATATATCAACAAGATCGATGGACTCTGAACCGTGCAAACGTGTTTATTTACTTATTGTTGCCGGTACTAAGATTTACCTGCTCGCACCGTTAGTTGCTATATGTGAAACACGACCGCTGAAGCGCTTCATTGTCAGTTGCGACCAGCACAGAAGCTTGAACGAAAGCACCATTCTTCCTAACCCTCGCAAACCCTCTTTTCTAAGCATTTTGTGCAAAATACCAGAAACAGTTTAAGCATTTGGCATTATTGAGTTATTAGACGTTCACCTATTTATCGTTTCAGCATCCAGCTCTTCCACGACACAATACTCATGTACAAGGCCATTTGCTTAGGCGTTATGGCTACTGCCCTATTGTCAGAGGCAGCAAACTAGGTAAATCACGGAGGAGTACTGGCTCATCCACTTGGCAGCATCCACTGAAGCACTTCAAGTGATCATTGGCCAGTGGATTTAGCCATTGAGTGCAAGGCGTACAAGTGGAGAGTGCAAAAGAGAGCTTCCCTCGATGTGGGCCAATCTCCACTGAACGAAAACTTGCCGAGCTAGATGAATGGCAAGCGAGATAGGAATCTCGTCAAAGAGACGTGACACATATGACTTGTTTCCCAGCATCCATGAACGTCTTACGCACAAAGGTGGATTGAGCCAGACCGCTGGACGAGCCAGTTCCTTATGAGACGTGGATACTCCAATGTGCACAGTTTCTACAATAGTGAGGGAGGGTTGTTCGAAGAGCAGTCGAACCTCCCAGTGTTGACTACCACAAGGCAAGCTTATAGCCGTTTTGCAGAAGGTTATGGGAAAAAATGAGGCGAGGCCACAATCAATCTATCCCTTTTGAAACTTGCCAGTAAATAATTACATCAGGTGTTAACCAGATTGAAAACTCCTCCCAGATGGTCCACAAACCTCCTGTACCTCCAGAGGTCTGAGTTCGGTGGATGCTGAGCGAGTGACCAAGCTCTAGCATAATAGCGTAACTGCAACCTCCATGAGATGATAGGGAAACAGACCTGTTGCATGAGCCGGCTAAGGCAGAAATCAGACAAATTAAACTTGCAACGCATAAGCCCGAAACTGTTGGCGAATAAGTGATGCTTAGTCTAAATGTCACCACGTTCCACGTGTAAAAGGCTCCTCGGACTATTGGTATAAGTTCGACCAATCAATTTTACAAAAGCAAATTAAGCCATTCCCTTCTAGTTCTCTTTGAAATTCAACATGGTGTGGACGGCCGCCTCTGGTTTGAGCTGGCCAACTGCGTTCTACTCCGTGCGGCGCCAACCACGAGAATATAGCATGGCAAGGATCACCCACCGTTCTCCTGCTTGCAGCTCCATCACATCAGTGCCAGTACGCCTTTGACGCTCCACGTTCTGCGCGCTTCATCGGTGAAATATCTGGTGCGTTGCAACACACAACTTTCCTTAGCTCTACAACAATTCACTTTTTATGTGGCTAATTCTATTTAATCAATTCATTTATCACCCAGTTCCTTTAAACTTGGTCAAACAATGCTTTACGGCAGCAGGAAGCGGTAGCGCTTACAGTTACAGATTTTATTGTGCTGCTCGTACTGATTGCAGGACCATTATTGAGCAATTGGTACACAGATATTCAATGAGGCTGTAAACACAAATTTTTTGAATAAGTATAGTAATTATTTTTGCAGAGTTATTGCGTAAAAACTTTTAAAACTGGTAGTAAGAGAAACGGTGGTAGTTGAAATTCGGGAATTTCTGTAGTGAGCCCCATGTATCTCATGAGCGTTTTTATGCCCTCACCCTATAGGTATTGAATTGGACAACAATACCATTTTTTTTAAAACATTCTAGTAACATTTTAGCGGAGTCTATAAGGAAAAAACCCTGCAAATTATTACACAACGGTTTATTATTCGGATAATCAGCTTGACCTAGCATTAATGCTCCGAGATCCATCCTGTTCGATTCAGCATCGAAAAATATCATAATGAAACCCAAAAAAGGTCGAAAAGAACTAAAATCGTAATATCGTAATATTAAAATAAACAAAAAAACGAAAGTATCTAGAAAAATCTGAATTTTAATATGAAAGCATGCACACTAAATACTAATATCAAAATTTAACCAAAATTGATGAAAAAAACCAAAATGAGAATGAATGGAAAGAATCTAAAATTGAATCGTATTAAAACCAAAACGTCGGGGAAATTGAACGGGGCACTCGAAGCGAAGCGCGTCGTCGTTGGGTGGCCAAAGGGGTCGTTGAGGAGGGAGGCGAGAGCCGCCTCGAGAGCGGTTGGTTTTTTTAAAGAGACGGGCGGGCGGAGGGAATTCAAACGACGAAACGCTTGTAGCTCCGCGTTGTACTGCGTTTCGTTAATTTTTTTAACCGTTTTTGCCCATTACAACCACGGGCTTCGTCCGATCGGATTGCCGAGATGGCGGGGCACAACTAGATACCAAGTCGGATTTTTGGGTGAAAGAACGAATTTTTAGACTACGTTAAAGGCACAAAACGGCCCGGACGGCGGACGGCGGACGGGGACGGGGACGGGGACGGGGACGGGGACGGGGACGGGGACGGGGGACGGCGGACGGACATTGCAAATTTGGAATCTCCATGTCTTGAAACGTAAAGTATCAAATTTTGAGGGGGGGTTGTAAAAAATTTTTCGTGACCGAAAACATAGGGTTATTATTCAGAATGAATAATAAACCAAAACTGCGCTAAAAACGCTTTTCGTCGAAAATTTTGATAATTTATTGTGCTGCTCTTGTCATTTTCTCACAAATGAGAATTTCATGGTATTGTTTCCATCAATATAAAAAATATAATCAAAATCGTTAGAGCCGTTTTGAGAAAAAAAAATTGGTGTTTTGATAACTATGATAACTATAATTAACTTTCGGTGGATTTTGCCCATACCCTTATTTTTGCGTCCCATGGTAACCTGTAGGCTAGACATCAAGTTTCAGCTGATTTGGTACGGTTGTTTTCTTTAAAAATCGCGCTAAAATCGATTTTCGGACTCAGGGGGGTCTGAAACGTAAAGATCTGAGGAAAACTCAAAATGTTTTTTTCAGCCGATTACATAACTTTCCTTTCTACTTCGTAGAGCCAAGGAAAGTAAAAATGACTGGAGAAGTTATTGAATCTCTTAAAGTGCAGTATGTGGCTTAACTGCTTAGCAAACACGAATAGAGTTAATGTGTATCGAATTCCTGGGTATGCCATGTGGCCAGACGCGGTTCGTCTACCGTACCTATCCCCCCCCCCCCTACCATCGTGAGGTTTGAACGACAATGTGGGAGAATGAACAAACTCATGTATGTTATGTGCATAGTCGACACCCCTCGATGAAGGTGGTGCGGCATGGATGAGGAGACGTCCTTGTTAGATGCAAGAATGGAGGAGCTGAGGATCGCAACGAAACTGAAACTCGGTGAGCGTGAGGAGGACTGTATTAAACGTGCGTGTGGAATTGAGTAGAATTGAAATTGAGGTGAGATGGAGTAGTACAACTGGGCGACACAAGAGCAGTACTCGGAACGCGTGAACTGGCAAACGTGTGCGCTTTGCGTCGAACAGTCCTATCGTTTCCAGGCCAGTCGCAGGGACTTGAGAGGGAGCGACTTCTGGTGTTTGGTGCTACTTCTCCCAGGATATATATAAAAGTGGACTCTTGAAGGAATTACCTGGCATTCCTTAGGAGGCTAGGCATCGACCTGTGAGCCATTAGGACTGGCACAATAGGTCGTATGGCCACGAAGCGTGTCCCCCCTGTGGGACAGACAGAGTGCTATATACATATTATATCTCGACAAAATTTATAAAATGAGGTTAGTTTGATTTTCCCCAATAAATTCCGTCCAATCGACCAAAGCATTGAAAACTCCGCGTGGGAGCTCGTAAAGGAGCGTAAATGGTGGTTGAATGTTTCAGGGAGCAGCCTACATTATAAACTATTTCTTGACAAACTGATTTCATAGTTTTTCTTACAATTTCAGGTAAAGTAAATATAACCTTCTTCGGAAAGATCTTATCGACTGTCTCGAAAACTACCTTCACGCTTGTTATTCGATAGAGATCGTGAGATAACTAGACGCGATCCAATTCACTTCAGAACGTTATGGGTAAACGGTTTCGCGACAATATTTTTCCTGCCCGAGAACTATTTTCAGTACGAAATGGTTTGCGGCTCCACTGATACGTATCATTCTTCCCTCGAGTTTCCATCAATCTCCACACGATCCCCCACGAATTCAAAATAACCCTTTTAAGGTCTCCGTATTCTTCTCACGAGTTGAATGAAAAATAGATAAGGAAAGGTGACACGACGATAAAAAAAAAAAAAACCGTTTAATGTGACCGGGGAAACTTGTGAGATGCGTTGCGTATTTAATCCCGGCATTAGATCGTGGTTATTTGAATGTGTATATCATGCCCCATTGTGGCCGCTGAGCTTTACGCCTTTGAAAACAAATCTCACGTGACGAACGAACATAATTTATTCAATGATATCGCACTGGATCTTGATACATTTTACTGTGCGTAACTTATTGTGCAATAGTCGCGGTATGCGTCGTAGTGATGGTCTTTCAGATTCATTATCACAAAGGAATTAATTTCGATGGTCGGGAAGTTTTATTATTTCTCTTGTCAGACGTCTAAAAGTCGATAAACGCAAATGCTGTTAAAAGGATTGAAGGCTATTCTTTCAATCGGTTTTCCACGCTCGGAGTCATTCCTATTTTTCATCTCAGTTTCTCGTCATTTCTAATCTCCAGAGACGACTCTCGAAGAGCTGTACGTGCTTCACTCCGATTTAGCCGTCGACGATGTCGATCTCGTTATTTTCATCGTTGTAAGTGCCACCTCCTTCGCCGTCCCTCTTCGTCAAACCGGCTCCCGGCTTCACTTCTCCGCGATGATAATTTTACGTTCCTTAGTCACTGGATTTTCAACAATTGTTAAATCCACTCTGGTTTTCATCTATCATCTCCCACAACCCGAACGACGATGGGATTGAAAGGCATTGTGCTTGCACTTGTAAAAAATAGAAACGACACAATCCACGCCCCTGGGCCACTTTCTAGATAACAAGGAACAACCCTGCGTAATAGTACGTAGCACCACGGCTTTGTTACACTTCTATTCTGTGGAATGACAAACCCGCAGTTCCTCCCGTGCCTTCGAAATCATACCAAACAAATGTTATCTGTGAGGGCGGCCGTACCCTCCGGTAACTACCGGGACCCTCCGGTCACTCCCACGTCCATTTTTTTAAATAGTAAAGAACTTCATTGCCATAAACCAAATAAAAATTAATAATCCTTAATGAGGAAAGAAAGAAGTGAATTGACCCAATGAAGCTTCGTTACGCTGGATCAACGGGCGGTTCAAGCGTGGACCCACTACTTTTTCTGGAGGGATGGACAGCGAAATGTGACGTGGTGAGATGAACCGGTCGAATCTTCTAGTGGGTTGAATGTGTTGGTACGGTACGAATTTCTCCACGCGATCCTGCGTAGTTGTTAAAGGTGAATCCAAAAACAAGAATTCGCATAAAGTTGAGTTTCGCCCAAATGGAGGAGTCTGAACGATGTTCCATTACACTAAACTATGGTGTTGGCTTTTGAGTCGCTCAGAAGAGAGACGGTGAACCAGGCAGCTGATTCCAACAGGCTGCATGGCTTGAGCAGCGTCAGCATGCTGATCAACAGCAGCGAGCACGAAGAAGAAGGACCCTAGTTGGTGTGACGTACTTGGGGAATTCCTTTACAGAATTACACGCGGACAGGACACGAGTGAAAGTCGTGTCAGGGCTCCAAAAACGAACAAGTATACTCACTTGATGTAAAATAAACAAAATAATGCCTCTCAGGAAAGTTTTGGGAAATGAAATTATAAACCAACTAGGACCCACTTGAGTTTAATCAGGAAAAAATAGTAATGAAATGAAATGAACTCAACTGCACGGGTGGCGGCAACAGGGTTGCCACCATCGGCAGCCCGCTGAAAACCATGACAACGGTAACTGTAATATCGTTTTATTGTCCACAAAAAACGGCACCACAGTTATCAAGCAATTGCTCTGTACAACAATGTGCACAACAAATTTCTTCCAACCCCATGCCATAATTTCTGGAAGTGGAGTTCCCTTTCTTCCTGTAGTTACTACTTAGTAGTCTTAGACTCCACCCACCAACCATTTACGTTGTAGCACGTCATTTCGACTCCCTCGTTCCTTCCCAAGCTATATGTTAAAACTCCCGGCGACCATTCTGGTTTATTATTCATTCTGAATAATAACCCTATGTTTTCGGTCGCGAAAAATTTTTTACAACCCCCCCCTCAAAATTTGATACTTTACGTTTCAAGACTTGGAGATTCCAAATTTGCAATGTCTGTCCTCCATCCGCCGTCCGGGCCGTTTTGTGCCTTTAACGTGGTCTAAAAAATTCGTTCTTTTGCACAAAAATCCGATTTGGTATCTAGTTGTGCCCTCCATCTCGGCAATCCGATCGGACGAAGCCCGAGATTGTTATGGGCAAAAAATGGTTAAAAAAATTAACGAAACGCAGTACAACGCGGGAACTACAGTGGAAGTCAACGTTTCGTCGTTTGAAGTCCCTCCCTCCCGCCCGTCTCAATAAAAAACAACCCGCCTCGTTCTCGCCCGCCCGCTCAACTCGTTGGAAGCCCCCAGACTCTTTTTTTATTTTTGTTGTGTTTCGTATATAACCTTTGGCACTACGATTTGTCTCTTTATCGTCCGATTGCCTTGTTCTCGTCTTCACCTCCACGAATGACTGTTTTGCTCCGTCTCAACTATTTCCGTTAGCAAAATATCTGTTATCTTTGATTGAACTTTTCATTATTCCTTTATTTTTGGTTTATTTATTCAATAGTTCGTTCGTTTCATTTTTTTGGTTTTAATACGATTCAATTTTTTTAGATTCTTTCGTTTCATTCTCATTTTGGTTTTTTTCATAGATTTTTGGTTACATTTTGATATTAGTATTTAGCGTGCATGTTTTCATATTAAAACTCAGTTTTTTCTAGATACTTTCGTTTTTTTTTTTGTTTTTTTTTTAATATTACGATTCAGTTCTTTTCGACCTTTTTTTGGGTTTCATTTTGATATTTTTCGATGCTGAATCGAACGGGATGGGTCTCGGAGCATTAATGCTAGGTCAAGCTGTTTATCCGAATAATAAACCGTTGGGTAATAGTTAGCATGTGATGTTCATGTGATCGTTCAAAGGTATGATTCATAGTTTCACAATGCGATGCAATAACTGCTGACCACTGCGTAGTATTCTCGGAATTTATTACTTGACCCGGCTCTCACAATCTGATGCATTAGCATGACGTGTTCACACAGCTGGATAGCCAGCTAGCTACATTCTATGCTCGAAATGTAATAATATCCTCGTACAGATACAAAAATTATCTATAAACCGGTTTCCACTCGTCTATTACGCAGTTAGCTCGGAAATTATCGTTCTAGAATGTCGGCTTTGTTATGTAGTCAAAAAATAACTGCGCGCACGAGAGGTGACTCAAGCCATTGCGCAGTTTTCTCAAAATTGTTTAATATCTCTCAGCCTTTCACAACGTGATCACGTGATCAAGGTTCCAACTCAGATTCATCCGCCATTTTAGTTCTCGTTCGAATATTACTGGAAACTAACCTTCAACATGAGTGAGTATAGGGCTATCAATGGACAGTGTCGCACAATCAAAGAATTGAAAAAATTTGCGATTGGTGAAACTAATACCTACTGTTGCTCTTTCCACATCTTAAAATGTTTGTAAAGCACCAATAAACAGGATGTTTAAGTGTAAACATTTGGATTAAATCCGCATAAAGCGTTGAATCCAGTACAACATTTATCTTCACGGATTCGTTCATAGTTCGCTATCTCGCTCTATTAGTGAACCGGAACTAGAAAAACGTCACGATCGTCTCTATTTCATCATTGCAACCGGCGCTGTGTTGCGTGATTTTGAGGGTTTGCTGGCGTTAAAGCAAATGTGAGTGTTATCGTTTACCTCGGGCCAAAGAGGTCTTTTTCGTCTTCTTTATCGAATTGGCGAGCCTCTATATTTGTCTTGTTTGGTTTTTTTCCCCTCCCCGTCGCTTCCGTTTCCTTCTCACTCAACACAACCGGACTACCGGGCATTGACGGATGTGCTGTACTGGCGATAGCGAGCAGGCCGTTTACAAACCGCGAGGCATTAGGGACCTTTAGCCCTCACCTCCATCGACAATCCGAATAAACGCGGTGGGCAGTTATCTGTAGGGAAAGTAAAGTGAGAGAGGCGGGCGGTTGTGTAGAAGAATGATAAATCCAACCCATCTCCACCGACTAAAAACCTTCTATTCAACCACATTCATCCGAGGACCAGACCTGAACCACTCACTTTCAGATCACATCCAAAAAAAATCAAATATCGCACATCGTTTGATTGATAGGAATGCGGCGATGCTAACACCAAATCATCGAACCAGCTGAATACCCGTCAGTTGCCAGGAGTGGCGTAAAACGGTTGCTACTCCATTTCATCTGAACGTTCTTCACGGCTGATGAAACCGGAATATTCATTATTCGTCGAGTTTAAGCGTCGAAATGAAACCCATTATTACACTTCTGAGAACTTTGACGAACGGATTATTACGCGTCTCTTCTAAACTGTAAGTAACGGTGATCCACGATCAGGTGTATTCGCTGCGAACGTAGGAGAACAGTGCCATTCCCACGTATCGTGTCATCTTGCTCAACAGTTTGGGGCGTTAAGGATCGGTCGTTGCTCCAACACTCTTCAATCCCCAGAATCAGCAAGCTCCACCCTTTTCTGGCTCGGGGCTCCCCGGGCAAATTGTGCAACGCACCTTCAGTTTTCATCGAGATTCAACATGACGCGGTCGATTGCCTGTGGTGTGTGCCGGCCAATTGTGTTCTTCACAGTGCGTCGCCAGCCTGCTTTTTTTTATGGGACGTAGGAGAGAGGGTCTACTCCTAGTTATTCCATGAAGAACCAACTCGGAACCGTTTAGCACATCGCATCACATAGCCCACCATTTCCATGTACTGCTCAGGAGCAGTCTTCCCTTCATGGCTTTGTTCTTAATCCTGCTTCCTGACATTCCATCATGAGATACATGGGGCTCACTCCAGAAATTCCTGAATTTCAACTACCGCCGTTTCGCTTACTACCAGTAGTAACAGTTATTATCCAATAACTCTGCAAAAGTGATTACTATCCTCTTCAAAAAATTCGTGTCTACAGCCTCATTAATTATTTGTGTACCAATTGCTCAATAATGGTCCTGCAATGAGTACGAGCAGCACATTAAATTCCAGAACTGTAGGCACTACCGCTCCTGCTGCTGTTTGACCGAGTTTAAAGGAACTGGGTGATAAATGAATTAATTAAATCGAATTAGCCATATAGAAAGTGAATTGACGTAGAGCTAAGGAAAGTTGTGTGTTGCAACGCACCAGATATTTTTGTTGTGTTACCCCGTATGCTGGCAGCAACCGAGACAATCCTCTCACTGCATCCTCAAACGATTGCATCCATGAGCAGCTTCATGTTCTCTTGCTATCACCCCCAAGTCCCTTGGAGCTGGTTTCCCCAATACGACGTCTCCAATGCGTCCCCATCATTCTATCACAGCGCAAGATAGTCTTAAGGTGCAACCTCGTTCAGCTGCAGGAGAGCACTCTGAAGCGCGCCATAATCAGCCCGTCTCAAGTACACAGTATGGGGTAACGAGCCAGACCATTTTTGTTCTACTGGCTCATTGGAGCACGGGTCAGAGGGGGAAGTAATTTAAGACTTGCATTAGTCCAGTGGGGGGAGACTACGACTCAAGATGGCAATCTCTAGCCTCCCATGCTTGGGCAAATATGGCGAACCTACGCCTGGACAGGTAGCACTTCAGTCGATAGTATCCCGCGAACCAGTAAAATACCACCCACATACTTTCTCCCTCTAGACAGAGGACTTCTCTCAAGCACTCCCTGAAGAGCACAATAAATAACAAGTCAAGCATTCACACACCAGCCCAGATGAAATGGTATAAAAAGCCAGGGCCTTAAGAGAACTGGTTGGGAGTGAATACGAGGGCGGCGCCTCGACGAAACAACTGCTCAGTTACGACTGATGACACCGAAGTTTCTAGCGAATCAGGGCATTTGAGGAGCCTAGTCAGTACAAACGTCCTCGACAAGCCTTTGCTAAATCGACGAGTTGGGTGCGTCCCAGTACAGAGTTATTATATGAATCAGCAAGCGTACACAATGTTTTTCAAATAGTGAGTTTCGGTGCCGGACAAGTTAGACAAATACAACGAGCATCACACAAGTTCCCTCAGCCCATGCGCATTCATGTTCATAAGGACAGTGCCAGGTACTTGGAATATTGGTTGTTATGGCGGTCTTTGGGCCTCACCTAGCAAAAGTGATATAATGCTCTCTAACGTCAATGAAACGCACAATGTATTGATGGGCTGCAACCAGTCAGGTTCTGGCTCAGACCAGGGGCAAAGAAAAATATTGGTTCTAACAATGACCACGTACGCAAATATGAATTTAGAACATTGTATTAGCAATAACTAACCGCAGACTCACCTCAGGAAAAGCCAACCTGCAAATTAGACTGTCAACTTATACGAATATAACGAGAGGCTATTGATGGACAGGAAGAGGTTTGTGGGCTCAATTACCAACTTTAACCCAAGTGAGAGATGAGAAGGTGAGTTACGTAAATGTCAAAAGTGTGGTGGAGGTCAGTCAAGAAAGACGTACTCCAAAAATAACTCGTGCTGTTTTCGTCGTTTATTTTGTGTCTGATGCGAACTTCCGATGTCAGGTTTTTTGGATTAACCAGCGTAGCGTTGCAAATATTTGCCTGGAATAAACCGGAGTAAACGAAGCGAAACAACGTAATGAAATTATTGCCCAGCGTCTATCAGTAATTTTCCAGTTTCTCATAAATGGAATTAGATTCAACTCCACGGCAAAAAAAAACAAAAACGGCACAGTTGTCGGGAACAAGCTAATCAGTAATCAGAGGTAATCCCAGTTCCGCACTCATCTTTAAACTTCTGATCCTCAACATCCAGGGCTTCCGATCTCGCCTCTGACCACCAAAACGCGAAGGTGACGAGTAGGTGTGATCAGTACTTCCATTTCCACGTACTGCTCAGGAGCAGTCTTCCCTTCATGGCTTTGTTCTTAATCCTGCTTCCTGACATTCCACCCTTTCGGCTTACTTCGTCTTCTTATGGATGGACGCAGGGGAGATCCTAGACCTACCTCAATTTATATAAATTGGTGATCACACGCTGTGTAATCCAACACCAACTGCAGAACGCTTCATTCGCCATTGATATGTCTGCGGCCCAGCTCTGTTAAATGTCGTCTCCCCAGTGTTGAGGACGAGAAAACCACATCGCTATAACAAGCGGACCTTTTGCGTCAGTCTGAAGCATTCTCCACTCAAGGGCCCTAACATTAAACCGGGATGCGCTCCCATACTTCTCCCATGGCGTCCTCCAGCTTTGAAATGAGCGACGCACCTCCAGTTTTCGTCGGAATTCAACATGATGCTGACGAACGTCTGTAGTGCCAAACGCTGTGTGCTGGCTAGTTCTGTCTTCCACTATGCCTACCTTTGGCACGAGAAGATGGCATTGCAATCATCATCGATGGATGCCCTGCAGACAGTTTTGGATTTGCAGCTATGCCAATTCAGCGTCGTAATGTATATAGTTTGAGTATCAATAGATTCTGGGAGACTGCAAGTGAAAAATTAGCATTCAGATGCGTGTTGCACAACGCCTCGGAAAGCGACTGACAAGTTGCGAGTAATGCCATGATAACGCATCCAAATGTTATTATGTACTCCGGTGCGCAGCAGCAGGGGTACAAAACGCCGAGTACCTGTGAGACTTGTATTTAAGGTCCATTCCTCCCAGAGGAAAGTTTGATAGTGGAATGCGGAGTTACCGCTAAACCACTTTATTGCCGTTAGGGTGAAAGCAACATGAAACATTCAATAAGTGGGATGAAACATCCAACACGCCCTAATAATAATGGTTGTCTACACCATATCTTCGACGCGGTAAATAAACCGTACCTGGGGAAAACATCTCGTAGTGGTCGGAAACAATCAGAGGAACACCAAAGATCCCCAAACCACTCTACAACCAACCTCCCTCTAACTACCATCATTACACCAACCCGGCATCGAAAGATTATGAAACTGGCTCACAAAACCGTTATTTAGGGACCATCGCATTCCGCCCGCAACCCTTCGAACATACTTTGCTCTTCGAACACGTCCACGCGGATATTACACAGCTACGGCCCATGCGGCGAAAAAAGTTCGTCTTTTGAATGATAGATGGCTTAGGGCGAACGTATCCCCTCCTTCAATATCGACGCCAAATCAATTGAGAAAGCCACTAAGTACTGGCATTTTTAGAAAGAGGATGAAATCAATATTTTTTGGCGTTAATTTCTTCATCAAAACGCGCATTTTTTCATTAAAACGAAATTGTGAACAGACAGAGAATGTATGCCCTTTCATTCTCATAATTGTATATCTACCTTGGAAGGCGAAACCACTGGTGTTACGCGTTCCAAAACCTTTCATTACGTCAGAAAATTCTCGGCAGACTGTGAGTTGCCATTGACCACAGCATATGCTGGAAATCGTTTTCACTCAGCATCCTGATCGATAAAAGTTTCTTTTACTGGCTGCTATGAATCTGAGCTCTCGTAATAATTGAAAATTCAATGCAGAATGTTATGGTGTATCATTCACACTAAAATAGTGATTTCTACGAGCGGTGAGTAACATTTCAGGATTTATTGCGTTGCCGCTGGTTACTGAGCTAGATTATTCGATAAAACAATGATTCAATGGTTTTTGATCGGAAATGTACAACATTTGTTGTACTCACCTCGAGTCTTCCCCATGAGATAAACTTTTGTAAAAACATAAAATTATTCAGCACTGTCAATAAATGTAAACAATAGTTTAAATCACTCAGCAAATTTTTCGCTTGAAGTTAATTAAAAGATGATTGTGCTAATATGAAGGTCACATAAGAAATTAAAGCTTTTTACTTTCCTTGTCTCTACGAAGTAAAAAGGAAAGTTATGTAATCGGCTGAAAAAAATTTTGAGTTCTCTTCAGATCTTTACGTTTTAGACCCCCCTGAGTCCGAAAAACACTATTTGGGAAAATGGTCTGTGTGTGTGTGTGTCTGTGAACGATTTTTAGAGAAAACCACCGTACCAAATCAGCTCAAACTTGATATCTCGCCCGCAGGTCACCATGGGACGCCAAAATGAGGTTATGAACAAAATCAACCGAAAGTTAACTATAGTTATCATAGTGATCGAAACACCAAATATTTTTTTTCTCAAAAACGGCTCTAACGATTTTGATTAAATTTTTTATATTGATAGCTCCTAATATGGCAACTATACCATAAAATTCCCATTTGTGGAAAAATGACGAGAGCAGCACAATAAATTACCGAAACTTCGGACGAAATCGGTTTTAGCGCGGTTTTTAGAGAAAACAACCGTACTAAATCAGCTGAAACTTGATGTCTAGCCTACAGGTTACCATGGGACGCAAAAATAAGGGTATGGGCAAAATCCACCGACAGTTAACTGTAGTTATCATAGTGATCAAAACACCAAATTTTTTTTCTCAAAAACGGCTCTAGCGATTTTGATTAAACTTTTTATATAGATAGGTCTTAACAAGATAATTATACCATAAAATTCCCATTCGTGGGAAAAAAACGAGAGCATCACAATAAATTATCAAACTTTTCTTCGAAAAGCGTTTTTTGCCACGGTTTTTTCCTTTTAAATCCCACTGGAATGTTACTAGAATGTTTAAAAAAACCCTGCAAATTATTACACAACGGTTTATTATTCGGACAATCAGCTTGACCTAGCATTAATGCTCCGAGATCCATCCTGTCCGATTCAGCATCGAAAAATATCATAATGAAACCCAAAAAAAGGTCGAAAAGAACTGAATTGTAATATTAAAATAAACAAAAAAAACACGAAAGTATCTAGAAAAAACTGAATTTTAATATGAAAACATGCACGCTAAATACTAATATCAAAATTTAACCAAAAATCTATGAAAAAAACATAATGAGAATGAAACGAAAGAATCTAAAAAAATTGAATCGTATTAAAACGAAAACGTCGGGGAAATTGGAAGAGTAAGGCGAATGGGGAGAGACCGGTCGTTGGGAGGGAAGGGAAGCGAGCGGGAGGCCGCACTCGCTCGCCTCGAGAGCGGTTGGTTTTTAATGAGACGGGCGGGGCGGAGGGAATTCAAACGACGAAACGCTTGTAGCTCCCGCGTTGTACTGCGTTTCGTTAATTTTTTTAACCGTTTTTTGCCCATTACAACCACGGGCTTCGTCCGATCGGATTGCCGAGATGGCGGGCACAACTAGATACCAAATCGGATTTTTGGGCGAAAGAACGAATTTTTTAGACCACCTTAAAGGCACAAAACGGCCCGGACGGCGGACGGCGGACGGGGGACGGGGGACCGTGGACGGGGGACGGGGGACGGCGGACGGACATTGCAAATTTGGAATCTCCATGTCTTGAAACGTAAAGTATCAAATTTTGAGGGGGGGTTGTAAAAAATTTTTCGTGACCGAAAACATAGGGTTATTATTCAGAATGAATAATAAACCAAAAGTCGTGTTGTAGTCCAATCCACGGTAGGTAGAGGAGAGCGGTAGGGGTCGTTAGGAAGCGGTCGACGCCGTGTGACGTCACTGGTGAATAGTCCAGACCAGCGTGTCGTTTCTCTTGCATTCAACTTAACGTTTTTCGAGAAAGCGCCAAGTGGTTCAACCTATATCCTCATTTAGAACTTGTTCTGCTAAATTGTTTATTCCCTCTCCAATCTTGACTAAGGAGGAAGGAATGCCTATAATAAAAAATTAAAAGCAAAAGAGCCAAACTGACGAGTGTAAATAGGGTTGCAATAATTAAAAACATGTCAAAACTCCCATGTTTATGTTAAGTTTATTTAAATAATATCATGAAATAAAGTATACACATATATTTATATATCCTTACACATGTTGTGTGAACATTCAGTCAAAATTGTATTGTAACTATTTTACGAAATTTTTTCGCGATTTTTCGTTCATTTGAGTTTTTACGTTTTCCTGGCTTCTGCTGCTTCAGTTCTGACGCACTCTTATTAAGTCTCTTCATTCTGATGAAGGTCCGAGTTCTAACATAACATGAAATGACAAAATCTTCAAACTGTGGATATTTGTTTTTTATTTGTTGTGTGAGTGTTTTGAAAACATAAGGTTCGCGATTAATATATTTTCCATGAAACCTGATGAACTCATTTTCCATTTATGTTATCATGTCCATACACCCTTCGGTAGGCTCCATCAGAGAACCCCGAGACAAAGTGTGGAGCCATTTATTATCACTTGATGCTGACTCTCTAGTATACCGGCCGTACAACGATGCTTTTCCTGGGAACTTTTTTCGAACTCTGTAGGCAATATATCCCACCATGGTTTCCGGAAGCTCCAACTTCTCATTCGTTTCCGTCAAATCAGTGGTTTCTTCTTCATTTAGATCAAGCTGGTTTAAAATTTCGTCGATTGTAGTGATGTACTCATCTTCGTTTTCCTTGCTGTTGCTTTTGTCCCCAATTATGGCGTCAGCAGGTGGAAAATGTTCGTTGTTTTCCAAAGGGGCTACTGATTCTTCATAGATGGACGAAAGAATATCAGCACTCAAACTTCCGCTGGTCTCGACTGTGCAATTACTGCTGTTAATAATTTCTTCTGCTTGGTGACAGAGCATTAGTGCCTTTATTCTTTGGGACACGGTCGTTGGAAGCGGATGATCATAAAATCTTCCTAAACCCCTTATTTTTGAAAAATAACTCTCCAGAACATCCTGATTACATCTAGAAGCCATTAGATACGAGTAGCCCTCACTCTTCAAATCATTGAACAGACCTTGAAGACTTTTTATTAACAAAAGAAATCCTTTTTGAAATGGAAGTAAAGCAGATTTGGGTCTAACTTTTTTACTATTTATTTTAGTTGTTTTTTCTGTTGGCACAGTTTGGATGTTCACATACGCGAGAGAACGATAAGACTGAGTAATGACCAGTGTAGGCAAGGTGAATTGGAAAGGGTCTTCACCAGTTACGTCATTGGAGCTGGGTTTTTCCCGAGCGCCGAGCTAATGACCCCTACCGCTCTCTTCTACCTACCGTGGTCCAATCCAATACGTATAGGGTGAGTGTTTAAAAATGCTCATGAGATACATGGGGCTCAGTCCAGAAATTCCTGAATTTCATCTACAGCCGTTTCGCTTACTACCAGTTCTAACAGTTATTACCCAATAACTCTACAAAAGTGATTACTTTCCTCTCCAAAAAATTCGTGTCTACAGCCTCTTTAATTAGCTGTGTACCAATTGCTCAATAATGGTCCTGCAATGAGTACGAGCAGCACAATAAATTCCAGAACTGTAGGCACTACTGCTTCCTGCTGCTGTTTGACCAAGTTTAAAGGAACTGGGAGATAAATGAATTAATTAAATCGAATTAGCCATATAGAAAGTGAATTGACGTAGAGCTAAGGAAAGTTGTGTGTTGCAACGCACCAGATATTTTCGTTGTGTTACCCCCTATGCTGGCAGCAACCGAGACAATCCCCTCACTGCATCCTCAAATGATTGCATCCATGAGCAGCTTCATGTTCTCTTGGTATCACCCCCAAGTCCCTTGGAGCTGGTTTCCCCAATACGACGTCTCCAATACGTCCCCACTATTCTATCACATCGCAAGATAGTCTTGAGGTCCAGCCCTGCAACCTCATTCAGCTGCAGGAGAGACGCTAAAAGCACTCTGAACCGCGCCATAATCAGCCCGTCTCAAGTACACAGTATGGGGTAACGAGCCAGACCTTTTTTGGTCTATTGGCTCCTTGGAGCACGGGTCAGAGGGGGAAGTAATTTAAGACTTGCATTAGTCCAGTGGGGGGAGACTACGACTCAAGATGGCATTCTCTAGCCTCCCATGCTTGGGCAAATATGGCGAATCTACGCCTGGACAGGTAGCACTTCAGTCGATAGTATCCCGCGAACCAGTAAAATACCACCCACATACTTTCTCCCTCTAGACAGAGGACTTCTCTCAAGCACTCCCTGAAGAGCACAATAAATAACAAGTCAAGCATTCACACACCAGCCCAGACGAAATGGTATAAAAAGCCAGGGCCTTAAGAGAACTGGATGGGAGTGAATACGAGGGCGGCGCCTTGACGAAACAACCGCTCAGTTACGACTGATGACACCGAAGTTTCTAGCAAATCAGGGCATTTGAGGAGCCTAGTCAGTACAAACGTCCTCGACAAGCCTTTGCTAAATAGACGAGTTGGGTGCGTCCCAGTACAGAGTTATTATATGAATCAGCAAGCGTACACAATGTTTTTCAAATAGTGAGTTTCGGTGCCGGACAACTTAGACAAATACAACGAGCATCACACAAGTTCCCTCAGCCCATGCGCATTCATGTTCATAAGGACAGTGCCAGGTACTTGGAATATTGGTTGTTATGGCGATCTTTGGGCCTCGCCTAGCAAAAGTTATATAATGCTCTCTAACGTCAATGAAACGCACAATGTATTGATGGGCTGCAACCAGTCACGTTCTGGCTCAGACCAGGGGCAAAGAAAAATATTGGTTCGAACAATGACCACGTACGCAAATATGAATTTAGAACATTGTATTAGCAATAACTAACCGCAGACTCACCTCGGAAAAGGACAGTCAACCTGCAAATTAGACTGTCAACTTAAACGAATATACTGAGAGGCTATTGTTGGACAGGAAGAGGTTTGTGGGCTCAATTACCAACTTTAACCCAAGTGAGAGATGAGAAGGTGAGTTACGTAAATGTCAAAAGTGTGGTGGAGGTCAGTCAAGAAAGACGTACTCCAAAAATAACTCGTGCTGTTTTCGTCGTTTATTTCTTGTCTGATGCGAACTTCCGATGTCAGGTTTTTTGGATTAACCAGCGTAGCGTTGCAAATATTTGTCTAGAATAAACCGGAGTAAACGAAGCGAATACAACGTAATGAACTTATTGCCCAGCGTCTATCAGTAATTTTCCAGTTTCTCATAAATGGAATTAGATCCAACTCCACGGCAAAAAAAAAACGGCACGGAACAAGCTAATCAGTAATCAGAGGTAATCCCAGTTCCACACTCATCTTTAAACTTCTGATCCTCAACATCCAGGGATTCCGATCTCGCCTCTGACCACCAAAACGCGAAGGTGACGAGTAGGTATGATCAGTACTTCCATCTGGTCTGACTCCCAGGTACGGCTACGAGGAAATAGAGGTTTTGTACGCGCCAAGAAAGAATGAGAAGTCCCACGGGAATGAAGGTGACATAATGACGTTGGTATTATCAATGTCGACAATGTGGAAGTTAGTTTTGTTTTATTCGTCCCAGTGAGGCCAATGGTAACAGAAAGTTATCCCAACATTACGAAACATGGAAGAAACGCTACCTTTACTCCAGAACCACTTGTAGACGTACCATTAGACAAGAGATTAAGTTGGAGCCAGTATTAATGGCAAAAAGCTGCAGCGATGGAAACTAGTGGACGAAAGACGTACGTAACAACCGCCTGGAGGTCCCATGCCGACTATAATCGTCAGTTCCCTCGGTGCGGTTAAGTGGGCGTTATGCCCGATTCATCGGTTTTATGCCATCTTTATATATCATTAGGAGATTTCGACTAGCAGCGTGGGACGTAACAAAGAGTCTCTTAATAATTGAAGGCGTGATCTGGTGTTCATTGTGTGCTGAGGAGATGTGTCAGCTGAATGCGTCAGGAAGCGTTCTTCAGGATATCATCACCCGCGTGTTGCTCGAATCGTATCTAAACTGGTGAGCGTTTTATCATGGGACGTCTTCTCATCCTTCTTTCCTTCTTCTACTTATCCTTCTATCTCTAGAGTAGTCTGAGCACCCACCCCATTTCTTTAATCTTAATTGATTCAGTTTCTTTGCTCATTTTCCCTCTTGCACAGAAATCGGACAGTTCCCCCTAAGTGGTTTCATCCTGGGCAAAAGAAGGTGATCAGTGTTACGAACTTTGCCCAAACTAAGTACGAGTACACCAGGTTGTCACAGGACGCCGTTTTCTGCGAGCTTCGCAGGCAATGCAAACGGGAGTCTGGAGTTCTATATGAGGATTATGTTAGTAATGTTCGCCAACCTTCGAAATCCGATCTGAAGGAGCTCTGGAAGCCCGTAAATTATCTTAGGGGTTAATCGTCCACGCCGAAGGTCTTGCATTTTGTTTCTCCGAGGATACCTTCCCCTGAGAGTAACGCCAATGCCTTCGCTGGCTTCTTTTTTCTCGGCTCATAACCCCTCGTCCGGTTTATCTCTCGAGGACGACACTTCTTTTTTCAATATCTTGCCTTGTCCCCTGTCAACTCGAATTTGATGCCGAGCTAAAAGAGCTCGCCAGTTTTGATGTCACCGAGGGGATGCGACCGGACGGTGTTCCCGCCGCTCACAAACTGCTGTTGGTGAGATGTGCAGCAAGGCCATGAAGAATCTTGGCTTCATCAAGCGCTGCACCCGGGATTTCAACGATATTCCATCTTTCGTCGCCCTTTTCAACGCCCTGGTCTTATCAGTCTTGGGGAAATGGCTGTATTGTTTTGTCACCTCTTCACTCGTGTTTCAAAGATCGGATTGAGCGTGATACTTTTACGTCAGGATGAAACGCGTTCGATTACGATGTCATGACGACGTTTTGCATCCCTTGGGGTGATATGCTAGTATGAACAGGCTGCTTCACGATTATAATTCAATGTCTCACTCTCGTTGGTAGACTAGATTTCGCGGTACATTTTCACTTTGCGAAAACTGAACACCTTCTTCTTTTTACTTTCCTTGGCTCTAGAAAGGAAAGTTATGTAATCGGCTGAAAAAAAATGTTTGAGTTCTCTTCATATCTTTACGTTTCAGACCCCCCTGAGTCCGAAAAACACTATTTGGGAAAATGGTCTGTGTGTGTGTGTGTCTGTGAACGATTTTTAGAGAAAACCACCGTATCAAATCAGCTCAAACTTCATATCTCGCCCGCTGATCACAATGGGACGCCAAAATAAGGGTATGAACAAAATCCACCGAAATTTAACTATAGTTATCATAGTGATCAAAACACCAAATATTTTTTTTTCTCAAAAACGGCTCGAAAAACGATTTTGATTAAATTTTGTATATTGATAGCTCCCAATAAGGCAACTATACCATAAAATTCCCATCTATGGGAAAATGACGAGAGCAGAACAATAAATTAGCAAAACTTTCGACGTAATGGATTTTCGAGTGGTTTTTAGGGAAAACGACTGAGCCAAATCACCTCAAATTTGATCTCTAGCTTACAGGTTACTATGGGGCGCAAAAATAAGGGTATGGGCAAAATCCACCGAAAGTTAACTATAGTTAGCATGGTGGTTAAAACACCAAATTTTTTTCTCCAAAACGGCTCTAACGATTTTGATTAAATTTTTTATATTGATATCTTTTGATAAGGCAGTTATACCATGATATTCCCATTCGTAGGAAAATGACGAGAGCAGCACAATAAATTATCAAAATTTTCGACGAAAAGCGTTTTTAGCGCGGTTTTTTTCTTATAAACTCCGCTGGAATGTTGGTAGAATGTTGAAGAAAATTGGTATTGTAGTCCCATTCAATACCCAGAGGGTGAGGTGTTTAAAACCGCTCATGAGATACATTCTGGGTCACTCCAGAAATTCCTGAATATCAACTACCGCTGTTTCGCTTACTGCCAGTTCTAACAGTTATTACCATAACAACTCTGCAAAAGTGATTACTATCCTTCTTCAAAAAATTCGTGTTTACAGGCTCAGTAATTATCTGTGTACCATTCGCTCAATACTGGTCCTGAAATGAGTACGAGCAGCACAATAAATTCCAGAACATTAGGTGCTACCGCTTCCTGCTGCTGTGAAGTGTTGTTTGACTAATTTCAAAGGAACTGAGTGATAAATGAATTGGTTAAATAGAATTAGCCATTTACAAAGTGAATTGACGTAGAGCTAAGGAAAGTTGTGTGTTGCAACGCACCAGATATTTTTCTATTAATTAATTTACAAGTATCTGAACACGAACAAACATGCTGGAACTTGTCAGTCAGTGTAGGAGAGCTTCACACCATCTGATACTGCCAGTTTTGTGGGGAGGGGCTCTGTTCCACATGTCAGCGACTCAATACAGACGAACTGCAATTGTAGAATACTGATTCATGAAAGATCCAGATGGGAAGAATCCCACGCTTGAAGCAGGGGCTGTGGTGTATTACACAGATGGATCAAGTAGGGGTGCAGGAGTTAATGGGCTAGGGATCCGGGCAGCGATACCGCTAGCTGAGCCCGTCATAGTGATCACGAAGAGCCACTTGAACAAGAAGGTTGGCAAGTAGTAGGAGTCTAGAGAGAGAAACTATACAGATGGCGCATAGCCTGTTCACGATCTACTGCATACTTGTAAGGGCTGGGGATCCCTGCTGCTGCTGCTGGATGAGGTTGCAAGGATGAACCTCAAGGCTGTCTTGTTTACTTTGTTCTTTCACAGTGTAAGAAGAGGAATTATTTCAATGTTACTATGTAATTGGGCTTATATAACCGTGTTTGATAAAATGAATAAAAGATAAATGAATTGGCAATCGGGAAAGCAGTGAAATGCACGCGAGGTGGCGGGACGTGTCAGTAACGCGTTTATTATCAGTACGTTTCAACTAAGCAGCTGAAATACCCGTTCCTATTATTAGTTTAATCAATGATGGGTTATTATGTTTCATTAGTATCAACATAACATGAATATGCTGAATACATTTTACGCGCTACTTGTTATGAAGTAGTCAATTGCTGCGTTGTTATGTCACTTTTGTTCAAAGTTGTTGGATTGCGATCCTATCTATTGAGCACAAGAGAGTTAGACCTTCTCTCATATTCCTTTATTAACCCATCAATTGAATATTCAACTCAGCCAAACTTCTCTCGCAAATTAATATCCGCGTTCCTCGTGACCCCACTAGACATTGCTCTCGCCTCTCCACCATCGCCGTCTCAGCCCAATTCGAATGCAACTTGGAACCCCACAAACAAGCGATCGCGTTAGTCTCGTGTTCGTCGTGATTTCGAACATCTCTGAAGGAGAAAATAATAAAATAAACAAATAAAGTTCTAGTGCGTTCAACGCGTTTCTACGAAAACATGTGTAGCGTACGAAATGTAGTTAGTAATTCGCTTAAAGCGTTGTATAAGTTCGATCAAATTCATTGTAGACGTTTTCGAGAAAATTAGAAACACTATTACATATGATTCGGCAAATCTTATTTTCCTTCGCATCTTCGCGTATGTCTCCGTTCACAATTGAATTCATATCTGAACAAACATAACCTGATTACAGCTAGGCAATTCGGCTTTACACCTGGCGTTGGAGTCGAGGAGGCCCATTATACTCTTACAAAAGACCTTTATGAATTAATGGATAGGAAGAGGAATGGAATCTTGGTCTTGATAGACCTTGCCAAATGCTTCGATTCCATAGACAGGAATAGATTGATGAGCGCCTTGGAACGTCATGGAGTAATGGGGAAAGAGATCTCTCGGTTCAAGAGCTACCTGCCTGGTAGGAGGCAGTTGGTGAGTGTTGATGGGGTGGAAAGTGGCATACTCCCTGTAAATTTTGGAATAATTCAAGGGAGTACGCTGGGTCCAGATTTATTTAGGATATTTATCAATGATATTGTGAAAATACCCATTAGCGGAACGGCGTACCTATTCGCCGATGATGCAGCCTTCCTGTTTGAACAGGAGTCATGGCAAGGGGCTTTTACTCGAGCAAATGAGGGAATGAATAACGTATGCTTATGGCTCAACTCCCAATCTCTCACCATAAACGCGAATAAGTCAAAATACCTATTGTTTTCCCGTGCCAGAGACAAGGACTCTCATCCTTACAACCTGAAATTGCACTTCTGTAATTCACAGTACATGGCATGTGGCTGCTAGGAAATAGAGAGAGTTAGAAGCGCACAGTACCTAGGGTTAGTGTTGGATGATAGTCTTGATTGAAAGGCCCAGGTGATCGCTTTGGCGAAGAAAATCAGGAAATTTGTTGACATACTCCATACCATCCGAAACTACTTCTCGAAGAGCACTCTCATTTTATTGTACAAAACCTTAGTACAGTCAGTACTTGGTTTTGGCGTTCTCTGGTGGGGTAATGCTTACAGTAGCGTGCTGGAACCAGTAAATGTACTGCAAATAGCTATTTTGAAGGTACTTCTAAAAAACCCCCGGAGGTTCCCTAGTGCTGAGCTGTTTGACGAGGCCAAAGTTTTTACTATGAAGCAGCTCTATATAAAGCACGCTCTGCTTTACTTCCAGACGCATCCTGAAATATTGGATACCAACAACCCGAACTCATCTGAACAGAGTACCCGTGCAGTGAGATTAACAACCCAAGCAGTGATACCCATCCCACCTAGCCGCTTAATATCTACCTGTATCACAACCTGCCATACATCTTGCGGACCGTATCGAGCCCTCTGGCCCACCCTCATTCCGTCAGCAGAATGGTTTACAAAAAGTCAGTCTTCTCGTACCTCATTGCTGCCACTCCCTCGGAATGTGATGCCATGATGTGCAGTATTTATACTGTTTGATAAATTATTACTTTTTTTTTTACATATCATATTATTTTTCTGTTTTTCTTTGAAGCATAGTAGGTAGGTATATAGTAACTAGTTGTTTATGAGAAATCTTAGGTCAATATTTCAGGAACTAAATGTTATAAATTAATATAGAATAAGAAGTAATTCACTACTGCAACTCCCCCCCCCCCTTGGCACGGATCAATGATCCATGAGGGGGGTAGTTTCCATGACAGGACAGGAATTAATATTGATTTTCTCTTTATGTTTTTTTTCGCTGTTTTGTTTTCCTTATATATGTAAATATTTTGGAAATATATATCATTATTCATTCATTCATTGGATAGAATAGTGGGGAGAAAGATGTGGTCGCAAAAAGAAACTCTGTTGAGTTCATCAAATTCAGTTATGCGTTTACTGTTGGGAAACGTCTAAAAACACGATTCTTGACCCGTTTCGATTGTTATCCTGTCGAATGGGGTGGCAGAAGAACATTCACACTGAATAATATATGGACGTTGACCAGTTGGAGACCCCGTGAGTTTAATGACAATTGCTCGAGGCGATTTGTCAAACAGAAGAAACCTTAATCCGCTTCATATTCTTCTATTTCCTTTCACAGATATATTTATACAATATCTGAGCTTGCTGGACTCTCATTCCTTGGGGGTTGCCCTAAAAAATATTTTGTCGACCTTTGTGAAAGCTCGCCGGCGACGCGCTGAGGCTTCTGAGAGGTTTACGCTCCGTCAGAAGTTGGCTACCAGTGGTGTTGATGTCAGTCCGGTCGCTGGGGGTCTTAATATGTTGACAGGTGCGCGTTGGTTGTTGCCATTGCAGAATTGATGCGCCAGAATGCCAAACCGTTTGACACGGGACGTCCAACGAAGTCGCCATGAACTGGAGGACGTCTTTGCGTTTGACGAATCCTACCAGAGGTCAGATGGGCTGCCTTAAATCGGAGCACTTACACACGCGATGAAGCCACTGATATTCCGACTGAGTTCTCTATCGCCTGGCTCGACGCTGCCCGTCCACTCACTGGTAACTGTGGCGTTATTTTTGTTTTAGCCTACCTATTTCTTGATAATGATGGACTATGTTCTCACCGAAACAACCGATTTATCTACCTATTTATACAGGAGAAGAAGGTACTGTGTGGGAGAAAATGATTTAAAGATTAAATCAAAATGCAAAAACCCCCAACTTTGGGCGCATTTTGGTCTCTCCTCCCCCTTCACAACGGTGGGAATTGCTCATAACTCATAAACATTTTGGTTATAGTCATTCAACGGGCTGTCAAAGAATATTTACAGAGAACAACTTGCAGGTAGTGACAGTTTGAAGACGTTCCAGGAGCTTGTTAATAGTTATAATGGGGTTTAATAAAAAGCTAATCAGAGAAATTGTGAGCTTAAAGCCATTGCGTACTTTCTTAACTACGTTCTCACTACGAGTGATGAAATGACGCTGAATTCATAAAATACAGTTCTACGTTGTCCTTATCGTCTAAGAGTAGATGAACACGTGATAAAAACCGACACCCACCGAGCACCTGTAACTACGCGGGACATTTCACCAGAAGCATTTAACGTTAAACTCGACGTCACGACCCTTCAGCTTCGGCTCACATACAACGTATTGGCCAGGTTTTGCCTCTTATACCCGCACGCTACGTTCCCTACGTGAAAAATATGGCATCACTTGGTATCAGCTCAATTCGTTCTCTGATTGCGTGCGTGACTACTCAACAGTAACGCGAACACGACTTCTGTTGCTCCCAGCTCGCGTACGTTGACTTTCGTGTTGATATTACATTTTTCGGCTTCCAACTAAGGGAATAATACATTACTGAACTTTAGACGCATGAACCTACGGAAACACAACTTTGACCAAGACAGATTTAATTGGGCGAGTACAAATGTCAACGCCCGTTTTATTTCCACCTCCTCAGCGGTAATATGTTGAGACTAAGAAAAAAAAATGTATTCCTCCCATTTTTACGATCAGTTTTTGAACGTCAGCTCACCCTTTTTACTTTCCTTGGCTCTACGAAGTAGAAAGGAAAGTTATGTAATCGGCTGGAAAAAAAATTTTGATTTCTCTTCAGATCTTTACGTTTCAGACCCCCTTGAGTCCGAAAAACACTATTTGGGAAAATGGTCTGTGTGTATGTGTGTCTGTGAACGATTTTTAGAGAGAACCATCATACCAAATCCATTCAAACTTGATATCTCGCTTGCTGGTTACCATAGGACGCCAAAATAAGGGTTTGAACAAAATCCACCGGCAGTTAACTATAGTTATCATAGTGATCAAAACACCAAATATTTTTTTTCTCAAAAACGGCTCAAAGATTTTGATTACATTTTTTATATTGAAAGCTCCCAATATGGCAACTATACCATAAAATTCTTAGACGTGGGAAAACGAGAGCAGCACAATAAATTATCAAAATTTTCGAGTTTTTAGCGCAGGTTTTTCCTTATAAACTCCGCTGGAATTTTTGGAGAATGTTAAAAAAAATTGGTATTGTAGTCCAACCCAATATCTAAAGGGCGAGTGTTTAAAAACGCTCATGAGATACATGGGGCTCACTCCAGAAATTCCTGAATTTCAACTACTGCCGTTTCGCCGCTACTACCAGTTTTAAACGTTTTTACCCAATAACTCTGCAAAAGTAATTACTATCCTTCTTCAAAAAATTTGTGTTTACAGCCTCATTAATTATCTGTGTACCAATTGCTCAATAATGATCCTGGAATGAGTACGACCAGCACAATAAATTCCGGAACTGTAAGCGCTACCGCTTTTTGCTACCGTGAAATGTTGTTTGACCAAGTTCAAATGAACTGAGTGGTAAATGAATTGGTTCAGTGGACAAAGCCATATAGAAAGTGAATTGACGTAGAGCTAAGGAAAGTTTTGTGTCGCAACGCACCAGGTATTTAGGAAAGCGGTTTGTAGATGGGCGGGCGTGGCTTTTCTTTCACGCCGTTCGCGTGGCGTCACTGCGTAAACGTATTCCTTTCAATCGTAGCTCGCTGTCTGTGTCTGTGGTTACCTGTTTGATTCGCTGATTCATGTGGTGCTGGTGAGTCCACTTACTCAGAGGGGCCGTGCCAAGCGTCATGACGCGGTGCTGGTGCATTGTCATCTGAAGGGGCACTACCGTGTTGTTTCTGGAGACGGACTGAGGTTTCACTTCGTCGCAGTTAGGCCCGACCAGTCTGCAGTGGGTCTGGAAGTCCACGTAGTATCTAGATGCCGGAATCTTGCGCTAACTTGGCCAACCGAGAGCCGCAAATACGGGACGGATCTTCGTACGGCTGTATTGGGAGCTCGTTGAGTGGAGGCATGTAACATTAGGGTTACAGCATTGACCGTGTACTGGCGTTTTGCGTGGTGGAATAAAAGTGCTAAGGAGATGCTTCGGCTGGGTGTGTCGGCAGGCGTTATCCCGTAGTCCTCGGGTCGTCTCTATCGTGGAACATCCTCTTATCCTTCTTTCCTTCCCCGTCCCAATCCTTCTATCCCTAAAGCCGGCGTAGGGTAATCTGGGCGCCCTCTCAATTTCCTTACTTATTTATTTATTTAGTTTTTCCTTTTTGGGTGTCAGTGTATGGCTATGAAAAAAAAGTGTGTTCCTAAATCAAATTTCTTCTTCGATCTTCACATTGATACCAAACGCCAGGATAAGAGAAACATTGATCAGAAATCTGCTATAGTAACTGGAGGGAAGTAGACATGTAAACACACTTGGTCTCATCGGGATTTTCGTGGGAAACTTTGTGGTGTCCAATTTTGTTAGAACGGTTGAAAGGGAGTCAAGGCTGGCAGTTCCAACATTTGATCTCTCCGCAAGAAGTGAGTATAAGATATCAGTACGAAAACGTGCTGGTTTTAATTTATTATTCATTGTGATTCTGATTCCCGTCTCATTAAAAAACCACCCACGCTCGCTCGCCTCCCAACGACGCCGCCACTCAACTCCCCTTTCGCCTCGCAACGGGTTCACTTCGAGCGCCCCCCGTTCCAATTTCCCCGACGACGGGGCAAAATCATCAGACGTTTTGTTTCCGTAGTTCCATTGTAGCCAGGACATGTTTCGTATGGTTTACTAGTATTCGATGCTGAATCGAATGGGATGGGGGGCATTAATACTAGGTCAAGCTGTTCATGAGAATAATAAACCATTGTGTAATAATTTTCAGGGTTTTTCAAGGATCGTCTGCGACTACTTTCCACCGGTTATCGAGTGGCAGACGTGCATTTTATTTACTCCCACGACTTGCAGGAACTTTCGGAGGATTTTCAGCTCTTCGCAAGGAATTGCAATTTTCACCAATTTTGTAAATGTAAAGTGGTATGACTTGTCGGGTGGTAGCGCACCTGCTGAGGGATGGTAGACGAGTTATGAATTCAGCACGATAAAACCTTTTAAATCTTTTGCTCTTGAAGGTTGTCCACGTTCGGCGATATCGTTTTGGAGCTGACTGGGTCTTAGGTCTTAGAACCCGTCAATGGCGGGATGAGGGCAGTAGCATTCAATGAAGAACGTGTACAATAATGGATTCTCAAAATAAAGCAAACCGCCGTAATCGAAATGAAATGAATGCTGCCTCGAGGTTATTTTCCGTTTAATCTATTCGGAATTTCATGATATTGAGCTTCGCATTAGTTCAGACTGCTAGAAGCTTTAGAGTAAAGCCAGAGCATGCAATAAATCAGATGTTTACGTTTCACTGTCGCTAAGACTTGCTGAAGAATCATTGAGGAAAATATCGGCTTTGATGCACGTCGTATTTCAGCCTCCATTCACCTGATGAGAAAGTTGGAGAAGCATCGAAAGAAATCAAAGGGGATGTAGCTATTACAATCTCGTAGAGCCCTGTGACGCTTGAAAAGGATTTCTTTGAGAAAACTGTTCTCTCTCACTCGGTCTCTCTTGCTCTTTTTTTTCCGCCTCGATATTGGCCAATTCAATGCTTCAGCTCATCGCTAAGGTCGAACTTACAGCGATTTAGCAAGCGCAGTACGAAATTATTTATTGCTTACTTTAGCCAAGGGAAGAGACCGAGCAATTGAAGGAGCACTGAAGCGAAATATTACGATGGAGAACAACACGTCGAGCGATAGTTGCACTTAAGATATCGGCGGTAGTAAACGTGGGGCACAAATATTTAGCTCACTCACCCTGATGAGCTTCATCAAACTGTCGTCGTGTCGGTAGTACATTGGAATACCTCCATGATGTTTTTCAAAATGCTAGTATTATGTGAGCGGAATTTATAAGGAAAAAACTGCGCTAAGAACGGTTTCTTTCGAAAAGCTTGATCATTTATAGTGCTTGTTGGGCGCACGATTGGGGGAACTTGAATTGAAAAATAAATTAACGCGGTGAGCGTGAGTGGGCTGTGTATTACACTTGGCAGAATAACGATAGATCAGTTTGAGTGGGAGTATATAAAGGCGAACAAGGAGAGAGAGAACGCGAGTGAGGAGAGGGTGGGAGAGAGGGAGAGGAAACGAGAGAGAGAGAGAGAGATTGATTGATAACGTCTTTATTATTGAAGAGAGAGAGAGAGGGAGAGGAAGAGAGAGAATGAGAGTGAGAGAGAGAGGGAGAGAGAGAATGAGAGTGAGAGAGAGAGAGGGAGAGAGAGAATGAGAGTGAGAGTGAGAGAGAGAGGGAGAGAGAGAATGAGAGTGAGAGAGAGAGAGGGAGAGAGAGAATGAGAGTGAGAGTGAGAGAGAGAAAGAGAGAGTGAGAGGGAGAGAGAGAATGAGAGTGAGAGAGATAGAATGAGAGTGAGAGAGAGAGAGAGTGAGAGGGGGAGAGAGATTGATTGATTGATTGATTGAAGGTTTTTATTTTACAATCAGGGTAGGTTAGGGCCTTAGGGCCCTCTCTTCCACCTACCCTGAAACAATGTACAAGTTTTTCCTCTTGAGTACTTCAATTAATAACTAGTAAGAATTCCTGCGTAAAAACAAAATACTTTCTCATCTTAATACTACTTTTGGTACTTTACCAATAACATTGTTTTAAAATTGAGAGTGAGAGAGAGACAGAGAGAGAGAGTGAGAGAGAGAGAGAGAGAGAGAGAGAGAGAGAGAGAGAGAGAGAGAGAGAGAGAGAGAGAGAGAGAGAGATGAATGTCGTTTGTGATAGTTGATATATAACTGACTGTTGGAAAGAGCTCTGTGTATTGGGAAGAGGAATGTACAACTGAAGGGTGAAAACAGGATATTTTGGAAAGTCCAGAAAAGGGGGAAATTCATTGCCACGGAAATAACTGAAGAGCTGGACTTTCCACAGATACAAACTAAAGGGTTGGGATCAGAAAGGCGTTTGAGGACACAGTGACTTTTCATGGGGGCAGTGAGTACCATTAAACGCGGACGTTCGGAGGTAAAAAAAAACCCAGCTAATTCGGCTCGCCTCGAACAGTGCTGCTCTAGTCATCTTCCTGCTGATGAGAATTTAATCTAACAGTTTCGTTATTTGAAACTGTTCATACAAATATTCCGACCGAAATCGTTGAAGCTGTTCATAAGAAAAACATTCGTGTTTTCCAACGTTTTACAGAGAAAAACTGATGGTGCTTAAGGCTTTGAAATTTATCGGACCGCTGCTACTTCGCCACGACCTTCATCAACGTGCGAGTGAACAATGGGAACGTCAGCGATTTTTTTTAGAAGGTTTGTGTTCACAGTTCTGTGACAATACAAGAAATACTGCGATCGAAGTTAAAATAAAAATGACGTTGGCACGCTTGGCGGAGTTTCTGAGGTTGTTTTTAAATTTTTTATGAGTATTATTGAGGTTGCATAGTTTAAGTAGCTTAATGGACAAACTCCACGATTTTGACGAGAACGCAAGTATTATATGAGCGAGATTTATGAGAAACATGATGCACAACACTCGCTTTTCATCGAAATTTCTGTTAATTTCGTTTAGCTCTCATAATAAACTGTGAAACTAATCATTTGTGTTTTTATCACAACGGTAACTGTTGTTGATTTTAAGCAGATTTTGTTCGTACCCTTGTCACGGCATGCCGTAACTACCCAATTTCAGTCGATTTGGTCTGCCGTTTCCTCTCAATCGCACACACACGCCGTTTTCCTTAACGATACTTTTCAAACTCGGTGGCCCTGAAAACGTGAAGATCTGGAAAAAACTCGCAATTTTCAATTTCCTCGGCTCTAGAAAGTGGAAAGTTATGCGAGTCCAAAAAACGCTATAGGGGAAAATGGTCTGCGTGTGTGTCTGTGAACGTGGTTTAGAGAAAACGACCAACATCTCAAACTTGATATCTAGCCCGCAGGTTACAACAAAATACGCCAAAATAAGGGTATGAGCAAAATCCACGGAAAGTTAACTGTAGTTATCACAGTGATCAAAACACCAGTTTTTTTTCTCCAAAACAGCTCGACCGATTTTGATTAAATTTTTTATAATAATAGCTCTCGATATGGCGATCATACTATAAAATTCCCATTCGTGGGAAAATAACGAGAGTAGCACAATAAATTATCGATTTCAGCGCGATTTCTTTCTTATAAACTACGCTGAAATGTTACTAGAATGATAAAACAAATTGGTGTTGTAGTCCGATCCAATACCTATAGGGTGAGAGTTTAAAAACGCTCATAAGCTATATGGGGGTCCTACAAAAAATTCCGGAATTTCAACCACCACCATTTCGCCTTGTACCAGTTCTGCAAGTTTTCACCCAATAACTTCGCAAAAGTGATTATTATACTCTTCAAAAAATTGTGTTTACAGCCTCATTAGTTCTCTGTGTACCGATTGGTCAATAATGGTCCAGAAATGAGTACGAGCAGCACAATACATTTCGGAACTGTAAACGCTACCGCTTCTTGCTGCTGTGAACTGTTATTGACCAAGTTTAAATGAATTGGTTAAATATAAAAAGCTATGTAGAAAGTGAATTGGAGCTAAGGATAGTTTTGTGTTGCAACGCACCTGATATTTATGGATGGCGCTTGAAGAAAAACCTTTTTGATTGCATGGAAGGTTTTTTCTCAAGCGTCATTCTTTGGCTAATCAGCAGGCCCGATTCAACGTATGTGTGGTATTGTGACGAGGAGATGAGTGAGCTTCTAGAGGTATAGAGACTCCCCATGAAAATGGCTGAGGTGTAAACTTCGTGGTTTGGTGATAGAGGATGACTGTTTCAAGTCCCCCTACAATAATAACACGTACAAATGTAAGGGCCCAGTGGAGTGAGAAAACTGACTTGCATCAGATTTTGGAAAGGCGTTAAGAAGAGTTACCCATCGGTTGTCATTCAATGTCCTAAAACACTCTTTTCGATGATTGTTTTGGAGTGAAAGTTCTCAAGAAGATGAAACCAAACGACTGCAAAATTAAATTGCGCCAATCTGAAATATCTGGTGCGTTGCAACACACAACTTTCCTTTGCTCCACTTCAATTCACTTTTTCTACTTACTCAATTCATTTATCACTCAGTTCTTTTGAACTTGGTCAAACAACACTTCACGGCAACAGGAAGTGGTAGGTTACCGAACGGCTAAGGAAAGCAGAAACCTACATTCAGGTATCTCGAACAGTCGCATATAAGTAGAAACAGACCTTTCTGTCCTTTAATTCTCTTGTACGAAGGAAAACTGCTCAACCTATCGAAATAGTTCTTTTTCCGTTTCGTTCAATATTTTTGTGTATTATTAGTGTGGAGTCAGCACGGGCCAAAAGGTGGGTATTTTGAATTTCTCTCAGGAACGACTGCAACGGTTTTGGATTCGCTGATGTATACGTGTATTTAGTTCCTTGCGATTTATCTAACCAATTGTCAAACAGATATATAAACTCTAAACCATCCATTTCAAATAGTTGTTTGGATTTTTCCAGTGAAAGCTTGGGGTATTTGTTTGCCATCGACGAGGTAGTTTCCCGTTACTAATGCCAAGACATCGCTATCTATAAACCTCAGCGTCGCTAAGATATCGGTTTTGTCAGTTAATTCCCTTCAACGTAGCTCGATCCGCTTATGTTAGCAATTCCTGAGGCGTATTATGGCCCATAATGGACTGACTACGGTTAAAACCCTTGTTGATTAACAAACGGTTGCTTCCGCTTGTGTAAAATACTTTCTGGCCGTTGTTACTTGTTCGGGAATCGGTTCTTAATAATATAGTATAGTTTCTCAAGGGTAAAAAGAACACTCCGCTCTAACCCCATATTTTTTCAAGAAAATCCCGAAAGTAATGTGCTCAGCGAATATTTTTTCGAAACCTCTATGATTCATTGCCCTCCTATTGGGAAAGGGCGTATAGAAGAAGCAGATCCTTCTCCGTAGAACCAGAATTTTACTTTTTTATTGCAACGGATTCTCGTACGGGAGTAAAAGAATATGGAAGGAAAAACCCTGCGAGGCTATGGAGCCGCGCCAAACCCTTAATAGGGCCCTTTCTCATCAGTAATCGGGTCTTCGCCGAGCGTTATTCTTATCTCGCCCTTTGCACGTCTCCCACCCTGACAACGTTTCATTCATTTTCACTCATCGCTCACCGTCAATGTACTCATTTCCTTCTCGAGAAGCGAGGACGTTTCCCCTTCCAAAGAGGCTAGTCCCACAATTCAGCGACGGGAATGTCGCGTTCTAATGTAGCCTTTTCTTAGTTTCCTTGGCTCTACGAAGTAGAAGGGAAAGTTATGTAATCGACTGAAAAAAAAAAATTTGAGTTCTCTTCAGATCTTTACGTTTCAGACCCCCCCCCCCCCCTGAGTCCGAAAAACACTATTTGGGAAAATGGCCTGTGTGTCTGTGGACGCATTTTAGAGAGAACCATTGTACCAAAACCTGTCAGACTTGATATCTCGCCGGCAGGTTACTATGGGACGCCAAAATAAGGGTTTGGACAAAATCCATCGAATGTTAACTATAGTTATCATAGTGATCAAAACACCAAATATTTTTTTTCTCAAAAATGGCTCCACCGATTTTGATTAAATTTTTTATATTATTAGCTCCTAATATGGCAACTATACCATAAAATTCCCATTTGTGGGAAAATAACGAGAGCAGCACAATAAATTACCGAAACTTCAGACGAAATCGGTTTTAGCGCGGTTTTTAGAGAAAACAGCCGTACCAAATCAGCTGAAACTTGATGTCTAGCCTACAAGTTACCATGGGACGCAAAAATACGGGTATGGGCAAAATCCACCGAAATTATCTATAGTTATCAAAGTGATCAAAACACCAAATTTTTTTCTCAAAAACAGCTCTAACAATTTTGATTAAATTTTTTATATTGATAGCTCTCAATGAGGCAACTATACCATAAAATTCCCATTTGTGGGAAAATGACGAGAGCATCACAATAAATTATCAAACGTTTCGTCGAAAAGCGTTTTTGCCGCGTTTTTTTCCTTTTAAACCCCGTTGGAATGTTACTAGAATGTTTAAAAAATGTCGTGTTGTAGTCCAATCCAATACCTATAGGGTGAGTGTTTAAAAATGCTCATGAGATACATGGGGCTCACTCCAGAAATTCCTGAATTTCAACTACCGCCGTTTCGCTTAATATCAGTTCTAACGGTTATTACCCAAGAACTCTACAAAAGTGATTACTATCCTCTTCAAAAAATTCTAGTTTTCAGCCCCATTAATTCTCTGTGTACCAATTGCTCAATAATGGTCCTGAAATGAGTACGAGCAGCACAATCAAATCTGGAACTGTAAGCGCTACCGCTTCCTGCTGCCGTAAAGCTTTGTTTGACCAAGATTCAAATTAACTGAGTGATAAATGAATTGATTAAATAGAATTAGCCATGTACAAAGTGAATTGTTGTAGAGCTAAGGAAAGTTGTGTGTTGCAACGCACCAGATATTTTTTGTTTAAGTTGAAGGGCCGCACGGCGTTCAGTCTCATGGTTCAGCAATTCAAAGGCGCTTTTGACGGCGAAAAGACCTGCTCACTACGAGATGGTTTTCGAGCACGATTATATCAACACGGTCAACATCAAAATGATTGGTCAAGGACAAATATTTAGCGTTAAAGTCATCAGTGCATAAGTTCTTAGAATTCTTGTAACTAGCTCTCGTTGCTTTCCAATGGGACGCAACTGAAATCGTAGTGTTTGGAAGTGTCATGATAATTTCGTGCTCTCATCTATTCACGAAGCATGTTACTCCGCTTGTGTAAAATACTTTCTGGTCGTTGTTACTTGTTCGGGAATCGGTTCTTAATAATATAGTATAGTTTCTCAAGGGTAAAAAGAACACTCCGCTCTAACCCCATATTTTTTCAAGAAAATCCCGAAAGTAATGTGCTCAGCGAATATTTTTTCGAAACCTCTATGATTCATTGCCCTCCTATTGGGAAAGGGCGTATAGAAGAAGCAGATCCTTCTCCGTAGAACCAGAATTTTACTTTTTTATTGCAACGGATTCTCGTACGGGAGTAAAAGAATATGGAAGGAAAAACCCTGCGAGGCTATGGAGCCGCGCCAAACCCTTAATAGGGCCCTTTCTCATCAGTAATCGGGTCTTCGCCGAGCGTTATTCTTATCTCGCCCTTTGCACGTCTCCCACCCTGACAACGTTTCATTCATTTTCACTCATCGCTCACCGTCAATGTACTCATTTCCTTCTCAAGAGGCGAGGACGTTTCCCCTTCCCAAGAGGCTAGTCCCACAATTCAGCGATGGGAATGTCGCGTTCTAATGTAGCCTTTTCTTAGTTTCCTTGGATCTACGAAGTAGAAGGGAAAGTTATGTAATCGGCTGAAAAAAAAATTTTGAGTTCTCTTCAGATCTTTACGTTTCAGACCCCCCTGAGTCCAAAAAACACTATTTGGGAAAATGGTCTGTGTGTCTGTGAACGATTTTTAGAGAAAACCACCGTACCAAATCAGCTGAAACTTGATGTCTAGCCTACAAGTTACCATGGGACGCAAAAATACGGGTATGGGCAAAATCCACCGAAATTAACTATAGTTATCAAAGTGATCAAAACACCAAATTTTTTTTCTCAAAAACGGCTCTAACGATTTTGAATAAATTTTTTATATAGACAGCTCTTAATAAGATAATTATACCATAAAATTCCCATTTGTGGGAAAATGACGAGAACATCACAATAAATTATGCCGCGGTTTTTTCCTTTTAAACCCCGCTGGAATGTTACTAGAATGTTTAAAAAAAGTCTTGTTGTAGTCCAATCCAATACCTATAGGGTGAGTGTTTAAAAATGCTCATGAGATACATGGGGCTCACTCCAGAAATTCCTGAATTTCAACTACTGCCGTTTCGCTTACTACCAGTTTTAAACGTTTTTACCCAATAACTCTGCAAAAGTGAGGTTACTATCCTCTTCAAAAAATTCTAGTTTACAGCCCCATTAATTCTCTGTGTACCAATTGCTCAATAATGGTCCTGAAATGAGTACGAGCAGCACAATCAAATCTGGAACTGTAAGCGCTACCGCTTCCTGCTGCCGTAAAGCTTTGTTTGACCAAGATTCAAATTAACTGAGTGATAAATGAATCGATTAAATAGAATTAGCCATGTACAAAGTGAATTGTTGTAGAGCTAAGGAAAGTTGTGTGTTGCAACGCACCAGATATTTTTTGTTTAAGTTGAAGGGCCGCACGGCGTTCAGTCTCATGGTTCAGCAATTCAAAGGCGCTTTTGACGGCAAAAAGACCTGCTCACTACGAGATGGTTTTCGAGCACGATTATATCAACACGGTCAACATCAAAATGATTGGTCAAGGACAAATATTTAGCGTTAAAGTCATCAGTGCATAAGTTCTTAGAATTCTTGTAACTAGCTCTCGTTGCTTTCCAATAGGACGTAACTGAAATCGTAGTGTTTGGAAGTGTCATGATAATTTCGTGCTCTCATCTATTCACGAAGCATGTTACTCCGATCCTACATAATATAGTTGTGCGAGGAACACTATTACTTTGTAGGAAAACACGACACGCAGAGGTTCAACAATAAGGTTTTGTTCCGCCGTTCTTAGGGTACGTCAATGGGTCCTTGAATGATATTAGTACTAGGGAGTTCAATGGATCTGTGTATGTGAACCTATATCTCCCATATGGTGTCAACATACTACACAACGGTTTATTATTCTCTTGCACAGCATGATTGTGAGCTATCCTACTCAATCCAACGTCGAAAAATCAGGAACATAAAATGGTTATATCAACAATCCGGGAAACAATTCGTATGCAAACGACAATATTTGTAGAGCATATCCGAGACTACTGTACTACTATCAAAACGATACGAAGCCCTTGACTATGATGGAACAGAGGAAATTGACAATTTCTTCGTGACGCTAGGCAACTACCACGACGTGACTAGTCGAACTGACTCGTTGGAATGAGACAGGAAGAAGTGAGAGGGAATGAGCGCAGGCTGGGGAGGAGCAATAATTATTGCTATATGGATGACTTAACTGCGCTGATCTTTGCTTGCTGAGTTCGCCAAATCGAAGAAAAAACCCAGCTAATCCTCTTGAAAGGGAAAGTGAATAATCCACCCACAATACGCTTTGGCGGCCACAGGCTCCTTCTTGAAAAGCACGTCAAGTATTTAGGAGTGAATATAGGTGAGAGGTGGGGCTTCAACCAACACCTCCAGTCCCTTAAAGGCACTACCATTGCAAGGTTTGCCTCACTGCGTGCAATTACAAAGGCCACTTGGGGTGTGTGTTACCATGACACTATCCTCATGTATAAGGCCATCTATCTAGGCGTGATTGGCTACTGCCCCGTTGTCTGGGGTAGCAAACTAACAGTCAATCAAAAGAGAGTATTGGCCCAATCCAGAGAGCTGCGCTCCTGTGGATCACCAAGGCCTACAAGACTGTATCAACATAAGCACTCCAGGTATTCACTGGTCAGTTACCAGTTGATTTGGCTGTTGAGTGCATGGTTGGCAAATGGAGAGTGAAACGGGTGCTTCCCCCGCTTCGGGCTGAACTCCGTGCGGATTTCACCACAGAACAGAAACTTGCCGCCATCGATGAATGGTCTCTGGAGAAATGGCAAGCGAGATGGGAATCCTCGTCAAAGTAACGTGATACGTATGAAATCTTCCCCAACATCTGTGAATGTCTTTTAAGAAAATGGGTTGAGCCAGACCACTGGACGAGCCAGTTCCTCACGAGACATGGTGACTTCAATGCATGGCTCCATTTCATTTCTCTGAAAAACTCTCCATTATGCACGTCTTGTGCCTCCAGTGCGAAGAAAAACAAGAAACCACGTGCTGCTCCACTGTAGTTTTTACAACAGTGAGCGACGGTTGTTGGGAGGGCAGAGGAACTTAGCAGTTGACCGCAACAAAACAAGCCTATAACCATTTTGCAAAGTTCGCGAAGAAGGTGATGGCTAAGAAACGTGGTCATCTTGATCTGTCCTTTTGAAACTTGCCACTCAATTACATAGTTGGATCAGGTGGGAAACCAGATCAAGGACTCCTCCCAGATGGTACGGGATTCCTCAGGTGGTCACCTCCGCGCGGTAACCGGGAGACTGGCTAACGACCAAATACCTGCCGTATATGCTAGCATATTTGCGAAACCGCAACTTCCATGACTGATATAACCCTCGTCAAGGGTTTAGTTTAGGAACAGTCATCAAATAAGGAAACAGACCTGCCTGTGACCAAACTACGCAACCCTTGTAAGCGGTAATCTTATTTAATCAAAATAAATAATGTCATCTTGAATACAATTTACTTCCAACGCGCATGGAGGCGGCCTCGCGAATGACGATTGGGAAACTGGATCAATTTCGGGATCACGTAAGTAGCCACCGTCTTGGGTGCGTACGAAGAAAAGTAAGTTTGCCTGGAACTTTACATTGACACTGAAAAGGCTGTTGATACAGAGTGGCACGCTAGTCCAGTAGTCTGGGTCAACCCAGTTTCTCGTTAGACGAATGTTGTGCAAAACGTTAACAGACGCGTACAGGTCTTTTTATTCCTTATCAAATGGTGGTTCCTAAATCAAAGGGTTACATCAGTCAGGAGGTTGCGGTTTCGCTATTACGCAAGAGGCCGGCTTCTTGCGCAGCATCCACCGAACCCAGACCTGCGGATGTACGGTTGGTATTTGGTCGTTCACCAGTCTCCTGGTAGAGAGCTGTTGCCCATGTTATCTACACGACGAAGGTCTGATACCCTGAGGAATCGATAAAGATGCATACATAGACACACAAACAAACACGTATGGGTTTTACAGGGGTTTCACGCAGTATCATTCCGCACATTATGTGTTATGGCAGAAGCGGCATAAGTTGATCTAGTGGTGGAGGTCTATTCGGAGATGAATGAAGTGGAGACCTTCTTTTGGTGTGTATAGAGTGCCTATAACATAAAGAATGCATCGAGCAACTCGAACAATTGCGTGGGGCTGAGAACACGGAAACTCAGCCTCATTACCAACTTTATACAAATAGAAGCCAGATGCAGGGCTGTGCACCTGTAATGTATCATGAGTTTCTCATCATGCTGGTGAGCTCTGAAAAATTCTCCCTTGTTCATGAGTGCTCGAATAATAAGCCTGAGCTTTGAGTCATTCTGGAGGAACTCCAATGGCTGCTGGAAACTCAATGAAAGAGGAGATCACAACTTCAAGGCTACTGATGCGTATTAGTGTAGTCGTAAATATGACACACCGGGGTCTATGTCACGGCTGGCTAGGTGACGGGATTCTTGGAAGAGTTTTCCCGTTGAAGGAGAACGGATCGGGCTAATGGGTGAAATGGAACAAGGCATCCTTCAAACCTTCCTGCAAGATCATACTGATGTTTACTAGCCATGCCCAAAACAGCAATGTATTTCATCAATGTCGATGTGTGGGAGTGCACGTGTGGAGGTCTTGCTGGTGGGCAGATTGTTATAAACGACAGTTCTGAGTGAGGATGTGTGGCCAGTCGCGTGCCTCATAGACTTTTACGTTTTTATTAGTGACGTATTCAAAAGTAACGTTTAGTCGTATCAACAAAAGGTGAAACTTTAACAGTAATCCAAATTGAGTATTCGTATTTACGAGGACGTCGAGGGCCTGTAATCAAGTTTCGCTTAAGACGTAAACAATGTTCGTGGACCGATAAGTTTTGTATGAAACCCTCGGTATATTGGAGCAGATGCTTTGTGGCATTATCTCCAGATGCTTCACTAAATCGACAATCAAACTGGCCTCAAACACATGCCTAGAAGCGATGTGGAGTTTAATCTGCGTAACTAAATCTAGAAATTCGCTGCGATAATTATTCCCGTCATTCACTTTTCTTTTGGCAGTTTATGGTGTCGCTAGACGCGTGTTCAGGCTATTGAAAGCATCACTCTACGTCTTGTCACAATTATTATATAATCGAAATCAAGATATGATGAAAGCTATACTTATTAGTGTTGGGCCATTCCGTCACGATGTCGTCCGTCTTCAAGTTTCATTTTGAACGTCAACTGTGTAGCTACGTTTCCGGGGAAAACTCGGTCTCGAGAGAAATTTTTCGTATTTTTTATATTTTGTCGTCAGTGTTAAAAGGTTCGTATTTGAAGAAAAACTTAGCGTCGACTTTCCGGCGAGTCTTACAAACATAAAGCCGAAGAAAAAAAAAATAGACCAAAATAAATTTTTCAACTCAAGAACTCAAGGAAAGTCGAGCGATGCCTCGTAGAAGATGTTTCTTGAATAGTAAAGAAGCGGCTGAAGTTTCGAGCTCTAACTTCGTAAACCTCTTAAACATTCGCGGCCGCAAGCTTCGGTACGGTTTCTCTTTCAGTGTTGGGGTCGTCCGAGAATCTAACATTCCCCTGAAACAAATCAGTGGTCAGCCCTAAACCTATTCATATTTATGTATTCATTGTGTATCCTTTGAATAAATTATTCGCGTTCATCTTTTTGGAGAGTTTTATTCATGGAGGGAAGATTAGTTCACTTCACTATTTTTAAATACGCGCGATGCAAAACAAGTTTGGGCCCTCAGCCCTTCAACGGGCAAAACCTAACCAGTCGCGATAAAATTTTTTTTTTCGAAAATCTTGCTGCAAATTGGTTCCAATATTGTATAAATGACGAAAAAATGAAATTATTTTACTTAATAAATATTTTTTAGAGTTGCAAACCCTGGAGAAGCAACTCTAATGACAATACCTCCATATGTAGCATTGAAAGGGCGTTGATGAAATTTAATGTACATAGCAATGCAATAAAGTGGATCATCGCTGTATTGGAAAGCGGAGAGATCCAGACTACGCTAGAAAACTGTACAATCAGGGCGAGGACTGTGAGGGGTTGCCCTCAGGGAGGGGTCCTATCTCCGCTCCTCTGGAACCTAGTGATTGACTCCCTACTGGGGAGACTTAATTCGGCGGGGTTTTACGCCCAAGGATACGCTGATGATGTGGTTGTGCTCATTCGGGGCAGGGTGCAAAGCGTGCTGTCGGACCTGATGGGGGCGGCCTTGCGGATGGTGTGCCTGTGGTGTGGGGAGATGGGGTTATCCATCAACCCAGCCAAGACGGTCATTGTGCTGTTCACAAGGCTTAGGCAACTGTCAGGACTGAGGCCGCAGTTAGTGATGGGCAAAGAAATTCAGCTCAGCGAGCAAGTCAAATATGTGGGTGTGATTCTAGATCGGAAATTAGTCTGGAACGAGCACATCAGATACGTGACCAAGAAGGCGACAACGGTCCTTTGGACGTGTCAGAGAATGTGCGGGAGGACATGGGGTGTAAAGCCCAGAATGGCCTGCTGGTTCTACGAAGCCATATTGAGACCAATAATCTCATATGGGTCAATCGTGTGGTGGCATAGAGCTGCCATTGGAGTTAATGGCAGCAGTCTAGCCAAAGTAAAAAGGCTGGGGTGCCTACTCATAGCGGGGGTGATGAAGACTACACCCACCGTCACCATGGAGAAGCTGTTCGATCTTCTTCCCCTGGACATTTATGTCAAGGCAGAGGCGATGAAGGTGGCTTACAGACTCACTAAGCTCGGAATAGCTAAGGTGCCTCAGGCGACTAATGGACACCTGGCTATATTTAGGGACTTGGAGACCTTCAAGGAGCTCAGCATGATCACAGACGCAATTGTGCCCATGTATGAGCTCGAGAGGAAATATAATGTTCAGCTATTGGGAGGTCCATGGAACAGCGAGAGCCACCAGTTTCGGCCTCCCAGTGGCGTCAACATCTACACAGATGGATCGAAGACCCCAGAGGGGACAGGATCCGAGGTGTGGATAAGTGGCTCTGGACGGAGTGGGACGTATATTGCCCTAGGCTCCAATCCATCAGTTTTTCAAGCAGAGATTTATGCTATTATTGCTGGGGCAATCCAAATGCATGAGAAAGGCTATGGCAATAGAAATATCAACATATTGACCGATAGTCAAGCGTCATGTAAAGCGCTAATGAACTACTGCACGACGTCAAAACTGGTGCGAGACTGCAGGATTTGGCTTAACTCCCTAGCAAGTGCGAATAGAGTTAATGTGTATTGGATTCCAGGACACAAGGGGATCATTCGAAATGAGAGGGCGGACCATCTGGCCAGACGGGGTTCGTCCACAGTACCTATTGGGCCACCGCCCCATTGCGGGATTTCTCTGTCACTGGTTAAAAGGACTGTGGGAGAACACGCCAGAAGACTGCATCAGACCATCTGGAACGCTGCAGGAGTAAGACACTCCAAACGATTTGTCTCGGAGCAATCAAGTGAGATAAGACACAACCTTTTGAGGATGGAGAGGAAGGACTTAAGGCAGTTTGTTGAGATCATAACCGGGCAATGCGGAATGAACAAACACATGTATGTTATGGGTACAGCCGAAACCCCTGTATGCAGGTGGTGTGGCACGGATGAAGAAACTCCCTACCATGTCCTGGCCCAGTGCCGCAGACTTGAGAGGGAGCGACTATTGGTCTTTGGCACCGCTTCTCCCAGGATGGATACCAACGAGGACTCCTTCAGGAACTACCTGGTTTTCCACAGAAAGCTAGGCATAGACCTGTAAGACGCTAGGACTGGCACAATAGGTCATCTGGCCGCGGTGCACATCCCATTACTGGGACTATAGTTAGAAGATTATATAAACCCTGGAGAACATATTTCCAGATTCTCCAGGCGCCTGTGATTCTTCAAATACATTGCCTGTACCACGAGATTTCACATTATGGAAGAAAATGAAACAGTTTGCGAGCGGAGGGACCGAAACATAAAACCTCAAGCATTTATTTATAACACCAATAAACTATATAATTTGCTCATTTGCATTTTAAAAAGCACCGATTCCACCACAAACGTAATAACACTTCCCTTCAAATATTTCGTGAGAAAACCATGTACCCAACCCTCCAAAGCTGCGAGTAATTTGTCACTACCTTTACATCATGTTTGGAGGACCAGGATAGGCCTGAATGATCTCGTGAACGGGTTTCATTTGAGCATGAACTTGTAATTTGAATAGTTGGTATATAACGAGATTTGGAGATTTAGATGTACAAGAAGAGGTGACTTACACAGGATATGAGTTGAGTGTATAAGCTCGAACAAGTAGGGCTCTGAAAGTGTGAAACTGGTGTACGGGGAAGGAAGGAGAAATCCGCATTAGAAGTCAATGAGAGGTGAAACAAGTGTCTGTTGGAGAATTGGAGACGATTGAATCGCGAAAGGTGCTAGAAGTTGAGTGTGTTGGGAAACTGAAGACGACCGACTTCGCAAGACTTCCGTTGGAGAATGAGTCTGGGAGGAGCTCTGTCGTGGAGAGGAATGTGAAAAGGAGGGGAAGAAATGATATTTCGGAATATCAGACGAAGTGGGAATTCCGTCGCCGTTGGGATACCCGTGGAAGTGGGATTTCTGTAGGTAACAATAAGCGGTTGAGGACGAAGGTCTTTCCCTGCCAGAGAGTTCCGTTAGGGCAGGTGTGGGAATTCGGAGGTGAAAAAAAAAAACGATAACGGTTCGACGTTTTGCGAATACTCAAATACGATTAATGTATCACAAACTATAAATCACATTATTTCATCAGAAACATAATGTCATTCGTCTTCATGCACCTATCTAGAAATTTGCGTGATTAGGAACTAAGAAACTAGAAACGCCCCAGGGATGACAAAATTATCATTACTATGAGACAAAACAATTCGATCATCAAACAACTTTGTGTCATAGAGAAACCCCCCATTCTCTAATCTGACAAGATTCAAAATCTCGTTTCTCTCAGTTCCTCGATCTGTTGCAGAAACAGTTGCTACTTCCAGCAGCAACTCTTCTTCCCACTCAATGGGTCCTTAGATAGACTCTCAAACTCAATTGCCAATACGGTGCCCGACTGGATTAATGATCTGGAGGGTCACGTTGGTATCTAGTTGTACCAAATTACTCAGCAATCCGATCAAATGGAACCCATGGTTATCATGGTCAAAGAATGGTTCAGGAAATTAGCGAAACCCCCCAGTTTTGGCAGTTGCACTGCAATTCCGTCGCGTCTGGTATCGCTTTTTACTTTCCTTGGCTCTACGAAGTAGAAAGGAAAGTTATGTGATCGGCTGAAAAAAAAATTTTGAGTTTTCTTCAGATCTTTACGTTTCAGACCCCCCTGAGTCCGAAAAACGCTATTTGGGAAAATGGTCTGTGTGTCTGTGAACGATTTTTAGAAAAAACCACCGTACCAAATCGGCTCAAACTTCATATCTCGCTCACAGATCACCATCGAACGCCAAAATAAGGGTATGGACAAAATCCACCGAAAGTTAACTATAGTTATCATTGTGATCAAAACACCAAATATTTTTTTTTCTCAAAAACGGCTCTAACGATTTTGATTAAATTTTTTATATTGGTAGCTCTTAATAAGATAGCTATACCATAAAATTTCCATTTGTGGGAAAATGACGAGAGCAGCACAATAAATTATCAAATTTTCGACGAAACCGATTTTAGCGCGGTTTTTAGAGAAAACAACCTACCAAATCAGCTGAAACTTGATGTCCAGCCTACAGGTTACCATGGGACGCAAAAATAAGGGTATAGGCAAAATCCACCGAAATTAACTATAGTTATCATAGTGATCAAAACACCAAATTTTTTTTCTCAAGAGCGGCTCCAACGATTTTGATTAAATTTGTAATATTGGTAGTTCATAATAGGATAATTATACCATAAAATTCCCATTTGTGGGAAAATGACGAGAGCATCACAATAAATTATCAAACTTTTCGTCGAAAAGCGTTTTTGCCGCGGTTTTTTCCTTTTAAACCCCGCTGGAATGTTACTAGAATGTTTTAAAAAAGTCGTGTTGTAGTCCAATCCAATACCTATAGGGTGAGTGTTTAAAAACGCTCATGAGATACATGGGGCTCACTCCAGAAATTCCTGATTTTCAACTACTGCCGTTTCGCTTACTACCAGTTTTAAACGTTTTTACCCAATAACTCTGCAAAAGTGATTACTATCCTCCTTCAAAAAATCCGCGTTTACAGCCTCATTAATTTTCTGTGTACCAATTGCTCAATAAAGGTCCTGCAATGAGTACGAGCAGCATAATAAAATCTGGAACTGTAAGCGCTACCGCTTCCTGCAGCCGCAAAGTGTTGTTTGACCAAGTGCAAATTAACTGAATGATAAATGAATTGATTAAATATAATTAGCCACGTACAAAGTGAATTGAAGTAGAGCTAAGGAAAGTTGTGTGTTCCGTCGTGTTTGGTATCGTTTTCTAGGGATTTTTCGATGATGAAGGGTCTCAGAGGCGCAAGACTGCGTCTAGATAGAGAAAAGTGAAAACAATGTTCGGAGCAGGTCGAATTAATTGAAATATTGAGCTTCGAACTTGCCCCTAATGGGAAGTCCTGGTATTGGGCATTCTTCTACCATTCGCGTCTCGTTCCTTTGACCTGAAGCCCTTGATGGTAATCGCGGGAAAATCCCAACTGCCCCTTCAGTCGGCTTCTCAAGCGATAAGTTTATTAGCGTTATTTTGGAAGCTGACTATGATTTTTCCTTTTTTGGACTTTCCAAAATATCCACCTCTCGGTTCACCTTAAGTTGCTACTCTGTGAACCGGTTTAAATAATTAACTACGACTCTGGAGATACTTGTAAATGAACAATTATTTATTGTTAAATTGTAAGAGCGGATACAGAGAACCAGGAAAAAAACGAATAGTTAGAAAAAGGGTAAGACAGAAGAGACAATCTGTTAGTCAGCTGACAGCCAAGGCGTTAAATCTCGTGTAGAAGCCACAACCTCCTCTCATGCGCTCAATGCGCTCATTTCCCTGTATTACTGCTCCCATCCGTCAGTTCGATTCGTCACGTCGTAAGCAGTGCCCAGCGTCACCTAGAAATTATCAATTTTCGCTGTTGTTAGTTCATGTTTCGTATCGTTTACTAGTATTTATCAATGCTTAACCAAGTGGATTGGGGCTTGGTGGTGTGAGGCTGCGTCAAGATGAATAACGGTGGAATTTGTCGGAAATATTAATTGAAACATCTGGAGCTCACAGGCAACAATATTGATTGAAACAGGATGTGATAAATGGAACAGGTCCCTTCCATGCTGTGCAAGATGATAATAAACCGTTGAGTAAAAATTTTCGCGTTTATTCATACATCGTCCGTGTTTTTGAGATCACAGTAAATCATATTGATGTCCATTCCAAGAAACTAAAAGAAGTGAGCCACTCCCTACTCGAGGGTTCTGTCCTCGACTTCGTCCGAATTTTTCGCTTTCCGATGTAATACTGCATTTAGGAATGATTTCTCTGTAATACTTGGAAAAGTTTTCATAAAATGTTTGCATTCTAGAAGACAACTTTCCCGCTTTACGGAACATTTTCATTGAACACTGCTTCCAGGAAAAGATTGGCCGTCGGGCAACATACCTTCCCGAGGACATAACTATGTCTTATTTTCGATTAAGTGATGTATCAGATCCGTTCGTTTTATGTTCGAAATGCTCGCATCATGCTGCTTCGTATCCTATTAAACCAAAACAGAAATCCATCTATCCGAAAATACTGGAAAGCACGGCAGCAAGGCGTTAGTTAAAAGGTGTAACCTAATTCCATCCTGAGCGATTTAACCTCACCTGTCATTGAGTATCGTAGAAAAAACTCGGATGACTTGAAGTTTACCAAAGTTCTAAGACGGCGGGTGATTCACATAAAGCAATACCCTTACTTCTAGATCATCAGAAGAAACTTATATCCTGAAGGATACGGTGCCCGTTAAAGGGTTAGGAAGTTCTCAGAAATGTATAAATGTAAATGAGTCTCATATCACTGAACCTATGCACAGAACTGCTCAAGATTTGTTACAACGAAGCGAAGCACTTTCAATTAAGGCCTCGGTGGCAAAACAAAATATCTGGTGCGTAGCAACACACAACTTTCCGCCACCCCCGTAATTTCGAACACCACCTACATTTGGAGACGCTATATCTTCGTTCAACGCATTTTTACTGGAACATTTACGGAGAACAAAGTGTAGGGGCTAGTTAGCTCAGAGTACTTCGAAAGTTTGATCAAAATCGTTAGAGCCGTTTTTGAGAAAATTGGAATACCGATAAATTAATATTCGACAAATCTCCTTTTCTGAGTTAACTTGGCTTATATCTCCGTTCAACATATATATACAGAAATAATTATGGAGAACGAAATGTGGCTATGGGTGACTTAAAGACACTCCATTAGAATTTATCACATCTGGTGAAACATTTACCCTGGAATTTACGGAAATGTTAGAAAAAACGTTATTTTCGACACATTTTGATTTTTATCTCTATTCAATGGACCGTCACAGGAACATTTATTGAAGAGAATATGTAGGTAGTAACTATTTGAAAACATCCTGTGAGTTTGGTGAAAATCGCTGGAGTAGTTTAGCCAAAAAGCGTAAAAAACCTATTTTTGCTTCATGGGCCTATATCTCCGTTCACCGTATTTTCATGGAGATATGTATGGAAAAGAAAAGTTAGGTATTGATTAGGAGAAGATAATTTGAAAGTTTAATCAAAATCGTTAGAGCCGTTTTCGAGAAAAATGCGAAAAACCTTAGTTTTTGGTACATTTTCGTCCCCCACCCCCCTTCCCACCGGCTGAAATCGTCCATAACCTTATTTTGGTGTCTACAAAAAAAAACGAACAAAACAAAAAAGAAACCAGCTCAATCGGATCAGCCGTTCTCCCGCAAATCGAACTACAGACACACACACACACACACACACACATACACACGGACCACGCGCCGAAATTAGGTTTTTTATACTATATAGGGTGTGAAACGTAAAGATCTGAAGAAAACCCAAATTTTTTTTTTGGGCCGATTACTATACTTTCCTTCCCTTCGGGTAGCGGAAAGTAAAAAGGGTGTAGAAACCACAAAAATATTAATTGTCGTTTTTCATCGTTTTCAATGCGTACAATTGATCAGCCCTACGCCCGTATTTCATGTGGGCAACAGTTGACAAGCCACTAAAGCTGTTAAATTTACGTATTAGTTGATTAGATTAGTTGATGAAAATTTAACACGGGGCACTGGCTCTGCGGACTCCACTAGCGACACAACTGAGAGGTTTGACTCAAATGATAAAACTTTATACGCTCAAGTACAGGCTGGAGTATCCAGTACCCCGATCTGGCCTAAAAACATCGCGAAAAGCGTCTGGCCTCAGAGGGTGAATAATCTTCAAAGGGAAACACTTCGAACTTGGAAGAACCGTACAGTCCGCTGATTGCCTCGTCTGAGTTTGTTATTTGGCATAATCCTGAGTTGGCCAAAGACTACTTCAACGTTGATTTTGAAACTTGAAAAAATTCACGAGACCTCGAGTTTGTTCATGTGAGTTGGGGGAGGAAGAAGAGGCGGAGGATGGATCAATTTCGAATTATTCCCCAGGTTAAGTTTAAAAAAAACAACTGCGATTCGATAGCTAGAACCATTCAGGAGATTTCACGAGTTTTGTTTTCGTACGTTCCTCTCAATTTACAAATGCCGTTTTCGATTGAAACCTCGCAGAGTTTTTCTAACTCGCGCGATTCGTACTCCAGCATTGTGTCGTGCTGTGACAAGAGACTCGATGGAAAGTCAATTCCTCGCTGCGACTCGAGATAAAAAAAAGGCGCCTCAGGGAAGTTTCATTAAAAGTATAGAAATAACGAAATTAAAGGTGAAAACATCGATTTTCGCGCGCTAGTTACTGAATACATTCAACGTCGCTTTGAAATACGGACACGAACATTACATTTTAATATACTGCAAATATATTTGTAGTTCAAAACTCCCCGTTTTCGGAAACGAACCAGGGAAAAGTGTGTTTTGAATTGGAACGGATAGCATTTCGGCGAAAAACCTGCGCCTGAAGTTGGCACCAAGCACGGTTAGATTTTTGCTCATGATATTCTGACACGTTTATCGAGGGTTGGTTTTTTGGAAATGAAAGATACGCACGAAGTTATCAACACGTACTGGGAGAGGAGCGATGATTTATATTATGAGGAGGGCATACTGATGTAGAAGGGGCGTCTAATGATACCCGACGCTTTTCGAGATACCATCTTAAATATACTGCATGAAGGGTGCCCTGGAGACTCCGCAATGACGGAGATAGGTCGTATAAAGTTGTGGTGTCTTCGAGTGACGAGAGAACGGAGGTATACGAAAACCCAAATGGCTGCCACTATCGTAACAGTCCCCAGCGCTTCCAATGTGTGCTTGACACCGTCATCGAGGTTGACGAATTAACGAGAAACGAATGGGCTGACAAATTTAGATGCTTATTGTAGTTGGCTAAATACATTCAAAACTTGATTTACTACTGCGCGAAATGCAGGTTTGCGGTTCATAAACATTTTCCTTCGTTCGATTCGCCAATAATAATGAGCCGATTTAAGGGTTTCCGGCATGCAATCGGGCAACTGTTCAAGTGTTTAGAGCTCTGACGTATTTAATATCTTACTGTCCTAGTAAAACCAGTACCTGAAATTTTATATCCGACTGATGTGTACAAGACCATTCAGATGAGGTATTAAAGTATTAATACGTGTTCGGTGAGTCCGTCTCCTCTGGCTGGTGAGATACTGTGGGCGAGCGCTTTCGATGTAAAGACATTATCGTCTGACTGTTAAGTCGGTACTCAGTATTCAGATGAGTCCTGATTCACGAACCAGCCTCAGAGCCTTGCCTTTGACGTTAAATGATCTGGGTTGTTTGAATATTATCATAAAACTAAGGCGTTCAAAAGCGATTTTAAGAAAAATTGCAAGACAAATATTTCATAGAAGATTATATGATGTAATGATAGGGACAAAACATTTGTGTTTAGCAAATATGAGTTCAGGTTGATTCAATGATTTCTTGAGTTCGTTTTGGTTTATTATTCATTCTGAATAATAACCCTATGTTTTCGGTCACGACCCCCCCTCAAAATTTGATACTGTACGTTTCAAGACTTGGAGATTCCAAATATGCAACGGGGTCCGCCGTCCGGGCCGTTTTGTGCCTTTAACGTGGTCTAAAAAATTCGTTCTTTCGCACAAAAATCCCATTTGATATCTAGTTGTGCCCGCCATCTCGGCAATCCGATCGGACGAAGCCCGTGGTGGTAATGGGCAAAAAATGGTTAAAAAAATTAACGAAACGCGGTACAACGCGGGAACTACAGCGGAAGTCACCGTTTCGTCGTTTGAAGTCCCTCCCTCCCGCCCGTCGAAATAAAAAACCACCCGCCTCGTCCTCGCAACACAACGCTCGCCCGCCCGCTCTACTTGTTGGAAGCCCCCCGACTCCTTTTTTTTGCTCCCTCTAGGAAGTGCTCGTGTTTCGTATATAGCCTTTGGCATTACGATTTGTCCCTTTATCGTCCGATTGCCTTGTTCTCGTCTTCACCTCCACGAATGACTGTTTTGCTCTGTCTCAACTATTTCTGTTAGCAAAATATCTGTTGATATTTTGATTGAACTTTTCATTATTCGTTTATTTTTGGTTTATTTATTTAATAATTTGTTCGTTTCATTTTTTTTGGTTTTAATACGATTCAATTTTTTTAGATTCTTTCGTTTCATTCTCATTTTGGTTTTTTCCATAGATTTTTGGTTACATTTTGATATTAGTATTTAGCGTGCATGTTTTCATATTAAAATTCAGTTTTTTCTAGATACTTTCGTTTTTTTTTGTTTATTTTAATATTACCATTCAGTTCTTTTCGACCTTTTTTTGGGTTTCATTTTGATATTTTTTGATGCTGAATCGAAAGGGATGGGTCTCGGAGCATTAATGCTAGGTCAAGCTAGGTCAAGGTTGTGTAATAATTTGCAGGGTTTTTTAACAATAATTCCGATTATGTTCTGCGCTGTGAACGCAACATTTAAATTAAAAGAACGAAAAGGGGAGTTCGTGGAAGGAATCCAAGTGAATAGAACGCTTTTAGGGAATATGTATAAGTCTATGATGATTGAATGGAAAAAAGGACTACAGCTAAAGCAAATAAATAAAAACGGGATAATTAACGGAATTATTCTCGACACTTAATTGAGCTCGTCACTAAAGAAAGGAAAAAAAGTTGAAAATACAGACTTCTCCGAATAGCTCGGAATAGAAACAAAGAATTATTCTGCTTCTAACATCAGTTCACTTTGATCCGATGTGAGGAACTGAAATATTAAGAAGTGAGGGAAAGCGGCGAACAAAGTGAGATTTACATACCGGTACATTGTTTGGAAATTTCCACCGAAGAAGCGGGACGAAATTCTTGAATCGCGGATCTTCTTCTTGTACTGTGTTCTGAGTACAGAACGGAAGTAGCATGCGAAGTGCAGGCTGGTGAGACAGAACAGGAAGGGACAAGAACGAACTGACTGTTCGAGGTGGCGCTTGGGCGAGTGTTAAGGGCAATAGTGTAAACATGAGACGCGCGACTGACCGAAACCGCGATTTCCTACTGTTATTATTTATATCGTTACGCACCCCTTCACGGTGGTTGAGGTGTATGGTGATATTTCAATTTGAAAGGATGCCAGTATCTAGCATTACTCCCATGGCTGCCCTTAAGATGGCAAGTTACTCCAGGATTCGCTGAGGTGACTGCGTATGGTCTTGAAAGACCATCGTTTGAAAACCTTGGGCTCAGTTTCGAAGCGATGCGGTCAGCAGCTGATGAAACGGTAAACATTCAGCGCTGAACTGGTTCTTCGATGTGGAATCAGCTGGCTCTGCTCAAGACTGGCTTTCAAGAGATTTTCTTCCACAAGCTGGTTTAGCTGAAACAGCTTCTTCATACGAGCAGATCGTTCTTCAACGTCGGCGTTATGAGTGTGGCACCTGATGTAGGTGATGAAAAATTTGATAAAATGAGAACGTACGAGGTTCTCTCCTAATGTTCAAGAATTCGGGAGAATACTTAGTTGAGCCTTGTACAGCACTCATGAGGGTAGGGAGGGCCACATGGCCCTAATATTCCTATGGCTGAAGTGAACAGTCAGAAAGAAAATGCTGTGTAGGCTCAGTTGTTGATGAGTAAGTGGTTCATCCAAAAAGTACCGGGCACCAACTAATGACAGTCAATGAAATGGAAAACTGGGCATGGGCACTCTGGATGACCATTAGAACTGCCGTTTCAGAAAGGCTTTTCATCACGTGTAGCAGAGAGGTTAATTGCTAAAATTAAAAGTGTTCTTTTCGACGCCTATTATAGAACCTTACAGTATGCATCTACACAACCCTCGACTGAGTTTAAATCCGACAGAACTCAGGCAGATGCACCTCAAGGAAGCATACCACAAAACCGAAGCAACGGCTATATCTCACTAAAACAAGCCTGTTATGTATTACCTATAAACTCGACAAAAAGGACGCAGTCCAGTACCTTGGCGTCACTTCAGATCGGAAATTGAACACCATCAATATTGTAAGAGACAATTCGTGCAAGGACCTGACAGATAAAATATCTCGCAGCTAGCGACATCATCCTTCTCCATATCAAACGGCTACTATACCTCACACTCCTGAGGCCGATCTAGACACAACAGCAGATACATAAAACTCCAAACGCTCCAGAATAGGATGCAACGCATCATCACTAAAGTTAGTTCGAAATGATACGCTACCCTCGGACTTCAGACTAATACCGTGTTTTAAACGAAACATACAACAATCTCGCCAACTGCAAGAGTCTCCACAGGAACCCTCTCGTTCCATTTCGGACGAATGCAAACCACCTCAAATTCGACGTCGACTTTAAAGAAAGTGGCAAGCGATCTGCTAATTGATTAGCCTTCAAAACGCATAGCACATCTCGGTCACGTATTGTTTGTTCACTTTTCTCACAATATTAAGCTAAATTTGATGTCAAATATTACTAACTTAACACGCTCCTGTTAATTCAAGTTTCTGGTTAAATATCTGGTGCGTTGCATCACACAACTTTCCGTAGCTCCACGTCAATTCTCTTTCTACGTGGCTTTTTCTACTTAATCAATTCATTTATCACTCAGTTCATTTGAACTTGGTCGAACAACACTTCACGGCTGCAGAAAGCGGAAGCACTTACAGTTCAAGAATGTGTTGTGCTACTCTCGTCATTTTTCCACAGATGGGCATTTTATGGTATAGTTTTCATATGAGAGCTATCAATATAAAAAACCCTGCAAATTATTACACAACGGTTTATTATTCGGATAAACAGCTTGACCTAGCATTAATGCTCCAAGACCCATCCCGTTCGATTCAGCATCGAAAAATATCAAAATGAAACCCAAAAAAAGGTCGAAAAGAACTGAACCGTAATATTAAAATAAACAAAAAAAAACGAAAGTATCTAGAAAAAACTGAATTTTAATATGAAAACATGCACGCTAAATACTAATATCAAAATGTAACCAAAAATCTATGAAAAAAACCAAAATGAGAATGAAACGAAAGAATCTAAAAAAATTGAATCGTATTAAAACAAAAAAAATGAAACGAACGAACTAATAAATAAATAAATCAAAAATAAACGAATAATGAAAAGTTCAATCGAAGATAACAGATATTTTGCTAACGGAAATAGTTGAGACAGAGCGAAACAGTCATTTGTGGAGGTGAAGACGAGAACAAGGCAATCGGACGATAAAGAGACAAATCGTAATGCCAAAGGTTAAATACGAAACACGAGCGCTTCCTAGAGGAAGAAAAGAAAAAAAATTGGGCGAACCCGTTGCGAGGCGAGGGGGCGGTGTTGCCAGTTGAGCAGCCGAGCGATTTCGTTGTGGAGGGCGGGAGGGAGGGAGTTAAAACGACGAAACGTTGACTTCCGCTGTAGTTCCCGCGTTGTACTGCGTTTCGTTAATTTTTTTAACCGTTTTTTGTCCATAACAATCATGAGCTTCGTCTGATCGGATTGCCGAGATGGCGGGCACAACTAGATACCAAATGGGATTTTTCTGCTAAAGAACGAATTTTTTAGACCACGTTAAAGGCACAAAACGGTCTGGACGGCGGACGGACATTGCAAATTTTGAATCTCCATGTCTTGAAACGTAAAGTATCAAATTTTGAGGGGGGGGAGTAGTAAAAAATGTTTCGTGACCGAAAACATAGGGTTATTATTCAGAATGAATAATAAACCAAAATTCAATCAAAATCGTTAAAGCAGTTTTGGGAAAAAAAATTTGGTGTTTTGATCACTATGATAACTATAGTTAACTTTCAGTGGATTTTGCTCATACCCTTTTTTTGGCGTTCCATGGTAACCTGCCAGCTAGATATCAAGTGAGTTGATTTGGTACGGTCGTTTTCTCTAAAATTCGTTCACAGACACACAGACCATTTTCCCAAATAGTGTTTTTCGGACTCAGTAGGCTCTAAAACGTGAAGACCTGAAAAAAACTCAAATGTTTCCTTTCTCCATGGTAGAGCCAAGGAAAGTAAAAAACGAAGAAGGGGCCTGAACATTTCTTCCAATTGGGCTTGGAAGAGAAGAAATTAAACTCAGGACAGGTTGGTCTCTCTTGAGGTGGGATTTAGGTATAACAATGGAAAACGGCAGGGAGATCAGGGCTTCACTGGAAGAATGAGAACAACAAGGAGTTACTGAACTTACGAGGAATGTGAAAACCCATGTGTTGTCTCGGAGCAGCCTGTGACATTCTACCACATTTTGAACCACTCTGGTTATGAATGACACGAGGGCTGAGAGCAAAAGATGAATGTTCCTTATAAGGTCCAAAACATTGCACTTGGTATTGTTCCATCATTCAGGACATGAAAGCTTTTAGATTGCTGTATTTAATTCCTCTGGCTTCTTGGAGCGGTAAAGAGATCTTGCGTTTGTTATCCGCCGCTATCAGTTGCTTGAGTACACCAATAGAAAATAAACCAGCCTTACCATTCAGAAACTTAATCACGGCATGGCTTCATCGTAAACATACGTACCGTCCAAACCCGTGCACATTAGAATCAACCGAAAATGCCTCCCCTTCAATTAACCACGTTTCTGTTTGCTATCCATATGTCAAACAGTGTCAACCTCTTCCAGTTTGCCTGTCCACAACTCCCCGACCACCGAAAGTAAGTTCTTTTTAGCTTGAAAGCTTTTTGTCCGCGCTGTGCTTTACGGCTTTCCCCGCGTAAAGGCGGAGCGGGCGAGACGTGGCTCTCTTCTAATCTCGCAAACAAGTTTTCTTAGGGGTGGGTCTCAGATGTAACTCGGAGAGTAACATGGAAAAACGACGATTAGACACCTGGTGCTTTCCGGCTCGTTGCCGAAATTGCTGCTTCACTACCCACGCGAACCAACTCGATAACATTTGTTTCGTAGAAGTGACCTAACATTTATATTATGACTACTCAATGGATAACTCAAGGGGAGACGAAATGAGAGAGATCTGATGGCGCAGATACGTTCCCAATTGAATTCATTATTGGATACCTGAAACAAGCATTTCTGCAAGATAAGTTTATATAATATATAAACAGTATAAAGTGAACCGTTAATAACATGGTCTATAATGTAAAGAGATTCGGTTCAGTAAAACTTTCGTTGACGCTTCAGGATACGTTTTATTCCATCACCAGGGCCTTCAATTAACAGATTTAAATAAACTGCGTGAAAAATATGTTGGATTAGGCGCGTTACGTGCTTTCTCACGTCGAACTGAGGCAAATTGTGTGGTGAGTCGTATTAGCTCTTTTATTCGTTAATTTTATTATTCAAGCTAACATACCTGCCTTCACATAAAAAACGCTCGCCAACAGCATTCTACCGCCAGTGCAGACGAACCGAACAGGCGGAACTAACCCAATCACGTATTCTTCAAATTCGTCATTGTTTTTTCTTTTTAAACAAGAAAAAGGAGATTTCGTGGGTACAGGATATACCAGCCCTGTAGCTCCACTCACTCGTTGTTACGTCAAGCCATCTTCTTCACTTCCTGCCGCACAACCCATCTATCGGCATCTCTCACTCGACGATTTGCTAGGAATTCAGCTTTGACACCCGTTACATTTGTGCTGAAGTCCTTCGCCTGTCCTTCCAACTTTATATCAGATGGGTGATAGTGTGAGGAGGGGGGGGGGGAATCCGAGAAAACCGCTCCGTGCCCTTCCAGAAGAAGGCATCCCTTGACCTTCAACACTTCAACGCTTTCACGTGGATATCCGCCACAAATGCCATTCCAGCAGCTCAAGTAGCCCTCACCGAACCATCTCATCATTGCTATCATCGACCTTTCTCAGTCCTCTAGTTACCGTTTTCCAGCGCTTGAATATCTTCTTAAGAAACTCTATATTGAGGTTAACTCACTCAATTGTACGTTATTGATAAATAAAATTTGTTTTAGTTCAAGTTCATAATTTTTTTAACTGAGAATTTTTTCACCTCCAATGTACTGCTGACTCGATTTGCTTACATTTTTACTTTCTTTGGCTCAGCAAAGTAGAAGGAAAATGACGTAATTGACTGAACTAGGTTTTTTTTAGTTTTCTTGGATCATTTCGTTTCAAGGGACCCTGTGTCCGAAAACCACTTTCTAAGAAAACGACGTGTGTGTGTGTGTGTGTGTGTGTGTGTGTGTGTGTGTGTGTGTGTGTGTGTGTGTGCCTGTGAGTAGGATTGAGAAACAACGAACCAAATCGACTCAAATTTAATATTTATCCGGTTACTATGGGACGCCGATATGAGGGTATGAGAAAAATTTGTTCAAAACTAACTTAGTGATCAAAACGCCGAATATTATTTCTCCCCAATACGACGTCAACTGTTTTGTGTAAATAACACAGCACCACCATAAAATTCTCATTTCATTCTCAGACAGTCGTATGAAAACGAGGAGTACAAAAATCATCAAAGGTTTCGAGAAAAACCGAATTTGGTGCAGTTTTCTTTTTAAAATTGCGCTCAAATGGTGCTGGCGTTTGTGGAAAAATGTTGGTGACAGTCTAATAAAGTACTTAATCGATGATCAACTCTCGATATTCCACCGCTGCTTCCCTAACTACCGTCCTTACCCAAAGAATCCAAAAAGATAAACACGACCTTTCTCAAGAATACAGTGTCGACAGTCTCATAAACTTCCTGCGCATTGATTGCCTAATGTTGGTTGTGACATAGCTCGGAGCGTACCCTCACTGCAGCCACAAACGGGCCTATTGTAAGGGCGACCATGATCCTCCGATCATGGCCTCCCCTGCACCACCTCCAGGCCCCTGGCACTGGTCTCACTTGGTGTGACGTCACCTATGCGCCTCCACCTCCCCCACACAAAGCGGAGGATATTCGCAAGTTCTGCATTCGCCACCTCTTCTGGCTGAAGAAAGGGCCTCCCAAACACACAACGATGCCGTGAGTCCATCGCATACGCACAGCACATGCTCTGCTGTCTCTAGCCCTACCTCGCAGAACCTGCATACCTGCCTTGCCAATATTTGCAAGGTGATACCTCAGCGGACTGTGAACAGGCCACCTATGATCCTCATATCCTTCCTACCCAGTGCAAGCACCTCCTTGGACCTCCCTCTGGAGAGCCGGATGAAGACTTTTGACTGTCTAAGGCCGGGCAGCCCCTGCCAATGTACAGCCCTGCACCTATCCTTCTATTTGCCATCCTCTCTACGTAGGTGGCTCCTGTTCGTCCCAACAAAGGGCTCAGGGCCAATAGGGATCTGCGCCGATCCCTTCTTAGCCAACCTGTCAGCCCGTTCGTTTCCCTCTGTACCCTGATGCCCTGGCACCCAATACAGTGTTACACAGTTGTCCTCGGCCAGGGCCTTCAGTCCAGTCAGACACTGCCACACCTGCCGCGATGTAAGAGAGGCTAAGGCTTTGAGAGTGGCCAGTCTGTCCACCGTGATGTAGGTTCTCTGCCGCTTCAGTCCCCTCTGCAGTGTGTGCAGCCGCTGCACACAGACCGCTACCGCAGCCTCCTCTGCCTGGAACACCGTGGCCAGCGACCCCAATGGGATCGCCGCTCTGATTCTCGGCCCAAAGACGCCTGCCCCTGCAAGCCCACCCTGCACCGAGCCATCATTCACTACCAATAGTGTTTTCAAATAATTTTTCGGCTTCGTTTTCCAACGTATTTGAGACGAACCTAGGTTAAGAACGTTGTGCGGTATTATCAACCGGGCGCCTAATCGGCCGAAACATTGATCTCGTACTGTGTGAGTCATGTAGTTTAATCCCATGTTCATTCGTACAATTGTGGTGAAGCAGGGTTCAAACCCCTGAAGCGCAAGCAATGTCACTTTAATTCATTAATGCTTATGGAAACATTCTTGGCGAGGTTTTCTAAGAGCCCCCTCCATTCTGGCATCAAAGAGAAACGCTCGGACAACGATAACGCACTTGAAGGATGTCAGTGAAAGAAAATGATTGATTGACACAGCATCGACAACCGGGAGTTTTGTGTTTCCCAAACAGAATTCCTCGGTAGAGTCAAGTACGATGTGCTCGTTCAAACCACCGTTCCAGACTCAAGAGCAAGAAAACTTTTGAAAGTTTTCTCACCAACTGGTGAGGGCTACAAAAGGAATTAAAGGCGTTGAGACACAGGTTGACCAACAATTGATTGCTTTATTGGAGGATACTTCACATAACTGCTCGTTGTAATGATTAGAAATGTCATTGTACACACAAAAAACCTTGAAACATTTTCACATTGGAATTGGATCCTTCGATATACGTTCTATTACAGAATCCGTTCATTAAATCCGAACCACCTTATGATTTACTGTATACTTAGCATAGTAGAAGTGGTTGCGTTAAGATAGCGAATAACCAGCTCACTCTCAGCACCCTTCTCGGATAGACGAAACTTGAAAGTGACGCTCGAATCTGATGCTCAAGGCAGACTTACCAGTAAAACGCATTCATCAGCAGTATGAATTCGACATAATGTTAGAGAGGGTGCTTTCAATATCGGCTAGTAATGTGCCATTTGTAGCACATACTACTGCACCATACGTTGAGCGTGTGGGGTTGAACGAAGAAATGACAAAAGATTAAGTCCTTCTCAAACATATTTTCAAATAAACACTTAAATTTTACAGACCCCTACAGTCTTTCCCTTTTCTTTAAATACTTTCACGCAAAAACACGAATGAAACTCACTGTAAATAAAATTTAAAACACAAAAATGTTAACACCTATAACCAAATGGTCACCACCCTCTATAGATATTGGGAATGTTAGGTGTGATTAAAAATCAGTATTTAGTAACACTGTAACGAAATGACTGGGAAACGTTGAATGATTAACCCGAGAAGAATCTAACAGGGCATTAGGTAAAGCCGAGAAAATAATGGCCAAAGTCATAGCCACACATTTCCCCAAGACGTACCCAACAAGTAGGTATTGAGGCACCAGGCAGATACTGAGGAAGAATGATAAAAGTCGTGGCAGGGAGCCCATTTCCCATCTCTCCAAGATTAACCCAAGAAGAAAGTATCAGGACACTAGCCAAAGACGAGGGAATGATGACTAGAAAAACTCGATTAAGACCGATGACCGAATATTTGGAAGTATAAGACACTGCTTAAAACTGCAGCTTAGAAACACTTGGGTTGGGATGATGCAGGAAGCAATCACTGGTAGGCAGATTTCTGACTGTATCCTCTCCCTTTATAAGCCATTCATTGTTATTCTATTCTTACTTTTTATTTCAACTAGCGTATACCATTGTTCTATACCTAAACCAATTTATACTCGAGTATCCCCACGTACTAATATATTTTACTTTTACTAGCTCACTTTACGTACGTCAATAATGCAAGCATGCATGGGACTGGATGCATCTAATTTAGTTCATTTATTATAATTGCTCTTCTCTTTTCCCCAGTTCTTAACTAATCGCATTCATTATTTTAACGTTTTGCAGGCTTACGTAAGGTATGATCCTAATGTGCATATAAGACCTGAGCTCATTAGATCAGTAAGACTTTAAGCAATATTCTTTTTTACGTAATGGTGGAACTGTCTGACGTTTAAATTAGCGAACAAATTAAGGTCGACTTGATTCATTAGCGATCTCGCGCTTCGAAGAAAATCTGTAATCAAGGAAGTAGAGGAATTTAATTGTGCGCTCCAGCAGTTTGACAGGATGAGGTTAAGCAGGTGACGGCCAAGAAAGCTCAGCAAACCGGGTAATCTACAAAAGCCCTATAAGAACTGAGTCCGTCGTTTGAGAATGAGAAGTCTACTTTCATTAGCAGTCGAGGACGTAAAAGGGGATGATGTTCGTGTCGTGCTTTAAAACTACGGCATGCTCACATCAATGCTCAAATCGCAATCATCGCATAATAATCACGGGGTATTATATATAGTTCTCTGGCTGTCCCAAAGCTGGATTGAGCACTACGGCCTAATGACCTATTGTCCTAATGTCTCACGGGGCCTAGCCTCCTGCCTCCTAAGGGAATGCCAAGTATTACCTGCAAGAGTCTTCTATGACGTCCACATAGTGGGGAGTCTTCTCATATGTTCCACACACCTACACTGAGGGGTGTCGACTATGCACATAACATGTGTTTGTTCATTTTGCGGAGTTTGGTCCTCATAATCGGCCTTAGGTCCTTCCTCTTCATCTTCAGAAGGCTTAGTCTCATCTCTTGTGTTGGTTTATTATTCATTCTGAATAATAACCCTATGTTTTCGGTCACGAAAAATTTTTTACAACCCCCCTTCAAAATTTGATACTTTACGTTTCAAGACATGGAGATTCCAAAGTTGCAATGTCCGTCTGCCGTTCGACGTTCCCCATCCCCTGTCCGCCGTCCTCCATCCGCCATCCCCCGTTCGCCATCCCCTGTCTGCCGTCCCCGTCCGCCATCCCCCGTCTGCCCATGGTTGTTAAGGGCAAGAAATGGTTAAAAAAATTAACGAAACGCAGTATAACGTGGGAACTACAGCGGAAGTCAACGTTTCGTCGTTAGTACTCCCTCCCTCCCTCACCCCTCCCTCCCCTCATATCAAACTCAATCACCCGCCCTCTTGACTCACAACGCCCTTTTGACTTCGCCAAGGCCACTTCCTCCGCACACGCCTACAGACGTTTACGGGCGCCTGGCGCCGGGGGAATATTTAGTTTCCGTAGTTCCATTGTAGCCAGGTCATGTTTCGTATGGTTTACTAGTATTCGATGCTGGATTTCGGCAATCCGATCGGACGAAGCCCATGGTTGTTATGGGCAAAAAATGGTTAAAAAAATTAACGAAACGCAGTATAACGCGGGAACTACAGCAGAAGTCAACGTTTCGTCGTTAGTACTCCCTCCCTCCCTCCCGTCTCATTAAAACCACCCGCCTGCTCGCCTCGCAACGGGTTCGCTGGAAGCCCCCGTTTACGGGAGCCTGGCGCCAGAGGATATTTAGTTTTCGTATTTCCATTGTTTCGTATGGTTTACTAGTATTCGATGCTGAATTGAATGGGAGGGGTCTCGGAAAAATCCCATTTGGTATCTAGTTGTGCCCGCCATCTCGGCAATCCGATCGGACAAAGCCCATGGTTGTTATGGGCAAAAAATGGTTAAAAAAATTAACGAAACGCAGTACAACGAGGGAACTACAGCGGAAGTCAACGTTTCGCCGTTAGTACTCCCTCCCTCCCTCCGTCTCATTAAAACCACCCGCCTGCTCGCCTCGCAACGGGTTCGCTGGAAGCCCCCGTTTACGGGAGCCTGGCGCCAGAGGATATTTAGTTTTCGTATTTCCATTGTTTCGTATGGTTTACTAGTATTCGATGCTGAATTGAATGGGATGGGTCTCGGAAAAATCCCATTTGGTATCTAGTTGTGCCCGCCATCTCGGCAATCCGATCGGACAAAGCCCATGGTTGTTATGGGCAAAAAATGGTTAAAAAAATTAACGAAACGCAGTACAACGAGGGAACTACAGCGGAAGTCAACGTTTCGCCGTTAGTACTCCCTCCCTCCCTCCGTCTCATTAAAACCACCCGCCTGCTCGCCTCGCAACGGGTTCGCTGGAAGCCCCCGTTTACGGGAGCCTGGCGCCAGAGGATATTTAGTTTTCGTATTTCCATTGTTTCGTATGGTTTACTAGTATTCGATGCTGAATTGAATGGGATGGGTCTCGGAAAAATCCCATTTGGTATCTAGTTGTGCCCGCCATCTCGGCAATCCGATCGGACAAAGCCCATGGTTGTTATGGGCAAAAAATGGTTAAAAAAATTAACGAAACGCAGTACAACGCGGGAACTACAGCGGAAGTCAACGTTTCGTCGTTAGTACTCCCTCCCTCCCTCCGTCTCATTAAAACCACCCGCCTGCTCGCCTTGCAACGGGTTCACTGGAAGCCGGGGGATATTTAGTTTTCGTATTTCCATTGTAGGCAGGTCATGTTTCGTATGGTTTACTAGTATTCGATGCTGAATTGAATGGGATGGGTCTCGGAGCAGTAATACTAGGTCAAGCTGTTCATGAGAATAATAAACCATTGTGTAATAATTTGCAGGGGTTTTGCTCTGAGAATGTATGATGCATTCCTCTGGCATATTCTCCCGCAGCCCTCCTGACTATTATAAAGCCTGGCCAGATGGTCCGCTCTCTCATTTCCGATGATCCTCTTATGCTCAGGAATCCAATACACGTTAACTCTATTCGGGTCAACGCCTTACACCACTATCTCCTACAACTATCGTGCAACGAACAGTTATCGAAAACAACGTTCAAGTGCGTCTTTGGAAACTGACGAAAAAAACAGTACATACTGCAAAATGAATATTTGAAACCACTTTTCAGCTCGTTTCAACCAACGCCATCCGCCTGTGTGTGGAAACGTGTGGATCTATATCTCCTAAAAATATCTGGTGCGACGCATCACACAATTTCTTCAACCTCACGTAGAGGTAAATTTGTGTTTACGAAACGTTCTATGCAGAAACAGGTAGTGTTTATCATTCCGGAATTTGTCGAGTACTGCCTATCTACATCACAAGCTTTATTGAGGAACCAGTAACACATAATTAGCGGAACTGCCAACATAATATTTTCCGACTTATCGTGAAACCAAAGTAAACAGTTTTGAATGAAGCTGGTGAGACAACAGTAGTTTGAGCCCATGAACTTCATGTCTGTTTCCTCATAATAAGTTGTTACAACCTTTACAAATGTTTCATTGGGCAAGCTGCTTATCGCAATACCTCAATTATGTTTGTGAGAATGCGAGTGGCTAGTGGATGTAATTCACGGTGGCGGGAGGGGGGACGAAACTGCATTAGAGTAGAAGCGCTTGGAACTCACCACACAAAAATTTAAGCGATCGCAGTAGTTTTAAAGGAAAATAAATGTTGTGTTTTCTTCGTTCTTATTTCTTTCAAATGTTCACCTGCACGCTGACTATTACATTTGAGCTGATTTGGTTCAGTTGTACTCTATCAATCGTGTCAACCGACAAGCGCAGACAGAACATTGCCTCCACTGGTGTCATTTGCACTCATGAGACTTCGAAATAGAACTATATGAATAAAACTCAAACTTATTTTGTGATGTGTTTCCTAAGTGAATCTGGCACTCCCCAATTTTTGAAGAGATTTTTGGTTTAGGATATTGTTGAATATAAATAATAATTTAACTGTATTTAATTTATTATACAAAGGCTAATTAATTATTAATATAGTAATGCCAAATTAATGAATTTAAAATAATATTATTTACGATCAAGTCATCCTGTATCTATCTTGTAACCAGTGATCTTTTCCTCTTTTCCTTGTCGTCGTTTACATCACATGTTTTGTTCACGTTGTATAAAAACGTCTGTCGTCAGTATATATATTTTTTCAATTATCACGAACCATAACAGATATGAAAGCAACCTTTTTACTTTCCTTGGCTCTACGAAGTAGAAAGGAAAGTTATGTAATCGGCTGAAGAAAAAATTTTGAGTTTTCTTCAGATCTTTACGTTTCAGACCCTCCTGAGTCCGAAAAACACTATTTGGGAAAATGGTCTGTGTGTCTGTGAACAATTTTTAGAGAAAACCACCGAACCAAATTAGCTCAAACTTCATATCTCGCCCGCAGGTCATCATGGAACGCCAAAATAAGGGTATGAACAAAATTCACCGAAATTTAACTATAGTTATCATAGTGATCAAAACACCAAATATTTTTTTTCTCAAAAATGGCTCTAACGATTTTGATTAAATTGTTCATATTGATAGCTCTCAATAAGGCAATCATACTATAAAATTCCCATCCGTGGGAAAATGACGAGAGCAGCACAATAAATTACCAAAACTTTCGACGAAATCGATTTTAGCGCAGTTTTTAGAGAAAACCAACGTACCAAATCAGCTGAAACTTGATTTCTAGCCTACAGGTTACCATGGGACGCGATAATGAGGGTATGAGGAAAATCCACCGAAAGTTAACTATAGTCATCATAGTGATCAAAACACCAAATTTTTTCTCAAAAACGGCTCTAACGATTTTGATTGAATTTTTTATATAGATAGCTCTTAATAAGATAATCATACCATGAAATTCCTATTTGTGGGGAAATGACGAGAGCAGCACAATAAATTATCAAAAGTTTCGACGAAAAGCGTTTTTGCCGTGGTTTTTTCCTTTTAAACTCCGCTAGAATGTTAGTAGAATGTTAAAGAAAATTGGTACTGTAGATCAATCCAATACCTATAGGGGGAGTATTTAAAAACGCTCATGAGATACATGGGGCTTAATCCAGAAATTCCTGAATTTCAACTACCGCGTTCATTCCCGTTTTACATGGTCGGAAATGACGAAGATTAGCTTGAAAACATCTAGTGATGAGTGAACATGAGCTAAAATTCGTTCACAGACTTTAATGGTCGCGTCGTTTGGGTCTCAATTGTACGTGACGCTGAATTGAAAGTAGATCGCGAGTTTAATGAAACCGGTTTATGGTCGTTTGTGGGGAAATTCAAAAATAATTGAAGTCGTTGGGAGTATTCTCGTTCAGCGGATGATAAAGAAGAAAGCTGTCAACTACAAAACGAAGGTGGCAAAAGACACGGCCATGTACCGCGCACATTTAGAAAACTTCAGAAAACCTCTTTCAGTAAGTGAAACACAAATATGAAGACCACGATCATTCAAGGTAATACTACAATAATCCACTCACACAACACAAGCGTAAAAATGCAGGGGAATCACGTTCCAGCGACAGTGTGAGCTCATGAAGCTCAGCCGAGCTCAACAACTTTCTCAATCGTAGGAAAAGTCTGTCGGTAGTTTTGTAGCGCAACAATCAGAAGAACAATTAAAACCACTTGTCAACTCATATTAACGACACTCTTCCACGAGCTTGAAACTATCGTTAACTAGCTGCGGCACTGGGACCGCATAAAATGACAGCAGACGAGTGAAAGAAACCAAAACTCAGGATCGGTACATCCGTATCAATATTTAATTATCATGTTCACTGTGACAGAACAGGAATGTAGTTTTGCTCCACGTACTTTTAGTTTTCTGTAATCGACTTGGTTTGCACTGGTTCTTGGTTGATGCCCCGAGGAATACATCGATAATTGTATTGTAAAGGAAATCGGGAAATAATACACACATTATTCGTTCAATTAGCTCCATTTCTGAAGAAAGAACGAACCTAGCGAAATCGTAATTTGTGTTCACCGCGGTTTCAAACTCGACGTTTTGTGAGTCGAAATAGAAAAACTGGAGGAGAAAACAAGGAAAACACGTAGAGCGGGACTTGAAAATTTGAACAGCACAAACTGGTCGTTTTTACAGTTCTCTTTCTTCAGCTTGGAGTCGGCTCAGTAGCTACTGAGCGAAGCAACGTTCGGCATTTGCTACGGCACTATGTTGGAGGGGTAAATGATTTACTTGAATCCTTGTGCTGGAGGCAGAACGGATCGTACGAGCGGAGTCGCTAAAGCCTTTTTCATACTCACGCTCCCACTGATGCTCCAATATTTACTCGTCAGACTCAGACTTTTGTATAGTAGACCTTGACGTGCTGTAACAGTGCGGAGAGGCGCAGTGGATAATTGTTCACTGAGGTGTCCAAAATAATTCATTATCTTATGACAAGATGCTGTAGGGATAACACATATAAAACAGAATGAGACGAAAGAAGGTGAAAACTTGATCGCTGACATCAACCGACCTGTCTATTAGGCTTCTTCGATCTTGAAACTGCGCTCTGACGTGGAATTAAATAACTTTTTTTGGGACGTAGGAGGGAGAGTCTAATCGTAGTGGCACCATAAATTACTTCTGCGTATTGAGGACCAACACGGAACCGTTTAGCACATTGCATCAGGTTGGCCCTCACGCCTCTCGGCGATGGCAGCTCTTCTTTCTTGTTCTCTTCACCCTCACGAGAATCATGCAGCGTGCCGCCATTCCCATACATTCTCCCGTATTGGCCAGCAGTTCGGGAAGTTCAGGAGCGGTCTTCCCTCCGTGCTTTCATTCTTGATCTCTTCGAGATACTGGCCCTTGATCAGCAAGCTCCATCCTTACTGGCTGGGCACTGCCCTGGAAAATTGAGCAATGCACCTCCAGTTTTTCCTCTGAATGAAGCATGGAGCGGACGAATGCCTCTCGTGTGAGCCGACCAACCGTCTCTTCCACCGTGCACCAACAGCTTGCCGACTTCTGGCACAAGAAGATGACATGGGAAGCACCATACACCATTGCCCCTGGTTCTGGGTTATCTTCCCAGGAGCATGCCCATGCTACCAGGCGCGACCATGGGTTGTGGATAGTGGAACGACCACGGCATTGTTCCCAGGGGCATGTCTGCGGCCAGCTGTGAATGAGGTCAGCATGCTGACTGAATAAGCAGCCGGGAAACAATGAAAACCCAAGAGATCGCAGAAGAGATCCTGAACAAAGGGCTCAAGGGCAAGCGGATCTACATTTTCTCAGACAGCCCATCACAGGCCATCGCAGCCTATAGTTTTAGGTCTAAGCTGGCATGGGAATGCCTCCATGCGCTCAAGCAGCTCGGCGCCCGTAACAGGCTCTCCCTCATTTGGGTACCGGCTCACAGGGGGCATGAGGGCAATGAAAAGTCTGACCGCCTCGCAAAAAGGTACAAAATCCCTACCCATCGGGGCTGAACCACACGTGGGTTTGACGAAAAGTCACCTGAACCGTCTGGTTGCTCGATGGGAGATACAGGAAAATGGCGCCCATTGGCATCGCCAGCCACGACTAAGACTGGCGAAAAGGCTTGTCACGCCTTTCTGTCAAAGGGCGAAGGCGATGCTGACACTCTCTAGACAAGATCTGAGAGTACCGATAAGCTTCCTCACCGGGCACTGCCCACTCAGATATCACCTCAACAAGATGGGCATTTCAGAGGCGGTGGAATGCAGACTCTGCGGTGAGGAGGACGAGACAGCAGAGCATATCCTATGTGGATGCCCTGCCTTGGCAGCAAAACGCTTTGAATACTTTGGTCAGGGGACCACTGAACCCCAAACTGTTGCGGACTCTGCGGTGAAGGACATACTCGGCTTCCTAAGGGAGGTGGGTATGTACGACGCCTTCTACTAAGAAAGGGCCAGCGTCACAATAGGCCCTTATGCGGCTGCAGTGACAAAGGGACTTGTCCCACACGCCCGCCGGTCAAAAAAAACCGTCTCTTCCACCGTGCACCAACAGCTTGCCAACTTCTGGCACAAGAAGATTACATGGGAAGCACCATACACCATTGCCCTGCAGTGCAGGAAATTTAGGCTTGCAGCCTTTCCGATTCGATGCACTGCTCCGTGTACTGTTAGAAAATGAGTGAGCTAGAAATCCACTTCACCGTAGCATCGTGCGAACCATGGACCACGTGTTGGAGTTAGCTGCCTGGTTCACCGCCTTTTTTCGGCTATGCTCCCCTCATCTTGCCACCTCCCAAGGGCCACACTCCTTCTTCTCTTCTGGTAGCTGTACTCTGGTTGCTCTCCTTATTGGTACAGCTTCTACTACTGAGCTGCCTGAAGGTGGATTGGGATAACACTCGCCACCACTAGGACTGTCTCCTGAGCTATGCGGAGGGCGCACCTCCACTGCACCGCTGCCATCCGCTTCTTATGGTAGGCGATAACTATTACTTCGTTTATTTACATCAATAACGGATCAAGCCGGGGGTAGTGAGTGTTATGAAACTAAGTGCATTCTTCATCACCTCATAACCTATGTATGTGCGTTTATGTCAGCTGAGCTGGAGTCAAATTAAACTACTTTGAACGTGAAAATAGTTAGGCGATTGATGCAGTTTTTCAATTTTGTGCATTGTGCCCTAAGTTACACTTTCCCTCAGACAGGTTTCATGGCAATGGAAAGCATCGTAAGAATGAACATCAAAAGGCTGATTATATAGTGACGAGTGAGCTGAGGTTTTCTTTGATTGATTTTGCTAAAAATCCTTTTCATTTGGAAAAATGTTTTTGCCCGAAGATGTATCAGTTATATTACGATAAAAAAATGTCTTTTAAACGTTTTCAAATACTTGTCGACGTACGAGTACGTAGTTGAAGCTTATCTCTCATGATTCAAGTTGTTGCAAATAAAATGGCAGTAGGTGCCTATAATATTTACAATGCGAGAACTTTTCATCAAATTGAGTGCTGCTTTTTATTTCGAATTGTTTCTACACAGTGAATCAAACAGTTTCATTTATTGTGAGTGGCTTTCGATCCCGCTGGTTAACATCCACACTTCGGCGCCACATTTCTTGGCTGGCAAAACGCACTGATTCTGTGGCCGTCGATGGGATTTAAATGAACCCATTTTTTTCCCCCAAGTTCCGACGGTTGAAGGGTCGTACTTCGCAATTTTTACAAGTTCGTTGGGTTTGAAGTGAATCGGGATTTACGACGTTAGTATCACGACGAGACCGACTTTAACCCAATCATTACTCACAACGGCAGCACTGACAACACTTGAACTTCTGCGCCCGCTTGTATCTTTATCATTTATTCACTGTAGATACTCGGAACATCTTGAAATTTGAGTTGAGCTCTTTCTCTCTCTCCCCCCCCCCTTTCGTGCCCTCTTATTTTTTCGTTCGTTCGCCCGCGTTTAACGTCTTCTCTTAATTTCTTACACCAAACAGTATATCGTCCTAGCGCATTTATTGAGTCTCTTCTGGTTATTGCCTCCATGATCCAATCGCCTGTGTGGTGGGTATTCAATTTTTTCAGAAAGGTAACAGTGAACCGTGAATCATTTTGAGACTCCTTTCCACTTTTTACAGAACTATTTGCTGTACGAAGTAGTCAGCAACGTTAACATTTAATAATCCACAAGGATTGTCCAGCGGTCTTGACGTTATCTCGCAGCATGCAAGATTCGTATTCAGTGAACGACAAGTTGTTCAACAAGGAAATAAACCTACCTCTGGTGTATCGAAGTGGGAACTGAATATTGGCAACAGGAGATGATTCATAGAGATCCACCAACTTCACCGTGAACAGTGAATCAGCCATCTGCCTCCTTCAAGGCAGCAATCCCGTGAGTTACTCACACATTACCGTCAGCAAACTCGTCCCATTTTCTGTTCAGGGAAAGAGGTAACGAGGTCAAGATGATGATAACTAATTTCGGTAAGTACGTCTTACGACAACTTGGAATATGTTTTTTGAAAAAGCTCGTGTCAAACAGGTAAACCGCGGTTATATAACGGTGCAAGTTTTGTACAACGCGCTCGCTATCTGTTCGCACATTGAAACACAAAATGACTAGAAAATATTTAATACAGACGTTGCAGTTTTGATGGTTGAGTCGCATCTTAGTAACCAGCAGAATTAAAGATGATCCTTGTTAACTGGTAGGAGAGGTTCAACGCAACACGTCTTCAAATACGAACATTGTGTAAGACTGTATCAGTTGGGGGCCGACGCCTCCAAATGCAATTAAATTACTTTTCGGCATTTAGTTGTGTTGTTCGATATCTTTCTTTCTAAACCTTTCGTGATTAATTTGGTTGAAGAAACGAGCATCGAACGTCTTCGAAACGCACTTTTATGACCTTCTAAATCAATTTTCGATTCTGTACAGTACTTCCAAACTGTCATCTCTTGAGCAATCTAATTGGAAGGGACGTCTCACAAGTACTACACAGATCCCCCTCATCCAATTTATTTTCTTTTCCAATTTGTCTAAGCCGAGAGTCGTAATAATATCCCCTTGACGGAGAAGTGGGTAGCTTACATATTGATTTCCTCCGACGATGCAGAAAGCGTCTAAAGAAAATAAACAACGTGGAAGCATCAAGTGGGATCAGAAGTTCGTTGGATTCAATTACGTAAATTCACTTTTAGATCAATGGATTGACATTTGCATTTCGACTGCGATAATTTCAACTGAAATGGCTCATTAAGGAATTGTTATATGTTTTTTAATTACCGGAAGGAAGAACCTCTGTTTTTTTATCTGCCGAATGAAAGTTGACTAAGTAGCTGGTTCGTGGAAAGTGTTCATTTTCATAATTCTACGGGAGCGTTAGAGATATATTTCGTACCACGGACTACGGAATAAATCTTCTTCCAGCTAAGCACTTTACATGATGACGGACCCACCGGGGGGCTGCCGAACATCAATCCTAAGCATTATCTGGGCCTTCTTCCGTAGGATAATCATCCTCTTTCGTCCTTTCAACGTCCGAAACCTCGAAACGTTGTAACATATTTGCGTTTGAGTACATTTAGAGACAAACGGACAAGCCGACATTTTGTGGTGAAGGGATATAAAATTAAGTATCGGCCCAGGAGGATTTAATAAGACACCGGTTGGTAAATTAGTACTTTTCTCGTTCAGAGTTGTGAACCATTAGATGTTGGTCCGAATTAAATGCGCATTCTTATTTTAAATAATCACCTTTTTGTAAATTCTCTACGAGTTACCAAATTTGAAATTACATATGATAATTATATTCCAAAAAGTCAACGCACAGTGAGCAGATTGGAGAAAGAATCAATCTCGTCGATTCAATAGGGTGCTTTTGAATTGAGTCGTTTGTTCTTCGTGGTACCTTTAGGTAAAGAGAAGAACCCTGCAAATTATTACACAATGGTTTATTATTCTCATGAACAGCTTGACGTAGTATTACTGCTCCGAGACCCATCCCATTCAATTCAGCATCGAATACCAGTAAACCATACGAAACATGACCTGGCTATAATGGAAATGCGAAAACTAAATATCCCCCGGCTTCCAGTGAACCCGTTGCAAGGCGAGCAGGCGGGTGGTTTTAATGAGACGGGAGGGAGTACTAACGACGAAACGTTGACTTCCGCTGTAGTTCCCGCGTTACACTGCGTTTCGTTAATTTTTTTAACCATTTTTTGCCCATAACAACCATGGGCTTCGTCCGATCGGATTGCCGAGATGGCGGGCACAACTAGATACCAAATGGGATTTTTCTGCGAAAGAACGAATCTTGTAGACCACGTTAAAGGCACAAAACGGCCCGGACGGCGGACGGACATTGCAAAAGTGGAATCTCCATGTCTTGAAACGTAAAGTATCAAATTTTGAGGGGGGGTTGTAAAAAATTTTTCGTGACTGAAAACGTGGGGTTATTATTCAGAATGAATAATAAACCAAAACAGTACAAGTTTCGTAATTTCTTGGTCAATGTGTTGCACTTATTAGAAAAAGAATTCTGCATGGTTTCACATACGTTTTAGGAATGTAAAATGTCTAGGGAGCTCATCGTAAGAGACAATGGAGCTAAGAAACCTCATGAGTTCAAAAGGCACTTCAATGTGCCAAGTCACCTGATTCCTGGCTGGATCCGTGCTTCCAACACTGGTTAGTCAAGAATCCACCTTCGGGTCGTTACTACTGCCACCTCATCCATTCCACTGGCTCTCTCTGTTCTGGGGTCGACAAACAGACTGTGAACTACTACGGCCAACTGTATCCGGGACTACCTATCCAACCACTGTCTATAAGCCCTTTCGTAGAGTGTCCCATCTGTGGCAGACGAACGTGGGCACTGAGTCGTTCACGATGCATCTCCACAGTACCTGCAAAAGAGTTTTTCATTCTTCACCGTTCTGTGGGGATTGGCCCGGAAGCAGCCATGCCCTTTTAACCGTACGAGCGTTCCGCGGTTTTTATCACCGTAGCAGTTTATCCCTTCTGTTCTAAAGCTGCGCATATAAACTGGTCAGAACCTAACTTGACGTTCTACATGGAAGCTGATCTAATTTTCTAACCTGTACTGACTGGTCATTGCATTGGTAATTTATAGGACTCTTAAAATGATTTGTTTCGGAACGTTTGTTCTTTGTTGTCAACTCAACAATACAACTTCAGTGGATGGTGAAACTGACTGAACATGACTCACTACAAGTTACGTACCAAATAACATGACTAAACTAAAGAGCAATCCCTCGGTACGTTTGGAAAGTTCGTCGGACAACTAAAAAATAACAATGCTTGAAAAGATGGACGAAATTACCATTATATCTTTTTTTTTCTAGCACCCCATTTTACGCTGAAACCCGGATTTTATCTGTGTTCACACCATCGGCTACACAAATATCAAGATGAAGATCAACCCTGGCTCACGACTCGTGGAATTGAGGAGCCAGGTGGATGAATACACATGGTCGACTCCAGAAATAATAATCCTTGTGTCTGGAGGGCGGAAAATGTCGGGGAATGGAGGTGATTGACAGGCAGCCTTGGGGTTATGGAGCTTGACAGCAATAGATCGAAGCTGGGGAAACCCGGAAGGCTTGAGCAGCTGAAACTGTGGATCTCTGTCAGGGGTTTAGTGTACTAAAACCCTGCACCAGCATGAGCTGAGACAAATAACTGTAATATCGTCGATCAATCTTTTCTGTATATTTGTAAGAGTGAACAAATAAATAAAATCTGTCCATCTTTCGATATGAAAAGTTCCATTATTATACACACAGAAATAGTAATTATACACCCTAGTGTAAAACTTGAAGGAATCTCAGAAAGACGTCGGAGTTAAGCGACACCTTCATTAGCGGTTTTTTGCAGAAAAGACTCTGCCCTCCTTCCGTCTTTATCAAGTCCATAGAAATGTAGACTACGTAACTTCAGATTAATTATCGAGTGACGGGAATCGGCCACCCTTTCCACATTCCTTCGAGGCGACTGAGTAACTCTGACATTTCTTCATTAAAAATTAAACGCCGTCTGAAAACTTGTAGATATAAACTGAAAATTACCTTACCTATCAAAGAACTAACTTCTGGCACGAGGCATCGTGAAGTTACTTGGATTTAATTTTTAATACAGTTCAACTATTGAAAATTGAAGTTAAGACGGAGGGAGATTATTTTATAGAGCAAGAGCTTGATAGATTCCGAGCCGGTTAAAAATTCCATTCTACTCAGCCTTCCTTTGACACGACTACAATCACGTGCCTATTCGCACGTTGGATTTTGTCGTTTTTTCTGTTCATGAAGAAGAAACTGCTTTATATAACTCCAACGGTTTTGTTATGGGCCAGTATGGCGGTTCGGGCAGCAATATTAGTGGACTGCGAAGGAAGGAAAATATAAACTGTGGGCTCACAGAACTGTGGAGAGACGTTCTAAAAAAGTGACCGGGGTTGAGGTGTTATGGTCGCTTGTTGACGAGGTAGCCTCCAAACACAGCCACTTTCTGACCAATGAACAACAAATTAAATAAACCTTAAAGAAAGTAGTATAAGAACGTGGGGGCACAGAAGTAGGTAAACCTTGTGGAAGAACGTGCAGACGTTGGTACAAGCAAAACAAATGAATAACCGCTGATCCTACCAGCCGCAACCGTTTTTTAGTGGTTGGGATTTAACGTAATTTTGGTTTCCACAAGCCAATGAGAAAACCCTGACTCCCGCCCCTGCTAATTCTGGGGCTTGATAGCCCTTGCAATCGCCAACCTACCCATAGAAGTGGGAGGAAGCAAAGGGTACAGGACTGCTATAAATGGACCATCAAGTTAGTGGTTTCAGGTCCTCCGTAGGCAGCCTAACTATGGCTAACGAGAAGGCACCGCCAGTCAATGGATTCCCCGTGCTCAAATATACCCTCTCGGTGCCACGAGAAGTACAGCGCAGTCTCAAAAACGTCCGGGCTGTCCACTCACCTGAGGTTTTTGGGGGCATCGCACAGTGTAGCTCTAGACTGGGTCGGTGGAACAACCCTTCCACCCTTCCTCATATATTCATCTCCTTCCTTCTTTTCCGCTGCCCCCTGGCTCTTAAGTATCTGCTGTTCCTGAGTCATCAGGAGGTAACGCCTTCTAGATGAACAATGCAACGCTGCAGGACCAGCCGGCTCTACATTTTCTTTTCTTGGGAAATACTTTTAATACTGCCTGTGTGAGACTTCAAAGCTCCTCACTTCCATAAAATTTCACCATTCTTATCTTTGCTCTTGTTGCCTCGATAGGACGCCTTTTTATGGATTAAGGGTGTTCGATATCACCATGGAGAGACTGTTCGACCTTCTTCCCTCGGACATTTATGTCAAGGCAGAGGCGATGAAGGCTGCATACAGACTCACCAAGCTCGGTATAGCTAAGGTGCCACATAGGACTAATGAACACCTGGCTATATTCAGGGACTTGGAGACTTTTAAGGAGCTCAGCATGATCACGGACGCGGCTGTGCCCATGTATGAGTTCGTTAGGAAATATAACGTTCTGACATTGGGAGGTCCATGGGACAGCGAGAGTTATCAGTTTCGGCTTCCCAATGGCATCAACATCTTTACAGATGGATCGAAAACTCCGGAGGGAACAAGCTCCGGGGTGTGGATAAGTGGCTCTGGAAGGAGTGGGACGTACATTGCCCTAGGCCCCACTCCAACGGTTTTTCAAGCAGAGATTTATGCTATTATCGCCGGGGCAATCTTAATGCATGAGAAATGCTGTAGCAACAGAGCTATCAACACATTGACTGATAGTCAAGCGTCGTGCAAGGCGCAAATGAACTACTGCACACCAACGTAGAATCTCTCAACGCCCATTTAAATGATTTCAAAGCATGCTACGATAATGAAATCTTCGATGTTGTGGTGGTCACCGAAACGTTCCTCAAGCCAGCCCTGCCGTCGTGTGTGTATGATCTTCATAATTACAAAATGTATAGAAACGATAGAATAGGTAAAGAGGGAGGTGGAGTCGCCATATTCGTGCATGGAGGTCTAAAATGTACAATATTAAGTCAGTCCAAAGGTGTTTACAGCAAGAGTGTTGAGTACATTGTAGCTGAAATCTCAAATAGTTTTAGCAAAATCCTCATTAGTGCGGTCTATCGCCCCCCGAAGGCCTCAGGCCTCAATGAATACTTTGAGGAAATTCAGAAGCTCGCCTCACTCTACAAAGCCTCTATTCTGATAGGGGACTTTAACATCAACATAAGCCCTGACTCCCAGAGCTCATACCGATCCCAGCTATATAGATTAGTGCAAAACCTTGACTTCCACATTCTTCCCCTTAGTTCTACTTTTCATAGAAATTCTGTGCACTCCACTCTCGATCTACTAATTGTTAATAGCCCCGACAAAGTGCACAATTTTGGCCAATTTCCGTCAGCCGGAATATCAGCTCATGACACGATTTACTGCCGCCTCCCGTTATTGTATCGCAACAAAATTCATAGGTTCATAAAAACAAGGAACTTCAAAAACTACGACAAAGAACTGATAGTAAATGATTTTAGTGACATCTCCTTCTCAGAGGTGTATAACTCCGATAATCTTGCCCAAAAGGTATCAGTAGTGTCTGTTCTCCTCGAGGGTTTAATGGACAAGCATTTTCCCTTGCGTGAGATCCGTGTGACGAAACCACCCACTCCATGGATGACACCCACCATCAAAAGACTCCAGGAGGAGAGGAACAGAATCCTACGAAAAAGCAGACGGACTGGTTCGACAGAAGATGAATTAGCGTACAAGAAGCTGAGAAATAAAGTAAAAAATGCTATTCGAAACGCCCGTTTTAAATTTATAAAAGATCAACTATTAAATGTAAAAGATCCGAGCAAATTCTGGAAAATTGTAAAACAGCATGAGATTGGTAAGCGAAAGTGCACGGTTGACGACATCCCTAATATTGATACCAATGGTTTGAATAATTTCTTCTGTAACCTAGGAACACAACATGAAATCGATCACTCCCTAATCTCTTTTTATGAAAACTTAGAGCCCACATGTACGCCGAGATTTCGATTTTTGCCAGTAACTACTGACAGTGTGAAACAGGCCATAAAGGATATTTCCTCAAATGCGACAGGGCCTGACAACGTTTCGCCAATCCTAATGAAGATCATATCAGAGAAAGTCGCTGACATCCTTGTCCACATCTTCAATTATTCAATCGAAAAATCCATTTATCCAGATCAATGGAAAAGCGCATTCGTTCTACCCATAACCAAGAAAAGCCCGGCCCTTGAGTTTGGCGATCTCAGACCAATTTCTGTTATTAGTGTCCTAGCAAAAATTTTCGATAGAATAACCTTTGCACAATTCTCAGCGTTCATAGAGGAAGGCAATATCCTCGATAGCTACCAGTCGGGTTACCGAAGGAATCATAGCACGCAGACCGCTCTAATTAAGGTGACTGATGATGTAAGAAAAGCGATGGATGAAAGGAAACTGACTGTCTTCACAAGCCTTGATCTTAGTCATGCTTTCAATAGCATAGACCACAGGTTGATGATCGCCATCTTGAGATCCATTGGCTGCCATGACTCGGCACTCTTGTGGTTCCGGTCGTACCTGGTGGGACGGCGGCAATGCGTAAAAAGGAGCACTGGTGAGGTTTCTTCGTGGGTGGGGTTGGTAAGGGGTACCCCTCAGGGAACGACTTTTTCTGCAGTATTGTTCGCTCTGTACATAAATCGATTAGCGGATTCTCTATCTGTCTGTGAAAGGGGGATGTATGCCGATGATCTGAACATATACCTATCATGCAAACGGGAGGAACTTTATGAGGCTGTCAGCGCTGTCAATCGGGACCTGGAGAATCTTTCAGGGTGGTTCAGTGGACATGGCCTTGTGCTGAATCCGAACAAGTGTAGTGCCATGATTATGGGGCATGCCAGATTGCTTGGCAATTTCTCCCTCAGTGGAATCCCAAAATTGGCAGTTGAAAATGTACAGATTGCCTATGTAAAGCAAATGAAATGCCTAGGGATTATATTGAACGATGATCTGTCTTGGACTTCTCAAACTGATGCCACTGTGGGGAAGGTTCACTCATTGCTCTACGCTTTCAGGAACTTAGTTTTCTGTAAATCGGTAAGCCTTAGAACGACCTTGTTCAGGACATTGATCCTACCTTACTTCATGTATGGTGCTGCAGTCGCCTGCGATCTGGACTCTGTATGTCGACTCAAAATGCAGAGAGCTTTAAATACCTGTATTAGGTACATTTTAAATCTTAAATACGACGACAGGGTGTACGACAAATATCGACATCTCCAAATCCTGAAAGTTGATGAGCTTATCCAGTACATGGTTCTAATCACGATGTTTAGAATAACCTCATCAAGAAGGCCCAGGTACCTCGCTGACAGATATCAGATGTTTTCCCAAATTCACACCCTTGAAACCCGGAATAAGGATATATGTTACCGGTTGCCGCCGTGCCGCACTACAGCCTATCGCCAGTCATTCCTTATGCAGAGCACTTCATATTACAACGGACTTTCACCTGACCTCAAGAAATTGACCAGTTATCCTGCTTTCAAGAAACATCTGAAGGAATACCTATTATCTTTTTATACTGAATGAAAAATGAAGGACGTAATTACCTATGTGGAATGCAGTAAAGAAGACATTTATTTACTTTTATTTATCTTTTTTTATTTTTATTAGTAGTAGTAGTTTTTTCTTAAACACAAAGCTGGAGAATTTTGTAACACAAAATTGATTGCCATGTAATGTGGCCTTGTGCCAATCTGTGCTCGTAACTTGTTGACTGAAAAGTTCTGGTTAGGTGGAAGAATGGCCATGTATGGCCAAACCTCGCCAGATTCAATAATAAAGACGTTATCAATCTCTCTCTCTCTCTCTCTCTCTCTCTCTCTCTCTCTCTCTCTCTCTCTCTCTCTCTCTCTCTCTCCCTCTCTCTCTCTCTCTCTCTCTCTCTCTCTCTCTCTCTCTCTCTCTCTCTCTCTCTCTCTCTCTCTCAGAGTTGTGTTCAGGCGCTTGTGGCGAACGGACGTGGTGCTCTTCTCTCGTGTTTCCGATCGGTATTTTGTATGTCCATTGCGTGTAATTTGTGCCAAAAAGGGTACGGCATAACGCCTATAAGCTGGTGTGCAGTTCGTGCGCGTCTTCTTTTCATATCAGGTGTGTCAACGTGGAAAAAGTTCATTTTCTTTCGCTTCGTTTAAGGAAAGAAAGCTGGTTTTGTGATCGTTGTGAGCGATTACCTGACGTGGACGAGATGAGTAAGAACGCCCCACCAACGCTCTCAAGGTCGAGCTCCCAGTCGTCCTCCTCCCAATTAGAAAGTGACATAATCACGCAAATGAAAACAATCAAGGAGGAGATACTGGCCTCTATCAACACGGAACTGCGAGCTATTAAAGAAGACCTCAAAGGGCTGAAGCATGATATGAGCAAGTACTCTGATGAGATACGCGATAACAATGTTGAGATTGGCCGTCTTGCGTCGGCGATGGATTGTTTACAGAAAAAAGTAAGCGATTTCGGAGATAACCACCAAGTGATTACTCGTCGGCTGGACGAGATGCAAATGAAGGTTGACGAGATCGAGCAGACTCAAAGAGAAAACTTCGTTGAAATAAGTGGAGTCCCACATCGCGATAATGAAGACCTGCTGACAGTCCTCAGATCAGTTGCTCAAGCGGTTGATTTCACGCTGGAGGAATCGATGCTATCCGACTACTTCCGTACGCGTCCGAACCCTCATAGTAGCTTTCCGGGAGTTATAGTTATGGAGTTTGTAAGAAGAATTGATAAAAGGAGATTCTATAACGCTGCGTGGAAGGTGAAAGAGCTTTCTACTCGCTCTATCGGGCTTATGGAGGGTGAGAGGTCGAGAATTTTCGTTAACAATTCCCTGACTTTTAACAACCGCAAGCTTTTGAATGCTGCTAAAGAATTCAAAAGAAAATACAGCTATCGTTTTTTATGGACGAGGAATGGACATATTCTTCTGAGAAAGATCGAGGGTGCTGTGGCGGTGCGGATCCGCTCCAGTTCGGCCCTCCGGGAGTTGGGGGGGAAAAGAAGAGGAACTCCGTTCAAAGTGAATGCCAGTCTCTTCGTGGTCCCGTTTGCACATGAATATTGGCTAATCGTCGTCACTTCCCTAGGACTACTCAGTAATCTTAAGTTCACTATTGCTTTTACTCCGGTCAAGAAGTGCTGTGTTTGTTCATTTTGTGATTTACTCTCTTTCATTCTTTCTCGCTACAATTTCGCTCCGAATCTTATAGGCTCTTCTCTGGATAATTTTTGTTGTATCGTGTTTTGGGTAAGCGTTAGTCTACATTCCCCTTCTATAACTGTATATGGGCGAGGATAGGTTCTTTCATGGGTTCTCCCAAACTCTCGGTATGCCGAAAGCATCTGAAAATAGCACACACTAACGTAGAGTCCCTTAATGCCCATTTGCACGATTTTAAGTCCTGCTACGACAATGAAATTTTTGATGTAGTGGTGGCCACGGAAACATTCCTAAAACCTGCCTTGCCATCGTCTTTGTATGATTTGTTCAACTATAAAATGTTTCGAAATGACAGAGTAGGTAAGGAGGGAGGGGGAGTAGCATTGTTCGTGCATAAAAGGCTCAAGTGTACAATTTTGAGCCAATCCTGCAGCACCTATAGCAAAAGTATAGAGTACATCGTTGCGGAAATTTCCAATAATTTTAGCAAAATCCTTGTCGGTGCTGTCTATCGCCCACCAAAGGCTGGTGGCCTAAGTGAATTCTGCGATGAAATTCAAAGGTTTGTTCCTCTTTATAGGATACAATCCTAGTCGGGGATTTCAATATCAATGTAAATCCAGATGCCCACAGCGCATATAGGACCCAGCTGGATAGTTTTCTTCGATGCCTTAGCTTACATCTTCTACCCCTCAACCCCACATTTCATAGGAATACGGTGCACTCTAGCCTCGACCTGCTGATTGCTAGCAGCCCGGACAGGGTCCATAATTTCGGCCAATTTCCGTCTGCTGGCATGTCCGCGCATGACACGATTTACTCCTGTCTCCCCCTGCTAAGTAGGGCACAAATATATAAAATCATCAAAGCTAGAAACTTCAAACACTACGATGGTAAACTGATAGAAAACGACTTCGATCACCTGGAATTCTCGGCGGCGTATGGTGCAGCTGAGTTGGACCAGAAGGTGGCTGTGGTGTCAGGGCTCCTTGGGGGGTTGATGAACAAACATTTTCCTTTGCGGGAGGTTCGCGTGACAAAACCGCCGGCTCCTTGGATAACTCCCGCGATTAAACATCTGGGAGGAAAGGAACAAGTCCCTACGAGTCTATAGACGGACTGGCTTGGTTGAAGACGAATTGGCGTATAAGAAGCTTCGGAATAGGGCGAAAAACGCTGTGCGGAACGCACGCTTTAAATTTACCAAGTCCCAGCTTCAAAGTGTGAAGGACCCGGGAAAATTCTGGAGGATCATCAGGGGGCAGGGGCTGGGGACGCGGAAGTGCTCGTTTGATGACAACTCGGACATAGATCCTGATGAGTTGAACCGTCACTTTTGCAACCTTGGAACCCAGCATGGCATTGACTCCTCCCTAATATCATGCTACGAAAGTTTAGCGTCCGATGACCGCCCTGTGTTTCAGTTCTCTCCAGTGACCTCCGATTGTGTGAAGCGTGCTATTAAGGAAATCTCCTCCAACGCTATGGGGCCCGACCATATTTCCTGTGTGTTGATTAAGATTATTGCTGAAAAGGTGGCTGAAATCTTGATGCATATTTTTAATTGTTCAGTTGAGTGTAATGTTTATCCAGAGGAGTGGAAGAAAGCGATTGTGCTACCTATTAATAAGAGGAGCCCTGCGCGTGAGTGTTGTGACCTTCGACCAATCTCTGTTATCAGTGTCCTGGCAAAGATCTTTGACAAGGTAATGTTCAGGCAATTTTCAGCATTTGTTGAAGAGAACAATATTCTAGACACTTACCAGTCAGGGTATCGTAGGAATCACAGCACGCAGACTGCTCTTGTTAAGATGACGGATGATATAAGGAAGGGAATGGACGAGAGTAGGTTGACAGTATTTGCAAGCCTCGATCTTAGCCACGCATTTAATAGTATCGAGCGTAGGCTAACAATCGCCATACTTAAATCTATCGGCTGCCATGACTCAGCGCTTCAGTGGTTCCATTCCTACTTGGCTGGGCGCAGACAGGCGGTGAAGTGGGGCGGTGGGGATTTGTCACAATGGGTGGAGCTGGAGAGAGGAACGCCACAGGGCACAACGTTTTCAGCTTTACTCTTTGCGCTGTACATTAATCGACTGTCGGATTCCATGTCAGCCTGTAGTAGAAGTATGTACGCTGATGACCTTAATGTATATCTCACGTGTGGACGTGATGAGCTCGTAGTTGCCGTCGGTACTGTGAACAGGGACCTGTGCCACTTGGCTGAGTGGTTCAGTAAACACGGGCTGGTGCTGAATCCGAAAAAATGCTGTGCCATGGTTATGGGACATGCGAGGCTGCTTGCCAGTGTATCGCTTAGCGATGTGCCTACTTTGAGGATAAATGATGTGCAGGTTGACTATGTTACGCGGACCACATGCCTTGGGGTTGTCCTAGAGAATGATCTTTCCTGGAATGCGCAAAGCGATAGAACGGCTGGGAAAGTGCATTCGCTGCTCTATGCCTGTAGAAACCTGCTGTTCTCCAAATCTGTTTCCGTCAAAACTACGCTCTTCAAAGCTCTGATCCTGCCTTATTTTATGTACAGCGCAGCAGTCACCTGTGACCTTAATTCTGGATGTAGACTCAAGATGCAGAGAGCTCTGAATAGCTGCATTCGATATATTTTAAATTTGAAGTATGATGACAGGATTCACGATAAGTTTCGGCGATTGCAAATACTGAAAATGAACGATATAATGCAATATTCTATTCTTGGGTTAATGTTCAAAGTAATTTCCTCAACTCAACCTACATATCTGGCACAGCAGTTTAATACGTTTTCCCAAATTCATCAGCTAGGAACTAGATACAAGTTGTTCAACTACCGGCTGCCAGTGTGTCACACCACTGCCTACCACCAGTCTTTCCTAATGCAAAGTATCAATTTATACAATGGACTTCCCTCTGAAATAAAACAGTTAAAGACTTACCCTACTTTCAAAAAGCATGTGAAACAATGGTTTCTTTCCCGATACTAGCATTAACAGCCTTAAATCCATCCTAATAATTAATTCAACAGGAGCAATAGAAGGAAAAGGAGAAAAAAATAAAATAAAAATAAAAATAAATTAAAAAAAAAAAAGGTGTTATTTTTTCTGAAGAGAAGATGTTTTATTTTAGTTTATTGCGAAATGTAAGCTTGCCACCAACGGCGCCTGAATCAAACAAAAAATTTATATGTACACAATATTTCTGGTTAGGTGGAAGAATGGCCAAATATGGCCAAACCTCGCCAGATGTATAAATAAAGACGTTTTCATTCATTCATTCTCTCTCTCTCTCTCTCTCTCTCTCTCTCTCTCTCTCTCTCTCTCTCTCTCTCTCTCTCTCTCTCTCTCTCTCTCTCTCTCTTTCTCTCTCTCTCTCTCTCTCTCTCTCTCTCTCTCTCTCTCTCTCTCTCTCTCTCTCTCTCTCTCTCTCTCTCTCTCTCTCTCTCTCTCTCTCTCTCTCTCTCTCTCTCTCTCTCTCTCTCTCTCTCTTTCTCTCTCTCTCTCTCTCTCTCTCCCTTTCTCTCTCTCTGTCTGTATTTTTCCCAACACAGAGCGATTCAGCACGTGAAAACTCGAGAAAAAACGTACCAGGCATTCCCATCTCCTAGTTCCTCTTCCCCCAGTCATAGTAAACTTGGTGAATAAATACTAGATGTTCTGGGTTATTATAGTGCTCACACAGAGCACATGCGAGTTGAACTTAGAACAGCAAATTTAATTTACATCTTGCGAAAAGCAAAATAAAATAAAGTAAGAAGAAAAAGTGCGCGGGACGGAGCGGAGATATCGAGGAAAATGGGGATGATACGACAGAGATGAGAAAATGGGTCGCTAATTAATTATACGAAAGAATGGGTGCCATCGACAGCAAAGGGAACTGAGTGAACAAAAACTCTTTCGACGAGGGGCAGGATATGAAAGCAGGGCCGCTTCTCAAATATATGTTTAATCATCCTCCGTCCGTGATGGGATGAAACTCGACCTCGCTCCGGCAATACACTACCTTTAACGTTTTGTTTTACTCACACGCCGTTCAATAAAACCATCACGAAATGGGGATCTGTGGCCGATTGATCTGAAAATCCGTTCCGGGAGAAATAAATACTTTAGTAGATATCACAGTTTCACCAGAATCAAAAGAAACACATCGTTCATCTTTCCTCTGCTTGTTCATGTTTAAAAAAATATCTGGTGCGTTGCAACACACAACTTTCCTTAGCTCTACGCCAACTCACTTTGTACATGGCTAATTCTATTTAATCAATTCGTTTATTACTCAGTTCTTTTGAACTTGGCCAAACAACACTTCACAGCAGCAGGAAGCGGTAGCGCCTACAGTTCCGGAATTTATTGTGCTGCTCGTACTCATTCCAGGATTATTATTGAGCAACTGGTAAACAGAAAATTAATGAGGCTGTAAACACGAATTTTTTGAAGAGGATAGTAATCACTTTTGTAGAGTTATTGGGTAATAACTGTTAGAACTGGTAGTAAGCGAAACGGCAGTAGTTGAAATTCAGGAATTTCTGGTGTGACCCCCATGTATCTCATGAGCGTTTTTAAACACTCACCCTTTAGGTATTGAATTGGACTACAATACAAAATTTTCATTAACATTCTACTAACATTCCAGCGGAGTTTATGAGGAAAAAACCGCTCTAAAAACGCTTTTTGTCAAGTATTTTGATAATTTATTGTGCTGCTCTCGTCATTTTACCACAAATGGGAATTTTATAGTATGATTCTCATATTGAGAGCTATCAATATATAAAATTTAATTCAAAATCGTTAGAGCCGTTTTTGAGATAAAAGATATTTGGGGTTTTGATCACTATGATAACTATAGTTAACTTTCGGTGGATTTTGCCCATACCCTTATTTTTGCGTCCCGTGGTAATCTGTGGGCTAGATACCAAGTTTGAGTGGATATGGTACGAAAGTTCTCTCTAAAAGTCGTTCACACACACAGACACAGACCATTTTCCCAAATAGTGTTTTTCGGGCTCAGGGTCTTCTGAAACGTAAAGATCTGAGAACTCCAAATGTTTGTGGAGCCAAGGAAAGTAAAAAAACCTGGCTAGACTCTTCTTCAGTCGTGAATAAGCTGTAATAACGAGATGTATCGTCGGAGGTGGTAACTGTATTATATTAGTAACATGATAATTTGAGTGTAGCTGTTTTTTTCACGGTGATTGTGCATGAAGCTGTATTTCCGCACAATGCCTAAAACTACTTGGATATGTGTAAACTGAGCAAACCATGAAATAAATGTCTCACTCGGTGAACTGAGAGATAATCCCATGAAGGGAAATGAGGTTCCAGCATGGAACATCCGTTCAGCTAACTACCAAAAAGCGTCACAATGGGAGGGAATGAAATCGTGTCACAAAATACTACACTTTGGACATCATCACCCCACTCTCCTTCCTCCTTTCCCCTCCCCCTTCCTCCTTACAACCCTATCACCGTATTTGGCATACTTTCTCTTGAAGCAGAAATAATTAATGAGTCGTCTTACGTCAGTTCGGTTGCGCAATAACCAATTCAATACCCAGACCCTTCATTTACATATTCCAAAGAAGTTTCCACATTCCACGTTTTCGAATTTTAGCCGCAAAGCAGCATGCACCCAGGGGTCCTGAAGCGGAGCCTCATGCGACGCCTGAAGGGAATGAACGTTCAGATAGTTAATGAAACTGTCCACGCAATTTTTCTTCGTGGACGTTTCTGATTAAACGGCTAACACGGTTTTCGCTAAACTCACAAAGAGTCTTAAAATGGTCAAAACGTTTATTGCATATATGAATAATACTCTAACAATCTGTTGAACAAATATAACAACTAAAATGTGTCAAAAATCGTGTTTTTCGACATTTTCGAAACGTCCACATCCATATCCAATATCTGTGACTATCCGTAGAACGGAATTATAAATATATCGGAGAATGAGGTTCATCGGACATTAATCGATTGTTTTTCTTAATTTCTCGCAAACGTTTCCAACGATTTTTACCACACTGGCGGGATACTCACATTGTTCTTCTTGGCCGTTCTCATGGAAATGCCTTGAACGAGGATAAAGCGCTCGTGTACGAAGCGGACCGTCGAATTTAACAGGGGTAACAAAATTTGAGTGATGCAATGCACCTGATATTTTGTTGAAACAGCCTCATCTAGAACATTTGTTGAAGCGGTACTTTTTACTTTCCTTGGCTCTACGAAGTAGAAAGGAAAGTTATGTAATCGGCTGAAAAAAAAAAAAATTTGAGTTCTCTTCAGATCTTTACGTTTAAGAGCCCCCTGAGTCCGAAAAACACTATTTGGGAAAATGGTCTGTGTGTGTGTGTCTGTGAACGATTTTTAGAGAGAACCACCGTACCAAATCCACTCAAACTTGATATCTCACCCGCAGATTACTATGGGACGCCAAAATAAGGTTTTGAACAAAACCCACCGAAAGTTAGCTATAGTTATCATGGTGATCAAAACACCAAATATTTTTTTTCTCAAAAACCGCTCTAACGATTTTGACTAAATTTTCTATATTGATAGCTCTCAATAAGGCAATGATACCATAAAACTCCCATTTGGGGGAAAATGACGAGAGCAGCACAATAAATTATCAAAATTTTCGACCAAAAGCGTTTTTAGCGCAGTTTTTTCCTTATAAACTCCGCTGGAATTTTAGTAGAATGTTAAAAAAATTGATATTGTAGTCCAATCCAATACCTAAAGGGTGAGTGTTTAAAAACGCTCATGACATACATGGGGGTCACTCCAGAAATTTCTGAATTTCAACTACTGCCGTTTCGCTTACTACCAGTTCTCAAAGTTTTTACCCAATAATTCTGCAAAAATAATTACTATCCTTCTTCAAAAAATTTGTATTTACAGCCTCATTAATTATCTGTGTACCAATTTCTCGAAAATGATCCTGGAATGAATATGAGCAGCACAATAAATTCCGGAACTGTAAGCGCTACCGCTTTTTGCTACCGTGAAATATTGTTTGAACAAGTTCAAATGAACTGAGTGATAAATGAATTGATTAAGTAGACAAAGCCATATAGAAAGTGAATTGACGTAGAGCTAAGGAAAGTTGTGTGTTGCAACGCACAAGATATTTTCTATTCTTTTATCCTTCTACACATTAGTTACTTTCGTTTAGTGGAATTGATCACCTGGAGTTAGTTCAAAAGTAGTTAGTTGTTTTACGGAAAGTTGTAGATAAGTCCTAACCTGTCTGTAGTCACTTAGATAAGCGGTTAATCACGGCCAATAAATCAATCAGTCAATCTCTCTCTTAAGCCCTTAACTTTTTGCTAGTGACGGAAAGCGGGAGAACTCAACTGACAAAAAGGATGTAGTTTCCCAATTAGTGCAGTTGATATTAATTAGGATCCGAGCAGGATAACAACTCCAGGTATACCATTTCCTCCAAATCAAACGCTCCGTACGAAACTTCTAGTTAGCGTGAGGTAAATTCGTACCGGGTTTATTCCGAGTGAACCCGCGGCGTCTTCGTAGGTGGCTTGGCATCTCATTTGCTAAGTATGACAATAGAAATCGCTGCGGTGAGAAGCAAAAGCGAATATTAACTGTGACAACAGAAGCTCGCGGAATCAGTTCGAGTTTCGTAATTAGGAAAGTGCAAGAAGCTAGTGTTGCGGGGGGGGGGATTTTTCACTCGGGTCGAACGAGTTACTGACCTATTTCAAGGAAGACTAACCTGAATGTATGTTCACTCAACATCAACATATCGAAAGCGGAAAAAACGTTTGCCGTTTTGTTGGGAAGATCCACCTTAAACCGATTTACTTCGAATGAGGAAGAAAGCGATAGCCACGATGCGCTGTCAAGCCCTATGAAAATAATGTGGTTCATTCACTATCATGTTCCATATCAAAAGAAAAAAATGAATACGTACATCCATATAACGCCACCTACTGTTCTTAGATGTTTTAATGATGCCCCATTCAGAACATTATCAAATATCTGGTGCCTTGCAACACACAACTTTCCTTAGCTCTATGCCAATTCACTTTGTACATGGCCAATTCTATTTAATCAATTCATTTATCACTCAGTTAACTTGAACTTGGTCAAACAACGCTTTACGGCAGCAGGAAGCGGTAGCGCTTACAGTTCCGAAATTTATTGTGCTGCACGTACTCATTGCAGGACCATTATTGAGCAATTAGTAAACAGAAAATAAATGAGGCTGTAAACACGAATCTTTTGAAGAAGGATAGTAGTTACTTTTGCAGAGTTATTGGGTAAAAACTTTTAGAACTGGTAGTAAGCGAAACAGCGGTAGTTGAAATTCAGGAATTTCTGGTTGAGCCCCATGTATCTCATGAGCAGTTTTAAACACTCACCGTTTAGGTATTGGATTGGACTACAATACCGATTTTCTTTAACATTCTACCAACATGCCAGCAGAGTTTATAAGGAAACACCGTGCTAAAAACGCTTTTCGTCGAAAATTTTGGTAATTTATTGTGCTGCTCTCGTCATTTTCCTACGAGTTGGAATTTCATGGTATGATTGCCTCATTGACAGCAATCAATATAAAAAAATGTAATCAAAATCGTTAGAGCCGTTTTTGAGAAAAAAAAATTTGGTGTTTTGATCACTATGATAACTATAGTTAACTTTCGGTGGATTTTGATCATACCCTTATTTTGGCGTCCCATGGTAACCTGCGGGCGAAATATGAAGTTTGAGCTGATTTGGTACGGTGGTTCTCTCTAAAAATCGTTCACAGACACACATACACACACACACAGACTCACAGACCATTTTCCCAAATAGTGTTTTTCGGACTCAGGAGGGTCTGAAACGTAAAGATCTGAAGAAAACTCAAAAAAAATTTCAGCTGATTACATAACTTTCCTTCCTACTTCGTAGAGCCAAGGAAAGTAAAAACGAGTGGTACACGAAGCCAATACACTCAGAATGTGACTAAAGTTTAAATGAGCATTGATCGTGTTATGTGGCGTCTGATTAATTGAGGTTTAAAACTAACCCCTCCGGGGGTATGTTGAGAAAAAATAAAAAATGAACTCGCCATCTTCTTCTTCATAAATAATCAAAACTAAAACTGAAAATGACCCGACTCACTTCCCAATTTTGAAAATGAACGTCGAAAATCATGTTTTGGCTATTCTGAACCACAAAAAAGCAGTTTACACCAACACGAACATACGTGAGTAGCGCCAGACAGGAACCTACATAAATCAGACACTAATTTCCTAATCACACATCATAAAACTACAGGGCACAATTTGTGGACAAGAATATTGGGCAATGAACAACAGAAAACGTCGGAGACAGCGAAATGAAATTTTATTGGCATATAAAATGATAGAAGAAAAAGAAAAACACGTTGAATTGCAGTCAATAAATTGGTGGCTGCCACCAAGAGTCAATTATCTACCTCCATATTAGGTTCAAAATAATTAAAATTACTCCTTACCACAAATACGATTGCCAACGCTAAACAAACAAAATTCAGAATACCTCACCCGCACACATATTGACTAATTAAAAAACCTTCGATAAAGTCTGTGCGGCCGGTAGTAATGAGCCAAGTAAACACTAGTTTCTTATATCGAATTCTTCTGAATTTTCCATGGAATCTCATCTTCGTGGTTATTTTATTTACAAGATTCAAGATATAGGAAGTAAGGGTTGTAACTCCTATTTAATAAAGATTTTAGTTTTTCCGTAGATTGATGTTAGCTTTACTAAGGTTGTCAACACACTCTTAAATAATCGTTTACAAAAACAACAAGAAGTCCTTCGTTGCTAAGCGCGCGTTAACAGCTGTTTATAACGTATGATCGCCGCCACAAAGATTATGTAGTGGGGACTCTGGGTAAACAGCACGATACGAGGACGCATATTCACCATATTGCCCCTAAAGCTGAATCTTGTTTCATATTGATCGATAAAGTCCACTGGATGCATAATATTATGATTTATGTGAAATAACATTAATGCGACCTTCACATAGATTTGACGAAGCACATACTGTTCCTAAGCACATTGGAACAGTTGCTCTGTAGAGTACAATAAGACAAGCTTCTTAAGATACATTTTCAGTGCTGCCTTTCGTAAAATAATCAACCGTTGTAGGTGAGATACATTCGTTCCTCACCAAGGTATCACTCCAAATTGCAGTAGTGACTGAAAAAGGGCAGTGTACATGAGTTTCTGGTAAACCACATAATACAAATTTCAGATTCTCCCATGGTTCGCATCCTTTTAAACAGAATGTGATTATCTTCGAATTTAATGCACCTTCAATAACAGTAACGTTAACAGGCATCCTGCATTTATTCGTTACCCATGTACCTCAACAAGTAACATTGCAGTAACAAAGACATTTCGAACCTGTCTCCTCTTTTTCACCCACATTAAATTTAAGAGTCCAGGTGGGTATTACCAGGTTTCCCAATCGTCGAATTAACCCAACTCCTAACATAATACACCTCTCATGTTCTTTTGGTTTGCCACATTTATGAAAATATACACTCCTCTCCAAACCGTCTCTCCCGTTAATTTGGAACTCTCTTCTCCCGTTCCCGCTTGATGTATAAGATGGTCTGTATGAACTATTCAGCTGCAGTTTTTGTTACATATTAAGTTTCGGAAAAAAATATCTAAAATTCTAACGCCTAGTAGGAATAAGGGATTTTAAACATCTAGACAGTCTTAAATCTTCATTAGACTCAATTATAGATGAAATACGCGTTCAGGATAGAAACTGGGTGGAGAAATTAAAATTGTTCTTGTGGGCAAACAGGGCGGAAATGTAAGGATATCTAACCAATTCTAGTCCAATTTTTATTTTCAACTACAACTTCTCTTCTGGCTCGTGAGATACTGTGGGCGAGCGCTTTCAGTTAATGGGATAGTGTAGCGTCGGTGATGAGGGGGGGTGGGGTGGAGGTCATGCACCTCTGGGGAAACCCGCCATTAGTGAAGGGAGACAAATGTAAGGTATGTCTTAAATAGTCTGTTGATTGTCGGCTCTAAGTCTTTTATGTATACAGTGGTCTGTAAATCCGTCAGCTGGTTGTGTGCGTTTGTGTAGTGTCTTGAGTGGTGCATATATGGTGTCGCATTTAGTGTGGATTTGTTCATTTATGATCTGTCCTGTGAAGTTTTTTTGTTTATAAATTTCCATGTTTTCTAATACGTTCAGTTTTCGTCCGTTGTATTGTTTATGTAGTAAGGTAGTGCAGTCCTGTATTTTGGTAGATTCATGTCCAGTAGTCTTGAGGTGGTTGGCAAAGTTTGAGTCCTCTTTGTTCCTACGAAGAGATTTAATGTGTTCTGAATATTTGGTCCGTATTTTTCGTCTGGTCTCTCCTGTGTACGCGTGGGTCTGTTTTTTCAGTCTTTGCAGTTAGTTTGATTCTAAGTGTGTTGTCCGTACGTAATGCGATTCGTATGCCTTCCTTCCGGAAGATGTTAGTTATTCCGTGTATCTTTGGTCCTGTTTGTGTGAATATGCTGGGTCTTGTCAAAGTCTGTGTATTTTGTGTTTTTGGATTGTCTTTATGGAGTCATATTGTCGTAATAATTTTTTTATTGTTCTTATGGTGCAACTATCATTTTGTGCGATAGTATTGATAGCATCAAGTTCTTTTTTGTACTCGTAATTTCGTCACCGTTAACTTTAGTCATTTACCTGCTGGCAGAACTAACCTAATTACTTTCATACAACTTCTCTACCTAGATGTGCCCCCCCCCCCCCAGTTAACTCTTGTTTCTCATAGAATTAACGAGCTCTTCATTATAACCACTGCTATTGATTTTCCACGAAGCAATTAATTTTTTCCTATTCATTGGTAAAGACAACGCACTATGAAAAACAGCATGTTTTTTGAACTCGTGGGCGCTTTAACGAGTTATGAATAGTAATATCACGACAAGTGTCCTTTTTATAAATAGCAAACTCACGCGGGGTGATGATAGAGGCAGGTTTATAAATTAAGGTTATAAATTAAAACGTTCTTTTGGGTTAGAGTAGTATGGAAAAACAGGGTAGATTTTTAAGGTAAAAACTGGGGATCACAAGAGGGATTATAGGGACAAGGGACGGCAAGGATCAGATTTTGCAAATCACCTGCACAAATTCCGTCATTCCTTCGTTTCTGATTTCACAAACAGGCAATACATTGAATATGTCCACGAATGTACATAAAAATTTGAAATTATCGAAGTAACGGTTCAGATAAATGTTCAAATGAAGAGATTCCACTGAAGGTGTTTGGCACAAGCACGGTACTCAATGGCCCTATGGAAAGTCATTGTGCCCCCAAACACCTTTCTATCTCAACCCTTTTGTTTGTACTTGCTGAAGGCCCAGCTCCTCAGTTATTTCCAAGTGACAACGGATTTCCCTCTTTTCTTGACTTTCCCTACTACCTTTTCCCACTCCTCAATTTTAGATTGCTCTACACAACACACAGCTCCTTCCTAAAGACAGTCATCAATCAGCACTCGAGAAGGACAGTCGTTTTCCCAGTTCTCCCAACGATTCGCCTCTCAGCTCGCGCTGCTAACAACTCAACTCTCTCTCTCTCTCTCTCTCTCTTCTCTTCTTCTCTCTCTTCTCACTCAGTTGCGTTCTGTTCGTTGTAGTGATCACACGTGTTTCTTTCGCTCCCCGCTTTTTACTAGTTAAATAAGGACCATCCCAGTTTCCACTTGGAATTTTTGTTTTCGCGAGTAGACTTAATTGTATCAAAGGTGTTAGCGGGAAAATTCCCACGATTTTCGCGTGATAATTACGGTTTTTCGCCAGTTTCTCACTCAAGAAGTCGCGTTATACGAGTTCAAGTAGACAGTTTGTTGTGAGCCCTGCAGCTTTTTTTAGGCAAAGGTCGGTCTTCTCTAGTTGACTTTTCGGCAAAGTCCATTCGGCGCTCCCGTTCGTCAACACCTCCTCACCAAGTCACCCGACTAAACACTTTAAAATGTCAGAGAAGTGCGTCAAATGTGATAGAGGTTTCGCAAACAACGCATATCGCCTCCTATGTGAGTTATGCGAAGAGACATTTCATTTGGATTGTCAGAATATGAAAAAATCGGACTTCACTTTGTTAAGAGACAAAAATAAGCCCTACCAATGTTTAGGTTGCGTGAAGAGCAGAAGAGGAACTATGAACATTGAGGAAAGAGACGAGACTAGTGTTGATGGCACACCTCCGCATTCCACATCAATTAAGAATCAAGAAGTAAGTCTCAAAAAGATCCTAGAAGTAATCGATGAAATGCGTTCTGAGTTCAAAACAGTTAACTTGAAATTAGAGAAACAGTTGAGTGGTTTCAAGGAGGAGATACGCGATCTTAAAGAACATCTGAATCACTATTCCGATGTGATTGATGAGAATACGTCAAAAATAGATACTCTAGATTCAAAACTAACATCTTTCACAGAAACGCTCGGAGAAATGTCTAACCGATGCTTGAAGTTTGAAACCCGTCTGAATGAGGTAGAAAGCCTCACGAGTGATGCCGAACAATTAGCGCTTGCTAATAGTGTAGAAATAAGCGGTGTACCTTTCCAATCTGGAGAGAACGTACTTGAATTGACGACTCGTGTTATTGAGGCTTTCAACATAAATATCCCAGAACAGCAAATAAATAATTGTTATAGGCGCCGTTCATCCACGAACAAAACTATACCAGGTTCAATTCATCTCTCCTTTGTTAGGAAAATAGACAAAGATCAACTCATGATTGCATCCTCAAGCGCAACAACTTGACTAGCCGGGATTTGGGTTTTTATTGCGGAGGAAGAATCCAGCAAAATTTACATCAATCACAGTCTGAGCTATGGAAAACGGAAGCTGCTCAGTGCGGCTAAAATAAAGAAAAATGAACTTGGGTTCAAATTTGCCTGGTTTTCTAATGGGAACATTTACTTAAAGAAAGACGAAAAATCCCAGCCCCAATTGGTTCGTTCGATCAATGATTTGAAGAACTCATCAAAAAACGGAAACGATGGCGGACGTACTCCCGCCTCCATATAAATATGCAAGTCAAATCGTGGATATCACTTCGATCTTATATAAAGTCTTACAAGAAATTATTTCTTCTTTTTACGTTTATTCTACCTCATTCTACCTCATTCATTCTACCTCATTGTCTTACCATTCGTTTTCCTGAAAAAAGTCTATCTTTCTGCAACAACAAAAATTTAGATGTCTTGCCACGCAAAACCCAGCGAATGAAGTGTACATACTACGTCGTTATCTGCAAGTACTCAACACCATGAACTCAATAAATGACACAATCAATTCTCAAATAGGAACATTACGAAAACATGTGAACCTAGTCCATATCAACGCAGAGTCCGTAGTTGCTCACATTGACGAAATAAGAGACATTTTCGCTGGAAATACTTTTGATGTCATCGCTATCTGTGAAACCTTCTTAAAGCCAAATGTCTCCTCTGAATCCGTCAAAATCCCAGGTTACGAGTGGGTCAGAAACGACCGAATAGGCCATGGTAGAGGAGGAGTAGCTTTACTGGTTCACTCCAAGCTGAAATTTAAAGTCCTATGCAAGTCACCATCAGATTACAGTAAAAACCCAGAATTCATATTTATTGAACTAGAACACACAACAGCTAAATTGGCAATTGGAGTGATCTATCGCCCACCAAAAGTGGGGAAGATTCAAGAAGTCTTCGACGAAGTGGCAAAGTTGCAAGCTTCGTACAATCACATTGTTGTACTGGGGATTTAAATTCCGACCTGCTAACTGAAAATGCTTACAGCCGCCAACTACGAAAATTTTAGAATCCCTGAATTTACACTATCTTCCTTTTGGCCCCACTCATCAATCAACTAACTCAAGCTCCCTTCTTGATCTCATAATTGTCAATGACCTCAGCTTAGTCAGCAATTATGCCCAGATTCCTGCCTGCGCTTTGTCAAGACATGATCTGATTTACTGCTCGTTGAACCTCAAGTCGAATAAGTCAGAACGCATAAAACAAATCATCATCAGAGATCAAAAAAATTTGAATAGCGAAGCCTTCAAACATGACGCCACTAAAGCAAACTGGGATGCAGTTTATTCTGAACCAGATCTAAACAAGAAAGTCGAACTGTTTAATAAGATCATCCTGGACTTATACGACAAGCACTGTCCGCAGATTAAACTAAACCCAAATATCAACCAGCTCCGTGGATCACCGTGGAATTAAGAGAACAAATGAAAAAGAGACAAAGAATATAAAAATACCTTAAAACTAAAAATAGAGAAACACACAACATGTACAAAAAACTTAGAAAATAAATGCGAAACAACACATCAGGAATGCAAAAATAAATATTACCACGAACTGTTCAAGCAGAATAAAGACACAAGAGAATACTGGAAGATTATTAGAGGGCTTGGCTTATGTAATACAAAAAATCTGAAGCACACTCGGATATTTCATTCGAATTGCTGGCTCAACTTACTTTAGTCGTTTCTCAAGTAACCCAGCTGACCAAAGCGTTATTGACCGATACCTCAACACCAAAACAACCCAAGAACCTCTCAGCACGTTGGAAGTTTCTGAGGACGTCGTAAAAGAATGTTTGTTCAGTATCAAATCAAAATCACTAGGAACGGACAACATATCTATTCAGGTACTACATTCGCTAGCCAGTGCCATCATTCCAGTGCTCACTCACATCTTTACGCAATCGTTGACCCTCGGAGTATATCCAACCATCTGGAAAAAAGCGATTATCAAACCGCTACCTAAAGTTAAACAGCCAGATACTGCAGCAGACTTTCGAGCAATCTCCCTCTTGTGTGCAATTGGAAAAGTTCTGGATAAGATCGTATACAGGCAAATACGTGACTATGTCGAGAAACACAACCTCCTTGATCCAAAACAATCCGCCTACCGTTCAGGTTTTAGCACAGAAACTGCGTTGATTAGCGTTCTGGACTTCGTGAGAGAAGCGATGGATCGTAGAAAACTCACAATAATGGTTATGGTCGACTTCTCCTCTGCATTTGATCTCATCCAGAGAGACGTTTTGTGTGCAGTACTGTCTTCGGTTGGAATCACAGGAAGTGCGCTAATGTGGTTCGAGTCCTATTTAAGAGAACGACAATTGGCTGTCAAGGAGATGATGACTGCTTGTCATCTTGGAAAGACGTAAGTAGGCACACCACAAGGATCGGTTTTGTCCACTATGCTATATCCTATATGTAACAACTTTACCGCAAACTTTCTCAGAGGGGACAGAATACACTGCATATGCGGACGACCTCCAGTTCTACCGGACGTCCGATGTAGACGAACTTGATGGAGCAGTTAAAACACTCAGGAGTGATCTCTCACGAGTTTCTGATTGATTGCGTATCGCATGGTATGCAAATTAACCTGCGAAAAACCAAGGCAATGGTATTGGGATATCCAAAATGCTCAATAAAGCAAAGACTTTAGGAATCCCAAACATCACCCACAACGATACCCCTCTTGAATATGTCGAGTCTGCAAATATCTTGGGAATCTTAATTGAAGAAACATTATCATGGGATCTTCAAACCACGTCTATCTGCAATAAGGCCTTCCGCAGCATCTACCAACTTCGACGAATTGCCATGGATTTTCCCACATACGTGCGCAAACAATTAGTGCAAACTCTAATAATGCCACACTTTGATTACGCTACCTCCGCGCTATGTGATCTCAAGAGCTGCGAAATCAGCCGTCTGCAGAAATCACAAAATGCGGCACTCCGACTCGCTTTGAGACTGCGTCCCGATGAACATGTAACCCCACACTACCGACGCCTTGGATGGTTAAAAATTAAGGAAAGAAAATTGCTTCAGATAGCTGCAACGGTATTTAAGATCTTAAAAACTAAAAACCACTGTACCTGTATAACAAATTTCAGTTTTTCAACCAAAGAGACACTCGATCAAGAAACAAACTTTTAAAAATTCCCGCACCGTTCCTCGACATATTCAAGATCCTTTGTGGTACAGGCATCCAAATTATATAACGATCACATCGATACGTTTGACTTGAGTAAAAAGGTAGACTGTTTCAAAGAAAAATGTAAAGAAATGTTAATTAAGGAATATTGAAGAATTTATATGTATTTTGAAGTTATATGTAGAAGGAAATTATTATAATTTAATTCGTTAACGAACGCAACTGATCAATATTTGTGAAATTGTTCAGGGATGGAGGAAGAGAGGGCCTAGTGACCCTAACCACCCCTAATTGTTAAATAAAAGATTTCAATCAACCAATCAATCTCTCTCTCTCTCTCTCTCTCGCTCTCTCTCTCTCTCTCTCTCTCTCTCTCTCTCTCTCTCTCTCTCTCTCTCTCTCTCTCTCTCTCTCTCTCTCTTTATTTTCTGTACAATGTGTCAGTTATGTGTGATCTCAACACAACCTGTCGTGTCAAGATGCAGAGAGCCTTAAATAGTTCCATCAGATATATTTTAAATCTGAAATATGATGATAAAATTCGTGATAAATTTAAAAAACAACAAATTCTCAAAATTAATGAATTAATACAATACTCTATGTTAGCAATCATGTTCAAAATTACTGCAACTAAACAACTACCATATCTCGCGCGACAATATTTGCTATTTTCACAAATTCATAATTTAGAAACCAGAAACAAGTTCCTAAATTACCGTTTACCACAATGCCGTACCACTGCCTATAGATCATCATTCATCTCCCAAAGCATATCATATTACAATGGACTCCCATCAGAACTGAAACAACTAAAAAGTCATACAACTTTCAAGAAACGTATGAGAGAATCTTTGCTATCCCTTTACTAAATTCCACTAAACTCTCTGAAATCATGACACGACAGGCTATTTAAATAAAATTTAAATCAAATTATGTGAATTATTAGATCGAGGGTGCTGGAAGAAGACGGCTCTCCAGGCTGAATCACTTGAGGAAGTAGACGAGTAAACAGCGTGCGGAGGAGCTTTTCAGGACTGAAGAGGACCAGGACGCTCTCGCCGCAGTGATTGCCAACATCCGGTTAGCCGGATAAGGCACATAAAGAAGAAGAAGAATTATATCTGAATTTTGTTCAAGAAGAAAATAGTACTAAAAAAATAATAATAACCAGATGTATCAATAAAGCCGTCATTCATTCATTCATTCTCTCTCTCTCTCTCTCTCTCTCTCTCTCTCTCTCTCTCTCTCTGTCCCTGTCCTTCCACTTACTGTCTCACACCCATTTCAAATGTATTAAGATTCCCTCGTTCACCTATATATACTCACACTCAAATTGATAGTGCTATTCTGTCAAGTGTAATAAAGTCCTCACTCGCGCTCACCACGTCCATTTATTTCTCAGTTTTAAGCTCCCCCATTCGTGTACCCAACAGATGGATTTCGTAATAACTTGGTTAACCTTATTGTAACACCCCTCACTACCAACCTATTCTACCCTCCTGTTCCTGTCAATGACCTCCTGTCACTGGGATAACCAGATCGATCTTCCACTTTTTGGTATATAAGATGTTTTCTCAGTGTACCCAACTCAATAGCGTTCTTGTTCCTGATGATGACTTAACAGTCGAAATCGATCCAAAATTGCAACTCAAATTTAGTGGAAATCGTTCTTTCTCCGTTCCATTACTCACATAGACGTCACTTCACCCTCAACTGCTGGTTTGTCACAGTCAAATCCACATAACAAACCAACATAGAGGTTCGATATACATTAAAGTGCCGTCGGGAAAAACATCAAAGTTAAAACCTGGTTTATCCTAATACAAAATCTACAATTCCCACTCGAAACAGTAGCTGCATCGTGTACCCCATATCATGTGGCAATCTTCTTGAAAAATGTTACTTCCGAACCATTTCTTTCTCTTTGGTTTGTTCCTTAACCAACGCTAAGGTGAAACCTCCCTCCCATTCCGATAAGTTTTCATTCTACCATTTTCCAGATATGTGAAGCAGAGTTTCCAATTTCCCTTTCACATTCCGTAGTTTCGTTCTCGAAAGAATTTCTTTTGATCAAATCTGAGAGATTGAGAGGAGGCCTCTTGATAAAACCCACATACGTTGAGTCAAGGGCTGACAATGTCACAAATTTGTTCCCATCATTTCTCCCGTTCATCCAATTCTTCACTGTCGCGCCTCTTCTCCGTCCACAAAACGAATTTATCCCGATGAGAATGGCGCGTAGTTACCGGCATTTATGGTAGTAACTTCCCCGGCCGTGTAAGGGCTGAAGCTGATTACGATCTTTGTCGGTTTCCCTCGAGCCGATGGAGCGTATGATTTTAATGGTGCTGTTACGGTTCGTCCATGCGATAAATATTCTGTTATGTGTAGCCATGAAAATGCCCCATTTGTTAGCTCATCGAATATTCACTGAAATCCCGTTTTACCGCAGTTGCAAAACAACAAAAAGGATTAACTACAAAACGAGGATTCGACCAGCGACTCGTTTTAAACGGGAAACTTCTCATTTATGCACAAGGAAATGTGAGCGGTTTTGATTTGGGAACCGCAGAAAAAGGCTCGCGCGCTCAAAAAGGAAAACACCGTCTGCTTACAGGCGCATAACATATCCACAATTTTTGTTTGATAAACGGCTGAAGGGTCTGATTGGGGTGTGAATATATTTCTTTTAAATGTGGCTGAAATCGATAGACGTGGGGCTCGTAATCTCCAAAAAGCTCCAGATTTCCCACTAAAGGTTGGAGCACTTTCCTCGTGACGATGTGGGCCGGAGGGTCGGCCGATCTATAAATCTCTGCCTTATCTACATTTGTTGAACAGCTCCTACCCCAAGCTTCCCTTCTCCTCACTCAACCAATTGCGTGTATAGTTCGGTTATCTCCACTAAGCAATTTTCATTGAACTCGTTTGAATTAAAGTAGGCTAACCAACTGGCCGCAGCTGAAAGGTCTTTCAAACTTGGAAATGAAGTTTTGCTATCAGCTCTATACCCTTCCCCGGTCGAAAGAAACTTCACTGCTGGAAGGATGCGGAATAATCTGTGGTTCGTGATACTTTTCCTCTTTTCTTCTTCAACTATATCATTAAAAGAAGGCAATGCTGTGGAACTTGCCCTAATTTGAGTGTTCGAAATGGAAATTTTAATTAGGGCCGTCACAAAATGTTAATTTTCTTACCCTTGGGTTGTCTGTGGGAAATATAAATAAAGAGCTCTAAATTTTGACTGGCGTTGCATAAAAGTACGAAGCGTTCTCATCATCATGGGGTTGATCGTGCAGACACTAAACTGAGCAGTCATTAACTTGTAATATTTTCCAACTGTTGTGCGCTGAGGATCCAATATTAGCGACTACACACGGAATTAGTTTCCCTTGAAAATATGTTCACCGAACACTGATGAAACCAAGTTATTCTTTCATTTAGGAAAACATGCAAGTGAACGAAATCATTGTATAGAACTATTCAACGTGGTTTTTCATAATAAAATGACTCCGTGATACGAAAATACGAATCTAATCAACTATCAACCAGCCAAACAATAAACACCTTCAAATTATTGGGACGCCAAACGGGGAAAAGAGACTCTGTTAACCGGATACCAAGTACGAAAAACTCCTGTTGCGTGTCACGTTCGGTCCAAGATTTACGGAATAACGATTCATGCATGAGGCGTCAGCTGGCTGGAATTGCTACCTTGGCCTATGCAACTGGAAACAAACAGTACCATCCTTCACCCCCGCCACACTTCCTCATTTGTTTAAAATTGAAAAGTTTACTTCAATTTACGTCAACACACCCTCGAAGGAATCAGCTACAGTGTTTGCGCCGTTCTGGCAATAGAAGACTAGGTGGGCACAGGGCTGCAATGCGTGAAGACATACCCTCCAATGTTGTTTCCAGTCAGGTAAATAGAGAGAGTCTGCATGTCTATTGGAAGCCGTTAATGTCGCGTGCGGTGTAACCTGGCGAGGCGGAAACCTTTACGACTCTTTCTCTCTGGGTCTTGTTTGGCGCATCGCATTATAGTTTCGGCCCTGTCCGGTTTTTAGTTGGTTTTGGTTCATTAGTTTTTGTACATTTCGTCTAAGCTGTTTTTCTTCCTTCTCTCCTATTCTCTTTCTCCCCTATTCTCTTTCTCCTTTCCTACTTCTCCTTCCCCCTTCGACAGCACGACAGACGAGGTTTCGCGGCTTCCAGATTTCGACTGGGTAAGTCCCATTTTTATACAGTCCGAGGTTTCCAACTATGGTTATAATTTACTGTCATTGTAAGATAATATCACGAGTCACATGAACTTGTTATTAAAAATATGAACAGAATAATTGAGACGTTGACATTGATGGGAGTGTGAACGGAATTGTGGGACACGAGCGTTTCATCGTTAAATTATCTGGTGTGACGCATCAACACAACATTCCTTAACTCTGCGTAAATTCACTTGTGTTGATGGCTTTTTCTACTTACTCAATTTATTTATCACTCAGTTCATTTGAACTTGATCAAACAACACTTCACGGCAGCCGAAAGCGGTAGCGCTTCCAGTTCAGAAATTTATTTTACTGCTCGCACTCATTCCTGGACCATTATTGAGCAATTGGCACACATAAAATTAATGAGGCTGTAAACACGATTTTTTAAAAGAAGATAGTACTAACTTTGACAGAGTTATTGGGTAAAAACTTTTAGAAATGGTAGTAGCGAAACGGCGGTAGTTGAAATTCCGGAATTTCAATTCAATTGGACTACTAACCAATTTTTTTTCTAAACATTCCAGTAACATATCAGCGGAGCTTATAAGAAAATATCTGGTGCGTTGCAACACACAACTTTCTTTAGCTCTACAACAATTCACTTTGTACATGGCTAATTCTATTTAATCAATTCATTTATCACTCAGTCCCTTTGAACTTGGTCAAACAACGCTTTACGGCAGCATGAAGCGGCAGCGATTACAGTTAAAGAATTTATTGTGCTGCTCATACTCATTCCAGGACCATCATTGAGCAAATGGTACCCAGAAAGTTAATGAGGCTGTAAACACGGATTTTGTAAAGGAGGATACTAATCACTTTTGCAGAGTTATTGGGTAATAATTGTTAGAACTGGTATTAAGCAAAACGGCGGTAGTTGAAATTCAGGAATTTCTGGATTGAGCCCCATGTATCTCATGAGCGTTTTTAAATACTCACCCTATAGGTATTGGATTGGACTACAGTAACAATTTTCTTTAACATTCTACTAACATTCCAGCGGAGTTTAAAAGGAAAAAACCACGGCAAAAACGCTTTTCGTCGAACATTTTGATAATTTATTGTGCTGCTCTCGTCATTTTCCCACAAATGGGAATTTTATGGTATAATCATCTTATTAAGAGCTATCTATATAAAAAATTTAATCAAAATCGTTAGAGCGGTTTTTGAGGAAAAAATGTTGTTTTGATCACTATGATAACTATAGGTAACTTTCGGTGGATTTTGTTCATACCCTTATTTTGGCGTCTTATGGTAACCTGCGAGCGAGATATCAAGTTTGAGTTGATTTGGTTCGGTGGTTTTCTCTAAAAATCGTTCACAGACACACACACACACAGACCATTTTCGCAAATAGTGTTTTTCGGACTCAGTCTGAAACGTAAAGATCTGAAGAAAACTCAAATTTTTTTTTTCAGCCGATTACATAACTTTCCTTTCTACTTTGTAGAGCCAAGGAAAGTATAAAGTCGCACTAAAATCGACTTTCGTCGAACATTTTGATAATTTATCGTGCTGCTCTCGTCATTTTCCCACAGATGGGAATTTTATGGTATAGTTTCCATATTGAGAGCTATTAATATAAGAAATTTAACCCAAATCGTTGGACCCGTTTTTGAAAAAAGTCCAACTTTCGGTGGATTTTGCTTATACCCTCATTCTGGCGTTCCGTGGTAACTTGCGCGCGAGATATCAAGTTGCTGATTTGGTACGGTCATTTTCTCTAAAAATAGTACACCAACACCCACACACACACACACACACACACACATACTTTTTTTTCGATGCTCACGGTAAATGGGAGGGTGGCACCCAAAAAAGAAAAATTAAATAAATAATAATACTACCCTACGGCGGTTTTAAGGATAGAAGGATTGAGGCGTGGAAGGAAAGAAGGTTAAGAGGATGTTCCACGATAGGACGACCCCCAGTTAAGGTTCGACCCGAGCAACACGCGCGCGCACACACACGCACACACAGACATTTTCCCAAATTTGTTTTCCGGACTCATTAGGGTCTGAAACATTAAGGTCTGTAGAAAACTCAAGATTTTTTTTTTCAGCCGATCACATAACTTTCCTTCCAACTCTATATTGCCAGGGAATGTAAAACGTGTTCGTAGTCCTTGCATCCAATATGTGTGTTGACGATACGGGGGTGGCCTTATGTCAGCCTCACTGGAGCTCGATTAGATCCAGAAAAACATTCCTCCTCAGTCAGAGCTTCGTGCTGGACCTACTGTGATGCAGTGCACTGTGATAACTACAGCACCACCAGAAGAACTCAGGGACTTAACTTCTCAGTGGTTAAGTTTCGGGGAATTCAAAAAAGGATACGGGCACGATCTGTATCAGCTTGAGAATGTACTCATGGTTCATCGTTGGCGGTCTAATGTACTCGTAATTCTGACTTTGGGAGCAATGTACGTCAGTGTATTGGACCCATTTGAACACGAACTACATTAATAGTGCAGTAGATATTTGTAAAATAAAGACAGTGGCTCTTACGAATAACCTTAGTAACTGCTGAGAAGACGAAAGGCATTGCGTAGATTACTTCAAAAGCGTTGGCCTAATTACTAAGTTGGAGGCTTAAAATCTTGAGCTTGTGTGTCACGATTGTCCAAGCTTTTAGTGACGGTGGTGAGAGGGGGGGGGTGTCACCGTAACCGGCATTTTCTGTGATGCATAGCAACTACGCCATCTAACTTTCCGACCGTCATTGTAATTGCGACGGTGGCTGGTTCTGAGCCTGTTGCTTACCGCATTCGAATACGCGTCGTTGCCCTAACGCATTGAGAAATAAAGCACTTGCTGAAAACGAGGAGCACCTGGGTTCGTTTCGAGACGCAAATAAGAACGATACTCACTAAATTGTGGGAAATAACTATTACCATTTTATTTAAAACTGTATATTTACGAACTACCGATGATTACGCATCCGAGTTCGTCTCCATAATCGGGTTTTCATTTTATTTGATACGTGCTTCTGTATTTTCCGGTCAATAACCCTTCATTACTTTCATTCGCAATTATAGATACGAGATCATCAAATTCAGTTCGGAATTTATAGTCGAAAATGTTGCGATTTTATTAACCAATGTTTTCGGCACATCATCATTTATTATGGTGGTAGTGTTTTTTGCGTGTACCAATTTTATCTAATTGGCAAAATAAATATGACGGAGTGAAACTCATCGTTTAGTACACAATGAGGACGTCAAATCTGTCGTTTTCTCGTTGCATCGTTCCGGCATGAGTAATTCCTTCCGACTGATAGTTTTATTGATTATTTAGTGATTTTTTTAGTTCAATTAATTATTATAAAATAATATTGTATATGATACAAATTTTCAGCTTAAACAAAACGATCTTCATTTATTGGAACCTTGGCCGTCACACTGTTTCAAATTTAACACACTTTGTTACGCTGAGAGGAACTGTTCATTTCAATGTTTCAAATATGAAACATTTGGAATACTCACCGGGTTTTGGTACAACACGGAATACAATAATTAGCCCTACATTCCGTAATTACTCGTTGCACATCTTGTCCCATATTTTTCTTCGTCCCCTAAACTACAAGATTCAATAGTAGTTTTTTAAAATTCAGAAATTGTTTTCCAATCGCCAAAAAGGGCGGGTGGTGTTCGCAAAAAACGAATAATGTTTCCTAATGTTAACGTACCTGTTAGGTGAGTCCTTCTCCTCTGGCTGGTGAGATACTGTGGGCGAGCGCTTTCGATGTGAAGACATCATCGTCTGGCGGTTAAGTCAGTAACTGACTGACTCTAGTACTGACAATTGCTTTAAAATGTTTCCTGTTGCGTTGGACTATATATCCTCAACTAATCTGCTTACTCTAAAATAAGTTAGGTTTCGATTAGTTAGAAAGGAACGTTGTAAGTTTAATGAAAATTGTGTACGAAGTTTGTCAGAAAAAGCCGGAATATCATTGTCCAGGCATGAAACAGGAAGGATGAACTTGTCAATGACTCAACATCCGCGTTACTCTGAGCAGGCTTGAAATCAAGGTATGCGGTTGTCGTTAAACGTGTTTGTTACAGACTTCAAAGCAAGTTCATAGCAAACATCACCTTCAAGAGAACAAAGTGCAGTGACGCTGTAAGCGACACACTGCTGACTCCCGATACTGAAACTCTAAGCTTGGCACAATGGTATCATCGTTGTGAACCAGGGACCAATAGATATCCCGGATTTCACGCCACTCAGGCATGTCTCCATAAACATCAGGAACTCTTATGGATGGTGAAGGTGAGAAAATGGGCAGATGTGTTATGAAAACTAAGGCATGAAGCACGAGCAGAGGATAACTTTTCGAATAGTGTGTTCGACGCTTAGTAATTACCATCTTCGAGCAGTTAATTTCATTGTTACCGTCTTTTGAACTAAAAAAGGTCATTGCCGCACCAACCATCAAAGGGGGTAACTGGACTGCGTTTTGCTCGAAGAAAAAAATGAGGGTTGCGAACCTTGGGAGATGGCAAGACGAGTGGGACAGAGCCCAGAAGGGTGCAGTGAACCAAACAACTGATTCCGGCAATCGGTTCATCATAACTCAAGAGGTGCCAAGGTCATATCAAGCATCCCACAGTGAGGTGGGGTTTACCTCAGCTAGTTCATCGTGGGACCATTTGGGGCGTACCTCCACCGAATTGAAACTATTGTATCGGCCACACTGTAGGGCAGTCATGTCAAAGATACGGCCCGCGGGCCGCATCAGGCCCCCGGGCCGTATTAATACGGCCCGCGATCGTAATGTGCCGCAGAAAGAAGAAGCTTTCAGACTTCACTGGATTCCTCTACGGAAGTTTTAAAATGCGCACACTACAACATTTTAAGTAATTTCAAGGGCAGCGCGTGCCCTGACAAGCGAGAGAGATAGACAGTAACGCGCGTCTCTTAGCAACAATGGAATCTTCCACGCGCTTCGAGTCTAGGCTAGAACCTTCCTTATCGATACAAAAGGAGTGCATCGGCGCGACGTGAGTCAGTTGAGTCGAATAAACGAAGCGCTACAATCGGAGAACGATTTTAGTTGTACTGCGAAGTAGTGATTGTGAAGGTATTGTGCATTTGTTTGTGTCGTGCGCGTGCGATATCATAACTTACTGTTGTGTCGAGTTCCTTAATTTACGATTTTGGCATAATGTCACAAAAACGTAAAGTTGATAGTGAGTGCAGAGCTTTTCAGTCTAAATGGGAAATTGCATATTTTTTCATAGAATGGAAAGGTAAACCACTTTGTTTGATTTGCAATCAAACTGTTGCAGTTTGTAAAGAGTTTAACTTGAAGAGACACTATGATACGAATCATAAATCAAAATTCGATTGTTTCACTGAAAAAATAAGAATTGACAAATTGTCATCTTTAAAATCTAAACTTCAAGGTCAACAATGGATGTTTACTAAAGCTAATACAGAAAGCGAAGATGCCCTGAAATCAAGTTATATTATTGCATTAGAAATCGCGAAGAGATCAAAACCTTTCACCGATGGTGATTTTATTAAAGACTGTATGTTGAAAGTTGCCGATGTTTCATTTCCATTTCAAAAGGCAATAATTCAAAATATTTCGCTGTCAAGAAACACTGTTGCTTCAAGAATAAACGATTTATCTCAAAATTTGGTTCTTCAACTGAAGGACAAAATTAAGGAATTTACAAACTTTTCACTGGCTGTTGACGAGAGCATTGACGCTGTTGATACAGCTCAACTTGCTGTTTTTATACGAGGTATTAACAGTAACTTTGAAATAACTGAAGAACTATTAAAGTGCGTTCCATTGACAGGTACTACAACAGCAAATGATATGTATTTTGCAATTGAGCATTTGGTAGCAGAATATGAACTCGACTGGAATAAACTTAGCAGCACAACTACGGATGGCGCTCCTGCCATGACTGGCAAAGATTCGGGCCTTGTAACTAAATTAAAACAGAAATCATCAGGGGATTTTGTGGGATTTCACTGTATAATTCATCAGGAATCATTGGCTTCCAAACATTTAAAAATGGACCATGTCATGCAACAATTTTGAAGCTTCACTGGCACCAGTTCATTTGCAGATGGAGTTGATAGATCTTCAATCGGACAGTATTTTGAAAGAAAAATTTAAAGAGGTTAACGCTCTTACATTTTATACACAATATTTCAAGAGTTTGGATAACTACCCAGAATTAAAAAAGCATGCAGCACGCATTCTGTGCATGTTTGGTAGCACCTATTTATGCGAGCAGATGTTTTCCGTCATGAAAATAAATAAGAACAAGTATCGCACAAGACTTACGAATGAACATCTCCAATCAGTTCTTAAAATAACTACAACGAATATGATACCTGACATCAATGAGCTTGTCAAAAACAAGAGAAGTCAGGTATCTGGATCCTCGAGCTTCTTCTTGGGTCAAAGGTGGAAAGCCTGATGGTGCATAATAGAGGACACAGTCAACTGCTTTAGTCAGAGGTATTCGTCAGCACCATGCTGAGTTCTATGTAAGTCGTTGGTGCATTGCTCAATTTTCTCGGCCAATGCTCAGCCCGAAAAAGAATGGAGAGAGAGAGAGAGAGAGAGAGAGAGAGAGGGAGAGAGATTATTTGATTGATTGATTGATTTTATTTAACCACCTGGGGGAATTAGGGCCATGGGGCCCTCTCTTCCATTCCCCCAGGCTACAGGTTTCACAATCATCCTCTAAATTTGCATTTACAATCATAACAATCTTTATATACTATTCGTTGCACTAAATTTACGATTACATACCTCTCGCTAGCATGCTGTACGTACTGAATAAAGAACAACAACACAAAGAAAAAAAACAACAAAAACACAACAAACCCGTTCATACCAAATAAATTACATTCACCCAAACATTTAATTTCCCTTTCGTACACCTTTCATCCAGCAAACTGCCACAATATCATCCCTGCGCCTCCTCCTCGGATTAGCTGTGGCCACCTGCTCACTCATTCAACCAACCATTCATTCCACCAACACATACACACACTCAAATCGAAGGGAGAGTACTGGGATATTCCTCCCCTTCTAAGAGTGACTTTCTTAGCCTAAAACACTTATTACAGCACAAATCCAAGTAATTATAGTAGTTGACACAAACTAACACAACACCAAATAATTTACTAAAAAAGTTAACAATGAATTCAAGTCAAGAGGAAGTAAGGAGTGCAACGAGAGCGTGGGACATCACTACGACAACTTATTCATATTCCTTTAACAATTTTTCTTGAACACAACAACATTTTTCGTGAAGTCAAACTCGTCAACATTGTCATTATATAGCTTTGACCCCTGCACGAGGAAGGATCGTGCCAGCATCCCCGTTCTGTGCCTAGGAATGACCAGCAGTTTATTCCTATTCCGGGTCTCTCGAAGTCATGAATTCGAAGTTGTCATACAGGTAGGCAGGCTGGTGGGTCTTCAGTACCTTAAACATCAAGGTGGCCACCTTCAGCCGTTTTCGCTCTCGCATCTTCAGCCAACCAATGCGCAAAACGATAGTGTGCCGTGACGTGCTCGTCCAGTCTCAACCTTAGCGCGAAACGTAAAGCGGCGTTTTGCGCCTTCTGGAGTCGATCAAGCTCCTCACACTTGAGGTCGCAAAGCGGAGCTGCCGCGTAGTCCAAGTGAGGCAGAACGAGGCTCTGAACGAGCTGAAGTCGAACGCGAGTGGGAAAATCGCTAGCAGTTCTGCGCAGCTGGTAGATAGCACCAAAAATAGCCGGACACATCGCAGTCGTTTGGAGTTCTCACCCCAGTGTGTCCTGTACCACGACTCCTAGCATCTTAGTTGCGTGCACATACTCCAGCATTATTCCCTCAAAGGCGATTTCAGGCGCAGCAACCCAATTAACTTTACCCAGAATCCTTGGGTAACCGATAATCATCGCCTTAGTTTTCCTCAGGTTCAAATTCATCCCGTAAGAGGAGCACCAATCCATAACGCGGCCAAGATCGGCACTCAAGGCCTGCACCGCCTCCCCAATGTTCTCAACTCTGCAAGACCGGAACAGCTGGAGATCATCTGCATACGACATATGCCGAGTACCCGCCGAGAGGACTTTCGGTAACGACGTGATGTAGAGCACAAAGCAGAGAGCGGAAAGCACCGACCCCTGTGGTGTCCCAACGTCGAGCCCCTCCCAGGCCGACAACTCACCATCGTTCCTTTTGACTGCCAAAAGCAGAAAGAGAAAGAGAGAGAGAGAGAGAGAGAGAGAGAGAGAGAGAGTGGGAGGGAGGGAGGGAGGGAGGGAGAGGGAGAGGAGGAGGAGGAGGAGGAGGAGGAGGAGGAGGAGGAGGAGATAGAGAGAGAGAGAGAGAGAGTGAGAGAGAGAGAGAGAGAGAGGGAGAGGGAGGGAGGGAGGGAGGGAGGGAGGAGGGAGGAGGAGGAGGAGGAGGGAGAGAGAGAGAGAGAGAGAGAGAGAGAGAGAGAGAGAGAGAGAGAGAGAGAGAGAGAGAGAGAGAGAGAGAGAGGAGGAGGAGGAGGAGGAGGAGGAGGAGAGAGAGAGAGAGAGAGACTGTTTGACTGTTCATTTATTAATCTGCGCATACATTAGGGCCATTTGGCCCTCTCTACCACGATGGCAGAAAACAAAATTACAAAAATAATCAAAAATAATTCTTCCTTCTTCTCAAGTATTAACAATATTTACAAAGATATCAAGTGAGCTTGCCATAATCCAATATATATGTGAAGGATAATAATTAGAAGGAGACAGGAGCCTTACAACTCTGGGCCTACCATGAATGGCCGTCTTGCGGTTCACCCTACCACCAAGTTCAAATATTGAGGGAAGGTGTTTTGACTCGGGTGGTTTTGACTCAAGCCCCCTCTCCAGATTTTTCCCAAGATGGAGGTTGATGCCAATGTAAAGGACAGTGTTATTTTTGTTGTGGTACAGGGAGTTCCGCGGCCCGTTTATTATCGTAATTAAAGTCTTTTTTGCAAGTTATTGGCCTAAAAGTGATTTGTTATCATATATATACATGTGTTTTTTTTTTCTTTATTATCATTACTCCTTAAATTCTATTTAATTTTTTGTTCAATTAGTTGTACATATTTAATAATTTTTCAACAGTTCTTCCTTTAATTCTGTTTGAATGTCTGAATACTACTTGCCTGCTTAAAAATAACCTTGAACTCATTGTACATTTTTATGGCTTGCACATGGAAGGACTTTTCATAAAATATCGTCTTATGATGCGGTACTATGAGACGTTTTTCCCTAGGCTCATGCCTGCTTACTTCAATATTGTACGTAAATTGTTCTCTTAGGTACAAGGGGATGTCAAATTTCAATATCTTATATAATGATATTCCCAATCTATATAACCGCCACTCCTTAATCTTCAGCCATCCTATCCTTTTATAAAATTGTGTTACGTGCTCCCACTTATTTACGCGAAATATAAAGCGGATACACGCATTCTGTGCACGCTGAAGGCACTCCATTTTTTGGCTAGACATGTCAATGTACGCCAAACTAGCATAGTCCATTAGGGGAAGGAGCAGGGATTGAACCATTGGTTTTTGACGCTGATTGGGAAATTATGAGCTAGCCGTCTAAATTGATACAGCCCCTTGTAAACGCTACAACACACCGCAGAGACCTGTTCCGACCATTTGAGATTGCAGTCAACTAACAATCCTAGATTCCTTACTTGCTTCACAAAATGAAGCGTGCTTGACTGGACTACTATTTTTTCGCAAGACTGAAAATCTATCTGATTTAGTAGAACAGAATTACCGACAACCAGCGCTGTACATTTTTGAGGATTAATCTTCAGCATGTGATCTTTGCACCAGGATACAAGTTTGGTCAAAACTGTATTCATTGTACGCATCGTCTCATCAAATGAACCTACATCTGTTTCAAGCCACAGCTGAAGGTCGTCCGCGTACAACATATATTTGCATAACTGACCAAAACTTGTCGAAATTCTGTTCAAGAAAACAATAAACAATAGCGCTGATAGATTAGATCCCTGAGGCACACCAACGGTAACATTGCACCATTGAGAGGTATTTCCTCTCGGGGTTACAATCTTTTGCATTCGGTTGGACAAAAGTGACTCAAACCACAACGCTAAATTATCTGAAATATTGTAAGTTTTCAATATTTGCACAAGCAGCGTATGGTTCACTGTGTCGAAGGCACGAGCAAAATCAATTAGACACATAATTACTAGCTTTCGATTATCCATTGATTTTCTCAGGTCATCCAAAACACGAACCAGCGCTAACTCAGTACTGTGGCCAACTCGAAAACCAGCTTGATACTTGTCAATTATTTCCTTTTCATTTATATACTCTATTAAACGATTGTATATGCAAATATCCAATATTTTCCCTGGAACACATAGGTTATTAATACATCTATAGTCCTTCAGTTCTTTAGGTGTCTTAATTTTATTTAAAGGCAAAACAATGGATTTTTTCCATAAATCGGGATAAGCTTTGTTTAGAAGGGAGCAATTAAATATATTCCCTAGAATGGGAGCTATTTCATCCCTAACGAGGTTTAAGAAATATATCGGGATCTCATCGTGTCCAACAGCACCTGATGAAATTCTTTTCATGGCTACCTTAACTTCCTCTTCTGATATTTGCTGAATCCCATATTTTTCGTCATCAGAATCGTTAAGGTTGTCATAAAAATCTAGAGTTGAATTTTTAGCTAATGGTTCAGAATTGTCACAAAAATAACAATTCAATTCGTCCAAATCACACATTGGTTCAGAGAATGTCTTGACCTTCCCAATCCCATCCAGAGAGAGAGAGAGAGAGAGAGAGAGAGAGAGAGAGAGAGAGAGAGGGAGGGAGGGAGAGGGAGAGGAGTAGGAGGAGGAGGAGGAGGAGGAGGAGGAGAGAGAGAGAGAGAGAGAGAGAGAGAGAGAGAGAGAGGGAGAGAGACTACAGAGCATTAGCCAAAGCCGAGGAAACCGTGACCTGAGTCGTGGCCACAAATGGGCTCATTTCCCATCACCCAAGTGAAGAAAGAGATCTGGCTTTGACTCCTAAAACGGGTACTGGAATCTTCCGGTTCGCTCCACAAATTTGAGGATTTTCCTCCATTCGTTGTGTCGTATGTCATCCCTATCTATTGTACGTCCCCCACGTCTTTTTAATCTGGTTCTGAACCATATTGGGCATTCACACATGAAATGCTCAACCGTTTCTATTTTCCCGCAGGAGCATTCAGCCCCAATTGTTGGGTTATATCATTGTAATGTGTTCGGGACTGCGGTTCTATTGTTGTCTATGTCATTGCTAACTCTACCCCAAAGGGCGTTATATATATATATATGGCCTTCTTTGACTGTTGCCATCGTAACTGGCATGTAAGGTTCTGGTCCACGGAAGTGATCGGTCGATCCCTCTTTGGCCAGTCCTGGTCCTGGAATCCATTTCACTGTCAGGGTGTTGCCTCTTTGTGCGAGTTCTTTCCCTATATTATTGCTGCCCTCAACTAGTAAGCTCCTAAATATCGGATTGGCCAATGTTTTTATCGACGATTGGTTGTCTGTGTATATTGTTATTGTCTTGTTGTTGGTGTTCAGAGTCGATGAATAATTAATGATTAATTGCTAACAGTTCGCTCTGTACGACTTGTATTGATGCCTAGTGGTTTCTTTCCAATCCATTGCAAGGATATATGTACCCAAACCTGTACTACTGCGTATTCGGTCCTTCGACCCATCTGTGTAGCATATTATGCCAGAGTAGTCCTCTACAAGCGTTCTTTTCGCCCAAGTTTCTTTGGGACGTATTTCCGTGTTAATATACGTCTGAAATTTGTATGTTGTTTTCCTGTCGTCCATCGGGTAGTTTTCTGCCCGGTATGATGCAGGTCTCTCCTGATGTACCCGAGTCCCTTCCAGTTGACCTGTTTCCATTTGCCGTTTTTCTTTAGTCTTAGGATGGAGCTTGCTGATCTGGGGCCAGTACCACGCAGTAACTGTGTCAATTAACCCATTAGGCCGGGGGAGCCGCCGATCGGCGTCCTCCTGGCATGGTTTGTGGGCCGACGAGCCTAACCTACCCGTTGTATCTCAATACCCTTCCAGACACCTTTAGGAGCATTCACCTCTGGATTTAACTATTGGTGCATGCACATTCATGAAGTAAATAAACAAAAAAAATTAATACTCTTCGGCGCAGAACTGGCCAAACAAGGTCATGGCTCTTTACTGGGCGCGGGGTTTTTCTTACCTCCTGGAAGTTCAATTAGCCTCCCGCTAACGAAAGGCTTTACGGATTATTTCCGGGGTGACCACGGGTATTTATTTGCCTTCTCCGTGACGAAAACCGATCTTCCCCTATTGGGCTTTCCAAAAGTTTGTTCCCCACCACTTCTCACTTCTCCTTCGGATTCAGTTAGAGTCGTCAATCAGCTCCCACGCTATTCAGTAGCTCTATGCTTTCGTTCTCACCTGTTCACGTATCTTGATACCCACAGTGTCGTGTGAACTAATACTATTGACTGCTCAATGAGAACTCTATCGTGGTAATCAAGTGATCGTTCAATTAATCGAAGTGTATTAATAGTCCTCTACCTCGTTCATATCATTCGTCAATCAATTCAAGTCTTTATTGCTCTCTTTCTCTTCCACCCAACAAATACTATTGCACATCACGTTACTATCAGATTGTAAATTGTTTTATTTTTTCAATTTCTAGACTAAATGGATCTGCCACCATATACAAGCAAGTCCCACACTGGAGAGCTACAGAAAAGTCGATAAGGAGTACTTTCAAATTATATTTTTCTCTTCCCTCGATACTAATGATAAAATTATAATAATTTATCGTATTCCGTTGCCTTTCAGAAACACCAATGCTTCATTCATACAAACTCTGGTTTTTGCTCAATTGTCAAAAACATTTTTTCTACTTTCTTCTTTTCATAATATAGTTCTTTACTTCTATTCTACAATTTTGTGATTTTTGCTTGGCTATTTACAATTATGTTATTTTACACTGATTTACTAAGAAGATAGTTGACTTATTTAATAGGAACAGAAAAAGCTCCGACTGTGATGACCGTGGACAGAAAGCAAATTGCAATTATAACTGGAAAAACAGCTTCAAGAAGAGAAGCTGAGTGACCTCGAGGAGCGTAGCTACAAGGGCGAAGAATGGGAACCTGTTGTTGAGGAACTGCTGCAAGAAAAGGATTCCGCTTCCTCGTCACTGTACTGGTAACAGGCGTTCGTCTAATCATTTGGTTTAGCGATACAAAACCTCCGACTAACATTTCGTTATCTGAGCAACCAGTTCTTCTCGTGGAGAGCCCCAGAAGATCGCCCATTGGATATTTCAATCTTCTGTCGAACGAAGCATTTTTTGAATACTTAATATCAGAAATAAATGAACAGGTACGTTAACTTTAGTAATTCAAAATGAGTCAATAGGCGGGAACAGAACGCGAATGAATAGGAAAGTCGTTAAACAAAAAGTGGTAGCCGAGAAACCGTTGAAGGAAGGTAGAGCATTTCATAGCGTTCGTGACAAGCGAGAATTTCACTTCACAGTTGGACAATCACCTAAAGGGATAACTTCTTGCCGTAGAACTGAGTGAAGCTGTCGATGTGCTGTTTCGAATAGTTGGACAAGTTGATGACAGGTCAGAAAGTGAGTTTCAACTTCATTGATTGTTCGTGCCGACTCAACTCCCACTTGTCCGTCTCTAATGGTCTCAGGTGTTGGATGTCAACGGGCGAAAGAAATGATAAAGGTCGCCTAACAATCCGTAAAGGTGCCTTGTGAGTCAGACAGCTCTCAGAGTTGAATAATTTCACGAGTTGATTGTCTCCAAAGGAAACAGACGGGAGTCTAGTCGAGTCGAACTTTATTTCGAGAGACGCTAGCGAGTATAAATCTCAGTTGGAATCTGAGACATCTCACGTTGTCAGTAAACAACTCGAAGAAGAGAAAGGTCGCGTGGAAATAATCGCGTGTTCCCATTCAAATCCCACACACATCGAAAACCCGTTATAGGAGCGTGGAGGGGGGGGGGATAAAAACTAACGACCGTAAACACGCACGGCAAAAAAAACGCGTTTAAAGGATCTCAAATTCCTGTAAAAATCGATTTTAGAGTAATTTATTCCATACAACTCCCGCCTCAGTGACTACCGTCGTACAAACGTTGTCAATGCGGTTCAATAAACACTCACAATTCCAGGTTAATGGCGTTTACGAGATAATTACGGATCCCGCCAAATTCCTGTCCCAAAACCCAAACTACTGCATTTTTATGACTTAATTAATTACTTCCCTCAGACCTACGCATTAGGTGGAAAAATTATGAAAACCGAATGAAAACAAAAATTAAGTTTTCTTCAGATCGTCGCATTTTGGGGGCTACCGAGTCCGGAGAACCGTTGGAGAAATGGTCTGTGTGTGTCTGCAAAGGAGGTTGAGAAAAGACAACTAAACCGGCTCAAACTTTATATTTAGCCAGCAGATCAACACGGAACACCAAAATAAGGGGACGAAACTAAATCGAGTCAATAACACTCTAACTAACAAACTTTTTTTTCAAAGAAGACAGCACTAACGATTGGGGTTAACTTTTTTCGTGTGAACAGTTTTAAGCAACATAACAGGACAGTTAGATGAAAAAATCTATTTTAGCGCAGCTTTTCCTTATAAATAACGCTAATGAAAACTCAGCGTTTTTAAAAAGATCAGTGTGTTAATGCATAAATAACCTACACGACAACGGTTTAAAGGAGTTAATGACATTATCAAGAGCAACTCCAGGAATTTCACAGTGCGAAAACTGCCGCCGTTTCGCTAACTGGCATGTCTCACAGTTTTACCAGATAATTACAAAAAGGGAACACGATCTTTTTCGGAACACACAACTTTCCGCAATCCCTTCAACTTCGAACGCCACCTACGTATGCGGGCGCTATATCTTCGTTCAACGCATTTTTACAGGAACATTTATGGAGAACAAAATGTAGGGGCTAGTTAGCTGAGAGTACTCGGTAAGTTTGATCGAAATCGTCTGAGCAGTTTTTGAGAAAATTGAAATACCGATAAATTACTATTCGACACATCTCCTTATCTAAGTTGACTTGGCTTATATCTCCGTTCATCATATATATACAGAAATAATTATATGAAATGAAATGTGGGTATGGGTGACTTAAAGACACTCTGAACGATTGATCGAATTTGGTGTAGCAGTTACTCCAGAATTTACGGAAATGTTCGAAAAAACGTTATTTTCAACACATTTTCATTTTTATCTCTGCTCAATGGATTTTCAGAGGAACATTTAGTGAGAACAAAACGTAGGTATTAACTATTCGATAACATCCTGAGAGGTTGGTGAAAATCGTTGAAGTCGTTTTGCCAAATAGTAAAAAGTAAGTGCCCGTAAAAAACCTATTTTTGCTTCATGGGCCTATATCTCCGTTCACCGTATTTTCATGGAGATATGTATACTGAAGAAAAGTTAGGTATTGATTAGTAAAAGATAATATAATATACTAATCAAAATCATCAGAGCCGTTTTTGAGATAAATGCGAAAACCCCTAGTATTTGGAACATTTTCGTCCCCCACCCACGTCCGAAATCGTCCATAACCTTATTTTGGTGTCTACGAAAAATGAATATCTGGTGCGCTGCAACACACAACTTTCCTTAGCTCTACGTCAGTTCACTTTCTATATGGCTTTGTCTACTTAATCAATTCATTTGAACTTGGTCAAACAACACTTCACGGCAGCAGAAAACGGTAGCGCTTAAAGTTCCGGAATTTATTGTGCTGCTCGTACTCATTCTAGAACCGTTACTGAGCAATTGGTTCACAGATAATTAATGAGGCTGTAAACACGGATTTTTTGAAGGAGGATAGTAATCACTTTTGCAGAGTTATTGGGTAAAAAGTTTAGAACTGGTAGTAAGCGAAACAGCGGTACTTGAAATTCAGGAATTTCTGGACTGAGCCCCATCTATCTCAAGAGCGGTTTTAAACACCTCACCCTCTGGGTATTGAGTTGGACTACAATACCAATTTTCTTTAACATTTCACCAACATTCCAGCGGAGTTTATAAGAAGAAAACCGCGCTAAAAACGCTTTTCGTGGAATATTTTGATAATTTATTGTGGTGCTCTCGTCATTTTACCACGGATGGGAATTTTATGGTATCATCGCCTTATTGAGAGCTATCAATATAAAAAATTTAATCAAAATCGTTAGAGCCGTTTTTGAGAAAAAAATTTGGTGTGTTGATCACTATGATAACTATAGTTAACTTTCGGTGGATTCTGCCCATGTCCTTATTTTTGCGTCCCATGGTATTCTGTAGGCTAGACATCAAGTTTCAGCTGATTTACTACGGTGGTTTTCTCTAAAAACCGCGATGAAATCGATTTCGTCGAAAATTTTGATAATTTATTGTGCTGCTCTCGTCATTTTCCCACTAATGGGAATTCTATGGTATAATTATTGCATCAAGAGCTACAAATATAAAAAATTTAATCAAAATCCTTGGAGCCGTTTTTGAGAAAAAAAATATTTGGTGTTTTGATCACTATGATAACTATAGTTAACTTTCAGGGGGTTTTGTTCAAACCCTCATTTTGGCGTCCCATGGTAATCTGCAGGCTAGATATCAAGTTTGAGCTGGTTTGGTACGGTGGTTTTCTCTAAAAATCGTTCACAGACACACAGACCATTTTCCCAAATAGTGTTTTTCGGACTCAGGGGGGTCTGAAACGTAAAGATCTGAAGAGAACTCAAAAAAATTTTTTCAGCAGGTTCCATAACTTTCCTTCCTACTTCGCAGAGCCAAGGAAAGTAAAAAACAAAACGAAAAAAGAACCAGCTCAATCGGATCAGCCGTTCTCCCGCAAATCGAAATACAGACACACACACGGACCACGCGCCGAAATAAGGTTTCAGAAATAAGACTCAGTAGCCATCAAAACGTAAAAATCTGAAGAAAACCCAATTCTTTTTTCGACACGATTACTATACTCTTCTTTCCCTTTGGGGTAGCGGAAAGTAAAAATCAAGTTCATCAAGAACGTCATGACGCACTAATGTAGTTATTGCTCAATATTATCCGTAGCGTGAGATCAAACCACTCAATAAATTTCGGAGCCTTTAGCGTCACTAGTGTTTACGAAGAACATTGGACCGCGTTCTACCAAGTTCGTGTAAACCTAGAAAAAAAAACAGGATTTTATTTGTTGCTAGGGCGACGAAAATCGCTGAATTCACGTGGGGCCGAGGAAAGTTGTATATATATTTCAAGCGCAAGCTGCACTAGTCGGAGGCGATCTGAATACCCAAGAAATGGGTTGTGCAATTTTATTTTGCGCTAGGAGTTTGGAGTTAAATTACTTTGTATTGTATTTCTATCGGATTGTGTTATGATGATTCGATTTCTGCTATAATATTAGACCGATATCAGTAACAAAAAACAAACACTGGTCAGGTTGTATACTCGTTCTCTTTAGGTTACTTTCAAACCGATATGATAGTTCATAAACGTTATTTCATTTCCACTATTTACAGATCGAGCACCCGGAATCAGAACTAAAATGATAAAAGCACACGATTTTACCATCCTGCAACAACCCACTCGATTTGGTGTATGAAAACGTTCATCCACAACTACGGCGAAAGAGACAGATGCTTTGGCATGACTATTTCGATGATTGATTGCTTCGAATTTGAATGTCGTAACGTAGATTTTTAATTCGCAAAAACTACGTGAACCGGTACACGTTCAAATTATATACAAATCGGGTCTCAATGAACGCCTTTCAGAAATTCGTGATAGTTGAGGAAGGTTAGCTTCTCTTTCTACGTTTATTCATCCACTTCAATCAACCAGTCAACATCACCGAGTCAGTCTCCTTGATGAAACGAAAAAAAAAAAAAATTACCAAGCAAAAAGGTATACGAAGAACGAGTGGAAGGTTCATTAAGAGCCGTCGCTTTTACAACGATCGGATGACGAAGGTTGGCATCCGATAAAGGATTAAAACTTTATTCCAGAATGTGCACAGCATAATTGAAGAAAAGAGGAATCAGTAGATGGTTGATGATCGAGCTTTTACTCGTGAACCTGGTCAATCTACTTAATTGGTTGGCAAACATCATTATCATTTATTGATGTCTCCAGTTGCTGAATATCTCTTTATTATTTCTCACTTGAATAGCGAGAGGTCGGCAGAAGCCTGCGACCTTATCAACGTTTACCTGGTGAGCTGGTGTAGTTGAAAAGTTCAGTGAAAGGGGAAAGGGAGGAGGGGGGGGGGTAGTAATTTCGTTACTTCTGTAGTTTCCACGCAACTGAATTACATCGCAAGGTAGAGAGTTCGAGATCTGTTCATCGTTAGAGAAGGTTCGAAGAACTTCTACCGGTCGTCTAACTCGAGTCCGGAGCATTATTTTTAGTTTGCACTTCCATTTGATAATGAAAAACTTGTTTTTGCTAAGTGAATCTCCGCAGCCTTGAATCAGCAAAACGACTTAGCTGAAGCTTTGATTATTTGGCGCTTTGTGCGCAAAACATCGAAATTCAAAAACGCTATTTAAGAAAATGTTTATGTTTTACTTTATATTCGAAGAGAAGGGTTGAAATGTTTGAGCTCGTTCTTTCAATGTTCGGTTCACAATTTTACAGAAAAACAAAAATAAAGCTATTTTGAAGCCACCACCAATTGAAAATTTACGGCGAGGAACCAAAGCATAACAAAAATTCGGTTCTCTAACTTGGAAACGATACCAGTTTTCTATTCTCTGTATAAACAGCCCAGTAAATAAAGGTTGACGGTGCGAATGCTGAAAAGCAATGAGATCTTTAAAAAAATGTTCATACACCGATGGCAACAGTTCGGGTAGTTATATATGTTCGTTCATTTGAGATAGTGTTCAGAGTAATGTAACTAAGAGACAGAAAGAGGTGCCTGCAGACTGGTGAGTATGGAAGAGAGCAGAGAGAGGATGCTCAACTGTTTGAGTTTAAGGCCATAAGGAGGTGGCAAGAGTAAGGAGTAAGAAGCAATAAAAGGGCCCTTGCCTTCTATAACTTCTCTCTTACATAACCCCCTCTGTCACAGAAAACCCCCAAAGAACATTGTGAAAACTGTAAGTGGGAAAATATGTTCTGGCTCCAAAAGTATTAATACTTGTGTTTAGCAAGGCGGAGAACATTAAATGAAGTTAATTGACATGGGTAGATTGGAGTTCCCTGTGGCTCCAAAATTAAAAGGCCTCAGATCAGGAAGCCTCGAGATGTCTGATTGAGAGCGGTGAACTTTTGTACCGCCAATTCAGCTTGAGCTGAGCCAAACAGATGCACCGACTCCTATTTCCAGATGAATGCGCTCAACATTATTCAAGGTTCCTCATTCAAGGCTGTCAAAGATAAATATCTGGTGCGTTGCAACACACAACTTTCCTTAGCTCTACGTCAATTCACTTTGTACGTGGCCTTTGAACTTGGTCAAACAACACGTCACAGCAGCAGGAAATGGTAGCGCCTACAGTCTGGAATTTATCGTGCTGCTCGTACTCATTCCAGGACCTTTATTGAGCGATTGGTACACAGATAATTAATGAGGCTGTAAACACGAATTTTTTGAAGAAGGATAGTAATTACTTTTGCAGAGCTATTGGGTAATAACTGTTGGAACTGGTAGTAAGCGAAACGGCAGTAGTTGAAATTCAGGAATTTCTGGAGTGAGCCCCATGTATCTCATGAGCGTTTTCCAACACTCACCCTATAGGTATTGGATTGGACTACAATAAAATTTTTTTAAAACAGTCTACTAACATTCCAGTGGCGTTTATAAGAAAAAAAAACCGCTCTAAAAACGCTTTTCGTCAAAAATTTTGATAATTTATTGTGCTGCTCTCGTCATTTTCCCACGAATGAGAATTTTATGGGATAATTGCCTCATTGAGAGCTATCAATATAAAAACTTTAATCAAAATCGTTAGAGCCGTTTTTGAGAAAAAAAATTTGGTGTTTTGATCACTATGTTAACTATAGTTAACTTTCGGTGGATTTTGCCCATACCCTTATTTTTGCATCCCATGGTAACCTGTAGGCTGGACATCAAGTTTTTGTTGATTTGGTACGGTTGTTTTCTATAAAAACCGCGATAAAATCGATTTCGTCGAAAATTTTGATAATGTATTGTGCTGCTCTCGTCATTGTCCCACAAATGGGAATTTTATGGTATAATTATCCTATTAAGAGCTACCAATATAAAAAATTTAATCAACATCGTTAGAGCCGTTTTTGAGAAAAAACATATTTGGTGTTTTGATCACTATGATAACTATAGTTAACATTCGGTGGATTTTGTTCATACCCTTATTTTGGCGTCCCATGGAGGCGTGCGGGCGATATATCAAGTTTGAGATTATTTGGTACGGTGGTTTTCTCTAAAAGTCGTTCACAGACCATTTTCCCAAATAGTGTTTTTCGGACTCAGGAGGGTCTGAAACGTAAAGATCTGAAGAAAACTCAAAATTTTTTTTTCAGCCGATTACATAACTTTCCTTTGTATTTCGTAGAGCAAGGAAAGTAAAAATAAAAGGAATTGTGAAAACTATCATTATCACGAGATGATGCCACAATTTTGCTCAGTTTGGATCGTTCGATTGGTTCTGTAAATAAAAATAACTAAATTTTGGATCTTCAAAACACCTCATCCACAGTTGCAGCGTCGTCATGATCGAATGGGTTTTTACTCTCTCAACTCGTCGTAAATCTTTGAGAGGGCTCGAGAATGTTCGTTTCTACGGTAACGCAGAAACCTCAAAATCTGTAATAGTTAAAGTGAACACCATGCCTCCATGCCAGAAAAGCATACCTGCAATGTCTTACAATCTTGGCTATGAAGAGGTTAACATAGTCAGGCTCCTTACTTTAACGCCTAGCAACTGCAATGATCTCAGAACCGAAAATTCAAGAAGACCAAGATGAGAGTACTGCGGAACTTGGTAGGCCGTGAAAAAGAGAGAGCGTTATGTCCTTCACTTGAACTCTCGTGGGCTCCAAATTCAGAATCAGCGAAGAACGAAAAACTCGGTCAAGAGCCGTTGAACAACAGGTGTAAATAGCATTGACTCATGTGCCACTTTGAGTGCAAGGTGGTTGTACATTCGATTGACGGTGAGCTTCTCTTAGACCTTACGAGTAGCCAGTAATCATATTTTAATTTAATACTAATCCACCCGTTAGGGTTTCCCATCAACATTAAAAAAATTCCGCTGGGTACTAAGATTCGAACAGTTATTTTGAAAATTTTATGACGACGTACCAAATTTCCGCACCTGCTTTCCTCTCGATTTTGGCGTAATGTACTTGTTGCAAACTTTTGCCCATTTTGATCCCCCATTTCCTGAGGACGATTGCGACAGCAGCGACAGCTACAGGGTAAACTCGAACCAACCTCTAGGTAATCTTGCTGGTACCTCACCTTCTCGGGGAGTCCATCACCGACACCATTCTTCTGATTCTACTGTCGACTTGCCTGCCTGGGCCAAGCAAACCAGGCCCAACCACCGCTCCTGCCTACCTGGTCGCATGAGGACATGCTCAATTCAACCTGGGGAGCCATGTACCGCCCAAGGAACGGGGCTTTTTAGACGAAGAGCTGAGCATCAACATTCTCCCCCTAGAGAGAAGGCTTCGCTATCGTTTCTCCTCCTTGCCGTAAACCATATCACCGGCACGAGGAGTGATAGTTAGATAAGGTACCAGCGTGAGAACCGAATTCGAGGTGGCGAGTAGCCCAAATACGGAGTTAGCCGAATCGAGAGTGCTTGCTCAGCAGAGGACGATCGCCGAGCCTTCCACCAAAATCACGAGCTCTCTCTCCATTTCCGTCCCCCGAGGAAGCAGGTTGCCCTTCACTAACCCGAATAAAATTTTTCTAGTCTCCACAGTTATTCTTTTTCCTAGTCTCCCAGCACCTTCTCTTCCTTCTCAATCACCACCTATCTTTTCGCACCTTTTGGTATTTCCTTCTTATTTTCGTTAATCCTCCGACCCCTCAATTTGGGCCACGTCGGAGCATTACACTTGAAAATCGAAGTTGACTTTTGCTTGAGATCTTTAAAATAATTTCCTGTTCATGACAACGTTAAATATTCCCTTAATAAGATTTCAGCTACACAATCAACGTCCCTCGGCCTCTGATATCAACCGAGATGAAGACGTCATCCGTATCCCTCCGGTAATTGTACTACAGCAAAACGTAGATTTGAATCATTCAATGATAGACTCAAGGAGACAATGCGATTACGTCGCTTCGTCCTATCTAACTCCGCCTCTGAACGTTTGATAGTTTCCATTTAACTGGCTCAAAGGAGTTACTCTCACGACGTATGATTGTAATCAGTTGGGAGAGAGTCTCAATCAATGAGGTAACAAATTGATACATCGTCCGCAGTTCTACTCAACGGGCGGTAGAAATTCAGGCGTAACACAAGTTAGACTGGCAACAATTTTAGTGATTCATTCACAATACAAGAGCGCAAAGTTGGTGAGAAGCGGTTTTATTTAAATTCGACACAAAGAACTGTGAAAAACTTATAAGAGAAAAAAAAAATCCATTGTAGAAGGGTAGCCGCGTAACTTGGAAGCGCGGGTCAAAACTCGGGAAATGATTGAAACAATATTAATAACGTAGCGGCACTACACGTTCCCCGCTCGTGAGAAAGACGGGTTCGGGCATTTGACACTTCTGATGGTAATGGTGACAGAAGGCCATGTGAGAATACGAAGAATGCAGTATTGACGCGGTCAATCTAGTGGTCGAAACTGATTCTTTTTTTGTATAAATAGTATACGAACGTTTAACGATGGTAATTAAATAATCAGGTCAATGACAGAAATTCTGGAATTCAAATTGACGTTCGTTTTGAGCATTTTCCCTACAATTTCTGAGCTGTAAACGCATATAAAATATCGTGTTAATAGTCCCACCAAATACCCTATTCGTGGGTTGTTAAGTGAATACCGTGGCATGAATAGGAGCACCTCAATAAACCCCGGAACTTCAAATGCTTCCAGTTCCCACGTCAGTTTGAAGAAATTGAATGAAAAACGAATTGAATTAGCTACAGCGACCAAAATCGCCGAATACGTGAGGTCGAGGAAAGTCGCGTGATGCGCCACACTAGATGCTGTAAAATACGAAAACAACTTAAGCCCAGCCAAAACCCGTTAAACTAAAATAGCTGTAAAGAATCACCCTATACGTTCTAAATGGCCGACGATGTCAGCATAACGAGGACAATTAGTGCCTACATAACGCCAATCGATGATAGAATACGAATAACCTGTGAAAACTGAAAATTAGCGATACTTTCGAACAGACCTCATGGGGCTGCAACATCACAATTCCTCATCGTTCCAACCGATCAGATAAAACCAACATTACGTGTCATTCAGTTGAATAATAATTGTTAATAATACAGTACTAAATTGTATATCGCTTATAATGCCTAGATATAGCAAGTGCTACAATTAGTGATCATGCTTGAGGTAAATTTGAATTAACTGTTACTAAAGACTTGAATGAATTAGACTTCAAAGCGACAACCGTTTCACGCCCCAGTGAACAGAGGTGACCGAATATCCGCGTTTTGTGAGTTGATTTAGACACTAATCTTTTCAATAAAGGTTTACCGCGGAGATAAATAAAGCTTCCAACTCAATTTCTTTGTCTTCTGATTTTCGAGCGATAATAACATTTTTTAAGACGAGAAAAACTGCGAAAACTCGGGAAACTGCTAAACCCGAATGTATTTATTGTTCTGTACATCCGAATATTGGAGTTGCCGCAATGCCCTTACCCACCAATCTAAGATAATTCACCGCTTGATTTTGATCTTTTTCTGTTACCATGAATCATTTATAAGTTTCCATGAAGCCAATTTCCTTTTTGCCGAAGTGATGCTTTAATTGATTATTCCATTCAAGGAGGCTGAAGGTTCCTTCGCAATATTATTAAGATCAGAGCAAATGAAAGAGGATGGATCTCAGTCTCCCCCTCCCCATCCCCCTCCCAACAACCATCCCCACCCCATCCCCTTTTGAATTTCGGAGAGAGTTAGCGGGATGGGGCTTTTCTCTCTCAATTTTCCTCCCTTTCTATATCCCTCTCTTCAACTTTCTTTTTCCTTCACTCTTTTCCGCTTCCCCTCAAATCCCGTCACTACTTCTTTATAGCTCTTTCGGTTATCCGAACTCCCGAAGAAATCGTCAGAAGGGAGCATGAAATGAATTGAGTCAGGTATATAATTATAAATGTCTATAACTCTCACAAATGACATTTTCAAATTTCGCAGGAAACGTTTCCGAAACTATTCAAAAAGACCGCTACAGTATACTAAACATTCTGTTTCGCCCAGCCATTTTGTCGGTCAACCTAAAGGGTGCGGGAAGTATTGTAGTAAGGAGGAAAAATATCTTGTCGTTCGGAAACAAAAAAATTGTGGTTTCTTCAGATCTCCTGAGTCCGAAGAACACCATTTGAGAAAACGGTGTGTCCGTGAACGAGATCGAGATACAACGGTTGAATCGTATCAAACTTAGGGCCGTATTCACGAACTGCGTTGATCTCGTTTAGAGTCGATTGACAGCACCTAACCCGCTTCCGCCACAAAAACGGTATTCACCAGACTGGATTAAGCTCTATCCATGATCAAACCTTAACCCCAAAAAATTGGGCGGTTTGGCACAGTTAGCTCTTATCTTTCTTTATCATGTTCTGATATTTGTCCGCCATTACCTTCCACTGCCGAGTATTCGCTTCTATTATTGTGAATAATTTACGTATATTTTGGAATAATGATAATAAACAAAGATACTGTTTACTAGTGCGCAGTTGTTTCAGTTACTATTCCACTACGATGATAATCTAATATGTTGGGTTATCGTCATCTCACCCGGCGCCTCAAATGGCTATGATATATTATATATATTAAACAACTTTTATTAAACACGACAATCCTCCCTTCCTTGTTGAAGTTCCTTGCTTGCAAAAGTTGTAACCTCATAATTTGGGTTTTTATTATTTCTTGCTCAGTTCTCATTTTCTTGTACCGCTGCCGATTTTTCCAACACGCACAAACCACTTTCCCGGACTAATTTGGCTTTTACCTGCAGCTCTTGCAGTTGTAGTACATACGTGTATTTTCACTTTAAGCTCCTCACTAGTTTCAGCTTCGGCAGAGGTTAATGCGGCCACTTTGGTGTATGACAATAATTAGAAACAATAATTTGGTCAAATCCGGATTATTGAGCATTGGGCATCTACGGGATACACGGTTTCGCGGCCGTTTACGTTTACATGACACTTGTTTACGGGACGGGATGTCAAACAGATGCCCAATTTCCTTACTTTACTGTAACCTCATTAGTCCACTGCCTTCTCGATATGGCTTAATCGCAGCGTAATCACGTGTATGCTAACCGCATACCACAGTGATCTCGGCCCTGATCAGTTGGATCACGATCAGCGGCGTTTTGGTGAACGCGGCCCTTAGTATTTAGCCTGCAGATCAACACGTAACGCCAAAATAACGGTATGAGAAAAATCTAATTATCGCTATTACAGATATCAAAACACGAAATTTTTTGTTTCTCAAAAATGGCTTTAACCATTTTGATCAAACAGTTCGGATAACACAACCATAAAACTCTACTAACTTCCAGCTTATAGATAGACACAATACACAAATGATCAACAATTTCGTAGAAAACCAATTCGATTTCCGCTCATATGATACCACCATTCCGAGTCGTAGTATAATAAACTCCACACGGTGAGAGTTTAGTAAGGCCCATGAGTTAATTATGAGCAAACCCAACAATTCGCCTACTTCCATTTCTATGAGTTTTTACCCAATTTCTTGACATTTGAGGGAAGTGAGAAAAAAATGCGCCTAAAGCTCTTTGCAACGTTTGATAATTTATGGCACTGCTCTCGTAATTTCCCAATTGATAATTTCATGGTACTGTCTTGTTATTTAGAACTGTTGCTACGACATGACAACAATAAAAGAATTGGCGTGTTTATTTCCCTTGGCTCTACAAAGTGGAGAGGAAAGCTACGTAATTTTCAAACATATTTATGCTGTGGTTGAGCGCTTTTGATGTAAAGACGTCACCACCGGCCAGAGAAACAGACCCACCAAACGGGTACCAGGTTAACCTTAATAGTTATCATAGCTTCAGCCACACACACTCAGACTAGTTTCGCAAACTCGTTTTTTATCGGATTTAGAAGCCCTTGAAACGAAGATATCTAGAGAGAACTGAACATTTTCATGCTAGTCGATTACTTTCTTCCTTACTACGTTTGGCTAAGGAAAATAAAAATCACAGTCTCATGAATTACCTGTGGCTTTATTGGTCCATGATTGTGGGATACGTTGTTCCTTTAAGCTTCAAACGGAGGTTCAAACGAACTGACTGAGAAATAAATTGGATTTCTGGCTGAAGCCACAAAAATCGCTGAACGTACGTTATGATAAGAAATATTGTGTAATGCGTCGCATCACATATTTTATCCCCGTTTGCCCTGACGATAACTAATGTTCTTCCAGTTATTAGGTTGTTCGCTTTATAGCAATACTTCTATTTTCAACAATGACACAACAGTTGAGGCGGGAAGAACTAACCAACTTCACATTTTAGAGGGCGCAGCGCACTAGTCGCGACTTCCCTTCGACTTGATAACAGCAAACAGGAATGCGCCCAGTCCGAGTCTGACCAACTGCATGCCACCCTACCTGTTTTTGAGGTGCTGAGTACGATGCCACTGGTGTTTTTACTTTCCTTGGCTCTACGAAGTAGAAAGGAAAGTTATGTAATCGGCTGAGAAAAAAATTTTGAGTTTTCTTCAGATCTTTACGTTTCAGACCCTCCTGAGTCCGAAAAACACTATTTGGGAAAATGGTCTGTGTGTGTCACTAAAGTGTGTCTGTGAACGATTTTTAGAGAAAACCACCGTACCAAATCATCTCAAACTTGATATATCGCCCGCAGGCCTCCATGGGACGCCAAAATAAGGGTATAAACAAAATCCACCGAATGTTAACTATAGTTATCATCGTGATCAAAACACCAAATATTTTTTTCCCCAAAAACAGCGAGAACGATTTTAATTAAATTTTTTATATTGATAGCTCTCAATAAGGCTATTATACTATAAAATTCTAATTTTTGGGACAATGACGAGAGCAGCACAATAAATAATCAAAATTTTCGACCAAAAGCGTTTTTAGCGCAGTTTTTTCTTTATAAACTCCGCTGGAATTCTTGTAGAATGTATTAAAAAAATTGGTATTGTAGTCCAACTCAATACCTAGAGGGTGAGTGTTTAAAAACGCACATGAGATACATGGGAGTCACTCCAGAAATTCCTGAATTTCAACTACTGCCGTTTCGCCTACTACCAGTTCTAAACACTTCTACCCAATAACTCTGCAAAAGTAATGACTATCCTTCTTCAAAAAATTTGTGTTTACAGCCTCATTAATTATCTGTGTACCAATTGTTCAATAATGGTCCGGGAATGAGTACGAGCAGCACAATAAAATCTGGAACTGTAAGCGCTACCGCTTCCTGCTGCCGTAACGCGTTGTTAGACCAAGTTCAAATTACCTGGTTCTGGGTTCTCTTCCCAGGAGCACGTCCATGCTACCAGGCGCGACCACAGGCTGTGGATAGTGGAACGACCACGGCACTGCCCTAGGGCTTGCTGTGGCCAGCCGCGAATAAGGTCGGCGTGCTGACCTTATCAGTCAGCACGCGGACCGAATAAGCAGCCGCGAACAAGGACAAAACCCAATCCACGGTGGAACAGCGTACGCCAAGGATGCGTGGCCAAGGGGGAGCTTGGTCTCTAGTATGCGGACTCTGGGCACCGGGCGACCCCAGTTTCAAGTAGCCTTCCTGAGGCATGCGGGGCTCTGTCTCAGGCGACTGTTTGTTTCCCTAGCTGCTCGTGGGACCTATATGGATACCAAGAGAAATAACAATGGAAACCAAGAGGAAGAAATCGCCTCAAAGATTGAAGAGGATCTGCTGTGTTCCACGCCAGACCTCGACGATCAGATGTTCGTTGATGAAAATACAACGACATCTGGAGAGGCCATTGCCTCACCGCAACCAGGAGCATTGTCTCCAGCTGGACGAAGACAGCAGTGGGGAGGTCGCTCCTCTTATAACAGGCCGTCAAGGCCTGGTAAGAGGAGTGGCCGGAGGGGTCGATGACCCCGCCCACGCTCCACCTCCTCCAAGTCAACCTGCACCGGTCACAGGCAGCCACGGCCGTGCTCAACAGGAACCTAGACAAGAGGAGGTGCGATGTGGCCCTAGTCCAGGAACCCTGGGCCTGGGACAGGAAAATCCGTGGCCTTCCAACACAGTCAGGTAAGGTAGTGTATGATAAAGATAGTGATCGATGCCGTGCGGCAATTGTGATTAAACGTAATGTTAAGTACACTGTCATGCCTAACTTTATCTCTAGAGATGTTACAGCTATCATGGTAGGGGAGAATTCGTCAGAGGGAGCAGTCAGGACAGTGTTGGCATCTGCCTATTTCCCACACGACGCGAATGCCCCACCGGAAGAGGTAAGAAGATTGGTAAGTTATTGTAAAAGCCACCAACTTCAACTCATAATTGGCTGTGACGCAAACGCTCATAACGTTGTCTGGGGGAGCATGGACACCAACTTTAGAGGGGAGTGCCTCCTGGACTATCTTGCAGGGCATGAACTGGAGATCCTTAACAGGGGTAATACCCCCACTTTCGTCACAAGGACAAGGGAAGAGGTGCTTGACCTCACCATCTCCAGCCGTTTCATAGCCAGCAGAATCAAAGACTGGCGAGTACTGGACGAACCATCACTGTCTGATCACAGGATTATTCTGTTCAGTCTGGGATTCGGTTCCCAAGTACGGGAAACTTTTCGTATTCCCAAAAACACAGACTGGCCACTTTACCAAACCCAGCTCTTCTCAGAACTGGGAGGTATGGACAGGAAATCCACTCAGTGGAAGACCTGGACACTATGGCCAGCCTTATGCAAGGGGCGATTATTCGCTCCTATGAGGACAATTGCCCATCCCGTACCCACATGACCAACGGTGAGGCCCGATGGTGGAATGAGGAGTTAGGGAAGCTAAGGTCCTCAACGAGGAGGCTCTTCAACAGGGCTAAAAGAACAGGGGATTGGGAGGCCTACCGGCAATCCCTTACATGCTACAGTAAGGCCATTAGAAGAGCAAAGAGGAAGTCCTGGAGGGATTTCTGCAGCGGCATAGCAAGTGTCTCTGGAGCCTCAAGGCTGCAGAAAGCGCTCTCCATGGACAAACCTCAAGAAGTAGGCCTAATCAGGAAGACGGACGGAACGTTTACGAAGGATGCGAGGGAAACCCTGGAGGTGTTGGTGAACGCCCACTTTCCGGGGTGCACCATCATTGGCGAAGGGGCTACCGCCCCACCCCAGGAGCGAAGCAGGGAACGTCCGCACCCGCGCAGGCTCCTGGGGTACGCGAATCGCACCTTCACCCACGAAAGGGTCAAATGGGCGGTAAATTCTTTCAAGCCCTATAAGTCCCCCGGGGGGGATGGGGTGTTCCCGGCCTTGCTTCAGCAGGGCTTGGGGGCTCTACTTCCCCTACTGGTTAAGACTTTCAAAGCCAGCTTTCTACTGGCCCATGTGCCTTATTCATGGAGAGGGACGAGGCTTGTGTTTTTGCCTAAAGCAAGCAGTGACTCCTCGACTGCAAAATCACAGAGACCCATAAGCCTCTCCTCCTTTCTCCTGAAGGCAATGGAAAAGATCATGGATCTGGTCTTCAAGGAAATTCTTGAAACTAAGCCCCTCTCGAGGGCACAGCATGCCTATCTGAGGGGCAGGTCAGCTGAGACCGCTCTTATCGAGCTGGTCTCATTGGTTGACGAGGCCCTTCAGACAAGGGAGGTGGCATTGTGCTGCTTCATGGACGTGGGGGTGCCTTTGATAACACCTCCTTCGGCTCCATGGAAGCAAGAGCAGCACAGAGGGGAATAGAACCCCAGGCCGTGAAATGGACTATGTCCATGCTTAGGAGTAGGGAAATCACGGCCCGGCTAGGGAAGACAGCATCACAGTGGTTCCCACACGAGGCTGCCCCCAAGGGGGTACTCTCACCCTCCTGTGGCTACTGGTGGCCGACGAGCTGCTGGAAACACTGCAGCTTGAAGGCTACGAAGTGGTCGCATACGCGGATGACCTTGTAGTTCTGGTAAGAGGCAAATTTGCCTCCACGGTGTCTGAAAGGATGCAAGGAGCTATAGATATCATGCAAAGATGGTGCGCCAAGGAAGGACTTTTTATAAATCCGTCCAAGACCACCACGGTTTCCTTCACTAGACGAAGAAACCTTGATATAGTACCACCCATAATGCAAGGAGCAAGGCTCCAGATAATGAAGGAGGTGAAATACCTCGGGGTGATACTGGACCAGCAGCTCACATGGAACTCGCATGTGAGATATGCGCTGCATAAGGCAACTACAGCCCTTTGGGCTTGTAGGAGGCTGTGCAGCAAATCCTGGGGCATAACTCCAAAAATGATGGAGTGGCTCTTTAAGGGGATAATAAGGCCCCGCATTACGTATGCCTCCACGGTGTGGTGGAAGGCGACACGCCGGCTGGCAGTACAAGGAAAACTCCAACAACTGCAGCGGCAGGCGTGTCTTGCTATCACAGGGGCCATGGGTACATGCCCTACTGCTGCAATGGAAGTCCTTCTGAACATCTCACCTCTACATATACACATCCAGAGGACCGCCTACCTGGGGGCGGCAAGGCTTTTGCAGACAGGGAAAATTTCCACCAGGGCTAAGGCGAGCCTCCACAGAACAACCAAACAGTTTGAGATAGAAGAGGCAGCAGTCCTTGCTACTGACGTCATGCCAGAGCAGAAGAATTTTCGGCTGCCATTTAGCGTCAGCGTTCACTCACGGGAACGGTGGGAGAAGGAGACATTCCGGACCGAGGTGGGCGCACTGCAGTGGTATACCGATGGTTCAGTTAAGGAAGGCCGAGCAGGGCTGGGCATTGTAGGGCCTAACTACAGTCTTGCAAAGCCGCTGGGGGAGTACGCCACGATATTTCAAGCGGAAATCCTAGCCATAAAGATCTGCGCAGAAGAGATCCTGAACAAAGGACTCAAGGGCAAGCGGATCTACATTTTCTCAGACAGCCAGGCCGCCCTAAAGGCCATTGCAGCCTATAATTTTAGGTCTAAGCTGTCATGGGAATGCCTCCATGCGCTCAAGCAGCTCGGCGCCCGTAACAGGCTCTCCCTCATTTGGGTGCCGGCTCACAGGGGGCATGAGGGCAATGAAAGGCCTGACCGCCTTGCGAAAAGGGGTACAGAAACCCTACCCATCGGGCCTGAGCCACACGTGGGATTGACGAAAAGTCACCTAAACCGTCTGGTTGCTCGATGGGAGATACAGGAAAATGGCGCCCATTGGCATCGCCAGCCACGACTACGACAGGCAAAAAGGCTTGTCACGCCTTCCTGTCAAAGGGCTAAGGCGATGCTGACACTCTCCAGACAAGATCTGAGAGTACTGATAAGCTTCCTCACCGGGCACTGCCCACTCAGATATCACCTCAACAAGATGGGCATCTCAGAGGCGGTGGAATGCAGACTCTGCGGTGAGGAGGATGAGACAGCAGAGCATATCCTATGTGAATGCCCTGCTCTGGCAGCAAAACGCTTTGAATACTTCGGTCAGGGGACCACTGAACCCCAAACCGTAGCGGATTCTGCGGTGAAGGACATACTCGGCTTCCTAAGGGGGGCGGGTATGTACGACGCCTTCTACTAAGAAAGGGCCAGTGTCACAATAGGCCCATATGTGGCCGCAGTGACAAAGGGACTTGTCCCACACGCCCTCGGGTAAAAAAAAAAAAAAAAAAAAAAAGTTCAAATTAACTGAGTGATAAATGAATTGAATAAATAGAATTAGCCATGTACAAAGTGAATTGTTGTAGATCTAAGGAAAGTTGTGTGTTGCAACGCACCAGATATTTTTCACGAACAAGTTGCCAATATGGTAAAGTGAGGAAGACGCATATACTGGGATGGGGGCACGATCCCTGTTTTTTATGGGGCACTGAATATGATGCCGTTGTCTGTTTTTCCTCTACACGCCAGGACTTCCTGCTTTTCTGGGAATTTCTTGGTTGCTGGGATGGTAGGGTTCGGGAAATATATATATAATGGGACGAAGGGCACGGTTGGGCGCATGAGTGGTGGAGCCTGGGTTGGAGTGAATGAAATAAATGAGGATGAACGTTGGATGATAGAATAGCGATATGAGTGTGAGAGAGAATTTTCGCGACGCAAGGGGGTCTATAAATAAGTGAACTGGTTTTAGGTAATGAGAGCAGAGAGTGAGTGAATAGAGCAGTAACTGATGGACGTGTGATGTCTTTGGGTTGGGTTTAGGAAGAGAGCTGAGAGTTGGAAAAGAGGTAAACTGAGTGAAGTTTAGCAGAAGTAGAAATTTTGGAAAGCCCAGAAGGGGAAAAACTAAACGGACAGACTGAATTTTCCCGCAGCTACAGACAAACGCCTCCAGCTCAGAAAAAACTGCACTTGATGTTCGGGGAAGGCCCCTAACAAGCCTATTAGAGGCAAGTGAGGAAGTTCCGAGCTTAATATTTCAACTAATTCAGGCTGCGCTGAACAGGCACAACTGTTAGGTTTTTAAAGCGCTGTACATCCATCCCAGTGTTCACACACTTTACCATTCCAGCAACCGAGAAGTTCCGGGAAAAGTGGGAAACCCCGATGTGTACAGGGAAATCCGACAGTTGCATCAGTATTCAGCACCCTAAAAAACAGGTAATATGGCATACATTTTGTTGGATTCAGATAAGCAGTTTTCGTTGCGTGGCTGTGTGAACAAGAACAAGAATTATTTTGACATAATAAGTGCAGGTAAGTAAGGCTTTTCACGCAGGCGCGGTTCGTCATGAATCAAATTAATGATTGGTACACATATACCGTTCTGACCTTGAACGAAAATCACAATCCACTCCGCAAGGGATCCTGTCTTTGTGAATCCACAGAAAAAGTAAGTATAAATATCTAGGCATAGTCGTGAATGAGGAATTGAGATGGCAATCTCACAAAAGTTTCCCATACAACAAACTCAGATGGTTCACGAGGACACCAGATTAGAACAGTTATGGGCACTCAGACCCTGAAGTTGATTAATCTCATCCACTCTCGTTATACTAACTTTGAGTTATAATGTTAGATCGACTTCGACAGCTCGGTCATCAGTACGTTGCTGATGAAATCGATTTAACATCGTAACTCAAATTAAATGGCATCAGACAATCGTCCTTTCTCCATTTTATCATTGAAATGGGTTTCGACAGCTTCGTTCGCACTCTTCCAAACAATTCTCCACTGAGGCAACATAATCTGGAGTGGCGCGACGGTAGCGCAGGCGGGAAAACGCTACATTCCAATTCCACAAGGGTCACCACCTTCAACTCGTAGAAAATAATCGCCGAACACGACCGTTCAGGAATCCCACTAGTATGAAATTAGATTCCAGCTGCTTGGCAGAGTCGTCAATCTCAAAATACTCCTTTCGTTAACAACCCGGAGTACTCTTCACGTGATAAGATTACTCCATAAATTGATGACGGCTGAACTCAGGGATCCAAAAGTCTACAAAAGAAGTGTGTTTAAAAATCGAATCTTATCATGGATTGTCAAATTTGGCCATGGGCTGATCGCGCTTTTCTTTCAAAGCACTTAACGCTCAGCAGTTCTTAGCGCTTAAATCAGTTAATAATGCTATACTTTACGCTTTATGATCTACGCGCAATTGTTAAATGTTCTTATTAATTTCTCAACGGACAACCCAGAATCCTCCAAGCTTTCGAACAAACCCCATCAATGTGGGATGTGAAAGTCAATTGAGGGTCACAAGATCTCTGAATGTTCTCACTCCATCAGTCTTTTGACCATCCAGAGTATACGGGCGCAAGTGAGGGAATGCAGATCTGGAGAATGACGTTACTGAACGATACCCAGATTAAGCTACAACTTGTTTGCCTCACACAAACCAAACGTCAATAGCTGTGCGCAGCTCTAGAGCACCAATGGGCGAGCGTATCCGATGAAAACGTTTCAAGTCATTGGCAAACAGCGAATATTGGACACTGTTGAGTTGACGAATGATATGGGCGAGAGACAGGACTGCGAGGTGACACTTCTGCCTTGATAACGATAGAGATATGAGTGTACGAGAAAGTACCTAATTGAAGAGACACGAGGCAGTCTATGGATATGGGAACTGGTGTAAGGAAGAGAGCGGAGAGTGAGTGAGTAACTGGGTGAGAACTGAGAGACAAAAGAGAGTAAATTTAATGTCGAGTGTCTGGGCAAGAGCTAATTATTGGAATGCCTAATGAGTGGTTGCAAGCAACAGCTCAGGGGTAGAGGGACGAGAAAAACCTACAGGGGAAACCATAGAACGGAAGGTACTGTGTCGGCTCTCAAATTGTATCGGCAGGGCTTGCAAAGTCAAAAATTTGAGCCACGGGGAGCTGTGGGATGACGGGGTTGGGGGCTAAACTTTTTGACGCTCGGGAAAGGCTCCTGAGCCAGAAATCTTCAGCTAGGGCAAAGGGCTTTGAACTTATTTGGTCAGAGCTAAGCTGAAGAGACATCTGAGAAATGCCTTGAATTGTCAACGTTCATTTTTAAAAAAATCGTGGGTCCATCATGAAAGCCCTGAGGGACTCCTGGCGAATTTGGAAGGGCCAGGAAATGAACGTCTTGATCTGACAACGATTTGTCGGATAGCTTTCGAACCAGTGGAGTAGAGGGCCAAATAATCCAAAAGCTTGCCCATGAGGAGGGAATGAAGCACCTTGTCGAAATCTTTAGAAATGCCAGTTTAAACATAGTCCACGTACTCGCTCTCTTTGAGTGCATGATGAACTGCTGCAAAAAGTAAAGATATGGCCAACTGTCGGCCCACCCCTCACCAAGAGTGACGCCCCAAGTAAAGTTATACTCTACTCATTTATTTATATTAAGACGCGGTGGCTCTCGTACATCTTACCTCCGGCCAATAGTATTCGGTGATTCAACAAAATTATTTTCATTTACCTAACTCATAATAAGCTCCTCATTTATTCATTCGGAAGACGGTTGCGAGATGCGTCACACGCGGTACTTTCGTTTGGTAACACAATTACTCGGAATTGGCTAGTGAAATGTCACCGAGGGGAGGGGATGGTTTTGACGAGGTTTCCCTTGTCACTGGCAGACAAGATCCGCGTAGACTTTGTCGAATAGCTAAGAAAACAATTTAATATTTGCTATGAGGGTGCGACGGGGTGTCGAGCGGGAGGCGAAAATGGGGTTGTTCCACCCCTTGAGATGTGGTGGGGCGTCGGGGTTTTCCGGGAAGGTTCGGCAGTTGGAGAAGATCGCAGAACCCGTAGAGTCCCGACTGGGCAGAGCGGTGCACCACGTCTAAGCCACACCCCTCGCGGCCCCGTCCTCTCAACCTCGACATACGGTCTTCAGCTTGTCACGTCCCCGAACTCTGACCCCCGTTTATCACGACCGCCCTTTCCGTCTCGCGCAGTCCTCTAATTATTATTTTTAAAACGCGATATGACATACGAATGGAAAACGCAGTCCGTGGAAATTTTGGAAAATTTTGGTTCACAGTAATGTACAACTTCATGTATTTCATACCGCTTTTTCTCTTCTCGTCGACAGGTAAGTGCAGGTTTGTCGTTGGGCTATTTGTGTAAATCTCCACGAGCCTCGAGAACCAAATGAATTTTCATCGTTCCAGTATGCGGTTACGGCGAGCTCTCGAGACCGTTGAGGTCCTCTTCCAGCATGGAATCCGACATACCACCCATCCGCGGCCCCTATTTTGATAAATCCGTGTCAAGGAACGTGACAGCGCTCGTCGGAAGGAACGCGTTTCTCTTCTGCAGAGTCCGCAATCTCGGCAACAGAACGGTGAGCGTCTTAAAATTCACTATTTTTTACCGTCATTTCATAAATTTGGCAACTCAACACTGAAATCAAAATCTATCAAATACGACTTTATAAAACTATACGGACTACAATTTGACGAGTACGCACAATTAATTACATGGTGGCTTCCACGCTTCAAATATCGTGTGATATTCCATATAGGCGGTGTCAGAAAAAAGTATTGGGTTCTGATTCACCACCACCTGTACCACGTATTAAAGCATTTCTTTATTAATTTCGAATGACACTAATGAGACTTCGCAACTCAGCACAAACCTCTTTCCTTCAACAAGAACACTTTTTTTTTGTAACAAATAAAGTTTATCGGTGCGAGCTTTTAGCTCAGCGGCGAATGACAAGAACGTAATTAGAAACTTGGAGAAAAACGAAAAGAACTTTCTTTTTTTTTCGCGAAGTCATTGCTATGAATAAGTAATTAATTGGAGTGGGAGCGCTCTAAAAGTTTTCTCATGGGCTGTTACTTAACTATGTGCATAACGTCGCCCTCATGTATATGTAACTGAGACCTTATTTTCTCTGGATTTGGATTCCCTCAGTTCCCGTCGAATTAAGATAAACACGGGAGCCTAAACATTCAGCTCTTCCCGCATCTTCATTCCCCTGTCGGTGGAGGTTTTATTGGATATTAAACCAGAATTTACGGTCCATAAGCTCCACAAGCCAAGGAACGATTTGCTTATCGTCATCCGTGCGCGAGCCCGAGCCCAAGAAAATGATACAAGGATGATACAATTTCGGTTCTGTTGACAATGTGACTTCGCGCGTGCTAAAGGATTGGAAGAATGCGAAGTTTGGCGAATCACAGTGCTTAGGACTAATTCAAAATCAACTAACTACTTGTCCAGATATAATTTCCACGGAAACATTCATGGGGTGCAAACTAAAGGCACTAGTTAGCTGAACGTACTCCAAAATGTGAAGCAAAATCGTTGGGATCGTTTTCGAGATAAAAGCGAATCGTGTACATTGTGCATTGTGGTCCCCACCCTTTTTTCCCTCCACGGAAATAGTTTATAATCTTCACTTATGAGCTAACCGAAGGCATGAATGAGCAATGAAGGCGTTGCTTGAAAAGTAACGTGTAAGTTTTGCAATATCGTTAGTTGTTTTCGGGGAACGTTAGAAACGCACGAAAGACGTAAAATTGATCATAGAACCTCTCTTAAGCCCTTGTTAATTCGTTGGACCCTGTCTTCCTTCAACACCTTTCGATCGGAGGGTGGGGGGGGGCGAACCTTTTGAGAAAATAAATCCTTCGACAATTTTGTCAAAAGAGTTCCAGTGCGAATTTCTTGAACATTTTTGGCATCAATCCGTTCCACAACAATACCCCATACCTAACGAATGCAGTGTAATAATTCTTCGGATACACTCTGAAATATAATGTAACGCGCCTACAAGCTAATGTGGACAATAAACACGGTCCCAACAGCCGAGAAGTTCTAATTAAAAGACGATAGTTTGGAATCGGTCGAGTTTTCGGCGATTCTAACTCAATAGAAAAAAAAAATCTCATTTCGCCGAGTGGTCTGTTGTTCAATTTGCGGGAAAACGACTGAACCGATTGAGCCGGACATTTTTCGTTTTCGCTCGTTATTGTTATTCGTGATTCCACGGGATATCCATTAACCAAAAGGGAGGGGAGGGGACACAATGTACCAAAAATGAGGATTTTTCGAATATTCTCGTGCACGACTGTGACAATTCTCATAAAACTTTAAATTCTCTTAGTAAAAACGATCTTTTACTAATCAATACCTAACTTATATTTTACATAGGTATCTCTGTGACAATTCGGTGGACGAAAATATAAGCGCATGAGACGAAATGAAAAACCTTTTTGAAAAATGTCTGAGACCATTGTATCGTTCTACGTAAATGTTCCTCCGACAGTTCGTTGAACACGTACCCCAATAAACCGTGTTTTGTGATACGCATTAAACGCGAAACTTAATTTTATCAACCTCACGGGGCGTGTTTTAGCAACCTGTATCCAAATTTCTGTGATTATCCGTTAAGCGGAGATGTAAACGACGATACAACGGAAAATTACATTTGCCCAACATTACCGCGTTTCTAATTTTCTCAAACGCGGGGTGCTTTCAGCTAGCTAATACCGACACTTACCGCTCAATAAATTTTTATGTAGAAATGCGTTGAACTTTGATACAGCGCTCATAAACACGGCTGATCAGGGAATTTACGGGTGTTGCGGGAGGTAGCTACCCACCGGATACTTTAAATTAAAAACCAAACGCGAGCAACCACGCGTCGATAGAAACCATTCTCGGACCCAATCTGAAATCCAGTTGCTGTTACCGAATACCCGGCGTCTTATTCCATTTTTCACCCACAATTTATTTCATAGCGTACGTTTTTTGACGACCGCCAAGTTTCGCGATGACCCTAGGAAATTCGGTCGCGAGGAGAAACGGTTATTTTCGAAACATTTATCATCGAATCCGTCCTATAAACGGTTGGCTGTATAATTCGAGAGAGAACTGTGTTGTTCAATACACCACCTTTTTTACTTTCCTTGGCTCTACGAAGTAGAAAGGAAAGTTATGTAATCGGCTGAAAAAAAAAATCTTGAGTTTTCTCCAGATCTTTACGTTTCAGACCCCCCTGAGTCCGAAAAACACTATTTGGGAAAATGGTCTGTGTGTCTGTGAACGATTTTTAGAGAAAACGACCGTACCGAATCAGCTCAAACTTCATATCTCGCTCGCAGATCACCATGGAACGCCAAAATAAGGGTTTGAATCAAATCCACCGAAAGTAGTTATCATAGTGATCAAAACACCAAATTTTTTTTTTCTCAAAAACGGCTCTAACGATTTTGATTAAATTTTCTATATTGATAGCTCTAAATAAGGCAATTATACCATAAAATTCCCATTTGTGGGAAAATGACGAGAGCAGCACAATAAATTATCAAACTTTTCGACGAAAAGCGTTTTTAGCGCAGTTTTTTCCTTATAAACTCCGCTGAAATTTTTGTAGAATGTTAAAAAAAATTAGTATTGTAGTCCAATCCAATACCTAAAGGGTGAGTGTTTAAAAACGCTCATGAGATACATGGGGGTCACTCCAGAAATTCCTGAATTTCAACTACCGCCGTTTCGCTTAATACCAGTTCTAACAGTTATTACCCAATAACTCTGCAAAAGTGATTACTATCCTCCTTCAAAAAATCCGTGTTTACAGCCTCATTAATTTTCTGTATACCGATTGCCCAATAATGGTCCTGCAATGAGTACGAGCAGCACAATAAATTCCATAACTGTAGGCGCTACCGCTTCCTGCTGCTGTGAAGTGTTGTTTGACCGAGTTCAGAGAAACTGATTCATCATCATCAGATCAGAATCGATTAAATAGAATTAGCCATGTACAAAGTGAATTGACGTAGAGCTAAGGAAAGTTGTGTGTTGCAACCTCACCAGATATTTTTATGTTCAAATTAGCTCACCATTTGCAGAGACGAACTTGATATTGTCCGAAAAAACAATATTTTGTTACGTTTTGGCTTCTACTCGTATGATCGTTTAAATGGTTGGCGCGGAAAGATTGATAGGGAACGAGAAAAAGTTATTGATTATTTAGTGGCAACCTGTGAGCTCAGTCCGCAGTATTATAGAGGTTACTGAAGTTTTTAGAAAGCTAGTGGCATAGGCATACATCTTGTATTCATTATTGATAACCTATAAAAAAATGTGATTTGGGAAAGGTCAGTGTTTAACTCCCCTCAATTGATCCTTAAAAATGTCAATGGAGGTGAACGAATCACTGAAAACATTTTCGTGTGTTTGTAGAATCTCAATTTCGGGGGTTGAATGGCATGCATTTCCTTCCGACAACGTTCAAATCATCCTTCCCTTTCCATATACGCAATGGGTCTGTAAACTCAGTCATACGTTTCACCCACGCGACGGTTCGGTAGTTCTTCCTCTACGTTGACTACACACTGATATTAATATTCTGATACAGAAGGCAGAGTAGTGCGTCAAAGGCTTTTATTTTTCCGGTCAACTACTGTACATTAAGTAGATAATATTGGAACGCTGCGAATTATTTCACAACGGTTTACGATTTTCTTGAACAGCATGACGTGTTCGAACGTCGACAAATATTAAGAATATAACGCCGCTACATCAGCAATGCGGGAAATGAAAATTCATGCGCTAACGACAATGCTTGTAGAGCTCCTCCGACACCCATTTCATTCGATACACCACCGAAAGATATGAAACATGACCTTTACAAAGCAATGACAAAAGTCGACACTTTCGAGGAAACAGTAGGCAATCGACACGACGTGATAATTGAACTGAAGAGAAGTGGGAGTGAGACGGGAGGTAGCACAGAAACTGCGATAGCCAGGGAGAAACGGAAACTTTTGCTATGTTGTCCAGCGCGCTCCTTCGAGCATATGTACTGTGATTTCACTGTTTTTCGTCTAGACGTAGTCCCACGCCTCTGAGACCCATCCAGTTGGACTCCGCTCGAGACATACGACCACGTTAAAGGCAAAATATGGCCTGGACGGATGACAGGCATTGCGCATTTTATATCCCCTTGTCTTGATACGTAAAGTGTCAACTTATGGTTGTGGGAGAGGATTGTTAAAAAATGTTCCCGACCGAGAAGTTCAGGGTATTATTCAGAGTTCGTAATAGATCAATGCGTTTATTAAACTTTTACGTCAGAACGTTAAATCTTTCCAATTTGAACAATTTCATAAGTTGCTAAATGAAGTCATGACTTCCTTCTGCGAAAATTTTATAACGTGAACGTTTCAATACGAAATTTACAATAATCACCAAGATTGGCCCTGGCCAATCCCGGCGTAAAGTCGACGGAGTTAAATAGTTTTATCACTCCCAATTGTATGTTTTTGCCGATGAAATTAAATTACTTTCCTGAGGCAGAGAGTAACTAGCTTCGAATCCTTTCCCAGCGGCTCACCAACATTAAATTCCAGCAGACAGACGCAACATTACTACCCTAGATACTTCAGATGGTGTCGTCTAACGGATTAAGAGTAAAAACGTCAATAACATTTGCATCGACACTTTTTTGACGAGATCGTTCAAGATTTATTTCGAATATACATTTGCAGCGTCGGATTATTTAGTTGCTTATCACTTTAAATGTACTTACAATCAACGAATTGGATCGTAATATTTATTGAATAGGATTTACTTGTATATTAGAGATCACTAAAAAATATGAAATGTGCATTGATTTTTGTAAATGATAAATACTTTTCGGAATATTTTCCATATGAAATATTATATTAAATTTTTGAAAACTCCATTACTTTCCGCTACCCGAAGGGAAGGAAAGTATAGTAATCGGGACAACAAAAAAAAATTGGGTTTTCTTCAGATCTTTACGTTTTGAGACCCACTGAGTCTAAAAAACCTAATTTCGGCGCGTGGTCCGTGTGTGTGTGTATGTGTGTGTCTGTAGTTCGATTGCGGGAGAACGGCTGATCCGATTGAGCTGGTTCTTTTTTTGTTTTGTTCGTTATTTTTTGTAGACACCAAAATAAGGTTATGGACGATTTCAGCTGATGGGAAGGGGGGGGGGGTGGGGGACGAAAATGTACCAAAAACGAGAGTTTTTCGCATTTTCTTGAAAACGGCTCTAACGATTTTGATTAAACTTTCACATTATCTTCTACTAATCAACACCTAACGTTTCTTCTCCATACATATCTCCATGAAAATACGGTGAACGGAGATATGGGCCCATGAAGAAAAAATAGGTTTTTTACGCTTTTTGGCAAAACGGCTCCAGCGATTTTCACCAAACTCACAGGATGTTTTCAAATAGTTAATATCTACATATTGTTCTCAATAAATGTTCTCGTGACGGTCCATTGAACAGAGATAAAAATCAAAATGTGTCGAAAATAATGTTTTTTCGAACATTTCCGTAAATTCCAGGCTAACTTCTTCACGAAATGTGATAAATTCTAATGGAGTGTCTCATATTTACCCATACTCACATTTCGTTCTCTATAATTATTTCCGTATATATATGTTGAACGGAGATATAAGCCAAGTTAACTCAGAAAAGGAGATTTGTCGAATATTGATTTATCGGTATTCCACTTTTCTCAGAAACGGCTCTAACGAGTTCGATCAAACTTACGGAGTACTCTCACCTAATTAGTCCCTACATTTTGTTCCGTATAAATGTTTCTGTAGAAATGCGTTGAAGGAAGATATAGCACCCGCATATGTAGGTGGTCTTCGAACTTACGGGGGTGGCGGAAAGTTGTGAGTTGCTACGCACCAGATATTTTTTATTTGTATTAAGTATTATCTATCCCAAAAATGGCTGAACAGTTTCAAGCAATTGATGCATGACTGGGAAAATTAGTTCAATTCAACTTCACAATGTATCGACTAACTCCAATGTTTTTTTTTTTCACGATTTCACTCGTACTTCTTTCTCTATTGAAACGACCATTCTCACTACAAACTTCTTGGTAGTCCAATAAGCAAGATGAGAGCTTATTACAGCTCTTCGCATAATTAAAGTCAGAAAATAATTCGTTTATAAGCGCAGAACAGGCGTTCAATAAACCCAGCCATATCGTGTTGGCACTCCAATAAACATAATAAAGGGATACCTACCGTGCTCACATGCAGGGCATTCAATGAGAGGTGTTGAGGTAACGTGGGAAACTCAGTAGGTACAACTTAGAACTTTTGTTTTCTTCGTACCCACTGCGATACGGTAGTTGTATTCCAAACAAACGTTTTGTGAATATTCGCGGGATTTCCTATAACGTCAATGAAAGAAGTTTCGGTTACCGGTTACATTATCATGTTCGTGTTATCTGAACGCAAAACTGGGTTGATTAGTAAAGTAGTTATAGATATCTGTTGCCTTGCAACACACAACTTTGCTTAGCTCTACGTCATTTCACTTTGTACATGGCTAATTCTATTTAATCAATTCATTTATCACTCAGTTAATTTGAACTTGGTCTAACAACGCGTTACGGCAGCAGGAAGCGGTAGCGCTTACAGTTCCAGACATTATTGTGCTGCTCGTACTCATTTCAGGACCAATATTGAGCAATTGGTACACAGAGAGTTAATGAGGCTGTAAACAAGAATTTTTTGAAGAAGGATAGTAATTACTTCTGCAGAGCTAATGGGTAAAAACTTTTAAAACTGGTAGTAAGCGAAACGGGGGTAGTTGAAATTCAGGAATTTCTGGAGTGACCCCCATGTATCTCATGAGCGTTTTTAAAGGTATTAGATTGCACTACAATACCAATTTTTTTTAACATTCTACAAAAATTCCAGCGGAGTTTATAAGGAAAAAACTGCACTAAAAACGCTTTTCGTCGAAAATTTTGATAATTTATTGTGCCGCTCTCGTCATTTTCCCACAAATGGAAATTTCATGGTATAATTGTCTTATTGAGAGCTACCTATATAAACAATTTAATCAAAATTGTTGGAGCCGTTTTTGAGAAAAAAAATATTTGGTGTTTCGATCACTATGATAACTATAGTTAACTTTCGGTGGCTTTTTCTCATACCCTCATTTTGGCGTCCCATGGTGACCTGCGGACGAGATATCAAGTTTGAGTGGATTTGATACGGTGGTTTTCTCTAAAAATCGTTCACAGACATACACAGACACACAGACACACAGGCCATTTTCCCAAATAGTGTTTTTCGGACTCAGGAGGGTCTGAAACGTAAAGATCTGAAGAAAACTCAAAATTTTTTCTTCAGCCGATTACATAACTTTCCTTTCTACTTCGTAGAGCCAAGGAAAGTAAATATCTGGTGCGTTGCAACACACAACTTTCCTTAGCTCTACGTCATTTCACTTTGTACATGGCTAATTCTATTTAATCAATTCATTTACCAAGCAGTTCATTTGAACTCGGTCAAACAACACTCCACAGCAGCAGAAAGCGGTAGCGCCTACAATTCTCGAATTTATTGTGCTGCTCGTACTCATTGCAGGACCATTATTGAGCAAGTGGTATATGGAAAATTAATGAGGCTGTAAACATGGAATTTTTGAAGGAGGATAGTAATTGTTTTTGTAGAGTTATTGGGTAAAAAGGTTTAGAACTGGTAGTAAGCGAAACGGCAGTAGTTGAAATTCAGGAATTTCTGGAGTGACCCCCATGTATCTCATGAGCGTTTTTAAACACTCACCCCATAGGTTTTGGATTGGACTACAGCACGACTTTTTTTTAAAGATTCTAGTAACATCCCAGCGGAGTTTAAAAGGAAAAAACCGAGGCAAAAACGCTTTTCGTCGAAAATTTTGATAATTTATTGTGCTGCTCTCGTCATTTTCCCCCAAATGGGAATTTTATGGTATAATTGTCTGATTGAGAGCTACCAAATATAAAATATCTGGTGCGTAGCAACACACAACTTTCCGCCACCCCCGTAAGTGCCAACACCAGCTACATTTGCGGGTGCTATATCTTCGTTCAACAAATTTTTACAGGAACATTTATGTACAACAAAATGTAGGGACTAGTCAGCTGAAAGTATTCCGTAAGTTTGATCGAAATCGTTACAGACGTTTTTTAGAAAATTAGAATAACGATAAATTAATATTCGACAAATCTCCTTTTCTGTTTAACTTGGCTTATATCTCCGCTCAACATACATATATACAGAAATAATTATGGGGAACAAAATGTTGGTATGGGTGACTAAAAGACACTACATTAGAATATATCACATCTGGTGAATTAGTTACCCTGGAATTTACGGAAATGTTCGAAAAAAGGTTATTTTCGACATCTTTTGATTTTTATCTCTGTTCAATGGACTGTCAGAGGAACATTTATTGAGAACAATATGTAGGTATTAACTATTTGAAAACATCCTGTGCGTTTGTTGAAAATCGCAGGAGCCGTATTGCCAAAAAGCGTAAAAAATCTATTTTTTCTTCATGGGCCCATATCTCCGTTCACCGTATTTTCATGGAGATATGTATGGAGAAGAAACGTTAGGTGTTGATTAGTAGAAGATAATGTGAAAGTTTAATCAAAATCGTTAGAGCCGTTTTCAAGAAAATGCGAAAAACTCTCGTTTTTGGTACATTTTCGTCCCCCACCCCCCCCCCTTCCCATCAGCTGAAATCGTCCATAACCTTATTTTGGTGTCTACAAAAAATAACGAACAAAACAAAAAAAGAACCAGCTCAATCGGATCAGCCGTTCTCCCGCAATCGAACTACAGACACACACATACACACACACACGGACCACGCGCCGAAATTAGGTTTTTTAGACTCAGTGGGTCTCAAAACGTAAAGATCTGAAGAAAACCCAAATTTTTTTTTGTCCTGACATTATACTTTCCTTCCCTTCGGGTAGCGGAAAGTAATGGAGTTTTCAAAAATTTAATATAATATTTCATATAGAAAATATTCCGAAAAATATTTATCATTTACAAAAATCAATGCACATATTTTTTAGTGATCTCCAATATACAAATAAATCCTATTCAATAAATATTACGATCCAATTCGTTGATTGTAAGTACATTTAAAATGATAAGCAACTAAATAATCCGACGCTGCAAATTTATATTCGAAATAAATCTTGAACGATCTTGTCACAAAAGTTTCGATGCAAATGTTATAGACGTTTTTACTTCCTAATCCGTTAGACGACACCGTCTGAAGTATCTAGTGTAGTAATGTTGCGTCTGTCTGCTGGAATTTGATGTTGGTGAGCCGCTGGGAAAGGATTCGAAGCTAGTTAATCTCTGCCTCAGGAAAGTAATTTAATTTCATCGGCAAAAACATACAATTGGGAGTGATAAAACTATTTAATTCCGTCGACTTTACGCCGGGATTGGCCAGGGCCAATCTTGGTGATTATTGTAAATTTCGTATTGAAACCTTCACGTTATATTATTTTCGCAGAAGGAAGTCATGACTTCATTTAGCAACTTATGAAATTGTTCAAATTGGAAAGATTTAACGTTCTGACGTAGAAGATAAATAAACGCATTGATGTATTATGAACTCTGAATAATACCCTAAACTTCTCGGTCGGGAACATTTTTTAACAATCCTCTCCCACAACCATAAGTTGACACTTTACGTATCAAGACAAGGGGATATAAAATGCGCAATGCCTGTCATCCGTCCAGGCCATATTTTGCCTTTAACGTGGTCGTATGTCTCGAGCGGAGTCCAACTGGATGGGTCTCAGAGGCGTGGGACTACGTCTAGACGAAAAACAGTGAAATCACAGTACATATGCTCGAAGGAGGAAAATTAGAATAACGATAAATTAATATTCGACAAATCTCCTTTTCTGTTTAACTTGGCTTATATCTCCGCTCAACATACATATATACAGAAATAATTATGGGGAACAAAATGTTGGTATGGGTGACTAAAAGACACTACATTAGAATATATCACATCTGGTGAATTAGTTACCCTGGAATTTACGGAAATGTTCGAAAAAAGGTTATTTTCGACATCTTTTGATTTTTATCTCTGTTCAATGGACTGTCAGAGGAACATTTATTGAGAACAATATGTAGGTATTAACTATTTGAAAACATCCTGTGCGTTTGTTGAAAATCGCAGGAGCCGTATTGCCAAAAAGCGTAAAAAATCTATTTTTGCTTCATAGGCCTATATCTCCGTTCACCGTATTTTCATGGAGAAGAAAAGTTAGGTATTGATTAGGAAAAGATAATTTGAAAGTTTAATCAAAATCGTTAGAGCCGTTTCCGAGAAAAATGCGAAAAATCCTAGTTTTTGGTACATTTTCGTCCCCCCACCCCCCTTCGAACCGGCCGAAATCGTCTATAACCTTATTTTGGTGTCTACACAAAATAACAAACAAAACAAATAAAGAACCAGCTCAATCGGATTAGCCGTTCTCCCGCAAATCGAACTACAGACACACACACATACACACCCACACGGACCACGCGCCGAAATTAGGTTTTTTAGACTCAGTAGGCCTCAAAACGTAACGATCTGAAGAAAACCCAAATTTTTTTTTGGGCCGATTACTATACTTTCCTTCCCTTCGGGTAGCGGAAAGTAAAAATGTAAACAAAATCGTTAGAGCCGTTTTTGAGAGAAAAATTTTGTGTTTTGATCACTATGATAACTATAGTTAACTTTCGGTGGATTTTTCCCATACCCTTATTTTTGCGTCCCATGGTAACCTGTAGGCTACACATCAAGTTTCAGCTGATGTGGTACGGTGGTTTTCTCTAAAAACCGCGCAAAAATCGATTTTGTCGAAAGTTTTGGTAATTTATTGTGCTGCTCTCGTCATTTTCCCGTATATGGGAATTTCATAGTATAGTTGAAATATCAGGAGCTATCAATATTTAAAAAGTTAATCAAAATCGTTCGAGCCGTTTTTGAGAAAAAAAATATCTGGTGTTTTGATCACTATGATAACTATAGTTAAATTTAAAATGGATTTTGCCCATACCCTTGTTTTGGCGTCCCATGGTAACCTGCGGGCGAGATACCAAGTTTAAGCTGATTTGGTACGGTCTTTTTCTCTAAAAGTCGTTCACACACACACAGACCATTTTCCCAAATAGTGTTTTTCGGACTCAGGAGGGTCTGAAACGTAAAGATCTGAAGAAAACTCAAAATTTTTTTTTCAGCCGATTACATAACTTTCCTTTCTACTGCATGGAGCCAAGGAAAGTAAAAATGGCTGAAACTTGCGTACTTGGGGCTAAAATAATTTGTGCGTTTCATTAAAAAATGCAAGTGACACGTGGTTTGAATGTGCATAGTACCATTTTAGTAGAATGGGAAAACTTCATTATTCTCAGGTTGTGGATAACCAATCGGAGAGCATTAGTCCAAATTTTATTCAGGAACCCTCATCAGTTCGGCAAGACTTGAGTTTGGCCGAAGAAACCGTTGATTTCAGCTTACATTCCAAATCGAAAGTTTTGTGTACCTTTATACGCAAATTTGTTTCAGAGAAAGATCTTAATCCGGAAGAGGTCGATAATCGGCGAAGTAAACCTTATAACCTGCCGAATTAGGTTTCGAGGGTCTACTGCAAATATCTGCGTTTGACTAAAATGGCTAGTCTCGGCTGAGCGAAATCTGGAACCAACCGTGAAAATTCAGAGGTTGTAACAGCTTTGCCGTGGCGCGTTTGAGAGTCAACTGCTAGGATGATATAATCGTAATATATTTCCACGTTGGGGCCACTTTTAATGCTTTCCCCTAAAGCTCCACCTTCTAAACGCCACCATTTGCCAGGGCGGCGCAACGGCTTAAGCTCAAACTCATCCAGTGAGGCAATTCTCAATATTCCCTATCCCTTTCAGTTCACCTCGCCCGATATATTAATTCGGCGTCGTGTATTTGGTTCATGGTGCTTTCAGTCACTTCACACGTTATACGTTTTAAGAAAAACTGCTGACTTGTAGTTATTTAAATATCTACGCGAACACCCTAAGTGAAGGTTAGGCGGAAACTCCCCCGTATGAAAGCTCTGTCACGCGTTTCTTCCTCAATCAGACTTCGAAACTGTACTAAAACGAACCTACCTCATGGTCTTTAGTGATAAATATCTGGTGCGTTGCAGCACACAACTTTCCTGCGCTCTACCTCAATTCACTTTCTATATGGCTTTGTCTACTTAATCAATTTATTTACCACTCAGTTAATTTGAACTTGGTCAAACAACACGGTAGCGCTTACAGTTCCGGAATTTATTGTGCTGCTCGTACTCATTCCCGGACCATCATTGAACCGGTACACAGAGGATTAATGAGGCTGAAGATACTATTTTTTTGAAGAGGATAGTAATCACTTTTGTAGAGTTATTGGGTAAAAACATTTAGAACTGGTAGTAAGAGAAACGGTGGTAGTTGAAATTCGGGAATTTCTGTAGTGAGCCCCATATATCTCATGAGTGTTTTTAAACACTCACCCTATAGGTATTGGGTTGGACTACAATACCAATTTTTTTAAACATTCTACTAACATTCTAGCGGAGTTTATAAGGAAAAAACCGCATTAAAAACGCTTTTCGTCGAAAAGCTATAGTTGTCTTATTGGGAGCTACCAATATAAAAAATTTATTCAAAATCGTTACAGCCGTTTTTGAGAAAAAAAAATATTTGGTGTTTTGATCACTATGATAACTATAGCTAACTTTTGGTGGGTTTTGTTCAAAACCGTATTTTGGCGTCCTATAGTAATCTGCGGGCGAGATATCATGTTTGAGTGGATTTGGTACGGTGGTTCTCTCTAAAAATCGTTCACAGACACACATACACACAGACCATTTTCGCAAATAGTGTTTTTCGGACTCAGGAGGGTCTGAAACGTAAAGATCTGAAGAAAACTCAAAAGTTTTTTTTCAGCCGATTACATAACTTTCCTTTCTACTTTTTAGAGCCAAGGAAAGTAAAAAAGAGTACATAAAAATCCAATGGAGGAGCCTTTATCACACATCGATTACAATTTTTCTTGCCAATACTTATAAATTATTTCGAAACCTTCATTGGATCCGTGCGAACTGTGACGCGATCTTTCTCGGTAATGCCTAACCGCACTACGTATCTCGGTCTTTCAGTTCCATATCTAATTGCGTGTTACCCACCTTATCTTATTTTATATCCACGTGGCAAATAAAAAGGGAAGTTCGAAGGTGACGCCGTCTTCACTTTCTTCAACCTGAATGTAACGCAAGTATTGGCATTGATCGAGAAGAAAGTTAGTTTGTCATTAGACGCTCATGCATCGAGGTGTCTCTGGTCATTGTGTGTATGAGAGTGAAGAGGGCTATTACATGCTAGAGGTGGAGCCGTCATTGTAACGGAAACACCAGAAATAGCAAAGCAATCACGAGTCTCCACTAAACAGGAGTTGAAGCTCAATGCTTCCCCCCCCCTCCTTCTCGCCAAGGTCACTTCCAACCCCAGCTCTTGTGCGAAAAAAAGGCCCGGCTCAAAAGCTGGTGGAGCTACGCTTGCTGCACAATCCGTGAGTAAGCAACAGCCCTGCAGGAGTCATGGGTGGACTACGGTTAGGTTAATAACCGTTCAAATCCTTGAGCACAATACAAATAAGAGTTCTCCAGCTATGGATGACTTGGTACAAAGTGCACTCAAACCACGCTGCAGTGTTTTCGTCAAACAACAACCATATGTAGGTTCCTAACCCCTTGGGGTAGGATTCCAAGTACGAGTGGAGGAGTTGTCCATACTAACCCGTAACCTGAACAGCAGCACTTGGCTTCTGTGCTCATTCGAGATGGTTGTTACATCATTTTCAAGGTCTTCAACTACTCAAGCATACTTTAGCCGGACTAGCGTGGTTTGTGCCTCACACGAATATCAGATCACCCCTTTGGGGACCCTGACCTAGGATGGGGCCGGCAAGGCGTGTGTAGAGCTGCTCAACAAGTACAATTTGGTTGTGGCCAACGGCCCATTACTGAGGAGACCTGTGATGGACTGGGAGGAAGGTTGTACGTAGATGCCACTGCTGTGTCTCATACACTACTACTCAAAATAACGGGTTGGCGAGTTGTTGGAGAAGCACGGCAAAGCGATCACCTCGTTATTGGCTTTGCCATTCGAAACGAAAACCTTAGCTTCTGAGACATACGTGAAAAACGATTCTGCACCAAAAACGCTGATTGACTTCCATTTTTTAGGGTATTGTTAAGTGAACTACGTTATCACTACAGCACTGCACTCTTCTAGACTTCCGGTGTTTGGGTAACAGCAGCACGCGACGATCTAACGAACTTATTCCCTTCAAGCAGAGTATTAATGGAGCCAGAAGGGCCCAGCAGACTCGTGACCCTTATGCAACAGTTATACTCCGCACTGAAGGCGAATGCAGGAGAAAAAGGCCTCCCACCGCGTCATCAAACGAGCCAAAAGACAAGGCTGGCGGAACTTTGTAGAAGAGGACACCTCTGAAAACCTCTGAGGCGAGCAATACAAGTCCATATCAAGAGCTCCTCTTAAATGATATGGATCCCCCCGGGTCATACTTCTAGAAAAATAGGTCTCTACCTGGAGACCGGGCTAAATGACAACAAACTGCACATCCACAGTTCTCGGTATGGTGGATGCTAAGTGAGTGCCCGGGATCTTACACAAAATAAAAAGACAATCTTCGTGACTTATGTGTGTTAAAAAACAGGCGTTTTGATTAGAAAACATACCTAACAGCTGCAAAACGCTAGTATCGTGACGTTTTAGATGCTCGCTGTCATGTATGTAGCAACTAGTTCAAGTGAAGCTGAAGCAGGTGCCCCTACATACTTTTTGGAGCTCCGTCAGGCGTCATGAGGCTGTGTGGAAGTAGGTTGCTGGTGCATTGTCATCTAACGGTTGGAAGTGGAGAAAGTGGTACTACCGGGTTTTCCATGGAGAAGAACTGAAGCCTGACATTGTCAGAATGGTTTTCAGCCTGCAGGGATCCTCCTTGGTTCGACTGTAAAGCCGATCTTCGTGCAGCAGGGTCAGAAGATGGTGAAATGGTGATGAATGACGTCAGGGTTGCATTGAGCGGGTCTTGCAAAGGCACTGGTGGGGGTTTCATCGAGGATCTTCCTCTTGTCCTATCTTTCCTCCTTCCATTATCCGTTATAAATGTATACTCTGAGCTCCCTCCCAACTTAAATAAACTTAATTTATTCAGTTTTATTGGTGCCACTGTCCCTTTTATAACGATATTCGTAAAAAAACAAAAACAGAGTGTGTGTCCGAGTGGGTATAGCAAGTTTGCTGGAGAACAGTAGAACCGATTGACGACGCTCTCTGCTTATTTTGTCCCTCATGTATTCGAAAAGCGAAAATAAGTTGATGGACGAGTTTCATCAATGAGAAGGCGATGAGGGTCCAGAATAGGGAGCTTTAACATGTTCGTCCAATCTAGTTCCAAAAATATCGATTGACTTATGCCGTATTCGCTATTGAATATGTAATTTCTGTGCAACAAAAACATACCTGTGAAAATACTTCAGAGTTTTACCGGATTCAAATAAAACTGACACAGTTGTTTCAATATCCTAATAATGTTCACCATTAACAGGATATGTTCACCATAGACAGAAGCAAAAATGTAACAATCAGCCATTTTTCAACGTATTTACATATTCCTCAGTAAATGCCCAACTAACTTATAACATTTTTGTTTTGTGTCGGAGGTTTCTGGGGAGGGGAAATCTTCAACAGACACCCAAATGGGTAGTGTCGGATTTTTACCAAATAAACCTCTCCACGGTTACCACCCTGGAGGTTCTAAACCAGAAAGGATGGGAGGGCAACCTGCAGGGTGCAGGGTGGCTCATATGCATCAGCGAAGCTGGGGATACAGGATGGGGTTGGCGTGGAAGGAGAAAGCAGGGTCGGAGGGATGGTGGGGGAGTAGTAACCTGCGAGGCGGTTGATGAAGGGGAAGGGTCCTCATGTAGGTTCCTTCCAGACGATGAAGAGCGGAGGCTGTTCCCCAGACAGGTATGTACAGACGCTCCTAGTAATGGCGTTGAAGACGCGTATTTTTTTCTGTTGGGAGACCTTCTTATTATTGAAGAATGGCTTGAGGGCAAAGAAGGCTTCGTTGACTTTGCCAAGGACAGCCAGGATTTGTTTGTGCCAGTTGAGCTTCTTGTCGAAGATGACACCCAGGTACTTGGCTTTATAACTGTTTACGTCCACCAATTTAAACCCTCACTTTAGACCCAAAAAATATTTCTTGAGCTATTCGTCTAATTAGGTTTGAGCCAAAGCACATGAACAGTTCAAAGTCTCTCAAAAACGGCCCTAACTACTTTGACGTAAGTCACAGTATACTCTCGTCCACCTACGCTTTGGTATAGACGCATAAAATGTGTTGAACAGAAATTCACTGCCTACAGTGTAGCGTTCTATCTTTTCGGGGATATGGAATTTATACGTTCCTTAAGATATTTTAGCTCATTCATTCTTCACATCGTGAGCGGAGTGCAATCTACATCTGACTTTGACTATAGTTTTGGTTTATTATTCATTCTGAATAATAACCCTATGTTTTCGGTCACGAAAAAATTTTTACAACCCCCCCTCAAAATTTGATACTTTACGTTTCAAGACATGGAGATTCCAAATTTGCAATGTCCGTCCGCCGTCCCCCGTTCACAGTCCCCCGTCCCCCGTCAACGGTTCCCCATCCGCCGTCCGGGCCGTTTTGTGCCTTTAACGTGGTCCAACAAATTCGTTCTTTCGCACAAAAATCCAATTTGGTATCTAGTTGTGCCCGCCATCTCAGCAATCCGATCGGACGAAGCCCATGATTGTGATGGGCAAAAAACGGTTAAAAAAATTTACGAAACGCAGTACAACGCGGGAACTACAGCGGAAGTCAACGTTTCGTCGTTTGTACTCCCTCCCTCCCGCCCGTCTCAACGAAAACGCTCGCCTGCTCGACTGGCAACGCCGCCCCTGCTCACCTCCCCTTTCGACTGGACCCGACGGGGCAAAATCATCAGACGTTCCTTAAAACTCCGACAAAATCATGTACTGTTTGACCAGGGGCACGAATTATTGAAGAAAATGCGTAGCGAGCTTGACCTATATTAACTGTCGAATTTAGAGCCGACTCCAAGGCCTGCACACATTCAGCGAACGAAGATTGGGCGACTGTTTTAGGATGAAGAGCAGCTTTCAACCGCGAAAAAGCGTCTGCCCCAATAACTGAAACCAATCTCCCCACTTTCTTCTCTTCTTTCGTGACACCTTCGCCGAGAAAATAAAGTCCGAGCCTTTCTAAGAAGTCGGTGATATCCTCACCCTCCGAAAATGTAGGGATAGGCGTACCGCCAGCCATTGTTCAGCGGAAGGAGAAAAAAAAACAGAAACCTATAACCGTAACGAGTGCCGCTACAAAATGTGTGAAGAATTATAATAACCCTCTCGTTCACAGAGGTTACCTTATACAGAGTTAATCCCGACTCGTCGCCAGTAATGTACCTGGGAGAAATATCACAATTAGCACTCACGGAACTGAGTAAGTAGACGGTTTATTAGCGAGTGACAACATTCTGTACAACACACCAAAGGGTAGAAGAGGAGGGGGCCTGCTCTAGTGCGCATGCGCCCTATGTCCCTTGAACCCCACTAGCGAGTCTACATCAATTTATTTAATAGTTTCATTTTTTTGGTTTTAATACGATTCAATTTTTTTAGATTCTTTCGTTTCCTTCTCATTTTGTTTTTTTTTCATGGATTTTTGGTTACATTTTCATATTAGTATTTAGCGTGCATGTTTTCATATTAAAATTCAGTTTTTTCTAGATACTTTCGTTTTTTTTCTGTTCATTTTAATATTACGATTCAGTTCTTTTCGACCTTTTTTTGGGTTTCATTTTGATATTTTTCGATGCTGAATCGAACGGGATGGGTCTCGGAGCATTAATGCTAGGTCAAGCTATTTATCCGAATAATAAACCGTTGTGTAATAATTTGCAGGGTTTTTTTACTCACGAGCTGCTCTTTCACTCGTTTAAAATGCTGGTACTCGCGCCTATTGTTTTGGAATACCAGATGATGTGCAGGGCCGTGTATTATGAGTGAAAACTTTGGCCACGGATTTGTTGAGAAAAGCGCGATTGAATTTCACGCCCGTGGCCTGAAAAATAGGCAGAAGTAGTGCCACAATTCTTTCTGCGTTGTTTACTTTCTAAATGGATAGCCGTCATTTTTTAATACCAGCTTTCACTTTTAATACCATGTTCTTTCGAGATTATTGTCTGCTTCAAGAAGCTCAGTTTCACTTTCTATCAGATTACGAAGGAAGTTTTCCAAGTTCTGTGTTCTTGATGAAACATTACTGTCACGACTAAGCTTTTTCGAAAAATTCAACTTTCGCCTGATTATGACGTAATGTAGGCCCTAAAGGGGATGATCCACGTTGAATAATTTCTCAACGGTTTTCTTGGGGGTAACGTTGTTTAACATTTTCTAGGGGGGTTATTAAGTTTATCAAAGCCTCATCCGGTTTACGCTCATCCGTTTACACTTTTTCGTTGGCATTCCACGGACCTCCGGGTTGACGCGGAATTAAGTGGTTTGATGAAGAGTAATGAAATGTGCCGGCTATGGGTTTTTCCGTGGTCGAAAACATCAATAATTGAGGTGTTGTTGGAGTAACAGCGGAAGCTTGTGAAATGAAGAAAGTAAAGGTCGATTGGTGATCAATTAGATCAGTTTGACTTACAACCTTTCTCCTCCGCTCGTTGCATTTTAATACGATTTCCATTTGTCAGAGCATCCTTTTTGGTCGAAATCTGCAGAAAAAAACGCCACCTCGCAGTAAATAATTTTCTCGGTGAAGATCGGCGTGTACCGAATAAAATTAATTTTTTGGCGGTTTCGGTTTCACGGTCATTTTGCAACTGACTCGTACCCCGTTGGTTTCCTACTCAACTTTTTATCGTCTCTCACGCCCCGTACGGAATTTACGGTCGCCGCTCTTTCACTTACTGGTTTCGATTATAGCCTCATAAAACTCCATTTATGTAGTTCTGAAGTATTTCTCAAGTTTGTTGTTGTTTTGATTGATTCTGCACGAAGTTGCCGTTGAGATTGCTTCAATAACGATTCCCGTTTATTACAACCTCACCAGCTAACGCGAAATTAGTATTCAAGTAGACTGTACAATATTTGTATTTCATAACTGATATCTGGTTCCAATGTTGTAGAACTTTCTTTGTCCACAACGCCTTACCTGTTTTGATCAAACTAGTCGTACGCTCAATACTGAGGAGGTAGTCGAAAACGAAATTTGAGTACATTTTCAGCAGTTTTACTGCTTAGCTTCACAAAACGCTGAGCTCTAAGTTTGTGAACGCGATAAATAAAGAACTGCTGAACCAATTCGACTCGGTATTTGATACCCCAAAACTCCCAAAATAAGGATAATAATAAATCTGAAACTAGCTGTTGTTATCATACTGATCAAAACGCCAAACATCCTGAGAAGCAGAAAACCCATGCAGACGTACTCTTCTCTGGGCTTGTTTTTTTTATCGAGGGCGCACGGGACCGAGTCCTTTTGTCCCTGTTGCCACACACTGGCCTATTGTAACGATGTCCCTTGTTTAATAAAACACGTCGTACATACAAGCCCCTTTTAGGAAGCCGAGTATAACTTTCGTCGCTGGCTCTACTATGGTTTGAGATTCGATGAACCCCTGAGAGAATTGTTTGAGGCGCCTAGCTGCCAAGATAGGGCACTCGCATTGGATGTGCTATGCCGTCTTCCTCTCCGTAAAATGGGCAGTAAACTACTTCTGAAGTGCTCATCTTGTTGAGATGATACCTGAGGGGGCTGTGTCCAGTGTGGAAGCTAGTGAGGGCTCTCAGATCCTGTCTAGAAAGTGTAAGAATTGCCTTCGCCCTTGAACAGGAAGGCACAATCAGCCGTTTCGCCTGTCTCAGTTGTGGCGTGTGATGTCAACAGGCGTCGTTTTTTCTTCACGCTCATGTAGGGCTCAGTCCCGACGGATAGAGGTTCTGTGCCCTTTTCCGTAAGGCAGTCTCCGTTTTCATTGCCCTCTTGCCCTCCATGAGCCTTCTTCTGCGCAGATCTTTATGGCTGGAATTTCTGGTTGATACATCGTGGCGTACTCCACCAGCAGCCAGGCAAGGGGCTGGAGTTGGGCCTGCTATCCCTGGACCAGCTCTGCTTCTCATCACAGAACTGTCTGTCACCATTACCGTGCACACGCCTCAGTCTGAACGCCTGGGCTCTCTCCCACCACTCTTGCATAACATCAGTGGCAACGCCTACCGCCTCTTCCAATATGAACTGTCTAGTCGTTACCTCAGCCTTGGTAGAAGCATTACTGGTCTTCAAAAGCTTTTCCACTCCTAGTTATGCGATCCTCTGAATGTGTATGTTAAGGGGTGAGATATTCAAAAAGACTTCAATTGCTGCAGTGGTGCAAGTGTTCATGGCTGATGTAATAGCAAAGCAAGCCTGTCTCTGCTGTTTTTGGAGCTTCCCCTGAACTGTGTGATGGCTTGTCGCCTTCCACCATACAGTTTGGGTATGAGAGATGGGTTAATCATCTCTTTGTAGAGCCATTCCATAATTTTTTGAGTGACGCTCCATGATTTACTGCACATTCTTCTGCATGCTCACAGAGGTGTGGGTTGCCTTGCGCAGCGCATACCTCACATGTGAGTTACTTATCCGAGGTATTTTACTCTACACTTTGACCCAGAATCACGTATCGATTACGTTCACATAGAGCGGTATAGTTGACGCTTGAAGATCGTACGTGCGATCCACGCCGCTTTGCATATTGTGTACATTCGTGTGTTTTTTCTCAAAGTTCAAAACTGCGTAACTGTATCGCCAATATTGATACAATTATCTGTATTTATGAGGGGGTGTCCCAAGGTTTTTCATCTTGACAAGCTCACCCCTCTGACTGTGCGCTTACTTGATGACAATCATGGCTAAACTTATCAGTTTCACACGATTGAGAATGTTTTATGAAATCTAGGACGCTTAGTGGCAGAGTTTCTGTTTGAATGGAACTACTTTGCTACAATTATTAAGCAGTGAAGATAATAAACAATAACGGCGGGATAAATCGGGTAAATAACAAAAAGTGAATGTGAAAAGAAATACGAGGTGTAATTCGAAATTAAAGGAAAAGTAAGATAATCCAGTAAAAACGCAGTTTGACACATTATTCCACGATAGAAGTGGCTAAGACTGCTAGTAAACTGTTCCACCAAATAAATTATAATTTAGCGTTCAAAGTTTATGTTGGTAAGCCCAACCTGTTTTCAATTAAAAATATGGATATACCTGTCCGTAAAACTCGCTGAGCTTCTCAACTGAACGGAAGACGATGCCCATGAAGTTGAGTGTACCTCACAATTGATTTTATTACCAATTAGCGTATGCAGGGACTCCTCAGATCCCCGCACATTCAAAAGCATGCACAATCCAGCATTGTGTTTCAAGGCTTGTTCTGGAATATCAATGACATCTCTTTTCTTCCTCGATGTAAACAAATGAGAAGTCAGATTTTCCCGCTTCCCGTATCCGATATAAGTAATGGCCGGAGACGTTGTCCATTGGGCTTCCAGCTTTTCAAGTTCCCCTTTTCCCGATAAGAAACAGCAACGCTCTTTCAACGATAATGAGAAAACTCCTTTGTTAATTCAACGTTCCTGTGGAGAGGGCACTACCAACAAGAATCATTGTTCGAGAATTAACGGCTTCATTGAGCGTTGAACATGAATGAAGCACGGAGCTCTTGGTGGTTTCCCCCTTATTTTAGATTGCAAAAACGGAAACCTTTGGAATTTAGCGTAGGGCATTTATCGAATAACCGTGTTCCGCACAACACACTTCTGGACGCACAAGTTTGGCAGAAAAATCGGGAGTTCGCTTCCCCGATGAGTAATACCAGAGCCTTTTTTTGTTTTTTCGGATAACCGATAGTTCAACGTTTCACGAACCTCATTTTCGACATTGGCTAATATCTTCCGTTCAACGGATAGACACAGAAATTGTGGCATATTGGTTCCCAGAAAACATCGTAAGCTGATCAAATTCAGTTGTGCGGTTACCGAGGTGATTTTGAGAAAGTTAGATAAACGGCACATTTTGGTTGTTATTTCCGTTCAACCATCTTAGAAATATTCATGAAAGGATTGACTAGCTAAGACACATTGTCAGCTTGATATTAATTGTTACAGTTACAAATAGATGTCATTCCGCTCCATAAGCCCATATCTCCTTTCAAACCACAGAAAACGAATTTCAACGTACATATTTATGGAACATATAAGTTAAATATCTGGTGCGTTGCAACACACAACTTTCCTTAGCTCTACGTCAATTCACTTGTACATGGCCAATTCGATTTAATCAATTGATTTATCGCTCAGTTCATTTGAACTTGGTCAAACAACACGTCACAGCAGCAGGAAGCGGTAGCGCTTACAGTTCCAGATTTTATTGTGCTGCTCGTACTCATTGCAGGACCATTATTGAGCAATTGGTACACAGATAACCAATGTGGCTGTAAACACGATTTTTTAAAGAAAGGATAGTAATTACTTTTGCAGAGTTATTGGGAATTAACTGTTAGAACTGGTAGTAAGCGAACCGGGCGTAGTTGAAATTCAGGAATTTCTGGTGTGAGCCCCATGTATCTCATGAGCGTTTTTAAATACCCACCCTCTAGGTATTGAATTGGACTACAATACCAATTTTTTTTAACATTCTACAAGAATTCCCGCGGAGTTTATAAGGAAACAACTGCGCGAAAAACGCTTTTGGTCGAAAATTTTGATAATTTATTGTGCTGCTCTCGTCATTTTCCCACGAATGAGAATTTTATAGTATCATTGCCTTATTGATAGCTATCAACATAAAAAATGTAATTAAAATCGTTAGAGCCGTTTTTGAGAAAAAAATTTGGTGTTTTGATCACTATGATGACTATAGTTAACTTTCGGTGGATTTTGCCCATACCCTCATCATTGCGTCCTATGGTAACCTGTAGGCTAGACATCAAGTTTCAGCTGATTTGGTACGGTGGTTTTCGTTAAAAATCGTTCACAGACACACATACACACACACAGACACACAGGGCATTTTCCCAAATACTGTTTTTCGGACTCAGGGGGGTCTGAAACGTAAAGATCTGAAGAGAACTCAAAATTTTTTTTCAGCCGATTACATAACTTTCCTTTCTACTTCGTAGAGCAAGGAAAGTAAAAATTGATCGATATTCGACAGTTCAATCAAAATTGTTGGTGCCGTTGTTTTCAAAAAATGACTCGTTTTTCGTACATTTTGTTTCTCCCCTTCGTTCCCACGAATAGAAATTGTTCATAAACTTATCTTCCTGCCTTCGAATCAAAGAACGAACTAGGTCAATGGGCCGTCCTTTCTTCCATAAATCGAAGTACAGGCCCTCGCGTCAAACTTAGGTTTAGTCCTTTGTATTCAGTAGGCCTCAAAACGTAAAGATCCGAAGATAACCGACTTTGTTAACTTTTTTTTTTATGGGCGATTGCAATTCATTCTTCGCCATTTGGGCCGCGGGAAGTTGAACTTGCTCAGCTTTTACAACAACTTCGCACAAATATTACTGCTTTTCTCTACTAAGCATCTAAAATGTTGGAAGAATATTAAAATCATTGACGCGACGCGTCTTCCTTCCTTCCCAAGCATTTGAATAAGAAAATATCGTGCTGAAATGAAACGTTTCTCCCGAAAAGTTTCAAACCTATTGCAAAGCTGAGAGGTTTGTTGGAATTCGTCTAAAAATTTATGTTAGAGTTTCGGCAAGTACATTCACATTACCACCAAATGCGTAACAGCGGAACGGTATTCGGTTATATTCTAGAAAATTTCGCTAATATCAAATCTAGTGCTGGATAAACTCTGTTCCAGTGGAGTTAACGTAGCTCAGGCTTCGTACATCCAGTTAATATTAATTTAATGACTCTTGTTCAGGGCCTGTGTTTTAGTTTATTATACATTCTGAATAATAAATCCGTGTTTTCGGCCGGGACCCTTTTTTACTTTCCTTGCTCTACGAAGTAGAAAGGAAAGTTATGTAATCGGCTGAAAAAAAATTTTTGAGTTCTCTTCAGATCTTTACGTTTCAGACCCCCCTGAGTCCGAAAAACACTATTTGGGAAAATGCCCTGTGTGTCTGTGAACGGTTTTTAGAGAAAACCACCGTACCAAATCAGCACAAACTTGATATCTAGCGCTGAAGTCACTATGGGACGCCAAAATAAGGGCATGAACAAAATCCACCGAAATTTGACTATAGTTATCATAATGATCAAATACCAAAATATTTTTTTTCTCAAAAACGGCTCTAACGATTTTGATTAAATTTTTTATATTGGTAGCTCCAAATATGTCAACTATACCATAAAATTCCCATCTATGGGAAAATGACGAGAGCAGCACAATAAATTACCGAAACTTCAGACGAAATCGGTTTTAGCGCGGTTTTTAGAGGAAACAACCGTACCAAATCAGCTGAAACATGATGTCTAGCCTACAGGTTACCATGGGACGCCAAAATAAGGGTATGGACAAAGTCTACCGAAATTTAACTATAGTTATCATAGTGATCAAAACACCAAATTTTTTTCTCAAAAATGGCTATAACGATTTTGATCAAATTTTTTATATAGATAGCTCTCAATAAGAAAATTTCACCATAAAATTAACATTCGTGGGAAAATGACGACATTAGCACAATAAATTATCAAAATTTTCGACTAAAAGCGTTTTTACCGCAGTTTTTCCTTATAAACTCCGCTGGAATTTTTGTAGAATGTTAAAAAAAATTGGTGTTGTAATCAAATCCAATACCTATAGGGCGAGTGTTTAAAATTGCTCATGAGATACATGGGGCTCACTCAGAAATTCCTGAATTTTTAACTTTTGCCGTTTCGCTTACTACCAGTTCTAAACTTTTTACTCAATAACTCTGCAAAAGTGATTACTATCCTCCTTCAAAAAATCCGTGTTTACAGCCTCATTAATTATCTGTGTACCAATTGCTCAATAATGGTGTTGCAATGAGTACGAGAAGCACAATAAAATCTGGAACTGTAAGCGCTACCGCTTCCTGCTGCCGTAAAGCGTTGTTTGACCAAGTTTAAATTAACTGAGTGATAAATGAATTGATTAAATAGAATTAGCCATGTACAAAGTGAATTGACGTAGAGCTAAGGAAAGTTGTGTGTTCCAACGCACCAGATATTTTTTTACAACATAACCTCAAACTTAGACACTTCACGCTTCAAGGCACGATGATTCCAAATGCGCAACCCGTTCTTCCGCAAAAAAACGTTGCTACGGGCAAAATATGGTTAGAAAAAAACTACGTCGTGTTTGGTATCGTTTCCCAGGTATTTGTCATTCCTGAATCGAATTGGATGGGTCTCAGAGGTGTGGGACTGCATTCAGATGGAAGAGAGTGAAATCAACGTAAAGTGAGGCGAATTTGACTGCTTGAAGGGACAAAGTAGCAATAGTTAGCGTTTCTCTTCGGTCTGCGCTCATTTCCTACTGTGCTTCCCACTTTACTGCAACCCCCCGTCAATTAAACTGGTCACGTCGTGCCAACTGCTCAGTGTCTCGAAAATGCCAATTTTCGTTGTTCCGTTGTAGTCAGGTCATGTTTGATATCGTTTGTTAGGTTTTTTCGGTGCTGAATTGAATGTGATGGATGTCGAAGATGGAATTGTGCGATCGTTGTGCTCTCTTGGATTGTTCGGACAATATTTTTGATTTAGACACGAATCGGGCCAACACTTCGATTTTATCCCAGCTGGTTCCTTCTTCGAATGTAACACCTCCAGGCTCCTTAGTTCACAGTGCTGAAATGGCGGGGAGTTCAGTCAACGAAATGGCCGCGATGCGTTCTGATTTTTGTTGTGTGGTACATTCGATTTTCACTCCTAACTTGTCGTTGTTCCAGCGTATTGAATTACGACTTGAAAACGTGAAGTGACATCGGTAATTTGATGTGTTGGAGTATTTAACGAGTCTCACGGACAAATATGTGATAGTTAGTCGAGAGTTGTTTCCTTATAGACTCTTCGGGAAGAGAGCTTTACTTCCTGGAGAGAACTTAACTATGGTTGTGGAAGTTGAGCGTACAGGAAGGGGATTTGGCATGCGGGAAGGCAATTTAGCTTAGTGTAGTTGGTCAAGAGGGGAAAACAGGGCTTTTCCTTAACACCTGCGTATAAATTAAGCGACGATTCCTTTATGTCTTCAGTCCCCCATACTTCGTACTACGCTCTTGTTCACTGTCTCAACGAATGATGTTGCGCGTTCTCATTTTTCGCGCAATCAGTAGATCGTTTTTTTTCAATTCAAGAATATTCGATTACATCCTTTTCTCCAATTACTGATATTCAAAGGCGAGAATCACTCATAAACTGTGAACAACTTTCAACGAATGTTGTTACTTTCGAACGGATGAAGCAACGTTTCGTTCATAATGAAGTTGAAACAGAGATTCCTACTTATTGACGCAAAACAAAGGAATCCGTGGCTAAACGAAAATATTTAGCGCGTGACAACACATAACGTTCGGCAGCTCCCGTAAAAACGACGATGTGCTATATATGCGGGCCCTGTACTTTCGTTCAATGCATATCTAGGGGAACATTTATACGGGAGAAAATGAAAGCAAACGTAGGGAAACGATCGCTCATGAAATCTTCGGAACGATTTTTGAAAAAAAAAAAAATTGAAAGCGACCATTCAATGTTCGACAAATCTCATTACACGGCTATTCAACGAATAGCTACAAAAATACTTGCGCAGGGAATAATGTGTGTATAAGTTGCTAGAAGAGACAGCATACGGAAGGCGAGGCGGGAAATGAGCGACGGCCAGAGAAATATTAAACCAAAACGATAACTTTAACTACATTGACGGCGAGTTTCTTCTAGTAATAGAATTCCCCCCACTATATTTACTATGATTTTACTGTTTTCCATTCGGGTGCAGTCAAACACTTCCAAGACTCGTCTCAATCGCTTCGACATCTAAAAGTACATACGAAACGATGCAACACAACGTAAATGCAATAAAAGTGCTTAAACATAGTTTTGGTCTAACTTTTTTACTTTCCTTGGCTCTACAAAGTAGAAAGGAAAGTTATGAAATCGGCTGAAAAAAAAATTTCTTCAGATCTTTACGTTTCAGACCCTCCTGAGTCCGAAAAACACTATTTGGGAAAATGGTCTGTGTGTCTGTGTGTCTGAGAACAATTTTTAGAGAAAACCACCGTACCAAATCACCTCAAACTTCATATCTCGCCCGCAGGTCATCATGGGACGCAAAAATGAGGGTATGGGCAAAATCCACCGAAAGTTAACTATAGTCATCATAGTGATCAAAACACAAAATTTTTTTTCAAAAACGGCTATAACGATTTTTATGTTGATAGCTCTCAATATGGCAATCACACCATAAAATTCCCATTCGTGGGAAAATGACGAGAGAAGCACAATAAATAATCAAAATTTTCGACGACAAGCGTTTTTAGCGCAGTTTTTTCCTTATGAACTCCGCTGGGATGTTGATAGAATGTTAAAGAAAATTGCTATTGTAGTCCAATCCAATATCTAAAGTGTGAGTGTTTAAAAACGCTCATCAGGTACATGGGGCTCGCTTCAGAAATTCCTGAATTTCAACTGCCGCCGTTTCGCTTACTGCCAGTTCTAACAGTTATTACCCATTAACTCTGCAAAAGTGATTATTATCCCTCTTCAAAAAATTCGTGTACATCCTTATTAATTTTCTGTGTACCTATTGCTCATTAATGGTCCTTTAATGAGGTATGAGCAGCACAATAAATTCCGGAACTGTAAGCGCTACCGCTTCCTGGTGCTGTGACGTGTTGTTTGATCAAGTTCAAAGGAACTGAGTAATAATTGAATTGAGTAAGTAGAATTAGCCATGTACAAAGTGAATTGTTGTAGAGCTAAGGAAAGTTGTGTGTTGCAACGCACCAGATATTTAACCATATTTTGCCCATAACAACCTTGGATTTCTTTCACTCGGATGTCCGAGTAGGAGGGCAAAACCAGATCCCAGACCAAATTTTTGAGGTAAACACCTTTTCTTAGACCAAAGTTACATATAAAATATGGGTTGGAAGGGCTTTGCAGATTTGGAATCTCGACGCCTTGGAGCGTAACGTCAGATCATGTCAAAACGTGATCTGAAGTGATGAGCTTGGGCTAAAATGTAACCAAATCGTCACAACTCCTCAATAAAATAGTGTGACAATAGGTCGCATTCAACCATCAACACGCTAGAGCATTTTCACGTCAAATTGGAGGTTTTTCATTTCAAATTGGCGGTTTTACATTTCAAATTGGAGGTTGATGAAAATGGTTCGTTTCACATTAGTTTTAAACGCCGCAACGCTAGGCCGCGTAGAAGGCGGAAACACCCGGTGACTCTGAAAATACTTACTCCGTGCAACACAACATCCAAATGCCATTCTTTTGAAGGTGCCTGTTGATTCGCCCTATTCTAAAGTGCCACCGTTAGTTACGGCTTGCTTTATTCTTGTGAAATGAGTTCGGACGACGAAGAAATGAGACCGCGTTTCGTTCGCCGTTCGAACCATGCGGTAAAAAGTAGTGAGAGTGACGAAGATGCTGAAAATGAAGGGATTCCTTCCACTACCCGACAACGTCGAGGACAATACGGTAGGTAGACTATAGATCAAAGAAAAATTTTTCTTAGAATGTACGAAGAAGAACATACTACTAAACATGCAGCTTCTATAATCGGCATCAATGAGAGTACGGTTTACATGTTGTAGAAAAAGTATAAGGAAAACGAAAATGAGCTTGTTTGCCGAAGCAGAGGTGGAAGACGGCGTGAAAAGCTTACCACCGAGGTTTTGGAAGCGATTGAGGCTGCAGTGGAAGAAAATCCTGACAGGACTCTGAAGGAGATAAAACGTGTTTTTTTCGAGAAAAACATTGACTTGGAGTACCGTTGATAAAGGTTTGCGTCTTTTGAAAATAACCTTGAAATTAGCTAACAAAGTGCTGGATCGGATGAATTCTGTAGAAACGAAAGAGAGAAGAAAAATTTACGTAGCGGAATTCAGAACATGGGCGCCAGAAAACCGTGAAAATATGGCATTCATGGACGAATCAGGGTGAAACAAAGAACACCGCTTCCTCTGATAAGGCAATATATCGATATATCACGACCGAGGTCAGGTTATCGATATGCCCGACATCGTAGGCTCTGGCGCCATGTTTGAACTTAGAAATAACGACAGCTGTACGATTATGCCAATTAATTAATGTTCATTATGTAATAACCCGTTATATAATTATTTTAAATGTACAAAGACTATGAAAAGGAGTTGATTCAATGAAATTAAGAATGGGTATATCGGTCGTGATATATCGATATATTGCCTTATCAGAGGAAGCGGTCCCTGTTCTTTCATTTTATTACGAATCTGGTATTAATTTGCACCTTCGAAGAAGTTATGCGAGATCCAGGAGGAATACACGCGCTTTTTCCACGGTATCCACGGTAAGAGGAAGAAATGTTTCCCTCGTCCTAGCCGTACACACTCGAGGTGTTGTTCATTATGAGATAATATTACGAGGCAACTGCAATGGAGAGACGTTTAAGGAATTTATCGCAGAGCTGCACGAAAAAGTGACGAACCCAACTATCACGTACCTGATATTGGATAGCGCAGCGATTCACCGAGCTGAACAAGTTACCAGTAAGATGATCGAATTGGGGTTTAACGCGAAATATCTGCCCTCCTACTCACCCAACTTGAATCCAGTGGAGCGCTGATTTTCAATAATCGAGTTGTCAGCAAGACAAATTCTCAGTGAGCCCCAAACAAACCACGACCTGTGTGACACGATTAGCCGAAGCGTTGCAACTGTCACCACATCGGACTGCCCAAATTATGTTATGAGAATGATGATAGACTTGACAGCCGCTGCTGCACGGAGAGACTTACGTTAGAAAAATTTGTTCATTCTTTTCCGGTCATCATGTTCATTCTTACTTGTTGAATGTTACGTTTCACTCGCTAATTTGTTGTTATTGCTTTCCTAGACAATTTAACGTGAAAATGCTATAAGTAAGCTCGAAATTCATCATGAAACGAGTTTGGAATGTTTCTTCATCGAAATTCTCAAGGATCGGAGTGACTAGAGCAGTGTTGTTGTTTCCATCTCTTTGTGGAGAGTAGCAGGGCTGTGCAACTAATGTCCATGAATTAATTGGTCGGATTTGTGTTGAGTCGCCATTCCCGCGGTTCATATCACGGGAATAGCTGAGAAATGGTTTTCGCTGCTAAGTCTTTGAGTGAAGAGCGGTAGCATACAATTGACGACACGTCAACATTGGTTGGCCGCGGAGTATTCGTTTGTACCTATGAACATCCGTCACTCCATTTACTTCGATGAGTTGATGGGCACCGCACGATGTTTTAGACATCTTTTAGACTTGCAATCACACAACTAGTGTACTGCACATCCTTTGTCAGACATTTAAATCGTAGCATTCGATATCCAAGATTCATTCAGCAAAGGGTACGCAAAAACTGCATAATTTTACTTCATCAATTACGGTACTGAAAGAAGCCCAACGGTTTATTACGCTGATAATCTAGTTGAGTTTTGTCCACCGAGCCGATCAAAAGGAAAGTCAAATCCTCGATATTTTCAGCACGCTAACTTAATCACGTTGGTGAACCTATATTAAACAAAAATACACGCTCCAGGACACTCCAAAATATCTCCGTTTCACTTTCACCATGGCGAGTGCTCGTGCAATGGACGGACTTCAAACCGAATAATTGATGATGTGTTTGAGAGCGAAATTGAGACGTTAAACCTTCTGGCGTTTGAGATACGAACAGAAGTGTACGGAAGAACGTTTTTTTTAACGTCATCAAATCATTCGTCCAGATTTTGTGAAACACGATTATTCGCCAATATATGCGTTCATTTTGTGCCTGCATGTTATATCTTTAACTTTTACGTGTGTTTGACGTAAATATAAATGGAAACATCAGAAAATAAGATTTTACTGCTCTGGTCACGCGCAGGTTAATTTATACCAACCAGTAACTACATTGAGTTGTTAATAAATACTACCATATCCCGTGTATGCGTCGAAATCCAGAGGTGGGAAATGTTGAGTAATGCGTCACACCAGGTAATCGAATCCAGAATGTTTTTTCGATCTATTCACATGTGTAGTTCAGTGAAGTAAACACATATAACATAATCCCGATATTTCAGCAGCCTCGTTGTCTGTGAAGGAAATATTTCAGGTAATTGAATGCTCAATGAAGATATTGTTTTATCCGGCACAGTTATCTTTTCTTCTGCTTTGCTAGACAACGGTATCGTCGTATATGTTTCCCACAGTAGTGTAATACGTTGAAGGTCATAGAAAGCGTTGGTTCGTTATGCTCCCCTCTCCCCATTCCACGACTTCATCTTGTCAAACTCTGAAAAGACTCAAATATTCAGAAGGGACACAAAATGAGCTAACATGTCAGGACCGATCGTTATTGCTAAATTTCCTCAACTTCTCCCTCTTTGACATCAAGAATTTGAAATATTTATGTAATTATTAACAAGAAGGTTACTTTCAACTAGATCAAGACGTTTTGTGGCTTGTTGAATAAACCCCGCTGTCTCTCACCTCAACTAGTTGGAAAGTCGGTCCACGAAATGTACCAAAAACTAGGGTGTTTCAAATTTTTTGGAAAACGAATTTCGAAAACTCACATCAGTTTCCCACAATGAATACCGGACTGAAACTGGTCACCCACACGGAATGTATTTCATTACTCTACTCCATTCTAGTGTTTTCCAACAAGAACTATTTTCTCGCCCACTTCCAACGTTTCTTTTTATCTTTTTCCTCTCTGGAATCTTACTAATCCCTGCTTCTGCAGACGGGAGCCAGGGAACAAGTTATTATTATTCTCCATCCCACGAAAACGGACTCGTTTGATTGACTAATGCACCCAACACCTCAAACTGTGTATTAAATGCTTCCACATTTCATGACTGATGTATTGTCAACGTGCTATCAAATCGTCAAACACGTGAATCCTTATCTGGATCCAACTAGTTCACTGAAATTGTCAAAGATACAATGGACACAACTTCGACTGGAATTGAATTTGTTTACATCTTCCATCTCTCACTTCTTTCTTACCGTCCGGCACGGAACTCCATTAAGCTCCGAGCATAATTTCGCCAATTTGTCGTACTCCCGCTAGTATTACCAATCACTAATGGAGCCAGACGATGGCGGAAGACAAATTATGTTTTTGAAAAACGGAAGAACAGGATTCATACCATCATAGTTTCAAGCATTCACTCTATGAAAGATACTCTGGAAAATATAAATTAATACATTCATGGTCAGCGCTTGTCAGGAAATGTCCAGTTCCTTTCTTGAGCTCTGCCGAAGCGAAGAGAATTATTAGAACTAATTGTCGTACTTGACGTAGTAAATCATACATTGTTTCTTAGTAAAACTGAAGAACTGTCGATCCAGAATACACATTTAATAACAAGTTCAAAAAAGGGACACTTGCATAAAATAACACATGAAATATAGTGGAGTTTCCTTAAAGCGCCCAGTACGTTGGAGCTTTTCACGGCAAATAAAAAACTCTGCCAATTAGGACAAGTAACGTATCTATAAAATTATTGTGTAGACACGTTGACGTATAAATTATACCATTTAAATAACGGGAATACTTCGAATATGCAAGACGCCAACCCGGGCACAAAGCAAAAATGAGAGCGTGGGTTCAATTCGTGCGTGGGTTCGATTTTCTAACAGTTGGTGGCTGTTATCCGTAAAATGAATAGATGGAAACGAATTGGACCGTCAAGGGCTCTCTTTTCATTTGTTCGAAGTCAGCTCGGTATTTACAGTGAACAATGTGAAAAGGTTTAAAAGAACGCAATTTTACTTTCCTCATCACAGCGGAGTAGGAGAAAAAGCTATGTAATCGGCTGGAAAACATTGAGTTTTCTCCGGATCTTTTCAACTAATATTTTGCCACGACCACTATTGAAAGGATTTTCGCTGAAATGTTCATGTATAACAAAATTGAAAAGATCGCATTAACTATGTGAAGATGTTTCGTAAGTTTGATAGAAATCGTTGGAGCAGTTTCCAAAAAATGTTTCTTCTTAGCCCGGTTTTATACTTAAGAACGCGCGGAAAGTTCAATCAAGATCTTCTTCGAGGATTGTGGACACACACACATCCTACGCCGAGATCTGGCGATAGGAGAACTCTGCTGCCGGATCTCATTTTTTTAGTGAATCACGCCACATCAGCTGTGAAGGAATACTAGGCTTTAGAGAAAATAGTGGTGGGTGCTCCTCCATTCAATACCAGCCTTACCTCATGCAACATTTTAGCCAGGTGTTACGAGGGAAAGAGTCAGACCTTTCAGGCTTCCGAATAAAACCACTCTGCGCACGCGCTTCGCACGGATGCTGAGTGAAAGGTTTCGAAAGTAGGAAGAGCCAAACTGTTTGTATATATAGGAAGTAAGGGTTGTAACTCCTATTTAATAAAGATTTTAGTTTAACCGTAGATTAATGTTAGCTTTACTAAGGTTGACAACACACTCTGAAATAATTGTTTACAAAAACAACAAGAAGTCCTTCGTTGCTAAGCGCGCGCTAACAGCTGTTTAAAACGTCTGATCGCCGCCACATATACTACCAAAGACCTCCCCGCAAACCACATATTTTTGAACATACACGTGCTTATTGAACTTGTCTAGGGCGATCTACATGATTTACAATCAAATCTGTCGTCAAGTTACCCTGCACTGAACTATGACAAGGGCAAAGGGATCACGTGCGGGTAAATTGTGGGCAGACATGAAAATATTTTAAAACTGAGAGACATTATTTTTCAACGTACAAATCGTTAAAAGAAGTTCGATTTCGGCGATTGGGCCTTCATCAGTTTTTCAGTTGGGACAGTTACGATCCTGCTTCATGGGATGTCTAGGGGAGTACTGACCGGGTGGCCCCCCACCTTTCTCAGACCCGACACATTAAAATAAATTGGTATGGGCGAAATACCTTACAGAAATCTCACGAACACCACAGTGTTCTCAGAGCAAGAGCATTTTCCATCTTTTTCAGGCTCCAAGTCCGCTTACCTTGCCTTGCGGAGACATCCAACATCCACCTGTTGTGGCCTTAACCCATAATGCACTGGCGCAAGGCCGTGGGCTGTGCATTCCCATGGTACCATATTTAGGTCAAACAACCCTTAAGGCCAGAATGGTCCTTGGGCCGCTGGCCTGCCCCATCTCTCGTCTTTTCCTCATCCCAGAACAAGACAGTTGGGACTTTCTGCTTTCCCTGAGGTTTGGAAGGGGTTTACACCCGCTGCTCAGGGACTCATCCGCTGTGCATCTGGTTTCCCGTCCCGTATTGGTTGGGACATGGTAAGCCGTGCTTGGGGTATTACCCGTGGCGTTGGAGAGGGTACCTAGCCTCACGGCCTTTACCCCTCTCCAGCCAGCACCTATCATCTCTCTAGGGGGGGATTTCCCACGAAACCACAGTCCCCACGAGGCCAATCCCATGGCTTCACGGCCGACAGCGCCAGGCTTTTAACGGCTCCACGCTGCTGAAGCCCCCGTGGTACCCCTGAGCAGCCTAAGGACCTGAATGGGTGGCAGGCCCCGGTGCCGGAAATGCTGAATGGCGTTCTGCCGGCACCTACGCTTCATCCATGGGGGTACGGGGATTGGACTTGCCCCCGCACCAGCCAAGGAGAAGGGTGTCAGGCCGTCTTTTATGGCCTGAACTGCGATCCCCATTCCGACGTGACGAGGGCGGACTACTCTATATTCGGCCGCCCTCGCCCGCAACCCTCCCAACTCACTCTATCCTATTACCTAACACTAACTTTCACATTCACACATCCATTCAACCCTTAAATACATTCACACATCTCCCGATGGTCCAGGGGCGGACTACTCGATATTCATCCCCCCTGGATCCATCCCTACAATACCTAACCTAATCTACAAAACACTAACACATACATTCACTCTTATATACACTCAGCCCTTAAATACAATCATACCCGCGGTCCAGGGATGGGCACTCAAAACCACACACTAACACATAACACAAACACAGACACACACTTTAAACACCTACTTCTAAGGCCCTGCGCACATTCCCTAATCTAATTTCTTCCCTATCCTTTAACACCTTTTCTCCAAACCACTTCCACCAAATAAAGCTTCCCTGATTCCTAACCATTGTCATGTCCTACTGGCTTCCTATTCTCATTATCTCGTTCCTCGCCCTATTCCTTTCGTTTTCGTAGCTGACACAGTGGAACGCCACGTGCTCCGCTGTGTCCAGCCCGCCACACTCACACAGCCCGTCAGTCACCAATGAAAATCCACGGAGCTTCTCACGGAAGTCTCCGTGGCCGGTGACGAGCTGGGAGGTGTAAAACCCGAATCCTTGCCAGTGGGCCTCAATCCTATCTCGGACCTGTGGCAGCCACGCGTACGTCCATCTTCTTTTTTCGCTGGAGCTCCACCTTTCCTGCCACTCATTGACAACTAGCTTGTCGTTGAGGGCCTTCCTCTTTCTTCCTTCAACTTCTCTGTCGTTCCACATCACACGTCCCTGTGCTCTTAGCCGGAAGCCCGCCCATCTTCTTTTCACTTTATTGGTTGGGACAATTGCTCAAATGGCGACCCTTCAGCATTTACCATTTTCAGTAGTTTTCATTACTTCAGACCAAGGTATCCGAGCCACATCACTCGCCAAGTCCCCACAATGGAATATACATACAAAAGAGAACGTGGGTACAAATACAGTGATTGCTGCGCATTCGAGAAGCCCTTCGTTCATTTATCCGCATTCGTCTGTACGTTTGCTTTAACTTATAGCGAAGAACGTTTCGTGACATGGACATTACCAATCTTATTGTGGTACGAGTTATGTTTTGAATTTGTTCAATTTTTATACAGTCAATTAATTTCAAACGCTTGTTTTTCGGTTGTTGAGAATAGGAGGAGACAGAGCAAACCGAAATCGAAAGCTGTCCAATCTTCTAGCGGCCAGTTCAAAGAATCGAGAGAGCGGCTAGGGAAACGTGTGGGAGGTGAGGAGAGTTTCTGGGATAAAGGCCATCAATGAAAATACGTGCGGGGTTAAACGTGGGTGGATCCCTAATACCTTGAAGTGCACCAGCTGGCTCTAGCAGAGCGTTTATTCCCCCAGCGCTTTTCTTGCACCGACTTCAGACTGCAGCGTTACTGCGCCTCTTTTCTCGGAACATTTCAATACTGCGGGGTACAACAACTTGAAGAACCTCTTGCAAATCGAGTTTTCCTAGAAGCCCCGACGTGAGAATAAATAACCGAAATGTATTATTTCTTAGTTCTTTTATATTCAGCACTTGATTTTCATAAAGCTGAAACCTATGTGGGGATGTCCAGGAACTTTTCCTCCTTATTCCCGCCGATCTATCGGTGGTTTGATGTCGCGCGCGAAGCTGGTAACATAATTAAGAGCTAATAGACGGAAGCGGCGCGCCCTGCGATCAGAACCAGCGAAAGACCGGCAAGGGATGGTCGAACAATGGGCCCAAAAATCTGTGAAACTATAATCGAATCCAGTGTTTCAGTGTGGTAGACAACGAGTTTAAAGGTTGTCACGTTCTGTGCCTAAAGAAATTACTGCTCATGAATGAATAACATCGTAAGGTGTTATTATAATTCGATGTCGAGCGATCAGTGATAATCTTCAAAATTCGAAGATTAAGATATGAAAGTTGCGAGGTTTTAATAAATTCGAATATCAGAGTTCAAAGTATGAACAACTGCTGCGCTCTGAATTCAAACATTTTACATGCATCTCAAGTGCCTTCCTGTATCACTGATTATTGAAGTCAACCTTGGTGGCTGCATGCTAGTGAGTTGAGACAAAAAATCGTATTATTACCACACAAGTGAGCTCATTATTCCCACAATGTTCGCCGTTACACGATCACATAAAGGCGTGAACTACAACATGCTCTTTCAAAACAAATAATCCAGAAGAAATTATAATAAGCAACCTGAAGCCGATTTAAAACCAGCTTCTTATGCGGGTGCTACATCTTCATTCAACGCAATTCTACAGAAACATTCGTTGAAAACAAAATGTTGGGACTAGATAGCTGAACGTACTCTGTAAGTTTGATCGTTTGAGCCGTTTTTGGGAAAATTGAAATTGGAATTAATATTCGACAAATCTCCTTTCCTGAGTTAACTTGGTATATATCTCCGTTCAACATATATATTCAGAAATAACCATAAGGAGCGAAATGTGGGTATGGGTGACTGAAAGACACTCTTTAAGATTGATCACATGTGGTGAAGCAGTTATCCTGGAATTTACGGAAATGTTCGAAAAAACGTTATTTTCGACACATTTTGATTTTTATCTCAGTTCGATGGACTGTCAGAGGAACATTTATCCTGAACAATATATAGGTATCAACTATTCGAAAACGTCCTGAGAGTTTGGTGAAAATCGTTGAAGCCGTTTTGCCAAGAAGCGTAAGAAACCTATTTTTGCTTCATAGGCCTATATCTCCGTTCGCCGTATTTGTATGGAAAAGACAGGTTTTGTACTGATTAGTAGAAGATAAGTTGAAAGTTTAATCAAAATCGTTAGAGCCGTATTCGAGAAAAATGCGAAAAACCCTAGTTTATGGTACCTTTTCGTCCCCCACCCTCGTTACCATCGCTCGAAATCGCCCATAACCTTATTTTGGCGTCTACAAAAAATAACGAAAATCGAACTACAGACACACACACAAATACAGGGACTACGCGCTGAAATATAGGTTTTCACTTTCCTTGCTCTACGAAGTAGAAAGGAAAATTATGTAATCGGCTGAAAAATATCTGGTGCGTTGCAACACACAACTTTCCTTAGCTCTACGTCAATTCACTTTGTACATGACTAATTCTATTTAATCAATTCATTTATCACTCAGACACACACACACACACAGACCATTTTCCCAAATAGTGTTTTTCGGACTCAGGGGGGTCTGAAACGTAAAAATCTGAAGAGAACTCAAAAATTTTTTTTCAGCCGATTACATAACTTTCCTTTCTACTTCGTAGAGCGAGGAAAGTAAAAAAAATTTTGAGTTCTCCTCAGATCTTTACGTTTCAGACCCCCCCTCAGTCCGAAAAACACTATTTGGGAAAATGGTCTGTGTGTGTGTGACTGTGAACGATTTTTAGAGAAAACGACCGTACCAAATCAGCTCAAACTTGATATCTCGCGCGCACGTCCCCATGGGACGCCAAAAAAAGGGTTTGAACAATATCCAACGAAAGTTACCTATAGTTATCATAATGACCAAAACACCAAATATTTTTTTTCTCAAAAACGGCTCCAACGATTTTGTTTAAATTTTTATTATTGGTAGCTCTTGATAAGATAATTACACCGTAAAATTCCCATTTGTGGGAAAATGACGAGAGCAGCACAATAAATTACCATAACTTTCGTCGAAATCGATTTTAGCGCGGTTATTAGGGAAAACCACCGTACCAAATCAGCTGAAACTTGATGTATAGCCTACAGGTTACCATGGAACGCAAAACAAAGGGTATGGGCAAAATCCACCGAATGTTAACTATAGTTATCACAGTGATCAAAACACCAAATATTTTTTTTCTCAAAACCGGCCCTAACGATTTCAATTAAATTTTTTATCTTGATAGCTCGTGATAAGGCAATTATACCATGAAATTCCCATTCGTGGAAAGATGACGTGAGCAGCACAATAAATTATCAAAATTTTCGACGAAAAGCGTTTTTAGCGCAGTTTTTTCCTTATAAACTCCGCTGGGATGTTAGTAGAATGTTAGAAAAAAAATGGTATTGTAGTCCAATCCAATACCTAAAGGTTGAGTGTTCGAAAATGTTCATGAGATACATGGGGGTCACTCTAGAAATTCCTGAATTTCAACTATTGCCGTTTCGCTTACTACCACTTCTAAACGTTTTTACCCAATAACTCTGCTAAAATAATTACTATCCTTCTTCAAAAAATTTGTGTTTACAGTTTCATTAATTATCTGTGTACCAGTTGCTCAATAATGGTCCTGCATAGAGTGCGAGCAGCACAATAAATTCCGGAACTGTAAGCGCTACCGCTTCCTGCTCCCGTAAAGTGTTGTTTGACCAAGTTCAAATCAACTCAGTGATAAATGAATTGATTAAACAGAATTAGCCATGTAAAAAGTGAATTGACGTAGAGCTAAGGAAAGTTGTGTGTTGCAACGCACCAGATATTTTTTAACGCGATTACTATACTTTCCTTCCCCGTTGGGTAGCGGAAAGTAAAATATCTGGTGCCTTGCAACACACAACTTTCCTTAGCTCTACGTCTATTCACTTTTTACATGGCTAATTCTGTTTAATCAATTCATTTATCACTGAGTTGATTTGAACTTGGTCAAACAACACTTAACGGGAGCAGGAAGCGGTAGCGTTTACAGTTCCGGAATTTATTGTGCTGCTCTCGTCATTTAACCACAAACGGTAATTTCATGCTAGAATTGCCTTTTCGAGAGCTATCAACATAAAAAATTTATCTAAAATCGTTGGAGCCGTTTTTGAGAAAAATATATTTGGTGTTTTGATCACTATGATAACTATAGTTAACTTTCGGTGGATTTTGTTCATACCCTCATTTTGGCGTCCCATGGTAACCTGCTGGCGAGATATCAAGTTTGAGTGGATTTGGCGCGGTGGTTTTCTCTAAAAATCGTTCACAGACACACACACACACATACCATTTTCCCAAATAGTGTTTTTCGGACTCAGGGGGGTCTGAAACGTAAAGATCTGAAGAGAACTCAAAAAATTTTTTTTCAGCCGATTACATAACTTTCCTTTCTACTTCGTAGAGCCAAGGAAAGTATAAATCGGGTTTGTGAGGGAGAAAGAAGAACGTCGGAAAAAAGAATTAGGCCTATTTTCAGACGAGTGGTGAGATCAAGTTCCAATGAGCAGGAGGAAAGAGCTGAAATTTTCCAACAGCCATCTTCTTGCCAACTGGCTTCTAATGCTTCTTAATAAACCACGTGTTCCGTGAAAAATCGTTGGCCGTTCGGGTCTCCAATCAACTTCTCAAAATAGATGGCTTCATTCAGTTCACACTAGCGGTGGCTAATTAATTGAGGGATGGGTCGAGAGAGATAGTCGTATATACTGCTCAATGTTGAATGTCCCTTGAGTGGCCTTCATAATGAAGTTGAACAACCATAATCTGTATTCAACGACGAATACCTTCTCAGCGTGATTCTCTCCAACGATTCACAACCACGTTGACGTTCTGTGTGGAATCATTCCAACACTATCACCGAGTTCAATTTTTGTTCGATTTCCTGCGGTTTCAGTCCATGGAAAGTCCCACGAGATCCAAGCCAATAGAAACGCCTGTGCCCGTTCAAACTTTCGTTGATTTTGGTTGACTATTTCACGTATCATACTGTCCACTATTATTTGACTGATTCCGATTGTAGGCACCCCAGTGATCGTAGTCTAGGGGTCGGAAACAAATATTCCGGTGAAACTCTGGTACAGCATCTAAGCTCAAAACCGTCTCGTTCTATTTACTTTCCTTGCTCTACGAAGTAGAAAGGAAAGTTATGTAATCGGCTGAAAACAAAATTTTGAGTTGTCTTCAGATCTTTACGTTTCAGACCCTCCTGAGCCCGAAAAACACTATTTGGGAAAATGGTCTGTGTGTGTGTGGTGTCTGTGAACGATTTTTAGAGAAAACGACCGTACCAAATCAGCTCAAACTTGATATCTGGCCCGCAGGTCCCCATGGGACGCCAAAAAAAGGGTTTGAACAATATCCACCGAAAGTTACCTATAGTTATCATAATGACCAAAACACCAAATATTTTTTTTCTCAAAAACGGCTCCAACGATTTTGTTTAAATTTTTATTATTGGTAGCTCTTGATAAGATAATTATACCGTGAAATTCCCATTTGTGGGAAAATGACGAGAGCATCACAATAAATTACCACAACTTTGGACGAAATCGATTTTAGCGCGGTTTTTAGAGAAAACCACCGTACCAAATCAGCTCAAACTTGATGTCTAGCTTACAGGTTACCAAGGGACGCAAAAATAAGGGCATGGGAAAATTCCACCGAAAGTTAACTATAGTTATCATAGTGATCAAAACACCAAATGTTTTTCTCAAAAACAGCTCTAACGATTTTGATTAATTTTTTTTATATTGATAGCTCTCACTAAGGCTAATGATACCATAAAATTCCCATTCGTGGGAAAATGACGAGAGCAGCACAATTAATTATCAAAATTTTCGACGAAAAGCGTTTTTAGCGCGATTTTTTTCTTATAACCTCCGCTGGAATGTTAGTAGAATGTTTAAAAAAATTGGTATTGTAGTGCAATCCAATACCTAAAGGGTGAGTGTTTAAAAACGCTCATGAGGTACATGGGGCTCACTCCAGAAATTCCTGAATTTCAACTACTGCCGTTTCGCTTATACCAGTTCTAAAAGTTATTACCCAATAACTCTGCAAAAGTGATTATTATCTTTCTTCAAAAAATTCGTGTTTACAGCCTCATTAATTATCTGTGTACCAATTGCTCAATAAAGGTCCTGAAATGAGTACGAGCAGCATAATAAAATCTAGAACTGTAAGCGCTACCGCTTCCTGCTGCTGTGACGTGTTGTTTGACCAAGTTCAAAGGCACTGAGTGATAAATGAATTGAGTAAGTAGAATTAGCCATGCACAAAGTTAATTGTAGTAGAGCTAAGGAAAGTTGTGTGTTTCAACGCACCAGATATTTTGGGAGACAGTTCCTCAGTTAATAGGACGAACAAGGAGATGGTAGCGTCGAACTCGTAAGTAGATGGAGCACAGTGAACTAGTTAGGTGCATTCATCGGATGTCTTCTGATACCCAGAAGCTATGCGATATCGTAGGTCGGTTGGATGCAACCAATCAATCTCAGATAGTTTGCTCAAACAGTCAGTGCCATGCCATCGTTGCCCACTCATCAGTCAACCGCCTGCTCCTCACGCTGAGCAAACCTCGCCTCCGCAACTCCACAGAGTACCTCCCTCAACTTCAACTCCACTCTTTCAAACTTCAGGGACAAGAAAAGGACTCGTAGGAAAAGACAGGTAGGGCTTTGATAGCCCACATTTGGTAGACCTCCTCACCACCATGTCTAGATTATTTCCTGGATAATTCGGTCCATCCAACCTCCAATAAGCTAAAGACCTCTCAAACATTACCAAGGCAGTTCCACGCTACGGTGGCACATATAATACTGATTCAGCTGAAGCATGAGTCGCATTAATTGGAAACTTCAAAACTGGAAGATGAATAAGAGGTTATTTGTCTCCCAGAGCACAATTGGGTTCGGGCAGCAATTTCACTGACGCGGAATGAACCATCACTGTTTCAACTTCCAGCATGGCTTTTCCAAAATGCCGCGTTCCTTTATCTGTCAACTATAACAATTTCGAAGGTGTTGATGCAACAACAATCATCATTAGTCAATAATCTGAATGCGATTCATAACTCTATTAGTGTGAGAGAAGCTACACCGTTTGGTTTTCAGTTGAACTGCAGCGAGGAAATTTCAATTTAAAACGCAGAATCTAACTGATTTACTCTGATTCCTGGACAGGATCGTGTAAATATTCATTTGCATTGAACCTTAGGATGATATTTTATAATACTGGGACTTGGAGGTGAGTTTGTTGCATATTCATAATCAAAACTTTGACCATTCGCCCGGGTCGGGTCGGGGCGAACCGACGAATATGAATTCGGAAGAACAATATCTCCGAGACTCTTATAGAGAGTTATATTCTCGAATTTTGTTCCCGTTAACGTTTGGCTCTTTATCTTCAACCCTAACATTTTGCGCAGAACCCGAATCGGTAGTTCATACGGAACCTTGACAAATCACTTCGGGAGGCACGTAACATAATTGACGACTAACATTCGAAAGTGTTACACGAGCGAAACACAACTCGCACGCCCTCCCGTTATAAATGAAGTTGAAATCGTGCTGCCTTTCCCTAGCTATAGTTTAGTTGCGATTTTGTTATTGAATTACCCACAATACTGTTCTACTGAAATATTGGGGATCTTGCAACTGCGCCGAAACCTAGCACAACTGCACTTCATAGAAACTGCGCCGGAGGTAGAGACAATAGCAAGTGCGCCGTCATACTTAACGGTTTCTATTTCCACTTTATACACTCAAAATTTTATTACGTTGATACAGTTTTTGTCACTTTTTTTCATAATGTCTAGCCACTGTTTGGAGGAATGATTTTCCATCAATCTTTCCTTCTCGATATTCAATTATTAGTTGCTGAATCATTTTCTTCCGTTTTTCTAACGCCCCTGTGTCCGGCTTGGGCACATTCGAGCCATTCATTATGAGGAAGGTGTCCGTTTGCATCCGTTCATTCAAGGCATTGAGAAACACGAAAATGTTAGGATGAGGATGGGAAAACTGGCCATTGAATTTCGGGTGGAACGATTCACAACTGTTTGTGGTTCTTTCCGAAGAAATTTCTGCTGCAGCCCATAACTCAGGAGGAAACTTAGCTTGAACACCAACGTAGTTATCGATGATGTATTCCGCGTACTTTCCAACCCGTGTATCATCTGGCAACGACGTCATACAATGTTCCAAAAATGCAGCACCGACCTCACTTGGATCCAAGAACGGTATACCGAAAACGAGACGAAGCCAATTTCGAATATCCCCTTTGCTCTGTATGCTTTGGTTAGCCCGAGTGCTTGGATTTTCCTCCACCAAGATTGTGACAAATGGAATCGACATCCCACAATTCGGGAATCTGGGAAAGCATTTCTCACTGCGACGTGAATTCCTTCTTCAAAATCGTCCGGCTGCAGCCTCAATTGCAGCTCCTGGCATTTTTGTTGAGCAAGATTTAGCAACTTAGTGTAGATTTCAGCTTTTTTATCGGGTAAAAGCGCAAAGACAAGTGGTATGTAGTGATTGTCTCTACAAACATGGTATTCGGTTGAATATTACAAACTTGTTTTTTAGTAAGATGATGTTGAGCTCCATGTGATTCGACTTCTGCCCGAATAATTTTCATCGGTGCATCGTTGAGGTCGTCGGTCGCTTTCCTTTTCACCGAATTGGAAATTCATTCTTTCAATAACTGTTGTTCACCAACGGGCTCGTGGTTGTGGATATCCTCCTTTTTCACACTGTTTTTGTTGTCGTGAACGTACAATTTCGCGCAGCAAGACCGCTTACACCTCCACTTAACCGCGTCGAGTATCTGAACATAATCACTTTTGCGAAATTTATACCCGTCGAGAACTAAAAGGGGATTTCCGCGCTGAGACAGAATGAATTCCAGAGACATTGCAACACGTAACAACTGAACCAATGACACTACCGTGCCAATCACGAGGATATCGGGCCATCGCATTCACCGATAAGAAAAGAGCGGCGCAAATGCTAGAGTCCGTTTGGAGCGAGGAAAAATAAACAAGCGCAGTTGCTATACGACACCTCTTCCGGTCAATGCTGGTCGGCGCGGCTGCCATACGCCCGAAATATTCAGTGGAAAGGAAAATATCGTGACCGACAGAAGAGTTGTCAAGATTATTAAGTCCCCGGAGTCAGAATAGTAAAAATGCCGGCAACTGGCTTGTGTCTGTGTGGTCAACGTTGTGAAAGAGCCGCTCAACCAATCAAGTTAGCGTAAAAAACGATATTACGGACTGGACCTCACAATTGGTGTAGTAGTTATGTTACCGGACAAGTTTTTTTGGTGGAATTACTACTCATCGAGGCTAATGCTAACACAATTTCAGGCAAATAACCGGAAAAATAGGTAGGGGGTGTTGAAATCCCGACGTCGTAATGAATTTGGGCCATGGACATGGGAGGCTCGACATGCATCAAGTCATGCACCTAGGGAAAACTATAGTGTTGACATTTCGGAGAAACCAAAACGTACCAAAAACTTTTCTCGATTTTAATGAATAATAAATACGTATCTTTCTAGTTATTTTGTTGGACGTAGGAGGGAGGTTATGCTGAATTACGCTGAATGGGACTGCAATGAATCTACGAGGGACGTCCCAAAAGTAAGTTCCGAAGTGCTGGGAAAAATCGAAAACTCAACCAATTTGAAAAAAAAATTTTTTCTTAAAGGTACGGATCTACTTTATTTTTCGACGTAGTCGCCATCCCAATCGATGCATTTTTGGTACCGTGGTGCCAGTTTATGTAACCCCTTGTCGTACCATTCTGCGTAATTTGCACACACTTTCGAGAACTTGAGATCTTCCCTAATGATTCGGTGTACTGAAGAACGAGTCAATTGATGTTTGTTGTGCACTTTCTCGACAATATCACTTAGAGTAAAGCGCGCATCTTCCTCCAAAAGCTTGCGAACTGCAGAAACTGCGCCCTCTCCACGAGAAGTGGAAGGGCGCCCACTTCGCTGTTCATCGTGCACACTTTCCCGCCCTTCCAGGAAACGTCTCTTCCACTTACGGACCATTTCGATGCTCATGACCCCTTCTCCATACGCTGAAGAGAGTCTGCGGTGAATTTCGGGCACAGAAACATTCTCAAAAACTAAAAAACGGATCACTGAACGGATTTCACAATTTGACGGGTTTTTCAATGTACCAGCGATGTACTGGTGCTGATAAACCACAACAAGTGATAGCAACATAAGAAAAATTCAGTGTTGCCACCAGATGTAACACGAAGTATCCCCGTTGGAATTTTTTCCCTACGGCATTTTCCCACGGATTTACAAATGATTGGAACTTACTTTTGGGACGTCCCTCGTACGTTTGCGTGTTGGGGTACCAACCTGGAACTGTTCAATAGACTGCATCATGTCGGCACTCACGCCAGTTTCCGTTGGCAGTTCTTCCTCCTTGTCCTCATACCCTCACGAGAATCTTGCAGCGTGCCAATTCCATACATCCTCCCATACTGCCCAGCAGATTTCGTCACCTGACTCAACACCGCCCGGGCGAATTGTGTGAGCTGGCCGACTGTGTCCTTCGCCATGCGTTGCCAGCCATCCATTAACTATCATTGCCCTGCAGTGCAGGCAGTTAGGGCTGCATGTGTCGTCGCTTTACCAGGGACGACGTACATACTCCACGTTCTCGATTCTTTTCGTTTTGTTCGATCTCTCACCATTCATTAAACAAAACAAACAAAAATATTCTGCATAAACGAGGTTTATTTAGCGTGTAGCTCTAACCTTTTGAACGTTTGGAGTAATTTACGGAATTATCGGACAACGCGGCAACTAATGATTTCTAGCGGAGTGTTGGAGAGGAACTTTCTGTTCTGTGCCCTCACCCAACAAAATGAACCTTAATAATCGAGTATAAACTCCAGTTCGCGTTAAATATAACGTTTTCATACCGTCCTAATCAAAATTACGGTCCCAACGCTTTTCTAGATCAATAAAACCAAATATCCCGATGCCTCTTCACCAACACCGGCGTTTCAAAACTGCTTCTCCGATCGCTCTTTTGACCATTTTCACATCCGTTGCAGAATGGCGGAAGGTATTTTTTCACGAGCTCGGAATAATCGAACGCTCTTTTACACGATGGTTGTGCATGATTTATTGATCCGAACCCTTATAGAAATATTTCTATGAATTTTGATTTGATGCATGAGTTCCGAGGTGGCAATGGCGCTTGAGTGTTTTACGATGGGAACATGATAATGAACACCAACGAACTTGCAAGATTTCCTTTACTTCATTATTCTACAATTGTTGAGTAAAATAACTTTTCCCCACTCTAATTTTAACATTCCGCTACCCAATCGATAAGGAAAGTATCGCAGTCGTGTGAACAAAAAGGGTAGATCTTTTGTTTTCATCAGATCTCAGAAGTTCAGAGGCCTAAGCTCAATAAGCCATCTCAGGTTGAAAGACGAGAAATCAGACAGTGCTTCGACTCCTTCGATGGGTGGAATGGGCTTTAGGGGGCATCCGTGAAAGAGATTGCAAGCACTTTCTCGCCGTTCGTGCGTCGTCTCCGCCTCCTGCGATGAGGTGTACAAGAGGTCGGGATCGTAACCAGTTTTAGTTCGCTGAACAACGTGATGCCGGCGTTCTTAGGGCGATAGGAGATTTACGAAAACTTCCGGGCGAGTTCACCGTGAGTCTGTAGTCAGATTTGCTAAAGCTGAGCCGATTTTTACTTTCCCCTAACCAAAGGGCGAAGAAAGTATTGTTATCGTGCCAAAAAAAGAAAAAGTAGGGTTTTCTTCTGATCTTCACGTTTTGAGGCCTACCGAATCTAAAAACCCTAATTTCAGCGCGTGGTCCGTGTGTGTATGTAGTTCGATTTGTGGAAGAACAGCTCGGCCGGTTGAGCTGGTTCTTTTATTGTATTGTACGTTAACTTTTGTGGACGTCGAAATAAGGTTTCGGTCGATGAGAACGAAAATGTAACAAAACCTAGGGTTTTTCGCATTTTTCTCGAATCTTCGTTTCTTGGTTAAACTTCCAAATTATCATCTACTAGTTAGTACAAAACTTTTCTTCTCTATACATATCTCTATGAGAATACAGTAATTGCAGACATAGGCCTATGAAGATAAAATAGGTTTTTCATGCGTTTTGGGTAAACGGCCACAACGATTTTCACCAAACTCCCGTCATGTTTTCAAATAGTTAATACCTACATATTGTTCTTTGCAAATGTTCCTCTGACAGTCCGTTGAACAGAGATAATGTTTTATTCGAACATTTACGTAAATTCTGGAGTACCTCTATCGTCAGATTTGGTCAATATTGCACAGTGTCTTCTAGTCACCCATACCCAAATGTTTTTCTCGGTAATTATTTCTTTATATATCTGTTAAACGGAGAAGCCATGACAGCTCGGAAAACGAGATCGGCCGAGTATTGATTTATCGGTTTTCCCATTTTCTCAATAACGGCTGTAACGATTACGATCAAACTTACGGGGTACTCTCAGCTAACTAGTATCTACAATTTTTCTCGCGTGGATGTTCCAGTAGAAGCCCGTTGAACGAAGATACAGCGCTCTTATACGTAGCAGATCGTCGAATTTACGCCGGTTGAGGAAAGCTGTGTGTTGCTACGCACCGGATATTTATGGTTTTAATTTCCATTTCGGATGGTGTGAGAATGGATCGTAGTTATCCAGTGGTAGAGGTATCACGAGAGAAGCCAATCTGTACCAAATATGAGCTTTTGAATTTTTCTTGAACGAGGCTTATCTACTCACTCGCATTATTACCCAAATTTCTCTCCCAATAAACCTATCTGTGAACATATCAAGACTGGGAGAGATGCTCTATAACACGAAAACTGGTTCTTTAGTTTCCTTAGGTTACGCGGTAGGAAGGTAAGTTATATAATCGGCAACAAAACGTTTTCTTCAGATCTGTACGTTTTCGTGTTCGTGAAACACCATTTCATAATATGAGTGACGTTTAGCACCGGAAGGGATTTTTTTTTTGGGAAAATGTTTTTGACGCTCAAAATTTGACGCTTTACGTTTCAAGGAATGGGGGTTCCAAATCTCCAAGTCTGTCCGCCGTCCGGGCCATATTTTGCCTTTAACGGGCTCGTAAAAATACGTTATTTCGCACCAGAATTCTATTTGGAATTTGCGATCTAGGTGTAGTTGGAAATCCGATCGAATGAGATCCGTGTTTGATATGAGCGAAAAACGGTTTAACAAATTTTGGCAGTTTTATCGCTGTTACTTCGTGTTCGATATCGTTTTCCAACTAGTTTTTGGTTCTGAGTCAAATGGGACGGGTCTCAGATCCGTAGGACTGCGCCTAGATGAAATATCTGGTGCGTTGCAACACACAACTTTGCTTACCTCTACGTCAATTCATATGTACATGGCCTTTGAACTTGGTCAAACAACACGTCACAGCAGCAGGAAACGGTAGCGCCTACAGTTCTGGAATTTATTCTGCTTCTCGTACTCATTCCAGGACCTTTATTGAGCAACTGGTACACAGATAATTAATGAGGCTGTAAACACGAATTTTTTGAAGAAGGATAGTAATCACTTTTGCAGAGCTATTGGGTAATAACTGTTGGAACTGGTAGTAAGCGAAACGACAATAGTTGAAATTTCTGGAGTGAGCCCCATGTATTTCATGAGCGTTTTTAAACACTCACCCTTTAGGTATTGGATTGAACTACAATTCCAATTTTTTTAAACATTCTACTAACATTCCAGCAGAGGTTAAAAGAAAAAAATCGCGCTAAAAACGCTTTTCGTCGAAAATTTTGATAATTAATTGTGCTGCTCTCGTCATTTTCCCATGAATGGGAATTTCATGGTATAGTTGCCATATTGGGAGCTACCAATATAAGAAATTTAATCAAAATCGTTGGAGCCGTTTTTGAGAAAAAAATATTTTGTGTTTTGATCACTATGATAACTATAGTTAACTTTCGGTGGATTTTGCCCATGTCCTTATTTTTGCGTCCCATGGCAACCTGTAGACATGACATCAAGTTTCAGCTGATTTCGTACGGTTGTTTCCTCTTAAAGCCGCGCTTAAATCGATTTCGTCGAAAGTTTCGATAATTTATTGTGCTGCTCTCGTCATTTCCCTATGAATGGGAATTTCATGGTATAGTTGCCATATTAGGAGCTACCAATATAAGAAATTTAATCAAAATCGTTGGAGCCGGTTTTGAGAAAAAAATATTTTGTGTTTTGATCACTATGATAACTATAGTTAAATTTCGGTGGATTTGGTTCATACCCTCATTTTTGGGTTCCGTGGTAATCTACGGGCGAGATATGAAGTTTGAGGGGATTTGGTACGGTGGTTTTCTCTAAAAATCGTTCACAGACACACAGACCATTTTCCGAAATAGTGTTTTTCGGACTGCGTAACAGAAGGTACATCACTTAGTGCGTGGACGTATCGTAGATGTGTTCGTCTTCATTTGCAGAGAATAGTACGTGTATGTACTGAAGCAGAGGAAGTAACTTAAGTTGTAATTTACAAAAAAACCCGTGAAAAGGTGTCAATCCATTTGACACAATTTATTTCTAAGACAGTGAAGGAACAAATACGACTAAAAATTATATTGGTATTACGCTGTACACTTTGCTGTGTTGAAACGCCGTTTAATTTCACCAGACATCCCCTCGCATTCTGTCAATAGTCGTCTTTCTTCTGAGGGAGAAGCAACAATGCTTCTAATCCACCCCTTTCTCCATTGTATCATTTCTTCAGCGTCGGCTGTTTGTTTCTCCCCGTAGCGTTGAATGAGTAGCGATGCGTCTGCAAAATGTCACATGTGTCGCATGATACAAAACGTCTTTGCTCGTCAGTCGATGACCTACTGAATAGTTGAATGAAATCCCCAACCCTCCACGCCCTGTAATTCATGATGAACTGTTCAATTTGCTTTTCAGCGGCGAATCATACGCCTTCTCACCACTTAAAATCGCCGCTGTTTACTGTACTCTGTTGAATTAACCATCCACAAACCGTTCCTACTCAAACATTTCAGGTATACTCACAATTGTGGTCGTATTTCTGACGTCGTTTGCCCCCGTTCATAGAAACAGCTCACTTCCGATTGTGAAGTGCTGGTATGGAGAAAATTCAACACTGCGCTACATAATCTTCAATAATCGCTTTTGTGCAAAGGGTTGTACGTCAAAACGATGGAAAAAATTGGGAAATTTGTTTATTTGCGTTACCGCATCTTTGAAAGAGCAGCAGCTATGTGGCATAGCCATACCGAGAAAGGCAGTGTTACTTACCTCATGTAGTGAAATAGAGCACAATTAAGACTAGTGCTATAATTTGATGTTGTTGAGGGTTTTATGTTATTTCTGAAAATCCCATAATTCCAGAAAAAGGGGGCTCGTGTGGGTTACTTAACGGCTACAATATGTATGGGGGGCTCTACGGGTTTACTGTAAGCGAAACAAACAGATGTCAGCTACAGGTACAAAGCGGCAGTAGTTGTCCACCTGCTCCCACTTATTCCAGCAAAGTAGCTTCTCTAGTATCAAATGTATTATAAACCTGTCTGACTGTTCCGAAATTGGGGCGAGCACCGCGGCCTGTAGATCTACTGTGCCAGTCTCAATGTCTCACAGGTCCATGCCAAGCCTCCTAAGATGTGCCACGTATTTCCAGCAAGAGTCTTTGATGTCCATCCTAAGAGAACTAGTACCAAAGACCAGAAATCGCTCCGTCTCAAGTCTCCGGCACTGGGCCAGAAGGGTGCCTCCTCATCTGTACCACAGCACCTACACCGAGGGGTCTCAACTATGCCCATAACGTACATATGTCTGTTAATTTTTCGGTGCCCCGTGATCATCCCGACGATGTCCCTTAGGTTCTTCCTCTCCATCCTCTGAAGGCTCCGCGTCTTATCTGGTGTGTTTGCCCCGAGATTATGCATTTGAAGTGCCTCACTCCCGCAGCATTCCAGACTGTCCGATGTATTCTTCTGGCATATTCTTCTTAAGTCTTCTTGGCTAGCGACAGAGACGGTCGACAGTGGGGAGGTGGCCCTATTGGTACAGTATACGAACCCCGTCTGGCCAGATGGTCCGCCTTCTCATTTAAAATTATCCCCTTACACCCTGGAATGCAGTGCAAGTTAACTCTATTTGTTTTTGCCCAGGAGTTGAGCGGCATCCTGCACTCGTTCGCCAATTTTAACATTGTGCGGTAATTCTTCAGCGCCTTACAAGGCGCCGACGACCTTCGCCGTTCCATAACCACGGAGGTCTGGAGGAAGGGGGCTCGTGTGGGCCAATCAATGATTACTGCTCGTGTGGGGGGAGCTCAATTGGTAACTGTAAGCGAAACAAACTTTTGTCAGCCACAGGTATAAAGCGGCATATAGTTATTCACATGGAGTTTTAACTGTGAATAATTGGTGTGCGCACGTATGCGTGATTGTGGGCTATGGGCTGGTTTTTATTAGGCCGACAGTGACGAGGTTAGTACGTCTGGACAAAATGGTTCACTCTGCTGTGCGTGCTTGGCTAGGCGTCCCACGTCGCTTAACTTCTATGTGAATGGGTTTGTACGAAGCCAGCCATGGTGGTGCAGCTGAGCAGCACCGCCGGCCTTGAAGTCCAGTAAGTCTTTTGAGTTTGCAGCTTCACCTCACGATCCGATTGATGGAAGTGAGCTCAAGATACACTCTATTCCACGGTGTGAGAGAAGTATCTTGTATCTTTGCGTGGGGTGTGGCGCAATAAATGCGCCAGCAACGTGCGGATAGGTCTATCTGCCGGTGTTCTCCACAGCCTCACCACCCACATGTTGCTCGGCTTCTATCTCAACTTGTAGGTGTTCTGCCGTGAAACTTCTTGTCACCATTCCTACCAGTCCCCTTCCATTCACTTTTCCACCAACCTGACCTGGGGTAGTCTGTGCGCTTACTCGTCTATAATTTATTTAGTCATTTTCCTTTTGGAGCCATTTCATGGCAACTTATGTAAAAATATGAAACAATTGATAAAAAGGAAATGCAAACGAAAAACGTAATAACTAACAGCGCTGATCGAACCACCATTGTATTTGGTTTGTAATTGGGTGCAAAAACTGCTCGACGAAGTAATAGTTCACCGTTGGGAAGATGACGAAAGCAACGCAAAAACTTATCACAAATCTAAGAAAACGGATTTTCCACGGTGGTTTTTCGCATTATGTTCAATAGCCGCATCACCTAAATTTTCTCACGTCCGCGTGAATCATCTGATCTTCTGATAAACCGTCACGATGCTCGTGTGTTCGTTCACTGTTCCAACATGCGGATTTATGGTAAGGAGTATTGACTAATCAAGAATAACTCATTCAACTCGATAAAATAGAAGCACACGAAATTGTCTTTCACTTTCGTCAGGCGACGGAGTTGCTGTAGATATCGAGTAAGTGGCAAATCGTTAGGAAGTCACAGATCGTTCAGAAAAGAAGAGGGTGGTGCACTGAAGTAGCCATGAGAGAAAAAGCCGTGCCCTTAGCAGGTCGCCACCCCTTTGTTTTGCTCCATCTACGGTCAGTTAACGTCCGATGGGAATTTTTACTTTCCTTGCTCTACGAAGTAGAAAGGAAAGTTATGTAATCGGCTGAAAAAAAAATTTTGAGTTCTCTTCAGATCTTTACGTTTCAGACCCCCCTGAGTCCGAAAAACACTATTTGGGAAAATGGTCTGTGTGTCTGTGTGTGTGTGTGTGTGTGTGTGTCTGTGTGTATGTGTGTCTGTGAACGATTTTTAGAGAAAACCACCGTACCAAATCAGCTCAAACTTGATATCTCGTCCGAGGGTCACCATGGGACGCCAAAATAAGGGTATGAACAAAATCCACCGAAAGTTAACTATAGTTATCATAGTGATCAAAACACCAAATTTTTTTTTCTCAAAAACGGCTCTAACGATTTTGATTAAATTTTGAATATTGATAGCTCTCAATAAGGCAATTATACCATAAAATTCCCATTCGTGGGAAAATGACGAGAGCAGCACAATAAATTACCTAAACTTTCGACAAAATCTATTTTAGCGCAGTTTTTAGAGAAAACCACCGTACTAAATCAGCTGAAACTTGATGTCTGGCCAACAAGTTACCATGGGACGGAATAGTGAGGGTATGGGCAAAATCCACCGAAAGTTAACTATAGTCATCATAGTGATCAGAACACCAAGTTTTTTTTCTCAAAAACGGCTCTAACGATTTTGATTAAATTTTCTATATTGGTAGCTCCTAATAAGATAATTTTACTATAAAATTCCCACTTGTGGGACAATGACGAGAGCAGCACAATAAATTATCAAAATTTTCGACCAAAATCGTCTTTCGCGCAGTTTTTTCCTTATAAACTCCGCTGGTTTTTTTTGGGGTGGGAGCTCTTAAGAAATGCGTGTCACCATTGGCTATCTCAATGATGATGTCCTCGGAAACTAATTAAACACCAAGACAACGTACGTGAGTTATGAATTTGTGTTTGATGACAATTGTGGTACATTCAACGATTTATTGACGGGCGTGACGAATTTCGTACATGACGTCCTAGTGAGAAACGGACGTAATTAGTTCCATAATTTTAATGAGAAATAGATCTTATCTCTCAACAATTATTATAACAGTGACTTCGCTCATTCCGTCATCATTAATTTAGTGCCACATTAGAAGCTCGTACTAAGTTGGCCTCCGTTGGGCACGAGAATACGACTAGACGAATATAAAATTATTAATGACGACGACCGCCCGCAGTCATCAAAGATCGGTTGTAAGAATTAACGTCCCACAACCTGACAGTGGACGTTGCTCTGGGTGCTACCACGCGAATTACGGAGTGCGTGCAAATACTTCTCCCAACACAATAAACAAAGTTCGGTCACACGATAAATATTTACTCTATTCAATGAATTAGTTGAATAACCATAATTCAAAATAAGCGTGAGTGGGATGGTATATTTTCAAAGGCTTACTGAACACCCGCCTATTCTTTCCGACCGCACTCAACAATTAGCCGTTAGCGATTGGGAAGCAATCCGGAAACGAATTCAATCAAGCGCGGATGATGGCGGTTTGCGATTGCATTTAAAATTTACGCTGTACTTCTAGTTCTGTCGCCGCTTTTCAGTTTCATATGGAAATGAATTCGTTCATTCAACAAACAGCGTGAACGAACAACAACAGAACTCACTCTGCAATTAATCTGTTGCATCACCAAAAATAAATAAGGAACGACTCATCGTATTCGAATGATATTCGTCAACTGGAGCCAACTTGTTGGAAGAACGACACGTTATTTTACATTCGTAACATCAACTTCAAGCGCAAGCGTTCAAGTATTAAAACGTCCTTATTTAGGAACCTCAAAATCATTTCACTGATGCTGACGGTTGAGGAAGATTCTATGCGAGTTATCCTTTTGCCAGTCCACAGTTCACGTAGTTGCCCTAGAGTATTGAAATATAGTTCTAAAAAATCGCACGTTGAAGTTCAATGAATGTGAACTAAATAAAATAAAAACTACATTATTGCATAGTTTACTGTCAAAGCAACGCACGTCAACTAATTAAGTTTTTGAATGGTCTACTTCCACTAGGAAATTACAACCACATTTTATTGGTCTGAAAAGTTTATATAAATAAGTAACTGAATGTGAACATTGGAACCGGTGGCAAAATAACGAATGTGAATCGTTTCGCAAATAGCCACGTTGTGCTTCATAAAAACTGACTGATTACTTAAGGGCTGCTGAGGAGGCCCCGTCCCTGTGCTAAAGTAACACTGAGAATGGCGTTCCCAGGATGAGTGAACTGGTTCAGCAGCTCTGATATTAAAAAAACCCCAGGCATCTTGGTTTCACTTACGGTCAGTAGAAAATTCCTTGGTCAACACAAAAACCTTGCAAATTATTACACAATCGTTTATTATCTCATGAACAGCTTGACCTAGTATTACTGCTCCCCCATCCCATTCGATTCAGCATCCAATACTAGTAAACCATACGAAACATGACCTGACTACAATGGAACTACGGAAACAAAACGTCTGATGATTTTGTCCCGTCGGGTCGAGGAAATTGGAACAGGGGCGCTTCGAGCGAACCCATTGTGAGTCGAAAGGGGAGTTGAGCGGCGTCGTTGGGAGGCGAGCGAGCGAGCGGGTGGTTTTTTAATGAGACGGGCAGGGAGGGAGGGAGTACAAACGACGAAACGTTGACTTCCGCTGTAGTTCCCGCTTTGTACTGCGTTTCGTTAATGTTTTTAACCGTTTTTTGCCCATAACAATCATGGGCTTCGTCCGATCGGATTGCCGATATGGGGGGCACAACTAGATACCAAATGGGATTTTTGTGCGAAGGAACGAATTTTTTAGACCACGTTAAAGACACAAAACGGCCCGGATGGGGGACGGTGGATGGACATTGCAAATTTGGAATCTCCATGTCTTGAAACGTAAAGTATCAAATTTTGAGAGGGGGTTGTAAAACATTTTTCGTGACCGAAAACCTAGGGTTATTATTCAGAATGAATAATGAACCAAAACGATCTTACGTAATTTAAATGTGATATGATGATACGTTACTGATGTTTGTTTGCACTGTAGATCGTTGTCCTAAGCTGCAAGCCATTCGCTGGATCATACTTTTTGTTGTGACAAAGTGGTGAATGGCTATCCAACCAGATTTTGCACACAAAATGTTTAATATATTTAACTGTTAGAAATAAATTAATCGTTGAGCTCATACATAAATGGAAAATAAAGTTACTCGATCGGGAAAAGTCTACAGCAAAAGGAAAATTAATCTGGTACTTGGCACTTTTCTTCGAGCGAAGTTTAATGTTCGTGGTTCTTCTTGGCCCTATTGTACTTCGGCTGTATGTTAGTCCAGGTATGGTGCTGGTGGATGTTTCCTTAGTAGGTCGTCCAGGTATGACGCTGGTAGACGTTGGGTTCAGGACTTGCGGGATACTGCGACCCGAAGAGAGTGATGACTGCGCGTGAATGCGGAAATTTTCACTGCAAAGTGAAAAAATGGCAGTGAATAACTAATATAACTTTTTAACGTGCACGTGGCGGTTCGCAGCTAGGTAGAATTGGGAATGGGAATACAAAATGGCGTATGGAGAGCTGGTGATGGCTGGTGTCTTGACGTCACTCACATCGAAAAGAAATGGAATATAAAACTTCTTAATGGATACTCTGAGTAGATGCTATAAGTGGTGTAGCTGCCTGAACACTTTCAACACAATCAACAAATAGTTGGTAACGTAATTCACCAAATACGTGCAGCACGTCAAATATTTAGAGCACACTCTTTTATTTTTATTTACAATGCACAAAAAAGTGGGAAAAGGATAGTGGCGCTGAGAAAATATTTATTGTCACGTGTGGGAGTTTGAATGCGGCGCAACGCCAATTCCAGGGTGGGATATGGATAGGAGAATGTTCTGGAGTAGCACGCCCGTGAGTGGGTGTCCGACCTAAGCAGTCACTTCCACAAAGAACGCCCACTGAGAGACTCAGCACATTTCTTGCACTATATCGTCGAGCCAGAACGCGGGCAATGATATTATCTCTCTACACTACTAGCTTCTAACACAGCTATATGAAGATAACTCTGTCGTTTTTGCCTGGGCGTTCAGAGACTGTCTAGGATCTCTGGAGTCTGGTTGGCAAGAAGAAACGATATACGGGCACTGTCCTTCACCAGAAACATCGTGATGGAAAGGTACTGACAACAGACGCCCACAAGGTCATGTTTCCTGCTTTTGCGTACCTCATCCTCATTAATTGGCTGACCACCCGAACCGTGCTGGAGGACCTAATGTTGGCTGCATGAGAGGAAGAGATCTGAAGTTCAGTACGAGGGAAGAATGTAGTCTACGAATGAAAGTATTGAGAGCCCTCTGTATTGTTACACTTGATAATGGATATAAGTATGAGTAAGAGGACGTAGGAATTAATGTGAGACAAGGGGCCTCTGCCTAGGTCAACAAGTGCGATCTGCGATGAGAGCAAAGAGCGAGTAAGTAAGTAGGCCGAGGGCGGAGAGTGGAATGTCATAAGAGCTGGTAAGTATGGGGTGAGAAGTTAGATGAGGGAACAGGGTCAGTAAAATCACACTGGGGAAAGCCAAAGAGGGGAAATAAGTGAAAATACATACGGTAGGACTTGAAATTTCAAAGAGTTCATTGATAGGGGGTTCTGGGATTCCGGGATAGTCGGTTAAAGTTGAAATCTGAGGGAGGCCCAGGACATTGAACTGAACTAATACCAAATCCGACTTGCTTTGGTTCAACTATGCTTTCTCAATCATGTTAGAAAGTACACACACACAAATATTTTCCCAAACACGAGGTCAAACCAAATCAAAGTAACTCGTAATGATTACACATCGTTCGTTAGTAACAACTACTGATAAGTGAACGATAAGAATTATTTCTCCAATTGACATTTGTGAGCTCAACAGGATCGTAAATGTGAAGGTTTAGAGAATATTGAAAATCATTGTTCGTAGTCAACAAAATAATTTTCCTTCTCATTTCACGGAGGGTTTGTTGATAATCCAACAAAATTGAGGGATAAACAGAAAGGGGGGGGGGAGTCCACTTGATTTGACGGAAATAAAATAGTTGAAGGACGTCGATTGTCCTCAACTAAAGATTTAATGAGATATCGAATAGTTGTTCTCGTCCGATCGTTTTTAATTAATCCAATTATTTCCCGCTAATCACAAGCAGTTTACGGGTCATTGCCCAACAATAATCGAAGTTTCTAGTTGAAATACATTTCCTTCAGATCTGGGAGAGAGTTGAGATTCTTGAGGTAATTTACCCAGAAAGTAATAAATCAACCGCTGAAGCAAGAAAATGGTTGGGAAAGTCGATTGTTCAGTTGGCGGAGCTACTCTCCCTTCGCTTGTTATTTCTTATTCAATTTGTTATACCATTAAAACGCATACCGCATCATTTCAATTACTGAATACAACGACTGATTACAGCTACCGTTGCTTTCAGTCCAGGTATACATCCAGCGTTTGACTTGCGTTCCATTTGACACGTCGATTCGTTGAGCCAGAACATCCGGCGTAGATTTGCCGAGCATTGTGAGCAGTATTTTCCAAATAATCTCGAGAAATCGCTGCCTTCCCCTTCTTACGCTTGTATTTTATTGAGTTCTTCAAAACCATAAATAGTGAGTTACCGCGAGGGTTCATCTGCTTTTGTGAGGTGGGGGAGTGGGAGGGTTTTGGTCGACTCGACAGTTATGTCGGTTCCGTGTACACCGCTTCGATTAACTCTGAAAACGAACACATCGATGGATAACGTGTCTGGGAAGTTAAAAAAATGTTGTTTCTAGCAAAGCGAAGATTCCCCGGTCTAGACTTCGAAAAAATTACGTCAGTTTCATTTCCGGGATATCTGTAGTTGCTTCTGATTTTCTTATTGCCATTAGTATAGGTGGCGACACTTACACAACTATGTGGGGGAAAACTACTCCAACGTAACATTTATTGTTTATTATGCTGCTCTCATAATTTTCTTACGAATTTAAATATGTTTTTCTTTACATAAGCGCTTTTTGCTGCATCGAACAAACTTTGTTTTAATCAATTTAACAATTATAATCAAAAGTTAACGTACCTGTTAGGTGAGTCCGTCTCCTCTGGCTGGTGAGTTACTGTGGGCAAGCGCTTTCGATGTAAAGACGTCATCGCCTGACCGTTAAGTCAGTACTTGAGTCAGTCAGTTGGTCGTGGTGTTTACATACGAAGAGAAAGGTGAAAGGGATGATGGAGCGTCGGGGAAGACATATGACACATGATACGGAGACTAAAAACTATCCCACTAACCGAACATAATTACAAAAAAGAACTTGATACTATAAATACTATCGCAGAAAATAACGATTACTCCAAAAAAACAATTATTAAGACAATATGTCTCCAAAACACACGACTCATAAACACAAAATACACAGACTTTAACAAGACGCTGCACATTCACGCACACAGGACCACAAATATACGGAATAACTAATATCCTCCGAAAAGAAGGTATACAAATCGCATTACGTACAGACAACACAGTTAGAACCAAACTAACTGCAAAGACTGAAAAGACAGACCCACTCGACCAAAGTGGGGTATATAAAATAACCTGTACTTGTAAAAACGCATACATAGGACAGACAGGACGAGAAATACGGACCAAATACTCAGAACACATTAAATCTCTTAGTAGGAACAAAGACGATTCAAACTTTGCCAACCACCTCAAAACAACTGGACATGAACCCACCAAAATACAGGACTGTACCACCTTACTACACAAACAATACAAAGGACGAAAACTGAACATATTAGAAAACATGGAAATTTACAAACAAAAAACTTCAATGGACAGATCATAAATGAACAAATCAACACAAAATGCGACACCATATTACACCACTCAAAACACTACACAAATGATAACAACTAAATGACGGATTAACAGACCACCCTACACAAAAAAGACGTAAATTCTACAATTGAGAGATCATTCAAGACGTTCCATTCACCTCTAGAGGGTTTCCTCCTGAGGTGCATGACCCCCTCTCCCCACCCCTTCCCCGACGCTCCATTATCCCTTTCACCTATCTCTTCGTATGTAAACACCACGACCAACTGACTGACTCAAGTACTGACTTAACGGCCAGACGATGATGTCTTCACATTGAAAGTGCTTGCCCACAGTAACTCACCAGCCAGAGAAGACGGACTCACCTAACAGGTACGTTAACTTTAGTAATTTGCCTACTGGCGGATATAACCCAATAAACTTTGTATTCTTCCCCTCCCCCCTTTCTTTCTCTCTTATGCAAACGTATGTATGGGTCAATATACCGGCTACGTAAGTTGGCAATAGATTGCTGCATAACTTTGATTACGCCATACTGGCGTTATGTGACATGAATAGCGAGCAGTGCGATAGTATGCAGGAATGCCCTGCAATGGATCAGCACGTAACGTGATACATTGTGAGCTTGGGCTGTTTGAAGGTGAGGGAAAGCCTCTGCGACCATGTTATTTAGGATTCTGAAGTAAAGAAATCATGATCAGTTGGTTATGCTGGGTGAAGGTCACACGCATAGTACACGGTGCGAATTCATACAGGTTGCAAGGCACTGCACCGCATTGTATCGGCAGGTCTTTTACTATTCGAGCAATTCATGTATATAACGAACACCGAGCTATTTGATTTTAATTTAAGTGTAAATAGTTTTAGGATTAGGATGATAAGAAGGTTAATAAAAAGGTACGAGACGTCAAACAATGAGAGACTATTTATGTAATTGTTAAGTGTAAGTGCAAAAGTATAGTGGATGTGGAGTGACAGTATCAGTTGAAGGTTTAGTTATGTCAAAAGATTATTTTATATTTTATTCCTTATGTAGACCTTAATATTAAGCTTAATTGTCATATTACTAATTCCTGAGAACGGGGAAGAGAGGGGCCTTATTGTTTCCATAGTTGTTAAATAAATCTTTCAGTCAGTCTCTCTCTCTCTCTCTCTCTCTCTCTCTCTCTCTCTCTCACTTACGTTCCTTGTTCTTTCGATTAACACGCAACACTTTAAGAGAACCTTCAATATTTTTTCCCATCAATCGAAAACTTGCAGATACTTGGTTGTGAAGTGCGACGCCAGCTAAAGTGCATTCCTTGACCTTGACAAAACACTAAAGAACGTGGAAAGCGCGAAACTAAGTTTCCCGGTATTTATGTTTTGTACTAGTTGATGAATAACGATTATATACCAAAGAAATACAAAGGAGATGACGATTTTTCAATAGTAGTGGATTGTTTCAATAAACCTACATTGTCACAATTTTAAGTTATAAATTACGTGTGAAATCTTTTAAGGGCGCAACGTGTAGGATATCAAGCAGGATATCTGCTAACTTGTACACTGCACGAAACAAGAGTGGTCTCCCACGAAGGGGAGTGATTCCGAACGTACTTAGCTTATTAACTACTCAATCTTTTTGTTTGATTTGCTCGTGTGGATCAATCACTAATACATTTGATTTTAAATGAATGCGGTGGCATGTTGAACAGCAGACAGAAGTTTAAAGCGTTGTCATTTTCTACGTAAAACGTGAAGTTATATTGTGATAAGTTCATGTGAACTGAGTGAAAAGTAGTTAACGATACATTGCTATAGCCAAGATTATCGCTGAATGTAGATGAGGGCGAGGAAAGGATACGTCGCTACAAGCCTTTTTGTGTGGGAAGTTTTTTTCATGCTCTCAATCATCAACAATCTGCCATGATCCGCGTTACTGCATTTCAGTACGCTTCTACCGATCTGGGGAGTAACTTTTCGTAAATGTTACCGCTTGCGTCTCCAGGCCTTTTGATAGTTACTTTACTTTGCATTTGTCCGCAGCCTCACTTCTTGTCAAAAGTAAGTATTTGGAAGACTTCTTCAGGAGAACCGTTTGGTAACTTGAATGATTCGGTCGGGGTGAATGTGCGACTGTGCTCTCTTGATATACCCGAATAAATATTAACAGTAATTGCCTTTAAAGGGGCTCACGCTCAGCCGACGAAATACGAAACGACACTGCGAGCTGTGGAGCTCATTTGACTTACAATGTCTTGGAAGTAAGGAAAATGATACTGAGGTTCAGCTTTTCTCATAGCGAAGGGCCTCGTAGGAATTCCGAAATGAATAACTAACATCGCGTCGGGCGAAATCATTTGAATTCGAATTTTCATGCCTCTAACAAAAATGTACGATCTTCGTTATACGTGGAAACAGTTTACAGTCGAAGTCAAAGTTCCATTGGTAACTATTCAAAGAAGTTCTTTCATCGCTGCACTCTCTTCTGTATACGGCGAATAAAATCATTTTATTTCAGTATACAAACCCACCAAACTGCACCTGCCGATCACTAGATTTCATTTTTCAAATCACGGGATCAAACGATGTATCTTAAATGTCGTGCTAAAGTCTACAGCGAATTAAACGGAGACTGCGACGCCAGCGAATAACACGCAGGCTAATCTATATCGTCGCTTGTCCAACTTCATAACTTATACATCGTATCTTTTTTGTACGCTGCCCGATAAGAACTATTGTATTACCTTGAATGCTGTTCCAGCAATGCCTGTTCGTCTCCGACTATCCAATCATACAACTGAGACGTATTCATCGTTGGAGATAAGTCGATGGAGTTCCAAAGTTCCTTCAGATTTCCGCGTGCTCTTGTACTATGGAATGTCTTTTAGATTGACAACTGAGTCGGCACCAAAGGTATTTTTGGTTTATTATTCATTTTGAATAATAACCCTATGTTTTCGGTCATGAAAATTTTTTTACAACTCCCCCTCAAAATTTGATACTTTACGTTTCAACACTTGGAGATTCCAAATTTGCAATGTCCATCCCCCGTCCGCCGTCCGGGCCGTTTTGTGCCTTTAACGTGGTCTAAAAAACTCGTTCTTTCGCACAAAAATCCGATTTGGTATGTAGTTGTGCCCGCCATCTCGGCAATCTGATCGGACGAAGCCTGTGGTTGTAATGGGCAAAAAACGGTTAAAAAAATTAACGAAACGCAGTACAATGCGGGAACTACAGCGGAAGTCAACGTTTCGTCGTTTGAACTCCCTCCCTCCCCGCCCGTTAAGCCCTCCCCGTTAAAAAAGCACCCGCGCTCGCTCGCCTCCCAACGACGCCGCCACTCAACTCCCCTTTCGCCTCGCAACAGGTTTGCTTCGAGTGCGCCTGTCATCATGTGCGCGCAAAATCATCAGACGTTTTGTTTCCGTAGTTCCATTGTAGCCAGGACATGTTTCGTATGGTTTACTAGTATTCGATGCTGAATCGAATGGGATGGGGGAGCACTAATACTAGGTCAAGCTGTTCATGAGAATAATAAACCATTGTGTAATAATTTGCAGGGTTTCCATTTAGTCACCACCACACGTTTATCAATGTTCCTCATCAACAAGTTTCACAATGTTCCTATGGGAGCACGTCAGGAAGGTCTTGGAGGCTGACATACTTTCAATTGAGTGCTCACAACATGATCTCAACGTGTTTCTAAACTAAACACAATCTCACCTAAGGTTCATGAGTTTTTTAGTCGTTATTTCCTCATATACGAGGAAATCGGTTCTTTTATGGCTCTTTTATTTTCCCAAGTGATCAAAAACCGTATTAGTTACCCCTCCGTTATAGTGTTAATTAGGGGTTTGAGTAGTTCGCTCCAAGAGGCAATCGGATTTCATAAACTGGCAATTCATGTTCGAGTAGTCTCAATCGCATTGAACCCGTGAATATTTCCACACGAGAGGTCTCTTGCTCGAGTGCCCGTGTCGTTGGTTGAGAAATAGGACGATGATTTATATCTCCGGTGATAACACGAGCAGATCAAACGTTCTCTTTATTGGAGTCTACGGTGGATTTTCTTTAGCGGAGAAATCACCCTCTTCACTCGGTCTTCCACAATATTTTATTCATGGCTGAACCCTCCTTAAATTTTGATTTTACTTCGTTCTCCAGCATTCAGAACGCACTCAGGCTAGGTATTTATAATACACTCGCTATCTCGGGGAGAATGTGATTTTTCCAGAGGGATTGACTTTCAACCAGCGAATGATTCCACAGGTACCGTAGACATTACGCAAGTTGAGGTAACGCCGCTCTTCGCGAATTATTCCGTCAATTAGAGAGAAGATGGAGGATAAATTCGGCCAGCCGTGATGATTGTTGAGAAAAAGTGAGTCGTAAGTTCGGAGCGAGAGCTGTTCCATTAGTTATTTATGATCCAAGAGTAGCTCAATCCGATCAGGGAATCGGAACGAGACTATTGCAAACGAACGAAACGCTTCAAGATTCTTGAGTTCTTTTAGTCATTGGATAAATGTACCGCGTTGTAGAACAGTCGTCATCGCGTGCCAATATTGACCTGAACTATACTTCAAACTCGTCTTTACCAAATTTAAATGTGAAAAGAGTTAGGTGTTTGACGTTTACCGCAGATTGAAACTGGTTTCCATCACACACTGCTGTTTAATGCTGACGAACCACCGAACGGTTAAATTGCTTTTACCACAAAACCAGTCAAGTATGCTGTGACTTAGTAGAGAAGGAACAATCACTCGCCTAATAACTGTGCACGATGGTTGTGATCCTGGGGTTAGTGGCCATGCTGGGTGGCACTTCCCTTTGATGGCAAAGTTTTTCTTATATCAGTTCCTTGGTGTTGAATGGTAACGATTATTTTCGCAATAGAGTGACATAATTTCAACTTCCTTTGTGATATGGTATGATATGGACCCTAGGTTCTTTGCTGACTTGCCTGAGTGCAATCTGCTCCTACGCCTAAATGACATTTACAAGTGAAGGTTGTCGCAAGAATGTAAAACGGCTTCCTTTCTGATTTCTGTGCCCGCGTACATCATTTCGCCGGCCTAGTGGCGGTGATTGGACAATTCACTGGTCTTTGGCCGCTTCGAGGCAGAGGATTTCATTTACTTTTCTTCTGCTGAGTCGTCCGAAGCGAAGACCTGCGTCGATCTAGATTTTCCAAACCCCACATTCAAGAGTTATTTATTCCCTTTCGAGCGTTAGGTCATTTAAAGGTGGGCTGCTGAGGGCATTAATTTATTGATTGTCATTTTCACCTCATCCATCCTTTCGAAATCGTTTGTGTCATACCAACTTCGAGCTTTTATTTTCGAATGAAGGGGGCATTAAATGTATATCCATCTCATGACAGGGATTAGGCTAGTAGGCTGATTATAGAATATAATTATAATCATCCCACTACCCTCAATCACGTTTTAATTAAGTTTGATCGTTGGAAATTTATGTGTATTAGATGTTGTTTGCTGGTAATTCCAAGCCAACTCGCTAGCAAGTGAATTTTACGAGGTGATATACCCAAACACATTAGAAATGCGAACCATCGGAGGCAGCCGTGGCAGGACAACACTATAGATGCCAAAACAGCCAACACCAGATGAACACAAACTAGTTCTCAAACCCGTTTATACGAGCTCCAGCAGCTTTGGCAAATGATAGTCATACCTGTGTACGTGGCTTGGCATTTCTCACATCGGAGTTGCTAGGAATTCAAACGGTCCCGGGATTTTTACAAAGTACACAGAGTGTGATGTCGTACTTTGTTGTACTAAGTGATCAGCCGTAAGAGTCATAAGCCAAATTACGTTTACTATAAAGCATCTTTTATAACTGCAATTTTAACTATTTTTTACAGTAATTTATACGAATGCCTAATTAGTCTTAGTGTAATATAAAACACCTATAATCCTGTTTTAATATTTTTATGGTAATTTCGATCCGTTTATCAATATTTGTATTCCAATTTGAAACACCGTACCGCCCGCTTTTACTTCCCTTGGCTCTACAAAGTAGAAAGGAAAGTTACGTAATCGGCTAAAAAAAAAACTTTTGAGTTCTCTTCAGTTCTTTACGTTTCAGACCCTCCTGTGTCTGAAAAACACTATTTGGGATAATGGTCTGTGTGTGTGTGAGTGTCTGTGAGCAATTTTTGGAGAAAACGACCATACTCAATCAGCTCAAACTTGATATCTAGCACGCAGATTACCATGGGACGCCAAAATAAGGGTATGAGAAAAAAAACCACTGAAAGTTAACTATAGTTATCAATGATAACTATAGTTAACTTTCGGTGGTTGATAACTTATCATAGTGATCAAAATACCAATTTTTTTTTCTCTCAAAAACGGCTTTAATGATTTTGATTAAATCTTACATTGATAGCTTGTAATAAGAAAATTACACCATGAAATTCTCATTCGTGGGAAATTGACGAGAGCAGCACAATAAATTATCACAACTTTCGACGAAATCGATTTTAGCGCGGTTTTTGAAGAAAACGACCGAGCCAAATCAACTCAAACTTGATATCTAGCCCGCAGATTACCACGGAACGCAAAAATAAGGGTATGAGCAAAATCCACCGAATGTTAACTATAGTTATCATAGTGATCAAAATGCCAACTATTTTTTCTCAAGAACAGCTCCAACGATTTTGATTAAATTTTTTATATTGATAGCTCTCAATAAGGCAATTATACCATAAAATTTCCATTCGTGGGAAAATGACGAGAGCAGTACAATAAATTATCAAAATGTTCTACGAAAATCGGTTTTAGCGCGGTTTTTTTTTCTTTTAAACTTCGATGAAATGTTAATAGAATGTTAAAAATTATTGATGTATGAGTCCGAATTAACACCTATAGGGTGAGTGTTCAAAAACGCAAGGTATATGGGGGTCACTCCAGAAATTCCTGAGTTTAAACTACCGCCGTATCGCTTAATACCAGTTTTAACAGTTTTTTCCCAATTACTCTGCAACAGTGATTACTATCCTCTTCAAAAAAATAGTATCTACAACCTCATTAATCCTGTGTGTAGCGATTGTTCAATAATGGTCCGGGAACGAGTATGAGCAGCACAATAGTTCTGGAACTGTAAGCGCTACCGCTTCCTGCTGCTGTGAAGTGTTATTGATCAAGTTCAAATGAACTGAGTGATAAATGAATTGATTAAATAGAATTAGCCATGTACAAAGTGAATTGTTGTAGAGCTAAGTTTTGGTCGTGTTTTACAGGCAATAAAATAATTTTCAAGTATTTTCCATCATGGGAAGATATTTTTACAAAATCAGAGGCCTTGGGGTTTTTTTTTATTCGAAAAGAACTACAACGGTGAACAAAGAAGACGAGCGCAAAGTAACGCACGCTCATGCTGTGGAATTTTTTTCTAATATTCGATAATCCCTTCGTTCGTCGATTCAAACTGAAATAGTTCTTATTTGAATGAAATTAAATAACTACGTCTCTGTTTCGAACAGAAAAAAAGAAAGAGAGCTGAGGACGTGAAAAATTCAGTCACACGAGCAACCAACCGAATAAATACTTTTTCTTCTCATCGTACCGCAACAGCGACGTGTAGAAGGAGGGGGAGCCAGTCGCTGGTTCTTTCGCTCAGGTCGGAATGAACGAGTTTTAATCTCCAACTAGTCAGTAGATTTTTTTTCACACTTTTCAGACACACAACTTCTAAATATTTGGTCTCGTTATTTAGGTAATCTTAGCTCAACAACATCGTTACGACGCTCATTAGCATTCGTAAAGAGCTGTCGATAAATGTTTTCCCCGCGTTCAACCAACTTGTGAAGCTTAACCTTTACTTGCGCGTATCTCGTCATCCGATTCCTCCATTTACCCTATCTGTGGAGGAACGTACTAATAGTGAAGATGTTTACGCTACGTCTTACATGGTTGGAATTACTGAGAAAGAACAGAAAGAGGAAAAGAGAGAGAGAGAGAGAGAGAGAGAGAGAGAGAGAGAGAGAGAGAGAGAGAGAGAGAGAGAGAGAGAGAGAGAGAGAGAGAGAGAGAGATTTGTAAGGATAGGCAGCCACGCCTGTGGTATTGAGAACTAGTTGTTCGAAAGAACCCATAGGGCCCGTGCTAAGAAGGATACATGCCAACTTTCCACACAATTGATCAAATACTTTTCTATTTACTCTCTCCGTATTGAGGAGAGCAATTTGTGGACAAATCCGAAGTTTGACTAAATATCGTTACGGGCCTAAATGGGATAACCACTGACAGATCTGAAAACTGATGCGTTTTGAGGATGCGAAACCTTGAGTCCGAGGTAATCGAAGTAAGAGGATTCGGAAGAAGCCGTTTGGCCAACCGTACCCCTGAGCATGTCGAAAATTGGAAATGAGATGACTCCCCGCTTTGGCTCATATGTTTCAGTTATGTTCATCGCTTTGAGAAATATCGGCAAAGTCAACGGTGTGCTCGCCTCCACTTGTCACGAGAAAATCGTCTGAACAACTGTTTCGGCGCTTCACCCTCAAATTTATTTACAGTTGTGATGTGTACCGCTGGTGCATTGAAAAATGAATCTGTGAGTGTATAATATGAACCTTGAACAGTCAGCTAATCTAAGTTCGTGAAATCAAAGCGAGTTTGGTTCGTATACAGTTCTTTTTCGAGCTCTCTAGGGTATTCTGTTCGTTAAATCACCTGTAGAATAACTCGGTACCACTACACTCATGAAGTATTTTCTAGCAAGGTATAATAATAATGCGAAAGGTTGAAGGTTAGAAATGATTTTTTAATTCTTTTTTCGTACAATTCTTTAGAAAATGTAGGTACCGCGAGTAGTTCATTCTTCTGTCCTTACTAAACAATTATTCTTGTTGTGTGTGATGTGATAGTTTGTCCTCATAATAATAGGAGGAAGCAGTCTCCTGGTACTATCCTCGTAGGAGTTACGCCCCATGCTCAAATCACGGACGCGGTAGGATCGTCTACATGATACGATGAAAAAATTCTGCCCGTAAGTAATCGCTCACTCAGCGCACTAAGTAACTAAGTTGGTCAGACAACTCAATTGAGTCAACGATTCATAACAAATGAGAACTTTCAATACCACGACAACCGAATTATTGGAGGTCAAGAATAAGTAACAGATGCTAGTAATCAAAATGAGTGCACTTGCCATAATACAATCAGTACGGTGAAGACTCAATGTAAAGTTTTTGGGGTACTTAAAGGGGTACTTTTTATTCCAGTACATTGCAGCCCTGGAAATGACCAACTGAATAGGAATCCCTGATACAAGTAAGAAGCCTTCATTTATCCCACTAACCAAAGGCTACTTTCTCGGGATTGTGACCCTTGGCCTTCCCTTAAGACCATTACCATAAGGTGTATATTTGAATATCATACACCCAGTTTCTTAAGCCCATTTGTTACTTAATTTCTCACAGCCTTTACCAGGTTATTCCAAAACGATGAACGCGATCCTTCTCAGAAGAAAAGTCACGCATACATTTGTACGAGTGCTGGGCATATGCCTGTGGCCTTGGAAAGGGTTCCCAGCTTGGTGGCCTCTCGATAGTTCAGGCTCGGGGATACTCTAATCGTGCGCAGGAGCCAATACCACTCTTTTCTTTTTTTTACTGAAGCACTGTGATATTATGACATCATGAAAAAAAATACTGACAGGCATTTGTATAAGTGCTGGGCATACACCCGTGGCCTTGGAGAGGGTACCTGGCCTCCTGGTACCAATCCCTCTCTGGCCAGCAGCAAACAGCTCTCTGGGGGAATTTCCAAACCCATGGCTTCTCGACCGGCAGCGTCACGCCCTAAAGAGCACTATCCGCGGGCAGAAGCCCCACTGTATTTGTTTGCGGCTTGAGCAGCCTATGGCTCTGAATGGGTAGCAGGCACTGGTGCCAGAATTGCCGATAGGCGTTCCACCGGCACCTACTCTTTATCTCCACAGGGATTCCGGGGATTGGACTTGCCCTCGTACTTCCCATGGAGAAGGGTGCCAGGCCGTCTCTAAATCTAGCCTAAACTGCAATTCCCTATTCGACGTGCTGAAGGTGAACCACTCGCACAGACGCAGACATAGGTAGATGTGCCCTTGGAATATGCCCGTGGCGTTGGAGAGGGTATATAATCTTCTGACTGTACTCCCAGTAATGGGGTGTGCACCGCGGCCATAAGACCTATTGTGCCATTGGAGAGGGTATCTAGCTACATAGCCTACAGCCCTCTCCTGCCAGCAGCAAACAGCTCTCTAGGGGAATTTCCAGCGAAAACGTTGCCCCCACGAAGCCAAACCCATGGCTTCACGGCCAGCAGAGTCACGCCCTAAAGGGCTCCACGCCACCATCTGCAGGCAGAAGCCCCCGTGGTCCCCATTCTATTTGGCTGCGACTTGAGCAGCTTACGGACCTGAATGGCTAGCAGGCACTGGTGCTGGAATTGCCGATAGGCGTTCCACCCGCACCTACCCTTTATGTACATAGGGACATTTGGACTTGACGTCGTACTTCCCATGGAGAAGGGTGCTAGGCCGTCTCTAATCCCGGCCTGAACTGCAATTCTCTATTCAACGTGCCAAAGGCGGATTACTTGCACAGACGCAGACATAGGTAGATGTGCCCTGGGAATATGCCCGTGGCGTTGGAGAGGGTACCTAGCTACGTAGCCTACACCCCTCTCCAGTCAGCACCAGAAAACTCTCCGGGGAGGAATCCCCAACCAAACCACAGTCCTCACGGCCCACAGACGCAGACAGTCATCATCTGTGAATATATTGCTCCATAATGCACAAGTAGGCGCAGTACAGTAAATTCCAGAATCATAAGCACCTCTCCCTGTCATGTAGAACGTTGTCATAAACAGGATGAAGTTATAGGTTGATTGGCTGCGAGAGGTTCATCATTCCAGGGCCTGGGTTCCGATTAAACAAACCTACATACCCCTCTGTAGTCAGCACCAATACCCATAGGCCAGTTGGTTTTCACCAGTCAGTGCAGTGACACAGCAAGACCATTTCTAGATCCATTTATCGTTAAAATTGAACATGGGTACATACTGTTACTTAAGACCCCTCTGATACATGATAAGCTGATGAGCAATTAGTACTGCGCGAAATATTTAAGCGCGTGTGACGACAGTATAACATAATATTATTCTGCACCTAATTAATAATTGGCTTCATTACTGTCTACAAAATTGATTTCACAATTCAGTGCTTCGAGTTGCGTTAATTGCTAATTCATCGCTGTGTTCCGATTGAAAACCGGAGGGAAGCCAATTTAACCGAGTCACGGCCCCTTTTTGTGACGTGCGCAACTTGCCAGCGAGGAACTTGGCCGAGGGTGACGAGATATAGTTAAGTCGGCGGGTGGGTGCCTGGTGGGGGGGGGGGGAGTTGCCTGGCTGGCAGGGCGGGATTTGGACGTAAGTTAGCAAGAACGAGATGGGGGTGGCTGAAGAGTTCGGTTAATGAGGGTATTTAACCCGGAGCTCGGCTCTTTAGTTGAATCTGCAGCAAAAACTGGCAGAAAACCCCGATATTTGAAAATGAATTCCAAAGTTTGAAAAAGCTTTTGAGGACAGTGTGCGTATATTGACGATGAGAATATATTTGTGGAATTTATGCAGAACTTCCCGACGAGAAACTGAGAGATAGAGCGAGCGAGAGAGAGGGAGAGCGAGAGAGGGAAGAGAGAATATTTGTTGAATAGAAATTAAATGATATAGGTATCGGAAACGATGCATGTTCATAGGCTAAAGTTATACCGCTTTCCAAAAGTCACGAGTGGTCGCGGATGTGAGAATAAAACGAATTTTGAAGTCAGAAGAACAATATCTTGTTGATACTTATTGTTCCCCAGATTTTTAATTCGTCTCATACTTTTGTCAGTGAACAGGCTGGACTATTGGGCAAGCGGTCTAACTATCGAATACGAAAATGTAGCAAACCGAGCTCAGTCGTTTAATGAAACGGCCCTTAATTCAATTCTGATGTAAGTGCTTAAAGGCAGTAGTAGTCGTGGGTATTTAGGTATTTTGTATGAGTACACGCATTCTGAATTGAACTGTTTTGGGAAGCTTGCTTATTCAAACTTGTTGACGAAATTTCCTAGTTAACTCACAAGTGGAGGGGGGGGGGCTGTAAAAAAAATCCCTGACTGAAAACATTGGTGTGCTATTCAGAATGAACCAAAAGAAGCTGAGTACGTCGAATATTTCTCATATGAAGCTCAAATTGGTTGCTAAGTTGCTTGCTAATGGGATTAATAAGCGGTAATATAGTAGTTTCGAAAAGCGTGTCTACGTTCTGTTGATTCTCACATAGAACCATGATAAGCATCGAGGAATGTGTGAATTGGATATTAGTTAGAAAATGCCTCGTACGGCGTTAAACCCGAGGTATAACGGAGATCGTTATCATGAAGACAGCTGAGAGATGAAAAATCAACAGTTGGGCCATCATTCACACGCAGAGGGCCCCATTCGTTCTAAAGATTTATGAACTGAGATGGGCCATACAGACGTGTGTTGTATTATGCAGCTGAATGCACAACCAATATCAGTAGGGAATGGCAGGCAAAGCTACTCACTTAAACATGGAAGTGCTTCGATTTCCGAGCAGCTCACTGGAAGCGGTTTCAAGGCTGTTTCCACTTCCTCGATTCAGACCCCTGCAGCTACAATAAGAGACTTGGGGAAATGCTTGACTGATGGAGGCTACCGGTTAGTTATTATTTAGCGAGTCCCCATCTTCAGTTACATTCTACGAAAACACATGCTTAAATCAGCTGGTGGCAGATTGAGCCTTGAGCCTACAGAACGTCAACGGAGTCGAATTAGAACGTAGGGCGTAGAGATGTAAGTAAAGATACCTGGTGGGGCGTATAACACAACTAAATTGGACAATACTTCATGCGGTAGGTTCTAACTTATTGAACAAATATCTGAGTGTATGTACTGCTGTATGTTCCTCCGGTTGCCTACAGTCAGCTCAGCAGTCCGTCCCCCATGGCCCTAAGATAGGAACTTTATTAATTTTCACTTTTCAACCTGGCCTGTTGGCTCCTTCCAGTCGACGTTGTGTCCATGGGTTCCTTACTTGGCCTGGACGTCTCCAAGTTAATGGGCCCTGACGGGTTCCTCCAGCTCTTCTTCGCTTCTGTGAGTCCGTTAGCCACGCTCTTGTCTGCTGAATTGTTCAATGAGAAGTTCCCATTCACGGGACGTTCACAATTACCGTCCCACCTGCTCTCTTTCCACAATCCCAAACGCAAACTCACAAACATTTTAGACGACTTTGATCAAGGTTTCCTCACCAAATTGTACCCAAGTAGCATGCTCTTGAGCTCCGTGCCTGGCAACGCTGTAGCCACCAATCAAATGTCCTTCCATGAGTACGCTCTACATGCCATAACTGTGGGCTCGCTGGGGGATCATGTGGCGACTGACTTCTTAGGTCTTTCGAAGCGCTCTCACACCCTACCGTTCTCAGCGTCCTCTAGTAACTCGGTGTTTTTGTCACCAAGAACGTCTCCACGGCCTTGAACCGAATGAATGTCATAATCTTCGCTGACGATGTCTAGGTTTTTGCCCACAGTCAGATTGACACTGAGCTCCCTCACGAAATGGTCTGTCAGAATCCCTGTGAATCTGTTCTCCGTACCTACTTTATCAAGAACTCATCCTTCACCCTTCACCAATCACATTGCTCGGACTTCCACTCGTGCGATGAGTTCCCTTGGCTTTCTGAAACCAAACGCCAGGGAAATCAATAATCTTTCTGCCCTGATAGTCCTTTATCGAAGACTCGTTCTTCCTATTCTTGCATAAAACTCCCACTCCCACGCTTTTTTTGTGCGTCACGTTGATCGCATCGAGCCTTCCTTCGCTTCATCGCCTTCAAGATGGGAATCACTCTCCCGGTTGCTATGTCTTCTACTTATGCCACGACCGTTATTGAGAATCAGTGCAACTCGACTATTTTAAAAATGGACCTTGTTGACTGTGTCAAAATGATCGGGTAAAACTGTGGGTAAAACGGCGGTAGTTTGAATTTCGGTATTTTCAGGGTCGCTCTTAATTATCTTATGAGCGTTATTCAACTCCACGGATGAGAATTCTATGGTACTTTCACGTTATTTGAGTAATGTTCACGCAGTAAATTTTGGTGTGTTGATCACTATTATAACTATAGTTAATTGTTTGGGGGATTGCTCATAATCTTATTTTGTCGTCTCATCGTAAAATGCGGACTCAATATCAATTTTGAAACTGTTCGGTCAAACTACTTTTACTTACATTCAGTTCTAAATAACTAAATCTTTTCAAACCTCTCGTTTAACGGAGCAATAATCTTAAATGTTCGATAAAATGGTACATCTCGAAAGCGTGAAAGCTTTTTTCTTCCACAAACCTCGGAAACGACTTTGAATCAACTAACAAAGTAGTTTAAATGAAACAATATACACGTTTTCCTACATAACACGATTTAACAAGGCACCGCGCCTAAATATTGTTTTGCCAAATTATGGTTTGAGAAAAATTGTTTCACACCCTGTGCTATAAATTTAGCGTAGAAATTATCTTTGTGAGCAAGGTTCAGAGTGCCGCCGTCCGCATGAAAACTCGTCTGGCTGTAGCTAACTTCTACATATTTTTTTTGTTCGTATCATCGGGACTGGGAATTACAGAGAGGAAATGAGTTACGGTTTCATGATGAATTCAAAAAATTATTTACACGGAATGAGAGTGGCATGACGTAGCAGGCATTGACACTGCTATCAATATCGTGCTTATTACTTCTCTGACGCTTGTGATTGTGAATATTTTTCCTCCTCTCAACTTATTATATTCAAGCACACCTAGAAGCTGCATTGCTCTCCCGTCACAAACTGACAATACCTTCAGCAGATGGCTAGGGCAAATGCGAAATTCATCTTGACGCTCCTAATTGTCGTTTAGAAATCTAGCTTCAGTTTTAGATGATTTATTGAGTCACCGACGTAAATTTCGGAAGAAGCGCCCTTCACTTTGAAGCCCGAGGAAGTATCATATATATAACCCGCAGTTTTCCGCCGAAATACGAAATGGCATTAATCTTGGAAATGTCAAGATTATAAAACCGAACGAAGGGGAAAATTACCGACTGGCGATGAATGAAGGAAGAACCGGTTCTTCGGAATCGATTGGGCGAGTGAATTATGAGGGGCGTGGGAGAGAGAGATGTACAAAGTCTTAAAAAGAGGGTGAGGAGTCGAAATTGCTGTACAGAAGCAAAAGAAAAGTCTATGGAGCGGGTGCGGACGCAGGTTCTATCTGATCATTAAACCTCCAACTACGTGAGGAGAAACTAATTTCCCCGACTAGTATTCAGAGAGCATAAGCGATATTACACTCTGATCAGAATAATATCTCAGATATTTTAGGTTTTGGAGGGTGATGATGGGTGATGGTCGGCGGTGAAGGAAGAAAATGAAGATGCCTCGTAACGTGGGGAAGAGGAATGATAAAATGGGCTTATTACTCACCAGCGGCAACACCCGACTTGTGGTTAGGGCGAACCCTCAAATTTTCGCTCCCTGTTACGCGATTTTTATACGTCACTATTAAAAGAAAATAGAGTAAGTAGTTCGGAGGGCTACATCATCCCCTAATGGTGCGATAGTTCATCCTTCGTCTGAAACGTCCAGGGCGATGAAATTATCGCCGCTAGGTACACAAAAAGCTTTTTAGAGGGCGTGAATCACGATCCTGAAGAAATTGGATTAACTTCTATTTTCACGTGTGTCGCACTGGAATTTAAATTTTGATTTCACAACTCGCATTACAGAAATTCGTCATTGAACTTGGAAGTGTATATATATGTACATGCGACGTAGAACGTGCTTTCTTCCTCCAAAGTACATTCGACTATGATACGCTATATATGCTTGTTCCACATCGTCCTCGTTCATGCCCAGAAAATCGTGGTTACTTGTTATTTATAAGTGTAATCAAGTTCTTTAAAGCCGTTTTAGGAATATTTTACACATCATATGTTCCATATGTGTAATATGGAATGTATTTCCGTTTGCCTGTTGGATAGAAAAATGCCAGTGGGTTCATATTGTACGGGCGCACAAGGTGGCGAGAGCAGCACAATATACTTTGAAAATATTAAATACAGTTTTCCCCTTATAAATCCCGCTCGTACGACGAAGTAATTCTGAATAAAAATTGTGCGGGAAGTCCATCAAACAACTCACACGTTGGATTTTTGGATACAGTTATAAAATAATGAAGAACAACGTAGGCAATTACCGAATTCAAACTACTGTCGCCTCTTGACTGGCTTACAGGGTTTCCCCTGTACTTTCAAAACAGTAATGTTGAGAACCAGACAAGATTAGAAACAATTAGCCTCAGAACATTTGGAACTACCAGTTTTTGCGTTGAACATGAGTTGAGTCCTACGTGGAAACATGAAAGGAGTGAATAAATGAGTTGGTAAGTTTGTAGAGCGTTGCATGTGCATTGCAGCATGTACGAAGGGCACCGTGTAATTTCGTTTAGTGTTTCCTTTATAATTTTTTTGTAGCTTGGAACATGCCTTAGCCTGCACCTTACTGCCCAAAAGCGTCCCGCTGGGAGGAAATGAAATGATGCTGCATCATGTCACAAAATACATATACGAGGCGTTCCAAGCCTCATGTCACGGAGCCTGGCGAGCTTAGCCGAACGTAATAAGCGCATAGGAATTAATGGAACTGTCAGCACAGAGTTTTTTCTTGTACTGTTTATTTTGTTTTATTGTCTGTCAGTGGGGAGTCGAAGGGAAGCCAGTGGGATGTGACAATGCGGGGAGGGGGGGACAGGGGAGTTTTGTATGGTGAAAATGGTTTGGGGAAAAGGTGTTAAGGAATAGGGAAGATGATAAGTTGTGGGGAAACGTGCGCAGAGCCTCGGGAGACATGGTATATTGTGTTTGTGTGTTTTGTGTTAGTGTATGGTCGTGTATGAGCGGTGTCAGGGATGGTCGAATATCAAGTAGCCCATTCCTGGACCGCTGGTGTGAATGTATTTGAGGGCTGAATGAATATATGAGTGAATGTGTTGTGAATGTATATGTGGGTTAGTTTTTGTGCGTGTTGATAGGAGTAGGTAGTGTAGGGAAGGCTCCAGGGGGGACGAATATCGAGTAGTCCGCCCCTGGACCTTCGGGAAAATGTGTGAATGTATTTATGGTTGAGTGTGTTGTTAAATTAGAGTGAGTGGGGTGGGTCGTGGTCGAGGGCGGCCGAATATCACCGTTGTCCATGGGACGTATGGTGGCAAGTCCAATCCCAGGAATCTCCATGGAGATAAAGCCTATGTGCCAGTGGACCGCCTTTTGGAAATTCCGGCACCGGGCATAGGGCCTGCCACCCATTCAGGTCCGTAGGCTGCTCAACGTGCAGCCATATAGAATGGTACCACAGGGCCTTCTTCCCACAACCGGCAGCGTGGAGCATTTAGGGCGTGGCGCTGTCGGTCGTGAAGGCAAATGGGTTTGGCCTCGTGGGGACTGTGGTTCTGCTGGGAATCCCACCGGAGAGCTGTCTGGTGTTGGCGGTGTTGACTGGAGAGGGCATTAGGCCCCAAGGCTAGGTACCCCCTCCAAAGCTATGGGCTTATGCCCGGCAGTAATACAAATGTCTGTCAGTATGATTAGAGTGAGTGGGGTGGGTCGCAGTCGAGGGTGTCCGGGGAGTATTCCGCCCTTGGCACGCCAGATGGGGGATTGCAGTTCAGGCTGGGATAAAAGATCTCTGCATAGGAGGTATGGGGGCAAGTTCGATCCCAGGAATCCCCATGGGGATAAAGGGTAGGTACCGGTGGAACGCCTTTTGGCACTTCTGGCACCGGGGCCGGCCACTCATTCATGTTCATAGGCTGCTCATGCTGCAGCCAAATGGAGTGGGTACCACCAATGAAGGTCTTCTACTTGTGGCCAGCGGCATGGAGCCCTTGGGGCGTGACGCTGTACGTCGTGAAGCCATTGGTTTGGCTTCGTGGGGGTAGTGGTTTCGTTGGAAATTCTTCTAGAGAGCTGTTTGGTGCTGGCAGGAGAGGGGTTGAGACCCCGAGGCTAGGTACCACTCCAAGACCACGTATGCCCACCACTCATACAAATGTCTGTCAGTATTTTTGTTCGTGATGTCCTAATATCACAGTGCTTCAGTAACTAAAAAGATCTGAAGAAAACTCAAAATGTTTTTTTCAGCCGATTACATAACTTTCCTTTCTACTTCATAGAGCCAAGGAAAGTAAAAAGAGACTGGTATTGGCTCCTGCGCACGATGATAGTACCCCCGAGCCTGAACTAGCGAGAGTTATGCACGTTGTATTGTTACATGAGGAAACACTCACTGAAATTACGAGAAGGTGGAAAATGTGTGATGCCTTACACCTTCCCTGTATTTTCCAGAAAGGATAGAACTCCATAGCAGCGTGTGAAAGTGTGAAACAATCAGTCGTCTGCAAACTCTGTCTTCAAGAGCCTCAAATAAGGACACAAGGACATCACAAACCGTGCGTGTGACTTGAAACACGTTTGTGAAATCAGCTATAGATTTCGTAGTGTGTCGTTTCATCTTTAATTTGAGAGGAATGACTAAAGAACTGACGAGAAGAGACAGTGTTCGGTGTAGCAGGATTTACGTCACTCTTGGTACTAGAGAGCGGGTGAAGAGCAGTGTCGCGGGCCTGTTTGATGGCACCTGTCTCTTCAGTTTTGAATAAATATGAAGGACGTTGTAACGCAACTGATGAGAGTTTCAATCAACAGTCAAGTATCTCGATAAAATATTGGAGAAATGTATGTTGAGTTCGGCGAATGATGAATTTGCCCACATATTCCGTTATTTAGCTCAAGTTCACGCGATTGATGTTCTACTCGTTATTTTTTCAATTCGCAAATAAAACCGGACATTCCCTTCGACAAACAAACACATATTGGGCGGTATCGAGTGACGTGCAGTTCTTCGATTCCTTCATTTCGGACGAACTTACCCATTTTGATCACGTTTTCAGCGTTCCTCGAAAGTTATGGAGCGGAACAAATATCGGACTTAGTACTCAAACCACAGTTCCAAACTTCTAACTCGGATTTAATGAGCCGTCTGGAAACAAAAGTTCTCAATTTGAGACAGTCGTCTCGTCAACAAACTTTCAACCAAAGTTGACTGACTCGGTCATAAAAAAACTCTTCCAGCTAATACTCGAAATGCGGTCGCTCGAGAGAACTCGAGTGAAGGACGAATCCCCGATATTTGTTTATTGCTACATATTTCGACTTTTCTTAGCTCTAGGTCCGTTGGAAGGAAAGTAAGACGGTGGAATTGAATAATACAAAGTGAGTTCCAAAGAATTCCGACTGGCTTTTAAAATGTACCTCAATATCATCAGGCTTGTCGGGCCGTGTACCTCATTTGAATTTGATGCAACCACTGCAAAAGTGGACCTTGTACGATCAGATATGCTTTTGGGATTGAATCGTACGACTTTCGTTGGTCCATAAAGGGAATAACGTTGTTTTGTTCAGGGCTTTGCGAGAATGTTGAATTGATCTGCGACAAGACGGTTTGGTGCACCAGAATGATTCTGATGATACAAATCGACGATTAACTACAATGATGAACAATACGAACAAGTACATTTTCGATGGTTGTACTTGACAGTATAAGCATTTTAATCTGCTTCCAATTTTTAATGTGTCTATTGTGTTTTGATCGGCCAGTCATTATTACTCGCTCATTCTTTATTTATTTACCTTTAACAGCGTGTCGCACAATAGCGAAAGTGACAAAAATTGTCTGAAATTTCAAGGTGAAATCACAGAAATGAATATCAACGGCAGCTTTGCAGTTATTCTATTACGTCACCGACATCACGTGTCATGAGGGAAAAGTGTTTACGAATCAAAGCGAATTACGTTGAATTAGTTGGGAGTCACCATTAACCCTTCATTTCAAAACGGCAATCACTCAAATGATGTGAACGGGGTCCAAGTTAATTTCATCAGGAATCAAGCAATTAAAAAAAAAAAACAATCTTCTGTTTGGGTTGTGAATTGAAACTACTGTGGTGACGCCAGTTGAGGAAGAAACGAAGGTGTACAAATAAAAACTGGTCTGCTGATAGGATTGAGTGCGTATTTGAGACCGAGCAGATGTTGATAGGTGAGAGAGTATGAGTTGCAAAGTGGTTCCCTGTTCTACGGTTGGCTTGAACGGTTCGTGCTAAACAGCGTTTTACATTCTGTATTTGTACAAGGCGTGACTTAGATGATAGGGTGCCGTAAATCGTGCCTTTCATTTCGTTTTGAGCTTAAAGTTTTACCAGAGAAAACACATTTTTCCAAACTGTTCTTGCGATTTGCATAGCTTTAGTCCTAAACCATCGCGACTACGACGTTTGGAGTGATATTTCAGAACAGGTTTATAATAGGAGTGGAAGTGTGAGGCTTGAGATCTTCCACTTGAAGGTTAGTGGATGCTGCTGGTCTAGGCCTTTCAAGCACTGTGCTCAAATAGGTGCTGTGAATTAAAAAATTTGCACTATTAAAACTTAATGAACGCTGACACTCTTTGTCTGTGCATCGGAGATTCTTGTCATAAGTTGGGACAGATGATGACTATACGGGCTCAAAATTTTATTGCACTGGGAGAGTGTATCCCTCGAATCTTCTTTTATAAGATGTCAACTGGCTCATAAACTAGCAATCGGGCAGGTTTTGACTGTATCACTCTCGGTTTGGATTGAAGTGTCAGTCTGAATCAAGGGGCGGGCGAGAGAACGCAAACTAGCGCAACAACCAATTCCGATCACAAGATGGGATCGGGCGAACGACTAACGGAAAAATGGCGAGAGGAGTATACGTATCGACCTACGAGGGACTCCAAGCTGTAATTCCGATCGTGGTTCCACAATATTGAATCTCTCAATACTAGGCCCCAATGAGGTTTTGAACCAGTTGATCAATATCTAGTTAACGGGGTTTATAACAGGCGACTAGATTACCAGGCTCTTCCTTCCTCGCCCTCCGTCCAGTTTGCTCCAGAGCAGCCGGAAACAATTTTTTCCCCCGTCACTCAGGTTTTTACTCCATGACACCAAAGAGCTGGTTACGTTGGGAAGAAGATTAGGGGGTAAGAAGAGTGAGAGGTGGTATTGTGAGGAAAACCTAATTTTGGAGCGTTGTTGCTTCTCCATTCGGGGTAAAGCCGATAAACGGAAGAAAAAACGTAGTTCGCGAGAAAACTCAGGACCTTTCGGTTAACCTTCGTGTTTCCGCCAACGCGTTCGAGCGTTGGACGCCATCTGACCGCAGCGACGGCCAAACGGAAGCTGCGACCAATCGCCGCTGAGGTCGCCGCTGCAGGCGATCCTGTAACCTTAAAAAAAGGTTAACGTTTTTATTATTATTGTTGTTCCCTTTTTCTTAAAAAAAATACGTGCGTGCAGCTCAGCGAGAATTACAGATAAATCGTGGTGTGGTGCCCGAATTTCCTCTTTACGAAGTTGTGTTTTGGGGCATTTGTTGTGTAGGCCTTCCTATTTCCGCGATCCACAGTATTCGCAACTCCGGAAACGGACAATCCCCGGCGCCGGGTCAGCTCAACGGGTCAGCTCAACTCAACGTGCTTCTGTGAAATTTGGTAAGTGGACGTATCATAGGAAAGCCGACCGTAAACTTATTAACGTCGCCCATACCTAAGATTCATATTATAATTGCACCTCAGTAAATCGTACTAGTTGGAGTGCACTATTCGAGCACAGGCGCAAGAAAGGCACTCGTCAACAAAACATGGTCCTCCGGGCCGGATCTGAACCAGCGACCTATGGATCTACAGTCCACTAGCGGATCGAACATTTCATCAACGCGGAACAATAGATTTCCTACTTGGCGCTGGGTTGTATGCTGAACTCTTCAAGACCGGGTACGAAATTATCAACGGTGAGCCAGCCGCCCTGAAAACCATATTCGGTTGGGTGATATTTGGAAATGTAAAGTTCGCACCTCCATTGACGAACGTACGCGTAATGACTGTCATCAACGACGCCTACCTTGACACACATTGGTGCAACGGTTCTGGCGTATTGAGAAGTAGAGAGTGCTGCAGTCGAGGACCCGCAGCATATATTGGCGAACGAACATTTCAAACAAACTCACGCTCGTTTAGGAGACGGTTCCTACTGTGTTCGTCTGCCATTCAATCACAACTCCCGCTTGCCACCAATAGGGAAAAGCAGAGAGATGGCGGTGCGACGGTGGCTCTCTGTTGAAGCCAAAGTGGGAAAAATTCCGCATTTAAAGATGCCTACCATAAATTCATGCGCGAATATTTGGCTTTGGGTCACATGGTTCTGTCTACATCGCCTGCTTCGTATGTTATTCCGCACTTTGCTGTTACGCGCGAGTCTGCTACCTCCCTCTCCGCGTGGTTTTCGATGGCTCTTGTCGTGATACTTCAACATTTCCCTCAACGAAAGGTTGCTGACTGGTCCGCCACTTCAGAAGGCAATTACGGAGGTTTTGACGTATTTCCGACTTAGAGCCGTTGCCATAACAACAGACATCAAGATGATGTACCGGAAAATCTGGTTGCATGAAGAGGATTGTAAATTCCAACACATCGTATGGCGAAAATTCCCAGAGGCACCCCTCCTGGAATATGAACTCAAGACCGTCACGTACGGTTTGTCCCCTCTCCTTTTCTTGCTCAACGTGTCCTTGCTCAATTAGTGATGGACGAAGGGGAAGGATTCACTAGCGCCTCGAAAGCCCTCATGAACAGTTGCCTTATGGACGACATTTGCTGGTCTGTTGATACGGTGGCAGAGGCGACCACCTTCAAAAAACAATTAATTGCTCTGCTAGCAAAAGCTAAGTTCGAGCTCAGAAAATGGTCGTCGAATCACGAAAAGGTTCTCGAAGGGATGCCTGAAGAGCACCGAGCTAAAGTACTCAATTGCAACCTAACGAACTGGAATCTGATGATTTTGGGACTTCAATGGTTCCCCCAAGAAGACGCATTTGCTTACAAGATCCGAGTTCCCACCCGTGCTAATACCAAACGTGCCATTCTCTCTCAGGTGGCGTCGATTTTCGATCCACTAGGCTGGCTAGCCCCTTCCGTTTTCTGGGCAAAATGTTTTCTGCAGGAATTGTGGTCCATTGGGCTAGATTGGGACACGCCTCTGCACCCAGCAACTTTGGCTGCAAGGTGGGCGGAATTCTCAGCAGAGTTGCACACACTCTCACTAGTAAGGGTTCAACGACTTTGTGTTGCTCCTACTCTCTCTATCAGACAGCTCATAGGCTTTTGTGGTGGTTCCATGATGGGTTATGGGGCTGTAATCTATATCCGATGTGCCTCAGCTGACAGATCCCGAAGTAACGGTTCATTTGCTATCAGCAAAAAACGAAGGTAGCGCCATTAAAAACGCAAACGATTCCGAGGCTAGAGTTAAATGGTGCTTTATTGTTGGCTAGATTGATCAAGTCCTTCGAGTGTGTGCAAACCGAAATGGGAATTGAGGACATTATACTATTCACGGATGCAACCACAGTTCTCAGATGGTTAGCCACTCCTCTTCATCAACTAAAAACGTACGTTGCCAATAGAAGTCACATCCATCCTGGACCTCGCCCCTTTGCACCTATGGAGGCATGTGCCGTCACACTACAATGGTGCCGATTGTGCATCCAGAAGGACAAACCCCTGAAACTTCTTAAAACGCTTCATGGTGGGCGGGACCTTCATTCTTGTTTGCGCCCATAGCTGAATGGCCTCAAATTGATTCCACCTTGTTACACTCCACGTCATATATGGCTGAACTCAAACGTAAAGCGGACACGCAAGTTTGAAAACCACAGAAGAGGTCCCTGGACAACAAAATTTCCTCCTTCAGTTCATCTCAAAGTTTTCGTCTTTCACTAAACTAAGACGAGTTCTGGCATATGTATTACGATTCACAAAAAATAGCCGTAATCGGAAAACTCAACGCCCCCTGCGTGTGAGTGAGTTGATCGAAGCTCTACATCTCGCTGTTAGAATCACACAGCAGCACTATTTCTCTGTAGAAATTAAAGCCTTGCAAAACGATCAATCTCCGCCACGGAGGTTTCGTCCATTGTCTCCTTATATAGATAGTGCGGGGCTTTTGCGTGTTGGGGTCGTCTGACTCATGCTGTTTTACCCCTTGATTCTAAGCATCCTCTACTATTACCACACGTGCGCACCTGTCGACATTAATCTGCGACTATTTCCACGTTTATTTTATTTACATGCTGGGCCTCAAGGGACTCAAGCGATGATCAAGCGGCAATTTTGGATATTATCGCTGAGATCCCTACTGCGCAAAAGAATTCATAGTTGCTTGGTGTGCTACAAATCTACAGCACGATTGGAAACACCCGTTAATGGGTGATTTACCGCCATCTAGAGTGCAACGTCCTTTGCGCCCTTCATTGATACTGCTGTGGATTTCGCTGGCCCACTCTTAATAAAGCAAAGTAGCCGCCGCAATGCACCAAAAGTTAAAGCGTATGTGTGTTTTTGTTTGCATGGCTACGAAAGCGGTTCACCTCGAACTGACCGGTGATCTCACCACTGCAACATACTGCGCAGCACTGGACCGGTTCATCGCTCGGCGAGGACTTTGCACAAATATATTGTGATTGTGGGACTACATTCGTAGGTGCGGCGAACGAAGCCAAGGCAATTCATAACTTCCTGCAACAGTCTGAACCCGCTCTTGTAGATTACTTATCTAAACGAGAAATGAGATACAACTTCAATCCTCCTGCTGCTCCTTGGATGGGAGGTATATGGGGAAGCTTAGCCGTGAAATCGTTTTAAGAACCATCTGCTGAAGACAACGGTAAATCGCTCTCTCACCTACGAGGAAATGGCTACTTTCCTAACTCGAGTGGAAGCAGTTTAAATAGCCGACCTCTGGTACCCTTGGTGGGCGATCCTGCTGATGATTCAGCGTTCTTGAGTCCAGGCCATTTTTGGTAGGAACTCCCTTTTGAGTGCAGTCGAGCCCGACCTCACCTATACAGAAACTCACCTCTCGCTGGCAGCTCGTGCGGCGAAACAACGCATAAATTTTGGAAGAGATGGTCGAAGGAATATTTGAACACTTTGATCCAACGTAAAAAAGTGGAACGTTGCGCAAGCATCACTGCGGGTGGGGCAGCCAGTGTTCATTTTCAAAGAAGGGACCCGCCCGTTACAATGGCCACTTGGAGTAGTTGAAGAATTATTGCCCAGTAGGGACGGCATAACGCGGGCTGCCCGTGTGCGTACATCACAAGGATCGTACATCAGGCCGGTTGCTCGACTCCTGCCTCTGCCTTCGCTCTCCTAAAACCCTTGTTATCTTCATTGTTATTGTTGGCTCTGTTATATTTATGGTAAATTGGTTAAGAAAAAAAAATTAATTAAAAAAAAAATAAATAAATAAATAAATAAATAAATTAAATAAATAAAAAAATTAAATTAAATAAATTAATAAATAAATGAAATAAAAAAAAATAATGGCACGAAACTTTTCTTTGTTATGATGATGCTATGGCTCATTCACTTCAAAATATCTACGTTTAGATAAACTTTGCAAGAAATTTTGGGTGGGCGGTGTTTCCGCCAACGCGTTCGAGCGTTGGACGCCATCTGACCGCAGCGACGGCCAAACGGAAGCTGCGACCAATCGCCGCTGAGGTCGCCGCTGCAGGCGATCCTGTAACCTTAAAAAAAAGGTTAACGTTTTTATTATTATTGTTGTTCCCTTTTTCTTAAAAAAATACGTGCGTGCAGCTCAACGAGAATTACGAATAAATCGTGGTGTGGTGCCCGAATTTCCTCTTTACGAAGTTGTGTTTTGGGGCATTTGTTGTGTCGGCCTTCCTATTTCCGCGATCCACAGTATTCGCAACTCCGGAAACGGACAATCCCCGGCGCCGGGTCAGCTCAACGGGTCAGCTCAACTCAACGTGCTTCTGTGAAATTTGGTAAGTGGACGTATCATAGGAAAGCCGACCGTAAACTTATTAACGTCGCCCATACCTAAGATTCATATTATAATTGCACCTCAGTAAATCGTACTAGTTGGAGTGCACTATTCGAGCACAGGCGCAAGAAAGGCACTCGTCAACAAAACACTTCGGGATTTTGGCGGACTTGAATTATTCTCAGTGAGAAACTGGGCGTTAACTGAATACCGGAGGGGTAATTTTTCCCACTTTCTACGGCCTGGCACTTGCATTAAAAAGTATAAGTGAACACGATGTCAGGAAGCGTAATAGGTAACTTAAACATATCACGAGGAAATGCACCGTACTGACTACTTGAGCTCTGAATGCCGTCTCTCCTCTTTTCTCCATAATCGATTCTCTGCCATCCCCGGGAGTTTCCGAAATTGTGACCTTCCTCAATTTTAATGTATTATCAGAGGAAGTGATAAGTTTGGACATTGAAGTCAACACGGACCCGGTCAAGGAAGAGAGTTGTGGGTTTGAGAAACAAAAATGACAGAGTAATATGGAACGACGAGGCGGATGGATGGAAATGTTTAAGAGCCATTCTCACCAAAACAGCACTGATCGATAGATAATTAAATCAAGCCCTGTTTCGTTCGCACCACGCTAGCCGAGATCACTGTGGGATGTGGTTAGGATCACCGTGATTACGCCACGATTAAGCCATATCAAGAAGACAGTAGACTAATGAAGTTACACAAAGTTCAAATATTGGGCATCTGTTCAACATCCCGTTCCGTAAATAAGTGTCGTGTAAACGTAAACAGCCCCGTATCCGTACATCCCGTAGATGCTCAACCCTTAGCAATCCAGATTTAACCAAATTTTTATTTTTAATTATTGTCAGTAGCCAAAGTGGCCGCATTAACCTCTGCCGAAGCTGAAACTAGTGAGGAGCGTACTCCAACTGCGAGACCTGCAGGAAAAAGCAAAATTAGTCCGGGAGAATGCTTTGTGTGATCAGGACAAATGGGAAGCGGTATAAGAAAAGCTGAGCAAGAAATAATAAAATCCGAAATTGTGAGGTTTCACAAACAAGTTGTTTAATACGCTAACGCGTGTGTCTAACTGCGTCAAACCGGTCTGCTTTAAATCCACCCAGGTAAGCCATTTGCGATTGGGTTTTATAACATGGCGATATGACGTTTCGAGTTTTTTCTAAAACTGTCCAACACACATTTACGCACTGAATACCCTACAGAGATGGTGCTATGGGCAAGGAATGTTTGGCGATCCAGACAAAACGAGCCTGATCCCGTTCACCAGAAGGCGCAACCTTGCATTGTAGGAACTCAGGCTGGGTGGCAAGGTGGTGAAGATCCAGCATGAGATCAAGTACTTGGGAGTTTTTCTTGATGGAAAGCTCACTCGGGCCACACACGTGAAAAAAGCCTTACAGCGGGCGTCGGTGGTGATGTGGGCAGCTCAGAGAATGGTGGGGAAGACATGGGGACTGAGGCCTGGGAGGATCCGGTGGCTGTACACTGCGGTTGTTAGGCCTGTAGTCACCAATAGAGCCCTGGTCTGGTGGACTAGGGTGGAAAACAAAAGAGTGCAGTTGCAGCTGAATAAACTGCAGCGTAGGGCGTGTCTGGCCATTACAGGCTGTATGACTACATGCCCTACGGCTGCACTGGAGGGCTTGCTAGATTTAGCTCCACTCCACATACATCTTAGAAGGATGGCGTTCCTCCAGGCTGTGCGTATGTTGGAGTTGGGTCTGATCATGCGGGGGAGGAGGAGTTCCTGTCACTTGATCCTTGACAAGGTGAAGGTGGGGGGGGGGGCCCAAACTGCATGTGGTAGACTCAATGCCCGCGAGGTTTAACTTCGTGCTACCCTTTCGAATACTCATTCATGAGCGATCCAGGTGGGAAGGGGGAGCTCCCGCTTTCGAAGCTGGGGCCTTGGTATACTACACTGATGGCTCAGTGCAGGGTGGCCTTGCAGAGGCAGGCATCTTTGGGCCGAGAATCAGAGCAACGATCCCATTGGGCTGAAGTGGCTGCAGTGACAGTCTGTGTTCAGCGGCCGAAGCGGCTGAGAATATACATAATCGTGGACAGTCAGGCCACTCTCAAGCCCTTAGCCATACTGTCTCACATCACAGCTGGTGTGGGAGTGTCTGACTGGACTGAAGGCCCTGGCAGAGGACAACAGTGTAACACTGTGTTGGGTGCCAGGGCATCAGGGTATGGAGGGAAATGAACGGGCGGATAGGTTGGCTAAGAAGGGATCAGCCCAGATCCCTATTGGCCCTGAGCCCTTTGTTGGGACTACCAGGAACCAGGTTCTGCGAGGTAGGGCTAGAGACGGCAGAGCATGTGCTGTACGTATGCGATGGACTCGCGGCATCACGCCATTCTGTGTTTGGGAGGCAGCCCGAAGAGGTGGCAAATGCAGAACTTGCGGATATCCTTCGCTTTGTGCAGAGGTGGGGGGGGGGGCGCATAGGTGACGTCACACTAAGTGAGACCAGTGCCGTGGGGTCTAGAGGTGGTGCAGGTGGGCGATGATCCGAGGATCATGGACGCCCTTACAATAGGCCCGTTTGTGGCTGCAGTGAGGGTATCGCCTGCATGAACACATTTCACGCGAACAACAGTTTGTTTTTGACGATCGCAATACTTTTGTTCTCAACAGAATTTAAATTCATACATCTTGAATTCGTTGGAACGCTCTCATACTCCACAGGCCTGTCCCATTTCCCCATTTTGTTTATCATTATTATTATAATAATAGAAGAGAATACTCGACGGAGCACGGTAATGGAGAACAAACATCAGAATATGATGGAGAAAGATAAGAGCTAACCAGACCTAACCGCTCAATTTTTTGGGGTTACCGCTTGATCAGGGCTAAGTACTGTTAATCGAGTCTAAACGGGTGAAAACGGCCCTAAGATCAGTTATCGCGCCTTTCCCTCCTCTGAATAAGCGGTTCAAAGAAAATCTAGTTGCACTCAGCAAACCACGCATGATAGGACTGACGTTATCAAATAATTTAAGTTTATGAAGCTCCTGTGAGGGTTTAGTAGGGTTAGTTTGAAAGTGTATAAATGCTGCTTGGACTTTCCCTACTGTTTCCGCCAAAAACGCTTTATGCATTTTTATTGCTATTATATTTCATTTCTGGCATTTTTTTTGAATTTTAAAAGGGATTCATTGTTTCATTCAGTTTTGGCAGTTTTTTCAAAATTAAAACGAAGGCAATAGGTCGCCGATTCTACTTTGTTCAATCGCGCGCGTCAACATTAACTCGCCGACCATCAAAGCGCGACAAGACAAATCAAGAGTATTCAGCTGCTGGCCCATTATGCCCCACAACGTCCGTTCGAAATTAGCGAGTCTTCAACACTCCGGCTTCAGGCTTTCCCGACGACTATACTTCCTCTATAGTCCTCTTCTTTTTTTTTAAATCGCCTTTGTATGCGAATCCACCCGCCTTTTCTTCGCCTTTGAAGATTACGGCTCGACGCGCTTCTGGAGCCAGAGCTCGTACTCACCTTTTGCTTTACTTGGCGAGTCGCATTTTCTTTCACCCTTCTGCCTGCCAGTGTCGTCGCTTCATTTTCCGTGAAAGCGGTGGACATTTTCGAATCGCCTAAATTAACACTTAATTTAATTATTGTCTTGTATTGTTATTTTACCAAAAAAGAATTTTTGTTTATTATAATTTCTATTACAAGATTAGTTATAATTATAATTTCATTATTCAACGATTTGTTTTTTTACATAAACAGCCCCATTCTTCGTTACACCTACAAAGATGTAAAATCGTCCCATATCACGCCAAAATACGCTGTCTACGGTGGACATAAAGCACACACACATTTTGAGTAAAACTTATTCATTCGTTTATTCTCAGAAAGTGCAAAGTTCTATTATCTATTTATTTAGAAAGCGGACGAACCACCTACATTCGAATGATAATACTCAGTTTACATCGACTGTATCGAATAAGATAGTTGAGAACACGGGATGATGCACTGAAAGCTTTATTACAGCCTCAATTGAATCTAAACCCTGCAAGCGGTGAAGAAAAGTTTCAAGGTGGCAAAGAATCCTTAGATCTTCGCCACAGAGGAGACCGTTTATGACAGTATATATTCGTCTATACGACAACATTTATCAGGATGAGAAAACATGGCGGTTCTAAATGGCTGCCCTGTGAAATACCAGAAGTAGGAAAAAACGAACAAGATAAACCGCCTAAGAATTCGCCTCCAGGAACAGTTACGTTTGCCATTAGATGGTGGGATGTAGAACTTTTCTTTCACGAAACCCGCTGAAGGGTGCTTAAAAACGTTTGATTTGACAATCAGCTTAATTACGACAAAAATATTTGAAAATGGCCAAAACTAAAAGATGTATAACGTGGTAGATACCAATTAAAGTCATACATTTACGAAACCTTTACTCACGAACTTACTATTTGCTACATTAAAAGGTTTTTATAGCTTTAAAGTTCTATTCTAGTGATAAATAACTGCGCAATGATTGTTGGGGAATACTACAATAGGTTTTGGTTTATTATTCATTCTGAACAAACCCTCCCCACCCACCAAGATGTGATGTTTCAAGACATCGTGATTCTAAACCTGTAATACCCGTTTCGTACCTTTGACGTTGCCTAAAAAATCCGTCCTTTCGTATAAAAACCCATTTGGACGAAACCCGTGGTTTTATTGGGCAAAAAACGGTTTAAAAAATTAACAAAAACGAAATTTCGGCAGTTTTATCGCAAATACGTTGTGTTTGGTATCGTTTCTACCGTATTTTTACTTTCCTTGGCTCTACGAAGTAGAAAGGAAAGTTATGTAACCGGCTGAAAAAAAAAGTTTGAGTTTTCTTCAGATCTGTACGTTTCAGACCCTCCTGAGTCCGAAAAACACTATTTGGGAAAATGGTCTGTGTGTGTGTGTGTGTGTGTGTGTGTGTGTGTGTGTGTGTGTCTGTGTGTGTGTATGTGTGTCTGTATACGATTTTTAGAGAAAACCACCGTACCAAATCAGCTCAAACCTGATATCTCGCTCGCAGGTTACCATGGGACGCCAAAATAAGGGTATGAACAAAATCCACCGAAAGTTAACTATAGCTATCATAGTGATCAAAACAACAAATATTTGTTTTCTCAAAAACCGCTCTAACGATTTTGATTACATTTTTAATATTGGTGGCTCTTAACATGATAATTATACCATAAAATTCCCATTTGTGGGAAAATGACGCGAGCAACACAATAAATTATCAAAATTTTCGACGAAATTGATTTTAGCGCGGTTTCTAGAGAAAACAACCGTACCAAATCAGTTGAAACTTGATGTCTAGCCTACAGGTGTAAGCCTTGAAAACCAGCGAATGAACGTTGGGCGCAATAAAGTTTTGTGATGCATCCCACTAGCATTTGTTTTTACTTTCCTTGGCTCTACGAAGTAGAAAGGAAAGTTATGTAATCGGCTGAAAAACAAACTTTGAGTTTTCTTCAGATCTTTACGTTTCAGACCCTCAGAGTCCGAAAAACACTATTTGGGAAAATGGTCTGTGTGTGTGTGTCTGTGAACGATTTATAGAGAAAACCACTGTACCAAATCAGCGGAAACTTGATGTCTAGCCTACAAGTTACCATGGGACGGAAAAATAAGGGTATGGGCAAAATCCACCGAAAGTTAACTATAGCTATCATAGTGATCAAAACAACAAATTTTTTTTTTCTCAAAAACGGCTCGAACGATTTTGATTAAATTTTTAATATAGATAGCTCTTAATAAGATAATCATACCATAAAACTCTCATTGGTGGGAAAATGACGAGAGCAGCACAATAAATTACCAAAATTTTCGACGAAAAGCGTTTTAAGCGCAGTTTTTTTCCCTATAAACTCCGCTGGAATGTTAGTAGAATGTTTAAAAAAAATGGTATTGTAGTGCAATCCAATACCTAAAGGGTGAGTGTTTAAAAACGCTCATGAGATACGTCGGGCTCACTCCAGAAGTTCCTGAATTTCAACTACCGCCGTTTCGCCAGTTCTAATCGTTTAATACCAGTTCTAACAGTTATTACACTCGCTGCCGCTTCATGCTGCCGTAAAGCGTTGTTTAACCAAGTTCAAAGGGACTGAGTGATAAATGAATTGATTAAATAGAATTAGCCATGTACAAAGTGGATTGTTGTAGAGCTGAGGAAAGTTGTGTGTTGCAACGCACCAGATATTTAGATCCTAGGTCGAACGGAATGAGTATCGGACGCGTACAACTGCGTATAGTGAAATAACAATAATTATAGTGAGCCAAAGTCTACTAATTGAAAGAACTCGTGGGAGTTTTCGTCGTTCAGTTCTAGTCAGGTCATGTTTTGCATGTTTTACTGGTATTTTTCGATGCTGATATCTCGGAACTTTCAGACTCCGACAAGCTGTTCAACAGAATAATAAACCATTGTGTTATAATTTGTGGGGTTTTTCAGAATATGTTAGAAACTAATAGGATTTTCTTGGTGATTCGACAGCTCACGAGGGTCGTTGAATGTGTCAGCTAGTTGCTTAGTAGCTCGCGCGTTAGAAAGTGTCTCAGTGGTCCCAAGAAGTGTTCGCCGTTGCCCGTTATACCTCACGCGACGTCACTATTACAACCAGTAAAGTAAATCCGTAAAGTTCGGATAAAGGACTGTCGTCATACCTTAAAGAAAATGCGTGTCCTCTTCGAAAGCAGAGTGCTGGTACGTAGACTGCATATGAGTTGCCGGCGTATAGGAAGGGCACGTTACTGTCGACATAATTTTTTTGGAAAGCTTGTATTTACTCTTCACAAATTTTTGGGAATACACCGAGAGAAAAATAATAATTAAGTTCGGGTTTCCAGAGTTTCGCGCCGTTCTTTTCGGGTCGTGCACCCCGATAGTCTTCTCACAATGAACGTTCCCGAACTCTCAGACAGGAAGAAGGTCTTGCGATGCACCACGAGGGGTTTATCAGTTGTTTATGAATATCATCGTGATTAAGGCCTCGCACCGCACCCACTGAACACGTTTTTCACCGACAGAGCTATATTTCACCTTATAAGCTTGCTTAGTAGCAGCCAGAGCTGGGAGGTTTGACTCGTCATCCAGCAACTATTGCTCACCATTGGAGGTTCGGAACTTTTTGCTCTCGTTCAGTAAATAGGTTGTCCATAACGGGAGAAGCTCCTGTGGACAATGGGCTAGCAGCCAATCACAGCCAAGTAAATGGCCTCGTGCCTGAGTTTGTTGTCTCGGTCGGTGATCACCCACAAAGTGATGGCGCGGCGTTACTTCCTTTATCCCACACTACTTCGGTGTAATCCAATCATCTTCGAAAAGGATATTCCCGAGCATCGTCTCGACTATAAAACACGCCTAAATTGTGAATCGTGGCTTTTGTAATTCCAAGTTGAACAATATTGTTAGGACTCTTCATGACAGTCGTTTTTGCTGCGGTTAATCATATCTACGAAAGTAATGAATGAAAAAGGGTAGAAGAGCGCTGAAAGCGAGGCCCAGGAAATCGGTCATTAGTAGGAAAATAACGTGTCGCTTCCCCCAAACAATTCTGCAAAAGATTGATGGACGACGCTTCTCGTCAGTCTGCATTTTTCCTTACAAAATACTGACAGCTAACTCTATCAATTTACAAAGGACTCGAGCTCCATTTTTCGTCGTGTCCACGCAATGTTACATATAATGGAGAGGTTGATATTTCATGTTCCAACCGATTATGTGAACGAGCGAGGTAATTAGTTTGAAGATCGCATGACGTTTCACTTACAGCGACACCCCTCTCTATAACATTTTAGCGGGTTCGAGACGAAATGAGGGAGCTATCAAATGTCCGTTTTGCTGGGAATATATGATTTAGCTCACTTTTTGGACCAGGCATGAGGGACGTTGTTGTGGCTTGTCTTCTACTCCTCTCTCGTCCGAGTGTTTGGACAGTTCATTCATGCATAATTTCAAACACCAATTAGTACAAAGACAACAAAATTACGAAAATTAATTCTCACCATTTCAAATTTCTACCAATTAGCGACCACCTACGCTTTGCTCGGATTAAGATATGCTCCGCCACGAAATATTCCTGTAAAGTGGTTCTACGGTAAATCCAAGCGTTTTGGTTTATTATTCATTCTGAATAATAACCATATGTTTTCGGTCCCGAAAAATTTTTTACAACCCCCCCTCAAAATTTGATACTTTACGTTTCAAGACATGGGGATTCCAAATCTGCAATGTCCGTCCACCGTCCGCCGTCCCCCGACCCCCGTCCAGGCCGTTTTGTGCCTTTAACGTGGTGCAAAAAATTCGTTCTTTCGCAAAAAAATCCCATTTGGTATCTAGTTGTGCCCGCCATCTCGGCAATCCGATCGGACGAAGCCCATGGTTGTTATGGACAAAAAATGGTTAAAAAAATTAACGAAACGCAGTATAATCGCAAATAAGCCGTGTTTCGTATCGTTTTCAAGGCCCGCTCGACTCGCAGCGCCCTTTGGACTCGCAACGTCCTGCCAATTGCCGAGCGAGGGTTCGCTGGAAGCCCTCTTCCCACCCCACCATCGGATCAGACCTTTACGGGCGCCTGGCGCCGGGGGAATATTTCCGTAGTCCCATTGTAGTCAGGTCATGTTTCGTGTGGTTTACTAGTATTCGATGCTGAATCGAATGGGATGGGGGAGCAGTAATACTAGGTCAAGCTGTTCATGTTTTTCTTACAACCCCCCTCCCACCACCCTCAAAAGGGATGGAGATTCTAAATCTGCAATGTCCGTCTGCCGTCCAGGCCGTGGGCTAAAAAACGGTTCTTGTGCGGATCGGACGAAACCCACGGTTGTTAAAAGCAAAAGATATTTCTAAAAATTTGCCAAAAACAATATTTTTGCAGTTTCATAGCAATTATGTCCTGTTTGGTATCGTCGAATAGGACAGATCTCAGAAGTGTAGAGCCGCGCGTATACATGAATAACAATGATATAATAGTGAATGTTTGAGGCAAATTTCACTACTTGACGGGACTCCCGAGACAATACAGCGCATGTTATCGTTTCTTCCCGGCGTGCGCCCATTTCTCGTCTTCCCTCCCGCCTCACTTCTAACAATCAAGTTCAACTCGTCATGTCACCCGAGAAATATCAATTTGTGATGTTCCGTCGTTTTTCACATGGTCTGCTAGTATTTTTCGATGTTGAGATGAATAGGACGGGACTCGTAGGGGCTCTACAAACACTGTAGTTTGTATGTAATTCGTCGCTTTGCAGATTGCTGATATAGCCACGTTTTATTCTTAATATTTTTCGACGTCGAATGGAAAAGGATAAGTCAAAATCATGCCGTGTATGAGATTACTAAACCGTTGTGTAATAATTTGGAGAGTTTTTGCTGCTGAAAGGCTCGTTATTTTACTATATCGTCGATGTTTCAAGGAGCTGTTCGTCATTAACCATTATGCGGTCCCAGTTTCATTTTCTCAACGTAACGTGAACGGCTAAATGAAACTATGCGTCTTCTTCATCACATCGTTTTCAATTACGTTTTGCAGCCTGGTAAGTACAAAACTCAGTGTGCGCCAAAAACGAACAGCAAACAATTAACTTCGAGATCAAGTTTTCTTTGAGTAGTGAATGCCTTCGCATTTTTCTCCGTCAATATTACTTTATAACCATATTGGATGCCGATATAGGCACACGAAATAACTTAATAGTTTTTACTTTCCTTAGCCCTACAAAGTAGGATGGCGCGATAGGTAATTGACTCAATGTGATTTTTGTTGAGGTCTTCACGTTACCAGGGCTCCTGTGTCAGGAAAACACCATTTGCACAGCGGTCTGTGAACGCGATTAAGAGAAATTTGCCCAACCAAATCTCCTCAAATTTCATTATCAACACACAGCCCACGATGGGACTCCAAAATAGGGATATGAGCCAAATCGGTTCAACATTACTTATAGTACTACTCATCCAAACACCAAATGTTTTTTTTTCTCAGGATTGGCTTCAACGGTGTTGATTAAGTGTTTTAATAGTTCCAAACAACACAAACGTACTTCGATATTATGGTTTGTTAGAAAATTACGAAACCGGCTGATTAAATCGTCGGATGTTAAGGCAAATATTTTCTAATAAACTACGCTCAAATGATATTAGCATACTCGGGAAAATTAAGGTGGTACATCAATAAACTGCTTGTACAATGAGATTTAAACAATGCTTATGAAAGACCAGCAATGCTCACAGTTTTTACTAGTAATTTCAAAACAGTGAATTGGATCTTCTTCAGAAAAATCGTGTTGACTATCCCGCGACACACCAATGCGATGAATAGTCCATAATGGTCGTCATAATAGTACGAATAACTCAATAAATTCCGGATACATAACCACCAGATTCTGAGTAGCTATGTTCATATGAACCAAGTGAAAAACATATCTTGTTAGTTAAATGATGAGAATTGCTGAATGCGCGTGTTGCAGCAGAAATCAGTTTGACGCTTTCGCATCAGTTATTTGTAAACACGATAGTCAATGGCTTCGTACTTCCAGACATGAATGTTACTCTGCAATCGTAATAGGTGCCGCTTGAGAACCCACACAGCGCCCACCGACTCCAGTGACAGTACGTAACAGGCAGATAGTATCATTTTGTCAGTGGCCAGTGTGTAACCACGAGAAACCCCTTATCAAACTTCAAAGTTTAATGCGGTTCTCATTTCATTTCTTAATCGGTCACAAATGTGGCAATTGTCGAAGGTGGACCACGTTTTTTAGCAACGTTTTCAGCAGCACGTCAGGAACCCTGTGCACCTAGATATTAGATGATTGACGTCTTGGAAAATCATGTTGGTTCAACGTACCACAGTACCACCGCAGAACGCACACCAGTTTCAGTGTTATTCTAAACATTGTAGCGTTTTCCACGTGAAGCCCGGAATTGAGCGGCGAGTATTGTTATGTATTTTCCCGCTCCCGCTTTTATTCTAGAACCCTCCCCCCCCCCCCTCAGAAAGCTTAATTTTGTTGCCTTAACAACAGCCAATTAACTTTCGACTCCCCCCCCCCACACACACACACACACAAGAGACTGGCGAGGGTGCCAGTCAATTTGTCGATTATAGGGATCCAATAAGGTCGAGTAAGGATCCCTTGAATGGTCTTCTTTTTTTTTCTGAAAACGGGTGCAATCGCATTTTCCCTGTGATTCCGCTGAAATTAGGGTCGACCGTTGACATTTCTACCTCCTGATGTTCAGATATTGCACCGTATTCTCTGTTGTTCCCGAATTGCCTTTAAATAATACTCGCATTGTTAATCGAACAGTCTCCTGGAACGCACCGATTTTTCGGTAATTAATGAGGTGCGGCAAATCTTTTTGTTGATTCTGACTTCGCGTGCTTTGAATGTAGTTTCAACCGGGTGGGTCATAATTCGTCGAGCTTTGTTTGACTTCATTGATGTTCCCTCGCAGATAATGAACTAAAAAGTGAGTCGGCTTCAAAGAGAAACAAAAACATGAGATGGAGCGTATCACACAACTCCGCTCAGTCCCAAGTACATTCAGTAACTTTCATCGCTCTTCTAACTGGAATAATCCGTTTCTCTCTCGGCTCATATGCAAAATGTAATTGGGCACATGCCTCAATTCAGACATTTAGAACTTATAACAGCAATTTTTTAGAGTGGCCCCCGTCTCTTGTCATAGTGACCTTTACATACAAAATAAAATAATCATGAAAGTGTGTGTCTGTAGCAACATTTACGAGAGATCATCTTTTTTTTTTTGTCGTGTTTTACAGACAATAAAATAATTTTCAAGTATTTTCCATCATGGGAAGATATGTTTACGAAATCAGAGGCCTTGGGTTTTTTTTTTAAACGAAAAGAACTACTACGGTGAACAAAGAAGACGAGCGCAAAGTAACGCACGCTCACGCTGTGGAATTTTTACTTTCCTTGGCTCTACGAAGTAGAAAGGAAAGTCATGTAATCGGCTGAAAAAAAAAGTTTTCTTCAGATCTTTAAGTTTCAGACCCTCCTGAGTCCAAAAAACACTATTTGGGAAAATGGTCTGTGTGTCTGTGAACGATTTTTAGAGAAAACCACCGTACCAAATCAGCCCAAACCTCATATCTCGCCCGCAGGTTACCATGGGACGCAAAAATAAGGGTATGAACAAAATCTACCGAAAGTTAACTATAGTGATCAAAACACCAAATTTTTTTCTCAAAACCGGCTCTAACGATTTTGATTAAATTTTTTATATTGATAGCTCTCAATGAGGCAATTATACCATAAAATTCCCATTTGTGGGAACATGACGAGAGCAGCACAATAAATTATCAAAATGTTCGACGAGAAGCGTTTTTAGCGCAGTTTTTTTTCCTTACAAATTCCGCTGCAATGTTGGTAGAATGTTAAAGAAAATTGGTATTGTAGTCCAATCCAATACCTAAACGGTGAGTGTTTAAAGCCGCTCATAAGATAGATGGGGCTCACTCCAGAAATTCCTGAATTTCAACTACCGCCGTTCCGCTTCCTGTCAGTTCTAACAGTTATTACCCAATAACTCTGCAAAAATGATCACAATCCTTCTTAAAAACAATCGTGTTCCCAGCCTCATTAATCCTCTGTGGAACAATTGCTCAGTAATGGTTCTGGAATGAGTACGAGCATCACATTAAAATCTGGAACTGTAAGCGCTACCGCTTCCTGCTGCCGTGAAGTGTTGTTTGACCAAGTTCAAATGAACTGAGTGATAAATGAATTGAGTAAGTGGAAAAAGCCATGTACACGAGTGGATTGTCGTAGAGCTAAGGAAAGTTGTGTGTTGCAACGCACCAGATATTTTTCTAACATTCGGATGTCGTTAGCACTGTCCGAAAAAAGTTCCCGTACTCTGGAAGCCCGTGTCGTGCTAAAATCCAAGTCCTTCCTTTACGACGAATAACCGTATTATTCACATTGGTAATGAAGAAAACCGATGAGTTCAGACGTTAATCCCTTCGTTCGTCGATACAAACTGAAATAGTTCTTATTTGAATGAAATTAAATAACTACGTCCCTGTTTCGAACAGAAAAAAAGAAAGAGAGCTGAAGTCGTGAAAAATTCAGTCACACGAGCAACCAACCGAATAAATACTTTTTCTTCTCATCGTACCGCAACAGCGACGTGTAGAAGAAGGAATGAACGAGTTTTAATCTCCAACTACTCAGTAGATTTTTTTTCACACTTTTCAGACACACAACTTCTAAATATTTGGTCTCGTTATTTAGGTAATCTTAGCTCAACAACATCGTTACGACGCTCATTAGCATTCGTAAAGAGCTGTCGATAAATTTTTTCCCCGCGTTCAACCAACTTGTGAAGCTCAACCTTTACTTGCGCGTAAAAAACCCCCGTCCTGATGAACTTATTCCCACCCCAGGTTTCAATCCGATTCCTCCATTAACCCTATTTTTGGAGGAACGTACTAATAGTGAAGATGTTTACGCTACGTTTTACATGGTTGGAATTACTGAGAAAGAACAGAAAGAGGAAAAGAGAGAGAGAGAGAGAGAGAGATAAGAGAGATAGCTGTAAGTATAGGCAGCCACGCCTGTGGTATTGAGAACTAGTTGTTCGAAAGAACCCATAGGGCCCGTGCTAATAAGGATACATGCCAACTTTCCACACAATTGATCAAATACTTTTCTATTTACTCTCTCCGTATTGAAGAGAGCAATTTGTGGACAAATCCGAAGTTTGACTAAATATCGTTACGGGACTAAATGGGATAACCACTGACAGATCTGAAAACCGATGCGTTTCGAGGATGCGAAACCTTGAGTCCGAGGTAATCGAAGTAAGAGGATTCGGAAGAAGCCGTTTGGCCAACCCTACCCCTGAGCATGTCGAAAATGGGAAATGAGATGACTCCCCGCTTTGGCTCATATGTTTCAGATATGTTCATCGCTTTGAGAAATATCGGCAAAGTCAACGGTGTGCTCGCCTCCACTTGTCACGAGAAAATCGTCTGAACAACTGTTTCGGCGCTTCACCCTCAAATTTATTTACAGTTGTGATGTGTACCGCTGGTGCATTGAAAAATGAGTCTGTGAGTGTATAATATGAACCTTGAACAGTCAGCTAATCTAAGTTCGTGAAATCAAAGCGACTTTAGTTTGTATACAGTTCTTTTCCGAGCTCTCTAGGGTATTCTGTTCAATTTCTTTCGAATGGATTCACTCAATCTTCCCCCAACTCGTTGGGATTAACCGCTTCAAAACAAAAAAGAAAAGGTCGAGTGAGATTTTGCGTGATAACGAAAACGCCCCAGACGTGCTTCAATTCAAAAAAACGTTGACGTGCGACGATCATTGGGTGACCTACCATAGTGGCTCCGTCTACTCAAGGAGTGGGTCGATTGTTCATAAAAGTAAAGCCTGGAATAACAGTAGGGTTTTCTCGACGTCTGAGATTCCACCATCCCAAGTTCTTTCTTCGTTTTTATGTGCAAAGGGGTTTTCTCCGAGAAAGCAACGACAAGGTAACCTTTACTTATGGGAATCCATCCTTCCAGTCCAAGCGGTATTCAAGGGAAAAGGTCCTGCCATGGACTCGAATGGGAGGCGAAATGCACAGCTTTTACCGTGTCATATTCTGCTGCATTTTATTCCCTTGAATCAACCGTAGTACCGCTATTAGAGCCTCTCATGAGTTTGTGTGTCTATTGATTTTATTGCAGTCATCCAATTTATGATGAGAAATACGCTTTTGAGCAGGTATAGTTTCACTCCAGATCGTTTTAGTTCGACCCCATACATAAGATACCGCTGACGTAAGGCCTCGCGATTGCAACATTGAAGATCCACACTGCTCAATAATGTTAGCTCATACCGATAGTCGTTTTGACGATTGTCGATTGAACAACAGCTGGAACGTGTGATGTCCACGTCACTGGCCTCCCCCACCGTTGCTATATAATCCCAGAAAATCAGTAAATCAACAACTTCTTTTCTTTTCAATATCCTCTGAGCCCTGCCGACGTATGTATCGGTATTTTGGTAGCCACAAAGAACTCGGTACAGTATGTGATGTACGTACTTTTCTTTTCACCTGTTGAGTTGGGCCACTCCATCTTCCCTCATTTTACGTCTTACCCTTTTGCCACAGTCTATCCTGGAACTTGAACAGTTACGTTGATATCTCATTGCGGCTCACACCAGTTTATCTTACCTTGCGTCGTGTCAGCTCGAACTCTCACAGACTCCACTCTAAATTCACTGTCGTCTCTTAAGTGAATGTTCAGTTGGCAAGTGTAACGATAGAGTCCCATATAGCGCCACCAATCGGTTTATTGTTCGGTTGTACTGAACTCTCCATCTCTCGGCCTCTTCCCACTGGAACACTTGGAATTCCCTGAAACTCCCCATGAGTGTTTTAGTAAAGTTGACCCTGGGTAAACACACACGCCACTAGGCCGGTTTCATACTATTAACATAACAGTGAACAATGGAAATGAATACGAGATTTATTTATTTTTGAGTGTTTTTAATTTCTTCATAATTGTCGCACAAGGATTACGTACGAAATTTATTCGACTTCTATTTCTGGAATGAGTTGGGAACATCATAATAAATTTTCCTCATGATGCCAAACGAGCGTTATGACGAGTTCCGCTTCATATCTCCAGTTCAAAGTTAATGCTTTCCTGTGCAGCGAATCATACGACTTGGGAAAAACCTAGTTCAAAGATCCCTTTTCCAAAAAGTTTTCTCTATCAAATCACCTTTATGTCGCAAGAAACGGGATTCTCTCCCCCCCCCACCTAATACAGCCACGCTTACTCTAGCTGCCCTTCATTTTTTTTTATATCGGCCACTAATGTTCATTGTCTCCACGAAGAATTCCTTCCCTCTTTGTATTTTTGAGTCATCGTCGACATCCAGTATTGAAGAAATCATAATTTTCCTCGTTTCTACCAGCTCAGTAACCAGTTTAATGATGTAGCTTTCGGAAGATGGCGCGTGTTTCTACTTTTCAGACTCTAGCGCTGTGTCGTGTTTCCTCAATAACTACTGTTTCGTCGTCCCTGTTTTTGCATGGATATGCAAAAACGTTTATTCGTGTTTAATTTCTTTTTCGAAACAACTTTCCGGCTGCCGATGCCTGGAATGATTAATTGATGGTAATAAATGTGGCCAATCTCACCACTTGAAGCAAGCCACTGTTGTGCAAACCGTCGAGAATGGCAGTGATTCTAGGGGCTGCAGATTGAATATTTTATCGTCAGCTATTCCCTTTTGTGAATTTAGTGGGAGTTACTCAAAGCCAATTACAACGACCGTTGTGACCCGAATTGTGTAGGATGGTGGTAGCTCATGTCTCTTGGAACATCAAAGAGCATGCTATGATCAGTAACCCCCCCCTCCCTTTCCATAAACCTTAATTTCATTGGCTTCAGAAGTTACAGCAAGCAATACATTTACAGGTATTTTGAATATATGATGTAAATACCACGACTTCGTACCACTAACGTATCCGATCACTCGAAAGATACTACTTCTTCTGGTCTCGTAGCCCAGCCGTTTTTAGAAGGAAGAAACTTCGTCAGGACTTCGTGCATAGCGATGAATTGCTATCGTCATGTGCATCAACGGCACTAGACGCGAGAATGGGCTCTGTGAAAATTCGACACACAATTTTTGTGTACCAAAAAGGTTTAAAAAAAACCACTTCAAATGCGCGGCTTCGTGCGTACTACGACTCGTGAAACCGAATGGGGGTCTGACTGCACGTAAACCACTTGCCACAAATTGGGGACAGACGGCTTCTTGACACGTAACTATATCGCAGTATCGCCGCATCCTTGTTAGGAGGTTGTTAGGAAAATAATTAGTAGGGGAGACTCTCCCCAAGTGTCGTTGAACGCGGTGGGACGTTAGAATTCAAGTAGGCGCAGCAGTTCGGTGCAGTCGATCAATCTGGATGCAATCTTATGGACGAAAACCCACACTCACGATTACCCCGCGATCTGGCACTGTTCTCAGGCTCATATGACGCCACGTTGACGTCCTTACGACGATGTCCCGTGTACAAGCGACTGGATCTACGCCCAACTCGCTCGAGGGTCTCCTTGGCATTTACGTACTAACGTGCTCTCTGGACGGAAGATGATTCTGATATTGATAGTATTGGCAATGAAAACAATAGCGCTTAGGCATTAAGACCAGAGTAACACCGTTGCTTTTTCTTGAATATGACAAAAAACGTCCCTAGCGCCCTCCGCAGGCCTCATATCAACCTACTACTGTCTTGCTGAGGTATATTGTCTTAGAGTTCAGTACGAGAATGAAAACCAGAAGCAAACCATTGCGAATTAATCTACGTCGTTCAGTGTCCGCTTTCTGGGTTTCAAATTGTCTACAGGTCCGTTTTCTTCTCAGATTGGTTTAAACAGTTTTTTCTCGTACTTTAAAGGCTTTTGAGGAAGAAAGCGCCATTTTAGATAACATTCTGTCAGCATATTGCCATGGGACGCCAAAATGAGGGTATGAGCAAAATCAATGAAAATTAATTATAGATACCGGAGTGATCAAAACTCTACTTTTTTCTCAGGAACGGCTATAAATATGATTTTTCGTAAAGACAGCGTCAAATGAGACTGGAGCTTAATGACATTTTCATCTGTGAAAAAACGACGAGAGCAGCACAATAAATTATGAAAGAAAATGCGATTTGAACGCAGTTTTTTTCTCATAAATTCCGTTCCAGCATTTTGAAACCGCCTGCTTCAAATTGGCCGACGCTTTGTTTCATCGTCTCCCTTGCCTCAGTTTCGCTAATGTACGGAAATTGACTATATGGCTGAACATAATCCAAACTGCTTCGTCAACAGACCACAAACAGCGCAATCAGACGTTCGATTAACGGCTCTCTCATAATAACTTCCTCCGTCGCATAGTACGTTACTGTCTGTGGTCTGATCTGTTTTGACTTAATTATCGGTACTGATCGCTTACAGTGAGGTTTACGTATACACATGTCAATTCGCTTCGATTCCGTCCAGGTGAGTGTGTACGATAAGATTTTTTCCGAGATGGTGAGTGATTTTCGTCTCAACCGTCACGACGAGCAAAGCGTAACATCAGGTTTGGCAGTTGGAATTGGCATCAAATATCAATTTCGACGTCATGCTTGAGCTCCACTAGTACCGTTGACAATACCGAGTAGCATGATAGGTAACTCTCAAAGCAGAAAACCCCTGCAAATTATTACACAACGGTTTATTATTCGGATAAACAGCTTGACCTAGCATTAATGCTCTGAGACCCATCCCGCTCGATTCAGCATCGAAAAATATCAAAATGAAACCCAAAAAAAGGTCGTAAAGAACTGAATCGTAATATTAAAATAAACAAAAAAAACGAAACAATCTAGAAAAAACTGAATTTTAATATGAAAAAACATGGCATGGCATGGATGCTAAATACTAATATCAAAATGTAACCAAAAATCTATGAAAAAAACAAAATGAGAAAGAAACGAAAAAATCTAAAAAATTGGAATCGTATTAAAACCAAAAAAAAATGAAACGAACAAACTATTAAATAAATAAACACAAAATAAACGAATAATGAAAAAGTTCAATCGAAGATAACAGATATTTGGCTAACGGAAATAGTTGAGACGGAGCGAAACAGTCATTCGTGGAGGTGAAGACGAGAACAAGGCAATCGGACGATAAAGGGACACATCGTAATGCCAAAGGTTAAATACGAAACACAAGCGCTTCCTAGAGGAAGCAAAAAAAAAAAAAAAAAAAAAGAGTCGGGGGGGGGGGCTTCCAACGAGTAGAGCGGGTGGGTGAGCGTTGTGTTGTGAGGCGAGAACAAGGCGGGTTGTTTTTTATTGAGACGGGCGGGAGGGAGGGACTTCAAACGACGAAACGTTGACTTCCACTGTAGTTCCCGCGTTGTACAGCGTTTCGTTAATTTTTTAACCATTTATTGCCCATAACAATCATGGGCTTCGTCCGATCGGATTGCCGAGATGGCGGGCACAACTAGATGCCAAAGTGGATTTTTGTGCGGAAGAACGAATTTTTTGGACCACGTTAAAGGCATAAAACGGCCCGGACGGGGGACGGTGGATGGGGGACGATGGACGGCAGACGGACATTGCAAATTTGGAATCTCCATATCTTGAAACATAAAGTATCAAATTATGAGCGGGGGTTGTAAAAAATTTTTCGTGACCGAAAACATGGGGTTATTATTCAGAATGTATAATAAACCAAAAGTGGGAGGTGGAGGGGAGGGTATTTTTGGAAAATTCCACAAACCTTAAGAATACACCCGCGCGTAAATTGTCTTCTGCAACTATTTTTACTTTCCACGGCTCTACGTAGTAGAACGGAAAGTTATGAAACCGGCCGAAGGAAAAAAATTGATTTTTTCTCAGATGTTCACGTTTAGAGAGCTACTTAGTCCGAAAAACACCATTTCGAAATGGTCTGTGCGTGCCCGTGAACCGAATTAAGAGAAAAAAGTTGGAACAAATCGGCTCAAATTTTATGTTTTGTAGGTCATCATGGGAGGGTATGAGCAAAACGATCGAAAACTGGCTAGTTATCGTAGTGATCAAAACACCAAATATTTGTTTTATCAAAAACGGCTTTAACGACTTTGATAAAATTTTTTGTATGGGTAGTTCGAAATGACACAAAAGTATTACACCAGCACTATAGGACCATCCATGACTTCAGGGAAAATGGTCAACGTTTCGATTGTGAATATGTAGCTAACTTCAGCCCAGTGTCGGTGCTGGTGTACCACAGGAGAACATGTTCGGCCCTCTCTTGTATCGGCTGATACCCTCGCAGGCGTCACTGTGGATGGTTTTGAAGTTTAAACTACCGCCGATTCACATAATAATATACCGCACATTTCCAACCTGACATTTTCTGAAACAATGACTCTTCTTTGAAAAAAAAATCGTGCACAAAGTTTGACGAATTCTCTCAATATTCGTCCTGACATGTGGAGTTAAGTATTACCCAGTTAAAACGAACTGAATGAAACATCGATTTGGTAGCTTAAGCCTTGAAAACCAGCGAATGAACGTTGGGCGCTGTAAAGTTTTGTGATGCATCCCACTAGCAATTGTTTTTACTCTCCTTGGCTCTACGAAGTAGAAAGGAAAGTTATGTAATCGGCTGAAAAACAAACTTTGAGTTTTCTTCAGATCTTTACGTTTCAGACCCTCCTGAGTCCGAAAAACACTATTTGGGAAAATGGTCTGTGTGTCTGTGAACGATTTTTAGAAAAAACCACCGTACAAAATCAGCTCAAACTTCATATCTCGCCCGCACGTTACCATGGAACGCCAAAATGAGGGTATGAACAAAGTCCATCGAAATTTAACTATTGTTATCATAGTGATCAAAACACCAAAGATTTTTTTTTTCAAAAACGGCTCTAACGATTTTGATTAAATTTTTTATATAGATAGCTCCTAATAAGACAATCATACCATACAATTTTCATTGGTGGAAAAATGACGAGAGCAGCACAATAAATTATCAAAATTTTCGACGAAAAGCGTTTTTAGCTCAGGTTTTTCCTTATAAATTCCGCTGGAATTTTTGTAGAATGTTAAAAAAAAATTGGTATTGTAGTCCAATCCAATACCTAACGATTGAGTGTTTAAAAACGCTCATGAGATACATGGGGCTCACTCCAGAAATTCCTGAATTTCAACTACTGCCGTTTCGCTTACTACCAGTTCTAACAGTTATTTTCCAATAACTCTGCAAAAGTGATTACTATCCTTTTTTTTTAAATCGTGTTTACAGCCTCATTAATAATCTGTGTACCAATTGCTCAATAATGGTCCTGCAATGAGTATGAGCAGCACAATAAAATTTGGAACTGTTAGCGCTACCGCTTCCTGCTACCGTAAAGCGTTGTTTGACAAAGTTCAAATTAACTGAGTGATATATGAATTGATTAAATATAATTAGCCATGTACAAAGTGAATTGTTGTAGAGCTAAGGAAAGTTGTGTGTTGCAACGCACCAGATATTTTTGAACCCCCCTGTCCACAAAGCACCAGCAAAACCGATAGAAAACATACTGTAGTTACCGAAGTGATCAAAATACCGATTTTTTTTATCCCTAAAAACAGTCCTATTTTAAAATTGTGTTTTGAGTGGGGAGTCTCACAAATTTGAACTGTAACACACAAATATTGTGCTTAGGAGACGACGAAAGCAACAAATGTTAATTCCGATTATAATCGACTTCAGTACAGATGTTGCCTAACGAATCCCGCTAATCCGGCGCTAGCGGTGATTCCCATAAAAATCATTTTGGTAACCCGCTCGTTAAAATTAAATGAAAGTTTTATTACTATTATGGTTTAATTAAGAGTAACGTTCGAAATTCCTGAATTCAAGCTCTAACCGCCTCGTTGACCAGAATTGGCAGCACTCCCCTAAATGGTCGCTTTGGAAGTTCGTGAGTTACGCGGGCTACTCAAAGTTCATGTCAACATTTGATGTCGTGATAGAGCAGCGACAACCAAAGAAAGTTTGGAGAACATTTAGTTATACGAGATTCATGTTAACTACAGATAGTTGGTAAGGTTCCTAAAATAACTGAGTGTGAATGTAGCTGAGGAAAGTTGTGTAGTACGTCGCACCAGATATTGAATACGGTAAGCGAATAACACTGCTCTCGATGTGTTTTCATTTATGAAAGTCAGAGCGATACTAATGAGCCGTTAGCCAAAGGAGTCTGTGGTCCTCCAGACCCCACTCTCATTTCAACGCACCAGCAGCAGTTTATTCTAGCAACACTAGCATTCGCGAGGTTGAAGATGAAATTTTATCCAGTCAACAAAAAGTCGCGTTCTAATTAAAACGTCAATTACCTCGACTTAGGAAAATGTTCTATTCTCCTAAAAAAGGGCTACTTCAACCACTTCTCTCCTTAATTAGAAGATCCATTGCTAACTAGAATCTGAGTGCCCATGGGAACCATTAAGTTTATATGGGCACGTTCTCGATGTTTTGTACTTCAGCTCACGTGCTATCTCTGCTACATTCGGAGCACGCATGAACATTGTGAATACGAGTATAAGCTGAGCTTCGTAGGAACGGAAAAGTGCGGAGTGGCCGTCTCCGTAGCCCTATAACTTGATGGCTTTGAGGTCGAGAAGCTACTGGTTATAATTGCCCGGCCCTCGTTCAATTTACTTATAATTGTCATTCCCCTCTCTTCAACCGCCACTTTTCCAACTGGTTCTTCGTTTTCCATGATGTAAGAATCAGTGTTTCACTCATTTGAGAAGTCACAAGTTATATCAGCTCATTAAATGTGCAACTTGTGTTCTTTCGGATTCCTCATGAATATCGTCACTGCAGCTTATCTACTAACTCACTGTTCTCACTTGCTGCCAGATATATTCATATTATTGGATTTGGGAGGTGGAGTCACAACATTTCTATCTGGCTCGCGCAAGTAGCAAACAATTTAGCAATCGACTTTTTCTGATTTTTTTACTTTCCTTGCTCTACGAAGTAGAAAGGAAAGTTATGTAATCGGCTGAAAAAAAAAAGTTGAGTTCTCTTCAGATCTTTACGTTTCAGACCCCCCTGAGTCCGAAAAACACTATTTGGGAAAATGGTCTGTGTGTGTGTCTGTCAGTCTGTGTGTGTATGTGTGTCTGTGAACGATTTTTAGAGAAAATCATCATACCAAATCAGCTCAAACTTCATACCTCGCCCGCAGGTCATCATTGGACGTCAAAATAAGGGTTTGAACCAAATCCACCGAAAGTTAACTATAGTTATCATAGTGATCAAAACACCAAATATTTTTTTTCTCAAAAACGGCCATAACGATTTTGGTTAAAATTTTTATATTAGTAGCTCCCAATATGGCAATCATACTATGAAATTCCCAATAATGGGAAAATGACGAGAGCAGCACAATTAATTACCAAAATTTTCGACGAAATCGATTTTAGCGCGGTTTTTAGAGAAAACCACCGTACCAAATCAGCTGAAACTTGATGCCTTGCCTACAGGTTACCTTGGGACGCAATAATGAGGGTATGGGCAAAATCCACCGAAAGTTAACTATAGTCATCATAGTGATCAAAACACCAATTTTTTTTTTCTCAAAAATGGCTCTAACGATTTTAATTAAATGTTTTATATAAATAGCTCTTGATAAGATAATTATATCATACAATTCCCATTGGTGGGAAAATGACGAGAGCAGCACAATAAATTATCAAAATTTTCGACCAAAAGCGTTGTTCGCGCAGTTTTTTCCTTATAAACTCCGCTGGAATTCTTTTAGAATGTAAAAAAAATTGGTATTGTAGTCCAATCATATACCTAAAGGGTGAGTGTTTAAAAACGCTCATGAGATACATGGGGCTCACTCCAGAAATTCCTGAATTTGCACTACTGCCGTTTCGCTTACTACCAGTTCTAACAGTTATTTTCCAATAACTCTGCAAAAGTGATTACTATCCTTTTTTTTAAAAATCGTGTTTACTGCCTCATTAATAATCTGTGTACCAATTGCTCAATAATGGTCCTGCAATGAGTACGAGCAGCACAATAAATGCCGGAACTGTAAGCGCTACCGCTTTCTGCTGCCGTAAAGCGTTGTTTGACCAAGTTCAAATTAACTGAGTGATAAATGAATTGACTGTATAGAATTAGCCATGTACACAAGTGAATTGACGTAGAGCTAAGGAAAGTTGTGTGTTGCAACGCACCAGATATTTTCACAAGCAATCAACTTTAATATACAAATATCGTGTTTTTAGCGTCAGGTTATAAGTGCTCGGGTCGCACTCCCTCCCAGCCTCAAATGCATTCGTTTTGACTGCTGTTTCGGGACCGTTCGGTACACTGCAAATAACAATTTCAATTAATAGGAAACGAATACAGTAAGGGGGTTTCTTCGGGCCAATACCAGTTGAGCTCGAGAAATAGTTGAAGTAAGATAACAACGAGTCGTCATATTTAAAAGAGAGAACAAAGTGACAGTATTGTTTACAGGTAAGAATATCTGGTGCGTAGCAACACACAACTTTCCGCCACCCCTTTAAGTTCGAACACCACCTACATAGGCGGGCGCTATATCTTTGTTCAACGCATTTTTACAGGAACATTTATGGAGAACAAAATGTAGGGACTAGTTAGCTGAGAGTACACCGAAAATTTGATCGAAATCGTTAGAGCCGTTTTTGAAATAATTGGAATACCGATAAATTAATATTCGAAAAATCTCCTTTTATGAGTTAACTTGGCTTATATCTCCGTTCAACATATATATACAGAAATAATTATGGAGAACGAAATGTTGGTATGGGTGACTTAAAGACACTCCATTAGGATTTATCACACCTGGTAAAGACGTTACCCTGGAATTTACGGAAATGTTCGAAAAAACGTTATTTTTGACACATTTTGATTTTTATCTCTGTTCAATGGACCGTCACAGGAACATTTATTGAGAAGAATATGTAGGTATCAACTATTTGAAAACATCCTGTGAGTTTGGTGGAAATCGCTGAAGCCGTTTTGCCAAAAAGCGTAAAAAACCTATATTTGCTTCAGGGACCCATATCTCCGTTCACCGTATTTTCATGGAGATATGTATGGAGAAGAAAAGTTAGGTATTGATTAGGAAAAGATAATTTGAAAGTTTAATCAAAATCGTTAGAGCCGTTTTCGAGAAAAATGCGAAAAACCCTAGTTTTTGGTACATTTTCGTCCCCCACCCCCCTTCCTATCGGCCGAAATCGCCCATAACCTTATTTTGGTGTCTACAAAAAATAACGAACAAAACAAAAAAAAACCAGCTCAATCGGATCAGCCGTTCTCCCGCAAATCGAACTACAGACGCACACACACACACACACGGACCACGCGCCGAAATTGGGTTTTTTAGACTCAGTAGGGTCTGAAACGTAAAGATCTGAAGAAAACCCACTTTTTTTTTTTGGGCCGATTACTATACTTTCCTTCCCTTCGGGTAGCGGAAAGTAATAAAAATTGGGCTCAATGAAAAGTTAGTATAAATCCACCGGTAATGAAACAATGGTGAGGATGAACAGTGAGAGTGCTGTACGAGTATGAGTTGAGAAGAAACGGGTTGAGTACGGAACGAGAACGTCTGTGCACGAAATGAAACTGGAATGAGCATTTCGGGGCCAAAAAAATCAGGACTGCGGGAGTAGTGGATGTTTTTCGAATAAAAGTTGAAAGAAGATGGTTCTCTCAAAATAGAAGGGAGTGAGCCGAAACCTTGAGAACGAATACTTGACATTACCGAGTTGTAGCCCTGTAACTTGATGGCCCTAGAACTTGATGCTGCAGAGCTGTTTAGCCAGTTAGATCGAGGGCTAAGGAAATCGGAAGGTCGAGTTAGCATGTTAGTAACCACCAAAGCTCCAAGGTCCACGAGGACCTTCACAAAAGATCCGACTGGCGATGCTCGAAGACACAGAGATCTCTCCTAAAGAACGGGCATTAACTAATCCGAGTCAACATTTTTAGCGTATTAGTTCGCCACTCGCACTTCTAACTCCAGCAAGTAGTTATTCAGCTTAAAAGCGCGTCTCATCAAACCATCCTCGTCATATGAAGCAACAAAGATTGCATAAAAACACGTATTCCACCTTCATACCATTTGAATAACATAATAAGCCACCATAGTGACCGGAAAATAGCTCAAATAATTTCGAATAGTGATATCAGGAACTTGCAATGACTACACTGTATAAAACAAGTGTAGTGCACGATTTTGAAAGACCGAAGGTAACGACACCAGACGTTTGGTGTTCCTGTGTTAAGAGTTTTAGCGGAAATTCTCCGTTTCAATTTTCCTTGCAACCTTAGGGACATTATAAAAGGCACCACGAAGGTACTTACAGTCGATTTTTTGAGGCTTACGATGAAGAGGCGTAGTGTATTCATTGGTATATTGCTCCAATCTCGGAGACTTAGACGTTCGATCCCCGTCTGGCAGCTGTTCGTAGAAGCTCGACAGAATCTGCGCTGATGAGACAGCCCCGTAAGTCCTCTGTGTTTGCAATTGATATTCAGTCAGGATACGGAAGAAAACTGAGGCAGTGTACCAACTGCTTCCTTGTCGAAAGGCTAGCTTAGAAGCAAATCTAACCCAGGAGTATCTTACACACGTGGACTTAAAAAGACATGGGATGGCACATATTCGAGGACCTTATTTGTCGGTGTTCATTATTTCGATGAACTCCGTATAACTGTTATTTTTCTATGCCACAATCAAGCTACTTCTAGACCTATTGTCGGGCATCATGAGCGATTCACATTGAAGTTAACGAAGGAGTGCTACACTCGAGTCGTGAGGGTTCTACCATCGCCTTTTCTCAAATTCTGAAGACATTATTCAGCAGACAACCATATATCTCAAAACGTTTCAGTTAGCTCTATTCTATATAACAGTAGTCTGGCGTAGAATTATCAATTCATACCTAATCTCCTGCGAGAACTGAGCGGCTCACCCCGTGCACTACCCTAGGTCCAAAGGAGTTCTGTCGCATTCTGAGGAAAATTGTAGAAGTCGTGCGTCGGTTCCGTCACTGGCCACTAAAACCTAGAGCTGCTTCTGCTGCTGCGTTACGTCCGCCTTAGATATTTTCGAAATAATCGAGTGGTAGGGAATCACTTGCAGTTTAGTAGGTGAATTGAACGGGGTTCTACTTCTCTCGCGCGTTCAGACGATTCAACTTTTCTCGTACTGTGAACGGGAAAATCGATTTGAGCACAAAGTGCCAATCAGTGCTACGTATTTATTGCCAATTACCAACTGCGAACTGTGAGCGAATTGAAATGCCCTTCTCAGTTCTCTTGTAGCACTCAAGCGATAACTCTGTCGTCCTCGGAGGAAGGGGAAAAAAGTAAGTCCTCGTTAAACTGTTCAATAAAAGCCTCCGTTCTGTAGCGCTCATTTCCACGCCCGACGATTCCATGGTAATATCTCTTCTGTCCTCTCGAGCAAGTCTATTGTGCCGGATACCTCAATCATTTGTCTCATCCTTTTAATGCTCCTAACTTAATTCTCTTAGTTCCAGCGCGAATTCTTTCTTCACTCTCAAGCAGATACAAGTTTACTTTTATCTTGAACTCTTGCTACATTTAGCTAATGAGTTTGTATTCTTCATTCACGATACTCCACCGCAGCTTTTCATCAATGCTGAACTGATTAGCAAATGAAGAATATCCTTGTAATAGGTGCTCACGAAATTCGATAACTTTGAATAATGTTATTGATATTTTGGTAAGTTTTTGGAGTAGTCTATTGTGGCTCAGCTGGTTACACGGAAAGGGGGAAGAATGTAGGAAGCTGAGGGTTGTTGCGTTTTTGACAAATCTGCAAGTGGCGACTTTCCCTCTTGGGGTTATGACCTGAGGAGTTTGTATTTGTGGCTTGTCAATGATGGACACGCAAATATTATAAGAGATCCTCTTCCTTATTTCTCTTCGCACTGTCTTCAAGAAGTTGTGATTGGGGATGCCCCTAATCACTCAGGGAAAGTGAAAGCAAGAATTGCCGGTTAGTAGGCTGACTTTTTTCTTCAACTTACTTTTGGTCTCATCATTGGGTTGCGGTCCCATGCGTTCTCTTTGATCGTGTTCACGTCCTACAACCCTATCCATTTCAGGCTGTTTGCGAGCCAATCCACATCTAGACAGCTCTTCTGAAGTATAGTACTGCTGGCTTCGGGCCTTCAAAGGTTGTCTGGTTCGCTCGGGAAACGCGACATATAAAGGTATATCCACAGCGTATGTGGTTCATACCTTCCGTATGGGCTTTATTCACTACGAACCAGTGCGTCCACACTTTGGCCTTGAAAGTTGTTCGTTGTTAGTTTTTTGTCCCATGGCTCACGTTGCCTAACGTTCAGTACACACCTAGGAGGCACGACCATGTGCAACACGACGCAAGCAATGATCGCTTATTGAAACTATTGTTTATCAATTAAGTTGATAACGCACGAATGCAAGGCCCGCAAGAAAATAAGGCGAAATTCTCTGACATCAGTAACGAGTGCTTAGTCTTCATCTATGTTACAAGTTATAAGATAAAATGCTACTAACATTTGCCCGTATTCCGTTGTGAGAAGTAATTCACAGTTCCAAAGTAACATATGAAATATAAACTTTTTCTATCAACCACACAATTCAATAGCTATACGAACATATTATTAGTCGCAAAACAACTGGGATCAAAGGCGAAATGGAAATACACGAGAAAACACCGCTGGGGAAAATACGGGTAAAAGGGTTTACCGGAGTCCATTAATGCGTTTCTGCATAAATAGATAGAGGTATTGAACTAGAACTTTGAGGGAAAACTAAATCTAAGCAAACAACTTCGGGAGAAGATATTTGTAAATTTGAGAGCAGAGAAGAGCAGAGCTGAGATCAGCAACGCTGCGAAAACAATGAGGAAAGAACTAACAAGCGGTTGTCTAGAAAACTGTTGAAAGAGGAAGGGATTTTATATCAGCGAAATCTCGTTCTCACGCGAGGGAGCAGAAACTATTACGCGTTGCTGAGATGTAAGCAGTGGAAATGGATTAAGTTCTGCGTCTGGGTTAAGCTTGGGAAATCCACATGCGGCCGATATGAAAACTCAGGAGTTGTGAGATAGTAGGCCAAGGTAGGCATTGTTAGGTTGATGAACACAAAGAATTAAGAACGAGAGGAAATATAATTTCCCGGAGCGGTACGTGTAGATCCAAGAAAATAGTACGTGTTAGAACATAGAGGTATGCAAGTGAAAACTAATGCAGTATGTAGATTCAACAAACGCTGTTTATAAATTAAACGGAAAATACGCTGGCTGATTACATAAGCAAGAGATTCTTTTGGGAGCTATGAGCAACTGGAGGAGTGTGAGTCCACGGGACATTTTCGGGTTTTTTACTTTCCTTGGCTCTACGAAGTAGTAAGGAAAGTTATGTAATAGGCTGAAATTTTTTTTTTGAGTTCTCTTCAGATCTTTACGTTTCAGACCCCCCTGAGTCCGAAAAACACTATTTGGGAAAATGGTCTGTGTGTGTGTGTGTCTGTGAACGATTTTTAGAAAAAACCACCGTACCAAATCAGCTCAAACTTGATATCTCGCCCCCAGGTTACCATGGAACGCCAAAATGAGGGTATGAACAAAATCCACCGAAATTTAACTATAGTTATCATAGTGATCAAAACACCGAATATTTTTTTTCTCAAAAACGGCTTCAACGATTTTGATCACATTTTTTATATAGATAGCTCTCAATAAGTCAATGATACTATAAAATTCTCATTCCTGGAAAAATGACGAGAGCAGCACAATAAATTATCAAAATTTTCGACGAAAAGCGTTTTTGCCGCGGTTTTTCCTTATAAACTCCGCTGGAATTTTTGTAGAATGTTAAAAAAAATTGGTGTTGTAATTGAATTCAATACCTATAGGGCGAGTGTTTAAAAACGCTAATGAGATACATGGGTGTTACTCCAGAAATTCCTGAACTTCAACTAGTGCCGTTTCGCTTACTACCAGTTCTAAAAGTGTTTACTCAATAACTATGCAAAAGTAATTACTATCCTTCTTCAAAACAATCGTGTTCCCAGCCTCATTAATCCTCAGTGCAACAATTGCTCAGTAATGGTTCTGGAATGAGTACGAGCATCACATTAAAATCTGGAACTGTAAGCGCTACCGCTTCCTGCTGCCGTAAAGCGTTATTTGACCAAGTTCAAATTAAATGAGTGATAAATGAATTGATTAAATAGAATTAGCCATGTACAAAGTGAATTTGTAGAGCTAAGGAAAGTTGTGTGTTGCAACGCACCAGATATTTTTGCCTAAATACTTGATGGAATTAAAATTAAAATTAAATGCAATTTTGCCTCATTGAAGAGTGAAATTATTCCACGACGTAGTGACCAGGTTCTCTACAAATAAGTACATTCTATACAATTACCAAAATGAACTCCGCATCTCAGCTCCAAATGGTAGCTCAAAGATAATAGTAGGACGTTGTTTGTCTTGGGTGAAAGAAACGTTCGGATTTCATTGAAAGAAAATTTGCAACTTTTCAGTTTCTGGATAGCTGAACTGGTCCAAGGGGCATCAATGGGTGAGAAGTGAGATATGTGAAGGATGGTTCACAGAAAACATCACTGAACGGTTGGAAAAACTAATATTCGGGAAGCACATAGTCAGCTTATTAAATGCTGATCCTCATCTTCGACCAGGTTTTCAGTATTGGAAGAGAGAAGTTGGTTGATGTGGTTGGTTCGTGTGACTTTATGTCGAACGACTTGAGTAAAACCCAGCGGTCAGAGCAGCTCAACCTTGGGAACTCCGTTCACTTGGGCTCAAGCTGAGAGCTGAGCTAAGCTCTCGCTTCAATACCATTCCTAGAGAAACCTTAGCATTGGGGTATTTTTACTCATTACCTATACTTCTTGCTATCGTTTCGATAACTTCTTGAACTCTCGAATCTAGCCATAAACGACAAGTGTTTCTTTCTGTACTTTCGAATTTTAAACTCAATTCAACCGAGCTCACTCGACAATTCTTGAACGATTTCGGAGATACTGTCAGTTTCACGTTCTAGTACGTCCCACAGGATTTTTAAATGTCGTGAAGATGGCCACGAATGAACATATTGATGGCTAGTTACGTTGGTTCAAAGTATTTGTTATCCAATATCCAAGAAGTGATATAAATATGCACAGAAATAATACTCACGATAATTTTTCTTGAAAGCAGCGATATTGCTGAGAGTGAAAGAGCAACGATGTAAGTTATTATTTCGCTGCCAGGTGTACTGTAACCGTTGCACACTGAATGGCTTCTGTCGAACTGGTTTCAGTCATTACGCATTGCATTTGCGTCCTCCAACTCGAGGAACACACAATCACGCAGAGTAAACGTTCGTGTGCGGGAAGCATCTGTCGCACCTGGCATTTACCGAAATATAACCGAAGAAGTGAAATAATCCGTTATTTATGCGATGGGGTTGATTTCTTCCGCTCCTTTTGCATTCGAACGTAGTTTTGATTACATTTTTCTTGCCTATTTTTGGAGCTAAGTCATACAAATCGACCAAAACAACATTGCTCTGTGCAGGGAAGAAGAGAGCGTTCACAGTTATTTTAAAGTGGGTTTTATCAAAAGTGGAAACATGTAAGAAATGAGTATCGTATGGTTAAGGCAGGAGCGAAGCGCTCGCGCTCGTTAAATATAACCGCGCCCTTGAATACGTAAGAGGCTGAGAGGATATGACTGCCAGTTAGCACCTTCTGGTATTTTATGGTAATACAATGTGATGTTTTGCATAAAAAACTGGTGATTAAGGGTGGAGTAAGTCACATCACTTTCAGGGCGACGTTATCTTGTAATCGAATTGTATCCAATATACTAGTAGCGGTCTCAAACCTGCTCTTCCGAGCTATTGCGCTGTACGTACCTGTATTACGTCTTCAAGTTAAGCAGTTGCTTGAGGAGTCAAAGTACTCTTAAATAAAATGTTTTTACAACATAATAGAGATGTAGGAACATGTAGGAGGCATGAGCTCCAGTGAGTAGTTAAAGTGTAGAGAAGAATGATGAGAATGAAGAAGTTGTACGCTATGAGGATAGCTCAGAGAGTTCAGTGTACACCGTAAAACACACCTATATACATTCAAACAAACAAAGCGGAATTTTGGGTTTATACTTTCCTTTTGGCTCCAGACTCGTCAAATTATCAGTTGATACCAACTCATAATCTACAGAATAAATACCCTCATCGTTTCTGAACATTTTCCCCCTTACGATAAACCTAAGAACCGTTACCGTGACAATTTACTCGCTCTTTAGTTGTGAGTGAGCAGATAAGGCGGATTGAATCGTAGAAACCGTTCATTATTATCATCAAGTTGTCATGATGATGACCAAAAAAGTAACAAGGACTTATAAACAGGAAATATGTAACAAACGGGGAACAAATATTTGGGAACTCCGGGAAAAGATTGATACTGATATCGCCAACGGTACGTGTGTCGATGGTCTTATCTTGGTTTGTTAAATTACGTACTGAATTACATTATTATTGAAAGGTAATGGGCAGTGCGCGCGTATAAGAGCCAGAATGCAAGGGAACAAGCGATTTGGGAAAGCCTCGAAGAATATTTTCGTACGCCGTAAGGCGGCTAAAAATAAAAGGATTTTATAGCGTAGCTTTTACGTGTATGCAGTGATGAAAACAAAGGGAAGACTGAAGACAAAAAACAAACACGAATAAAAAGCATTTGCACGGTTTAATCACGTGCTTTTGAAATGTGTAGGCAGGTAAATGTGACATCGTTAATGATTATACGAGGAAATGAACGTTTCTTGCTCCTTGGGGCGTTTTCAGAGAGCTGTTTGAAATTTCGAATAATTGCCTTTTGTATTTACGTCCATCGTTGCTTGGAATCCTGTCACACTTCTTGCCTCAAAATACGGTACGGCCGAAATTAAAAGGTTTTTCGCAGTTCTTCAAGATCTCGGAATTAATGAGGGGGTTAATTGAGAAAAGTTACAGAAAGTTTTAAAGGGAACGAAGAAAAGAATGGGGAAGAGCCAAAATTTGCTTTGTGTAAAAATATAATACGCCTGAAAGCACTAAACTTATCACGTAAGAGTTTCACTCCGTTGTCTCGGACACCCAAAGATAATTCGGTATTAATGTAGAGCAAATACAGTAAACGAGGTGCTGTTGATGTGCATTATTTTTATTTCATTATTATGCAATTTTGATTTAGGATAACGCGTACGATTATTATTTTCATGTTTATATAAATTCTTTATTATCATCATCATCATCATCGGCTCTACAGTCCTTGTTTATTCTTTATTAGATTTGTAGTAATTGTTTTTACATACATAGATATAACGCCTTCAATTAAATTTTGTTAGAAATGTGCGAAAAAATTATTAAAATTCAATTATACGATAGTTAGGTTATATGAAATAGAGCAAAACAAGCACGTGCTAATGCAAACCCAACGTACCAACAAATTAACTGAACGAAAATTAAATATTGCCAATATGGAATGGTTGGGGAGGGGGTTTGAAGGATGTAGCAAAGAATGTTACTTATGTCAAAAACCCACGAAATCTTCACTCATGAATTTCTCTTGTGGTAAATGTTAGACCTTGAAAAAATTTCCCTGTTACCTGTTGAAAAGTCTAACCTTCGTATCCAGTGCTTAGTAGTTAAACGTGTGAACGAGATGCAATCCATTAGCGATGTCAATAAAGAACTGGATACGCTGAAGGAGGAAATGATGTTGAGATGAAAGTGGAAAGAAAAAAGAAGAAGCGTGTAGAGAGTAGGTTACTGCCGAGAGAGCACTGACCCAAGTTGAGTGCAAAAGCTGTTAATTTCCTCTTCGATCGTGTTTAACTATCACTTGTTGAGAGTTGAACACATTGACACTCTCCTTACGTCGTTTTATCAATTTTATCGTTTTTGAGTTTGTTTCTCATCTCAAACTTCCTGAAAAACCCTGCAAATTATTACACAACGGTTTATTATTCGGATAATCAGCTTGACCTAGCATTAATGCTCCGAGACCCATTCCGTTCGATTCAGCTTCGAAAAATATCAAAATGAAACCCAAAAAAAGGTCGAAAAGAACTGAATGGTAATATTAAAATAAACAAAAAAAAAACACGAAAGTATCAAGAAAAAACTGAATTTTAATATGAAAACATACACGCTAAATACTAATATCAAAATGTAACCAAAAATCTATGAAAAAACCAAAGTGAGAATGAAACGAAAGAATCTAAAAAAATTGAATCGTATTAAAACCAAAAAAATGAAACGAACGAACTATTAAATAAATAAACCAAAAATAAGGGAATAATGAAAAGTTCAATCGAAGATAACAGATATTTTGCTAACGGCAATAGTTGAGACAGCGCGAAGAGGTGAAGACAAGAACAAGGCAATCAGACGATAAAGAGACAAATCATAGTGCCAAAGGTTATATACAAAACACGAGCGCTTCCTAGAGGAAGCAAAAAAAACAAAAACAAAAACCGGCGCCCGCCGTAAACGTCTGATGATTTTGCCCCATCGGGTAGGGGAAATTGGGCGAACCCGTTGCGAGTCGAGTCAAAAGGGGTGGTGAGCGGGGGCGGCGTTGCCATTCCAGCAGGCGAGCGGTTTCGTTGAGATGGGCGGGAGGGAGGGAGTACTAACGACGAAACGTTGACTTCCACTGTAGTTCCCACGTTGTACTGCGTTTCGTTAATTTTTTTAACCTTTTTTTGCCTATAACAATCATGGGCTTCGTCCGATCGGATTGCCGAGATGGCGGGCACAACTAGAAACCAAATTGGATTTTTGTGCGAAAGAACGAATTTTTTGGACCACGTTAAAGGCACAAAACGGCCCAGACGGCGGACGGCAGACGGCGGACAGCAGATGGCGGACGGCAGACGGCAGACGGCGGACGGCAGACGGCGGACGGACATTGCAAATTTGGAATCTCCATGTCTTGAAACGTAAAGTATCAAATTTTGATGGGTGGGTTGTAAAAAATTTTTCGTGACCGAAAACATAGGATTATTATTCAGAATGAATAATAAACCAAAAGCGCTGCCCTGTTACACATATTGACTGCACATTGTATCCAGTCCTCGGCAAAGTAACGCCCCGTATCCCATATTGAAGGTTTGCCTCACTGCGAGCAATTAGTAAGGCTAAATGGGGAGTGTGTCATCGTGACACTATTCTCACGCAGACGGCCATCTATCCAGGCGTGATTGGCAAGATCATGGTCAATCAAAAGAGAGTATTGGCCCAATCCCACAGAGCTGGGCTTCTGTGAATCACCTGGGCCTATAAGACTGTTTCGAGAAAAGTACTCGAGGTGATCACTGGCCCTGTTACCTGTTGACTAGGCCGTTAAGTGCACAGTTGACAAGTGGAAAGTGAAACAGGAGCTTCCCTCGCTCTGGGCTGAATTCTGTGGGGATCTCTCCACTGAGCGAAAACTGCCGCCATCGATGAATGGGCATTGGACAAATGGTGAACGAGATGGGAATCCTCAACAAAGGGACATGACACGTATGAGTTTTTCCCCGACATCCGTGAACATCTTGGGAGAAATTGGGTTGAGCCAGACCAATGGAGGAGCCTAGTCATTTCCTCTCAAAAGTGCTCCATCCTGCACGTCTTGCATCCCCAGTCCGGGAGAAACAAGATACCACGTGCTGCTCCTCTGTAGTTCCTACAACGTACGGTGGTTGGAAGAGCAGACAAACCTACCAGCGTTGACTGCTACAAAGCAAGTCTGTAGCTCAGTTTGCGAAAAATGTCATGGCATATAAATGAGATCACGGTTGATACGTTCCTTTGAAACTTGCCACCCAAGTATATACAGTTACATCAGGTGGAAATCCAGCTAAGACCTCCTCCCAAATGGTACGGAATTCCATATAGGGGTCATACCTCCGTGCAGTGACGCACCGGCAACAGCTCTACACTAGGAGACAATGGCATGATAGCTAAACCATTACCTTCATTACAATCGACTGATATAGCACTCTTCAAGGGTTAAGAAACCATTTTATTTGACATTCACCAGGTCATTTGGTAGGGAAACTGACTGCTCATTGGATCCTACTCGTGGCAGAGTGCTGCGCTGAACCACTCATTGACTGCGGGCTGGCCCTGGCAGCACTAGGGAGGCAATATTTTGCCACCATTCTATGAACAAGAAAATTGACGTTCGAGCCGTATATTTCCGCTCAGATCAGTCTAAGTTTGTTCAATTTACTCTCGGAATAATCTAGTGAAGTATGATGAGTGAAGACCATTAATCGAAAGGTCCTCATCAAGTCTGAATACTGCTTCAACATCACACCAATCAACATCCATCAAGCTATGTTGCCTACTCTGTCCACACGAGGAGAATCTAGGGACATTTGAATTCGTGCATTGAGAAAATCAAATAGAACTAGTGTAGGTAGAGCGTTTGGACAGACCTTAATGTCGTAGCAATTTTTACAGAAATGCATTTCCGCTTCTTATGCGAATGGTACAGCATAAAACCGGAGATCTCTACGAAATGAGACAATGGCCGGAATACACACACACACACAAGTTCCGAGAAACGTTGTCGTGGCTTCTTTAATGGGTGAGAAAAACAACTATAAAATCCGTTCATATACAGTTTTTTCTTACATTATATACTGTTTTGTTCACAATGAAATGAAATTTGGCAGTTTTATTGCATTAACGCCGTGCATGCTATCGTTTATAGGTATTTTTTATATCAGGCTGAATGATACGAGTCTCACAGGTGAAGGACTGTATATAGGACGAAAACGGTGAAATCACAGTAAGTATAGTGATCCAAAGTCAAAATTGAAAAAAAACTCGCAGGACAGAGAACGTTATCATTTATTTTCTGACTGCTCTCTTTCCCATGCTTCCTCTCGTCTCACTCCAACAATTCGTCATTCGACTCGTCACGTCTTACTGGCGCCTAGAATATGTATATTTTCTGTCGTAGTCAGATTTAGTATGGTTTGCCGGTATTTTTCGATGCTGAATCGAATGGGTTCGGCATCGGAGGTATGTGACCAAGTTGAGCTGTGCCAGAGAATAGTAAACCGTTGTGTAACTTGCAGCGTGTTTCGATCTTCAGATTCGAACTCAGCACACCAGAAAACATCTTACTGAGGAGTGATTTATTTTTTTGCAGCGGTTTGTGCGGTCGTTATCCAGTTGACAAAACGAATGTTTACTCTCTGTAGTCATTATGATTCTAGCACACGAATACTCTTATGGGGTTTGGCAGAATGGAATTCGTTGGTTACCAACTAACAAGTAACGGACGTCCATTGATGCCGATACGCCCTTCCCTGTCGCTCAATCTTCATTACAACCCCTGCCAAGAATTTACTTGCGTGTCACGTGATACTCTCTTCTTTTCCCGTGGTTATTCCAACGAGCTCCCGTTTCAATAATCACCATTCCCCCGGAATACACTTGGGGAATTGATATTAATATTCATCTATCTCGAACCGAAAATGTACGCGAACTTTATTTCCAATCGAACCTATTCCCGTCAACAAAGCGACGTAACGGGCCGCTGAAACGAGCCGGAGCATTCTATTTTTGCACTGATCCCTTGCGTTCAACCAATACCACCCTTCTTTTACCTTTATAGTTCCGATCTTTACTTTGATAAAATTCCCTTTGCGAGAACGATTGACCCGGATTTTTTCGGAATTAACCGCGCCAAAGGCGTTGATCGTAACCAGCTTACAGAGTTAATCCCTCTCATAGGCTGCTCTCTTAGCTGCTTGGAATTCCCCATTTATCCTGGTTTAACCTGAGCCCCTCCCTGTGATCAGCAGGGAGAGTCATGAAAATAAATTTCCCGTTGAAGTTGGTGTTTAAATGTTTTTCTAATCGACTTTGTTATCCCGAATCGACTAATTTGTGGTTCACTGCTTGATACGGGCTTGTACACTTACCCTTACTTGGTCGTCAGATGGTACATGTCTCAGTCAGAGAACGAAAGGGGAAAGGTGCCCACAGGGCTTGGTCCTTTGACCAGCTATTTGGAACGCCTTTGAAGGACTTCTCAAGAACCTCGTGGAGACTGACTGCGAACCATACGCCTATGTTAACGACCTAACTGTGCAGGTCAGTGCACATCAGGTCCTCTGAATCGAGGAAAAAAACCCATGAAGCGCTCCGAATCGCCTCCAAGTGTGCGAGCACCATTACACCCTGCTACTGAAAAAAGGGAGCAGAAGAAAAAATCCCAGCTCATTTTCAGGAAGGGGAAATTCTCATCAATACGTTTTGGCACTAACAGGCTCCTTCTTTAAAAGCAAGTCAAGTATTTATGCGTCAATATAGGTGAGATGTAGCGTTTTAGCCAATAAAAATGGTGTATGTTACCGTGGCACAATCCTAATGTACAAAGTCATGCACTTAGGGGTGATTGGCTACTGTCTAAATGTTTGGGGTAGTAAAATCACAGCCAATCACTATTAAGTACCGGCCCTTTACCAGAGAGCCGCGCTCCTGATGATCACCGAGGTTTACAAGACAGCATCCACTGCAGCACGTCAAGTGAGCAATATCCAAGTACACATTAACTTAGCCATTGATGCACGGTGAATAAGTAAAGACTAAAAAGCGAGCTTTCCTCACTATGGCCTGAACTCACCATATACTTGTGCACTGAGGTTCAAAACTGATAAAATTGGGATTACAAATGAACAAAATAACCAAACATATTCAGATAGCAGAGCGGACCCTACCAACTTTTCCACCGTCTCGACCGCCTATGTGACTCCCCTTAATACCGGCACTTTCCGCAAGTTCAGTTACTGTGTAGCGAGTGAGGGATCGTAGAATAAGGTCACGACGGGCAAGAAACGGTAAAGCACAAGTAAAATATCTGGTGCGTAGCAACACACAACTTTCCGCCACCCGTTTAGGTTCGAACACCACCTACATAGGCGGGCGCTATATCTTCGTTCAACGCATTTTCACAGGAACATTTATGGAGAACAAAATGTAGGGACTAGTTAGCTGAGAGTACTCCGAAAGTTTGATCGAAATCGTTAGAGCCGTTTTTGAGAAAATTGGAATACCGATAAATTAATATTCGACAAATCTCCTTTTCTGAGTTAACTTGGCTTATATCTCTGTTCAACATATATATACAGAAATAATTATAGAGAACGAAATGTTGGTATGGGTGACTAGAAGATACTTCATTAGGATATATCACATCTGGTGAAAAAAGTTACCCTGGAATTTACGGAAATGTTAGAAAAAACGTTATTTTTTACACATTTTGATTTTTATCTCTGTTCAATGGACCGTCACAGGAACATTTATTCAGAACAATATGTAGGTATTAACTATTCGAAAATATCCTGAGAGTTTGATGATAATCGTTGAAGTCGTTTTGCCAAAAAGCGTAAAAAACCTATTTTTGCTTCATGGGTCCATATCTCCGTTCACCGTATTTTCATGGAGATATGTATGGAGAAGACAAGTTAGGTATTGATAAGGAAAAGATAATTTGAAAGTTTAATCAAAATCGTTAGAGCCGTTTTCGAGAAAATTGCGAAAAACCCTAGTTTTTGGTACATTTTCGTCCCCCCCCCCTTCCCATCGGCCGAAATCGTCCATAACCTTATTTTGGTGTCTACAAAAAATAACGAACAAAACAAAAGAACCAGCTCAATCGGATCAGCCGTTCTCCCGCAAATCGAACTACAGACACACACACATACACACACACACACACACACACACACATACACACACACATACACACGGACCACGCGACGAAATTAGGTTTTTTAGACTCAGTAGGGTCTGAAACGTAAAGATCTGAAGAAAACTCAAATTTTTTTTTTGGGCCGATTACTATACTTTCCTTCCCTTCGGGTAGCGGAAAGTAAAAACTGCAATCAAGTAAATGCCGACGAGACTCAACAAAGTAAGGCAGTCACAACGAAGAAAATGATGACTTTCATATACAGGCGGAATCGACACGACTATACTATTTTGAATCGCATGTTATCTCGTTCTGGACACGTATTCTTCAACACTTCACAGGTTGAAAAGTGAACGAGGAATAATATTTCGATTTTGTCTCTCATCTGCTAACGAACATTATACCCCACTACCTGAACTGACTTCCCAGTTCACAATTCGGAATGGAAATCAAAGATTATTGTGTGGCAGGACACGTGAGTAGGGGCATCCACCAATCTTCCAAATATTATTCGTCATCATGTCAATAGTTCACATTTAGATGTTCAGGCACAGCAATGAACGTTGTCTAGCTCTTCGGTGAGTAGTGGAGCCCGCTTTTGGCCTTTTTTTTTTCTATCTTCTCAAGCCCTAATTGGAAGCTAATCAATCGTTGGGATTTATTTAACTTTCTAAGTGCCCAATTGAGGTTGAAAGCTTGTACTACGAAACATTTTACACCCCAACCTCTCAGAGTCGACCCCCTCGAACTGCTGTCTCGTTAAATGCTCTTTACACCAGACGGAAATAAAGGGGCTGTTCATGGGCACACCCTGCGTTTAGAAGCCATGGGGTTCTTAGACCGACCACTGGGGTGATTGGGCGATTGGGCGAATTACAGCGCATTCACCATTTAATGGACGAAAGCAATCGAGGTACTGAAGAAAGAAAATGCGAGGGGGAAGAAAAGGAACTTCTAAGCTCAAGCCAAAGAGTGGAACATTAGAAAATGGGCAATCCCATCGCCCTGCTGAGGTGCGGTCACTAGAAAAAATAAAATAGCGGTTGAGTTTTCTCTCACTTTTTCCGAGTCTGCGAGACGCGTTCGTTCATCACGCTCTTTTGCATTTTCTACAATTTCGTTTGAAAACTACATCTCTCATCAAAATATGCGAAATGAAACCGTTTAATCACATTACCCTCCTAGCAAGTTTCTCCCGCACTAGAATTCATTTCTCACTTCCATAAATAAAGCGGGAGAGCTTTTCGGCGAGAGAACGAAAGAAATGCTGGTAAATGATGATCTCGTTAAATGACAGCGTGCAGGTAGGGTGTTTCTGAAATAACGTATCAAACCAGTTTAAAATACAATAACCGTGGTCTTGTGTTCCACAAACGCGACCGGAAGGTGTGACTTGAACTTGACATAACGTAATAACTGATCCACGTGCATGACCATTCGGCGTCCTCCCGGCAGGGTCATATTTGTTTGCAACCTATCTTGGGCCCACAGGCACCACCTTGAAAAGCACGTCAAGTATTTAAGAGTGAATGTAGGTGAGAGGTGGGGCTTCAACCAACACCTCCAAGGTTTGCTTCACTACGTGCAATTTTACTAAGGCCACTTGGAGTGTGTGTGTTACTATGACAATATTGGCTACTGCCCCATGGTCTGGAGTAGCAAACTAACAGTCAATTAAAAGAGAGTATTGGGACAATCCCAAAGAGCTGCGCTCCTGTGGCTCCTATAAGACTGTTTCGACAGAAGCACTTCAGGTGATCATCGGCAAGTTACCGTTTGACTTGGCTGTTGAGTGCATATTTGAGAAGTGGAGAGTGAAGCTCCCGTTTCCCTCGCTTTGGGCTGAACTCCGTGTGGCTCTCACGACAGAACGAAAACTTGCAGCCATCGATAAATAACAGATAATTGGCAAGCGAGATGAGAATCCTCGTCAATGATTTCTTCCCCAACATCCGTGAACATCTTTTAAAAAATGGGTAGAGCCAGACCACTGGAAGAGTCAGTTCCTCACGGGACATGGCGAGTTCATTTCTCGCAAAGACTCTCCATCATTCATGCCTTGCACCTCCAGTGCGGAGGAAACAAGAAACCACGTGCTGTTCCACGGTAGTTTCTACAACAGTGAGCGAAGGTTGTTGGGGGGTTGTTAGCAGCATTGACCGCTACAAAACAAGCCTATAACCATTTTGCAAAGCTCGCGAAGAAGGTGATGGCTAAGGAACATGGTCACAGTTGATCTGTCTTTTTGAAACTTGCCACCCGGTGGGAAACCAGATCAAAAACTCCTCCCTGATGGTACGAGATTTCTCAGGGGGTCACCTCCGCGCAGTCACACACGGCCAACAGCTCTCTACCGGGAGACTGGCTAACGACCCAATACCTACCATATCTCCGCAGGTATGAGTTCGGTGGATGCTGTAGTGAGCCGGCCTCTTGCTAATTAGTGAAATCACAACTTCCATGATGAAACAGACCTTTTATATTGGTGTTATTAAGTCGTTCTGTTGTTGAGATTCAACCGCGTCGTGGGTACCAACTCATGGATTTTTCTGGGAACACTTTCTATGAATGTGGGAGGTTATTTCCGTGAGGTGCGTGCACAATTGCCGGTGTCTATTAGCTGGTTGAAGAGAATGGACACATCACACGCGATATATGCTCCGGCTACAAAAGCATAAGGTGTTGTATCTGGACACCACACGCCTCTTTGCATCTCGGAAGAAGCGCGTCTTCTCAGAAAATCCCTGCACGCTGATCCAGCAATGCTAAATGCATCATTATGTTCTACATGATGTTCCATTAGACTTGAGCTACGGGACCTGTGGCGTGTCCTAATGCCCGACCACAGTTTGGGCACTGGTGCTTGGTCATTGCCACGGAAAGGGTAACCAGTTTCTGTTCAGCATCTCATACACTAACTACGCGTCGATCTCGCTTTTAACAACGCGCGTCAATTCAACTGTTCCCGCGCATATCAGTATCATCTGTTTTGGGAACGAACAGGTAACCCAGTAAATCGTCTTCAGTACTTCCAACACTCTTGTAATTGCTTTTCTCCACATAGCCCTTGAATCTACCGTGGCACTCTAGCCCAGTGTCAGTAGTGACCGACAAATATCGAAAATCAAATTCAGTGCAACACAATGGTCTGAAAAACACGGTTTTCGCCAATTACCGTATCGTCTACAATATACGAAAACTGTTTTGAAATTATTTTTGAAAAAAAAAACGGTTTATCGTCCTTTTACGTCGCTATGTCTGTGTGTTGTCAGGAACCTTGAAAATCATGGTTGATTTGCAGAATTACGCGACGAATGGGCTTTGATTGCAATATGCGCTTCATCATGTAATGTTACAACATCATAGGTGTTTCGTACAGGTGGAACCCTAGTATTTCAAGTGTATACATGATGATTGAAGATTGGGTTGACACCCATTGAAGATACGTGGTTAGATCAGCAACTCTGTGCAGTCCTCAATAATACGTGCTTCGTTCGAATTTCTCGTGAATCGAATTCTCAACTATTACAAAGGCAGTAACGAACACCTCTCACTTTCAATTAGACTCCATCCGGAAAAGCGAATTGGTTGAGTATTCGGTGAAGTTGGAAACAGCGCATACGTAGTGATGAGACGTGTAACGTTTCGACAAATCGTCAAAACTTCTTGAGGTAGTGGACAAAAGCTTATCAAAGAGCCCACTCCTAATTTGAGAACTTGAGCAAGTAATCAAGAAAGTTGGGTTGTCCTTCGGGAAATATTAGCGACTGGCTGGTGGCATGAGGCTTACAAGAGGTCCCATTTCAACTTCTTCTCTGCCAGCAACGAGCGGTGAAGTAATATAGCTTAGCCTTGCTTTCACGTAGGTGCTCGAGGTTTTCGGAAAGATAGTTTGTCATAATTGGCAGGGCACTTCTTTCTCTACGCCGTTCTTGGTCCATTGTCACTTACTGAAAGACGTTAACGTTCCATCTGCTAAACCAACTACGCATTTAAGGAATAATCGGGTTACGTACATCATGCAGCTCATTCGTTATCAAGTTGAACACCGCTTAATTGAACGATTTGAGCCTTCTTATCGCCTACTGTTAGCGTTCGAGTGATAAAATAAATCTGATTCCAAGGTAAAAATATTACCCTTCAGAATGAAGAGGTTAGACACGCCTTCACTTCCTCATGCCCCCAGAGTTTGCTGGAATTCCAAGCAACGTAATGGTTTGGTATTACAGAGAAACCGTCGTGAATATTCTCGCTTTCCATCTTTTTAATACACTACTGATAACCATTTTGTGCCCTGAATTTTAATTAGTTTTTTTCTTTTTCTTACTGACTTTAGTAACTAAAAAGTCGGTTCATCCTCCTTCATAATATTTTCTCCCTTCCTGGCCTTCATGGTAATTAAGGCTCCCTCGCCTTTTTTCCACCTTACCAAAGCTTCAAGTATGAGTCAATATGCAACACTTGAATCAACTAAAACTTCTGTAAATCCCGTTCTTCGAGAATTCAAACGTAGATTACTCCTCCTACTTTTGTCAGCATATAGAGAAATGACCGCGCTAAGGCGGTTACCAGTAGATTCTCTGAAAATACATGTTGAAAACTCAAATCTTACGTGGTATAGTTTTGGTTGAATTTCTTTGCCCTCCTTGAACCACATCATTATGCTATTTTTCGATCAGGAAGAATAATAATCCGACGTCTACTAATTCGCAGCGTTTTTTCAGTTCTCGTCAGATCTTAACGTTTCAAGAGCTTGTGAGTTTGAAGAAAAAAAACCACTGGGAAGGTAGTCTCTGCGTTTGTTGTAAACGTAAAGGGACGCCAGACGTGTGTTGGTAAGACCCGGCAGCCCTAGCGTCGCCAATCTCCTGGTGGTGGTCGATGGTAACACTCCAGACCTGTACAGGACTTCTATTGGTGTAACTTTACGCCGGGGTCGTGGTTCCCTTCTTGCGCGGGTGGTCTTGAGGGGGGGGGGTCTTGCCAACGGGTTACAGGACCCATATCATTCGATTCAGTACCGAAAAATACTATTAAACGATACGAAACATGACCTGACTACGATGGAACCACGAAAAATGACTTGCTGGATGTCGAGTTGAACTGATGGGTAGTTGTAGTGAGACGGACAGCAAAGCGAGAAATGAGAGCAGGCTAGGGAGAATTAGGAGAAATTAGGTTTTTTAGACCTGAGGAAAACCCAATTTTTTTTTTGACACGATTACTATTCTTTCCGTTCCCTTTGGGGTAGCGGAAAGTAAAAAGGAGACCAGACCGTTAATGTATGTTCGATGATGAGTGATATCAGGGAGCGACGATTTCAGCTGTGATAGTAAATTCAGGAGTGTTCCTCTTCAGAAAACCTATAGTACGCATGGCTTGGTTTTCAAAACTCAACCGCTCGTCACACTGCATACCCAGGTCAGTCTATTCTAGGCAACTCTGTGAATGTCAAAGAGTATAATCGAATATGATTGGATAGGTAAAACCCTAACGAATCTTCAAGATGACAGTGAAGATACTCCAAAAGTACCGTGGCTTTCGTGAGGCTCTGCAACTTTCTATAGCTCTACGGAGTGGGAAGAAGAAAAAAGTGAATTTCCCTCCGACCATCACGTTCAAGTGTTACATGAGTCCGGGTCTGATCATTTTTCAGGCCGCGTGAATGGAGGAGATGCCGCTTGGTAGTGAGTGAACCTATGAAGAAAGACTCATTCTATAACTGTTCAACGGCTTCTCATTTCCCTGATTCGGTCATGGTGCAGTCATGTCATAAGAATGAGAAACTTGCACTCACGAAAGGTTAATAGGTCAAGGCTCGTTTCAGCTTATCACTAATTTGGCGAGGGTTTTACAGAGGCAGTAATGTTTCAATATAGGTTGCATCTGGAATTCTAACGTGGTAAAAGAAGTACGTCGGTTGTACGATACATAATAATTGTAGTTCCATGCAGTAAATTCTAGAGGAGCACTAAAACGATGTTCGGACACGATTCTTCGTTAACATTCTCCTCAGAAACCAGATTTCCGACTGCGAAAGGATTAGAAAATAAAGTTTGACTTCCGGCCTATCGTTCTTGTCCCACTGCCAAGTCTTGAATTCTTACAGCTAATTCTCGTTGACGATAACACAACCAGAGCAGTGCACATCCTCCTCCTCGTAAAGCGTAAAAGGCACTCAAGGCTCCGGATCGCTCGAACGGGAATGATAATAGACGAGACACCCAATGTAAAGAGAGCCAATAAATTTGTAGCTACCCGTCGAGTTCTCGGAGTTGGTAGCCATCGATTTTTAACAACATGAGTGGCCGAAGGAAGAATTGGATGATTCCTTCCTCTGGGAGAAAGAAAACGAACATCGTGTATCCGTTGATGTTGAAATCGGGTCGGAAATAAATATCTGAGGTCGAAATAGAGATTAACGACAACTTCGTAGTGAACTGGCCAAACAACGTTCACCCAGTTTGCGGAGCGGTCGGTGTGACGAACTTTGCGGTACATTTCCTGAAAAATGTTTATTTGCCCCTCTTCTGGTGCGATTTCTACAGAGTGGAAGACTTCTTCCGTGACACCCGTTCCAAAGGAGGGTGATAATTCGAGAGTCTACGAGTATCGGCCGGTCTCCTCCTAGTCCACTATCTCCTAAATTCTAGGGAAGCTCATCATGTCAAGGATAATGCGATTGGTCGGTATCATGTGCCCAACACCAACATGACTCTCCAGCCATTCGTTCTCGAAGCATTCGAATCCGATGAGCAGGGGAGGTGTGAGTATACAGATCTTTCAAAACGCTTCGACAGAGGCCCCCACAGTCTCCTCATCAGAAAACTGAAGTCCTTTGGCTTTACTGGCACCCTGCTCAAATAATTCCACATGGTTAGAATCAAGCCGGTTTTTTCGACTCCATTTCCGAATTTATGGTCGAATCGGACATATGGTCTTCCTGATTTTTGTCTCGAGAATTGGTTCGGGTGATGTTAAATCGTTGCTTTTCGTCGACGACTTGAAAACGTTTAGTATCGTTCGTTCTAGTTGTGATTCTCAAATGTTGCAGGGTGCACTCGACTCATTGTTTAGCTGGTGTGAGGCTAATGATTTGAAGCTACTCCTGGGTAAACGTGTGTGTTGGAAATGTGCGTGAATTTCCTCTCCACAACACACAGCTCTTCCCAAACGCTCACTCGTCTCTCAGTTCTCGCGATAGACACTCATCTATCAGCTCTCGTGCTACTCACAACTTAACTCACTCTCTCTCTCCACTTTAGTTCCCCACCCAACTAGTTCACGTATTCAGAGACCCCTTGTTGGCGTTTAAATACTCACACTCAACGTGACATTGCGATTCTGTCAAGTAATACAGTTCTCACTCACGCACACCACATTCATTAATTTCTCAATTCAAATTCCCCCTTCTCTAGGTCAACGTCTTTGCATATTTGCCCTCACTCTTGGAATGGTCGTGTAATCACGAAGGTGTATCCTTTCAAGGATCTCAGGGTCATATTCGACTCCCGTTTGGCGTTCTACTATCTCATTGACAAGATCCGTTCGTGAGATATGAATAGTATGGGCTTCTCGAGGCGGCGTACGACTGATATTACCGTCATTGTTTCTTTGGTCGTTATTTGCAATGCTCTAGTAAGCCTCTATTCCATTACTTGGTCGCCATTCTGAAATTTGCCCGTGTTCAGACATATGGGCTGTAAAATTGCCCAATGGCGATTGCTTTTGCCTCGTTAAACGTACATATAAGACATTAAAAATGTTTTCTTACTCTTACGCTCTTGTTCTCGTTTTTTGGCGCAAGTTTCGTTTCAACCTACTAACCACCCTTCGTGACTGGAATTGTGGAAAGTAAAAACGAAATGAAATCTTGAAAGTCACGATGGGTGTGGCGGTTTTGACCTTCGCTTCTGGGGACGCCAAGGAATAGACATTGCCTAGGTAACGAGCAGTGCTACTGGTTCAATCTGACTGCATCGCTTTGGAAAGATGTGGGGGTTTGTGTGTGGTTGGATTGTAGTGTTCTACAGATATCAGCCCTCGTTGCTTCTACAAATGCCTCTCTGTCGGGATTCTCTGCCACAGATCGACTAACATATGCCTTCACCGTAAATGCCTTCACTCTGCCATCTCGCTTGTGCTGCCATCTCGCTAACGTGTTAATTTTGTTATACGAGTACAACATCGATTCCCCTTCTGGCGTATATAATAAACGTCCGATTGGCTTTTTCGATGGCTCATTGATAGTCGTTCTTCTCTTGAACCAAGGTAAATCGAAGCTGACATTTAGTTAAGGTGATAGGTCGTGGGTGGATCCTACTAGTTTCCATGCTGAAGTATTCACGTTTCAGTGATTCCTCTCAACAATCAACCATTAAACGGCGATGACCCAATGCTTCCATAGCAAAACCATAGATAACTCAGGAGTTGTGCGAAAGTCAATTTTTCCGCCAATCACCTCAGGAGTGTTGGTTTTTCCAATAAAGTGAGGGCCGCCAGCCTTCTGTTCATCATCCAGAAACGGGCGGCATCGTTGTTTTCTGAAACGCCTCCTTCTCGTGGCTCTACAATAAACGTCCCCCCCCCCCCCCAATGCAATTCTCGAGTCACAGAAATATCATGTACGACTCATTGACAACATGAACGAATGCGGTACTGGTCAGCACTTCGTAGGTGGCGTCAGTTGTTGGACAATCAAATTGAGCAGCTTATATATACTGTATATAACATATACTGATATAGCTTTTGAATCAACGTAGACTACACGGGGTCGTCCTGATTACCCACCGAGAGCCCGCTCAGGGCTCTCCGACACATGTGAACGAAGTTACGGACAACAAAATATTATAACCACTTCAAAGTTGCTGGCGAGCACGGTTTGGACGGTTTGGATTAAACTCACGAGGTAGCTCTAACCAATCACTGTGAACAATCTGTTTTCGACAAATATTACCCTGACGCACCGACGTACCAGAAATGAGTCGTTTCGAACATATTCGGATTGTTCACAAAAAACCTGAACGGATTTTAACCGACTTGCCCCACAACCATTTCACACGAATGCATTTTCCAGAATATGAGAGACTTTAACATCCTCCTATCCTCCATGAAAACAGCTGTTTTGTATTGTAGGTGAATTGTTCACTAACAAATAGATTGGATTGAACTAAGTGTCGCGTACACTATACCGTGTGAACGTTCGGTGGGGTGGTTGTAGTCGGAGAGTAGTGTTAGCGTTAGAACAATTCTTCCGGGAACTTATTCGTATCAAACGGTTCGACGCGGCGTCAAGTTTGAATTGTAAAAGTTCAAATAAATCTTCACTACTTCAGTTGGTTAATGTGAGACGATAAATATCGTCAATATCGAACCAATCTGCTATTAAAAACTACCACCCTACACCATCACGTTCACGTTCAAAATTTATCGGCCAGCGTCGTAATTAAATAGGCTTCGAAAAATATCAAGTTGCAGATTGGACACAACGATTTATTCTCGCTGCGACGAAGTAAGCCCAATTAAATCGAGGTTCTCGAGAAAAACAGATTTCTCGATTCATGGTACAGATCTTTTTGCGTTCGTTAGGCTTCAAGGAGAACCATATACCTTTCAAATAATCGCAGATAATATCGATGACCGGTTCGAGATGATGACACTCTGCGCAACTTATTCAAATCTAATTGTATTACGAGGGTGAACGACATTTGGGTTAATGTGGACGAACACCTCATATATTTCCATTTGACAGTTCCGACCAGTTTTCGTTGAAGAAAAATTAAAATTAAGAACCAACGCTGTAACGGGGGAAATTAGTCTCCCATTGTATTCGTACTACCGTGGCTAATGAGTTCTTTTCACTTACGCATGAACAAATTGCCCTCGCAACGGTTAATCGAATAAATGTTCATACTATCCAACGCATTCATCAGATGTATCCAGAATAGAGCTGTGACATGAAGAAAATAACGTTGTGTACAGGATCAAAACAAAATAAAAGATCACGTACGAGGCAGATCGCGTGAAAATCGTCCAAGACAAATTTAAAGATTTCGTACCGCAAACGTTCTTGCAAGAAACAATGAATTACCATTTGAAAAATAAGTTTAACGGGCAACTTTTTCATGGGTCACCACGGAGCAAGTGTTTGAACTCGGTTTAAAATTGTTATTTCATTTCAGAAATAACAATGTTACAACAACGTCGCTATTCAACTCCGAGTAAAATATTTGGTGCGTTGCAACACACAACTTTCCTTAGCCCTACAACAATTCACTTTGTACATGGCTAATTCTATTTAATTCTATTTCACTCAGTTCATTTGAACTTGGTCAAACAACACTTCACGGCAGCAGGAAGCGGTTACAGTTCCAGATTTTAATGTGATGCTCGTACTCATTCCAGAACCATTATTCAGCAATTGTTGCACAGAGGATAAATGAGGGTGGGAACACGATTATTTTGAAGAAGGATTGTGATCATTTTTGCAGAGTTATCGAGTAAAACCGCTAGAAATGGTAGTAACCGAAACGGCGGTAGTTGAAATTCAGGAATTCCTGGAGTGAGCCCCATGTATCTTATGTGCGTTTTCCAACACTCACCCTATAGGTATTGATTGGATTGGACTACAATAAAATTTTTTTAAAACAGTCTACTATCATTCCAGTGGCGTTTATAAGAAAAAAAAACCGCGCTAAAAACGCTTTTCGTCAAAAATTTTGATACTTTATTGTGCTGCTCTCGTCATTTTCCCATGAATGAGAATTTTACGGTATGATTGCCTTATTGAGAGCTATCAATATGAAAAATGTAATCAGAATCGTTAAAGCCGCTTTTGAGAAAAAAAATGTGGTGGTGATCACTATGATAACTATAGTTAACTTTCGGTGGATTTTGCCCATACCCTTATTTTTGCGTCCCATGGGAACCTGTAGGCTAGACATCAAGTTTCAGCTGATTTGATACGGTGGTTTTCTCTAAAATCCGCGCTGAAATAGATTTTGTCGAAAGTTTTGGTAATTTATTGTGCTGCTCTCGTCATTTTCCCACAATCGAGAATTTTATGTTATAGTTGCCATATTGGGAGCTACCAATATAACAAATTTAATCAAAATCGTTGAAGCCGTTTTTGATTAAAAAAATATTGGGTGTTTTGACCACTATGATAACTATAGTTAACTTTCGAAGGATTTCGTTCAAACCCTTATTTTGCCGTCCCATAGTTACCTGCGGGCGAGATATGAAGTTTGAGTGGTTTTGGCACGGTGGTTCTCTCTAAAAACCGTTCACAGGCACACACACAGACCATTTTCCCAAATAGTGTTTTTCGGACTCAGGAGGGTCTGAAACGTAAAGATCTGAGGAAAACTCCAAATTTTTCTTTCAGCCGATTACATAACTTTCCTTTCCACTTTGTAGAGCCAAGGAAAGTAAAACTATCTCCCACGTAGGAACAATAAGGATCAATACACCCCGTAAGTTTGATCGATATCGTTCCAGCCGGTTTTGGGACGACAAATTCAATGTTGTCTTATACCTCCGTTGGGAAAATGGGCATAGGATTAATTTGGGATGTCAACATTTATTAAAATTTAGGTATATATTAGCAAAAGACACTCGGTTAGTTTGATCAAATTCATTCACGCCGTTACTGCGGACATTTTGAAAACGTTTAAAAAACGCTAGATTTGGCACATTTTGATGGCTATCTCCGTTCAACGGTCTCTCAGGAGAATACATGTGGGGGGAACATATACGTATTGACGAGATGTGAATTCACGTAAAATCGTAAGGGCTGTTTTTCGAAATTGGTAACAAAAAACTCATTTCGTTTCATTTACCGCTCATATCCGTTCATCGAATGTTCACAAAGATGTTTTATGGGGAAGGAAAGTTCAGATCTGATCGGTGGAGTATAATTTGAAGGTTTATTTCCAAGTCGTAACATCCATTTTAAGATCAAAATGCCGAACTCCCTAATTTTTAAACATTTTGCTCCCCCGCCTTCTTCCCGTTAACGGAAATTGCGCATAACTTCGTACCTAATTAGCGTCTTCGAAAAAGCGAGAAAAGGATTCAGCCGTTCTTTCGCAAGTCAAACCCAGACGCGCACACACACACAGACCGCGCTGAGAAATTAGTTTTTTCGATTGAGTAGGCTCCAAAAAGTGAAGGTCTTCATTAGCTCTGTTTGGTGCGGTAGAGGACTTTTGCGACTTTTTTGGTCAAGCTAAATCAAGTTCTATTGAATTTGCAACTTTCATGGTCCTGGTTTTCAAGGTGGTTCCTGAATTTAAACGAACGAGCTCGTTCTTTTCTGGAACAAATATGGCATATACATTTCACTTTAAGAAAACCAATCGTCGCAAGCAAAATATATCGGTGAGAGAGAGAAAGTTCGGTTATCCGAATATCATAAATGAATTGATACAAGTGGTTGAATTACGTTTTACCTATAAAGCCTTGAAAGCCGGTGAGCGTATTTAGGACTAAGGAAAGTTGTATGATCCGTCACGCCAGTAATTTTTGCTTAAATTGGCTTAAAAGTAAACCTTAGCATCTGTAATGGTTTGCGGCGGACTGCAACACTGGCCGCCACCCATGCAGTTCTCCGCTGTTTATATTAGCGGTGGAGCCAAGTTTTTACATCAGAACGGCACGACGACTTCGCAGACGAATCGTACCCTTTTCCTAAGCCATTGAATCAGTACTTAAACGTCCCTTCATATTGTGTGAGGTAAGGTAAGCGATCAGAGCTTGGTGTTTCATTTTCCCCATTGTCCCTTTATTGTCATTAATACAAACGAGCATAGGACATTTGTTTCATTCTAAAAGGAGTTCATTTCATTTCTATTTATCCCTGATTAAATTCAAGTGGGTCTTATTCGGTTTATAATTTCATTTCCCATTACTATCTTGAGAGGCATTATTTTATTTATTTCATCAAGTGAGTATAATTGAGTGTATTTAATTCGTTCTTTTCTTTGGGCCCGGACACGACTTTCACTCGTGTTCCGTACGTGGGTGATTAGTAGAATAATTCCCCAAGTACGTCGCACATCATTTTTGGACGTGAATCGTTCACAAAGATTCATCGTTGCTCAATGATAAAACTTATTTCAATCTTCACATAATTATCCGAGGATTTTATGAACGTTCCTTACTTTCAGATGTTTCTTACCTTTCACGAGCTCCTTTTGTCGACCCAAGTCACCTGCTTGTAGGGCGTCAGTTGTCATTACGGCCATATACGGAACTTCCACACGGAAAACCCACCACTCTATTTCCCGTTTCCCAAGCGAGCCGTAATTTGAACGTGCTCCCAATAGCGAATACATAAGGCGTCGGGTTTTGGGGACTCATCAAAATTTTGTCACGTTTTTCATATTGGCAGGCATGCAGATGGCGACTCATCCTACTTTTTTTTTTCTCCGAGCCATAGGTAAATAACTTACGGAGCTTAAAACTTGGATCACTCGCGAAAACATACCTTAGAATTTCGAACTCATCCTTCCAACCCATACTACTCGTAAATTAGCTTTGCGAACTTGAATTAACTGGGTAAGTAGGAGAGGTGAAGAAAGTTCTTAATCCGGTTAGACCTATTTTTGTTGCTTAACAAAGGGAGTGGAGAACTAACGGCTTTATTTACGAATCCTCAGAGCGATCTCCGAAATCTCCGAGTTCTGAGTTTCTCTGCCGCTATGAGTTTTAACTGAAGAAGTACACAAATCAAGGATTCAACCAACCCAGCCAGTTACTTGATTAACTTTTAGGCAATAAAAAACTATAGCCAGCTGTGCATAAATCATTTGCTTCAATTAAGAGAATGGCTTCACACTTATTTATCGTTTGAGAACCGGCATGCGGTTCTAAGTAAATTGTGGTTCTTAGACCGAGTTATTTTCGCGTTCTGTGCCCAACAGCAGCAATGTTATCGATTAATACGAATTGTTAGGTCGGGAGGTTTAGCTTGTAGCCAGATAAATGATGCCGCGCGACGAAAAGTGTTTAGCTCCTTTGCTCTTGAAAGATTCTGTACACACGATTGAAACATTTGTTACACGCCCACTGTGACTGCTACATCCATCAGTTGCGGTAGCTACGTAAACGATTTATTGGAATATCAAACTGAACTTGGTTAGTATTGCGTTACAATGTGTCGCCTGTTTGCTCACTCGAATTAAATTTTCTGAATTTCAAGTCGCGAATTTGCCCTAATTCGATTCATTCGAAGTGTCTGTAATGTATTTTGCATTTTAATGCATCTGTGCGACCTCACTCACGACGTTAACAGTAATGTCGCAGTCCAATTCTCGCAATGCCTTTAATAAACAGGATACATCAAACTATTTCTAATTTATGTTTTCATTCGTGATAACAATAAAATATGAAGGGATAATTACCGATTTGAACACACGTGCGCTTAACGTGGTTAATTAGTTGATAAGATGTTTTAGTTGTCATATTGGCTTACAAACTCGACCCAATGAACTGCATTGAGCGAAGTTCTCCGTTGTTACGACAGTTTCGCTGAAAATGACTCCTATACTTCACGTTTTTTTGAAAGAACGGAAGTAAGTCGTTATAATGACGATGCCCGAACAGGAGCCATTCCAAACTTTCTCAACGGTTGGAAGTACATCGGCATTCGCCTGAGAAATATCGAGAGCGAACGGAATATTGTGACTTTTTACCCTTCTCAGAAGAGTGGAAAGCAACTGGTCCAGAAATTCAATATTAAGTTTCCGAGTAAGGCCGACTCTTGGCTCTCCAAAGCATGTGTTAAAAGTTCCAGTCGTGCAGCCCCCTCCCCCCACCCTTTTCCCCTGCTCCATCTTCTGATGAGCGAATTTTCGAGGATCATCGCGAAAATCAACGTCGGAAATCTTCTTTAATCTTTCGTTTTCTCTCATAAGACCATTCGAAGAAAGCATAGCAACTGGAAATCCTGGAGGAAAGACAAACAGAATCACAAGCCAATCATAGCAAACCAAAAATCGACCTGCCAATTCACTTTTACAATAATAACAGTTAATTCGATAAAAAATGTATCACTCCATTTGGTGCTGCACCTTTCATACTATTTAATACTTGTCAAGTACAATGTTTTTCTTTTTTCCCTTCCTATCCAACTCACACGTGTTTCGTTACAGAGGAAATTCTTTGGAGGGGTTTAGTTTAGTTCAAGTGCGTCAGCGGCTTTGTCGCTCCGATAAATATAAGTAATCCTCGGAGAATACGCTGCGTTGGTTTAACTGTAATCTGCCGGTTTCACAGACAACTGAAATGCAGACCCGAGATGTTTGACAGATTGAAAACGCGACGTTGATCTGCAAATTGTATTCAAGTGGAGCGATTTCAAAACGAGGGCAGAAGTGCTGTGCTGCATTCCTGGAAAAATACTGAAGGAAGTTGTGCAAACTGCGTTTAAAAAATCAATCCTAAATCTCCCATGGCCAAGCAGTGAAATTCACGAGGTGGAGATGTTTGCTGACACCTCGAAGATGACAGTACAGCAAAGGCAGCCGGTGAAGGGCTCTCAGTAGCTAGAAGACGCCAGAAAACGGCTTCAAGTCCGCCTAACGCTGCGCATACAATCCGTATTCCAGGTCGCTGCTTAATCCAATTGCCCGTGACATAATGTTCAGGGTGAATGGAAATAATATGCCCGTAGATCATAGATTACGCCGTGAGAGCGTCTGCCAGGGCATTTCCTTCGACGGCTCGCGTACTCCCCCTCAACTCAAAAAACTGCGGTGACGTATGAAGCAACTAAAATCCCTCTTCTGATCGTCACGTCTTCCTTCAAGCCTAATAGACAGTCTGTATGTCACTTTTCTTTCCAGTTTGGCTATGAAGCTGCGGCTTGCGAATATCCTCCGCTTTGTGTAGGGGTGGTGGATGCGCATAGGTGACGTCACACCAAGTGAGACCAGTGCCGTGGGGCCTGGAGGTGGTGCAGGGGGGCCATGATCTGAGGATCATGGACGCCCTTACAATAGGCCCGTTTGTAGCTGCCGTGAGGGTATCGCCTGCATCCACCGTTGTATTAAAAAAAAAAAAAAAAAAGGTATGTCCGGAACGCCGCCTCGTACAATGACCTGGAGCTTCAGACCGTGGATCAACAATTGCTTACAACTCTCACCAATCACCCCAATCAAACCGCATGATCTACACTAAACAACGCCTCACAACCGCGTTATCGTTCACAACAAGAGGTGCTACAGAGATGCTGAATTAGTGCACGGTATATCGGAAGTACAAAAACTTTTACAGTTTTTTTTTTTGGCACAGGACTGCTACACCTCAAGCTTTCAGTACGCATGCAAAGAACTAAGCTTAAAGAACGTGCGGTATGGTTGTCCAGTTCCCAATCACGCGAACGTACGTTGAAAGAATAACTTGTACCCCGATCGAGGCGTCTATAACTTGACCGCTGGCATCCTAAGAATACACGAAGCATAACATACGGCAAACCCCAGCGGCCAAACCGATAAAGATAACGTACGGTTATTTTCAGTTCTGGATCGGGACAAGGGAACCAAAGTAACCAGAAATAAAATAAAACCGTATTCGCAAAATCAGAGCACCAAACCGTAACATTATATGCGAAATTGTACGTTTTAATTGCAGCTTCTACTAACTCAACGTTATGAGGACAGAGAGAGAACAAGATGGTTGAGGGAACTTCTAAAAATAATTATGATTTGGTTCTGACCTCATGAATTCCGAAACCTGTGGAAGCTTTCAATTCCACCGAAACCGAAATACTGAAGGGTGGAAAAGGAAATTATCGGGAAGTTACAGAGGAAGTAAGTAACTGAAATGTGGTTAAGAAACGATAGCGGAGGGGAGAATGAACAGGTTATTCAAATAACTTCAGTAAACAACGAATTTCCTACTGTTTGAGCAGGATTTTTGATGTTTCGTTCGTTCAATTGGATTTTTTCAGGTTGAAAATTAAACGCTAGTTTTACAAAAAATATTACTGCTCCATGGGCTTTATTAGCTATTGTTTGTTTCCTTGTTTTCAAACTGAAATACTTTACTCACTTTACTTGCATAATGACTTCTCACTCACTACGCGAACTCATAGGACTTCTTTGAGGATTTACCAGTTTCAGCGTTTGAACCATCGTCGGTACCACTAACATACTGAACATATCACAGCGTGGATAACACTTATGTAATGTCCTAGGCAAGCCCATTAAAGTGCGTGACAGTCCCGTCGTCTGTCGTATACTTCCTGCAGTACCCCCACCATCTTGGCAGTTATACTGGGTGTACTGCCATTCAGATAGGAGGTAAGATAAAAGAAAGGGCAGATTGAAGAACAATAAATAACGGAGTCTTGTAGTTTGGTAAGACCAGGGGTACATAACAACAGAACTGCCGGATGTTTGAAAACTGAATAACCTTGAGTGGGGAATCCGATGTAGTGTGGTACACGGGTGGATCCATACCAAGGATAGGCTGGAATAGGAATCCCAGTTCCGCCACTGAAGTGGAAGGAACGCCTCATTAAGGGTATTGCAGAGTCCCTCTTCGAGTGAACCTCTGGAAGTAAGCTACTGAATCAATGAACTGATATACGAAACACACCATAAACAGCACAATAACGATATATACGGATAACAAAGCAGTAGTAAGGACACCAGTCAATCCGACAGGAGAACTCTCTTCGTCGAGGTTACAATAAATAGGGCAAAGAAGCGACAGGACAGCGAGGTAACACCATGGAAATGGTTTTGAATCGCAACCTCACGTTTTCCGGAAGCAAATCGGCCATTTCCTAAATTTTGAATCGTTTCCCCCGAAAAATCGACAGTTTTTTGAATTTTGAATTGTTTCCTCAAAGAAATACTGACACGCAAGGTATTTGTCGGCAACAAGGGAGCGAACGACTTGGCCGAATCTTGATCACAATATTACCAATAATAATTATTAACGGATTTGGTCATTGTTCCCTCGACTTTGGCTAGCTCATACATTGGCTACTAAAGGAGTGGAATGATGTGGAGCTGGATGACAGGGACCAATCAGAGGAAGGAAAAAAATCGGGCCATTAAAGTTGATTGAGGAATTGAATGCAACACAATCTTTCAACCTAATCGAGTCATATAATTATTTACATTTAGTATTGCTAACGTGAAGTGAAATTTGTTGTCAACAATATCACACTAAGTAGTGGGCAGAAGTAAAATGATAACAGGGGCCGTTATTGACTGTAGTAGTTTGCTCTGGTGTGAATTCTTGAGAGTCAGTCAGGATGAATGAAAAAAACTTTCTCTGGGCCGACGTTTCGCTTAATTTATTAAGCATCATCAGGGCTATAGGGTATCACAGCAGATAATTATATTACAGTAAATTATGAGAAATTATAGAGAAACATTGAACTGAATTAATTTGGAAAATAACATACCTCGGAAAATTGCTACTACTTTCTTAAAATACTACCATTCGGAGAAACAATCAAAAACAAAATAGACCTTAATGGTAAATAACAGATTGGACTAATGTGGGAGGTTTTAACGAGGTTATCAGTAAACAGGGACATAGTGAAGACATCAGAGAAAGAGAAAAGCAAAAAAAAATTTTGAAGTATGACACAACATGGCTCTTCTTATTTTCTCGAAGGAGATGGGAGAAACAGCTTAGGTGTACATGGTTTACGAGATTCGAATAAATTTTGCTAAGATTAGCCGTGTCAGTCATTTTATTGCACGCTGTTGGGGATTTGCTAATATATATCATTTCTTTTATTTTTTGTTTGAAGTTATGGCTTTCCCGGTCAAGACTCTTGGTTCTATCAAAGTTAAATAAATGTCAGTCATTGATTGAGTGTTCGGCCAGCATGCACTGTGTGTGTGGAATGAGTTGATGTCAGATTTGTGGCCCCTAATTCTGGAAATCATGTTTTCTGTCTCTTGTATACAGTTTACGACAATTACCACATGGTATGAAGTACACGATGTACGGCGCAGTTTTGGGTGAGCCCCTCCAGCACGAAAGTGCCCACATTACACTGGATACTCAATTAGAGAAAGTTTTTTTCATTCATCCTGACTGGCTCTCAAGAATTCACACCACGGTAAAATCGTAACTCTAGAGGTGGTAGTTTTGTTAGCCAGAATGAGAGTTTCATGTTCATAACTTGCTTTACAGTTGAACGTCACTGACAAGGCAGAGGCTGCAAGAAATTTATTCTAACCGATCAAACAACACACCAAAATTATGTCGAATCTAAATATTGGGGCGTATGTACATTTTGTCCCAACCGAAAACATAGTGACTCTTAAGTCATTCCACAACGTGACCGGTTCTCATACCTCTGAGACTCTACTCATTCGATTCAACATAAAAATATCTGGTGCGTAGCAACACACAACTTTCCGCCACCCCTGTAAGTTCGAACACCAGCTATGCAGGTGCTATATCTACATTCAACGCACTTCTACACAAACATTTATACAGAACAAACTGTAGGGACTAGTTAGCTGAGAGTACTCCGTAAGTTTGATCGAAATTGTTAGATCCGTTTTTGAGAAAATTGGAATACCGATAAATTAATATTCGACAAATCTCCTTTTCTGAGTTAACTTGGCTTATATCTCCGTTCAACATATATATATACAGAAATAATTATGGAAAACAAAATGTGATTATGGGTGACTAAAAGACACTACATTAGGATTTATGACATCTGGTGAATAAGTTACCCTGAAATTTACGGAAATGTTATTTTTGACACATTTTGATTTTTATCTCTGTTCAATGGACTGTCAGAGGAACATTTATCGAGAACAATATGTAGATATTAACTATTCAAAAATATCTCTAAAGTTTGGTGATAATCGTTGTAGCCGTATTGCCAAAAAGCGTAAAAAACCTATTTCTGCTTCATGGGCCTATATCTCCGTTCACCGTATTTTCATGGAGATATGTATAGAGAAGAAAAGTTAGACTAGTCTATTGATTAGTAGAAGATAATTTGAAAGTATAATCAAAATCTTTACAGCCGTTTTCGAGAAAAACGCGTAAAACCCTAGTTTTTGGTACATTTCCGTCCCCCCCCCCCCCCCCCGATCGGCCGAAATCGTCCATAACCTTATTTTGGTGTCTAAAAAAAAAAAACGAATAAAACAAAAAACCCTGCAAATTATTACACAATGGTTTATTATTCTCATGAACAGCTTGACCTAGTATTAGTGCTCCTGCATCCCATTTGATTCAGCATCGAATACTAGTGAACCATACGAAACATGACGTGGCTACGATGGAACTACAGAAACAAAACGTCTGATGATTTTGCCCCGTCGGGTCGGGGAAATTGGAACGGGGGTGCTTCGAGCGTACCCGTTGCGAGGCGAAAGGTGTGTTGAGTGGGCGGCGTTGCAAGGCGAGGACGAGGCGGGTGGTTTTTTATTGAGACGGGTGGGAGGGAGGGACTTCAAACGACGAAACGTTGACTTCCGCTGTAGTTCCCCCGTTGTACTGCGTTTCGTTAATTTTTTTAACCATTTTTTGCCCAGTATAACCACGGGCTTCGTCTGATCGGATTGCCGAGATGGCGGGCACAACTAGATACCAAATCGGATTTTTGTGCGAAAGAACGAATTTTTTAGACCACGTTAAAGGCACAAAACGGCCCGGACCGCGGACGGACATTGCAAATTTGGAATCTCCAAGTCTTGAAACGCAAAGTATCAAATTTTGAGGGGGGGTTGTAAAAAATTTTTCGTGACTGAAAACATAGGGTTATTATTTAGAATGAATAATAAACCAAAAGAACCAGCTCAATCCAATCAGCCGTTCTCCCGCAAATCGAACTACAGACACACACACACAGACCACGCACCGAAATTAGGTTTTTTAGACTCAGTTGGCCTCAAAACGTAAAGATCTGAAGAAAACCCAATTTTTTTTTGACCCGATTACTATACTTTCCTTCCCTTCGGTTTGCAGAAAGTAAAAATGCGGGATTTACTAGTTAATGATAAGAAACAAAGCGTGATTACGAAGGAACGACGAAAATTGACATATTCTAGTCGCCTGCAGGCAATTGGCAAGACGTGACGAGTCTAGGTGATGGGTGGTTGGAGTGAGATGGGATGTAGCGTGAGAAATGCGAGCAGGCCTGAGAGAAACAATAACTTTCGGTGTATTATCCCGCGAGTTCTTCGATCTAGACGCAGTCATACACTTCTGAGACTCGTTCCATTCGAACCATCATCGGAACGTAGCTGGGAAACAATACCTAGCACAATTCAATTGCGATAAAACTGCCAAAATTTCGTTTTTGTAAATTTTGTTAACGTTTCTTGCACAAAACAACCTTAGGTTCTGTCAAATCGGATTGCCGAGCGGGCTAAATGGGAGGTCTGTGCGAAGGAACGGATTTTTTAGACCGCCTTAAAGGCAGAACATGGACTGCGGACGGACATTGCACATTTGGGAACGTAAAATGTACAATTTTAAGAAGAGGTTGTGAAAAAATTGTCCTTACCGAAAACATAGGTGTAAATTTAAACCAAAACTGAACGAATCTAATTTGTCATAAGCCTTAAAGTCGGATTTTGGATTTTTCGGAGCTTTCAGACGAACCTCAGATCATCTTTTTATTGGTGTGTTGGTGGTAGGGAGGGGGGGGGCGAGCTATGAAAAACCGCGTGAAAAAATTCTACTTATACAACATTTGCAGGAGCGTTTCACGTCACAATAACGCGGGCTTCAGATAACGACGGACCGCTTTCCGAGTTTCACTCTCTTATCTGTTGCAGTGATCAGTTTCGATGGGATTTACCGCTCGGTCCGGGCACTATTCTTAGCCCCACGCAATTTTCCGTTGAGAATGTTCGTAAATAGTAATTGCCCCGTGGTTGTTGTTGTTTTTTTTTTTAGGTCATCCGATCGCGATAAGCAATTTGCCATATGAATGAACACCTTTGTTGTTGGAAGCCGTTTTGTGTTATCAATTCACGGTCTTCGTTGGAAATGGGGGTGACATGCATACAAAATCGTCCATGAGCGGTCGTTGCTCGGCCACAAAAGTCTTTACTGCAAACGGAATAAATGAAGCAAACTGGTTTTATTTCTATGCGAACTCTTTGGATACGGCGTTTGCTCAGTTGCCTTCTCGCACACTCAACTATAAATTCCTGAAGTAAAGTTAAAATGTATCACCAACTTTTTACGCGTTCCTAGAAGTTGTGAAAATTCTAGATTTGGTTTTCTCCTAGTCCCCAAATTGTGACTGTATTTACTTGCACCGAAACATAGCAATGGGGTTTGACCGAAAAAGATTATGAAAAACAAAAAATTACAAAAACAAATTAAGCCGCAGGTTTTTGGTTCCCAGACAAATGCCATGTTCACGCGAGACCAAGGGATCCCCAAAACGAAAATTTGAAGATGATAATCCAGGCAATAATCAATTCTGTTGAGTGGCATCATGAATCATAGACGCAAAGAAGGCTCTTAAAAACTACAAAAACACAGTGAGCTTTTGTAGAGCCGCGTAGTTAATCTGATCAACAACGGAACACTGCACACATCAATCTGACCGATCTCCATTAGCGATAAGGTTACACAAAAGTACTTTTAAAAATAGAAATATTCTGCTCATTTAAATCTCGAAAAATTGATAAACGAACGAAAGGCGTGTTTTTGCGTAAACCCCGACCTACATTCAATGAGTGGCCTTAACGTATGCTTTGATATCAACAGACCTTGTGGCAGGTCAAATCGTTAGGTCTGGCAAGTCCAAGTCAGGTAGGTCTGGGAGCTGAGCCTGTTGTGTGGGTGGGCATGAGCCCCCTTATGTTCTCCCAGCTCCTCTGGAGTTGGTGTTCTCTGATGCCGCGTCCACAATTGGTCCCGACCATTCTCGCACAAAACGCTAGACAATTTTGAGGTCCATCCCCGCAACCTCGTCCGGCAGCAGCTGATGAACCCCAAGCACTCTGAGGCGTGTTGCAGCCAACCCCTCACACGTACACTGCTCCGCCGTCTCCAGCTCCACCTCGCAGAATCTGCAATTCTGTACCTCTGACCTGCCAGTCTTGGTACCTAAGTGGACAGTAACCTGTAAACAGGCCGCATCCCATCCGTATACTATCCCTTTTCAGGCTGAGGATCTCTCTCGTTAGGCCCCTGCCCTTCTGTTAAAACGAAAGTGAAGTATCTAGAAAACTTCACCAGACCAACTACGAACCTCACTCCACCAAGAGGTATTACAGATGCCAAGAGGGCAGGTTCGGCAGGCTCCGCTGTTCTCTGTCCCTTCCGGCGTATGACTGTCGAGGTGAAAGCGTTCTAGCAATCTCAAAAAGGGAAAGAGGGGAAACCGGACAACGCTAAATGAGGAAAAAGATGAGCACACACAGACAAAGCCACTGAGATGCAATTGTTATGGTCCACCATTTCACCTATGAAACTCACTAGAAAACCCCTTTCCACGTTCCAAACGAACAATGCTGGAACTCGGTCCGTAAACCGGGAATTGCATTTATGTGCTGATGGGAAACATGGCAGGGCTGTTTCTGGGCTCAGAACTGTTGCCACAACATCAATATTTCTCCCCAATTATAACTATGTTATGGAGCGTGCCACCCTGGTAACAAAAGCTCAAGCGAATTGGCTCGAAATTGATATTTAGCATGGAAACCACTGTGGGACGTCAAAACTCCCTAAACTATACTCATCATTTTTATCCATTCCTCACCTCCTCCCGCACCCCGACGCTCCAAATGGGATATTTCACAGGCTTGAGTATTCCAAATCTGCAATGTCTATCCAGGACATATTTTGACTTTCACGCGGTATAACAAGTCTCCGCTTCGCACAAAAGTACAACATTTGGGATCATGTTCACCAGTCAATGCGGCTCATCACTGCGTGCCAACTATATAACGTCACCTAGCAAATGTCAATTTTCGTCGTTCCATTGTTGTCAGGTCATGTTTCGTATTATTTACTGCTATTATTCGTTGCTGAATAGAATGGGATGAGTCTCGCAGGAATGAGACTACGTCAAGCCGTGCAAGAGAATAATAAACCGTCGTGTGTTACAGCGTTCATCGTCCAAAAATGGCTCAAAAGATTTTGATGAAACATCTTGTACGTACGAGTACATTTACAAACAATATGGCTGTCCTGAAAACGTTTCGTCATTGGGAAAATGAAGACAGCAGCCCAGTGAATAACTAATAATTTCGAATAAAGGCGATTTTTAGGGCTAATCATGAGTTTCGCTTATATAACGTGCCCTAACAAATAATGAGACGTACAAATCGAACGTTCTCTACAAAACCGTGATGGCAGTTGCTTGAGTCCCCTTAAAATTTGCGAATAAAAGCCGTGGTATAAGCTCCTGGAACCTTATAAACTTCCGGCCCCAGTAAAAAGTTGTTTCACAAGTTCGTTGGAATTGACGGAAAACTATTAGTAGCGAGAATGAAAGCGAAGCTGATGATAAAGATTTTCATTACGCTGTAGAAATTTGCGTATACATTTTTCACTCTGTAATGAACGCAGGATTGTACCTGTTCTTCTATCCTATTTCCGCTCAGTTAGCGTTCTCTATTCGGAAGCAAAATACACGCCTCTAGGGTCTTGTTCGTATGCGTACCTTTTGCCCTCGTACACCTCACGCTCAACTTTCTGAAATACAATTTACTTAGTGTCAATTCACCAATATCTTCACAAGAAGAGCGGGAAAGTTTTTTGAAGGTGGTTAGCTTTCGCACAACGGAATTGCTAATTGTGTCATCCAACTCTTGAACTCCTATGAACGAACCGAGCTTACGTGATATTCCACTCGGGTAACCATCCGCGAGAAGCTTGGTGACCACGCGCACCTGGCGGGTTGTTGAAATCATGCAATGCAACGATATTTTGCAACAGTATGAAAAATAATTGCCGAGGTATTTCGTATGTGAAGACGTAACTCCAATTCCCTCCAGTAAACGTTCGAATTCGTGTTGTAGGTTCGTCTTCAATCAGAGGAAATAGTTTTTCTGTGGAAATGACGGTTCCGGCCCAAAAGGAACCTCCGTTGCAAATGACGTGGGGTTATCATAAGCGAAGCCCGATAAAAGATGGAGTTATTCCTGTATCACCATAACGCTGCAGGCCAGACTTCAATTAAAGTGATTGGTTGGAGGTCAGCGAGTCGGAAAGAACAATAATTCTCGCTCCAGTGTTTTATTGGTTTTTCTCATCATCTCGTAGCTACGTCCTCGCCAGACGATCAATCCAACCGCTCAAAGCCAACTTATGATGTGAGATCGATGGTATTATAGTGTGGAACGGCTCTCGTTAGCTTTAAGTCATCATCACTAGAGCTTAAATTCAAATCTGTGCGGGTTAGGTGAATTCATTTACGTACTATTCGTTCAACTGGTTGTTTCCTTAAATTAGTCCAGAACTGTAGTGGTAAACGCGCCCAGTAAGATGATTAGCTCTATATTATGATTTGCTGAATTTCTATACCCTTTCATAGTCGTTGTCACTGAATTATCAGAATAATGGTGTATTGGTTGTATCCGCGTAGCAGGAGGCAGGTTTCCTCGTATTCCCTCTCGTTCCTCCCCCCCCCCTTCCTTTCATTGAATTGAATCGATAACTACCGGCAGAACGTAAACTTTTTCCGACGAATAGATCAAGTTTGTTTGGTCGGCAAACAAAGTTCAGGAACCAACAGTGAACTATCCGAGTCAAAAAAGTTGGGAAAAGGTCTCGTCGTGCTTTATCATTTTCCGACCCGACGCACGTAGTTCGAAGACAACGAACGCGTCCTGCGAACCAGAAGCCGCAAAACTTTCAGCGACCTCGAAAGTGCCGTGAAAATCATGAGCGGAAAAGGGCGGCGCACGCAGAAGAACGAACCCCGTGTGAGTCCACTTGAACAATGGACAGTTAAATATCCGGTTTCTGTCACTTGGTACAATGGATGTAATCGAAATTGAAAGAGGTGGTATTGTCTGAGCCCATTCTGGACTTTGCAGCCCTTTTGCGTCGTCTTCGCTGAAGTAATGAAATGATTGCCCCAGAAGATTCGGCGAAACGAGATGAACGAGCAATGTTCGAGAAGAGGATGAAGGTGGCGCCGTGCCAAAAAAGAACTTTCGGCGTCATGTTAGGAGTAGAACCAAGCCGTTCAGGTCGAAGTTTCCTAACGGGTTTAATCTCGTAGGCTGATCCCCTGGCATCCAGTGCCATAAAACTTGGTTGATGAAACTAGGAAAACATTTTATTTATTCCCGAAAAATGGGATTACTTCAACCACAATTATTTTCAAAAAGTAGAACGAAATTTTTAATGTATGTTTTTAAATTCATCCGGTCTCTGGTTGCAGCTTCTCGCGTCAAATGCCGTATGCCGCAGTTTTCCATTTCGCGATTTTAATATTTAATGCTGAACTCGGGAGTCTCTAGGACTTACCGACACCCCGTATCTACAGCTGTCTAAACATTTACACGCTAGTGTTCATTCTTTCTTCCTCTACTTCCACTTAATGCAAGGAAAGTTACATAATCGGCTCAATCAGCCATCAACATTTCATGAAGCCTCCCTCTCTAAAAAAATGCGCAAAAATTACGTTTTTGAGCATCGGACTTCCTGCCCTGCTTGAGTTCTAAAAGTTGGAAATAAACATGGGAGTGAATCAATTTGCTCAATTTCACTTCGGTTTGCAGTTGTCCTAAAGATTTTTACTTTCCTTGCTCTACGAAGTAGAAAAGAAAGTTATGTAATCGGCTGAAAGAGAAATTTTGAGTTTTCTTCAGAAATTTACGTTTCAGACCCTCCTGAGTCCGAAAAACACTATTTGGGAAAATGGTCTGTGTGTATGTGTGTCTGTATACGATTTTTAGAGAAAACCATCGGACCAAATCAGCTCAAACTTCATATCTCGCACGCAGCTCATCATGGGACGCCAAAATAAGGGTATGAACAAAATTCACCGAAATTTAACTATAGTTATCATGGTGATCAAAACACCAAATATTTTTTTTCTCAAAAACGGCTCTAACGATTTTGATTAAATTTTCTATATTGATAGCTCTTGATAAGGCAATTAAACCATAAAATTCCCATTTGTGGGAAAATGACGAGAGCAGCACAATAAATTACCAAAACTTTCGACGAAATCGATTTTAGCGCAGTTTTTACTTTCCGCTACCCGAAGGGAAGGAAAGTATAGTAATCGGCCCAAAAAAAAAAGTTGGGTTTTCTTCAGATCTTTACGTTTCAGACCCTACTGAGTCTAAAAAACCTAATTTCGGAGAGAGGTCCGTGTGTATGTCTGTGTGTATGTCTGTGTGTATGTCTGTGTGTATGTCTGTGTGTGTGTGTGTCTGTAGTTCGATTTGCGGGCGAACGGCTGATCCGATTGAGTTGGTTCTTTTTTGTTTTGTTCGTTATTTTTGTAGACACAAAAATAAGGTTATGGACGATTTCGGGCGATGGGAAGGGGGGGGGGAACGAAAATGTACCAAAAACTAGGGTTTTTCGCATTTTTCTCGAAAACGGCTCTAACGATTTTGATTAAACTTTCAAATTATCTTCCTAATCAATACCTAACTTTTCTTCTCCATACATATCTCCATGAAAATACGGTGAACGGAGGTATGGGCCCTGAAGCAAAAATAGGTTTTTTACGCTTTTTGGCAAAACGGTTTGAAGCGATTTCCACCAAACTCACAGGATGTTTTCAAATAGTTGATACCTACATATTCTTCTCAATAAATGTTCCTGTGACGGTCCATTGAACAGAGATAAAAATCAAAATGTGTCGAAAATAACGTTTTTTCTAACATTTCCGTAAATTCCAGGGTAACTTCTTTACCAGATGTGATAAATCCTAATGGAGTGTCTTTAGTCACCCATACCAACATTTCGTTCTCTATAATTATTTCTGTATATATATGTTGAACGGAGATATAAGCCATGTTAACACAAAAAGGAGATTTGTCGAATATAATTTTATCGGTATTCCAATTTTCTCAAAACGGCTCAACGATTTCGATCAAACTTTCGAGTACTCAGCTACTAGTCCCTACATTTTGTTATCTATAAATGTTCCTGTAAAAATGCGTTGAACGAAGATATAGCGCCCGACTATGTAGGTGGTGTTCGAACTTTAGGGGTGGCGGAAAGTCGTGTGTTGCTACGCACCAGATATTTAGAGAAAACGACCGAACCAAATCAGCTGAAACTTGATGTCTAGCCTACAGGTTACCATGGGACGCAATAATGAGGGTATGGGCACAATCCATCGAAAGTTAACTATAGTCATCATACTGATCAAAACACCAAATTTTTTTTCTCGAAAACGGCTCTAACGATTTTAATTACATTTTTTATGTTGATAGTTCTCAATAAGGCAATGATACTATAAAATTCTCATTCGTGGGGAAATGACGAGAGCAGCACAATAAATTATCAAAATTTTCTACGTAAATCGGGTTTAGCGCAGTTTTTTCCTTATAAACTCCGCTGGAATTCTTGTAGAATGTTAAAAAAAAAATTGGTATTGTAGTCCAATCCAATACCTAAAGGGTGAGTGTTTAAAAACGCTAATGAGATACATGGGGCTCACTCCAGAAATTCCTGAATTTCAACTACTGCCGTTTCGCTTACTACCAGTTCTAACAGTTATTTTCCAATAACTCTGCAAAAGTGATTACTACCCTTTTTTTAAAAAATCGTGTTTACAGCCTCATTAGTTATCTGTGTACCAATTTCTCAATAATGGTCCTGCAATGAGTACCTGCAATTAGCCATGTACAAAGTGAATTGACGTAGAGCTAAGGAAAGTTGTGTGTTGCAACGCACCAGATTAGGGCTGGTTTTTCTTGGTACTCATGGACTTAATGGGCGTTGTACTGTCCATTGCCCATGTTGGCAAATCTCTTTTGTGGTCTGTTCTAAATTTTTCTGCATTCCTCACTTTCTTTCCTGGTGTTCACGATGTGCTCTGAGAACTGCGCCGCGTTCTTATGATAAGTCGTAACTGCTAGATCACTGAATTGTGAAAGTTTGTGTTTACGCCTCATGCTGTCACTGCCCTGAGTGATTGATTATGTGGCCTCGACGCATTGCCTCCTTTTACCTTCTTTCTACCGGTTACGTGACCCCTCGTGTGCTCATGTGGCATTCCTGTCTGCTTTTCCCGTTTGCATAGCGGTCTGAGCATTGATTTTTCTGCTGTTTGCGTAGCTCCTTTTGTGATCATGTATCCTGCTCCCTTTTTTCCTGTGCCGTCTTGCTTCTGCCGTGCTCGATTGTTGCTCACTATCAATTGTTACTCTACTGTACACATCTCGCACGCAATTCAGTTTCAGTTACCCGCTATTTCTCGTTTTTAAGCCGGATAGTCGAACGGGTTGAACTTCCGTCGGCCGTTGCTGCCGGGTGGCTCATTTCTGTTTTCACGTCCGCCACGATGGACGTGTCGCTGTCCAGAAGGTTTTTATTCGACCACAACCCTTTCAAGGCCCTAGCGCGCACCCTTTCAGACTGTGACGTCAAACCACAACACAATTTGTTTTCCAGCGTTGTTGAACCTACGTGCTACCCGTGAAGGAGGTCAGTTAAAGTTTGGGCGTTCATGAAAGGTCGTCGCAATTTCGTCTTAGCGAGTTCGCTGCGCAAACTCTTATTATTTTCATGTTCTCTTAAGCCTTGATGTATCCCCTTTCTGGTGAATGAACCCTCTACGATTTAGTTACCGTCGAAATGTACTTCCCTGGAGACCTGGAAGAAGATGAACTAATAAGTTCGGAAGAGCCCAATTTCCACTTCCCTTCCACAAGTTTATTTATAAAATCACAAGCTCCGCAGTTATTACGACTTCACCACTTGGTTTCATTATTTGATCTACAATAAATTTTTAGATAATGTTTCATGCATTTTTGCTTTCTAAAGAGTTAGAAAACTATTGCGATAGCGCAAAACAGTGGAGTTGAGTCTTCAGGTCTTCACGTTTTGAGGCCAACTGAATTTTAAGTCCGATGTATGGTCCATGTAATTTTATGGTACAGTTCGTAGGAGATTGGCTGGGCTGATAGAACTGGTTCTATTGGTTTATTTTTCATCCTGAGAAATAAACATGTTTTCGAAATTTGACACTTTACGTTCCCAGTTGACACTTTTAGGTTCAAGGCAGCTGTGCAACGTCTGAAAAAGCAATTCTTCCGCTCATGGAAATAAACAAAATTTCCATTCGGTATCTAGTTGTGCCTGTCTCCTCGGAAATTCGATTGGACGAAACCCATGGTTGTCATGAGGTAAATATGGTTCAAAGAATCAATCGAAAACGAAATTTTGGCAACTTAATTGCATTTACGTCGTGTTAGGTATCGTTTCCTAGGTGTTTTGCGATGCTGAGTCGAATAGGATGGGTCTCAGGACTGCTTTTAGAAGGGCACCAGTGAAATCACAGTAAACATAGTGAAGCGAATTCTAGTAGTTGAAGGAACCAGTGGAACAATGTTGTGACAGTCACAATTTCTTCCTGGTCTGCGCTCGTTTCCTCTCACTGCCTCACTCCAACCACCCGTTAGTTCGAATCATCACGCAGTGCCAATGCCCACGGCCAGAAACCATCAACTTTTGTTTTTCCGGTGTAGCCGTCATGTTGTACCGTCGACCGGTATTTATCGAGAGTGAATCGAATCGGATGGGTCTCGGAAGTGCTCTACAAACGCAGTCGTTTGCATACGAGCTGTCGTTTTCCGGATTGCAGATATACCCATGTTATATTCTTAATAGTTTTCGACGTTAGATTGAATAGGATATGCCACAATAAATACTGTGCATGAAAATAATAAACCGACAGTAACTAGCAGTGGTCGACGCAAAGCGTCGAAGTTGTCAAGGTCTTCGACCTCGGGCTTCCCCGCGTCATTGTCTCCGTCCACCTAATTGTCTCCAACCGTTTCAATACCTGCCCCTCACCAGCGGGAATCCCTAAGCTGCGGGCCCCCAGCCCCCTTTTCTAGGTTTTCCCCTTTCTTCATTTCTTTCTCCCGATTTCATTTTTCTATCGATGACAGAGCTCTTCCAAAATCATTCTGCTTCCAACTAACACCCCAGTAACTTCTCACTCTCTCCCACGGTCGCCAGTTCACGCGTTCCGAGCACTGCCCTTGTGTCGCCCAGTTGTACTCCATCTCACCTCAATTTCAATTCTACTCAATTCCGTACGCACGTATAATACAGTCCTCCTCACGCTCACCGAGTTTCAGTTTTATTGTGATCCTCAGCTCCCCCATTCTTGCACCCAACAAGCAGAATATCTAGAAGACCGACTAGACACACAACCGATCGTCGAATTGTCTCCAGACAATCCAGAGTAAACAAAGGAAACGTTCAGTCACAAGGTTTTTCAAGTCAGTCAACTATTCTGATCTAATTCCAAACCACTAACAGCTCAATTTGATATAATGACGGATCCGTGCCGACTACTCTACCGCATAACTATCATGACCGCTGTGGAGCCCCGTTCTACCAGCGTCCTCGAGCAGTTGTGATGTGACTCATTGGATTTCCATCAAGTTGCGCGCTGTAACGCCGCACTAGCCTAATATTTCGTCGTTTAAACATCAAATGCGACTTGACAAACAAATTTCGATAAAGTAATTTGTGCGATTAACCCTTCAACCCTGACCCTCACGGTCAAGCGCTCAATCCACCGCATTACCCACCTGAAATGGAGCACTACTCTCGCCAGTCAAACGCAATAATCATTCAATCTTTGCTGATGTTTAGCGACGCGATAAATAACACATTAATTGTGTACAGCGATGTGTCAAAGGAAAGAGCATTTACTGTTGATCAGAGACGATTACACTGAATCAAACAGATATGAACCATTTATCTTTAACCCTTCAGTCAACGGATTTAAATATTGACAGTTTCGGTCAAGTTGAATTCGGAGTATACACCTAAATAACCGTTTTTTCTTCACCTGCACGCTCACTAACTAAAATGTTGTGAATGGGGCAATAATGGTTACGCTTTACCAGGAAGGGTATAAATCCCTATTTTGAGAGAATGGAAAAAAATACCAAATCAAATAGCCTGATTCTCTCTGGTGGGGACCTCGTTGCGGTTGTGTAGTTGTTGGAGATGCTTTTTAGGATTTTCGTTGTATATAATGACGTGAAAACAAGTGAGGGAGTCCAGTAATGTCGTAATGATGTATTCAAATGAATATCCAAACTAAAAACTCATTAGCATGCTGCACACCACTTGAAATTCCATTAGTGATCCTATCGATTATTGTGAGAGGCCCTTCACATTCGAGTTATTATCGATGAATCGCCACTGTAGTTTCCAGAAGACTACAAAATTCTTCAATAATCATAGTAATGATAGCAGCATTTATAATTAGTCACAGAGGCGCCATTAAAAATATAATGAAACAGTCCCAGAGACTTTGCCACGAGTTACGTTCATCGGGGAGTGGCGGAGCTCAAATAATTGCAGGTTACACGAGACAGTATGGCCAAGTTGCTAATTAATTTAAATGGAGTTCTCGAATTAATTAGTTCTCACCGTTTAAATAATAACCGCCGAAGAAGCAACTGCAGCAATAACTAACCGGCAAAAACTCGACGGGGTCTGCCGTGTATTAATAACCAGAAAAATAAACCGGGATAAAACATTCATCAATAATTACGTTTACATGTGCGCTTACTTCTCACAATGACGGGGATGAACAGTTGACGACGTGTGGCGCTAAAGCGCATAAGACCTGACCCAGACTTCACTTAAGCTGGCATATTTCTTTCAAAGTAGATTTGGTTGTGATTGTGGATTTCCGTTAGTCGTGCAATGTGAGACGATCGTTTTGTCGGAAAAGTTCTTCAATTAGGTTTCCATGAGCTCCCTCATGTAGTTAGTTATTTTCTCATACCGATCATTCCTGAACACTCGTGCAGCGTAATTTCGTCAGTCTTCCGGTACTATACGTTGGTGCCTAATTTAGTTTTCCACTTCATTCAACTGTTGACTTGGATGGCAAGTGTCAAAGGTCAAATATGACCACATTTTTATCAATAACCAATCCCATCTTCTATGAAACGGTTATAAGCAGTCAGAGCTGGAAGGCGTGACTGTTCATCCTACTGCTAGTACTTCTGTTGTCGGAACTACAGTGAAGCAGCGCGTAGTGTCTTGTTTCCTCCGCACTGGGGGCGCAAGGCGTACACGATTCAAAGTCTTGAAGGACGAAAAGTGAAGCTGAACTCTGGAGAACCGGCTCGGCCAATTTTCTCCTAAGACGTTCCCATCTCGCCCCTCCTAATTACGCTTTGCTACCTAGTCACTGTTACTGAAGCGGTATGCCCTTCCACGAGGTCCTTCTACACCCTTACACCCGCGGCACATAGTCAACCAAACACCCTGCACGTGCTGCATAAAAATCTTGATTTATACTTGAAAACTACGGAAATCTTGGTTAGAAGCTGGGACGTGAGGTTCATCAGCATTGTGAATTTCGTCATAGGCGGTTGATGTTTTGTGCTCCAGGGGTTCCAGAGCAACGCATTGGACTTAGAAAGAATCGCTCATGAACGAAAACAGCATTAACGAATGAAACCATTCGGGAAGAAATCGGATTGCTGTCAATATGAACGGAATTGAGAGAAATCCTGCATGGAGGTGATCACAAGAGTGAATACACTGCTTCACATATAGTGTACGCGACTACTGCTAAAGAAAAAAGAGGAAAGCACGAAGAAAGTATTTAGTGCCGTGATCTATTTGTTGCTAGGACAAATTAATAATGTGGGTAATGTCAGCGAATGCTTCAACCGACATCAATAACAGGGTACTAACGATCATGCAGTCTACTGTTTGGTCACTCGTTACTCGCCTCTCGGGTACGAATTGGCTTGTTAAATCCAGTTACACGTCGTGAGAAACTAATTTGTACTTAGCTCCTCTCCCGTATCTCTCAATTAGATGCGCTACTAATTGATTGCTTGGTAACTGGCGATGATTAGATTACTGGTCTCCTCAAGTTGACAGACACTAAGCCACTGAGAGAACGGATTTTCAGGGATCGGGATCAAAAATAGTGGGAGACATCTTCACCTTGACATAATTAACTCGAGCTTATTGGCGGCGGCTCATTACTCAGGTTAATAACCGGCCTTCGCCTTCAGTCCCAGTGTCCCTCCCCCTCACAGCACACTGGTGATGGACGACGTGTTCCATCTTCGTGTACCTGCACCAGTCAATACTGCGCTCTGGAAGGATGTTCCGAGTGTCCTGAATTCAATCAACCGTGCACCGAATGTACCGAGGGTAAACGTTATGAGTTTCTCGCCATTTAACTGCACATTCAAGGTCTTAGCGCATGATGTGGTAAAGTGAAGTGAAGTGAGCGTTTAGTGGCAGAAAGTGGAGGGAAAAATGAGGAATCAGTTGAAACCACCAATCTTGGTGGCTCTTTCGAAGTTCAAAATACGACATTTCGGGCAATTATGTGTGGATGACTTGGGTGTTTATTTATTTTTTATTTTTTCTCTGCAGATTCAGCAACTCTCGACTGAGGGCCACTCCCCAAATTGTTACGTTCAATTACTAATCAAAAACAATAGTAACAAGTCAAAATTTAACGTCAGCATTAACAATTCATTCTGTATAAATTACACTTATGTATAAACAATTGCCCCCGCCCCATCAAAATTATTCTTTACCATTCAAGGCATCAGGATTCCAAATAAACAATGTCCGTCTGGGCCATATTTTGCCTTTAACGTCGTTTAACAAATCAGTTTCACAGAACCCTGTTTGGTATCTAGTTGTGCCTGTCAGCTCGGCAATCTTGTCAGACAAAACTGGTTAGAGTTTACAAAAACATAATTTTAGCAGTTTTATCGCAATTACGTCGAGTTTGGATACTGGGTCGAATAAAACGAGCCTCAGAGGTGTAGGACTGCGTCGAGATCCAAACGAGCGGTGCGTAGCAACACCCAACTTTCCGCCACCCCTTCAAGTTCGAGCACCACCTACATATACGAGCAGCGCTATATCTTCGTTCAACGCATTACCACAGAAACGTTTATGGAGAACAAAATGTGTGTGTGTGTGTGTGTGTGTGTGTGTGTGTGTGTGTGTGTGTGTGTGTGTGTTTGTGTGTGTGTTAGCTATGAGTACTGCGTAAGTTTGATCGAAATCGTTCGAGCCGTTACTGAAAAAATCGGAAAAGCGATAAATTAGTATTCGTTATTAGTTCGATTAGTACTAAAATAGTATAGTTGCAACACACAACTTTCCTTAGCTCTACGTCAATTCACTTTGTACATGGCTAATTCTATTTAATCAATTCATTTATCACTCAGTTAATTTGAACTTGGTCAAACAACGCTTTACGGCAGCAGAAAGTTGTAGCGATTACAGTTCCGGAATTTATTGTGCTGCTCATACTCATTGCAGGACCATAATTGAACAATTGGTACATAGATAACTAATGAGGCTGTTAACACGATTTAAAAAACAAAATGATAGTAATCACTTTTGCAGAGTTATTGGAAAATAACTGTTGGAACTGGAAGTAACCGAAACGGCAGTAGTTGAAATTCAGGAATTTCTGGAGTGAGCCCCATGTATCTCATGAGCATTTTTAAACACTCACCCTTTAGGTATTGGATTGGAATACAATACCAATTTTTCTTTAACATTCTACAAAAATTCCAGCGGAGTTTATAAGGAAAAAACTGCGCGAAAAACGCTTTTGGTCGAAAATTTTGATAATTTATTGTGCTGCTCTCGTCATTTCCCCACGAATGAGAATTTTATAGTATCATTGCCTTATTGAGAGCTATCAATATAAAAAATTTAATCAAAATCGTTAGAGCCGTTTTTGAGAAAAAAAATTTGGTGTTTTGATCACTATGATGACTATAGTCAACTTTCGGTGGATTTTGCCCATACTCTCATTATTGCGTCCCATGGTAACCTGTAGGCTAGACATCAAGTTTCAGCTGATTTGGTACGGTGGTTTTCTCTAAAAACTGCGGTAAAATCGATTTCGTCGTAAGTTTTGGTAATTTATTGTGCTGCTCTCGTCATTTTCCCACAAATGGGAATTTTAAAGTATCATTGCCTGATTGAGAGCTACCAATATAAAAAATTTAATCAAAATCGTTAGAGCCGTTTTTGAGAAAAAAAATTTGGTGTTTTGATCACTATGATGACTATAGTCAACTTTCGGTGGATTTTGCCCATACTCTCATTATTGCGTCCCATGGTAACCTGTAGGCTAGACATCAAGTTTCAGCTGATTTGGTACGGTGGTTTTCTCTAAAAACTGCGGTAAAATCGATTTCGTCGTAAGTTTTGGTAATTTATTGTGCTGCTCTCGTCATTTTCCCACAAATGGGAATTTTATGGTATAATTGCTTTATTGAGAGCTATCAATATAAAAAATTTAATCAAAATCGTTGGAGCCGTTTTTGAGAAAAAAAATATTTGGTGTTTTGATCACTATGATAACTATAGTTAACTTTCAGTGGATATTGTCCAAACCCTTATTTTGGCGTCCCATGGTGACCATTTTCCCAAATAGTGTTTTTCGGACTCAGGGGGGTCTGAAACGTAAAGATCTGAAGAGAACTCAAAATTTTTTTTTCAGCCGATTACATAACTTTCCTTTCTACTTCGTGGAGCAAGGAAAGTAAAAATGGAAATCATGGTAACTATAGTGAGCCATATTTTAATAGTTCACGGGGCTATACAGCTGCTGTTTCTTCTCTGCCTGCTATATTCTCTCCACACTGCCTCCCGTCTCACTCCAACCACTCGTCGGCTCGGCTCGTCACATCGTGCCAATTGCTTATAGCCGCCTAAAATGTAAATTTTCGTGGTTCTGTCACTGTCAGGTCATGTTTCACATGGCATACTGGTATTTATTGATGCTGAATCGAATGTAGTGCGTCTCGGAGGTGTGAGACTGTGCCGTGTTCGGAGCCGTGCAGAATAATGATAAATCGTTGTGAAATAAGTAAGTGCGTTCTCCCTCAGTACCCAAGCGAACTGAGGGAGAAATTCTATTCTCGACTCAAAGGGTAATGAAAGTGTCGCAATAGTCCAACGACAGTGGATTTTTCATGGGGCCGTTAGGTTTTCACGCATCCATCAGAATTTAGTTTCGATCCGTGTCCCAGACATGTTTCGGGGGCGTTTGAACTGGCGAATTGGTCAATATCTCTACAATCAACTGCTTGAGTCACGGAGAACAAGTTCAGCACTCACAAGTCATGTGACAAACGCACTGCAGGATGCCACGGTTGTTCGATAACAGGTTAGTCTATTTCCTCATCAAAATTACTGTACCTGAACCCTCATAAGATAGTTATATCAGTCGTTCATGGACGTCATGGAGAGCGGTTTCGCTAGAATGGAAGAACACTGACACTCGGCTCAGCAAAGAGGTCGACCTAGAGTTTGTCCCATGATGGGGGAAGCCTGTTCACTCTCCGGGCAAGTCGATGGGCCTTGAGCGCAGTGCTCTGGGATTGAGCCACTATTTTATTTTGATTGACTATGAGTTTACTACCACAAACAACGAGGCAGTAACCAATTAAACAGCCTTGCACATGAGGGTAGAGGCACAGACACTCGCCACAAGCATGACACAATTTAGTATTTCCGTGTTGGACTCCTCCTTACCCGGTTCTGTGTGGCCATAAACTCCAGACTAATAGGAGACTCATGGAATGACTTTTACCATGGGAGGTGAATGTCGTGGGAATCTTACATGGTGACGGGTTTGCATGAAAAATGTTCATTACCCAGGTCTTTCGACTGGTCCATAAAACCAACGTTTTGTCAAGGTTCAGTCACATCACTAAATTACTTAGCTCCGTCAATGTTTCAGTTTATATAAATCAAGGTAACGACAAAGGGACATACACAAAGTATGACGCATAGTTTATGTGGCATCGTTGAGTGTGTATACACTGCAGACCTGACGTCCAAATTTGTTCCTAATTGCGATACTAATGCCATGTACTATAACAGTACATATTGTTAATGAATGAACGAGAACTACACGATACGTCAACACTTGTTCCTACAAAAGTCAATTTTCGTACAGCTTGCTCGTTCATATAACACTATTGTGCTAGAAAAAATAATTTAGGTAATTCAATAAGCGGCCAAAATGATATTAGTGCAATAACTCATAAAATAATCATCAGGAACCCACGCAATTCCCGAATGCAAATTATTGTCGTTTCACGGACTAACCGATTTTTACTTTCCTTGGCTCTACGAAGTAGAGAGGAAAGTTATGTAATCGGCTGAAAAAAAAAATGTTGAGTTTTCTTCAGACCTTTACGTTTCAGACCCTCCTGAGTCCAAAAAACACTATTTGGGAAAATGGTCTGTGTGTGTGTGACTGTGAACAATTTTTAGAGAAAACCACCGTATCAAATCCGCTCAAACTTGATATCTCGCCCGTACGTCACCATGGGACGCCAAAATAGGGGTATGAACAAAAGCCATCGAAAGTTAACTATAGTTATCATAGTGATCAAAACACCAAATATTTTTTTTCTCAGAAACGGCTCTAACGATTTTGATTACATTTTTTATATTGCGAGCTCTCAATAGGGCAATCATACCATAGAATTCCCATCCGTGGAAAAATGACGAGAGCAGCACAATAAATTATCAACATTTTCGACGAAAAGCGTTTTTCGCGAAGTTTTTTCCTTATAAACTCCGCTGGAATGTTAGTGGAATGTTTAAAAAAAATTGGTATTTGTAGTCCAATCCAATACCTAAAGGGTTAATGTTTGAAAACGCTCATGAGATACATGGGGCACACTCCAGAAATTCCTGAATTTCAACTACTTCCGTTTCGCTTACTACCAGTTCTAAACGTTTTTACCCAATAACTCTGCAAAAGTATTTACTACCCTTCTTCAAAAAATTGTTGTTTACAGCCTCACTAATTATCTGTGTACCAGTTGCTCGATAATGTCGCAATGAGTACGAGCAGCACAATAAATTCCAGAACTGTAGGCGCTACCGCTTCCTGCTGCTCTGTCCTGTTGTTTGACCAAGTTCAAAGGGACTGAGTGATAAATGAATTGATTAAATAGAATTAGCCATGTACAAAGTGAATTGACGTAGAGCTAAGGAAAGTTGTGTGTTGCAACGCACCAAATATTTTTGGTTTCTTCACTATTATTACGAAATAGTAAACACAAACTTCCTAAATCACCTATTCGCTGTTTACGGTTGAAAAACTGTGTCCTTTCATTTCCTCATTCCGTCTATATTTTTCCGAGAGTATTTCTTTTACAGGTTCTCGCCGGCTGAATGTGATCCGTCTAGCGCTCCGAACGACACGGGTCGTATTTCCTCATTTACTGGGGAAATTGGATTATTTAGTTTTATTTCCCAATTCCCGTGTTTATTACATTTTGCCGACTATCGTATTGGAGTACAAAAGAAGAGTGAGTTTCTCTGAATAACTTTCAACGACGCCTCACGCTACACAACCGTAGGAAAACCAGTCTTGAAACGTTAAGTTTCAAGTGAGAATCCAAGGAGACGAAGGTAAAGATTAGGGTGACCTAATTTTAACTTTCTCAGGTAAGCTTAGAATCAGATCTGATCGTGATTGCGAATTGAGTCAAAGTCTAACCCTACGATAAAGTACTCGTGATTTTCTAAATTGATTTCTCAATGGTAATTTAGTTGTTCAGTTTGTTATGGTTCAAATTAATCCAGGAATGAAATAATTAACATGGCTAGCAGTTTGTTCAATTTGTTTCTTATGCTTTGTTAGAAAGAGACCACCAACTAGGAACAGTAACAGCTGCGTCAATTTCAACGTCTCTCAAGAGCTCAACTATTCTCACCCTGGGGACTTGCCGTAGATATTTGTCACGTTGTTTCGTGAATTGTCGACTAAACCACTCTCTAAAATCATCCTGGACAAGCAACCAAATTATTTTCAAACATAAATGGATGAATAATGCGTGCACGATATACCACCAATCTCCCGATCTGTCCCAGTCGCCAAGTTTAGGCGAATGTGAGTGCAACGAACCTGCAAATGTGTTCCTTTTTATTTTTCTCAGCTCCACGAAGTAGGAAACAAAGTTACGTAGTCGCCTGAAATTTTTGTTTTTGAGTTTCCTTCATATATTTACGTTTCAAGGGCTACTGAGTTCGAAAAACACTATTCGGAAGAATTGTGTGTGTGTGTGTGTGTGGCATACGACTGTGAACAAGTTGGGGAGAAAATGGTCGCACGTGATGGGCTCAAATTTGATATTTATGGGACGCCAAAATAAGGGTACAAACGAAATCGGTCCAAAAGTAGCGCTAGTTGTCATAATATCGATTTTAATGAAATTGTCAGTATGAACCACTCCAAATGACGCAACAGAACCGTAAAGTGTTCACCCCTGGGAAAATGACGAGAGCAGCACAGTACATTATCAAATATTTCCCTTATATTCTCCATTCGAACGACACTAGACTTCTCAAAATCCAGGATATTAGTCCAACAGTAATTCAAACCACCACCGTATTCAGTTATTAGTTTTAAACCCACATTCTCAAAATAATTCACACGATAATTTACAGAACTATTGAATTGGCAATATTATAAATATCCTGTGAACTGATAATAGAGGCGGCATAAGAAGGAGTAACTCAATAAATTCCAGAACCCTAAGAGTCATCTTGTTTGTTTTGAAAAACGTTTCTGTTAGCTGAATGAAAAGCATATTGTAGTAGTTGCTAGGGTGGTAAATATCTCTGAATGCACGTGTAGCTAAGGAGAGCCGTGTGATGCGTCGCATCAAATCCTCATCCGAATTTCAATACACTGAACCCTCTATTGCTTCGTTATTTCGATTCCATTACATTCTGTGTTTATCGGTGAGCTGTTTTCGAGAAAGCATGTTGTACTTTGATCACTAAGATAACTATAGTTAATTTTAACCTATTTTACTCATACACTGGCGTCCCATGGTAACCTGCGGGCTGTATATGAAAACTGAGCCGATTTATTTCAGCCATACTCATGAACTGCATCACGTGGTTTCTTCTTCCGAGAGGTGCAAAGCGTGTAGGACGGAAAGTGTTCGGGAGAAAACAAGTAGAGCCGCTCATTGAACTCGTCCCCGTCAGAAACTGAACCATTCAGCGGTCTAATCCAACCAAATTTCTAACAAGACGCACACGGATGTAGGGAAGAAATTCGTACTTATCACGTCCCCTTGACGACGATCCCATTTTGCTTGCTATTTACGGAGTTCAGCACAAGGTCTTGCCAGCCATGCACTCAGCGACCAAGTCAACCGGTAACTGACCAGTGATCACCTGGAATGCTTTTGTTGATGCTGCCTTGTCGGCGTTGGTGATCAACAGAAGCGCAGCTCTTTGGGATTGAGCTAGTTACTTATTTTTGTTTGACTGTGCGTTTGCTACTCCGGACAAAGAGGCAGTAGCCAATCACGCTTTAGTAAATTGCCTTGTACATTATGATTGAGTCGCAGTAATACACCACAAGTGTGTGTGTGTGTTTCAAGGTAAAACACTCAACATACACACATACACTCAGCTACGTAAAGATCTGCAGACCACTAAAAATCAGTAAATTACGTTATTTCCTTTTTACTACGCACTCGTACTGCCAAGAAAAGTAAAAATTGAACGGACAAATAAATAATGATCAATATCAAATACTGCCCAAAGTTCAAATTCCAACGATTTGAACTTCTTCATACTCATCTCATGTTCACCGTACCATTTCCTCGACCATGGGGTTGACGTATTTGCAGCGGCTGGTGCGATTGAATGGGGCTGAGAAAAGTAGTGTGATAGAATCCAGTGTCGCGTATCGTATCGATAAGACACCAACACAAACTCTCGAGAACGACGATAAGGAATTGAATATTATGATCGATAATGCGATCAAAACCAACGTAACTTTTCTTCTCTTGAAAACGGCTTGAACAACTTTCACTGAGTTCCTTTACACTTTTTAAAAATATGTTCATTTCGAACTGTCGTGAAAAGCAAACTCCGTACCACTGACTTCAAAAAATGTATGAATTTTACCGCGTTAAACTCACTTCGCACGCTCGTTTTAATGTGGTAGATGAAACGCCGCAACGTGCTCGAGCCGCGCGTTTCACTTGGGGCTGAGATAATGTTCATTGTTCGTTGGAGTGTGAGTAGAAAAAAGTCTGGTTCACTCCTCCTCAAGTCCGTTTGACTTTCGGTCTGAGCTCACCTAACCCCTGCCTTGCGCTGGGCACTTCAATTATCAAAGTTTGGATTAGCTCCCAAGTGAATGGAAGCTGAACTAGAATTTCGTCGACCCTTCTCCCAGCCTGTTGAAGCTTCTGAATGGCGAAGGCCAAATAAAGGTTGAATGGTTCATTCTCGCGAGTCAATAGCTGCTATCGGCTGAGTATTGTTCATCAGAAGGTTTACAAACGCCATAGTAGTTCATTTGTAAAGATATTTTCAGCGTCATTACCGAGCTGTTGAGCTCTTTTCAAAATAGTTGTTTTCGTGTACCTTTGTTAGTTGCTACGCGTTGTAGTCATATAACGTATGAAGTTGTTTTAAACCAAACGCTTTCTCTTCTTCGTATAATTTCAACTTCGTTGTGTTACTTACAGCACATTTTCACTTTTACGAGCAATTTGGGTTCTGATAATAACACATTGTTCTACTCGTGAGCAGGAGATTGTGAGTTCGGTTTCGCCCAGTGCTACAAAGCAGATTACATCAATACGTTCGTTTTGTTGTCCTATGCAGCCTTATCCTCCCAAAGTTGTCTACGATTGCGGTGGAGGCTCATTGTACGTGGGTAGCAGCTCCCAAACAAGTCAATTGAATTTAAATCGAAAAACGACCGGAGGGTACTTAAGGAGGATGAGAGTAGGAAGAATAGAAGGCTAATCCATAACAATTGAAATGCGAACCACGTAACTTGCGAACGTTGATGCGGATAGTCTCACATCCGTCTGATAGATCACTTCTAACCACAGTCCTGCTATCTCTAATCCTTTAATCCCGATTTGATGCGCCTAAAACCCATTAGTATCCGATCGTGGAGGCAGACACCTGACGTTTGACGGGAAGCAAAACGCCGCTACGTTACCTTTAGACGGACAATGCTCCAGATTCAGACAGATCCTTTTAACGTTTACAATCTTCAGTATTATATTTTCTTATTCCCCGCAGTATTCGGGGAGTTCGCCACACACATTTTAATTCGTTATGAACCGCGACCGACATTCCGCAAAGTTGGAGCACAGGTGTGAAATCAGTTTTATGATGTGCGGTCAATTTTACTATCAACGCGTATTGAACGTTACACAAAATTTATCACCGATTACCGGTACGTGTGCGTATTGAAAGGTCTTTGAAACACTTCCAAGTAGCTAAGCGAAGTAATCGAAAACTGTTCGGACTGACGGTAGAGCATTTTCTCCAACTCAACGTGACGATAATTCGGCTATTGGAAAAATCCGTCACGTTTTCCTCTTCATGTATGTAAATCATTTGATGAATCTCTCTGAATCTGCTGACACCAGCAGACAAAACCTGCATCCTAACGAGGCGTAATGGCAGAGCGCGTTTAGTTTTTATGTGATTCCCTGGTACTGTTAATCTCTCGTGTACTTGAGTTCAAATTTAAGAAGAAAAGCTACGTAACCGGGTCCGAAAAACACCGCCTGAGAAGGTAGTCTGCGTATGTGTGTCTGTGAATGCGATTGAGATAGAATCGCTGAAAATACGTTATCCAATCAGCAGATTACTATAAGGCACTAAAATAAGGGTTGTGCTGCTGTGACTGATGAACGAATATAAGCAATGGAAATTTGGCGTGTGGGGAAGAACCCACTATTTAACTTCTGATAAAGAAGTTTTTAAATTGGACCAAGGCCAGGAAATATGAAAGTCAGACGGAATTTCATTTAAGGAAATTGTAAATTCTTTAATAAAAAAATTAATTGTATCAGGCACTTCTCAGGGCAGTCACTTGGCGACACACAAAAAAAAAAGAAGAAATGTAGCAATACCTAGTAGATATTTAATATTTAATTTAGTTAAGTCTGGTAAAAATTGTACCAATATCCTACGGCCGTGGATGAACAACTTAGCTTGGTACTTATTGGATTGGGCGATTGGACAGTAGGGTCGAGAAGGAAACTGGCATTCAAGGCAGCTATGCTTGGAGCTTGATGTCTGTTCTCGCACTCGTAAGTATGCTTGTATGCGTAGGTAGTAGGTAAAGACGTAGTACCTGAAATGGTCATTTAAGGTTCTTCAGTATTATGACGACACTCAAGGGTCCACAGACTCATCGACTTCTTTGTGTAAGAATAGTGTGTAAGAAGGAAGTGAAATTTAAGTCTATTTACCGGTACTACTGAAGGAATGTGTGGAGAAAAGGGTGTCGGAAAATTCTTTCCCCACCTCTGCTTCCTTTTGGTTTATTATTCATTCTGAATAATAACCCTATGTTTTCGGTCACGAACAATTTTTTACAACTCCCCCTCAAAATTTGATACTTTACGTTTCAAGACTTGGAGATTCCAAATTTGCAATGTCCGTCCGCCGTCCCCCGTTAAAAAAATTAACGAAACGCAGTACAACGGGGGAACTACAGCGTTTAGTCGTTTGAACTCCCTCCCTCCCGCCCGTCTCAATAAACAACGGTGGCAACGCTGCAGGGCGGGCGGCTCAACTCCCCTTTCGCCTCGCAACGGGTTCGCTCGAAGCGCCCGACGGGGCAAAATCATCAGACGTTTTGTTTCCGTAGTTCCATTGTAGCCAGGACATGTTTCGTATGGTTTACTAGTATTCGATGCTGAATCGAATGGGATGGGGGAGCAGTAATACTAGGTCAAGCTGTTCATGAGAATAATAAACCATTGTGTAATAATTTGCAGGGTTTCTTCTGTGGTGATAGGTCGTGCGGAGATTCGAATTCGTGGGAAATAGTTAATGAATTTCCAGAAGAGAAAACGAAGTTATCCGGGGTTTTTCCAGACCAAAGAAAAAGAAAATTGCAGAAATGGTCGGAGACGATGTGACGATGAGACAACGTGGACGAAAACAAAGGAAACGGGAGCTCGGAACTTTCGCGAATAGAACGACGCCGAGACCGCGTAAATTCAAATTTAAAAGTTTTGATGTCACAGGGTATGAGCCAAATAATACAAAACTAACGGTAACGCCCTATATCGGTTAAACGCCCTTTAACATTAAAAGCTCATGGCACCTGAATTATTAACGAGGAAATTCTAAATTGCCACAGCGAATGTCATTGGACACCTCAACTGCAGGCTTCCCGTCTGGCACATCCGATGCCCACAATTTTTCTTCCACTTCCGCTTTGCCTGTGGGCGGTCGGTTTGATGGTGGTCGAGTTTCTATCCCTTCCCCATTCTGCATGAGCGGTGTTCACATATCGCTGGACTCAGGGGTTGAAACTACTGTTGGCACTGAATCCAAATAAGAAAATAGGAACGGATGGAGTTTCGTTTCAATGCTGGACGCTGTGTTGTTTGAGAGGTCGGTCGTCGAAGGATTGAGTCAATCCCCAAAACAGGTGATTGACACAGGATAGACAAGTATAGGTGTGCTCGATGCCGGCGATACCAAGGTGTCGGAAAGACTTATAGTGAATCAAATATCTCCAGCTCTGGCCTCACATCGTTCGCCGACCTTGCACGGATTCTTGAAAAGTGGATAAACCACAACTTGCTCCAATTCAAGCAGTTTTGTTTGTACACTTTCCGTGATGCTCATTCCGTGGGCTGGATATGCACAGGTTTTGCAAACGGGTTTCACGGCGGGCGCGTTGCTGCACGAGAAAGTTGGAACGGTTTGGCCTCTATAGAGGATTGCTGTGTTTGACGATTAGGGTGAAGAATTACTACTCCTACAGACTTGAAGTTCCTTCTGGGGTTCCACACAGCTCATCCCTCGGCACAGTGTTGTCTTCATTTTCATCGAAGGTGCGGTTGACATTATCTGTGAAGGAGTTAACCGTGTTTTATTCACTGACGACCTCAAGATATATAGTACCATCTGGACCCTCCCGAACTGCCACAGTGGTCATCAATTCCTGAGTGTCAGGAAATATTTCGCTGCCACATTCCCTAGAGGTCACTGCGTTAGTCTGTAGTGAACCTGAAAGTGCTGTTTGAGACTGACTTCCAGGGCTTACATTGAGTCAACCGATGGGAGAACTAAGAGAGTCTTGGGTTTATTGAGAGGAATTCTGATTTCACATTAGTGAAGGCTCTCATTGTGCTCCAAGTTGCTCTTTTTCATCCCATTCGTCAATCTGTTCACCAATTTACGACTACAGTAAAGATGGACGGTAGATGGTACTGGAGTGGGTTCAGTATAGATTTCTTCGATTTGCCTCGTTCAAATCTGGTATTGTATGGGAGAACTTTTAAGCAAGGCACATGCACTGTAACTGTGTGGTTTGAAGTCCCTTGAGGATCGTAGAAGGCGGACGCTCTATTTTTGCAAAGGTTAGTTGGTGGCTACATTGACTGTCTTTCATGCATTCCATTCTCGCGTTCTATGCTTCTTCCATGTTCCACCGAGCTATACGAGGCTGCAGCAGATAATCTGTACTACCTTAGGTCCTACAAACTATCTGCTTCATTCCCTCTTAATCGCTGCCAATGCGAGTGGAACCGTCACAGGCTGGAAGGAATCTTTAATATTTTCTCGGCGCAGCTGAAAAAGTGTTTTGCATGATCTAGTCGTTTCATGAACAACTAGTCGTTTTGACATATACAATCCCCTCCACGAAGCTTTCTTTTACGCCGCAAACATGACCAACAAAAAAACTAAATAAATCATGAACTGGGGAGCGCTCCTAGACTACGCTACGCTGGCTCTCGGATAGGAGGGTTGGGAGGGAGAAGGAAAGGAGGATGAGAGGATGTTTCACGATAAAAAGCCCACCACTTCGGATACGATCCGAGAACCAAGCGTGTGATGATACCTCGAAGTACACCTGCTGACACTCCTAGCCGACGCGTTTCCTTAGCACTTATCTTGCACCATGCACTGCGCCACTCCCACACACACACAAACACTCATAGTTTTCTCGAATGATGTTTTTCGGGTTCAGAAGCCCCTGAAACTTATGAAGAAAATCAAACCTTTCTCTCCTACCATGGACATATTTCTCCAGCATGGTAAAACTGAGAATATCTAGACTCAAATCTCCAAGTTTCTAACAATCGTGTTTGAATCCGTGTCCGAGACCTATATCGTTCTCTTCCTCTTCAACGTCCTTTTGGGGTTGTCTGCTGGCTGCATGTTGTGCCTGAGGCTGCAGGCTTCAGAAGCCTACCAACCTACCAACTCGTATCCTTTCCTTGAAAGCCCACAGGCTTCAATTATACCTGCAACAGTACATCTACAGCCCACTGAATGCTTAACGATGAACTTGTCTTAATTACACCTTCCAAAAGGTTTCACTTTTGCTCATGCACAGACTTCCTTTTCAGTTCAAAATGGATCACGTCATATTACACTTGCTCATGGGCAACACAATTACAGCCAATGCAAAACTATAGGTATAAAAATTACCATTCTTGTAATTTATGAAACCGTTCACAACTCTAAAGAAATATTGAAAAATATGTGCGTCCGAACTCTTCCGGAAATATCCAGAGGCTTTTAATCTTACTTCCACCTTCAATCCGTCTCTGCTCATCATGTTCGAGAGACTTGTAGAACTTTCGACGTTACCGAAAGTTTTTTCGTTACGTTCTTCCGCCTTCACTTCTTCACGACCGAACTCACGGGTTAACACTACTTCGTCTCAATGCGAGGTCAACGAACGACGTTGAATTGTTAGGTACACAGCGTTTTGAATTATGTAACGCAGATCATTTCGTTTCGACTCCGTTCGAGTTGACATTTGCTGGGAGTGAACGGAGACAAATGCGTAGCTTCAGACTTTCACAGTAATTCACAAATGAATGAAATGATTTGCATTTAAAATGAAATACTTGGGGCCGCTTGATATCTTAGATGGAGAGAACTGGAGGATTTGAATGGGAAGTAACGCGGTGGGAGGAGCAGTGCGAGAATACCGAAGCGTGAGCTTGAGAGAGGCGTAAGGGCTCTGCTAAATACCATCACGATCTATCGATTGGTTTCTCCCTTCATTCCGATCTGCATCGAATGCTTCAGGCTTTTGTCCTCCCAACTGAGGCTCCGAAATGATTGCAGCTCGAGAATCCTTTCTGACGAAGCTCAACGATGTCTAACATCTCTCAATAGTTTTCCGTTTATCAAAAAATATACTGTAACATCATATCCTACGCGTGCATCTTGCCATAATCTCAGGAGCAACTGTTTTCTCGTTCGAAAAATAGGAGTTCACACACACGTCCATGAGACATCAGTAGATGAGGTTTAGCATGTTTATGAATTCGCAGTATTTCAAGTTTACGAACAGGAATAGTACGTGTACTCTGAGTCGTCTCTAGAAATAAACTGGTACCTGTTCGGTTTTGAATCCAAAGTGTGAACTCGTGTATGAGGTTTTACCGACTGATCGATGCGGTTTTGTTTTTTTGTTTAACGAAACAACACTTTATTTGTACTAGGTACTTCACAGTGTTGCTCACTTCTATCCACAACAATCACATGGAACATGTAGGGAGGTGTATACACACAGTGCTGTGCTTGTAGGAACTGTCGACGTATTGTTTGCTGAACTATAAATAATATTTCAGTCTTGATTATGCGGAAAACGTAAGCATAGGACAATACTAACTGTAATAATAGTAATAATGATAACGCTCTAATATAGGTATGATAGAACATACAACATGGATATCATAGACTAACATAAACACTTAACATATAACATAGCGACTGGTGAGTACTGATGCTGATCGTGCTTTACACTGCAAGATCTGAGCGTCGTTTCCGCTTCAGGCAGCTTGCTGGTCTTGCTGGCGGATGGTTGTTGGAGAAGGGGATTTGGGTGGGTCAGAAGAGACTCGTTATGCCGGGCATAGGACAGTTGTATCACTGAGTAGATGTCGAGATCACGATGTAGATTTGTATTCCGTACGTACCATAGACTGCCCGTGATAATCCTCAAGATTCGGTTCTGGATCGTTTGCACCTTTTAAATCAGGAATGTAGATGCAGAGGACCACGTGGAACAGCTGTTCGCCTATCGCTCGTACGAGCACTACGCATTATCATTTCATGACGTCCAGGGATAAGGAGGGAGTTCTGGTAGCTGCACTTGATATGTGACTGACCCAAAAAAGCTTGTTATCAAGAGTGAGACCAAGGTAACGAACTGATGAGCTGTTCGGGACTGGGTGCCCTTGGAGCTGGGTGGACGGGGTGCTAGTACTGCGGAGGTAGGTAAATTGTACCGTTTTGGACCTGGAAGGGTTTTTCTTAACACACCATCATGGTACCAGCCATTTGTTATCCGGTCAATATCGATATGTAGCTACGAAAATCCTACATCTTTGATTAACGCAGCAAGCGGGATTGAAGAGAATGTTTTTCTTTTTTTGTGGATGGAGGATAGCATTAAAACTACGGTTGAAACTGTTTCAAGTGTATTCGTGTGATGCGTCGCATATGACCGAGATGTGTAAGGCAAAAAGTACGCAAAAATCGATTTTCTTCTAAATTTTTCGTTGTCGTCATTCTTCTACGAATGATGATTCTATGATACCGTTTATTTTATTTTTGGCTGGCGTACAAGACACTTTGAAACGTAGAGATCGGAAGAAAACTCAAAAATGCCTTTTCTGCCGATTACATAACTTTCTTTCCTACTTCGTATATCTAAGAAAAGTGGAAATCAGTTCGTGTCGAGCAGTGGTGGCATCAGCGGTCGGTGAGTGAGCGCTTTGCAGACCGGAGGGAAATAAAGAAGGGAAGCGCTCGCGTCCACTGGCCGCATTTATGTGTTACTGAACACGAGAGTGGGATGCACAGATCATAAAGATAGAAAACAAAAGGCGTTCCAATATGCGGACATTTACCGAAGGTCAACAGTTGTATACATATGCCACAGGAAGGCGACGAACACCACGAGACCTGCTCACCTTTCAGCATGGGAGTGCCAAAAGACTTGGGCGGAATATCCAAGTTGCCAACTTAACGGACCTCTCTGCTCTTTAGAGACACACTCTCAAGTGTGTTGAATGGTGATAATTGAATACCGCTGGCGAGATATTGACATGTGAGTACGGAGCGGAATCCATCCGACAAATCAATTAGGGTAATCTTATTTATCAAAGGCACAAGAGATGAAATTAGGTTAAGACAACACGCGGTGAAATCAGTGGTAAAATACGGATTATTCCCGGGGTAAATTTTATTTTAAGACTCATGAGAATTTTTGAAGAAAACGAAGCTATTGCATTTCTCCTTCTGACGAATGTCATGCATAAATTAGACACTCGTCACGTTCAATACTAATAAATGCTTCGGTCACAAAGGGTATGACCAGATGGCGGGGAACTGGGCTCCGGGTACGGCCCCTTGAGGGTTTGCTGGTACGGGAGTTCATTATTCTGTTCCACCAGTAACATAATCAACATCCAATATGCATACTTCGTCGGAAGAAAGTTGCGTGGCGGCTTGAATCACTAATTATACTAATACACTAAATTCGTATATTCAATTAACAATGTTTGCCTCAACCGATGAGCTTTCGAAGGAGAAGGTATTGCCGATTGTTGATAGTGGGATTGATGAGCGAGACGGAAGATGAAGTCGAAGCTAGCTGGCCTAGTTTTCAAATGCAGTTCTACGCAGCGCGCTCCACCATCTCGCCTTTCTCGACTGCGCCACCTTTTATAAACACGGTGCAGTGAAATGCGTTGAAACTGAGCTCTGATTTCACTTCCTTCGTTCAGTTGCCTGGGTGACCTGGCTCTTTTTCTCTTGGAAGGGTTCAATATTGGACGATAACTATTACCCTACTTCCTCTAGGGCTTAGTCGTTATAAACAAATCAACAATCACCCGACAACGACATTACCTCGTCGAATGCATAAGATGTACACACTGTGTTGTGGATACTCAGCAATAATATGACTACGCGACGTTCAGATAAATTTTTTCTCTAGCCACCAGCAGCATGATTTACAACCAACATTGTACATTTTATGTGCTCCACACAGTATACAAGCCATAGGAGAACTAAATGTTTAACGTCTGGTTCCACACTTCTAATTGAATCAGTGAGAATGACAACAGTACATGTCCCCAATCAGCTTATCGAGATATCAGCTGTCAAAGGTTTATTTCAGTGCAATGTAACGGTAAATAAACTCAAATATAACGTAATTACTCTGGTTACCAACTAAGGTTAATGTAAGACACAAAAAGCTACTCGTTTTCTTCATTTTCTTGTCGTTCGGTAGTTTTCCATTCTTGGATACTCTGGTAGAACTCTAGGTAAGGATGAGTAATGTATTTCATGAGTTTAACAACATCTGCGATCTTTTTGGAATGTATTGCGATGGGTCCATCATAAGCTTTTTGAGAAGGAAGATCTTGTGAAGCCTGTTTTTCACGAGTTTGAAGGTTGAAGAGGAGAGCCCATCGATGAAGTCGTATGTTTTGACATACCCAGGCATGGAGGCGTCATATTCAAATTCCCTGTGCTCGGAAATTGCAAAAGGTTTGTTGGATCCACTTATCGATTTTGGTGTTTTCTTGTAAACGGATGGCCACCACGCTTTGAACTCGATAAAATAGACGTAAGAAACAGGTTTTACAGAGAAATGAGGTATTTTCTTTTTGCTGTGTTCGATCATTTCCTCATATTGTGGGAGATATACACAGTCCTGCTTTTTAATGTGCCGTTTTACAACTCCAAAATCCCGGTCACATGGTAATAACGAGTGACCACGCATAGGAAAATAGTGGTACACCTTGTTGAAGCGTCCGGAAGTTGCCACTAGTCCCATTAAAAATCTTACAAGAGTATGATTCCGGTTTTGTCCTGGGAAAGAATCTGAAAACAAGTGCAATTCCTTGATGGTATCTGGAATGTTATTAGTTATATAATCAAAGAGAAAAGAAGAAACTTCATTAGGACCTTTGTGTCCTTGCCCTTCATGATAAACGTAGAAATTCCCTGAGCCATCTTTAATGTTGTGAATCTCAAATACGTTCACCCATAACTGCCGGTAATAAAATACCTCCTGAACCGGAATGTGTGGTAACGGCAAACTCTGCATGAAATCGAACAAAATGCAGACATTAAAGAAATTTGGGTTGTGTCCGCCAGTAGGCAAATACTAAAGTTAACGTACCTGTTAGGTGAGTCCGTCTCCTCTGGCTTGTGAGTTACTGTAAAATGCAGACACTTCCGGTCGATTTTTACATGTCTCTTCAACTTCCTCGAGTTTTTCATAAAACTTGTTAGCTCGACGTTTATGCACTAGCAACTCAGCAGCATAAGCTCTTTTAGCTACAGCGTTGAGGTTCTGGTCTTTCAATTTCGTGGTCAATTCCTCACACTGAGAGCAAACGTCCACTTGGGGTATACCAAATCTCAGTCGGAAGTTGTTATTGAAATAATTCAAGTAAAACTCGTGCTTAATGACTCCGTTTAAATTGGGATGTTCTTTGATAAAAAGTTCATGCATGGCTTTTACATTGAGAGTACTTGGTAAATATTTAACACTTTTAGAAGAGTAATGTGACTTCTTTGTAGGGAAAGATTCTATATGCTGCTTCATCAATGCAATAACTTCAGGTTTTATTGCACTAGGCCTATTGTTGTGTAAACCCCTACCATCTTTCGGAGATTTGCCGAGAAGGAGTAGGGTTGTTAATCGCTGGACCTGAATGTGAGATACAGCATGCAGAGACATGAATGCTTGCTTACAATCACATTCCCACGCATTGCGAAATAGGAGAAATTAGCACTCCTCGGTTTTGCATCTGATTCATTTCTTGAACGACGTCGAATAATAGGCTTCATCTCAATGAGACCAAGTAAATAAGTGTCCAGTTTATTTTTCGGCTTCCCATCATACAATCTAGACAAAATAATTTTCTTCTCGTCAGAATAAAATGGAGTCATACAAAGGCGCCTGAATTTGCAATCAGGTCCGGTAGCTTTACCTCCCACTAAATTGCCTTTACTATTAACATAAGGCTTACCTTCCCGTCGAGCAATTTTCATTTTATTGGCTTTCCAGGACGATGGATTAGCTTTCCGTTTCTTGCCTATTTGTCCATCAGAAGAATCGTCGGTGGATTCATCACTATCACTCATTTTTGCGAAAGAGAACACTATACTAACATTACTCACAGTTTACAATATGTTGCTTTAACAAACTCTTATTCGTGACTGAGGAGCAGTAAACAACAGAGCGAAGAATACTACTCGTACTGAACTGTGGACTTTAAAGAGAGTAAACACAGTCGGCGCCTCCCAACTACCGCGAGTACCTACGTGTTTAGAGCAAGAACAGTATAAGTCCATGGACTCGTACTGTTTTTTCCTTCAATCATTTTCATTTAGGCTCTGTTCAAGCTTACCGAGTGTTGCTAGCATACTGTTCTCGTGCTCAATGCGTAAATCTACTCGTTACAACCTACAAAAAGCCATTTTCAAAAATCGTCAAAAATGGAGTTGTACTGTTTTTATTCTCATCGATTCAATTTTAGTTCAGAGGATCTTACAACTTCCATGAAGATTTGTCTTGGACAAACATGTTGGTGACAAATGTAGATTTTGTTGATCGGGATGGTAAGCGAACACCAGTCTTCTTCAAAACCTCCGATTGGCAGTAAAAAAGTAGTTGAGTAAAAAAGTTACAGGTATTGGGGGTTGAAATAAGAAAAGTTTACTGAATGGTAAAATTGTCCGAACTTAGAAACGACCTGGGCGTGTTACTGGAAACACGAATCAATTGAAAGTGAACGTCTCAAGTAACTGAAACCCCCCAATGCATGAAATTTTCAGATTTTCCATGTATTTGAGTGCGTTTGGGTTGAGGTCTTCATGACAGACACCACTGAATTGAGGGTTTATCTCTGTTTATCCTAGAATAAATGCTGCTACTGCCCTTCCTCAAATGGTTTACAAATGCCGAATTTCTTAAATCTTTGTCGCGTTTCGTAATTCTTGTTTTGAGTTTCCTACCTGTTCCAACCTATGTCAATCGGTACAGAGTTACAAATTAATATTAATACCGAGAAATACGATAAATCGTACTGCGTTCACCTGTCTCCTCAAACTCCAGTGCGGATCCATCAGAGTTAAAGCTATGAAAAACGACTAACTGCTGCACGAACAGATAAATTCGAAACCTTGAGAAGCTTAGGAGCTCACCATCTGCAAAGTTCCCTTGGAATCTTGCGAAGATGAAGTGCGAGTAGTTCGTTAAGATATTCTTTGCATATTTTTGGTGTGCATTTAACGTATTTAAATGTTAACTGAACATGATAGTAACAATAAAACTTTGAAAGCAAATCACATTAAACTGGAGTAGTCAGTCAGCTTATAAGACCATCAGATAGCTCTATTGGTTTTGGATGTCCTTAGAACGGATTCCGTGTTTATTAGTCAGTTTGCATTGCGGCACTTTGCTCGGAAGTTACCTAATTAGTTGGCCGCGTTGGCGAACATTTACTTAGTCCCTCAAAGACCTTCTTCGTATTTTGACTTCGACTTTGGTCAAACAACCAATTCAGCTAACGAAGTCCTTCAGAGGTGTCCTACTAGAAATAATTTCAGTGATTCGGGGGTTTTCGTGCGCTGTTGCTCAACCTTGAAATTGGGAACAGTGAAATAAAGAAGAGGTGGTTACGTCCAACTACATTTAAGAGTAAAAGATCCGAATGATAGAAACTACTTTACCAGGGTTTGATTCCAAAAGCGGAAACCACTTTAGGAGAATTTCCCGAGTGTATCACTCACCAACTTCATCTCGAGCGATAAATACGATTTGGAAACATTACGTCACGCCGCTTCCTGAAGCAAGATGAACTGAACAGGAACTGTTCGCGTAACACTAACAACTGTTCATCAACTTCCCCACAGATGTCAGTCGGCGATCACGAGAGAGATCGCACCAAAAATACCGCTATACGTTTTTGAATATTATCCTTGCGTCAACCTCAGCTTAGCATTCACAAACAGAACGTTCTCCTTATCCACGGCTATTTATGGGGAAATAACCAGGCAGAAAGTGTACGGCTTTTCAGAAATAGTTTGCTCTCTTGACTGCATTAATTATTCAATAAGCGTTACAGTTGTTTTAATTTGTCATTCGTGGTAGCATTTAAATTCCAAGTTCACTAGTTGATAGGAGGAAAAATATCTCATCGGTAGTCTTGACGTATGGGCTTATTTTACTTTGTACCAGACAATACGAACCCTACACGCTGATTATTGAATAAACGCTACAATTGAATGAGCTACTCAGTAAACAGTGAAATGAACATAAACCAATAAATAGAAATATATAAATATTGACTATTTAAAAAGAGGACAACAACTTACATAATTTAATTAGTCTGAATGGCAGATCTGGTATTTTCTGATCTTTGGTCTGGATTTTGTGAAAATAGTTATGTAATGACTAGACTCAGATTTAAGTTTACTGCGGCCATGGACCAATATTTCTACCAAAAACTAAGGGGTTTCGCCCTTTTCTCAAAAACGGCTCTAACGATTTTGATTAAACTTTCAAATTATCTTCTACCAATCAATACCTAACTTTTCTCCTGTATACATATCTCTATGAAAATACGGTGAACGAAGATATAGGCCTATGAAGCAAAAATAGGTTTTTTACGCTTTTTGGCAAAAAGACTTCAGGGATTTTCATCAAACTCACGGGATGTTTTCGAATAGTTATTACCTACATGTTGTTCTGAATAAATGTTCCTTTGACAGTCCATTGAACAGAGATAAAAATCAAAATGTGGCGAAAATAACGTTTTTTCAAACATTCCCGTAAATTCCAGGGTAACTTTTTGACCAGATGTGATGAATTCTAATGGAGTGTCTTTTAGTCACCCATACCCATACTTCGTTATCTATAATTATTTCTGTATATATATGTTGAACGGAGATATAAGCCAAGTTAACTAGGAAAAAGAGATTTGTCGAATATTAATTTATCGGTATTTCACTTTTCTCAAAAACGGCTCTAACGATTTCGATCAAACTTACGGAGTACTCTCAACTAACTAGTTCCTACATTTTGTTCCCGATAAATGTTCCTGTAGAACTCATAGGGATTACGGAAAGTTGTGTGTTGCTCCGCACTGCTCGTTTTTTTTTTCAATCCTCTTTATGCCAAAATAACATGTACTAGCCATTGTTTCTATGGATGTTTTTGGTAAGCCAGACTTCCTATTTACGTCCTCAATTAAAAAAACACTGCAAATTATTACCCAATGGTTTATTATTCTCATGAACAGATTGACCTAGTATTACTGCTCCCCCATCCCATTCGATTCAGCATCGAATACTAGTAAACCATACGAAACATGACCTGACTGCAATGGAACTACGGAAATATTCCCCCGGCGCCAGGCGCCCTTAAACGTCTGATCCGATGGAGGGGTGGGATGAGGGCTTCCAGCGAACCCTCGCTCGTCAATTGGCAGGACGTTGCGAGTCCAAAGGGCGCTGTGAGTCGAGCGGGCCTTGAAAACGATACGAAACACGGCTTATTTGCGATTATACTGCGTTTCGTTAATTTTTTTAACCATTTTTTGCCCATAACAACCATGGGCTTCGTGCGATCGGATTGCCGAGATGGCGGGCACAACTAGATACCGAATGGGATTTTTGTGCGAAAGAACGAATTTTTTAGATCACGTTAAAGGCCCCATGGTGGTTGTGGGGCGGTGGACGGGGGACATTGGACGGCGGACGGACATTACAGATTTGGAATCCCCATGTCTTGAAACGTAAAGTATCAAATTTGGGGGGGGGGGGGGGTAGTAAATAGGTTTTCTTGACCGAAAACATAGGGTTATTATTCAGAATGAATAATAAACCAAAAGCAAAAGAAAACCCCTAGCCTTGCTCTCCAGTCAGCCCTACGTTAAATTCGCCCTTAGTGGTGGTGAACCATTTCAATATCGAAGCATTGGAATGGTTATCCATCGATTTAAGCAGCTTATTAAACTTTTGAACGGTTACTTCATCAACCATATTGTCAGTGTCATATTGAAACAGGCTCTACCTCAAAAATGGCAGTTTAATTAGAAGTTAGTATAAAATATATTTGCAACGAACGGAGTTCTGGAAAAAATTGACCTCTATAAAAATCTAGAAACCGTTCAAATTATCATGGTTCTTGCTCCGCTAAATTATTATTTATGATCGTATGAGAGTCGGAGAGTATACGAATACTTGAACACGCGGGAAAAACTTGCTTAGAACACTTGAACCATAAGTAGCAGAAGAAATAAAGGCGTTCACAAGAAATATTCTGGAGAGATCGGTCGGGTTAAAAGTTCAGGAGTGATGGTTTGTCTCTGGATAATAAATTGAGAACAGTCCGCTGGTTGGAAAAGGCTGTAAATGGGGTTCTCCAGAGAACGAGGAAGACCCAAAAATCCCAGTTGGGCAAAAATCGGTCAATTGTTTCAAAGAGCGAGTCAGAAGAGGGTTTTCAATAAGGGCGTGCTATGTAAAAGACAGGTGTTGATTGACACATGATTGACATGGGTTGGAGCAGAGAGGAGCTCTGATTAAAGAACTTGGGAACCCTCGAGTTCAAAGAGTCCAGCTTGGTCGAAAACGCGGCCGACGTAACAGTTTTTAGGCTCAAGTTGGGTTGTTCGGTGTATATTTGAACTTTGCGTGTAATGTCCTTGATAACGCGTGTTGTTTTCGTTTACATCCACACGAAATTTATAGGCACAAGAAAAATCTGTGAAGTACAACAATGAAAGCAAATTTCAGTTGTCTAAAAAATCCTATGGTCTTCCAACGGCTTTCGTAAAACAGTTACATTAAAATGCAAAGCGTCGAAGTGGTCAGAGTCTTTGACCTTGGACTTCCCCGCGTCATTGTCTCCGACCACCTAATTGTCTCCAACTATTTCAATACCTGCCCCCCACCAACGGGAATCCTTCAGCTGCAGTCGGTTGCTTCTAACAGCCCCTTCCCCAGGTTTTCCCCTTTCTTTATTTCTTTCTCCTAATTTCATTTCCTATTGACAATAGAGCTCTTCCAAAATCATTCTGCTTCCAACTACCACCCCAGTAACTTCTCACTTTCTCACACGGTTGCCCGCGCCAGTTCACGCATTCCGAGTACTGCCCTTGTGTCGCCCATTTGTACTCCATCTCACCTCAATTTTAATTCAACTCAATTCCGCACGCACGTATAATACAGTCATCCTCACGCTCACCGAGTTTCGGTTTTATTGCGAACCTCAGCTTCTCCATTCTTGCACCCAACAGTAACTTTTCTAATATTGCAGCCTCCACTGATTTACAACTGCTATATACGCAGCAAAATTACTTCAGTTATTCAGTAAGGGAGGTAGGTCAACTCTGAAACTTCTCACAATAATTGGAAAAATTCACAAATATTACTATAGTAACGATAAATTACTGTCTACTGTCTGTTAGTACGAAAATAAGATACATAAACTATCTGTATACAACATTATTAGAAAAATGTTATTATTTTAATCATGAATGCCTCGGTCGGACTCAATGAAGGACATGCGTGGTGGTAAATGAGTAGCATCCTTTAGCATCGCCGTACTACCAGCCGATTCAGAGTGTGATAAGCTGAAAAACTGGAGAGGAATTGTTCACCGACTGTTTTCTTCAACCTCCTCCTTCACGACAATGAATCAATTGCTACGTGGTATCCATTAATTGGAGACAAAGCAGGTTGTTTTCAAACTTAAAACTTCCACGTCTCACTGAAATTGAGTGTAGGAATGGAATTTGAAATTTGTATGCTAGTAAAAACTCAGGGATTTTAGGGGCTTATAGCTGCTACTAGAACGTAACTATTGCACCTTGTGAAGTGTTTTCCCTTTATCTATTATTTGCGGGATAATTATAAATAGTGTTAGAATCAGTACCGTTCAATCCGACCCCAGAAGTCATTTCCGAGGTGAACAACGCTGAGCTAGCAGTGGTACAGAGTTGTGAGTGAACTTGTTTTATTATTCGCTCGAGAAAATTCGTTCGCCCAAATGAAGGTTTTAGTTATACTTTGAAGTATTAGACTGAGGTGCGCGGAGAAACTTCGTAGCCCCCCCCCCCTCCCCAACCATAAGTACCGGAGCAAAAGAGAAAAGCGGATTACTCTCCGGAAATGTTTCTCCGACCCCAGCGAGGGAAGACTGGCAAGCTGCTCGACGTACTTGAGGGCGAGGGAAGATGATCTGATAGAAGTTGCAGGGCGGTGCAACCGTCAAAAGTTCGGGCCGTTCTGATATATCGCCGCTCTTTTCGGAAGATCACCGAACTTCCTTGATACAAACTTCTGAAGCGAGGTGCTGAAAAGTGCATTTTCAAATAATGTGCGGTTTGAGGGGAGTAAAAGTAAATGAGAATTTAGTGGAAGGGGAGCCCCCTGGTTCAATCTCCAGCAATAGCCACTTGGATCCCTCTTTGAACGGTTCTCCTGTTACGACAGCTTTTGATGGAGGCCACCTCCGGGACAGGGATAGCAATCAACCTTCTTGTCATTCCGGTGTTCATAATGAAAGGAACGTGGGTTTTACGAAGGTTGCCGAATGGATTTCCCTTGAATATACCATCGTGGATGAATTTAAGTGGTAACTACTTACGTATTTTTACATTTAGCCTGGTTTAGGTTTTCTCTACCTCTTCCACTCATATGATACATCGATGGGCACTTGACCATTTGTGACCCGATAGCCGTCACCCCGTAATATCAATCGCCCACCGCAGATTCTGATATCGGGGTATTTCCAAAATTTACAGGTTTATTCGCATTTTAATTTTTTCCGAGGCAACAACACCTAGGTTTTGAATGGATTATTAAGAGGCTGGTTTTGAAAGGATATGGAAGAGGCTGACCCAACACATCGATTCATTGTGCACAAAAATATGACGTGAGTCACTACGCAGCTCTCAATCGCCATCTCTCGTAAAAATGTTTTCGAGCCGACTGAACACACGGCAATGAGTTGGAATGCATCGATTGGGATGGTATTGATTAGGGTCGTTGAATAATCTCGTCAACAACAGGTATGTTTCCATGTTCGTGGACGTTGATCTGGCATTACACGTATAACATCAGTTACCATCCAGGCCAAATAAAAGCGCGAGGAAAGTAATTTAATCAATCGGAAAATGTGGAGTGACGTAGAAACTAAGTGGTTCCATGGAACATTCAGTTTGTGCGCTTCGATTTTCCGTCCGTTCAACAGTTCAGCAAAATGCAAATTAACTTCTGTTCGCTAAAATGGTTGTATTTTGGAGTTTCGTGACCAATCGGGTTTAAAGGAAGTTGTACATTTCACCTATTGATCTTATTTTCAACTGTTTTTTTAATTATAAACATATATAACGCTTCTGGAGTCAAATACGATAGTTTCACATTGTCTCTTTGGAAATAAATTGTGTCATCTAGATAAGGACGTGTAGAAGAGAGTATTTTGTGTTGTGCTCAGAGTAACAATTGCCAATGTGCCAAATTCGCTCAAAATCTCATAGTATTTTCCGGATTGAACACTACTTTAAACACGACATGTCAACTCACCTATTCTTGTCAAGGCAGTTATAAACGGGAAGATTTCACCGAATGTTGATGTCACCACCGTAAATGAAATGACAAATAGCAGTTGAAATGAAGAAGACGGAACAAAACAAGTCCTGATGACACGGTGTGAGACGCCGGTTCTTTTTCACAGTAAGATTTTCTCAGTTTCAGAGTAAGAAGTCTCTTTGCTGATTGTAATGACGCTTCTCTTAATTGTGCCTTTGGAGGAGGTTTGTTATGAAGTACAACTGTGACGCGATTTTGCTGGGTGCCATAATAAAACTTTACCGTTAGCAGCACGAACCACTCATTATCTCGAATTAACGAGAGTGTTGCGATCTACGGCAGGTCTCTCGGAACAAGCTCTTTGTACGCTATCGAGCTCAATCTCACTAAACTTCTCGAGTCTATTATTTTGAGGGGGGGGGGGGTGTCATTCGTCACTTCAGCTGCATGAATCATTCGTCATTACTCTTCTTATTGCACCTCGTTACTCCTACAGTGAGGTTGCATCAAGTGTTTTTGTTTCCACGATTTTTGTCCCAACTTCAGGAGCAGAAGAAAGTGAATGGAAGAGATCTCATCGTCTACCCCTCAACTTCTACGACACACAAAATACGCCTAAAGTTGCTCTGGATGTATCGTCACTGACGATGAGGTCAATCGAAAGTGCCGTACCCCGGCAGTGCAAGGCAACCGTCCCATTGTATGAGAAAACGTTCTTGAGCAATGGGTTAAGCCAGGTTTTTGCATTCGAACGCGTCAAAGTTATTGGGAGTAGTCCTATTTCACGTCGACAGGGATCGATAGCACCATATGCACGTGCGGGAATGGAATCCTCACCAAACATCTCCAATTTTCAATTGATAAACGTTTGTGCACAGTTTAGGGTTGTTGGAGGCACAAACACCTTGTTCATACTTTTGCTTTGTACGTTGATCGCTATCCGACGTAGCTTTTCAAAGTTACCTTTCTGAGGTATTTTTTCATGAAAAACACTCGCATATTTTTGGATCCATAGTCACACTTGTCGAATCCTCCTGGCTTTGGACAGAGAGAGAAGGGTCTCTTGATTACCAGATCAGATCTATTTGCAGGAGCCTGTCAAGATGCTGAAAGTTTCAGGAGCATCTGAGGACATGCAGTTAGCGGAGGGCGACAGGACGTATAAATTGAATCAGTTACTGCGTAGCTTTACCGAAGTGACTGTTGACGCCAGTGGCCTGGGGTGATAATGTCTCTTCAGTTTGAGACTATAAATGTTTGCTTTATCCCTAACATTTGGAAATTATCGTTGCGTAAGGGTCGCTCGATAGCGTTATAGCATCTTACTCGAGTGGCCAGCTTGCCTTACACGTTGGCACAATGTTGGAAGACACGCAGACGTCCACCTTTAATTAATTGATTTAGATAGTGACGGGAACGAGCCCACAATAGGGGAATTGCAGAAAAAAGAAAAGTTAACATCTAAAATTGTGGGACAGAGGTGACAAAAATCGGGAACATGATGAGAGAAATATGAGGGAGTTGAAAGTCGATGAACGACAATGAATGAGCAGACAAGACAAAAACGAGAAGCCGACCAGAGCACACATTGTGCTCCTCACCGACGCCACTAAATGTTCGTGTTTGGTTTAAGGGCCGCGTTCACCGAAACGCCGCTGATCGCGAACCAACTGATCAGGGCTAGATAAGTAGATCAAGGCTAGTCATTTTCGCGCCCACCACGCTAGCCGAGATCACTGTAGTATGCGGTTAGCATACACGTGATTACGCCACGATTAAGCCATATCGAGAAGGCAGTGGACTAATGAGGTTACAGTAAAGTAAGGAAATTTGGCATCTGTTTGACATTCCGTCCCGTAAACAAGTGTCATGTAAACGTAAACGGCCGCGAAACCGTGTATCCCGTAGATGCCCAATGCTCAATAATCCAGATTTGACCAAATTATTGTTTCTAATTATTGTCATACACCAAAATTATTGTCATGACCTCTGCCGAAGCTGAAACTGGTGAGGAGCTTAAAGAGAAAATACACGTATGTACTACAACTGCAAGAGCTGCAGGAAAAAGCCAAATTAGTCCGGGAAAGTGCTTTGTGCGTGTAGGAAAAATCGGAAGCGGTACAAGAAAATGAGAACTGAGCAAGAAATAATAAAAACCCAAATTATGAGGTTACAACTTTTGCAAGCAAGGAACTTTAATGAGGAAGGGAGGATTGTCGTGTTTAATAAAAGTTGTTTAATATACTAATGTTTGTGTAAAAGCGTGGTATTATTTAATATTTCCTAATTATCTGCTACTAAATCCACCCAAGTAAGCCGTTTGGGTTTTCTAACACGGCAATATGACGACTGGTTTTTTCAGAAACTGCTCAGCACACATTTTACGCAAACAACAACTTGTTTTCGACGATCGTAATACTTTCGTTCGCAACAGAATTTAAATTCATACTTCTAGAAGTCGTCGGACCCCGCTCATAGCCATTTGAGGCGCCGGGTGAGATGACGATAACCCAACATGTTAGATTATCATCGTAGTGGAATAGTAACTGAAATAACTGAGCACTAGTAAACAGTATCATTGTTTATTATCATTATTCCAAAATATACGTAAATTATTCACAATAATAGAAGCGAATACTCGGCAGTGGAAGGTAATGGCGGACAAATATCAGAACATGATAAAAAAAGATAAGAGCTAACCGTGCCAAACCGCCCAATTTTTTGGAGTTAAGGTTTGATCGAGGCTAGAGCTTAACCCAGTCTGGTGAATACCGTTTTTGTGGCGGGAGCGGGTTAGGTGCTGTTAATCGACTCTAAATGAGATCAACGCAGTTGGTGAATACGCCCTAAAAGAGTCGAGTAGAAGGCAACGGAGGGAAGTAGTAAACAGTGAATAACTGTGCGAGTACACAATTTTCCGTAAGGACTTTTTTCAATCTTTTGTAAAATGGGGTTTCGCTATTTCTCCAACTTCTTTCTCCAATTCGTAGGCCAGCATCGTTACTCCCTTGTCTCCTCCACGTAGGAAAATTAAAATTAGTTCCGTTGACTGGCTCTAACCACTGCTTACCCGAATGCCAGGGGCAGGGCACCTACCCTTTCTGCCATCGCTTGACAAGACCTTTCTTCATCGTCGTACGGTGTTTGGGAATTTCCTACAATTTGGCACCTCGTTTCCTTACGTTTCACGCAAATGTCAACCACATGATTTTCGTCAACCTGCCCTGAATCTGGAACGGTTGCCACGCGAAGTTTACCACCCAACCGTCTGCAGCCAACAAGAGCCTACCACCGCACTCATCATCATGCCAGCCACTGGTGAACCAAATCTAATGCTAACCACTCATAGTACGAACATGTTTCAGCGAGGGAGGGGAATGATGTGACAGCGCGTCACACGAGCCCCAAAGCAGAAGAAGCGCGGGAAAACGCTGGGCTGCTCGTTGCTCAACCTCGTCCACAGTCAGTCGCGTCTGAACGCCCGAACCTGACTGGTGAACCTTTTCGTCTGCCATCCACCGTGAGCCTAGCTATCTTATTTATTTTGTTACGAGACATATTTATTTTACTCGTTATACCGCACTTGGCCAAGCCTTGGGTTGAATTTATTTATTCATCCACTAAGGGTCTGCGTAGCGTCACAACATTCTTCGATTTCTTACAATTAAGGTTTCAACTAGTTTTGAACGATTTCTCAATCTGAAATTCGTCGAAATCGATGAAGCAAATTTTTCAACTCGAAGAAGTGCGTTCACCTGATCGTCGCACCGCGCCGCAGCATCGATGAATACCAACCATCTTTGTATATGAAACCAAATCTGATTTACCTCACACATCAGTGCATTGGGCGATTCTTAAATTATCGACATTTCTTGTATGCTCGTGCAATCCACGAAGAACTGTGCATGTCTCCGATAAAATTGAAACGTGAAGACAGAAAAGGCCGTCTTGTTCCTTTTCATAGGCTGAACGGGCGAATAAATCAGTACGAATTTGCGGACACATCAAAAATGTTTGTAGCGATGGGCTTCAAACAGCATCTGAAAAAGGGCTACACGAAGTCTGTTGCGTTCCAAAATAACGGACAACAAGATGCTGAGCGAAGTTTTCTTCGACCCGGATAGGACAAACGACCCTTTGGTTTCCTCGCCAAGCACTTCAAAGAATAAAACTCGATCGGGGGCGCCGAGTGGACTTTCCAAGCAATTGCCGCAAACTTCATCTCAACTGCCGTTGCTGTTGAAGAAGTAATGCCCGTTTCTTAACAAGATTTCGTTTTTAGTACTGTTGATCACAACTTACGAATCGCGCCGACGCCTCCGGCACTTTTACGATATTCAATACAATCGTTTTCCGACACGGTAACCGTATTCAGTGAACATAAATCATATTTTTTGAGAACTAGTATTATTTTGAAAATTACTGAATAATTAAGGAATGGGCCAATCTCGTTTACTCCGGATAACATAAAAGCCAATTGTAAACACTCGTTCCAAAAAAGTTGAGTTTTGTTCAAATCTTAACATTCGGAGGCATCTTGAATAAAATATCAGGTGCGCAGCATCACGCAATTTCCTCGGCCCCACATGCATTCAGCAAGTTTCAGTTTTTGCTGTTTTAAATCTGAGGTGTCAGCACCTGCACTCTCGCAAATACAGCGCTCATCAATACATGTTTTTGAGGAGAACTTTTTCGGGTGCAAGCACACTTCGGAAGACAACTCCTTCCCGAACAATAAAAAAGCGGGAACGCGACATTGAATAACTCAGGGCTCGAGTATTTTAGGAGACGATCGTTATCTTCAGGTTTTTCTGGTGGAATTCGATGCACAATACTCGATCTGTAACACTTTTGGTAGTGTTATCCATGATGAGTGTAACGGAGAGGTGCCAATGCAATTCTAACGTGGCAACGCCCCTCTATAACACCAACTTAGCGGTACTAGGAGAAATCTAGAGGTTGTTGTCCATTGCTCCGACACAAGAGCCTCATCACACTGCTCTGAGGCGAAATGCCTACCCAATACTGTTATGGCTCGGTAGGAAGCGGAAGGAAGCTGAGATGCTGCGGGCTCATTACCTCGTCCCCATTTCCGTCCCTCCAATTCAATTATACGCTGATAAACCCTTTGTCTTCAGAACCCTTGGATGCAATTCGTTCACAATTTCCCGACCCAGTTTCTTCTCGTAAGGCTTCAGACTGTTTTTCTCACATACAATTTTTTCTAAACCGTTGTCAAAAGTCGTTCTATATTCGCAACAACATTCAACGAACCAGACTTATTTCTTTAAGAAGCTTTTACAACTGAGTGTAATCAGTTTAACGACTTTTTACACTTTTATCGGGGTTATTATTCGCTTGGATCATTCACGGGTTCGACGACTCCTTCAATAGAATGTTGGAAAAGTAATGAATTGGTATATTCCTAATAAATTAGGTACCATTCATACAAGATAAAGAAATCCTATTGGTTGGTTTCTATTTATGTTATTTCTATACTTGACAGTACAGCAGAAAAAGTGTAGTATAAGAGTTGTCAAAATAATTAGAAAACACCCGAAGGAAAAATCCACCTCCACTCGCACTATCAATTTTCATAAAGTGCAATATGTTGTAACGTGAAAGAGGAAGGATATGGATGCGGCTGGGTGTCTCCTCTCGCGCTAATTAAAGCATCTATCGAGTCGCTTGGAATGGCGCTCGTCGGAGGAGAAGAAAGGTTTGAGGAGAGAAAAAAAGGAACCCCGGCCGTGATTGAATCAGTGCACCGGCACGGCAATAGGTGGTTGATGATACTGTCAACATGATTATCGGTTAAAAACTGTGAATAACGCTGGTAAGTGGTTTGTGAATTTCGTAGATGCGCCTAACTATCTTATGAGCGTTAATAAAATTAATGCTGCATAGTTAGTTTATCGGACTACCGCTCCAATTTGTCCGAAGACTGTAGTGTCATATCAGCGTGATTTATAAGGAGAATCGAAGTTGATACTTTGATCTGTTTAACAACTGTAATTATTTTTACTTTCCTTGGTTCTACAAGTAGAAAGGAAGGTTATGTAATCGGCTGAAAAAAAATTTTGAGTTCTCTTCAGATCTTTAAGTTTCAGACCCGCCAGAGTCCGTACCATGGGACGCCTAAATAAGACTATGAGAAAAATCCACCGAAAGTAAACCATAGTTATCATAGTGATCAAAACACCAAACTTTATTCTCAAAAACCGCTCTGACGATTTTGATTAAATTGTCTATGTTGATAGCTCTCAATAAGACAATTATAACATAAAGTTCCCATTCGTGGGAAAATGACGAGAGCAGCACAATAAATTATCAAAATTTTCGACAAAAAGCGTTTTTCGCGAAGTTTTTTCCTTATAAACTCCGCTGGAATGTTAGTGGAATGTTTAAAAAAATTCGTATTGTAGTCCACGCCAATACCTAAAGGGCGAGAGTTTCAAAACGCTCATGAGATACATGGGGCTCCTTTCAGAAATTCCTGAATTTCAACTACCGCCGTTTCGCTTACTACCAGTTCTAGCAGTTACACAATAACTCTGCAAAAGTGATGACTATCCTTCTTCAAAAATTCGTGTTTACAGCCTCATTAATTATCTGTGTACCAATTTCTCAATAATGGTCCTGCGATGAGTACGAGCAGCACAATAAATTCCAGAACTGTAGCCGCTACCGCTTCCTGCTGCTGTGAAGTGTTGTTTGACCAAGTTCAAAGGAACTGAGTGATAAATTAATTGATTAAATAGAATTAGCCATGAATTGTCGTAGAGCTAAGGAAAGTTGTGTGTTGCAACGCACCAGATATTTCAACAGAGTTTACTCATATTCTAATTTTGCCGTCCCATATTGATCTGTTGTTTAAATTTTAGCCAATTTTGTTCATCCATTGTGTCTCGATCGCGTAACAGACTGTTTTTCCTGGAGACGTTTTTTTAAAACTCGGAAGCCTTTGAAACGTGAAGATTCGAAGGAAACCTATTTTCTTCTGGTTGCGTTATTCTCCTTCCTACCCACTTCGGCTAAGGGAAGCGATAAAGCAACCGTCAGTTTTCGTTCATTCTACGCGGCTTCGTATTCAACTCCCTTCAAACGTCGTGAATGGGATCGACTACCCTCGTTATCTAGGATCAGATATAATTTCGACAACTTTTCTGGTCTTAGTGTCCTCTTTCCGACTCCTCTAAGAGGTTCAGCATGAGATCAAGTACTTGGGGGGTTTTTCTTGATGGAAAGCTCACTTGGGCCACACACGTGAAAAAAGCCTTACAGCGGGCGTCGGTGGTGATGTGGGCAGCTCAGAGAATGGTGGGGAAGACATGGGGGCTGGGGCCTGGGATGATCTGGTGGCTGTACACTGCGGTTGTTAAGCCTGTAGTCACCTATGAAGCCCTGGTGTGGTGGACTAGGGTGGAAAATAAAACAGTGCAGTTCCAGCTGAATAAACTGCAGCGTAGGGCGTGTCTGGCCATTACAGGCTGTATGACTACATGCCCTACGGCTGCACTGGAGGTCTTGTTAGATTTAGCTCCACTCCACATACATGTTAAAAGGATGGCGTTCCTCCAGGCTGTGCGTATGTTGGAGTTGGGTCTGATCATGCGGGGGAGGAGGAGTTCCTGTCATTTGATCCTTGACAAGGTGAAGGCCCGCGAGGTTTAATTTCGTGCTACCCTTTCGGGTACTCATTCATGAGCGATCCAGGTGGGAAGGGGAAGCTCCCACTTTCGAAGCTGGGGCCCTGGTATATTACACTGATGGCTCGGTGCAGGGTGGCCTTGCAGGGGCAGGCATCTTTGGGCCGAGAGTGAGGGCAGCAATTCCATTCGGGTCGCTGGCCACAGTGTTCCATGCAGAGGTGGCTGCAGTGACAGTCTGTGTCCAGTGGCTGCTGCAGAGGGGACTGAAGCGGCAAAGAATCTACATAATGGTGGACAGTCAGGCCACTCTCAAGGCCTTAGCCTCATACTGTCTTACATCACGGCAGGTGGGGGAGTGTCTGACTGGACTGAAGGCCCTGGCAGAGGACAACAGTGTAACACTGTGTTGGGTGCCAGGGCATCAGGGTATAGAGGGAAACGAACGGGCTGATAGGTTGGCTAAGAAGGGATCAGCGCAGATCCCTATTGGGCCTGAGCCCTTTGTTGGGACTACCAGGAGCCACCTACGTAGAGAGGTTGGCAAGTGGGAGGACAGGTGCAGGGCTGCTCATTGGCAGCGGCTGCCCGGCCTTAGACAGTCAAAACTCTTCATCCGGCTCTCCAGAGAGAGGTCCAAGGAGGTGCTTGCACTGGGGAGGAAGGATATGAGGATCATATGTGGCCTGTTCACAGGACACTGTCCGCTGAGGTGCCACCTTGCAAATATTGACAAGTGCGAGGTACTGGTATGCCGGTTCGGCGAGGTAGGGCTAGAGACGGCAGAGCATGTGCTGTGCCTATGCGATGGACTCGCGGCATCACGCCATTGTGTGTTTGGGAGGCCCTTTCTTCAGCCCAAAGAGGTGGCAAATGCAGAACTTGCGGATATCCTTCGCTTTGTGTGGGGGTGGTGGGGGCACATAGGTGACACCAAGTGAGACCAGCGCCGTGGGGCCTGGAGGTGGTGCAGGGGGGCCATGATCTGAGTATCATGGACGCCCTTACAATAGGCCCGTTTGTGGTTGCAGTGAGGGTATCGCCTGCATCCACCGTTGTAATTAATAAAAAAAAAAGAGAAAAAGGTATTTGTCTGGTGGCAAAATCCGCTACAATTTGCTCAGCCTCCCCCCCCCCCCACCTAAACCCGCTCTACCTCAACGCCCTCGTCCAGTTCAGTAAAACTTAACACGTAAAACTCAAATTTGAACAACGTTCAACGGGCTCAAACTAAAAATAACTCTCGTCTGGGAAGTTGTATGAGTTACAGTCAGGATTCGACGGGCTAGATCCTCGACGTTCCTCCCACCACGTTGAAAATGAATTATAAAAAACCAGGAGGAGTAGGGGGTGATGATGATACCAGTCGTATCAATTCAGCGAGTGAATAACCAAGCATACAAAACAGAAAATTGACTGAATTACGAAATAAGTATATAATATGATTTGTGATTGCAATGTTGTATTGAGGATCCCGATTTATAATTGCCGTGGCGTTTTTGAGAACATAATGGGTTTTGAATCACTATAAACACAGGAACTCACACCATTGATTTTGCACGTACTCTGATCGTAGTGCTCCATGGTAATCTGCAGGCAAATGATCAAATTTTAGTTCACGTAGTTCAGTTGTTTTCTCTGTATAGCGCTTACGGACTGTCAAATGACGTTTTTCCTAATCAGTAGTACGTAACGCCCCGAAGATCTGCAGAAAATCACATAACCTTCCTTTCCTAAAAAATAGCGTTGAGAAGAGTGAAAATTATGCAGAACTCCGTATTGATTCTTCGAACAGAATAGGCTTCGCAAATAATAGAACGGCAGTGCGTTGATTTTTGTCCTCATCGAAAATGGCGTGTTAGCGAGAAAGTCTGACTTGAGGAAACACCAGAACCAGAATTCACCTCACGTAGCGTTCGGCAAAGAAGAAGGGAATGCGAGTGTAAGAACTTCGTGGGAAAAACGGAAATGATAGAAAGAAAAGACGTAGAAGAAAAAGGATGACTACAACTGTCGGAGGTAGTCAAGCTAGGAAAACTCCGATTCTGCTTATCGTAGTTTTGAACAGTAACACAAAGACGTTGCTGTAGATTTAGAGGCAGCTTAGATTCAAGAAATTGCTACTTCTAGTTCTTTACTTCCAAAGTTTTTGGATTATCGTGGATTAGTTGAGCATTGGTGCCTGAGAAGGGTATTATCTGGTTCCATTCTTGATCACAGTATCGCAGAAGAGCTCATAATCTTCATCCTGAGAGCGTTTCTTCCCCAAAATAACAGTTTTGAGATAATTCCGCATTACATGATTGAATTAAGATTATGCGAGCTAATGAGTTACGATAACTTACGTAATTGACGTCATTCGATAGATCGCTAATGACGAATTTCGTATCGTAAATTGCTCGGGACGTACATAAATTGCTGGAGTTGAACGACTCCTTTCCTATTTCGTTCGCAAAGTCGGGCGTATTGAAGAAAATAAATATTAATTCGTCATGCAGTCCTCCTTTGTTGGAACAATTAACCGCTTTCCTATTCGGTTGCCGTTTTATCGCCGCCAATATCCTGCGCCCAACAGTTTCCAAACAAACTAACGAATACTTTGCTGCGGAAATGGAGCTTTGAGGGTGTCGCAGTCCAACCGAGATATAGAGGGCGAAAGAGGACGAAGCTGAATAAATACGAGGTCATGGAGAAAGGCCCCTGCGGACGATGAGTGTGCTTGAGGGTCCAGAGGGATAGGACGACCCGGTTGAATTATTATGTAATGGCGAGTGGTGTGAGGGATATGGTATAAGCGGCAGCGGGTGCGAAGTCAGGGCGGGGATTGACTTTTGATGTGCTAAGCTACATAGTTACACGGCCAACCCACCGAAGCCCACTTTACAACCCTCATTTCTGCAGCTCCTCACTCTCGCTCTCTCTCATTCTCTTACGCTCCCCCCCCCCACCGACCCACCCACACACCCACGTACCTCCAATCCTAGTCACTTTCAGTATTGTTAAGATTTCACAGTGTGGACATTAGGTTTGTAGTGGAAAGACAAAAAATGTCTTACAACTGAAAGAAAAACTGCGTCGAACTCCTAATAATCCCTGCAGAAGTAAGGTGTAGTTTGTTACTTACCAAAAATTCAATTTTCCACTACGACGTATCATTAGACATTAATAGGCATATGGGACTTAGAGGGGACATAGAGACTCAGAGCGTCTAACCGTTGTAATCGTGTGTATGGCCTCAAAATATTTGCCATCATACATGACCATTTAAATCATTATGACTACAGAAAGTTGCGCAGTTTCTCGACATAAAAATGTGTGTATGAGTTGTAAATCGTTATGGATGCACATCGGGGTTCATAGTCAGTAGAGTTAATAATTCTTGAACTATCGTTGTGACTCATAATAGAAATGATTCCCAATGAGGGAGGATGAATTTCGGTCGGAGAAATTGAATAAGGATGAGACTAGAAATGCATGATAATAAGCTTGAATTATTAAAATTACAAATGGCTTCAGCAACTTCCTAGGAGCAAGAAAAGCACCGCTCGTCGAGGGAATGTATAAGCCCCTGCTTGGGAGAGTCCAACCACCTGCCGCTGAGCGACGCCTTCCCTTCGAAACCTTCTCGTAACTCTCATCTTGAAATTAAAGGAACATGGGAATAAAACGGTGCTCTAACCTTCCGTTGTTCGAGTATTCTACGCAGTCAGCTTCTGGGAACTGTAGCCCATCAAGCGCGTTGCATATCAGCAAGCAGGAGAAGCTAAAAAAAAAAAAAACTGTCGAGGGAGTGAGAACCATCAGTTATGAGACAGGCCTTATGCAGGTGCATCTCCAAGTAGATAAAACCCAACAGAGTCATCTTTTCACAAGTTCCCTTAAATCACGATTAATATTTTATGCTCAGCTTCTTGGACGTGGATTACGTCATGCGACGCGTGACGACTTCGATCTCTCTTTTCTTCGCTTCAGGACACTATCCATGAATATAATTAGGCGGGGGGGGAGGGGGAATTAATTCCTTCGAACGAATCTCACGGTGACACGGTCGAGAGGACTATACGGGGTGCTTTTTTTTTTTATTGAGCAAAAATGGCTGAATGAAATCCGCTCCAACTTGATATCTAGCCGGCAGATTAGTAGGGGAGAGGTGGTATACTTGATCCCCGAGGATACATGATCCCCCATCTAAAACTACCGCCAAAACGTGTTTAAAGTTGTTCTGTTGGCTACATTGGGACACCACCATGATGGCTAGTACAGAGTGTAAACATCATACGTAAACAATAGCTTGTTGCAAAAATAATTGGTAATTTATGTTTTTCACCGCATCCTACTTGTTTTGTTTAATGTAAGGCAAATAGAAAAACTTCTGGTAAGTGTGCTTCATAATATTTTGTTTGCGTTTATGAAATATTGTGTCTATTTCGCTGTATAAATTCAGTTATTTCCGATTCAAACGTTTTTATCTTGTTGATGTTTTTACTTTCCGCTACCCGAAGGGAAGAAAAGTATAGTAATCGGCCCAAAAAAAACTTGGGTTTTCTTCAGATCTTTACGTTTCAGACCCTACTGAGTCTAAAAAACTTAATTTCGGCGCGTGGTCCGTGTGTGTGTCTGTAGTTCGATTTGCGGGAGAACGGCTAATCCGATTGAGCTGGTTCTTTTTTTTTTTTGTTCCTTATTTTTTGTAGACACCAAAATAAGGTTATGGACGGTTTCGGCCGATGGGAAGGGGGGGGGACGAAAATGTACCAAAAACTAGGGTTTTTCGCATTTTTCTCGAAAACCGCTCTAACGATTTTGATTAAACTTTCAAATTATCTTTTACTGATCAATACCTAACTTTTCCTCACTCATACATATCTCCATGAAAATACGGTGAACGGAGATATGGGCCCCTGAAGCAAAAATAGGTTTTTTACGCTTTTTGGCAAAACGGCTTCAGCGATTTTCACCAAACTCACAGGGTGTTTTTGAATAGTTAATACCTACATATTGTTCTCAATAAATGTTTCTATGACGGTCCATTGAACAGAGATAAACATCAAAATGTGTCGCGAATAACGTTTTTTCGAACATTTCCGTAAATTCCAGGGTAACTTTTTCACCAGATGTGATAAATCTTAATGGAGTGTCTTTTAGTCACCCATATCAACATTTCGTTCTCCATAGTTATTTCTGTATATATATGTTGAACGGAGATATAAGCCGAGTTAACTCAGAAAAGGAGATTTGTCGAATATTAATTTATCGGTATTCCGATTTTCTCAAAAACGGCTCTAACGATTTCGATCAAACTTACGGAGTACTCTCAGCTAACTAGTCCCTACATTTTGTTCTCCATAAATGTTCCTGTAAAAATGCGTTGAACGAAGATATAGCGCCCGCCTATGTAGGTGGTGTTCGAACTTAAAGGGGTGGCGGAATGTTGTGTGTTGCTACGCACCAGATATTTTTCCATTTAAAAAAAGTTGCTGGTTCGGGATAGTTGATCCCTTCCGCTAGGGGAATGCTTGATCTCGGAATCAAGTATCCCACTTATAATTCTTTTGTTTGTTTTCACCTACAATACGAAGTATTTCTTCCGTTCTTTTACATGCCGTGGAAGTATGTATCGAAGCAAGGGGCCATGAAACGGGTACCGTACGATCCGGAGGCCTTGAAAAATGCGTTCCAAGCAGTTAAAGATGGAACTGGGTACAAAACCGTCGCAAGAGAATTTAAAATTAATGTCATGACACTTGAAAGGCTATGCCAATCGACAAATTTTCTCCAAGCGTGACGAGGATGAACTGGGAGCGCATATTGTTCATATGGGCTTTTGAGCCCATCAGAAAAGAAGTAGGGGAACTTGTAGCTGCAATTTACTATGGTTTGCCATACCCAGGAAAAATTACAAAAATACATGCAAACGGGGCTACAATAAAAGCAATGGAAAAAAGTGGACGGCTTTGGAAGTGGCCAGCAAGGGAAGACGAAATATTTTATGTATGGGGTGACATTTTGGGACACTTTCCGGAGCCGACGAAATTCTCAAAAACACGTGAGATTTATTCCGTGCCACTGCTCGAATAATTTTCATTTTTGTCTGTGTTTTCAATTTTTTATGTTCTTTTCGTTTTGTACCTACTCTACCTTTCGAATAGTTAATTACAACTTATTAATTGTATGCCTCAGTTAATTTAATTTCCATATTTAGGAAGGCCTACGACTGAAACTTTGGCGGGTGGGATGGTTGATTCTCTGGGATCATACAACCCACTCACCGGGATCAAGTATCCCCATAGGGAGGGTTAGTTGATCCTTGAGTCGGACATTAAAAAAAAACCTTTTTGTCGTTTTTGTTCAATAAATAGGAAGGTCTGTATTGGTGCATAATCGGTAGTATGGAACGGGGATACATGTGTAATTTAAAAAAATCTGATTTATTAAAATGTTTCGAATTACTAAAAGAAAACCAAAGCAGGGATCAAGTATACCACCTCTCCCCTACGAGACGCCAAAATGAGGGTTTTGGAAAAATCCGCTCAAAACTAACTAAAAAATTATTTTCCCACATACGGCTTTAACGATTTTGATTAAATTATTTATATGCGCAGTTCTAAATAACACAAAAATACCTTAAAGTTTCCATCTGTGGGAGAATGAAAAGAGCAGCGCAAACGTTTTGCTTAAAAGTCGAGTTTAGCTCAGTTTTTTCCTGATAAATTCTACTGAAATGTTACTAGAACCTTCACACAAATTGATGTGGTAGTTCAATCAAAGATCTGTACGATACCTTGACAAAGCTCATAAAATGTATAAGAGATTCTTCAGAAACTCCGAAACGTCAATCCTCTCCGTGTACTGTGCCTTCAATAACAGTCCTATGAAAAAGGCATAAAACCCGTGAATTTACATTGAGCTGGAGGAAAGTTGTGAGATGCGTCTCACCTGATGTTCACGTTAATCACGCTAGTCTATCTAGATAGCCCCGTTACCGACACCGACGTTTGCTTACTGGTGATGAGTTCCTCAGCGTTTTAGAAGAAGCCTGACTATCTGTCGTCAGTTTTCATGGCTATGGGTCGTCTTAGCCATGCCCCTTTGCATACATCATAATAGCCCTAGCGACGATAGCATAAATCACTGTGAATAATTACATGGGGAGAGCCATTGCGGTTTTGAGTCAAAATTAACTTTTGGATTTTGCTAAATCTCAGTGAATCACTTTCCTTACTCACGTTGACCTTCCAAAAGTTATGTTGAAAAATTGCCGCAGTGTACTTTATGGAATAACTTGGGTGGAAGAACTTCGTATACCAGTAGGTTAAACGTCGAAGAACGCTTGATTTTAACCGTTTTCCGAACACTCGATCAATTCATAAACCATTTGAGAAACACGCACAATTGGTTAAATGGCAATCTTGAGATAACTGGCGTTCCGTCGATTCTTCTGATTTAAATTAGGCAGTTATTTTGAGTGAAATCCTACGAACGCATTGACTCCACCACGCTTCACGTTCTCGGATCGTCGAGTTTCTCGTGGTTGCTTCTTACCTGTAAGCCTATCAGAAGTTGAATCGGGGAAAGTCGTACGACTTATTATTTGGCAAAGACGAGCCACTCTTATTCTCATCCCATTCTGTTCCTCGATGCCGGCCTTCGAACCCTTTTAATGAGATATATATTCGGAGAAGGCCCAACGGATCGTCGGTAAAGTTATTGAATCAGCTTTCGCGTCCCGTCTTCTCAATAATATTGAAACCCATTCTACGAGTCGAAGTAAACTCTTGAGATTTTGTCGAGCGGAGTCCGCTCCAAGTATTGAATAACGCAGCGTGATTTTCGAATACTCGCTAAGCGGACTGTCAATATTAATGAGTTACATTAGTGCTTTTTCGATCATAGATGTGTACCTATAACGTCAGCATTGAGACGCTACCACTTCACGTTTATTGAATGTTTTATGCCATGTTATCGGCGTACAGATTATTTTTAATGAAACGGAGGAACCGGTCATGTATAAGAAATGGAATAGGCTGCCTCTGGACGTGTGAGAGCATTGGGTGAGTGATGATTATTCTTTCAGCGATCCCGACAAATTGAACTATTTGCAATACACAGGCGCTGCATCTCCGTTCAATGCATTCCTACGAGAATATCCATCCAGAACAAAATGTAGGCACTGGCTAGCTGAGTGTACCCCGTGAGTTTGATAGACAACGCTGTTGCCGTTTTTGAAAAAACAAACTATTTCTCTGATATATTCACGTAGAAGAAATGTTAGACACTGGAGAAACAGATAATTTGAACGTTTAATCCAAACAATTACAATTGTTTCGAATAGGATGCGAAAAACATCATTTTTACTGAATTTTTGCCCACTAACCTCTTCCTCACTCGGTTACAGTTCCGGAATTTATTGTGCTGCTCGTACTCATTGCAGGACCATAATTAAGCAATTGGTACCCACAGATAATTAATGAGGCTGTAAACTCAAATTTTTTGAAGAAGGATAGTCATTACTTTTACAGAGTTATTGGGTAAACACCTTCAGAACTGGTAATAAGCAAAACAGCAGTAGTTGAAATTCAGGAATTTCTGGAGTAACCCCCACGTATCTCATGAGCGTTTTTAAACACTCACCCTTTAGGTATTGGATTGGACTACAATACCAATTTTTTTAACATTCTACAAGAATTTCAGAGGAGTTTATAAAGAAAAAACTGCGCGAAAAACGCTTTTGGTCGAAAATTTTGATACTTTATTGTGCTGCTTTCGGCATTTTCCCACGAATGGGAATTTTATGGTATCATTGCCTTATCGAGAGCTATCAATATAAAAAATATAATCAAAATCATTAGAGCCGTTTTTGAGAAAAAAAATATTTGGTGTTTTGATCACTATGATAACTATAGTTAACTTTCGGTGGGTTTTGCCCATGTCCCTATTTTTGCGTCCCATGGTAACCTGTAGGACAGACATCAAGTTTCAGCCGATTTGGTACGGTTGTTTTCTCTAAAAACCGCGTTAAAATCGATTTCGTCGAAAGTTTCGATAATTTATTGTGCTGCTCTCGTCATTTTCCCACAAATGGGAATTTTAAGGTATAGTTTCCACATTGAGAGCTACCAATATAAAAAATATAATCAAAATCGTTAGGGCCGTTTTTGAAAAAAAAAATATTTGGTGTTTTGATCACTATAATAACTATAGTTAACTTTCGATGGATTTTGTTCAAACCCTCATTTTGGCGTCCCATGGTAACCCGCAGACTAGATATCAAGTGTGAGTGGATTTGATACGGTCGTTTTCTCTAAAAATCGTTCACATACACACAGACCATTTTCCCAAATAGTGTTTTTCGGACTCAGGGGGGTCTGAAACGTAAAGATCTGAAGAGAATTCAAAATTTTTTTCAGCCGATCACATAACTTTCCTTCCTACTTCGCAGAGCCAAGGAAAGTAAAAACAATAAAAGGACCAGTTCAATCGGTCCAGCCGTTCTCTCGCACCTCACACTGTAGAAACACACACACAAACTGACCCCGTGTTGAAATTAAGTTCCTTGGATTCGGTGGACTTCAAAACGTATTGCTATGCAGACAAATTTTTTCAATATGGATATCGCAAAATATTACCTACACATTGGGAGGTGGAAAGTAATAAGAAATGCAGTTTGAGGTTAGTTAGAGGTATGAGTGGTATAAAAATCAAGGAGAAGATAACATGACACAAGCAGTTGTGATTAAATACGGGCTTACCACTCCAAACCTGACTACGAATGAGCGAGTAGGGAGTGCAGCAAAAATGAGAAAGAGCTCCAAGTGAATACGGAGGCGAAGGTTGTGTATTGTCGACTGTTCGTTGGAACGACTGGAAAATTTATTTTTTTCTGGGCTAATGAACGCCAAACAGTCAACGCAGAATAATGTCAACGTTCGAGTAAAACGAAGGCGGCCTATCGCACCAAACGGCGTCGTTTTCCCATCAATACCCTCGTTCTTCTTCACGACAACGGCAGGCCGCTCGGTGCAGCCATAATTCAGGCCAAGCTGAGGGAAATGCACGCGGAGCAGATTGAACATTCTTCTCAAAGTTTAGATTTATCACGGCCCGATTACCATTCACGGGGCCGTTGCAAATAAAAAACCCTGCAGTCGGTTTCGAAGTGTTGAAAAAGTTTAACCGTCCGTGCACACTGGTTGTTGACAGAACCATTCACATTTTATGATGAACTGATCAAAAAGTTGCTGGATCGGTGAATTTTATTGACAGTTTAGTTTTGAACATTGTTTTATTTTATACATATATGAATCGTAGGCTCGTGACTCGGTTTGGTCAAGTATGAACAAAGTATTAAACAAGAGGGGACATGAGAGAGAGGGAACATTTCGGGAGCGCCATCACCAGAACTCCTACGACACCTAGCGTTCTACTCCGGCATAGACTCAACGGATTTCGTGAAGTATTGGTCGATACTTGACATTCTAAACATTGTATCATGTAGAAGCTTTATTCTAGTCGAAGACACTTTTTTAAAATTTATTCGTTGGAAGATGCCTAATAGCTGAAGGCATCTTCCAACAACCTGATTATGTCTTAACCATACTCTTCCGAAAGGAAAATAATAATTCTGGCACATCAAGATGTTTATTGGAAGCACCACAGTTTATCAAAACAACCTATACGCGAATTAATGGTCTAAGATGTCGACGTGTGACTGTTAGCTCGAGATTGTGATAGTGTTTCAAGTCCATCTTCGGTAATCCACAGCATAATTCTTGTTTTATGTCGTTCAAGTAAGCGCTGCTGCATAGAAGGAAGGCCAGAGTTTCGTGACGTCATCATTCTGTTCTCTCCCAGCGTGACGCTTTGGCATGGGTTCCGTTATTTTTCAGCAATAAAAGCATTGTTACTCGTTGTTACAAGCAGGTTGAAAAATTCCCAGTTGGATGCTGGATGATTGAATTCGGGGCAACACAGACATGGAATCATTTGCGAAGAACCCCAAATCTTGTATACCTGTCCTTTATTGAATTGAAACGGAAAAATTCGAAACGTACGACTCTTAAAGACCGAATTTTTGTACTCTCTAAAGTTTCCTTACTATGGTTCTTTGCGACGGCACTCGGTTTCGTAGAGCACAAAAGAAACACAAATGAAATGGATAAATACAATCCAGTTATTAAGCGATGAGAATATCAAAACCAAATGAAGAAAAGGAGGAGATAGAAGAAAACGTTACTAAGCGAAAGATTGAGGGAGGGGCGAGCAGAACTGAGTTGGAAAAATGCCGTAAATAACACACATAGTGACGATTTCCTGCTGCTGGTTGATGGGCTTGTTTGAGCTTCCTTTTATGGTCGTGGCGATATGTTAGGTGATTCTGGAGATGGAGCTTCAAATGTGCTAATGCTACAACCATCAAAGCTTGATTAGATATAGTATAAAAGTGAGTGAACACATAAACATGTGTGTAATGCAAGTGTATGTAATAAAATGTGTTATAAATTATGTTCTGTTCAAGTCAGTTCTGGCTTTGACGGCCTTCGTTGTTGCTCATTGACTATTTTACCAATTTAAGTAAGATTTTCGGTTATTCACCGCAAACGAAAAGGATGTAATAAGTTCATTAACAAGCGAAATCGCATAACAGAATGTGTTGACTATTTCTATTCAAATTGAAGCAAGTAAAAAAATACCCGTTTTGGTTTATTATTCATTCTGAATAATAACCCCATGTTTTCGGTCACAAAAACTTTTTTACAATCCCCCCTCAAAATTTGATACTTAACGTTTCAAGACTTGGAGATTCCAAATTTGCAATGTCCGTCCACTGTCCGCCGTCCCCCGTCCCCCGTCACCCATCCGCCATCCGGGCCGTTTTGTGCCTTTAATGTGGTCTAAAAAATGCGTTCTTTCGCACAAAAATCCCATTTGGTATCTAGTTGTGCCCGCCATCTCGGCAATCCGGTCGGGCGAAGCCCATGATTGTTATGGGCAAAAAACGGTTAAAAAAATTAACGAAACGCAGTACAATGTGGGAACTACAGCGGAAGTCAACGTTTCGTCGTTTGTACTCCCTCCCTTCCCGCCCGTCTCATTAAAAAAACCACCCGCGCTCGCTCGCCTCCCAACAACGCCGCTCAACTCCCCTTTCGACTCCTTTCAGCTCGAAGCGCCCCCGTTCCAATTTCTCCGACCCGATGCGGCAAAATCATCAGACGTTTTGTTTTCATAGTTCCATTGGAGCCAGGACATGTTTCGTATGGTTTACTAGTATTCGATGCTGAATCGAATGGGATGGGGGAGAACTAATACTAGGTCAAGCTGTTCATGAGAATAATAAACCATTGTGTAATAATTTGCAGGGTTTTTCTTTATTTGTCCGATTCGTTCAGAGCGAGGGAAAACTTGGAACATAAGTAGGTAAGTCTTGTATGGCACAGTTTTACTGATATCCCGAATTTTTTTACGCAAATTACGAGCTGACGGTTTCGCATCAGACTCAATCGGATCGGCGAGAAGTTCTGGGGACGATCATCGAAGATCTCCTCATCAGGATTTTGTGTCTTGAACTTTTGACTAATTTTTTGGACTCCTTTTCTTCATTCAATTTTTTTGTTCTCTCCCGCTCTCTCTCTCTCTCTCTCTCTCTCTCTCTCTCTCTCCCTCCTTGTCTTTGCATCTAGCCGTCAAGTATTTACAGCCTTGCCTCCTTTTTCCTCTTTTCCCACCTCTCGTTGTTTGTCTATTCTTATCGCTCCAATAACTTTAACTTCCTCTTCCACCCTGCGCCTTTATTCATTCTTTCTCCTATTCTCGAAGAATATCCCTTAGCCCGTACATATCCTTCCTATCTTTCCCCCTTTCTGCTGACCCAACTATACCTTCGTTCTGAAGACTCTTTGCTACTTTGGAAACTTCAAAATCACACACAGTGTCCGCCGAGCTCTTTCGTGGGTGCTTGTCGATTTACGCGTTACTACTCATCATTTTCAACCTCAAGATGATCCACCCTCTTCGTTTCTCCAAGTTATGCCGATTGTATTGCCCGGCTACGTGCCCACGTGAAACCTTTCAACGTCGCATCTGTAGATCTAAATGGTTGTGCTCAGTCAGAGTGGGTAAAGCTTTCAACTGCGTAGTGGCTTCCGTTCGTTACTGCCCTGTAGACTCCATATCCTCACAGCCCGCTCAGTTGGCGTAAGTATGAAGACAGAAAAAAGCGTTCAACCGCCACCCTTCTTTTTAAGACCATGTGGTTTCGGGAACCCCATTGCCTATTTTCTAAATACGCTTACTTCGACAATGTGCGTACACAAAAAAACGAAATGCGTCTTCCACTCCTCAAATTCCATCGCATTGATCCTGAATATTGGGAAAGGCCTTCTTTACTGAATCGATTGAAGCCACCTGAACGTCATATTCTGTGGTGTTCGTTTAGGAAGCTGTTGTTGAACTGATCCTAAATGAAGTGAGATCTTTCGATCATACACTGACTTCCCTCTATTTTTACTTTTTCATATTTCTGCCAAAGGGCCAACAAAGTACTGCAATCGTTTAAAAAATACCTGGTTCGTAGCAACACAAAACTGAGGGTTTTTCGAATTCAGTAGGTCTCAAAACGTTCTGAAAAGTTCAAGTTATTTATTTCCGCCTCCCAAAAGGCGAGGAAAGTATTGTGATCGTGTAAAACTCTGCGTATTCTGTGTCTACAGCTAAAATTGCAGAAGAACGGCCAAATTGAGCTGTTTTTTGTTTGTTTTTCCCCCCAAAACAATTCTAGAGTTACGACCCAACTGAGTTTGATTAACCTGATCGAGTATATTCGAGCAATCTATACACACAACTATTTCTACACCATCAGTTGAACGAAGGTAAAGCCAGGATAGATCAGATTTGATAGATTTGCCGAACGTTAAACGATAATTTTCACAAATTCAACTTTTACCTTTTGACAGTCGGTAACTGTTGGTTTTGCGGGATGTTTTCTCGCCTGAAACTCAAGAGCTGAAACGGAAGAATTCACACGAAATTCGTGTTCTTCATAAATATGTCCTTAAAAGATCAGCGCTGTTTGATTGTTTGATCCACAACGTCCGTACGTCGTCCTGGCCGTATTATGCCTTTAAAGTGGTCTACAAATCCGTTCCTTCGCGCGAAAATTCCATTTGTTCCGTTTGCGGTCTACGAACATTGTCGCTCGCATATGAGTGGTCGTTTCTCGGGTAAGTCGTTGCGTAATAATATGTAGCGTTTTTGTTTAGACTGGTACAATTTTGTGTTTCTCGTTGAGGCAAAAACACATCTTTATTGATGATTGATGCATCATTGGATGTGTTAATGAATGAGAACGATCGCATATCAGAAGTAATTAATCAGCAATGCACTGAAATATACTCTCCCATTCCCATGATATAGAAGTCTTGGCAACTGCAGAAACCCAACAACGTACAAACCATCAATCAATTTTGTCAAAATAAATCTCTCGCAAAATAAGCTTGAACTTTGTCATCGTTTCAGTCTAAATTGAATTAAGCGATGGGAGTGTACAGAAAAAGTAATCTCATAGCAAACGTTCTCGCATCAGTCTTCGTTACACGATAGTCGGATTAGCTTCTGGAGTTGTGATAGATGGCTCCTCATTCTGTCGTTTATATCTTTGAAGGTCAAACAAACTAGTTTAAAGCATGAAGAGGTTCCAAACAAAGTTTTTCGGCGTTATTTACATCACACGCACGGTGATGTTCCGCTCCACGAGCAGAAAAAAGTTTTTTTCTCGACGAAATCCTGTTCCAATAAGATTAGCGGACAGCTCCAGAGAACTATGTTTTTTTTAATGAATAATGACCAACGTTGCTCCGAAATGGTTCGCCTATTGCGAAACGAAGGGTGGAAGGAACTGATGCGTTCCTAGGAGGGAAGCTACACACACTCTTGAGAGCTCAGGAGAGCAAATGAAATTTCCCTCAAATAACCATTCAACCGATGAGTGAATAATAACGCTTCATAATTATAAATTTTCCTCCTCTAACATGTAAAATTAACGTGTTTAAGTGCATTGATGACTTCATCCTTGTCTATTCTACTGGCAACGTGGGTCAAACCTCCGGGAATCACAGAATAAATTCTCGACTATGATGCTGCAAAACATCGCCGAGCTGAATACACAACTACTGACAAAGTACCCACTTGTGCTAGGAAATAATTAATTCCGGTTTCCTTTCGATTTATTATTGGTTAATGGATTCAGAGATGCATGCTCGGCATTGTGTGTAAGTACTTTATTCATACACTCAGCTTTTTTAAGGTTAAAACGTTTAACTAAAATCAAGCATCATATGCACTGATTGTTTCCGTACTTTCCGCAACCCAACAGTTGATGCATGTATTACAATCGTGTTTTTACCTAACGTTGAATATTCATCAAGATCGCTACGTTTTGAAGCCAGCTGAATCAATAATTTCTGGGGCGACGCATTACACAATTTTCCTCAGCGTAACTTGGGTTCGGCAGTTTTTATCGCTTTAGCGCCTAATCTAATATGCTCGACGTTCCGTTTATATGATCTTGTTGGAACGGAGCTCAACGTTCTATGTATTAACCAGTGATGCGTAATATTCCAGAATTCATCAAGTTGTTCCTTCTTACGTCACGATCATTATTGAGTAATCAGTACCAAGTTGATACATAAGACTCTCAACATGATTTTCTGTTTTGAAATTATTGGGTAAAAATGTGAGAAATCGTACCAAGTGAAAGGTAGTGGTTTGAATTCCAACGTTTTCGGTATCCCTTCGTACGATTTTATGGGCAATATTGAATAATGGTACAGGTAGTTTTTTGCGAGAATGCCAGTATCGTATAAGTGAGATTTACAAGGGAAAAACTGCGTTTTTTTGCGAAATGTTTACCAATTAATCGTGCTGCTCTCGTCGTTCTCCATGGCGCTGGCGTGTTATTGCGAGATGAGAATATATATATTTGGGTTTGTTCGCTATGGCAACTATAGTTTTTTTCGAACCGATAATGCTCATATCATCCGACGGTAATCGGCAGGTTTAATAGCAAATTTGAGTTTATTTCAGATCCTTCGTTCTCTCTCAATCGTGTTTACAGAACCAACACGCCGAATCAGCTTTCCTAAATGTAGTTTTTTCGGATTTAAACGTAAAGATCCTGTGTAAAAAAAAAACAATTGTTCTTTGTTGAGTTGTGTAATGTAAAAACCACATTCCGGCGGATGGTATGTGCGTGTCCGTGTCTAGTTGCGGTTGAACGATTGAGCCGATTATTACTTTCCTTGGCTCTACGAAGTAGAAAGGAAACTTTTGTAATCGGCTGAAAAAAAAATTTTGAGTTTTCTTCAGATCTTTACGTTTCATACCCTCCTGAGTCCGAAAAACACTATTTGGGAAAATGGTCTGTGTGTCTGTATACGATTTTTAGAGAAAACCACCGAACCAAATCAGCTAAAACTTGATATCTCGCCAGCAGGTTACCATGGGACGCCAAAATAAGGGTATGAACGAAATTCACCGAGATTTAACTATAGTTATCATAGTGATCAAAACACAAAATTTTTTTCTCAAAAACGGCTCTAACGATTTTGAGGGTGAGTGTTTAAAAACGCTCATGAGATACATGGGGCTCACTCCAGAAATTCCTGAATTTCAACTACTGTCGTTGCGGTTACTACCAGTTCTAACAGTTATTTTCCAATAACTCTGCAAAAGTGATTACTATCCTTTTTTTGAAAAATCGTGTTTACAGCCTCATTGATTATCTGTGTACCAATTGCTCAATAATGGTCCTGTAATGAGTACGAACAGCACAATAAAATCTGGAACTGTAAGCGCTACCGCTTCCTGCTGCCGTAAAGCGTTGTTTGACCAAGTTCAAATTAACTGAGTGATAAATGAATTGATTAAGTGGACATGGCCATTTACAAAGTGAATTGACGTAGAGCTAAGGAAAGTTGTGTGTTGCAACGCACCAGATATTTTACAATTTTACTCTGAGCTTTCAAAAATGTGATAAAAGTATTTCACGTGTAAAAAAAACGTTGAATTTCGTTTGATATTCAGTCGTGTCCGCCGACTCAGCAACCCGATCAGGCGAAGCTCGTGGTTGTTATGAACCAAAATGGGTGCAAAAACCATCGTATCGTTTCCAAAGTATTTGTCAGTACTGAGTCAAATACGAAGTCTAGATGGGAAACAGATACGAAGAGACGAGGCAAATTCCGCTGCATGAAGGAACTCGTGGGGCAATATAGCGAAAGCTGCCATTTCTCCCCGGCCTCATTCTTCACACTGCCTCCCTTCTCACTCCAACCACCGTCAGCTCGACTGTTGCTAAGGTTGGCTAGAAAGCGTCGATTATGTTCTTTTCGTTATGATGATGGGGTTTCGCATGGTTCGTTAGTATTTTTCATTGTTGACTCGAATGGGATGGACCATGGAAGCGTGAGGCTGCGGCGAGTAGGATAAACAGGAAGTTATCCGAAAATTGAGTGAAACATCAACTTGCTTGTGTTTCATAACTAGTTACACATGAGTTGTCCTCTCACAAATTATAAGCCATGTTATACTGTTGATATTTTTCGATGTTTGAATGAATAGGATTGGTCCCGATAAACTCCTTAGGTTTTGTGTTCTATATCTTTCTCAACGACTTTGATATTTTTTGTATATTCATTCTTATAGAATACACGATGGACTCCTCTCCCGATATTTCCCATTACCCCACGAAGAATGTTCGTCAAAATGTGAACACTTTCGAGTGAACACTACCACACAACCTGCGCTTGAGTTAACGTTAGTGACACGTATGGACACAAACTCCAAAAGTTATCATTAACGGAACATTCTCAATGAAAGGAGGTTGAAGCAGAAGGAAATATACAGGTCCGGTGGAACTCAGGCACTGATATGAAGTGATTCCAAACGCTTTGTCTCAGAACAATCAGGCGAGATAAGACACACCCTTCTGAGGATGGAGAGGAAGGACTTAAGGCAGATTGTTGGGATCATTACTGGGCACTGCAGAATGAACAAACACATGTATGTTGTGGGAATAGCCGACATCCCTCGATGCAGGTGGTGTGGCACGGATGAAGAGACTCCCCTGGCCCAGTGCTAGAGACTTGAGAGGGAGCGACTTTTGGTCTTTGGCACCACTTCTCCCAGGACGGATACCAACGAGGACTCTTTCAGGAACTACCTGGCTTTCTTCAGAAAGCTAGGCATTGTCCTGTAAGACCATCTGGCCGCGGTGCACATCCCACCACTGGGACAGTCAGAAGACTATATAATACATGTCTGGTAGAACTCAGGCACCGATATGAAGTGATTCCTTTTTAATCATCTTAATGATTGTTGTTACCTGGAACGGTCGCACTCGTACGTTCGACATTCGACCATTGAAATCATCCTCGCCGCACATTTGAAATCCCATCAGCAACTGAGTTTGATATTGTCGTACGTGTCTCATAACCTTCGATGCACCGATAAGTACGGCAGTCAGCTGCTATCCATGAAGGCAAATTTGACATACAAATGAGCAGTAAGGCCTACTTTTGACTGTGAACTTTCGAAAAATTTGGAGCGAATAAGGGGTCTACCATTAACTCTTGTTGAGAGGAAAAGTTAGGTACTAATTATTAGAAGATAATTTGAAAGTTTCAATAAAATCGTATAGCTACATTCGATAAAAAGTGCACAAAATCCTCCCCTTCCCCTTCACAATATCTTTCTCGAAAAAGCACGGACAAAACCAAAAAACCCTGCAAATTATTACACAACGGTTTATTATTCGGATAATCAGCTTGACCTAGCATTAATGCTCCGAGACCCATCCTGTTCGATTCAGCATCGAAAAATATCATAATGACATTCAAAAAAAGGTCGAAAAGAACTGAATCGTAATATTAAAATAAACAAAAAAAACGAAAGTATCTAGAAAAAACTTAATTTTAATATGAAAACATGCACGCTAAATACTAATATCAAAATTTAACCAAAAATCTATGAAAAAACCCAAAATGATAATGAAACGAAAGAATCTAAAAAAAATTGAATCGTATTAAAACCAAAACGTCGGGGAAATTGGAACGGGGGCGCTGGAAGCGAAAGGCAAAAGGGGAGTTGAGTGGCGGCGTCATTGGGCGCCTCCCGCTCGATCGCAGTTGCTTTTTTAATGAGACAGGCGGGAGGGAGGGAGTTCAAACGACGAAACGCTGTAGCTTCCCCGTTGTACTGCGTTTCGTTAATTTTTTAACCGTTTTTTGCCCATTACAACCATGGGCTTCGTCCGATCAGATTGCTGAGATGGCGGGCCCAACTAGATACCAAATCGGATTTTTGGGCGAAAGAACGAATTTTGTAGACCACGTTAAAGGCACAAAACGGCCCAGACGGGTGACGGGGGACGGGGGATGGCGGACGGACATTGCAAATTTGGAATCTCCAAGTCTTGAAACGTAAAGTATCAAATTTTGAGGGGGGTTGTAAAAAATGTTTCGTGACCGAAAACATAGGGTTATTATTCAGAATGAATAATAAACCAAAACGTTGCAAATATTACAAACGGGGTTTTTCCTTTCTAGCAAAGCTCGATTGTGACCAATCCGATACAATCAAACGGCGGAAAGTATTGAGAATATAACATGGCTATATCAACAGCTAATATGAAAACGGCATCGTTTGCAGAGCATCTCCGAGACTCATCCTATTCAATTTAGCTCCGAGCAGTACCAGTAAACGATGCGAAAAATGACCCGACTAACTGAAAAACGAAAGCGACGTTTTCTAGGCTAGCACGACTTGACAAGTTTTTGGCGTGAAACCGGAGGCAGTGAAGGCAATGAGCTCACGCTGAGAAACGATAACTTCCGCTTTATTGTCCCACGAGTTGCTTCAAGCTGTAGACTTTGCCTCAGTATATTTATAGTGATTCCACTGTTTTCCACATAGTGATACACCTGAGACACATTCTATCCAAGTCGGCGTCGAACAATACTCAGGAAACGATAGCAAACGCTAAGTAATTGCAATAAAAAGCCTCAAATTATTACACATCATCACCATCATCATCATCATCATCATCGGCTCTACAGTCCTTGGTCAACCTTGGCCGCCACAACAACGGCAGATCTCCATCTGTCCCGATTTGACGCCTTTGCCTTCCAGTTGCGAACCCCGAGATTCCGGAGGTCGGCTGCGACGTCATCCATCCACCTCTTCCTCGGTCTTCCGAGCGATCGGCATCCGTCAGGTTTGGTGTTCAGGACCTTTTCCGGCACTCTTACGTCTCCCATCCGCTCCACATGTCCTAGCCATCTTAGACGTCCCGTTTTTATAACATTCAGAATGGATGGACTGTTATAGAGTGTTGATGATTCAGCGTTCGTCCTTATTCTCCATTCTGATCTTTCATATTTGGCGCCGAAGATTCTCCGTAAAATTTTCCTTTCCCAAATAAGCAATGCATTTTGGTTTTTCACAGTAAGGGTCCAAGTCTCGGAGCCATAAGTTACAGTTGGCCGAATAATTGTTCGGTATAACAGGATTTTCAACCGTCTTGAGATGAGTGAAGATTTCAAGACACCTACAAAGCTATAATAACAGCGGTTTCCTTTTGCTATTCTTGCCTGGATTTCTGTTGTTAGTTCATTATTCTCGGTCACAATCCCTCCAGGATCAAATTATTACACAACGATTTATTATTCTCTAGCACAGCATGTTTGCACAGCTTGACGCAGTTTCACACCTCCGAGATCCATCCCATTCGTTTTAGCATCGAAAAGTTATGATGAACAGTAAAAATACACCTATATCGTCCTATCGGCTATATCGTCCCGCGAATTCCTTCAAGTAGCAGAATTCACCAGTATTTCACTATTTTCCATCTAGATGCAGTCCTGAACCCGTGAGACCCATCATATCCTACCTCATAATAAAATATCTAGAAAACGATACCAAACACAACGTAAGTGCAAAAAAGAACTGCGGAAAAAATTTCGTTTTCGACAAATGCGTTAAGCCATTTTGCGCCCTTAACAACCACGGGTTTCATCCTATTGGATTGCCTGAGTAGACGGACACTAGTAGAATCCAAACGGAATATTTATACAAAAGAATGGATATTTAATGTAATCCCAAGTAAACCCAGGGGCGGACGGGCATTGCAGATTTGGAATCCACGTGCCTCGAAACACTCAGAGTCAAATTTTGAAGGGCTGGTTGTAAAAAACTGTCTCGACCAAAAATATACTACTCAGAACGAATAATACATCAAAACCGTTGAGAGTGATCAGGAAAACTGGTAGCAGTTCCTCTAAGCGTTCTGCAAAATTTACATCAGGCTGTAGTTGATTCTACTTCTACGAACGAATTTAAACCCTCATTTCTCGCCGTATTCTTTTACGATTTGTCGGACCACTTAAAATTCGATGTGAACTCATTCTGAACTGCGAATGTTGAATCAAGCTCTCACTCGAGGGGGAAAGCAAAAGGGATGAGAAGGATCCGTGTACTGAAACAATACAGTTAGTGTTTGGTGGTAGAGTCATATGTAAAGGTGGCCTTCGTCAACATTCCTTCGAGCGGAGGCTAACTCCCAGCCACTGCATCCGTATTAAAAGGGTTAGTCACGGATATCACGGAAACGGGCTGGTCCGATTAATTTAGTTGAATGTTGCGGAGTGGAGGATTTTTGAAGTTGGAAATCACCCTAACGAACTTTTTTCTCTCTGAATTGAAACCCTCCAAATATCGACTCGAGCTTCACGAATGAACATCAGTCACCTTCTAATAATTTGTTGACAGTGACTAAGGCACTAAACCGATTTATATATGATTACAGTAATAAATAAGAAGTGAATATTATCTAGAGATGGTTTGAGGTTACACGTACCGTAGAATGGGTAATCATATATGGCTCTTCTGATTGCAGGTAAGCTATGCAAAAAGATGATCATTCTTCGCCCAAATCGTAAGTATTTAGTAAACATGTGTCGTACCTTTTAAAAAAGTTTCTGCGTCAATAGTATTTGGTTGACCTTTCACTATATTAATAACTTAAGTTGTGGCAAAACAAGTAGGAAAGATTTTGAGTCGTTTAATAATTGTGAACATCCAAAGTTACGAAACACGTCGTGCAAGAACCAATGATGTACCAAAAACAGATAGTGAGAAGTGAACCGAATAAAATTCCATGATTAGCATGCTCGTTAGTTGGACACGTTACCATAAAAAGGCTGAGGAGTAAATGAAGATTTCTGAGAGTAATTTCAGCTGTCAACTTCACGACGCAATGCACGAGACAGTGTTACTAATTCCTGTACGTAATTTTCAAGGGTTTCCTAGGTGAATCTAGTATTACCTAATTCTTGATGAGATTTATGATTTAGGAAACGAAAGCTACCTTTTCGTCAATTCGGATCTGATATACTAACCAGCGAAAAGGTGAAAATGAAGTATAAGAGTTGGGACGGAATTAAAGATTCGTGTACAATTCCACGTGGGGATGAAGCCCACAACGAAGAGATATTTCTTTACAGAAATAAAACCAAACAGAAGGAAAATAACTAAAAATAATTGAAATATAGATGTATTAAAATAAAATAACAGACTTCTCCTTCCTATCCAAAATCTGAACCAAAAGATATTTAAGAAAATAAGAATTAAATTAAAACGTCTTTCTACCCTACTTCTGGCATGACAAAAAAAAACAAAGAAGAAACAAAAAAATAAACGCGACTTGCGGCCAGGGATCTTCTTTCTTCGTTCGAACCTGAAGCTCTCCAGAAGAACCCAATCAGGAATTGGAACCGAAAAACGAGAAAACGACTTGAAAACGGGAGTCGGAACGAGTAAAAACGTCCTTTTTTCGGGGAACAGGAACACGCAGAAGAAAAACCAAAACAAAAACACCCCTGCGAGAGAGAGAAACGACACCCTCCTCCGCCTCTCATAAACCTCCCATCCGGTTATCACCTGGGAAGGCGCTGTTCCTAGCCTCCACCCTGGTCTGTTCCAGGCGCCCAACCGCATTTGTAACGCTCGTTACTGAGTTTTTGGGGTGAATGAAGTACCAAGAGTATACACGGTGTGGTGTGAAAAGTGAGTGACTGAGGACTGAGTGAATGCTTGGGAGCATATTAACAGATTCCTTCTCTCACCAATAGATGAGTGAGTTTTGCCAAGTCACTTGACCGTTATGACTTGTGGCTGGCTCGATGAAATTCATAACAACACTGTGTGCTCATCACGCAACTGCGTTACTGTACACGTGTTTATTAACGAGAAAACAATTTAATCCACTTTCATCGACAAAACCCTGCAAATTATTACACAATAGTTTATTATTCTCATGAACAGCTTGACGGAGTGTTACTGCACCGAGACCCATTCCATTCGATTCAGCATCGAAAAATACTAGTAAACCATACGAAACATGACCTGGCTACAATGGGCCTATGGAAACTAAATAAGCCCCTGGCGCCAGGCGCCCGTAAACGTCTGTAGTATGTCACGAGTGTGCGGAAGAAGTGGCGTTAACTTTCCTCCCCCCCTTCGGGAAAAAACCCCGCAAATTATTACACAATGGTTTATTATTCTCATGAACAGCTTGACCTAGTATTACTGCTCCGAGACCCATCCCTTTCAATTCAGGTCGGGGAAATTGGGAAGGGGGCTTAAAGTGAACCCATTGCCAGTCGAAAGGGGAGTCGAGCGGGCGGGTGATTGAGTTTGATATGACGGGAGGGAGGGAGTACTAACGACGAAACGTTGACTTCCGCTGTAGTTCCCGCGTTGTACTGCGTTTCGTTAATTTTTTAAACCGTTTTTTGCCCATAACGACCATGGGCTTCGTCCGATCGGATTGCTGAGATGGCGGGCACAACCAGATACCAAATGGGATTTTTATGCGAAAGAACGAATTTTTTAGACCGCGTTAAAGGTACAAAACGGCCCGGACGGCGGACAGGGGATGGGGGACGGCAGTTGGCGTACGGGGGACAGCGGACAGGGGACGGCGGACGGACATTGCAAATTTGGAATCTCCATGTCTTAAACGTAAAGTATCAAATTTTGAGGGGGGATTGTAAAAAATTTTTCGTGACCGAAAACATAGGGTTATTATTCAGAATGAATAATAAACCAAAACGGAAAAGGGTGCGCGTTATTTGTCGACAAAAGTCACCAAAACGCTTCGACTTGTGTGATTTGGTCAGTATTATTATTAGCAATATTCACAATGCCACGTAGAAATGTTGACTAATGTTACTTATCAATCAAAAGTGTGGACATCTATTACTTACTATGTGACAAGCAACATTTGTAACTCACTCGACCCTACCCAGCTTCTTTAAGAAGTGTGAGATATCTCTTGCAATAATTTGTGACATCTGTTACTGCGCGAAAATACAATAATTGTGCGTTTTTACACATGTAGTTTCCCCCATCTAAATCCAAACATTTCCGAAAATCGTTGCTCCGTTTGACCAATATTTGAATTTAAAAAAACAAGAATCACGAATATAGGTGGGAAGTTGTAATCAATGATTTTGCTGTAATCAATCCCTCCACCAACACCCTACACCCCCACCACCTTTTTATCGCCAACATTTGTTTGAGTTTTTCTGTAGAACTAGATACAAAATTGAATCGTACGTGGTAATAAGACTAATCAAAATCTGTGGAAAAATGCGACCTATCATTTAGACCTGGTTTTGGAATTTAGAATGATCTGAAGCTGATTCGTATTTATGTTTTTTCATCGCTGGGTTGCCGAATCGTTCCCGTACGTCATTTTTCATGGAGGTATCGCGAGTATAGTTTAGTTTTATAGGGCCATTATAAAAAGCTACGCCTCGTAGAGGGATCGTTAACGGGAATGAAACGCTTGACTATAACTAGCCCTGCTACATCTGGCACTTTTGTTGTGGCTTGTTCCCCACCAACAACTGTCTTAATCCAAAGCGCAACAATGAGGTCCGAGGATGAAATACCTCCTAATGAAGGTTAGCATCTGCTCTTTCTCCAACGAACACCGCACACGCTGCTGCGGTCTTCTCTGGCTTGATTAGTGTCACAAGGGTCGAAACTTCCCTTGTGCCGGGTCTCGTCCTCTCATTTCCGAAATTTAATACACCGAGATCGCAAGACAATTGTTGAAAGTCTACCGTCCTGATACCATCCCACCTTGCTATTCGTTCCAATGCGGCACTCCAGCTGTTAAACCGGCCTTTCTCCTTTCGTGCTACCCTGCGGCTCTTTCTGAGCCCCATTTTCGTCTCGTAACTAGGGAAGAGAAAAGAGAAAGAGAATTAAAAAAAAATACTCGTTGTATGGACAATTAGGGGGAGCTCATTCATTCGCCTTTTCACTCCCTCCAAAAGCCGACGTTTCTCCCAACACCGCAGAGTAATTAGGCTTTGAAGGACAAGGACCCCCCCCCCCTCACCCAGCTGCTGTTCTCCACACCGCGTAGGTCTAATTAGCAATTTAAATTGAAGAAATTTCACTTAAAATCTTGGAATACCGGAATTGGCTTCCTCCCAACGATCTCAACAGTTAATGTTCCACTACGTATTAATTTAAACTTACAAAACCAAATTGAGCACTCAAAAATGCACATTCAGACAACTATTTAAAGCGACTCATTACACAACTGTCTGATTCGTACTGAAAAAAATCACTGCTCTAGTTTTAAATACTATATATCAATGTTGGAATATTTCACGACGACAAAATAAGATTAAATCTACGTAGCTCTTAAATGCCATCCAAGCGCAGTCAGAAATCCACTTTCCTTGAAATATAAAGCTAAGCCCTCTCTCTGTAAGCACCAAAGTGGTGTTGCACCACAGTTGGTTTTGTGGCAGGGGATGGTTAACATTTACTGAATGTTTCGACTTTCTTTGATCTGTATTTATATTAAATACATGGAAATCAAATTACACAATTTTGTGATTGAATCCGTTTGAAATCAAATGTACTTCAGTGGTCTTGGCATGATTTAGTGCGTAGAGTTGGCGTCGCAGCGCTGATACCAAGGAGTACGATCCAATTAGATGGAGATTGTAGAGGGAGAACACTTTCGTTAAAAGCGGATGCCAATGAGAAACAAATTCATCTCCCAACGACCCCTTTAATTTTCATTTGAATTCATTTCGCCCAAGTTTCAAGCTCCGTTAACTTTTTCGATGGAGCACCTCGGCTCATCGTCTTTCCCGTTCAAACTTTTCTTGATTACGTGCAGTTCCACAATTTCTATCTTCTGAATAATAGATTACGCATCTTTCAGACTTGTTTTTAATGTGATTAACTTAGTTCTTCCCTTTTATTTCCTCGACTCCATGATACAGCACAGAGAGTAGTGGAAACATGCTGCTGATATGCGTTAAAAATGAATCGACGATATGCGAATACGATGTTAAAAGTAATATCTGTGGGAAAATTTAAATTTATTTCTTCTACATTCATTACTTCCCGGTTCCTACGGTTTCAATTCCTCTGGCGGTAAACCACTAGTTGATGTCTGATGTTCTGTAATTAGACCGATGGCACAGGAAAGATATCCCAAGTCTTAAATGGTTAACCACGCACAGTACTTTACTCCATCGGCACTGTGAACACGATCGTCTGACTCTGCTCAAACCAAATTAGTAGTGCAGTTCGGTGTCTTTCTGCCCTAATGGAGAGCCTTTCCATAGCTGTTTGCGCGGAAATCCTAGAACCCTCGTCAAACATTCTCTTTTAATTTTCTGTTTCGAACCGACAATTTATTTTCCCACGTACGGTTTCCTCAGTCGGATTTGTTTACATCCCCTCCCCTTATCTCACTTCTCACGCCTTCCTTTGGCCACTTCTCTACGACAGTCTAGATCAGAACTAGACAGTGACTTACATCAATTCACCATCCAGATATTTATACCCAGACGGAAATAACACGTCACTGTCTGCCATTCTGAACCCTATCTCTATCACATATGGAGCGAGCGTTCCTTTTTCTCTCTCACGAACCTATTCTTCGCCCGTCATCAATTTCATATTTTCCCCCTTTTGTGCCCCACAATCATGAAGCCCAGGAGTTAGCGGATAAGTGGAGTTAGGGCGTGACGCTCATTTTCCTCTTCCTAGAGTACTAAGTAATACATCACGGGAACCGATAACTAACTCCCTGGCGAGACCATGAGTCGCTGGAAGGTTCATTAGTAACCTCCAAAATGCCACCAATAGTGTTTCGCTCTGTGCGCACTTCTGCTCCTTGGGCTCCACTCAGCCTGGATGCTTAATCCACAACCCCATTCCATACGCTAGAGCCGAAGGCCGAACCCACCTCCCTCTCTTCGCCACAGTACTCACCATTTCCTCCACCAACTGATGAGGAGCCTTGGTTCAAAGCTCTCAGCTCAATAATGCTGCACAGATGAGCCGACGAAATACGGATGACATAAATGTACATCTTCATTCTGCTGTAGTTAACGTTGCACACTGGATAATGGCTGTTCTTTGAGTTTCATGTGGTGCCCAGAGTTTTTGACCTGACAAACATTGTCCCGACAATAATAACTGAGGATTCACTTATTACATAAATTCGAATTGAATAACCGTCGAAAATGAGTACGAATAATAACAATACTTCACGGTTCTGTTACTCGACGTCTGCAGCTACGTTATTGTCCGACGTTAATCCCAATGCACAAAATCGATGATGCGTTATGAATAATACTCTATCGACTCAAGTGTGTGAGACGCGTTCTCCTCAGTTACCCCTCATCCACGCTCAAGTAGGCACTCAGTCGTATTATATCAACGAAGAGGCTCTCAAGCGACTACTGAGTGAGTATCTCTCCATCATCATAACTCCCAACCCGTTCAATGCCGTAATTAACTTAATAATACATGTTAAACGATCCGTTGTCGCTCTTAACACATTTCATTTTGAGCATTTCATGTCACAATACAATCATTTCAAGCAAAGAATTCGTAACTCGTTGGAATGCATCCAATTATCTGTCGTGTGACACTTTGAGGAGGAAGTTCGCTCAGTTTACGATTGATTTTACGTAAACTTCTGGACCTGCTGAGTAGGCTTCGGCTGTTTCAGTACGAATTCTACTATCGCTAGTATTTTGTAATATGCCGATAGCAAATAAGTTATCTAGAGAAACGATTACTAGGGGAACCGTAATCAATTTCCACTAGAATTCTTGAAAATCTCATTTGAGAAAAACACGGTAAACTTTTCATTTGAGTAAATTACGATACTTTGAGTTGTTGAACGGCGAGCGTAAAACAACGGCCTTATTACTGTTTTAGATGTATGCTTTCCACTGCGCTACGTGGAAAAGTAATGTTATCAGCTGAAACAAATTAGGTTTTCATCGTATCGTTTCAAGTAATGCGGGGGCAATGGGTCTGTGTGAGTGTATGTGTGTCTGTAAACGCAATGGAGAGAATAAAGTTGAAAATAAATTATCCTCGAAAATCGATCTTAGGGCGGCTTTCCCCATATAAACCTCGCTTATGTGATAGGAGCAATTGCAGAAAAATGCCTCTTCCATATATGTTGAATGGAGATATAAGACAAGTTAACTTAGAAAAGGAGATTTGTCGAATATTAATTTATCAATATTCCAATTTTCTCAAAAACGGTTCAGACGATTTCGATCAAACTTACGGAGTAGTCTCAGCTAACTTGTCCCTACATTTCGTTCTTGATAAATTTTTCTGTAGAAATGCGTTGAACAAAGATCGTTTCTCCTCACCGTGCGCTCATTGCCTTCACTGCCTCCGGTTTCACACCAAAAACTTGTCAAGTCGTGCCAGCCTAGAAAACGTCGCTTTCGTTTTTCAGTTATAGTCGGGTCATTTTTATTTTCCGCTACCCGAAGAGAAGGAAAGTATAGTAATCGTGTAAAAAAAAATTTTTGAGTTTTCTTCAGATCTTAACGTTTTGAGGCCTACTGAGTCTAAAAAACCTAATTTCGGCGCGTGGTCCGTGTGTGTGTCTGCAGTTCGATTTGCGGGAGAACGGCTGATCCGATTGAGCTGGTTCTTTCTTTGTTTTGTTTGCTATTTTTTGTAGACACCAAAATAAGGTTATGGACGATTTCGGCCGATGGAAAGAGGGAGTGGAGGACGAAAATGTACCAAAAACCAGTGTTTTTCGCATTTTTCTCGAAAACAGCTCTAACGATTTCGATTAAACCTTCAAATTATCTTCTACTAATCAACACCTAACCGTTCTTCTCCATACATATCTCCATTAAAATACGGTGAACGGAGATATAGGCATATGAAGCAAAAATAGGTTTTTTACGCTTTTTTGCAAAACGACTTCAAAGATTTTCACCAAACTCTCAGGTTGTTTTTGAATAGTTAATACCTACGTATTGTTCTCAATAAATGTTCCTCTGAAAGTCCATCGAGCAGAGATAAAAATGAAAATGTGTCGAAAATAACGTTTTTTCGAACATTTTCGTAAATTCTGGAGTGATTGCTTCACCAAATTCGATCAATCGTTCAGAGTGTCTTTCAGTCACCCATACCCACATTTCGTTCCGTATAATTATTTCTGTATATATATGTTGAACGGAGATATAAGCCAAGTTAACTTAGAAAAGGAGATTTGTCGAATATTAATTTATCAATATTCCAATTTTCTCAAAAACGGTTCAGACGATTTCGATCAAGCTTACAGAGTAGTCTCAGCTAACTTGTCCCTACATTTCGTTCTCGATAAATTTTTCTGTAGAAATGCGTTGAACAAAGATATAGAGCCCGCATATTTAGCTGGGGTTCGTTCGAACTTAGGGGGGTTGGCGGAAAGTTGTGTGTTGCTACGCACCGCTCGTTGAAATAGTAAACAGGATCTTTTCAGAAAAATTGTTTTGACAGTTTCATGAATCAACTGTACGTTGCATGGCATAGGAGCAATTGAATAAAATCCGAAATTCAATTTCAACGTGCAGTGAGGAGGCACGTTCTACCAAGTTCAAATAAATTGAATGAACATGATCGATAGCTAAATTCGTTGAGGCATGATAATTACCTGCGACGCGTCGCACCAGGCGTCTTTCTTGGTAATGTTGGGCAAATGAAACATGCAATGTCGGTAATTCGAATAAGTCTTAGTTCAGGAAGTTGCATATCCAACATAAACGTCACTGAACGGCTATTCTTCTAGTGGGTAATACATTTATCTAAAACAACACCAGGGTGCAGTTGAGAGTGTATCGCCTTCGACTGTGTACTAACTGGATAGGGGCAATGTGGCTGGGAACTAAGTGTTTTTGCAGAGTAGCGTATTTCCTAGGAGCGGGCTGAGTTGAGCAGAAAACGGAACCAAAGTGTTCCCAAAATGGGGGATAAGGGTAAACCCTAACGTTCATGCAGCATGTTTGAACTGCAACTCTCGATTTGGATTTGATCAGAAAAATTGTCGATCGACAAATCACTTCCCTCGGAGCGCCAAAGGGGTATAATTGCATTTCGCGGATTTAAATAAATTTGAATCGTCTGGTTATTTAGCATTACCAAATAACATCACGGACGCTATTGCGGTTTGTAGCAAACGCCGAAATTGGTATAGTTTTTTCTGGGGGCGTGCTGCTCTTTAAATCTGATCTTTCCACTGATTGTTTATATGTTATACTAGTATCAATTTCGTTAGCTCAATCATAAACTAAGGAGATATCATTGCTGGGCCCCACGTGCATATTCATCAATTTTTATCACTCTAGAAACGACTAAACTGTGTTGTGGTTTATTATTCACTCTGAATAATAACCCTATGTTTTCGGTCACGAAAAATTCTTTACAACCCCCCCTAAAAATTCGAAACTTTATGTTTCAAGACTTGGAGATTCCAAATTTGCAATGTCCGTCCGCCGTCCAGGCCGTTTTGTGCCTTTAACGTGGTCTAAAAAATTCGTTCTTTCGCACAAAAATCCGATTTGTTATCTAGTTGTGCCTGCCATCTTGGCAATCCGATCGGACAAAGCCCGTAGTTGTAATGGGCAAAAAATGGTTACAAAAATTAACGAAACGCAGTACAACGCGGGAACTACAGCGGAAGTCAACGTTTCGTCGTTTGAAGTCCCTCCCTCCCACCCGTCGCAATGAAGAACCATCCGCCTCGTCCGCTCAACTCCCCTTTCGCCTCGCAATGGGTTCGCTCGAAGCGCCCCCATTCCAATTTCCCCGACCCGACGGGGCAAAATCATCAGACGTTTTGTTTCCGTAGTTCCATTGTAGCCAGGACATGTTTCGTATGGTTTACTAGTATTCGATGCTGAATCGAATGGCATAGGGGAGCAGTAATACTAGGTCAAGCTGTTCAAGAGAATAATAAACCATTGTGTAATAATTTTCAGGGATTTTAACTTAGATTACAATAACCTTCCAAGTTAAAACTCATGATGCTTGACGATCTGGAATTTATTGATTTACTCCTCCTCGTACTACCTCCGTTATTCATTGATGAGCCTGTAGGCAGTATATGTAATTGCCAACTTGATTGTTCCGAGAAGAATCGGATTTTTCGGGGTTAAATTGTGTTTTTAAACTCAGAAGCCCCAAAAACGTACACCTAAAGAAAAATTAAAATTCTGCCGAATGTCACTTTTCTTTCTACTTCGTGGGGCTGAGGAAAGTGAACCAATGACGACCGAAAGAGTAGGCGTAAAGGCGTAAAGGATGAAATAGACTGCTTTGGTATTGAGCGCAAGAAAACAGGATAAAATTCCATTTTCACAGGGGGAAGTGTGAGTTAAGGGTTATTCCTAATCTTGCGGCAAATGGAGTGGAACGAGAGCGTGGGCAACTAAATATAAAGCCGAAAAAGTTGGGAGAAGAGCAATGTGGTAAATTGCTGGAATAATCGGTCAAGAATTACTATAAAATGATGTAGGAGGACTCTGTACACGTTGATGAGGTGATCGTGGGGAATTACAGTATTATTTTTCCTCTCCGAATATTCAATTATGACAGTTGGCAAGAGAAAGAACATAAGCTTCCATCGTGTTTTGATAGTTCAGTTACTGCGAGATAAACGTTTTGTACTCCCGTTTTAAATGGTGATTTAGTCACACCAACAGAAACGGTTCATAACTTTATTTTTGAGTCTATGGAAACGTGTGTAAAAAGCGTTATTGGTTGGGAGAAAACTGTAGGGAAATCGAGAAATCGTAAATAAACGCGTGTTACTCAGCACCCAAATACGTTCGACTTTGTTCTTAAAAAGTAATATTTTTGGAAGAAGTTTACACTGCTCAAAGAGTTCTCAAAACAACTCCGAGAAGAGCTTTCAGATCTGCACTTGAGTAAAAATTGTTGAGAAGTTACCTAAGATTATCGATTAGAGAACTTTGGTGAAAGGGGGAATTCAGTTTTTTTTTCGAACCAGCACTTCTAACACGCGAAATGACTCTCCAAAAACCATTTTCAGAGATTTCATTAGTTATCGTTGTTAAGTTGACGGAAGTTGTTGGAGTTCCACATAAATTTTTGTCACTTTTGATTTAAATCGGTTGAAAAAGCGCAGGCTTTTCCGAACTTCCGCTTTCGAGACCCTGAAGTGTCCAACGTTCGTCATTATCGCGTAATTTACTCGTTATCAATCCTTAATAAACTCAATTCCCGTTCAGATGAAGGTCTTCAGGTTTCGCGTTGACGATAATTCCAGTTCTGAACGAAGCTCGTTTGTAAAAATAATATTTGTTGTTTTTCTCGCTAGAGAAATCACCCAAAAGTTAAATAAATCGAAATGCTCGTTGTATAATGTTTACAAGCACATGGTATGCACGCTGTTTCTTCGAGTACCTGTAACCACCTTTCCTGGTGGGTCTGTTCGGTTGTTGTCGGGTGGGAGTCTCGTGAGAACTCGTTATTGTACGAGTTCATTTAGATCTGGTTTCGTATCTTGAAAAATCTTGACCAGCGTGATAAACAAAGGATACTCACTTATTCTATTCTCTCAGATACTTTACCGGATGTTAATTAGCTCAACTTCTTGAAAGAGTCCTTCGTTAATTATAGCCAACTCAACGCTGGTTCTAATTTTGAAAGGACAAAAGGTGGTTTTGAGTGATGATGATGAGGTTAGTTCAATAAAATTGGCTTCCGCTTTGAAATTATTAAATGAGCTTTATTATTATCATCTTCCTAGTTTCATATACCATTGATTCAATCACTTCCACTCGTTTATTAAATACAAATTTAGAGGGAGGACAAGTTCTTTTAGTGTATTCGGGACAACTCATTAAAAAAAAAAAAAAAACATTCTTTTCGTCTGGTGGTGGTAACGTATGAAGTATGGTAGTATTCTAAGCTAATTAGAATATTGATTATCATCCAACATATCAATCACGTATAAGCATTGTTTCTGTCTCGTTTCTCACACAAATATCATCAATACCCTAACGATCCTCGCGCGAATTACTGAGGGAAGTGCGATATACTTCTTCTAACCAAACATCAAATCAGAAAAAAGAACATGAGGCAATTCAAATATATCAATATACTGAGTTACTATGGTAACTAATTAACTAATACTTCATACTCGGTCTATGCTTCATTATTAGAGTGGGGCGTGAAGCTGAGACCGATTGAGGATAACGTTAACGCGTGAAGCCCCATTCCAAACTGTCGAGTCACAATTATCTTGACTCGGGTGTAACTTAACTCTTAATCAGGTGCACCAATAACGTTTTTAGGCCCTACATCCTAGCAATCCCCCATCCGGCAATGCGTACAGACATTTCCAGCATTTTAGATTACATTTGGTTCAATAACAGTGGGAGAAGAATTATTTGAAATGTGGTTCCGCATATTCCATCCTTGTATCAGCCGTAAATGTCACAGAATGAACTTGTGTTGTATTAGATTACCATAATGATTTTTTCAAGTTACGATTGGTGTTTATATCCGTGATACACTTCAACTAACCTGTGAACAGCTTGGAGTTTTTTTTAGCATGGAACATTTTTCAACTTTGACGTAACTGCCAAAAAGCGGCTAGGAGGGAATGAAATGATGTGACTAAATTCGGGCCTCTCGCCTCAAACCTCCTTTATCAGGGATATAACTGGTTATGGGTTGTGAGTCATATTGTTGAAGTCCAAGGCACTCAGTCCCGTAATGTACATACCCCTTCAGTTATCTTGAGACTTTCACCCAGAGAAGTTCCTGTGTTCCATGTTTTCGAGTTTTAGCGTCAGGCTCTAAGCGAAATACTTGTGAGGCTCAGAGGGCTGAGTTGTTGTTTTTACTTTCCTCGGCTCTACGAAGTAGAAAGGAAAGTCATGTAATCGCCTGAAAAAAAAAATGTTGAGTTCTCTTCAGATTTTTACCTTTCAGACTCCCCTGAGTCCGAAAAACACTATTTGATAAAATGGTCTGTGGGTCTGTGTGTGTGTGTGTGTGTCTGTGAACGATTTTTAGAGAAAACGACCGTATCACATCCACTCAACTTTATATCTAGCCTGCAGGTTACCATGGGACGCCAAAATAAGGGTATGAACAAAATCCACCGAAAGTTAGCTATAGTTGTTATCATACTGATCAAAACACCAAATATTTTTTTCTCAAAAACGGCTCTAACTATTTTGATTACATTTTTAATATTGATAGCTCTCAATGAGGCAATGATGCTATAAAATTCTCATTCGTGGGAAAATGACGAGAGCAGCACAATAAATTATCAAAATTTTCGACGAAAAGCGTTTTTCGCACAGTTTTTTCCTTATACACTCCGCTGGAATTCTTGTATAATGTCAAAAAAATTCGGTATTATAGTCCAATCATATACCTAAAGGGTGAGTGTTTAAAAACGCTCATGAGATACGTGGGGCTCACTCCAGAAATTCCTGAATTTCAACTACTGCCGTTTCGCTTACTACCAGTTCTAACTGTTATTACTCAATAACTCTGCAAAAGTGATTACTATCCTTTTTTTGAAAAATCGTGTTTACAGCCTCATTAATTATCTGTGTACCAATTGCTCAATAATAGTCCTGTAATGAGTACGAGCAGCACAATAAATTCCGGAACTGTAAGCGCTACCGCTTTCTGCTGTCGTAAAGCGTTGTTTGACCAAGTTCAAATTAACTGAGTGATAAATGAATTGATTAAATAGAATTAGCCATCTACACGAGTGAATTGACGTAGAGCTTCAAATAAGATTGACGTAGCGTTTCAAGTAAGATTATTTATCACGTAAACCACTTCATTTTTCCGTGTATAAATCATCGAGTTAGCTTAGGAACATTCGTAACAAGAACAAAAATACATGGGTATACATCACTGTCGTAAAACGCTATTTTACTCCCAAATATGACCTTTATAAAATCAATGCTGCTCTTCATAGTTATGACTATGCCAGTTGAAGACTTAGTCGGCGACTGCCTCCTTCGCTCAACCCACAGAACTCGTACTTTGATCAACTTCAGACATAGAACGGTTATGCTGAAGTGTTTAGTTTCTACTTACTCGGTGCCAACCTCATTACTGCATTTACGGTTGATTTACAACTTTACTTTTAACGCCACTTTCTACCTACATTCTTCTCGACATTTTCTCATCAAAATAGCAACTATCCCAATAGTAAAAATGGTGACAGGGAAGAGGTAGATTAAAACCTATCTGGCCAAGAATAAAAACTGGAAGCACGTCATTAAATTTCTCATCAAAAACGAGCAGTTGCAGATTGCGGCATTAGGATCAAGAACCACCAAGCATAAAAACATTGTAGGAGGGACGAAAAAAGAAGAAAGTTCGTGGACTTTACCGTGTTGAAATTGCGAGGAGGGAAGCGTTCGGTGTAGTGGCCGGGAATAACGAGTCATTAATAGTTTTATGAAGTGCCGTCAGAACCCGAATAATAACTTGAGTGTCAACGCGTTCCTTTACTCCTTTTCTACTGGATGTAAGTCTTAGAACTCCAAAGTATTTCGTACACATTTACTGTTTGGTTAGTAGTACACTAAATGAGCCGTTATTACTTTACGGAGCCCTGCGTGGTAGGAAGGGAAATTATATAATCGGCTGGCCAATTTCCTCTACGCATCTTTATGTTTAACGGGCTACTCATTCCGAAAAACACCATTTGGGGAAATGTCCTGTGTGTGTGTGTGTGTTTGTGAACATGACTGAGAGAAAACGGCAAAACCAAATCAGCTCAAATTTTTATTCAGCCTTCTGATGACGATAATACGTTAAAACTAGGGAAAGAAAAAATCGAGTTAAAACTAAATACAGTCATCATAATGATCAAAATATCAAAATTTTCTTTCTCAAAAACGGCTGGAAAGATTTCGATAAAATATTTCGTGTAGACACCTCCAAATAATAGAAGATAGCAGTTTGAAGTTGGCAGACATCATCTGAGTTTAGTAAAAATCTAGAAATTGTACTGGTTAGTAAATGGTAATTTGAAAGTTTAATCAAAATCGTTAGAACCGTTTTTGAGAGAAATGAGAAAAAACGCTCGTTTTTCTTTCTTACGCCTTAGGTCTCTTTTGTTCTCCCAGCTTAGGTATTTCTCATCCATTTCTCTTCGAAACAAAAAGAGCTGAACGAAACTCAACTTTTTATGTTTTTACATAGTCGCAAAAACTTCCTTGCCATTTCGGTAGCAGAAAGTAAAAAAGTTCCGTACGTTTCATAAAAAATTACGAGGAAAAATGCACGAACAACCTCATTGCGTGATTGGAGAATTGTGTGGAATACGAAAGAACGGGACGCACGATATTAGCACCCCTAGGGCCCTATGCGGTGTTATAAAACATACTGAAATCAAATAAAAACCGTCGATGAATTTTTCGACCATGTCGATGTTGATGTTGCAGAATTTTTTTAAATCGTATTCGGACTGGTCTCGGTTGCGATGTGGCTCGGTTGAGGCGGCTTTTTGTTTTGTGTAATAATATTTTGAAATACCCTCTAAACGTTGAAATCAACGATTCACAAGGGACGTTTCCGGTGTTGAGCGTGTTAGACAATTTGTTTTTCAACTTTACGAACGCGATGGCACTTGCGTATTTCCCACGAAATTCGAGAACACATAATTGCGAACTGGGGACAGTGAAAACACCGCAGCGTGTCGGAACCTTTTTATGCGTACCCTGAGAACTACCGTGGTCAACGACGTAAAATCGTAGAATACCAATGGCAAACCACTCTAATCACAAGGGCCAAAACGCTGCAAATCATTACACTACAGTTTATTGCTCTCTTGTACAGCTAATTGGGACCTATGTATGTGTTGGAGCTCGAATGTTGAAAGGCTGTGTTCAATCCAACGTCAAAAGACATCGAGAACATAACATGGCTATATGAACAATCGAGGAAACAACTTACAAGTGAACGACGCAAAGCCACTTGATGACCCATCCTATTCAATTCAGCAGGAACAGTACGAAATATGACCTGATTACACGAAACAATGAAAATTTACTTTTTCTAGGCGACACTAGGTAATTGGCACGACTTGATGAGCCGAACTGAAGGGATCTTGGAGTGAATTGAGTGTTTAAGGGGAGTGAGGGCAATGAGCGTAGGCCAGGGAAAAATGTTAACTTTAGCTTTATTGCACCGCAAGTTAGTAGTTAAGGCTATGGCACATCTGGGATCGATGACGTCTGCATCCCCCCCTCACCACCTAGCTGATATGACGTCAGACCACACCTCCCCCACTATTGGTCCGCACCATCATGTGACATCATGCCCACACCATTGCCGTAACTTCTGAGAGGATAAACCCCTCGCGTGACGTCATTCCCCCTCCACTGGCATGAAGTCACATTATGATGCTGGTGGATGGTGGATGGGGCGTCATATCGGCTGGTAGTTGTGAGGAGGATAGGGGAGGACCTCTAGGTCATCCCTCCAGCTGTACCCCTTAGGTAACTACTCGAGTTTCCACTAATCAGATTATGAAATGGGCTGCCACAATTAAATCCTAAAAGGAATTTTTATGTGACAGAATGGATTTTCTAGACCACGTTAAACGACGAAAACATGACCTGAACGGTAGATGTCGGCCGGACATGCAAACATAGAAACCTACCGTCGAACTTCGGGGGGGGGGGGGGGGGGTGTAAATAAATAAGTTCCCGGTCGAAAATACGGACGTCTTATTCACAATGATAGGATAAACCAAAATACAAAAACGAAAACAAGCATGATCAGTGAAGGAGTGAGCGCACTGACCTAAGAATAAACGGGTAATTAAAACCATGCATGAAGGTCTACATAGCCAAATGGAAGTTGTTTATTTCGACCTCAGAGCACCCCGAAGGTGCCACGAAAAGGTGTTTTCGGTACCTTCGGTATTCGAGGAAGCAATAAACCGCCTAATCGGATGAAATTGTCAAGTATCGTACATATTTGTCTTTTCGTTTAATTATTTTTCAGTAATAAACAGAGCGATCTCTTCACAACGTTATTCCCCGATTCTAACGAATGAAAGGGATTGCACGGGTTTGATTCGAAACGAGTTTCATGTATCTCACAGAGTACAGTTGGGGGCCAATAGGGAAATCACGGAGAATAGATTAAAGCCGTTTGCGGGAGGGGAGGATACATGTGTATCGATTCCTCTACGATGGGCTAAACACACCAACTGGTCCCGAAGAAAGGCAATAGAAAGATTGGATAATGCCCTAATGCAATTGGAGAGTGGACCTCTATCTAATCTTTGTAGTTCGGTTGTCTTGTTAATTGCCAATTATAACGAAACAGCTCATTCGCGTCTGTTTTGGAATCTCGTCGTCCGCGGTGTTCGCAATGAGCGCTTCCTTTCGCTATCATCAGAGCGAAGTTATAACCTCAAAAGAACAAAATAGACTCATAGTGACTCTCACGCTGGAGCGTATTGTATAGTCTCTCCAGTGCTATTACATTTCTTCTTCTACGTGACTCACAGCCCACGGTTTTCATTAACGGAGTTCCGTAACCCTCAAAACAAGACATTGAGGGAGCTAATATATTGGTATTAGTTTTCAATCAATTCATCTGGATAACCCATGCGTGGGCTATGGAAAGGGAGGATGTCAATCATCGAGTCTGAAAGCCGTTTCATTCTGAAATTGAGCACTATTTGTTACTTTCTGCTACCCGAAGGGAAGGAAAGTATAGTAATCAGGACAAAAGAAAAAAGAAATTGGGTTTTCTTCAGATCTTTACGTTTTGAGGCCTACTGAGTCTAAAAAACCTAATTTCGGCGCGTGGTCCGTGTGTGTGTGTCTGTAGTTCGATTTGCGGGAGAACCGCCAATCCGATTGAGCTGGTTCTTTTTTTGTTTTGTTCGTTATTTTTTTTAGACACCAAAATAAGGTTATGGACGATTTCGGCCGATTGGAAGGGGGGGGGTGAGGGACGAAAATGTACCAAAAGCTAGGGTTTTTCGCATTTTTCTCGAAAACGGCTATAACGATTTTGATTAAACTTTCGAATTATCTTCCACTGACCAATATCTAACTTTTCTTACGCATACATATCTCCATGAAAATACGATGGACGGAGATATAGGTCTATGAAGCAAAAATAGGGTTTTTACGCTTTTTGGCCAAACGGCTTCAACGATTATCACCAAACTTTCAAGATGTATCCGAATAGTTGATACCTACATATTGCTCTCAATAAATGTTCCTATGACAGTCCATTGAACAGAGATAAAAATCAAAATGTGTCGAAAATAACGCTTCTTCGAACATTTCCGTAAATTCCAGGGTAACTGCTTCACCAGGTGTGCTCAATGTTACAGGGTGTCTTTCAGTTACCCATACGAACATTTCGTTCCTCATAATTATTTCTGTATATATATGTTGGGCGGAGATATACGCCAAGATAACACAAAAAAGGAGATTTGTCGAATATTAATTTATCGGTATTATAATTTTCTAAAAAACGGCTCAAACGATTTCGATCAAACATTCGGAGTACTCTCAGCTAATAAGTCCCTACATTTTGTTCTTCATAAATGTTCCTGTAAAAATGCGTTGAAGAAGATATAGCGCCCGCAAATGTAGGTGGTGTTCGAAATTACGGGGGTGGCGGAAAGTTGTGTGTTGCTACGCACCAGATATTTGTGTTATGTGACAACATCCTCACTCGTCCTTCGTCACTCTGACTGGTCCGACAAGTTAGATCCTTGGAACATTTTTGTCTTAATTTTTAGAGCAGATTTTTCCTTATTTTCGATTAGAACGACTGAACCGATTGATATAACTCTTTTCCTAATTGGTTTGCCATTTCTGTAGGTGCTGAAATAAGGTTGAGAGCGATTTTGAATGGCGAGGAAGGGGGAACGCACCAAAAACCAGCACTTTATGGATTTTTCTCGTGAGTGGGTCGTACGGTGTCGTTTAAATTTTTCAATAATCTTCCGATAGTTAGTATGTAACTTTCGTTATACATAAATATCTTCGTGAACTATTTGTGAGCGGAGGTATGAGCCTATGAAGCGAATTGCGATTTTTCCAACCCTTCGGGAAAGCGGCAACATCGATTTTCATCATGTTATCTCATGGGGGGGGGGGGGGTCTCCAGTCAATGCCTTTATATTGTCTCCCATAAATGTTTCGGAAGAATTGCGTTGAACGACGATACAGAGCTCGTCGTCATACATAAAGATGATCGTGAAAAGTTGTGTATTGCTTCGTACTATGTATTTCTAACCTTCGTGGGTTTTGATTTCTCGAATTAATACGCCAATCGACCGTGTCGTTTTCGAAGGAATAGTAACCCCATCTCGCTGTAAAACGAATGTAGTCGACTTCAGGGCACTACTGGTAGGCTGGACGGAGTTTAATGATGATGTTACGTCCCAGGATTAACACGCGTGACGTGACCTTTCTGCAAGAGGTCTTTGTTGGTTGTCTCTTCACACTCACCATCCACTTTACCACCGACCGTCATTACATGTTTTGAAATACAGCGCGCTTCCGCTGCATGCCGTCAACCTCATCTATTCGTCTCTCACTCATATAAACGTGCCTTTCATCATTCAAGCTCTTGCTAAGAGGATACGCGCATCGCATCAAGAAGATGCAAAATGTTTCCGCCAACGCCTAACTCATCACATTTCCAAATTAATGTTAGCCGTTACCGTTTTTGTGTATGCGCGTGAAAAGTGATAATGTCGCGTGATTTGTGATTTCTAATTATTGGCACTGTGATTGTGTGAGTATAAAATGTATCAAAACTAACTGACTTATGGAGGTACTGGGATTCTTTTGAAGTCTTCGGTTGATGAACGAATAATTGGTGGGAAAGTGGAAGGGGTGTATCATATTGTGAGGGGCGACGTATGAATTCATATATACGGCGATATAATGGGGGGGGGACGAAAATGTACCAAAAACTAGGGTTTTTCGCAGTTTCCTCGAAAGTGGCTTTAACGCTTTTGGTTAAACTTTCAAATTATCTTCTACTAATCAATACCTAACCTTTCTTTCCCATACATATCTCCATGAAAATACGGTGAACGAAGATATAGGCCTATGAAGCAAAAATAGGTTTTTTACGCTTTTTGGCAAAACGACTGCAGGGATTATCACCAAACCCACAGGATGATTTAAAATAGTTGATACCTACATATTGCTTTCAATAAATGTTCCTCTGACAGTCCATTGAACACAGATAAAAATGAAAATGAGTCAAAAAGAACGTTTTTTCGAACATTTCCGTAAATTTCAGGGTCAACTGCTTCACCAGATGTGATAGATCTTACAGAGTGTCTTTTAGTCACCCATACCCACATTTTGTTCTGCTTAGTTATTCCTGTAAATATATGTTGAACGGAGATATAAGCCAAGTTAACTCAGAAAAGGAGATTTGTCGAATATTAATTTATCGGTATTCCAATTTTCTCAAAAATGGCTATAACGATTTCGATCAAAGTTACGAATGACTCTCAACTAACTAGTCCCTACATTTTGTTCCCGATAAATGTCTTTGTAGAAATGCGTTGAATGAAGATATAGCGCCCGCATATGTAGGTGATGTTCGAACTTACGGGGGTGGCGGAAAGTTGTGTGGTGCTACGCACCGCTCGTTATCCAACGATTTCGAGTAGATTTTTCACGTAAACAACACATGCTTTTGTCACGGCACCATCATAAAATTATTATCGGCTGAAAAATGTTGGGAGGAGCAACTGATTATATAAAATGGCGAAGAAAATGTCTAAAATTATTTGATACTAAGAGCATTCGCAAAAAATGTGGTAATCCAATAAACTAACACTACGATGACGATTAGGCAATGTTCATAGGATAATAAAGAAAAACCCCGAAATTGGCCGAATGCAACTCAGCGCCTTTTCACTTACCTTCGTTTCTCAAAGATTTTATCTGAAAATTCCATAACGTTACTACGATTCTTATAAAAAAATATCGTATTGGCAGTCTCATGAGTCCCCCATGCACTAGTTGCTCAATAATGATCGTGGCGTGACTAAAAGCAAGTTTGGAACTCCGAGCGGTATCGTTATGTTTTACTATGTTTCAATGAATTGAGTGAAAAACGGATTTTATCGGTAGCTTAAACCCAGAAAATCGCAGAATTGCCGTGGGACTTAGGAAAGTTGTGTGACGCATCGCACTAGGTATTTCTGTCTTCTGTCGGAAATTTGGTGTTTTGGAGAGGCATGTAGCGAGATTCATCTATCATTTCGCACGATGTGCCAACGTCCATCCACGTGTCTGAATAATTTAAGAAAGTAAACTCTTCTCGAGTTCATGAAAACGTTTCGAACGTGGGTTCAGCAGTTGTGATCGCTCTTTTGTGCATCACGTAGTGACCAACCTTCTTCGCTGATTCGTGTCATTATTTTATACTTGAGAGGAAAGGAAACACGATTCAATTCAATGCAAATCTTCGAAGGCGGCCGTGCTGAATATTGAGAACGCCGAGAATAAAAGCAGCTTGAGCGCTCTGAAAAAACTTGCCATTTCTCCTCTTCCTCTCGAAGACTGTTTGATGAAAGCTGCATTGACTGAGCAACTTTTTTTTTCGGCGCCCCCTCCCTTTTGGCTACAACTTTAAAGCAGTCTTTAAACCACAGTCAGCAGAACTCTAGAAGCGCAGACTCAGGCGGAAAGGTCCACTTTACTCTTTTGTGAGATTTCGTTATATATTACCGACGGTCTCGTCGCTCCTCCCAGGGAGCACAAACTGGACGGTGAACTGCTGGCGTTCGTTGGGAGTGGGATGTTTTTTTCGCCCTCTTTTCTCTCCTTTTGTTGCCCGGAATCCCTACTCTCCATTTCGGTTGTCATCACGGTTGTGACGGAAGTTTGTAAAGTTGGGGCCTACTATACATCATCGGAGTGAGGAAAAAAAGATGGGAAGAAGCAGAACCAGTGCTTCCCCTAACAGCTGTTTTAGAAGAGAGCATAATTTAAATGAAATAAAGAAAGCGGTGAAGTAATTTTCCTTATAACTCCAACCTCGTTGGAGCTGATACCAAATACAGAAAATGCCGCATCGTCGTATTTAAATTCGTCTTACAATTGAATGTCCCTGTGAATTAATATCCTGAGGGGATTGAGGTTCTGCTCATCGTTCACGCTGCGACAAACTGTAGCAGTTACTTCGTTGTCGTCCATCACCTCCACTCCATATAAGTTCCTGAAGACGTTCGCAGTTTGATTATACTTGATTCTACCGTTTTGTTTTACTGCACCTCCCGCTGTTGTTAATTAACACGAATAATTGAGTTCAGCGAATAATAATATGTAAAGGCTCAAAGGTGCATGTTGACGTAAATGTAGATGAGTGAAATTTATTTTGGTTTATTATTCATTCTGAATAATAACCCTATGTTTTAGGTCACGAAAAATTTTTTACAACCCCCCCTCAAAATTTGATACTTTACGTTTCAAGACATGGAGATTCCAAATTTGCAATGTCCGTCCGCCGTCCGGGCCGTTTTGTGCCTTTGACGTGGTCCAAAAAATTCGTTCTTTCGCACAAAAATCCAATTTGGTTTCTAGTTGTGCCCGCCATCTCGGCAATCAGATCGGACGAAGCCCATGATTGTTATGGGCGAAAAACGGTTAACAAAATTAACGAAACGCAGTACAACGCGGGAAGTACAGCGGAAGTCAACGTTTCGTCGTTAATACTCCGCCCATCTCAACGAAACTGCTCGCCTGCTGGACTGGCAACGCCGCCCGCTCACCTCGCAACGCTGCCGCCGCCTCGCAACGGGTTCGCCCAATTTCCCCGACCCGACGGGGCAAAATCATCAGACGTTTACGGGCGCCGGTTTTTGCTTCCTCTAGGAAGCGCTCGTGTTTCGTATATAACCTTTGGGACTACGATTTGTCTCTGTATCGTCCGATTGCCTTGTTCTCGTCTTCACCACCATGAATGACTTTTTCGCTCCGTCTCAACTATTTCCGTTAGCAAAATATCTGTTATCTTCGATTGAACTTTTCATTATTCGCTTATTTTTGGTTTATTTATTTAATAGTTCGTTCGTTTCATTTTTTTTTGGTTTTAATACGATTCAATTTTTTTAGATTCTTTCGTTTCATTCTCATTTTGTTTTTTTTCATGGATTTTAGGTTACATTTTTATATTAGTATACAGTGTGCATGTTTTCATATTAAAATTCAGTTTTTTCTAGATACTTTCGTGTTTTCTTTTGTTTATTTTAATATTACGATTCAGTTTTCTTCGACCTTTTTTGGGTTTCATTTTGATATTTTTCGATGCTCAATCGAACGGGATGGGTCTCGGAGCATTAATGCTAGGTCAAGCTATTTATCCGAATAATAAACCGTTGTGTAATAATTTGCAGGGTTTTATATTCGTTTTTCATTAATCTGCGAGTAAGTTCCGTGAGAGAAGTAATAACGAAATGAAAAAGTAAGGCGCGGTAGAATAATTTCAACCTAGTGATTCGTCTACACACGAGAATCGCTCGTGAAGACCCAGTTAGCCTTCGCACACACAGCACGTCCCACGATGTGATGGTTCCCTGAGAAAATCGTGTTTACTTAAGCCCGTCCGATTTTCACGTTAGAGTGACTCCTTCAGCGGTAGCAACCAATGAATAAACTAAGTCTCATCCAAAATACGCTCCGCTGCCCTTTAGTTATTTGTCTGAGCCGCCATCGAATTGTGTTGAATCACTGAGGTAGCATTGAAATTACGCGTACATTTCTCCAGCTCTCGACTCGAATCGCGGATATGAATACGAACGGTCCGAAACAAATCCGGCCGCTCTTAGTTGTGAAACAGCTTTGAAGCATTCGCTATAAATCGGCGGCGTTTGTGCCGAAATTGATGACTGCGCGTTCGATCTTTCATCTTCGGATTGGAGTATTCATCAGATGAATAAATATCGTCTATCACGTGTATGGTTGTCCAATAGGTACCTATTTTTCAAGGTGTTCGCTGTCCTTAGAGGTAATTATTCGAAAATCATAAACAACATAGCACGTTATGACGCGTGAAATGTGTCAAATGGCGATCATCCATCCGAAAGTAATTCGCATTACCAAATCTTTGCCCCTAATAAGTTTCTGTTCCTCTTCCTGACTAATCTACTCACGATGAACCTATTGAGTAAATCGCGTTTATTTGGAATTACAAGCCCTTCATAAATAAACACGATTTCCGCGATGTATTTGCATTCTCTCAGTTGACTATTCGTGTCAATTGAAATCAAAATACAAATCACGCCTTTTCTCTCAAAGAGCACCTGAAAGCGTTCACCCCTTTACCGGGATAATTTCTTGTAGGAAGTAAGTTTGAGACTTGAGTTGATTTAAACTGTCATAGCTTGACGACGATTACTCGCCATCTATGGAATTTTCCAGCATTCCGGCAGTTTTCTGGAAGCCTTTCATCTATCCACGAATCCTTGATCCCATTATTTTTGTATTATTATTGCGCGAATAAGACTTCTTTGTAATGAGTAATACAGCCTAACATCGTGCTTCTTAGGCACAACGAAAAAATAAATGCGAAATGTAGGCAAATACTAAACTCACGTCTCTAAAGTCAGCGTGTACATCTATACTTTCTCTGAATTTTGACCTAAGCCAAGCGTCCACAAGTCTTCCCTGGAGGGTCCCCATATTGCTAACCCAATTTTTTTTATTCTCCAACTCTAGTTCACTTTCCCTTACCCCCTGACCATATTTACTACTCCTTGGGCTCCTAATTGAACTTCTTGAGCTCCTCACATTAGAACACACCTCGTACTGATAGTTGTTTTAACTTGGTTTCCTCACCTTTGTACTCTGATCTGCACACTCTAATTTAGCCCTACAGGTGTGCCCTAAACCTTGCACTCTACCTAAGCGATTCGGTTGAACCCTAGTTCTTGCAACGTGTCCAATGTCCCTTATGTTGCTGTGTTGCTTTGCCCTACACTTTGTAACAGGCCCTCATATTGTAACATGGATGTTGTTACGCGGTCTGATAAGGAGCTGCCTTTCCCTCTCCACTTCGTGACTCTTAGCCTACCAGGATATTAGGGGGACCTGTTTCTTTTTCTATTTTATTGTTTGTCTCATATCTCTCGAGACGATAATTAATAGTCGGTAACCACATCACACAGCACCTGATTCTGGGTTATCTTCCCAGGAGCATGCCCATGCTACCAGGCGCGACCACGGGTTGTGGATAGTGGAACGGCCACGGCATTGTCCCCAGGGGCATGTCTGCGGCCAGCTGTGAATAAGGACAGCATGCTGACTGAATAAGCAGCCGCAGACAATGGGCAAAACCCAAGAGATCGCAGAAGAGATCCTGAACAAAGGACTCAAGGGCAAGCGGATCTACATTTTCTCAGACAGCCAGGCCGCCTTAAAGGCCATCGCAGCCTATAGTTTTAGGCCTAAGCTGGCATGGGAATGCCTCCATGCGCTCAAGCAGCTCGGCGCCTTTAACAGGCTCTCCCTCATTTGGGTGCCGGCTCACAGGAGGCATGAGGACAATGAAAAGGCTGACCGCCTTGCGAAAAGGGGTACAGAAACCCTACCCATCGGGCCTGAACCACACGTAGGTATGACGAAAAGTCACCTGAACCGTCTGGTTGCTCGATGGGAGATACAGGAAAATGGCGCCCATTGGCATCGCCAGCCACGACTAAGACAGGCGAAAAGGCTTGTCACACCTTCCTGTCAAAGGGCGTAGGCGATGCTGACACTCTCTAGACAAGATCTGAGAGTACTGATAAGCTTCCTCACCGGGCACTGCCCACTCAGATATCACCTCAACAAGATGGGCATCTTAGAGGCGGTGGAATGCAGACTCTGCAGTGAGGAGGACGAGACAGCAGAGTATATCCTGTGTGAGTGCCCTGCCTTGGCACTTACTTCGGTCAGGGGACCACTGAACCCCAAATCATGGCGGAAAATGCGGTGAAGGACATACTCAGCTTCCTAAGGGGGGCGGGTATGTACGACGCCTTCTACTAAGAAAGGGCCAGCGTCACAATAGGCCCATACGTGTCTGCAGTGACAAAGGGACCTGTCCCTCACGCCCTCGGTTCAAAAAAAAAAAAAAACCATCACACAGCAAGTCGCCTCCACAGTTTTTAATCTGTCATTATATACATTGACACGTTCAGGCGACACTGTCCGCTGTCATTGTGTCATCTAGACCCCGAAGGTAGTTTCGCTTATCTCAGCCACGAACGAGAATTCAGTTGAGATTAAACGCTCGTACGTATATAATACATCATAACTGAATGCGTATCAAATAACACGGTTGGCTATGGTGATCGTGAATGGCTACTATCACGTTTTTGGCAGCTAGCATTAAATTTGATAAAGAATATCATTCATATGATTGAAATTGTAATGTAGCTGCATTATTTCGCCACCATCAACGTATTATCTATCGAGCGTTGGGCCGGGGAAGTTCTCAAAGGGATTATTCAACAAGGCTATTGATATGATAATTGCTGACGATGAAATTTAAAGCCAGAGCCCAACATTATTGCAACATCAGAGTGGGTTAATACGACAATCACAGCGTCCACGGCTCGGTAGTCTCATGTACTCATGCCTCTAAATATAATTGTCGCTCAGTGAAGACCATGTAACTATGAATTGTCCAATTAAACCAGACCACAGTTTCTATTAAACTGGCACAATTGGCTATAATTGGATTTCATCAATATTGGTTCACCTACCTAAGTAGTATAATATGTACATGCCTCCATTTATTCAAACTGCTTGTTGAGTTAGTTGTAAATTGGAAATTACATTAACACGAGTATACCAACAGTAGAGTGATTGCCAACTACTTGTTACATGAAAATAATGCAGATAAACGCGTGAGCCCACATTGGTTTTATAAATAAAATATTCGCACGACAGAAACTATTGGCTCGATCTGAGAACAGGAGGACAAAGTGGTAAGGTAGCAAACGGTTTGTTCGGAATACTCTGAAAACGATTGAATCGTGGGATAAGTCTTCGAAAGGCTTCGTCCGCTGGAACGGGATAATAAACAATGGTACAATTATTACAATTACAAAAATGCAAATATCGGATGCAACGCAACACACAATTTTCCTCGAGCCTTTGTACATTCAGTCAATGATGAAAGTAATTCAACATGTTTTTAACTCAGTTTACACGGATTTGAGAACAAAAATAGCGCAGCATTCATCGTAGAAACCGGTGGCGTTTAATTTTACGGAATTTATTGAGTTGTCGCTATTTATGCGACAACCTTCATTGAAAAACCAGCGTATAGATAAATAATGGGACTGTCAACTTGATATTCTTGGGAGGGCTCCCGTTAAAATTTCATAACTTCGTTTGTTTCCACGTTGTTTCAAAGCAGTGCGAAAAAGTTCGACACATTGTTGTCAGCACTGTGCATTTCAAGTTTTCCCCGATTACTTTAATACTCTCTCTATACTCTTATCGTTCGGGAAGGCTATACGAAAGCCAAAATGACTATTAATTGAGCGTATTTATAAATGACAAGCTAAGAAAAAATTGGTCGAAATTAAAAAGATATGTTATCCCAGACAGGCCTTTCTTAGGTCACTGTCTGATTATTAGCAACAGCACATGTTCTGTATACGTCATAAACATACTTTATCGATATAGTTACTGAACGCACACATTTATGGGTGCTCGCTGTTGTGTCTGTGGTAACAAGTTTGAGGCGCTGAATCATGTGGTGCATGTGTGAAGGAATACTCATAGGAGAGACGTGTTCAGGTTTCATGAGGTGGTTTGCAGGCAGATTGCTGGTGGATTGTCATTATGAAGTGGGGTGAGAGAGAGGGAGAGAGAGCGGCACCACCGGGTTGTATCTAGAAAAGCAAGTCGTATGGCAATGTAATAGGCTTGTGGAGTAAAGGCACATAACGTCAAGGTTGCGGCAATGGCCGTGTCCTGGAGTGTAGTGTGGCGTGGGAAAAGTTCTGAGAAGATGCGTCGGCTTGGTGTGTTAGCTGGCGTTTTTCGATTTATCACCATCCGAGCATTCCTCGAGTCGTATTTAAATCGGTGTTCTACGAAGTAGAAAGGAAAGTTATGTAATCGGCTGGAAAAAAATTTTGAGTTTTCTTCAGATCTTTACGTTTTAGACCCTCAGAGTCCGAAAAACACTATTTGGGAAAATGGTCTGTGTGTGTGTGTCTGTGAACGATTTTTAGAGAAAACCACCGTACCAAATCGGCTCAAACTTCATATCTCGCCCCCAGGATACCATGGGACGCCAAAATGAGAGTATGAACAAAATCCTTCGAAATTTAACTATAGTTATCATAGTGATCAAAACACCAAATATTTTTTTTCTGAAAACCGTCTCGAACGATTTTGAAGCAATTTTTTATGTTGGTAGCTCTCAATAAGGCAACTATACCATAAAATTCCCATTTGTGGGAGAGTGGCGAGAGCAGCACAATAAATTATCAAAATTTTCGACGAAAAGCGTTTTTAGCGCAGTTTTTCCTTATAAACTCCGCTGGAATTTTTGTAGAATGTTAAAAAACGTTGGTATTGTAGTCCAATCCAATACCTAAAGGGTGAGTTTTTTAAAACGCTCATAAGATACATGGGGCCCACTCCAGAAATTCCTGGATTTCAACTACCGCCGTTCCGCTTACTGTCAGTTCTAACAGTTATTACCCAAAAACTCTGCAAAAGTGATTACAATCCTTCTTCAAAAATTCCCGTTTACAGCCTCATTAATTATCTGTGTACCAATCGCTCAATAATGGTCCTGCAATGAGTACGGGCAGCACAATAAATTCCAGAACTGTAGGCGCTACCGCTTTCTGCTGACGTAAAGCGTTGTTTGACCAAGTTCTAATGAACTGAGTGGTAAATGAATTGATTATGAAGGAAAAGCCATGTAAAGAGTGAATTGACGTAGAGCTAAAGAAAGTTGTGTGTTGCAACGCACCAGATATTTTCGTGGAACTTTCGACCGATCTTTCCATCTTTAGGGCCAGCGTAAGGAAGTCCGGGTGCCTTCACGGTTTCATTAGTTCTTTAGTGCGGAATAGCCGTTCTCAAAAAACGGCGAGTTGTGTGGAGGGAAAAAAGTGGCAGTGATAATAATTCATCAAATTTTCCGAAGAAACCCGATTTTAGCTCAGTTTTAACCTTATAAATTTAGAACAAATGATACCGGAAGTGTTGAAAAAATCAGGGTCGTAGTCCTGTAAATACCTTTGCGATCAGCGTTAAATAACTCTCATAATAAATCAGCAGCAACCCCAGAAATACTGGAAGTTTTACCAGGTAATTGCAAAACAGTAAACTCGTGCTGGCAGTACATGTATTTATCGCGCAAAGGACGTCGTGGCAGGAGTAAAAGTAACTCAATAAATTCTACTACATTCAGCGCTACCCTCATTCCTCGTAAAACGTCTTGTTTAACCCAGTTTAAATGAAATGAATGAAAAATATGATAGATTGGTAGCTAATGCCATGAAAATCTCTGATTGTACGTGAGGATAAGGAAAGTTGTGAGATGTGTTGTACCAAATATTTTTAGGAAGGCAAAGGAACGTAAAGCACATTTGCTTTTCGTAGCCCAGTAATGGACAATAGCAGTTCATAAAAATGTTCCCGTTGATATCATGACCTACGGCTTCAACGTTTTGCTATTCTCTCCAAAAAATGATTAATCCCCACATTCCACCAAACTGTAAAGGTTTGAGCAGAGCAAGTCAGCCTCTACCTTATTAAATTGTTCAAACCGAATTGAATTGGGCCATTTGAGTCTTAAGAAGTGTCATTAATGAAAATCGTCACCATTAATTGACCATCGAAGCACTAAGTTGCAAAGTTGCATCCTGAGCCGGTTTTTGCCGTAATGCGGGAGATCAGTTTAACTTCTCTTAGTTCCAATGAAAAGGTCATTGTCAGTTCGTTTCTCGAATACCATTAGCCACTTAATATATTGTCCCAGTTCTCGGGGTAGTAAAAAAAAGGGGGTGAAAAAGACGGGACGGGCTCTGCATTAGAGATTCCCGATATATCGGACTCACGGGAGAGTATAATTCACTGAGGGACGTTTTATTGACACGTTGGCCAGCCGTTGGAAAAAAGAGGGATAAAAAACTCGATTCTTCATACCAAGTTGCCAGTAAGCTGATCTGTACATGAGCTTAATGGAGCGGGCTCTTCGATACCGCCGAACGTCGAGACCTATTTAACAAATGATCGGCGCTATGAGATAACACAGCTCACGGGCACGGTTTCCAATTATACATTAGCGAGTCGGACAGAATGAACCAAATTCGTTATTTTCGCTCCATTTGCGAGAGATCTGCAGTCGAGCCCGTTTGATTTGCAGTTGCCGAACATATCTCGCACTCCTCCACGATGAGTCGCCAGATTGAAGATATTGGAGTGTTGCTTTTGTAATATATCGCTCAGATAAGTACGATGCAGTTGCGAGCACATATCCGTACCGAACGTCAAACGTTAAATCGACGGAGAAACGAATCACTTGAAATAGGTTATTCCGATGCTACATAAATTACAACTAAAAACATACACACACACAGACTGACACACACACACACACACACACACACACAGACCATTTTCCCAAATAGTGTTTTTCGGACTCAGGGGGGTCTGAAACGTAAAGATCTGAAGAGAACTCAAAATTTTTTTTTCAGCCGATTACATAACTTTCCTTTCTACTTCGTAGAGCAAGGAAAGTAAAAAGAATGAACCTCGTTATGTATACAAATTTATACGTTTCTTTGAATTACGCAGCTAAGTTCTTTTTAAATAGGCGATGCTGTATGAAGTATATATCAATAGCCTTATCGAATTACTAATGAGATAATTCCGCGACGAAGTCAATATTTTCAACTACTTAACTACATTTCTAACTACCAAACATATATTCCGGCGATGCAAAGCAAGTTATCTGAAAAATGCCCCGTAGAAGCTAAAAGTTGTGAAAAAGTATTCGTACACTAATAGCGTGAGCGGAATGATTAAAAGTCGTAAAAAAGTCGTTCCACGAGCACCCCGAACGAGTGAAGTGCGAGGGAGTTCTCGCAATTATAAGGAGCAACATAATTGAACACCAATGGCTTTGGTTATAATTTATCTTGCACAGTCGGACATCGCGTGTTATCAATGGAAATAAAAAACCTTTACCAAATGGGTGTGGCCCAGCGCGTCTTCGCTATCGAATCATGACTCCGTAAATGGTCATAATGACTATATAATATATCTATATGTGACGCCCCTCTTGAAATATCGGTTTCGAAGCTTGATGACCACGGGGCAGTGGAGAAAATCGTAACCAGTCGCTGTCAACGTTGTCACTCATTTGTGACAGCGCGGAACAGTTTCAGCATCCTTCAAATCTTATTTGCCTATACATTTATATGTTTCCCGATGACACCATACTCTTCCCGAGAAAATGCTCTCTGTGTACCTGTGAACGCAATTGAATGAAAACCGCTTAAAAAGATCAGTTCAATTTTTATAATGAACCTATTGAGCAGCGTAGGCCGTGATAAAGGCTGTGATTGAAGGCTACCCAAAACTAGCCAAGGTTATCAAATATTCCGTTGTACGAAACGGCACAACCATCGAAATTCAAACTATTTTTGTTTCATTGAGGAACATTTATATTTATTATTTATACTCAAGTATTCCTGAAGTACTTGCTTAAGTGTGTGTGCAATAACAATCCTCCCCCCTTCATCTAGAAAGCCTACCCCATAGAAAATATTTTAGATAAGATGCAAAATTAGCCTTAAGAATTCATAAACTCAATTCAGCTACAGAACAGGTCTCTTCAGATCTGTTAACGATAATCAAGGAGTGAAAAAATACTAGAGCTCGGATCGCGTTCATCAATCGCCAATTGACTAACAGTTAGCTAGCAGGAGTTTGACTTAGGGGGAAAAGGAACGCTCAAACAAGAATCCCTCGAACGAAGAGGCAACTTGGCGAGTTGTCATTCAAAACAATGTGTTGGAGAGTTGGTACCATTGGGCCCCCTTCATTTGCCACCTGTCGATTTCATTATTTGACATTTTCATTCGAATACCCAAAATATCAGTTGCGGAATTGTTAAATAATATATTTGTGATCTTAGTTGATAGTTTTCTCTTTTTTTCCAATTCTCTTCTTATTTTTCCTTACTCTTCTTCTTATTGCGTAGCTCATTTTTCGTATTGTGATTACTTTTGTTGAATGTTTGTCGTGATTTTTCCCGTCGATTTTATAACTTTCCGTCGTGAGTGGGGCAAACATAAGTAAAAAAATGTTCCTTTATTGAAAACATACGTGTATTATTCAAAATTCATCATACACCAAACAACTTTAAAAATTTTGAAAAACGATACATGATGCTTCTCAACACCAAATGCGCGGTGTGTTTCACACAAATTGACATTTTCACGTGTGTACAGTCGATAGCACCAATGATAGATACTTGGTGATTCAATCCGCGGAAGAATTAGCGAAAGTACGAACAACGTAGTTGCTTTCGACAATCGGAACCTAGTATGAAAATTTACGTCGTCGAGCGTATCAAAATACTCGATTCTCGGACGGAACTGGACATCAGAGTCTGTGAGCTCCCAGTCGGAGTCCATTGCTCATAAAATGATGTGAAATTGAGTTGGCAGTATCCCAATCAATAATAGAACGATAATAATAATGTGATAACGAGAGCAGATACGAAAATAGATCGAGGCAAACGAAACACAACCGAACGTGGCTGCTAACAAAATTTTTCAGATAACTGTTCAACTTTCTGATAACTGAAATAACAAGTCGGAAATAAATAAACACAGATAATAAATAAATAAAAACATATCGCGGCGAGCGAAAAAATTACTTGACAGATAGAACGGTTAGTTATCTGATAACTAAAGAGCGAAGAGACGAGTTAAAAAATAACTAACAGCTAGCGCTAACGGGCAAAGTGAATTGATGAACGTGTGTTCGGGAGTTAACAAAAGATTTGACTTAGTCAGCCTTTAGTCGAGGTAGCAAATGACATTGATAAACCGGCCCTCAAATTTGAAATTTGTTGAACGATTTACTGGATTAACTGATCCATTCGTTGTTAGTTATCAGTAACAACTTTAACAACCTCAAGAACCACTAACTCAATCCAAATTATATAACTGCCGATTTATGTGTAATCCTCCGCCGAAACTGGTCCTCTCCTTTTAGTTTCTTTTTTTTTTGTACAAAACAAAACCATCTGAAATTAACACACCATTGTAAAAGTATGATAAATAAATCATCACCGTCAAGGTTGATTACTATCATGAGATTTTTCTTCCAGTAATTTCTGAACGGTAAACATGGACCTTCCCAAAGCTGACAGTCACTCAACGAAGATTGTGACGTACGTTCGGCACGTTAAGCGCTGATAGTTTACACTTGAAACGTTTAGTAAAGGTCTACCAAACTCACATCAACTGAGTACAACACATATTGTATCAAGAGTATTGGATGCTCGAAAGGCTGCGGGAGGGTTGTGTGACATTTTCAGATAGACTAGTGATAAGTCACGATAATACTAGTTTTAAGAAAACCACTGCACGGGCGCTAAACATCAAAACCATAAATTGATAGACGAACCGTAACTCGGAAGGAAGTGGAGGCAATACTGTCTGGTAGCTAGGACGTGCCTTGTAGAAGCGGTAGAAGCTGGTGGTTAGAAGGTGTGTGATATGCTTGGAGATCAGGAAATTATGTTTAGCGAGACAGCATTCAGGAACTTTCGCAAACCGCAATAACGCGTGAGGGAAGACTCGAGGAGCCATTTAACGGGTGGTATTATATTGTTTTCCGCGCTTTCCGCAGTTGGTCCAATGCAATCAAAATCGGAAGCGGCTGTATTCAAGCATCGTTCTACACATCCCGACCTTCTTTCCAGTTAAATAATTGCAAACAGTTTGTTATACTCGACAAATGAAAAGCGTCATTATAAGTTTGTTTGTAGTCTCTTAAAACTAAAACTAAATAAGTAAATGTGTCGGTATTTCTCAAAAAACGGTTTTGGTTAAATTTATATCATATTTTCTGAACATCGATCTGTCGTAAGTTATCAGTCTCCTCAACCCAAACAAAACAAAAGATGATGTAATTGGCAATCTCCACGTTTTGAAATTTTCCCCGTCCAAATACCGACTATCCAACCGAACTCTGTGAGCGTTTAGTTAACTGTGCGAGAAAACGGTTCGTAGTTTCTCCGTTTTGTTCATTATTTCTGGTGAACCGGCGAAAAACAGAGGGCCTGTTTTTAATGATTTTTTAATTAAGTTGTGCGCGAACTTTCGGTTTTAAAATCTGTTCCATAGCAAAGTGCGAGTTGACACGTACGCAAACATTACTGATCAAATGAAGAAAAACGAACCTACGTCGAAATAAAACGAAAAAAGTAAAATCAGTGCGAAAGGTAGGTGGTTGAAACCTTGGAGAAAATATATGGTGTGACCCGTCACGAAATTTTCTTCAGCCCCACGTCGATTCAACGATTGGTCATCACTCTAGCACCCCATAAAGACAGTTTTTCATCCATAGTCTGTTTGCGGGTGACTGGTGGCGCTTATGGTTACAGAATTCAATGCTACGACGACTGTTCAGTCGTTAATACGTTGGTTATTTATGTGGTTGTCAATTTCATTTTTCTGGAAAGGATCGTGCACTCTGTAGGTCTATGTTTTCGGTCACGAAACATTTTTTACAACCCCCCCTCTCAAAATTTGATACTTTACGTTTCAAGACTTGGAGATTCCAAATTTGCAATGTCCGTCCGCCGTCCGGGCCGTTTTGTGCCTTTAACGTGGTCCAAAAAGTTCGTTCTTTCACACAAAAATCCAATTTGGTATCTAGTTGTGCCCGCCATCTCGGCAATCCGATCGGACAAAGCCCATGATTGTTATGGGCAAAAAACGGTTAAAGAAATTAACGAAACGCAGTACAACGCGAACACAACGGAAGTCAACGTTTCGTCGTTTGAACTACCACCCCTCCCGCCCATCTCAACGAAATCGCTCGCCTGCTCATCTGGCAATGCTGCCCCCTCGCCTCACATCGGGTTCGCCCAATTTTGGTTTATTATTCATTCTGAATAATAACCCTATGTTTTCGGTCACGAAAAATTTTTTACAACCCCCCCTCAAAATTTGATACTTTACGTTTCAAGGCATGGAGATTCCAAATTCGCAATGTCCGTCCGCCGCCCCCCGTCCCCCGTCCCCCGCCCCCCGTCCCCCGTCCGCCGTCCGCCGTCCGGGCCATTTTGTGCCTTTAACGTGGTCTAAAAAATTCGTTCTTTCGCCCAAAAATCCGATTTGGTATCTAGTTGTGCCCGCCATCTCGGCAATCCGATCGGACGAAGCCCGTGGTTGTAATGGGCAAAAACGGTTAAAAATTAACGAAACGCAGGAAAACGCGAGCTACAGCGTCCCTCCCGTCTGAATAAAACAACCGGTGCCGGGCCGTCCTCATTCGCGGGGCGGGCGGCTAAACTCAACTCGCCTTTCCTTCGAGCGCCCCGTTCCTATTTCCCCGACGTTTTGGTTTTAATACGATTCAATTTTTTTAGATTCTTTCGTTTCATTCTCATTTTGGTTTTTTCATAGATTTTAGGTTAAATTTTGATATTAGTATTTAGCGTGCATGTTTACATATTAAAATTCAGTTTTTTCTAGATACTTTCGTTTTTTTTTGTTTATTTTAATATTCCGATTCAGTTCTTTTCGACCTTTTTTTGGGTTTCATTATGATATTTTTCGATGCTGAATCGAACAGGATGGGTCTCGGAGCATTAATGCTAGGTCAAGCTGATTATCCGAATAATAAACCGTTGTGTAATAATTTGCAGCGTTTTTTTTTTGCTTCCTCTAGGAAGCGCTCGTGTTTCGTATTTAACCTTTGGCATTACGATTTGTCCCTTTATCGTCCGATTGCCTTGTTCTCGTCTTCACCTCCACGAATGACTGTTTTGCTCCGTGTCAACTATTTCCGTTAGCAAAATATCTGTTATCTTCGATTGAACTTTTCATTATTCGTTTAGTTTTGGTTTATTTATTTAATAGTTCGTTCGTTTCATGTTTTTTGGTTTTAATACGATTCAATTTTTCTAGATTCTTTTGTTTCATTCTCATTTTGGTTTTTTTCATAGATTTTTGGTTACATTTTGATATTAGTATTTAGCGTGTATTTTTTCATATTAAAATTCAGTTTTATCTAGATACATTCGTTTTTTGTTTATTTTAATATTACGATTCAGTTCTTTTCGACCTTTTTTTGGGTTTCATTTTGATATTTTTCGATGCTGAATCGAACGGGACGGGTCTCGGAGCAATAATGCTAGGCCAAGCTTCTTATCCGAATAATAAACCGTTGTGTAATAATTTGCAGGGTTTTCATTTATGTGGGAACATTGAATTTCAGGATTTTGTTCATTTCTCCTATACACCTCACGAGCCTTATTTAACTCTTTCCGTGTAGTTAGTTCTAACTATTTCGAGCATGATGAGCGGGTTTTAGTAGAAAAAAGTGCTAAATTAGATTTGCGTCGTTAATTATCGATTTTTGATAAGTTGTTAAGTCGCTCCCGTTATTCCCCACCGATTACATTTTTAAGGAGTTGCCTCATCATAACTATTCATTCAAAAATGTATTCACAGTCGTTGGAGTAGTTTTGAGAAAAAAATGTTTTGGCGTTTTTATCACTATGGTAACTATGACTAGTTTCGAACCGATTTTTTCTTACGGTCATTTTGGCATTCCGTGGTGGCCTGCAGGCTAAATATGGAAATGGAGGCGGGTTTATCCAATCGCGCTCACACACACCATGCATACCATTTTCCTATATGGCATTTTTTGGCCAGTTATATCAAAGGCAAAAAAAAGTTGAGCCATTCGTATTTAACTTATAAATTCAAATAATTACTTTTCGTTCGTAAATAGAAACCGAACAATAATAATAACAGATGATGAAAAGGCACAGGAAAAAATAAACATTAGAATCCTCACGAAGCCGCTCGGTTAGCTCACTTTTTCGTTTAGCACAATAATTGCATGAGTTGAATTCACGGAAATCGTTTTACTGAATAATTAAAAGGATCACCGCAATGTTTTTATGTGCGTTACTGAATTCATCATATCGTATTTTTTGCTTCAAATCGAAGTGAATCGATACAAAAAATATCGTGACCACGACAGTTTGGTGAGAATATAACTTAATTGACGAAGTCTTAATGGCAGTAGCGATTCGAGAAATTTCCTTTAGCTGATTAGACTTAAAAAGAAATTATTGATAAAGTAGGGTTCTTACTACCAGACCTCGATGTAGCGTGGACGGGTAAGTCTTTCAGATTCATGAAAAATACTCTTTCACTATTTGGAGAGGCGAACACTGTTATAGATAATAACCTTTGGAAGTCTTGGGAGGTAGCGACCGACTTCCGTTAACCCTAAGTGACGTGGACCTGGAAAAAAAACCCATCTCTTCCACATCTCACTCGCAACCTCTTCACGCCTCTTTTTTTACTCTTAAGATATGTCCATATGATCCAGCTCGCCTTTTCATAACTTCGAACACTTGGGAAAGGGCAAAAAAACCGCGTGACTGTGGTAGTATTTTCTTGTACGTGAATAAGACTTGAAATGAGTGGTAGTGAACGACTGAAAAGGTGCAGAAATCGTTCAAGTTTTATTCCCCATACGAGGAGAGTCTTTTACCTTAGCGTCGCCAGTTAACTCCGACCGAACAACCTTCGGGGACTCACTTTCAAAGAAGTTAAAAGACAGCGGACTCAATCCTCCTCCAAAATGCTCACCTGGGATCATTTTTCATAACGACTGGCTGAAGGTTGAAGACAGCTTTACACAGAACTTGTTGTCACTCTTTCATGAGGTTCCAATCCACTCGAACAGGAAATTTCGGAAAAGAAGAAGGTTGAGAGAGTCATTACGATGATTGTGGTATGCTCTAGTAATATCTTATAATGGCTTTCTGTGCTAAACTTCCATTCGGCTCTCCCGCAAGTTCAGTTCTAAGGGCTGGACTGGTTATGCCCATCCAATACGAAGTGGTCTCGGAACTAGAGAGGATGAATGATTAATCTACCTGAGTGGAGAACTCCTTATGGAACATTACTGACAAGATCCAGGGATTCTGAGAACTAATGTATTAGTTGCCCACACCGACAAAAATATTCAATAAAAGTAACGACTTATCGCACAGACGCACTGTGATGTACCATTGTCGTGACGACATGAACGAACTTCAAAAATCGCGAATGTCAGATCCCACATTTCTTTGTGAATTGGTCTTCCCGTTCGAACTCACGTAATTAGATTATTTTTAAATTGATCAATATTTTGCGTACGAGTAGTTAAGGCAATTTGCCCAGTGACTATTATGCTGTGAATATTTATGAGTTGGTTAGTTACAACGTTATCACGTATTCTTCATTGTAAATTTTTTTAAGCATTTATTTATGATAAGTACAAAATAGTATTACAATTTCTCTTGGCCTAAAATGCTACTACTACCGATGAGCCTTTGCTCGCGCTGGGAGTAGGAGCCGCCTATCTATTAAATTTAACAATTTTTTTCCGACACATTTTGGTCTTTTTGCACGCTTATGTTATTTTACAGTTTACCTAAGACTTTTCCATCACGCTATACTTGACTTCCATCTCTAAAGTGAGCCTTTAGGCTCCTCTTAAAATTTCTAAAATTCGGAGCTGCTTTTATTACATCCGGTAGTCTATTATAGTTGAGCACACCCGAGAATAAGTAGAATCTTTGCGCCGCTGACGTAGACATTCGGGGCATCAACAATGTCACTTGGCTACCACTTCTTGTATTCAATTCACTTTTTTGAATCCTTCCCTCTAAATACATTTTGTGAACATATACTGTTTAATGTACAGCACTGTACCGGAAAAAAAGAATTTAAGAGAGGCTGTACAGCGCTGGTGAAAAAACAACCCCAATAAAATAAAACCAAAAGGAAAATAATAAGTAACAGGAGGGAGGCTCGAATAGTTCGGTTGGCAATCGAGCCCGCAAAGCGCAACTCGCGCGTAAAACAAAGGCGACGTACCTGAGAGCTGGGTCGTGGTAGCTTCCCGTCGACGGGTTTGCGGCACTGCAACGGCTTTCCACATACAATATCAATTTTTCGTCCGGTAAATAACACAGGTGGTTGTTGATCGGCGACAGACAGAACACTGACTTGAACTGAAGGGAAATGGGCTTAGAAGAGTGAGGAAGTGGGAGGGCGTTATCGCCAATGCGAACACGGAGTGAGCTTTGCTCCGAACGTCAACAACCGAACCAAACATATACCATAGTAGTCTTTTCTATTAAATCTTCTAAGTTTAGAACTTGGAAATCCTTAAATAATTCAGCTGTCGGGTATCGCCTATTTTTCCTTAACAATATTTTTATTAATAATTTTTGTGACACCGACACGGATTTTAATTTGGTTTTGTGGGTATTTCCCCATGTCCCCAAATGCTTCTTAACAAACTTGGACGCACGGTTAGAGAGATTTCCAGATGCCTTTATGGGGTACATGCACCCGATGTCCGTGAAAAGGTTTGTTGGTCGTTGTCAGACTTACAGCTACTCTGAGGGTTACATTTCCGGTTATAAATGAAAATCTTTGAGCGAATATCAGCTAACAGTTACGAAAATGCGTCATTATTCGTCGAATAAAGTGGCAAAACCCTGTTCTTGGAGGAAACTGTTCTTTCTCAGAATGAAATAAGATTTGAAAAAACGAGAACGAACTGTTCTGCCGGAGGAAATCCGTCTCCAAACCTGACCTAGAAAAATGGGGAAGAGGAGTTGGCATTTAAGCGAAGGGGGATTGGATTAGTAGTGATATAGAGTAAATAAGGAACTAGAGAGGTCGTTATCACTCCTTGAAGAAATATAAGGGAGCGTAACCAAGAGGGTTTGGGGGAAAGTGATATAAGCCGGAGCGGAAACGAGCTCTGGAGAGGAAGAAAAAAAGCAAGGGACAAGGGTCGTTGATGGTCATAAAAGTGAACATTGTCTGTATCAGAGCCTAAATGGTCAGACACTAAGAACCACATTTATCTTGGGATAAGAAGGGATGCGCCGAAGCTAGATACAAGATAGAGTTCCTGTGTGACTGGAAGAGATTGGGCCGGGTTTGGCCGACGAAAAAAAGCGGGGAAATGACTGAAGACCGGTCATCGCCACGAAGATTATCCGAACCCGTAGTTTAAGAGGTTGAGATATAAATTTGTACCGATAATGTGCCGAATTAACCGAGTTGGAAGCGGAAAGACGTCGTAGGACCAACGAGCAACTCAACGCAAAGGCTTTGGTTGGAGCTCGAGAATGACGCGAGCCCGAAGGTAAATATCTGGTGCGTAGCAACACACTACTTTCCGCCACCCCTTTAAGCTCGAACACCAGCTACATAGGCGGGCGCTATATCTTCGTTCAACGCATTTTTACAGGAACATTTATGGAGAACATAATGCAGGGACTAGTTAGTTAGCTGAGAGTACTCCGAAAGTTTGATCGAAATCGTTAGAGCCGTTTTTCAGAAAATTGGAATACCGATAAATTAATATTCGACAAATCTCCTTTTCTGAGTTAACTTGGCTTATATCTCTGTTCAACATATATATACAGAAATAATTATAGAGAACGAAATGTTGGTATGGGTGACTAGAAGATACTTCATTAGGATATATCACATCTGGTGAAAAAGTTACTCTGGAATTTACGGAAATGTTAGAAAAAACGTTATTTTCGACACATTTTGCTTTTTATCTCTGTTCAATGGACCGTCACAGGAACATTTATTGAGAAGAATATGTAGGTATCAACTATTTGAAAACATCCTGTGAGTTTGGTGAAAATCGCTGAAGCTGTTTTGCCAAAAAGCGTAAAAACATATTTTTGCTTCAAGGGCCCATATCTCCGTTCACCGTATTTTCATGGAGATATGTATAGAGAAGAAAAGTTAGGTATTGATTAGGAGAAGATAATTTGAAAGTTTGATCAAAATCGTTAGAGCCGTTTTCGAGAAAAATGCGAAAACCCTAGTTTTTGGTACATTTTCGTCCCCCCACCCCCCTTCCCACTGGCCGAAATCGTCCATAACCTTATTTTGGTGTCTACAAAAAATAACGAACAAAACAAAAAAAGAACCAGCTCAATCGGATCAGCCGTTCTCCCGCAAATCGAACTACAGACACACACACACACAGACATACACACAGACATACACACAGACATACACACGGACCTCTCTCCGAAATTAGGTTTTTTAGACTCAGAAGGGTCTGAAACGTAAAGATCTGAAGAAAACCCAACTTTTTTTTTTGGGCCGATTACTATACTTTCCTTCCCTTCGGGTAGCGGAAAGTAAAAACGACAACGGTGGAAAAACGTGAGCTGAAGTGGGGTTCCGCTGTTACCTACTGAGTGGTTGCTCAGGTGCACGAAGAAAGCAAAGTGGTGAAGCAATGAAAGAGATTTAGAGTCGCTCCGACCAAATGGGTGAGGAGTAGCTACTCAACATGGATAAAGGGATGAACAGCCCTTTCACGTTACTCATGAATGAATTAAACGTTGTAATGCATGCGCGACTCGTTCTTGTGAGATGCATGAGTCTCAAAGTAATTAACGGAACTGTGTACCTGCTGTTAACCACCCTTTTCAAAGAGACCACGGAACAGCAGTTAAAACTTTTACTGTTATCTCGATCTTGCGACGAAAAAGAAATTTTTCGTTACTCAACGGCATTGGTTCGAAAAACTGTTGATAATAAATGACGAACTGGCCCATTCAGTGGATTCTTCCTCTACGAACGCTGTAGACGTTCCCAGAAAACCTCAAGCACAGAGATTTAAGACCAGAACTGCTTGTTTTCGGATCGTCATTCTTACTACGTTCTAATTTAGATGGCGGAGATAACTATCTTGAATAGCTCTTTTCATCCACCTAATTTCAAATAAGCATGACAAATTTCCCCTTCTTTTGGACTTTCCCAAATATCGGTTTTCCCTCCTCTCAATTTACATTCCACTCTACAATAGACAGCTCCCCCCCCTCCCCCTACCAATTCATTCACCTACGAATTCTCCTGAAAGTCGGTCGTCTCTAGTTCTCCCAACACACAGTCATCTACTAGCTCTCGCGATACAGTCGTCTCCCAGTTCTTCCAACAGCCCTGTTTCACCTCTCATCGACGTCTAATTCGGATTTCTCATTTCTTCACCGTACAACCAATTTCACGCCTCCAGAGCCCCCCTTTGTTCGTGCTAAACTGTCAGCCGTCTTCGAGATTCATTCAGGTCTATCCTGGTCAAAACATTGATCAACTTGATCGATAAACAATCCTGCGTTGATATCGTCAGTACTTCGGGGGTATAGAATGGATTTTTTTGTAAATTCCTCCTAAAGCGCCTACCTCGAGAAACGCGTATTAAATTATTTGCGAGTACGCAATGTCACCACAATTTTTCAAAAGATTCGCATTTACTGTTCTTGAGTTAAACTGAAATTACTGTGATACGGTGGTTTATTAAACTATCGAATAATTTTTATGATAATTGTCTTTTCAATTTAGCTGGATTCGTTTGAAAAAATATCTGGTGCGTAGCAACACACAACTTTCCGCCACCCCTTTAAGTTCGAACACCACCTAGATAGGCGGGCGCTATATCTTCGTTCAACGCATTTTTACAGGAACATTTATCGAGAACAAAATGTAGGGACTAGTTAGCTGAGAGTACTCCGAAAGTTTGATCGAAATCGTTAGAGCTGTTTTTGAGAAAATTGGAATACCGATAAATTAATATTCGACAAATCTCCTTTTCTGAGTTAACTTGGCTTATATCTCCGTTCAACATATACATACAGAAATAATTATAGAGAACGAAATGTTGGTATGGGTGACTTAAAGACACTCCATTAGAATTTATCACACCTGGTAAAGAAGTTACCCTGGAATTTACGGAAATGTTAGAAAAAACGTTATTTTCGACACATTTTGATTTTTATCTCTGTTCAATGGACCGTCACAGGAACATTTATTGAGAACAATATGTAGGTATTAACTATTCGAAAATATCCTGAGAGTTTGATGATAATCGTTGAAGTCATTTTGCCAAAAAGCTTAAAAAACCTATTTTTGCTTCATAGGTCATTATCTCCGTTCACCGTATTTTCATGGAGATATGTATAGAGAAGAAAAGTTAGGTATTAATTAGAGGAAGATAATTTGAACGTTTACTCAAAATCATTAGAGCCGTTTTCGAGAAAAATGCGAAAAACCTTAGTTTTTGGTACATTTTCGTCCCCTACCCCACTTTCCACCAGCCGAAACCTTATTTTGGTGTCTACAAAAAATAACGAACAAAAACAAAAAAAGAACCAGCTCAATCGGATCAGCCGTTCGCCCGCAAATCGAACTACAGACACACACACACACAGACATACACACAGACATACACACGGACCTCTCTCCGAAATTAGGTTTTTTAGACTCAGTAGGGTCTGAAACGTAAAGATCTGAAGAAAACCCAACTTTTTTTTTTGGGCCGATTACTATACTTTCCTTCCCTTCGGGTAGCGGAAAGTAAAAAACTATTAAAATAATGGCGTTTTTCTAAACTGTGGATAATTTATTCTACTGTGCTGTTCTCGTCATTTTGCCACCAATGGAAATATCATACCGCCACATAGTTCAAAACGTTACATACAACAAAGTTTATTGTTTTCAAAACAGTTGATTCTGTAAACAGCAAATTTGTTTTTTTTTTTGGTTTGATCACAATAATAACCAGGGGTAGTTCTTATCGATTTTATTCGGAAATATACTGTCGCCTCTGGTTGATATACTACACAGGCAATTCTGTTCCGCGTTTCTCACTCATTCGTGTTCAAACAATCACACAGACTTCCCCGATAGCGTTATGGTTTATTATTCATTCTGAATAATAACCTTATGTTTACGGTTACGAAACATTTTTTACAACCCCCCCTCAAAATTTGATACTTTACGTTTCAAGACATGGGGATTCCAAATCTGCAATGTCCGTCCACCGTCCCCCGTCCCACGTCCACCGACCCCCATCCCCCGTCCGCGGTCTGGGCCGTTTTGTAGTTGTGCCCGCCATCTCGGCAATCCGATCGGACGAAAGCCCATGGGCATGTCCGTTATGGGCAAAAAATGGTTACAAAAATTAACGAAACGCAGTATAATCGCAAATAGGCCATGTCTCGTATCGTTTTCAAGGCTCGCTCGACTCGCAACGCCCTTTGGAATCGCAACGTCCTGCCAATTGCCAAGCGAGGGTTCGCTGGAAGCCCCCGTCCCAATGTTTTTGCTAGACGGGGGGAGGAAGGTTAAGGCCACTTCCTCTGCACACCCCTCCATCGGATCACAAATGCCTACAGACGTTTACGGGCGCCTGGTGCGGGGGGAATATTTAGTTTCCGTGGTTCCATTGTAGTCAGGTCATGTTTCGTATGGTTTACCAGTATTCGATGCTAAATTGAATGGGATGGGTCTCGGAGCAGTAATACAAGGACAAGCTGTTCATGAGAATAATAAACCATTGTGTAATAATTTGTAGGGTTTTGTTCTCAGAGGCGAAAATATTTGAAGTAAACTGCTTCATAACCCGGCGGTTTACGTAACTGTACTTCCTCCCACGTAGAGCTAAGGAAAGTAAAAATTACAAGAAGGTTTGCTGGACATTCACCAGATAAGAAGTTACTTCTCGAACGCGTATTTTGTGTCCTCCAAACAAACTGATGAAAGATGACAGTCGTGAAGCCAACTATCAACAAAGTAACTAAGTACGTATTTTTCACATCAAATGCTGAGCACTGCACTAGAGGAAATAGGAGAGTGCCAAATGGGACATCACTTTCACTCACCTCTTTTGTACAGAATTCGTACCATTTCTCCAAAAACAGTTGACGTTGGCGCTGAGGAAAAGATGGTGTGTTTGCCCGATTTTTGTTATCACGCGGTTTTCTGATTATGTGCAGTTGTTGGTCACGTTCTCCTCACTCTTGCTCAGAGCAACTCGATGAGAAGGTCAATTCCAACCAAATTGCTAATTAACATTTCTTTAAACGGAAGCTTTCTCTGAGTTTTGAGTCAAAAGCTTTTACTGGTCGAGCGAGAATGTGATAACGTGTTGTGACTCGTTCTTCTTAACGCAGCCTGTGGCGCAATCTGATGTAAAATCATGATGGATGAGGCGATGGTAAATCTCAAGATCAAACGAAGGGCTTAGAACGGGTCGCGTGATATTGTACTGCTCAGAAATAGACCAACCCGATAAAATTTTATTGGCTTCATCACCCGTTGACGGCGTCTTTTGCAATTACCATCAGTAGCATTCGTGGAACTGGTATTTGTAGCCACGATGTTGTCGTTATTAGATGGATTAGTTGAATATTAGAAGTTATCACCCCGAGTGCTGCCATCCGTTGACCGATTGGCTAGACCAGTCTCCCTTGAAGAGAAGACCAGTGCGCCGTCGGTCGTTCTTTTTCTATCAAATGAGAAGATTTTTTCCAAAATGGTGCATTGAAATCGCCAGAACTGGGTGTTTTGACCCTCAAAATTGCTCCCAGAGAATACAAAACCTCAAGGTAAGTGGCTGAATACTCGATTGGTTTCGTAGAAGTTTCTTACGGTATATTGAATCAACCGGTGGTCAGTTTTGTTGAGGATAACCTTTGGAGCAAGAAGGGATATGGAGCATCGAACACCACTATCCGAACAACCATGTGTTTACTAAAGTTAACGTACCTGTTAGATGAGTCCGCCTCCTTTGGCTGGTGAGATACTGTGGGCGAGCGCTTTCGATGTAAAGACATCATCGTCTGGCCGTTAAAGTCAGTACTACTTTGCTTTCTATAGTACTATGTACTGGTACGGCCACACGATGATGTGTATTGTTGGATCTAACCCAATTACTTTAATTTTTTTTTTGCTTCTGAAAGCAATCATGTCTCACAATCATCATTTTTGGTTTTTCACATTGTCTTAGGTAAACAACTACAACAACACTGTGCAATAACCATCGCTGATGTGGCAGACACAGTTATGTGGGCATGGAGAGCGATCATACACACGGCAACCAATGAGGTTCAGGAATCCATTCTTTCACCAGTAACACCTGACCACTTCTACACACCAACTCATTTTAAATTAACAAAGGCTTCCCTCTAGAAAGTAAATTGAACAGGCTATCCATATTGATAGATGGGAAGTACGACTGACCGCGCACTGCGAATCATTGCAGCATATCGCATTATATTTTCCACCTGCGCCGAAAATGGCTGGTGAAGCTCGCGTGGATGCCTTCCTAGCCAGCAATGATAGCAATGAATTTTCATCATTCCGATTCTTCCTAGACAAAATCCAACTTGTCTCAGAGGAAAAGTGAAAGAAAAAAAGGTTTAACGGAAACAAGGATGTCAGCGCCACTTTTGTAACATCCCCCTACGAGGTCCAGCTGCAACACGGTGAATCCAGAACGAGCGTGAAATCAGAAAAGACCTGTCCAGCACTAAAAAACGTGGGAGACCAAAGGGGAAAAAAGAGTAGAAGAAAAGAGAAACGTTTTGTACTGAAGAACAATGAATAAGGACATTGGTGCAATCAATGGATATCGATGAAGACAAAGGCGATGCCTGCACGTACTGCAATCAGCTGATTACAATCACGGCATTCACATAAAGCTCTTGGGTATGCACAATCTGCAAGGAAATAGCGCATAACTCACTTGGCAGTTTTGAATGAGATGGACAATTCGTATGAGACCCCCATCTTACCCGCCCCTACCTGAACAATTGTGAACTTGGCGTTTCTCAATAAACTTGAACTGGAAAGGGGAAAATGTTCAATTCACTTAATCATCAACGTGTCTTGTAAGCCTGTACAGATACAATGGTGTCATTTTTGGATAGATTGTAATAAAATTGTGGTTAACAAAAAAGATACGGTGTGCTGTCTTACCCATCCATCCTCTACGGGAAGGAAACCAGATCAAACTTCTTAGTAATTTAAAACAAAATACCTTGAAACTCAAAACATCCTCATTACCGGTTTTAACTGCGATATATGGCGAACAAAATCGTTGTATATGATTTAGCGAAGGCAGTTAAAATAGGAAGTTAATCTGTAAACTTCCCATTGAACGAAACTCACGACTAGTCCACAAAATGTGAAAAGCTCAAGAAACGAAAAAATGAACCGACCGAAAAGGATGAGGCTCGTGATTGACGTTGGTAGAGGTGACTTTCATGCGACAATCGAATTATTTGCCGCAAGAGTGGAAAATCTGATTTGAGGGCACGCCGCCTTTTGCCATGTTGAAGTTAGAGAACTTTCAAAACGTAAATACTCTTATTGGAGAGGTTGACAACATTGATACTGCCAGACGTCGAAAGTTAGCAAACTGGAGAGAATCACGTGAGTAGAGTAATCTGCTACGTTAAAACACGAATTTTGACGTTGCGTATCTGCGTAATTCACATTGTAACTTGTAAAGGCAGGATTCGCGCGATTAAAATATCTGGTGCGTTGCAACACACAACTTTCCATAGCTCTACTTCAATTCACTTTTTACGTGGCTTTTACTACTCAAACAATTCATTTATCACTCGGTTCATTTGAACTTGGTCAAACAACATTTCACGGCAGCAGAAAGCGGTAGCCCTTACAGTTCCGGAATTTATTGTGCTGCTCGTGAGCGAAATAAGCCAAATACGCCAAAATAAGGGTATGAACCAAATCCACCGAAATTTAACTATATTTATCATAGTGATCAAAACACCAAATATATTCTTTCTCAAAAACGGCTCTAACGATTTTGATTAAATTTTTTATATTGGTAGCTCCAGATAAGGCAACTATACCATAAAATTCCCATTCTTGGGAAAATGATGAGAGCAGCACAATAAATTATCAAAATTTTCGACGAAAAGCGTTTTTAGCGCAGTTTCTTCCTTATAAACTCCACTGGAATTTTAGTAGAATGTTAAAAACACACGGTGCTCACTCCAGAAATTCCTGAATTTCGACTACCGCCGTTTCGCTTACTACCAGTTCTAAAAGTTTTTACCCAATAACTCTGCAAAAGTAATTACTATCCATCTTCAAAAAATGTTTGCTTAGAGCCTCATTAATTATCTGTGTACCAGTTTCTCGATAATGGTCCTGGGATGAGTACGAGCAGCGTAATGAATTCCGGAACTGTAAGCGCTACCGCTTCCTGATGCCGTAAAGCGTTGTTTGACCAAGTTCAAATTAACCGAGTGATAAATGAATTGATTACATAGAATTAGCCATGTACAAAGTGAATTGTTGTAGAGCTAAGGAAAGTTTTGTGTTGCAACGCACCAGATATTTTTAAACATTCTACTAACATTCCAGCGGAGTTTAAAACGAAAAAACCGCGGACGGAAAAACGCTTTTCGTCGAAAATTTTGATAATTTATTGTGCTGCTCTCGTCATTTTCCCACAAATGGGAATTTTATGCTATAATTGTCTTATTTAGAGCTATCTATATAAAAAATGTAATCAAAATCGTTAGAGCCGTTTTTGAGAAAAAAAATTTGGTGTTATGATCACCATGATGACTTCAGTTAACTTTCGGTGGATTTGGCCCTTACCCTTATTTTTGCGTCCCATGGTAACCTATAGGCTAGACATCAAGTTTCAGCTGATTTGGTGCGGTTGTTTCCTCTAAAAACCGCGCTAAAATCGATTTCGTCGAATGTTTTGGTAATTTATTGTGCTGCTCTCGTCATTTTCCCATGAATGAGAATTTTATAGTATAATTGCCTTATTGAGCGCTATCCATATAAAAAATTTATTCAAAATCGTTAGAGCCATTTTTGATTAAAAAAATATTTGGTGTTTTGATCACTATGATAACTAACTGCCCGTACTCATTGCAGGACTATTATTGAGCAATTGGTACACAGAAAATGAATGAGGCTGTAAACAGGAATTTTTGAAGAAGGATTGTAATCACTTTTGCAGAGTTATTGGGTAATAACTGTTAGAGCTGACAGTAAGCGGAACTGCGGTAGTTGAAATTCAGGAGATTCTTGAGTGGGCCCCATGTATCTTATGAGCGTTTTTAAACACTCACCCTTTAGGTATTGGATTGCACTACAACACGACGTTTTGAACATTCTAGTAACATTCCAGCGGAGTTTAAAAGAAATAAAAAAACGGTGGCAAAAACGCTTTTCGTCGAAAATTTTGATAATTTATTGTGCTGCTGTCGTCATTTTCCCACGAATGGGAATTTTATGATATAATTGCCTTATTGAGAGCTATCAATATAAGAAATTTAATCAAAATTCTTATAGCCGTTTTTGAGAGAAAAAATTGGTGTTTTGATCACTATGATAACTATAGTTAACTTTCAGTGGATTTGGTTCATACCCTTATTTTGGCGTTCCATGGTAACCAGCAAGCGAGATATCAAGTTTGATTGGATTTGATGCAGTGGTTCTCTCTAAAAATCGTTCACAGACACACAGACCATTTTCCCAAATAGTGTTTTTCGGACTCAGGGAGGTCTGAAACGTAAAGATCTGAAGAGAACTCAAAATTTTTTTTTCAGCCGATCACATAACATTCCTTTCTACTTCGTAGAGCCAGGGAAAGTAAAAGAAACATCGTTTTACCGATCACATTCGAGGTTTCTTCGCTAGAAAATTGATCAGTCTCGCCAGCGAACACGAGTAGAACAGCAACGAAATTGCTTCCCAAGCGAGTAACATTAGAAATTCATAGCAACGAACTGAAAGACGAAAGATGTTCCGAACTGGAGTTCCTCCCATACCGAAAATATCAGCGCATGCGTCACAGCGGATAGTTGTGTAAAACGAGATTCATCAACGCGAAGTTATCATAGCGAATAAGTCACTTTAGTATATTGCCCGCGTACTGACATGTTCACTGCAAGGAGCAATGAAGGGGCTTTTAAACAATATCTTCCAGATTTTGTGAGGTCTCACGCTCCTGTTCCTTTCTGGGAGTAATCTTGGCGTGCTCGTGAGTAAACTTTTTTTATTTTATTTAAAAAAAAAGAACTTTATTGAAATAAGTTCGAACACCGTCTACATATGCGGGCTCTATATCTTCATTCAACGCATTTTTACAGGAACATTTAAGGAGAACAAAATGTAGGGACTAGTTAACTGAGATTACTCCGAAAGTTTGATCGAAATCGTTAGAGCCGTTTTGGAGAAAAATGGAATACCGATAAATTAATATTCGACAAATCTCCTTTTCTGAGTAAACTTGGCTTATATCTCCGTTCAACAGATATATACAGAAATAATCATGGAGAACGAAATGTTGGTATGGATGACTAAAAGACACTACATTAAGATTAATCACATCTGTTGAAAAAGTTACCCTGGAATTTACGGAAATGTTAGAAAAAACGTTATTTTCGACACATTTTGATTTTTATCTCTGTTCAATGGACCGTCACAGGAACATTTATCGAGAACAATATGTAGGTATTCACTATTTAATAATATCCTGTGAGTTTGGTGAAAATCACTGAAGCCGTTTTGCCAAAAAGCGTAAAAAAACCTATTTTTGCTTCAGGGGCGCATATCTCCGTTCACCGTATTTTCATGGAGATATGTACGGAGATGTAAAGTTAAGTATTATTTAGGAAAAGATAATTTGAAAGTTTAATCAAAATCGTTAGAGCCGTTTTCGAGAAAAATGAGCCGTTTTCGAGAAAAATGCGAAAAACCCTAGTTTTTGGTACATTTTCGTCCCCCACCCCCCTTCCCATCGGCCGAAATCGTTCATAACCTTATTTTGGTGTCTACAAAAAATGAGGAACAAAACAAAAAAAGAACCAGCTCAATCGGATTGGCGGTTCTCCCGCAAATCGAACTACAGACACACACACACACAGACATACACACAGACATACACACAGACATACACACGGACCTCTCTCCGAAATTAGGTTTTTTAGACTCAGTAGGGTCTGAAACGTAAAGATCTGAAGAAAACCCAACTTTTTTTTTTGGGCCGATTACTATACTTTTCTTCCCTTCGGGTAGCGGAAAGTAAAACGCAGGCATTTTATGGTAACATGAGTAATGGATTAAAATAACCTGGGACTAAAGTTTAGTAACTGACTCTCAAATTATGACAGATACGTATAATTATTGTTGAACTCTGACTGTCCCTTTTGGGATGAGCAACGTGGCTTAAAGTACTTTTGTACCAGTCCTGATGTCTCCCAGGTACATGCCTTGCTTCCTAAGAAATACCAGGTGTATCCTGCTAGTGTTCTTCGACGTTTGCCATTCGACAAGTTGTACCAGAGATCAATAACTACGTGGGATTTTTCCGAGTCCAGTGATGATTCTCACTTGCTTCAAATTCTTCCTTCTCGTCAGCAGAAGAAAAGTTCTTATTTTGTAAAATGGTCGTGATATAAGGCGTTTGGAATGCCTCACTCCGTTCCAGACGGTCTGATGCATTCTCCTGGCGTTTTCTCTTACTGTATATTTGACTGATGATGCAGATGCCCTACAATGAGCGAGTGACCTTATAGGCACAATAGTACTGTAGTTTGCCGAAGAGTTGAGCCGCACCCTGCACTCCCTCGCCAGTTTTGACTTAGTGTAGCAGTTTCTTAGATCCTTGCTGGACGCCTGACTATCAGTCATTACGTTGATAGATTTGTAGCTGTTTCTCTTTCCGTGCATCATAGCGTACCACTCCTCCCAGAGCTACATATTCACACGCCAGAGCCTGTACCCTCTAGGGGGTTTCTTCCAAGAAGAAGAAAGTCAAACATTTTCTCCATAGTGCTGACTGGCGTGGTTTTTCATAATGAATTAACTTTGGCTACGCAGGTTCAGTTTTTCGGTGATGGCGTCTCCACGTATTAGATTATGGAACTCACGACGGCCTCATAAAGCAAAGAGGCCATTGTGGTTAACCCCCCCGTATCCTCCCATGCGTTCTTTGACTATGACACAGGTCCCACATTACCTTCTTCGTCGCATAATTTATGTACTCTTTCGTGGCACATGTGCGTAATAAATCAAAAAGACTGACAACATACGACACTCACACAATTGTTGAAGTAGATTGAATCGGCTGTAAATAGATTTATTCGTGTGGAGTGTTGTTAAGAACGTCGGAGCGTGTTTTCCGTTCCTGGCGACGATTAGGGAAGAAACTGCGGTATGACTGATGCCAGTGGCTGTATAACCGATTGCAGGAGACTTTTATGGTTTGCTTTACACGCAGTGTGCAGAACAGAGCTCCCAAAGGTCTCTCCGCATGGTAAGACGAACTGCTATCACAATGTTCAATAGTACGTTGAATAAATGAAACGTACACGTATTTGCAGTTACACTGGCACCGTTTTGTGTTGTACCCTATCCACTTACTTGTGGCGAGGAACTCAATGAACTCAAATGCTTCACGTTGCGTGGATCTCGATGGTTTATGATTGAAAATACTATCCATGAATACCCAGTGTAAAATTCTAATTTCGAAGGTATTTACATCACGACATTTTTACGCATTAGGAGCAGCTCTATTTAAAGCTAATTCGGTACGTATGAACTACATCCCTCTTCAGGACCACTTCAGTTTAATTTGGAATTTGACGATTAATTGAGTTCGTTCATCATTTTGCTAAAATTATTCAGGGATGTAAAGGGTAAAGTAAACATTTGATTCAACTGAACTGTCTTTTGTATTCATATTTATTCACCTTTTTATATTCTTAGATGAGTTGAAATTTACGCCACATAAAAGGAAGCTGTAGATAACTAGAATAATTTGCTCATACTCTCTTCGAACCTTTTCAGATGTGCTGTTTTCTAGTTCCACACATATTTTGTCTCCGCCGGACCAATAATTCAGAAACACGCCTTCCATGGTCGAACACGCACATAAGCCTGGAAGGAAACGAGACAACTGACCGCTCGGCGAAAGAGGGTTCTGAAACCGGAATGCCTTTGAATTTGGAAGTTGAGGTAGGGGATTTCTTGCCGTCGATTTACCGGTCTATTTGGCGGCAACAATTCGGTAGTTCGGTCGAAGACTCTTTTCATAAGAAGTCGCAACCCCACGTCTTTCCAAGACCACGGTTCAGTTAAGGGGAGATCTTCGAAGACTTCGGGAGAATAACAACTGAATACAGGTCGAATATCGATGTTTGTGAGACTTGGTTGATCAGAATCGCGTAACTCGAATATGCAGACAATTTTTTCCCCTGTTTTGAGACCAACGACAATAATTTTTCATCGTAATACGCAAGTATGTAAAACAATAAACCCAACCATATTATAAAACGTTTATTATTTCATTTATGAATGCATCCGTATTCTTTTCCAATCAATAATTGTGTAGATTGAAATCACGACAACACGTTGCCAAAAATTGGCCCATCATCCAGTTTCTTGGTTACTATCGCACATTGTTACGTATGCTCATTTCGAATACTTCACTGCCAGAGCGAACGGCATCCTCGTTTTCGTACTCCCTTGTCGAGCGGATACAGTTCACCTACCAACTCTATTGTTGCGTGTGATTAAAAAGTTTTTCCGCAATTAAACCCAGTGTATTAATATATTGTTCACAATACAATTCAGCGTTGGGCACTGCTGATGACTCCTCAATCTACAAAACACGCATTGGGAAACCAAAAAGGAAGAAGTATGCTCTCACAGGAACAAACACTGTAACAGTTACTAAATACTGAAGAACTGAGGGTAGGAATGCAGATAAAAAGGACCTGCCTAGAATGATTTTCCATATGTGAAATGTACGTTTTGAAGAGGATTCTGTGGTTGCAGATAATTTTATGAGGTGACAGTACGCACATCAAGTGAAACACCGGTTGACCGTTAGGGGTAGAGAGAGACAGAGAGAGAGAGAGAGAGAAAGAGAGAGAGAGAGAGAGAGAGAGAGAGAGAGAGAGGGTGAATGGATGAATGAATGAATGGTTTATTTAACAACCAGAGAGAATTAGGGCCATTAGGCCTTCTCTTCCATTCTCCCTGGAAAACAAACATAACTGCGTTTTCTCAGCTTTTTGCTCATATAAATAGTTTTCTAATAAAGAAGTGTGCTCGCAGACTGGCTCACAATGTGCGAAATAACCGCTAATTCATTAACACATTCCAGATAATTTACATTCGTGCAAAATAAATTACTTTCACTCCAAATAAAAAACTAACACTCACAGTCACACATCATTCATACCAGCTGGTTGAGGTGGGTGAAAAACCCCAGCCAGCCTCGAGCCCACCCTCCTACGGACCTCCTCTGAACTCGACATGCAGAGCGTTGGACAGTGGAGGTCCTGAAACGGTCCCTAAAAATTATTAGAAAGGCAAAACAACTCATAGTAACATATAAATCAATAAAAAAATAAAACAATTCGAAACAACATTTAAAAAAAAATCACTGAGCCCCAGCCTAATCCTATCACCGCGAGAGAGAGAGAGAGAGAGAGAGAGAGAGAGAGAGAGAGAGATTTTTATAAGTACTACTCAGCATGCCAATTTGAATAAATATTGCTGGTCGGCACACTAGTGGTGATGAGGAAGAGTTGCTGCTGTATACAGTGTATAAAAGTATACAGCAAACATTTTAAAACACTGCAAATTATTACACAATGGTTTATTATTCTCATGAACAGCTTGACCTAGTATTACTGCTCCGAGACCCATCCCGTTCGATTCAGCATCGAAAAATACTAGTAAACCATATGTTAGGTGCAAGAATCTGAGCTGAGAATAGCAATGAAACTGAACTCGGTGAGCGTGAGGAGGACTGTATTATACTGCGTACGGAAATGAGTTGAATTAGAATTGAGGTACAAATGGGCGACACAAGGGCAGCACTCGGAACGCAGAACTGGCGTGGGCAACGGATAGAGAGAGAGTGAGAAGTTACTGTGGTGGAAGTTGGAAGCAGATTGATATTGGAAGAGCTCTGTCGTCGATAGGAAAATGAAATTGGGAGAAAGAAATGAAGAAAAGGGGAAAACCTAGAAAAGGGGGCTGGGGGCTCGCAGCTTAGGAATTCCCGCAGGTTAGGGTCCGTTATTGAAACGTTGGAGACAATTAGGCGGACGGAGACAATAACGCGGGGAAGCCCAAGGTCGAAGACCGTGAGAACTTCGACGCTTTGCGTCGAACACCATACGAAACATGACCTGACTACAATGGAACTACGAAAACTAAATATTCCCCCGGCGCCAGGCGCCCGTAAGCGTCTGTAGGCATCTATGATCCGATGTAGGGGTGGGCGGAGGAAGTGCCGGCCTCATCGGCCCTAACCTTCCGCCCCGTCGGGCAAAAAGAGATGACGGGCACAACTAGATACCAAATGGGATTTTTGTCCGAAAGGACGGATACGGCGGACGGAGGACGGACATTGCAGATTTGGAATCCCCATGACTTGAAACGTAAACCATCAAATTTGGAGGGGGGTTGTAAAAAACTTCCCTGACCGAAAACATAGGGTAATTATTCAGAATGAATAATAAACCAAAAGTAGAGTGTGTATAACTGTCAATATAGTCAATTGCCCCTGATACTGAAAATGCACAGGTGAGAGAGCGATTTCAGGCGACAGCTGGTATTTTCATTCAGTTTTGAAGGCTCTACTCTTGGAATATACCGTTCACGTTTTACTTGTATTTAGAAAATCGCATTACGGACAATAAACACGAGGTTTGATTTCGACGTGCTAATGAGTAAAGTATAGTTAATCAATCGATTCCCATTCGCACAGATTTCAATATTTGAACGATACTCAACACAATTTTCGTATCATTTTCTTTCGTCCTACGTAGCGCGAAGAAAGCCTATTTAATCCACTTAAAAACAATTATGAATCATTCTCAGATCTTAACGTTTCACGGTTACTGAGTCCGAAAAACCCTGAATGAAAAAATTATATGTTCGCGAATGCAATCGTGAGAGACCGACCAGACTAAAACGACTCAAATTCTGTATTAAGCCTTCGGATCATGATGGGACGCCAAAAAAGGGTGGAAGTGAAATCAGTTTAAAACAAACTAATCATAGTGATCAAAACACCAAACACCTTCCCTCAAAAACGGCTCTAACAATCTTGATTGAATTGTTTGTATCGATAGTTCCAAATAACATAACAGTACTAAAAGCATTCGTGTATGAGAAAATGGAGAAACCACCACACTGAACTATTTAAAGTTTCGAAGAATAACGCATTCGATTGTAGCGTGGACTTTCCTTTATAAATCCTGCTCACGTGACCCAAGCTTCAGAAAAATTAGTTTGGAAGTTTGATTAAACTACCTATACGACGAGAGTGTAGTAATAGTCACAAGATAATTAAGAGCAACTCCAAAAACTTCGAAATTCCAACCACTGCCGCTTCATTAACTACTGTTTCTAACAGTAACCCGATAACTCTTGAAAAGTACTCAAGATCTTTTTTTTTTAAATCGCGTTAAATTAATGACTTGTCAACGCTCAACGATTGTTGTGGCGTGAGTAGGAATATCTCAATAAATTCTGACGCTTCAAATACTTCCACGTAAAACGTGAAGTTATGTGTTACCAGTTCAAATGACCTGAATTAATAATAAATCATATTAGTGGCTAAACCCATAATAATCGCTGATGTGTGGAAAGTTGTGTGATGCGTTGCACTGGGTATTTTTAAATGGACGAATCTTTACTGACCGACTGGACTTGTATACCTGAACTAACTCGGTTTTATTGTGAGTGGTTGCAAAAATCTTGATGACGCGCAGAAAGTGTTTGACAGAACAGCATTCAATAAGAACTTTCTTATGAAAGAAAAAAGTGGAGCGACGCTATTTACAAGGCGTGGTGGGATTTCATTGTTAGTACGTTCCAGTGCGTTTCATTTTTGCGAGGCATAATGCGATGATTTTCAAACTGACATTCTCTAACGGAAGCGTTCCAGTATCCCCCTCTCGCCCACCGCCATTACTCAAATGGTTCTACAGAGTAAGTGATATTCAGTAATTGGAAAACCATCCGACCCCAAGTCGTTTTCAACGCAAACTGAATGTCAATTTTCCGTTTTTGGCCTCCGTTGAATCATTTTTCAGATGTTACTGTCATCCAAACTTTCCATCCATCTTACAGTTCCGCGCTGGGAGAGTGATTAACCTTGTTTCGTTTGATTGATTGCTGCGCATCTTTACTGTATGATCGAAGCTTCGAGCAAGTCCGTGACGAACTATGGGATGAGTACGGTTAGATGTTCTCTGGTGGAATAAAAACATTCACAAGAATAACGACTTAAATTTCAAGGCGCATGCAGTTCGCCAAGAACTTGCAAATTAATCGTCATCAAACGGAAAAACATGATTTCGACGGGGTATTGCAGCGAAGAATGTTATCAATGTTTTACCGAATAACTCAGGGACTGAAGACGCCACCAACTGGCAAACATGAAAGTTCTATGATTCATAAATTGGCTAGATTTGATTATTCTACACAACAAATAGGAGGAACTACAGAAGATTTAACAACGAAACAATACATATTGAATACTTTATTATTGGAAAAGAAAACAAGAATGCCAACTTAAATTGCCACCCAGCGAATGAAATGCGAAACGGACTAAAAACGAGGTGCACACTGTCGCAAAGAGTTGGCAAGGAGATGTGTTGACAAATTGCCTAGCTCATCACCGGGTGGAAAAAAGGGCCGCATTACGTATTATATATTATATAATACATAATAATGTATCAGCTCCACAACACACCGCTCTTCCCAAACTCACTCGTCTCTCATTTCTCGCAATACACGTCTATCAACTCTCGAACTACTCACAGCTCTACTGACTCTCTCCATCCCATGGAACCAGTTCACATATTCAGAGTTACCTTGTGGCGCGTTAACTTCCATCTTCAGTCTTCTACTCAGAGAACAACCGTTCTAACCATGTGACTGTGTAATTATACCTGTATTGTGTGATGCGAGTGTATCATTATAGTCAGTATCATCATTATAGTATTCAGCGGCCTCCTTAATTTATTTAATGAGTGTCTGCAGGTCGGACAGTTCCCCACTCAGTGGAAGTCTGCGCGCGTTGTCACTCTTCAAAAAGGAGGCGACTGCAATCAGTCAGACCCGCGATCATGGAGACCACTCAGCCTTCTTTCCATATTAGGTAAAACACTAGAAATCTTGATGTTGCAGTCCCTCGAAGGAGTCTTTGGCCGCAACCTCACAGGCAGGCAATACGGGTGTACCAAAGGAAGGTCCACGCAGGATGTCATTATCGAGATTCGGCGAAAAGCACGTCAAGTATTTAGGAGTGAATATAGGTGAGAGGTGGGGTTTCATCCAACACCTCCAGTCCCTTAAAGGCACTACCATTGCAAGGTTTGCCTCACTGCGTGCCATTACTAAGGCCACTTGGGGGGTGTGTTACCACCACACTATCCTCATGTACAAGGCCATCTATCTAGGCGTTATTGGCTACTGCCCCGTTGTCTGGGGTAGCAAACTATCAGTCAATCAAAAGAGAGTATTGGCCCAATCCCAGAGAGCTGCGCTCCTGTGGATCACCAAGGCCTACAAGACTGTATCAACGGAAGCACTCCAGGTGATCACTGGTCAGTTACCAGTTGATTTGGCTGTTGAGTGCATGGTTGACAAGTGGAGAGTGAAACGGGAGCTTCCCCTGCTTTGGGCTGAACTCCGTGCAGATCTCACCACAGAACAGAAACTTGCCGCCATTGATGAATGGGCTCTAGAGAAATGGCGAGCGAGGTGGGAATCCTCGTCAAAGGGACGTGATACGTATGAGTTCTTCCCCAACATCCGTGAACGTCTTTCTAGAAAATGGGTTGAGCCAGACCACTGGACGAGCCAGTTCCTCACAGGACATGGTGACTTCAATGCGCGGCTCCACTTCTTTTCTCTGAAAGACTCTCCATTATGCACGTCTTGTGCCTCCAGTGCGGAGGAAACAAGAAACCATGTGCTGCTTCACTGTAGTTTCTACAACAGTGAGCGACGCTTGTTGGGAGGGCAAACGAACTTAGCAGCATTGACTGCTACAAAGCAAGCCTATAACCATTTTGCAAAGTTCGCGAAGAACGTGATGGCTGAGAAACGTGTTCATAGTTGATCTGTTCTTTTGAAATTTGTCACCCAAGTAAACAGTAAGATCAGGTAGGGAACCAGATTAAGAACTCCTTCCAGATGGTACGGGATTCCTCAGGTGGTCACCTCCGCGCGGTCACACACGGGCAACAGCTCTCTACAGGGAGACTGGCTAACGACCAAATACCTGCCGTACCTCCACAGGTCTAAGTTCGGTGGATGCTGCAGGGGCCAGCCTCTTGCATATTAGCAAAACCGCAACTTCTATGACTGATATAACCCTCGTCGAGGGTTTAGGTTCAGTCATCAAATAAAGAAACAGACCTGTATCATTATAGTCCTATATCTCGTGTTCAAGTCGTGTGAACGGACAATATATATTCTAGCATGACTATACATATTTACTAGATAATATAATTAAATATTATATCACTATAACATTGTATAAATAATGAATTATTATTTTGTTTGATACATGCCACTCCAATATTCCGCAAAAGTCACCACAGTAAATCGCAACATACGTCATAATGTAGAGTCAGTTGAACCATGCAGGCAAATAACAAGGGAAATACACTGGAAAACTTTCTGATGTGAGTAGGTATTGCTTCACACTCGGACAAATGATTACTAATACATAATAGATAGTCGTTCTGACAAAGACTTTCAAAACAAGCCTCTGATATAAACACTGCGACAAACTCAAGCTGTGATCTTTGTTCCGTTCTGTACGTAATTGAATACTAGGTTATAAAACGCCGAGCGGTGAAACATTCGACATTGATAAAGCTGTAGTTAAGATTTTTCCATTCAACGCGAGAGTGCTGATATTTCGCCGTTGATTATTAAGTTTTGAATATTGGATGGGCTATTGAAAGATTTGTCCTGATAAGCAGGGGGCTATTTCTAATATGCCACTAAACGGGAAAATGTTAATAAATATTTTTTTAAATACGGATTTTTGTGATGGAGAAAATATAATCGAACAGAAAATAAAATAAACAAACACTCCAATCTTCTGATAATATATATATAAATTAATAAAATAAAATGTCGCTTTGTTGACTTAAATAAATGATGGACCTGTTTCGCCCACGAATAACTCACGGGCTAGTCGGGTTTTTCCCAAGTCTGCGGATGAATCAGATGCTGAAGAAATGGAGAGAAACGGAAGTAGGAGAATGTTCATGAACAAATTTGGTAGATAGTTAGGGGTAGTAGAACAGAAAACGGTAGGTGTAGCGTGGTATAAATCGGAAATAAGTGATACGATGATAACAAATAGCAAAAAAAAGAAGGTTTCCACTCTGGCTGGAGTCTAGGAGATCGACGGCACTACAAAACCACATCCCTCGCCAAATGGTTCGGTAATAATAATAATAAAATTAAGAAACTGATTGAACAAAACATTTTTATCGATCTAAGAAAATAAATACTTCTGTTTTCCAATTCGCCACCTTATGATCCAATCCAAAATTGGAACAGCCACACCAAATATGATCTGAGTAATGAATGCATAGAAAGCCTTTTCACTTACTATACGAAAATTCTCACGTTTTCACATTCCCTCCCATCACCATCGCCGCACCGTGGCCTCCCAGCGGTCTCGGTCGTACTAGTTTGATGTCGGCTCCTTTCGACTTCCAGGAAGCAACGAGGAGTAATCTTCACTCAAAAGACTCGCTATTGAACTTTTCATATTTCCTTTCCTTCCCACTGAATGACCCGGATGTTTCAGCGAAATGTGGATTTCTCACGTTCTTGGGAGTGCACGGAGAGTCGTGGTTAGTGCGTTTAATTAAATTAACAGTTTGAGCTTAATCATGAAGGATGAAGAAAACGGATAATTAGATACAGTTGGTATGTTTATATCATCATTAGAAGAAACAATACTAACGAAAAAATGTTTCTGCACAAACACGGTTTTCGAACGATTTCTCATTTGATTTTCTCACCACTTTACACTTGAATCTAGAGTCGCTGTGTGGGCGTCAAAACGTTGCCTATAGCCCAGCCTCTTTCTCGTGGTATCATGTTAATGAGTTCTTCGAGTTATTGCACTTTCATTCATCAATCTACCAAGCGATTCCCTCGAATATATAAAATAAACCCTCCGAGAGTTCGTTGAACCGCATAGATAATAAGATCAACTTCATCGCCCGAATGTGATTAAAAAGTAATTTCTTAAATGCAGTAGTTAATTATTCCACTATTGCAATAATGTTTTTATTATGAATTTATCCGGCTTTTACACTTGAGCGACCTTAGATATGTACTTGATTTCAGTTTATTTCACGTTACCATTTAAAACGACAATGTTAAGGCTTTCAACTGGTTTTTTGTAAGATGCGAACTACCATTTTCTTGTGGCTGGAGCTACTGCGTCGATTTGGGATTCCATCATCGTGCCAAGTCTGCCACTGACACGAGTTGGAAATGGGCGAGACAGCAGAGCCAGGGAGCGGACATATTGTATTTGCGTTCAATTGGCTTCCTTGTGAGGGAAAGCCGCAACCTCTTTTCTCCGTGGTAGAGCACAGAACTGATTATTCTACACTTCCCCGTCAGTCGGAATGAAAAGCGTCCTTAGTAGCTTATCTTATTGACTGTCGATGACGTGTCCCCCCCCGTTTCGTATTTTCCATTCCTTCGATTCATTCAAGTTGGCCGAAAATTACAGCACCACTTCAATTATTTTGCGTTTCGATGGATATTCGTTACTGAGTGTTATTTTTCGGAAAGTTCGTGTCAGTTTATTTCGTATCATTTTGGCACGATTGCGTTTCATTTGCTCGGAAACGAAATTCGCGCCCAACTCGCAATTAACGTCGCAAATGTGTTGAGTGGAAATGAGTAACTAACTAATGATCAAACGGCAAAAGCTAAAATTATTGGAATTTGATCACTGTTTTAAAGTAATAAATTTGTATTTAAAACAGAATGCAAAAAGGAAAAACATTTAAGAACGAGATAAACGACACGACACCATTTTACCGATATTTCTGGAGACGAATTGAAGATCCAGCTGGCATAAATAAATGCGTTGCCAATGGTGATGAGTAAGGTGTTGGAATAACAAACGAGACGAGTGTCCAATTCCAATAAAAATATCAACGGGATTGGAACTTCCTCGTAACATAGGTTCTGGTAGTTCCTACAGTTGATGGTTTTCAATGCGAAAAACGAGGACTACTATTCACCAACTATTCACTCAGACGTGCTGGTAAGTATTTAACCCCACCTCTCAATCATATCAATACTCACCTGTATTCACGTACGTCCGCTGTCTAAGCTGTTGGCGTCATTTAAGGCAGAAGTAACAGTTAACGTAACTTACGAAGTGGAAGTCCGTTAAATTGGAAGCTCTAATTCCTACAATTCCTTAGAACCTATAGGAGAAGTTTTAGGTTTTTCTCAACTAATACCAGCATCCTCTTAGCGGCTGCATGGCAGTGACCATATTGTACACGAATAATTCCTCACATAAGCCACGTGAGCCACAACCAACAAGTTAACCTTTGAACAACTGTACAATCACCTTCATACCGCATACATACCTTTGCTGCCCTTCTCTTACGCTCTTCATGTAGTCAATGACTCTCGCACATCTGCTTTCAAATGACGCATTTTTTCTCTTTCCTCTCTTCACGCATGTTCAACACTTCACACAGTGCAACATCCAATTAGATAGAAATGCCGGAGCGGAGGACGTAATTGAGTTATGAAATAACTCAGGTAGGAGCTAATCTCCCAGAATCTCTGAAACATTTATAACTGTGATGAGTTGAGATAAGTCGTACAGAGAGTTGAAACGGTAGAAAACCGTGCACTTAGCGGAGGCAAAAGCGTTTATCGGATCGTTTACACGGGGGAGGTGAGCCAATAAATAGAAACGTGTGAGATTGAAGCCACTCTTGAGGAAAGGCTTAGGGATGAGTTGGTGTAGTGAATAAACGAAGACAGATGGCCGGGAGAATTAATTAGACTGCATCCATCTGACGCTTCAACTTTTCTGAAGTGGAAAACTCAGCACTTCATCCGGAGCTAAAAGGGGAAATCGTTGAGCGAGTCATTGAGTCGTGGGCGACTAAACTAATTGAAGGGAGAAGAGAGCTGCAGTACACCACAAGAAATGAGTTAATTGGCCTGTTTCTTCGATGGCTGTGGGTCTGGTTAGGGTTTATAATCAATTTTCTGAACTTAAAAGCCCAGATAAACCATCTACAAACTCATGGCACGGTTAAGAAGACAAAAAGACAGGAGATAGCTTACAAATTTAATCAACAATGTTGTGAAGTAATATAAGTTTATGTGTTTCAAGGAATGCCGTTGATAGCAATCTGTTCTGATGCGTGACAAAGCCATTCAATAATAACTCCACTTTCCCGATGAAACAGCAGTATTATTATCCAGATGTACAAGAATCCACATTTACTGTGCCTACTGTAAAAAACTGTTAATAAGGAACTGTTTCATGAAGTGTGGTTAGTTTGAGAGAAGGTCTCTTACACTTATGTACTTTACTGCACGTAAAGCACGTTCAAATCATAATAAAATGCGTTTTAATATAGAAAAACAAAGAATTCTGGAGGATAATGTGATCTTCTTCTGCCTTGGCTGCGATGGATTGTGGCGGAAGATCAGGACAATAGCAATGCAAGGTCACGTACACGAGCTTCCAGTTGTAGCTAAATGAGCATACGCTGAATTGTCAACAGACTAACTGCGCTAGGAGGCGTGGAGCCTGCTTAAGTAGCGCCATTAAAAGGTGCGGAATCCTCTGGAACAGTCAGACGACAGGTTGGCTGGGAAGATGAGTCGAGAAGCGACCCAGGGGATTATTGGGAAATGGAGCACAGCGTCTCTGCTCGTCATTGAAAGTTTTAGGAACAATACGCTCATTGCATTTCATGACTCGACTGCCATGTAATCGTACGGAACTCACAGCAGCAACGTTCAATCCTCGTACACGCTGATTTGATTATGTTGATGAAATTCGGGCTCATTAACTAGACGTTGTCGCACGATATATGAGATGGCTGCGTGAGCCATCACTAACATTGCATGCCCCATTTTTTTGTTCAAATTTTATCTTCCACAGGTTGTTGAACAACAAAGGGGAATACTCAACAGCTAATTTTTAGCCTTTTTTTTTTTTTGACCCGAGGGCGTGTGGGACAAGTCCCTTTGTCACTGCGGCCGCATATGGGCCTATTGTGACGGCCCTTTCTTAGTAGAAGGCGTCGTACATACCCGCCCCCCTTAGGAAGCCGAGTATGTCCTTCACCGCAGATTCCGCCATGATTTGGGGTTCAGTGGTCCCCTGACCGAAGTATTCAATGCGTTTTGCTGCCAAGGCACTCACACAGGATATGCTCTGCTGTCTCATCCTCCTCACCGCAGAGTATGCATTCCACCGCCTCTGAGATGCCCATCTTGTTGAGGTGATATCTGGGTGGGCAGTGCCCGGTGAGGAAGCTTATCAGTACTCTCAGATCTTGTCTAGAGAGTGTCAGCATTGCCTTCGCCCTTTGACAGGAAGGCGTGACAAGCCTTTTCGCCTGTCTTAGTTGTGACTGGCGATGCCAATGGGCGCCATTTTCCTGTATGTCCCATCGAGCAACCAGATGGTTCAGGTGACTTTTCGTCATACCTACGTGTGGTTCAGGCCCGATGGGTAGGGATTATGTACCCCTTTTCGCAAGGCGGTCAGCCTTTTCATTGTCCTCATGCCTCCTGTGAGCCGGCACCCAAATGGGGGAGAGCCTGTTACGGCCGCCGAGCTGCTTGAGCGCATGAAGGCATTCCCATGCCAGCTTGGACCTGAAACTATAGGCTGCGATGGCCTGTCTGAGAAAATGTAGATCCGCTTGCCCTTGAGTCCTTTGTTCAGGATCTCTTCTGCGATCTCTTGGGTTTTGCCAATTGTTCGCGGCTGCTTATTCAGTTAGCATGCTGTCCTTATTCACAGCTGGCCGCAGACATGCCCCTGGGGACAATGCCGTGGCCGTTCCACTATCCACAACCCGTGGTCGCGCCTGGTAGCATGGGCATGCTCCTGGACCCAGAACCAGGTTTTAGCCTTTTACAGGCAGCCTTCGCTTTATTCCCGTCTCTTACATTCCACAAAACTCTACCTTTTCTTTTCCAACCTTAAATTTGCCTCGTCCTTGCTCAGCTACCCCTAAACATTTCTCACATTTGACTCTACGAGGTCGTCGATGTTCATTTACTTGACAAACGGCTGTGCAGTGAACTCCTACCACACCTTCCTATTGGGTCCACCATTACTCAGCTGTCCATTAGCGTCGATTGGCATCACGTATTTAGAAGCAGACTGCAAGTGAATTCTAGTTGGTAGTAAATAGTAGATAGAAGATTTTCGCTGGGAGGGCAAATTGAAGTTATGGAAAGTGACGTCGGAGCAAAGAGAAAATGTAATTGATGCAGTTCTCGGGATTGAACTTCTATCACTTACGAACTACACCAAATTTGAATTTATTCATCTTGCTTTATCTCTGAAATTTTACGACAAAAAACTTCTGTGACGGGAGCTCGTTCTAAATCCTCTGTTCGGAAGTGGCGTCAATTCATTTTTCTTTCCTTCCGCTCCAACCCGAGATCTTCAACAATCCCTTACCTAAGATATCGCTCTTTCAATTAACTCCACACTAAAGTTAATTTTACACGACGATGAATACTTATATTTACCATCAAATCGGAAGCGATAACTGAAAACGAAAAAGGTCATGAATGGCGGGATATATATCAGAACGATGGTGACAAAACCAACGAGAAAGAAACTGGTGAAATATTACAAAAGAAGTGCATTAACTGCATTCAGATTGTAACAAATATTATTTAGTTGAAACGGTTTGAACTCTTGTGTGTGAGCAAGTAACCAGAGTTGTCATCAAGTTCTTCTCGCTGCACGAAAACACCATCAATAGCCGTATGCTATTCACGGGCTCGCTTGAATATATCTTGAAAACATTATATATCTTCGAGATGCGTAGAGCATTTTGTATCTCTTTGACCGACATTTCGGCCCTTTAGGGTTTAACTGGGTTCACAAATGATACGGCGTCAACTTTCACCCACCTAGGAAGAAGGATTTGCAAAACACTTTTCCGCGTTGAATGCGAGCTGCTTAGGTCCGCCTCCAAACGCAATAAATTATACTTCATGACAACGCACTCCACCCAACTCTCGGAGGACTCATCATAACCTACAGGCCGTCTGCTTTTCTTCCTTCGCCAACCCACACATCCCACAGGCGAGGTCCGAATCGATCCGTTACACTCACTGGGACGATTTCAATTTCCGTGCACACTACCCTTTTTTTTTCGTACATTTCCTTACCCAGAGAAATAAAGGAAACAACCGATTTAACGTTTGATGACTCTGCGGCGGGGTCACCATCATCCATTTCACGCCGGCGTGGGAGGTAGGGGAGGAGAAAATGTTGACTCCAACTTTAGCACTGGACATATTTACTGCTGCAGCAGTCAACGAAGCCACAAAAATAAGAGAAGGCGTGGAAGCATGAGAGGGGGATGTGCCGGTCCACTTTTATTCCTTTCCTGTTACCGAGCATCACAAGCGTTTTCTGCTCTGACTATTGAACTCACACTTTCTCAAACATGAACTCTTTGTCAATCTACGAAACTGTAGTGTATTTTCTTGAACGAGTCAATGTGGTATTGAACTAATGTACGCATTTAACATTTTATGGCGCCTCCACATATGCCTGGGCATTAAAAAAAAGGATCTGTGAGAATTTATCACGGTTGGAAAGACGTTAGTCATCAGCTGTTCGAGATGCTGTGAAAATCCTTCCTCACACTTTGCAGTGTAGGGTTATTCCACACAAGAGAAGACTACAGGTAACAGGGCGATCTAAGTGGTCTACTCTTTTTGGCAGGCTATTGTAGATGTCGTGTATACGATGGTGGCTACGGATCCCAGATTATCCGATTAAGCCATGAAGGTTGCAAATTATTAAATTTAGCACGATTAATTAGCATGATGTGACGAGTGGTTGAAGTTTCGGGAGGGAGTGCAAACGGTGAAACGATTACTTTAGCTGTATTGTCAAGCGCGTTCTTTCAATTAGTAGACTTTGGCTCACTACAATCACTATGATTCCACTGGTTTAGGTCTAGACGCAGTTGAACACCCGTGAAACTCGTCCCATTCGATCCGTCATAGAAAAATACCTGGAAAACGATACCAAACACGACGTAATTGCGATAAAACTACCAAAATTGCGTTTTTGTTAGTTTTATAAACCAGTTTTCCCCCATAGCTAACCATAGCTTTCGTCCAACCCCGAGCAGGCGGGCACAACTTAATACCAAATGGAATGTTAGCGAGAAAGAACGGATTTTTTAGACCTCGTTAAACGCCAAATATGGTCCAGGCGGCGAACGGACTTGGCAGATTTGGAATCCCTTTGCCTTGAAACATTAAGTGTCACATTTTGAAGTGAAGGGGGGGGGGCGAGAAATTGTTCCTGACCGAAAAAATGATTAGTATATCAGTAAGATGAATAATAAACCTAAAGGTTTATTATTAAAATAGATGCAGAAGGTTTGCTTACGTTCTCCAACGTGAGTCAATCCTTCGTAAATGTTTATTGGTTGCTCGTACTGTTCGATGTAGTAAGAAAGAGAAGATCCATTTGGAACCAAACTCTTTAACCATATAATTTCTCATAAAGCTGAAGCGACTCGCTGTCAGAATAAATTAACTAAACTTAAATGTATTTTCTCTCTGCTTCTTTACTGATACGTCGCGACGATAATGAGCACGTAACAATTGGTGGCGAGTCCGCGACTGAGTAAATCTCCGACTGGAGTCCTTGAAGCTCGGGATAACTCACTTATTTCCAAAACGAAGTTCTGGACACCCAGTGAAAGGAGGAAAAAGCGTTTTCTGGCGATCGGATGGTCTTCAAAACGCTTCAGAACGATAGCTGGCGCATCAAGTAAGAGCAAAACAAGGTGGTGCTGAGGGGAGGGGAAGAGAAAACGATAATATGACAGCAAGAACGGTAAGGGCAATAGGTGACCTTCGCCGAATAAACATCTCCGGATGACTCGATCGACTTGCTGCTAAAACATAAAGTGATAAAAGCCGTCGACTGCACATAGGTCTGAGAAAAGTTGTGCGATCGCACCACATATTTATTTACGTCCTTTCGCTTTTCTGGTTATCGGGCTGATTCATCTTGTCGCTACGTTCCGCTCGGAGCTACGAACACCTGGAAAGCTAAAATTAAACCTTTTTCACCTACTCTTGTTACCCCTTTGGAAGTCCTTCCACCTGATCGGTTCTGCCGTTTCACACCCAGTTGGTGGATATTTCGTTTGACTTCTCCAGCTCGTTTGACTCTGCGGAAAACGTTCGCTGGCTCATGAATTTCACTTCATTCAAGGTTGTAGGTTAGTGGGTTCTCAATTCTATGTCCATTCAACCCGAGAAACCCACCACTAACTTCCTGTATGTTCCACGGGCACCTGAATCGACAAAAGAAATCTTCTTTTCCGACATCATTGCCAAAACTCTTTCATTCATCAACAAACCATTTCATCTAGAAACACCGCTTTTGTTACTCTCTTCTTGAATAAACTTGTTAAATGCAATATTAGGTGAACACGTATCCATCTCCCGCATATTGTACCCGTTGGGGGAGTTGCATGGATTTTTTGGAGTCCTATTGAAGCTGTTCGACGCAAAGCGTCGAAGTTGTCAGAGTCTTTGACCTCGGACTTCCCCGCGTCATTGTCTCTGTCCGCCTAATTGTCTCCAACCGTTTCAGTGCGGGAATCCCTTAGCTGCAGGCCCCCAGCCCCCTTTTCTAGGTTTTCCCCTTTCTTTATTTCTTTCTCCCAATTTCATTTTCCTATCGATGACAGAGCTCTTCCAAAATCATTCTGCTTCCAACTAACACCCCAGTAACTTCTCACTTTCTCACACGGTTGCCCGTGCCAGTTCACGCGTTCCGAGTACTGCCCTTGTGTCGCCCAGTTGTACTCCATCTCACCTCAATTTCAATTCTACTCAATTCCGTACGCACGTATAATACAGTCCTCCTCACGCTCACCAAGTTTCTGTTTCATTGCGATCCTCAGCTCCCCCATTCTTGCACCCAACAGAAGCTGAGTTGTATTCATGCGGCGTCTTTAAGAGGAACGTCCTGACAAAATTGGTCCAGTGGAATAAAGAACAATCCAAAGCTAAGATGAAAAACGCTGCCACTCCAGTGTATTATTCTCTTGCACAGCTTGACGCAGCCTGACACCACCATGACCCATCCCTTTCGATTTACCATAGAAAAATACTGGTAATCCATAGGAAACGCGAAGTGACAAAAATGGAACAACGAAAATATATGTTTTCTGGGCGACGCTAGAGTGAGACTGACGGATGGTGAGAGTGTGACAGGCGGTAGAACGGGAAATTAACATGCCAGGGAGAAACTATAACTTTCGCTTTCATTATATTTACTGATTTCACTTTTTTCCATCTAGAAGCAAGCCTATATCTCTAAGAGCCGTCATATTCGACTCAGCATCAAAAAATAGCTGGAAAATGGTACCCAACACGATGTTATACATTAAAACTTCCAAAATATCGCCCACCAACCAGGCATCATATATACCTTTTTTTGAAAAAAACGCATTTTCTAGGCCACGTTAAGAGCAAAATGTGGCTCGGATGGCGGATGGACATAGTACACATGGAATACCCGTGCCTTGAAACGTAAAGTATCCAATTTCGAGTGCAGGATGTGAAACATTTCCCTGACCGAAAACACAGGTGTACTAGTAAGAATGATTAATACATAAACCCAACCAAGACCACCATGGTCTCATTCGCCAAGCGAGAGAAACCTAAATATAGTATCACCCACCATGCAAGGAGCGAGGCTCCACATAAGTACGGAGGTGAAATACCTCGGGGTGATACTGGGTACGCAGCTCACTTGGAATCCGCAAGTGAGATATGCGCTGCACAAGGCAACTGCAGTCCTGTGGGCATGCAGGAGGATGTGCAGCAAAACCTGGGGCATAACTCCAGAAATGATGGAGTGGCTCTATAAGGGGACAATAAGACCCCGCGTCACCTACGCCTCCACGGTGTGGTGGAAGGCAACATGCCGGCTAGCAGCCCAAGGGAAACTTCAGAAACTGCAGCGACAGGTATGCCGAGCTTTTACAGGGGCAATGAATACGTGCCCCACTGCTGCAATGGAAGTCCTTTTGGACATCTCACCTCTCCATATACATATTCAGAGGACTGCTTACCTCGAAGTGGTAAGGCTTATGCAGACAGGGAACATCTCCACCAGGGTTAAGGCGAGCCTCCAAAGAACAACTAGACAGTTCAAACTGGAAGAGGCAGTAGTCCTTGCTACTGACGTCATGTCAGAGCGGAAGAACTTTCAGCTGCCATTCAGGGTCAGTATCCACTCGTGGGAACAATGGGAGAAGGAGACGTTCCGGACCGAGGTGGGCGCCCTGCGGTGGTACACCCATGGTTCAGTCATGAGAGGCTGAGCTGGACTGGGTATTGTTGGGCCCAACTATAGTCTGGCTAAGCTGCTGGGAGAGTACGCCACGATATTCCAAGCTGAAATCCTAGCTATAATGATCTGCGCAGAAGAGATCCTGTCTAAAGGAATCAAGGGCAAGTGGACCTACATATTCTCGGACAGCCAGGCCACATTAGAGGCCATTGCAGCCTATAGCTTCAGGTCTAGGCTGGCATGGGAATGCCTTCATGCCCTCAAGCAGCTCAGCGCCCACAATAGGCTGTCCCTCATCTGGGTGCTGGCTCACAGGGGGCATGAGGGCAATGAAAAGGCTGACCACCTTGCGAAGAAGGGCACAGAAACCCTACCCATTAGGCCTGAACCTCACGTAGGTGTGACCAGTAGTCACCTGAACTGTTTGGTGGCCTGATGGGAGATACAGGAAAATAGCGACCATTGGCATCGCCAGCCACGACTTAGACAATCGAAAAGGCTTGTTACGCCTTCTGATCCAAGGGCAAAGGCGATGCTGACACTCTCCAGGAGGGATCTGAGGGTCTTGATTAGCTTCCTCACTGGACACTGCCCACTCAGGAATCATCTCAACAAGATGGGAATCTCAGAGGTGGTGGAATGCAGACTTTGTGGTGAGGAGGACGAGGCGGTGGAGCACATCCCATGTGAATGCCCTGCCTTAGCAGTCGAACGCTTCGAATATTTTGCCCAGGGGATTATTGAGCCCCATATCATAGCGGAATCTGCGGTGAAGGACCTACTTGGCTTCATAAAGGGGGCGGGTATGTACGACGCAATCTACTAAGGAAGGGCCTGTGTCACAATAGGCCCACGTGTGGCCGCAGTGACAAAGGGACCATGTCCCGCATGCCCTCGGGTAAAAAAAAACGAATGATTAATAAACCAAGAAGCTGAAATCGGATCAAATACAGACCATTCTAAGACCGAATCCGTTTGGAAAAAAGTAGTTGGTATGAAACATCACGCCACTTTCCTAAAATAAGCGTAGAAGTAGTTTTCTTGGCATTAGCCACTAATCCAATCTACTTTTGAATCAATTCACTCCAACTTCGACGTCTTTCACGTTTTACGTAGAAAATGGTAGCGAGGAATGTATTGAGGAGCTCCAACTGTTGCCACGACAGTTATTCTCCAGGGAGTGCAACGTTCATTCGTGAGACTCAACACGATGTTTTTTTGTTTTGTTTCTTTTATAGAATCGTGAGAAATGGCAGTGGTTCGGCGGAATTCCTGATGTTACTCTTAATCATCTAGTGAGCGTTATTTAACTCCTATCGTGTGGGTATTGTACTACCTTCCTGATTCTTTTGAAGGTGCACAATTTAAGAGCGGAATTTAAAAGAAAACAACTGCACTAAGATCGATTTTCTTCGAAATGTTTGGTAATATTTCGTGTTGCGCTAGTCATTATGCCAGGTGTAAACGTTGTTAGTACTGTCGTGTGGTTTGGAACTATTGGTACAAACAATGTTATTTGGCACGGGCCGAAGTAGTTGGAATGTTGAGGATGGGCCTTTCCCAGGTGCGTTTAATCCAACTATCTTTGACCTGGACCCTTTTTCGGCCGTGACAAAGGGGAAAGTCTGGCTAACCCCATTCAGTCGACTTCTCCTCCAAGTTCGGTTTAACTTCCTAAGTAATAACGGATTTCCCCTTCTTAGACTTTCCATAATATCCTTCCCTCCCCTCGATTCACTTCTTTCTCCAACACACACTCAACTCAGCTCTCAGACCACTCACTGCTTCTCTCACTTTCTCTCCACTCTCGTTTTCCGTGCAACCAGTTCATGCAAATTCAGAGTCCCCTTGTGTTCACGCCTATATACTCAACCTCATATCACTATTTCGTTAAAGCTCACTCAGCTCACCGACTTCCCTTTTATTTATCAACTCAGTTCTTAAGCTCCCTCTCTTGTGCGCCCAACCAATGTAATAAAAATCTTTAGAGCCGTTTATGGGAAAAAATATTTGGTGTTTTGATCACTACGATAATCACAGTGAGTTTTGAACCGAGTTTTTCACCAGTGATGCCCCATAGTATCTGCACAGTAAACATAAACGCACGGTCCCATTTTCCCTAATTCTTCATCGAAAGATTTCTTTGTACTTTACTCATATTATGTTGAGTATCCTCCAATTGAACCTGGAGGACACCTTCTCTCATTTAGCCTCATTTCTTGGACTAGGCTGTTATCTCGGCAGTCGTCCCACAGTATCTTGAAGACCACATCCAAAAGACCAAACGGGGGAAGTTGTCTGATGCGTAACTACAGATATGTAGTCCATAGATGATAATCGAGAATATGGAGGTGGAAGTAAAATCGCAGGATAATATACGTGCTAGAACGTTCGGCTTATTGACTAAAACACTACTGTTTTTATTCGAAGAACTGCCGTCAAGATTTGCCATTGTCAGTTATGTTTACACAGGATTGAACGCCAAATAGCCTTTCCTCCGATATGTGAGATCAGACGCATTCGCGGAGGGATTCGTTGAGAGATTTCGCGTGTGGGGATATCACCAGAAATTCGGCGACGCAGACACAAACTTTCTTCACAAAGCAAAATGCTAAGGAATGTGTTGGAAAGGGTGAGGTGGAGGGGGAGGGGAGACCGATAGATCCGTGAGCCTTAGCTGTTTTTAGTGTCCCCACGCTTCGGCTTCAACGCCCAGTGTTTTCTCCCTTGAAGAGGTATAAAGGCGGAGGAAGAGCGACTCTTCCCCGCCACACCACACCGCCAACTGCTTCCAGCTCCACATACCCTTTGCCCATCCTCCCATGGCCCTCTGTTTATTTTCCCTTGGAGTCCGTCCTCCACTCACCCAACCACCACCCCCTCCCCCCGTAATCGTCCCATTCGTCCTTATCCTCCCGCGCTCTTTTCTTTCACAAGTGTCTCAATTCTCCCCATCAGCAGTTTTATCCGGGCGCTGTGTTGAAACCAACTGGGGATTTTCACCCTCCGGCTCATGGAAATTTTAAACGGGATTCCCTTTTCCGGAATGGAAATCAATTTTTGTGTTGTCTACCGTGACAATTGGCTTGATGAAGAGGTGAAGAATCTTTATTTATTGATCTAAAACCCTAAAGGGGTCGTGTAGTCTTGCGACTAAAAAAACAACAATTCTTGATCAAATACGTATAGTCGCTCCCCTACCAATCGATCCTTACGAACATCGTGCCCAGCGATGAGAAACTTACAGTGTAGCAGCCATGGCATATCACATTTATTTATTTATTTTATTTACACTGATTTTCAAAAACTCTGATGGCTTTCAGGCGCACCACGAATATTTAGTTCAAATGTGCTTTCTCAATCAGACGAGCGCATACATTTGTGAAGTGAAAATTAGTGTGTGACTACAAGTATATTCACGAAACTTCACAAAACCGTGGGTTAACAGCTAACAAGTTGAATCATGTCACCTGTAAATCAATTTTACTTTAACTTCCCCCACGCCGTAAAGAAATTGGTGTAATCGGCTGAGAAAAAGTTAGTTTTCTTCGGATCTTTGCATTTCCTACACTCCAATAAACATTATTCATCGAAATCGCTCGTGAGGACGTGAGCGACGCCTAGAGCCCGTTCAGGACAGAAATGGAAATGGTCCGAAATGAAAGAAGCGATTGTTTCACATGGTTGCCCCTGGTAGTTGCTAAAACTTATCAAGACCTCGGCCAGTTGCTTCCGTGGTGTGGGGACTCGTCGATTATGTGAGCTGATCAGCATTGCAAGCAACCGCGTGTAGGTTGGAATGAGGTGTCAAGGGTCGTAGCAACAGGGCGTGACGTTTGGTTGGAGAATCCTCTGACCACTGTTATTTTCAATCACATGATTGATACTGCACTGAGTAAGCGGCCTCAGAATGTAGGATTCGATTTCCCCGCGGACGTGAGTGTGGGCGGGCGCAATAAGCTTCGTTGACGATGTGTTTTATAAAGCATGTTTGTGTTGGGTGTGAATCCTGGGAAGTGTCGCTCGGTCTCCCAGACGCCGTCCAATTGAGCCGAGAAGCGTGAAGGTCGAGGTTGTACAGTAACTCCCAGAAAAAGAAAACGGTCTGTGGTTTTTCAACCATGGTGGTTTCTATGTGGATATTCTCTAGGCATATACGATTAAAAGAAGATAAATTATTCGTTAAATGGGTGACATCATCGTCCTCTCTTCATGGTCCAGCAATATTGACCATTTACAAGCCCTCGAGCAGAAGTCATGACATTGTCGCTTCGATGTCGTTCACTGAGTCGATTCACTTAAGGTGCTGATTAACCCTGAACTAATCAAAACTTAACGTTCCTCTTCAAATCAAACCACAGCTGACCGCGTATAAATTCACGTACATACAAGGAAGCACACGATAATGCGATGATTCTTTCAATCCCCCTACGCTGATAGAAGCTGACCGCTAATTATATCACATTTTAAGGCAATAAATTAGCCTAAATACGAATCAACCTAAACATCCGCGCTTACAGTAAACTTCAAATATTTGTGGGGCCAACTATTCGTTCCGGATTAAAAAAGGTAATTTGCAGGAAAGGTTCTTGTTGACAAAAGTGAAACACACTTCATGAGTGTAGAAAGTTTGTGCTCGTGTGTAGATTAGGTGTGTTTTCTTCTCATATCCATCGTTTTTGAACCCTAAACTGGAATCATGCGATCCATTAAGATGGTTTTGGCAGTTTATGAAAAGCATGCGAGTTGCAGCTCTGTGAAACATGCGAGAACACCGGCACCCGCTCAGCATCCACCGAACCCAGACCTGCCGAGGTACGGCAGATGATGTAATTTTGCCAGTTTCCCGATAGAGAGCTGTTGGTCATGATTTACCTCACGGAGGAATGACTCCGAGAACTGCCATATCATAACTAAAGTTAACGTATCTGTTAGGTGAGTCCGTCTCCTCTGGCTTGTGAGTTACTGTGGGCAAGCGCTTTCGATGTAAAGACATCATCGTCTGGCCGTTAAGTCAGACGGCCTTATCGCGAAAGGTGTAAGGAAACAAGTGTTGGGAGAACTGGAGACGACTCACTTCGGCGACACTGCGTAGCTGAATGATTTTTTGGGAGAAGGTATCTGTTGTGGAGAGGAATCTGAGAAGAGAGGAGAGGGGAAGGATGGGAAAACCATCGTTGGAAATATCCGCCGATTTGGAATTTCCATGGGCGCAATTCCACAGGTGCCCTTTGGGCAAGGAGCGGAAATTCCGAGGTCAAAAGCCTGGAGGGATTCGGCGCTTGCGTCGAACAAAAGTAAAGAGTGTTATAGTTATCATGTGTGTATCATGAATGCTGTATTCCTGTGATTTTAATTCGTATGTATCAGTGATATAAGCGGAAGTTGCTCGAAGCGGATTTCCGACCTTCCCCCAGAACTGGGACACGTGAACGGTTTTCTCGACTGCTGCTCAGAGTCAGTCCTCCACCACTAACGATGTGGCGAGTGGGACACACATCAAGTGTAATTGCACCTATAAGGCCGGTTATTACGTTCACGCAGAGTGCTACCGCGGGTGAATTTTCTCCCCCAACATACCGGAGATTTTTTTGTGCAGCCCTAAAAACAACGAGGGGGTACCTTCAAGTCCAGCTCTTACGGACGTGCACATCTTACGGGCAGAACTTTTGAAGTCGAAATTTAATGAGAAAAAAAAGCCAGTTGGCGTTAGATCGATTATAAAAGGAAAGCCGTTCGCATATTCACAACACTGACTACCCAGAAAAATTACATAGGTGATGAATGATACATATGTAGCGGTTGAAGTTATACAAAAAATCGGCGGTCATATTGTAAAGGGTAGCTGAAAGTTGAGCGTTGAACTCAACGCCGAATGATCAGAGAAGGAATCAGTTTCAACGGGGAAAAAGAAAAACACTTAATGTAAGAAATAACTTCCTCTTCCATTACTCATCTAACTCAATTTTCTTCCTATTGACTTTACTGCTCTTTGAAAGCCCTGGCCTGGTAAGTTTATTTCGCTTGGATCGAACCTGGTTTTGCATCTTTCCGTTCCGCGGAACCACATTTCTGAAAGGTGGATCAATATTTGCAAACCAAACGAATTCCTCGTACTTTAAATCCGCCGACGAGTCTCGAACGGTATCTGTTTACCGGTCCTAGTATCAACCAACGTTTCCTTCTAACCTACTTCCACAAAATATCTGGTATGACTCATCACGATTTCTTCAGCTTTGCACACATTCCGCACCGTTCTCCGTAAAAAGTGGTAGCCCATGAAGTTTCGGAATTGCTTGAGTCACTCCTAATCATCTCGTCGCCCTTTTTAAGAATTTCTTCGTGTACTTATTTTATTTATTGTACCATGACTTCGATTTTTCTGACAATGAGTGGAATTTTTTGTATGTGAAGCGTGAGAGCCCGAATGCCTGTTCACGACAATGGACGTAAGGGCTCCTTTTTATCTCTTTTTCAAAAATGTCTTCAGCTGTAATCTCCAAAATTTACCCTCGCTCTCACCAGCTCTTTTGTCTTGCAAGTCGCAACTCTTCTCTTTATCGGCCGCCTGTTTTTGACAACTCGCGACAACAATTATGGATAATTCCGGAATCAATGCATTACTGGCTACTTGAGCCGATCGAAATCACTTCGAAATAATTTCTTTAAATTGTGCCGAACCGCCGAGTTTTCCATCAACGATCATCAAACGTCGCCAACAATTTTTTGTCACTCATGTTGAGCGTCTTTGAGAAAGGCCATATTGTGTTGGTCAATTTTAAAGGGAACGTGAGAAAAATATTCCACGGACAATACCAGGTTCTTTTCGTATTTTATTTACAATTGGTAGTGCAGTTTTTTTTTATTCGTTCGAACGAAGAAATGTTTTTCTTCTCATTTATTCGCATTCTTTTTCAACATTCGTAATTCTATTTCGTTTCTATCATAGGTGTGACTCCATTAACTTTCTCTCATCTCACGTTTTGGTTATTAACGAAGAGAAAACGAATTGGAAATCCCACCGCCATTCTACAAATCTAGCTTTCCCCGTCAGTATTTAAACATCTGCATGGAATCCAAACACTAAATGACCTCCATTGTCAAGAGACGGTGTAATTAGAAATATCACCAAGTAATAGCACAATTACCTCGTAGAATGTACATTCACTTAACACAACACGCCCAGAAGAAGCGGTAATCACAGAAAATGACGAAAAAATTTAATTATCAACGATTAAAACATACGTGAAGAGCATTGAAATGAATTCAGACTATCATGCGTATTCTCATTTATTGGAACGCGTCGTGATAGTTGAAACCCATTCGAAATAATTTCCCCGGTTCCGAGTTTCCTTGAGAATTGAAGCTGGCTTCAGATTTTTCGTTCCCCCTCGACGATTGCCCTATTCCCATTTACGGCGTCAGGATTTCCCCGAGTGGCAGTTACAAGTCGGTTTTATTGTTTGTAATAGACGTACGTGTGCTTCTATCAGCGGAGAAAGTGCTAGAGCGCTTACTCGTCTTTTCTTCAATCTCCAACGTCGGAGAACGAGAACGAGGCCGAAGGCCGTGCAAGCTGGCAGATATACTTAAATGGATGAGCACGTATTTGTTCGTTGTATCCCGAACAGGAAAGATCCGGAGATGTGACAGTTTTTTTTCGAACACCGAGGAGTTGATGACTGAAGGGAAGGTATCGACTGAATATGACTTCTCCGTCCAATTAATTTGAAGATAATTGCGTTTCGAAGCTTCACGCAATCTCTTTATGAGATGAAGCTTGATGTTGTTAGTGAATGACCACCTCTTTTTGTTTCTTCAACCCGCAAAACTTGGAATGAAGCTGTTTTAATCAAAGGAAAAGCGAAATCAAAGTTTTCAGTCCTTTACTTCAAAACTTTCCTTTCCTCTATATAAATTGACATTTGAGTGATACCTTGAATACCTGTCTGCTCCAAGTATAAAACTGGATTTAAATTTGTATAACCTCGAGACGAGTTTAATGAGACTTACTCGAAGGAAAAAACAAGTTGAAGTAACAAAGCCTTCGGAGTTTCATGAGCCCTGTTAAACGGTTCCTCATCTTCGTCCTCTTTCATAATCCGCTGATACTACGTCGAAATAGATCAAGTATCGGCACGACGTTTCTTGCTACAGACTGGATGAAAAATAACTTCCAGAAAATGAAACCTCAACTGGCGCTGCGAATACAACGCAGAGGGTTTTGTAAATTCATTCGATGCCTCAATTACATCTCGTGTGGCGATGATTCTCACACGTGATGATGTAACATTGCACATTCTAACAGCGGATTAGGGCCCACACCACCATGGTCAAAGTCTTTTTAAATATTCAATCAATCTTCACAAGTAGAAACGTTGACTGTCTTCACAGAAACTTCAAGTGCGACGGATCACACAACTTTCCTCATTTCCAGGAAATTGCATGGTAAGCTATGTGTTGGGAGAGAGAGAAAGGGCTGAAATTAAATTAAATACCGGCAAAAAAATGGATGGTAAATGAGACGGGGGAATGCAGCATTGTACAGGAAAATTACTGGTTGGTTAGATAATCACAAGAGACTCAAGAGAAAGTAACAGAGAAAATGAGTTCTCACCAAAATTACGGTATCAGTCCATTGATGGTCGAACTGGTGTATGAGCATGAAGCGTGACAGTATTCAGGGTGCAGCTCGGATGATACTGGACAAGCAGCTCATATGGAACCCGCATGTGAGATATGCGCTGCACAAGGCAACCAGGGCGTGTAGGAGGCTGTGCAGAAAATTCTGGGGAATAACTCCAAAAATGATGGAGTGGCTCTATAAGGGGATAATGAGACCCCGCGCCACGTATGCCTCCACTGTGTGGTGGAAGGCGACAGGTCGGCTGGCAGTACAGGGAAAACTCCAACAACTGCCGCGACTGGCGTGTCTTGCTTTCACAGCAGCAATGGGTACACGCCCTACTGCTGCGATGGAAATTCTTTTGAATATCTCACCTCTCCATATACACATCCAGAGGACTGCTTACCTGGGAGTGGTAAGGCTTTTGCAGACAGGTAACATCTCCACCAGGGTAAAGGCGAGCCTCCACGGAATAACTAGACAGATTAAGCTAGAAGAGGCAGCAGCCCTTGCTACTGACGTCATGTCAGAGCGGAAGAACTTTCGGCTGCCATTCAGGGTCAGTATCCACTCACGGGAACAATGGGAGAAGGAGACGTTCCGGACCGAGGTGGGCGCCCTGCAGTGGTATACCAATGGTTCAGTTATGGAAGGCAGAGTAGGACTGGGCATTGTAGGGCCCAACTACAGTCTTGCTAAGCCGCTGGGAGAGTACGCCACGATATTTCAAGCAGAAATCCTAGCCATAAAGATCTGCGTGGAAGAGATCCTGAACAAAGGACTCAAGAGTAAGCGGATCTACATATTCTCAGACAGCCAGGCCGCTTTAAAAGCCATTGCAGCCTATAGTTTTAGGTCTAAGCTGGCATGGGAATGCCTTCATTCGCTCAAAAAGCTCGGCGCCCATAACAAGCATCCATCATCTGGATGCCGGCTCATAGGGGGGGTGAGAGCAATGAAAAGCGGTCTTGCGAAAAGGGGTACAGAATCCCTACCCATCGGGCCAACACGTGGGTTTGACGAAGGTGGGTTGAGCGCCCATTGGCATCGCCAGCCACCACTAAGACTGGCGAAAAGGCTCGTTACGCCTTCCTGTCAAAGGGCGAAGGAGATGCTGACACTCTCCAGACAGGATCCTAGAGTTCTGACAAGCTTCCTCACTGGGGAGGCGGTGGAATGCAGACTTTGCGGCGAGGAGGACGAGACGGCAGAGCACAACCTATGTGAATAAACTCCTCAGTTTGTTGGACATCTTGATTGAAACGGTTTCAACTGAAGTCGCATGAGCGTGCGTGCCTGCGTCTGAGCACGCGATTGAGAGAAAACGGCCGAACCAACCGGGGGTGAACTAAAGAACATGGACCGACCGCTTGATTACGCTACGACTGCATGTATCGATAGTTCGCTTGAACGCTACGACTGCAAGTATCGAAATGCGTCACCGGCGCAGTTGGTGGGGGAGAGCCTATGAGCGATGTCTGGCATATCGATAACCTGACCTCGGACTTGATATATCGATATATTGCGTTACCAGAGGGAGCGGTCCATATTCTTTGCTTTTACCCCAATCGGCTTATGACATTCAGCCGAAACAAGGGCATTAGACAGAGCGTTAAAAAAATAATCATATTCATCATAATCTTTTTTTTTCGAAAGCGACTAACGATATTTATGAAGTTTTCTGTGTGGACAGTTCGAAATTACACGACAATACCATAAAATTATCATCCATTGAGATATGATGAGAGATCTAATTTTAGAAGAGATTTAATCTTGCTTAAATACCTCGAACGCATTTTTCCAAAAGACTTTTTTACAAAAGCTAGTTCACTGAGCTACCTATAACATAGAAGTTTAATGATCCCTGAAAATTCTGGAATTCAAATTGCCAACTTTTTTGTTTATTTACCAGTGTTTTTTCTATCATACCTGAGCCGCAGGAACTAAACACAAACTTTTCTCACATCAAAGTACAAGGCAGATTGTCTATCGAAGTAGTGACATGGGCAGCAACAGCCCAATAAATTTCGCTACCACTTTCGACGTAAAGCGTTAAAAACGTTGTGAAAAGTAGATTAAATTGGCAGCTGGGATACACGGGGGCTACCGCGAATTTTGATGCTTCGCACTAGATATTTTTGTTTTTTGTTTCTAGCATTTGAGTTGATACGAATACCAATTAACTACAATTTAATTTCCAATCTTCCCCTCTATTGTTGGGAAAATATCTGGTGCGTTGCAACACACAACTTTCCTTAGCTCTACGTCAATTCACTTTGTACATGGCTATTCTATTAATCAATTCATTTATCACTCAGTTAATTTGAACTTGGTTAAACAACGCTTTACGGCAGCAGAAAGCGGAAGCGCTTACAGTACCGGAATTTATTGTGCTGCTCGTACTCATTGCAGGACCATTATTGAGCAATTGGTACACAGATAACTAATGAGGCTGTAAACACGATTTAAAAAAAAAAGGATAGTAATCACTTTTGCAGAGTTATTGGGTAATAACTGTTAGAACTGGTAGTAAGCGAAACGGCAGTAGTTGAAATTCAGGAATTTCTGGAGTGAGCCCCATGTATCTCATGAGCGTTTTTAAACACTCACCCTTTAGGTATTGGATTGGACTACAATACCAATTTTTTTTAACATTCTACAAGAATTTCAGCGGAGTTTATAAGGAAAAAACTGCGCGAAAAACGCTTTTCGTCGGAAATTTTGATAATTTATTGTGCTGCTCTCGTCATTTTCGCAAGAATGAGAATTTTATAGTATCATTGACTTATTGAGAGCTATCCGTATAAAAAATTTAATTAAAATCGTTGGAGCCGTTTTTGAGAAAAAAAATTTGGTGTTTTGATCACTATAATGACTATAGTTAACTTTCGGTGGATCTTGCCCATACCCTCATTATTGCGTCCCATGGTATCCTGTAGGCTAGACATCAAGTTTCAGCTGATATAGTACGGTGGTTTTCTCTAAAAACTGCGCTAAAATCGATTTCGTCGAAAGTTTTGGTAATTTATTGTGCTGCTCTCGTCATTTTCCAACAAATGGGAATTCTATGGTATAATTGCCTTATTGAGAGCTATAAATATAAACAATTTAATCAAAATCGTTGGAGCCGTTTTTGAGAAAAAAAATATTAGGTGTTTTGATCACTATGATAACTATAGTTAACCTTCGGTGGATTTTGTTCAAACCCTAATTTTGGCGTCTCATGGTGACCTGCGGGTGAGATATCAAGTTTGAGCTGATTTGGTACGATGGTTTTCTCTAAAAATCGTTCACAGACACACATACACACACAGGCTGACACACACACACACACACACACACATACAGACACACAGACCATTTTCCTAAATAGTGTTTTTCGGACTCAGGGGGGGTCTGAAACGTGAAGATCTGAAGAGAACTCAAAATTTTTTTTTCAGCCGATTACATAACTTTCCTTTCTACTTCGTAGAGCCAAGGAAAGTAAAAAATTCGATAAAAATTGGGCTCGGATTGTATTTTTCATTAAAATTTGTCGTGCGAAAATGTTTTGTGGAGAATCAAATTCGGACACCGACTGTGGGTCGAATCAAACGGTTACCGGAGTTTAATTTCCCGAAATGATGTGTTCGTTGAGCTCGGGTAACTTCGAGCTACGAGGGTTTAGAGAAAATGTCATTTTGTCATTCTTTTTAAATAAAATGACGTCACACTTTTCAGAGCTAAAAAAGTAACATTTGGAGTTCATGGTCTGGAATATTTAGCATAGCCTCTTCATACCTTGTTCCTGTCCATAAATACTTCATTCGTTGGAATATTATGCTCAAGGCGTGGGTGAACTCTTCGAAAATATTTAACTCCTGTCTCTCCCTATTTATCTCACCCGGTTGTAGAATCGTGCGATTGCTTGCAGAAATCCTAGGAATGTTCCGTTGAATTAGTGTTTGGTATTTTCGCCATTTAAACGACTAATCTTGTTAGTTTCCTCCGCTCTTATTGACTGAATAGGTGAAGGATATCTCAACCAAGCAAGGTATGTAACTTTTAAGCAACGCATTAATAATTTCTTTCTCGCGTTTTAATATTTCGTCCAGCACACTTGGCGTCGGCCGGAATCTCTCGCAAAAATTCCAAAATACAACGGAAGAAACTTCAACTTTCCATTAGCAGAATTATTTCAGCTGTGAAGTGACACTTACGAGGAAATTCTGACACGCGCGCCTTTTTGCTCCGCTTTTCGTCGAACGTGCGAGAATTTGTATGTGTTTCATTCCACGAGCGAAAGAGTCCTTTTAAATGTTTTTTTTTATTCGTAACTCTAAGAGTTTCAAGTAACTGGTGCCATTTCGTCACTTGTCCGCGGGTTTAACATTCATTAGCGAGGGAGACTCTACAGGGTACTAACACGCGAATCCATTTCCCAAATTCTACCGCTTCGTTAAGAGAATATAAAGAGAAATTAAAGGCTGAAAAAGCGAGAGCTGGAAAGTGCCCTCTTCATAGCGCCGTAGATGAGAGCCACTCGCTTTCAACTCGAAAATAATGATATACATTCCCCTGAAAGAAGCGTCTTTCAAGATGAGCGAAAAGGTTCTTCATAAACTTGTTCAAAAGAGGATTCTTTACCTTGGTAACTTTTATACTGAGGTAAGTATAACGGGCTGGTAGAGACCGTGAGGATCAACCTCGTCGGTAAGTTAAGGACCCAGTATCTTTGTAAGTGGACGTGAAATATTCTCAGGCCATTATTGCACTCGCACATCTTGAATTATTTCAGTGGTGTTAAAAAAACGAGTCATTAGAAGTAGTCAACGTCTCAGTGCAACATTTATGTTGAAATACAGTACTAATTGTAATATCAGTTGTTATATCCCAATAGACTATAGTATAATTATTGGAACAATATATATAACCAATGTGTAATCATTTCCACACGCTGGCTCATCAGAATAACGTATGTATAGCCAGAAAGCAACACGTACAAGTACGTTTCAACGTGCGCTTACATGTTTTATGAGCACGTTACACACCTTTCATCATTTCAATAAAATTAATGATGTTCGGAATGGTCATGTTTGTATACAAAACTGTACGTCCAGGTAAGAATTTTCGAGTGACTATTATAACTTAACTCCTAGTTGAGGATGTGTGAGGTAACACTTGAAATTTGGACGCAAAGCAGGCATGTGTCCTAGGCATGAAGGATTTCACTATAAACTTTAAAGAGATCTACCGGTAGGATTCGATATATTGTTGAAATCATATCTTTCAGAGAGATATTTTAGAGTAAAGCATGAGGGAGCATACTCTACCCTAAAGGTAATTAGGGCAGGAGTTCCTCGAGGAAGTGTACTTGGGCCACTGCTACACCTCCTGTATACGAGCGATGTGCCTCACCCACGCGATGAAAACACAACCATTGCGACTTACGCGGATGATACAGCCCTTCAGGCAGTTGGTGGAACCGTTGAAGAATCAACTTCAAAACTGCAGCATACCGTTAATGAGGCAAGCGAATGGTCCAAAAAATGGCGACTCAAACTGAATGAGCTCAAATCGTCTCACATTAATTTTACTAAAAAACAAATAACTGCATTGCCTATGATGCTAAATGAACGAGCGATACCCATAGCTAACACTGCCAAATACCTGGGAATGACTCTCGACACCAAGCTGAAGTGGAAAGAGCACGTCAAAATGAAAAACCCTGCAAATTATTACACAATGGTTTATAATTCTCATGAACAATGTGACCAAGTATTACTGCTCCCCCATCCCATTCGATTCAGCATCGAATACTAGTAAACCATTCGACACATGTCCTGGCTACAATGGAACTACGGAAACAAAACGTCTGATGATTTTGCCCCGTCGTGTTGGGGAAATTGGAACAGGGGCGCTTCGAGCGAACCCGTTGCGAGTCGAGAGGGGAGTTGAGCAGGCGGCGTTGCGAGGCGAGCAGAGAAGGGAGAGCGGGTGGGAGGGAGTACTAACGACGAAACTTTGACTGCCGCTGTAGTTCGCGTTGTACTGCGTTTCGTTAATTTTTTTAACCGTTTTTTGCTCATAACAATCATGGGCTTCGTCCAATCGGATTGCCGAGATGGCGGGCACAACTAGATACCAAATGGGATTTTTGTGCGAAAGAACGAATTTTTTAGACCACGTTAAAGGCACAAAACGGCCCGGACGGGGGACGGGGGACGGACATTGCAAATTTGGAATCTCCATGTCTTGAAACGTAAAGTATCAAATTTTGAGGGGGGGTTGTAAAAAATTTTTCGTGACCGAAAACATAGGGTTATTATTCAGAATGAATAATAAACCAAAAGAAGCACTGAAGATAAAGTTTAGAAGTTTGTATTGGTTCCAAGGTATGTACGCAGAGCTTTCCATGCATAATCAACTGCTTATATGCAAGCAAGTTGTGAAGCCGGTGTGGACGTACGAGATACAGCTGTACGAGAAAAACCAACATTAAGATGATTCAAACTTTTCAGAATAAAGTGCTAAGGAGTATAGTCAATGCCCACTGGTGCATTCGTACCGACGATCTCTATCGAGACCTTAGAATGGAAACAGTGAGCGAAGTAATTAAGCAGCATACAATCAAACACGAACAGCGACTTCATGCACACATAAACCCTGAAGCGCTTCACCTCTTAGACAACAGCAACGTCATCCGGCGGCTTGATAGGACAAAACCCTTGGACCTCGTGACGTCATGTAATCAGTGATTCAGTGGAAAGAATGGGTGCTATCCAGAGTATAGCCATTGGGCTATCAAATCTACAAACTGCTAATAAATGTATGAAAACAAATTTACTTGATGGGCTTATAATGTTCAGTTGTTATGTTATTGATATTATTCTTGTAATAAATATCGTTAAAAAAATTTAAAGATTAGGCGACGAATTTGCTTGATAACGGGAGAGTAACTTCCATGGCACATGTAAATTGACTGTTGTTACATTTTTACCGAGTAGGCACGGGTGATCTTGGGTTTCTTGGGAGCTTTAAATAAGTTGGTGTAACTGGATCAGTGATTTATAAATATTGTTTGTGTTTTTTAAAGAAAAAATTAAGAGTTCTCAATAACAGGGAGGACAACACAATCCTAATTGCTCATAGTTTGTGATTGAATTTATGAGATATTGGGGACATTTTCACCATGCAATGCCGTGAGCGTACGGCTAACAACTCGACGACATTCGGGTAGGCGAAGATAACAATATTATGGAATTGAACGGAGATGAACATCGTGCCAGGTAGAGCCATCTACATTTGACAGTGGAATCGCTGCACTCGAGTTGCTTAAATAACTTTTTTTCTTAATTGGCAGTTTTTTACTTTCCTTGGCTCTACGAAGTAGAAAGGAAAGTTAAGTAATCGGCTGAAAAAACATTTTTCCTGCTGAGTCCGAAAAACACTATTTGGGAAAATGGTCTGCGTGTGTATGTATGTCTGTGAACGAATTTTAGAGAAAACCACCGTACCAAATCTGCTCAAACTTCATATCACGCCCGCAGGTCATCATGGAACGCCAAAATAAGGGTATGAACGAAATCCACCGAAATTTAACTATAGTTATCATGGTGATCTAAACACCAAATATTTTTTTTCTCAAAAACGGCTCTAACGATTTTGATTAAATTTTTTATATTGATAGCTATCAATAAGGCCTTTATACCATAAAATTCCCGTAAGTGGGAAAATGACGAGAGCAGCACAATGAATTACCAAAACTTTCGACGAAATCGGTTTTAGCGTGGTTTTTAGAGAAAACAACCGTACCAAATCCGCTGAAAATTGTTGTCTAGCCTACAGGTTACCATGGGACGAAAAAATAAGGGTATGGGCAAAATCCACCGAAAGTCAACTATAGTTATCATAGTGATCAAAACACCAACGGCTCTAACGATTTTGATTAAATTTTTAATATTGATAGCTCTCAATAAGGCAATGATACTATAAAATTCCCATTCGGGGGAAAATGACGAGAGCAGCACAATAAATTATCAAAATTTTCTACGTAAATCGGGTTTAGCGCAGTTTTTTCCTTATAAACTCCGCTGGAATTTTAGTAGACTGTTAAAAAAAAGTTGGTATTGTAGTCCAATCCAATACCTAAAGGGTTAGTGTTAAAAAACGCTGGGGCTCACCTCAGAAATGCCTGAATTTCAACTACTGCCGTTTCACTTACTACCAGTTCTAGCGGTTTTACTCGGTAACTCTGCAAAAATGATTACTATCTTCTTCAAAACAATCGTGTTCCCAGCCTCATTAATCCTCTGTGCAACAATTGCTCAGTAATGGTTCTGGAATGAGTTCGAGCATCACATTAAAATCTGGAACTGTAAGCGCTACCGCTCCAAGTTTTTACCCAATAACTCTGCATAAGTAATTACTGCCCTTCAAAAAATTCGTGTTTACAACCTCATTGATTATCTGTGTACCAATTGCTTAATAATGGTCCTGGAGTGCGTACGAGCAGCACAATACATTCCAGAACTGTAAGCGCTACCGCTTCCTGCTGCTGTGAAGTGTTGTCTGACCAAGTTCAAATGAACTGAGTGGTAAATGAATTGATTAAGTAGACAGAGCCATATAGCAAGTGAATTGACGTAGAGCTAAGGAAAGTTGTTGGTTGCAACGCACCAGATATTTTTAATCCAGTTTAACAGTTACACGACGAGCAATAAACACATGGCCACGGTTGATCGATAATCGTAAACAAACTAAATAATGAAGAAGCAAACACAAACTGTGTAGTGTTTGGGTTGTGTTTTAGGTATTAAAATGGCCATACGCATATTTTCTGCACTGGTTGTAGGAAGTCACAGTGCATCATCCAGTGAAAACATGTTTTAGAAAAAACAGCGGTTTTGATGAGCGTTCAGGTCGTCAGTGAGCGGTGAAGAGGAAACATCATTATTACTTTATACAAAGGAGACTTAAGTGCAACTGGCAACAATATTCAAGCGCCATTAGCAGATGCATAAAAATACACACCGTATGAAACATTTCAATAGTCTCCTGAAGTGTTGATTGACCGAGTAGAACAGCACAAATACAATGGGAGAAAAGGGCTAATGAGAAGTGATGATAAAAGTGACTTTTTTTCGGTTTCGGTTTAAAGGTGACTCAAACACAGACCGGTGGAGGAGGGGGGAATAAATGCCAGCCCTAGGAAGGTGAGAGGGAACAATTATCTTAAGAGCGGAAGATAAAGAGCCAAAATCTACTACCTACCGCTCGGAGTAACGCTCGTTATGATCCCCAATGATTTGGTTTGACGCAAGTTGTGTTAGATAATATGGAGAGAACCCATGACAAATAATTGGGCGCAAGAGACGTCCAGATGATGAGCAAACGCCATTATTTAACGAATTTGCTAATGCACTTTGCGAACATTAAATACCAAAATGTAATACTTTCTCTGTGTTATGTTCACAGGTAAGACTCCAATGGTCATACTATCAACCAATGGAAAATACGGTTAGCAAAAAACTACTCCTTCGTCCATATAAGAGTTCGCTAATTAGAAAGCATGAGTTGCAGCGCTTAAAAAAGTAAGATTGCTGCAAAATTATCATCGTCTTGCGCAGCATGATCGGGGCCCATCCTATTCAATCCAACGTGTAAGAGTATAACATGGCTATATCAACAGTATTGGAAACGACAATGCTTGTAGAGCACCACCACGAATCGTTTCTATCGATTCAGCGTCGAAAAATACTACTTTGCTGGTATTACTAACAACAAAAGTGACGTTTTCTAGGCCATTGGCACGGTGTGACGAATCGAACTGACGGGTGTTTGGAGTGAGGCGGTTTCTGCATTGAGAGAAAATGAATGCAGGCCAAGAAGAAACGATAACTTCTATACATCGTCCCTCCGAGTAGCGGAATTCGCCTCACTTGAGATTTCACAGTTTTCCATCTCCACGGATTGGTAGACTTCCGAGGCCCGTCCTTCACGACGCAGCATCGAAAAATATCTTGGAAACAATTAAGAAACACGAGGTAATTGCAATAAAACTACCAACATTTGGTTTTGGCTTATTTTTTGCCAATTATGACCGCAGTTTTCGTCCGATCGGATTGCCGAGTAGACGGGCACAACTAGATCCCAAATGGAATTGTTAAGCGATAGAAAGGACTTTGTATACCACATTAAAGGGTGGCCTGGCTGACGGACAAATTTGGAATCCCCATGCCTTGAAACGTAAGTGTCAAATTTTAAAGGCGAGGGGGGTTGTGAAAAAAAAAAATTGTTCGACGGAAAACATGAGTCAACGATAATAAATCAAAACATTCGAAACTAACAACGAAAATATCAAAGCCGAACAAAATATAACAGGCATCACTCGTCGGGGAAATGTTTGTTTGTTGAATACTATTTGGCCTCGGTAATAAACGACAGCACTCATGCTTAATTAGTGACATCCGATCATGTCCCATCGGATCTGTCGTGTAGCTGGGGAGCTGTGGAAACCTCATCTTCTCTGAGAGTTGTGCGAGTTGCGAGGAAACCTTAATATGGGTTGTTGCGAGAGGGTGCAGGAGTGTCAAGCATAGCAAGTTCAAAGAGTGATGTGGAGTTATTAGCGAACAAGTTGGCAATATCCCAGGGAGAGGTCGATGATACATCATATTGCTACAAATTGAGCCGTTGAAGTTGCTGTAGTTCCAAAATGCTTTTGAGGTGCTTCTGCTTTTCACCAAGTTCTAACTGTATGTGCATGTGACGGATATTGTTGTGTTGTCATGAATGTAAACAACGCATATATTCTCTTTGCAACCGAATAACGTTTTTATCTCACTCCAAAATTAAATGCAACTGTATGGTTAACGTGGAGCCGCAGATTGCTCAACCTCCTACGATCTATTGTTTCTCGGCTGGTCGCATTGACAATTTTTACTTTCCTTCGCTCTACGAAGTAGAAAGGAAAGTTATGTAATCGGCTGAAAAAAAAAAAGTTGGGTTTTCTTCAGATCTTTACGTTTCAGACCCCCCTGAGTCCGAAAAACACTATTCGGGAAAATGGTCTGTGGGTCTGTGTGTGTGTGTGTGTGTGTGTGTGTGTGTGTGTGTGTGTGTCTGTGAACGATTGTTAGAGAAAACAACCGTATCAAATCAGCTCAAACTTCATATCTCGCCCGAAATTTACCATCGGACGCCAAAATGAGGGTATGAACAAAATCCACTGAAATTTAACTATAGTAATCATAGTGATCAAAACACAAAATTTTTTTTTCTCAAAAATGGCTCTAACGATTTTGATTACATTTTTTATATGGATAGCTCTCAATAAGGCAATTATACCATAAAATTCGCATTTGTGGGAAAATGACGAGAGCAATACAATAAATTATCAACATTTTCGACGAAATCGAATTTAGCGCGGTTTTTAGAGAAAACAACCGTACCAAATCAGCTGGAACTTGATGTCTAGCCTACAGGTTACCATGGGACGCAAAAATAAGGGTACGAACAAAATCCACCGAAAGTTAACTATAGTTATCATAGTGATCAAAACACCAAATTTCTTTCTCAAAAACGGCTCTAACGATTTTGATTACATTTTTTATATTGATTGCTCTAGATAAGGCGATGATACCATAAAATTCCCATTTGTGGGAAAATAACGAGAGCAGCACAATAAATTATCAAAATTTTCGACCAAAAGCGTTTTTCGCGCAGTTTTTTGCTTATAAACTCCGCTGGAATTCTTGTAGAATGTAAAAAAAAAATTGGTGTTGTAGTCCAATCCAATACCTAAAGGGTGAGTGTTTAAAAAAGCTCATGAGATACATGGGGCTCACTCCAGAAATCTCTGAATTTCAGCTACTGCCGTTTCGCTTATTACCAGTTCTAAAAGTGTTTACCCAATAACTCTGCAACAGTAATTACTATCGTTCTTCAAAAAATGTGTGTTTACAGCCTCATTAATTTTTCGTGTACCAATTGCTCAATAATGGTCTTGCAATGCGTACGAGCAACACAATAAATTGCGGAACTGTAAGCGCTACCGCTTCCTGCTGCTGTGACGTGTTGTTTGACCAAGTTCAAATTAACTGAGTGATAAATGAATTGATTAAATAGAATTAGCCACGTACAAAGTGAATTGACGTAGAGCTAAGGAAAGTTGTGTGTTGCAACGCACCAGATATTTTCTAGCTGAGCAATTCTTTAACGGGTTGCGTAATGATGTGTGCATTTACTAAGAATCCCATATTCTCAATAATAAACATCCTGCGTATTAATTTTCGGCTATAGGTAAATATTAGTTTAATTTGATACATCATCAGCACGGCGTTTGCAAAGGAGAACATCACCAGAACTTTCGCCTGGCAATGCCCAAAAAGGACCTATAAACATTTTTCTCACGATATCTGTTCTATTTTGCTCCATTTAAAACATTATAATAATTTTCAACCAGCGGTCATGCTGTGGGAGGACCGTCTCCTGTGGGGGACCTTGGGCACACGAGCAACTTGAAGCTGAAGGCGATATAAGCTAATTCATAGCACTGTGCAGTTTAGATTTCTTTATTTTTCGAAAAGCGTTGAAAAATGAACAGTGAAATGCTGATTGAAATCATTAATTCGTGAATTTGAGGCCGAAATGTGATGTTCGTACCAAAATTTGATGCGAAGTCCGACCCCGCACATTTCACACACAAATTTTGTTTTTTGTGGCAATGCTGACAGCTTGACTGAGAGCACATTTTCCTTCTTTTTGGGAACCGAAATAACTCCTTGCTTTTTTTTTGAGGTGTAGTGTTTCACAACTGCTCTACGGAAATCACAGATCTCACATAGGAAGTCTAAGTACCTCTCGCGTGAGGTAGTTTTGTAAAGTGCACCGTTAATGCCGAACAAAAATAATGAGAGCCACCATTCACATTGACTCACAATAAACCAGTTTGTTGGTCAAATCTGTCCACGTCTCCTATGGAACAGTTATATTGCTTCACAATTTAGTCTCACTTTCTTGTAAACTGTGATCCTGGCACGCTTTTTCTGGGGCTGTGGAGCTGAAGACGATGACTTGGATGGTTCTCCTGCATTGAGAATCAGTTATCGCTGGTCATCATCATCACCATCATCCAGTTTCTCGCCGACCAGGGAACGGTCGTTCTCACTGAAATTGACGCCGATGTTTTCTCCAACAAAATTCACTTCCACTTCTTGCCTCAGTCATCTCTCTGGCATACGGTACAGATCATTCTCTTCGTCACCAATCTTTTCATCCTTTATCAGGAAAAAAACAGATAATATCAACATCCGAAATGTCACCATCACTCCATACACCTGAGCAAGGAAACTTTGAAAATAATAGGTATGTACTCGTATGAGGAATTATTCACATACAGTCCTATTCAAGGCATTCGCTACATAGGTGAGGTTACTGTTTGATACAACACGAAGGTACGTTGGAAGATAGGTGCACCATTGAATACAGTAGTACTGTACCTGTGGAATGCGACTTCAATACCCAAAAGATCCTCCACGCTATAGATAACACTGACATAAAGCACACACAAGACATACCGGTCAGGTATAATATGTAGCATCGATGTTTACTGCATTCTGTGCTGGCGGCATGAACAAGGAAAACTCTATCAAAAATGCATAAATAACAACGTTTGGATGATGAAACGCTGGGGCATAGATTCACGTAGTTGCTGTGGTGGCCAATGTCCCCTACAAGGGCTCTACATCTTCTGCGAGACACTGTGACAACGCAACACGTATTTTGACTGATATTTTAATCACAATGTTTATCACATAATCCAACAATCACATATGTTCGGCACAAGCCGAATTAGATGGATTTTTGACCACAGAATGTTTGCGCTTAATGGTATTCCCTGGCCCTACAGAAAGTCATTTTTTCCTCAAGCACCTTCATCCTCAACGCCTCTTGTTACCTATAGAAAGTCCACTTCCTCAGTTATTTCCTCTGTCCTGGACTTTCCCACCTTTCTTTTCCCGCCCCTCAATTTTAGATTCCTCTCCACAACAGACAGCTCCCCCCAAACTCATTCACCTACGAATTCTCGCAGAAGTCGGTCGTCTTCCGTTCTTCCAACACCCAGTCATCCAACAGGTCTCGTGATACTGTCGTCTCCCGATTCTCCGAACAGACACTTTTTTCACCTCTCATCGACATCTAATTCGGATTTCTTCTTCCTCCTTCGTTCAACCCGCTCAGAGGCCCCTTTGTTCGCGCTTATATACGCGAATCATATCCTGTTCTAGTCACCTCATCTTTGTACATGTAAGTATTCAAATCTTGTGATATCCCAACTCTTCAAATTACAAGTTCGTGCTCCGAGATTCATTCAAGTCTACCCTGGTCAAAACAGCATAATACAAAAACAGTTAATACGTAGCGTTTTTATTAGCAAGATGGGCAAAGCAAACACAGCAAATCACAACCAGCTAAAAACTTGTGTGTAAACCAACTTTGGAAGGCTATAGATTTATTTACAGATTATGAAACCAACCTCTCCTTCGATTTCTCAATTCTTCAACTCTTGAAGAAGCTCAAGATCGACTGAAACATTTCCAAATTGTTTGACAGAATGATTTATGAGCAAGGAATATGCAGCACCTACGGGGGAAAAGTGCGTTGGTGGATTGAACAATCCTTCACTTCCCAAAATCCACCAATCGCAGACAAAGACGCGGAGCTAAAGAAACAGAACCATCTCCTACGAACTTCAAACATACATCGCCCAACCAAGTCTATCACCAAATATTTGTCAACGTTTTCACATTGTGTACAGTAAATTACCAAGTGATCAGAGTATTCGAATAGTCATGGAGAACGAAACATACGAGCAGCCCTCAAATTACTCTTTGTGGATAGAAACAATTTTATGCAGCGCATAGATCCCGTGTTTTTACCAACATGTATTATGTTGACCAAACTGCAATGTCACAGAAAGATGAATGTGGAAGCTGAAGGTCCAGCGGTACAACCTACAGACAGCAGCGAACTATATTAGACGATAAGTTATTATTTCGAACCGTTTAGTACCGACGGAGGGCTGTGAACCTAGGAAAGTGGCAAAACTATTGAGACGCAGCCCAATGGAAGGTGAAGGTGAGGTGGATTTCTTCCTTACTCAGTTCCTCGAGGAACATGAAGCATTTAACTGCACCGAATTGGTATGACTGCAGGTCCAAACTGCCTGCACTGTAGGGGTTTAATGGTTGATACCTGCCATGCCATTTTCTCGCGTCAAAGGTCGAGAGCCTGACGTCGCACAGTGGAGGACATAGTCGGCAAGCTCACACCAGAAGCATTCATCTGCACCATCAAACAGGGAATTCCAGAGGAAGCTGGATAAGTATCGTGCAACATTTCCTGGTAGTGCAGCCAGAAGAGAATTGGCCTTGCTGACCCAGGGCCAGTATATCGCAGGGATGAGGAATGTAGACATGGAGGAATGTCCACTCTTTAACTTTCCAAACTATTTGGCTGCATGGGAAGGGCGGTGTGTTGCAATATTGGGTGAAGAGGGCAAGAAAGAAAAACTGCCATCGCAGGGAGGCGTGGGGGGTCAACCTGATGCAGCGTGCCTAACGCTTCGAAGTTCTTCCTTCTTTTGGAAAAAAAAAAATCGCTCTGGTCAAATTGCATAAAAATGTTCACAGACAAGAGAAAAACATCTCAGTGTGTAGGCCCCAGGAAAACATTGAGACTAACGGTTACAATCTTAGTGATTGTATTGTGCTTAGTTATGTGGAGGGAGAGAGGAACAAAAGAGAGTAGGGGAGAGTTAATGTTTTACATCACCAACAGTGAGGATTAGAGCCATAGAGCCCTCTCTTCCATTCTCCTGGCCAACCAGGTAGTGGAAAGTTTCGAATGCAACTCAACACAGCAGTCTAAAATCTCTAATCAACTTCTGAGCTTCTTTAGAGTGGTTTTCAACCTAACTTGGTTTCCGGTGGGGATATGTTTTTAAAACTATCCTCAAATACTTCACGTCTCATGTCTAGTTGTAAAACTAATAACATTTCTTTCACACTCTCCAAACTGAACAAACTCTATGAGTGGTTGAGAATAACTTTCAGAACATATTTATGCAGAACGATAAGTAAAAGAGACCAGACGCCAAAGGCAAACAGGTGACCTCTTAAAGTTACTTTGTTCAGGTCATTGAAATAAATTAGGAAGATCAAAGGCTTCTAAAAGATTGCGTCTTCTTGGCGATCGCCTTGTTGAACTCGTCCAATGCTAGTGCCACTCTTCTCACTTGCCATTCCACTTTGGTTCTGTTATCCATGCCTCAAGTCCTCTTTAAATTCTGAATCCACTCCTCGTCTTCCCCTTTTTCAGTCGACCGAGTAATTGGTCAATCAAAAAGATCTTTTACCTTCTCACGATATTCTTTTAACTTCCACCAGTTTTTGACAACATTCGCGTCGTGCCCTGCAACAAATCTTACAATAATGCAAAATGGGATGATTCGCGGACAACCCTGGAACTCGAGGGGACCAAACCTATTTAGTAACTTCCACTGCAATAGCTCCAGGAGAGAATCGCGTATTTCGAGATTATCCTGCGGATTGACGATAGTGCACTGGTCACTGTATTTTGAAGTATCAGTTTCGTTCACCGCAACTACCAAAATAACCGAACAAGGCTAGTTTTATATCTGTTCGGTTATTTCAAGCTTCCATTCTAAAAACCTATCAAATTATTAGGCAGGAACAGGGAAATGAGAAGAAGATCGCCGAACACTCGTGAACTAAACTGACATTAAACATAAAATAGTTGTATGTTAGAATCAGGCGCTTCCTGAAAGATGAGCCCACGTAGATAGAGTTTATTCGCCCAAAAACCCACGATGTTATGATTACCAACTATTCACGTTCAGAGTAGATTGAAATAAGGTAAGAGGGTTTGTTAAGGATTAAATATACGAGTGCCGATCACAAGAAGCCAAAAGCGCGGTTTTGGTTTATTATTCATTCTGAATAATAACCCTATGTTTTCGGTCACGAAAAATTTTTTACAACCCCCCCTCAAAACTTGATACTTTACGTTTCAAGACTTGGAGATTCCAAATTTGCAATGTCCATCCGCCATCCCCTGTCTGCCGTGCGCCGTTTTGTGCCTTTAACCTGGTCAAAAAAATTCGTTCTTTCGCACAAAAATCCGATTTGGTATCTAGTTGTGCCCGCCATCTCGGCAATCCGATCGAACGAAGCCCATGGTTGTAATGGGCAAAAAATGGTTAAAAAAATTAACGAAATGCAGTACAACGTGGGAACTACTGCAGAAGTCAACGTTTCGTCGTTTGAAGTCCCTCCCTCCCTCCCTCCCGTTTCAATAAAAAACGTCCTCGCCTCACAACCCCACCCGCCCGCTCAACTGCTCAACTCCCCTTTCGCCTCGCAACGGGTTCGCTCGAAGCGCCCCCGTTCCAATTTTCCCGACCCGACGGGGCAAAATCTTCAGACGTTTTGTTTCCGTAGTTCTATTGTAGTCAGGACATGTTTCCTATGATTTACTAGTATTCGATGCTGAATCAAATGGGATGGGGGAGCACTAATACTAGGCCAAGCTGTTCATGAGAATAATAAACCATTGTGTAATAATTTGCAGGGTTTTATTAAAGAAAGGGGAGTTGGAAATGTAGTGCTTAGGATTCTGGAATTTATTGTGCTGCTCCTACTTCTATCGTGACCATCGTTGAGAAATCAGTGTGGTACAGGTTTATGAGACTGTCCACATGATGTTTTCGTAAGGATCGTATTCACCGTTTTTTGATAATTGGGTTCAGTCAGAAATGATTGTAAGTGAAACGGCGATGGTTGAAATTCCGGAAATCTCGGGGTGGATTCTACATTCCTTATGAGCGTTCTCAAAGACTCACTGTGCAGGTAGTTTATTGTACTAATACTTCAACTTTTCTAGAGTTTTTATTAAGATTTGAACGTTAGAGCCATTTTCGGGGAATATGCGAGGTACTGGTACCCTATTTTTGGTACAGTTTGGTCCCCCGGCTCCATTTCAATCCACTTCCGCGCTATTCACCCGTTCTCCCGAAAATAGAACTACAGCCACACACGTATACGGAACACGAGCCGAAATGGGGTTTTTATGATTTAGTATGCCTAGAAACGTAAATATTTGAAGAACACCTAACTTTTTACTTTCCTGGGCTCTACGAAGTAGAAAGGAAAGTTATTTAATCGGCTGAAAAAAAAAATTTCACTTCTCTTCAGATCTTTACGTTTCAGACCTCCCTGAGTCCAAAAAACACCATTTGAGAAAATGGTCTGTGTGTATGTGTGTCTGTGAACGATTTTTAGAGAGAACCATCGTACCAAATCCACTCAAACTTGATATCTCGCCCGCATGTTGCCATGGGACGCCAAAATAAGGGTATGAACAAAATTCACTGAAATTTAACTATAGTTATCGTAGTGATCAAAACACCAAATATTTTTTTTCTCAAAAATGGCTCTAACGATTTTGATTACATTTTTTATATTGGTAGCTCCCAATAAGGCAACTATACCATGAAATTCTCATTTGTAGAAAAATGACGAGAGCAGCACACTAAATTACCAAAACTTTCGACGAAATCCATTTTAACGCGGTTTTTAGAGGAAAACCCCGCACCAAATCAGCTGAAACTTGATGTCTAGCCCGCAGGTTACCATGGGACGCAAAAATAAGAGTATGAGCAAAATCCACCGAAAGTTAACCATAGTTATCATTGTGATCAAAACACCAAATATTTTTTTTCTCAAAAACGGCTCTAACGATTTTGATTACATTTTTTATGTTGATAGCTCTCAATATGGCAACTATACCATGAAATTCCCATTTGGGGGAAAATGACGAGGGCAGCACAATAAATTATCAAAATTTTCGACGAAAAGCGTTTTTAGCGCAGTTTTTTCCTTATAAACTCCGCTGGAATTTTTGTAGAATGTTAAAAAAATTGATATTGTAGTCCAATCCAATACCTAGAAGGTGAGTGTTTAAAAACGCTCATGAGATACATGGGGCTCACTCCAGACATTCCTGAATGTCAACTACTGCCGTTTCGCTTACAACTAGTTCTAACAGTTATTACCCATTAACTCTGCAAAAGTGATTATTATCCTTCTTCAAAAAATTCGTGTACAGCCTCATTAATTTTCTGTGTACCAATTGTTCAATAATGGTCCTATAATGAGTATGATCAGCACAATAAATTCCGGAACTGTAGGCGCTACCGCTTCCTGCTGCTGTGGCGTGTTGTTTGACCAAGTTCAAATTAACTGAGTGATAAATGAATTGGGTAAGTAGACAAAGCCATATAGAATGTGAATTGACGTAGAGCTAAGGAAAGTTGTGAGTTACCAGATATTTTTTAACGATCTCGATACGTTTCTTACTCTTGAAAACCACTTTTTTCGGAAGTTGGTACATCGGTTTTGATAAATCACGTTTCACAACACGCGTATTGATATCTCAATAAAACGCTATAAAACCTAGTATATACGAGCCCGAAGTCGAAAAAACGAGTTTTAATGGTCCAAAAACTGCTTTGACGAGACGCATCATGCAATGTGAAATTAATCAAAAACAAACGTACCAAAAGATGTAATGTCCCAAATGTCTTTTGATTTTCCACTGCATCTAACTGACTGAGGTCAATTTATTATTCTATTTTTTCCTCGATAGTCTTGCTCGACAATGAATCAGAAAATCGCGTATAAAGCGAGATTCAATTAGCGCATTCAGTTCAGGCTTCTGCAGTTTTCGGGTCGATCCTGTCCGTCGATTGATGTTTCCAGGGAGAGTGGTTACTGCGGCGAACATAATCCCATAAGAGATTATTGAGTTATTAATTATTAGGAGCTCTTGACAAGTGCCACTAATCACCGAATAGAAGTCCTACCTACGGGTTTCGCTTACACTACTCAGATGACTGAGTTATAAAGATATTCAGCCTTCATTATCTTCAGGGGCACACAATAAGCAAAATCGGTGGAATATAATAGGAACGTTTGATCCTGGTACAGAGTACATTACAGAAAAGTCATTACTAGTATCCGTTCCCATACAAAGTAGTTACATACAGTATTTTGTAAATACACTGAACAGGTATACAGGTCAAACAACTATACGTAGCGAGGAAGGCAACAAGCACAGTTCTATCCGGAATACAGCGTGAAATGTGGAATCTTCATCGAATAGATTGGCGACTCATCAAGACTTAGTTTGGAAACATGTACGACCAGGCGTTAGACTTCAAGACTCCCATCTGCTACACACCTAAAGTTCATGTGTATCGTTTCTCTGTATATATTTCACGCGGCGCTCCTACCTCCTCAAACATGGGTTACATACAAGAGATGGATTTTCAAATATTGCGTTCATTACATCATACTATACGACGGCGGAATAAAAACATTCTTACCAGTCTTGATTTAAAGGATAAAGCGAATTTCACAATTATGGGTCATCAGCGCACAACTATTTGAGAACCCTTTCAAAGGCAACCCAACCCAATCAACCTACTTTTTCCAACTCACAGCTGCTCTCGCTCAAGTTCCAACTTCCCTCCCCTATCCTGGGTTTCCCAGCTTAACGGACTTCTCCAATTCCTCCAGTTGACCGAGCTTCACGAAAACCCTCCAAGTCTCTTCTCATTTCCGTTTCAAAAGTTCACGATTACGTCGATAAGGGTAACACCTCTCGTACCAATTTCCTGCACCAACCCCGCCTCGACTAGGAGCCTTTACCCTTCTTTACATCAATCATTTAGATCGAGTGCCGACCATTTCAATTCGTTCTGTTAATATTGGGCTCGGCACAATGTTATCTGTGAACTTAGTTTTCGTTCTTCTTTCGAAATTTCCGTGTGACCGTTTTGCAGCGGTATTCAGAAACTGCTCAACTGCGAAGTTCAGGGAAAAGTGTGTTCAACGCAATTCAATAATTGATTGAAAGTGGCAATACACAGTGTTGATGCCTTGAAGTAAATCATTTAATGAGGTTTTCGTTGGAAACTAAGCACCTTGAAAATAAGAACGACGCTGGGAAGTGGTCGACATTAAGAACTCAGAACTTAGACTAGGCAAATAAAGTAAACTAACGCAAGTGAGATACAATTAAACCCTGCTATAGTGCCTTAGTTTATGATCGTGAAACTACGAGTTTAATCGTTTTCTATGTATTTCCCAACTGGGGTTTATTTCGCTTCAAACCTAACCCGAACGAAGTTTGTAAATTGCGAGAGAAACTCAGTCGATCGACTTCAGCTTTCGTCGTACCTTAATTTGATTGTTCATTTCACGTTTTCGGATGTCGTTTCCGGAACCTCAAAGCGAATTGGAACTCCCACCGTCCTCGCTACTGTTTGGCTGATGACATGTTATTTTCTGTCCGTATTCAACAGTACACGCTGTTCCGAAAATTCATCTTGTGAACCGAATTCAATGAAGCGCCTTTTATTTAGTTTGTCGTGATTAAGCGCAGACAATTTCGTACACGTTTTACGTTTCAGATCACGCTTTGTAGGCTAAATTATACGAGGGAAACAATGTTGTCCATTTAAATACCGGTGTTGTCAATAACAAACCGAGAACCGTTGAGTATGGCGGGGCTCTATACAATAATTGAGAACAGTTCATGCAGTATGCAGTCAACTTTAAAAATAATCAAACTTGCACCACCCAGTCGTCGAGTAACGTTTGAAACAGTGAATAGGGTCCTTTGAAGTTTGTAACAAACACGAAGTTTAATATTACAGCCCATTTTATTCGTTGTCGGTCGCAATATGAAAAGTAAATTAATGAAACATGTATCTGCATTTTTAACCGTGTATTCAAAATACTGTTATCTTTATCTGAAAAGCGGTAGTCAGATTTATTCTCTTTCCTCGACGTCGAGTGCCCTTTTCATTTAACTAACAGTAGGTCATGCCTGAAAAATGTATGTATTACATCGGACAGCCAAGCTGAGTTCCTGGTTCTTACGCTATTTCATCAAAGCGGGTTTGGGAATACCTGACTGATCTGAAGACCTTGGCAAAGGAGAACACTTTAAAATTGTGTTGGGTGCCAGGTGATAGAGGAGTAGACTGGATTGATGGGGCCGACAAACTCGTGAGAGCACTCCAGTAGAATCTGAGCTCGTTGTAGACACCACCAAAGTCGAATTGAACTTGACGCGTGAGAGGAAAAGTGCAGGGCTGCCCATTGGCGGGGTGTGGCCCAAGGTAGTCAAGGTTATTTATTGGACTCCCAAGGGAGTGATCAAGCTTCATTCTGAAAAGAATGAGAATGGCCAGTGGCATGTTCACTGGACACTCCTCACTGAGCTGGCCGAAATTGGTCCGAGGTACAGAGTTGCAGGTTTTTCGAGGCAGGGTTGGAGCCAGCGGAGCATGTACTGTGTACTTGTGAGGGGCTGGCAACGATGCGCCTCAGAGTGGTTGGGGCCATTCACCTACCGCCAGTTGAGGATGTGGGGATGGACCTCAACAAAGTCTTGCGTTTTGTGCGAGAATGGAGGGAACATCGCATCAAGGAACACAGGCAACATGGTAACTGGGGGTAGAACTGAGAGGACATTCCATTTCCTAGATCAACTGGATACAATATCGCAACCAATCCCATCTCAAGTGTAGATCACAACGCATCGTTCATGACCAGTAACGATCATTTCGCAACGTGATAATGTAACGTTTTCTTGGTAGCGTTTACTTTCCGGACGTGAACGTACCTTCTCAGAACCTGGACGTTGGATTTCCAGAAAGAAAACGAAGCACACGCCTAATATTAGGTAGGTAAATATGGGAAATAAGATGTTTAAAGGTAGGGAGTTCAGAGTAGAATCACGATTCAGTCCACTCAACTCCTTCCTGTGTCAATCGACATCCGACCAGAAAGCTCCCACTGCAGGACGACTCACCCAACATCACTGGTTCACCATTTCTCCGGGACCTCCGGAAACAGGGCGGATTTTGGAGAATGACCTTTAACACCTACTTCGTAAGTACTTCGGGTACTTCGTCATTCGTGACAAAGGCATTTCGCGATTAGATACATTTTCGGGTTTCCACAAGATCGTAGGTGGGAGTTACGATGAAATTTTGTTATTTTAAGCTCATACATCATACAGGCAGGTTGGTTCCACTCAAATTAAGCGATATGAAGCCAGGTTTGCTTCCACATCACAATTACTATTCCTTAAAACTCATGAGAATAATAATCGAGATCCATGGAGGTTGCGGTTTCCTCTAGAGTTACCGAAGGTGGGATTTAGCCAGTCTCCCGGTAAAGAGCTGTTGCCACGTTCTTGTATGACCTTGGGGAATCCCGTACAACTGGTTTCATATCTTATATAACTTTGGTTCTACAATGGCCTAAGGGAACTTGATTCAACAATGGCAAAGTTTTTTTGACACAGTCTTCTTCGCAAACTGGGTGAAACGGTGATAAGCTGGAGTGTTTGGTCACTCATCCAACAACTCTTGCTCGTAGTTGTTGGATCTAACACGTGGTTTCTCGTTTCTCGACTAGCGGTCTGGCTTACGACGACGGAGAAAAAGGGGGCACGTCCCTTTGACAATGATTCCCATCGTCCTAGCTATTTATCCAATGCTTTATCTGATCGAGGTCAGTCCAGAGCGGGGGAAAGCTCTCTTTTCTCGTTCACCATGCACTCAATGGTAGTCAACGGGCAACTGGCTAGTGATCAGACGGAGTGCTTTAATGGGTGCTGATCTACAGGAGCGCAGCTGTCTGGGGTTGTCTCAGTATTTGCTTTTGATTGGCTGTGAATTCGCTATCCCAGACAATGGGGCAGTAGCCAATAACGCCTAAGTAAACGGCCTCGAACATGAGGATTGCGTCTTGGTAACACACATCCCAAGTAGCCTTGCTAATTGCTCGTATTCAGGCAAACCTTGCGAGATTGAAGCATTTTAGGGACTGGAGGGCTTGGCTTCTCGCTTATACTGACTCCCAAGTAGTTAACTTGTTTCTCAAGAGAAAGCATGTGACCGCCAAAACGTGATGCTAGTTGGCTATTTAATTTTCCTCTTAGGAGGATGATCCACGTTTTTCCTCAGCCACCTGCGGCTCGACGTACTTACACCATTGAGCACTTGATTGGAGGTTTTCACCTCGATTTGGTGGGCTGTCTACGGACGTATGGCTCGCAGTCAGTCTCCATGAGGCTCCTGAAAAGACCTTGGAAGCCCCTTTTCTATTGTCCTCCAGATTGGGACATGTCTGCATTCCATCGTTGCGGTCAGTTCACTTCTGACGAGCAGACAACGAATTCTTACGTTACGGCCCATTGAGGAGGGCTAGACACCGTAGGTTGCCAGCGCTTCTCTGATATCAATGAAAACTGCTACGACGTACTTTGCCTGTGCCTCCAAGGAAACATTGCGGATTTCAGCCATGACGTCCAGAGTGGTTTTCAAATTAGCACACTCACTTTGTCTGCCTGGGAGATTGCTAGACGCCAAAAACTCCTTCAACGGACTACAACGTCAAGATGTCCAACGTTTCGCCTAACACGGAAAGAAAGCTGAGTGGCCTCTACGAGCGCGGGTCTGAGTGTATGCGGTCGCCCCAATTTTGAAGACGACGCCTCCTGAAAATTGAATACTCAAACTTTCCGTAATAAACCGTTCCACTATGTAAATATTAGTGTTATAAATGCTACTCGTGATGTAACCTCAACGTTATATCCAGAAACTGGTGGCGCTTAAGGTTCTGGAATTGAATGAGTTCCTTCAAAAGCACAGACCAATATTGAGGAGATTTATGATACTATCAATACGGTTTTTAGGGGAAAGGGTCTTCACTGTTTTGGAATAATAATAATAATAACTGTGAGGAATGGTAATTGAAGAAACGGCTGTGGTCTGAACTCTAGAATTTTCGCAGTTGCTCCTCAATGTCTCGTAAGCATTATTAAACTGTCATCGTATTGGTAGCCCATTGTAATATCCACTTTTTGAGATCGATACCATAACTGTCACGGTACTATTACTCTTTCTGATTGCCCACAAAAGAAGTTAAATCAGAATCGTCGAGCTTTTGGGAAACAAATTATTTGATGTGTGATAACCATGGTTTTGGACTGATTGAGTTCATACCCTTATTCTGGAGATTTGCAGGCAAAACATGAAATTTGAGGCAAGCAGTGTTCTCCAAATCGTGTTCACCGACACACACATTTCTCCCAAACGATGTTTTTTGGCCTCAATAGCTCTGAAAGTGTATTGATTTGAAGAAAAGGGTGAAGCTTGAATGCGATAGATGATGAAACCCCAGTTTGACATAGTTAGGGAGAGAGAATTAGAAAAACGTGAGAAATAAATTGATATTCAACGGAAAAAAGTTGTGATGACAACACACACCGCCCCGTCTGAAAGCTAAAAATTCATTCTCAAATATGACTTCGTAGGAACGGTTGAAAGGAAGTAGCTAAGATGCAGTTGTGGATGATTGTAATGCAAACTTGCAGGGCCGTCAAAACTCTAAAATAGCCTCTTTCTTGCATCCGCTCCTTAAAGTTTATCGCCAGACCCCAGATGTTTTAAGGTCAAGCGAATACTTGCTCCTACCCGGAAGTTACGTGTTTAGTGGCTGCAAATAAACCAGACAACCCGAACGACCAAAAGAGGTCGCTTCCGGCTTTTAACCTTCTACACCTGCCGCGGACTGAGTTCCGCTCATCCAATGGAGGCGAAATTGACAGCCACCGTTGACCGTAAATTGAGGAGCAACACTTATTTCTTAAAACCTTTTCTCCAATTTTATCAAGACGTTTCTCGCCTTCTGCGCTCGAGTGTTCGCTTACCTTCGTGTACAAAAATAACGATTCAAGTTACGGTGTTAATTAAACGTCAAGAACAATCGGGGGCGACGACGCAAGGAAAATTGTTGGGATGTGTATCAAATCGAGTGAGATCCGAGCCAGGGAACATTACAGCCTTCTGAAAAATTGGAAGCGTAAAATGTCACCTTTTTCGGAGGATACTTCAAAAGAAAGTTCCGTCATCACTTGTCAGTGTGACGGTTCACGAGAGGGAACTGTATCGGATTCGCAAGAAAATTATATTAGCCCCAGTGCTTCCTGTAATTTTATTTCAGCACATTACAATGCCACGGGAACGGTTTTGAACGGAACTCGGAAGAGAAAGTTTCTGAATTGAAACGCACTCCATCAATTTTCAACAAAACAGCAACGAATGATGGAACATATTAATTCTGAAGTCCCCACTGTCCAGTATCCCGTTAAATGAGCTCTTAGGATATTTTTTAATGGGAGCGTTGATTCAATTTTCATAATTTTCCAGCGTTCCAATATACATGAAGGTTTTTCATTTTCGTTGGGACAGCGTGGAACGAAGGAAAGTCATGCAAGCACAAGTATGTGTGTGCTTTTTAGGGTCATTGATTACAGGTTGTGAGTCAAATCACCGAAACAAACCACGGAGCCTTCATGTTTCACCCTTCTGAATATCAGCGTTCTATTCCTAAAGCTTGTTGCAGATTGGCCCGTGAACACTCCACATTTTCGTATCCTGAGCACGATAGAAATCCCCACCGCCACCACCTGAGGTTGTGTGATCTGCCTCAAAGTTCGGCATTGTTGGGTCTGAGGAAACCAGTTTGAGTGTCTAGACCATGTGGAGTAAGTGCGCCGTCGCAAACATTGGAACCACGTCACAACGTTTTCACTTGTGCCAACCAGTCTACAGTGATCCTGAATATCTAGCAGGCGTTCTTCGCTGTGTTACCATCAGCGTGTTCCTCGGTTCGTATCGATTTTTGAATAGAACGCATACTCGTTATTCCTAACCCCTTCAATTCTTATCTTTCTGTGAATGTGGTTGAAAGAAATCGATTGACATTAATTATCTAACACTTTATGTTTTACCACACACCACATGTAACGAGAGACGATGCAATGTGGTTTGTAACAGAAATTTATCGAAACAACATCTTTAACGTTCCTCAAAATCGTAGGGCGCTGTAAAATACCAATCCAGAGCAAATCATTACTGAAACGTTTGGGGAAATCTTTTAAGGAGTCAACCTTTCATTTTCCGTCTATTAACGTAGCCCAGCACCCTTAGAAATTAGAGAAAATGAATAATAAAGATATGCATCAGATATATGCATTAAGATTGCTCCGATATTGAGGATGATTGCATCAACTAATTTGCTGAATGCATAGAGTAAGTGCGAGTTGTGCGGACTATACAAGTCGAGGAAAGCCACTGTTTTTCAGTCCAGTTTTCTAGTCGTCAAGAAAGAAATTAGTGCCGATAAGGGTCCGTGATTCTTATTGAACGTTGTATTTGACTATTTAAATGGCGCTGCAAAGGCGAGTCAGTTTGGGGAGCAAATTAACAGAAACTGTATGTGGAGAAGCGATTGTTGTTGGATGACCAGCATTCTGTTCTAACATATTTTCCTGTGAAATCCCGAGAACTTCATCTAAACTCTTGTAGGTCACAATTGAATGTTAAGATCATAACAACAAAAGAAAAAAACAAGTAATTAATTCGCAATAAAGAATTGGACACTATCACGCCTAACCATCTGCCTCTATTATCTCGCCTTGTTGTCCTGTCAGTCAACACCAGAGATCGCACCGGTTGGTCAAGAACTGGGGGAAGAATGATAAAATCTGTCATTGCCTTCCACGGCCAACGGAACCCGATGGGAGATCCCATTCAATTTCATTTTATTGGCATCGCCCAACAAGAGCAGTATCTCGTCCCTTGTTCATTGCTTCACTTTAGGGGGTGATTCGGTGCGGGGTTTTCATCAAATGAAGACTACAACAAAAGGGGTGAAATGCCTTGTCCCGGACCACTTATTTAGAGTGGAGCGTTGTCCGCTTCGAGAAAGTGGATGAAAGAGCAGTTTTACTTTTTGGTTGTGCAGCGAATCCTCGCGGGTGAACACTATTTTTCCGAGTCAAGAAGTTTCTCTTGTCTTCACATAAAGAAATCTATAAGTGAATTCTTGAAGGAGATTCACCTTCACATTGTCTCTTCTTACTTCTATCCGCGATTTCAGCAGGTTCGTGATGATTCAGGTGATTCTTCAACGATGTTTGTCGAAAATAGCGCGTAATCAGCGTTCCACTACATCCCCGGAACCGCATTAGTGCAGATCATTGAGACAGTGTACTCCTTGCGATTGGAACAACATTTACATCCACGTAACATGGTTATGATGCGTTATGATTATGAACTCCTACACAGTGGTGCTACCTTCAACTAGAGAAAATATGTTAGACAGCGCACTCCACTTTGCAACTAAGGTACGAGTTCTACTGAAAACCACAATCTACACCATTGCTTTGGTCTGACTTCACCGCGATTCATTGGTTGTTGCGGAGTTCACGAATAAAAACAAACACAGTGAGATGATCGATGCTAATCATGATGCTGAGTGCGATGCGTTGGAGGAGATGTAGGCACACAAACTATAACTCGGTAAAATAAGAGAAACCTCGCAGCTCATTGAAAGCCCAATTCAAATAATAATATAAACAAACAAATCAATTAATGCATGTTTACTGATATTATTATATAAATGATAAGCACTTTATAAATAATGTTAATGACATCACTGAATATTAACGTTATTATGGTGAGCATCTGAAAAAAAGGTAGAATATGATGAAACAACAAAAAGCTTTTGTTGCTAATACCAAGTTGCAAAATTGTCTACGAAAATTGAGCCAATAACTCAAAAAACTGCCCATATGATTTTTTGAGTCTTTTCGCGTATGTACTTCTGGGGTGAGAGGAAAAAATCCGTAGAAAATAGTTGGTGCGACGCATCGCGCTCAGCGATAAAAAAAAAGTTATGAATCGGCTGAAAAAAAAATTCTTCAGATCTGTACGTTTCAGACCCTGCTGAGACCGAAAAACACTATTTGTAAAAATGGTCTGTGTCTGTGTGTGTGTGTGTACGTGTGCCTGTGAACAATTTTTAGAGAAAACGATCGTCACCAGATCAGGTCGAACTTGATATCTAGCCTGCAGGTTACTACGAGACGCCAAAATAAGGGTTTGAGCAACATCCCCTGAAAGTTAACTATAGTTATCATGGTGAACAAAACACCAAACTTTTTTACTTTCCTTGGTTCTACGAAGTAGAAAGGAAAGTTATGTAATCGGCTGAAAAAAAAATTTTGAGTTCTCTTCAGATCTTTACGTTTCAGACCCCCCTGAGTCCGAAAAACACTATTTGGGAAAATGGTCTGTGTGTCTGTGAACGATTTTTAGAGAAAACCACCGTATCAAATCAGCTCAAACGTCATATCTCGCCCACTGGTCACAATGGAACGCCAAAATAATGGTATGAGCAAAATCCACCGAAAGTTTACTATAGTGATCATAGTGATCAAAACAACAAATTTTTTTCACAAAAACGGCTCCAACGATTTTGATTAAATTTTTTATACTGATAGCTTCCAATAAGGTGACTATACCATAAAATTCCCATCTATAGGAAAATGACGAGAGCAGCACAATAAATTACCAAAACATTCGACGTAATCGATTTTAGAGTGGTTTTTAGAGAAAACGACCAAGCCAAATCACCTCAAATTTGATCTCCGACCTACAGGTTACTATGGGACGCAAAATAAGGGTATGAACGAAATTCACCGAGATTTAACTATAGTTATCATAGTGATCAAAACACGGAATTCTTTTCTCAAAAACGGCTCTAAAGATTTTAATTACATTTTTTATTATGATAGCTCTCAATGATACTATAAAATTCTCATTCGTGGGAAAATGACGAGAGCAGCACAATAAATTATCAAAATTTTCAATTATCAAAATTTAAAGCGTTTTTAGCGCAGTTTTTGCCTTATAAACTCCGCTGGAATTTTAGTAGAATGTTAAAAAACATTGGTATTGTAGTCCAATCCAATACCTAATGGGTGAGTGTTTAAAAACGCTCATGAGATACATGGGGCTCACTCCAGAAATTCATGAATTTTAACTGCCGCTGTTTCGCTTACTACCAGTTCTAACAGTTATTACCCAATAACTCTGCAAAAGTGATTACTATCCTTCTTCAAAAAATCCGTGTTTACAGGCTCATTAATTATCTGTGTACCAATTGCTCAATAATGGTCCGGGAATGAGTACGAGCAGCAGAATTAATTCCAGAACATTAGGCACTACCACTTCCTGCTGCTGTGAAGTGTTGTTTGATCAAGTTCAAAGGAACTGAGTGATAAATGAATCGATTAAATAGAATTAACCATTTACAAAGTGAATTGACGTAGAGCTAAGGAAAGTTGTGTGTTGCAGATATTTTTTCTCAAAAACGTCTCTAACGGGTTTGATCAAATTTTTTACATTGACAGCTCTCAATATGGCAATTATACCGTGAAATTCTCTTTCGTGGGAAAATGACGAGAGCAGCATAAAAGTTACCAAAAGTTTCGACGGAAACCGATCCTTTTCTCGTAAACTCCGCTGAAATGTCACTAGAATGTTTTTAAAAAATTGGTGTAGTAGTACCTACCTGCAAAAGTGTCTACTATCCTCTTCAAAAAAATCTTGATTACTGCCTCATTAATTCTCTTTGTACCGATTGTTCAATAATGGTCCGGGCATGAGTACGAGAAGCAAAATAAAATCCGAAACTGTAAGCGCTTCCTGCTGCCGTGAAGGGTTGTTTGACCAAGTTCAAATGGACTGAGTGATAAATGAATTGAATGAGTAGGAAACGCCATGTATACAAGTGAATTGACGTAGAGCCAAGGAAAGTTAAATGTTGCAATACACCAGATATTTATCACTCAAGCATTTCAAGAATTTATTGTACTTCTCCTACTCATTCCACGACTGTTATTGAGTAATCATTCCATGGGAAATTTACAAAACTGTCGACCGGATTTTTCTGGAAAAGCTCTGTTCGCCGTTTCTCGAGTACAAGTAAAAACTGTGGAGAAGTGGTAGTAAGTGAAACGTCGGTGGTGCGCATTCCCGAATTCCTGTCCTTGGTTACGTCATGAGAGTTGTCAAACCCTCCCCATATAAGTATCCCGGTGAACTACCAACTTATCTTTCTTGAGAGCGGTAGTGTTGTATGGGTAGGATTTATATGGCCAAAACTGCGCCAAAATCGATTTTATTCGAGATTGCCGTTAATGTTTTATGCTGCTCTCATCATTTTCCCGCGGATTAAAATTATATAGTACCGTCACGTTACTTGAAACTGTTGGTACTACAACTTTGACAATTGAAGGCAACAAAACAGCTGTTACTAGTTGTAAAAAGTCAGCCTTCAGCTCAGCTAACAGAACAATCAGAACTTTGCAGACTAACTGTGTGCTTACGGGTAAATAGTTCGGGTGTTGCTGCAAGGCTGTTGCATGTTGTATGCCATTGAATGAGGTTCTTCAAGTCGGGAGGAAATTTAAAGCACGTACTTGAAATCCCCAAGAGAAAATCGGCGTGATGAATCATTACTGGAAATATCAAAATTGGTGCTGTAGTTCGGGGAATGATAATTCAATTATCCGAAACAACACGCATTTCTGTGAATCGATTTTAAAAATTATACGTACTCCTACACTCCAAGTATAAACCTGCGCCTAGATACATATATTTACGTGTTTCAATATTTCATAGATCCGTTCAAATATTCGACGTGAAGAGTTTAGAGTTGTGAGAGTTGTAACAAAATGGTACGACGGAACGAAATATGATTCAAGACGAAGTATCACACTCATCTGAAATGTTAGACCAATGCGGTTATCGCGTTCTGAAGAACGGAGTGCTGCTACTCAAACAGAGAAAAGATGGAAAGAGGCCTGGCGTCAATAGTGCTATATAAGCTCTAAGTGGGATCCGAAGGGCTCGGAATGCTTTCAAATGGCAGTAAAAAGGCGCGAAGATGTGAATTACTCCTGCTCGCCCCGATATTACCTAGCTTCGGCTAGGGGTGCGAGAGTTAGTGGAGGAACGTGGCTCCCCGTTGACTTAATGACTACCGCACGCCCAATCATTCTCGCGGCGGAAAATTATCCCTTCTTCAATGCTATCCCCAGTCCATTTTTATGGAAAATTGACACTTGATGTTCCAGCTCTCGCGTTTATTAGTGCGGATGTTCCGAGCTTTGCCACGCATTTTAGTTTCCATTCAAACTGGAAATAACGTAGTCAGTTTATTTTGAACCAAGAACATGGAATAATCAGACCTCGACATGTTTCTCGTTGCCGATACAAAACATAATTGTATCCGTGAGTATGAGCTGGATTCTTTGCGAGGCTCATGACGTAACTTCAAGCGCACTGGCCTTGGGAACCGTTTCCCGAGGCAATGAAACAAATTTTAGTCCGAACCACTATCACTCTTGAACTCCAACCATTGAAGTGCTCACAATAACTTGAAGTTTCTTCAAGAGGATACTGTTGAAATTGGGAACCCCGATGTAGACACATCTTATATATCTTTCCCCACATGGACATTTCGATAGTGTCCTAAAGTTCCTGAATGTTCGAAAAACGATAAACGCGTATAGTAATGTGAGCAAGTTCTGCCAGCTGGAGAAAAGCAAGATTTTTTGCAAACCATTTGGTGGCTCAGGCCTTTGACAAGGTTTGGCATGAGGGACTGGAGTACAAACTGCACCGAGATCTCCCAAAACAGTACTACTTACTGCTAAAATCTTACCTTGAAAATAGACATTTCAGGGTGAAGCAAGATGACCAATACTCTGGCTTGAAGCCAATTAAAGCAGGGGTCCCGCAAGGGAGTGTCCTAGGGCCAGTCCTTTATCTTCTGTATACCAGGGACTTACCTCAACAAGAAGGTACAACTGTTGCCACTTTTGCTGATGATACGGCTATCCTCTCAGTAGATGATGAAGCCGAAGCCGCAACTAGTAATCTACAGACGTCAATTACTGAGATTTCTAAGTGGACAAAGATGTGGAGAATAAAGTTAAATGAATCAAAATCAGTTCACATCAACTTTACTAACCGAAAAATTCCTGTCATGGATGTTGAGATCAATTCAAATAAAATACCCCATACCGATGCAGTCAAATACTTAGGTATGACCCTCGACTCCAAATTAAAATGGAAAACACACATAGAAAAGAAAAAAGAGGAAATTAGAATTAAATTCAGAAAGATGTATTGGTTGATGGGAAGGAATTCTCGTCTCTCTCTCCACAATAAACTGCTTATTTATAAGCAGATCCTCCGCCCTATATGGACCTATGGAATTCAGTTATGGGGCTGTGCCAAAAAAACAAATATTAACAAAATCCAAACCTCCCAAAATAAAATACTGAGAAGCATAGTGCATGCGCCCTGGTACATGAGAAACGATGATATTCATCGAGATTTGGGGATGGAAACAGTCCACGAAATTATCGCAAGGTACTCAAGGAGGCATGAACAACGTCTCCACAACCATGAAAACCCGGAAATGCTCTACGTTTTGGACAACGAGGATGAACTCCGACGACTCAAGCGGAAAAAACCTCTGGACTTAGTTAGTGCTGTTGAAGTACAAGTATAGCTCAGTGTTGTCGATAAACTGTTATGCGAAGGGGCTTGGTTTTACTGTAAACGGGTCCTCAAGGAGTGTTTGAAAAGATATGTAATATTGCTAGATGGATTGTATTTTAATATTCAGTTGCAATAATAAATCACGAAAAAAAAAAAATTTGCAACTATTCAGACCTTGAAACATAATAATAACCTTGTTGCATAGAGTTGAAAAATACCAGACGATTGCGATTGGAAAATAAAATGTGAAACCCCTGCTTTCGCTATATCGCCTTCCACCAAGTGTTCGGAGCGCTACATGTACCTGAAAAGTTAGGTTTTCATTAGTACTTGCCTAACTTGATAAATCACGACTGGACACCCTATTTTTACTATGTTTCTGCAGTTTTTTTCCGTTGCCACTTTTTTACCATTCGGAGTTCATTTTTTATTGTAAATGTGCACTAGGCGTATACGAAACTCGACACCAAATTCGAAAACGTAATCAAAAGTTGGGAAAAGTTTTTTTTAAGTAGAATGACGATGAGTTTTATGGCAAAAGCTGTGGTTTTCTAAAAAAAACAAAAGCTGCAAATTATTAAAAACGGTTTATTATTCTCTTGCACAGCATGATTGCTCAGCTTGACGCAACCTCACGCTTCCGAGACCCGTATTACTCGACTCAGCATCGTAGAATACGTGGAAAATGATACCAAACACAACGTGATTCCTATAAAACTGCCAACATATTGTTTTCAGCTAATTGTTCAAAATATGTTTTTCTTCGTGACCCCCATGGGTTTCGTTCGGTCGGATTTCCGTGTAGAAGGGCACAACTAGACACCAAATCGCATTTTCGTGCGAAACAACGGATTTTTTTAACCAAATATGTTGCAGATTTGTAATGCCTATGCCCTGAAGCGTGAAGGGTCAAATTTAGAGGTGAGGGGCGTTGAAAAAATTGTCCTGGCCGAAAACATAGGTGTATTATGTAATACATTATACGTAAACTTTAAAAATTCCTACCATGGCGACTGATACAGGTAGAAGGGTGCTTTTGTCAAGACTCTACTCCATTTTCTGTCCAGTTTTATCCAATGTTTGAAATACCAAGTGCAAAACACCCTGTATAGCCCGTGTTCCGGGGCAATAAATAAGCTGTGCCTTACGATTAGAGTAAGGATGTGGTGATTGCCCCGAACTGTCTCTCCTGGCCGTCCTTTGGTTTGTTTGAGCGTCTGGAATTAGCTCGGAGCTGCTCTTCCCAGCGGGGGCTCCGCGTCGTCCACAGTGTCTCAGTCCGCTCTCAACGGAAGTCGAGTCACCAGGAGGTTTTACCAAGCGCTCACATTTTCCGTTTGAAACAATCATCAATGATCACTGATCTGAGATATAGTATGCAACATAACGGGTTTCATCAACGTGGTTTACGATTAAAACGTTATAACAAACTGAGAATCCCTCTAAACGGAGTCGTTGCTGTTCCTGACCAGTGGGGAGGCGGTTGCACCCGGGCCTCTTTTGTGGCCCATAACAACCCATCAGCACCTCGGTGGCTTTACTGCATGTGTGCTCTTCCTTCCTCATCTAGCTTCGTTGCCGGTCACCCCATTTTCTCATCATCATAGGACTGAAAGGACGCTTTCGCCTTATCAGTAGCACGCCTCTCGGCGTGCCTGGGAACAGCGGGCCCCCCTGCCCTCCTGGCTTCAGTCATACCTCTAGGTATGTCCGGGCTGGACCTCGTGGCGGCGCCAGGATTTTAATGGCTGAGACGGAGTCTTCCGTATTTTCTGGAAGTCTTTTCCTTTCTTTCCGGGCAGGGGCGGAGACGTGGGCACACTCAGTCCGTCGGGCTAGGTACTCTGCCCCCTCTTCTTATAGCATGGAGTTTTCCCATCATTGCTCTGTCTTGACGAATCTTCTTGCCCAGATCTATGCTGACACTTATACACACACACACAGACATAAACACACCAGCACACATATACACTAACATTAACATTCACTCATAATAATTTACATGCACTCCGTATAAATTACATTCACACCTCAGGGGGGAGTGCTGGGATATTCCGCCCCCTGTTCACAACTTATCCCTACTTGGCGAAGGAGGAGAGGGCGAGTACTTGTATATTCCTCCCCTCCCTCCATCGCCGCTAATCTAATTCTAACCTATATCGCAGAATTTCCTACTCTAAATATACATAAAGAATCTATTAATCACCGACGGGTCTATCCTCTCTTCTGCCACCCACAGACATATCTGGACCTGGGCCTCGTCTTCTGTGCCATTTTGCAGCAAATGTGTCCATCTTGCAACCGCCGTTCTGTTGCTCAACTAATCTATTTAGCGGCCCATCGTACTGGGTGCTTCCGGTGAGCAACACCCTCTCCTGTATGAACAGACTGCACCCCCTTAATATGTGATCCGCAGTTTAGCAAAGGTGGCCGCACGGACACCTTGCCGAGGTTCTCCTCCTGAACAGCTGCAGTTTTCCGTTAAAGCATCCGTGACCTGTGTAGAGCTGGGTCGATTCATGGCTCGGACATACATCTTGGCACTCTGTCCTCCTCCTTACTTCAGGGAATAGCTCGTGAGCATGCCTGCCCGTCGTTTCTGTATCCCAGCGGGCTTGCCAGTTTTCCATCAGCCATTCCTCGATCTTCTCGCTCTTCGCCTCGACACTTTCTACTGCCCTCATTCTTCCTGCCAATTCCTGCTCTACGGCTACCGTTACCCTGTTCGGTCTTGTTGTCTTTATTTTTGCCACCTGCGCATCCAGAAACAGGTCAAGAGGTGGGTATCCCGCTATTACTTGGAGAGCTGACGTTGGGGCTGTCCTGTATGCTCCCGTGACTCCTATCAGTATGGCCCGCTGGATCTTATTTGCGCTGCTCCTTACGCTTTGCGAGGGCTTATTCCACCAGTTCGAGGCTCTGTACGAGACAGCAGGCAGAAACACTGTATTATAGTATCGCTTCCTGACTTTAAAGGATGCACCCCATTCTGCTCCCGCTAACTTCCTCATCATTGCCATTAAATTGGACAACTTTCCACTTAGGTACGCAATTTGCGAGGCTGCCAGGAAGCTCCTTCTAAGCATTACGCCGAGGTACCTTACCTCTTTGCTTATTCGTATTTGTGCATCCCCCATTCTAAATGCCACCGGGTGCTATGGGTCACACCTCCCTCTAAACTGGATGACTGCCGTTTTCTCTTCAGCCAGTGTAAGCCTGGCTTTTTGTCGTAGCTTGACTAAGTTGACTCGGTGCGTCGCGGTTACCGCTCGCCAAACAAAGACCATCTTGCAGACTTTAACTAACCAACTACGACTCTATAACTCAATAATACGAATTCTATAACTGCTTTTCAATTTGTCTTGAATTGTTTCGCGAATTTCGCATACTAGAATAGCGGTGTTCATTTCGGCAGTTCTAAGAAACGAGAATGTTATGATTTTAGTTGGATAGTTCGTAATAAAACGATTCTCACGTCATTCGAGTATTTGAACTCACACACAATTTGTAAGAGGACCAATTAGACGGTTTCTGTTGAAAGACAAATTTCGTCCAGCTTGAACTTTTCTGTTCTTCGTAATAACGGCTGCTAGTACCTACCGAAATGCTCTACCCAATCTCATTTTTGAAGAAGTAAGAACAGATATGAGGAATACAACAAACGGATAAAATATACGGATATATTTATTGTTGTGGCAATGTGCATCAGGTTTCCCATGTCACAGTGGAACAAATGAGCAATGATTAGAGGTTAGGCAGACGTGTATCGTTTATCTTGAGAATGAATATCTGATGCGACTCATTCACTGTAGAATCTAATCAAATTTGTTTTTCATTTAGATTGTAACAATGTAGGAACTAGTGGCGCTTAGGGTCCAGAATTTATTGAGTCGCCCCTACTTGTATCTCAAGCTATATTGAGTTACCATTAGTGTACAGACAGTTCGTGAGACTATCAACATGCTTTTGGTTTATTACTCATTCTGACTAATACACCTGTTTTCGGTCTTCGGTCAGGAAATCGTTTTTGCAACCGCCCAGGATTCCAAATCTGCAATTTCCACGGTCCTGCCTTTAACGTGGTCTATAAAATCCGTTCTTTCGCACAAAACCCCCAGCGGCAATCCGATCGGACAAAACCCATGGTTGTTACGGACGAAAAAATGGTTACAAATATTAGCGAAAAAAGAAATTCTGGTATTTTCATTGCATTTCCGTCGTTTTTGGTATGGTTTTCTAAGTATTTTTTGCTGCTGAGCTGAATAGTACGGGTTTCAGAGATGCAAGACAGCGTCCAGATGGACAAAAGTGAAATCACAGTAAATGAAAGGTGAATTGAATTCCACTACTTGAAGGAACTCACGGGGAAATTTAGCGAAAGTTGTCATTTCGTAGTTATTTGGAGCTGTTCATACTGGAAATTTGATCGAAACAAGAAATTCGGTATTTTGATCACTACAGTAAGTTTTGAGCCGAGTTTCGTGCCGTTATGTTAGCGTTCCGTAGTGGCTTAAGCTAAAAATGGCATTTGAGCCGACTAGTTTCCCTTGCAAATTAAGTTAACTAGGTCTGTCAGACAAACTAGTTCTAGAGAAATAGTCTAGTACGCTCGTCAACCCCAACATTCGCAGATTTCAACAAACATGGACGGGTAAAAGTGATTGGTAAATCGTTGATTAAGAACGATACCCAATCCCGATATTGGCTGGTCGAATCAATCGTAAATTTGTTCATTCTGAGCGTTTAATCATTTCAAACGACGTTGGAGATACCCGATTTAATTACTGAAAATTCCGATTCATCAATTAAATGTTGTTTGAAAAGTGTGATGGACACCAGCAGGCGCGGTCGGGTTTTCTGTTCCGCGACAAAAAGTCCGTTTTGCGTACAATCGGTGTGATTTCGCGATTCGTCAAAATTAAGTGCTATTAGTCGGTGAATATTCGTTCCGTGTTCCACTATTCCGCAAACATACCTTTACTCAGTGCGCGGCAAGATATCCGGGCGTTTTCGTTAACCCTACGCTCTCCTGTCGGGAATATTTTGACAGTTTGAAGACGTCAGAGGTCTTTACACAACATGCTATTCTGGTTCGTGAGCCTTACTTGTTGTTGGTTCCCGTTCATTTTGAAAATAGCTCAACCCGACGCCGATTTGACGGTAACCACTGGTCGAAATGTCGAACCCAACAATTTATCACGTCAATTCACTTGCGTTCATGGCTCAATTCATTTATCTCTCAGTTCATTTGACATTGGTCAAACATCACTTAATGGCGGCAGAAAGGAGTAACACAAACAGTTCCGGAACGTATCGTGCTGCTCGTACTTATACGCGCATTATTAATGAGAAATGAGTACATTGAGAATGAATGAGAATAATAATTATTTTTCCAGAGTTATTGGGTAAATGTTTGGAAATGATAGTAAGTAAGAAAGTAGTTAAAATCCTTTTCAAACGCCCATCCTATATATATAGGACAACGACACCATGTTTTTAAAAGATTCAAGTATACCGCCCTATAATCGGTTTTCGTCGAAAATGTTAGTAATTTATTGTGCTGTTCTCGTCATTTCTCCACAAATAGAAATTTTATAGTAGGTCACTTTATCAAGAGCTGTCCATATAGTCAATTATCAATCAAAATCGTTCGAGCCGTTTATGAGAAAAAAAATTTGGTGTTTTGATCAATATGATAACTATAGTTAGTTTTGAGCGGATTTTGGCTTACTTTGGGCCAGATATTAAGTTTGAGCTGATTTGGTCTGTTTCCTTACTTGATGACCGTTCCTTAACCCTCGACGAGGGTTATATCAGTCATGGAAGTTGCAGTTTCGCTAAAATGCAAGAGGCCAGCCCCTTTACCAATCCCCCCACTCCCATTGCTCCAGTTTCCCGCGCAGCCAGTTCACGCGTATTATGAATCCCCTTGTATACTCGCACATAAAGCACTATTGATTTCACGAGTAATCACGTTCTGTGAATTCCCTTTTTTACTTTCCGCTACCCGAAGGGAAGGAAAGTATAGTAATCGGCCCAAAAAAAAAATTTGGGTTTTCTTCAGATCTTTACGTTTCAGACCCCACTGAGTCTAAAAAACCTAATTTCGGCGCGTGGTCCGCGCGTGTGTGTGTATGTGTGTGTGTGTGTGTGTGTGTGTGTGTCTGTAGTTCGATTTGCGGGAGAACGGCTGATCCGATTGAGCTGGTTCTTTTTTTGTTTTGTTCGTTATTTTTTGTAGACACCAAAATAAGGTTATGGACGATTTCGGCCTTTGAGAAGGGGGGTGGAGGGACGAAAATGTACCAAAAACTAGGGTTTTTCGCATTTTTCTCGAAAACGGCTCTAACGATTTTCATCAAACTTTCAAATTATCTTTTCCTAATCAATACCTAACTTTTCTTCTCGATACATATCTCCATGAAAATACGGTGAACGGAGATATAGGCCCATGAAGCAAAAATTGGTTTTTTACTCTTTTTGGCAAAACTTCTTCAACGATTATCACCAAACTTTAGAGATGTTTTCGAATGGTTAATACCTACATATTGTTCTCAATAAATGTTCCTCTGACAGTCCATTGAACAGAGATAAAAATCAAAATGTGTCAAAAATAACGTTTTTTCGAACATTTCCGTTAATTCCAGGGTAACTTTTTCACCAGATGTGATAAATCTTAATGGAGTGTCTTTCGGTCACCCATACTAACGTTTCGTTCTGCATATTCATTTCTGTATATATATGTTGAACGGAGATATAAGCCAAGTTAACTCAGAAAAGGACATTTGTCGAATATTAATTTATCGGTATTCCAATTTTCTCAAAAACGGCTATAACGATTTCGATCAAACTTTCGAAATACTTTTAGCTGACTAGTCCCTACATTTTGTTCTTCATAAATGTTCCTGTAAAAATGCGTTGAACGAAGATATGGCGCCCGCATATGTAGCTGGTGTTCGAAATTACGGGGGTGGCGGAAAGTTGTGTGTTGCTGCGCACCAGATATTTTTATTTAAGCCTCCGCTCTCGTGCACCCAGTACGCATTCATCATCTACGCAAATATTATAAAGAGGAAAGATTGTTTGTGACGAATAAACTTAAAATCTACTAGACTGATTTTGGTCATCCTTTTGCCATTAGAAAACTACATCATAACTGAGTAACATTGGAGATATTTATTTATTAGCCTTAAGGGAACAGAATCGCATTTTTATTCTTCTATGTGTTTTGAAGCAATACATATATAACACATAAAATACATTTTTAGTTCATTAGCGATCTCAAAACCCTATATCTACATCAAATTCGGAGAAATCCCAGTTCTATTTTGCTGCTAAACCGACGAACTCCAAAACGAGAATAAAAAATGGTCAAATCTTGAATAAAAAGGTAAATAAATCTCTCCCCTCCTTTCCCCACCACTAGCGCCTACAATTTGAGAATATGTTTTCGAACACCCTGCCATGATGTCACTCGAAGCAGAAGACATTTGTTTTACAGCGTGGCAAAAAGTTAGTTATCCTGATACATCGTAGAGTTGGCCGGGTGTACGACTAGGCGACACAAGCTTGTTCTGAATATTGTGAGCTGATACGACAATAACCTCTAATCCATCCATTGACTAACAATCGGCAGGATCGCACTTGTTTAGTATTTTCGACGAAGAATTTTTAAATGTAATCAGCGAGAATTCCTGTTTGGTTCTCCCGTGAATGTCGTGATCGAAACCAGACGCTGCAGTGGGAACTTCCACTCCATGAATAAACGATTTTAGCCTCGTGTCCAACACAAAGAGAAGTCCTCCGCCGGCCTGGAGAGAAAACACGTCCTGATTGGAACTGAATGAAGAGACCTGAGTCTACAGATGCACCACAACCTCAAACCGGTTAGTGCAGTTGCGGTAAAAGCTGAATCATGAATAGTACAAAATTCTCAGTCGTTGGAGTTGGGGAGATGAGAATGATGCGTTTGAGAAGAAGTGCGTACACACTGTACTACGCAGTCCCCATCGTTCGTGTTAACATCAGATCGTTAGTATCCCGCACCAGTCGGAAGCACGTTCTTGCCCCTGTGTTCTAATACTAGCTCAATACTCCTAGGAGAGAGATGATTGCCTGGAAGGCGCACATTTGAACCCTCTCAAAGGTGCCTTTGTAATCAAGTCTAAGTCTCTTCCACTCGTTGGGAAAGGTTACCTTTATCTTGATTCACGGCTCAAAGGAACGATTACTCTGCCATTTCGACTTCCCCAGAGAGACTGGTTTCTCAATGACATATTCTCACATGTTTCACCAACCAATGCAAAGGTGACACGGTGACACTGAACGTTGAGGACAATTTTTTTGCGTCGATCCCAACTTTAACGTAAGTCTGCGGCTCCCAATTCACTAATAACTTTCATCTACATGTGGTTTTGATCGTTTCACAGATTTACAGCGTGGTTTTAACAATATTTGATACGCCTGCGCATCAAAAGGCTTTCCTCAAACCCCGCGAGTTCAAATTTGGTTAGAAAGCAGTTGTGGGGAACAGTTTTTGGCCCTCTTGGCTGCGGCTTTCTTGCTTTAGCCTTAACTAGGGTACAGTAACACGATTTGCAGGCGGATTTAATTTTATCTGAAGGCAAAACTAAAATTCATCTTCATCAAAAAAGCTGATGTGATCCGATAGCAATCATAATAATAAAGTTCACTCAAAACGCATTATTGGTGAAGCATTTCAGTTGAGTAAGTTCTGGATCGTTGTTGCTTTAGGGGGACTAGCACAACTTCCCTTTTATTCGTTCAAAGCCTTGGTCACTAAGAATCGCTACCTTCGTCGTGAAGACCAACTGTATCATGGCGTGCTACTGAGGTAGAACGGAAAAGGCGGTAGGGGTTGGTTACGTTTTGCAACAGCGCGATATGATCGTATTAAAATAAATGAGAGGTTTAAAATAGGAGCCTTTTTCAGTTTTCTTGGCTCGCTTGTTGAAAAATGTTATCTCAACGATCTTGATTTACGGTCGACTGTTTCCCCCAGCAGGTTTTAACAAACTCCGCACGGTAACGACACTATAATGGTCTACGTAATTGAGCTGGTAAACGTTGTTCTATTAGGCATCTAGATCTTGGGGCTATTGCGTGCTATTACGTTGATATTCCTGCTAACCTCTTGTTTTATGACCAAACACCAAACCCCCAAGGTTTCTACGGCCCAAAAATAAAACTGGCGTTGAAAACCTCGTCGGGAGGGCCACTTGTCAACGTTTGTAATTGGTCGACATTTGCTGTGTAGCGTCTGCTCGAACTCATTCGGTTTGAAATATACTTCGGAATACAATTATAAGATGTACGAGAGCTTTATCCACCGAGCTGCAATTTATGCTAGAAAGCCCTGTCTATTTTTTATGCACTCTTCCAGTAATCTGGTTTGGTACCATTATACGTCAGGTTTTCATCTTCTGCTGACCCTTTATGAACCCAAACACTAACACTGTTTGGATGAATGGTGGATTATATGTTTCACAACAGCTGAATAAGAGAAACGTGGCCCTTTAAACGCTGGACACCAGGATGCATGCCGCTCAGAGCCTGCAGCTAACATTTGAAAACTTGGGACAGGATTTCTCTTATTCAAGGCTCCAACACAACTGAAGGAATATGTAAATGAGTAGTTTGGGTATTGCAAGGTAATCTCTCTCCAACACGTTAGCTCACTACCGATAATCAACTATGTCCGCTTCAAAAATAGAAGGCTCGAGAAATGAGGCCTCCCAAGAGCAAGGCACGAAGCCCAAATACCCGAATTTCTCATACACTTATTTCGTGACATTATTTCGTTCCCTCCCTAGGGAGGTCTAATCATGTTCCATGATGTGAATAATCCACAAAGTTATGATTTTTCTTGGAGTGAGCCGTGATGGTTGGATCGTTGAGGATTGAGCCCCAATAATCACGTTGAGTGCAAGTTTTGCGTTAAAGTTATGGCTGCGTGGTGGCTGAGAGAGGATATCAACATTGACCATATTATTTGTCGCAACACCCCAACAGAGCTCCACGAAGCGACTGGCGCTAAGGTCGTCTGTAACTATTGAAAATATCTGGTGCGTTGCAACACACAACTTTCCTTAGCTCTACAACAATTCACTTTGTACATGCCTAATTCTATTTAATCAATTCATTTATCACTCAGTCCCTTTGAACTTGGTCAAACAACGCTTTACGGCAGCATGAAGCGGCAGCGATTACAGTTAAAGAATTTATTGTGCTGCTCGTACTCATTGCAGGACCATTATTGAGCGAATGGTACCCAGCAAATTAATGAGGCTGTAAACACGAATTTTTTGAAGGAGGATAGTAATCACTTTTGCAGAGTTATTGGGTAATAATTGTTGGAACTGGTATTGAGCAAAACGGCGGTAGTTGAAATTCAGGAATTTCTGGAGTGAGCCCCATGTATCTCATGGGCGTTTTTAAATACTCACACTTTAGGTATTGGATTGGACTACAGTACCAATTTTCTTTAACATTCTACTAACATTCCAGCGGAGTTTAAAAGGAAAAAACCACGGCAAAAACGCTTTTCGTCGAAAATTATGATAATTTATTGTGCTGCTCTCGTCATCTTCCCACAAATGGGAATTTTATGGTATAATTATCTTATTAAGAGCTATCTATATAAAAAATTTAATCAAAATCGTTGGAGCGGATTTTGAGAAAAAAAATTTGGTGTTTTGATCACTATGATAACTATAGTTAACTTTCGGTGGATTTTGCCCATACCCTTATTTTTGCGTCCCATGGTAACCTGTAGGCTAGACATCAAGTTTCAGCTGATTTGGTACGGTAGTTTTCTCTAAAAACCGCGCTAAAATCGATTTCGTCGAAAGGTTCTATAATTTATTGTGCTGCTCTCGTCATTTTCCCACAAATCGGAATTTAGTGCTATAATTGCCTTAATAAGAGCTATCAATATAAAAAGTTTAATCAAAATCGCCGTTTTTGAGAGAAAAAAATGTTTGGTGTTTTGATCACTATGATAACTATAGTTAACTTTCGGTGGATTTTGTTCAAACCCTTATTTTGGCGTCCCATGGTGACCTGCAGGCTAGATATCAAGTTTGAGCGGATTTGATACGGTCGTTTTCTCTAAAAATCGTTCACAGACACACATACACACAGACCATTTCCCGAAATAGTGTTTTCGGACTCAGGAGGGTCTGAAACGTAAAGATCTGGAGAAAACTCAAAAATTTTTTTTCAGCCGATTACATAACTTTCCTTTCTACTTCGTAGAGCAAGGAAAGTAGAAAAAGCTGTTGAATTAGTTTGATCAAATGACAAGCCAGGTGACGCATTTTTCGTAGAAGCGAATGTATATGTGCAACGTCATTAAGGCGACGAACGGAAGACGGACATTATCAACGAAGCGACTGGCTGAAATTCGTTGAACTTCAGCCGCCGTTATGTTATAAATTCATTCGCAGTGTCGTTGAGTGATGGGTATCGATTGTGATTGGATAGATAGCGAGTGTTGGTAGTGCTGATGAGATCAAGGCGGACGTATAGGGAGTCCGAGTTGAGGAGGGCTAGCGGATCTTGAAACAGACAAGCGCCCACTATTTCCTATAACTTCCAACCAAGAACTCGTCTTCTCATCATGACTGGCTACCGTAGCGCCAAAATTAAACTCTTCAGGAAGAAACCACTTTCCAACTTATAAGCTGAGTTTCTTGAGATGGAAGAATCCGAATCGTAGGTGAGAAATTGAAGCTGACTCGTTCTAACCACAATCACTCCAACACAGACGACCCAATTGTTTCCGTTCGTTTCTTTCCTCGAAGTTTATCCGACGACGTTTAGAAGCGCGGATTATGGGCAGGTACGGTAAATAATACCCCTTCTCCTCCAGCACTTATGGAAACTCGTCCCGTGCTGAGTAATTGACCAACTGAGCTCGTTCTCTCCGGCTACAATATTTGAATAACTTACTTCTTCATCACTCGTGGCATCATTTTCGACCTTCTCCTAGATCGCGACGATTTTCCGTGATGTAATTTTCCTTTTTTTTTAGAATAAGTGTATGGCTCGAGTATAGACCAGTCATAACTTTCTTTCCTCGGTGGAGAGTATTTTCGAATTGAAGTAATTGGGTTAGTCCCCTAGTAGGTAAATTACTAAAGATAATGTACCTGTTTGGTGAGTCCGTCTTCTCTGACAGACGAGATACTGTGGACGAGCGTTTTCGATGTAAAGACATCATAGTCTGGCCGTTAAGTCAGTACTAGAGTTAGATGGTCTTTACATTGGATGAGAAAGATGAGCGGGATGGTGTTGCCTCTGCGGAAGGGGGGAGGGGAGGTAGGTCATACACCTCCTGGGAAATCCATTGGGAGTGAAGGGAAAGGAATTTAAGGGCAGTTTTGTATGTCCTAAATAGTCTGTAGATTGTCGGCTCCAAGTCTTTTGGTTTATTATTCATTCTGAATAATAACCCTATGTTTCCGGCCCATCCGGTTCTTTCGCACAAAAATCCCATTTGGTATCTAGTTGTGCCCGCCGTCTCGGCAATCCGATCGGACGAAGCCCATGATTGTTATGGGCAAAAAACTGTTAAAAAAATTAACGAAACGCAGTACAACGCGGGAACTACAGCGTTAGTCAACGTTTCGTCGTTCGTACTCCCTCCCTCCCCGCCTGTCCCATTAAAAAACCACCCGTGCTCGCTCGCCTCCCAACGACGCCGCCGCTCAAATTCCCTTTCGACTCACAACGGGTTCGCTCCAAGCGCCCCCGTACCAATTACCCGTACCCGACGACGGGGCAAAATCATCAGACGTTTCGTTTCCGTAGTTCCATTGTAGTCAGGTCATGTTTCGTATGGTTTACTAGTATTCGATGCTGAATCGAATGGGATGGGGGAGCAGTAATACTAGCTCAAGCTGTTCATGAGAATAATAAACCATTGTGTAATAATTTGCAGGGTTTTTTTATCGGGTGTTCGGTAAATCCATCAGTTGGTTGTTTGCATTTGTGGAGTGTCTTGAGCGGTGTAAATATGGTGCCGCATTTTGTGTTGATTTGTTCATTTATGATCTGTACATCGAAGTGTTTTTGTTTATAGATTTCCACGTGTTCTAATATGTTCAGTTTTCGTCCTTTGTATTGTTTATGTAGTTAGATGGTGCAGTCCTGTATTTTGGTAGGTTCGTGTCTAGCTGTCTTGAGGTGGTTGGCAAAGTTTGAGTCGTCTTTGTTCCTACTGAGAGATTTAATGTGTTCAGGTCCGTATTTTTGGTCCTGTCTGTCCTATGTATGCGTTTTTACAAGTAAAAGTTATTTTATATACCCCACTTTGGTCGAGTGGGTCTGTTTTTTCAGTCTTTGCAGTTAGTTTGGTTCTAACTGTGTTGTTCGTACCTAATGCAATTCGTATGCCTTCCTTTCGGAAGATGTTAGTTATTCCGTGTATTTTTGGTCCTGTGTTTGGCAGTGTCTTGTCAACGTCTGCGTATTTTGCGATTTTGGATCGTCTTTTTCGGAGTCATATTGTCATAATAATTTGATTATTGTTTGTTTGGTGTAATCATTATTTTGTGCGATAGTATTGATAATATCAAGTTCTTTTTAGTTATTTTGTTGGAATAGTTGTTAGTCTCCATTTCTTTCCGTTGCATTGTTCTAATTAGTTACTCAGAAAACCCCTTTCGAAGTTTCAGAGAAAGGAGTAGAAGATTAGTTAAGGGTTTGAAGAAGAGAGGGTAGTCAGGAACGCTTTCAGGAGCAGAATTAGTCATGGAGGGTAACAAGCTGGTGAGATGAGACTTCTCTTAACTTTGGTTTCGGTTGTGACCGTCAACTGCTCCTCCCTAACTTGTTCCTCGGCCAAAGGGCGAGGGAGTGTGACTGAGTATCTGATACTTTTGTATTGCCACACTCAAGAGTCCCTGCTGTATTTCGGCACCAGTCACAAAATATCGGAGTGATACCTTTTAACTCATTCTCTAGTATTATTTCACGGAGTATCGTGTCACCGTAAGTAATACGGAAGATAGAGAGACGACGTCATTTCCGTCATCGATTTGGTGAACTCAATCAACCATTCCACTCAATTCTGCTTGTATCGAAAGAATGATCTGACGATCTTCCTGATCCCCTGCCGTGTGTAAAGTGACTACATGATTGCCGTTGAATTCTCATGAGTTCAGTCCCAGCTCAACAAATATTTTTCAGAACGAACATTTTCGTAAACTGACGCAGACGTAATACCAGCGCCTTCCTTGAAATAATGAGCCCTGCTTACGCCGTGAAAGACATAAATCTCTCAGATAAGTATTTTCGGGCTTCCGCAGAAACCATTTCTTTTTTCACTCGAATCATTTTCTTAAAGCTGCTAATCTCCCGTCGTTCCTATTCCCTTTCACACGGTTTTCGTGAAGTGTAAGTGTAATACAAAAATTTTCTCTTGTTCAAAAACACTAAATTTGCTATGTAAACCCCCCTCACTTCTGAATAGTAAGGAATAGGTTCATGAAAGTCAAAGCACTGTCACCAAAATATCACGTGTCAAGTCTTGGCATCTGCATTTACGTCTGCGTTGAGTGAATAATTGAAATCCGCCTGTAACAGAATTGTGTGTACGCAAAAATTTGTTAAATTGGAATATAATATACAAACAGGTAGTTTCTTAACATAATCAATTGCAACAATGTAGCAATGTACTTATCGCCAATAAAGTATCTCATGACGAATCGTCATTTTGCGTTGAGTGCACAACACAGCTATCCGCCACCACATACAAATACCAGAGTTCAAAAGCGTGAGTGGGGTTCCAATTAATGCTTGTAATGACTATCGCCTTAATAATGATTAGAGAACGAGTCAACTCCGAAGGAGTAACATGACGTACAGGAGGGGTATTTTAAAAGCGTAGAGGACTTTCCGGGACCCCATTGGTTAGAAGAGTGAGGGAAATCAGGTATTGCATCTTTCGTAGGGCACATACGGAATATGAAAAACGGTACATTGTTGGATATTTAATGTGAGCGTCTCATATCATCGTTTTCCAGGGGAACATCGTAAATGCGTCTGCCATGAACTACTTTATCAAACCCTGTCGACAGTTGCCAGCACATGATCATTAACATTTTCTTCCTGTCAGTAGTCCATGAATTAGGGTTTCTTCATTGATGTTACATTTCATAATATGCGTCTGCTTATGAACGTTCCACTGGCTCGAATTCAACCATTTCTCTTTCTTTCTTGTGTGCACCATGAAAAATGTGTTGAATGTGTTCCACATTCATTGTCCTGCGGGAAAAATCAGGCTGAACAGGTAGAGAGCCATTTAGTTCAAATTGTAGAGTAAGCAAGCAAGGAATAAGAAATTGCTGTGGTTTCCTACTGACGCATTAGATATATCTTCGGTGATAAAAAAGAAAATAAAGTAAATGATGATAAATGATTAAAGCTTAAGATAGACTGAATATTAATGTAAATCGCATCATTTAAAATGACATTCCTCTACTCGCTGAATGTGGAGAAAGCGATGTGGAGAATTCTCCGAGCAACTGCTGGACAAAAAAATAAATTATCAGGTCAATTGTCTTCATTTAACGCTTCTGTGTGAGTGGGTAGTGAAATTCCCAGGAGCCGTTTCATTTCTTTTAGTTCACGGAGAAAGAGAACGCAAGTTCGCTACCCTGGAGATTAACTGGGCAGCAACACACTTGGGATTACATGCAGAAAATCCTGAAAAGACGATTGAACAGTCGAGGCACGGCCAGAGAATCAAATATCCGTTGTAACTAACTTTCCAAGAATCACTTGTTAGCTACGAGTGCAAACCCGTCACGTTCTCCCTCGTATGTACTTAGATGGTCAACCATGAGGGAATATCAAGTTACCCGCAGGCCCAGTACCAACGACGAACAAACCAATAACGAAAAGGAATGTTCGGTTCATGGACCGTATAAATATTTTACTATTCATCGCGCAACATACATCACTTAAGCGTGGTATCACTCCACAAAAACATAATAAACGAATAATACGCGTTGTTGGTGAAACGTCTCGTTATACTCGCAAGAATCATCCATCTTTCATGGAACTAGGGAGATCAAATATATAGCTCAAGCACCAGGCACTTGCAATCAAGCTATAAGTCAAAACCGATTGCTTTTTCTCATGAAGAAGGGGTTGTCGTTGAATGCACCTGTGGCGATTGTTCTATTAAGATGCAAGCGAATACAATGGAGTTTTGGTTTACCTGCATCCACGAGGTGCAGACTTTATAGAAAGTGCTCTCTTTGACCCGGAATAAAAAGGAGTAGCTATTTCGGGGGTGGCGTGAACGTTGTCAAAACTGTTGACACTGTTGGTAACTAGACTATTGCCTTCGTGGTATGGAGGCTTCTGTTTGACTTAACGGTTGTGTAATCTTTCTGATAATAAAGTTAACGTACCTGTTAGGTGAGTCCGTCTCCTCTGGCTTGTGAGTTACTGTGGGCAAGCGCTTTCGATGTAAAGACATCATCGTCTGGCCGTTTAGTCAGTACTGGAGTCAGTCAGTTGGTCGTGGTCTTTATATACAAAGAGAAAAGTGAAAGGAGTGATGGAGCGTTGGGGAAGGGGCGGGGAGAGGTCTCACAGTAACTCACAAGCCAGAGGAGACGGACTCACCTAACAGGTACGTTAACTTTAGTATTTGCCTACTGGCGGACACAACCCAATTTCTTTAATACCTAACACAGCCAGTCCGGCTAAGGTACTACTAACAAGACTGACCAACAAGACCTCTCCCCCCCCCTTCCCCAACGCTCCATCACTCCTTTCACTTTTCTCTTTGTATATAAAGACCACGACCAACTGACTGACTCCAGTACTGACTAAACGGCCAGACGATGATGTCTTTACATCGAAAGCGCTTGCCCACAGTAACTCACAAGCCAGAGGAGACGGACTCACCTAACAGGTACGTTAACTTTAGTATTTGCCTACTGGCGGACACAACCCAATTTCTTTAATACCTTTCTGATAATGTAGGGTTTGAGGGCCTTGCTGGTTGGAGGAAATATTTCAGGGGACTTCCACTTCAATCTCGCAATGGCAACGAGTTCGTTGCCGTCAGAAGTAGTGTAGGTTCTCGCCAAGGACAGTGGGGAGGGGGGATGTGCCTTCCTGAAGGATGTTATTTTCAAAGTTAACGTACCTGATTGGTGAGTCCGTCTCCTCTGGCTGGTGAGATACTATGGGCGAGCGCTTTCGATGTGGAGACATCATTGTCTGGCCGTAGTATTTACATCGAAAGCGCTCGCCCACAGCATCTCCCCAGCTAGAGGAGACGGACTCACCAAACAAGTACGTTAGCTTTAGTAATTTACCTACTGGCGGATCTAACCCAGTTACTTTAATAGATGTTATTTCTCTTGAAAGTACAAAGCATGACTTATAGATCGCCCTGGACCGATTAGCGCGTGTGAAATAACCCCAAAATCTCGTAACCGCTTACGGGAATGTGGTGAGATGTACACATAACATTTACCATTCCCATTCAATTACTCGATAACTCGGATCCAGCTATGAGTGGGTACCAAGTATAGTTAGTTGGTTTACAGTAAATTCGAGGCAACCATCAGGCATTACGTTCCGTATCTAGACGAGTAATTGTTTCTTCCTTTCAATTTGTACACCTTTAGCTTCAAGCACGGAACAGAATTTTACGAAATTATCTTCATTGATCACAATTTGTAGTGTTCTTTACGTTTTAGGTACCTTCTTATGAACGCAATGCAGTTATGTGTCAATCCCTCCGAGCAAAGTTTTAGTTTCTTCTTACTCATGTCCTGATAACAATGCGGAACTTTAGTAATAAAATGATAAAACCCAATTTCCTTGATGTCGTTTTACCTATATTTCTCACCTATTTCAGCGATTCCTTGACTTCTTCTCTCTCCTGTCCATCTCAGAATGAACTCAACATGTGTTAGCACACGTTCGAAGAGTATAACTTTCTGTATAGTGCTCACGTCGTGCGCAGTTGTCTCAGAACATGGAGTAACAATGTTGCTCCACTACGAGTATGTTATTGCGATTCGGACTACGGAAATGAGCGCATTGAATCTGATTACTGCAGCTGAAACGTGTAGAAATACACTCGCATCGAGACGACATAAAAGAGCTTTCAATGAAAAATTTGGAGGAATGGCTGTGAAGAGAACCTCATTAGGCGATGCACCTGTACACGATATTTCAGAACAGACCAAGCTCGTTTGTAGAAAGGAACGTGATCATACGTGTTTGAGGGGAGCGACGTTGGGCGCGGGACGAGGCTCGGATGAGCGCAGGGGAAGCGGTGGCCCATATTTACGCTCTCTATTTCACATTCACATCAGATGATGGCAAAGGGGCTCAGGCGACACAAGATAGAAGGTTGGGAAGACGGGTGGGAAATGCAGAGCCAGCTCTTCACTATCCATCTCAGGACCTTTCAAACATCCCGTCTATATCCGCACATCCCTTCTACCTCTTTACAATCCTAGCCCTCTTCCGGAGGTAGCTGCGACAATTCCCCAGGTTCTCCCGATCAACTACCTCGCCTGTGCAGACTTCTATGTAATTCAGCAGTCTTCAAGTTCTTTCTTCTCCCTATACGCTTGCACTAACACCTTTTCAACCCTCTCTCACTATACCAGTCCGATCACGTTACTCGCGCTCAGGAAGGTGCTCCATCTGTCGTAAAGCATAACCGAGTGTAGCATACTTGAAAAAATAATGGGGCCGGAGCAGTGATGATGAATGCACTTCGGACTACCAGCCAGTTTCATTCTTTTTCTGAATCCGAGTTCAGCCTCATTCATTTCATGCGTTTTATTTTATTCGTTTCATTCTTCATGACTTCTCCTGGAAGAACGGGGCTCGGTGAATGTATTAAATAAACATTTAACAGTTTTCTTCCAGCTCTGAAACCACAATACTCGGATTGGGAGTGAACTAGCCTCGTGCGGTGAAATAATTCATATCTTTCTCTTATACCTTCGTGCGTACACTGAAGCACTCTCAACCTGCCTCTCGATCCATGCATATCCAACGCCCTTTTATACAGAGCTTCAGGACCTCGACGCCACCAAAAACCGTTCTCTCTCACTCTGCCTCTATTGAGCCGTTTAAAATGGTTGGTTATGTCGCTCACGGGCTCAGTCATTTTTTGCTGTCAGATCTTCATTCTCTCTCTCTCTCCCCCACCCCCTCTCCATAAATTACCGGAGAGGGAGCTCTACAATCGTACATTCAAATTATAGGGAAGAGATCCTCAGGTTTGTTCCACTGGTGGAAATGATTAGTTTACGTCAGCGTGGGTCTTCGCAGGTACTTCGTTTTAACCACTGTTCGACGGTAACTGCGGTGGATACGCCGCTGAACTCATTGGCCACTGTTATGTTCGGTGGTTACTGACTCACTGCCATCAGGCAGAACGGTAGTTTAATTCGGTTCGTTGATAGAGTTAAGAGTCTGGGTAGAATAAAAAAGCATCGCAATCCGTTGGGGTTCCTCTGACGCAGGGTATTCTACTGCATTAAGTTGGTAACGTGTATGTTCGGTCGTTCATCGTCGATCACACGCTCTCGTGCATGTAGGCTACTTTAACGACGGGCGCTGGTTAGGCTCAGAAGATTGTAAGAAAGAACTAAGGTGAACGTGGAGGGGCCCAATTACACGTGGTAGACTCGATGCCCGCGAGGTTCAACATTGCGTTACCCTTTTGGATACTCATTCATGAGCGATCCAGGTGGGAAGGGAGAGTTCCCGCTTTTGAAGCTGGTGTATTACTCTGATGGCTCGGTGCAGGTTTCTGACTCGACTGGAAGCCCTGGCCAAGGACAACAGTGTAACACTGTGTTGGGTGTCACGGCATCAGGGTATAGAGGGAAACGAACGGCCTGATGGGCTGGCAAAGAAGGGATCGGCACAGATCCCTGTCAGCCCTGAGCCCTTTGTGGGGACTACCAGGAGCCACCTACGTAGAGAGGTTGACAAATGGGTGGATAGGTGCAGGGGTGCCCATTGGCAGGGGCTGCCTGGCCTCAGTCAAAACTCTTCATCCGATTTTCCAAAGGGAGGGCCAAGGAGGTGCTTGCACAGGGAAGGCAGGATATGAGGATCATTGGTGGCCTGTTCACAGTTCACTGAGGATCAAGGACGCCCGTTTGTGGCCGCAGTGAGTGTATCGCCTGCATCCACCGTTTCAAAAAAAAACCCTGCTAATTATTACACAATGGTTTATTATTCTCATGAACAGCTTGACGTAGTCAGTTACTAGTATTCAGCATCGAATACTAGTAAACCATACGAAACATGTCCTGACTACAATGGAACTACGGAAACAAAACGTCTGATGATTTTGCCCCGTCGGGTCAGGGAAGTGGAACGGGGGCGCTTCAAGTGAACCCGTTGCGAGGCGAAAGGGGAGTTGAGCAGTTGAGCGGGTGGGCGGCGTTGCGAGGCGAGGGCGTTTTTTATTGAGACGGGAGAGAGGGAGGGACTTCAAACGACAAAACGTTGACTTCCGCTGTAGTTCCCGCGTTGTACTGCGTTTCGTTAATTTTTGTAACCATTTTTTGCCCATTACAACCATGGGCTTTGTCCGATCGGATTGCCGAGATGGCAGGCACAACTAGATACCAAATCGGATTTTTGTGCGAAAGAACGAATTTTTTAGACCACGTTAAAGGCACAAAACGGCCAAGACGGCGGACGGCGGACGGACATTGCAAATTTGGAATCTCCAAGTCTTGAAACGTAAAGTATCAAATTTTGAGGGGGGGTTGTAAAAAATTTTTCGTGACCGAAAACATAGGGTTATAATTCAGAATGAATAATAAACCAAAAGAACTAGAAAGCATACAATATTGCATACATTTTTTTTTCACCCGATTGAGAGACTTTGTTTGGATTGACGGTTCGCCACGAGCGAGTACAGGTGGAAAGAATCCACCAATCTCCATGCCCATTGGCGAACCCTGGAGTTGGCTCCTGTGATATCAAAGGAAACTGCTTTCTGTCAATCCGAGCGGCAGGTTGGCATCTCTGTTGGGATCTCAGTTGTTCCATGACGTTGTCGTACGATAAAAGATTGTTGGCTGGTGGATACAAGGGCTTGCGCTGCTAAGAAGTCTACTGGCATCTTAAGAGTGCTCCCATGCACCAATTCTGCTGCGCTGCAACCCAAATCTTCTTTTAAGGCAGATCTGATTCCGAGAAAAATTAAAAGGAGAAGTTCAACCCACTTCTCAGTTCAATAATAACGAATGGAAGATTTCAACTGCGTGTAGAACCGTTCTATAAGGCCATTGGCGGTTAGGTTGTAAGGAGAAGTAAGGCAATGACTGATACCACTCAACTTTGTCAACTCAGAGGAAAGAGACCACTCGAACTGTCGACCCCCATCCGTTGTCCAAAACGAATTATCTTGCCCATACAAAAAGCTTCAGCGACTGTTTCAGCTCGGATATCTGCCAATAAGATTACTTTTGGCCAACGATCAAGTTTGTCGAGTATGATCCACGCGTAAGTATACTCTCGCGATGGGGTCATAGGGCAATGTCATGGGCAAAGCTTTCACTGGGAGGAGCGACTTACCCAAACGGTCCTTGGGTGTGGCGTTGCACCTTCCCTTTCTGACAACCCAAACTTGATTTCACCCATTCAGCGCTGCCCTTGGCTATACAAATCGTTGACGAAAAAATCTCAGGATTGCTGCTCTTCCAGGATGGCCAAATATTAAAATCTTTCAAAAGCTAGTGGCACAAAAAGACCAGCGAAACCAAAGGATACCAGTTCATCACAATAGGCTGCATTGTCTTTCTCTGTGACGCGACGGGTGTCTGCTGTAAACTGACTAATATAGTCAACTTGCCTGGCCTGGCGTAGTGATGCCTTGTCGAGTTTCTGGTCAAATGCGCATGTTACAGGCTTATCATCTGGAAACAAAGTAAACAGGCCTACCTTCTACCAAATGTTTAACTCCTTACCGTAAGCACTGTAACACTGTTCTGTCATGCTCAGGTTTCGGGAGCACATTGTTGTTTCTTTCCAGTTCCTCGAACAACCACCACCTCGACTTCTTCCTTTTCAAAATATTCATCATTCTATATCAACCCGATGGTAATTCAAACCTCGCGTACACAATAACTGGGAAGCGTCAAACATTCCATTCATTGGCTAGTCTGGCCATAGTAAAATCTCTCAGTTAACTAGAGTTCTTGGAGCACAAAATCTCGAAGGACGATGTTAGGCAGCTTCCACCAAACGTAGAACAGCTAGATCAGATTAATCCTCCCTAAACTCATAAATTCAAAAAATTTCTAGGGCTCTCTTTTTTTTACCGCGGTTTTGTATCTGATGCTGCAACTCTTACTAGCTCCTTGACAGAACACCTCAAAGGACAATCCGGCAAACAGAATTCTGAAATTCCATGTAACCCACGGTTATTAAAGGCTTTTCAGCGTTCTGCTGTCGTGCTCGCCTATCCTACCTCCAGCGCTCATTAAGCTCTTATGGTTATAGCTTTTGATTGTTGAGTGGTAGCCTGCAGAAATTGGCAACCGTTAGATTTTTTATCGCAATGTACGTAGGGTTCGACTTACCGTGGGACCCATTTATTGGGGTTCATTTGTATTAAGCTCAAATTGAGAGGGAGAAAGTTGGAACAACTCTGTCGTCTATGTTCACTTTGTACATGGCTAATTCTATTTAATCAATTTATTTATCACTCAGTTAATTTGAACTTTGTCAAACAAGGCAGGACGAAGCGGTAGCGCGTACAGTTCCGGAATTTATTGTGCTGCTCGTACTCATTGTAGGACCATTGTTGAGAAATTGGTTCACAGATAATTAATGAGGCTGTAAACACGGATTTTTTGAAGAAGGATAGTAATCTTTTTTGCAGAGTTATTGGGTAAAAACGTTTAGAAAAGGTAGTAAGCGAAACGACAGTAGTTGAAATTCAGGAATTTCTGGAGTGAGCCCCATGTATCTCATGAGCGGTTTTAAACACTCACCCTTTGGGTATTGAATTGGACTACAATACCAATTTTCTTTAACATTCTACCAACATTGCAGCGGAGTTTATAAGGAAAAAACTGCTCTAAAAACGCTTTTCGTCGAAAATTTTGATAATTTATTGTACCGCTCTCGTCATTTTTCCACGAATGAGAATTTTATGGTATAATTGCCTTATTGAGAGCTATCGATATAGAAAATTTAAACAAAATCGTTAGAGCTGTCTTTGAGAAAAAATTTGGTGATTTGATCACTATGATAACTATAGTTAAATTTCGGTAGAGTTTGTTCATACCCTCATTTTGGCGTCTCATTGTAACCTGCGGGCGAGATATCAAGTTTGAGCTGATTTGGTACGGTAGTTTTCTCTACAAATCGTTCACAGACACACCCACAATTTTTTTTCAGCCGATTACATAACTTTCCTTTCTACTTCGTAGAGCCAAGCAAAGTAAAAAAGGCGTCGGAGTCACCAAATTTATCGCGAGACTAATTTATTTGATGCACTTTGACATCTCAAACCAGAACTATTATTGTAATTCAATTGAAATGAAGCACGGGTGTTGGAAGGCGAACGCAAGACTGAATATTATTTAACAAGAAACATTCGACAAATAATAAAACATTAGGAGTTGAAAAATCAGGAGGCCACTCAGACGTTCTTTTCACATCGCGTCGTTTGAATGTTGTTTGGTTCGAAGAACTTGAGAAACTCAGTCAACTTCTGAAGAAGACGACTCATTAAGGGAGACTTGAGAAAGTCAATTTATTCGAGGTCGTCCTTCACTTATTCGAACGCACGCGGATTTTAATTATCACGAACACCAGTTTTCACAACGTATATATCAGTGCACAATTCATATTTAGATATTCTGGCTATACTGGAAAGTGCTATGCTGCGATTTATTATACTCCTAATGACCATCCTTCAACGTTTTTCAAGATTAAAGTGCGCGATGAAACGCTCAAAGTTCCACGTTACCTCCTCAACTTGAATCTTCTCGTTCGTTTTATTTTTTATAACAAGGATTTTCGTTCTTGGGAAATACGGTTAGCCGCATCCTTCACATTTCGTACTTATATCTACGTCTGAGTACACTGTGGGGTGTCACACGAGACTTTATTTCAATTTTTGATGGTTCGTACAACCGTTCATGGAGGCCGATCGGACGCTTCATTCACTAGATCCTTAACGATGTCAGAAAAAATATCCGGTGCGACGGGTCAGGTACGAAATCTTCTCAGCTCATTCGTGACTCTATCTAATAATCCAATCAATTTAACTTCATATTGCAGCGCTTTCAATTTCTGACTTTATATTGTGGTTGTGCTACTTATCGTAGACCGATCAATACACAGAGATTTTGCGAGAGTATCAACGTGATTGTTTTGAAAAAGATAGTGCTCACTGTATTATAACTATAGGGTAGAAACTGCAGTAAGTGAAACGGCGGTGGTTTGAATTCCGGAATTTGTGAAGTTGCTCCGTATTATCGTACTCATCGCACAGCTGGTTTATTGGAATACTACTTCGATTTTCTTAAGCATACTACTGTCATATGAGCGGGACTTGAAAGAAAGAAAGTGGATCAAAATCAACTTTTTTTCTTCTTTTTAATTTATGCGAATTGAATGTGCTGCTCTCATCATCTCGTGATAATAATTTGGAGGTAAAATTGAGTTGTTTGGAACTGTCCATTAAACAAATCAAATTAAAATCAGACATGAATCATGAATCATGTTTGTACTAAATGCAGTGGTTTTTCGGACTTACTTCGCTTCTAAACTCGAAGATCTGAGGAAAACTCAAAACAAAAATTTCAGCCGATTGTATTTCTTTTCTTTTGTATTTTGTAGAGCTGAGGGAGTAGAAAATGAAAAGAAATCGCTAGTTCCTGAGTTTTGTGTGTGGCAGTAATTTCGTTTCTGCGTATGTTGAGATATGACGTACGATGGGACAAATGTCGAGAAGAACAATGATAAAATCGAATACTTGGTTATTTCTTGATTCATATACCCCACGTACAACCCCACGCCCGCTCGGGATCGAAACACACAGCTTGTGATGAGACGACATTGAGGCACTGCGAGAACCTCTTTAGAACGATTCCAATGCGTGCCTGACCTGATGATCAATGGACGGCGTCGTACAACGGAGTTTCCGAGTTCTTTTGTAAGACCAAAACATTCACATGTTGCTACAGCCGTTAGAATATCCGCGAAAACAATCAGACGGCCAGCTAGAGTCATTCGAAAATAGGATTTGGGGTATACAAGTAAACTAGTAAACCCTTAGCTGAAGCCACGGAGTAAAACAAACCTCAGAGGCGGCATTTTGACGAGGCAACCAGAGAAAAACTGAAAAATTTGAGGGTAGCGTTGTGAGCCACCATGGTGAGATGACAGGGGAAGATTATGCTGGGCACTCATGATGGCGTTATCCACCGGTTGGTTCTATGAAAGAAAAGGAAATACATTGGCCACTGCCATACGTGATGCTGCGCTCGGAGTCGTATTAGCTTCAGTACCCCTTGAAAGGTGCATTGAGTTCAATACTCAAGTTTCAGCTTTGAAACATCGGGTCGGACGTAGCCATTTCTGTCTCCGGTGGCAGAACGAATTAGAAACTCGCAGCCAACGCCCTGGCGAGTCAGCAGACGAATTGGCTACAGACGTTGAGCAACATCCGATTGGCCTGACTATTGCAAAAAGCAGCTGGAGGTACTCTCATTTCTAAGATCCCTGCACAATAAAAGTGTGAGCAGAATTCTTTCATGAACATCTCCCACAACATTACCGGGTGCGTTCGCCAGGGCCCAAGTGATGGAGAGTCAAAGGTCGTCGTCTCCAACACCCCCTTCACTTGCTGGGGATTTGGTGGATCTAACCACCGTGAGAAACGGTTCCCCAAGAAAAAATATCTGGTGCGTAGCAACACACAACTTTCCGCCACCCCTTTAAGTTCGAACACCACCTATATAGGCGGGCGCTGTATCTTCGTTCAACGCATTTTTACAGGAACATTTCTGGAGAACAAAATGTAAGGACTAGTTAGCTGAGAGTACTCCGAAAGTTTGATCGAAATCGTTAGAGCCGTTTTTGAGAAAATTGGAATACCGATAAATCAATATTCGACAAATCTCCTTTTCTGAGTTAACTTGGCTTATATCTCCGTTCAACATATATATACAGAAATAATTATGCAGAACGAAATGTTGGTATGAGTGACTTAAAGACACTCCATTAGGATTTATCTCATCTGGAGAAAAAGTTACCCTGGAATTTACGAAAATGTTATAAAAACCGTTATTTTTGACACATTTTGATTTTTATCTCTGTTCAATGAACTGTCAGAGGAACATTTATTGGGAACAATATGTAGGTATTAACTATTCAGATACATCTTGAAAGTTTGGTGATAATCGTTGGAGCCGTTTTGCCAAAAAGCGTAAAAAACCTATTTTTGCTTCATAGGCCTATATCTCCGTTCACCGTATTTTCATGGAGATATGTATGGAGAAGAAAAGTTGGGTATTGATTGGTAGAACATAATTTGAAAGTTTAATGAAAATCTTTAGGGCCGTTTTCGAGAAAAATGCGAAAAACCCTAGTTTTTGGTACATTTTCGTCCCCCCACCCCCCTTCCCATCGGCCGAAATCGTCCATAACCTTATTTTGGTGTCTACAAAAAATAACGAACAAAACAAAAAAAGAACCAGCTCAATCGGATCAGCCGTTCTCCCGCAAATCGACTACACACTCACACACACACACACACACGGACCACGAGCCGAAATTAGGTTTTTTAGACTCAGTAGGCCTCAAAACGTAAAGATCTGAAGAAAACCCAAATTTTTTTTTGGGCCGATTACTGTACTTTCCTTCCCATCGGGTAGCGGGAAGTAATATGCGAGCCCAACTGTGCTGGAAAACTAATTGAAGCTAGGATGGTGGGGCATACTCCAGTTCCTTCAAGTCGTCTCTAACGTTGCAATCAAGTTAGTACAACAAATAAACTGGTACGTTTCATCTTTCATCGGATGTTTTGAAGGGGATTTGATGTTTATTATCTGTTTGAGTGAAATGAATGTTAAGAGGGGAACGTTCCAGGCTTGAAGCTCTCCATTGTGAGTTGGTTAGTGATCCTTGGATGTTGAACGAAGTCTAGATATAATTGAGAAGTTGTGACAGTCAAATACGCCATAGATTTGCAAAGCTCCTCTATTATGTCTATGTGAGGAAGCAAAAGTTATCTTAGTCTCCACATAATCAACGATTCGAACAGTCTTATTTCGCTCGAATGGCTCATTTTGAGCTGATGCGTACACGTCCTAGGCCATTAAAAAAAAGCTGCACTGCTCACAGTTGAAGCGAATTCTTGTTTCGTTGAAAGGGTAAAGTGGTTCAGGTAGCGTTTGTTAGGCTCAATCCTGCACATCTGGCGATTATTCATGTGAAGAACAAGCCGGAAAACATTTGATGTATGAGGCTTCAACGGCAGGCATCGAGGCTTACCGCCAGTGGGAGAACTCCGATAGCGGCCCGACGAACAGCTGCGAATGAAATTCTGCGCAGTTGAAGTCCTGCGTCATTTGATTTAACATTAAACGGGATTTGGCGGGTCAACCGAGTTAGCGCTACAAACTATTGGAAGGAATAGCATTACGTCCACTTATTCTCTTGACGAGCGATGCAAAATCTTGACTCAAGGGATCCTTAGAACTTATTCAACAGCACTGAAACCCGCGAGAGAAAAATAATATATTCTCAGATTTTCCTAAGGAGTATAATTATCGCGGGACACGTTCGTTAGTGGTTGGAAAGAAAGCAGTGCAATTAGAGTCGTTTCTAGTCACCTCGCTTTTTTTCTTATGGATAACCGGAGTTGAGAGGAAGATAAAGAAACAGAGTGAGGGAGAAAAATAATCAATATAATATTCGCAGGCTGTTCGAGGCTGGTTCTCTTTGTTGGACTGGGTGTTTCGATCAGTGTCTGATCCTGTCCTCCTCTCCTGCCTAACCCCTCCATTATTCATTCGTGCTCAAAACGCTGTCCGACCACCTTGTGTTCTCTGTTTCTCCCTTATTAGAAACATTTTCGTCTGTGGGAAAACCTTAATTGTGAACTGGTTTGGAAATCTGCCTCCGATTAACTTTAATTTTGTGTCTCGGAATCATAATCGGCTGGAAGAGGAAGACATCCCTGCTGGGGGCCCCTATCGACGAATCGCCGCCATAGTACAAAGGTAGGACCTTATTCCTTTCCATAAACTCCTGATACTCCTCGAAACCACCTGAACCAGTGACATACGTCATAATAAATACAGTCCGCTTCGAACATACTCCTTTTTGGTCCTAAGCGTGCCAGATGGGAAACCATTCATAGAATTTCGGAGGAGTCGGCTTCTTTTCTACGGAACAATTCATTGAGAAATATAGGCGACGTGGGAGGTCGTTAGTTATCGCACTTCGTTCTGTTCTGACACGTTTTTATCAATCGGAGGTGAGGCCGAGTTGATTCTGTCGGTTCATTAGTCGGTTATTTCGCTTCACAATTAGTATATGTCGGTTGTTATTGCGTACCGTTCCGGACTTAACGCGTACTCATTTCCACGTATTTCGTGCCTTCGGTCATTTGTTTCTTTCGTGAATACGTGCGGTAATATATTTTGGTTCATCTAGAGTCATGGCAGCGGAAGCCCAAAGCAGTTTAGCGTCCTGACCGGTAAAGTACATCGTTACAGAACCTTTTTAGATAATACGTATGCTATGGTATCGCATTTGCCAACAGATTTCGATACGTATGAGGCACGATGTGAAACACTGGAACGTCATTATCACATTTCTCCAGGTGCTTGCCGGTATGACCGATTTTAAGGTATACATTCTGAATGCGTGTTCGACGTTGAGGGTCACTTGAATCGTACGAAGATTTGTACTTCAAGGTGATGGGTGCTGAAGGCGGAAGCACTGCCTCCCGATCTTCCTGTGATGCTCGGTCAGTGCCGAGGAGCCATTGTGAACCCGTCTGCCTTGCTGCCTGATCTTAAAATTCCAAAGTTTTCAGGGAATATTGAGCACTTCTCTTCCTTCTTGGCCTTGTTCAATTCCAATGTTCATGAGGTGCGGGATTTACAAAACACAAAGATTCAGTTACTTGTTGATCTTTTTAGAGGGTGACGCATTGCGCCTAGCAAATACCGTTGAATTCGATCCTGACAACTACAACATTGTGTACAATCTATTAAAAACTCACTATGCCCAACCTCGTATGGTTGCGCAGCACCATGTGAACAAAATTCTAAATCTGAAACCTCCAAAGTACACCACAATAGACTCGGTCGGACGTATCGTGGACATCCTGGACACAAGTGCTGGAGCTTTGAGGTCGTTGCAGGTTCCGGATCTGGGTGACTTCTTGCTGTTTGCTGTTGGGCCTTAGACTCGTGGACGATCGGCTAAGAAACAAATTTGAGGAGCAAATTCTTGAATCACATTCCCTACGTTCGCCAACTTTGTGAGATTCATGAGGGATCAATGTCTCGTCTCTAAGTTAGCTGATTCACCTATCGATCACTCGTCGATTAATGCTCAAAAAAATGACATTGGTTCACGGTTTACACGGAAGGACAGGGTTTTCGTAAGCGGAAACCTCGAGCGCTAAGATAAAATGCATAAGCAGCAGTTGGTCTGTCCCTGTTCACCCAACGGGAACCATGAGCGGATCTCTACGTGTCCACAATTCTTGGAAGCTGACTTCGAACGTCGTTCGGATATAGTTCGAAAATTTCGGCTTTGTTGGGCGTGTTTATCTCGATCTCATGCTGTGGCGAACTGCTCCTCGAAAAACTCATGTACTCAATGCGGTTCCAAGAAACACCACTCGTACTTGCACAGAGCCCACTCAGCAGCTCAACGTGTGCTGGCGGTTGAACAAAACTCCGCCCCCATCTCAAGATTTTAGTCCGGTTCCAGCCCCAGTCATGAGTGATGATCCCGGCCCTTCAGTTGCTTTGGCAAGCTACGGTTCCCAGAACTCGAACGTGTGCCTTCTCGGTACAGTGCGTGTTCAGTTCGTGGTGCGGACAATCAGTGGCATGTCGGTCGAGCAGTTTGTGATTCAGGTTCAACGATGAGCTTTGTCACAAACTCGATGGCCACTCGGCTGGGGCTTCAGGACATCTCCGCCCTTCAACGTTTCGAGTCGGAGGGTCCCCTCTCGTTGCGGTCCACGGTATGATTCAGGCCCAGGTCGCCCTCATTCTCGACAGAGCCTAAGCTAAATCTTGATTTGGCCGTGATTTCAAAAATCACCACAGATCTTCCTTCGTCTCGCGTAGAAGGAGTTGGGTCAAACGGTTTCAATCTCACAGCTAGCAGATCCTGGGTTTGATAAGCCTGCACCGATCGACATTCTTTTTGGGGTTCAGGCTTTTCTGGATATCATGTCAGATAATCCATTGCGAGTTAACGGTAATCCATCGGCAATGCTCACAGCGTTCGGTTGGGTCGTTTTGGGTGTAGTACCTCAGACGTCCATGCCGTCATTCCCCAACACTGCTCGCGAGCCACGTCGATCCTATACGTGAACCTTCTTGAGCGGACTCTTAGAATGTTCTGGGAACGCGAAGAGATCGCGCTTCCTGTCCCCTATCTCCCGACGAGGAAAGGTGTGAAACATTCTACAACGACACAGTTTCTCGCGACTCGTCTGGCAGGTATGTTGTTCGGTTACCATTTAAAAACGGTATTCCACCCTCGTTAGGTTCAAATAGGGATTTGGCCTACAACCGGATGTTAAAGTTGGAAAGACGGTTTGAACGAGATCCAGAATATGCTCGGCTCTACAAGGAAACGATTCGTGACTACCTGACTCAAGGACATCTCGTTCCAGCAAAGCGATCTTCTTACATCATGACTCACCATGGTGTAGTTAAGCATTCAGACGGAGGTGCGGAGGGATCCGCGTGGTGTTCTCTCCTGCGGAAAAGGATCCGGATGGTAAGAGCCTCAATGACTCCCTGCTGGTAGGCCCCAAATTGCAAAGTGACATCGGACAAAACGTTACTCGATTCCGGTTAAAGAAGGTTGGACTCAGATGTGATGTCAAACAAATGTACCGTAAAGGTCGCCCATGAGGAAGATTGTGCAATGCAGCTCATATTTTTCCGATTTTCTCCGGATGACCCAATGGTAGAATATGAACTGACAACAGTTACCTTCGGAAATGCCAGTGCCCCATATCTTGCCCTTCGGACTCTTCAGCAACTTGTTGGGAAGACGGAGCACGTTTTCCTCTGGCCGCACAAGCACCGAAGGAGGTACGCATTGCGTTGATGACATCCTCTGGGGATCGTCCACTGTCGAAGACGCTAGGGTCTTGATGCAGGAGCTCATTGAGTTGCTGGGGCGGCGAGTCGGCTTGATAAATGGGCCTGCTCTCACCCTGAGCTCCTGAACGGTTTTGGGACAGTGCAAAAGGGATTGGATGAGTGTGACGATCCTTCGTTAAAAATTCTGGGGCTATGGTGGGATCCAGGTGATGACGTTTTTCGGTACAAAATCCGCCCGGCAGAGGGGCCTTGTACCAAGAGAAGTATTGCATCTCAGATTGCACGTACTTTTGATACAAATGGTTTTTTGGGTCCAGTCACTTTCATGATGAAGTACATGCTACAATTGGTATGGTTGGAGAAGGTTGGGGGGGATGATCCATTGTATGGCAGTGTTGCGGACAAATGGAGTACAATCTGCCTCTCCTTGAAAATCTCTTCATTCCTCGGTGTGTTCTCGAACCAAACTGGATCAAAGTGCAGTTGATAGGGTTTTCGGACGCAAGCACTCGAGGAATGGCAACCCTTCTTTATTTAAGAGTTGAAGCACCCAATGGTATCTTTTGCAACCTTCTGAAGACTAAGTCCCGTGTCGCCCCCCTGAAAACTTGGACGGTCCCTCGGCTGGAGCTGGGTGCAGCGGTTTTGCTGTCGGAGTTGGTGCGGTCCACAGTCCCCCTATCGTCTTCAGTTGCTGTCGATAAGATTGTTTGTTTCACAGATTCTTCATGTGTTTTGTCGTGGATACACACCCCCCCTTATCGACTGAAGGTGTTTGTGTCCAACAGGTGGTTCAGATCACAGAAAATTGCGCCTCAGGCGGTGTGGCGATTCGTTCCGGGTTCCCAGAATCCTGCTGATGCCGCAAGCAGAGGTTTACTTTCGTCCCAGTTTTTGTCAATGGACTGTTGGTGGCATGGCCCCCATTTCTCCTGGAGTCATTTGATGCGTGGCCTGTTCCGATTCCCTCTGGACCTCGTTTTGAAGAGTTGGAGCTAAAGAGTGGAATCGGCGTTAATTGGCCTAAAGGAGGTCAATCCATTCATCCAGCTTACGCAGAATTGTTCGACCTTTTGAAATCCATTCGGAGCTGTGTTTACGTGATCAGATTTCTTTATAATCTGGAAAATGAAGTGCTTGAGACAACCGAGATCGGCATGGTTGCTCGGCCCCCCCGTCATGCTCTGGCATAGGGAAAGTCGACTTCTCTTGGTTGACGTTTCACTGGAGAGTTTTTGGGGACGTCTTTTCAGCCCTGAGCAAAGGTGTGAACCGCCTCCGAACTCGGTCAGAGTTATCGCCATTCATCGATTCTTTAGGGTACCTCAGGGTGGGAGGTCGATTGACACAGGCACCAATCCCTTTATCATGTAAGGCACCCATTGCTGATTCCCCGGAATAGCCCTCTGGCTAGTCTCATTTGTGATCACTATCACTGGTGTTCGGTCACGGCGGGCCTTTCGTCTTATACTTTTCTGCTGAATAGGAATATTGGATTCAGTCTTCTCGTAGCTTGATACGGAGTCGCTTATTTCGATGCCTCCGATGTTATAAATTCCAAGCGCGGCCTGCAGCCGAAGATGGCGGATCTTCCTTCGTGTCACACCTGGACGGCCATTTCTTGAGGTCGGCGTTGACGTCGCCCGGCCCTTTCCTCGTCAAGTCAGCACCGCCAGGAACGCCCGCTGTCAGAAGAGCTATTTCATTATTTTCGTGTGTATGGTGACAAAGGCCATACACATCGAGTTTCTATCCACATTGTCGACGGAGGCTTTTTTTGGCTGGGTTTGATAGGTTTCTCGCGCGCAGAGGACTCCTGATTAGGATTTATTCTGACCAGGGTCGCAATTTTCCGCGGGCAGCACGTGAACTTTCAGACATTGCCAGTTTTTGAAGAGTTCAGATCCAGGTGTCCAACGGTATCTGGCACAGCAGGAAATTCAGTGGATCTTCCAACTCCATATGCCCCAAACTTGGTGGTCTGGGAAAGGGCGTGAGATCCATTAAATTTCACTTAAACCGAGTTGTAGGAGAACAAAACTTACTTTGGAGAATTTATTACAATTCTCCAGATTGAAGGGATTTGAATTCACGCCCTCTAAATGATATCTCCACCACCTCAGGACGGTTTTGATGCGCTGACTTCCAGGTCATTTCCTCATTCAGGCACCTTGTTACGTAGGCCTGTGAACCTGACTTACTAGGCGCCCCACAAGGTAGGCTAGATCGATGGCAGCTCATTCGGCAGACGACGACACAGGCTTTCTGGAAGCGTTGGATTAGAGAGTATCACACACCCAGATGCAGCGTCCAAAATGGACGGCAACAGTTCAGTCCGGCCATTATTGGAGATTTGGTTTTGTACTCCCCAATGGGTATGCCAACGTGCGCTGTTGCGCATTGGCCCTGGGACGCATTGAGCAACTTTTTGCCGGGTCGGGATGGCACCAATAGAGTCCTACGAATTCGAACACCTACCGGTAGCGTTGTCCGGCCACGCAAAAGGTGGCTCTTTTTGCCCCGAGATTAGTTAAATATCGTTTTCGTTCGTTGTGTTATGTAGGTTTTAGATATTTATTCGTGTTAATTTATTGCTCTTGTTTTTTTCGTATCCGGCAGCTATTTGATTTTTTTTCGTATTGTTACGTTGCACTCGTGTTTTTTCGTTTGTTCTTACTTAAATATTTTCCCCCCTTCTGGTTAACGTACATAAGTATCAAAGACCCCTGCTTTGATCGTGGGGGGTATGTTCGAGGCTGGTTCTCTTTGTTGACTGGGTGTTTGACCAGGTCTGATCCTGTCCTCCTCTCCTGCCTAACCCCCTCCATTATTCATTCGTGCTCAAAACGCCGTCCGACCACCTTGTGTTCCCCTGTTTTTCTCCTTATTAGAAACATTTTCGTCTGTGGGAAAACCCACTGTGAACCGGTTTGAAATCTCCCTCCGATTAACTTTAATTTTGTGTCTCGGAATCATAATCGGCTGGAAGAGGAAGACATCCTGCTGGGGGCCCCCCTATCGACGAATCGCCGCCATAGTACAAAGGTAGGACCTTATTCCTTTCCATAAACCTCCTGATACTCCTCGAAAACCACCTGAACCAGTGACATACGTCATAATAAATACAGTCCGCTTCGAACACAGGCCTTATCACTAAACTAACCCCGAATGTGTTTGTATTCCACAATTGTTCATTGGAGAACGATTGGATAGATCTTTTAAAGATGATTATGAGCTATTCTCACAACAATATAAGAAAGTTAACCACTGAGGACTCAGCTTACAGCTGTGAACCTAATATGAATGACGTTATGCGATTCGAGATCAAATCTGCCCAGTCTGTGTGTGAAATGAATTGTTTAAGATGTGATTCCGACGGGCGTGTTCTCAGAAGGGTGGCCGTATTGTATATTCTACGTACGCTATAGATAATGTTTATAAATATATGAGATTGAGAAGAATAGCCGTTACTAACTGTATCAACAAAAAAATGAATGAGAATAGAACACCACCAACGGTGCGAATGCCTACTACAATAACTATGAAGGCTCTGAACATGAAACAGGACATAAGTATTTCTTCTCACAATAAATCATTCAGAATAAACGGTGAAAAACTCCCCCCCCCCTTCATGGTTTATGACACGAACTTATTGAATGTTACGAACTACACGACTGGTTCATCTTTATTTCGTTTTATTTTGTCGGGTAAAAGACGCTCATTAATTTTTAATGCTGTTTGTTTCGAAGTCTGGCTTTATTACGGATTTTGTGACATGTGTAGCCTCTAAGTGTTGGAACGTGGCTGTAGAATATCTTTTCTTGTTCGCAGGCCAGCCTATATCTCCTCTCCTATCCCCCCTCCTACAGCCGCTCAATATTAGCCCCGAAATACGAGTATAACCACCAGTCTCCACCTAAACTTTCAAAACACGTTAAAAAATCATTGTCATTTTACATTAGTCGTGGTTCAAATGCATTCATCCACCCAGCTCAGTGTGGCTCAGTGCTTTGGGCAGTCGTTCTTATAAGATGAGAATTGCTCGAGATTTCTTCCGTTCTTAGGCATTGTAGCAGCCGCCCGTACTTTTGGTTTGAAGACGATTGCCTCTAATTTTTTTTGCTCGCTTGTGTCATTTCAATATTCCTTCTCTCCGTTTTCTCCGCAACTTCAACACAATTTAGTTTCCTCGCTTTCTTCCTAACAACTCGTTTATTTCCTTTCCCGCCGTCCCTTAGATGGGCTGATGAATTTTCTCTTGAATAAATAAAATGCGGCGCTATCGCTTCAACACCAGGGAATTTCTTTTTTCGTTAGCCAAATGTACTGTATTTGAAATTTTTTAATGTCGTATTGTTTTTTCGTATTTACTTTTGTGCTTCAAAATGGTCCATTCAAATTCTTCTTTTAATTTTTTGAAAAAAAAAATCGTTTTGTCATCGCGTTTTTACTTTGCGCGACCCAAAATGCGAGGAAAGCATTGCGATCGTGTTACTTAACGGTTTTTCTTCAGACCTGTGCCCCTCCAGAACTGACAGCAGACCTGTCAGGGCCGAACTTACTGAAGTAATATTGCGTCCCTCCATACCCACCGAGTAGCATGGTCAACCTCCAAGGAATAGGCTAACTCAGCAGTCTAATTATTAGCTCAACCCGGTCTGGAAACAATCCCTCCTGTATCTCCCGTCCGCAGTCGACTGCCACATCCGCGATCGCAACTTGGGAGTGAACTGGATTGAAAGAGGCGAATCTGTTGCCGTTTCTTTGGCGAGTTTGTCGATTTCTTCATTCCCCGGAGTGCCTATATGAGCTCTTCTCCACCCCTTACTTCCTGGAAATCATACAAAGCCAGTCTAAACTCTGTTACGGTCGGCACGTTGTTTCTGTGATTGACGTGGCTGTCTATACAAAAAAATTGCTTTCCGCAAGCTCTCCCTAACTTTCCGTCTTGATAACCACTGAGTTTTCGCATTAACACTAGAATTCTCGCCCGGTCGTTGATGCGCGGCTCATGCAGACAGAACAGCTGGCGGTAAACAGGTTGGTCGGAATTCACGCAAACCATGAATGCCCCAACCCAACTCTCTCTTCTCAAGATCACTGCCACCAGTATTCATTGAAAAGTGCGCAGTGAAATCATCCGAAGTTTCAGCGGTCACCATATTTGTTGGACGAGGCCATCAGCATGGCGGCAATGGTCTCTCCACCACTCCTCTTGTGCGTGCACGTGTGTGTTGGTCTGTAGTTCAATTTGCGGGAGAACGGCTGAGGTGGTTGAGCTGCTTCTTTTCTTGTTTTGTTCGTGATTTGTTGAACAGGAGAGAATGGGGTTATGGGCGTTTTCTTTAGGGGAGATGGGTGGGGGACCAAAATGTACCAGAGCTTTGGGTTTATCACTGGTCCAACGATATTGATTGACCTTACAACTTAGCGTTTACTGAACTTGAATGGTTAATTCGTCGGCCTATGAAACGAAAATAGTTAACGCACCTCTTCAGTGAGTCCGTCTCCTCTGGCTGGTAAGATACTGTGGGCGAGTGCTTTCTATGTGAACGCATCATCGTCTGGCCGTCAAGTCAGTACCTACACTTTGTTCTCCTTAAATGTTTGCGTAGAAAAGCGTTGAACGAAGATACAGCGCCCGTACATGTGGCAGGTCGTCGAATTCTGCTGAACTGTCTATTGTGCGTGGAAATATCGTGAAACAATTCTCGAGGCAAACTATTTACAGCATTCATTCTCAATTTAACTGTGCAAAGATACAGATAGATTGAGAAGCAATGCCTGAAGGTGGAACAAATAAAAAACCCTGCAAATTATTACACAACGGTTTATTATTCGGATAATCAGCTTGACCTAGCATTAATGCTCCGAGACCCATCCTGTTCGATTCAGCATCGAAAAATATCATAATGAAACCCAAAAAAAGGTCGGAAAGAACTGAATCGTAACATTAAAATAAACGAAAAAAAAACGAAAGTATCTAGAAAAAACTGAATTTTGATATGAAAACATGCACGCTAAATACTAATATCAGAATTTAACCGAAAATCTATGAAAAAAAACAAAATGAGAATGAAACGAAAGAATCTAAGAAAATTGAATCGTATTAAAACCAAAACGTCGGGGAAATTGGAACGGGGGCGCTCGAAGCGAACCCGGGGGGAGTTGAGTGTTGGGAGGGAAGCGAGCAGGAGGCCGCGCTCGCTCGCCTCGAGTTTTTTAAAGTGACGGGCGCGGCGGGGGGAGTTCAAATGACGAAACGCTGTAGCTCCCGCGTTGTACTGCGTTTTGTTAATTTTTTTAACCGTTTTTTGCCCATTACAACCACGGGCTACGTCCGATCGGATTGCCGAGATGGCGGGCACAACTAGATACCAAATCGGATTTTTGGGCGAAAGAACGAATTTTTTAGACCACGTTAAAGGTACAAAACGGCCCGGACGGCGGACGGCGGACGGACATTGCAAATTTGGAATCTCCATGTCTTGAAACGTAAAGTATCAAATTTTGAGGGTGGGTTGTAAAAAATTTTTCGTGACCGAAATTATTATTCAGAATGAATAATAAACCAAAATCAGTTGCTCTCTTGAAAACATACAGACATCAGATTATCCCAGATAATGAATCATATTTATTGATATGCGAGTGAAAAAAGGAGCAAATCCCCGCGAAGCGGTAGAGTTTTTGTAATGAGAACGGAAGGAGATCTGAAGCTCTTCTAAACGCTGCATTAGCGCGGCCGATTCTATGGCAACGCACTTGAAAAACGAAGGATTGGACTTTTTTCTCTCTTTTTCATTTCTCTTTTATCATCGTTCTCTTGTCAATTCGAAGCTGTGGAGAAAACTCTTGACGAGTTGCTTTGATGTGATGACGATGGGAACGAACCAAACTTCCGTTTCTTGGATTCGTTTCCCTCGCGTGGCTTCACCTTTTTATACAGTTCCGTAATCCCCCGTTGAAATAACCTCACTGAAAATAATTACCCTCATATTCAAGGGGGCAAGCAACAAAGTGTAAGTTATAATCGGGTGTCGGATGCTGCAGAGTGGAATTAGCTATGCAGATGAGGGTGTATAAATGAGCGCAAGTTGAAATTACGGGTGGCCACTGAATTGGAAATTCCGGGTTCCTAATTTTTCGTGATTTCGCTCAAATTACGCAGTATTTCCAACGGAAGATTTAAAAGGTTAAACAAACTTCAAAAAATGTTTCTGCCCAACTTGAGCCTCATGATTAATTCATTTAACTATAAAGGGAGCATTACCAGAAATGCTGAAGCGTATAGTTATCTTGTTCCAAGCAACTCAAATGACACATAATATAAGGCTGATGAGTCAAATTCATACTGAGCAAAATGTGACTCTTACTGACCATTGCCTGGAATTCTGAGCCACATCATGTGTTATACTGTCGTTCAATTTATTTTTAATCGATTCGTGCCTCATAACGTCTGCTATGCCCACACATAGCACCTCACGCAAAAACTAAGAAGTATCCCATTGGCTGTAATTACGATATTTGGCGTGAATTTTTCAAAAAGCAGACAAATATCCCAGTAGCCAGTAAAGCATTGTTTCCAAACAGTATAATGACGCTCGTATTCAATCAAAAACATTATTCTCCACGTGAAAGCAGGTTTTTGTTAACTAATGGCCAAACGCGTCGCGAAATTCAGGTGGGATATACTAACGCGCATGTTACATGAACTCATAGCACGTGAACGTTGTGAGTAGTGTAGCCCCACTGCGCCGTTTCGAATTGAAAGAAGAAAAAATTCTACCCGTAGTTCTTGGCCGAACGTGAACTTCCTTTCGTTAGGTTACTTATTGTGGTAGCGAAGCCTTAATTTTTATCTTCCAACAACAGCAAAATTCGTTCGTGGAAACAGCAGAATGAAATATCGTAAGTATAGTGCAGTTTTTTCGTCATAAATCTCGTTCATAAGACGCTAGCAGTTTTCGAAATACTTGAGTAGTGATCAATATTAGCCTGTACTGTGAGGTCGTAATAAGGGTCATGAGTCGATCTAGAGTAACCTCATAAATTCGGGAATTGAAACTAACGTCCTTTTTTCGGCGGTGTTTGCGATTTAACTAAAGAGTTCTAACTCTCCACGAATCTTTCGAACTTCGAACTCAGAAATACACCATTTGGGTAAATGGTATGTGTGTGTGAACAGGATTGAGGGGAATCAGCTAAATCTAATCGATTCAAATTTCATATTCACTTTAGAGGTCACCGTATTACGCCAAAATGATTAAAATTGGTCAAAGTCATACTATAGTTATTATCGCAGAGATCAAGGACACTGATTTTTTCTCAATTTAGATTGAATTCGCGGTTTCCAGCGATAAAACTGTACCATGACATTATTATCAGTGAGAAAATTACGTGAGTAGCTCAATTAATTATGAAAAGGTTCGAGAAAAAGCGATCTTTGAGCGATTTTGTCCACATACCGGATGCTAAAACGGTAAACAGGAGCCTTCTAAAAAAAATCATGTTGACAGTCCGACGAATCAACTGTGCGGCAGTTCCTCAGCATTAGCTGCGGCGTGAGTATGAGCAACTTGATACTCGCAGCACTCCTTGAGTGAGCCCCACGAGTTTTCCCGTATAACGGTTGAACAACGTTCTACTAGCTTCAACAATGAAAATCACTGAATGAACGGGTGACTGAGGAAAGTTGTGTGATCCGTCCCACGAGATCATTTGAGTGTTCCCAATATAATCTCTGAACTACATATAGTAGAAAATCGTCTTGGAAATAAATTTGGACGTTTGATTCTGCGTAAAACGTGTTGTGTTTTACCAAATTGTAATGAACCAAACTTCCGGGAGTTGATTGATCAATGATGGTTGTAGCACGGTTAAGAGGACCACCATTCCGGCACCATAAGCCCTATTTGTGTCTACCACCGTGATTTTACGTTTTACCAAGTTAGATGTCTGGTGTGTAGCAACACATAACTTTCTTCAACCCGTGTAAATTCGACGATCAGCCGCCCGTTGTTTCATGCGGAAACATTTATGGAGAACAAAATGACGTACTAATTGGTTGACTGTACTCCGGAAGTTTGATCGACATCGTTTGGAGACGGTGTAACGGGACGAACCAAACCCTTCGACTCACCGTAGGCTCGTCCAGGGCATTTATGCTGACTAGGCACCTCGAATGCCCCGATTCGCTCGAGAGTTCGCTGCCGTCAATTGTAACTGAGCCGGTTCCCTCGTCGCCGTGTCGCCCACGCTCCCGTTCGTTCCCACCCAGTTCCCGGTTTGTGGTGGTAAAACATCTCCGAATGTCAGGAATAAAACTTATATATATAAATATAAATTGCATTCGGCTTCTATCGTACTACTTCCCGACTCACCTAGTGCGATACTGCTTTCAATATTAAGCTCCCCCTTAACAACGGTTTGACGAAATCAGAAAACCAATAAATTCGACCGATCCTGTTTTCTGGGATATTATGGCTCATATATCCGTTCGACAGATAGTAAAAGAAATAATTACGAATAACAAAATGGGGGTATACGAGTTGCTCGTATGTTGCTAGAAAACACTTCCAAATATTAATGAAACCCAACGACGCAGTTATTATTACTTTCCGCTACTCAAAAGGGCAAGGAAAGTATTGTAATCGTGTGATAAAAAAAAAGAAAAAAAAGTTTTCTTCAGATCTTCACGTTGTGAGTCTGAAAAACCTAATTTTGGCGCATGGTTCGTGTGTGTGTGTCTGTAGTTCGATTCTCGAGAGAACGGTTGATCCGATTGAGCTGGTTCTCTTGGTTTATTATTCATTCTGGATAATAACCCTATGTTTTCGGTAACGAAAAATTTTTTACACCCCTCAAAATTTGATAGTTTACGTTTCAAGACTTGGAGATTCCAAATTTGCAATGTCCGTCCGCAGTCCCCCGTCCATCGTCCGCCGTCCATTTGGTATCTAGTTGTGCCCGCCATCTCGGCATTCCGATTGGACGATGCCCATGGTTGTTATGGACGAAAAATGGTTAAAAAAATTAACGAAACGCAGTATAACGCGGGAACTACAGCGGGAGTCAACGTTTCGTCGTTAGTACTCCGTCCCTCCCTCTCTCCCGTCATATCAAACTCAATCACCTGCCCGCTCGACTCGCAACGCCCTTTCGACTCTTCCCGACGGGGCGCCAAGGCCACTTACACCCCACACCCCTGCATCGGGTCATAAATGCCTGCAGACGTTTACAGGCACCTGGTGCCGGGGGAATATTTAGTTTCCGGAGTTCCATTGTAGTCAGGTCATGTTTCGTATGGTTTACTAGTATTCGATGCTGAAACGAATGGGATGGGTCTCGGAGCAGTAATACTCGTACTAGGTCAAGCTGTTCATGAGAATAATAAACCATTGTGTAATAATTTTCAGGGTTTTTTTGTTTTGTTCGTTATTTTTCGTAGACACCAAGATAAGGTTATGGTCGATTGGAAGGGGGTGGGGAACGAAAATGTACCAAAAACTAGGGGTTTACGAATTTTTCTCGGAAATGGCTCTGACGATTTTGATTAAATTTTCGAATTATTTTTACTGGTATCTACAAAACGTATCTTCTCTAGACATATCACCATAAAAATACGGTGAACGGAGATATAGGCCTATGAAGCAAAAATCGGGGTTTTTATGGTTTTTGGCGAAACGGCTCCAAACGATTTTCACCAAACTGTCAGGATGTTTTTAAATAGTTGATACCTACATATTGTTCTCAATAAATTTTCCTCTGATAGTCCAATGAACAGAAATAAAAATCAACATATTTCGAAAATAACGTGTCATCAGATGTGATCAATCTTTCTTTTAGTCACCCATACCCACATTTCGTTCTCCATAATTATTTCTATATATATATGTTGAACGGAGATATAAACCAAGTTAACTCAGAAAAGGAAATTTGTCGAATATTAATTTATCGGTATTCCAATTTTCTTCAAAATGGCTCTAACGAGTTCGATCAAACTTACGGAGTACTCTCAGCTAACTAGTCCCTACAGTTTGTTCTGTATAAATGTTTGTGTAGAAGTGCGTTGAATGTAGATATGGTACCCGCATAACTGGTGTTCAAACCTACGGGGGTGGCGGAAAGTTGTGTGTTGCGACGCTCCGCTCGTTTTTTCTTCATTTTTTAAATGATTAAGGTGCAAGTTGTCGCATTGTTTCAATAATAAACGCATTCAAGGCGTTAACAGCTCCACGACGTAGACTTTGGATAGTTTCATTCGCTTCAATGCTCGCCCGAAGCCTCAGTTTTATTAATTAATTTGAGAGGATCAATCACTGATACAATGTTTACTCAACGGAGTAACGAAATTATTTGCATTCCTCAATAGCTTTTGATCCGGGAGGTTTCCCCCTAAAATAAAGACTCCTTTGACGCCTCCCAACTCGTTTTTTGGAGGTCTGACGGAAACGAAGAGGTTGTTAGATGATTGATCAACTTCATAAGAACGTCGCAGTGCAAAAATTTTGAGCGAGGGTGTTTATTGATGTTCGCAAATACTCCCCTCATCGCCATTTACATGAGTGTGTGCTTACAAGCTTTTAACACAAAAAACCAACTTGAAAATAACGTCTTTTCTAGCCTCTGAATTGCATTCATGATTCGAATGGAATTTGAAAAGCTGGGCACGTTAAATTCTCATTTAATTAGTTTCTGAAATCTCCCACATTAAGGATTGTGTCCAAAACTTCATAATATGTGGAGATCAGTATTGTGGTATATTCCTTTCACCGACCATTCATGAATATTCCACTGAATACGTAAATTCGGGTTGTTTGGCTGAGAAATGCGTTCTTCTCTCCATCTTGTTTTATCGCGAGAAATCCCCGTGATTGTCGATTTGACAGATAAATGCAGTGATTGATTGATAGCGAAGATGTTTTTTTTTCTGGCTGGAAATCTGGCAAAGGAAAAGCAGAGAGGCTGATTATGAGGCGGGTGAGGATTGGTGCCATACTTGATTAATTCACTGGCAGCTTTCCAAAATGCCGGGCCAATCGAATGCTACAACTATACGGGGTCTTCTCGCCAGTATTATACGCCTCCATTTCATCTTTCATCCGCCAAATTTGAAAGAGAACGAGAAATAGTCGAAAGTCTCCGATGATATACAGGATGAATTATTTTATTCCAAAGTTCAGTAGTTTCTTGAAAGCACCGCATTTTTCAGCTGTTCGTTTTATCGGAGATGTCTCGACGCAGTGTACTTCGGTAAACAACCCGAACCCAATCCGCGGAAACTAAACGAAGAACTGATGTCACCTTCGAAGATAATTTGTGTGCGCTGTGACCTTGAACGGCTTACCTCAAACCCTTCAGCGTTTCGATCACACCGGACAGGCCTGTCAAAGTTTGCTCGAGTGTTAGTCTGGATGTCTTGGAAGCACTTGGAGTGTAACGAGTTGCAATATTTTGGCACAATCGTTGCTTGTAGAAATGCAAATATTTGTGCGCCTATTTTGCGTCCAGATTACGCCTATAGATTCAGTAATGTTCTATACCGATGATGCCAACATCGTTGTGAAAAAGTACGCTGCTGAAGAAAAAACTGCGTCCAGCCCCAACTGTACATTAACTGTACCTTTATAAAACATACTGCTTCGTCTTCAAAACGGCTCAGTTCCATACAGGAAACTTGGGGGTTGGCCGGTCATAAAATGTACCCTAAGCATGCTCCTCAATTGTGTTCGGGCCAGCTGTACGGAATGCCTGAGCAGGCTCCACGCTGTGGTGTTCTAAACAGCTCTTTGACTGTCCTAAAGCTGGGTTGAGCACCGCGGCCTAGTGACCTCATTCATGCCTACCCCATCCTCATAAGGAATGCTAGGTATTTCCAGCAAGAGTCTTATATGACACCCACTGGTAGTACCAATGACCAGAAATCGCTCCGTTTTAAGTCTCAAGCAGTGACGTGGTGGGGAGTCTCCACATATGTGCCACATCATCTACACCGAGGGGAGTCGACTATGCCCATAAGATACATGTGTTTGTTCATTCTGCAGTGCCCAGTGTTTATCCCCGCACTCTGCCTTAGGTCCTTCCTCTTCACCTTCAGAGGGTTATGTCTTATTCCGTGTGTTTTCTCTGAGATAAAGCGTTTGAAGTGCCTCATTCCGCAGCATTCGAGACTGTCTGATGCATTCTCCTGGCATATTCCCCCACAATCCTCTTGAATAGTGACAGAGACGTTCCACAGTGGTGAGGTGACCCAATAGATACAGTAGACGAACCGCGTCTGACCAGATGGTCCGCCCTCTCATTTCCAATGATCTCCTCACGTCCAATAATCCAATACACGTTAACTCTATTCGTGTTTGCTAAGGATAATGTGATGTTACAGCGTCCATTTCGCTACCGATGTCCAGAGTCATATAAAATTTATCTTTTGGAGTTAATCTCAGGATTGCTCTTGGTCTAGAGCCTGATTCATCCTGCAGATTAAGTTTCCGTCTGACTGGGCTGTCGACAGGTCATGCCAACTTTACCACTGTTTTTTACTACCACTTTTTCAAGAGCAAAATTAGGACCTTATTCAACTCGAAGAGGAAACCTCCTCGTGATACCTCGGCTGGTTGTTTTCGAAAAAAACGCATTTAGTCATTTGATCAAAATTGAAAATCATGTCACTGATAAAAGTATGAGGAATGTTTCGAGATCAGAAGTTTTACGAAGATAATGCATTTCGTGACATTATAGTAACCAACCTGAGATATACCAGCTGAATTTGTTTTTTATTCCTCGTATTTGTATTGTTCTTTCAATTTGTTTAATCATTTATATCGGCCATTGCGAAATGATCGTATTATTGGATGTGATGAAACGCGATATATGTTTGTACGATAGTTCAATTCACACGACTTATGGACTGGGCGTCTATTTCTTCTTTCTCAATCAAGCTGAAGCCAGCGAATACGATTCCTTCCTACCGAAGTATCGATTGATTGGCTATGAAGGAACTAGAAGCTCGGTATTATTTAAAGCGACTCTATTCCAGACATCCACCAGGTGTTCAGTAGCTTACACTCGTGATACCTGTGGATGCCATAGAACCCTTTGAAGTATTCTCAAAACCTAGTCCTCAGTTGATTTTATTGCTTTGGTCTTAAGCAGTCTTCATTTAGCAGTTCCTGGAAAAAAATTAATTAACGTGCCTAGAACGGAAGCCTTCTAGACCAATTACTTGCTACCGGTGGAGCAAGATTCAAATCCAAAACAGGTCAATTTACCCTACCGAGGGATTCATAAAAGCCAGATTAGTGAATAAATTGAAATTTAGATGAGAAATCAGCGTTCATGACGCTTGGGAGCAAAACTGAAATAAGAGGTATAAACTATGCAAAGCATCGCGCACCTTCCCCTGCCCGTTTTATTATTTTAATTCCCCAAGGTAACAACTGCCGAGCTAAATTCAGTTACGGATAGTTAGAATTCCAATACCTCTTCCTTCCAAGTCGTATAACGAGTTTTCGTTGGCGGCCGGCTCCTTCCACGAGAATTAAAAAACTTCTTCAATGAGGAGAAAACATTTATTCATTCCAGAGTACAAGATTTTGTGTCGTATTTGTATACACTTAACACGGTGGAGTTCTCAACTCGTCGATCTCACATCGGCAGACAACTGACGAAGTCTGAACATACCCTGTGTCCGTCCCTTACCCAAAAGATGTGAGAAGCAAAGGAAACTGAATCGAGTAGCTTTCATGCTATGAGGTTCCCTGAGTAAGGATAACAACTATCAAATGCGGTATGTTTGTGTTGGATTCCTCGGGGCCTTCTGCGACAATTCAGCTGAAGGTTTTGCCATGAAAAGAGGGAGGTGAAGGACCAGAGAATAATAGCCCTAGGGGCATTATTCCGTCCACAGGGAAAAATTATCTAGGCGAGCTGAATAACCTGTGTGATATGGAAACCTCATATACCTCTGCGCTCAGTAAGCCTCCTGAGTTAGCCAATAATCTGCATGGTTCGGTCGACGGACAGTAACTCAGTCAGTGTCAGAACCCCCCCCCCAGAGACAATCATGGAAGATATCTTCGGAAGATATTCTCTTCGTTTATGTTGCATCAGAAGGAGGGCACGACCGTAATCTTGTGGATGCATGTTGATACGTACTCGTACAGTCTTTAGGGTCAACACAATACCGTCTCTTCCAAAAATGTTGCTCAGGTGCTCAATAATGGCAACGACCGTAACACGACAAGTGGAAACCCATTGAGATCCAGAATGGGAGATATTTTTCATCCCAAAATTTACTTCATTACGTAATAGATCGCGTTACTGATTTGTATAACCGTGCACCAGTATCCCTTCAATCGTCACCTAATCCCTCCCAAAAAAAGGCCACTCACATCCCTTGACTCGATCTCTGATTGTGATGAGCGATCCATTGAATCCGTATCGGTCACCAAATAAACTCAAAACTCCACCTCGAGATGATTCACGACGTTTGGTGTTATGACAAAATATTGTATGAGTCTCAGTCAATTGAAAGAATAGTAGAAAATTGTTATCGAGCAACGGCCGGGATTGGAAGAAATGGTCTTCAATCTTCTCGGTCTCAAGAGAGCGAGCGACAAAGCTTGAGCCGAATCACAGCTCAACCGGCCATGGGACTGAGAATCCCTTCCAGAAATTAGGGCCTTCAGATTTAAGGGGCAGGATCAGCGATTGAGCTTTAGTAGCCCTTTGTGGTTTGTATCAGAGTCCTGAATGGTGCCTGATAGAACCACTCTTTTCATATATGTTTCGTATCACGGGACCTTCGTTTTTGAAAACTGGGAAAAACTCATGAAAAAATTACATAAATCCCGGTTCATGAAAAACAGTGCAAACGGAACGATGGTTTTTAATTTGTCTGCCTGAATACCGCTTGACTGTGGGTAACCCGTCAAATGAAGAGATTCTGTTCAAACTACACGACAGCTTGTCTACAAGTGAGGGCCGAATTCCGATTTCTTTTATACACGTTTTTAAGAAATAAATTTTTTCAGGTAAAACCAATGTTCCAAAGAGTCAAATGAATTCGGGACAGGGGAAAAGGTAAAAAGGTGCAACCAGAAATGAAAAACAAGAGGCAACTTGAGCGCAAGCCTGTTCAAAACATTATTTTTCAATTCAATTGCCTTCAATATTTAGTTTTCCTTCCGTGGCGCTTAATAACAGTTTGTAGATTCTAGCAGCGACAGCCTGGGGCCGAACGTTAATCTCTTTAATAGAGCTCTGAACTGTCAATGCCCCCTCTCAAAGTCAAATCACGAGTTTGGGTTCTGGTAGCGCTTCCGAAGCCTATTTCGACTGGGGTGGACTTAAATGAATCGCGAAGACAGATTTTAGTTTAGCACGAACTCGTAATTTGGAGAGTTGGGATATCACAAGATTTGATGACTTAGATGTACGAAGAAGAGGTGACTGTAACAGGATATGATTTGAGTATATTAGAGCAAACAACTCTGAAGGCGTGAAACTGGTTTTACTAACAAAAACCTACAGTATTCGCACTACATACGTGTTTATAAAAACTCATTCAATGGAGATACAACGACTGTCTACGATCGGGGGAGCAATGCGCTCTCAGTTGTATGATTAGCCCAGAAGGCGAGAATAATCTGGGAGTTCCTATGTGTTGCGACACCGACGAATTTTAGGAACAAACGCTCAAGACTGTGGCTCATTTATCTGAAGAGCGTCGAAGTCTGGGACCTTCTTCATAGGAGCACTCTTCGATATGGTCAGCGGCTCGAAAGATATTGGCAGAGTATACTTTAGAAAACGAGGACGGCAGTCAACTAGCGAATATGAATTGATTTGTCAAATGGCAAACAGTACGAGCAATAGATTCAAGAGGACTGGATGAGATGAGTTGCAAGGTAATTTGATTGAAACTATTGAACGAACAATTTATGTTGAACTCCGTGGAATTAATCAAAAACATATCTTCTAGTAACACTAGAACCGCCGGAGGTGTCATTTTGACACCTGGACACTTTGTTTTTCTTGGCGCAAACTTCCTTTATGAGGCAGGCCAGTGAAAGTTTCTGACTTTTCGTTACTTTTTACGTAATTTTTGGGAATCATACTGATTTTCATGCAAAATTTAGTATAGGGTCCATTTTTGAAAATTTACCTAGAATCGCAGAAGGTGTCATTTTGACACCTATGTATTTTGTCGCAGAGAGAGCTATTCTACGGATTTTAGGGGCAGATATAGTTATTTTTTACTGTAAGTAAACAAAAAACTATTGTTTAGTAAATATTTTCAATAGATGTTACTACTTAGTTGATAAGAGGTACCGCATGTGAAAGGGTTCGTCGGAATATTTTTGTTACAGCATAATGCTGTTTTCATTTGAACTTTTCAGTCTCAATGTCGATATTATTGCTCTGGTCCAAAAACATATGTAGTTGCTTTCGCTAGCAAGCTACAAGCCGCTACTGTTTCTAACGCTGTGTCACCGAGCTACGCTTTGACTTGCTACTCCAACCCGGCCGCAGCGACTCGGTCTCACCCGTCCTTTCCCCATCTCTCCCTCCCCCTTGCGCTGGACGGACGAGGAGGCGCTTGCAGGTTCGTGCATGTCGTTTATAACGAGACCAAATGTGGTGTGGACAGTCTTGATCAGATGGCCAGAATGTATTCCACTAAGTCTGGTTCACGTCGCTGGCCAGTACACGTTTTTTTCAACATTCTCGATCTTGCTGGGATAAACAGCTGGGTGCTGTACAAGAAAGTAACTGGGAAAAAATAATCAGGCGCGAGTTTTTTAGAAAAACTCGCTCTCGAGCTGCGCGAAAAGTATTTGAAATCAAGACGTAAGGAGCTTTCGGTCTCGAATGTGGCAGACAAAGGCCTGGCGCGTTCGAAAAAATGTCACTGTAAAAGTTGCCAAAACCGAGCAGTAGATTTCTGCGTGCAGTGTGCTAAGCCGACCTGTGGGAAGCACGTGAAAGAGTCCCAGGTTACTAGCTCGGAATGTTAGTATAACACTGTTTGTCATTTTGAAAGTTAGCCTCAAAAATGCCACTGTAAGAATCTTTTAAGGTCATTTTGTATGATTTCTCAGTTTCTACATGTTCGTAATAAAGTGTTTCATCAAGCAGAATCATAAAAATTTAAATGCACAACCAAAAACCCGTAAAAAGTGGGCAGGAGTCAAAATGACACATTTGGCGGTTCTAGGTATGCGAAAATACCGGCGGTTCTAGTACCTAATAACCAACCATCCAACAGATGAATGAATGGTTATATTTATTGTCTCAAAAGCTATTAGGGTGTGAATACGGAATCAGTTCTATGAATAGAAAACTTAAACCATGGATGACTTACGGTATCTTGAAAGCGATTAGAACAAAGGAAAAGCTGTTCTGTAAAAAGAAGCCTTTCAACGCGCGGTTAGCAAGTTTTCTATCCGGTTTTGATAAAAGGGTGAAACAGTGTATCAGACAAGCCAAAGAAAATTGTGGATGTGGAAAATAATACTAAATATCTGGTGCGTTGCAACACACAACTTTCCTTAGCTCTACGTCAATTCACTTGGTACATGGCTAATTCTATTTAATCAATTCATTTATCACTCAAACTGTCAAACAACACGTCACAGCAGCAGAAAGCGGTAGCGCCTAGAGTTCTGGAATTTATTGTGCTGCTCATACGCATTTCAGGACCATTATTGAGCAATAGGTACACAGAAAATTAATGAGGCTGTAAACACGAATTTTTTGAAGAAGGGTAGTAATCACTTTGGCAGAGTTATTGAGTAACTGCTAGAACTGGTAGTAAGCGAAACGGTGGTAGTTGAAATTCAGGAATTTCTGAAAGGAGCCCCATGTACCTCATGAGCGTTTTTAACCACTCACACTTTCGGTATTGGATTGGACTACAATACCAATTATCTTTAACTTTCTATTAACATTCCAGCGGAGTTTATAAGGAAAAACGCTGCAAATTATTACACAACGGTTTATTATTCGGATAATCAGCTTGACCTAGCATTAATGCTCCGAGACCCATCCTGTTCGATTCAGCATCGAAAAATATCATAATGAAACCCAAAAAAAGGCCGAAAAGAACTGAATCGTAATATTAAAAAAAAACAAAAAAACACGAAAGTATCTAGAAAAAACTGAATTTAATATGAAAACATGCACGCTAAATACTAATATCAAAATTTAACCAAAATCTATGAAAAAACATAATGAGAATGAAACGAAAGAATCTAAAAAAATTGAATCGTATTAAAACGAAAACGTCAGGAAATTGGAAGAGTAAGGCGAATGGGGAGAGACCGGTCGTTGGGAGGAAGCGAGCGGAGGCGCACTCGCTCGCCTCGAGAGCGGTTGGTTTTTAATGAGACGGGCGGGGCGGAGGAATTCAAACGACGAAACGCTTGTAAGCTCCCGCGTTGTACTGCGTTTCGTTAATTTTTTTAACCGTTTTTGCCCATTACAACCACGGGCTTCGTCCGATCGGATTGCCGAGATGGCGGGCACAACTAGATACCAAATCGGATTTTTGGGCGAAAGAACGAATTTTTTAGACCACGTTAAAGGCACAAACGGCCCGGACGGCGGACGGCGGACGGGGACGGGGACGGGGACGGGGACGGGGACGGCGGACGGACATTGCAAATTTGGAATCTCCATGTCTTGAAACGTAAAGTATCAAATTTTGAGGGGGGGTTGTAAAAAATTTTTCGTGACCGAAAACATAGGGTTATTATTCAGAATGAATAATAAACCAAAAACTGCGCTAAAAACGCTTTTTGTCGAAAATTTTGATTATTTATTGTGCTGTTCTCGTCAGTTTCCCACGAATGGGAATTTTATGGTGTGATTGCCATATTGGGAGCTATCAATATAAAAAATTTAATCAAAATCGTTAGAGGTGTTTTTGAGAAAAAAATTTGGTGTTTTGATCACTATGATAACTATAGTTAACTTTCGGTGGATTTAGCCCATACCCTAATTTTTGCGTCCCATGGTAACCTGTAGGCTAGACATCAAGTTTGAGCTGATTTGGTACGGTTGTTTTCTCTAAAAACCGCGCTAAAATCGATTTCGTCGAAAATTTTGATAATTTATTGTGCTGCTCTCGTCATTTTCCCATTAATGGGAATTTTATTATATAGTTGCCATTTTGGGAGCTATCAATATCAAAAATTTAATCAAAATCGTTACAGCCGTTTTGAGAAAAAAAATATTTGGTGTTTCGATAACTATGATAACTATAGTTAAATTTCGATGGATTTTGTTCATACCCTTATTTTGGCGTCCCATGATGACCTGCGGGCGAGATATGAAATTTGAGCTGATTCGGTTGTGTTGTTTTCCCTAAAAATCATTCACAGACACAGACACACAGACCATTTTCCCAAATAGTCTTTTTCGGACTCAGGAGGGTCTGAAACGTAAAGATCTGAAGAAAACTCAAAATGTTTTTTTCAGCCGATTACATAACTTTCCTTTCTACTTCGTAGAGCCAAGGAAAGTAAAAAGTTGTGGGGAGTGATGGACGAAGTGGTTAGAGATCATAGTGATTATGTTCATGATGGTGACAACATTAAGAGCTTGAACATACTAGGTACGGAAGTTTTGGCAAGGAATAATGAAGTAGCGTGTGCTAATGCTTTAAACTATCACTACAGTACTGTGGGGGGAAATTTGGCCAAAAAATGTGTATACCTGCCCTTCGTAGTGATTATATGCTACTCGCCCCAACATGTCAGGTAAGAACAGACGAAATTATTAAAGTAATAAACAAGCTTAAAGGGGGATCTGCTCCTCGTTTTGATGGAATTACAGTGAGATTGATTGAGGACAATATAAAGTATCTTGTGAATCCTCTCTCTAGAATTATCAACTTCAGCTTGAAACTGGGATATTCTCATCAGTCTTTACAATGGCATTAATCACCCCGGTTTATAAATCTGGGCCTAAAAGTTAGATGAAAAATTACAGACCTATCTCGCTCTTGTCTAATTTGGGTAAGATATTAGAAAAAGTGGTCAAAGCTCAATCGATAAAAATAGCATTATTTCGATAAACCAGTTTGGTTTTCGCCCTGGCCTAGGTATTCAAGATTCCATTGGTGCTCTGTCCTCGAAAATTAGCTACTAGCTGGATAAGGGTAAGAAATGTGTCGCCCTGTTTCCAGATTTACAGAAGGCTTTTGACTGTGTGTCTCATGACATTCAGGTCGGTAAGGTTAGTTCTGTGGGAGTTTTTGGTATAGAGTCTTGCTGGCTACAATCGTATCTGCAAAATAGGAAGCAGCGAGTATGTTTAGCAAGTTACTAGAGTGCTGCTGAAGGGTGTACCGCGGGGTTCTGTACTTGGCCCGCTCGTATTTTTTATCTATGTCAATCAAATCTGTAATGTAACACTGGACGGATCGGGTTTTTTTCTTATGCGGACGATACTGTATTGGTGTTTTCTGGTGGTTCATGGGGTGAGGTGCAGAGTACAGCAGCAGAGGGAACTAGTATGGTTAACAATTTATTAAGATTGCATTCCCCGACAGTCAACATTGGGAAAACGAAATACATAACTTTTTCACTTAATTTGGCTGGTCAGCCTAAGGATAATACATTTAGACTCACAATACACGAACAGGAATTCTGCTGGGAGGATTGTGGTTGCTCGCCCTTAGAGAATGTAACCTGTATAAAATATTTAGGTTCAGAAGTGGTTCAACGGAACATTCTGCTCCTTTGTTTGAACGCTCTTAGAGTCTTCCTTTGCTTTTTGCAAGGGAGGCAATTCTTTATGTCTGCAAGTTTGATTCCGTGTCGCTCATTCGTGTACACCGCAGTAGAATAGCACTGTTGGATTCAATTCCCACCCCTAGGAGGTGTACGACTGCGGGAAAACGGCAAGTCCTCGGTGCTAAATTCTATATTGTTCTTCCTGAAGCTATTAACGCTACGAAAAATAAGTTACCACAGCGGTAGGGCGTTTATTTTGAAAAAGTTTATACACAGTGAGGATTGTGACAAGAATTTGTTTTCCAATATGTTGAAGGAGCTTCACTGATATCCTAGAAATATTTAATAATTGTTTTTCTTTTGTCTGATATTTCTTTTACTTTCAGAAGAATTTTCCTAATCACCAAAAAGCATTCTTATTCATTTCTAACTACGTTGATTTCTGTTTTTTTTGCATTTTAGTGTACTTTTAATATTTTTCTACATAAGGAATAATTACTTTGTTTTGGTGGACTAGACTCTTTCCCACACTCGGGTTCTTACCCAAAGTGGGATTGTAGTTTCCAATAATTTCCTTTTTGTCTTTTTCTGTTTATGTAGACATCCTTTCTTTTTTTATTTAATTTTGTAAATCCCAACATGTTTACGTTTTTGTATTACGTTTGTATCTATATTTATCTGAGTATTTTCCAATGGAAATAAATATATTTAAAAAAAATAAATTAAGGTGTGCGTTACTGTTTGTATCGAATGAGAATAAACGCGGAACTAGTTCATCAGAACTGGACATGTTCTTGAAATTAATCGCCGCGTCACGGCGATTTGGAGTTTCCACTTAATCATAATTGCTTACTGAAATAAAGGTAACGAAGGGAGAGAAGAAATTAGGCTCTGCGATGGTCTGCGAAAACGTTTTTATCGGGAGCAATAAAAGAGCGGCAGAGGGAAACTTCAGGGATTATTTCAACCCGGCTCATTCATTTATCTAACGTTTCTTAATCCCGCGGATTGCGAAATAATGCCCGGATCGTTATATCCCTCCGCCCCTTCTCAGAAAAACACGAAATAATCTTCACTCTGAATTTCAAGGTGTTGGGGGGGATTGGTTTTTATAAAGTCAGTGTTTTTAGAACGACAGGCGATGACTTACTATAAACTGAATGAGAAGAGGAACAACTACAGTGTACCAAGGAGTTAGTTAAACTGTCCAATACCGAAGATGATAATAAAAATATTAAAAAAACGCGACACATAATTTTTTTCAAGGAGAATATTATTCTCGGACTGGCAAGGAGCTAAATTAATAACGTAATAGGGAAAAACTACTCTAGTCATAATGACCTGGGTTTTATCAGGGGGATTTTTCATCTAAATGTCTCTCAGAGACAGAAATTGGTCAACAGACATTCGCCTCTCTCGCTACGGGATCTCGCGTTGAACACATTTTGAGCCTCGACTACTCAATTAAGCGCTCAACCTCGCGGGCTCATGCAATTAACCTAGCACTGTGTTATCTGTTAATCGAAACCCAGAACCAACTACGGAGTTGCGTACGCGACTTGGTGACCTCGCTCTCCCGAACTTGTTTGCATAAACTATTTTCGAACATCCGACTGTAAAACCTTTCCACTTGGTTGTAAGTGCACCGGCAAAAATTGGCTGGCGAGTTTTTTTTGTTTTGTTTTTTCCCCTCTTTTTATCGGCGCTTGTCAATTTGCAGCCGAAGGTAGAGTGTACTCTGCAGCTCATTCGCCATACTCTCCGACGCTATGTCACCGATGGAACGCTACCAGCACGTTTTGTATGGAGTAGGTTGGCAAATTGAATTGTTGTGTTGGTTAATTGACGGCTCGACATTCTCATAAATAAATGGCTGCAGTGGCTTCAATATTCTTGTTTGGTATGACGAGGGATAGTACGATCTCGCCAGAGTACAGCCTCCAGCAAAATACAATCTGATTAAGAAAATTGATGGAAATGAACGCTCTTTATGTCCACCAGAAATGGCTAACAAGCGTCAATTGGAAAGCACACCAGAGAACTGACTTGAAAAGGGGAGTTTTTTTTGGTGTAGCGGAGGTTTTAGAGCTTTTTGTGAAAACCGCTAAACATTACGATCAAATCTCCCAGAGTACTTGGTAACGATTGTGATAAGACACCGTTTTGGAGTCTTCAGAATACTATTTCAGAAGACGGTATTTTTGGGTCAATGTGTGTATCTGTCTACGAACACGAGTCAGAAATAGAATACATGCTCATCAACTCAAACGTAGGTGTTAAGCTAACATAATATATGGCAGTGCAAACGACCTTTCTCCCTGCAGTTGGGGGACCTTTCTCCTTGAAACTTGCCACCCAAGTAAATAGATCAGGTGGGAAACGCGATGAGGAACTTCTTCAACGGTATTCCTCAGGTGGTCAGACCTCATGGGCAGCAGCTCTCCACTGGGAGAATGGCGAATGACCATATACCTGCCGTACTTCCGCAAGTCTGGGTTCAGTGGATGCTGCGCAAGCGGCCGGCTTCTTACACGATAGCGGTAGACTGAAGGAACAGTAATTGGACTAGAAAACAGCAGACGACCTTCTTTCCTAACATAGTACTGAGCGGAGTGAACGCTGTGATAGCAAAACAGCACCTGCTTGAATAACTCGGTAAGATATTTTTCAGAGGTTGAAATACAGCCAACATGAGACGAAACAAACCTGAAATGCTACAAGAATTAAAAAACCGAAAACATTTCATACGAGTATAATCTCAATCAATTGTGAACGATTGTACGTTGTCTTCGGAATCTTCTTCCTCGTTTAAGCTCTTTAATCTCACGGCGGATGAGTCACGTAATAGACTGACAAAACAATTCTCTTCACATTTTGATGTTCCAAGGGTTACTTGGATATTACGTTAGGTGGTCACAAGAAACACGTGAAGATATCCCTTGCGCGCAGCTAAAATTATGCGAAGGCCTGTGATAGTACACGAGTGAATTATCTCGATTTAAAATCCCCTTCCCAGGCCAAGCAAGGAAGAGGACAGCATCATCCTTTAAGACATATACAAAAGTTATGAGCGAGATGACACCCTATTTCCTGCCGGCAGCTTACCCCATGCAGTACCTCAAGATTTAATAGAAAAGGAGACACAGAGCCAGAAAGGTACTCACATGTAAGGTGGTCTAGATCTAGACCACACACTCACACTTGTCATCAGCCGAAGTTCAAGCTTTCCAGTTCTAGCCCTCAAGTTGCTCTCATGACCAGTCAGATTTTTATTTACTCAATCCGTTGGACAGTAGAATTTTGTTATCTTTGGTCGAATTCATGACCAATCAATTCGACGACAGCGTTCCCGTAAAAACGTATTGCATTCTTATGCGATTATTACAACATTTTGTTCCGCCCAATGCTATCCTCGAAAACCGTTTTCCAATAATGAAATCAGAGTTAGGCCGAGATGCATGTCCAACTCTGTAGAAGTCGGATTTTAACATTAGGCCGGATATTAAAACTCTTTTCGTGATATCTGTTGCGATGAGAAAAGAGCTTATCGAACGTGGACTACGGCTGCCGGTCTAGATTGTGTGAGGAAGCTACCTTGAACGATGTCTAGAAGGCAAGGGTTTTGCAGAAGAATTACTCCAGCGTTCCGCCTGCCACTGACAGCTTGAGAACTACCTTCCCCCGCCACTCGAGCTCTTTATGGTTGGGCTTTCAAACTGTTCCAAAAAGCGCTTACCCTTCAGCTCTGCAACCGCCTACTCACCTTGTTACTCCGCCTCTCATGACCGTCTCTAAGAGCTCTGGGGTGGGGTCGTCGACTTCACAAAAATTAAAGGGCTACAGATGGGTTTGAGCGGTCGGAGCAAATTTGTTCTGACGGATATATTTTGCCATTTCTCACACTTGCCTCCACTTTATTCATCAGTTCGTGAGACGCGTACGAATTTATTATATAGTGATTTTGAACAATAACACTACGGTGACTGGTGGTTACATTTTTATCGTCAACACGTTTACCTTTGCATTCGCTCAACTTCACGTACGATTTTTTCTGTGCTGTATTCTGATTATAAGTATTTGTAAACCATGTAAGGCTTACCAATTAGCCCATTGGCTGATCTACAGATTGCTACATAGCACAGCAATCTCCCAATGTGCTCCCGCTGGCTTGAGGTACAAGCGAATGTGAGTGCATCAGTACCGACTATGTTACTTTACTACATCGAGTTGTTCGATCATTTGCAATGATAAATACCTATATTACCACTGCAGAAGCCAATTATAATTCCTGTTTTTGGCTGATGCTGGATATTGTTTATTTCTTACTGTTCGCCATATTTCTTCGTCGAACGAAAAAGAAATTCTCAAAACGGGAAGTAGCGATAATATCGTAAGTTATTAAAGCAATAGGGTTATGTCCGCCAGTAGGCAAATTATTAAATTTTACGTATCTGTTAGGTGAGTCCGTCTTGCCCACAGCAACACACCAGCCAGAGGAGACGGACTCACCTAACAGATACGTAAACTTTAATATCGTAAGTTCTTAACTTCAGCCCACAGCCACCCCCACTCATGTTACATACCTTTGACATGACCGAGTTTTGAATCACAACCAGACAGATGACTGAATCTAGCGATAACAAGAATCATCAAACTCGAAGTTCAAAAATTATCCTAACTTTTAGTTTGCTAACCCCTCCTTCATGACATTTAACACTTCGAAAATGTGTGCGTTCATTAAGCATGGCAATGCGCTGCGTCCAGGTCCAAAAGGATGTTACTATAGAAAACGGATGTAGGTTCCTCAATGTTAGGGAAACCCGACTCACTACCAAGGCTGCAGTGAAATACCTCAGTGTAACTATCGACAATCACCCTGCAGTCGGGGGTCCAGAATTCCGCTGACGTATTCCCTGCGTGTCGTATGAGCCGACTAAAAGGGACAGCCGGGTGGGCCCAGCTTGAAAGACAACCTCACCTCTATGAGGTCCCCGCAGGATTACATCCAACGAGGCTTAACTGTGGCTGGGCGTCACAGTGTACTCTGTCGCCACACTGTGCTCACCCTGCAGTAGGGGGTCCAGAATTCCACTGCCGTACTCCCTGCGTGTTCGTATAAGCCGGACTAAAAGGGACACAACTTACACTTCATTCACATACATGACACACTGGGAACCCCCTACCTTTAGCTGGGATCGCAGAACACACCCCCGCAGGAAGGGTACAGAATTCTCCTGCCGTATCCTCTGCGTGGTCGTTAAAACCGGCCTTAAAGGGCTTAAAGCTCACGACACTGACATACACAACATATTCCAGATACTAAATACACTGCAACGGCTTGCGTGGCAGAACACACTCACTTGAAACACTCATAATGAGCGAAAGACAGTCCTGGAAGTAGCTCACTAACACCTTTGAGCGATCCCTATATAGGTGCGGCCTTCGGAATGAGGAGGAAAAACCAGGTTTGAGCGTTCCTGGGGCGGCTGATAGCGTGTGTCCCGCTCACCACATCACTAGTGGCCGAGGGCTGACTCTGAGCAGCAGCCGAAAAATCCTCATGCGTCTTAGTCCCGGTGGGTGGCCGGACTGGCAGCTGCGGCGAATGTGGGGGCCTCCCTTTGACCCTCAACGGACCAGCGAAAGGGCTAGAATCAATATGCCTGAGGGGAGCTTCCAGGACACTGCCTCGAGCACCTCTCGCTCATACCACGAACACACACAACAAATGAACTCACAAGGATACACTACAGCAGTCCGCTTCTTTAATCACCCCCAAATAAGTAAAACATGACAAAGTCAACTAAAACGTCAGCAGGTAATAAAAACGCCACCTGCGCCTCTTCCTCAGGCTCGCCAAGCTCGACCCCTCCCTCTTCGGACGATGAGCAACCTACTCGTCGTCCAAACAAACAAGGGCGGAAAGAACCGGGCAAACCGCGTTCATCTCCCCTTCTCCCCTAGTAGCCCGGGCAACCCGGCTACTACAAGCACACGACACAGCGTGGACCCTAAACTGTCGGACATGGAGCAAATTTGCGCATACGTCCAAATCATCCACGGCCAGCTGGCACGGATGAGGGCCAACGCGACAGGACCTATGCGGGACCTCGTAACTAGTTGCCTCTTCGAAATTTCGAAGCTGGCTATAAAAGCTAATGCCCCCAACGACATCGCCCCCTGCCACTCCCCTGCGGGAAACTGTGGCGGCTGTCGTGAGGAAGAGCTGCGTGGGGCAATTGCCCAGCAGCCAGTGCCACCAGCCCCCAAACTCGAGGAGCAACAACGAGCCAGGGTAGTACCCCAGGCCCTCATATGCGGCAGTAGCCGCTACTGCGCCTTCCTCCCCCTCATGGAGCTGAGGCGGAATGGCAGCCTGCCAGGGCCAGGAAGCGCAGAGGGAAGCAGAAACAGGCCCCAACTAAGCAGGAAGTGCAGGCCGAGGGCAGCGCCCGCCTATGCCTCCGCCAAAAACAAGGGCAAAAATAAAAAAATAAAAACCAAAATAAAAGCCTCCACCGCTTGCCAAACTCCCCTAAAAACCCACGACAAAACGTGGTAGTGGTTAGGTGGACATGTGAGGAAGGAGGCTGGTCCCTCCAACCCTGACGCAATGGAAGCGCTTATGCGGGGTGTCCCTGCTACGGACCTCCAAGCTCTAAGTGTCCGAGTGCTGGACATCCGCACCGCAGTAGGAGGTGGCGCCGTCATTGTGACGGAAACGCCAGAAATGGCCAAGGCGCTCACGAGCCACATTTCCACAAAAAAGGAGTTGAAGCCTCGTTTCCCACGCCTGCTGCTGTGCGACGTGCGGACCGACCTACCAAAAGAGGACTTGGCCCAACAAGTTGTTGAGCACAACCCTGCGTTAGGCTTGCAGCCGCAGGATGTCAGGCCTCTCTTCACCAAAAACCGTGGCAGACAGAAGGATTGCGCGATCGAGGTATCACCCAGCCTGTACAAAAACTAGAGGGCAAGGTGCGCCATACGAAAGTACCAAGCCCCCACTCAGTGCTACAAATGCCAGCGCTATGGCCACCTGGCAGTGGCCTGTACAAGACCTGTTGTGTGCGCCTGGTGCGCCTTGCCACATCTGAGTAAGGAATGCAAGCGTGATGCTCCTCAAGTGTGCCAATTGCGTCAGACGCAAATCCAACAGGTCATACGCTGTACCATTCGTCAGCGGCGTTCCAGGAGTCACGAGTGGATTATGAATAGGTCAAAAACAGTTCGAATCCTTCAGCACAACACAAATAAGAGTTGCCCAGTTATGGCTGAGTTGCTGCAAAATGCACTCAAGAAACGCTGCAGTGTCCTCGCCATACAGGAACCGTACATAGGATCCAAAACTCTTGGTCTCGGATCGCAGGCACGAGTGGTGGCTGGAGCAAGAACGGGAGCCAAGGCAGCAGTAGCCTGCATCGACCTGTCCATTGACATGCTCGCACTCACTCACCTGAACAGCCAGCACTTGGCCGCTGTGCTCATCCGAGCCGGTGGCTTTGAGCTGGTTGTAATATCATTTACAGGCAATTTGGCGCACCAGTTGCCAACAGCCTTGAACCACTCGAGCGGGCTCTAGCAGGCCTATCAGGACGACCCTGCGTAGTCTGTGCTGATGCAAACGCCAGATCACCATTGTGGGGATCCCCAACCCTGGATGGGGCGGGCGAGGCGTATATAGAGCTGCTCACCAGGTACAACTTGGTTGTTGCCAACGACCCCATGACTGGGGCGACCTATGATGGCCCGGGAGGAAGGTCGTGTATAGACGTCACAGCCGTGTCCTACACCCTGCTACTCAAATTGAAGGGTTGGCGAGTCGTACCAGGTGCAACGCAGAGCGATCACATGGTTATTGACTTTGCCATTACGGATGATAACATCCTCTGCAAAGACACGCGTGAAAAGCGATTCCGCACAAAAAATGCTGACTGGCCGCAATTCTTTAGGGTACTGGAAGGTGAACTGCGTGCCGCAGACACCGACCTAATAGTGCAAGCATCCACACCTGAAGAGGTGGACAGCAAAGTGGACACATTTACCACAGCACTGCACTCTGCTGGGCTCTCTGTACTTGGCCAACAGAAGCACAGGGCGATCAAAGTCCCATGGTGGACTGAGGAACTTAATCCCCTCAAGCAAAGTGCAAATAGAGCCAGAAGGATGTATCAAAACACTCGTGACCCTGATGCCAGAGCAACACTCCGAACTGCCTTCATCCAAGAGAAGAAGGCCTTCCACCGCGCCATCAAACGAGCCAAACGGCAAGGCTGGCGAAATTTTGTGGAAGCGGAGAGCTCTGAGAACCCCTGGGGCAGACACTACAAGTCCTCCATAGGAAAAGCAAATGTAGAGCAGGTCTTAGCTGCGATGCAAAATGAGTCAGGCTGGGCCTGCAGTATCGAACGTTCACTGGAAACCCTCCTTGAGGAGGCGTTCCCAGATGACCAACTAGCTCGAGACACTGAAGCCCCTGAGGGCAGCAAGGGAGCTGATCATGGACCCTCCGAACGAGCCCGACATCCCATTGTGGACAACAGGCGACCTCGGCAGGGCTCTTGCGACCTTAAAGCCCAACAAATCTCCTGGGCCAGATAAAATAGAAAGCAATATGCTAAGGAAGGCTGAGCGGACAATCTCCAGCGGTCTCCTTAATTCATTTAAAGACTGTCTGCAGGTCGGACAGTTGCCCACTCAGTGGAAATCTGCTCGCCTCATCCCTCTTCAAAAGGGAGGTGACTGCAATCTGTCAGAACTGTGATCATGAAGACCCCTCGATCTTCTTTCCATATTAATCAAAACGTTCGAAATCCTGATGTTGCAGTACCTCGAAGGAGTTTTTGGCAGCAACCTCATAGGCAGGCAATACGGGTGTACCAAAGGAAGGTCCACGCAGGATGTCATTGTCGAGATTCGGCGTGTTTCCCTGCTGGCACCGGCTAAGTACGTCGTAGCAGTTCTGATTGACATCAGAGGAGCGTTTGACAACCTTAATGAACTCAAAGGTAGGGGAATCCGCAACCTGTACTCGCTCGTCAGAAGTTACCTGACAGACAGAACTGCTACGATCGAAAGTAGGCATGTCTCCGTCAGGAGAAAGATTGAGAAGGGGTGCCCACAGGGCTCGGTCCTAGGACCAGCACTCTGGAATGCCTTCTTCGAAGGTCTTCTCAGGAAACTCATGGAGACTGACTGCGAGCCGTACGCCTATGTGGATGACTTGACTGTGCTGATCTTTGCAGAGTCAGTCCGCCAAATTGAAGAAAAAACCCACCACGTGCTCCGCACTGTCAACCAATGGTGCGAGCACGTCAAGATGCAGGTGGCTGAGGAAAAACCCAGCTAATCCTCTTGAAGGGAAAGTGATAATCCACCCACAATACGCTTTGGCGGCCACAGGCTCCTTCTTGAAAAGCACGTCAAGTATTTAGGAGTGAATATAGGTGAGAGGTGGGGTTTCAACCAACACCTCCAGTCCCTTAAAGGCACTACCATTGCAAGGTTTGCCTCACTGCGTGCCATTACTAAGGCCACTTGGGGTGTGTGTTACCACGACACCATCCTCATGTGTAAGGCCATCTATTTAGGTGTGATTGGCTACTGCCCTGTTGTCTGGGGTAGCAAACTAACAGTCAATCAAAAGAGAGTATTGGCCCAATCCCAGAGAGCCGCGCTCCTGTGGATCACCAAGGCCTACAAGACTGTATCAATGGAAGCACTCCAGGTGATCACTGGTCAGTTACCAGTTGATTTGGCTGTTGAGTGCATGATTGACAAGTGGAGAGTGAAACAGGAGCTTCCCCGCTTTGGGCTGAACTCGTGCGGATCTCACCACAGAACAGAAACTTGCCGCCATCGATGAATGGGCTCTAGAGAAATGGCAAGCGAGATGGGAATCCTCGTCAAAGGGACGTGATACGTATGAGTTCTTCCCCAACATCCGTGAACGTCTTTCTAGAAAATGGGTTGAGCCAGACCACTGGACGAGCCAGTTCCTCACGGGACATGGTGACTTCAATGCGCGGCTCCACTTCTTTTCTCTGAAAGACTCTCCATTATGCACGTCTTGTGCCTCCAGTGCGGAGGAAACAAGAAACCATGTGCTGCTCCACTGTAGTTTCTACAACAGTGAGCGACGGTTGTTGAGAGGGCAAACGAACTTAGCAGCTTTGACTGCTACAAAGGAAGCCTATAACCATTTTGCAAAGTTCGCAAAGAAGGTAATGGCTAAGAAACGTGGTTATAGTTGATCAGTCCTTTGAAACTTGCCACCCAAGTAAACAGTAAGATCAGGTAGGGAACCAGATTAAGAACTACTCCCAGATGGTACGGGATTCCTCAGGTGGTCACCTCCCGTGACACACGGGCAACAGCTCTCTACGGTGAGACTGGCTAACGACCACATACCTGCCGTACCTCCACAGGTCTGAGTTTGGTGGATGCTGCAGGGGCCGGCCTCTTGCATATTAGCGAAACCGCAACTTCTATGACTGATATAACCCTCGTCGAGGGTTTAGGTACAGTCATGAAATAAAGAAACAGATCTGTAACTATCGACAACAGGCTGAGTTACTGGGCGTATTTGCGGGTTTCCTGTGAAGGTAGCAGAGTGGGTGCTACTGTTCGGAGAAGTGCATCAGCACTGTGAGTAGACGGCAGCAGTCTAGAGGAGTTGGGGCTGTGAGTGGTCTACTCCTACCGGTCTCAGAGGCAGCTACAATCGTGGTTGTAATCGTCACCCCCATCAATCTGATGGCTGTGGAGCGCCGTGGACGTTCTCAGTATAACAGAGTCGTTGGGAGAAGTAGAGGAGAAGGAAGTGGACAACCTTCATTGCCCTCTGGACGAAGAGAGTGCACAGTGATGTAAATCTTTACTTTACCCAGTTCCAGATGGGGCATGGTCGCTTCCGGCGCAACCTCCACAAAATAGGAAACGTGAGGGCACCCTGCTGCCACCTACAGATGGTAGTAAGGAAGCTCTCGTCATCTATGGTCGTCAACGAATGCTCAAGTGGGAAGAGAGCTGTGGAGCTGTGGACGGCTTGGTCTGGTCCAAGCTCTGTCAGAAAAAGATGGAGGAGGACGAGTAGTGACATTCAGCTCAACTTAGACATACATGAAAACCTTCGTGCTTAAGTCATATGGCTCCACCCTGTAATTATGCCACGGAAAAGTACACAGGTTCCATAGTTCTCCGTCACGATCTTAGTTTTAAATTGTTCTGAAACCAATTTGTATTAGATATTTATATCTCAGTTTTGTGTATCCCCCCCCTCCCTTAACAATGATGAAGGCTTCCGAATATCGTTCAGGTTCGCACGCTTCTCCACCTAAGTCACATCCGTACACGATGATGGAAACAACTACCTGCTCAAACGTTACCTATTTTAATTTCCGGAGCTGGAAGTTTTCCCAGAATGTGAAGAAATGTGCAAATTAACGTTATTTAACTATGGCCATTAATAGCACGGCGTCTAGCCTCGCTACATCACTGCCCTGCTAAACCTTTATTTGACTGGATGCAGAGCTACTTGTCGCCGTTCAAGCAAGAGGTGCTAAATCCTCTCCCATTTTGACGTTATCTAGTACTCCTCCAACAGCAGCCCATGTGCTTCTCTTCTTTCATTTCTGCTACCCAAATGATTGCGATTGTACGAAAAAAAAGGTGTCCCAGGGTCTTTACGTTTTGAGGTTTATTGAATTGAAAAAAACTCATTTCGGACTAGTCGCAAGAACAGCTGGACCGTCAGAGCTGGTGTTTTCCCGTTTTGTTCGTGATTTTTCGGAAGGCCGAAAATGAGGTTATGGACAATTTCCATTAAGGCGAAGGTAGGGGGGGGGGATGAAAGTGTGATGTAGATAGTTTTTCGCACTCTTCCCTAAAACGGCTCTAACGGTTTTGAATAAACTTTCGGAAGCCACTTCACTAACTAATATTTAGTTTTTGTGGACGCCTACGAAGTGAAAAGATATTTGTCGAGTGGGGAAAACAACTCTAACGATTCAAACTCGCAGAATGTCGTCCATGATTCAATATCTATACATTTTTCGACGCAGTGTTCTTCTTGACTGTTGAAATTAACTCTAGCATGAATGTTATTTCTTAATATTGAGTCGCATTAAACAATAGATTGTTCCACAATCAACATTCACTCCGTAGATGAGTGAAGTAGGCTTTGGTTTTGTAACCTACCGCCGAATTTCTTTTGGAATATCAAAGCCCGTTAAGGCTACAAAATTAGAGTTTACGGGCTTAACAGCGTTTGTGGAGCTGTACAAAGCGTTTGTTCATCCAATTCTCGAATCTGATTCTGCTCTTTCGCTCCAAGGTACATTGTTCATAAATAACAAGGGAATCAAGAACAAGTTCAGTCGTTGTATAGCCTTCAAAGTGAGCTCACAATTTACAATTGGCACTCCTACTGATCTTTGTTCCAATACTAACAACTAGCGACTGTTGCTCTAACCATGTTGCCCTGCCTCAGACTATTTTCTCACCAAGATTATTATACACACTTTCCTTTTCACCACAAAATCACCAACGAGGACGTTGCTGCAGAAACCTCTTCTAGATTTTAAGTTTTTTCGCTTTTCCCTTTCTCGAATGAAAACGTTAACTTTCTCTTCCGTTGTTCACACTCCCTGAGTTTACATCTCCATATAGTTCATATTACTCTCATTGATTTTTACTTTCCTTGGCTCTACAAAGTAGAAAAGAAAGTTATGTAATCGGCTGAAAAAAAAAATCTTTACGTTTCAGACCCTCCTGAGTCCAAAAAACACAATTTGGGAAAATGGTCTGTGTGTGTGTGTGACTAAAATGTGTCCGTGAACGATTTTTAGAGAAAGCCACCGTATCAAATCAGCTCAAACTTCATATCTCGCTCGCTGATCAAAATGGGACTCCAAAATAAGGGGACGAGCAAAATCCACCGAAAGTTAACTATAGTTATCGGAGTGATCAAAACACCAAATTTTTTTTTTCTCAAAAACGGCACCAACGATTTCGATTAAATTTTTTATATTGATAGCTCCCAATAAGGCAATTATACCATATAATTCCCAACTATGGGAAAATGACGAGAGCAGCACAATAAATTACCAAAACTTTCGACGTAACGTAATCGAATTTAGAGTGGTTTTTAGAGAAGACGATCGAACCAAATCATCTCAAACTTGATATCTAGCCCGGAAGTCACTATCGGACGCCAAAACAAGGGTATAAACAAAATCCACCGAAATTTAACTATAGTTATCATAGTGATCAAAACACCAAATATTTTTTTCCCAAAAACGGCTCCAACGATTTTAATTAAATTTGTTATATTGGTAGCTCCAAGTATGGCAACTATACCATAAAATTACCATCCGTGGGAAAATGACGAGAGCAGCACAATAAATTACCAAAACTTTAGACGAAATCGGTTTTAGCGCGGTTTTTAGAGAAAACGACCGGACCAAATCACCTCTTATTTGAACTCCAGCCTACAGGTTACTATGGGACGCAAAAATAAGGGTATGAACAAAATCCACCGAAAGTTAACTATAGTTAGCATAGTGATTAAAACACAAAAATTTTTTCTCCAAAACGGCTCTAACGATGTTGATTAAATTTTTTATATTGATATCTCTCAATAAGGCAATTGCACCATAAAATTCCCATTCGTAGGAAAATCACGAGAGCAGCACAATAAATTATCAAAATTTTCGACCAAAAGCGTTTTTAGCGCGTTTTTTTCTAATTAACTCCGCTGGAATGTTGGTAAAATGTTAAAGAAAATTGGTATTGTAGTCCAATCCAATACCCAGAGGTGTTTAAAACCGCTCATGAGATACATGGGGCTCACTCCGGAAATTCCTGAATTTCAACTACCGCTGTTTCGCTTACTACCAGTTTTAACAGTTATTACCCAATAACTCTGCAAAATTGATTACTATCCTTCTTCAAAAAATTCGTGTTTACAGCCTCATTAGTTACCTGTGTACCGAATGCTCAATATGGTTTTGGAATGAGTACGAGCAGCACAATAAATTCCGGAACTGTAAGCGCTACCACTTCCTGCTGCCGTAACGCGTTGTTTGACCAAGTTCAAATTAACTGAGTAATAAATGAATTGATGGAATAGAATTAGCCATGTACAAAGTGGATTGACGTTGAGCTAAGGAAAGTTGTGTGTTGCAACGCACCAGATATTTTGTTTACACATTTTGGTTCTTGCTCGATATGATTGGGCTTGCTCGTTAACTTATTAAAAATAAAATCTGATAAGAAATTGAATTTCAGACAGTTCAGTTCACACTGAACCCCCTATAGGCAATTTGGTTGTGACCTTTTCGTGCCATATCCATATCTAAAAAGTTAACTAGGCGTCTGTCACGTAGTGAAGTGATGGTATCAAGTTGGAGAACGAGGGGCTAAAGCGTAAGATACGTGATCAAAAGATGAAGAGCGGGGTTGGCGCTTTATTACCGGACATCGGCCCTCTATCGCCTGATTAACTCATTAAGTAATTACCGTAGTTAGTTGGAACGTGGAAAATCAATTGATTCAACGACGTGCGACATGACGACCGATGATCAAATATGCGTTTTGAAATCAATTTGAGCCGCACGCAGTTGTGTTTGATAGTTATGCATACGATAATGATGAGTATGGCGTAATGTACTATTTACACTCCGTATTCTCAGGCACGAAATGGACTACATTTCACTCGGAAATGACCACACTAGTCGCCTATTTTTGGAACACAGAGATAAATAGGGAGTTTCTATTGAACTAAAAATCCTCACTCCACCAGTTCACCAGAAAATCGATAAAGGTTCGTTGACATTTCATAATTATCGTACTTGTGGTTTGACCGACTTGTTTCATCTGTTTCTTTCCGTACACCGAGAGTTTCTTTAAATAGCCGGTAGGTGAATTTTTCTTAGTGTTGCCCAGTGAAATCTTTCGTTTGACCACTTTTCCGAGGCTAATCACGTCGTTAATTTTTGTCGAGTTACCTGATTGACTGGAAAAATTGAAGGCCTCTGTGACCAAAACGACTGTTTGAGAACACATTGCTTTGGGTGTTCGTGGTAGCAATTGGGAAAATATCTTGAACGAATCAGTCCAAATTTAATATCTACCATGCGAAATGGGAAACGCCTAAATGAGAATTCGAACGAAACAGATTGAAAAAATTACCATTATCAATTGATGAGAACACCATCTTATGTTTTATTAAGCTCCAAAGATGTTGATTGTATATTGCGTGCAGATCTGTCAAGAATACGGTGGTTGTTTAACGGAATACCTATGAGATTGTAGTTTAAAAAAAAGCTATAAGGCGATTACGAACGTTCAAGGGATTCCGGGATTCAAACTTATCGTTCGTCAACTTCTTTTTTACTCTGTTTCAACTACTTTTTAAATTCTAGCACTGAAAACAGAAACTTCCCATGAATCGATTTTCCTCGATTATTTTCACCGACAGGATTTCTATGTCCCGGTCAAGGAGGTCATCTGGGCATAACTGTGGATGAGATATTTGGGAACGTGAACTTCACTGGTTTCCGTATAGAACGTCCGTGAAGTTCTTCATAGAAACTCAGTGAAAAACGTATGGGGTTAGTTAACAGATAAAAATCGTTCAATGCGATACATAAGTGGGACGCGTTGCACCGGACATTCCTAATCGCTACGTTTTTAGTGGTTTCTTGAAATGTTAAGATGCAATCGTATCGTTCATCGTTCTAGGGCGATCCTTTATTGCTACGTAAACAATATCTTTGTTTTTCACTACATTTTTACTTTCCTTGGCTCTACAACGTAGAAAGGGAAGTTATGTAATCGGCTGAAAGAACAAAATTTGAGTTTTCTCCAGATCTTTACGTTTCAGACCCCCCTGACTCCGAAATACACTATTTGGGAAAATGGTCTGTGTGTGTGTCTGTGTGTCTGTGAACAATTTTTAGAGAGAACCACCGTACCAAATCCACTCAAGCTTGATATATCGCCAGCAGGTTGCCACGGAACGCCAAAATAAGGGTTTGTACAAAATCCACTTTTTGGTTAACCGTAGTGATCAGAACACCAAATTTTTTTCTCAAAAATAACTCTAACGATTTTGATTAAAATTTTTATATTGATAGCTCCTAATATGGCAACTATACCATAAAATTCTCAATTGTGGGAAAATGACGAGAGGAGCACAATAAATTACCAAATTTTTCGACGTAATCGATTTTAGAGTGGTTTTTAGAGAAGACGATCGAACCAAATCATCTCAAACTTGATATCTAGCCCGCAGGTCACTATGGGACGCCAAAATAATGGTATAGGCAAAATCCATCGAATTTTAACTATAGTTAACATAGTGGCCTAATGATAACTATAGTTATCATAGTGATCAAAACACCAAATTTTTTTTTTTCAAAAACTGCTCCAACGATTTTGATTACCTTTCTTTTTTTTATAGCTCTCAATAAGGCAATTATACCATAAAACTCCCATTTGTGGGGAAATGGCGAGAGCAGCACAATAAATTATCAAAACTGGCTACCAAAATCGGTTTTAGCGCGGTTTTTTCTTTATAAACTCCGCTGAAATGTTACTAGAATGTTTAAAAATATGTGTATCGGGTGCGTAGCAACATACAACTTTCCTTAGCTCTACGTTAATTCACTCGTGTACGTGGCTTTTTCATTCCCGAACGAGCACGAGCAGCACAATGAATTCCGGAACTATAAGTGCCACTGCTTCGTGCTGCCCTAAAGCGTTGTTTGACCAAGTTCAAATTAACTGAGTGATAAATGAATTGAGTTAATAGAAGAAAAAACATGTACTCGAGTGAATTGACGTAGAGCTTCGGAAAGTGGTGCGTTGCAACTAGAACCGCCGGTATTTTCGCATACCTAGAACCGCCAAAGGTGTTATTTTGACACCTGTCTATCTTTTACGGGTTTTTGGTAGTGCATTTAAATTTTTATGATTCTGCGGAAAACCATTACACAAATATTTAGTATCTACTTCAGCCATAAGCCAGAACTTTATGCCAAGGGGGAGGGAGAGAGGGGGAAAGGACGGGTGAGACCGAGTCGCTGCGGCCGGGTTGGAGTAGCAAGTCAAAGCGTAGCTCGGTGACACAGCGTTAGAAACAGTAGCGGCTTGTAGCTTGCTAGCGAAAGCAACTACATATGTTTTTGGACCAGAGCAATAATATCGACATTGAGACCGAAAAGTTCAAATGAAAACAGCATTATGCTGTAACAAAAATATTCCGACGAACCCTTTCACATGCGGTACCTCTTATCAACTAAGTGGTAACATCTATTGAAAATATTTACTAAACAATAGTTTTTTGTTTACTTACAGTAAAAAATAACTATATCTGCCCCTAAAATCCGTAGAATAGCTAATAGCTCTCTCTGCGACAAAATACATAGGTGTCAAAATGACACCTTCGGCGGTTCTAGGTAAATTTTCAAAAATGGACCCTATACTAAATTTTGCATGAAAATCAGTATGATTCCCAAAAAGTAACGAAAAGTCAGAAACTTTCAATGGCCTGCCTCATAAAGGAAGTTTGCGCCAAGAAAAACAAAGTGTCCAGGTGTCAAAATGACACCTCCGGCGGTTTCTTTGTGAAAAAGAGGAATCAGATAGGACTCCGCTTCCTGACTGGGCGTGAATAGTATGTGGGAATGAGCGCTGGGCAAAACCGGAGAAACTCCTCGAGGAATAACTCCTTCGGCCGCTGGTCTTCTATCTGCGCATCAACAAACGTTCAAACGCAATATCAGCGCGCAAAAGTTGTTCTTGACATATTTTTAGTATGCAGCGAGAAGACCCCGTCGTAAATGAGCACTTATAAAACTCGCCGGTCGTTGCGGTTAAGATACATATTTTTCAATCTTATATAGTTCAGTGCTCCTTCACATGTTCAAGATCCCACAGAAGGCACCGAATTCCAAGTTTTCCAGATTCGAATTAAGTTTACCCACCCGTCGGTGGAACGTATTCATCGAGAAATTACTGAGACTCAAGTTAAATTGCCGGAGAGATTGAATTCAGTTTCCATTAAACCTCCTCTCAAACATCTCCCGATTTAAAGCTCGTCGCTTACAATATAGAGAAACCAACCGCGTGTCAACAGCATCACAATCAACACGACAAGACCAGACAGCATTGGAATTGAGAGGGCTGACAAACGATTACTGAAGACCTTCAATTACTTGGAGCGTCGTCTTCCATTTTTCCTTTCTAAAAGAATATAAGGGACCATCCCGGCGGCCACTTCTTCCACGAACGGCGAATTTCGCACAATAAACGTATGGCACAGTTCGTTGAATAAGGGGTTGTTACGAAACGAATGGAAAGTAGCCTTCAATGACGAATCCTGCCTATTTTTTCGGCACAGTCACTGTAAATCAGACTGACGTCACCACCCGAGAAATTGTTGATGATATGATTCAGCCCAGCAGCGTTGTGTTTGTTTTGTCGAGTTATCACTTCTTTTGTATTTTAACATAGAACCACACCAGATACCACACGTACGTTTACGGTGTCATCACGACCCGAATTGAAATTCCGAACCCCTGATTTGACAAGCAGAACCAACGGCATCAAACAACAACTCATTTCACGCTCAACTGTTTTTAAGGATAACAAATAAAAAATCTAACAACTGAAAATTGGTTAGTTGGATTCATAAGAGGCCAGGACGCGGACATTGATGAGTGGCATGAGTGATTACGTAAATGTGCCTACGTATGCCTGAAACTGAAAAACGTTTCCCACGTGATGATCATTGTGGAAGTTATCGGACTGCTCCTTCTACTTTCGCGGGGTTTATTGAACTGTCACGGTGATAATTTAGAAATGTTTGTACTCAACATTGTGGATGCAAAGCGGCTTTGAAGCAAGATAGCCAAAGAGGCTACAGAACGTCAGTATTTGTCAAGGCTCACAAAGACGCGTTCACTTGACATTTTCGAGCAAGCTTGAACTTTGATGTACTTTCGTAGCTTCTAAAACGTAATTGTATCCGAAGGCCAACTTCTGTTCAATTTTAACTATTCGTCAAATGCCAACCAAACAATATAAACCGCTATAGTACCCCGAAACCCTACAAGTTTGCGAACGCCACCGATCAGTCAACTTATTCCTCATTTCGAGCATGGAAATTCTTGATGTGTCTAGATCGGCTCGTGCCATTAATGCCAGAGACTTTCAAGGAACTCGACCTAGAGGTCAGAATATTTTTAGGTGCCCCATTCTTAATTCCTTAGCTCCGAATGTTTTCGAAAGTATGGATCAGCACGAACGAAAATACGTCGAAAGACACGATGCGATGTTGGATGCTGATAATTGGAAGTTGGTTCCTATTCGGTTCTCTAAGTTTTGCCTCCGAAGCGCTAGTGTTTCGATGATTGCATGATTCGATTAGTCGATGTTGAAATAGTGATCACATTATAGATAAAACTGTAAAAAAAGGAATAAAATACAAGTACAAGTCAGCTAATTGATGCTGAGCTCAGTTGCTCCGTTGCGAAAACGGTCCCCACTAACTGACAGCGCAAGACAAGGGATCCAAATTGAATCAATGAGGAAACAGCAGAGTTTAGAATAAGAAAAGTGCTAGTCCCTGAAGGCAATTTGATGAAGAGACCCAGGATTTTAAGCCGATTATGACAGCAGAGTTTGAAAGTGAGACAAATTAGACGGCGTATTCGAAGTAACGATGAGATGACAGATAAGTCAGTGTAAAGGTTGAATCGTTTAAAGGAAGTTGGTAACGATGAATCTTCATCTGAAATCACAGTTTTGACCCCAAAAATCTGTAGCGAAAATATGTCGAGAAATAATTCGACATAATCAAGTGCGAGTACTCACGTTTTGGAGTAAAACGTTCTCAATTAAGATCGTAAGTTATGCAGTTTGGGTTTAAGGACCGGAGCCAAACGTGTCAAAATTCTTCAGAGAATATTCTCCGTTTTGTCTTCCGCTGTGAGTTGAAACAAGAGCGAGAGGCGTTCGGTTTTATAAAAAAACTCTCTCGCTGGAGTAACGCCATCAACAACTTTTCGGTCGTTATGTCAATGTCTTCTCCGCCTTATCAACATGGATGACGAAAACTTCTTGAGCTCGTTCGAGAAAAGTTCAAAGCTATTTCGACGGTCACTTTACAAATATAAAACTGGCATTATCGTTTTGATGAATACTGTCATTTTATACGAAACAATTTGAAATGGTGATGAGATTATCGTCTGGTTCTCCAAAGAGAGTTAATAATGTGCTCAAATTATCCAAAACTTTGAAGTTTACAGTCAATCCCGAAATTACTTGGACTCGCAAATGAGAGATCTTAGAGTTAATAGTTAATTATAAAGCGAATAATTTAAATGAAAGGGTTTTATCTTGCATGGAACTGTTACTGATGCCGTGTCGTCTCTGAACATAGTGTGAATTGAGCAGAATTGACGCGTCGGTATTTGAGAATCGAGTAACCTTATGGGCAGACAAGGTTCAGAGTATTCAGATGAGCTTGAAAACAAGCACAAGCCTGGCGAGAGTAGAGCGAGAGAGGTGGGGAAATACTATTGGAACCAAGCAATTCAGTGATATGAAAAAGAACACCCTACTTCATAACCTCAAACCAATCTCATTTACGTTTAGTGCTTTTTGAACGTTGCCTTTAGTAAGTACCTTCCTTAGCCCTGGTCATAGGAAGTGTAGTTATTTATTATTTAGAAAATATTATTTTACATCAGGCTGTGGCGTTGGCTAGAAGTCATTATTTATATTTATTTATAAATTAGTAGTTTTTTGTGGTATGAAGAGGGCGAGAGTTGAAGATACAAAATAAATGAAACTCAGTGACCGTGAGAAGGACTGTATTGTGAGCAATGAACTGAGTAGAGTTTTTGTACAAAAGGGCGACACAAGGGGACGACTCGTAACATGCATGAACTGGCGTGGGAAACTGTATCGGAAGGATATCAATGAGCACAGGGAGACGAGTGTGACTTTCGCGAGAGTTTGTAGATGAATAAGTTTGGGAGGAGCTGTCTGTTTTGGAGAGGAATCTGAAATTTAGGAGAGGGAAAAACCACTTTAGGGAAATCCGGTGGAATTCTCGCAGGTAACAAGGGGGGTAAGGGGTGACAATGACTTAGTCATTAGGGCAGGTGCGGGCATTCCGAGGTAAAAAAACACAGACTGATTCTACTTCGTAGAGCCAAGGAAAGTAAAAACGTCCTAAGTTCGATTGGAACTTTACATTCTCCTTTAGCAATATCATGGGGTGTCATAGAAGGTCTAAGAGGGGTTTTTTCAATAGAAAGAATCATACGGCGTAATTCCATAGCTGCTTCTCTAAGGATACTATTCTTCCCCACCTCCTCCAGCTTACTTTTTAGCATGCTTTCTTGGCAATCCATTGATTTACTAAAAAACAGGTGAATCTTGGACCTTTTATCTAATAAAACTTCAGGAGAGAATTTGACCTTTTCTTCAAATTTTGGGATGGGGTAGGCATCAATTTCTTCATAGCTTGTTGGGGGAAGAATTTCTTTCCGGTTTTCTCTGTATACCTTTAATAGATCAGGTGTAGTGAACACCTCATGCTGATCAATTATTCACTCTTGGACGTATTTAAAGAGATAATCGAAGGCCTGCCCACTGACAGTCCTATGTTGGAGGGTTTGTGGTATTGAGCCTCTTTGGCGAACAAATCTGCAGCACTCATTAGTGCTTTCAATGAGTAATCTGACAAAACATCAGCAGCATTTCTAACTTTTTCCTCGTAATTAAATGTGCGACACGTAATTAGCGGTTGATTCAGAGTCTTGTTGGTGAATTTTTTTTTCCGACAAAAGATGCAAAAATCTACAGGCAGTCCTGCACGTTTTTTAGTTTTCGCTGACCTACGACTTTTCCTTATCGAATTTGTCAAGGCTGAACACGGGGACGAAGTTTGTGTTGATGTGGAGGGACGTGAAGCCGATAGATTAAAATCGGCTGTCACAGAAATGATGAATTGAGTTTAAACGGCTGTGAACAGTGCGTAACATTTTGAGTGGTAGCCGAAATGGAGATTTACATGTCTTGCAGGTTACTGGTATGCTGAGTATTTCATTTTGTGATATGCTCGAGCTATTAATGCGGTTTGACATTTTCGTAGAGTTTTTTCTGAATTTTTCACTTCGCTCGTCCCCTCCTCCCAAAATGTGGATACAACATTCTGACATCTTTTTCAATAACAAAAAATTCCAGCGGAGTTTATAAGGAAAAAACTGCGCTAAAAACGCTTTTCGTCGAAAATTTTGATAATTGATTGTGCTGCTCTCGTCATTTTCCCACGAATGTGAATTTTATAGTATCATTGCCTTATTGAGAGCTATCAATATAAAAAATTTAATCAAAATCGTTAGAGCCGTTTTTGAGAAAAAAATATTTTGTGTTTTGATCACTATGATGACTATAGTTAACTTTCGTTGGATTTTGTTCATACCCTTACTTTGGCGTCCCATGATGACCTGCGGGCGAGATATGAAGTTTGAGCTGATATGGTACGGTGGTTTTCTCTAAAAGTCGTTCACAGACACACATACACACAGACCATTTTCCCAAATAGTGTTTTTCGGACTCAGGAGAGTCTGAAACGTAAAGATCTGAAGAAAACTCAAAATTTTTTTTTCAGCCGATTACATAACTTTCCTTTCTACTTCGTAGAGCCAAGGAAAGTAAAAAACACAGACTGATTTGGTTAGCGTGGAACGATGCTCATCGTATAAGTGTTTAGCACGACGTACCTCCATTTCATGGTAAAGGCCAGCGACCACGTAGCTGGTAGATGAAGCGTGGGTTACGACGTGCAAGTACGCAGCGGACGTCGAGTGAATGAAAACGTTTTGCATCCGTGGCCCTGTAATGCTGTGTCCCTTAGACGGTTCGTTGCCAACCTTCGAAACCTTAGTGAGGTCAGGCAGGTGAAACTGTTTCTAGCTTTTGAAACAAGATCATGAGGCTTGTTGCGAAGTTACGTTTGAAAAAGCTCAGTTGCTCGCGCTCTCGAGCTTTTGGAATGAACGGTCTTAAATTACTACAGAACACGAAGAATGTGAATGCTGTAACCTTTGGACATTCAAAGCGAGAAGTGATTTCAAAATTGAAAGACGAATTGAAAAGCCCTTTGATGACCTTCAACGCAAGAAGAAACTTATTGCATATTTCGTTTCATTCAAACTCTCTAAGAGATTAATTTTCATCGCTCTTTCAGAGGTGGGAGCAGGTTGAGATTCCGATGTAAACCACTTATCATTTGGTTTTCGAAGTTAGTCACGAGATGGAACAAAAACATCCTGCAGAAAGGATGGGAGAGAGGGCATTTATGCTTCGAACCGGGTGATTATGTTTGTCACTGCATCAGAAATGAAGTTCTAAAGTTTCCGAGAACTCCAAAGTTAATTTTTAATATTCATGATGCTGAACGCCGAGGTTCTTGTTGCTCTAATGGGAAACCGCGCTTCGGGATAACCATCTGCCATAAGAAACCTACAGAACTGATTGAGGATTATGGGAAATCGAGTTACTCAATCTAATTCGGCTGAAGAAGAAAGATTGGCTGAAAACCTCTTCCGAACATAACTTGACAATCAATTCAATCGCATCTAGTAATTGAGTAATCAGTGAGCTTTTCGAATGACAAAAATCGACAACAATTAGCAAGCCATGTCAATTTTACGAACCGAAAGAAGGTTTGGTTAGGAAAATGGGGTTAGTCTCGGAATCATCGCGGAACCGGCGACCATTCGCTGAGCTTTGCTCGTACTGGTGTTGAGTTATTAGCGAAGTACGTTACTCTATCGCATTCCGCTACCGAAACCCACATTTCACTCAACAATTTCTTTTCCCATGGCTAAGGAATGAACGTTGTACACGGGGAATCAATCACGCTATTTTAATTTATATGTTCAGTATATGCACGATTTATTGTGCGACTGGTGTAAGATAACGATCGCTAGACACATTCAGAAAGTGACGGAAAAGATGCTCTCAGTATTGGATTTGAATAAGATTGTGCGTGGTAACACACAACTTTTGGACCAACGAGATGCTGAGTAGCAGGGTGGTCTTCTCGGAGTTGTGGGGGGGGGGAACACTCACTGTGGTGCCCACTAGGAGGTGGGTGCTCTCTCCTCTCCTCTGGTTACTGGTAGCTGATACCCTTCTCGAGCTGCTGGAGGAAGAGGGCTACAAGGTAATAGGATACGAGGATGACCTGGTAATTATAGTCAGGGGTAAATTCGCGAGTGTAATCAGTGAATGCATGCAGCATGCACTGAATACCCTACAGACTTGGTGCAATGGGCAAGGACTGTTTGTCAATCCAGACAAAACGAGCCTGATCCCATTCACCAGAAGGCGCAGCCTTACGCTGCGGGAACTCAGGCTGGGTGGCGAGGTGGTGAAGATCCAGCATGAGATCAAGTACTTGGGAGTCTTTCTCTTGGGCCACACACGTGAAAAAAGCCTTACATCGGGCGTCGGTGGTGATGTGGGCAGCTCAGAGAATGGTGGGGAAGACATGGGGGCTGAGGCCTGGGATGATCCGGTGGCGGTACACTGCGGTTGTTAGGCCTGTAGTCACCTATGGAGCCCTGGTTTGGTGGACTAGGGTGGAAAACAAAACAGTGCAGTTGCAGCTAAATAAACTGCAGCGTAGGGTGTGTCTGGCCATTACAGGCTGTATGACAACATGCCCTACGGCTGCACTGGAGGTCTTGCTAGATTTAGCTCCACTCCACATACATGTTAAAAGGATGGCGTTCCTCCAGGCTGTGCGTATGTTGGAGTAGGGTCTGATCATGCGGGGAAGGAGGAGTTCCTGCCACTTGATCCTTGACATGGTGAAGGGGGGGGGGCTGAACTGCATGTGGTAGACTCAATGCCCGCGAGGTTCAGTTCCGCGCTACCCTTTCGGATACTCATTCATTAGCGATCCAGGTGGGTAGGGGGAGCTCCCACTTTCGAAGCTGGGGCCCTGGTATACTACACTGATGCCTCGGTGCAGGGTGGCCTTGCAGGGGCTGGCATCTTTGCGGCTGTTGCAGAGGGGACTGAAGCGGCAGAGAATCTATATCATGGTGGACAGTCAGGCCACGCTCAAGGCCTTTGCCTCATACTGTCTCACATCACGGCTGGTGTGGAAGTGTCTGACTGGACTGAAGGCCCTGGCAGAGGACAACAGTGTAACACTGTGTTGGGTGCCAGGGCATCAGGGTATAGAGGGAAACGAACGGGCTGATAGGTTGGTTAAGAAGGGATCAGAGTAGATCCCTATTGGCCCTGAGCCCTATGTTGGGACTACCAGGAGCCACCTACGTAGAGAGGTTGGCAAACGGGAGGACAGGTGCAGGGCTGCTCATTGGCAGGGGCTGCCCGGCCTAAGACTGTCAAAACTCTTCATCCAGCTCTCCAGAGAGAGGTCCAAGGAGGTACTTGCACTGGGGAGGAAGGATATGAGGATCATATGCGGCCTGTTCACAGGTCACTCACTGTCTGCTGAGGTACCACCTTGCAAATATCGGCAAGTGCGAGGTACAGGTATGCAAGTTCTGCGAGGTAGGGCTAGAGACGGCAGAGCATGTGCTGTACGTATGCGATGGACTCGTGGCATCGCGCCGTTCTGGGTTTGGGAGGCCCTTTCTTCAGCCCGAAGAGGTGGCAAATGCAGAACTTGCGGATATCCTTCGCTTTCTGTGGAGGTGGTGGGGGCGCATAGGTGACGTCACACCAAGTGAGACCAGTGCTGCCTGGGGGTGGTGCAATCCAAGTATCATGGACGCCCTTACAGTAGGCCCGTTTGTGGCTGCAGTCAGGGTATCGCCTGCATCCACCGTTTCAGAGAACAAAAAACAAAAACAAAAAAACACACAACTTTCCTCAACTCCCGTCAATTCGATCCGAACATGTAGGAACATAATCGATGGGTACATGAGTACGTGTACCATTCATTACTTTCCCTTAATTTATTTCGGACGTAGATTTGTGGTTTTTATTTGAGAGCAGCTATAGGGATTGATGTCAATCGAGTAGTTGGCATTGTCTGAGCCAGAGTCATTAAAGTGTTGTAGACTCTTCATAATTACCACTCCGCCTGGGTGTCTTTTGCGGACAGCCGCCGGTGTTCAAATGCGTATAATAAACCAACATGAATAAGCTCAATCGGCCGAGCCCTTTTCCCTCAAATCGAGCAACAGATGTGCACAGCACGTGCCGAAATAAAATGTAGTTATTATTCGTTCTGAGTAATACACCTTCGTTTCAAGGTGAGGAAAACTTAAGTCGAATATATTCAGAAGTGTAGGACTGCGTCTGGATGGAAATCGTGGTAAATATAGTGAGGCCAATTCTAGTACATGAAGGAACTTGTAAGATAATAACGTTCCTCCCCAGTTTGCGCTCGTTTCACGCTCACACTCCAACCACTCTTCATTTGACTCGTCACAGCGAGCTATTTTCCGATGCTGATTAGGACGGGGATGAGTCTTGGAGGTTGAAACTGTGTGCTGTAGAAGAGAATAATAAACTGCTGTGTAGTAATTCGCAGCAGGGTTTCGATTCAATAGCCCTCATAAAAAATCTGTAGATAACTCAACTTTCTCCAAAAACCAAAAATATCGCGATACAAATTCTTTACCCCCTTTTCTAATATAATAGAAGACAACAACTTCGGAGCACGAATTCGAGAATATGTCTGTTATAAAAGGCCGCTGACGATATCCCCAATAAAATCTCAGACTTGAACGTTTTTGAGTATGCACGGCATGATACGGGTTTCTTGATTATCAAGTAAAGTATCAATCACTTTAAATACTTGGGGGTGTTCCAAACTTGGATTGAAAACCTAAAAAGTCGTACATTGAGCTTGTTTAAAAACGGTGTGATTGATTTGACGAAAATATAACTTCTCTCTGACCTAATCCGATTCCAGTTTATGAGGCAACAGGGCGCCCTGAGGAGTTCTATCTGCGTGTACGCGTAAACTCTCCCCGCACTTCAATTGTTCACTCGATAACTGAGATCTCCAAGCCTAACTTGGTGCTGTTTATTCAGAGTTAATACCAAATCTACATAAAAATGAATCGCAGCGCATAATTCGTCCTAAGGAATTTGAAAAAAAAATGAATTGTGAACTCTAACATCTTCTGATACGTACATAGTACGTAGTTGTGTTCAAACATGGCACGAATAACGTCATTTGGTCCTGCGAACTCCATAAAAGTTAAGAGGAGGGGTTGGGTTAAATACATTTGATCTGGGGAATATGTCGACACTTAATGAACTTTTCAGCATTCGCAGAAAAAGGTAAATGAGGTCCAGAGTTAGTAGGAGGGAGTAGTTCTATTCCACCTGTTTGTGGTCTCTCCTGAACGATCATCAGAGTGCTATTTGTGAATTGTTCACACAGAAGCCTTGCACAGTTTTTTTTTTAACTCACAAAAAAAGTAAATAATCAATTTATATCGTGAGTTACAAGCAAAGCTCAGCATCGAACTTGAAAAAGTTGGAAGGTCCGGTTTCGTACGGTATTGTTTCAGGGGCATTTAGTATGTTTTTATTTTCATGAAGGTGAATTAAACGTTTTTCGGATTGAACCCATCTAAGAATATTCCAGACGGAGGGAGTGCGATATGATCCGTAAAAGTTTCGCACATCAGTGGGTGGACCAAACTTGTAGTCAAGACGTGCTCACACACTGTCCGCTGATTGCCAGTCCCTCGTTGGTTTCGGAAATTCACCACCACGTCAACGCACTCCGATTTCCAAGCGTCTCGCGAGTATATTTATCTGCTGAGTGAAATTCACGAGACTTTGGCCCTCACAAAAGAATTTGGGTGTTTCCCTCTGGGATTTATTCGCGAGCCTCCCTGTAGTCTTTTCTCTCAGCCCCATTCGTTACGTACATCTCCTCCACCAATCTGCCTTTCGTACCTTGCTAAGCACTTCTAACGGACCTATCTGGAGGTTACCTTCTCTTCCCCTTACCTCGGACGGACAATTCCGCCGCACTGAGGTTCTCCACCTACCATTAATTCAGGCGTTAGTTTGGCAGAGGCGGTGGTAGAGTACGGGTTAGAGGAGGCGATACTGTAGGGAGAGGGTGCCGCCCTGGCCTGCTCTTCCTTCACCAACAAGATAGAGGCGATTTTTTATCTCCGCTTTTCTTCCTTTCTTCCTTCCACCATCTTCTGACCCTCTTTTACGCTATTTCTTCCTCATTTCACCTATAGAGCTCAGATTTACGTCAGCTGTATTTTCTCTCGTCTGAATGAGCCAAAATTCACAAATGACGATCTCCATTACCCAATCTTCACATAAGAAGCGCCTCGATGAGTCAGTGGCTGCAATAGCTTCTTCATTTAGGACGTAGACCGGTATAATCCGACATCCTTTTAAACGATAGGAGATTACTCTCCGGGCTTCGTGAAATCGGTTTTTAACAGCTGAGACTTTATATTTTTACTTAATACTAACGGCATTAAGTCATCGATCTCTAGAGATAATATAGTCCTTTCATAGCATCACTGTTCGACGCAAAGCGTCGAAGTTGTCTGGGTCTTCGACCTTGGGCTTCCCCGCGTCATTGTCTTCGTCCGCCTAATTGTCTCCAACCGTTTCAATAACGGACCCTAACCTGCGGGAATTCCTAAGCTGCGGCCCCCTGCCCCCTTTTCTAGGTTTTCCCCTTTCTTCATTTCTTTCTCCCAATTTCATTTTCCTATCGATGACAGAGCTCTTCCAAATCATTCTGGTTCCAACTTCCACCCCAGTAACTTCTCACTCTCTCACACAGTTGCCAGTTTATGCGTTCCGAGTACTTCCCTTGTGTCGCCCATTTGTACTCCATCTCCTCATGTAATGCAGTCCTCCTCACGTTCACCGAGTTTCAGTTTTATTGTGATCCTGAGCTCCCCCATTCTTGCACCCAACAATCATTATGACCTACTGCCTGTCCTGCAAAAGTATAGACCTATGTAAAGGTTTCCATTGAAAACTGCAACCAAATGAGTGTGATTCATGGATCATCGTACCCATTAAACGACTGTTCTGATCATCCTCATGATTGAACAGATTGAACTGTACAGATGAGAGTTGAAACAAATAGAGAACCGATCCTGACCTTGGTTTCATGTGTCATCAAATCGAAGTCCCAGTATCGAAGTGTCGCGAATAATCAAAACACACTCTTGTAAACGTAGACACATCCAAAAACAAATTTGTGAAGGATCTCAATAGATTGTTAGATATCCAAATTAGGAACAATATTTACATGCCTGGCAGTAAACAATTGAGAACTAACTCATCTCCGTCAATATCCTTCAGATAAACTGGCTGACGATTAAATCGTGAGCACTGTAATTTATGAATGAAACGATGACCGGTTATTCCGCCATTTCGTATGGAGTATAAGTCTACTCACCCTGTTAACCTACCATTAACCAACATTTCAAGTTGTACTGAGATGATTATGGGTCAATACAAGAAATTTCTACCTTGAATAGACGACGTAGTCTACAGTATGGTCCGTTCCATTCGATAGCCTGTACAAGGTGGACCCGTGGCGACTGTGTACCCTCCAGCAGCCCTTTGGGTTCACAGCCGCGATCCAGTATTTCGTCTTTGCAGTTGATGACGTTCCTGAGAGGGAAGCCTGCCATCTCGTTCCGCTCCACAGTTTCGAATCGTGCCTGTAACGAATTGAACTGAACGTCTCTGGACGAATAGTATTTAGCAACGCTCCTTGTGAACCATTGACAAAAATAGTTTTGCTTTCTGAAGGTCGTCAGTGATTTCAATTGTTCTCTTCACTCCACGATATTTCTTCGCCTCTATCGCTTTAGGTTATTTAAGCATCAAAACCATGTTTTCTTCTCATTCGATTTTGGCAATACCCCGTCAATTGCGGCTCAATGCTGGGGTCTCAGTTCCCTTAGGTAGTCAATACCAAGTTCAGAGAAAATACCCACTCAGTTACAGTTTCTTGCGCAATTACGAACGTTCATAATGTTACGACCGTTTAAGGGCTCTTGAAATGACGAAGAAGCATACTTTTCGGCCTTTTACATGTAATATGAAATAGAACGAAATGGTTAGCTCTTGAAAACGATGTTAAACTCAAAATCGATGTATTACAAATAAAAACAAACTCCTGAGTGAATTGAACGGCGAATTTCAGTCAAAATGTCCTTCTTTGGAAAATAACCAATCAACTACAACCTGAAGGCTTCGTAGGGTGAACGACGCTGATGTCGGTGAAACGGTGACGACCGTAATTTAGGTGAATAACCACGTGGATGGGATCGGCGGTGAAGAAACGACGTGCACTTAGTTGTATCTCCAAATATAATTTTCCGGATGCCGCGTGATACTGCTCCACGGAAGTCTGCAATGTCAATTCGAAATTAGGTTTAACCAACAAACCGGATGCCAGATATTGTGGGCTTCAAAATTTGGAGAACGCAAATCCGCAGATGGATACTAACAGCTGTTGGGCAAAGCCTCGAATTTACTGCCTGTCCCGCTTGGAGCAGCCCTTAGCCTCATTATCACTTTGCCAGTTGATTCTAGATAACATGAAAAAATATCTGGTGCGTTGCAACACACAACTTTCCTTAGCTCTACAACAATTCACTTGCTATATGGATCTGTCTACTTAATCAATTCATTTATCACTCAGTTAATTTGAACTTGGTCAAACAACGCTTTACGGCAGCAGGAAGCGGTAGCGCTTACAGTTCCGGAATTTATTGTGCTGCTCGTACTCATTGCAGGACCATTACTGAGCAGTTGATACACAGAGAATCAATGAAGCTGTGAACACGATTTTTTTTAAGAGGTTACTTATCACTTTTGCAGAGTTATTGGGTAAAAACTTCTAAAAATTGTTAGTAAGCCAAACGGCGGTAGTTGAAATTCCGAAATTTCTGGAGTAACCCCCATGTACCTCATGAGCGTTTCTAAACACTCACCCTTTAGGTATTGGATTGGGCTACAATACCAATGTTTTTTACATTCTACCAACATTGCAGCGGAGTTTGTAAGGAAAACACTGCGCTAAAAACGCTTTTCGTCGAAACGTTTGGTAATTTATTGTGCTGCTCTCGTCATTTTCCCACGGATGGGAATTTTATGGTATAATTGCCTGAATGAGACCTATCAATATAAGAAATGTAATCAAAATCGTTAGAGCAAAAAAAAAATTTGGTGTTTTGATCACTATGATAACTATAGATAACTTTCGGTGGATTTTTTCCATACCCTTATTTTTGCGTTCCATCCTAACCTGCGGGCTAGACATCAAGTTTCAGCTGATTTGGTGCGGTTGTTTCCTCTAAAAACCGCGTTAAAATGGATTTCGTCGAAAGTTTTGGTAATTTATTTTGCTGCTCTCGTCATTTTCCCACAAATGGGAATTTCATGGTATAGTTGCCATATTAGGAGCTGTCAGTATAAAAAATTTAATCAAAATCTTCATAGCCATTTTTGAGAAAAAAAATATTTGGTGTTTTGATCACTATGATAACTATAGTTAACTTTCGATGTATTTTGTTCAAATCCTCATTTTGGCGTTCCATGGTAAACTGCGGGCGAGATATACAGTTTGAGTGGATTTGGTACGATGGTTCTCTCTAAAAATCGTTCACAGACACATTTTCCCAAATAGTGTTTTTTGGACTCAGGGGGGTCTGAAACGTAAAGATCTGAAGAGAAATCAAAATTTTTTTTTCAGCCGATTACATAACTTTCCTTTCTACTTCGTAGAGCCAAGGAAAGTAAAAAGTAGTCCTTTGTAAATGAAAATTATAAAAATGATGTCAAAATAAAACACAGAATATAATTATAAGGTGTACTTACGCGTCTACTACTTTGTTCTAGTATTGGAATCAGCTGTCTCGGTTATCGTGAGATTAGAATTTCTTTGCCTTAGAATTTTTATCGTGCTGAAACTCCTCGTAACTTCTTCGTTTTGAAAAACGAAAAATAACCAATATACGCCCTCCCGTGTCAACTGCTAACGCCCTTGGTCAGTGTAACGAAATAATTTCGAGAACAGCCACAGACTATTTGCCACGTTAACATCCTCTTGTCCACCGTGATGACCTTCAATCACTTTGCGTGTTGTAACCATGAAATCTGAGTTAAGGTTCTCCGATCTTACCGTCATAGTTAAACACAAGGTAATGCCACAGGTCAGAAGTTCTGATAGCTTACAACTCTATTTCATCGCAATTTCGATCTGCTGCCACGTTTCCAGATTACGTAATGAGCCTCTGAAATAAAAATAAGATTCGTGAGGTGCGGTCGACGACATTGCAGTACTCAAAACTTTTGAGGTCCTTGTTGGGTTTGTTTAGGATGGAGGATCCCGGGGCGATTGACCTCGGCGATGGACATTTCGGAATTCACTGAATCGGTTTATTCGCGTGCAATAGGAAGTCTCCCTTCAAAGAGGTTTCGTATAAAAGGTCTTCTTAAAGCTAAAACCGAAGGTATCATCCCGTTTTTCATCATTTAAGTGAATGAGGTTAGCTGTAAAAGGAAACTGTTTAATTGGGTGTTACTTGTGTCGTTTTCCAATTATAGCGTCAACAATCCTCATTCCTTTCAATAGGTTCAATTAAGTTGTGACATTCACGAACAAAGAGTCGTTTATTTTCTCCCTCATTAAATTCAAATGGGTCAATACTTAACTCATGCGTGATTTAAATCAGGCCGTTTTTCAAATGATCTTATTCATTTGGTTCCCATTCGATTAATATTCGGACACATTTACACACGTTGCACCAGCTTTTCGATTTCGTGTTCCGAAATACGCTCCATCATCATGCGCTTCTCCTATCTTCAACGGTAATATGGTAACTTTGCGTGAGCAGTAAACCTGCAGCATTGCTCTAACGCATCGTAACAACATTCCACGACGAGCTGATAGCAAACCAGCTAAGTATTCCAATTACCAGAACTCAGCGAGTTAATTGAACGAATCTTCTCAGATTTTTTTTAAACTTTGGCGGCGTTTGAAGATTAGAATTGAACATCGCGAGGGAATTACGACCCACCGATCATCAAGTTTTCCACTATCTCCGATCGCTGCACGCATCGTACGCTCTAACAGCTCGTTATTAGCTGTATATTTTCGAGTTTCCATAATTCGCTTTCTCAAATTATCTTGACAAATACTAATTTCGAGCAATTTCGTTTGTTGGTGAGCTGGAAACTAGATCATGATATTGACTATAGTATTATTTACTCAACGTATGAAAGAGGAAGAAGTTGAGCTAACAAACCGAGTCATGGACGAACTTCCATAGTATTTATTCAATATAGCTGTTATTAAACAGTCACTTACGCTAACTAGCTGTGCGGTAATATCAATCAATTCGTCCATTTTAACAATCACGCGATAATTCGACGGCCCGTCATCATTTAACTACTGGCAACTGGTCACGAACTCCTCTTGACCAAATGTTTACTTTGATCACATTCCGATTGATATCGTTCGATCAAAACCGCACAATTTGATAGCGCGTTGTGCTGCGACGACCCATCGTTCTCATTTAAGGCGTTGCCTAGCACTCAAAATTCAGAAGGCGCAACCCATTCTCACCCAACGTCCCCAGTGTTCGTAGTGTTTTGTGACTTAAAATGTGCTAATATTTATTTATAAATATAACTACACATCCAATTACCCCTGAAGTTATTGAAAAGCATTCTCTCTCTTCTGATGATTTTAAACTTTCTCTTTTCCAATTTCCATTCCACGCTTCTGTGCTAAATGGATCGTATAGAGTGAATGATCAGAACTTCCTGAACACAAGTTAACAGAAACTCACGACTCAACGATAACCCAATTTTATTAAATCATTGAAGAAATAACTGCTGAACTTTGTCTGGAAATTCTGTACATGTGCTAAGCCCAGAAATATTGTGGAAGATGGCCTGGAAATAAAGTTCCACTTAGAAATCCTTCTTTTTGCTTCAATCCCTATACCCTCGGAACTTAGCAAGGGGTTATTGGGACGAAGACCTCACGTAGTTTGTTCTCGAACCGTTTCGCTAGTAAATGGAATTGCACGGAAAAAGTATCGGATGTGACGCACCACACAATGTTCCTTGGCACTATGTACATTCAGCGATTTCCTTCCCTGCAGAAACGAATCAAATCTGTTTTTTCCATGCGGTTTACAAAGACGGTTTATAACGTTCTACGCAAAAACTAACGTCGGTTAAGGTTTCAGAATTCGTCGTGCTGCTCACACTCCGGGTACGATGATGATTGAGCAATCAATACACGGGAGGTTCATGACACTGTGAACACGATTTTGTTTTGAGAATGAGAATTCTGAGAATGAAAATATCATGTGGGCGGGATTCGTGAGGATAAACCACGCTCACATTCCTCTTTTATTAATTATTGAGCTGCTCTCACAATTTCCCCACTCATAAAAACTTCATGATACAATCATATCAGTTGAAATTAAATTTAATCAAACTTGAAAACAATCGGTACAATGATCTTTATGATAACTGTAGTTTGGTTTTGATCAACTTTTATCATACCCTCATTTTGGCGTTAAATGATGACCTACAGCGTATATATGAAATTCGAGTCCACTTGGCTAGGCTTTTTCCTCTCCATGGCGTTCACACACACACGCATATCATTTTCCTGAATAATATTTTTTGGGCTCAGAAGCCTTTGAAACGTAAATATCGGAAGACACGTTTTTTCAGCCGAGCACATATTCTACTGAGTAGAGCCTAGGAAAGTCAAAAACCATGTGAACTAACTCGGGGGGAGAGAGTTGAAGTTTGAAATGAAGAAATTCAGTAAGTAATGAACTGTGTTGAGTTAAAAATGAGCTGAATTCGTGTGCAAAGGGGCGACTCAAGGCTAGTACTCGGAACGCCTGAACTGGCGCTGGAAACCGTATGGCACGAGAGAGCGAGAAGTTACAAGGACAAGATTTGGAACGGAATGATTTGGAAGAGCTCTGTCGTGGAGATGAATGTGAAACCGGTGGAATTTCCGCAGGTATGAGGGGGTAAAAGGAAACAATGAGTTTGCCGTTGGTGAGTCCCATTGGGTAAGAGCGGGAATTTCAAGGTCAAGAACCTGGACTGATTTGGCGCTTTGCGTCAAACAGTTGGAAAACGTTCTGAAGAAAACCAACTCGATGCCCTTCCCTCTAAAAGTGCCGGAAAGGATTTCAAAGCTAACGTTTCCGAATAAACTGTTTATTAGTCACTCCTAATACTTCACAACTTTGAATTAGTAGTTCTTTCAGAACCGTGCCAGTAATTTTTTCTTCATGGTTAGTAGTTGAAAACAATATATTTTGTGATCATGAGACAACGTTTCACTTCAGTGATTACTGGATCGACTTCCGAAGCTTTCATGATAATTACAATACCTTTACTTCATTTACTCTGTCGTTCTGCACACTAGTGACGTCTCAGTCAACCAATACTAACCGATGGTTAGCGGTCTTCTCTTGTCTGTATCATCACGAAATTGCGTTCACTAATACACTACGAGAGATACCTGGGCGATCACCGGTTGATTCAGTTATTGATTGCGCGGAGTAAACGTGGAGAGCGGAACAGCATTGTGACGTTGTCGGTTGAATTCCAGGAAGGTCCCTCAGCCGAACGCCAATAGCCAGCACTCCACGAGTGGGTGCTCGACGAATGGCGAGTCAGGTGGGCAATCTCGTCGAAGGATGGTGACACGTACGATTTTTACTTCTACATCCGGATCGGGAGAGACCACCACTCGATGAGCCACTTTCTCGCTGGATGGTGTGCTTTCGAGGGATGACTTCACCCTTTCGCCTGTGACGCTTCTCATGCAGTTCATCGTAGTTTTCCGCGGCACGGAAAATTCTGGCGTTGGGAAAGCGCGCGTTTGAAGAGCTAACTAACATTTACCTCACGAAGAGGGCCAGATAGATAAGAACTGACAATCGTGCGCAGCAAAATTGACGTAGATGTATGCATATTCCTCTCATAACCTTGCACAAATCTCATATGGAGCACTACGACAACTTCCTGTGGGTTTTTCACAGTGACATTCGTTAGCTACGCACACGCAACTGTACCTCTCTGAACAACTAGTAGTAACATAATGTACAATATTTATGATCGCACACTTATGTATTATCAACTTTTTGAAAGAAAGTTCCTGGGTAAAGTGAACTTATTTCACGACAATAAACGCCATGTGAGGTGTCAATTGTCTATACAGACTTACCTGGGAACATATTGAGCAGTAAAAGTGAATTTTATTTATAAGCACCTGGTTAACTTCAGTAGGAAACTGAGCAAATACGTGCGCCTCCAAACGTTTGACTCTGGCCTCTGACGCAACTCATCATCCTCCGCTCAGAACTCTTGATACCATTTAGAGCTCGCACCCCGCATGACAGTCACCCCCAAAAGGACAGCCAAGTACTTGGGCACCATGTTCTCTCCCAGAGGCAGCCCAACTCAGCACCTTGCCCTTCTTCGCGCCAAATGCTCAGACCTCACATTCCGAGTTCGGTCCTTGTGTGGAACCACATGGGGGGCCTCCGCCCACGCCCGCTGCCTCTACTACCGCCCGGTGTTTCTGCCCATCACACTATATGCTGCGGCTATCTGGTGGATTACCCCCTCGGAGCGGGATAGGCAGCGGGCGCGCACACTGCAAAGGGACGTCCTTTTGGCCATCTTACCGGCATACCGGACGACGTCCCACCTGGCCTTGCAAGTACTCATGGGCGCCCCCCCTCTAGACCTTACCCTTGACCTGGCCGTCCTACAGGTTGCCTGCGGGTTGCGACGCTGAATGACTACCGCGGTGCCCTAGAGTCGCTTGTCCCCGCGCTGCGACTGGAGACCTCCACCGAGGGCCGCTTGCAGCTGGCGTACGACTTGTCGGTCCTCGACTTGTGGCAGGCACGGTGGGACGCCGGCCCTACTGCGCGACATCTTCACGCCCTTATTCCCACTGTTAGAGGACGCCTTAGTATGGGGGAATGGCACCCCTCCTTCCCAGCAGTCCAGCTGCTCTCCGGCCAGGGCGCCTTTTACAGGCGCCTCTTATTCTTCATGCGCCGCACCTTTGACGACTGCCCGTGTGGGGCTGGGGTCTGCGAAGACGCGGAACATGTCCTGTTCTCCTGCTCCCTTTACGAAGACTTAAGAACCTCTGCTCGCATCCCCCACTCCGTGAGCGCTTCCACAATCCTCTCGACTCGGTCAGCTAGACGTAGATTTGCCAGATTCGCCCAAGCATGGGGAGTCAGGCGGCAAAGGCTGGAGTCATGGACTCCCCCTGCCCTAGCCCGCACCAGCACCCCCGCCTCAACAAGGCGCACCACGACCGCTCCATCTACACCCCCCCCCCCCTTAGTGCCGGGACCTGAGTCACAACAGGCCCGCTAGACACGGGCAGGTTATTTAATAACGTTCCCCGCCTCCATTTTTCCTAACACTACCTTGCACCAATGAGCCGGTAGGCCACAACAGGTCTGGCTCATTCTCCCATTAGGTAGTACCATGTTGCCTTTCAACTCAGTCTCCCCTTCCACGCACAACCTCCACTAAAGTTGCTTCATCTCAGTTCATGAGAAATTGGAAGCCGACAACTGGAACAGCGTGTAACTTCAACTTTCTAGTTTTAAATTGGTAGATGTTAAATTAAAGCGCCCGAATCAATCGTTTGATCTTCGGTGTTTTTAGCGTACTAGAGATATTTTACGTCTCAGTAGTGAATTTCATACTCGGTAAACAAGGAAGCCTTACTTATACACCAACTGAACCAAATCGTGTCATGTTCACTCAAACCACTTTAGGAGCTCTCTTTTGAGTTGTATGGAAGCAAGGTCAGGAACCTTGTCAGTTCATGGAAACCGGTGTGAATGGTGGTGAGGGGCTACAGAAGTCTGCGTGGTTCATTAATGGAACCGTAAGTATTCAAAATTCGTTCCGCCTTCGATGTGGTGAATAATTTCTTGACAACTGCATGGTAAATGATACTAATTCCTTCATTATGAGCGAAGCTCTGTATTCTAGTTTTCGAAATGGATTGTCCGACTCACACTTAGTCATCTGACGTGGAACGCCTGACTCTTGACTTCTTCTTGCCGACTCCAGGTTCACACATTTTCTCCCTTGCTTAATTAAGGCGTAAAGACTTCCGTCTTCTATCTGTGACGGGTACTTCGTCGCCTGTAACGTCATCTGTCCTTTTGAGTTCTCAGTTAGAGAGTTTGGGTCCTGAATTCCGGCGAAGTTCGACCCTTGAGTATTTTGGCGCGCATTCGAAAAAATCAGGTGCAGAAAGACTGCACCAAATATGTTGCACCTGCGATGAAAATGAAAAACACTTTAAATTTTCCATGAGTTAAATGTACTACGAACTGAAAGTACTACGAAATTACAGAGACGAACAGTACAGCAAGACGTCTGATGTGGAGTCCACAGAGCAGCGCTCGTATACATAAGCTTGCTTAGTATCAGTCAAAGCTATAAGGTTCGGCTGCTCTTCCAACAAACGTCAGTCACAATTGTAGGCATAGCTAATATCCCGTGGTTTCTTGTTTCTTCCAAACTGGAGGCGCAAGACATGCACGATGGAGTGCTTTGAGAGAGAATAACTGTATCTGCGCATTGAAGTCGCCGTTACTCGTAAGAAACAGGGTTGCTCAAGGTCCTGACTCATCTCATCTCCTAAGACGTTCATTATGTTCAGTTCAGAAGTCTATAAGGAGTTCAGCTATTTTGACAAATTTAAAGGGGGAGATAGGGGATTATTAACTACTCGCTGGGTTGCACTTTTATAAACTGATGTTTTTATTGAAACAATGTAGAAACCTACCTACGTGCGTGACGTAAGAATAAAAGAGCTTGATGCGTCATCACAACATCCTTCCTCTTTTAGGTAAAAGGTGAGCGAGACTGACATAATTCCTAGTAATCGAAAAGGCGGTGTAATGATAATCAAAGATCATAAAGGCATAGGCTTATCAAATCGTGACATGGCGGCGCCTCGTTTCATTAGTTGAATTATCATGAGTTCGAGTTAGGTTATAAACAATTACTTCGTTAATTGCTATCATAATAAAAAAATAATTATTACTTATAATAGTTAATAAATTGTGCTAGTTCGGCGAAATAGTAGATCGGGTATTAAATTAAATTCATTGAGCTGACATGAAAGTGGCGTGATAAAATAACATTTCTACTTATTGCGAAGTGAGTAAATTCAGTGAAGTGATGAAATTTCACATACAATTTTATTCTTATAACTAAGTGAGTACAGTATTTCAAAACATTTAAATTAACCAACTTTTCAATTATAAGTATTCTTTTTATAAAAATAAACGATTTCCTTGTGTAGTTAAAGTTTCTTCATATTTATCCTAGTTTTCCTCTGGTGTTACACCATATCTAATTGGTTTCTTGATGTTTTGTCTGTTCCTCAAATTATAGTTCTCTATCTTTCCTTCCCTCATTTCCGTCTTCCGAATGTATTGTTGACTTTCATTTCCTTCTTCCCTATTGTTCCTTACTATGATATCCTTACGATTCCTGCGATATTGTCTGCCCAATTCATCTTTTACCCATATATATCGTGGAGTATCGGTGTTTCCTGTAGCTTTTCCTTGAACCCATTTGTTTTTATTGCGAAAAACGACTCTATCACCTGGTTCTACTTCTTTTAAATTTCTAGTATGCTCATCGTATTGTTGTTTTTGTAAGTTTTGATGTTGCATCAAATTCTCAACAACATTTTTTCGCTCGATAATGTTAGGTAGTTAAAGTTTCTTTATATTTATCCTAGTTTTCCTCTGGGGATAATCCGACTTCTGACACCATATTTTGACTAATTTAAAGGGGGAGATAGGGGATTATTAACTACTCGCTGGGTTGCACTTTTATAAACTGATGTTTTTATTGAAACAATGTAGGAACCTACGAGTGGATGCGCGTGACGTAAGAATAAAAGAGCTTGATGCGTCATCACAACACAGCACATAGCAGAGGAAGCTCCCTTTTCAATCGCCAGTTGTCCTCCATGCACTCAATGGCCAATTCAACGGGTGAGTAGATCTATGGCTCTTCGTTTCGGAAGGATCAGTAATGAGTCGCCATAAGACATGACGGTTAAGGGGGGAAGGGTAGGGGCTCAGGACATTTGGTATCTAGGTCCACCCTGGCAACTGCTCCAGCTGCTAACCTTACAAGGGTCTTATGGAAATGATGATCCTAATGATTAAAGAGTGCTTTGGTGAATGCTAGGCCTTGATGGTCAATAGAAGCGCAGCTCTATGAGATTGGGCCAGCACTTTCCTTTAATTGACTGTGAGTTTGCTACCACAGACAACGATGCAGTAACCATGCACGCCTGAGTAAATAGCCTTGTACATAGGATAGTGTCACGGTAGAACACACTCCAAGTGGCGTTGCTGGTAATGGTGAAAATCTGTGCGAAGGTAGTGCCTTTAAGGGACTGAATGTTCTGGCTGAAACACCACCTCTCACGTCTATCGACGCCTATGTTCTTCTAGCTTCTCAAGAGAAAGCCTGTGGCCGCCAAAACGTATAGACAGTTGGAAATTAGTCGGAATCTGACCTGGCCAAGGCAGGCATGATGACTAGAAGCGCTGAGTGGCTTCCGTTCCTCATGAGACCTCCTCTATGGCTCCTCGTTCGGGAAGGATCAGTAATGAGTCGCCATAAGACATGAGGGTTAAGGAGAGAAGGAGAGGGGCTCAAGACGATTAGTATCTAGCTCCACCCTGGCAACTGCCCACCAGCTGCTAACCTTGCAAAAATCTTAAGGAAGTGATGATCCTAATGATCAAATAATGATACTTTAACCTCTTGTGGTTCCTGGAAGCGGGGAGTTTTTATAAAACTTCGGGCTGCCATGTTGACATTCATTCACAATGCAAAGCACCTTTTCAGGAAAGTTTGTCATTAAGGTGAGTCACATTTTTGCTGTAAGCAGCAACATTTTCCCGTTGGTAAATAAACCACTTCTTCAATATAAAGTGAGAAATATGCTCAAAACCTTCAATAAAAGCATCGCACTTACCAGATTAGCAGACACTTTACAAACACAGGGTGCTGAAAATACCCTGGCAATTCGGACTTCATCTCGCTCACGTTGCAGTAAGAAGATTAACAAGGTTTAAAGGAGTTAGAGAAACCTAAGTACAGACCAACTCTTTCTTATTTCGAGGGACGAACCATACTCAGGTTACCGCTGAAACATTTCGATCAAGTTGACACTCTACAACCCGAGATATAAAATTAGAATTAAATATTCCATTAAATCGTCCACTCACTCACTGCCTTCATTTCGCGAAGCTTAAGAAGCACTTGTTGCACAGCTGTCCAGCTTTGTTAGGTGCTCCTCTGAAGAAATAGAACCAAATAAACGAATCAAGGTTTATTCGACTGTAGTGGGACGTATTGTTACATGCGGACTAGTGAAATCAAATTGAAGGCCCGATCAACGTTCATTGTTTTAACTCATTTTACCTATGTTTCGTAGCGTCTTACACACACAATATTATCTACTATGCCATTACGTATTATATTATTCTGGAGTGTGGGCTTTGTGTACTGGGCTGTCACGTTTCTAATAGTTAAATCGAACGGCGAGACAATAATAATCGACAAATGTACGTGGAAGTCAATGAAGTTGTGAAATAAGTTTATTTTTTTGTTGGTGTAGGTATTGAATATTTATTGGTTACTTAACTGGTTTATTTATTTTAACCCGCGTTTCCAGTTCACTGACTTGCAAATGAAAGGAGGTAAAAATAGATTTCTTGCGTACTGTGTTTTTAGTACACTAGGAGGCAATTAGTTCGTCTCGTTTCGTACTTGAGTGCGTTTTGCTTGCTACGTTCAGTACAATTTTTTTAATAAACTGACATCCACATGAACAAAAAACGATGTCAATTTTGTGAGGGAGGCTGAACACGTTGTTGAAGTTTCCGTATTTCCTTGAATGCTTCATTTGGTTGCAGCTCACACTCGTAGAGTTGTAGAGTAACTACTGCACGAAGCGTTGGCACCAAATAAAAATATCTGGTGCGTTGCAACACACAACTTTCCTTAGCTCTACAAAAATTCACTTTGTACAAGGCTAATTCTATTTAATCGATTCATTTATCACTTAGTTCCTTTGAACTTGGTCAAATCACACTTCACAGCAGCAGGAAGCAGTAGCGCCTAATGTTCTGGAATTTATTGGTTACTTAACTGGTAGTAAGCGAAACGGCAGTAGTTGAAATTCAGGAATTTCTGGAGTGACCCCCATGTATCTCATGAGCGGTTTTAAACACCTCACCCTCTGGGTATTGAATTGGACAGCAATACCAATTTTGTTTAACATTCTATCAACATTCCAGCGGAGTTTATAAGAAAAAAACCGCGCTAAAAACGCTTTTCGTCGAAAATTGTGATAATTTATTGTGCTGCTCTCGTCATTTTCCTACGAATGGGAATTTTATGGTATAATTGCCTTATCAAAATATATCAATATAAAAAATTTAATCAAAATCGTTAGAGCCGTTTTGGAGAAAAAAATTTGGAGTTTTAATCACTATGCTAACTATAGTTAACTTTCGGTGGATTTTGTTGATGCCTTCATTTTTGTGTCCCATCGTAACCTGTAGGCTGGAGATAAAATTTGAGGTGATTTGGCTCGGTTGTTTTCTCTAAAAACCACTCTAAATTCGATTACGTCGAAAGTTTTGGTAATTTATTGTGCTGCTCTCGTCATTTTCCCATAAATGGGAATTTTATGGTATAGTTGCCTTATTGGGAGCTATCAATATAAAAAATTTAATCAAAATCGTTTGAGCCGTTTTTGAGAAAAAAAAATTTGGTGTTTTGATCACTATGATAACTATAGTTAAATTTCGATGGATTTTGTTCATACCCATATTTTGGCGTCCCATTGTAACCAGAGGACGATATATGAAGTTTGAGCTGATTTGATACGGTGGTTTTCTCTAAAAATCGTTCACAGACATACTTTAGTGACACACACACACACACACAGACCATTTTCCCAAATAGTGTTTCTTGGACTCAGGAGGGTCTGAAACGTAAAGATCTGAAGAAAACTCAAAATTTTTTTTTCAGCCGATTACATAACTTTCCTTTCTACTTCGTAGAGCCAAGGAAAGTAATAACGGTTAATAGCTGCTAATGTGACTGCAAACAACACTTTTACATTTGGTCACAAGTGGCCGAAATATGTCCACGTAACGTAATTCCAATGTTCAAACTAACGTTTGAATGTTGTTTGACGGAGAGCATCCGGCTATTCTCTCGACGTGCAACAGTAGGAGTTCAATTAGTATGAACCATACGATATTAATTTCACCCGTCTAAAGAAATCCTGATATCCGCCCATCGTTTGATGAGACCAGCTAATGTTGACCGAGCGTCTATTTGATTGCCCTTGTCTGTAAATTTGCTCCATATTAGAGCGAGCCCTTTTGTTCATTGTGATTGGATCCATAGGAGGAAAGGTCAACGGAAAGGGGAAAACCAGAACGATATAAATCACCACCCTTTGGCCACAATATTCGTCAACCCCCGTTTCGGGAATGCCGTGGGCAGCGCAAAATCATCACCGTTTATCGGTTGTTCCAGCAATTTAATTCAGCAATGAATGGCTTACTAATAATTATATCAACAACATGTCGCTTGTTACTGGCCATAATGCGGTGAACAGATGCCCTGTTATTCGTGAAACTTTGACGTCTATTGATCTGATTCAAGCCCGTTTATGTCGAAATTCAACCCACGGTTCCTTCTCGATCTTCCTTTTTCGCGCAACTGGCTTAATAACAAATTAATGTTTACCCTCCTGGCACCGTACAAACTGATATCGGAGTTTCATAAAAGTCTTGAGTACACAAAACGAAGCTGTTTATATAGAGCGTTGTAGTGAGCAGGAAGGAAAGTTATGTGGTCGGTTCTGTGTGTGTTTGTGAACATGATTAAAGGAACGATACTGAACCAAACCCCTTCAAATTCGACATCGCGTTAATCCACGTTTTGAACAACATCTAAAGCTGTAATGAGCAGACTAGCGTTAGTAAAAACTCGACTGGATTATGGACATGAGGTAGGCCTTGGTACCAGTACATCTGCCGTGTAGTTATTAATATAACCGAACTCCACGCGACCTCTAACAAAACATAGAAATCAGAACTACTGTAAGGGCTACTTAGAAATGAGAGGGGGGAGGGGTGAGAGAGAGAGAGTTGTTTCTTGAGAACCACTGAGGCCTAACATCGTCTCCATTGATCCCTGCTAACCTGTTGTGTTCGCGGATATCCTAGCAGCGTCTGGAAGCTGGTATCACTTGCTCATTCGTAAAGCCAAGAAGGTTAAATATTACAGGGTGGATCCTCGTATCGTCGTAGACAGGCTGCAGCATTGAACTGGTCGCGGCGCGGCGTGTGGGACAAGGAAAGGTCTGAAGAGATATGTCGTCTGGGTGTGTCAGCAGGCGTACTTCATTCCTCCAATCCTTCTTTCCCTAGAGCCTGCGTAGGTTCGCCTGGGCCCCATTTCGTTGTTTAGTAGGTACAACGAAGTAATTTTGTTTCCTTTTCGGTTGCTTTATGGTGAGCTTCGTAAAATAAAAAGTACCGCCTGGTCTGACAAAGACATGGCTGCACTCCTTCATGTTGACCAACACAGAAACACACAGAACATTTTCCCAAATAGTGTTTTTGGGACTCAGTAGGCCTTGGAACGTAAGGATCTGAAAAGTACTTTATTTTTCTCAGCCGATTAGATTACTTTCCTTTGTACTTCATACAACCTAGGAGAGTTAAACAAATAAAAATTAAAAAATCTGTAATTGCGATTGAGAGAGACAACATGTTTGGTACAACTAAAAGCTGCCGTTTCTTTATTCAAAAAATGACTCCTAACTCTCTTCTGCATAAACACTCACTCAATCTCGAGGGATTACCAAATGCGGAAAGTCCGAGTATCTTACAAAATCGCGTGATAAATAGAAAAGGTACCGAAAATAACATTAAACTCCGAGAAACAAAAAAGAAAGCGCTAAAACTTTGATGACTCGAATTCACGCAGGGAAACTGCGGCCACGAGACATTTTTCTCGTTATTGTCGAACTCACTGGCTTAACATGTCTTGTATTAACCCTGCTTGACTACCTGACTAACCCGATCAAAATCCCCCACAATATTGAATAACCACTATTGGCGTCTCTACGTCGCGACGGTTCTCAAAGCACTTTTTAGAAACTGAAAGCTTAGATTCGAAGGTAGTCAATCAGCTTTGAATAACTTGAGTTTGCTTCACGGAGTTCCGTAAGAAAACGTGCTAAAGAGTCAAATATCTAACGACGTGGGAAGCATAAACCTGATACATCATTTTTGTGTGCAACCAGGTTCAAAATTGTCAAAGGCAATTGGCTCTGTCGGCGCAATTTCGTTAATCATACCGAGTGCATTGGCTGCCGCACTTTCGAACCAGGAAGAAATGCTGACACGTTCAGTCAGCTCATTGAAAAATGCTGTAACATAATCTGACGCGAAATGTTTCCGGTCATATTGACGTTGAATTGTGGTAGCGAGAAGCGGTGCGGTCACTGGAGCCCCCGCCCCGTCCATTCAACCACAAAAATGAGAATAAGCATCGCACCCGTTGAAAATCGATTGTTGAAATATTAACACTTCTCTGGGAAAGTGGGTTAACCATGTTCAGCGCAGCCGGCTTCACTACGCTCCGCGGTTGCTCTAGAAGGAATGCTGTCTAAACAGGTTTGAATAATGGAATTTATTCGCGTTTATCTCCCTTTATCACTTTCCTTGAGTGAGGGAAAAAGGACTGTGATTTGTATTAAAGAAATTGGGTTGTGTCCGCCAGTAGGCAAATACTAAAGTTAACGTACCTGTTAGGTGAGTCCGTCTCCTCTGGCTTGTGAGTTACTGTGGGCAAGCGCTTTCGATGTAAAGACATCATCATCTGGCAAAGTAGTACTGACTAAACGGCCAGACGATGATGTCTTTACATCGAAAGCGCTTGCCCACAGTAACTCACAAGCCAGAGGAGACGGACTCACCTAACAGGTACGTTAACTTTACTGTGATTTGTGTTTTTCACGGTTTGAGGGCTCCTACCGAATGATGAACTTTTTTTTTCGCTCTAACTAGAATAGGCTCAGCAATAAGTACAATTCCAATCAATGTTTGAATGAGTCTTGAGCTACTTAAGAACTGAAATGGTAACACATCCAAAGCAGGAGATTTCGCAATACACATTGATAACATCAGGAAATCATTGGGAGAAGGCGCAGGGTATATTGGCATCATCCTACTTTTCATACTGACCCTAAGAATGAGAAACAAAATACGTAACGTGCACAAGTCATCATTGGTAAAAATGTGAAGACTATAAAAGCGTTCACTTCCACTTAGTCCTTTTCTGAATTGTCTGCAGTTGATTGATGGTATCACTAAGGACGTTAGTGTCACTGAATGTTCTACGATCAACACAATTGGAACTAACAAAACTCGCAAACGTTTCATGGTAATGCGTCATTCGAAGATCACTGAAACGTCTATTTGTGAATACGAGTTCAGAGGAGAGGCGCAAAGTAAAATGGCGTGTCTCGCTCAATATACAGGCCTTAAAGGGCTCTGAAAGGCTTATGAAGGGTTTGAAAGCTGAAAGCGACAGCTACAAGCAAACTTTAGAGAAGAGTAGATATTCTGAACACGATTCATTTCTGATAATCATCAGTCAACGCTCAAGAACACGAAGCCGATCGAACCTGGGCGCCTTCAACGGCACCGAATAATAAGTTTCATTTGACTGATCCTCGGCGACGGAAGGAGCCCTGGATTACCCTAACAAGCCTCGAAACGTTTAACGACTGTGTCACCAAACAGCGGTTACGTTTTATGATATGAATGGGGTAGGGTTTGAATAGTGACAAATGAAAGGGTTAACGAGCTCTCGCCAGCTACGGAATCGGATCCTCGTTAGTCTGCTAGGAGGAGCCCTGCTGTACTCAGTCTCAATGGAGGCATCAACTCTCTCAATGTTGAGAAGGATGCTATCTCAGGTGAAAAGTTTTATTTACAAATTTATAATTCCATAAACTCCCCTTGGATGGAATTTCACAACTACAAACCACGAACACTGCCTAATTCGGCGAATCAGACTGAATGAAATGAACCAGTGTTCACATTTCTGTACCGAGCTGAAAAAATCATGGGTTTTAAATGACTCTCGATTTCCCAATAAGGAGTCACTCAGTATACGCTCATGTACGACCATGTCTCACTCGTGAGCTATTTAACGAGTATTTGACGGGCGAGAGTAATTATATCCCTCATATAAAATCTCAATCATAAAACCTGAAGTTTCCTCCAGGTTCGCATGACGGAAACCTTAATGATCTGTCTGTTGTAAATATATTTGGAAAAATTTCACGAGCTTTCAAAGGCCCTTCTAGAAATAATCTCCTTTGATTGAGTATAATTAAATGTCTTTATGACGTACGAACGATGGGCGACGGTTAATAATTACGATATATTCCTGGAAGAGTTTCATACCATACGCCGGTGCTTACGATGAGTTTACCATTGAAACGCAGTGAACCGGGGAGTACGCACGGATACTTCCCTCTACTCAGTCAGCTCTTTTCTTTTTGGAAATCTCTGATATTGTTTTGAAAGAATTTTGTGATTCGCTTTTATTCTTACCATTGTCTAATTGATGCAGTAGAGTATCTTCCTGGAATGACGAACTAAAAAAAAAGAAGGGGACCGAAGAAAATTACTTGGCCCTTTCAGTAATCGTAACACAGCGCTCAAATCACGTGTAGCACTGTTTTATTTTATCTGGTAATGGAAGATGACGAATGTCCTCAGGCTGCTCAAAGCATAGCTAACTACAGTGACCCCACACGGCGAGTGTCAAGCCAAGGAGTCTCAATCGTAGGGACGGTGGGTTCGACGGAGAGTTCCCCAATTAGCAACAGTGATGAAGGAAAGGAGTAAAGGCAACAGGCTCAGTACCCTGTCCAACCGCAAATGGGCTTCAGCCGCATAGGACTACAGAGCGGTACCAGAAGGCCTGACAGTGGTGAGGAGGAACAAGGAAGAACAGAAGGTAGAGGTGGATGAGAGCCACAACAAAAAATACGTGCAAAATTAAATCTGTGCGGGACGGGCTGATGACAAAACCAAACACACCTACTTAATAAAACCCTGCAAATTATTACACAATGGTTTATTATTCTCATGAACAGCTTGACCTAGTATTACTGCTCCCCCATCCCATTCGATTCAGCATCGAATATTAGCAAACCATACAAAACATGTCCTGGCTACAATGGAACTACGGAAACAAAACCTCTGATGATTTTGCTGTGTCGGATCGGGGAAATTGGCTTCGAGCGAGCGAACCCGTTGCGAGGCGAAAGGGGAGTTGAGCTGCCTGCCCAGAAGCGTTGCGAGGCGAGGACGAGGCGGGTTGTTTTTTATTGAGACCGGAGGGAGGGAGGGACGCTGTAGTTCCCGCGTTGTACTGCGTTTCGTTAATTTTCTTAACGATTTTTTGGCCATTACAACCACGGGCTTCGTCCGATCGGATTGCCGTGATGGCGGGCACAACTAGATACCAAATCGGATTTTTGTGCGAAACAACGAATTTTTTAGACCACGTTAAATGCACAAAACGGCCTGGACGGCGGACGGGTGACAGGGGACGGCAGACGGGGGACGGACATTGCAAATTTGGAATCTCCAAGTCTTGAAACGTAAAGTATCAAATTTTGAGGGGGGGTTGTAAAAAAATGTTCGTGACCGAAAACATAGGGTTATTATTCAGAATGAATAATAAACCAAAACGCCTAAAACAACAGATTTTGCTTAATTATTCATACCATGTATTCGGTCAGGACAATTTCATAAAAACCCCTCCCGCCCTCCCAGGGTCCTCAAAAATTGGTCGTTCTACCGGCCGTCATTTCGGTTCGTTCCGTCGTGGCAATCGCTTAGTGCGTTGCCGATAAAATGTCAATTTTTGTGGTTCAGTTGTAATCAGGTCATGTTTCGAATCCAGTATTACTTTAAAAAATAAGGAAGGTATTGCAATCGAAAAAAAGGACTACACTGTTCTCCCGGACGGCCCCCAAAATGTACGAATCAACTTCAAACTAACAAAATTAATTCATATATAGTACAGTGGCGTAGTCATTTTCGTAATTCGATGTTAATGCGTAACAGTACGGGAATGGCAGAGGTTAACTGCGACGTCTGTAGAGTTGTTCAACCAAATTGGGTCCTGTGACATACACCGAATAAGTTTTATACAGCTATACAATGAATAGAGAATAGGGAAACACACAGAAGTGAAAGAGAGAACATAGATCATGGGCAACACGGGGTTCTTCCTTATCGACCCTTAGAAGAAGGCATGTGCAGTATTGTTAATTGTTAAGGTTCATCTTCCCTAGTGTACGGGTGTCGTCATACCACGTAATGACACCACACGTTCCCTCGAATCTGACTCTCCACTCACCCATCGAACACACGCTGACTATGACACTAACTCGCTCCTCAGTCATCAAATGAATTAAGGCGTCATAGACACGGCCATTAACGGCCAACGCCACTCGAGAATTGCTTACTCTGCGCCCGGTGTCAACGGCGAATGAAAACCAATTTCTTTCGTGCTGCTAGTTTTCCCAGGCGGAGGGAAAGGTAGAATTACATTCCGCAGATATTTGAAACATAATTCGAGGCCGAAGAAGGGGCAATGGAAGCGGATGGGAAGTCTGATAGAAGAGGAAGGGTCACTTGGAGTTCACGCGGTGGTTTTATCAAAAGTAGGTCACCGCGGAACTCAGCTACGAGTGGTAAAACAATTAAAGCCAATCGGGATATGTATCAAATTTCGAAAGAGAGCCCGTTGAAAGACACCGCTATTTTGAAAGACGCATAATACGCCGTGTCAGATGATCTGTCAATCGCTCTTTTTTTACACGAAATCATACGAAACAATAAATTCACATCTCTAAGGCGCAACTTATTTCCTTCCAACATGCACTTGACAGATGCGGGCGAGAGAGACTGCCGGCGGTAAAATACATTTTTTTTTTTAAATTCAGACTTGTTAAGATCTTTCGAAGATTTATCAAACGTCGAGCCTCAAATGTACACAGTCGTGTATTTCGATCGGATATCTTAAAAGCTCCTTAAAAACCCCCAATCAGCGATTCATCAGCTTCCCCTGGGTTTGGCAGTCCGTTTTTGGTATCCCAATCATCCAATATTTTCTCTCCTCTCGCTCCTGCACAGCTGCACAGCTGCACACCTACTTTCTCCATGATGTTTTTGCGTTCTCCGGACAATTTACGCTCCCTTGGCGTATTCGCACTAATTCCCGATAGCACTCTCATTTAATTCCTCACACTCAACGTCGTCTTTAGTTTTCGTGAACTTAGATACAGGTAAGTTATCATTCAAACACATTCTATTTTGTTTTAATCTACTTTTACATGTTTCCCCTTGACGGTTATTCAACTTCTTCCTCGCCTTGCGCTCAATCTTGTGAAGCTAGTATGAAATAACGTCGGTGGTTTTAATGAGAAAATGAGATTTCGTTTCGTCAGCTTTCTCGTATTAACCGCACGATTAGAAATGATTCATAATACCTGTTCCAGTGAAATAATAGAAAATGCGTGAACGCGGACTCACTTAGCCTTCCAATCGCATTAATTTCATGTTTCCCCTCTACGTAGTTTTATCTGTCATATTTTTGTTTTCCTTGTAATTGATTTATTTGTTTCGTATATCGAAGTGTTTATTTTTTTGATGAATCAAAATTCGTTGGAAAATTCATATATTGTGACTACCAACATTGTCGGCAGTTTCAGTGAACTGAGTGCATTCAAATTCCAACTTCCAACAGTAAATTTATTTAGTTGCTAGTTTACTTCCACTTTACCATCAAAATTCAGTGCGAGTGAACTCCATTTAACTCGGGTAAGAACCCCACAGAAACCCGATATAAGTGATAAAATTAAAATTGTTAAAAGATTAGCAAATTTGAGTAATATCAAATGAAAACTGTGGAAGGAGCAAAGTTTTCCCATTATTCTTTGCTGAAGTTCCAACATGAAATGACGACCAACTGCAATTTAGGTTTTTATAACCGACCGACTGCGTGAAACGATCATGATAACGGACTGCATAAGATGATACGCGAAAATCGGGCGTTTTAATGCACGGAAACTGGTGAGATTAGATGAACACTCGACGTATAAGTACACATAGTTCTGTGTACAGTGGAGAAATGAACTTGAATATAGTGAAGAAGTAATTGACGAATGAGACGAGCTGATATTGATAGGAAGTACGATGGATAGTTAAACCTTCGAGATAAATGACAGAGATATAAAGTTCAGACGCAGTCGCCTCTGAATATTTGAACTGCCTACGAGTATACATAGAGGAAAGCTGAAAGCGAGTCTTTAACTGTATAAGTTGTAGGGAGGAGTGGACGTTAGGAGGTGACAAAAGTATGAAATGTAATAATAGAAGGGGAATATAGGAAGACTCACTGAATCACAAAGTATGTTGTCAGCTCTGTAAATACCAATCCTTGTTTCTCGTGAGGGTCAGAATATTAAAGACATAAGTTGGTGCATGGCGGCAGTAGTTTGGCTCCGATATCAAACAGCCTCAGGTCAAAAAGTACGACCTCGAAAAATTCAATCGAGATTCTGAGCTGAGCAGAACCTCGAATATTTAAACTATTGGGGCAAGTGATAGTTTTAAAACTATCTTTAAATAAAATAATGCGCGGTACCACAAATTCATGGGGCTTTTTTATGAATGCCTGTGTATCATGAGTAGTAGTGCAGAGTTTACGGTTTTGATAAAGTCAACACAGTGCTGTAACTCCACCTCATTCCTCTACAGAACGCTCAATTCTCTAACTTCACTTCATTTTATTCAATGAACTCTCCATTCTATCTAGCACTGTTGTTTTGCTACTGGCCCATGGAAAGAAAGCATGCACTATATCGAGGCCATAACGCTTCACCAGTCTCTGGAGCCAATTGGTTCAACTAATTGGTTAAAACTGGCCTCCCATTACGTTAGCAAGGCGCTGGTGTAGAAAGAGCCTCTTAGACCGGCTTTGATATCCTCAAAGTAACCACCATGTGCCCGCAGTTCAGTGCGCCTTCGACCTCTCTTCGAAAAGGCTGCGCAATGATGAACAAAGGGAGAGAACTCGAACTTCATATGGAGTTCAAAATATCGCGAGCACAAACCTGAGCGACAGGTAATCGATTTTGGCTTCGCTCGTTTTAATTGCAAAGCAGTGGTTTTCCAACATTGCCATTGCTCCGCTTTGCCACGTGAAATTACCCCTTTATCTCCAAAATCAGTATTATTTCCCTTCTACCTCCCAGTTATTACCCCTTTTTCGCAACTTCCCCCCTATGGGTCTCCTCAATTCCCCTTTATTCACCCCTCAGTTCGCCCTTTCTCCTCAAATAATCTCCCCATCTTCGAAACACAGCGTAAAGAAACCATATTTGATTTGATCTCTTCAGATCTTTCCAAGCTTTCATTTTTAGTTCCTTTTCTAATCGTTCTACGCCTATTCTCGTCTAATTTTCACTTGTTTAGATTTGAGGTCTTATTCGATTTGTGTGTGGGGCTTGTATTTGGTTTCGACGTCGTTTTATTCCGGCACGATGCAGTAAGTTTTTACGAGTGTCTTCCGTCATTTGTTGTTGTCGCACTCACTTATGAACTTAACGACAATCAAGCAATTTTCAATCGAATGTTAGATGTTTACATCTCAACTTGAAGCTGGAGTTGGGTTAGTTATTAAAATGTGCCTCAACTTGCCTACTGCTCACAATACAAAAACTTTTTTAAAGTGTCTCATCTTTCTCAGAGCCGATTGAAGATGTGAAAGGAAAACTCGCTCATTTCATTCATTTTAAGCCACCTCCAAGCGGTTGAAGCTATCTGTAAGCCACAGTGATTATAGTACAGCGTAGAGGAATCCATCGTGTCATGATTTTGAACTGAATATTGAATTGTTTTCCGCCAAAGATGAAAAAGATTCGATGAACATCAAATCCAACTCTCACGGGGGTTGTGCTTTAAACCGATGGTGGGAGAGGGAAGGAGGGAGGACAGATGTGTAGGGGTTGTCGAGAGAGGGAAAAAAGAGGAATACATTGTACAACCAAGGGCTTTCTCGGTAATCAATTTGTGTAGAACCGTTATGCCCCCCCCCCCCCGCCCTGCCTGCCACCATCCACATTCTCCTCCTACCCGTACCTTTGTCAAAAGGAGAAACAAACAGTGTGGATCGACGTTTTCAGCACTGATGACTTTCATGAGTAAACATCTGTCAGTTGGGCACTCACATCTTTTTTTCATGCGAGGGTCAGAACCACGAGCCCATGAACCGAACTCCATTCCGAAAGCTGAGCTCAACGTGGGAGAATTCATATGCGGCGGACGTAATGACTGCGTTGGAAACCTCTCCGTCGAAGAAATATTCGTTCAGGCAAAGCGACGGCTTGTTAGCCATACTAAGAGTATACTTTTTCAATAACTGTTATTTGTTCAATTATTGAGTATTGTTAAAATTGAATAGTTGTTATTTCGCCGTTCATAACTAGTTAGATACTGACAAAATTGAGGATATTCTGTGAAATTTGTTGATTTATAGTCGACAAATGTACGATACAAAGAAAAATATCGATCTACGCACGTTTTAATTGAAATATCTCTACTTCTAATTCGTAGAGTTTTTATTATGAACGGTAGCTTCAATTCGTATTGTGCCAGCCCTCTACCCCCCGAATCGGTTGTTGGAGGAACTATAGTGCGCTACCTCCAAGAAAAGGTATCACTTACTCCCGTCGAATACAGACTCAGTTTGAAGTGAACTGTTGTGGATTCCAATACTTTCCATTGGTCCCCTTCCCAGTCAGGCGTTGTTTTCCCCTCGCGTACTCTTTCGCTCTGTAGACGCGTTACGACGAGGCAATGGCCCAATAGATCTGGGAGTCGAGCCTTTCACCCCTATGTCGTGCATGATCCCGGGCCGTAGAATCACATGTAGTCCTGGCGTGCTCCTTCCACGAGGTAGCTAGAGGCCAACTTCTCAACTCACAACAAGAGGAGGTCGTGCGGCCGTTCATTTTGTACACACTACTAGCACAAAATGATACGAATTTTTGTGCCAAGCGAAGCGCTCCTTTTGATTCAAAAAATGTATTTCTGTCGCTGTAACTTATTTTAAATTGAATTTTATTGCCAGTTAGCCAGCCTCAGCAATTCAGTAAATACAGCGAGCGGTGCTATTCATGTGAGCGTAATTACCTTTTTCGCTTCAACAGATCAAAATAAAGCAGAATCATGTTTGTCAGTTTACCTAATCAACCGGGTATATTTTAGGATTAATCGCCTCATTTTACTACTATACCAAAAACCGTTTCATTGTGTATACAGTTGAACTCCAACTTTTGAACACCACACATCTTCATCAAAATGCGTATTATGATGGGTTTGCTCCTATTACATCAAAAACTCATTGACAATGGGACTACAGAAAACAAAAACCTTGTAAAAATGAATGAAAAACTATTTCTTAACCAACTTCATGAATAATCCTGATTTCTGTAGAGAATGCTTCACCTTCTGCATCCGTTGTAGTGAAAGCCAGATAGATAGATAGAGATAGAGAGATAGATAGATAGATAGATAGATAGATAGATAGATAGATAGATAGATAGATAGATAGATAGATAGATAGATAGATAGATAGATAGATAGATAGATAGAGATAGAGAGATAGATAGATAGATAGATAGATAGATAGATAGATAGATAGATAGATAGATAGATAGATAGATAGATAGAGAGAGAGGGAGAGAGGGAGAAAGAGAGAGAGAGAGAGATAGAGAGACAGAGAGAGAGAGAGAGAGAGAGAGAGAGAGAGAGAGAGAGAGAGAGAGAGAGAGAATGAATGAATGGTTTATTTAACAACCAGGGAGAATTAGGACCATTAGGCCCTCTCTTCCATTCTCCCTGGAAAACAAACATAACTGCATTTCCTCAGCTTTTTGCTCATATAAACATTATTTTCTTATAAAAATATGTTGTGTGCTCGCAGACTCGCTTACAATGTGCGAAACAACCGCTAATTCATTAACTCATTCATAAATAAATAACTAACACTCACAGTCACACACCATTCATACCAGCTGGTTGAGGTGGGTGAAAAACTCCAGCCAGCCTCGAGCCCACCCTCCTACGGACCTCCTCTGAACTCGACATGCAGAGCGTTGGACAGTGGAGGTCCTGAAACGGTCCCTAAAAATTATTAGAAAGGCAAAACAACTCATAGTAACATATAAATCAATAAAAAATAAAACAATTCGGAAACAACATAAAAAATAAAATCACTGAGCCCCAGCCTAATCCTATCACCGCCTCCCCGAACTGGCTGGGGCCACCCACTCACTCACCGCCATTCATCCATCCATCCTTTCATACAGTACACTGAAACTTAGACACGTAATCTTAGATGGTAAGAAGGGCGAGTACTCAACATTCCTCCTCTTCTTAGTCTAAGGCCTTTACACACTATACATACAAAAACGTAATACTTAGGAAAACTACAAATACCATCACTAGACAATTGCAATACTGAGAAAAGCTAACAACAAAGTACATTTAACATTTACAACACTTCTCCATCAACATCATTTTGGGCGAGTAGGTGTTTCCGAAACTTGTCTCGGAATACCTCTGTTTTTAGTCGTAAATCAAACAATTCCCTATATTCATTTACAAACGTGCTCCTTGAACGGCAAACGATCGGTTATATAAACAGGTTCTATGCAACGGAATCTGCAACAAATCTCCCACGTTCCTTGTGATCTTTGAATGCACATCTCGCATATAGACAAAACTCCTACTCAGGTATTCTGGTTTCCTGAATTTCAATACTTTGAAACCCATAGCAGCGATGGCCAGCTTTTTCTTTTCTTTTATGGTGAGCCAGCCCATCCGCCTATAAACAGCTGTGACATGTTCATCTTACGCGAAGTCTAAAAATAAAGCGAACTGCTGCGTTTTGCGCTTTCTGGAGTGTCTGATGTGCTCACCATTCAAATCACACATGGACACTGTCGCATAATCTAAGATCGGGAAGATCAGCGATTGCACAAGCTGCAGTCGTACTCGCGTCGGGAAGTCAATTGCAATCGTACGCAACCGGTACACTCCCGAAAACACCCCCTTACACATGTTTGTAACCTGCAGATCCCAGGATAGTACATTCTGAACGACGACCCCCAAATTCCTCACATTCTCTACGGATTCTAGGACGATTTCCTCGAGGCATACACCTGGCTGCAGGCTACTGTCGAATCGGGCCAGAATTTTAGGGTTTCCAAGATACATAACCTTTGTTTTAGACTTATTTAATTCCGTGCTCGTTACACCAACCAGTTAGAGCCAGGAGATCCGAGTTAAGGCTGTCTATCGCAGGTCCAATATCCTCTACCCTACACGATCGATACATCTGCAAATCATCTGTATAAAACATGTATTTAGTTGCAGCCGAAAACAAGCTTGGGAGGGAAGCAAGATATATTATAAACAATAAGGCCGACCGAGTCGACCCTTGCGGAGCGCCCAGATATGTGTCTCTCCATGTGGTCATTGTACCATCCGGTCCCTTAACACACTGCTGCCGATCGCTTAAATACGACGAGGACCATGACACCATCTGATGGGAAGTCCCTACCGCTTTAAAAATGGCGATCATGACATCTCTCCTGAGCATGTCAAACGCAGCTGAAAAATCCACCAGCACTAGTATAGTGATTTGCCGTTTATCCATGGCTGCCCGAACATCATCCAATACCCTTATCAAGGCAGTGTCTGTACTATACCCTGTCCGATAGCCTGACTGATAAGGATCCAAAATCTGTTGTTTTCCACGTATGCAACCAGTTCCGAGAATACTATTTTGTCAAGTATTTTCCCCATAGCACACAGCAATGCAATCGCCCTAAAGTCTTTAACCGTTTTTGGACATTTAACTTTCTCTAATGGTCGTATTATCCCCCGCTTCTATATTCGAGGATAGCATGCGAGAAAGAGAAGAGAGAGAGAGAGAGAGGTTAACATGGATTGATTGTTTTTGCCACGACTCTTTCACCAATTTGTATCTATAAGCGTAGTTTTTCAATTTCCACGCGAAGATAATCAAAATAAAGATCAAATAGGAATACCTTCCAGCGTGCAAAATCTAAGAAGTAGTCAAAAAATCCTTTTCGTCCGAGGGGTTTAAATTGTCAGTGGAATTGCAATGTATCAACGAATGGCGTTTCACTATTGAACGTTGTAGATTTTTCTCAATCGCATATTTGAAAATGCTGGATGGTTGAATTTCAATTGTTAAGAAGATAGCATTTGACTAAAGCTACCTTTCACGTACTATCCACAAAGATACGCCGATCTGTTCTCTGGTCTCCTGTGAGTAGGAGCCTCTGGGTTGCTGAAGGGAGAAAAGATGTATTTTTAAATGAACGAGTACTTTCCCTCTCGGTCACACTATATTATAGAAGCTCAACAGAGCCAGCCACAATTGAAGAATAACACTTCAATAGATATGTTAGGGCTCAGATACATGTTCTGAGTACATTTTCCCGCATTATGGGAAATACCCAAGCGTTGAGCTCACGTCTTGACTACTATTCGGTGGCTTGACTAATACCTACTACCAAGAAAAATAGCTTGCGACACTCGGTCGTCGACCGTCTCGCATAATGTAGGAATGACATACGTTCGAGTTCATAATCGTCGATAGATATGTTTATAACACAGTAATGAAACCTCGAAAATCACCAAGGAATGCAGGACAAACACATTCGGTCAGCGGGTGTTGCGAGGAAGTCTGACAGTAGAAAGTGGTTCAGAGTTGGAGCAGACAGGAGCTAATATTTCGAGAGAAGTGAGAATGAGGTTAAGTAAACCAAGTTTCGAATCCCGTCAGTCGCAAAATAGCTCATGCACAATGCACATCAAACCTGTTGACTATTTAACGGGTTGACTACGTTCCACACTCCGCTTATGTCATCCAAACTTCTAGTGACGCGAAATATGATTTTCAAATGTCTTGGCTGACTGCCTTCAGTGTCAATGACAAATATTTTTTCCCCAATTTCGAGGCGATATTCACGACCCTTCTTGCGCACCTGCAGACAGCCTCATTCTTTACTTTATCTTTCAAGTTCTTTAGTTGTCTCCTTTATAACTGTTCAAAAAACTCACAACGTCGTAAAACTCTCCAACTGTTCTCGTATAAACGTGAACAGTCAATTCAGTGTCAATGTGCGGTCTTACTTCGATTGTTACACTAATGTGAGCTGCTCAACGAGAGGAGCAAATACTTCGATGATTACACGGGGACTAGTTGACGTACAATTGGCTAGTGGCAATAAGGGAGATTCAACAGCGATCTTTCCTCCATGTTTCCATTCTTCATTCCTTCCAGATAATGGCCCCAGATCAGCAAGGTTCATCCTCTTCTGGCTGAGCTCAACACAAGCGAAATGAGCAATGCGCATTCATCTTTGTTCAGAATTCTACATGGCGCATCCTCTGTGAGCCAGCCGACTAGCCTGCTTACCTTTGGCACGATGAGATGGCGTGAGTAACATCACCCATCGTTTCCCTGCAGTGCAGTGAGTTTGGGCTTGCATATTCACCAATTCAGCGCTAGTAGGCCCTAAACACTCCATGCGTAAGCGCTGGAATTAGCTGCCTGGTCCACCGCCCCTTCTGCCTACATTCCACACCCCAAGGGCCACAGAACTCCTCATTCTCTTCTGATAGCCGTACTCTAATTTCTCTCTTGATGGGTACAGCTATTTCCATTTGGTTACCAGAAGGTGGATTGGAATAACGCCTGCTATCACCAACACTGCCTCTTGAGAAACTGCGTGGTAACAGCAGGCAATGCGGAGGGCGCTTATCCTCTGCCCCGCTGAAATTCACGTCCTGTGATAGGCAAGCTCAAGAGAGAGACCATCATGAATAGATCATTAGTGACCGTGGTTGTATGAAAACAAATTAATCGTAATTTCGTTTATAATGTTGATGACGTGTAGAGGGCAGTATGGATGGGCATTTTTCTTGAATAAATCATAGTAATGCACAATTACGTTGTATGAACGAATTGTGGTGCTCATCAAGAACTTCAAACGACGGCTCTAGCAAGAGGTAGCGTTTCATTCTTCACAAAAGGACTGTCTGACATCATCGATTTATATTGTGTTTTGAATATTCTTCAGTTTTCTGATCAGAAGCAGGCAACCCAAACGAAATTATCGCGTACCCAAATGGATACAGTCCCAGCGTTTAATATATGGTCGGCTCGTTTTGGATCGATTAACGTGGGTGGCCGAAAAACTGAATAAACGACGCAATTGCGAAATGGCTCAGAGAAAGACTTCTGAACTTCAGTTCTCTCAGATCACGATTACGCGCTGACAACGGGCTGTAAATAATCTAATAAGGCGAAAGCAAGTGCATTATGATCGTGCGGTCCGTTTCGTAATGAAACTCCATATTCTTTGGCGCGTGGACGACTGGACTTTCCAACGACGCATCCTCCTCTTGTCTAGTGTGATAGTTCTTTCTCAAATTCTCCCATCCTCCTCCTACAAACAATCTCACTCTTCTAACCCCAAACCAACTCGAATATTCTCTCTCCCTCCTGAAATAACTCACCTTCTAATGGCTTTATTGTTCAAACACTCTCCATTACATCACAATTTCGTTTTTACTTTCCTTGCTCTACGAAGTAGAAAGGAAAGTTATGTAATCGGCTGAAAAAAAAATTTTGAGTTTTCTTCAGATCTTTACGTTTCAGACCCCCCTGAGTCCGAAAAACACTATTTGGGAAAATGGTCTGTGTGTCTGTGTGTATGTGTGTCTGTGAACGATTTTTAGAGAGAACCACCGTACCAAATCAGCTCAAATTTGATATCTAGCCCGGTAGTAACTATGGGACGCCAAAATAAGGGTATGGGCAAAATCCACCGAAATTTAACTATAGTCATCATAGTGATCAAAACACCAAATTTTTTTTCTCAAAAACGGCTCTAACGATTTTAATTAAATTTTTTATATTGATAGCTCTCAATGAGGCAATGATACCATAAAATTCTCATTCGTGGGAAAATGACGAGAGCAGCACAATAAATTATCAACATTTTCGACCAAAAGCGTTTTTCGCGCAGTTTTTTCCCTATAAACTCCGCTGGAATTCTCGTAGAATGTTAAAAAAAATCGGTATTATAGTCCAATCATATACCTAAAGGGTGAGTGTTTAAAAACGCTCATGAGATACATGGGGCTCACTCCAGAAATTCCTGAATTTCAACTACTGCCGTTTCGCTTGTAACAGTTATTTTCCAATAACTCTGCAAAGATTACTACTATCCTTTATTGAAAAATCGTGTTTACAGCCTCATTAATTATCTGTGTACCAATTGCTCAATAATGGTCCTGCAATGAGTACGAGCAGCACAATAAATTCCGGAACTGTAAGCGCTACCGCTTTCTGCTGTCGTTAAGCGTTGTTTGACCAAGTTCAAATTAACTGAGTGATAAATGAATTGATTAAATAGAGTTAGCCATGTACAAAGTGAATTGACGTAGAGCTAATTTAAACTTTCGTTCTCATCGGTTGTCACACTACCCGTTAAGATGGAACTCCAAAGTTTGTCATTATGAGTGCTACCTCTCGATTCCATCATCTCGCTCCTGTGTAAATATAACACGAAACGTGTAGTTTTTAATTATAATGGGGATGGCTGTATCTTTCGAAATACTTTTCGAAGAAAACTCTTGAGTGCCTACGCTGAAACGCATAACTGAAGAAACATTAGAGAGTACCTTATTGTACTAATACGAATTTTCATACAAAGCTACACTGTAGAGTGATATAAATCAAGGCATTCCGAACTCGACAGCATTTTCAGAATGAAATATCACGAATAAGCAATTGGGTTATATCCGCCAGTAGGCAAATTACTAAAGTTAACGTACCTGTTAGGTGAGTCCGTCTCCTCTGGCTTGTGAGTTACTGTGGGCAAGCGCTTTCGATGTAAAGACATCATCATCTGGCCGTTAACTCAGTACTGGAGTCAGTCAGTTGGTCCTGGTCTTTATATACGAAGAGAAAGATGAAAGGGATGATGAAGCGTCGTGAAGAGGCGGGGAGAGGAGGTCATGTACCTCAGGGGAAACCCCCTAGAGGTGAATGATCTGTCAATTGTGGATTTTACGTCTTTTTCGTGTAGGGTGGTCTGTAAATCCGTCAGTTGGTTGTTTTCGTTTGTGTAGTGTTTTGAGTGGTGTGAATATGGTGTCGCATTTTGTGTTGATTTGTTAATTTATGATCTGTCCATTGAAGCTTTTTTGTTTATAAATGTCCATGTTTTCTAATATGTTCAGTTTTCGTCCTTTGTATTGTTTGTGTAGTAAGGTGGTGCAGTCCTGTATTTTGGTAGGTTCCTGTCCAGTTTTTTTTGAGGTGGTTGGCATAATTTTTTGGCTTGTTCCCACTAAGAGATTTAATGTGTTTTTACAAGTACAAGTTATTTTATATACCCCACTTTGGTCGAGTGGGTCTGTATTTTCAGTCTTTGCAGTTAGTTTGGTTCTAAGTGTGTTGTACGTACGTAATGCGATTTGTATACCTTCCTTTCGGAGGATATTAGTTATTTCGTATATTTTTGGTCCTGTGTACGTGAATGTGCAGCGTCTTGTTAAAGTCTGTGTATTTTGTGTTTTTGAGTCGTGTGTTTTGGAGTCATGTTGTCTTAATAATTTGTTAATTGTTTTTTTGGAGTAACCGTTATTTTCTGCGATAGAATTTATAGTATCAAGTTCTTTTTTGTAATTTTGTTCGGATAGTGGGATAGTTTTTAGTCTCCGTATCATGTACTTAGTTTATGTTGTTGTGGGTGGTTTGATGTAAAGTGTATGGTCGTGTCGGTAGCGGTAGGTTTTCTAAAAATGTCGTATTGTAGTTCGTTGTTGCTCCATCATCCCATTCTCCTTTCTCTCCGTATATAAAGACCACGACCAACTAACTGACTCCAGTACTGAGTTAACGGCCAGACGATGATGTCTTTACATCGAAAGCGCTTGCCCACAGTAACTCACCAGCCAGAGGAGACGGACTCACCTAACAGGTACGTTAACTTTAGTATCTCGAATAAAATCACTTAAATCGTCAATACGTGGAGCGATCGAACTAACACGAATAGTAACTGAACTGAGTTATCAGAAACTGGTCCTTGCACATGATCGTCCTTACTTGATGTCCTCGAGCTTTGAATCTTGATGTTTGAAAACCTTTGAAAGCGAATTAACTTTGCCTTCGGATCCGGTTTCTTGAGTTTGTCGAAACAGGTTTTCTTTCGTTACAATTTTGATGGAACACTATCTTTGAAGTATAGACTGACATTGAACGTATTGACTCAAGTTTTTCCGCATCTGCTGTATTACTGACGAAGAGTCATGTCACGAAAACTAACCTCATCGTCATGGTTCCGCACAAGCTTTGATCCGGAACTCTAATGAGATCTCAATATTCAAACTTTAAGAGAGCGAAACTGATATGTTACTAACAAATTTAAGAAAATTGAACTTAGTAAAAGTTTACTCAAAAAGAACCAGCTATAAACTTGGCATGTTGGTAAGTTAGGGAGTATAGAAATAGCGGTGGTAAAAACGAACTTCTTACAACTTCGAATTTAGGGAACTTTCCCTCAAAGACATACCGACGTAGATACGTCTACACAAGCCGCCTCATGGTGAATGTTCCCTGCTCTCCCACTATTACGTTTTTATTCGGCTAATTATCATTATTAGCCATTTCAACATTTTACGAGCATGAAACAGGGACTATGATGATAGTTGTGTTGAAACTAACGTTGCAGTCATAACTGTCTGTTTTACTGTCACGATAACTATTATAGCTAAGGGTGATAATACTTCTGTACGCATCTGGCAAGTTTTCCAACTAAGAAAGATTATTTTGTAGCCTCAGACATGCACCTGAATTATTGTTCGTATCATCCTAATCATTGTTATTCATCCGGTTGTTATTGAGGGCCTTTTTTGTGTTTTCAGTAACGAAAACAGTAAAAAATAAGGGGTTTCATGTAAATAAGCTCTCACTGCGAAAGATCCTACAACCTCCACGACCGACGAAAAGAAATTCGTCGTGACATCATTTCTGTTCCTAAAATTACTTCGATAAGTCACCAAAGAGACATTAAGTGTGCTGACCGCATAGTGTATTTATTATAATATTTATTTATTTTGATACTGATGGGAGCGAGCCCGCAACACAGGAACTGCAGAAAAAAGAAAAGGTAATACGTACCGTAAAGAATATAGGAAGAAATAAGGAACGTAATAAGAGGAAAATAAACAGCAGATAGGCAAAAAATGAGAAGGCAGTCAGAGTATACAGAACACATCACATGGACGTCACCGAAAGTTTGTGAGAGGAGTAGAAGAGTTTAATCGAAATAGAAGGGCTCACTGGAGACGAGAATAAGATTCCAAATAGTCGAGCTGGTGCGAGTGCGGACGAGGTACCCGAATGAACCGCTCACTGTCACTACGTGAGTTCTACGGCTGACTGCTCATAGTGAGGTGAAAACCTACTGAACGCTCAAATGTTGTAAAGTACCATTTCGGCTTTGAAAATGCTAATCCTCGTATTCGAGGACTCATCCACCGCTCCAAGAACGAATTGCTTTAAGTTAGCAATTCTACGCTTGACCTCGAGAAGTCCATTCGGGTTGAGGGCAGTGATCCGTTCCGTAATTTGGGTGGAACTGAGCCGGATAATAATCATTTAAGCACATTTTATTTACACGAGTAACATTTGAATACGTCGAGGTAATAAAACCTCAAGAGCGTGGTTTCTCAAGGTTTCTGGGATTGTCATAGATATTCCAACCATCAAGGTCAAGTGTTGGTGTTCGGTGACGCCATTCTGGTATTGACGTACTTGGTAAAAGAGTGGAGACACAAATAGTTTCGATACATTCATGAGTCCATGCGCCAGAGTAATGATTATATACTAACCTCGCAATTGCAAGAAACGATCAAAAGTATTGAACTGTCGTATTTGTATATTTTTGCCACCCAATGGACTTGCACTTCGTGAGAATAATTTGTATATTTACTTTCCTTGGCTCTACGAAGTAGAAAGGAAAGTTATGTAATCGGCTGAAAAAAAAATTTTGAGTTTTCTTCAGATCTTTACGTTTCAGACCCCCCTGAGCCCGAAAAACACTATTTGGGAAAATGGTACGTGTGTGTATGTGTGTCTGTGAACGATTTTTAGAAAAAACCATCGTACTAAATCAGCTCAAACTTGATATCTCGCCAACAGATTACCATGGGACGCCAAAATAAGGGTATGAACAAAATCCACCGAAATTTAACTATAGTTATCATAGTGATCAAAACAACAAATATTTTTTTTCTCAAAAACCGCTCCAACGATTTTGATTAAACTTTTAATTTGGTAGCTCTCAACATGATAATTATACCATAAAATTCCCATTTGTGGAAAAATGACGAGAGCAGCACAATAAACTATCAAAACTTTCGACGAAATCGAATTAAGCGCGGGTTTTAGAGAAAACAACCGTACCAAATCCTCTGAAACTTGATGTATAGCCTACTGGTTACCGTGGGACGCAAAAATAAGGGTATGGGCCAAATCCACCGAAAGTTAACTATAGTTATCATAGTGATCGAAACACCAAATATTTTTTTTCTCAGAAATGGCTGTAACGATTTTGATTAAATTTTTTATATAAATAGATCTTAATAAGATAATTATACCATAAAATTCCCATTTGTGGGAAAATGACGAGAGCAGCACAATAAATTATCAAAATTTTCGACGAAAAGCGTTATAAGCGCGATTTTTTCCTTATAGGCTCCGCGGGAATGTTAGTAGAATGTTAAAGAAAATTAGTATTGTAGTCCAATCCAATACCTGAAGGCTGAGTGTTTCAAAACGCTCGTGAGATACATGGGGCTCGCTCCAGAAATTCCTGAATTTCAACTCCCGCCATTTCGCTTACTACCCGTTCTAAAAGTGTTTCCCCAATAACTCTGCCAAAGTGATTACCATCCTTCTTCAAAAAATTCGTGTTTACAGCCTCATTAATTATCTGTGTACCAATTGCTCAGTAATGGTTACGGAATGAGTACGAGCAGCACCATAAAATCTGGAACTGTAAGCGCTACCGCTTCCTGCTGCCGTAAAGCGTTATTTGACCAAGTTCAAATTAACCGAATGATAAATGAATTGATTAAATAGAATTAGCCATGTACAAAGTGAATTGACGTAGAGCTAAGGAAAGTTGTGTGTTGAAACGCATCAGATATTTTTTTCGATTGGACCTTGTGCGAGTTTGGCATTTGATACTCATCACCTGAAGTTATTTCGAAGGGGGCACTATATTTTCACACTTATTCCGCTGTTTTTTCAAGCACAGATCACAATAAACTGGATGGGAACGCCTTCGAAGAAAATGGTTAATAAATCATACGAGAATAATTAGGAAGAAGGAAAATAGAAGTGTATAAGGAAGTATCACGACAGGATTTACCGGTAAAATATCGACCGAAGAAAGGCTCGGGGTGGTAGTGATGGTGTGAGGACTTGGCGATTGCCTTTCTACCGCCCGAGAAATATATCCTCCGTGCGTCCGATGAATCTCGCTGTGAACTTTGCTGGGGCGCTTGGAAGTAACCGGGCATCACCTACGCTGATTCCTTAGTAGCAGTTGGTGCTTTACTAGCATCTTTGACCGTGTTGGTGTCATCGTTTGACGCATTTTTAGGACACCAACGTTGGACAGCGAATTGCTGGCATTGTTTAGTTGAGAGTATTTCGCAAATTTGATCAAAATCATTGGAGCTGTTTTGGAAAATCAAAAAATTTGATAATTTAATGTTCAGCAGCTGCATTTTGCAGTGTATCTTCGCTCATAAAGCGGATAGTCACAGATACTGTTATCAGCAACAAAATATGACTATAGATTGCAGGAACACGTTCATTCAGGGCGAGCAAGATGCGGTTGAGAAGAATATTTTGAAAAAACACTAGTTTCAATACATTTTAGTTGTCATCTCCGCTCAATGAGCCGTCAAAGGAACATTCACCTAGTAAAAGACACCTCGTAAGTTGGTTCATTAAAGCCGGTTTTCATAAAAGCAATAAAAACCGATTGTTGCTTCATGGGATGGACCTCTGAGATGTGAGACAGCGTTTCGGATGAAACTGATATTCCACATACTCCCAATGACTTCAAGAAACGACTAAAAATCAACAAAAGAATGAGTTTTTGCATGAACCTCGTGCACTCTTTCGAGTTGAAGAAAGTTGTTGATTGTTATACTAAACATAGTTTCACATATAACCTGTAACTACACAATCCCAGACTATTGATATAGTCCCGTTATACCGCTTAATATCTGTTCGACGTTGGATTCAACAGGACAGGTCACGATGATGCTGTGCAGCGTATTTCTCCCACGATTGAAGTACTTTCCTTACTTTTTGGGTAGCGGAAGATAGAAAGGGGCACTGGAGTTTGTGTGTTCGCCGTGTAACATCACACAAATTTCCAAAAATATGTTCAAGACACGGTCTCCTAAGCCCATCCACGTGTTATTCATTGGGTTTCAATAATCTTAACACTACCAACACGCCTGAGAAATGTAATCCCCTCAAACGGGTTTGAAATAAACCGAATACAACATACTCTTTTCGAGGGAGTCACACAAAAAATTAAGTGGACATGAAATTGGGAGCACAAACGAGTTTTACGTCCGTTGAATAATTCTTTTTTAATGTGACGCTCAATTATTTCCGAAAAACTACATTTCTCGCACAGAGCACTAGCACGTTTTGGCACAGTATTTCAATTAACACTTTCAACACTACCCTAATCTCACCTGTTCCACATAATAACATTTATTTATGATAAATACTTGTTAAAATTGGTGTATTTAGTTCAACGCCGATCAATGGCCTGCAGGCTTTGGACCCAACGACATTGAAAAGAATAATATTTATTTTATAAACACTTGAACGACGTTGAGCTGCATTTACAGATACGCCTTTTATAACCCTTTCCTAGAAGGTCACAGTGACTGTCGATTTTTGTATTCTTGGACTAGTGAACGCAGTTGAAAATCGAGATAGACAACATTTAGGCGTTTTGTGAATGGTGTTGTTTAGGTGACAAGACTCAATGAAAAGAAACACTGCAGTCCTTTATAGCGAAAGATTCATTTCGATGTGAAATGAGAAATGCTTAATCAAAGCCAGTTGAAGCCTTAAGTCCATTGAACTAACGTTCCGACGAATTACGAAACCATCCGCGAATGTCTTTCCTTTATCTCTTCGACAAAAGATTTTCGGATGTCTACGAATTGAATTCATCTCTTGGCTTATTCCATTGAAAAGTTCTATTGCTTTTGATCCTCGTTCAGAAGCGGGAAAGTTGACTCCGTTGAATGTTAAAACGTCGTTAAGATCGTCGTTACCCGTTACGCAAGGTGGAAGATTGCATTCTAAAGCGGGCAGATCCGGCGTTGATTAGTTCAAGCGCCTACGAGTACACGCCGTTCTCACGTAAGCGGGTGTTCGGCTTTCGATGACGATCATTTCGTGTATTATTATATAACGGTATTTTTGTGATGTCCTTCCGAAAAAGGGAGGATACTCAACTAACATTAGAAACATTGGCCGTACGGCCCAATCCAATTTTTACTTTCCTTGGCTCTACAAAGTAGAAAGGAAAGTTATGTAATCGGCTGAAAAAAAAATTTTGAGTTCTCTTCAGATCTTTCCGTTTCAGACCCTCCTGAGTCCGAAAAACACTATTTGGGAAAATGGTCTGTGTGTGTGTATGTGTGCTGTGAACGATTTTTAGAGAAAACGACCGTATCAAATCAGCTCAAACTTCACATCTCACACGCAGGTCATCATGAGACGCCAAAATAAGGGTATGAACAAAATCCCTCGAAATTTACTTATAGCTATCATAGTGATCAAAACACCAAATATTTTTTTTCTCAAAAATGGCTCTAACGATTTTGATTACATTTGTTATATTGGTAGCTCCCAATAAGGCAACTATACCATGAAATTCCCATTTATGGAAAAATGACGAGAGCAGCACAATGTATTTCAAACCATTGTGGACATTTTAACGAATTTTATTGGAGTTGTTGCATTTAATTCCCGCTAAAAGGTCGAAACCTAGAGACGCGTTGCACTACCTTTGAGAAATTCATGCTACCTGAGCGGATGTGAATAACTCTTCGAAAAGTCGCTCGAAAAAACTTTACGTGCTCTGCAGAATAACATAATTGAGTGAAGATTAGAAATTGCCTTTCATCACTCAACACGCACGTAAAACCTTTCAACGTGCAATAAAAAAGTTTAGGGACGTCATTCACACTATAATTATGGGCGAGTACGCACTGATTACTGATTAGATGATCAGCATTATATAAATCTTAATTTTTTGAATTGCGATGTTTATAAATGCTTAGAAAAGATTGAGAGTGTGGGGGTATTCATCAATTGACTGAGCGAGGAACAATGAATAAAAGTTGAGGCAAACTGATGAACCTCATTGCAACTGGACGGTCGAGAAATCAAAATGGTTATCTTCGTTACGAGCGGGCAGCAGTTAACCGGATTATTCAGGATCTTGTGAGAGAGATTGGGCTTGGCCACAACACGAGGTTTTAAGAGGGGTAACAATCAACACAACGCTCATAATCAACACGATGCTGAGGTATATCACGCTCAAAGGCCTCTTCATTAATGTAACCTCTCAACCTACTAGCCGTGAACAATGACCGTATCAAGAGCTAACGTGTTCGCCCATCACCAGATCTACTCCGCACTCATGATAGTAATAATAATAATAATAATCAAAGCTGTTTCCAAATCCCGTAAAATCGTCAAAAAGGCGCTTAATGCTTATAAACTTCAACAACTTCTAAAAACCCTGCAAATTATTACACAACGGTTTATTATTCGGATAATCAGCTTGACCTAGCATTAATGCTCCGAGACCCATCCCGTTCGATTCAGCATCGAAAAATATCATAATGAAACCCAAAAAAGGTCGAAAAGAACTGAATCGTAATATTAAAATAAACAAAAAAAAAAACGCAAGTATCTAGAAAAAACTGAATTTTAATATGAAAACACGCACGCTAAATACTAATATCAAAATTTAACCAAAAATCTATGAAAAAACCAAAATGAGAATGAAACGAAAGAATCTAAAAAAATTGAATCGTATTAAAACCAAAACGTCGGGGAAATTGGAACGGGGGGGCTCGAAGCGAAAGGCGAAAGGGGAGTCGAGTGGCGCGTCGTCGTCGTCGTTGGGGAGCCGCCCAACCGCGAGGCGAGGACGCCATCGGTTGTTTTTCATTCAGACGGGAGGGAGGGAGGGACGCTGTAGCTCCCACGTTGTACTGCGTTTCGTTAATTTTTTTAACCGTTTTTTGCCCATTACAACCACGGGCTTCGTCCGATCGGATAGCCGAGATGGCGGGCACAACTAGATACCAAATCGGATTTTTGGGTGAAAGAACGAATTTTTTAGACCACGTTAAAGGCACAAAACGGCCCGGACGGTGGATGGGGGATGGGGTTGACGGGGAACGGCGGACGGACATTGCAAATTTGGAATCTCCATGTCTATGCTCGGATGGTAGTAAATGACAATAAAGGGACAATGGGGAAAATGAAACACCAAGCTCTGATCGCTTACCTTACTTCACACAATATAACGGGACTTTAAATACTTGATCACTGGCTTAAAAAATGGAGGAGATTCGTAAGCGATGTCGGTAGCAGTTATGACGAAAATGTGGTTCCTCCGCTAATACAAACGGTGACAAACTGCACGGGTGGCGGCAACAGTGTTGCCACCATCGGCAGCCCGCCGCAAACCATTACATCTTAAAGTTTCATAAGCAACCCAATTCCTAAAAATGCCGCCTTGAGAATTGGGTTGTGTTTTTATGTGTTGTGTCTGTTAAGGTGATTGAGATAGAGCGGCTCTCGAGTTAAATCGAATTCGATATTTGCATGAGACGCCACGGTAAATTTGTGATTCAAAGATAGGTTCGAAATTAACTGTAGTTATCAAAGTGTTCAAAACACCTACTTTTTTCGAGAAGAGCATCGTTGATTTTGTAGACAAGGAAAACGGAATTCTCGTCTGTAGGTAAGTGGTAAGTGCCGCATAATAAACCGCAAAAAATTTCCAACAGCGATTTCAGAGCGGTCCCTCATGAATTCCGCTCACATGGCGTCGAAAGAAATCGTATTTGCACATTTGTACGTTACAATGACGGTTATAAAATCAATAAGGGCATTCCACGAAATTCCGGGGTTCGAACTTAATCACTACCTGTTTCTACATAGTAATACAGTAATAAGATGTAGGTGAGTTGTGTGGTGTATCATGTACCAGCATTTGTTTTCCACGATAAACTTACCTTGAAAAACTAGCTGCCAGTCAAGGCGGGCGGGACACTCAAGCGAAAGGTGAGGGCGACTCGAGAGAATGTTCGTATCCATTGTCGCCGAAGAGATCCCTCAACTCACGCGTTCCAAAATCTGAGGGACGTGCACAGGACCGTCAAGTGCAAGTTGAAGGTGCACTTGACCATGCGTAATATTTTATTTGATAGTAGGTTTCCTGGGAAGTTCACCCTCAATTGAGTTGGCACTAATCAATTCACTCGTCCTTCCTACTCCTCCACCACGTCTCTTAAAACACCACGAATCTCCGAAGATGTAGCTCTGAAGACACGAAAGCGAGCATTATTCAATAACCCCCTCTTCCATCTACGCCACAATAATATCACTATGAGACGGAGGTTCAAGAAGTACGCTCGTATTTGTGGACGGATGGTGGGAAAGCAGTCGAACTGGCAGGATTTCCAAAATGATGAACCTTCCACGAAATAAAAATACCACGTGATGGATACTCTGAAATAATTAAAGGATATCCCAGTAAGATCTGATTAGCGCCCAACTCCCCGGGGCGGGGAGGAAACAATCAATCAACTTCATCTCATTGGGATTTCATTCAACCACTTTCCAATGTGTCACATATTCCGATATCAATTTCCCCTACAAAACCCTCTACTTCCGCATTTCGTTTCAGTTAACAATCGCTTAACAAATTTTGACATATTATCAACCATATTAAAAAGAATTCACAAGTCAGATAGTTTATTGAATTCTTGATGCTAATACTAGTCAATACACAAGTCGGTTTCCAAGGAAATCTCTTTATACTCAAATCCTAAATCCGTCCGACGCCCGAGCCATGTTATGCTTTTAACGTTGTCTGAAAACACATTTTTCTCCCAAAAAATTCCATTTGGATAGGATCATGTTGAGCCGAGTAGGCAATTCGACTGGACGAAACCCACGGTTGTCCTAAACTAAAAATTATTGCATAGCGGTTTATTATTATCCTATTCGACTCAGCGCTGAAAAGTATCTAGGAAACGATACTACACACGAAGTAATTCTAATGACACTGTCCAAATATAGTTTCTCCCTACTTTTTTTATTTAATTTTCTGAATAATACGCCTATCTTATCGGTCAGGAAAATCCCCCACCTCTCTCTGACAATGTTGACACTGGATTCAAAATCTGTATTGCCTGTTTGCTCCAGACCCTATTTTGCCGTCAACGTGTTTTAAAAAATGCAGCGGAAAAATCAATTATGGTATGTAGTTATCTAACACCTGCTCGGCAATCTGATCAGACGAAAACCATGGTTGTTACGCACGAAAAAAAGTTAATAAAATTAACGAAAACGACATCTGGTAAGTTTTATTGAAATTCAATCGTGTTTAGTATCCTTTTTGGTTTGTTATTCATTCTGAATAATAACCCTATGTTTTCGGTAACGAAAAATTTCTTACAACCCCCCCTCAAAATTTGATATTTTACGTTTCAAGACATGGAGATTCCAAATTTGCAATGTCCGTCCGCCGTCCGGGCCGTTTTGTGCCTTTAACGTGGTCTAAAAAATTCGTTCTTTTGCACAAAAATCCCATTTGGTATCTAGTTGTGCCCGCCATCTCGGCAATCCGATCGGACGAGGCCCATGGTTGTAATAGGCAAATAACGGTTAAAAAAATTAACGAAGTGCAGTACAACGCGGGAACTACAGCGGAAGTCAACGTTTCGTCGTTAGTACTCTCTCCCTCCCTCCCATCCGTCACATCAAACTCGATCACCCGCCCGCTCGACTCCCCTTCCAACTCGCAACGGATTTGCTCTAAGCCCCCCTCTCAATTTCCCCGACCTGACGGGGCAAAATCATCAGACATTTACGAGCGCCTGACGCCGGGGGAATATTTAGTTTCCGTAGTTCTATTGTAGTCAGGTCATGTTTCGTATGGTTTACTAGTATTCGATGCTGAATTGAAAGGGATGGGTCTCGGAGCAGTAATACTAGGTCAAGCTGTTCATGAGAATAATAAACCATTGTGTAATAATTTTCAGGGTTTTAAATTTTTTTTGGTAGAATAGAACGAGTCTCAGAGGTGTGTGACTGTGTCTCGACCGAAAGCAGTGAGATCACAGTAAATATAGTGAGCCCTTAGGCTACTGGAAAAAACTCGCTGAACAACACGGCGAAACTAATCGTTTCATTATTCGCACTCTCATCCGTCTCACTTTAACCATCCATCAGCACGATTCGTCATGTCGTGCCAATTGCCAACAGGCGCCCGCGAGAAACGTTTATTGTACAAATACATTATGATCGCAGATGCAGTCATTAAATAGGTGCAATTTGAACAACTGGCAGGTCTGTTTAATAAAAGTAATGTTTGAAGTAATCGAGACTGTTTTTTTTTTTGTTTTCAGGTGAGTCGTACGTAAAAGAACGAATAACAACTCGTTTGGTGAGTCTAGTTATAGAATTTATTTCAGTCGCTTTAAACCATGGAGTTATCAATTACAAGGGTGAAACCAACTAAAATTAAACTTTCCCAGACTAGACTAATTACGTTTTGTCGGAATAATACAAACTGCAAAATTTGGATGAAAACAGGGAGCTTAGTGCGTTCTTATCGTAATTGCCTACTCGGCTATCCTGATTCAAAAAGTTGATTATTTCTAAATACGTGGGGGTACTCAAATAAAAAATAGCAGTACAGTGAAGCCGCATGGTAATACACTTCCTGTGCTTGTGTAAAATAACTTGAGAGCGTAGGCGAACCAGAACATGTCGTTAATGAAGTCTTCTAAGAAAGACCAGCCTATCTATAAGATGTGGCTCAAGAAGCTGAAAAATTGAAACCGTGGTTACTGGTCAGAATTATTAACAACTTTCTCTATAGCTATAAACTGGCTTAGGTAAATGAAGGTGTCATCCCAATCGACGCGAGGTCAGGACGGGGTCGAGTCCAGCTTTGAATTTAGGTTTAGGAAAGTTCAGGGTTTCTCTACGACCGATGAGTCCCGTCGCTCACATCGTGGGCCAAAATGGGCTCCCACCACACTCAAGAAAACTTCAAATTTAGTTCAGAACACCTCCTGGGTGGAAATGAGCCCGGCACATAAAAATAATGAACGAGTGAAAAGTGGCAAGAATACCTCCCTTCCCGTTTTTCTCATTTTTATACGTGAGGGATCAAGACTGTAGGTTGGAAATTGTCCAAGCTCTCATCAGTATTGATGGCTTCGAATCTTCCACCAAACCGGCAAAAACCTCCTCGGGTTGGAGTAACCATAAACCAAATATTCGGCTTTGAACTGGCCGAGCAAGGTCTGTAGCCCTAACGGGAAAGCCCCCGGGCGCAGGTTTTTTCCTTACCTCGTGGGAGTTCAATTAGCCTCTCCTGTTGACAAAAGGCTTCACGGATTTTTCCTTTTGAACTTCCCAAAATATTCACTTCCCACTTCTACATAGATTCCAACTTTCAGCTCTACCCAGACCCTCTCTGCACTCCCGCTGTTCAGTAGCTCTCCACTCTCGTCTTCATACCAGTTCACATATCCAGAGACCCACGGTGTGGCGTGAACTGGCTCCACTGGCTGCTCAATCGGAACTTTATCGTGGTAATAAAGTGACCGTTTAAAGTATCAGTGTAGTTCTCTATCTCGTTCAGTTCATCCGTCAACCAACTCAGAGCTCTATTGCTCTCTTCTTCTCTTGCGCCCAACGCCAAAATATTACCGGCATTGGGCCCATTTTGGTCGCACCCAAAGGCTTTTTCTAATTTGTTTCCCGTTTCAATTCTTACCTTCAGTGGCACAAAAACTGGTAGGGTCCCGTTTCGTTGGCATGCTTCATGTACAGGGTTGATTACTGAAATCTCGCAGGAGTTATAAACGATGACTATTCGCATTGCCAAATGGTTTGATTATAGGAGGCCTGGTCATTAGCCTGAATCCTGGAAGTGGTTTTCGTTTGTTCCTACTTACTTTTTAGTTCCTGACGAAGGTTCGAGTGAAGAAATAATTATACAGCCAGTATTGGTGTGCCAAAGAGCATAATCCTTCATTGTATATACACCATATATTTTAAAGAACGACACTGCTTACTAATTTGAGATTGAGCGATCAAATCGACTAGCCGGTAGATCTCTAAGCCGTGCAAACTTCCTGATATGGAAATCCCCTTTCATTGGTATTGGTGTTCAAGAAGTAGATATATGGTTGATCTGATAGCTAATTCATATTTTGAGTGTCGTAACTCAATGGCAAGACTCAAGTTTTAAAATTTAATTATTCGCTAACGAGGTTATTGTAATAACTTAACTCGTTGAGGGGAAAGTATTTAGCAACGTCAATGAACGAGTTTTGGTTTATTATTCATTCTGAATAATAACCCTGTTTTCGGTCACGAAAAAATTTTTACAACCCCCCCTCAAAATTTGATACTTTACGTTTCAAGACATGGAGATTCCAAACTTGCAATGTCCGTCCGCCGTCCGCCGCCCCCGTCCCCTGTCCCCCGTCCGGGCCGTTTTGTGCCTTTAACGTAGTCTAAAAAATTCGTTCTTTCGCCCAAAAATCCGATTTGGTATCTAGTTGTGCCCGCCATCTCGGCAATCCGATCGGACGAAGCCCGTGGTTGTAATGGGCAAAAAACGGTTTAAAAAATTAACGAAACGCAGTACAACGCGGGAGCTACAGCGTTTCGTCGTTTGATATCCCTCCCTCCCGCCCATCTCATTAAAAAAGCAACCCCGCTCGAGGCTCGCTTGCCTCCCAACGACACCGCCGCCACCCAACTCCCCTTTCGCTTCGAGCGCCCCCGTTCCAATTTCCCCGACGTTTTGGTTTTAATACGATTCAATTTTTTTAGATTCTTTCGTTTCATTCTCATTTTGGTTTTTTTCATAGATTTTAGGTTAAATTTTGATATTAGTATTTAGCGTGCATGTTTTCATATTAAAATTCAGTTTTTTCTAGATACTTTCGTTTTTTGTTGTTTATTTTAATATTACGATTCAGTTCTTTTCGACCTTTTTTTGGGTTTCATTATGATATTTTTCGATGCTGAATCGAACAGAATGGGTCTCGGAGCATTAATGCTAGGTCAAGCTGATTATCCGAATAATAAACCGTTGTGTAATAATTTGCAGGGTTTTTACTAATCAATCAGTGTTCGAGTAGAAAACTCGGCGGTGGATCTTAAGATTGCACAACACACAATATAACAATGTCTCATTCGTGCTACTCGTTATCAGGTGCCACATTCATTTCTCTGGCATGTGTTTAACAAAAGGTAATGTCGACGGAGCGAAATCGAGGCGATATTCACAATATACGATTCACATTCGCTCTTTACCTCCGCGAGGATCGTGTATTTTAATTGACGCCGGCTATCAAAAGGTTTGTGTTCCACTGAATAATTGTTGAGATTAAAAATTAATTACGGTTCACTTCGCTGACGTTACCGAGTTATTTTCCACCGTGGAAGGTGGGAGTAATGACTGAGAGATGCAAAAGTTATTTCTAACGCCGTCGCTAACCACATTCGAAAGCGCGCTTCAGAGTTAATTGTCGCTCACTCTCGTCAGCCCCCCCGGGCTAGGGAAACTCTCATGAGCTCCTACGAGTATGTACACATTTCTGTTCCCGTTCGAGGGAGCAGATTGCTCCACGTCGCTCGTGGTAAATTAAAAAAAAGGAGGAGAAAAAACGTTAAGGCTTCGAGTAAAGATATGATCACGTCAGAAGAAGAAGCGGTAAGAGAGATTGGGAGTTCCGCATATGAGCATATGAACATTTTTGCACATGTAGGTTTGAAAGAAGCATTGGTTGTTTAAATTATTCATTATTCTTTAACTTGAATAATCAACAAAAATGAAAAAAAAGTGACAAAAGGCTGCGGGCACACACCTCCTCTCGCACTAATAGCGGTAAAATGCCGACTAAGTTTTAAATGGTCCTTGAACACTCTCTCAACTTCTATCTCCACAATAGCATTTCTATTTCGTCTGTTGCTTTTTTCTCCTTCGACTGCACTCTGAAAGGTGAAGGTCATTTGTCTCCAGTTCGTTCCAGCTAACCTTAACTAAGTTACAACTCGATGAACACTGTATTTCATCCCGTATTAACATACGTTGACATGCTGTCGAGATAAGTTGCTCTTGATATTAAGTCCCTCGCGAAGTTCCTATTCCTTCGTGACATCTTTATCAATAATCGCGAACCGAGAGACGAACGACCTCACCAAGAAAAAACGGAAGTCAAGCGACGAGAAAAAAAGTCGTCATGTGCTTACATCCACATCTCTTTATTTCCGAGCTATACTTTTTGTTCCCTTTTCCATAACTCTATTCAATGAATCCCGCTCTTTGAGTGACATTTAAAACAAAAACAAATCTAGCTTTGTCTCACAAGAAAACAAACTGTATGAATTATCGATATAAGAGAGTGCATATAAATTATTCAAACGAAGCGATAGTTATGTGAATCGGTATTCGCTGAAGCTTTTAGTTACCATTTGTTCCTTGGCGCACTGAATATCACGAACAATACGAACCCCGCTCTTCTTTTGCGAAAACCCGAGCCTGGAGGAAACCCTCCAAAGTGGCACAGAGCATTATTTTATCGGGCAGATGAGGCAGATGTAACGGTTGCCGTAATGTAATTCGAATATCAGCGAGCCCTTGTTACAAAACTTACGTATAAATATTTCTGTGAAAGTTTGTTGCAAGGAGAAACAAGGCTAATGACTGATAACACAAACTGCAAAATCAAACCGGCATTCGTTGAATTTTCTTTAAATGTCAGTAAAACCACCACTCAATTCGATTAACCTGACGGATTGCATTATACCAACCGTTGAACGCAGTTATGAGCCACGGCAAATTGGAAAACGAGATTTGCCGTACGTTAAATTATTGTTTCTCTAATTTCCTTCAGAACGATTATATTGCTTTTTCTACATACATGTCGCCGAGGAAGTTCGCTAAACGATGATACAGAGATCGTATTTATACTGGATATTTATAAAAGTAAATTCCAGCTTCGACATACGGGAACGAGTTAATTAAATTCTGAGCACAAACTCAACAGTGTTTTATGCGTAATAAATATCGAATGGTTCATACTTACATATTTTTCATGTAACTCACCCCTTTTCGGGTGTTGCAATGAAGACATTCATACGAAAAACGCCCGAAACATTTTTTTTCCGGACCAGAAAATGTATAATTTTGAATTACATTAAATAAGCAACTAGTTCATGAAGTGCTCAATTAGTAGATTATGGGGATGTTTCATGAATATGTAGGGCACTATATTAAATACACCCGCACCCAGTACTGCATCCTAGTAAGGTATATAGCCAACGATGTGCGTGTGTATATTTGAATGACGAAGTACATCGAGTAAATATGGAATTAGACGATCTCATGGGAGTCACGAACACGATCCTCTCAAATTTGACATCGCCCCATCAGCTTTGATTTGATTGAGCCATACCATTTGGATCTAACTATCGTTGTAGTGAGCAAAACATCAAATTTTTGTTCTTTAAGCCCGCTTTAACGATTTCGATGCGTAGGCAGTTCCGAATAACGCGACGGTATCTTAAAATGTATATGTGTGAGAAGAGGGCGAGAGCAACACAACGTATTACCCGAAATTTCGAATAAATCGACCTCATCTTTGTAAATCCCACTCATGTGAGATGAGCATTCCTGAAAACATCTAAATGGTAGTCTCTTGTCTCAGAAATCAAACTGCTGCCGTTTCACTCGCTATTATTTTTTACAGTTTTCACACGGTAATTTTTCATGAGAATCGGGTTGGCAGTCTCGTAAGTCACCTGTGTACCGATCGCTCAAGATCGTTATTTCGTGGCATAAATAGGAGCCCGTCAATAAATTACGGAAAATTAAGCGCTAGCACGCCCTACGTAGAACGTGAATTTACGTTTTACCAAGTTTAAACGAACTGATTGAAAAATGATTTGGATCGGTAGTACGTGGTGCTGGAGAAAGTTGCGTGATGCGTGAGGCTAGATATTTTAAATATCGTTCAAACTATGACGCGTGAATGCAATTTTGTTACATGTTGAGGAACTAACTAACATGGTTGACAAAAATGTACGATTGATATTCAGATACCGAACGAGATATGTGAGCTTATGAAACGGTATGTACGGTCAAATGTTATTTCAAAAAATGAAAAAGAAACGATTGGCATAATTCTTAACATCGGTTATACTTGTGAGTGCAACCACCCTCGTAAACGGTTGAAACTCGCTACACGCAAATTGTGAAAACAGAATCTGCATGCCGGGATCGATATTCTAAATGGTCATCAGTGTAGTTAGAACGGTACTCAAAATTATAGACGACGTTCTATTCATATTTTACTTCCTGGAATTTACATTAGCCCTCGAGTTGCCTCAATACAGTAGTCGTTTTGTATCACCCACTGGTGAAGGAAATTGTGTCTGTTTAGCCCTTGAACAGTGGTGAAAATATCTGGTGCGTTGCAACACACAACTTTCCTTAGCTCTACGTCAATTCACTCGTGTACATGGCTTTTTCCACTTATTCAATTCATGTGAACTTCGTCAAACAACACTACACGGCAGCGTGGTAGCGCTTACAGTTCCGGAATTTATTGTCCTGCTCGTTCTCATTTCAGGACCATTATTGAGCAATTGGTGCGCAGAGGATTAATCAGCAACACGATTTTTTTATAGGAAGGGTAGTAATTACTTTTGCAGAGTTATTAAGTAAAAACTGACCGGAATTTCTGGAGTGATCTTCATATATTTCATGAGTGTTTTTAAACGGTATTTGTATTGGATCGGACTACTGCACCAATTTTTTTCAACATTCTATAAGAAAAAAATACGTTTATAAGGAAAAACCCGCGATAAAATTGGTTTCCGTCGAAAATTGTGGTAATTTATTGTGCTGCTCTCGTCTATTTCCCACCAATGGGAATTTTATGGTATGATTGCCACGTTGGGAGCTAGCAATATGAAAATTTTAATCAAAATCGTTTCACGCCGTTTTTGAGAAAAAAAATATTTGGTGTTTTGATCACTATGATAACTATAGTTAACTTTCGATGAATTTTACTCAAACCCTCATTTTTGCGTCTCTTAGTAATTCGCGAGCTAGATATCAAGTTTGAGCTGATTTGGTTCGGTTGTTTTCTCTAAAAATCGTTCACAGTCACAAATACACGTGAACGTACGCATAGTCGATCGAGAGCCCCCACACGACAAGGCCTGTTGGCATACTGTGCCAGAAGCCTTAGCAACTTCCAGGGCAACCATATGCAATTGCTTCTATTTCTTCTGGGTCAGGGACAGCACTGTATGCAAAATCGTGAGATTCTCAGCAGTACCATCCAATGGTGTATGGACGTCGCCAATGACGCCAGCCACCTGGAGAGCCACCTGGGACAAAGACAGCTCGGGTACGCGACATACACACGTACCATTTTCCCAAATAGTGTTTTTCGGTCTCAGTAGGGTCTGAAACGTAAAAATCTCAAGAAAACTCAACTTTTTTTTTTTTTAGCCGATTACATAACTTTCCTTTCCACTTTGTAGAGCCAAGGAAAGTAAAAATAATGTCACTGTCCCTTGGAAGTTCAATAAAAATGGACGAATAAACCAGCTTTAATTTAGCCAGGTTCTGTACTAACATCACCTTAGCCCAATAAGAAAGGTTTATGCAGGATCTGTCGAGTGTTACTGCGCGACTGACGGAATATTAATCCGTTCACAAACACTTATTCCAGCCTGAGTTTGTAGATCTTCATGCAATAATGTTTTTACAGTCACCAATGAATATAAAATACTGGTTAGCTTTCTGTACCACAAAAACTACAGCAAGCTGAGTATAACCATTATTTTGGAAAATTTGTAGTCATCTTTTAATATTCGGCAAATCATAGTTTACGATGTATCTTAGCCTAAATCTCCATTCAACGGCTGAAATGTTACGTGGAACAAAATGGTGCTTAGAGACCCTTGTTCGTCCATGAAAGAAAATATTCAAGCGTCGACTATTTCAAGAGTGCTGCAAGTTTGACGAAGATGTCGAGAGGCGTTTTTCCAAAGCAGGGAAAACACTTTTTCTCTTCACTGGCATGTATCGCCCATGTTCACTAAATTTTCACATGGAACGGAACCAAAAACGTTAAAAGCGTTTTTGAACAAAATTTGCAAAACCTTCGTTTTCTACACATGATGCAACCCCCTCACACCATTCGCACTGATAGGAATCACTCAAAACCACATTTGTAGCGTGTCTTAGAATTTAACTGTCGAAATCCGAGGTTCACAGTGCCAGTGGAAGTCATGTGGGAACCCAAATTAATACGTAAACCAAAACTTAACTCAAATAGAAAAGAAAACAATAATTGATCTTTTAGAAAACAAACAGGAAGTTTAAATCATACAAACAGGGAATGATATTGAAATATATAACTTAATTTAAAAAACCCTGCAAATTATTACACAACGGTTTATTAATCGAATAAATAGCTTGACCTAGCACTAATGCTCCGAGACCCATCCCGTTCGATTCAGCATCGAAAAATATCAAAATGAAACCCAAAATATCTGGTGCGTAGCAACACACTACTTTCCGCCACCCCTTTAAGTTCGAACACCACCTACATAAGCGGGCGCTATATCTTCGTTCAAAGCATTTCTACAGGAACATTTATGGAGAACAAAATGTACGTACTAGTTAGCTGAGAGTACTCCGTAAGTTTGATCGAAATCGTTAGAGCCGTTTTTGACAAAATTGGAATTCCGATAAATTAATATTCGACAAATCTCCTTTTCTGAGTTAACTTGGCTTATATCTCCGTTCAACATATATATACAGAAATAATTATTCAGAACGAAATGTTGGTATGGGTGACTTGAAGGCACTCCATTAGGATTTATCACATCTGGTAAAAGAGTTACCCTGGAATTTACGGAAATGGTCGAAAAAACGTTATTTTTGACACATTTTAATTTTTATCTCTGTTCAATGGACCGTCACAGGAACATTTATTGAGAACAATATGTAGGTATTAACTATTTGAAAACATCCTGTGAGTTTGGTGAAAATCGCTGAAGCCGTTTTGCCAAAAAGCGTAAAAAACTGAATCGTAATATTAAAATAAACAAAAAAAACGAAAGTATCTAGAAAAAACTGAATTTTAATATGAAAACATGCACGCTAAATACTAATATCAAAATAAAACCAAAAATCTATGAAAAAAACCAAAATGAGAGTGAAACGAAAGAATCTAAAAAAATTGATTCGTATTAAAACCAAAAAAAATGAAACAAACAAACTATTAAATAAATAAACCAAAAATAAACGAATAATGAAAAGTTCAATCGAAGATAACAGATATTTTGCTGACGGAAATAGTTGAGACGGAGAACAGGCATTCGTGGAGGTGAAGACGAGAACAAGGCAATCGGACGATAAAGGGACAAATCGTAATGCCAAAGGTTATCTACGGAACACTTCCTAGAGGAAGCAAAAAAAAAAGAGTCGGGGGGCTTCCAACGAGTAGAGTGGGCGGGCGAGCGTTGCACTGCGAGGCGAGGACGAGGCGGGTAGTTTTTTATTGAGACGGGTGGGAGGGAGGGAGTTCAAACGACGAAACGTTGACTTCCGCTGTAGTTCCCGCGTTGTACTGCGTTTCGTTAATTTGTTTAACCATCTTTTACCATTACAACCACGGGCTTCGTCCGATCGGATTGCCGAGATAGCAGGCACAACTAGATACCAAATCGGATTTTTGTGCGAAAGAACGAATTTTTTAGACTACGTTAAAGGCACAAAATGGCCGGGAGGGCGGACGGTGGATGGGGGGCGGACATTGCAAATTTGGAATCTCCAAGTCTTGAAACGTAAAGTATCAAATTTTGAGGGGGGTTGTAAAAAATTTTTCATGACCGAAAACATAGGGTTATTATTCAGAATGAATAATAAACCAAAAGCATAACCTAATGCTCGGATTGTACGTGAAATGCAATCAGAAAAGGACAATTGGGAATTAAAATACACCCAGCAAATATTTATAACCTTTTTTGAAAGCTATGGGAAATACAATCAAAGGAAAGGGAAGGAAAGAAGGATATGAGGATGTTCCACCATAGAACGTCCACCAGCTGTGGTACGACCTGAGCAACACACAGATACGACGGAGAACGCCTACCGACACACCGAGCCGATATATTTCCTCACCACTTTCCTTGCACCACACACCATGTCAGGACAAAGTCAATGCTACAACCCTGATGTTACCTGCCTCCACTCCACGAGCTTCCGACACCGCCATACGAAGATCCGTCCTATCGTATTCGCGCTTCTTGGTTTGCCAAGTCAGCCCAAGATCCCCGCTGCCAGATACTACCTGGACATCCAGGATCACTGCGGACTGATCGGGATCAACGGCAACGATGCCAGGCCTCAGTCATTCTCCAGGGACAACCCAGTAGTGCCGCTCTATCTCCACTTCCCACGCTCATATACAATACGCCAGCAACCCGCTTGCTGACCCCGTCATGTCGCTTGACACGGCCCCCATGAGTATGCGGACACACCTGAACCACATGATTCAACGACTCAAACAAGTTACCACAGGCACGACAGCGATCATTCACAACATTACGATCCTGGCCTTTTGTACACCTCATCGCTGTAGGCACTGAGGCCACACGAATGGCGTGAATGTGCGTCCCTTCCCGTGAATGCCCTCTGAAGCCCACTCCACCAACGCAGAATAGTAGGGGCAGTCAGGACACGGCCTGAGTTCCCATCCATCAACCGAACCATGCAGAGCACACACAAATCGTACGTGCAACTTTACTCATTGCAAAAGCAGTTGCGAATTGAGCGTATCGGCTACCTGAGTGGCCGCTTATTGTTTTAGCCGCCAGTATCTAACTAGGTAACTGCTGCGCAAATCACTTTCTAATTATTCTGTAATTCAGTGAAGTTCAATTCCAGCAGACTTGACGCTCATTTCACAGCCGAATGGCCACCGCTTGCTAACAATTATATGAAAACTATTTCAGTGTGAGTTTGAAGAAAATCTTGCACTTCCTTTCCTTGCCGGTAGACGTCCCTTCAAGCACGTTTCGGAATTTGACGGTTTTCAGTTAACACGGTTTTCGGGCTTGATCTCATTATTCTACAGCATTTACCCAATTGTTGAAAAAAAGTTTCCTTCCAGAATTTTCCTTACCCTTACTCCTACGCTCGTTTTCCCCCTTGCAAGACCTTACCAGATCTGAAATGTCCTCTCTCACTCTCGTTCTTTACTCTCCCAGTTCAAAATTCCTTACCTACTTCAGTTTTCTGCTCTCGCTAGTTGTACGCCCAGATTCCTTTGTGTAAGTAGACTCTGCTCACTTCTCAGAGCGCATTATTTTGTCTTCTCGGCTTTCACGACTGTCATCGAACATTTATGTGGCGTCCTTAGACGGTTCGAATTCTTGCGGATATTGACAGCTCTACTCGTTTTTCATGCGCTATGCTGTTTCTCACTCTAATTATGCATTACTCGGAATTGAATTGGGGTTCACTGCGTGCCGTACTCCACGTCTACTTAGCTTAGCAGGCTTTACGAACATGAGCGCCTAAACGTACGTTCACTAATGCCAGTCGGGCCCTACAGAGGGTCTGCTGGGTCCGGTTTGTGCCATCAATCCTGATATTTATCCTGAACTGTTTTATCCTGAGAAGTATGTTGTTATATCACGCAACTTTACGTTCTCCAACACCTGCCACATATTGCTACCTTTCAAGAAAAAAATTTGGTGTGGCCATTAAGTACAGCTAAAGGTGGAAACCTGAAGTTAAAGACATATGATCTACAGTGTGATATTTAGTGTCAGATAATTGCAGACGTCCTCACGGGGTTCAATCATTGTTAGCGTCGTCTACAAAGGGGTGCCCGATTGTTATAAAAGTCGTGTGCAAATGGGCACTGCTGTGGGTTTTTCACATCCCGTACCAGGCTTGATGCTCTCGTAGTTCCATTATTCCGTTGAAAATAACGGAAAGAAAGGAATTAGCCATCAGAACGATTAGGGAGATGTTAAAGTCTACGAAGTCAAACACCCTTTCACCCATCTTCACATAAGTACTCAAATTTACCAAGTTCCACGGCTACCCCACAGCAATGTGATCCTGCAAATCGATTTGAACTTCTGATCTTTTGATCGCGACTATAAATTGATGACCATTGGGTTCATGTACGGTCATTAAACAGATTCGCGAGAAAGGGAGAGGATACAGTGACCGAAGATATTTGTCTACTATCGTAGTCAACAACATCAACCAACGATAGGGGTGTAGGAAATGGTTCGAGTGGTGCAAAAGGGGTTTCCTGACAAACTTGGATGTTTGTTGGGCAACTATTGCTGTTAGCGGGCTTAGTCGCAGACCCTTGTAATAATATTGCAGCTCTCAGAAACTATCCAAATGATAAAGGGGTGGCGTTGTGTTGCCAGTAGATGAAAAGGGAGGGGTGTCAAGAGGAGGTTATGAAGGGATCGTGGATGTGGACGGGAATGGAGAAACTTGGGAGAAGCACCGCTTGTACTAATATCAACTCGCCTATGTCAACGTCGCCCCCGTCATGTCCTCTCAAAATGGCGCATCGCGCTGATTTCAAGGTTTCTCTAGTGTAACTTGTGTAGATGTTCAGCAATTGCAAAACAAGGCGCGGGCGAATAAATCCACTCAAATAAGCGTTGAACTTCTACATGCGCTCTAACGCGTCTCCGCACATCAATTAGTTCAATTTGTTGCACGAACTCCCTGCGAATTAGATTTTCACGCGAGCTGCGTGGAACAGAGTTTAAAGAATGAACGTTTATTGGATTTCCGGCATGTGGAGTCCCTTTTTCGCGTATCAATTAACAGGAAAGAGACACAAAAGATGATGTATGAATCTCTGTGAAGACACTTAGGAACCACACGGCACGAGCTAAGAATGTGAATAACACGAAGGATTCGATCAATAGAATGGTCGTCTTGGTAAGTTCGCACACCTTTTCCCATCATATCACCCGATGAGTTGGTGTTTTTGTGTAATGATCGTGATGGTTGGAACGGAATATAAGCTGGTTCTATCACGATCCTGCGTATACTACGTGCTAAACTACCTCCATATGCAGTGTTCAACCAACTTCTACTAATACAAATTTCTCAACTAAGTATTTAAGTTGAAGTAGCACACAACACTCCTTGGCCCCACGTGCATTCAACAATTTTAATGACATTAACTACCAATATAATTAAGTTTGTACTGAACAATGTATACAATGTTCACGTTAAATTTAATTGCTATGACCGTTATTGGGCAATTACTACAGGTAGTTCCTGGAGCAGAAGGGAACGACAACGCGGGATGAAGACCTGGAGAATCAACTCGACCACACTAACGAGTTTGAAGGACAGCAACACCACCGCACTAGCGTCACTAAGTAGATCACAGTAGGCCTGACGAACGACCGGCAACCTCTGAATATTTCAGGTCTGCTCTTGGCAAGCTGGCCTTGAAGGTAAGATAGCGCAAAAAGACCCGATGAACGCTTTCAACGTGGTCAACATGGCGGGAGTGATACGGCTCCATCACACAAGGTCAGGCAGGGCTAGGGTTTTGTGCAGCGTGAAGTACGACCTGAGGCACTTGATCAGAGAAGAGAGCTGTGTATCAAGGGAAACACTGCTGGAACGTGTGAGCCGCTCATGGGAGACAAGGAACGATGGTAAGAAGAAAATGCACTTTTCGCCCAGATTTAAAGAGCCCATTCAAGTAGCACCGTGACGAGAACGAGTTGAGGTTTTCCTAGAGCAAATCACAATCGGTGGAATGATGCTGAGGGTCTTGAGATCATTGGCGAAGATTGGGTGGAGCAATGAACAGCGTACAAGAGGTGCGAGCTCTGGAGAACGCCCGAGGTTGCAACAAATTGACGGGAAACCTGTCCCCCAAAACTGGTCATAGAGCTCGCGCGAATCAAGCGAGGAAAACACGGATCACCGATGATATTGCTACGAGAAAGCATGTCGAAAGCTTTAACGTAACCAGTCGTAATGAGATTCACCCATCACCAATCCCTCTAAGCGTGAAATCCTGGAGGTTGGCAGAAATAAGTGACTTGAGCGTCCAGGGGTTGACTCGTTTTGAAGTTACCAAGTAAAATATGTTAAAAATGTTACTGAGCAAAACGGCGGCGTAGCTCCTAATTATCTCATGAGAATCAATTGATTCTTCTTAACACGCTAGAAAATCATACGAGCGTGGTTCATAAAACACTGCGCAAAAATCGACTTTCTTGGAAACAACACACAAATTGAAGACCTACGGGGTTTTTGTCCAATTTTTCTCAAAATGCCGATTTCAACGCCATCTTTAGCATCTTAAGGATCTCTAAGAAATAATGAATTGTTAAAGGGGGAAAAAGGTTCCAGTTCAAAGGTATTACACTTCAAAGATAGGCCATGTTGGGGAAGAGCGGTTCCCTTCCGCGCGTCTGGGGAGAAACGGTTGTTGTCCGTATAACGGCCTTTAAAGTTCATGTTGCGTCATCATGAGGAACAAACACATAAAAGGAATCGCTATAAATTATCAAAAAAATCTTCCTACTCCAAACATAACATGTAATGATGTATATTACAAGAGGCAATTGAATTTTATAAGCTTTAATGTGCATACGTTGTCTAATGGTGAAGCTGTTTTTTACACATATGATGAATCTGTGGCTAAGAAAGATTGCGATGATGTTGCTTCTATGGTTTACCATTTTGTCTATAATATTTTGTCGAAAGACGTTCGAGAACTAAACGTTTTTTGTGATTCTTGCTCTGGGCAAAATAAAAATTATACTTTAATCATACTTTTTTACCATCTCGTTGATGAGAAGCGCCGATTTGACAAGATCAACGTCTTCTTTCCAATAAGGGGCCATTCATACATAGAATGTGATAAGGACATGTCCCTACAATCAAAAGTCATACGCAGAAGTTCCTGATGACTGGCGAGAAGTAATTCGTGAGAGCAGAGTAAAACCCAATCCATTCAAAGTTATAGACTGCAGAAAGGAGATGGAATTTTCAAATTGGACAGAGCACCTGACTGGATTTTACCCACACAAATGCCCATTTCCTACTAGGCCAGTAAGAGTTCTCGAGATGAGCAATGTAGAGCCCAAGATTGCCTGCAAAACCACTTACTTTGGTCACACAACCCCAGCTTCTTTTGACACTGAAACTCAAACCAAAGAAACTGTTGCTTCCAAGAGTAAGCCTTCAAGAGCTGGAAACAAAGTTACCAAAAAACTAGGCACCAGGAAAAAAAAAAGTTATTACAATTGTCCCTAAGAAAAAACTTTACGACTCACCGGTTCCCATAAAGGCAGCTAAACATGATTGTCTCCAACCATTTCAATACCTGCCCCTGCGGGAATCCCTCACCCTCAGCCACGGGCCCCCCAGCCCCCTTTTCTAGGTTTTCCCCTTTCTTTATTTCTTTCTTCCAATTTCATTTTCCTATCGACGACAGAGCATCTCCAAATCATTCTGCTTCCAACAACCACCCCAGTAACTTCTCACTTTCTCTTACAGTTGCCCGCGCCAGTTCGCGTGTTTCGAGTACTGCCCTTGTGTCGCCCAGTTGTACTCCATCTCACCTCAATTTCAATTCTACTCAATTCCGTACGCACGTATAATACAGTCCTCCTCACGCTCACCGAGTTTCAGTTTCATTGCGATTCTCAGCTCCCCCATTCTTGCACCCAACAATGCAGATTTGCAATTCCTGAAGGAATTTTTGGAAAAACCAGTCCCGTAATTTTTATGAAAAACTTAGTGTTTTGGGAGCTTCTCAAAAAAATGCAGTTCAGAGCCAGAAAAAAACAAGAGGTCGAAAGAAGAAAAGCGAAGACAGTGATGACGAATATTTAAATGACGAAATAGTGATTGGATAGGAATTACGAGGGAATAACGGTTTTTGTCCTGAACCTTCTTCAATTTTTATTTTTTAAACGTGCGAAATATGCGAATTTTAATTTGAAAATTTTTGAGATTAATAATTAATACTTGTTGATTAAGGTGTTATTTTTTTAATTAAAACATCCATTGTACATTTTCCCCAACCATGCCACAAACCTTCAAATTGTTTTTTCTCAAAGTTAAATTTTTTGGACATGTACCATTCTTCCCCGTAGGTCTTCAAGTAGGATTCGATGATACTGTCGTGTTATTTGAAATTGTTTATACAACAAATTAATCGCAATACTCAGACCGATTTTTGAAAAAAAAATTGATGTTTTGATGTTGATGATAACTATAGTTTGTTTTGAACCGATTTTGCTCATATCCTCATGTTGTCTTCTCACGATAGTTTGCATGATAACTATCAAACGTCAGCTGATTTGGTCCACATGCTCTCCATCTACCGACGCACAGATCATTTTACCAAATGGGGTATTTTTTTCAACTCAAAACTTTTTTTCAGCCGTTTACATAAATTTTATTGCTACTACGTAGGGCTAAAAAAGTTGATAACACTTGCACATAGAATTCGTGCATAGCTAATTATATCAGTTGCCTAATTCGTGCTCTGTGCACGCGTAAAGTAAAAGGATTAAGCAGGAGGGAAAAATCGAGTAACGAGCATCTGTTTTACGTCGGTCTTTAATTTTTTCGCATAAGTTAATAACCTTCTACTTTCCCTCCAATTAGTGGACGGATGTGAAGTTTTGGCAGAAATAGGGCAATGGGCGAAGGAAGATCGGAGTGGGGAGTTGAAGAGAGGGAGTTTACGTTGTTCCTAATTACTACGATTTCGAAACAGTGAAATATTTGCTGCAACTCTGCAACTGCCGGCTAATTACGTGGGGTTTGCCTCCGCGGAACTACTGTGACACAAACCCATTCAACGTTGCGTACCAATTATTCTCGGGTGACTCTAATTTTGATTGGATAATTTCCCGACTGAAAGATACCTTTCATAAATTATACGCGGAATGCGGGAAACCCATTCATCATCGGGCGATTCTCGCAACAAGCTTCGTGATTTTTCCAAATGTACGCGGAAAATTCGCGCTTACTTCGTCCCTTGAAGTGGACGTTTGAAAGGTGCGGCGGTGTTCCGCACGTCTCACGCGCATCTGTGTACATTGTCAGGCCCCATACTCTTATTTTGGCGTTTCGTGATAATCTACAGGCTAATCTCTGAGAATTTTCCCAATGGGTGTCTGATAGGTCAATTGCACAATCAGTAATAAGGTTTGTTTGTTTATCAGTAACCCATATACCTTAGTTGAACAGTCAAATAGTGAACACTAGACCTAGAGTCGTCATACGAATCCTCTTTATTGTAAAATGATGATCCTCGTTCTCATCGTGACGCACCAACCGCCCGGGATGTCCTCAAAAAATGCATATTTGGTTGGATTATTTTGGTCTGGGTGGAAAATATTGGGAATTTTTTTGACAGCTTTTATCAAATTAGATACAGAAGACTGTAACATATTCAAAGGATCCCTTTTTTACTTTCCGCTACCCGAAGGGAAGGAAATGTACCAAAAACTAAGGTTTTTCGCATTTTTCTCAAAAACCGCTCTAACGATTTTGATTAAACTTTCAAATTATCTTCTGCTGATCAATATCTAACTTTTCTATTCCATACATATCTCCATGAAAATACGGTGAACGGAGATATGGGCCCCTGAAGCAAAAATAGGTTTTTTACGCTTTTTGGCAAAACAACTTCAGCGATTTCCACTAAACTCCAGGATGTTTTCAAATAGTTAATACCTACATATTGTTCTCACTAAATGTTCCTGTGACGGTCCATTGAACAGAGATAAAAATCAAAATGTGTCAAAAATAACGTTTTTTCTAACATTTCCGTGAATTCCAGGGTAACTTTTTCACCAGATGTGATAAATCCTAATGGAGTGCCTTTTAGTCACCCATACCAACATTTCGTTCTCCATAATTATTTCTGTATATATATGTTGAACGGAGATATAAGCCAAGTTAACTCAGAAAAGGGGATTTGTCGAATATTAATTTATCGGTATTCCAATTTTCTCAAAAACGGCTCTAACGATTTCGATCAAACTTTCGGAGTACTCTCAACTAACTAGTCCCTACACTTTGTTCTCCGTAAATGTTCCTGTAAAAATGCGTTAAACGAAGATATAGCGCCCGCAAATGTAGGTGCTGTTCGAAATTACGGGGGTGGCGGAAAGTTGTGTGTTGCTACGCACCAGATATTTTGTTATTGCGATCCCGTTCAATGTTGTCTGTCTCGCTCTCTCTCCCTCTCTTACGTATTCTGTGGTTCTAACGTACGTTATAATGCAATATTGAATTTGGTTATATGCCCGATGTCCAGGGTGTGAAAGCTGAATTGTATCTTTGTTTCTTTCTCCCTCCCTCATTCACCCTCTCACTCTTTCACTCTCCCCCCCCCCCCCACATCCGTGCTCTTCAATCGCAGTTTCTATCTTGGTCGAACAACTCTTATTTGCATTAGCTGTGCAAGTAAATCACGTGAGAATGTAAGACTGATGACGGTATCGCAGTATTTGAGAGTTGGAATACTCAGCTGATTGGTGCCAAAAGTACCAAACTGTTTTTCGACCATAGAAATAATTGTTGTTTTCTTAAGGTGTTTCCGTTTTAAGCGCTTCTGAGACCGAAAAACACAATTTGGAAATCTGCGAAATTTTACGTCTAATTATTTGACTTTGAGATACCGAAGTGGAGGATATGAGCAGTTTCTGTTCAAAAATAACTGTAGTTATCGCAGCAATTTAACACGATAGTTATCACAGTTCAAAACACCAATTTGTTGTTCTTAAAAATGCCACTAAAGATCATGAATCAATTTTTTTATGGAAAGTTCTTTATCACGTGACAGCACCATTAAATTCTCATTTGTGGGATAATGACCATGGTACACAATAAATTATCGAAAACTTGTAATACAATTTACCGCAGTTTTTTCTTAAAAATCCCGCTTACTTAGTATTTGCATTCTCAGAAGTTGTGGACTTTAGTCCCACACCGTAGCATTTACTGTCATGTCTCAGTGTTTTTACCGATAATTTCAAAACTATAAACAAATTCATTCGCTGAAAAAATGAGTTGAGAGACCAACGGACTTAATAAAAAACCGGCTTTCTCGATCGTCGCAGCGATAAAAATCTCTGAATGCACGAGCCGCTGAGCAAAGCCGCACCACATATTCATATCGCGGACACTTTCACATGTTCCGTTTCTTATTTATTCTGTAGGCGCCTAATGTAACACAGATACATTCAATCAGACAAATAACTAAACGGCACTTTTAATTTCCTTAGCTTAATTTTTTTTTCTTTCTTGAGTTTATTTTTCAGAGCCTCGCGTTTCAAAGACAAGTAAGTGTAAAACACGCCACTCGAGAAAATAATTGTGTTCGTTAACACGATTGACATGGCTAGAATACTCGACACAAATTCGATATTCTGCAAATCACGATGGGACTATAAAATATGGTTATGAGTAAAATCGATTCAAAAACTAAACTAATTATTAACTAAATTAAGCCTTCTCGAGCTGCTGGAGGAGGAGGGTTACAAGGTAATAGGATACGCGGATGACCTGGTAATTATAGTCAGGGGTAAATTCGCGAGTGTAATCAGTGAATGCATGCAGCATGCACTGAGTACCCTACAGAGATGGTGCAATGGGCAAGGACTGTTTGTCAATCCAGACCAAACGAGCCTGATCCCGTTCACCAGAAGGCGCAGCCTTGCGCTGCGGGAACTCAGGCTGGGTGGCAAGGTGGTGAAGATCCAGCATGTGATCAAGTACTTGGGGGTTTTTCTTGATGGAAAGCTCACTTGGGCCACACACGTGAAAAAAGCCTTACATCGGGCGTCAGTGGTGATGTGGGCAGCTCAGAAGATGGTGGGGAAGACATGGGGGCTGAGGCCTGGAATGATCCGGTGGCTGTAAACTGCGGTTGTTAGGCCTGTAGTCACCTATGGAGCCCTGGTCTGGTGGACTAGGGTGGAAAACAAAACAGTGCAGTTGCAGTTAAATTAACTGCAGCGTAGGGCGTGTCTAGCCATTACAGGGTGTATGACTACATGCCTCTTACGGCTGCACTGGAGGTCTTGCTAGATTTAGCTCCACACCACATACATGTTAAAAGGAGGGCGTTCCTCCAGGCTGTGCGTATGTTGGAGTTAACAAGGTGAAGGGGGGGGGCGAACTGCATGCGGTAGACTCAATGCCCGCAAGGTTTAACTTCGTGCTTCCCTTTCAGATACTCATTCATGAGCGATCCAGGTGGGTAGGGGGAGCTCCCGCTTTCGAAGCTGGGGCTCTGGTATACTACACTGATGGCTCGGTGCAGGGTGGCCTTGAAGGGGCAGACTTCTTTGGGTCGAGAGTCAGGGCAGCGATCCTATTGGGGTCGCTGGCCACAGTGTTCCAGGCAGAGGTAGCTGCAGTGACAGTCTGTGTGCAGCGGCTACTACAGAGGGGACTGAAGTGGCAGAGAAGTGTAACACTGTGTTGGGTGCCAGGGCATCAGGGTATAGAGGGAAACGAACGGGCTGATAGGTTGGCTAAGAAGGGATCAGTGCAGATCCCTATTGGGCCTGAGCCCTTTGTTGGGACTACCAGGAGCCACCTACGGAGAGAGGTTGGCAAATGGGAGGACCGGTGCAGGGCTGCTCATTGGCAGGGGCTGCTCGGCCTTAGACAGACAAAACTCTTCATCCGGCTCTCCAGAGAGAGGTCCAAGGAGGTGCTTGCACTGGGGAGGAAGGATATGAGGATCATATGTGGCCTGTTCATCCTTCAGAAGAACAAACACGGGTATTAAGATATTGATTCGTCCACCACTACTTCTGGAGATTCATCCCTCAAACCAACCCGATTCGGTGAGTAATGCCACTTACCGTTTCAAAAACACAGAAAACATGAGACCGTCTTGTGAATTAATGAAATCAACATAGTCAGATTGACTTCCCGAAACATTTAACTATCAGAAGCAGTAGCGAAAAGAGAAATGTCCGTGCTTTTTTTCCTTTCTTTTCCTGCATTTGAGATGGTTCTGAACGACTCCTCTTTCCTGCTTGTGCGTGAATCCAGAATCCTAGAAATGCTCGAAAATGCAAAATTCTTTTGCCGACTTCATGAAACTTTTACTTAACTGACTGGGACTGGCCCTCGTCCGATTCTCCGTATTCAGTTCATCTTTTTCCGTACATAAACGTTCACAGCGATCATTGGGCTGATCTCTTCACAGTACTCTGAGAATGTCATACTGCTTCTACCACTGTCAGCTGCCCAGATGTTTATGCTTGGGATTCTTACAATAACTCATTTGTTTGGTTTGGTTTTCAAATGGTACTAGATACAGGTTTGATAGGCTGACGAGCATGTACACCTATTGACGGCACGTATCATGCCAATTATTATTACGCACCTGAAGTGTTTTGAATATCCGGTGAGTCGCTTTATGATCTTGAAAAATCCTTGCGCTACGTCCCCTTTTGCAACGGGTTTCTTTAGAGTTTTGCTTAGTCCATTTTTTATGTTCCAATATCAACGACTCTCGAAAACGGTTTAGAAGACCAGTAAAATACGGGTACATTGGAAGTAAGGGGTAACACAAAACGGTCAATTTGGTCAGAGGAGCAAGGGCTCAGTGGCTCTTTTGGCTGGCAACCGCAGGCTAATCAGGTTTCCTTCCGCATTGGAGGAGCAACGTTGCTAAGCTTCTTAGTGCCCCAGCCCACTGACCCTAATCTTCCCTTTCCGTTCAAAGTTCTCTTCATCCACTGAAGCATCGATTTTAGAAAAGGTAAAATTGAGGCAGTCCCGAGCGAAATAATTCCGCGACCGCGGCAACTAATTAGGTTCTACTTGCGAAGTGAACAAGCATGCGCATCTTAAGCGTTTACATAGTTGAGTGGTTTTCAAGGTTCGCAATATCCTTCTAGTTGAAGCGTCGACAACCTATTGTGAGACACATCAATCTGAACACGAATCGCAGTTTAAGCTGTGACCCGAAAAGAATAACGCTGCAATTATTTTGAGATCCGACTAACTGTTGAGTATAAAGTGGTAAACCACCTTCAGTCGCAGAGTGGAATGTATACACATGGTTCAGCAATTACGCTCAAAGTTCCCCGCCAACTACTTAGGTCTTCCAGGAGACAATTCCATCTTCTGTTATACCTTTCACGTGAATCTGGTCTATTCTGGCTCTATTCTCATCGAATCAACTCAATATTGACGCATGTGAGAGGAATGGTACATAATATGTACATGTTAGCACCGCGGCACGTCGCACAGATTCCCATTTCCTCGATGCCACCTGATATCAAATTTAGTAACAATCTGCGACACTCATGAAGATCGCTTCGTTCGGATCGGTTCACTGAGTTTTCGCACTATCGAACACCACACATCACATAAGTGCTGTTGTTGTTATTCAGTAGTTAGTTGACCTTCGCTAAGTTCGCGTCCACGTGACCCGTTTTTACTTTCCGCTACCCGTAGGGAAGGAAAGTATAGTAATCGGGTAAAAAAAATTGGGTTTCCTTCAGATCTTTACGTTTTGAGGCCTACTGAGTCTAAAAAGCCTAATTTCGGCTCGTGGTTCGTGCTTGTGTATGTGTGTGTGTGTGTCTGTAGTTCGATTTGCGGGAGAACGGCTCATCCGATTGAGCTGGTTCTTTTTTCGTTTTGTTCATTATTTTTTGTAGACACCAAAATAAGGTTATGGACGATTTCGGCCGATGTTAAGGGGGGTGGTGGTACAAAAATGTACCAAAAACTAAGGTTTTTCGCTTTATTCTCGAAAACAGCTCAAAAGATTTTGATTAAACTTTCAAATTATCTTCTCCTAATGAATACCTAACTTTTCCTCTCCATACATATCTCCATGAAAATACGGTGAACGGAGATATAGGCCTATGAAGCAAAAATAGGTTTTTTACGCTTTTTGGCAAAACGGCTTCAATGATTATCACCAAACTTTCAAAATTTGTCCGAATAGTTAAAACCTACATACTGTTCTCAATAAATGTTCCTCTGACAGTCCACTGAACAGAGATTAAAATCAAAATGTGTCGAAAATAACGTTTTTTTCAACATTTCCGTAAATTCCAGCGTAACTTCTTCACCAGATGTGATAAATTCTAATGGAGTGTCTTATATTCACCCATACCAACATTTCGTTATCCATAATTATTTCTGTATATATATGTTGAACGGAGATATAAGCCAAGTTAACTCAGAAAAGGAGATTTGTCGAATATTAATTTATCGGAATTCCAATTTTCCCAGAAACGGCTCTAACGATTTCGATCAAACTTTCGGAGTACTCTCAGCTAACTAGTCCCTACATTTTGTTCTCCATAAATGTTTCTGTAGAAATGCGTTGAACGAAGATATAGCACCCGCGTATGCAGCTGGTCTTCGAACTTACGGGGGTGGCGGAAAGTAGTGTGTTGCTACGCACCAGATATTTTCAAATACAAATTTATTAGATTCCCGCTTCATTTTTGTCTCATTTTATTGAAATTTTTCGTCTAAGAGGAAATAGAAAAAATACCAAAACGGTGAAACTACTCATCCATTTTCCCACCTCGAATAAGTTTCGTTACTTTTGTCTAGGTTCCACGCGAATGTACTCACCGCCATCAAGAAAACCCAAGGGGTGATAAGCTTTTTCTAAATAATGATGATTAGGCGGCAAGATAAAGAAAATGATAAGAGAATGCAGGGTTTGGTGGCCAAATACTGAGGGCAGGTAGATATTTTGAGTGGGAAACGTATTTTTTTTTTTTTTTGTAATAGCCATTCAAAGTGGCCAAGACACTTAACGCCTCAAGCAAGAAGAGCACTAGAGCGTTCGGGCGCCTAGAAAATACAGAGCTAAAGGTCAGTAACTTTTCCGCTTTCCTTCGTTTGTTTGTGGAGACTGCACCAAAACTAATGAAGGAAAATCCGTCCGAGGCTTGAGAGGCAACGTGTTGCTGTGAGTTCTCCTTTTTGCGCGCTTCTGCAATAACTCAGTTAATAATACCTTGCCCTACTTATTTAAATAGATTAAATACATAATTAATTAAATAAATAATTCAACTGTCTAGGTAATAAAATATATAATTAAATTTGGGTTCAGTCAATAATGATACATATTAAGTAGTGTAATTTGAAGGTTTTCATTCTCCCTCATACTGAAGCCTTACAATACATAAAACACTTGAACAGCTTGACGAAGTCTCACAGCTCAATGACCCATCCCATTCGATTCAGCATCGAAAACTACCAGTAAGTGGGACAACGAAAACTAAATACTCTAGTCGCCCTTAGCCGCCTATTGGCAATTGGCACGGCGTGGCGAGTCGAGCTGGCAGGTGGTTTTGATGAGACAACGGGAGGAAGTACGAACGATGAAACGATTACTTTCGCTGTAGTTATTGTACCGCGAATTCGTTCAATTAGTAGACTTACTGTGATTTCACTATTGACGCATCGACCTCTAGGAATTGTTCCATTCGATACAGCATCTAAAAATACCCAGAAAACGATACTGAACACAGCGTATTTCCGATAAAACGGCCAAAATTGCGTTTTTGTTAATTTTTTAAACCGTTTTCTGCGCATAACAACTATGGGCTATGTCTTATCGGATTGCCGAACAGGCGGGCGCAAATAGATACCAAACGGGATTTTTTCGAACGAATGTTTTAGATCCCGATGTCTTGAAACGTAGAGTATCAAATTTGGAGGGGGGTTGTGAAGAAATTTTGCCGAACGAAAAAAATATGGTTATTATTCAAAATAAATAATAAACCAAAAAGGCGCATCATCAATAAATTAATAGAACAATTTGAACTTGCAGTTGGCACGCCATTTTTTTTTTAAATGCATTTATTGAACAATACTCATTTACACATTTACAACTTTAAATGATCAATATGCTACGCAGCCCTTTGGGTAATACCCGCCCTGGGCTGCGGAGTACCTTCGGCTCAATATCCTTGTTGTATTAACAAAATTAAATACAAATTATGGAGTAAACAGCTTATAAATTAATTATAATTTATAATATAAATAGCATATGGCATAAATTATCAACACTGAAAGTAATAGTCCTTTAGTTTATTTTTGAACTTATCTAGTGTCACCTTTGTTGATATAAATTCTTTAGGTAGTTTATTATATAAGCAAACCCCATTGGATAAATAAAACCTCTGAGCCGCAGCAGTATTTAGGCGCGGCGCTATTAACGTAATTTTTTCACCACTTCTCGTTTGAGAGAGAACTCTTTTTATCTTCCCCTGGATAAACATTTTGTGCGTGTAAATTATCGTGGTCTTTTCAATTAAATTTTCCACTTTCATTACTTCAAATATTTTAAATAATTCGTCGGAAGGGATTTTCCTAGATTTTTTTAAGGAGGATTTTAATAAACAATTTTTGGGTGATTATAATCTGTTGCATTTTATTTTTATGTGCAGTACCCCAACCCACAATTCCGTAAATAATGAAAGATTGTATTAAAGCAAAATAAAATTGTCTCTTTAATTTTTGCGACATAAAATTTCTGACTTCCCGGCAGACAGGGATGAGTCTCCGAAGCTTATTGTTCAAATTATTAATGTGTGGGTCCCATTTTAAGCATTGATCAATAGTTACTCCTAGATACTTAGTTTGGGCAACTTGAGCAATAGAGGGGCAAGTGCAATTTTCTGCACAGTTTGTCTGTACATGACAAACAATTTGCCCAATAGCTGGTATTTGATTTGTTGACCATGAAAACGATGATGGTGATTGTAGGTGGCGTGTGCAGTTGGTCCTCCTCGCTCCTGCCATGCATCGAGACCACGTCGACAGCGCGCGCACATTATTCCACGCTATATACGACAGGCATAAGCACGACAGGCGCTACAACAGCATGATCATGTACGCCACGCTCTTCAAACACGCTCGGTGCGACTACACCGCAGAGCGCGGTACACCCGACGAATTAAGGATTTGATAAACAACGCATTGTACTTAATTGAATGAACGTTTATTAATTATTAATCAAAGTATGTATCTAAACACTTGTCCTGAAAATCATACGGACGTCCTAGCACTCTGTTGAATATATAACACCAGGCCATCGGATCTGGCAATTTAACATGGTCCTGTAACGACGGGCACACCCGCCAACGGCGAACACGGTGGCACCTGGTGTTGAAGCGAGCATCCTTTGGGAACGTGTCCAGATTCCCGGTCACTAAAATCGGCGTCCGCTGCAAGATGGCAGGAGGATGGGATTTCACCTTTACCTTAGTCTCCGTACTGGCGAACACCGCCAATACGAGCTTCTCCAACGCGCGGTCGAATACCGCATCGTTCCAGATAGCGATCCGTTTCCCTACCGCGTCCTGCAGGCTGAAGGGGTTACCTTTGGAGAGGTCGGTGATAACGCCCGCCGATAGCGTCCAGGACCGTAGCGAGTCAAACACATAATTCTTACCGGCCGACGGCTCTCCAATGACGACTAGCGTGTTCTTCCGCGTCTCCCTGTCGAACCAGCGTGGGTTACCTGGCCCGTTTCTCCCCCCTTCTAGCGGCTGGGCGCGGCTAGTCAGGGGTGGGCCTGGCGTACCAGGGTCCTGGGGCCCTTCGGTGAGGGGGGGCAAGTCCAAACCCCCCCAAGGCGGAGGTCCCCGAAGCCGTAAGTCTGGATTTCGGTCTGGGCGGGCTAGCAACCATTCTAGCCTAAAGGGATATTTTTCCCAAAATGGTACTGCGGGGGTGCACAGCCCGCGGCGCAAGCCGGTGCACCATGGGAAGGTCCACGTAAGGTGGATGCTCTGCTGGCATCTAGGGTGAGACGGGGTGACCCGTCGATCCCTAGTACCCATTTATGGGATCTGGCAGATATCGCAGTGGTCGTGGGTTCGCTGGAAGTAGTCCCTCTCCCAACGTCCCCTTCTCTTTTTGCCCGATGGGGTGGAGGGAGGTTAGAGCCGATGAGGCTGGTACTCCCTCCACACATCCCAATATCGGAACGTAAATGTCGAACCAGCGTCGTAGAAAGTCTAGAAACGTCGCGAGCTCTTCCTTAGAGTCGTCGCACTGGAACAGCAACGTCTCCAAAATGATCTTCGCCGATGTTATAGCGGGATAATACCGGTCGCCGTACTTATCACAGGATGAGGCCGAGAATATGGGATCTAACTTAGAGTTCAGATACATGGCGATGTACTCGGACGTAGACTTCTCGTAAAGGTCGGACGCCATACAGTACAGGGCGTTCTTCACAGGCCTACTAGCGACGCGAACAACGGGTCCCGCAGCCAGTACCTAGTGCGTAGCCCTCGCTCCAACGGCTCGCACCCTATGGAGAGTAGTTTCTCCTCGACTTCTTACATAAGGAGCGAGTTGGTGCGGCGTTGAGTGATCTTAATTGCCGCTAAACGGCTTTCTGTAGCTGCCGCAGAGCTAGGTCCACCCCGTCGCCTGGGCTGTACGGGAGTTTGCTCCGGAACGTCGCCGATTTCCAGAGGTTGTTCGGGTCCCAGTCGGCTCGTTGCTCCATGATGCGATGCCAGTTTCACATTCTCCGTTCCTCCATGCCCGTGGCGTCGTGGGCGTTTTGCAGGTGACCCGCCCTCGTCAGTTGCATCCTCCATCTTTACGGGTGCCGTTGTGAAATCGCCGGAGGCAAATAATCGTCTTCGTACGCGCGGGTACTGTCCGCGCAAAGTAGTGGGGTCTGCTCGACTTGTTACCCAAATAACCTAGGCGACGAAAAACAAATCAAGAAAATAACAACACTTCCACGAGAGATAAAAATAAATAAAAGGGAAATCAAAAATCTCTGTCCCGTGAAATGGGTGGATCTGACCTTTCGTCGGTAGTGGTAGAGTCGTAGTGAGGTGATTTGCGGTGCGCCAAGATTTCGATTTGCCGACTTTGGTTCGTCAACTTCACCAGAGTTCGAGACGTGCCCACTTTCAGGTTCGTCGATTTATATGAAATTTAGATGCGACGTGGAGCGATTTCGATCGACACTGTCGCTATCGCGTTGTTTGCGGCACTGAGTCCCAGGCGACGCCCTTCTTGTCGAGAAGAGTCGAGAGGCGATAACGTCGGACGTAAGGCGAAACAGCGTGCGAGGATGAAAGAAAAAAAAAGAAAAGAAAAAAGGAAACAAACTCAAACCCCTTTCTATTATTGTTTCGCCTTTCTGGCGTTAACAGGTACAATACCCCTGCAATTATAAATTAAAAGTATTAATACCCTGATTCCGCGCTATACTTCGCACCGAGCCCCACGGCACCGGCGAAGTACGCCCCACGGCACCGGCAGTTTTTAGCGCGGTTTTTTCCTTACAAACTCCGCTGGAATGTTGATAGAAAGTATAAAAATATCTGGTGCGTAGCAACACACAACTTTCCGCCACCCCTTTAAGTTCGAACACCACCTACATAGGCGGGCGCTATATCTTCGTTCAACGCATTTTTACAGGAACATTTATGGAGAACAAAGTGTAGGGACTAGTTAGCTGAGAGTACTCCGCAAGTTTGATCGAAATCGTTAGAGCCGTTTTTGAGAAAATTGGAATACCGATAAATTAATATTCGACAAATCTCCTTTTCTGAGTTAACTTGGCTTATATCTCCGTTCAACATATATATACAGAAATATTTATGGAGAACGAAATGTGAGTATGGGTGACTAAAAGACACTACTAGGATTTATGACATCTGGGGAAAACGTTACCCTGGACTTTACGGAAATGTTAGAAAAAACGTTATTTTCGACACATTTTGATTTTTATCTCTGTTCAATGGACCGTCACAGGAACATTTAGTGAGAACAATACGTAGGTATCAACTATTTGAAAACATCCTGTGAGTTTGGTGAAAATCGCTGGAGCCGTTTTGCTAAAAAGCGTAAAAAACCTATTTTTTCTTCATGGGCCTATATCTCCGTTCACCGTATTTTCATGGAGATATGTATGCAGAGTAAAAGTTAGGTATTGATTAGGAGAAGATAATTTGAAAGTTTAATAAATATCGTTAGAGCCGTTTTCGAGAAAAATGCGAAAAACCCTAGTTTTCGGTAGATTTTCGTCCCCCATCCCCCCTTCCCATCGATCGAAATCGTCCATAACCTTATTTTGGTGTCTACAAAAAATAACGAACAAAACAAAAAAAGAACCAGCTCAATCGGATCAGCCGTTCTCCCGCAAATCGAACTACAGACACACACACACACACACACACACACACACACATACACACACACACACATACACACGGACCACGAGCCGAAATTAGGTTTTTTAGACTCAGTAGGGTCTGAAACGTAAAGATCTGAAGAAAACCCAAATTTTTTTTTGGGCCGATTACTATACTTTCCTTCCTTTCGGGTAGCGGAAAGTAAAAATTGATATTGTAGTCGAATTCTATACCTACAGGGTGAGTGTTTAAAAACGCTCATCAGATACATGAGGCTCACTCCAGAAATTCCTGAATTTCAACTACCGCCGTTTCGCTTACTACCAGTTCTAAAAGTCTACCCAATAACTCTGCAAAAGTAATTACTACCCTTCTTCAAAAAATTTGTGTTTACAGCCTCATTAATTATCTGTGCATTGAAATGAGTACGAGCAGCACAATAAATTTCGGAACTGTAAGCGCTACCGCTTCCTGCTGCTGTTGTTTGACCTAGTTCAAATAAACTGAGTGGTAAATGAATTGATTAAGTAGACAAAGCCATGTACACGAGTGAACTTACGTAGAGCTAAGGAAAGTTGTGTGTTGCAACGCACCAGATATTTTATTTTTATGTCGTGCACTTGTTTAGTCCGTTCTATCCCAACTCTAGTGAATAGGACAAAGAGTTTTTGCTGTTGAATAGAGTCGATATAGAAGAGAAGGCGCTCTACTAAACAATTCAGAGAAACCGATAGACAATCGTCGCCCTTTTATTGTAGCTTCGTATCGAAGGGGAAGCTCTGGATCGAGTTAACCGCTCTGAACATGACACTGGTTCTTTTGTTGATTTTTCTTATAAACGCCGTTTTATGGGGTGTTGCAGTTTCTGGTGTATGGCGCCCAATCCACTCCACTGCCACAACCACTCTCTGACTCCAACTTAGTGGGGGGGTCGTGAATTAATGGCTCCTGAACAAGAAAAAATCGCGACACTCAGTCATAATAAATGCGGCCTAAATAAACACAGTGCTCTAACGACCCTCATATTTTCAACCAGTTTTAGACTCCAAGCCCTCAAGATCTACAAATCAACTGGAAGAATAAGCTAAACTCATTTTGGGGACAACGTTTTTCTTCAAATATTTGGAGAATCCAACTTTCTTTTCATTCAAATTTCATGAAGAGTTCGTTTAAAATAACATCTCAATTGAAGCATGAGGGCGGAGTTTGTACTCCAGTTAAAGTAAAAAACGGAAGACATCAGAATACTGTTTAGAATAAAAGACGTTCGTTTACATTCCTTCTTCCCTTCACGTCGGTTTACACAGCCCTCACAAGTTACATCTGCTACATAAAACTTGGAGTGGATTTATTTTAAAATGTTGTCGAATTGATTGGATTTGCCTGTACGTTTTTCAAGACCACCCTGTAATGCGGCGATTAATTTTTTTTCTCAATTATCCATAGATGTGGCACATCCAGAGAAAGTAACACGTAACATTCCTCGTCACATCAGACTATCGGTTGTATTTCAACTTTACCTGGACGAACCGAACTGTTTTATTTAGCGAAGGCTAGTCAGGAGGATTTGGGCCGACTAAGCACCTCAAACGTCCCGATTTACTCGAAACTTAGTTGTCGCCAGTCTGAACGGAGCTGCTGTGTCGTATCTCACACTCGCGTTGCTCCCTCCCAGTTCTCTGTTTGCGGTGGTAAATCTCCGAACTGTAATTGAGAATAAAACTCCGTATTCCAATTACATTTGGTCGTTGTCGTGCAGAATCTCCAACATTTCGTACAATATCGTAACACACAACAGGTTTAGAGGTAAAATGCGCTAGTCAAACCTTGGTGATGTTATAAATGGAATATGTTGGGTCGATCGTGTTTACCGAAACCAAGGAACCTGGACACTGTCCATTCAACTCACGAAAGATCGAAAGGGGTCTGAAGGTTTTACGGTGAAAACACGATAGCGAGGGGAGCATATCTAATCACACAACTTTCATCAGTTCACGACGCATTAAAAGATTACTAAAGTTAACGTACCTGTTAGGTGAGTCCGTCTCAAGTCTCGCCGGACTCGTCTGGCCGTTAAGTCAGTAGTAGAGTACTGACTTAACGGCCAGACGATGATGTCTTTACATCGAAAGCGCTTGCCCACAGTAACTCACAAGCCAGAGGAGACGGACTCACCTAACAGGTACGTTAACTTTATTAATTTGCCTACTGGCGGATATAACCCAATTTCTTTAATACCATTAAAAGATTGTTAGCACTTTACCAACCGACACAATATGTTTTTCATTTAGCTGATATGAAACTTTTTACCTTACTTATTACAATTTGTTGGGTTACTCCAGCTTATGGCACGACCTTTAATAACTGCAAAGGATATTTGCGAAACTGTAACCTTCTGAGAAGATGCATGTTCAAAGTTCTGGAATCATGCATCAATGATGATAAACAAGCCGTGAGTTAGAAAGAGGAATTGCTACACACGAGGGTTGCTATTTGGATTCGGCTCTGCATCTGCTAACCAGGTGCGTCACGTGGCTTCCTATGTCTATAGATAACGTAGCCTCTAAAATAGCACGAATTTACTCACTAGAAACTATCCCACATTGCACACACAGCCTGTAAATTTAATCGAAGTCGGTACATTCGTAATGGTGTTTTCGGTGTAATGACGTGGAAGTTATAGATTGAGGGATTAACGGCATGCATTTGCACCTTGCAGCCTGTCGACAAATTGCTGTCAGGATTTCGTTATCGTAGTGTAGAACATTGAAACTACAACATGACTGTTTAGCAAAGTCACAGAAAATATGTTCAACCTTTAACTAGAAAGAAATAGTTGGAACAACGCCTCTCCCTCTTTGTATTTGAAGTGATTCGGATCAATAAATAGGAGAAAGCAATTCGATATGTCCTGCTTACCATAATCTACTCCTCCTAAATTTCGCCACCATGTCGATACTTTTCAGTTTAACGAGTCACTGAAACAGATTGGATTGCACTCATTTGTCACGCACTTCTGTACGTTTCAATGCGTGGCCGACTGGCTTGCTCCATCTATGATATGTGTTGGGTGCAAGAATGGGGGAGCTGAGGATCGCAATGAAACTGAAACTCGGTGAGCGTGAGGAGGACTGTATTATACGTGCGTACGGAATTGAGTAGAATTGAAATTGAGGTGAGATGGAGTACAACTGGGCGACACAAGGGCAGTACTCGGAACGCGTGAACTGGCGCGGGCAACCGTGTGAGAAAGTGAGAAGTTACTGGGGTGTTAGTTGGAAGCAGACTGATTATGGATGAGCTCTGTCATCGATAGGAAAATGAAATTGGGAGAAAGAAATAAAGAAAGGGGAAAACCTAGAAAAGGGGGCTGGGGGCCCGCAGCTAAGGGATTCCCGCAGGTGAGGGTCAGGTACTGAAATGGTTGGAGACAATAAGGCGGTCGGAGACAATGACGCGGGGAAGTCCAAAGTCAAAGACTCTGACCACATCGACGCTTTGCATCGAACATACTCCCCCGTGCTGCGGCAGCAGGATAACCCTTGAAGAGGGGTTACAGTGGTGTGTGGTAATGAATGTGAGTGAGGAGGCTAGCGCTCATGAGGGCTGAGCTGGAGGGCATGGCAAAGCTGGGCTACCTGATGAGCCAGAGCACAGAGAGATGAGGTGATGAGTGGCAGACAATGATGTGGTAGTGAATTGATCAGGACAACAGAGACCTATAGGTACAGAAATGAGGATGAATGAGTGATCTCATGAGGAAGCACAGGAGATGGTGCAAGGAGAACGAAAGGAGAGTACGACAGCACAGGCATGACAAGGTTTAAGGTGTGGGTCACTAACGTGGGAGATGGCGGAATGCGTACTAGGGTGGTGCAAATAGGGGATGAGGCATGCTGGGGTGGTACAAGTAGTGAGAAAGGCACACTGGGGTGGTGCAGGAGGGAGGAAGACACGCTGGAGTGGTGCAAGAGGAAGGAAGGCACGCAGGGGTGGTGGAGGAGGAAGGAAGGCACACTGAGGTGGTGCAAGTAGGGAGGAAGGCACACTGGAGTGGTGCAAGTAGCGAGGAAGGCACACTGGGGTGGTGCAAGTAGGGAGGAAGGCACACTGAGGTGGTGCAAGTAGGGAGGAAGGCACACTGGGGTGGTGCAAGTAGGGAGGAAGGCACGCTGGGGTGGTGCAAGCAGGGAGGAAGACACGCTGCGGTGGTGTAAGTAGGGGGAAAGCACACTGGAGTGGTGCAAGTAGGGAGGAAGGCACACTGGGGTGGTGCAAGTAGGGAGGAAGGCACACTGGGGTGGTGCAAGTAGGGAGGAAGGCACACTGGGGTGGTGCAAGTAGCGAGGAAGGCACGCTGGGGTGGTGCAAGTAGGGAGGAGGGCACGCTGGGGTGGTGCAAGTAGGGAGGAAGGCATACTGGGGTGGTGCAAATAGGGATAAAGGCACAATGGGGTGGTGCAGGTGGCGCTAGTGCATGTATGAGAATGCATACAGCAGTGGGGTAAGTAGGGGAATGCTCATCGAAAGGGGCGATAGGGGCAATTGCAGTGAGGTGGTGAAAAGTTGAAGAAGCTCACCGAGGTGATGCTAATGGGGCTAGCACACTGGGACAGTGAGAAGGAGAAAGCGTATGGGAGTGGTGCAAAAAGGGCATGTGAGGACTTCGATTCTCTTGTTTTTTTTTTTTGTGATTGGCTGAGAATTCATACACCAGGAGAGTAAAAATCAGCTGAAACAGAATTAAATCAGATGTATTATGGCGGAACTTCATCTTTCCCCAGTTTTCACATTTGATAATGGCTAGAGCAACTTGGAATATACCACAGCCTACTAGCCATCTCCTTCGCCCACAAACTGTAAGCCACCCAGATCGACTTGCGGAGGATACTTCTCCCTTTTCTCTTCTCTCTCCCAAGGCGATTCCAGACTTATTACATCAACCTCGCAATTGAAAAACCTGATCTCTAACCGACTCATCTGAAAACACAATGACTGATTGCTGCGGTGTTACGGGAGGGATTAATATTGAAAGCGGTATCGCACTAGGTTAGTCGGGAAGCAGAACAATAGAAGCCGAATGCAATTCGAACAAGGAGTTTTATTCGTGAATTACATTCGGAGATGTTTTACCACCACAAACCGGGAACTGGGTGGGAGCGAACGCGAGCGTGGGCGACACGGCGACGAGGGAACTGGCTCAGTTACAACTGACAGCAGCGAAGTCTCGAGCGAATCGGGGCATTTGAGGTGCCCAGTCAGCATAAATGCCCCGGACGAGCCTCCACTGAATCGAAGGGTTTGGTTCGTCCTGTTACAGCGTAGATTCCGCCTGTGTGGGGCTGGGGGCCTCTTCTGTATTTAATATGTGGAGTTTAACATCTTTTCTGAGCGCTACGATGAGTTGTTAATGCGCCTTTTAACCCCCTCCGACCCTCCCCTGTCCTTCGGACCAGCTCAGTCGTATTTAAGTGGCACTGGTTAGGGCAAAAATGAAGTCGATCAAAAATTAATATATAAATAAGAATGCGAAAATTGACGTGAGCCTCGTTTGAAACTCCATTTAATTTCGGAAAGTCTTATATGAATTGCAATCACGCGTTTAAATACTACCCCACTCATTATCGATGCTAATCATGATACCAACCTTCAGTGACAATCGTGTGAGGGGAGATACAACGTACTACTGGAGTCGTTGATGAAACGATCATCATCACGACGGCCCCAAAAGAAGTGAGATCGAGCACAACCAGGTGAAGAAAGATTCACTTGGGAAAAGCCGGAGAAGGGAGCCGGAAAATCCCTGCCTCAGATTTTCAGCTGCTCCAAGTTGGTGTTTTGGGTTGTCAAAATAACGAAGCACGCGAAACTCCCTCAGTGTTTTCGTTGTTGTAGAACAGAGAAGTTTGAGTTCACCGCCGGTCGCCAGGGACGTTCTTATAGAACTCTGGAGAACGGCCACTTAACCCTTGGGCTAACGCAAGTTAGAGCAAATCGAAAACATATCTTGAATATCAATTGTTAGACGTTTAAACGTAGTAGTATCTAACTACTGTCGATAATCCAACATTAAAACGACGTTTTCTAATCGCCTTATGAGCTGTTACTGATGGACATGGGAAACTAAAATCACGTGAGTTTACACTTCCACGTGCAAAATCACAGAGCAGTGAATTTTGAGTGATGACTTTCCTGTGGATTTAATGAAGCAAACACAATTAATTTATGAAGCTCGTCAATTTCAACCTTATTTGAGGAAAAACTACAGCTACTCAAATCCAACCCTATGTTTGTGGTAATGTAAAGATAATAGAGGAGGGTGGGTTAGGGATTCAGTGTAGTCTCTCACTGTTGTGGGAAAATAGATTGAGCAAGCGTGAAATCTTTGAAAGGAGTGGGGTCGCGCATTGAAATTGCCTCGTTCCGTAAGGAACTGGCTCATCGTGGGGTCTGGCACAACCTGCTTTCTCTTAAGACGGTCACAGATGTTGGGGTCATGTGCAACTGCAGCTGCAGGGCCTGCTTGACTGTGACGGATTGTATGCAGACAGCCCCAACACGCTAGAGGTCTTGCACTTCAGAAGAGAGCTGCCTACTTACAGGCACGTATGCTAGACCTGAGTCTTTTCAGATGGTGTAGGAAGGTGCCACACCACCTGACATTGGATAAGCTCTGTATGTCAGGGATACACATGGCGGTCATCTCGGAGCTGCCCTTCAGATTACGAATTCATGGAAAATCCCGATGGAAAGGGAGTGGCCACTATATTGAGGCTGGGGCCGTGGTATATCATAAAGCCGGATCAGTGAGGGGCGGCCTAGCCCGGGGATCCGATCAGCGATACCAAAACCTAAATCCCGAGGCAGTTGTAGCTCACGCTCACTATGACCAGCAACGTTGTCCTCGAATCAGTAATCCGTGAGCACTGCACAATTGCTGACTCACGTACAAACTCCGAAGCATCCCCCTTCCTGTGTCAACTCTCAATCGTTTGTCCAATCTTTTCTACCTCCCCATCGCTTATATTTTGGTTTACGAGCGTCAAATCACATTCTATAAGTATTTTTTCCTATGACAGTTTGATACATTACTCATTACTCTTTTGCACGGTGCTCCTGATTATGTTTCTATATTTGTGCCAACTATTTAGCGCAAAACTCAATTATTACATTTAATAGTTCAATTTATTCTTACTCCTCCTTCAACTGTTTCGTCTATCTACTTCAACTCATACGTACATTACTTATTCTGCTTAACTGTACCAAATGTACATGCTGACGCTCTTCTTGGCTCATTTGTACAATCTGTTCAGACAGTCGAAATACTTTTAGAGCTCTTAAACTCGGACCTATTAACGCCGTTGAAGGATGCTCTTAAGTCCATAGTATTAACTTGGTACAATTGTATTCTTCTTCCCACGGAATAAACTTCGGCGTAAATCATAAATTGTCTTCGACTTTCAACTACTCCTTGGTCAAGTCAAATCAAATCTGATCAGTATCGTCAAAATATATTCAATTGAGTTAAACAAACCGACGGACGCGAAAAAAAGGAGACTCGGACAATTTTTTATTACTCGGGCGAAGGGTTTGAAATAGAGCTCTTGAGATTTCACTGAAAATACCTGTAAAAATTACTGACGGCACCCTTATCACGCTAAAAATGGAATGTGTCACATTCAGGTCTTGACGGCGCGTAACTGACACCCCGACGCCAACCGGCACACAAGCTTCCCGCCAGGAAGCGTATTTCTAGATTGTACATTTAATATGAACCCCACTGAGCATGTATCAGGTTCGATAATGAGAGAAAATATATTTGGCCTTCCTCGACTGCGGAGTTTCTTCCTGACCAGGCCGCGATTGTTTGAAATACTCTGCGAATATTCGAATTTGCTTATCCTCATCACTGCCTCGGGGCTGATCAGATCCTCTTTCCGTGCTCCACCCTCGGAATCTGGTACGTGGTTGTGATCCTCCCAGACATCCCACAGAGCTGGAGCCAGGGCCGTAATTGGTGGCGTGAGACGGTACAGTTTTCATCCAAATTCGTTTAACAACTTTATTGGTCTCTCTCTTATTAACGTCGTAAATATTGAGCAGCTGCCGAGCTGCCTTCAATTACTCCCGTCTAACCAGCTCATCTTACATTCAAGTGCGTGTGGCTCTTGGACAACTTTTTCGCTCGTAATGTGAAGCATAACGAATACTGGTTGAGATTTTATGATCCATCAAACTCAATTTGACATTTATTTGCGTTTCATCCAATCATTGCTATATCTTTTTTTCTTCAATCCCGTACGTTAAATACATAAGAATAAACATCATTTTTGGAGAGCCTTCACGTTTACTGTTCTAGAATTATAGGAAAACAGCGAGCGAGAGAGAGAGAGAGATTTAATCACCAGGGTACAAATAGGGCTATAAAGCTTCTCTTACTTTGACCCTGGAAGAGCCATTACAGGTTTATCCTCATGTTAATAAAAATAAATAAATAAAACTAACATACTCGTGCATTAACTTGTTAAAGTACTGAGGTTTTACAATATTTACATCTACAAAGTCAAAATAAATAAATTGAAAACGAAAAAATTAATAAAATGAAAACACACCATGGGACTCATTAAAAGAACAAAGTAACGGTGACCTAATCTTCTACATATTTAGTAAGTAAATGGTCTTAAATGTTTTAACTGATAAAGCGGTGTTGAAAAATTCCACCAGGGCAAATTAGGGCCATAAGGCCCTCTCTACCATTCCCCCTGGATTCTATATACATCATCCTCTTGTGCTACAAAATTACATTGCTCCACTGTTCTATATAATTTTCCGCTAAAGCGACAAATTTCTCTTCCCAAAAAAGCTCAATCATACCAAAACACCATTCATGCCAAAATAAATTACACTCATACCAACACATTCACGCCTACTGACACATAAACACTTACCTATTTGAGAGGGGTGAGTACTTTTATATTCCTCCCCCTCTCAGCAGCACACAAACTAAAACTAATATACACAACAACCAACCTCATTCACGCGAAAATAAATTACACTCATACCAAAAAAAATTACAGAGAGAGAGAGAGAGTGATAGAGGTCCCACATATCAGAATAAAGGGATATATTATATTAATAATCAGTTGATAACGAATCGGACAGGTACGCACAAACGAATCAATGACATTTCCAAGTGAACGAATGCAACTTATTGCTACCATGAACATCAGCTTTACGGGGCCGTGACTATCAGAGACAGCGTCTAGACTCTAACGTAAACCTGACACCAGATTACAATCAACAAAATATGCAATTTTTCAAAACAAAAACAAGCAGGAAACATGAGCGTTGGAGAGGAGAGGGAAGGAGGGAGGGAGAGAGAGAGAGAGAGAGAGAGAGAGAGAGAGAGAGAGAGAGAGAGAGAGAGAGAGAGAGAGAGAGAGACCTAGCTAAGTCGGCCTGCCGAACAAGTGTAACCAAAGATAAGACAGTAGTTTGAGTTTCTGAATTTGTAAATGTTTAATTCACTTTGTAAATGGCATCAAGCTACCATTGCATACGCAGTTTATTATATCGCCAACACGACTTTTTGAGAACGCCAATGTCATACGAATACGAGCGGGAGTGAGTTTCACTGGTGAGTTTTGATTTGCGTTTTTTTTTTTTTTTTTCACGAAGAATGTAATCAAATCGCCGCAACTCTTTCTGAGGGAAGAGAGTATTTGTTGGTTTGATCACTATGATAACTACCGTCATTTTGGGCCTATTAGACTTATTTTTGCGTCCAATGATGATCCTCCGGCTGAATATTAACTCAGGAATACACGGAAACGTGATTATTTGCGGACACAAAATCGCAAAGTTTATGAAACTTTCCTCGCAATTGTTGAGCTAATGAGAATGAAAACGATGCGAATTACTGCACGATGGTTTAATATTTCCTTGCGCAGCATGATTGGTACATATCCGATTCAATCCATTGTCGAAAATTATTGTGAATATAACCACGCGTATAACCCGACGTTTCAATTGACATTTCCGGTTATCACATAGCAGCATCACCCCTCCTAGACCCATGTTATTCTATTCATTCTCGGAAAATACTAGGAAACATTAGCTAATTACAGTGAAACAACGAATATTGACATTTTCTAGGTGACGCTCGGCAATTGGCACAACGTGACGGGTGGTTGGAGTGATGCGAGAGGCAGTTCGGGAAATGAGCGCATGCCAGGGAGAACTGTCTAGAAAGTTCCTTCAAGTTGTGGAATTTGCTCCACCATCTTCGCCATGATTTCACTGTTTTCCATCTAGGCGCAGTCCTACGCATCCGAGATTCGTCTTATTCGACTCAGCACCGAAAAATATTTATGAAACAGGACCGAACACGACGCGATTGCTATAAAACCACAAAAATGGAGATTTTTGATAATTTTTTTATCCATTTTTTGACCATGGGTTTCGTTAGATCGGATTGCCGATTAGGTTGGCACAACGCCACTACCACTACCGATGGGTGTCAAATGAATAATACATAAATGATATATAAACGTAATACTCTCATTTCAATCAACGCTCATCATTGTGATGTTGGGTGCAAGAATGGGGGAGCTGAGGATCACAATAAAACTGAAACTCGGTGAGCGTGAGGAGGACTGTATTACATGAGGAGATGGAGTACAAATGGGCGACACAAGGGAAGTACTCGGAACGCGTGAACTGACGTGGGCAACCGTGAGAGAAAGTGAGAAGTTACTGGGGTGGAAGTTGGAAGCAGAATGATTTGGAGATGCTCTGTCGTCGATAGGAAAATGGAATTGGGAGAAAGAAATAAGGAAAGGGGAAAACCTAGAAAAGGGGGCTGGGGGGCCCGCAGCTTAGAGATTCCCGCAGGGGCAGGTATTAAAAATGGTTGGAGACAATTAGGCGGTCGGAAACATTGACGCGGGGAAGTCCGAGTTCATCGACGCTTTGCGTCGAACAGTGACGTACTTGTCAATGTGACATTAGTAACTAAAACTCAAGCCTAGTATATATCACACGTGCAGTGGACTATCTCCTCTGCTTTTGGAGGGTGTTAATTGACTTATTGACAACTCAACGTTTCATGTCAGAATTTTATTAATTTCGCTCACCGATAAAATCGGTCATGTTTTCAACGGTGGAAAATCGCACGTAGATATGTCAGTCGTTTATATGGGAATGGCGACGAAATTTCATTGGATGTGTATCCGGTGGCGTAGTTGCCTCTTGCGCTTAGGGCTTAATTGGGTGGGGTCATATCAAGAGCCACTGAACAAGGGTTTGCGTAGATAAAATGTCAACGCCATGCGACGTAATAGCATGCCATCTGTTAGGTGACCTATCGTGTCAACTATTCTCCGGATATTGCAACACGCGTTCATAGTCGTAGGGTGACCAACTGTTGTTTTGTGCGTGAGCTGAAATAAAGCAAGATATATTTCAAATACGGATAAATGAATTAAAATAAAATTTAGATGTAGAACACCACTTTATTCCAACCCAAATGCAAATGAAGTTAACAAACAAGTTGTCGTGAGGTAACTGTTAATTATTCCTTATTTAACTCGTTAGAATTCGTAACTTTTCGTTTTATCATTTTCTAATGATGTCATGAAGCTCTTTATTTGTCGAAATTTGACATTTTTCCCTGCTGGTACGTCGTGGCAGTTCTGAATGACACCAGGGGAGCGTTTGACAACCTTTGGTGGCCAGCGCTCCTCTATGAGCTTAACGGTAACCCGTACTTGCTCGTCAGAAGTTACCTGACAGACAGAACTGCTACGATCGAATGCAGGCATGTCTCCATCCAGGGGAAGATTGAGAAGGGGTGCCCAGAGGGCCTCCAGGACAGTACAGGATTCTTCAGGTGGTTCACCTCCGCACGGTCACACACAGGCAACAGCTCTCTACCGGGAGACCAGCTAACCACCAGATACCTGCCATACATCCGCAGGTCTGAGTTTGGTTGATGCTGCAGGGGCTGGCCTCTTGCACATTAGCGAAGCCGCAACTTCCATGATTGATGTAACCCTCGTCGAAAGAGACCTGCTGTGGCTGATCATGGATTCATCCAGGATCAGCTGCGGTGGAATGACAGGGCGACCCCCAAGCCCAATAAGCCTTCAAAGTTTGTGGCTGCTCTGCATGGTTCGGTTGACAGACAGGAACTCACGCAGTGCCTTGGTTCTCCTTACTCTTCTGAATGGGTGGAGTGGGCTTCAGAGGGCATTCATGGTGTTACGAAGTAGTTTGGAGATGCTTTGGAAGAGCTGCTGATTAAGGCAAAAATTATGGCAATCGCGCCGGAGATTCGATCCACAATCCTCGACTTACGTTGAGAATTATAAATCGACTGTCTTGACCACTAGACCACGATCAACCGCCTGCCTTTAGTGGGAGTCAGTCAGCACATCTCCCCCCTCGTCTTTTAACCGCTGCTCCTGGAGCGGACTCCTTTAAGGAAAGAATTTACGAGAGTTGAGCGAATCCCCGGAAAATCCGATCTTTGATTCGAAAAACGAGAGGGCTACAGGGAAAGTCTTTTTTCTTTCGCATTGTAGTGGGCGCGTCGCCCATTTTACCTTCGCGCTGGAACTTTCACAGCGTCAGCGAATCCCGGACCCGAGAAATCGGCTCATTATTTTCCCTATTAATTTTTTAATTTTTCTCTCTGGGCCTCTTCTTTTTCTTGGAAAGAAGAAATTCGACCACTAGTTGGGCGCCAATTGTACTGAGGAAGTTTGGAGATGCTTTTTGAAGAGCTGCTGACTCAGGCAAAAATTATGGCAATCGCGCCGGAGATTCGATCCACAATCCTCAACTTACGTCGAGAATTATGAATCGTCTGTCTTGACACTAGACCACGATCAACCGCTTGCCTTTAGTGGGAGTCAGTCAGCACAATGGGAAGGATTACCGCTACTTTCACGCAATTCATGTGGCGTCACTGCCTACAGCGATGCGGTGTCATAATATTCTGAATGCTCGCTGTCCTGCCTGCGGTAACCTGTTTGTGTCGCTGAATCTTATGGTGCAGGTGTTTCTGCATAGTCATGGGGGCCGTGTCAAGCGTCATATACACAATCTGAAAGCAGGTTTCTGGTGCATTGTCATCTGAGGGCTGGAAAGTGGAGAGAGAGCGGCACTACTGATCTGTCTCTCGAAAAGGACTGAGCCCTGACATCGTCGCCATTGGTCCCGACCAGTCTGCAGTGATCCTGGATGCCCAGTTCGTATCTGGCAGCCGGGATCTTGTGTTAACTTGGCAAGCCATGAAGCGCAAATACGACGGATAAGACGGATGTTCGTATGGCGGTGTCGGAAGCTCCTGGAGTGGGGGCAGGTAACTCCAGGGTTGTAGCATTGAACGTGTCCTGGCGTGGTGTGTGCTGAGGAGATGCGTCGGCAGGGTGTGTCATCAGGCGTTATCCGCAGTGTTGCTCGGGTCGTACCTTAACTGGTGGTTGTTCTGTCGTGGAACATACTCTTATCCTTCTTTCCTTCCACATCCCAGTCGTTCTATCCCTGGAGCCGGCGTATAGCTGGGCCCCATTTCCTTACTTATTACTTATTTAGTTTCTCCTTTTTCGGCGCCACCGTCTCAATTACTTATTGCTTAACTAAAGAGTGTTAACTTAGGTATCAAGCGTTTTGAATGTCGAAATTGAGCGATCCTTCTATAGAAGCCGTTACGCATGCATCTCTAAATACACGTGCGACACAAATAAATATTCTGTAGTGAGAAGTGTAACGGAACCCTCTTCCATTGGGTCCTATTCAGTACAAAATCAGTTATGCTGTTATCACGATGAGTCAACGTATGTGGAGCTCGAACGAATATTACTCAACGGGGCCGTAAATCACATTGCGAAAATACGGAGAGAAAACCCTCTCTCTATTTTCATCCTGTTCTGCGAAATTATTTACATGAAAGAGTGGGCTGCTCTGGATAATCTGGTAACTATGAAGCGCTCGTTCAACGGAATGCGGTTAGTTTCTATATCCTGAAGGTTACGACTAACGTCGGCGTTAAGTGGGTCTCAGCTATCGTGTTAGCAACATCATTTGCAATGCACATGGTCGCTTTGAAAAGTGGAGGAACGTCAGTAATTGTTCTCTTCAAGGCACTCATGGTTGGGCTAGGGGCAAAACTCAGTCATCTAGCTCTCTCATTAGTTCTCTTGAGTGGAACGGTTTTAGAAACTATCGCATATAGTTTAAAGAGTTTCAGAAAGAGGGTATATCTTCTCGGAACCCCCGATTTATGACCTGTGGTAGCTATTAGGGCAACGAACTCGATCGTAAACGATCGCAGGTTTCAAATGTTTCGTTTGCGTTATAAAGAAAACACTGTTGACGAATGATGGTTTGTATCGATCAAAGACGTGGGGAATAATGTAGACAAATTTGAGACATGACAAATTGCCTGACAGCAGATTGTACAAATGGCTAAAATTACCATTATTTGTGAATATAAAGGACAAAATTATCAAAAAATATTGTGTGTATTATCAGTAAGCCATCATAATCTACTTTAATTTGTTATCCCAAAGTCCTTATAAATATAAATTGAGAAAATACAGCTTAGAAAACAGCTACTGAGCATTCAAGGTGAAGTACGACGATTACCACAACTTTCTCAAGGCCAACGAACATATTGCTACTGATTCAATATATTATTCATTTATTCACTTGTTTGACTAAAACTTAACTTCAAGTTTTGTGCAGTAAGTAGGAACGCTTAAAGTTTAGGAATTTATTGAAGTGCTCCAACTCATGCTACGACCACTATTTAACAATCTATGCACAGGGGTTTAATGATTCTATCAACGTGGTTTTATGAGAAGGATTGTGCTCACTATTTTGGACTTACCGGATGGAAACTGTGGTTCGAATTGCGGAATTTCTTACTACTTCTCATCGCTTAAGTAGTTTATTGGACCGCCGCTGCGATTTTTATGAGCATGCTAGTCTCAAAAAAAAGAGAGCGTCTGTGGATTTCGTACATCCGTTTTCTCTTATGAGCGGGATTTCTAATCTAAAATGATTTGCTTCGAAATTTGTGACAATCTATTGTGCTGCCTTCCTCATTTTCGCACGGGTGTGAGTTTAATGGTACTGTCGCATAATTTGGAGCGGTACACGCAAATGATTAAATCAAATCGTTGGAACTGTTTGTAAGAAGAAAAACGACTTTCGGTGAAGGACTAATTATGGTTAGTTTTGGATCAACTATATCCATAGATCTACTTTGGCGTTCCGTTATGATGATGGTCGTATAAAAAGAGTCTGTGGATTTGTTACATCCGTTTTCTGTTAATCACATTCACTGTGTGTGACACCAAATGATGTTTTAGATGTTCGCGTACCCCTTAAAACATCAAGATCTTAAAAAAAAAATTATTAACGAATTCCGCAGCTTTCCTTTTAACTACGCAGGGCTAGGAAAAGTAAAAGAAGATATGACAAAATTGAACATCTCATTATTAGTCTCAAGTTTGAAAAAGTTTAAAAATTTAAAATTTAATTTTACTTGCCCGAAAATGCTAGGAAAATCTGCATTTTGAGTGATTTGAGCGTTAACAGTCTGAATTACGTATCGGATTACAGGGTCGTCCACTACTCACGACATATTTTAATGAAGTATGACGAAATTTTTTTTTCCCCCCTTTCTTTCACGACAGAGCTTGAAAGACATATATCAACATATTTCTGTCCTACCCGAATTAGTTACCGCGCCAAAAGCTTTGAAGGTATCAATGTTCAGAATTGGAGCAACTACATCCCTGACCTGAATATTTCCGGGCGTTGTGTGTGACACACTCTTTTACACACGTGTTGAAGAAACATTCAAAACGTTCAGCTGTCAAATGTCTCAATGCGCCCAACGGCTACTGCATAGCGGATTCATCTTCTAATCCGTCCGAATCGATGGCTCTTTGTGTTGTAGTAGGCATGCAACCCGGGCTCAACATGACGGCTCTTTGATGGCCGAACCAATGCGGCCCTTTGCTTTTCCCTCTTTCACACCCGACCATATCACATTTAAGCGGGCACTATGAATCTCGTACAAACGACTCCCGGCGCTCCTACCTGGTGGCGACAGGTTAATTGTCGGCATGACATATGAAAGCTTCAGGGTTAGATGTGATAGCTGAGCGTGGGTGGGGCCAAGACACGAATGGTCTGATTGAACGAACTGACTCGCGATGTGAAGAAATTTCGACCAACGAGAAATAGTTTTCCAATCAACGTTATCATCAATTCAGTTTTGACTTTGAAATTTTGTTCAATTTATTACGTTACATATGTAAAGAAAACATCCCCTTTTATCAAACACTTTAAATGTGCCGCGAAACTGGACAAATCGATTAATATATGCCGCGTAATCAATCCCGGTTATCAGGTGAACAGCTGGAATGATTACACGGAGCGAGGAAGTAAAGCCATCTGCGAGTCGCATTAGTAAATCCTATTTACGATTTATTTTTAAGTGACGTAACCCTGGAATAAGGACTTTATTTTCGTTTTTTTGTTTATTACAGGTGAGTTATTTTGAATCATTACTTAGTTTATAATATGATTTCGAAGGAGAGATACAATACAGATTTTGTTTATTACAGAGCAACGAACTATCGTTCTTGTTTCAAACCCCCCCCCCCCTGCGAGAGAAGGATCATTATAAAACGAAAATTCTTACAAACGTCACAAACTATGGGAAGGTTGAGATTCGACTTTACGGTAAAACCAGCGGCAGATGGAAAGACAAACGTGATTTGTATTACGTCCATTGGAACACCAGCTGGACAGGTTTATGACGTGCCGTCGGAGTATCAACCTGCAAACCTACATCAAGAGATCGCTTCAACATCACACTTTGCTAAGGTAAGAAAATCTCTGACTAAAAGACATCAAACTCGGAAAATTTGGATCACTTTGACAGAGAATATGTCAAAAATCTACTTAGACGAGGAAGACAACCTTCAAATTAACGACATTTATCTGGAGGAGTTAAAAGAAACACCCACCACAGCTCAAAATGTGCCTGGTGGATCGAGTCAACCATGAGAAAAGCTGCTAGAGGCACTAATCGAAGAGAAGCACGCAAAATCTGCCGCTCAAAACATGGGAACAATAGCAAAGGATTTTATGCTGGACAGATTTACAGGCAGAAACTCCAATGCTAGCGAATGGATGGACGAATTTAATAAGGAATGCGAACGGTTCCAAATTACCGAGAGTAAAAAGAAAATCAAGATTTTGAAACATTTTTTGGAAAATGCAGGCAGTGAGTGGTACACATGCATGCTGCTGAAAGAAACAGTCGATTCAATGGAAAACATGGGAGCAAAATTTTCGAAACACTTTTGGAAACAAAGGATGGTCACCCATCAGATATGCATGGCCTTCAAATACCAAACGGGTTCCTTGCTAGAGTACGCCTTAAAAAAAGAAAAACTTTTACTGGAAATAAGGACATCAACTGACGCCGGTACTCTTATCGATCTTATTGCGTTTGGTCTACCGAACTACGTGACAGATCAAATCAACAGAGAAACCTTACGTGGAACAGAGGATCTTTACAATGAACTGGGAAAATTAGAATATCCAGTTGGGAGGAATAAATTTGGGAAGAAAAGTTTCAAACAAACGGACACAAAACCAAGACACATTGAAGACAAAAAAACCCTGCGGAATTTGCCTTGCCGAGAGGAAAGGAAAACGCTACCACTCTGAAGAAACTTGCTGGTTTCAGGATAAGACTCAGAAATCAAATTTGAGAACTATCAATAATACTGAATTGGAAGTTGAACTGCGCACAAACGATTCAAAAAACTAGTAGCACCACCGTTAATACGAGTCAAGTTACTTTTGAACGATACTCTAATAGTTTCAGGAGTTTATGATTCGGGCTCGAACGTCTCTCTAATAAATTGTAAATCATCATACATCATAAGGATCATTATAAATATTTTTTTTTAAACGCAGTTATTCAAGAAGATTAAAAAAAAGATACAAAAAGCGACCAAAATACTACATAAAGCGTTCCCCCCTCGATAAGTAAAAAACTTGTGCTGAGGGGAGGAGTCGTATATAACATTCTAGCTACAGCTTTATAGGTACAGATCGCAAACCTAAATAGTACAATATACTGCATTATATGATAGATAGTTCATAAAATCAGAAAACAAGTTAAAAAGGAGAATCATCTGAGCATTTCCACACGGACGTACTCTCTGCTAGATCATTAAGCATCTTTAATTCCTTCGGGAGACTGTTAAACAGCTTTATTCCATTGTACGATAAAAAATTCTGACTTCCAGAGGCAACTCCAGTGTAAGGTTACCCGATGGCCTCGTCTGCCCATAATTTTATTTCAGAATCAGATAGATTTTTAAATATATCAAAATGTAACCAAAAAACTATGAAAAAAACCAAAATGAGAATGAAACGAAAGAATCTAGAAATATCTGGTGCGTAGCAACACACAACTTTCCGCCACCCCTTTAAGTTCGAACACCACCTACATAGGCGGGCGCTATATCTTCGTTCAACGCACTTTTACAGGAACATTTACGGAGAACAAAATGTAGAAACTAGTTAGCTGAGAGTACTCCGACAGTTTGATCGAAATCGTTAGAGCCGTTTTTGAGAAAAAAAATATTTGGTGTTTTGATCACTATGATAACTATAGTATCATAGCATCGGGACGCCAAATTAAGGGTATGGGCAAAATCCACCGAAAGTTAACTAAAGTCATCATAGTGATCATAACACCAAATTTTGTTTCTCATAAACGGCTCTAACGATTTTGATTAAATTTTTTATATTGATAGCTCTCGATAAGGCAATGATACCATAAAATTCCCATTTGTGGGAAAATGACGAGAGCAGCACAATAAATTATCAAAATTTTCGACCAAAAGCGTTTTTAGCGCAGTTTTTTCCTTATAAAGTCCGCTGGAATGTTGGTAGAATGCTAAATAAAATTGTTATTGTAGTCCAATCCAATACCTAAAGGGTGGGTGTTTAAAAACGCTCATGAGATAGATGGGGCTCACTCCAGAAATTCTTGAATTTCAACTACCACTGTTTCGCTTACTACCAGTTCTAACAGTTATTACCCAATAACTCCACAAAAGTGATTACTATCCACTTCAAAAAATTCGTGTTTACAGCTTCATCAATTATCTGTGTACCGATTGCTCAATATGGGTCCTGCAATGAGTACGAGCAGCACCATAAAATCTGGAACTGTAAGCGCTACCGCTTCCTGCTGCCGTAAAGCGTTATTTGGCCGAATTCAAATTAACTGAGTGATAAATGAATCGATTAAATAGAATTAGCCATGTACAAAGTGAATTGACGTAGAGCTAAGGAAAGTTGTGTGTTGCAACGCACCAAATATTTCCTTATAAACTCCGCTCTGAAGGTGGTAGAATTTTCAAAAACTTTGAAGTGGTAGTCCAATCAAGTACCTATACGATGGGCGTTTGATGATACTCAAAAGATATATAGGAGCTATAACAGAAATTCAGCAACTTCAACATTCTAGCATTTCTCACCGTATTTACCCGATTATTCCAAAACAGTGAACGCGATCCTTCTAAAAAAAATCAAGTATACGGTATCTGGACTCACCTGCGAATTGATTGTTCTATAACGGTCGTGGCACGAGTAGGAGCAGCACAATACATTCCAGAACCATAAGCACTTCCCGTTGTCATGTGGAACGTTGTTATGAACAGGTTTGATTAGTTGCTAGAATCGCTGAATGCACGAGTGTGATGCATCGTACCAGATTTTTTTTTATTTTGTAAAAAAACGAATTATGCTTTAACAACTGCGTTTTTGTCAAACTCTTATCGTACTGGTAGTTCGTCGGACTACCACCCCAATTTTTATAGAGGTGGGCATTGGGTCGTCACATTAAACGTTGCTTTCGCTTTCAATTTTCGGGAGTCACCTTTGACCCTGTTCCCTCAGAAGTCGAAGGTTGGCTCGCTAGTGATTCCAAAGCCATTTTTTTTCTCTGGAATGATCCGCTTAAGTACCCCCCCCCCCCCTTTCTTCGAATCACTACTAGCCCACCGCCTATCCATTCGATTGAGATTGTTCATCTTTCATGCGTCAACGGAAGTGCTGATGTTCAGAATGAGCTCCACTCCATGGTGCACCGGACGGAGTCTTTAGTGTTCAGTTTGAGTTGGTGACGTAAGAAATGACAAAACTCCAATACCGAATACCTTGGTTATTATAAAAACAACAATGATTGCGTGCGAGAATCGCGATTCCACACGAGTAAAATAGATCTGAAGTTTGTGTCAATGCCTAAACGCAGTCCGATGTCGCTCTTTGAATTTTTCTGCATGAAAGTTTGGAAGTGGGCATCTTTGAAACTTTTTTGAAAGTTTTCCGAAACTCGAGGCTTTTAGTTTTGTTGGAGCTCACAATTCATCCAATACGAACGATTATTGGCGCGGCTTCACTCAGTTGCGAACATACGAGCGTTTTGGTGCTTTCAAAGTTTGTTTTGGGTTTTTTTACGTATAATAAACTGATTTTCATACAATTCACTCGCGTAAAATATTAGCAGAAGTGCGCCTTAGTAGAGAGAATATAGGTGAATCAAACAATCAATACTTGTTGGTCAGAGATGAATATTGATGTGGAGACTGCGATATGAAGGATGCGGCCATTCAAAGGTCAACACTATCTGTTATCACAACAGCCTACGGCCTGTCTATTTGGTGTTTTGATATTTGCACTCCAGGAGCCGGGACGACTAGTAACAACATTAGTTTCCACATAATTTTCCATATTTTTCCAGATCAAGCAAAACTGATTACAAGGGGCTTAGCCATGTTCCTTGAACCTGGCCTGCCTTTCTCAAATGCTGATCAATACTCTCTTTGATTCTTTTAACGATTATTCGATGTAGAACCTGGTTCAGTATCTCCTGGTTATCACAATCGGAGATGTCGCCCTTCTTCGACATTTGCCAAACCAGTCCATTCGGCTATTTTAAGAGAACTTTTTCTCCTTCCCGAATTTTCTAGAGCAAGGGCTCATTAGTAGGCGTACTTTCCATATTTCGACTGTTAACCCACGTGGGCTTGCAGCTTCTCCATTGTCCAGCTTAGCCTTAACTTTCAAGCCACCTTTTCATTTTTTTTCTCTGTTGGTGCCACTTTTATTTATTTTATTATTATCCCCAAGTTTTATTTGTATTTATGATTATCAATATATTTTATTTCAGATTTATCGTTATGAATATATATAGTTTATCTTTATTACTCACTATACTCATCATTATTACTATTGCACTGTCATTCAGCGTTTCATTTCATTATTTTTGCAGTGTAATAGTAAATCTTGCTTCCTCCTACTTACTGCACTATGAATTCAGCATCTCCTTAAAGTGCGCTTTTTCTGCTTAGTTCGTTGGTAGATGTCACTTTTTGTTCTTGATTGGTTTAACGAAGCTTTTCGGAAGGTGATGCTGTAGGGGTTTTCTTCATAGCTCCGATGGGAGCTGTTGTTGTATTCCCGCTGTGCATCCGCTTTGTCAATCTAGGGAAGATGTTCTGGCAGCCAGTTGAGAGTGAGCGGCTTGAAGACCGTTTGGCTTTTCTCGCAGCGATTCAGGACAACCCATGTGTTTTGAGCCGCATCTAGAGAAAGATGGCTTGAAATTTAATATAATAAAAATCGAACAAATACTGATTAATATGGGATGAAGGTACAAACATATTCTTGGGAGTGATTTTAAGGAAGAAGTGGAGATCAATTTTGTAAGAGAAGGAATCCCTCCAAAAAAACGAAGATCATAACCTAGATCAGGAAACAATTTCGATACCAGAAATAGGTCAGAAACTTCAAATTCATTTAGTACTATGAAGATCTGTCTTTAGTACTATGAAGACGTGGGAGATTTCCAATGTACTGACACGGTACATGCAAACATTCGTTGATTGTTGTGTACGGAAGATCCTGGGGTTGGTGGACCAAGACTATCTGGAGTTGACAAACCAATGAGTCGTAACTAATTGCAGGAGAGATAGAGAAAAGGAAATAGAAGAGGATTGGTCATACGCTGAGGATGCTTGACGGAGCTATAAAGATGACCCTAGTAAAACCCCGAGTTGAGGGGGGAAGACAATGATGACTGAAAGTAATGTGGGAAAGTTGCGGCAGACAGGGAACCGTAACAGACTGGAAACCCCTCAAAGGATTTTTGCCGACCGGGCGGAAAGTGAAACTGTTGCCAAAGCTGTTAAATGATCTGAATAAAGCCTAGTGAGCCATTTCGAGGGGTTTTAAATAAATCTGGTCAACTTGGTGGTCTGGCTGATGACGAAGAGCGAGGAAATATGCCGGTTAAGATACTAGCTGGAGCGTTGTTATGAACATTCAGTATCACAGTTAACTGGTCAGAGTTGCCAGGTGGTAAGAACATCTCTCTTCTCTTCATTTCCAAGTATGCAATGGAAGCAGCAGGCTGCGTAATTACATTGGACGTTCCAGTGGGATGAGCCCATGAGTAAAATGGTACATCATAATTTCGCCACACAAAAACAGAAGTTCCCACTGCCCGGGAGATCATGTTCCCACATTTAGAGTCCCACCTAGAACAACGATCTGGATACACTTAGCAAGACCCGAAGTTTGCGCATTTCCTTGAAAATTCACATCATCGATCCCTCCATCACATCTCCTATGATATGCCGACTGAAATGACGTTCCTGCCCAATCGATCAATTACCATCTGAATTGAATCTCTTCAATATTCTTCAACAGATGCAACGCTTCACACTTAATCTTTTCTAAAATCGTTTATTGATTCGCAACAAAAATACGCGTCACGTTATTTATTGTGATTTTTTGTTACCGGTTTAAACGGTGCTCTTGACTCGTGTTTATCTGAGCAAATAAAATCCTGTCATTGCTTCGCGCCTCTGTAATGAGCCCGAAGTCATTAGGAAGGTGAACAGAGAATGAACTCGTCACACAACTTCTTAAGAAAAACAGGACAAGTAGCTGCTGCTTTGGGAAAAGAGTAAACTACACATGAGGGTTTCCCTTTCACGACATGAAGTTTCAAAGGAACTAAGTCTGAAAGGGAGAAAAGTACTGCAGGCAGGTAGGATGGAAAAAAAAGGGTTTGGAGTCGCAAACCAAAAGTAGGACTTACGGCTGAAACTTGCTATTGCCTGATAGGAAAGCCCCAAGTGCTTTTGTTCAAAGTGGCGAGGACTCCGAGAGTAATAGATCCAGGAGCTATAAATGGAAACTTCCGTTATTCTGAGAAGAACTTGGTCGTGTTCATCTTTATATCAACGAAATTACTTTCTTAAAGACAAGTGACACGGGTACTACCGCTAATGCTACTTTTTGTTAGTAGCAATATTCAAATGTTTTCTAACTTTTGTTTACTGATGATAAGTGGACCTTCTCTTCCCCCTTCCAGTCACACACACATGAATTCCTTATCGACGTTTCCACTAAACCATGATGAATTCTTACGATCAAAGTAACATGAAGAACAGTGCGGAAACTAGTAGCGAGGAAGTAATTTTTCAGATTTATCCTTTTTTCAATGTATTCTGTTGGACGCCTTGGCACAACATCACGACATCACTATCGTAAGACAAGCGAACAAGTCTTTCAACAGGAAAGACAAACGAATCGTTCAAGGAAATATTAAACGATAAAGGCTTCCCCTGGTTCTAAGAACTAACGACCACTCAAGCCGAAAAGCTCGAAATGAGTTCGAAAGTCCGATTGGGTCGAGGACAATGATCTTTTTCATCGATTCGGCTTGAGTTGAGCTAAACAACCACATTATGTCAATTCGTAGGAGTTGGAGAGTGGGATGACCATGAACCTAATGTTAGCCGTTTAACTTGAGGAGTTTGGGATTAAATTTATAACGCGATATAACAACAAGCGACATCGACTTTTTTTAAACGCCTGAAAAATGAAAAGCACGGTATCAATAATTTGCAAATACGTTAGTCGTCTTCTAAACACAGGACACTGCATGAACCAATATCGCGCGCATTTCTTCATAGTCCTCAAATATTGGAAATGCCACGTTTTTGAGGTGGCAGATAACATTTTATAGTAAAGCTGATGGATGTGGAACTCAATAATGTCGTTCGCAAGTATCAACTAATAAGTCAATTTTTGAGAGCCACCAAATTCATCGAATTTTGATTTTGTCTGCTCGAAAGAGTTCTCAAAATGAGGAAAGCAGACAAGGTAATTTTTAAAGTACTCCACTTCACCTATTCGTAACATACATTTCAAGTTTCAACTCCGTATGTCATTTTTTGACCAAAATTTTGTCATGTTTTGATTTCGTCTGAAAGTCGAAGTCCACAAAACTATTGTGGCAGAGTCGGGGTTTTCGACTCAGTTACTTGATGCGAATCCACCGAACAAATTTCCGATGTCAACTAATAAGTCAAAATTTGGTTCAAAATTCGAGGAATTTTGATTGACTCTGCAACTTAATGGCCAAGCATAGGAGGTAGCAGAGGTGTGAATTGGGAAAGTACAAGCCAATTCCTCAACTGTGGTAAATATTGTAACTATCAACTAATAAGTCAAATTTTGACTTTTTTGATGAGCCGCCATTTTCTTAGCCCATGCTTCAGAGAGAGCAGAGAAGAGGGGTTCTACCAAACATTGAGGGAACTATCAGAAAAAGTAGTAACCAACTTTCAACTCAACGGTTAACGGTCAAGTGACGGACAGCCGATTGCTTGACACTCATAATGAAGTTTCTGCGTATTCGTGACATTGTCTCTTGCCCCTTCACAACTCAGTGAAATCACGATGTATGATTCTCCAAACTAAGGTCAGCTTACCAGGAACATTCTTGTTTCTCGTATAACTCTTCTCCCGACTAAAATTCGAAGCTACCAAGCGCATGTTCACGCAAGACGCACAGCGGCGTTTGACGATGAGCCGACGAGTGCAGTTTTGTATTCACACGAGTCAGTTTCTGCTTGACCGATCGATCATGCAATTGTTGGTTGAGCTGTAGGGTTGGTTTCTAGTGTAATGAGTGACATCTAATACCTCAATTTTCAGAAATAGAATTCAAAGCCCGGACGGGGGTGGAGTTGACCACGTAACCTTGTGCTCATCTTTTAACTAGCTATTTATGAAATTATTTGTAAAAAGCTCAACGAATATGTTATTTTTAATTTGAGACGAGAAGCGGGATTTTCCTTCTTTTTTTTTGAGCGGAAAAGTTTCTGTTGCTCCACCGTAGCTACTTTTCTGCATTTTAATCAAGCACGAGGAAACACAAAAGCCCCGACAAGAAAGAGAATGTCCGTTTCGACGGCTTCCACTCCCACTTTGGCCCCAGGGAAACTCCTGTAAGTCGAGGAAGCGAGTCCCTCACTCCAAACTCATACAAAATAGACCAAACTATATAAGCTCCTTTCGGGTTAAGCCGAATCAGACTAGCTTACATTCTTGATCACCATCTCGATCGTCAAATTCGCGTTTACGCTGTCCGCTTCTTACTGGTGTTCTGATTTCAACTAACCAGGACCAATTGCGATTAGATTTGTTACACCTACCTGTACTGGCGGCAAATCAGTCCGTCCTTCAGGAAGAGAGGCATTTGAGCCCTTCCATCGAGAATTGGGCAGTATTAAGGTCGTTACGAAACTTTCCCCAACTTAGTCATAACAGTAGATTTCTCAATCAGAGTCAAGTAGAACTCAGTGGTTTTGTAAGCGGTTAATGAAATTTCGTACCGTTGGACTGCTACCAACACAATCCGCCGCTGTGCTCTCTATAAAATGGACTAAGATGAAAAACTTAGATCTAATAAATCGATTTTTCCGACACCTTCGTTGAAGCGTCGCAAGACAGCGCCATCCCAGCTCAAGAGCCCACCGTGTTACCAACTTTACCCCACAAAGCATTTAGTAGCTCATATTTGAATTAAGTTTCGTAATTACTGAAAAGGGAGCTTCATGTGGAACTATGGCGAAGGAGTTACGAAGTCATTTGGCTATTCATACATTATATTTCAACCTTCACGTAAGCCTCTAGTTAATTTGAGTTTGATACAGAGAGTAAGAGCCAGGTTAGTGGAGGAGTTGAGTGGGAATGGAGGTTTTCGTGAGTTCCACTGAGTTTGAAAGGAGGCGGGGGAGTAAGTAATGTTTGACTAAGGACCCTACAACTTCCCCAATATTAATACGAGCCGTTAAAGGATCTTCTATTGACCGGGTACTTGAAACGGGGTTGAAAATTTGAAGGTTTCATCAATTAGGTGGATTCTCAGGCGCTTCAACGCTCAATACTTCGTTTGTTATACGCTATGGCAAGAATACAATCCATAAATATTACAACAAAATTATGAAAGATATGCCAAGAACCGTTATTGTATCACGAATCTCAGCGTCATTGTGGATTCCGCACTAGGTTGAAACCAGCACATTTCGTACCAAACTTGGCGAGTTCATACACCCGTTTTATCATGTGAGAACTGCACTGCCCAGAGGGCGGTTCAACTTGGGTCGTCTTGCCATGGTGCAGTCAGTTTGCTGTGCTGTGGCTAATCCTGGCCAGATAAGGAGGTTAGTAAAGGGTTAGTAGAGGGCGATCTTGAAAGTGATGCATTCAGAAGATTCCCCAGTGAATGTATTCATGGAGAGGGTAAGAGGTTAAGTTTTTAACTCGCAGCTCTTCTCAAATCACCTAGTCCTTCTTTAATCACCAAAACTCCCATATTGTCAATAAGCCATGTATCAATTCCTACCCCTCTTGCTCCGAACTCCATGGAAACGTTAATCCCAGAATTAACTTTGCCCTCACCTTAAGAAGCTCGCAACATTGAGTTTATATCACTAATTTTCTTCCCTAACCACTTAAAAGATACAGTACGTTTCAGCCGTTTTGCCTACTGATAAGACCATCAACGCTAGCCAACCGTACACAACAAAAATGTTAAAGTGCTACCTTTCATTTCAAATACAGGACCAGGTAGAGAACGAAAAATGCACAAATAGTGCAATCCTAAGCTAATATAAAGACACAAGCCCATCCCACACTTTACACATATTTGGTCTGCACACAAGCACCTACATCGAATCACTGAAGGCCGCAATCATTGACGCCTGCCATAAGCACATGGCAACGAAACTCCTCCACGCTGGTATGTTTCTTTATCAATATGACTGTTCCTAAACCTTCGGAAAGAGTTATATGAGTCAAAGCTCCATCACACACACAAACACCAGGATTAGGATATTTGTTACGACCCGACCTTATCCTTTACGTCTCGTATGAGATGGATACAAATTTGAGTAATGATAACAATAACAATTTCTCTTCATTCCTGAATAAGCTATTCATTTTTCAAATCCCTCTTGAGAAAATAAACGTCAATACTCTTCATTTCCTCCTGTAGTATTTTCAAATTTACGTGACGAACAGCCCAGTTAACTTGTATGTTCAAACATATTCATCAACAAAACACAGTATTTATGTACTGGACAATTTATTTTCGAACAAATTCGAGCTTTAGAATCGGAGTAGTAGAGTTCATGAAACCTAGCTCACTTTGATTTGACTTCATTCCATGATGTTACAGGATCCTTCATGGTTTTTGGATGCAACGCGTGATTCGAAAAAATTTGTGTCGTGTCAGCATGAGACAAAAAAAAATTCATAAGCTTCAAAATCTGCATGCGAATATCAATCTCTTTCCTAGCGGAGAACCCCCTCGAGCCCTTCCATTGATCGATGGCTCGAATAAAAAGTGAATAAATTTAATATTTTTCAATATGAGCTGTACATCGAACATCTGCTTCCCGTCGTCAAGCGCCGTCACAAGCAGAGATCGCCCAGTTCGTAGGTGAAGTCGACGGGATTGAAACCTATTTACGTTACCATGAGTTGATGGCGAAAGGTGCTAGAAATTCATGATTCCTGGTCGAAATACAGATTTACATTTCTGACAGGACTGATGCGTAAGATGGATTTGTATTACAGATCTTCTTCCAGCAAGGACGCTGCAGGGTGAATAACCAATCTAGTCGAGCGGATGGGCGGAGCAAATGGAAATAAAATGCAGGTTACTTGCAAACACCTTTCAGGTTCTTCCCTCTCTAGATTTTGGCCGCATCGTCAACTTTCTACTCCTTACCCTAATACAGATTTCCATCTTCTTCATAACCGGAATTCAAATTTGGTCAATCACTTCCGTTCTGGCTCGGAAAATAGCTTGGTTAGTTGCAATCAGTAACTAAGAGGTGTTGATTCTTGACGAAACCATATTGAAGCTCGTTCATTATTGTTGCTTTGTGTGACAGTGCAAGACTCAATTGGCATAGCTCTCCATTCGCACGTTCGAGGTTAGATGAACTGGATCCTTCATCACAATACAATACAATCTGGGAGAGCTTGAAAGGGAGGGTTGAAGGTGGTGAATTTATTTTGCTCAGTCAATACATCTCGGTCATCAACTCGTTTTGACACTCCTTCGCTCTCCATTGTAAGGAGCAAGTTATGTAATCGGCGGAAAAAAGAAATTTTGAGTTTACTTCTGATCATTACGTTATAAGGGCTCTGAAAACACCAGTTGAAAAATTGGCCGGTGCGTCCTTGTGCGGCTCAAATGATCTCTTTTTTCCTGAGCTTACCAATGGACACCAAAACGACTGTCCGAGAAAATTTGACCTAAAACTATACTTATCACAGTGATCAAAAAGCGAATTTTTCCACCGAACGCAAGTACTCCAGTTTTGATAAAATTTGATGTATGCTGTACAGTTGCATAAACTGTCCACGATCAATCAGCAAAAATATCGATTTTTTCTTATGAATCCCGCTCAAATGACACCAGCGTTCTTCCAACATTCAGGGTAGTAGTAAAATGAGAAACATGCACGGCGTGAGTTCAATGACGTCCACAAAATAGTCAGGAGCAACTCCGAAAATGTCGTAATTCAAACCACTGTCGTTTCACTTATTAGCACTTTTCGCGGTTTTTAGCCGATATTGGCTTTACCAGTTTTTTCGAACGGTTATAAAAATATGGCTACGCTTAATCAGTTCAGATCATAAATATTTACTGTTAAGACGATTCCGGAACGCACTGAAAAGAGCACGCAGCACATCACTTGTCAGGGTGAGGGTCGTTCTGTTTTGGATTATTTTTTAAGGGTTGTTCGTGCGGCTTTCCATAAATATGTACTAGAGGACGTAAAACTACGGGGAAGAAATGCGGTTGATGATGATAAGAAGAGTCCGTGCGTTTTATGTGTGATAAATATAAACCTCACATTACCTCGCGACTCGGCCCACGGAGCATTTTTTTCAAGCTGTGTCAGCAATTCTTAAATCAATAAGGAAACGAGCGGTGCGTAGCAACACACAACTTTCCGCCATCCCTTCAAGTTCGAACACCACCTACATATGCGGGCGCTATATCTTCGTTCAACGCACTTTTACAGGAACATTTATGGAGAACAGAATGTAGGGACTAGTTAGCTGAGAGTACTCCGTAAGTTTGATCGAAATCGTTAGAGCCGTTTTTGAGAAAATTGGAATACCGATAAATTAATATTCGACAAATCTCCCTTTCTGAGTTAACTCGGCTTATATCTCCGTTCAACAGATGGATACTGAGATAGTTGCGGAGAAAAAAATGTGGGTTTAAAATGCTGGAAGACAGTTCATAAGATTTATCACATCTGGTCAAGCAGTTATCCTAGAATTTACGGAAATGTTCGAAAAAACGTTATTTTCGACCCATTTTGATTTTTATCTCTGTTCAATAGACTGTCAGAGGAACATTTATCCGGAACAATATGTAGGTATTAACTATTCAAAAATATCCTGTGAGTTTGGTGAAAATCGCTAAAGCGGTTTTGTCAAAAAGCGTAAAAAACCTATTTTTGCTTCATAGGCCTGTATCTCCGTTCACCGTATTTTCCTGGAGATATGTAATAACAAGAAAAGTTAGGTACTGAGTAGTAGAAGATAACTTGAAAGTTTAATCAAAATAGTTAGCGCCACTTTCGAGAAAAATGTGAAAAACCATAGTTTTTGGTTCATTTTCGTCCCCCCCCCCTTTTAAATCGGCCGAAATGGCTCATAACCTTATTTTGGTGTCTACAAATAATAAAAGCTAAACAAGAAAAGAGCCAGCTAAATCGGATCAGCCGTTCTCCCGCAAATCGAATTGCAGACACACACACCCGGACCACGCGCCGAAATTAGGTTTTTTAGACTCAGTAGGCCTCAAAACGTAAAGATCTGAAGAAAACACACCTTTTTTCCCTTTGGGGTGGCGGAAAGTAAAAAGTAGTTAGTTTACCTGGGGAATCTTAGCTGTTCTGTAGAAGGCTGTATGTTCATGTATTGCATCAATATTAGTTGCAGGTTGCTTCGCGTACAGTTCACGGTACTCACAAACGAACGCACTCAAATCTGATTGCCTTTCTCACGGTGGCCTCCTGAAATGACGGGAATTCAGATAACACGCCGCTTTTTTCCGTATGAAACGAAACTTATTCAAACTTCGCGGGTGCTGAACGGGAAATTGGGATTACGCCGCACCTCACTGGGTTTTGCATTATTTATCCCCCCCCCTCCCCTACTCGTCCGCCAAAGAGCGATACTCAGTGCTATTCATACATCATTAATGACCTTCTGCTGAAAGTCACCTAATCTTCAATAAATAATTTATACCAGAGAGAGAAAAACACGAAATCTGCCGAGCGCAAATCAAAAATGAAGCTGACGCTCGTCCAACTTAATTGCAGCCCCAAAATTTGTTTTTCTTTCTCTAAATATTTTTCTTAAAACGTAGTTGACATTAAATACTTTTTGTTAAATATTGGAGGTCCAGTAAATTATTAAGTGCCGAATCAATACCAGCTCTTAGTCAGTCGGTCGGGAAGTGTAACTTTCGTGGCGGGATTTCATTTTATAAGTTTTTGCAGATGACTGGAGGAACCCCTGGTCACAAAGAATTATACGCCTGGGCTAACTGGAGAATCAATTTAGCTTTGGGTTAGGATGCAACATTCTGTGACCTATAAGTAGGTAACTGGTGTTCTACCGAAAAGAATTGTCCCACGTGGTGGAAAATCTTCTTATTGGAAATTCCTATCCAAAGGGCGTTAATTGTGTGAGGGTAATCCATGACGGTTTGCCCCTATTTCTAGCTAGCACTGTTGGCATATATCCGACAATAAAAATTTGGGCATTATAGTTCTCCTATCTCTCTTTCTTTCCTTACATCCAGTCAGCCCTTAGAACTCATACCATGACTCTAATTTCTCAGCTGTGCTCTCACCAGTTTAATTATCCAGGGATTTATATCCGTACATGTCGCGTGAACTCTCTATGTTGCTTTACTCTTAACTCTTTTTCTCCAAACTACTACGTATTTCAACGTAAACCAGTGCATTTACTATCGATACAGTTCTCTCTCGCTGTTCCATTCATCTACTTATTCTTCGCCTTACTTATGCAAGTCTCTCCCTATATTGCACCAGATTTGCGCTCCCCTGTACGGTTAAGTTGTTATGAGATGAATCAGACAGTACACCGACTATTGACGTGAGTCGAGCGAACATCATCCGGTGATCTCTTAGTTCTGTTGTTATTTTTAGAACAATGCGAACTTCAATGTCATTTCTCTCCGTGGGCTTTGGAAACCTATTTGAGCCAATCAACCGCGTGATGAAATTCTAGAAGTAATAGGTTTCCGTGTCACGCATTATTGTATGCTCTGCCAGTAGGTAGCTATTGTTCTATTATTCCATGGCTGTGATGTAAAAAGAGAAGGGCATAACGTCTCTGTATCTTGGAGCTTGCTATTTCCAACGAGTGTGCAGTGATTCTGGACGTTTCCTGTGGCGCCCAGGAGTTCGCTTGCAAAACCTAAACGCGGAAATACGGCAGAATGGGTCTTCGATTGTCAGGGTATGGCAGAGGCGCATACATTTCTTGTTCTGGGGGTAGTGCGTCTTCCCTAACAATTGCAAACTACTAGCTACTGATTCGAGCACATTTCGATTCGATTGGTCATAATCGTGATATTTTTTATTAGGAACGTGCAAATATGCACGAAGCGCAGCGCGAAGATACCTTTCAGATTTGATAACTTCTATTTGAAACCAAGACTCTTCCCATTAGCACTTAAAATTTTCATCGTGTTAAAATCAGAGTGCATTTCGCTGTGCGACGTTACACGGTTGTCTTATTAAGGGATTTGGGGAATTTGTTATAACGTGAAGGAAGTTGACAGATTACTGGCAGAAGAAGTTGTCTGTTGGGACGTGCGGCGGAACTTTGGAAATCGGAGTTGACAGGAAGCAGAGGAGTTCGTGGTTTGGTAGCGAGGAGACATGTTGAGTTGGAAGACGGCAAGAAGGATATTCACCATTTCCTCCAAATAAGTATGTATTCGTAAATATCACGACACGATGGTTTCATCGCCATCTATTGAGTTCTTTAGTTACAACAAACCTCACTGAGTTCTGCTCAATACGATCAACCTGTGAGTTCCAAGATCTCGGTTTCGAAATCTCACGACAAAATTCGTTTCACTGGAAAAGTCGTAGATGCAACAATGAAGTGTGTATTTGACGATGACACCTTCGTTTCGTGACTCGGAGAGCCTTGATGCTCAGGATGGGACACCGATTACTGATGTGATACTGAACGTGCTCGTAGTAGACTTTGGCAACTGGAACAGTAATTCTCCAACCTGCGGTAAACGAGTTAATAGCAATTTAGCACCGGAACTACACTGCTGCCAAGTAAGCTAAGACCCCACCTGCCAAAAGGTGAGGTAACATTTCTGAGCTTCGTTTAACACAATGCAAGACTTTTAAACAAAGGAGGGTTTGTAATCCAAGAAAGAAGCGTTGCAATACAAAGTAGTTAAGACGGCTGGAACTTCAGTTATCATTGTTTCAAGATGAAATGAATTTCAATACTTGTAGATGAGGCCGGTCAATTGTTTAAAACTAGCAGTCACGTACTCAAAAACGCATTGAAACGTGAGGGTAGACGAAAAAAATGAGGAGCGTACGTACATTGACAACAAATAAAAGTATTTGGCAATACAAAAATTATCAAAAACGCAAAAATTATCAAAATTTTACTGCGTAAGAAAATGAGATTCCCCTCCTCTGCAGTTTTTAAGACATTCAAGGTTTTGGACAACTTTCACATTTACAAAAAAATTGAATCCATATATTAATATTTAGCGTGCATGTTTTCATATTAAAATTCAGTTTTTTCTAGATACTTCCGTTTTTTGTTTGTTTATTTTAATATTACGATTCAGTTCTTTTCGACCTCTTTTTGGGTTTCATTTTGACATTTTTCGATGCTGAATCGAACGGGATGGGTCTCGGAGCATTAATGCTAGGTCAAGCTGTTTATCCGAATAATAAACCGTTGTGTAACAATTTGCAGGGGTTTTTCTATCGCGATTACCACACCACACTGAGTTTCACTGCCCGAAGGGGTACGGAACGTTGAGGAGGATCTCAAACTTTTTCGAAAATTTAATTGTTTCCCCTGATACCAGTTTCAGTCTCGAAATAACGTTCTTCGCCCTGCTCCAATTTCGTACGGATATTCTCAACAGATTCAAATAGCATAACATAGTTACTCCTCAGTGCTTCTAAATTTGTGCAAGTGTCTATTTCATTAGGTGGCGCTTCAGTGGCTACCACGAATATTTCCTAGGACGAGAAGGTTCTCTTTGTTTTGAAAACTGGAGATTTAAATCTCAACTTGAGATTTCAAATATTTCAAAGGAAGGTGAGACACAAGGATGAAGATGTGGAGTTAGACTGACGGCGGGATGGCAAAGAAACGAAAGTGGAGAAAAAAAAAGAGGAGACGCAACTAAGTGAAAATCAATACTTGAATTGATCAGTAGATTGAATGAGAAAGACGGGAAAAAACTGAGGGACGGACACTTCCTTTTCGCCAGTATTATGAAACAGAATTGATTCATCTTACTCTCGAGCAGAAGAAGAATATAACGAGTAGCTCAGAAGCAATTGTGTAGCAGACTGACTAAACACGGAATAAAAAGGCAATTACTTTTTTTTTTCAAATTGAAATGACAGTATAACTTGATAGGTATAAGAGGAAGTGGGTGTTACGCCTCGATTCGCTACCAGTTCTGTGATTGCAGAGTAAAGATATTGTTCGATCCCAAGCTTTAAAAATCACGTAACTTTGCTCTTCATTCTCATTTCTTCATCGTCCCTCACAAATGACTCGAAGTAATGACTTTGAGCGTCGTTAACATTTACGCGAAGGAAATGTAAATAGAAACGAGCCGCGTCGTGACGATAACACTTCGGCCCCATCTTTTACTGATCCAGAATAGTGAACCGCCATAATAATCAGCGTTTTAGTCACTAGAGGCGTCTCTAATTGTACCGACCCGCAATCGTGGGTTGATGATTTCAGAGAGTAGTAATTTTCTGAAAAAATATTAGGGGCGTCGTATCACACAACTTCCCCTAGCTTTACCTAAATTCAGATGTTTTCATGCCTTTTGCTACTAATTCAATGAATTTTTCACTCAGTTTTTTGGTTTATTATTCATTCTGAATAATAACCCTATGTTTTCGGTCACGAAAAATGTTTTACACCTCCCTCAAAATTTGATACTTTACGTTTCAAGACTTGGAGATTCCAAATTTGCAATGTCCGTCCGCCGTCCGGGCCGTTTTGAGCCTTTAACGTAGTCTTAAAAATTCGTTCTTTTGCACAAAAATCCGATTTGGTATCTAGTTGTGCCCGCCATCTCGACAACCCGATCGGACGAAGCCAATGATTGTTATGGGCAAAAAATGGTTAAAAAAATTAACGAAACGTAGTACAACGCGGGAACTACAGCGGGAGTCAACGTTTCGTCGTTTGAACTCCCTCCCTCCCGCCCGTCTCAGTAAAAAACAACCCGCCTCGTCCTCGCCTCGCAATGCTGCCGGGCGGGCGGGTCAACTCCCCTTTCGCCTCGCAATGGGTTCGCTCGGAGCGCCCCGTTCCAATTTCCCCGACGACGGGGCAAAATCATCAGACGTTTTGTTTCCGTAGTTCCATTGTAGCCAGGACATGTTTCGTATGGTTTACTAGTATTCGATGCTGAATCGAATGGGATAGAGGAGCACTAATACTAGGTCAAGCTGTTCATGAGAATAATAAACCATTGTGTAATAATGTGCAGGGTTTTGAACTTGGTAAAACACCACTTCACGGTGGCAGAAAGCGGCAGCACTTTCAGTTCCAGAATTGATTATGCTGCTCGTACTAATGCCCTGACTATTATTGAGCACTCGATACACGAAGACACGATAATGCTGTGAACACGATTTTTTATGTACTGGTAATGATCACGTTTCCAGAATTATCGCGTACAAACTTTTAGGAATTGTAATGAGTGACACGGCGGTGGTTGAAATTCCAGAATTTCTGGAATAGCCCCCACATTTCTTACGAGCGGTATCAATAACTACTCGGGATGGTGGCAAGTTTAACTACCATACGAATTTTTCTGGAGATTCTAATGACAATTGAGCTGATTTTATAAGGGAAACACTGTGCTAAAATCGATTTTCCTCGAAATGTATGGTAATTTATTGGGCTGCTCCCGTCATTTTCCAACGCATGATAATTGCATGGTATAGTCGTGTTATTTGGAGCTACCTTTATAAAATATGTAATCAAAATAGTTAAAGTCGTTTTTGAGAAAAAACAAATTTACTGTTTTTATTACAACGATAAATATAGCCCGTTTTGGACTTTTGGTTTATTATTCATTCTGAATAATAACCCAATGTTTTCGGTCACGAAACATTTTTTACAACCCCCCCCCCCCGAAATTTGATACGTTTCAAGACATGGAGATTCCAAATTTGCAATGTCCGTCCGCCCTCCCCCGTCCACCGTCCGCCGACCGCCTCCCGGGCCGTTTTGTGCCTTTAACATGGTCCAAAAAATTCGTTCATTCGCACAAAAATCCAATTTGGTATCTAGTTGTGCCCACCATCTCGGCAATCCGATCGGAGGACGAAGCCCATGATTGTTATGGGCAAAAAACGGCTAAAAAAATTAACGAAACGCTGTACAACGCGGGAACTACAGCGAAAGTCAATGTTTCGTCTGGACTGGCAACACGGCCCGCTCGCCTCCTCTTTCGACTCGACTCCCAACGTTTACGGGCGCCCCGGTTTTTTTTTTTTTTTGGTTCCTCTAGGAAGCGCTCGTGTTTCGTATTTAAGCTTTGGCGATTTGTCTCTTTATCGTCCGATTGCCTTGTTCTCGTCTTCACCTCCACGAATGACTGTTCTCGGTCTCAACTATTTCTGTTAGCAAAATATCTGTTATCTTCGATTGAACTTTTCACTATTCGTTTATTTTTGGTTTATTTATTTAATAGTTCGTTCGTTTCATTTGTTTTAACAATACGACGATTCAATTTTTTTAGATTCTTTCGTTTCATTCTCATTTTGGTTTTTTTTTTCATAGATTTTTGGTTACATTTTGATAATAATATTTAGCGTGCATGTTTCCATATAAAATTCAGTTTTTCTAGATACTTTCGTTTTTTTGTTTATTTTAATATTACGATACAGTTCTTTTCGACCTTTTTTTGGGTTTAATTTTGATATTTTTCGATGCTGAATCGGATGGGTCTCGGAGCATTAATGCTAGGTCAAGCTGTTTATCCGAATAATAAACCGCTGTGTAATAATTTGCAGGGTTTTTTTCCTCATACCCTTATTTTGGGGTTGTGGGGTACCGCATATCATCGGGTACTAGGCTTGAGCTGATTTAGTTGAGCCGTTTCCTCTCAATCGCCTTCACAGACACATTCACACTTTTATTTTTCAAAGCTATCCATAAATTGTGGTACTTGAAATGGAGAAACTAAATCAATGATAATTAAGGAGATGGGGAGGGCCCAGACTACCCAACACCTGCTCTAGTAATAGATGGATTGGGAAGAGGAAGAATACGATAATGTTCTACGATAGAATGACCACCAGTTTCGATACGACCCAAGCAACACGTGAGTGGTTGTACCTTGGAACTGACACCCTCAGGTCACACATCAGGTTTTACATGGTAGCGCTTAAAGTTCTGGAAATGGAGGTGCAAAACCACAACAATTATCAAGCAATCGATGCGCATGTATGAGACTATCAACCAGGCTCTAGCGTGGAACATGCTTCAGCTTTCGCCTAACTGACTGTCAAAAAGCGTCACACTGGGTGGGAACGAAATCAGTTCACAAAATAAGTATGTAAGAAACTTGGGCCTTGCGCCCTCCCACTCGCAATTCCTCCCTTCCTTCCTCTTTTCCCACCCATCCCCTGGTAACCTTTCCTCTCACTCATTCCTTTCAATCCTTCCACCTAAAGAGGCCACACCCTTTGGGTCTATTTTCTCTTGAAAACACTCTTTGGTCGCGTTCACAGACACACATAGATTGATAATTTCCCCAAATAGGGGATTTCAAAATTAGCAGCTCTTAAAAACTAAAAATCTTGAGAAACGTTTTCAGCCGATTACATAACTCAACTTCAACCACCGTACCAAATCAGCTCAAACTAGATATCTCGCCTGCAGGTTACCATGGGACGCCAAAATAAGGGTTTGAACAAAATCCACCGAAAGTTAACTATAGTTATCATAGTGATCAAAACACCAAGTATTTTTTTTTTCTCAAAAACGGGTCTAACGATTTTGATTAAATTTTTAAATTGATAGCTCTCATTATGGCAATTATACCATAACATTCCCATTTGTGGGAAAATGACGAGAGCAGCACAATAAATTACCAAAACTTTCGACGAAATCGAATTCAGCGCGGTTTTTAGAGAAAACTATCGTACCAAATCAGCTGAAACTCTATGTCTAGCCTACATGTTAGCATGGGACGCAAAAATAAGGGTATGAGCAAAATACACCGAAAGTTAACTATAGTTATCTTAGTGATCGAACCACAAAATTTTTTTCTCAAAAACGGCTATAACGATTTTGATTAAATTTTTTATATGGATAGCTCTCAATAAGGCAATTATACCATAAAATTCCCATTCGTGGGAAAATGACGAGAGCAGCACAATAAATTATCAAAATTTTCGACGAAAAGCGTTTTTAGCGCAGTTTTTTTCTTATAAACTCCGCTGGAATTTTTGTAGAATGTTAAAAAAACATTGGTATTGTAGTCCAATCCAATACCTAAAGATTGAGTGTTTAAAAACGCTCATGAGATACCTGGGGCTCACTCCAGAAATTCCTGAATTTCAACTACTCTCATTTCGCTTACTACCAGTTCTAACGGTGTTTACCCAATAACTCTGCAACAGTAATTACTATCCTTCTCAAAAAATTTTTGTTTACTGCCTCATTAATTATCTGTGTACCAATTGCTCAATAATGGTGTTGCAATGAGTACGAACAGCACAATAAAATCTGGAACTGTAAGCGCTACCGCTTCCTGCTGCCGTAAAGCGTTGTTTGACCAAGTTCAAATTAACTGAGTGATAAATGAATTGATTAAATAGAATTAGCCATGTACAAAGTGAATTGTTGTAGAGCTAAGGAAAGTTGTGTGTTGCAACGCATCAGATATTTATGGATGTTGCACACAAGAACATTGTGGAAGGATTAGTAAATACTGTAAGTATATTCACCAGCTTATTTATGGATGTCCAAATTATAAAGGTAAAAAGTATAACTAAACTAAATAAAATAATAATATAAAAATAATCACACGCCTTTTCGATAAGCATTCATCGGGTATTACCACAGATAAACGCCTGTAAAAATTATGTTACTAGAAATCGTATTTAGAAAATTTGTGTTCATTGGGACAAGTTCATCCTCAACTGTAATCATCTAGGTTGTGAAATATAGAGAGCTATATGCAGTTAGTTTCACTAATCCGGTTGTAAGTTACTGTTTTCGTGGATAGTTCCCCACGTCTCTGAATTGTGAGCACTGAAACTTGCTGCCTTAAAAAATTGCACCTCGGGCAGTGACCCGAAAAGTCTACTCATAGTCTGGTTGGTCTACTCTCTATATTGTACTAAATTGTTAATAACCTGACGTGTTTGACGTCTGCATGAATAAGAATCGATTAGTTGGGTCGTTGGAGTAAATGCTGAATATGGACCATTATGCGCACGGTGGTATAGGTGGAGAGCCGACGTATCAATTATAAACAGATCTGAACTTGAGAGGGCTTCTAAAATACACTAACATACGTGCGCTCGACTTGTCAGATTCCGAAGAGCGACCATTTAACGTTTAGAGCGGCTAAATAATGGGTGGGAAAAATTAATCGGTAAAACAGGAATTGACATCTGGATGACAGGTTCGAGGATGATTCCAGTGAAATCGACGAGTTCAGGGTTGGATTTGAAGTGGTAGGAGTAGTTATGATTTAAAGAAGTGAAATAATAGAGGGTCAAGTTCTAAATAAGCAAGTTCACGAAGGGTTTTAGTTTGAGGACCCTGGAGGAAAGGCTACTACGCCATTTTCTGGGGTAGTGAACCCACGATTAATCAAAAGAAAGTACTGGCTCAATCACAGAGAGCTACGCTTCTGTGGATCACCCAGACTTACAAAACGGCATGCACTGAAGTCTTCACTGCCCTTTGACTTGGTCGTTGAGTGCATGATGGACTAGTGGTGAGTGAAAAGGGTTGGCCAACCTCTACACTGAATGAACACTTTTACAGAAATGGCAAGCCATATGGGAATCATTGTGAAAGGAACGTGACACGCACGAGTACTCTCTTGAATCTGTAAACTTCTTGGAAGGAGGTGGTTTGAGCTACTAAACTAGCGAGTTCCTTACCGAACTCGATGACTTCAACGCACTGCTCCACTTCTCTCTCAGACTCTCCATCCTGCACGTCCAGTGTGGAGGGAACAAGAAACCATGTGCTGCTAGACTTTCGTTTCTCCAACTGTGAGCGATGGTTGTTGAAAGGGCAGCAAAACCGTCCAGCTTTCACTGCTACTAAGCGAGTTTTCATCCGTCTCGCACAGTTCGCAAAGAAAGTTACGACAAAATTAACAACGTGGCCACAGTTGACTTGTGAACCGAACCTGTGCGAAACTTGCCGCCTGAGTAAAAAGTTACATTAGGTGTGACACCAGATTAAGAACTCCTCACAAATGAAACGGATTTCCAAGGAAATGACAACCTACCGCACTTCCACTAGTCTGGGTTCGGTGGATGCTGAGCGACTTCACGCTAGCGAAACCGCGACGTCCATGACTTTCGACTGCTATAACTCTCTTATTTGAGTTAATGTACAGTCATTTTGATAAGGGAACAGACCTGCTCGAAGAGAGAGGTTTATGTACCGAAAATTTATGGGACGCTTTTACCTTTGGTACCTCGCTTACTGAGAAAAGCCGATAGTGCGCCATTATTTCATGCCGAGAAGCTTATTTAGCCGTCCCTTAAGCCAAAAATCTGCTACGTGTCAATAAGAATCACATTGAACATGGTGAGGTTGGCCAAAAACGTGGGCAGGTTTCTCAAGTTACGGTGTTTTATAATCATTTATTTGCTTATTTGTGAGTGTTATTTTGTAAGGTCACTCAAAAACAAGAGACGGAACTGAAATTAAACCTACATATTTCACTATGGAACATACCTGCATCATAAAATGAGGCTAATAAGACGAGCTTCCACGTTCGCACTGTGCGAGCACGAATTTTTAAAAAATTATCAATACCGAAACCAACACACACCAATTGCCAATATATAGAACTACAGTATATTGTCAATTGAAGCTGGTCAGTGCTGGAAATAAAGGGACTGTGAAGTAGAGTACACTTGCCATCATGTTCTTCTTCACTTCCTCCTATTCAGCTCCGATTTTCCGACACAGCCATCCGATGCTCAACTCCACCCTTCATCAAGCATCAAAAGCCGATTTTTTATAAAAAAGAAAGATTGTCGCTGCAGCCTTCAGCGGCCTCTGTTAACATTGTCCACCTACGTCTGTTGGTTATTTTCCTTTCATTCGCCATTCAAAGGCAGGAAAAAACCTTGTACAGAGTTTGGTCGGAGTAATCTATCTCTGATGTTAATTGTCAGTCAGTTCGTCGCAAAATATGAATCGGGAACTTGACTGAAAGAATTCAAATGAGCCCCTTGGGACATGTGGTCTGTGTTTGTCGTGTTAGAAGTGTTAAAATTGACTTCAGTGGTTAATTACTCGCTTTCTTCTCGATAACACCGCACTATACGATGAAACGGAATTGTCACATCACTTTTATTCGTTCTCGTCGTCGAAATTGAACGAATGGCACATCTACGATCATAGAACTGGCTCATCGTATCATTCCACGAGCATCCACAGTCAGAATGACAAAAGCATCGAACTCACGGCCAGCTTTCGAATATCGACAAACCACTCGACGGGGAAACCGTATAACGTGTGCGCATTTTAAATTAATTGAGACTGATTCCATCCCCTGAGCTCCATAACCCTCAATCAAACTCTGAAAATATACATCGAATTATAATTATGAGTTGATAATAAATATGGGGTGGCAAGGAATTGTTCATCACTAACGGACAGGCTTGATAACAGATTTATTTAAAAAATTTTAAGAATCTGTTTCGACCATGATAGGCCGGAATGAATCTTGGAGATGGGTTTTAGTTGAGCACGAACTTGTAATTGAAGGTTTGGTATATCACATGATTTGAAGACTTACATGTACAAAGAAGAAGTGACTTGAACAGGATACGATTTGAGTATATAAGCGCGAACAAGGGGAGCTCTGAAGGTGTGAAAGTGGTTGTACGGAGAAGGAAGGAGAAATCCGAAATTAGATGTTGATGAGAAGTGAAACAAGTGTCCGTGGGTAGTATTGGGAGGCGACTGTATTGCGAGAGGTGTGATATGACAGGGTTGGGAGAACTGAATACTCATACTGATTCGGCGTTTTGCACCAAACAGAAGCAACACATAAGTTGACATCTAGGCTTTCCTTCCAAAATTAAGGATGCAAGACCTAACTGACCTAACTGCTTTCGAGATTTTTTGTCATTCTTATGCTGATGTTCCAGTTCAGAGGAACTCATGCACACTGTTATGAACAGCCGAAAAAGCCCCATATTCCCAGACCACTTTTCCACTTTTCTTTTTTTTTTTGAAACGATGGATGCTGGCGATACCCTCACTGCGGCCACAAACAGGCCTACTATAAGGGCGTCCATGAGCCTCAGCTCATGACCCCTCAGTCCCCACAGCATTGGGCTCACTTGGTGCGACCTCACCTAAACACCCCGACCACCCCTGCACAAAGCGTAGGACATCCGCTAGTTCTGCATTCGCACAAAAAATGCTCTACCATCTCTAGCCCCACCTCGCAGAAGCTGCATACCTGTACCTCACCGGTAACAGACAGGGATCAGCGCAGATCCCTTCTGCCAGCCCTGATCCCCTGGCCAGCCAATCCCTCTATACCCAGATGCCCTGGCACCCAAGACCGGATTACGTAGGACAATACGAGGCTATGGCCTTGAGAGTGGCCAGACTGTCCTCATAATGTAGATCTTCTGCCGCTTCAGTCCCATCTGCAGCAGCCACAGACTGTCTCTGCAGCCACCTCTACCTGGAACACCGTGGCTAGCAACCCCAATGGGATCACTGCTCTAATTCTTGGCCCAAAGATACCTGCCCTTGCAAGGCCACCGGGCACCGAACCATCAGTGTAATATACCAGGGCCCCAGCTTCAAACGCGGGAACTCCCCCTTCCCACCTATATCGCTCATGAATGAGTATCCGAAAGGGTAGCGTGAAGTTGAACCTTGCGGGCATTGAGTCTACCACATGCAGCGTGGGCCCCTCCACCTTCACCTTGTCAAGGATCGAGTGGCAGGAACCTCCTCCTACCCCGCATGATCAGACCCAACACTAACATACGCACAGCCTGGAGAAACGCCATCCTTCTAAGATGTATCTGGAGCGGAGCTAAATCTAGCAAGACCTCCAGTGCAGCCATAGGTGACTACAGGCCTCACAACAACAGTGTACAGCCACCTTACCACCCAGCCTAGGTTCCAACAGCGCAAGGCTGCGCCTGCTAGTGAATGGGACCAGGGTCGTTTTGTCTAGATTGACTTGTCTGTTTGGTTGCCAACATTTCAATTCGAGTCCTCTGCCCCGGCCATAATTTGAACCCTCACAACGTAGTACAAGAAACCAGAATTAGAAGAACGTCAATATCAACCACGCCTTATAAATAATTGGAATGTCTTTCGAAAGTACCTTGGAATGTTCTTGGATGCTCAGGAATGTGTGATTTTTACCATGGTTTCTAAATCAACGCTTGTTGTTTTCGTATCCTACTGTTGCTGACTGGAGAGGGGTTGTGCCCTGGAGATGCATGGGCATTCACAACCATGCTGCACCTCTTCACTTTCAGTTCAACCCCTTTATTTTCTTGGACTGCGTGGACAGTGATATGCCTTCCCGTGCCTTTTGGAAAACAACCGTCCCATCCGTGCATTTGTTATACTTTTCGCCATGTCCGGTACCTGGACCTCGTGGCGAAGTCAGTTGGTATTGAAGGGATATTGGTTATTTCTTGTTTAGTTTTCTTCAGGACATGGGCTGACTGAATCTGTTAAGTAACTACAGTCGTATTTCGTGGCAGCCCTATGCTATCAATTCGTTATGATTAATTTGAACATGGGCTAGCAGGCGATTCCGTTATATATGCCTCAGCCACGGTTACATTCATGGTCGTGTACATGGAACTGATCGTATTATTACTTTCCGCTACCCCGAGGTGTTTGAGCGAAGTATTTAAAGGTTTTTCCAGATAAGTTGCTGTTCGGGAGACCTCAATTCATTTATGACCAGTTCATTGAGCTCAACAACCTCTTCGGTGAATTGATAAAAGGCCGAATTGGTTCTTGCACTTCTTGCACATTTAAAGAATGGACTTGGCTCAAACAGTGTGCTTAATATGTTACCCCGATGATTATTACATCATCGTCAGCGTATCTTAAGGGGAACAGCTTAGCTGAGTAATATATATGTTTATTTATTCAAATTAGGAAATGCCATGAAATGGATTTTCTCCGAAAACTCGGTAAAGCGAATCATCAGTCCTCCTCCTTTCGGGAGGAGCAATTTATTGGGTCCATTCCTCAGCCCACCCACAAGAGACACTACCCAAAGAAATGACCCAGTTCGTCCAGCGGCAACTGGGAAGGACATCACAACCCCGTGGAGGATAGCAACTCCCTGCCCCGCGTCGCCATCTGATCCGCCGCCGACACATCCGTGATATACTGGGCCACTAATAGAATCTCGTCGCAAGGCCTTCACTCGCCCTTGAACGAAACATTTATCTCATTTATTAAATACGCTCAAATACTTACATTTCTGTCTCACTACAGCAGTTTTTGGACATCTATTATAGGGCACGACGACAGAGCTTTTTTGAGCGTTTTATTATTGTACCACTTGAACTTCTCTCAACGAGATATATCACATTCAAACCGGTCATCGAATGAAAAACTCGTTCTTTCTCTCCCTCCATGCACAATGGAGTCGGAATTGTCGTGCGAATAATATTGCCAGCCTGTACCCCGAGTTCTGTAAATTCTCGTACATATATTATCATGTGAAAGGCGTTTTGTCCAAGGAAAAGTGTACTCCTCTCTAGTGAAGTCTGCGATGGAGTATAATAAGGCGATATGGGGAAGTGCTCTTCCGTGCCATATTGGCTTGATGATTGTACTGCAGAAGTTCTTCCTAAATGAGGTGCTGTCGAAATCACGAAGGTATCCGACCGAGGCGCTTTATAACGAGACAAGGGTTTGTGGCGTACGGCAAGTTCGCCTTATTACCATGCCCATCAGACTCGCTTCCAACGTCTTCAAAATGTTGTAAATCCTAAGATCCCTTTCGTCTCTCAGCCTTTAATACTTAGTGTACATTAGGAAGGATTTGAAAAGCGTTGAAGCGTTTCCCTTTTGTTGACTAATTCCCGTGAAATTCTAAACATTTTGTACAGGAGCAACTCTGCCCACCCCTGGCGAAGCCTACAGACGGATTCACATTGTACTTTTCTGACGGTAATAATATCTTCTTTCTCTCTCACTCCCTCTCACTCTTTGGTCGTCCTCTGCTCTTCCGAATCACTGCTACCCTTGCTTCGATTTCTGCACCCTCCAAGAGGAATCATTGTTAACGCAACTGTAAGCGACCGTGTCCACACAAAAGTCTGCGATTATTTGATAAAACTTCCACCAACGAAAGTATGAAATGGCATTTTGGGGATCGATTAGCCGTATACCTGCGCCTTCTAGAAGACATCTAGAATTTACAGTGGAGAAATCTTGTTAACTCCCCCAAGAACTGTTTTGTAAAAGTCCTACCTGTCAGCCTACTGAAACCATGTCTGTAGATCAGTGTACTATGATTGTTCACAGATGTAGCATTTATTAAAGTAGCTAGAAAGCCGGTTATGGAGAAGAAATGTTTTTTAAATGTATTTAGCTAGCGCAAATATGGACAGTAAACGTAGGTACGTTCTTAAAACAGTAATTCCATGATAATTTGGTGTTTCCTAGAACTACGGGTTTTTGTCGGTATGCTCTGGAGCGACCTAAACACGTAATAGGCGATGTGTGTGGTTTTCTGGATACCGCCGCAATATCCAAGCTTCTATTAAGGGTTCACTATTTACCCACTTTGACTAGACTCTCAGATAGGAACGGCGAACATGAGCAGGAACCAGACACATAAATCCTTTAGTAACATCGTTGACACGTCAACTGCTGCACAAAAATAAAATTATCGTTTTCTACGTTGCGATAAGAAACAATTTTTGAACGCTCTGGGTTCCATTCTGTAATCATTTCACAACAAAATGTAGTAAGATCGTTCCCAGTTCCATTACCGTTTCTATAGTTTAATAATGTAAATACATTTACTATAACGTGTGACGACATAAACAAATTGAAATTTTGTGGGGATGAACCAAAGATAAATCAAGGGTTAATATAATATAGGTAAGTGGAAAACAACAAAACAAACTTGATTAGGATAGGTGTCGCTTTATTTAAGCAAATCAAAAAAAATAAAAATAACTTTATCTTTAAGTAGGCACAACTCAGGGTAGATCTCTTAGTCACAGATATACATGGTAGGTACGATAGATTTCTGAAATTAAGCGGGTACTCACTACTTCCAACGGCCGTGGAGTATATTATAAGTTTACTAACTAGTACTTCCCTTGGATAGGGACTTATCCAATGAAATGGAACGGGAAAGGAACGTACTACTGGATGTATTCTTCGGGTTTGGAGCAGTCGGTGATCTAGCTTTTGAGCTCCGACCTGAAACTGAGAAAAAGACCGGGACCTCCTCATTATGCTGTTTCCGAGATGTGGTTTGAGAAGAGCTTGAGAGGTGTACGAATATTAGTACCACCTACCGGTACGTGATGAGTGGGTATCTTGGCAGCAACACCCCGGAGATGATGCAAAGACGGCGAATACTGGTCCCACGGGCTGATGTAGCAGAAGCCACGCAGTTGGTGAATAAATATTCTTTCGATCCCAACAAGGGTGAAATTTTGGAAGAGACGGGAATACTGATGAGCTGTAGATACGTCAATGCTGGACGGCGGAAAAAGAACAGTAGAACTCCGAAATGTGGTACCGGGCCTGTTCTCCCAAATCGCCTGCAGGTAGCAGCACATGATGGATTGAACAATTTGTCTCCAAATTCATCAACGAATTCTGGACCTATCAGTGTTTTTTTTTTCTTTTGAAGAATATATTTTACAGAAAATAACTGTCCCATTCTTAATTGGAAACAATGGCTGGAAAAGAAATAAACATAATTTTCCCGTACGAATTTACTGCCATCTGGCGGAAGACTGGAACGGGTGGCGCCAAGAACCGCGAAATATGAAAGTGGTGGGAATACCAATTATTCACGCTACAAACGTTTGTCAAGGAACAGTGAGTTCTGTAGTGATGACTTTCAAACATGTTCAAAATATGTTCTATGTCCTTCAATTTTCAGACTGTAGCATACGTGAGTGGTTGAGGGAGCAAGGCTGTGAGTAGTCTACTCAAATGTGTAGAGTGTGCATTCGGTATAGGACCCAAAATGGGTTTATCATGATGAGTTATAGATTTTCAAATTGTGGCGATAATTTGCTTCATATTTGAGTTCGAATTGATATCCTCGAACAAAAAGACACTCTGCCCGTATGTGTTTATAAATGTAACAAAAATGCGTATGAAATCCGAGGAATCGTTGTGATAGCGGTTGTCTTCTCCACCGTCGTTTGTTTGTAGAATCCAGGGCAACCTCCAAGTTCTGCAACTGGAACAGAGGAAGAGTTTTGCAAAGCAAAAACTGGCGAGGAAAGTAACGTTCAACTGCTAAAGGGAGTCCAGGACTTGGATCCTTTGATGATTGTCCTGGTGGTTGGCGAGGCCCGACGGGCAACTTTCAAGGTATTTCCATATTTTTTCTAGATCCCTTCCAACGTTTCGGAAGTGCCAGCGTGAAACCTCTTTTTTCTCAATTACCCTCCTTCGGTTTTATTTCTGCGGCGGGGCGAGTCTCCCGTTATTTACCAACGTCCGAACAAAGTTTGAAGGCCAATCAAACAAACAAAAGTAATATCCGCAGTGAGTGAAATATTCAAATCTACTCGCATATTAATCAAAAATAATTGAGGGCCGCAATTCAGTCCTAGCCAATGTAAGAAAAATAATGAGACAATTGCGAGTCCCTGCGGAACGAAATTGTGTTTAAACTGCTACACTTTATTGGAACCTCCGAAACGAGCCAATTGCCGTAAATCAAAACGAAGCGAGTTTCAAGACTTCTTCGAAGGGAGATTCAACGAGTAACGTCCCTGACAAAATACATACACCCCGCCCCCCTGAATCAATTGCATGAAAAATCTGGCTTACTTATAGTTTAGCCCACACGTTTCGATTCGTTCTCGGTCCATCATGTTAACTTAATATTAACCTGTGAGCTCAAAACTCTGCGCGGGGTTCCTTGGAATAGTAAACTTACTCAACAAATTATACCACCAAATATTCCATTAAACATCAACACTTTCCTGCCTTCCCTCATCGAATTAGTGTGCGTTATCTTTTCTCCTAAACATTTCTTGTAGCGCTCGAATAAGTATTAAGACCTTACAGCTGAGCTTTTTATCACGTTTCACTCAACTGAATGAATGTTCCTCTTTTTACTTTCCGCTACAGAAATTCAGCTTCCAGTGCGTGGGCTGTGCGTGTGGATGAGCTTCATGATGCAGTTTGCAAGATGGTTGATGAGGCATTGTCATTTGAGGGAACTGGTGGGAAAGCGGTACTGCGGGGTTATCTATGGAGGATGATTGAAGCCTGATTGGGCCCGACTTGACCAGCCTGGAAGCCCAAATATTATTGGATGGATCGTTGTATGGCGGTGTCGGAAGCTGGTGACCGTGTCTCGGCTTGGCACAAAACATTCTACAAAAATGTTAGTGGAGTTTATGAGGAAATAATGGGTAATAACTGTTAGAACTGGCAGTAAGCAAAACGGCGGTAGTTGAAATTCAGGAATTTCTGAAGTGAGCCCCATGTACCTCATGAGCGTTTTTAAACACTCACCCTTTAGGTATTGGATTGGACTACAATACCAATTTTCTTTAACTTTCTACTAACATCCCAGCGGAGTTTATAAGGAAAAAACTGCGCTAAAAACGCTTTTCGTCGAAAAATTTGATAATTTATTGTGCTGCTCTCGTCAATCCCCACGAATGGGAATTTTATGGTGTAATTGCCATATTGAGAGCTATCAATGTAAAAAATGTAATCAAAATCGTTAGAGCTGTTGTTGAGAAAAAAAATATTTGGTGTTTTGATCACTATGATAACTATAGTTTATTTTCGGTGGATTTTGCGCATACCCTTATTTTGGCGTTCCATGATAACCTGCGGGCTAGATATCAAGTTTGAGGGGATTTGGTACGGCCGTTTTCTCTAAAAACCACTCAAAAATCGATTACGTCGAAAGTTTTGGCAATTTATTGTGCTGCTCTCGTCATTTTCCCATAGATGGGAATTTTATGGTATAGTTGCCATATTGGGAGCTATCAATATAAAAAATTTAATCAAAATCGTTAGCGCTGTTGTTGAGAAAAAAAATATTTGGTGTTTTGATCACTATGATAACTATAGTTAAATTTCGATGGATTTTGTTCATACCCTTATTTTGGTGTCCCATGGTGACTTGCGGGCGAGATATGAAGTTTGAGCTGATTTGGTCCGGTGGTTTTCTCTAAAAATCGTTCACAGACACACAGACCATTTTCCCAAATAGTGTTTTTCGGACTCAGGAGGGTCTGAAACGTAAAGATCTGAAGAAAACTCAAAATCTTTTTTTCAGCCGATTACATAACTTTCCTTTCTACATTGTAGAGCCTAGGAAAGTAAAAAGTGCTGAGGAGGCGCTTCGGCTACGTGTATCGCCCGGTGTTCTTCAAGGGATAATCACTAGAGCGTTGAAATATTTGGAAAGCCTGCTGTTTGATTTGAGGGGGAACGACTGAACCAATTCAGCCGATTCTTTATTTATTAAATTAAGAGGAGAAAATAAGGATATAAGCACTTATATGAAACACGTCAAAAATAGTGAAGATCAAAGGATAATAGAGATTTAAAAGAACGGAGAACCGTTAACTATTTGGCAAAATGGCTTTAAACGTTTTCTTCGAACTCATGGGGTGTTCCAAATTACCTAGTAACCTACAAGTTGGCTTTCCGGGCTTCCACAGAGTTCACACTGCTGTGATACCAGGTACGCAACATAACAAGTTGTAGCCACGAGATAAGCCGGACCCTCCCTTCTCAAGTGTTTTCTACTACACGCCAACAAATATCGGTGGCGTAATTTTTCGAAAAAACACAGCAAGTGAGTCCCCTGCTTCTTGTTTGCGGCGTGTCCTTCTGTTTTCGCTGGTACCACACTTCAATCAAGACAACTTCCAAGCTACTGGTGCAGATATCTGCGTGCTTAAAAACTGTTTGTAGGAGCCAGTTTGTCGTCACTGCGTTGCCTTCTTCATGAAAAATTCCTCAAGATGCCTGAACCTACGAATTAACAAGAACCGCGCTTCCATCCAACGTGCGTAACGGCATTCTGTAGCGTGCCCCGCCAATGAACCCCAGAACTTGCCGATGGATCCCAACCAAAGAACGAACGTCTCACGCGCACATCCAGAATTTGGATGCCACAAAAAATATCTGGCGCGTTGCAACACACAACTTTCCTTAGCTCTACGTCAATTCACTTTCTATATGGCTATGTCCACTTAACCAATTCATTTACCACTCAGTTCATTTGAACTTGGTCAAACAACATTTCACGGTAGCAAAAAGCGTTAGCGCTTACAGTTCCGGAATTTATTGTGCTGCTCGTACTCATTCCAGGATCATTATTGAGCAATCGGTACACAGATAATTAATGAGGCTGTAAACACAAATTTTTTGAACAAGTATAGTAATTACTTTTGCGGAGTTATTGGGTAATAACTGTGAGAACTGGTAGTAAGCGAAATGGCAGTAGTTGAAATTCAGGAATTTCTGGAGTGACCCCCATGTATCTCATGAACGTTTTCAAACACTCACCCTTCAGGTGTTAGATTGGACAACAATACCAATTTTTTTTAAACATTCTAGTAACATTTTAGCGGAGTCTATAAGGAAAAAACCCCGCTAAAAACGCTTTTGGTCGAACATTTTGATAATTTATTGTGCTGCTCTCGTCATTTTCCCAAAAATGGGAATTTTATGGTATAATCGCCTTATTGAGAGCTATCAATATAAAAAATTTAATCTAAATTGTTAGGGCCGTTTTTGAGAAAAAAAGTTGGTGTTTTGATCACTATGATAAGTATAGTTAACTTTTGGTGGATTTTGCCCATACCCTTTTTTTGCGTCCCATAGTAACCTGTAGGCTAGACATCAAGTTTCAGCTGATTTGGTACGGTTGTTTTCTCTAAAAACCGCGCTAAAATCGATTTCGTCGAAAGTTTTGGTAATTTATTGTGCTACTCTCGTCGTGTTCCCACAGATGGAAATTTCATGGAATCATTGTCTTATTGAGAGCTATCAATGTAAAAAGTTTAATCAACATCTTAAGAGCCATTTCTGAGAAAAAAAATATTTGGTGTTTGGTCACTATGATAACTATAGTTAACTTTCGAAGGATTTTGTCCAAACCCTTATTTTGGCGTTCCATGGTGATCTGCAAGCGAGATATGAAGTTTGAGTGGATTTGGCACGGTGGTTCTCTCTAAAAATCGTTCACAGGCACACACACAGACCGTTTTCCCAAATAATGTTTTTCGGACTCAGGGGGGGTCTGAAACGTGAAGATCTGAAGAGAACTCAAAATTTTTTTTTCAGCCGATTACATAACTTTCCTTTCTACTTCGTAGAGCCAAGGAAAGTAAAAAAACGCCATCGTTTGAGTATCCCACTTATAGAATCCTTTTTACTTTACAGAACTTTTTTTGTAACTCACAAATAATTTCCTCTTCAATGGCACGGAGTGCTACAGTGTATTTTCGGATCAGGAGAAAATCGAGCCTTACTAAAATACAGTCGTAGTTAGTTTCATTAACTTTTTATAGTGCATGGACATACGAGAATCCGGCTTACGAGGAGGTTTCGAAGGTGATTTTCGGATTATAATATCCTCTTTACTCAAAGCCACTTAACCTGAGCTTACAATATTCCGTGAATGAATTATCACTGAATGGGCTCGCCCGTTGCGCGCTGCTAATGTATTAAAGGTGGAGCATTGTCTGGTGAAGGCGCTGTCAAGTTACTTAAACTATTGCTGGATATTCTATGGAAAATAGTTACACGTAGAGAACGCGTCATGAGGCAGTTTAGCCAACTCTCTATAGCAAGAGATTAGTTCATTGGAAGTTCACGAGGGCTTAGCGCCGCGAGCCTCGTCATAGGCAGTTGAACGGATCGGTGATAGCAGCTCTCACCGTCACTTTCAACTCTAGTAGAATGAGAAGCCCACTCGTAATTTCTGCTTTAATAGCCCTCTCTCTATTATAATTGAGGGAAAGTTCGAGGCTAAGAGCCCTCTTACACTAAATGATTTAGGTAGATTCTTCCTTCGCGTACAGGTGAGGTGTCGGTAGTACATTGATTTGAGGGCTACATCAAAAACAGCACGTAAATGTTCTTAAAAAAAAAAACCAGCAAGAGCCCTCGATAAATACAACACGATTGCAAGCCTGAAATAATGAAAGAAACTAAATAAAAAATAATTAATGAATTGGGGAGGGCCCCCAGACTACCCTACGCCAGCTGTAGGCATATTAGGATTGGGAAGGGGAAGGGGAAGGAAAGAAAGATAAGATAATGTTACACGATACGGCTCCAGCAACGAGCAGGTGATGATACTTCGGAGAACGCCTGCTGACAGACTCAGCCGATGCACCTCCTCAGTACTTTTCATGCACCACACACCGCGCCTGGACACCCCCAATGCTGCAACTCTGATGTTACCTATCTCCACTCCACAAGCTTCCGATACAGCCATACGAAGATCCGTCTCGTCTTATTTGCGCCTCTTGGCTGGCCAAGTTAGCGCAAGATTCCGGCTGCCAGATACTACCAGGACATTCAGAACCACTGGAGACTGGTAGGGACGAATGGCGACGACGTCAGGCCACAGTCTTTCTCCAGAGACAACCCGTTAGTTTTACCATTGCACACACAGACCAATTTTCCCAAATAGTGAAAGGAAAAATAGGTAAATTCCTGGAATATTCGCACCACTTGGACATTTGTTCTCAGATTAAACTGAGTTTTTTTCGTCGCTGAGCACAAAACTTGCCTTCATGGTCATTATCTCCTCTTGAACCCCCTTAATTCTGCAGTCCTACTGGAGAATCCGTTCTAGACGAAATGTTGATTACCCAGAGGGATCATTATGACGGTGGAAGCGGTCAAATCCTCCTGGGACTATGATTAGCCGGCGGGGGGATATGATCGAAGGGCTCACCTGAATTGGGTCTCCAAGGCTGGAGGCTCTTTATCGACCGACATCCGTTCCATGGTTTCCTCGAAATCCGCTTGGTCTCCACAAACACCCAGAGGCTCCAGAGAGTAATTGTCAAAACTTGAAAAAATCCTGGCTCAGCAAAATTAAATATAAATAGATAGCGGGATCGTTATACTGAAAGCCAGTTAAACGGCATAATTTTCCTTTCGGCGTCGAATAAAACGCCTCGGCACGACTTTCAAGCTGAGCTCCTCCCAACTACAGTTAACGAAACTTTTTGTTTGAATTGTGTTCTGCTTGTTCCATTTTAGTTTGGTCGAAAGTTTAACCCCATTGCGAATGCGAAGTTCTTTTCGACCACTTTTATCAGTTTACCTTTTGTGGATCTTGCTTCCCACTCCCCCTCCTTTCAACAACCATCGTCATGAAATCTCGCACGCGTTCGCTTTCGAAGCGGTGCAGGGAATGAGAGATAAGAAAGGGTTGGGGGAAGATATAAAGAGTTAACGAGGTTAATGTTGAAGGGTTCAGCTGAGTTGGTTCTTTTTCCAAAAGACTGGCCGAGAGCGGGGCTGATGTAAGTAATTGTTTCGCTTCACTTCTACAAATACGATCGAGTGAGCAGGGGAAGTTGCAAAGTATGAATCGATGGACGTAAGTTGTTATGACAGTTAGAATCAGTGTTCTCTTCAAGAGTAAAGGATTCCTCTAGACCGAAGCAATAATACAAAATGGAGTCATCCCGATAAATTTATATTGTTCCCCTTATTCTTTTGGATGATACCAAACAGGATGATAATTTACGAGGGGGCACTTCTACTCAAGCTGTCCATTGATGTTTCCGTTCCCTTCACTTCATTGAAAATGCTCGGGGTGCTTTGTCGGTACAAGGCGCGCAATACGGCTTCTCGGCGCACCTTAAAAAACCCGTCAGAAAACCACTTTTGTCGTGCTCAATCCGGATCAAATCGGTCCTCAAATCACATCACACAACTTTGTTTGCCAAATGTACATACACCGATATATTTTCCGCTTATTTTGTATGAAATTAACGACACGTTTCACGTGGAAACTTGAAGTTTCAGAATATATCGGGCTGCAGCTAGGACTATGCCAAGACCTTTACTGACACCTACGTAACTGATATGACTGTCAATGCGATTTTTTGAGAATGTTATAAGGCGGGGGTGGAGATGCTTTTGAAGGGCCGCTGACTCAGGCAAGAATTACAACGACCGCAAGGAGCTCCGATACAATAAACCGACATTCGTCGGGATTATAAACCATTGTGTTAACCACTAGACCACGATCGCGAGGGTGCCTTTTATTGGAGTCAGTCAGCTTCAAGCAGATCCAGGAAAGTTAATTTGAATTCGTGGATTTCTGAGGATGCTCACGATTATGTTGGGTCCATATTTTACAGATAGTCCATCCAGCTACTCTTCCAATTCTTTTGTAACAGACGTATGAGCAGGATTTATAATGCAAAAACTGCACTAAAATCGTTTTTCGTTGAAATAATGATAATTAATTGAGCTTCCCATGCGAATGATTATGTTACTGTTGGGAGTGTTCATAGGATGAATTTAATCAACACCGTTAGAGATGTTTTTAAGAACAAAATATTTAGTGTTTTGATCACTGCGATGACTGTAGTGATTTAAATAGGTGTTGCTCACACCCCATAGTCATCTGCAGGCTTACTATCAAATTTGAGTACTGTTCTTTCATCTGTTCCCCCTAATCATGTTCATCGACGCACACGCGTCTTCTCGTACGGTGTTATTCGGACTTGGGGGCCATTAATACGCGAAGATCTGAAAAAACCTCAAAAACAAAATTCTGCTGATTACATGACCTTGTTTCAATATGTATCCTAAATTGTTGCCTTGAAGGATGACAATGGATTGAAACAGACACATTAACAATCGCGTCAATCAAACTCTGGAATTGCCTTTCACACCTACAGACGTAACTGTGTAGAATGCTACCATCCAGCTGTGACACTGTCTCGTCGTTTGGCAACGCACAGCGACACACACTTCATCCCGATATCACCAAGAACAAAAGCAATGAGCGGTGTGTTCATTTGCTCCGAAGGTTCCGCATCGGGCTTTTCAGGCGGCGACGAGCCCCTTAGAAGCGCAGAACCTTACGTGGCACCGAGACTATAATATGTATACTATTAACAGTATTCACTGCGTTAAAGACGCTAAGCTTTGCATCGGGGAAGTTCATAGAAAGTAACTTTTCTCCCTAGCTACTAAAAAAGGGACCTGCCGTGCCAATAAATAAACTAACGCTAATTCATTCGATATTCATCGCCTCAGAACTCTTAAGAAAATGTAATGACACGTACCAATTCAAAGTCATCCATTGAGTCTCAATCACTCGGAGCAAACTTGTCCATAAAATATGAAAGGGGTGGGGTGAAGGGGATTAGTGCCTATCCCTGATCCCGCCACAATGCCTCTTCGATTCAGCCTATTGTGTCCCAGGGGACTCCATACATCCACAAATCAAAGAGAAAATACAACCATTTAAAAACACAATAAAAGAAACCCCGCTTCGATTCAGTAAACCCAAGGTTGTCTCAGTCCACTAACTCTTGGAAAGGGTCCGCTTTCAATTTCGACAGCACAAGGCTAGCTCAAAGGCTGTGAATCTCAATGCCGTATTCCGACGCCCTCGTGCGACCCAATAAACACACCCACTCTGATTATCGCATCACTCGGTGACTTTATACGATTGACATGAACTCCAAAGCAGTTAAATATCTTGTGAAGCAGTTGAATGCACTTAGTTTTTCACGGACGAGCGTGAATGATAAGAACGAAGTTTTTCTAAACGCTACATACATTTTCACGCCACGTGAACAATTTTAATTTTGATTGTACGTTACAACTAATTGAAGGTGATTTCTGACGTTCACCTTAAGTTTTCTATCGGAAAATACCCTACCAGGGAGTGAAAACCTGGTTGTTCTTTAATAAATCTTCCGACGGAATGTAACTCGTCGCCAAAGTCCTTGCACATGAATATAATGGTCATCGACTGTAACTGAACGTCAGGTAAGAGCCCGAGCCAGAATGTGCCATTATTACAACGGTGGCGATTTCGAACACTTCTTGTAATTATTTTATGCCTTTATCTAATGAACCACCTCACCAATTCTCGCATTTTCCTATTCGGCGCACGTTTTCTAGCGAGTGCCAACGCATTGTGGTTCATTATTCATTCAGAATATTAAACGTAATCGGCTAGGAACACTTTTTTACAATCTCCTCTTCAAATTTTAACAATTTCTGTTTCATGGCTCGAGAATTCCAAATCTGCAGTGTCCATCCACCGTTCGGGCCATATGTTACTTTTAATGTGGTCCAAAGAATCTGTTCTTTCGCACAAAAGCTTCATTTGGGATCTAGTTGTGGCCGCCTACTCGGGGCAATTGGCTCGGCCTAAACCTATGGTTGTTATTGCCGAAAAATGAGAAAAAACGGAATTTTGGCAGTTTAATCGCAATTACGTCATGGTTGGTATAGTTTCGATGGTGAGTTCAACATTGCGTGCTTCAAGTATCTTGATTGGCTCGTCTGAATGGGAGACACTGAAATCGCAGTAAATATAGCGAGGCAAATTCTTCTTGAAGAAACTCGTTGGGCAATACAGCGTAAGTTATCGTCTTGCCAATTGTCTAGCGTTGCCCAGAATATATGTCGACTTTCGTTGTTCCGTTGTAACCTGGTCATGTTAGTCAGCTAAATCAAATAGGATGGTTTTCGTAGGTGCTCTTGAAACATTCTCGTTAGCGCTACATTCTTAATATTTTTCGTCTTCAGGCTCAAGAGGACAAGTCATGAAGTGCAAATGATCAATTAATAAACCGTTGTGTAACAATTTGCGACGTTTTTGTATAGTGAAGCCTGATTGTGTCAAAAAAGGAAAAAATGTAAGATTTGCCGGAAATGGTTGAGTATCGCACGCCGGTTTGCGGTATCTTTTTGGCCTTTTTGACCCTTTCTTCCGAATCGATAGAAATAACGTACGTGATAGGAGGTATCGTGAGTTTCATGTTATTGGGTATATTCCACAGAATTTTCACTTTGCTTCACGGAATTTTTTTTTTTTTTTAGTTTTCATTGGGCATTTACGTGTCAAGCTGTGAGTACAAATAACACCATTTGAAAAAAGGTGTGTGTTAACGTGCTTGTGGGGGAACGGTAAACTGTCTCAAAATTTGACATTTAGCTTGCATGTCAACGCGCCATCACAAAATGTATGGACAAAATAAGCTCAATAATAACTTTAGTTATCGTAACGATCAAGATATCTGTTTTTTTTATAAAAAACGGATGTAACGATTTCGATTTAGTGTTTTGTATAAACAGTTCCGAATAATATACCAGTACCGTAAGTGTTTCTTTCGTGAACAAATGGCGAGAGCAGCACAGTAAATTATCAACAATTTCGACGCAAAGCGACTTGTAAGCAGTTTTTGTTTTTAATAACTCTATGTTTTCGGTCAGGAAACTTTTATTACAAACACCCCTCAAAATTGGACATTTTAGGTTTCAAAGCATCGGGATTCCAAATCTGCAATGTTCGTTCTTTCGCACGAAAATCCCATTTGGTATCAAGTTGTGCCCCCTGCCCCATGGTTTGTATGTGCAATTAAAGGTCACTCAAAACACAACTCAAAACAGTTTTAACGCCAATACGCCGTGTTTAGTGTCGTTTTCGAGGTATTTTTAGGTGCTGGGTCGAATGTAATGAGTATCAGAGGTGCACAACTGCGTATAGCTCGGAAACAGTGAAGTTACAGTAATTAAAGTGAGTCAAAGTCTACTAATTAAAAGAACATGCGGGACGATACAGGAAATATAGTCGGTTCATCGTCTCCCTCCACTGGTCAGCTCGACGCGTCACGTCGTGCCAATCGCCCTGCTGGCGCCCACAAGCTCCTGGAATATGTATTTTCGTCGTTCCGTAGTAGTAGGGGATGGTTCTCAAAGTTATGAGAATAGGTCAAGCTGTTCAAGAGAATAATAAACCGTTGTGTAATAATGTGCAGCGTTTTTTGGTTTATTATTCATTCTGAATAATAACCCTATGTTTTCGGTCACGAAAAATGTGTTACAACCCCCCCTCAAAATTTGATACTTTACGTTTCAAGACATGGGGATTCCAAATCTGCAATGTCCGTCCGCCGTCCCCCGTCACCCGTCCGCCGATCAGGCCGTTTTGTGCCTTTAACGTGGTCTCCAAAATTCGTTCTTTCGCACAAAAATCCCATATGGTATCTAGTTGTGCCCGCCATCTCGGCGATCCGATCGGACGAAGCCCATGGTTGTTATGGGTAAAAAATGGTTAAAAAAATTAACGCAATGCAGTATAATCGCAAATAAGCCGTATTTCGTATCGTTTTCAATGCTTGCTCGACTCGCAACACCCTTTGGACTCGCAACGTCCTGCCAATTGCCAAGCAAGGGTTCGCTGGAGGCCCCTGTCCCAATTTCCCTGACTCTTTTTGCCAGACGGGGCGGAGGAAGGTTAAGGCCACTTCCTCCGCACACCCCTCCATCGGATCATAAATGCCTACAGACGTTTATGGGCGCCTGGCGCCGGGGGAATATTTAGTTTCCGTAGTTCCATTGTAGTCAGGTCATGTTTCGTATGGTTTACTAGTATTCGATGCTGAATCGAATGGGATGGGTCTCAGAGCAGTAATACTAGGAACAGATTTCATGAGAATAATAAACCACTGTGTAATCATTTGCAGGGTTCCTTTAAACTCTCGCTCACATCATACCAGCGCTAGTCCAATTAGGCTTTTATATTGTATTGTGTATTCTTATAATTAGTCTAATAAACAAGATTAAGAATGGATATTATATAGTCAGGAGCAACCATAGAAATCCCGTAATTCAAACTAACGTCGTTTTTTCTTGTCTGCTTTTTTCGCAGAGTTTCCTTTATAATTGCACAATTCTTGATACAAAGAACTTCATGAAATCCATGAAGAATCAGTTGAGAGTCCCATTAAAAAGATATGCGGTGGTTTTTCATTGAAGATCGTGGCATATAGCAACACCTCAATAAATATTTTACGAAGTTCATACAAACTGAATGACGAATAAATTATATTAATAGTTTTAGCCATGGAAATTGCTGAATGCACGTGGGTTGAAGAAATAGCGTGTGTCGTACTGAGTTTTTTTTCGGAATGAAATTCTTTTGGATTAGCTCTCGCAGAGGACCAATTTGGAAGAAGTGTAATTTAATTAGCGTTTTTTATCACCTTCCTTGACCTCCTAGAAATCTTGTGGCTGACCCCCCTCCCTCCATTTCTTTCCCACACACACACAAATCTTATAACACTTAACCCAATCACGATATAGTCACTTTAACGGTCCTGTTTTAGCGGGCGTGCTAGTCTCGCCGAATATCGGAAGACAGGCGCTTATAGAAGACAGGAGTGATGTATTGGGTCTACCACCTTCATCCGGCGGCCGTCGTATTTCGCTGATGCCTCTCTGAGCTCAGCATATTCCTACTAGAGCCAACAATCCACTAATAATTTCCACTACTCGGTAACAAAGGCCGAGTTGATTTCGATTCGATGAATTTTTTTATTCTACCGGTAAAGCGGGCGTTAACGAGCATTTGTTTGGTTTCAAGTAAAATCGCTCGGTCAAAATGTATGCGATCGTACTTGATGGAACCAACTAATCCATTGATGCAATCGGTTGGATTAGTTGGTATAGCTTTAAAAATCGTTGAATGTACCTGTGGCTGAAGAAAGGTGTGTGGTGCGTTTCACGAGACTTTGAAGGAGGAATAAAACATTGCCAATTGGAAAAGCTACTATATGGTCTATTGCAATCAAGTAAACAATGATGCATAGATGATATATAGTATTCTAGCTTCGAAAGATTCAACAAAACTGAAAATTCTGAATGGAAAATCAGGAAAAATTCATTATTGTTTAGGTTTGGAATTCGATTATGATTTGAAAAAAACAAAAATTGAAAATTAGTCAAAGGAAATACATTAATGGAATTTTGAAACGATTTAACATGTAAACGGCAAATCCAATATCAACTCGGATGTGAATGTTAAATATGAACAATAGGGAGCGAGGTAGAGTGAAATGGATAAATATTCTCCTAAAATTTGATAGGACCTATCGTGATTGGCCATTGGTACTCTACCAGACATAAGTCATGCCGTTTAACTGTCGTTATTCTGAAGTCGACTGGTAAGCAGTCAAATTTGTACTGCGATAACTGAAGGAGACAAAGAATTAAAAGCTGGTTTTTTTAGCTGGTAGAACGAACGAAGAACTGACAGGGCGTTTGGATGCTGGTAGGGACAACTTCAGAATAGATCGCCATTCATTCAGCGGTTTTGTGTTTACCTTGTCAGGTGCAGCGATTTCTTGGATGTCGAGAAAACAGAGGCTTTGTCAAGCGTAGACGCGGAGCTGACATGTACTCGTCAGCGTGAAGAGGCCAGCCAGGAGCTGGACATTCCTACAAACCTACGAACCGACGTGTACAATGATAGTCAAGGGGCGAAGGAACTCATCAGGAACCCAGCATGCGGACGTCAGAAGAAACTTCATTCGACAAAATATTGAAGAGGGCACGGAATCGATATGTCAACGGAAAACGTGGTGGCCAACATTCTCACATAACCTGTACGATGACACAAGTTGGACTTCTGTTCAAGACAAACAGAAATTTGAGCCTGAAGCGGGGTGTGTTGGAGTCAGAAAGTCATGTCCAATACTTATGTTCCTCGAGTCACATGCGTGAAGTTGCTTGTTCGAGCGTTGTCGACAAAAGTATCACTCTTGACACTCAAACTGGCTCTTGTATTTTCACAAGATAATCCTCTCCACAGTAAACACTGAATGATCCTTATAAATAATTCAGTAGCCGTCATTGTGTTAGTGCGCGTCGCCCCAGCGAGTTCCGAATATAATTTACACCTTATCATCCCCGTTCCGTAGTATAATATTGATTCAGTACGTGAAGTATACAGATTGATATTTGATGCGGACTATAGATGCTTCTCAAGCAGTTGCTACAGCCGCACCTCTCTCATTATCCTCCTTTAATGCAGTTATTCACTTACTATTGAGGATACGTTGCAGAACCTCGCAAGCGGCTTTCACTTAAGGGACGTCAGCTTGGACATCATGAATGTGTGATACATTTCCTAACGTCCTGTTGTCAATACATATCTCAATCCTCAGATCTTTATAAGGTGGCGGTGGCAGTTGCCTATAGTCTCCTGGGTGCTGACAATGGTCCCGCCTCGTGGTTCGACTACAATAGTGATTAATAACGAAGGGTTGTGCAAACCGGCGGGAGGGTAATGTAGCGAGGGGACGGAGAAGGCTTGGGAGATTATGGTAATGTAAGCTTTGACATCATAAGTGATCCAGGGGCCCTCCGCTAATGACCTTACCAGGGCGACTAATAGGTTGACTGTGAGGCTGATTCACCTAAATAACTTCCCAGTGATAGTTGGGGTCTAAGGGCCTCTTTTCCGCTGTTACGTCCCCTGCCTCATTGTTATCACCGCCCACAACCTGTGTGTGTACCTTCAACGCTCTACCAACCATACAATTTAACTGACCCACCCGCGAGATCGGGTTTTGATGCTACTATTAACCACACGATAATCTCTTTATTCGCCCGTTCTCGCAGAAGGGAAAGCACTCTCAACGAAGTGGAAATCATTCTTCGAAGGAGTTTGGTCCGTAGGTTAGCTGTTTTTCAACCAATTCAGAAGAACCAGTGTGGAGAAGTTCCGATATTTGTACAATTTCTTATTCACGAATGTGACGCGCTAATTAGTACGTTACATCAGGTGGACATCCTGCCTTGAGTGTAGTGTATCTTCAGCTGTCAACCTCCATCGTAGACAACAGAATAATTTCGTTACCCCTTCGCTAGTTTCGTCGACTCACTCTTCCATTTTTGCAGTACGGAATTGTGTTCTCGTCTGTTATAACAACACCTTCTGAACGACAACCACGAAGTTGCTCGTGTATTATGAAAGTAAACTGAAGGAGCGGCCAAAATCGCTACCTGGTCCATTTATATCATTGGCCTGCCTTTCATCTGGGCTTCAGTCCACAAGTGCATTAACCGTTTCAGCCAAAACCGTGTTAGCGAGAAGTCCGGATACTCAGCGTTACGCAGTTTCTTTGATGTTCAAATATTCAGGCAGGTATCGGTTTCCCGGACGAATAATTACACAGGAATGCTTCTTCAAGCTCTATTTCTATGGTGAAGACTGGTCTCCGAGTGTCTAAATTATATTATCCTTGTAGCTTGTTACACGCTTATTATTTGTGGCAACGAGTCGTAGTTATACAGCAGCGCCGATTGGAAATGGTCACAGAATGCCCTCAGGCTCGTAATCATCGTACTTAATAAACGCTCCATTTCACTTATTTTATGTGTCGTCTTGATGCATGATTTCGTTTCTGAATCATGAGATTTTCTCTTTCACAATTCAGTTGAATTCAGCGGTGCATTTTAATTATTCCAGTTCTCATTCTAACTACCTCGTTTCATTTATTTAAAAAATCCTTCCCTAATTGCTTCAGTTCATGTCTGAACTTGAGGGGATTAATAAATGTCGCCCCAATGTTGCGGTACACCGGTTCATCTAGAACGCTGTATTGCTGTGACAGTTAAGAAGTGGTTAAGGACACTGTACTGGTCGTTTTTTCGAGGCACTCTTGTTTGACCGACAGACCAGCTCTACGAGCAACAAACTCCTTGAACATTGACTGAGCTAACTTTCGAGGCTTTGGATTCCCCATTACTTCGAACTTCACAAATTCGGCGGGGGATGTACCGAAATTCAGGGTTTGCCTTTCACCTTGACTGATTCTGTAGTCAGGGCGGATTTGGGTTTGAATCAAGCAATGCTGTTTGCCAACAGTCCCCGTAGGTAAAGCTCGTATCGATGGATAATAAGCTTCAATGGTCTGGTAGCCTGGCTGAACTGTCCTTCAACGTCTCTGACATTAGATATAATTGAGCGCAACGTTTGAGACAGCAGCTGACGGACTTCGAGGAATAGGGTCTTATATGGCGCACTGGTAATTAGAAGTAACAAAGCGATCTTAATTGAAGAGCTAACATACCTCCTTCCTTAGTGGCCGATGCACCACCTTCCTCGTTCAACGAATTTCCGCTTTACCAGGCAGTTCAATGACGATTTGACGCTTCACATTCCTCTATTTTCCAAGAAACTCTTGTACCACTCGTCCTGATCAAACCGTATTCATAACCTTAACTATATTCCTCTGGCTCAAAGTGATCAAACTGCTCTGACGCAAACTCACTGAACTATCTTGGAATCAGTGGAATAAAATGATCACCTATTTGATATGCTCCTCTACAACGACGAACGGAGAAAGTTTTCTGGGTACAGATAGTGTCGTTGAAAAGGAATTTGTCTCAATCTCGTAAAATTTGTTGGCTATCCAAGTACCAGGAAATGGAAAGCTTCTTTCAAACTGTCATACGCCAGAAAGGGTTCAATAAATATATGGTGCGTGGCAACACACAACTTTCCTTAGCTCTACGTCAATTCATTTTGTGAATGGCTAATCCTATTTAATCAATTCATTTATCACTCAGTTAATTTGAACTTTGTCAAACAACACGTCACAGCAGCAGGAAGCTGTAGTGCCTACAGTTATGGAATTTATTGTGATGCTCGTACTCATTTCAGGACCATTATTGAGCAATTGGTACACAGAAAATTAATGAGGCTGCAAACACGGATTTTTTGAAGGAGGATAGTAATCACTTTAGAACTGGTAGTAAGCGAAACGGCGGTAGTTGAAATTCAGGAATTTCTGGAGTGAGCCCCATCTATCTCATGAGCGTTTTTAAACACTCACCATATAGGTATTGGATTGGACTATAGTACCCATTTTCTTCAACATTCTATCAACATTCCAGCGGAGTTCAAAAGGAAAAAACCACGGCAAAAACGCTTTTCGTCGAAAAATTTGATAATTTATTGTGCTGCTCTCGTCATTTTCCCACAGATGGGAATTTTATGGTATGGTTGCCTTATTGAGAGCTATCAATTTAAAAAATTTGATCAAAATCGTTAGAGCCGTTTTTGAGAAAAAAAAGTGGTGTTTTGATCACTATGATAACTATAGTTAACTTTCGGTGGATTTTGCCCATACCCCTATTTTTGCGTCCCATGGTAACTTGTAGGCTAGACATCAAGTTTCCGCTGATTTGGTACGGTTGTTTCCTCTAAAAACCGCGCTAAAATCGATTTCGTCGAAAATTTTGATAATTTATTGTGCTGCTCTCGTCATTTTCCCACAAATGGGAATTTCATGGTATAATTATCCTATCAAGAGCTACCAATATAAAAAATTTAATCAACATCGTTAGAGCCGTTTTTGAGAAAAAAAATATTTGGTGTTTCGATCACTATGATAACTATAGTTAACATTCGGTGGATTTTGTTTATACCCTTATTTTGGCGTCCCATGGAGGCCTGCGGGCGATATATCAAGTTTGAGATGATTTGGTACGGTGGTTTTCTCTAAAAATCGTTCACAGACACACAGACCATTTTCCCAAATAGTGTTTTTGGGACTCAAGAGGCTCTGAAACGTAAAGATCTGAAGAAAACTCAAAATTTTTTTTTCAGCCGATTACATAACTTTCCTTTCTACTTCGTAGAGCAAGGAAAGTAAAAACCCTGAATAGGATGTTCAATATATTTAGAAATTGGCTTGAGATATTAGTAGACAAGAAAAAGTTTTAAATTTTTCAGTTCTGATATTCCTATTGGTCCTATTTACTTATTAGAAGTTTTTTATTCATCTCTCAATGTTTGAACTCGCGCACATGGACTCATTTCAGTCCACAGTTTCCCCCATTCAGTTGACAATTACAGTGCATTCTATTCCATGTGGATAATCCCGTATTTCGAAGTAATCACGAGATAATTTACGTCCTAGAACTAAACGTTGTTTCCACATGTGTTTTTCTTTGCTCGTGCTCAGTTGCTTCAAAACTCAACCCACCAAACGGGGTTCTTATAATAAAACGGAAAAACCGTCAGGTTTCTGAGACTAGCGAGAGACCAAGGGACAGAGGGTTGATGTGAGGAAGGGGCTTTCTATCTGCGAGGATAAGGTCGGAGCTTCGATCTCTCACCATCCTATGCCCGCCCTCTTCAACTAACGAGCCCCGAGTGGACCACACCTCGGTATTTCCTTCGTGCTATTTCGACGAGCCTCCGATGAGGTCAAGCAATACCATCGATCACTCATCAGGGAGTTAATATTACACCAAACCGTGAACTTTGTTACACCTCGTGAATTTGCAAGGGTGACCTCTAGATACCTGAGCGTCCCAGCGATAGGTCAAATCTTGAACGCCCGAGTTTCATTTGAAGCCCTTTCTCGTCACTCAATTTTCCGTGGCATAACTCTACGAATACTCCAGATTCACGGAAATACTATTACATTCACGGAGCTCTGATAAAACGTGGTGACACAGAACTCAAGAGTCCCCCCCCCCCCAACCTACCACACAAAAAACGTACAGACAAAATTGAAGAACTCTGTGTAGGTCATGGAATTTCAGGTAACACTTGCAGTCCCTAGCGCACTCGACGGTTAGTGACCATTGGTCACAAGGTCTACTCGTTTAGCTGCAATAGTGAGGCGACTTAGGAACAGTAGGCTTTTGTCACGTTAATGTGCTGCGCATCTGTTGATCACGTGAACCTAAACGACTGCATCTATCGATATTCCACGAGTGAAGGTGTAAGTTACTGGCGACTTCGCCATTGAATGCATGGGAAATAAACAATAAATAGTTCTTGTGAGGTCGTATTCAAAACGGTAGTTTCACTTGAGACAAATGATTTGATTAAACGTGATCTACTTAGTTCACAACACCCTCCCTTAATGTTCATCTGGATCATTGAAAATTCTGCATATCGAACTCAAAAACCGTTCAAAAGTGTATTCTTACAATTGAGATTATAAAGACGTTGCGTTTGATTAAAATAATAACTTTGTTCCCTCAGCGTAACATTCACGGGTAAATTTCACTTCTTTTTACCATTGTTGTGACCAGGGTAGACTTGAACGAATCGCAGAGACAGGTTTTACTGTAAAACACAACTTGTAATTGAAGAGTTGGAAAATAACAAGATTCGAACACTTACATAAACAAAAACGAAGTCACTAGAACAGGATATGCGTTTAATACACAAAGAGGCTCTGTAGGTGTGAAACTGGTTGTATGGGAAAGAAGAAGAGTCTGAATTAGTTGTTTAAGGGATGTGAAATAAATGTCTGTTACGAGAACAGAGATACGACTGACTTTCGCGAGAGCTAATAGATGACTGAGCTAGGGAAAATCTGTCTGTTGTAGACAGTAATGTAAATAGAGGGGTGGGAAAAGGATATTTTGGAAAGTTCAGAAAAAGGGGAAATCCGTTGCCACTTGGAAATAACTGAAGAGCTGAACTTCCCACTGGTACAAACAATAGGGCTCGGTATTGGGGGAAACAATGACTTCTCGGTAGGGCCAAGTGCGGACGTTTGGAGGTGAAAAAACCCAGCTAATTCGGCCTGCGCTGAACGACCATCTTAACTAACTATTTGCATCGAGCCACTAAGTCCGTGAATATAAAAGGCACATAAACTAAACCTCATTGAGTGTGTGTATGATCAAGTGTTTGTTCTGTGAAATGGAGCCACTCAAAGCGCCTTTCATCCTATCTGTTCATGTTCCCTTTCTCTATTATTCAATGATGAATGGACAGAAACGAACTTCAGCCATTCGAGAGGCGGTCGTATAGCACTGTGTGCATCACTTCGTCACGCACGCAACAATATACTTAAAAAATGCGCTCGTAAAATTGGCCAATTTATCCTAATTCGTTTTTAGTTCCATTGACTCCAGTGAAATAATGAAACGTGATACGGCGATAAGTGAAACAGTAGAGATAATTGTTTACATGAACCAAAATGGATGAAGCGTTTGACTACTTTAAGAGAAGTACTGCGCAAGATTAGTACTTGGCTTCATAAAAAATCGATCTATAGTACAATATAATGATTGATGTGTCTGATGTGCAGTGCAAACAAATTACGTAATATTCTAGGACTGGAAGGTAATTACGTGGTTATAAGCACGTGAATGAACGATTTGAATTCAACTTCCCACTTACTTTGGTGCAGATTCGTTGTGATAGACTAACTAACACACACGATTTAATTTTGATGCCAGCCAAGAGGAAACAACACAGTTTAACGTGGTTTTAAATATATGTGTGGTATGTTTGGTTTTAAATGCGGTTTACAGGTTCAAATCCATGTGAGGTTTTAAAGGGGAGGTGTTGGGGGTTGATACTGGAATATCAATATCGTCTTACCCGGGAACACAAGAGGAGCTTGTTGAGGTCATACGGACATGCACGGAATGGCAACGAAACGAGCCATCCCCTCACTCTCATTCATCCTGCATCACTTTACTGAATGTGAAAAATTCGCTAAACATTGTTATAAAATGATTCTGCCCCTCATAAGAGTACAGTTCTGTCCAGAAGAGGTTCTGGAGGGTTCATTACCTTGTATTCAGGGGTGGACTATAGGATTCTATGTAGACATTTTTACACCGCCATGCTGAACATACCGCGGTTCAATTAGGTCTACCATGCGCTTTCAGACTTACGCAAGTCGCGAGGAGTCATTTGTGTACTCACACAAATATTGCTACTCGGCATACGGCGAGCAGTCATGTCTATTGACGCGTCTTTGTCATTCTTTTAGTGTGCAATTGGAAAAATAAACGTCAACGATTGATTGATACTGCCTTTGCATAAAATGTTTTCTTAGGTTGGTAGCGTCTGAAGTTCGTGAGGAGTAGCGAATAAAATAAGGATTGATTACTATCTGTGTTCAAGGGCTGCAGTTGAAGCTAGAAAAGCCGCCAGAGAGGTCTGGATGGCGTTCTGATTATTCCCAACTGATCATGGTTTAACTACGAAACTCCCAAAAACCTGCAGGGTGCGAATAATTGTTGAAGAACTGCAGCTTCCTGCTATTGGTTCAAAGAAGTGCTGAGTTGGAGGTTAAGAATTCTCCTTCATCTTATATGAATTTGACCTAATAGGTGCTCTTACGGCGCATGTTGAAAATCGAATCGTGGCTCATGGATCTTCTACAACGATGGACTCGTTTTATTTCTTTTCTCGCTCAAATTAATTTCGTGTTATAATGGTAATAAGTTCAAGCATAGGGTTAGTTACATGTGATATGATATCAAGGAATCTTATCTTCTTCAGGTTTATCGGATAGAAACGAATCGTACTACGATGGGCAACAATGAGCTTATTATAGCACAAGCAGCTACTTACAAAGGGTGTCCCAAAATTAACGCAAGATTTGAATTAAATAGAAAACACAGTTTTTAGTCTTTTGATTGTAATTTTTTTATTGATTCATAAAGTACATAGGGTAGGGTTATTTATGGAATAACACATCGGGCAAATGGCCTCCGCGGCTTTGCATACACATACGCCCTCGTTTGTCGAAATTTTCCATGACCGTTCTGCATAAATGTGGCTGAATTTCGTTGATGCAACGTTGAATCTTCTCCTTTAATGCACGCTTAGTTGTGGGCTTGTTGACGTAGATCTGTGATTGTAGATAACCCCATAAAAAGAAATCTAATGGTGTTAAATCACACGATCTAGGGGGCCAACTCTGATCACCGAAACGAGAGAGAAAAAAAATGGAAATGTCTCAAGCAATAATTGAAGTGTTTCACGGACTGTATGGCATGTGGCACCGTCTTGTTGAAACCACATATTGGCCACATCAATATCATCCAATTTCGGCAAAAAGAACCGTGTTATCATGTCGCGATATCGAGCAGAAGTAACAGTCACTGTTTGACCAGCCTCATTTTCAAAAAAATTATGCCTCCAGCCCAAAATGCACACCAAACTGTGACACGTTGTGGATGCATTTGTTTTTCGACAATCACATGTGGGTTTTCAGAATCCCAAAAGCGGCAATTTTGGCGATTAACAAAGCCATCAAGGTGAAAATGTGCTTCGTCGCTTAGGATGAGTTTGCTCGAAAAATCAGCATTCATTTGTTGTTGCTCAATAATCCATTTGAAATATTGCTCAACAATAAAGACACGTTGTTCTATTGCGTAACGCTCCATTTTTACTAACCCTAAACTGTCAACTGTCGATTTATTTTGTTTTTAGGGTTGGCAACACTGTACTGCATAAATGGCGGCAAATTCAAATCTTGCGTTAATTTTGGGACACCCTTTACAACGCGGCTTTTATTGGAAGGGCTGAACGAGTCCCATTAATAAGAAACGTGTTTTACTGAATAAGCGTAAATAATCGTCATTATTTCATCAACTCGGAGAAACTCTCATTTTTACGAATGAATTACTTCAGCTTATTCATGGGAGACTATTGAGTTCACATATCGGATGTTGAAGTTGTTAGAACGGCGGTGAGAGAAGCAGTTGCATTACAAGTAGAGTCCTTGAACGGTTCCTTAGAAGGGAAATGAGAAGGGCCGTATTTAATCCTTGCTTGCGTATTAAGTTGCCTTGCTATAGGAAGTTGAACAGTCGAAGAAGTTTGCTGAGTTCTCAGCCCCCGTCCTCCGGCAGCTTTATCCGCATACGCTTCTTTGCTTTGGAGCAATGGGGTTTCTTTGAGTAACTCATTTCAATAATGAGCTGTAACTGTAATTGAATACGGTGGCTCAGCCAGGGAATTAACCGCTCCACACTGCGGCATACTCTAGTCGGTGATTTACACATCAAAGGACGCGGTAGAATGTGTATTATGACGTTGGCTTTGAAGATAAAGAAGAGGTTCGGTCTTACTGTTTGAAGTTCCACATAAATTTCGATGAACCGAAAAAAATCGTTCAAAACCTTTCCCTCTAGTTGATTCCCGTGAATTCAGTAGTAGCAGTAAACATCTTTCTCCATCCGACCTGCTACATAAACAGGCGCTGTGTCATCGCGCTCACGCTGAATTATTTACGGAGGACAAAATGCAGCTACACGTTAATGGAGCGTACCTGGTAGGTTTGTTCGAAATTGTTAGAGCATTTCTTGGGAAAAATTTGGGAAAATTTATTGTTCGACAAATTTAATTTATAATCCGTTCAACGGACAGATACATAAATAATTGTGGAGTAAAAAGTGTGAGTATGGGGTGCACGAATACATTCCGTCAGGTTGGGCAACAAAATGCTGATATTGTGGGAACTTTCGAATCGTACAAAACGACGATATTTTTGGTACATTTTGGTCGTTATCTCTGTTCAATGAACTGTCAGAGGAACATTTATTGTGTATAATATATAGATATTAACTGTTTAAGTACACACACGCGGACCACGAGGGCGACAGTGGGTTTTTTGAACTCAGCAGGCATCATAACGTCAAGGCGTGAAGAAAACTCAACACGCGGTGGGTGATATCCCTCCACCAGACGGAAAGTTAAGTACAGCCGGGGCACTGCCTGAGTTTCCTCTGTCAACCAAGCTAAACAGCTTTTAACTCAAATGGCTGACTGGGCATGAGGGACATGAGCAAGAAGAACCTTACGGCACAAGATCGTTACAGTTGCCGAGGATGGTGGAACTCCAGGCCCTCCAGATCGAACCAAAGCGTGAATGTGTGAGTGCATATGGGACGCTCTGTGAGAAAGCTAGCCGAGCATGCCAGAGCAGACCATAGTACCAATACATATTAGCCTCCTGACGTTCAATCGCCCAAAAAGCAGCCGACGGGTTCGCTACAGAAGGAGGTGTAGCGGCTTCAGTGGTACCTTAACCCGCCAGTTCCCAAAGGCACCTACAGGTGCTCTTCCTTTATTTACCTGTGTTGACACTCTTCTTCATCATTTTTGAGTTAGGAGACATCTAGTGGCGTCTATGGGACCTAACACTACTATTGGTTGCATAGTACGGCCGTTAGGTGTGTTCATTTGTGATCTTTATCAGTCTGTGTTGAACCTTCCGAGTGATTAGGACAAAGTAGTGGACACTACGCCGCATTTTGTTGAAAATGGATAAAAAAAGGTTGGTGAAAGTTATAATTCCTTTCTGTTTCAATGCATGATGAATGTAACTAGTGTTCAGTAACGTTTTTACGTGTATACAAATGAATTATTTGCCAATTCTACAAGTGTAAACGCATGGGAGCACCTGTAGGTGCCTTTGGGAAAACCATATTTCGTACTGCACTACGTGGTTGCACCTCCAGGTGCCTTTGGGAAACTTTAGCTACGTCGACGGAACTTCGACTGAGAGTTAATTTTTGTGTTGTAACTAATGTTTTTGTGTTTTTGACGTAGTTCTTCTAGTTTCTCCTAAAGTGGTAGCTCTCATCACAGAGCAGAGTAATCTTTATGCTTTACAAAACAACCATGTTTTGAACGTGACAGACAATGAGATCAAAGCGTTCGTTGCTATCTTATTGCTCACTGGATATCTAACACCCATACATCCCCATGTTTTGGGAGACCCAGTCAGATACATACAATGCTCTTGTATCCAAATCAATGCGTCGAAATAGATTCTTCGAGATAGAAAAATATTTGCATTTGGCGGACAATACGAATCTACCCCCCAATGATAAATTCTCCAAAGTGAGGCACTTTTTGACTCTTGTAGATTCAAACTTTAGAACAAACTTTGGCATCATTATTTGTACATCTCACGTATCTATTGACGAAACAATGGTTCGCTATTACGGGAAACACTCATCAAAGCAACATATACACGGCAAACCTATAAAGTTTGGGTATAAATTATGGTCCTTAGCTACAAAATCCGGATACTTAGTTTCATTCATACCATATCAAGGATCACAAACTGCACCATTACCGCTGCAGGGTGAATTGGGACTAGGAGCGTCTGTTGTCCTAGAACTAAGTTCAAGACTTCCGGAAGATAATGGTCCTTACAATGTCTACTTTGACAGGTTTTTCAGTAGCGTGAAGTTGGTGGAAGAACTGCCAAAAAAAAATATCGGAGGAACTGGAACGATTCTTGAAAACAGAACATTGAAATGTCCACTTGAGGAATCTAAATCATTGTCCAAAAAAGAACGTGGTGCCATTTCGTACAGAAAATCTCATTGTGGCTAAATGGAATGACAATAGCATTGTCACTTTGATATCAAATACTCATTTACCACTTTCAAAAGTAGATAGAATCGGAAAAGTTGATAACAAAAAAGCCGAAGTGTGAAATGCCCAAATATCACCAAGATGTATAATTTGTATATGGGGGGGTGTCGACAGGTTCGATCAAAATCTGGACTCCCAGCGTATCTCACTGAAAGGAAGAAAGTGGTGGTACAAACTATTCACTTTTGGCATCGATGCTTCATGCCAAAATGCATGGCTGTTGAAAAGGTACACTGAAAATGACACAAAAATGACTTACTGTCACTTCAGGAGGGCAGTTGTTCAGGAATGGTTATTCAAATTCGGGACAGCCCCAAAAATTGTAGCGCCCATAAAAACAATCCATCTACTTCACGGATGAATACCAGCGAATTTCTTCATCAATTAAAAAATTGTGAACAGCACCGTCGTTGTGCACAGTGCCACAAGAGAACGAAGAAATACTGTCAACTTTGCAACGTGGGGCTCCACGTCCACTGTTCGCACGAATTTCATTCCGAAATATAAGTAGTTTTCGTATTGCGTTTCCATTTAATAATGTGTATATTTTGTTTTATATAGTGTTAATAAATCATTTTGAGCATATTTTTCAATGTTCATTCTTCTTCCCAATACAAACATTAATGTCAGGCACTTCTAGGTGCCAGGTTTCTGCCGCCCAAAGGCACCTGTAGGTGCCACCTAAATTTCTCCTAATAATTTTTAAATTTTCGACAAACTGATTATCTCATTTTGCTATTTGAATGTGAAAAAACAGAATTATGGGAAAAAATTTGAAAAAAATCGCTCCACCTAGCCATGGGAACTGGTGGGTTAACAACTTTCCGAATATGACCGAAACTTCCATTCGATCAAGCTGTACCGTCAATCCTCCCTCAGACCTTTTCGCCTTTTGTTTTTCGAACTCAGAAGCCTTCGAAGCCTGTGAGTATCGAAACCAAACCCTTTTTGTTCTTCAACCGACTGATCAGAACAACATTTGTGTGTATTTATTTCGTTTTATTCCACACTGAGCCCGTGTAACTCAATTACTACAGACAAAAATCCAGCTGAACGCCAGATTCACGACACAGAAACGAAATAAACACCGCCGAAGAATAATCAAGCGTCTTGTGAATTATTTACGTTTTACTCGCCCGTTGAGTTAAAAAAAGGATGAAAGCTCGAAATTTATAATGAGATTGAATTTCGCCCAACTTCAAACTCCCATTAACAACCAGAAGTTATCCAATACATGATTTACGACGTTTATCGCGCGAACAACTTAGGGATTTATTTCCATTTAACGCTGGAGACATTTACCGAGGAATGACAAAATTACAAGTAGACTGTAACACCAATAGCGTTAGTCGTGCTAGATTTCAGAAATTGTTTTGAGTGTTTTACTGCTTTCGTTGGTTGCCGTCCGACCCAAAATTAAAGGGCACTGAGAGAGGCAGGCATCTTCCTTCGCCCCTTGGCATATTCGACGCGGTAATTAGAACGAGTTGTGAATTATTTAGTTCTGAGTCTGACTCGTGGAAGTTTGAATTATTTGTTAAGGTCAAGATAGGAATTATTTGTTTTTGTAATTTAATAATAATGTGGACGTAACAAGTGTTATGGACTTGAGAACGGCCATCAAAACACGTCTGGCTCGAACGTTCCTCCTCCTCCCTTCCCATCACACGCACTTCGCCCAACTGCCTTCGTCTTGAAACCGCCTTTTCCGACTTTTCGTTCCCCTCTTCTTTTTTTTGCCAACTCGTTAAAATAGCTGGGCCATCAGTATCCAACTATTATTGGGTCGTTGGAATCCCAATCCCGTTTACTACTGCAATTAGGGAATCAACGGTCTGCATCACCCGCACGCCGCATTATCTTCTTCTGACCTGCTAGTTTGTCTGCATTGTATTCCTCCGCCTTCCCAACGTCTAAGCAATAACCGCCAGACGAAACTTCCTTTTTATTCTTACATTCCTTCTAGTTTTCTAGTACTTCCTTTATTCTTCTTCCTTCTGAGTTATGTGGCTCAACGCTACTCAAGTAGTACAAATTAATCATCTATATTTCACGTTCAGCGCTTAAAAGTCTTTCAAAAATATCAATTTCAAATATAGCACTCGTAAACGTTGCGTTGTCGGGTAAAATAGACAAATATCCGCCGCCTACCCATTCATTTCGAAACTTGGGCTGAAATGTGTGAAGAAATGCGGTACGGAGCATGAAAATAATAAATCGAAACTGGCAAGGTCGGGGAATAAACTAGAAAAGCGTTGTCGGGCGACCGAGAACGATTACCGAATCATGCAAACGAGAGACGATAACTGAATTTCAACGAAGTCAGAATATGGATCAGGAAATGCCCGACTGCCAAGAACGCTATCCGGCAGAAATGATTGGTCATGCTAAAAAACTCGTATCAGACACTTTTATTCACGGGGCCATTTAGGGGCGAATTTCTCAATCAAGTGAACACAACGTACAAATACACAATTTATATAATTTCACGTATTCACATGTTGAATACGTGTCTGACTAAGAAAAATTGTGTATGACGCATTTCACAATATGAATTCAGTGGGTTTCTAGCTGTAATGTTTTTTTAATTGTTTTAAGGTGGATGAAGGTGATACCCTCACTGCAGCCACAAACGGGCCTATTGTAAGGGCGTTCATGATCCTCAGATCATGGGCCCACTGGCACCACCCCCTGGCACCATGGCGCTGGTCTCACTTGGTGTGACGTCACCTATGCGCCCCCACCACCCCAACACAAGGCGGAGGATATCCGCAAGTTCTGCATTTGCCACCTCTTCGGGCTGAAGAAAGGGCCTCCCAAACACACAACGGCGCGATGCCGCGAGTCCATCGCATACGTACAGCACATGCTCTGCCGTCTCTAGTCCTACATCGCAGAACCTGCATACTTGTACCTCGCACTTGCCAATATTTGCCTCAGCGGACAGTGACCTGTGAACAGGCTGCATATGATTCTCATATACTTCCTCCCCAGTGCAAGCACCTCCTTGGCCCTCCCTCCGGAGAGTCGGATAAAGAGTTTTGGCTGTCAAGGCCGCACATATCCTCCCATTTGCCAACCTCTCTATGTATGTGGCTCCTGGTAGTCCCAACAAAGGGCTCAGGGCCAATAGGGATCGGCGACGATCCTTTCTTAGCCAACCCATCAGCCCGTTCGTTTCCCTCTTCACCCTGATGCCCGGGCACCCAACACAGTGTTACACTGTTGTCCTCGGCCAGGGCCTTCAGTCCAGTCAGACACTCCCATACCTGCCACAATGTAAGGCAGTACGAGGCCAAGGCCTTGGGAGTGGCCCGACTGTCAACCATGATGTAGATAGTCTGCCGCTTCAGTCCCCTCTGCAGCAGCTGCTGCACGCAGACCGTCACCTCTGCCTGGAACACCGTGGCCTCAATGGGATCGCCGCTCTGGTTCTTGGCCTGAAAATGCCTGCCCCTGCAAGGCCACCCTGCACCGAGCCATTAGTGTACTATACCAGGGCCCCAGCTTCGAAAGCAGGAACTCCCCCTTCCCACCTGGATCGCTCATGAATGAGTATCCGAAAGGGTAACACGAAGTTGAACCTGGCGAGCATTGAGTCTACCACATGCAGTTTGGGCCCCTCCACCTTCACCTTGTCAAGGATCAAGTGGCAGGAACTCCTCCTCCCCCGCATGATGAGACCCAACTCCAACATACGCACAGCCTGGAGGAACGCCATCCATCTAAGATGTGTGTGGAGTGGAGCTAAATCTAGCAAAACCTCCAGTGCTGGCATGTTGTCATACAGCCTGTAATGGGCGGACACGCCCTACGCTGCAGTTTATTCAGCTGCAACTGCACTGTTTTATTTTCCACCATACCAGGGCTCCATTGGTGACTACAGGCCTAACAACCGCAGTGTACAGCCACTGGATCATCCCAGGTCTCAGTCCCCATGTCTTCCCCGCCATTCTCTGAGCTGCCCACATCACCACCGACGCCCGCTGTAAGGCTTCTTTCACGTGTGTGGCAAAAGTGAGCTTCCCATCAAGGAAAAATCCCATGTACTTGATCTCATGCTGGATCTTCAGCACCTTGCCACCCAGCCTGAGTTCCCGCAGCGCAAGGCTGCGCCTTCTGGTGAACAGAACCAGGCTCGTTTTGTCTGGATTGACAATCAGTCCTTGTCCATCGCACCATCTCTGTAGAGTATTCAGTGAAGTGCATCATTATTAGAGTGACAACATCGTAATTGCTTTTCTCCGGAAAACCATCCACACGATTTTGATTGAATAGGCTCTGCAGAAAATTAATGATATTGATGCAATTAAAGCATGGGGCAATTATTAGGTCCCAACGGAAAAAGACATCCGGTATGTATACTCTTCAAAAGGGATATGGATAGAGAGCAACAAGTTCGATTGGTGCAGAGAGACCGTCACAAATTAACGTTGCGAAATACGTTAGACAAAATGTGTGTTGAACCAGCTCTAACCACAATTATTATCGTGCATTTTCAAAACATTATGATGGCGCTTGATGTGATCATAAATGGTAATTTCATCCTGTCGTTCTCAATCGTTTTCGCTTCGGTCGTTTTGCAAATCGGTGTTTTCTGAAGTCTGAAAGGAAGTATGATGATTTGAGTAAAATTCAAAACGCTTTTGAAAGTGCAACTCTCTCGATCGGTTTAAGTTAACCGGATTTCTGAGCACAAGGCTATCACTGGAAATGAGAGAGCGGAACATCTGGTCTCATTGCTGAGCACTTGCGTCACTACTCAAAAAGACAGCGAGAGAATATGCCTGGGGGATACATCGGACTGTTTGGAACTTTATTGGATTCCAGTTGAGCCACTTCAAAAGTTTCATTTCAGTACCAACACATGGGATAAGGCCCAGCCTTCTGAAGATGTAAAGGGAAAGGCCTAAGGCAGTTGGAATCATCAGGAGGCATTGCAAAATAAACAAGCATACGTATATCATGGCAATAGGTGGTGACAGTTGATAAAAAGCGATTTTTTTTATTCGCTACAACTACTTTGAGGTTAAACATCAAAGAAGATTTTTGTACAAAGCAGCTGGCCTTCCTCAGAATGTTAGGGATAGTTCGGTGAGGTACCATGAGCGGTTTTCAAAGTTGTAACTTGAGGTGAGGGCCAATTTTCATCTCACGCAAGTGAAAATCTGAGGGACGTGAACTGAACCTTCAAATTCATGCTCGAAATGCGATCAGTGCAATGCCTTATCAAATCTCCCACACTGAATACTGGTAATATTGTTTCGTAATCGTTCTGGGTTTTGAAGTTTCATTTACTAGTTCAGATCCGTTTTTAGTCTGTTGTCGATGAACTCAATAGTCGCTCTCGGAGAAGCGCGCAGAGAAAGAGGATTGCTATACCCTAAATTAATCATCTCGGTGATAAACCTTTTCTTCTCCATCGCCATTTTATACATTGTAAGGAACTAAAACACATAACAATGAACTGAAAGACGGGTATAAAATCGAATGTGCAGAGTTATGAAATGAACCCGAAGCTGAAGAATAATATGAATAACAAGGAAGTATCAAATATGACGATGCCAACTGATATAAAAAACACCTTGCGAGCCATCGCGTTCAACCTCGAACGTTTCGGCGATATGCATTAAGCGCCAACTCGTTCCATCTCCATAATAAGTATGAGTGAGTGCTCGATGTGAGTAGGAACTATTAATACGGCCCTAGGACTGGCACAATAGAACATTGGGATGCGGACAGTCAGAGTTCAACAATAAATTAACCCCTTTGTTTAGCCGTTTGCACAGTTATTTCAAAACAGGTTCTTAAAACCTTGGAAAGCGATATTATGCTGTTATTGAACATGTTCATGCCTATTATACGTTGCGTTTAATGATCGCTCTATCGCGAGTAATAACGACCACTGTACGAGAGTTGCCGATCAACGTCTATTCTTCAAAAGGTTGATTGATTCAATTACCAAACGTATTTCTAGCCCTAATACTGAGCGTTTTAAATGTAAAGACATCATCGTCTGGCCGTAAATTACTGACTTGATGTCTACATCGAAAGCGCTCGCGCACACTATCTCACCAGCCAGACAAGACGAACTTGCCAAACAGGTATGGAACTAACCCAATTACTTTAATATTTATGATTGTTTCGTTGAGGACCGTTGAGGCAAAATATCCCGTCAACGCTCGCTAACCGATATTCTCGGTGATGATGTGATTCTCGTTCACGACCTCATTTTGTCAACATCTGGTGCCAGAGAGCAGTTATAATCATCTCAGTCGCGCTCTCTTGAAAGGGTTGATATGATAATAATAATAATACACTCACACGAGTAGCTTATTTTGCCGGTTACCGAACCGGAGGGCGGTGAAAGCGTCGATAGACGGACTGAATAATTATGAGGGATTACAACCCACGACTTCATCATTTCACCTGGGATTTGTCGGAACATTCAACGGTGAACGCGAATACGAACTGAATAAAAACAATCCTTCCGCCCACCCCACGCGATCTGCCTAAAATAATCATCAGGCCTGAGAAGAAATCCAGACAATTTGAGCATGATCCACGCGTAATGGAATTTTCGGAAAACGTCGATGTTGAGTAGCTTCAAGTTACCGAATTGTTTTTCACGACAAAATGTAATTAGCGACAAATAAAACTCGCCGAGTCTGAGTTGGCGGGCCTGAACACTTCAAAAAGGAGCTTCATGTTAACCGCCCACGCACCCACAAGTGTCAACTTACGATCATATGACATTCGGCTGATTGGTTCTATCCTCCAACCTTCAAAAATAGCGACACTCGGTTGGCTGCATGTGACGAGGTATCGTTCAACGTCCAAAAATATCAACCCTCCCTTGTCGCGATTCCAACTTCAAATGTTGCCCAGCCGCACGCTGCCCACTATTTAAACGGTTGATGTCAATGAACGGCGTCAATTTTGACTAATGCGACAGAAAGTCAGCATCAGCATTTAGAGGGATATCGTTCAATTCGCAAAAATAGCAACACGCGTGTGTGGCAATTCCACCTTCGGTTTCGTCCACCGCACGCCATTCTGACGGCAGCACACGTTCAGTATCAACTGAGTTGACCAAAATACTCAGTTACTTAAGGTTCTGAGCTATAAAAAGATAATGGCGGTTCTATTTGATTGTATTTCTCAGTAGATCCCCAAGTCCTAAAGTAAGGTGCAAGCCAGTTAGTGCAAGTAAAATGCAGACTAACCCTCGCCAAGTCTCAACGTCTTAGTCATTTCTTTGACCTTGAACTTGCAGTTTTTGTATTTTGCATCTCTCGTAAGCGGTGACTTGACTCGCGAATGCACCACTTATTTGAAGCAGAGGAACTGTGAACTCAACTTCAGCCTTCTAATACTCCATGGAAACAACTAGGTTTAGTTGGCATCAGGAAGTAATAAGTATTATAGAAACAAAGAGGTGCTCGAGGCTCTCACTATGTTTGGACGATACATTTACGAACTTTTTCATCATTCTCAGTTACATGTGAAGAAGTTGAAACTAATTTGCATTATAAGTACGTTTAACTGTCAAAGTTCTGCGGGTCACTCTGTAGTCTTCTCGCGGCGAGACAGTATCCACAGATCTTCCTTCATCTTCATCACGCACGATTTAATTATTTCCCTCGTGTATAGTTTCAAGACTCGTGCAATTTCATCGAATAGGTTGAATTGACCTTCTAGCAAAAACGCATGATGACAACGTGAGCAACACTGTCTTCAAATTAATTTGTTACAGAGCAACAAACGTGGTTCAATCTTCAGGGTTTATCTCTGAACAGATCTCCATGCGAATTGTGCGAATGTCTTTAAACTGTTTGCACCAAAATACGTTTTACGGCGTTCCTTAACGATTATCATCAAGCACGAAACCAGTCGTCGAGCTAGGGTGTACAAAACCGGCGCATGGATATTTCTCGTGATTCGCGTGGTTTCATAAAGTCATGAAAATATTGTTGCCTACAACTTCCCACGGATGTTCATTCCGACGTAGTTTTTTTTTATAACGCATAACGAGACCATCCCGTATCGATGATGACGACTGTGATGCTACGACGTGGCCGAAACTGAGGGGTCGGAGGATTAACGATAATAAATATAAAAAGTTGCGAAGAGATAGGTGATAGAGAAGGAAGATAAGGTGCTGGGAGACTAGGAAAGATAAAACTGTGGAGACTAGAAAATTATATTCAGGCAACCTGCTTCCTCGACGGACGGAGATCGAGAGAGAGCTCGGGTTGTGGGTGAAAGACTCGGCGACCGTCCTCTGGTGAGCAAGCACTCTCGTTTCGGCTAACTCTGTATTTGGACTACTCGCCCCCTCGAATTCAGTTCTCACGCCGGTACCTCATCTAACTATCACTCCTCGTGCCAGTGAAATGGTTAACGGCAAGGAGGAGAAACGATAGTGAAGCCTTCTCTCTAGGGGAAGAATGCTGATGCTCAGGAACAGTCCTTCCTCTCGATAGTGCCGTACCTCGGGCGGTACACAACGTCTAGCTGTGCGCAATATGAAATATGTGGCGCGCAGCAACACACAACATTTCGTAACCTTCAGAAATTCGAGAATCTACAACAAATACTAGCACTGTATCTTCTGTCAGCAAACTTCCATCGAAAGATGTATGCGAAACAAATGGGAGGTACTAACGCTATGAAAGCACCTCTCAAGTTTCATCAGAATGGATGCGTCGAAATTTTGTCGAAATTGGAAAAACGATCATTTAGTGTTCGACGAATCCAACATTCCGAAGTGTATTTGCTAGCATCTTGGGATCCTTCTTCTCGCCTTACTTGGCTCTACGAGTTATTCATCAACTTCGCAATGATGAAGGTACATTGACGATGTAGTCACTGGAGCAGATTCCTTAAAAGAAGCGTTGGCTCTCCAAGCGGAACTCATAGCAAGCACTCAACTCCAAGGGAGAATTTACTTTTAGTAAATGGGCTAGCAATAGGAAGAAATTCTTACCAGACGTTTCACCAAGAGAGCAGAGTGAGTCATGAACATTCCCTAATAACGTAGAATCTGGCATCACAATTCTGGGTTCGCAATGAAACTCAAAATATCTGGTGCGTTGCAACACACAACTTTCCTTAGCTCTGCGTCAATTCACTTTGTACATGGCTAATTCTGTTTAATCAATTCATTTATCACTCAGTTAATTTGAACTTGGTCAAATAACGCTTTACGGCAGCAGCAAGCGGTAGCGCTTACAGTTCCAGATTATATTGTGCTGCTCGTACTGATTGCAGGACCATTATTGAGGGATCGATACAGAGATAATTAATGAGGCTGTAAACATGAATTTTTTGAAGTGGATAGTAATCACTTTTGTAGAGTTATTGGGTAAACACTTTTAGGACTGGTAGTAAGCGAAACGGCAGTAGTTGAAATTCAGGAATTTCTGGAGTGAGCCCCATGTATCTCATGATCGTTTTTAAACACCCACCCTTTAGGTATTGGGTTGGACTACAATACCAATTTTTTTTAACATTCTACTACCATTCCAGCGGAGTTTAAAAGGAAAAAACCACGGTGAAAACGCTTTTCGTCGAAAGTTTCGATAATTTATTGTGCTGCTCTCGTCATTTTCCCACAGATGGGAATTTTATGGTATAGTTGACATATTGGGAGCTATCAATATAAAAAATTTAATAAAAATCGTTAGAGCCATTTTTGAGAAAAAAAATATTTGGTGTTTCCATCACTATGATAACTGTAGTTAACTTTCGGTGGATTCTGTTCAAACCCTTATTTTGGCGTCCATGGTAACTTGCCGGCGAGATATCAAGTTTGAGTGGATTTGGTACGATGGTTCTCTCTAAAAATCGTTCACAGACACACATACCCACAGACCATTCTCCCAAATAGTGTTTTTCGGACTCAGGGGGGTCTGAAACGTAAAGGTCTGAAGAGAACTCAAAAATTTTTTTTCAGCCGATCACATAACTTTCCTTTCTACTTCGTAGAGCCAAGGAAGGTTAAAATGATTCCTTTGAATATTCTGTACTCAGCGCTCCTTTCACATTTGTTGCAAAACCTTTAATTACTGGTTTTTGCGATACTCCTGAGAAAGGTTATGGAGCCTCAAATTACATACGAGTTATGCTTAACCTTAAATACAGCAAACGAGAGATTCTGTGAACATTACAACTTGGTTTCTTCAAACAGACTTTCAGTGAGTGTCAATCTCACAGATTACTATCAGCTAAACAGTAACTAAGTGTTCGAGACCATTTTTGTGGAAATGAGTTGAATCAAAATACATCGCATGTATTTGGAATATCACCTGAGTGGTAAGAATAAATGAATTTAAGTGACGCCTGGCGAGTAGTTTGATATACAGTCGTATTATTTACGAGTTTTAAGATATTGAGGCTGTATTGCGTTATAATTTTCATGGAAACTTCCTGCGGATCAATTTTATCCATTTGAACTCACAGACGAAGTATGTTAATGAGAGAACCTCCAGAGAACCTTTTCGCGACCGATGTTTGCGTTTGAAAATCTCGTAGTAAAATCAATTTTCCTCTCGTTGCTCGAGCTTCGTATGAAGATTCCTTTGCATCTCAAGTTACGGAGCATCAAATGTGGGGTTTCATGGAGGGATATGGCAGAGAGTTAGGAAAGTTGGAGGAGCACTGAGGTTACGCGGTTGAAGTTAGAACTCATTGGAGGAGTGACTTAGGTTTCAGAGATTATCATTAGATTATGTTGGCTCGGTGGTAGACGCTTGAGGACTGGGAAACACGAAGAACAATTAACAACTCGAAGGAAGAGTAGACAAAAATGTATTGAAATTGTATCAAAATAAAATATAATTAAATTATATTCAGTCATATAACATCTTGTTAATAAATTGGGATGAGAACCGATTTTTATCAAACGCATAGATTTATGAATCTACTGCACGATGCGACATGACTTGATGCCTTTTACTACAAGACAGTTGTTAATCGATCGTAATACGACATGAAGTAAGCAAATTGTTTTCAGATCAACAGGAAATAAGATTTCTTGCTGATCAAATAATTAATAAATGAGGCGGATGATAAAATATTTTTCGCCTCCGAAAAAAAGGAGACAACGAAGGGGAGCTACAAATGGGTGAATCAGAGCAGCTCGCCAATAAAAAAGAATAATGGGAGCTGGAAATGGAGGTTTCCCTCCCTATAGTCCGGCGAAAAGAAGGATCGGCCTTTTTCTACTTTTCGATTCAACTTATTGTACACCCTCCGTTGGATTTGACAATGGTACATCTTCCCAGGTGTGACCTAAGATAAATTTAGTGCTTCCTACCAGTCCTTAATGTGTATCGAAACGTTCACATTATATGGAGCGGCGTATTGCACAACTTTCGTCAGCCCCGCGTGCATTTTACACATTTTTGCGCTCAAGCAATTAATTCAATTAGCTTTTCGCTGAATTCAGGACGTAACTCAATGTTGAATAGCGAGAAACTAGTACTGCTTATTGTTTTGAATCACTATACATACTGTGATTTCACTGTTTTTGGTCTAGACGCAGCCAAACACCTGCGAGACTCGTTTCAGGCATTAGGATTTCAAATATGCAATGTCCGTCCGCCGTTCGTGCCGAATTTTTCCTTTAGGGCAATCTAAACAATCTGTTCTTTCGCACGTGCGATTTGGTATATAGTTGTGCCCAGTGATCGGATCTGACGAAACCCATGGTTTTTCTGGGCGAAAAGTGGTTAAAAATATCTGGTGCGTAGCAACACACAACTTTCCGCCACCTCTTTAAGTTCGAACACCACCTACATAGGCGGGCGCTATATCTTCGTTCAACGCATTTCTACCGAAACATTTATGGAGAACAAAATGTAGGGACTAGTTAGCTGAGAGTACTCCGAAAGTTTGATCGAAATCGTTAGAGCCGTTTTTGAGAAAAATGGAATACCGATAAATTAATATTCGACAAATCTCCTTTTCTGAGTTAACTTGGCTTATATCTCCGTTCAACATATATATACAGAAATAATTATAAAGAACGAAATGTTGGTATGGGTGACTAAAAGACACTCCATTAGAGTTTATCACAGTTGGTGAAGAAGTTGCCCTGGAATTTACGGAAATGTTAAAAAAAAACGTTATTTTCGACACATTTTGATTTTTATCTCTGTTCAATGTACTGTCAGAGGAACATTTATTGAGAGAAATATGTAGGTATTAACTATTCAAAAACATCTTGAAAGTTTGGTGATAATCGTTGAAGCCGTTTTGCCAAAAAGCGTAAAAAACCTACTTTTGCTTCATGGGCCTATATCTCCGTTCACCGTATTTTCATGGAGATATGTATAGAAAAGAAAAGTTAGGTATTGATTAGTAGAAGATAATTTGAAAGTTTAATCAAAATCGTTACAGCCGTTTTTGAGAAAAATGCGAAAAACCCTAGTTTTTGGTACTTTTTCGTCCCCCCACCCCCCTCCTCATCGACCGAAATCGTCCATAACCTTATTTTGGTGTCTACAAAAAATAACGAACACAACAAAAAAAGAACCAGCTCAATCGGATCAGCCGTTCTCCCGCAAATCGAACTACAGACACACACACACACACACACGGACCACGCGACGAAATTAGGTTTTTTAGACTCAGTAGGCCTCAAAACGTAAAGATTTGAAGAAAACCCAAATTTTTTTTTTTTGGGCCGATTACTATACTTTCCTTCCCTTCGGGTAGCGGAAAGTAAAAATTAACAAAACTATAATTTGGCTGTTTTATCGCCATCACGTGGTGCTTGGTATCGTTTTCCAAGTAATTTTCGATGCTGGTTCCGACGAAACGAGTTTCGGAGGAGGTAGGACTACGTCTACATCAGAAATCGTGAAATTACAGAACACACAGTGTGCCAAAGTCTCTGCTACTTGGAAGAACTCGCGGTAGAATACAGCGAACGTAATCTCATCACTTGCATATCTCTCCAACCACCCGTCAGCGCGATTCGTCGCGATGTTGTGCCCATTGCCTACAGGACCGTAGACTATGTCAATTTACGTCGTTCCGCTGTAGTCACGGTAACGTATGGTTTGCTAGTATGCGAATGGGATGAGTCTTGGAGGTGTGAGACTACGTCGAATTGTGCGAAATAATAATAAGCTTCTTCGGCAGTTTATTGTACAGAGATAAAAACCAAAATATGTCGTTAATGGTGTTACCTGTGGTAACCAGTTTGAGTCACTCAATCATGGGTTTGGAGGCGTGTAGGAGTACTCATGGAGGCGACGTCACGCGTCATGACACGGTCTGTACGATCCATTGTCATCTAATAGCCAGAAAGTGGGAGAGGAAGCGGCACCACCGGGATATCTCTGAAGGAAAGCTGAGGCTTGACATTGTCGCCGATGGTACCTACCAGTGTGCACTGATCCGGAACGTCCAGGTATCTGATCTTGCGCCCACTTGGCTAGCCAAGAAGTGCAAATATGACAGAACGGATCTTCGTTTGGTAGTGCGGGAAGCTCGAGGAGTAAAGGCTGGTAACTGCAGTTTTGACCATGTCTTGGCTCGGCGTGTGGTACAATAAATGTGCTGAAGAGATGCTTCGGCTGGGTGGGTAGGCAGGCGTTCTTTGAGATATCCACGTGTCGCTCTGATCGTGTCTGAACTGTGGTCGTGCTTATATCCTTCTTTCCTGAAACAGTTAATATTATGCTTGTAAGAAAATCGTTTTGACAGTCTCATGAATTCTCTGTGTAAAAATATCTCAATAATGGTCGCGGCATGAGTAAGAGCACTGCTGTTAATTCTAGAACTGTAAACCACTTGCTGCGTAAAATGTGAAGTTATGTTCTACCATGTTCAGATGAACTGATTGAAAAATGGATTGAATTAGTAGCTAAAGCCGTGAAAATCGCTGAATGTAAGTAAGGCTGAGGAAAGTCGAGTGATCCGTCGCACCAGATACTTCTTCATCGTTGAGTGCGACTATTTTCAATTTTTGACTCGTTCAACAACAAACCACGACGTTGTCAATGCGACCGACAGCCATAAAACTGTTGAAACCGAGAATAAACCTCGTCAATGAATACCTATATTGATAATATCAATGAGAGCATACTGAGAAAGCATACGATTTACTGACGTTCATTGCGATTCAACGCATTCATTCAATGGTCTGTTGTTTGTTACGTTCAATCCCATTGAACTTTGCGGACGTTTTTGCTGTTCAATTTGGCCGAAGTTCAAGTACTACGATACGAAACGTTCTAAGTGAAGATAAATGGCCGACGAAGGGCTGAGAATAATGGGCCTACGGGGGAGTGACGAGAATCAATAAGACCAGTGTAGGGCATCGGCCTAAATAGCGTATTGTGACATTGTCACGGCCTTTGTTCATAATTGAAGAGTGGCAGCGGATACTAATCCCCGGCCTTTTTTGTCTTCCTACCATGTTCCGGCTGTACGCTTTGTCTCAACTTCACAGCTCAGTTACTGCCGCGGTTATACTCGTCTTAACTAGACCCACAACAATTTATCGCGGGTTTTAGGTTTTAAACAACCTCGGCATTTTTCTTGATGTTTCTGAGCCGTACGACTTTCCGTGTAGGTAAATCTGACGTAGTCGTCTGCTAAGAAGTACTTATCGTCGAGGCGGGATGAAGCTAAGAATAAGAACCATTTGGTTTGCGAGTTTAGAATAGTGTGACAACTTTCCATATATCTTTCACGTACTTATCCAAAACTTGTGGTAGACCGAGTGATTCAATGTCCATGTAGGTGTTGGTGTTTTTGGCAACGGCATATGCGCTCAACACTAGGAGGCTTTTTGGATTATCTCGTCGTGTAACACCACTCATTGTCTCTGCAATATAAAGCGGAAAACGATTTATGTTTTTCATCATTATTTTCAGCGATTCGTACCGAGCATCATGGAGAGTAAAACAATCACTATAACCAACGACACTAGTGTGCTGATTAAAAATGTACAATTGGATACTATTCTGATTATTGAGTCAAAGGGACAACGTGTAACGTTCAATGTGGATCAGTGGACTGAATTTCAAAAAAACTTGGAAACCATAGATCGAGAGTTTATGAAAAGATTTCTTTACACTTATACTAAAGTTACTGCGAATGAATAATATTCCAAATAATGTACGACAAATAAATGAATGATTTTGACGATTAAATTGTTTCTTTTTTTTACTTACCTCGATTATTTTAAGATCGAAAGTAGTTCCAATGCGTTGTCCACGCAAGAGTTCCAAGTTGTCTGGAATAGGCTGGCTCAGATCGAAAATTTTAACGTAGCGTTTCGGTAGGAACACGTCAAAAGTTCGTCTTCCTCGATAGGTTCTTGTAGCGTAGCAACGAGACTATCTCCGTACTGAGTATGAACAATTTTCAGCTTTCTAACTGGATAGTAGGTATTATCTTTCAATTGCTCCAACTTTAACGTTTTATTGTATTTGCAAGAAGCAGAGTGGAATCTGTCGACGAATGTTGCCATTGTATGACTGTGCTCTCATGCTGGCGTATGCTGCTTATATCATGCTCCTCACGCATGCGCATTTATATTTTTGACTACGTGACAAAACTTTTCGAGAGGTGATAGAGGTGATAAATTCCAATTTACTGCGCAATAGACGAGTCGAAACACGTTTAGAGATAATTTGTGCGTCAATATTAAATTCCGAGAATAGAACGCCTGGGGCTATACAATCACGTGAACACATCATGCTATTGCATCATATTTTGAAACCTATTAAACATTTCCGAGAATACTACGCAGTAGTCAGAGGCAGCTGCTATTACGTCATGCTGATGAGTCATGCCCTTGAACGATCATATGATCACTCTAGCGTCCCACAAGGAGGATGTCGCGTCTGCCCCTCTTATACCACAAGTTTACGTTATTGATTAGGTATACCCTCGTAGCTCAGTTGGTATAGAGCTCCACTATAGAACGTGAGGTGCTGCGTTCGATCCCAGGGAAGGAACTTTTTTTTAAAAAATGACATCATCCAAACGCTCTGGAATTTTAATAGGAGGGGGGTGGGGGTACTCCTAGTATAGTACACTCACCAGGAGACTCGTGGGAGAAGGCTGGATGGAGGGTGAAAAAGGTAAGTAGTTGTTGGGGTGGGGGGGGATAACAAATGACGTACTACAACGTAATTGGTCAGGGGGCGTAGCCAAAAACCTTGTACTATAGTACGAGGTGTGGTTTTCTTCCCCCACTCCAATTGGGCCAAAAGCCCCATTTCCGGTTTCGCTCGCCCATTTCTCCCCTACTAATAATGAACCAGAGCCAAGTATTCACCGTAGTAAGTTGGGGAAGGGACTGGCCTGTGGCGTCTTTCTTTATTTGCAAATGAAATGGATTGAGTTATTTTATGATAGTCATGACTAATTCATAACAATCTTCACATTACGTTTGGGTTTGAATACGCAGAATTTAACAATACTAAGAAAGACCTGAGAAGTTTGATGGCCGAAGTATAGCATTCACATTTGTACATTTGTGTTTGTTTGTGAGTCAGTCTCTCTGGTCCGTGGTGTAGTCCACAATGTTGTCACTTGGGTTGTAATGTAAAAATAACGATATTCTCATAATTGAATTGTATAGTACTGTAATTATTTGTACGAAATTGTACAATTTGTTGTTCACAATGGATGTAGGGCAAGCAACATTAAGTTTTATGTTGTAGCGCAAAATTAACTCTCAATTTAATGGTAGAACAGTTTTTATCTCCTAGAACGCTTTCACGCTGTGTAATACGTTTGAAGCTTATGCCAGCGTTATAGGGACACACCGGTTTTGCAATGTGTAAGAAACCTGTAACCAATAAAACGTCCAAGTGAGTGAAAAATAGATTAAATAATTAATTCGAATGAACATGAAGCCGAGGAAATTTGTGTGCTCATTTTGCGACTGGTTCCTTTAACAGCAGCAGTTTCTGACGTGTGACAGATAAATAGGGTTACGCCAAAGATATAATTAGGCGTCCTGGCATAACTTATCGACGTGTTCCATGATGTCGAAGCATCCAGTCGATCCCCAAAATCGTAAAAAGTGAATGACCTTCGATAAACAAACCCACTGCGTCAATCCTTGTTTTTCCATTCCTCATTCTCCGTCGTCAACTTGTAAAAAAGATTCACTCAGCCTCCGTCGGACACAGTATGACGCTTGAATGCCTTGACAGACTACTTCACTGAGCCCTAATGCGTTTGTTGCTACCAAAGACTCCTTCAACATTCTCTCTTGCTTTTACATCCGCTGTTACTTTCCTTCCCCATTCTTGTGCGCTACTCACAACTCGACGCCAAGTTTCGGATCCCTTCGCGTGGGATTTAGCTTACTTCAGTTTTTGTTTACGAATAACAATGGAGAGATCGATATAAATTCGTTTCCATCGGAATCGGAGAGTCATTCTTAAAAAGGCGATTTTTAGAGTTTCACTGAATATCGTCCTCTTCAGGATTCTGTCTTTGTACCCGACAACTCCTTTTGTCGCTAAATGTAGGCCGCTCTTTATCCTTCACTATCACCCTCGTCGCATCCCTCTCCTCTCTTTACACTTCTCTTTCTTCCATTCGCCGCCAATCTATCGGCTTTCTACTCCTTCTTTGATTCCCTCAAACTTTGTACCAACTTTGATCGCCCTCTTTTCCTCTTCAAGAACATCCTTGAGAAGAAAATTGTAAGGTGCGTTACTGTCGTCATCTTTCAACTATTACAGGGTCGGTGAGACAAATTTCAACCGACAATGCAGCTTTTTTAATTGTGTGTACTTTCAGCAACGCATAGGGTTAGAGCTATTGTGATCGATACAAAATAAATTGAGTTTCCATCTATTGAGCCCTACTGGTTTAGTTTTGTTCGTTGGTTTTTCGAGTTGTGAAAGCTGAGTGGTTAAGTTCAATGGGCCAACCAAAATGTACCATAACCTAGAGTTTTCTTATTTTCATAGAAAACGGCCATGAAGATTTTGATCAAATTTTCAAAATGTTTCGTACTGACTTCGCCTTCGCCCTCTGTAAACATGTCAGTGAATAAACGGTGTACGGAGACGTAGCTAGCGCCTACGCAGCAGAAAGAAGTTTTGTCAACCTTTTGGAAAACTAATCAAACCCCCAGGGTGTCTTCAAATAGCGGGCATCTGTACATTGCTCGACATAAATGTTCTTTTGACAATCCGTTGAACGAACGAAACAACCGAAGGGTGTTTTTTTTTGTTCGTTTTCACACTTTTCACGGTAAACGCCTATTTGATTTTGCTCAACCCTCAATCGCTAAACCCCTTTTGCTAAATCGCAGATGACGGAGAGAAGGCCTGTGTGTGCGACGCATTTGAGAGGAAACGGCGGAGAAAAGTTATATCTAGCTTGCAGGTTGCTGTGGGACGCTAAAATAAGGGTGTGAGCACAATCCGCCCAAAACTAACTTTCGCTTTTAGCGATCGAAACACCAATTTTTTTTTTCTCTCTCAAAAACAGCCCTTTGTGATTAGGTTTTTTAAATACGTAGCCCTAAATGACACAGCGATACCGTAAAATCTTTATTAATGGGAAAATGGCGAGAGCATCACAATAAATCACCAAACGTTTCGACGAAAATCGATTTTAGCGCATTTTGTTCCTTTTAAATTCCGCTAAAGTGTTACTCGAATGTGCTCGAATAATGAACCTTTACGACGAGCGTATAACAATGCTCATAAAACAAATAATTGCTACTCCAGGAATTCTGGCATTCCAAACACCATCGTTTCATTTACTATCGTACCTCACAGTTGTTCAAATGAACGAGTGAATGAGTGAGGAATAAATTGCACTATGAAAGAAAGTTGTGTGTTGCGTCGCATCAAATATTTTATTATGATGCTCGAAACGTGTTGAAGCAACGACTTCGGTGAGGTGCGCCTTTATTTTATTAACGTGTCACATAAGTTGGTGGAAGAATACAATTAGTTCTTCAAGCATTAGATTTAATTTCGTTTTCGTTATCAGTAGTTTACTTAGTTTACTGTGATACCGATATTATTTGCGCCATGTTATTCACTTCCAATGGGATCCTTCCCACGTGGAGAACAAATCGTTGTTCTTTAATGGCACAACCGACAACCGTGTTCTTAAACAACTGCTGAACAGAGATATGGGAATCGGAATGAGATTTGTCAAACATTGAGCCATCATTATTAAGATTTCTCTGAAAACAGCGTGTTTTTGAGGAGTTAGAAGGATCTGAAACGTGAAGAGTTGAAGACAGCTTCGTTTGTATCTTCAGCCGATTATAATGCTCGCTGCTATTTTGTAACACGTCTTACCCAATTGTGAAGAGTGACCTCAACGAAAATTGATTTTTGGGTTATGATGAATCCTGAGCTATTCAGTTTACTTCCACACTAGTTATTCTGATGCCCTCTATGTCTTGATGAACGACTTGAGACAAAGTCTCGTTACATCATTCTAATTGCTGTTACTTCCCCCTCTCTCAAAGTGGTATATTAACAGGGTATAAATGGTTAAACATCAATCTCAAAATTAGTGACCCGATTCCTGGCAGCTGGGCTTCCGTAGCTGGTGTATATCGGTTAACAGATGACTCTGATAATGCGTGCGCAACTTGACAACACGCTCTTTCAGCTTTTTGCATCCCTCGTCTCTTGAACCTACGAGAGTGTAATGAGTTGTAAAACCGATGTTCCCAACAATAGTGTTATTCGCGAAAGTCGTCACTTTTCTGACAAGCTCATTGAGGCGCACATCGCCACTTGCCATTAATTTCAAACTTCAGTAAACGTTAGCAATTCGGCAAACAAATACGTTGATGTAAATCACTGCCTTCTGTGAGCTCATGAATAAAACCGGGGAGACCCAAATTAATGCAAGGCACTGTGAATTTGAATGAACCCTGAATATTGTCAATCCTTCATGACTTTTAGGCTGCTCTCTCTCAATTAGTGGAGTCGTCGAGAGATTATCATTACAGGATGTTCTTCACCGACGAGTTTACGTATCGCGGTGATTTGTGCCACAGTGCAACAAAACAATATTTGTGTGTGTATCATACGTAAAACTAGGTTGCTCGAATGAACTATGGACAAGAGCTTTCTGTTAGTAGCGTGATAGAGGGGGATTGGCGTATCAGTAACTGGTCTTCTCAACTGATAGTGACCAGCTGGGACGTCCACCTTTCCCCCTTCTAAAGACCCTTTCTCCATATCAACACCTCCACGTCCACCACCGCATCACTCACCCCCCTCCACTCCTCTCTATCCGCCATCCATACCTCTCGTCACTCTGTTACATGTGATGACACCTAAACGTGGTAAGGAGTGGCTCTAAATCTTTTCTCGAGTTGATAATCACCTGTTTGGTAGGCATCACAGCTCTCTTTTTCTTTTGTTATCGTTGTTCACAAAATCTCTCGAGGTTTTCCAATGGTGTATACATGTAACGCTACAACCCATGTACCTTGTTATCTTTGCTTCGTGATAACCACGTGTCAATCATAAATGAAATCGTTATGCATAATCAAGAATGAAATGGAAGGAGTGTATTTTTTACTGATATAGTAATATTTAGGAGTGTTTATAGTAATATATAGGTGAGAGGTGGGGTTTCAACCAACACCTCCAGTCCCTCAAAGGCACTACTATTGCAAGGTTTGCCTCACTGCGTGCCATTACTAAGGCTACTTGGGGTGTGTGTTACGACGACACTATCCTCATGTATAAGGCCACGGTGATTGGCCTCATGTATGAGGCCATCTAGGTGTGATTGGCTACTGCCCCATTGTCTGGGGTAGCAAACTAACAGTCAATCAAAAGAGAGTATTGGCCCAATCCGAAAGAGCTGCGCTCTTGTGGATCACCAAGGCCTACAAGACTGTATCGACAGAAGCACTCCAGGTGATCACTGGTCTGTTACCAGTTGATTTGGCTGTTGAGTGCACGGTTGACAAGTGGAGAGTGAAACAGAAGCTTCCCCCGCTATGGGCTGAACTCTGTGCAGACCTCACCACAGAACAGAAACTTGCTGCCATCGATGAATGGGCTCTAGAGAAATAGCGAGCGAGATGGGAATCCTCGTCAAAGGGACGTGATACGTATGAGTTCTTCCCCAACATCCGTGAACGTCTTTCAAGAAAATGGGTTGAGCCAGACCACTGGACGAGCCAGTTCCTCACGGGACATGGTGACTTCAATACGCGGCTCCACTTCTTTTCTCAGAAAGACTCTCCATTATGCACGTCTTGCGCCTCCAGTGCGGAAGAAACAAGAAACCACGTGCTGCTCCACTGTAGTTTCTACAACAGTGAGCGACGGTTGTTGGGAGGACAAACGAACTTAGCAGCTTTGACTGTTACAAAGCAAGCCTATAACCATTTTGCAAAGTTCGCGAAGAAGGTGATGGCTAAGAAACGTGGTCATAGTTGATCTGTCCTTTTGAAACTTGCCACCCAAGTAAATAGTTAGATCAGGTAGGAAACCAGATTAAGAACTCCTCCCAGATGGTACGGGATTCCTCAGGTGGTCACCTCCGCGCAGTCACACACGGGCAACAGCTCTCTACCGGGAGACTGGCTAACGACCAAATACCTGCCGTACCTCCACAGGTCTGAGTTCGGTGGATGCTGCAGGGTCCGGCCTCTTGCATATTAGCGAAACCGCAACTTTCATTACTGATATAACCCTCGTCGAGGGTTTAGGTACAGTCATCAAATAAGGAAACAGACCAGTATACCAAATTCGACCTATTTTTCATTCAAATCTTTCACTACGATTTTCTAATTATTGTTTCTGTGGTTCTTCAAAATCTTTTTTCTTGCTCCCAGGAATTTTGAAGAATTTACTACCGTAAAGAGACTAAAGGATATAAGGACCAACAACTACGTTTTTCATGGCCTTACTGAGCGGAGAGAATTTTTTCTCGAGAATCTTGAAGAAGGAATTTAAGTGAAGAAAGCTACTCGTAATACAGTCTACAGTCACGAGCGAGTTTACATTTCAACTTCTGGGCTCTGAATGTGCTATTGTTGGCCAATGAGCAATCGAAGTTTCATAGAAACATACCGTATCATTTAACCAGAAAAGAAGTTACCCGTCGGGGAGAACGAGGCTGAACTGAATAAGAAGGATCATTTCATGTTTTGATCGTTATATTCCGAGAGGAGAGACCAATTATGAGCAGTTTTCGCAACAGGAAAATGGGATGTGAATCCAAAATGTACCAAAACGGAAACGTCTCTCACTTTTCTATAAGAGGGCTTCATCAATTTTAACCAACTTGCGAAATACCTTCTACTAATTCATGTTCCGTTCGTCATTCGTGTCTCTGCGAAAATACAATGTATTGAAATGGATGCCAAAGAAGAAAAGTTTTTTTGTGACGTTTTGGAGGTCTTTTAATTGAAACCAAACGCTTTTGTTCACCTTTTGACCTTTTTTAGGTTTGACCTGGCGACGTATTTTTTCACGAGTACATCGATGTTCCTCTCGTTTGTTCAACTACTCGTTGAGCTGATATTTTGGACAAAGCATAACAGAAAATAAGGTTGTTTCAAATTATAATTTGTTAGTGCAACCGTTCCAGTAAAAACTTAGTATTCGTAGAATATTACAACGCGTATATTCGCTTTAACTAGAAGAAGATGGCCATCCACCCCCCTCCCTACGACTAATAATTGTCTATATCTGCTTGTCACCCAATCGTGATTGCATACATTTGTATTGTTTAAGTTATTAACGCATTATCATAAGTATACAAAATTAATTGTGACGTCTAATCGTAACCGCGTGATTCTTCGAGTTTAGCGGGAGCACCGAGAGCGTAGAGCCTGGAGTTTAGAGTCAGTCAGTATTAATGTGAAGGAAAGAATGACTGTTGACTTCGAAAAACCCAAGTTTCAAAGGGATTAAGGAGTATCATTTTTGTAAGGAGATTTGGAGTCATCTCAAGGTGCTTCAAAGATCAGCCACTGAGGGGATAAGGTGCTGAGTGGCTGTTGGCGGTGGATTTGATGCTGTTTGTCAGGTTCTACGTAAACGGCTTTTCTCAGTTTTCTCGTCCGTTTAATGCAGAACTTACCGACAAACAACTTTAGTTTGCCACTATGAACTTTGCCAGTGGACCAACAATTATAATCTTGGAGGTTTAGTAGGTTTTGGAATATTTTAAACAAGCGAGTTCAAGTTTTATTAAATCTCTCTCTAACCCTCATGTTTTTTCACAACTTACAAACGCAGTACCATTTTTTTTTTGTACGAAACTCCATAACATAAAATTCCAGTGAAAACACATTCGCCACGTAAATTCAATTCACAAAATGCGACTTCAGCGTGGAAGTTAATTTTTTTTAAATAAATACAAACCCGGTTTGTGTTATTCTCTCATCAAGACACTATAGTGGACAATGATATCATGTTGACAGTCTACCCACTATACAAATCTTCAAGTTATTGAAACAGTCACAAACTACCGTTTTCGCAGCATCAATCTAACTGAGTTGCAGTCGAGATTTTCTGCGTGTTGGCCTATCCCAGCAAGAAATGGTGTTTATTTGCCAATTCGTATCAACCCACGTTGGAGTTCCAAAGACTTTGCGTGCACTCAGAGTTGGTTTAGGACCAACATGCAGAAATGAGCCATTGATGACTACTAATTGAGGATATGACTGCACAGAATACACCCAATACGTTATATTTCAATCATGTTATCAACATATTATCTATCCAACACAGCGACGTTAGAATTTGCGGGAGATTCCTTTTTTTCTATGATAAATGTATGGTTATATTTTGCACTACAAGACGTGCCGAACGAAAGTGAACTGAAACAAATTTACGAAGTGAATGTAATAACGGGCTGCATGAATTGGGCTTGTTTGATGTTTTTGTAAAAGTTGTTTGCGGGAATAAATGTTGTGTATAGCCGGGGAAGACTGAAAAAACAATCAACGTACAAGTATAAAACTTGTCTATTCAAGGTTTCTCAGTTTATTTTCTCGTCTCGGGCCGCTGGGTAATTACACCGCTCTGTAGCGACTGGTATCTGTTTTCCAAAGACCGTCCCGCCTAAGTAAAATATACTACAACGAGCCTGAACGAAGGATGAAAAGAGCGGAAAAGACAAAAAGTAGTTGAGAGGAGGGGAAAGAGACCACTCAATTCTTTTCCCCGCAGGCATTGATTCGAACCTGAATTGGAAGCGATGAATCTTGGAAAGAAGTTGCCAACGCCCAATTTCAGTACCCCCTCTCCTATCAACTCTTCCTCCCCTACCCCACCCATTCGACACTTCTTCGTGAAGTTTCTGTCCCTTCCCACTGTAATCCCTTTGAAAGTAATTTTCCACATTGTCACAGTCAATGGGCAATAAATGAAGTAGGTTTCCGCTACGTCCAGCTCAACATTGGGATCCTAAACCGCAATTTATTTGTTCACAATTTTGTATAAATGCTATTGGTTCGTGGGGACCTGCATCTAATATATTTGGTGTGGAAAGTGAATTCGCATTCAGCGTGAGAGGCCAGTTTTCTTTGGGCGGGATCCAATTACTATGTCCGTGCGTTCTTCAACCAGCACTGGTGTTTAGTAGAAGGCTCATAAGACAAGGGAACAGACCTGTACGTAGTAGAAGTATATTAGTTCCTCGTTCGTGAACCAGTGAATCAGAATTGTGGCTCTTGTAGGAGAATCAAAGTGTTACGTTGGTTTTTGAGCACCCTCTGTGAGATTGTTAGCTGGATCAGTAGTTTGAGTGATGGGCTAGAACGCTGGAGTTGAGAACCCAAGACAACCTCTCAACAACGAGATCTCAAAAGGTTCACCGAGTGATGAGAAAACCGTTTCCGAGAAGCTACCATTGGACATTGGACTTAGCCTAGAAATTCATGCCAGCAAATGCCTGATGCCTCCATTACGTGTTCGGATAGATCAACCTGCTGCACTGAATTGTGGAGCTCAACGAATGTTATACGCCAGCTGAACTAAACCACATGAGATAAACACGGTTTCGAACATTGTCGACGTTTTTACATCTAGAAACATAAAAATGGTCATTAAGCATTGGCGGATGGTTCTTGATTATTGGGTCCAGAAAGTATTTACTCAGTGTGTCACGCAGCAATAATACCCGTAGCTTGGAACGAAATCTAGCGTGGAAGTGGCCGTTGTCTCCCAGTTAGTTGCACTGTTTTAAACTTGGAACAATGGCGATTGAAAACGAAAACGGACATCAAAACGTGAACAACAAGAACTGAACTAAAACAGTACCTAATCTCATTAACTGAAGTCAATAAGTCATAACTGGAGCTTCGATCAGCGACTAGCGCTCGTCAGCCGTCGGAGTGATTTGATTAACAGGTGATCGAGTTAGGTACCATGACTTGAAGTATGCACTTTTGAGTGAGTTCCGAGAGAGAAATTGACCAAACAGCCTTGTTCGAAAGGTAAGCTGACCAATGATACGTGCTCCCTGTTTTGTTTCTTTTCTTACAAAAATCATCCTGAACAGTGAATACTTTTTATTCAAACAGTTTCCCATGCCGTAATTATGATTCTCGCAATTACGAGGGTTCATGAATATCGATAAATGAATCAACATAGCTGTCGTAACGAGTTGAAGTCTCATATCGCCTTCAGACGATGTATTCCTTTTTTACGAAACTGGAAGGCTCAAAGAAGGCATTCCCTGCCCCCCTCCCCACTCCGATTGTTTCATTCTCGAAGCTTTGATTAACACTGTGTTCGTTACCTCACGGATGTTCGCGGTTCCCTCACAAGAGGGTTGGAGAACCGCTAATATTAAAAATTTTAATGGCTTCTTGCGTGCAAAGCGAAGACAATAACACACCGGAGTGGTTGGTTTGGTCTGGGCTCACTCGGGGGCAGAAAGGATTCGTTGGAGCGTGGGAATGAAAAGGAAGTTGCCGGTAGAAACGGCGGAGGGGAGGAGAGGGAAAGGCTTTTCACTTTTCTTTGGTATCTTGAGAACTCTAACGCACCGCTGTTCTATGAACAGCCTATGACACAAAGAGCTTCGAAACATCACGTTGAACTCACAGGAAAGAGTGTAACAAAAGGAATAACTAAGATAAATATGCCTATTACGTTTGAGGCAGTTCCAAAGCCAAAAGCAAAAAGCGAGTTCGAGGTTTCTCTCAAATATTCCCAGTTCTGGACTCTACTTTTTTAACGACTTTTCGCGGCTTTGTTTTCATCTAGCGATCGGAAGATGCCCCCTTTCTGACAGGTTCCGTGGATAGAGCGAGAGCCGATCGATGACCTCGTTTCACGAGTCTCTATCCAGAATGAACTGTTCGCTGTCTATCAGTGAGTAATCGCACGTCTCATTAAACCTCAGACTGAGAAATAAAGATCGGAGCGACGACGGGCGTCCTAGCGGCAGCTGAAAATTGGCGCCGCGTTGAATAATGTATCTGCCGGAATAGTTGCGTTGTGAATACCAACTACGTTAATTGAATTATTTACGAGAATAGTGAAAAGGTTGCTCTGGTTCGAGCTTATTGACTCGTGGAACCGTCCGCGGGGGTTTGATTCCTGCGGTGGTCACTTGAAATGGACAAATTGAATCAAACATTGCAGAAAACAATGGCCACGAGAAATACTTCATAACCTAGTGAGATGAACTAAATCATTCGCGAGGATATTGTGGAAACCCATTTCATTAAAAAACAGAGTAAACAATAAATTGTCTATTGTTCCACAGAAATAATGAGCACAATTGTTAAATCGATTTCGACGGTTAGGTCATCATCAGTAACAAACATGAACTGAAGGTACCTCATAGAAAGAACATCTTATATAGTTAGGTGAACGGAGATATTGAATCCTATTGGCTCAGAGAAGTGAAAGGGGGCGGGGCAGGGGAAACCACAGCAGTAACATCGGAAAAACCTGCTTATTTGTTAAATCAAAACTAAAGTCATGATTTGATTCACTCAGATGACTTGCAAACGCAGAATCACCTTTGTTATCCCTAAAATCCTTTTCATGCTCTTTTATTCGTTCCCTTAATTTCCTACCAGTTTGACCACAATACTCAAGTCCACATCCAGTCATGACTTTAGTTTTGATTTAACAAATATGCAGTATATAGAATTTCTTCACTTTTGCCCAAAAGGAGGTATGTTAGATGTTCTGGAAAAGTTCGAAATTATTAAAAGTGATAGAAGCTAGGGGATTATCCGTAAATTTGGAAAAAACGAATACAGTAATATTTAGCAGGAAACGAACAGACACTAATAACATAACAATGAATATAGGAAATACTAGAGTCTCAACTGTCGACAAAGTCAAATACTTAGGAGTAATCCTAGATAGGAGACTTAGATGGAAAGAACATATTAACACATTGACGGAAAAAAGCAGGACCTTATTACAACAAATAAAAGGCATCATAGGTAAGACATGGGGAGTGAACCCAAGGATGACCAAATGGATCCATCAAGCGGTGTTGAGACCAAGAATAGTACATGGAGCAATTGTTTGGTGGCAGGGAGCAACCAAGAATTGCTCCCTTAACAAATTAAATAGAACAATAATGATGACTATGTCAGGTGCCTTCCGTAGTACGCCTACCATTGTCCTGGCGGTGATACTGGGCATACTGCCCCTCAGATGAGAGGTCCAACAAGAAGCAATGAGGGGCGTCCTCAGACTAAGGAAAAATGACGAGTGGACACAAGTCAACTGGAGAGGGCATGGAACTATCGGGAAAGACCTGTATAACTCCATAGAAACGGCAAACTACCCGATAGACGATAGGAAAACAATATACAAACTTCAGACGCACATTAATACGGAAATACGTCCAAAAGATATTTGAGAGAACAGAACACATGTAGAGGATGACTCAGACATAATATGTTACACAGACGGATTGAAGGACCAAATACATGGAAACACGGGCTTGGGGATATACATCCCTGCAATAGATTGGAAAGAATCCAGATCTCTAGGTACCAAAACAACGGTCTTCCAGAGTGAACTGTTAGCAATCAACTACTGCATCGACAAATTGATGACATTGAACATCAGTAATAAGACAATAACAATTTACTCAAACAACCAATCGTCAATAAAAACGCTGGCCAATCCAATAGTTAGGAGCCTACTAGTTGAGGACACGAATAACAAGGGGAAAGAACTTGTACAGAGAGACGGTGAAATGGATTCCGGTACACAGGGGATACAGTGGGAATGAAAGAGCGGACACACTGGCCAAAGAGGGGTCGACTGATCACTTCTATGGGCCAGAACCCTATTCGGCAGTTACGATGGCATCAGTCAAGAAGGCCATAAATAACACCCTATGGAGTAGAGTTAACAATGACATAGAGAATAACAGAGGTCTTGAATTCTCCAAGCGCACAGGGACCACGAGTTACAACAAAATAAAGACGGAATGGGCCCTAAAACTAAATAGAATACAATTAAGAAGATTAATAGGCATGTTAACTGGACACTATGCAGTCCGGAACACATTACATAGGTATAACCCAACAATTAGGGCAGAATGCTCCTGTGGGGAAATAGAAACGGTTGAAAATTTCATATGTAAATGCCCAATATGGTTTAGAACCAGAATAGAAAGACTTGGAGGACGAACCATAGATAGGGACGATATACGACGCAACGAATGGAGGAGCATCCTCAAATATGTGGAGGGAACCGGAAGATTCCGGTACCCGTTCTAGGAGCCAAAGCCGGATCCCTTATACAACTTGGGTGATGGGAAATGTGCCCATATGTGGCCACGACTCAGGTCACTGTTCCCTCGGCTTTGACTGTTGCCCTGCAGTCTCTCTCTCTGCTCTGGTTTCCCCTGCCACGGCCCCTTTCACTTCTCTGAGCCAATAGGATTCAATATCTCCGTTCACCTAACTATATAAGATGTTCTTTCTATGAGGTACCTTCAGTTCATGTTTGTTACTGATGATGACCTAACCGTCGAAATCGATTTAACAATTGTGCTCAACCTAGTGAGTTTCAACGAACATTCGAAACCACCGCCAAAGTTCGTTCTGGCTCGTGAAATGTTCGTGATACGAATCCGATTAGTCCCATATTCCTATTGTTCCTGTTTTATTCTCAACTCTTTCCTTAACGTCCGCGAAGATTCGTGGCAATTGGTTATGAACGGAACTTGCGGATCAACAAATAATAAGTTTTTGAAAATACGAACACACGTTTTTTAGCAATAAATTAACAAAAACCGCGTTACTCGCGATCTGGTGTACAGATCATTAAATAATCTCTTGATCTGCCCCAACCAATAAGGATAGGGACAAGCGAATGCGATTGCATCAAACCTACTACACCTAAATACGTGCCTCCTATTACACTGAACTCAACACTACATTAGTAACCTACAGTTTTGTAGCAAATTCAAATGTACCCTCTGGATTAGTCATACGAGGCGTTCCTCTTATAGAAAATGCTTTGCCATTATTCTTATTCTCTCTTCTCATTTGAGCAAAACCGAAGAAACTGAAAGAGGACGAGGAAAAGTGGTAGAGGAGAACAAGTGGAGATGTGCTGAACTGAAACATTCACTCTACTCCCCTGTATTTTCCGATCAACTGTCGCTTTCAATTCTCCAATCAATGATCTCTTCTTGTTGTTCCTACAGTGGAGCTCTCTCTTCACAGTCCTGCCTGGAGGACTTGTTTTAAGCGACTCCTGCACCTTCTTTTATTCCTTCAGTTTTTATCCCCTGCTTTTTCCTCGCATGTTTCCTGTATATTGCTCACTCCACTCTCATTTTTTTGTCTTTGTATCTTTTAACCTGATCAAATGTAGATGTTGAAACACGATGAGTGGTGTGAACCTCAGTTGGTTACAATCAGCACTCACGGCTCACAAAAATATAGAGACAATGGGGAGTAACCAAAGGAAATCAAGTAAAGGAAATATAATGATAAAAAAATAATAGAACTAAAACAAAGGGTTATAAAACTGAAAAGAACGCTCTAGTTGTGAAATAAAAATAAATCTTAAACAAGGAAACATACAAAATGGGTAACCAAACGTGGCCACTATACAATCGGACGTGCACGTTTCGAAAATAATTCTGACTCCGGGAAAATCACAAAAACAAATCGAAAAGTCTCCGTAGTCGAGAGGAGTAGCTGCAGACCAGGCGATATGTCGAATTGCCTCGCCCAAAATCGTTGATGGGGAAGAAACTTGTTTTAAAACGCTGCCTAATATCGACCAGGCGACAACGATAATAAAGAGACAACTGATCTCCAGGACTTGTTTCGTCAGATCAGCCGTGATAGGAAGATCGCATGGAGATCAAGAGAGAGAGAGAGAGAGAGAGAGAGAGATTGAGGTTTTGTGTTTCCTTGAAGCCAATTACTAAACAGTAGACATTCTTTATAATCAACACGAGACAATGAAAGATAAATAATTTGTTTGTCTCATCTTCATTCCATTCTTCGCTTCTGTACTTCATCCTAAACGTCGAAAACACACCACATCTGTGGTTTACCATGAGAAAACGGGAATTTAATCGTACACAACCTCGTCATCATTGAATAGACTACACCCTCGGGTGGACAACAACTTCCATCCTAAATCTCTAGCAGACTATATGGGTCTGAAACCAAGAAAACTCAGGGTTTACTTATGGGGCTCCCGTTTTACGGCCCCTACGTGTCCAGTTCCTATTTGTTTCAAAACGTGAAACCGGTGACATTTTCCGTTTCTGGCTATCAGCAAATGATAACGTTCGGTAGAAACACTCACCTCGGAGACCTTCTGGGAATAATGCCAAATGACAGCCACTGGTTCCTGATTCTCAGTGTGCTAAACCTCAGTTGAGGTTCACAACAACTTCTCCCAAATAGAAATTGTGCGTATTGAATATACATTGTTGACTTCGGTATGGAGAGCCACGAGAAAAATAATAACAACCAAGTTCTTTGATGATGTAAATAACACCGGTTTCAACATTACTGCAGGACATGCGATGATAGACAGAGAGAGAGAGAGAGAGAGAGAGAGAGAGAGAGAGAGAGAGAGAGAGAGAGAGAAAGAGAGAGAGAGAGAGAGAGAGAATGAATGAATGAATGATGGCGTTTATTTACGAAAACAGAATGAGATTAGGACCATGAGGTCCTCTCTTACATCTATCCTGTAATTATTAGTAAAACAAAAATACTATTAACCACTCACAGTCTTTAAAACAAAAAAGTATACAAAAAAAGTACAGAAGTGTAGCCAAAAAAACAAATCAACAGTCAAATGAAACGATTTCTTCTAATATGAGGGAAAATGAAAAAAAATGGAAGTGGATCAAGTTGGGTCTTCGTATGTCTTGTGGAGATCTTTTTTTTAATGGTTTCGGAAACTTTTGGCAGAAATTGTGAGGTCATATCGGTCGGCGTTGTCATTGTAAAACTTGATGGATTGCATTAGGAAGGAATTGCTGAATAAATTAGTTCTGTGGGACGGAATTTGTAGAGTGGATGAGGCATGGCGAGTATTAACATCATGAATACTGCATTGAAAAATGTATTGCTCGAATAAATACTCCGGTTTCTTGAATTTGAGAATTTTAAATGGCATCGTAGCCACTGCGAGCTTCTTTCTCTCTTTGATTTTAAGCCAGCCAAGCTTCGCAAAGTACGGAGTTGTGTGGGTATCAGGCCGAAGGCGGAACACAAATCTCACGATCGAATTGAGGGCTCTTTGCAGCGTCGTGATCTGCCCCGCACTAATATCGCAGTAGGCGAGGGAGGCGTACTCAAAGAGTGGCAGAAGAAGTGCTTGGGCTAACCGTCTCCGCAGTTGGTACAGACTCTTGTACTCTTTTCCACAAACGTCTGCGACATGCATGTTCCAGTCAAGCGTGCTGGTCATTAGTACACCAAGGATCTTGAACGAATCGACTACTTCCAGTATTTCCTTGCCAATCCGAACTGATGGAGTGTAAGCATGAAGGATCTGAGATCTTAGTCTGGAATTGCCCAACAGCATGGCCTTACTTTTTTTTGCATTTGGGGACATACCATGCTCGGAACACCATGTATGTAGCCTGATAAGGTCCTCGTTGATCATCTCGACTGCTTTCCCTACCTCTTCCACCCCACACGTCAGATATAGTTGTATGTCATCCGCATACATTCCGTAAGAGCAATGCTGCAGCACATCTGGCAGCGTATCAATAAACACTGAAAACATCAGCCCAGACAGCACAGACCCAGCCTTGTGGGCACCCTATGTCGACGAGAGAGAGAGAGAGAGAGAGAGAGAGAGAGAGAGAGAGAGAGAGAGAGAGAGAGAGAGAGAGAGAGAGAGAGCGATGTATAGAAATAAAGATATCTGCCCTTCGAGTATGAAAAGCATTCTACTGTCCCGAAATTTGAATTCTGCTTGGAGAGCACTTGCCAATGATCTTTTACCGTAGGTATGAAAATACGCAAAATAATGATGACCATTTTGAAGAAGAGCGTTTGACACGTTCCTCGTTGGTAAGACGCAATGAACGGTTATTTACTTTCTTTGAATGAAGGTTGATATTTTTCCTGCTCGAGGATTGGTATAATTTTTCTTAAACAGTAGTAGAAATTGGTTAAGGTTCATTATCTCAATTGAAATCAGGACGTGACAGTATTGTAATGACGTGCAGTACCGATCAACATTTCAAGTACCCGCTCAAAAAACTAACGGAGAAACGAAATTTGTTTAACGATAAAGGCGATACAGGATGCTGTACATGTTGTGATGACGCGTCAGGTCCTTTTATCCTGACGTCACGCGCATCTACTCTTAACTGGGTTCCAACGATGTGTTCAATAAACAGTTCAGTTCATAAAGTGCGATCGACCTGTTAATGACGAACCTCACAAACCCACAATTGATTAATTAAAATAGTACACTTCCGCTTTCTGGGCCAGTCTCAATCACCAACTGTTTCTCTATAAACCAGTGAAAGATGGCAAAAGTAGCGCGGAGGATATTAAAACGTCTTTCGATTGCCAGTGATAAGTTATTTGTTTCTTTGGGCTAGAAATGAAACGTATTTGTTAAATTATTGAGTTGAAGAAATCTGTCCAGGTGGATTGGACCTGCGTGAATTATTTGACATATTTGTGTATTTGTAAACTTCAACTTCTGACGAAATAATCCGTAGCTCTGCATCTAACTCTTCTCGTTTTGATTTTGTTTTTCAGGTAAGTGAAGTGCGTCGTGACGTTGATTAGATCAAGCGTCTCTTGGGATGTGGTTTGCCTAATGGATTGCTGCCAGGCTCATTGATGAATGTTCTCTTCAATATTTTGGACCCTCGATGGAGCCCTTATAAGCGTCACACGAAATGCTCATCATCCAAATTGTCGGACAGGTAAAGATTTAGGTAATAACGGGTCGTTGGTTCGAGCCTCCGTCGATTGAATCGGTCGATTGGAAACATCAGCTGACAATTGAACTTGGCTTTGATCATGTTACAAGCGAGGAGTCGTTTCAGTCCATTCACAGTGTGAACTCACACATAATCAGTCGACGTAACAACTCTATGACCGTATGTGTGTTGTGAGAACGTGACTGTTAGAGAACTATCATATCCGAACGTGCAGTGTCTTTTAAAACAATTAATCAGACCGCAGCAAATCAGCAATTCACACAACGCGTACGCTGAACAGAGGCTTTTACTCAATTCATGTTAACAGTGGCCAAGTTCCTTCAACGAATTGGAAAAGAAACGTACGACACGTGGCTGCATTTTTATTTTTTTCGTCAGAATGTTACATTACAAATTTTATACGATTTCGTATGTAGCCTTCAGGAGCACAGCACGCTAAAATTAGCGTGTGAACGAAATCAGTCAAAAACTAGCTATAGTTATCATAGTGATCAAAAATGTTGTTCTTACAAACGCTTATAACTATTACGTTTAGGAGCCATGTGCGAACGAGTACAGTCGCAAACCACCGCCGAGTTACACGAAATTTTCATTAACTGGAGAATGACTTGAAATTATCACAAATTTGGTGCAATTGGATTATTATTTATTTATTATTATTTATTTATTTATTCATTTATTTATATTTAACAGCAAAATGCACCTACGTTCTGGGTCAGGTGAATGTTTCAAAAACCACACTCCCCCCCTCCAAATACAAAAGCAGCCATATTTTGCCGTTTAAAAACTCCACCCTATTCGAGACCCGCCTATTCGGCAACCCACAGTTACTAATCGGTATCTATATTTTCTTTCTCATAAGTATCTGTGGAAATTCGGTGAATAGGGACGCTTTGGAAAAGTTTTAACGCTTTTCGCCAGACTACGTCTCGGACTAGTCAATACATGTATGTAGTTTCCCATAGACGTTCCTCTAACGGTCCAGCGAGCAGAGATAATAACCAAAATATTTCAAAAGTCGTGTTTTTTTCTAACAATTGCCAAATATCAATCAACCTGACGGAGTATTTTTTTGCCAACCTGTACCCACACTTTGTCTCCTACAACGTTTTCTGCATTCGTCCGTTGAACAGAGAGGTAAGGTATGATAGCTTGGAAAATGAGATTCGTTGAACATTTAATCATCGTTATTCCGATTTTCTCAAAAATGGCTCCAACGATTCATCCAACTGGTGTCTGAATGTTTTTTCCGCAAGAGTTCCGTTGAGCACAGATGATAAAATCACAGAACGAACTTGTGGCTGAGGACTTTGTGGGGTGCGTTGCGCCACGTATTATAACAGATACAGCCCCGTCGAATTTACGGCTGTTGCGGAAAATTGTGTGTTGCGACGCATCAGAGTTTTATTCTTACGAGACTGCCGATATGACACTAGTTCTCGTAAAAATCCGCTACTTGGACCGGTAGACCACCCACACATAGATAGTCTAATAACAATTATGAAATAATTAGGGGCTCCCCAAGAATTTTTGGAATTTACTCTGTTACACGGTCGCAGTATTATAACTAACCTACGCCACGGTGACTCAATGAAGGTCGTCACATGTAAAGAGGGGAACTAGTTAATTCAGGCACAAACATCAGGCTGTTTTGCTGCTACGTGGAACATTGAGCTCATTTCTACTGAATTCATACAAACTGGGTGAAAAATAAACAGTATTATCTAGAGCGATAAAAATCACAGAACGAACTTGTAGCTGAGGACTTTGTGGGGTGCGTTGCACCACGTATTATAAATTGTTACAGCTAACACATCAAGGTACTGTCCAACCGTTGTTTCGAGCTTGAATTATTTCAAATTTGTATTTGGAACCAATTATCATTAAGGGTATTTGAAACATTGACTCCGTTTCGTAAAGACATACTCCCTAGAAGCATACATACATCGACCTGAGTTCGGTACATGGTGAAAGAAGTGATTGAATGTGTAGATAGTGATAGTTTCTGGAAATTTCTCAAAGAGCTGGCAATAATTCAATGCCATTCACTGGAGCCATCGCTTCTTATTTATCTGTGGCTAAAACTAGCCTACTTCAAAGGGCTCCACGTTTTCACTGGCTTAGGGAAGAGCTTCTTGTTCCTAAAGCAGGACAGTTTCGTGCGTGCAAAGGAAAATTTGATCGGACTCTATTCAGTTGAGCAGTGACCCTGAGGTGACAATACTAGTTGGAAATTGCTCAACTTCGCACACAGTAGCTAGCCGCAATGAGCGTCAGGCTGAAGCACGATGAGCCGCGACTTGTACAGGTTGTAACGAACTCCAACGGGATTTATTTTTTTAAATACTTGGACTTATTACCACATTTTCTCTGCAGTTTGACGAGTATACTGTTTACTAGTTCGTTCGCATGATATTCCAGTTGTGGGTTGGTCAGGACGGCTTATCGATAGTACTATTCCAGTGTTAAATTATTATCGACGGAGAAACAACGAGACAAACTCGTTCGGAAAAACCGATTTTAGAACTACACACACCAATTGCTTTTGATTAGCGGCCATCAATATCGGTTAATCTCTTTATTTGAATAGACTTCTCGGTGCAGTGGCCTAATGGAATTGGCGCGGAAAAGGATGGTCTTGTTTCCTGCTCTTATTCGTTCTCAATTGTATTTGGGAGAGACAACAGGTCCTCGCGCTACGCGGATCCGCTCTCCATTAACTGTCAACCGCAGGCATCGTCACGACCGTGCCATTTCGAAGGTACACCGACAGTTTCAATATCGAGAGATATCAAGTCGTCTTACCTGAGTAAATATAAGATAATCGATGGCGTAGCTATAGGTTTCAAACAAGAAACGACCGTCTTGAGATGAACGTTGACTATGTGTGCACAGAAACACTAGACATCGCTGAGCCCGTTCGATTGACATAAATGGGATACAACCTAACAAAGGGTATTAACCCCGAGGACGTTACTCCCGCTAATTAGAACGAGTTTATAAAATCGCTAGTAGTAAGCGGCTTAATTGGGAATCCTGGACACTCTCACTACTTCGTTACCAAACTATTGGTTAATAAAAACGATACTAGAGGCGTCTCAACGTTTTGTTCAACTTACAGCAGTCTAATACCTCAAGCAACCTTGTCAGCTCTACTTAATTACGACTAGTTTCATAATCTCTCCAGCCATGACCTTCAATTCTCCTTCATTCCTCTTAGCTGATCCATTCCTTCGTCGTATTCACTCCTTGTTCACCCTCAACCGGTTTTTACGTGCACGTTATCCTTCTCCGTTATATCAAGTTAACCCCCCTCCCGACCATGCTGTATGCGCTAGTCTTTCTCATTTCATTTCTCAAACTTCTCTCCTCCTAAACTTAGGTATATGAATGAATAAATAATGCGAAACTCGTAATGAAGAAATTTCTTCGAAGTAACTTTTTCCATTTTCCCCTCATCTTTCTTTCTTTCCATTCTTCCCACCTTTTTCTTTTTCTCCTCTTCATATGGTTAATACGTTTTCAAGACTAAGTCGGCCCCCTTCCAACATTTTTTATTTTTAAAGTGACCCGCGTTTTTCCGGGAAACCGTTAAAATAGAAAAAAAGGTGAAAAGTAGATAGTACGCCTCATTGTGGGCCACTCGTTCACATATGAGATGCAATAATCAACGATCCTTATAACAACGGTACGTGGAGAGAGTTCATAACCATATCGCTTCATTCAAAATTGTTAATCTACTGTTCTGGATTCCTGCCCAGCCACCGTATTAACGTCAATTCTGTTCGATCCATCCCTGCGCTGTGATATCTTCGAAAGCAGTCACCACGACCGGATTAATCTGTCAGCCATCGTTCACCTTTTCCGTTTTCTTTTTGTGGCATTACCCGTAATGATGCTCGCGCGTCTGGTCCCTTATATGCAACAAATGTTCGTCGTAATGTTTCTCCAGTTCTTTAGCGGCTTGGGAAGATGTCGACCTGGATGTGGCATTGTATATTTCGTTGAGGAGTCGCGTCATCGTTGGGCTGACGGTACCCTAGAAGAAGATATCAGGGCACCAGCCAAGGCCGAGGGAGCAATGACCGAAGTTGTGGCCATTCAGGCCCATTTCCCATCTCCCCAGAGTTATTGGGAGTCGGCTTGGCTTCTTTAAAAGGGGTTATGGAATATACCAGTCCCCTCTACGAATTCTAGGATCTTTTTCCACTCGGTTTCTCTCAAACTAGTGCTGTTTATTATTCTCTCCCCTAATATGTTGAGTCTAGTGCCAAACCATAACGGGCATTCCCTAAGATAGTGATCTACTGTTTCTATTTCTCCGCATGGGCACCTAGCGTTGATGTTCGAATTTATCCTGTTTAGGGTCTTACCCACCGCATAGTGCCCAGATAGCATTCCAGTGATTCTTCGTGGTCTTATCTTGCTTAAGCCCAGTACCCAATTGGTTCTTTGTAGGTTATAACTAGTTATACCCATAATTTTGGAATGTTGGTACCCTTCATTGTTGTTTATTTCATCACATACATTTCTCCACATTTTCTCATTTATTTTTACTTTCAGTTGTTGCATTGTGATAGGCGAGAACGGTTCTGGTACACAGAAGTGTCCCCTGGCTCCCACCTTGGCTAGTTCGTCCGCTCTCTCATTCCCCGCATACCCCCTATGCCCGGGTATCCATTTTAGCGTGATTGTATTCCCTAGTTGTTGGAGTTTCACCAACCTTGTGCTTTGTTTCTTCTATGAGATAGCTCCTGACTATTGGATAACCCAATGTTTTTACCCCAGATTGGTTGTCAGTGTAGATAGCTATATTCGTGTTCCTAATGTTCTTTGTTACAAGTGTGCTAATACATAAGTTTATCGCTATGAGTTCACTTTGGTACACTGAGGTATTGGTACCTAGTGAAAGTGATTCTTCCCATTCTAATGCAGGAATGTATATTCCCATTCCTGCGTTACCATTTAAGTGTTTGGAGCCGTCTGTGTAGCAGATAATTTCAGATTCATCCGCCACTGATGGCCTGGTCTCCCACACTTGTCTTGAGTCTATTCTAGTGTTGAGGTTTCCCTGGAATTGATATGTCGTTGTCCTGTCATCCATTGGCATAGCAGCCTGGTATGCTGCTTATGACGGTTGTGCAAACAGTTCCGTGGCTGACGGTACCCTAGCGCACAAGTTTCTCACCAACTCCTTCCAACCGGGAGAGCTTCTCCCAGCACTTAATGTTCGCCCAGAGCAGCAGCCATCTCTAATTGTTCTTACATACATGCACCAGCTTAGGCCCTCGATATCGACTTTGCAAGTGCCCGCCGGATCATTCAGATGCTCTGGAGCTGTGCGTGAATGCCCAGTGTCTTTGCGTGTAAATTGGTAACCACTCCTCCGTAAAAAATTGTTTCCTTTTTCTTTTGTGTTTTTATTCCCTTTTTTCAAGGGCAATCCATCTGTTTATTTATATTATCATGATTTCCTTCGTCGTTGATCACTCATATTTATTCACCTGAAGCTATTCGGGATCTAGCTCGTATTATAGCAAAATAAATAAAAAGTGAAAAATAAAATGAAAATTACCGAATTAAGCTACGTTAAGGAAGCACCCCCTAACCCAAGAAGCTTGAGAGACACCTGAAATAAAATTTAAATGATCTATTATTTGCCGACGAAAGTAATGAGAGATACAATCAGAAAAGTCTCCTCTGTCTCCTGATTTAGGTAACGAACAAGAAATTCCTCATTTTCATTCAACGCCAGGGGTTTTTTTTTCGCCTAAATGTTGGTCACCTCTTTCGGCACGCGCCACCTCGCATGAAGTAGCAAACTGGAGACTTCTTCGTTAAGGGAACAACGCATCCCATCATCATCCACCTGAACTACCCCTTCTACGTGACTTCGTTGCACTTGGCAAAAAACCGCACGCACGCACAATATTTTTTGAACAACGACAAATAATTAGCGTGAATTATTAGCACGCCGCTGATGAAATAATATTTTATCAGCAGAGGAGTCAACGCAGCAAATGTAATCATTTTTTTATAATTCGTTCTTAGAGTACTGACCTCTGTATGAGTTGTGAATCGACATGGGCCTGCGCACCAACGAAAATCATATCAAATTCACACTGCGATCTTAGGGGCGCAATATTGAGTGTGTATTATAAACACAAACATTTGCGGAGCACGGTATTTATTATTGTCTGATGTTCAAACAAATATCATCAAAGTACTTAAAGTTGTGACTTACCAAATATCAGGGACACAGATCCGCATTTAGAAAAATTCTAATGGCCACTCGGACTTGTAAATTTCAAATTTAATATTCGTTTTTAGTTGTGTAGCGCGATGAACCAAACATCGTAATTTTGCATGTACTCCGAATAATTGTAATTGCGAATGAAACTCCATAGTCCAATTACATTCGGAAGTTACCGTTATTGTAAACTGATACGTCTCCTGGTGCCCATCAATTCGAAAACGGTACGTGGTCAAACTTTCCCTTATTTAAACAGGTTCTGTGGCACGACTCAGTATTGTGTTCGACCGACGTTCCGTTACTATACAGTTAACGCAATTAATAATTTCCAATTCTCATTATTTTATTGTAAGAATCTACACTATGAGGCAGATTTCAGGTAACACTACTGTACTGGTCTGGGATAATATGGTTCAATGGTTCGTATAGTGCTAAAGTTATTTATGAACTTCAAGGATACTGTAATTATCGAATTGTGAAAACTCCCCATTGATCTTCTCTGAGCACAAAATGTTGTTCTTCGGGGAAAACTTCAAAAACATATTTTCTGCATTTTTCAACTCGACGCTGGGTTTTACAATAAAAACTGTTCAGACGAAAATTGTAGATCATCCAATTTCCTATAAAAACAACACGTTTTTCCGTAACAATCACCATAAATTATTTCGTAAGAGTTAAACATACAAATTATAGAGTTTTACAAATGAAAGTGGCCGTAGCCTTGAGACACATGGGTCTTATATTCAATTGTGCTCGTGGCTATCGCTGTTATTTTGTGATAAAATGTTGTGCTGTTGATAGATGTAAAAGAGTCTTCATTTTGCTGTCAATCTTTGACTGAATGTGGCATTGTTACTGTTGATCGTGCAAGAGATGATGAATCTTCGGATTGCTTGAATTTGTACAAACTCATGTGCAAAAAATTATACTCGAATGAGTAACCGTGTCAAAAGACCGCACCGTGAGAAATAAGGCACCTCCTTCTACTAAAACACGCGTGGGTGATTCTACTCTTTGTGTTCAACAGCGTATAAGTCATAATAGAATATGGGTTCTCGAAGTTAAGAAACCAGAACACAACCCAATTGCTTACAAGTTTGTTCTCAAGGAGAAACTTGATCCTGACGGTACTTTTCATTGAAAGCACGCCTTGTAGCTCACGGCTCTGCCCAGCAGTTGAACGTCAATTATTCGGAAACACACACTCCTTGGTTGAAGGACTAGGGTTCGACGCAAAGCGCCAAATCGGTTCGAGTCTTTGACCTCGGACTTCCCCAGTCATTGTCTCCTTCCATTTCGATACCTACCCCTCGTACCTGTGGAAATTTCACTAGCGCTGTTTCAACGGCTTTCCCTGCAGTGGGTTTTTTCTATTTCTTTACTTTCCCTCTCCTCAATTTCAGATTCCTGTCCACAAGAGACGACTCCTTCCAAAATTCATACATTCAGCTACAGACCAGCGCGGAAGTCACTCGTCTTCTCGTGCCTGGCCCCATCTCGTCTCTCATTCCAATGGTTTCCCGCTAGTCCACGCTTATTTCCGAGTCGTCCTTCTGTGTCGCATTTTTGTACACACACGCTACTCACTTCATTGCATTTAATACAGTCCTCCTCACGTTCACCGAGTTTTTTTATTTTCGATCTTTCGTGCGCCCAACACCCCCTTTATCCATAAGTTAACAAACCCCGAGCGTTCATTAAATTGATTGTTATACATTTAGATTGGCGCGAAAATTGGAGTTTTCTTCAGTTCTTAACGTTTTAAGGGCTCCTGAGGAACACGAAATTCGGGAAAGAGATCTGTGCGCGTGAGTTTGTGAACTGTATTGAGAGAAAACAGCCACCAACCGAAATCAAATCGACAGACTTATTCAGCCTGCAGATCGCCAAAGTGAGGATATCAGCGAAATCGGTTCGAAACTTATAATAGTTATCATAGTGATCGAAACACCAAATAGTTGTTTTGTCACGTACAGCCCTTAACGATTAGGACTACATTTTTGTTGTGGACTATTTCAGATAACATGACAGCAGCATAAAACGCTCATTTGAAGGAAAGTGACAAGACCTTCACAATCAATTTGTTCCGAAGAAAGATTTTGGCGTTGTTTTTCCCTCATAAATCCCGCTCATATGATCCTAATCCTAGTTTACTAATGCACCCAAAACAATCGGCAGCAACCTCAGAAATTCCGGAATCCCAACGGAACTGTCCTTGTTAAAAAACTCATGTCGACAGTTTCACAAATCCTCTGTGTATTAATCACTCAATAATGGTCGTAGCCCAAGTAGTAGCGTCACAATAAATTCTGGAACTCCAAGCGCTCCTATTTGCTACGTGAAAAGTGACCTTGTGGATTCAAATGAATCGAATGAAAAATAGATTGGATTAGTAGCTGAAGCCACGAGTACCGGTGAACGTGCGTAGTTTCATTGGTCATTTGGATCGAAATGTAAACAAACGTTTTCTTCTGACGGTTTGCGCGGATTTTATGAAGATACGAAGCGTAAGCTGTTTTTCATCGTCCACCTTAACACATTTGCTCAGCATGTTATAGTAACACTGATATAATTGTAAATACGTTTCACATTATTAGTAGCATTCAAATTCTCCCTCGAAAAAGTTCATTTGTATAAAGAGAGCTCATACCACGAATGAGAGAACCCATCAGCTAAAGATTTCGTCGTTCTACTCAGATGTATCAGAATCATCGGGTGGTAAAACTATTGCCTAGGATTCGAGTCATGAAAAAGGGGCGAGAGTATCTCCACGTAAGAAATTTGGCGCGTAAGTAGTTAATCTGTCAATGCCCGATTGGAATGGTATCATTGGACATTTGACGATTGCACGAAATTTTCCACATCGGTAATTAGGTTTGTTCGGCACCTGCCACAAGGCTCAGGGCTTCCCAGGTGCGTTTCGCCCAACCGGTTCAGCTCTATTCGTGTCCCGTCGCCGGGAAGTGGGAAAACTGCCCGTTCAGTCGGCTTCTCTTCCGACAAAGGGATTAAGTTCGGGTTAACTTCCAACGACAACGGATTTAACCTTTTGTACTTTCCCTCGATTTACCTCTCCAACACAACCCGCTCTTCCCAGATACACTCGTCTCCCAGTGATCACACAGACAGACACACACTTGCCTCTGTAACAGCTCGCACTGTCCTTCCGATACAGTTTCCCCGCTCCAGGTCACGCTTATACCGAGTAGTCCCCCTTGTGTCGCCCTTTTGCACTCAAACTCGACTAATTCATCGCACATATAATACAGTCCTTCTCACGCTCACCGAGTTTCTCTTTATTTCGTTTTTCAACTGCCCCTCTCGTGCGCCCAACAAAGTTATTACCGTTTATTCGTCAGCCAGGCAGTAATTATAATACTGCATCAACGACTTTATTTTTCAGCTTATACTATAGGAGATTTGATGGTCTACAGTATTCTATATTTACCGTGAACCCCGCCACTTAGCTGAACAAAGCGAAAATCCCCATTTTTTAAAATAATTGTTTGCACAACCAAGATCTTTTCCTACTCTATGGGAATTATTGCGACCTTTCGACAATTCGTTTTGGTTGAGTATCTGCCGATATAATCTCGTCCTCATTTTAACGTTGTTGTTAGTTTCAGTGTTAAACAATGTTTATATAGATATTGCTTGAAACCAAGTCCTCTGAAATATAGTTCGATGTTATATTACTGGGATCGTTGCTAGTGTACAGAAGTGCATTATAGATTGAGCATTTTTGAAGTGAAACTTCTATATAGAGTCTTAGGATTTTCGAGTCACGAACATCCGTTACCGGTCACGTGGTAGGGCAAGACGACGGCGAGAGCAGGTGTAGCAGCAACAGAGAGAGGGAAGGCTAGGGGCGGTGGAAAGAGGGCAACTGCGTAATGTGCAGCTGCGCGAGGAGTGCGAGGATAGGAGGCACAGGTGAGCAGATGCTCTCGTGTGATATGTCCTCCACCAGAGTCCCCGCGGCGTGTGCTCAAGTGTTATTTTCTTATTTCCACTCTCCACGTGGCTGGGCATCGTTGCCTCCGCCTGTCGTTTTCGCTCTCCTCGACTTCTTAATTCGCTCGTGTGCTCTCGCCCGGCGGCGTCAATAGAGCGCCGCGTTGTAGAGTAGACTATGGATGTTTTTCCCCCGGATTGAATTCTATTTTCCTATTTAATAAAATAAAATATGTTTAAATAATATAAAAAATGCATTCATTACAATTTACCTACCCTAACCAAATCATAATTTGCAGCAAACCTGTGAATAAAGAAATGTGTGACAGTCACACATGGTAGAAGTGAAACTTAAACGTGCAAAACTGCATTGCAACCAACAAGTGCAAAAACGAATCACAACGGACAAGTGGAAAAACAATGGCTAAGTGGAAAAACGCATCGCAAAAAAATGTTTACTCGAAGTTTTACGGGCAGATTGTTATTGTACTTGTCGAATTTTAAAACCTGTCGGTAAAACTTCGGGTAAAAATTTTTTTGCGATGCGTTTTTCCACTTAGCCATTGTTTTTCCACTTGTCCGTTGTGATTCGTTTTTCCACTTGTCCGTTGTGATTCGTTTTTCCACTTGTCCGTTGTGATTCGTTTTTGCACGTTAAAGTTTCACTTCTACCATGTCACACATTTCTTTATTTTGCTGGTTCAGGAATAAATGGAATACAAATGGGTTATTCTTGATCTACATTAGTGAAATTCGTGTAGCCGGTTCTGCACTATGTCATTTGTTTCTTCAACAACTATCAATTCACTGCTATTAAAGTTAACAGCGTGCTTCAGTAGTGACATTTAAATGTCCTCGAAGCCCATATATGCACAGGTTACCAGCTGTGAATGCTGTGGTGTGGGAAGTAGAATCTACTAGAATTTACTAGTCGGTGCAGTACATTGTGTTCCATTGTCCTAAACAATTAATTCATTGGCCCCGTGTTGGTTCTCATCTTATTCTTCCTCCCCTAATGGGCCGCGCCAACACTTGAGCATTCGGGCCATTTTCTTTCCTCTTTTCTTGCCACGCCATTAAGAGCCGATTATTTTTTGTTGAATTATTAACGTTGCTTAGTGGGCTCTTACACTCCGAGCCGTTCCTTTGCCACAACTTTACCAGAGGGTATTGTAAACTTTGACGTTAAAATGCGAAGTTTTTCACATCGTTTGACTCAACCCACACTGCTCTTCCAGTTCAGCTATAAAACGAATTTTCATTATAATCCCTTGAGAAATCCTGCAGAGTTCCCTGTTTCCCCATCCGTCCGGAGTCCTATAGCCAAGCACTCATGCATTTGTAATTTTGAAACAACTGTAGAATAACTCAATCTCTTGAATCGCGACGTCGTGAAGACGAAATATTATCGTATGATAATCGAAAGGGCTTCGAATTACAAACAGCAGTTTGGAAGACATGCTCATTTCAGCTCGAATCAAATTTTTCCTGCAATGACAACAATGGATATTATTCTGAAAAAGTTCTGTTTAAAATGTGTTCATCACATCTTTTAGAGTTCACTCTGATACATAGTAACTCCACTGAAGTCCAACATTTCAGGATCAACAGCATTCTCATGGATTTCGTCATTTAGTCAGGAATGAACGTACATAAAAGCAAATGTTGTATGGATCACTCTACGATTTCTTCTTCCCAGCCAACATGGCGTGGACAGTGTCGACATTAGGACCAATGCTGTATTCATTGAAGTGGGCCATTAACGGAAATGATGGAACTGAATGTTAACTTTGCCTTTTGTCTTACATATACTTTTCATAAGGACATTCTTGAGATAGGCTTGCCAACATCTTGCTTACCATAATAAAAACGATAAGTTTAATAGGTGTTCGACGCTTTGCCAGAGTCTTTGACCTCGGACTTCCCCGCGTCATTGTCTCCGACCGCCTAATTGTCTCCAACTATTTCAATACCTGCCCCTCACCTGCGGGAATCCCTCAGCTGCGGGGCCCCCAGCCCCCTTTTCTAGGTTTTCCCCTTTCTTTATTTCTTTCTCCCAATTTCATTTTCCTATCGACGACAGAGCTCTTCCAAAATCATTCCGCTTCCAACTACCGCCCCAGTAACTTCTCACTCTCTCACACGGTTGCCAGTTCATGCGTTCCGAGTGCTGCCCTTCTCTCCCAGTTGTACTCCATCTCACCTCAGTTTTAATTCTACTCAATTCCGCAAGCACATATAATACAATCCTCCTCACACTCACCGAGTTTCAGTTTTATTGCAATCCTCAGCTCCCCCATTCTTGCACCCAACAATAGGTTTATTTAAATGTATACGAGATGACACAAAAGAAAAATCAAGCCCACGTATTAAAACCACAGAATAAAGAGTAGTTTATATATCAAAGGAGAGCAGACGATTCTGTAAAAACCGTGATGTACACATGGAGAGATATCTGAAGGTGAGTTGTGTCAATATCCGGTTTTAAAGAACATACCCTTCCGAAGAAATTGTGAACTACAACGGCTGTGAGCTTCTGTGAGTATGAACAGCATCAATGCAAATAAGAATCAGTGTGCCAATAGTTGTGCAAGTGTAGCTTTTTCTCCTTAGCATCTTGAACTAATATTTAAAAACTATTGTACGTACGGGGTAATCTTTCAATACCTAGCGTATATATATAGATATACTTGTGCGTGTCACTCATGGAAGCTGCATCGAGCGTTGTGATGTGGTCTGCAAGCCAGTGTATTGTCAGTCGAAGGCTGGGAAGTGGGACCGAGTGGTCTCTGGTAAAGCGCTAGGGCTTGTGTTGTGATCCCGCATGTTCAGGTTGTCTCTGGAAGCCTTTATTTTTCTCTCACTAGGCAAACTACGGATCGGAATCTCCGAAAGGTCGTGGAGCGGAGGCCAATAACATCAGGGTTGCCGAAATGACCTGGCGTGGTACGTGGTGCAAAGAAAGTGCTGAAATGAGTCCACTGGGTGCGTGGGCACCCTTCGAGGTCTCACCCCCAGTATGTTGTTAGGATTGTATCTGAACTGGGAGTTTGTTCGTGGAACTTCCTCATGTTCTGCCTTCCCCTGCCGTCCTTTCCTTCCTTCTGTTTCTCGAGCCTTTCCAATTAATCTCTATTTATTTATTTTGTGATTTGGGCGACACCGTTCCACTCACGTTGGTTCCCGAAAAACTAATGCGTGAGCGTGTAGTGATGATAAAATTAATTAAATCAGCACTGAATTTTTTGACTATTTAGATATATTATGTATATTATAATAACATCAAAGTAAGTAGACAAAAAATTTCAAGACATAAAGATGTAAATTGCCCAGGCATTCACTGTCAATTCCCGAGCAGCCTATCGATTGATTGGTTAGTTCCTTTGACTCAGTGTTTGGTGTCGAGAATAGTTTTACTGTTGTAGTCATATTTCTGTTCTTTGTTTACAGTCTGATCATCATGCACTCAATATTGGTTGTACCGTTCTGTTTGTTATATTATTTCCTCAAATGATGAACATGTTTTCATCCTAAGCTTTCACCTGAAATAAACTATTGATAAGGGCCGATTTCACACCCTCATGACTGGTAATTTGCCCTTTTCTTCTGGAAAGCCTTACTTTTTGTACGTATGTATGAACCGATTCATATCGAATTCGATATTTCGTCGACGAGGCTAAAACAAATAAATAGTTATAGTCTTCTGACTGTCCCAGTGGTGAGATGTGCACCGCGGCCAGATGGCCTATTGTGCCGGTCCTAATGTCTTACAGGTTTCTGAGGAAAGCCAGGTAGTTCCTGAAAGAGTCCTCGTTGGTATCCATCCTGCGAGAAGTGGTGCCAAAGACCAAAAGTCGCTCCCTCTCAAGTCTCCGGCACTGGGCCAGGACATGGTAGGGAGTCTCCTCATCCGTGCCACGCCATCTGCATCGAGGGGTGTCGACTATACCCATAACATACATGTGTTTGTTCATTCTGCAGTGTCCGGTTATGATCCCAACAATGTGCCTTAAGTCCTTCCTCTCCATCCTCAGAAGGGTGTGTCTTATCTCACTTGATTGCTCTGAGACAAAGCGTTTTGAGTGTCTTACTCCTGCAGGGTTCCAGATTGTCTTCTGGCGTGTTCTCTCACAGTCCTTTTTACTAGTGAGGGAGAAATTCCACAATGGATGCAATGAGTCTGGCCAGATGGTCCGCCATCTCATTTCCAATGATCCCCTTGTGTCCTGGAATCCAATACACATTAACTCTATTCGCACTTGCTAGGGAGTTAAGCCACATCCTGCACTCTCGCACCAGTTTTGACGCTTTGACCTTGCACGACGCTTGACTATTGGACTGAGAAAATAAATAAATCACTTGAAAATGAGTTATAGTGAAAGGAATAGCTGGGACATGAACTTTTTCTACCCTGGCTACTGTCGCTTGTTTGGCCAACTTTCTTTACTTTAGAACGGCACTGATAAATTCCGGAACTTTTTTTACATAGAACGTTACGTTCTACTAAGTTCATGGAAACTGAGTGAAAAACAGATTAGATTAGTCGCTAGAGTGATAAAACGGCTGAATGTACGTAGGGCTAAGAAATATCGTTCAATGCAATTTGTTGTTTTGATTTATTCGCTTACATTCCGACGGCAAATTATCGTCTGAACTGTAACCTTTAGGAAATAAAAGAGTGCCTCCAGGAATATATGCTAGTCAACTATTTGATGTTCCCGGATGAACAGGATTTTTGTTTTTTCAGCCCTTAGTAAGAAATGAGAGTCGGGAAGAATTTTAGAAAGGGAGACAAGTTTAGGGAGCTCTGGCTCGACTTGGAGACGTTGGAGGGAGCTGTGCGAAGGGCTGGCGAGGTCGGAACAAGCCATCAAGTATAATTTATTTAAATTCAAGTTGTGGAAGGGCCGGGGAACAGGTATCCGTGGCAAATGTCCAAATAGCCGGATAGCGACCGACTCGCAACGTGCCCGCGTTCAAATCTAAGGGACCCTACCATCGCAATTCTGTGTTCTCTTCCTCCCCTCCTTCCTGTGATTAACAACGGTATTCGACTTCTACATCTAACGACCTCCCTTCCTTCAATACAAACGACCTCCAAGTACAAAGCGAAACCCAAGTTATTCCCGCTGCCGAACCATCAACTGATCATGTCAAAGGATCGACTTGCTTCGGAAAACTGTTCCTTCGCAGGATGTCGCGTTGAAGCACTTTGCTATTTGTCTTTCCCGTCTCCTCAACTCGCTTTTCGGAGAGCTAATTTGGTAAGACAACAGTTACGCAGAAATTACTCGTATTTTCGTTCTCAGTCTTCGGCTCATTTCATGGGACCGAAGGGTTTTAGTGCGTGTCGCGTTACATCACTTAGCGCGCCTCGCAGAACCTCGTTGCCGCTTCATGCAGCGACTCGTTTGACCTCAACGAAATACTGAAGAGCGCTGCAAATTTCCGAGATGAGTTGAGAACCTAAAAACAATCTTGCTGCCATCACAAATACTCAGCTAAAATATCGTAAATATTAGTAGTAAATTAATAAATATCCAACATTAAAACCCCTCGTACTATTTCCACTTACATAGTTGACAGGTCGGGAAATCACAGGAACTGTCTATTGAATGATGCTTGCAGAGTTCAAAACTTAATGATACAGTTCAGCAGTTTACTGAGTGCTATCTGCATCTATTCACTAATGAAATTAACCCTGAGCAATTGCCCTTCTGCATCAACCCTCCATCATTGTTAGTCTTGTACATCAGGGGAGTTCCAAGATAGAGCAGGCGAGGTCATTGATTAAGTTGAGGCTTAGAATGGCGCATGGGATGGTAGAAGGGAACAGCGGGAATGATGAAACTAATTGATTGGAGAGAATAGCTCAAAGGGAGTTAAATACCTCCCTCTCCCGCATTCATCATTTCACACACATCCTCACTCCGTCCGGATTCCCTAACACCTTCGCAATTAATGGATAGCTTCTTTTTTTTCTCTCTACCTACAAACGGTTTGAGAACTATCAGATTCTAGCGAAGAAAATAATATCCACGTTGTCGTAGTTGGTGGCAATCGTGACGAGTGTCAAGCTCTGCGAACTTTGAAGCTTTCTTTCAACTCGAGAGTTCGAAATTGTTCGATTAAAAGCAGAAGTGCCAACTTTCAGTGTTCAGGACCGAACCAATGACGGAGCTGCCACAATTCCTCTATTATTATCACAATCCCGACGAAAGAATGGCTGCTTTTTAACATCTCACGGCAACAGCAGTCATTCGCATGGCGCACGAGCAGCTCCTTACTATAAGGAGAGGTGAGACAAATGCCCACCACGCCCTCCCTCAGAAAATAATCAGTTCTTTTCAGGTTGATCTAAGGGAAACTCAAGTTTCAAAATACCGGTCAGCTGGTGTCGTCTTACTTTCCATAAGAGAGAAAACAAGTTGTGTTATCGGCTTGAATTTTACTTATTCGTGTTTAATGTGTGCCAAACGTCATTTGAAAGTAAAATACACCATCTCTCTTACCACATGAGCGACGAGACAGTAGCAATCAGCCGGCCTGGCCCATTTCTGTCATTGGAATGAAAGGGACGTGACGCATGCGTTAAGTCAAATGATCTCCCGTTTGTATTTTGGGTTGAGGGATTTTTATTGACGACTCGGATACTCTCTTCACATTGGAAAACCACGACGATCCACTCAGCATGACACAAAATACTTCACTTCTACCCAAGGCCTTTTCAGAAGATTCTGAACAAGTTTTTGAAATATATATTTGCAGCTGTTTCCAATTTTCAGAAAGGACAATATCTATAACCTTTCTAAGAATATTAATTTCCACTTAAATGTATCGATGGGTTTACAGCTCAGGTAATGAGGCTGCACCGATAGAAGACGAAGGGTGTGTGGTAAGGGAGTGGAAAAAATCTTGACTCGACACTCCTAGAACGTTTCCTGCCACAGAAGGAACAAATGTTAATACAGGGGTCACCGCTCGGACGAGTGTCGTTAACTAAAAATGGAGGGATCGCTGTAAGACCCATCTTAACTTAATGTTGTGTTGTCTTTAAAAATTGCGTAGGGCAGCAACCGAGATTTTCATGCACGCTTAACATCAACAGTGAAGTTCGTCACAACTCCTGACTCATAACGAGCAACTTAAATTACGAAAATCGGGCGCTAAGTTCTTTATTTAAAGTTGAACTGATTACCCAGTCTACCAGTGCTGGATTTCGAAATTGAATTGGTACTGATGCAAATTTCACATTATTTATAGAATTATTTTCGGTTCAAGGGGAAACGATACGTTTATCGATGAACCTAAGATTAAGCGCCGTGGAAAACTTTGATGAAAATAATCGTTTTATAGGGAGAAAAATGATGATTTTGGTTAATTTTTTTTCAATACTTCGAACGTTTGTTTAATATTTTGTTTATCAAAATTTTGTTGGCTTATTCCCACTTGTTTTTAACAATAAACGATTGAATATGTTATAAAAATGTGTCAAGAATAGACTATATTTTAAAGAATATTTAATAAATAGTTATCTCTTCTTCTCTCCATTAGATATACTCACTCTCCATAATTTCGTATACTCTGAGTCCACGAACGAGACCCCAAACGACGAATTAATGCAATAGGATTTACTAACAATGACGTTTACAATTACCTCTTCAGAAAAACCACCACATCTCGAACCATAACATTTAATACTTTCACTTCATAACTAATCAGAGACAAGTTCATAATTACCGTTCATGACAACGCCACAGCACTGCCTATAGTCAAGCATATCATGCTACATTGGATCAGTGAGCTCTCATTTGAAATGAACGTACTAAATATCTGGTGCGTTGCAACACACAACTTTCCTTAGCTCTACAACAATTCACTTTGTACATGGCTAATTATATTTAATCAATTCATTTATCACTCAGTTCCTTTGAACTTGGTCAAACAACGCGTCACAGCAGCAGGAAGCGGTAGCGCCTACAGTTATGGAATTTATTGCGCTGCTCATAATCATTGCAGGACCATTATTGAGCAATTGCTATACAGAAAATTAATGAGGCTGTAAACACAAATTTTTTGAAGGAGGATAGTAATCACTTTTGCAGAGTTATTAGGTAATAACTGTTAGAACTGGTATTGAGCGAAACGGTGGTAGTTGAAATTTAGGAATTTCTGGAGTGACCCCCATCTGTCTCATGAGCGTTTTTAAACACTCACCCTATAGGTATTGGATTGGACTACAATACCAAGTTTTACTTTTTTTTTAACATTCTACAAGAATTCCAGCGGAGTTTATAAGGAAAAAACTGCGCGAAAAACGCTTTTGGTCGCAAATTTTGATAATTTATTGTGCTGCTCTCGTCATTGTCCCACGAATGAGAATTTTATAGTATCATTGCCTGATTGAGAGCTATCAATATAAAAAATGTAATTAAAATCGTTAGAGCCGTTTTTGAGAAAAAAATTTGGTGTTTTGATCACTATGATGAGTATAGTTAACTTTCGGTGGATTTTGCCCATACCCTTATTATTGCGTCCGATGGTAACCTGTAGGCTACACATCAAGTTTCAGCTGATTTGGTACGGTCGTTTTCTCTAAAAACCACTCTAAAATCGATTACGTCGAAAGTTTTGGCAATTTATTGTGCTGCTCTCGTCATTTTCCCATAGATGGGAATGTTATGGTATAGTTGCCTTATTGGGAGCTATCAATATAACAAATTTAATCAAAATCGTTAGAGCCGTTTTTGAGAAAAAAAATATTTGGTGTTTTCATCACTATGATAACTATAGTTAACTTTCGGTGGATTTTGTTCAAACCCTTATTTTGGCGTCCCATGGTGACATGCGGGCGAGATATCAAGTTTGAGCTGATTTGGTACGGTGGTTTTCTCTAAAAATCGTTCACAGACACACATACCATTTTCCCAAATAGTGTTTTTCGGACTCAGGGGGGTCTGAAACGTAAAGATCTGAAGAGAACTCAAAATTTTTTTTTCAGCCGATTACATAACTTTCCTTTCTACTTCGTAGAGCAAGGAAAGTAAAAAGGCACAGCACACTCGAGAAAATGATTGAGAGAATGATAAAATCGAAAATTCAAAATCTATTCGCACGGCGTGCTTTGTGAATAGTCGTTTATCTGATTAGAGCCAGTTAGGAAACGTTATTTTTACTTTCCTTGGCTCTACAAAGTAGGAAGGAAAGTTATGTAATCTGCCGAAAATTTATTTTTGTGAGTTTTCTTCAGATCTGTACGTTTCAAACCCTACTGATTCCAAAAAACACTATTTGGGAAAATGGTCTGTGTGTGTGTATGTATGTACGTCGGTCTGACCAGGTGTGTGTAGGTGTGTCATGACTGATATAACCCTCGTCGAGGGTTTAGGAACAGTCATCAAATAAGGAAACAGACCTGTGTGTAGGTGTGTCTGTGAACGGTTTTTAGAGAACACGACAGTACCAAATCATCTCAAACTTGATATTCAGCCCCCAGTTCACCATGGGACGCAAAAATAAGGGTATGAGCAACATCCACCGAAAGCTAACTATAGTTATCATAGTGATCAAAACACCAATTTTTTCTTTTCCTCAAAAACAGCTCGAACGGTTTTGATTAAATTTTTATATTAATAGCTCTTAATAAGGCGATTATACCATAAAACTCCCATTTGTGGGAAAATGACGAGAGCAGCACAATAAGTTATCAACATTTCCGACGAAAAATCGATTTCAGCGCGAATTTTTTCTTATCAACACCGCTGAACGGTTGCTATAATGTTAATACAAATAGGTGTAGTACGGTGAGAGTTTGAAAGATATATGGGGCTCACTCAGGAAATTCCGGAATTTCAACTACCGCCATTTCCGCTACTACCAGTTCTAAAAGTTATCACCCAATAACTCTGCAAAATTGATGACTATCCTCCTCAAAAAAATCGTGTTTAGAGCATCATTATTTCTCTGTGTACCAATTGCTCATTAATCGTCCGGGAATGACTACGAGCGGCACAATAAATTCCGGAACCGTAAGCGCTACCGCTTCGTGCTGCCGTGTTTAATTCTTTTTTTTTTAAATTCGTTTGTATCAAAAATAAAATGAAAACTGTTGACACAAACTGCATTTTCCTGTATCTGTTTAATTTTGAGACTTCTGGATTGGCGCTAACAGTGTTCAAGTACGACCAAATCTCGCTGGTGATACACAAAATCGTCATTCATTTTTTTTTTTCTCTACTCTCTCTCTTTCTCAGGAAGGATTAGCCCAGGGCACATAATTTTGGATTTTGAGTGGTTTTCTGATGAATGTTTCTTTTTTAAATACTTCACGGTTAATATGGTTCTTTTAAATGTACACGGTCCATTGTGTACATCACCCACTGTTCTGCAATGTGTGTTCAACTTTTTTTTTATTGCGAGAAGAGAGGGAATCATGACCTTTCCGTGCGTAGATTGTTTTCTTCGCAAATTCGTCCTAGTTGATCTCTTCGTGATACTGGACAATGAACCGAGCAGATCCAGTTACATGCCTTTTTAATACTCGCTAGATCTGAGAAGTAGAAAGGGAAGTCCGCTAGAACAAAGTAGACTTCGCCCATACCCGAAGCTCCTTAGCCCAAATAACTAAATCCTCCGAGGAAACGGAGCGTGTGTGCCAATGCACATGAGAGAGGATTTAAGGAATCAAAAAACGGCTTCAAAAGTACATGATGTTAGCGTGATGAAGTTTTCGTTGCTAGGAGTTGACGGCGTGCGTGATTGGAAAACTATTGGGCATTCTAGACGCGATAAATACTTTGAGAAACATTTCTGAAACTCACAAGTCCTATCATTAAAAAATGGACATGAAATGAAAGCTTGCGATCAATTCCAGAAGGGGCAGACGTAACGAAGAGTAATGAAAGTTGTGCCAACGTAGGATTTTGCAGGGCTTTATTCAGAGTCGCAGTTCGAGGGATCCCATGTATCACGAGATTTGACAAACGGTGAAGACTGGTCAGCCGTAAGCAGGCGTAGCACACCACTAGATAGATATACTATGAACGACTTCCTCGTAAAGATCGAACCCCTGTGTTCCATTCGCTGCCTCCCTGTGGTTTACCATCTCCCGCAGATAATTTCGCATTTCCAGTCGATTACCAAACTTCTATCTCATAGCGATGCGATTACCCTGTAACCACGCAGCTAATTTCTGGGTTTGGTTTCAGCTCCGTAGGACATTTCACTTCGTCCATCGAATTTTCTCGTGAATTAAGCAACTTCGGTTAAATCGTTTTTTGGTTTAGCCAAGTTTCATTGATACTGTTAGTGATCATTGAGAAATAGTTTGACATTCATGCAACTCTCCTTATTCATCAAATGTCATTTATTTCTGTTTTTATTAGCTTGTTCAAGCAGATGCCATTAATGAACCTGAGATGAAAATCCCACTTGCTTTTATACTATTATATAGTTTCACAGCCTCTCTCTGAGTAATCACATTTATCTTTCACCATTTTTCAAATTATAGCAAGAGGCCAAGCATTTAACGAGACTCCGGCGACTTGACGGGGCACTTTTCAATTTCAGATTCATCAAACCGAGGCAGTTTTGTTCAGAGCGACGGCAGCCGATCGCTTCTGACGTCTCAGCAACTGACTTTACTGGATGAAAACAGACTCAACTTCAGTCAGATTCAGCGATTTCTAACACTCTGGCAATTAACGAATTGTTTTTTCATTTAGTTCTTATTAACTTGATAGAACGAAAGAAACGATGGTAGCGCACAATGTCCTTGTATTTATTGAGTTGCTCTTACTCATTCCACGACCATTACTGAGTAATCGGTGCATTGGTCATTTAAGACACTGTCAAAGTGACTTTCCTGATAAGGATCGTAATCACCATTTTACGGTTATTAGATAAAAACTGAGAAATATTGTTTTTAAATGGGCCGTCAATTGAATTATGGAATTTCTCGGGTGCCTTCTCGGGAGTTTATTGAACTATCAGCTCGATTTTTCTGAGTGGAATTTGTTTGGAAAAAACAGCGCTAAAATTTAATTGTTTGATCGTTTATAGCGATGCTTCTTTGGTGAATTTAGGAAATAGAATTTTATGGGTCTGTCATTTGATCAAAATGGTGACACGTGGTGGTTTTTGAGAAAAAAATAGTTGGTGCGTTGCAACACACAGCTTTCCTTAGCTCTACGTCAATTCACTTTGTACATGGTTAATTCTATTTAATCAATTCATTTATCACTCAGTTAATTTGAACTTGGTCAAACAACGCTTTACGGCAGCAGAAAGCGGTAGCTTACAGTTCCGGAATTTATTGTGCTGCTCGTACTCATTGCAGGAAAATTATTGAGCAATTGGTTCACAGATAATTATTGAGGCTCTAAACACGAATTTTTTGAAGTGGATAGTAATCACTTTTGTGGAGTTATTGGGTAATAACTGGTAGAACTAGTAGTAAGCGAAACGGGCGTAGTTGAAATTCAGGAATTTCTGGAGTGAGCCCCATGTATCTCATGAGCGTTTTTAAATACTCACCCTATAGGTATTGGATTGGACTACAGTACCAATTTTCTTTAGCGTTCTACTAACATTCCAGCGGACTTTATAAGGAAAAAACTGCGCTAAAAACGCTTTTCGTCGAAAATTTTGATAATTTATTGTGCTGCTCTCGTCATTTTCCCACAAATGGGAATTTTATGGTATCATTGCCTTATTGAGAGCTATCAATATAAAAAATTTAATCCAAATCGTTATAGCCATTTTTGAGAAACAAAATTTGGTGTTTTGATCACTATGATAACTATAGTTAACTTTCAGTGGATTTTGCCCTTAACTTGGCGTCCCATGGTAACCTGTAGGCTAGACATCAAGTTTAAGCTGATTTGGTACGGTTGTTTTATCTATAAACCGCGCTAAAATCGATTTCGTCGAAAGTTTTGGTAATTTATTGTGCTGCTCTCGTCATTTTACCACGAATGGGAATCTCACGCTATAATTGCCTTATTGAGAGCTATCAATGTAAAAAATGTAATCAAAATCGTTAGAGCCGTTTTTGAGAAAAAAAATATTTGGTGTTTTGATCACTATGATAACTATAGTTAAATTTCGGTGGATTTTGTTCATACCCTTATTTTGGCGTCCCATGGTGACCTGCGGGCGAGATATGAAGTTTGAAGTGATTTGGTACGGTGGTTTTCTCTAAAAATCGTTCACATACACACTCAGACTCACAGACCATTTTCCCAAATAGCGTTTTTCGAACTCAGGAGGGTCTGAAACGTAAAGATCTGAAGAGAACTCAAAATTTTTTTTTCAGCCGATTACATGACTTTCCTTTCTACTTCGTAGAGCCAAGGAAAGTAAAAATAGTTGGTGTTCCGTGTCCTGTGAACATTATATTTATTTTTGCACCGATTTGGCTGATACCCTTGTTTTGGCGTGCAACGTCGGTCTACAGGCTAAATATCAAATTTGAGCCGATTTAGTCAGCCTGTTTTCTCTCAAATGCACTAACTATTATTCCAAATGATGTTAGCCAGATCTGTAGTAAATTTTAATTTTTCAGCCGTTTCGTAACCTTTCTTCCATCTATGTAGTGCTCCGGAAAGTTAAAAATTGATGCATCGATAGCACGTTGTTATTAACTCAGAAGTGCAAAAGAAGAGTGAGAAGTCGGCCTTTAATGACGCAACTACTTTTCATAGATATCGAAAGAGGCCAATTTTTCTACAGATACAAAGTCGTGACAATGTTCTAGTACACGACTTGACGCGTATCACCACGATTTCAACGAGTATTTTATTCGTCAGTCGCAAATAAGTACCACTATCAAATGTGAGTTTGGAGTGTGATAACCTCAAGTTTCCTCTTCGCTTGTGCTTGTAAGCGCTACGCCGACAGCGATTTGTGTTCAAGGGCAAATGTGACTGGCTCTATCTGTCGATTTTGCGGTTCAACTGGAATAACAAGCGTCGGTAATGCAAAAACAAAATTGAAATTGAACGCATACACGACTAATTGAAATACACCAATCATTAAAAATCAAGAAGTTAGAGCTAGAGTCTGAAAACAAAACGTGATTATCACGGTTCGGTAAACATGTGTGCAAGAGCAAGGAATTGGAAAGGAGTGGGGTGAAGGGACACCTGAGAACGGAGAGTAAGCATGAAGAGAAGAAACTGCTTTCATAGTAACTTATCAAATATTTATTCAAACATCGTGCTGTGCAAAGCTCATGGTGTAGTGCCAATTTGATAAAGCGCAGTGTTCCCTCTTGCACTCGATGACGTAACCTGAAGGTTAGAACCGCATCAACTTAACAACCGGTGAGAGAAGAATTGAAACCGGAGCAGTAGGAATCGAATAAGAAATTCCGTTCAGAATCAGTTGTATTGACGAGAGGATAGGTTTACGAGCACAGTTAAGAGAGATCTCACGTGCAGTGTCGTTCTGTTCAGAGCAGAAGCCGAGTAGTGAAGTAAGGGTGTCAAGGAGATTCGGGCTTCTCCCTGGATCGTTTGCCCCGACGCGAGTCATCACCCTCATGCATAATTTAAGACGGTTGTTTGGTGGGGTTTGACTCACGTTCGCCACAACATTGCTCTCTACCTTTGGCAGTCACCGTATTTACAAGTTTACGGGATACACACCGAAGGAAAGGCAGCCGACTCCCTCCCGCAAAACCTCCGAGGGATACGGTATAATAAATACCCGAGTTAACTTTCACAGCACGCCCGGTCGAAAGTGTACCTCTGATTGAAACCTTCGCCGCAATTATCGCCAGCCTGCCGTGCATTTGAGAACTGCATTGACTCTCTACTGGGAAACGAATGTTGAATGAATGATATGGCAGTAGTACTCAAAACCCCTAAGTACAAATGTAAAACGTAGTACCTGCCACACCATGTCACATTCGAAACTTCCAAACCATCAATTTTCCGACTAGGGCTGTTTTCATTGTGAAAAGAATCAAATCTAAGTTAAATAAATCACAATATTTCCAAACTCTGCTCTGTAAAAATAAATTGACTTATCTTCAGCCAACATATTGGAACGCCGTGTACAAACAGTAAAGCAAGTCTTAGAGTGCTATTATTCGCTCCAGCGTCACAAATCTCTTGTAACGCACATACTCACATACACACGCGCGGACCACACGCCAAAATTCAGGTTTTTGGATTCAGCAGGCCTCGAAACGTAAATATCTGAAGAATTCCTAACTTTTTTTGACACAATTACAATATTTTCCTCAATGGCAGTTAGTCAAAATATGATTGAATTTTTAAAGTATAAAAAACGAGAGAGAGAGAGAGAGAGAGAGAGAGAGAGAGAGAGAGAGAGAGAGAGTGAGAGAGAGAGAGAGAGAGAGAGAGAGAGAGAGAATGAATGAATGATGGCGTTTATTTACGAAAACAGAATGAGATTAGGACCATGAGGTCCTCTCTTACATCTATCCTGTAATTATTAGTAAAACAAAAATACTATTAACCACTTACAGTCTTTAAAACAAAAAAGTATACAAAAAAAGTACAGAAGTGTAGCCAAAAAAACAAATCAACAGTCAAATGAAACGATTTCTTCTAATATGAGGGAAAATGAAAAAAAATGGAAGTGGATCAAGTTGGGTCTTCGTATGTCTTGAGGAGATATTTTTTATAACGGTTTCGGAAACTTTTGGCAGAAATTGTGAGGTCATATCGGTCGGCGTTGTCATTGTAAAACTTGATGGATTGCATTAGGAAGGATTTGCTGAATAAATCAGTTCTGTGGGACGGAATTTGTAGAGTGGATGAGGCATGGCGAGTATTAACATCATGAACACTGCATTGAAAAATGTATTGCTCGTATAAATACTCTGGTTTCTTGAATTTGAGAATTTTAAATAGCATCGTAGCCACGGCGAGCTTCCCTTGATTTTAAGCCAGCCAAGCTTTGCAAAGTACGGAGTTGTGTGGGTATCAGGCCGAAGGCGGAACACAAATCTCACGATCGAATTGAGGGCACTTTGCAGCGTCGTGATCTGCCCCGCACTAAGATCGCAGTAGGCGAGGGAGGCGTAATCGAAGAGTGGGAGCAGAAGTGCTTGGGCTAATCGTGCTCTTACGTATTGTGGAAAGTCTATGGCAAGTCTCCGCAGTTGGTACAGACTCTTGTACGCTTTTGCACAAACGTCTGCGACATGCATGTTCCAGTCAAGCTTGCTGGTCATTAGTACACCAAGGTTCTTGAACGAATCGACTACTTCCACTATTTCCTTGCCAATCCGAACTGATGGAGTGTAAGCATGAAGGATCTGAGATCTTAGTCTGGAATTGCCCAACAGCATGGCCTTACTTTTTTTTGCATTTGGGGACATACCATGCTCGGAACACCATGTATGTATCCTGATAAGGTCCTCGTTGATCATCTCGACTGCTTTCCCTTCCTCTTCCACCCCACACGTCAGATATAGTTGTATGTCATCCGCATACATTCCGTAAGAGCAATGCTGCAGCACATCTGGAAGCGTATCAATAAACACTGAAAACATCAGACCCTTGTGGGCTCCCTATGTCGACGCTCTTCCACGACGACAATGAACCGTCAGGAGCTTTCGTACAATGTGACCTACTCGCCAGGTAGGATGCGAACCAGCTTACCACTTTTTTTGACACACCAATCGATTTTAAGATAGCCAGAAGAAGATCGTGTCTCAACAAGTCGAACGCCCGACTGAAATCAATACCCACGAAAACTGTGACTCGTCGCTCATCCATTACCTTCCTAACGTCGTCTAGTACACGAATTAAAGCCGTTTCAGTGCTGTAGCTTCTCTTATAGGCTGATTGGAGATCCCTAACACAGCCATGATCTAGCACGAACTGGTTAGAGAGAGAGAGAGGGAGAGAGAAAGCGTTGAGTTGTGAGACGAATGAATTGGGAGAACTGGGAGACGACTGTCTTTCGTGATAGCTGATACAGTTTGGGAGGAGCTGTCTGTTCTTGAGAGAAAAGTAAATTGAGGAGTGGGAAATGGGTATTTTGGAAAGTTCCAAAGAGGGGAAATCCGTTGTAAATCGGAAATAACTGAAGAACTGGACTTTCCACAGGTAGACAAAAGGGCCTTAGAACAGAAAGGTGTTCTGGGAAACAACTACTTTCCCTTAGACTCAGTGAGTCCCATTAGGGCAAGTGCAGACGTTTGGAGGTCAAAAAACCCAACTAAGTCTAACAACTTGTTGAGTTTTGAGAAAATTTATTTGTGTGAGTTTATTTATAAGATAGTCTACTTGATATTTCTATTTAATGTTTTGGAAATGTGGTGTTTAGTGAAACGGTGGTTGTTCAGGTTTCGGAATTTTTTAGGTTGCTCCTAATTATCTTGAACGTTTTTGAACCCTCATCGTGTATGTAGATTCTTGACTACGACCCTCAATTTCCTGATGAAACTGATTTCATGTCAGCGGGTCCGCGGGTCGCGCTCTCACAAATTTCACCAACAATCTATTAGTAGCACGATCCTACTGTCGGTTTCCTCCCACGAAGATGACTCGTGTAACATCTGCCACCTCACGCATATTTTAGAGTGCGTATTTTCTTCTCCTTCTGGTTTCAGTCGTGGAATTAAGGTAGTGGCATTCTATATTATCGATGGTGTTCTCGTTACAAAATTAAGTGCTCTCTACAAATACAGGGTGAGCCATAACAAATGGTGCAGTTTCGAAGGGGTGCTGCATGCCTTGTAGTGGGGTTAACGGCCTGGGAGGGGTCTCATTGTGCCCGGGCAGTGGTCCCGTTTTCAGTCGTTACAATGGTTTGGAGCGGAGAGCAACGAGGTTTCGTCATTCGCACGTTTTTTGAAAGCGGCCGTTCGTTCATCGCCACCCAGCGGGCCTTCCGACTGCGTTACAACATCCCACGTTGTGATCCCGTCCCTCACCGCAATGTTATCGCACGTTGGGTTCAAGCATTGGAAGAAACTGGTTTCACAGTAAGGCGTAGAGGTGCGGGAAGACCAAGAAACGCAAGAACACCTGAAAATTTGGCTCGAGTGAGAGCAGCAGTGGAACAGTCGCCTCGGCGCTCTCGTCGGAGGCACGCAGTAGCACTGAACATCTCTAACACCTCACTAAGGAGAATTTTGCACATGGACTTGTCATGTACCCATACAGCGCAAATCTCAATGGTGAAACTGCGGCAGATGTTCCCCGCACGCCTCGTCTCTCTCTGTGGGGCTACTTGAAGGAAAAGGTGTTCAAACATCGACCTCACACTCTGGAAGACCTCAAGATTCGAATCAGGGAAGAAATCGCCGCGATTCCCATCGAAATGTGCCAGAGGGCGGCTGACAATTTCAGGAATCGCCTACATCAGTGCGTCGCTGCTGAGGGCGCCCACCTTCCTGATGTAATTTTCAGGACTTAATCTACCGAAATGGGGTGATGTATGGCGTTCAATAAAACAAACCGTAATCTTCTAAGTTGCACCGTTTTTTTTAAATCGCCCTTTGAAACTGCATCATTTGTTATTGCTCACCCTGTACGTTCACATTCATGGAATTCGAACTGGATGGTTGGCTGATGGTTGGGGGGCATCTGTCACATCAAAAGATGACCGCATGGAATACTCCTCCGTTGACAGTTGCCTAATGAAGTTGGCGATAAATTTAATAATGTTGGATTCTGACGCTTCTTTGGTCATAATCGCACTGATTTTGGACCAACGAAAATTAACGAAGATGAAATCTACCTGAATTGGATGAAAGTCGGTGAATATTGAATGATAAATGAAAGACTACTCGGAAATTGTGTGTACATTGCTGTAGTCAGTTAGTTCGTTGAAGTCCCAATAAAACATGCCAAATCCTGCTCACCAGATAGAATATCATGCGATAAAGTTAAGTAAATACCCCCCCCCCCTCTAACAGAGTATGGAAGCGTAAGTCTCTTTCTATTACTTCTCAGATAGCGTCTGATTCTTCGTCTATAGCGTCGGACTGTATCTGTGTTTCTAGGTACTTGTTGCCAGAACTTCTGTCGCATCTTTTGATTGGAAAATCGTGGGAACCTCATGTATCCCAGTCAAGGTCGATGTCACGCCCTGTCGACTCTTGAACAATCGATCCCTAGATAAAAACGATCTGTCTTGAGACTCATAGTTTTAATCAAGTTGCATATAGGGTCTTCGTGCAAACGGTTAACGAACACGAAGAAATAGAAAACACGCAAAAAGTAGCACCACGCCCAAAAGAACCCGAGAAGATTTAAGGGTCTCTGAAAATGTCACAGACACGTTTTGACAGAAATGAGTGAATCCGTTTTGGCAGTGATCTACGTTCATTCCGTGGAACATCCTGTTGGGCACTCAGCGTACTTTAAGAGCGAAGGAAAGAGTTTATTCGGGATATCATAAGATACAAGAATGCGCCAGCTTCTACTAACTAGGTTGCTCAAAACTAGGCAATTGAAATGACAGTGAATAGGCACAGCCCGTCTCGCCGCGTTCGAGTCGCTATTCATGCACCTACAAGTATCCCCTTACTATCCGTCCCCAGTCCCACGAGAACCCGACTGTGGTATCTTGATATAGAAGAGGAAATCACGTCATGTTCTCGATTACCTACCTAATATGAACGCTCGTGATTATATCCTCACTTGCAGTGCATCCCAGGGGAATCAACCTTTTATAGTTTTTCCTTGCCAATTAAATGCGACAAGAGTTTTAGACACCCGTAAACCTTGCAACTAATGCGAGTAATATGTTCGCACCACTTCGCTCAACATCCACACGAAGACTTGGTTCATTGCTATTCTGTACGGTATTCATAGGAGTTGCTCAGTGGCAAGAGCATCAAATGTTGAATACTGAAAAGCGGTCTGTTCGAGAATTGAATAAGCTTACTTCCTCATTTTTCACAGGAAAGAAAACTATCCGGTGAACCATCTTCATTTTGTAGAAATTCTCTTGGGTTTGGAATATTGCCGTGTTCTTGGAAGCGCCCTTCGCGAGAGATCACAGCTATATTGAGTTCCCCTCTACCCTTTCTCCTTACTCGCTGCTCTAGTTCACGTGACTTCTTTGCGAACCGAAAAGGTTCATATTGTGTCTACTTCCCTCAGTTGCTTTGTTCGCTTCCAACAGCGGATCTAATCAAGTTGCGGATACCAGCGCTTACTCGTTCAAGCTTTCTCGAGTTAAGTTAGATCTTAGGCAGTAATCTTCATTGTGACTTGTTTCGAATTATGAAAGTCTAGTGGCACTGGATTACGATACATTTCCCTGTGGGAGGTATTTCAACTCATGATCCATCCTCAGTGGAATACTACAATAACAGTCGAGGAAACCCAAGTAACTATCAACGTTTTTTATCCCTGATTTTAAGTTCACCTCTATATGTGTTTCATTTATGAAATAGAATCTATTACAGCATCTGAACAAAGCAATCACGTTTACGGGCCAATCGTACGATGTATCATCCCACTTAACAAGCTTTTGATGAGCCAACTGTTCATGAAACAAAAGTAATGTTGGGTAAAGTCCCGAGAATTTAACAAAATAACAGGTGCGTTGCTACACACAACTTTCCTGAGCTCTACAACAATTCACTTTTTACATGGCTAATTCTACCTAATCAATTCATTTATCACTCATTTAATTTGAACATTTTATGGCAGCAGGAAGCGGCAGCGCTTACAGTTCCGGAATTTATTCTGCTGCTCGTACTCATTGCAGGACCATTATTGAGCAATTGGTACACAGATAATTAATGAGGCTGTAAAAACAAATTTTTTGAAGATGGATAGTGATTACTTTTGCAGAGTTATTGGGTAAACACTTTTAGAACTGGTAGTAAGCGAAACGGCACTAGTTGAAATTCAGGAATTTCTGGAGTGAGTCCCATGTATCTCATGAGCGTTTTTAAACACTCACCCTCTAGGTATTGGACTGGACTACAAGACGACTTTTTTTTTTAACATTCTAGCAACATTCCAGCGGAGTTTAAAAGGAAAAAACCGCGGCAAAAACGCTTTTCGTCGAAAATTTTGATAATTTATTGTGCTGCTCTGGTCATTTTCCCACAAATGGGAATTTTATGGTATGATTATCTTATTAAGAGCTATCTATATAAAAAATTCAATCAAAATCGTTATAGCTGTTTCTGAGGAAAAAAATATTTGGTGTTAAGATAACTATGATAACTATAGTTAAATTTCGATGGATTTGGTTCATACCCATATTTTGGCGTCCCATGGTAACCTGCGGGCGAGATATCAAGTTTGAGCTGATTTGGTTCGACCGTTTTCTCTAAAAACCGCTTTAAAATAGATTTCGTCGAAAATTTTGATAATTTATTGTGCTGCTCTCGTCATTTTCCCATAAACGGGAATTCTTTCGTGTAGTTGCCATATTGAGAGCTATAAATATAAAAAATTTAATCAAAATCGTTATAGCTGTTTCTGAGGAAAAAAATATTTGGTGTTAAGATCACTATGATAACTATAGTTAACTTTCAGTGGATGTTGTTCAAACCCTTATTTTGGCGTTCTATAGTAACCCGCAGGCGAGATATGAAGTTTGAGGTGTTAAAGAAATTGGGTTATATCCGCCAATAGGCAAATTACTAAAGTTAACGTACCTGTTAGGCGAGTCCGTCTCCTCTGGCTGGTGAGATACTGTGGGCGTATTTTTTTGACGTTTTTATACACGGATTCACAGACCACCCTATACAAAAAAAGACTTAGAATCGACAACCAACAGATTATTCAAGACGCTCCTTTCTCTTCACCTCTAGTTGGTTTCCCCAGAGGTGAATGACCTCCTTCCTCGACGCTCCACCATCCCGTTTACCTTTTCCTTCGTATATAAAGACCACGGCCAACTGACTGGCTCCAGTACTGACTTAATGGCCAGACGATGATGTCTTTACATCGAAAGCGCTTGCCCACAGTAACTCACAAGCCAGAGGAGATGGACTCACCTAACAGGTACGTTAACTTTAGTAAGTTTGAGCTGTTTTGGTACGGAGGTTTTCTCCAAAAATCGTTCACAGACACACAGACATACAGACACACAGACCATTTTCCCAAATAGTGTTTTTCGGACTCAGGGGGGTCTGAAACGTAAAGATCAAAATTTTTTTTCAGCCGATTACATAACTTTCCTTTCTACTCCGTAGAGCCAAGGAAAGTAATAAAAAAAATGTCAGGTAGCTCACACTTTTAAACCTCTTACTCTTATCAATTTCCGCTGTCTAAACGTCTCAATGATTTTTCAGTTTAGCACACGATACTCAATGTCAACAGTGACTTGCTATTAAGAAGCTAATTGAACCGTTTAAGTTCCATATTGACCTTGGCAACATTTTGAACACACGCTTCATATTCAATCGGCGTAAGAGCTTTCAAGGTGCGTTCATCTTTCTGCATCCACTATTCCGCTGAGTGAATCCGAGACCTTGAACTTCCAAGTACTTCAACTGTTCTTCCCTCGAGGAAGACCGATATTCACTTTTGCTGACTCCATTTTGTAGTGAACTGGCTTTTATTGCAATTTGTCAGCGAATTTGGGCGTATAACCTATTGAAATTCAACTCGTAAGTCGCTTAAGTTTTAGTGACAGAATTTTCGAGAAGACTTTTCGTAACGATGTGGTTTGTCGCAAAGAAAAAGCGTAATTGTTACAAAAAATTGATAACTAACGACTATATACGAAATAACGAAATAATCGGTTTTGCTGGGAAGCCAACAAAATGAAGTTTAAAACGACAACGCCTCAAACTGGCACATCTCCAGATGCTAATCATTCAGCTCAAGAGCTTCGATTTGACATCATCTGCCTCGCGGTAAAATAATTACGTAGAGTTATCCAATAAAAACAATCTCTTTTTACTTTCCGCTACCCGAAGGGAAGGAAAGTATAGTAATCGGCCCAAAAAAAAATTTGGGTTTTCTTCAGATCTTTACGTTTCAGACCCTACTGAGTCTAAAAAACCTAATTTCGGCGCGTGGTGTGTATGTGTGTGTGTGTGTGTGTGTGTGTCTGTAGTTCGATTTGCGGGAGAACGGCTGATCCGATTGAGCTGGTTCTTTTTTGTTTTGTTCGTTATTTTTTGTAGACACCAAAATAAGGTTATGGACGATTTCGGCCGATGGGAAGGGGGGGTGGGGGACGAAAATGTACCAAAAACTAGGGTTTTTCGCATTTTTCTCGAAAACGGCTCTAACGATTTTGATTAAACTTTCAAATTATCTTCTCCTAATCAATACCTAACTTTTCTTGTCCATACATATCTCCATGAAAATACGGTGAACGGAGATATGGGCCCCTGAAGCACAAATAGGTTTTTTACGCTTTTTGGCAAAACGGCTCCAGCGATTTTCACCAAACTCACAGGATGTTTTCAAATAGTTAATACCTACATATTGTTCTCACTAAATGTTCCTGTGACGGTCCATTGAACAGAGATAAAAATCAAAATGTGTCAAAAATAACGTTTTTTCTAACATTTCCGTAAAGTCCAGGGTAACTTCTTTACCAGATGTGATAAATCCTAATGGAGTGTCTTTTAGTCACCCATACCAACATTTCGTGCTGTATAATTATTTCTGTATATATATGTTGAACGGAGATATAAGCCAAGTTAACTCAGAAAAGGAGATTTGTCGAATATTAATTTATCGGAATTCCAATTTTCTCAAAAACGGCTCTAACGATTTCGATCAAACTTTCGGAGTACTCTCAGCTAACTAGTCCCAACATTTTGGTTTCTATAAATGTTCCTGTAAAAATGCGTTGAACGAAGATATAGCGCCCGCATATGTAGGTGGTGTTCGAACTTAAAGGGGTGGCGGAAAGTTGTGTGTTGCTACGCACCAGATATTTAAAATTGTGACGATTTCTTGATATATATGATTCAAAAAATCTTCTCCAGGCAAGTTCGCAAGTCCCTTTCATTGGAAGGTTCGGAGATGATTCCTGTGAGTTTTCTGTTTTGATGCATACGTCGTTGATTTATTCGACATTTCGTTTACTAGTGTAGTGTTACCAGTGTGTTTTGTGTTTCTCATGTTCCGGCTCCAACACTGTGAGGGCACCTTGTATAATATATATTATCGTGAGAGATTGCTCGGGGAAGCACTTGTATAGCTAAGCTGTAGGTGGAAGTTTCGGGGATACAGGTTTTTGGAAGCTAGCTTTATAGGATCAAACACAGTTCGGCTGTTTCTAGTTTTGATTGTTTTTGTTGAGAGCACAACAAACTGTGATTTCATAGATCAAAGTTCAATCGTTGATTTCGTTGTTTCATGAGATCAGTATTGTAAAGGAAGCTTTGTTCGTGTGAGCAAAGCAGCCAAAGTTGTGTTTTGAGACGAAGTAGTTGATATACCAGACCAGAACCTTTAATAAAATCATTCGCAGAAAAACCACCATTGCACTGCCCATGAAATCGTTACAATCCATAGTGTGCCGTTCTCACGCCCGATAGGTTTTTACTTTCCTTGGCTCTACAAAGTAGAAAGGAAAGTTATGTAATCGGCTGAACAAAAATTTTGAGTCCTCTTCAGATCTATACGTTTCAGATCCTCCTGAGTCCGAAAAACACTATTTGGGAAAATGGTCCGTGTGTCTGTGAACGATTTTTAGTGAAAACCACCGTACCAAATCAGCTCAAACTTCATATCTCGCCCGCAGGTCATCATGGAACGCCAAAATAAGGGTTTGAACAAAATCCACCGAAAGGTAATTATAGTTATCATAGTGATCAAAACACCAAATATTTTTTTTCTCAAAAACGGCTCTAACGATTTTGATTAAATTTCTTATATTGGTAGCTCTCAATATGGCAACTATACCTAAGAATTCTCATTTGTGGGAAAATGACGAGAGCAGCACAATAAATTACCAAAACCTTTGACGAAATCGATTTTAGCGCGGTTTTTAGAGAGAACAACCGTACCAAATCAGCTGAAACTTGATGTCTAGCCTACAAGTTACCATGGGACGCAGAAATAAGGGTATGGGCAAAATCCACCGAAATTTAACTATAGTTATCATAGTCAAAACACCAAATTTTTTTTGTCAAAAACGGCTCTAACGATTTTGATTAAATTTTTTATATAGATAGCTCTCAATAAGACAATTATACCATAAATTCCCATTCGTGGGAAAATGACGAGAGCAGCACAATAAAATATCAAAATTTTCAACGAAAAGCGTTTTTGCCGCGGTTTTTTCCTTTTAAACCCCGCTGGAATGTTACTAGAATGCTAAAAAAAATTGGTATTGTAGTCCCATCCAATACCTAAACAGTGGGTGTTTAAAAACGCTCATGAGATATATGGGGCTCACTCCAGAAATTACTGAATTTCAACTACTGCCGTTTCGCTTAATACCATTTCTAACAGTTATTACCCAATAACTCTGCAAAAGTAATTACTATCCTCTTCAAAAAATTCGTGTTTACAGCCTCATTAATTATCTCTGTACCAATTGCTCAATAATGGTCCTGCAATGAGTACGAGCAGCACAATAAATTCCGGAACTGTAAGCGCTACCGCTTGCTGCTGCCGTAAAGCGTTGTTTGACCAAGTTCAAATTAACTGAGTGATAAATGAATTGATTAAACAGAATTAGCCATGTCAAAAGTGAATTGACGTAGAGTTAAGGAAAGTTGTGTGTTGCAACGCACCGGATATTTCTTTTTTCATCCCCGTATTTTGAATCTAATCATCCAATTTTTGCTAATGTCACAGTTATGATTTGCGTTGATCCAGCTACGTTCCTCTCTCACAACCACGAATAGTAGTACATTAATGCTTCCATCGCGGGAGAACACTTAACATTGTGTTGAGTGCAAGGTCATAGGAGAAATAGAAGGGGAGGAGGAGGCCGACAAACTATCGACAGGGAGATCTGCACTGACCAGTGGAACCCTTTGTAAGAACCACCAACAACCACTGGTGTAAGGAGGTAAGCAAGTGGATGGAGAAGTGCAGGACTGGCTATTGGCACGAACCGCCTGACCAAAGGCAGTCAAGGTTATTTATTAGACTTTCTAGGGAGCGATCAAGAGGCCCTCAGTTTGGAGGGAGAAAGTATACAGATCGTACGTGGCCTGTTCACGAAACGCTGTCTCTTAAGAAACTAACTGGCCAAGATTGGTCAGATGTACAGAGCTGCAGATTCTGCGAGATGGCGTTGGAATCAGCTGAGCATGTACCGTGTACTTGTGAGGGGCTTTTTGCCACACGCCTCGAAGTGCTTCGGGTGTCTCTGGTGAAGCCAGATTAGGTTGCAGAGACGGCTCGCATTTCGTGCAAGATTGGTGGGGACGTCGTATCGAGAAACAACAGCTCCGTTGGATCCAGGTGTGGAACTGAGAGGACATGAGGTTGACAAAAAAATAAAACGAAACTTCTCTTTATATACGCCGTATTTTCCTAATATATTCGACTGAACCTTGTAAGTGGTTAGTCACGTCCATAATACTTGGACCCCCGCTACCATACATGACATTACTCCATTAAACTCAACAAATCCCACTCTACATTCTCGGTCCGTAAGATGTTTTTGATAACGAGTTCAAATTCCTTATTTTCCTCTCGCTGGAACCTCATTGCTCGTAACGTAATCATCCTATCATCTCCTTGACGTCCGCTGATCCTCTCACTGAATAACCCGTTTTTCCGAGCTTAGAGATCCTCCAATTCCTCCTTCTCGCCAACTAAATCGGTTTCCGAGCTACTTAAACGATTGGATCTTCAATGAATTAAATAAGAGGATCGCTCGTTTCCCTATTGCAAAAGTTCAAAGTGCGATAAATAGATCGTTTACTTTTCATTGACTTACAGTAAAAACAACGTTCCGTTGATCAACGGCCGCGAAAACGTAATCGTCGCTTGAACGAATTGAAACATCTCTTATGCAATAGGAAGTTTTTTCGAGAAAGAAATGCACATTCCTTCTTTATATTTCACAATTTTATAATGAAGTGAATCCAAAACTGCGTTATGACAACCCCACTCGTCGTAACTAAAAACTTGAATTCTCTTTTTGCGGAAGGCTTTATATTTTTATTAGGTATTGTACAGTTTCGCTAGGTTACTATCCACAGTGATCTCATGGAACATGCAGGGAGGAAGACACCCAGTGTTGTGTCCCAAAAAGCTTTCATTCAAACGTACCATTTGCTGTACTGAGAATAATATCACGGTTTCGTTAACACGGAAAACACATGACATTGAGCGTAATGTGGCAACAATAAATGTGATGGTTGTGAATAGATATGATGTAAGTATGATATAATAATATTATTTGTGTTTACTTTTCTTGTCTTCTCCCACCATCCCAATCGCTACTCGATTAAATAAATAGCTGATTCAGTTTGTCGAAATGTTTATCCGCTCTCGTATGTTCGTAAACAAATAGAAGCAACGCTCTCAGACACCTGTTAATCAACGGAAAATTATAATACTGAGCAATAATCGTGCAATGTTGCGGATCTTCCCTACACCTTAAAGTGGGCGATACTCCAATAAATACGCAAGCATAACTCAGTGGTGGATGGCATCTTGTTACATAACAAAAAACAGTTTACTAAAGTTAACGTACCTGTTAGGTGAGTCCGTCTCCTCTGGCTTGTGAGTTACTGTGGGCAAGCGCTTTCGATGTAAAGACATCATCGTCTGGCCGTTTAGTCAGTACTGGAGTCAGTCAGTTGGTCGTGGTCTTTATATACAAAGAGAAAGGTGAAGGGAGTGATGGAGCGTTGGGGAAGGGGCGGGGAGAGGTCTTGTTGGTCAGTCTTGTTAGTAGTACCTTAGCCGGACTGGCTGTGTTAGGTATTAAAGAAATTGGGTTGTGTCCGCCAGTAGGCAAATACTAAAGTTAACGTACCTGTTAGGTGAGTCCGTCTTCTCTGGCTGGTGAGTTACAGTGGGCAAGCACTTTCAATGTGAAGACATCATCGTCTGGCCGTTTAGTCAGTACTGGAGTCAGTCAGTTGGTCGTGGTCTTTATATACAAAGAGAAAGGTGAAGGGAGTGATGGAGCGTTGGGGAAGGGGCGGGAGAGGTCTTGTTGGTCAGTCTTGTTAGTAGTACCTTAGCCGGACTGGCTGTGTTAGGTATTAAAGAAATTGGGTTGTGTCCGCCAGTAGGCAAATACTAAAGTTAACGTACCTGTTAGGTGAGTCCGTCTCCTCTGGCTTGTGAGTTACTGTGGGCAAGTGCTTTCGATGTAAAGACATCATCGTCTGGCCGTTTAGTCAGTACTGGAGTCAGTCAGTTGGTCGTGGTCTTTATATACAAAGAGAAAGGTGAAGGGAGTGATGGAGCGTTGGGGAAGGGGCGGGGAGAGGTCTTGTTGGTCAGTCTTGTTAGTAGTACCTTAGCCGGACTGGCTGTGTTAGGTATTAAAGAAATTGGGTTGTGTCCGCCAGTAGGCAAATACTAAAGTTAACGTACCTGTTAGGTGAGTCCGTCTCCTCTGGCTTGTGAGTTACTGTGGGCAAGCGCTTTCGATGTAAAGACATCATCGTCTGGCCGTTTAGTCAGTACTGGAGTCAGTCAGTTGGTCCCTCTCCCCGCCCCTTCCCCAACGCTCCATCACTCCCTTCACCTTTCTCTTTGTATATAAAGACCACGACCAACTGACTGACTCCAGTACTGACTAAACGGCCAGACGATGATGTCTTTACATCGAAAGCGCTTGCCCACAGTAACTCACAAGCCAGAGGAGACGGACTCACCTAACAGGTACGTTAACTTTAGTATTTGCCTACTGGCGGACACAACCCAATTTCTTTAATACCTAAAAAACAGTTTGTTGACTGAGAAATTCGTTGAAATCAGTACACCACGAAGCCTGCGGTTAATATTTTTATCGTGGACACAGAAGGCTTTGGTTAAGTTGCCTGAAGAACAGTTATGACAGAAACGTTATCCATAATCTCTTCTGGCCTTCTGTAGATGTGCCATACGATCCTTCGTTGGAGTCCAGTCGAGAATCAAATAGAGCTCCAGATATCAGTCCTAAATATCATGTTTCCATCTTGCAATAAAATTGCTGCTCATAGGGAATGCCTGAAAGTAACACCTCGAAAACTGTCAACTCTCCTCACGATTTTAACTTTCCATAGTCCTACGATGTGCAAAAAAGTGTTTACTCTGCCAGCAAAAAAACTGAAATAATTGATCCGTCCTCAGACTTTTACGTTTTCAAGTTATCGGTATTCAAAAACATAGGGTTATTATTCAGAATGAATAATAAACCCAAACACTGTTTGATAAAATCAGCTGCGTGTCCGCGAACACGATTGAGGGAGAACAGCTGAACTAAATCAGTTAAAATATTATATTCAGCCAGTAATATCGGTAGTTATCTTGCGCACTTGGCGTTGAGGAAAGTAAAAAGACCGACGAAAGCGATAAATTTCGTTTCTACCCGTTTAAAGTCTCGAGAGAGAGTTCGAGAAATAAAGTTTTCCCTGCATTTTGCCTCACATAAAGTCTCGGTAACGATTTCAACAAAGGCGACATTTCGGTTTCCGGTGCGGTAAGCGAGGACAAAAGACGAGAATATCAACTCGTCAACAGTTGACATGAACTTCGCCCAAGCGCAAGGAAGGATTGCAGAACGCGAAGACAAAACCACGAGTATCGAGAACGAGTTTGATAGTCAAATGAACAACGAGGGGTTTGGGGGAAGAAAAAAAAAACAAAAAAAACTTCGCCTACTGGGAGAGAGGGTGAGACAGGATTTACGTCGTATCCGTAACAAAACCCCTTCAATCACTTTGATGTCAGTTTTATGAAAATGTAAGTGGGAGAAATTGATCAACTCGATTCTGCCCCAAGAACATGATGAGTATGTCCCTGTGAAACCGAGCTGCCATTTCACTCTCACCGATATCGGTACGGTAGTTTTGAGCGTAGAGGAGACAGGCGTCTTACTTGAGCCTCTGAATGGCATAGTTGGGGTGCCATATTCATACTTTGGTGTACGAAAGGGATTCGTCAAATCGTCACGTTTGTAAGTTCTTGAACTTTAAAGAACACTGTTCGGTAAAACAGCATTTCAGCATGTTCCGGTTCATGTGTGTTTGTGAACATGATAAAGAGAAAGGTGCTGAAACAAATTACCCTAAATTCCAGACACGCCCTGCGTGTGTATGTTAATGAAAATATTAACGTTTGACACAAGCCAAATATCAATGCAGAGGCGGGGTTCTCGTATTTCCAATGGAAGTCGTCACCTTCTGCCGCAGTCGTTTATTCGACTCAATAAAAGGCCAACTTATTGGAAACCTCTCTCAACTGATTTCGTCGTCGCGGAAAAGACGGCTTGCCTGAACTTTAGTAACAGTGGTCCTTTTAATTCCTGGAAATGCCCCTTTTGGTTTATTATTCATTCTGAATAGTAACCCTATGTTTTTGGTCACGAAAAATCCCCCCCCCCTTCAAAATTTGATACTTTACGTTTCAAGACATGGGGATTCCAAAGCTGCAATGTCCGTCCCCCGTCCACCGTCCACCGTCCCCCGTCCCCTGGCCGCCGTCCGGGCCGTTTTGTGCCTTTAACGTGGTCTAAAAAATTCGTTCTTTCACACAAAAATCCCATTTGGTATCTAGTTGTGCCCGCCATCTCGGTAATCCGATCGGACGAAGCCCATGGTTGTTATGGGCAAAAAACGGTTAAAAATATCTGGTGCGTTGCAACACACAACTTTCCTTGGCTCTACGTCAATTCACTTTGTACATGGCTTTCACTTTGTACGTCAATTCACTTTGTACATTCACTTTGTACATGGCACTATTTAATCTATTCATTTATCAGTCAGTTCATTTGAACTTGGTGGAACAACGCTTTACGGCAGCAAAAAGCGGTAGCGCTTACAGTTCCGGAATTTATTGTGCTGCTCGTACTCATTGCAGGACCATTATTGAGCAATTGGTACACAGATAACTAATGAGGCTCTGAACACGATTTTTAATAAAAAGGATAGTAATCACTTTTGCAGAGTTATTGGAAAATAACTGTTAGAACTGGTAGTAAGCGAAACGGCAGTAGTTGAAATTCAGGAATTTCTGGAGTGAGCCCCATGTATCTCATGAGCGTTTTTAAATACTCACCCTATAGGTATTGGATTGGACTACAGTACCAATTTTCTTTAACATTCTACTAACATTCCAGCGGCCTTTATAAGGAAAAAACTGCGCTAAAAACGCTTTTCGTCGAAAATTTTGATAATTTATTGTGCTGCTCTCGTCATTTTCCCACATATGAGAATTTTATAGTATCATTGCCTTATTGAGAGCTATCAACATAAAAAATGTAATTAAAATCGTTACAGCCGTTTATGAGAAAAAAAATATTTGGTGTTTTGATCACTATGATAACTATAGTTAACTTTCAGTGGATTTTGCCCATACCCTTATTTTGGCGTTCGATGGTGACCTAAGGGCTAGATATCAAGTTTGAGCTGATTTGGTACGGTGGTTTTCTCTAAAAATCGTTCACAGACACACAGACATACAGACACGCAGACCATTTTACCAAACAGTGTTTTTCGGACTCAGGGGGGTCTGAAACGTGAAGATCTGAAGAGAACTCAAAAAAACTTTACTTCGTAGAGCAAGGAAAGTAAAAATTAACGAAACGCAGTATAATCGCAAATAAGCCGTGTTTCGTATCGTTTTCGAGGCCCGCTCGACTCGCAACGTCCTGCCAATTGCCGACCGAGGGTTCGCTGGAAGCCCCCGTCTCAATTTCCCCGACTCTTTTTGCCCAAGGGGAGAGGAAGGTTAACGCCACTTCCTCCGCACACCCCTCCATCGAATCATAAATGCCTACAGACGTTTACGGACGCCTGGCGCCGGGGGAATATTTAGTTTCCGTAGTTCCATTGTAGTCAGGTCATGTTTCGTATGGTTTACTAGTATTTGATGCTGAATCGAATGGGATGGGTCTCGGAGCAGTAATACTAGGTCAAGCTGTTCATGAGAATAATAAATCATTGTGTAATAATTTGCAGGGTTTCCAATATGCCCTCGCCCCCTCTCACCTTGAAACCTGCGGGACCGAGGATATTCTCCTCTGTATGTTCATCGGAGCTCAGCCTCGTCACCGGATCGCGGTAACTACTTCCAAAAACAAACCTCAACGGAAATGTGGTCGTTTTTAACTCTTGCTCTCTCGTTCCTATCACGCCACGTTAACCCGTATTACGAAATAAATGCAGTTCACTTCACTATCTGCTCCTCATTTCTTTGCTCGCAATTCATTTTCTCTTTTGCACTGAGGAATGAAAATTATTGGATGTGATAGTTTCGATCCTCTGACTGGAATCGTTTGTCCATGGGAACATGATTAGATCCGCACAAAAAACTACCTTAACGTAGACAAAATGTTAGCCCACTCGAGGGAATCCTGTAGAATGAACCACTTGCAAGCATGGCATTTAACGGACGTTCTGAAATACCTTGGGTTGGGGAAACGCTAAACGCAAACAGTTTGGCAGCCAGCTCATTTTTCTTGCTTAACATTTTGTATAGACTGACTGTATTGCCATATATATTATTCTCAACTGACGATTCTCCACCCTTCTCTTAAACCCAATAACTCCACAAACCCGAAGAACTAAGTTTGAGATATTGCCGTGAAGATGAAAGAAAATGAATTTCAGCGTTCAATTAGCACAACGTCGATTCAAGACCGTTTTTTGCAAGGCTCAAATAAGTTAACCTCAGCCCATGTATCAAGTTTTCCAGTCTTTCCTGCACCTGGCCGTTCCTTCTTTGGGATCACCACTCCTAATTGTCCCCCAATACAATAGGTTTCAAATGCTATTGCTGTAAATCATAATAAGGCCACCGACAAATTCCAAGTGTGAACTCCGCCTAGCCAGCCTAATGAATTGTCAACCCCTACCACAGTAGTGAGTCCCCCCAACCACCGGCCATGCACTCAGCACTACAGATATAATCGTGAACATTATCGTCGCTTCATCGTTGTACATTTACGAGCTCTTTTCATGTCGCGATTTTCCAATTCTTCAATTGATTGAAGCTTGAGTGGTAAGTAAATCCAGTCTCCACGATTTTACCGTGGTCCAAACATAAAACTGTGCATGGAAAATCCCGTTATTTACAAAAACAGTGAGATGCGTCATGCGCCATTTGTTCTTATCATTGATTCGAAAGGTCGCTTTCAGAGAACTCCAGAGAGCTCAATATGACCAAAGTACTAAAAGTTAGGCTGCTTACTATCATCTTCTGCTCGGCGGGGAACGGTCGAGAACTATCGAAAATCGAAAAAAGGGGTGGATTATGGATGGTGGGGTGTGGGGTGAAAGTGAGAGACAAATGGGAGAGCGATAATTAAGAGTAATTCTGTCCCGTCGAAAAGGCTGGATTCGCTGAGAAAGCGAACAAGGAAAAACATTAGGAGGACGACGAAGTCTCGCTGAAATTGGAACCGGTTGCTGGCAGTGCGGTGAAGCGTGCAATTCTCGATGTCAATTGTCAACTAGAAGCTGTCGTCTATTGTTGAGAATATTAAAGCCTTAATACCCTTAAGAGATCGCTCGACTTTGTAAGTACGCAATTTGATGATTGTGTGGAAGACATTTCAAAACCTGAAGACGACAGTTCGCTTGTTGTTGAAAGAGAAACCCGATCTGAAAGTCACGAACGGGAAACTACAGCGTGTACAAGAAACGAGAAAACCAGACGTTGACGAACACGAAATGCTAGAAACTCCCAATATACCATCAAAATAGCAAATCAAGTTTCCTAGTTGTTCGAGGATTATTACGACTTCATCCACAATCCACCTCCTTGTCCTTGGCATTTTGGGAGGGCCCAGCTTCAAATTATCGACCGCAAACATCTCTCAACTTTTTCAAACGATTGTCTCAAAATACACACCCTTGGCTGTAACTGCTCATATATTGGATAACCAGCCGCTGAAAGATTAAAATGATGTTAAGGAAGGCTTGACGACATTATTGTCAAAGCTCTTACGAAGCACAAAGACAGAAGTGAACGACGTAATTATGAAATTTGTGTGGCAGAGATATTATCGAGTTTCCTTCAATCACTTACTTTTCAGTATCTTAGGTGCCCACAAAACAACATCGTGAAAATGGTCTTTTCGTGTGTACCGTGTCTTCTTGAAAATAACTCTGACCGCATTGCATTTATTTGTGAGAAAATGAGGACACATTTTTTAGACTATAGCAAGCGCAATTTTACCGAATAAATACTGTTTGTGGTGCCTCCACTACACATTATAATCAATTTAATAATAAACGCGTACTTAGTGAACAGAAGTGATGCGCTCGAGAAGAGATGAGAGAACTCTACCTCACCCCTGAAGCCAAGGGTGGAGCAAAGGACCCAAAAACCTCCAGTACCTCCTTGGACTGAATGAGGTGAAAATTAATATAAAAACGCCGTGACGGAGAAAAGACCTTTACTTTACGTTTTCACTAGAAACAAGAAGAAACCCTCTACTTCTGTGCACAGATTGAGTTTTGACTCAGTATTTTTCTCCAAAAAATTTCACTATCGAGTTACAATTCATCAGGAAAGCTAAGTCCTAACCGAAGCAGCATCCCACTGAAGAAGCTAAGTCGGAACTAATTCAAGAGTTTCACCTGTACCTCGTCCCGGGGATCGCGGTTGCCCCTCTACGTTCGATCTACGTGAAACAATATTCAGGATAGCCGCCGTAAATGGTTACTTTTCCGAAGGCCGGCACTGACATGCGATATCTCGTGATGCGCGTGTTGAGTTACTCCTCCGAAACAGATCTCAGCGTACGAGGCGCGTCGGAAAAGATGCTTGTATCTTGGCGTAAGGGTTGTGCATGTAATCGAACACAGAACTGGTGCGCAGTTCAACGTGTGATGAAGGTATATCATACCATTTAACCGATCCTGCGAGTCCCAATCCTTCCCATCTCTCCACCGATGAAACAATCGCCCGATTCTATTCAAGGTCGTTGGGATTTGGGCACTCACCTTCCAGAAAGTCCTGCAGTGCCCCCCATTCCTCACTATTATTACAACTCTTCGATCAACTCCTTCATTCCCATTCAGCCCAAAGTGTGCACTATATCGAGGTGAAACCCCCAAGTTTGCAGGCCACTCCCATTCTCCTGTCCATTGTGAATCTTTCTCTTTCTATCTCTTTCTCAAAAACACTGTGTGTCTGATTCGCCACCTCAGTACCGCTACTTATCCTGAGGACGAGAAAAACACGAAAATATTGATGTTACCTCAGTAACGTGTAACGCAAAACATATTCTACGACTTCCATATTTTTGGATGCGAATATCCGATTGCAATTGAGAAAATATACCCGTTTTGGAATCATCTGCGTCTCCTCAATTGCTGGAACACGACAACGACTCTAGTAAGCCTCCAATTTACTCGCTGCATAACTAGAAAATTTGATGAATGAATAGCGATTATAACCAGAACGAAATATGATGACCGAACTAGGTATTTCCAGGAAAAAATCCCCGTTGAAGTGGTTTTGACATTTGAGAATCAGATAAGAGGTTGGCAAAGGCAGTTACACTGACCCAACCCACCTCCTGTAGGCAAAGAACAAAAATGAAAAGGGACGGAGAAGACCTACATTCAGCGAACCCTCGATAACCGTGATATCTGTAGCTTCTACGTCTGGGCTCTTGCCCGGGATTGATATTGGATTGTTCCTTCGTGCCATCCTCCTGCAGAGAGAGAGAGAGAGAGAGAGCGACCTGACATAGCAACGCCCTTAGATCCCCAACAAACTCAAAGTACAATTTTGGGGGAAATAATTGGCTATGCGAATTACATTATTTGCGGAGAAATTATAGAAAGCCAATATCAAAAGAGATAAAAAGTGCAGAAATGATCCTTTTCGCTTCTTTGTGGAAAGAATACCGGTTTTCGGGATTGAGCCATCATTAATACCACTACTCCTGTTTTTTAGGGCTCTTTTGATAACTGTAACTTGTTGAGTGCTAGAGCGCCTTTTCATAAAACGAGGACCAGTTCTAGGAACTCTCAGTTGGTCGACGAGCAGCGATGGAAAATGTCCGTTTATCGTAACGTACGAAAACAACCTGCGAGGCGTATCGCATATTTCGTATCATCCCCAGGTGAATAGGCGATGTTGTCAAGGGCTCTCTACTGAAAATTGTAGAGAATAGAAAGTGAAGGCATTCAGCGAAAACAAGTTCAATTAATTTATTCACGAGAGCCCTTGAGAAAATTCGAAAAACGGAATCAAACGTTGGACGAATCTGCCGTTTAACCCTTAATTACTGGCGCTGGGTCATATTGGACCAACCTGTTTTGTTTGGTTGAACTTTGATATAATTTTTGCCCTGTTTGTTCCCCCCTTTTTCTAATCTCTTTTTAAGGTGTCCTTCTCAGTTTAGTAACGGTTCTACACTTGAATGATTCGTATATACTAGTTTTTCGAGTAATTTGACCCGACGCCAGTGTTTGTGTCTCCCGGTTTCGGCCTCTTTGACCCGATGCTAGCAGTTAGGTTCTTCAATATTTTCTCACCCTGACCCACGCCCTGTTCAACGAACCTTTTTTCCCTCAAGTTGGTGAGATTTTTTAGTGAAACTATTCAGTCGTTCAGCCTATTAGGAATTACTAAATGGATAAGTTTGCTACCTCTGATCAGCTCCTGGCCGAACTAGAGAGACAAGAACGTGAAGAGCCTTATATTGAAGAAGACGATGAGGAGGAAATTTTTGACAATTCTGATTCGGAAGCTGATATTGACAACGAATGCATTACCCTTGGCGACAATGGTAGTGATTCCACTTTATCAGCCAACAGTGAAGGTGAGGTTGACGAAATTGAGATCCCTGACAACCAAAATTACTTTTATTCTAAAGATGGGAACATTAAGTGGTTTCATGATCCAGTTCGAACTTCATCTCGCAAGCGCAAGAGGGACATTATCACTCACTTGCCTGGTGTGAAATCACAATTTCGAGACATTGATAACGAGTATGATGCATTTTCAATTTTCTTCAATGATCGAGTAATCAATTTGATCGTTGAAAATACTAATATCTACATTGGTTCAATAAAGATAAAACACAAACGTGATATATTGGCTCGTGAAACAAATGAAAATGAAATAAGGGCATTGATAGGGCTTTTAATTTTGAGTGGCGTTTACTGCGGTGCCCACCTAAATTATAAAGATTTGTGGGACAAAGACGGGCCAGCAATATTTTCATTGACTATGTCTTGCGATAGATTTCTTTTCTTGCTTCGCTCTTTACATTTTGATAACAGGCCTTCCCGTGATCAACGATTGGTGTCCGATAAATTAACAGCTATTCGCGATTTGACTTCACTCATCCAGAAAAATTTTCTCAAGCCTTTTACTCCTTACTGTCTTACATTTGAAATAAATGTTGGAAAACAACCCGAAGGGCAATTTGCAGTTTCTAACTCGCCTGATGACATAGTTCTTCGTCTTATTGAACCAGTGAATGGAACTGGGCGAAACATAACAACTGATAACTGGCATTCAAGTTTACCATTAGCTACCAATTTATTGGAACGAAATTAGACATTTTCGGGGACGTTGAGGAAGAACAAACGTGAAATACCACCTCAATTGTTAGCGACCAAAACTCGCGTGCCATGTAGCACATTATTTGGATTCAATAAAGACATGGCCATGGTATCTTACGTGCCACAAAAATCAAAAGCAGTAGTTGTGATATCTACAATGGAATTCGGTAAAGATATTGATGTTTCCACAAGCGATAAAAAAAAACCCCACCATGATCACAATGTACAATTCAACCAAAGGTGGGGTAGATACTAATGATTAAATGTGCGCAAATTACAACGTTGGGCGACGCACGAAAAGGTGGCCGTTGGCGATATTCTTTCACTTCATAAATACAAGCGGAATAAACGCACTGAACTATACTAATACAAACACTCTAAAAAGTTCGAAGGTGCTGCTGGAAAGCAAGTACACAGGAGAATGTTTTTGAAATCGCTTGGCCACCAATTAGTAAGAAACCACGTTGTTCGTAGGTCGCAGATTCTTTCTCTCCCAAGGAATTTTAACACTAATTGTAGTTTCTGGAAATTGCGAAAAAACTCCAAAACTCAAGATATCATTGAGAGGCTCAACCTATCGATGTGCGTGCATGAGTACAACCCGTCTTGTCCTATTTAATTAAAACCGGTGCCGAAAATCCCCTTTCACCACTATTTGGCTATGAAAAAAATGTGATTGATTGCATTCATTTTCAAAATCAAAGACCCGTCAGAGGGAGCCGTGGTAGGGGTTTTGGTATAAAGATTCTTTCCGTAACTCGGATTCCAACTCAGCCGTGAACATTCGCTAAAACTGGCGCAGAGGATAAATGAAAACTAAAAATTGATCACACGTATACTCCGCATTACTGAAACCGTAGAAAGAATGGAGTTGGTGGGGATGCAGTGCAGAACCCCTCGACTCAGTTTCAGTGAAACTTAAGTAGCTTATTAAGTTGCTGCTAATGGAAAAGAGTGGATTTCCGTCTGTCTAGCGGTTTGAACAACTAGAGATTCAGCGAGACTTCTTGAAAAAAGAATAACTATCAAGACGTTTAAATTAGCGCAAGATAAAGAACTTTTTTCCCTCGAGAAGGGAATAACCAAAGCTGGAAGCCAATGTTTTATGACCCGCCTTTCCAGAAACTTCTCGTGGTCCACTCGTTTCTGCTTACGGAGGTGCGAGATTGTTAACACACTTTGACTTGAAACTCCCTTACGCTAAGATGGATTATGGATTTTTTCTTGTATTTAAAAGGGGGGGCTTGTTTTTCGTTCTCGAATTTTATTCTGAAGTTCGGTATTTGCAGTAGTTTCGTCGAATCTTCATTTTTCACTTCTCTCCAGTACAAATCCAACTTGTGACCACCTTCACAACACGAAGTTCACGAAGTGTCACGAACACGGGTCACTTGTCCAACTTGTGTCACGGCATTCGTTGATAGAATTTGATGGATGCCACCAAGAAACCCTTCCACTAAGTTTGAATAACAATCCACTATGGTAACTCTTAAAATATCACTCATTTGATTGATCATGTCTGGAGTGACTGAAAGAAACACAACACATCTTCTTAAAAGGTATATTGTACCGCTACCTAACAGTGCTGCATTAAGATCAAGTCAGGTACTTTAGTACTTATGTATCACTACGGAGGTTGTTCGACGCAAAGCGTCGAAGTTGTCAGAGTCTTTGACCTCGGACTTTCCCGCATCATTGTCTCCGACCGCCTAATTGTCTCCTGTGTCCAACTATTTCAATACCTGCCCCTCACCTGCGGGAATCCCTCAGCTGCGGGCCCCCCAGCCCCCTTTTCTAGGTTTTCCCCTTTCTTTATTTCTTTCTCCCAACTTCATTTTCCTATTGACGACAGAGCTCTTACAAAATCATTCTGCTTCCAACTAACACCCCAGTAACTTCTCACTCTCTCACACGGTTGCCCGCACCAGTTCACGCGTTCCGAGTACTGCCCTTGTGTCGCCCAGTTGTACTCCATCTCACCTCAATTTCAATTCTACTCAATTCCGCACGCACGTATAATACAGTCCTCCTCACGCTCACCGAGTTTCAGTTTTGTTGCGATCCTCAGCTCCCCCATTCTAGCACCCAACAGAGGTGTTATTTGACGACCAGCTGTAGGTACTTTAAGACTAAACTCCACACTCACGAAAGTCACTATCATGACGACGCTATCTTACTGTACGCAGCAATATACATGAGGTGGAATATGTTGCGCCATTGCGAAACTGGTGGCTCATTTGCAGCAGGCTGTGCTCCTTTTTTTCGTTGAAGCCTATTAGACACCAAGATACGAGACGTAATCACTAGACAGCTACTAGTATACTCGGTTATTGCGTTGGAGCAACAAGCACAATTCATTCCTTCATTGTGAGCTGAGTACCGTCTTCACTTAAGGCAAAATAGTTGCGATAATATGAATGAGCGCTGGATAAATAGCAAGATATATGGGAATATTCATTATCAGAACATGATTCCCTACAATCTGAGAAATCGTTTGAGAAAACTGGTTGAGTCACACCATTTGACCAGCCAGATCCTCACAGAACATACTTCAACGCGCACGTCCACCGATTTTCCCCGACGACTCTCCTCAGCACGCCTAGGAGTACACGCCTAGTATACTCATACTAGGAAAACCCTGCAAACAACCCTGCAACCCTGCAAATAACCCTGCTCCCCCATCCCATTCGATTCAGCATCGAATACTAGTAAACCATACGGAAACATGACCTGACTACAATGGAACTACGGAAACAAAACGTCTGATGATTTTGCCCCGTCGGGTCAGGGAAATTGGAACGGATGGCGCTTCGAGCGAACCCGTTGAGAGTTGAAAGGGGAGTTGAGCGGCGTTGTTGGGAGGCGAGTGAGCGAGCGGGTGGTTTTTTAATGAGACGGGTGGGGAGGGAGGGAGTACAAAAAACGAAACGTTGACTTCCGCTGTAGTTCCCGCGTTGTACTGCATTTCGTTAATTTTTTAACCATTGTTTGCCCATAACAATCATGGGCATCGTCCGATCGCAATGCCGAGATGGCGGGCACAACTAGATACCAAATGGGATTTTTGTGTGAAAGGACGAATTTTTTATACCAAGTTAAAGGCACAAAACGGCCCGGACGGCGGACGGACATTGCAAAAGTGGAATCTCCATGTCTTGAAACGTAAAGTTGCAAATTTTGAGGGGGAGTTGTAAAAAAATTTTCGTGACCGAAAACATAGGGTTATTATTCAGAATGAATAATAAACCAAAACGACAAATGACAATTCCGTTGTAGTTTTTAAAATATTGTTGCAGGCACGATTGGATCATGCAGTGACAGAGAGCGGAACGAGGTTCAGCTCATCGGAGTCGTTCTAGCAGTTGACTCTTCAAGAGTGAAGACGCAGACGACTGAGTGAGGAGTGGGGGGACCTCGTGGCGATCGAGAAGGGTACAAAGGTTACGCATCGGCGATTGCGTTCCGAGATTTATTCTATTCTCTGGTTCTGGCGACGACCCATCAGAGAGGCTATTGTGTAAAACTTAGAGGCGGATAGTGCAGTGAACCTTTATCAACAGAAGAGACCTGATTATTGCCTAACTTATCATGATAGTTATTGTAATATAGACCACACTCTATTGCGGAGATCTGTTGGCTCTAAGCGCTCTGAAATAAGTTTTTCTCCTTACTCATTTACCAAGGAAACCCACTACCCACAGACATGTGGCAACCGAATTTCAGAGCGCTGTCGCGAATGAAGGAGCCGACGACCCAAACAACTGAAATTGACAAATTACTGTCAGTTTTGAGAAGGTATGTAGGAAGAGCTGTATGGAAGATAGTTGGGGATCTATCGAAGCCACCAATTTTGAAACTCTATATCCAATTCCAACAGCAGGGTTCACTATCAGTGAGTTGCGAAGAGGCATGAATATTCTATGTCACGTGGCTACTTCATTTATTCAAGTACATAATTATCAATTCTAATTAAATCGTGTTTACAACCGAAGTCGCAGTCGAGGCGTCGGGCAGGCCACATCCTATAGCTCAGTAAATGAGAGAGATTGGGGAGAGGAAAGCAAAACATCGAAGGCATACCTAATGATTGTGGAGCCTAAGCTGGCAATGGGGTGAGAGCGATGGCGAGGGTTGAGATTAAGAGGTCGGAAGCGCGGTTGAGTTTGAGGACGAAGAGAGTTTGCGGACCAATTTAAACACTGCCTTTTCCTTCGCTCTCAAGTCTCACACACTTGTCACTCCCGTCATCCACAGTCGCGACGAAAGAAGCCATTGTTTTCCTTCCAATGCTCTCTCTCAGACATTCTATCGATGTCGAGTTCGCTCGAGCCTCAAAAATGGCGTAATCTGGAAAACTTCACGCCCTAAAACGTTCGCTTCGAAGAAAAAGTCAGAATCGACTTTTAATGCTCAATTGAACCTGCTGTTCCCGTTCAACTCAAACTTCCTCCAGATATAACGCCTCAGAAGTCTGTTTGCTCCCTTCTCGTTATCTACTTATCACAACGAACACACCGAGTTTAATCTATTTCTTAGATTAGCGATGTGGGAACACAATGATAAGTAATACAGGCGTGTCAACGACGGCCCAAATCAACTATACCAATCTTCCGATGTTCCCTACGTTTAGCGACTAGCAAATGTGGGTGCATCATTCAAACGGTACTTCCCAATCCTCAAATCGCTAGTCATTTCTGTTCTATTCAGCTCTGCATTCATCGCAACGACATCACTGCACAAGTGAAATCTATCACGCATTGTTATCTGATCATGATGTTTAAAATCACATACTCAATCGTTGAACGAAAGAGATCATCAAATTTGATCAAATGAAGTTAAACTATGATCAGTCCACGCTACTCATCCTCCAAACTTCAAACACTAGACTCGTATCATTTGATCCAATACCAATAAAAGAAACCCTCGACGTACTACAAACCAAACTAAGACAAATAGGCACGACAACTACCAGAAACGTCACCAACCTCACCAAACTGAAACTCGGACAAAACTACTTCCAATTTAACAATAGCATATACAAGCCAAAAGATGGATTAGGTATGGGGGACCCTACCTCGTCCATATTGACTGAAATATTTCTACAACATTACGAAGAAGCTCACATCCAGACCTTAATGACAAAACACGATATCAAACACTACGCCAGATATGTAGATGATATTATCTGCATATTAAGCCGTGATAACAATGACGAAATATTAAAGGATTTGAACAATATCCACCATAACATCTAATACGACATGGACAAAGAACAAAATAAGACCCTTAATTACTCGGGCCTAATCACACGGTTGGACAACGAACTACAGTACGACATTTTTATAAAACCTACTGCTACCGACACGATCATACACTATACATCAAACCACCCACTACAACAAAAACTAAGTGCATTCAGACACATGATACGGAGACTAAAAACTATCCCACTATCCGAACAAAATTACAAAAAAGAACATGATACTATCAATACTATCGCAGAAAATAACGGTTACTCGACAAAAACAATAAACAAAGTATTAAGACCATATGCAAATCTTGGGGAATAACTCCAAAAATGATGGAGTGGCTCTATAAGGGGATAATAAGACCCCGCGTCACGTATGCCTCCACTGTGTGATAGAAGGCGACAGGCCGGCTGACAATACAAGGAAAATTTCAACAACTGTAGCGACAGGCGTCTCTTGCAGGGGCAATGGGTACCTGCTCTGCTGCTGCAATGGAAGTCCTTTTGAACATTTCACCTCTCCATATACACATCCAGAGGACTGCTTACCTGGGAGTGGTAAGTCTTTTGCAGACAGGAAATATCTCCACCAGGGTCAAGGCGCCAAGAAATAACTAAACAGTTTAAGCTAGAAGAGGCCGCAGTCCTTGCTACTAACGTTATGCCAGAGCGGAAGAACTTTCGGCTGCCCTTCAGTGTTAATGTCCACTCACGGGAACGATGGGAGAAGGAGACGTTCCGGACTGAGGTGGGCGCAAAGGCAAAGCTGGACTAGGCATTGTATGGCCCAACTACAGTCTCGCCATGTCGCTGGGAAAGTACGCCACGATATTTCAAGCGGAAATCCTAGCTATAAAGATATGCGCAGAAGAGATCCTGACTAAAGGACGCAAGGGCAAGCGGATCTACATATTCTCGGACAGCCAGACCGCCTTAAAAGCTATTGCAGCCTATAGTTTTAGGTCCAAGATGGCATCAACAGGCTCTCCCTTATCTGGGTGCCGGCTCATAGGGGGCATGAGGGCAATGAAAAGGCTTACTGCCTTGCGAAAAGGGGTACAGAGTCCCTACCCATCGGGCCAGAACCATACCTGGGTATGACGAAGAGTCACCTGAATCGTCTGGTGGCTCGATGGGAGAAACAGGAAAACAGCGCCCATTGGCATCGCCAGTCACGATTAAGACAAGCGAAAAGGCTCGTTATGCCTTCCTGTCAAAGGGCAAAGGCGATGCTGACACTCTCTAGGCAGGATCTGAGAGTTCTGGCCAGCTTCCTCACCGGGCACTGCCCACTCAGATATCACCTCAATAAAATGGGCATCTCAGAGGTGGTGGAATGCAGACTTTGCGACGAGGAGGACGAGACGGCGGAGCATATCCTATGTGAATGCCCTGCCTTGGCAGTCAAACGCTTCGAATATTTCGCTCAGGGGACCATTGAACTCCAAATCATAGTGGAATCTGGGGTGCAGGACATACTCGGCTTCCTGAGGGGGGCGGGTATGTACGACGCCTTCTACTATGAAAGGGTCAGTGTCACTATAGGCCCATATGTGGCTGCAGTGACAAAGGGGCTTGTCCCGCATGCCCTCAGGGAAGAAAAAAAAAGAAGACCATATGACTCGACCAAAGTGGGGTATATAAAATAACTTGTACTTGTAAAAACGCATACCTAGGACAGACAGGACGAAAAATACGGACCTGATATTCAGAACACATTAAATCTCTCAGTAGGAACAAAGACGACTCAAATCATGCCAACCACCTCAAGACAAATGGACATGAACCTACGAAAATACAGGACTGCACCATCTTACCACATAAACAATACAAATAACGAAAACTGAACATATTAGAACACGTGGAAATTTATAAACAAAAAAACTTCAATGGACAGATCATAAATGAACAAATCAACACAAAATGCGGCACCATATTCACACCACTCAAAACACTACACAAACGAAAACAACCAACTGACGGATTCACAGACCACCCTAAACAAATAAAGACTTAGAATCGACAACCAACAGATTATTCAAGACGCTCCTTTCTCTTCACCTCTAGTTGGTTTCCCCAGAGGTGAATGACCTCCTTTCTCAACGCTCCACCATCCCGTTTACCTTTTTCTTCGCATATAAAGACCACGACCAACTGACTGGCTCCAGTACTGGCTTAATGGCCAGACGATGATATCTTTACATAGAAAGAGCTCGCCCACAGTATCTCACCACCCAGAGGAGACGGAGTCACCTAACAGGTACGTTGCCTTTACTATGAAACTAGTTCGTGGAGGAGCCGATAGAGAGTATTCCTCGATTTTCTGTGAACCGGATTTGACTCATTAGTTAATAGATAGTTTTTAGATAAATATTTGTGGGCAACAGTTGACCGTTCTTCATTCCACCTGACTATGTTCTAGCACTGAAGGTATGAGAAAAGCGCTTAGGAAATGTAAGGGTCATTAGGCGCTCTTCGTACATCACTACCTGCGTGTTGTATAAGTCATATTTCTACCCTGTGACATTCTAACACCACGAACCTCTCCTCGTACACTCCGTTTCTCACCCAAATCATCCTATTCTCGACGTTGAGTAGGGTACTCAAGGTGCCCTTTTCATAATTTTCATTATTAATTATATTTTAATGGAGTGGATGGGGGGGGTAATGTAGTAGATGTACTAGGGTTGGGCTTGTTCTTTCCTTGATCATTCTGTTAATCTCCTAAATATTGGAAGGCCGAGGACAGGCATATTGGCATAAGAAACTTGAATGGCATGTTAAAATATTTGTAGAAACTGTACTGTGCTGTAACGATTCAAATCGATCGAATAAGGTGCCTTCAACTGGCCACCATGTTCCAAATTCGTATTTTTTAAAGCAATTGGGTTAGATCCGCCAGTAGGCAAATTACTTAAGTTAACGTACCTGTTAGGCGAGTTCGTCTCCTCTGGCTGGTGAGATACTGTGGGCGTATTTTTTTGACGTTTTACCATTTACCACAGTTCGGACAGAGTGTCCGTGTTCAATCTACATCCTTACCTCACTCCTCACAATCATTCCTCCAACCGTCAGTGGAACAGAGGCAAACAACAATGGTTCGTGGTTTTACTAAAAAAATATCGACTTAAAGTCAAGTTTTACACCACAACTGCCAATACTTTTTTCTTCCACAAGCCTTTTAGAAGTGCCTTAAACGAGGATTCAGGTCATGTATATTTATAGGATACCGTATGATTTGCATGGATGTAATAAATGAGTGACGGGGGAATTTGTTTTCTTAGTGTCATTATCGCACATACGGCGGTACGTTCGATGCATGTTGGAAAACGATGAAGTCTGTATTCATTAGAAACACCTGTGCGTGTCTCCACATCTAATGTCGGGACGCTGTACGCTTGATAAGAATTTTATGTCTGTTTCTCGATTGAATTTAACGATAACGTGGATTCTATGAAGGTGCACAGATGAATCAGTCGAGTGTGATGCGACGTAACTTCCGTTTCTTCGGGAACCAGCCTGCTCCTTTCTTAGGGGCTTTAGAACTCGATCCTTCGTCTTAATAAGAACCATCTTAGCGACAGCCTCATTCGCCAATATCACGTGCGAGGGACGCTCTTTATCGCTATTATCAAAATTACTTTTGTGTTTTTCTTTCGGATTTTGATCATCAACTATTTATTCCAATTCTTGGGTATATTTTATTACCATACATTCGTTCAAAGGAGTGACCTACGTGCCCTACTGTCTTAATTCAAGGTTTAGTCATCGGGAATAGGGGAAATAATCATTTCTCAACACGGATAACTTCCAAATATGTTCATTTTATTCATGAGCATCGCGAACGGGTATTCCGCTACATCTTGAAAGCATTATTTCCGTGATTTTGAGAGGCGAATGAAAATGTTGGGTCGTCAGACGAACTATGTGATTGGACTAAGGCAGTACGGTGAGTGCCACAGAAAGCAACCATTTACAGAGGGGATTCTTAAAGAGCCAATAACGATGGGAAGATCCAACCGAACACTTTCAGCGCTACCAGGCAATTGAGTAACTTCTTATAGAATGGTCGTTGTTGAGGGTTCACCAGTCGCTCAAGTGACTCGGTTTGAGTACGGAAAGAAGAAGAGTCCTCCCTTGTACAGACACCCCCCTTCCTATCCTTTAGGTGGAAAAGAAGAAGAAATAAATGAGCGGGGTAGGTAGTGAGAGAGAAGAGAAGTGGCGCGAGAAAGATAAAATGGTAGTAAATTGGTTTGGAGGAGGGGTAGTAGGGCGCCGCGATCAGACTGAATGGAAGAAGAATGAAGTCATACTGAGGTACGGAGCAATAACAAAACAATAGCCATTGAAAAACCCTGCAAAACACAACGGTTTATTATTCGGATAAATAGCTTGACCTAGCATTAATGCTCCGAGACCCATCCCGTTCGATTCAGCATCGAAAAATATCAAAATGAAACCCAAAAAAAGGCCGAAAAGAACTGAATCGTAATATTAAAATAAACAAAAAAAAAAAAAGAAAGTATCTAGAAAAATAAGCGAATAATGAAAAGTTCAATCGAGGGTAACAGATATTCTGCTAACGGAAATAGTTGAGACGGAGCGAAACAGTCATTCGTGGAGGTGAAGACGAGAACAAGGCAATCGGACGATAAAGAGACAAATCGTAGTGCCAAAGGTTATATACGAAACACGAGTGATTCCTAGAGGAAGCAAAAAAAAAAAAAACCGGCGCTCGTAAACGTTGGGAGTCGAGTTGAAAGGGGTGGCGGCCCAGGAGCGGGGAGGGGGAGCGAGCGGCGTTGCCAGTCCAGACGAAACCTTGACTTCCGCTGTAGTTCCCGCGTTGTACTGCCTTTCGTTAATTTTTTTTACCGTTTTTTGCCCATAACAATCATGGGCTTCGTCCGATCGGATCGCCGAGATGGCGGGCACAACTAGATACCAAATTGGATTTTTGTGCGAAAGAACGAATTTGTTGGACCACGTTAAAGGCGGGCCGGACGGTGGACGGGGGACGGGCGACGGCGGACGGCGGACAGACATTGCAAATTTGGAATCTCCATGTCTTGAAACATGAAGTATCAAATTTTGAGGGGGGGTTGTAAAAAATGGTTCGTGACTGAAAACATGGGTTATTATTCAGAATGAATAATAAACCAAAAGGCGTCGCGAATCATCATTGGCTAATCGTACTAATGAGTTTTATGCGTTATCCTTCTTTATTATGGCCGTTGTATTGACTCAGGATCCTTTAGGAAAGAGCGTCGTGTACTGGTGTACTCGCTGCCCCTCTATGTTCGTGAGATGTCATTGTCATTCCTCATTTTGGTTCGCAACAACCTCAACGAAACTCTTCCATGAAACACCTGTAGTTATTGTATTCGTGCACAGGCCGCCGTTGAGCATTTTTCCTTCGTATTTGTCCTGCTCTGAATGACTTGCTGGAGTCAATAGTCATGAATGTATGGTTATCCGTTCAGACTAAAGGTAAAAACGATTTCCAACGAAACGTACGTGACGTGAATAATGCGTGCGTCCGGTTAATTTTCTCAGACTCGAACTCACTTCCAGCCGTTAAACGAACTAGCAGTCAACCTGACGATTATGAATATTCTGCAATTACCCCTCATTCACTAGGGGTAAGTGAATTACCACTTTTCATTAACGAGAAAAATTAGAAATTACTGAAACGGTTCAAAACCACATATGCGCCACCTGCTCCAGAGCTGTGCAATTAAGCATATATAAAACCGTGCTTTGTGTTTACGTGCTGATGTTGCGAGACGCTTATATGAAGATCTAAAGAGGACAACAGCAACAGATTTTTTTAGGTATCTGAGCTCGAATTCTTTTGATGTGTGATGAAGCGGTCCTTTTTTGAACGCTTATCAGTTTAGAAGCTTCGCTCCGTTCGGCGATCTGATAGTAGTTAATTCATTTCCAGAGGCACCTGTTTTGCTAATCTCTCTAATGCACCCTTTGCTGACCCCGCACAGTATTTCGTATTCGTCTGGAGAATCGCCACGGAAAGCCAGCTGCCGCATTTAAGAAAGCCCGAACTGAATGATAAATTATCCACGAGGACAGGAATTAGTTCGGGGCCTTTTCATTCATGGCTGAACCGAATGATTTTCCGACTGATATAATTACGCAACTACCTTCCTTTAACTCCACGAGTGCACATCGTCTACAAAATATCTCAATCGATTCCCGACGTTAGCAGTATGTGATGAGCAAATCGTGCCGAAGTCTTCGGCGTCGGTATTCCAGCAGTTTCACCTAACTAACTTGGCACTTGCCACCTAACTAACTCAGCATTCTTCATAGAGGTTTAGGAAGAACCATTGGGACAATTAGCTTTCCGAACGTCGATCCGAAATAAGTGTGCTCTACAACTGATCGGATCATAACGTTTTGAGGTCCCCTGAGTTCAAAACACAACATATTTAGGCGAGATCGGTGAGCATGCGCGGAGGAATGAAATTCTGAGGCCTGCTGGAGTGTCAAGAAAGACCTATGCTGGCGATGGCGTTCCCGTGGACGACATCGGAGCGTATCCGCACCGTGTTTCTATGGAAGTTGAGAAGCCTACTGAATGGATGCACCTGCCAATGTTCATGGGTGAGTGGCCTAAAGAGTGAGATGGGTCGTCCTAGGTTTGCAGGAGAGGTATACGGGCTGAGTTGCCGCTGTGGTTGTGGAGGACGTAGGGGAAGACAAACTTGAGCGTACTCTTTAGGAGTTTGAGGCATTCTGCGAGTCAGTAACGAGTGATTCTCAACCACCCCTTTAAGAGTGAATGGTGATCCTTAAATGAGAGAAAGCTCAACTCTTTTCTGCATGATCAAAATATTCCAGCGGGATATCGTCTGTAACAATCCAGCCTTTAAACGCAAAATGTTGAAGGGTCCCTTACCTTTGGATTGCGGAATGTAGGACTGAAATTAAAAGAAACAAAATCTAGATTCGAGCAGACGACAATAGCCTCAACGAAATATATCATGGACATGCTGAAGAGTTCATTTAGGGGTTCAGTAAAATCTCACACCGCCGCATGAAGCACTTTGAGGATGTACGACAGTAATTTACCGTTTTTCGTTGATGTAAATTTGAATTACGGTTGTTCCTGCACGGTCTGGTATGAATCATTCCAACGAAACACTGTAAATTCGTAATAAAACCACATACCATGATTATATTGTCTTTTTCCCGCTCGTGATTGTCGAGGGATACTACAATAAAACTCAATATGATAAAATTTAATAATGGATCGCTTTTTCAGAATGGATCAAACCTGTAGAGATAAAGGTGGCTTCTAAGCCTTTTACGTTTCGAGCCAAACACAAAGAGCTCCTTCACGTATAAAAGGAGTTCTGCAAGAATATGGAATTCATCAATACAACTCTACCTTTCCTTCCCTGACAAACTCAGAGTGCGAAAGAAAGAAGAAACATTTAAACGTAGAAACTTACGGGCAAAATTACCAGTGTCTGAATCTTCTCAAAATTGTGGTGTCTTTTATGTCCTTATCGACTGGCCATCGACGATAGCACCATATCCGACGCTGCTGCGACCACACTGTTTCGGCGTTACCTTCGAATGTCTTCGATTCAAAAATGAAACGAACTTTCTAATTACGAATTGCAACAGAATTATTGTATTAATGGCAATGCTTAAATGGCCGTTATTCAAACAATCGAGGAATGTACGACACGCGTACACAAACGTTTCGTTGTTTTGGGAAGATTTTAATTGGTCACGAATGCCTTTCTAGATCCTACTGATGACATGCCATCTACTAATCTGTGCCGAGTCAAAACTCTCCCTCTGTTTATCGAAACGAAACGGAGTATTTTTCATACGGCCCTCGTTGAAACTCTCTCTATTTACTGCCTTCTGGCCGAAGCCCATTCGCGAGTCCGTTCGAGCGCGTGCTCAATGGCCGTTATGAAAACGCACGCCCCATTACTATCCTTCGGCCGTTGTGCGCATTCTTTCCACCGTTTTAACGACTTATTCAGGTACTTCCTCCGTTTGAACATCCCGAGTTTTTCGCGTGTGGAATGATTGCTTTCAGAGAGGTTTTTTTCGACGAATTTCCAATTCCCATTCCAGTTTATTTGCCCTACTATAAATAGTATCCTCAATACACGGTACGGTAAGGTGGCCTCAATACACGAAATTACAGTAGGAATAGGGAAACATTGAGTTACTGCCTTTTAGAAGAAATTATTGGATGCACTACTAAATATTTAAATGATACATCCCTGCACGTTGCATGCAGAGGCGCGCGTTTAAAATGTGTGCACCAACGCACTCGAAGGACGATGCACGGTATAGCCAAGTGTTGTGACAATTGCCATTGGTCTAGAAAAAATGATCTGAGTTTCATACGCACCTGGAGGGAGACCAGAATCTGATCAGTTCTTACAGACCCTTCAACGTCCTCTTCTGGGCGAGACGTTTGAGCGTCTTTTTCTACCTCATTTTCTTAGGTATACAAACCATCTCGTTCTCCCACTTCAATTCTAGTATCGAGAATCCCCTCCACAATTACGACGGTTGACCGACTTTGTCAAGGACGCTTTTTACAATGTGCGATTACGCCAGGCTGCCTTTTTTTATGCTGAGCAGGGATTTGACAGCGTATGACAGGGCTTCTACCGTGATTTAAATCCCATCTCCAGATGAATTTGTTGTCAATATTCAAGAAAAGCGGCTCATCAAATTGCTGTTGCGTATTTACAACCTATTTTTGCAGCCACATCCCCCACCCAAACGAACCTGATTTTGCGTGACGGTATTCTTGAGATCTCACTTTGCATGTCAAGGAAAAGGACTCAATGGAGGTTTCCCAATGTCATAATGCTTGACAGGAAAATTGAACCAGTGGTGCAGTAATGGGCGTCTTAAGATATCTCCCCATGAGTCAGTCTCTATCGCTTTCAGATACTGTAAGAAGTGGATTATGTAATTTACCGTAACGTCGTCCTTTTCATCTCAACATTTGTCAAATATCTTAGTGTTACTCCCGAGCATCACCTCACCTTCCACGAAGGTGTATCGGAACTGATTAAGCTTATTCGGATTAGGACTAGGCAGTTAGCTCAGATTCTGAACAACCCTGGTTCCTCAATAACAGCTAGGATCCTGAAGTACGTGTTTCTCATGTGTACGGCGTATGCATTTTGATTTGGGGAACCCGCTCGGGTGGATAATTCAAGCGCCTTGACAGACCAAAAAAATATCTGGTGCGTTGCAACACACAACTTTCCTTAGATCTACGTCAATTCACTTTGCACATGGCCAATTCGATTTAATCAATTCATTTATCACTCAGTTAATTTGAACTTGGTCAAATAACGCTTTACGGCAGCAGGAAGCGGTAGCGCTTACAGTTCCAGATTTTATTGTGCTGCTCGTACTCATTGCAGGACCCATATTGAGCAATCGGTACACAGATAATTAATGAGGCTGTAAACACGAATTTTTTGAAGTTGATAGTAATCACTTTTGTGGAGTTATTGGGTAATAACTGTTAGAACTGGTAGTAAGCGAGACGGGCGTAGTTGAAATTCAGGAATTTCTGGAGTGAGCCCCATGTATTTCATGAGCGTTTTTAAACACCCACTGTTTAGGTATTGGATGGGACTACAATACCAATTTTTTTTTAGCATTCTACTAACATTCCAGCGGACTTTATAAGGAAAAAACTACGCTAAAAACGCTTTTGGTCGAAAAGTTTGATAATATATTGTGCAGCTCTCGTCATCTTCTCACAATTGGAAATTCTATGGTATAATTTCCTTATCATGAGCTACCAATATAAAAAATTTAATCAAAATCGTTAGAGCCGTTTTTGAGAAAAAAAATTTGGTGTTTTGATCACTATGATAACTATAGTTAACTTTCGGTGGATTTTGCTCATACCCTTATTTTTGCGTCCCATAGTGACTAACGGGCGAGATATGAAGTTTGAGCTGATTTGATACGGTGGTTTTCTCTAAAAATCGTTCACAGACAAACTTTAGTGACACACACACACACACAGACCATTTTCCCAAATAGTGTTTTTCGGACTCAGGGGGGTTTGAAACGTACAGATCTGAAGAAAACTCACAAAAATAAATTTGCAGCCGATTACATAACTTTCCTTCCTACTTTGTAGAGCCAAGGAAAGTAATCAGCCGATTACATAACTTTCCGTTCTACTTCGTAGAGCCAAGGAAAGTAAAAATGTTTTACAGTCCACGCCATTTGTGAGAAATTCAACGACATTCACGGATCAGAGTTTTTAGATGGGACCATTGCAAAATTTCACTCGCTCCGATCTCGGACGGAAGGATTTAATTCAACCCATTATCCAATCCTCGCTTTTGCCATCCTAGCCACATTCTCGGCTTCGCAATCAATCTCGATAAACTGTAACGCACAATTTTATTTTATTTATTTAATTCACAACAATTATGAAGACAACCCTTTCTGTGTTTCATAACATACATATGTAACGGCCTCAAACATTACGTGTAATTTAAAAACAAACATCCTGAAGGATTTGCCATTTTCCTACACGAGTGGCAGTATACACTCTCACATCGTGGTTTAGCGTTTCATCCTTCGCTGACTGAACCTGTAGATCAGTATGAAACTCGTAACAAGTACGAGGGGATCAAAAAAATTTATTAAAACAAAAAAAAAACGTGCTTACGTAGGTATACATTTAAGCTATTTTTCTACGTAGTCGCCATTTCTCTCGATGCAGGTAGTTAGGCGGGGGAACAATTTTTTTATGCCTGCCTCGTAGAAATCTGCCGCCACCTCCTTCGTCCACTTGTAGACCTCCCTCTTCACCTCTTCGTCGGTTGAAAATTTTTTTCCACCCATGTGCGTCTTTGGAAAAGTGAAAAGATGATAGTCTGAAGGCGCCAGGTGGGGGGAATAAGGGGGGTGGTCTAAAACATCCCATCCAAAAGAGGTGGGCTTTAGCGGTCTGCACTCGATTCAACTTGTGTTGTTCAGTCAGTTGTTTTGGGACCCATCTTGCACACAGTTTATGAAATCCGAGGGTTTCTGTTATTGTTTCGTGCAGCAAAGATCCGGATATTTCAGGAAACTTCGTAGAAATTTCGTCCAGAGTCAATCTGCGATCGTCACGGACCGCATTCTCAATCCACATCTCAATTCCACAAGTTTGTCAGTCACAACCGACGGTCTCCCACTCCTCAATTCATGCACATTCGTACGACCGTTCTTAAACTCCCTACACCACTTGTACACACTCGTACGATTCATGTGTCCTTCACCATAAATTGCCTTTACCTCATTAAAAATTTCAATCGGGGATTTCTCCTTAACAACGAGGTACCGGATGATCGCGCGGATTTCGCACTTGGCGGCAGAGTCGATCGACATCTTTCACGAGAAATGCTCCTGAGACCACACTTTTCAACGTACTGACCTCATTTTGGTCTTGTTTCGGAGGGGAGGAGTCACGCTACACGACTGTGTGCCCAACATAGCAAAAAAAATCCCTACGGCCCACGGGAGCTTCAGTAGACTTACTTTGTGGATATGCCTTGTATTTAATGAAACAAAAAGGATTTTATCTTATTGCATGGGTTGTTGATGAGTTTGAATTTCCAGTACGCTGAAACGATCGGTCTTGGACAGTTAAGAGGAATTTTTGGGACGTTTAGTTGAAAAAAGCTGTTTGATGAGCTTTCAAAATGGTGGGGATGTGTACAAAGCAACTCGTTCCTCAAATTTTGTTGAACAGTGTAAATATAATTCAATTTCCCGTGGGTCAGAGGAGTTCAGTATTGAAAATAATGACCCTGTAACAAACCAGAATGACGTAGAGCCACACTACAGACCGCTTGAGTTTTGTATCATGATGATTGCAGGACAGTTGATGTAAACGCTGTGGCCTAGATCTTTTGTCTGCAGCTGGCCAGTTTAGTTCGTCTTCCAAAAGCCAAGGTGAGCCATTAAACCAGAGGGGATACTTGAGAAGATGGGTCAGAGTACATGACTCCAATACTTAGGAGCCGAATTGCGGTTCGCCACAAATATTTTCCTTCTTGTTGGATCAGACTTGATCCAGTGCAACAAGACTCTGGAACCAGATAAGGCGATCATGGTATCAAATGCGGGTTGCGTTTTAAAGTGCTCGAGCACAGCTCTCATGAGGTGTGACAAGAGTAGTGCAGCGCAGAGCTCCAAGCTAAGAACCGTGACAACTTGCTTGGGACTCACTTTTGATTTTGCATATAGCAAGTTAGTAATAGGCGGCTAATGCTTTTATTTTTCGCGGATGTGAAGACAAACCCTGTACGCTTTTATGGAGCGTTCGGCGAAACAAATCAAAGCTGTTTGAGCACCACTGACCAATCTTACATGACGTTTAATGATGCAGTCACTTGCTTTAATGTATTCTTCTACTGTACCACTTTTCCCTCGGAAAAAACGTATCGATGAGTAATGCATGCATTAAAGTGACGTCCCATTAGCCAGTGTACGGATCACCACGCAATCGATTAATCTCCCAAACTATGATGTTTACGGTAAAGCGAATGTGTCGTATTCAAATAAAACCAGGTTGAGTCGGTTGAGAGTTGCGATAATAGCATTATTTTACCGTGTTCACCCCATCCATGTCACCATGCAGCAACGAACAGTCAATCAAACAACAAAAGAACATGATGAGCAGGCCTGGGCAAAGCTGAGGAGATGTATCCCGCACAAACGTGGTTGTTTCACAGATAAAGTGGCTCCAATAAATGACACAGTGATGAACCCTCGTCACTACGGAGCTATTGAGTTAGAAGGTATTTTTGCTGGTAGCGGCCGATGAGTAATTACTTCGTAATATTTGCAAGGATGTGAAGAATGTAATGAAGCATTCTGATGGCGCAAGGTAACTGTGGGCTATACAGTAGAGAGAGAGATTGATGAGAATTCGCATTACAATCGTTATGAGGCTCGAAATGAACCAATGAAACGTTCCGAGCGTTAATTAAAAAGAATAGATGGAAATGGTGCGGAAGAAAGCCGAAGGAATTGAAATGATCCATCGAAGTCCTTCCCTTCCTCGCCACATCTTCTCTTCCACACTGCGACCGCGTTTGATAAAGAACCCCGTTCACACCCCCACCGAAGCAAAGGAAGGCCCAGCCCATCACGTTCAGGCTCTCCAGCTAAGTTCATTTCACCCTGGGGGAATGTTCGCCGATCCTCTGAAAGCCACGTTCTCCGCTCTCCTGCTCCACGTTTATTATTATTATTGAAATCCTGAGCATCCTCGATTAAGGCGGATGAACGAGCGTTGAGAATTCAAAGAAGGAGCTGAGCAAATGAGTGAAAGACGGCCGCGGTGAGACTCGTCCCAAGTTGGGGTCGATTGTTTACATCGCTAGACGAATTCTCTAGAGACGCGACAACAGATCTCAATTTTCAAAATGTCGATATCTCGCTACTCTCACATTTCGAGATGGAACTAGGTATTTTACATTCACGGTATTCCCTGGTTCAACTGCGTGGCTATTGCGGCTGTCAAAAAACTAAGAACAGCCTGCTCTCCTAGAAGTTTTCAATTTCCTCAGCGCTGCAAAGAGAAAAAAATCCTTTTCGCCCCATTACGCTTCAAAGTGTTCTCAGTGCAAAGAAATATATTACGGAGAATGTACCTTGTAAATTCATCAATGCCTCAGTGAACACAATTGAGCGGAAATGGCTGGGGCAGAATAATTAAAATTTGACACTCAGCCTCCAGAACAACATTTTCACCGAAATAACGTAATTAGCAGAACGGTTGCCAAACTTAATACGATCATCATGATGCCTAAAACGATGTCGCTTAAATTTGTTTGTGAGTAGCTGCGTATAGCTCGACATCAATGCAAATTCGCTAGTCGAGATATGGCGAGAGAAATAAAAAATTAGCAAATACTTCGGCAAGCGTAGCATTCAAAGGTGTTTCCTCTATAAATCCCGCTCATTTGATACTTACAAACAAATCATATTGGCAGATCAATATACACCATTTACTCCTAGGACGTTCTCGGATGTTGAGGAAAAACTCATACCTTTCACTTCCCTTTGACGAGGATTCTCATCTAGCTTTCCATTTGTCTAACACCCATTCATCTAGCGCTGCTTCAGTGGAAAGATTTTCGAGGAATTCGGCCCAGAACGGAAGAAGCTCCCTTTTCACTCTCCACTTGTCCACCATGCACTCAATTACCGAGTCAACGAGTCAGCTAGCTAGTGATCATTTGAAGTGCTTCGGTGGTTGTGGTCTTGGTAGGCCTTGGTTATCCACAAAACACGAGTTTCTGGGATTGGGCTAGTAATTTCTTTTGATTGACTGTAAAGTTGCTACCCCAGACAGCGGAGCAGTAGCCAATCGGGCTTGTACGAGGGTGTAGGGTCCCGGTAACACACCCTGTTGAAGAAAGCGTGGAGTTTGAAGAACGATCCAAATTTTTCCCTCAATAGAGAAGTTGGTTTAATATTATGTTGAGATAGACGAAAAGGAAGTTGACGGACGGTATAATTAGATAATTGACATGTATGGTAGATAACTACTATATGGAATGCCTGTAAATTGGAAAATAAAATCTGGATTGTTCGGATAAATCGCGGATGACGATGGTAGAGAAGATGACAACATCTCCTGGTTCCAGGTTTGGATGCTTCTTTGTCCACTTGTTCCTTCGCTGCAAGTGATGGAGAGGTATTCATCCTTAACCCCCTTCCAGAAATGCGTTGCTGCACCAGCTGCCAACGAGACAGTCAGTTTTCAGAAAGAGGAGCACCGATGAGGAGATGACCAGGGGTCAGAGCTGCAAAGCTCCCAGGGTCATTGGTCAATGGATAAAGCGGCGTGGAGTTGAGGATTGCTTCTACTCGTGACAATAGTGTAGTTAGCTCCTCGAATGTAATTGACTAAACACACCCCCCAAGTGGACTGGAGGAACACATTGAGGAGTTTGAGGGAAATCATTGTGGGACATAACAAAGAAATATGGTTGCCTTGTTGATTAGATTCTGGCTTTTCTGTAAGGATTTTTTAGTACATGTCCAGCTTGGCAGTACGTGAGACAACCTCAACCACCTCTTCTCATGCCGTCGCAATAATAATGATTTTACTGTTTGAAACCTAAGTATATGAAGAACTTTTGCTGACATTTGCACGACCCGTTTTATGTATACTATCAGACCGACCAATTATGTCAAAGCAACTTCCTTTTATTTTTTTATGCCTAAATAAGTTCGAAATTTATTTTTATTATTGTCATTTGTTTAGCAGGGCAGTTTCATACATTATTTTATGCTAATGACACTAATGATTGTCTTATTACAGCGTACTACCTAATATGTTAAAACAATTGTCATTGTTTCCCCAAAACCCTGACTCTTTACATTTGTACCTGTGGGAAGTCTCTCTCCAAGTGATAACGGATTTCCCCTTTTCTGGACTTTCCAAAATATCCTTTTCCCACCCCTCAATTTACTGTGTGTGTGTGTGTCTGTGAACGATTTTTAGAGAAAACCATCGTACCAAATCAACTCAAACTTCATGGGAAAATGACGAGAGCAGCACAATAAATTACCAAAATTTTCGACGAAATGCGTTTTTAGCGTAGTATTTTCCTTTTAAACTCCGCTGGAATGTTACTAGAATGTTAAAGAAAATTGGTGTAGTAGTCCAATCCAATACCTATAGGGTGAGTGTTTAAAAACGCTTATGAGATACATGGGGCTCACTCCAGAAATTCCTGAATTTCAACTACTGCCGTTTCGCTTACTACCAGTTCTAACAGTTATTTTCCAATAACTCTGCAAAAGTTATTACTATCCTTTTTTTGAAAAATCGTGTTTACAGCCTCATTAATTATCTGTGTACCAATTGCTCAATAATGGTCCTGCAATGAGTACGAGCAGCACAATAAATTCCAGAACTGTAGGCGCTACCGCTTTCTGCTGCTGTGAAGTGTTTTTGACCGAGTTCAAATGAACTGCTTGGTAAATGAATTGATTAAATAGAATCAGCCATGTACAAAGTGAATTGACGTAGAGCTAAGGAAAGTTGTGTGTTGCAACGTACCAGATATTTTCTCTTCAATAGACAGCTTCTCCAAATACTCAGCCATCTACCAGTTCTCGTGATTGATGGTCGTCTCTCAGTTCTCCCTGTACACTGTCATCCAAGAGCTCTCGCGAAAGTCAGTCATCTCCCGGATCTCCCAACAGTCTTTCGTCTCCCAGAAGACACTCGTTTCACCCGTCTTGGACATCTAATTTGGGTTCCCGTACGACCAGTTTCGCGCCTTCAGAGCCCCGTTGTTTGCGCTTGTGTACTCTACCTCATATCCTGTTCTATTAACTTCTTCTTTGTTCATGTAGGTCTTCGAATCTTGTTGTGATTTCCCGATCCTTCAATTACAAGTTTTGTGCTACAGTAAACCCCGTCTTCGTGATTCGTTCAAGTCTACCCTGATCGAAACAACACAGACCTTCTTTCTATAGCAATGCTGCGCTGTTCATTACAGCATGTGCTGTTATGCCCGCTTGATTTGCATTATCCATCGTTTGGTCGTTCGATCGTTAATTCATTACAGTATTTCAACCGTTAAAAGAAATCTTACGTGGTCGTTCTGATTGCTGTTGAATGTTTTTTTTTAGACTTTCTACATCACCAATTGCCAGGGTGATCAGTGTGGTTTGACACGTTGATATATTCTTTTCTTCAGCCATATCAGGCAGGCTAACGCCAAGTGAGCCTCCATTCTAATATCTATAAGCTTGATTACTTCTGAAAAACGATTGGTTGGAGTGAATGGCTTTGAATGTAGTGCACTAAAAGCGACTTTCCAAAAAATCCAATCCATGATGTACAGAAGAAGAGTGAGTGAGAATTTGGTGTTGCGACATACCGTATTTACAGTCGTATTAATTTTAAGTCATTTCCCCACAAGCGAATGGCGTGATCCTCTTCGTAATACTTCAAAACTGTAAAATAAGTGGTAACCGGGCAACCGTTTTCTTGTTGAAAATGAGGCTTACGAGTATGAGCCAATCTAAACATGTAATCCATCCTTCGGTGAAGGGAAGCGATCGAAGCTGCTTCAAAGATTGCGAATAAATTAATGATCGACTGATCCCTTCAAAAGTCAATGAAGAAATAAAATGTGATTTCCTGCATCCAACACAACAGCCTGAGAGAGTTTTTCAAAATGAGCTCAGCTAGTTCCGCTGAGTAGAAATTGCTTTGCCGAATCTGAATAGTTATGAATTCAAACAATGGAGCTTGTCATTTTTAAATGTACGAAGTCTCACAGGTTGCACGAAACTCAACTTCTGTGAAACCAACTCACGTCATTAAAAAAAACTGTCGATTATTCGATTTTTGTTGATTATTTGGCGTCCAGGTTCGACACATTGATTCGGAATTCCTCTCAATGTTTCGCTCCGAATAACTGCCCTACGAGAGACAGCTTAAGAGCAGCTATGAGTTCTCTAACACGATTCTATTCAATTCAACAGAATCAAACCTAACGCAAATCCCTTAAGCCAATCGCAGTTCGACCAAATATCCCAGTCGAACTCGCTGTTTCGACTCGATCCAACTGTCGCTGGGGCGAGCATAATTTCCTTTCCCTCCTATTGAAATCCATCCGAAGGTCTAAACGGTCTGCGCCCTGGGAATGATAGTACATCATTGTTTACCGGTTGCCCATATAATCACTCTCTGCCACCGGGCTTGTAGTGGTTTTCGCGGCTTCAACGACTTGACCGCCTTCAATGAATTCATCTGCAAGAGCCCGCAAGGCTAACCGAACCACTGCGTCTGATACGTAATTGTGTGAATTAAGGCAGGACTGGTTCCAAGTATTGTTTTTGTACCTTGTAATAGTAAAATGAATTGAAAGAATTATAACAGTGCACAATAAATAATAATTAATTATGTACTACGAGCTTATGTACTCGTATTTTACAAATTATTATAATACGACGCATAATGTCGTATTACGATACGTAAATACGTTTACGCAAATCTTAAGAATCGCTCTAAGATGAAGAACAACTTTTATGCACAAAAAAAAAGAGTTTTTAAGTTGAATCGAAGTCCGTAGTGCCACGTAGTGTATTCCATTACTTGTAAAGTCTGCCTCAGCAAATATATAGGAGGAACAATGATTATTAACATCTTTATTATTGTCTGGCACAGTTCAAGCCGAGTTGCTCGTGAGTTCACTGTGCTCGAACCCGATTGGATCTCCATTGATCTCGACCCTTCCAGTAGGCGTTTTCTTCGCCCCCTTCCATCATTTCACTTTTCCCCCTTACTTCCCACTACCTGGCGACACTCAGCCCTTTAAATTGGATAGTTATCTTGGATCACACTTGTCATTCACCCAGAGACCCCCTGTGACGAATAAATTCTGACTCTTTCATAATTTACCGTGAACACAATCTCTATCCTGTCTCAAGTGATTAACCAGTGTCATTAGTAATTTGTGATCTCTCTCTCTCTCTCTCTCTCTCTCTCTCTCTCTCTCTCTCTCTCTCATGATCTGCGTAAACGTTTTTTAGAAATAACGGTTCAGAACTACTTCATTCTGATCACCATACTTTATATATTAATAGTACTACGTATATGATAGTAGTGTGTAAAAAAACTAAAACTGGAACAGCTAGATAGTGTATTGTTCAAATGGTTTATGCAGTACGTTCTGAAGGAAAGCCGGTAACAGGGCCAATGATTGTTGAAAACGCAAAGAAATTCGGCCAAGATTTAGGAGTTGCTGCATGTGAATGTAGTTATTCGAATGGTTGGCTCAGAAACTTCACACGGGTCCATCCCTTCCTCTGCGAATGTAGCTGGCCGAGGGAACAAGGTGCCCCGCGGTCGCCCAACCAAGCACCTGACCTTTCTAAGGAGCAGGTGTTTGGAACTAACAGCCCAAATCAGGTCCCTGTCAGGGTCGACCTGGGGTACCTCCATTACTCGGCTGTTTTTATTCCTACCGTGCGGTATGCTGCGGCGATGTGGCCCCCACGTGCCATGACCCGCAACTGGCACTGACACACCAACAAGACGCTCTCTTGGCTGTCCTGCCGGCGTACCGCAACCCATCCCACCTTGACCTCCAGGTACTAGCTGGCACACCCCCCTTCAACCTGATCCTCGACCTGGCCGTGCTCCAGCCGTGCATTCAGCGGGGCTGCACGACGGAGTACCGGAGACTGTACCAAGCTCTCCTCCCCTCGATCGAGTGAGAACAGACCATCGAGCAGAGACTCGCTTTCACCCAGGATGCACTCATCAATAGGTGGCAGGCACGGCGGTCCCACAACCCGGCACCTCCAGGGCATCCTCCACTCCAGTGAGGGGAGGCTGCAGATGAACTGGTGGCAGCCGTCCTTCGCAGAGGTGCAGCTGGTCTCAGGCCACGGTGCCTCCAATGAGTGGCTGCACTTGTGGCGGGAGGGGTCTCACAGCTCCTCTGCAGTAAGGCATGGCTCATAATGATTCTGAACAGATATATAATGCTGATTAAACTGGGCTATTGTGGCGATGTTTACTAACATCTACACTAGCTGGGGAAGGAGAAAAAGCAGCCAAGGGTTTTAAAAAATAAGGACAGATTAACCGTTTTGGTATGTGCTAATGCGTCGGGAAACCACCGAGTGACCCCTTTTGTGATAGGCAAATCCGCAAAAACCCAGGGCTTAACGTGTAAATTTTAGCTGAAAAAATATTTACTTGTCTAACTATATGATGATGACTAGTAGTGTAAGACTAATGGTAAAAAATAAACAGTGCCTGTTAAACTGTGATTCGACTGTAGTATGGCAAGAAAGTTACAGTCACACGAACGAAATATATAAAATATAAAATTAAAATCGAGAAAAATTAGAGTAATTGAAAATGGGGGAAAATGATTGAGATATAGTTGGCAGCATACCTGCTGCTCGTGTAGTAGAAGGCGTCTCACCTCTCTGACAGACCCAACAATTGTTAAAAGCAATCACACAACTTTGGGGTTTTTGTTGAAGCGGATACGCGAACTCGATGATCGTTGGCGTCGAAGAAGCCAGACAAGTAAGTTGTCTTGTTGCCGCTAAATGAAGAAGTGGAGACACTGCTAACAATCTATTTCCGTATCCTATAGTTGAATTCAAATAATTCTTTTTTCTAATTTAACGCAGGGTTATAGAAAACAAGCGATTAACAATATTCAGAATATGTTCATGTATTGAGTTAACGACGATGACATTTCGAATACCATTCTCCACAAAAATCATAATGTGAATAAATTATCCGTCGCGCTTCATGCCGCTTGGCCACGCTTGGTTACCAACGCTCTCAGAAGCTATACTGAATGGTGGGAGTTTTCTGCTGACAGGGTTCCTCTACTCACTCGTACTGGCTACCACGACTGATGGACGTCTACAGAGCTGTAAATGCGAAAGTAAACGATAAGAAGCTACACTGATTCATTACCAATTCATGTCAATTCTGTTTGAGATAGCCACTCAGTGGCCAACGCCATCCTAATGCGAGTATTCGAACGCACGGAACAGTACCACGCTGTTCCACCCTACTCAATTTTTCCGCCAGGCGACAGAGCTCCCAAAAGTGCTCCCACACCAGAGCACTATTTATTTAGCGCTAAGTACCGTATTTTATTTCATTTTCTTTCCGATTCCCCGACGCTTTTGAACCGCTATTCGCTCCACATCAGCTTACAAGGGGAGCAAAAGTTCAAGCCGTTGAGGGATGGGAAAAGTTTTTTCATCTGCCTGCCTTTCCGCGAAGTTCATTCTGCGATGTCTGCGCGAAAAAGTGTTACATGGTAGGGGGGGGGGGGAGAACTATTTGACTCTGCCAGTATTGTGACGGTATGCATAGTTCGATTGATTCCACTCTTCTCTAATCAGTAAGCTATTCAGTTGGTCGTACGTAACTAGCTGGTGAATGTCGTTCATTCTCAACGCGACCTTTGTCATACGATAAACCACAAATTTATTTGTAATAGAAGAGTCACAAATGAGTGTATTGTAGTGGAAATGTATTCAGTGCACTAAAACACTCTGAACGTCGTCGTTCCATATATTTACAACACGAAAAGTATGTTTTTTGGTTCTCCACTAGCTCATCAGTACTCTCATTAGTTTCATTTGAAGACGTTTCTCTCTCAAAACTTCAAAGTTTAGCTAAAACAAGGCTGAAAACTTGCAGTACACCCAAATCCTGACAATTCACAATATTGTTAACTTACTGGAATGAACTAAAAGATGACTGTTCAACGCAAAACGCTGAATCAGTAAGTATCAGTTTTTTTACCTTAGAGTTCCCCCACCTACCCTAACGGAACTCCCTGGTCCTGCGGTAATTCCACCTTCGCGGTTATTTTCATCGGCGACGGATTTCCCGCTTCGTCTGGGCATTGCGAAATATCATTTCCTTCCCTCCTCTCCACAACAGTCAGCTCCTCCCAAATTCATTCGCCTACGCACTCTAGCTAAACACACTCGTTTCCCTGTGCTCACTCATCTCCTCCTGAGTTTCCCGCTCCAGTTCACGTATATTCCGAGTAGTCCCCTGTGTCGTCGTTTTGTTTCGCAAACTCTACTCTCTTCATTGCACATAATACAGTCCTCCTCACGCTCACCTAGTTTCTTTTATTTCGACCTTCAACTCTCGCCCTCTCATGCTCCCAGCAATAACCTAAGTTGCCCTGAAGACAGTTCAACGATATTTTCAAGCAATTACGATAACATCATCTCGCTTCTCGAGAATGTGATCAAACAAAATTGTTGACGTTGGTTTTAGTTAGTGCCGCTGAAAAAAATTAAAATCCACGTTGATAGCGCCACACTACACCATGAACCCTGCTGGCCACGTGCAGTTGAACATCCTCACAATTCAACGCCTGCCTGTTCAAACCGATTTTGACGGCTACATTCACACACACAAATTAAAAATTTCTCCAAGATATCATTTTTCAACTTAAACGAGTTGAAATTCACTGATGCACCTTAACCAAGAACGCTGTTGCCAATGTGAAATGTGTAGTCCGCGATGTTTGTTCTGCAGATCTCCGTGTCGCTATCACTGGACCGATTATTTGTGATGCTGTTTGTTTCAAAAACTAATACCTCATTACAATAATAATTTAATTCACAATGTGACAAGCTGATTGAACGATAAGTTTCACGACGTTGAATGTGAAAAAGCGACAAATGCAACTGTCCTGATATTAAACAGGCGGCTTTAATCTGATACCTGGAAGTTTTAATCGCTCAATGTCTACGCTGAGGTGGTCAGATAAAAAATCACACGTCAAGGATGAGGAAATTAACATATGTGAGCTGAGAATGCGGAATCTCGCTCGAAGAAGTCAATTTGCATGCTGTGTTTTGCCCTCATACGATCACTGATGAGACTCGGGATTTCCTTCACAAATGTTCCCGATTAAAAAATTACTGATGGATACAGCAACGTAGCCAACAGTGGCGGTCTTCAAATAGGGTTCTCAAATTCAAGGAGCTTTTGGAGGGAGCTATCATAATAAAAACCTACTCGGGCCTTCGAAAAAAAGAATTTCTTGAAGATTTCGCCAGGACATGCATACCTAAAGACTCCTTTCTGAAAACCCTTGTGCATGCGCAGCAAGCATATGACTGCAGAGGAGCCAAGTCGTTCGACGCTCTGTCATATTACTTGAGGAATATCACCTGCGTTTGAGATGTTGAAATTACATTTTAACCCTTCTGAAATGGATTAAATATGATCATTCGTGAATCAGCACGATGAAACTGTATTTAAAACTTTGAGAAAGAAGATCTGCGAGTGTGTACGTTTATTCTTCCTTTTCGTCGTTAAAAAGCTGATCAGATAAGTAAGCTATTTAAATCGCTCGTAGCACGAGCATTTGAAAAATTGTGTTATAGGTGCAAAAAACCATGAGAATGCACTTCCACATTATAACAAATATTTAATTTGATGAGGAGGGGGGGGGGGTTACCTTACATTTGTCTCATTTTGGTTTATTATTCACCCTATGTTTTCGGTCACGAAACATTTTTTACAACCCCCCCTCAAAATTTGATACTTTACGTTTCAAGACATGGAGATTCCAATTTGCAATGTCCGTCCGCCGTCCGCCGTCCCCCGTCGGGGCCGTTTTGTGCCTTTAACGTGGTCTAAAAAATTCGTTCTTTCGCACAAAAATTCCATTTGGTATCTAGTTGTGCCCGCCATCTCGGCAATCTGATTGGACGAAGCCCATGATTGTTATGGGCAAACAACGGTTAAAAAAATTAACGAAATGCAGTACAACGCGGGAACTACAGCGGAAGTCAACGTTTCGTCCTTTGTACTCCCTCCCTCCCGCTCGTGTTTCCTACATAACCTTTGGCACTACGATTTGTCTCTTTATCGTCCTATTGCCTTGTTCTCGTCTTCCCCTCCAGGAATGACTGTTTCGCTCCGTCTCAACTATTTCCGTTAGCAAAATATGTGTTACCTTCGATTGAACTTTTCATTATTCACTTATTTTTGGTTTATCTATTTAATAGTTTGTGCGTTTTTTTGGTTTTAATACGATTCCATTTTTTTAGATTCTTTTGTTTCATTCTCATTTTGTTTTTTCTTTCATAGATTTTTGGTTACATTTTGATATTAGTATTTAGCGTGCATGTTTTGATATTAAAAGTCAGTTTTTTCTAGATACTTTCGTTTTTTTTGTTTATTTTAATATTACGATTCAGTTCTTTTCGACCTTTTTTTGGGTTTCATTTTGATATTTTTCGATGCTGAATCGAACGGGATGGGTCTTGGAGCATTAATGCTAGGTCAAGCTATTTATCCAAATAATAAACCGTTGTGTAATAATTTGCAGGAGTTTTCTGTTGTCTTCAAGAAATATTTGGGCTATGTAATATCTGTGAATACAACGCTTAAGAAAATAGTTAATGTACGAAGTTTTAAAGAAATTTGTCAACTTGCTTTTTTTCGACTTGGAAAGTATTTTTGAATTGGAAAAGATGTTAAGTGTGAACTTTTCTCTAGGTGCGTTTTTCAATACGGCCATGAGATCTAAGTACGAAAGAGGGTTTCCTTCGTTATTCAAACAGCTATGCAAAGAGCGGTATAAAAACCCTGATTTCCAAGTTTTCAAACATGCCCGCCTAGCGTTTCTCCTTCTTCCCATTCCTTCTTGTTTTCATTCATCCTTTTATATCGGTCGCTACGATAAAACATTCAAACCTTCGTTTGATCTGAAAGTAAATTTATTCAGTTGACAGACTCGGAAACGTCCGCCGCATCATAGAGACAATATTCGTGACTCACATACTTCTTACTCAACTTTCCGACTAACAGGATCCCCTGGGAGTTTGCTCATTTCCACTGACCGCAAACAAAGGCCGAGTGAACCGACCCACTCCTCGAACTTTCGTCCGTTTGAAAGGTACGGAACATTATTGGAACAAAGCAGGTAGTGGAGCTGCCAACTTGTGGGCCGGAGCTCTATGTGTGGTCCAATTATTCGGGTTGCGCTTGGGATATTTGCCTTCATCACCATTGCTTTCGCGTGCACCGCTCGGCCCTTGATTTCCTAGTCTCTCCAATCGCTCACGCTAAAGTGATTAAAAATCACATACATTTTCTCAGCGTGCAAACAGAATTCAAACCTCCATTCCGCTTTCCGCAGGTCTCCGTTCATAGTAAGGAAACTTGTGTAATCGACCTAAAAGTTAAACTTCATCTTTCCTCTTCGGGTGTCCTGAATTTAGAAATGCGGTAGGAAAACGTGGACCGAGTGCTATGATAATGTTCCAATATTTATTGGGTATTGTGTCATGTTGAGCTAGAAACATTTTGTGAGACACTTTAATCAATTGGGCAGGTTTTAGGGGGAAATGGGAAAAAATTCCGTTATCATCCAAATATTTGAGAACGTGTTGGGATAGTTTCAAAGCGTTAGCTCAGTTTACGGGCGTTTGAAACGATCTACAAACAACTTCAAGTGATTGCAACCGTTTCAACGTTGCACCGTTTTCACAAAATAAAACGTAACTGGTGTTCATTCAATTCGACTCGACCACAGTTGGTTTAGGGTCGAGATTTCTCAAATCCTTTTGTCGCTCGTCGTATTCATGGGCTCGCTTAACATAAAAATTCAAGCCGATATGGCGCAGCTATTCTCTGGTCTGGAAGAAAGGAGAAACTCGTGGGCGACAAACCTGAGGAAATGGTATAATAAATCGTCGCTAGAATTGCTCCGTGCGTATTCGAAGGTTAAGAGAGGTTTCAAGAAGCAAGGCCCTCTAGTTGGGAAAACAATCAATGTTACCTGGGAGGTGATGCCCCGTAGAACCCTGCCCCTGTTGATACACGCAACAAGGTCCACGCTACCACCCAAATTTTTTCTTCGAGAGCCGTTCGTCACGTGCAAAAGATGCACCTACGCGCAGACCGTTTTCACGATTAACGGTTATTGGACTCTGCGAACTCTGAAGCATGGAGATTGAAGAGGAAAAAACTGTTAGGTTCTTTAGGTATGAAGAGCAGAACTTTTAGAAATAGAAGGGGAATAGGAGTAGCTCCCCTACATCATATGAGGGTTTTTTAACGCTCATCATAAAGGTACTGGATTTTACTAGTACATCAACTGTTCTCAACTCTTTGAGTGGAGATTAAATCTAGGAAACTAAATAATAAACCAAAAGTTTTTGTTGAAATGTTTGATAATTAATTGTGCTGCTCCCGTCGTTTCCCGTACCAATGGGAATTGTATGGTACTGTTGTGTTATTTGGAGTTGTTCATACGTCCAATCACTATAATATATATAGTCAGTTTAAGGCGAATTAGGCTCATACCCTCATTTTGGCGTCCCATGGTAATCTCCGGGCTTGGAATCATGATTGAGCTGATTTGGTTTAGCCGTTTTTCCCTCAGTAGCGTTTTCAGACACACATACTTTGCACAAGTACTACACGACGAAGTAGTGCACGACTACACTACTGACTCTAGGAATAATGGATTCAGAGGGGGAAGGAAAGAAAGATAAGCGTATGAGCCACAGTAGAACGACCAACAGTTCAGATACGACCCGAGCAACACGCGGGTGGTGATACCTCGAAGAACGCCTGCTGGCACACCCAGCGAATGCATCTTCTCAGCACTTTTCTAACATCACACGCCACGCCAGGACACGCTAAATGCTGCAAACCTGACGTTGCCCGTCTCCACTCCACACGAACAGATTGTATGTGCTGGTAATCTTTTCTATGGACTACCACACACAGACCGATTTCTCAAATTGTATTTTTCGGACTCAGAAACCCTTAAAACATAATGATCTGGACAGAACTAAAAAAAAAAAAATTATTAGCCGTTTACATAAGTTTCCTTTCTGCAAGAACGACCATGAATTATGTGTGGGGAGGAGCTTTTTCCAATCCGGGTATTCCACTCTCTATTAAGATGGAAATATTCAATGCCATAGTGAGGGCGATACTCTGCTATGCCGCTCAGGTGTGGGGGTTTAAGGAGTATGCAGCTGTTGAGGGTGGGTGTCCAGATGCTGTTTGTCAGGAAACTTTTTTTATCTCCCCCAGTGGACACCAAATTATATAGTCTACCTGGAAACTGAGCTGAATACACTGTCAGCATACACATTGCGATTACAATTGCATTATCTGCTGAGGATAACAAAGATGGCGAACTCCCGTCTCCCTAGAATCGTAGCGTCTGAAATAATTAGAAAAGGATTGTTCTGGGCAAAGCAGTGGGCTGTGTTGGCATCAAGGTACGGGGTTTCTTGTAATTTGTCTTCGTTGGACTGGAAGACTGTGAAGATGGATGGAGAGAGAATCCTCAGTGAATATGTGAAGGAAAGAAGGGCGCAGTTTCGTCAGCGGGGGATGGACTCCGACGCATTCACGTTATGCCGCGAGCTGAATCCTAACAGGAGGTGCGCGAGTCTAGTTTCCAGCTCCGAGGTGTCGCTCTCCACAGCCAGATGGGCGTTCAAGGTTCGTGCGGAGACGCTGGTATTGAACGCTAAGCCATATGCAGCTGACCTAAGGGATGAGTGCTCAATGTGTAATCTTCATGCACGAGAGGATGTCTTCCACTTTTTATGTGTATGCCCAATACTTGCCGAGTTTCGAATCGCGGTGTTTGGAAGGCCGGCACTTTCGCGCGATGAGGCACTGGTGCTCCTTGATGGTCCTGATTGGTCGGGTCTTGCCCGTTACTGTAGATTGGCGTGGCGTTATAGGCATAGTCTTATCAGAGAATTTAATTACGGTTAATTTTGTAAAATATCAATTGTAAAATTTTCTTTCCCCCTTTAACAAATATTAGTCTTAAGATAATTTGAATCGGGCCCGATCCTCTGGCAGACGGTTTTAAAACCATGTCGTAAGGTTTATTTATTGTCATGAAAGGTAAAATTAATTTGTTTTTTGTAATAAACTATTTTCTTCTTCTTCTTCTTCATAAGTTTCCTCTGTACTTAGAAAAATTACTTTTTGGGTATGATGATTACTTGAAATAGATATTTGACTGTAATCGTTGACGTTCGACTCATAACGTGCGAGATGACGCGAAATCAATAACCCCACTGCTCCACAGTCTCATATGGTACTTCTTTCTCCACTGCAAACTACTAAATGCGACCCATAGAAGACATCCTGAAACGTGAACTCGTAAAAATCCAGCTCTCGAGCTTTCAGTTACCCGTTTTTGAACTGAGGATAAACTACTTCCACTCCATCACTCACGTTTGCTGCGCTTGAGTGGCTTAGCGTCTAAGTGACTAGCTTGTGATTTCAACGGTGAAAGAACTGGAGGTTTATTGAAAAAAAAAGAGTTGAAGAAGAAAGGACGAAAAACGTTTATAAACCCGGTGTAAAAAAGATCAGGCGTCACTAAACCTTCTGCATTCCGACGTAAATTTCGCGATCTTCGCTTTCACACCTTTAAATAGTTCTTTCTTCATTTCAAAAAGTAAGCTGAAGTAACCGACGTTTGAACCGTCAGTGATGTCGGTAAGTCGTTCAGTTGCGGGGCTCAACTATCACGTCACGCCGTTATCGTCCTTACTTTCTTGCGACACGCTACTCCCATGTTAGCAATCGCAAATGCTTCGGCCACAAACCACAATAAGCCCAGTCTCGCACGCTGAGTCGTTTATCTTCGTCGTAATTATTATATATCGCTCTTCCCAATTACTCCGCGATTAGGAAGATCAACCCCTCCTTCTCTTCCTTCCATGAGTTAGAAAGCCACGGCAGTCTCCTTCTCCCATTACAAATGCTCTTTCTGATAATGTGAGGTCATTCCTAGTTTCAAGTCACTTTCCATTCAACTCTTCTGTGAAGTTGTGCTGAATTTATGCCCGTAATCAATTTCAAGGTCTTCTCGGGTGTTCTTTCTACGTAAAATGTGAAATTATTTTTGGAGCAAGTTCATATGAGCTGAATGAAAAATGGATGGGATTAGTAGTTGTGCGGGGGGGGGAGGCTGAAGAAAGTCGTGAGGCTCGTCACACCTGATACATTATTGTTTGTTTTTTTTCATTCCCTCTCATAAACAGATTATTTTCCTTCATTTCACCTCGATGTATAAATATTTATTACAGTGCGCTCGCCGTCACTGGTTTGGCTATGACGTAACTCAAGAACACTACACCGATCCCCATCTTGGTGACAATACATAGTTAAAGGAAACTGCTAGTAGGGATGCTTTCCCTGCCAATTCCCACCAACACCCAACCACCTCACCACCCTAAGCCCCTACCTAACTAGTATTCATTCAAATTCAGGAGGCGGCGTGTCTACCAGTCTAACGATCCCGCCAACTAATCACCTAGTAAACCTTCGTATTATTCAAATATTCAAATTAACATAGTAACTCTCCTCAGAAGCCTACAATTAACAAACTATCCTAAAACCTCACTCCCTCAGCAGTCCACAAATAATGTGAAGAAAGGGTCTTTGAATTCCATGTAATGCACGCTGCGTTTATTTCGGAAGATACTCGAATCGAGACATTAGGGGATTTCAGTGGTAATCCGCGCCCTTCTCAAATAGCTGCATGAATTTTGAATTGGTGATCATGGGTGTAAAAATAAATAATCCCCTTTGAAATACACAAACTGTGAGTAGTTCGTGACAAATGTGTAACCCCCGTGTAACATTTCACTTTTGCCATCTCGTTCAATCAAAACTCGAAACATTAGTTCACAGCGACTACACAGCGAGACGCAGCAGTTCTATTCCTTGTCAATTAAAATGACTAAAATAACGAAAATGAGGTCGCTAGGAGATCGCTAGCGTCACTTGTCATTGGAGTTTGAATAGTCGCCAGTTCGTGCTCAAGAGACGCGAGACCGAAAACGGCAAGGATGTATCCGCCCCACTGTCTCGTGTCACGCTCGAAGAGGACGTTTTTTTATTATTAAAATATCTGGTGCGTTGCAACACACAACTTTCCTTAGCTCTACGTCAATTCACTGTGTACATGGCTAATTCTATATAATTTATTCATTTATCACTCAGTTCCTTCGAACTTGGTCAAACAACACTTCTCAGCAGCAGGAAGAGGTAGCGCCGACAGTTCAGGAATTTCTGGAGTGAGCCCCATCTATCTCATGAGCGGTTTTAAACTCTCACCCTTTAGGTATTGGATTGGACTACAATACCAATTTTCTTTAACATTCTACCGACATTGCAGCGGAGTTTAAAAGGAAAAAACCACGGCAAAAACGCTTTTCGTCGAAAATTTTGATAATTTATTGTGCTGCTCTTGTCATTTTCCCAAAAATAAGAATTTTATGGTATGATTGTCTTTCTATATAAAAAATGTAATCAAAATCGTTAGAGCTGTTTTTGAGAAACAAAATTTGGTGTTTTGATCACTATGATAACTATAGTTAACTTTCGGTGGATTTTGCCCATACCCTTATTTTTGCGTCCCATTGTAACCTGTAGGCTAGACATCATTTTACAGCTGATTTGGTACGATTGTTTTCTCTAAAAACCGCGCTAAAATCGATTTCGTCGAAAGTTTTGGTAATTTATTGTACTGCTCTCGTCATGTTTCCACAAATGGGAATTTTATGGTGTAGTTGCCCTATTCAGAGCTAAAAATATAAAAAATTTAATCAAAATCGTTAGAGCTGTTTTTGAGAAAAAAAAAAATTTGGTGTTTCGATCGCTATGATAACTATAGTTAAATTTCGAAGGATTTTGTTCATACCCTTATTTTGGCGGTCCATGGTAACCTGCGGGCGAGATATGAAGTTTGAGCTGATTTGGTACGGTGGTTTTCTCTAAAAATTGTTCACAGACACACACACAGACCATTTTCCCAAATAGTGTTTTTCGGACTCAGGAGGGTCTGAAACGTAAAGATCTGAAGAAAACTCAAAGTTTTTTTTCCAGCCGATTACATAACTTTCCTTTCTACTTTGTAGAGCCAGGGAAAGTAAAAATCACTGCGTTTCCTGACGAAGACCGCAAAAGGCTTATTGATCAATGTACTCGAGTTGAATGGAAATCGTTCATACGTAATCTTTGTTTAGATTTTTAATAATACTGTCACAGCAAATCATCGCCTTCTTCTTCATCCAATGATAACTCTATTATTTTGCATGCCATTACCGCGTAAATCAACAACACAGTCAACGCAATTACACAGCTGACTTCATCGGTTCCGACTGAACCGTAGTTTTGCTTGAGGTCGTTGGTCTCGACCCACAGGCAACGCAGAAGAGACCGAGACAGCGAATACGGTCTCTGGTCTCGGTCGCGACACAAACCGCAATCCCAAGTTTGGAAACATTGATTTATGTTTCAATCGAAACAGGATTTATTTGGGTACCGGCGACCACAAGAGTAAGTACGTGATAGCATTCGAGCCGCCCTTTCTCATCAATGCGAAATTTCATTCATCGGAGCTCATCAAGCAAACCGATTCGACGATACACTTTTGCAGCTATAATAATTGATCTTTAAGTTGATTTCAATCCGGGACTCGCCTCTGCGCCTCTTCAACGTTCCGCAAATGAAATGAACCTAACGTAACAACCCGTCATTGCCTCTGAATTCGCCGCGAGGTCGCGTATGCGAACGGAATCATTCCGTGAGATGGATTTTGATTTGAATGAGTTCTATCGTTGGATAATGAGCGCTCGAATTCGCTTAACGACTAAGAGACCGATTCCCACGTAGGAGAGAACATTCCGTTTATTTCCGAACGCTCTGATAATGAGAGTTACGGAGTGTTCTCCCTCTGGTTCTGCGTTGCAACAAATATCGGATTTGCTTTTAAAATTGAAGAACGTCGGTGCGACATTTCGAATGTGATAGCAGCTGACATTCCAATATCTCTTCCGTAAACTGAAATAAGAACAACGAAATAGTTTCATACTTTTGAGTGATATTCACCGAACATTCGAGTACAGACAGCGAGTTGAACAGCACTAGCCGAAAATCTGGTAAAATTGTGCATATTCCAAGAACATGTCACGCAGCTTCCCAGCTCTTCAATATGAACTACATCTCTTCCTCAACGTGCGGTACCTTACCAGATTGTTTCCTATTTTCTGAGCGCTTCGGAGCGTAATAATGCGGGGGTCTTTCTTAAACATTCAATTAAATGGACAGCTGATATTAATTTTGATTTATTCCAACGACAACTTGGACGGAAGAAAACAGGAATCAAATTCTCATTATGAGTGAATTTTCATGAAGCATAGCGGAAGCTCCTGAGAACATTCATTATAATCGTCATCTATGCATTTGATAGTTGCGTGGAATATACAAAGAGAGGAAACTTGGGATATCTACAGACTAGTTGAAGCTATTCGATTTGATTTTTTCTTGAATAAACCGAACACAATAATCAGCAATGGTTAAATGTGAGAGATCCAGGGGCATCATTAAACAATGGGTAAAGTTGATTGATTAATTACCATTGTAATCAAGTTTCAGGTTCTTCCAGCTTAACACCTCATTAAAACTGGAGAAAGTTTCTAATGATTGTGTGAATCCACGTCAGGAATCTTACGGGGTCTGTCATGTGTTCAAGTATGGTGTAGATTGCGGCTTTACAAGGATGCGAGATCACAGGGACTTGTTCAGCATCCACTGAACATAACCTGTAGAGTTACGGCAGGTACTGCCATTTAGCTCTTTTCCCGATAGGAGACTGTCGCTGATGAGTAACCACGAGAAGGGCCTTACCATACTTTTGAGCTTGATGTGGCTCTCCACTTGATTCTATTGTTCATTCGGGTGGTAAACGTTGAATTGGAGTCAAAAGTGATCGTATTGTGAGTAGTTTTAGCAAAAACCTTCTTCACCGACTGGGTGAAACGGTGATGTTCGTAGTACCACGCAAAGCTGGAGGGTCATCCAACAACTGTAGCTGAATGTTGTTGGAACTACGGTGCATTACGTGGTTTCCTGATTCCTCTAGGCCAAAAGCGAAGACCAACACGAAGGAAAGGCTTTGAGAGAGAAGAAGTGACTGTGCATCGAAATCAGCATCTCCCCCAAGGAACTGGCTCGTTCGATGTCTGGCCTGCCCCCCTCCACCTCTCGCCAGTGTCAAACTCTCTCACTCTCACTATTTCTTCCAGTGGGTGGTTGGGCTGTCAAGGTCGTCCATCTACGAATGCGTTCTTCTCCATGGCGTCCCTGCTTCCCAACTCAGTTGATCCGGCCAGTGGTAATATGCTTATCTCATAGCTTAAGCCGTGCAAGTCTCTGGATGAACTGAATTAAAATGTAACAGCAAAACTTTCAGTAAACCAGTCTTGATTCCCATGAACATAGACGGCCGTTTTTCGATAATTCCGGTAATAGAGTCCCGACTAGTCTCACTAGGACGTGTGCCTTCATTAGATTGCGCTCTTAATACAGGAGGCGTGAGGAGTTTGGCTGATACATCAGATCAACGCTCTCTGTACCAGTGACATCTTTCAAATGCCTGACATCAACTTTCGATTATATACATTGTCCAGAACTCGAACAATAACTGATTTTATTTATTTATTTATAACATATTCGGGCAGTGCCCAATTTAACAGTGAAAAACAAATATTAATAAAAGTAGGACAATATAAACCACAATAAATAGCACAAAACAATCAGCAGCAATCCCGAGCCAATTAATGAAAATCACAACAGCCGTCGAATTTTGGACCTGAAAGAGTCTTTCGACAACAACAGTAGGTCCTCTGAAACACCGTGTGACAACCTATTGAAGTCATCCTGGAAGCGCACCATGGGATTATTGCGGAGATAGTTGGTCGAAGAGGTATAGACATAAAAAGGCTGATGGAGTCTGGTAGCATATGGAGGGGCGTAGAAGTTCAACTTGGAAAGCAGAAACGGACAATCCAGTCGACCCGCTGTCAACCCATGCAGGAGAAGCATGTCCGCCTCACGTCGCCGACTCTCCAACGAGGACATGCCTTCTCTCCTGAACGCCACTGCGTAGGAAAAGTCCTCCCACCTATCGCCTCTCTTGTAGGACACATGTAGGACGCTCCAAGGTATTCTTGCCACTGGTATACCATGCTGACCACACAGGGGAGGAAAACTCGAGAGGTGTACGGACAAGGGAGGTGAATAGCTGCTTGAGGGCGTTTGGATCCTTGAAACCCCTTGTATTTCTTTTGAGAAAGCCCAGTTTTCTCATTGCACCCGAGCATATTTCACCAATATGGGCCGAAAACGTAAACTCTGAACCGATCAAAACTCCGAGATCCCGCGCCAGGGATTTACTCTGGAGCAGCGCCCCTCCTATCGAGTAGTCATGCTGTAGGCTGGATACACCTCGACGGAAAGTGACCACTGAGCACTTATCTATATTCAGTCCAGGCTCATTCTTCAAACACCATCTGTGCAAGGCTGTAAGAGCATTCTGAAGAACCAAACAATCGCTCATTGAGACCACTCTCAAAAAATCTTCAAATCATCAGCGAATAACAGATGTTTTACAGTCCCCTCAAACACTTTACTCACGTCATCAATGAATATGAGAAATAGTAAAGGGCCCAAATGTGATCCCTGGGGCACACCTGATGAGGCAATGAACGAATCAGAGACCACGTCCCTCAGCCTGACAACCAGACGACGACCCAGCAAATAACTCCTCAGCCATGCAAGTAACGACCCAAAAAAACCAAAAGCCTCCAGCTTTTCAAGAAGGATCGCATGGGAGATCCTGTCGAAGGCCTTAGCAAAGTCCGTATAAATACTGGACACCATCAACAAACGCTCCCATGACAGTATGTTGAATTGGCAATTTTCATTCGTTATAGCTCTAAACCTTATTCCAGCATATCTTCAATACGATTTCGCTTTACAGGCTGGTAGGTGGATCACCACTAAAAAGTGTTTGCGGACGTTTTAAAGAAAATTACGTTCAAACTCCACTCAAGTTGGAAAAATTCAAAATTTATTAAAGTCCGCAGAAACGACTTCGATGAAAACTTTCCGAAAGCAGGGACCTCGGGCTTGATGTTTCACTTAAACATTAATTGCCGCATGCATGTGGATTAGGCCTCAACACCGCTCGTCTCCTGTAGTCTATATTTATAACTCAACAAGGCAAAACCGTTGACGTTGTTCTTCTCAGTCAGAAGAGAGGATCATTTGAAAATGTCGTTGGTCACCTGCAGCCCGACGTGTTCGCGGTAGTGGGTACTACTCTCAACTTCAAAGTGGCAAACGGTCAGAAACTATAAAAAATGAAATTGAATAGTTCTCTACTTCGAGTAATATTTTTGAACAATTTAAATGAGCTGCAATGTAATATGAGAAAAAACGTTCCCAGAACTGAGTACTCGGTGTCTCGAGAGTGATGTCAATGAACGAAACAAGCCCTCAACGAACTTGTTATTAAATACATTGAGGATGATTGAATTTTGTTCCAGTTGCTACTCAATCGAACAGTTTTGCTCTCAACTCCCTCACGAGAACTGTGTTGTTCCAAACAAGACGCTCGTACCATTTGAATAACAGTAATATTGCTCTCATTTCATCAGTCTGTGTTTCCTGGAATTTAAATTGAGTCGTGCAGTGGTCTGCAGGCAAAAACTCCCCCCCCCCTTCATGAGATATAGTATGTATCGACCTGAAAACGTATCACGTGGTTCGGAAAGAAGCTTGTAGAAATTCCAAAGACAGAACAATTCGTTAGTAAAGTGATGACAAATATATAAAAGAGGCATAAATAACATCAATGTCATGGTATTTTATCAAACAATATGTGTGAAACGGAGTAGTAAAGTTATTCGTGTTCTCACGTAAGCGTAAAAATTAAACTTAAAACTTCTTGTAAAAACGAGAAAAAGTTATCATTGCAGGTAAAAAGGGACCCGTCACAGTTGCTCGAGCACAAAGAGCGGTAATGGGAGAGTAAAAAACTGTAAACGCAACGCTCTTGAGTTGTAAATCTCGACGAGTGGTCACGGCCGTGTGTGGGTGAAGTGGAAACCGTAGGTGAGTTGCGCGGCTTGCTGGAGGGGGGGGGGCAGTAATGCCGGCGAGTCTGGGTGAGAGGATAAGAGAAGTGAGACCGTGAGCTTTCACAACCCGTACACTAATTTCGATTTCCCTCGTGAATTTCCAACTTCTTCCATATTCGCTGTCCGGTGCATGTTCCTCTCTCTGTATTCCAACGAAAAAGCCGTTTCAAATATCGGAGAAATGTTGCCGCCAAGCTCGAAATTACGAAGCCCAAACCAGGAAAACATGCGGCAACTTGAAGGAGAAAACATCGTTTTTTTCAAGCTTCGTTCAAATGAACCGTTTAAACGGCTGTTACGAACCCGATCGCAAGCAATGAAATCAAAACCGCGCAAAAAGACCAGTATTCCATGCGGTCTAATTCGATTGCTGGGAGACGACAAGAACAGAACTCAGGGACGAATTTGCGGGCAGTTAAATGGAAGCGACTACGCGCCGCTATTGTGACGATATTTCTCCCGAGCTCTCTGATCATCGTGACCATTGTGCGGATTATTTTTAGTTCTGCGCTGCCTTTGGCTCCTCTTGCGCGGCCCCTAAACCAAATATTCGTTCTCATTGACTCCTAAATGATGATCGTGAAAACTATTATTTGAACCAGAGGACCAAGGAAGGTTTCTCTCGAAAGTCTATGGAACTTTAATGGGTTGCTCTAAGATCTCACACAATAATGCTGACCGTGTGCGTGAAATTAGCTGTACGTCTCCGCTCCACGCCGCCCTCTTACTTTCTTACAACCTTCCTATTCAATATAGCGGATTTTGGTTAAAAACCCTGCAAATTATTACACAATGGTTTATTATTCTCATGAACAGCTTGACCTAGTATTAGTGCTCCCCCATCCCATTCGATTCAGCATCGAATACTAGTAAGCCATACGAAACATGTCCTGGCTACAATGGAACTACGAAAACAAAACGTCTGATGATTTTGCCGCGTCCTCAGGTCGGGGAAAGCGAACCCGTTGCGAGGCGAAAGGGGAGTTGAGCCGCCCGCCCGTGAGGCGAGGACGCCCCCGCCTCCGGTTGTTTTTTATTCAGACGGGTGGGAGGGAGGGACGCTGTAGTTCCCGCGTTGTACTGCGTTTCGTTAATTTTTTTAACCATTTTTGCCCATTACAACCACGGGCTTCGTCCGATCGGATTGCCGAAATGGCGGGCACAACTAGATACCAAATCGGATTTTTGTGCGAAAGAACGAATTTTTTGACCCCGTTAAAGGCACAAAACGGCCCGGACGGCGGACGGGGGATGGCGGATGGTGGGCGGGGGACGGCGGACGGACATTGCAAATTTGGAATCTCCAAGTCTTGAAACGTAAAGTATCAAATTTTGAGGGGGGGTTTTAAAAAATTTTTCCTGGCCGAAAACATAGGGTTATTATTCAGAGTGAATAATAAACCAAAAACACACCCATGATTATGGTCTGGGGAATTGTGTTACGATCCTCCCCCTTCCACTCCCAAACATTACGTTTTAAAGCAAGGAAATTTCAAATCTCCAAAACTCCGTTTGGGATCTAGCTGCCCCCGCCCACTAGGAGATATGTGAAATGTTGGCAGGGGTATTGCAATTACGCTGTATTTGGCATGCTGAGTCGAACTGGACGGGTCTCAGAGGTGTAGAACTGCGTCTAGATGGAAAACGAGTGAAATCACAGTAAATATATTGAGGCAAATTTTACTACTGCAAGGAAGTCACGGGACAATATGGCGGAACTAATCGTTTTCCCCCGGCCTGCGCTCACTTCCAGCTCTGCCTCGCGTCTCACTCCAACCACTCGTCAGTTCGACTCGCCATCTTTTTCCAATTGCAGAAATCCGTCTAGATAATGCCAACTACTGTTTTTCCGTTACAGCCAGTACACGTTTCGTATCGTCTACTATATTTAGCGATGCTAAAGGCATGATATGGCCCGGACGTTGGACGTACATTGCAAATTTGGAATCGCCGCGCCTTGAACCGTGAAGTGCCAAGTTTTGAAGTGATTGGGGGGGGGGGGGATTGTAAAAAAATGTTCCTGACCTTAAACGGGCGTATTACCCAGAATGAATGGTAAACCGAACAAACACTTCACAGAAATTTGAATAATATTTTAGCCTGATGGAAGTCAACGGAGTTCCTTCTTACTGTTGTAAAAAAGTCAAGTCAGAACCAAAAGCTCAGTTAGGGGATAAGAGTGCAGGGAGGGGAGATTAGGTCAAGATATCATTGTGGAAAGACGTGGGGAATCGAAATTGTTCAGGGTACTGCACGTAGTAAGTGAATAAAGGAAGAAGGTTCCGTGTTTCGATGGTTCTTCTAATTTTTGGTTTATTATTCATTCTGAATAATAACCCTATGTTTTCGGTCACAAACATTTTTTTACAACCCCCCCTCAAAATTTGATACTTTACTTTTCAAGACATGGAGATTCCAAATTTGCAATGTCCGTCCGCCGTCCTCCGTCCCCCGTCCTCCATCCCTCGTCCGGGCCGTTTTGTGCCTTTAACGTGGTCTAAAAAATTCGTTCTTTCGCACAAAAATCCGATTTGGTATCTAGTTGTGCCCGCCATCTCGGCAATCCGATCGGAAGAGCCCCATGATTGTTATGGGCAAAAAATGGTTAAAAAAAATTAATGAAACGCAGTACAACGTGGGAACTATAGCGGAAGTCAACGTTTCGTCGTTTGAAGTCCCTCCCTCCCTCCCGTCTCAATAAAAAACGTCCTCGCCTCGCAACGCCGCCTGCCCGCTCAACTGCTCAACTCCCCTTTCGTCTCGCAACGGGTTTGCTCGAAGCTCCCCTGTTCCAATTTCCCCGACCCAACGGGGCAAAATCATCAGACGTTTTGTTTCCGTAGTTCCATTGTAGTTAGGACATGTTTCGTATGGTTTACTAGTATTCGATGCTGAATAGAATGGGATGGGTCTCGGAGCACTAATACTAGGTCAAGCTGTTCATGAGAATAATAAACCATTGTGTAATAATTTGCAGGGTTCTAGGTTAGGATTATTCAGCAGCTGAATTTTGTTATGTTAAGCTATGCGAATTCGATTTCTAAAATGACGTTATTCATCAAATATTGGACTATGGGATAAAACCGAGTAGATAGTAGGTTTAAATAATCAAAGTTAACGTACCTGTTAGGTGAGTCCGTCTCCTCTGGCTGGTGAGTAACTGGGGGCAAGCGCTTTCGATATAAAGACATCACCGTCTGGCCGTTTAGTCAGTACTCAGTTTAAATTATTGTTCTGATCAATATGTTAAAGAATGAAAGGGACCGGGCAGTGGCTGCTGGCGCCCAAAAAAGACGAATCAATGTGTTGAGCTAAACTCCGATAGCGACGGTGGCAAGATGAGTTGAGTCATTGGAAGAGAAAACGTATTTTTGCGTAAACGAAGAGTTCATACAACCGGTTAATCATCACGCCTTCCTATACTTTCCTCATTGATGTTAGTCATTCGGTAATTTATTATTCTGCTCTTGTTATTTTGTTAAGCGATTTGAGGGCAAAAAAACCATATTTATTTTCACTCAACATGTTTGATCCTATCATAGTATTGGCGTCCTATGTTATTATTCAGGGGGGGGGGGGGGATTTCAACGCTTCAGCTGCAAAATGAAAATTCTGCGATCACGACCATTATCGGGGATTGAGTGTGTTGGGTGCAAGAATGGGGAGCTGAGGATCGCAACAAAAGTGAAACTCGGTGAGCGTGAGGAGGACTGTATTATACGTGCGTGCGGAATTGAGTAGAATTGAAATTGAGGTGAGATGGAGTACAACTGGGCGACACAAGGGCAGTACTCGGAACGCGTGAACTGGCGCGGGTAACTATATGAGAAAGTGAGAAGTTACTGGGGTGATAGTTGGAAGCAGAATGATTTGGAGATGCTCTGTCGTCGATAGGAAAATGAAATTGGGAGAAAGAAATAAAGAAAGGGGAAAACCTAGAAAAGGGGGCTGAGGGATTCCCGCAGAGGCAGGTATTGAAATGGTTGGAGACAATTAGGCGGTCGGAGACAATGACGCGGGGAAGTCCGAGGTCAAAGACTCGGACCAATTCGACGCTTTGTGTCGAACAGAGTGTAGAAGAGATTTATCGTGTTTTGCGATTTGAAGTTATCAAAACAAAAACTGTGAGAAATGACACTAAGTTAATCGGTAGTCGTATTTTCGGAATTTCTGGGGTTGCTCCCATTTGCGTTATTAAACTCATCGTATCGTTGTTCATTATACTACCGCCCTGATTCTTCTGAAAATACTATTTTCACGAGACTGGGGTTTATAACGAAAATGAACTTGGTGAAACATAACTTCGAGTTTTAGGTAGAAAGCTCGTTTAAAGTTCCGTAATTTCTTGAGGTGCTCCTGGTCATGCCTCCACCGTTATTAAGCGAACGATTAATGATACCGGGAACATGATGTTTGTGAGAAGGATAATATTACACAATTATCGGTTAAAATCTTTGAAATATGGTAGTAACTGAAACGGCAGTTGTTGAAATTCTGGAATTTCTGGTGTAGTTCCTTTATTATTGAAGATATAATTCGGTTCAACCATGTATTCTCAATTGCATCAACAACCTCCCCTCCCCTCCATCCCCTGAAGGCCGCCGTAAATGGGACGGTGACACCCAAAAAGGAGAAACTAAATAAATAAAATTAAGGAATTGGTGAAGGCACCAAGACTACCCCACTTCGGCTCTAGGGATGGAAGCATTGGGACGGGTAAGGAAAGAAGGGTAAGATTATGTTCCACGGTGGAACGACCACCAGTTTAGATACGACCCGAGCAACACGCGGATGGCGATACCTCGGAGAACGCACCTCCTCCACAGTTTTCTTGCACCACACACCGCGACAGGACACGCCCGTGGAAACTTGATGTTACCTGCCTCGACCCCACGAGCGACTGACACCGCCATACGAAAATCCGTCCCGTCACATTTGCACCATTCGCCTTGCCAACAACGCACGTTATTCCCCGAAGAGTTTATTTTGAACTCATGGGTCTTGGAATGTAAAGGTTTGAAGAGAGCTCAAAACTTTTTCCAGCCGTTTACCTAACGTTCCTTTCTACTTCGTACAGCCGAGGAAAGTAAAAAATGTATCGCTCAATCATCGAGCGAGTATTTGCCATTAGAAAGTCATGTTTACACAGTTTGTATTTCAAACAAAGCAAAAGGAGGGTGCGGTCGTCTTAGTCAGCGTTCTCAGGTCTCGGTGTGAATTCGATTATTACTGCGTGCGGTATGGACCTATAAGTGCCGTTTGTTCTTGTCAAATGAAAAAGTTAGGAAAAGAATTAAGGGACCCCGGAAATTTCTAACTTCGGTTGAGGTTGTTTGAAAGGGTGGGAAGGAACAGAAGATGTCGTTCTCCGTATAATCTTAATGGTGTTTTCATGTCTTAAAAAGTTTGTTGAAACGCGGCGTAGACCAACTGTCCTTCTAGTTCCGAATGTTTTTCAGTGCGAACCTTCCCCCCTCCCGCCAACCCCGAACATTTTCAAGGGGGTGGACACGGAAACGATAACGCGGCAGCTCTGTATCATCTTCTTGGGGCTGGGTTTCAGCGTTACTCCATAATGTTCACCAAGATCTGTATACCCTTCTCCCCGTTTCGTACAACTATCAGTTGTGGATGATCTTGCCAGCTAGCTCTAGTTCAGTTTCACTCGCTTGCTTTCCCTGGCTTCTATGTACTTTTTAATTAGATGGATACATGGTGTGGGTACACAGACAGAAACTAGATATAAGTTTGAGGGGATTTGGTCGGTCGTTTTCTCTAAAAACCACTGTAAAATCGATTACGCCGGAAACTTTGGTAATTTATTGCGCTTCTCTCGTCATTTTCCCACAAATGGGAATTTTAAAGTATAGTTGCCTTACTGAGAGCTATCAATATAAAAAATTTAATCAAAATCGTTGAGAAAAAAAATATGTGGTGTTTTGATCAATATGATAACTATAGTTAACTTTCGGTGCATTTTGCCCATACCCTTATTTTTGCGTCCCATGGTAACTTGTAGGCTAGACATCCAATTTCAGCTGATTTGGTTACGGTGGTTTTCTCTAAAAACTGCGCTAAAATCGATTTCGTCGAAAGTTTTGGTAATTTATTGTGCTGCTCTCGTCATTTTCCCACAAATGGGAATTTTATGGTATAATTGCCATATTGAGAGCTATCAACATAAAAAATTTGATCAAAATCGTTAGAGCCGTTTGTGAGAAAAAAAATATTTGGTGTTTTGATCACCATGATAACTATAGTTAACTTGCGATGGATTTCGTTCAAACCCTTATTTTGGCATCCCATGGTAACCTGCGGGCGAGCTACCAAGTTTGAGCTGATTTGGTACGATAGTTTTCTCTAATGATCGTTCACAGACACACATACATACACACAGACCAGTTCCCTAAATAGTGTTTTTCGGACTCAGGAGGGTCTGAAACGTAAAGATCTGAAGAAAACTCAAGTTTTTTTTCAGCCGATTACATAACTTTCCTATCTACTTTGTAGAGCCAAGGAAAGTAAAAACAGTAAGTTAGAAGTGAAATAGCGATGTGCAGGCTGAATTTGTTTCTTTTTTCAGCGAATCAACTAAAAGGGTTCGAGATAAACGCTGAATTGTAAGATAAAGATAGACTGTGTGTGTCTTGTTACACAGATAAGAGAATGTGTGTGCGAGAAAAAGGAAAGATATTCTATGGTCTTACCTTATAGTCTGTTGTGATTTGAAGTACCAACTATTGAACATGTTGTCTGTCTTGGCAATTTGAAGTACTTCTTGTATTAACAGTTCTCTGCGATTAGTGTAGTTTACATATTCAGGGCACTTGTACAAATATTCAGGTAATCAATGAAAAGCAGAAGAACATATGCTTAAACGACAATTACATGCCACTGACGTACCTTGCGAAAGCACCCAGCTATCTGATCTTAAAATGAATTTAACAGTTAACGTTTTCGCTTTCACACTTTCTTGAACTAACTGCCTGTAAATTATTTATTGAGTACTGATTTAAAAACACTGCCGATTTTTGTAGTTAACTATTCATTACGATGTAATGTCGTTTAATTTTTTTATTTTTTTGAACACGAGCCGTCACGTTTGCTCTTTCCAAGTCAAAAAGTCATTCCTTCGCTGTTTCGCTCGTCCAATTTCCCTGACCTTTATCATCCAATTTCGTGAAGTAAGAGCGAATATCGTGCTCATCGTGTCGTTTTGAGCAACATCACGATAAGTTCTTATTCCCACACGTCGAGTCGTTACATTTTGAAGTACGAATAAAAAACGTTTCAAGCGAGCGGTCCTCCTGGTGAGCTGGTTTTCATAAATCATCGTAGAATCGACCTCAGAACATACGCAATACAAGAATATCTTTAAATATGCGCTTTATGTAGACAACATTAGTAGACATTAATGTCTTTTGAGCGAGACATTAACGGGAAAACCGATCTAAAATCACTATTCGTCGAAATTTGTTACAATTTATTGTGCTGATCTCGTCAGTCCCCACGGATGATAATTTTACGTTCGTTTTCTCATCCGAAACTGCTCACATAAAAAATTTAACCTGTTTTTGTGAGAAAAATTTATTAGATTGATCATAATGACTGCTAGTTTCAAACTTATTTTGATCATATCCGTATTTGAGCATCTCATAGATGATCTGCAAGCTAAATATCAATTTCAAGCGAATTTGATTCGGTCATTTTCCCCCCAACGTATAGACCATTTTCCCGAACGTCACTTTTTTAGTCAATAACTTACTGGGCTTCGTAGGTCTAAGGAAAGTGCAAGTGAAATACGTGGTGTGATTGATCACATAAGTTTCCTCGTAAGAATTAGCTGGAATCCTCTTAAGAGTTTGATGAAATTTGCAAGAGCTGATCTGAAAAAATTTTAAAAACGACCAATTAACGTTCGCCACATTTCATTTTCCGGTGTATTTCGACTTGTACATTCAACATATGTTTACAATAAATAGTTGTCAGTAGATTGTTGTTAAAATTCTGCCCGCGTTTACTACAAAAAATGTTGCACGTCTGATTTGTGGCACACGTTGGGTTTTATTTTCGCTCAATAGAAGAACACGTATGGATAACAATATATAGGTGTCATTCATTTAATGCGCGTTAAAAGCTCGATTCAAATTTTAAACATGCTTCGTGAATGCCTGTTTTTACCTCTATACCTCCAAGCACCGCATTTTCAGAAAGAGAAATTAATGGGGAGAAAAGTTAGAAATCGATCTTTTTCTTCTGCTTTTTTTCAAAACTGCAATACTTCAGTAATAAGAACAACAATCCGATTAACGAATAAACCGCCTCAGCTCTTCTTTATCATAAAAGTTTCGTAAAGGAAGAGTTTTCTCTTTTCAATTTGTGGCTGCGTGAAGCCCTTTGTACTATAAATGATGTGGTGAATATTCATCATCTCTCTCAAGCAATCATCACAAGGACCACTTTTCATACCACTAAACAACATCAGAAAGGCTCTTAGTCAGTTGGTACAAAGTGGGTACTTGACTGTCGAGACCTTCGACGATCCCTCGCTATCTCAAACACGGCAATTGAATTCGTTATAAGCAGCTGAGTTATAAAGTGCGGCGTACCGCCGATTGGATTTTTCGACATGTAATCGCGTTGGTTATAAATCATCAAGTACGTGAACAACAAGTAGTTCTGTAAAGCTCTTTTCGCACGCACACCAACGTTTCTGATTGTAATGTGAGTGACACGTTGAGTTGACGTAGCTTTCTTACATAAATTTCTTTGTTGCAGGTGAGTGCTTCAAACCAAAATTCGATGGGTGTTTCGAGAAGAGATGAGTACGTACTTAATTATGTAGTACTGATTTCACGGTTTGGCGTAGTGTTTGTTTTTTCCGATAGGTAAAAGAGTAGACCATACCCTATGGGTCACGGATCTGCCTCAAATTTTAACGAAAGTTTCGTCACACCCAGAAATGAAAGAAGCCAGAATATCTCGGCCCCATGCACTTTGGCAACCGAAATACGAGGGAATGTTTGTTTCAGCTTAAATGTATGATTTGCAAGAACTGATTTTGTTCCAATTTGCCGTGAAGAATAGCAACAAATTCTTATATAAATCAAAGCTCAGGTATATGGAATGAAGATGTTGGCGTAATAGAGTCTACGTTATCATGAGGTTGCCGTGGTGAAACATGTTTTATGAAAGTCCAAGACGCGTGTGCTACATGGACGTACTATATTTTGCACATGGACATTGGTTTTGTCACGAGAATTTGATTAACGGAGAAATAATAGTTAAAACTTCAACAATTGTTTGCAAAAGGGTCGCTCTAATCAGGTTTCATGTGACTAGATTGAAAATCGTATGAGTACGGAACCCTGTAGAGCACAGCAATGAACACGAAAATTGACTATTTTCACATTTTTTCGGAGCTTTTTTCATCGATTGAAACGATACCAATTTTTTAGAGGAACTTAGATCAATTATAATCTCTGGTTCCCATGGAGATGAGGTACTTTGGATTTTTCCATTTTCAGGCGTGAGAAAGCACTCTAAATTTTGACCCACAGGTGTCTCCATTTTAAAGATGGAGAACAATGTTTATTAAAGGCAGGAAGGATGGCGTATCTGTCGACAAAGCCCTCGAAGCAACGCTCCGAGTGGGGAGAAAAGGAACTGATATTTTTTGGTCAAGAGCAGAACTCTGGTTCGATTGTTAGGGAGGTGAGGGTATTTGTCGACCGGCAGTGGTATACCGTCACGTGGAAGGCGTTAGAAGAAGCCTCCTCATAGTGCCCAAGTAATCAATGCCCAAGAGTTGTGAACTACTGGAGATAGTCCACGAAAAACGAATGAATCCTTTTTCATGACTCATTAACTGAAGGAGACCAACGAAGTGATTGTTGCAGTTACAAAACCCAAAACTCGGTTCCTCACGCAATGTGCGGTAGGAAGATTGTTAAACGAATAATATCCGCGGGTGGTGGACGGAACAGTGATGAGATGAACAGTGAAAGGTTGGACGGTTAGCCAGTAATCTAGTGTTAATTGCAGAGTTTTGCGAGGAAAAGCGAAGGTAAAAATGAAGATAGAATCTGAAAGAAATCGGATTGGTAAGAAGTCAGTAGAAACCAATTCCGGTAGTATCTCTGAGTTTCTACAATGGGCAGAGCGAGCAGAACTGCACTGGGGAATGTAAACTTTTCGCTGAGAATTTCATCGAAATCGGATACAAAATTGAATTATAATTCAATAGCTAATATCCTAATGTGTGGACGAAATTGAACATCGTCTCATTGATCTCTACTTCTAAGAATTTTATTCCTGGGGGTTTCTCAATCTACGTAATTCTCATCGAGAGCATTCATTGTGCCCTTAGAAGTGAAACTGTTGACGAAATAATTTGAAAGCTTAACGAAGTGATACCTCGGTAAACTGCTGGTTGCAACTCTGCAGCAACACTTACAGTGTGAAGTGACATTCATTGTTACAAATAACTGTAAGAGCTTGTTGAAATCAATTATTTTCACAGTGATCGATCAATATGCTGCTAAATGATGAATCTTATGACGTTCAACCGCTGCCAAAAAATTCACGAAGGGAAAATTATACTAAAAATTGAAAAAGAGTGCGAGTGAGAAGGATTTCCGACACACCAACAAAGGAATAGAGACAAGCGCCAAATCGAAATTCCCGAAGAAGTTCCGATACACACATTGAGTCCGTAGCGCAAAACCGTTCATCTATTCGAAGCTCAAACATCTACTGAGCCAAGTAATCTCGGAAGTAATAAAAGGCGACTCATTTTGTTTTAGTTGAGCGTCAGTGCGTCATTCGTGACAACGAAGTAAAAACAGCGTCTGGCGAAGAGTACGATAAAAAGATTCACTCCAAAGGCAGGAAGAAGACTCCACGAAAGGCGAATGGAGGGTAAAAAAAGAAAATGCTGTACAAATCAGGTGGCGAGCAATTGTCTATACGAGATGTAAGCAAACGGAACAAAAGAGGCGAAAGAAGTGAGACGAGAAGAGGTTTTAGCGAAACAGACGAGACCTGAAGGGAAAAAGTGGGCGAGAAAGAGCTACGAGTACACCTCAGCGATAAGCTCTAGGGACCTTCTTCAAAACACTGGTAAGTGAGGTATCGTGATTTGAAAATATTTGATGTTGAGTTACTAAGAAATAGCTGCTCTTACCTCTAGACTGAAGACTCGTCCCGCAATAGTGAGCTTTCACAGCTCTAACACAAGTGAAAGAAAGTAACTCTTTGTCTATTAAAATCATTCAGCCACCTCATTATCGTCATTGGATTTCTTCTGTAACCTGTATAACGTGAGAATTTGTTTGTAGAATGTTTTATTCGTCGTTTTCTCTAACTCAAGGGAAGAAGTGCACTTAACGAGATGACATGATCCACTTTTCCAGCCAAATTTTCTTGAGTGATCACAAAAGCAGCTCTGTTTGGCGCTGGTAAAATAGATGGAGAAGGAAAAAGTAGACGAAAATAACGAAATTGAAAAAAATACTCATACTAAAGTTAACGTACCTGTTAGGTGAGTCCGTCTCCTCTGGCTTGTGAGTTACTGTGGGCAAGCGCTTTCGATGTAAAGACATCAGTACTGACTTAACGGCCAGACGATGATGTCTTTACATCGAAAGCGCTTGCCCACAGTAACTCACAAGCCAGAGGAGACGGACTCACCTAACAGGTACGTTAACTTTAGTAATTTGCCTACTGGCGGACATAACCCAATTTCTTTAAAAATACTCATCTTGAATAGGTATAAAACAGCGATGTGTGGTGAATTCTCGGGATTTCTCAAAGCGGTCCATGGAATATTCCCTGTTTCGTCGTCTCCTTTGTGTAGTACGATAATTATATTTGCTCATAACGAGCCTCGAACTGCTAATTAATTTAATGTATATAAATTCGACTGAGAAAGGAGAAAAGGCGATGCGAAAAAAAACGGGAAGGCGTATTTTTTCTGTGCTACGATGTATTTTCATAGTCTGGCAGCTATGCAAACTACCATTTAGCCTTCGAGGATGCCTTCTCATTGGTGATGTTATCCAATTTTCTCTCTTGGAGCAGGCTTCATTAGCTACTTAGAGCTTAGGGGACTAGGAAGTTCACCGTGGAAAAATAAACAACATCGCAGTGAAAGTTTAGGATGAAGCGTCATAATTAAAAGTAATTCAATCGTAATTCCTGCTTCAAAGTAGTTACAGTACATCCAAAATGGTTTATAAACTATATGAAACGACTAGGAGTAGAAAAAGGAGGTTACTCCATCCACTCAGAGAACACATTTATTCACTCAGGCTACACATCCCATAACGTGAACTCCCCTTTCTCTACATAGAAATCAGAACAAATCCTATCCTTTCTTGAGTGCAGCCCTCTCATCAAGGTAAGATTCATTGCCTGCATTTGGAAGAGGATCGGTTTCAATCTACTTTTTAGGCTGTTGCACATTATATCGCGAACGTCGTAACTTAATTTACTGGTGATCATTACAAACAAGCTCCGTTGCACTTCATATCGCGAAACTATACTTAAAACTTGATCTGGAACCTTCAACAAAGTTCACGCTGAGAAATGCATAAATAACTCTCATGGCATTCTAGAGTTGTGGGGAATTTTCAAAAACGTGAAACGCAATATGTCTATAATGATGAAAGCTGTGTTGAGTGTTTCATGCCGTTGGGGCGGTGTTTCAAAAACACGTCCCAGGTGAGAGAAAGTACACAAAAACAAATATATTTAAACTATATATATTAAACTATTGTTGCGCTATTTTGAACCTTACAGGTTTAAGTATAGTATTGGAAATTAGTCTGGAACGAGCACATCAGATGCGTGACCAAGAAGGCGGCAACGGCCCTTTGGACGTGTCAGAGAATGTGCGGGAGGACATGGGGTGTAAAGCCCAGAATGGCCTGCTGGTTCTACGAAGCCATAGTGAGACCAATAATCTCATATGGGTCAATCGTGTGGAGGCATAGAGCTGCCATTGGAGTGAATGGCAGCAGTCTAGCCAAAGTGTGCTGACTGACTCCTATTAAAGGCAACCGGTTGATCGTGGTCTAGTGGATCGAATCTCTGGCGCATTTCTTGGAAAACTCGGCAAAAACAACGTGCTCGTCCGGGTGCTTCTTTTTGTGCTCTTCGCGGCAGATTTGGACGAGGAGGGCGTAGGCAGTCATTCGACCCCTCGGCTTTACGTCGGATTTCACTTGTTTCGGCATTGACTTCTACGTCGATGAACTAAGGGTTTCAGTCGATTGACATGAACTCTTCGTGGTTTGCCTTTGACCAAGAGTATCACATTCAGTTTTGATGGTGTGTCAATCACTTTGTAAGGACCTTTCCATGGGTGTGAAAATTTCTTTGACCTTCCTTTCTGTAAAGCCGGTTCATGCAGATACACTAGCTGTCCAATTTAAAATGAGGGAGAGGATGATGATCGTTTATTGTATCTGTTCCTCATACAAATGGCAGCTTTACTTTGGTTATTGGATACCTGCTTCCAAATTGACTGCTAGGCATCTCGCAACTGTTCCACATAGAATACATAAGGTTCTATGTCCTCTCTCAGATCTAAGTCACTTGCTGCAGGAAGTTTCATCTTCCGTCCATAAACCACCTCATAAGGAGAAAACTTAATGGACTCATGTGGGCTGGAATTTATCACCATTTGAGCAGCGAGTAGATACTCATCCCAATTGTTTTGATGAGTTGCTACATAGTGAGAGAGAATGTTGCCAACAGTGCGATGAATGCGTTCTACTCGTTCATTTGCCATGGCATGGTAGGCTGTAGTTCTTACTTTCTTTATTTTAAAGAATGAACAAAAGTGGGCAATCAATTCGGAATTGAACTCAGCTCCCTGGTCCGAGAGAATTTGGAGAGGACTGCCATACCGGCCAATGTATTGCAAAAGAGCTGTAGCAATAGAGTCTGCAGTGTGGTCAGGCAAGGGGTAAAAGTCGACAAAACGAGAAAACTGATCAATGACTGATAGAAAATATTTGTTTCCCCTTGTTGTAAGTGGTAATGGTCCAACAACATCAACGCTTAACTGCTCAAAGCACGTAGAAGGCTCAGAAAACTCTCCCAAGAGTGCCGTTTTCTGACCATAGTGTTTCCGTTGGGCACAGGATGTACATGCTTGCACATAATTTGCTACATCCTCGGCCATTTTGGGCCACCAAAATTGTTCACGGATTCTTCCTAACGTTTTCTTATTACCTCCATGTCCTGATTGTGGTAAGTCATGGTGCAATTTCAGAATTAGCTCTCGGAGAATGCTTGGTACAAAAACTTTGAGTCCTTTGGGGGTTATTTTACAGAGTAATTTATCACATGCCTATCTGAGATGTTCTTTGGGGCGCCCCACGTTGGGCGCCAATTGTTACGAAGTAGTTTGGAGATGCTTTTGAAGAGCTGCTGACTCAGGCAAAAATTACGTCAATCGCGCCGGAGATTCAATCCACAATCCTCCACTTACGTCGAGAATTATGAATCGCCTGTCTTGACCACTAGACCACGATCAACCGGTTGCCTTTAATAGGAGTCAGTCAGCACAAAAGTACAAAGGCTGGGGTGCCTACTTATAGCGGGGGTGATGAAGACTACACCCACCGTCACCATGGAGAAACTGTTCGATCTTCTTCCCCTGGACATTTATGTCAAGGCAGAGGCAATGAAGGTGGCTTACAGACTCACTAAGTTCGGAATAGCTAAGGTGCCTCAGGCGACTAATGGACACCTGGCTATATTTAGGGACTTGGAGACCTTCAAGGAGCTCAGCGTGATCACGGACGCAATTGTGCCCATGTATGAGTTCAGGAGGAAATATAATGTTCAGCTATTGGGAGGTCCATGGAACAGCGAGAGCCGCCAGTTTCGGCCTCCCAGTGGCGTCATCATCTACACAGATGGATCGAAGACCCCAGAGGGGACAGGATCCGGGGTGTGGATAAGTGGCTCTCGACGGAGTGGGAGATATATTGCCCTAGGCTCCACTCCATCAGTTTTTCAAGCAGAGATTTATGCTATTATTGCCGGGGCAATCCAAATGCATGAGGAAGGCTATAGCAATAGAACTATCAATATATTGACCGATAGTCAAACGTCGTGTAAAGCGCTATTGAACTACTGCACGACGTCAAAACTGGTGCGAGAGTGCAGGATGTGGCTTAACTCCCTAGCAAGTGCGAATAGAGTTAATGTGTATTGGATTCCAGGACACAAGGGGATCATTGGAAATGAGAGGGAGGACCATCTGGCCAGACGTGGTTCGTCCACAGTACCTATTGGGCCACCGCCCGATTGCGGGATTTCTCTGTCACTAGTTGAAAGGACTGTGAGGGAACATGCCAGAAGACTGCATCAGACAATCTGGAACGCTGCAGGAGTAAGACACTCCAAACGATTTGTCTCAGAGCAAACAAGTGAGACAAGACACACCCTTCTGAGGATGGAGAGGAAGGACTTGAGGTAGGTTGTTGGGATCATAACAGGTCACTGCAGAATGAACAAACACATGTATGTTATGGGTATAGCCGAAACCCCTCTATGCAGGTGGTGTGGCACGGATGAAGAAACTCCCTACCATGTCCTGGCCCAGTGCCGGAGACTTGAGAGGGAGCGATTTTTGGTCTTTGGCACCACTTCTCCCAGGATGTATACCAACGAGGACTCCTTCAGGAACTACCTGGTTTTCCACAGAAAGCTAGGCATAGGCCTGTAAGACACTAGGACTGGCACAATAGGCCATCTGGCCGCGGTGCACATCCCATTACTGGGACTACAGTCAGAAGGTTATATATATAGTATTCGTCAAGGCATGTCATAAACTGACACAATGTCGTTGAATATTGAACCCAGCGGTTGTTATTTCATTTCGTCCTAGGTTCAACAATAAACGAACCGATGAGAGATCGATTGTTGCCGGAGCGCATAATACAATTATAATTTATTGGTTTGTATCACCAATTGAGCTATTGGTGAAAGTGTGGAGGTTTTCATCCATTTGAACTTGCAAGCCTATGTCCAAATATTAGTTAGTTGAGCGAGTCGCGTGAGTTTGGTGGACTTTCTCATTAGATTCATCATTAGAACGGTTTTCGAAAAAATCGAGAAAAACGTCAGAATCGGAAGATCTCGTTTCCCGTTCAGCGGAGATGAATTCACAGGAGGCACAAGAATAGTGGTGGGGAAGCAAAGTTGAGTATATGTAACTAAAACTTTTGAGAATGTAAAAATGACACGACTTTTGAAATATTTCGGTTGTTATCTCTGTTCAATGTACTACCCGAGAAACATTCATACAGAATCATAGAGAGAGACACCCTTTAAGTTTAATGAAAATCATCAAAACTTTGGACCTTTACCTCCATTCCGTCCGGCAATTTCCACTTGATTCGAGTATAGGAAATATCTACGTTACGCATCACACAGGTTTCCTCTGCCCCATGTACATTCAGCGATGTTTATGGTCTGAGATACGAATCCTATTTAATTTTTCATTGATTTCACACGAACTTGATAAAATATAACTTGACGTTTCACGTAGAAAGTGATTGCACTTAAGGAACCGGTTGCGGTTTTTGAGAAAAGTACAAAAAACTCAACAAAAAAATAGAAACGTGAAGATCTGAAGAAAAGCCAACTTTTTGTTCGCTGGATTTCAATACATTTCTTACCGTTTGGATGTAGGGAAGTAAAAATTAGGCAGAATGACGAATTTATTGCACCAATTACTTTCATAGTGAAGTTTATACATTTTGAGGTGACGTTAGCATCTTGATGGATGTGTTTTTGATTCTTTCATGGTGAGAGACTACCGGATTTAATCGTTTGAACGGTAGCCCATCTAGTCAGAACCAGACACCATTTTGTCGTTATCTTAAAGCCGTTTTTAAAACCACGTTTATTAGCTCTTTTATGTAGCTTCCGTCTCTCCATCCGCAGAACATAAATATTAATACTATCACGATTATCATATCAAAGTTTTTTTTTCCTTCTGAGAAGGGCGCAGAATGAGTTTGGGCCGCAGCCAAAATCGTCTTTCATTGGAGTTAACGTTATGTGTGGTGTGGGCGTTCGGGAACTTCATAACGTAAATGGTGTGCTGATCATCGTAGTTGAATTCAAACGTATATTTTGCGACTGTATTAGTTAGTTTTCTTGGCCTTAATTAGTAAAAAGAGTTGTGTGATCGATTGAAAAAGGTGTTTTGAATTTTCTTCAGGTCTTTAACTTTTAAGAGGTACTGAGCCGTGTAAGGGTTTTTGCAGCGGACTGCGCGAAGTGGCAACACTGACCGCCACCCGTGCAGGCCGCCGCTGTTTATATTAGCGTCGGAGCCGCTTTTCTCAATCAGAACGGCTACCGGCTCGTGAGCGAATTATTCCTCCCTGTTATAAGTCAGTGTTTAAATTCCCCTTTTTATTGTGTGAAGTAAGGTAAGCGATCAGAGCTTGTGTTTCATTTTCCCGAGACGACTTTCACGAGTGTTCTGTACGCGGGAATTGTGAGACAATTCCCCAAGTACGTCGCAAATTGGTGGTGAAAGTCGTGTCTGGGCCCAAAAGAAAAGAACAAATCAAATACGCTCAATAATACTCACTTGATCAAACAAATGAAATAGTAACTCCCAAGAACGTAATGGGAAATGAAATTATAAAGCAATTAAGACCCACTTGAATTTAATCGGCAAAACTCGAAATAAATGAAATGAAACGAACCTATGCTCGGATTGTATTAAATGACAATAAAGGGACAATGGGAAAAATGAAACACAAGCTCTGATCGCGAAAACCATTACAGCCCGAAAACACCATTTGTCTGTGTGTATGTGTGTCTACGTCATTGCACGAGAGTGGGAGAAAATGACGAGTGATCGATGCACCAAACAACATCTTTCTTCCCAAGAATGGCTAGAACGATGAATACATTTTTTTAATGGAACGTTCCAAATCACACAACAGTCCGTGCAAGTCTCATGCGTGAAAAAATTACGAGCTGCACAATAAATAATACAAAATTTTAAAAAAAGAAGAAATTCCATCAATATAAATTGGGCGTTCAGAAACATTAGAATGTTAGTGCAATAGAATAGCTATACGGTGACGGTTCAGTAGATAATCAGCCGTAGCCCAAGGTATTCCGGAGTTCAAATCATTACCATTCCTCTCGGTTTTCATCCCGTAGTTCTAAAACAGTACACGCGACAGTTCTCAGCAAAATCGTGTTCAACTGTCTTATGAATTACTTATGCACTGAAAACATTATTATAGTCGTTTCGTGACTAGACGAAACTCAATAAGTTCCAGAATCACAGTGTAAAGTTGAACTAAGTTTCACCAATTTCATATATATAACTGATTTTATTTGTTGCTAAAGCGATAAAAAGCGTGCGCGTGAGAGAGTTGTGTGATGTGTCGTATTAGATATTTTTAAACCATTTTTTACGTATTGCATCAGTTGTTCACGTTAATGACGATTGCTCAATTGAGCTAATCCCAGCTTTTTCAGCCCCTTGCTTGTAAACTCAGTCTTGTTGATTTTGTCGGTTGCTTCTCTTCGGTCATTGCATTGAACCCGAAAAAGAATGAATACACCAAATAGGTTTTTAAAATGTGCAACTGAACCAACATATCCGAATAAAAGGTAAAATGACTGTGGTAACATTTTAATCAAGGAAAAGTATTTATAACTCCGTCTTTGAAACGAAATGAGTTGTACTAATAAAAAACGAATATAAAAATATCTGGTGCGTTGCAACACACAACTTCCCTTAGCTCTACAACAATTCACTTTGTACATGGCTAATTCTATTTAATCAATTCATGTATCACTCAGTTAATTTGAACTTGGTCAAACAACGCTTTACGGCAGCAGGAAGGGGTAGCGCTTACAGTTCCAGATTTTATTGTGCTGCTCGTACTCATTGCAGGACCATTATTGAGCATTTGGTACACAGATAGTTAATGAGTCTGTAAACACAAATTTTTTGAAGAAGGATATTAATTACTTTTGCGGAGTTATTGGGTAAAAATGTTTAGAACTGGTAGTAAGCGAAACAGCGGTAGTTGAAATTCAGAAATTTCTGGAGTAACCACCATGTATCTCATGAGCGTTTTTAAACACTCACCCTTTAGGTATTGGATTGGACTACAATACCAATGTTTCTTAACATTCTACAAAAATTCCGGCGGAGTTCATAAGGAAAATACCGCGCTAAAAACGCTTTTCGTCGAAGGTTTTGGTAATTTATTGTGCTGCTGTCGTCATTTTCCCACGAATGAGAATTGTATGGTATGGTTGCCATATTGGAAGCTATCAATATAAGAAATTTAAGCAAAATTGTTAGAGCCATTTTTGAGAAAAAAAATATTTGGTGTTTTGATCACTATGATAACTATAGTTAACTTTCGGTGGATTTTGTTCAAACCCTTGTTTTGGCGTTCCATGGTAACCTGCGGGCTAGACATCAAGTTTGAGCTGATTTGGTGCGGTTGTTTCCTCTGAAAACCGCGTTTAAATGGATTTCGTCGAAAGTTTTGGTAATTTATTGTGCTGCTCTCGTCATTTTCCCACAAATGAGCATTTTATGGTATAGTGGCCATATTGCGAGCTATCAATATAAAAAATTTAAGCAAAATTGTTAGAGCCATTTTTGAGAAAAAAAAATATTTGGTGTTTTGATCACAATGATAACTATAGTTAACTTTCGGTGGGTTTTGTTCAAACCCTTGTTTTGGCGTTCCATGGTAACTTGCAGGCGAAAAATCAAGTTTGAGTGGATTTGGTACGATGGTTCTTTCTAAAAATCGTTCACAGACACACAGACCATTTTCCCAAATAGTGTTTTTCGGACTCAGGAGGGTCTGAAACGTAAAGATCTGAAGAAAATTTTTTTTTTCAGCAGATTACATATATATATATTTACTTTCTACTTTGTAGAGCCAAGGAAAGTAAAAACGCTGCAAATTATTACACAACGGTTTATTAGTCTCACACCTCCCAAACCCATCCCATTCAATTCAGCATCGAAAAATACCAGTAAACCATACGAAACATGACTTGACTACCACGGAACGACGAAAACTAAATATCCTAGGCGCCTAGGCGCATGTAAGCAGTTGGCGCGATGTGATGAGTCCAGCTGTTAGGTAGTTGTAATGAGATGGGAAGGAGTACAAATGACGGTTACTGTCGCTGTATTGTCCCTCGGGTTCTCTCAATTAGTAGACATTGTCTCACTATAATTAGTGTAATTTCACTGCTACCGGACTAGACACAGTCGTCCACCTCTAAGACTCGTTTCGTTCGACTAAACATCGAAAAATACCTAGAAAACGATACCAAACACGACGATATTGCGATAAAACTGCCAAAATTGCGTTTTTGTTCATTTTTTTAACCATTATCCGCTTATTACAACCTTAGGTTTCGTCCTGATCAAATTTCCGAGCAGGCGGGCATAACTAGATCTCGACAGCGGACAGGCATTGAAGATTTAGCATTCCAATGTCTTGAAACGTGAAGTGCGCAAATTTTGAGAGGGGGTGGTGAAAAAATGTTCCTAGCCGTCAACGTAGGTGCATTATTCAGAATGAATAATAAACCGAAAGAGCACATTAATGTAACACAATTAGCTAAGCAAGCTCTTGAGTAAAAAACTTGAGTGGAGAGACGCACTGAACACTTGAGAACGAGCTCTGAAAAAAAAAACGATATTGGGGAAAGTGTCGCTCGCCCTGATACCAACAGAATAACAGAAATGGTGGGAGCCAGGAGCATACAATCATCATCATCCTCATTCAATCATCTTAAGGAACCGTTATACCTCTATGAACCGTCCCAAGTGATTCCGTGATCTCCGAAGAAGAGTTCACGATAACTCGTACCCTCAGTCGAGGTTTTCTTGCCTCTCACATACCGGTATCACCACATTCCTATTTGTGTGCGGCTATTTAGGTCCCACGATGAAATAATTTCCTTTCAGGCCGCCTTTTGAGATACAGTGTGAAAAGGAAATCCCAAACTACCCCTTAATTACATCGCTTTATGGAGTCCTGATTGTTATTGTTGCTTATAAACCATCGCTATTGTTTTCGAAGATCAATCGGCCTAATGGAACTTGTAACTTAGAAGCAAAGTTGAATGAGAATAGAACAATAAAAGTTTGAGAGAGCTACAAACGCAAAACAGGAAATATGTTCCGAGCTCTTGGTAGAGACCCACGCAGCGGTTGAAGTGCACCCATCCGTCTTGTTTGCGTCCTCCCTTAAGTGCACCATGGAGAGAAAATATTTTCAAAGGTCGAAAAACTTCACGTGTCACACCTCTCGGAGAAAAGTAGCACTGCGTCGTTGGGGTGGATACTTTCTATAAAAATATGGCTATCTCGCTCCTAACCTTTCTAATGTTGTCACACCTTTATCGATCACAGACCTCGCTCTCAAACACGAGCTTCTGGCTTTTCTACAGTCTCTACAGCGTACATCTGCGCCCAGCTATTTTCCTTATATTCATAATCCCGCGTGAGCTGAACACAAAAACAGAGAACACAGCCAATTAACGAATGACCAATAAAGGCGTTCTGTAAAGCTTGGAGTTCTGTTTAAGTGTTTCAAAATCAGCACTTGTAACTAGCATTTACATTTTGAATAACACAACATCCCTCACCCCGACGATATCTATTTAGAGGCATAATTTTTGTTTCAGGCTCGTTCTAAACAAGACCGTTCTTGTGAAAGTAAAAAACAATGTTTAAACATTGGAAGAGAGAATTCTTTTCGCATTGAGTTGTCACTTACCTCTCCATTCAATGACCGATTAGAAACATCAAGTGCGACGCATTACAAAACGTTCCTTACCTCTTCGTGAATTCACTGGTTTTCAGGCATTTGTTACTAATTCCACTCATTTTTCAAGTTCGTTTGAACTTGATCGATCGTAACCTCACGGTTGTAGATAGTGATAGCGCTTATTGCTCCGGAATTTATTGTGGTGTTTCTACTTGCGCAACAGCTATTATTGGGCAGTCTAGTTGGTAGTAAGTGAAACGGCGGGGGTTGAAATAGCAGAATTTCTGGAGTACTACGTATATATTTTATAATCGATGATAAATACTCATTGCGTGGGTACTAAATTGTACTACTACCAAACTTTTTTGAAGATTTCAGTAACATTTGAGCGGTGTTCGACGCAAAGCGTCGAAGTGGTTGGAGTCTTTGACCTCGGACTTCCCCGCGTCATTATCTCCAACCGCCTAATTGTCTCCAACTATTTCAATACCTGCCCCTCGCCTACGGGAATCCCTCAGCTGCGAGTCCCCCAGCCCCGTTTCCTAGGTTTTCCCCTTTCTTTATTTCTTTCTCCCAATTTCATTTTCCTATTGACGACGAAGCTCTTCCAAAATCATTCTGCTTCCAACTATCACCCCAGTAACTTCTCACTCTCTCTTATAGTTGCCCGCGCCAGTTCACGCGTTCCGAGTACTGCCCTTGTGTCGCACATTTGTACTCCATCTCACCTCAATTTTAATTCAACTCAATTCCGCACGCACATGTAATACAGTCCTCCTCACGCTCACCGAGTTTCAGTTTTATTGCGATCCTCAGCTCCCCCTCTCGTGAACCCAACAAGCGGAGTTTATAAGAAAAAAGCAACTTCTTTTGTAAATCATCGTGTAATCAACGTGATTTTTATGAAAACTTTCCTGTCAAATGCTTATGGCGTTATTGGGCCAACACTGCGAAATACGTTTGGCATCTAAACGACGTTTTCGATAACGGAATTTCTACGTTACCAACTTTAATCGTGAAGGTAGCTTATTGGACTACCACAACGATCTTTATTGTAACGCCAGGGCATAACTGCATAAAACTGCTTTTCGTCGAAACGTTTAGTAATTTAATTTCGCGGAATTTTTGCAATGTTCGGAGCTGTATGTACAAATATCTGGTGCGTTGCAACACACAACTTTCCTTAGCTCTACGTCAATTCACTTTGTAAATGGCTAATTCTATTTAATCGATTCATTTATCACTCAGTTCCTTTGAAATTGGTCAAACAACGCTTAACGACAGCAGAACACGGTAGCGCTTACAGTTCCAGAATTTATTGTGCTGCTCGTACTCATTGCAGGACAATTATTGAGCAATGGTACACAGATAATTAATGAGGCTGTAAACACGATTTTTCAAAAAAAGGATAGTAATCACTTTTGCAGAGTTATTGGAAAATAACTGCCACAACTGGTAGTAAGCGAAACGGCAGTAGTTGAAATTCAGGAATTTCTGGAGTGAGCCCCATGTATCTCATGAGCGTTTTTAAACACTCACCCTTTAGGTATATGATTGGACTACAATACCGAATTTTTTTGACATTCTACGAGAATTCCAGCGGAGTTTATAAGGAAAAAACTGTGCGAAAAACGCTTTTGGTCGAAAATTTTGATAATTTATTGTGCTGCTCTCGTCATTTTCCCACAAATGAGAATTTTATAGTATCATTGCCTCATTGAGAGCTACCAATATAAAAAATTTAATCAAAATCGTTAGAGCCGTTTTTGAGAAAAAAAATTTGGTGTTTTGATCACAATGATGACTATAGTTAACTTTCGATGGATTTTGCCCATACCCTCACTGCTGCGTCCCATGGTAACTCGTAGGCTACACATCAAGTTTCAGCTGATTTGGTACGGTTGTTTTCTCTAAAAACCGCGCTAAAATCGATTTCGTCGAAAGTTTTGGTAATTTATTGTGCTGCTCTAGTTATTTTCCCATAAATGGGAATTTTATGGCATAGTTGCCATATTTGGAGCTACCAATATAAAAAATTTAATCAAAATCGTTAGAGCCGTTTTTGAGAAAAAAAAAATTTGGTCCCATAGTGACTTCCGGGCTAGATATCAAGTTTGAGCTGATTTGGTACGGTGGTTCTCTCTAAAAATCGTTCACAGACACACAGACCATTTTCCCAAATAGTGTTTTTCGGACTCAGGGGGGTCTGAAACGTAAAGATCTGAAGAGAACTCAAAATGTTTTTTTCAGCCGATTACATAACTTTCCTTTCTACTTCGTAGAGCAAGGAAAGTAAAAATTTAAACAGAATCGTTATCGCCGTTATTCAGAAAAAACAATTTAGTGTTTGAATCACTATGAAAAATATCGTTAGTTTTCGATGAGTTTGGCCCATACTGTTATTATTGTGTCTTCCAAAAAATGTCTTCTAAAAATATAGGTTGAGCTGATTTGGTTTAAGCCATTTTCCCGTTTTCGTCTGATCGCTTTGACAGACACGCACGGACCATTTTCCACAATTTGGGTTTACATCAATTTCCTTTCCACTTCGTAGAGCCAACGAAAGCAAGAACAGAAATGAGAATACTAAATTTGGCTATTATTTAGTATAAGACTCTTCGTTGGTTTGTCCAATGTCGGGCTAATAGTTTCCGTAAAAGGTGCGTAATGGAATCTCTTTCCAAAAATTCTCAAAATTAAATGTTCGCTGCTTGCTCAAAATCCCGTGGATCAGCGAGGTTATGCGAATTCTTCGCAGTCAGTTAGATTTCGTTTAAAACCTGACAACATGTAATGTATCGCGGAACCGGAAGGTACCGTTGTTTAATCGAGAACAGATTGAATAATCAAATACGTCTAAGTGAGATAAGTGAGACACCCCTCTATCTGTATTTCAACTTAGGGTTGGTACTAACGTGTGTAACAACCAAAAAGCAGTACCGACGTCACTGTAGTAGCTTAACGGTACAGAAAACACGTGTTTTGCTAGATTTGTTCTATGTATCCTTAGTTTTGGTGTTTACAAGATTCGTTTTCGTGTTAAAAGTAACAAATTTGCTAACGAAATGCTTGAACGTTCGTCTCAAACGACGTTTTTATTTGAGAGTGTCCAATCGTTTCGCTCATACTTTCCAACAGTTCAATAACTTTTTTTTTAGGAGCACTATTTCAATTTCTCACGACGTCGCGAACTAAAAATGTGTGAAACCGAACTCGAGCGGTTGGCTGTCTTGTATCAATAGTACAAGCACCCCTCGATAAAGCTACAAGTGAAACGTGCCCCGTATAACTGTTTCAGCTGCCTCAGACCGAAACAAGATCAAGCAATGGCTGACTCATATCCCACAATTACGAAAAACCCGTTGTGGCGTTCTAACGGGGGCAAGAGTTAAAACGCAAGCAGAATCCGCGCCCGTACATTCAGCACACTGAGTTCTTCTTAGTATTCAATGAGTGACTGGCATAACCCTGTGGACTTGCCCGAACGGCAAATTATTGGCTGTTTGGAACAGGAGGTGTGCCAGGATCTTGCCGACACTTCACTCCTCCTCATAATGGGCATTCAGGTCTGGCTAGTCCGAGGCGTAACTAATAAGTGGGGTATTTGCTACATTTTTTTCAAGTTAACTTTTCCAACAATTTAAACCTTGACGTTATTGTGTATGGATTTTTGAAAGATGTACGCAATGAGCTTAATGACTTTCTAATAATTATTATTGACCTTCGTGATTAAAATTAAGCTGATGGCTGATTCAGTATTGCTGATATAGTAGGTGTCTCTAATTATTTGAGCAATACGTCTGATGACGCCTTCCACCAGGGTTTGCGTTATCCAAGTCTACTGGTATATCCAATATACCTGCAGGATCAAAGGGGTGCTGTCCAAGATGTTTCACGCCACCTCCGGTATTCCAAAGGGAACCTACTTTGAGCCCCCTGCTCTGTTTGGTGTTGCCACTCTGCTTGAGACTAGCTCAAGTCACGTAGTCAATTCCAAACCTCGACTGGTTATGACCACTAGAAGCCCTTTGAATATATTTCACATTCTCAACAAGCATCTGGATAACGAGTTGAGGTCTTCAGGTCGCTACAAAAGAAGCAAATACAAAAAGCTAATTTTTTTCTTGGGTTATACTGGAAGGATATGATTTTTTTGAAACGAACTTGAAAAGGGTATACTTCCATCAAGTTTCACACGTGATTTTTTCCTCTTTTTTCTCTACAGAAATTCGGCGACTCGTAAGATTGTCTTTTCCACTTGGTAATTATGTCCTTCCTGTTTTTATTTTGTGTCCGTGAACTGTACATACTTTTTTTTCCTTTTAATTGTTGCGGTGTTTGTAAAAACTCGTTCCCAACACTGCTGGCCTTGCCTACAGTTAGAATCTATTATTCAATAACGCATAAGAAGATTTCTCTCTCTCTCTCTCTCTCTTTCTCTCTATCTCTGTCGTATGGTATACTATCTTCTTTTTGATGACCCTACAACCATTCACCGGCAAATTCCAATCATCCGATCAATTTTTCACTCCGTACGTTTGACCTTGGTAAAATATAACTTCACGTTCTAGGTAGCAAGTGGTAGCGCTTAATGTTTCAGAATGAATTGAGCTACTCCTACTCACTCCACGATCATTATTGAGCAGTAAGTTCACAGTACAACTATAAGGCTGTCAAAATGATTGTTATGAGGAAAAAACTGCGCTAACGTCGTAGGTAGGATGAGTGTGGGGCTGGAGAACGTTGTGTGATGCGTCGCAACAGAGATTTTTTAAATGCACAACGATTGGAGCTGTAAAATACCGCGAACGAATACCGCGTTGGTTGTAATATATGAAGTAAATACAATTCTAATTAACTTTAGTTTGTAGTTTCTAAGAAAGGACTCGAGCGTATGAATTAGGGCTCTTAATCTTGGGACTATAACTCAAAAGCCCCATCGGCTAAAACGCTTCTTAATGCGTACTCTAAGAAGGGGTAATCAGCAGATGGATCCATTATGGGTAAACTCTCTTTAAAGAGTTAAAGCTCAGTCGCCAAACTGGTTAATGGTTAGATTGGGCGGCGGAGGTTGAAGATCTGCACGGAAGGACGAAGCAGGTCTACACAAGAGGACTTGTGAGCAAACTTCCCTCTGGTAAACAACGGGAACTCTCTCTTCCCTCGACGTTTTGTTAAAGCGAGGAAAATCTGCGAAGTCCCTAGGACTTTTGACAGTTTTTCGATCTCACTCTCTCAATCTTTCTGTCACTCATTTGTTTTCTTTCTTTCCCCTCCTCTCCTTTCCCCATCTTCCCCCTCCGCCCTTTCAATATCCTCCTCATTTCCCAACGTCGCTATAAGAAAATGCGAAAGTAGAAGTTCTTCCACAATCAAGTTACAACTACTGACAGCGAGTAAAAAGCAGGAAATAGCCACCAAAATTGCTCTTTTGTCCGACTGGAAAATCCATCGTCCAATTACGCGTCGACGGGTGTTTTTCTGGTGGATCTCTTTGAGGACGCTAGTTAGCAATAATCATAGCTCTCCGGGCACTCACATGTTCTACGATCTGCACTCAATACTCGCGTGTCCTTCAATCGCTTCCGAATATTCGCGTGTTCCGTAAACGAAAGCCTAGTGAGCACGAATCCTCTCTCTTATTTATATTCTTTCTCTTAAATACATTTGAATTAATTATTTTCCGAGCACCAAAGCCCAACTTATTCCTGTACGACGTAGTTCCTTTAAACGCCCTACATGAAATCATCTTTGACAACCAGGCAGCTTGCACGGAGAAATTTAGCACCACACATTCAAGCCACCCCGACCTACTTCCCTACGACCTGCTGAAACGTCCTCGGCAGATTTCGTGGTTCATCCCTCCCGAAATAAACTGATTCGCCAGTGAATCTCCCAACGTCTCGTCCGCGCATCTGGTGACTCCTCCTAACGTAGCGGACTTAGGCAAACTCTACTAAGATGGAGCAACAGTGAAACGAAGTGGCTACTATGCAAAAAAAACAGGAGCTCTTACGATGAACTGGGCCTACCGAATGGTCTTGAAGTCAACAGTATTGGAAGTGGCACACCCGTCGATCCTGTGGCTATGGAGTGACGAAGAATCATTTCAAGACAGAAGATAAATACCAAAAGGATTCTGCTAAAGCATTGAAATTAAGGGAAGGTAGTTAACTGGCTCCATCATTGGATGATACTGAAGGGTGTAGAGGTGGTTTAGTATCTTGACAGAACTCAGCAATTTCATGGCTTACCTGAATAAGATGCAAAAAGACAAAGACGTCGATTTCATAGCATGCGAAACTGACACAAGAAGATATTAGGTATTCTTTTCGTGCAGATAGAGAAACGATGATAAATAGTGCCTTCACGGGATCATCACAAAATATCGTTGGTGACATACTGCAGCACGAAGCTGCTTTCAATAACACACTCCACACCAATGACCAGTTACCAATGCGCCTGTAGAAGCTGAATGTCCTCTGGATCTATTCCTCTCCCATTGAACGGGCATCCAACAAACTAATCTCAGCACGACAAGTCACCAGAGAGAAACAACGAGCTGATAAGTTTGCGAATAACACTTCTTTCTCCGTGAAATAGCGTTGACTGGTGGTTTCAGTGTGGAAAATCATAGCGGTCGAGTAGAAAAGCAACGACCATTTGTCTATGTTAGCGGAAACTATCATTCGGAATGATGACTGGATCTTATTGATGCAGGCAGCAACCGTTATCCGTAGGATCGCTTACCATCCCAGCCGAAAGGCGATTATGCCCTAGGAAAACTATCGTGGGCGGGTTTCCATACATGTTGTACAGGGATCGCTGATAGAATTTGGAAAAGTGACCTGTGCGTGTCTTTGAACGCGAATAAGACAAAACGGCAGTATCAAATCCACTCAAATTTCAAATTTGGCGCACTATGGAACTTCAAAATAAAAGTTAGAGCAAAATCGGTTCAAAACCAACTACAGTAATCATGGTGATCAAAACATAAAATGTTTTGCCTCGAAAACAGCATTAACGGTTTTGATTAAACGTTCTGAAGAACAGTTCCTGAACACAACAGCACTGTGAAAGTTTCTTTGTAGAAAAAATGACGGAAGAAGTGCAGTAAATAATTTAAAATTTCGAATAAAATCAAAATAACAAAAAAAACATCATAAATCCTGCACATCTGGGAGTTTTAGCACTTGCTGGCATTTGAGAAACATGCGGGGGTAGTCCAATAAACTGAATAATCAGGTGAGATTAGTAATACTCACACGATTATTAGGAGCGCCTCAAAAATTCTGGAACCACTGCCGTTTCACATACTGTGTCACTTGCACAGTTTTTACCCGATAATTCCGAAACAGTGAACCCAATCCTTTTGAAAAAACACAATTTTGAATATTTCGTGAGTCGCCGGTGCACTTTTTGCACGCTAATGAACGTGACATGAGAAGGAGCGCGTCGATAAATTCCGGCACTTCAAGCGCTACCACTTTCTAGGCAAATACGAAATTCTACTTTACCTAGATCAAACAAATTCAGTGGTATATAGACTGAATTGAAATCGCTCAATGTACGAAAAGATGAAGGAAATGGTGGGATGAGGCGCACTATATTTCCTCATAACTATCAAATGTTAACCACTACCAAAATACTAGTAAAATGTAAAATGAGAAATTGAAGAAATGAAGTGTTACGATTTCGTTTTAAATATTCAAAACCATTCTGTAATGAATTCACAATTTTCTTTGTCCACAGTTTTCTCGTGTCAGAACGTTCTAATGATATTATAATTCAGACTCTCGACAGATATCAGGATTATTCCACTTAACACATCAGTAGAAGATCGTTAAAATCTACATTTGATAATCAATTCTCTTATTTCGTGAGTTGCTCCGGAATATTTCTCCAAAATCCCGCTGAGTTAGTTTGCGTTTCTTCCCTTTCTTCTTCCGTCCATCCTTTTTCAGTGTTTGTCTCTACACGTACAAATTTATCTGTTGCTTTTTTGTTCAGTGAAGTGCGAGTAGCTGATTTCCACATCGAAGCGATTTGTCATTCCGTGCCATTTTCCGTGAGTCGCCATTTCATCCATCCTCAATTCTGACTTCTTTCGAGCTCGAAGGTACAGGTAGAAGGAACGAAGTAGGTCACCTGGGAACGGGAAGGGATGAGTGTTAGAAGCATTTGCTTGGGCGGGCGCCAACTCAAACGGGTTCTGTATTACCTGTCATCTTCCCGCGGGGCTGGTATCTAAAAATTCAAAGTAGCGGAGGACGGTATGAAGAGTGGAAAGTGAAAATCCATAACCCTAATTCTGCCAAAAGAAGTTCAGTAATAACTTACCTAATTGGATCGCAAGGGAATACAGAGGTTGCGTGCTGAACGGATGATGAATTGGGTCGTGACAAACTGGTGTGAAGCATGACAACGGCCAGGCCTCTCAACGGTCTGGATTTACCTTTTTTTCTCATTCCGAGCAGAAAAAGTCTTCTATTTAGCTTATGTACGTTAACTAGACGTCCCTGAGATTGAGCAAGCAAATTCGTTTTTTACCCCATTTTGTCCTTGTCTGTTGAAAACCCACAACTATTTGTTTTGTTAATTTATATTTTTTAGGGGGAATATCTAAAACGTTTTAACTTTCTAGCGTTCTGACACCCGCTCGTAACCCAAGTGACTTTTAAGAACGCTTTTAAAGCCAAAACTGCAACATCAAACATAAAAAAACTAAGTATACAAATTACTTCCCCTGAACGCGAAAGACGGATCTCTTTATTAAAAAGAAAACGAAACCGCTTTCGAACAGCAGGAGAAATACGCCTCACATTATATGGACAATGGATTTCACTACCCGTGGAAAATTTTTGGAAGAACGCTTCAACCCCCATCCAGGATCCAGGACGAGAAGTCGTAGCGACTCTAAACTGTTTCCCGTTCCCTGCCATTTTCCTTTCGTCTGTATCATCATCTAGCAAGACCTCTCCGCATCAACCACCCGTCAGTTCGACTCGTCAATACGTGACAATCGCTTAGCGTCGCTTAGAAAATGTCAATTTTCGCTGTCCCTTTGTTGTCAGATCATATTTGGTCTCGTTTACCAGTATTTTTCAATGCTAAATTATATGGGATGGGGCTCGGAGGTTTGAAACTGCGTCAAGCTGCGCAATCATGATGTGCAAGACAATAATGAATCGTTATGTAGCAATATACAGCGTTTTAGTTTTTGAATTATTCCGTGAATAGTTGTAGTCATAAAAAGCCTGCAAATTATTACACAATGGTTTATTATTCTCATGAACAGCTTGACCTAGTATTAGTGCTCCCCCATCCCATTCGATGCTGCATCGAATACTAGTAAACCATACGAAACATGTCCTGGCTAAAATGGAACTACAGAAACAAAACGTCTGATGATTTTGCCCCGTCGGGTCAGGGAAAGTGGAACGGGGGCGCTTCGAGCGAACCCATTGTGAGGCGAGGACGAGGCGGGTGGTTTTTTATTGAGACGGGAGGGAGGGAGGGACTTCAAACGACGAAACGTTGACTTCCGCTGTAGCTCCCACGTTGTACTGCGTTTCGTTATTTTTTTAACCATTTTTTGCCCATAACAACCTCGGGCTTCGTCCGATCGGATTGCCGAGATGGCGGGCACAACTAGATACCAAATCGGATTTTTGGGCGAAAGAACGAATTTTTTAGACCACGTTAAAGGCACAAAACAAGGCCCGAACGGCGGACGGACATTGCGAATTTGGAATCTCCAAGTCTTGAAACGTAAAGTATCAAATTTTGAGGGGGGGTTGTAAAAATGTTTTCGTAACCGAAAACATAGGGTTATTATTCACAATGAATAATAAACCAAAACGACAGCAGTTGTATTTTTTCGGGGCCTTCTTCATTATTTAAAAACTATTATTAAACTACCAGTGAGTGGGTGCCGCACTGGGCTAACAATCGTACTTTTTGAAAACGTCTATGAGCGAGATTTATAAGAAAAAATCGATTTCAGTATAAATTGTTGATAATTTATTGCGCTGCATTATTGATTTTTATTTTCCTTGGCTCTATGAAGTAGAAGGGAAGTTATTTCACGAACGACTGTTTTATATTACTGTTTGGTAGTTTAAAGCTGCCAAAATAGAACTTGTAATCAAAATTGGAAGAGGTACTTTCTATAAGAAAACTGGTGTTTTGATCACTATGACCGAAGTATTTTTCGGAAGACTGAAACGTTTGATGAGAAAAATTCCAAATTTTTTTTTAGCCGGTTACGTAACTTTGCATCCTACGTTTTAGGGTGAATGCACGTAAAAGTATTTAAATTGCGATGCAATATTAAATATAAATAATTTCCCCATTGCTCCAACCACACCGAGGTATATATCGTACACGGTATCTGCGGTTTGATGAACGGGTTTAATTGCTAAGTAGCTATTCGCTTTCATCCTTGAGTGCCCTTCAATACTTAACGGGAGAATAAGAGGGTTCACATTGCACGGATCTTTGACGTACGAACTATATTGCATGTTCCGAGCGGAGTTTCTCTCTACTAAGTGATCCGAGCATCAGGGTACATCAATACGTATAGGAATTGCGCTCTGTTCCTTTAGTGTAGTTAGGAAGTTTCTTTTTAAAACAGGAAAACGGGCTAGGTTGGCTTTGTGAACCAATGGCTGTTGATGAACAACAAAGAATGAAATAATTTTCCGTTTTCTCTCCATGTCGTGAAGAAAATGCTCAATTTCTTCGGCAAGTCAAGTCACAACGACTTCTAACACCTCCTGTTTGGCGCAGGCCGATTTAGTTGGAATTTTGAGGTTGGTACCTTCGCACTTGTCCCTAACGGGAAGTCCTTTTTTCGGGCCTTCCCTGAACATTGAGTCCTCTGACCTCAAGCCCTTTGTATGTAGCTGCGGGAAAGTCCAGCCTGCCTCTTCTTCAGTTTCCCTCGGTCGATTTTCCCCTTTCTGGACTTTACAACCTGTCCTTTTGCCACCCCTCAATTTACTTCCTCTCCTGGTGTACCTTGTGGATTAATGAGGAATTTGTTACTTATAGTTCCACTTATGATAAACCACCTAGCGCTGTGGACGATGATTCAATGGTAAGTGCTCACCCTACAAAATAAATTCGTCATTGTGGTTTTACTTGAAAATATGTGGTGCGTAGCAACACACAACATTTCGCCACCCCGTTAAGTTCGAACACCACCTACATATGCGGGTGCTATATCTTCGTTCAACGCATTTCCACAGAAACATTCATGGAGAACAAAATGACTAGTTAGCTGAAAGTACTCCGTAAGTTTGATCAAAATCGTTATAGCCGTTTTTGAGAAAATTGGAATACCGATAAATTAATATTCGACAAATCTCCTTTTCTGAGTTAACTTGGCTTATATCTCCGTTCAACATATATATACAGAAATAATTATAGAGAACGAAATGTTGGTATGGGTGATTAAAAGACACTCCATTAGGATTTATCACATCTAGTAAAGAAGTTACCCTGGAATTTACGGAAATGTTAGAAAAAACGTTATTTTCGACATATTTTGATTTTTATCTCTGTTCAATGTTATCTGTCAGAGGATCATTTATTGAGAACAATATGTAGGTATTAACTATTCAAAAACATCCTGTGAGTTTGGTGAAAATCGCTGAAGCCGTTTTGCCAAAAAGCGTAAAAAACCTATTTTTGCTTCATAGGCCTATATCTCCGTTCGCCGTATTTTCATGGAGATATGTATACAGTATTAAAGTTAGGTATTGATTAGTAGAAGATAATTTGAAAGTTTAATCAAAATCGTTAGAGCCGTTTTCGAGAAAAATGCGAAAAACCCTAGTTTTTGGTACATTTTCATCCCCCCCCCTTCCCATCAGCCGAAATCGTCGATAACCTTATTTTGGTGACTACAAAAAATAACGAACAAAACAAAAAAAGAACCAGCTCAATCGAATCAGCCGTTCTCCCGCAAATCGAACTACAGACACACACACACGGACCACGCGCCGAAATTAGGTTTTTTAGACTCAGTAGGCCTCAAAACGTAAAGATCTGAAGAAAACCCAAATTTTTTTTTTGGCCCGATTACTATACATTCCTTCCCTTCGGGTAGCGGAAAGTAAAAATGCTGTTCAAAGAATTCGGTATTTTAGAAAAGTTGACTCTCCAGAGCAGCGATTTCGAATGACCTGACGAGCGAAATCGCCAGAGAAAGCGGCTGGCCGAGTTGAATGAGTTAACGTACTTAACGAAGGCACCGAAAGAGGTTAACTCAGGACAATGAATGAACGCACTCTTCAATCTCGCTGAGAGCATAAAAATTGAACGTAACGGACCGTAATTGATTCGTCAGCGTAATTCATTTACAATCCCACACACACTTCCGGTGTGGTTTGATACATTCTAATAGTAAGACGTCTGCTAACCTGGCTTAAACGAACAAAACCAGTGTGAGCAAGCTGCCTGTAACACTCATAATTACCATCAAACAAGACTGGCTGGTATAATTTCCAGTTCAGCTGGTTCAGTGATTATTTTTTCAAGAATCGGCTCGCTTATTTTTGTCATTTTATTCATTTAACCTTGTTAGCCCTAATAATTACAACCATATGGTTAAATTTAATCGGCTGAAGAAAAAATTTTCTTCAGGTCTTAACGATTAATTCTTCTGGGTACCTCAACTTTGGGATTAGAATATGCTGTGCCTGCCAGTGAACACGATTAGAAGAGAACGGCTGAAGCAAATCAGCTCGAGTTTCATAATCATTCCGCGCATCAACGTGGAACGCCAAAATAAGGTTCCGAGAAAAATCGGCGTAAAACTATTTAGCAAGCAGCAAATATTGTTGTTCCCCAAAAATATCTGAGCCGTCCGTGGAAAACTGACTAGAGCAGCACGGCTTGCTTATTTTTCGGTTATCGAAAACGACGACACAAATCAATTTTCTTTGCCGAACGACATGGCTCTAATGGGATGAAATACTCCAATCTGTCGCTGCTGGCAGCACGAGCACATGCTACACAGCTTTGATGTGATTTCCGAGCTGTACCGTCACGTGCTACACGGCTGTATAAAGTATTCATCCATAACATTACCTACCACCTGTCTCTTTGCAGCTAATACGACGCTTTTATAATGGCGCATGGACGTTCAATATTCACCCCTAAGGGTATTTTCCCTTGCGGTCGGATAACCACAATCAGCCTCCTCTTGTTTCAAGTTGTCCGTTACACGACGAACTTGCTCTCATTCAAGAGACATACACGTTAAAATTGGTTCTTCGAATTGTATTGTGTGTAGTGTATTGATACCGAGCGATATTGCAACAAAAAACGAGTAGTTTGTTTGGAATATTTGTAGTGAATAATGAAGTTATCAACTACCGATTAAAATATTGATAAAACTCGTTGACGTTCGCTCAAAGCTAATTTCGGAGAACTCGATGCCTAAATATGAGCTCCTCTTACTCGTAAACGCTCGACAATGACGAGAGCTTCACAGTTTAACATTTTTATGAATTCAAAATTATGAAGCGATTTCTACCGTAAAACTTTGAATAATCACATGAAAAACGGAAGTCTCCTCACCGTCATTCGTTGGGAAATGCGATTGATACATTGTCTCTTGATTAAATAGTAGGATTGACTACGTCATGGGGTTTATGTAAACAATGCGATCATTTTAGAATAATCAAAAAGTTTCTATCGGAATGAAACTTCGCCAAACCCTGCCGGAATAATAGCACAAAACCTTCTCCTACTCCAGCGGGATTCTATTTCGCAAGTTTCATGTGTGTTTTCGTTTGTAGAACAAATTCAGGAGTAGTTCGATCGAAACTCGCACGAGAAAACACAAATAGCTTTCATCGTGGTGATTAAAAATGCGTGGAATACGACAGACTCGCAATATATAACGAACGGATTTGACTTATTCGGTCTCGTATGGATTAAAAAAAACGCTGCAAATTATTACACAACGGTTTATTATTCCCTCGCATAACTCTACGTAGTCCTGCGCATCCCGCGAAGAAAAAACCAGTAAACGCTGGTCATTCGAAACATGACCAGACTACAACAGAATGGCGAAAATTGACATATTCTAGCCGCAAGTAGGCAATTGGCACAACGTGACGAGTCGAGTTGACGCGTGGTCGAGTGAAACGGGAGGCAACACGAGAAATGAGAGCAGGCCGGGAAAAAACGTATTGTCCTGCGACTTCTTTCAATTAGTAGAGTTTGGCTCACTGTATTTACCGTGATTTCAATGTTTTTGATCCAGACGCAGTCGTATACCTCTGAGACAACCACGGGTTTCGTCCAATCAGATCGCCGAGCGAGCTGCCACAACGAGATGCCCATCGGGATTTTTGTTTTGGGAAAGAACGGGTGTTTTAGACCACGTTAAAGGTAAAATATGGGCCGAATGGGGACAGGACATTGCAGATTTGGAACCCAATACCTTGAAACGTATAGTGTCAAATTAGGGGGGGGGGGGGTAAAAATGTTCCTGAATGAATAATATACCAAAACGTGTCTGATGCAAACCTAACAGCCGCAATCGATATAACAATGTAACAAACATTTATTGGAAGTAGATAACCGTTCATACTTCGTTTTATTACTGAAATAGGTGTCCACAATTTCGCCACGAGTCATTTAGTTACGTTTGGTTTCTAGTTAGTTGCAATTGTTTGTGCAGGAACGAGAGCTGAGAGAGAGTCCCTGTATTCGTTCCAGTGCTGTCTGTCCATAAGCAGGTGGCAAAATAAGGGGTGAGAAGTGAGATTAGGGAAAGGGGGGTTCTCGAAAACCCATCCGACGCTCAAATGTTGACGTTGTTGGCTCTGAAAACACCAACCCTCGTGTCGATCAGGGCTCGTCGTATTGAAAAGAAGAAAGACGATTGACAAAGGTAGTTTGGAGTTTCCTGCAGTTCGAGAAACAAACGGGTCAGAACGATCAAACTGGGAAAATCTAATCGGGATGAGGACAGTAAATTTTTGTACAAATTTGGCTTGAGCTGAGGCGAACGTGTGTTTTTGATTAGTAGAAATACTTCATTGTTGATATGACCATTACAGATACTAGGGTGGGCATTGGTTGTTCCCAGTTTATTTTAAAACTATTGGATCGCATCTCCAACCTTAATTTAATTGTGGCTTCTGTTTCAAACAGGCTCTTACCATGAACTTATTTCCGTGGTGTATATATAATCTTCTGACTGTCGTCCCAGTAATGGGATGTGCACCGCGGCCAGATGACCTATTGTGCCAGTCCTAGTGTCTTACAGGTCTATGCCTAGCTTTCTGAGGAAAACCAGGTAGTTCTGGAAGGAGTCCTCGTTGGTATCCATCCTGGGAGAAGTGGTGCCAAAGACCAGAAATCGCTCCCTCTCAAGTCTCCGGCACTGGGCCAGGACATGGTAGGGAGTTTCTTCATCCGTGCCACACCACCTGCATAGAGGGGTTTCGGCTATACCCATAACATACATGTGTTTGTTCATTCTGCAGTGCCAGGTTATGATCCAAACAACCTGCCTTAAGTCCTTCCTCTCCATCCTCAGAAAGGTGTCTCTTGTCTCACTTGTTTGCTCTGAGACAAATCGTTTGGAGTGTCTTACTCCTGCAGCGTTCCAGATTGTCTGATGCAGTCTTCTGGCATGTTCCCTCACAGTCCTTTATACTAGTGAGGGAAAAATTCCACAATGGATGCAATGAGTCTGGCCAGATGGTCCGCCATCTCATTTCCAATGATCCCCTTGTGTCCTGGAATCCAATACACATTAACTCTATTCGCACTTGCTAGGGAGTTAAGCCACATCCTGCACTCTCGCACCAGTTTTGACGTCGTGCAGTAGTTCAATAGCGCATTACACGACGCTTGACTATCGGTCAATATATTTATTAGTTCTATTGCTATAGCCTTTCTCATGCATTTGGATTGCCCCAGCAATAATAGCATAAATCTCTGCTTGAAAAACTGATGGAGTGGAGCCTAGGGCAATATATGTCCCACTCCGTCCAGAGCCACTTATCCACACCCCGGATCCTGTCCCCTCTGGGGTCTTCGATCCATCTGTGTAGATGTTGACGCCACTGGGAGGCCAAAACTGGCGGCTCTCGCTGTTCCATGGACCTCCCAATTTCCGTGGTGTAAATAATATTGTGATTAGACTACACGTCCTTGCATTGCGTTCTAGATCTAACTGAAAACTGTTAAACGTTGTACAACTACTTTTCTTTCTGCTTCAAAAGACGGAGGAGTAAATATTATTGACGTATCGTTGACGAGACCCCAACTTCGATTTATTTTGCTTGATTTCTCTAACTTTCCGTTTGAAGGCTTGATGTATAAACAGTATGTTTAGAATTATTTATCTCCCATTATCATTCATCATTAAAATGTTCCACATTTCAAAATTCCTGCTGTTCTGAGGGAGACAAATTAGTATTGAATATTTTATCCACTAATGAGTCCATCGGTGAGTTTCCTTCTCAAATATGAACAAATTCTTCGAAGCATAATGAGGACTTTCGAAAAGCTAGAAACTAGGCTGTAATTTCAATATAAATTCAAACCGCCGAGTCCCAGTTCCTTCTGCTTTCACGGTCCGCCTAAATTTTCTTTTTACTCGAGGAGAATTTTGCATGGCCACATTGAAGCAAATAGTGAATTGGCAGAAAGATGAAGAGATGAGCTGAGGTTGTAGAGGACTCCGCCTCTTTAATACCGGACGATGACGGTAGAGAATAATTTAGCGCTTGCTCTAAAAGAAACCCTTTGAGGTGGTACGAAACTCACAAAAGAAAAAGGTCTCTTTTGTAAGGTAATAAGGGGAAGAGTGAAGGGCGGGGAGAAACCGTCAGTGCACAGATGGATCTGTTGTACGCGCGGATATAACATTACGGCGGCAAAATCTTCAAATGTAGAGGCTTAGAGGCCGCTACAATATGACCCCAGAGAAAACTACAAGGTATCACTCTGCTTTCCTCATTCTCCCCATCCTTCAAATTTTGAAGCCAATCCCTTTTTGTACAAATGTTCACCAATTCGTAGAACGTAAATTCAACTTGGAAAGTAACGCAATTTGTAACGAATTTGAAAGGCGATGAAACACCTCAAGGTTTGAGCTCGTTATATAACTGTGGCAATGACGTCAATTTTAACATCTCTTAATTACCAAGTAATGCCGTAAAAATACTACGCAGAGTGAGTGAGAGGGAGAGGGGGGCTACTACTCGAGGCTCTCCTCCTGCCACGCATATTTGAACGCATGAACGCCATGGGACGCCCTTAGCGCAAGGCAACCCATTCTGATGATGTAAAACGACGGATTGAGTTATCCTGCCGCACATTCTACTTCTCAATGATTGAGTGTCAGCGGGAAATCGTTAACGCCATTTGGCCTATGATTGGCGATTACTACTTCGATCTTCGAACTCAGTTGTAGAGATAACCATGCAAAAGGTTCGTTTAAACGAAGTTTTGATAACAGCTTTAATTTTAGTGGATTTTCGTTTCGTAGAACTATATTTCTTGTACCCAGTTTGCACAGAGCTGTACGTATGGGGAGTAAAAGTCGGCCGCTGATTTTCAGAAGTTAATTTGAACGTTTAATCAATATCCTCGGAGCTGTTTTCGAGAAAACTACGGAAAGCTCTCCGCTGAATTCCAGAACGTAAAGCTCTGCGACTCAGTTAATTTTTACGCTCAATGTTAAGTTGTTCAAAGTTCATATCTCTGAATTGAAACCGTGCACGACTAGTTCCTAGGACGATAAAACTAGCTGTGTCGTGTGTGAACGTTCCATGATGCGTCCCACCTTTCATTTCGAGTAGTAAGACGAAGGTAAAACGATTACTAACGGTTCTTCCTTTCCTGCTGTTTACACACGCCTGCCATAGCTCAATTACGGTTAGTTTATCTTCATTTAATAATAGCGTTCTCCGTAAAATCAGGGTAGTACTCCGATAAACTACCTATACGATGGAAGCTTAATAACTATAAAGTTGCTACGGGGGGAGGGGGGGATAAATATTAAAGCGATATCGCACCAAGAGAGTCGGGGAGTTAGTACGATATCAACCGAATGCAATTGGAACTCTACTACACTCGGGGAAGTTTAACCACCACGAACCGGGAACTGGGTGGGAGCAAACGCGGGCGTGGGCGACGAGGGAACCGCTCAGTTACAACTGACGGCAGCGAAGTCTCGAGCGAATCGGGGCATTTGAGGTGCCCAGTCATCACAAATGCCCAAAACGAGCCTCCACTGAATGGAAGGTTTTGGTTCGTCCCGGTACAGAGTTAATGTAACGTCCGTCTCCTCTGGCTGGTGAGATACTGTGGGCGAGCACTTTCGATGTAAAGACATCATCGTTTGGCTGTTAAGTCAGTACTAAACTAACCCAGTTACCTTAATCACTCTCATGAGGTACTTGGGAGCAACAGTAGACATTTACTATCAGAAGGTGAACTGTAGGCTTTATGTTAAAACTGCTGCTGCGTTGTAAGTTCAGTTCCATCAAATCTTTTGCCCAGGATTGAGGTGGCTTACATAATTCTGTAGTATATACTTATGGAAGTATGGCATTTAATACTTACCCATACAATCAGAACTAATCAATAAACTCTGGAACCTCATATCTTTCTATGTATAATATTTACCTACGTTCTATCAAGTTCATATGAATAATGAAACGTGAAGATCTGGAGAGAACTCAAATTTTTTTTTTCAGCCGATTACATAACTTTCCTTTCTACTTTGTAGAGCCAAGGAACGCAAAAAGTTGATATGAATAAATTGAACGGAAAACGGATTTTATTAGTTACTAGAATTGATAGAATGAGCTGATAGAATTCACGGGGGGCTGAGTAAAGCAGTGAGATGCGTCGCACCATATATTTTTAGTTATTCGCTCTTCACCTTAAACTATACGTATCCAGATTTCGAATCCAGTGCTACTAAGCTAGTAGTCTCCTAAAAACATTGATATTGATGCATCATATTATTGTACTTGGAAAGTGAAGTCCGCTGAAGTAACTGACTCACTCTGTTAGCCAAAAACCCTTCCAATTATTACACAACGGTTTATTATTCGGATAAATAGCTTGACCTAGCAATAGTGCTCCGAGACAAATCCCGTTCGATTCAGCATCGAAAAATATCAAAATGAAACGCAAAAAAAGGTCGAAAAGAACTGAATCGTAATATTAAAATAAACAAAAAAAAACGAGTATCTGGAAAAAACTGAATTTTAATTTGAATACATGCACGCTAAATACTAATATCAAAATGTAACCAAAAATCTATGAAAAAAAAAACAAAATGAGAATGAAACAAAAGAATCTAAAAAAATTGAATCGTATTAAAACCAGAAAAATGAAACGCACGAACTATTAAATAAACTAAACAAAAATAAGCGAATAATGAAAAGTTCAATCGAAGATAACAGATATTATGCTAACGGAAATAGTTGAGACGGAGTGAAACAGTCATTCGTGGAGGGGAAGACGAGAACAAGGCAATCGGACGATAAAGAGACAAATCGTAGTGCCAAAGGTTATATACGAAACACGAGCGCTTCCTAGAGGAAGCAAAAAAAAAAAAACCGGCGCCCGCCCGTCAACATCTGATGATTTTGCCCCGTCGGGTCAGGGAAATTGGGAGAACCCGTTGCGAGTGGTGACAAAAGGGGAGGTGAGCGAGGGCGGCGTTGCCAGTCCAGCAGGCGAGTGGTTTCGTTGGGACGGGCGGGAGGGAGGGAGTACAAATGACGAAACGTTGACTTCCGCTGTAGTTCCCGCGTTAATTTTTTTAACCGTTTTTTGCCCATAACAATCATGGGCTTCGTCCGATCGGATTGTCGAGATGGCGGGCACAACTAGATACCAAATTGGATTTTTGTGCGAAAGAACGAATTTTTTGGACCACGTTAAAGGCACAAAACGGCCCAGACGGCGGACGGACATTGCAAATTTGGAATCTCCATATCTTGAAACGTAAAGTATCAAATTTTGAGGGGGGTTGTAAAAATCAGAACGAATGAATAATAAACCAAAATGGGTTGAGTGATACGAGAGGCATTGCGGGAGATGAGCGGGGGGAAACGATAGCTCTCGCTACCTTCAAGTAGCCCCACCATATTTATTATGATTTGACTCATTACCATCTAGACACAGTCTCACGCCTCTGAATTTGTTCTAATCGACTCATCATCGACAAATACTTTAGAAACGATACCAAAGGCGACGCAATTGCAATAAAACTGATACAATTTCGTTTTTGACCAGTACTTTAAACTATTTTTGCCTGTAACATGGGTTTCATCCGATCGGGATGCCGAGTGAGCGGGCAGTACTAGATTCCTAATGGAAGTTTTGTGCGAAAGGATGAATTTGTGTAAACCACGTTAGCGGAAAAATATGCCCTTGACGGCAAACGGACATCGCAGATTTCGAACTCCCAAGCTTTAAAACGTAAAGGGTGAAATTTTGCGGGAGGATTGCAAATACGTTTTCTCAACCTAAAACATAGGTGTTTATTATTCAGAATTGATAACATACTAAAATGTGGTGTCTGCTTCCTTATCAGAAAGCGGCGTCAGAAGTTGTGTAACCGCAACTCCTAAATAGTTGTTTTGAAGGTAACAGGTTACGTAAACCGAGTGTAAATTGGTTAAGAAAGTCGGTATAGACTTGTTTGTTGTATCATGAACCCCCTGTGGAAGTTGGTGAGCCGCTGAAGACGTTACGATATGTAGTAATAACACGTCCCTGTTGTTTTCTGCAAAAAGGAAAATCGTTACAAGATTCAAATCCGAGCGAGGCTCGGATGAATTCCGATGAAAACACCCGTGGAATAAAATTCCGTCGAGGGTAAAAAGGGTGTCGTCAATCCGCCCCATCGCCGGCGCGTTTTATAACATAACCATAGATCTCGTTATAAAGTTCCCCTCTTTCAGGGAATCGACGTAACTCACGATTTCAGGCTTAATTCCAAGCCCCTACCGGCTAAACACGTCGCTTCGAGCAGGAGTGCATATTATTGTCAGCGCCCTGGAAGTGCTTCCACAATTTAGTACACGCGTCCTCACATCCCAGAAAATAATTTGAATGATGAGACTGAGGATTATGAGTTGCCCGGGTGGAACGTTGCTGTTCTCCCCATTTTTATTTCTTTTATCCGCAGCTCGGAGAGAATTGCCCTTTTCGATGTGCGCGGTTTCATATGCCGCACATGTAAAGAAAAAAACTCTTCTTCGCGTCCATTGGGAGAAAAGGTGGTATCACTTCAATGAAGTTTTTCTCAAAAAGCGGAGCGAATAACCTAAGCACGAACTTGAAATATTACACAGTTCAATTCTAAATAAAAACACGGACGGACATCAAAGATCGCGATTTACCTTTTCTGGTACAGTTTACAATTAGAAAAAAAATTATGTGCTTTTGCTGACTGTATTCTCTCCCTCATTCACTTTGGAGAGTCTGAGGGCGTATAACCAGCCCAAAGCCTGGTTCTGGGTTATCTTCCCAGGAGCATGCCCATGCTACCAGGCGCGACCACGGGTTGTGGATAGTGGAACGGCCACGGCATTGTCCCCAGGGGCATGTCTGTGGCCAGCTGTGAATAAGGACAGCATGCTGACTGAATAAGCAGCCGCGAACAATGGGCAAAACCCAACAGATCGCAGAAGAGATCCTGAACAAAGGACTCAAGGGCGAGCGGATCTACATTTTCTCAGACAGCCAGGCCGCCTTAAAGGCCATCGCAGCCTATAGTTTTAGGCCTAAGCTGGCATGGGAATGCCTCCAAGCGCTCAAGCAGCTCGGCGCCTGTAACAGGCTCTCCCTCATTTGGGTGCCGGCTCACAGGGGGCATGAGGACAATGAAAAGGCTGACTGCCTTGCGAAAAGGGGTACAGAATCCCTACCCATCGGGCCTGAACCACACGTAGGTATGACGAAAAGTGTCTGGTTGCTCGATGGGAGATACAGGAAAATGGCGCCCATTGGCATCGCCAGCCACAACTAAGACAGGCGAAAAGGCTTGTCACGCCTTCCTGTCAAAGGGCAAAGGCGATGCTGACACTCTCTAGACAAGATCTGAGAGTGCTGATAACCTTTCTCACCGGGCACTGCCCACTCAGATATCACCTCAACAAGATGGGCATCTTAGAGACGGTGGAATGCAGACTCTGCAGTGAGGAGGACGAGTCAGCAGAGCATATCCTATGTGAGTGCCCTGCCTTGGCAGCAAAACGCTTTGAATACTTCGGTCAAGGGACCACTGAACCCCAAATCATGGCGGAATCTGCGGTGAAGGACATACTCAGCTTCCTAAGGGAGGCGGGTATGTACGACGCCTTCTACTAAGAAAGGGCCGTCACAATAGGCCCATATGCGGCCGCAGTGACAAAGGGACTTGTCCCACACGCCCTCGGGTCAAAAAAAAAAAAAAAAAAAATTACCAGCCCAGAGTCCTCAATCGTTTGTGAAAATCGAGAGGTTTTCCGAACATTCCATGTTTCAACTCTGATTAGGTATAATATTCCGTTTGTTAGTTAGGTTCGTTTGTAAATACCCCGGGCATAGTCTGGTCTAAAAGTGATATCGTTCTCTACCACTAAACCCAACAGGGCTATGTACATATTTTACGGCATGGTTTGTTCTACAAGTACGGTTCAGTGAAGTGAACAGAGCTCTGAAACAACTAATTCATGACGGTCTCAAAACGAATAAATTCAAGCTTGATGTAGTCGCACACCTCTGAGACCCATCCTATTCGGTTTAGCATCGAAAATACTACAACGGACTTTTTCCAGGTGACGCTAGGCAATTTGCACGACGTCACGACTGGTCTTCCTGTATTTTCCCGCGACTTCCTTCAAGTAGTAGAATATGCCTCACAATATTTACTGTGACTTGGATCCTCAGCAAGAATACCTAGTAAACGATCCCAAATACGATCTAATAGCAATAAAACAGCCAAAAGCTCGTGTTTTTCTTATTTTTTAAACCACATTTCGCCCATAACGACCATGGATTGAGTCCGATCGGATTTACCGAGTAGGCACTTTCGTGCGCAAGAACGGATTTTTTAGACCCCATTAAAGGCAAAATATGGTCCGGACGGGGAAGTTCCCATGCTTTGAAACCTAACGAGACAAATTGCCAGGGAAGGGGTAGGGGATTGTAAAAGAATGTTTCTGACCTGAATCAAAATGAATAACAGTCAGTTCGACCGATACCTTGCGACGCCTGCCGCAATTTTCGTTGTCCTGTTGTAGTCAGGTCATGTTTTGTATCGTTTATTAGTATTTTTACTTTCGGCTATCCGAAGGAAAAAAAAGTTGGGTTTTCTCCAAATCTTTACGTTTTGAAGCCTTCTGAATAAAAAAAAACCAATTCAGAGTTTGCGGTTGCTCTGCATGGTTCGGTTGATGGACAGGAACTCAGGGAGTGTCCTGACTTTCTCTTCTCTTCTGCCTGGGGGGAGTGGGCTTCAGAGGGCATTCATAGGACGGATTACCGGCACTTTCACGCCGTTCGTGTGGCGTCACTGCCTACAGCAATGAGGTGTACTAGAGGCTGGGGTCGTGATGTTGTGAATGCTCGCTGACGTGCCTGTGGTAACTTGTTTTGGTCACAGAATCATGTGGTGCAGGTGTGTCCGTGTACTCATGGGGGCCGTGTCAGGCGTCATGACGCAGTCTGCAAGCACGTTGCTGTCATCTGATGGCTGGGAAGTGGAGAGAGTATGGCACTACCGGGTTGTATCTGGAGAAGGACTGAGGCCTGACATCGTCCCGTTGGTTCCAACGAGTCTGCAGTGATCCTGTACGTTCAGGATCTTGCGCTAATATGACAGGACGGGAGCTCGTCGAGTGGAGGCAGGTAACATCAGGGCTGCAACATTGATCGTGTCCTGGCGTGGTGTGTGGTGCAAAAAAAGTGCTGAGAAGATGCGTCGGCTGGGTGTGTCAGTAGGCGTTCTCCGAGGTATCACTACCCACGTGTTATCCTTTCCCGTCTAGGCATCCTCCTCATTTTCTTAAATATTATTTATTTAGTTTTTCCTTTTTAGGTCCTACCGTCCCATATATCCCGATGAGCTTTGGAGAAAAAATCAACTTATGGGAGAACGACTGAGTTGATTGAGCTTGTTCTTTTTTTTATTGTTATTTTTTTATGACGTGACAATAAGATTATGAACGACTCCCACGAAAGAGGGGGGGGGGGGCAATCTGCACCAAAAAGTAGGGTTTTTCTCATTTCTCAGGTTTTTCGTTTCAACGATTTTCACCAAACTCACAGTATGTCTTTAAATAACCAATATATATGTATTTTTACTTTCCTTGGCTCTACAAAGTAGGAAGGGAAGTTATGTAATCGGCTGAAAAAAAAATTTTGAGTTTTCTTCAGATCTTTACGTTTCAGACCCTCCTGAGTCCGAAAAACACTATTTGGGAAAATGGTCTGTGTGTCTGTGAACGATTTTTAGAGAAAACGACCGTATGAAAGCAGCTCAAACTTGATGTCTAGCCCACAGGTTACCATGGGACGCAAAAATAAGGGTACGGGCAAAATCCACCGAAAGTTAACTATAGTTATCATAGTGATCAAAACACCAAATTTTTTAAAATCAAAAACGGCTCTAACGATTTTGATTAAATTTCTTATATAGATAGCTCTCAATAAGACAGTTATACCATGAAATTTCCATTCGTGGGAAAAAGACGAGAGCGGCACAATAAATAATCAAAATTTTCGACGAAAAGCGTTTTTAGCGCAGTTTTTTCCTTATAAACTCCGCTGCAATGTTTGTAGAATGTTAAAAAAAATTGGTATTGTAGTCCAATCCAATACCTAAAGGGTGAGTGTTTAAAAACGCTCACGAGATACATGGGGCTCACTCCAGAAATTCCTGAATTTCAACTACTGCCGTTTCGCTTACTACCAGTTCTAAAAGTTTTTACTCAATAACTCTGCAAAAGTAATTACTACCCTTCTTCAAAAAATCCTTGTTTACAGCCCCATTAATTCTCTGTGTACCAATTGCTCAATAATGGTCCTGGAATGAGTACGAGCAGCACAATAAATTCTTTAACTGTAATCGCTGCCGCTTCATGCTGCCGTAAAGCGTTGTTTGACGAAGTTCAAAGGGACTGAGTGATAAATGAATTGATTAAATAGAATTAGCCGTGTACAAAGTGAATTGTTGTAGAGCTAAGGAAAGTTGTGTGTTGCAACGCACCAAATATTTTCAATAAATGTATCTTAGACAGCCCATTGAACAGAGATGAAAACCAAAATGTGTCGAAAATAGTGGTTATTGAAAATTCTACCGAAACTATTTCTGTATATCTGTTGAACGGAAATATATCCGTGTTATCACAGAAAACAAGATTTGTTGAATATTAATTTATCGTTTTTCGAATTTTCTCAAAAACGGCTCTAACGATATCGATTAAACGAACGGAGAACTCGTGACTAACTAGAACCAGCACAAAGTTATGCATAGATGCTTTTGTATACATGAGTTGAACGAAGATTGGGAAAAGTTGTGCGTTGCTACGCATCAGATATTTTTTCTTGTTATTTTTATATTCTTGTTACATGTCGCGGAAAGTCTTATTTATTTATTTGGTTAATGCATTTCAAAGTAGATAAATGAAAGGAATGAGAGATGAAACAAAAAACGGATGAAGCACTTTCTTATTTATTCTTCCTCTATTTGTGCCTGGTATTGAGGCCGAAGACCTATTTAATAGGTATTTAGCCCCATCGTAAATAACCTGTTGTATATTTGTAACATTCTGTTTACGTCTCCCTGTAAATTTGAGGAAGACGCACAGACTCCAGTGCACTTTGAACACATTGTAGTTGTGAGATTTCAGTCAACTTCGCTGGAAAACACATCACGCGGACGAACGTAATAAGCGAACGGGTTTCATTAATTCATTAATTTCCAACAGTTGTGAAATGTTGAGAAGAGAAGTGATAAAGGTGAGAGGTGATGAGGAGGGGAGGGGGGAGGAGTGACCGTAGCTAACTCCCCTGCAGAAAAATCGTGACATGCCAACAGACCATCACGATGCAAATTTCCCTAAAAATGGGTAGGTGAGAACGCGATCAATATCCCTGAAGAGTCTGACAGGACAGAAATGATATTCAGAGATCAATCATAATCATTTCCCCTCTTTTACGCTCGTGTTTTGTTTCCAGTCCCTGTAATACGCCCTCCCGTATTTTCTCCCGACGCTTCCGCTTCGGGTTCTGAGCTAGATTCTGAATAATCTTGGGTTCCGCAGCGTGCTTACTATTTTCTGTATGTTTCACGAGTAACTATGTGAACTGCTCCCCCAGAGGTCGTTTATAGACTCTCCGGTCTCAATCCAAACTCTTAAAATATCTCTTCGTGACACTTCCTACTATCACTTCAAACGGTCAAGAGCATCGGGGTTATATTTCTGATTATGTGAGGAAACGCCGAAATAAGGGCTCACTTTTCAGTTTCCTTTGCCTTACATTGTAAGTATGAAACGCTTTTCTTCAGTTTTCTTCGGATCTTCACGTTTCAAGGCCCTATAGTCACACTTCAACTGGAAGAACACCCTTCGTCAGCAACCTGGTTCTTCCAGCCTCCGTCAGCACGCTTGTCAATCACGTGTGCAGGAGTCGTCCTGAAGGATGGCACCTTTTTAAATACAATTTGTTCCAACCACGCCGCATCAATACCTGAGTAATTATATAATACTGTGGTACTTCGATCCTTAATAGGTCCTGTACAGTGGGGAATAATAGTTTGAGGTATGCTCCGTCGGGCGGTTGCTCCCCCTGTTGATTCCCGCTCCTAAGCATCAATCGCCACATCCTTTGTTCGTCGTCGAAATAAAGTACGTGGAAGAAGCCCAAAAGCTTTCAGAGCGGTTTTCTTCACAAACTTGTCAGCTGCGCCAACGTGAGCTCGGATCCACTGATAACTAAGAAGACTACCATGCCAGAGGCAGTTGCCAGGATTCTGTCCACCAACCATATATGCTCTGTCCTACCTTTTACAACCTCCTCCGCCAATGAACTGTCAATTTTGAGGAAAATTTGCCATGGTTGGTCTTGCAGACCAGTAAACTACTCAACGGCCTCGAGCGTCACGTACATTTTTCCTGTGTCAGTATACGTGTGTGTATGTGTATTTAAACAGAAATGAGAGAAAATGGCATCAAATAGTCTCAAATTTCACACTTAGCCTGCTGATCGTCATGGGATGCCAAAATAAGGGTATGCGAAAACCAGTTTAAAACAAACAGTTATCACAGCGATCAAAACACTAAATATATTTTATCTCAAAAACGGCTCGAACAGTCTTGATCAGAATTTTTGTGGAGACCGGTCCAAATGACGCAACTCACAAATCCCCCATTTATGACACAATGGCAAGAGCAGCACAATCAATGATCAAAAACACTGCGAAGAAAATTTTTAGCAGTTTTTTCCTCGTAGTTTTTTCTGGTTCACTTAATACCAGTATTCTCGGTGAAGTTTTAATAAATAATAAAATATTTAGGAGCAACCACAGAAATTCCAGAATTCAATCCGTTTCGCTTATTTCCATTTCTTGCAGTTTTTACTCATTAATGCAAAAACTGTCGACACGATACTCCTCGGAATAATCGCATTGGGTGCTAAACTGATGCACGTGGGGTGAGGAACGTCGTGTGATGCACCCCACCAGATATATAACTTCAGCTTCACGCCATTCGTTTACCATGAAATGTGTTGCATTCAGGTTTGAACTGTAAGATACTGGGTAAGATGACATTATCTATGAAGTGAACATTTTTTCATTATCTCTCAGAAGTAACAAATTTCAAGCATTACTGTGCGGGTGACGGTCGAATGACTCCAGGGTTTTCGCGCAGGCCAAAACTCTTATCGACCTCCGGTACACGGCTAGTCGGGACACCTCTGCAGGGAATCAAATACGCTTTGTCTCTCACATAATAAGCAAAACCGTTCAATGCCCTTTGTTCGCAGACCATTGATAAGCTCGTTTGACTCAAAACAATGGTCAACCGCTCCTTTCCGAACTCGACAAACCCAAAAACTGGAAGATTTGATGGTAATACGATTAACGTGTAACAACCCTTTCCTTACTCGGTTAGTAAGTGAGTTAGAGATGTAAAAGCGGGCGCTCAGGTGGAGAGCTAATGACGTTGTCGAACAGGTTCCAGTCCCCGCCGCTCACATTATGCGGATCTTCGCCCTACAGCAACCCACTGCTGGAATAAAGGGTAAATTCAGCAAATCCATTTTCCGCTATAAATCGGCTTGAAAACCCTCGTCCCTGGAATAAGCCAAAGCCTCCACGCATAATAACGTGGACGTATAAAATGTGTCTATTTGATCGTAAATCCTGTCAAGTCTGGTCTCTCAATTTCAATGATCGAGACCTTCGTCACAAAAGGATGCTAATAAGGTTTTCAAAACCAAACAAAAAACCACCTTGAGAAACCCTCGAGAAATGTGAATGCTCCGAGTTCGTTTGTCATTCAAGAAAGACGCAATGCAGGTATCTTGGGATCAAATGAAGAATTCCTAAATACACTGCTGCAACTACTGAACCATTTTATTTACCAAACAAATAATGGTTTCTAAATATATTTACGTGGTCGGTATTCAGTACACTGGCGTTTATTCTGTAAAAGTTCGCATTGCAATGCATCACACAACTTTCTTTAGCCGCACATACATTAAGCACTTTTCGTTTCTCGAAAAGTTCATTCAACTTGTGTAACTTTACATTTTATCAAGAAATTACGCTTATAGGTCCGAATTTTTTGAGGTGATCATGCCACGACAATTACTGAGCAACCAGGGCATAGATGATTTTAAAAAAATTTTATTCAGCTTTAGAAAATAGTTTACTTTACTGTTGTAACAACATGCTAGAGTTTCTTTCAGCGTACTTATAGCGTAATCACAATGGCGCGCGTGTCAAGGCATATTTACCGATTGGTATTCCTTGGTAATAATTTTAATGTTCCTAATATTACAATTTATTACTATCATCACGTATGCTTGAATCACAGTTTGTGCATTACGCTACTTTTTTCTGGTGCTATTACGTGAAAAAATCCGCCGGCCTTCTTTTTTGGTTTATTATTCATTCTGAATAATAACGCTATGTTTTCGGTCACGAAAAATTTTTTACAACCCCCCCTCAAAATTTGATACTTTACGTTTCAAGACATGGGGATTCCAAATCTGCAATGTCCGTCCGCCGTCCGGGCCGTTTTGTGCCTTTAACGTGGTCTAAAAAAGTCGTTCTTTCGCCCAAAAATCCCATTTGGTATCTAGTTGTGCCCGCCATCTCGGCAATCCGATCGGACGAAGCCCATGGTTGTAATGGGCAAAAAATGGTTAAAACAATTAACGAAACGCAGTATAATCGCAAATAAGCCGTGTTTCGTATCGTTTTCAAGGCCCGCTTGACTCGAAGCGCCCTTTGGACTCGCAACGTCCTGCCAACTGCCGAGCGAGGGTTCGCAGGAAGCCCTCGTCCCACCCCTCCATCGGATCAGACGTTTACGGGCGCCTGGCGCCGGGGGAATATTTAGTTTCCGTAGTTCCATTGTAGTCAGGTCATGTTTCGTATGATTTAGTAGTATTCGATGCTGAATCGAATGGGATGGGGGAGCAGTAATACTAGGTCAAGCTGTTCATGAGAATAATAAACCTAAGAATAAATTGTGTAATAATTTGCAGGGTTTTTTCCTCCAATAGTTACGGTACTTGGCTCTCCATTACGCAGTGTTAATTAATGACACGGTAAACACAATGACACAACTGACTTCATCGCCTGACTGCGATACTGAATGAGCCGTAGTTTTAGTGGTGGTCTCCGTCTCAACCCACTGTTTCGATGCCGAAGAGATCAGACACTTTTCATAGTCTCTGGTCTTTGTCTCTGGTTTCCGTCATGATCGTGGCGCGAACTGCCGCCTTCACGCAGCAAGTACCTGAGGGCACTCAATTTTGGCTACTAAATTCCCGCAAAGCGATTGAAATGGACAAAATCTTGGAAAATGAACGTCGCTGATTCCACCAGCTGTGGTTTGAGAAACATTGAGAGCGAAGAATGGGAGATGTGCGTTAAACTGTGTTAGTATCATATCCTCTAAGAATATGGACAACAACAGTCCATTGACCAATGGAAATATGCACATGTTGCGTCCTTCTGGAAAACAATTCTCCCTCCATCTTCATTTACCTTGCACCCACTCATCTGCTGCCGCTAAATTGTCATCTTTGGAGAGATCTTCTCGGTGATCAACATACAACAGGAGACGTTTTTATTTTCTCCTTTTCCATCATGAACTCGATACCCAAACTATCCCCCTCCACTTCGAGTATGATAAAGTCACTAACAGATGATTCGGTAATTAGGTTTGGTGATTTTTTTCTCCATAAACTTTTCTGTTGAAATCCGTGAAAGAAATGACAGCCTGCAGAATATACATGAGGGCTGGGAAAGCTGTTCGATGCGTCACATATAATATTTTCTTTTTTTGTTTCCAATATTTTCTTATTTTTTCAGACTTCAAAAAGAAAGATCTTAAACTTAGATTTTAAATCAAGAAAATTTGAGGTTTCGTTAGAATAAAATCCATTTACGTAAAAAAATGTTTATTTTCATATACAAACTCAAAAAGACGCTCCACGAAAAACTATATTCCCAATAAATTAGTGGCTAATAAAGCACAATCACATGAGAGCTGACTAGAGTCCAATTGGTTTACATGCAGTAGGTTCATTTATCGCGCTATACAAAATGAGTTAACAAAATTACATCTAAAATAAATATTTGTTGACAAAAAAATGAGAGGTGATGTTCAACTATATTTTTCCGTCAATTCACATCGTTGAATTACTGTTTAACCTATATAAACTTCCATATTAATTTTTTGTGATACAGGTATCATGTTCGGTCTTGTCAAAGATTCAGAAGTCGAGGAGGAATCCCTGGCGCCGGGGGAATATTTAGTTTCCGTAGTTCCATTGTAGTCAGGTCATGTTTCGTATGGTTTACTAGTATTCGATGCTGAATCGAATGGGATGGGGGAGCAGTAATACTAGGTCAAGCTGTTCATGAGGATAATAAACCATTGTGTAATAATTTGCAGGGGTTTTCAATCTTCAACCAGAGTTTTTTTAAGAAGCGTTCAGTAAATCTGTCGAACGTTGGGTTTGTATGAGATGATATCGGGGTGAATTGTCGTCGAAGTGTTTTTGCAATCACTTCCTTAACTTTGGAAATGTCTAAATCCCGATGTATGACGAATTTGCTCACGTACCATTCCGCATTCGTCATCAGTCGTAGCGCACGGTTTTCCTGGGCTTGTATCCTTTTGACTAGGGTGGAAATGGTGGAACCCCTAATTGAGCAGCCATATTGCCAAATGGGACTTATCGTAACAAGATAAATTAATCTCTTGTTGCACAAAGTGAGTGAAGATTTCGGTCCGATTAGTAGCCTCAACCTTTTCACCAAGTCGCCAACGTGATCAATAAAAATTAGTTTTTTTAACGAACCTGATGCCATGATAGTGTTGTTCATCTTGATCGAACTCACTTGACATAAGCCAGCGTTCACTGCTTATCATGATAGTAAACGTGACTTTTGTGTGTTCATTATAGTTCTCCACTTTTTGTTCCAATCCTCCACCATTGTTACGAGGCCACGGTTATCTCGTGAAATAATGGTTTGGTCGTCGGCGAACTACTAATTTAGTTGCGTTGGGAAGAGTTGGTATGTCACTCACAAAAATCAAATATAGTATCGGTCCCCACATACTTCCTTGAGGCACTGATGAATATATACTTTTGTTAGTTGAAATGGCATCATCACAGATGATACATGAGACTGGAGACATAGTTTTCTTTACGAAGGATTATGTTCAATTTTTCGGAATTATCGGACAAAAATTGAGAAATGGTAGTGCAACGGTGGTGGCATGAATTTCAACACTTCTGCTGTAGCTTCTTGTTACTTTATGAGCTGATAGAGCATGATAGATGTTGTGTATAATAATTACAAATAACGCGTAACATCAGTTGGTTATTTGACGGTTTGAAGGTTACCTACTTTTCTACTATATATACGAAGTACACATTTATACGAAGCTGCGTCGATGACTATTCAATACTTAGCCTCCGATGGTCTGCCGACCCGTCAACTTCTCTTTTTCCTCCAAAACGACTTACTTGCTGCATTCGAAAGTTATTATTAAATGTAGATTGGGGAAAATCGCGATATTCAGCTCTTTCTTTTTATACAGCGTGTATTTACTCGACAAACCATACCCTGTTAAGAGTGAATCTCAATGTTTATATACAGTTGCGCTCAGGGCCAACAATGTAACAGCGGATGGCTGTGATAAGAGACCCTTTTGAGGCTGTTATTAAGCCCTTCAACACCTTCAGGTTCCCCGTACCTTGTAAAGCACACAGAAATATGTAAAAACTGTATATAACTGGCGGTTGGAGAGTTTAATGTTTAATGTTTCAGAGATGCTATCAGGAATTAAGTTGTAACATGCAGCATAACATATAATTTATTGAAGTGAAACGATACCCCACTAGATGGAGCCAATCAACCCCCTGTCACATGATTGAAAGTTGCCAACAGTCCAAAATGAAGCTTCCGAATGAAAGCAAAAATTTAAGTAGTGAGTTGTGCGTGGATGAACACCATTTGAAGGACTCACATATCACAAACATAGACGTACCTCACTGTTTTCAGGAAGGTACTTATCTCACGAGCGCCCTGGCTCAACACGAAAGACATACTAAGTGCGAGAGAAGGCTATTAATTATCAGCACATTGCCTCTTTAGCAGAAAATGTCTTTACGCTCAAGGACACAAGAGCAACAGAAAAAGTATAGCCTGACTTCATCTTATATCCCTACGAGCCCAGAATAACAACTTATCGACCTACAATGTCGATGCTTGAAGAGAAATTATGTGACTACAAAACTGCTTTTGATTATAAACGATACTTTGTATGTATACTTGTTTGTTCCGCGTGTAATAGCCCGAAACCAAATCACCGCTTTGTAGGTGTTGGTTTGAATGTTGAAGCATCTGCTAGTCGCACGTTCAACTACATTATTTCTCGAAAAGCGGAAACAAAATTGTGGATGGAAAAAATCGACAAAACTTGTTTGTGAAACTGATGAAGGTAATTCTCTCAAGGCGCTTAAAAATAAGCGGATCGGAGGAGACTTGAGGGGAAACTCTCTCTCTCTTCTCTCTCTCTCTCTCTCTCTCTCTCTCTCTCTCTCTCTCTCTCTCTCTCTCTCTCTCTCTCTCTCTCTCTCTCTCTCTCTCTCTCTCTCTCTCTCTCTCTCTCTCTCTCTCTCTCTCTCTCTCTTCTCTCACTCACGCTTTCTCACACGCTCACTCGCCGAAGGAACTCACTTAATTTCATTGCATCGGTCCGCTGCGTTGTTCGCGACAATGAGAAAACTGTCGCATGCTGTACTTTCCCTATTCATTTTAATCCTGGAAAGTAGATTCATTATTACGTTAACGACCAAAGTGGAGAGGGGACAAAGATTACAGCTGCCTGCTCTACCTTGAGAAGATGAGTATGGGAGATTAAAATCCAGAAATATTTCAAAGAGACTAAATTAGTTGCAGAGGGCTTTCAAGAAAGAGATTACAGCCAATGAAAGCATTCGCTAGCTTTAAAAAGTACCAGTAGAGCTATAAAAGGTACCGGAAAATCAGGCTCGGATCTGCATTCAACTTACCTTTTAAATGGAAAATTCATCACATTTACTCTTTCTCTCAGACGTTTTTAATCCTGACTCAGGTCCTCATCAGCTCAAGAAGGTCAAGTGCCGTTGTATCGCACACGCAAGTTCTTGAATAATTTCTGGACACTCTGTTTATTCGCGCGACAAGAAATACATTTGCGGCGAATGTTAAGATTAAAATATCTGGTGCGTTGCAACACCCAACTTTCCTTAGCTCTACGTCAGTTCACTTTTATCATGGCTTTTTCTACTTACTCAATTCGCTTATCACTCAGTTCATTTGAAGTGGGACAAACAACACTTCACAGCAGCAGGAAGCGGTAGCGCTTACAGTTCCGGAATTTATTACGCTGCTCGTACTCATCTCAGAACCATTATTGATCAATTTGTACACAGAGAATTATTGGGGCTGTCAAAAATAATTTTTTGAAGAGGATAGTAATTACTTTTGCAGAGTTATTGGGTAAAACTCTGAGAACTGGTAGTAAGCGAAACGGCGGTAGTTGAAATTCAGGAATTTCTGGAGTGAGCCCCGTGTATCTCATGAGCGTTTTTAAACACTCACCCTTTAGGTATTGGATTGGACTACAATACTAATTTTTTTTGATATTCTACTAAAATTCCAGCGGAGTTTATATGGGGAAAACATCGCTAAAAACGCTTTACGTCGAACATTTTGGTAATTTATTGTGCTGCTCTCGTCATTTGCCCACTAATGGGAATTTTATAGTATGATTATCTTATTAAGAGCTACCAATATAAAAAATTTGATCAAAATCGTTAGAGCCGTTTTTGCGAAAAAAAATATGGTGTTTTGATCACTATGATAACTATAGTTAACTTTCGGTGGATTTTGCCCATGTCCTTATTTTTGCGTCCCATGGTAACCTGTAGGCTAGACATCATGTTTCAGCTAATTTGGTACGGTTGTTTTCTCTAAAAACCGCGCTAAAATTGATTTCGTCGAAAATTTTGGTAATTTATTGTGCTGCTCTCGTCATTTTCCCATAAATGGGAATTTTATGGTATAGTTACCATATTGAGAGCTACCAATATAAAAAATTTAATCAAAATCTTTATAGCCGTTTTTGAGAAAAAAAATTTTTGGTGTTTTGATCACTGTGATAGCTATAGTTAAATTTCGGTGAATATTGTTCATACCCTTATTTTGGCGTTGCATGGTATCTTTTGGGCGAGATATGAAGTTTGAGCCGATTTGGTACAGCGGTTTTCTCTAAAAATCGTTGACACACACACAGACCATTTTCCGAAATAGTGTTTTTCGGACTCAGGAGGGTCTGAAACGTAAAGATCTGAAGAGAACTCAAAATTTTTTGTTCAGCCGATTACATAACTTTCCTTTCTACTTTGTAGAGCCAAGGAAAGTAAAAACACAGTTGTCTTTATCTTCACGTACACTCAGCTATTTTCGTAACGTTAGCTACTAATCCAATCTAATTTTCACTCCGTTCACTCACGTTTCACGTTAAAATTGGTATCGCATGAAATTCCGGCATTCATCTAGTTGCTCCTTCTCACGCCATGGCTGTCGTCAGTGCACAGGGAATTTCTGGCATTATCAACGTGATGATTTTGAGAAGGATAGTGTTAGAAGTTGGAATTATCTGGTACACAGTGTAAGAAACGGCAGTAAGTGAAACGGCGGTGATTTGTTTCTGGGGTTACTTCTAATTATCTTATGAGCGCTATTAAACTCTCGTAGTATCGGTAGTTTATAAGACTACCGCTTCGATTTTTCTAGGAATGCTAGAATCATACGAGCAGAGCTTATAATGTGAGATCAGGTGCGCCGCATCACACAACTTTCCTTACCCCGACATAAATATAAAATTATTGTTGGCTACATTGGGTCTTGCCGACGTACGCCCACCATCTTGGAACCATATGACCGACGCCATTTTCTGTTCATTTTCCTTTTGGCATCGCCCTTCAGGCAATTTTTTCGTTTTCGTTCCTGTGTTTCTATAAACAAACGTTTTTAAACTTTAATCCGAGTGTTTGCGTTGTTTCATTGCCGCTATAAAAACTCTAACAGGTTATGGGCCCAGGCATATAACGCAAGTTAACGCGGTTGAAAGCGAAAATCGTGAGATCGGGTCGGCACGAGAAAGAACGCGAATGCGCCAGCGCCATTGGTTCTCGAAAATCATTTCAACGACAAAAAGCGTGTCTTTCTGGGAAATCGTGTGTGATCTCATCGAAAAGTGAGAAGCCAATTCGTGAGTGTTTCGGACAATAACACGCGGCGTAACTAAGTGAAAAATCGTCTGTGTTCCGGACTATAACGCGCGACACGTTTGGTGCTTCGAGTCATCGGTGTTTCGGACTATAACTCGTGATTGAAAATAAAAACAATGAGTTCAAGTGGTGTGGAACGCATTGGGGCGTGAAAACTCTAACAATTATATAAAAATTACATACACAAGGCTGAGTCCTGAGTCATCCTGATGCATTGGGGATGGGACTTCAAAGGGGCTAAAGCCTGTCACCACTCCGAGGTCCCTGCTCATAGGCAGTTCATAAGTTAGTTCCAGCCACCAGAATGCATACCGCTCACGAATGAAGACTCAGAGGCTCTTGCCGCAACACTTCCATTGCCCAAAAACACCCAACAGCCCCTTCACCAACTCAACGACAATCGATCCTATTTTTTCACGTTAAAATTGATTCTATTGAAGTTGTCTCTTATAAATCCCGCTGTTATGGCACTTGCATTTACGCAATATATAGATATATAAACTCAGGGAACATAGTGAGGTGAACTCAACTTGACGAAAAGGTAGCCAACGTTATGTATTTCCCGCGCTGCTTCCCACTTCACTCCAACCACCCGTCAATTCGGCTCGTCGAAATGTCAATTTTCGTCGTTCCATCGTAGTGGTCTTGTTTCACATCGTTTACAAGTATAATAAACAGTTGTGTATTATAACTTGTGCGAAGGGGCAGGAAGGTGATGATAAATTCGTAGGTTCGTGTTTCGTGTTCCATCACTCCAGTCACAGTTAACGTATAGCTGTTTTTTTCTCTTTTTTTCCTGGCTGCTTTGAAAGAAATGATTGACTTCTACAAGCTTGTTTTGAAATGTTGGAATGTCCCTAATCGGTTCTGCGCGATTGGAACTTTCATTTTTCTTGAATCGTCTTCTTTTCAATGATCTACTTTGCACATCGGTGTTTTGCCATCGGGGTGCTAGTTTGAAATAGTAAGTCAGAGATCTTTATACGTTCCCTTCATTCCTTGCAGGTGGTGAGAAATTAGGAAGACATCCCCCTCTCTGTCATGTTTGCTGCAACTGTGTTCCAAGTAACAAAGGGATAACTGTTGAACTACTCCTCTTGAAAAATGTTCGTGACGAGGAGTTAAATACATCACTCGGCTTCATCCCTCAACGGAGTGCCAAGTCATTTCTAACAAAGTAGGGAAGGCAAAGTTGAACAGGCGTTAAAATGTCGACGCTTAGTCTTCTACTTTAAGTTCGTCATACAATGGGAACTCTGTACTGTTACCAGCCACAAGAAAACTCTTCAGTGAATATCTTTTTCTTGCTTAGAGATATTAACCCTTTCCGTTATAATTAGCTTTCTACCCCGTACTTCCTCGCTAAAGGGACTAATTAATTAGAGTTTTTGTTTTCTTTGAATTTGGCCGAGGACTGGATCCAATCTTTTGGTATAATCAAATTACTGGGCCTTCATTATAATGTAGCCGCTTCCATCCTCATTTAAAGGGCTGCGTTGGTTCCTTCTACAACGAACTTCTTCGTTGTTCGTAATTCATTCTGTTAATACTCACCTTGCCTTATTTTTTAATTGACAGGATCCAACTCGATGCAACGGTTGAGGTTTAGATGGGGGCGATCTCCTTTGATAATTACTCCCCGTGCTGGCGACATTTTTCGGCTTTGATCTGCGTTTTGTAGTTTACTTTCACAGTGAAATACGACGAGGTAGAAAATTAATGAGCCGAGCACAGCCAGATTCAGATTATTTTCCAGAGGTATTCGTCACTCACCAATTATCAAAGGCTTTGAGCATACTGTGTGTAACTGGATGTATTGGTGTTGAAAAAGAAAGTGTGTTAGTCATGCAATATCGGTGTAGTGGGTCATGCCGCAGAATATCATTTACTTTCCTTCAGTAGAAAACAAATGTTGTTATTATTCGACTGATTGCGTTTGACTTCAGTTACATTAACGTAAAATAACGTGTGCTGACTGAAATTAAGCACGTTGGATCGTAATCGATAAAGCAACCCTTCACCAACACGTAAAGATTCCTTCTCCCGTGCAACAGATTCCAATTATTTGCCAATAATATTACAGAGTTAAGTACTGCAAATGGTTTCGCACTGATTACATTATATTTTCGTGGAAAGTAGGTCTATAAACAATGGATGAAGCGTTCAATGTACAGGCCCTAAATACGCTCCAACAGGTTCGCTTCTCACCTGTACACTGGACCAGGGGTATGGAGAATTTCAAGGTAAAGATGAAGAACGCGAGGTTAAGGTGACGATTTGAAGAAGAGGTGGTTGTATATAAATCGTTTCAAAAAGATTAGAACTCGAGTATTTACATTTTCCCTGTGCATTTATTCCATGGAATATTCAAGAGGAAACTGGAGAAACGGAGGCTGTTTAAATCAAAACAAGTGGAGTATAAAGATTAGCCCCAGGTCAAAGCTGCCTTCTCAGCATTAAGTGATAGAATACTCCTGAGGAAATTCCTGAAAAGGGATATGAATTTTCTCGACAGCTACCTCATACTGACTGAAAACAACGATATTTGATGAAATTTTGCAGAAGTGAGCATTCGTGGAGTGTAATTGGATTAGAGAACGCAGAACCCTAACTCCCGTCCTGCTTGGAGTATGTTGCTCGCATTTAATTTTATTTTCATGAGCTTTTACTTATCTGAATCCAAAGAATAAGAAAGTCGAAGCTCAATTTTAGGCTTTCGAAGTAAGTCCCCTAAGCGCGTGTGTTTTATACCATTTAAACTTACCTGTAAACAAAACGGAACGAGTTGATGTCTTTAGGTAAGCTGCCTAAACTAAGCGTCATTTTTCGTAACGTAGCAACCATGTTTGTCGGATTAAGGAATTTAAAAACAAATGATGGTGGAATCGGGACACAGGCTTGACAACAGCCAAATCGATAAAACGCCTTCTGATTCAACAAACGGGTTCAACAATTTTTCGAGGAGGTAGACTCATATAACTACGACATACTTGATCCACAATATTGCCATTTGTTTAGGACGGGATTAAGTAGAAATTTGATTGAATCAAAAGGCTGGAGAGGAGAACTCAACTGGAGGAAAAGGAAGTAGGTGTTGGTGTGAGGAAGGTCGCTTATCTTGGCCCAGTGTAGTGGTGGTTTGGTGAAGAATAGGTAAACTTGGCAGAACTTCGTTTATTCTACTATGGCTTGATCACGAATGCCTCCCAAATCGGAAAATTTTCCCATGGGTTTTCCTTCCCCTCTCCAACTCATGACCTCCTTTTTTAGTCCGTTCAACAACCTCTATCATTTTCCGTCCGCGTATCAGCCTTTAAGCCTTCCCTGATATGATTGTACCCTCCTCCTGTGGTTACACTTCTTCTTCTTCGTCCTTGCTGTTGTTGATCAGCACACCAGTACGCCTTTTCCACCAGTCCTATTCCACCACTTTTCATCCTATCACAGCATATTAGAGTAGTGGAGGGGGAGTTGTAGTGGGAGGCTTTATTCACCACGTGAGATGGACAACAGTAGTTCAGTGAGTGTCTCACGTATAAATTAAATGTGAATTTTTGGCTTCCCGGATTCATCAAATTAGAGATTACATGAGAAATTCGGGTTTGTGAACGCCAAAATGCGCGCGTCTCATGATCACGTGTCACTTTATAGTTGTCCCTGATCGAATACCAGTGTTTGGTATTTTAGTATGAGTTCAAGTAGATGGGATGTAGTTCTTCCAAACTCAAGAATACGACAGCAATAAATTAGTAACAAGAAAGTAAGGAAGTACAAATATTCATGGAGGGTGGCACACTTTCAAGTCAACACGTTCTAATTTGTACGAATTATATCCTGATTTTCTCGCACATCACTAATTTTGCCTGGGGGTCAAATACAAAGCACAAAATGTTGAAATTTAGTGTAAAAACGAACCATAGAGCGACTCATTCCTCGTCTCGTGATGCATGACGGATGTAAAGATGATGGATGATAATGCGCCAGAATGTTGCGAGTCTGTGTACGCTATGACAGGCTGATGAATGGCTGCCTTTATAACCCAATTATGACTGACCCTCAGGACTGAATAATGGAGGCCTATAGTTCAAGTTCGAAAATACGAGAGATGGAGCAGGCGGGAGCGTTGAAGAGGATTAAGAAGTACTTCATTGCAGCAATGAGAACTATTGAGGTTCCAATTAGGATTCAAGACGGTACGCCATCCTTTAAATGAACGAAGTCTTGCTCCCTTTAGACCTTCGTCAAATTGGTCAACTCGGGGAAACAAGAGAGCGTAATTCTGAACATTCTTTCGAAGATTTCACGAAACACCGATGACACTCAGCGTTACTGTGCGCTCCACTTTAAGCGAGTTAGGTCTGAAACGGGTAAACCTGCATCACAAAATGCGTACATAAAACTGTTGTTCTGCCGTCACTTTCGATTATCAATCGTTGCTTAATTATACTAAAAATTATTACCAATTGTCGTGGCGCTTTTGTTGCTCTCCATTAGGCAGAGGCTTGACGTGTCCTTCACGTCCTCTCTTTCCTTACCGCCGCCTGCTTCTCATTCTTCCTTCGAATCGCAGAGAGAGATCAAGCGTCCCATCGAATCGTGCTTTAGTATTAGTTGTTGCTAATAATATTCCTTTGTAGGCTCATAAATCGAGTGATTGCCTCCTTTTGGTTTATTATTCATTCTGAATAATAACCCTATGTTTTCGGTCACGAAAAATGTTTTACAACCCCGCCTCAAAATTTGATACTTTACGTTTCAAGACATGGAGATTCCAAATTTGCAATGTCCGTCCGCCGTCCGGGCCGTTTTGTGCCTTTAACGTGGTCTAAAAAGTTCGTTCTTTCGCACAAAAATCCGTTAAATTCGTGATGGTCAAAAAACGGTTAAAAAAATTAACAAAACGCAGTACAACGCGGGAACTACAGCGGAAGTCAACGTTTCGTCGTTTGTACTCCCTCCCTCCCTGCCCGTCTCATTAAAAAACCACCTGCGCTCGCTCGCCTCCCAACGACACCGCCACTCAACTCCCCTTTTGACTCACAACGGGTTCACTCGAAGCGCCCCCGTTCCAATTTCTTCGACCCGACGGGGCAAAATCACGTTTTGTTTCCGTAGTTCCATTGTAGTCGTATGGTTTCGTATGGTTACTAGTATTCGATGCTGAATCGAATGGGATGGGGGATCAGTAATACTTGGTCAAGCTGTTCATGAGAATAATAAACCACTGTGTAATAATTTGCAGGGTTTTTCCTTCATCATTCACCTCTTCCGTCCTTCCTTCATACCGGCCGATTCTGCTCCCTTTTTTCCCCCTTAAAATTCGACACCTCCGCAGCACAAAGGTAATATCCCACACCACGATCCAGTCCACACGAATGGTTGTCAGAGAAAAACCACTATCTCGGCGAAATGAGGTGTTGAAGGTAACACATGTGCAACTGAGGTTTCTAGTCTCGCTATTGTGATAATGACAAATTATTCAGTGTGATCCTTTTGGGAACGAAGAAAAACACCGCTACTTCAACGTATCCACCACTGACTGGAGAGCGAAGGCACAACTGGTGGGATGTATCATGTTTTGAACAACCACCTTCGGAGAAGTGGTTCTTGTGGCTTTTCGTTTTGTCGTTTCGTTGATGTGCATAGAAATACATTATTCGGCTTTTGTATTTTTCACTCACAGCTCCCCCCCCCTTCCCACCTCATCCACGACGTATTTATTCTCCTTCGACGATCTGTCGATTTAAAGGTGAGGTGTTCGACTAGTCCTCCCTTTGAGTCGATTGTGTTGTATTGAGCTCCAGCATTAATAATTTAATTTCTTCCAATTTCAATGCAAGAGTGGGATAATTCCGAAGCATAACATCAATCACTGAGCTTTCCTGAAGGAGTTGACCATTTTATTTTATCAAAAGGAAGAGCTTTTGACGTATTTGATTTGGTTGAACGTAAGTCCCTGAATATTCAGTAGCTAGCTAATTTTTACTTTCCGCTACCCGAAGGGAAGGAAAGTATAGTAATCGGCCCAAAAAAAAAATTTGAGTTTTCTTCAGATCTTTACGTTTCAGACCCTACTGAGTCTAAAAAACCTAATTTCGTCGCGTGGTCCGTGTGTGTGTGTGTGTGTATGTGTGTGTGTGTGTGTGTGTGTGTGTGTGTATGTGTGTGTGTCTGTAGTTCGATTTGCGGGAGAACGGCTGATCCGATTGAGCTGGTTCTTTTTTGTTTTGTTCGTTATTTTTGTAGACACCAAAATAAGGTTATGGACGATTTCGGCCGATGGGAAGGGGGTGGGGACGAAAATGTACCAAAACTAGGTTTTTCGCATTTTTCTCGAAAACGGCTCTAACGATTTTGATTAAACTTTCAAATTATCTTCTCCTAATCAATACCTAACTTTTCTTCTCTATACATATCTCCATGAAAATACGGTGAACGGAGATAATGACCTATGAAGCAAAAATAGGTTTTTAAGCTTTTTGGCAAAATGACTTCAACGATTATCATCAAACTCTCAGGATATTTTCGAATAGTTAATACCTACATATTGTTCTCAATAAATGTTCCTCTGAAAGTCCATTGAGCAGAGATAAAAATGAAAAAATGTGTTGAAAATAACGTTTTTTCGAACATTTCCGAAAGTTCCAGGGTAATTTTTTCACCAGATGTGATAAATCCTAATGAAGTGTCTTTTAGTCACCCATACCAACATTTTGTTCTCCATAAATATTTCTGTATATATATGTTGCACGGAGATATAAGCCACGTTAACTCAGAAAAGGAGATTTGTCGAATATTAATTTATCGGCATTCGTATTTTCTCAAAAACGGCTCCAACGATTTCGATAAAACTTTCGGAATACTCTCAGCTAACTAGTCCCTACATTTTGTTCTCCATAAATGTTCCTGTAAAAATGCGTTGAACGAAGATATAGCGCCCGCATGTGTAGGTGGTGTTCGAACTTAAATGGGTGGCGGAAAGTAGTGTGTTGCTACGCACCAGATATTTTTAGTTGAAATTTCCAGGTGCATCATCAGAAAAATCCGGAATTCGCCTGAAATATTTCTACGTAGCGTGTGCCTCGAAGTTCGTTTCACCTTCATAGCCCCGCTGACTGTCAAGTTACGACTTACTAATCGAGCCTTACTCAAATATTGGTGCCCAATAACCAAAACAAACGGACCGAATCAATGTTCGGCGTCGACCGAAACCAATTTCGGTGAAGTTGTTACGGCAGTTCTCGACATTTTCAGTTTTCTGAAGCGGTAGCACGGCTTTTACTCGGTTTTGTGAAAGAAGCAGAATTACGAGCTCCTTTTAGTTATTTCATTTTGCTTGCGCTAAGCCACTACTTGCTTACTGTTTGTTTACGATGCCAATAGTACTACCAGTTAGAGCGGAGGTAGTAACGTTTTCTAATAGGTAATTACACCGACTTCGCGGAGCTTGGCCCTTTTCGTTTCTAACGAAACTACTCGGAGTGTTTCGTTATTGACAAAAGCAATTACTTCTCGTACCTTTTCTTCAACTTACTGTTGTTGCTAGTGTAATTTAACTGTCAAATAGTAATAGACAAGCAGCAATAAGCGTGAGGAATAGTTTGTAACGCGCATGAACGTGTCTGACGTGTTCAGAAATTTTTTAATTTTTCCTGGAAACCATATTTTTACTTTCCCTAGCCCTGTCGAGTAAAAAGGAAATTTGAGTAATCAGCTGAAATTTTTTTTTTGAGTTTTCTTCAGATCTCTCGCTTCGAGGGGCTGGTTTGAGCGATACGAGTGAGCTCACCTACGTTCAATATTTTTGCAACTGTTATGACCTCAGCATATTAGGGGGTTTACTACCCAATATTTTGCGCTATATCGGCGCTAGAGGCATCCTCCTCGAAAATGCGATCTTTAATTTTCTTAGAGGTATCGCGTAGTACCACATCAAGTTCCCTACCAAAACCACAATCAACCGCTATAGTACGTAACCTTGTAGACCAATCAGTGATGGACTCACCGACCGTTTGACGCGCTGTATAGAAATCCCTGCGGGAAGCGGAATACTCAGAAACTGGCGTGAAATGGGTATCGAGTATGGCGATCAACTGATCGTACGTCTTGGTGTCAGGGTTATCTGGCAGGCAGAAGCTTCTCAATAGTTTTGTAGCACCGTCTGCCAACGACGCAAGGAGGTAAGACCTTTTGGTATTAACGTCCGCGGTTGGGTATATCTTGAATATGTGTGTCAGTCTGGACCTAAAAGATATCCAATCTTGTGTATTTTGATCAAAAAGTACCGGCGGCGGGAGTGCAGGCGCGACCTGCACATTGACATTTTGCGGATGATCGGGCATATCGCGATTTTACGCGTACACAAAAACTGATGTCGGGTTCGCGTATAATACAACTCGTCGCCACTGTTATGACCTCAGCATATTAGGGGGTTTACTACCCAATATTTTGGGAAAGGCACATTTATAAAAAAGGGGAAACGTGGTGATTGGAGCCCGAAAAAATGTATAATGGTAATATAATCTCCGATGATATTGGTTTGTTACGGTTAGGTCAGATTCACTGATATAAAATAAATGACTGCTTCTGTTGTTGTTGCTTCTTGCGTTTCGTTTCCTAAATGAGTTTACCACAGTAACAGTTCAGTTTTGTGAGTCACGCCAGGGGAAGTTGTTGAGCAAGTGACACAAACGTCGTTTGGCGTTCTGGTCTAGCGGTGTACTGTGGACGAGCGCTTTTCCCGATGATAGCTTACTACTGATAACTCCAGTATAGACTTACCGCCTTTACATCATAAACTCTCGTTCTCAATTCCCCATCAGCCAGGGAAGCCGGTCTCTTCGAATAATTACGTCAACTTTGACCGTACTTCTACTGGCGGCGGAAGCAGCCCGATCTATTTAGGCTGGTAGGGTTGTACGTACACATGTAAGTATTCAAGATGTTTCAGCCATGTGCAAACGTGATGCTTCAAGAGGGTTGAGTTTCTCAAATATACATACATTTGAATTTTCGAAATTTTGTTAATCAAACGACTTTCTAAAAACGTTTAATTCAAAGTTGCAAAAGCTCTACCAACAGCAACTTCGTACAGACAAGTGAACCAGGGGTTCAGTAAAATTTTTTGGCGGTTTAGTTGTTCATTCAAATTTTATGTACCAGCGAAGTATGATTCCATGATGCGATAAAGGCTTTACGTAAATCGCAATTTATTTATTGTCATTTTCCATAATTCATCTATTTAATGTAATGACTTATTATGTAGATGAAATCTTTTAATAATTTATTTTAATTTTATATTATTTAATGTTACAAGTTTTAAATTTACATGACGTCTGCGCGGAGTATGCTAAAACGATGACTTTGCTATTTGTGTACATAGCACCGCTGAAGACTGTTCTTGTTTCTCTCTGTTTGAACCACAGAGGAAGGGTTTTCATTTAATTTGGCAACCAATTACCCAAGTGGTAAACGAAAAAATGAAAAGGTTTATAATAAAAGATTTGTAACAGTTATATACAGGGAAATGAAATTAGGAGCTCCTACTATACTAATAATAAATTTAAGTGACACTAATCTAAGGTATGATTTGAGTAGAAGAAATGTTCGTAAGGTATAATTGTGATAAAAATAAAGTTTCGTCGGACCGTTGTTGCTGAGACGTTGAGAAGGCGGCGATCCAGGCGAGCTAGCCGGTCAGATGAAGGTGTAGCAGCGTATGGGGTGCTGCAGATGGAGTGATACAGATCGCTGATTCCAAAATTGCAATAGAGGATAATAGTGGATACTGATGACCCAGCTATTACCAGAAGTTGGCAAAATGTGAGAAGCACGCGTGCGGGTGAATGAAAAGGCGAACAACGTTGGAGTGAAGGCGCAGTTAAGCGTTGGAACGACTTGATGAAGAAGAAGGGATAGGCACGTTCAATCCAGACGCGTTTTGGTAATCGTTCAGAAGTCCACGGCACTTCTTACGTCTACATTATTATTCTTAGAAACTAACAACTACCTCCGGCGTTAACACTCTCTTCTTCCTGTTAATTTGTTTATGATATCCCTGTAAGAAGTAAGAAGAATACGAATGAAGGAGGATCCACAACAAAAGTTTTCTTTGCCTCAGTATCCACCAGTTAATATTTTAATGGCGAGTTAGTTAAATGTGGACCAAACATCACGACCCATGTTCGCACTAATTGTCAACCAATGTTAGAAAGATTGAATTCGCTTTGGGTTTCTACCAATATTTTAAACGTGAATGTCATTACCAGTGAACTGTCAGGGGTGGAACCGAAAACGGGCATAATGTTCGTGCTAGGATTTCAATTAGATAATGCGAGATAAGGAGATAGTGTACGGCTCTACATCATACCAAGGGTCAATGTGTAAATTGTACAGGAGACCGAATAAAATACTAGTGATTTGAGTACTAGTACCTTATCCCACACAGATCGTAGTCACAGCAGTTAAGTTCTGACGTTTTAGTCGAGTTTCGAAGATGCGAGGTAGGATAAAACGTGCAATCGGATGAAAAAAGGCAGAGTTTTAGAGTTGAGTTAGGTAGTGTACAGAATGATGCAGTGCTTACTAATTGCAAAGCTGAATGTAATGAAAATACTCCGTCAGCCGACCTCTTCTCATATTATTCTACAGAATTTGGAACAAAAAACTTCCACTCGGAGCCCCTGAATTGAGAGTGAAACCAGCGTTACGAGGCTTAGGTAGCACCTCCCGAGCTCATATCCGAAGGAGTTGACACTTTGTGGAAGTGTGTGAGGGTGGGGGGGGGGGCTCTGCATGTTCTCAACAACTTTGACGTAATACATTTGAAAGTATTTCAAGTCCTTTGCAACGTCTTGTTGAACGGATGTACGTTTAGTTATAATAATCATTTATAACAAAAATCGTAGACACATCGTCCAAATGATTTCAGCCTCACGTCGATGACTTTTTGATTACGTCGATAACAGTTTTGATTGCGTCCCTCAAAATCGGTGGGAGGTTCGCTAACAGTATCGAACGATGCCATTCCTCTAGCGCTCTCGTCGAATGAGATCTGAAAAGTTGAACAACTAACCGCCATTTGGGCCTCGACTATCTAAATGACTTGAGCTGGGCAGCCTATAATTGTGAGTCGGTTGTTGTAAGGCTGTGATCAATACTGCCAGGCATCACGAAGTACTTATCTGATTATTGAAGGCGGGGGAGCAATCCGCAGTTAGATGTAGTGTGAATTGTAGCCTCGCTTATCTTGACTATCTCAAATGTAGGGTGGAGAGTAGTTATTAACTGCGAGCCCATTTCAACCCCCCCCCTCCCTCTCATCACGCGGCATCTCATTCATAGTTAACTAGTAAAAACGGTAACTAATTTCTACACACCCTGAAACAAAGTTCGTATTAAGTTCTCATCAAAGGCCTCGTTTCCGAGTTATGAAGTTGACGGTTCGCTGCGGCAAAACTTTGAGAATTGCTCCTAAACGGTTTAAATCGAATATTGAATTTCGGGTTTCTGGTGGCTGCGGGCTATCGAATAATTGAGAAAACGCCGTGAGAGCAGACCGCCGCTGCGACGTCCTTAAACAGCGTTTCTCGACACTTTACAAACATTTTCTGTGGGTTCAGAGTTGAAACACGAAAAGCTATTAAAACTCACAAATAAAAAATGAATAACGCTAACGTAAACTTCAAACTATAACAGTGTTAACCCGCGTAATATTGGATGTTGATCTAGGATTGGACGAGCTATACGCCCAAAGAAACTTCCCAACGTGTGATGTGTGGACTGTATTTGTACAAAGAAAAACAAATGATACTGTGTGGGCCCAGCGAAGGTATAACTTGAGGCAATACTAAAATAAATAAAATCACTTCTTTTAAAGATAAATAAGGCAACGCAATCGGAAAGTAAAGATGAATGTTTGTGGTGTGTCGCGGACGAAAAGACGAGCGAGGTGGTGACTTGCGGACGTGACGAGAATAGAGTATATATTCAGCACAGTACCTTGATCCGCTGGTACCAGGCAATGTGCCAAAGGTACTTTACCAGTCTTCACGAGCGTGGCCTCCTGGAGGTAGAATAACGCGAGGAAGAGCAAGGTGGACAAGGTAAGACGAGAACGAGACGAGTTGTAGAAAGCGAAAGATGAGAAAAATGAAGAAAGATGAGATTCGGTAATGGGGTGACGTAATGATGGCACTACAAACCCGTGTCATGATGGATCGGGCTTGGGTGGTGACTCATGCAGCACTTGCTCGACTGACGGAAGTGAACTTGCCCGAAAACGCGGAAGACTGAGCGAAGGAGTTGAAATCAACATTGGTGAACACCGGACGTCTCATGGAAGAGGGGCAAACAGAAATGAGAATGAGAATCTCCGTACCCTCCGCACCACGTACCATATTGCTACCAACTTCAAGCGTGACTTTAATCACTGTGGGTCGAGCTTGCGGTCAAGTATATGCGCAGCTGTGAATCGTTCATATAAATACGTTAGGAAACGAAGCCCATTGTTCTCTATGAATTCCATCTAAATTCATAAATTAGCTCCGGAGTTTTTCGTGTTGTGTTCAAAACCACGAAACTCCCATGGTTTGATTAGGGGATTTGCCTCAACAATCGTAAATATTGTCGAAATTTAAAGTAGGTGAGAGGGTTTTGCGCTTAAAACTTGCATGAATCGAGCCAACGCTTGCAGTAGAAGAGGTACTTGACCTCACCATCTCCAGTCGTTTCATAGCCAGCAGAATTCAAGGCTGGCAGGTGCTGGACGAGCCATCACTATCAGATCATAGGATCATCTCGTTCGGCCTGGGTTTTGGCACGCAGGTACTTGAAACCCATCGCATACCCAAGAATACAGACTGGCCACTTTACCAAGGGAGTATGGACAGGGAGATCCACACGGTGGAAGAACTGGACCCTATAGCCAGTCTTATGCAAGGGGCGATCATTCGCTCCTACAAAGACAACTGCCCTTCCCGTGCCCGCAGGACCAATGGTGAGGCCCGCTGCTGGAGCGAGGAGCAGGAGAATCTAAGTTCTTTAACGAGGAGGCTCTTCAACAGGTCCAAAAGAACAGGGGATTGGGAGGCCTACCGGCAATCCCTTACAAGTTATAGCAAGGCCATCAGAAGAGCAAAGAGGAAGTCCTGCAATGGAAGTCCTTTTAGGCATCTCACCTCTCCATATACATATTCAGAGGACTGCTTACCTGGGAGCAGTAAGGCTTTTGCAGACAGTGAACATCTCCGCCAGGGTTAAGGCAAGCCTCCAAAGAATAACTAGACAGTTCAAACTGAAAGAGGCAGTGGTCCTTGCTACTGACGTTATGTCAGAGCGAAAGAACTTTCGGCTGCCATTCAGGGTACGTATCCACTCGCGGGAACGATGGGAGCAGGAGACGTTCTGGACCGAGGTGGGCGCCCTGCGGTGGTACACCGATGGTTCAGCCATGGGAGGCAGAGCTGGACTGGGCATTGTTGGGCCCAACTACAGTCTGGCTAAGCCGCTGGGGGAGTACGCCACGATTTTCCAAGCTGAAATCCTAGCTATAAAGATCTGCGCGGAAGAGATCCTGTCTAAGGGACTCAAGGGCAAGCAGATCTACATATTCTCGGACAGACAGGCCGCATTAAAGGCCATCGCAGGAAGGAATGCCTTCATGCGCTCAAGCAGCTCGGCGCCCACAATAGGCTTTCCCTCATCGGGGTGCCGGCTCACAAGGGGCATGAGGGCATTGAAAACCACCAAACCACCTTGCGAAGAAGGGCACAGAAGCCCTGCCCATTGGGCCTGAACCTCACGTAGCTATGACCACAAGTCACCTGAACCGTTTGGTGGCTCAATGGGAGACACAGGAAAATAGCGCCCATTGGCATCGCCAGCCACGACTTAGACAATCAAAAAGGCTTGTTACGCCTTCTGGTCAAAGGGCAAAGGCGATGCTGACACTCTCCAGGAGGGATTTGAGGGTCTTGATTAGCTTCCTCACCAGACACTGCCCACTCAGGTATCACCTCAACAAGATGGGCATCTCAGAGGCGGTGGAATGCAGACTCTGTGGTGAGGAGGACGAGACGGCGGAGCACATCCTATGTGAGTGCCCTGCCTTAGCAGTCAAACGCTTTGGATACTTAGCCCAGGGGATTATTGAGCCCCATATCATAGCGGAAGCCGCGGTGAAGGACATACTCGGCTTCATAAAGGGGGCGGGTATGTACGACGCCTTTTACTAAGGAAGGGCTAGAGTCACAATAGGCCCACACGTGGCCGCAGTGACAAAGGGACTTGTCCCGCATGCGCTCGGGGAGAAAAAACAAAAAAAAACGCTTACAGTATGCTGAAATGACTAGAAGACCATCTAAAAACCAAGAGAAGTTAGTGAGAAGCAATAGTAACTTTATGAACGTGCAAATTAATGTTTGAAAAGAGGTGGTGGTTAATTTTAGAATAGCCTGCTCGCTCCACAAGGCCGATTATTCTATACCGATTCACAATCTTCCCCATCAGGTGGTTGTTCAACAGATATGTAATGGCAAATTAACTAAGGAATACATAGGCGCCTACTAATAGCGGGTGCAACCTCTACTTTCATGAATCCCACGAAGGACAAGAAAAACGTACGTAATAGGCTGAACATTTTGTTTTGCTGCGTGTTCTGTTGAGGTTTTGATAGAAAAAGTGCCGTTTTAGAAAAATGCGCGTAAAGGAGCGCGATTGAGAGCGAGCGACTGAACTGCGTCCACACGAGTCCAAATTGATCTTCGACCTGCACATGCCAAAACGAAAGAACGAGCAAAATCAGTTCAAACTTTACTTTAGTTATAATAGGGATCCAAAACAGCCATTTTTCTTTTTGAAAATGGCTGTATTGATTTTAACTTAATTGTTTGTATGAACAGCTTCAAATAGTTTAACAGTACTGTTTGGCGGAGGCAAAATTAGTTGGGCTCTTGAGCTCGGAACTTCCACATTTACCCCTATTGGGAAGCCCTTGTTTCGCCCCCATTGTTATCCGTAGCTGCGGGAAAGCTCTTCAGTCATTTACTAAGCTGACAACCGGTTTCGCCCTTTCTGGACTTTCCAAAATATCCTCTTCCCAACCCCTAATTTACTTCCTCTCCACAACACGCCGCTCTTCCCAGACACTGACTTGTTTCTCAGTTCTCGCAATAGACACTCATATCTATCAGCTCTCGTGCTACTCACAACTTCTCTCTCTCTCCCCCACCCCCCTCCACGTTAGTTCCCACACAACCAGTTCACGTATTTAAAGCCGCCTTGTTCAAGTTTAAATACTCACACACTCGCTATTCTGTCAATTGTAATAAAGTCCTCTCTCACGCTTACCACGTTCATTCATTTCTCCATTCAAGTTCCCCTATTCGTGCGCCCAACAAATACTGTCAAATTTTCATACGATAGCAACACAAAACATCATCAAAAAACGTCGGATAAAACTGATTTTTGTGCTGTATTCTCTTCATAAGCACCAGCGTTCGTTGCCCACCTGCACAATGACATATTTGGGAACATTTCAAAAAATGTTTTTAAGATTAGAACATCGTTCACGGTGTTTTCAATGTAATTCCAAAGTATTAAACATTAATGTTTTCCTAAAATCACCATGTTGGAAATAAATGTTTCATCAACTAACGTCTGGTTTTTCTTTATTATGAATATAAAGTAGAATACGTGTTTTTGGAAATAAATTAAGTTCATATTTAATAAGCTCTTTCCTGCAAGATGTTTTTTAAACTTTGGTTCAAAGTTCAATTTTAGAAACGATGAACGATTCACAACTTGTCTAAGTATAAAATTTGAATTTAACATAAAAAAACGAAATTTAGTTAATGCGTTTTTTGGTTTATTATTCATTCTGAATAATAACCCTATGTTTTCGGTCACGAAAAATTTTTTACAACCCCCCCTCAAAATTTGAAACTTTACGTTTCAAGACATGGAGATCCCAAATTTGCAATGTCCGTCCGCCGTCCGGGCCGTTTTGGGCCTTTAACGTGGTCTAAAAAATTCGTTCTTTCGCCCAAAAATCCGATTTGGTATCTAGTTGTGCCCGCCATCTCGGCAATCCGATCGGATGAAGCCCGTGGTTGTAATGGGCAAAAAACGGTTAAAAAAATTAACGAAACGCAGTACAACGCGGGAGCTACAGCGTCCCTCCCTCCCTCCCTCCCGTCCGAATAAAAAACAACCGGTGGCGGGGCGTCCTCGCCTCGCGGGCGGGCAGCTCCCCTTTCGCCTCCCAACGACGACGTCGACGACGCGCCACTCGACTCCCCTTTCGCCTTTCGCTTCGAGTGCCCCCGTTCCAATTTCCCCGACGTTTTGGTTTTAATACGATTCAATTTTTTTAGATTCTTTCTTTTCATTCTCATTTTGGTTTTTTTCATAGATTTTTGATTAAATTTTGATATTAGTATTTAGCGTGCATGTTTTCATATTAAAATTCAGTTTTTTCTAGATACTTTCGTTTTTTTTTTGTTTATTTTAATATTACGATTCAGTTCTTTTCGACCTTTTTTTGGGTTTCATTTTGATATTTTCGATGCTGAATCGAACGGGATGGGTCTCGGAGCATTAATGCTAGGTCAAGCTGTTTATCCGAATAATAAACCGTTGTGTAATAATTTGCAGGGTTTTTGCGATCCGAGTGTACGCAAAATTTGTTCATCTAACAAGGTTTTCAACGGCATAACAATTTTTTTTTTCGGACATGTGACGCCACAAAAATGAACTGGAAAAAAGGGTTGACGGGAAACTGAGAGAAAGACGAGATTGTATCGCCCTTCCGCTTTGGACGCGTCTTCTGAGGACTGTGGTCCTCTCCGGGTTCCTTACAAAATACACAACCAGGATAGCTGGCGAGTGGAGTGTTCTCCTACCAGTGGGAAGACAAACTGTTTTACTACACGACGATGTTCCTCCTCATCCTTTGATGGTTGATCGAAAACTTCGCTGCATGGACCAGACGAAGTGAGATTGTCCGACCGCCACTAAGATCACCCATAGATTCGTTAACTTGACTTTTCTACATCACTGCACATTTTGTCATTGCCTGGTGATGTTACAAATTAAATCGGAAGTTTAAATAAACATAAATAATACCGCCTTGTAGTATTTTAGAGCGTACGTACCAACTAATCCAACCGAGAGTGCTCTTCCTTTCGTAAGCGACCGTCGTTTCATTCCATCAGACCACGAGAGGGAGCAAGTTGGTGACAGTGATGAGGTGCCGCATTCTCGTTATTTTCCCGCAGAGTTATGCCCTTGTCTCGTTGAGCTTGGGAACGCATACCCTCGTTTACTAAAAATACGAAATTCATGTCGAGAGCTCATCCTGATTTGTTTGGTAAGATGTGACGTTGCACTCTTTCACGATATTTCGAATCGGTCGAGTTTTACTGGAGCAGAAAATTAATGCAATACCCCCGCTGTAGACGGGGTAATAAATAAAAACTAAAAGTGTCAGGATATAAAAATAGTTACGCTGAATTTCAAATATATGGTGCGACGCGTCACACAAATTCTTGAGCTCCTATCAATTCGATGACGCGCTGTATACAAAGCCGGTGTGTGTTACCGCATTTTTCACGGCGATCCTTGGATAAAGGGAAGATGCAATACGCACTGTCGATCACAGACCGAGAGTGACACCAGTCTGTTCCATGTTGTTTTGACTCAACATCGCCCGAAACGGTAATTTTCATAATTATAATTGAGGTGACTTCCTTATTCTTAGTACCAGGTTGAGTTAGTCCAGAAAAGGATAAATGATGTTGAAAGATCAACCTACCGAAGATTGACAAGGATTTAGAATCTTTCACAAACCCACAATTTGTGTGTACGGCAGCCAATATTTTAGGTTTAAACCCAACTTTCCATCTTATGATTATATTTCAAAATATCCGGGGCGTTGCAACACACAATTTTCCTTAGCTCTACAACAATTCACTTTGTACATGGCTAATTCTATTTAATCAATTCATTTATCACTCAGTTAATTTGAACTTAGTCAAACAACGCTTTACGGCAGCAGAAAGCGGTAGCGCTTACAGTTCCAGATTTTATTGTGCCGTTCGTACTAAGTGCAGGACCATTATTGAGCAATTGGTACACAGATAATTAATGAGGCTGTAAACAAAAATTTTTTGAAGAAGGATAGTAATTACTTTTGCAGAGTTATTGGGTAAACACCTTTAGAACTGGTAGTAAGCGAAATGACAGTAGTTGAAATTCAGGAATTTCTGGAGTAACCCCCATGTATCTCATGAGCGTTTTCAAACACTCACCCTTTAGGTATTGGATTGGACTACAATACCAATTTTTTTTAGCATTCTACTAACATTCCAGCGGACTTTATAAGGAAAAAACTGCGCTAAAAACGCTTTTGGTCGAAAATATTGGTAATTTATTGTGCTGCTCTAGTCATTTTCCGACAAATGGGAATTTTATGGTATGGTTGCCATATTGGAAGCTATCAATATAAGAAATTTAAGCAAAATTGTTAGAGCCATTTTTGAGAAAAAAAATATTTGGGGTTTTGATCACTATGATAACTATAGTTAACTTTCGATGGATTTTGCGCATACCCTTATTTTGGCGTTCCATGGTAACCTGCGGGCTAGACATCAAGGTTCAGCTGATTTGGTCCGGTTGTTTCCTCTAAAAACCGCGTTAAAATGGATTTCGTCGAAGGTTTTGGTAATTTATTGTGCTGCTCTCGTCATTTTCCCACGAATGAGAATTGTATGGTATAGTTGCCATATTGGAAGCTATCAATACAAGAAATTTAAGCAAAATTGTTAGAGCCATTTTTGAGAAAAAAAATATTTGGTGTTTTGATCACTGTGATAACTATAGTTAACTTTCGGTGGATTTTGTTCAAACCCTTATTTTGGCGTCCCATGGTGACCTGCGGACGAGCTATCAAGTTTGAGCTGATTTGGTACGATGGTTTTCTCTAAAAATCGTTCACAGACACACACACACACAGACCATTTTCCCAAATAGTGTTTTTCGGACTCAGGAGGGTCTGAAACGTAAAGATCTGAAGAAAACTCAAAAAAAAAAATTTTCAGCCGATTACATAACTTTCCTTTCTACTTCGTAGAGCCAAGGAAAGTAAAAAGCATTGAATGAAGTTGAGGGGATGTGACTTTTCTATACACAACCAACTGCGATAAAACGTTAGCTATCCGGGGCAAAAGGTGTTCGTTCTGTCGAGACTTGATAGCGACCTCGCACATTATTATAAAAAGTGTTAGATTTTAGTGCACGTCGCTTCAACTGATCTTCGCAGCTAATTAGTCAGAAATCAATTTCATCTGTACACCCCTATTTGTGGAGTAACCTCTCACAGTGGCGTAATTGCTCTCGAAGCGGAACCAACGCAGCTGATTTCCTGAGATCAACCATGTCTGTAAGCGGAATTCAAACGTTTCGTATTCCAACTACACGACTAACTGAATTTGCGAGTCGAATTATATAATCTAAAACTAATCAACTGCAGGGATTCTGACATTCCACCAATTACATCATGATTATTGGCTCGAAACAGTTTCCCACGCCTGAAATTAGGATGCCAAGTGGAACAAAAAATTATTCTACAACCCCCTGTAAGTAACCGCGTAATGAAAAATGAAAAGTCACTGCGAGCTACGCACACTCGCCAACGAGCACAAGTTGCTCTTCAGTTTCCTCAACCACATTCTACTACCACGTTCGATCGGAGCTTTGAACGCGCCAACAATGTCCCGTAGAATACTTGAAACTTAAATAAACTGTACGATGTCTTTGAAGCTCAGTATTTTGTCGACTTCCTTCTTTTTTCCCCCGTGTTTCCACTCCAAACCCGGATTTACAACTCGTAAACTCGCCTATAAATGAACTCTCCCGTTCACTTCTCCCATAAATCTCATCGTCCTTCAGGTTTTTCTGCCAATTATAACATGTGGGGTATAACATTGTAACACGCAACTACTGCGTGGACCCGTGAACTGTGGGACCCCCCAAAAAACATCTCACTTCGGATGATCCCAAAGTGCGAAAAAAAGTAAAAGTTAAAAATAACGCGTACCTTATGCGTAGCAACCCACTACTTTCCGCGATTCGACGATTTCGACGATCTATGCGGAGCTGTTTTCAAGAAAATAAGAAACATCGTCAAATAACGCATCATATTTTTCTAGCTATCTTGGCTTACATACACGTTTAACGGATAGATACAGAAATAGTTGTGAACAACAAAATGTGAGTATAGTTCGTTAAAATACACTCCTTCAGGTTGATCAAATTCATTGGTGAAAATAATCAGAAAATTTTAAAACGTAAAAAAAATACTGTTACCATTTTATATCTGTTCAACGGAAAGTGAGAGGGACATTTATGAAGAAAAATGTACAGATATTGACAAGCTGAAGACATTTTGTTAACCTGTTACCCCCGAACAGTTTTAGCTCTTAACCTCCCGAAAAACCACGAACAAAACAAAAATATCTGGTGCGTTGCAACACACAACTTTCCTTAGCTCTACGTCAATTCACTTTTTACGTGGCTTTTTCTACTTAATCAATTCATTTATCACTCAGTTCATTTGAACGTGGTCAAACAACATTTCACGGCAGTTGAAAGCGGTAGCGCTAATTTTTTATTGTGCAGCTCGTACGCATTCCAGGACCATTATTGAAAAATTAGTACACAGATAATTAATGAGACTGTAAACACGAATTTTTTGAGGAAGGATAGTAATTACTTTTGCGGAGGATTGGACTACAATACCAATTTTTTTTTAGCATTCTACTAACATTCCAGCGGACTTTATAAGGAAAAAACTGCGCTAAAAACGCTTTTGGTCGAAAATTTTGATAATTTATTGTGCTGCTCTCGTCATTTTCCCACAAATGGGAATTTTACGGTATCATTGCCTTATTGAGAGCTATCAATATAAAAAATTTAATCAAAATCGTTAAAGCCATTTTTGAGAAACAAAATTTGGTGTTTTGATCACTATGATAACTATAGTTAACTTTCGGTGGATTTTGCTCATACCCTTATTTTGGCGTCCCATGGTAACCTGTAGGCTAGACATCAAGTTTCAGCTGATTTGGTCCGGTTGTTTTGTCCATAAACCGCGCTAAATTCGATTTCGTCGAAAGTTTTGGTAATTTATTGTGCTCTTCTCGTCATTTTCCCACAAATGGGAATTTCATGGTATAGTTGCCTTATTGAGAGCTATCAATATAAAAAATTTAATCAAAATCGTTAGAGCCGTTTTTGAGAAAAAAAATATTTGGTGTTTTGATCACTATGATAACTATAGTAAACTTTCGGTGGATTTTGTTCAAACCCTTATTTTGGCGTCCCATGGTAACTAGTAGACGAGATATCAAGTTTGAATGGATTTGGTACGATGGTTCTCTTCACAGACACACAGGCCATTTTCCCAAATATTGTTTTTTGGACTCAGGGGAGTCTGAAACGTAAAGATCTGGAGAGAATTTTTTTTTTGATTCGATTACATAACTTTCCTTTCTACTTCGTAGAGCCAAGGAAAGTAAAAACCGCGCTAAAAAAAAAGAATTTTCGTTGACAATTTTGATAATTTATTGTGCTGCTCTCGTAATTTTTTCACGAACTAGAATTTGTAGTATAAGTGCCTTTTTTAGAGCTATCAATATAAACAATTTAATGAAAATCGTTAGAGGTGTTTTTGAGGTGTTTGATCATTATGACAACTATAGTTAACTTTCGAAGGATTTTGGCGTCCCATGGTAACCTACGGGCTCGATATCAAGTTGAGCTGGTTTGGTTCGATCGTTTTCTCTACGAACCGCTCTAAAATCGATTTCGTCGAAAATCTTGGTAATTTATTGTGCTGCTCTCGTCATTTTCCCATAAACGAGAATTTTATCGTGTAGTTGCCATATTGAGAGCTATAAATATACAAAATTTAATCAAAATCGTTATAGCCGTTTCTGAGGAAAAAAAATATTTGGTGTTAAGATCACTATGTTAACTATAGTTAACTTTCGAAGGATTTTGCTCATACCCTTATTTTGGCGTCCTATGGTAACCTACGGGCTAGATATCAAGTTTGAGCTGATTTGGTAGGTTCGTTTTATCTAAAAATCGTTGACACACACACACATCTTCCCAAATAGTGTTTTCGGACTCAGGAGGGTCTGAAACGTAGAGATCTGAAGAAAACTCAAATTCTTTTTTCTCAGCCGATTACATAACTTTCCTTCCTACTTTGTAGAGCTAAGGGAAGTAAAAAGAACCAGCTCAATCTGTTCAGCCGTCCTCCCGAAACATGAACATACAGACAACTCGCTGAAATGAGGTTTTTAGTATTCAATAGGCCTAGAAAATATCGAAAAAAGGGAGTTGAGATGTTTTACTATTGCAACAATATCAGTAGCAAGTAGATGAGCAAAAAAAAAAAAAAAAATAGCAACGAGATGGTAGAAGGGATCGAAGTGTGGAGAGCACGGAGGAAGTCAAAATTGAATAGGAAAGGCATTGAGGGCGTATAAAAACGCAGACAATATTCATTCGCCTCGCTTCAACAGAACAGAGCTCCCGCGCACTTATTTTGTAGGAGCGCGATGAATCGACAATAAAGTCGCATGAAACTTTCAATCGATATCAATAACTAGTACCCAGAAGCCCATTTCATTCTTTTCCTCTATCAATCCCGACATTTCTGTGTTCAATTTCGAAAACGTACTTCAATTCTTTGTGCGGTGATTCGTATTGTAATCAACATGCCCCACCTCCGTGTTTAAGACATTCATCGAAGCTCCATTTGTTTGTAAACCTATCATTGGTTTGCTGTAATTCTCAATAATCAAACACAAGAATGTACAGACATTCCTCATTTTCCTACAGTTGTGGCGATTTAGAGTCGTTGAAAATTAGTATAATAGAAATGCCAAAAACGAGAACCCTCTTGAACGTTCGTGACGGTGATATTAGAGGTTGGTTGACAGATTTCTTTTGATTGTTGCCCAAAATTAAACAAGTCAGTTCTACCTATATAGATCGAATAAAAACAATTTTCGTTGCCAATAGATGAATCCTCGAACTCGAATTGCACTATTCTTCTCTGACAAATTACATCGGTACAAGTTTTCATTTAGTCCTCACCGCGGGGAACCCCATTCAACCATCAAGCGAACCATTTCGTTCGGCAGTATTTTCGTCGAAAGCTCGACCCAATTCCAACGTTTTCGTTTTTCTGGGTTTATCTAGCGCACTCGATATGTTCTATTTTCAAAGAATCTTTTCTTTATCGTATCAGCGTCACCAGCTACAACGCTACGGGTTACGTGGATATATGTGCAGAGTGATGACACGTTGTTCAGTCGCCCCCTGAAAAAAGATAGGTTAAACTTCAGCGGTGACAACAGCCGAGACAAACCAGTTTTCAAATAGCGTTTTTTTTTTGTGGGTTAGTCATTGAACGCTTTCTTATCATCGACCTAAAAATAGAAGGTGTTTGCTGTTCAGGGAAAAGAAAGGAGGCGTGAATAGTGAAGACAGCGGATGTAGGGTGTGGAACCGCCTGGGATCAAGAGCCTTAGCCATAACAACCTGACCTGGCAGCTCTCTTGATCTTCCAAATATTCAGTAACCCTAACCAGCTAGTGGCTACGTGTATGAAACCGCCAGCCTCACGCCGTCTTCAATTCTCCGGCCCCTCGTCAGCAGAGCGTTTTCTCGCCGTGGGTTGATGAGGGAGGAGAGAGGCGTTGAATTCCATGAACGGAGCCACTTTAATTCAACCACTCGACCTGCATAGATAAAATAGTAAACTACTCCCAAAAAAACCCCTACTTAGAAATAATCTATATTCGCTAGAGCGTAGTGTTTAGTTTATTCCAGTAACTGAGATCATCAAAACCAACGTTTTCATGTGAGCAGGATGAAACCGATTTGATACAAAAAAACTACATTTATTCAAGCTGACTCGAGGAAATTCTCGAAACTCACCCGATGTTCTCTTCTGCTCATTTTAGCCCAAGCGTGTGACATTTCAAGGCCGTCTGAAATGTTTGTTTTCCACCTTTCTTCGATTGGCCCCAGCCTTAAGTTGTTTTTCGTTTTGAACCCTAAACCATATCTCTCCAAATTCATAGTTTCCTGTTCGAAACGCCAGTTGCTATTGATATAACTCAACCTTCGTCTACCCTCGCGAGATTCTTTCTATTCTCCCACGTTTCCTCCTTGACTGTTATCCCCTGAGCTTTGAAATACGCAACTCATGAAGAAAATATCGACATAGCGCCTCTGCGAATTCGGCGATTTTCCGCACCGTTTTTACTGCAAAGGGTGTTGGTTGTGTAATTGGAGTATAAGTGTAAATAAAACCTGGCGCTTTTAAACTATTTTTGCATTCCCAGCTTTATTTTCGTCCCGGGACACAATTTCATAGATCTGAATTGCAACTTTGGTCATCCCGACCTTCTTCTCCACCGCTCAACATCCTCGCGACGTGGAAATTATATGGCTCATCGAGATGAACATCTTCTCACAGTAACGTCCCACGCCGTACACAACCAGCAAAGAGAATGTGCGTTATTGATCGTTATGCCTTGATCGGGTCCTTCGACGGCGCAAACGACGTTGGGAGACAATGAGACTAGGAGTAAGGAAAGGAGATGCAAGCCTACAATATATTTCGTCGGCGATTCCCCAGCCAACAATATCGTCGCTTCTTTTTGAATCATCACCTTAACTTTTCACATTCTAGTTGTTGTTGAATTCAGACTTACTAACTTGCAGCCGGATGTTCGGGTTTCAAGAAAATATCTGGTGCGTTGCAACACACAACTTCCCTTAGCTCTACGTCAATTCACTTTTTACATGGCTTTTTCTACTTGATCAATTCATTTATCACTCAGTTCATTTGAACGCGGTCAAACAACATTTCACGGCAGCAGGAAGCGGTAGCGCTTACAGTTCCGGAATTTATTGTGCAGCTCGTACGCATTCAAGGACCATTATTGAAAAATCAGTAAACAGATAATTAATGAGGCTGCAAAAACACGAATTTTTTGAAGAAGGATAGTAATTACTTTTGTAGAGTTATTGGGTAATAACTGTTAGAACTGGTAGTAAGCGAAACGGGCGTAGTTGAAATTCAGGAATTTCTGGAGTGAGCCCCATGTATCTCATGAGCGTTTTTAAACACCCACCCTTCAGGTATTGGATTTGACTACAATACCAATTTTTTTTTAGCATTCTACTAACATTCCAGCGGACTTTATAAGGAAAAAACTGCGCTAAAAACGCTTTTGGTCGAAAATGTTGATAATTTATTGTGCTGCTCTCGTCATTTTCCCACAAATGGGAATTTTATGGTATCATTTCCTTATTGAGAGCTAGTAATATAAAAAATTTAATCAAAGTCGTTGGAGCCGTTTTTGAGAAAAAAAATATTTGGTGTTTTGATCACTATGATAACTATAGTTAAATTTCGGTGGATTTTGTTCATACCCTCATTTTGGCGTCCCATGGTAACCTGCGGGCGAGATATGAAGTTTGAGGTGATTTGGTACGGTGGTTTTCTCTAAAAATTGCTCACAGACACACATACACATACACACACACTCACACATACACACAGACCATTTTCCCAAATAGTGTTTTTCGGACTCAGGAGGGTCTGAAACGTAAAGATCTGAAGAAAACTCACAATTTTTTTTTCAGCCGATTACATAACTTTCCATTCTACTTCGTAGAGCAAGGAAAGTAAAAAATGTATATCATCAAATTTCTATCGAAACGAAGCAATTGCAGTCGGGCCGCAAAAGTTAATGTGAACCTCGAGGAATTTTTTAAAGCAACCCTATGTTTTGGATATACGATAAACGAGAATCCCATAATCCCATCGATCAATAACGCTCATAACCTTATTTATTTTCTCGTCTTCAAACAATAACGAACAGAATAATAACGATCCATTTCAATCGGCCCAGCCGTTCTACTGCAAGTGGAACTACAGTCACACACACAGACCTGTTTTCGGTCAGGAACATTTTTACCCCCCCCCCCCCTATTAATTTGACGCTTTACGTTTTAAGGCATGGAGATCCCAAATTGCCATCTTCGTCCGCTGTCGTATAAAAAATCCGTTTTTTCGCTTAAAAAATCATGTTTGGGATCTAGTAATGCCCATCTATTCGGCATAGTGATGGTACGGGGGTGGGGGGGGGATAATATTGAAGCGATACCGCACTATGAGAGTTGGGAAATTACTACGATATCAAGCCGAATGCAATTGGAACAGAGTTTTATTCTCAATTACATTCGGGGAAGCGCAACCTCGACAAACAGAGAAGTGGGTGGGAGTGAACGCGTGCGCGGGCGCCACGGCGACGAGGGAACGTCTCGATTTCAACTGACAGCAGCGAAGTCTCGAGCGAATCGGGGCATTTGAGGTACCCAGTCAGCAGAAATGCCCCGGACGAGCCTCCGCTGGTACAAAACGGTACGGAGAGGAAATTAGAAGAAAAAAAACTTGAAATGTTTCACCGGGAATCTGATTTGAATTAGGTTAATGTTTTCATACCATTCCTACTATTGCGCCTAGAAGGAAAACAGTGACATCACGGTAAATATATTTAGGCAAAATTCTACTAATCGAAGAAACTCGCGGGGCGATATAGCGCACGTTCTTCCCCGGCCTATACTCATTTCCCTCCCTGTCTTTATTCGAAAAATCCGTCATTTTGACTAGTCAAATTGTGCCAATTGCCTCGCGTTGCCTAGCGTCGAAGTGTTTCGTATCGTTCACTCGTCTTTTCGGAATAAAATAATAACGGGAGGTGTGTGACTGCGTCAAAGAATAATAAACCGTTGCGTAATAATTTACTGCGTTTTTGTGGAAGATAGCAATGTAGGGTAGAAGAAAGAAAAAAAAGTATCTTTCTAAAGTACTAAAATGAGTAGAACAATTTAGAATAATTATCGTTTGAGGGAGTTATTAAATCACAATAATTGGCAGCAGGCAACATGCAGTCGATTGAAATTAGCAATCATTCTCCACCACGTGCAATGTGTTATATTTCTAGGAAACGTAATTTATTCAGATGTTTTCTTGGCGTAATTTCGAACATCTTCACTATGCTTAGGGGTGGTTCTCTGAATGGTATACTGTAAAACTGCGGAAATGAAAATAATTAATAAATACACATATTCATTTTGGTTTATTATTCATTCTGAATAATAACCCTATGTTTTCGGTCACGAAAAATTTTTTACAACCCCCCCTCAAAATTTGATACTTTACGTTTCAAGACATGGAGATTCCAAATTTGCCCGAAAAATTCCAAAATGTCCCTCCACCGTCCGCCGTCCCCCATCCGAACGAAACGCAGTACAATGCGGGAACTACAGCGGAAGTCAACATTTCATCTGGACTGGCAACGCCGCCTCCCCTTTCAACTCGACTCGCAACGTTTACGGGCGCCGGTTTTTTTTTTGCTTCCTCTAGGAAGCGCTCGTGTTTCGCATATAACCTCTGGCATTACGATTTGTCTCTTTATCGTTCGATTGCCTTGTTCTCGTCTTCACCTCCACGAATGACTGTTTCGCTTCGTCTCAACTGTTTCCGTTAGCAAAATATCTGTTATCTTTGATTGAACTTTTCATTATTCGTTTATTTTTCTAGATACTTTCGTTTTTTTGTTTTTTTGTTTTTTTTAATATTACGATTCAGTTTTTTTCGACCTTTTTTTGGGTTTCATTTTGATATTTTTCGATACTGAATCGAACGGGATGGGTCTCGGAGCATTAATGCTAGGTCAAGCTATTTATCCGAATAATAAACCGTTGTGTAATAATTTGCAGGGTTTTTAGTGGTGTTCAGCGTTGTACAATGAATGGATATATCCTCTTAATATGAGCCATTAATGACTGAACCCCCACATACATGATACTTGTAAACGTTTAAGCCTTACGTCAGATAACCTCCAAAAAAGAGTTTCAAGCTTGTCACGAAAGTATAACAAACTGGACTTGAAAGTTATCTATTTTTGCTAGTTTATATTTGTTAGATCGTCACGAGGTACATGTCGCGTCTAAAGTTATGGAATCCTCTAAATATGTACATATAATATTGTTCCAGTGGATGAAGGCTCTTAAGTCGCTTAATTTCGATAGTTTTTCTTGCCCCAAAAACCGTTCTTTTTATCTCTTACCAAAAGTTCGTTAATCTGAAATACAGCTTAACTGGCGATAGTTCTCCATTAACTCATTTAGGTTGGGCTTAGCCGAAACGTCAACCGTTGAATTTATGTCGACGGTATAAACCGTCAGATGCAGTAATTTTTTTCAAGTTCTCCGCAACGCTTCAGAGCGATGACTCGTAGTATCAACGTATTTTTCAGTACAGAATTTGATGGAACTCTTTCGGACAACATGGTGAATAGTCAATTTTGAATGAGCGTAGAATCCTAATGCTGAAGGTCAAGAAGTTGAAAGTTATGATTCCCATGGCATTCGATGCGTTTTTACTTACACAAATGTAGAATTTTAGGCTGAAGTAGGTTCCTCGATAATCCATGAAATGTTTCTCATCGATGTGAAGCTTATGAAAGCTCTTTTTAATGCGCCTTTTAAATTCGGATAATCCGAGGGGAAACGGAGAAAATGCTTCACCCAAAATCTGATTTTAATTAGGTTAATGTTTTCAGAATGAATCGAATGTCGTACGTCAACAGACGTTCAGCGGAGTGGAACATCTTTCATTCGTCGAATGGAGTGATTTGCAAAATGCCTGAAGACCTTTGGAAGGTTTGGTCGGCGTTATCTGACGGCCACCCTTCTGCTTGAACTGAGCATTGATATAAGAGCGGATAGCTAGCCTTTTCAAAACTGCAGATCGTGACGGATGATTTCAGAAATGAACCTTGAATCCAATCAGTAAAACTTTCCAGAGCTTTTTCACATTATTATGCAGAAACTTATTGCTGTGATTATACAAGTTTTGGAGTGATCAAATTCAACCTAAACCAACAAAAGAAGGTTAATGTAGAATCGAAATATGAGATTTAAGCGCATGGAATTAGATCCCTACGATTCGGCTTAAATTATTTGCTCGGACAGCTACAAATAACACAGTACCATGAAATCCAGAGAGCAATAAATCATTTTAAAAATTCCGAAGGAAATCGATTTTAGCGCCAGTTTCCCGTATAAACCTCTCTCAGACGTTACTAGCATTCTCAGAAAAATCAGGAGGGTACCCTAATAAACGACTGCAAAAGAGGGACACGATGAGAGTTTACTAACGCTCATAATTCAATTAGAAGCATCCCCGGAAACTCTGAAATTCCAACCACCGTCGTTCCACTCACTTACCCAATGTATCCAATAATCCTAAAACCGTATACACAATCCCTCTCGGAAAAAGCAAATGATAGTCATAATTCGCTTACGCACTGATCACTCCATAATGGTTGTGGCATGAGTAGCAACACCTCAATCAATTCTCAAACGTTAAGCGCCATCATTTCTGTTAACAACTTAGTAAAACGTTGTTATATGCTTAATGAAAAACGAATAGTATGAGTTCCTAGAGTGATTCGCTGAATGCATGGAGAGCTAAGGAAAATTGTGTGGTGCTTTGCACTGGATAATCTCTTATAAATTCGGCTGAAACTACCGTTCTCAATGAAAAAACCCTGCAAATTATTACACAATGGTTTATTATTCTCATGAACAGCTTGACCTAGTATTACTGCTCCGAGACCCATCCCATTCAATTCAGCATCGAATACTAGTAAACCATACGAAACATGACCGGGCTACAATGGAAATAAGGAAACTAAATATTACCCCTGGAGCAGGAGACGTTCCAGACCGAGGTGGGCGCCCTGCGGTGGTACACCGATGGTTCAGTCATGGGAGGCGGAGCTGGACTGGGCATTGTTGGGCCCAACTACAGTCTGGGTAAGCCGCTGGGGGAGTACGCCACGATTTTCCAAGCTGATATCCTAGCTATAAAGATCTGCGCGGAAGAGATCCTGTCTAAGAGACTCTAGGTCCAACATATTCTCAGACAGCCAGGCCGCATTAAAGGCCATCGCGGCCTATAGTTTTAGGCTCTCAAGCAGCTCGGCGCCCACAATAGGCTTCCCCTCCTCTGGGTGCTGGCTCACAAGGGGCATGAGGGCAATGAAAAGGCTGACCACCTTGCGAGGAAGGGCACAGAAGCCCTATCCATTGGGCCCGAACCTCACGTAGGTATGACCAAAAGTCACCTGAACCGTTTGGTGGCTCAATGGGAGACACAGGCATCGCCTGCCACGACTTAGACAATCAAAAAGGCTTGTTACGCCTTCTGGTCAAAGAGCAAAGGCGATGCTGACACTCTCCAGGAGGAATTTGAGGGTCTTGATCAGCTTCCTCACCGGACACTGCCCACTCAGGTATCACCTCAACAAGATGGGCATCTCAGAGGCGGTGGAATGCAGACTCTGTGGTGAGGAGGACGAGACGGCGGAGCACATCCTATGTGAGTGCCCTGCCTTAGCAGTCAAACGCTTTGGATACTTTGCCCAGGGGATTATTGAGCCCCATATCATAGCGGAAGCTGCGGTGAAGGACATACTCGGCTTCATAAAGGGGGCGGGTATGTACGACGCCTTTTACTAAGGAAGGGCTAGAGTCACAATAGGCCCACACGTGGCCGCAGTGACAAAGGGACTTGTACCGTATGCCCTTGGGAAAAAAAAAAAAAAAATTACCCCGGCGCCAGGCGCCCATAAACGTCTGTAGGCATTTATGATCCGATGGAGGGGTGTAGGGAGGAAGTGGCCCTAACCTTCCCACGCCTCGCCCGGCAAAAAGAGTCGGGGATATTGGGATGAGGGCTTCCAGCGAACCCGTTGTGAGTCGAAAGAGCGTTGTGAGTCGAGCGGGCGGGTGAATGAGTTTGATATGACGGGAGGGAGGGAGTACTAACGACGAAACGTTGATTTCCGCTGTAGTTCCCGCGTTATACTGCGTTTTGTTAATTTTTTGAACCATTTTTTGCCCATAACAGCCATGGGCTTCGTCCGATCAGATTGCCGAGATGGCGGGCACAACTAGATACAAAATGGGATTTTTGTGCGAAAGAACGAATTTTTTAGACCACGTTAAAGGGACAAAACGGCCTGGACGGCGGACGATGGACGGGGACGGCGGACGGACATTGCAAATTTGGAATCCCCATGTCTTGAAACGTAAAGTATCACATTTTGAGGGGGGGTTGTAAAAAATTTTTCGTGACCGAAAACATAGGGTTATTATTCAGAATGAATAATAAACCAAAACACGAATTAGGCAGCCCAGCGAGCAGTGCATATGATGAAGGTTCTAACATAACAAACAACGGTGGATTCGGTGATTAACTTAACCACCATCTTTTCATGCAAGAATTATTTAAATAGCTCCTTGAATTAATACTTGAGTAGGAGAAATTCAATCAATTCTAGACTACCGAACTAATTGGGACAGAGTCATATTGCGTCAGAGAATTGCTGAATGCTCAAAAGTCTGGGATGTGGCGTACCAGATATTTTGTTACATTTTTTGACAGTAAGCCTGATTCGGAAATGCAGCGGGAAACTTTTCAATCAAATCTTCAAGATATTTTGACTCGACGTGAAGATCGCTCGATTCATTTATGTTTGGGCTAACTATCACTACTATTTTCCAACTGCGTTTGATGTTCGTTGGATTATTCAATGAAATGGTTACCTTCCGTATCACAAATATCGTGTCGTTATTTCATTTTGAATTTCGTACTAAACCGCCTTCTCGACTCCCCGTCCGTCTTATGACATAAAAAAAATGAATTGGAGTCTACTGCCGTTGCGAGTCTCATAAAGACGAATCAGGTAATCACTTGGAAGAATTCACATCATTTCCCAACCAAAAACAAGGCGAAAATGCGTCTTTTTACTCGTATATTTATTTTCTTGCGTCGACAGCTGCTCTAAAAGGATCTGCTCGCCCGACGCCTTTCAGTGATTGATTACTTGTCTCCTAACGTTACTTTGCCTTGTGATTTCTATGGAGTTTGTGGTCGACCCGAGCTTCGGTTAAGGCCACAATGTACTTTGGCTGGGTTTTCTCATTCTCTCGAACCGCTCGTCAGAATATTTGAATCGCAGCTCTAATTAGGTAACTCCTTTCATTGAAATATTCACCCCTGATTGTTTTTAGAACTGTATTTAATTAGGTTCCAATCGATAAATCAAAACGTGGGTATAACTAGCAGTTATTATTTATATCGTGCTCAAGATTGGAAAACGTTTGCGTGTTTTCCAACCTTAATCCATCTATCTGTGTGTTTGTGTGTATGTGTGCTGTGTAACTTTACTCTACTTAGAACCATACAAATAGTGCTCATAGTGGGAAGTATCTAATGAACATCATACTTCGCTCATCAGCAGTCCAAATATTATCAATTTAGAATTGAGTTCATGTTTTTGAAGTACCTGCGCGACTGTAACCACAAGGGAAGAGATGCATTTAAATAAAGGGCCAAGTGATAGAGAATTGATAAATAGTAAGGAGAGATATCACAAAGGTATGTAACAACTAGCAAATGTTAAATTGTTTCATGAAGAAGAAGAAGAAGGAAACACACGTATTTTAACCAATGAACAGTAACGTGGTGCGTGTACATACACGGCTTGACAATGGACTAGGCCTGTTACCCGAAGAAGCTGGAGCTAAGTTTAGAAAATTTGTGAAGTTTTCGCAATTTCGATCCTCGGAAGAAGTAGAGGACTTTCCGCTCCGAAAACAAACCAATATTTACCAGTGAGTACTGAATTACTGTCTCGCTCTAAGCCAGAGCGAGCACAAGGTAGGGTTCCGCCACATATTTTCTCTCATTTTCCTTTTTTTGTAATCAAGCCCCATATCATCAATTTCATTACATCAAAGAGTGAGAAGTCTCCTTATTAATTTATTTTGAATTTTTTTTTGTAAGCCGTATTCAGTTGAAATTCAATAAAATAGAATTGAAAAAAAAGGGGTTTCATACCTCCGTACCTTTCCTGTTTAAGCCGGCATACCTCCTAAATTGAGCTGTTTAGCCCCGCCTGAGTGAGAGACGATCTTTTGTGTTTTTCGAGCATAGGTTCATTAATTTTATTTAGTTCGAAATCTTGTGTCCCGAACGTGCTCTTCACATTATATTATGAAAGCATGTACTACACACAGATCCAAAAATTTACCTAAATCGTACTTTCGAAATTTATTGATTCCATAAATTAAATCAGTAAAGGAGTTGTCTGTATGGGGAACTTAATTTCCCTAGTTAAATTCCCCGATAAGCTTAGCACGATATGCCAGAGGAAGCCAACAGATTCCATTTAGTATCGTGTGGCAATTTTGCAGTTCCGACATTGGCTTTTATAAATACTCGAAGAACAAGGCAAACGGCTAGGAAGTGTAGCATGTTTTCCGGTACACCCAAGTTGCATAACGAACAGTTCTAGTTAAACTCATCCTCTTCACCCTGCTCATGCGGTCTATATAATGGATGCGGCCGGCGGGTGGTCTGTGTCAACGAATCATCCTTTACCAGTTCCTGAAGAGATTCCAGCTGATTTTTCTGCCCATCCCTGCCCTAAGCTCAATGCACCCCCCTCCCCACCCTCACAGATCGCTCAAACACACAAGGGATCTGCACCAGAACAGCCGGCTACCCACCATCTCAATAGACATCTTCACAACCTTGAGAAAAGACCTGCAATGGAGAGACAAAGGTATATGTGTAGCAGTTCCACTCCTATTTGGTGGGAACAGGGGTGTTGTAAGGGAAGTTAAACGATTGACGAAGTGCTTTATCAGTTGATCCACCTGGTACTGTCCGAAGCAAAAAACAGCTCAGTAGACAAGTTCTCTCCAAGGTACTTTTACGAGCACACGATTTCCACTGGCTCACCTCTGAACGTCAAGGATTTCGAAAGCTTAAGCCAACCACCCTTGCGGACTACTGTTATCTTAGATGTTGCCAGATTCATTTCAAGCTTCCATCGTTCGGAGTAACTTTGGAGTGCATTAATGTTACGCTGGAGATCTTTTACCCGCTGTCATAACAATATCGTCAGCGTGCATTAGGAGCTTGGTTGCTGTTCCACGCTTCCAGGGCTGTCTCAAGATATTTTTACGTAAATAAGACTTTTTGTTGAAAGTTTTCTGGGCGAATCATGATCTAGGAGGGGTTTGAGTTGCTGGAAGCGATTTTAAAGTAGAAAGACGAGGTAATTTACGTGGTTCGCCCATGTCAGCCGCATACCTTGGTGGAACTCAAGATATCAAGCTGTGCGCTCTGTTCAGATAGCCGTGTCATTAAACGTGAGCGTATCACCAATATTCAGACACTTCATGGTAAACAGAACTGTTTGGGACTCAAGTGCGTACGTTTCGGTCCTCCATTGATCGCTCCAGCCTCTTATTTGGTGGAGGTACTTGAAGTTGCGCGCCTCTAATTTCGTCTCAGTGTAATAACAGTATGGCGTTTAGTGCCGTGAAACTCAATCATGCTCCTCCTTCTTGGTTTGTTCAAGGCGCCCTAACATCAGTCATACATATAAACAGAATTGATGCCTTAGTTTTTTGTGGCTCAGTTGCTGTCGTTATGAAACTCAAACCGGTACAAACACCGGGAATTTTCGGTCAATTCTAAAATGAACTCGGCGACGTTTTCGTTCTAGACAGCACCAACCGCGTCATGCTGAGTGGGGCGCGTTCCGAGGGTTGTTAAATGGTACACACAAACCCATTCCCAACCGCTGGGATCAGGGGGGAAATTGCAACTGGCATCGCAGCTCCACCGGTCAACCTCAATTAAAATACCGTTAGCGTCAGCCGTCCCGATATTGCAAGTGGTGAAGAGGGTAAACTGTTTTTTCCCCCACAGCACCGTCGCAATTACAAGTATTTCCCTGGTTTCCTCGGTCAAGAGGCGATTGAAAACTCGATGGAAATCGTCCGACGGTTACGCGACAATCCCCGAGAAGTGGGTCACTTAGTTCGGTTAAAATAGATATGGATCATTAGCGAATCGCGTATTTCACCTTCAAAGTTGTTTAACCGATCTGAAAAAAATGAACAAAACGTCGTATCCTGCTCCGCAATATTCCGATTACCGAACGAGCAGTATTTGAGTAAATAACTGGGATCTGCCATGGAAATACAACATATTTCTTTCGAATGACCGATATTACTTCTTGAATGCTACACACAAAAATCTACCAGAAAAGGGAAGTACTGATCTTATACCATCAAATATGAATATTTTGCCAAATTTTCGTGGGAAATAAACCTGCGTTTTCGCTGTGGAGTTAATACAGTTAGTGTTCGACGCAAAGCGCCGAATCAGTCCAGGTTTTTTGACCTCGGAATTTCCGTACCTGTTCTAACAGGACTCCCGACGCCTTCGTCCTCAGCCCTTTTATTACCTATTGAAATTCCAACTTTTGAGCTAATTCCACTTGACGACGGATTTCCCCTTTTACTGGACATTCCCATCTTTTCCTCACTCCTCAATTTCAGACTCCTCTCCACAACAGCTCTCCTCCCAAACTCACTCAACTACGAACTCGCACGAAAGTCACTACTTTCCTTCCGATATAGTTTCCTGCGCCAGTTCATGCGTTCCGAGTACTATCCTTGTGTCGCCCCTTTGTAAACGAACTCAGCTCAATTCTAGCTCTAGTCAGTTCATTGCTCACATAATACAGACCTCCTCACGCTCACCAAGTTTCTTTATTTCGATCTTCAACTCTCCCTCTCGTGCGCCCAACAGTTTGTATTAGGCAAATTCATTAATTAAACGTTCTCCTCTGAATCCGTTTCATGGCTTTCCCCCACCGTTTTATGAGGAGGGGAGTGATTACAATTTAGCCTGAATAGTAACCGGAGTTGAATTTTATTTGCAATTACACACAGAGAAGTTTTGCCACCGCCTTGATGAGACAAGAGCTACGTTTCAACTACTGGCCTTGATATATATAAATTTGATCGAAAAATAAACACGCGCTTCACGGTATTTTCTCTGGCGCACACATCTTCTGTGGATCTTCTTACCACACAGCTGCGACATCCAGAGTTCGAAGAATCGATGCATCTCTTGGCAAAAGACGAACGATCCTCTCAGTTAGGGGAATCAGAGCTGCCCTCCTCCTCAGTGAACACTCGCCCTCAGTTGGCCCAGAATGGGGTTCTGTGCGAAGATGCTGTGACAATCGCGCACTGATCATTTGCACTCTCTGAACCAACTGTGGCGTTTTGGTTCATAGGATGCAGCGCGTGATGCATATATTGACATTATTCACGCGCCACAACAGTCTAACGTTGAGTGGGACCTTTTGAAAGTGTGTGAAATTTTCAAGCATTCCGTACACAGGTATTGTTTTTCCACGCATGTTCTTCGATCATCCAGCCGGGATTTGAGGAAACGTGGACACTCTTTTACCCCATTGTGTTTGCCACAGATAGTGAAGAGGTGTAGATCTGGCGGTCGAGTGCTTTCATCACATGACCTTTTTGAAACAGCGCGACTTCTCCAAACTCGTTTTTTGTGAGAGGTCGTTCTGGGACAGTTTTCATGCGAGAACTCGAGGAAGGTTGTGGAATTGAGTCGTTGCTAGAATTGCGCTGAGGACGGTTCCCAATACGCTGCTGTGATGCAAGAAAAGCATTGACCTCTTCTATGTAGGTATGAGCGAGATACTGGTTGAAGCTTCTCAACATCTGCCCTGCTGTCCTCTCGAAGCAACTCGTCGATTGAGCACGAAGCTGTGTCCAACTGTTCATCAAGAACGAACAACGTTCGGACAAAATGACGGGCGAGGGAAGAGTCGCAGCATAAGGAAAGAAAAGTTGAAGGCAGGGGATCAAAACTTCCATCGCATCAAAAAAATTTTCAATTTATCTTTCGATCTTGAATGATTCTGAGTGGCTGGCGTTGCGAACCAATAACATTTGTGAAAATTTGACCACTCGTTGGCGCCAATGTTATATTAATGATACTGCACTCAGTGAGAAGGGGAGTAGTACGCGAGTATAGGCGACAGGACGACGCCTCGATGAGACACGAGCTTCGTTTCGACTGCTGGCACCGGTGTTTCGAGTGAATCGTTTGAGCCTCCTGTTCAGCACAAATGCCTCGGATGTGCCCCGCTAAATCGAAGAGTTCGGTTCGTCCACACAAGTATCAGGTGTAAGGTTTCTGAGGTTGGTAGGTCGGCATTCACGTTCCACGATGTTCCACATTGATGAATCTGCATGTGGAATATCGCATTCGAATGGTTTTGTCTTGCCCTTCTGTTTCAACAGTCTCCACGTGCACGCACTGACCATTTTCTCAAACAACGTTTTTAGACTCAGGTTTCACTCTCGCTCACTTGTCCTTTAAAATCTGAACGAGAAAAAGTATTACGTTACTTCCCTTTTGGTTTATTATTCATTCTGAATAGTAACCCTATGTTTTCGGTTACGAAAAATTTTTTACAACCCCCCCTCAAAATTTGATACTTAACGTTTCAAGACATGGAGATTCCAAATTTGCAATGTCCGTCCGCCGCCCCCCGTCCCCTGTCCGCCGTCCGGGCCGTTTTGTGCCTTTGACGTGGTCTAAAAAATTCGTTCTTTCGCACAAAAATCCCATTTGATATCTAGTTGTGCCCGCCATCTCGGCAATCCGATCGGACGAAGCCCGTGGTTGTAATGGGTAAAAAACGGTTAATAAAATTAACGAAACGCAGTACAATGCGGGAACTACAGCAGAAGTCAACGTTTCATCGTTAGTACTCCCTCCCTCCCCGCCCGTCTCATTAAAAAACCACCCCCCCTCGCTCGCCTCCCAACGACGCTGCCACTCAACTTCCCTTTCGACTCACAACGGGTTCGCTCGAAGAGCCCCCGTTCCAATTTCTCCGACCCGAAGGGGCAAAATCATCAGACGTTTTGTTTCGGTAGTTCCATTGTAGTCAGGTCATGTTTCGTATGGTTTACTAGTATTCGATGCTGAATCGAATGGGATGGGGGAGCAGTAATACTTGGTCAAGCTGTTCATGAGAATAATAAACCATTGTGTAATAATTTGCAGGGTTTTTACTTTGTACGGCCGTGGAAATCAAAAACCCTGCAAATTATTACACAACGGTTTATTATTCGGATAAACAGCTTGACCTAGCATTAATGCTCCGAGACCCATCCCGTTCGATACAGCATCGAAAAATATCAAAATGAAACCTTCATGGAAAGGGTATAGTATTGTGTGTGACTATGTTTAGCCTCCTCAATTACATGCTCGGAATATATTCAGGAACGTTACTGGAACCTGTCCTCTCCTCTGGAAAGTACTACCGGATGGCTCAACTGTTGTCCCCAGCACACCAAAGTCGGCCGTCATGGATTCGAGGCTCTTTAAACCTCCGTTTAGTAGAAACCTAACTTAATAAACCCGTGCTAAAACAACACAGTAATTTGTTGAGTGGTTTCTCAACTAAATTAAGAAGTTCAAATAGCTTGAAACACAATCAGTAAGTCATTTACGTACGATCGAGTGTAAAGCACTTCAGAACTCGATGAACGTTTTCGGTATCCGAATAAGCGTCGATAAGGTCGTAATGGTCCATACTAATCTTATTAATTCCCTGCGGTTATATTAATTTACGCGGCATGAAGAAGGAGAAGAAAAAGAAAAATACGTTTATTAACAGTAATTAGCACAAAATTTTAATAATAACATGATTTATTTAGAATTTAACTGCTGTCAATCCGAAGTTGCTGATAACGATATGGAGAGCTACAGAAAAATGCGTTAAGGTGTACCTACCTAGTTTTCATACCGCACAATACAGTTCACAATAGAATACACACAATGCAGGTTTATATACTACTTAACTTTAACACACAGTAAGAATGTACTAATTGTTTTTACTTCCTTGGCTCTATGAAGTAGGAAAGAAAGTTATTAATCGGCTGGACAAAAAATTTCGGATCCGAAAAACACTATTTAGGAACACGGTATGTGCGTGTGTGTGTGTGTGTGTGTGTGTGTGTGTGTGTGTGTGTGTGTGTGTGTGTGTGTGTGTGTGTGTGTGTGTAAGCCACCAGGCTTGGCCGAATGCCTCTGTGGTGTGGGGGCTCCTGATGAACGATTATGTGAGCTCTCGCTACTGCAGGGGTGTGACGACCTAGCAGGTTGGAGGGGAGATGTCTGGGGACGTGAAAATAAAGCGTGGCGTTCAGAAGGGGAACACTTCGTCTCCTATGCTCTTCAATCTTGTGATGATGCGGCAGTAGCCGCTACTGCGCCCTCCTCCCCCCCTCATGGAGCTGAGGCGGAATGGCAGTCTGCCAGGGCCAGGAAGCGCAGGGGGAAGCGGAAACAGGCCCCAACTAAGCAGGCTGAGGGCAGCGCCCCGCCTACGCCTCTGCCCAAAAACAAGGGCAAAAGTAAAAATAAAAACAAAAATAATAAGCCTCCACCGCTTGCCAAACTCCCCCCTAAAAACCCACGACAAAACGTGGTAGTGGTTAGGCATACATGTAAGGAAGGAGAGGCTGGTCACTCCAACCCTGATACAATGGAAGCACTGATGCGGGGTGTCCCTGCTACGGACCTCCAAGCTCTAAGCGTCCGAGTGCTAGACATCCGCACCGCAGTAGGAGGTGGCGCCGTCATTGTGACGGAAACGCCAGAAATGGCCAAGGCGCTCACGAGCCACATTTCAACAAAAAGGAGTTGAAGCTCCAAGCGTCAGCCCCCTGGGTCGTTTCCCACGCCTGCTATTGTGCGACGTGCGGACTGATCTTCAAAGAGGACTTGGCCCAACAAGTTGTTGAGCACAACCCTGCGTTAGGCTTGCAGCCGCAGGATGTCAGGCCCTCTTCACCAAACAGCGTGGAAGGCAGAAGGATTGGGTGATTGAGGTATCACCCAGCCTATACAAAAACTAGAGGCAAGGCACCTCCAAATAGCCTGGCAGCGGTGCGCCATACGAAAGTACCAAGCCCCACTCAGTGCTACAAATGCCAGCGCTATGGCCACCTGGCAGTGGCCTGTACAAGACCTGTTGTGTGCGCCTGGTGCGCCTTGCCACATCTGAGTAGGGAATGCAAGCGTGATGCCCTCTCAAGTGTGCCAATTGCGTCGAACGCAAAATCCAACAGGTCTCACACTCTACACGAGACGCACGCTGTACCATTCGTCAGCGAGCGATTGCCCTCCAGGAGTCACGAGTAGATTATGAATAGGTCAAAAACAGTTCGAATCCTTCAGCACAACACAAATAAGAGTTGCCCAGTTATGGCTGAGTTGCTGCAAAATGCACTCAAGAAACGCTGCAGTGTCCTCGCCATACAGGAACCATACATAGGATCCAAAACCCTTGGTCTGGGATCGCGGGCACGAGTGGTGACTGGAGCAAGAACGGGAGCCAAGGCAGCAGTAGCCTGCACCGACCCGTCCATTGACATGCTCGCACTCACCCACCTGAACAGCCAGCACTTGGCCGCTGTGCTCATACGAGCCGGTGGCTTTGAGCTGGTTGTAATATCATTTACAGGCAATTTGGCGCACCAGTTGCCAACAGCCTTGAACCACTCGAGCGGGCTCTAGCAGGCCTATCAGGACGACCCTGCGTAGTCTGTGCTGATGCAAACGCCAGATCACCATTGTGGGGATCCCCAACCCTGGACAGGGCGGGCGAGGCGTATATAGAGCTGCTCACCAGGTACAACTTGGTTGTTGCCAACGACCCCATGACTGAGGCGACCTATGATGGTCCAGGAGGAAGGTCGTGTATAGACGTCACAGCCGTGTCTCACACCCTGCTACTCAAATTGCAAGGTTGGCGAGTCGTACCAGGTGCAACGCAGAGCGATCACATGGTTATTGACTTTGCCATCACGGATGACAACATCCTCTGCAAAGACATGCGTGAAAAGCGATTCCGCACAAAAAATGCTGACTGGCCACAATTCTGTAGGGTACTGGAAGGTGAACTGCGTGCCGCAGACACCGACCTAATAGCGCAAGCATCCACACCTGAAGAGGTGGACAGCAAAGTGGACACATTTACCACAGCACTGCACTCTGCTGGGCTCTCTGTACTTGGCCAACAGAAGCACAGGGCGATCAAAGTCCCATGGTGGACTGAGGAACTTAATCCCCTCAAGCAAAGTGCAAATAGAGCCAGAAGGATGTACCAAAACACTCGTGACCCTGATGCCAGAGCAACACTCCGAACTGCCTTCATCCAAGAGAAGAAGGCCTTCCACCGCGCCATCAAACGAGCCAAACGGCAAGGCTGGCGAAATTTTGTGGAAGCGGAGAGCTCTGAGAACCCCTGGGGCAGACACTACAAGTCCTCCATAGGAAAAGCAAACGTAGAGCAAGTCTTAGCTGCGATGCAAAATGAGTCAGGCTGGGCCTGCAGCATCAGCTCACTGGAAACCCTCCTTGAGAAGGCGTTCCCAGATGACCAAGTAGCTCGAGACACTGAAGCCCAGAGGACAGCAAGGGAGCTGATCATGGACCCTCCGAACGAGCCCGACATCCCATTGTGGACAACAGGCGACCTCGGCAGGGCCCTTGCGACCTTAAAGCCCAACAAATCCCCGGGCCAGACAAAATAGAAAGCAATATGCTAAGGAAGGCTGAGCGGACAATCTCCAGCGGTCTCCTTAATTTATTTAATGACTGTCTGCAGGTCGGACAGTTCCCCACTCAGTGGAAGTCTGCGCGTGTTGTCACTCTTCAAAAGGGAGGCGACCGCAATCAGTCAGACCAGCGATCATGGAGACCACTCAGCCTTCTTTCCATATTAGGCAAAACACTAGAAATCTTGATGTTGCAGTCCCTCGAAGGAGTCTTTGGCCGCAACCTCACAGGCAGGCAATACGGGTGTACCAAAGGAAGGTCCACGCAGGATGTCATTGTCGAGATTCGGCGTGTTTCCCTGCTGGCACCGGCTAAGTACGTCGTAGCAGTTCTGATTGACATCAGAGGAGCGTTTGACAACCTTTGGTGGCCAGCGCTCCTTAATGAGCTTAAAGATAGGGAATCCCCGCAACCTGTACTCACTCGTCAGAAGTTACCTGACAGACAGAACTGCTACGATCGAAAGTAGGCATGTCTCCGTCCGGAGAAAGATTGAGAAGGGTGCCCACAGGGCTCAGTCCTAGGACCAGCACTCTGGAATGCCTTCTTCGAAGGTCTACTCAGGAAACTCATGGAGACTGACTGCGAGCCGTACGCCTATGTGGATGACTTGACTGTGCTGATCTTTGCAGAGTCAGTCCGCCAAATTGAAGGAAAAACTCACCATGTGCTCCGCACTGTCAACCAATGGTGCGAGCATGTCAAGATGCAGGTGGCTGAGGAAAAAACCCAGCTAATCCTCTTGAAGGGGAAAGTGAATAATCCACCCACAATACGCTTTGGCGGCCACAGGCTCCTTCTTGAAAAGCACGTCAAGTATTTAGGAGTGAATATAGGTGAGAGGTGGGGTTTCAACCAACACCTCCAGTCCCTTAAAGGCACTACCATTGCAAGGTTTGCCTCACTGCGTGCCATTAGCAAGGCCACTTGGGGTGTGTGTTACCACGACACCATCCTCATGTATAAGGCCATCTATTTAGGTGTGATTGGCTACTGCCCGTTGTCTGGGGTAGCAAACTAACAGTCAATCAAAGAGAGTATTGGCCCAATCCCAGAGAGCTGCGCTCCTGTGGATCACCAAGGCCTACAAGACTGTATCAACGGAAGCACTCCAGGTGATCACTGGTCAGTTACCAGTTGATTTGGCTGTCGAGTGCATGATTGACAAGTGGAGAGTGAAACGGGAGCTTCCCCCGCTTTGGGCTGAACTCCGTGCGGATCTCACCACAGAACAGAAACTTGCCGCCATCGACGAATGGGCTCTAGAGAAATGGCAAGCGAGATGGGAATCCTCGTCAAAAGGACGTGATACGTATGAGTTCTTCCCCAACATCCGTGAACGTCTTTCTAGAAAATGGGTTGAGCCAGACCACTGGACGAGTCAGTTCCTCACGGGACATGGTGACTTCAATGCGCGGCTCCACTTCTTTTCCCTGAAAGACTCTCCATTATGCACGTCTTGTGCCTCCAGTGCGGAGGAAACAAGAAACCATGTGCTGCTCCACTGTAGTTTCTACAACAGTGAGCGACGGTTGTTGGTAGGGCAAACGAACTTAGCAGCATTGACTGCTACAAAGGAAGCCTATGACCATTTTGCAAAGTTCGCAAAGAAGGTGATGGCTAAGAAACGTGGTTATAGTTGATCTGTCCTTTTGAAACTTGCCACCCAAGTAAAAAGTAAGATCAGGTAGGAAACCAGATTATGAAATACTCCCAGATGGTACGGGATTCCTCAGGTGGTCAACCTCCGCGCGGTAACACACGGGCAACAGCTCTCTACGGTGAGACTGGCTAAGACCAAATACCTGCCGTACCTCCACAGGTCTGAGTTCGGTGGATGCTGCAGGGGCCGGCCTCTTGCATATTAGCGAAACCGCAACTTCTATGACTGATATAATCCTCGTCGAGGGTTTAGGTACAGTCACCAAATAAAGAAACAGACCTGTCCTAGCGAGAGGCGTCCTCGAGATACGTCGGTACCTTAGGATAGAATTTCTCGGTTAAACCTCCTTTGTGCGTGCCTTCTTTTTTTCTCCCCTAACCTGATGCAACTGGGGAACCCACACAGTATTTCACTCAAAGTGTTTCATTGTGGATTTATAAGTTGACCACATACGAGATGTAATCACGGGACGTTACTCGCTGTAATGTGTCTTTCACTAACTACAGTAATTATTGTTGCGTGTGTGTGTGTGTGTGTGTGTGTGTGTGTGTGTGTGTGTGTGTGTGTGTATATATAGCATTTCTAACTTTGTCAAGTTCTCCGTATGCACTTCGTCGGATGCGTATCTTTCACTTAATAAAATAACCCATGCTCTGCAGTTACTTCGACTTCCATTAGACTTTAACTGCCTCGTCAGGCTGCGAGACACCGACAAAATAATGTCGGGCCCCGCAAAAGTAATATATCCCCAGGGCCCGCAAATTACACATCCAACAAGGAGAGTTCGTGTCGCCCCTCGATTCGAAGGGAGGACAATTAATAAAGAGAAGAGGCATCCCACAGCTCCCACACAAAGAGGAATGAGCTTGTATTGGAGTATTAAAGATAACAGAATACAACCTGAAGTTGATGTATTTACGCCAAAAGCCCTTTGCACCAGCCCCTCAACAACTGGTTATACAACACTCGCTTTTCAGATTTTCCGAAGTGTAGTTGTTCTTGAACTCTGTTTACGTTGAGGCTCTACCATCTCTTCTCGGTGTTCTCAAAGCTGAGGGAGACATTTGACGATGGCAGTACAATTCTTCTGTCATCGATGAATTCCGAAGCACGTTTTTATGGTTTTTTGAAGCTAAGACAATGAATTAGGTGGTAAATAAGGCCTGCTCCTATCTACCTTCCCTCTCAATGTTTTCTCAAGACCCACTCCAAGCTCTTACTTGTTTACTCGGTTGCTGGCAACGAGGCAGCCTGAAGAATGTGTTTTCAAGTTACTGAGCTCAGCCTCCTGTTAGAAAATATCGTTTTAAGCACAACAAGCTGATATCCGTGTGGACGATTTGAGTTTGTTGTGTGTCACCTAAGAACTATGAGTACACACCAATCTCAAAAACTGCCAGACGTCGTTTCCATCGATACTCATCCGGCGGGCAACAGATTCTTGATCTACTATAACAACAGAACAGAAGACAAATAAAATACTGTTTTTGTGCTCCTGCTCACATAATGAAGCCTTATTATCCAGGAATTTCGTGTGTAATGTTACGGTATCGTACTAAGTGTAGAGGAGTATGCACGAACACGGAGTTTTATTTTCAATTACAACTCGAAACATTTCCGCCACAAAGCTGTGAAGGAACGAATACAAGTTCGAAGAGCTCTGTTCGGACTGCCGGCACCTGACATCGGAGATTTGACGAATATTGACTTATTGTTTTTCCTATTTTCTCAAAAACGGCTATAATGATTTCGAACAAACTCACGGAGTACACTCAACAAACAACTACATTTTATTCTCCGTAAATGTTCCCGTAGAAAAGGTCTCGAACCAAAATACAACGCCCCTGGTGGCCATCGAATTTTCGGGAATTGCGCAAAAAATGCTACGCACCACGTATTTTGCTTCAGATGCGTGAAACTAAACAAAAGAACTTTTCACTCCCAGTTCCTTCGATGTCCCCCAAAAAAATTTGTTCTGGCATAAAATCACCACAGTTCAGTTCTCAACACCCCATTCTTTTCTACACAATTCTATTTAGTTTTGGTTGTTTGACATGGCGCGGGAGGGTCTTAACGACGCTTAAAATGCGATTGTCCAATAGTTTGTCCTCGTTTGCGTGTCGCGGCATTATAATTTAAAATTTCTTGAATTTGAATTATGTTACTATTTTCGAAGCATCGGAAATGATCAGATTGACCGTACCCTCGGTTAGAATATTTGGGACATACCTGCGGTAATAGTGTGCTTGCACCAGGGGATTTTCCAGTACCCAGTTTTATTTTTCGAATTTTGGCCTACTTCTAAATTGGCCACTTATAATTAGTTTTGACAGTTCGCCCTGGAATGGTCGATTGTCGAACGAATATGAAACATGCGAATCCTAGATACTCTTCCCTTGGTTCTAAGTATGTTTCATAATTATGCGTTCGACCAACCACCATGTCAGGGCAAACGGTCAAACTTTTTTATAGGTGGCCAATTTTGAACTAGGCCAAATATCAAAAAACTAAAAATCGTTCCATCTAGATATTTCTTTCCTGATTGTATCGGCGGCTGTGACCATCCAGGACGGCTGGGCATACGGTCGAACTTTCGATTATGAAATGTAGCTAACGCTACAGATGGCGCCAGTAGTACTGGCTGCCAACTCCAGGAAAAACTAACCATTGGATGTTATAAAGTCAGGAGAAATGCTAAAACAGCTGGTTTCCGATCGGACGAAGCCCATGGTTGTAATGGGCAAAAAATGGTAAAAAAAATTAACGAAACGCAGTACAACACGGGAACAACAGCGGAAGTCAACGTTTCGTCGTTTGAAGTCCCTCCCTCCCTCCTGTCTCAATAAAAAACCACCCGCCTCGTCCTCGCCTCGCAACGCAACGCTAGAACGCTAGCCCGCCCGCCCGCCCGCTCTACTCGTTCGAAGCCTTCCCCCCGACTCTTTTTTTTTTTTTGCTTCCTCTAGAAAGTGCTCGTGTTTCGTATATAACCTTTGGCATTACGATTTGTCCCTTTATCGTCCGATTGCCTTGTTCTCGTCTTCACCTCCACGAATGACTGTTTCGCTCGTCTCAACTATTTCCGTTAGCAAAATATCTGTTATCTTCGATTGAACTTTTCATTATTCCTTTATTTTTGGTTTATTTATTTAATAGTTTGTTCGTTTCATTTTTTTTGGTTTTAATACGATTCAATTTTTTAAATTCTTTCGTTTCATTCTCATTTTGGTTTTTCATAGATTTTTGGTTACATTTTGATATTAGTATTTAGCGTGCATGTTTTCATATTAAAATTCAGTTTTTTCTAGATACTTTCGTTTTTTTTTTGTTTATTTTAATATTACGATTCAGTTCTTTTCGACCTTTTTTTGGGTTTCGTTTTGATATTTTTCGATGCTGAATCGAACGGGATGGGTCTCGGAGAATTAATGCTAGGACAAGCTGTTTATCCCAATAATAAACCGTTGTGTAATAATTTGCAGGGTTTTAGAATTTTCTTTAATGTGGTCCAAAAACTGAAATGGCGTTCCGCCGTCTTTCTGTTTTCAATGAGTTAGCGATCACACTTGTCCTATTGGCGTACGTTCCTAGCAAAGCCTGCCCCACACAACCGACTCACTATAGGTTTTTAGATTTCAAAAAACTCTGCAGCCGATTTCTCGGTCGGTGAATTTGGCCAATACTGGGGCCGGTATTTTTTTCTGAAATGCATTAGAATGTCGTTCATCTTCAAAATGGACGAATAAGAGCTTCGAGGCATTCAAAGCCATTGCAAGAGTTCTGGTTCCCCTTTCCAAACAGAATCAGGTGCGGATATTTCTTAGGAACTCGAATCGATTGTTCCCACGCGTTATGAAGGTTCAGGGATTGCATCCAGTCTTGCAATGATTCGATCAATATATTGAGTGTGCACTTCTTGCTACAGCCACCCCTGGGAAACATGTTGTATTCACTGGTTTGGGTTCTTTCGTAATTTCTCTTATCTACTCAAGATCTCCTAAAGCTCGCATCTTCTTCATAATCTTCTCAAATTTTCGTTTTTCGTCATTTTTCCTGCTGTTACATCGGTATTCTCCTGTGTAAATCAACTTTGAAAATTGGAAATTGTAGCTTCACAAGTGGCCCACGAATTTTTTTTTCGAAAGTTAAAGTCAACAAACCAAGGAAAATCATTTTATTCTAAATCCTCCGTGACCTTTTTAAGTAAATGATATAAAGAGGTTCAGTTTTGACTCACAGCCGTTTCCCGTGAAGCCAGTGAATACCGTTGTTACGAAGGTCATTGCAGTTGCAGGGTCGTTTAGAGTCCAGCGATGTTTGCCACTGGTAGAATTTCCGATAAGCTGCAACGAACGGTTTTCTCGCTGTAGGCAGTCGAAGAAAATACGTTTAAAGATTTAAAAAGTTCTGAAGAGGCCACAAAGTGAGGGTTTTTTTGTGAACGGGGAAAAAATAAATAAAAGTCGTTACTGGAGGGAATGGTTGAAAGGGTGATCTTGTAAGCAACTGTTAACATCAGCCACTTTGTCAAAAAGGTGAATAGAAGTGTTTATTCTTCGCAAAATGATGTCATACATTGTGCAACTAGACTTCTTCAATACTGGTTGGTGGGAACGTTGGTACTCGCAAGACGGCGCGCGGTAATTTACTTGAGAGAGAGTTTGTGTTTTTAAAAGGCATTCCATTTCTTCTTCACTAAGTACACAACGGGTACTGATGTTGTAAAAATGAACAGAAAAGTGCTGCTCTGAACTGGAAGAGGTCTAGGAAGCCAATTTGCGATGTTCAAGAAAAAAATGTATATACCCTGTGACCTGATACATGAGGACAGCAAGATTGTTAGATTGATATTGTAAATGTGCTTACCCGTTGCAATGTAACTTTGACGTTTGTAGAAAGCGAGAATATGATCAACGGGTCACTCACCAATACTTACTGCTGGTTTGAATCGACACAACATTTTTCAGACGACAAGACAGTTGTGGGAGTGGGAGAAAACTGTTAGATGACTGTGTTGGGAGGCGACTGCCTTTCGTGAGACTTCGTAGGAAAATGAGTTTGGAAGGAGCTGTTTGTTGTGGGAGAAACAACGTTTCGCTCAAAAAACGCCGTGGATCCCCCCCCAAAAGTAGCACTTGAACATCAACATGGAGGAGCGTGTTTAATGACATGCCAGTGCACGTTAACTTCACTAACCTTTTATTATGACACTTCTCATCTTATCTCTCGGATCATCACTGATTCGGGCATGTCGATAGATTCGATAACCAGTGCGTCAGGATCGATTCTGAGGTGATTCAGGGTAACGCACTCGTCGTTTTCAATTTATACAAATTTGATCACGAAGATGTTCAATCTCGGCTAATTCTATGTTTTCCCTGACGATAATGGGATCTCGGTTAAAGGCAAAGAATGGGATGATATATTTTATTTAATGCAGGAACTCAATGGTTGGCTGGTGATGAGAGTGCTCACTTCTAAATGTTTCAAAAACTAAATATACGCTCTTCGATAATAAAAGTGGTTTATGCTCTCACCACAAATTGGTTATTCATTCTTGCTCCAACCGACAGCTTTGTGCCTGTCAACCCTTTGAGTCGGTTTCACAATACTTGGGTGGTGTTCGGCGTAAGCCGGATCAGTTTGGGTTTTTCGACCTCGGAGTGCCCGCACCTGCCCTAACGACAAAGTCATTGTTTCCCCAAACACCTTCGTCCTCAACCCTTTTTGTTTACCTATGGAAAGTCTACCTCGTTAGTTATTTCAGAGTGAGAACGGATTTCCCCTTTGTCTGGACATCCCGAAATATCATTTCCTCTTCTCTTTTCACATTCCTCTCCACAACAGACAGCTCCTCCCAAACTCATTCTCCTACGAAGTCTCACGAAAGATGGTCGCCTCTCAACACAGTCATCTAACAGTTTTCACAATACACTCGGTCCTCAATTATCCCAACAGACACTTGTTTCACCTCTCATCGACATCTAATTTTGATTTCTCCCTCCTTTCCCGTACAACGCCTTCAGACCCCCTGCCTCCCCCTTGTTTTTGCTGATATCGTGCTTGTAATCATAAACTGTTCTAGCGACCTCTTCTTTGTACATCTAAATCTTCAAATCTTGTGATATCAAAACTTTTCAAATTACAAGTTCGTGCTAAACTCAAACCCGTCTTGGATGACGGGCTGACATGACACGCCGAGGTTCAGTATTTTAGGTCTAAGCTGCTCCTTACTCTATATAAGGATTTTACTGTTTAAAGATAGCCTAAAACTAGTTTGTATATCATCAGTTCAATTAGGCCTGCAATATTTTATTCTCGCGTAATGGGAATGGGGGGGGGGGGGGGCACGTTCCCTAGCGCACTGTCCAAATTAATCACCCATCAAAAATGTATCATTAAAATAATACTATTATTGCAGCAAACTTATTTACAACGAAGCCAAACTTTTCCACCTACGCCAACTGTTCATGAAAAACCTGCTAATGTAGTATTATAAGAAGCTACTCTTTCCCCACCCGTATTTACCCGACCCGTTTTACACTACTGCACAATATTGTTAATCTTGAAATTGCCACTACGATCCTCGCGCCGTCCATTGTACTTCCTGCTTCATATAATTTTCAACCTCCTTCCTCCCACTATGAGACTCCTCTGCAACACTCTCGGAATATATATAAGCGTATGGTGTCTACTTGATTAATTGTAGTGGACTACCATAAGTATGAATCGCTTCTGAAGAGTGTTTATTTGTATATTCGTAGAGCGTTTTGTCTTTATTTTATTAATTAGAATTTAGACTAGCTATCACACACACACGCTGTGTACATCATACTAACGAAAAGTATCGGGGCTCTTGCTCGTCACCGCTGGTGTTACCTACGACGACCAATGTTATTCGGTTATACTTATTTCATATAATTACCAAATGCTGTTTTGTCTTTATGAAGAATAAATTTCCTTTCTCTCTCTCCTTATTCAACTATCACTCGCAGTGCATTCTAGTAACCTATACGCACGTATAAACAAAAATACGATAGAAAATGAAATTCCTCAAACATAGTTTTTTCACACAAACGGTTCTGGCGAAATCGAACTCGCTGGGATCTTTCACACAACTGGTTACCAAATTTTGCTGTGCGTAAGCGTTTCGATGAAAGTGTGTTGAACGAACGGTTCAAATTATTACGAATTTTACTGATGGTGTGATGAAAGTTGTGTGGGACACACCACACCACGTATTTTGGGTATTCTGCTTGGTAAAATGTATTCTGAAAACATAAAATCCAAGATTCGTAATGGATTACTATGAAGCGAGTTTTAAGGTAGGCCTTTTCCCCGAATTCGCTTTCTAAATTAGAAAGGGCTTATTTTATTTCAACGAAAGCGGGTTAGAAATACAGGCAAACATATTCAGGTCGCTAGGAACTTACACGGTGAGTGACTTGCTACTCAGATCCCGCTCCAGAATTATTATATTAAATACATTTAAGTTTTGAGTTCAAGCGTTTAGAAGCAGCCTAGTTATTACCTTCCTATTAACCCGTCATCCTTCTTGTGGTAATCCCCTTTGATCTCTAACCTCAAGTGGCTCATCGTTTGTAATGGGAAGGTTTGGGAACGTCTTTGGGGCAACCGTTCCAGTTCATCTTCGGAATAACACACAAAGCTGATCGTTAGGCAAGTCCTATGTTTTGGTAACGTTTCGAAAACTGAAGAAATGAGTCAGGATTTGATTTGAACGCGAGAGATGAAAGGCGACGACTCGAACCAACATCCAGGATTCAGTGGCGATATTGCATTGGGGAAGTTTTAGTGGTTGCGCTACGGTTGAACGTTGGAACGAGGACAGTGACACAATTTAAGCGCCGGGATGAGTTAATACTTCCAGTATTACACGGCTCTCAAAATAGCGTGATAAGCTGAACGGCGAGCTTAGTGCGGTTGAAACAATATCGATTGTGATGGACAATACGAGTGGAATCGGCGGGGGCGCGAAAGACAGAAGCAGGTGAATGAGAGCTATTGTGTTGGGGATCATCTGCTCCCCTTCGTTCTTAGCGTCTTGGTCTTATCGTGTTATATTTGGTAAAACCCGGTTGTGCTCATAGCTGGTTGAATACTGACGGTAACCACTCAAATAACAATCAAGATGTGTGTGACTTGCAGATACTGCAAGTCCTCCTCATCCAATTAACTAGTTAGTAATTCGTAATTATTATCGACTAAAGTCGTTTCATTGCGAGTGAGTGTTGTATGACTCCTCTCTTTAAAAGCAAAACATTCGATGATGCGCGTCGCACAGCTTGCCTCAGTTTCAATTCTGGGATTACTATCGTCCTGTCGATTCGCTTAACCGCTAAGTGCGGATTTCCACAATTCTTTTACGCTCGGCTCAAGTGAAAATCTTGGGAATAATTGCCACGAATCACCTCACTCGGGATACCATATGCTGTTACTGAGCTTGAGTTTGTACCGCACGTGATGACACCGGCGACCTCAAAGCCCAGTAAGTCTTTGCATGGTTGGTTAAAAGGAGGGATCTCAGGTGACTTACCAACGTCCAATGCGTGGGGTTGTTTGGCGCTGTCAGGGCGTTCGTCTGGTGTCACTGCCAGTTGCAATAAAGTGCGTGAGAGATCGGAATCAAGTGATCACCGACCAGTTACCCGTTGTTCTGGCCGTTGAAGGCAAGGTGTAAATTTGGAAGTCGAAATGGAGCTTCCTCCGTTGTGGGCCGAACTCTTTGACAAAATAACGGGTGGGCGAGCGAGATGGGACGAATCCTCGTCAAAGGGACGTCACTTTTTGGCGTTATTCCCCAACGTCCGGGAAAATCGTTGGAGAAAACAGGTTGGGCCAAACCATTGGATGAGCCAGCTCCCTACGGGATGTGATGCTTCAATGTGCAGCTCCCCTTACTTTCTCTCAAAGACTCTCTATCCTGCTCCCTCCAATTGGCGAAAAACTGGATACAATGTGCTGCTCAGCCATGGTCCTTTCAACAGTGAGCGACGGTTGTTAGAAGAGCAGCCCAACATTCCAGCTCTGACTGCTAGTGAGATCATTTATAACCGTTCCGCCCAGTTTGCGAGAAAAAAAAAACGCTTTCTCACCTCCAACACTTGCCACTAAAATAAACAACTAAATCAACTCAAGAACTAGATTGAGCCTCAAGGTGTGGTACGAGATTCCCTAGATTCATACCTCTGCAAGCTACAAATCGGCTCTTCTACCGGTAGACCGGCTAAATGTGCCACACAGCTGCCGTACGCCCACAAGTATGAGTTCAATGGACGCTGAGCGAGTGCCCGTGCTTTCGTACGCTAGCAGAAGCCTCAACCTGCATGATGCTCATAATCGAATGATATAGCCCTGTTAATGGACGGCAAGATTCCTGTTTGTGGTTTCAGGGTCGGTCAATATGAGGAGAAAATAGACCTGTGAAGTCGAACTCACGGGGCCAAATTAATGCAGTCTACAAGCACTTAACAATGTTACCATGCAAAATCTGGAATGCGCGTATGATATTCAAGGAAGGGATGCGGAATCGATCTTTTTTAATCCGTGACGATCAACCTACTGTTTACAAATTGTATAAAATCGTAGCTCGACATATTATGGAGAGAATGGATAGCAGCGTGGCCAATTTACCAAATCAGCTGGTTCAGAATTTGATTTGATCTTATGTCTTCGTGCATTGAATGATAGCAAGAAATTGCGGGAATAAGACGTACCACAAACCAAATCACTGAGGTATAATCACAATACATCATTGATGCGCGGATAGGAGCCACATCAGTGAAGATCCCACACATTTGAGCTCAATTCCGAACGAGAGTCGAACGAGAAGTCATAATCAGGATGATCCCGGACAAGGGGATTCGCATCACGCGCCATCCTGTACAATGAGATGTGGTAGAGGTAATTAGTAGGGTTGAAGTATTCGTGGAACGGAGCGTGAAAACGTGAGCAGCGCTGAGGGAGGAGTAAGAAGGGAGTTTCATCAACCTAATGACCGTTGCTGCAACTCTGCTTTCACTCCTTCTCTTCGTCTTTTCATCCTCATCGTATCTTGAATTTGGAACGTGCTGTGGATAGTCTCGTCGTAATCCAGTGATAGACAGGCACAGTAGTGCTACGGGCCTTATTATCCAACCAATCCAGTGGTTTAATAAGGTTTAATAACGGTAATAAGACCAACAAAAAAATGTCTACTTCTATATTTTTAATAAGCAGCCGTGAGAGTTTTTTTATTTTAAATCTTTGCCTTTCTGATGGGAAGGTCAGGTTACACAACATGTTGCTCACTACGTTATCTCTCACCTTCACTGCAGCTGGATGGGCTTTTTGTCATTACGACCCTGAAATTGCTCATAGCCGATGAAAGCTACTGCGGCTAAGCGCTGATTGAACATATTAAAGTACAGTTTTTTCCTCAGAAATCCCGCTCTCTCAAAAATCATGCCGATAGTCCAACAGAACGTCTACAACAACGCATATAAAATAATTAGGCGGAGCCCACGAAACTTCGGAATTTGAAGTACCCTGCCTTTTTTCATTCCACTTTGTTCACGATGTTTCGCCAATGACTCTGGTGCAACAACTACGTAGTCTCTGCTTCACTGGATTTCTGCTGCTTCATTACACCCACATTTTGTTTTCCGTAATTATTTGGTATCTGTTTGTTGAACGGAAATATAAGCTTAACGTACCTGTTTGGTGGGTCCGTCTTCTCTGGCTGGTGAGATACTGTGGGCGAGCGCTTTCGATGTAAAGACATCATCGTTGATTGGAAAACAAGATTTGTCGAATTGATCGTTTTTCCTCGTGTCTCCAACACGGCATTAACGATTTCAGTCAAACTTACTCTCAACTAATCGGTACCTGCGTTTAGTCCCTCACAAATGTGTAACAGCAGAAACGCGTTGAACGAAGATACATCGCCTGTACACGGCCGATCGTCGAGTTTACGGAGATGGCGGAATGTTGTGTTAGTACATACCAGATATTTTTTACTTTGAAGTTCTGAAGTTGAATTATGTACGGTCAGGAATTATGTAAATTGAGCGATGAAATTTAGCAGTCTAGCGTAAAATAATCCGCTAATGCTGATATATCGAGCAGAGTTGAGTCATTGAGAGAAACGTAGCACATTCTCTTTAAATTGAACTGTAAAAACTCGGTTATTTTCACACTGGGGGAGCTTCTTCTGCTAACCCTCAGTCACCCTCTCAATTTCATAACCTCTGCCGGGAATCCCTCTGCCTACGCCCTCAATTAGTAACCTTTTCCCTCCTCTCAGACCTCAGGCATTAATCCCTAGGCTCCCTTCTTCCTTTTCTGACACCAGTGAGGGAAATGAGGATTTAGCGCCTGGAAGTGATATCGTGGTTAAAATCATCAAAATCGATGCTTGAGCTCGTCGCCACTCTTCAACTCCGCTTTTCCCTCTTTCTTTCACCCTCTTCATTTGCCGCTCCCGCGGGAAACTAACTTCGGCTTTTCATCAAAATCGTTTGCGGTTAATTCCAGGGAGCACAACGTCTTTCTTTTCCGTCTGCAGGTTCTTCAATAGCCACCTTTTTCTCCGTCAGTATTCAGACCCCGATTTTATTTCGGTCCATTGTATCTTTGGGCGCGACATCTAGGTTTAGTTCAATCCTCGTTCTGTTTCGATTCCATTTTGTCGTATGAGCTAATATAAACAATTAATAAGGAAACAGCTTTGAAGGTAGCAAGGTGATATTATATTCGCTTTCAACAATTTTAAGTGACTCATCTCACGAGTATATGACTCGCTTGCCTCTTACGTCACTCATGGGTAGAAAACGTTATGGTTGAATAGCTCCGTTACAACTATTCACAACGCTAAGTCGTCACACTTTTGAGCGACACATTATGTTCAACAATCTGGAAGTTTTATTAGCAAGAGAAACTGAACTAGTCTAAGCTGTTCTAATAAATGTTTCCGATAAACCTCTGCCCCATATCTGATTTCGTTGTTAAATTAGGCCAAGTGATGTGTATCCGATGTAAATCGTGCATGTGTCAAAAAAACAGCAAAAATTAAACATGAAAATATCAGGTTCAATGCGTCACACTACTAGCACACGTGCTTAGCGCAATTTTCGTGGATTTAGCTACGAATCCAATCTAGTTTTCTTTCATTTTATTTAAACTCGATAAAACACAACTTCAATTTAAATAGAAACCGGAATTTATTGAAGTGCTTCTACTTTCGACACGGCCATTAGTGAGTGATCAGTGTACCGATGAGTTCTGAAACTGTCAACAGAATTTTTTTCGAAAATCCGTTTCCCTTCTAAAACAGTAAAGTTTTGGAATTATCGGGTAAAAACAGACTAACACGGGTTTGTGTTTCACACACCACTGTTTCAGTGGTGGTTTGAATGCCGGAGTTTCTGAGGCTGCTGCTAATTACCTTATGGACGTTAATGAAGTTGCACCGTATATACAGCTTACTGGACTACCACTCTGATTTTTCTGACAGCGCTAGTATCTGCGGGATTTGTAACGAAAAACAATCTCAAATTTCTTCGACATATTTAATAATTTAATGCGCCGCTCTCGTCATTTTCTCCACAATCGAGAATTGCATGGTTCTGTTATGTTATTTTGGACTTATTATTACAAATTCTATCAAAATCATTACCGTCGTTTTGGAGGAAAAAAATATCGGACGTCTTCATCACAATCACATATGTCGTTAGTTTGGAACTGATTTTGCACACGCTATCCATCAAGTTCCATAGGGATTTGAATCGTTTCGTCATCAAAATTACTGTTCCATGGAGGCTGCGGTTTCGTTAGCATGCAGGAATCAAAGCACCCGCTCAGCATCCACCGAACCCAACCTGTGGTAGTACGGCAGGTTGCCATTTAGCCTGTCTCCCGATAGAGAGCTGGTGGTCGCCCATATGTTACATGGCATGACTCTGGGGAATCCTTACCATCTGGGAGGAATTCTTAATCTGGGAAGGGAAAGATCAACTGTGGCCACTTTTTTTTTGTCGTAACCTTCTTCGCTAACTGGGCGAAGCAGTTATAAGCTTGCTTATAAGCAGTTAAAGCTGGAAAGTTTGGCTGCACTTCCAGCAATTGTTGCTCACCGTTAGAGGAACTACAGTGGAGTAGCACGTGGTTTCTTGTTTCTTCTGGACTGGAGGAGCAAGATGTGCCGGATGAAGAGTGTTTGAGAAAAAACGAGTGGAGGTGCGCATTGAAATCAAGATGTTTGGCTCTTCGAGAGGTCTGGCCGAACCCACTCTCAGCTAAGATTAGAATGTTCGCAGATGTTTGGAAAAACTTGTGTGTGTGAGGATTCCCGTCTCGCGTGCAGTGTATCTCTCTATCTAGAACAGCAAGTTTTCGTTTAGTGGGTAGGTCTATACACGGAGTTGGGATCTCTTCATTCTCCACCTGCCCACCACAAGGTGTACCAAGACTCGTTGTACCTTGGACTTGTTGTAACTGGCCAGTGATCACTCGAAGTGCTTCAGTGTATGATGTCTTGCAGGCTTTGGTGATCTAAAAGATCTACTGATAACATTTCTTCTGACTGATTGTAAATTCGCTACCCCAGACAACAGAACACTGGCTAACCACACCTAAGTAAATGACATTGCACACGAAGATAGTGTCTCGCTAACACACAAGCCAAGTGGCCTTGGTAATTCCTCGTAATGAGGCAAATCTTGAAGCGTACTACTTTCGAGGGACTGAAGGTGCTGGCTGAAACGCCACCTCTCACCGATATTGACTCCTAAGTAATTAACTTGCTTTTCAGGAAAGAACCTGTGGCCCCAAAAATGCATCGATGGTAGGCTATTTAATATTCTCTTTAAGCGGGGTTTTCCTCAGCCACCTGCACCACTGGGCGACATCTCGGAGCACGTGGTGGGTTTTGGCCTCGATTTAGTGAACCGACTGTGCGCGAATTTACAGCCGTACATTGGCGCTGTTCACCGGTGTCCTCCAGCTAGACGCAGTGATGTAGAGCAAGCAGGAGCTCGTGACTGAAGTACGGAATAGTGAGAGCGAGAGACAGAACTCCGGAGTCTTCCTGGTTAAACTGGAGTGTGAGTGTACACGCTTTAGAGGTCTAGACACGCGTGGCCCGCAGGACGGACCATTCCGTCATGATTTATTAGCCTCCTGACAGTCAACCAACCAACATCCAGCCCACGGGTTAACTTTGGGAGCAAGTACCACCGAAGCATGGAGTCGATGCACTTTCCGAAGATAATCACCAATGTCCACACACACACACACACACACACGGACCGTTTTCCATGTGGTGTTTGCCGGACTCAGTGGCCATTGAAACGTCAAGATTTGGAGAAAACATTTCCGATTACACAACCCCATGTCGGAGAGCTGCGGAGACGGAACAACAGTTCAAGTCCAAAACCGCCAAAATCGAAATGAATTCATGAAAAAATATTTGGGAATCCACCCGAATATTCCTTTGCGTCGAAAATTGTAGAAAGGAAATGCCGAAAACTGCTCCCTTCTGGTGGACAATGCGTCGCAAACTGACTTGGTGACGAAGCAATCGGACTCAGGTGCGACGCGATCATACGTCTCATCAGGGCCTATATTTGCTGGTGAGGGGGTCGACACGTCCTTGGGCTCTCTTCATTGTTGCGAGCGCGATAAGGGCCAAATGATCCTTCTTTCAGCTGAACATTCGAGTGTACTGAACACCCCACCTAGATCACACCATTAGCATCACAGAATTTTCCCTGCTGCATCCGGCGGTGGATTGCGGCGTGACGTAGACTATAACGTATAACTTGAATATTGACGCTTCGTCTTGGTTTCTTAGTCACACATAGCTGAAAATGAGTATTTAGATAGCGAGTAAAAATTCAGCTCGTAAAGGTAATCAGAGCTCCAAACTGAATTCAATATTCGTTCCGTGAGAGACTCGTTCAAACGTCAACATGATCTTATTGCGAATGAAATGGGCACGTAATGAAAAACCCTTTGAAACACTAGGTTTTTAATATAACTTTTTGTAATTAATTGCGACGAGTAACCATTTCTCTCAAGCGGATACTCACAACAAACTAGAACAGCCCTTACAACAGATTTAATTGTAAAACGGTCTGACCGTTTTGAGGGGTGAAATTAAATTGACTTTTACCAGTTTTTCTCGTATAAGGCTCAAAACTTCATTTCAGCACATCATGCTATGCTCGAATGTGACAGTGGAGTTGGTAAATAATGAAAGTTGCGGCTCATCCTACAGCGTCTGTCAGCCCCTTATGGAGGGGGGGAGGGGGGGGTCTCTGAAATGTGGACGCTCGTCTGCGTTTGGGAAAGAGTTCACGATTAAGAGGTAACGATCGAATGCTTCAAAGATCCCGACTGACCATTTTTACAAAACAGTGAAAACGGAAGCTGAAGTTTTGGACAACTTATTGAATTTGAGCCTATGTGAAGACGATTATTTTAATACAATACTCCTCGCTAACTATGGATTTTATTCTATTGCTGGTTTCTGTCGACGGTAACGTGTTGACGAATTTTCTTGACGATTCACTCAATTTTCATTGAGGGTCGATGGTCATCAAAAACGTCGTTATTGCCCAATAAATATTTACGTCCCTCCTGAGAGTATGAAGGCTGGCCTCGTCCGAGATTCTCATTTTGGTATATTATTCATTCTGACCCGCCTGCTCGGCGATCCAATCGGACGAAGCTTTTTTTTGGGCCAAAAAATGGTTTAAAAAATTAACAAAAACGTAAGTTTGGCAGTTTTATCACAAATACGCCGTGTTCGGTATCGTGTTCATGGTGTTTTTAGATGCTTAGTCGGATGGAACAATTCTAAAAGGTTTACGGCTGCGTTTAAATCGAAAATAGTGAAATAACAGTAATTGTAGCGAGCTAAATTATACTAAATGAAAGAACTTGCGGGCCAGTACTGCGAAAGTAATCGTTTCTTCATTTCTACTCCTTCCCGTCTGATTAAAACCAACCGCCAGCACGACTCGTCATGTCGTGCCAATTGCCAACAAGCGCTCACGCGCGCCTGGTATATTTAGTTTTCGTCGTTTCGTTTGGTTTACTGGTGTCTTTCGATGCTGAATCGAATGGGATGGGCATGGGAGGTGTGAGACTAGGCCAAGCTGATCGAGAGTATAATAAACCGTTGTGTAATGAATTGCAGGGTTTTTTTCCTGAAGTAAGACACGAAAAATATCTGGCGCCCAGTTTCACAAAAGTTTCTGCAACTCGATATATTCGGGCGCAGTATCTTCATTTAGCGCCTTCGTACGTTGGTGTATGTTGTGGTTCAACGCATCTCGTGTCAGCCAGCAGTAATGAAGTTTCAAATATATTCATTATGTGTCCTCCTTCGTGTGTGTGTTTTGTTATTCCTGCTTAATGACTTGGTACGCCTTTTTAGTGCCGTATGAACCTGAAGAGCGGTCAAACGGGTGATGGCTAGTCGTCTGCCATGCTGGTTCAACTAAGGTCATGGCTATTCAACCTAGACACGATAACCCGTTAGTCTTGGTGTTAGGTTTTGAGAACGTTTCAGGTGTGTTTGGATTGCATAGTGAGCTCGAGTGGCCAGAAGACCGTGCAACAGATACCCGTGTTTCTCCCCAGGCAACTAAGCACGGAAGCATTCTTTGATGTCCCCAAAAACACTTCACTAGACACGTCTTGGTATATCTAACTGGTACACTGAGACCTGTGAGGTTGAGGGCTCTAGCACACTTAGGGCCGGTTTATCAATTCTTTAGTTAAAACGTTGATTACGTAGCGATCTGTTAACGATAATCAAGGAGAAAATACTAGAACTCGGATCGCGTTCATCAATCGGCAATTGACTAATAGTTAGCTAGCGAGGGTTTGACCGCGGGGAAAAAGGGCTCCCACCACGCTCAAACGAGAATCCCTCGAACGAAGAGGCAACTTGGCGAGTTGTCATCCAAAACAACGTGTTGGAGAGTTGGTACCATTGGGCCACCTTCATTTGCCGCCTGTCGATTTCATAATTTGACATTTTCATTCAAATACCCAAAATATCAGTCGCAGAATTGTTAAATAATGTATTTGTGACCTTACTTGATACTTTTCTTTTTTGTTCCAATTCTTTTCTTATCTTTCCTCACTTCTCATTCTTTTCTCACTCGTCTTCTTATTGCGTAGCTCATTTTTCGTTACGTGATTATTTTTGTTGAGAGTTTGTCGTGATTTTTTCTGTCGATTTTATAACTTTCCGTCGTGAGTGGGGCAAACATAGATTAAAAAAAGGTTCCTTACAGAAAGCATTACGTGTATTATTCAAAACTAATCATACACCAAAACTTTAAAAAATTTGAACAACGATACATGATGCTTCTCAGCACCAAATGTGCGGTGTGTTTCACAAAAAAGGACATTTTCACGTGTGTACAGTCGATAGTACCAATGGCGCGTGGCATTCTAGCCCAGTGGTAAAACGCTCTTTTTTCTTCTCCAGACACCGTCTTTATGAAAGTGAGGGCAAGTGAACAATGGTCTGGGAAACTAGTTTCACAATGAGGGAGGCAGAAGTTTCACTAACGCCACAAAAGTCGCCTACAGCTAATCGAACCTGCAAAGAGAAAACGAAAATGATTATTTACGTGTTCTACTTCCAAGTTCATCATTAGTTCTAATTCCAAAATTTATACGAATCGCCTCGAATAGTTAGGACCTTTTCACTTTGTATAGCCTCATTAATAGCCTATGTGATTGGTAAAAAAGATAATTATTGAGTTTTCTTCAGATATTTACGTTTCTAATTTCCAAAACCACCCTTGTCAGCATATGGTGTGCGATTGTAGACACGAATGAGAAAGAACGGCCGAACCTAGTCAGCTCAAACTTGATATTCACGATCTCACACCAACATCGGACGGCCACAGAAAGTTACGAGCACAAAATTATACTTCTCACCGAGGTCAAAACGCATAATTCTCGCCTATCGTTCACACTGTTTCCAATAAGCTGCAAAATGGAAGGTTAATAATAATCAGAAATAAGCAAACAAAGTACGGTATACTTCTCCATATATTTTATACGGTTCACTTTTTCCTATAATTCCAAAAGAATCATAACGGAACTTCACAACAATCGTCCCGTCACACGTTTACGATACATGTCACTCAAGCAATGAAGTAATGTAAATTTTATTTCTCCATCAGTTTCTACGTACACAGTTAGAAACACTATTGCATTACTTGGTAAAAACCGCCGAACGTACGAGGGGATTAAGAAAGTTGTGATTCGTCGAACCAGATTTTGGGACCAATGGAATTGAAACGTAAACATTCGATGAAAGCTCTTAATTACTTTTCGATCTTGACGTATGTTATATCATGCACGAATGTAAAGTGGTAGGTCGATAAAATATTTGGTCTTTACTTACCGAGGCCGTAGAACCTTTCTTCATTGACGAAATCGCGTGATTTCGATTACTTGGTGATTCTATCCGCGTTAGTCGTATGAAAATTTACGTCGTCGAGCGTATCAAAATACTCGATTCTCGGACGGACCTGGTACGCGTTGATCTTTCCGTCGGAGAAATCGGATAAAATGATATTAAATTGAGTTGGCAGTATCCCAATCAATAATAGAACGATAATAATAATGTGATAACGAGAGCAGAAACGGAAACAGATCGAGGCAAACGAAACACAACCAAACATGGCTGCCAACAAAATTTTTCAGATAACTGTACAACTTGCTGATAACCGAAATAACAGGTCGGAAATAAATAAACGCAGATAATAAATAAATAAAAACAGATCGAGGCGAGCGAAACACATTATTTGACAGATATAGGGGTTAGTTAACCGATAACTAAAGAGCGAAGAGACGAGTTAAAAAATAACAGCTAGCGCTAACGAGTCGTCAAAGTGAATTGATGAACGCGTCTTCGGGAGTTAACGAACGATTTGACTTAGTCAACGTTTAGTCGAGCTGGCAAATGACATTGATAAACCGGCTCTTAGCCAAATTTCTTATTGTGACATTGTGAAACAGTCAGGTCGTGATGCCTGCGAGGTATCATTTCGGTGTGTTCCCCTAGGCCTTTGTCGTTTGTGTGATCTTTCGCTTCAGATCGTTTTACTTGAGACAATAAAACGTATAACGCTGATAACGTGACTGGGAAATCCGTGACGACCTCAACGTGTTCGTATTTATTGAGTTGAATCTCAGGATGTGCGAAGGGAAAGCTTCTTTTTTTTTGCGGTCGTTTAGCGTAAGGAAAACTGAGGTCGACGAGTGGAAACGGGATTTCTCGGTTGCGTCCTCCGAGCGTATTTCGAGGGAGCTCCATTCGAAGTAGCGTTGACTGGCAGAGCTACGAGAACGAAGGAAAGATGAAAACAAATGGTGAGACGGGCTTGAGGTTGGGGCAGCTGTGGTAGGGAAAAGAGAAAGAGTAAAGAAAAACGAAAAAGAGAAGGAAAAGCACTTCCAGCAAACTTAGAAACAGAATACCTCTATTTCACGTGCACTAACACGACGCCTCCTCAGAATCGCGAACACACGAGCTGAGGTGGTCGGCCCAAAATATATAGTATTTCCCTCTCTCAGCTACGCTATCCAGTTTCTATAATTGACGGCTTACCTCTTGTTCTTCTTCTTTATCCTTTCTTCTTATTCCTATTCTTCTTCTTCTTTTTTACTCCTACGTTACGGTCTTCCTTTACTCGTTTACTTCAAGTGAAGGATTTCAAGGCAAAATCTTGGAGAAAGAACGCCCTTATGGCCTAAGAATAACGCGTCGGCAACCCTACACCAAATAAATTGCAATGAAAAATAATCCTAGTGGGTTGAAGTTGAAGGGTCCTTAGGAAGTTCCTCAAAACGTCATCATCAAACAAGCATTATGTATTAGGACGTGATGATAATTGGAAAAAACATTCAAAACCACGTCATTACATTTGTTGAGTAGCATAACAAAAGATGTTGTTCTGAATAAATGTTCCTCTGACAGTCCATCGAACAGAGATAAAAATCATAATGTATCGAAAATAAAGTTTTCCAGGGTAACTGCTCCACCAGATTTGATCAATCTTTCAGAGTATCTTTCAATCACACATACCCACATTTCGTTCTTCATAATTATTTCTGTATATATATGTTGAACGGAGATATAAGCCAAGTTAACTCAGAAAAGGAGATTTGTCGAATATTAATTTCGACGGTTTTCCTATTATATCAAAAACGGCTCCGACGATTTCGATCAAACTTACGGAGTACTCTCAGCTAACTAGTACCTACATTTTGTACTCCATAAATGTTTCTGTAGAAATGCGTTGAATGAAGATATAGCACCCGCGTATATAGCTGGTGTTCGAACTTACGGGGGTGGCGGAAAGTTGGTTGTTGCGCACCACTCGTTTGAACTTTTCACAATTTCCAGAGTATAAGCTTCACTGAATTTGATCTATGATAAGAAATGTTTTATAGCAACCTATTCTGATATTTTATTCTCCGCAATTATTTATGTATCCATCTGTTGCATTGAGATATAAGCCACGATAGCTAGGAAAATAAGATCTGTCGAATACTAATTTGCTAAATTTGGGAATTGAAGGTGAGATGTTAGGATTTGCTGATGATACTGCCATTATATTCTACGCAAGGAATCAGCATCGGTTACTTGAGACAATGAATTATAACTTGTTTTTAGTAAAGCACTGGATGGATGCTAATTGCTTGGGCCTTAATGTGGACAAGACCTCTTTAATGCGTTTTTCCTTTTCTAATCGTGGGTATTCCGATCTGTCAGGTGTGTCTTTTCATAATTATGAGTGCTTCCTTTATAAGGAATCTAGTAAGTGTATAAATTTGCCGTTGGTCCCTAAATGTAAGTACCTGGGAGTTCTATTTGACCACAATCTTAAATTTAATTTCCACATCGAGTCTCTGATTATCAAATTAAGGAAGTTTTTCTACGTTTTTAAAGAGGCTAGACATTTTGGCATGGCGTTTTCCTTACTTAAATATGGCATTGTTGTGTGGGGTAGTGCCTACAAATCTCTGCTGGCGTCCTTGCAGGTCGTTCAGAACATTGTAATCAGAATTGCTCTTAAGAAAAGGCCCCTATACCCAAGATTCCGATTATACCGGGAATTTAATGTACTTACCGTGGGAGAACTGTTTTTGTTTCAGTCATGTATTTTTGTGTTTAAAACTGGCATTCGGCCGGAGCACAGATGTTTTATTCATCGCACGCGCACTGCGCTGTCGTCAAATATTGCTCTACCTAAGGTACACACGGAGAGAGCGAGGAGGAACGCTTATTATAGGGCTCTTCGTTTCTTTTACTCTTATAAAATTAATCTCGATGATTGTGAGAGTTTAAATGCCTTTAAAAGGATGATATTATCTAGGATGAGAAGATAAGATTAAATCTTATACAAATTTTGTAATATGCCATTTGTAGCTATATTCTTTTGGCTGAGAGAGAGCGACTCCACCAGCGCCCACAAGTTCGAAAGAACTTATTGTGTTGGTGGACGGGATTTTATTTCGTACTTTGTCTTCAACATGTTGTATTATCGTTATTCCTGTCAATAAATTTGGGTTATTATTATTATTAATTTAACATTTTTCCAATTTTCTCAAAAACGGCTCTAACGATTTCAATCAAACTTACGGAGTACTCTCCACTAACTACGAGAACGCAGATTTTGTACCCTATAAATGTTTCTGTAGGAATGTGTTAAAAGAAAATACATCGCCCTTAAATATGGCACAGTCGTGGAATGTGTGCTTGTTTACGTTGCAAATTAAATCAATCTCATGGGTTACTGAATTCAAACTGGCAGTTCTCTATTCTTGGTCGTCGACAGGCGCAAAAAAATCACTCTCATTTTCCTTTTCTTATTCGGCATAGTTAACCCGCTGTCATCGTGTACTGGTTTTACATTGCAAATCAAGTCAATTTCACGAGTTATTGAATTCAAGCTAGAACTTCTTTAATATCAATTTACAACCGACACAAATAGTTATAATACCTACTCTACTCGGTCATAATCAACGTCGTTTTTGATGCGCATCACCATAAGTAGTGCGTTGATTAGCAACCTAGGAAAACCACACTTTGACGGAAAAAGATAATGGAAAGCCACGTCAACTTTGCCACAACTGCGGTCCAAGCTCCTTCTGGGAACTATAACGACCATACACTGAATCTATTTCATCGATTGGTGCCTTCCAATCTCTTATCTCGTGTTATTCTTTCGATGGATGGTTACATAAATTGTCGTGCGGAACGAAATGTAGGTAAGTAACGGCAGAACACGTCAATTTGATTAATTCGTCGTAGACAACTGACGACGTACATTTTAGCTATGTCAATGTCGAACGGATAGTCAGAGATTTACGAAGAACAGCCGTTTTTGCAATCGGGTTTGGGTTAACAAATGTTTACAAGGAACAAACGTTAGGGCGCTGATTCGTTGAAAACATTTTGTCAGTTCAATCAATACCTATTAAAGTTGTGTTTGGTTGGGCGGTCGAAATTGAGTGTTCGAACGAGCGATACACTGAAAAACGGGCTGGGCCTCGAGCAAATTGATGTTTTTTGGGCGCAGAGAAGGCAAAGTTAATATTATTTCACTTTATTGGTATTCGTCGGTCGACTGGGACTTAGTGGCCGCTCTTTCGAATCGTTGCAGATTTACGAAACAGAGCTGAATAAATTCGAAAGAATTAGAGTAGTTACATCATTCTTCCCTGTTACATCTCCGTCGTGAGACCCGACAACGGAACTATTTCGTTATAACTAAGCTCAACTCGATCCACATCAACAATCTGGAGCTACATCCCAAAACAAATGTGTTCCGAGTTTCCTGAAAATTCGCGCCCTACTTTCAAATACGAGAAGATGAAGCAGCCAGTTTCATTTCAAGCTCATATTCCCTTCGCAGGTGTAAAATGTTGGAGTAAGGCAAACAAGGAGCAAATTTTATGAGGAAATGGTCGGTCGTTATTTCTATCAGCGTGACGCAAATGGTCTTTTTTCCCTCTTAAATCTAAAAGCCTTCCTGAAAACTTATTCCGCCTGAAACTCTTTCACTTTCCTCTCAGGATGGACTAAAGAGAAGCCGGCTAGTCTCTCAAGGCCAATGTAGGGATGCATTACCATACATATGTAGGTCGGTAGCTACTTTTCGTGAGAGCGTTGAACCAACCGAATCTTGAACGTCTCCTTTCTCAGGAACGTTATTTTCCTTTTTTTCCAAGGTTTAAGCCGTCCCGGAATAATCTCAATTTCCAAACTTCCTTCAGATTCGTCCAATTCACGTTTTCTCCCTTACGACGCATACTGATGTTTAAATCGTTGAAGGCATTGGCACGATAGAGTGTGATACATATAAACTTGCAACATAAATGTTGTTGAACATACGAGTAGATGTCTGCCAACAGGAATTAGATCTGAAAGAGCGGTACTGTTCAAATTTTCCAACATTTTAGATAAACCTCACACCTCGCGCAGGAGTATTTTCTTCTGCTGCATCTGTGAAACAATATGTTTTTTGGTTTGTTTTCTTTTTTAAATGATCACCACTCTCAGAAACCCTCAAATTTGATTTTCCGTTTCTTCGTACATTCATCAACACCATTAACTAAGTCCTGCAGTTTTGCTAAAGAATACAGAGTTTCCTGCTGCGGTGTCATCTGCAGCTCTGTGTGGAGCTGTGTTTCAAGAAGATCTCACGTGTACAGAGGGGGCAAAGTTAACTCCCCTGGGGCACCCCTGCTTCTACTTTGCTCAATCCGTACTATTCCTCCTCATACTTAACTCTCGAATGCCTTTCTGGTAAGTGAGATTTAAATCATGACCGCGCCGATTCCCTTCGTATCGTTGGATCCAAATTCGCATCAAAGTTCAGGATTTCATTAGGCGCGTTAGAACGTAAGTTAAACATTTACTTAGTGCTTCTCAACTCGCTCAGGAGCGGCATACACATTACGTCCGTAGACACGTGCCGCCAAGATGCCTTGAGTATAGGTGTATTTTTTACTTTCCTTGGCTCTACGAAGTAGAAAGGAAAGTTATGTAATCGGCTGAAAAAAAAATTTTGAGTTCTCTTCAGATTTTTACGTTTCAGACCCCCCTGAGTCCGAAAAACACTATTTGGGAAAATGGTCTGTGTGTCTGTGAACGATTTTTAGAGAAAACCACCGTACCAAATCACCTCAAACTTCATATCTCGCCCGCAGGTTACCATGGGACGCCAAAATAAGGGTATGAACAAAATCCACTGAAATTTAACTATAGTCATCATAGTGATCAAAACATCAAATTTTTTTTTCTCAAAAACGGCTCCAACGATTTTGGTTAAATTTTTGATATTGGTAGCTCTCAATATGGCAACTATACCATGAAATTCCCATTTGTGGGAAAATGACGAGAGCAGCACAATAAATTACCAAAACTTTTGACGAAATCGAATTTAGCGCGGTTTATAGATAGAACAACCGTACCAAATAAGCTGAAACTTGATGTCTAGCCTACAGGTTACCATGGGACGCCAAAATAAGGGTATGGGCAAAATCCACTGCAAGTTAACTATAGTTATCATAGTGATCAAAACACCAAATTTTGTTTCTCAAAAACGGCTCAAACGATATTCATTAAATTTTTTAAATTGATAGCTCGTAGTATGAAAATTATACTATAAAATTCCCATTTGTGGGAAAATGACGAGAGCAGCACAATAAATTATCAAAGTTTTCGACCATAACCGTTTTTAGAGCAGTTTGTTCCTTAAAAAGTCCGCTGGAATGTTGGTAGAATGCTAAAAAAAAAAATTGGTATTGTAGTCCAATCCCATACCTAAAGGGTGAGTGTTTAAAAGCGCTCATGAGATACATGGGCCTCACTCCAGAAATTCCTGATTTTCAACTACGCCCGTTTCGCTTACTACCAGTTCTAACAGTTATTACCCAATAACTTTACAAAAGTGATTACTATCCACTTCAAAATATCTGGTGCGCTGCAACACACAACTTTCCTTAGCTCTACGTCATTTCACTTTGTACATGGCTAATTCTATTTAATCAATTCATATATCACTGAGTTAATTTGAACTTCGCCAAACAACGCTATACGGCAGCAGGAAGCGGTAGCGCATACAGTTCCGGAATTTATTGTGCTGCTCGTACTCATTGCCGGACCATTATTGAGCAATTGGTACACAGATAATTAATGAGGCTGTAAACACAGATTTTTTGAAGAAGGATAGTAATTACTTTTGCAGAGTTATTGGGTAAACACTTTTAGAACTGGAAGTAAGCGAAACGGCAGTAGTTGAAACTCAGGAATTTCTGGAGTGAGCCCCATGTACCTCATGAGCGTTTTTAAACAATCACCCTTTAGGTATTTGATTGGACTACAATACCAGTTTTCTATAACTTTCTACTAACATTCCAGCGGAGTTTATAAGGAAAAAACCGCGCTAAAAACGCTTTTCGTCGAAAATTTTGATAATTTATTGTGCTGCTCTCGTCATTTTCCCACGGATGGGAATTCTATTATATAATTGTCTTATTAAGAACTACCAATATAAAAAATTTAATCAACATCTTTGGAGCCATTTTTGAGAAAAAAAATATTTGGTGTTTTGATCACTATGATAACTATGGTTAACTTTCGATGGATTTTGTCCAAACCCTTATTTTGGCATCTCATAGTAATCTGCGGGCGGGATATCAAGTTTGACTGGATTTGGTGCGATGGTTCCCTCTAAAAATCGTTTTCCCAAATAGTGTTTTTCGGACTCAGGAGGGTCTGAAACGTAAAGATCTGAAGAGAACTCAAAATTTTTTTTTCAGCCGATTACATAACTTTCCTTTCTACTTCGTAGAGCAAGGAAAGTAAAAATTTGTGTTCACAGCCTCATCAATTATCTGTGTACCGATTGCTCAATATTGGTCCTGCAATGAGTACGAGCTGCACAATAAAATCTGGAACTGTAAGCGCTACCGCTTCCTGCTGCCGTAAAGCGTTATTCAACCAAGTTCAAATTAACTGAGTGATAAATGAATTGATTAAATCGAATTGGCCATGTACAAAGTGAATTGACGTAGAGCTAAGGAAGGTTGTGTGTTGCAACGCACCAGATATTTCTTGACGAACTAACGCACCCGAAAATTCTTGTGAAGCAAATTTTCGAGTACCGAGATGAAAATTGGAGAAGAATTAGTTCATTTCCTCGAGGTTTTTTAATTTGTAAGACAGTTTCAGTTTTTACACCATCGTTAGGAGTTCAATTTATATAGTGCGACACATCGAACAACTTTCCTCAGCCCTTAGTGCGTACCTATTTTTATCGCTCTGGCAACTAATAAGTGCTTAATGTTCCGGATTTTATTGAGTTGCTCCTAATCATGCGACGACCATCTCTGAGTAATCAAAGCGTACGTGATTTATGAAACCGTCAACGTGATTTTGGCGACAGTGATTGGAAATTATCGGGTAAAAACTGAGAAAGGGCGGAGGGTTGAATTCCGGAAAATTTCTGATTACGGACATTTTTGAAGTTACACCGTATATGCAGTTTATTGGATTATCTGACAACGCAAATAACATAAAGACGTGGTTTATAAGTAAAAATCTGCGCTAAAATGTTTTTCGAAATGTTTGATAATTTATTGTTCCACTATCGTCATTTTCCCACAAATGCTATTTTGTAATTTTGGGCTAGCATTACAACAAATGCTATCAAAATCGTTAGAAGCGTTTTTCGCGGGGGAAGAATATAGTAATTGGATCACTATTGCATCACTATTAGTTTCAAACTGATTTTTTTCATACCCTCGTTTTGGTTGCCCATGGTGATGCGCATGCTAATAATGAAATGTGAGGCGATGCGGTTGAGCCGTTTCCTCTCGATCGCGTTCAGAGACCGCTTTTCCAAACGGTGTTTTTTTGTCGGACTAAGAAGCCCTCGAAACGTAAAAATCTGAAGAAAACTCAAAATGAGAAAGGAAGACAGGGCGAACAAACATAAAATCTTCGTCTAAATAAACTACTTCTTTTCGAATTTCTATTTTACAACGTATCTCTACTACTTCAGCACAGATATACAAACAGTTGCTTCTGTGTACCATTGTGAACAATATCAGGACGATAGGCCACACCAAACCCACTCTATCCGCATTGTCAACCTTTTCATCGAGAGAAAAAACGTGCTCGAAGCAAATTCACCCACAGGTAATGTCGTAATGAGAAGTTACATTGAAATTCTTCTTCGAACACCTCTGCTATCCGTTGGTTACGTAAGAGAAAATATAAGTATTCTACAACACCACTCTTAATCATATTCATCGAGGTTTTATGAAAAGTTGTCAATCAATATAACAAATACAAGTTTTGGATGTCGCAGGTCGTCGTTTAAAACTATTTGGTGACGAATCCAGGCATTTTTATGCGAACTAGCGATGTTGAATCAGTTTCATCCCTCTAAACTGGAACGAGAAACATGAGTTAAACAAAGGAGTGGATTTGTATCTCTCAGCAGTATCTATACACGATATTTATCTTGTTCCACTCGCAGTGGCGCAAATAGCAAATACTGGAGCTTCTTCGAGCTGAGTTATTCAGTTGAGGTGTATCACGAGAACTCGAGAGGTGAGTTCACCCGGAACTATCTCTGCAACATTCTGGGCTGGAACGCCAGAAACGAGACCGATCGAATGATTTGTATTCACGTCGAATACGAGCAAAAGTGGTAAAGCTCTGAGCATCAGAGAAAATAAAACCGGAGAGCGGATTGCATCAGTGAGTGGCTGGGGAGGGTTGCATCAAGAGAAACCGAGAGGTCTCTGATCTCAACTGGCCGAGAGCAAATATCATCGATGATGGAGGATGGCGATATCCAGAAAGGAGGAAAGGATGTGCAATTTCAAGTGAGTGCGAATGAAACGAAGCTGGTAGATTTTGCTTGTCACCTTCACCATCTTCAGCCTTCACATTTCTGCGTTTATTTCCAGCGCGATTTTGCCATCTGCTTGTTATTCATAAGATTCAAGCTGAGGCCATTAACTGGAAACCACTCTGAAACACCAGGTGCCAGACATCACAACGCCACGTATCACAGATCATGACGTCAGTCGGGGACTTCTATGACAGCCAATGTAAAGCATTTAGTCAGCGTATGTAGATGTTCAGCACATCCAAACGCTCATGTTTGACGTTCATTTAAGGAACACGATAATACCTGTACTGCAATTTTTTTCTATGTAGAATAATATACTGTATTTCAACGCAGTTCTCAATACGATATTTATAAAAAGCTAATGGCCGTGTTGTTGTATTAACCCAAAACGTTAATGCTCTCTCTCACTCCGCACACCGCACAAAATTTAACTTATAACCAATATTGTTTGCCAGGGATGATGTAAGACAGGGCCTCATGGCCCTAATCCTTCCTGGTTGGTAAAATAAACTGCTTCAATCTAATCAATCTCCCTCTACTCTCCTCTCTCTCACTCCTCCCTCTCTGCCTCTCCTCTCCTCTCTCACCCTCTCCTCCCTCGCCTCTCCTCTCTCTCACCCTCTCCACTCTCCTTTCTCTCTCTCTACATGTTGAGGAGAGATACACTCGCAATCCTGAAGTCTCTAGGGGTGTGCTATGAAGTGGTAAGGGGGTTCCAGTCATTTATATCAGGCAGAAAACAATGCGTTAAGGGTATTAACAACACGTTGTCATCTTGGAAGGAGGCAGAACTTGGCACTCCACAAGGTTCTGTGCTCTCGGCGGTCTTTTCTACGTGTATCTGAGGTCTTTTACCTGGCAGATTCTAACCAGGGACGGGTTATACGCTATACGCTGATGATCCGCAAATATACCGATCATGTATGGTTGAAGATATCCCAGATGCAATAGCGGCTTTGAATAGAGACCTCGAGGAACTCAGCAGGTGGTCGCAGTCCCATGGCATGCGAGTGAATAAAGCTTAAACGAAGGTGATGGTACTGGGATATTCGAAGGAGTTGGCAAAGGTTGACCTGCGTACAATGCCGAAGCTGGTGCTGGGGGGAGTGGATCTTGAGGTTGTAGCTGTGGCGAAAAACCTTGGAGTGCTAGTGCAGAGTATGCTTTCCTGGGATGCTCACATTACGAATGTGTGCAACTCTGTTTTCAGGTCCATTTACCAGCTCAGACGTATGGCTGGAGACTTCCCCGTGCAGGTCCGCCAAAGGCTTGTGCAGGCTCTCATTTTCCCGTGTTTTGACTCCGCCACAGCAGCCTACTGCGACCTAAAAAGGCGGGGAAATTAACAAGTTGCAGAAGGCGCAGAACGGGGCGCTGCGTTTCGTGATGAGACTTCGCTGGCGCACGTATCGCCAGCCTATAAGAAGTTGGGGTGGCTGAAGATTGCCGAGAGCAAGAAGTTAGCCATTGCGGTTCTAACTTTCAAGATTTTGAAGTTCCGTAAACCAGACTATTTGTTCAGGCAATTTGTGTACATGTCAGCGGTGCAGGATAGAAGCACACGCAGTACAGGAAGAGTGTTGAACGTGCCGGCCCATCGCACAATAGCATACGAAAGATCATTCGTCTGGCGGGCAATCAAGGTCCACGATGAAAATGTGAACCTGTTTGATTTTTCTCTGAAGACCGAACATTTTAGAAATATTTTCAGAGACAAGTTATTGGCGGGATATGATTGGTGAATGTTCTATATTGTTTTTGTTTTTTGGGTAATTATTGTGTATAGACTCTTCTTCGCTTATTCTAAATAGATTTCTGTTGAAAACCAGATTGTTTACTAAAGTCAAGTGAACACTACCGAGGATTATATGATATTGATTGCTTGTGACGTTGTTCGGCATATTTCAAATGTATGTAATGGCACATTTCTCGATCCCCAGTGTATAATGTGTTGATGTAAGATGATTTGTTCGTCGTGTTTGTGTATGTCAGTTAAGGTAGTTAGTGCGCTGCTGAGAGAAGAATGAATATCCAAGTACTCGCTCCTCTAAAACATCAGCAGTTGTGTGTATATGTGTTGGTATGAGCGTAATTTATTTTGGCATGAATGAGGTTGGTTGTTGTGTATATTAGTTTTAGTTTGTGTGCTGCTGAGAGGGGGAGGAATATACAAGTACTCGCCCCTCTCAAATAGCAGTAGGTAAGTTTTTATGTGTCAGTAGGCGTGAATGTGTTGGTATGAGTGTAATTTACTTTGGCATGAACGGTGTTTTGGTATGATTGAGCTTTCTTTGGGAAAAGCTTTAGTGGAAAAGTATATAAAACAGCGGGACAATGTAATTTTGTAGCACAGGAGGATGATGTATATAGATTCCAGGGGGAATGGTAGAGAGGGCCTTATGGCCCTAATTTCCCCTGGTGGATAAATAAAGATAATCAATCAATCTCTCTCTCCTCTCTCCTCTCTCCTCTCTCCTCTCTCCTCTCTCCTCTCTCCTCTCTCCTCTCTCCTCTCTCTCCTCTCTCCTCTCTCCTCTCTCCTCTCTCCTCTCTCCTCTCTCCTCTCTCCTCTCTCCTCTCTCCTCTCTCCTCTCTCCTCTCTCCTCTCTCCTCTCTCCTCTCTCCTCTCTCCTCTCTCCTCTCTCCTCTCTCCTCTCTCCTCTCTCCTCTCTCCTCTCTCCTCCCTCTCCTCTCTCCTCTCTCCGCTCTCCTCTCTCCGCTCTCCTCTCTCCTCCCTCCTCTCTCCTCCCTCCTCCATCCTATCTCCTCTCCTCTATCCTCTCTCTCTCACCCTCCCTCTCCTCTGCAACAATCCTGACTCCTTCAGACTAGAACAAGGCGTGAGAGCGTGACACTATCTAGTCGGCTCTGAAATCTACCTGTGGGTGAGTATCAGACCCACAGAAAAAGAAAGCTGCTTGAGTGAAATGATACAATCACGGTTGTGGAGCAGGGTGTGTCTTGGCTGCAGGTGTGGTACGTAAAACATGCTGAGGAGATGCATCAGTTGGGTGTAGCTGTAGGCGTTCTCTCTTCGCACTGTCAACCAATGGTGCGAGCATGTCAAGATGCAGGTGGCTGAGGAAAAAACCCAGCTAATCCTCTTGAAAAGGAAAATGAATAATCCACCCTCAATACGCTTTGGCGGCCACAGGTTCCTTCTTGAAAAGCACGTCAAGTATTTAGGAGTGTGGAATATAGGTGAGAGGTGGGGTTTCAACCAACACCTCCAGTCCCTTAAAGGCACTACCATTGCAAGGTTTGCCTCACTGCGTGCCATTACTAAGGCCACTTGGGGTGTGTGTTACCACGACACTATCCTCATGTATAAGGCCATCTATCTAGGTGTGATTGGCTACTGTCCCGTTGTCTGGGGTAGCAAACTAACAGTCAATCAAAAGAGAGTATTAACCCAATCCCAGAGAGCTGCGCTCCTGTGGATCACCAAGGCCTACAAGACTGTATCAACAGAAGCACTCCAGGTGATCACTGGTTAGTTACCAGTTGATTTGGCTGTTGAGTGCATGGTTGACAAGTGGAGAGTGAAACGGGAGCTTCCTCCGCTTTGGGCTGAACTCCGTGCGGATCTCACCACAGAACAGAAACTTGCTGCCATCGATGAATGGGCTCTAGAGAAATGGCAAGCGAGATGGGAATCCTCGTCCAAGGGACGTGATACCTACGAGTTCTTCCCCAACATCCGTGAACGTCTTTCAAGAAAATGGGTTGAGCCGGACCACTGGACGAGCCAGTTCCTCACGGGACATGGTGACTTCAATGCGCGGCTCCACTTCTTTTCTCTGAAAGACTCTCCATTATGCACGTCTTGCGCCTCCAGTGCGGAGGAAACAAGAAACCATGTGCTGCTCCACTGTAGTTTCTACAACAGTGAGCGACGGTTGTTGGGAGGGCAAACGAACTTAGCAGCATTGACTGCTACAAAGCAAGCCTATAACCATTTTGCAGAGTTCGCGAAGAAGGTGATGGCTAAGAAACCTGGTCATAGTAGATCTGTCCTTTTGAAACTTGCCACCCAAGTAAATAGTTAGATCAGGTAGGAAACCAGTTTAAGAAGTGGTCACCTCCGCGCGGTCACACACCGGCAACAGCTCTCTACCGGGAGACTGGCTAACGACCTATATACCTGCCGTACCTCCACAGGTCTGAGTTCGGTGGATGCTGCAGGGGCCGGCCTCTTGCATATTAGCGAAACCGCAACTTCTATGACTGATAGAACCCTCGTCGAGGGTTTAGGTACAGTCATCAAATAAGGAAACAGACCTGTAGGCGTTCTCTTCAGCATCACTACCCGTTGTCTAGCTAGGTTTCTATCTCAACTGTTGAGGTTCTACCATCGAGCCTCATTCCCATCCCCTTCCTAATCTTTCTCCGCTCAGAGATGACACAGAGCAGTCCGAATGACCCTCATTTCCTCAACTTTTAATCAGGTATCTTCTTTCGCCTACTTTAGCCCTCCTTCGATATTTCAATAAAAACACTGACGGAGATTTAGGCCCAAGAAAACGATGTCATTACGTGTTACGTCTGTAACGGTCAGGATCGCACGACGTGTCTTCAACCAGCAGGGTACCTTTGACATCTTGATGTCTAAAATATCTGTTCAGATGGAGTCTTCGATACATTTTAGTTAGAACGTTGTGTCGCTAAATAGTCATTTCATTTTTTTTTTTTTTTAACAAGAGCTTCTATAAATCGGACAGACGTTCATTTTGCTTCATGCGACGCGTCCCAAATTACGAACAACTTCAAACGCTCAACGTCAACAACAGATGCTGAATAAACTGTCACGGGAGACTCGAAATGGTACGAGCTATTCTTATTCAGCAACTTCCAAGTATTTCCCGTGATTTTTTGAAAACGATCTCAACTGGTCAAGTACAATCGCAAACAAGACTGAGAGACCGAGTTGTGTGTGAAAGCGCTGCCTGTAAATGGCTGACAACAGCTGAAAACCAGTATATTTCACTTAGCCTCGAGTCTGCATTCAAGCCAAGGACAAAATTGACTTCGGTCCGCGGGGAGCAGTGAGTCGAGCTCTCACGAAGACTGTTGATAATTGCCCCATCTCTAAGACCATCCGAGTTTACGAGCGAGTGCTGTTGGTTCGTATAAAAACTCTCGAGATCATTCGGAGGGGTAAGAAGCGATGAAGAAATAATAAAGATTATGGCCCTCTTGGAATGAACGCTTCATTGTACGTTGCCCAGCCCCTCGGGTCTCCAGCACTTTCATTACCTGCAAACAGATTTCTACAGATTCCTTCGCATCGAGAAGCGGAAAATTGAATATAACAATTTTCTTCTTCCCTGCACAGTTTTTTATGGTCAATTCTTTTTGACGATTCATACGAAACACGGACAATTTACGGTGAGCGGCTGAATGAATTGTTTGCATATTTTTCATCCTTAATGGCGTATTACTATGATGTTTGTAATGGTCTATACCACTTACTTATTTAATCATAATCAATATTTATAGTTCGTTAATACAAGAAATTCATAAAAACTGGAAAAAATAGACTCACCGTCTTGACTTCTGACGAGCTACAAGGATTTGGTAGAACAGGACAACACTGTAAAGCATAGTAGAACGTTGTCTTCAGTCGCGTATTGCACTAGTACGACGCCACGGAATGAGAAGACGGTTTTGGTTTATTATTCATTCTGAATAATAACCCTATGTTTTCGGTCACGAAAAATTTTTTATAACCCCCCCTCAAAATTTGATACTATACGTTTCAAGACTTGGAGATTCCAAATTTGCAATGCCCGTCCTCCGTCCGCCGTCCGGGCAGTTTTGTGCCTTTAACGTGGTCTAAAATATTCGTTCTTTCGCACAAAAATCCCATTTGGTATCTAGTTGTGCCCGCCATCTAGGCAATCGGATCGGACGAAGCTCATGATTGTTATGGGCAAATAACGGTTAAAAAAATTAACGAAACGCAGTACAACGCGGGAACTACAGCAGAAGTCAACGTTTCGTCGTTAGTACTCCCTCCCTCTCTCCTTCCCGTCGCTGCTCGACTTGCGATGCCGCCCGTTTCAACTCTCCTCTTTCAACTCGCAACGGGTTCGCTCGAAGCGCCCCCGTTCCAATTTCCCCGACCCCACAGGGCAAAATCATCAGACGTTTTGTTTCCGTAGTTCCATTGTAGCCAGGTCATGTTTCGTATGGTTTACTAGTATTCGATGCTGAATAGAATGGGATGGGGGAGCACTAATACTTGGTCAAGCTGCTCATGAGAATAATAAACCATTGTGTAATAATTTGCAGGGTTTTTTTAAATACAGGATGAGTATCGATATTCAAAACATCGAGTTGCTTCAGGGTTAATGCCGATTTTTTACTTGAAATGATTACATTACCAACTGCATTTGGTACCGGTAGCCGAACTTTTGTTGTTTATTGTATAACTGCAAAATTAAGTCAACGGAAGTAGTTCGAATTTTATTTCAAACGATTTTCCCCAAAAAATATTTTTCTCCACAGTCATTTTACTTTCCGCTACCCAACTAGAAGCAGTATAATTACTATTTGTTGATTGCTGTGTGCTTATCTCACTGATCCCAGTTGTAATAAATATGCTTCTTCAGCCACCGAGTGGTAGATTGTTTCCAGAGCTACCGCCTGTTCCACGTACTTTGCTCCTCTCTCACTTTCTTTTTTTTCCCCTTATGTGCACGGCTCAAACGCACTCAGTATCCTACGCCTTCGTCCTCCAATATCTTGCTCCACTCGCTATCACTCGATTTCTCTTTGTACTGTCTGGCAGGGTTCCAGAGTCACCATAAAACAACCGCCCTCGGGTGATGCACCGCCCCTGCCAGATCGTCCTCGCCCTCTTCTTTTCCCGTTCTTTGGCATCGACCCACGTCAATTCTCGTGGGATTGCCCTGATAAATAGCGCTTCTTCATCCTTTCAACTCTATAACGTTTCCATCACGTCAGTTTTTCGCCAATATGTTCGAATATGTAAAAGACTGCACCAACATCTTCTCTTGTGGTTCAAACGAACAATGAAATGGTATAGCCCCTTCCTTGAGGGAACTTTATTCCTTTCTATTCCACTGGCGTTCCAATTGTTATTTACCGCTTGATTTTATAACTACCACACGGTAGAAGTAGAAATAATTTGAAATCCCTGTGAGAAATTGGCTGTGCAATGTGAATTTTGGAAGCGCCACCAGTTTCTATGTAAAACTACTATGTTGACTGAATGAAAAATAAATTGCTGCTAAAAGATGAAAACCTCGGAATGCACGCAAAGTTGGTGAAAGTCACTTGCGGAGTAGTACCAGATATTTTTGATTCGCGATGTCATCTTCCGCAAAAGCTATTTCAATCGTGATGAAAAAATCCGTTTCATAGCATTTCCTAACTTCCTAAACTGAAGTTTTTTCGTATATAAACGATTCGAATCGTACACAATAACATCTTTCATGCTCGTAGTAGTACATATTTCAAAGGATTGGCGTGTCACAATGTGAAGGTCCTCTCAGACGCGCCTTAACTCAAGGATGTCTGGATACTGGACCCAACAGGGAAGTGCCACTCAACAAAAAAACAAGTCCGCTGTTATGCGACTCTGTTTATACAGTATGGTTGTAGTTTCCATTCACCGCCCTTCAACTGAAGACTGGAAGGGTTGGACTAAATTATAAGTCCATTAGAGCATCTCCGATTGCTATATCGCGTACTAATAAAACCCAAATTATTGTGGCGGTAACAAAAAGCACTCACGAACGGTGAGAACGGGAAGGAGTGACACAGAACTAAGCGATGTTTGCATGACGCCGAAGACATTACCCAGTATATTCCTCGAACGTTAGTAATTCGCTACGGAGAGAAGTATTTTGATTGATACTGTACCGGTCACCTTTATTAGAAAATCTAACCTTCATGCCATCCTCTTTGCTGCAGTACGATCATTTATGCCAGTGCTAAAGCTCCAACTCCAATTTTCTAATATTTTAATCAATTACGACGAATCGAAGGAACAATTTCCGTAGAGCTACCCTAACAGTTGAATCGATTTTGTGATATCTATGAGGTGTACGGTAGCACAATGAAAAGGGAGAAGCTTGGTTCGAAATTGGGGTTCTTCTTGTTCCCTTGTGTTCGTTAATCAGCAATACCAAAGGTAGCCCAAATTTCGACAACTCTAGAAGAAATTCATAAAAAACTGATCGTCACCAGAACCGTCAAGAGGAGGAGTATGCTTGGGCGCATTTTCAATTCGAATGAGACTAACCGAGCAGCAGAAGCTTGAACTTTTCAAAAATATTTTGTATATCCCCTTTTGTTTACACTCCATACAACTTTCAAATAGCAAGATGTGTGATTTCAACTTACAAGTACATAATTGCGTCAATAGTGTTATTTATTAATGTCTCATAAACACCATTGAATCTGATACACCTTCCTCTCCAGATTGTCCTATGCCCGCGTCGCCAGATCAGCCAGATGACGGAGCCCAGTGGTACGAGAAAGCAGAGCCTTAGTTTCGGCAAATTGTGCTCTTCTTTTGTAGTTTGGTGAAGGTTGGGGGTCATTGTTTCATGATCACTATAAAAAAGAGTTGTATCTGCCCAGCTGTCAGAAGAAAAACGCAATAGAAACTCTCGTAATTTGTTGTATCCTGTACCATGGAACGCGTGTCGGTGATTGAGTATCGAAGGGAAAGAAAAATATCTGGTGCGTTGCAACACACAACTTTCCTTAGCTCTACGTCAATTCACTTTCTATGTGGCTTTGTCTACTTAATCAGTTCATTTGAACTTGGTCAAACAATACTTCACGGCAGCAGAAAGCGGTAGCGCTTACAGTTCCGGAATTTATTGTGCTGCTCGTACTCATTCTAGAACCATTACTGAGCAATTGTTACACAGATTATTAATGAGGCTGTAAGCATGGATTTTTTTAAGAAGGATAGTAATTACTTTTGCAGAGTTATTGGGTAAAAACCTTTAGAACTAGTAGTAAGAGAAACGGCGGTAGTTGAAATTCGGGAAATTCTGTAGTGAGCCCCATGTATCTCACGAGCGTTTTTAAGCACTCACCCTATAGATATTGAATTGGACAACAATACCAGTTTTTTAAAACATTCTAGTAACATTTTAGCGGAGTCTATAAGGAAAACTGCGCCAAACACGCTTTTCGTCGAAAATTTTGATAGTTTATTGTGCTGCTCTCGTCATTTTCCCACGAATGGGAATTTTACCGTATAGTTGCCATATTGGGAGCTACCAATATAAAAAATTTAATCCAAATCGTTAGAGCCGTTTTTGAGAAAAGAAATATTTGGTGTTTTGATCACTATGATAACTATAGTTAACTTTCGGTGGATTTTGCCCATACCCTCATTTTTGCGTCCCATGGTTACCTGTAGGTTATACATCAAGTTTCAGCTGATTTGGTACGGTCGTTGTCTCTAAAAACCGCGCTAAAATCGATTTCGTCGAAAATTTTGATAATTTATCGTGCTGCTCTCGTCATTGTCCCACAAATGAGAATTTCATGGTATAGTTACCGTATTAGGAGCTATCAATATAAAAAATGTAATCAAAATCGTTAGAGCCGTTTTTGAGAAAAAAAATATTTGGTGTTTTGATCACTATGATAACTATAGTCAAATTTCGGTGGATTTATTCATACCCTTATTTTGGCGTCCCATGGTAACCTGCGGGCGAGATATCAAGTTTGAGCTGATTTGGTACGGTGGTTTTCTCTAAAAATCGTTCACAGACACACAGACTCACAGACCATTTTCCCAAATAGTGTTTTTCGGACTCAGGAGGGTCTGAAACGTAAAGATCTGAAGAAAACTCAAAAATTTTTTTTTCATCTGATTACGTAACTTTCCTTTGTACTTCGTAGAGCCAAGGAAAGTAAAAACGAAGTCAAAATTTCGTGTTATAAAAACCTTACCATTGAAAATTAGGGATGAAAACACAGTGTTGTATTCAAAAATTGGAAGTAAAATGGTGATAGCGTAATGCTATCCATCCCCCCCCACCCCCACCATTCCTATCGAGCCCCTACTTGGCACGCCTCGATTTCCAACAGCGCGAGTTTCATATTTTTCCCTAAGGTCGCCTGAAATACGAATTTCCGATGTCTCAATGCTTCTTCAGACAATTCCTCTCGCCGCTTGTTTGTAGAAAGTAGAGGTGTCAGCAAAGTGATGAAAAAGTGGATGAAGCTTTTGCTCTTGGATGTTCTATTTGCTCACGTTCACTAGGCAGTGCCGATCTCGATTCTTTCCCTTCAACAGGTAAACAACCGGTGCCCCTTCAAACGATGATTTTTACCGAGCGTCGAAGAAATTGTCCGCCTGGATTCGAGATCCCAATCCTTCCCTCCCGTCCCAGTGACATACAAATCCGCAGTGCAGTATTGGAACGACGTTCGTCGGATTGTGAAAACCCCGACAGGCTGAAAGAAGTTTCTTGCTCTTCTAAGCCACAAAATAGCAGGATGTTATTTGTTTTACCATCTCTAAAAACGAAGTCATAATTCGGGCCTGTTCTTTCCTACGCAATACGTTTGCAAATGGGTGACCGAATTAGCAATGGAACGCTCCATCGTTTGACTTCCAACGCAGGGAAGGGCTCATTCAAAGAGAAAACTTACAATTGAGACCCGGTCTTATCCCCACCTGCAAATGCTTGTTCTAGAAATTAAATAAACTATTTTTTCACTTAAACGTATCATTGAAAAGCTGGTACAGTTCTCTGAAAACTGTAAAGTTACTCGGCGTTTTTCTCTACAAGACCGCAAACTCACACAACTGTCGTGTTGAGAAATTGGACGACAACCAACTGATGGAGGGAGGGAAACAATCTTTTCCCAACCTGATCACTTCACGTCCCTTATTCTTATCTCTAAATGCAGTGGTACTTGAAACGATCCGGAAAAAAACACCGAGTGGCAGAATCGCAATTCGTTCCGATAAGGCTGCACATAAATCTTTCCTCTAAGATATAAACCAATACCAACACTCAAAACCAACGGTAGTTCTCAGTTCGTCGTAAAAATGTGAAATAATAATGATCTTTGCAATAACCGACAGATTAAATTAATTAATAAAAGAGGTTCACTCGTGATAAACTAATCTGTTCCCATTGGATTTGTTCCATATATTTCGCTCAACACATCTAACATGAGGAGAGATAGTGAGAACAAATGACTCGATTTTCTGAAAGAAGCTCTTCTTGAAAATGCCAGGTTTGATGGATTAAACAGCCGTTTCATCAATCAACATGTCCCTTGGCCACGCCACTGAATAAATCAAAGTACGGGTTATAATGCCCCCGTTAACTGCCATGGAAATTTCATTCCAATGAAAAAAGAGAGACAAGCTGAAGCTGTTCGTTTTTTATAGAGATGTGTTTAAAGAGATACTCAGTTCATTCGCGACGAACTGCCGCAAATAGATTGAACCATGAAAACGTGCGTCACCAAAGACGTCGTACAAGAACAAGAAGGCTTGTAATGCACTCGTAAGAAACCCAATGTACAGCTAAACTTCAAAACCGCCGCAATGAATATTCGCATCAAGCGAATTTCATCAGAACTCAATGCGCTAAGCTTCAGCGTGTACGAGATTCCGTGTTAACCAAAGCGTGAAAGTTCGAAATCTGTCGTTTACTTTTCATATTTCCTTCGAGAAAACCGAATCCCACGCTATATCCGACTTTTGACAGATTGACAGTGCTTAGATAGTCCCGTACGAGTATCAGCTGCCAACGCGAATTACTTAACCGTCGTATTTGTCGAAGGCAGAACAACCTAAGGTGATGCCCTATTTCCTTAGAACTAAGAGTGGCCCTTCAACGCTCGTGCCCTAAAAGATTCAGTGTTCTCCGGCAAGCCTTCTAACCGTAGACTTTATTTCTATTTGTAGATAGAAAGGAAAAATCTTCTAGCTCGGCAGAGATCAACCACTCATCCCCAGGACTGACTATTCGGCTATAGCTACAATGCCTTGTTACACAGTCTCCTAATGGATGTATGTGGCGTGAGAGGGTGGGAGAGGGAGAGGGAGAGCAAGAGAGAGATTCCTTCGCCCTCCCCATGCTTCTTTCCATAGATCCAGAGGTTAGTCTGGTCGCCCTTCCCATTTCGTTAATTTTAATTTATTGAGTTTTTTGGGGTGATTGTCCATAACATATTTTATGTTATGTTGTATTTTCTTATTTTATGTGTGTTTATATTTATTTACGATGAGCTTCATGAAACAAAATTAAAAAGTGTGTGTCTATGCATTGATGGGAAGCAGAGACTTTTCGCAATTTGGATTATACTTACAGGATATTCAACTAGCAATCGCCAATACATTTTTCAACATTAATATTTTTCTGGCAATCCGTTAAAATCCAATACAAATTGAAGGAGGACTCTTTATAAATCCGACCAAGACCACCACGGTTTCCTTCACTAGACGAAGAAACCTTGATATAGTACCACCCACAATGCAAGGAGCAAGGCTCCAGATAATGAAGGAGGTGAAATACCTCGGGGTGATACTGGACAAGCAGCTCACATGGAACTCGCATGTGAGATATGCGCTGCACAAGGCAACTACAGCCCTCTGGGCGTGTAGGAGGCTGTGCAGCAAATCCTGGGGCATAACTCCAAAAATGATGGAGTGGCTCTTTAAGGGGGTAATAAGACCCCGCGTCACGTATGCCTCCACGGTGTGGTGGAAGGCGACACACCGGCTAGCAGTACAAGGAAAACTCCAACAACTGCAGCGGCAGGCGTGTCTTGCTATCACAGGGGCCATGGGTACATGCCCTACTGCTGCAATGGAAGTCCTTCTGAACATCTCACCTCTACATATACACATTCAAAAGACCACTTACCTGGGAGCGGCAAGGCTTTTGCAGACAGGTAAAATTTCCACCTGGGCTAAGGCGAGCCTCCACGAAAAACCAGACAGTTTAAGATAGAAGTGGCAGCAGTCCTTGCTACTGACGTCATGCCAGAGCAGAAGAATTTTCGGCTGCCATTCAGCGTCAGCGTCCACTCACGGGAACGGTGGGAGAAGGCAACATTCCAGACCGAGTTGGGGCGCGCTGCAGTGGTATACCGATGGTTCAGTTAAGGATGGCCGAGTAGGACTGGGCATTGTAGGGCCCAACTACAGTCTTGCAAAGCCGCTGCGGAAGTACGCCACGATATTCCAAGCGGAAATCCTAGCCATAAAGATCTGCGCAGAAGAGATCCTGACCAAAGGGCTCAAGGGCAAGCGGATCTACATTTTCTCAGACAGCCAGGCCGCCTTAAAGGCCATCGCAGCCTATAGTTTTAGGTCTAAGCTGGCATGGGAATGCCTCCATGCACTCAAGCAGCTCGGCGCCCGTAACAGGCTCTCCCTCATTTGGGTGCCGGCTCACAAGGGGCATGAGGGCAATGAAAAGGCTGACCACCTTGCGAAAAGGGGTACAGAATCCCTACCCATCGGGCCTGAGCCACACGTAGGTCTGACGAAAACTCACCTAAACCGTCTGGTTGCTCGATGGGAGATACAGGAAAATGGCGCCCATTGGCATCGCCAGCCACGACTAAGAGAGGCGAAAAGGCTTGTCACGCCTTCCTGTCAAAGGGCGAAGGCGATGCTGACACAATCTAGACAAGATCTGAGAGTACTGATAAGCTTCCTCACCAGGCACTGTCCACTCAGATATCACCTCAACAAGATGGGCATCTTACAGGCGGCGGAATGCAGACTCTGCGGCGAGGAGGATGAGACAGCAGAGCATATCCTATGTGAATGCCCTGCTTTGGCAGCAAAACGCTTTGAATACTTCGATCAGGGGACCACTGAACCCCAAACCGTAGCGGACTCTGCGGTGAAGGACATGCTCGGCTTCCTAAGGGGGGCGGGTTTGTACGACGCCTTCTACTAAGAAATGGCCAGCGTCACAATAGGCCCATATGCGGCCGCAGTGACAAAGGGACTTGTCCCACACGCCCTCGGGTTAAAAAAAAAAACAAAAAAAATACCAATTGAAAGATGGGATTTCGTTGATGTCCACCTAGACACAGTCCTGCAGTTTTGTCTGAGTTTTTACACCATTTTTTACCCATAACGACCATGGATTTCGCCCAAATGCCGAACAGGAGCGCTCAAGTGGATACCAAATTGAATTTTTGTGTGAAATAACGGATCTTTTAGGCCCCGTTAAAGGCAAAATATGGTCTGGACGGCGGGGGGTCAGCGAGACGATTGCAGATCCCAACCGAAAACTTGGGTGAACAACAAACCAAAATCCTCGTTTTTTTCCCCCTTCCCGTCAACAACGGATATTGCTATTCCTTCGGTCTTTCAAAAACTAAACCAACACAATCGCTGTACTGTTCTTTCTTTAATCTAACTAGACACATACAACTACGAAAAATTACGTTTTTTCGATGCAGGACACCTCAAAACGTAAAAGACCAAGGAAAACTTTTTAATACGTAACGTGTTCGGGTGCGCGTGACTTGGTGTTCAAGGTTGTAGAGTAATGTGCGATTCCCGCGCGGGTTCTTCCATCACTCTGCCTACTGCGCACACGATCTTGCCTTCCCAAGCACAGCCACCTCACTACACTCCCGTTCCCCATACCCCAAAACCTGGGCGTTTGACGAGTTCACAGGATCGCGGGAAGGTTACCAAGCACTTGGCAGAGGCTGGGTATGTTCGTTGGGTAGACGATGAGACATTCCTGAAAAGGTTGAGTTGAGAGTTTTCCACTTAAGATGACAGCTGTGTGTATGCGTAATTATGGATTAACTAGGTACTAATGAAACAAGTGCCAAACTTGCAGCATGACGACGCGATGTATCGCGTGCTCCAGCCGCTGTAAACCAAGAGTTGGTAGCAGCTTACAAAAACGTTCGTCTAAAGCATTTGTGTTACCTTCTAGATCCACGTGTATTGCTTACGGGGTTCCAGCTTTCTTAGCATATTTTGCACAGCTCAAACATTTCATCAATTGGTGAAGCCGTTATCGTTATTTTTACATGTTTGCAATTTATCTCTAGCGGAAAATAAAGTTGTTTATCTGAGATGGGCTATTTCAGGATAAATAATCACACCCGAACAAAAAATACGAGGTGTAACATACGTTGTCAAACACTACAGCTGTTTATTCGAGTACGCGTACCAAAGAAAGGCTAACACGTTATCAGATCCCAAGTCGAAAGCTGAGACTCTAATAAAGGAAGACCGTTTTATTGAAAGGGCTGACGGCTGGACATGGAAATTCCGAATTCCTGTTTGATGGCCCGTCTCGAATCGATGGATTTCTATTAACGCCGAAATGGGAACATGATAATGATGTTGGCGTTCCGGGAACGCACTAACATCGTCAAGGTAAACAGAGTCCATCTTTATCCTGGAAGGTGAAGGGGATGCCAGTTAGGAGAGGGCCAGAGTGATGTGCTAATATTTAGTTAGGAGCTGGTTGAGAATTGAGCGCCGTGACGAGCCGGTTCTCACGGCTTTGATCCTTTCAGTCAATCTCTATGTCCAGAATAGAGGACGCTCCATCTATTTTGCGGTAATAAATCATAAGCAGGGTAGCCTTCATTTCATATCGGCTAAGGGGGAAATAATGGTAACCAAAATTACTTGGTTTAATTTACAAAGCTGCCCAACGCTTCACATTTCGTGCGGCTCTTGAGAAAACAATAACGTAACGACGGTTTTGGTAATGTGACGTTTCTCGTTGGATACTTCTCCTCAACGGCCCTTGGAGATGGCCATGCTCCTTCTGCACACCCGAACGTCCTAAATTACTCATTACACTCAACAGACAGCGAATTACGTCATTTTATGTCGCGGGTCATGTGAAAAACGAGCGGTGCGTAGCAACACACAACTTTCCGCAATCCCTTCAAGTTCGATCACCACCTGAATTTCGGATTTTTGAATTTTGAAAAGTTTATTCATGAGAAGTACATATCAACATACACACAACTTCTTGCAAAATTATAATAAATGAAAGAATATGTCAAAAGGGTGAATAATTGCACGCCATTAGGCAGGAGCCCGTGGCGACGTGCAAGAGTGCTGCCTCACAATAAGAATAAATAATCTAAGGTTAATTATTATACAGAAAAATAATCAGACTCTGCGTTTCAGCGCCGAACAACAATCCGCATCCGCATCGCATACGGAGATCTGGCACATTGGTCAGTTTATGCATCGATTCACTAACTTTCAAGAAACCGAAATACATTGAATAAATGAGGAAACCTGAAGGGGGGGGGGGGCTTATGCGTACATACTTTTGAGAATCTCAGATTGCTGCATTCCTAAGTTTAAAAGCCATGTACTCACTACCTTCTTAAAACTATTCCTGGATAGGGCCCTAAAGTTTTTAACCTCAACTGGAGATGCATTAAAAATTACATGAATGAGGTAATGTGGACTTATTTTGGTTAGCGATAAGGTGTGTCTGGGGTTGACGACACATGAACCCTGTACAAATCTGGTAGAGTAAGAGTGGGAGGGAGGTGCATCCAGTATAAATGAATTTCTATGCAGGTGCATAAGAAGGCTTCTTATGAACAGTTGACGCAAGGTAAACACTTTCGCTTCGCGAAATACTAGTTCGCTCGAGTAACGTCTAGGTCTGCCCAACAAAATTTTCAATATCCCTTTTTGGATTGGATTCTGGTTAGCCGGTCAATATGAGCGTGATAAGTGCCACCCCAGACAATCACTCCGTACTGCATAATGGACTGAACTAGAGATAGATATATTTTTTTCATCTTGTTACGAGAAAATACGGGCCGAATGTGATGAAATATATGAAAGAATTTTTGCACTTTTGAACATAGGTAATTGATGTGTAGCTTCCAAGTTAAAGAGGGGTCCATAATCACTCCTAAATAGCGATATTCTGAGACTCGTTCTAAAGGGTTGCATGGACATGCAAACGAGATATGCAGGAGTGAACGTATAGGTCGAGGCCTTCGGCACTTCCAGTGCTATCTCCAAAGACCATATATTTAGTTTTTCCAGATTTCAGGGTTAGTATGCTCTGAGTTAGCCAAGCACATACCGAATCGAGCAATGATTGCATTTTACTGAAAACGTCCGACCATTCATGCCCCTGAATCATCAAAGCCGTATCGTCCGCGAATAACAGTATTTCATTGCGATTTGACACATCTACCTACTTATTTATATATATCAGGAACAGGGTGGGGCTCAACGTTCCACCTTGTATGACCCCTACATATGCGGGCGCCATATCTTCGTTCAACGCATTTCTATAGGAACACTTATGGAGAACAATATATAGGTATCAACTATTCGAAAACATCCTGTAAGTTTGGTGATGATCGTTGAAGCCGTTTTGCCAAAAAGCGTAAAAAACCTATTTTTGCTTCATAGGCCTATATCTCCGTTCACCGTATCTTCATGGAGATATGCATGGAGAGGAAAAGTTAGGTATTGATTAGTAGAAGATAATTTGAAAGTTTAATCAAAATCGTTTGAGCCGTTTTTGAGAAAAAGGCGAAAGACCCTAGTTTTTGGTACATTTTCGTCCCCCCTCCCCCTTCTCATCATCCGAAATCGCCCATAACCTTATTTTGGTGCCTAAAAAAAAATAACGAACAAAAAAAAAACCAGCTCAATCAGATCAGTCGTTCTCCCGCAAATCGAACTACAGACACGGACCACGCGCCGAAATTAGGTTTTTTAGACTCAGTAGGCCTCAAAACGTCAAAAGATCTGAAGAAAACCCAACTTTTTTTTGACACGATTACTATACTTTCCTTTCCGTTTGGGATAGCGGAAAGTAATAAAAGTAGCTGTACCTATTGGATGAATCGGTTTTCTCTACTAGGTCGTGTACTGCAGGCGAGCGCTTTCGATGAGAATAGATTAGCACCTGAACAATAACTACTATATTTACATTTTTGGGGGTTATTTCAGTCATGAAAGCTCTCCTACCGGCCTCCCACCGCATGCAGCACATCTGCTGCTCCCCTTTCTCCTACGCAATCTCTTGGCAGACCGAGATAACTGCAGTTATAACTGTGGTGCATTTACATCGGCATTGTTCGCTTCCGAGAATAACGAAGGTATCGGAAATATTCTTTTCACTTTGAACGGTGCGAAAAGTCGTGCTCGGTTTCTAAAACTCCATTTAAATGTTATGTTTTCGGAAATTCTGAACAATTGGGCGTCTGGGTGCATGTAGGTGTGTTTGTGTGTGTGTGTGTGTGTGTGTGTGTGTGTGTGTGTGCTCTAGCAGGATGTGGGGGCCTCCCTTTGACCCTCAACGGACCAGCGAAAGGGGCTAGAATCAATATGCCTGAGGGGGAGCTTCCAGGACACTGCCTCGAGCACCTCTCGCTCATACCACGAACACACACAACAAATGAACTCACAAGGATACACTACACCAGTCCGCTTCTTTAATCACCCCCCCCCCCAAATAAGTAAAAAACATGACAAAGTCAACTAAAACTTCAGCAGGTAATAAAAACGCCACCTGCGCCTCTTCCTCGGGCTCGCCAAGCTCGACCCCTCCCTCTTCGGACGATGAGCAACCTACTCGTCGTCCAAACAAACAAGAGCGGAAAGAACCGGGCAAACCCCGTTCATCTCCCCCTTCTCCCCCTAGTAGCCCGGGCAACCCGGCTACTACAAGCACACGACACAGCGTGGACCCTAAACTGTCGGACATGGAGCAAATTTGCGCATACGTCCAAATCATCCACGGCCAGCTGGCACGGATGAGGGCCAACGCGACAGGACCTATGCGGGACCTCGTAACTAGTTGCCTCTTCGAAATTTCGAAGCTGGCTATAAAAGCTAATGCCCCCAACGACATCGCCCCTGCCACTCCCCCTGCGGGAAACTGTGGCGGCTGTCGTGAGGGAAGAGCTGCGTAGGGCAATTGCCCAGCAGCCAGTGCCACCAGCCCCCCAAACTCGAGGAGCAACAACGAGCCAGGGTAGTACCCCAGGCCCCTCATATGCGGCAGTAGCCGCTACTGCGCCTTCCTCCCCCCCTCATGGAGCTGAGGCGGAATGGCAGCCTGCCAGGGCCAGGAAGCGCAGAGGGAAGCAGAAACAGGCCCCAACTAAGCAGGAAGTGCAGGCCGAGGGCAGCGCCCGCCTATGCCTCCGCCCAAAAACAAGGGCAAAAATAAAAATAAAAACCAAAATAAAGAGCCTCCACCGCTTGCCAAACTCCCCCCTAAAAACCCACGACAAAACGTGGTAGTGGTTAGGCGGACATGTGAGGAAGGAGAGGCTGGTCCCTCCAACCCTGACGCAATGGAAGCGCTTATGCGGGGTGTCCCTGCTACGGATCTCCAAGCTCTGAGTGTCCGAGTGCTAGACATCCGCACCGCAGTAGGAGGTGGCGCCGTCATTGTGACGGAAACGCCAGAAATGGCCAAGGCGCTCACGAGCCACATTTCCACAAAAAAGGAGTTGAAGCTCCAAGCGTCAGCCCCCCTGGGTCGTTTCCCACGCCTGCTGCTGTGCGACGTGCGGACCGACCTTCAAAAAGAGGACTTGGCCCAACAAGTTGTTGAGCACAACCCTGCGTTAGGCTTGCAGCTGCAGGATGTCAGGCCTCTCTTCACCAAAAAGCGTGGCAGACAGAAGGATTGGGTGATTGAGGTATCACCCAGCCTGTACAAAAAACTAGAGGGCAAGGCACCTCCAAATAGCCTGGCAGCGGTGCGCCATACGAAAGTACCAAGCCCCACTCAGTGCTACAAATGCCAGCGCTATGGCCACCTGGCAGTGGCCGGTACAAGACCTGTTGTGTGCGCCTGGTGCGCCTTGCCACATCTGAGTAAGGAATGGAAGCGTGATGCTCCTCAAGTGTGCCAATTGCGTCGAACGCAAAATCCAACAGGTCGCACACTCTACACGAGACGCCCGCTGTACCAATCGACAGCGAGCCAATGCCCTCCACGAGTCACGAATGGATTATGAAAAGGTCAAAAGCAGTTCCGATCCTTCAGCACAACACAAATAAGAGTTGCCCAGTTATGGCTGAGTTGCTGCAAAATGCACTCAAGAAACGCTGCAGTGTCCTCGCCATACAGGAACCGTACATAGGATCCAAAACTCTTGGTCTCGGATCGCAGGCACGAGTGGTGGCTGGAGCAAGAACGGGAGCCAAGGCAGCAGTAGCCTGCATCGACCCGTCCATTGACATGCTCGCACTCACTCACCTGAACAGCCAGCACTTGGCCGCTGTGCTCATCCGAGCCGGTGGCTTTGAGCTGGTTGTAATATCATTTTACAGGCAATTTGGCGCACCAGTTGCCAACAGCCTTGAACCACTCGAGCGGGCTCTAGCAGGCCTATCAGGACGACCCTGCGTAGTCTGTGCTGATGCAAACGCCAGATCACCATTGTGGGGATCCCCAACCCTGGATGGGGCGGGCGAGGCGTATATAGAGCTGCTCACCAGGTACAACTTGGTTGTTGCCAACGACCCCATGACTGAGGCGACCTATGATGGCCCGGGAGGAAGGTCGTGTATAGACGTCACAGCCGTGTCCCACACCCTGCTACTCAAATTGAAGGGTTGGCGAGTCGTACCAGGTGCAACGCAGAGCGATCACATGGTTATTGACTTTGCCATTACGGATGATAACATCCTCTGCAAAGACACGCGTGAAAAGCGTTTCCGCACAAAAAATGCTGACTGGCCGCAATTCTTTAGGGTACTGGAAGGTGAACTGCGTGCCGCAGACACCGACCTAATAGTGCAAGCATCCACACCTGAAGAGGTGGACAGCAAAGTGGACACATTTACCACAGCACTGCACTCTGCTGGGCTCTCTGTACTTGGCCAACAGCAGCACAGGGCGATCAAAGTCCCATGGTGGACTGAGGAACTTAATCCCCTCAAGCAAAGTGCAAATAGAGCCAGAAGGATGTACCAAAACACTCGTGACCCTGATGCCAGAGCAACACTCCGAACTGCCTTCATCCAAGAGAAGAAGGCCTTCCACCGCGCCATCAAACGAGCCAAACGGCAAGGCTGGCGAAATTTTGTGGAAGCGGAGAGCTCTGAGAACCCCTGGGGCAGACACTACAAGTCCTCCATAGGAAAAGCAAATGTAGAGCAGGTCTTAGCTGCGATGCAAAATGAGTCAGGCTGGGCCTGCAGTATCGAACGTTCACTGGAAACCCTCCTTGAGAAGGCGTTCCCAGATGACCAACTAGCTCGAGACACTGAAGCCCAGAGGGCAGCAAGGGAGCTGATCATGGACCCTCCGAACGAGCCCGACATCCCATTGTGGACAACAGGCGACCTCGGCAGGGCTTTTGCGACCTTAAAGCCCAACAAATCTCCTGGGCCAGATAAAATAGAAAGCAATATGCTAAGGAAGGCTGAGCGGACAATCTCCAGCGGTCTCCTTAATTTATTTAATGACTGTCTGCAGGTCGGACAGTTCCCCACTCAGTGGAAGTCTGCGCGCGTTGTCACTCTTCAAAAGGGAGGCGACCGCAATCAGTCGGACCCGCGATCATGGAGACCACTCAGCCTTCTTTCCATATTAGGCAAAACACTAGAAATCTTGATGTTGCAGTCCCTCGAAGGAGTCTTTGGCCGCAACCTCACAGGCAGGCAATACGGGTGTACCAAAGGAAGGTCCACGCAGGACGTCATTGTCGAGATTCGGCGTGTTTCCCTGCTGGCACCGGCTAAGTACGTCGTAGCAGTTCTGATTGACATCAGAGGAGCGTTTGACAACCTTTGGTGGCCAGCGCTCCTTAATGAACTCAAAGGTAGGGGAATCCCCCGCAACCTGTACTCGCTCGTCAGAAGTTACCTGACAGACAGAACTGCTACGATCGAAAGTAGGCATGTCTCCGTCCGGAGAAAGATTGAGAGGGGGTGCCCACAGGGCTCGGTCCTAGGACCAGCACTCTGGAATGCCTTCTTCGAAGGTCTTCTCAGGAAACTCATGGAGACTGACTGCGAGCCGTACGCCTATGTGGATGACTTGACTGTGCTGATCTTTGCAGAGTCAGTCCGCCAAATTGAAGAAAAACCCACCACGTGCTCCGCACTGTCAACCAATGGTGCGAGCACGTCAAGATGCAGGTGGCTGAGGAAAAACCCAGCTAATCCTCTTGAAGGGGAAAGTGAATAATCCACCCACAATACGCTTTGGCGGCCACAGGCTCCTTCTTGAAAAGCACGTCAAGTATTTAGGAGTGAATATAGGTGAGAGGTGGGGTTTCAACCAACACCTCCAGTCCCTTAAAGGCACTACCATTGCAAGGTTTGCCTCACTGCGTGCCATTACTAAGGCCACTTGGGGTGTGTGTTACCACGACACCATCCTCATGTATAAGGCCATCTATTTAGGTGTGATTGGCTACTGCCCTGTTGTCTGGGGTAGCAAACTAACAGTCAATCAAAAGAGAGTATTGGCCCAATCCCAGAGAGCCGCGCTCCTGTGGATCACCAAGGCCTACAAGACTGTATCAACGGAAGCACTCCAGGTGATCACTGGTCAGTTACCAGTTGATTTGGCTGTTGAGTGCATGATTGACAAGTGGAGAGTGAAACGGCAGCTTCCCCCGCTTTGGGCTGAACTCCGTGCGGATCTCACCACAGAACAGAAACTTGCCGCCATCGATGAATGGGCTCTAGAGAAATGGCAAGCGAGATGGGAATCCTCGTCACAGGGACGTGATACGTATGAGTTCTTCCCCAACATCCGTGAACGTCTTTCTAGAAAATGGGTTGAGCCAGACCACTGGACGAGCCAGTTCCTCACGGGACATGGTGACTTCAATGCGCGGCTCCACTTCTTTTCTCTGAAAGACTCTCCATTATGCACGTCTTGTGCTCCAGTGCGGAGGAAACAAGAAACCATGTGCTGCTCCACTGTAGTTTCTACAACAGTGAGCGACGGTTGTTGAGAGGGCAAACGAACTTAGCAGCTTTGACTGCTACAAAGGAAGCCTATAACCATTTTGCAAAGTTCGCAAAGAAGGTAATGGCTAAGAAACGTGGTTATAGTTGATCAGTCCTTTTGAAACTTGCCACCCAAGTAAACAGTAAGATCAGGTAGGGAACCAGATTAAGAACTACTCCCAGATGGTACGGGATTCCTCAGGTGGTCACCTCCGCGCGGTAACACACGGGCAACAGCTCTCTACGGTGAGACTGGCTAACGACCACATACCTGCCGTACCTCCACAGGTCTGAGTTCGGTGGATGCTGCAGGGGCCGGCCTCTTGCATATTAGCGAAACCGCAACTTCTATGACTGATATAACCCTCGTCGAGGGTTTAGGTACAGTCATGAAATAAAGAAACAGATCTGTGTGTGTGTGTGTGTGTGTAGGTGTATTTAAGATAAAAGCGCCGTAACTGATGACGAAGTTCGATTACGTAATTATTGAGATTGATCCCTTAATAAACAGTCATGATTTTGAAACCTCTATGCCCATTGCTTTCTCATCTGTGCGCATTTTCTGGTTTTAACGCCAAATTTAGATGGTTAACAAAGAACTAAACGACGAGTCTTTCGCAGGCTCTGTCGATACATTTACTGTGAGAATGGGAGATAATTTTTAATCTGCCTACTAGTTGACGCTCACTATTATCGAAAATGATTTCGTATTACTAAAAATATTACGCGTAAGAAAAGTGAGAAATTTATTCAGTTGGGTCTTAGTTAAGAGGCTGGTATTGTAACGGCTCGGCGGTGAATCGTCAAAATAATATTCTGAATCGAAATGAGCAATTGCCTCAACAGTTTGGAAATTTGAGGATCTGCGTGTTCGAACCTCCAAACCGCCAAATATCACGCCCCATTTTTTTTCCTTGCCAAAAACATTTTGCTCACTCGATAATGTCGGAAACTGTTGAAATACAGATAATTACGGCGATAACTAGGGATTCAGACGAGATAAAGAATTCATCCACGCGAAGTTTCGGCGTCGTTTGTTTCACGGGATGAGAAGATTCAGAAATGGGCTGGCAACACAAGCCCCATTGGGAAATTATTGCCTCTCTCTACCATTCGGTGGGCTGGGTGAAAGGACGATCGATCCTCCATTAGGATTCAATCGGAAAATCTTGGTTGGATTTCAAGAGAGATGGGAAAACCTTTCAGCTCTCTGTCGTTCGTGATATCAATAGGCCAATGAACTTTGGCTGTTAAACTATAATGTCATTCTTGCTCGTGACAATCCCGAAATTTCGAACTTGCGCTAAGTTAAAGAATGCGTCAATACTAATAAATAATTACAGAGCTTTCTTCAAACGTAGAAATTAGGTGCAGATAAACAATAACACTCTTTATAGAAATATAAATATTGTTCGCATCCGGCCGATCCCCATATGAGGAAACTAGTGTGAAATAGTTCACCCTCGCTCAAAATGAAACTCATTGCACATTTCTTGGTTGAAAGTGTTTCGTTCACTGCGTCGTAGAACGTTGGTAGTTTTTATAACCATGAAAATAAAGTTCCACGACTATAAAATCACAAATGAGGAGATGGAGACAAGATAAATCATTCAGACGGAAATTCGTTTCAACTAGCAACGTAAATATAAACTGTGAACTATTTTTACTAACCTATTTACAGGTCATCATTGTCTACAGTACATCACACATCTTCATTGACATTGCTACTGATGACGACCTAATAATTTAAATCTGAATTAAAACTCTTCAAAGGTCTTCATTATGTTTTGATTTTGAAAACGAGGCGCCACAATCTAATGTCTCAGTTTAGTTGCAAGATGAATAACTACGATTGTTCGCTCGTGAAAGTTTGGAAATGATAGTAAATGATGAAGAAATTAGAACATCCTGGTAAAAAAAAACTTCAACGAGTCACGCTCAAACTCTTTTGTCAAACTCCGGCAACATACCGTTTCAAAATACGTTGCAGCCTGATGCAATCCGAATTGTAGTCAATAAACCAGAAAAATATTATCAAGTAGTTAACAATGGATGCCGGTTCAGAACTCTTCTTTTTACTTTCCTTGGCTCTACGAAGTAGAAAGGAAAGTTATGTAATCGGCTGAAAAATGTTTTTTGAGTTTTCTCCAAAACGGCTATAACGATTTTGATTAAATTTTTTATATAGATAGCTCTTAATGGCAATTATACCATAAAATTCCCATTCGTAGGAAAACGACGAGAGCAGCACAATAAATTATCAAAATTTTCGACGAAAAGCGTTTTTAGCGCGGTTTTTTTCTTATAACCTCCGCTGGAATGTTGGTAGAATGTTAAAAAAAATTGGTATCGTAGTCCGATCCAATACCTAAGGGTAAGTGTTTAAAAACGCTCATGAGATTCATGGGGCTCACTCCAGAAATTCCTGAATTTCAACTACTCCCGTTTCGCTTACTACCAGTTCTAAAAGTGTTTACTCAATAACTCTGCAAAAGTGATTACTATCCTTCTTCAAAAAACTCGTGTTTACAGGCTCATTAATTATCTGTGTACCAATTGCTCAATAATCGTCCGGGATTGAGTACGAGCAGCACAATAAATTCCAGAACATTAGGCGCTACCGCTTCCTGCTGCTGTGAAGTGTTTCCTGAGACCAATTTCACAGGAACTGAGTGATAAATGAATCGATTAAATAGAATTAGCCATGTACGATGTGAATTGACGTAGAGCTAAGGAAAGTTGTGTGTTGCAACGCACCAGATATTTTAAAATGTATTTATTTAGAGACTAATACATGTTAGAGTATTATACCTAATTGATATGTGTACCGCTGACGTTAAAAATAATGTGGTTGCTCTTCACATCCACTCGTGGGGGGTGTGGTTGTGTGATGGTATGGTCTGGGTGCATGTTTGAGTGTGAATATTTTCAAAGGTCGATTGAGTTTCATCAGCTGCCGAGTTTCTGTGTTGGATGTTGTGGGAAACAAATCTGTTGATGGCTTCTTGGAGGGTGTCAAAAGGTGTTTTCAGGCTGAAGTCGTGGTAAATGGTGTCGTTTCGAACGAAGGGCGGGGCATGAATGATGTTGCGTTGTGACGTTCTATTTTGGTGTTGTTCTATCCGGAGGATGACGGTTATGGAACATGTGCTGTATGCCGGTAGGGCGTATATCCAGAGCGGACGGATAAATACCTTGCAAATGAGCATTTTATTATGTAGTAAGATGAGAGGATTTTCCAAAAAGTACATCAATTGTGACGTTCTAGTTTGAAGAGGGTTTTTTAGGTCGGCAATGTCACTCCGAGGTACTTATGAGAGTTTGAATTTGGAATCTGGATCCCATCAAAGAAGAGAGGGACGTTCATGTGCTTCTTCGTGTTGTGATGACAGCGCATGAACTCCAGCGATTATACCACTGGGTGAGGTGAACGAAGAATGTCTGCAATCCTTGGGCCACTACGTCAGATTCCGAATCGCAAACAGCGTAGACGAGGTCGTCTTCAAAGAGACCCGGGAAGTCTGGGCTGTTACGTAGAGGTATACCATGGCAGTAGAGCGTGTACAGGAATGGTCCCATCACGCCCCCCCTGAGAAACACCTGCATTGATTGGCTACGAGAGAAGAGTTGACTCTGGACACTTACCTGAAACGTCCTTCCACTGAGGTAACTTGAAACGAGGTTGTACAAGTTGTTTGGTAGATGAGGTCTCAGCTTTGAAAGGAGGCCACGATGTCAAACCCGATCAAATGCCCGCTCAGTGTCGAAAAAAGCTGAGCGGCATATGTTTTGGTTGTGGAAAGCTTGTTTGGTGTAAGTTGTGAAGCACTGGAGTTGGAGAGGGCAGGACAAGTTTTCTCGGAACCCAAACTGTACTTCAGGAAGATGTTCAGTGAAGTTCAGCAAGAGAGGCAGGGCTGGTCTCTCAAATATTTTGAAAAGAGCGGGAAGCAAGCAATGAAGCGGTATGATGCAATTTCATTCGCAGGCTTCTAAGGTTTGAGTATCATGACCATGTGGGCGTGTTTCCAGGCATTGGAAAGTAAACATTACGTACAGCTGCCGAGTAGATGTGGATCAGATAGGCAGTAGGTTTGCGCGATCTATTGGTCAACAGTGATTTTACAATCTAGTCAGGCCCTGGTGTTTTGCGAGTTGCAATGTGTTTAATAACTCTTTTGACCTCAGTTAGTGTAGAACAGTATGGGTGGCGATGGGAATGGAACATGAGTGTGGGGTTCATCAATGGGCAAACACCTTGATACGAATGGATTTCTGTGTTTTGCTAAATATTTCGGGTATAGCGAGTCGTCTTGGGCATCCAAGTTTTCAATTTCGTGTTTAACCAGCTCATCCCGCACGTTCTGAATCTCAATCTCAAGAGCATTTCTTAAAGCGATTGGCTAGATTTTGTGTGCAGGATTGTTCGTCCTCAAGTACGTGCGCCGTGCTATCTTCCGAGCCAGCCATATGCCGTAGACTATTTGTGGAAAGTTGAATTGTCCCGGGCGCACTCTTGGTGTTGCTGGCTGGGCATGTTCAATGTATTTTTTGTTAATGAGGGGTGTAACGCAGAACTTTGCGTCGCATCAACGTTTCCTGACATCCAACCATTAATCCATTAATTTCTCTTGTAGCGTGACAGTGTCAGAGAGTTCCGATCTGCAATGGGCTTCTTCAAAAAAATGGTGAGGAAGGGGCAATTGTTCGAGAAAGTAAATGACAGGCTCAGGTTTGTGATTTTTAGTTGTGTAAGGAGAGTTTCCTAAAGGTGAGAGAATTGCGAGGGAAGAGAAGGTGGTCATGAACATTTCGGTAAAATCTCGTTTGTGCCCGGCTTCTGAGAAACCCCGTGTCTTACGTTATCAAGTGTACATATTTTAAATTAAAAACACGTTGCGTTCACCAAATGTTGACGATTTCGAGAAGTTTATGACAGTTCGAGTTTTCAAGTCTCCACCCAATAAAATCATAAAAAAACTTTCCGTTCGGGATAATTGAGATTAAAGTGTTTGACAATGAAAATGCCAATATGATTATTAATCTTCTCCACCTTCCAAGATATCTCAATAGTGCTCAAAGTAATCAAGTGTGTTGGTATCAGGAGATGGACAAATAAAGATATACGAATGACACTTGGGTTGAGGTGAAGTCTAAAATTGAGAGAGCTGGCCGTTGACTCTTTCTTGAACACCTACAAAACTGCTGTACTTAAGCACGGTACGTAGTACTGTGAACTAAACACGTAGTACGTAGTACTGTGAACTCATCTTCAATGACCTAATGCTCACCAAAGTGTGATAACGGTTAGTCTCACAGTACAGTGTAATTATAGCATCTGATAGCGTTTCGTTCGCTTTGTTAACTCTCGACAACTCTGATACTGCTTTAAAACTGACGATGAGACATTTAAAATTATCAACTCAACTACAAACTGAAGCCTTAAACTGAACAGTTCGTCATCGTTTTCTAATTACTGGATTGGATAACAGAGAGCAAAAGTGATTCAGAAGAAGATTGCTTCCGACTAAAATGATAAGTTATGAAGGCTCGTAGGCGGAGGAAACGGAAAGACGTCTGACACTTTCAGCGAGCTCTCGTCTTCCACACAAAACAGCCAGCGTCGTCAAAACTTCCGACTGTTTACTGAAGTTAGATCTTCGCCTTAAATGGCTGTCAGCATTGATACGAGAACATTGAAAAGGGAACGGCTCGTCAACCCTTTTCTGGTGGAGAGATGACGTGTTGCCAAAATTATGCTCTTCTTAGGGACTCGTGACAGAAAACTCAATCCGTATTGTCACCGTAAACGACGTGAAATGATGTATTTACGTGTTCTATGCAATAAATGATTTGCCACGATCAATCATAATCAAGGCTGCAAACCGACAATAAATTTAAGATGGTCATTAGCGCTCAAAACTGACGTTTACTAGACAAATTAACGATTTATTACTTTTCCATCAATTTCCAAGATTTTCAGAAATACGGTTTGACATATTTAGCAAGACGAAAGAGGTGTGTTCCGACTTGCGTTAAAATCGAATCGACGACCCGTACGTGAGAGCTTGGGCCGTTCTGGATATATTTGAGGTTACGTGTTTCTAACATATTTTAGTTGAGTGAAGTATAAATTGTTTAACTTTAAACGTTTTAACGGCTGATTCTACGAAAACTCGCTGTGCGTTTGAAACTTGTTTTTCTTTGCATTATAATCCCTGCGGAACTCACCCGTGAAATAAGAATTTCCAAAGAACGCATTCAAGGGTCCATGCCTGAGCATTTACAATGTTTTCAATCACCCCTGTCGTATAACTGTGTGTTCAGGCTTCTGCTCTTGTGCGTGACACCGCGTCACTTTTCGGGCGTCCTCTTGGACTCACCTGAAAAAGCTGCTTGAAACATATTTGATTAATAATAATAACGGAAACTACACAAATAATAACGGAAGATTATGAAAAGAAAACTCCTTCCTCGTAGAAAATAAATACGGCGATGTTGGAAATTTTCTTACGCCATCATTCTAGCAACACTCCCTCTCCCGTCACCTCACATTTTAAATCTAATGCCTGAGGAACCCTCCTGTCTCTAATTGCCAAAATCAGTGCTCATTTTCTTTTACTTTCCTTGGCTCTATGAAGTAGGAAGAATGCTCGATTTTGATACGTAGCTCGCAGATCGTCATGCAACACCAAAATGAGGGTATGAGACAAATCGGTCAAAAAACTAACTCGGCACATAGTCTGCTGGGAGAGTACGCCACGATATTTCAAACGGAAATCCTACCTATAAAGATCTGCGCAAAAGAGATCCTGACCAAAGGACTCAGGAGCTAGTGGATCTATATATTCTCGGAAACACCGAGTCGCCTTAAAGGCAATTGCTGCCTACAGCTTTAGGCCAGGGCTGGCATGGGAATGTCTTCAAGCGCTCAAGCGACTCGGTGTCCAAGATAGGCTCTCCCTCACCTGGGTGCCGGCACATAAGGGGCATTAGGGCAACAAAAAGGCTGAATGCCTTGCGAAAAGGGGCACAGAATCCCTACCCATCGGGCTTGAACCTTGCGTAGGTATGACGAAAAGTCACCTGACTCGTCTAGTGGCTCGATGGGAGATACAGGAAAATAGCGCCCATTGGCATCGCCAGTCACGACTAAGACAAGCGAAAAGTTTTGTTACGGCCTTCTTGTCTGATGGCGAAGGCGATGCTGACACTCTCCAGACGGGATCGGAGAGTTCTGATTAGCTTCCTCACCGGACACTGCCCACTCAGGTACCACCTCAACAGGATGAGCATCTCAGAGGCTGTGGAATGCAGACTTTGCCTATGTGAATGCCCTGCCTTGGCACTCAAACGCTTTGAATACTTTTCTCAGGGATCCATTGAACCTCAAATCGTAGCGGAGTCTGCGGTGAAGGACATACTCGGCTTCCTAAGGGGAGCGTGTATATACGACGTCTTTTATTATGGAAGGGATAGGCCCATGTGCGGCCTCTGTGACAAAGGGACTTTGTCCCGTATGCCCTCGAGGGAAAAAAAACTCGTCCCATCAAATTTAATTTCAAAAACAATTCCAAGGGTTTTGATTAAACTTTTTTTATGAACATCTACAAGTAACGTAATAGTACTGTAAAATTCTTACGCGTTGGTAAATGAACATATCGATTTTAGTTCCACTTTTTCTTCGTAAAACCGCTCAGATGACACTAGAATTCTCAGAAAAGCTAGGCTGATAGCCCAATAAATTCCTATGTATGTTAACTCTCATAAGATAATCTGGAGCAATCCCAGAAATTCCGGAATTACAACCACCGCCGTTTGACTTGCTACCACTTAATTTATTTATTTTACCCAATAACTTCAAGAAAATGCAAACGATTATTGTCATAAAAATAAATTTGACAGTCTCCTGACGTAAGGGTGATAAGTAGGAGCAACTCAATAATTTCTGGATTTGCCCAGGATTTCATTGTGGAACGTTCGTATGAACTTACTGAACAACAAATGAGTTTGAGTATATAGGCGGGGCACGAGGGAGCTCAGAATACGAGAACTGGTTGGGCTGGAAATTAGGGCGGAGAGAGAGTCGTGACGAGTTGTCGATCGTGAGACCTGGTAGACGAGTGTGTTTTGGTAGGAGCTGTGAGTGTTGGTGACGAGATAAATCGAGGGGTGGGAAGGATTTTTTGGTAAGTCCAAAAAGAGGAGAAGCCGACTGAACAGGCAGTTCGAACTTTCCCCCAGCTAACATGAAAAAGGCTCCATGTCAGAAATAATTGGATTGAACCCACTCAAGAGTCCAACTACTTCATCCTGTGCCAAACAACCATAATGAGAAGTGGATCCCTTTACTCTTCTCATACGCTTTGTACACAGAGTGAGCTTCCTAAAATCATTCGAATTACAATCTTCAGGATCGGCGTTAATTTTATACAAATTGACGTGATTTCTCTGAAGCTGGTTCTGGGTTATCTTCCCAGGAGCATGCCCATGCTACCAGGCGCGACCACGGGTTGTGGAACGGCCATGGCATTGTCCCCAGGGGCATGTCTGCGGCCAGCTGTGAATAAGGTCAGCATGCTGACTGAATAAGCAGCCGCGAACCATGGGCAAAACCCAAGAGATCGCAGAAGAGATCCTGAACAAAGGGCTCAAGTTCAAGCGGATCTACATTTTCTCAGACAGCCTGGCCGCCTTAAAGGCCATCGCAGCCTATAGTTTTAGGTCTAAGCTGGCATGGGAATGCCTCCAAGCGCTCAAGCAGCTCGGCGCCTGTAACAGGCTCTCCCTCATTTGGGTGCCGGCTCACAGGGGGCATGAGGGCAATGAAAAGGCTGACCGCCTCGCAAAAAGGGGTACAGAATCCCTACCCATCGGGCCTAAACCACACGTGGGTTTGACGAAAAGTCACCTGAACTGTCTGGTTGTTCGATGGGAGATACAGGAAAATGGCGCCCTTTGGCATCGCCAGCCACGACGAAGACAGGCGAAAAGGCTTGTCCCGCCTTCCTGTCAAAGGGCGAAGGCGATGCTGACACTCTCTAGACAAGATCTGAGAGCACTGATAAGCTTCCTCAACGGGCACTGCCCACTCAGATATCACCTCAACAAGATGGGCATCCCAGAGGCGGTGGAATGCAGACTCTGCGGTGAAGGACATACTCGGCTTCCTAAGGGGGGCGGGACGCCCTCGGGTAAAAAAAAAAAAAACTTGTAGGTGTTTGAGATCAATACGTAGTTTCATGAAACCACAGTTATCTCTGGGAAGTTTATAGAAATCAGAAGGGTCTTTTTCTGGGGGTCCATGTGCGAGGTCAACAATTCAAGCCCACGGATGAAATTGGAAAAAGTTATTCTTGTGGTTTTCTCATGCTCTCATGTGAGCAAGAACTATCACACTATCTAAATAATCCTGGATGTATGGCAGAAGTAGAGGACTGGATATTATTGATACAGAATCAAATCAGTTCACAATGACCTAAAATGCAAACTACGGATGGTGTTTCGTATTGTTCAAGTACCCGCTAAACAGCGTGGAGGATTACAAAAGTAAAATTTAAAGTGTTATAATATTAACTATCGTGACAAGACGCGATGTTCTGAAAGTCAAGGTTGTGACCAGGTTGAAGATGGTCGGTCTAATCAGTATAACATTGGTTTAGGCCGTTTGTTGTCAGAAAATGCCTTGAGGGGCAGCATTGAGCCCTTAAATGGGAGGTTGAATGGCACCGTTAATTTAATAACGACCTTAGGGCCGAACGGGTTAATGCCAAGGGTTGATTGAAGGAATTCATCAATTTTCGTGGCTTAGTATCCCGCCTATCGAGAGTATTAAATCACATACCAGCTTCCTCGTGAATCGAAGGGATCATCCTGTGGGTTCACGCTTCCCCGCATCGGCGAAAAACATCTGCTTCTCTCGACGCGCGACAGCGAAGAAAATTAAAATGGAACATAAGAGAATTTGCGGCGTTGTCTTTCGTAGTGCAGCGAAGATATTGGTTTACATAATTACGTCAATTCACATCGAGCGAAGTCATCATCGCTAATTTAAACGGCGAGTTGTGTTTTACATTTTAAAATTTCCTCCTCAATTTTGGTTGTGTAGCTGTTCGTCAGTCCGTCCATGAGTCTAGAAAATACGTGACGCTCAAATAGCGTGTGTCTGCACGGGTCTCGTCAATACTTTCGTTTGTGATACCTAGAGCTACAAGGCTTCTCCAACTATTTCGATGCCTGTAAACCTTCTGCTCGCCAGCTTTCAATTCCTTTGCATCGTCGCCAAAAAGAACTCACCAAAGTAAATTTACAAAAGAACGGGATCAGAAAACGGCACGTAGTCCGATTTGATCTGCGAGTGGAGGGTCTAATTCGCGTAGTTTTAATTAAAAATCGCATGAGTCAACCACTGCATCAATGGCACGAACCGATGTGTAGATATCGTGATTCCCGTCTTTCCCCTTCCATTTCAAATGTTCCCCACAAGTTTTTGTATATGGTGGTTGCAACTGATTTGACTTCTGAACTTCTGACATTCCTCAAACGAGCCTACAGAGTAAGCCTTACTTTTCCCTCTGGTCATCTCTTCGTACAGTCGTCATTCCTTTCGTTCAGAAGCCAAAACTTTTTTTACCGTCCTCAGGCCTACGTAGTAGATTGGGAAGTTATGTTTAATCGGTGGAACACCGTCTGCGTGTCTGTCCGCCATGATATAAGAGAGCTGCTGAAGAAACGCAGCTCTAACGAAATATTCAACCAGCAGGTCAACAAGGAATATAAAAATAAAGTTATGACCAAAACCCCTTTTTACTTTCCTTGGCTCTACAAAGTAGAAAGGAAAGTTATGTAATCGGCTGAAAAAAAATTTTTTACGTTTCAGACCCTCCTGAGTCCGAAAAACACTATTTGGGAAAATGGTCTGTGAGTCTGTGTGTCTGTGAACGATTTTTAGAGAAAACCACCGCACCAAATCAGCTCAAACTTCATATCTCGCCCGCAGGTCATCATGGGACACCAAAATCCACCGAAATTTAACTATAGTTATCATAGTGATCAAAACACCAAATTTTTTTTCTCAAAAACGGCTCTAACGCTTTTAATTACATTTTTTATATTGATAGCTCCCAATATGGCAACTATACCATAAAATTCCCATTCATGGGAAAATGACGAGAGCAGCACAATAAATAATCAAAGTTTTCGACGAAAAGCGTTTTTAGCGCAGTTTTTTCCTTATAAACTCCGCTGGGGTGTTAGTAGAAAATTAAAGAAAATTGGTATTGTAGTCCAATCCAATACCTAACGTGTGAGTGTTTAAAAACGCTCATGAGGTACATGAGGCTCACTTCAGAAATTCCTGAATTTCAACTACCGCCGTTTCGCTTACTACCAGTTCTAACAGTTATTACCCATTAACTCTGCAAAAGTGATTATTATCCCTCTTCAAAAAATTCGTGTACAGCCTCATTAATTTTCTGTGTACGAATTGCTCAATAATGGTCTTATAATGAGTATGAGCAGCACAATAAATTCCGGAACTGTGAGCGCTACCGCTTCCTGCTGCTGCGACGTGTTGTTTGACCAAGTTCAAAGGAACTGAATGATAAATGAATTGAGTAAGTAGAATTAGCCATGTAAAAAGTGAATTGACGTAGAGCTAAGGAAAGTTATGTGTTGCAACGCACCAGATATTTTTAAATCGCTCAAACGATTTTGATTAAACAGACAATTCCCGCTCATATGACAATAACGCTCCCAAAAAAATGTATTATTATTAAATAATTAGGGGAATACCACGAATTCGTTTTTCACATGCTATTGTTGTAATTCCAGAACCATAAACAAGAACGTTCTCGCCAAAAAAATCGTGTTGACAGTGCCATAAATTACCTGTGCAATTTTTACTCAACAAAAAAGTGAAGATAGTTAGGGCAACCCAATTATTCCAGAATTACCACTTAATCCCTGCCAGTTTCTAAATAGAACATTGTTTACTTTCGTAATTAGCTAATTAATTGTTTAATAGGTGTACCGTTTCAAAAGCCGATCCGAATTAATAAGTTGAATTATTTATGTATAAGGCTTGCGTGTTTATGGTCAATATTTGTATCCCCTATGTGAGTGTTAATGACGGTTAACGTAGCATATTAACGAATGAAATATTGTTTGACGTGATCAGCTCTGCTCGAACCGAAATGGTACCAAATTTCACTGTCCTCAACCCAATTGACGAGGTCGAGCTTCGTGAGCTTAACCACAGTTCTTGGAGCCAGGGGAAACTCCAAGCTACATCAGTCAATCGACTTCTTCTCGAAGTGCCGTACCCATAGGGGGCGTAGGCGACCTCTCACATATACCTGTGCTGTGTATCATTAACTGTTATACACAGGTATATGGGACCTACAGTTTATCGCCGGTTCCGAACGGCACTATTTTGAGAGGCTTACTAGGCAAGTATACTCGTGGTGGTTTGCCATTGCCTTACACGAGGTGACGGCCGCAAATTGTTAGGTGTTAGGCTCGGGAATCGAACCCGAGTACTTGGCATGGTAGGCTGATACACTACCCTCCACGCCACGGCCGCCACAATCAACTACTTTCAATCGACTACTTTCTTTAAATATTCTCAGCCCTGACGAACACAAAGATTAATATTTATGGGGGCAACATTGTTCCCCAACGTTCATTGGGTTTTGTGACCCTCGCCCTTCATCTCTTTTCTTACCCATTACATTTGCTCCCTCCTTGCGGCTACTTAGCTCTAGAACACGTAGAGTAAAGCGCTGTCTCTCAGCTGTCGTCTGCGCTCACACAAGTTCAACCATCCAGAGGCCCACTGTGTTGCATGAACTCTGTATCCTAGTTACTTCACCCTGTACTCTTTAGCTCTATCAAGTATCTAAAGTGTAACCAGTGTATTTCAAATCAATACAGTCCTCTCTCACTCGTCTCATTCATCAACCCATTCAAGTTTATCTCTCCCGCTCTTGCGCCCAACATCTTGATTAGTGGGTTCGTCCTAGCATGATTCACGGCACAATTCACTGTGAAGAAAGTTGGACAAAAAATAGTTTACAGTAGAGTTGTTTGAATAGTTGGTGGATTTTCACGACCCACAATTAAGGCAGCCGCGTTTTTGGGGGAGTCCTATACTTCAGTATGTATACCCGCAACACGTACGCACCAGGGTTATCAACACATCTTACGTTCCCTAATTGACTCTGTTATGTGTCTGTATAACTTTCTCTTAATGAGATGCCAAAGAAAGAAGCGGACGTTGAACTGTTTTTACCAAGAAAACTTCCATAACCCTTGATTGTTATTCAAATCTTTTTCAAGCTTCAGTGCCTTCCCACTCACCGCTGAAAGAGTTCTAAAGAGCTTGTAGCGCCGAACAGGAATCGATTCAAACGCAACCAACCGAGAAAAGTGGATAAGCTGGTCAATCCTACAGCTTGCCAGCAATAGTATTGTTGGATAATGACGAACAATCGATCATCTCTGCCTTTCTTAGTCGTTGCGGGCCTCTAGCTCAACTCCCTTCGAGAGCTGAGAGACATCGTATTAAGATTTATACGACCTAGTCTCTGACAGGCCTGTTTTTCTTGATTTCAAGTAGCAGATGACGACCCGAACGCCAAATGCATTATTACAGTTAGTCGAAATAATAATTACAAATTATGAATCGTAAATAAAAGTTTATTTGAATCAGGGAAATTAACCACATCATAAAACGCAGTTTAATCAATTTCGAAGAAGAGTTCATTGAAGCGAAAGCTAAATATTAAACATTTTCTCCCGACGACATTCATGAAATAGCTTTCAGGAGAATGAGCGCTGTGATGTCGCATTAGTAAATAAAATATTAATTGGGGCTTTTGAAATGGGGAAAAGTCAGGAGTAATCACACCTGTGGACCGCTCGCAATAGAATTGAAAACGCGTTGACTTTTTAAAAAGGTGGAATTTATTTTTAATTCATCAAATTTTTGACAACGGTGAAGCTTCATCGAAATATAAGGGCGAAAAGAACAACCTCAAGGTAAATATATTTTACCTCCAACAGCTCCTCCTCCTCTGGAATACTTTCATGTAGAACTCACAAATAGCTACAACAAATATCCTCCCTACGAACAGGCAGGACTACACCATGTAATGGTCAAACCCTGTTGAAGTCGTAACAGTACTTTAGCAATACATTTCCTACAACGATCACTATCATTTAAGATAATTGCCTTTTTTTTAATGGAAATGCGTGTTCACTCTCCAACGTTGCAGTGACTGTAAAAAACTTCGGCGAAGAAGAGGGCAATATAACCCAAGTGCACCACAGTAAACTTGTGAATATCGGCGCAAAAAAGTTTGTGGGGCGATGCTTCACACCGTACGTTTTCGGTATTCTCTTTTATAGAGCCTGCTCCCGTGGAAGTCATTCAGGGCTTTAGGACTCCTGTAATATCTACTACGTTTAATACATTAAAGGATTCTACCAGTTCACGGCAGTTCAATTCACTGCTTCATCATTTACGTTACGCGTGCTTTGCCTCATCAAACGCTCTGAAAAAGAGTAATTTCTTTGAACGCAAGTAGTGGCACACAGTTCTCACCGAATTGGATTATTGAAAGCTTTACTCGCACTTCTAACTATTTTGTTGCCTTCGATTTACTCGTTCAGGCTAACTCTAGATTGAAACGTCCTTGCGAACGTTAAATTGTTTTCACGATACGCGTATAAGAAAGAAAGAAAGAGAGAGAGAGAGAGAGAGAGAGAGAGAGAGAGAGAGAGAGAGAGAGAGAGAGAGAGAGGGAGAGAGAGAGAGAGAGAGAGAGAGAGAGAGCGACAGCGAGAGAAATTTAACAAATTCATTTACATAAACAGGGTAGGATTAGGACTATGCAAGTCCTCTCTTACGTCCCCCCTGTACACATAAATTAACGAACCTCTCGCAGTTATTTAGGTGATACTATAGATTGTCGAACAAAATAGATAACAACATAAACTGACAAGTGACTGAATGAAACTCGAAAAAAGGAATACAAAATTAGAAATACGGAAATGCAATTAATACATAAATCTAAAAATCAAGCACAGAAAAGAAATGGCGGTAGAGCGTGTACGTTCAATCTTAATAATTTTAACTTTCCTCGGCTCTACGAAATAGAACGGAATTGTATCGGCTAAAAATAAAATATTGAGTCCTCTTAAGATCTTTACGTTTCAGACTATACTACGTCCGAAAACACAATGTGGGAAAAATGGTATGTGTGCGTGTGTGTGTGAGGTTCCACTGAAGCCCCAACAGAAGCTGTGCCTCCTTTGGACGTACCTTCTCCCGAAGCTGACGTACTTGTTGTTGGGAGGTGGACCGTCTGAAGCCTTCTATAAGCTTTGATATAATGGTGCGCTCTGCAGTGTGTGCTTGGCTCGGCTTCTCACATAGCGTCCCCCTGTGCGTACATTCATACTCTGGTTCGATCTGAGGACTCGGTGTTCCATCTCTTTCTACCACTACTACTGCTTCCTTTGCACGGATTTGGCTGGGATGTCCCAGAAGCTGTGGCTGGTCTTGGAGTCGTTCAGTATCAGCTGTAAGCCTTTCTGAGTTTGCGGCTGCTCTGCGTGGTTCGGTTGATGAACGGGAACTCGGGCAGTGTCTTGTCCCCTCCTACTCTCTGCGTGGGTAGAATGGACTTCAGAGGGCATCCATGGAAGGGATTACCGGTAAGTTTACGCCATTTGTGTGGCGTCACTGCCTACAGTTATATGATGTACAAGAGGCCAGTTTAGTAATGCTGTAGATAGTCGCTGCTGTGCCTGTGGTCACCAGTTTGAGTCCCTGAATCACATCGTGCAGGTGTGTCTGTGTGCGTACTCATGGCAGCAGCATCAAGCGTCATGACGCGGTCTGCAAGAAAGTTGCTGGTGCATTGTCATCTGAGGGTTGGGAAGTGGAGAGAGTGCAACACTACCAAGTTGGCTCTGGAGAAGGACTGAGGACTGACATCGTCCTCATCACAACATCAGCGCAAGAAAAGTTTTGAGGAAATGTGTCGGCTGGGTGTGCTGCCAGGCGTTCTCCAAGGCATCACCACCCTCGTGTTACTTGGGTCGTACCTGAACTGGAGGTTGGTTGTTCTATTGTGGACCATCCTCTAGTCGTCCCCATTTCCTTATTATTTTTACGATTTGGGGTTCAGTGGTCCCCTGACCGAAGTATTCAAAGCGTTTTGCTGCCAGAGCAGGGCATTCACATAGGATATGCTCTGCTGTCTCATCCTCCTCACCGCAGAGTCTGCATTCCACCGCCTCTGAGATGCCCATCTTGTTGAGGTGATATCTGAGTGGGCAGTGCCCGTTGAGGAAGCTTATCAGTACTCTCAGATCTTGTCTGGAGAGTGTCAGCATCGCCTTCGCCCTTTGACAGGAAGGCGTGACAAGCCTTTTTGCCTGTCGTAGTCGTGGCTGGCGATGCCAATGGGCGCCATTTTCCTGTATCTCCCATCGAGCAACCAGACGGTTTAGGTGGCTTTTCGTCAATCCCACGTGTGGCTCAGGCCCGATGGGTAGGGTTTCTGTACCCCTTTTCGCAAGGCGGTCAGCCTTTTCATTGCCCTCATGCCCCCTGTGAGCCAGCACCCAAATGGGGGAGAGCCTGTTACGGGCGCCGAGCTGCTTGAGCGCATGGAGGCATTCCCATGCCAGCTTAGACCTAAAACTATAGGCTGCGATGGCCTTTAAGGCGGCCTGGCTGTCTGAGAAAATGTAGATCCGCTTGAACTTGAGCCCTTTGTTCAGGATCTCTTCTGCGCAGATCTTTATGGCTAGGATTTCCGCTTGAAATATCGTGGCGTACTCCCCCAGCGGCTTTGCAAGACTGTAGTTAGGCCCTACAATGAAAACTAACTATAGTTATCAAGTGATCAAAACACCAACATTTTCTAGAAATATTATTTGCTAACTATTGTGGAAACTATTTATGGGCAATGGCTGGCCGAACTGTGGGAAATTGTCGTTGTACATCTGTATCAATAGCAAATGAAAAGATTTGTGGTATTATGGATTAGTATTGGTCCCAGCCGCGTACCAGTCTCTATGCCATCCCTGATGTAGCCTCTTACTGCTGGTACCGTCTTCTTCTTCGTGCTGGCTGTTGTAGGATTATGGTACGTGAGGATGGAGTCACAGTTGCAAATGAGGCAAACTTTGTGAAAGAAGTGTTTTTCAAGGACGCCTATGTTGACGCCAAAGTACTTGGCTTTACTATTGCCACAAACTATTGTCCTCCATGGAAATAAACAATATCCGATGGACCGTTGTTGGCCAGCTTCTCGCACGAATTTCTTTAACACCTGCGCAAAGACGATATTTTACGATTTTCCTGGCCATGGGACAAATTACAATGCAAAATACAAAACTTTGTACGCACATTTGGGAATCTACTCGATGTTTCCTTCAAAGCTACCCTGCAGACGTAATTTTCAATAATATGGCAATTGCAGAATATATACTGCCACATAAAACCAACATTAAGAAACAGCCGAGCAACTTTTGGCGCTAGATGAGAAAGTAAACCGTTCCCTTTTGAGAGTTAAGCCCCTGTGAGATGCTCAAGAGATAAACGGAGGGCTGGATGCAGTTTATCCCAAGATACGTTCACACTCACGAAGTCTTGACACGGCTAAGTGCTGTTCTCGAACTGATCTAGTGTCGACTGGACCAAGAGGCTGCTCTCTCAGTTCCACGATCTCTCTTTCCGCCTCTCTAACTTTCGTAATCCTCTTTGCGCATTATCTCATTACTATATTGATCTTCAAACTTTCAGTTTTATTCCAATTTATTTCTGTTCGAAGCCGCAAGCAAATTCTCGAATGAAGCACAGGAGATTGAGTTAGTTGTATATATACAAATCGGGATAGGGCGTTTTTCTTTACTGTTGTATTACGAGTATAAAGGGTGTCCCAAAATTAACGCAAGATTTGAATTAAATAGAAAACACAGTTTTTAGTCTTTTGATTGTAATTTTTTTATTGATTCATAAAGTACATAGGATAGGGTTATTTATGGAATAACACATCGGGCAAATGGCCTCCGCGGCTTTGCATACACATACGCACTCGTTTGTCGAAATTTTCCATGACCGTTCTGCATAAATGTGGCTGAATTTCGTTGATGCAACGTCGAATCTCCTCCTTTAATGCACGCATAGTTGTGGGCTTGTTGACGTAGACCTGTGATTTTAGATAACCCCATAAAAAGAAATCTAATGGTGTTAAATCACACGATCTAGGGGGCCAACTCTGATCACCAAAACGAGAGAGTACACGACCTGGAAATGTCTCATGTTTCACGGACTGTATGGCATGTGGCACCGTCTTGTTGAAACCACATATTGGCCACATCAATATCATCCAATTTCGGCAAAAAGAACCGTGTTATCATGTCGCGATATCGAGCAGAAGTAACAATCACTGTTTGACCAGCCTCATTTTCAAGAAAGTATGGTCCAATTATGCCTCCAGCCCAAAATGCACACCAAACTGTGACACGTTGTGGATGCATTTGTTTTTCGACAATCACATGTGGGTTTTCAGAACCCCAAAAGCGGCAATTTTGGCTATTAACAAAGCCATCAAGGTGAAAATGTGCTTCGTCGCTTAGGATGAGTTTGCTCGAAAAATCAGCATTCATTTGTTGTTGCTCAATAATCCATTCAACAAACTCTCTTCGCTGTGCATGGTCATTGGGCTTCAGTAGTTGTGTTAATTGAATTTTGTAAGCATGGAGACACAGATCTTTAGTGAGTATACGCTGTAGAGAGCTTCTTGAAATTTGTCCACGACGCCGAATCGAGGTTCCTGGATTGTCACCGACATTCGCACGCACTGCGAACACACATTTGAACGACTTGTTTTTGGACGACCAGTGTGTTTGGCGTCTCCCACGGATCCTGTCTCTCGGAATTTCTCAATTAATCGCTTCACAGTTGACGAAGTTAAAACACTATTCCGACCATATTTTGTATGAAATTTTCGAACTACGGCCGCCAAGCATTCATTATTTTTGAAATATTGCTCAACAATGAAGACACGTTGTTCTATTGCGTAACGCTCCATTTTTACTAACCCTAAACTGTCAACTGTCGATTTATTTTGTTTTTAGGGTTGGCAACACTGTACTGCATAAATGGCGGCAAATTCAAATCTTGCGTTAATTTTGGGACACCCCCACCTCTTAGCGTAGGTGTTTTTTCTGTATATTCGGTCACAATAAACGCTTCTCTGGGCCGACGCTTCTCACTCCATGTGTTTATATTCATAAATTCTGACTCTTGATATTCCCTCTCAATGTTTTATACTTACCCTTAACTCTTAATGTTACCATACTACACAAATTTTATCATTTGCCTGAGGTACGTAGTCAATATTAACTCCATTTAATTTACAAATGGAAGTATTTATACGTTCTAAACAATTTACTCCTGCTGTGACATCTTGTCCGCCCAACGTAACAGAACCGCTCAAACCCTCTCTGCGGTGCTTCTCAACGCGCGAAAAATGCCCTTGGAACTCCAACTTGGATCTCGTGTTAGTGAAAGCCGATATTCAGAAACGACGATGGACCTTTCTCATCCATTCCGGAGCTTTCGCTGAGAAGTAAATAATTTCAACTACGTCAAAACCCCCCTTCCGATGAAACTTCGTTCTTCATGTTTTGTATGATGGTGAACACAAATTCGGAGTCAGAAGATCATCAGTCACTTCGTGCTATTAAATTTCTTTGATAAACATTTTTACATTGATAAAAAATTCATTTGAAAACATAACAAATTTCCGGTCCGACGTAACACACTAGTTTTCTCAGCTCCATGTACATTTAGCAACTAATTCAACCTTTTTTAAGCTTAGTTTATAAATTTAATATTGATTAGAGTTTGATATAGATAATTGGTACTGCTTTGGGGCCTCTGGAACTCGTTGAGTTGTTCTTAACTATGCCTTTATTGGGTGACGAGCGTTTCGGAGTGTTGTGGAACGTTTTTTGACGGTCAATTTCAAGTGCGAGAGAGAGAGAGAGAGAGAGAGAGAGATAGAGGGAGATGTGAAACTCAGTACAGGCGAAGAATAAGTTGATGAATGAGAAGAACGAGATAGGACTGCGCTAAGAGGAAATACACTGGTTAGTTAAACGTCAACTAGAGATACACTGCAAATATAGAGTTCTGAGAAAGTAACTGGGAGTTCATGCGAGCCATACGGGTGCTAATCTCTGGATAGTTGAACTGGTGTGAGCAAGAACGAGAACTGAAAGAGAGTGTTTAACTTTGTGATTCTTAGGGGCTAAGTAACCTTAAGGATGAGGGAAGGAGGTTATAGGAAACACTTGGAAACTTTGAGTGGGGGAGTACGTTGTCAGTTCCGGAAATATTAATCCTCGTGTCAGTTGGGCTCAGAATAATGAAAAAAGGAAGTCGACTGACGGGCGCAGTTTGGAGTTTCCTGCGGTTCTAGGACCAACAATTGTGTCGGCAATGAAACGACGATTGTTGATTCTTGTAGTTGGCTTTGGCTCTGTCAACTGGGTCCCTGTTTTTCTTGACATAGTTAAAACCGTCGGTCGGTTCAGAACTTGAGATACAAACGATGAACATTGAAAGGGAGCCGTAGATGTTTTGTAAACTTTAAGCCGTCGATAGCCGTTTAAACCCTTTTCTTTTTCTCTCCGAGCAGCTCCCTACCAAAATTCGGATACCTCGATTTTGTTTCAGTGAGCTCTACTTGCTTATGATTTTAGATACCACTATATGCGGTATTATTTTCGATTCTTTAGCTGCTCAAGGTGAGGAGCAATGCGCGGTGATTAAATTATTGCATTAGAAGTGAGCAGGTTTGCTTTGAAGCATGTAGTGTTGCTGCATTTTAAAAACCAAGCCCGTAACTATTAACAAAGGGCTTGGTTCTCGCAATTTGCGTCCGAATGTACCTGTGCCCCCTACCCAGTACTTGCCCCTGCACTCCACTCGTTATCCAATTATTAAATTTGTTGTCTCGCGTCTTTACTACGTGGGATGCTTGATCGATCACAGCCGAAATGGGACCTCTTCCCAGACTAAATGTAAGACCTGTTTAATGTTTCACTCTACCGGTACACACTACTACTTACGCGATACGCGGGTTTGGCTGTTGACTCGAGTTTCAAAAAGATAGCGCAGGATTCCAAGGAAGTACTGTATACACCCTCTCGCTGTTCCGTTTCAACACTTTTCAATTTCAATAAGCTGGAGGGGAAACTAAATTGAAAAAGAATGCGAAAAAGTTTGAAACGCTCATAACTCATTCCAACTTACATGGGATATGATTGCAAAGTTTTATATGATTCGTTTTTTCCTTCCCGTTTGCAGCAGATCCAACGGTCCAGACCGAGGCAATCATTTAGCGGAAACAGAGCTCACTTAACTCTTAGTTGATAACGAAGAACCGGTTATATTTGAAAGGGCTATGCGATCAAGTTGAACTAGATAGATAAAGAGAAAACGGCAAAAGCCTCTTTCGGTATTAAAAAACTCTCTTTCCCGCAGTACCAGTCTCGAGTTGACTCTGCAATTCACAAATTTTTGCGTTCCTATCATATCTTTTTTATATAAAGGGATCTAAAACGGAGGGGAATGGGAACTGTGGGAAAACAATCGGCGATAGAAGTGCGGCTCGCATTTCTCTCACAGACTCTACTTAAGTTGATTCAGGCTCCTCTTGAATGTTGAGTGGGCACCCTCCAAAGTTAATTCAGTTCCAAATGCCCTACCAAAACTAAATTAGCACAACCACCAGTAATAATACTAAATTTAGAACCTGTAATTTGGTGCATAGAATAGTAACTCTTTGACTAGGCAAAAGAAATGAAAGTGTACGTTTCTTAACTTATCATTACATTATGAAGTCCTTTGAGTCCAGAAAAGGGAGTACGTATGTACGAGTTTATGTGGACACGGTTGAGAGAGAACGGCTTAACTCAATCAACCGAAACTTGATTTTTATTACCGGTACATTAGCATAAAATTGGAGCAATGAGCGAAATTGGCCGTTTTGGTTTATTATTCATTCTGAATAATAACCCTATGTTTTCGGTCACGAAAGATTTTTTACAACCCCCCCTCAAAATTTGATACTTTACGTTTCAAGACATGGAGATTCCAAATTTGCAATGTCCGTCCGCCGTCCGGGCCGTTTTATACCTTTAACGTGGTTCAAAAAAATCGTTCTTTCGCACAAAAACCCAATTTGGTATCTAGTTGTGCCCGCCATCTCGGCAATCCGATCGGACGAAGCGCATGATTGTTATGGGCAAAAAACTGTTAAAAAAATTAACGAAACGCAGTACAACGCGGGAACTACAGCGAAAGTCAACGTTTCGTCTTTTGTACTCCCTCCCTCCCGCCCATCGCAAGGAAACTGCTCGCCTGCTGGTCTGGCAACGCCACCGCCCACTCGCCTCCTCTTTCCCCGACCTGACGGGGCAAAATCATGAGACTTTACGGGCGCCGGACTCACAAATAAAGGAGCTGTCAACGTGTTCTAGGAATAGACGAAGAGTGGCAATTGCGACCCTGTCTTATTAACATTTACACATATAAACGCTAAGTAAAAGTGGCCGATTTTCTGCTGATGTTGACGTTTGAGGAAAATTGGAGACTCTAGCGCGTGGGCACTTTTGGTTTATTTTTCATTCTGAATAAAAACACTATGTTGTAGGTAAGAAAACATTTTTTACAACCCTCCCTTAAAATTTGATACTTTGCGTTTCAAGACATGGGGATTCCCAATCTGCAATGTCCATCCGCCGTCTGGGCCGTTTTGTGCCTTTTAACGTGCTCTAAAAAATCCGTTCTTTCGCACAAAAAAACCATTTGGTATCTAGTTGTGCCCCCCATCTCGGCAATCCGATCGGACGAAGCTCGTGGTTTTTATGGGCAAAAAGTGGTTAAACGATTTAACAAAACGCAGTTTAATTGTCCATACGGCGTGTTTGGTATCGTTTTCAAGGTATTTCTACATCCTGGGTTGAATGGAATGAGTATCAGACGTGCACAACTGCGTATAGTGAAATTACAGTCATTATAGTGAGCCAAAGTCCACTAACTGAAAGAACTCGCGGGAACTACAGCGGAAGTCAACGTTTCGTCGTTGCTACTCCCTCCCTCCCGTCTCATTAAAAGTTACATTGTAGTCAGGTCATGTTTCGTATGGTTTACTAGTATTTTTCGAAGCTGAATCGAATGGGATGGGTCTCGGAGCAGTAATACTAGGTCAAGATGTTCATGAGAATAATAAACCGTTGTGTAATAATTTGCAGAGTTTTTCTTTTTAACCCTTTGAATGCTTCTGTGCGGTACTGAATGGTAATATTTATAACAAACACTCAGTCTAGTTTAAGCATGTACATGTATTTTTTAGTAGTATACTCTTGTAATTTCCTTAACCCTATTATTGCTCATTTTCATGACATTCCGTTATTATATACATTACTTATTAATTTTTAATTGATATATTATTTTATTAAGATTTTGTTAATTAGATTTAGATAATACTTTTTTTTTTTTTTTTAATTATTACCATCGGAAAAGGAGCAGAGGTGTAGAGAAGGTGGACCTCCTCCATTGCTTGCTTGTGCTACACGCCTTCCCTATTACTCAAGAGGCAATGTTAGTAGTAGCAGGAGAACGGAGGAGAATTGCGGCTCTTGAGAGGAGGCAAGAAAAAATGGGACGCTGGGTTTCCACCTCTCTCAGGTCCTTACTGGACATTTAGGGCGTACTTGCACCGAATCCCCAAATTCCCTGCACTTCAGAGCGACAATGGATGGTATTAACATGCCATCTTCTCGTGCCGAAGGTGGGGAGGCGGGTGACGCACAGTTGGCCAAGTCAGGACAGAGACGCTTGTCCTTACCAACTTAAATACCGAAGGAAACTAGAGGTGCATTTTATGTGGAGCTTAGTGAAGGCACGGAGAAAAGACCACTTCTGAATCTCCGAAACTCCCGAGCATTATGGAAGGATATCCAGGGTTGCGACACGCTGCAAATGTTCTCGTGATAGTGAAGACGACGAAGAATTCTATCATTGCAAAAAAGGTGTGACTTGATGCCTAGTGCTAAAGGGTTCCAGGTGGAGTGACTACGAGTGAATTCATGGTACAGCTAGGAATAGCTCCTCCCTATTTACGTCCTGTCATGTAACTTTTAGCCTGATTTCTTGAAATGAAGTGGAAGAGAGAACTGTATTTTTAGACTTATGAAAGATGGAGGTTCAAAGTCGAGCATGTGAGAGACAGAGTTCACACGACACAGGGAGGTCGTTGACTGTTGGAAAGAGTTTGGAAGTAAGAGCTGAGAAGTGATACGAGTAAAACCTAACTTGAGAAACCATTAGAGGGAAAATCGGGTCACAAACCTGTGGGGGCTTTAAAGTTCAAAGAGTCGGTTGACAGGAAATTCCTGGATTGGCGGCTCAAGTTGAAATTTGGTTACTCAATGATGACCAAGCAGTGTCGATAACAGGTTGGCATTAAATTTTATCAACTCATCAAACTAAAAGAAAATTGTCTACCACCCCAATGACGTCCCTCGAATAACGACAATTGGGTACAAAACATGTTAGGTCGTCACTCCAGTACCTTATTTACTATCTATCTATCCAAAAACATTGAGCAACATTGCGTGTACTATCAGTTCACTAATATAAATACCATTCATCCATCATTTAACTGTCACCTAAGTGAACTCTGTATAACTCTCTATAATCATTTACCCGTCTTGTTCTCGATGGGTCTGATGGAACCTTAAACTTAATTTCTTCAGTGACATAAACGTCTTAGGTCCCGAAGGAAAATCCGATGGTGAGCACAATTTACGCTACCATTTGTCACAATATTTTATTGTGAGTTTATAGTTTTGTTATAACTAGGCTCAATCGCTCGTTCCTCAACTGCGCATAAAAGAGTAAAGATGACATTTCGGTTTTCCATTCCACTAAAATACTGGTGAGATAGAAAGTGGAAATCAAAAATTATTAAAATTTGATCGTGAAGTTAATTACTGTAGAACTTTTCTATCGGTATAACGAACTACGCAGAGCTTACGCACAACTCGAAATGGTCGATGAATCATTCAGCTTCATTATGCTTCCTGAAAAGTCATATTAATTTTCACTCTCCAAACATTGGTTGTTCCACAGCTATTTCGTTCCCTCTATTACTCCTATTAGCCGTGTAGCTCTTCTGGGAGAGGCTTAGCGTTCTAATCCACGTATTTTCTATTTCTATCTGTGTTTGTTGAAATAAATCACTTTAATGTGGAGCTGCATGAATTCCCCGCGCAAATTCACTTGTTTATTATTATTGCTTTTTGTTTTCAAACGATCCGATGAGAACATGGGCCTTCAACTTCCGAAATCTCAGGCAATCATAAAACCACTGTTTTATCAACCACTCTCGGTAAATGTATTCTCTGAAGAGCCTTGAAACAAGACGGGAGACCCCGGAAGAAAGAAAAGGTAGTGAAGTGGAAAGAATTTTTTCTGTCGCCTTTGGCGCTGGCAATAGAGAACCTTATTCGATGGATTCTTATTCCTGGTCCCGACGTAGCGATTTTTGAAGAACATGTTGAGAGCGGAACATAACTTAAACATTCACTTGTTCCACTTCACTGAGAACAGTTCCTTGTAGTCAATGCCAATATTCAAGTGTGAAAATGCTTTCATTATAACTTTTCTCTAGTCGTACACACGGAGTTCAAGCCCCAGCCTGAAGTCCACGTAATAATTTGTACGGACAAATTTCCAATCATGGACTTTCCAGTTACTCGCCCGTTAAATGGAAGAGGAAGTGGCCGAGTTTCGACTGTTCAAGCGTGTGAAGACGTGAGGAAATGAATATTAAAAAGCTACCACGGCGCACGGCCTGCTGTAGTTCATTGCTTCGGCCTCGCTTTGGAACGAATAGGCAAATGGCTGTATTGCCAATCACCTAAAATCTGGCAATTTGAGACTCAATGGCGTTTTTGGAACGCTCCCTAACCTGAGCGGCTATCCAGCGGTTGGGCGTGAACTTCACTTAAGGTTTGTTACGGGCGCGATTGTAATCTGCGGGAACAATGGGACAGAATGAGATGGCAGGCTCCATCCACCGAAACGTCTACCGCAAAGTTGAAGTCGGAAGATGAAGCAAGGGAAGGGAGGAATTCGAAAATGGCCTCGTTCTGAAGCCACCTGGACACGATTAATTGTTTTTCGGAATCTTTCACGTGAATCAAATATACCTATTCTTCATGGAAAAGACCTATTATTGTATATTGGCCCAGGAACTATTACCATTACAGTTTTGCGAATAATTCGGCATCTGGTTGTTTGAGACCTCATGCCCTGACTTGAGGCGTCCAGCAGTTGCACGTGAACTTAGCTAAAGTTAATTTTGTGTTGATTCTGTTCTTCTGGATGATGTTAAGGAAATCCTTATCGAGAAATAAATAGAGACAGTTGCTAGTTATTATTGAATTTAATTTCAATTTAGTTTTTTCAATGTTTCGCGTTCCCTCACTCTCGATTACAAACAACAAACTGGTACTTTTGTTCATCTCAATTAGGCAGAAGCTTGACGATTCCCGCCTACTCTTTCCTTGCCGGCGCCTGCTTCTTATTCTTGCTTCGGATCGCAGAGAGAGATCAAGCGTCCCATCGACTCGTGTTTTAGTACTGGTTGTTTCCAATAATATCCCTTTGTAAGCTCACAAATCGAGTGATTGTCCTCATCATTCACCTCTTCCGTCCTTCCTTTATACCGGCCGGTACCTTTCTGCTCCCTTTTTTTATTCCCTTAAAATTCGACACCTTCGCAGCACAAAGGTAATATCTCTAAATTACGTTTGATTAGCATTTACAGTTCACAGGTATTTCATTTTTTGGTGGATCGTATTGACTTTCAAAACTTACTAGCTAACAGAGTAGTTTTCCAGCACAAGCGTAATTTTTTTTTTTTTTTTTTTACCCAAGGGCGAGTGGGACAAGTCCCTTTGTCACTGCGGCCGCATATGGGCCTATTGTGACGCCCTTTCTTAGTAGACGGCGTCGTACATACCCGCCCCCCTTAGGAAGCCGAGTATGTCCTTCACCGCAGAGTCCGCTACGGTTTGGGGTTCAGTGGTCCCCTGACCGAAGTATTCAAAGCGTTTTGCTGCCAGAGCAGGGCATTCACATAGGATATGCTCTGCTGCCTCGTCCTCCTCACCGCAGTCTGCATTCCACCGCCTCTGAGATGCCCATCTTGTTGAGGTGATATCTGAGTGGGCAGTGCCCGGTGAGGAAGCTTATCAGTACTCTCAGATCTTGTCTAGAGCGTGTCAGCATCGCCTTCGCCCTTTGACAGGAAGGCGTGACAAGCCTTTTCGCCTGTCTTAGTCGTGGTTGGCGATGCCAATGGGCGCCATTTTCCTGTATCTCCCATCGAGCAACCACACGGTTCAGGTGACTTTTCGTCAGACCCACGTGTGGTTCAGGCCCGATGGGGAGGGATTCTGTACCCTTTTTCGCGAGGCGGTCAGCCTTTTCATTGCCCTCATGCCCCCTGTGAGCCGGCACCCAAATGAGGGAGAGCCTGTTACAGGCGCCGAGCTGCTTGAGCGCATGGAGGCATTCCCATGCCAGCTTAGACCTAAAACTATAGGCTGCGATGGCCTTTAAGGCGGCCAGGCTGTCTGAGAAAATGTAGATCCGCTTGCCCTTGGGCCCTTTGTTCAGGATCTCTTCTGCGATATCTTGGGTTTTGCCCATTGTTCGCGGCTGCTTATTCAGTCAGCATGCTGACCATATTCACAGCTGGCCGCAGACATGCCCCTGGGGACAATGCCGTGGCCGTTCCACTATCCACAACCCGTGGTCGCGCCTGGTAGCATGGGAATGCTCCTGGGAAGATAACCCAGAACCAGGATAAGCGTAATTTATCTTGTTCTAAATAATTTTTTAAATTTAACGGTTCCCCGTCTTCACAAAGTAAGAATTTACGGCGGCATTTTGCACGTCTGTGAGAATGGGCCGCAAAAAGTCTGAAAACTCACAAGCCACGAAAGGTTTCGAGTGTGTGACAACTAATCGCCAGTGGGGGGTTTCATGTCTCGGATCTGTTGCGTTCAAGACAACTTTGTCGCTATTTGATTTATGTTGTGAAATCGTGTAGTACTTCAATAATTATGTGACTAGGGAGAAGAATGCAATTTGCGAAACTAAATCGTTTTGCCGAATTCCTAACTTAATTTGATGGTTCTAGGTGTTTCGAATTATTCGAAAGATTGTCATCGTCATTAGTTCACCAGGTATGTAACGTTATATAACTCTCAGGAGTACTGTTACTCTCTGGGCGGTTTAGAGGGAATTTAGCCAGAGATCGTCAGAGAAAAGCAGTGTGACCTGGGCACATTGGACAATGTATGCAACGTGGGCTGTCTCTCTCTCTCTCGAACCCAACAAAAAGTGTAGCGTAGATATTATAATAGTTTCCTCCCTCCGTATTTCTAGAAAAGTTGCCTTTGGAAGGGGCGGAAGATCAACTCACGGTTTTTACAATCCCGCGTTTCCCTACAGCTTCAATATAGTATTCAGCAGGAGAGTATTGAAAAGTGAAGGAAAATGCGATTCCTAACTGAAAGGTTCGTAGAGGAAGTCAAAGTATGAAAGTGGGAAGCGTTGCAATTGTGAGATCGCAATATTGGAGGCCTAGTGAAAGTTTCTCTTGGAATGAGGAGTTCAAACTCCCTCTTTTAATCTGCAGTTCCAGTCTGATGGGCATTAACGGGCTGCCAAGTAACAAGAACCGTCGGGGTCGTTCACGGTAGCTTGTACGAGTATGTCCGCTCTCAACCAGCCTTTTCTTCACGGCCTACCCATAAATGAACTAGAGGAAATTAAGGAAACTCGGAGACTCGGTTAAATGAGCTTTTCCTACAAACGAAAACTCTTCCCTTATAAATGTTTGCGTTAGAAGGTATAATTTGCGCTCTTTAAACAAGAAGAATAACTCATAATAAACACGACGGTATAAAATTCAGCTTTTTGGATTGCCTCACACATGATTCCTTACTCTTAACTTACTTTCGTTTACTTTAGCATCGAAAACAAATATTATTCAAAAATACCTTAGGAATTTGATCATACGTATTTAACATTTCATTCGTTATCAAAGTGGCCTAAAACCTCTCTCTCTCTCTCTCTCTCTCTCTCTCTCTCTCTCTCTCTCTCTCTCTCTCTCTCTCTCTCTCTCTCTCTCTCTCTCTTTGAATTTGATTGAGCATTCTCCCTCAATCCCCCAGACTATTTTCCCGAGTTGCGTTTTTCGGAACCCTTGAAACGTGAAGATCTGAAAAGAACTTGAATTTGTTCAGTGGATAACTTTCCTTTTTACTTCGTAGAGTAAAAAAAGAAAAAAAGAAGGAAACAACAGAGCGACGAAGACGGTAAGAGTAATAGGTCACCTTCGTTTGAGTTACATTAGCTGGGCTGGTTATTTTCCATCGAACATCATTATCCAGTGGGCCGATTGAGCTCTTGTTCAACGTTACTCGGTTGGTTAACTCTGCTTAACATGAAAATAAACTTACTAAGAGATTAAAATACAATTGTTGACTCGCATAGACATGAAGCATACAAGGAATATGAGCCTAAAAGAGCCAATTGAAGTTAACCCAAAATATAAAGAATGATTGAAAATTATATATATAGTATCTTTTCACTCAAATTGTTTCCAAAAACATTTTAATTTAAGAGCGTCTTGCCACAAGATTTTTAATTCGACGTGTTTATTTATATGTTGCCGTCAAACTATTGCGTAGAATTTAGATGAGATAGAACGTAAAGATGAGCATATCCTTGCACATGAGATTGTCATAGCTCTTAGGGTAATTTTTTCGTCGCGGAGTACGGGGTTTTATCGTAAGGGCAACAGTTATGTCGACGTATGTTACCGAGAGTCGATATTAATGAAACTACGAGGCGGCGGTGTTGTGGAATGAACTATTGTATCTCATCGTTGCATCATGCGAAGGGAAATGTTCGAAAGGCGACGGAGCACGATCGCTAATGAACCCACGTGACAGCTATCGAATATTATTTACCTTCCCGAGAGTCGAACTGGACCAAGCACGAAATGAACAGCGTTGTCATCTGAACAAAAGGCATTTGGCTCGTGTGTTTGTAAGATAATTCATAAAATGGAAACAGGGCCCTAGGTTGCGTCCAGCCTTCAAAAAGGACAACAGCTGCAAATTACGTTAGGAATATGAGGCTTCTAAACGTATTCTCCTTGTGCAGCCTCAATTTCTCTGAAGTATCCTGTGTCAGCACCTAATGAAGATGAAACACCCCTCACAAGAACAAAAGAGACTCAACGAAGAAAGGAATTTTCAACAAGTAGAAGTCACGGATCAAAGATAAGTTGTTTGAAACAAACTCACATTCAAATTATATGGAGCGCTCATCTCTCTCAGAGCTCACCACAATAATTTATCTCGCGCGAGAGTCTTCATTTCTGAAGAGTGGCGAATAACGTTCTTGTGAGGCGATGCTAACTCCGTTCTGATTTTAGTTTGTTCAGTGCGTCAAAGCTCTGCCCCTCAACCCAAATGCTACCGTCCGTGAAACTTACCCGATTGAGCTGTCGGGCCGGAAGATTTGGCTTTCAAGAGGGATCGAGGAAACGAGACGGAAAAATTCCGTCCCTCCCTTGTCAATATAATGCTGCCTTATGGCCTCCTCCTTTTACTTCTGGTTCATTCCTTATTTCCCCTCTTTCCTCCCATTCCCTCGGAACTAGACTCATGAGTGATCATTTCAGCCGTTGGATCTGCAGAATATGAAAGGGGAAATCTCTCGCCGCAACAAAACCGCGGTCTTTTTTACGGACTCTCCGTAGTGTACTTTCTCCTCGTCTTCGTCCCATCAGCGCCGTCCTTTGGCTGTCAAAGGTACGAATACAAAAAGGAAGAGGAAGAGTACAAAGTAAAAAGATTTGAGTGAATTCCCAATTTTTCTCTTTGTTCCTTGTTTATCTTCTTTGCCTTTTGTCCTCTGAAAGCTACTTGTCGCCGGTTAATCTCGTCTTCTTCCTTGAAGTCGATTTTTCTAGTCGCATGAGCCAAGGAGCTAAATGCTGATTGTATTAATATATTCTCTCCTACTGCGATTGCTCCCTACGAAATATATGGTGCGAAGAATCTCACAACTTTCCTCAGCCCCACTGAGCCCGAAAAGCACTAAACGTGGCGACTAGCGAAATACCAGTTGACTTTGAGTTCGAACGGTGGAAAAGTGGAGATTGAAAAAGGGTTTCGCTCGCATTGTGGGTTGAATTCCACGACAAAACAAATGAACGCGAATCGGCAGCGCTCGATGGTGGGCGAGCGAGGTTGAAGTCTTTGTCAAACGGCCGTGACACGTGAGTTTTCCATACTTTGAGACCGCATTGGAGAAAGCGATTGTATTTGAGAATTGAGTATATAATATTTATAATTCAAGTGATAATCACAACACGAGGACCAGTTTCAATGCTCTCCCATCAGTTTCAGCTTTTTCGCTCATGCGTAAGTCGTAGGGACTCTTCCACATCCACTTATCAAAGATCGATTGTTGAAAACGACCCAACGGTTTTGATTTAATTTTAAGTTGATAAAAGTTTTGATGCGTGAGAGAATAAAGAGAGTAGAACCAACAAATTATTTCAGAGCTGCACATTTTCGTGTATCGTCATCGATCCAGCTTGAGAACTTGGTCTGAACAATCGCACGTTCTCCAAAGTGGTCGAGCATAGAAATATTCCAATCCTCCTAAAATGGTACCGACAAAAAACGACACAGCTCTTTGGATGTTGGCTATTTACTGAGCTAGACAGGGAAATTCTGCTGGGATCCCATCAATTCAAACGTCAAAGTATGCACATGCAGCGCTTGTCACGGTGGCATTGAATAGTTCTGTAGAGCGTATGAAAACATGAAACTCTCCATATCTCCTGATTGAATGAGACTGTGAGTGCGTTAAAACTTAAACACCTCCCACGACATCCCCGCCACAGCATAGGATTTTTCTTTCAACGTTTTTTATTTGTTCCCATCCACATTCCACATCAAATATACGTATGTATAATTAACTAGAGTAGGGTGGACGTGAATACCATCGATCTTTCAGCGTGATGCCTTCCTCTTCTTTCCAAGGCCCAATGCAGTTGACAATGGAGTGTGAAGGGTGTGGATCAGAGAAGAGGAGAGGATGTTTGTCTGCAACGGTGTGTTGTAGATGATAATCAATATAGCAATACAAGCATTCAGTTCAAAACACCATTCATGATAGAAGTTCCGTGGGAGTCGGGCTGCTCTGTGGCCTTCGCCCACCACTTGCCACCTACGAGATATTATTGGATGTGAAAATGAGGTTGGCGGAAGAAACCTTTTGTGCCATCGTGCTTCTGTCTTACCTGCACTACCATAGTTACAAACCACCATACACAAACAGAAGCATTCTGCGCTGTCTATCTGTCATTCAGGTACATTTAACGCCCTTTTTGAGAGGCGGGTTATTCCGATGGTAATGGCTAAGGTGGCGAATTTATCTTGTGAGACGGCTGAATGCTGGTTGGTTATTCCTCTCTTCACTATGTTTTCCTAGCTGTCCATGAAGTTGTGAAAGGCATGACGGGCCTTCACTCGATTCCAAACAACTCATCGACAAGCAGTGTGTACGGCATGTCGTACCGGAACCAATCAATGTAGGAGGCAGCCTTTCAAAAAGAAACATCCAGGTTGGACATGAGGCACCAGATCTGCACCCTCGCGGTCGACGCCAACGCAAGTCTGTGGTCTAGCGTCGGAGGGCGGTTCTTGTCTGACAGTCCCGGAGTTAAGGACTCAGCCCCTTGTGTTCCTACTTACCGTGCCTACGAGTTTGTATGACAGCCCTGTGATGCCTTCTATATTGCGAGAGCGTCCACTAGTGTCAATCCGCGTGTCAATAACCGTATGGTGTAATACCAAGTTCAACATGAGACTAACGACTAACTGTAATGAATTTTTGTTTTTTATTTACTTTAAATTATTTTTTACCTTGCTTCATTCTTTAGTTTTTCCTTTTCGCATCCTGATTTTGTCGTTTTTACTCTCATTCGATTCCACTTTTTTATTTACTTCCTGTCGCTGCTCCTTAACTTAACAATTGGTCTATGATTTCATGGCGACCCCTTCACCTCCTTCCCACTCTATTATTGACCATCTCAAACGCCTTTTCAATTTCTTGAACTCTTCCCTCGAGTCTACTGTCTGTCACCACGGCCGTTAGAATGAAGAACCTATCAGCGTCAAGCCAGCAGAAGCCCAATGGTATTTATGTCAGCTTCAGTCGAATTGATACAAAAGAACTCGCTGTCCTCAACCCAAACGATTTCCCGTCTTTGAGCTGTTTTGGCCCCTGGTGGATTTTCACCGGTCGTTTCATCCAAGAGCCGTGAAACACTACTGACCATCCATGGTTCTTTCAATATCTCTGACAAGAAGAATCTAAGAATGAGTATTTCGTCAGCCGAAAATGAACATTACCGCATTACGCCATTATTTCATACCATCTCTCTCTCTCTCTCTCTCTCTCTCTCTCTCTCTCTCTCTCTCTCTCTCTCTCTTCGTTTCTTGCAAAGCAACAAGCAGCATGTGTGGACTATGTGGTGTATTATCCTTCCCATCTGACCCAAAAAAAATGAAATCCCCGTCATAAAATTATAGACGAAGAGGTTTTTGATTCTTCAGTATTTTCGTACCCTTCATTCCGCATTCTTGAAATTGGCGCAATAACTCGCATGAAATTATATCAAACCAGTTTTAACGACAAAGCTACTCTGAAACGATCAAGCTTCGCATTCTTTATAAACCGCCTGTCTCTTTGCCAATCATCTCTCTTCACTATTTGCTCCCTCTTAGGACACGCCCTTCTTATATTCCATCGTACCCTTCCTTCCTCTCAAGCGGAAGTTTTGAGAAAGCTTTTACGCTTAGATCCCAATAAAGGGTTGGGTTCTGATGGGTTTCTCCCGTTACTCAAATAACGCAAACTGAGCTAATGAAAACCTTTGTCTATTTTCGTGAAAATAATGAGTTATAGCGGTGATCGGATTTCATTGTAACGGATAAACAGGCGATGAGCTAACCGTCAAAATCGATTTTTCGAGCGGAGAGACAAAACTACATAATTTTGTCGACACGTGCATCGAGAGCGGTTCCGTTAACTGGGCAGACATTCAGGCATTGTGCTGCTGTTACTCAATAACTTCGAACCCCCTGCGTTGAGCTACATCAAGTGTTCTTTCAAGGTCCCACTATATCGCCCTATTAGTCAGATTCAGATTTCAAATTTGATAAGGACTGGTTCCACTATTACATCATTATTATTGCAATTATTGTAGCCCCTGGTGAATCCAGGTCTTTATTACGTTTCGGTGGTATAAGCTCTGAAGTAAACGTATTGAAAGTTACTGAGCACCTTCCCCTGAGAGGTGGATGCTCCTCTACTCCAATTCCTCTGGCGGGTACATCGGTTTCTTCGCCGTCTCCAAACTAATCCTACATATTCTGTTGTCCGCAATCTTCATGCGATTTACTTGAGCGTCAAGTTTCCAGTACCAATCAGGAACACTGAGGTTTATTCTTGCTGCTCCGTCGGCCGGAAGCTCTTCAGAAACATCTTGGGTCGCCAAAGACAGAAGAGGCAGAGAAGATCTTCAGTATTTTTACTTGTAAGGTCTATAATATGCTGTGAACATGTTCTTCGAAATGTTCTTCACTCCTACTTGCTGTGGCACATCGTTTCCCGGTGAAGGCTCATTCTGCATCCAATTTCACGTTCATGCTTGCTTTAACTACTACCTTAAAGATACTCGTGGGTTCTGACTATTAGCTACCTGGACAAGTACTCCAGCTTCTGTGCTAATTTTGAATAGGGGATGTTCAATCGTGGAACATCGAAGGAGGAAAGCTGGGAGATGGCAGAAAGTGATGCGTTCGGGATTCATCGAAATCGCCTCAAGCTAATACTGGAAGAGGAGATCCGTTTGGAAGGAGTGATAAGAAAATACTTACTCCCTGACTTACTGACAGAAGAGAGCGTATTCAAGTACTGCACAGCCTGGTAGTGGTCGAAGTGGAGCAAAGAAATCACATCAGCATTTTTGAACCATCTAGGTAAATAGGCTCCTCCCATAACTGGGAGCGCCTCCCTCGCAGTTAGTCTCTCTTTACGCCAAACTGAACAGAAACCCATAGAAGCTCTAAGATTGGCCAATCCCAGTCCGTGCCCCCTAACCCTGCACTTCGCACAACTCAATTCTGGAGTGGGGCCCAAGACGAGATTACTAGGGAATGATCTAGGAAGTGTGCATGCTATAAGTTGCTACTGGCAACTCCACTGCTCTGTCATCTTCAGCTCACAGTTAGTGGAGTGGTTGAACGAGCTAGAGCTACTACTGCTAGAACAACTGAACCTCCCTTATTCAGTCAGTGGTGTAAATAGAGTTTTTCTCCCTGTCACAAACTGTAATACGAACAGTGAGTTGGTAACTGTGATGACTAGTTGTGTAATGTCTGTCCTTATTGTCCCATACTGAACTATTTAATATCCAATTCCGAGCGGTAGAATTTTCTATCAATTTTCAAGAAGCATTTAATTCTTTCTTTCTTCCTTTCCAATATAGAAGTGAGCTAAACATTTATTTTCGATCACAACCACCTAGTGTGCTCAAATTCAATACAACGTGACAGTTATTGGGTTGAATTGCAGATACGATTGTGTTGGTTGCTTTCTTTCCAACTATTCGTTCATTGAACATTCCCTGCACGTACGGGTGAATATCGAAATCGCAACTCACAAGCTCGCCATACGATACAGCGGGATAATTTAACCAAATACTTTCCAGATAGTGTAGCTAGTACTCACGATAACCCAAGACCTTATTTAAACTAATCATCCGGCCCACAGTACCTCAGTGGGTGTCTTAGATGCTGCTGGACACGAATCCCTCTTAGGCCTGGCCTGCTGGCCAGGTGAAATCTCAAAAAATTTCGTCCAGAGTCATTTCCCTCCCCCGTCCCCCCTGAAAAACAACCTGGTCAGACGTCGAGGGTCTAGGTTCTTGAAGAATCATTGGTGTTGATGAGTTCTGCACCACTGCCTGAGACAATTAATTTGCTTAAGTTAACGTACCTGTTTGGTGAGTCCGTCTTCTCTGACTGGTGAGATACTGTGGGCGAGCGCTTTCGATGTAAAGACATCATCGTCTGGCTGTTAAGTCAGTACTCACCAGCCGGAGAAGGCGGGCTCACCAAACAGGTACGTCAATGTACGTGCTAGCGGAATTGAACCAATTACTTTAATACAATTAATTTACGAACAGAGCCCAAGGCACCCTAGAATACTCCTGTGCCTTCAATCCACTGTGGTACAATTAATTGTTGCGTCTGCAGAGCCAGGGCACAAAGTGTGAATCCCGTTGCCAGAAGAACTGGTGCAGTAACTTCTTAGCGTTTCCGCATATGGAGCTTCAGTGCTCTATTTCGACTCCCGAAATCAATGAGTGTCATTCTCTTTTGAGCAGGATGACGTTCCCACATACATTGACAGTCACGTTTTCGGTTCCCGTTGAATTTCACTAGCCACTGAAGATTAATAGGACAGGTGTTTCAGCGGCCTCATAGACAACCTTTGAAAAGAGTAACCATGACAGGGCGAGAAGCAAACGAATATACGCTCTTCAGGCACTCGAAGGTCCCCCAAGTGTGCCCTCCATCCTCGCAACGTGACAGGTTAGAACAAGTAGCAACGAGAGACTACCACGAACTTTAAACAGTAAATTTTCAGGGAAAAATCGATTAGTGCGAAGTCTTCTGATTGGAAATGTGGCACACTCATCAGACTGATATGTCGTACAATACCGAAAGTTGCGTCGCTACACTTTTCTAGGTCGTATACTGTGGATTTCGTCGGCGGCAATTTGTTTTGTGAGCCTCGGGATTTAAGCCGTTATGAACCCCGCCATTGTTTTGTGACAGCGGATGTTTACTTTATGAGGCTCGAACCACGCTGAATGTCAATAGCTCGTAACACATCAAAACACGTCCCTAATTCAGTTCAGAGCCCCCTCTGGCCAACGCTGAATTCCTGCTCCCACCCTACGCCCACAAAGCTTGTCAAGTAAAGTGGTAGTAAGCTTTCGCAGTTAATTAACGGATTTAAATTCAGTATAGATAGAAGTGGGATAGAGAGCAGCAGTTCATTCAGGTTTGCACAGCCTGCTTCCGTCCGTCAATGATGTTTGTTCAAAGCGATGATAACGAAGTATAATAGATTCATAAGACAGGCTTAAAATGAAGCTGCTGCGCTATCAATTTGTTCTGAACTTCTACCCGAGGCTTGGGGTTTGTTGTGACTCGTGGCAAACTTCATGATCAACGCTTCACAATAGTTTTGAAAGGATGAGGTGAATGACATTACAAATTCGGTAATTCCAACACATTCGCAGATAATCATAATCTGCTTATACATGATTTGAACTGAATTGCATTTCGAAAACCTCTCTCAAGCATTTGTGGTGCATAGCTTTCTAGTATCCTTAATAATATTGCAAATGAAACCAAAATTTGTGAAAGTATGACCACACCAATCATGACAAAATAATTTGCATCTGATTAGAGACAAATCTCGGAAAACACTGGGCTGAAGTTAAACCTTGACATATCCATAATAGAAATTCATAGTGTGTTCGAGGGTGAGAAGCATTCGTTCTAACGGTGGCCCGTTAGGGTGAACGGAGCTAAATTTCGAAATATTGGATTTGTGGGGAAACGGTTAAACTTTCGATTATGAACATGTAGCCAACTTCATCTTAATCCGAAACCACTGCGTATCATCAGTTTCAACAAACATCAGAAAAAGAAACGGTCCTTCATCGACTAGTTCATATTAAGAGTATACAGAACAATCGTGAACTGTTCTTCCAAAATCTGCTAGCTCATTACAATACCTTTATGATTGAAATAGAAATATATCTAAACATTCTAAATAGTACAAGGGGAAAATTAATTAATGTAGCGTTCCCTACATCAATCATTCTCTGTCAAAGTATAATGAGACTGTTTTCTTTTATTCCGCAGGTTTCATGGATAAGGCATCGCGATCTGCATTTGCTGACTGTAGCAAGCTACACGTACACTAGTGACCAACGGTTTTTCACTACTCATTCACCGCAAACAGAAGAATGGACACTACAAATCAGATTTCCACAAATTAGAGATTCGGGCATTTACGAATGTCAAGTTGGCACTAGCCCTCCGATTGGGTTAACGATGATGTTGACGGTTGTTGGTAAGTCATCTCCTACTGCTATGGTTTACCTTTTGCAATTTGTGTTTCATCGTTTAAATGTTGATTAAAAGAAGCACCGAGAATTCGACGAATTTTCCTAATTAACGGAGATGCTAAGCTAAATACGCTGCAGATTCTCTTGTCCGGCTCGACGTAATTTCATACCTCCGAGACTCATCCCGTTCGATTCAGCACCCAAAAATACCATTATAGTGTACAAAACATGACCTGACTACAATGGAACAACGAAAATTGACGTTTTGTAGTCGAACTGACGGGTGGATCCAGTGAGGTGGAAGGTAGTGTGGGAAATGAGCGCAGGCCGGGGAGAAGCGATACCTTCCGCTGTATTATCCAGCGAGTTCCTTCAAGTAGTACAACTGGATCACTATATTTTAGTGTGATTTCACTATTTTCTTCTATGCCTAGGGAACGAAATGACGTAATTCGTTTTCGGCTAATTTTGGTTTATTATTCATTCTGAATAATAACCCTGTTTTCGGTCACGAAAAATTTTTTACAACCCCTCCCTCAAAATTTGATGCTTTACGTTTCAAGACTTGGAGATTCCAAATTTGCAATGTCCGTCCGTCGTCCCCCGTCCCCCGTCTGGGCCGTTTTGTGCCTTTAACGTGGTCTAAAAAATTCGTTCTCTTGCCCAAAAATCCGATTTGGTATCTAGTTGTGCCCGCCATCTCGGCAATCCGATCGGACGAAGCCCGTGGTTGTAATGGGCAAAAAATGGTTAAAAAAATTAACGAAACGCAGTACAACACGGGAACTACAGCATCCCTTCCTCCCTCCCACCTCAATAAAAAACAACCGGCCTCGTCCTCGCCTCGCAACGCTGCCGAGCGGGGCGGGCGGCTCAACTCCCCTTTCGCCTCGCAACGGGTTCGCTTTCCCCGACCCGACGCAGCAAAATCATCAGACGTTTTGTTTCCGTAGTTCCATTGTAGCCAGGACATGTTTCGTATGGTTTACTAGTATTCGATGCTGAATCGAATGGGATGGGGGAGCACTAATAATAGGTCAAGCTGTTCATGAGAGTAATAAACCATTGTGTAATAATTTGCAGGGTTTTTTTGAAACTATGTAATGAAATTTTTGTGCGAAAGAACGGATTTTTTACAACAAGTTTAAGGCTAACGACGGACGGACATTGCAGATTAGCGATTCCATGCTTTGAAGTGAAAAGCATCAACATTTGGACGCGCGTTATGCTACTTAGCTATTATAAATTACAAGAACTCTATCCATATCATTCCAGGAGAAAGATCGAAAATTCCCGTACTGGCTATCCTTTAAATTCACAACAAAAAGAAAAAGAAATAAAAGCTCCTCTGGTACAGCTTTTCGAATCAAATCTCTTTTCGATCATTGGTCAATCGGATTCCTTTATAAGCAACGAAGCGTTGTCAGGCATAAGGAATTTAAAATATATGTTATTAGCTGACCGAGTGAGGCCTTCAAACCCCTCGCATTGAGCAATGAAATTTTAAGGACCACTGGACGATACATAACGGATCTAAGTAAGTTTGATTGGCAGAGCCCCGAATCAAAATGCTGTACGAAATCACAGACTGTACCAGAGCAAAGTAAAACTAACAAGCTTGGCCTGGGGCAGGAAATTTCGCATTTCTAAGCATATAGGCATGATTCTGAGTAACTTGAGTCAACTTCAGCTGTCAAAAGATTGAATATGCGACGTATTAAAAATATTGGCGGTTCCAGAGAATTGGCTCAAGGCTGGGGAGGGGGACAGATGAAAGTTTATTATTATCGTTATGCATGTAACCAGGAAAGAAAAGATTGAAGGGGAAATTGAAGAAAAAAGGGTAGTCAATCTTATTTCTTATATAAGAAAGCTAATAAACTAAAATATCGTTGGGGCGGGGGGGGGAGTACTGCAACGAACTCCAATATCATTACATCAACTCCACACCTATAATACTTCACCAACTCATGAAAATCCGTCCTGTTACGATCCGTAGGCTGGACTGCTTAGCTTCAGTTTAATTTCAGATAGCATGAATTGTTCTCTCCTATCACTGGTAAGGACGTAAAATTCTAGAGCATAAAAGGTTGTTGGTTATTCGCACTTGCTATTCCTTTAATAAGATTGTACTGGGAAAATGAGGGGCCAGTAACTAGCGTCTTTATCCTAATCTGAAACAACTCAAGAACGATAAATCTATAATGGTGCCATCCTCGTCCGGCGAGGCGACAGCGAACGGTGTTAGGTCGAAACCCTTCTGTGGAATCCGACCTAACAATCCTCGAATGGCTTCTACCCTCCAAACACCCCTTTTGGTTAACTATTGAAGGTGGTGGGTCTGGATCAGAATCCCCTTCCATTCCTAGTTTTCATGATTGGAAATAGGTGGGGCGGATACGGCTTTCCACCGTCTTTCGGAACCCTCTGAAAATTCAAAACGATAACAACAGCTCTGAATGTCTCTTAACGGTAACGCCAGAGCTCTGAAAAGTTCAAGGCCAACCCTTACAGTTGGTATGTGACTGACTTTACTCCAATGACCTTTACTCTCCAGAATATACTATCACAAATAAAACTGGCAAGTGTAAAGAAAAGTATTCGGGAATGCGCGAGGAGAAACTACTTAAAAATCGATAAGTAGCTAGTGCCACTCATCTCACAACTTTTTTCGTCCGAAAATTCGATTTGATGCTGTCAAAATAAAAATATCTGGTGCGTTGCAACACACAACTTTCCTTAGCTCTACGTCAATTCACTTTCTACATGGCCATTGAACTTGGTCAAACAACACGTCACAGCAGCAGGAAACGGTAGCGCCTACAGTTCTGGAATTTATTGTACTGCTCGTACTCACTCCAGGACCTTCATTGAGCAATTGGTACACAGATAATTAATGAGGCTGTAAACACGAATTTTTTGAAGAAGGATAGTAATTACTTTTGCAGAGCTATTGGGTAATAACTGTTAGAACTGGTAGTAAGCGAAACGGCAGTAGTTGAAATTCAGGAATTTCTGGAGTGAGCCCCATGTATCTCATGAGCATTTTTAAATACTCACCCTTTACGTATTGGATTGGACTACAATACCAATTTTTTTCAACATTCTACTAACATTCCAGTGGAGGTTATAAGAAAAAAATCGCGCTAAAAACGCTTTTCGTCGAAAATTTTGATAATTTATTGTGCTGCTCTCGTCATTTTCCCACGAATGGGAATTTTAAGATATAATTTCCTTATTGAGAGCTTTCAATATAAAAAATGTAATCAAAATTGTTACAGCCGTTTTTGAGAAAAAAATTTGGTGTTTTGATCACTATGATAACTATAGTTAACTTTCGGTGGATTTTGCCCATGTCCTTATTTTTGCGTCCCATGCTAACCTGTAGGCTAGACATCAAGTTTCAGCTGATTTGGTACGGTTTTTTTCTCTAAAAACCACGCTAAAATTGATTTCGTCGAAAGTTTCGATAATTTATTGTGCTGCTCTCGTCATTTTCCCACAAATGGGAATTTTATGGTATCATTCCCTTATTGAAAGCTTTCAATATAAAAAATTTAATCAAAATCGTTAGAGCCGTTTTTGAGAAAAAAAATATTTGGTGTTTTGATCACTATGATAACTATAGTTAACTTTCAATGGATTTTGTTCAAACCCTTATTTTGGCTTTCCATGGTAACGTGCAGGCTAGATATCAAGTTGGAGCTGATTTGATACAGTCGTTTTCTCTAAAAATCGTTCACAGTCACAGACACACAGACCATTTTCCCAAATAGTGTTTTTCGGACTCAGGAGGGTCTGAAACGTAAAGATCTGAAGAGAACTCAAAACATTTTTTTCAGCCGATTACATAACTTGCCTTTCTACTTCGTAGAGCCAAGGAAAGTAAAAAAGGAAGTTTTATATGTTCGAAAAACTCCGTTTTCTTATGTGTAGTGGCTTGTGTCTCCATTCAATATATACGAGAGATAAATAGGCTTGGGAAAGAGAACGAACTATACGGTGTTAGAAGACATTGCATCAGTTTGAATTTAGTTTTGCATTTAATGTGAAGAGTTTTGGAACGTTCGAGAAAAACGTTTTTCGGTAAACTCTTTGCTTTCGCCTCTTTTTAACGGGTTGTCAGAGTAAATATTCGGGGAGAACAGCATCCAGATATTAGCTAATTGATTTAACCTTCTGATTTTACACCTTCCTGACTTTTCTCGTGCTCTCCGATCAGCTTAAATTAGTTAAATTTCCACCAGTTCATGAGCTTGTAAGTAATAGTAGTAGATTCAAGAGCGTATTCTGTGTCTGTATTGTCGCCGTTGGTCGAGACCTCTCTGCAGTGATCCAGAACAAGCCGAATCTTCGTGTGGCGAGGTAAGAAGCTCGTGGAGTGGCGGCTGATAACACCGTGTCTTGGGGTGTCAGTAAAGTGCTGGGGAGATACGTGGGCTGGGTGTGTCAGCAGGCGTACTTCAAGGTATCACCATCCTTGCGTTGCTCGGGTTGTTTTTGAACTGACGGGTGTTGTTTAATGGAACTTCCTCCTAGTCCCAAAGCTTCTTTTCATAGAGGAGTAGTTCGATCCCTCCCTATTTCATTTATCTCAATTTATTTTAGTTTTTTGGGGTGACCACACATAACATATGCTGTGGTTTATATTTATTTACGGTGAGCTCAGTAAATTAAAATTAAAATATATCTGTACTGTTTGCCATTTGGATTAAACTTACAGGGCATTCAACTAGCAAGTGCCAATATATTTTTCTCTATTAATACTTCTCTGGCAATCCATTAAAATCCTTAACGAACCACAAAACGCCGCAAATTATTACACAATGGTACATTTTCTCTTGCGCGGCATGATTGAGACCAATTTAACGTCGAAAGATGTCGGGAAACTACAACTCATGTGCCAATGACGATGTTTGTAGGGCAGTAGGGCAATTCCAACACCCACCCATCCCGTTCGATACAAGTAAGCGATACGAAACATGACTCGACTACAACGAAAATTGACGTTTTGTAGGCGACGCTATGCAACGACCCTATATGACCTATGGTGGCACGACCGACGAGTTTAACTGATGGTGAGTAGGGCTGAGGCGGGAGGTAGTGAGAGGAAATAGGAAATAGGAGAAAATATATGTACTTTTGCTATATTGTTCCACGAGTTCCTTCACATACTAGGATTGTTCTCACTACACTGTGATCTCACCGTAATTCTGCTTTTCTGAATCCATATTCCTATTCGTATTCGACTCAGCGTCAAAAAATAACTGGGAAACTATATCAAACGCGTTGTAACTGCAATAAAACTGCCAGAATTTCGTTTTCGGCTAATTATTTTCCGCTACCCGAAGGGAAGGAAAGTATAGTAATCGGCCCAAAAAAAAAATTTGGGTTTTCTTCAGATCTTTACGTTTCAGACCCTACTGAGTCTAAAAAACCTAATTTCGGCGCGTGGTCCGTGTGTGTGTATGTGTGTGTGTGTGGGTGTGTGTATGTGGGTGTATGTGTGTGTGTGGGTGTGTGTGTGGGTGTGTGTGTGTGTGTGTGTGTGTGTGTGTGTGTGTGTGTGTGTGTGTGTGTGTGTGTGTCTGTAGTTCGATTTGCGGGAGAACGGCTGATCCGATTGAGCTGGTTCTTTTTTTGTTTTGTTCGTTATTTTTTGTAGACACCAAAATAAGGTTATGGACGATTTCGGCCGGTGGGAAGGGGGGGTGGGGGGACGAAAATGTACCAAAAACTAGGGTTTTTCGCATTTTTCTCGAAAACGGCTCTAACGATTTTGAATAAACTTTCAAATTATCTCTTACTGATCAATATCTAACTTTTCTTCTCCATACATATCTCCATGAAAATACGGTGAACGGAGATATAGACCTATGAACCAAAAATAGGTTTTTTACACTTTTGGGCAAAACGGCTTCAACGATTATCACCAAACTTTCCTAATGTATCCAAATAGTTAATACGTACATATCAATAAATGTTCCTCTGACAGTCCATTGAACAGAGATAAAAATCAAAGTGTGTCAAAAATAACGTTTTTTCGAACATTTCCGTAAATTCCAGGGTAACTTTTTCACCAGATGTGATAAATCCTAATGGAGTGTCTTATATGCACCCATACCAACATTTCGTTCTCCATAAATATTTCTGTACATATATGTTGAACGGAGATATAAGCCAAGTTAACACAGAAAAGGAGATTTGTCGAATATTAATTTATCGGTATTCCAATTTTCTCAAAAACGGCTCTAACTATTTCGATCAAACTTTCGGAGTACTCTCAGCTAACTAATCCCTACATTTTGTTCTCCATAAATGTTCCTGTAAAAATGCGTTGAACGAAGATATAGCGCCCGTATATGTAGGGGGTGTTCGAACTTAAAGGGGGTGGCGGAAAGTTGTGTGTTGCTACGCACCAGATATTTAAACCATGTTTTGCCCACGGCTCCAACGTTTTTTTCGAACCCACACAATTCCAACAGTTGTTACTATTTGCACACAAATCTTTCCGTTGAACAGTGCAGCACGTCACGTACGGTGGTAGATGTGATGCTTAGCACGATATATTTGAGTACATTTGATCGCTCAGGGCTTCCACGTGAAGCTGAGCTTTGTCTATATTTATCAAATGACACGTCACACGTCATGACCACCTATCGATAAAAGGGACGAAACCGAAGACTGAGGCTGAGGAATACCGCGCGGTCGACGAGTTCAACATAATTCAACATAGATTAGCAAACCACTCGCTCACTCTTCTGGAAGTTGGACTGGGGAATACAGCTGCAACATTCGATGAAAAGCAAAGGGTGCATCGGGGAAAACGGGATCGTGCGTTGTGTTCCCATGTAAATCCTAGATGTAAATGTAGATCGTCTGCGTGTTCTCTTCTCGCTAACCATTCATCATGGAACTTCTGTTGATTTCGTATTCGAATTCTCTCCTTGTACTGTCGGAGCAGACGAAAAAGTACAATGCTGTGAGGGTTGGATTTTAGTTCGAGGAAGAGACGGCGAGATGAGTCAGTAGCAACGTGTCTGAAGGGCATTCCATCGCAGTATCTCTTGGTACAACCCGTTCCTTTCCATAGTTTGATTTGATTTTATATCGAACAAAAGCTCTTGTATAACGAGGTTATTCTACGTTTCTCTTAACCGCCTTCCTGTACGCCTCATGGAACAGGCATTCGCGGTACTCCCAATCAGTCCATCATTCGTTCAGCAATATGTTTTATATTGTTTTTTAGTTTTTGAATACGCAAGCGCTGTTGGGCTCAGTGGAATAAAAATTGCGCGGCAATTCCCACCGTGCAAAAAAGAGAAGATAACAGGGAAAGTGACTGCATCTCGCGACTTCCAAGTAATAAGTTTCCACTTCTTGTTAGCCAGAACTCCCCCAATTCACCTCCCACCATACGACCGGAGATTGCTGTTTATCTCCGAGTGATAGAAAGTTGAAGGCAACGTCTCAACCTCGAGAACGCTCGTGCAGTCACCATCTTTTACTTATATACTCCTTTTCGACTTACCGGAGGCGCCCTTCAATTTCAAGAAAAGCCGTCGAGCTGTAGAATCTACACAGTTCCAAACCTTTCCAGAAAGCATATTTTAATAGCATCCAGTAGCTGATCATATTTTACTTTCCGTAGCACTACGCAGAAGGGAGACAAGTTTCGTAATCGGTGGTTTTCTTCAGATGTTTACGTTTCAAGGGCTTTCAAAGTTCAAACAACAAAATTCAAGATGTTCCACGTGAGTGGGAACGCTATTGTAAAAGAAAGGCTGAACTAATCAACCTGTAGATCAAAACTAACTACGCGTAGTGATCAAAACGCCAACTTTTTCCGGCTTTAACGATTTTAATCAACTTTCTTTTGTGAACAGTTCCAAACAACTGACTGGTAGTAGGAAAAGTCCTTTTTTTAAAAAGATGAGAGTAGCTCGATAAGTTATCGGAAATTGTATTTTTTTTTTTTTTATAACTCACGGCTGTCCTTCATTTGGCTGCCTAAAGTCCTATTGTGCCAGTCCTAATGTCTCACAGATCCTAACGAACGCCAGGTATTTCTTGCAATAGAGACCAGTGGTCATCACCCTTTCTGACTGGCACAGGTCCTGTGCTTGAGTCAAAGCTTCTAATGAGGACTCTAACAACAGCGAAAATGATTTAAAAAATTTAAACTCCATTCTGGTGGCAGTTAATGGATTGTACATAGCTGTTAAGAATTGCATAGATACATTATTACATATATTTTATCAATAAATAAACTCTAATTTTTATTGAAGGTAATTCCTTTAGTTCTTGAGTAAAACGTCAAGTTTCAGCCAACGTATATTAACTGAGTTGCCAGAGCCAAATGGCTGACGAAAGTCTTGGATAATTTATACATCACCGCTGCTCCTCACTTAAATTCCTATGCATGTGTTGTGGAGAGGAGTTGATAAAAAGCATAATAGTCAACGTGTAATAAATGGAAGCTTGTTCTTGGTCATTGGTAAACAAATTCCATCTCTTTAATGGAATCTGAACTATGGCTTTGGTTACAAGAGAAGGGAAGGTATGAAATTCAATACGGGCGAAGAACAAGTTGGCGAATGAGATTGGCGGTAGAAAGGACTGTATTGTTACGCTGGTTAACTGAACGCTCACTAGAGATGGGATACGAGATAGAGTTCAAAGTTAAGCCGCTGGGGGACAGACACTTATTGGTATGAATCTCTAGATAGGTGAACTGGTGTGAGCGCAAACGAGAGATTAGAGAGAGTGTGCAACTGCCTTGAGTTCTTAGGTAGATTTCCAGAAGGAGGTGGCAAGTAAGGGGCGAGAAGCGAGTTGAGGAAAACTCACCTGAGGAAACAGTAAGCAGGACATTACCTTGACCACTCCAGTCAGAAAATTGAAAGAAAGAGAGTGATTTGACGATGGTAGTCCGGAGTTTCCTGCTCCAAGACAAGGACCTCAGGCATGAGTTCGGGAAGTCTGATTGGGTTCGAGGACAGCAAACTTCTGTACCAATTCAGCTTGAGCTGAGTCGAACATACGGGTTTCTACAACTCCTTTTCGAAGTTCTCCGACGTAGAAATGGCTCGAACTTCAAGGCTTAGAGCGTTGAAGAGTTTGGTTAAGTAATAATCATACGTCTGCTGTCCATGATAAATTTTTCTTTAAGGAATCTCAGCGATGAATCACCACTTCTACTTACCCTGTGCATCATTCTATCGAAACGTAGGTCGCTAATTCCAAGTCCCAGACCAATTTTATGACTGACAGTCTTGCGGGTCCGTAGTTTTTAGAACTCTAAATTCTTTTAAAAGTGTCGAATTGGAGGGCGTATCCAGACACTCCATAAATCACCCGCGAGCTCCTCGCTTTTTTCGTTCTGAGAAGTTCAGCGTGTTTAAATGAGCCAAGAATCGCAGGGTAATCATCTTAAATTGGTGTTGCTTGGTCGTTGATTTCAAAACATTATAGCATTGAAGTTATCCCTTCAATATGAACGGCTGAATGATTTTAGCCCTTAGATTTCAAAACCCCCACTTGCGTTTCGCTTTTCTGAAAGGTTTCGAACAGCATTGATTTCTGTTGGGTGTGTGCACGGAATCATTGTATCACACTGAAATCCGAAAGAGCCTTGCCGATTTTTATGAAACTAAACTCTTTGAACAGGACTCCATTTTTCTTTCTAGTTCGCTATTCTTTTCATTGCTTTCTTCCCTTCGCACGTTTTTAAGATGCTAACTGACTGATTTCGAAGAAATTTAGAGAAAGTGATCGAGACTGATGTTTTATCAATATACAAGGGTGAAGATAAGTCCCATAATATAATTACTAAGCCGAAGTAACGCAAAATCCATTTATTTTTGTCCCTGCGTTGTCCCTGCGGTCCCTCCACAGCACAAGTCTTGGACTTTCAGTGAGAAGTAACATTAGGAAATGAATGTTGAAATATTTTCGTAATGTAAGTTTCGCCAATAAATGCAATAGCTTCCTTTTTAGCCCAAAATTACAATTTGAAAACATTTTTTGAGCTATGGAAGTAAGTAAAAGAGCAACGTTAAGACGAAATGGTTTATAATAATTCCGAGCTACGCACCAAATACCATCGTGACCGATATGTGCGCTCTTCCTTAATTATGTGCAAACTGAGCAATTTGACACGCGTTTTGAAAATCACTGATGGGATTTAAGTCCACACTTTATGTTCATAATTGCCTATTCAGTGAGAGCAACAAGGGCTCTGTTCTTACCTAATTAACTAGATTGAGAAATCCCGTATCAAAGCAGCTGCCACGGCAAACCCTTGTCTTTATCTACGAGGCAAGCCCATATCTTTATTTTTCGAATGTAAATCCTCCTCATCGAGCTGTCAATTACGCATAGTCTGCTTCATGATGATGGTGCATTAATGCAGTAGGATTAGCCAACGGACCGTTGATAGTTACGTTTTTGGTAACGTTGGTGCGCAGTTGAGGTTGTTGTCAGTCACGGTTTTACGCCAAGAAGACCTAATATGTTCTAAGTAGTGTCTCGAAAGTTACAATTTATGATCTCGAGGTATAGAGAATATCGGCGAAGAATTTGTTTGCTCTAAAGAGAACATGATTTCGTCCCACCTCTACTGTCTCTTGCTTTGTTTGTTGAAATCAAAACAGATTTATTTTAATAGAACGTTGACAGTTTTTGAGGGAACGTGCATGCTTTTTCAGCATGTCTGGGGATTTAAGTACATTTACAAACAATGTGTTCACGAAAAATCTGATTGAGGGCATTCACTAATGAAAGCAAGATTTGAACGTGCCTAATAAATTTATTGAATGAAACCAGCGCCGTTGCGGTACCTTGATTTTAACGTGTTTTCTTTATTCCTCGCTAGTGTTAAATGTCACGGTAAGATCTCTGTGTTATTTTCCTGCTCGGAATTTGATGAAACCCTTGTTGAGTTTACGAACAAGGTTCAGTCAACGCACCAAGAGGCATTTTTCACGAAAGCGTGAAACATCCCAATTTGGGTACATTTTGGTCCTCGTTAGGTTGGCATTCGAGCATTTTGACAGTTTTGAGGTTTGTTTAGTGATTATCCATGAAATGTCCTCATTAGAAGCCCTGATGATGAGGATAATTTAAACGATTCAATCATCTTCTTCGGGCGATATAGTGAGGCGTGCGGAGAGGAGAGGTGGGGTGGAAGATTCTGATTTGGCTAAGACGATAAGCAATGAACAACCGATACCCCCAGACTAATCCAGCATAAGCCCCATGAAGTTACCAATAATACCAAGCATCAGATAGTTATATGAACGAAAAATAAAATTTAATGAACGCTACTCGTTTTATAAGAACAAGAACCTTCTTGATCAACTGCGCGCCTCACAATTGCGCCAATACAACGTAGCCTGCAAAAGGTAAACTCGTGACGCGATACACTCTCCGCAGTTGAGGAAGTTGGCAATAAATCATCGACGCCTCAAACGTATTTCTCGAAGGACTGTTTTTACATCGCCACCTCATTTCATTACTCCGCTTGGGCGTTGAATCGCTTATTGAGAAACATGTTGCCTTCTCAGTTAATTTGTTATGAGTTATAAATTCACTTAAAAGTTCCAACTGTTAGTAGGGTTTATTTGCGTCTGTCTCAAGAGGCAGATCCATTCATCACAAGGCTGGAGCCAGGCCAACGGGGATTACTAACCAATGGATGCACTATCAAGTCCTTACAATCTTGAGCGAATTCGGGAGTTCCGCATCTTCCTCGCATCTCTCGCTCTACCCAAACGGCTTTTCTACCGTCGTTTTTTACTGAGGAAAGGGAAGACAATTTTCAACCAAGCGAAGATCGTCACTAGTACAGTAGTTGCACGGACAATCGACTCGAAGAGTAAGGGGAACAATCATCTAGAAAAAAGTGGTTGAGTTTTCTTCAAAGCTTTACCTTTTGTGAGGAAAACTTCATTTCGGCGATTGGACTATGTGTATATAGTCAACTTCGCACGAGAACGCTGAGCCGATCCAGCTTCATTTATCTCTGTTACGTTAATTATTATTCTGATACTCGAAAAGGCTAAGGATCGTATCTATCAGCGAACAGAGAGAGCACAGGACCAAAATATACCAAACCCCTCTCTAAAATATCTGGTGCGTTGCAACACACAACTTTCCTTAGCTCTACGTCAATTCACTTTGTACATAGCTAATTCTATTTAATCAATTCATTTATCAGTCAGTTCATTTGAACTTGGTCAAACAACGCTTTACGGCAGCAGAAAGCGGTAGCGCTTACAGTTCCGGAATTTATTGTGCTGCTCGTACTCACTGCAGGACCATTATTGAGCAATTGGTACACAGATAACTAATGAAGCTGTAAACACGACTTTTTTAAAAAAGGATAGTAATAACTTTTGCGCAGTTATTGGAAAACAACTGTTAGAACTGGTAGTAAGCGAAACGGCAGTAGTTGAAATTCAGGAATTTCTGGAGTAAGCCCCATGTATCTCATGAGCGTTTTTAAACACTCACCCTTTAGGTATCGGATTGGACTACACTACCAACTTTTTTATTTACATTCTACAAGAATTCCAGCGGAGTTTATAAGGAAAAAACTGCGCGAAAAACGCTTTTGGTCGAAAATTTTGATAATTTATTGTGCTGCTCTCGTCATTTTCCCACGAATGAGAATTTTATAGTATCATTGCCTTATTGAGAGCTATCAACATAAAAAATGTAATTAAAATCGTTAGAGCCGTTTTTGAGAAAAAATGTGGTGTTTTGATCACTATGATGACTATAGTTAACTTTCGGTGGATTTTGCCCATACCCTCATTATTGCGTCCCATGGTAACCTGTAGGCTAGACATCAAGTTTCAGCTGATTTGGTACGGCGGTTTTCTCTAAAAACTGCGCTAAAATCGATTTCGTCGAAAGTTTTGGTAATTTATTGTGCTACTCTCGTCGTGTTCCCACAGATGGAAATTTTATGCTATCATTGCCTTATTGAGAGCTATCAATATAAAACATTTAATCAACATCATTAGAGCCATTTTTGAGAAAAAAATTGTTTGGTGTTTTGATCACAATGAGAACTATAGTTAACATTCGGAGGATTTTGTCCAAACCTTCATGTTGGCGTCCCATAGTAACCTGCGGGCGAGATATCAAGTTTGACCGGATTTGGTACGATGGTTCTCTCTAAAAATCGTCCACAGACACACATACACACACACAGACCATTTTCCCAAATAGTGTTTTTCGGACTCAGGGGGGTCTGAAACGTAAAGATCTGAAGAGAACTCAAAAAAAAATTTTCAGCCGATTACATAACTTTCCTTTCTACTTCGTAGAGCAAGGAAAGTAAAAATAACTGACTAATTTAATTTAAATTGCATATAGTTCACCAAAAATGGTTTTAAATCTAACTTCTCTTAACTCTGTCTTCATCAGGTCAACATCTAACTCCCCAAAACAGGAGAATTGAGTAGCATCACCCACGAGCATTCGCCCAGGTTAGGTTATGGTCGTCTCAAGCGGCAGGAAGCAGGAGAGAGCAACCAAATCTGTCCCACCCTAGATGTGGCTACCAACATACTGTAATAGGCCAAGAGCTGCCCCCTATGCTATTTCTGTGATAACGTTTCTCTCTCACTATTCAGAATGGTCTCATGCATCAAGGTGTAACATGTTGCAGATTAAAAATGGTTTTCTGATGTCTCGCACTAGATATTTTAGTACAGCCATGTTCTATATCAAAATCAATATTCACTAAACCTCAACTTGGTGATTACACAACTGTGAGTGTTGGTTGTTTATTTCGGTAATGCCGAAACAGTGAAAGCCATCGTGTTAAACACCACCCAGAATATTTTTGCATTTTGTGAAAATCATAGGGGTGTGCTCATACCACTATAATACAGAACCAGCCGGTTCATCAATGTCGTCTGCAGGCCTGAATAACGCTCGTATAAGTCGAATTTCCAAATAACTCCCAATGACCCGTTCATCAATTCACTTTGTAGACTGGCTAGAGTTTGATGAGTTAATCGGTATCCCGCTATTATCACTCACTGAATTTCGTTGATCGATAGCTGCCACGACATTTTAACTGGAGAATTGACGAACCAGCCATAAATTTAATAAGCGTAATTGTAGTCAAATATGTGTAATTTCACAGTACCCAGATTTCTAGTGATATGGGTAGTATAAATTTCATTCTTATTTTTCAGAACCTGTGACAAAAATAATTGGAGGTCCGGATTTACACATTAACTATGGCAGTACTATAAATTTGACATGCATGGTGATTCATAGCCCGGTCCCACCACCATCAATCACCTGGTCACACAATGATAAGGTGAGTCAAGCAGTGTAATCACATCTATCCTCTAAGAAAAATCAAAAAGGTTCCAAGAAGAATGTTTTACAGTAATGACCTTATGACCACCAATTTATTACCCCTGGAATATTTGAGTATTACCTCCAGCAAGCTTGTTAGACTAATGTTATTTACACATCGTAACTTATACATGTTCTATTCCACATAACCAGCTTAGTTACTTTAGAATATAAACCTCTATATACTATTATCATAATTGGACTGAAATTACTACCTTGTATCTTGACAAAACTGGTGAACTTTTTGTAAATCAACAAGACGTTTCTTCTAAAATAAAGATGTGTACATAACCAATAAACAGTGATTTCTTTGACAGCTTTTGGCAGCTGCCATAAAGAATGTGATTCTTATAAAGGAAGAAATTGCGTAATTTGTTAGATTGGTTGCTGCAAAACTTGAAAGTATAGGAGTTTAAAATACAGTTAATAACCATTCAAAGAATATAACCCACGCTTGTTTGCTCATAAAACGCTATAAAACGAGCTTCTTTGTATATGTCTTAAGGACTGCATAACGACAGTTTGAACTAAATTATTGATTTATTAAATGGATTAAAGTCCCACCTTAAACGTTTCCCAACTATCCTTGGGGAAGTTAGGTACCCTTTGAAATTAACTAAATTTCAATTCCTAACGAAATTTCTTCACTAATATACTCGTATGCGACGCTGGAAATGCCTGCTGACTAGACAACATTGGTACAATGTCTTGAAATGCCATTGAAGTAGGAGTGTACTTATAAAAGTAAGGCCAAGGGTTAGGATGTAGCTAGGTAGCTTCAAAAAGTGTTCTTATACTGTCAGCAATGAGTGATCAGCAATTACTACAGTATTGCATTATTATTGTTATTATTATAGTGTACTACATATACTTATATAGCAGTATTCTAGTTAAAACCTAATTTGTCTAGTTGTAATAATACTTCTGTAAATGGAAGTAGCATTCATGTCAACATCATAATGTAGTTACATAATAGACCGGCTACCACTTTTGACACAGAATGTGCTTCCTTGTGAATCCAGTTTATAGATCGCGTTAATTCCTCTAAATAATAAAGGTACAGTTATTGTTCCAGGAAGTGAACTACGATTCTCCCAGGGGCGGTGTAAGTGTGATTACTGAGAAAGGAGATGTTACCACGAGCTACCTACTTATACAAAAGGCTAGATACAGTGATGCTGGTTCCTATAAATGTATACCTTCGAATGCCAACCCTCTCACAGCTCACGTCCATGTCATGAATGGTATGTGCTACTCACCTTCTTTTTTTTCAATTTCGTAATTTTTTTCAATGAAATCATGATTTGAGTTTGTACTGCACTGAACCCCTTAACCAGTTCTAAATATTTTAACAAAGCCAGCTTTAAGCATGGTTCTTTTTGACCTGTTTCCACATCATTAAATTAAATTGAAAGAATGTCTGGACTGTGCAAACTGAAACACCTACTACAGGTGGAACCATGAAGTACTAATCCACCTTTGCTAGAGGTGATGGAACAGTTTGAACCGAAAGTACAAGTACACTGGTTTGGAAGACAGGAGTACTAACAAACCCAGTGGTGAGAAAGAGGTTCTTAGTGAGAGTCATAGTGGTGAGGGTAAGCGCCAAGTTCTTCATATACATAGGAGTTTTTATGGCATTCTAGAAGCCACTAATGAGCGCTTCAGTCTAAAGAGCCTGTGGTGATACCTGGTACAGCTGTGGAATCGTGAGCTAGTACACTACCTCAAGTTTGAGAGACGCTGGAATGCAGGAGGAGGGAGGAATCGGTGAATTGGAACTATAATTCATTTCTTTTTCAACTGTGGTCTTTTAGAATATCCATCTAAACATCTACCAGAGGCCAGTGCACTTTAAGACATCCTGAGAGCATTCAACAGAAATCAGAAGCAAACTGGCAAAACCTTATGACTTTTTATATGTTGCTACAGCATAATAGACAGTTGCGCTTGGTTGCTCTACATGTTGGTAAATCTGACAATAGCAGCCAATAGACTTTGGCCTTCACGATTGGTGAACATTTCCGAGACTTATAAAACATATAGGTAATTCATACCACATAGCAATGTATATATAATTCATATCATGCTATTCAATCATGAGATAGGTACATTCTAGAGTGACCTGTTTAGGAAGTAAGAATATCTCTTGGTGTGCAGATAGTGCAAAAACTGCACAGGAAACGAATGAGAGTGTGACAACAAAACCTCACCTTTTCACCCAATCTTCCAGTACTATCCAGACATCTTCTGTTTTAATGTATCTGACACGTTTTTGTAAACCAACTACACCAACGGTATTGGGTATTTAATTTTCATTTTAAGAGGATGAGTTGAGTTTATTCCTCAACCTACAGCTTGATATGCTCACACTTGATGGGATTTTGCCTCAATTTGTTGGATTGACTGTGCACGGACCAGCAAAGTCAGGTCGTCCACATAGGCAAATAGTCAGTCTACATAAAGTTCCTTAAAAAAACCTTTGAAGAAAGCGTCCCAAGTGCTGGTTCAAGGGATGAGCTCTGTAAGCTATCATTCACTATCGTCTTCCACACTTAGACATGTCTGGATTTGATTGTAGTGTTTCTAGTTGTCAGGTAACGTCTGACTAGCAATTGATGCTCAAACCCAGTTTTCCCCTTCCTCATTTGGAAGGCCACACCTATATAAGGGATTGTTCATAGGTGTTAGAGAACTATCACCAGGACTTTCTTCTGCTCATCATGATCATAAGTGTGAATTTGAATCAATGTGTTGCGCAACACATAATCAATGTAGTGGAGTGTCTGAAATATGTTGGTCATGTTAAGCAGGCTATTATGGCTATGCAGAGGGTATAGCAAGAGAATTCTGTCCCACAACCTGCCAGGGATGTGTTCTGCAGACCCAACTTCAAAGAAGGAGGTCCCACAGTATGTTGCGTACATGAGAATAAGTTTAAATAGTGTCCCTATAAGTATGCCTCTGACAGACACGCAATACGACAGTGGATTTGCGGCTCCCCAACTGCAGGGTGAGCAAAGTGTGGAGAATGTTCACTGTGTTAACCAGTTTGACTGTTATACCTCATTAGTTATTGCATCCAGCAGGCACTGTGTGGAGGTGTGGTTGTGTTGATCAGTAGCAGCTAAGTCGGGGGAGTTCTCCCTACCCAAGCATATCAGGCCTTCCCTACCACATACACACTATTTTCCCAAATAGTGTTTCTCGAACTCAGACACACTTAAAACGTAAAGATCTGATGCAATTCAAACTTCTTATACCAAGCGATTACATTATGATCCTTAATATGCGGTAGAGCCTTGGGAAGTAAATATTTGCTGTAAAACTCTTAACACGTTCAGTGCGTACTTCTGTTGTATGAGCAGAACCAACCCACCCCACCAGGCGGGTTGGTTTTTTTTCATAAATCTGACCGAAATGGTTCCAATATTAGTAACTTATAGGTAATTAATCTTAATAGTCGAATTTGATTAAATTTTGCTCATTACGCACGATGTGCGTGATACGCCTGGTGAGAGTGATCACAGATTGTGTGAGGAACGGCGCTGGCTTGGGTCTAATAGGAAAATTGTGTATTATAAGGTCTGTTTGTAAAATACCCATAGGAATAGAAACAAGGAATGTTGGTATCAGCATTTTTATTGGGTTGGTTCCATAAATATCTACTTTATCAGCAAAAATACATGTCATGGCTCATACCATAGGTATCCTCGTCGGAAGGAAATATGTGTCAATTACTATATTTATGGTAAGTATCAGTCCAATAATATATGTCAATCACAATCAAATGTCAATAAAGGAAATGTAAATCAAAAGAATATATCAATACAGAAAACAAGAATCTCAAAATATCAATCACAATCAAATGTCAATGAAGGAACTATAAATCAACCGAATATATCAATCAGTTTCTCTATATCCTCGTCTGTGTATTTCTTCTTCTTCTTAGACAAGCGAGGGATTTTTGGTTCCGATTGTGCGTCATCAGACATCTAAAATACCAATACAAATAATACTGAGGATAAAAAAATACTTGATAGAGAGAACTAATCATAACCATCATGCTGTACCAAACTAGGGGGCAAAATGGTAGGAAGAGAACAGAAATCAGGGATGGTGCTCTATCTACATATTGGTGCCAAAAACAACGTTTATTTAGTCACTGCCCGTTTGTAATCATGCATTATGAAGTAATTATTAATTTATTATTGATCTTACCTTGAATGAGAGAAGAAACAGCCACACGAGAACTCCAGAATGCACAATCATCGAATGCAAAACTCTGATTTGGAGCGTCTGTGAAACACAGTATTTTCCGAGTGAAATACATCTCCAATCTGCAGACGGCACATTCTATTGGTTGTTCATAGTACCTGCTCAGGGCGGATAAAAAAACAAAGACTTTTGCCACACAGAACAGTTTGAAATAGCAGTAAGTCATCACGCACCATGTGTGTGATACGCCTTGCTGACCCGACCAGATTCACACACCGTACGTGTGATACGCACGGGACGTGTTAATTAACACCATCTCAATGAGCAAATTTTTCCATGAGAAATATGCTGTGTCTACAAGGTGCACACCACACCCACAATGATCACTTACTAGGTACAAGTTCTGCTCAATAGCACAATTGCAGAGAAATACAGCAAGATCACCAAAATCAATGGTTTAACGTGTTCTTTATCATCATTTCCTTATTTTCCAGAAAAACCAGAAGCAATGCAGCGGGGAAGTCAGCTGAGGATCCAATGTTACACCCAACAAATTCTTATACTTTCTCTAGTTATCACAATATTCAATTAATTATAAGATTTGTAAATCTTTGTTTGTAAATAACACCTTTAATTTAGGATTTAAAATCTCAGTTTATTGTGATATTTCCAATACCTATACATTTTCTATTGTTGAAGAAAGAGTTAATTTTATTGTTCCAACTCATAATTATGATTATTTATTTTTTAGAGTTGAACTACCTTATAAGCATTATTGCAAATAGAACTGTTTAATGTTGAGGTTTATCAGCTGAAATATTAGTTTTATTGTCCTTGTATAGGGATGTTCCCCGTCCGTAACTGTGATTTAATGAGTAAATGCAGTGTTTTCTGTTCGTGTCACGGAGAATATGTGAAGCTATTCATTGGAAGGACTTGTGAATTATATTGTAGGAACCACCATTTTCACAACTGTTCAGCTTTTTCTTTATACTGGACCTTCTTTAAAACGAAAATTGTACCCAAATATTCAATGTCGTGAATGATGTTGTTTCATCGATTTGTCTCCATTATCAATAAACCTCAATTTTTCATTATCTAGAATTTACTGCAACCCAAACAAAAAAGGACTGAACATTCATTGTAATCGAGCAAACAATGTTCAAATAAATACAAAATATGCACAATCAGTGATCAACCCTTAAAACTTCAGACGCAAAATGAATTAATAAAAGGCTCCTGTTTTTAATACACAATATGCACACTGCCAATATGTCAAAAATGAGAGTAAAATGATGAGTTGATCACTTTCAGTGCTGGGAAATGTCTAACCCCCAAATATCAAGGGTGGTGAGTTGATTGAGATGACTTATTAGGGCTCAAGAGCAACCAAACATGCTGTAAATAGCGGAGACATAGGTATTTCTTGTAAATGAAACTGCAGTGTACAGAGAAAGGGAGCCCCAAGGGTATTTTCCACTTACTGCTCAGCCACAGGGCAAACTGGGATGGTGGTTTGGAGCACACTCACCAATTTGGTGGCTGCAATCCAACTGAGATGATCAAAATGTGGAAGATGTGGGAACCTTTGCACATACCAAGGCAAAATCAATGATGTAAGGAACACACACATTTCATGTCATAGGTGCAATTAGCCCTAACAGTGCCTTCAAGCAGTGATAGAAGAAGATAACCTGACACATATTGTTCATGTTAGAATGCGAAAGATGCTGCTAGATTTGTGATGGAGGAGCACCCCTAGAGTTGAGAGGAGCTCCACAATAATATTAACTGACTGTATCCATCCAAGGACTGACAAGAGGTGTTGGTTAGCATGAAGAAATTACTTCTCCCTGGCGTAATGCCGGTTTTTCGGGATGTATGGAGTCTATAGCCTAAAAATTCTATGGCTTTTGGTGTGAGAACTGCATGGCCCAGCAGCTTGACTGCATGTGGTCTCTTCATCAATATTCTTCAAGAAGTTTATACAAAGACCATCTGAGTGATAAAAAAGTATTCTTACGAATTAAGAACATCATGTATTGTCTTAAAGCAATAAAGGCAATCACCCTCTCATTAGAGGGCTAAGCGTATTTTGAATAACAGTGATTTATTCACCATCATGTGATAAATACTTACAACCAACTACCTACCGAGGTCATAGCTGATTGCAGCGTAGACGTTACAAATGCTTGCAATCACTTTCTTCTTTTCATGACTGAAAAAAACCTTAGCTTCTACCAGAAAATATCAATATTTACCAACAGATAGTAAGAGTTAGCAGGCTCTATACGTTTACTGGAAAGTATTGACTGCTTCTTGCCCTTGTGAGCGCCACAATGAGCTTTGCTAATTAATTGGATCATTTTGATGAAGGAAATGAAAAAATCATTGCTAATATAGGGTTTCCCTGTCATCAAAATGTCATTCATCAATAAAATGGTGAAATGGTCGGGGTAAAATAAAATTCATGTAGCGTAAGATGTGTATTGTCTGAACATAGATAATTTAACGTGAGAACATCTTTCTTAAAATGTAATCCAGGCTACTCATTAAAAAAAAAATTCAGTAGTACAAAACCTACATATTGCTCTATCAAAGTTGAACGACTCTGAGTTGGAAAACTCCCAGTACAATATCACAATGTTTCAGTAGGAAGGGAGTAGTAGACTCTGTTGGTATTATTACCACCAACAAGTAGATTAAGTTACAAGCATTTGCTGAGGGCAATGATGGTTAGTGACACTACCATTCTCTTCTGATGAACCATTCACCTTTGAAGAACCAGATTTTCTGTATCCGTGAGGATTCATCTTCTTCCATTTCCAAAAGTGTTCACCTAAAATATAGAATAAACTGTAATAATGCGTATTTAACAAACATTATATTCAAAGAAAAACTGAAATGGTAGATGGTAACAAGTGAAAATGCCATTTGAGTTATATATCCGTTATGACATCACATAATATTTTCATATCAACATCTGCTTCCTCCAGTTTCATTCCTTTATCACTTCTATTAGGTTCCGTCATTAGGTTCCATTCACTCTGGCATTGACCGCCTCCATAGAAGAAGGATTTTTCAAATCTCTGAGGATCCTGATGGCTCTTGTATTAACACCAGTCTCACTAGTTCCAGGACGCTCCAACGAAAAAGCGTCCAGCACCCTAGCTGAGCCCCTAATATTTTTGGTCAGCCCTGAACTTTTTCTCAACATCCAAATTTGGTTTGTGGATACACCAATAAATGCCTGGTGTGAAGTACGCCTGGCAACTTTTATCGCTCTATCATCGAATTCAATATGACCTATTGTTACTTTTTGGGTCTGTTTTATTCATAACCATTTTTAGTAACCCATGTTGATCTGCAAGCTGAATACAAAATTTGAACTTATTTGGTCTAGTCATTCTGTCGTTGCAACTGTGTTGAGACAAGCACGGTTGCAGTACTTTCTTTTTTTTTTAACAAGTGAATTTGTAACCAGGTGACTTTGAAAAGTAAGAATCTGAAGAAAACAAAATAAACAGGTGTGTATATTACTTTTCTATTTGCTTCATGGAGCTGAGGAACGTAAACAATAATGCAACCTCACAGATATCTAAGAACTTGCATCAGAAAATTCTTCTTTAGAAAAACATGAAAACCTTTAACACTTTGTTGTTATTTACTTCGAACTTATTAACTCTTCCCGCATATCAGATTTCATAAAACACTACAGTTATTTTTTCAGTCATGGTTCGACATCAGCCAAGAAAGGTTTGTGAGTGACATTGTTGTGAGTGATTATGCAATGGTCATCAGTATGACGTTTTGGTACGTATAAGGATCATTCGGAGTGATCCAATAGCAGTCCATACTTCTTTCTGTGTGAAACTAAAAGCCAGAGCTTTTAGTGTGTTTATGTTTTGTAAATTGCTTGCACGCGAATACAATTGGATGAAGGATGCTTTCATTTTTGTATGTAGTGAGTTCATCAGGTTATTTATAAAAGGAAGTTATTTAATCAGCTAAAAAAAACATTTTGAGTTTTTTTTTAGATCTTCAAGTTTTTGCTTTTGAATCTGATAAACTCCATTTGAGAAATTAGCCTGCATGTCTATGAAGACAATTGAGAGTGATCACCGAAGCCAAATCAGCTTTAATTGGACATAGAACCTACAAATTAACATGGGTGGAATATTGGATAGAAATCATTTCAAAACTGACAACAGCTATCATAGACATCAAAATATTTTTCTCTCAAAAACTGCAGTAACCGTTATGATTAACTTTTGTGAGCAACATATGACAGGACAGTAATATAAAGTTTTTATTGAGAGAAAAATGATGAGAGCAGCACAAGTTAGCAAATGTTTCGAACAAAAATCGATTTAAGCGCCGATTTTGGTTTATTATTCATTCTGAATAATAACCTTATGTTTTCGGTTAGGAAACATTTTTCACAACTCCCCTTCAAAATTTGAAACTTTCCAAATCTGTAATGTCCGTCCACTGTATTTTTGTGCTTTTAACGTTGTCTAAAAAATCCGTTCGTTCGTACAAAAATCCCATTCGGTATGTAATGTGCCCGCCATCTCGACAATCAGATCGGACGAAACCCGTGGTTGTTGTGGGCAAAAAGCGGCTAAAAAAATCAATAAAAACGCAAATTTGGCCGTTTAATTGCAAATACGCGGTGTTTGGTATCGTTTTCAAGGTACTTTTAGATCCTGGGTCGAATGGGATGAGTATCAGATGTGTACAACTGTGTATGGTGAAATTACAGTAATTATAGTGAGTAAAAATGTACCAATTGAAAGAACTCGCAGGACAACGACTACAGCGAAAGTAATCGTTTCATCGTTTTTACTCCCTCCCTCCCTTCAAACCACCCACCCGCTTGACACGCCATGTCGTGTCAATTGCCTACAGGCGCCAGCGGGTGACAGGAATATTTAGTTTTAGTCGGTCTGTTGTAGTCAGGTCATGTTTCGCATGGTTTACTGGTATTTTTCGATGCTGAATCGACTGGGATGGGCCTCGGAACAGTAATAATTGGTCAAGCTGTTCATCAGAATAATTAACTGTTGTGTAATAATTTGCAGGGGTTTTCTGTATAAAGTCTGCTCTAACGTTACTAAAATTTTCAGAAAAATGCAGGAGGTAGTCCAATCAAGTATCTATATGATAAGTCTTTACAGGGAAATTATCAAACATTTAGTCAAAAAATTATGTTGGTACAATTTTCTCTTATAAGTCTCACGTACTAGTGTACTAAAAAAAAATCGTATTTATAGTCCGTTTCACGTGTGTTTTTCTTTCAATAATTGTTTTAACTAATTTTAGTCAAAATGTTTCTCTAAAATTCCAGAAATATGAAAATGAACGTTTCTAAAGGAAATCATCTTGACAGTCTCATAAATCACCTATGTAATGTTTATTCAATGAAGGTTGTGACAAAAACAGGGACAACCCAATAAATTACGAAACGCCAAGCACTACCCTTCTAAATACAACATTAAGGTGTATGCCAGTAAAACCAAACGAGGCAGAAGGGCTAGGTCAAATGGGTTCGAATGAGATGTTCAGGTCAACATGGGAGGACAAAAAAGCTTACGAGTAAAATCGACCCAAATCATTATGACTTGTTATCATAATGATCAAAATCCCAAATATTTGTCTACGTAAAAACGGCTCTGAAAACTTAGATAACATTTTTGTAAAAATAACTCCATTTATGACAATAGCCTTTTCTTAAAAATCGTAACGATGGTGCAGTATGATAAAAATACAATAACAGTTATAAAATGATTAGGAACCACCCTCAACATCTGGAATATAAAATAACGCTATAAAAAGGACGCTTGCAATTATTTGCACGTATGAGCAACCTAGCATATTAAAAATTACTATCTACACACAAGCTTGGCAGTTAACAGCTACATAGAGGTTATGTTTGAAAAAATAAAAAACCAGCTAGACCCATGAGAGGGTGGTGCTTCCCGTGCATTCGAATCTAGAAACACAATCCTGGACATTGTCAGTCCTGGATGCTGATGAGTTAATGAAAATTCTCCAGTGAACACTCTTCTAATTCGTGATTTATGTGAAATAAATAATCAGATAGTTACTAGCTCATACGATTGAAAAAAAAGCGCAATGAATGTTTAAGGAATATATTATGTATGAACTTCATAGCATCACTATAAAAACACTCTACACCTTTCCATTGATAGATACAGTTGGTTAGTTTGAGTGCAAACAAGGAAATTCGTCATTATTTATTACTTGGGACCTTTCTTATTTTCTTTCTTTTTGTTTGCAACTCTTGATTACGGATCACTGAAAAAGTTGCATTTTTTGGGAATTTATTGCAAATTCATTGCTATTATTATTAAAGAATCTACAACATAAATCAAGTACATAAAATACAGTAACGAATACGTTTATAGATTTTAATAACTCTTACACATATCTGTGATTGAATATTTGGTTTCCCAAAGGAGTTCCTTCTTCGCTAATGACACATCAGCATAAATTTGTTCAATGTCGCCAAGCCTTCTTTCGACGATTTTGTATTGGATTTTGGTCTTTGTTGCCTTTTCAAACGTTTCAATCAATTCCCTGACTGTATAACCTTCGCCTGTACCCAGATTATAAGTCTGGAAGAACAAAAAAAATCGTGAAATTTCGAAAACATCGTAAGTACAATTGCCATACACTAGTCACCAAGAAGCTAAAACGCATTTTTTTAATCGCCAATTTTTAATGTATTGGCCATGTTATAAGCCCATCAACTCTATCCATAAAAGCAAACAAGTCCGTTTTCGTATCAATTTGACTGTTCTTGAACCCTCGGAGAGAGTTAGGTCAGTCTCTATAGGAGCAAACCATTCCCTGTGTCTCGCCACTCCTAATAATGTAAAACGCTAGAAAAAATGAACCTATTAAAAGCAAATGCAATGACTGAGCTCCCTTGTCATGACTAGTCTCACTCACTGGGTGGTGTAAGGCCACCAACAGGTCTAGTTCCATATCAAAATGACTGTTGCTCAACACTCAAAAGAGAAATACGTCAGTCTTTTATGATCGTCATGGAGGTTGAGGTTTCACTAGCTTATGGGAGCACAGCCACTCAATCAGCTCACAGTAGAGAGCTATTGCCATGTGTTCCTACATAGAGGTCTGGCCCTGGGAAACCTGTCCCCCCAGGGAGTAATTCCTAATCTAGTTTCACTGAGGGGCAAGTTTTGAAGGGTGGTCAACTCCACCACGTTTTTATTGTCATAAGCTTCTTCCATACTTTACAAAACGGTTATATGCTTCCTTAGGAGTTTAGCTGCTCTTCTTAAACCATCGCTTACCATTGTAGAAACCACTGTTAATAGAAAATCTATCCCCGTTTGTTGCAAATTGATATTGGAACTAGTTCTCAATAAGCAGTTCAATTCCTTTTTGCATGTTAGACACGGGTTTCCTACGACAAAATTGTGCTGAAAAGTTTCAAGCCACAGGAATGACATGTACGTCTTCAACAAAAATACTTGACTGATATAACTCTCTTATGAGTGTTTAGGAATAATCAATTTGATCAGAAAACAGACCTACACAACAGACAGTACAACCTGTACAGTACCAATTCATTTCGCATTTTGAACTAACAAAATGTACAACGGAGCACAAATTAGAAAAAGCCACATTGTTTTGACAGCACTAGCATAAAATATATATATCTTGATGATAACATAAACAATTTAACACCACAAGGGTAACTCTCCGCAAGAGAAAACAGTGAGCATAAATCATTCTGGTTGACACAGGCCCTGTCCTTCAATCAAAGCTCCCAATGAGGAACAAAACATGCTTAAAAAAATTGAAATTCCATTTTAGTGGCAGTCTGATTTAAGTGGATTGTACACAGCTGTTAAGAATTGCAAGGGCACGTTTTTACATATATTTTATGAATAAATAAATAATGATGTCTATTTAAAGTAATTCCTCACCTTGTAGCTCACGTGCTCATTTTTCAATTTATTAAGAGCAGCAAGATGACCTGTTGCTAAATCAACTACGTGAATGTAATCTCTCACTCCTGAAATAAAAGAGAAATTAAACGCGTTTATTATTGCGTTTTGTAAGCATTAACACTCCTGTCAGTTTGATATGTGAATGGGAACTGTAATTAAATTTTGAAGAAGTTGAAGCTGCTACAGATACAGCATGGTTAGATTTAGTGAATGGGGGTGCTTTTCCAACTGCTGAAATGGATCGCAATGAGTAACCAGTTTTATTCTATTCGAAGAATTTAGTCAATACGTATTAACTCTCACGTTCAAAAAGATAGAGGTTGGATGGAAATAGTTCCAGACAAGCAAAGCTTAGTAAACGAGCGGTGTGTAGCAACACACAACTTTCTGCAATCCCTTTGAGTTTGAACACCACCTACATATGCGAGCGCTATATCTTCGTTCAACGCATTTTCACAGGAGCATTTATAGAGAACAAAATGTAGGGACAAGTTAGCTGAGAGTACTCCGTAAGTTTGATTGAAATCGTCCGAGCCGTTTTTGAGAAAAGTGGAATACCGATAAATTAATATTCGACAAATCTCCTTTCCTGAGTTAACAATATCTCCGTTCAACAGATGGATACAGAGATAGTTGCGGAGAAAAAAAAGTGGGTTTAGAACACTAGAAGACACTCCATAAGATTTATCACATCTGGTGAAGCAGTTACCTTAGAATTTACGGAAATGTTCAAAAAAACGTTATTTTCGACACATTTTGATTTTTATCTCTGTTCAATGAACGGTCAGAGGAACATTTATTGAGAACAATATGTAGATATTAACTATTTAAAAACATCTTGAAAGTTTGGTGATAATCGTTGAAGCTGTTTTGCCAAAAGCATGAAAAACCTATTTTTGCTTCATAGGCCTATATCTCCATGGAGATGTGTATGGAGAAGAAAAGTTAGGTATTGATTAGTAGACGAGAATCTGAAAGTTCAATCAAAATCATTACAGCCGTTTTTGAGAAAAATGCGAATAACCCTAGTTTTTAGTACATTTTCATCCCCACCCCCCTTCCCATCGCCCATAACCTTATTTTGGTGTCTACAAAAAATAACAAACAAAACAAAAAAAGAACCAGCTCAATTGGATCAGCCGTTCTCCCGCAAATTGAACTAGACACATACACACACGGACCATGCGCCGAAATTAGGTTTTTTAGACTCAGTAGGCCTCTAAACGTCAAGATCTGAAGAAAACCCAATTGTTTTTAACTTTCTTCTTTGCACGATTACTATACTTTCCTTTCCCTTTGGGGTAGCAGAAAGTAAAATCAGTCTTCACAGGGGGTGAAGTCTTTTAGACATTAAGAAGATTAAGTTGTGTTATCATCAAAAAGTTTAATGAAGAAGGCTTAAAAAATGAAGAAGGAAGCAAATTAACCCCTTAGGTTTTTATTTGTTAGCTCTGACTGTCCCTTATTTGGGATGAGCACCACTGCCTAAAATGCTATTGTGCCAGTCCCAATGTCTCACAGGCCTTCCTAAAGAATATCAGGTATTTTTAGGAAGTGTCTTCTTTGATGACCACCCTTAGAGAAGTTGTAATTGCAAAATTGTCCAAAAATCACTCTATTTCAAGTCCCTGGCACTAGGCCAGGACACTATAGGTCCTCATTTGCATCACACTGCCTGCACCAAAAAAATAAATCGACTACTGCAGTCAATAGGCAGTCATAATTTTTTTTCTTCATCCACTACATCCACTGTTGTGGCGCTGATGTACAAGGTTTGGATCAACCTATACAGTGGGTTTTGTCTATAATGATTAATCACTATTAATCAATATGAGTGAGATTCGTCAGTACTAAAAGACTGTACAGAAACTATGTGCTTTAATTGCTACTTTCTCAGCCATCTTGCATGACACAACTATCAACATGTCCAAAGCTTTGGCCTGTGATTCTATTCTAAAATGTATCAAGCACTTATACACCACAAACGTTCTTCTCGAGATGGAAAAAGTAAATTATGCAAATTATCTTGATTCCCTGACTGAGGAAGAGTAGTGCCAAGACAAAATCTCATTTCATTCTGTCCTTTTTATCTGCCCTTACCTGGTGCCAATGATACATTCCCATACTGAATCGATTAGCTCTTATGCCTAAAATCTACGAACATTTCTTGCTCTTATCTAAAGTTATTCACCTCCCAATCAACAGATAAGATCCACAACTCAAATCAAATAAGTTTTTCCACCCAGTGTGTATTAAATGAACCCAAGTGAACTAGCCCAAGAACTGAACATTGAGATTGGGAAGAAGAGTCCCTCATTTGACTTTATTCCTCTGATAATAATTTTGACACCACACTTGAATTCAGTTCTCAGCACATTAAAGTTGTTTATGGTGGTTATTCTTTGTCAGGGATTTTAGACAGTGATTGAACCTGTTCACTGACTGATGAAAGGTGGTTCAGGACACTAGGAGAATACATAGTCAAACACATTGTGTGCGATAGACGATCAGAACTCTGTGTTAAGATGAAAACTAATTGAAATCACCTGTTCCATCTTTCGTTTTGTAGTCTCCACCAAATATTGTCAAATACTCCTGATGACCAATAGCTACTTGAGCCATGTAAGGCATTAAGTTGGTAAACGCCTTTGTAGGGTCTTCTCCTATTAGCCCTGATGGATGAGCTCCAACCGGATTGAAATAGCGAAGAGAGATTATATTCCATTCCTAAAATAAAGGAGAATGTTATGTTGCCATACAGAAATGCTTCTCGAACCATAGGTAATTTCAAAAATTGTCAAGCCATCTAAGTTTTAAATGTTTTCAGTCTACAATTTGATTTTTAAAAATTCGTTTCAACCGAGGGTTTCAAGAATATGTGACTACTGACCATGGGGAACAACCTCAGCAGTAGAACAGGGTAGTTTGGTGCTAACACACACGACAGAGATAATTCTTCAACATCTTAAACCCCTGATCACTTTGTAAGTTGATAATAATAACACGTCTGCTGCTCAATTTTCGGTCAGACAAATGAGCCGTTTTGGCCCGTCGCAGTCACTAAGTTGGACGACATAAGCTAGATGTTTGATAAGCACTGTGAAATAAATTTTAATCTATTGGCCGACTGGTTGATTCTCCTTGTATTTTTGATGACGGGGTGAGATCATCAGACACTTTACACAAAAACGAGCACCATATCCATCTTTAGAAAGTGACAAAACATATTAGAAAATTGGGGAAAAAAAACATGCGGAAGGTGGCTGAGATGATCGTGGAACAATAACATTAAGAAGAGATTCAGAACATGGAACTTCAGCAATGGTGTTTTAAAACAACCTTGACGAACTTCGAGAAACGCTGCAGTAATCATGAAGAAAGTAAAAGAAATCTTGAAAAAACATCAAAATGAATCTCTAGTGAGTGAACTTTGTATAGCCATTTTTACACCTTAAGAGATTATCTCTGACTTTGGCTCTAATAAAAGATCAAGTCAATCGACCAGCTTGGCGAATAAGGGATCTCATTTTACTTATGCCGAACCCTACACATGCCTGGACAGATGGAAACACAAATACACAGGATTGACGCTCTGCATTTTGAGCCGTGAATGTGTTGAAAAGATTGGGTTAGGTCTGCCAGTAAAAATACCGTCAAAATCAATGCACCTGTTGAATGAATTCGTCTTCCCTGGCAGATAGTGTACCGTAAAGACCATATTTGGGCCATAAGTAAGTATTGGGGTTGAGCTATAGGAAGATAAAGGGTTTTGGTAGGAGAGTGGCAGAAGGTTTTTAGTAAATTTGCCATTACCTGTGGATTAGAGTTCTAATCGGCTCCTTGGCTATTAATTCTGTTTTTTGTTGGTAAACCAATCAGCAGGTTGGCTAAGATAGTGCAACTAATTTTTTGCAAAGGGGTTAGAAGCATTAAAAGGCAGACTGGATAGGAAAATTGCAATGTGCTCAGTATGTTCCATAAAGAGAGAAATATTCTCACCAGTCAGGAATTTATGGGAGATAAACTAATCTTTGTGGGACTCATGTTATAGTTTCAAAGGTTCATATATGTAGAACTATGAAAAGACCTATTTACTCAGCAATCTAAAATTCTGGGGTGTTTGTTATCAGGGAAACCTCTAATCTTTGTGAATTCATCAAAATTGTTTCGTAATAAATAATGAAAACGGAAGTACACCTCTGAGCTCGGAGTGTGAAGAGATAAACCATACGATTTAGGAAGACTGTCAAGGGCTGATGGGCCAAAAGACGGCGATTTTCAGCAAATATTCAAATCAGATGAAACTAATTAAACCATGTATGTGAGTGGAACTTCTAATTTGCACCCAGGCACAAACTTCATTCTGTACCAAAAACTTTCCAATGACCAACTTTCGTGGTCTGAATCCTTATAGTACCAGAAATTCTCAACAAAACAAGGAGGAAGTTGAGGGAATAACGCGACACGCATCCAGGTTCTGGTATGAATCAATGAATGGAACTTGATTCCTAACATATGTAAACCCACATCACATACACTTCAGTTCACCCGCACAATAATGATGGCTACCAAAACTACAAAAAAGATTATGAAAATAACGATTTCGGTTAAAATCTGAGGTCATTAGTACATACCTTGTCAGCTCTAGAAATATCTTTCAGCATTTCTTCAATGAAATACTTTGTTCGCCCATAAACGTTGGTGATGTTTCCAGTAGGATGCTCTTCAGTAATAGGAAGGTATTCCGGATTACCGTAAACAGTACATGAACTAGAATAAACAAGTTGATAGCATCCAGCCTCTTTCATAGCCTGGAAAAAATTGAGCACATAGACGTCAATGATTATGTAAATCATAGTTTTACAAAAACTAACACAGGCAATATAATGTACTTGTGGGACGATTGAAATTGAGTATCTTACCTCTAATAGATAAATTGTAGCAATTATATTGTTTTCATAATACATCACGGGAAACTGCATGGATTCACCAACAGCTTTGATGGCAGCAAAGTGTATCACAAAATCTATTTTATGCTGCAATTTAAAAATGCTTTTTCAAAATTTGCTTCTTCACTAGTAATCTAACATTCATAGTTAGTGTCACTTTTTTCACCTTCATAAATACTTCTTTAAGTTTCAATTTGTTGAGAAGGTCGCACTGATAAAAGGTGACAGATTTACCAGTGATCACCTCAACTCGTTTTAGACTGGGTGCTTCTCCATTTTCACAGACTGAGTTGGTAAAATTGTCCACTGCTACAACATTGTACCCAGCTTCTAAAAGTTCAACGATACAGTGACTGCCTATGTAGCCTGCACCTCCAGTGACAAATACAGTTTGAGGGCTCATTCTGAAAACGAAAAGAACCACAACTTACTTAAAGCAGTGCAAACCTCATTAAAAGTACCAGTATTTCCATGCTTACGTAAGAGAACAGACTGCCAACGTCTTGTAATGGAACTGGAACGTTCATGAGAGCAGTAAATCTTATTCAAGTTAACTCTCATACCAGCTAACATGCAGTTGCATCAGCTCGTTCATTAAATTAAAGATGTCTAAGGTCTTCAGGCTTTGACAAAATAAACACTACATTCCTCATTGGTCATTGCAGTCAATTGATCTTATTGATTGGTCTTGATATTGTCAGTAAGTGTATAACGCACCACACCCATGCCTATTACTTATGAACATAGGCAGGGTCAGGTGTAGGGAATTAACACCAGGGATTTCATGGAACTGTGCTGACTGACTCCTATCAAAGGCAATCGGTTCATCGTGGTCTTGCGGTTAGACGGTCGATTCATAATTCTCGGATTGTGGATCGAATCCCCGGCGCGATTGCCGTAATTTTTGCCTTAGTCAGCAGCTCTTCAAAAGCATCTCCAAATTTCCTTCCCCCCGTAACAATGGCGCCCAACTAGTGGTCGAATTTCTTCTTTCCAAGAAAAAGAAGAGGCCCCGAGAGAAAAATTACAAAATTAAGAGAGAAAAATAATGAGACGAGTTCTCGGGTCCGGGATTCGCTGACGCTGTGAAAGTTCCAGCGCGAAGGTGGAATGGGCGACGCGCCTACTACAATGTGAGGGAACGAAGACTTTCCTTGTAGCCTTTCTCGAATCAAAGATCGGATTTTCCGGGGATTCGCTCAACTCTCGTAAAATTCTTTCCCTAAAAAAGAGTTCGCTCCAGGAGTAGCGGTTAATAGACGAGGGGGGAGATGTGCTGACTGACTCCTATCAAAGGCAATCGGTTCATCGTGGTCTTGCGGTTAGACGGTCGATTCATAATTCTCGGATTGTGGATCGAATCCCCGGCGCGATTGCCGTAATTTTTGCCTTAGTCAGCAGCTCTTCAAAAGCATCTCCAAATTTCCTTCCCCCCGTAACAGAACTGTTTGCCAGCACTATACTCTATGTTTTTCAAGTTTCTTCATAATTGGAAACAAAATGGCCATGTATGTCTTTTACATACACAGGTAAACTTATTTCTAGAAATACATTATGCATACACATCTGACTCTGGTTGCAGTTGCCAGTAATTAGCAACAATTCGATATGATATTTCCAGGGTAATTGTTATACTTGCCTTTCTGCTTGGCAAATGGACGTATTTTCATGGAATACAACTATGACTCTAATATGAATGCAAAATTACTGTACTAATGTACTTGTCAATAGTACACTTGTTCCAAATTAACAGCTATCGCTATTCATAACGACTTCAAATGTCACACTGAGGGCTCTGTGACCTCCACTAGCTCATTTGCATTTAAAAGGAACCTGAAATGGATTCATGATTGAATGGGTGATCATTGGACAATTAAGTACCTATTCCAAACAAAATCTGAGAGAAAACGCCAACTCATGTCCCATCACTTTTGTCCATATACCTACCTACCCTGTGTAACCTATAACAACCTGGTTGGCTTTAAAATATTGGAATCAATGCATTGGGAAAAGTTCATATACAGCCTACTGATCATCTTTGTGATCTTCCCGTTCAGCTATGCTTCATGCTGTAATTTTCTAGTAGACATCAAAGAATGCTTAAGTTAATGCACCTGTCTGGTGAGTCTGTCTTCTCTGGCTTGTGAGATACTGTGGGTGGGCGCTTTTGATGTAAAGACGTCATTGTCTGGCCATTGAGTCAGTACTCAGAGTACAGAGTGCTCACCACAGTATCACTCAAAGTATCTCACTAGCCAGAGAAGGCAGATTCACCAGATAGGTACGTTAACTTTAGTAATTTGCCTACTGGGGGATTTAACCCAATTACTTTAATACATAAAAGAATGAATCAGAGACGCATTTAGTATGTTATAAGATGTTTGTACTCTTTGAATTTCGGCAACTGGTTTGTCACTAGTTTTCTGAATAGAGAGTTCCAGCAAATTTATGTTGTTTCCCTCTCAACCAAATTTGACTATGACGAATGCATTTGGTACATTCTTATATGAACACAACGTATACAAACCTGGAACTTCAGAACATACCAAACACAGTGGGTTGCATGATGACGCAAGAAATGAGTGATTCCTAGGTCGAAAGTGTACGGAAGGAAGAGAGCCATGCATTCATGCATGGACGCCGCAAAACGGCAAATCCTGGCTTTTAAGGTCATTTTAACTGGAAATGACCACATTTCTGAGTGAGGTACTCATGAGAGCCTTAGTAACAGATGACGGCACTGAGTTAAAATAGCCTTTCCACTGAGTTACAATCACCTTTTTTCTATCCCACACTACATGACAAGACCCTCTTGGTATTCTAGTGTTTGTTCATCTGGCTATAGGGCTATTCCATTTTTTTCCCCACTATCAAAGTTGATTTGGAAGCAAACCAACTGCAAATAGGTTTTACCAGGTGGTCGTTAGTGATGGTGATTTTCTGAGACAGCCTCAGGAGAACTTATTTTTCAATGAATAACGCTCCTCCAAAGTTCCTGTCAATGATATTTTTCCCCTCCTAGTCCAGAGCACTAGGTTTGGAGGGCAGATAATTTCTCTAACTTATTAGAACAAACACATTTACCATTGATTCTGCTCGTGCTTGCCTTTTTGGGATATAAGAACAGTTTAAAGCAAGTTTCGTTATGTTCTCCTCTAGAAAGGATCTAAAATCTATAGAATCGAAGGAGTTATTATTGGAAATAATTCCATTTAGGAATACACGAATAAGGATGTTTTGCAGAGTGTAGATGTGTTTCTTCCAATGCCTATGTTTAGTTTGAATTTTAGATGGATAGGTTCAGAATGTGTATTGTCACCTTTAGCATCAATCTTCGTACCGTACTAAATCACAATCTTCATCCAATGTTTCAATTCACAATGTTTATTAAGGTCTTATGGTTTTTCTACATAAGAATATTTCGACCTAAGGTAGAATATTGTTCAGTTATCTATCGTAAAAAAAAATGAAATTTCCTCCTGTATCTACTTGTGTCCAGTCTTTATGAACATTTTCGAGGACAAGTGACACTTTCAAGTTTTTTTTTCGGCAACGTAACGTAAGGGGCAAAATTGGAGATGAAACTGGAGCAGGCAAGAATGACTGAATGATGTCCAAATATCCTAGATGGGCTCGTTTTCTGCAATGACATCATAACACTACACACATTAACGTCAATTCTCCCCAAAGAATTACTACCCTTGAGTTTCCATACGTAGTGCAATATGTAAGATTAGCACTCTTTGCTTTAGAATGTGATTCTTTCTTTGGATTCTTTTTTCAAACTCACGTCGTTCTCGAAAAACAATTTTTTTACTCTCAACAAAAAATTGTGACGTGCGAAGACACTGGGATTAATAGACAACGGTTGTAGCTTCACATCAAATGAGATAGTCGTCACTATCAACATTTTCCTTTTGAGCTACTTTTATTCCATTTAACTGATATGTCTATGGATCTGCTTATTGTTTTTCTCCTCTGTGGTTGATTTCATGACTCGCATTAAACTAAAACGATATTAATCTTAGTGTTTGCAAAAAAACCTTCAACCATTGTCTCTTTCATTTCCACGTTCACTCTTTCAGACTATATCTTAACTTTTGGCTCCCAATAACTAGTTGTAATGACTTCACTAATGAAAATCTGCAGCGATGCATCCTGTTAATCTTAATCCAGGTGCGATATCTTCGTTCAAGGATGTTCAACAAAGATATTTACAAAACATATGTATTTATTGGTGGCACACCCAGAACAACAGCGACAGTGAACAAAGAATAGGTAGAAACTGATAATCAACCCATGACCAACTGCTTATGTGGTCGTGTAACAATTAGTTCAGTATTTATTGTCAAAAATTTGGATACATTTCAGAAAGCATGTTTCTAGTGAATTTTTATTATAATATCCCTTTAACAGCTCATGAGAGGAACAATTGCAACCGTCTTTTCCCTGAGTAAACTACACACAAAACGAACAGACCACCCAACTTTTTTTCAAATCTTCCAGTAACTTTCATTTAAAGATTTTATATTCGTAGTATGTGGTTTATACATCACAACCTTCATAAAGTTTTATAAGTCGACCTATTTGTTCGACTCCTCTTTCATCGTTTTGTAACTTGGTCCAGGGTTATGGTGCTCCATTGTAGGAAGCATGACTTCAATACTGACACCCCATGCAACATGATTAGACTTTTGGGCACAAGGAGACTACTAAACGTGCGGATTTCACGAAACTCTTCCGTTCAACTTACTTCCAACTGATTAAAATGCTCACCTTTCAGGTACAGAACAGTAGAAAATGATGTGGATTATTACACAACAGTTTATGATTATTAAGAGCAAATTTGTGACCGATCTTATTCAACCCAACGTCGATTAATATCAAGAATATAACGTGGATATATCAATAATCTGGGAAACGACAGTTTTTATGCAATGTTTGTAGAGCATATCCAAGACCTATCCTACTCAATCCTACGTCGAAAAATACCAATGAACAATACGAAACATGACTAGTACAACGAAACAAAGAAAATTGACTTTTTCAAGGCAACGCGAGGCAATCGGCACAACATGTTGAGTAGGGTGTCGGGAGGGAGTGAAGGAAGTGAGCACAGACCAGGGAGAAAAGATAACTTTCGTTATATTTTCCCGCGAGTTCTTTCAAGAAGTGCAAGTTGCCTCTCTGCATTTACTGGCGTATCACTGCTTTTCATTTAGACGCAACCCGACACCTCGAAGTTCCGTTTACTCAGCATCGAAAAATTCTTGGAGAACTATACCAAACACAACGTAACTACAATTAAACTGCCAAACTAAACTGTTTACAATTTTTTTAAACCAGCTTTCTCCCATTACAACCATGGCTGTTGAGCGATCTGATTGCTGAGCAGGTGGGGCCCCAAACGGAATTTTCGTCCAAAACAACAGATTTTTTAAACCCCGTTGAAAGCATTCCCATTCCATGAAACGTAGTGTCAACTTACGGATTGAGTGGTGGGGGGGGGGGGGCATGAATTTTCCTGACTGAAAACATAGCTGTATTATTCATAATGAATAATAAACCAAAACGGAGTCTCCAAAATGTTGCGTTCGTGCAGTTTTTATTGGGTATTTCGCATAACATTCACGACGTCTCACAAATTGACTGTACGTTCTGTACTTTCTTACATACTATTCATCTTAGTTTGTGAGAGTCGAGGTGAACAAGAAAAATGAGCCTCTGGAAGCAACTCATCAAATTGTCTGGGTCTCTAGAGTGAGCAACAGGCTTGGAGAAGAAGGGAATAGGAGACTGGATGAGGTCATGAACAGCAGCGATAGCTTTTTGAGAGCTTTGGAAAGGTGACTGCGCTCATCAGTAGGCAAAACTCGTTTCACTTCTTGAGTTAAAATATTTTTTGTTAGGAAATCTCCACTAACTTTCGTTCGTTTGTCCTGTTTACTTATTTTTCCGTCTGGCTCCGTCTCCTGTTGCACGGGAGACGAGATGTGAAATATCGTCAGGCCGAACATCTTTCGATATTGCCACATTTCAAATGAACACGATCACGTACATTTTCAAGAAGAAAAATCCTTCAACTTTCGACTGATAAACACAATGAAAGAACGGGCCACCAATTCTCGGCTGAGTTATTATTTTTTACGGTTAATAAATCTCACAGGAGGCCCGGAATTATTTCAGTAGATTTATTCAATACCAACAAACGAAATGGATTTGGAAAAAGATCTTGTTCCAAAGAAGGAAAAATATACCTTTCTCAAATGATCAGCTTTAACGAAAACGTCATCGAAATTGAAGGGTATGAAGATTGGAAAATAGCATCACAAGTGGTAAAATATAACGTTAAACGGCTACTCTCACGACTTATCCGATACGTCACATCTCTTTCTTTCCCTGAACTCACTCATTTTAGGTAGTTTGAATCAGGTCGCACACATTTCCAATAACCCGTTTTCTAGTACTTGAAAGATATTTATAGTCGTGGAAATTGACAAATTTCGTCAGTTTGCTACTCCCCACATTGGTGTACACAAACAATCCATGCCATAAAAAAACTATAATTAGAACAAAAGGTGCAGAACGAACTGTAGGAAGAAACAAGCTAGGCACTTTACCGCCGTCGCCGGATTTCATAGCTAGGTCATCTCAGATTCGAAACCACCGTTTTTTTTTCTTAGTCGCTCCGTTTGAGTATTAAGACTCATTGTTGTCGCGGTAAACAATTATTTTCACCATGCCGCCATAAACAGCTGTTGATAAAATCACGTTATTTATCAACAGCTTCGAGTTCAATGTTTACTGAAGGTTTATTTTCCTCCGTATTCTGAATGGATTTTGAGCCTGACTCGTTAAAACCCCTCGATAGTCGCGGCCTAAGTAAACTTCTAATGACGTGACGGAAATCACAAGTTACGTCAGTTACCTTCATTCCACACATTCAGTTCTCTGACAATCTGAAAAGACAAGTCCCAAACATCGGGAAGACGCCTCAGTCGTAGCAACTACCACAAGATTTAGTTAATTGAACGTGTTGCAATTAAAATATCTGGTGCGTTGCAACACACAACTTTCCATAGCTCTACAACAATTCACTTTGTGCATGGCTAATTCTATTTAATCAATTCATTTATCACTCAGTTAATTTGAATCTTGGTCAAACAGCGCGTTACGGCAGCAGCAAGCGTTCCACATTTTATTGTGCTGCTCGTATTCATTGCAGGACCATTATTGAGAAACTAGTACACAGATAATTAATGAGGCTGTACACACACATTTTGAAGAATTAGAGTAATTACTTTTGCAGAGTTATTGGGTAAAAACGTTTAGAACTGGTATTAAGCGAAACGGCGGTAGTTGAAATTCCGGAATTGCTGAAGTGACCCCCACATATCTTATGAGCGTTTTTAAACGCTCACTCTATAACTATTTGATTGTACTACTATATTAATTTTTTTTAAACATTATACAAAAATTCCAGCGGAGTTTATAAGGAAAAAACCGCGCTAAAATCGATTTCGTCGAAAATATTGATAATTTATTGCGCTGCTCTCGTCATTTTCCCACAAATGGGATTTTTACGGTATAATTGCCTTATTGAGAGCTATCAATATAAAAAATTTAATCAAAATCGTTAGAGCCGTTTTTGAGAAAAAAAATATTTGGTGTTTTGATCACTATGGTAACTATAGTTAAATTTCGATGGATTTTGTTCATACCCTTATTTTGGCGTCCCATGGTAACCTTCGGGCGACATATGAAGTTTGAGCTGATTTGGTACGATGGTTTTCTCTAAAAATCGTTCACAGACACACAGACCATTTTGCCAAATAGTGTTTTTCGGACTCAGGAGGGTCTGAAACGTAAAGATCTGAAGAAAACTGAAAATTTTGTTCTCAGCCGATTACATAACTTTCCTTTCTACTTCGTAGAGCCAAGGAAAGTAAAAATATCAGATGCGACGCATCACGCAACTTTCCTTAGCTCCAGACAAATTCGCTGGTTTTCACGGTTTTTCGTACTAATTCAATTTATTATTCACTCAGTTCATTTATGCTTGGTAAAGCGGTATCGCTTAGAGTTCCAAACTATATTGTGCTGCTCATACTCATGCCCTGAGTATTATTGAGCGCTTGGTACACAGAGGATTGACGATGTTGTAGACACGATTTTTTTAGAAGGATAATGATCACTCCACAGCTATCGGGTAAAAACGTTTAGAAACGATGTGAAATTCCAGACTTTCTGGAGTAGTTCCCACACTCGTATATCTTAAGAGCGTGTTATTAAACGCTCATCGTATAGGTATTTCATTGAATTACCACCTCAATTTTTCCGAAGATAAAACGGAATTTAAAAGGAAAAAACTGCGCTAAAATCGATTATTTTTCGAAATACTTTTTATTAAAATGCTTTAATTTATTGTGCTGCTCTCGTCGTCTTCCCAAGAAAGAGAATTTTATGGTATTATCATGGCACTTGAAGCTGCATATACAAAAAATTAATAAAAACTTTTATAGCCGTTTTGAGGAAAAAAACATATTTAGTGTTTTATTTTATGGTTTGATGGCAACCTACAGGCTAGAGATCAAGTTTGAGCTGATTTGTTCAGTCGTTTTATCTCAATCGCGTTCACACACACACAGAGACCATTTTCCCCAATTGTTTTCACGGCTCAGTAGGGTCTGACACGTAAAGATCTGAGAATCTTCCTTTATTTTATTTTTTTTCAGCCGATTAACTAACTTTCCTTTTTACTGCGTTGAACCAAGGAAAAAAATATGCATCCCCGTAAAAGGCAATTTCTCAGCAGTAAAACAATTCTCAACTTATTCAATTAACTGTTTTCAGAACATGCACAATCAGCGTTCCAATCGCTTTATGAAATGTAATTATCAATTATATTGTAGGCCTCACTACACTAAACTGCATGAGGAGGTGCACAGCTCAGCATCAACAGCAACTCCCGAGATTAGGCTCCGTGCTACAGGTTAATATGCTCGAAACTTGTAGTTGACGCCATTTTGAAAATGACTTTGAGAAGCGCGTTTTGGTTTATTTGTATTATAATTTATTTCGGTTTATACAGTAATGTTTTCGGTATTTACGTTTAAAAGCATGAGGATTCGGAATATTCGATGTCCGCCCGCTCTCCGTTGCCGGAGCAAAGCGACAACGTCGTTTTTACTTTCCTTGGCTCTACGAAGTAGAAAGGAAAGTTATGTAATCGGCTGAAAAAAAAATTCTGAGTTTTCTTCAGATCTTTACGTTTCAGACCCTTTTGAGTCCGAAAAACACTATTTGGGAAAATGGTCTGTGTGTCTGTGAACGATTTTTAGAGAAAACCACCGTACCAAAGCAGCTCTAACTTCGTATCTCGCCTGCAGGTTACCATGGGACGCCAAAATAAGGGTATGAACAAAACCCACCGAAATTTGACTATAGTTATCATAGTGATCAAAACACCAAATATTTTTATTCTCAAAAACGGCTCTAACGATTTTGAAGGAATTTTTTACATTGGTAGCTCCCAATATGGCAACTATACCATGAAATTCCCATTCATGGGAAAATGAAGAGAGCAGCACAATAAATTATCAAAATCTTCGCCGAAATCGATTTTAGCGCGGTTTCTACAGAAAACAACCGTACCAAATCAGCTGAAACATGATGTCTAGCCTACAGGTTACCATGGGACGCAAAAATAAGGGTATGGGAAAAATCCACCGAAAGTTAACTATAGTTATCATAGTGATATAGTCATCAAAACACTCAATTGTTTTTTTTTCTCAAAAACGACTCTAACGATTTTGATTACATTTTTTATATTGATAGCTCTCAATAAGGCAATGATACCATAAAATTCCCATTCGGGGGAAAATGACGAGAGCAGCACAATAAATTATCAATATTTTCGACCAAAAGCCTTTTTAGCGCGGGTTTTTCCTTATAAACTCCGCTGGAATGTTAGTAGAGTGTTTAAAAAATTGGTATTGTAGTCCAATCCAATACCTAAAGGGTGAGTGTTTAAAAACGCTCTTGAGATACATGGGGGTTACTCCAGAAATTCCTGAATTTCAACTACTGCCGTTTCGCTTACTACCAGTTCTAAACGTTTTTACCCGATAACTCGGCAAAAGTAATTACTATCCTTCTTAAAAAAATTTGTGTTTACAGCCTCATTAATCATCCGTGTGCCAATTGCTCAATAATGGTCCTGCAAAGAGTACGAGCAGCACAATAAAATCTGGAACTGTGAGCGTTACCGCTTGCTGCTGCCGTAATGCGTTGTTTGACCATGTTCAAATTAACGGAGTGACAAATGAATTGATTAAATAGAGTGAGCCATGTACAAAGTGAATTGTAGTAGAGCTAAGGAAAGTTGTGTGTTGCAACGCACCAGATATTTGGTATCGTTTCTCGAGTATTTGTTGATGCTGAGTCGAATAGGACGTGTACATCAGACATCAGTACATCAGTACATCGGACATCAGAGGTGTAGGACTACGTAAATCTAGTGAGGCGGATTCTAATATTTGAAGGAACTTGTGGGATACTGCGAATGTTTCATACATGCGTTTTACCCCGGCCTGTGCTCGTTTCCCGCACTGCCTTCTTACTCCAACCACCCGTCACTTCGACTCGTGCCAATTGTCGAGCGCCGCCTGAAATATGTCAATTTTGCTGTTCCGTTGTAGCAGTCATGTGTCGCATCGTTCACTAGTATTTTACTACGTTGGATTGAGTAGGATAGATTCCAATCAAACTGCGTAGGAGAATAATAAACCGTTGTGTAATAATTTGTAGCGTGTTTTGTTACGACATATGGCGACACAAAAATAATGTGTTGACCGTTAAGAAATAAGAGGTTGACGCAAGTAAGAGGAAGAGTCGAGGGCAGGTCCAATAATGAACAGTGAGTAAAGAATAATAATAATTTGCAATACCTATTTAAATTTTGGGCATTTTAACGAAGGGAATTTAGATTATTATGAAAAGTTGGAGTATTAATTTCACCCCGATTAGCAACAGAACTTAAACATATACTGCCCACAGTCACTCTGAAGTTGAAGCGAAGCACCCTGAAGCTACCTGTTGCGGACAGATCTGCTCACGAAAGTCGGTTTCATGAGGTCCCTCAGTCATCCTAGCAATAATTCTTGGGAGTAAGACCGGCCAACAAATCTTCATTTAATTGGGTCTCAAACGCTGTACCTTTCTGCTTTTTTTGAGACTAGTAAAACCAGAAGAATAATTTGTCAACATGTCACAATTGTCAAGGTTGGCGGGATAGCGAGGAAGGTTCTGGAGTCTCTCAATTCATTACCTGAATTTCTTACTAAATACTTTTCCATGGTTACTGCAGAGTGTTCCTCCAGCATTGGGAAGACTTTTAATCTAAGACTAATTTAACACGACGATGCTCCTTATCGCTTCTGTCCTTCAATAACTGAATGAAAACTGCTCTGCATGAAATGAACAAGGCGGGGTTCTCCCGCAGCCAGAAAGAACTCCCGTTTAACTTATTCGCATATTATCCAAGTCTCAAGTGGAGTCTCAATGTCGATCTGAAAGCGATTAAATACTCGTACATCAATATAAGGAACGTTTTGCGATAGCAAACAGGTCGAAAACTGTTATGAATACAGCCAGATGAAAAACTGAAAACGAATGTCGTGCTAAATAAAAGATTCGCATCGCTGGTTGAGTACAGAAGATAAAGATACGTGCTTCTTGCTCCTTAGAGCTTGTCGCTAAACAATTCCCCTTTTTTTACGAACTGTAGGGCCCTCGTTCACATTCACTCACTACGAAGCTGAAATCTCCAGACCCAACCTCAGCCAAGCTTCTACGAAAATTTCGAACTTCGTTGAACACCAGAGAGACCGAATGTAACAAATTGTTTTACGAACTAAATTAATATCTGCGGCGTAGCAATACCGCATATTTGACGGCCTGCTATGTACATGGGCGCTATATGTTATTTAAACGCACGAGAACAAAATTCAAGTGTTAATTAGTTGAGAGTACTCCGTAAGTTTAATTGAAAACGTTGAAGCCGTTTTTGGGAAAATCGAAAAGCGATAAATTAATGTTCGACGGGTCTCATTTTCCGACCAATCGTAGCTTATATCTCCGTTCAAAAGGATAGAAACAGATATAGCTGCGGAGAACAAAATGTCGGTACTTTATGATACCAACTTCAGCTACTCTAAAAATGTTGAAAATATTTAATTGACACAATTAGGTAATTTAGTTTGTTCGTTCAATGGACTGCCAGAGCAACAATTGGCCTAGTTCAAAATTGGCCACCTATGACTTTAACCGTTTGCCCTGAAGTCAAGGATGGTCCAAAACGTGAATATGAAACATATTTAGAATCAAGACAGGAATCTCTAGATGGGTGTTTTGGATCGTTTTGAACTAGGCGAAATATCGAAAATCTGAAAAACACCCATTTAGAGATTTCTTGATTATAAATATGTTTCATATTCATGTTTTGGACCATCCTTGACTTCAGGGCAAACGGTTAAAGTCATAGGTGGCCAATTTTGAACTAGGCCAAATTTGGAAGAACTAAACAAAGACCCAGGTAGATATTACTCTCCTGATTCTAAATATGTTTTGCGTCAATCGCTGCGACCATCCATGACTTCATGGCAAATGGTCAAAGTTTCGATTGTAAATACTATGTAGCTAACTTCAGCCCAGTCCTAAATCTCCGTTCACTGAGTTTTTGTGGGAATATTTCTGGGTAAAGAAAAGATATGTACGAGTCAGTAGAAGATAATTTGAAAGTTTAATGTTTTCGTCCATTTTGGCCACCAGCTGGTGCGTGGTCGTGTGTGTGTGTGTTGTTTCATTTGGAGGAGAACGGCTCAACCGATTGAGCTGGGTTTTCTTTATTTTTGTTTGTCATATTTTGACGGCACAAGAATACTCGTAAGGATATGAGCGATTTCCATCGATCGCGGAGGGGAGTGTGGGACCAAAATGTACCTAAAACTAGGGGTCTTCGGATTTTTCTCGAAAATGGCTCCAACGATTTCGATCAACCTTGCGGAGTACTCTCAACCAATTAGCATTTTGTTCTACATAAATGTTTCAGTAGACGTGTGTAAAAAGAAGGTGCAGTGCCTGTATATATACCAGGGAAATAACGGGAGTTGTGGAAAGTCGTGGGTTGCTACGCACCAGATATTTTTTCACTATCCCTCAAACCGTAAATATCCAAAGAAAATAAAACTTTTTGGTTTATTATTCATTCTGAATAATGCACCAGTTTTCAGCGAGGCCCATTTTACTACTCCTCCCCCTCACCAATCTGGAAATTTTAGAAGCTTTACGTGCGCATGAGGATTCCAAAACTGCCATGGCCATCCGGGTCATACTTTGCCTTTACGTCAATTTCATTTGGTATTTGAGTTGTGCCCGCCTCCTCAGCAACCCGATCAGACGAAATCCATGCTTATTATTGGCCACAAATGGTTTAAATTTTAGGCGAAGACGAAAGGTTGGTAGTTTTAATGCATTAACGTCGTGTTTGGTATCGTCACCTAGGTATTTCCTGTTGCTGAGTCGAATGGTACAAAACTGAGAGGTGAATTGCTGCGTCTACATGAGAAACGAAATCAAAGTAAATGAAAAAAAAAAACTTTACAAAATGCTTCGCCCAGCCACCAATTCCCGAGAAAGTGGGCCTTTTAGTTTATTATTCATTCATTCTGAATAATAACCCTATGTTTTGGTCACTAAAGATTTTTTACAACCCCCCCCCCCCTCAAAATTTGATACTTTACGTTTCAAGACATGGAGATTCCAAATTTGCAATGTCCGTCCGCCATCCCCTGTCCGCCGTCCGGGCCGTTTTGTGCCTTTAGCGTGGTCTAAAAAATTCGTTCTTTCGCACAAAAATCCGATTTGGTATCTAGTTGTGCCCGCCATCTCGGCAATCCGATCGGACGAAGCCCGTGGTTGTAATGGGCAAAAAACGGTTGAAAAAATTAACGAAACGCAGTACAACGCGGGAACTACAGCGGAAGTCAACGTTTCATCGTTAAAAAAACTCTCATTAAAAAACCCGCTCGCTCGCTCGCCTCCCAACGATGCCGCCACTCAACTCCCCTTTCGCCTCGGAAAGGCTTCGCGTCGAGCGCCCCCGTTCCAATTTCCCCGACGACGGGGCCAAATCATCCGACGTTTTGTTTCCGTAGTTCCATTGTAGCCAGGACATGTTTCGTATGGTTTACTAGTATTCGATGCTGAATCGAATGGGATGGGGGAGCACTAATACTAGGTCAAGCTGTTCATGAGAATAATAAACCATTGTGTAATAATTTGCAGGGTTTTTTACAACTCGTGAAGTGTCTGCTTAGTCTTGGCTATTCAAGGCTTGTTCGTGACTAAGGGAACAATGCTACAGCAGGTTTTATTCACTAATATTGACACCATTAGCGGTGGGTTTTCATAGCAGACAATTAAAGGCGCCAAGTCAACGGTCAATCTCTTCACCTCCAGCCTCACTCGTAATCGGAAGACGGCGCTAAATCACGACCTGTTTTGTCTCATCCGTTTTAGTAGTTTACGTAACAGTTTAATAGCCTCGGTCAAATCTCAAACGAGGAGTTTTGCTAGCAGTTTACGATATATGAGTCAAAAGTGAGTAGACGAAACATTTGGAATGGGAACTAAAACCAAGCGTAAATACAGCCTTAAATGAGGTGAATGGGTAGTTTCCTATGGCAGTTGATGTTGAAGAAACTCGAATTCCTTAAATTTTAACTCAACCAACAAACACGCCATTCCCACTCATATTCTTTCGACAAGCTCAAGATCCGTTATGGTTTATGTAACACCTAGAGGACCGAAACTTTCTTTCATAGGACATTTGCAGAATGCCCACTCTTTTTATTTCATGGAGAATCGATGGGGGAATGGCGATCAAGATTTAAAATTGAACCTTCAATTGGTAACATTCTAGAATCCAAGTGAGATATCAAAACCCTCTGTCGAGTAAGTGAGGAATAAATACGACTGAAGATAACCACGACACTAAGATATTGTTTATAAAACGTTGATCACTTGCCATCGACTATTTTGTGGCATTGCTCGGGTCACATCTCAACTGACGGTCATCATTTTATCGACCTTCGCCAGTTCTCCTAACCTAATGAACCTAAGTACTCGAATCCTTGGTTAGAATGTAGACAGGTTGATTAGGTATGAGGATGTTCTCTTTACCAGCTGGGGAATATTAATATGTTTATCGAGCTTTCACATATGACATTTTCTTTTTCAAATTCTCATCAGGCAAACGAGGAAGTGGTAGTTCGAGACGTGAAGGGATATTGGTACAATGAGATAAGCTACTGTAGCCCAATCCAGTTAGATGGCTGGTGGTAAAGTGAGGTTCAAATCCCTACTTGACGCGATGGATTTTTTAATAAACATTTTTGCTAAGTTTTTTCTGACAATCCTTTGAAAAACTCGACGCCTCTCTGTCTTTTCCTAAATTTTTGCCCCACAATACTCTTGCCCGCAACATCATTTTAATTTATACGCGCCAATGTAGTTCGTGTGAAAACCCCAAATCTACTCACACGTTATTCATCATAAATGTTCTTCCAACAATCAATTTAACGGAGGCAGAAGTAAAAACGCTACAATTACACAACGGTTTATTATTCTCATGAACATCTTGACCTTGTATTAGTGTTCCCCCATCCCATTCGATTCAGCATCGAATACTAGTAAACCATACGAAACATGTCCTGGCTACAATGGAACTACGGAAACAAAACGTCTGATGATTTTGCCCCATCGGGCGCTTCGAGCGAACCCGTTGCGAGGCGAAAGGAGAGTTGAGCCGCCCTCCCTGCAGCGTTGCCGCCGTTTCTTATTGCGACGGGCGGGAGGGAGAGAGTTCAAACGACGAAACGTTGGCAGTAGTTCCCGCGTTGTACTGCGTTTCGTTAATTTTTTTAACCGTTTTTTGCCCATTACAACCACGGGCTTCATCCGATCAGATTGCCGAGATGGCGGGCACAACTAGATACCAAATGGGATTTATGTGCGAAAGAACGAATTTTTTAGACCACGTTAAAGGCACAAAACGGCCCGGACGGCGCACGGGGGACGGCGGATGGCGGATGGACATTGCAAATTTGGAATCTCCAAGTATCAAATTTTGAGGGGGGGGGGTTGTAAAAAATGATTCGTGACCGAAAACGTAGCGTTATTATTCAGAATGAATAATAAACCAAAACGACCTGACTCCAACGGAACGAGGAAAATTAAATATTCCCGGCACTTATGGATGCCTATAGGCAATTGCCACCATGTGGAAAAGTCGAGCTGGCAGGTGGTTTTAATGAGACTGGAGGGAGTACAACGGAGTACGATTACTTTTGCTGTAGTTATTGTATATATAGCATTGTGTTTGTGCGAATGAACTTCTTTTTTCTTTTGACCCCGTTAACGGCGAACGACGGACATCGCAATCTCGATGTTAGGAAACATAAAGTATCAAATGTTGATGGAAGGTAGTAAAAAAATTTTCCTGACCGAAAACACAGGTGCATTATTCAGAATGAATAATAAACCAAAATGTAGCATAAGGTTTATTTCGCACGTTTTGAAAAAGGTACAGGTGACTCTGGATCGTTTGAGAACTGGCGGGTTGACTTCTCCTAAACAACTTTTACATTTCATCTTTAATAACTATTCCTCAAACAATCTGTTAAACTAGAACGTGAGCTAATATACACCGGGGAATGAGATTCTGCGAACCTGCACAAATGTTTTCTTGAATGCAGCGCAGTATCCTCGCTGAGTGCTTTCAATTAATCAACTCCTAGTTTTTTCTGCATAAATGTTTCGTTGGAAATTCGGCGGAAAACGGAAAAATTCGCTTAGATCAGCCGGCGAAGAAAGAAAAGCTACTGAATTCACGTGGGCTGGAAGGAGTGAGGAACTTTGTACGATGTTGTGCACCGTTCGATTTTAAATAACGGGCGCTACGATTTCCAAGGCCAGGTTACCACGTGATGCCCATTCGAGCTCAAAATCACAGCAATTCGGGAATTAAACGCAATAAAACAAAACGGATGAAAGATGCTGTAGAGATGTAAGCGGTATTCTTGCGCAACAAGGCGGTTGTGAGAAACCCGTATCTCGTTTCGATAACCAGAGCTAAACGCGATTCATCACGTTTAATCGCGCGAAATGATTGCCCGTCTACAAAATAACTCAATATCAGAGGGGTACACGAGTCTCAAGGAGCCCATCCAACGAAACAATATAAACGCCGAGTAATCGGATCGTAAAACTGGGGATTTACACTTCCATCACAATTCTTCAATTACTGCCTCATTTTTTGGAGTAATTTCGTCCTTCGCCTGATCCTCTTTGAATTGGCTGCCCTGGTTCCATAATTACTCCCTTCTCCCCAGTAAAAGAGCCTTAACTGGTGAATCTCGTACCCACTTTGCAAAGATGAGCCAAATCGAAATTTATGTTGAAACTAGGTGCACGCCTTCTTCAGAAATTTTTAATTAAAAGTTCGTTGAGATGTCAGTCTCGATTGTTACCACTGAATCTGGGATTCAAGTATTCTACCATGCTTGCATAATTGCAATAGTTTCATTTTCTTAGAAAGTATACTAATAAATAAATCTGCTGGTATTTCTTCGACTCACTTAACTGTGAACATACCCTGAAGGAGTTTATAGTCAGAGTCAATAGTTACTTCGATCTTAGCTCAATTATTATTGCAAATAGTTGTGGCCGAAGCTCCTGTGAGATAAAATGCACCATTCTGTCCGTTGAAAAAATTAATTTTGTTCCACTCAACATTTCAACGAAACTTTACGAAGACTAGATTCCCTATTAGTTAATAATGATATTGGCTTTCTCTCTTCCCGTAAACGGGAGCGTCTTCACACCACTGTTCATCTTTGTTAATTTGTTAAAGTAGTGAAAGAATGCTGAATTTACATTGGGTGTCCCTCGCGACCCCCACAGCTCATGAAGGCTCATGAAAAAGCGTACGTACCTAACCGTTTATTAAGCACAAGAAATATAACCCGCAGGATAACTGCAGCATCTTTCCTGCCGAGGGTGGTGTACTAAATCTAAAGCTGAATGAGCCCCTCCCCCTCCGCCAACTCATCATCATTCTTAAGGTGTTGATGGGAGAGGAAACGCCCAAGGAATGTGTGGAACGGTCTTGCCTCTTACCTCTGATAGGCCCACATTAAACTGAACCAAAACCAGTTGTGAACAAAAGTTGAAACCCGTTTTAGAGCAGCTCGGTCCCACATGGATAACTGCCTAATAACTTCCATTGACAAAACTTCCTAAAGAGTTCGAGAAAAACTGCTAACTGTAAATGTTTACAGCGGTGGACGGGGATTTCGTTGAATACACAACTAAACGTCAAGTTTATAACACTATTTTGAGCGTGTTGGAGCAATAATTTCAAGGGTTTTACGATTTAGAGCGAGGGATATTAGAAAGAGCTTAACGACGCATCTCACAGCATTCCTCAGCCTCATTTAAATTCAGCAATTTATACCCCTCTGGTTACAAATCCTATCTGTTTTCCACTCAGTTCGTTTGAATTTGATGCACGTCACGTTATATACGGAAAGCAGTAGCTCTGGAAGTTGGGCAATTTATGGAGTTGCTCTCTCTTATCACCTTTATTGAGTGCACAGGTGCTTTTTTGAGTAAGATGGTGTTTACAGTGAGAAATGGTAATAAGTGGAACGGCGGGGGTTTGAATCTCCGAATGTCTGCGAGTGCTGCAAAACATCTTATGAGCGCAATTTAACTCATCGTGTAGGCAGGTTATTTTACTACCATTCTGATTTTGCCAGTTCGATCTGAAGACTACCTTTCAGCCACTTTAGCTTTCTAGTGCCCTAGGCGCTTGCTTGAAAGGAGCTGGAATGTGATGATGCTGTTAATTTTTTTGGTGCGTCCTGGTAGTACCATATGCTCCCACAGCCTTTTGAGCCCGCAGCTGAGCTCCTTGATTTGGTTGAAGTAAAGGAGCTCGAGCTGAATGCTGGCCTCCTAGAAGAAATTACTCGTGATTAGACGTTAAACGCGGCAATAACATCGTGGAAGCTTGCTGTCTTATGGCAATCTGTTAGAGGAATTAAACCTCGCAGATTCCGTCGCTGAACTCTTGAGGGCCATGTCAAACACCATCCTTCCATCTAACACTCACACACTGTCGAAGAGAAATACCCACCAAAATGTGCCGAAACTCATGTTCATTGGTCTTCGGAATTTCTGCAGTAAATCCATAACTAAATTTAATCAATCTGACGCAGCGTCTTCTAGGAGACATGAACCACGATCGATCGGATAACGAGACATGTCATGAGGTCAGTTGTGTGTAGTAACGCACCAGATACTTTTCCAGCCGACTATAACATTCTCCTTACCCTTCGAGTTGAGATAAGCAAAAAGCGCACTTGTGCAGTAGGTCTGAAGCGTTACTAAACCCAATCGAAATCGCCTGACATTGTAGCAGCGTTTGACAGAGAGCTCACATTTGCCATCGTGAGCACGCTGCTTTAGATGTGAGGCAAACGAATACCTCTCTTTCATCTGCAACCGAATCCTACCAACTCGTGGGCAGTTCTACGAAATTTGATGAAACATGAGAAACCAAAACGTAAGGCAATGATTCTTGGCATTAAGACAGAAAATTCAAAGTTTTTCCAGGAAGGTAGCAATCAGTAATCCGATAAACCCGAATTCGGACTCATTGCTAAGGGGATGACGATAAAACGGTTATTTTCAAATCAAACTCACTCAAGCTCTACAAATAAATTATCGCATTCGTTGGCGAATATTTGACGAGGAAAATTAGCGACGCTGCACTCAAATCAAAGATGGTAATTTCATGTGATGTTTTCAACCGGTTCCGCACTAAGCGAGCGGAAAAATATCAGTTGCCAAGTACATAATTCATGTCAATTTATCATGAACTAAAATTGCTTAGTGGTCGTTGACGACAACGACAGCGTAAGAAGCGGCAGATTGATAAGGAATATGAGTGCGGTCAACTTAAGGACGTTGAAATTTTCCCGCTCAGAACAAAAATATTACGTAACATAACCGGCTTTGAGATGTGCCGGTGCCATTCGGCGTTTAGATACATAATTTAAGACAAATATGCGACGATTATGTGGCAATAACAGTAGGAAACTCATGAAAAACACCTGTTCACCTACTTGATAAGAGATGCGTGGTGCAGGCGCGGCCCTCGGCGACTGAAGACTCACCAAGTCCCGCTAGTTCTCTCATCTGTGTACTAACCATTCCACAAATATTTTCCATAAGAAGACACAAAAGGTTCTCCATTCCTTAGAAGCGTCTTCTCGGAAGTTCGCAGATTTAAGGAAGACAACCAGACCTGGGACCCTGACCTTCGAATCTACGAGCCAATCAAATGAACTACAGAAAGGCATCAGAGGCTCGAATTTGAGACGAGTTCCGACGGTCAGGGCAGGGACGGGGGAAAAAAGCTTCTACCGAGTTGGTACGGCACGTAGCTTCCTCATGCCCATTAGACGTCGTGGGAAACTAATCCTCGTACCACTGGACGTCAACAGGTGCACCGACCGGAGGGCAGCGCGTACATCAGGCTGAAGCGATCTCGTCCACAATTCGTAATTCCAGTAAACTATTCGAAAATAACTAAGAAATACTAACATAGGATCAACGATCAACGCTAACAAGGCGCCTCTGAGGCGTACAATTCGAAAATATCTGGTGCGTTGCAACACACAACTTTCCTCAGCTCTACAACAATTCACTTTGTACAAGGCTCATTCTATTTAATCAATTCATTTGTCACTCCGTTAATTTGAACATGGTCAAACAACGCATTACGGCAGCAGCAAGCGGTGGCGCTTACAGTTCCAGATTTTATTGTGCTGCTCGTACTCTTTGCAGGACCATTATTGAGCAATTGGTACACGAATGATTAATGCGGCTGTAAACACAAATTTTTTTAAGAAGGATAGTAATTACTTTTGCCGAGTTATCGGGTAAAAACGTTTAGAACTGGAAGTAAGCGAAACGGCAGTAGTTGAAATTCAGGAATTTCTGGAGTGACCCCCATGTATCTCATGAGCGTTTTTAAACACTCACCCTTTAGGTATTGGATTGCACTACGATACTAATTTTTTTTAAACATTCTACTAACATTCCAGCGGAGTTTATAAGGAAAACCCCGCGTTAAAAAGGCTTTGGTCGAAAATATTGTTAATTTATTGTGCTGCCCTCGTCATTTTCCCCCGGATGGGAATTCTATGGTATCATTGCCTTATTGAGAGCTATCAATATAAGAAATGTAATCAAAATCGTTAGAGCCGTTTTTGAGAAAAAAAATATTTGGTGTTTTGATCACTATGATAACTATAGTTAAATTTAGATGGATTTTGTTCATACCCTTATTTTGGCGTCCCATGATGACCTGCGGGCGAGATATGAAGTTTGAGCTGATTTGGTGCGGTGGTTTTCTCTAAAAATCGTTCACAGACTCACAGACCTTTTACCCAAATGGTGTTTTTTCGGACTGAGGAGGGTCGGAAACGTAATGATCTGAAGAAAACTCAGAATTTTTTTTTCAGCCGATTACATAACTTTCCTTTCTACTTCGTAGAGCCAAGGAAAGTAAATATCTTGTACGACGCATCACACATCAGCTCCACGCGCATTCAGCGATTTTCACGGATTCAGCTACTAATCCAATCTACTTCTCTTTCGGTTCATTCGAACTTGGTAAAACATAATTTCACCTTTTATGTAGAAAGTTCCGGTATTTATTGAACTGTTCCTACTTATGTCACGTCCTTTATTGATTAATCAGTACACACGTGAATAGGGAGTTTATTGGGCCACCACCTTAACTGATGTTTCTCATATCCAGATCTCGGCGTCTGATGGAGATCTGCAGGCTGAATATAATACGAGTATGTGAGCCGAATTGCTTGAGCCGTTCTCTGCCAAACAATTTTTTTTCTCAGAGGCATTTACATAACTTTAATTCGTACTTCGGAACTTGGATGAAAATCGCGTGGACCTGTGAAGACTTGCGTGATGCGCCGCTCCCGATATTTTTCGAAACTATTCAGCTCTTTTGTGGGCTGCTCTGTGTTTGGATTTTTCTGCCAGTATTACTTTGTGAAGGAGCGGCAGTTGAAGAGGATACTGCAGATGGAGTTTCCCTGCTTTCTTTTACACACTGTTGACGATTTCTTCTACTACCGTCGGTACCAAGGTCGTATACGTAAGATTGATGAGTCTTTAGTACCAGATAAAATACCTTAGAATATAGACTGGAGAACAAGCCTTTAAAGGTGCTTAATAAGTTGAACAAAACCTCGACCTAGAGAAGCTCTTTGTTTTATTGTGACTGTCGCTCAAGAATCAACAACATAGAACAGAATTTAGGTACATAATAATATAAGATAATTTGAATGCTTAATCAAAACGTAGAATTCCATCATTCAAAACTCACCGTTGAATTGGACGGTTGCACCTCACATGAAACTAAACAACTTGAAAAAAATGCAAAGCAGGAGAAGGCGATGGCCTTAAAGAAGGTGCAGTTTTACGGGAGGACGGAAGAACGATAATAAGTTCCTCGAATGCAATACGAAAGATGGCACAAAAAACTTAGCACATTCAACCAACGCATTACTTCGTAACTGGCCTTGGACCACCCTGGGCCGATAATTAGAAAATGTTGTTACCGTACTTTCCTCTGTCGTTTCCAAACGTGCTTCTTCGGGCTTCATCTTCTTGGCTTCCGAAATGCGTGACCTCCACGGTCTGCTTCTACATACAGGTTCCTCACAGATTGGTTGGCTCTCAGTTCCTCTCTTTACACCTCTGCCTTTAAGATTACTTGGTACCTGTTGTGTGTGCGTATTGCAAAAATACAAAAGAACGTAGCAAGTTTGAGTGTCGAGCAATAATAATTTATTTGACAACACTAAAACAGCCAACTTCACGTATCTGACTTGGGGAACATACAGGTTGTAGACTTGACTATCCATTTCCAACGGTTTGTTCTGCTCTATGGCTCGCTAGGAATTTTAAATTTGAAGCACAAAATCTTTCATTAGCGTTTCCCACCATCAAAAATCCGAACTGCCTTATATCAACAATGTCGTATTAGGCGAATTACCAGTTTAATTTAGGTTTTGATAGCTAATCATTGATGAAATTGATGACGATTCCCGAGTTGGCGTTAAAGTATGCGTCTAAACTAACGTTGTGTGGCTTTAAGAGTTCTCTATGAAATTTCCTTGAAAAATAATTCAACGTTTGAATCAAGAAATTTCTTTTGAGGGTTCCAAGGTTAACTATAGATACATCTCGCTGTCGCAACACCGCAGTTGATTGAGGCTGCACAACAAATTATGGGCTCAAAACCTAGAGTTGTGGCTTTGGGCAAAAATAAAGCAAATTGTGAACGGGTTGGCCGATTTCGGAGCAACTGAGATAATTCTGAAATTACGACCATAAATAACAATAAATGAGTTGTAATGAACGATAAGTTTAGTGTTCATTAATTTTGGTCCGCAGGAGAAACGAGAGAGAGAGAGAGAACGTGTGAACTCAACCGTGGAGAATTGTGCGATATCCAATGACGCGCCTTGAACTTGTGGAGGGAGATTGACGCTAAATGACGGTCCATTCGGTAATTTCGTCAAATAGTTTGTTCCGTGTAATTAAATGCCATTGGCATCTCATTATTACGCGGAATTCTTCTTTAACAGCTGCACAACTGGCATAATTCGTTGGGAGAGCTGCAAATCACGAATACATATTTGTTCGTACAGCTGTGGCCCCCTTTCTCAGTCTCGCCGAATCATCTCTGGGTCGGCAAAGCCAAACTGAAATGTGGAAGGGATATATGGTAATTATAACAGCTTACTTGTCAACAGGGGAAACCCCGGAAACCGTGCGGCTCTAACGCCCACTCCACATCATCGCCATCATTCATCCGTAATGAAAATATCTCCGTCCAGGCTTGTAGATTGTAAATAACCGTATAACAATGAAAGTATGAACAAACACTCAATGAAGTATATATGTGTAATGATTTCATTAAAATTAAGGTTTTCAACTTGAAAAAAAAAGAAGTCTTCCGAGCTGTGTTCTCCGGTTCGTCGAGAGTTAATATTCGCTGGGTTGAGGAGGGGCTTGAAGAACGTGGCCAACAGCTCTTCCGATGAATCAATTTGAAACGGTAACTCTCGAACGCGTCAAGGATTCATTCTAGTAAAAAACCGTCCTGCACGAAGTAATATTTCTAGTTCGCCGCAACCTTGACTCACTCGTTTCTTAGTAAACATGGCCGTTCTTTCCAAAGGACGTTTTCCCCACTTGAGAACCTCCCGGAGAACGTCATTTTCCCGTTTGTAGTGTGAATCTTCAAAACATTTGTGTTGTGAACCTTCTACCAGAGGAACGAATTGTTTTTAAATTGAACTCTTTGCTGATCACGCACTGGAGTGACAAGTACGTACATTTGACCAGTTTCTATCTCATCGACAATAACTTCTCGATATCATCAGCAGTTCACCACCTGTATATGGAGAAAAGACCAGTTTTTCGTAACTGCACATTGTCTCAAATCGTCGTCATAATTTTACGTAACCCCAAGTTCCTGATGGAAGAGATGAAAAGTAAGAGAAACGGTCTTTTTCCACTATTTTGTTAAGGGTAAACCGGTTTCGACGGTTAACTTAGTGGTACTGATGATGGCGTAACCGTCGAAACCGCTATACATCTACAAAAGTATGAATAAGGTAATTTCTCTTAGTTTTTATCTCTTTTGATAGTAACCTTCCATAATTTCTCCGCGAGTATCTAAATCGTTTCCTGACCTTAAGAACTATTCACAAATTGTGTGCGAGCTTGGCCAAGACAGTTCCTTTTCGTTTTGTTTTCTATTAAGATGACTTTATTGTAGGGATGCGTTGTTGTTGGGTTCACCGTAGTAACATAAGAAATAATATGATGAGAAAACCACAATCAATGAGTATCCGTTAGTATTTATCGAAGAAATCGGAAGAACGGTGCTTTGTTGGTATCACGTCAACCGAACTGCCTCACTCCACTTTGCCCGTCTGCACCCCCTTCCCTCAGATCATCGCTGCTTACCTTCGCCCAGAATGTTGGAAAACAAGAAGCAACATGTTCGTTTTTGATTGGTGCTTGGCCCATTCATTAGTTTTTCAACGAGGAACGATCCCGAGAGCGAAGGTTCGAGAAAACCGCCGGCAGGATATTAATCGTCCTATAGTTTCGCAAGAATCAGGGAACGTTGTTTGAACTGGAAATAATGTACCACAGCGGCAGAAACGAGGAAAAAGGGGCAAGGCACACCTAAGGGCGAAAACAATTTTTCATAAGATTAATTAGATTAAGGCACTGAATTGGTTGAAGTAAGCCGCCAATATTTCAGATATAAACATTATAACGTGTTACCGGATAACCAAGGAATAAAATTTTGAGGGGAGTGCGGGGAGGACGGGTGGGCGGTGGAGACATTTATTTACCCCTGAGGGGTACTTCATAGTATTGAAACTATAGCCGAAGAAAACCCTTGCTAGAACTATGAAGGAGACAAAAGCCACTCGTTTTGCAGGTTCCACGCAACTTTAAGTAAATCGACTGTGGGCTCAGAAAGCTTGAAATAACTTTCAAGAAGGCAACTAAGAAAGTTACCGAATGAACTCTACCGCTAATCTTCTTACTAGGAGAGAGTGCGCCGTTGAATTCAACAATTGGGCTCCCAACGATTTTTATTGACGAGGCTGGATTCAACTTGCACTTGAGAAAGTACAAAGCTCGCCCAAGGCACGACCACCTGCTGTTATTATGGATAATGCTACATACATACTAATACGCCGCAAACGTAGAGGAGGTATTAGCTGCGATGCAAAATGAGTCAGGCTGGGCCTGTAGGACCGAAGGTTCCCTGGAAACCCTCCTTGAGAAGGCGCTCCCGGACGACAAAGTAGCTCGAGATACTGAAGCTGGTAGGGCGGCAAGGGAGCTGATCAAGGACCCTCCGTAGGAGCCCGACATCCCATTGTGCACACCAAGCGACTTTGGCTGGGCCCTTGCGACCTTAAAGCCCAATAAATCTCCTGGACTGTACAGAATAGAAAGCAATATACTGAGGAAGGCTGAGTGGACAGTCTCCAACGGCCTCCTTAATTTATTTAATGATTGTCTGCAGGTTGGACAATTCCCCACTCAGTGGACGTCTGCACGTGTCGTCACTCTTCAAAAGGGAGGTGACAGCAATTAATCAGACCCGCGATCGTGGATACCGCTCAGCCTTCTTTCCGTGTTAAGCAACACGTTAGAAACCTTGATGTTGCAGTCCCTCGAAGCAGTCTTTGGCCGCAATCTCACAGGCAGGCAATAGAGGTGTACTGAAGGAAGGTGCATGCAGGATGTCATTGTCGAAATTCGGCGTGTTACCCTGCTGGCACTGACTAAGTACGTCGTAGCAGTTCTAGTTGACATTAGGGGAGCATTTGACAACCTTTGATGACCAGTGCTCCTGAATGAGCTTAAAGGTAGGGAAATCCCCTGCAACCTGTACTTGCTCGTCTTAGAGGTAACCTGACCGGCAGAATGCAGGAATGTCTTCGTCCCACAGGGCTCAGTCCTTGGACCAGCATTCTGAAACTCCTTCTTCGAAGGTCTGCTAAGGAGGCCCATAGCAACCCACTGCAAGCCATACGCCTATGTGGATGACCTGACTGTGCTGATCTTTGCAGAGTCGGTCTGCCAAATCGAGGCAAAAACCCACCACATGCTCCACACCGTCACCCAATGGTGTGAGCATGTCAAGATGCAGGTGGCTGAGGAAAAAACCCAGCTAATCCTCTTGAAGGGGAAAGTGAATAATCCACCCACAATACGCTTTGGCGGCCACAGGCTCCTTCTTGAAAAGCACGTCAAGTATTTAGGAGTGAATATAGGTGAGAGGTGGGGTTTCAACCAACACCTCCAGTCCCTTAAAGGCACTACCATTGCAAGGTTTGCCTCACTGCGTGCCATTACTAAGGCCACTTGGGGTGTGTGTTACCACGACACCATCCTCATGTATAAGGCTATCTATATAAGCGTGATGGGCTAATGCCCTGTTGTCTAGGGTAGCAAACTAACAGTCAATCAAAAGAGAGTATTGGCCCAATACCAGAGAGTCGCGCTCCTGTGGATCACCTATAAGACTGTATCTACAAAAGCATCCAGGGCATTATTCATTCTGAGCCATATTTTGTCTTTAATGTGGTCTAAAAAATACGTCCTCTCGGATTTTGGCAGTTTTATCGCAGTTGCGTCGTGTTTAATATTGTTTTGTAGGTATTAGCTGCTGGTTCGAATGAAACTGACTCTCAAAGGTGTACGACTGCGTCTAGATCGAAAACAATGAAATCACAATATAGTGAGCCAAAGTCTACTAATTTAAATAACTCGTCGGATAATATACTGAAAATTATCGTTTCTTACCAGCCTGCTCTCATTTCCCACGCTGCCTCCTGTGTCACTCCAACCACCGGTCAGCTCGACTTGTATTGTTGTGCCAATTGCCTACACCCGCCTAGAATATGTCAATTTTCGTCGTTCTGTTGTAGTTGGGTCATGTTTCGTATGGTTTCCTGGTATTTTTCGATGTTGGATCGAATGAGATCGGAAGTGTGACTATGTCAAGTTGTGCAAAAGAATAATGAACCGTAATAATTTACAGGGTTTTTAGTTTTGTTTGTGATTTAATGGAAAGGAGAAAGTGAGGTTAAGAGCAATTTCCAATTTCTAGAAAGGGGGACCAAAATGAACAAAAATTTTTCACATTTCCCTCCAAAACGATATCAATTATTCTTAGTTAACTCTTCTAGCCGTTAGTGCTCTCTATAATTATTTCTACGAAAATAGGCCAACGAAACGTTAACAAAATAGCTTCAACGATTTTCATTGAACTCACAGAATGCGTATATTTATGTTTAATAAATATTACCTATAGATTGTTAATGTAAATGTTCCTTTGACACTCAATTTGAACACTGATAAAAACCAAAATTGGTCTAAAATAATGGGTTTTTATGAATGATTTTCATCATTTCCAGAGTAACTAACTCACTGCATTTGACCAATCTTGCGGAGTTCAGGGAACGAGAATTGTCAAACATTAATTTACCGTTTTTCCTATTTTCTCAAAAACGGCTACAGCGATTTTGATCAAACTCACAAAGTACTCTTAACTAATTAGTACCTACATATTGTACTCCGTAAATGTTTCTGTATGATTTCGTTGAACGAGGATGAAGTGCCTGTACATACTGCAGGTTGTCAAAATTGCGAGGGTTGCACAAAGTTGTGTGTTGCTACGCACCAGATATTTTGGAATAAACACCCCTCCCCAACACATTCATTTGGAGCTCCATGAGGTTTTTGATGGTTGCGTTTTGGTTTATTATTCATTCTGAAAAATAACCCTGTGTTTTCGGTCAAAATTTGATACTTTACGTTTCAAGACTTGGAGATTCCAAATTTGCAATGTCCATCCCCCGTCCCCCGTCCGGGCCGTTTTGTGCCTTTAACGTGGTCTAAAAAATGCGTTCTTTCGCACAAAAATCCGATTTGGTATCTAGTTGTGCCTGCCATCTCGGCAATCCGATCGGACGAAGCTCGTGGTTGTAATGGGCAAAAAACGGTTAAAAAAATTAACGAAACGCAGTACAACGCGGGAACTACAGCGGAAGTCAACGTTTCGTCGTTTGAACTCCCTCCCTCCCGCCCGTCTCAATAAAAAACGGCGGCAACGCTGCAGGGCGGGCAGCTCAACTCCCCTTTCGCCTTGCAACGGGTTCGCTCGAAGCGCCCGACGGGGCAAAATCATCAGACGTTTAGTTTCCGTAATTCCATTGTAGCCAGGTCATGTTTGGTACGGTTTACTAGTATTCGATGCTGAATCAAATGGAATGGGGGAGCAGTAATACTTGGTCAAGCTGTTCATGAGAATAATAAACCATTGTGTAATAATTTGCAGGGTTTTCATTTGCTGTAGCGCGTGATGATGAGGGAAAACCGTAACCCCCCCCCCCCCACCCGAAACATTTTTACTAAAAACGCATCATTATTGTCAGAACCCCAACCTCCTCCATTGTCACAACCCTCTCACGTGATACTCTCAACTATACTCTCACAGATGTTTTCATGTAACAGCACTGAAAGAAGATGAAGCATTCATATAAAAAAGCAGATTGTCGAATTTTTTAGCGGTTGCAGAAAGTTGTGTATTGGAAGAATCTCGCGATATTTTCAGTATTATTAGTAGACCAATAGTCTCAGCAATAAGCAATTAGGACGGTATTGCCTTTCAAGATCATGTTGTAGAGCCCCTTGATGAACAAATTGGTTTTACAGCACTGAGTGTATTCACCCATTCAATACGGAGAGCGCCCTGGGGAGACGCTCGGTTTTCTTTAGTTTCAAATGTGCTTCAGACCGTTCCAGTCACTTGAGGAAGCCCGTTATTTACTGGCAGTCACTCCTAACAACATTCTGAACATTCTGCAGTTTGCCGTTTCTGAATCTGACGTTTCCTTTAGAAACTGCATAGTTCCCAAATTAGGGTAAGTAAAACTCCATTATCTTTACATTTGGACGTATAATTTAAACTTATTACTTAATAATAAGCTGATATATACCTATTCTTGAGCAGATGGTTCGTACTCGAGGAGGAAAAAAAGAGGGCGAGTGAGAAGCCACAACCCTCAACTTCAAGGTTTGCATATTTTTTACGTTTCACTAACATTAAAATTACGATGATGAATTTGTATTGATTTTTTAATAATGATAATCATTGTAATAATGATTTTTTCAGCACAACCTAATGTTGGTGAGCCAATGCAAAGAAAAGTGATGACCGACGAGGAACTTCTTCGTATCCTGTCCAGCTTGTCCTGATACACCTGCTTTATGTATCGAAAATTGTTTTGTAAATTTCCACAAAAATATTACCATTGATGGAAATTAATTGCTTAATGTTTACAAGTACTATTTACTACTTATGTAAAAATTTACGAACGATTTCTATGTTATTTACTGTATAAATACTTTTTTGTAATAAATACTTGTAAGTTTATTGAAAAAGTTGACAAACAATTGTTTTCCTCTCTTTATAATTACACCTTATTCAATACAACTTACCTTCTGAAAGTACGTTATGGATTAGTTTATTATTTTTGGCTTGAAATAATTGTTTCGAAATTCTAATGTGTGTAATTAGTGTATAAATTGACGAGCGCCTCGAGGCGCTTGCAGTCATAGCTGTTTGTGTTTTGCATGATAGCCTACCTACATATTAGCTATGACTGCAAGCGCTCCGAGGCGCTCGTCAATTTATACACTAATTAGACACATTAGAATTTTGAAACTATTTTTTCAAGCCCATACAAAAACCCTGCAAATTATTACACAATGGTTTATTATTCTCATGAACAGCTTGACCTAGTATTAGTGCTCCCCCATCCCATTCGATTCAGCATCGAATACTAGTAAACCATACGAAACATGTCCTGGCTACAATGGAACTACGGAAACAAAACGTCTGATGATTTGGCCCCATCGTCGGGGAAATTGAAACGGGGGCGCTCGAAGCGAACCCATTGTGAGTTGAAAGGGGTGGCAAGCGAGTGGGAGGCGCGCTCACTCGCCTCGAACGCGGTTGCTTTTTTAATGAGACTGGCCGGGAGGGAGGGAGTTCAAACGACGAAACGCTGTAGCTCCCGCTTTGTACTGCGTTTCGTTAATTTTTTTAATCGTTTTTTGCCCATTACAACCACGGGCTTCGTCCGATTGGATTGCAGAGATGGCGGGCACAACTAGATACCAAATCGGATTTTTGGGCGAAAGAACGAATTTTTTAGACCACGTTAAAGGCACAAAACGGCCCGGACGGCGGACGGACATTGGAAATTTGGAATCTCCAAGTCTTGAAACGTAAAGTATCAAATTTTGAGGGGGGGGTTGTAAAAAATTTTTCGTGACCAAAAACATAGGGTTATTATTCAGAATGAATAATAAACCAAAATTAACTAAGCCATATACGTAGAAAAAGTTGTGCCGTCAGTGACTGCCATTTATGAAAAACTAAGCAGTATACTGCATAGGGATCTCAATATGGCCGCAGTATTAGTACCTACATATTGTTCTCCATAATTGTTTGCGTGGAAATGCAATGAAAGAAGATACATCAGGCCTGTATTATGGGCGGCGATAGAGTTTACTCAGGTTGAGGAAAGTTGTGTGTTGGTAAGCACAATATATTTTATAAACGTTATCTTTCGTACTGAATGAACACTAACAGAGGTATTGGCGAAACATTCACTCAAATTTATTTCATCGCGGGGGTGCGCGTCTCCGTTATTGCGTGCCAGTGGGGGCAACCCTGGCGACAATGCCTCTCGTGAGCTCAACACTGGCTTTTATCAAATCTCTGTTACTTTCCTACCCCCTCCATCGGTCCGGTGACAGGTTAGAGATCGCCGACCGAGTTTCGAATTGCGATAATGATTTCAAATCATCGCTCACGGTCGACGAATTTTTACAGCCCATTGTGCGACTTAAAATGATGGCAATTTGTAAGAGAATACGGTAAGTTTTCTCCGGCGATTAGTACGTTGTGTTGCGCATTGTTATCTTATCTTATTACTCACGATTGTTCCGATGTTTAAAATGCGGACGATGTCTGCGGCCAAGGGGAGTGTTGACATTGTGCTTCTTCCGCTGTTCAGTTTGCGAACGTCGTCAGTGTCGGCTGCGTCAGCGTCAGCGTCTGAGGCTTAAGAATGGTTGGATATGAGCTGTCGCTTGAGGGTAACTTCTGTTATTTCGGAACAACGTGAGCCGCTTCTAGTTCCGTTTCACTTCCTTCAGTCGTCAACTACGTCAGGATGCGGGAGATCCCAATAGGAATTAAACTTCTGAGGGCTGTCGGAGGACGGTTTTTCCCTTCATCCAATTTCGATGCCCAACTCTGGTAAGTGTTGTCTCATACTTGTTAATTTTTAAATAGAAAATACTTCCCACAACACTTTATTTACTTTGAAGGAAATAGTGCAATTTGATACTCACGTATGCTACCGTAATTGCTGTCCGTTTCTTGTGGGATAGTTACAATCGCAACGCCCATTTATTACTACACTAGTAAAAAACAGATAACATATGGTACCGTACAGAAACGTTTTAACTCATATCACGACAACTATTGAGCGATTAGTACGCGGTTGATTTATGAGACTGTCAAGATGATTTTTTAAAAATTTGTTTTTTTGAGAAGGATAGCATTCAGTGTTTTAGCAGTAGTGAAGTTCCTGAATTTCCGCGGTACCTCCCAATTATCTTATGAGCAATATCGTATAGTTTGTGTATTGGGCTACTATCCTAATTTTTCTGAGAATGCGAGGATCGTGTGAACGGGATTTATGAGAAGAAAAAAAAAACCCACGCGCTATAATCTATGTTCGATCATGTATTGTGCTGCTGCTCTCGTTAGTTACCCACGGATGAGAATTTTATGGTGCTACCGTGTTATTTGGAACTACTCTTACAATAAATTTAATCAAAATCGTAGCCGTATTCCGGAGAAAAAAAAAATTGGTGTTCTGATCACTGTGACAAATAGTTATATTCTGGGCGATTTTGCTCATACCCTTGTTTTGATTTCCCACCTGTAGGCTAAATATAGAATAAATCCACAGATAATTTCCCCAAATTATGTTTTTCTGACTCTCTAGCTCTTGCAACGTGAAGAAGAGAACTCAAAAAACAAATTTTTTTCGATTGATTACGCAATTTTCCTTACTACTACGTAGAGCCAAGGAAAGTAAGAAAAAAACTACCCACGAGGGAGATGGTTTTGCGTTTTGAGATGTTCATTACTTCACTAAAGTTCTTTCGTTGAACGAATGCTCACTGGGTGTGATTTGTGACATTCAAAGAGCGACTATTTATCAGTCTGATCCCTATTTGGCAGCATAGCGAATTCTGTTGAGAATGTCTCATAATTTGTTGTAGGTAAATATGAACACCATTCAATATTGGACTAAAAATAGTGTGTGGGTATCAGGGAAATTTTAATTTTTGTAGACAGAAGAAGGGAAAGAAAGGAACTTGAATTTTCATAGTTAACTAATTATAGTCAAGCTCAATGCACCTGTTGGGTGCTGCTTGTGTACAGGTGCAACCATAACGCTACTAGTGGATCCAACCTGATCTCTGTTATTACCTCAACTTAGGGTCTCGTTCACCAAAACGCCGCTGATCGTGATCCAACTGATCAGGGCTAGATAAGTTGATCAAGGCTAGTCATTTTTGCGCCCACCATGCTAGCCGAGATCACTGTGGGATGCGGTTAGCATAGACGTGATTACCCTGCGATTAAGCCATATCGAGAAGGCAGTGGACTCATGAGGTTTCAGTAAAGTAAAGTAATTGGACGTCTGTTCAACATCTTGTCCCGTAAACAAGTGTCATGTAAACGTAAACGGCCGCGAAACCGTGTATCCCGAAGATGCCCAATGCTTAATAATCTGGATTTGACCAAATGATTGTTTCTAATTATTGTCTTACACCAAAGTGGCCGCATTAACCTCTGCCGAAGCTGAATTTTGTGAGGAGCTTAAAGTGAAAATACGCATACTACAACTGCAAGAGCTGCAGGAATAAGCCAAATTAGTCCGGGAAAATGCTTTGTGCGTGTAGGAAAAATCGGAAGCGCTACAAGAAAATGAGAACTGAGCAAGAAATAATAAAAACCCAAATTATGAGGTTACAACTTTTGCAAGCGAGGAACTTTAACAAAGAAGGGAGAATTGTCGTGTTTAATATACTAATGTTGGTGTAAAAGCGTGGTATTATTTAACATTTCCTACTTATCTGCTACTAAATCCACCCAGGTAAGCCGTTTGTGTTTTCTAACACGGCAATGTGACGACTGGTTTTTTCAGAAACTGCTCAGCACGTATTTTACGCAAACAACAACTTGTTTTCGATGATCGTAATACTTTTGTTTGCAACAGAATTTAAATTCATACTTCTAGAAGTCGTCGGATCCTGCTCATAGCCATTTAAGGTGCCGGGTGAGATGACGATAACCCAACATATTAGATTATCATCGTAGTGGAATAGCAACTGAAATAACTGAGCACTAGTAAACAGTATCTTTGTTTATTATCATTATTCCAAAATATACGTAAATTATTCACAATAATAGAAGCGAATACTCGGCAGTGCGAGGTAATGGCGGACAAATATCAGAACATGATAAAGAAAGATAAGAGCTAACCGGGGCAAAACGCACAATTTTTTGGGGTTAGCGCTTGATCAGGGCTAGAGCTTAACCCAGTCTGGTGAATACCGTTTTTGTGGCGGGAGTGGGTTAGGTGCTGTTAATCGACTCTGAACGAGATCAACGCAGTTGGTGAATACAGCCCTTATTATAATTCGCATGAACGGCCTTTTTTTAGTGGGGGGGATCTCAGCGATTTATAAGTGGATGATAATGAACTGATAGCTGACTGTGGGTAGTTATAACTATTGTCACTGTTTCACACGAAATGTAGAATAGCATCATGACTTTCACAGTTAGGTCACGGTTCTAAATGAAGTAACAAACAATTCCGAGAAATTGTAATGTTAGAGCTTGATAAGTCAACGATGACTTGTCATCATTACACAATTCTGGACAGTGGTAACTGTAGTCGATATGCCCTCAAAATTAGAATCTAACTATTCGTCCTCTACTTTGTTAACCTTCAGTCTCTCAGATTACCAGTTGCTTCATGTTGAATTCAATTGTTAAAAAACTTTGTACACGTAATGTCAAAGTTGTCTCATGATGAAATGGGGAGGGTAGGCAACTTTACCATCAGTGAAACGCAGTATTCAAATTAGGTGATAACCAATTTGACACTCTCTTTTATACCTGAAAAGCTAGGTCTAACGTCTCTTAGGTAAATTCAATTTCATAGTGGTTAGCATGGCTACGGTATTGGTATAGATGGCACAAGTAGAGGAGAATTCTCATTGCTAATAAAAATGGAGAGCAAGAGGAGCAAAGATAGTTGATCTCCTGAAGCAGATGCTCGTTAACACAATGATGAAATCTTGGAATGAATCAGAATCGAAGTTCATCTTCAATTCAAATAATTATTACCAGTGCTCAAGTTGGATTTTATTGAATGATGAGCGAACAAACCCCTAGTACCCATCATGTTGAAGAATTAATCAGTCTCAGACAAATACAATTATAATTTACATAGACTACTCAATATGGCTACAGTGGGAATATGTTAAGCAGTTGACTTTCTTAATTACTGGCAAGAGGTCGCCAGTTTTCAACAGATTCATTGGTTTTTTCATGCCACATAGGCTGAAGGTTCATTTCTCATTCAACTTAAAAGTATTTATGTACTGTATGTTTGGCACCATGTAATGCAAATACGTGTTTAAAATTGATCTCATTTCCCAAAATCTCAAATAACTACTTGTTTGTCTTTTACTGAATCCGTTTTGATATCATTCTTTCAACAGGTATCGGATCAGCATTTTTACTCTCACATTCTTGTCATATACTTGTTACCATGCATCCCGCAAACCTCTTAGTGTTGTCAAGAGCTACTTTAATCGATCCTGTCAAAACCTCACACCTACGCCTGATATAATAATCAATGACTCCAACCGTGATAACTGGTGTGACTGGGCGCCATTTGGTGAGTCAAAGAAATCTTCCTTCGTGTTCATTGAAGCTTTGGAATGATTAAGTTAATGTGTTTTACCGTCACCAATAGTAAGCTCTTTCTTACAAACAATGAGTTTAGTACAATTTATTGCCATTTGGAGATTTCTGTGATCTATTTATGAAATTTCTCTCCTCTAGATGGGCCAAACTCAGGCGCTCTTCTTGGCACTCTTGACTCTTCATTCCTTTTTGCTTATGCTGCTGCAATGTTTTTGAGGTAAAAGTTCGTTTATTTTTCTACTTGTAATGTAATGGGGAAAGATAATTTCATCAAAATCCATACCTTCTGAAAGACACAATTACCTACCTTACAATTTATTTTAAAGTAAGGCTTCTAAGAACAGTAAATGAATACGTAAAAGTCTACTGTTATGTGGAAATAAATTAAATTATGGATATATTTAATTGATAGACAATGCAAATAAACTATTTTTATAGAGTCATGCTCCACTTCAGCTGGTAAAATTCCTAAGGGATTTGATTACGAAAAATTTGATTTCTACGCGAGGAAAAATAAATTAACCAAAGGGTTCCTAGGTTTAATGATGTGACGTTTTGATGTTGATTTTACTGTGCAGGATGATGATTATAGCTTATGAAGTATTCCATTTTACCAAACCTGGTCAAACAACTATTTCTACATCCAAACCGACCCAACAAATTAACTCTTCAACTACCTACTTCTGAGGAACCCGTGGTGGCTTGATTCTGTATGTTCTCATTCCCAGGCAATATTTTCCCTATTCCTCTTGACAAAAACTGAAACAATTAAAGCATTTCGTGTCTTAGTGAAATTAAACTAGTTGCTCTTTTGTCTTGACATCTAGTGTTGTCAATTGTATAGATTACTTTAGGTATAAATAGTGATATGGTACTATGTACAAGTCATTGTTATTTCAAATTTCCAGTGTAATTGTGTGTATGCCTATGTATGTTTAACAAATAACCGTCAATTCAGTGTGAAGAGTTAGAACAAGCCTACCTTCATAACTTGTGGGGTGGCACTGACAGTATAACAAGATCTATACAGCTTAGTTAGTCTGAGGATTACAATGATGAGCTCTAAATCAAAATGTGCAAAAGAGCTTGCTACCCACCCTTATTTTCTAATCAGTGCAAAAACTATGGACAGTTACGTAAGCTAACATCCCTTCTTTCATTGGCAGTATATCTGTTCTAGATCATTTTCATACATTCATGAGAGTGGGTCCGTGAAAGCGATTCAGAGAGAATGGCCAAATAACATCAATTTCGATCCAATATGCAATTCAATTCATTTATCTTGAGTAATGGTTCATGCATAATCATAACTTGACGATGTTTTCTACAGTGGGTTTGTTGCTGAAAGGATGAGCCTCCGCTATTTCCTAGCAACTGGAATGATCACCTCTGGTGTTTATTGCTACTTATTTGGTCTAGCTCAGAAACTTCAAATCCACTATCTCTGGTACTACGTCATTGTTCAGGTAACATGTATGCTAATTTTGTTAAACTTTTCATCTACGATTATTCTATATTATAACTAATAAGGGTTTTGGGTTAAGTAGCAAATTTGGGTGTACTGCATTGCCTGGACCATAGCGTTCACTGTTCCGTGACTAGCGCGTTCTTCTGTCTTTTTAAAGTCGAAATGAACTTCAAATGAACCGTGGAACTTTTACACTGCAAAATCAAACGGTCCAAGTATGAAATCACCCCTCGCTTCGTCAAATACCCATTTTAACTATTAGTTCTTGAGTTGCCACCAAGGGGGTTCACCCACCATTCCTCCCAAGTTCTTTCAAGAGAAATTTTTGGGTTATATTCTCCCTCTTCGCGTTTATTGTTTTTTATGATTTTTCTACAGGCCAAGAATACGCACATTTCAGCTGGTTGGATTCGTCAGTTGAAATCAATTTTTCCGCGCGTTCAAATTTTTAGTATGATGGCTGTGTTAGTTCCACGTCAGTTTGATGGAACTGTAATTGTTCGTAGAATGGGACTAGTGAGGATTTGTATTGATTCAGTTGTTGACAGCTTCATAGTTTATATAGTATTTAGAACAAAAAACTTCACCGCTCAATAAACTACTTACACAATAGTTATTTAAGAAATATTATTGAAAGCTACCCATTAAATTGTGTTATGCTCCTTGCTATTGCTTGCTACTACTATGGACTAGATATTTTCTTTGTTCATTCAACTTTTTACGTACTTTTAGAAAAATAGAAGTAAGGAAACTAATGGTTGCAAATTTGAAATAGGAATTCTTAAAAATGTAATCAACCCAAAAAGGATGTATGTACCATTTATTAGATGAATCATTCATACTACAAGGCAATTCTGATACTGATAGTGAACTGTTCGAAAGCTCAATCATGTTTTCAAACTATAGGGCTGTAGATATGCTCAAATGAAGGTGTTGGGAATGAGTTTTAGTTGGGTAACTGGAAGGAACTTTGTATTTCTTGCTAAGTAACATGTAATTTTAATTGTTCAGATTTTTGGAGGAATCGTAGAAAGCACAGGATGGCCTGGTGTTGTGGCAGTCATGGGGAACTGGTACGGTAAAAGCAAAAAAGGTTAGTCACCAGTAAGCTCACACTCAGTAATTTTATTTGTAGTTTAGACGAATAACTAGCAGGGTATCATATAATAGGCCAGAGCTATACATTTTTTGCTGTAAAAATTAGTTAGTATTTGCGGTTGATGTTTGGTTTTGAAAGCTATAAAGTACCCAAAAGAAGTTATTTTTACTCCAGAATCTCTAAAGCGATGAAAACTCCTTTCTGTCAACCGTCTCCTGTGTATCAGTCTTCAAAACTATTTCGCTTGTAGTGATAGCCTGATGGATGGAGATTAAAGCCAAACATCAACCAAAAGAAAGGTTTACATTTTTTCTCCAAATCTTCTTTGAAGATTTCGATTAAGCTCACAGAGTAGTATTCATCAATTTATACCAACATTGTATTAACAGTTCATAGGCATTCTTTGACTGTAAATGTAGCATACTATATTTATGCCTGAGTGATAAAAGTTGTGTGATTCTTCACTTCTGCTATTCATAACTGAACTCTTGTGTGTTCTTCCTAGGTTTCATCATGGGATTGTGGAATTCCCATACTTCAGTTGGCAACATATTAGGAACATTAATTGCAGGCGGCCTACTGGGTACTGGTTGGGGTTATTCGTTCTTCATACCCGGTGTCCTCATCGCCTTAGTTGGCTTCATCAATTTTCTGTTCTTAGTAGAGCATCCAGAAGATGTAGGGTTGAACGTTGTTCATAAACCACCTCCTCCGAATAAGGTATGGTACAGTGTTTCCCCTAATTTGATCAATTCGTACAAACCCATGAGTCGTTTGTATAATAATGTGATTCTGGTAAATAATTGAGATGCAAATGAACATCAATTGTTGTACTTATGAATCATACAATACTGAAAATAGTTATAGTTGATGCAATGTCAGTAGGTTGGCGTGTAATTGTGTGCCAACAATTGACGGTCCTAAGTCTTTCCTATTCAACTTTCTTTTTCAGTTGAAAAAGTTCACAAATCAATCAGTGCCTTAGCGGTTGCATTAGTTTGCATTAAATGCAAAAGGATTAATATTATTTAAAATGTATAGAAGTGTACAAATCCTCCAATACGTGCATAGCCTACAGACACCATTTTGCTAGCCAGCTGTTTTAAAGGCACGTAGCAACATGGGGATGAGACTTAGATTCATTTGTAGAAAACCAGTCACATGATAATTTTCAGAAGTATTGATGATTCTCTACTTCACATCTGGGTGTTGGTCTCTCTCAAGCTGGTTAGAGTAGACCTGTCAAGTATCTCATATTTTGCTTGAACGGAAATTAGGTCTATTTATAGGGAATATATTGCCAAGATGAGCTCAACAAGAGTTCTTTCATTAAAATGAAGAAAACTTTCATAAGCCATTCTCTGGGCCTCTTACTTTGTGTTAAGTGCCTGTGCTTCTATAGTTTATCAAGTAGTATAGACTCATTGACATTTATTGTGGTGGAAATAGGGGCATACGATATATTAGCTTATTGAAACATTTAAAAAATAATGTTGACTACAAAGGTCTACAACTAGGTGTTGCAAATATTGACTTAGTAAATCTTGCAAGGTGTAAGAAGCATAGTGGTTTTTGGAAAATTCTGAGAGGTGACAGGGTCTTGGTTACAACATCTTAAATCTTATAGTTTAACCATGTCTTCATGCTCCTTACTATTCTGAGATGTTGTGGCTCTGGCTGTATCCAACTACTGGCTTACTAAGTGGCACACCAGACCTCCATACTGCTACTGCTAGTTTAGACTGGCAATACTGGCTAGATATCTTTCTACCAAGGGAGCAGATGATAGTGGGTAACGTCAGGAATCCTGTCGCTGAAAATCCAGGCTTGTTGCTTGCATTACAATGATGCACACTCAACGGAGAGTATGGTGTGAGAAGACAATTCGACCATGCACCATATACTACTCTAAACTCACATCAATTCTTGTGTCCTCTTCTTTGCGTCAATCTTCCAAACTATTCTAGGGTCACTAACTTGGACCTCAAAAGAATGTTACAATCATTATAAAATGCTACCACCTTCAAGGTGTTTCACCCTCACAAACTTTTGACATTGAAGCTACCAAATATGCAATACAATTTCTGGTGCTCATAGATCAGCACATATGTTCAGAAATTCACCAAAGTTTATTGCATATTTTAATCGGTGATTGAGATTGGAACTGGTGTGTTGATGCTCCCCAGGTAAATTATCCAGTTTTATTTCATGAGAGAATTTATTAGCATTAAAAAACTAAGACGGCTCTTTCGCATGTAGATTGAAACATGTCTTCATGTTCTGTCTATCTCTCGAGTGTGAATGGTGCTTACTAATACTATTTCTGTGTTATTTGAGTTGATTCTGTTGTGTGTGGGCCCAATCCAGTAGAGATCTTGTGGTACTTCTTATTGTTCAACTGCACTCTTAATAGTACAATGCAAATCATCTCAGTTAGGATCAGGCTGGTTATTGGAATCAGTGGTATCAACATTGGGTTTTTCATTGGTTTATGTGATAAAACCCTTGTTATTCTGTTCCTGGCTGATAGTTCGAGTGTCTCAGTACTCTGTTTTGCTTCTTATTAAGTTGTGGTGGGTGGTGGTTTTGATATGTGCTGTTCTCATGTTTGCTGCATGTAACAATCTGAGAGATATTCAGAAGTAACCGGCCAGGTGATGGGATTGTAACGTAGGATTTCACTTGTTTGTTTTTTGTTTGGTAATATGTTTTGAAGTCAGTTCGATACTATTATCAAACACCTTTATTTTGGTGATTTATTACCAATAGCCTTTCTTCGGGGAAAAGTTGGTGAAGTAGAAGTGAACAGGTGCAGAAACAGTTCAGTTAATGACAACCTAGTAGACAACAATTTCAAGTAAATACACGCACTCATGGTCTAGATGGTGGTTAGAATATTAATTTGTTGCTGTTATTTCTTTTAGCAGGGATGGTTTTTTAGACACTATTTACTCAAGCTGAAACCTGAAATCACTGGTGGTTTAAATCCCAAATAACGCCCAAGAGCCCCTTTAACTGTCTACTGTCTACCTGTTCGTAGTTGAGTTTCTTTTACGGCCAAGCAGGTGAAGGATAATTGGGAGGATCTGTCATGCACAAGGCATGTGAGAGATCAATTTCTGAGTGGTTAGCCCGACATTACAATGAACATGTTAAAGCAAATGTGACTAGTTTGTGAAAGGACATTTTCTTGTGAGATTAGTTTTCGAATCCATTGAGGAAGGAATTTATATTTGCCTCTAGATCATTTGTAAGGACAGAATTCCATAAATAGTTTTGTTCTTGCCCTTGTTTCTGTGTATGAAACTCAAAAGGGCAATCAGTATCTGTCTTAGTCCGGTTAACTGGCACAGCTCAACACAGGCTACGGTGGAATTTTAACAGAAAATCCACTATTTTGCAAGGTTCTCTTCTTTAGGGTATATGATGGGAGTTATGGTATTACTAGCACTCACCTGGATGTGTCTGGGATAAAGGTTAGGCTCGCTAGAGAAAGGTGAGGAGTAGCGAAATGCTGTAATGGTTATTATCTGAAGTGAGGTTAATTCATTGGTGATGGTTGTAAATGACTGTTCGCATATACTTAAGTCAATGATTAATGTTACAGGTCACCTGACCATGAATGATCATTAGTGAAATCTAAATTGATTTATGAATGGTCAATATCTAAATGCCTTCCGTGATGAGTTGTAGGGATTAGGTTATGATAAAAAAAACATCTAGCTAAAGAAAGAGAGAACAGTGCAATAATCCATATAATTTAGTCAATTATTGGAAAACAACTCTTAAGTTTTAATATTAAAAATGCTGGCAACTATGGTTTATCATTCTCATGTAGAGCATTCTATCGTATTCAATCCAACATCGAAAAATATTAAGAATATAACATGGTTTTATCGACAATCTGGGAAACAACGCTGTAGAGTACCTCTGACACCATCCCAATTGATTCAACATCAAAAAATACTTGTGAATGATACGAAACATTACCACTATAATGGATTAATGAAAAGTGGCGTTTCTAGGCAGCCCTTAGCAATTGGCACAACACAACGAGTCAAAATGACAGGTGGATAGGGTGAGGCCGGAGACAGTGAGATGGAATGTGTTCAGGCAGTAAAGAAAAGATTTTGCATTCCCCTGTGAATTCCCTCACCTAGTACATTTTGCCTTACTGTACTTCACTGGATTTCATCGGTGATCGCTGAGCAGGCAGGCACTACCTCACGGAACTTTGAGACCATTATATAGCAAAATATGGATTGGGCATTGGACATTGCATATTTCTTTCCCTGCGCCTTGAAATGTCTCACATTTTGAGGGGGTTGTAATTAAAAAAATGTTCCTGGCCGAAAACGTAGGGGTATTATTCAGAATGAATAATAAACCAAAAGCTCAATGAACTGTGTGCCAATTACAGGAATTATTACTTTCCTTGTCCTTGTAAAAATAAGTGTTTGTAAGTGTTCTCTATATTCATAAAGAGAGCATCACTTATTTATTATGCTCATTAATTATTTCTGTGACAACCAGGTGGATGATGCTAAAGTCTACCATGTCAAAAGAAAGATGAGGTTTCAAGGTTTACGTACCACCTACTTTAAACATTTTATATGTATTTAAATCAAAGTGACCCCCGATTAATACCTATTTTTCCTCCATAATTATTTCTCTAGTAATTCGTTAGATCCAACCCAAAACTTATCAAAACAAGATTCTTCAATCAGTGTAATTTTTTCTTCTCATTTTCTTTTAACTAAAAAACTTTAACAATTCACGGATTACTTAATACTACCTTCTTTTTTTAATTATATTTTGCACAGAAATAATTTGAATGAGGATATACCCAATTATAGCAGTGAGTAGGGAGTGATACCCCTTAGCTAGGGTATATATGTCTAGGTGAGTGAGTAATGCTGAAAGTGTCAAGATAAGATCCTGGCAAGTAGTCATGTTTTTTTCATAATGAATTCCAAGAAGCTGAATTATGACAGGATGGACCTTTGAATGGAAGTTCTGAAGGCTAAAAGGGAGGAGGATGAACCACCCATTGTTGCAGAACTGATTGTTCCCAACCAAAAGATGTGGTACCAGAAAAGAACTGCAGATATTCAACAGATGGATGTCAGCAGGCATTGCCAGCAATTGTCACCTGCCTGTTGCTCAGAACATACCTTCCTATCCTGCCTTCTATGAAGTAGGCCCCAGGTAGCGTTAGTGCCCTCCCCACTTCTTTGATTTTGATTTATCTCTTTTTTTGTGTGCCATGCTCATTTATGGTGAGTTCATATCTGTGTTTCATGTAAGTTTCGAGCTCACTGCACTCATCATTACCCATGTGTGCACTAATTCGCGTGGACTCGGCAACATTCATGTAGATTTTTTAATCAAATGCACTGGATTATAATTGGGATTGCTTTTACCTGTTCACATTGTCATGTCCACAAAACTTTTAAAACCACCATGAAAATTTTGATAGAATTGTTCCTACATAGACTATGAGTTACACCGGTGTGCACAGTTCTCTCTTGCTTGTTCACGTTTTCATGATAAATGCCACAAAGTTAAGTAGCCTACTACGTCCAACAAAACTCAAATGCCCATAAATCATTAAATCTTTTTAGTTATTGTGATTTTTGAAGTGACAGATGGCATTATTTTCAAAGGGCAGGGGATGTAACATGCAGTGTGGCACCCTGTTTGCCCAATCAAAGTAAAAATTGTTCAGATCATGTCGCAAATATTCACCATCTACCTTGGACTATCCTTAGGAATTACGTTATGTTTTAGAAAGTTCTATTATCTGAGCTGTCCCTTGTTATGTATACAAGGGAAATGTGCCACATCTGCTGGGCAGATGTTTTAACAGTTGGTTTACAATGTTGTTTTTAACTACTAACTTGGTGTTTTGAGAATGTGTGCAAGGCTCTCAGTCCGTTGGGGGAAAATATATCACAACAGTCTGATGATGTTAGTCTACTCAAGCTACACTAACATTGTCTTCTTGAACCTCCAATTACACTTATTGACGATCATTTAAATGTTACCCACTTCATGAAAAATCATCATCCATGTTATAATTGATGTCACAACCATGTACAACCTGTGTGCTGTTGTTTTGCGTCCATTTTTCGTGGTGTGTTTGTCTACACGCTTTGTGATGTGATAGTCAAAGCTGGCTTTTGTTTGCTTAAATTTTTCAAAACTCGATATTTTGTTGATACCCCTTAAACAATGATAACTAATGCATATTTCGAATCTTTGAACTCGTTTAGCTTCACATACTTATTTAAAGGATCCACTACGTAATATGAATAAAATTATACTACTATGGTGACTCTTTCTTTGGTTAGGAAAGTACAATGGCCATCGTTGTTTAGCTTGTTTCACTATAATTGTTATTCTACCGTAGCTCTTTTCCTTGAACTGATCAATACTCTCAAGTTGGCTAAATATATTATTACCAACAATTGTTAAAAATGACAGGAAACTCAACTAACTCGTAATTAAGCTTTAAAGTAAATTGAAGGCACGAGTGGAAAGAAGTTCATTGCCTTCTTATTTCCAATGAAAAGCCTTAGTATTGTTTGGCTTATTTGTTGTCTTTTGTCAATGATCATCATGGCTGTTGTTGAGCAAATTAAGGTGGTGTTGCTTCTTTGTCAAGCATGTTTTTGCAATTTTAGTCGAGTGCAGCGTCCACATCCAGAGAAAATATGGATGACTCTACTTCATCTGATACTGAACTACTTCAAGATTCAGAGGTAATGCCATAATCATCCTGGTGTTTGTGTCGTTTTCAGCGAAGTGTGCCTACAGTATTGCTGATAGGTATGTTTTGATCGAATCCATGAAGGCATTGACTCACTGATAAATGGCTTGCAACTGCTTACGTTTAAATGGGGCATGACAAGAATTAAATATAGTCCTGTTTAATCAGGCTATTCATCAATAATTAGATGCGTTGTTGAATGTCATTAATTAAAAGGCGTGGAAGAATGATGAATAACAATAGCGTGCAATTTAACGAAAGTGAGCTGTCACACTCACTGTTGTGTCATCGCAGCACTAGCAGGCATTCCTAGGGAAACGGGTGAAATTGGCAGTAATCCAGGAAAAAACCTGAAGAGTGGTCTGTTCAGACCTAAAATTTACTTTAAAAAATTACTTGAATTTAATTCACTTAAAAATTATTCCATTTCACTATTACCTACTCAATAAACCCCTTGGAAATGTGCACATTTTTGAACCACAAAATCCTTATTAAAGCCATTAATGCGTTGGTACTAATTTGGAAACATTCATTGGACATGAACGGCATTAGATCACTCCAAAGAAAAACATGTACAACAATGACGTATCACAGGAAATATAACTTCAAATCACGCTAAGAGAGGCCTGTCCTACCACACCAGGAGAATGAGAGAGGACTATTTGACGTTAAGTAGATACACGACGAACAAATCCAAAACCTCCGACAGAATTTCTACGCTAAAGCACAAACATAACCTCTTCATTTAGCCTTAGCACCTGCAAATAAAAAATATACTCCACTGAACATGGCAATACAAACATGCAGAAGTCATGAGGATGATGACAACCTCACAACTTGAGTAGGCAGGGCAGACATCGAGAAAGTTGCATCGGAGGTGGGTCTCTACTCTGAGGCTGGAAGTTTATGACTGCAACACACAACCAAGTCACTCCAACAAATGAAAGAATTTTCACCGACATGCGTAGAAACTGTAAATCAGAAGACATACTACCCCATTACTTCAGGCCGCAAGTCATTCTCACGAACAGACTATAAACATAGACACAACCAGGCCGGCAAATTATTCTCCAAAAACTTGCGGGAGGACGTAATCTCATCAAACACACTACACCTTACAACGAATACGCACCTAGCGCACTTAAGAACAACAGTTACGAGTAATACCTCTGGGCCATTATCACTTACAAGACCATCAGCGTGAACAGACTGGACGTATAACTAGTAAACAAGCGCAACATATTGATGTACCTCATAGACTTTTCCATACCCAATATTGACATTTACTCACCACCGACAAAACAAAAATGGCAAATTACACCAAGCTTTCAATATAGATAAAGGACCAGTGGAGGATGAAAAAGATAACAAATATCACCAATTATCACGTCCTTTACTAGTGTCTCACCACACATCACTGTACATGCTTGGTCTATATGAATGTACCCACATCCAATTACAGAAAGCCGCAATTACAGGCTTAGTCTTGAAATTCCTCAACAGGCACAGCACATAATGCACTCGGTTACAGCCCATCCTCATCATTTACTTATGACGAGGGAGATAAAACGTTAATGATAATAATAACAGCAATCTAGTAAAAATTGAATCTAACAATAAAATTTAATTTTCAATTGCAACTACTTCATGGTATGTTATTCACCTGTATATCTGAAGAATGTCGTGGTAAATGCTGTAAATAATGTGCATGTGGCTTCAGGCCTATTACCAGGGTCTTGCCCCCGCATCTGTGGGGAACACTAATGTCGTTAAGTATTTAACTCTAGTTTTGGAGCAATGAAGTGTGCCGCGTTGACGAGTTTTCATTTCATCCTACCAATGATTTGTTGTACCTTGTGAAAAATAAGTTTAAGAGGCATAATTTAAATGCTAAACGTTACTAGGGTTTCCAAAGATAATAACTGTGTTGCTGTTTGTTTCATTGTATAATTGTCTGATAACCCTGTTTTTTCCATCTAGCACCCAGAAAGACTGTATACTAATGGCAATGAGAAAAATGATCATGTCACATCCAACACAGCTGTTGGCATCATCGACGCACTTTTTATTCCAGTGAGTCTAGGTTCTTATACATCTGTGTAGTAAATATAGAAGCATATCATCGCTATTCACTTGTCAACTGTCTAGATTTTGTGTCATGAGGCCAAACTTTCATGATGGCACTTATAATTGTTTCGGAGCCCTTCTTTTATGCTTTAATCCTATTTTTGATATCTGTCTTCCCTAATGATTTAGAAATTATTATATATATGAGTGGTTCTTTTTGATCGTTTTTGAACAAAGTGGTGAACAGGATCGACCTCCTTTGTTATTGAGATATGAATAGAAAATGAAAACTGATTGTTTTCAACATTTCGAGGATTTATTTCTTCATCTACAGAATGAATGAGCCATTGGCCTTTATGCAAGAATAACAGAATTTGCATCTTGAACGTCAGAGGCAGTGATGAAATAGTTCTTCACCTTTTTGGGGGTCGTAATTACTTAGACCATCTTTGTCTAGTGAGGGGCACAACCAAGTGAGATGATCCGAGTTATTTTATCGAGATCGTGTGCAGCCTTCTTCCAAGTGATTCCTTACTTGATGAATTTCACTCTTCTTGGTTCGGGTTTGAGAGTCTCTTCAAGTAATTCCGTACATGGTGAATCTATTTTTGTGTGAATTTGTTCCCGAGCAAACCCATCAGCGTTTGTTTGATTTTCTCATGCCAATTTATACATTGAAAGGCTTGGCAACCGGTCTTTCGTGGTGTTTAGATGCTCTCTAGAGTGAATAATTGGTGTGATGAATACTGGTTAGCTCGCTGATGGTATACTGTGTTCATAGTTGATTCTTCATATAATTTCTCCATGACCTGCTGAGCTTCATTCCATTTGAAGTTCTGGGAGGAAGCCTAGTTAAGTGTGCCATTGCTTTTTGGCTTTTCCTTTTACTCTCTTATGCAAATTATACCAAATGAGTAGTTCATGCCTTTTCTCTTCTATTTGAACACTCCAGCTTTATTTTTAGTGACAAGCTTGCGATTAGTTTTGATGGTTCAAAAGCAATACCATCTTCACTCTTCTCAGCCGAGAATGATTGAGTACCTACTAGGTACTAATGCGAAATTGTTTCAAACTAGACCTCATGATTTCTATTTAATTTATGCTTTGTAATACTGGAAATACTTTGCTTATTTTACTTATTCAATTTATGCTAATAGTTTATCGGAATTTTCCAGGGAGTGATCGAATTTTCTCTTTGTCTGTTTTTTGCCAAATTGGTGTGTTACACATTTCTGTATTGGCTTCCATACTACATTACTGTGTCAAGTGAGTTCTGACTTCTAAATTATTCAATTTTCCAACTGTTTTATTAACTTTTGACTTATATAGTTTTTTGTTTTTCAGCAACTTATTCGTCGACCTTAAGTGCGGATGTTTCAACAATTTTTGACTTGGGGGGTATAGTTGGGGGCATCTTTGCTGGAGCAATGACAGACTACTTTGGTAAAAGTGCTACAGTCTGTTGTTGTATGCTCACTTTATCCATCCCATTGGTTAGTAGCAAGATTTATTTTGATTTAACATTGAGTACTTAGTAACCATTCCAACGATTGTTCATAAGTTGTTTATTACTGTTTCAAAGCTTTGGAATATTTAGAAACGAGCATAGCTTGGTGCTAGATAGGTATATTATGCACCTTTTTGCTTGAAGTGAGTGCTTCTATCCATTGTGCAGTAATTTTGTTTTAATCCCTGCCACCTTGAAACATTCTGTTATGTTGTCCCTCGTGCAGGGAACCCGGGTGTATATATTAATGTAGCACAGACTCCATCATTCCTTCAACAATTCATTCTCTCAAAAGTTAAATGACATTCTATATAATCATCATACCAGTCCTGTGAACATCATTCAGTCAGGTAGATATTACAAAATTGAGGATCAGAAGTGCCATTCTCCATGTTTTTTACTTGGCCACTAAAGGCTAGACAGCCATCACATTGGCACTTTAAATGTGGTACAGTACACGCTGAATAATACCCAATATGCCACTGATCAAAAGGAGCAGCAGCACAAGCTGTAGCTTCGCTTTTTGCTCCTATAATATGTGAGTAAAAGAAAAAACTCCTCTAGTCCACTTGAGCAATCATGCGAAAGATCCTGAATGCAGCTGTATTCTGCAGTAGCTCATTCCATACTATGAAACTCTTTAGGAACTACGTGCAAGCTCAGAGAATTGTATTCCTCCCTGCCTATTAAGCTTCCCAATAGTTTCTTGTCTTACCTTAGCTCCATGCACAAAGGGGTAACACGAGCAAGTTTTTTAGCTGTCACGTTGCTAAAATTGTGAAGTGGAACACATTTTTCTTCTAGGCATTTAGGACAGACAAGTGATACCAGTTCTTCCAGCACCCAACATTACCTGTTGTTAGAGCCACAATAGAGAAAAACGCCATTCCTCACAACTTCATTGACTGAGTGTTTATTCTCTTCTCCCACTCAGGTACTGCCAATAAATGTTCTATGGGGAGACCTTACATGAATTCAATCCTTTATTGGGAGGGGGGGGGGGTGCACCACTGTGCAACAACACCCCACCTTTTTTTTTCTTTTTTTTCCCTCGGTTGACTGGGCTTACTCATTCAGATAATAAACTAATAACTTCTCACTCCCATGTAAATTACATTGTACATAAATATGATGTTCATAGTTCGCAAGGTGTGTATGCATAGTGATCATTCTCAATGAGGCAAGTCCAATGGAATTTCGTTGTTAAGGGTTAATCGTTAAGGGTTTTAAGGCACTCTGTGAAATTCCACTGCTCGCCTTAAGAAGTGCTTGAATAATTAGTCTTTTCCCTCCTGAAGTAACCAGATACTGCTAAAATGTATCTTATATCCAAGAACAGTAAAGCTATAGAAAGTACTGCGTTCATCTTCAGGGGTTGGACAATGTTTGTGTATAGATTTCTCGTATACTATTTGCATGTATTTTATAAATCTTTCCAAACAACTTGAACATCTTTCTTCTTAAATGATACATCAGTTGGAATGAACTTTTAAAGTGGCAAAGCCTACAAATGACAGAATGCAAGCTCAATCAAGAGATGCTAAGTTAGACTCACATCAACCAACTTCAGAGCTGAGAGGTTACAGCTGTATTATGCAGTACAGCTGTTGAAGTGTTTCCCCTACTCCCACCCAAGCATTTATATCCTTTCAATAGCTGTTTCACCAAACAGATCTAACTGTAATCCAACCTGTCGCAATAACCGGTTTCTCCATAGCGAAGGTGTATCGCTCAAATATTGATTTAAGTCAAACAGGCACTTACTCACAAATTAAAGCACCTGTGTGTAGTGGGGGGAGGGGGATACTGATAACTTAGTGCTTGATATCTTGATAATTTAGTCCTGCAATGAATTTTATATTGTGAGTAGAGTTGTATATTATAATAGGAAATTTTGTGAACTGGGGCAGCATAAATCACACAGTGTGAAAGGAAAGGAATAAAATGTTTGGTAAAACAGGCTCTTGATATCAAATTCCATTTACATGTCTGGTGTGTTGCATATATTCATGTTTAGCATTAATTTTGATTTTCTTGTAGTAAAACCATTTAAGTTGAACCTAAGCAAGCTTTCTGTTTTACAGCTGATACTCTATCCATTATTTGGGGCTTCATACTTATGGCTCAACTTGGTTTTCCTGACTATGATTGGGTTTTTCGTCAATGGCCCCTACGCTCTGATTACCACTGCTGTGTCGGCTGAATTAGGATGCCATCCTTCCTTGACAGGCAACGCCAAAGCATTAGCAACGGTCACTGCTATAATAGATGGAACTGGTTCCATAGGTATGTATTACCTCTCCTACGTCTGCTCTACTGACTGGATGGAAAGGAAGAACCACATTAGTGATATTTGCCTACTTTACCGGAGATAATCATAAGTAGTTGAGCACTGTGGCTGTGAACCCCTAGATAAACCTTATAAATTCCTATTGCTGTGGGAATGCTTAGTGGTATCATTTGTTATAGTGTCATCGACGGTTCTCACACATTGCCAGAGAGTGTAGAGCCAAGACAATTCTACCTACTACAAGGTGGTTTACTAGCATCCTTGAGGCACTGTTTCTGATACAGTAACTGCTAAATGAAAATGAGAAAACTCTTCACCAATGCTTGATTTACATGTTGTATTAAAAACTTACTAATGAATCAACTTCATAGTCCAGTGTAATTTTGGAAGAGAACTTGACAGAATTGAACACTGAAGGGGTACGCGAGTTCCTTCTCAACTGTTCCCTGACGTGCATTCTATCATCTGAATGAACGAAGGAACTTTTAAATCTATGGAATCAAAATGCGTTTTTAACCTTCAGTTCACGAGTTGCCGCCATGATATTTGCATGCTGTTTCATTCACCAAGGTGTTCTCTCCCAGTTTAATTCAACTGTGTTTGTTTTTCAACAAGACCTGAACTTGCACATTTTGGTTTGTTTGATTTATCAATTAAGAATGCAAAGCAAATGTAAAGTTCCACAGTGGTGTATGGATGTTGGTTTCATTCGGGACAAGTATTAAAGTCCTGATATCAACCACTCCTTGCATTTCACAGACTCAGACTCGTGTGGAGCCCACGCTAACAGCATAGAGGGTGCGTGGCGGAGAATGCCTATAGGGAGGTATGGGGGATGAGGAGGCATTGGATGGCGTATATAGTTGGCAGGCCATAACAAATCGTTGCCAAATTTTAATGAAGTCATACAAACGGCTGTTTACAATTGGAGTGATGACGTACTTTCATTGCATTTCGCGCTCTCATTTTCTGTTCTTTATTCAATTTCGTGTGATGCTATTGTTTGTTTACATTTGGTCAAACAGTCTCAATTGTTACCCTGAGCTGTTATAGCAAACGATTATCACAAATTCTTCTGCCATGAATTTCTCGTGAACCCTATGGTCCGAACACTGCAATTTTCCCAAGAACTTTGGAGACATTCCTAAAACTAGTGTAGGAGCCCAGTCATCAATTAGGAATCTCATTTAATCTTTACAAGGGTTGTTGTTACACTTACAAAACATTTGGGTCCTGTATTTCAGTATCATTTGATGGTAGTGTATAAATATATTCAGAAAGCAGTGTTATTTTTATGTAAAGATCGTTTTTAGTAGTCCCTGCGGCCAACATTCAAAAGTTGTAACAATGGGCCTAATTTTGGTTTATTATTCATTCTGAATAATAACCCTATGTTTTCGGTCACGAAAAATTTTTTATAACCCCCCCTCAAAATTTGATACTTTACGTTTCAAGACATGGAGATTCCAAATTTGCAATGTCCGTCCTGCCCGCCCGTCCGCCCGTCCGGGCCGTTTTGTGCCTTTAACGTGGTCTAAAAATTCGTTCTTTCGCCCAAAAATCCGATTTGGTATCTAGTTGTGCCCGCCATCTCGGCAATCCGATCGGACGAAGCCCCGCGGGTTGTAATGGGCAAAAACGGTTAAAAAATTAACTAAACGCAGTACAACGCTGGAGCTACAAGCGCTTCGTCGCTTGAATTCCTCCTCCGCCCGCTCCGGCCTCATTAAAAACCAACCGCCTCGAGGCGAGCGAGCGCGGCCTCCCGCCGCTTCCTCCCAACGACCGGTCTCTCCCCCTTCCCCTTACTCTTCCCATTTCCCCGACCTCTACACTTTAATACGATTCAATTTTTTTAGATTCTTTCGTTTCATTCTCATTATGTTTTTTTCATAGATTTTTGGTTAAATTTTGATATTAGTATTTAGCGTGCATGTTTTCATATTAAAATTCAGTTTTTTCTAGATACTTTCGTGTTTTTCTTTGTTTATTTTAATATTACGATTCAGTTCTTTTTCGCCTTTTTTTGGTTTCATTATGATATTTTTCGATGCTGAATCGAACAGGATGGGTCTCGGAGCATTAATGCTAGGTCAAGCTGATTATCCGAATAATAAACCGTTGTGTAATAATTTGCAGCGTTTTGTACTGGTGAGACTTCTTTATTTCAGATGTAAATTACCTACCAAGTAGACAATGGATATTTGTGTCAATAAAAAATAACTTATAGGATGATAACTTAATAATGAACAAAATATATTGAACTACTTTCCTTGCAAGTCATCCATGGAACAAGCACGGTACAGTAAACTCTCGACCTTGGGATGGTACACTTCAGATAGTTGAACTGATAACTGCATTAGGACCCAACAAGTTTTTTACACACGTTTTCGTTTCTAACTAGAATCTGGAACTGAGTGGTAACAATAGACCTGATCATCAAGCACTAAGTAAGTTTCTTGTAATGGGACAAGATTCATCTGAGGAGACTGTGGGAAGGAGTCTCATTAATATCTTTTGTTACGCTACATTTAATACTCCAAATTTGTGGTAAAATGGTTTAATTGAAATCAAAATAATTTTTTGTGCCATTCTGTTGTACAGGAGCTGCTGTTGGCCCACTCATGGCAGGGTTAGTGTTCTCCACTGGGTGGATCAACGTGTTCTATATGATGGTCTCAGCCAACATCTTGGCTCTTTTGGTATGTCATCACTGTCCTCTATTATTTATGTTTTGTTAGTGCCATCGAAAGTTAACCACCCAATAAATTAGGATGAGTTTTGGTAAAAGCAATGTGATGTCTATATAGAATGAGCAGTGCGTAGCAACACACAACATTCCACCACCCCCCGTAAGTTCGAACACCAGCTATATATGCGGGTGCTATATCTTCATTCAACGCATTTCTACAGGAACATTTATGGAGAACAAAATGTAGGTTAGCTGAGAGTACTCTGTAAGTTCGATCAAAATTGTTAGAGCTGTTTTTGAGAAAATTGGAATGCCGATAAATTAATATTCGACAAATCTCCTTTTTTGAGTTAACTTGGCTTATATCTCCGTTCAACATAGATATACAGAAATAATTATAGAGAACAAAATGTGATTATGAGTGACCAAAAGACACTCTGTAAGATTGATCACATCTGGTGAAGCAGTTACCCTGGAATTTACGGAAATGTTCTAAAAAAACGTTATTTTCGACACATTTTGATTTTTATCTCTGTTCAATGGACTGTCAAAGGAACATTTATTGAAAACAATATGTAGGTATTAACTATTTGAAAACATCGTGTGAGTTTGGTCAAAATCGTTGGAGCCATTTTGCCGAAAAGCGTAAAAACCTATTTTTGCTTCATAGGCCTATATCTCCATTCACCATTTTTTCATGGAGATATGTTTGGAGAAGAAAAGTTAGGTATTGATTAGTAGAAGATAATTTGAAAGTTTAATCAAAATAGTTAGAGCAGTTTTTGAGAAGAATGTGAAAATCCATAGTTTTGGTACATTTTCGTTGTCCCCCCTTTCCTTCGATCGAAATCGCCCATAACCTTATTTTGGTATCTACAAAAGATAACAAACAAGACAAAAAAAGAACCAGCTCAATCGGTTCAGCCGTTCTCCCGCGAATCGAACAACAGTCACGCACACACTTGCATACACAGACACCCGAAATAAGGTTTTTTAGACTCAGTAGGTCTCAAAACGTAAATATCCGAAGGAAACCCAAATTTTTTGTTTGACACGATTACTATACTTTCCTTTCTCTTTGAGTAGCGGAAAGTAAGCATTGTGAAGGCGTCTAGATGGTTAAATAATAATTCTGAACTTTTTGTTCACTTGGAAGGAACGTATTATCATAATTTCAAAACTGCTGATACACGTATGCCCTAAATTTTTTACCTTTTTTATCGTGTAGAAGAAACAGTTAATGGGAATCTGACATAAATACGAACAAGTGTAGTACACTTTTTGCTATTAAAGTAGAGTACTCCAGGGCCCTAAGGATTAGGAAAGTATTGTGATTGGCTGAGAAACAAATTTAGTTTATATCAGATCATCAAGTTTTAAGGCCTCCTGAATCAAATTAATGGATGTACCAATACACGTCTACATTAAGCCCCTCTCTGTTTCTGTAGCCAACAGTTAAAGGTTGATATATCATAAAACATCTAAAAATAGAAAGTGAGACTCTTAGAACAAATTTTCAAAAATGTTTAAAACCAAATACGATTTTCATTAAACTCACCAAGTGCTTTTACCTAACTGATACGCATAATTCATTTTCTGTTAATGTTTCTGTAGAAGAAGAAGGTTCCGTTCAAAGGTTGAGCTGGTTTGTATGGTTAGTGCAGCTTTAAATTCATGTTATCGTGATATTTCATGAAATTTAGAGATAGAGAGAGTGGAGGGGGTGGGGTAGTGTTCATGTTTCTGAGTTCCAATTTGTGGCACATGGAAATGTTTGTCTAGTCCCATCAACTCCATCTACTTTCTCAAGTTCCGTAAGTGGCCCTTTGAAAAATTTGTTGATTTTTGTACTCGAGCGCCCATATCATGCATAAAGATGGGTCAAACAGTATCTTCAGGGCACAGTTCTGAGCCAGGTCCATTCTCTTCTGTAAGGGAAAAAGCTCATTCAAGTGGGGAATGGTCAAATCGTTTCCCATTTTGTCTGTCAGACGTCCAATGCCCAAATTTGTTTATTCATACTTTTCTATTATTGTGTTTTTTGCTTATCTTATTCTTCTTGACCTGTGGCCAAGGTTGCTGTAACTCAGTTTGGCTGTATCGCCAGTGTAAGTGCTAGCGAAGCACCAAGAACGAAAGCCAATGACGAGCAATCAGTAATTATGAGCTTGATTCCGTGGCTTCTCTGAAAAGGATCAGGGAAACCATTGAAATGGACATTGAATTTCGTGCCACAGCATTGGGGTGAAGTGAGTGGGTTCAAACATTTACTTACCTCTAACCTTTCCCAGGGGTGAGTTGCAAGTGTTGAAAATTATTGCGTTTACAGTTAGAGGTGATTGCACCTATGTTCCATGTTAAAAATTTCCTGGTACTCAGGCTCCTTGATGAGACTAATTTCCATACATCATCAAGAAATTGGCCTCAGGGCACACACAACACACAAACAGTGCATATTGGCAGATAATCGTAGCTGTAGAAATAAAACATTGTGAGCTTGCTATGTCAAAACTATCAGGTACTCAGCATCACACAACTTTCCTTGGCTTTATGTAAATTCACTTTTTTTCTAGTAATTCAATTCATTTTTCACTCAGTTCATTTGAACTTAGTCAAACATAACTCCACAGTGGTATTAAGTGATAGTGCTTATAGTTCCGGAATTTATTGTGGTGCTCCTACTTGTGCCAAGGCCATTATTGAGCAGCTAGTATATGGAGAATTAATGCGACTATGAACATGATTTTCAAAATTATCAAATCGAAAATGAGAGATATGGTGGTAAGGGAAACGTTGGGGGTTGAAATTTCGGAATTTCTGGAGCAGCTCCTATATTTGTTATCAATTTATCATCGTATAGGTACTTGATTGGACTGCCACGTCAATTTTACAAAGGTTCTAATAACATTCAAGCAGAGTTTGTAATGTGTCCCATGATAATTTGCGAGCTAGATACCAAGTTTGAGCTGATTTGGTTTAACCATTTTCACTCAATCGCGTTCTCAGACAATTTTCCCAAAGTGTTTTTAGCATGTTGCCAGCCACGTGACGTTCCTTTCTACGTTGTAAAACCAAGAGAAGTATAAAATAGCACTGAAATCGTTTTTCGTCGAAATTGTTGGCAATTTATTGTGATGCTCTTGTCATTTTCCCGCAGATTAAAATTTTGTAATCGCGTTTTCATGTCATTTAAAGGTGTTCATGCCAGAAGTTTGATCAAAATCATTGGAGACGATTTTGAGAAAAAAAGAGATTTGCTATAAGAACCTATAGTCAGGTTTGGGCAGATTTAGCTCACAGCCTCGTGTCTCATGGTGACCTGCGGGCTGGATAGCAAGTTTGAGCAGATTTGGTACAGCCATTTAATCGCAATCGCGTTCACACTGACTCGCAGACCATTTTCCCTATGTGTTTTTCAGACTCTGTAGGCCTTGAAATGTAAAGATTGGGAGAGAACTCAAAAAAAATGTCTGCTCATTACGTAACTTTCCTTTCTACTTCCCTGAGCCAAGGAAAGTAAAAATCACGATACCTCTATGGTTCATCACTTTGAGCAATACGTTTCAGTTTTGCTTCAGTCTTCAAGAAGCTGAATAAGAAAAAGCAAAATGTATTGTTGTGAGTTCGTCTTTTATATGTTAATACGTCTGTGCGAATTTGTATGTTTTACGATGCTTTTCTCATAAAGCGTCATTTGTCAATCAATTCTTAATAGCCTTTCTCTTTACTGTTTCAGATGTTGACCCGGCTCGTAAGACGTGAACTGAGAATTTGTCTCTTTGTTTAAAATGTGTAACTCATACCTATAATTTTGTGATTGCTGTTGGTGTTTTACATAAAGGGGCATTACTTGTATACGTCCAACATATTTTTTTACTGTGATTTGAGAAACCAATATGAAAATTAAAGCTATTAAATTGTGATTTATTTATCCGCAACTTGTATCAGCTTCTTGGACCTAACGTTATTTTCAGCCCTGTAGTATTTTGTGAGATTGACAGTTCAGCGCTGTAAAGATGAAAGGGTGGAAAATAGTTTACATATCTAGTGTTTGGAAACACGGTTGATGAAAAAAAAATGATGCTCATTATTATACAACGGTTTATTGTTCTCTTGTACAGCTCAATGTATTCTAGATCCTCTGGGGCCCATCCCATTCAATTCAGCATTGTAAAATCAGTAAACCGTAAGAAACATGACCTCACTACACCGTAACAACAAAAATTGATATAATCTAGGAACCCTTAGGCAATTAGCACGACGTGACGAGTCGACCTGACGGGTGGTTACAGGTGAGACGGGAACTGCGAGCCGGCTTAGAAGAAACTTTAGCTGTATTGTTCTGCAAGTTCCTTCAATTAGTACACTTTGGCTCACTACACTTACTGTTATTTCACTTTTTTCAATCCAGACTCAGTCATACACTTCTGAGGCTCAGCATCAAGAAACGCCTAGAAAACGATACTTAACACGTAAATGCGATAAAACTGCCAAAATTCTGTTTTTGATAATTTTTAAACCATTTTTTGACCCTTGTAACTATGGGTTTCATCTGATCATATTGCCGAGGTACAATACTAGATCCCGAATGGGCGAGAGAACGAATGTTTCAGACTGCTTTAAAGGCAAAATATGCACCGGACAGTAAACGGACTCTGCAGATTTGGAATCCTGAGGACTTGAAATGTAAAGTGTCAAATTTTGAGGGTGGGTTGTAAAAAAATTTTTCTGACTGAAAAGATCGGGGTACTATTTAGAATGAATAATGAATCAAATCCTTCTCTCAAATGTTCAAGTTTCATTACTTCCTTGTATCAGTAATACGAAGTATATTGACAACGTAAGTTCTATTTCTATCTGTGGCAGTGCTGGGATCTCAGTTCCGAGTGTGCGTGGCAGTTACTTTGACTCATGCAGAATTGAATATGCTGCCGCTTGTGAAATCAGATCTGTGATTCGTTTTTTAAATGCATAAAAAGTCGAATCAAGTGAAATTTATCAACAACACTGCGAGGTTTATGGACAAACTGCCATGAGAGATTCGACAGTTGGTGGGGCAGACTGTTAAATGAAGGGTGTGATCAAGTAGATGTCTTCGGTTTCTGATCCATGGAAGCTGTTTGATCATCCTCCGTATAATTAGGACCTTACTTCTAATGACTTTCATCTCTTGTTGCACCTAAACTCTTTTCTTCGAGGACAACACTTCAATGATGATGATGAACTAACACCAAAGTCATTAACTCTCACCTTCTGAATTCACGTTGCTGGGTGTTTTTTTTTCTCCCAATTGGACCAACTGGATGCTGAGAATTTATTTTTCATTCTGTATAGAGAAATATCTCATATCAAGGGTAGCTGTAGGCTGTAGCATTGTAAATCATTGTAAATTTTATGAGATGCAGTTGGCAGCACTGTCACCGTACTCTTTCCCTCCTCTTTCAAAAGCGCCATGCCCAAGATTAATTGAGATTTTACAGCCATTGAAAATGTATCGGTCACTCCTAGGCACTGCCAATTGTTAATTGACCACACCAAAAGATGTAGCATGAATGGAAATTCATAAAAAGTTGTTACGAGGTTTATGGAGGAGGATGTATTCATAAAAAGTCGAATCAAGTGAAATTTATCAACAACACTGCGAGGTTTATGGACAAACTGCCATGAGAGATTCGACAGTTAGGTGGGGCAGACAGTTAAATGAAGGGTGTGATCAAGTAGATGTCTTCGGTTTCTGATCCCTGGAAGCTGTTTGATCATCCTCCGTATAATTAGGACCTCACTCCTAATGACTTTCATCTCTTTTTGCACCTAAAATCTTTTCTTCGAGGACAACACTACAATGATGATGAACTAACACCAAAGTCATAAACTCTCACCTTCTGAATTCATGTTGCTGGGTGTTTTTTTTCCTCCCAATTGGACCAACTGGATGCTGAGAATTTATTTTTCATTCTGTATAGAGAAATATCTCATACCAGGGTAGCTGTAGGCTGTAGCATTGTAAATCATTGTAAATTTTATGAGATGCAGTTGGCAGCGCTGTCACGGTACTCTTTCCCTCCTCTTTCAAAAGCGCCATGCCCAAGAGTAATTGAGATTTTACTGCCATTGAACATGTATTGGTCACTCCTAGGCACTGCCAACTGTTAATTGACCACAGCGAAAGATGTAGCATGAATGGAAATTCATAAAAAGTTGTTACGAGGTTTATGGAGGAGGATGTATGGGCGCCAAAAATACCCTTGAAAGGTGTCATGAGTTTTTAGAAGTCAGAGAGTCTTATGATGTGGAGTAAACAGGAAACCTCCATTATTGAATAAGGTTGAGTCAAAGATTGACAAACAGGTGTTCCAAGATCGTCTATCACTCAAAATAAATTCTAGCCATATTTACTAAGATGGAATACCATTATTTCCGGTGTTGAAGCCTTTTTGAATCGTTTTGCTGGAGAGCGGGATGTGTAACACCACTGGCATCGTAAGTGTTAAGATTTGTGCATAATATAAAGGTGTCACCTTCCAAAACCAAACCCCTACAGAGGTGCAAATCAGGGACTGTGTACTCTGTCACAGTATCTTTTGGGGAAAGTATGCCATTGGAATTGATAGGACCCTGCATCAGAAAATAATTGACGGACAAATGGGTTGTAAATCCCTCATGATCTGGCTGATTTTGAGGATGCCCGGGAAACAAGTGGCTGGAATATTTGCCAAAAAAGGCAGATTGTTTGGAGCAGAGTTTGCTTAGTTGCCATTACGTGTCACCAGAGTACCAAGAGGATTAAAGGTGTACTTCAAGAAAAGATCTTTGGACATATTCCCAACCTTCTCTAATTTGGTGATTTTTTGTTTTCCCCCGAGGGCATGCGGGACATGTCCCTTTGTCACTGCGGCCACGTGTGGGCCTATTGTGACTCTAGCCCTTCCTTAGTAAAAGGCGTCGTACATACTAGGTTTTGCAATCCCGAAAGTTTTCTTCAATCCCGGGATCTCGGGATTTTTTAAAAGTCAATCCCGGGATCCCGGGATTAATCTCGGGATTTAGGAATTAATTTAAAAAATATAAAAATTATTAAAACAACCAAAAATCCGTTTATTCTTGAGATCTTACGTATCACTTTTACATGACATGACATATTTCATTACATTTACTTATTTATAAATTACTTTATTTCATTTTTTTTAATATGCTACGGAAAAAATTTATTCATTTATAAATTACTTCATTTTGTTCTTTAAAAAAATATGCCCTGAGAAAACAGAGGGCATTCAACGTTGCGTCAGCCAACTTGCTTCTCAGTTTGGTTGAGAATAGCCCTGCAGCTGAGAAAGCCCTCTCGGCTTCGACGCTGGTCGGTGGAATGGTCAACAGATAGTTGTAAACTAAAGCCAAATGGTGCCCTCAGCTGCCTCCATTGTCGAAGAGTCTCATTTCTGTTTTTAATGTGCTCATCAGATCTTTTCGATTTTTCGTAACCGGCTGATGCTTGCCCATGGATTTTTGAATCCGTGCCTCCAGTTGATCTTTCAAACTAACAGTGCCATCGGTCACTGCCGATCTGTCGGTCTCGCCTTCATTCGTGCCAATAGGCTCGTCATCATCGGTTGAAGGGCTTTCGATTGTTAGCCTTTCCAATAGCTCTCCTCTTATAGTAGCAGGTAAAGGTCTTTCAAACAAGGTGTTCAGGGCTCCAGGGGAAGCATCATCATCAGGTTCTTCAGGATTATGTAAGTACCTAAGTACTCCCGACAGGGTTTTCTGCCTTCTTTCTTTAAAACGAGCCTGCAAAGATGATGACATATTTTCCACCAATGCAGACTTATTTGCGTGAAGTTGCTCGAACAAAAATTTCATGGTTGCATCCGCCGTACACAAGTTAGCTTCTCTCCGGCAAAGCGCTTCTACAGCAAGCTTTATCGGTGCAAGAACTGCAACCACGCCTGCAAGTACAGCGAAATCTGAATCACTGACCGTGAATGGGTGTTTTAAGTCAATCAAAGCCTTCTGAATGCTTTCTTTCAAAATCACGAACCGTTCCAACATGATGACTAGGCTGTTCCACCTATTTTTAACATCCAGGAGCAGTTGCATCTCCTTCCCTTGCTCTTCTTTCACATACTTTTGCAGTATGTCGTCATTTTTTACTGGTGATCTTCTGAAAAGGGCAACTATCTTCCTGACGGTTTTTATAATAGCATTCAGGTCATGATAATCAGATAGAACATCAAGGTCCCTCTCACTAGCAGTTTCCGTTGAGGCAAAATTCAGACATGATTCAGCATTCTCCAAGTCTTCATTTTCATGAACTTCATCTTCTGTCTCTTCTCCTTCTTCCAATTCGTTTTCATCGCTGTCACCCACTTGCTTTTCAAGTATATCCACTTCTGTACTTTGCCCCTTATTCTTGTAAAAAACGTCACAAACTGCCAAATGGATACCATGAACCATACAGAGTTGATGTTCTGCCATCACTAGTTTCCCTACCTTAACCATTACAGAAGGCCCATCCGTGACGATGCAGACGATATCTTTCTCCAAACAAAGTCCGAATTGGATGAGGTGCCCTTCCAAGAGTTCCTTGCACTTCTCAGCTGTCATTGTTCCACGCACATGGACCAAACCTAGGTTCCAGAATTCATCAGCAGCATGTAAATTAACATTCATGTAACGCTTGTTTGCAGTTGATGTCCACTCATCGAACGTGAGGCTGAACCGTGCCCCAGATGATTTACGCTGTTTTATTTCAGCCGTGATCAGCTGTCGTATCTCTGTGTAGTATTTTATAACACCGTTCTTAATTCCATTTGGGGATTTAGGTAAGTCATGGTGTCCCATGTCTTCAAACAGTTTCCTGAGGTCGGCTGATTTAACGAACATATAAAAAGGCCCCATGTCTTTGGCTGTCATGCGAGCCAACGTTTCACTCAAAGAATCCCTCTTGCAACTTTTAAAATGATAGTCTTCGAGTTTTTGTTTCTTTTTAGTCCCAGGAATTTGTCCCAGATTCTTATCGGGTTCTGATGAACAGGGACGTTTCCCATCAACTACTTTACTGCCACTGCCAGAGCCAGACGTAGGTATCTCAGTGGTACTAATTTTCCTTCCATGAATAGCAAAGAAGTGGGTATGCAATCCCTTGGTTGAACCACCTCCGGTTTTCAGCACTTTATTACAATCCTGAAAGAAAATATACGAAAACCAATACATTCGACGTAATGTTTAACCCGACTATCGGAAGAAGCGTAGGTACACACTTGTGATTGCGATAAATAGTACTTATCAAGTTGGTACTAACCTTGCATTTCGCACTTGCTCCATCCTTACTCGTGAGAAAAACGCTCCATATGGAAGTCTTATCGTTATCCTTCTTGTGTTTCACAAAGGTAGTTCCTTCACATTCACCAGATATTATTATCGGTCACAATCAAAAACTAGGTACTCGTACTCGGGCAACAAAATGGAAGTCCGGAACATTCGTATAAATCACCCTCACGAGTGTGAATCACACACATTGCGGTTGGGAGGGGAGAATGTGCTGGACTGGAGGTGTACTGTGAATCACAGTCTGTGATTCACCGTCACAGACTTGTTTCCCCGATTTCTGTGAATCACCTCACATCGTCACATCGTGAGCACTTTGCCTTGAGTTGGAACTATTTTCCGTTTTTAATTCATTTTTTCAGCGAGATTTTTGAAATTATTTACTGATTCTCAAATCCCGAAATACCGGGATTGGCCCCACGAATCCCGGGATTTGAAATCGGAGAAAATCGTCCGGGATCCCGGGATTGCAAACACTAGTACATACCCGCCCCCTTTATGAAACCGAGTATGTCCTTCACCGCAGCTTCTGCTATGATATGGGGCTCAATAATCCCCTGGGCAAAGTATCCAAAGCGTTTGACTGCTAAGGCAGGGCACTCACATAGGATGTGCTCCGCCGTCTCGTCCTCCTCACCACAGAGTCTGCATTCCACCGCCTCTGAGATGCCCATCTTGTTGAGGTGATACCTGAGTGGGCAGTGTCTGGTGAGGAAGCTAATCAAGACCCTCAAGTCCCTCCTAGAGAGTGTTAGCATCGCCTTTGCCCTTTGACCAGAAGGTGTAACAAGCCTTTTTGATTGTCTAAGTCGTGGCTGGCAATGCCAATGGGCGCTATTTTCCTGTGTCTCCCATTGAGCCACCAAACGGTTTAAGTGACTTTTGGTCATACCTACGTGAGGTTCAGGCCTAATGGGTAGGGCTTCTGTGCCCTTCTTCGCAAGGTGGTCAGCCTTTTCATTGCCCTCATGCCCCTTGTGAGCCGGCACCCAGATGAGGGAAAGCCTATTGTGGGCGCCGAGCTGCTTGAGAGCATGAAGGCATTCCCATGCCAGCCTGGACCTAAAACTATAGCCCGCGATGGCCTTTAATGCGGCCTGGCTGTCCGAGAATATGTAGATCTGCTTGCCCTTGAGTCCCTTAGACAGGATCTCTTCCGCGCAGATCTTTATAGCTAGGCTTTCAGCTTGGAAAATCGTGGCGTACTCCCCCAGCGACTTAGCCAGACTGTAGTTGGGCCCAACAATGCCCAGTCCAGCTCTGCCTCCCATGACTGAACCATCGGTGTACCACCGCAGGGCGCCCACCTCGGTCCAGAACGTCTCCTGCTCCCATCGTTCCCGCGAGTGGATACTTACCCTGAATGGCAGCCGAAAGTTCTTTCGCTCTGACATAACGTCAGTAGCAAGGACCACTGCCTCTTCCAGTTTGAACTGTCTAGTTGTTCTTTGGAGGCTTGCCTTAACCCTGGTGGAGATGTTCCCTGTCTGCAAAAGCCTTACTGCTCCCAGGTAAGCAGTCCTCTGAATATGTATATGGAGAGATGAGATGTCTAAAAGGACTTCCATTGCAGCAGTAGGGCACGTATTCATTGCCCCTGCAATAGCTAGACATGCCTGTCGCTGCAGTTTTTGGAGTTTCCCTTGAGCTGCTAGCCGGCATGTTACCTTCCACCACACTGTGGAGGCGTAGGTGGCGCGGGGTCTTATTATCCCCTTATAGAGCCACTCCATCATTTTTGGAGTTATGCCCCATGATTTGCTGCACAGCCTCCTGCATGCCCACAGGGCTGCAGTTGCCTTGTGCAGCGCATATCTCACATGAGAATTCCAAGTGAGCTGCTTATCCAGTATCACCCCGAGGTATTTCACCTCTGTACTTATATGGAGCCTTGCTCCTTGCATAGTGGGTGATACTATATTTAGGTTTCTTCGCTTGGTGAATGAAACCATGGTGGTCTTGGTTGGGTTTATGTACAATCCCTCCTTATCACACCATCCTTGGATGATATCTACAGCTCCTTGCATCCTTTCTGACACAGTGGTGGCAAATTTGCCTCTCACCAGAACTGCGAGATCATCCGCATACGCGACCACTTTGTAGCCTTCAAGCTGCAGTGTTTCCAGCAGCTCGTTGGCTACGAGTAGCCACAGGAGGGGAGAAAGTACCCCCTCCTTGAGGGCAGCCTCTTGTGGGAACCACTGTGATGCTGTCTTCCCCTAAACTGGCCGTGATTTCCCTACACCTTAGCATGGACATAGTCCATTTCACGACCTGGGGTTCTATACCCCTTTCGCTGCTCTTGCCTCTATGGAGCTGAAGGAGGTGTCATCGAAAGCACCCCCCACGTCCATGAACCAGCACAGCGCCACCTCTCTCGTCTGAAGAGCCTCATCGATCAGTGAGACCAGCTCCATGAGCGCAGTCTCAGCCGACCTGCCCCTCAGGTAGCCATGCTGTGCCTTCGAGAGGCCCCATACAGTTCCTCTACCTCGGGCATGGTTCCTGCGCATTTCAGTACCTTTGGTGTTCTAACATGCTCAACAGAGAGTGGGTGTTGGATACTTTTACTGTGAGCAGTGAGTCAAACGAGGATTTCACTATCCATCGACAAATATTACACGTTGTTAAATGTGTGATTGCTACTCACGCTGGTATTTATTAATGCCTTCTCCGGTGAGCTGTTAGATTAATCGATTACGTAGTTATCAATGGTGTTGCTAGGTGGACGACGAAGATGAAGAAGAAGTTCAAGTCGGAGCTAAACAGATCCGATGAGTTATCTCAAATCTCGTGAATGAGGCGGTCAAGTGAGTTGTTTCCTGAGTGTCGGCTGTCAGTTGAACTTCTTCGTAATGCGGCGACTAACGAATGGGCCCCGTCGAACGAGAGGCCAGTCCTCAGTGACGAATTGTTCGCGTGCCGACTCGTCCGTTACGCCGGAAAATGAAAGTCGACGATGAGGATTCGGTTGGCAAAATTGCTGACGGGTGTCGTGATTCTGTTGAATCTCATCGCGCTCAGGTTCGTGTGGATTTTGTTGAATCACGAGACGAGCGAGTTCGGCGGTGCCGGTTCTTCGGTCTCTCCGTTGCCCACGAAAAGCCCGGACTCACAGCGGCGGCGGAGCATCGATGAGACGGTCCAGAGGAACGTGACTGTCATCCTCCGGTCGTTCGAGGGTTTCGACAACGATATACCTAATTCCCTCCGCTCAATTGCCTCAACTTACCCGAAAATTCAAATTCTCCTCATCTCCGACTTTGCTCCGTACCCGCCGCTTCAAATCAACGCGTCCAGCCCTTTGTTCCGCAACCTTAAGCTCATAACTCTCCAACCGAGCCTCAACAGCTCGTTTGAGTCCAGGTCCCCGCTCCTCAACATCGCCACCACTCACGTCCTCTTCATGCCGGACTCTGCCCGCATCCACACGAAGAAAACGGTCGAGAAAATGTTGAAGATAATGCGAACTGAGAAACGAAACATCGTCACGGCCACCTTCAAAGCCGCTCGCCCTGTTACTTGCTTGTCAACGCGCATCAATTTGCGAGAGTGGGTAAGTTACTGTTAAATCCACGGAATTGTTCAAAAGGGCGGTAGTGAAGTTGGTGGTTTAGTGGCTCCAACTTCATCGATTTTTCAACAGCTCGGTATTGGAACAGGGTGACGGAGTGTGGCACCTCTGGTCGTCCTGAACATTACTGTCGTTTGGTTTTCAGGTTGGCGTTCAGAGAGATCTTTGACCATCGAATGGAATAAGAAGCAACTCTATACTAATGCCGTGGGCGCCAAACCCTGTGGACACGCAGGTCTCTGACCTATGTCTTTATAGTGTGAGATTTCTGATCGACTATTCAATCGTAGAGGTTTCCCGTTACATGGAGGTGGGTGCCAGCGAGGGTTTTTACTTCTATCTAGAATGAGCTGGATGCTACTACTCATCCGGCTTATCCTTTTCTGATGGAGCTCGGTCTAGACAAAGCCATCCAAAGCCCCTCACCTCACTTTGCCCCCGAGCATTTGCCTCGAAGGCTGCGGATGGTTGGAGATCCCCCCACACCCCCTTGCAAACTGCAGCAGTGCCTGTCCTATCTGGTACAGGGGAAATTACGCGTTCCGCGTTGTCCATAGTAGGGTGCCTGTACCTTTCCCATTTTGTGTAGGTAGCTTCGGCAGTGGCAGTCTACCTCCCTCTCTTCAATCCTCCCGTACCTGGAACGTTCAAGAAGCTTCTTTCTCTTCACCACAGAGTGGTGACAGCCACCAGGTCAGTGGAGGTGACGCCCACTCCGAGACCCGAGACCATGTGGTAGGAGAAGGCTCCTTTGGACCGCCACTGTCAAGGGTACTGCAGCATAAGCGCACACTTCCATTCCATACAGTAGCACCCCCTCTGACAAACGTATTAGTCATTGAGTGGTCCAGCCTGCACATCACAGTAACCAGCCAAAAGGGCCCTCCAGTGCATCCAATAACACAGCCTGACAGCCTTGAATTGTAGTAAATGGAGGTAAATTTGCTGACAGATCTATTCCATCTTTTCTGGAATGGATGTGTGGTTAAGTGCATTACCTCCTTGTGTATATTGTGACTCAGTTTACAGCTTTTCTTAGTGGGACAACATTCTTATTGCCACAAGGACTACTTGTGCCCTGCCTACCATTAAGGAGAACTGTTTCATTTTTGATTTGGAGCGTAGGGATTTGTGGTAGTTCCACAAACCACTAGGTCTTGCATAGGAGCTTGCCTAGTTTTAATTGTTTCCTTGCTGACTGAATTTACCAAAGGGGGTGAAACAAAGAATATGGACTGACCACTTGATGACGCTACGACTGCATGTATCGATATCAATCCGTTAGTTATCTCATATTTATTTCATATACCCATTCTTAATTTCATTGAATTAACTCCTTTTCATAGTCTTTGTACATTTAAAATAATTATATAACGGGGTACTACATAATGAACATTAATTAATTGGCATAATCGTACAGCTGTCGTAATTTCTAATTTCAAACATGGCGCCAGAGCCTACGATGTCAGGCATGTCGATAACCTGACCTTGGTCGTGATATTGCCTTGTCAGAGGGAGCGTCCAATATTCTTTGCTTTTACCCTGAAAGGAATTAGGACATGCACTGATTCACTAAACCAATGGCAGGTTAGAAAAGAACCAAACCAGACTGCCATGAGAAAATGTCAGGAAGAGAATAATAGATGAAGAAAATAGCAAATGGCAACGGCAATATTTGGCACTTGACAATATGACAATTGTGTGTTCGTCTTCCTTTGAAGTTCACTTGAGCCACCTGGAAGCGCTTAATTTAGGCTTTATCCAGGTCAATGTTCATTTTAGATCATAATTTTCATCATCAAAGCCTTGTCACTCCTCCCCCCCATCCTCCTCCCTCAATTTTGTGTTCTTGATCATTTATGCTGAATTCAGTTCCATTGTGCTAAAAAACAGTTAATTTCTGCTCTTTAAATGATTGAGTCCGTTTTTCAGGCTCCTCTTTGATGACTTGTCGTTTGCCTGCTCCCTTCTCTTTACTGTCATACTGTGCTCAACAGGAGTAAAAGCTACTATGTTATCTGTTGAAATGTTGAGGGGACACAATCATTAACAAATGGCTGCTAATCACCAATGCCTCATTGCATCAACTAGCGTTTACCCCTATTTTTTCCCTGCTCTCTCCCCCCTCCCCTTCTTCAGTATTAATAGTACTTGATTTTTGTTGCCAGTTGATACGTTTTGAGGAGACAGCTGGTGTCAACTGTGATTTTGTTAGAGGAAAACACGCTACCCTCATGAAAGCCAATATTCTCAACAGACTCTCAGATCCATTCATGCGCCCCTTCCCAGACTCTCTCTACATCCAGGCGGCTGTCCGTGGGATAAAAGTGAGTATATTAGCGCTCGCATTAGTGAGTCAGTTGCGCGTGTATCTCTTTTTGGAGGTTTTGACCCTCAAATGTGTAGCCTAAACTGCCTATTCAAGCTCCTGAATGTGATCCCCCTGCCAATGGCTGGAGTGTCGAACCTTGATAAATCCAAATTTGTTAGTCTATCTGTAACCTTTGCGGCATACACCTTAACCAGTACATTTGGTGGAAGAAGATTGTGGTTTTATATACTCCCATTGTCAGTAGAAATCCCAGTTTCTGTATCTTGGGATGATACACTGTCTTCCTTGGCGTTTATGCCACTATACAGTTGGTGCATATGTCATGATTGGCATCACAATGAACTGAAAAGCTTTATATTCTGTGTTGCACTGCACCACTATTCAATGTGTTCCTGTGAGTGTTTATCAATGTGGTTTGAAGCTCTGTGTGATATTTGTATAAGAATCACTCGGATACTATTATTACTTAATAAGTAAAAAGAGTTATTTATCGAAATATGTGTTGGCACGGGGAAAAGGGGTTCATGAGAGTAACTGGCGACTTTCTCATTCCAAAATATGCTTTACTGGTTGTGTAAAAATTTTATTAGTCACAATAAAATGTTGTAGTGGCTTTAGTACAAATAAATGGTCATATGTCGTATTGGCTAAATTCGAAATTGACAATGTCTGATCGACATAATGTCTAAGTGTGGAAGGTCTCGCTCAAAGATTTTGAATGCTGAGATCCAGAGGAGGTGAAAATTTTAGTGAAGACCTGTGCAAGGGATGAGGGGCCTTTATTTGCCACATATCTTGAAAATCGAAAAAAATTTTTTATTTATTTTAAAGTAGAGGTTATAAGTCATTGGACACAGAGCTTGGATCGGTAAGACATCAACAGTGTCTGGCTGTGGGCTTTATTGCTATCATTGGCAGAAAGCAATGGTCACTCCCCACGCAACTGCCCTTATTTCGGGTTCGCGTTGTCTTCATTTCAACTCATAGTGTAATATGCTGCTACAAATAAAACATTCATGTACTGTTAGATATAGAATAATGAAGTTAAGTTTGATTTAAAAGAATGGTCTTGCAATGTTAATATAAATCGACTATAACCACTATTATTTAAAAAAAATTAACGTAAGGTTTATATTTTGCTAACTACAGGTTGGAATACCCTTTAACATAACCTTATAATAACTTAGAAGATCCTGGAAACTTCATCCTATTTTCTTTTACCATTCACCTCATTTGTTTCACATAATTTTCAATTGATTTTCTACCATATTTCAATATTAGAACTTTCATTTACATTGTGTGATTGGCATGTCTTAATCTAATGTGGGTTATTGTTTCAGATAAGAGTTATGTATGAGCTCCCTTTTGGAAGTGGCAAAGAATTATTCAGCACACCACACAATCAGTGGAAAGCTCAGCAAACAGAAAAAGATCATAACCAGAACATGTTTCGAAGTTTCGGTTTGAAGAAAGTAATACGGGAAAATGGTGTTGTTGAATGGTATGGATGTAGGAGAGATACACTTAGGTGTTTCGGAACTGTAATCGATGACACTCCTCAGTATCTGTGGGAGGGTAAATGGACCCCCCCTTGTTGCTTAGCAGGGCTTAGAAGAACTGCTAGACACGTATTCCAACAGCTTGAGTCGTCCCAAATAAGGTACTGGCTTGAAGGAGGCAGTTTGCTAGGTGCCATTCGCAAAGGTGATATCTTGCCATGGGATTATGATGTGGACATAGGAATTTACAAAGAAGACATAAATAAGAGTACCTTGCTCCTCAAAGCGAAGAAAAAACAAACTACTGATGAACATGGTTTTATATGGGAAAAGGCGCCGGAAGGAGATTTTTTTCGAGTACATTTCAGTCATATTAACCGTTTACATGTTGACATATTTCCGTTTTTTTCCAAGAATGGGACCATGACCAAAAATACATGGTTCAAAAGTCATAAGCAAGATATGGAATTTCCCGAACATTATTTGAAGCCCCTCTCCAGCATTGATTTTGTTGGAAGTACAGTATCAGCCCCAAACAATATCCACGATTTTCTAGAATTGAAATTTGGCGAGGGAGCAGTTGAAAATGCTCTTTATCCCAACCCAGACAAACTCGCTAACTTTGGGCTCAAGATTTCTCCTGATCAGAAGTAAGAGTTTAACTATTTTTTTAAAATTAATGCTCACCTTTTCAGCAACCTGTCAAAATATTATTTGAGTAGGTACTCGTTAGTTACGGTGTGATGACAGTAGATTAGGTGATGCAGATTAACTTCCTCTTCACCCTAATAATAATGTTCATCATTCACTTTTGTAAACTGAATTGTTCTTGAGTGAGTTGAATTGTTCGTGTTTTGTACCCGCTCCCGTTCTCTAATTTAGTCATTTTCTGACTGCCAACCCGTGCACCTATTGGTCTCTCGTTTTGGAAGAATACCCCGAACGTTTCATTGGACAAAATTCGCTTCACGTTAACAACTGACCCAGGTGTGGTGCTGCCTCCAACTAGGACATCAATCCTTTTTCCACACAATGGAAAGAAATACTATCTGCTAGTTGGCACTACTTCTAAAAGGTAGAAAGCCTATTCCCATTCTTCTAATTCCTTTGAATCTCAGAGTAATAACTAAACCAGACCTATTACAGCTCGCTTAACGTCCTCTCCCTATTTGTGGTGCTTGCCAACCAGATTGGAAACTGTTCGTAGTTATCAACTTTCAGAGTATTCAATCTCTGTTTTTACGAGCAGTTTGTTGGGGAATACTCTTAATGTGTCTTTAGAAAATAACCAAGGCCAAGGCATGTGCGCCGTTAGGTTCTCAGCAGCGATTCTGGATGCTCAGGTGGTTTGTGTCGCTTGAAAATCTGTATGGGCTGTAGTGGTGGTAGCGTTGAGTGTGACATGGTGCTAGGTGTGGACAATAGAACAATCGAGGAGGTAGTTGCACAGGATGTATCTCAACTGATGGTCATTTTGATGTGGAGCAGTCTCCAATTCTTCTTCTTCTTCTCTCTCCTTAGAGCTTGTGTTTGATTTTTCATCATGTGGTACCTAGCTCTGCTTCTATTAGAAAAAAACAAAAAACAGTGCTGACAGCTAATTGAATGAATGTCAGGGGGAGGATAGAGGTAGGTACATTTTTCGATCCATTTGTAGTGTGTCAAACATCTTTTTTCAACTAGTGGGTTATCCGAAACTACTGTGTGTTAGTTCATCCTGACTCTGACCTTAGTTGGTGGTAGACCCGGAACCAGCTCCAAAAAAATGCTGCAAAAGGTGGACAATTTTCAAGCACGTAAAGCGAAAGAGTTCACTCTGCTGAACTCATAACTGCACATTGCCAGTCATCAGTAGTGGCAACCATTTTATATTTCCAAAATTATTGTAATTGCGAGTACTTCTGGAGAGCTGAAAATTGCCTAACAGTTCCTACTAACCACATGGGTATAGAAAATCAGATGGTTGAAAAAGGGTACTTATTTGTCAAAAATGGAACATTTTTTGGATTGACCAAAGAGACGAAAAAACCTCCTGTGCCATCTGGTACTTGGTGGGAAGTACTGGCAGACAGTACTTGAACATTACTGATTCAGGTAGAAATTGTTTAATCCTCCTTAACAATAGCTAGATAGCTAATATCCAAACTAATGTTAGAAGCACCACGAATCTGAAAACATGTAGAACGATGAGCGTTTTCAGATACCTTAGTAAGAAACGTATACCTTCAATGTTACAGTACAGATCACAAAATAATACGCATTCAATAGCTTTTTTTAATGTACATGGATAGGTTCATCTTATACTCTCAGCTCAATAATGATCAGTATTAGCGTATGTAATAAGAAATAATTTGTAGGATAAGGATCTGTTAAAAATGTCAGTGGGTACTTACATTTGAACCAAAAATATACTCGATGAATACATCCTCAGGAAATCCTTTATAGCAAACCGTGGCATAGTTAATCTAATCATAATAGTTACTGTCACAATAATTTTTTGGAACTCGAATACAAAGAACGCTCAGATTATAATGTGTGTTTATTAAACCTTGAGAGCTTATTTTAAACTACAGGAAGTTTGAAAAATAATTAATAAATTCATAATCTAACAATTCATATTGAATCCTCTTCATCACTGGTATCATCTGTAACCCGACCATCATCGTCATCTTCATTTTCTGAGGTCTCGTTGTAAGTACCTTTTTTTCAACCATCGTCTGCCAGTACTTTCCACCAGGTGAGGGGTGGCAGATGTGGATTTTCTATACCCACGTGGTTTGTGAGAGCTGTCGGGCAATTTTCAGCTCTCCAGAAGTACTCATCATTTTCACTAATTTTGGAAATTTAAAATGGTCGCCACTGCTGAAATGGCAGACATGGAGTTATGAGTTCAGCTCTTTCTCCGCATGTGTTTGAAAATTGTCCACCTTTTACGACATTTTTTTGGAGCTGGTTCCAGGTCTACCACCAACTAAGGTCAGAGTCAGGATGAACTAACACACAGTAGTTTAGATTAAAAAAATATTTTTACGAAACCTGGTCACTCAAAATTCTTGAGATTCTCATGATGGCTTTTAAGATGCGAGCTAAAGTATAATGTACTGATTGGAAAAGTTGTACTGTGACATAAAATGCTTATGGTTTTTACTTGTTTGCTTTTGAGTTGTGAATAACAGAACATGATAAAGTCAATCAAGTTAAAAGACATTAACAACTACCATCAAATGTTATTAATAAGTGGTACCAAAATGATAGCAATTAAAACATTTTTCTAGCGAGAAACCATTATCAAGGTAACTACAAATGAGGCTTATACATCAATAATGGTAGCAGAACAGACAATGATTGAGACAGCCTCTACATTTTATCTATATGAGCGTTCAAACATTCAAATTGTCTACTGAGGAGCTAATGATGGTGAAGCACAAGCATTCTAACTTTGTCTCGGGCCATTTACGTTGTACTATCTCTATGGCGGGTATCGCCAATATCCAATGATTTATGTTATCAACAATGTTTCACAGTTTGCATTTGTCATATCTGAAATAAAGAAGTGGTAGAAGTTAATTTTGTTTTGTGCTGGCGAACCCAGTCGTGAATTTGTTGTTCACTGACATTCCATTCATATTGTCAAGAGTTAACTATGACTTCATTGTCATAATTATAATTATTGATGGCATAAAAAATGACCGATGATAGTTGTTGAGCAACAAATGCTGAACGACTAAAACTTTCATTATGGGATTGTGAAAATTAACGTGTTTTATTTGTCTATAAATACATCTACTAGTTCAACTTTTTAGCTGTGCATTCTTTCCCCACTTTCCCTGTCCTTCTGCTGTGCAGCAATTGACTTGTAGGGGCTTGGAATTGTTTGAACTTGTCCTTACGTTTGTACATTTTGCGTTCTAGGCAGACAGTTGGGGGTTGTGTTAAATTTGACCACGTTTACTTTGAGCGCTACATCACAGAGCATTGAGGAGGTCAATGGGTTTCTTGATCAAAGTTCGAAAAGAAATGATATTGCACTATCCCTATGTGTTAGCCTGAACACCCCAACATGCTCTGAGGGTACAACAAATCTTGCCATAGTACTTGCAAGTTAGTTATAATTTCATTCCCTTACTTTGGAGTTCCGTGTTGATCTACATGACTGAATATCAAATTTCAACTTTTTTGGTTTCTCTATTCTGTTTTCCTGGCTTGGTGATGACGCTTGTGCAAGGACATTTTCTCAAATTATTTTTATTGCGTTTAATAGACTCAGAAACCCAATGATCTGAAGAAAACATTGGGTTCGACGCATTACACTTTTTTTGGCTCTACATAAATTCACTCGTTCTCATAGCTTTTGCCTCCAATCCTCAGCCTCCTCATTTTTCATTTCATTTCACTCAGTTCATTTTGGTGCACCTACTCGTGAAACAATCATCATTGAGAAATCAGTATACAGTTTTGATCAGTTATGATCATCTATATTATTCAAAGCTTGCTGGAGAGAAGCAGATCGAAATTGAAGCGCAAGTGATGGTTGAGGTTTGCAGTATGTGTAAGTGGAGCAGCCTTAACCCCCTCAAAAGTAGCAGCATTCAGTGGCAAGAGCCAAAAGTAATGAAGATTTTGAGGATGATGATGATGTCGCTTTTAAAATCTACACAGATGGAAGTAACATTCGGTAGTGGAAAGGTTGGCTGTCCATTTGTGGTCTATTTTGGGCGTGTAGATCCCATTTATCGTAAACTATTATGGCTTGGAGAGTGCTGTTTAAACAACCAGGCTGAGGCTTTGGCCATTATGAAGCCTTTGGAGAGGCTACTGCGACAAATTGCAAGGGTAAAAGTAATGGTATACACGGACAGTCAGTGCTTAACACTGTTACTGGGTGGAAAGTGGGAGTTGAGTACATTCGGGCACATGTTGGCAATGCTGGTAATGAAGCGCTGATGCTAGAGCAAAAGAGGCAGCTAACACTGACGAGCATGATGCTATTTTCTCCTTGTCAAGAGTAATGCGAGATTGTCAGCACTGTAGTGTTCAGCTGGGAGAGGAAGAGGGACAGGAAACAGCTGACGCCCATAGGACGAAACCTTTCTTCTCATCAATCACCAACTGCAGATCAACCTGCCCTTCTCCCAGAGGCTGACGCTGCAGTTGCCTGGACATGGAACAGTACGGAAGTACCATCATCGATTCCATCTCTCGAATGACACGGCTTGCACGTACTTGGTCAGCAAGACAGAGAATTGGCATCATCTTTATTTCTGCTGTGAGCATGATGATCATGATCGAATACAGCTGGTGGGGAAACGTATCCTGCAAAGTGGTCAGAGGCTGATAACTATGAGGACACTAGTCCTTACCAGTCCAGTGTTGGAGCACATAAAAGGTCTAACATTGTTCCTTGATCTATGGACATACCGTTACTGTGGAATTAATATGAGTTGCGATACAAAATAACAACTACATTGCAAAACCATGTAAATATTTAGGTGAGTTAGAATGATTATTTGTAGAGTGTCGCCTGTAGTCATTTTTGGGAGCAGGCTGGTTATGCTATCAATAAATCTGTAAGACTGTAAGCATGATTGATGAACCAAGAAATGGAAGCGAAAATGCAGGGCTTGAAAATTTCTGGAGTAGCTTCTATCTTATGAGCGTCATCAAACTTGGGTGTCGGGGTCCCCTTTTCAAGGGTGTAGCCTTAAAAAGGGCCGATGAAAGTATTGTGGGTCCTGTCTCTGCCCGTTGGCAAAGTGTGAGACGAGGGACGAGTTTCTCGGGCGTTAAAGTGTAGGTTGAAGGGCCCGATTGGGCGGTAGCTCCTCACGGCGAGGGACTCGGTCGAGTCGGGGCTCCTTCTCCTTCAGACGCGAGATGAGGGACTCGGTTGAGCAGTGGCTCCTCACGGCAAGGGACGAGTTTCCCGGACGACGAAGGGCCCGGTTGAGCAGCAGCTCCTCACGGCGAGGGACTCTGTTGAGTCTTCTTCTCCTTCAGACGCGAGGTGAGGGACTCGTCGCCTTCGCTGGCGCCGCTGATGGTGGCTGCTTGTAGTCCGAAGAAGGGGAGGGGAAATCTTCAAAAGACATCCAAGAGGGTAGTGTCGGATTTTTACTGACTAAAACCCCTCCCCCGTGGTCTCTGACCCGGAGGTTCTAAACCAGAAGGATGGGAAGCTGGCTGCAGATGCAGGGGGACTCATGCGCATTTGTGATGCGGGGAGGGCGGGACGGGGTCAGCGTGGAATGAGGGAGCAGGGCCTACGGACATATTGGGGGCATATTTTATGAGGCAACTGATGGACGGGTTGGAGTGACCCACCACTGAGTTGCGGAGGTTGAGGGTGTAGGTTGTGGCGGCTTCGCTTAGCGAGGGGAGGCCTGTTTCCTTCAGGAGCTGCCAGTTTCTGATGTAGGTGGGTGAGCGGAGGACTCCTCAAAGCGGCTTCATGTAAGTGCCCTCGAGTTGGCGAAGAGAGGAGGCCATGCCCTGGACGGGGATAGCGTAGGTGCTGATGCTCCTGATGATGGCGTTGAAGACACGGATTTTCGTTGGATGTGAGACCCTTCTGTTGTTGAAGAACGACTGGAGGGCAGTGAAGGCCCCGTTGATTTTGGCACGAACGGCGAGGGTTTGCCTGTACCAGTTGGTTTTCCTGTCAAAGATGACACTGAGGTACTTGGCCTGGTGTTTCCAAGGGATTGGGTGGCTTCCCACTTGGATGTTTGGGGGAGGGATGTTAGGGAGGGGAAAGAAGATTGCTTCTGATTTGGATTCGTTGAGGCATAGTCCCTATTTGTGGTACCAGCTGAGCAGGGACGGCAGGAACTTATTCATGACTGTGGCGCAGTGCAGCTTGGTTTTGGAGGTGTAGAGAAGGGCTACGTCGTCCGCATATTGTGCAGTGATGATCTTCTTATAGACAGGTATGTCGTGGCAGAAGATGTTGAAGAGGGTGAGGGAGAGTTTTGAGCCTTGGGGTACGCCAGCTGTGATGTGGTGGGTGGTGGATAGAGTTTTGCCAACTCTCACCCTGAAGGTCCTGTCAGTGAGGAAGGAGCGAATCAGACTGATGAGAGAGCACGATGAGCTTGTATATCAGGCCCTCGTGCCAGACCCTGTCAAAGGCTTGGCGGGCATCCAGCAGAAGCATGGACGTGTGCCGGTGCTTGTTTTGGCTGTCAGCTATGTGTTCCGTCACCCTGAGGAGCTGGTGGCAGGTTCCATGACGATAGCTGAAGCCATGTTGGAAGTTGGGGAGTACCTTGTTGGTGGAGATGAACTCAATGAGGCGGGTTAGAATGATGGCCTCGGCGATCTTGCTTAGGGTGCAGAGAAGGCTGATGGGCCTGTAGCTAGTGGCTTTGTTGAGAGGCTTTCCTGCCTTGGGGATGCAGAGAAGTATTATCCTGCAGGGAAGTATTGGAGGCGCATGGATGCGTTGATGATGTTGCAGATGGCCACTGTGTGGATCCTGGCCAGCGACTTTAGTACTCCATTTCAGATGCCATCGCTGCCTGGGGCCTTGTTTTTGGTGAGACCCTTGATGGTTTCGCTGATTTCCTTCGAGGAGGTTGGTCTGAAGGAGGCAGGGTGCCCTTGAGGGAAGCTGCCTACTAGGCAGTTGACCTCGGCATGGAAGGTGGTGTGGTCTTTGTGAGAGGGGAAGGGGGAGCGCTGTCGATTTCAGCGGAGTGTGAGATGTTGTTGTGGCTGAGAGGTGGTGACTGAGGTTGCCTGTTCTGTAAGGATTTGATGATCTTGCAACAGTGCTTAGGGTTGAGTTCAGCTTCAGCTATATATTTTTCGAAGCTGGCATCTCTGGTAGCTTGAAGGGCAGCGTTGAGCTCCCGTTTGGTGGCATTGAGCCTGGGACGTAGGGACAGGGGGCGAGTTCGCTGGAGCAGCCTGCGTAGGTGGTTCTTTTTCCGGATCAGGGCTCTGATGTCCGGCGGGAGGCGTTGACGGCATGGGGCAGCTGGGGAGGAGTTCGTGGCAAGCCGTACCTTTTCCTGGATATCCAGGGTGAGGATGGATACGGCGGAGTCGATGTCTTCCCTTAACCGGGGAGTGTGACATTTAAGGGTGGAATTCTCCAGGTGGAAACGAAGGGAGAGCCAGTCGATTCGCTGGTGGGTGGTCTGAGTGGAGTCATTTCATTACAACGCTTGTACATTGTGCACCTTACTTTTTAGATTACCCTCTTGTCAAATATTGCAGCTTCGTTTTTTATCTCATTCTTGTAAGTGATCAAACCTGTTTTTCATTCAGTTTATGAGAGTTTGGTGGAACTAGGTTCAACTTTCAAGACGATTGTGTTAAGAAACATTTGTGAGTATTGTTCAAGAACTATGGGGAAGGAATTATCAGAAAACTTAGTCAAAGAAAAGGCTATAGTTTTGCATTTAGGAATGTCATGAGTTGCTCCCAATAACCCCATTACTTCCCATTTTATAGATAGTATATTAAACTACAACTCTGATTTTGTTTTATACCGATAGTGCCATATGAGCAATATTTGTAAGAAAAGAAAGAGATCATCTAAACTGCTTGACTAGGAAGATTAGGACAGGTGTGTTACAGGGCTTTTGTTTATCAATGTGGAATTCTAAATTGAAATATCATTACAGGCTTTCGCTAATATTCATAAGGCTGGGTCAGGAAAGTCAGAGAGATTTCCAATCAGCAGCCTTAGCTTGACCTTATCCATCCTTATTTCCTTTCCTATGACGATGAGGATTCCTAGTCCTAGTTGACTAGTTGAGCACTATACTGGAAGTTCAACTCCAGGAACTCTTTGTCAGTTTTGAGGAATCAAACCCTCGCATGTCATATCGTTTAAAAAAGTGATCTGCGTGAAGGTTTGGATATACAAAACAATAATTATATATTCCATTGTTTGAGTATGTTCTATCATCAATTGCATGACGAGTAGGTATGAGGAGAGGAGGGGGGGGCATAGACCACAGCGAGTTTATTGTAGCGCATTTACTGACTGTCTGCAACTTTAAAAAATCCTGAGAGAAAACGAGGGAGGAAGTTCAATACGAGAGACAGCCTTTTGTTGAAGATGTGCACTCTTACAAAAAGTGTGTAAGTTAAAATTATTTTCCCGTCTTACCGCGCTTTTGAGTTGGATTTGAAATACATTTCTTGTTAGGAAGAGTCAGTGATGTCAGCAAAGCTGGATAACTGCCATCAGTTGAAGCTGATACAATTTAGAGCAGTGACGTGGGCCAGTTTCCGGATCGTCCACTAAAACAATTTGGCCCACAGCTTTACTGCCTATGAACATTTCTATGCTTCACTCAAGAAATGGTTAGGTTTTGATATAAATGATGTTATTTGTATTATGATGTTTATGAGAATCGGTCTTAAATAATTTTTCAAATGTTTCAATTCTCTACGCTCGTAATTCTCTCTCATATTTGCTCATAATGGCATTCAGCCATATACAGGTATCTTGGATAATTGATTCTGCACAAATCTATGTGTTTTAAGCGCTACAGATATCTGCATAGTCACGTACCAACCCACTTAGCAGAGGATTTTCTTCTTGCCTGTGGTTTTCACCATTCTTCGATCTTTACCAGTAAACACCATGATAATGAGGTTTCAAGAAAATATACTCCAATTTTGCCTACATGGCTTTATTCACAACTGGTACTTATTTGGTTCATAATCTAGGATTAAGACAACACTTAAATTATTGACACGAATTCTGTAACCATGCACTAGAATTATTCTATATAAAATAAAATAGAAGAATGAGATAAATTGTTCCTTTAATTCATTCCTATACTATGGGCTGTTCAATATATACCCACATAAAGTTCATATTGTATCCATAAGAATCTATCTGTTTCCTTCTGCTTTTCAGCACTGCTTCTTATTGATTGGGCCACCTCATTAGCGTTTATTCTGTACTTATTCTGGCAAACTCGTCTATTACCTTTCACTCACTAATCTTCTCCTACTCGTTGTACAAGAGTCTAACATCATTATGCAAATTAATGTTAGTTTCATCGTTAAAGACAATATTTGCATTATTCGTATTAAAGAGTAAGTTGAATTTTGAATTGATACGTTGACGGAGTATGCGTCAAAAGTTTTGGTGTCCAAAAGAGGCTGGGAAAAATTGAGTGAATACATTTATATACTGAAAGTAAAGAAGTTGTGGGTAATACTGAGTGTTAACTCGCGTCAATGAACTGCTTGAATAAGTTTATTCACGTGTACTACTGAGGAAATCATGCCTGTGTTTAAAATTGATCGTATTCATCAAACAAATTCCAGGTGTTCCGGTCATGAAAAATCAAATAAATAATGAATTTATCAAGCAGCAGCAATCAATTGTGTTACTTTACAAAATAACCCCATGATAACATTTGGCTTAAAAAACAAAACAAGGAAACTGCAAACATAATTGAGTACGCGCAAACTGTCTGAACAACAATATAGGGAATAGGAGTAACTGCCCAAAGGATTATGCTTATCAGGAGAAATTGGTGCAAACAAAAAATTATTTGAAAGATTTTGTCTGAATAGTTATGTGCAAACCAAAGGTTTTATTTAATCAGGGGCGATTAAGAATAAGTTTTGCGTTAAATAAAACTACTAACATCAGGAAATTCAATGCGAATTGAGTGGTTGCTGCTTCGATCAATAAGGAATGAATCAATTTTAGATAAGGGCAACACATTCAATAGGAATAGTAGAAGGAAAAGTACTGAACCTGTATAAAAATGAATAATAAAAATCGGGGCTACTGATAACTGTATAATTTACAGGACTCACAAAGCTAATCCATTCAAAGCACAAATGGTAGCCACAGGTAAAATTATTTAAGCTTTGGTAACTTATGGTCAGCCAAAGTTCAAAGTAGAATAATTGTAATTAATGAGCATTTAATGCAAATCAAGAATGGTAAGCATTGCTCAAGTCCTGCAATAAACTGTCAGATTATACGTGAATCAGGGAATATGCTCGTTATATTACGAGCCCCCCCCCCCCCTGCATTTGACAACACTCATTTCCCACTCTTAGTTAAATAACGAATATACGATTTTGTTCAGTCTATGGATGACTAAGTGGATCAAGTGTAGCACTTATACTATACATCTTTGGTATGAAGGATATCAAGTAATTTCCAAAAAGAAATTGAAGCGGCGTCAGTTTTTTTAAAATTAAAGTTTTTTGATGATACACCTATGTAGGTATAAGAGAACTAATGAGAATATGTTGTCAACTTTCAAGAAACTGTTGCATGTGAGTTTTCGTGTGTGAGTAACAAAAACCCCACATTTCAGCATTGAAACCATGTGTAGAATGCCTATTTCATGTTTAACCGTTGAAAAATTGTATAGGCTGTCACTATGACGTGCGATGAAGTGTTAACTTTCAACTGAGGAGCATTTTGTGTCTTTTGCTTCTTAGCTTGTCAATAGGTTCCAAGTTTTAGAGTTTCTGGAATTCGTTTTGATGTACTTCCGAGAACCATACTGGTACATGGAGATAATTGGACACTACTTGTGCTTACACTTAACCATATCAAAGCCAGCATAGCCCACAGTGCATGGAGGTAGGTAGACTTGCCAAGTAACATTATTAACAACCATCACTTCAAAACAACTAGATGTCTCATCTCTTCATTCACAATCTTATTAATCAAGATCTAACTTTAAGATTGTAATGCAAAACATTTTCAGATTCTGGGCAAAAAAAACTCGATTGAAACTAGGCAGTCATAAACTACATCAGTCCAGCGTTATTATGTTGTGGGTGGTATCCTCTTCTTTTTGTGCTGTATAGTACGATACAAAACCAATACTAACCTCGTTTTTTGAGAAATTGGAAACATCTTTATCCAGTCCACCTAATAAAAATTGGTTAGGAAGCCCATATATGCTAATGACTGAAGTAAAATCAAACATTTTTCTAGGAGTACGGAACTATATGCTTAGCACATGCTATTTACAGCTTCATACTTATTTCTAATCCTGCTCTTATGTATTTAGGCTCTCATCACGTAGACTGATATTTGAGACCAAATCCAAACCTTATTCTTTGTTCTTGGTTGACAGAGAAAGAGCAGATTGTTTAATAACTCTGACACCACTTTTCATATAAAAATATAAAAGGTTGCATAAAACCATATTCAAAGCTTGAGTCAAAAATGAATATCAAGTTTCATAAAGATTTTTGGAAATACAAAGCTTGCAAAATTTTTTGAAAGCTGTTTCAGTGTTTCTCCAGTAATTAACTGATCAATTCCTAAACAGAGCAACTATCCAAAAAGCGCAAAATACAAAAATTGAAGTTCAGGTTGAAGTAAGACTTGGTTTTGGTCCAGACTAAGACTTGAAGCAGTTTGTTGACAATGACCAAGAATGATTTCTTTGTATGGCTCAACCAGCTCTGTTTCATGCAGTTGGTATTTTTTCGTATCTCTCCCTATTTCTTTTATTAAATAGTGTAAATTGGACTAATTACTCTAATAATCAAAGGTGCATAAAGATCTTTGTGAGTCTACATCTACCTTTCTACGTTTTTGTGTTAATTTTAATATTTTTTGTATACTATATGACGCTTTCACATTAATACACAGAACCCTAAACCACAAAAACAGAGTGATTACAAAACATGATTATTATTACATGAATGTCGGTGCTTTGGGTTGATTTGAAACTGTTCAAACCAATTTATGAACAGTTTCTACTATCGATAGCATATTGAAAACTATTACAAAAACAACTTATAAAACACCACCGATGAGACCACCTCTCACAGAGTTGACGTTGCCAATGCAAATGAGGTGGAAGTACCCATTCTAAATCATGACACAGCTACCTCGAAAAGTGACAATACAAATGACTACCCTGATAAATGTAGTATTTTTGTTCAGTTACGTTCAAAGATCGAAAATAAACAAGTTAACCCACATCATCGCAAAACGAGGAAAGTTACAAAAAGTTTTCAAGACTTTTGAACATGAAAATAGTTATCTAGAACAGAACACAAATATGTGGAACTGAAAAATGAGAAACTGCAAATTTTTGGTCGTTGTTAAGCAAACTTCAATGATGCAGGATGAGAGAGAACTGTTGTTATTACATATTTCATACATTATACTGTAAATGATATACCTGTCTGAGAAACTAAATATTCTTGTTTTTAATGTGTAGTTGAGTATGGTCTGTTTTGAGGAGCAACAGCACTGTGTCAAGTTACTGTCGATATTATAAGTTTAATATTAACAATATCTGTCTTCCACTTCAGGTTTATTGGAGAATGGTCATTTGTGAGGAAGGTCTGTGATATAAGTGAAAGACGATTTGCCGAATCCCAGTTATGTGAAATAGCGTTTTACAATTACTGACCAACTATAAGATTATTTTTGACCATTATATAGAATGACCGTCTCTCTGTACATAGAATTCCCACTGATGACTGTCCAAATGAAATTTCTCAACGGTATATGTGAGCAGATCGAATAAATTGATAATCTAGAAGAATGATGATATAACAGGCACATTTTGATCTGGAGCTTTTCCACCTTTGAGAGGTCGTGTCTAAGATCTTGCCATTACAGTAATGGTCAATTAGAATTAGAAAACCCTTCACAGAACTAATTGATGTTGCTGTGAGAAAAAGTCAGAATGGAACGTTTATGCATTTTTAGCGGTGGATTATAGAAGATATAAAACTATACACACATGCTTTCTTTTTTTACTGGGTATTTTATTGAGGTTAGTTTTTGTAAAGGGGGTCAGTTAGTGGATGCTAGTGATTATATGTGAGCTCCTGGTGTCGGAAGTTGGAGTTCAAGAGGGGTAGTGCGAAGTGTGAACCATCTTACTATTAACTGGTCACCAAGCTTTGACAATATTGTTCAAGGCTATATTAATTTTTCTGGATCAGTTATTGAAACATCTAGATTCTCAGACTTTGTATGAAGGTAGGGGAGGATTAGAGAACGGAATATAAATTCTTAGTTGGTTCATGAGCAGCCTTTTACCCAAGAACCTACTTTGAGTATATGGCAAAACAACCTGTTGTTAAATAACGCAGTTATCCATAACTTTTGGGTTCAATAATAATCACCTTACAACCCCACAGCAGAGTAATCCAATTGCTTCCTCGTAATAATCAAATTGATACTTTACTCATTTCAGGTTTCGTAATACAAATATGTCAGGCTGACTACCTACTACATTTTCCCCTCCACAAAAAAACACTTGCTTCCCAAAAATGTATAAAATATTTGATTGATTTCTCCTCTTATCAGTGTAAGGATGGAGGGAATATACCTCCAAAGCTACATAATTTATTTCAAAATGCAGGGAAAAGAGGATTAGTTGCTACTGCAGTACAAACTATATATTAAGCATCAGCCATAAATTCGTAACTATTGATAATATTTTCACTAGCCCAACTACTTATAATTTGATTTCCACACCTACAAATATTATGATGAATATTAAATGCAACTACAAACAGATGTATTTATTTTTGGTCACACATTTGACGATTTTTGTTAGTTCTAAAGGTTCTAGTTATGTTTCATATGTTGGGATACCACTACAACGTTTTAATCATTTATTTGTGACGAGAATTTTGATTATTTTCTATTAAACGCATAATCATAACTAGCGTAATGACGTAAACCAGTAGTAGTACAATAGCTTTTTTTCTTCAATGTAGCCTGCTCAATACTAAACAAGCTGTACAAATCAACCAATGACCACTATACTAGTCTCGTGCCTCACATTCCCATAGAATAAATATCCAAGTACGAAGCAATCTTTGTTCAAGATGATATCAGTGACGTAGTGAAAACATTATATTGGTGTAGTTGAAGAGCCTGTATATTATTAATATGGTTATAAGTCAATTTTGAACTTCTTGTGTCAATTAAAAAATAAAAAACGGGTCTGCTTACTGGAGATTCTTGTCTTCCTTTTTTTTTTGGAGAAACACCAACTCCACTGGGCCAGATTATTCTTCTCAGAACGATTTCAATGACAGGTTCACTCCAGTGAAAATTTATCCGCAATTATTGTACCCAATGCCTACTGCTCAAATCACAAAAAGCGATAAACCAATTTTCCATTTAAAAAGTATCGTACTAGTGTTAACGTGTTTCCATTATATGCGCAAGTTATACTCAACTAGTTAGAAAGAATCATTTTATGTACAGGTGCCAATAAATGAACAGCACGAAGCCACTGCCAAGCAAATACCGACTTAACACAAAAAATAAATATCCAGCATGCATAATTAATGCATTATAAACTAACAGAAATAGAATATCACACTAGAGCTTGTTACAGTACTAATTAGGCAAAATATGGCATTCTGGTTTGTGGAGCACACATTTAAGTTCAAACCCCATGCTTTGGCTACTCAGTTAAACGACTTTCAAATGTTAGAAGAAAAAACTTCCGAGAAAGACCATGTGGAACTCTCAAAGAGTAAAAATGATTGAAACGTTTCATTACCAATGTGTGCAAATAGATTAATCTCCCCTCCCCATTGCGTTGTTATAACCTTGACAATGGCTGCAGCATAGAAAAATAAATTCGGCGAAATTCATCGCTTGATTACGGTAACATGCGTTAAACGGCAATGAGCTAAATGCCAAAATAAGAAAAGAAGGTATTGTTTATCTTACCTTTAAAAAAGCACAAGCTTTTCGCTACAATAACTTCATATTAAGAAAGCATCTACTCGACATTCACAGCCATCTCTCAGCACGCATTATTTCAACATTCAATTCGGCTTTTCTAAGTCACCTGTACACAGTATAACCTGAGCAAAAACTATGGAAATAAGGAGGTACCTTTTGTATATTTTAATGTTTTATGTTTTCTCAGCAATACTATTCGTCATGCAATTTCTACGAGCTTACGTAGCTGCACCATTATCATATGTTATTTTCTGTAATAATGTTAGCATGAGTTCTCACAAATCAGAAATCAAATACTTTTTCTTAATACAAAGTACTGCAGTTTTTCAATGGAAATAGAGCCACTTTATAGGTAGAATAGTTTACAAAAATCGCGATTCATTCCAACAGTTTCATATTGGATTAGATGGTGAGATTATCTGAATTGACACATTAAGGAAGCAGAGCACGTTAACATTGCACTCAGGTATCATTGAATTTCGATTGTGGGCAATTTGAGAGGTATTCCTCAAGGAAAAGCGACTTTCATGCCTACGCTTGCACAGCCTTGGCAAATATTGACGTTTTTCTCAAAGTGGCTCGCTTTTCTCACTATTACAGAAGGTGTAATGTTGTTTACGGTAAGTAACTAAATATCGGTTTCTAGATAATTTGGTGATTGAGAGATGAGGTAGGTATAGTTTGGAAATAGGTTTACCGTCAGTATTTGAACATCACTTTGCTGGGTGGCGTGTACAGAATATGTACAGATGATGCTGTTTGAATGAAGTACATTTGATGTTAAATAGTAAAGTTTGGCAAACATCAAATAATAGCCTTAAAATGTATACATACTATATAACTATACAAAAATTAATAATCAAACGTTTAACATCTAAACATTGAACGTATAAGTGAAATATAAATGGTGGCCTCAATTAATGTTTAGTCAATGTAGTAGAAATCTGAGTTCGTGACCATGAGTTTCTATTTAAATCGAGCCAAGACAAAGGGAAGGACCAATATATTCTCGATTGGTACTTATTGAATAGTGGGTATCTCATGAATGAACATAGGATATGATTGGAATGGGATTGCTGTTTCTTGGACATGGTAAATCATGAAGTCCCGTTGAATACCCACCTGTAACAAGTAAACAACGATTACCTTTAATGAATAATTGATCTTATTCATTATGAGCTCACAGGATTCATAGAAACGGCTGACATCAACAGTGGAAAAGTGGAAGGATTAACAATGGAGGATGGTTCACCGTATTTGTTACAGTCGCATGTATTCATAAACACGGCTAAATTACAGGAAGAGAAGCAATATTAATGAAACTTTTGATTAGATATTTCATGACATGTTCCATAACATATTTATAGTAGGTCTGATAACCGAGTTCACCACCCTCTTGCTCACCAAAAGATTTGTTCCAATACCGTATCTGTACCGACCAGCTTGAAAGTGGTCTCTTTCTAAAGGAAGAGAATTCCAGACACTGTTAGTCTTATTCCCCAATGATCACTTACCCGTAATTGAATATTTCAGTTGCAACATCATCTCAAGCTTTAGTAAACTTAACTCCTTAACACAGCAGGTCTGTTTCCTTATCAAATGACTATTCCTGAACCCCCAACGAGGGTTACATCAGTCTCTCCTCAACACAACTGCAGGCCAACTCACAATTCAAGAAATTGGTAATAATATTAATATTAATGCACGACTAGAGTTCAGCCACACAAGCGGAATAAACTACGCAACGTTGGAATACATAGCTGTGCTAAGACTCTATAAGTGGACTGCAGCTGATGAATATAATGGGATAAATTCTATTTTAGCCACCTATCGAGTTGAACATTTCATCTAAGCTGAAAACGACGATGGCGTTCACACTAATATCCACATTGCAATACTTTTTAAAATATCTGGTGTGTTGCAACACACAACTTTCCTTAGCTCTACAACAATTCACTTTGTACATGGCTAATTCTATTTAATCAATTCATTTATCACTCAGTTAATTTGAATCTTGGTCAAACAACGCTTTACGGCAGCAGGAAGCGGTAGCGCTTACAGTTCCAGATTTTATTGTGCTGCTCGTACTCATTTCAGGACCATTATTGAGCAATTGGTACACAGAGAATTAATGGGGCTGTAAACAAGCATTTTTTGAAGAAGGATAGTAATTACTTTTGCAGAGTTATTGGGTAAAAACGTTTAGAACTGGTAGTAAGCGAAACAGCAGTAGTTGAAATTCAGGAATTTCTGGAGTGACCCCCATGTATCTCATGAGCGTTTTTAAACACTCGCCCTTTAGGTATTGGGTTGGACTACAATACCAATTTTTTTTAAACATTCTACTAACATTCCAGCGGAGTTTATAAGGAAAAAACTGCGCTAAAAACGCTTTTCGTCGAAAATTTTTATAATTTATTATGCTGCTCTCGTTATTTTCCCACAAATGGGAATTTTATGGTATAATTATCTTATTAAGAGCTACCAATATAAAAATTTAATCAAAATCGTTACAGCCATTTTTGAGAAAAAAATTTGGTGTTTTGATCACTATGATAACTATAGTTAACTTTCGGTGGATTTTGCCCATACCCGTATTTTTGCGTCCCATGGTAACTTGTAGGCTAGACATCAAGTTTCAGCTGATTTGGTACGGTTGTTTTCTCTAGAAACCGCGCTAAAATCAATTTCGTTGAAAATGTTGATAATTTATTGTGCTGCTCTCGTCATTTTCCCAGAAATGGGAATTTTATGGTATAATTATCTTATTAAGAGCTACCAATATAAAAATTTAATCAAAATCGTTAGAGCCATTTTTGAGAAAAAAAATATTTGGTGTTTTGATCACTATGATAGCTATGATTAAATTTCGAAGGATTTGGTTCAAACCCTCATTTTGGCGCCCCATGGTACCCTGCGGGCGAGATATCAAGTTTGAAAGGATTTGGTACGGTGGTTCTCTCTAAAAATCGTTCACCATTTTCCCAAATAGTGTTTTTCGGACTCAGGGGGGTCTGAAACGTAAAGATCTGAAGAAAACTCAAAATTTTTTTTTCAGCCGATTACATAACTTTCCTTTCTACTTCGTAGAGCCAAGGAAAGTAAAAATATCACTCTGATGGCTGCATTACGATTTGACAAAACGCTTGGCTAAAGAATAAATGGAATGTTTGGCAGAACAAGGCGGCCTTTTAGCGTGAAACTGATCCTAACAATTCAACCATTCCCTTTTGCTTGGATTCAAATAGGAAATTCAATAAATAAACCCCCCCCCCCCCCACAGATATTGGCTGTCGACTGAGCTCATTCGGTCAATCACTTTTTACAGGCACGCATTCATGATTTCTGTTCAACTCACACTTTCTTCAACGGTTTCTGTTCCGTCCTGAGCCCATTCAATGTATTGATTGGGATAATCTTCATTCATTCTTACTTTTGATGTTCTCTGTGTGACGCAAAACATCTCAGAGAGAGCGGTTTCGTGAAGGAATCAGCTCTTTGTGAACGTTGACGGCGGACGATGATGTTTTTACATCGAACGCGCCCAGCCACAGTACCTCACTAGCCAGAGGGGACGGACTCACCAAACAGGTACGTTAACTTTAGTTCTCTGACGGTTGTAAGTGTCTGGGTCATCACAATACCAATGAACTGCGTCGAGCGCAGCCTGTTGGAAATGACTTTATGCGTGAACACGCTGACTATTGCAGATTAGAGACGCAAAACTACTCGAGAGTGCATTAAATGGCAATGAAGTCCTCCGAAAATCTACCAGCAACCGCTTAAAACATGAATTTAACTAGCGTTAATGGGTTCCAGGTTCAACAGCGGCAGAAACTTGATATTCAAGTGCAGGTAAACGCTCTGTTATATGACTTCAAGCGTCAAGTACGATTGATGACTGATCGGGTACGAACTAAACAACGAGGAACCTTACTCTCGAAAGGCTTTCTGCGAAGATGGATAACAGAAGGGACAACAAATAAAACAAACTAAAGCGAAATGAATTGGTTGCTTGAACGTAAATTTACATGATATGTGGCCCCCTCCCGCTCCACGCCAATTGAGGGCTTTTGGTTCGTCGCTATACACTAACTAATGATTCCAGTCATATTTTATCGTATCTGAGGCTGTCATTAATTATCTTTCCAGTAGATGGTACGTCGTGTCGTGAACCTCTGGGTCAAACACATCTTGTGTGAGAGAGTACATCGAGCTGAGCTTGAAATTATGTACAACTGTATCACACCTTCAAAAATTGTGGAAATCGTTTTTTGCGTTTTAAAAATATTGCCGATTTCAACTAATTCGAGTTAAAGAGTTAAATTTAGTGGATTAGATTTCATATGGTAACCTCAATTGAAGGAAGTAGGCAATAGCGGAATGACATCGTTTTGTAACTATATTCACCCGTATCTTTCACTCCCCTTCCTCGATAGGTGGGGCAATCAAAATTCTTCAAAAATACGTTTGCCAGTATAGTTTTTCGTGCACTTGTCAAAATATGGTAGGGGTTTTGTGTTGGAGTGAAGGAGCCTGAACTTTGAACACAACTGACTCTACAAATACCGTTTTTTATTATAATAACGAAAGGGAGAAAATACTCGTGGCCATTGCCTGAAATTCAAACAATGACACATCAATCACTTTAGGGCTTTTTTGATTTTCTGTTACAAACAGTGAAGTGGATCATATCACCTTCGAATCATATCTTCAGGCTCAGCCTCAGCTGAAACGTTCAATAAAATGTTTAAAGAGGGAAAACTACTTATGCTGGTTTAAGGTTTTGCGGAGGGTAAAAGGTGAATCTTGAGGCGAAGCTGTTATTGCTGACATTTAGAGGAGGGGAGTTTCTTCTAAGTGGGTTGGAAGCCCTCAACTCGGGCTGTGTCGTAAAAGTCTGTCTGGTGGCAGTAAAATACAATCCTGTAGGTGCCTTGCTCGTTCTCCAATCCTCATCTTCGGACTTGATTTTCTACTCCTTTGGCCCACTATTGTCCTCTTTTCAGAGGTTTTGCAGTTTTCATTACATTTAGAGCCAGTGCAGGTTTATTTTCAATAACTTCTCGGCCCTGCATCAAACTGCATACGAATATCGCTCCCTTGTATTTCTTCTGCACCCGTACTTTCTCCGGAGGTTTAACCCCTATTACGTTCTTTTTCGGAAACACCCGTACGAAAACTTTTAGGTTCGAAAAGAACGCCGAAACGAAAAAGGGGTTAAGGGGGTTTTCCGACGACACAAGCAATTCTATTCTAAGTGGTTCTAACGTGTTTCAGTTACAAGTTCAGCAAGTACCAAAAAAATGTTCCAGTTGTACCTTGGAGGCGCACTACACTCTAGAAAATGCACAATTTATGAAAGCTCTTTGTTAAATTGTAGAACACATCTTCCTGAAAAGCGCTGCACTATGAACTGAGTTACCGATTATTAAACAAAAATAAAAGCCACTTGCTTTACAATTTCTCTCGAAACTGAATAAAGAAAGTAGAGCCACACCAATTACTCCTGTAAAGTTCAACCGAACTTCAGATGACGAGGCGTTCATGCTTGATGAAGCGCCCAGCGGGCTACCGTTCTCAGCCTCACTTTTCGTTCGGTTAGTTGCTATCCGGATCCGAACGCCGAATTATTCGATTCATGCTCGAATGTTCATGTGTTTTGATTTCTTCGTTACAGATGCAATCATACATACATGCAATCATCCCGAGTACGAATATTATACTCCAAGTTCAAATAGATGAAGAATCCTGGAGGTTTAGCTATAATAGAACGCCTGATGCTGATTCTAACGCGGAAAACCAATTCGAGAGATGTGTTATTCCGTAACAACCATAATAACACAGAAGAACATCTGTGTATATGGCCAATAACGAATATGCTTGAAGCTGACAGAGTAACTCGTTATTGCGCTTCAGCGGAGGGAAAACGACAGAATGAATACAGTCGAAGTGTGCAATGAACTCGTTTTCCAAACCAACGAGTGCCACAACACCAGGAAAAGTTGCAACCCCTTTTTATTCCATTGCTCGCCATCATACACAAAGATGAAGTTTTAAGCTTGGATCGAGGTTCTTGATTTGGCCCAGGCAACCAGCCGATACAGAAAGCCAAGTCTTACGGATCGCATGTCAATCTCCCAATCCAACCAATAGCAGCGAAAGATTCTAAAAGAAGGCAGGATGGCAGGTGCTCTTATTTCCCAAAAGGCAGAAGAACGCGTGACGAAGAAGGTAGTAATCACATTTTTCTCGAGGGTGATTCACCAAGAGGAGAGTGACTTTCATCGGAGAGGGGTCACTCCTGACCCCGTTTATTTGTTTATTGAGGAAAGAAAGGGGCGACGGACGCCCAGAGATTGAGAAGATGAAAGCCTAACCAAAAATGCGAAAAATCCTAGTTTTTGGTATATTTTCGTCCCCCACCCCCTTCCCATCGGCCGAAATCGTCCATAACCTTATTTTGGTGTCTACAATAAATAACAAAAAAAAGAACCAGCTCAATCGGATTAGACGTTCTCCCGCAAATCGAACTACAGACACACACACACACACACGGACCACGCGCCGAAATTAGGGTTTTTAGACTCAGTAGGCCTCAAACTTAAAGATCTGAAGAAAACCCAAATTTTTTTGTTGACACGATTACTATACTTTCCTTCCCTTCGGGTAGCGGAAAGTAAAATATCTGGTGCGTTGCAACACATAACTTTCCTTAGCTCTACGTCAATTCATTTTGTAAATCGCTAATTCTATTTAATCAATTCATTTATCACTCAGTTAATTTGAACTTTGTTAAACAACACGTTACAGCAGCAGGAAGCTGTAGCGCCTACAGTTATAGAGTTTATTGTGATGCTCGTACTCATTTCAGGACTATTATTGAGCAAATGGTACACAGAAAATTAATGAGACTGTAAACACGGATTTTTTGAAGGAGGATAGTAATAACTTCTGCAGAGTTATTGGGTAAAAATGTTTAGAACTGGTAGTAAGCGAAACGGCGGCAGTTGAAATTCCGGAATTTCTGGAGTGATCCCCATCTATCTCATGAGCGTTTTTAAACACTCACCATATAGGTATTGGATTGGACTACAGTACCCATTTTCTTAAACATTCTACTAATATTCCAGCGGAGTTTAAAAGGAAAAAACCACGGCAAAAACGCTTTTCGTCGAAAAATTTGATAATTTATTGGGCTGCTCTCGTCATTTTCCCACAAATGGGAATTTTATGGTATGATTGCCTCATTGAGAGCTATCAATATAAAAAATTTAATCAAAATCGTTATAGCCGTTTATGAGAAAAAAAATTTGGTGTTTTGATCACTATGATAACTACAGTTAACTTTCGGTGGATTTTGCCCATACCCTTAGTTTTACGTCCCATGGTAACCTGTAGGCTAGACATCAAGTTTCAGCTGATTTGGTACGGTTGTTTTCTCTAGAAACCGCGCTAAAATCGATTTCGTCGAAGATTTTGATAATTAATTGTGCTGCTCTCGTCATTTTCCCACAAATGGGAATTTTACGGTATAATTATCTCATTGAGAGCTACCAATATTAAAAATTTAATCAAAATCGTTAGAGCTGTTTTTGAGAAAAAAATAGTTGGTGTTTTGATCACTATGATAACTATAGTTAACTTTCAGTGGATTTTGTTCATACCCTTATTTTTACGTCTCATGGTAATCCGCGGACGAGATATCAAGTTTGAGCTGATTTGGTACGGTGGTTTACTCTAAAAATCGTTCACAGACACACAGACCATTTTCCCAAATTGTGTTTTTCGGACTCAGGAGGGTCTGAAACGTAAAGATCTGAAGAAAACTCTTTTTTTCTGAAGAAATTTTTTTTTTCAGCCGATTACATAACTTTCCTTTCTACTTCGTAGAGCCAAGGAAAGTAAAAATGTTGCTAGAACATTGTACTGACATTGATGACGCACACAGGACCCGGATCAGTTAAAAATAACCCCGAAGATAATACGATTATATTTATCATAGGATAGGAGATTATTCACAAGCACAAACAGATATAAGTGTGAGCGGACATAAGCAAACCATTTCAGCAGTCAACTGCAATAATTATAATAGCGAAGTAAAATATTAAGAGGCAGAACTGCTCATAGATTTTCTGATTCGGTACGAACAAACGCGTCATTCAAGTGTAGTTGAACTTGTGTTGCTCACCAGTTTTCAGAACCACCCAAATTGTTTTCTGTTTTACAATAAACGGTTCCCAGTAATCACTATCTATGGATATTTACAATCAATGTAATTATAATTAAATAATTTTAACATTGTGCCTCGAATAAATAGCTAATACATGATTGTTGTTCGCCATTTCATACATGTCTGTTCACGATATATCCTGAACACACGGTTGTCAAAGCCGCTATGCTCACTTCGAACAATTCATGACAGAGCTTCGTTTCATAATGACCTCAAAAATAGGTTGTCATACTTTCACCTTTTTACTTTCCTTGGCTCTATGAAGTAGAAAGGGAAGTTATGTAATCGGATGAAAATTTTTTTTTTGAGTTTTCTTCAGATCTTTACGTTTCAGAACCTCCTGAGTCCGAAAAACACAATTTGGGAAAATGGTCTGTGTGTCTGTGAACGATTTTTAGAGAAAACCACCGTATTAAATCAGCTCAAACTCAATATCTCGCCCGCAGGCCCCCATGGGACGCCAAAATAAGGGTTTGGACAAAATCCACCGAAATTTAACTGTAGTTATCAAAGTGATCAAAACACCAAATTTTTTTTCCCCAAAAACGGCTCTAACGATTTTGAATAAATTTGTTATAGTGGTAGCTCTTTATAAGACAATTATACCATGAAATTCCCTTCAGTGGGAAAATGACGAGAGCAGCACAATAAATTATCAAAATTTTCGACGAAAAGCGTTTTTGCCGCGGTTTTTTCCTTCTAAACTCCGCTGGAATGTTAGTAGAATGTTTTTAAAAAATTGGTATTGTAGTCCAATCCAATATCTATAGGATGAGTGTTTGAAAACGCTCATGAGATACATGGGGCTCACTCCAGAAATTCCCGAGTTTCAACTACCGCCGTTTCGCTTAATACCAGTTTTAAACATTTTTACCCTATAACTCTTTAAAAGTAATTACTATCCTTCTTCAAAAAAATTGTGTTTACAGCCTTATTGATTATCTGTGTACCAATCGCACAATAATGGTCCTGCAGTGAGTACGAGCAGCACAATAAAATCTGGAACTGTAAGCGCTACCGCTTCCTGCTGCCGTAAAGCGTTGTTTGACCAAGTTCAAATTAACTGAGTGATAAATGAATCGATTAAATAGAATTAGCCATGTGCAAAGTGAATTGTTGTAGAGCTAAGGAAAGTTGTGTGTTGCAACGCACCAGATATTTAGCCCTACGAGTAGGAAGGAAACTTGTCGGTTTTGAAAAAAATGTGGTGTCCGAAAATCGTCGTTTGTGAAATTGGTGTGTGTGTGTCAGTGAACGCGATTGAGGGAAAACGGTTTACTCAAATCGGCTATAATGATTTTGATAAAATGTTTTGTTTCGACAGTTCCAAACAACGCGACAGCACCATGAAATTCTCACGCGTTAATAGATTCGGAATTCCGACGAAAAGCGATTTTAGTGTTTTTTCCGAATAAATCTTGCTCTTAATCGGGGTGGTAGTCCAATAAGCTGCCTATACGATGCAAATTTATCAATAGTCATTAGAAAACCACGAGCAAGCCCAGAAATTGTGGAATCAAAATCAACGTCGTTTTTTTCGCAGTGCTTCTTCCATCGTGTGGGCAGTCCAATCAATTACCTATCCATTGACTTTAAAATGAAGGCCGTGGTATACGGAACAGGAGCTTAATAAATTCCGGCACGTTAGGCGCTACCAGTTTCTACGTAGTTCCTTATAAATATCGCTAAAACATAGATTGGATTAGTTGTACGTCGGGCTAAGGAAAATTGTGTGTTGCATCGCATCGGATATTTGATAATAGTATTCAACATCTAGAGGTGAGTTGTATCTCTAAGTTAGTACTGACAATCGAAGGGCGCTTATGTCAATTTAATAACAGCTGTTTTGCGAATGATTATCGTGCTGTGAGGATCTTGCTCAGATCTACCTGAAGTGGAAGCATTAGTACCCGGAGTATTGAAACTAGGACTCGGTGGACTAAAATAGAGAGGCTTATTAAAAATGCACGTCTGCGATTGACGAGCGTTATGCAGGGTTTAAATCTTTCAAGTCTGGTGACATTTCCGATTTGACTTGGGAGTAAGTGGTACCGTAGAATTGTCATTTTAGTGAGGGCAATCGGAGCGACAAACGATGTTGCTAGGTCTGATTGACTGCTGGATAAAGAGATTACGCGGGTCAGATCTGGCGAGTCTCAACTTCTTCGGTTTTTCTTACACGCCAAAAACCGGCAAGAGCCTGGCGTCACTTCAAACTTCTCGTCTCGCTTCTAGAGAAAAAAAACATTTGACGTTCCACGGGCAAATACTCGTAAGAAAACATTTATTTCAACGACCGCCTGGAAAGTATTTTATTCGGTTGATAGCTCAACTCTCGAGAAGTGGGCGCGTTTTATCGATCGGATTCCAGTCTTACACGTTGACTCTTGTGACATTCAATTAAACCAGTCCTTGCTTTTTTCTCGGACCTAGTTTGGTTCGAATCACTTGTTCATTTCCATACAAGTGATCTACGTTTTTGCGAGGACGAAAGAATTTTCATGGTTGGTTGCTGCTGACGTTGTAATTCGGAGAGGCGAGGAATTTCCGGCTCCAGTAGGAAGCGTCAAGAAACGACCACTGCTCATTTTATTATCTTGATTTCCAAAGAGAGTCGCCAATTTTTAACAAATACGTTGACACTGATTCGCGTTTTTATTACCAGAAATGTTGGTGCATGACGGTCAACTCAATATATTCTCAGACGCCGCTAAACACAGAGCTTACCAGGCCACTACGAACATCTAAACCTACGAACTTAATCCACAAGGTTGGCGATCAGAAATATTGTGTCTGAGTCCAACCAAACATTAGCACTCTCCCATTCTTCCATCTTGTCAGGCCTTACGCCTGTGGCCTTTTCTTTCTGGTGAACCTTCTTTAGTGAACCGCTATAGTTATTTTCCTTAGCCTTACGAAGTAGAAAGGAAAGTTACGTAATCGGTTGACATTCGTCTTTTGAGTTTTCTTCTTTTATGTTTCAAACATCACTTGATAAAATGATCTGTGTGTATGGTCGCGATTAAGAGAAAACAGCTGAACGAAATCATCTCAAATTTGACATTCAACCAGCCGATTGGCACGTGACATCGAAATAGCTGTTAGAGCGAAATAGCCCTGAAAATAATTGTGGCTCATAACACAGCCATCAAAAATAACGTATTTTTATTCTCAAAAACGGCTGTAGCTATTTTGATTGCATTATTTGTGTTTACAGTTCAAAATACTCAACAAAATGAAGAATCATGTTAACAGTCCCATGATCGCTCAATAAAAATCATAATCCAATAAATTCCGGAAAGGTTATGCATTACCAGTATGTGTATAGATCGATCAGTTCATATTAACAGAGCGAAAAACAGATTGTATCAGTTTTTAAAGCAATAGAAATAGGCGAATGAGCGAGGGGGGAGGGGGCTGAGGAAAGTGATGCTCCAGATTGACTAGCAAGGTATGGACACTGTTCGACGCAAAGCGTCGAAGTTGTCAGGGTCTTCGACCTCGGGCTTCCCCGCGTCATTGTCTCCGTCCGCCTAATTGTCTCCAACCGTTTCAATAACGGACCCTAACCTGCGGGAATTCCTAAGCTGCGGGCCCCCAGCCCCCTTTTCTAGGTTTTCCCCTTTCTTCATTTCTTTCTCCCAATTTCATTTTCCTATCGATGACAGAGCTCTTCCAAAATCATTCTGCTTCCATCACCCCAGTAACTTCTCACTCTCTTACACAGGTGCCAGTTCACGCGTTCCGAGTGCTGCCCTTGTCTCCCAGTTGTACTCCATCTCACCTCAGTTTTAATTCTACTCAATTCCGAACGCACATATAATACAGTCCTCCTCACGCTCACCGAGTTTCAGTTTCATTGCGATCCTCAGCTCCCCCATTCTTGCACCTAAAAGACACTTCACATGAGCCCTTTCTGCTTTCTTTCCATTAGCTGGAAATTTAAGTGAAGCACTCTACAGACTCGTCACCTCTCTGTGTGTTCCCATAGAGTCAGTTCGACCCTTACGCGGTTTACTATACAATCGAAGGTGAAGCCCTCATAGAGAGGCAGCTATAATTTATTTTGTCACGTATATTCTGCCACTCGCTCTACGGACGCCCTGGGGTTTATCAGGGGGAATGCCAAGGAGTTCACCCACGTCTCTATACGTGCTTTTCTCTACAGCGCTTTTGTCCAGTCGTAAATTATCTTTACGTCGGCCATCAGGTCTCCTTATTGCAGTTAGCATATTGATCAGCTTGACAGGGGCATTAATTGGACGAATGCAAGAATTATAGTCGGCGAACCACCAGACGATATAGATTGTGTCTCCTCAGCTGCTTGACAAAGGTCTGGATGTGTATCTGCTTCACGGTTTTCTCTCTGGTTATGTAGATACCCGCACCATTCTTGCCCTGATCGGATTCTTCATTCAAGCTCAAAGTTACACGAATGCATTGAACAGTCTACAACATGCTTTCCTCATCGTGTAGCAATTATGATAATTGTTGCTTTGTCTAATTAATTGTTGCCTCTACAGACGCAACCTGTGATGAATTTTCGTATTTAGTGTCTATGGACTCAGCATTCCCCCTCCCACTACCTCACAACTTCCCACGGCGAAGGCCCAACCGCTTTCGAACCGATTACAGCCGACTGCCGTCACAATTAACTAGCACTACAACATTAACGTAAAATATGCTCAACATCTCTTCCCCGCTGTCTGCTTTGCTGTATCTCTTCTACATCGCGCTGGTCAGCTGCATTTCTTTTGAGCTGTCTGCTCAGATGTGCTTCGTGAATATATCCATGAAGTACCTTATCTAGAACGCGTAGCGCGGTTAACACAGTGTAGATAAGATTTTTGAAAGAAGAATGGGTTGATGGTAGCGGAAAGGTATTGCTGGCGCTAGTCTTTGCAACGGTCTTAACGTACATTATTCACAGGATAGCTTTCTTTATACTTATGAAAGAACGGAAAACGAACTTGCCAAGCCCATCGATATTCAACAGCAACTATGACAGTGCCCTTTAGCCGTTACTCCTTGAGTAAGTAACTTCAAGGTGGACACATTGGTATTACTGCCGGGACTTGCAGCTTCTTTCTTGGCGGTTGGTGAGAAGACCACCTTAACCTGGGGAAAATGTGCTTCAGGTAGCCTCAGTATTGGCTGGGTCTAGGGTTTCTCATTGGGGCATTAAAGGGAAATTGACTGCTGGTGATCCTTCCTGTTTTGTTGTTGAAATGCTTCCTCTACTTTTCTCGTTTTGGTCCGACTTGTTGCTCTTCCCACGGTGTAAAATCTACCTCAGCCGAAATGATGGCTCTGGCATTGCAATAGCAACCAGGAGGTCTGGTTGTGTGGAGGGGCCTTGGATTGACAGAAGAGCTCACATTGGGGCTTATCGCCGTCGCTCTTTGCAGCCTACCACTGATCATTCGGTTGGATAGCTTGTGAAGTGTTCGAAGGGGCCTGCAGTCCTCATCCCCAGCTTTACTAATGAGATCAAAATTCTCACGTATTTGTTCCAGAGGGTTCTGCTAAGACCTGAAACTGGATGTTGTTGTTTATTTACATTGTTTAATTTATTTTAATGTTAAGAGAAGAGTGAAGTGCGTCCTTGTTGGTTGAGGCTTGAGAGGTAGTTGCGGTCTGGAAGCTCCACGGTATATAGAACCACGAGGGTTGCTACTTTTCGAACTTGAAGGGTTTCTAACTATACAGTCCCATAAACGTTCATGACGTTAGTGACGTAGTGACGGTAAATCAGACCAACTAACGTTCTAGTGGGCCGCATTTACGTAGGCAACATTCATAGTTTCACTGTTCTCTCGTTGTATAATACGAGCTTGTTTACTCTTAGAATGGGAATGTGGATAAATACTTGGACTGAACTTGAAATTACTCTCTGTGTAGCGAAACGATCAGAAGGCTTCTGCTACGTAGGAAGCGCAATACAATCTTTGAACCGATAATCTAAATTAATGTTTCAATTCAAATTCGGAGTCTTACAGTTAGTTTCTGTGGGAGAGGTGTGAAATCTAGATATCAATCATTGAGAGGCTGTACGCAGCATGTACCATCGATGATAACGTAATCCAGTTCAGCGAAATCACCTCGAAACTTCAAGATATCCGAGCTCAAATCCAAACCCTGTCATTGGCGCTCAAGCAGAGGGAACAGCGAGCAGACATACATTAACCCAAACCATGCCACCATCTTGACAGCCCCCTCGCCCCCAAAAACTCAAATCGTCTAACCTTTGACACCCCCCCCCCGCCCGCACCACCCATCAATGTGCCATCTGTAAGTTTCCTACTTTATTGATCTTTCCTCTAATCCAGAAACACCCAGTTTTGCTTTTCTGTTGATGGACGTGGGGGAGGTCACGCTGCTAGTCTGACACTCACAGGACATGCGTTACTATTCGGTGCTCTGACTCGAGAGATCTCAAAATGTAAAGGTTTGGTGAAGGATCAACTTTTTCTTCTCCCTAATTTCTTCCGCAGGACCCAATGGAAAGTAATGGATTTTAACGTCTCCAGCAAAAACGCGCTGAGTATTTTTCTGGCAATTCGTTGATCGTTTCATTCAATTTCTTGGGGAAGAGAAGTTGTGATGAAAATATGTCCGAGAGAAAAAAAGGTGTTGGTTGAAAGGTTGACTAATCTCACATGGTGGTTGGGTTTATGGGAGAAACAGGATAGGTAGATCTAGTACGCTACATGTGCGGATGTGGACGTGATTGAAACAAAAGCTTCTGCGCTGAATGAGGACTACAACGAAGAATTGGATCTTAACGCCCGACATAAAAGTGGAATTACTGCAGAGCCACCAAGTTCAAGGGTAGCGGAGAAGGGCAATTAAATGGCCCTCTGCTTTGTCACACCACTGTTGGAGAAAAGGACACGGGAGGAGACGCATAACTACGATTCTTCCCTTTTAATTAAACATCCCTTCGCAAGTTCATAAAACGTCTTTCGAAATTTTATAACGGGCGGGGCGCCTGGAAAACCTACCAATAACCGCTCGGTTGAATTTGGCTTTTAGCGCACTTTGAGCTATTTGAAAAAAAAAAAAACCTTCGACACCGAATTAACGCGTAGCCTTTACGATTCAAGACGGCGGTTTGACTAGTGCTTCCACAATCCTTCATATGCTGCATGCTCGACGGCTTTCCGTACCGTGATGTGCTTTTTATAATCCGAGCCGCGTTTAACAAAATTTATGGCTCTAGATTAATGAGAAGACGCGAACACAAGCGGTTGTCAAAAGACGAATAAAACCACACGCCTTAAAAGTTCTAATCGGTTCACTCAGCATTCTCACCCTCTTCATAGTCTTCGTGCCGTAAAAACAACTCGAAACCTCTCCATTTGGGATTTACCGAGAGAATGGGACTGATAGGTTAATCTGAGACGATTAGGAGAGTTCATCCAGTTCCTGGGCGAACGTCAGCCTATCTACACTTACACCTGTTTATTATTCATTTCGGTCAGGTAAATCTTTGTACAACCCCCCCACATTCAGAATTTGACACTTCCGCCTTCCGTCCAAGCCTTTAACATATTCAAAAAACTTATTTTGCCTGAAAATTCCATTTGGTATCTAGTTGTGCACGACAGTTTGATTACAGTTAGGTCAGGTTTGCTATAGTTTTTGATGCTGAGTCGAATAGAACGGGTCTCAGAGATGCGACACTGTTTCTAGACGGAAAATAATGAAATCACAGTAAACATAATGAGGTAAATTGTAGTATCATTTCTCCAAGGCATATGCTCATTTCCCGCGCTGCCTCTTGATTTTCTCCTTCCACTTTTCAGTTCGACTCGTTACACAGTGCCAATAGCCTAACGCCGTGTAGAAAAGTTCAATTTTCGTTGTTCCGTTGCAGTCAGGTTTCGTATCGTTTTCTAGTATTTTTCGATGCTGATTCGAATGGGATGAATCTCGGAACCGCTCTACAAACTTAGTCCTTTGCATATGAGCGTTAATGTCTTTCGACGTTGGATTCAATAGGATAGGTCCAAACCATGCTGCGCAGGAGAATAATAAACCGTTGCGTAATAATTTGCTACGATTATCGCCCTTCATTCTCTTAGTACGGCCCTCCTCTTCCTATGACGTCACGAGCGCCGACAGCGTGTACTAGTGCTAAAGACAATTTTCGGTGACGTTGATACTGGCTTCTATTCAATTGACCACTGGATCCCTTTCCGTTTTCTTGCCATCCAAGTGAAGATCACGAGAAAGCCATAATGTTTCCACAAGAGGCCCTACATAAACATAAATCCCTAAAAATGATTGCTTGTTGTTCTCTGCGGAGAACTAAGAACTTTTTACTTTCCTTGGCTCTACGAAGTAGAAAGGAAAGTTATGTAATCGGCTGAAAAAAATTTTGAGTTTTCTTCAGATCTTTACGTTTCAGACCCTCCTGAATCCGAAAAACACTATTTGGGAAAATGGTCTGTGTCTGTGTGTGTGTGTATGTGTGTCTATGAACGATTTTTAAAGAAAACCATCGTACCAAATCAGCTCAAACTTGATATCTCACTCGCAGGTCCCCATGGGACGTAAAAATAAGGGTATGGGCAAAACCCACCGAAAGTTAACTATAGTTATCATAGTGATCAAAACACCAAATATTTTTTTTCTCAAAAACGGCTCTAACGATTTTGATTAAATTGTTTATATTGATAGCTCTCAATAAGGCAATTATACCATAAAATTCCCATTTGTGGGAAAATGACGAGAGCAGCATAATAAATTATCAAAACTTTCGACGAAATCGATTTTAGCGCGGTTTTTAAAGAAAACCACCGTACCAAATCAACTGAAACTTGATGTCTAGCCTACGAGTTACCATGGGACGCAATAGTGAGGGTATGGGCAAAATCCACCGAAAGTTAACTATAGTTATCATAGTGATCAAAACACCAAATTTGTTTTCTCAAAAACGGCTCTAACGATTTTGATTAAATTTCTTACATTGGTAGCTCTTAATAAGATGATTTTACTATAAAATTCCCATTTGTGGGAAAATGACGAGAGCAGCACAATAAATTATCAAAATTTTCGACGAAAAGCGTTTTTAGCGCAGTTTTTTCCTTATCAACTCCGCTGGAATTTTCGTAGAATGTTAAAATAAATTAGTATTGTAGTCCAATCCAATACCTAAAGATTGAGTGTTTAAAAACGCTCATGAGATACATGGGGCTCACTCCAGAAATTCCTGAATTTCAACTGCTGCCGTTTCGCTTACTACCAGTTCTAACAGTTATTTTCCAATAACTCTGCAAAAGTGGTTACTATCCTTTTTTTAAAAAATCGTGTTTACAGCCTCATTAATTATCTGTGTACCAATTGCTCAATAATGGTCCTGAAATGAGTACGAGCAGCACAATAAATTCCGGAACTGTAAGCGCTACCGCTTTCTGCTGCCGTAAAGCGTTGTTTGACCAAGTTCAAATTAACTGAGTGATAAATGATTTGATAAAATAGAATTAGCCATGTAAAGTGAATTGACGTAGAGCTAAGGGAAGTTGTGTGTTGCAACGCACCAGATATTTAAAGAGCGTTTGATCAGTCCATTTACACAATATCTGGTGCGTAGCAATACACACCTCTCCCCGACCCCATAAATTCGACGGTCTGCTGTGTGAATCAAAATTGTTGTAGCCGATGTTGAGGAAAATGCAATTGTTGTTAGATTTTCATTTTCCACCACTTCGTTCCGTCGATTAAAAATCTTACTTCGCGAATATAACGAACGGCAATTAGTTTTGTATTATTCAGAAGGTCTCAAAACGTACCAATCTGATTGAAAACTTACACACTCGGTTGTTGTTTGTCAGATTTTCTTTCTATGTTCCAACAACGTTATATTTGTAATTCATCAAGCATTTGATGAAATTATTTGTACTTATAAACATATATTTAAATTTGGGAGGAGGGGCAGTTTAAATTAGCTTCTGCCTGTGGGGGAGGGGGGGGGGGCTGTATGGGCCGCTCAACAACTTGTACGAGTACCTACGAAACATCGCAGCTATGAACTTCTGCTCTTCGACAAGAATTCGATGATAACATGAAGGATACGAGGATATGTTACGCCAAGACCTTCACTTCCGCTTGTGCAGTGAGGTAGATAATGCATACCACCGCAGTTTCACAATATTTTCTAAAGTTGACTACCCTTCGTCTACCCTGGGTAGACTTTCAGTATTGCTCCAACGGCCTTCATGACTATGGCAGCTTAGAGAGCAGTACGGTGCACACATACGATGCAGTACATTTTTATTCCTCGATAGGCATCCGCTTGTTCTTTGTTTCTGCGAAATCAGGTCACCGCTCTTAATTTCAGGGGCTCCCCTTTCTTCTACAATAGATCCCCAATCATCACAAAGTACGACACTAAAGAGTTCAAAAACCGTTTCTTAGGACTAAGCGTGAACACACATTTGTGGCTAGTTAACTCTCACCAGGATTAGAGCTAACCGGTTTGAGAACCTATATTAATGGCGTTCTACGTGGCTCAGGAATGCAAATTGTTTAGTACGTCTTTTTTTGTTTGTTTCGAAAAATGTTACGTGGAGTCCTCAATTCACAATGAAACAGCACATAACCTAAGTGTGACGTGAGTTCATAATTTACTAAATAAAATCGATTCTACGTACCGTCGGGTAGTTCTCCATTCTTCGAGGTCCCCCGCGATATGTTAATTTCTGCTGTCCTCTTTCGTCAAAACTAACTGGAGATACCTGCTGAGGGGAATAAAAAAGAATAATTATAACCCGCCAAAATATGAAAAACGAGTCATTTAAGCGAGTGAAACGCACGCATGATGGGCTGAAAGCAGTAGACAGTCAGTCAATCGTAAGTCCTTATTCCCACGTTTCTGGATATTTATCAAAGGGCCTAAAAAGCTGAACGTTTAATTGACTGACTCTCAACATACTTTCGTTCATCACGCACAAACGCGGGTAGCAGTAATAGGTAAGTGCCATCTTATCTTATCCAACTTACTTCAGCATAACCGCCATTCTGATGGAGCCCACCCTGAGGAGTTAGTGCTGGAGGTCCTGATCTTTCGTTACCGGCGGCTGAAGTTACCTGAGGGTTGAAACAATACAATTTCAGATCGTGCTTCTTGTTGAAGGCGAGGTTAAATTTTAAATTCTGGAAAGTTTAATTAAATTTTGCGAAATGGCCACAATCTGTGAAGCGGAAAACATGTAAACTCTCAGGTGAACGTTTTTCAGTGCATTAAATATTATATTCTAAGGGGTTATAGAGGTTAGTCGCTCGTAATGTGTGCGTCACCTTTAATTTTCTTCAGCGCCACGGTGTAAGTGGTGTCGAGTTCGTTTTCGTTTCTGCGTTTTGTCAGTACTGGTTTCGCCCGGATGCGCTAATTTAATGTTGTCCGGAGTGGTTCGATGTGTGTGTAAGTAGGTAGGTAAGTAACTGTAGGTTTTCGACATTGCAGTTCTTTGTGCTATCAGTAAGTCCAATTGATTCAAAATGTTGTTCTTTATTCACGTCACGATTAATTTTGGGGGGCAGTTGGTTCAATGCAATCAGCACGTCTTCAACGTTGTGACATTCACTACTTTTTTGAATGTAAACGAATCGAGAGTTCTTCAAAAATGCCATTTATTAATGTTTATTGTTGTAGTAATAATCTACGGGGATACGCGTTTTTGTGAAATATTCGTTCTAAGCAGGACAACCTCAACTTCGATGATTTATTAATCATGAGCATCTTGAGACCTTGAAACAGCCACCAGTCATCGTATTTCATCCTTACTGTTTATCCTACGTAGAATTCACGACAATGCAAACACAATCATACACACAGTTCCTAGAGGAACGAGTAGCACCGCGTTTTTTTTAGTATTAGGAGAGAAATGTTCGCTACCAACTCAGGGCCGCTAATGTGGACTGTATTTCTCTTGGAGAGGATGCCATTGTCAATAAATTACAAACTTTAATCAATTTACGGGAAATAAATACTGAGTATTTATTCAAACGAAAAATCGGAATTATACGAAATCGTGTTCATCGTAACTTCTTCATAAAGACCTAATTAGTTTCCTGGCGTGGAGAGTTGACCATTTAACGCCCTACTACAGGAAGTTTCCTTAACGTCATGTTTCCATCTTGGATTTTGAGTACAAGACGATTGTCTAAATTGGGGACTTCTCGGGGCTCACTCAGCGCATCCAATGTTGGCAAAGTCAACGGCGATTGGGAGATGAATCTTCGTAAGAATCAGGAAGTTCGCAGTTCCATCCGGCACTGTAATTTTATAGAAAAGTTGCTGGGGTTCTCCTCGGGTTCTTACTTTCCTCTGACATTTTTATTTCTGTTCTGCTTTACTGGGCAACTGGTTCCTGATCAACAATTCGGATTTAGAGAATTCCACTCCTGTCCTCTGCAGCTCCAACGACTCGTAAATTTCATCAAAAATTCTTATCACAAAAAAAAGAAATCTGTAAAACCACTTTTTTTGATGCAGAACAGGCGTTCGATAGAGTGTGGCACACTGGTCTTCTGATCAAGCTAAAGCCCCACCTCCTAAAAAACATTTTCGACTTACTCAAAAACTATTTGGACGCTCGAACATTTGTTGTCGATATTGCAAATGAGACGTCGTCAGTTCGAATGATTAGAGCATCAGTTCCTCAGGGAAGTGTCCTTGGCTCTTATCTTTACACTCTGTATTGCCATGACATACCGCTTCCTGCCACTCCCGAATTTTCTGGGCTCTTTGCAGACGACCTAGTTTACGCCGTTAGCCGACCTGATCAGGACGAAGCTTCCCATGTCCTACAATCGTTTATACACAAACTCGGGCAGTGGTGCACTAAATGGAGACTCAAAATTCACCCTGCCAAATCTGTTACCGTGACGTTCTCCTACCGTCGGAGGTTCCAAGAAGTGCCATTGTTTTATAATGACTACCAACTACTCCTCGCCTCAACCTACAAATATTTAGGAGTCCCCCTAGACCGTCGCTTAACATTCCAAGACCACATCTCAGACGTCATTAAGCGGACGAAAATTAGAACGAACCAACTAAAGCCACTCCTCAACAACCACCACCTATCACTGTCCAACAAAATCATTCTGTATAAAACCTTAGTTCGTCCGATCTGGACTTACGGTCTAGCTATCTGGGGGACGTGCTCGAATTCCCAATTTTTGAGACTCGAGGCCCAGTAGAACATCACGCTGCAGCGGAACATCATCCACACCCACCCCACCATTTATGCGGAATGCAACAATTTATAAGGACATCGTATTGGAATCGCCATCTGAACTTCGTCGCTTCTGTATGCAAAAGCTCCACAGAAATTATTCCGACCATTTCAACCCGCTTGTCACAAGTGGCTTTGCACCCTTCAACGATAGAAGACTAACCAGACCTCGGCATACCGAGTAAAAGCCAACGTCAGATACCTTGATGCAGAACTAAATAAGATTAGCAATTTAAGTGCTTACACACATGTCAATGAGGTATGATACAATATTATGTAACAGACTCAAACAATAAATAGAAAAAAAAAACTTCAATGTTCCCCCCGACGAGACGATCACCGGCTGCTGAAATTTCTCATGAGTAGGGCATTACTGTTTTAGTTCCGCGCCCCATTTGTCTGTGTGCTAGTGATTTACTTAACGAAGAGAGAATTTATTCAACGAAAAATGGGAATCATTGTCATTGTTACTTCTTCATCAAATTTTCCTGACGTGGAGAACAGGAGTACAACGGATGGTGAGTTGATCATCTGACGCTAGGAAGCCAATTATATTGACAGGCCTTTGCCGTTAGAACAAACGTCTGGTTATAGGGCCACTCCCAAATCCTTATCTTGTCCATTCAATTCATCTACTTTATTTAAAATGTATCCTTTAATTTCTGTTTTAGACATAATCACCTGTGGTAATATCATAATTTGTACATATTTAGAGATTGAATTTCTAAATTGACAATTCAGCTTGGAGTTTTTAGGAAATCGTCATTCTGGGTGGATACATTAAGAGCAAGTTATAGCATATCATCTAATGGGCATCTTAATCAACTAAGATTTTTATTTCATTACATTTAAACATTAACTCAAATCGTGATGAACGATATTTAACATCGGATTACGTACCTCACCGTAGTCTGTTGCTGCTGCGGCTGCTGCTGCTAATGGGCCTGTCCGGTTCAAAAACGTTTGATGTGCCGCTCCTTCTTCAGCCACAACCTAAGAGTAAATTCTTCAAGTGAGAAAGAAACCCTGCGTTTTTCGAAATCGGGAAATCTATTCCATGCTCCGAGAGAAGGAGCTATTTGCAGAACTTATGAACAAACTGCAGAGATGTCGTCTCATTCAAATGGTTGGCAGAGTGTGCATTACATTCAGGAGAAGTAATGCTTAATGTTCTTTGCTTAGATACAAAACGTGTAGATCGTATATACTTAAATTTGCTTTAATATTCGGCCACAGCTCACTCCAGGATGAAATATTCCGCACTACAGAAATATCTACCTATTTGCTGTCTGCTGTCTGAAAGAGTTGAGTAACTGATCCTCGTGTACTTATTCTGGCCAGCCTCGAACACTCAAGCGAAGACTCAACTAGGAACTGGATTTAAACCTTGTTATTTGATTCAGGGTGGAGGTGTCACGAGTTTCTGCACAAAAGAGTGGTCGACTGTATTGCTACTCTGACCGCGGAGAAATAGCTTATGAAATAGGCGTATAGAATTTATTTCCAGTGGAGAATAGAGTCAAGCCTGTTATAACCTGATGCCCTGTATATTGATAGCGTGCATGTTCCGTGAGCATACTGGAGGGGGGGGGGGTATTAATACAATGAAGTTGAACGAGTCTTGGACTAACGAAGCCTTCCGGATGAGGACTGCGGTGACTTGAGTGACTAAAGTATGTGGATGCGGATCATTCGTCGAACCTGTAACCTGTGGTTGTCCCTATTTCTGTCATAACCTTCATCATGACCGTTAGCTTCATTTGTCAAGGTAGAAGCTATGACGGTGGCGTACCACCAGGCTTGGTATGGCTAAGGTGCCGCAGGCGAGTAATGAGCACCTGACCATATTCAGGAATTTGGAAACCTTCACAGAACTCGGCATGACGGTGCGTAGGTACGAGTTCGATAGGAAATACAACGTACAACCAGGAGGAAGCTCATGAAACAGCGAAAGCGGTCGATTTTGGGCTCCTAATGGTATCAACATATCCACAGATGGATTTAAAACCCTGCACTCACTGGCTTTGGGAGGAGCGGGACGTACATTGCCTTGGGTCCCTCTCCAACTGTTTTCAAGAGGAGATTTATGCTACCGCTGTCGGGGCCATCATAACGCATGATGAAGGCTATAGCAGTAAAACTATCAACATAATAACTGATAGTCAAGCCCCTTGCCAGGCGCTGACGAATTACTGCACAACGTCACAACTGGTGAGGGAATGCAGGATGCGGGTATAAAAGGAATCATGGGGATCATCACTGCACACTGCAAAATGAACAAACACATGTATGTTACGGGCATAGTCGGACACCCCTCGTTGTTGGTGGTGTGGCAAAGATCAGGAAATTCCTATCACGTGCTGGCCCAGCGGCAAAGACTTGTCAGGCAGCGATTTTCTCTCTTTGGTACGACTACTCCAAGGAAGGATTCTTGCAGGAAATACCTGGCATTCTTTAGGAAGCAAGTGAACTGCGAGACATTAAGACTGGCACAATAGGACTTCAGGTCGCGGTGCTTATCTCCAATACGGGACAGAGTTATTTTTAAAAAAATACGTATCAGGCTGTCTACATTTTTTGTTGTAGGAAACGTCGATGTTTATAGTGCTGGGCCTACCGGAGAAACACTGAAAAAATTAGTCTTCGATACGACAAAAGTTTGAATTCCAGAATTACGAGGGATGCCTGTGTTTAATAACCGTTATTAAATTACTAACGCGTGGACAATTTATTGGACTACTAACACGATTCTTTTGAGAACGCTTTTAAAGGAAAAGCTGGGGTAAGTCATTTGCTAATTTATTGTAATGCTCTCATCATTTTTCAAATTTTACATCACCCTGTGGTTCTTATATTCGTTGGAACGGTACTTAAAACAAAGTGGTGTTTTGAGTTAATTTTGGTCCGATGTTGCTCAAACCGTTATTTTGGCGGCCCATGTTGATCTGCTGGATCTCAAGTGAGCTGATTTAGTTGAGCCTTTTTCTCTGACACGACCACAACATACTCATAGACCAACTCAGACCATATGACGAACCTGGTAAAACTTAACGTTTTATCTTGAAACTCGCAGTGATTAACGTTCCACAAATGACGGTCTTCTAGTCCCTTACAGCAGTCGGAGCAGATACATTTAGTCGAAGTCTCTAGAGCCTTTGTTGAGCGAGAGAACTTGTTAGAAAATGCAGTAAAATTTGTGGGTGCCCGATAAAACCCGTTGGAAAACAGAGAAAAAGTTTTCAGAAAATAGAGCAGATGTTGTTAGAAAATGGGAAGTGTTCGTTCAAACTGAGTAGCCACTCCAAGTTTCTGAATGGTGTCAGACCTCCTCTCCTCCTCGCAAGAAACGCGTTTGCGATGGTTACCGCTTTGCCAACGGCTGCTCTGCCCCTTGCAGAGCATTAACGAATCAGACCAGACGGAGGAGTTAGTATCTAAATGCCAGAATCAAAATTCACTGTACGAAAATCGAATAGGATATTGTAAAGGACCGATGGGAAATTAAATTAATGTTTGAAAGTAACGCACACGCTCGTTCGAACTGAAAACTACTTTTATAATTTCTTTACTAGTATTTTACAAAATATTATGTTTTGAAATTTTCTTTAAACAGGCACAATTACGAATGTTGTGAAACTAAACTAATGTAGTGTATTGTTTTGAAAAACTCTCCGCTCGCGGTAGTCAATGTAGTTTTTGAGGTTAATGTTACCTGACACCTCGCAGTTAGATGTTGCTAAAGTAAGCAAATTGAAATATTTAATTACGTACCTTGACGTAATCTGGTGCCGCTAAAGGGCTAGTCTGGTTCATAAATGTTTTCTGTACAGTTCCTTCTTCAGCCAGAACCTTAAAGCAAATGTTTCAAGTTAGTACTTTATGTGCTGCACATTTACGTGGCAGAATTCAGTCATATCAGACTTTCTGCGGTTACATTTTACGAGAGTTTTAGTTTTTGATTTTAAAAAAAGAAAAAAAAGTAGTGTTTTGACCGCTATCATAACTATAGTTAGTATGGGCGAATTTTTCTCATAACGTTATTTTGGCATCTTAGCCGCGTCGACAGACACAAACACATACAAGGACCATTTCCCAAAAAGCGTTTTTCGGACTTGACAGACCTTAAAACGTAAAGATCCGAAGAGACATTTTACTTTCCGCTACGAGAAGGGAAGGAAAGTATAGTAATCGGCACAAAAAAAAATTTGGGTTTCTTTACGTTTTGAGGCCTACTGAGTCTAAAAAACCTAATTTCGGCGCGTGGTCCGTGTGTATGTGTGTGTGTGTGTGTGTGTGTGTCTGTAGTTCGATTTGCGGGAGAACGGCTGATCCGATTGAGCTGGTTCTTTTTTTGTTTTGTTCGTTATTTTTTGTAGACACCAAAATAAGGTTATGGACGATTTCGACCGGAGGGAAGGGGGTGGGGGACGAAAATGTACCAAAAACTAGGGTTTTTCGCATTTTTCTCGAAAACGGCTCTAACGATGTTGATTCAACTTCCACATTAGTTTTTACTAACCAATGCTTAACTTTTCTCCTCCACACATATCTCCATGAAAATACGGTGAACGGAGATATAGGCCCATGAAGCAAAAATAGGTTTTTTACGCTTTTTGGCAAAACGGCTTCAGCGATTTTCACCAAACTCACAGGATGTTTTCAAATAGTTGATACCTACATATTCTATTCAATAAATGTTCCTGTGACGGTCCATTGAACAGAGATAAAAAGCAAAATGTGTCGAAAATAACGTTTTTTCTAACATTTCCGTAAATTCCAGGGTAACTTTTTCACCAGATGTGATAAATCCTAATGGAGTGTCTTTTAGTCACCCATACCAACATTTCGTTCTCCATAAGTATTTCTGTATATATATGTTGAACGGAGATATAAGCCAAGTTAACACAGAAAAGGAGATTTGTCGAATATTAATTTATCGGTATTCCAATTTTCTCAAAAACGGCTCTAACGATTTTGATCAAACTTTCGGAGTACTCTCAGCGAACTAGTCCCTACATTTTGTTCTCTATAAATGTTCCTGTAAAAATGCGTTGAACGAAGATATAGCGCCCGCCTATTCAGGTGGTGTTCGAACTTAAAGGGGTGGCGGAAAGTTGTGTGTTGCCACGCACCAGATATTTTTTTTCTCAACCGATTACACAACTTTCGGCGAAAAGCCGAGGAAACTAAAAATCGCGTTTACAGTCTCATTAATTCTCTATGAACTGATTGCTCAATAATGGTGGTGGCGTAAGTAGGAGAAGCACAATAAATTCCAGAACTATAAGCACCTCCCGCTGTCACGTGGAACGTTGTTATAAACAGAATGAAAAACAGATTTGATTAGTTGCTGGAGTTGAGAGAGTCACTGAATGCGCAGAGATGAACGCACCAGATATGTATATATATTTTCCATTTTTCCTTCCACAAATCTCAAGCTCGATAGATACAACAGATTCTACAAAAGTGGTTTAGTTTAATAAATGTTATACAATTACCTACAAAATGATGGAATGCACCTTGACTGAATTGTTTGCGAGTATAATCCATATAATTCCAGTACATTAGCGTTGGATATTCACGTCAAATCGTGTTAACAATTCACGTACCAACGCAATGGTTATTCACTAACATTGTGAGATGGATAAGAGCAATCCAGTAAATAACGAAATGTCAGCTTTCTAGATTTGCGTTTTTTTGTAGCAGATTTTCAGTGTGGTTTTACGATATTACTGTGATGTACAAAGTGTTATCAACCTCCACGTGATTATCGATGAATTCGGTAAACCACAAATTACTACAAATGTTCGTGGGGCTGAGGAAAGTTGCGCTCTCTGCGCCGTACCTACTGTTTGTTGGTTGAATTGGGTTTTGTCAATTCGACTGTTTTCATCCAGGGTTGTTGGGTTCAGGGTTGCTGTGGCTCGACGCTCCGGTGTCGTCCTGACCATGAACGACCAATGTTTGGCAAAGAAAACCGTGAGCTGTTAGGGATCACGAAGAGAGTTGATTTCCTCCATTCTCGCTGCCCTTAATTGTACTTTCACATTATGTAGCGCATTAGCGGCGAGTTAGTCAGCACATTGACTGCTAGGAGTGAGCTCTTTGAGGGTGCCTGGGGTGAGGTTTGGCTGGGGAGCTTCAAGTATAGAGCCCTCTGATCTAAGCTGGCATACGCAGTTCTCGACCTGGCTACATGTTTCCCTTAATTGCGTTTGCACACTGTACAGCGTATTACAAGAGAGGTCGCTACATCCGTTTACTAATATCCTCACTGCAGAAAGTCTGTGGCGCAGCAAAGGGAGAAAGAGAAGACTCGTACCTGTTGACTTTTGCAAGGGTCGCCATATTGCGGTTCTCATTTGTTTGCTCGGGGCTATAAAGAACGCGAGGATAAATTACAGCCACAAAGCAACAATATTTGAGCCGGATGACTCGCACAAAGGACTCAAAAGAAAAGCGCTGAAGAGCTTCAACCTCCCCACAATTCCTCACAAGGCATCACCCGAAGCTTCCTCCTCGTCATCTTTTCATTCGCCCCTCATCTCTCCCGCTCACCTCCGTTGTGCTTCCATTGCGACCGCTCCCGTTCACACCATTCGCTCGAAAAGACGCACAACAAAAGCGTTGTCGTTCTTGTGAATAACAAACGGGAGCCGTAAACATTTTTATGGCCGGCCGCGAGAGAAGTAAAAGAGTTATTGTGAATCCGAACATAGCGCCGAGTTAATGAGCCGTGGTTATACACATGGATTGAGTTTAAATGGCAGAGTGGGTCCTCGGCAATGAGGGGCAGTAATATCGTTTTACGACGAGATTTTATTTCCCCCCTTCGCTCTTCTCGTCTCCCTTCCCCTCCCACCGTTACCAATGACATCACTTGAGAAGATCAGAAAAGAAAAATAGGGTAAGAAAGAAGTCCAACTATACTGCGGACCGAAACGGCTTTAGACCGACGACGCTCGATACCCGACGAGCCACTGAAAAAGTCGAGTAGGTGCAGCCGAGGATTGTAAAATATCTCTGGTTACAGTCGCCCTTATAGTTTTTTACTGCCGTCCCCCCCCCCCCCTGCACACACACACACACGGGGTCGAAGGAAAACGGTGAGTTTCGTAACGTTGCAAAACACCGGTAAAACGATACTTGGAGGATTGAGTCCGCCCAAAAGACGAATTTGAGGGTTAGTGTCAAGAATCACTTGTGAAGATCGAATAAGCACCAATTCTACATGCAAAAACGGGAAGAGCTCTTTTCTCACGACAATAGCAGTTTGCTATCTACCCGTAACGATTTCTGTATTTATAATCTTTCATAAATAAAGACTATTCCTGAGCTTTTAAGGCGAGCGCTAATTATTTCTTCCCTTTCTTAACCTAATCTTAAGCCCAGCCCTCCTCTAAACATAATTCAATAGACCTTGCGCAATTATAGTTATACACATCGTGTTTTTTGCAAAAGCGACTCTTCCAGTGTCACGCTCAAAGAGATTTACTCAGAGACAATATCAATTACTTTGCCCTTGTATTCCCATTTTTCTGTCTCTCTAACCCCCCCCCCCTTCAACGTCCCACCACTTTAGAATAGCGTTACTTGTGAGCAATAATAATTATCGGAGGTACATATTGAGTTTACAGTGAACAAAAAACGTCGGTGTAATGCATAAACTGGAGATAGTTGTGAAAACAATTATCGTCTATATCTGAAACTGGTAGCAATAAAGTTGAAGATACGTCCTCGACCAATTTTTATCGAAGGTACTTTTATGACACCCAGATTTTTATTAAAAAGCATAAATGGGCCGCCTAAACGCCTTCGGACCGCTTTGAGGTTTCCTGCTGTCAGTTGGTCACAGCCGCATTTAACGTCTACATAAATTAGCCCAAATCAATTCCGCAACTACAAATTAAACCCACTTATTCCTTGTTTAATGGAGACACACTTCGCCTCGCGTTGAGTGGCTTCAGTTGTACTGGGAATGCGCATAAATTAAGGCGTAAATGATACTCCTCTCGACTTAGTGGACGTTTGAAGAGATAAATACGGCTACCGCCATTTACTGCAGGTAGAACTTGTTTCTTTTGTTTGAATACAATTTAACGAAAAGGTCTACACCATTAAAAGACCTTGACACATTGAAAATGAACTTTGGCGGAGTAGTAATTACAACCCAATGACAATGAACTGAACTGTTCAACAACTTCTTACGGACCGCATGTACGGTATGGTGTATACGCGGCCCAAATTTTGATAGTTGAACGGGTATCTGCGGCTTTCGGAATGGTCCGTTTGGGATGGCTGTGTCAGTGATGACCACCGAAGGCCCGAAGGTATTGCTAATCAAACAATATCTGCACACGCTACTTTTCAGAGGAAATTGTAGGGAGGGCCTCACAAGCCTAACTTCCCCTGGCGGTTAAATAAATCAATATCCCCCTCCCCCTATCACCACTTTAGAAGAAAATCGCGTATGAGCCGCGCACATAATTTTTACCCCATCTAATTTTAGGTACGTTTTACAAGATAATAAATAGTTTCACGCATCCCATTTCTTGATGTGTTTTGGGCAATGTTCAAGAGATGGTTACGAACACGAGATGAAACGGCGTAGAACAGTTCAATCAACGTTTATTTCGCATTTGCTAAGGAACTTATTCAAAGTTCGAAAAATACTTTTTTCGTTTTCGTCTGTTACGTCAAAAATACGTAATTAAGGAGCACAGCATCCGGGCATTGATAGGGACGCTCGATGATAATAGTAATAAAGAGTGGGTTGACGTGGGGCCAGAGTTCCTCACACACTTCCTTCGTGACATGATTTCTTTAACCACCAACTTGACGCTTTCTGGCAGTTCGGTGGAAGCTAAAGCCCCACGTTAAATATACTTTCCTTCCCTTCGGGTAGCGGAAAGTAAAAAATCGTGTACGACGCATCGCGAAATTCTGAGAACAAACGAACTTTCCTACGAACGATCACCGATTTTGATCAATACGGCCTCTAATTAAATCCGCCTTTTACACAGTTTAACATAGACGAACGTAGTAGAACTTGGCGATCTATGGGACTGATTTAACGTTTCAGAGTTTGTTGGGTTATACACTTATGACGCGGCCTTTATTGAATTATCTGAACGAAGGAAGTTTATAGGGAAGTACCTACTATGGAATTATAGGGGAAACTCCGTGATAAATGTTAGTCCAAGACGGGACAGCAGGTTTCATTTTGGAATTTCTTGGGTTGTGGTTTGTTGTTTAATCCTCGTTATCAAACTACCATTGTGTAGGAAGCATTTTGGACTACACCACCATTTTTACTTTCCTTGCTCTACGAAGTAGAAAGGAAAGTTATGTAATCGGCTGAAGAAAAATTTTTGAGTTTTCTTCAGATCTTTACGTTTCAGACCCCCCTGAGTCCGAAAAACACTATTTGGGAAAATGGTCTGTGTGTGTGTATGTGTGTCTGTGAACGATTTTTAGAAAAAACCATCGTATCAAATCAGCTCAAACTTCATATCTCGCCCGCTGGTCACAATAGGACGCCAAAATAAGGGTGTGAGCAAAATCAACCGAAAGTTAACTATAGTTATCATAAAGATCAAAACACCAAATATTTTTTTGCTCAAAAACGGCTGTAACGATTTTTATTAAATTTTTCATATTGATAGCTCCCAATAAGGCAACTATACTATAAAATTCCCATCTATGGGAAAATGACGAGAGCAGCACAATAAATTACCAAAACGTTCGACGAAATCGAATTTAGAGTGGTTTTTAGAGAAAACGACCGAGCCAAATCACCAATCAAATCAAATTTGATTTCCAGCCTACAGGTTACTATGGAACGCAAAAATAAGGGTATGAACAAAATCCACTGAAAGTTAACTATAGTTAGCATAGTGATTAAAACGCCAAATTATTTTCTCCAAAACGACTCTAACGATTTTGATTAAATTTTTTGTATTGATATCTTTTGATAAGGCAATTATACCATAAAATTCCCATTCGTAGGAAAACGACGAGAGCAGCACAATAAATTATCAAAATTTTCGACGAAAAGCGTTTTTAGCGCGGTTTTTTTCTTACAAACTCCGCTGGAATGTTGGTAGAATGTTAAATAAAATTGATATTGTAGTGCAATCCAATACCCAGAGGGTGAGGTGTTTAAAACCACTCATGAGATAGATGGGGTTCACTCCAGAAATTCCTGAATTCCAACTACCGCTGTATCGCTAACTACCAGTTCTAACAGTTATTACCCAATAACTCTGCAAAAGTAATTACTATCCTTCTTAAAAAAATTCTTGTTTACAGGCTCATTAATTATCTGTGTACCAATTGCGCAATAATGGTCCGGGAATGAGTACGAGCAGCACAATAAATTCCAGAACATTAGCTGCTGCCGTAAAGCGTTGTTTGACCAATTTCAAATTAACTGAGTGGTAAATAAATTGATTAAGTGGACATGGCCATGTAAAAAGTGAATTGACGTAGAGCTAAGGAATGTTGTGTGTTGCAACGCACCAGATATTTTTAAGGGAAACTGTGGATTTATATGGAAATTTGTGCCGAACTCATTTTTCTCTCGTCATCTTCCCATAGATAAAAATATTAAATGATTTTCAAATTATTTAATTCATAATTTCGATCGACATCCTCACAGCAGTTTTCGAGAAAAAATATTTGTTGGTTTGATTAGTATGACGACTATAATTAGTTTTGAAACAATTTTCCTATGCCCTACCTGAGTATGGAATTTGAACTAATTTGATTTTCCCCCTCTCTCTCAATCATGACACACAGACCTTTTTATCAAATGGTGTTTTTTGCACTCAGAAGACTTAAAAACCCAACTTCGTCGGCCTAAGAACAGTAGGCTGCTGCTTCTTACGCGAATACTTCAGTCTGAGTTTTTAAACCTTTATAGTGACCAAGTGGCAGACATGTGTTGATCAAAGATTTTCGGTAAGTTTACTAAAAATATTTTACCCTTTTCGAGAGAAGTGTGAATAATCCTCAACGTTTTCGAATGATCTTGATGGTTCCTTCACTCTTTGGACAAGGAAAGTAACTCGCACTTAACTAAAAACTAGAGAACGACCTTGTATTCAGCAACTAGGGGACGTTTCAGAAGTCAAGCATAAAAAAAGAACATTATTTAGGTGTAGCAATGAATAGTGGGAGACCAATCCGTACGCAGTTAACAGCCAGACGATGATGCCTCGAAAGCGCTCGACCATAGCATTCTGCTAGCCAGAGAAGACGGACTCACCAAACAGGTACGTTAACTTTAATGATTATTCGGTGCTTATCAGCTATCAAGATTACCTCTGCTGAGTTCTGTTATTCAGGGATCGATCGTCGAGATTACTTCAGCTATGTTTTATTAGACAGTGCTGAGCGTCTATCACGATTGCTGCAGCCCAAATCTGGTATTCTAATCTATCTCTGTGAATGGCAGAGTTGGAAACGGATGCGAAGATTTTGTCGACGAGAGAGTAGTTCATGGCTGTGGGAAATCGACTTTCGAAAGCTCAACTGATTGTAGTTTTTACTTTCAACCTGGTTCACGAAGTGCTTTGGACGAACTGGAACGTTGGCCCCACGAAAACCAAGAAATTTAAATATGTATAGTTTTTGAATGGGTGTTTATGGCTGGCTGGCACTTAGAACCAGGTCCAAGTTGCATTGTTTTTGGAAACTTGTGTCACGACTCGCACCAGATATTGTTGACCGACGAGAGCACCAGACGTGGCCGAAGAGCGAAAAAGAACAGCCGCCTGCAAAATAAAACGCAAGAAAACCAAGTTGCCTTGCGTTCCAAATTAACCGGGGATTCACTTTCAGAGGTGCAGGGGAGTTGCTTGAAAAACAAGGGGCGAGGCTCGTCAATTTCGCCCGTCGGTTTCCTCAAAAGTTTGACGGGAGACGCAATTAGTAATCTCTGTCGAAATCCTCAAATAACAGCCTCTGCTCAACCTTCAGTTGGCCGCCCTTTAGGAGCGAAGCCGACCGGTCCGTCGCTCCAAAACCTGCCATTAAAAAGCCTTCCTTTTGTTTCGCAGACGTTTACAACGTTGGTCGAAACTGCGCGCGGAAGGAGAACGGCCACCAAGTCGTCTGCACGGAAGAAACGCAAGGAAGAGACGTTGCAAGTGAGGATCTTCAGTTGAAAGAGATGAAGAGGTTGTATCGTGATCTGCGAACCTTCTTCATTCCATGACGACGAACTGACAGTATTTAATTTCGGATACCTTCGAAAATTGAAGAAATTGTATCTTCGAGCACAATAAATGTAGTCTGACATCCGCTGACTCCGTGCGGACGTTCCAGTATCGACGGAAATGTGGCTCTGCGAGAACACGCAACCAAATCACTCCGAGTGAAGCACCAAGTTTCCCGGTTTGTGTAGTCCCGTCAACGTGCCTAGAGGCCTCACGGTCAAACAAACCTGAGAAAAACTCAAAGCTAGAAGGTCTGCGTCGAACGGCATGACTGTAAACCCAGTATGGCCCGAACATGGCTTCGTAAGAATGCTCGTGACAATCGATCTTCCCAAATATTAATTTCAGGGCAGCACAAAATTGTTCGCGAACTACCCACAGAAGAAATATAATCCAAACCATCGACACTTCCACTCATAACATAGAACCAGTAATCTATGAGTATCTGTAGGGTGTTTGACCGAATTTAACAAATCGTCATGAGAATCATGTGGAATGAAGGGGCAACATAACGAGTTTTCGTAAAAATGCATATTGCAACGTTCCGTCAGTTTGTTTCTTAATTTCGTATGCCTCACGTGCCATCTGCCTGCTCGCCCGATATTTTAATTCAATTTATTCGCTGGTTTATAACTCATTAACGTATTTTCTCGTTCGTTATGTACAGGGCTACTTTGACTTTCGGCTACCCAAAGGGTGAGGATAGTGTTGCGTGTAAAAATATCGGGCTCCACGTACATTCAACGATTTTAATGGCTTTGGGCTATTACGCAATGTATCGAACTTGAAATAGGGGGATGACTCTAACCTATCGGGGCCGAGTAAATTGCGACGACGTTTTGTTCAGCATTCAATAACGGAAACCCCCTTACCTTTCCTGTTCCTAAATTGTAAGGCATTGTGAATAGCTTTGGACTAAGAGGTAATCGACGTACGCTACTCTTTCAATTACTTTTCCCAGAACAGAGAGCAACGATAATGCCAACAGTGATGGGATCCGAGGGGTTACCTTTTTTAGAGAGCGGTAAGAACATGGCATATTTGTAGGCACCTGGGAAAGAATCTTCCCTAAACGAAGAATTCACTTATAAATGCTAGAGGAAATAGAAAGGAAAGTTATTTAATCGACTGAAAACGATTTTTTTTCTTCAAATCATTACGTCTCAAGGGATAATGACCCCGAGAACCCTAATTTCTGTCTGCGCGTGAATGCGATTGAGAGAAAAGGGGTGAACCAGATTTGGTCAAATTAACCTGGAGACGGACGACAAATAGCTGATGGAGCTCGGTGCAGGGTGGCCTTGCAGGGGCAGGCATCTTTGGGCCGAGGATCAGAGCAGCGATCCCATTGGGGTCGCTGGCCACGGTGTTCCAGGCAGAGGTGGCTGCGGTGACAGTCTGTGTGCAGTGGCTGCTGCAGAGGGGACTGAAGCGGCAGAGAATCTACATCATGGTGGACAGTCAGGCCACTCTCAAGGCCTTAGCCTCATACTGTCTTACATCGCGGCAGGTGTGGGAGTGTCTGACTGGACTGAAGGCCCTGGCCGAGGACAACAGTGTAACACTGTGTTGGGTGCCAGGGCATCAGGGTATAGAGGGAAACGAATGGGCTGATAGGTTGGCTAAGAAGGGATCAGAGCAGATCCTTATTGGCCCTGAGCCCTTTGTTGGGACTACCAGGAGCCACCTACGTAGAGAGGTTGGCAAATGGGAGGACAGGTGCAGGGCTGCTCATTGGGAGGGGCTGCCCGGCCTTAGACAGTCAAAACTCTTCATCCGGCTCTCCAGAGAGAGGTCCAAGGAAGTGCTTGCACTGGGGAGGAAGGATATGAGGATCATATGTGGCCTGTTCACAGGTCACTGTCCGCTGAGGTACCACCTTGCAAATATTGGTAAGTGCGAGGTACAGGCATGTAGGTTCTGCGAAGTAGGGCTAGAGACGGCAGAGCACATGCTGTGCGTATACGATGGACTCGCGGCATCGCGCCGTTCTGTGTTTGGGAGGCCCTTTCTTCAGCCCGAAGAGGTGGCAAATGCAGAACTTTCGGATATCCTCCGCTTTGTGCGGGGGTGGTGGGGGTGCATAGGTGACGTCGCACCAAGTGAGACCAGTGCCGTGGGGCCTGGGGGTGGTGCAGGTGGGCCATGATCCGAGTATCATGGACGCCCTTACAATAGGCCCGTTTGTGGCTGCAGTGAGGGTTTTGCCTGCATCTACCGTTTCAAAAAAAAAAAAAAAAAAAAAAGCTGATGGAGCAAAATTAACAAAAAACTAATTCGGTATCTAATAGTGCCCGCCTGCTCGGCAAGCAGATCGAACGAAACCCATGGTTGTTACCAAATTTCGGCAGTTTTATCTCACTGATGTCGTATTTGATATCGTTTTCTAGATATTTTTCGGTTCGGGGTCAATCAAAACTAGTCTCAGAGGTGTAAGGCTGCGTCTGGATCAAAAATCGTGAAATCACCGCAAATATAGTGGGCCAAAGTCGGCTAAATGACAAATTTCGCGGGACAATACGTTTCTTCCCATCATGCTCTCATTTCCCGCTTTGCCTCCCGTCTCACTCCAACCACCCGTCACCTCGACTTGTTCTCGTCGTGCCAAATGTCTACAGACGACTGAAATATGTAAATTTTCGTCGTTCCGTTGTAGTCAGGATATGTTCGGTAGTTTACTGGTATTTTTCGATGCTGAATCGGATAGGATGGGCCTCAGAGGTGTGAGACTACGTCGAGCTGCGCAAAAGAATAGTAAACCGTTGTGTAATAATGAGGTGCGTTTTATTGTCTTCATTTGCCGTTTTCATTGGTTCACGTTTTCGTAAATGTGTGCTAAGGTAATTGTAGATTTTGCGTTAATTGTTCTACAACTTCCCGTTTATTACGTCGAGTCGATAGTCGCCCATTCAGCGGAATTTCTTTCAACGCTCGCCAACACGACTCAGAATTCTTTAAGAAGAAGATCAACTCTGTGTACTACGCATCAAAATACCCATAGTTCGAGGTCGTAATTTATTGCGCATATCAGTTCAAGTTTTGAACTCGAATCACTGGAAACAATGTCAAAAGCGTTACGTTGATCTTTAAATAAAGGTGCGTAAAACGTGAGGTTTTATTCGGCCAAGTTTATATCAACTGAATCAACGCTAGATCGGATTAGTAAATCGCTGAGTGCAAGCGGGACAGAGGAAAGTTGGGTGATGCGTGGCACCATATTTTTACCATTACTTCATTCAGTTTCCTTTTTCAGTTTGGTTGTTGTTTCATCAGAGAGCCATAATATTAATCAAATGCGTTCCCTAGTGACACTTTCCAAGATCCTTTCGATCGATATTTAACACATTCGTCACGAAGCATCATAAAATTCCGATCAAAACAGCCGTACGTGGATGGTTACTACCATCTTATCACAACTGCTCGATGAGACCTGCTTTTTTGGTGTGAGCGAATGCCGATATAAACTTTTTTATCACCCTACCGATGAGTCACCGATAGTGATCCTCTAGAGCAAGCTTCCCGTTTTTAGACATTCCTTATCCACTTTGAGTAACCATGACTATCACAACAGCGCATTTTGCTTTTATAACTACGTCAATTAAACTCCTATCGGCTGTTAGTAATCGAATTCAATTCAACCAACTCCATTTGTTACTGTGCTTTTGTGGCGCAATAACGATTACGTAATTCGGCAAGTACCAAGTTTATTTTAGGATTTCGTTGTCGTCTTGAGAAAAACGAAACTAAAACGTAACCTCATACAGCGCTTTTGACGGGACGAGAGCTTCAAGTTGTGCAAGACATCAGAAGCCACTCGACTTCAGAAGTTGGGACGACCAAAGCCAGCAACGTCTCGCTGTCGAGCGGGTTTGCTCTTTAACAGCGCTCTAGTACTCGTTCTCTGAACTAATTTCCACTAATCAAATGTTATGGTTGAATGAAAAGCAGATTTCGAGTTTAATCGGCATCCAAATCGAAGGAAGTGGTTCGAAGTCTACTACCTCAGAAAAATCTACGATTTATTAGGAACCATTTTCGCAATGAAATTAGAGTGCAGGGTATTATATTGCACGGAGCTGCGGAAATTTTTAACCACTATAAGCGAACCGAAGCGAACGAGAGTACGGTCGTGAAGAGACACTTCCAGGCAGTCATAAGAGTCAAATTGAAGATATGAATGCTGTTCAGAACATCTCAGAGTTCATGGCACTGGACAACTGTAGATTTGGTTTAGGTCACTGGAAAATGCTGCCATCGTTTTTCTCTGATGGCTGGAGAAAATAACGATATGTTTCAATTCAAGACCCTACAAATTGACATTCCAATTATCAAGGGTATAATTTAACGCTACTTGGAAGGTTTCCATGTATTCTTTTCGTGGAAGTGACGAGTGAGTAGCGAAAAAAAATTTTTCCTGAAGTCAACAGGAAAGATGAGGATCCAACATCATGCGTTATGGTAAGGTAATTAATTTTGCAAGTTATTGGGAACCAGCCAGCCATTATGAATCATTTTTACTTCCCTAAGCCACGCGTAGTTGGAAAGAAAGTTATCTAATAAACTGAATAAAAGAATTTTGAGTTTTCTTCGGACCTTTCAACCCACCACTAAATCTACAAACGCTGAAACTTATTACACAACGGGTTATTATTCTCTTGCACAGCTTGTTAATACTCTCACACCTTCGAGGCCCGTCCCATTCGGCTCAGTATCGAAAAATACCAGTAAACGATACCAAACATGACCTGACGACAATGGAACGACGAAAATTGATACATTCTAGGCGCCTGCAGGCAATTGGCACGGCTTGAACGAGTCGAGCTGACAGGTGGTTGGAGTGAGACGGGTGGCGAATGAGAGCAGGGCACGAAGGAACGTATCGCCCCCGCAAGATCTTCCATTTAGCCGACTTTGGCCCACTATATTTACAGTGATTTCATAATTTTTGATCTAGACGCAGTCGTACACCTCTGAGACTAGTTTTGGTCGACCCAGCACCGAAAAAATACTAGGAAAATTTGGTTTGATCAATAAATAAAGGTCGTGAATTAACTGGTGCCCAATAAATTCCGGAACTTCAATCGCGTAAAACGTTGAACTACGTTCTACCGAGTTCATATAAACTGAGGGGAAAACAAATTTGATTAGTCATCAGATTTATCGAAATCACTGAATGCTCCTGGAGCTGAAGAAAGTTGGGTGATGCGTCGCGTGAGAAGGTGTTGGGGGTCATACGCGTTTTGAGGTAGGCTCTTGACAAATCCATCAGTTTGATACCAAGGTACACCTCTTGTTTGTGGATTACCGGCAGGCTGATCGGGTGAACAGAGACGAGCCCCGTCAAGACAAGGCTCCTCGGCTTCTTTGGTGACTTTGACGAAAACGAAATTCCGCCGAATATTAAGGCACGATTCCTAGTAATACTATGTAGGAATGAAAGGGTCGAGAAGGACGTCTTCCGAGTTTAAGGGCAATAGTCAGCTAATTGAACTGGAGATGAATGCTACGTAACAAAACACGTGCTCGTCCCTGCGGATAATGAATGAATAGCCCCGCTGACAACCGCAAATCGGAACCCATAACTTCAGGGAGTCAATCGTGTTTGTCCTACGTTGAAGCCGAAGTAAATAATGAGAATAAAGTCTGAACTGCATCATGGAAGACAACAGGGCACCCTTTAGCAGGGTAAATACGTTCAAGTTCCCTCCTCTCAAAGCAAACCAAGCTTAAGTGTGAGACCAGTTGTTTCCTGTGGCGCAGAGCCCATCGGTTCTTAAAGCCATTGAAACGTGCGAGGTGGGAGATTGAAGTATCTGTACAAATAACGAACAGAAAAACATGATTCAGTGAGAGAGCGAGAGAGAGAGAGAGAGAGAGAGAGCGAGAGAGAGCGAGAGAGAGAGAGAGAGAGAGGGCGAGAGAGAGAGAGAGAGAGAGAGAGAGAGAGAGAGCGAGAGAGAGAGAGAGAGAGAGAGAGAGAGGATATTGCACGGTTTGTAAAAGCAAGGAGGATCGCGTGGCAGGGGCATCTCAACAGAATGAACGTTACGGCGAAAATGGGGCACAACTGGCGAACAGCATTGTTAGACCGCGTGGCTTCGAAAACTGTTGTAAAGGAGGCCAAATCCCACACTGCGCTCAAAACGAAGAAGTTCTATTCTGCAGATCAATACATTTTTCGTTGTTGTAGCGAAGACTCCAAAAAAATCAGCTGAGCGTGCTGTCTTATTTCTTTTTTTTTTTAAGAGCTTCCAGCCCCCGTTCTATGAAAATCAAGTGGCCTTGTCGTTTGTAATTTAATATTAAATCTACATTTTGAGTGACATTGTTGACTTAAAAAAAAGTCAGCTCACAGCTCGATGTAAAAAACATGCAGAGGAAACTCAAATAGGAATAAAATGTTAAATACCTGTGGGTCGTCTAAGATCGGTGGGTTGGAATTGGCACGTTCGCGTTCATCGGCTGGTGGTTTGTCGGGAGAACTTACTGAAACCGGTGGTGAGTCATGTCCGAGGATTAATGGGTTACCAACGAAGCTGTTATAAGCTGACCAACCAGCCGAAGGTGTCATAATCATTTCCTTGGCAGCAGGGCCTAAAACGAAAAGAATATCTCATTAAATGACGTACGCCGTTTCATAGCAGGTTGGCGACGGGAGAATATTATTAATAACCGCAGTCATCATGAAGTCAAGCGTGAATCCCATATCAAAACAGCTCGGGGACTAACCAAGTCTTCGTGGATTCTCATTAGCGCACAAAGGCAAAATAACAAATTATATTAATCAATAAGTGTGTGCGAATGTTGATGACTTATTGGCTGTGATGTAATGCCATTCAAGTTCTGGTGACAATAAACATAATTTTTACCCCGAACATTTTAACTGTTATCATCGATGTTGAGTTTCACCAACTCGTCCAAAATAGATGGAAGATCTATTGATCTGCCGTCTTTCGGAGGACAAAGTTCTAAATCGACGGTTTACAATTTTCAATCATAAACTATCGTTATCCGTCAATGAATTCCTCTGCATTCGACGGAAACCACGACGCCGTGAAATCAACGTTTAAACGCCATATTTCCTTTTTATTAAACCAGAGTTTTGTGATTAGGGTTTAATGGTCCGTGAAAGCTGTTTGGGTGAATCCCCGGGCAGGTAGAATGACGATCATTTTAAACGACGATTGGATCAGTTTGGTGAAACAGGGGTGCTGACGAGGGGATTCAAATTATCGTCACACTTATCAGGGTTAATTCCAAATATTGATACGCCTTCCTGACCCAACTTCATTCAATTAGCTGTTGAATTCAAGTTTCTGGAAATTGCTCCGTTGAGAAATTACTCACAGAGAACCATACTTTAAGAACACGGCATATGCTCAGAAGTAGCAAGCAATGTGCAGTGGAAGTGACAGATAATATGAGACATCTCATATGTTTACTCCAATCAACATTCACTCGCCTGTTCTGAAACGCTTGATCAAAACTTACTGGGATGAAGAACTCATATAATTTACCCACTTTACTCACCTTGGGACTGGCTGGTAGAACCTATAGGCATCACATCCATAGGCGTGCTCTTCGACTCAGCTGCCTGGTAGTTTCCTGAAGGCAGTTCCTCTTCTCCTCCGTTATTCCTCTTTTTCTGGGCCCTTCTCTTCGTTTGTCCTAAAATCACACTGTCCGATTAAGGCTGCGATTTTACTTCTTTTTTAAACTGCATACATAGACTGGTGCTTTCAAACCGATCATCATCTACTAAGCATTCCCATCTTGAATTTTCAAAAAATGTATTTCCTGCTGGCTCATTGCCCAGAGACCCAACGGCATAGAGAATCCCCTTACGAGCCTTAACGTCTAAAACCCACCATTTTCGAATGTACAAATTAACCTAAATTAAATTCAGACACATAGAACATATGCAAACAATATAAATACTGTGATAGATACATTTGTTAGAGGTACACTCTTGAGATTGTGATTGAGTATTGCGTGAATGGGAGGGAAATGAGGAAATACTGGACTTTATTATGCTGTTAGAAGCTACTCTGGCACGTCGAAATACGAAACAAGTGTACCAACAGTTCAGCGTGTAATACCTCCTATCCTTCCCTGTTTTACTCTAAAAAACTAAAAAGAATCTGGAGCATTTTTTGCGCATGCACAATCAAAAGCGCTGATCTATTTCTACTTCATTATCCAAACATATTTCCAATGGTCAAATTCACACCTGACGAACGGCAATAATTTCTGAGCTGTTGGGCAAAGAGGCGATGAAGTACGAACCTTCAAACTTCAGCTATTTTTGAGCTCAAAAAACAAAAATTATACCTACTGGAATCATCCAACAGTGGAAAATTGGTGTATTTGAAGAAGCCACATCCTCGTAAAATTGTTAGCCCTTTGTGAGTAAATTAAACCTTTAAATGCGCGATTAATTTTTAACTACGATCAGAGTTGGCGGAATTCACTGTACAATACTTCGTACGACGATTCCTATTACAACTGCAATAATTCTGGAGACGTCATTACGTAAAAAGTAATTGAACTATGTGGTATCGATCATCAAAAAAAAAAAAAAAAACGGCGTGGTGATTGTGGTAGAAGTTGGGAGCAATCCAATCCACAAAATCCCAACAATTTCGGTTCTTAATGTAACCGTTGGGAACGGTTATATATTACATAAGTCTTGATTTCGTTTAGAGAGTGGCGAAATACGAGTATTACTTCACGCACTTATCACTCCACGGATTTATTTTACTTTACGCGTGTTGTCAGGTTTGCTGTAACATAAGTATTCCGCGATTATCGCGTGTCTCTCGCTCACGCGTGGAGCCCCGAATAAGAAACTGCAAAACTGGCCTACTGATTTCGGCCGTATTCATAACGACTATACGTTGACATCCTACCGTAAGTTTAAAAGCATTGTAACATGAAAAGTGCGATACTCATCTTCTGATTTTGACTAAATTAAAGAATAGTAGTGAGTTGGCTTTACAATTATTTACAACGCATTTCTGATTACTGAGCGTATCGCACTCAGCCTGAACACCGTTTCATATTGCAAACTCTGCCCAGAACTGCGCAACTGTCTTCACAGCGATTGTTTAGGTTGGTCATGAAACGGCGTTGTTCAATTTCTGCGAGCTGCGCGTATTACTCCATCGTCTGTGAACGTCTTCGATTTATTTTTTACTCATCCTTCCTAGATTCTAGCGTCGTGGATGCAATTCGTTGTTACTAGGGGTGTAGGTCTTCTTTGTGAGTTTCAGTTTAATTATCACATTCAGCCTCTCAGCTGCACATGATGTTTGTTAATTACAATTAGCCGTGTAACAAAAGTTTTGGTTGTGAAACCCTTTCTGGGACACTATGAGCCAGAGTTTTTGGCTGGATTAGAACTTAAGAGGTTAGTTCGAATGCGAATTAAACAAATGTGAAAGTTAACTTGGGGCTTGACTCAAAGATGCAGCTCACACTGCACGATGGACTACCGTTATACGAATGAAATTTCTAAGTTTGATAAATTTGTTTGGCTCAGCTTAAGCCACATTGGTACGAAGTTTCTAAGAGCCTGTTTGAGGAAGGAGCTGCAGGAAACTCCACACTACCTTGGTCAGTCAACTTCTTTCTTTTGCTGAACACGAGGGTTAATTTTTCCGAAGCCGACAGCGTGTTTTACTGGTTACAGTCTCTCCAACGTTCATCAGGTTTTCCAGTTACCGCCTTCCCTCAACTCACTTCTCACGCTTTTCACTTGCCACCTCCTTTTTGCCGCTCCGCCCTAGAACGATAAAATAGTCGAAGGAACTTACTATCCAGATTTGTTCTAATTTAAGGAGTGGACAAGTAAGATCGAAGAGCCGACTTTTCTGGAAACTGAGGGAATTCATAGTGTTTTGACGCGAGGGTCGCCGTTTTTGAAACAGACATTTCCCAGTCATTCGGACAGTTCAATAGCCACACTACTACTTCACCAGTGTGGTTCATAATTTAACGTTGAATTGATATTCGATTAAACCGTAGTAGTGTGAAGAGATCGATCGTCCACGATAAATTTGCCATCGACTCCAATTCAAAATATATCTGGTGGCCATACCAATTGGCTTCCAGTGAGCTAAGGAATTCAATTAGAAGCAATTGGAAGATTACCGAGAATGGGGATGTGAATCTCAACCATATCACGAGTAACGCTAATTAAGTGAAAAACGAGATTTTATAGTTAATAATTTATTTGTCGTTCAAACGTATATCTCTATTATGGGGTCAGATATTAATTGACCCTGTCTAGGTAAACAAACTGTAAACTGAAAAGTTCGTATACCGGTTGATGCATGGTGCTAATCGTAATAAATTAATTTAATTAATTTTAGTTAGTCCTAACCTTCCAGCTGTATAAATTGTACAGCTTTCAGACCATTAGTTTGCCAAGTATAGTTTTTTAGTGAAGCAACTTTCGTTAGTTTGAGAATATTGATAAATATCTGGTGCGTTGCAACACACAACTTTCCTTAGCTCTATCTCAATTCACTTTGTACATGGCTAATTCTATTTAATCGATTCATTTCTCACTCAGTTCATTTGAACTTGGTCAAACGACACTTCACAGCAGCAGGAAGCGGTAGCGCCTACAGTTCTGGAATTCTCCAACACTCCAGCAGAGTTTATAAGGAAAACCCGCGCTGAAAACGCTTTTCGTCGACAATTTTGATAATTTATTGTGCTGCTCTCGTCATTTTCCCACGAATAGGAATTTTATGGTATAGTTACCTTATTGAGAGCTATCAACATAAACAATTTAATCAAAATCGTTACAGCTGTTTTTGAGAAAAAAATTTGGTGTTTTGATCACCATGATAACTATAGTTAACTTTCGGTGGATTTTGCCCATACCCTTATTTTTGCGTCCCATGGTAACCTGTAGGCTAGGCATCAAGTTTCAGCTGATTTGGTACGGTTGTTTTCTATCAAAACCGCGGTAAAATCGATTTCGTCGATAGTTTTAGTAATTTATTGTGCTGCTCTCGTCATTTTCCCACAAATGGGAATTTTATGATATAATTGCCTTATCAAGAGCTATCAATATAAAAAATTTAATCAAAATCGTTAGAGCCGTTTTTGAGAAAAAAAAAATTTGGTGTTTTGATCACTATGATAACTATAGTTAAATTTTGGTGGATTTTGTTCATATCCTTATTTTGGCGTCCCATGGTAACTTGCGGGCGAGATATGAAGTTTGAGCTGATTTGGTACGATGGTTCTCTCTAAAAATCGTTCACAGACACACAGACCATTTTCCCAAATAGTGTTTTTCGGGCTCAGGGGGGTCTGAAACGTAAAGATCTGAAGAAAACTCAAAATGTTTTTTTCAGCCGATTACATAACTTTTCTTTCTACTTTGTAGAGCCAAGGAAAGTAAAAAGGAGTTTCGAGTGTTGATAAAGCCAAAACCAAGGCTTCATAAACATTATTTGTTTTCTGCACCAAGAAAATCAACCGCTGAGAAGTGGTTTGCTAAATTTGAACGAGGCGAAGTGAGCACCAAGGACAACGCACCCAATGGACGCCCCGAAGAGGCTGTTACGGACGAAAGCATAAAAAAAGTTCACAAAATAATTTTGGATGAAAATGAAGTTGATCGAGACATTTGAGAATCTGTAGATATCAAAAGAACTTGTGTTGGACGCAACATGGATGAATATTTGAGCGTGCAAAATCAACCGAAAACACGAACTGATACTTCTGAGCAGTGTTTGGAGCTGTTCCATCAGCAGCAGGTATTACGTAGCGTTATTGGAGCAGCAGTTTGACGAAGAAGAAAGTGTCAATGAAAACGACGGCAAAATTGCGTGACTCGGTATCGAAGAATTGTATAGTGTTACAGTCGTTGTAGCCCCCTCAAAGGCAACCATGTTGAATATAGAATCCAATTTTATACGGGAGGGACTGTGACTAACGAACGTTCCAACGAAACGTGGCGATTTCTGGCTATTAAGTGAAGGCAGAAGCACGTTTCTTGCTAACGCTGTTGGCCTACGAACTTTTCAGGTATTTATAGACAAAGAAAATGCGAAGGAAGGGTGTCGATTAAAAAAAGCCTTGCATTGACTTCATAAAAACTCTAATTATAACTTTCCAATGTTGCCACAAACTTTTGAAACTTTGTTGCGATTCGCAATTTACGCAACACACGACTTTCCTCAACCCGACGTTTATCCTTTCGTTCGGATTATAGGTAATTCATCGGGCTATCAAGATGCTTTTTTTCTCGGAAGGTTCGTGTTAACAGTTCGCTGATTCCGTTCAGTGTACAGTGTGGAAAGCGGTGAACATTTGTAGCCGAACGCATCACACAACGTTCCTTCACGGCTTTAGCTACTAATCCAATCTATTTTCCAGTCAGTGTATTTCAACTTGGCAAAGCATAACTTCATGTTTTACGTGGCTTAAAGTTACAGAATTAATTGAGTCGCTCATACTCATACCATCACGATTATTGAGCAATCGATGCACGGGAAATTTATGACACTGTGAACCTTATTTTTACTTTCCGCTACCCGAAGGGAAGGAAAGTATAGTAATCGGCCAAAAAAAAAAAATTTGGGTTTTCTTCAGATCTTTACGTTTCAGACCCTACTGAGTCTAAAAAACCTAATTTCGGCGCGTGGTCCGTGTGTGTGTGTGTATGTGTCTGTAGTTCGATTTGCGGGAGAACGGCTGATCCGATTGAGCTGGTTCTTTTTTTGTTTTGTTCGTTATTTTTTGTAGACACCAAAATAAGGTTATGGATGATTTCGGCCGATGGGAAGGGGGGGTGGGGGACGAAAATGTACCAAAAACTAGGGTTTTTCGCATTTTTCTCAAAAACGGCTCTAACGATTTTGATTAAACTTTCAAATTATCTTCTCTTAATAATAATATAATATATAATACCTAACTTTTCTCCTCTATACATATCTCCATGAAAATACGGTGAACGGAGATATAGGCCCATGAAGCAAAAATAGGTTTTTTACGCTTTTTGGCAAAACGACTTCAGCGATTTTCACTAAACTCACAGGATGTTTTCAAATAGTTAATACCTATATATTCTTTTCAATAAATGTTCCTGTGGCGGTTCATTTATCAGAGATAAAAATCAAAATGTGTCAAAAATAACGTTTTTTCTAACATTTCCGTAAATTCCAGGGTAACTTTTTCACCAGATGTGATGAATCCTAATGGAGTGTCTTTCAGTCATCCATACCAACATTTCGTTCTGTATAATTATTTCTGTATATATATGTTGAACGGAGATATAAGCCAAGTTAACTCAGAAAAGGAGATTTGTCGAATATTAATTTATCGGTATTCCAATTTTCTCAAAAACGGCTCTAACGATTTCGATCAAACTTTCGGAGTACTCTCAGCTAACTAGTCCCCACATTTTGTTCTCCATAAATGTTCCTGTAAAAATGCATTGAACGAAGATATAGCGCCCGCCTATGTAGGTGGTGTTCGAACTTAAAGGGGTGGCGGAAAGTCGTGTGTTGCTACGCACCAGATATTTTTTAGAAGGATCGAGTATTTCAGTTTTGGAGTAATCGGGTAAATGTGAGAAATGGTATTAAGTGACGGCGGTGGTAGGAACAGCGGAATTTCTGGGGTTGCTCCAAAATACGCTTTAAGAGTTAACTAACTTTCATCGTATACGTAGTTTATTCGCATACCATAATGACTTTCCTGAGAACGCTAGTATCATTTGAGCGGAATTTATAAAGGGTGGGAGGAATGACCTAAAATGAATTTTCTTTGAAACGTATTGTGCCGCTGTCGTCGTTTTCTCATCGAAGAGAATTTAAAGGGAGTGTCAAGTTGTCTAGAACTGTCTATACCAGAAATATAATCGACATCTGTGGAGCCGTTTTTGAGAAAAGAAATATTTGGTGTTTTGGCTTGGTACTCGGCTTTGAGCCGATATTACGATTTTAAGATACAACCTACTTCCTACTTCGTACTGCTATGAAAATTGGGACAGGTATGTAATAAACAGATATACGTTTACTAGTTTTCACTTAAATTAATTCTGGGTCAGGAAAGTCGGCAGAAGTGCCTCCCCCAGAGACTCCCCCATCCCACTCCTCGCGTCAGATACCCAGTCTTAACTGAATATCTCCTTGGGTGAGTTTGACAGTTCAGTAAAATATACCAATGAAGATCGGCAGTTTCTCAAGCAGAGGTGACTCCTCATCAAATGTACCCCGAATCGCCGTACAGGGAGTGTGACCCGATAAATTCTTCCTCAATGTTTCAAGAATCTAACCCAACGCGTCGCATCGTGTTGAGAAGTGCTCCGCTGAGAGGTCAGGTCACACAAAACAATAATTAAATACAATATTGTACGAGTATGCTCTATTATCAATTGAATGACGATTTTTTTTTTTTTTTTTTTTCTCCTTTGAAACGGTGTATGCAGGCAATACCCTTACTGCAGCCACAAACGGGCCTATTGCAGGGCGTCCATGATACTCGGATCATGGCCCACCTGCACCACCCCCAGGCCCCACGGCACTGGTCTCACTTGGTGTGACGTCACCTATGCGCCCCCACCACCCCCGCACATAGCGGAGGATATCGGCAAGTTCTGCATTTGCCACCTCTTCGGGCTGAAGAAAGGGCCTCCCAAACACAGAACGGCGCGATGCCGCGAGTCCATCGCATACGCACAGCACGTGCTCTGCCGTCTCTAGCCCTACTTCGCAGAACCTACATGCCTGTACCTCGCACTTACCAATATTTGCAAGGTGGTACCTCAGCGGACAGTGACCTGTGAACAGGCCACATATGATCCTCATATCCTTCCTCCCCAGTGCAAGCACTTCCTTGGACCTCTCTCTGGAGAGCCGGATGAAGAGTTTTGACTGTGAATGACGATAGGAGTAGGTATGTGGTGGGGGGGGAGGGTAATAACGTACATCATAGCGAGTTTATTGTAGCACATTTACTGACTGGTCGCAACTTCAAAATCCTGAGATCCACTAACGGGAGAAAAAGAGGAAGGAAGCCCATTATTTAAGACAGCTGTTTGTATAACTGGATTGAAGATGTTTTCTATTACAAAAAGCTCTCTGTCAGGAAAAGGTGTAAGTATTTTTCCGTCTTACCTCGCATTTGAGCTCTGTTTGAAATATGTTGCTTGTTGGGAAGAGTCAAGGGCCTCAGCAAAGCTGGAGAACTGTCTTTGGACGAGAAGCACAACTCCATGTCGTCTGCTCCCCACTCCCCTTGCTTCCGCATGTTTTCCATAATAGTTCGTATTTCATTTTTACCTGTAACAGCACAAGGTTGGAGAGTTCAATCGAAGGTTAGAATAATAATATCACTTACATGCTGCCCTAGTAGTTCTATTTGTATGTGTACCCGAATAAAAGTGTTGAAAATTGGGTCTATGCATCATTTAGTGAACTAGGACGCCACGAACAATGAATAGTGATGTCACAATGAAATAGTTTCAACTCCAAGTCCCTTCGCAGCGACCAGCATTTCCTTATTTTGCGTTTTCGGTGCAGCGAAAAGGAATCGGTGAATTTAGTTGCGACGCCTGTCAACTCCCGATAGCGTAATCTACGCGGCACTAAGAAGTATTGCAGACACATAACTGATTACCGTAAAGTAATAGTCTTTTATCTTGGCTTGTCCCACTTTCGGAGAAAGAAAAGCTTGACATTTGAATAGTAACACTTAGTCACTAACTTTAACGTTTGGAATTTGATAGCGCAAATCCTACGCGAACACCTCCGGAACCGTGACATAGTTGGCGGATTGATTTTTTCCATGAATAGTTCATTTCTGCGTTCCAAATTTAAAAAAAAAAACATTCCCCCGTCTTCAACGTCACACTCTAAAACGCTAATATTTAAGGAAGAATTTGTCAAATCAAATCATTACAAATAAGTCATGTATTGACAATGTTAAATTCGACGTCAATGGGGGGGGGGGGGTTGCAATAAATTGCTTTCAACGAGTGTTCAATTATTTGAAAAATTGTAACTCTCATTTTTTACTTTCCTTGGCTCTACGGAGTAGAAAGGAAAATTCATAAAACCAGCCGAAAAAAATATTTTTTTGAGTTCTATTCAGATTTTTACTTTCCTTGGCTCTACAAAGTAGAAAGGAAAGTTATGTAATCGGTTGAAAAACAAATTTTGAGTTTTCTTCAGATCTTTACGTTTCAGACCCTCCTGAGTCCGAAAAACACTATTTGGGAAAATGGTCTGTGTGTGAGTGTGTGTGTGTCTGTGAACGATTTTTAGAGAATACCACCGTACTAAATCAGCTCAAACTTCATATCTCACCCGCAGGTTACCATGGGACGCCAAAATAAGGGTATGGGCAGAATCCACCGAAATTTAACTATAGTTATCATACTGATCAAAACACCAACTATTTTTTTTCTCAAAAAGAGCTATAACGATTTTCATTAAATTTTTTATATGGATAGCTCTTGATAAGGCAATCATACCATAAAATTCCCATTTGTGGGAAAATGACGAGAGCAGCACATTAAATTATCAACATTTTCGACGAAAAGCGTTTTTAGCGCAGTTTTTTCCTTATTAACTCCGCTGGAATTTTTGTAGAATGTTAAAATAAATTAGTATTGTAGTCCTATCCAATACCTAAAGGGTGAGTGTTTAAAAACGCTCATGAGATACATGGTGCTCACTCCAGAAATTCCTGAATTTCAACTTTTGCCGTTTCGCTTACTACCAGTTGTAAACTTTTTACCCAATAACTCTGCAAAAGTAATTACTATCCTTCTCAAAAAAATTTTTTTTACGGCCCCATTAATTCTCTGTGTACCAATGGCTCAATAATGGACCTGGAATGAGTACGAGCAGCACAATAAAATCTAGAACTTTAAGCGCTACCGCTTGCTGCTGCCGTAAAGCGTTGTTTGACCAAGTTCAAATTAACTGAGTGACAAATGAATTGATTAAATAGAATTAGCCATGTACAAAGTGAATTGATGTAGACCTAAGGAAAGTTGTGTGTTGCAACACACCAGATGTTTTGGAGAGTTTTTGAGTCTATTTTTGCGGCTACTTGGGGGTAAGTAGTCTATGAGTATTTGTGTGTGTAAACACAGTTGATTGATTAAACCAAATCCGCTCAAATTTCATTTTTACGCAATACACGGCCACTACTAACTATAGTTCTCATTCACCAAACGTTGATTTTTCTTCTCAAAAAACGGCTATAACGATTTCAATTACGTTTTTCGCGTAGACAGCTCCGAATAACACGACGATACTCTGAAATGATCATTTATGGGAAAATGAGGAGAGCGGCACAATAAAATTTGGTGCGGTTTATTCCTCATAATGCCGGCTCATATTATACCAGAATTCTCAGTAACTATAGGGTGGTAGTCCAATAAACTACTTATACGATTGGGGCTTAACAACTTTCATAAGATAATTTGTAGCAACCCTAAGAATGCCAAAATGCCAACCACCGCCGTTTTAGTTACTGCCATTATTTAAAGGGTAATTTACATTTAGTTCGTATCCGGTTATTCCCTAACAGTAAACACGATCCGTCTCAAAAGCATCATGTTGACAGTCTTATTAATCTCCTGAGCAGCTAGTGGTCAATAATGAACGTGGCACAAGTTGCAGTAGCACAATAAATTCCGGAACTTTAAGCGACAAAAGTATAATGGAATGTTGTTATAAACCGAATGTAAAGCGTTGCAAATTATTACTTCGTTTATTGCTCTTCCACAACATATTTGCACCGCTTGACGCAGTTTACATCCCCAGGACTCATTCCATACGATCCAGCATCGAAAAATACTAGTAAACGATACGAAACATGAACTGACTGCAACGGAACAAAGAAAATTGACGGTTTCTACACGACGCTAGGCTATTGGCTCTGCGTCGACCTGAAGGGTGGTTGGAGGAGACAAGAAGCAGTTCTAGAAATGAGCGCAGGCCGGGGAGAAACGATAACTTTCTATACAGTGTCCCACCATTTTCTTCAGGTTATACAATTTACAATTACGACGTGATTGCAATAAAACTACCTTCATTTGGTTTAGGCTTATTTGTAATCCTCAGGCCTTGAAGTGTAAAAATGGCCGGAGGGGGGGGGGGCTCTCTGGGGAAGACACTGCTGCTGACTTTTCCAGCCCAGTCTGATGAATTCAAGTGAAAGCTACGAGACGTATACCTATTTATTATTTACCAGTGGGGCAAACATGAACAAACCAAGACCGACAGAAATCCACTAAGCACTTTATTTGTATTTCGTATTATTGCCCTACGAAGTAGGAAGTAAGTTTTATGAGTTGAGTAAATTGTATTGGAGGAGGAGGGGAGGTATATTTTTCCCGACCGAAAACATATTATTCGAAATGAATAATAAACCAAAACAGATCCGCCGAATGCCTAGGGAAGTTGCGTGTTGCATCGCACCATATATTTACTTTCCTTGGCTCTACGAAGTAGAAAGGAAAGTTATGTAATCGACTGAAAAGACCCCCCTGAGTCCGAAAAACACTATTTGGGAAAATGGTCTGTATGTCTGCGTGTCTGTGAACAATTTTTAGAGAGAACCATCGTACCAAATTCACTCAAACTTGATATTTCGCCCGCAGGTTACCATGGGACGCCAAAATAAGGGTTTGAACAAAATCCACCGAAAGTTAATTATAGTTATCATAGTGATCAAACACCAAATATTTTTTTCCTCAAAAATGGCTCTAACGATTTTGATTAATTTTTTTATATTGGTAGCTCCTAATATGGCAACTATACCATAAAATTCTCATTCTTGGGACAATGATGAGAGCAGCGCAATAAATTACCAAAACTTTCGACGAAATCCATTTTAACGCGGTTTTTAGAGGAAACAACCGCACCAAATCAGCTGAAACTTGATGTCTAGCCCGCAGGTTACCATGGGACGAAAAAATAAGGGTATGGGCAAAATCCATCGAAAGTTAACTATAGTTATCATAGTGATCAAAACACCAAATTTTTTCTTCAAAAACGGCTGTAACAATTTTGATTACATTTTTTATATTGATAGGTCTCAATAAGGCAATTATACCATAAAGGTCGCATTCGTGGGAAAATGACGAGAGCAGCACAATAAATTATCAAAATTTGTCGACGAAAAGCGTTTTTAGCGCAGTTTTTTCCTTATAAACTCCGCTGGAGTGTTGGTAGAATGTTTAAAAACATTGGTATTGTAGACCAATCCAATACCTAAAGGGTGAGTGTTTAAAAACGCTCATGAGATACATGGGGGTTACTTCAGAAATTCCTGAATTTCAACTACCGCTGTTTCGCTTGCTACCAGTTCTAAACGTTTTTACCCAATAACTCTGGAAAAGGGATTACTATCTTTCTTCAAAAAAATTCGTATTTACACCCGCATTAATTTTCTTTGTACCAATTGCTCAATAATGGTCCTGCAATGAGTACGAGCAGCACAATAAATTCCAGAACCGTAGGCGCTACCGCTTCCTGCTGCTGTGAAGTGTTGTTTGACCAAGTTCAAAGGCCATGTACAAAGTGATACGACGTAGTGCTAGGGAAAGTTGTGTGTTGCAACGCACCAGATATTTTTTTCTTGGAATCGTTTTCAAAATGTTTGCCGCGTCTCGACAGACTGGAGAGCAGTTTTTCTGACTGCTAATTGTCGAAAAATGTGGAAATTCATGGAAACTCAGTTTAGATTTTCTTTACTTGAAAACCTCCTCGTTCCCACTCAAGGACACGCCTATTGGAACTATTCTCGCGTCGACGTTCTACTATACAATTCGGCTCGACTGATGAACCGATCGAAATTCGCTTTGGTTCCTGGGCCTTCTCGTATTTAGAACAGCAAATGTCCGTGACCTGGGGGGCGGAGTAGTATTAACCTTCGAATCCTCGGAAAGCCCCATGCCTTTTACACCCCCTGAGCGTACAGAGCCAGAGGATTTATACCTATAATGTGCCTTCAGTTGAAAGTCGAGTGCTATAAAAGTTATTAAATGTGCGGAACATCGGCTCGTCGCCAATACTCCATCAAATTAAACGTGAGCCACCTGAGTTTTGGAATTGCGACATTTCTGCGCAGAATGATAAAAGGATAAGCGAAATTCACGTTCTCTTTTTTTCTTTAGAAATTTTAATCATATTGCTGCGCATTAGGATACGGCGCATCGGCAAGTGTCATCCCAGCGTTCGCCTTAGCGGATTGCGTGAGCCGTAACTCACGGTATTGTTATTAACTTATTTTTCGTTCTTTCTAATGTATGCGGCATGTCACCAGTTGAAGTTGACGTATGAATCAAGTTAGCGAGGGAGAGGATGAGTTACTTGCTCGTCAGCAGCATATATTATAGTAACGGAGGTTGCCGTAGAATTTGCTAAAATAAAGTAAGTTATTCATAAGGTTCTAGATTCTCTTGTTCTCGATGCAATAAAAGGCCTTCTGCACACTGATACTCGTATATCAAATTTGCGAAGAAACGTTTGCATAAATAAAAGCATGGTGCGACACTGCATGAAATACTCGACAACTAATATTTCCTGGAATATTTAGTGTAAAGACGTCTGAAAAGCATTCGCACAACCGTCATTTCGCTCTCAGGTGTTAGCGAACTGTAATAATAACTGATCTTTATTAAGCGGAGTCAGCACCTAACGGCGGAGAGTGAATCAATTAATTATTTAAACTGCAGATTATAATTTATTTCTAAATCGGCTCCAACGCAAACCGGTTCCGGGAAGTATATTTTGGGTTGCCGGTAAAATACGTGAGATACGAACAATTCATCGATACGAGTAGATGTCGCCGTTTTCAACAGGGCGTTGTTGCTATAAACCGATATGTCATGAACCTCACCGAGGCCTTCATATTCAAGTGAGACAGTCAATTTCGAGTGAAGAGGGGTGCACGGTGTGACCTACGAGGTGGAGCTAATCTCTTTTTCTGTTCGAGCTGACTTCTCAGTTCGTTGGACACTTTAGGGCCCATTCATTGTGGGGAAACACTTGGAAGACGTTTTAAGAGTGGAAGGGTGTAAAAAATGGTGACGTTGGTTTCAACCGCCCGCTCGAAGACTTCAAAATGCCGATATTTATGGGAGCAGACGTTGACTCGTTCGGCCGACACTCGAACGAAGGTCAGCAGAGCAACCTAATAACAAAGGAGGCGTCGTCATTCAATATCTTTAAAAAGAGTCAGCTCGTTTATTAGAGCATTTGGTCTCAAGTCCGAGCGAGATGTTCATGTTTAGGTCACAAGTTGCTCGACTTGGGAAAAAAAAACTTTCAAGCTGCTATCGATTATTTAAGTACGGTCGAGTAAATGCTGAGATAAAACATTTCACAGGATTCATTTCGGCGCTTCAAAGACTTGTGTTAAGTGCACATCTCTTCAAAACGTCAAGTCAACTAGAGATGATGGAGCTCATGTAGATTTCTTGATGAAACAAAAACGCGTCTGTTCAGGTAACTGCCACGTATGGAATATGCCAAATCGTTTAATATGATGACGTTAGAGCGCAATCAAGAGCCACAAGCTTGCCTCGGAAAGGCCACCGTAGATTGAACAACAGCGTGCATATCGAGCTGAAACAGCAAACCCTGGTATATCTCGAAAACAAACCACAATGGACGCTACGCGAAAGAAAAATGACACCATGCGAAAAGACACCGACTGACGAATTTTTCAAGAGCGTCGCGAGATTGTCATCAGGACTTCGTTTCAGAGGCTTACTTAATCGAGGGTACTTATTTTCTGCGCGTGGTGTGTGTCTGTATTTAGGTTTGCGGGAGCACGGCTGAACCGATTTGGCACGTTTTTACTTCCCTTACCCCTACGTAGTAGAAAACGAAGTTTAATAGTTGACCGAAAAAAAAGTCGAAGTGGGGGTTCTGAGAACACAAACCTCCAATGTAAAGTGCGGAACGAGACTATTTATATTCTCCCCTCAACCAGACTCAGAATGAGAAAAGGATATTACCGATGTTCACAGTTGTTCGGAGGAACTGTGAAGGGCCTTTTATTGAAAGATTTCGCGAGGTTATTTCAACCATTCGCTGCAAAATGAACATTGACCGGGGCTAAAAACGCTGCAAATTATTACACAACGGTTTGTTACTCTCGCGCACAACATGTTTGCACAGCTAACATGTGAGATACGCTTCTGAAGCCCGTCCCATTGGATTCAGCATCGAAAAACCCTTCGTGAAGGATGCGAAACATGACCTGACTACGACGGAACAACGAAAATCCGCATTTTTTTTGGCAACGGTAAGCAATTGGCACGACGTAACGAGTTGAGCTGATGGGTGGTTGGAGTGAGACGGGAGGCAGTATTGGAAATGAGAGCTGGCTGGGGTGAAACAATAACTTTCTATATAATGTCCCACCAGTTCCCTCAACTAGTAGAATTTGCCTCACGATTTACTGTGATTTCACTCGCCGTTTTCCATGTAGACTCATCCATGCTAGACCTCACCTATTCGACTCAGCACCGAAAAATACTTAGGCCACGATACCATACATGACGTAATTGCCATAATTTCGTTTTTGGCTAATTGTTTAAACCATTTTTTGCCTATACCAACCGTGGGGTTCGACGGATCGAATTGCCAAATGGGCGGACACAACTAGATCAGCAATGGATTCTCACTGCGAGACAACTAATTTTTAGACCACGTTGAAGGCAAAATATGGCCTGGACGGCACACGGGTGTACTTCTGAAAATACGCCCTCACGTCCCAAACAACTTGTTCGCCTTGCTTTCAAGCTATCTGGGCGACAGGACCTAAGAGGTATCAGTTCAGAATCAGCTGTCATACCGCAAGGATTTCTTTACATGTTCTACTGTAACGATATGCCATTGCCTAATAATCAAGAATTTCCTGGATTATTCGCAGATGATTAAGTCTAAAATGTCAGTGATCCACACTCTGAGACGGTAGCCCGCAGACTACAAACCTTCATTGAACAGTTAGGCGGCTTAAAATCAATGCCTTGAAGTCTCGTGTACCGTCACATTCACGATAAGAAGAATTACTCAGACATTCCCTTACGAAGGAGAAGCCATTCCAACCTTGGATTGGCACAAATATCTCGGTGTGAGACTTGACAAACGCCTTACATATCGCCAGCGTGACCGATCTGAACAAGAAGCTGATAGCCAGGACAGCGCAGCTCAAGTACTTTCTCAACAATCCGTCCCTGTCACTTGACAATAAAATGTTAATTTATAAAGTTTTTATCCGACCCATTTGGTTGTACGCACTGCCAGTCTATGGAACGTGTTTCAAATCAGTGTTCCGACAATTGGAACAGCACCAGAACCGTATATTAAAGCGTAAAGTTCTCAATACTCCCCCATATGTTCGAAACCACACAGTCTACAAGGATTTCGGTCTGAGCACCCCCTCTGAAACCCTCCGGGAAGCTATAAGTGATTTCTTCACGTCCAATGTGAACCATAGCAATCCCGCTGCAAACGATAGCTTCAACCCTCCACTCAATAGGTACTGCGTACTCCCAGACATATTCAGGACTTCTTAGATCTGTGAAGTGAGGCAAGCAGAAAACCCATCATTGAGGTTGACCTCAACTGTTCGACGTGAATCACCTACCCTCGATGTGTGGGAATGAGATGTTACAAAATAGTAAGGTGTAGAACAGTGACGTTAAAATCAGTTTTCATAAAGGTATGTTACTCATATGTAATAGTCTAAATAAAATTGAAAAAAAAAGATTTTGAAATGTGAAGTATCAAATTTTGCGGGAGGGTTTTATAGAAGGTTTCGTACGTGTCAAGCAACCCCTGTTTGCAACCCCTCCCCCCCCACCAAATTTGAAGGCATGTAGATTCCAAATCGCCTACAAAACGCGTTGTTCCGGTGGATAGGGTGAGTCACAGAAGTGCTTTACAAACACAGTCGTTTGCATATAAGTTGTCGTTTCCCGGATGTTATATTCTGAATATTTGTCGACAATGGATTAAACAGGACAGTCCTAATCATGTTATGCAAGAGAATAATAAACAGTTGTGCAATAATTTGCAGCGTGTATTGGTCATTATGAATAACATGGCTGTTCGGCGCAGGTTGAATTGGCTGGGCTTTTTGACCTCTCAACGTCCACCAGTTAACAGTACTCACTGGCCCTGCGCAAAGTCATTGTTTCCCCTGTCACCTTTCCCAATCTTAACACTTTTGTTTGTACCTGTGGAAAGGACAGCTCTTCAGTTATTTCCGTGTGACAACGGATTTCCTCTTTTTTTGGACTTTCCAAAATATCCTTATCCCACCCCTCAATTTTACATTCCTCTCTACAACACACAGCTCTTTCCAAGAGTCAGTTATCTATCAGCTCTCGCGAAGTCATCTCCCAGTTCTCCCAACTCATTCGTCTCTGAAGTCCCGCGACTCACTCCTCTCTCAGCTCTTGCGCTACTCACGACTCAACTCTCCCTCTCTTCACTTAGTTTCTCACGCAACCAGTTCACGTGTATTTAGAACCCCCTTGTTCATGTTTACATACTCACACTCAAACTGATATCGCTATTATGTCAAGTGTAATACAGTCCTCACTCACACTCACTGCATTCATTTATTTCTCAACTCAAGCTCTCCCATTTGTGCGCCCAACAATACCTATGTTTTCGCTCAACCCTCTAGACGAATGAATTAATTCGGAAATTGGACATCCAATTGCTCGTGTCGCGATTTGGTGTCAGGTCAATGGGATCTGCATGCAAAATGAAATCATCATTGCCCCATGTTTCAGTCAATTTCTTTTTCTTAAGGTATACCAAAGGAAGTCCGTCTCCTCTGGCTTGTGATGTTAACTTTAGTAATTTGCCTACTGGCGGATATAACCCAATTTCTTTAATACCAAAGGAAGGATAAAAACAAATTCAATTTACTTATGACAATCTGTTTCGCTAATCGGTAGGACCAGAAGATGTCAGTAGTTTCATTTCAAAATAATTCTGTAATTTTCTATTTCTGTAATTTGCCTCTTCTTCCACTATCTTTCCCAGTCTTATTTCTTTCGTTGCATTTTCTTCTTTGAGCTGTTGGTCTTCCCCTTTTGAGAGGCTTCCTCCCCGCGGTAGCAACGTGTAGGTAATCTATTATAGTGTCAACGTGTTTTTTTGAGGGCCGTGTTTACTGTTAGGAGGTTTAAGGTTAGGAAATGTTGTGTTTTACAATTCTGTGGGTTGCTCCTAATCCCAATAAAGTCTTTATTGAACTCTCGTCGCGTAGGCTGACTTTGATATTGTGGCAGACCGTCGCCATTTTGAGCTGGATTCTTCGGGGAAAAACTGTAAAAAAAAGTTTGTCGGCGGTTTCGATAATTTATTGACGCGTTGTCCTTACTTTTTCACAGACTAACATTTTAAGTCGCCACACTATTACATTTGCATTGTGTAGATAAAACCAACTGTTCGATTTTCCTACCGTCCCTTCACCATCTAATGGGTTAAGTTGGTCCTCGTTTCCTGGGTGACCTCCGAGACGGATATTCTACTGCATTTCTACAGCTTAATGACTAACGTGGCAAGGCAGTGACAGTCAAATCCCTTTGTCAGCATCCACTGGAACTAGTTCCAGTCAGGATCGGTCAAACCAGATTCCCATTCTTGGATATCGTGGGTCTTCTACAGTCCTCGAATCTGTAACACTGGTCCTCCAGGATGGATTACCCCCTTTTCATATTAGTTAGTAGGTTGGGCCATTCTCGTTCTGTGTGGCAATCTAGCGATTTATGTTAATTCGTTCGCAATTCCATTCTATTGCACTACCTCGGGCATTTGTGTCTTTCAAATCGCTCACCTGCCCCCTGTTTTGCTGCTTCATCCATTATCAGGATCCATAGACTCGTCTTTAGGCCCAGATTTCCCCTATCTTTCTGTGTTAACAGCTCAAGCCCCGAAATTAATTTTTCAGAGCCATCTCAAACGATTTTAATTACATTAAAAAAAAAGGAATTGCCCCGAAACGTTTTGAGTAACCACAGAATGATCATTCGCGGAGTGACAAGAGAATCACTGTAAATTATTATAAGAATCGTTTCCCATTTAAACCCAGTTTATCTCACAAAAGTTCTCAAATAGATAGGATTGGCGGTCGCAGAAGCTACGAGGTTATAAACTACTTAGGCGCAGTCCACGAACTCCTGGAGTGTTCCTATCGCCTCCTCGACTAACTCGTTTTACAATCTTTTACACTATAATTTGCAAAACTCTAAACAAGAACGTTCCCTAAAAAAAATATCTGGTGCGTTGCAACACACAACTTTCCTAAGCTCTACGTCAATTCACTTCGTACGTGGCTAATTATATTTAATCAATTCAATTATCACTCAGTTAATTTGAACTTGGTCAAACAACGCTAAACGGCAGCAGGAAGCGGTAGCGCTTACAGTTCCGGAATTTATTGTGCTGCTGGTACTCATTGCAGGACCAAAATTGAGCAATTGGTACACAGATAATTAATGAGGCAGTAAACACAAATTTTTTGAAGTAGGATAGTAATTACTTTTGCACAGTTATTGGGTAAACACTTTTAGAACTGGTAAAAAGCGAAACGGCAGTAGTTGAAAATCAGGAATTTCTGGAGTGACCCCCATGTATCTCATGAGGGTTTTTAAACACTCACCCTTCAGGTCCTTTGGGTTGGATTGGACTACAATACCATTTTTTTTTTTACATTCTACAAGAATTCCAGCGGAGTTTATACGGAAAAAACTGCGCGAAAATCGATTTTGGTCGAAAATTTTGATAATTTATTGTGCTGCTCTCGTCATTTTCCCACGAATGAGAATTTTATAGTATCATTGCCTGATTGAGAGCTATCAATATAAAAAATGTAATTAAAATCGTTAGAGCCGTTTTTGAGAAAAAAATTTGGTGTTTTGATCACTATGATGACTATAGTTAACTTTCGGTGGATTTTGTTCATAACCTTATTTTTGCGTCCCATGGTAAGCTGTAGGCTAGCCATCAAGTTTCAGCTGATTTGGTACGGTTGTTTTCTCTAAAAACCGCGCTAAATTCGATTTCGTCGAGAAGTTTGATAATTTATTGTGCTGCTCTCGTCATTTTCCCACGAATGGGAATTTTATAATATGATTGCCATATTGGGAGCTATCAATATAAAAAATTTAATCAAAATCGTTACAGCCGTTTTTGAGAAAAAAAATATTTGGTGTTTTGATCACTATGATAACTATAGTTAAATTTCGGTGGATTTTGTTCATACCCTTATTTTGGCGTCCCATGGTAACTCACGGGCGAGATATGAAGTTTGAGCTGATTTGGTACGGTGGTTTTCTCTAAAAATCGTCACACAGATCCACAGACCATTTTCCCAAATAGTGTTTTTCGGACTCAGGAGGGTCTGAAACGTAAAGATCTGAAGAAAACTCAAAATTTTTTTCTCAGCCGATTACATAACTTTCCTTTCTACTTCGTAGAGCAAGGAAAGTAAAAATAGTGTTCGCAATCCAGGAAATGACTCACACATTGCATATCCAATAATGAAGATTAGAGAAGGCAACCGAATAAATGGCTGGGATACAATTCTCCCAGTGAAGCACGGGATGACCTGATATAGAACTATACATCATCCTATACCCAGTTTTCATGATTCTTCTGATGGAATTTACTTTATTAGGTAAGTACAAACTCATTATGGACCACTGTCAATACGATGACTGGGGTGATGTTTAGTTTACCTCCGTAAAAATGTTTTCTGTATGTTCTCAACTTTCAACCGATAATTCAATTTCAATTAAAAAGTCAATTATCTCCACAAGATCTTTTATAAGTCTAAAATGAATTTTGGCCCGAGACATTGAGCAGAGCGAAAAAACATACTAGATTATCTGGCACAGAGATAATGGTTGCCAATTGTAGGCGAGGCTGAGGAAAGCTTTGTGGTTGATTAAACCCACGTCCAGCTCTTTGAGGACAAAGAAAGTGTTGTTCAACCTGAATGATTTTAGAGGAGAATTTTGGCGTTTGACGATAAACGTTCTGAACATCTGGAAGTACTCGTAGTTGAGCATGACGATGTTCATTGATCTTGCGATGAAGTAAAACTACCAAACTAGGAATTTATCTCTCTCAGCCTTGATAGCATCTAATCAGGAAGGTTCCACGACGGAAAAGTAATTTGAACTGAAATGCAATTCACTATTCAGTTACTTCTCGTCGAACGGAGTGGCGTCGTAAAAGTGTGATCGTTAAATCTTAGCAAGGTCTTCAAATAGGAAGTAGTTATACGAGGACAGAAAGGATGAAGAGGAAAAAGAAGAGTAGGAGGAGAGAAAGAAAGGAGAAGAGAGTGAAGAAGAAGAAAAAGAGAGAAAAAAAAGGAAAGAAGATGAAAGAAGCAAATGCGACTATTAAATGCGCTTAGCAAGGAACAACTTCTGCTTCGACTCGAGTCCAGAACGCTAAGCCCGCCGTTGACCTGCAAACCTATTCACCGCTCAAGATTCATAACTCGGCGAGAGATGACGTTTATGTCTCTTCAGGCTTCCCAATTATTTTCGGTTCCGAGGGCGCGGCGCGGTGAGAAAAGGACTCCAGACGGTTGTTTTAATGTCCCGGGGCCTCCTAAAAGTCCGCGTTTCTAATATCCTCTGAATTTAGTTGCTGGGGCAAGTTGAGCCGAGGGACGTTAGAAATTGGAACTTGAGTTTCCCTTCGTCGCACTCTTTCGAACTGTCTGCGTTGATCCCGGAGAACTGCGCAGTATATTTTACCAGTCACTTACATAAATTTCCCCCTTGTCATGAACAAACCTTTCCACCCTCTCGCGCTCTAACCATCAGCCCCTTAACTTCCAGCACTTTCTGCAAATCGTTAAGGCGGATACGAAGAATAAGTATACTGCGGGTCGTGTGAGTTTGGTAACGTCGCATAACCTTGGTTCGTTTACATTCCTTGATTTGTCAATACGAACCACCTATTTTACGCGTTCTTTTACGTTCGTTGTAGGGGGAAGTACTTTCCTCAACTCGAAGTGTAACGAAAAAGCAAGACGTACCAAAAACAAGGTATTTGTGTGTAAAGGTGCATAAACCCGTTTAATTTCTACTCTCTATCGCCCACAATCATCACTTGAATACGATCCGAGTCTCGAACATGAAATATTTTGAAGAACTCCGAATTATTTTAAATGTTTCTACAAACGCTTTCCAAGATTTCTATCATAATCACGAGTGGTGTTTATTAACTGATGCCAACATATATTCTTCCATATCCATGAAAATATTTCCATCATCAATTTTATCTAAAGAAGTATCTGACATGGCCAACTCTGTAGGAGCCAACATCTTGCACTTTTTACTTTCCTTGGCTCTACAAAGTAGAAAGGAAAGATGTGTAATCGGCTGAAAAAAAAATTTTGAGTTCTCTTAAGATCTTTAATTTTCAGACCCCCCTGAGTCCGAAAAACACAATTTGGGAAAATGGTCAGTGTGTCTGTGAACAATTTTTAGAGAGAACCACCGTACCAAATCCTTTCAAACTTGATATCTCGTCCGCAGGTCACCATGAGACGCCAAAATAAGGGTTTGAACAAAATCCACCGAAAGTTAACTATAGTTATCATAGTGATCAAAAGACGAAATATTTTTTTTCTCAAAGACGGCTCTAACGATTTTGATTAAATTTGTTATATTGGTAGCTCATAATAGGATTATTATACCACAAAATTCTCATTCGTGGGAAAATGACGGGAGAAGCTGCTTGGTGAATGAATTGATTAAATAGAATTAGCCATGTAAGAAATGAATTGATGTAGAGCTAAGGAAAGTTGTGTGTTGCAACGCACCAGATATTTTTTGTACAGAATTCGGTAGTTAGGTATGAACGGTTACTTGAAATGACGTTACTGTTTTGTCTCTTGAGATTTTTCAAGAACGAACAATTGAATGAATAATCCAATTACTAGCGTCATGCGGCAGAAAATGTCACACTGTTGCCTCCGCAATTATAACAATTCAAAAAGCCGTCATACTACATAGTTATATAGACATAAAATGAGCAAGTTATGCAAAGGACACAACGTCTGAAAGGACACCAGGCACCAGTCGAACGCAACTCAAGTTAGTGCTCCAGGAACCCGTTCAGTTCAAACTGTTACATATTCATTTGAGAATCTAACTTACTTCGCTCAACAAATTAGGATTAACTCTAAGAAACTCCCATGAAAACCGTGGGGAATGTGCGTTTCGCTAGATTATGTTCAATTTAATATATTTAAAGAAGAAGTTACCCGACTTTACTAACTTCGTGAACTTCTATTACCACGGAATATCTTATTATTTTTATCTGTCTATTAACATTACTTCTACTTACCGCTTATTATTACTAACTCGATTGACTACAAACTTGTTTTCAAAAGAAGGTATGGAGTTCTTAGTGTACTGTTGCATCGTAACTGTTCAAGTTCGAGGGGGTTCCTTCCCTTCTACATTCTCGTCAAGCAAATAGATAGTTTCAGTGCCGATATGACCTCCTATTTGCCCCAAGTGAGCGATATCAATTTTCTCCCAAGTTTTATCGATTGTTTCCACCTCCATGTCGTAACTAAGCTTCGACGAATCCTCGTTCAACGAATGGATTGAGAAACAGTTACGGACACACCGTCCGTTCGACATCCGTTTGGCGTCTGTTTGGGCATTTTACCTGTGAATAAGTCAGCCAAAAATACGTTTTTTCGCGCATTTCAACTACCAACGACGTTTACCGGAGGTTTTCACAGGAACGTCCACGGTAAACAGTACGTAAGTATTATCCACGTGAGAGGAACGCCAGCGAGTTTGATTTAATTTGTAAAACCCGTTTTTGTGGGTCTCTGCATCCGTTCATTAAGGCATTCATTAAGAAGAAAGGATATTGATTCGCTGATGATTTTTTTAAGAACAAGATTTAGTACAACACTACACACGTGAAACAGAACTAGAATTGCTAGATTAATTGTTGCGGCGAGTGAAGATCCTGACACGATCCTTCGAACAACTGAATAGGCTCAAGCATTTAAAAAAAAAGAAGTAATTAAGCCGAACACCCCTATGGGCGAGGCTGTCAAATATCTCAAAATTCTACACTCCCACAGATTCCAAGGCAATCAACTAGTATTCGTCATAAACCTGTATTGATACAGGCAATTCGAGTTTATAATTATAATCGATTCTACTTCCTTTCAACTGAAAATTATTTCAATAACCCTTTTTAAACAGCACCTGTCAGAAGAAAAACACCCGCTTTTGTTTCATTTTCTCGTTTTACACTTTTAATTACAGATATAAGACTTGTTCATGCGTTGCAAGTAGCAATTATTGAAGGAAGACTAGTAGAGGATTGTTTACTTTCCTGAACGTTTTTATTCTGAATCGACGAAACGAAAGGAGGGGAGGTTTGTGCGATTTATTTGCGCGTTTCGCTAAGTCAATAGAACAATACAACCAGTCTTTCGAGAACGCAATAGCGTGTTGAGCAACTTTTATCTTTGTTCGTCGCGCAATTTTATTTTGGAATCACCAAGTAATCGCGTGAAAATTGGTGGCTTTCGTTTTTTGGAGTTCTCTGAAAACGAGTACGCGGTTTAAACTATTTTGATATGTGTGCCTAAACAGGCGTAGCAAGCAGTTGTTACAATTAATATTGAAACGATTGAAGCAACGACAATGCAGTTTGAAACCAGAAATATTTACTAGTGTGCTATAAGCCTCCAATTATGTAGATTATGGTCCAACATGTATTCATTTCTGTTTACAAATGTCATAAATTTGCCATTAAACAATTCAACGTGCACAGCTCAATTATGTATCTGTCATTTGCAGATCGCAATTTATACTTCCAAAATACATGGCAGTGAGTTTTGTTTTCTGTTTGTACAGCCCTGCATGGTAATTGAATTGTTGGAGTGGGAAAGTTGTTTTTAATATTGGACCGATTATCAATACATAAATGTGTATATTGGAGACAAAATATATCGGCAGTGTATTCGATCGCAAATGGCAATAAAGATATAAGAAAATTTACTACGAGTAAGTAACAATTAATACCACATATCGGAAACACGAAAGACACGTCACGAACTAATTTTATTTCAACTTCAAAAATGGAAGTTGTTGTCTCACCGTAGCAATTCAATTACAAAACGCATCTAACGACAGCTATCTTATGATGAAGATAGTGTATACAGTGTTTCACACATGGTGTAACAAAAACAATTGGGCCAAACCAGACTGAAAATGAAGTAGAATGCCTCCAAGCGCACCTTACTACCTCAATTCGTTGTCGAGATGTGATTTTTTCAAGTTGTCTTTTTAAACCACCTACAAAAATAATAATGTACCATCCATGGTTTAAAGAAAACTAAACAAGTTAGAGTGGGTAAAATTCTCTCATACGATTTTATTTATCAACAAGGACGATACTATGAGACCTATTCTAGACATCGTTTGTTTGGAGCTGCCGACAATCCTCTTCTCGCATCCAAACTCGAATTTATCCATGAAATCGATAGGGACTCATAATGCTGACCAAACCATCAGAAAGCTGATTACATGTGCAAGTTGGGCTGGAACGTGACAACACGTTTATGGAAACTGGGGTCAATAGAAGTTCGTTTTTACTTTCCTTGGCTCTACGAAGTAGAAAGGAAAGTTATGTAATCGGCTGAAAAAAAAATTTTGAGTTTCCTTCAGATCTTTACGTTTCAGACCCTCCTGAGTCCGAAAAACACTATTTGGGAAAATGGTCTGTGTATGTGTGTGTGTGTGTGTCACTCTGTGTGTCTGTGAACGATTTTTAGAGAACCCCACCGTACCAAATCAGCTCAAACTTGATATCTCGTCCGCAGGTCACCATGGGACGCCAAAATAAGGGTTTGAACAAATCCATCGAAAGTTAACTATAGTTATCATAGTGATCAAAACACCAAATATTTTTTTTCTCAAAAACGTCTCCAACGATTTTGATTAAATTTTTTATATTGATAGCTCTCAATATGGCTATTATACCATAAAATTCCCATTAGTGGGAAAATGACGAGAGCAGCACAATAAATTACCAAAACTTTCGACGAAATCGATTTTAGCGCAGTTTTTAGAGAAAACCACCGTACCAAATGAGCTCAAACTTGATGTCTAGCCTACAGGTTACCATGGGACGCAAAATTGAGGGTATGGGCAGAATTCACTGAAAGTTAACTATAGTTATCATAGTGATCAAAACACCAAATTTTCTTCTCAAAAACAGCTCTAACGATTTTGATTAAATTTTGTATATTGATAGCTCTCACTAAGGCAATCACACCATAAAATTCCCATTTGTGGGAATATGACTAGAGCAGCACAATAAATTACCAAAATTTTCGACGAAAAGCGTTTTTAGCGCAGTTTTTTCCTTATAAACTCCGCTGGAGTGTTGGTAGAATGTTAAAAAACATTGGTATTGTAGTCCAATCCAATACCTAAAGGGTGAGTGTTTAAAAACGGTCATGAGATACATGGGGCTCACTACAGAAATTCCTGAATTTCAACTACCGCCGTTTCGCTTAACACCAGTTCTAAAGGTGTTTACCCAATAATTCTGCAAAAGTAATTACTATCCTTCTTCAAAAAATTTGTGTTTACAGCCTCATTAATTATCTGTGTACCAATTGCTCAATAATGGTCCTGCAATGAGTACGAGCAGCACAATAAATTTCGGAACTGTAAGCGCTACCGCTTCCTGCTGCCGTAAAGCGTTGTTTGACGAAGTTCAAATTAACTGAGTGATAAATTAATTGATTAAATAGAATTAGCCATGTACAAAGTGAATTGTTGTAGAGCTAAGGAAAGTTGTGTGTTGCAACGCACCAGATATTTTATTATAAAAATACACACAGTACATCCAAAAATGTGGTCAAAAGTTGTCTTAAAGTGGAGAGACGTGGGTTTTTATGGCAAAAACCGCGATTTGGTGGTGGTGTGCTCTCCGTAAATTCACAGGTTCTCATGACCTTTGCCCCTAATTCAATTCGTTCAGTTCATTTATACTCGGTAAAGCATAAATAACTTCACGCTTACAGATCCGGACTGTATTGTGGTGCTGCTACTCGTTCCAAGACCATTATTGAGCAATCGGTATACAGAGAATTAATGTGACTGTGAACACGATTTTTTCGAGACCCGTTATAATCGCGGTTTTACATTTATCGAGTAATAACTGAGAGAAATAGTAGTAAGTGAAACGGCGGGGGTTGAAATTCCGGACAATGCGCTAAAATCGATTTTCGTTGATACGTTCCGTAATGCATTGTGCTGCTTTCGTTATTTTCCCACTGATGGGAGTTTTATGGTATTGCTGCGTAATTAAGAACTATCCATGTAAATAATTTAATCAAAAACGTTGGTCGTTTTTGAGAAAAAAAAATTGGTTTTGATCACTATGATAACTATAGTTAGTTTTCGACGGATTTCCCCCATACCCTTATTACGACGTTCCGTGGTAACCTGTGAGCTAGATATCAAGTTTGAGCTGATTTGGTCCTACCTTTTTTGCCCAATTGCGTTCACAGATACACACAGACCGGACTCTGTTTTTCAGACTCAGTAGGCTTCAAAACGTAAAGGTGTGAGAACTCAAAAAAAAATTTTTTTTCAAACTAGTTTGACCCAACGCCAAGTGCGAAACACCCTATATTTTTACTTTTTTACGTGTGAAGTTCTATAATTTATCACTTCGGGCGAACAGTCAGTCGACAACAAAATTCTAAGGTAAATTGGCTACATTAACCTGTCATCATGCTTGAAGGAAATGGGATAGAGAGTAGGTTCATCAGCTAAGTTTTTTTACTTTCCTTGCTCTACGAAGTAGAAAGGAAAGTTATGTAATCGGCTGAAAAAAAATTTTTGAGTTCTCTTCAGATCTTTACGTTTCAGAGTCCGAAAAACACTATTGGGGAAAATGGTCTGTGAGTCTGTGTGTATGTGAACGGTTTTTAGAGAGAACCACCGTACCAAATCATCTCTAACTTCATATCTCGCCCGCAGGTTGCCATGGGACGCCAAAATAAGGGTATGAACAAAATCCACCGAAAGTTAACTATAGTTATCATAGTGATCAAAACACCAAATTTTGTTTCTCAAGAATGGCTCCAACGATTTTGATTAAATTTTTTATATTGATAGCTCTCAATAAGATAATGATACCATAAAATTCCCATTTGTGGGAAAATGACGAGAGCAGCACAATAAATTATCAAACTTTTCGACGAAAAGCGTTTTTAGCGCAGTTTTTTCCTTATAAACTCCGCTGGAATGTTAGTAGAATGCTAAAAAAATTGGTATTGTAGTCCAATCCAATACCTAAAGGGTGGGTGTTTAAAAACGATCATGAGATACATGGGGCTCACTCCAGAAATTCCTGAATTTCAACTACGCCCGTTTCGCTTACTACCAGTTCTAACAGTTATTACCCAATAACTCCACAAAAGTGATTACTATCCACTTCAAAAAATTCGTGTCTACAGCCTCATTAATTATCTGTGTACCGATTGCTCAATATGGGTCCTGCAATGAGTACGAGCAGCACAATAAAATCTGGAACTGTAAGCGCTACCGCTTCCTGCTGCCGTAAAGCGTTATTTGACCAAGTTCAAATTAACTGAGTGATAAATGAATTGATTAAATCGAATTGGCCATGTACAAAGTGAATTGACGTAGAGCTATGGAAAGTTGTGTGTTGCAACGCACCAGATGTTTAACCATCAAAACCGGAAGACAAGAACCAAATTTGATTTCGGAAATCCCGAAAATTGATCGAAACCTGATCTTTCCCCATTTTTTTACCGTCGAATTCAATGGAGTGTTTTCAACTCACGAACACTCGAATAACGGCCAATTGTGAATTTCAAATAGCGCACCAAATTGTACCCCGATTCCAGCGGCATTTATTGTATTTCTACTCCGATTTTTATGAAAATATAGAAATGTTGTTTCTGTACCGATATCCAAGGGCAGTATTGGAGCATACAAGGAAGAAAAGCAAAGTTACATACAATATTGGGAAGACCATCTTCAGCAGATTTGTCAGGAAAATGAATTGGTGCAGTTTTTTCATCGTGAATCCCATTTACACGATTCATTCCCTTATGAGTGATGGTCCACCTGTGATCCACGTCTTTTTCTCTTGTTGGTTCATTCGAGTGAAGTGGAAGAATGTGCCGAATGTTTCTAATAATCGCATTGGACAAAAATGGCAAATTTTTGGTTGTTGTTTTCAGCATTTGATTGCGCAAGTCTTGCTCTTTGAGATGATGAAGTAATGGCAAAATGAAGCGGGTGCCGAGTGAACATTATTCCTACCAACCACCTAAACGTTGGTTGTTCAATGAGGAGCAGCAGCCCAATAACTCTCGAAATGTTAAGCGCTACTGGTTTCTCGCTGAACGTTGAATCAAGTTCTAACAGGCTCAAATAAACTGAATGAAAAACGTAATGGATTAGCTGCTTGGGAGCTAAAACCGTGGACAAGGGAAAGTTGCGTGATGCGTCGTACCGGATATTTGATCTGGACGACTTGTGTATCGCCCGTAACTTCAGAGCTCCAATACGGTTGAAGGAATCGTGAGCCTGTTTGGCAAAAAACGTCCTTCGAAAAACCTTATTAGTTGTACAACTGATGCGTCCACACGAGCGAGATTCGCTGTTAGGACGCCAGAAACGCGGAGCACACATTTCGTTCACTGACAGATTTTCAATTTACGACGGAGATTACGCTAGTCTATAAGTAACGCAGGAAATTTAGAACCTTTTATCTGAAAACTTATCTGAAGTACTTCGGCCGATTCAGGTTGTCTGAAATTTATTGCCCGTAAGGCCTCATAAAGAACCGGCTGAAAAATATAGATAAGGGTTTGTCCTTTTAACGCAACGGTTGAAGTAAGTTCTTCGGCGAATTAGAGTTTTATACTCGCTCAATTGTAAGCATTGAGCAAGTCCAGAAGTCCTGAATTCCTCGGACTGTCGCTTCCTACGGGAGATGTTCCGCTTTCCACGTTTGTCCTCTCCGCTCTAAAAGCTACCTGCCTCCAGGGGTTGCAAGAAGACAGTTGGTTGTTGGTCGAGTTCTCGGGTTGAATGTTTCCAGAGCAGCTCCGTAATGAAACTTCCGGTTTGGTAAGATGGTTTTCAAAACGCCTTTGGTTCCGATACACGCGATGGACATTTCACGCGTAAAATCAATTTAGTGGGGTATTTTCGGTGGAGCTTGCGAAAAACTATTCGCGAAGATGTTTCTTGGGGAGGTCCAATGAAAATAGTTCAACGACTTGAAGGATATACTTCAACAGCGAAACAACTCCGCTTCAACCGACGTCTAACGATATTATTGGGACAAATGAAGAGCTCACTATAAGCTATACCCATTGTTGTTGACCTCGGACTTCCCCAGACATTGTCTCCTTCTATTCCGATGTACCTGCAGAAATTCCACCGCCGCAGTTGCGGTTTTTTCTAACGACTATTGGATTTCCCTGAAGTGGGTTTTTTCCTTTCTTTATTTTCCCTCTCCTCAATTTCAGATTCCCCTCCACAAGAGACAGCTCCTCCCAAAATTTCATTCAGCTACAAACTATTGCGAAAGACTCGTCTTCCTGTGCCCGCTTACAGCTCGCTTTCTCGTCCCGATAAAGTTTCCCGCCAGTTCACTCATATTTCCGAGTCGTCCTTCTGTGTCACCGTGTTGTACACAAACGCTACTCACTTCATTGCATTTAATACAGTCCTCTTCACGTTCACCGAGTTTCTATTATTTTCGATCTTCAACTCTCGCCCTCTCCTGCGCCCAACATCCCTTCAACACGGTGCTAATGTCGTAAAGACCACCACACGCACTGGGCAATTGGCAAAGCAAAACCAACACGAACTGGTGTCGAAGACTTCTAAGAATTTGTATATAGCGCCAAGGAGGTGAAAGTAACGAGTTTAGTTGACCTGTTCACTTCTGTACACATAAATTCAATCAATTGGAGAACGATTCAACAAATGATAATTATGACTAGTCAATGATTATGTACTTGATAAATCTATTCGGGGTTCAAAATTGCAATAATACGTCATTTGGATAGTTCAAGGAGTTATTGGCGGCTGAAGCATTTACCGCTAAGGTCGTCGTAGGCCAAGATTTGTTGATACTTCGCGTTGCCCAGAATATTTCACTTTGTAGCCCAATCGGGTATCAATGATGGAATAAGCGACATCTCGGAAGCTTTTGGGAGATACATTCGAGCCACTACGGAGGTACATTACTTTTATACCCGTATAAACCATAAACCGTTGAGAAATTGACTGCCAATTATTATGGTCATCCTTTGGTCATCCACTACAGGCCTGTTCCTTTATCAAAATGGCATAAGAGAGTTATATTAGTCGAATATCATAGCGGTTGCAGTTTTGCTAGCACGCGAGAGCACAGCCACTCGCTCACTCTCCACTAAACCTAGATCTGTGGAGGTGCGGCAGCCTGTTATGTAGCCAGTCACCCGATTGAGAGCTATTGCTCCCACGTGATTAACTATTTACTTGGGTTTATAATCTACTACTAGACAAAGCTGGAACGACTGGCTGCTCTTCCAACAACCATCGCTCACTGCTGTAGAAACTACAGTGGAGCCGCACTTGGTTTTTTGTTTCCACCGCACTTGAGGCGTAAAACGTGCTGGATGGGGAGTATTTGAGAGAAATAAAATGCGCATTAATGTCGCCATGTCCCATAAGGAACTGGCTCGTCCAGTGGTATGTTTCAACCCACTTTCTCCTGAGACGTTCACGGATGTGGAAAAGATATAAGTGTCACTTCCTTTTGACAAGGATGCCGAGTTGAGAGGTCTATACGGAGATCAGCCCAGAGCGAGGAAGCTCCCTTGTCATTGTACACTGTGCACTCAATGGCCAAGTCTATCGGTAACTGAGCAGTGATCACTTGAAGTTCTTCAGTGGATGCTGCCTCGAAGGCTGTGGTAAGCCATAGTGCAATTGGGCCTGGGCCTCTTCTTTGATTGACTGTGATTTTGCTACCGCAGATAATGAGAGAGTAGCCAATCATGCCTAAGTAAATGGCCGGGTACATGAGGATTGGGGCACAATAACACCCACCTTGCCTAGCAAATCGTTCGTAATGAGGCAAATCTTGGGGGAGTAGTGCTTTTGAGAATCTGAAACACCATCTCTCACTCACATTGACTTCTAAGTACTTGACATGCTTCTCAAGAATCCACCTGTGGCTGCCAAAACGTATTAACAGTTGGCTATTTAATATCCCCTTTAAGACGATGAGATACGTTTTTCTTCAGCCGCCAACGGCTGGTGGTCACGCCCAAACCATGTGCACGGTTAGTATCGGCACACTCAGATCGTTCATATAGGCACATGGTTCGCAGTCAGTCTCCATGAGGCTACAGGGAAGACCTTCAAAGAAGGCGTCCCTACGTGCTGATTCGAGAATCGAGCCCTGTGGGCACCGATTCTCTATCGTTCTCCAGACCAATACGCACGCATGTCGGCATTCGACCAGTAGCCTGGTAACTTCTAACGAGCAAGTGTATGTTACGAGGAATTTCACGACATTCCACTACAAGTTGATTAAACTACACACACGGTGCATATAAAGCTGCTCTAAGGACAAACACCTACAACTTCCAAATTAAAAAGCCTCCTTGGACCGCCCACATTTTGGACATTTATTTTTCCTCGGCTAAAGTGAATGTCATGTTAACTAGTGTAGATAGTTCAGAACGGATGGCGCAAAGTATTACATGACAGTAGTCTGATTTATTAATTTCAGTAATCTCATGTCAACAGTTCCTCAAGTGTTTACATTTTTCGCCAAAACTTTAATGGTTTATTGTACTGCTCTAATCATTTCCTCATGAATGCGAATTTTACCGTCCTGTGCTTTACAACTCTCCACACAACACTTTTTATCTGTTTTTGAGAATTTAGCTTTCTTGGTGTTTTGATCACTATCATTAACCTTATTTAGGTGCTCCATGTTGATCTGTGGGCTGGACACCAAACTGGTCGCCAAGTCATTGTCTCTGAATCGTGTTCTTAGGCAGTCCTACGTACTTGTTTTGTTTTTTACTTTTGTAAATGTGACAACCAAAAAAGACTAAATAATTAGTAACTAACGAAATGGGGAGGGCGCCCACACTACCCTACGCAGGTTCCAGGAATTGAAGGATTGGGAGGGCGAAGGAAAAAGTGTTGAGAGCACTTTTCACTACAGAACGACCACCAGTTCAGACCCGACCCGAGCAACAAGCGGGTGGTGAAACCTCAGGGAACGCCTGCGGACACACTCAGTCGACGCCTCACCTCAGCACTTCCTTGCACCACACTCCACGCCAGGACACGGTCAATGCTGCAACCATGATGTTACCTGAGTCTACTCCATGAGCTTCTGACCCTGCCATACAAAGATCCGTCCTGTTATATTGGAGTCTCTTGGCTTGCCTAGCTAGTGCAAGACCCTGGCCGCCAGAAACTACCAGGACGAATGGCGACGATGTCAGGGTCCAGTTGTTCTCCTTAAACAACTCAGTAGTCCTCGCTCCTCAGCCCTCAGACGACAACGCACAGCAACCTTCTTACAGGCACATACATGTTTTTCAAATTGTGTTTTCTTACCTCAGAAGACTCTTAAGCGTGAGAATTCGAAGAAAAACTTAAAAAATGGTTCTACCTAACTTGAAACCTTCCTTTCTAAGGGAAATCTCGTGAGAGGACAGCGAAAGCCCAAAAACGGTATTGGTGACACCTGTGACGTAGTTGTATACAGGCGGTTGAATAGTATGTGCATTAGCTGTAGATAAAATCTGATACCTGTCGCCTGTGGACTCGTGTCGTAAGTTGTAAGTGTTCCCCACACACTTTTCCATCTGTAGGCAAACGTTAATCCTCCCACATTGATATGATTTTGAGCGCGAAGTCGAGCTATTGGCCAAGATAAAAAGAATTTCAGCAGCGTAAATCATTTCGCTCGCTAAGAACCGAATTGCTGGGGTCCAGTAGAGCGCGGGGAAGTGGAACAGGTTGTGATGTAGAGGCTTCTACAAGTCGAGCCGAGTCGAGGGCCCAATTTGTTCTCCCGTCGCGATCGTCTGTCTAATCGGCGGACAATGTTGGGGGCCAAAGACAATGTCGATGCGCGGGCCAGTCGGCAATTAAGCGGCCCCTGCAGGGTGGGGGTCGCGTGCCTCCTGGCCGGCTCTCAAGCATCGCAGGCTTCACCACTCTGCTACCAGCCTTCATCTGTGTAGGGTCAGAAGATCGTCTGAGAGAAGGCGCCGTTCACGAAAGACCAGAAGAGATGCACCTAAAGAGGTTCTTCATATAAACTCATTGCGTTCACTTATTCATTCCCAAAACATCTGATGAGCCCAATTAACGAAAGAAAGGTAGTAAAGGTGCACAGATGACGAATAACGGAACGAAATATGAGTGCGGTTGATGAGTGGTCAATCTTGTCATCAAGCCTTTAACGTTTTTACCCAACTTACCAAGAATACTATGACTAAAATGCATTATTTTCCAATGATTGTTGAACCTAATTAGGCACCAATGCAGGTATCTTCCACATGACCGCACAGGATAACAGTCTCTCCCCATATCACAGCATGTGGAACTTCGGTTAAGGTGGGATGGAGAACTGGGCAAATGACAAAACCGGCAGTTCCTGACACAGCTCTGCTGGGCGAGTGCCATGAGCTCCAAGTGATAGTAGTTATTGTACCTGCATGAATTCGTGTATGAGGTCCATTACATGATTTCTATTAGGACGTCATGGTGCAGTCACCATAAGATTAAATTGACCTGTAGACCTTCAGGCTTCGGGGTGACAAATTTAAGAGACCAATGAAAGGCAAGTACGAAGACTAGTTCGGCAAGGGGAGGAAAGTGTCTCAGAAGGCCGTCGTACGCACAATGTGTCTCTGAGATACACGAAACTCGTTCCAAGGCTGAAGGAAGTCAACATAGTCCATGTGGACCAAATAGCAACACGGGGCGAGTCAGTAGACTGTAGTCGTCTTCCGGCACCTATTCCACTCCTAGGCTACACGCGTTGAAACAGACTGCACAGTGGGAATGGTAACGCTGGTTAGAAACATATTCATTGAATGAAGGAACGCACCACTCTTGAATCATGCCCCAAAATTATTACAGACATTTCCCAGGACGACGTCCAACAACCCAGGACCAGGCGTAATACAATGTGGCTAGGGTTTGATGCGGTCGTGGTCAAATCAACAAATGCCGACACATGGTTGGGCCGAGCAACGCTCCGGTGTGTGATTTCCGTGAAGGCCAAATGAAAGATATAATTCATAAATTGATGTACAGCTATTGGTATATTATTCATTGTGTGTCTTATAATTTCAGTCAGGAAAATGTTTTTTATCAGACCTCCTCAAAATTTGACACTTAACGTTTTCAGCCATGAGGATTCCAAATCAGCGTTGTCCATTCGCCATCCAGGCCATATTTTGCCTGCAACATTGTCTAAATATCCGTTCGTTCGTACAAAAATCCCATTTTGGATTTTTTTCCTCCCGAGGGCATACGGGACAAAGTCCCTTGTCACTGGCCGCACATGGGCGTATTGTAACACTATCCCTTCGATAATAAAATATGTCGTACGTACCCGCCTCCCTTAGGAAGCCGAGGATGTCCCTCGCCGCAGTATTCAAAAAAGCGTTCGGCTGCCAAGGCACGGAATTCACATAGGATCGTCTTCACCACCTCTGAACTGCCCATCTTGTTAAGGTGGTACCTAAGTGGGCAGTGTCTGGTGAGGAAGCTAATCAGAACTATCAGATCCTGTCTGGAGAGTGTCAGCATGGCCTTCGCCCTTATACAAGAAGGCGTAGTGAGCCAATGGGCGCTGCTTTCCCTTGTGTCCCATCGACGATTCAGGTGACTTTTCGTCACTTCTACGTGGGGCTCAGGCCCGGTGGGTAGGGATTCCGTACCCCTCTTTGCAAGGCAGTCAGCCTGTTCGTTGCTCCCATGCCCCCTTTGAGCCGGCACCCAGATAAGACAGAGCCTATTATGCGCACTGAGTCGCTTGAGTGATCGAAGACACTCCCATACTAGCCTGGACATGAAGGTGTAGGCTGCAATAGCCTTTAAGGCCGAGAATACGTAGATCCACTTGCCATTGAGTCCTTTAGTCAGGATATCTTCTGCCCAAATTTTTATACCGAGGATTTCCGCTTGAAATACCGTGGCGTACTCTCTCAGCGGCTTAGCTACCCAGACCAGCTCTGCCCCCCATTACATAACCATCTGTATACCATTATAGGGCGCCCACCACAGTCTGGAAAGGCCCTCCACTCATTGGGTGGACGCGAACACTCAATAGCAGCTGAAAGTTCAGTTGCTCTGTCATGACGTCAGTATCAAGGACTGCTGCCTCTTCTAGCTTGAATTGTCTAGTCGTTCCCTGGAGGCGTGTCATAGTCCTGGTAGAAACAAAAGCCTTTACCGCTCCCGAATGTGTTAGTGGAGAGGTGAGATATTGCATACATTGCAGCAGTGGGGCAAGTAAACATTGCTTCTGTAATCGCCTATCGCTGCAGTTGCTGGAGTTTCCCCTAAACAGCTAGCCGACCTGTCGCCTTCCACTACTTGTAGAGCTTACGGATATAGTTGTGTCTGCGTACTCGGCAATCCGATCGAACGAAACCCATGGAGGTTATGATCAAAATATTGTTTGAAAAATAGCTAACAACGAAATTTGGTTAGTTCTATTGCAAATACGCCTTGTTTGGCACGATTTCCACGAGTGACAATATAGCGAAAAGTAACGTTTATCCGCGTCCAGCGCTCTGTTCCTCTCACTGCCTCCCGTTTCACTCCAACCACCCGTCAGTTCGACTCGGCGCGTTCGGCCAATTGTCCGAACGTCAATGTTCGTCGTTCCGTTGTAGTCGATCATGTTTCGTATCGTTTAGGGGAGAGGTGGTATACTTGATCCCCGAGGATACATGATCCCCCATTTAAAACTAGCGCCAAAACGTGTTTAAAGTTGTTCTGTTGGCTACATTGGGACGCCGTCATGATGGCTAGTACAAAGTGTAAACATCATACAGAAACAATAGCTTGTTGCAAAAATAATTGGTAATTTATGTTTTTCACCGGATCCTACTTGTTTTGTTTAATGTAAGGCAAATAGAAAAACTTCTGGTAAGTGTGCTTTATAATATTTTGTTTGCGTTTATGAAATATTGTGTCTATTTCGCTGTATAAATTCAGTTATTTCCGATTCAAACGTTTTTATCTTGTTGATTTTTTTTCCATTTAAAAAAAGTTGCTGGTTCGGGATAGTTGATCCCTTCTGCTAGGGGGATGCTTGATCCCGGAATCAAGTATCCCACCTATAATTCTTTAGTTTGTTTTCACCTGCAATACGAAGTAATTCTTCCGTTCTTTTACATGCCGCGGAAGTATGTATCGAAGCAAGGGGCCATGAAACGGGTGCCGTACGATCCGGAGGCCTTGAAAAACGCGGTCCAAGCAGTGAAAGATGGTGCTGGGTACAAAACCGTCACAAGAGAATTTAAAATTAAAGTCATGACTCTTAAAAGGCTATGCCGTCGGGACTCTTATGTTCAACCTGGTTTCACCAATCGACACATTTTCTCCAAACGTGACGAGGATGAACTGGGAGCGTATCTTGTTCATACGGGCTTTTGAGCCCATCAGAAAAGAAGTAGGGGAATTTGTAGCTGCAATTTACAATGGTTTGTCATACCCTGAAAAAATTACAAAAATACACGCAAACGGGGCTACAATATAAGTAATGGAAAAAATTGGACGGCTTTGGAAGTGGCCAGCAAGGGAAGACGAAATATTTCATGTATGGGGTGACATTTTGGGACACTTACCGGAGCCGACGAAATTCTCAAAAACACGTGAGATTTATTCCGTGCCACTGCTCGAATAATTTTCATTTTTGTCTGTGTTTTCAAATTTTTTACTTTTCGTTTTGTACCTACTCTACCTCTTGAATTGTTAATTACAACTTATTAATAGTATGCCTCAGTTAATTTAATTTCCATATTTAGGTAGGCCTACGACTGAAACTTTGGCGGGTGGGATGGTTGATTCCCCGGGATCATACAACCCACTCACCGGGATCAAGTATCCCCATAGGGAGGGTTAGTTGATCCTTGTGTCGGACTTTAAAAAAACCCTTTTTGTCGTTTTTGTTCAATAAATAGGAAGGTCTGTATTGGCGCATAATCGGTAGTATAGAACGGGGATACATGTGTAATTTGAAAAAAATCAGATTTATTAAAATGTTTCGAATTACTAAAAGAAAACCAAAGCAGGGATCAAGTATACCACCTTTCCCCAACTAGTATGTTTCGATGCTGCATCGAATGAAATGGCTCTCGGAGATGCTCTACAAACATTGTCGTAGTTTTCCGGATTCTTCGACATGAAATTGAATAGGATGATTGTGGCCTATCATGCTGTGGAAGAGGACCAGTCTCGTAAAAACTCTCAGCGCTTTGAAAATTAAAGGGTTCGTCTGAAATCAATTGATAATTCTAATCTGCGGTGAAGTCGTTCATTCCTCACTCCGAAATTTCAAACGTACGTAACTGGTTATACGTTACATGCGTTGTACTTAGGCGTAACTAATAAAAAAAAGATTGTGTCCCGTCGATGCACAAGTCAATGGTAGAAAGGAACAATAATCCATGAAAGGGACAATCAAAGCCGTGTTGAGCTCGAGGATCGCCAGAAATGCGATAAACTTGGTATTTTGCTTAAAAATGCCTAGCACCGTAATTTCTCCAGCGGCAACACCAGCCACGTGTGCACTTACAGGTCAGGCTATGGTCAAGAGTTACGCGAAGGTCGCAAATAGCCAGTCTTGTCGGAGCCACCTCACCGATCGTGTGAGAATGAAGACAGTGATTCTGGAAGCAGCGTAAGTAATAACGGATATTTGGAAGGAGGTGAGTTTGGCCTTATAATCAAACCACGTCAACTCTGTTATTCGTTGGCACTGCCTGGGAACAATTTCTTTCGTGTTTCTTTCGTTCCTACGCCTGGTTACGGAGAGTGTTGAATCACCAATAGCTATGAGAGTAGCCCATCGCTCGGGGACCTTGAACGAGACTGCTTCTTCACATAGAATTAAGACACCGAGTGGAGTGTTTTAAAAAATATGTGGTGAGTAGGAGCACACAACTTTCAGCAACCGCTGTAAATATGATAATCTGTTATATATACTACCGCTGTTCCTTTGTCCAACATGTTTCTACAGTTGATGCTGAACAAAATGTAATTGCGGTCAAAATTAACTTGCAAATTCAACAAGTTGAGCATAAGTTGATTGAGGATTAACCGTGAGAAAAGTGTCCCATGTGTCCATCTAGACCAGTGGTTCTCAACCTTTTATGAGGTATCGCCCCTTAGTGGAAGACGACTCACCCCTGTCGCCCCCCTTCTCTTAGTACGGTATACCCTTATTTAAATGTAAGAAACGTGTTGTTGTAAAAATAATGGACTGAATTATTATGTTAAATGATTTATTATTATATACAATTATTATTATTTCAATTAATTAATTTACCGTTTTAATGGCTCCCTTGTGCTTGGTGGACTGCAGTCAAAGCCTGAATATCCGGCTGTATGTTGGTCAGGTGAAGGCGCAGGTCTCCTTTGCTGCAAACATCCAATTTGTTCCTTTGTTTTGTGAGGAGCTGGACGACAGAGCTGAATCCTTTTTCCACTAAATATGTGGATGGAAATGAGAGGGATTCAACCATTTCCCACAGTTTTGGATAAGATTCCATGAGTTTTACCCAGGCTAACTCGTAACCATGCTGCTTAAAAATCATCTTTGCCTCACAGTCATATTTCAGGTCCAAAAACTCTGTCTGCAAAATATGTTCAAGGGTGTCCACCGCGTCAAACGAAAATGGATCAAAACCCAATCTGGAATTTTAAGATTGGCAATGTCTTCAAATCTTGATTTCTTGGCAAACTTGGCAATGAACGAACTGATAATGCCTTTTGCTTTGATAAGATTCATCTTATTTCCTTGCAGCTTCATGTTGACCTCATTGAGTTTTTCGAAAATATCTGTCAGATATGCAATCTCGAATTTGCGAAGTCTCAACGCTTGACTCAATTCAGGGTCACAAGAATCGAGAAATTCAGTCACTGTTTCGAACAATTCAAAAAATCGCCGCAAACAGTTTCCTTTGAAAGCCACCTCACGGCCGTGTGGAAGAGCAACCGCTCAAATTCCTCATCATTTCGGTGGCACAGTTGTCGGAAGAGACGGTCATGCAGGGCACTGGCTTTATCTCATTTACGCCATTAATTACTAGTTGAAGGGTTTCATGCAGTATACCACTTAATTTTTTTTTGCCCATAATTTTCTTTAAAACGAGTGAATTTGTTTTTAAAACGCTACCATGTTTCTGCGACACTTGAGATTCTACTCTACAGAAGAGTTAGTTTATTTTTTCTGACTTTTCATACTGATCGCCCCCCTGTCGCCCCCCACAAATTTATCGCCCCCCCTTAGAACCCAAATCGCCCACCGGGGGGCGATCGCCCCCAGGTTGGGAACCACTGATCTAGACGAACATTTATAATGTAACGTTCCTGGATGGGGGCTGTTCAGCTCAGCTCTAGCTGAATCAATCCACTGCCATTGGCTCAAACACTGGGCATTTGGGCAGCGTTCAACTTAAGCCTCCGATTAAGGAATTGCAGAGACCTCTGTCAATCAACCCTTCGACATTTCAAGCCAGTCCAACACAATTTTGTGACCCAAGCCGACAACTTATTTTTCCTCCAGCAGTTTCCACAGTTGGGATTTTCTTACTCCATTTTCTCAACTCTCTTCTCAGCGCTTACTTGCAAGGTCTTGCCAACGGTAGACGCATACGCATATCTCTATCATGCCTCAACACAAGTGCAACATTACAGTCCTCTCTCTCACTCAACTCATTCGTTTAACAACACAGCTCACATTGCCACTGGTGAGCTCCACGTAACAGTGATACAACATAGGGAATCAGCTTCCCGTAGTCAGGCCCTTATCCTGAAGTTATTGCAGAAGCTGCGACTACTCAGGTTGCTTATTTCCAGAGCCCGGATGGTTTGGTTATTGGGACGCTAGGGAGGAAGAGGCTTATATACCTTGGCAGAATTCCTAGTACACTTCGGTACAAGTTGCAAACATTCACGCTTTTGTCAAATATGGGGGTAGGATGCCTATTTCGAGGTATTTTCCTCTCACATCATTCCTCTAGAGACATTATTGCATTAATGCTCATGGTGAACGTGATAGTGGTTGGCTAAAATTACCCAGTGAGTTCAATAAAAATAGTTTTCCACGAAGAAGAATGGAGTTCCACATGGGAATGTCAACAACAACAAATACACAATACAGTGTCATTATTTTCTTACCATTTAGTTCGTGTACAAATCGAATGCACGTCGTAGTTGTGTAGGGTAGGTTCCCAGCGCCACAATTGTTACCACGCTACTAACTAATTTAATATGGTATTCGCTCTGAATATATAAGCTTCATAGAATTTATCTTCTCATGTGGAAACTGGTAGAGCTGAACGTTCCCTAATTTATTGGGTTGCTTCTCAATACTTTTATTGAGTATCCAGTAATTTCATGTCAAACTTATGTTTTTGTAGGAAGTTTGATGTTTAGTGGTCTGGAGTTATGGGAAGAAATCCAGACGATTACATACACCACCAGTCTTATGGCTACGAAGGTTTGTGGGAAGCCTGAGGCGCAAACACCTCTGCCATTCAACCCTTCGAGTATCTCGAATCAGAGCCTGCTAGCAGCTGCTAATCATACGCAAACACGAGTTGGGATCAGTCAAAAGGATCCGATAACAGCACTGCTGGCGATTTTCTACTACCTCCCTCCAGCCAGCTGTAGAATCCCTGAGAGCCAGAAAACCCTGGTTTCTCTTAGTGAAAGCACAATCGAGATAGTTGTTCAGTAAATCCCAATCGACTGTGGCCTTCATGTGGAAATGTGCGAGCTGTGCGACGTGCAAGTGCAATTCATCGAGGCACGAAAATCAAAATAACGGAATGAATAGAACACAAATTTCTTAATACAATGTCGTGCAATTCAACCGAATAATAACCTCCTCGTAAAGAACTTTGGGATAGTATGTAAGTGTGATAGAAAATGAATGTTTAGCCCATCTTTGTATTGAATGAAACGATAATTAACTTAAAAGAGTTTAAAATACCTTCAGCTCGGAGTGCGTATAGTAAATAGTTGAGTACAGGAAAACAGGGACAGCTCGAATAATAATCAATACAAATCTAAACTCATTTTTTTTGTAGGGCAGTTACAAATCGCGAGAAAAAACTCACAACAACACCACTGACTTCATATTTGATATTAAAGGGCAGTCTGAGAAATCGTAACCAGTCGCTCCTAGTTTCTTACGTCAATGTTCCTGAATCTTCGACTCATGCGCCAGCAACGAAAAACATAATTGACTTATCATAGCTGAACGACGTGTAGGCTCAGATGAACGACAGCTGGAACCAATTACAGGCAGTTCTCAGACTGTATCCTTTACTGCTGATAGCTCCAGGGGTTAGCATTAACATGCCAGTGTCATTATACAGTACGAAACAAATCTGCTGCAACGTTATTACGAATAGAATGGAAGCTGGGAATATTATTTATTGCGGGCATGAACTGTTGACGTTACGATCCCTAAGAGCGACCTGCAGTAACATTACTGGGAGTGGCATTGGGTGCATGTTTTAGATTAACCACTTGGCATGATTAACACAAATAGTTGTCTGTACAGACAAATACCATGTCGACGTGGTGGTTATTTGTAATTTAAAGGTACAACCTCAATGGCTTGACGCTGTTTACACGGTGGAAGAGAAAGACGAATTCATGTGTTGTGTGCACTTTGTAGTCACTGACGTACATCAAACAAGTTACGAAGAAATGGGACATGCAAAACGAAGGGTGATGACAAAATATATCTGTTCTGCAGCAGAGTAAAAGCCATCAGTCGAATTTAGCGACCTCACACTGAATAGCTTAACGCCCCTGAAATTCTAGATGTCATGAAATCGCCTTGAGCTACATATAGTGCACATGACTTCTATTTTAGGTGGACAAGCGACCCTTGCCAAGCAGCAAAAGCGTTGAAGGTAGGGTATCTGCCTACCGCTTTTCCTTTGAAGAAATGAACAATATTTCCCAGTTCGTGAACCCCAATAATAAAACAATAAAATACCCTATAGCGCCCATAGTACGTTTTCAAAGAGGCGTTTAGGTGTGTCAGCATTCTTCCCATCTTCATCATCTGATCTCTTCTCTTCGTATCTGGATGAAAGCCTCTGTCCTGTCCAGGGACAGAAATCCTCATGCGCGCCGGATGGGCCCCTAGTGGAGGCTTGGGGGCCTTCTGTCGCTTTCTGGGGTCCTCCCAAACCCAGGGAGGTCGGCAAGTCCAAACCGTACGCCCATGGGATGAGGAAAAACTGTAAGTGACATCGAAGGACGAGGCGGGCCTGTGACCATTCTGGCCTTAAGGGTTGTTAGACCCAAAATGGTACCGCAGTAATGCACAGCCCCTGCAGAGCAAGGTAGGTAGAACGAAACAATCCAACTCCTACTCAGGGCAAGGCCTGACAATGCTGGAAAATGCGCTTGCTCTGCAGATATCGTGGTGGTCGTGGAGTTGCTGGAGGGTAGTTATCCCATCCCTTCCTTCGTTTTTTATCTACGGGGTCTGAGGGAGGTAGGGGCCCCCCGGTCGTAACTCCCACAGATATCCCCAAAAGCTGAACTGTAACTGTCCTGTCTAGGTTGTAATGACTGTTAACCGGTTTACAGGTGAGCTCACAAGTGTTGAGAGAAAAACAGTGCGCCATTTTAAGAAACATCCGGTCAAGCGATTTTTCTCTCACACTGCAGTAACTTTTACACAGCAGAAGCAGAATTACGAGGGGATTGCAGTTAGGGCATCCTTCACAAACAGCAATAATGCTCTGCCAGGCTCTCTTGTACGGGATTCCGCGGGAATGCTCTGTGCCAAGTGATTGGTAATGTTTTTCTTTGCTTCGTGCATGGGGGTAAAAGTGTAGTACAGAATAGAGTGTAAGGATGGCAAGAAACGTACGAGTGGCCTCGCTTCAAATAGTCCCATTGAGGCTAGTAAGAGGTTTTCAGTAGCAACCATTTCAATTGTTTTTTAGTCAATACTCTGTGCGCCTTGCAAGGGGAGGAAGGAATGACTATTTATGTTCCTATTGACAAGCCAGTGCTGGGGCAATGGATGGGATTGAACAACCAGTTTTTCCGAACTACGAGCGACTCCAAAAGGCTCTTCTTTTGGATGAAATATTCACCGAGCGGGTACAACGTGAGCTAACAACATCTTGCAAGGTCTTCTCTTGATTCCACTGTCTGCGGGATAGATAGTGGAACCTACTCGTCTGCCATGACACCTACTCTATTAAAAAAATTGCTTCACACTGTATTAATCGCTGCGTTCCCTTTGTACTATCCGCCCCTGCGATTTTCTTGCCGACGTTTAACTGTATCCCAGGCGCAACGAGTCGGTAAGTAGTGCGATCCGGCTTCAGTACGTCAATGCACAGCAGGTTTAGTTACGTCATTTGCATAATTATACGAACCCGACTTCATAAGTGAATACATTGCTGTCCAAGTAAGTCTGGAAATCATCACAATTTGAAACCTAGTCATCATGATGGGAGCTTCACGCGAAGCGTCGTCTGGGTAGACTAACAATTGAACCTGAAAGATGGAAATTTTTTAATTACTCGTCAGCGTTACGTTTTATCGCCCCGCTTCCTCGGTCTATCATTACGTTTGCGATGTGAAACCTCTTGACTGAAGTCTAAGGGAGAGTCTTTTCAACTCGAGCAGTTTTGAATACTTTGAAGAGTTAAACACGCGAAATTAACGTGCTCCTCAAGCGACAGCTGGCGGCGCGTTGTCTCTTTCAAGAGATAAAGACTTCCTTTGACAAGCGATACGAGCCACGTAACTTGAACGAGATTTTGCTTCAAATTACTTCATAAACACTTCAACGTGGGCGTTCTGGACAATTTCGTGACTGCTCGGCATTCTTTAAGGAAACGCTGATATCATCGCCGTAACAAGTCTGACGTTATTTTATTCAACGTAGAAAGCGACGAAGATTTGTGCATTGGAGTCAACAAATCCTAGTCCCAGTTTGGAATTTCGCCGTTTCCTCTGGTGAGGTCAGCCCAAATAACGCTCAAAACATCTTCAAATTAGCGAGAAATTCATTAACAGCGTGGTGATAACGCCAAAATTAATCACTCCTAATCAATCTCTGAATAGCTTGGCTTCCCGTAGCTCTTCACACACTGCACCAACTTGATAATTAGTCATTTTCCGTGAGGTCGTGAGTAGGGAAACCCCTGCTGGGATGATGTCAAACTTGAAACGCAAAAATACGAACACGTCCCTCACCATGACATTTGAAAAAGTGGAATGTACGGGAAATGTAAAACTCACGGTTTGACCGGAAATACAAAGTGCAACCAGAAGGAAGTTTATGGAACAACGAAAGTCGTCAGTTTCAATCTCCAAATGTTATCAACACCCACGCGGATGGATCTAAAACCCTGGGGACACACAGGTTCTGGGGTGTGGGTAAGTGGCTCTGTGAGGAGCATTCCCCTGGCTCCCACTTGCGCAGGTTTTCAACTGGAGATTCGTACTACTGTCGCTGGGGCACGGAAAGGCATATAGAAATAAAACTATCAGCGCAATGAAATGTAGTCCTGGAAGGCTGTGAAAAACTACTGGACAACGTCAAAACTGGTGAGGGCGCACAGCTCTTTCGGCATCTCTGATAGAGTTGATTTTTACAGGATATCCTGAGCATATAGGGATCACTCCACCTGGCCAGAATCGGTTCGTCTGATGTGCCTATGGGGTCACTTTCTTGTTATGGAGCATCGGCGTCACTAGTCAAAAAGAAAATACGCCTGGAGAATGCATCAGACTGTTTGGAACGCTGCAGGAGGAAGGCATTCTAAACGCTCATAGAAAGGAAGGACTTGAGGTAGGTAGAGGGAATCATCACGGGACACTGCAAACTGAACGCAAGTACGTTATGGGTATGAGCGACAGGTGAGGAGACTCCCTACCATGCCCCGACCCAGTGCCAGTGACTGGATGAGGAGCGACATTTGGTCTTTGGTATAACTTCTCTAAGAGTAAAGAGGTTCTCATGAAGCTAGGCAGACATGAGGACTATAAAACGATAGCTGAGTTTATCCCAACAGGAACAGGATCAGCCTCAGCTCAATAAGTAGGTATAATACATTTTTTGCACAACTTCACTTGCTTCATTTTCCATGAAATTCGGAATTTGAAGAGCTACAAGAAAAGCCCCACGCTGTTTCGAGCGAAAAAATCGGTATGGTCATTAGTTGCCGGAGTGGTAAGATTCGTCGAACGCACACAGCACTGAGGGAAGTTGTTTGATGCGTCGCACCTAATAGTTTCCTTAACTTCGCGATGTATCAAGGAAAGTAAAGCAATCAACTGAAAAAAAATTTTGTTTGAGGGTTCAAGGGCTACTGAGTAAAACACCATTGGGATAATGGTCTGTGCGTCACGATTGCGAGACATCGGCTTAAATGTGACACTCAGCCTACAAACCACTATGAGACGCCCAAATAAGAGTATGAGCAAAATCAGCACAAAACTAACTATAACTATCATATAACTCACAACACCAAATTTGTTTTTGTGAACGGCAGAAAGATTTTGATCGAATTTTGGTTTATTATTCATTCTGAATAATAACCCTATGTTTTCGGTCACGAAAAATTTTTTACAAACCCCCCTCAAAATTTGATACTTTACGTTTCAAGACATGGGGATTCCAAATTTGCAATGTCCGTCCACCGTCCGGGCCGTTTTGTGCCTTTAACGTGGTCCAAAAAATTCGTTCTTTCTCACAAAAATCCAATTTGGTATCTAGTTGTGCCCGCCATCTCGGCAATCCGATCAGACGAAGCCCATGATTGTTATGGGCAAAAAACGGTTAAAAAAATTAACGAAACGCAGTACAATGCGGGAGCTACAGCGGAAGTCAACGTTTCATCTGGACTGGCAACGCCGCCCACTCGCCTCCTCCCCTTTCACGCCGCCCACTCGCCTCCTCCCCTTTCGACTCGACTCGCAACGTTAACGGGCGCAGGTTTTTTTTTTTTTGCTTCCTCTAGGAAGCGCTCGTGTAAAGAGACAAATCGTAGTGCCAAAGGTTATATACGAAACACGTATATATATATAACCTTTGGCACTACGATTTGTCTCTTTATCGTCCGATTGCCTTGTTCTCGTCTTCACCTCCACGAATGACTGTTTCGCTCCGTCTCAACTATTTCCGTTAGCAAAATATCTGTTACCTTCGATTGAACTTTTCATTATTCGCTTGTCTTTCTAGATGCTTTCGTTTGGTTTTGTTTATTTTAATATTACGATTCAGTTCTTTTCGACCTTTTTTTGGGTTTCATTTTGATATTTTTCGATGCTGAATCGAACGGGATGGGTCTAGGAGCATTAATGCTAGGTCAAGCTATTTATCCGAATAATAAACCGCTGTGTAATAATTTGCAGGGTTTTTTGTATGGGAAGCTCCAAATGACATGGCAGTACCAGTCAATTTTGAATCGTGAGAAAATGACGAGAGCAGCCCCAATAAATTATCAAATATTTCGAAAAACCGACTTTTGAGTAGTTTTTTCCTATCTCAATCATATGACACTAGCGTTCGCAGATAGATCAGAGTGGAATTCGCAGGAGCTCTCCATACCGTAAAAGTTCAATAATGGTCATTACATAATCCGAAGCAACCACCGAAATTCCGAAATTAAATTTGACGTAATTGTGTGGACTAACTCTTCCTAGAAAAATCATGTTGGCCGTCTCATCAATTACCTATACGTCAATTTTTAAATGATGGTCGTAACAGAGTAGCAGCAGCTCAATAAATTCCCAAGCTGTCGCGTTTTACGAGTCCCTATGTACTGATGTAATATCCACAATATTTTGGTTCCGGCTCCTCCTCCCGTGAAAATCTTCATTTCATCTTTTGTTAGTGTGTGTGAATGGTGGTTCCACTTTTCCTCGCGTAGGTTTTATTCAACCAATCGACCTGAGGATTTTAATTGTCAGGAGCAACAGAAATAAATAATTCAAGCTAACGTCGTTTTGTTGACTAATTTGTTTCGCAGTGTTTCTCCCATATTTCCAGAACTGTAAACACTAATCTTCACACAAAAAATCATGCCAACTATTCCATTACTTACCAATACGCACTTCTGAGGGGGGGGGGGGATGATAGCGGAGCTGAATGAAAAATAAACTATGCAAATTATTACACAACGGTTTATTATTCTCATGAACGGCTTGACCTAGTCTTATAGGTCCGAGACCCACCCCATTCGATTCAGCATCGAAAAATATCAGTAAACCATGCAGAACATGATGTTTTGATGTGCCCGGGGGGGGGGGGGGTATAAACGATGAAACGATTACTGTCGCTGTCCCGCGAGGTCTTCCAATTAGTAGACTTTGGCTCACTATAATTACTGTAATTTCACTATACGCAGTTTTGCGCGTCTAATACTCATTCCGTTCGACCCAGGATCTAAGAATACCTACAAAACGATACCAAACACGGCGTATTTTCGATAAAACTGCCAAAATAGCGTTTTTGTTAGTATTTTCAACAACCATGGGCTTCGTCCCATCGGATTGCCGAGCAGACGGGCGCAACTAGATACCAAATGGGATTTTTGTAAGAAAGAACGAATTTTTTAGACCACGTTAACTGCACACAACGGGGGACGGACATTGCAGATTTAGAATCCGAATGTCTTGAAACGTAAAGTATCCAATTTTGAGGTAGGGGGGGAGGGGGTTGTAAAAAAAATGTCGCTGCTCGAAAACATAGGGTTATTATTCAGAATGTATAAAAAAACAATAAATTGGATTAGTAGCTAAAGCCATGAAAATTGATTGCTGAGAAAAGTTAAGTGATGCGTCGCATCCGAGATTTTAATTGGAAATTTTGTATAAAAGGGTATTGCAATTATACTCCACTGTAGACCAGCAAACCTAAACCTATCAATTATCGTAACGGGCTGATTACTTGCGTACGCCTTTACACCGCGTATTCTAGGATGTTTTGAGCACCTTCGGATTTGCCTCGGTGTGAGGCGTTCCGGATATTGCATTGTGTGCCAATAGTCCCCAGTCCGTGCTGTAACGTTCGGTAAAGCGCGGGTTATTGTAGCTACGCTTGATTACAGAGCGGCGATCGAACGGCTTCAAGTTCGTAAAGCTCGTCCCTAACCGAGGGTATGGCGTGGCATTTACCGGCGATGGTTGCTACAGAAATTGAATTTCAGTTCAGTTAACGCTCCTCATAAAATTTGCATAGCAGTAATATGAGGGAGAGAGAGAGATATATAGTTAGTGAAGCGATTGTTGGGAGTAGGAGAGGGAGGAGCTTTTTACAACCTTACTCCCCCCCACCCCCACCCCCCAAGCCACGACCCTGCACTTCCCACAAACCCTTCATCGAATGGTGTTTTTCCTGCAAACCCAGGCAGAAGCTGCTATCGAAATGACGGAAAACAATCTATGGTGCGTATTCACCTACAGCGAAGTTACAGGATTTTGAGGCTGCTTCGAAATAACTTATTCAAGTTACACTCATAAGGTTGTCATCTCATTGCTGTTCGCTACGATGTAATGGATACGACTGAAATAAAACTACACGGCACTTGCATAGATTGAAATCTGCTTTAAAGGTGTTGAAACAAACTTTTTTGAGGGCACGAGCGTAGTTATGGAGGATTCGAGTAGATACGAAGATCAATTGGTTACGCACATAAATACGGCCGAAGACCGTACCAAAAAAATCACTGATCCAGCGATTGTTAAATCCCTGAATCGAGGAAAATGGGGTGCCGATTGAGGCTGAGATATCCTCACCAGTTCAGTTAATTTGGGTCAATTGCTACTACTACATATTTTCTTGTCTAGCCTTCGTTGTCCACCATTAATCAACGCATGTGTATGTATAATTATATAAATGAATGCGTTTGTTGGAGTTCAGCCAATAATGACACATATTCAGTGGAACGATTCGAGGTTTTAACTCTCCATCATAATCCGAGCGGATACAGTCCGTGAGATATTGAGCGTCAGGAACGATGGTAAAACGGTTCGAGTCTACTGAATAAAAAGACTCTCAAGGGCGATAGGTAATGACGTAATAGACGCGGGGGCTAAACGTGTTGCCGTGGAAAAACTACCCTGCTAGCGACCTGAGAATAATGATCAACGGCCTCCCGCGAACCAATAGCTAGACGAATACCTAGTATATACAGACGGCAACGAGTACAAAGAATTATACCGCTTGTAGACGTCCACGAAGGAAAGCTTAGGACATTTCACGGGACCATCGCAAGGTAATGTGCCTTCGTGAAATCGACCCAAGCTCGATCGATTTTAGCTCTTCTGTCGAGCACGCCCCTGAGACGGAGAATCACCACAAAACGTGGTCCTGGAGTGCCCAACCCACGTGGTAGCTAAGGGGCTAACTACTCAACTCACTCCGGGAGAAAGCTGTGCGGCCGTTCAACTCAGACACCCTACTTTTGCAAAATGACCGTGCCGAGTGAGGTGTCCGTTTTGATTTGAAATTTTCCCTGTATAATTCTTTATTCAATTGAATTTTAACAATCGAAGACAAAGAAACAACAACGTGAAAGAGTATTTGTATATTGTTTAACTCCAGAAGCTGGAAGTGGAGGCGTTTGATATTTACGAACATCTTTTTTATTAAAATGAGTCATTCCAACCAAATAAACTTTCCCCTCTAACGTTCCCCCGCCTGAAGATTGAATTACCATAAGGGAACGGATATCATGCTGCCAGACAAAAATTATGAACTGGTCGAAGACGATACAGTCCGACGATCCCAGACATGAGAGAGAAGGGAATAGACAGGAAGGCGAGGGAAAATCAACGAAAATAATTAACGTCCTCACGACGAAGCCGCCGTTAACATGCGACTGAACGATTTAAAGGAACGCTGCACAAGTTGCGGTTCTATAGGATGGGAATTTATCGGAGGAGACGACGGAAGCGGTTTGGGAGTTTCCGCTCCACGCAGACTAGATAAACACCGTCATTTTCCACAGCGAATATCAAAGAAACGGCGTGCCAACGGCCGATACATAACTTGAGCCCTAAAAGTATCTTTTAGCGAATAAAAATCTCTGTATTCGCCACGCGATGGTGAATCGCTAAAGTGGAACCCCCTGAAACTCAACATAAAAATTTTTAAAAACTGCTACAAACGCGACGCTGCGCTGAAGTAAAGAAGAAATTGGAGAAGTTCTGCACAGTCCGATACTTATACTAAAAATGCCAACCAATTGAGTGCTGAATGTAAGGTGGAATGTAACAAGGGAGTTCACGCAGACAGAGAGAGAGATAAAGCTGTTTTGTAAAAATGCGTTGATCCTGTATGATTTGAGAAGGACCGAGTCGAAAAATTTTGAACGGGGAACGCGGATCATCCTAGAACTTCAAAATGCTACAGCCATTTCACTTTTCAGAGTTGAGCAAGGCTCAAATCTCTGAATCTACTAACACGTTGCTGCCTGTGAGCGAATAAGAAAGATTTTGTGAATATTTTGAATACTTTTTAGTACGGTGGTCGGCAAAAGGCCTTTCCACTGGATTATTTTACCTTTCGACGGTAAATTACGCGACGTTTACGTTCACGCGATACGTTAGTTTACGCCCTCAAACTCCTGAGCTTTCAAGAAAATATCTGGTGCGTTGAAACACACAACTTTCCTTAGCTCTACGTCAATTCACTTTGTAAATGGCTAATTGTATTTAATCGATTCATTTATCACTCAGTTCCTTTGAACTCGGTCAAACAACACGTCACCGCAGCAGGAAGCTGTAGCGCCTACAGTTATGGAATTTATTGTGCTGCTCGTACTCATTGCAGGACCATTATTGAGCGATTGGTACACAGATAATTAATGAGGCTGTAAACACAAATTTTTTTAAGAAGGATAGTAATCACTTTTGCTGAGTTATTGGGTAATAACTGTTAGAACTGGTATTAAGCGAAACGGCGGTAGTTGAAATTCAGGAATTTCTGGAGTGAGCCCCATGTATCTCATGAGCGTTTTTAAACACTCATCCTATAGGTATTGGATTGGACTACAACACAATTTTTTTTTAACATTCTAGTAACATTCCAGCGGGGTTTAAAAGGAAAAAACCGCGGCAAAAACGCTTTTCGTCGAACATTTTGATAATTTATTGTGCTGCTCTCGTCATTTTCCCAGGAATGGGAATTTTATAGTATAGTTGCCACATTGAGATCTATCAATGTAACAAATTTAATCAAAATCGTTAGAGCGGTTTTTGAGAAAAAAAAAATTTGTTGTTTTGATCACTATGATAACTATAGTTAAATTTCGGTGGATTTTGTTCATACCCTTATTTTGGCGTCCCATGGTAACTCACGGGCGAGATATGAAGTTTGAGCTGATTTGGTACGGTGGTTTTCTATAAAAATCGTTCACAGACACACATACACACAGACCCACAGACACACAGACCCACAGACCATTTTCCCAAATAGTGTTTTTCGGACTCAGGAGGGTCTGAAACGTAATGATCTGAAGAAAACTCAAAAAAAATTTTTCAGCCGATTACATAACTTTCCTTTCTACTTTGCAGAGCCAAGGAAAGAAAAAATAGTCGAGAGTAATTGGAAATATAAGGTACGATGCATCGCACAACTTTCCTTAGCTCTAGATAAACTAACTGGTTTTCATGTATTTTGCTGTTAATCCAATTCCTCATTTCATTTAGTTCAGTTAAAAACAGTTCAGGTAAAACACAACAACCGTGGCAGAATGCGGTAGAGCAGTTCCTGAATTTATCGTGTTGCTCGTGCTCATTCCCTGGCCATTATTGAGCAATTCGTGCGCAAATAATTAATGAGGTAGTACGCACGATTTTTCGAGAGGGATAATAATCACTTTTCCAGAGTTATCGGGTAAAAACGTTATGACATGGGTGGTAAGTGAAACGGCAGTCCTTGAAATTCCGACATTTCTGGAATTTTTCTTTTTATAGTATGATCGCAGTACTCGATTCAACTGCAACCTGAATTTTTCTGCAGATTCTAGTAACATTTGAGCGGAATTTACAAGAAGAAAACTTTGTCAAAATGTTTGGTAATTTATTGTGCTGCTCTCGTAGTTTACGCACGAATGAAAATACTATGGTCTTTTCTTCTCATCAGGAGCTGTTTATACAATAAGTTTAATGAAAATTGTCAAGAAAAAAATTGGTGTTTTGATCACTATGATAGGCATAGCTAGTTTCAAGTCAAGGCTGAGTTGATCAAGCCGCATTCTCTCAATCGCATTCGCAGACATACTTTTTTTTTCAAAGCTCACCGTAAATAAATGGGACGGTGGCACCCAAAAAAGGTGATGCTAGATAAACAATAAGTAAGGAAATGGGGAGAGCACCCAGACTACCCTACGCTGGCTCCAGGGATAATGACGGGGAAGGAAAGAAGGATGAGAGGATGTTCCACAGAGGCAGATCCGTCCTGTCGTATTGGCGCTTCTTGGCTTGCCAAGTTAGCGCAAGGTTCCGGCTGCCAGGCCGGACATCCAGGATCACTGCACACTCACGCACACATACACACAGACCATTTTCCCAAATAGTGTTTTTCGGGCTCAGGAGTGCCTGAAACGTAAAAATCTGAAGAGAACTTTTTTTTTGTGAACTGAATGCGAAGGTTTATTATTCTCTTGCTAAGCGCGTCGTAGTATCACGACTACGAGACTCATCCATCAGATTCAGCATCGAAAAATAGTAGTAAACGAGACGTAACATGACCTGACTACAGCACAACGACGAAAATTGACATTGTCTAAGCGCCGCTGTAACTGGCGCGACGTGACCAGCCGCACTGACGGGTGGCACGAGTGAGATCGAGCAGAGTGCGGGAAATGAGCGCAGGCCAAGGAGAAACGATAACTTTCGCTACATTGTCCGCCCATCTATACGCAGTCCTACACCTCCGAGAGACCCATCCTATTCGACTCAGTATAAAAATATACATAGGTACCAAACAGGACGTAGAAAACGTGTTAAAACTACTCAAATTTCATTTTTGGTTAATTTTTCAAACCATTCCACCACGTAAAAGGCAAAATATGGCCCGGACGGTGAGCGAACATAGCAAATTTGGAATGCCCATCCTTTTATATGTAAAAGGGGAGCTGGTTGTAAAAATATCTGGTGCGTTGCAACACACAACTTTCCTTAGCTCTACGTCAATTCACTTTGTACATGGCTAATTCTATTTAATCAATTCATTTATCACTGAGTTAATTTGAACTTGGTCAAATAACGCTTTACGGCAGCAGGAAGCGGTAGCGCTTACAGTTCCGGAATTTATTGTGCTGCTCGTACTCATTGCCGGACCATTATTGAGCAATTGGTACACAGATAATTAATGAGGCTGTAAACACAAATTTTTTGAAGAAGGATAGTAATTACTTTTGCAGAGTTATTGGGTAAACACTTTTAGAACTGGTAGTAAGCGAAACGGGCGTAGTTGAAACTCAGGAATTTCTGGAGTGAGCCCCATGTACCTCATGAGCGTTTTTAAACAATCACCCTTTAGGTATTTGATTGGACTACAATACCAGTTTTCTTTAACTTTCTACTAACATTCCAGCGGAGTTTATAAGGAAAAACCCGCGCTAAAAACGCTTTTCGTCGAAAATTTCGATAATTTATTGTGCTGCTATCGTCATTTTCCCACGAATGGGAATTTTACGGTATAATTATCTTATTAAGAGCTACCAATATAAAAATTTAATCAAAATCGTTGGAGCCATTTTTGAGAAAAAAAAAATTTGGTGTTTTGATCACTATGATAACTATAGTTAAATTTCGGTGGATTTTGTTCATACCCTTATTTTGGCGTCCCATGGTAATTTGCGGGCGAGATATCAAGTTTGAGTGGATTTGGTACGATGGTTCTCTCTAAAAATCGTTCACAGACACACAGACCATTTTCCATAGTGTTTTTCGGACTCAGGGGGGTCTAAAACGTAATGATCTGAAGAGAACTCAAAATTTTTTTCTCAGCCGATCACATAACTTTCCTTTCTACTTCGTAGAGCCAAGGAAAGTAAAAATGTTCCCCATCCAAATTTTACGTGTGTTTAACCTTCAAGAAGAACCACACAACCGATTAAGCTCTACCTATTTAATTCAACTGCCGACGTGCGTTTTTGTTCAAATTTTCTACAAAAAAAAGGCTGTAGCAATTTCGTTGAAATTGACAAGAAGAGTAGAGGAAAGTTGTGTGATGAGTTCCACCAGATACTCAGCGTTTTTCTACCTCGATGACACCTACAAGGACGTCCCTTCTCGCGTTCTCCTTCACGAATTCAACCTCGTTATTTGTCAACTTAGCTGGTTCGCGTTCTAGCAACTACATGGACAGCTCAGAACCTCATAGACTGGTTTGCATCAATGTCATCGACGCCAAGTCTCAGTTCTTTGTCACGTGGTAGCTGAGTAAGAGCGGCCCACTCAACCTGTCTTTTTTTTTTCTTAACTTGTTTCTCATTGAAACTCGCCAAATCACTGCCACTTTCGGACCCGTTGTTGCTTTTTTCAAACTAATTTCTGTTCGCTTTTTTTTATTACGTAAAATCCGGGAAAAAAGTTCAGTTTTACTTTTGTGAGTTGAAATATAACATAGTTCTCTTATCTGAAACGGATAGGTGTGATTTTCGAGGCACGTTGCATTTCGAATTTTGCTAGTGATAACCTCGCGGGAGAACATCAACAACACAGCTGCTTCATTGTCAACAAACATTTACAAACTGTACAGGCTGTTAGGTCTCCAAATGTTATCGAAGTGGCTACCCACGAGCTGAATGAAACAACTATGTTCCATTCACATTCATTCCTTCGTTTGATACTGAATTATTCAATAGCACTTACACCTTAGCTGGTTATCATAATTTTTTCTCCCAGTGATCACTAAAAACGTTCCTTCCATAGGGAGCTATTGCGGGACTGCTCCAACGAGCTTCACTGCCCGGCTGGGCAATTTCTTTCCTTCGGAAGTCTATAAGATTCAAATTATCGATGGAGATGTTAATAAAAATCTGGAGAATGAGGGATAAATGGGCCCCAGCCCGAGTAATCGCTTGAACATGACACAGACTGTATCACAGGGTGATGCAGTGGGCGCTTGCCGTGTTCAGCTGCGAAAGCTCTGAGGCCTGATGAGTGTAATGCGTCAGGACATTTCCTGGCCTACGGACACATTATCACATTGTTGCGGTTGGATGTCGCCTATTGCGATTATTGGAGAGGGATCCCCTGCCACCCTCTTCGCCCATGGAGGTTCCCACGCCACGAGTCTGAGGCGACCTTTCGTCCAGGCGTGGGCAAACACGGCAAAGCGGCGAGCAGCGTCTCTCGTGGCCAAAAAGGTCTGACGCTAATTGCTTTCAGATCAAACGTGAAATGAAGTTTTTTCTGAAATGACCGGTTAATAACGGAAAAGTGGTGCCGAGAGAATTTTTGATGATCTTCCCGGCACTTTCAGAAACTCGTACTGGCGCGTGACAACGCTGAGCCTCTTCGTATGCTAAGTTCTTTCATGGCTCTCCTTCCTCCGCATCCCCTCTCTCCTATGGGCAGTTGCAGAGGCTTGTGAGCTTGAACAGCTCTCTTCAGTGCCTCGAGCAGTGTCATGGCGTTTGTGCAATGGGCTTCAGAGGGCATCCATGAAAGCTATTACAGGCACATTCACGCTAACCGTTAGCCGTTATTGCTAGCCAGAATGAAATGCGTAATAGATAGAATCGTAATCGTGTGTGTGACAACTGAGGCATTTCCAGAAATCTGAATCCAGTAGCCTAGAAGTATCCAGCAACCAGTGAGGAGTGCATCAAGGGCTATGACGTGCTCTGGAAGCAGTATCTGGCAGAGACGTCGTTATAGAGCAGCACTGTCAAGTTGTATCAGGAGAAGGACCTGACACTGTGGTTAGTGCAAGGCCATTAGGCTTGCTGTATTTCTCAAGTTATGAAGCGAAAATATAACTGGACGGATCATCGTACGGGGGTGTTGGATGCTCGTAGAAATAAAATCAGAGTTGCACCATTAACTGAGTTCTAGGATAGAGCCTGGTGTATGATACAGGCCGAAGAAATGTGCACTTCCCTTTTCTTCAATTTTTACTTTCCTTGCTCTACGAAGTAGAAAAGAAAGTTATGTAATCGGCTGAAAAAAAAATTTTGAGTTTTCTTCAGATCTTTACGTTTCAGAACCTCCTGAGTCCGAAAAACACTATACGGGAAAATGGTCTGTGTGTATGTGTGTCTGTGAACGATTTTTAGAAAAAACCACCGTACCAAATCACCTCAAACTTCATATCTCGCCCGCAGGTCACCATGGGACGCAAAAATAAGGGTATGAACAAAATCCATCGAAAGTTAACTATAGTTATCATAGTGATCAAAACACCAAATTTTGTTTCTCAAAAATGGCTCCAACGATTTTGATTAAATTGTTTATATTGATAGCTCTCAATAAGGCAATGATACCATAAAACTCCCATTTGTGGGAAAAGACGAGAGCAGCACAATAAATTATCAAAATTTTCGACCGAAAGAATTTTTAGCGCAGTTTTTTCCTTATAAAGTCCGCTGGAATGGTAATAGAATGCTAAAAAAAAATTGGTATTGTAGTCCTATCCAATACCTAAAGGGTGGGTGTTTAAAAACGCTCATGAGATACATGGGGCTCACTCCAGATATTCCTGAATTTCAACTACGCCCGTTTCGCTTACTACCAGTTCTAACAGTTATTACCCTATAACTCCACAAAAGTGATTACTATCAACTTAAAAAAATTCGTGTTTACAGCCTCATTAATTATCTGTGTACCGATTGCTCAATATGGGTCCTGCAATGAGTACGAGCAGCACAATAAAATCTGGAACTGTAAGCGCTACCGCTTCCTGCTGCCGTAAAGCGTTGTTTGACCGAGTTCAAAGGAACTGAGTGATAAATGAATTGATTAAATCGAATTGGCCATGTACAAAGTGAATTGATGTAGAGCTAAGGAAAGTTGTGTGTTGCAACGCACCAGATATTTACTTATGCAGTTTCATTTGGGGTGCCGCCTTCCCTTTTGTAGTGAGCTTTGTGAAGAATATCTGACACTCAGTGTCGCACATCTTTGCTCAACGCCTGTAAATTTTATGATATTCCATACATACCGACATTATGTTTGTTTCGATTCACTTGCCCTCAAAAAGTAATTGTCTGAGGAGAAGTCAACTTTTGACTAGAATAGTTGGCAGAACCTTAGTGATGGAACGTCTGCTGTATGTAGTCAGCATTGCGGCTGAATCGATCGAATTCTTTCTGTTTCGGTGGTTTTTATTTTCTCGAGATTAATAGGAAATGCGTGGGGGTACCAAAAACAACAATTATTGTGTTTCTTTTCAACGAAGGCTTCAAGGAAAATATGATATTACTTAATGTTACTTACTCCAATTATTCTAACTAAATCTTCCACTAATCATTTGTTCTCAAAAAATATCTCAGCTAAAATACTGTGAACGGCGATTTAAAATTTTTGTAAACCCGCTTTAACGATTCGATATAAGAATAGAAACGAGTCACGGGGTTTAAGAGAAACAACGTCCAAACGCACCGAATCTTTGGCTCCGACCCCAGGTAGACAGTAGCTTGAAGGGGACCAATGCCAATCCATTAAGGCGCAATGCTCGTCCCACCGACAAATTGCCGTTCGTTTATCATCGCGACTGTCGCCGCAGTCATCGAAGTTCGTTGAACAAGAGAAGAAACAGGAGCGTGATGAACAGGAAAGCTGTATTATTCGTCGAACTCGACGGTATGTGACGAGTTGACGTACACCCTCCCACTTGGGACTTCTTGCCCAACCACTTATATCAACGGGCGTGGAAACTAATGCTTTTGGCGGAAATGAGTGGGAATTTCACGGTTTGGGGTCTCCAGAGCCTGAATAACAAATATCAGCGCCTTGCTGATTGATGTTTAAGAACCCTAAAGGGTGAAGTAGTCTTGGTGGGGCTGGGAGGCCGAGGTTCATATGAATCTGTACATGGCGGTCCAAGTTATGAGTTCAACAAGTATAGCTCACAACCACTGACACCTCGACTATCGCTCTGTTGGAAAAGTGAGGCTACTGGCTCCAGGCGTGTCTTCATACCCACTTGCAATTGGGATTTTTTAATGTAAATGTTTTATTGTAATAATTACTATACAACGTATAATCAATTTATTTCTGTCCAATATTTTAATAATTCATTATGAAAGCAATTAGCCAGTACATTTTTCGGAGTTTGAGGACAAGTGGACGTGCACCTTCGAGGGCAGCTTAGTTTCCAGAATTATACCTAGATATTTGGCAGCATTGGCATGTGGAATAACATTGATGTTCAGACAACATCAACATGTACAGACGGTGCTTCATTTATTTATTGCTGTCCTCGAGGTACCTAACTACCTACCAACAACCAAAGTCCCAGTGTCATCAAGAAACGAGGCTGTGGTATTTTCTTCTTGTACGGAGAGAGATATCAGTGGCGTACAAGTTGTACAAAAGCGGCCCAAGTTGACTGCGTTGTGAAACTCCAGCTCTGATTTTTTTTTAGCTTCTCAATAGGCATCATTACAATTGACTCAAAAGTATGTATCGGATAACTAGTACTTGAGAAGCTCTGCATGTTGCACTGGAAGCGTTTTTCCCAGTTGAGATGGAAATGATTTCACACATCACTTCATCGTACAGATCGCTATGCTCGGAAGCCCCCAGTTATTGTTTCAGCTCCATGCTCACGTTGCCTCTTTTGTTCCGCGAGCAGCATCAACGTATTCTCCCGAATAAAGATGGAAATGTAGCTAACATATTATTTTGCAATTAAGAAGAAGGCTGCAGATTGCTAACTGTAAGCACCTAACTTTGACTGCTAACCTCACACAGTAATATTTCGGTAATTTTTATAATAATAACAACAAGTAGCTAATTTTACATACGTAAGCTGTTCGAGGCAATCTGTGCATTGCTTTGGATGTTTATCTGAGAAGCAATGAAGGTTTATCTTATCTAAGCTCTGTGTCAGAAGGGAACTGGGCAGAGGCTTGACAGCAGTCCTTGGACCATTGGGTAGATTTTGGACAATCGCACTTTCTGATCAGATGCCATAATTATTCTCTGAAGATTAGTGAGCTGCTTAACGAACCAGGTCCATGCCTCCAACGCTCTGCCATGCTGTAATTGATGCTGCATTCGGGTATACATTGTGGATGAAATTCACAGCGCACTAGCCATTTTCACTAACTTGATCTTGTCGTACTTATGTACTTTTCGATGAAAATGAATTGAACGCGGATACAGTTCTCACTAATCGTGTTTAAAATAGATGTGGGACGAAAGTTTTTGAAGAAATGACGGTACGTTCGTGTTGCACAATAATCCCCGGGATTTAGTGCGCTTCATCACTCCATCAATCAATTGCACGTGCGAATACTTTAAATTGAGCGCTGAACTCGTCCTGCTCCTTTAAAGAGGGATTTACGCCCTCAGAAAACGCGGGAAGCTTACGAGGTCAACACTGGCACAGACTGATTAGGTTCGCGTTAAACCTAACAGTTTACGGCCAAGTTAATGGTATTAGTTCTGGGATGGTTAAGGGCGGGGACGGGTTTTGACGGGGTCGGGATGGGGCTGCACGTGGTGTGCAATGTGCAATGGAGTGAAAGCTCCGTTGCTGGCAAAGAAGTGTTGTATCACTGCGGAGATGGAGTTGGGGGGTTTACTGCCCGATCGTAGCTTGGGGTAATGGTCTCTCCTCCGCCGCCTCATGCTCCTCTGCGCCATCGTAAACTAAGTGCAATAAACGGTAGCTGCTTTTAAGCGCGATGCACTAAGCCTATGAGCAATGAACAATAGTGCGCCACGAGCTACAACGGGGGAGATAGGGAGCCGAGAGCCGCTTCGGCTGCAAGCCCCTCCCGTTTACTTTATAGGCTTCTCGTCTTTTTCCATTTGAGCACAACTCAAAATGATACTCTTTCTTCTTTACGCCAAAATCAGCAATCGTAGAGATGAAACCTGAGCCGAGGCTGAAGGAAAAACTGTTTCTCGAAGCAACTGCAGGGCCTAGCGCATTCTCCAGACTGGCGTTACTAATTGGTGATCATTAGGTGAGCACTTCTTACTGGGTTCCACCATAATATCCTTTCCGCTTTATCATAAATCAGCCTCGACGCTTTCTGCCCCGCACTGCACCAGAGTAATCAGATATTTGGGAACGTTCGTTTATTTACAAAAAAAGACAAACCCGAGAAATAACGACACGTGGGTTTATTATGCGTATGACATTATTAGTACACCTCTATTCATCATCACATTCTGCTTTCGAAATGGGTACTGAGAAGTTCGCAATTTTGATTTACATCAACGGTTGCAAACGTTACAAGTGCCCTGGACGATTTTTTTATAACGACCAGTCGAGATCCTACAGCTTGTGGAGATGCCACAAGACGATGTAAGACGAAGCCCATCTCTCATTTCAGAAGAGTTGCTTCAGCACGAGCAGTCTCATTGACCACTTATACATTTAATGAAATTGTGCACACTACAGAGTCGGGCTCGTAAATTAGTATTAGTAAGTTAAATATTTTTGAGACACACACACACACACATGAATAGGCAGCCAGGCTCTCGAAACCACCTCCAGCAAATCGAACGAGCTCGTGAGGTCGTCCCGCATCCGAGGGACGAGATGGTCAGTGAGGATTAAACATGAGTACAGGAGCAATGGGGCTGCAGATGTTTGCTCGAAGGATGCACCTTTGAATGCGAATCTCCCAGCTTAATTTTTTTCAATCCCAACATTCAGGATTAAGCAAGAGGGTGTCAAGAGTGAGACCTGGTATGGAGCGACTGAGAGTGGGACTCCCATTACCTAGACGCTTGACTCTGTTGCTGCGTGAACATAAACGATTATATTCAAAAAAGGAGCCGGGAGTACCAGTGTGCTGACTGACTCCTATTAAAGGAACCGGGTGATCGTGGTCTAGAGGATATGACATTGTCCATAATTCTCGACGTAATGTCGAGTATTGTGGATCGGAGCTCCGGCGCGATTGCCGTAATTTTTACCTGAGTCAGCAGCTCTTCAAAAGCATTTCCAAACTACCTCAGTACACCAGTATCGGTCCTACCGACGAACCCATTAATTCAAATACATTTCAGTTGTTTTCCTCAATTCGTTGGGCTTGGGTTATTGGAGTTGTGAATCAGTGTCAGTAAATAGCGAAACATTTAGTTTGAGTTGGTAACGCTAACATTAAATTTTCATTTACTATTATTGTTTCTAATAAGCGTTTTCCTGTAATCAGTCTGGGAGCAGGCCTAGACGTCATTACTGGATCTGCTGGAAAACATCTTATTTCTAACAACACTCGACAACACAAAATAGCTAATTTTCAAGTTAAATAGAGCTACAAGGAACTGAACTTCAAAATAACGGTCGGGATTCGGCTTAGCACAATTCAAGTGAAACTGAATGTACTGATTCAGAACGATTTTTTTTCTTACTGAGCGCATCAGAGCAAAACGCAAATTTCAAAGGTTGAAGCTGGTTCGGCAATGAGCTATATAATTCTGCTCATCATGGGGCTGAGCGACTGGCTTTCGTATAATTATACCATCCTCTTCACCATCACATAACACTAATTCATCCAAAACCCAACGATACGAATCAAGCTATAGTTTTGAAGCTGTGAATCGTGCGCCCGTTGCAAGGGTATTTTAAAAGTGCATGCCGTTGTGTCGCATCCGATAAGTCAACTCGAAGGATATATTCTTGAGGGTCGGTGAACTTACGATAATAATTACGCAGATGCAAGAAATCATCAGCGGTATGAAAAGTTGCATTTCAGCCGCACAAACTACATTTCATCTCCTCCTTACCCCATTCAATCGTGTCTCTGAGGCGGCGTAGGCCCACAACTTAAAACACAGACGATGTTTACGAATGTAGTTTGAGCTCAAACCGAAATTGATTTGCATCTGAATATCCTCATCCTCGACTACAAGTTGTCTACTTCTTTTGTTTATTTGCGTGTCTTTGCCAGTACCTTGGACGTCCCGATCATTATGGAGAACGCTCCTTCGACCTCGGCCATCTTGAAGAGAGGTTCCTTCGCCTTTAGTCGCCCAGTCCACTCCTGGAAGTCGTGCATCCAAGGTGTTCGTTTCTAGTCTGCCTTGTTCTTCACGAGTCCTTTCCCTACACATCTCTCCGCTTAAAGCGTGGCCTAGATACGCTTTCTTGCGGAAATTAACTGTCGTCAGCTGTCGTTCTTAGAGTATTCCCATATACACATCTACTGGACGCATCGAATCAAAATAAACAAACATAATATCTCGGGGTAGTGCCCGCACAACTGGAGCGAACCAAACGTTGACCAGGTCACCAACTTCCACCAGACCGACGAGCTCGCGACGCAAACCGAACAGGTGGAGCTCATTTCAACGACATCTTCGATGTAATTGAGTCAGTCTCGGGGGCAACACACGGTGGAGGAGGCTCCCGCACAACCATAGGTCACATGATGTTCCTGAAGTGGTAAACGTCAATGAATTCATCCGAACGAAAACGAAGATTGATTGGGAGGATAAATCCAATTGAAAACCTCCATTCCAAGGACCAAGGAGAGATTAAAAAACTACTGGTCGATTATTCTATATAGAACCCCTTAATTATATTTATCGCTTTTCATCACACGAGATTGAATCCATGCAAAACCAGGTCAGAACGCACTAGGCAACATCCAGGTACTGTTAGAAACGGCAAATGCTCTTAGACATCGCCTACTCAAGAACATCCAATATACTTGCGCGTCCTAACGCCTACTGAAAGCACCGTTGGTGACTGTAGTCCAGTGGATTAGGATAAATAATTATGTTTCGTGGACTACAAAATAAGGATACCAAAATTACCAGCCAAGACGTGAGAATCCTGTTCCAGAGAAGACGATGGGCGATGCATTGCGAAAAAGTACTGCCCCGAAGGCCGCCTCATTCCTTCTGCCGCGTTCTTCTCGACTGGTCTTTCAAGCACCACTTATTACAATACAATCTCTGAGATTGAGTAATGGATTTCTCAGACTTTACTGAGGACTTAAAGTAAATTCGTTCACCAGGTGGTGAGGGGGGGGGGGGAAGGAGATACGAACTACCTCAATTCCATTAAGTACACGAGTCATATCATAACCATTGAGCCATGCGACAAGTCTTATTCTGAAAATTTCCACGGAAACCGGATCCGACCTTGGGGCTTTTGAAACATGCTTTTGCCAATGTCACCTACTTTCCAACAATCCAATCCACTTTTAACATAATGGTGTCAGCAACACGAATATTTGATGAATATAAAAGGGGGTGGGAAATTATAGATTTGAAATAGATAAGAAAGTGTCTAAGATCAGTAAAAAGTAAAAAGAGAGAATGAAAATAAAAATTAAACACACGGTTATCCAGTCTGATTCTCACTGATCCTCTTTTTTGGACAGGTACACTGAATAATTAACGACAGGTCGCTGAACCTCGCATACTTCATTGATTAACTCATTCTGCAGCTAGTCCAGAAGTAGCAGCTAACATAAGATGAGAGGTCATCACGCTTTAGTCTACTAGTTTAGTACAAAGAATCATACTGTGACAACGTACACACAGAGCTCGTGAACGTTGTAATTCTGACTTTTGTTCAGCATCTTCCCAACGATTCAATCCCTAACCAGACAAACTTCACCTGAGCTTCACTAAACCTATTGGCGAACGCACTCCAAACGCTTACCGATGAACCGTAGCAACCGCATATGTTACGGCCAGAGTGATTGCTTGTGAGTCGTAAAAACACAAAAAGCAGGGGTTAAGCAGAAGAAAACAAGATCCTGCAACATTACTCCAGCGACATACAATATCAGAACTAAGCGTGACCCGGCACTCTGAACCAAACGTGGCTCACAACGAGGCAAACCCTAACTGCTTCCCTTAGAAACAGTAACGTCTACGTCATACCACAACGAACATTCTCACTCAATACTATCGCAAAATTCATTGTACATGGCAACGCGTAAATCACCCTCAAGTTTCGTTTACGCTAAACTGTACCTATACTGTTGCATTCCTCCACGTACACAATCGAGTTTATATACGTCACATCCCATGTAACTCTAAACTTCGTACCTTGCTATTTTACTGATCGAGAGAAACGAGTTATAACTGATTACTGATTATATGACCTGCCAGGCATAATGACAAGTTGAGCAAAATGATACCAATCGATGGGTACTAAAGCCGAAACTTATTTGAACCCAATTACGAATCACTAAAGAGTTTGAAGAAAGTTCATTTTTAGCATGATGCACTCAGTTAAAGGCCATACGTGTATGTGGACGACCTGATTCTAAATATCTGGTGCGTAGCAACACACAACTTTCCGCCACCCCTTTAAGTTCGAACACCAGCTACACATGCGGGCGCTATATCTTCGTTCAACGCATTTTTACTGGAACATTTATGGAGAACAAAATGTAGGGACTAGTTAGCTGAGAGTACTCCGTAAGTTTGATCGAAATCGTTAGAGCCGTTTTTGACAAAATTGTAATACCGATAAATTGATATTTCACAAATCTCCTTTTCTGAGTTAACTTGGCTTATATCTCCGTTCAACATATATATACAGAAATAATTATACAGAACGAAATGTTGGTATGGGTAACTAGAAGACACTCCATTAGAATTTATCACATCTGGTGAAGAAGTTACCCTGGAATTTACGGAAATGTTCGAAAAAACGTTATTTTCGACACATTTTGATTTTTATCTCTGTTCAATGGAATGTCAGAGGAACATTTATTAAGAACAATATGTAGGTATTAACTATTTGAAAACATCTTTCAAGTTTGGTGATAATCGTTGAAGCCATTTGGCCAAAAAGCGTAAAAAACCTATTTTTGCTTCATAGGCCTATATCTCCGTTCACCGTATTTTCATGGAGATATGTATGGAGAAGAAAAGTTTGGTATTGATTAGTAGAAGATAATTTGGAAGTTTAATCAAAATCGTTAGAGCCGTTTCGAGAAAAATGCGAAAACCTTAGTTTTTGGTACATTTATGTCCCCCCACCCCTTTCCCACCGGCCGAAATGGTCCATAACCTTATTTTGGTGTTTACAAAAAATAACAAACAAAACAAAAAAACAACCAGCTCAATCGGACCAGCCGTTCTCCCGCAAATCGAACTACAGACACACACACACACACACACACAGGTCTGTACCCTCATTTGATGACTGTACCTAAACCCTCGACGAGCACAGGTGCGAGCATGTCAAGTTACAGGTGACCCAGGAGAATCAACTCGTTCTCTTAAAACTAAAATTAAATAGCCAATACGTTCTGGCGGTCACCACGGGCTCATTTTTGAGAAGCAAGTCAAATACGTGGGCGTCATTATAAGTGAGAGCAGCATCTCAACCTACTCTCCGGCACTACTCTCGCGACATTTGTCTCACTGTAGGCAATTAACGAGGAATTGTATCTTCATGTACAAAGTCATTTACTCAAGTGTGGTTACCTACTGCCCTATTGTCTAGGGTAGCGAATTAGTAGTTGATTAGAAGAAATAGTTGGCCCAATCCAAGAGAACTGCGCCCTGAGGATCACCAAGGCCTACAAGACAATATCCTCTGCAGCACTCAAAGTGAACACTTGACAGTTACCTTTTGAGTACGTGACTGAAAAGGTTACTGAAGGAAGGCGAGTAGCGCTAGATTAATGGGCATCAGATAAATGGCAAGCGAGATGGGAAGCCTCAAAAGGAAATCTTTCCCCAAACTCCGCGGACGTCTTAGGAGAGAGTGAGTTGAGCCAGACCACTGAACGAGCCAGTTCCTTACAGAACATGGCTACTTCAATGCATGGCTTTACGTCTTTTCCCTGAGTGACACTCCGTCCTGCTCGTCTTGCGCCTACAGTGTGGAGGAAACAATCAATTACTTGCTGCTCTATCGTAGTTCCTACGGCTGTTTTATAAGCAGTCAAACCTTCCAGCTCTGAAGCTCCAGCTCTCCTAGTTTGCGATGAGAGTTATTGCTAAGAAAACGTGGCCACATTGGACCTCCACCTTTGACACCAGCCGCCCAAGTAAGAAGTTGATAAACAAACGATATAATTCTCAGTGGATCGCCTGATTGTTGTCTGACCGTTGAGAAGCGGTCAATAATCGAAGAAAACAAAACCTGTACTCAAGAAAAGAAAATGTCTGAATCAAGTTCAAAACTTAACTCCGAAAATTGAACGATTTGGTCTTGTCAAGATCTTATACAATATTTGCATAATCAGAACGCAAAACACGAGTGAACGCATTGACCAGATTCCCCTTCACATCGTTTTCTTTACTGTACACACTCCCCAGCCTACCTACTTAATAAAGTGAGAAAAGGTGGGAAAGAAACGTTATTTATTTCATCTTCGTTGCGGAGACTTCTTTAGAGTTCTCGGAGGCAACTGCTTTTTCCTCTGCCGTTCAGATTTTCTTTACTGGTAAACTAAGTATCGAGTGGTTCTGATTATACATAACGCACTTGAAATAACAATGAGAGCATTTGAAGAGCTTCAAAGTTTTAACTTCCCACTCTTTCAAAAACGAAATTGATCGAAAACAAAATAATCTAAGTCTAGCTCTTCTTTCTTCGATCTTCATTTTTTCAGGTTGCTTCATCTTCGTGCTTCTAATTTCTTATTCAATGCGCTTCTAGCTCCCGTTTTCTTGCTACAGAACTCCTCATAGACATTTTTATAAAAGAAAGATCAGTATCAAAGGTGAGGTGGTCAACGAAAGAAAATTACGACGATAGTTACCTAACTATCAGGTTAGAGATGATTGAGTAAAACGAAAAAGAAAAGCAATCCCTGTAAACAAAAAAGTCGCTTTTAATATTATTATTTCACTATTCTCTGCAACTTTTAAATCTATTCAGATTTATTGGAACGAAAGTTGATGGGCGAAATTTCAAATAAAACTACATCTGAGTGCTGGACGTTGCGATGTCGTCCAGTTCCAAAAAGAGCAAACAGCCATCACTTTCCCACTCATAACAAATATTTCCGTCATTTTTGGGTTAATATTTGTCATAACAGTTTTGCTGATCAGTCAGGTCAAGTATATGCTTCTTTCAAATAATGTCACGCAAACGTTCTAGCCAAACGCTTTACCATCTGTGAAGCTACATCCGATTTCGATAGTTTACAGCCAGCAGTGATAAAAATCCATTTAAAACCGGCTTCGGAGGCCGTCGTTCACTGAGCTATGAACCGACGTAGAAAATTTTCGTGCACACGAATGAAAAGTGCAGCTCGACAATAGGTAGTTTTTAGATAACATGAGTCAACTCATCACTAGACTGATATGTGGCCACACGTGACATTAATGACGCCAACAGTATTTTCGAGAATCGAAATTATTACTCACTTTTATCAATTTACGGGCTTAATTCCAAACACGAACGGGGAACGAAGGTTGTAAAATACTTACATTGAAATATTTTCTGGCAGACAATCTCCACGTCGCTTGAAACCTCCTTGAGTATCAAGTAAAGTATGGGATATGTGTCGATCCTCAAGTCAAATCTTGTCAGCAAAGTCCACATTGTATTCCACAAGGATAAATATGCTGATTGAGCTGAAAAGGAAAAGAAAAAAACCACAATTCAATTACATTGAAACCAAAATGACAATAATTATACGAAAGCACGGTAATAAATCTCTGAATTTTAAAAAATATATAGTCGTACTCGATTTTCTTGTTACACGTCTGGATTATATCATATTCTGGGACATTGTTCAATCCTTCAGGAGAAAAACTAAGGGAAATACGTCAACAGCTTCATCTATATTAGAGTGGATTAGCGATGACTCAAGGGAGCTGGAGTGAGGTCACCTATATTTGAGCCAGGCGACCTAGGTCAATGTTTATTTCGATATTTAAATTCGGAATATTTTTGCCCCGTTTGTGCCAGTTGTCGGGTAAGGTTCGCTATAGGAAACTTTATTTCAATTTGGGAGTGGTTGCTATATTGCTGGTCTGACTCTCAGACGAATGAAGTCTTCTGGCTGCTTGCACTGTACTTACCCCGGGGATGTTGACGGGAGATGGTAAGGAAAAATAGCTATGGATGGGACTGTGACAGGCAAACTTGCCTTCAGCTCATACAAAACGTAGATGTACTATAACAGTGGTTGTTAAGGAATTTCGCAATGAAAGCGAGACATATGCAGGTTTACAGCAGGAGAGGAAGACACGGGTTCCGAGCTCGGTTAACATCAGACGCTGATAACACCGAAGGCGAGAAGTTCGCCTCTTTCAGGACAGCAGTTCCACACCTAACTGATCAACCACCTCTCATTTTACATCGAAACACCAGTTGCGGTTTCTGAACTGACCTACTCCAATGTTTTGACATTTAAATGCCTTTTCGTCGTAAACTCGAACCAGTTTGACCCAGTTTTGACTCATAGACGGAGAACTGATCTACGACGTTTGTTTTGATATTTAAGTGCCGAATTTTCCATTGTAAATACGATCCGGTTGGACCAGTTCGTCGCAACTTTTCGGCGTCCTTAGTCAGTGATTTGTCCAATATTGAACTGCTGGGGTTTTCGTCGTAAACGTGACCTATATGGGAACTCGCACTTCTCCCAATCTAAAATCTTTGATGGTCGTAAGGAGAGAAATTGTCCTTTTCATTTTGAAAAGTTTTCGACGCTTTCGCGAATGTATGTCCTGACTCCATACGAACGTGGTTAATTTCCACCTCCTCAAGCCTTGCGAGTGGAAAAACTCTGCAAATTATTACACAACGGTTTATTATTTGAACAACTTGACCTAGTATTACTGCTCCGAGACCCATCCCATTCGATTCAGCATCGAAAAATACTAGTAAACCATACGAAACATGACCTGACTACAATGGAACTTTTTATGAGTTGAGAGGGAGGGAGTACAAACGACGAAACGTTGACTTCCGCTGTAGTTCCTGCGAGTTCTTTCAGTTAGTGGACTTAGGCTCACTATAATGACTGTAATTTCACTATACGCAGTTGTACACGTCTGATTCTCCATTCCATTCGGCCCAGGATGTGGAAATACCTTGAAAACGATACCAAACACAGATATTTTGCTAACGGAAATAGTTGATACGGAGCGAAACAGTCATTCGTGGAGGTGAAGACGAGAACAAGGCAATCAGACGATAAAGAGACAAATCGTAATGCCAAAGGTTAAATACGAAACACGAGCGCTTCAAAATTGGGCGAACCCGTTGCGTGGTGAGGGGGCAGCGAGGGGAGGGGGCGGCGTTGCCAAGTGAGGAGGCGAGCGATTTCGTTGAGACGGGCGGGCGAACGACGCTTCAAACGACGAAACGTTGACTTCCGCTGTAGGTCCCGCGTTGTACTGCGTTTCGTTAAATTTTTTAACCGTTTTTTTGCCCATAACGATCATGGGCTTCGTCCGATCGGATTGCCGAGATGGCGGGCACAACTAGATACCAAATTGGATTTTTGTGCGAAAGAACGAATTTTTTGGATTATGTTAAAGGCACAAAACGGCCCAGACGGCGGACGGGGGACGGCGGACGGGGGACAGCGGACGGGGGACAGCGGACGGGGGACGACGGACGGGGGACAGCGGACGGGGGACGACGGACGGACATTGCAAATTTGGAATCGCCATGTCTTGAAACGTAAAGTATCAAATTTTGAGGGGGGGTTGTAAAACATTTTTCGTGGCCGAAAACATAGGGTTATTATTCAGAATGAATAATAAACCAAAACAATATCTCAAAGGCGTTGGGTGTTGGCGCACCTTTTCTAAACTTAGTTCCGCATGCACCACCCTTACGCCAAGATAAGGCATAACGTCGTAGATAGTGGCATCAATTAAGATGCGCTTCGTACACTAGGAACTGTGTCGGTGGCGTAACTTAATAAGCGCATCACGAGATGATGCCTGGGAAATGCAACCATTTTTACTGCGCGCTATCCTCTCTATTGGGGCTTATGTTTCACACACAGAAAGGCAACCGCGATCCCCGGGATAACGGCACACGAAAGGCCTGATTGGGTTTCCACTCAGCTTCTCCTGTGAAGTAGTATCCACGGCTCGCTGACTGGACTTATAGGGGGAAGATGAACAAATCAAAACTTGACTTTAAGTCACACCGGTGCGCAGAGGTAAGTAGATCTTATTTGTTCCTAGAGACTCTTCAGAAGAGACTTTGAATGAAGGAATGAAGTTATTTCCTCCGCAGCGGTTTTATGGGGTTCATTTTGACCCCCTCTTGTTTAAGGATAGAATGGGGATTAGTGAGCCCTTCGCTCTGCCCTTGGCCTCAGGAATTTGGGAAAGTTCTCTCACCCTTCCTTGAGCTTCCTACTTCTGCGTGCTGAGTGTATATTTTATTGAGAATTGATTAAGAAAGTTGTGTGGAGGCACCACAATGAACATATCAATTTAGGGGTACCTTGGGGGGAATTCGTTTTCTCGTTCTATACTCATCTCGTTTGAAACCTCCCTCCCTCCTGGCCATCTTATACCTATTGCTCCGTGGCCTAACTTGCTCTCTGTTCTACGTGGCCTGTCATTTCCAAATCTTAGGACTACCAGGACCCAATTGCTTGCCTGTGCAGCTGCCAGACGAGTCCCCTCATCCCCATCTTCCAAAAGGACTACGCACAGCCTCCTTGAAGCGTGATCATGAGGAAATATTCTTTCTACAAAGGAGGGTTATGTTACGAGTAAGATATGAATTTGCAGTGATAGAGGAACGGAATGAAATCTAGCCCATCGGAACGTCGAATGAAATGGAACAAAAGTAACTTCATCAAACTCACTTGAGAACGTCAGCGCAAAAGTTGAAGACGGAAGATGAAATAGAGGAGGGTGTGGACGCGATAATGGTAGTCTCTGCAGTAAGTCATTCCAGATGCGATCTTGTAGAGGCTATCGAGCAAAGCGGATTGATACATCTATTATTCAAGGAAGAGGCCTATTATTGACTATATACCCATGAATAATGACATTACAAGAATATCGATATTCGTTAGTATGTTTAATCACAATCATCGGTTCGTTGTCGAGAAAGCTTCAGTAGACTTTCGTTCCTGGCAAATTTTGGTGCCTTCCGATTTTTTCAATCGACGGAACAAGGAAAGAACAAGCTGAATTAGTTGAGATGTTCTTGAACTATGTTCACCGCAGACACCGTGTTCAAACGCGCATAAAACAATGATCGATATTTAATGTTCTGACAGGAGAGACCTTAAATCTTTACGAGCCGACAAAAACTCCACTCAACTTTTTTTCTTCAGGCGATTACCATATTATTCTTTACTCCGCGGTTTGAGGAAAGTGAGAAGGAGACATCTTCGAGCAACCGACTAAATGCTAGTACGTTCTTTCCCTTAGTGGTGTTAAAGATTGTAATTATTGGTTTTTATAATCCAATTAAATGAGAATGGCGGTAAGGAGCGCGCGCGTTATGGTGAGTCGGTCACAGGAAACTCAACAAGAGAGAGAGAGAGAGAGTGAGAGATCGGTTTCCCAGTAGAGTCATAAAATGTTCCTTGTGGTGATAACAGCTATTAAAATTCAATGAGGAAAAAAAATGGTTACCGAGATGACCGTCAAACCGTAAAAATGCAATAAATCCCCAATATAATAGAAATTGGTAGTACATTGTTAACGGTTGTGTTGGTGTCGTCCGATAAAATGAAGACTCGTCAATTGATATATGACGGCAGCCGCAAACCTGTGGCAGTTTCAAGGTTTTCCGCCCGGGTTTACATCCGGGTATGAAGCCCGGGAGGGGGTAGTATCATTAGAGAAGCGCAGATGAGGCAGAAACAATATGAATTACCCTTCTCGTACTCGAGGCACGCGTTTGTCGGTGTTGGTGAGTTTGTTGCGATCGACTAACTTGACACAGAACTCAATGCTCTTACTGCCAGTGAAACTAGGGACCAACATCTTTCGGGATCTATTCAAAAGTAGACTAGTTAGTATTTGAGCGGTTTAGTAATTCATTCCTTTGCTGGTGAGGTGTTAAGACTGACGTAAATTGTGAATAAAGGTTCCACTTCCGGATCGATGAAAATAAGGGCATTGAAAATGAGTTTGTTAAACCCATAAAGAGACAGTAAATAAGTCAAGCCCGATTAGGGTAAGAACCTATGGGAGTTTGCCATAGGAAGGACATCTCATTCAACAAATTTGTCAAAGATCCAAGACAATTATTCTAGTGATGAAAATTCATGTTATTCTGTGAGGCCAGTTTTGAATTTATAATCGACCTATCTTCAGCTACTCAGGTCTTGTATATTTTGAGGGTTTACGAGACTCTTTATCTGGTACACCAACCTTAGATTTCGAAGGAGTCAAAAAGTAATTCGAACGACCGGACCCGGCCTCCCAGGAATATACAAAGTGCAGCAGAAGAATAATTATCTTTGAAGATCCAGAGATCTATTACTCTGTTCCTTGGGGCCCCACACTTCATGAACTGTGAATCTGAATGTTTAAGCGCAGGTGCCTGAGATAATTATATCACCTGTTTTAATAGCTTTCCTCTCATGAACGGCGACCTTCAACAGGTTCACCAACTCTTCTTCATTTCCTTCCGCTATTAATAGCCTCCTTCTCACTTACTTCAATTCGAATTAGGACCGAACGGTTGATATTCCGTTCGTTGCTCTAGGAAAAAACCCGAAAATAAATTCCCAAATTTTGACAAAAAATGAAGGGAACAGAACAATCAATTACCGCAAGTAGGGACGAAATGCGATTTCACTGCAGTGGCCTCAATTGGAATTATCGTCAACGTACAGCTACGTGACAGGGTTGTAGTTGAGCCCATCTAGCAGGAAACTTATCAACTTCCAAATACATCAATGCTCTTGCGTGAGGCAATTCCGCCTTTAAATGTTGAGCACCGATCTATTACCATTTAGCCCATTTGTTTCATTCAGCAGCTTCACTATGAATTATCGTCAACGTACAACTACGTGACAGGGGATTGTTGACTCCATCAAGCGGGAAACCTTCCAACTTCCAAAAATATCAACCGTTACGTGAAGTACTTCTACATTACGTGTTGACCACCTACGCACCATCACTATTTAAATCATTAGTTTCATTGGACAGCATCAATTTGAATATCGACAACTTACAACTACGTTCCCCCAGGGCGAGGCCTTTCATGTAAATATTCACGTACTTTCATTCTCCAATGAAACATCGTCCGTGTTGGACCAGTTCCATCCAGCAGCAAATATGGTTAATGATATGTTAGCATCTGGAGTGATTGTAGTCTTTAAGTCGGCAAGCCCAGTGATGTGGTAAGAAAGAAGACTGGAGACTTGAGTTTCTACGTGTACTATAGAAAGTTTAATGCTGTAACAGTCAAACCCCACGCGTTACCACGAATTGGATGGAAGCTAGTGGTTTACCACTCTCGATCTCCATAGCGGTTATTGGCAAGTACTGCTCTGTTGTGATGATAGCGATAAAACGGCTTTCTGCGCCAGTCAGGACCTGTGGCACTCTACAATAATGCATTTTGCCCTAATAAAAGCCCCGGCCACGTTCCAACGAATCACGACAGTACTGCTTAAGCCATTACTTGAGGAAGGTGTCGTGGAAGTGTGTTTTGACGATATTCTTCTGCAACGTTTGAGAAACACCTGAAGCGTTATAAGAACTTTTCGCTCTTTTACGAAGAGCAGGGCTCAAATTGAATAGCAAGAAATGTGAGTTTTTTTTCAGGAAACTGTACTGTACGTGGGGTACTTACTAGAAACGGTATCGTGGTAAAACCTAAGAAAACCGAGGTTGTGCAGGAATGGCCCATCCCTCAAACCACCAAGGAAGTTAGAACAGTCACAAGTGTTCGTTCCTATTCTCGGTTTTGTATTCCTCAGTTTTCAGATATCATGAAGCCCATGTACCGTTTACAAAATCAGCATGGGTCTTTACAGTGGATTGAGGATTGCATGAAAGCGTCCACTGAAGCTAAATGCAAGCTGGAACAAGCACTAGTTCTTTCTTATGCCTGCCCAAAGCTTCCCATTGTCATCGACGTGGATACGAGTGATGTTCCTCGTGGAACTGTACTGTCACAGATGCAACAAGGGAAAGAACGCGCAATTCACGCGTCTGTCGCGTGGTGAGCGGAACTATCACGCAACGAGAAAGGAGCTGTTAAGGGTAGTTGAAGGGGTCCGCACATCCAGTCACTATGGGTTGGATAATTGCCATGAACTCCTGTTGTCAATTATTCCTGTGGGATCATCCCTCGACTGGCTAATGAATTTCACACTGGTGTATGGATAGCTAGTACGGTGGATCGAGAGATTGGGACCGTTTAGACTGAACATTGACCATGGAACTGGAACTGCCCACGGGGATGTAGATGGTGTCTCTGGAGGACCTTGCACGCAGACAGGCAGCAAGTATTGCGATCGGCAGCGACAGTTGGCTTCAAGCGAATTTTAAATCTCAGTAGCGACTGCTTGGCATAACCCTAAAACCGGCGAGCGTTCCAGTTAATACTGAGATTCATACGTTATATTCATACATATTCGTTCTGCACCCAGAGGAAACCCTCCAACCTTCAAACACATCTGATGTTGTTTGAGGCAATCCTACGTTTAAATGTTTGTCAAAGCGCAACTGATCGAGGAAGAGTGAGAGGCAGAAAGAGAGAAAGGTAAATTTGAGTAAGCATTATAAACGTCACAAAAAGTGGAAGAATTGTTTAACGTGGTAGCACAAACCAAAAACGCCAAGTTTTCCAAGGCACTACGTTCTGTCGTCTGACATCTTCAGAATACCAACCTCTCCTGTTTCTCTTACCCTGAAATGTCTGAATCAAAACTCCTTTCAGGGAATTTAGCCACGAATGCTTCTTGCCAAGCCCGCCTGATCAAACCAGCACCACCGATCGATGAACAAGCTGACGATCGTGCGTGATCCAAACAAAACCGACTGTGCCGTAAAGGTCATAGAGGGATCAATAGTGAGGACCTCCTTTTCTGCAAGGAACGACCATCTCCCAACGGCTGGGTATTCATTGAGCAAAAACGTAAAAATATTGACGCGACGTTTCATAACGTAAACATACCCGAGGAAAGATGTGTGTGACGTGTAGACAGATTGATGAGTTGCTGGAGCGATAAAAAGCGCTGAATGCACGTGGGACTGAGAAAAGTTGTGAAGGCGTCGCACCAGATTTAAAAAAAAAATTTTTTCGCCAGACTCTCAGCAGCACACTCACACACTTAAATATTATCATTACTTCCTTTAGCTCTAAGGTGTAGGAACAAAAGACTTGTTATGGACTGAATACTTTTTCGAGTATCACCCATATCTTCACGTTTCTAATTCCGGAAAAACCTATTGAGTACGCGATGACGGAGAACGGCTGGATCAAATCAGCATTCATTTCACATTGAGCCTGCAGATCAACACAGGACTCAAACGTATGAGTAAAATCAGTCCAAGAACTGCCACAAGCAATTATCAGCCACGCATTTCAACGATTTTAAATAGTTGTTAATTTAACTTCACGAGAAGCAAGCAGAAGCAGTTGTCAATGAAAGCTCACCAGATTCTTTCTGAAGCATCTTATTTCATTGTCTGTCTTTGCAGCTCTTAAACTAACATTATTTGTCGAAAATTCCAGAGTGAGAATTTCAGGCGAAGATACTGTGTTAAAAAAATCGTCCGAGCTTCTTAGACGAAAGCGAGGTGAAAGGACGCTGAGGCGAATATTGTCTCTGCGTAGTTAGCAACATTGTAGAGGAAGTGTGACGCGTTAGCTATGAAAAGTAGGGCCGGCAGCAGATAAGTATCGGTGCCCTGTGTGGGTCACTAGACCAGCTCCTTTGTATTTCTTGCTATTGGATTTGAGAGACCGCAGCGTCACGACTAAATTTGCAAACCAAGTGTGCACCGGCCGGTTGACTATGGGTGATTTCGTGAGGCACGTACTTGGTAAAGACTCAGAACAAGCTAACTCTGCATTTTTCTCCCTACCTTCTACTCGCAAACAACATTCCGAAACCACCACGATAGTTGTCTACTGAACAACAAAACTACGTGTATAGTGGGGAATGTCCATTGCACGAAATTAAAGAAACATCAACTTCAGCACCACCGTTGAATAAATAAAGCCAAAGTAAATATGGCGAGTCAAACATCGATCTGTGTGGCTGCAATATAATCTAGCTGGTTGTTCACCATGCACACATCCGCATTCCACTCCTTAACTGTGTAAGTAAGAGCAGGGAAAGACAATTTTTCCAAATGCGATTTCTTTAAGCCCAATTCCGAACAAGCGATGACGAACAAATGACAAAATCTGTGCCAGCAGGATTCAGACACGAGCTTTTGTTTAGCCACTGCTCCTCAACCAACTTGGAGAGCAGCTGTTAGTCGTTCTCACGCACGCTTCCGTCATTATAGTCCACACCATCGTCACGAAATGCACATTCTGTCACGTCACGACAAGAGGCATTTGCGGAAGGATCGTGATGTTGCCAGGCTTCAACGGCCAAGATCTGGTTCTCAACATTTTCGGCGGAGGAAAAAAAAATACATGTAAGGCGTTGACCCGAACAAACCTCGACGCAAGTAGAGGACAGACAATTTGTTGGCTTTCAGCTTAAAATTTAGTTTTCAGAATAGCAGTTTACTTGTACGCAAGTCGTTCCGCTACCGTTAGATTATTCTAAATTAACGATAACATTTGCGTAACATGCACGCTCCGATCTAATTTTCAAGTGATGCGCAATTCCTAAAATTGAAGAATTTCTCCGAATATCGCAACTTAACTCAATTGTTTTAGAACTATGAATGGATAGAAACCCTTTTTCGTTGAACCCGAACACACCAATTTCCGCTCCGCAGTAGATAAATCGACAATAAATTACAAACGTAAAAGGAGGTTTCGTTGAGCGGCGCAGTGACAGAGAGCCTTTATCGTTGGGTTTCACATATTTCATAGCTCAATGGGTGCCTGAGGTCAGCGAAGAGAAGAGTTCTTTCACATCGTCAGATAACCCTCACCAGGCAAAGAGAACATTGTTTTGTACTTGTCAAATTGTTTTTATAACGTTGAGATACCACTCTCCGTGGAAAAATGTGACCCGGCATTTACCACGTCGATTTTATTAGTCGACAGATGCGTCTCGAAACTACACAATATGACTTCTTCAAAACCTTTGAAACGCCAAAAGAATACCAGGGTACGCCTACTTTGATGAAATATAATGTTACAACTACATACGAAGCTAGTCACCATATGAAACCTGATCTGTGAGCTAATGGATGGCAATTTATGTTCAACCATTTAGCTATTTTAACAGTCTGGAACATGGCGATTTATACTGGAAAACGTAACTAGCTCTGGAAACGAGAAATCGCATCGTTTTTAGGGGATAATAAGGAGTTTATAGTGCTCGACCAATCACAAACTTACATGGCGGTTTAAAGTAAAACTATCATGTATGGGAAGGGATGTCAGGACCGCCCCTCTATCCAGCTTAACCAGTTCATCCGATCCGTCTGGAAATTTCCTTTATTCAACCTTCACACAAAGAAGATTCTTGAAGGAGACTGGCTCGATAGGACTTATCCTAAAAAGCGTGGTGCTTATCCCGAAAGAGACATACATAATGAACCTTCTTTCTATCACACTCAATAACAGCCGACACGGTTACATTATGAAGCATTGCAGCACTCGAACAACACTATCACACCTTTTCTACATGGACGACATCAAACTAAACGAGTAACATCCGAGCAGCTTCCAGAACGGGTGAAGATGCCCGCCCAGGAGCCTGAAATCGTGGGGGGATCATTGCACCACTCAAGGAAAAAGACATCTAAAAATATTAACCACAGGATAGAATACCACAAATATCCCACAGAAACTCATCTAACATAAGCTAACGTAGACACATATTACACTACTCAAACAAATTTTGAAAATACGCTTAGACGGCGAAAACCGTGCTAAACCCATTAACACATTTGCCATCCCAGTCTTAACACCATTCATTGCACACAGACGGAATTAGATACATTTGATAGAAAAACAGGCCACACTGACGTATCACCGGGAACATCGCCCCAAACCATGCATGGAGAGTGTTGGGCGAGGTTTTAGATGAGCGATACACCCAAGGAAAACCTCCCAAAGTGTGGTATGTGGACTGTATATTGACCTGAAGAAAAACAAATATTATCGTGGGGGCCCACCGTAAACTAAATTAAAGCAATTGTTAAACAAACGAAATAAATCTTCTAAATATAAATAAAACAATGCAGAGTCTGAAACTATGGATGGATTGAGATGGTTTGGCGAGATGTCGCAGAATAGAAGACTTGAAGAAAATAAAGTGAATGCTGTGCACAGTGCTCAGCGTCGCTGACCAAAGGTACTTCACGAAACATGAGAGAGATGAGATCCGGCAATGAGGCGAGGTGTGATGGTAGCTACAAACAGCGTCATGCCGAATCAGGCTCGGGTAGAGAATAAAGAAGAAATTGCTCGACTGATAGTGACAGAAATGAACTTTGGCAAAAAATGAAAGGAGAGACGATCTGAAGTCATTCAACTCAATATCCAGTTGGTAAACATTGGTGAACAGAGAGGATTGTCCTACCGTGCCGAGAGGGTGGGAGAGGACTACCAGACAATAAGCAGTTACACAACAAACAGAACCATAACCTCTGACAGTATTTCTAAACTAAAACTCAAGCATCGCCTCTTTATTCACCAATAGCACTAGTATGACTAAAAAGATACCCCTCCGAACATGTAAAACACAACTTACGACGCGCTAATTCAAACACAGGAGACAAGGGAGACACCCGCGTGTCGACAAAGTGGCGTCAAACCCGTGGCTCATGTATGCGCATCTCTTGAAGGGTTTATCGACCGCAATACAGCACTTAGTCACCCCAAACTCAATTATATAAAATACATCCACTGCGAATAACGGACAGAATACATAAACCTATCACATCAGGGTGCAAGTCATTCGCACAAACAGACTGTAAACTCAGTCACGACCGAGTCAGCAAAATTATACATCAATAACTTGCAGCGGAACATAATATCATCAAACACACACCCTGCCCTGAACTCGAGGGCAACAATTAAAAGGGGTACTGGGGACGAGCCATTATCACTGACAAGACAATTAACAATAACAGACCGGACATACTAACATTAATAGACAAGCACAACCAAACGCTTCATAACTTCATACCCAACACTGACGATTTACTCACGCGACAAAAATGATAAAGCTTTGACCTTTCGATTCAGAAACAGGACCAAACGAGAATGAAAAGGGTACACTTTAGTGCCAATTATCATTGCTCCCACAAACACTTCACGCATCAATACATCAACACATACCACATAGTGGGGAAATTCCTCAATACGCACATTATACTACGCTGGATAAGGATGTCGGCCCGACCTCGTCCAATACCCCTCACACGAACAAGACAAAACTTTAAAAAATAAATAAAATAATTATACTCATTCAGTCAATTTTGCTAACCACTAGTATATTCTATCACTCTGTCATCGTCAAGCCTTGTAAACTGTCAATGTAAAATCTGCACTCAGCTGCTGACACTCCTGTTAAGTCCTGTAAGTCCTTGTTGGAAGAAAATCAAAGTTTTCGGAGAGAAAAAGGTTATTCATTCCTTGGCTGATTTTCTTCAGACACGTCCCCTGTTTTCCCGTTCCGCCATTTCCCCTGCTCTCTTCCCTAAGGAATATCAGTTCCATTAGAATTAGAGAACTCCCCTTAGTCCGAACGAAGAAAGAAGACTCCATGTTTTCAAGGCGGTGGCTTTATTTATTTTCGGCATGCTGTAGGTTATGTAGGAGAAGACTTTTTTTAAATTTTAGTTCTTTTCTACCGGTATGATTTATTTTAAATCAGTTTAATTGTTTTCAGCTTAATTTTGTTTCCTTTTCCTCGAATTTATTATATTTAGTTTTTATTCCGATTCATGGGTTCATCTCCGCAATTTATTCATTTCCTTACTTTCCCTTCATTTTAATTTCACAGTTCTCCACGAGAATTGCCCTTAGATAACTCGCACAAGTATAGAAACGATTCCGACTCAGTTACAAATGTATCAACGTTTGAAACGTAGATTGTAAACTCAATAAACACCACTTACACTGAAAGTTTTGAACTAAGTCATGGAGATTGAAACAAATCACTTTCAACGGTTGTCTCTGAATTGCCTTGTCTCACGCTCACCAGTCTGCCAATGGGATAAAAATCGATATATCAAATCATTCCAGTTTTTAGCCCATCAGATGTTCTTTCATTCTTCGTTCTATTTAGAATTCCCCATTAATTGTCCGAATTACTTCCCTTTCAATCCTCGTGTACACGGTGTTCTTTTTCATCTTCGTCAGCGCATCAAATGGACCTGGACACGGAACATACACTTTTGATGAGAGTAAAGAAATAACGTGGTGCAGCTACAATGTGAAGCTTTCCAAGTCGTTAAGATTAATACAATAGACATGGTGGCTCTTTAATGAATCTTGTTGGGTCATTTTTAACATGAGTTACTGTTCCGACCTTCGATCTTATTCATCAGTTTCACCGAGTATTGTGGGGCATTCAGCCAATTTATGCACCCAATGTCTTAACGTGCTGGTTAGATAACTTCTTGCAACATGATTGTGACAAACTCAACGGCGCGTGGTAAATCTGCAGAGAGCTGTTCGATACACTAATTCTGGTAGTACTGGCTAGTTGAGCTACTTTCCTTTAGTACGTGGTTTCCTTTTTCTGCTCGATATTCACTTTCTTTATTTATTTTTCGATTGATTGTACAATATTTGCGTTGAGTTTCGAACAAAAAGTTATACATGCTCTGTTAGATACTCAGGTTGAGGTGACTTTTTTTGTGAGGTGTTCCGAGCCACTGAAAACTAATAAGGCTTCGAAAAGACCCAACTTTTTACGATGGTTTGGCATGACAAAAGCTTACAAAGTTAATATTTATCACAAACGAAGGCCGTTGAGTTTCCTTCAGTGTGAGCTGAAAGAGGCGACGGGAAGAGATATGAAAAACACAAAAACCGATCCTCGATGGTCGCTCTTTAACCCTTTTAGGCCTTAAAAGCTCCATTAAACATTTCCAAGGTACCAGCGTCGGTTGAATGGGTTCGAAAGGAAAGAAGGAGCTCCAAAGCCACGAGGTTCCAAAATGGCCATAAAACCTCTCACAAGAAAATGTTTCGAACAATCAATTTACGTTCGGCTGCCGAACGCACAAGAGTTACAACAATGTTTTATAGGTAGTAAAAACTGGAAGCGGCTGTGGTCGTAGTGCGGTTAGTCATGGGGAGGGAAGCAGAGGACAAGATCGCTCCGGAATACCTTGAGCTCTGAGACAAAAAGGAGCTCGTTACAGACCGCCCACTAATACCAAGAAAGAACTACCCGTGGGTTATACAGGATTTCAAAGAGAGACCTGCTATCTGGATACGAGTATTCGCCATCCGAGTCCGTGGCTATTTGTATCCAGAGCGAACGATGAGGACGCCAGCTCATAAATTCTTCATTCCCATCTTTCTACTTCAAACTGATGATCTACGAGCAGCAAAAGCGGAGTGAATCTTGTTCCGGACAAGGAGCTTTGCTCGCTCGTTTATACACGACAAAAGATTGATAAGTTACCCGATTAATCAAAATCGTTGGAACAGTTCGTCCACTTCGGATCGATGCACACGACCGATAGTCTCAGCAATACTAAAAATACAAACTATCTAATAGGAAGAATCACAAAAGTTTCTTCACCACTACCATGTACTACGACATGCTGCATATACGACTGCTGTACACCGATCTACACATTTTTATGGATACATTTATTTAAAAAAATAAAGTATAGGGAGCAGAAGATAACCCGTACTTTTAAAGCGGGCTTTGAAAAACATGCTAAAGCCACTTGTTTTTTGTACACTTCAGCCCCCCCCCCTCCCTCTTCCATTCAATGGATATTGCTCCTAACCTGATTCATGCACATTCCAAAAATCACGGACAGATCAAAAAAAGAACCAGTTAAATTCGTCCAGTCGTTCTGCAGATTATGAAAAAATCCGGCAGCCCTTTAATAACAATCCTACAAATCTACGTATTAGCTATTTTCCATGTTTTAGTTAATCGAAAACATTCTGCAGCGGTCCTGTCAAGTCACGAAACCAACATAAAATGATACGAAGACAAACATCTTCGCATTTGAAACTTGAATAGTACACTGAACATCTCAATAGGAGTTCGCGCTATATATAAGCAGTTGCTTTCATTCAATTGATTATGAATATGTCGTGCCTGCAACTCAAATCGAATGTACAACCGTCGGAAGACGCTTCATTGCATTGAGCTGGGAGCGTTGAAACGCCAGCCGCCTCCAAACTCAAAACTAGCGAACGTTCGACTGGGCACACCAAATTCGTCGTTGTGCTGTGTAGCTTCGGCATCGTCAGTTTAGGTTGATCCTGGTTTTCTTGATCACTTGTGAGTCACAGGACGTGGCGACTTCACGGCTTTTCTCTCAATGACTCTCCATCATACACGTCTTGCGCCTCCAGACCACGTGCTGCTTCACTGCAGTTTCTACAACAGCGAGCGACGGTTGTTGGGAGGGCAGATGAACTAAGCAGCATTAACTGCTATAAAGCAAGCCTATAAACGTCTCGCTGAGTTCGTGAAGAAGGCAAAGAAACGTGGTCACAGTTGATCTGTCCCTTTGAAACTTGCCACCCATGTAAATAGTTAGATCAAGGGAAACCAGATTAAGACCTCCTTCCAGATGATACGGGGCTCCTCAGGTCGTCACCTCCGCGCGGTAACACACGATCAACACCGGGAGACTGGCACACGACTGATTACCTACCGTATCTCCGCAGGTCTGAATTCGGTGGATGCTGCAGGGCCGGCCTCTTGTTCATTAGCGAAACAGCAACTTCCATGACTGATATAACCCTCGACGAGTCATTTAATAAGGAAACAGACCTGAGACTGATTACTCTGCTGGGCCTTGCGGTGTGGTGGTGGAGTTTCATGATTATGGCTACTTGGGGTTTCACGACATAGCAGTTGCACAACTTTGCACTTCTTTACCAGCATTCCCTTACCCAAGTTCCATCCCTGTGTTAGTCGAATCAGATTCCAACGTTCTTTTATGACAGTCCTCTACAGTCTGATACTAACAAACCCTCATTGGATCCAAAACATCACCCTTTTCAATGAACTAAGCAACCGGTGCTTACCTTCTTTCCATTATAACCTCTGTTCGGCACAGGCTAAAGTAGTTGGACTCGTGACTTTTTCCAGGTGCATTCGACCCAACATTTTCGGATCCTTTTTCGTGTTATTCCACGGGGAAGTCCGAGAGCTGCCCGTTAAGTCGGCTTCTCCTCCAGACAAAGGGATCAAGTTCGGTTTAACTTCTAACGACAACGAATTAGGACTTTCCAAAATATTCACTCAATTCACCTTCTTCTCCAACACACGCAGCTCTGCCCAGATATACTAGTCGCCCGGTGCTCAAGACATTCCTTTATCAACTCTCAGGCCAGTCACAGTTCTACTGACTCTCTCCCTCCGCTATAGTTGACGCGTATTCCGAGTTCCCATGTCAAGTTTAGTCATGGCCAGGAGAGAAGAAGCAAAAAGCTCAGAAAATGTGAGAGAAAAATGAAAACGATGTGAGAAGAAAAGAGAAGAGATCTGTTAGAAGTCCATAACATTTGTTCATTTCCATTATCCGTTGTATTCAACAAAATTGTAGAACGCTAGCGTGCAAGTAATTTAGTAATGACTTTTACCTGCTTGGCCAAACGAACGTTTATTTCTAGTTGGCATAAGAACATTATCATGTACAAAATTACCATAATTTGAACATTTTTTCACGTGTTTCTTCTACGTGGTACCCGAATTAGTGTTTTTATTCCATAGGGTCGTATGGCGTCACTCGGATGTGACCTTAGCTATTTGAAGAGCACGTTTCAAGGATAAGGAGTCGACAATTAAACAGCGCCTCGTTACCCGATACGGCCTCATGAACGTTTTCATTAACTCAATCGTTTTGAATTGCATCGGTCTATCAGTTATATTAAAGAAAGGGCAAGACTAGCCCCGAAAGCAATCAGTGTGATCGTTGTACTGACTCGTAAGGTCGAAGGGAACCCCGAAATAAGTGTTCGAGTAATACAAATCACATTGGCTCCAACACAATCTTTGTTTTCTTCAAATGACCCTTAAAATTTCGAGAGAATCTGTTGCGTCAATGTTTTGAATATTTAATTCACTAAAGTGCGCTTTTCGTCGAAATACCCGCAGCCATGAAATCGATGATGAAAAATATGAGTTTTGAGCACAAGTGAGAGTTGTCTGAAGGGTAGTTGAGTAAAAAGGATGTACTGAGTATGAAGCAAGAGATGAAATGTTTCAAGTACGACGGATTAAAATGTGAATAACACGAATATTCATTAAATACGTCGCCGCAGAACCTTTTCCTTTCGTAAAGCAGCTACAGACATTCGAATTAATCACAAGTGAGTGTACTTCTGCGAACTGTACTAGATATGAATCGAATCAGTAGATTTGGGAATTAGAAAACTTGACTTCTACGTATTTATTAATCAGGGGCAGAGATGGGGAAGATACGGGCACGAAAGAAATTCTAGAGTTCAAATCACCGCCGTTTCACTTGCTTTAACCGATAATTCCAAAACACTAAACACGATTCTTCTCAGAGAAATCGTATTGAGAGGATGATGAGCCACCGGTGCAATGATTGTTCAACAATAGCCGTGGCATAAGTGGGAGTATTTCAATAAATTAACGCCAAACTTGAAATAAGGATTTAACGAGTACAAACGGACTGATTGAAAAATAGATTGGATTGGTAGATGACGCCGAGAAAACCACTAAACGAACGTCGGGATGAGGGAAATTGTGTGATGCGTCGCTCAAGCACTTGCAATGGCCTCCACTGGCTTCATGCAATTAACACTCAATCTGCCACTCATGAAGAGCCATAAGTGGTTGCTTGTCAGAGATATGGGCTGTTGCAAGCATTGAAGAGCGGTATCTCGTTTGCAATGTACGAAACTGACTGGTCTCATGAACCACCTTTGCACTGATTACTCAATAAGTAGTAGAAACTCAATAAATGCCTAAAAATCTTGAACGCCACCAGCTTCTAAGTAGAATCGTACTATGTTCTATTATGTTCATATAAATTGTGGAGTTTATTAGTTGCCATAGTGGGTAAAACAGCTACAGTGCGTGTAGGCCCGAGGAATGCTATTTTTGTAGTAATTTATATTTTTATAATTTACAACTAAAAATGGTTCAATTGAAGTTGGAAGAGCGTGATTGAATAGCGCCAGATCCAGCGAGGGTCGTCTCCCTCACAAGCAGCGAGTAATCGATACTTGAGGGGTACAGCAGGAGCAGGAGCGTTAGAACAGCCATCCAATAGCCAGGCCCAGGGGTGAGGTACGAGAATTTATCTGCCTAGTCCTGTATTGAGGGCTGTTGGTTGTTGGGCCGAGTAGGACGTTCAGAGTTGCAAGGGAAGGGAAAGTCGCAGGTCAGAAGGCGCATGCGCGCGCAAGTAATCAGAGGACCTTCCTCCACCTCCTCCTCCTCTTCTTCTTCTTCCTTCTCTTCCTCCTCTTCTCCTTCTTTCTATTCCTCTTTGCCCTCATCTACGAGCTCCTCCTCTCAACAACCTCACCGTCATTTTCGGGCCTCTTTCCTCCCTCCACTTGATTCTCCGTCACGTCCTCTACTGTATCCGGTCCGCTAAATCTGTACGCCTCTTTAAAACACCGTCAAAACATCAACGCCCTCTTCCGCCCAACGGTTTCCGAACCACCATTTTGTAGTTGTCCAACGAAAGTGACTAATGTTTTGTCAAGTCTCGGTAGCTTGAAACATTCGTCAGAACCAACGTATTATAGCTGCAAGACGATATCAACTTGCCCTGTCGCCAATAATGAAGTGTTCCAGGCTCGCAGCAACTCGCCTCGAGACGTACAACACACTAATGACGCCACAAATAGGCTGTTTAGTCTCCCTATAGAAATCAAAAATCGCGAAGAACGGCAAACATATCAGGTGCAAAGCATCACACAACTCAACTTCAACTCCTGTTGATTCGACGACACGATGAAGAAGCCCTAAAAACGATAAGAATCACACGAAGAACAAAATTTCCTCATAGCTAAAAGTATCCCGTACATTTGATCAAAATCGAAAGAGCGGGTTGTGAGAAAATTTAACACACGATCATTTACGGTGGAACATTCGGAAACGTTACGTTTGGTTTTGACTCCGTTCAACGAGTGGCAGATGAGCACCGTAGCTCCTGTGAGTTTCATCTAAATCGTTAACAGTTCGAAAAACCCTGTTTTGACTTTCTAGACCAACATTTCCGCTCACGATATTTTCACAGGGAATGTTGTATTTTTTAACTTAACTTCCCATGTAGCTCCAGCGATTAGTCACATAGAAAGTTCTGCTTAACGCTTCCGAATTTATTGGGTTAGCTCTACGGGCGTGTCTTCATTCATTGATCTGCGCGTTTAATTATTAATGCGTCTGTCTACCATATTTTATCAGGACGTTCGCGTTTACTGTTTTGGAATGATAAGGGACTTGCTGTGAAAAAAATTAGTCGATGAAAGGACAGTAGTTTGGAATATCTTGGGAGCTGCTGTTTGAACACTAACTTGAGTTTTATGAGAATCATATGAGCGAGAATTATGAGAAAAATAGGTGGTGCGACTCATCACACAACAACATTCCTCGGCTCCACGCGCATTCAACGATTTCCGTGGCTTTGGGTACTAATCCAATATATTTTTCACGGAGTTCATTTGAACTTGGTGTTCAGGCAGCTTCACCACTTATGGTATCTACTCATAGTATCCATTCAGAAGTTTTATATTTTATTTCTTTTCGATGTGCGTGACGTCAAGACACCAGCCATCACCAGCTCTCCATACGCCATTTTTATTCCCATTCCCAATTCTACTTATCTGCGTACCGCCACGTGCACGTGAAATCTTATATTAGTTATTCATTGTCATTTCTTCACTTTGCAGTGAAAATTTCATCATTCACGCGCAGTTATCACTCTCTTCGGGTCGCAGTATCCCGCAAGTCCTGTACTCAACGTCTACAAGCGTCATACCTGGACGACATACTCAGGAAACGTCCACCAGCACCATACCTGGACTAACATACAGTCGAAGGACAATTGGGCAAAGAAGAACCACGAACATTAAACTTCGCTCGAAGAAAACTTGTGCCAAGTACCAGATTAATTTTCCTTTCGCTGTAGACTTTTCACGAGCAGTAACTTTATTTTCTATTTATGTTTATGAGCTCAACGATTAATTTATTTCCAACATTTTACTATATTAAACATTTTGTGTGCAAAATCTGGTTGGATAACCATTCACCACTTTGTCACAACACTTGGTAAAACATAACTATAGGTGTAACGTTAAAAGTGCTTAAATTCGCAGGAATTATTGAGATAATCCTGCTCATGCCGCGACTGTTATTGAGCAATCAGTGGTCGTTTTAAGAGACTGCCAGCACCATTTTTCTGAGAAGGGGTAAAAATCGTGCGAAACGATAGAAAGTAAAACGGAGGTAGTTTGATTCCTAATACTGTTCCCAATTATCTTACGAGGGTTTTAAACTCTCGACGTATTGGCAGTTGATTAAACTACCTCTAATTTTTTCTGAGAATGCTCTACGAACAAAGGGAAAACTGTACTAAAATCTTTGATAATTTATTAGGCTGACCTGGTCATTTTCCGACAAATGAGACTTTTATTGGTCGTTATGAATAAAACACGAGAAGAGCAGAAGAACAATAACTCATTTCATCAACACACATAAACTTTGTTTACAAAGCGATGATGAGAACACCCACTAACTCGAAACTCAACGTAACAGAAACACCACACAAAAGCTGGCAAATTTTACAAATTGCCACACTCGCCCTTGAAGAAGCCGAGTAGCTCATTGTAATTGACGTATTATGTAGAGACGCACCAGAGTACTCGCTAAACTCGATATAAATCGAAATATAGGGCGAAATGTTGAAATTTGTATCTCTCGTCAATTATTCGCGAATAATGGAAACATGTTCAACTCACCTCGATAATTCCTATCAGCACTCTACTCTAATTACATTTCAGGAGTGCCAGAAATTTCAATTCCACTCAACCTTAGGCATGAAAATTCAATAATACCTGTACAAATCTAACCACGAACGGGCATTTCGGTATTGAATCCGAAATAGCTAACCTTTACGTTGAATAACGCGAAGAAGAAGTTGAGAAATTTGACAAAACGGTGAAACAAGAAGTCCAACAATGACAAATGACCTGGAAAAGAATGGTTAACGGAGAAGACCCTCGAAATGACTTACGAATCGTTCGTCAAGTGGAAACCAATTCAAAGTGAAACGAAAAAGTAATACCAGTACATAAACTACGGGCAATATTACGAGAAAAACGGCCGACCAAGAGACTTCAACACAAAAACGAAAATCCGCGTTTCTAATGAAGCGGCCACGGAAACTCTCGTATGACAAAGCAGGAGAAACAGAAGGAAATGAAATTCAGGAAAACACACCGGACACATCGAGATTAAAGCTCCCCCCCCCCCGCCCCGTCCAATCACGAAGATTCCTTAAAACTGCACCAAAAAAGAATCAACATCTCGACCAAAATAATCAATATTTTAATCCAAACGAATGACTTTTATAACAGAGCATAAATGTACTGAAACAAGGAAATGAATACGATTGCGGAAGCTTTGTTGGACACACGCGGATTATCTCACGGGCAATAAATTGACAATTGGGCAACAAAATTGAGTCTATTCACAGAAAAAATAGCAAAAAGTCACAACCTAAATATTTCTTTAAAATTTCAAAAGGTTGTGACTTGTTGCTATTTTTTCTGTGGACTGAAGAAAGCCCGTACAAAAGAGCATAAGAAGGAGCTACCGCCGCTGAGAGATGTGAGGGCCAATGGGCTAAACGGCTCTGGGTTGGTACTCAATACGCAGGCGTGAGTTTATGCTGCCAGCAGGAGCGAACCCTCTCTCGTACGATCCCAAAAAACCAAGGGTTACATTAGGATCAAATTAGTAAAGTAAATGTAACTGTGAGAGTATTGTTACTGAACAGAGTGTGCATTAGATCTAAAGCACGTGGCTGTACTGGAGCAGGTTATAAGCAGAGTGCGAAGGGTGGGAAACATGTTTTTTGGGTGTAGGATAGAGAGAGGTAAATAGGCAGACGAATTGAACGAGATGTAGGACAGTATTGATACACTTGTTTACCACGATACAGTTTTGATTACACAGTCACTTGGTTCTCTTAATACGTGACCTGGTGGCAAGATTCAGTAGAGCTGGGAGTTGACAGATGAGTGTTGATTACGAGACCTGAGAGATGAGCATCGATGGCGAGACGTGAGAGCTGAGTGTCTGTAGGGAAAGCTGGGAGACGTGTGTCGATTGTGAGAACTAGTAGATGACTAAGAGCTGTCTGGGAAAAAGGATATGTTAATCCAGAAAAAGGGGAATGCGGAAATAACTGAAGAGCTGGACTTCCCCACAACTAAAAAATGAAAGGGCTTAAGGTCAGAAAGGTGGAATGTACCAGCTGCTAGTCTATTTGCTAAACCCCTCAAATAAGAAAAAAATCACAATTGCCACTTCTTTTTCAACTCATGGTAACACAATGTGAACATTTAAGTCACACATTATTCGAGCGAGCTCCTTAGGTGACGAAAAAGTTCGTTGGTGGTCCGCTCTTGTTCTGAAGAAGCTGTCTTCAAAACGTTTCTCAAGTTTCTTTCATTTCGTGATACTTTCTTCACCGTTTGGTAAGTGCAGCAAAGTGTTCAGTCATGGAAAGTAAGGCACAGGCGGTAAACTATTGCGGAGTAAACGGAACAAATGTTCACGGTCATTTCTTTCAAAGGAATCTCAAAGGCACGGGCTTTCGTTTAGAACTTGCGGACGTGGAATTTGAATTACATCAAGAGGCGAAGGTAGCAAATGAATCAAAGAGCCGGTTCAGTGATTCGATTAACTGAACGAGCTGAGTGAACGAACGGAAATAAAAAGAACTTGGAAGTCCGACACCGTCAGCTTGAAGGGCAAATAAAATATCTGGTGCGTAGCAACACACAACTTTCCGCCATCCCCGTAAGTTCGAACACCAGCGACATATGCGGGTGCTATATCTTCGTTCAACGCATTTTTACAGAAACATTATGGGGAACAAAATGTAGGGACTAGTTAGCTGAAAGTACTCCAAAAGTTTGATCGAAATCGTTAGAGCCGTTTTTGAGAAAATCGGAATACCGATAAATTAATATTCGACAAATCTCCTTTTCTGAGTTAACTTGGCTTATATCTCCGTTCAACATATATATACAGAAATAATTATGGAGAACGGAATGTGGCTATGGGTGACTTGAAGACACTCCATTAGGATTTATCACATCTGGTGAAGAAGTTACCCCGGAATTTACGGAAATGTTCGAAAAAATGTTATGTTTGATACATTTTGATTTTTATCTCTGTTCAATGGACTGTCAGAGGAACAATATGTAGGTATTAACTATTTGAAAACATCTTGAACGTTTGGTGATAATCGTTGAAGCCATTTTGCCAAAAAGCGTAAAAAACCTATTTTTGCTTCGTGGGCCCATATCTCCGTTCACCGTATTTTCATGGAGATATGTATGGAGAAGAAAAGTTAGGTATTGATTAGGAGAAGATAATTTGAAAGTTTAATCAAAATCGTTAGAGCCGTTTTCGAGAAAAATGCGAAAAACCCTAGTTTTTGGTACATTTTCGACCCCCACCCCCCTTTCCCATCGGCCGAAATCGTCCATAACCTTATTTTGGTGTCTAAAAAAAATAACGAACAAAACAAAAAAAGAACCAGCTCATCGGATCAGCCGTTCTCTCGCAAATCGAACTACACACACACACACACATACACACGGACCACGCGCCGAAATTAGGTTTTTTAGACTCAGTAGGCCTCAAAATGTAAAGATCTGAAGAAAATCCAATTTTTTTTTTTTACCCGATTACTATACTTTTCTTCCCTTCGGGTAGCGGAAAGTAAAAACCACCCAAGAAGACTCGTATTTTTACTTTCCGCTACCCGAAGGGAAGGAAAGTATAGTAATCGGCCCCAAAAAAAAATTTGGGTTTTCTTCAGATCTTTACGTTTCAGACCCTACTGAGTCTAAAAAACCTAATTTCGGCGCGTGGTCCGTGTGTATGTGTGTGTGTGTGTGTAGTAAGGGGGGTGGGGGTCGAAAATGTACCAAAAACTAGGGTTTTTCGCATTTTTCTCGAAAACGGCTCTAACGATTTTGATTAAACTTTCAAATTATCTTCTCCTAATCAATACCTAACTTTTCTTCTCCATACATATCTCCATGAAAATACGGTGAACGGAGATATGGGCCCACGAAGCAAAAATAGGTTTTTTACGCTTTTTGGCAAAACGGCTTCAACGATTATCACCAAACGTTCAAGGTGTTTTCAAATAGTTAATACCTACATATTGTTCTGAATAAATGTTCCTCTGACAGTCCATTGAACAGAGATAAAAATCAAAATGTGTCGAAAATAACGTTTTTTCGAACATTTCCGTAAATTCCAGGGTAACTACTTCACCAAATGTGATAAATCCTAATGGAGTGTCTTCTAGTCACCCATACCCACATTTCGTTCCGTATAATTATTTCTGTATATATATGTTGAACGGAGATATAAGCCAAGTTAACTCAGAAAAGGAGATTTTTCGAATATTAATTTATCAGTATTCCAATTGTCTCAAATACGGCTCTAACGATTTCGACGAAACTTACGGAGTACTCTCAGCTAATTAGTCCCTACATTTTGTTCTGTATAAATGTTCCTGTAACAATGCGTTGAACGAAGATATAGCGCCCGCCTATGTAGGTGGTGTCCGAACTTATAGGGGTGGCGGAAAGTTGTGTGTTGCTACGCACCCGATATTTAAGGTTAAGGTCGAGTCAAAACGTGTGTAGAAAAATAACTATCTCGACTCTAATATGACAGGTGTACTCAAGTAACCAAGTCGTCAGGTGCCGGCGAAATGTTTTCATCTCAATGAAACACTCATTCACGCTTCGAGAAATTACAAGTGGTAACGAGACAAGACTGCTATCGTTGTCTAGCCCTTGCCAAACGTTCCACCATAACCCACGTTCCGTCAGTTGGCACACCTTATAATTATCTTTGTTTCATTTTTATAATTTCCATTTACAAAGGATGACGTTGTGTGTTAAATTTATTTGATCTTAAATCTGCTTGGAAGCGACCATAAGGCAAAGGGCTGACCCAGGCGGGACAGAACGTGAACGTAGAAAGGGCGCTTAAAGTTGCAGAACTTATTGAGGTGCTAATAATTATAACGCCATTTCCTTCGAAAAGTTTAGTAATTAATTGTGCTCCTCTCATCATCACCCTACGGAGGAGAATTATTAAGGTTATACAGGGCAAACAAAAAAAAGTTATCAAAACCGCTAGAGCCATTTTTGAGGGGTGAAAAGTAGGTGTTTTGATGATTGTGGTTAGTTTTGAACGGATGTCGCTCATCCCCCATTTTGGGGGCCCCATGGTAATCTGTATATGCATGTGATATCAAGTTTGAGCTGATACTGTTCTGCCGTTTTCTCCGTTCATTTTCTCTCACGATAGGATACGTAAAAAACTAAATTTTCAGCCGATTCTCATAACTTTCCTATTAACAACGAAGGGCGATGGTATGTAAAAAGTAAAGTCGGTTCAACCCCACCAGAACGTTTTTTGCTGATCGGCTGAAAAAAAACTTTTGAGTTCTCTGCAGATCTGAGCCCAAAAAACACTATTTGGAAGAATGGTCTGTGTGTTAGTGTGTGTATAAACGATCAGCTGCAGTTGTGTGACATGACGACTCCATCCGAAGCCCAATAAGCTTTTTGAGTTAGTGACAGCTTTGCATGGTTCGGTTGACGGACAGGAACTCAGGCAGTGCCCCGATTCCCCCTTCTGTGCTTCAGAGGGCATTCATGGAAGGGCTAACCGGCACTTTCACACCTACAGCGATGAGGCGCACAAGAGGCCGGGATCGTGCATGTGGTAACTAGTTTGACTCGCTGAATTATGCGGTACAGGTGCGTCCACGTGCTCGTGGGGACGCATCAAGCCTCATGGCGCAGTGTGCAACTAGGTTGCTGGTGCATTGTCACCTGAAAGCTGGGGAGTGGTGAAAGAGTGGCACCGAGTAATCTCTGGAGAATGACTGAGGCCTGACGTCGACGCCATAGGTCCCGACCAGTCTGCAGTGATCCTGGAGGCCCAGGCAGTATCTGATAGGATCTTGCGCTAACTTGGCAAGCCAGAGGCCCAAATTGGACGGGACGGATCTTCGTCCGGCAGTGTCAGAAGCTCGTAAAGTGGAGGCTGGTAACATCAGAGTTGTGGCGTTGGCCGTGTCCTCGCGCGATGTGAGGTGGAAGAAAAGCGCTGAGTAGATGTGTCGGCTGGGTGTGTCAGTAAGTGGTACAATGTGCTGGTTCTGGTTGAGCCCCGTGATAACACCGGTTGGTGGGTGCAAGAATGGGGGAGCTGAGGATCACAATAAAACTGAAACTCGGTGAGCGTGAGGAGGACTGTATTATACGTGCGTACGGAATTGAGTAGAATTGAAATTGAGGTGAGATGGAGTACAACTGGGCGACACAAGGACAGTGCTCGGAACGCGGAACTGGCAACTGTGCCAGAGAGTAAGAAGTGACTGGGGTGATAGTTGGAAGCAGAATGATTTTGGAAGAGCTCTGCCATCGATAGGAAAATGAAATTGGAAGAAAGAAATAAAGAAAGGGGAAAACCTAGAAAAGGGGGATGGGGGCCCGCAGCTAAGGGATTCCCGCTGGTGAGGGGTAGGTATTGAAACGGTTGGAGACAATTAGGCGGACGGAGACAATGACGCGGGGAAGCCTGAGGTCGAAGACCCTGACAACTTCGACGCTTTGCGTCGAACACCGGTTTTCAGAGAGTTAATAAATACATGAGCTTAAGAAATCATGAATCTACTCTAGTGGTTTTATTTAACATTTTTCAAACCCGAACTAACGCAGAGACATTAAGTCGCCTCATACTTCCGTAATCAGTTTACCCTCCTTACCGCTAATTCTTCCCACAGCTACACCATACTTTCAGGCAGGCGGGCTCAGCACCCCAGGACCTTCTGGACGGTGGGAACAATCCTGAGAAAATATCGGTCTGCAAATACGTTCAGGGAGCATTGAGGCGGAGGTCCTTGAACAAATAACACTGATTACGAGCGCCTTATCCTCGTGTGGAATCGGTATGGTTAAAAAATGACACGTATTTCGTTGTTGAGGAATTTCAATTATTTAATTTTACGTTCATGATATTGATATTCGTATTTGTCTGATTATGTTCTGATCGATTGTTCAACAACTACTGAAGCCGCTTAAATTTTAACGACTCACAGCAATAATATTATTATTTGTGCAAATAATGTTGAATAAATCGATGTGCGACGTTCCTCGTCGACGTTCGTTCGTGCGATGTTTCTGTACTGTGTTTCTATGATTCCTCCGTTCGAGTACTCAAAAAATGTCACGCACCTTTCTCGAATGCTCTTGTTTAGGTCAGTATGGGAGAATGTGGTGGCCAGTGATCACACCTGAAGGAGAAAATGAACGCCAGCCAAGAAAACAATGGTGGCTTTGAAGCTGCACAATCCAAATGGTGGAGAAAGGTCCAGTTTCGGTTAAAATAAACACACTTTTCAGGCCGCAGTAATCCTTAAGTTGAGGATATTACAAATACCACGTAAGGTTATGACGCCTCATCAAAGAGGTTTTCGTACGGACAACTACAATTGGTTCGTGAATTAAATTCAAACGTCAACTTTCCGATCTGCAGCAACTTTATTATGAAAGATGTGCCGAGGTGCGCGTGAAAATGCGACGACGCCGCCGCATTAAGCCCGAAGTGCACTCAAGTGAAGAGTTTCCCGCTCCGCGGCTCGTCTAGCCAGAGCGCAGAAGAAACTCATTGAACCGAAAAACTATTTGTGATTCCGTCTGAGAGAGGTTCGTGAAAATAAAATGCTGCTAATCAAAACTGTTTTGACCGGAGCTAGCCGGCTGAGCCACGGTCTACAGCCTCGACGATGTGTATAGTTAGTTATAAGTGCAAGCGGTTACATGCATTACGTTTTTAAGAACCGAAGCCCGTGGTTCTAAGGACTAAACACAGTAATTGTTACTGCAGAAACCCTGCAACCACTAACGAACCGATGTATAATGTCCCGAAGTGGATGGAGCGTCACAGCGAACCGCCCAACATCACAGGACCTCATCGACGTCACCCGCTCCTGACCTGCCCTTCGTGGCCAGCTGCGTAAAGTGCCGTTACATGAGACAAACGCCTCGAGCACTGCCCAACTGCTCTCACTCAACTAACGTTCAATGCTTTCCAATGTATTCTAGTTCACCGATTCTTCGCCGTGACGCCAGTTTACTTTCATGAACCCTATGTAACCTTTCTTGTATCGGTACTCGAGTCCCATGCTCATCCAGCCATCAGTTATCAAATATCTCACACGGCCAGACCATCATCAGGACTTTAAATACACTTCCGGTTAATTTGCCAAAATCAACTACAGATCCGATTAAGGGAGTTTTAAACGTGCAAAAGGCTGATGAACGATCACTTCTTTGCTGATATACAGCAACGCTTTCGATTGCAAGGTCGTTACGACGTTAAATTAATTTCTAAAACTGTACATCAGCAAAATGATAAGAACTACCCTCACTTTTTGGCCTTCATCCTGGAACCACTCTTCATTCCACCACTGATCTCCAATTTCTCAAATGAAATCCGACATTTTCCAACATCTTCGTCTACGTGTAACGTCCCCATGCGTCATTCCTCAGTTTGAAAAAAACAGGAATTCCCGTAATGTATCGAGAAATGTTCTTGGCACAACCAAAGTGCCAAACTCGCTACTTTCTATGATGTGGCCAGTCGATGACAACTCACGTAAATCTGGCCTAAGTACGTCAAATTGAATGAAATCATATACTTACAGTTCAGTAGGGGAAGGATGGGTAAGATGGGATACTGGGGTAAAATGGGATACTAATAGATCTCCTAAACAGGTGCTGCTCTCCGTCGCCTAACCAATGAAATACGTCCGCCAGGAAGAATGAAACATTGCACAACAGGTCCTCACAGTGGAACGGTCTTTGTTAGTTCACCGTCACTATTTTCGCGAAAGTGGTCGATAAAAATCACCGGAACCTGGGTTTCAGGACCTCCATCACTAAACCTGGCATCACAACTTTGAGAGGTAAGTGACTGGATGAATGAAGGGATCATTAAGCTACATTTTGCTCCCGGTCCGGTGTCTAACCTGCCCTAAGATTTCATTTTTCAGCCATTTTAGTTGAGGATTTCCTGTGGGGCAAGTTGGGATACTGGTTGACGGGGTAAAATGGGATAGTATCTCATTTTACCCACCCCTCACAAAAAAATTCGCATGTTTCGTTATACTAAATATTTTTCACCTTTCTAATATTCATTCATTGTTTTTCCCGTGGTTTCCCGTGGTGACCAGCATGCCGCGGAAATACACGAGGAAGACAGAAAGGAAGAGGTAGTTGGTCGGTGGAAGATTTGGCTTTGGCTATACAGAAGGTGATGAGCAACAAAATGGTTTATTTGAAAGCAGCTAAAACCTATGCTGTTCCTCAATCCACGTATTTAAGGGAGGTAAGAAGGTAAAGAAGGGAGGATTACCACCCAGAAAAGTCTCGAAGTTGGGAAGGTATGAGACAGTTTTTACCAAGGAACAAGAGGAGGAACTAGTCAAGTATACCTTGATGTTAGAAGAACGGCTTTTTAGCCCGACATTAACGGACTTTCGACGGTATGCTTTCGAGTTAGCCGAAAAAAATGAAATTTCCCACTCATTCAGTCAGAAAACTGAGCGAGCTGGGAAAGACTGGCTTTTTGGATTCAGGCAGAGGCACAAGGAGATTTCCCTGCGCGTCCCAGAAGCGACTTCGTTGGCTCAAGCAAAAGGTTTTAATAAAGTAGCTGTTGGTAAATTTTATGACTTGCTCGAAGAGAAAGAAGGGCAAGGAAAGAACGGCACAACAAGACTTATCTTCTGATGAAGAGTCTAATGAGTAGTGGCAGCCTTTGACAGACGATGATGGAAATGACAGAGGAGATGCCTGCATGTTCTGTGTTCAGCTGCTTTGTGAAACACCCTTGTCTGAGAGTTGGTCAATGTGCACGGTTTGTAAGGAAAATGCTGTGGATTTGATTCAGATGAGGATGAACCATTCCTCTGCGACTTTTCCAAGGGTCTTATCCCTTAAGTTAACTTGAAATGATTTCTTTCAACGTTGAAATTATTTTTTCCTGACATTGATGCATTTTTTTGCATTTTTTACTACTTATGGCTGAAAATTTTTGATTTGCCGACGTGAGATAATAAAAAATGACGATTTTCTATGATTTCGTATAATTTTTCATAGGTACCCATCCCTACCTCGAAAATTGCAAATTTGAATTTTTTACTAAATCGAAAATTGTGGTTGTGTATTGTTAAATTTCATCAAATTTCTAACTTTTCTCATTAGAGTATATGTGGAAAGTCTCAACCATGTCACTTTTCACAAGGTTTTAATCATGTTATGGACACAGTCATTTAAAAAAGTTATGGTATCCCATCTTACCCATCCTTCCCCTAATATCCGCGCAAAATGAAGCTATTGCAATCGCTCCAAAGAGTAGAATGAAATCTTTTGAAAATACCGTTTTAACGAAGTCCCCAATAGAATCCTAGATTGTAACCACTGGGTGTTTGTATATATTTATGTGCGGTTTTAAAGAAAAAGAAACCCCTCCAAGCTCGCAGCCCTATTCAAGAAAAATGTTAAGCCTTAGAACTGGGTAGTCAATTTTCTTGTCTCAATAATGTTCTCGGTAATGAAAAATCGGAATAAGATCGACCAAGTTAACTTCAGCCACTTCTCACGTCCTTGCCGCTCTGTATAACCATTGGCCGGCATCAGTCAAACTGAGCAGGGATTTCGAATTTCACGCAGCGAACCTATCAGCTACCACTCGTAGTGTTCAAAGACTATTCACTTTAAGGTTTAATAACATAACAATAAACTTTTACGAAAATCGGCAATAACGTCTATCCGTTTTCAACGAAGATGTGTGTGACAAATAAGGGCGTGCGAATAAATAATATTAATTACTAAGCACTACATATGTAGCACAGACGTACGAGCGAAATATCAGTATATTTCATAGCAATCGAAAGGCCATTATTCAACGCATGAAATAGCGTATCTCTCCTACGGGCAACCAATTACAGTTCGTGAATGGCAGTTTGAGAATCAATTGCATAAAGCAAGTGGTGGCCGCGCGCGTGGCCAAGTATCTAGGGCGACGAATCGCACAACTTTCCTCGTCCCGCCGTACATTCTGCATTTTCGTGGCTTTACTTACCAATCCAATCTATTTTTACTTTCTTTGGCTCTACGAAGTAGAAAGGAAAGTTATGTAATTGGCTGAAAAAAAAATTTTGAGTTCTCTTCAGATCTTTACGTTTCAGACCGAAAAACACTATTTGGGAAATGGTCTGTGTGACTGTGAACGACTTTTAGAGAGAACCACCGTACCAAATCCACTCAAACTTGACATCTCGCCCGAAGATTACCATGGGACGCGAAAATAAGGGTTTGAACAAAATCCACCGAAAGTTAACTATAGTTATCATAGTGATCAAAACCCCAAATATTTTTTTTCTCAAAAATAGCTCTAACGATTTTGAATAAATTTTTTATATTGATAGCTCCCAATATGGCAACTGTGCCATAAAATTCTCATCCGTGGGAAAATGACGAGAGCAGCACAATAAATTACCAAAACGTTCGACGAAATCGATTTTAGCGCGGTTTTTAGAGAAAACAACCGTACCAAATCAGCTGAAACTTGATGTTTAGCCTACAAGTTACCATGGGACGTAAAAATAAGGGTATGGGCAAAATCCACCGAAAGTTAACTATAGTTATCATAGTGATCAAAGCATCAAATTTTTTTTCTAAAAAACGGCTCTAACGATTTTGATTAAATTTTTTATATTGATAGCTCTCCACATGGAAACTATACCATAAAATTCTCATTTGTGGGAAAATGACGAGAGCAGCACAATAAATTCTCATAATTTTCGACGAAAAGCGTTTTTAGCGCAGTTTTTTCCTTATAAACTCCGCTGGAACTTTAGTAGGATGTTAAAAAAACAAGTTCAAATGAACTGAGTGGTAAATGAATTTATTAAGTAGAATTAGCCATGTACAAAGTGAATTGACGTAAAGTTAAGGAAAGTTGTGTGTTGCAACGCACCAGATATTTTAATCAATTCATTTGAACGTGGTAAAACATAACTTCAACTTTTAAGTAGAAAGTGGTTCCAGAATTTATTGAAGTGGTCCTATTTATGTAAGGATCATTATTAAGCAATCAGCGTGCAGGTGGTTCATGAGACTGTCAACTCGATTTGTTTTGAGGAGGTTCGCGTTTATCGTTGTGGAATTGATTGAAACGGCGGTGGTTCGAATTCCGGGATTTCAGGAGTAGGTTTTAATTATATTACGAACGTTATTAAGCGCTCTTCGTAATGGTAGTTTATATTTGAGCCAATTTGTTCAGCCGTTATCCCTCACTCGCGTTCAAAGAAATACAAAGAACATTTTCCCTAATGGCGGTGTTCGGACTCAGAAGCCTTTATAGCGTAGAGACTTGAAGACCTTAAATGTTTCTTTCAGCTGATTACATAGTTTTCCTTCCTCCTAGGCAGGGCTAAGTAAAGTAAACCCAAACGCTGATTTGCCTTTCCTTAAAGCACTATATAACACAAGAGTAATGATGTAGAGCCTCAAGTACAATCAGCAACCAGACTGCTCCTGGGAGGGGTGCAAAAGGTGTTGCCGACAGCATCGATCCGTCAATGGGATTGCCAACATTGACTGGTAGAAAGACGCGTGGTTACGATGCATATCCGAGCCGGAAGCATTGAGCTGGTCGTTACCTCGTTCCAACTCGGAGAACTCACATTCGCCCACAACTCGCTCTACCGCTAATACGTCACTTATTTCAGAAATGAGACCTGCACAAAGTTCTCGATAGAAAAGAAGAGGTGCTATATCGTAAATAGGGTACACGCGATGGCCACAACCGTTTGGAGGGAATGGGGAACCAATAGACGGTTTCTCTAGATAAGTAGATAACGTTCAAATCCCCTAATTTAAAGCTCACGCAATTAACCTAATATGCACTTATCGGTTAAAGAATTTATTCATTTGTACAATGCATTTGAAGAGAGAAAAGTCGAAGTTCTTAAAAGAAGCAGCGCCAGATCGGAAGAACTCATTTGACATGAAAGTGCTAACTCAAACGATCCTCTGGTCGATCAATTCCTACGTCAGAACAAACGTCTCCTAGAACCATGTCATTTTCAAGACGTTAGAAATCGAGTGAGGACTGCAAAAGTAAAAGCAAAAGAGCGACAGGATTTTTTCGAACCAATTTAAGGTATAATTTCATACTTAAATATCGAAGTTGATATATTTTTGGGGAATTCGTGATGTAGAACACCATTCATTCGACAAATGGGTTTCAACTCTTGCGTGAGAGTGAGAGAGTGGCATGTCCAAGAGAATTTCATCACAAGAAGCAGAGCGCTGAATTTTCATTACTCGAAATACAATAATCGCTTGGATAAAGTTCACTGTTTACACAGAGTAGCGAACTATTTCTTTTCACCAGATCTTTTATTTTTCTTTCATTCAACTCCCAATCGTTGCAACTTTATCTCAAGTCGAGTCATTCTGTTCATTATCTGAGGTTGAAGTGCAGTGTCTCACCTGAGAGAAGACAAGAGCACAGTGCATCACCCTACCTGAAGAAGGGAGACCTCACCTCCTCCACTCTACTTTGAAGACGCAGCGTTATTTTATTCATTCCTGTTTCATCGTTCGCCGCTTCATAGCCGTTTTTCTACTCTACTATTCTCTCTTTTTGTGCACCACGTTTTGTCTCGAGGATCCCAGATTCCTCGTTTCCATAAAGTTGGTCGCGTATATATGCTCGTTGGAACTTCGCGTCGTACGACATCGAGAACTTCAAACGGCGCCGACAATTTAACTTGAATCGAGTCAATCTTACTTCCCGGTACCTATAACTCTACTACTTCGGTGCCAGGTAAGGCGAGAATTTCTATTTGCGCATCACGCCTTCATCTCGTCCAACCCAGCGAACCCGAACAACAGTACTTTACCAGTGCGTGTTATTTTCTATTGTTGCTCACCTTGTTACAAATATTAAAATGCTTGTCTGGGACGCATTGAGAATTTAACTCCCGTTTTAGGTTAACGCATAAACATTCACTCTGATTTCGCTGGCTCTCCTTCCTTTGCGCTTCCTATCGTTTGGCGCGAAAGCACGAGAAGGACGAGCGGTGATCTGCGAGGCGTTGAGCTCCATTTTTCATTCTGATTCTTCATGCGCCCTGCAACGTTCTAATCGAGCCTCTCCCTTATCAGCCAGAGATTCAGAAGAATCTGTTTTCCTCCTTCGCTAGAATATTGTTACACAACCTTGTCCCGATATTGTCTTTAATTACGATCCGAGCAAATTAGGTTACTTTGATTAAATATTGAAAGGAGTTCGATTCTTTTATTTCATTCGTATTTATTTGGCTAGATTTAAATTGGGTCTTATTATGTTCTTAGTTTCGTTTCTTTATTTTCTTCTCAAGAAGAGTTATTTTATTTGATATCTGAGGTGAGTTTAATGAGTTCTGATTAAGTATATTGGGCCCAGCCCCGAACTAATATGGTGGAAAACCCCTGAACACGTCACACACTACAAGAGAACAATCAAGCTCAGTTCCTCATGGATCTATAAATACTTCTTAAGGACTTCTGGCGAAGAAACTTAAAGAGCAAGAAGTAACAGATATGAGATCTTCACGAACTATTCACCAGCATTGAATACACGTAAAATTAACTGTAGCAAAGTAATTTGTAACGTGACGTTCATATCTTCAATCGAGCTCGACAAATTACAGGCACTGCATGTTTTGAACTCACTGACAATTTGTGTAGTGGTTTCAACTGAAGTCCAGTCCAGCGTCTCTCTTATCGCTTCCTTCCATTGAGTCATCGTCGAAGTTTTAAAAAATGAAGGGCTTTTTTTTCACTACTTTCGTGGCCGTTTTGTGGTTTTGCAACTGCACCAGCAATTTGGGGCCACTGAAGCCGTTATAACGGATTACGCAGTTCAGCTGGACCAATAGAGCGTTGTATCGGCGGGTCAATGCTAGTTTACTCAAACTGCCGTTTCGAATGACTGCCTCAGTAACACCACGATATCGCTACCGCATGAGCTCATGATTCATTCAGTATGTGACGAGACTCGTCCTCAAGTGACAACAAACCGCAGTTTAGTGAGAAGGGGAGGAAATGAGGGGTGTGCCTTTCGCAGGAAGAGATAAAGAATTGAAACATTTCTTTACTATTTGTGTTTTGAACAAAATTCGGATTTAGTCCTCAAGTGCTCGACTATGAAACTGTTTTTACTAGGTTCACTTAGCTGACACTTTAAAAACAATTCCAACGTATTTATCTTTTTATTTTAAGTTTATAGTACTTCAGGTAAGGAAAGTTATGTAACTTTTGCTTCGGCTAGGAGAATCCGCAAAAGCACCATTGGCTGTCTGAGTGGAAACGGCAAAAACCAACTTGACCAATTTGATATTCAGCCTGCAGATCGCCATGGTACGCCAAACTAAAGGGTTGAGCCAAACCGCCGAGAGCTAATAATAGTTATCTTACTGATCGAAACAAAATATTAGCTCAAAATAAGATAAGAACGTGAGGAATTCGGCCCAAAACTAACCGTCATAATCACGACCAAATACGTTTTTCTTTCCATAACAGCTCCAATGATTTTTATTAAATTTATTGCATGGACAGCTAAAATTCTCACGCGCGGGAAAATGACGAGAGCAGCACAATGAATCACCACGGCTAAAATCAATTGTACACTCAAATGTTACCTTCAAGAAAAAATGAGGTCGTAGTCCAATCCACGAGCCATATTGGACGCTCTTATAATGCATAGGAGCTACTCCAGAAATTCAAACGACGTCATTAACTACCTTGTCTCGCACTTTTTATCCGATAACTCTGGAACAGTAATTATTATTCTTCTCGAAAAAAAAATCAGTTTACGGTCTCTGTGTGGGGTTGCTCAATAATGGTCGTACCACAAATAGGTGCAGCACAAAAAATTGCGGAACCTTAAACCAGTTTTCAAGTAGAACGTTGTTACAAACAGAATGAAAAACAGATTTAGTTGCTAGAGTCAAGAAAATAGCTGACTGCATGCTAAGGAAAGTTGTGTGATACGTCGCACCTGATATTTTCTCATACATCTTGCTCACGTGAAACTGGCGTTCTCACCCTGGTAGCCCAATGTGGTAATTGTACGATGAAATTTTTACAACGGTCGTAAGATAGTTAGGATCAACCTGATAAATTCAAGAATTCAAACTACTAAAAATTCACTTTGGTCAATAAAATTATTTGTTACCCTATCGGGTTCGATTGTGCTGTATCTTTGTAACGAAGGGGAATCGAATACAGGTTGATGGATGATTTCAAGTAGCATGTTGAGGGCCGGTTCATCAATGCTATTTGCAGGCCCGAATAAGTCAAAGCACCGAGTAGCTCCCGATGACCTGTTCATCAATTCGCTCTAACGGCCAGCTAGCGCTACTTTTCAGTCGTCTATGACTGATAAATTGATTGACTCGAGAGTTATCACATAATTGTTCAGTTTTCATGAAATTTGGAGGCGGCCGTATTAGGTTCTGTTTCCCTCTCGTCTGCTCATGTGTTTCGATGTTTCCGTTTTCGTTCCCATTCAACAATTATTTCAAGTGTGCATTGAGTCAAATTTAAAACTGGGAGCAGGAAGACGTCGATGTTTCAAATGAAACGTACGCATTTCACGAGTTGAAGAGAGACACGCAGAGAGAAGAGAGCACAAGGTTCGTCGGAGAATCGAGTTTCGATAGATTTGTCGTCGATTTCCGTATTTTCGTATTTACTTCCGAATCAGAAATATGCGGAATAAAGAAACTGGCAGGTGGGAAATGATTTTGGCTTCATCATGATTCCATCATATTACCCTAAGGGAAAGGAATGTATTGTAATCGTGTCAAAGTTGAGTTTTCTTCAAATCTTTACATTTTGAGGCCTACTGAATCTAAAAAAAACCTAATTTCGCCACGGGTTGTCTCTGGAGAAGGACTGACATCGTCGCCGTTGATCCCGACCAGTCTGCAGTGATCCTAAATGACCATGTAGTGTCTGGCAGCCGGGATCTTGCGCTAACTTGGCAAGCCAAGAACCGTAAATACGACAGGACGGATCTTCGAACGGCGATGTCGGAAGCTCGTGGAGTAGAGGCAGGTAACATCAGGGTCGCAGCACTGACGACGTCCTGGCGTGGTGTGTGTGTGTGCAAGAAAAGTGCTGAGGAGGTGCATCGGCTGGGTTTGTCAGCAGGCATTCTCCGTGGTATCATTACCCGTGTGTTGCTCGGGTCATACTTAACTGGTGGTCGTTCTATCGTGGAACATCCTCTTAACCTTCTTTCTTTCCCCGTCCCAGTCCTTCTATTCCTAGAGCCGGCGTAGGGAAGTCTAGGCGCCCTCCTCATTTCCTTACTTATTGTTTACTTAATCAAACTCACGGAGTACTCTCATCCAACTAGTACCTACATTTTGTTCTTGTAGAAATGCGTTGAACGAAGATGTAGCGCTCGTATATACGGCTTGTCGTCGAATTTTCGGGGGTGGCGGAAAACTGTGTATTGCTATGCACCAGATATTTCTTTACTACGAAAACTCGCAACGTTGCCCTTTCGTTCGAAGGTATTTTCATGTGAGGTGTGGTGTGTGTGTGTAGTCGGATCTCTTTTTTTCTCCCTTTCAAACTCCCACAAGCCCCGACTATCGTCAGCCGCTAGTTGCCAATTCGAAGTTTTAACTGGAGCATTGATAAACCAGCCGTTAGTATTGAAGGGGTTGGCACACATTGGGTGATTCAACTTATATATAGTTCATGTGAGTTTTTGTTTAAAATTGCGCCCACAGTGGTCACAAACGTACACGGTTACATATATAATCTGCAGTGTTCCACAAAAAAGTACAACTAACTGAAACAAAATAGTACTAATAATTAAACTTAATCGCGATGAAGAAACAATTACGCTATCTTAAAATACGACTAGCTCTTGTAAGTTCCTTAAAATCAGAAGGCCAAACGGTATTGACCAACCACAACCTTACAGTGAACGCACCAGCATCAGTTGACGTCACAGACTCTCGAGACCCCGAAGTGCTGGTTGACGACAGAGTCCGAGCTTGGAATTTGGATCTCGTGAGGACATCTGTCCGTGCTAAACCATCTGACATTCCCTCCATGCCCACCGAGTAGCCTGGTCTTCTTCCACGCTGTTGGCAAGCTGAGAGGCAGAGGCTGCAGGCAACTCATAAATCCGCGAATACATTCTCGTTATTACCATAACGTATCATGAACGGTAGCTTGCAGTATAAGAAACCAGAGCCACCATTCAACAAAAGATGCGAACCTAGAGCTGCTTGGTCAGTCCATGGGCGTCGAGGCTGCGTGAGTTGTAAAACAAGGAGCCTATGGTGAAAGGGAAAATTCACTTCGAGGGAAAATATAATGAAATTCCTCCAACGGAAGCTCAAATGGCTTCAAGCTTCAAATATCTGGTGCGTTGCAACACACAACTTTCCTTAGCTCTACGTCGGTTCACTTTGTACATGGCTAATTCTATTCAATTAATTCATTTATCACTCAGTTAATTTGAACTTCCTCAAACAAAGGTTTACGGCCGCAGAAAGCGGTAGCGCTTACAGTTCCGGAATTTATTGTGCTGCTCGTACTCATTGCAGGACCATTATTGAGCAATTGGTACACAGATAATTAATGAGGCTCTAAACAAGATTTTTTAAAAAAAGGATAGTAATCACTTGTGCAGAGTTATTGGAAAATAACTGTCAGAACTGGTAGTAAGCGAAACGGCGGTAGTTGAAATTCAGGAATTTCTGGAGTGAGCCCCATGTATCTCATGAGCATTTTTAAACACTCACCCTTTAGGTATTGGATTGGACTACAATACCAATTTTTTTAACATTCTACAAGAATTCCAGCGGAGTTTATAAGGAAAAAACTGCGCGAAAAACGCGTTTGGTCGAAAATTTTGATAATTTATTGTGCTGCTCTCGTCATTTTCCCACGAATGAGAATTTTATAGTATCATTGCCTTATTGAGAGCTATCAATATAAAAAATGTAATTAAAATCGTTACAGCCGTTTTTGAGAAAAAAATTTGGTGTTTTGATCACTATGATGACTATAGTTAACTTTCGGTGGATTTTGCCCATACCCTCATTATTGCGTCCCATGGTAACCTGTAGGCTAGACATCAAGTTTCAGCTGATTTGGTACGGTGGTTTCTCTAAAAACTGCGCTAAAATCGATTTCGTCGAAAGTTTTGGTAATTTATTGTGCTGCTCTCGTCATTTTCCCACAAATGGGAATTTTATGGTATAATTATCATATCAAGAGCTACCAATATAAAAATTTAATCAAAATCGTTAGAGCCGTTTTTGAGAAAAAAAATATTTGGTGTTTTGATCACTATGATAACTATAGTTAACTTTCGGTGGATTTTGTTCATACCCTTATTTTGGCGTCCCATGGTGACTTTCGAGCGAGATATGAAGTTTGAGCTTATTTGGTACGGTGGTTTTCTCTAAAAATCGTTCACAGACACACACACACACACACAGACACACAGACCATTTTCCCAAATAGTGTTTTTCGGACTCAGGGGGGTCTGAAACGTAAAGATCTGAAGAGAACTCAAAATTTTTTTTTCAGCCGATTACATAACTTTCCTTCCTACTTCGTAGAGCAAGGGAAGTAAAAATCCAAGAGGACCCAGTCAGAGGACCGAAGAATTGAATTCTCATTTGCCTCAAGAATAAATGTCCCCTACTCGCACTCAAATGGAGCGAAACCCTTATAGTCTTGAAACGTGTCAATGAAACTGGACGAAAATTGAGCAAGGTATACATGATCGAATGTCCTACCAGAGCCTATTCCGCACACTCTCCGGGAAATTATTAAAATTGACGAAGGGCTCCGCGAACATAGAACAACCGACAGAGGGAGACGAATCTATTGGAAACTATTTGAGATACCAAATCCCAAGTTACCAAGCACCAACAGGAAGTGTGCATAGTTAGGAACAACAATAATACTAACTCTTCGATTTCACGAGTTGCTTAAAACGTTCAACAACAAAAATAGCACAGCAGGCCCCACTAGAAATACGTTTTTCAACTGAGCTCGACAAAGTTGATGGAAGAAGGATGAGGGGGCGAATAAATAGATTCGACGAACTATTTTCTGGGTATGGTTACGATTCATCAAATTTAGAACATCACACGTTTGGTACGTCGGTGCGGTATCCCGAACAAATACCCTTTCGTTGCATAAAATTCTTTTCAAAGTTATAATAATGGGGTGTTAACCCGAGAGCTGAGGAGAGCGGTGAATGGTTGAACCGAGACTGTTCAAAACTACCACTTGCTTGATGTCATTGTACAGTAAAGAAAGACAAGTGTTTCCCACATATCCGCGGGTTGAAACCATTTAATGAGTATTTCCTGCCACACCAGACGTAATTTCCTGCATTTTCTCTCACAGTTGTTACACCGGTACTTCTTTCACCCGTACTGATGATTATTGCAGTCTCATCTCCCCACCCATTCGCTTGATGACTGGCATTTCAACCAACAAATTAGGAGAACTAGCCACAGTTATCGTATATAAAGCATAATGAAGAAAGACCTTTGTCCATTTATGCGCAGCAGCATGGAACTGCTAGTCTTACTGATTTATTATTGAATGGCACATACCTGCTCAGTGTACTTATTTGCTGCGTTGAGTGTTAAGGGCAACTCCCTTACTTTCTTCAGAACTGTTACGTCGAAACATTCATAATTCTTAGAGATCTGCTCGAAGATAACAACTTCGAAACAGTAAATATATCTAGTTTTCTCTTCGCCATACCCGATACCCGCAAATCATGTCAAACCTTTCGTTTGTGCACGCTCTGTGTCTGCCGTTTGATATTTAGTGCAACCCCGCACAACTCAACAACTCGACATCATGCTGTGTTAAAACGTGGTAAGACTACCTGAAATGTGTGGAATGGCAGACGTAGATGAGAAAAGGAGCTAAGTGAGTGAGCAGAGCTAGACGAACAGGAAGCGAGATGAAAATCCTCGTCAAAGGGACGTGACACGTACGAGTTTTTCCCCAACATGCGAAAACGTCTTAGGAGGAAATAGGTTGAGCCAGGGCTCATTGTAGGATATGGTGACTTCAATGCGCGGCTTCTTTCTCTAATAGGCTCTCCATACTACGAAGGAAACCTTCTCTAACCTTCCAGCTATGACTGCTACTAAGCAAGCTTCCTAAAACATCACACAACTTTCCTTAGCTCTGGAGCGGCCTCTGTATATATTATGAGCGTTATTAAAGACTTATCATATAGATACTTGATTGTACTACCTGAAACATTTGAGCGGATTCAATAAAAAAACATGTTTGTCATTTATTGTGATGCTCTCGTCATTTGCCTACGGATGGGAATATTATGGTAGTGTCATCTTATCAGGAACTGTCTATGTTTGAAATTGAAAAGGGATTTAATTTATAAAGGAAAAAATCAATTATCTCAACTCAAACGAAAAAAAATATATTTAAAAGAAAATTTGCTTTGATTGGAAATAAATTGATGATATAGAGATCGTGATGGTTGTAGAAAGTTGGGTTGGTTGGTAGAAATGGAGGGATGAACTGGAAGATCTTGAAGGTGATGCGGAGTGGTGAATGGTGATTTCGTATCGGCGGTAGAAGTTGACTGGATGTTTGTTCCGAAATGAAAGGAAGAAGTGGTTGTTGGCTGTGAATTTGGGTGAAGCCAGGATACTGCTGACCTGACTCCAAGCACGTGCACCCGCGAAAAATAGAAGCAAATTGGATGTGTACGAACGGAGGTCTGGTTTGGATCGCTCAGACAACGGTACTGGTGGATGTGGGGAATGCGGAAGCTCCCGTAACTTCCTTATCGTTAGACGAAGACATCGGAACATGTTGAGGCGAGTCGTCTCAATCTTGAGGAATGAGGCCCCCCGCGATGGCCTCGTTTCCAAATAGTAAACAGTCTATATAAATAATTTAATCAAAATCGTTAGAGCCGTTTTTGAGAAAAAGAATATTTGATGTTTTGATCGCCATGATAACCATAGTATTGGGCGGATTATGCTCATGCCCTTACTTTGGCGTCCCATGGTAACCTACGGGCTAGATATTAAGTTTGAGTTGATTTGATTCAGCCGTTTTCTCCAAAAACCGTTCACCGACACATACACACACACAGACCATTTTCCGGAATAGTGTTCGTCAGACTCGGTACGATCTGAAGCGAACTCCAAATTTCGTTTTTCAGCCGATTACATAACTTTGCTTTCTACTTCGTAGAGCCAAAGAAAGTTGAAAGAAAACGTGGTAACAACTGGTACCTTTGGCACCACCCTAGTAAACAGTTAAATCAAGAGAACCAGATTGAGCTCCAAAGTGTGGTATGGGAGCCCGTGCTTTCGCATGCCAACGAAGCATAATATTCGCGGACGTTACATATGTATAACAATTTTAATGGATCACAAGATGAGAAAAAACCCTGCAAATTATTACACAATGGTTTATTATTCTCATGAACAGCTTGACCTAGTATTACTGCTCCCCCATCCCATTCGACTCAGCATCGAATACTAGTAAATCACACGAAACATGTCCTGGCTACAATGGAACTACGGAAACAAAACGTCTGATGATTTTGCCCCGTCATGGACCCTCCGAACGAGCCCGACATCCCATTGTGGACAACAGGCGACCTCGGCAGGGCTCTTGCGACCTTAAAGCCCAACAAATCTCCTGGGCCAGATAAAATAGAAAGCAATATGCTAAGGAAGGCTGAGCGGACAATCTCCAGCGGTCTCCTTAATTTATTTAATGACTGTCTGCAGGTCGGACAGTTCCCCACTCAGTGGAAGTCTGCGCGCGTTGTCACTCTTCAAAAGGGAGGCGACCGCAATCAGTCGGACCCGCGATCATGGAGACCACTCAGCCTTCTTTCCATATTAGGCAAAACACTAGAAATCTTGATGTTGCAGTCCCTCGAAGGAGTCTTTGGCCGCAACCTCACAGGCAGGCAATACGGGTGTACCAAAGGAAGGTCCACGCAGGATGTCATTGTCGAGATTCGGCGTGTTTCCCTGCTGGCACCGGCTAAGTACGTCGTAGCAGTTCTGATTGACATCAGAGGAGCGTTTGACAACCTTTGGTGGCCAGCGCTCCTTAATGAACTCAAAGGTAGGGAATCCCCGCAACCTGTACTCGCTCGTCAGAAGTTACCTGACAGACAGAACTGCTACGATCGAAAGTAGGCATGTCTCCGTCCGGAGAAAGATTGAGAAAGTGCCCACAGGGCTCGGTCCTAGGACCAGCACTCTGGAATGCCTTCTTCGAAGGTCTTCTCAGGAAACTCATGGAGACTGACTGCGAGCCGTACGCCTATGTGGATGACTTGACTGTGCTGATCTTTGCAGAGTCAGTCCGCCAAATTGAAGAAAAAACCCACCACGTGCTCCGCACTGTCAACCAATGGTGCGAGCACGTCAAGATGCAAGTGGCTGAGGAAAAAACCCAGCTAATCCTCTTGAAGGGGAAAGTGAATAATCCACCCACAATACGCTTTGGCGGCCACAGGCTCCTTCTTGAAAAGCACGTCAAGTATTTAGGAGTGAATATAGGTGAGAGGTGGGGTTTCAACCAACACCTCCAGTCCCTTAAAGGCACTACCATTGCAAGGTTTGCCTCACTGCGTGCCATTACTAAGGCCACTTGGGGTGTGTGTTACCACGACACCATCCTCATGTATAAGGCCATCTATTTAGGTGTGATTGGCTACTGCCCTGTTGTCTGGGGTAGCAAACTAACAGTCAATCAAAAGAGAGTATTGGCCCAATCCCAGAGAGCCGCGCTCCTGTGGATCACCAAGGCCTACAAGACTGTATCAACGGAAGCACTCCAGGTGATCACTGGTCAGTTACCAGTTGATTTGGCTGTTGAGTGCATGATTGACAAGTGGAGAGTGAAACGGGAGCTTCCCCCGCTTTGGGCTGAACTCCGTGCGGATCTCACCACAGAACAGAAACTTGCCGCCATCGATGAATGGGCTCTAGAGAAATGGCAAGCGAGATGGGAATCCTCGTCAAAGGGACGTGATACGTATGAGTTCTTCCCCAACATCCGTGAACGTCTTTCTAGAAAATGGGTTGAGCCAGACCACTGGACGAGCCAGTTCCTCACGGGACATGGTGACTTCAATGCGCGGCTCCACTTCTTTTCTCTGAAAGACTCTCCATTATGCACGTCTTGTGCCTCCAGTGCGGAGGAAACAAGAAACCATGTGCTGCACCACTGTAGTTTCTACAACAGTGAGCGACGGTTGTTGAGAGGGCAAACGAACTTAGCAGCTTTGACTGCTACAAAGGAAGCCTATAACCATTTTGCAAAGTTCGCAAAGAAGGTAATGGCTAAGAAACGTGGTTATAGTTGATCAGTCCTTTTGAAACTTGCCACCCAAGTAAACAGTAAGATCAGGTAGGGAACCAGATTAAGAACTACTCCCAGATGGTACGGGATTCCTCGGTGGTCACCTCCGCGGTAACACACGGGCAACAGCTCTCACGGTGAGACTGGCTAACGACCACATACCTGCCGTACCTCCACAGGTCTGAGTTCGGTGGATGCTGCAGGGGCCGGCCTCTTGCATATTAGCGAAACCGCAACTTCTATGACTGATATAACCCTCGTCGAGGGTTTAGGTACAGTCATGAAATAAAGAAACAGATCTGATTTTGCCCCGTCGGGGAAATTGGAACGGGGGCGCTCGAAGCGAACCCATTCCGAGGCGAAAGGGGAGGCAAGCGACCGGGAGGCCCGCTCGCTCGCCTCGAGCGTGGTTGCTTTTTTAATGAGACGGGCGGGGAGGGAGGTAGTTCAAACGACGAAACGCTGTAGCTCCCGCATTGTACTGCGTTTCGTTAATTTTTTTAACCGTTTTTTGCCCATTACAACCACGGGCTTCGTCCGATCGAATTGCCGAGATGGCGGGCACAACTAGATACCAAATTGGATTTTTGGGCGAAAGAACGAATTTTTTAGACCACGTTAAAGGCACAAACGTGTCTAAACCCGGACGGGGGACGGCGGACGGACATTGCAAATTTGGAATCTCCAAGTCTTGAAACGTAAAGTATCAAATTTTGAGGGGGGGGTTGTAAAAAATTTTTCATGACCGAAAATATAGGGTTATTATTCAGAATGAATAATTAACCAAAACGGACATGTTACTGTGAAATTGTCAATTAGTTATGATTGCATTTCATGACATCGCAGATTTAAACCAATTAAGATCATCTAGCTTAAGCTAGTATAATCCTGTGTGGTAAAGTATGAAATTGAATGTCATTTCAATTTCTTCCTGAGTGTATTAGGTCAAGCAGTATACAATATTCTCAAAATTCTGTTTGGGTTACCGCTCTACCGAAACATTCCAAATTCCAGTTGAAGATAGATTTTCGCTTGACAATCTCCTTCCAAAATATATTGTAGCAACTTCTTATTTTCAACATACTTAATTACCCTCATTTACGAGTCAAGCCGATTGAGGCTTAAATACTACCTGTCAAACTCGGAGAGATTAAAATCCAATCCAGTTGATTGCACCATTTTTATCCTCCCATTTCATCATCTGTTGCTCAGTTGACATCATGCTGATCGTTTGAGAGGGTGACAAGATAATCTGGAAAGGTGATTAGGAAGGCGCCTGTCTTTCGTTGGGTCCGTGTTAGAGTGGTGTACGAAAGACGATGAAAACGTGACAAATACCAGGTGACACGCATCGCACAACTTCCCTCAGCTCCACGTGCCAAATGCAATATATTTTTCGCTCAATTTCAAACGAAATTGTACGCCATAACTTGACGTTTCATCCAGAACCTAAAGAGTCGAAATTCCTTGAGCTGCTGCTACTTACGCAGTTTGGAAAAATATATCTTCGGGTAATTAACGCGACTGTCAACACAATGTTTCAGGAAAAGTTTGCATTCATCGGTGTGGAATTATAGTAGAAATTGCGAGAGAAGAAAATTAGTTAACAAAATGCTCCATTATTAAACTGTCTTCGAGTGGGTAGCTCATTGGACAACTCCAATTTTTTGAATTACGGCACTACTATATTATTGAAATTTATGAAGAAATAGGAGCCCCGTAACACACAACTTTCCTTAGCTCTACATAAAGTTCCGTGGTTTTCATAGTTTTCGCTACTAATCAATTTATTTTTCACTCAGTTCATTTGAACTTGGTAAAACACCACTTCACGGAGGCAGAAAGCGGTAGCGCCCACAGTTCCGGAATTTATTGGTCTGCTCGCACGCATGCTTCGATCATTATTGCGCAATTTGTGGACAGAGAATTGATGAGGCTGTACACACAATTTTGTTTAAGGAGGAAAATAGTTCCCAAAGTTATCGAGTAAAAACTTTTCAAAATGGTAGTAAGTAAAAGGGCGGCGGTTGAAATTCCGGAATTTCTGGTGTAGTCCCTATACAGCTCATGGGTATTATCAAACGCTCATCGAATAGATATCTGATTCGAGTACCTCAAAGATTTTTCAGAAGATTCTACTACTTTTTGAGCAGCGTTTTTAAGGACAAAACTACGCTTAAATAGATTTTCGTCGAAATGTTTGGTAGTTTATTGTGCTGCTCTCATCATTTCTCTGCGAATGAGAATTTTATAACATTTTCGTGTCATCTGAAGCTGTATATGCAAGAAATTTAATTAAAATCTTTAGAGCCGTTGTTGAGAAAAAAAATTTTAGTGTTTTGATCACTATCATAACTATAGTTATTTTGGGCGGATTTTCGTTCATAACCTTACTTTGGCGTTCCATAGTGACCTGTGAGCAATATATCAAGTTTGAGCTGATTTGGTTAAGCTGTTGCCTCTCAAAATCATTCACAAAGACACGTACACACAGACCATTTTCCCAAATAGTGTTTTTCGAACTCGCTAGACTCTGAAACGTAAAGATCTACCTTTAATAGAGCCATGAAAAGCCAAAAACTCTACTGAAATCACTTTTCGTCGATATTCTTTTTAATTTAACGCGTTGATCTCGTCATTTTCTCACAAATGTTACAGGCATGATCGAAACATGCAGTAGCCAAGGTACAAAATGTGATCTAACTCGTCGAAACGTCGAACGGGATCGAACGGAACTGAACGACAACAACTTCATCAGCCTCACTACAAGTTGAAGACACAAGTTGAAATCGGAAGATAGAGCACAGGAGGGGACGCGTAGCGTGGTCGCGAACTGACCCCTTCATTCCTTTTCCAGACCCAAGATCGGGATCCGCTGTACAGGCTATCCGGCTGAGCGGACCTTCTGTGGAATTACAACACCCCTCATTAAGGAAGTGACTTTATTATTGTCCGAAGACCTCAGGAAACTCTATACTCATTGCACACATGGTCACATGGAATTTAATGGTCGTGCCGTGTTATTTAGAACTCTCCGCGCGAAAACTTCGATGGAAATCGTTACAGCCGTTTTTGAGGAGAAAAATTTGGTGTTTTGACCATTATGACAACTATAGTTAGATTCAGGTCGATTTTGTCACACACACGCACAGCTCAGTAGGTTCCTGTAGGTCCGCACCGACAGGTCTCCTGACTGTCAGCCAGGACTGGATGCACTTGGTATTCGATTGCCGGATTCTGGAGGGTCCCCGACGTCGCCTGCAGCGGGTGTGTAGGCTACAAGGTTGTCGTTGGTCGACACGCGTTAATATTTTGATTTCGACTTACTTACAGTAGGTGCGTATGTTTTGAGCAGTGTGGGTTTCACTTTACTAGGAATTTGTTTCTACTGAAGCATTTTGTTTAATACATAATTAACGAGCGTGTTTGTGTTAATTACACACTAAGTAATTTGTAAACGTGCTGAATGTGTATTTATCAGCGTACGCTTAGCAACGTACGCCAGGACACGGTAAATACTCCAACCCTGATGTTACCTGCCTCCACTCCAAGAGTTTCTGACACCGCCATATGAAGATCTGTCCCGTCGTATTTGCGTTTCTTGGCTTGCAAAGTTAGCGCAAGATCACAGCCACCAGAAACACCCATACACACACACACACACACACACACACGAATCATTACCCCCATGCAAAATATCAATTATTTCTCACATTTTCGACCACGTAAAGTGAATGAGCTCGTCGTATAGAGATTTGCATTTTGTGGATTAATAAATTATCCGAAAACAAAATTTTGGCATTTTAGTTGTGTTGGTGCGCCACCCAAGTAGGACACTCACTCACTTTTCGCCACCACTCAAGAACCCGCAACCGGCACTGCCACCCTCCACTTCCGGTACAGAATAGCCTTCTCGTTACGTCATTGATGACGAGGTCTGGAATGAGATAGAAGCGGAGGGATTCCCGCAGGTACGAGGGGCAGGTACTGAAATAGACGGAGACAATGCTGGGGAAGCCCGAGGTCAAAGACTCGAACCGATTTGGTGCTTTGTGTCGAACAAGCGTCATATACCTCGTGTTTGATATCGAGTCATAGGTAATTTTTGATTTTGAGTCGAATATGACGGGTCTCAATGGTATATTACAGCGTCTAGGTGGAAAACAGTGAAATCAAAGTAATTGTAGTGAAGTAAATTTTACTACTTGAAGGAAATCGCGGGACAATGTAGAGAAAGTCATCTTTTCTCCCCGGCCTGAGCTCGTTTCCTCTCACTGCCTCTCGCTTCACTCCAACCACCCGTCAATTAACTCGTCGCTTCGCCTAGAAAACGTCAATTTTCATTGTAGTTCTCTTCAGTCAATGGGACAGATTTTAATCTGCGCATCACATATCTGAAGTGTTTTACTTCGTACGTGACATATTTACGTAAGTGTATACTTCGTTCAAGTCAGTCCATACGTCCTCTGGGTTGTTAATACCTGCTAATTAACAAGTATCATCCACTTGGTTGCCTCCTGAAATGTCAAGTGACTCCCGTGAGTTGCCCTGCTGATAAGACGGGATACGAAGGATGAATCAGACCATCGGAGATATAAAGGTGCAGTGGTGGATGAACGGGCCGGGGAACTGCTAAGAGCGCCGACCTTCTCTCCGACGTCCTTCAGGCGGTCAGCCAGGAGTTGCAGCCTCGTCACCCTCGAGCGATCAGACACTCGCGGTTAGATGCTCTTTAAGTATAGGTAATTTGAACAATCTGGTAGACGAACGTCTCTGTGAACCACTCTGGCTGCAATTGTCTTTCCGTTATGCAGGTCGCCATTCTCAATTTATGCCCTATCCCACAGCCCCCCTCCCCCTCCCACCGCAACTTATATTGATTAAGCGTTTGTTACCACTCTGTAATTCGAGTTACACGTTCAACTATTACAGAATTAAAGCTACACTTCATTTGTGTAAGTTACTTGTTCCTAAAGTGAAGAATCTTTGTGTATTCAAAACAATAATCGAACGGTCAACAATCAACGTTTTGATCACTACGATAACTGTAGACCAACTTAGCTCATATTCGTATTCGGGCGTCCCAAGGTGATCTGCAGGCTAAATATCATATTTGTGCTGATTCTCACGGTAATGTTCGAAAACACACACGCGCAGATTATTTTCTCATACGGTGTTTTTGGAAACGCAACTTTTCTTCGCTCTACATCAATTCACTTGCAATCATGTCTTTTCCTACTGACTAGATTTAATTTTTACTCAGTTCAGTTGTATAAGGTATTCAGTTGGACTACCACCTCAATTATTTCGAAGATTCTAGAAGCATTTGTCCGGAGTTTATAAGGAAAAACTACGCTAAACTCGACTTTCACTGAAATTTTTAGTAATTTATTGTGGCGCTCTTGTTATTTTCCCGCGGATGGGAATGTTATGGTATTTCCGTCTTATTAGGACTGTCGATGAAAAAATTTAATCAAAATCGTTAGCGCCAGTTTTGAAAATATCTGGTGCGTTGCAACACACAACTTTCCTTAGCTCTACGTCAGTTCACTTTGTACATGGCCTTTGAACTTGGTCAAACAACACGTCACAGCAGCAGGAAACGGTAGGTATTGTGCTGCTCGTACTCATTCCAGGACCATTAGTGAGCAATTGGTACACAGATAATTAATGAGGCTGTAAACACGAATTTTTTGAAGAAGGATAGTAATTACTTTTGCAGAGCTATTGGGTAATAACTGTTGAAACTGGTAGTAAGCGAAACGACAGTAGTTGAAATTCAGGAATTTCTGGAGTGAGCCCCATGTATCTCATGCGCGTTTTTAAACACTCACCCTTTAGGTATTGGATTGGACTACAATAACAATTTTTTTTAACATTCTACTAACATTCCAGCGGAGTTTATAAGAAAAAAATAGCGCTAAAAACGCTTTTCGTCGAAAATTTTGATAATTTATTGTGCTCCTCTCGTCATTTTCCCACGAATGGGAATGTTATGGTATAATTCCCTTATTGACAGCTATCAATATGAAAATGTAATCAAAATCGTTACAGCCGTTTTTGAGAAAAAAAATTCGGTGTTTAATCACTATGATAACTATAGTTAACTTTCGAAGGATTTTGCCCACACCCTTACTTTTGCGTCCCATGGTAACCTGTAGGCTAGACATCAAGTTTCAGTTGATTTGGTACGGTTGTTTTCTCTAAAAACCGCGCTAAAATTGATTTCGTCGAAAGTTTTGGTAATTTATTGTGCTGCTCTCGTCATTTCCCACTAATGGGAATTTTATGCTATAATTGCCTTATTAAGAGCTAGCAATATAAAAAATTTAATCAAAATCGTTAGAGCCGTTTTTGAGAAAAAAAAATTTGATGTTTTGATCACTATGATAACTATAGTTAAATTTCGGTGGATTTCGTTCAAACCCTTATTTTGGCGTTCCATGGTAATCTACCGGCGAGATATGAAGTTTGAGCTGATTTGGTACGATGGTTTTCTCTAAAAATCGTTCACAGTCACAGACACACAGACCATTTTCCCAAATAGTGTTTTTCGGACTCAGGAGGGTCTGAAACGTAAAGATCTGAAGAAAACTCAAAATTTTTTTTTCAACCGATTACATAACTTTCCTTTCTACTTCGTAGAGCAAGGAAAGTAAAAAAGATTATTGATGTTTTCATCACTACGCTAACTATAGTTAATATTAGGCTGATTGTGCTCATACCGTATAAAATATGTATATGCTGAAGCTATGATAATTAAAAAGCACCCGTTAATTCATGGTGCGTATTGAACAGAACTGTACACGCAAATATTTGGTGCGAAGCTTCAAACATTCCTCAATGCGAATTCAATGCACGCGTCTTCCAAAGCAGTCCTACGAAATGAATGAAATAGATGCAACTATCTCGAGAGTTTTATCAAAATGGGAAGAGCCGTTATCGGGAAAATCCGAGAAACGATCGTTCAATTTTCGATAAATCTCATTTTCCAATCATTCTTGGCTCATAGCAGCGTTCAACGGACAGTCACAGGCATAGTTGAGAGACAATCCGTCAAGCTCAAGCACAAGTTATGCGGTTATTCTCGAAATTTCGCAACCTGTCTATAAAACGATTTTGATTAATTTCCCGCGAATTCGTTAAAAATCTTCGTCATTTTCTCTAAAAAAAAATAAATAACCTCAATTTTGTTCTCACCTTTACCCCCCACCCCTTCCCATTGCTGTCCGTGGATAACTATCCACGCAGTAGCTGTTCATTATTTATTTTCGCATTTTCGAAAAAAACTTGCATAATTAGTTCAGTCGTTCCCCCGCCAATCAGATTTATAGATTATATCTATTTTTTCTGAGTGCGATTTAAGAAATTTGCTTACCCTTTGGGCAGTATAAGGTGAAAAATGTAAGCATGCAAGAGAAATTAGCGCAAATGAAGAGTTAAGAGATGCACCTGAATCAATCACCAAGTCAGACATTCCGTCAAGTTTTGGCGTTATGGGGCACAATCTGAGTTAATCTCTACCCAATTGTCAGAGGAGCACTTATAGTTGGAGAGACCCTGTGAGTTTGATCTGAGCCGTTAATCCGTTTTTACAATGACCTCTCTTTTTGCTTCGTGGACCTCGCATTTCAGTTCACAGTATTTTCGCAAATATGTTTCTATACTCGCAATAGAACAAAATCGTTTGCCGTTAATTAGTTGAAGGTGTGATTCAAGTTTAAACAAAATTACTTTCGATTCGACACATTTCTTCGGAACTGTGCCCTAGACTTCTCCTCTCATTGTGGAAAAGTGTTCATCAACTTGTTTTAGCCAGGAAGTAACGAAAAAAAAAACAACAGGCCAGCCTTTTCCTCGTCAAATCCGTCTACTACTACAGACGGGCAGAAAGCAGCGCTCAAATTAGGTTTGCGATTGAGCAAGGAGGAGTGTTGAGTGTAAATGTCACAGCTCTGTCTCACACCCAACAACTCAAAATAATGGATTGGTGAATTATACCAATGGGGAACATCTGGCCATTGACACATTTTTATTTTTTTTATTGACATGTGTCCGTTTAGACAATGATAGAGGCGGAGTACCCACGGGGCTGAGTCTTCGAACCACATCTCTGGAACGGGTTTTTTGACCGAATAGCAAAGACGTGTGCATCCACTGAAGGACTCCAAGTTATCACTTCCTAGTTACCTATTGAGTACATTGAAGACAAGTGGAGAGTTGAAACGGAGCTTCCCTCGCTCTGGGCTAAACTCTGTGTCGACCTTTCCACAGAACAAAAACGTACCGCGCTAGAAGAATGGGCCTTCAATAAATGGCAAGCGAGATGGGAATCCTCGTCAAAAGGACGTGACGAATGAGTTCTTTGAGAAATTAGAATGAACCAGACCACTGGACGAGCCAGTTCCTTACGGAACATGGTGATTTCAATGCCCACTTCTTTATCTCAATTATCATCCTGCACATCTTGGGACTCCAGTGTGGAGGAAATAAAAAACCACGTGCTCACCAACCATAGTTCCTTCATCAGTGAGCAATGGTTGTTGAAAGAGCAGTCAAACCTTCCAAGTTGAACTCCTACTAAGCAACCTTATAACCGCTTCCAAAAAAGGATTATGACAATAAAACGACCACAGTTGATCTCTCCCTTTGAAACCTAATTGGGTGGGAAACCAGATTAGGAACTAATCCCAAATGGTATGCATTACCAAGGGTCGTAGCAGCTACTACTAAATGACAATCTGCCATACCTCCGCAAGTCTGGGTTCGGTGGATGCTGAGCGACTGCCCACGCTCTGCCAAGCTAGCCAAACCGCAACCCCCATGACTTTCGACTGACATATCTCTATTATGATCGTTAAGGAACAGTAATTTTGATATGGAAACAGACTACGGATGAAAATACTCGCTGCAGAGACACTAGATGAAAACGGTTTCGCACCAACATTTCTGACTTGGCTTAATTTTTTAAATTACTGGAAGGTGACGTGGTGCAAATCGACACACCCATTGCAGTGGTTGGCAAAGTGGACTTATTCGGCACAAGTGATCGCTGGCCAACCACATGTTGGCTCAGACAGTGGAAAGAGCGGGGGAAGCTTATCCAACAGTCTCTCCTCTAATGTACCCTAGTAACTTGAGGTACCACCTTGCAAATATTGGCAAGTGCGAGGTACAGGTATGCGAGGTGGGGCTAGAGACGGCACAGCATGTGTTGTGCATATGCGATGGACTCGCGGCATCGCACCGTCATGTGTTTGGGAGGCCCTTTCTTCAGCCGTTAGAGGTGGCAAAAGCAGAACTTGCGGATGTCCTCCGCTTTGTGCGGGGGTGGTGGGGGCGTATAGGTGACGTCACACCAAGTGAGACCAGTGCCGTGGGGCCTGGGGGTGCTGCAGGGAGGCCATCTGAGGATCATGGACGTCCTTATAGTAGGCCCCTTCGTGGCCACAGTGAGGGTATCGCCTGCATCCACCGTTTCAAAAAAAAAAACCTAGTAATTATCTCTTGACTAAACCGTATGAGTTTGATCAAATCCATGGAGCAATTTTAGGAAATATCCAGTCCAGTGATGCCATGAAATCGGTCCTTTACTCTGATCGAATTTAACTCTTGAATATGAGCCCCTGATCAACGCAATAAGTGGGTGCCATAGTACGAGTTGTAATCCTAGTGGTAACGAACTGTAACCGATTCCCACACGGTGTGCCCATGTGCGTCCACAATCGGCAGAATCACTAGTTACAGCTGTAACTTCTCGAAAACTACCTTCATGGGGGAAAAAGGCATAAAGAAATAATTACGCCATGGAGATATAACGTAACACGACATAACAGATAACGAAGATGCATGTACCACATTGACGTGACGTGAGTTTCTTCTCACGACAAGAGAGACCCTTAAAGTAAAGCGCACGAGGGAGTTGATGTACATACCGAACCACACACAGGGACTTTTCATGAGGTGTAATTCTAGAATACCAGTTAACGAATGCAACATTCCCTGGAAAACATAATTTATTACATTCTCCGCAGTCGCTTGACGTAGACGACGATACTAAAGATGACTTGCTTCGGGGCTCGACGTTGAAGATCTGCAGGTCTACAAAAACACTGCCTGGATTTTGGGATAAAACGATCGGGTCGGAGCAATGCGCCGAGCGCTCGTCGTTTAATCTTCTACAAGTTAAACCGGTTTCAAGTCAACGCCAATCGTTACCAGATTATTTCCAGCCTTCGCGAAGAATAAAATGAGGCTCTGGCAAAACTGACTTCGTCCCTCGACGATATTTAATTTATGGCGTTTTTATAAAGACCGTCCACACATTTCTCGTGAGTTTCGGAGGCTCCGCGACATTCGGGGGGGTCTCACAATTGATTTCAGTGCTCCGTTGGTAGCATATTTATGTTTATCTCACTCGATTACATTGCCGTCTTTCGATTTTATTGCTCTCTGATAGCGTCGTCTGTATAAGGCACACTGTAAATGCAGCGCCAGGGGCGTTAATGTAAATGCTATCCGGGTTTTCGGAATTCACGTCAGATATCCTATTTTCAGCATTACTCGTGAAACATTGTAATGGAATGAAAAAAAGGGTTGAGGGTGAGATTGTAAAACCCCCCGTCGTCCTTTTAATTTTTACATTCCTTAGCTCTACGTGGTAAGAAAGAAAGTTGTGTAATCCACCTTAAAAATATCTGGTGCGTAGCAACACACAACTTTCCGCCACCCCCGTAATTTCGAACACCACCTACATTGGCGGGCGCTATATCTTCGTTCAACGCATTTTTACAGGAACATTTATGGAGAACAAAATGTAGGGACTAGTTAGCTGAGAGTACTCCGTAAGTTGGATCGAAATCGTTAGAGCCGTTTTTGAGAAAATCGGAATACCGATAAATTAATATTCGACAAATCTCCTTTTCTGCGTTAACTTGGCTTATATCTCCGTTCAACATATATATACAGAAATAATTATGGAAAACGAAATGTGGCTATGGGTGACTTGAAGACACTCCATTAAGATTTATCACATCTGGTGAAGAAGTTACCCTGGAATTTACGGAAATGTTCGAAAAAACGTTATTTTCGACACATTTTGATTTTTATCTCTGTTCAATGGACCGTCACAGGAACATTTATTGAGAAGAATATGTAGGTATTAACTATTGGAAAACATCCTGTGAGTTTGGTGAAAATCGCTGGAGCCGTTTTGCCAAAAAGCGTAAAAAACCTATTTTTGCTTCAGGGGTCCATATCTCCGTTCACCGTTTTTTCATGGAGATATGTATGGAGAAGAAAAGTTGGGTTTTGGTTAGTAAAAGATAATGTGAAAGTTTAATCAAAATCGTTAGCGCCGTTTCCGAGAAAAATGCGAAAAACCCTAGTTTTTGGTACATTTTTGTCCCCCACCCCCCTTCCCTCCGGTCGAAATCGTCCATAACCTTATTTTGGTGTCTACAAAAAATAACGAACAAAACAAAAAAAGAACCAGCTCAATCGGATCAGCCGTTCTCCCGCAAATTGAACTACAGACACACACACATACACACGGACCACGCGCCGAAATTAGGTTTTTTAGACTCAGTAGGGTCTGAAACGTAAAGATCTGAAGAAAACCCAAATTTTTTTTGTTGGGCCGATTACTATACTTTCCTTCCCTTCGGGTAGCGGAAAGTAAAAAGGGTCCGCAGCACGGCTTTGCGCGAAATCGGTTTAAAACTAATTATAGTTATCAAAGTGATTGAAACACCTTTCTTTTTTTTTTTAACTTAAAGATTTTGATTGAATCTTTTGTACGGACAATTTCAAGTAGTATAATAATATCATAAAAATGTAATTCACGAGAACACGGCCAGTGCAGCACAGTAAATGATCAAAACTTTAGAACAAAATAGATTTTTCCTCATAAATCCCGCTCATACGATACTGAAAGCGCTTGGTACACTAACGTCCCGCATATGCAGCGGCCAACAGCGCACCCCCGTCAATTGCACGGATATTGACTACTTTTTTACTTTCCGCAACCTAAAAGGTGAGAAAATTGTAATGGTCGTTGCAAGAAAAAGTTGAGTTTCCTTTAGATCTACGTTTTGAACCCTACTGAATCCAAAAAACCTAATTCCGCGTATGTGCCTGTGTCTGTAGTTCGATTTACGAGAGAACCGCTGAATCGATTGAGCTGGTTCTTCTATCGTTTTGATCGTAACTTTCTGTAGACACGAGAATAAGGTTATGGGCGATTTCCATCGATGGGAAAGGGGGTGTTGGGGACAAAAATGTACCAAAAACTAAGCATTTTTGCATTTTTCTTGAAAAATGTCCATGAAATTACGGTGAACGAAGATATCGGCCTTAAAAGCCAAAATAGGTGTTTACGCTTTTTGCCAAAATAGCTGCAACTAGTTTCAAATAGTTAATACCTATATATTGTAATGAATAAATGTTCATCTGACGAAAGAAAATAAAAATCAAAATGTGTCGAAAATAATGTTTTTGTAAACATTTTCGTAATTTCCAGAGTAACTGCGACACTGGATTGGATCAATCTTATAGAGTGTCATCTAGCGACCTACACCCACAATTTTTTGTCTGCAATTAGTTCTGTAACTATCTGTGTAACGGAGTTATAATCCATGGTATCTCGGAAAAAGAGATTTATCGAATATTAATTTATCATTTTTCCAATTTTCTCAAAACTTACTTTAACGATTTCAATCAAACTTTTAGGATATTCTCAACCAACTAGTACTTACATTTCGTTCTATACAAATGTTTCCGTAGAAATACGTTGAACGAAGATACACCGCCCGTATATGCGGCAGGTCGTCGAACGGCACTAGCGGAAAGTTGTGTGTTGCTACGCACCGGATATATATTTTTTTTCTTCTCTTTTAAACCTTTATCGTATTGATACGTTTTTCTTTTTAGATAGATCTCAACCACCCGTCTCACTTTTCTTTCCTGGTAATAATTTCATAACGGCCAGACGATGATGTCGTTACATCGAAAGCGCTCGCCGACAGTATCTCACCAGCCAGAGAAAACGAACTCACCTAACAGGTAAGTTAACTTTAGTAATATCATAATTGCCCCAGAACCACCAGAGTTAAGTCAAAACGAGGATAGAATCATATCGTTTCAGTCACGAGTTTGTTTTTCTTTAAATAACTGCCAAGCGTTGCAGATACGAGACTAAATTCAAATATAAAAACAGAGACCAATCGAATGGAATGTGATGACGTGAGCTTGTTGAGTGTGAGAAATTCGCCCGCATAGCTAAGCAGTGTAATGCGTTGGAAAGTATGTTCCGAAGAGACAACAAATAAATACCTCTCTACTACCATTATTATTCGATTTGTTTGACATTGTTGACGTCTAACGCTCCCGCCGACCCTCCAAGAAGAAGTCGCGTGTAACTTACGAAAGACTGGCTATTTTTACTACTCCGAACCGCCTAAATCGGCCTCCGCGATTAATGCCCCAAGTGCATCCAACTGCCAAGCTCTACAACGGCAAAGCAAACAATGTTCTGTTCAGCCGCCAGCTGGGCGAAGGAACCGACACACATCGTTGTAAGGCCAACGAGAAATTGGAAGCCACTCGCCTAAATTTAGGTTTCCCGAAGCAATAATTCTGTCGATTTTCAATCCTCCGGCCCTCGCAGAAAATCCGCGGGAATCTAAATATTGCTGATGAGATATAGCCAAGGTTTAGCGAGTTGGAGCGCGTGGGGGCTTTCAAAAGCTACTTGGACGATCTTGAAAGGGAACAGACGCGAGGGCCAGTCAAGAGTTTGGTAGCCGCTCGCCAAATATTTGCATACTAAGTGACCTCGTACCACCGACCAGTCAAAACTCCACATTTTGTGGAAATTTGACAAGTTTAGTTTTTCTTAGTTCTTCCACCAAATGATGTTTACTGCTGCTTTCACACAGCTCCAAAGTAAATTTAAGATTGACAATCAGCTTCAACAAAGGCTTTTGTTTACGTTTGTCGAAAGACTGTTCCGTTATCAAGATGAGAGGAATGAATATACCAACAGATCTGTTATAATAGGTCAATTACTCACGATTGAAATCAAAGGGCATTGAATTGACAAGTTATGATTTGTCTCTGCTATTGTTCTCCAAATTCTGTATAGCAAACGGGGTTTAGAATTCATCACCAACCACATCAATTTCGATAAGCTTATTCAAAAATAAAATTAAAAACATAATTTCGAATTGTCCAAGTTGCCTTCTGCTTTCAAGGTAACTGGCCGTCAGTAGGAATTTTCAATTTTAAAATCATCTTTAAACGTTGTTAATGCATGTGAAAGCCCTGATGTGCAGTAGGGAACACACTTCTTCTGTTTCATAAATTAAAACTCCCTCACATGCATAATTACTTTTGAACATATAATTCGCCCAGAAACTTACGGACAAGACTCAATCCCCCAGTCCCCTCAGGAATCGAGGGTTCCTCAGAAGATCTGATGCGCTCTGCCTGTCTTCAAATATACTAAGGAGTCCTTAGAACTCCAACATTCCCCGTCCCTCAACGGCACCACCCTAACGGAAATTAGATGGGTTTCCCTTACCTGGGAAATACTCGCTACCATGGCTGTAGCGCTGGAGTGCTGTTTCGCTCTTCTGGGAAATATTTGCTCTTCAGAGAGATTTCATGGATTCCCCTTCAGAGAGCAGAAAAGTGGGCCAGCAACAGCCTTTCTGGACAATACTTAAGGAGTAACTTTAGTCGGATTCAATGTTCGTAGCTTCAAAAATAACAACTGTGAATATCACACTTCTTACGTCAGGTGGGGACACGCCAGCTCAACAGAACCGACTCAGATTAGTTTGTAGATATGTCACAGAGTGAATCTTACCGCAATTATACCTGCCATCATAAAATTCTGTTGATATTTACAGGAGTCGCGATGAGCCGGACTCTGAATAACGCACAGTTGCCGAAAAAATATTCACAATTAAGCCGGACAAATCTGGTCCCGTTTGGCATCCAACTTCGACCTCCAGAACTATTGGGCAGTATTAAAACGAACGGCGCACTCTACAATCCCCCACCAACAGTGAGAGAAGAAACCGCGTGGCACGACAAGGACGTAATCTGCTTGAACCGAACGCAAGAAAGATTACAGAAAAAGAGGACGCACCAGCCAGGAGATAAGAAGGAATTCGTGTTGAAAGAGACAGTGGGGACGATAATTCTACTACAGCACTACTACGAGTACGAACCTTATGATACGGCACTGGGTACACCAGGTCTATTGAAACGACAGTTGCGACTGCTGCGAGACGTGCGATGAAAATAGCTGCAATCCGTCGGGGAGTTTTTTATTTACGTTCACCGAGTCAATAGAGAAAGATAGTACGAAGACATGATTGTGGGCAATGAGGACAGCATGGCTTAGTGGTAGACGAAAGCTGTCACCGTACAGAAGGCAGCTAAAAAGAGGAAAGACGTTCGTCAATTGCGGAAGTCGACAGCGAAGAAAATGCGGGTGAGATACCCAGAACTGATCAAAGAATCAACAGCCATGTGTTTATACTTGAAATGGATGAAATGGGTTGCCTTGAAGCTATAGAGCACAATTTAGTTGGCTCGCCAAAGAGCAGGACGCTGAGAATCAACAAAGTAAATTAATATTTTAGTTGTGTCGAAACCACAGTAGGATATCGAAAGCCAATACGTCGAAGTTTTTCTTTTCAATTGATAATCGTTAAGGAACTCTCTATTGGAGTTTCGTCTCTCAGACACGCATCGTTCTCAATGTCCTAACAAATTGTTAAGACGTTGACCTTAATACTCAGCGTAAAAGTTTCCGTAAATCAAAAGATTAGTTTTGCCATAAATTCAAACAATTATTGTAAATTACGAACGATATTTTCTTCGTATAGAGTAAAAATGAGAAAGAAAGAAAATTAGTGAGCTTCCTATTCGGAAAGTGATAAAAACTACTTAAGCCACAAATTAAAATGAACAAATGCGGTATATGTACGAGCAATGTTTCTTATCAACTTCACAGGGAAGCATAGATATAGCGTCCTGTTTGTCTAATCAAAATAATTAGGGCCGTTTTTGACAAACGAATGCGTTTATCGTTCAAAAAATGATATTATGATGTTGATTGGCTTGTATCTAAGTATCCGTTCGATACATGGTTAGATATGTAGTTGTGGGGAACGAATTGCGGGTATCGATTGCTGGAAAACGCTCTTTTGCTCAGATCAGTTACCAAGACATTTACTATAAAATATATACATAGCATTTAACGCGTTTAAGACACCCTATAATTAATTCAAATCGTTACAACCCTTCTGAAAGAATGGAAACCCCTCTTCTAGCTACCTGTATACACTGTATAGCGTACTCTATACTACAGTATACCTCACAGTATTTTCATCGCCGTTTTCGCTCCATTCTTGCTCCCACTTCCTTCTGTTTGGTGGAAATGACCGTTTTTGAACTATTTTTTAATGTTTTTAGCATGTAACATAAATTAGCGTACGCCAGCCAAAACGCATCACGCTGGGAAGGATTTAAGTGACGTGTAAAATAAGTGCATAAGAAACCGGGCCCTTCAGGCCTTGCCCCCTCCCCATCTCACTACTCACTTTCACCCTCTCACTTCATTCCCTTGAAGCGGATATAACTAGTAGCAGATACCTAAAGCAATACCTTCCCATACCCAGGCAATTACACATTCCTTCAGTTGCATTAGGACCTTGACCCAGAAAGTTCGCGTGTTCCACGTTTTCGAATTTTAACCACAGGCTCTAAGCAGCATGCATCCAGAGATCCAAGGGAGGTGTCCCCTGGCGAGGCCTGAAGGTAACCAATGCATAGATTTTTTTTTTTGTGGCGTCAGCATAAACCTTATTGCCATCGTTCACATAGACGCTATTTACAGGGTACTTTTAATATTGTATTGATTGTTTTGATGATGTCGGACCGCTATGTTTGATGGAAGTGATAACACTCTGGGACTCCGACACTACAATGATCGCACAAGGAAGCCTTTAGGGTTGCAACAGCGAGGCTAAGTGCTTCGATTATCGTGACGGCCTCAGTCGCGTAAATATATGACTGTGAGATACTTAGGAATATTCTTCGAAGGATCCCACAACTTACACGACTGGGATTCTTCGATCCATCCGTGCAAACGTTGCTCGATGAGACAATTCCTTGCTGAACGCGCTCCGGAGTATGTTTCAGCTTGGGCGCGTTGGGTGCTAACAGACACCACTTCTGGATCTTTCTAGGACGTATGAACAGAGAATGATAAATTGTGCTGGCTTAGAACCGGAGAGAACGAATTTAATCAATACGTTTGAAGTCAACTATCGCAAATTACTGGTGCCCATTTCTTCTTCCAGTAGTGTTTGCGAAATAGAGGGGTGATTTTACTCAAATCTGTACGAAGAGCAAAAATTATACGCAGATACATGTAGCAATAGTTTTCCCCTATTGTTTTAGAACAAAGGCCCATCGTATGTCACTTCAGGTTGATGAAAGTAAATTTTTAGTCGTACCGATGACAGGTCGATTTCTGTAACCAAGTTACTGTTCCTTAACACTCATAAGGGAGTTATCTCAATCGAAAGTCGCGGAGGTTGCGGTTTCGTTGTCTTGCAAGGGCCTAGGAACTCGTTCAACATCCTCGCTCAACACTCAGACCTACGGAGGTACGGCGAGTTGCCATGCAGCCAATCCCCATATTGGCCATGCGTTACCACGCAGAGATATGCCTCTCGGCGAATTCGTACCATCTGGGTTTCTGATTAAGCTATCAACTGTGGCCGGGGTTTCCTATAATCTTCTTTATAAACTGGGCAAAACAGTCATAAGCTCCCTTAAGTAGCTGTCGAAGCCTCAAAGTGTAACTGCCCTTCCAACACTGTTGTAAGAACTATGGTCGAGTAGCACGTGATTTCTTTTTCCCTCCATACTGGAAAGTGTGGCCGATCATTGAAGTCATCATGTCCCCTATGGAACTGGCTCGTCGAAGGGGCTCAACCCACTTTCTCCTAAGACGTTCACGGACGTTGAGAAAAACGCCTTTACAAAGATTCCCCTTTCGCTTGGACTTTGGCCCAGATCAGGGAAAGCTCTCTTTCCACTCTCCACGTGTCCACCATGCACTCAACGGCTAATGGGTAACTGGGGATGTGATCACTTGAATGCTGTCTTGTAGGCCTCGGTGATCCTCTGGAGCGCAGCTCTTTGAGATTCGGCTTCCTTTTAATTGACTGTGAGTTTGCTACCTTAAACAACAAAAACGGAGCAGTAGCCAATCACGCCTATCAAAATGTCGTCGCGCCTCAGGATTTTATCACAGTAACTCACACCCCAAGTGGCCTCGCTATCTGCTCGTAATAGAGCAAACCTAGCGTGGGACTGGAGGCTAATACGTTTGACGGTTGGTGAGTCGAGTCTTTTCCTCCACTTGAGTCCTGCTCGAACTATTGAGTGACGGATCCATGTGGCACGCAGTCAGTCTCTATGAGGCTCCTGAGAAGCCGATATGCACCTATGCACCATCTTTCTTTACCAAACTAACACATTTAACGATGTGCAGGAGAAATATTATATTCTAACGAAAGGGAGGGTAACGAGCGTATATACTTTCCGACAGGTCGAGGGTACTTACAACAATAAATAAAGCGTAGTTTGGATTTCAACGACTCTTTTTTTACTAGGAAATTACCTTGACGGAGTAATTATCATCCTTTTTTTAAGGGAGTTTTTCTCATCACCTGTCATATTAATGAGTAATTTCAAAACGAGTTGAATACTCCCAGTGATATCGCAATCAGCACTACACATCCTGTTCGTTGATGTAGAATTCAATAGATTTTCGCAGCCGATTATCGCAACTGCAGCCATTAGCAACTGTTTAACAAACTCGGAATTCGCTATTTTTGCCGAACCAAGATGACTCAACCAGCGAACATAGATAATACCACGAAACGAGCTATTACCGCATATATTTTCAGAATTGATTGTGATATTGTTTCGAACGATGCCATCGTTTGCGATGAATAAAAGCTCTGTCAATACCTTTTGAAACGCAAGTATAACGCTACAAGACATCACTAAACCAAACAGTATTTTGCCTTTCAGTACGCGTTCATAGAAACTACACGAACTACGCAGTAGAAACAACAACCAACACCAATTGCAGAGGAATGACGAGTGATAGGGGTTGGAGAACAGTGCACAGGTAAATAACTTCCCGCTTTGCTGCTTGTCCGTCGTGTGACTTCGAATTGGGTGAGATATTTGTGGAATGGTGCTTGTCGCTACTTCTAGTCAATCGCTACATTCTTCTCGCCCAAACAAATAAACCTTCTGTCCCGCTTTCATTAATTTTTTACTTCCCTCAGTTCTACGAACTAATAATAATAATACTCAATGTGGGGAATAATAAGAACACGACTTCTGTTGGTCAACGGTTCTATAGCTCCACGATTGTGATCGAACTACATCACAATACAAATACAGTTGCTATTACACTAATGCTATGCTGCTGTTACTATTTCTGTAACCGTACGCTAGAGCTACATGCCAAAATACTTGAGAGCGTGGAACTGACGGTAGAATCGAATGTGATTGAAGTCGCTGGGTACTTCTACCTCATCTGATTTCTCCATGACCTTTTCCACAGGACGGCGCCTGTATTTGTAGCGTACCATCGGAGTTATGTGGGGATGAGGTACGTTATGGGGTAAATCGCCGTCGGTGACTGAAGAATTGAGGATTTAACATATTAGTTGCGTAAAAACCTTTCGAATAAATGTTATAAGTCAACTTGTCAAAACACTACATTTTGTGTTCCAATGTTCTTATTACTTAGAAATTTGGTTGGTTTTTCTATTTAAATTAATAAAATAAAGTGACTTATGAGCTATCCTAGTTTATATAAGTCGCTATAATGAACAAAATAATCACAGTTTTAATGCGTAGCTCCTGTTTATATGTTGGAAAATAGTTTGAAATTCTCAAATTTTGACAGCTTGAACAGACATATTTTTAAAAACGTAAAAACAGTAATTGAAGGGATTAGAAATCGCTACGTTGAAATTTCAAGGTTCCGATAGAGAACCAAGACGATAAGTATTTGGTACGCGAATTGTTACGAATAAGTTCATCCAGCCATTTGGCCACAAGTCATCTGAATGTTAAGCACGATGGTTAATATCTGAGCTGAACTCTTTTATTCCTCTGTAAAAGGCTGAGAAACCCAAGACGTTGTAACTTACAGCCCCGAGAATGTTGAAAACAACGTGTCGAACGAACGAGGATAACATCATACTGGATACTTACATAGTCAATAATGCAATCTCCACTTCAGATCGCATTCTAATAGTTGATTCTCAACTAATCAATCAATTACTATCAATAAAAGATAATATCATAATTAAGAGGAAATAGGTCAACTCGTCGTTGGTGCCCTAATTTATATAATTCTTTTCTTTGTAATCCCTCTCCGCTTTGTTCCAATAAACAGTGACTGGATTTACAAATAAACTGCAGCGTGAATGACGAAAACGCCTCTGACATCGTAAATCTCAGCTAAAACTAGATAACGGAGAGCTGGCGAAGAGGACGACTCTTAAAAAAGGCGTCAAGGTCGGCCTTGTGACGCAACTGGTGCAGTTACTGAGGCGACCGCTGACATGATAATATTGCACCCTTCAGTCAACGTATATCTTATCGGTCGGCACGCGCCGGATCTTTCGCGAAGCCACCTTCTTTCGCCTCGCTCAGCAGCCCGTTGCCAGGTGATAGCCGACCTGCTACGAGTATTTGTTCCACGACGGAGCAGACGAGCACCCTCGGGGAACGAAAGCCTGCAAATAACCGGAAGGCCGAGCACCCAGACTTGTCACACCCAATTCATGAAACTTCGGTTGATGTTGGGTTAACAGCCGATAAAAAACGAAAACATGCTAGTGGTAATACTGAACTGCGGCTGTCATACGTGTGTCATCTTGATGAAACTGGAGCTAACCCCAACGATGCGCACATCAAAAAGGATAGTACACTAGAATCAAATCAGGCGAACTTCGGCAAGAGGAGTAGTAGCTTTGGGTGGATGGCCAGGAGTTAGGCCTGTAGAAATTGGAAAGCATATTTAGTGAAACACAATGGAAACTCACATGACGTGTTGTAGTGTTAGGAGAAACAGAAAGAGAACTACAGTTATCATCCATGGTGCGTTCCATTCATTGCGTACCACGGTTTTCCAGTGATTGCTTTTGGGCCAAACGTGTCAACTCTGTCCAGCTGACGCCTCACAAACGATCGGTTCATGTTTAGAAATACGGCAGCAGTACTCTGTCCAGCAGCTCTCCTCACTAACTGGCGGTTTGTTGAATGACGTGAGTTACAGCAACATGGAGCAGGCATAGAAAGTATTCTCTGCGTACCAATGTCTTTACCACATAAACATGCCTTCTTTAAGCTTTTCTTTAATACGAAAAAATTGAACTAAGCAGCAAAACCCAGTCCATGTTGCCTTCACTAAACCTATGCAATTTGAAAGCTCTTCATGTTTTTTAATGGGCCATGAGATAACGGGCCATCGTCGAAGGCGATCCAGAAGGCTCTCACGCGGAAGCGAAGAACCTTCAAATTTGATGTCCTTACCAGATGACGAGCTTAGTCGACGCACGACCCTTTCGCAGAGTCGCCGCCCTCTTCAGCACTCCCCATTATGCACTCTTCTGTCTAATCTATCAAGGTTTAGGAGTCTCAATAAACACAGAACCCCCCCTCCCTTTTTTGGACACGGGGAGGGGGGAAAACGGTTTTCTAAGGAAATGAACGAACTTCTTGGTCACTCCAATTGAAAGCAATTGGCAGAAAAGAAAAAACTTCTAATGACCGTGAACTGTCGTGTAGGAAGAAAATAGTGCCTCGAACATAACGTGGCCGAACTCCACTAAAAATATTTGCTTATACGTGTATATCATACGTCGACATGAAGGTCAAAACAAACAAAAAAAACGAGATACCCTAGGCCGTTTTCTCTCAACAGTGTGGCACATTTATCACACTCACAAATGACGGTTTTTGTGTTAGAAGAAGTCTGAATCTTAAGGATTGATAAAAACTCATTTCTCTCTACGCACACTTTGTTGAGATGATGAGTTCCGGAATCATTATTCACTATAAATAAGAACTACAAATTGACGTGAGCAATGCTTTCTGGGGTATCGTGAATGAATACTACTTCACTTGGTTTCTTTTATCCACTGACTCATTTGTAATGCTCAATATAAATTCGGCGCTGATGCCAAAAAGGAAATAAGCTAAAACACGAAAAATAAAAGAGGTAAAAGTAGGAAAGAACCTTCGATGCATCATGATTACAATAGCGCAGGTTGGCGTCGGGATTGCGCAACATTGTTTGCAACGGAACGTTTAAAAGGTAAATAAACGCTAACGCTCTGAGTTTCTAGGTGAGCTATGCAAACTACAATTTCCTTCGCAGTACGAGTAGAAAGAAAAATTATCAGCCATATCGTGCCAGTGGAAACAATCGAGAGAAAATAGTTCGACCTAATCAGCACTAATTAGATATTCGACCTTTCTGTTGTTGTGAGGCGTCACAATAAGTCGCACGGAAACAAAGACAGAACAGCAACTCAATTTCAATCATCCGGACAAAAACTGACATTTGCGCGTTTCCTTATAAATCCTGGGAGAGCCCAAACATTGTTGTGACTACTGGCAATTAAAGCACGAACCCGTAAGACGATGGGCTATAAAACGTTATTGGATTAATTGTAGCAGCTAATTAACGTCACATTGCTTCCCACTATCACTTCCGCAATTGGCTTGCCTCAGTTTTATCGCTCTAGCAACTACTGCAGTCTGTTTTTCATTCAATTAGTATGGAATAGGTAGAACTTAGAAGCACAGAAATTTGATTTGCTCAAGTCAAAAGTATAGGCGTCGATCCCGTCGACGGGAATTGCTCATAAACTCATTTTCACGCCTTCAAAAATAATAACGAACGAATAAACAAAAAAATGAGCTCAATCGGTCAGCATTTTTCCAGCAAATCAAACTTCATGACACACACGCGAAAGACCACGCACATATTTCAAGTTCTTTCGATGCAGAAGTCCTCACAGCGTGATGATTAGGGGGAAAATCGAAATTGTTCAAGCGATTGCGAAATTTCCCTTACGATTTCGGTTGTGGAAAGCAAAAACCTAAGAAGGCAAGAGACATTCTCGCGTTGTATCGAAAGCGCCAAGGATGGTGAAGAGATGTAAGAGCTTTATACCTGGAAAAGGGTACCGGCGAGCCTAAATATCTGCCGGCGCACCCCCCACGCAGATTTCTCTGGTTAATATGCAAATGATCAGTTCTAAGCTGTAAGCCGTAAAACCCCAGCAGAAGCTGCAAAGTAGCAGAAGGACAAGTGGCGCTCTTCAGTGAGGTTGAAGGTAGAGAACTTTCTAATAACCCATAATTCCTCGTCAGAATGCTAACAAGTCTCAGTCGAGAAAACGATAGAAAAGGGATGCCCATAGATCTCAGTCGTCACACCAACTCTTTAAAACGTCTTCTACGAAGGTATTCTTGGAAGCCTCAAGAAAACTGACTGCGAGTCATATGCCAATGTGAACGATCTGACTGTGCTAATCAGTCACCCAATGGTGCGAGCTCGTCAAACCCAGCTAATCCTTTTAAAGGGAAAATTAAATAGCCAACCGTCAATACGGTTTTGGCTGCCAACTACTAATTAAGCAGTGCAGGCTCCTTCAAGTGAGGGTAAAGTTAGCTCTGGAATGAACAACGTTTTCATGGAGTTAGAAGCGGGTGGAGAGGGCGAACCCAGGGGTAATTGATGGGTTATTGAGATTTGGACGATAGAAAAATACTAAAGCCTTTAAGAAGAGCTGCCTGCAAGGCGATCGCCGGTGTACCTTAGCACCACTTTCACGATCGCACTCTGGCCTCTGCATGTAGCCAGGACCTCCCCCCCCCCATCCCATACGATGCTGCACGAGGGCCGAGGAAACTAGTTTCAATGTGTTTGGTAACATTGAACTACAGGGAAATGCACAAATCGTGGGTCTGCTATAAGGTAGGTCACGAAACTATGGGAGGAACCGTTTGCAATAACATCACCAGTTTCTTATGGATATTAACGGCCAGAGGAAACATTTTTGTTGTGAGGACGAAATCTACGAAAGAGTGGCTGTTACATAACACACACTACACATCCGCCTTGAGGAGATAATAAACGTGACGCCTCGCCCAGCTACCAAAGTGTTCGTGTTACACACAAGTTCTTCCATGTCTCTCACTCGCACTAAAATGCCTAGCGACGGCGGATCCGTTCGAGTGAAGCGTCGACGTTACATGCAACTGTTCAAGTCGACTTGCCAAAACGGCTTTCTCATCAGAAGACGACTTGGTCGGACTCGTACAGACTGTTGAGCAACAAGTAATAAAAAATGGTGGATGAAGAGGGGGTGGGGATAATAAACGAGCGCCCCGTCACGTCTTGCCCCGTCCCGAGGTACTCAACAATTATAATTATCTACCGCTCCTCCGGACTATAACGATGGAGTTCGGAGTCCCCAGCGAGTCGGAGCAATAAGACATACCCCACACTACATAATAATGCATGATTTAATAATCGTAAAACTTTATGCACGCACAGCCTCAACTTTGCTATGCCTGCCAACGATTTGTGAAATCGGCCCGAAGATATATAAAACCGCAGTAAACGTAAATTTAAAAGTGACAGGAGAAGTCGCAGGGACGGCAGTTATAAAGCCAGCCGGTTTATTATTCAAGTGAAAACCGAGCACTTTGAGTTTGTATCCTCATGCGCTCGCCAACTGGGGAGAAAACGGACCTTCCTCGTTACCGAAAACAAAATCAGGTGGACACGAGCAATGGAATAGTCAACCACATCTGACAACCGAGGTGAATATAGAGCGATATTGGTCTACCACGAGACCTACGGCCGAGCAAACTAAAACCATCTGCTCCAAAGCATCATAAAACTTTTCTTAACCAACCGAGATGTGAAGTAGGCTTTTTTAAAGGAAGCAAATTATATTAATGTTTAATTCGCGAGAATAAACGCACTGGACGATGTCACAAAACGAACTGTAATTTTTCACAGACAAAAATCATATGACCAGAAATAACACATGTGCCTGGTCAACCAATAACAAACTGAAGGGTCGTCACTTGTAAATTTCAATACGCCCCCTCAAGTAGAAACTTCAGTTAGGAATGAAGTCTTGTCAATGTCCAGGTGTTGTTAGTGAGAAGTGATTTGATTTCGTTTCTCACAGCTTTCCGCCAGTCTTGTGTTTCAGAGCTAGAATAAGCATCCGAAACAGATATTTTGACTGAGTACGCATATTTAGCATCTTCAAGTGCTTCTTCTTGAGGAACATTCTCTTGAAGTACAGCGTCTCGAGGTAGCATATTACGAGTATATAGTTTCCTAGGTCGCCCCCTTCTACCATTTCGAACAATTCTAGGTCTTCCTCTACCTCTCTTGTCCTCTTGGAATGTGTTTTCCGATGGTTCCGAATCATCTTCATCTTGAGGAGAGTCTTCAGAGTGAACTTGGGAATCTTCTACCCTTATGCGCGAATTTTCACGATTCACAACAGCGTGGTTTGGTCCAACTTCGGCCAACGAAGGAGTGTCTTCCAAATAGGTATAATTATCCACGCTTGACTCGCCCAAAGTTTTTCGTCTGTCTTCATCGACGAATTTTACATCTTTTGTGATGATAACTTTTTGAAGTGCATCACTCCACACCCTGTAGCCCTTGGAGGTTTCAGAGTAGCCGACAAGTATGCACTCACTAGAGCGTGGTTCCAATTTTCCCTTCCCTGATTTCTCAAGCATGTATCCTCTACTTCCGAAAGTACGAAGATACGAGACAACTGGGGGTCTTCCATGCCATAGAGTGAACGGGATTCTTCCATCAATTCCAGATGATGGACAACGGTTCAATACGTGAACAGGACATGAAACAGCCTCCGCCCAAAAACTCTTAGGAAGATCAGAGTCGATGAGAAAACATCTCGCCATGTTCAAAATGGTACGGTCTTCGAACTTCCATTTTGTTGCGGAGTATAAAGCACAGTTAGCCTTCTACCGATTCCACAGCTACGTAGATAATCCTCGAATTCACGACTACATTATTCGCCACCACTGTCCGACTGCAAAAACTTGATTTTTCGGTCCAGTTGGTTCTCAACTAGTTCCTTAAATTCCTTAAAAACTTTCAAAACTTCTGACTTCGCCTTAAGAAACCTCACTTCACACCATCGAGTCGCTTCATCGATGAATGTGACGTAGTACAGTGCGTCACCATGAGAACGAGTACGTACAGGGCCCCCACACATCGGAGTGTATGATTTCCAGGGGTGCACACTCTCTTCTCTCCCTCTTAGGAAACGGTGTCTGCGTCATCTTGCCCCGCAGGCAAGTCTCGCATGCAGGAAGTTTTTCGTTCAAATTTACGTTGACGCCAAGAACTGCTTTTGCTTTGAGAATTCTTCTCAAATCTTGTTCATTAAGATGACCGAATCGATTATGCCACATCATCATTTTCGAAAGTTGCTGTTCTTCAAGCATTTTAGCACTTTCACTCTTTTCCGAAATAAAATATATATGGTTTTCCCGTTTAGCTGAAATCACGACATTACCATTTTTCAACAAATCCGTCTTTGTAAACAATACATCGAATCCAACTTTAGAGTGAGTTTTCCGTAACTTTAGAGACTGAGATAAGGTCACTTCTTAGGTCAGGCACTAAAAGAGTGTTTTTCAATGTCACCACTTTTTCTGAATCACCACAATCAGCAATGAACTTGACACAACCATGACCAGTTATGTCAGTTGATGCAGCGTTTGCCAAGTTCAGCCTCAAGTTCTCTGTAGGAGTCACAACCGAAAATTTGTTCGGGTCACTACAAAAATGAGTACTACAGCCACTGTCCAAACACCACCGACGTTCATGATTGTTTTGGGATTCCCCGAAAAGAGCCAACAACGACAGATCCTTAGATTGTTCAGCATTTCGATCATTCAATGGACATTCAGGTCGCTTATGTCCATACTTCTTACATCTAAAACATCGTTACCGAAAACAAAATCAGGTGGACACGAGCAATGGAATAGTCAACTACATCTGACAACCGAGGTGAATATAGAGCGATATTGGTCTACCACGAGACCTACGGCCGAGCAAACTAAAATCATCTGCTCCAAAGCATCATAAAACTTTTCTTAACCAACCGAGATGTGAAGTAGGCTTCTCGTAAGAGGTAACTCGGAATTTGAGAAACATCGTTCTTTACCCTTGACGCAACTACCTCCAATCGTTTCCCATACTTATTACTTTCCGCTACCCAAAAAATACTGCGATCGTGTCAAAAAAAAAAAATAGTTGTTACATCTTAACGTTCTGAGGGGCTCACTGAATCGAAAACAAAAATCTCACTTTTGTGAGGTCTGCAATTCGACTGGCGGGAGGGAGAATGGTTGAACCGATTGAGATGGTTCTATTTATCAAAACCGAGAAAATGAGGTTACGAGCGACTTTCATCAAAGAGAAGGGGAGCTGAGCCACCAAACTGTGTCAAAAATGACGGTTCTTCTCATTTTTTCGAAAACTGATCGAACGATTAAACTTTCAAATTATTTTCTAGTAATCAATACCCAACTTCCGTTCTCAATAAATAACTCTGATAACTCGAAGAAGGGAGATACAGGCCTAGGAAGCAAAAAAATTTGTTTTTTGTTTTAGCTTTTAAAGATTATTATCGAACTGAGAGTGTTTCTAACCAGTCAATACCAATATGTTGTTCTCCATGACTATTCCTCTGACCCGGAATCATTCGACTCAACGGACTGTTGAACGAAGATGCCGACCAAAATGTGCAAAAAATCGTATTTTTTTCTAACGTTTTGGAAATTTCCGCAGCAACCGCAGAATAATTTGTTCAACCTGACATTTTGTCCCCTCTGCGTTGAACGGCGGTATTCAAGCCAAGATAAATCAGAAAGCACTTAATTGTTAAGTTAGAAACGAAAGAAATAATAACGGTAGAAAGACGCCTCAGCAAAGTATATTCAAATTTAATACGCCTCCAATAACAGTAACGAGAACATCTATGCATTTAGTCTTAATAAATGTAATGTGATTGTTGGGCGCACGAATGGGGGAGCTTGAAAATGAGAAATAAATGGACGTGGTGAGCGAGAGTGAGAACTGTACTACACTTGACAGAATAGCGATATCAGTTAGAATGTATAAATGCGAACAAGGGGACTCTCAATACACATGAATTGGTTGTGGAACACTAAGAGGAGAGATAGAGAGAGAGAGATACAGAAAGGTGTGAGTAGCGCGAGACTTGAGACAAATGAAATGGGATAACTGAGAAACGACTATTGTTCCCGAGCTCTGAAGGATGACTGACTTTCGAAGGAGCTGTGTTTTGTGGAGAAGAATCTAACATTGAGGGTTGGGAAACGATAGTTGGGAATGTCCAGGAAAGGGGGACATCCGTTGTCAATCGAAGATAACTGAGGAGTGGGACTTCCACAGGTACAAACGTGAGTCTGGATATTCCAGAGGTCAAAGACCCGGATAGTTCGGCCTGCCGATCAGTGATAGCAGCAAATACTCGACTTTCTTTTAATTTTCCATTGATTTCAATTATAAGAGTCGAGAGGGGTGAGGGGGGTTACTACCCAAGGGGTTGACCAAAATCCGCTCAAAACCAACTATAGTTATCTCATTCAGCAAAAACCAAATATTTTTCTTTTCAAAAACGGCTATAACAATTTTGATTAAATTTCTAGTACCGATCGCGCCAAATAACGCGCTGTAACAATAAAATTCTCACTCGTGGAAAAATGACGAAAGCGTCTTAATGCATTATCAAACGTTTCGATGAAAATCGATCTTAGCGTAGTTTTTTCCACATAAACTCCGCTTGAAGGGTAGTAGAATCATCAAACAAATTGACGTGATAGTTCAATCATGCTACATCATGAGCGTTTGATAACTTTCATTAACATACGTAGAGACTACACCAGAAATTCCTGAATTTCAACCTCCGCCGTTCAACTTACTACAATTTCTAAACGTTTTTTTCTGATTATTCCAGAAAAGTGACCATTATCCAGTTTAAAAAAATCGTATTCACAGCCTCATTAATTCTCAGTACCAATTGCTGAATAATGGTCAGAGCATGAGTACGAGCAGCACAATACATTTCGGATCTGTAAGCCCTACCGCGTTCGGCTACCGTAAAGTGGTGTTTTACACCAAGTTCGAGTGAACAACGAAAAATAAATTGAATTAATAGAAAAAGCCATGAAAACCATTGAATTTACGAAGCTATGATACCTGATACTTACATTCCACGACCGAGTAAAGGAAAGTATATTGATCGTATAAAAAAAAAATTGCCTGTTCTACAGATCTTTAGGTATTGACGCCTACTGAATGAAAAAATATCTGGTGCGTTGCAACACACAACTTTCCTTAGCTCTACAACAATTCACTTTGTACATGGCTAATTCTATTTAATCAATTCATTTATCACTCAGTTAATTTGAACTTCGTCAAACAACGCTTTACGGCAGCAGGAAGCGGTGGCGCTTACAGTTCCAGATTTTACTGTGTTGCCCGTACTCATTGCAGGACCATTATTGAGCAATTGGTACACAGATAATTAATGACACACACACACACATATTAACACATATTTTTTGAAGAAGGATAGTAATAACTTTGGCAGAGTTATTGGGTAAAAACTTTTAGAACTGGTAGTAAGGGAAACGGCAGTAGTTGAAATTCAGGAATTTCTGGAGTGACCCCCATGGATCTCATGAGCATTTTTAAACACTCACCCTTCAGGTATTGGATTGGACTACAATACAAATTTTTTTTAACATTCTACAAAAATTCCAGCGGAGTTTATAAGGAAAAAACTGCGCTCAAAACGCTTTTCGTCGAAAATTATGATAATTTATTGTGCACCTCTCGTCATTTTCCCACGAATGGATATTTAACCGTATAGCTGCCTTATTGAGAGCTATCAATATAAAAAATTTAATCAAAATCGTTAGAGCTGTTTTTGAGAAAAAAAATTTGGTGTTTTGATCACTATGATAACTATAGTTAACTTTCGGTGGATTCTGCCCATACCCTCATTTTTGCGTCCCATGGTAACCTGTAGGCTAGACATCAAGTTTGAGCTGATATGGTACGGTGATTTTCTGTAGAAACCGCGCTAAAATCGATTTCGGCGAAGATTTAGATAATTTATTGTGCTGCTCTCGTCGTTTTCCCACGAATGGGAATTTTATGGTATAATTATCTTATCAAGAGCTACCAATATAAAAAATTTAATCAAAATCGTTAGAGCCGTTTTTAAGAAAAAAAATTTGGTGTTTTGATCACTATGATAACTATAGTTAACTTTCGGTGGATTTTGTTCAAACCCTTATTTTGGCGTCCCATGGTGACCTGCGGACGAGATATCAAGTTTGAACTGATTTGGTACGGTGGTTTTCTCTAAAAATCGTTCACAGACACACAAACCATTTTCCCAAATTGTGTTTTTCGGACTCAGGAGGGTCTGAAACGTAAAGATCTGAAGAAAACTCAAAATTTTTTTTTCAGCCGATTACATAACTTTCCTTTCTACTTCGTAGAGCCAAGGAAAGTAAAAAACCTCATTTCTGCGCTTGACTGTGTGTGCCTGTAGCTCAGTTTGCGGGAGAAAGGCGCTTTCTCGATTGAGTACGTTGTTTTTTTTGTTTTGTATGCGATTTTTTGAAGGCGCAAAATGAGGTTATAGGCGATTTCCATCGATAAGAAAGGGGGGCGGAGGACTGTGTACTGAAAACTACGGTATTCGCGAAAACGACTTTTGACATTTCTAAATTTAAAAAAATGTATTTTTTACTTAAGAAACAGGAATGATAGATTTTAGTATACCTAATAATTATTTACAGCACTGTTTAAAAAAAACTGCTTTTTTGCAAAAATTTTCACCTAACTCTAACATTTTATTTAAATAAGCCGGAGCGAAAGGGGTTGAGTCGTGTAAAAAAATTGCTAAATTGCCACCCTGTCGGGCGTGGGCCCCACGTTGGGAAACTCTGATGTGGAACAAATCGGTTCTCCAGCACTGTGTGTGTTCAAAACGTAACCAAACCTCGAATCGGTTACGAAGTGCACTCTCGCTTTCCAATTAGGTGAATTTGACAGTTCCTCATTAAATCGCATAGTTTCAAATGAAGTCAAATCGCGAGAAACTGAACGTTTTTATTTCGCTTATTCGTCCAACAAGGAACCTACACAAATTACCTTGATGAGTTGTAAAAAGCATTTTGAAATGTCGTAATTCAGCACGTAGCAGTTCACGTTCCAAAACTAAATATTTGGTGCGATGCGTCAAAACGTTCCTCAGCCCCACATGCATTTGGCGATTTCGTCGCTCTCTTGACTCGTAACATTTGTTTTTGTCTCTACATACAAACTGGTTTAGCTCGTTCCGGAATTTATTGAGTTGCTCTCACTTATGCCAACATTTAGTATTGTGTTCATAGGAGATTCATGAGGCTATCAAAGCGGTTTTTTGAGAAGGAGTTCATCGTTTTTGAATTATCAGGTGAAAATTGTGAACCGAGAAATTCCTGAGAACTTAATCATACGAGCAGGATTTTGAGGAAAAAATGCGCTAAAATTTTCTTCTAAACTTTTGATAATTTATTGTGTGTTATGTTCCCAGAATTGAGAATTTTACGGTACTGCCTCGTTGTTTGGGACGGTACGTAAATAAAACATAATCAAAATACCCTTATTTTGGTATCAGTTGACAAAATATGAAAGTAGAGTCGATTGGGCTTTACAGGTTGCCCCATTTGCAATTTCCTGTTAGGTCCCGATTTGGAACGGTTCCACTGCCCACTCAAATAGACCTCTTCAGGCTCACCCATTGCGGGAGCTCTTGGGAGAACGACCAGAACTAGCAGTCTGGGGCCCCTCTTCTGAGTTGAGGAATGAGCTCCTGAGACTTGTCGAGCAGGTGAGTAGAATTCTTACGAGAACGCAACCTAGAACGATTACGAGAATCCTCACCTGCAGAGTTTGGCAAGGAAGCATGTTTTTTTTTTTTTTGTTGGAGCGCCGGCGGACGAGGTCGCAAACTATCTGCGCTGCATGCTCCAGAAATTGCCCCCTCTTTTTCGGAGAGATGAGGTTTCTCGAATCAGTTCCCCGCGAGAGGTAGCAGTGCAGCTCAAACGGATATTGTCCAGAGGTTGAGGGGGGTGTTCGGAGATGGACGTAACAATTTTAATTAACGCGCTCTTCTGCTAATCAATACTTATATTTTGTTCAACGCTGTTCTGGTCCGTGAGAACATCGTGAGAGCAGAAATACGCATTTCATTCAACTTATGGCCAAAATGGCTGCAACTATTTTAATCAAACTGTTTTTGGCGAGACGATATTTAAAGGCATTCCTCCGTAAATAGTTGTCTCACGATCTGTTGAGCGCCAAGAAAATGTAAACATTCTCAGTTGATTCCCTCACTGACTCTTACCAAACACACTGAGTGCATTTAACCAAATCCCTGCTCACATTTTGTTTCGTCCAAAACACAGAGGAGCCGGCAACGTATTTTCCTACATACTATTTCCTCAAAATTCATCGGGTTTTTCCTTTGACTGCCTTCCGTTACCTCATTTCTCATTCCTTTCTTTGGCCCCCTCCTTGTGAAGGTCAGCCCTAGAACTTAGACAGTTCTTTCAAATATCCAGAGATTGACACCCGTGTGTGTCGCACAAACTGTGTATCTTAGTTACTGTTTAATAAGTGGCGTTAACGACATGAGCGAAACTTCACTCTTTTTCTGTTAATCTATGCGATCTCCCAATCACGGCTTGTTTCGGACGTTTCGGAGCAACGTGGTCCGAGAAAACAAGTCGCGGAGATCAGTTGCCTGGTTTTGTCGTTGCCTGGTTGCACGTTGGGCAGCGTGTCACCGTTTATCCCCCCCCAATCACCGATTTTGGGAAAACTAACGCGACATATCGCCCCTCGCGATTACCGTTTCTTTATATTATCCCGGAGTCGGACTTATTTTCCGGAGCGTGCGCGTCAAGTCGTTTATTGACCGGGTTCGAGCACGGTAGGTAGAAGAGAGCGGTAGGGGTCGTTAGGAAGCGGTCGACGCCGTGTGACGTCACTGGTGAATAGTCCAGACCAGGCGTTCCGTTTCTCTTGCATTCAACTGAACGTTTTTCGAGAAAGCGCCCAAAGGTTCAACCTATATCCTCATTTAGAACTTGTTCTGCTAATTGTTTATTCCCTCTCCAATCTTGACTAAGGAGGAAGGAATACCTATAATAAAAAATTAAAAGCAAAAGAGCCAAACTGACGAGTGTAAACAGGGTTGAAATAATTAAAAACATGTCAAAATTCCCATGCTTATGTTAAGCTTATTTAAATAATATCATGAAATAAAGTATACACATATATTTATATATCCTTACACATGTTGTGTGAACATTCAGTCAAAATTGCACTATTTAACTATTTAACGAAATTTTTTCGCGATTTTTCGTTCATTTGAGTTTTTACGTTTTCCTGGCTTCTGCTGCTTCAGTTCTGACGCACTCTTATTAAGTCTCTTCATTCTGATAAGGTCCGAGTTCTAACATAACATGAAATGACAAAATCTTCAAACTGTGGATATTTGTTTTTTATTTGTTGTGTGAGTGTTTTGAAAACATAAGGTTCGCGATTAATATATTTTCCATGAAACCTGATGAACTCATTTTCCATTTTTGTTATCATGTCCATACACCCTTCGGTAGGCTCCATCAGAGAACCCCGAGACAAAGTGTGGAGCCATTTATTATCACTTGATGCTGACTCTCTAGTATACCGGCCGTACAACGATGCTTTTTCTGGGAACTTTTTTCGAACTCTGTAGGCAATATATCCCGCCATGGTTTCCAGAAGCTCCAACTTCTCATTCGTTTCCGTCAAATCAGTGGTTTCTTCTTCATTTAGATCAAGCTGGTTTAAAATTTCGTCGATTGTAGTGATGTACTCATCTTCGTTTTCCTTGCTGTTGCTTTCGTCCCCAATTATGGCGTCAGCAGGTGGAAAATGTTCGTTCCGGGCTACTGATTCTTCATAGATGGGCGAAAGAATATCAGCACTCAAACTTCCGCTGGTCTCGACTGTGCAATTACTGCTGTTAATAATTTCTTCTGCTTGGTGACAAAGCATTAGTGCCTTTATTCTTTGGGACACGGTCGTTGGAAGCGGATGATCATAAAATCTTCCTAAACCCCTTATTTTTGAAAAATAACTCTCCAGAACATCCTGATTACATCTAGAAGCCATTAGATACGAGTAGCCCTCACTCTTCAAATCATTGAACAGACCTTGAAGACTTTTTATTGACAAAAGAAATCCTTTTTGAAATGGAAGTAAAGCAGATTTGGGTCTAACTTTTTTACTATTTATTTTAGTTGTTTTTTCTGTTGGCACAGTTTGGAGAACAGTGTTTTCATTATTTTCTGGAGGGTTCTGATTTTTCTTCTTCTCAAGTACCTTCATTGTCTGTATTATTTGTTGAAATTCACATTTACCGAAAGCAGATTTGAGCTGATTCGTCTGGCATTCCGATATTCGAGAATTGAGTTCACCACTTCAACGAACTCTCCAACGTGTGAATTGGAAAGGGTCTTCACCAGTTACGTCACTGGAGCTGGGTTTTTCCCGAGCGCCGAGCTAATGACCCCTACCGTGGGTTCGAGTACCCAGTTTGTAAATTTTCTTTAGTTTAAGCCTTACGACTTATTTTCATTTTACAAACAGAACGTCCTTTTAATTTTAGAACCTTTTATTTTTAATCCTATTATTTCTTATTATTATATTAACCTTTAATCCCAACCCAGTATTTTGTTATTCCCCAATATCCATGTATTTATGTGAGCCGTCAGTGGTGATTGTGACCAACTGAGGTTCACTCCGCTCAACGTGTTTCTACAGTTATTGAACTCACTATCTCTACCACGTATACAAAGTTCGACAAACCAGCGTATTTTCTATCGATACAGTCCTCTCTAACTCGCTCGCCAGCGCATTTTCACCGTTCTTAAGATACTGAGAGTTTTACCTTTTGAGTTATCTGAGTGTTATTTTCGCAAAATTAGATGGAACCGCTGCAGGGTTTATAAAACTAATAACCACAAAAACGAACCATTTCCATGTTAATGCCTCACACTACAACTGAGCTACGGAGAAAATGAAAATATCAGGTTTTTTGTATGATATCGTTGCAGTGTTTTTTGTTTCAGGATTTCCTACAACAGTGGGCGACGGTTGTTGGAAGAACAGCCATACCTTCCAGCTTCAACTCCTACTAACCAAGCTTGTAACTGTTTCGCGCAGTTTACGAAGAAGGTTATGACACAAATATCAGGTGCGCTACATCACACAACTTTCCTTAGTTCTCCATCAATTCACTAACTCAATTTATTTTAAACCTCAATTCAAATGAACTTGGTTAAGCATCACTTAACGGCGGCAGCAATCGGCAGCGCTTACAGATCCGATATTTATTGTGCTGCTCGTACTCATGCCGGGACCATTTTCTAGCGATTGGTGCACAGAGAATTAATGAGGCAGTGAACACGATTTTTTCGAAAAGGATAATAATCATTTTTCCAGAGTTGTTGGGTAATAACGTTTAGAAATTATTACGTGAAACGGCGGTGGTTGAAATTCCGGAATTTCTGGAGAAGCCCCTATGTATTGTATGAGAGTTATTGAAAACTCATCGTATAGGTACTTGGTTCGACTACCACCTGAATTTTTTCTGAAGAACCTAGAAACATATGAGCGGGGTTTATAAGGAAAAACCCTGCAAATTATTACACAACGGTTTATTATTCGGATAATCAGCTTGACCTAGCATTAATGCTCCGAGACCCATCCTGTTCGATTCAGCATCGAAAAATATCATAATGAAACCCAAAAAAGGTCGAAAAGAACTGAATCGTAATATTAAAATAAACAAAAAAAACGAAAGTATCTAGAAAAAACTGAATTTTAATATGAAAGCATGCACGCTAAATACTAATATCAAAATTTAACCAAAAATCTATGAAAAAAAACAAAATGAGAATGAAACGAAAGAATCTAAAAAAATTGAATCGTATTAAAACCAAAACGTCGGGGAAATTGGAACGGGGGCGCTCGAAGCGAACCCGGGGGGAGTTGAGTGTTGGGAGGGAAGCGAGCTTTTTTAATGAGACGGGCGGGGCGGGAGGGAGTTCAAACGACGAAACCGTTTTTTGCCCATTACAACCACGGGCTTTGTCCGATCGGATTGCCGAGATGGCGGGCACAATTAGATACCAAATCGGATTTTTGGGCGAAAGAACGAATTTTTTAGACCACGTTAAAGGCACAAAACGGCCCAGACGGCGGACGGATGACAGGGACGGCGGACGGACATTGCAAATTTGGAATCTCCATGTCTTGAAACGTAAAGTATTTAATTTTGAGGGGGGGGGGTTGTAAAAAATTTTTCGTGACCGAAAACATAGGGTTATTATTCAAAATGAATAATAAACCAAAAAAAGGCTAAACTCGATTTTCGTCGAAATGTTAGGTAATTTATTGTACTGCTCTCGTCATTTTCCGATGGATGGAGATTTATGGTATTGTCGTCTCATCAAGAGCTGTCTACATGAAAAATTTATTCAAAATCGTTATAGCCTTTTTTGAGAAAAAAAAATTTGACGTTTTGACGACTATAACTATAGTTAGTTTTCGGTGCATTTTGCTACCTTATTTGGCGTCCCATGGTGATATCAATCGAAACAGAACACAGATGAACCAAATCGCTCCATTTCATTACTCAGAATGCAGACGAACGCGGGACGCCAACGTAACATTATAATCAAAATGGGTTCGTGCCACCCATCCCATAAATGGGTGTAAATTCAATCAAGTTCTAGGGCTGACTGGAGGTTGCCAGTGTAACGGAAAGAGACACATCGAGATAAGGGAAGGGAGTCACAGGAAAACCCCCGTGAACATTGAGGAAAGTTGTAAAATACGGAAATATGAACCCTTGTGTTTGACAAATCAAACCTGGCGAGAGTGCCTTCACTCAGGGTTCAAGGAAATGACATGTTTAATCAATAATAAAACGTCAGTACTGGATATGCTTCGAATCGTTCACTGGCTGCTTCAATTTCCATTTAGGAAGATCGTCTGAGTTTTTGTCCAGCCACTTGTCAGTTAAATTAGCGATCGTTGTGGAATTTTATAGAGTTACAGCGTTTTATCGCATACTCGATCAGTTAAAGCCCAATTGTCGCTTTCGCCATAGCAACTCTGACAAGTTTTGTATTATCTTGATGTTAAAAAGTTTTAATTAAATACTGCCTTTTCCAAAGTTATTTATTGCAGTGCACAATTTATCTTCGTCGGCGTTGGTTCGCGTGAGGAGCTACAGGGAATAACTAAACTCAGAATTGGTGGAACAGGTAAACCGAATAATGTGACGACTCTCCAGTGTAAGGACACCAATAGGACATCAGCAGGTTGCAATACAACACGTGACGTTGTCATTACTGGCAGATAAGGAGTTCGTTGCAAGTGGTCCGATGCAACTCGGGACTGAAGTGGTGAATAGGAAGAAGGAGGGGAGCTAGTGGAAGGGAACAGGCGCGTGTCAAGGTCGCCTCGCGCACGCATTTATTATCCCACTTCTCCAATGACACGCGGATATCGCGTTCTCCATTTCACCGGCGTCTTGCGAATTAAAACGAGGAAGAAGAAAATTTAGAGTTTGAAGAAACAATTAAATTTAACCCCCACTCGCCTCGACATCCACCTCCACTATTATCCTTTATTTAAAACCATTGCTTTTGAAAGGTAACACACTTTTAAAGAGAAGTTCGGAAAACTCTAATGCGACAGTAAGAACGGAAACGAAGTGCAAGTGAACGGAGTTTCCTTGATCTGTTCTTAAAACACAACAGAAGCACCAACTGCTCAACAAAAAGAAGTTCACACAATTTGAATGTGCCTCTCCATCGGTTTCAAGAAGAATGCGAATTTTATTATTCAAGCTTAACAGTCTCGCCCATTTCATTAATGAACAACTAACCTTGAACGAAATCATGTCACAAAATAAGTATACAGGAAACCCCGGTCTCACATCCTTCCTCACCTCCCTCTCGCTCACACTACGTACTAGGAAAGTAAAATATCAGGTGCACCGCAACATACAACTTTCCTTAGCTCTACGTCAATTCACTTGTGACACTTGCTTCTAACTCAATTTATTTTTCGCCTCAATCCAAAAGCATCGCTTCACGGCGGCAGCAAGCGGTTGCGCTTACAGATCCGATATTTATTGTGCTGCTCGTACTCATGCCCTGACCATTATTGAGCAATCGGTACACTGAGAATTGTCTGTCCACTCGTTTTTTTGTTTTTTTTTTGGAAACGGTAATAATTACAGTAATGGGATATAAAGGTATAGAAATGTTAGTCAGTCAAGCGGCGGTGGTTGAAATTCATGAATTTCTGGAAGGGTCCCTGTATATTTCATGATCGTTATTAAAATCTCATAATATAGGTACTTGGTTAGAGTGCTACCTGAATTTTTCTGAAGATTCTAGTAACATTCGAGCGGAGTTTATAAGGAAAAAATTACGCTAAACTCGATTTTCGTCGAAATGTTTGATAATTTATTGGGCTGCTCTCGTCATTTTCCCAAAGATGGGAGTTTTATGGTGATTTTGTCTCATTAGAAGCCGTCCATATAAAAAACGTAATCAAAATCGTTATAGCCATCAAAATTGATCACTATAGTAACTATGGTTAGTTTTGGGCAGATTTTGCTCATAACCTCTCTTGGAGGGAGCTGTTACCCGTGTGTCCCTAGCAAATGCGTATAATCTGGGAGGACTTCTTAATCTGGTTCCCCAACTGGTCCAATAGTTGACTGTCTCATTCCTTTGGCTCTCCACCGGCAGAATTGCGAACGACCAAATGCCTGCGGTACCTTCGCAGGTCTGGGTTCAGAGTATGCTGCGCAAGTGGTCGGCCTGTTACGTGATTGCGAACAACCTCCGCGAATGTAGACTGATATAACCTTCTTTGAGGGTTCCGGAGCAGACATTTGATAAGGAAACAAACCAGTCATCCTCCTTTGACGAGGGTTACCATCTCGCTTGCCATTAGCTAATGTCATCTAGCGCAGCAAGTTTCAGTAAAAAATATCTGGTCCTTTGCAACACACAACTTTCCTTAGCTCTACAACAATTCACTTTGTACATGGCTTCTATTTAATCAATTCATTTATCACTCAGTTAATTTGAACTTGGTCAAACAACACTTCACAGCAGCAGGAAGCGGTAGCGCTTACAGTTCTGGAATTTATTGTGCTGTTCGTACTCATTTCAGGACCATTATTGAGCAATTGGTACACAGATAATTAATAAGGCTGTAAACACAAATTTTTTGATTTAAGGTAGTAATTACTTTTGCAGAGTTATTGGATAAAAAGTTTAGAACTGGTCGTAAGCGAAACGGCAGTAGTTGAAATTCAGGAATTTCTGGAGTGACACCCACGTATCTCATGAAGGTTTTTAAACACTGCCCCTTTAGATATTGGATTGGACTATAATACCAATGTTTTTTTTAAACATTCTACAAGAACTCCAGCGGAGTTTAAAAGGAAAAAACTGCGCTAAAAACGCTTTTCGTCGAAAATTTTGTTAATTTTTTGTGCTGCTCTCGTCATTTTCCCACAAATGGGAATTCTATGGTATATTTGCCTTACAGAGAGCTATCAATATAAAAATGTAATCAAAATCGTTAGAGCCGATTTTGAGAAAAAAATTTGGTGTTTTGATCACTATGATAACTATAGTTAACATTCGGTAGATTTTGTTCAACCCCTCATTTTGGCGTCCCATAGTAACCTGCGGGCGAGATATCAAGTTTGAGTGGATTTGGTACGGTGGTTCTCTCTAAAAATCGTTCACAGACACACAGACCATTTTCCCAAATAGTGTTTTTCGGACTCACGTGGGTCTGAAACGTAAAGATCTGAAGAGAACTCAAAATTTTTTTTTCAGCCGATTACATAACTTTTCTTTCTACTTTGTAGAGCCAAGGAAAGTAAAAAGGCGTTCCAAAGTGGTCCGTGGACCCTGTGGGCACCCTCCTCTGGACTGAGACATGTCTGCATTTTATCTTAGCAGTTCTATTGGTCAGGTCACTCACGCACACAGATAATTATAGGTTACGAGGGGTTTCCGAGCCTTGAAGCTCATTGAGGAGCGCTGGCCACCAAAGGTTATCAAACGCTTCTCTGACGTCAAGGAGAGCTGCTACAGCGCACACTTGGTCCCTCCAGGAAAATATTGCGGATATCGACGATAACGTCGTGTGTGGACTTTTCTTTAGTACACCCACATTGTCTGCCTGTGGTGTTGCGGCCAAAACCTCCTTCGAGCGACCGCAACATCCAGATTTCTGACGTTTTGCCTAATATGAAAGAAAAGAAGGTTGAGGGGGTCTGACTAGTTGCAGTAGCATACCTTTTGAAGAACGACGACAGGCGCCGATATCCTTTGAGTCGGGAACTTTCTGACTGGCAGACAAGAACTATATAAATTAACAAGGCAGCCGGAAATGTTCGCTCAGCCCTCCTTAACATATTGCTTTCTATCCTATCTGGCCCAGGAGATTTGTTAGGGTTCAACGTTGCAACAGCCCTACTTAGGTCGCCTGATATTCACAGGGGTCGGAGGGTACATGATCAGCTCCCTTACCATCCTCTGGGCTTCTATGTATAGAGTTATAGTGTCGCTGAGGGACGCCTTGGACAGGAGGGTCTCCAGCGAACCACCAATGCTGTAGGCTCAGCCTGAGTCCCATTAGATCGCGGCTAAAACCTGCTCTACATTCACTTTTCCTACAGAGCCTTTGTGATACTTGCCCCAAGGGCTCTCAGAGCTTTCAACTTCCATAAAATTCCACCAGCCTTCTCGTTTGGCCCGTTGATGGCACAGTGGAGGGCCTTCTTCTCCTAGATGAAGGCAGTTTGAAGTGTGGCTCAGGTATCAAGGTCACGAGCCGTTCGTATATACTTGTGGCTCTATTAACACTCTTCTTGAGAGGATTAAGTTCGCCATTCCACTAGCGGACTTTGATCACCCTGTGCGTCTGATGCCCAAGTACAGAACGCCTAGTGGAATGCAAGTACTGTGGTGATGAGACTTTGCTGTCCCTTGGAGGCACATAATGCTGGAACTTGTGGCACAGCATGGAGGCGAGGTGTTCCCTCACATTGCATCGTTTCCAGCCTTTCTGGAGGTGCTTTGCGCACTCCAAATTCCTTCATAAGTGAGTGACACTTCAATCACCCTGTGCTTCTGCCTAACACGTTTTTTGATAAGTAGTTTTAGGCCTTGTTTTAGCAAGCCGAGTGCAGAGTTGTGCTCAACGTGCTGTTAGGCCAGGCCCTCTTTTTAGAGGTCAGTCCGCACATCACACAAGAGCAGGCGTGAGAGCGACCTATGAGGGGGGGGGGGGGTGACTGAAACTCCTTCTTCTTTCCGTCGCAATGACGGCTCCACCCCCAACAGCAGCGCGAATGTCCAGGAAGGTCGTCAGATTGCCACCTCTACGGCATTCCTAGTTGTCCCTAGCGTTATTGATGCGACGCCTTTGAGAGGACGACTGGAGCTTAGAGGACTGGCCGAGGTTGGTGTTCAGTTTTAAGTAAATGAGTTTCGTCCGGGTGTAACACCCCTTTTAATTCTACTTCGCCTTTTCCCCTATAATTTCGGGGGCCGCTCCAGGATTAGGCAAATTTTAATAGCGAAAGTCTTTTTCATCGCGTGCTTGCATTCGTTCGAACGGGTCGTCTCACTTCTCCTTTTGTACGTCAAAATCATTAAGACGATCGAGTCCAACCTAAAAGACGAAGATGAATGCCAAGAAGATGAAGGTCGCCGGACTTAAGGAGAAGCTGGAAAAACGTAGGATTAAGACTTGAGGGAAACTGTAGGAATTTGTTAAGAGGGTTGGCGTCTGGTTCGTAACTAGAAGAGACGCTGAAGTCCAAACACGCGGAAGGAGAGAACGATGAAGACAAGAAAGATGAAGGCAACGAAGATGCTAGCGATTTTCGTGCAAACGAAAATGCTTGTAAGGAAGATGTTGATAAATTTGGAGAGTTTTTAATAAAAAGATGAGTTCGTTTGTCGACCATACGGAACTCAATGCAGGCAAAGGTGCCTACACTGTACAATTCACAGTGATTGGACCAGTTGAGCTCCGAGTCCAACAATAAGGCTGAGTAGCTGGAGCACCCCTTCACACACAACCTTAACTTGGGTGCTCCAGATTCGGCTCATTAATACGCGTTCGACTTGTAGGAGTACAACTGGAGAAGACACAGCCTGCACCAAAGAATGAGGCAGAGGAAGAAAGAATGAGAGAGAGTGAATGAGTGAGGGGGACTAATTGTATTTGTTTGTTGAGCACTGACTTAACAGCCAGACGATGATGTCTTTACAGAAATTATTTATGTGCTCCTACTTACACCACGAGACAATGTTTGATTACCGGCGCATGAGAGATCCATGAGACTATTTTTGTTTTTTTGAAGGATCGCGTTTACTGTATGGAATTATTGGGTAAAAACTGTGAGAAATTGCCAATGAAACGGCGGTGGTGTGAATTCTGATATTTCTGGGCTTCCTCTCGATTTTTTAAAAATCTATATTAGAGCCTCGTCGTATAGGCAGTTTATTGGACTACCGCCTTGATGTTTCTGAGAACGTTAGTATCGTACGAGCGGGATTTATAAGCCCAACACTGCGGTAAAATCGATTTTCTTCTGAAATGTTTATAATTTGTCGTGCAGCTCCTTGTTATTTTCCTAAGAATGAGATTTTAATGACGCTGCCTCGGTGTTTGGAACTGGCTCGAACAAAAAATTTAATACAAATCTATAGGGCCGTTTTTCCGAGAAAAAAAAATCCAGGTGCTTCGCTCATCGTGACTATAGTTGGGTTTCGGCCTTATTTTGGCGTCCCGCGGTGATCTGAAGTCTTTATATCCAAATTGCGTCGATTCGGTTCAGCTCTTTATCGCATTCGGACACACATTTTCTCAAATGCTGTTTTTCGGGCTTTGTTACCCTGTTCCAATGTAAAATCTGGATAATACTATTTTTTTAAATGTTTTTCTACAATTACGTAGAAAAAACACAGAGAGATTGCACTTATCTATATGACCACCAGAGAAGGTTAGACTTGGCCTTACTTCCACCTTCCCTGCATATATAAATTGCAATTATAATTCTCCGTACATTCGTGTTAGTGTACTAATATTGTTAAAATTAATTACAAAACTTACGATCTAGAAAGAGTTAACTGCTAAGTTCTCAAATTGTCCATAATTCCTAAAAGAGAGAGAGAGAGAGAGAGAGAGAGAGAGAGAGAGAGAGAGAGAGAGAGAGAGAGAGGGAGAGAGAGAGAGAGAGAGACAGAGAGAGAGAGAATGATAGAGGGTTGAGAGAGAGAGAGACGAGGAAGGAAAGCGAGTGCGAGAATGAATGTAAGAATGGCGTCGTTTATTTACAGAAAAACATCTGGTGCGTTGCAACACACAACTTTCCTCAGCTCGACGTCATTCACCTTCTATATGGCTTTGTCTACTTAATGAATTCATTTACCACTCAAGTTCATTTGAACTTGGCCAAAACAACACTTCACAGCAGCAGGAAGCGGTAGGAATTTATTGTGCTATTCGTACTCATCCCAGGACCATTATTGAGCAATTTGTACGCAGATAATCAATGAGGCTGTCAACACAAATTTTTTGAAAAAGGATAGTAATTACTTTTGCAGAATTATTGGGTAAAAACGTTAAGAACTGGTAGTAAGCAAAACGGCGGTAGCTGAAACTAAGGGATTTCTGGAGTGAGCCCCATGAATCTCATAAGCGTTTTTAAACACTCACCCTATAGGTATTGGATTGGACTACAATACCAATTTTTTTTAACATTCTACTAACATTCCAACGGAATTTATTGGGAAACAACCACACTAAAAACGCTTTTCGTCGAAAATTTTGATAATTTATTGTGCAGCTCTCGTCATTTTCCCACGGAAGGGAATTAATTCCATGGTATAATTGCCTTATTGAGAGCTATCAATATAAAAAATTTAATCAAAATCGTTAGAGCCGTTTTTGAGAAAAAAAATTTGGTGTTATGATCACCATTATAACTATAGTTAACTTTCGGTGGATTTTGCCCGTACACTTATTTTTGCGTCCCATGGTAACCTGTAGGCTAGACATCAAGTTTCAGCTGATTTGGTACGGTGGTTTTCTCTAAAAAAAGCCCTAAAATCGAATTCGTCGAAAGTTTTGGTAATTTATTGTGCCGCTCTCGTCATTTTTCACAAATGGGAATTCTATGGAACTATTCCATTGGGAATTATCAATATAAAAAATTTAATCGAAATCGTTAGAGCCGTTTTTGAGAAAAAGAATATTTGGTGTTTTGATCACTATGATAACTATAGTTAACTTTCATTGGATTTTGTTCATACCCCTATTTTGGCGTACCATGGTAACCTGCGGCCTAGATATCAAGTTGGAGCTGATTTGATACAGTCGTTTTCTCTAAAAATCGTTCACAGTCGCACACACACACACAGACCATTTTCCCAAATAGTGTTTTTCGGACTCAGGAGGGTCTGAAACGTAAAGATCTGAAGAAAACTAAAAGGTAATTAAAAACGGAATGAGATTAGGACCATGCTCTCTTCCATCTACCCTGTAGTTATTAATATAACTGAATTCCACACGGACTAAGAACGAAACTATATAAAAACCCTGCAAATTATTACACAACGGTTTATTATTCGGATAATCAGCTTGACCTAGCATTAATGCTCCGAGACCCATTCTGTTCGATTCAGCATCGAAAAACATCATAATGAAACCCAAAAAAAGGTCGAAAAGAACTGAATCGTAATATTAAAATAAACAAAAAAAACGAAAGTATCTAGAAAAACTGAATTTTAATATGAAAACATGCACGCTAAATACTAATATCAAAATTTAACCAAAAATCCATGAAAAAACCAAAATGAGAATGAAATGAAAGAATCTAAAAAAATTGAATCGTATTAAAACCAAAACGTCGGGGAAATTGGAACGGGGGCGCTCGAAGCGAAAGGGGGCGGCGTCGTTTGGAGGCAAGCGAGCCTCGAGCGCGGTTGCTTTTTTATTGAGACGGGCGGGAGGGAGGGAGCTCAAACGACGAAACGCTGTAGCTCCCGCGTTGTACTGCGTTTCGTTAATTTTTTTAACCGTTTTTTGCCCATTACAACCACGGGCTTCGTCCAATCGGATTGCCGAGATGGCAGGCACAACTAGATACCAAATCGGATTTTTGGGCGAAAGAACGAATTTTTTAGACCACGTTAAAGGCACAAAACAGCCCGTACGAAAAAACGCTAAAATGAAACAAGTTCTTCTAATAAAATAAATATGTTCTGGATCAAGTTTGATCCTCATACGTTTTAAGGATATATTTTTTCATGGTTGTTTTGGAAGGTTTCGACGGAAATTGCAAGATTAAATAGACGTTATATAAAACTCGATTGATTGCATGAAGAAGGGTTTGCTGAATGAAGTTGGGCTATGGGACGGCATTGGTCGAGGGGATGAGGCGAGACGAGTATTGACGTTATGAATGTTGCGTTGAAAGGTGTATCGCTCAAATAAATACCTCGGTCCCTGGTATTTGACGATTTTAAATCGCGTAGTAGCCATTGCAAGCTTTCTCTCCTTGGTCATGAGCCAGCCAAGCATCGTAAAATATGGAGTTATATTGGTAGAGAGAGAGAAATTGATACATTTTATTTTCCCAACCACGAAGGATTAGCAGCATTGGGCCCTGCCTTACACCACCCCTGGCAGAATACAACAGACGTCGTAAAATTAATCTTGTGCAGCGTGCAGAAAAAAAATGGGGAAACATAAATAAGTCACTTCTGGATTATCGTCCTTTTCTATGTCTTCTGGGTGCTATTCTATTTTCTTCAACAAATCACGTTCCTCCAAGTGCGCGTTTTTGCAAGAGTTTTTGAACGACGCAACTCTCACGGAGAGAGGGAGAGGGAGACAAGTCTAAGGACAGACAATGTAGAAGGCTGAAGGTAGAGCCAGAAAGAACCACGACCGGTACAACAGTAGTGAAAAGTCAGCGGCGTCTCCTACCACCACCTGAGACGCGAGAGCGCCGAGCCTATTTTATTAATAACTTAGCTTACGGACGACGAGGGGTAGGGCCGAGTAAATGGAACATGGTTCGTGAAACCCGCTGGGAGGCTGCCTTAATGAACTGGTTAATCAATCTTCTCTTTCGAATTCTTTTCTTTTTTCTTATACCCAGGGCAATAAATAACAATTTTAATTCTTTCCTTCGACCAGAACGTTCGTTGTGAGCGAGTTGAAAGAAAGAGGAGTTGAGTGGGATACATAGAACTGGCGTGCAGAACTATTCGCAGGAGCAAAACAGTCAAAGATGGGCGATTCAAACAGATTTCTCAAGCCTCTTTCACTCTCTGTCTCTCTCTCTCTCTCTCTCTCTCTCTGATTCCGCGAATGATGAGAGCGGAGAAAGAGGAGATGGAGCGAGACAGCTAAGCGGCAACTGTTTGCTCGGCCTCTTAATCTTGAAGAACGGCCAAGATAAAATTTATCCGGCAGAGCGGCTACAACTTATTAATTGTGCGAACAAATCAAGTGGAAAGAAGATTAAGCGGCTCATTATTGCGTGCAATCCACTTTCTATTGACGGCGCGTAATATTGCTATAGCGACCTCCAGGTCCTCGGATGGTATAAATGGGATGTGTAGTGTTGACGTGATCGTGATCGATACGTTGCTGTGCATCTGGGTTTAACATATCCGCCGATGCTCAGTTTGAAGTCACGGATTTGGTCTGGGAAGCTAAATCGGTCCAAAACAAACTCCCCAGTGGTCGGAATACCAAATATTCATTTCTTTAAAAAAGACAATAACGATGTCGATTAAATTCATTGTGTGTGGACAGGTCCACATACGAGTAACACTAGTATGTGTAACGTTAGTAAATCCCCCTCCTATGATGATGTATATCTTTTTAAAAAACCAAAGTTGTAGTACAATATGCTACCTACACGATATAAGCTTAGTAACAGTCTTAAAATAATGAGGAGCAAGCTCAGAAATTCAAACTACTGTGAAGTAATGGGCTCACAATAATAGGCTTGTTACTTAAATACTATGTGTGTTTCCACAAAGAAAGGTCCACTTGGATCGATAGCCTCTACCAGATAGAATGAATTGATCAATTTCTTTGCATCGGCCACCGGCGGCATTTTTTTTTCTAGCCAAAAGCCCCCCTCCTCTGCTTCATCTTCTGACTTCAACTTTTGCGACTACGTTCCAATGGGCAGAGCACCTTGATCTCGTTTGCAGTAGGCTCCAATCGTGCCCATAACACCATTCCCCGTTCTAAACTCATCATAATCTCATGATGCGCATCTTCACTCGCTCAAATTTTCAAAGGTTCATTAAAATCGTCCTCTCCAGGAGCAGCGACTAACGTGTGAGGCGGGAGAAATACCACTTGATTCCCATTATAGTGGTCAAAGACGAACAATTTCCCTAAATCCCGGTTCTCCAACATTTAGAATCCCCTCATAACGAAAGTATTACTGTGAGGCTAAAATCATTTCCAAACAGAGCTGTTTACAAGTTAGCTGGGTAAAGCTTATGGACATTGATCGACTATGGTGGGGAAAATATGAAACACAAAGGAGACTCGTCACCTGAACGTGACCAACATGAATCTGATAATTCAAATCTTATCTGAAATCCACCATACACAAGGAAAACAATAACCGGTTGGGTACATGAAAAAGAGGGAGCAATAAAGACTTGAACTGATTGATGAAAGAGAGGACTCTATTGATACACTGTGCTTTAAATGATAACTTGATTAGTACGATAGAGTTCAGATGGAAAGGTCACTTGATTAGGACGATAATGTTCAGATGGAAAGGTCTTTTGACTAGCATGATACAGTTCAGATGGAAAGGTCTCTTGATTAGCACGATACAGTTCAGATGAAAAGGTCACTTGATTAGCACGATAGAGTTCAGATGGAAAGGTCACTTGATTAGGACGATAATGTTCAGATGGAAAGGTCTTTTGACTAGCATGATACAGTTCAGATGGAAAGGTCTCTTGATTAGCACGATAAAGTTCAGATGGAAAGGTCACTTGATTAGCTCGAACACACACAACAAATGAACTCACTAGGATACACTACACCAGTCCGCTTCTTTAATCACCCCCCCAAATAAGTAAAAAACATGACAAAGTCAACTAAAACTTCAGCAGGTAATAAAAACGCCACCTGCGCCTCTTCCTCAGGCTCGCCAAGCTCGACCCCTCCCTCTTCGGACGATGAGCAACCTACTCGTCGTCCAAACAAACAAGGGCGGAAAGAACCGGGCAAACCGCGTTCATCTCCCCTTCTCCCCTAGTACCCCGGGCAACCCGGCTACTACAAGCACACGACACAGCGTGGACCCTAAACTGTCGGACATGGAGCAAATTTGCGCATACGTCCAAATCATCCACGGCCAGCTGGCACGGATGAGGGCCAACGCGACAGGACCTATGCGGGACCTCGTAACTAGTTGCCTCTTCGAAATTTCGCAGCTGGCTATAAAGCTAATGCCCCCAACGACATCGCCCCCTGCCACTCCCTGCGGGGAACTGTGGCGGCTGTCGTGAGGGAAGAGCTGCGTAGGGCAATTGCCCAGCAGCCAGTGCCACCAGCCCCCCAAACTCGAGGAGCAACAACGAGCCAGGGTAGTACCCCAGGCCCCTCATATGCGGCAGTAGCCGCTACTGCGCCTTCCTCCCCTCATGGAGCTGAGGCGGAATGGCAGCCTGCCAGGCCAGGAAGCGCAGAGGGAAGCAGAAACAGGCCCCAACTAAGCAGGAAGTGCAGGCCGAGGGCAGCGCCCGCCTATGCCTCCGCCCAAAAACAAGGGCAAAAATAAAAATAAAAACCAAAATAAAAAGCCTCCACCGCTTGCCAAACTCCCCCTAAAACCCACGACAAAACGTGGTAGTGGTTAGGCGGACATGTGAGGAAGGAGAGGCTGGTCCCTCCAACCCTGACGCAATGGAAGCGCTTATGCGGGTGTCCCTGCTACGGACCTCCAAGCTCTGAGTGTCCGAGTGCTAGACATCCGCACCGCAGTAGGAGGTGGCGCCGTCATTGTGACGGAAACGCCAGAAATGGCCAAGGCGCTCACGAGCCACATTTCCACAAAAAGGAGTTGAAGCTCCAAGCGTCAGCCCCCTGGGTCGTTTCCCACGCCTGCTGCTGTGCGACGTGCGGACCGACCTTCAAAAGAGGACTTGGCCCAACAAGTTGTTGAGCACAACCCTGCGTTAGGCTTGCAGCCGCAGGATGTCAGGCCTCTCTTCACCAAAAAGCGTGGCAGACAGAAGGATTGGGTGATTGAGGTATCACCCAGCCTGTACAAAAAACTAGAAGGGACAAGGCACCTCCAAATAGCCTGGCAGCGGTGCGCCATACGAAAGTACCAAGCCCCCACTCAGTGCTACAAATGCCAGCGCTATGGCCACCTGGCAGTGGCCTGTACAAGACCTGTTGTGTGCGCCTGGTGCGCCTTGCCACATCTGAGTAAGGAATGCAAGCGTGATGCTCCCCTCAAGTGTGCCAATTGCGTCGAACGCAAAATCCAACAGGTCGCACACTCTACACGAGACGCACGCTGTACCATTCGTCAGCGAGCGATTGCCCTCCAGGAGTCACGAGTGGATTATGAATAGGTCAAAAACAGTTCGAATCCTTCAGCACAACACAAATAAGAGTTGCCCAGTTATGGCCGAGTTGCTGCAAATGCACTCAAGAAACGCTGCAGTGTCCTCGCCATACAGGAACCGTACATAGGATCCAAAACTCTTGGTCTCGGATCGCAGGCACGAGTGGTGGCTGGAGCAAGAACGGGAGCCAAGGCAGCAGTAGCCTGCATCGGGTCCATTGACATGCTCGCACTCACTCACCTGAACAGCCAGCACTTGGCCGCTGTGCTCATCCGAGCCGGTGGCTTTGAGCTGGTTGTAATATCATTTACAGGCAACTTGCCGCACCAGTTGCCAACAACCTTGAACCACTCGAGCGTGCTCTAGCAGGCCTATCAGGACGACCCTGCGTAGTCTGTGCTGATGCAAACGCCAGATCACCATTGTGGCACTCCCCAACCCTGGATGGGGCGGGCGAGGCGTATATAGAGCTGCTCACCAGGTACAACTTGGTTGTTGCCAACGACCCCATGACTGAGGCGACCTATGATGGCCCGGGAGGAAGGTCGTGTATAGACGTCACAGCCGTGTCCCACACCCTGCTACTCAAATTGAAGGGTTGGCGAGTCGTACCAGGTGCAACGCAGAGCGATCACATGGTTATTGACTTTGCCATTACGGATGATAACATCCTCTGCAAAGACACGCGTGAAAAGCGATTCCGCACAAAAAATGCTGACTGGCCGCAATTCTTTAGGGTACTGGAAGGTGAACTGCGTGCCGCAGACACCGACCTAATAGTGCAAGCATCCACACCTGAAGAGGTGGACAGCAAAGTGGACACATTTACCACAGCACTGCACTCTGCTGGGCTCTCTGTACTTGGCCAACAGAAGCACAGGGCGATCAAAGTCCCATGGTGGACTGAGGAACTTAATCCCCTCAAGCAAAGTGCAAATAGAGCCAGAAGGATGTACCAAAACACTCGTGACCCTGATGCCAGAGCAACACTCCGAACTGCCTTCATCCAAGAGAAGAAGGCCTTCCACCGCGCCATCAAACGAGCCAAACGGCAAGGCTGGCGAAATTTTGTGGAAGCGGAGAGCTCTGAGAACCCCTGGGGCAGACACTACAAGTCCTCCATAGGAAAAGCAAATGTAGAGCAGGTCTTAGCTGCGATGCAAAATGAGTCAGGCTGGGCCTGCAGTATCGAACGTTCACTGGAAACCCTCCTTGAGAAGGCGTTCCCAGATGACCAACTAGCTCGAGACACTGAAGCCCAGAGGGCAGCAAGGGAGCTGATCATGGACCCTCCGAACGAGCCCGACATCCCATTGTGGACAACAGGCGACCTCGGCAGGGCTCTTGCGACCTTAAAGCCCAACAAATCTCCTGGGCCAGATAAAATGAAAGCAATATGCTAAGGAAGGCTGAGCGGACAATCTCCAGCGGTCTCCTTAATTTATTTAATGACTGTCTGCAGGTCGGACAGTTCCCACTCAGTGGAAGTCTGCGAGCGTTGTCACTCTTCAAAAGGGAGGCGACCGCAATCAGTCGGACCCGCGATCATGGAGACCACTCAGCCTTCTTTCCATATTAGGCAAAACACTAGAAATCTTGATGTTGCAGTCCCTCGAAGGAGTCTTTGGCCGCAACCTCACAGGCAGGCAATACGGGTGTACCAAAGGAAGGTCCACGCAGGATGTCATTGTCGAGATTCGGCGTGTTTCTGCTGGCACCGGCTAAGTAACGTCGTAGCAGTTCTGATTGACATCAGAGGAGCGTTTGACAACCTTTGGTGGCCAGCGCTCTTAATGAACTCAAAGGTAGGGAATCCCCGCAACCTGTACTCGCTCGTCAGAAGTTACCTGACAGACAGAACTGCTACGATCGAAAGTAGGCATGTCTCCGTCCGGAGAAAGATTGAGAAGGGGTGCCCACAGGGCTCGGTCCTAGGACCAGCACTCTGGAATGCCTTCTTCGAAGGTCTTCTCAGGAAACTCATGGAGACTGACTGCGAGCCGTACGCCTATGTGGATGACTTGACTGTGCTGATCTTTGCAGAGTCAGTCCGCCAAATTGAAGAAAAAACCCACCACGTGCTCAATCAACCAATGGTGCGAGCATGTCAAGATGCAGGTGGCTGAGGAAAAAACCCAGCTAATCCTCTTGAAGGGGAAAGTGAATAATCCACCCACAATACGCTTTGGCGGCCACAGGCTCCTTCTTGAAAAGCACGTCAAGTATTTAGGAGTGAATATAGGTGAGAGGTGGGGTTTCAACCAACACCTCCAGTCCCTTAAAGGCACTACCATTGCAAGGTTTGCCTCACTGCGTGCCATTACTAAGGCCACTTGGGGTGTGTGTTACCACGACACCATCCTCATGTATAAGGCCATCTATTTAGGTGTGATTGGCTACTGCCCTGTTGTCTGGGGTAGCAAACTAACAGTCAATCAAAAGAGAGTATTGGCCCAATCCCAGAGAGCCGCGCTCCTGTGGATCACCAAGGCCTACAAGACTGTATCAACGGAAGCACTCCAGGTGATCACTGGTCAGTTACCAGTTGATTTGGCTGTTGAGTGCATGATTGACAAGTGGAGAGTGAAACGGGAGCTTCCCCGCTTTGGGCTGAACTCCGTGCGGATCTCACCACAGAACAGAAACTTGCCGCCATCGATGAATGGGCTCTAGAGAAATGGCAAGCGAGATGGGAATCCTCGTCAAAGGGACGTGATACGTATGAGTTCTTCCCCAACATCCGTGAACGTCTTTCTAGAAAATGGGTTGAGCCAGACCACTGGACGAGCCAGTTCCTCACGGGACATGGTGACTTCAATGCGCGGCTCCACTTCTTTTCTCTGAAAGACTCTCCATTATGCACGTCTTGTGCCTCCAGTGCGGAGGAAACAAGAAACCATGTGCTGCTCCACTGTAGTTTCTACAACAGTGAGCGACGGTTGTTGAGAGGGCAAACGAACTTAGCAGCTTTGACTGCTACAAAGGAAGCCTATAACCATTTTGCAAAGTTCGCAAAGAAGGTAATGGCTAAGAAACGTGGTTATAGTTGATCAGTCCTTTTGAAACTTGCCACCCAAGTAAACAGTAAGATCAGGTAGGGACCCAGATTAAGAACTACTCCCAGATGGTACGGGATTCCTCAGGTGGTCACCTCCGCTGGTAACACACGGGCAACAGCTCTCTACGGTGAGACTGGCTAACGACCACATACCTGCCGTACCTCCACAGGTCTGAGTTCGGTGGATGCTGCAGGAGCCGGCCTCTTGCATATTAGCGAAACCGCAACTTCTATGACTGATATAACCCTCGTCGAGGGTTTAGGTACAGTCATGAAATAAAGAAACAGATCTGTGTGTGTGTGTATGTGTGTGTGTCTTTAGTTCGATTTGCGGGAGAACAGCTGGTCCGATTGAGCTGGTTCATTTTTTGTTTTGTTCGTTATTTTTTGTAGACACCAAAATAAGGTTATGGACGATTTCGGCTGATGGGAAGAGGGGGTGGGGGACGAAAATGTACCAAAAACTAGGGGTTTTCGCATTTTTCTCAAAAACGGCTCTAACGATTTTGATTAAACTTTCAAATTATCTTTTGCTGATCAATACCTAACTTTTCTTTCCTATACATATCTCCATGAAAATACGGTGAACGGAGATATAGGCCCATGAAGCAAAAATAGGTTTTTTACGCTTTTTGGCCAAACGGCTTCAGCGATTTTCACTAAACACACAGGATGTTTTCAAATAGTTAATACCTACATATTGTTCTCAATAAATGTTCCTGTGGCGGTCCATTAAACAGAGATAACAATCAAAATGTGTCGAAAATAACGTTTTTTCGAACATTTCCGTAAATTCCTGGGTAACTTTTTCACCAGATGTGATAAATCTTAATGGAGTGTCTTTTAGTTACCCATACCAACATTTCGTTCTCCATAATTATTTCTGTATATATATGTTGAACGGAGATATAAGCCAAGTTAACTCAGAAAAGGAGATTTGTCGAATATTAATTTATCGGTATTCCAATTTTCTCAAAAACGGCTCTAACGATTTCGATAAAACTTTCGGAGTACTCTCAGCTAACTAGTCCCTACATTTTGTTATCCATAAATGTTCCTGTAAAAATGCGTTGAACGAAGATATAGCGCCCGACTATGTAGGTGGTGTTCGAACTTAAAGGGGTGGCGGAAAGTCGTGTGTTGCTACGCACCAGATATTTAATGATAGCACAGAGTTTGGCTGTCAATGTACGTCAATGATCTTAGTTAAATATTCCGCTTCTTTGTTTCGTAAAACAAATCTGAAAAAAATGTACAAAGTTATTATTTTTTTATTATTTAAGAACGGCTGGATATAACTGCTTTGGTCATTTTGATGTAAGATAATATTATCTACACTTCACTTAAAATTCAAATCAGGCTTACGAAAGAAAGAAAAAGGGGGCGGTAGGCGTTAGTCATGACGTTGGTTTAATCAAGGTTGGTAGGAGCGAACCAACAAAACCCGGGATGGGCCATGCTATTCGATTGTGGAGCCACCTTTTTATTTGTTTATTTGGACGCTCTATATCAGTACTAAACTCTCTGATATATGTGGCAAAAACTGGAAAATATAAAAGTAGGTGCGTCCCGTCAGATTTTTTTCCCTTTTTTTTTTATTAAATACTTTTGAAAAGAAGAGACAGGTCCCCCGTCTTTTTTGAAGGCGTTCCTTGCCCCTCAACTTCGATAGCTGCAGTCTTAATGGGCTTATTGTACTGGAAACCTCAAATTTGGACGTCTGATGGAGGCTACGCGTCCGAAGCCTTAATTAATACTCGACTGCCTTCTATTTAAGCTTCAATCAAACGCCTCGCCAAGGTCAGGAGGCATGGTCTCCACGATAAACGTAGCACCGATGTCCACACAGGGATCGTCGCGTACACATCAGGGATGAAAAAATTAATATATGTGCCCCGAAAAGTACGTATTCAGATCGTGTACAGAGCCCTAATACAACCGCTGATGAAATATGGTGTCCTGTGAGACTAACCTTATAAGCACGGTATTTCGTACGACTGATCAAAATGATACTGAAGAGAAGGGCAAGGCATCTAACAGCAACGTTCATTCAAGACCTGACGGTTCTCAAATGCAAAGAGGTTCTGGAAAAAGGTGCCATCGTAAGAACCTTCACGGATATATGCAGCCATTGACTAAGAGGAGCTGCTGTGTGTAGCCATTGACTAAGAGGAGCTGCTGTGTGTAGCCATTGACTAAGAGGAGCTGCTGTGTGTAGCCATTGACTAGGAGCTGCTGTGTGTAGCCATTGACTAAGAGGAGCTGCTGTGTGTAGCCATTGACTAAGAGGAGCTGCTGTGTGTAGCCATTGACTAAGAGGAGCTGCTGTGTGTAGCCATTGACTAAGAGAAGCTGCTGTGTGTAGCCATTGACTAAGAGGAGCTGCTGTGTGTAGCCATTGACTAAGAGGAGCTGCTGTGTGCAGCCATTGACTAAGAGGAGCTGCTGTGTGTAGCCATTGACTAAGAGGAGCTGCTGTGTGAAGCCATTGACTAAGAGGAGCTGCTGTGTGTAGCCATTGACTAAGAGGAGCTGCTGTGTGTAGCCATTGACTAAGAGGAGCTGCTGTGTGTAGCCATTGACTAAGAGGAGCTGCTGTGTGTAGCCATTGACTAAGAGGAGCTGCTGTGTGTAGCCATTGACTAAGAGGAGCTGCTGTGTGTAGCCATTGACTAAGAGGAGCTGCTGTGTGTAGCCATTGACTAAGAGGAGCTGCTGTGTGAAGCCATTGACTAAGAGGAGCTGCTGTGTGTAGCCATTGACTAAGAGGAGCTGCTGTGTGTAGCCATTGACTAAGAGGAGCTGCTGTGTGTAGCCATTGACTAAGAGGAGCTGCTGTGTGTAGCCATTGACTAAGAGGAGCTGCTGTGTGTAGCCATTGACTAAGAGGAGCTGCTGTGTGTAGCCATTGACTAAGAGGAGCCCCCATCCGCGGCAAAGCCTAGGCTTACGGTGCAGTGAAGCTTGTAACATTTTCTTCGTTTGTATATATCATCTACAATTCTCAATATAACTGGGGTCAAAATGTATAAACCCCAAGAATCCTGGCTCATGTAACAAACTACATAAACCTGCCTCTCAAATACGAACGCAGTGAACCTGTATTGTCTATTAGAAGACGATTTCTAAACTACTGACTTCACATATGACACAACTGATGAAATTTTCATTGGTTTTACATTTGTTAAACATTACTATGACGGATTTTTGTTACCGATGCGCCGTTGTTGTCCACATTATTATAAGTAGAGGTCAAAGACTGTTACACAGTTCATTAAAAGTGACTCAAAATTGCCTGAAGCTCTGGTTCAGAAGAGACACTAGTGCACCTGCACTGCACTAATTTTGCTGGTGTCGACTAGTATAACAGTCATGTTGTGATCGCACAAATAATAGAATGCGTTATTTAAGAAGACGTCGACGAACGTTTCCTCTCGAAGTTTCGAAATCAGAACGGTTTGGCATTCGGTGATCGCCTTTCGACTACCTATTTAATGCCATACAATTTCCGCCGAGAGCAATGTGCGTGGACGGAGTTGAAGAAAGGGAAAGCTCGGCGGTGTCTGGCCTGAGATGTTGCACTGTTCCAGTAATCGAGTTGAGTTTCATTCGCGAGATGGAATTTTCATAACCGCAGGTCGCTCAAAGATTCCCCGCACATTCGGTTTAAGATGCAGTTCTGCATTTCCAGGCAATCGCTTGAATATAATCAGCATGAAAATACGTTGCATTTCAACCGCAAATCAGAAAATAACCCGTAATCACTTTCCTTGCTAAAGTTTTGAGTTCATATCGAGAGCGAACGGACGCTACGTCGCGGCGGTTCATCTCGGACCAAATCGAAGGAAAACCGAACTAAAAAAGGAATCGTCGGTAGACTGACTTTTAGGTCCAAACAGCTCAACCTCAAGGTTATCTTTTCAAGAAGAGAAGGCAAGAGAAGAGCAGACTCAAAAAAAAAAATATCTGCCCGTTGCACTGCCCTTTTTATTTAACGACGAACTTTCGCCACTCGCACAAAAATCTATTCACCGGAGCATTTCGGTCACTATTTAAAATAAAATTTGAATTAACTTCACAGGAGCCGATTGCCTGAGAATGTGAGTGAGTTTTAGGCAAAGGTTATCGGGGGCTTGCAAATCCGGCGTCTGGCCTCGCTCGACCGTGCTAGGCTCAATGAAATCACTATCCAGCACGAGTCTCGCTGAAGCAAATTAAATTTCGTTCATTTTCATCAGAAACGTGTTTTTTTTAAACTGATTGAAAGCAAAGATGGTTTTAAAAAATGAGAACTATAATGACAAATTGCGTAGCGTTGTTATTGAGTGTTCAAATTAACTTTTGTGTGGATTCTTCAGAGAAACTAAACAATAAAACAAATAGCTTCTCTACGCCGACGTTTCGCTCAATTTATTAAGTACCTTCAGGGCTATAACATATCACACAGATAAGTAAGTGGTTGAACATAACTTCTTTATAGCTTACTTTATATTTACAGTCCAGACGAAATAAGAAACCGCGCGCTGCCTTATTTTAGTTCCTAAAACAGTGAGAGACGGTTGTTGGTTGAGCCGTCAAACCTTCAGTTCTGACTGGTACTAAGCACGCTTATAACCGCTCCACCTAGTTAACGAAGAAGGTTACTGCGAACACACGTAGTCACAATTGAACGGCGGGAATGGGCTCCGCGAAGGTTCCTGCCAAGTCCGCCATTTGTGACTCCCTTGAATTGCGGGATCGAAACGACGCCCACGCACAATTAAAGTAAACGCGTGTGATTTGTTTTGATGTTACACGTGATTTCCATTTTTGCTCCGAAAGGCCATATAATTCGTGCGCCGCTCAGAATGGAGTAGATTTTCAATATGTAATTCTTCACGAACGTGGCCCTTGAAGGCCTGTTCATCTGTGACAATGACACAAAAAATGCTGAACGCCCGTTGTCGTTATCAATGGTATTACAAGAGAGTTCAGAATAACTCTTAAGATCTACCGTAGGATTAGCTTGTCTCTAAAATGAGGTATGTGGAACGTGGAAACCAAGTGGACGCTTGCAGCTAAGGGCATCAAAATGTTGTTCACGTAGTGACCAGGCTTCACACTAGGGACAGTGATGGAGCTCGAGCACGAATGAATGAAACAAGATCAATCTGGTTAGTCAGCACGGGGAACTACCTGTCCTCACCTTGCTATGCCCAACCTGTTCTTGTCAGTATAGTCGTGGATTTCTCGTAAGAAGATCGATGACGGCTAACCTACTTGTCCAGCATAACGCTGTCCTTTCAGCTTCTTCAAAGTAGTGACTGGTAGACATAGTGAGTACGAACTTGAGACCTGTGATGATTGGTGTCGTTAGGGTTTTTTTGTACCTGTAATGCCACTCAGAGGGGATTCCACAGCGCTTTCACTTCCGGCACTTGTTTGTTTCGTCGATATGTGGTATGAGTTCAGCGCAAATGTCTTTCGTTTGCCTTGAAGTGTCATAGTCAGCGTGCCTGTTGGTTCAGTCCGTCTTCCCTGTCGTGCTGTTCCAGCGCAGTATATCGCTAGTGTGAAATGACACTCATCATACAGCACACTACTCGTCTACTGGTGGATCCAGCCCAATCTCTTAAACATCTCAAGTTATTTCGGGGAAGACTGTTTAGTACTCCAAACTGGTTAGCTTGGCTTTCAGAGTGAAGTATTTATTGCGAACTCCTCAATCTCAGTAATCGCTTAACAACTTCAGCTTTTAACTCTCAGCCGTCGTTCAACCAGTAGATGATTAAAGAGGAAGGGCTGTTTTCTGGTCTCCCTGCTCTCACGTCTCCACGCATCACTCCGCCACTCAGCGCAGGAGTATTTGGTGGTAGTACGACTCCCTTCCTACGAAGCCCAAACGAAATCGAGAGCATTTAATGTGGTGAGAGAGGTTACCCATTAGCTTGAGCGTGTCTGGAGCAACACCGATTAGTTCCAAGTTCACAGTCGCTCTTCCCCGCCCTTTATGTCCCTTTCACTTCCCCAGACTGCATGATTATAGCTCATTTTTGTATTATTCTGAGAAGCAAACCTACTGATTGGGCTTTTTGCTGAAGCTGACGCCTTTGCGGCATCTCTTACGCCTAACAAAAAGTTAGTGGGCTCAATGACACATTCTCGTAAATTAAGCCTATCGGTTTAAGTAAATAAACACGATCTATGGCTCCCAGGCGATCCAATAAGAAAAATATCTGAGCTGACGTAACAAAACTCTCGGAGTATAGTCAAATTGCGCAACTCTTGAGCTGCTACTGTACTTTTAATTGGCTCGTCGAGAAACTCGACGTCCTCAACGTCTCGAAGTACGTACAAATTGAGACTCGGCAAACAAATCTCTGCGGTAAAACGTCTTCGAAATTGCCTGGTAATTATGATACTAGAATAGCAACAACTCAGGATGGCTTTGAAGGCTCGCCAAGACGTTGCGGTTAGAAGAGACCGTCTTCTCTCTCCAGTTCTGTTTCAAGTTCCGCATGAGCTCCCGCTGAGCCACGGATCTGTCCGCCTTCACCTGCGCCAATACAAATAAGGGCAACTATTTACTGTCAACCGATGGGCTCAGCCAATGACTCGTTGTACTGCCTCGGCCACACACTTCCTTTCTCTTGAGCGCTCGCTTTAATTGTCCGAACAACCAGACGACTAGCCCAACTGAACTTTTTTTTACATTATTTGGCGAGACATCCGTAGAATTAATCCGGTTGTAATTGAGCTTAACGAACAATCCAAAACAACGACATGTACACGGTGCCTCATTTGAGCTATTTAAGGGAAGAAAAATCCAAAAAGGAAAGTTGCAATAAAAACTTTAGGACCCGACGTGTGTGTGGCATGAGTGCCCAATGAAATTGAAAATCGACCATGGAACCTTCAAGGACGACCGGGAAGAACGGCGCACGTGACAACCGATACTAGTCTGGTTTTAGAAACTTTTTCAATTGACGGGAGGTCGTTATTCACCAGTGTGTGTGGTGGGATCTGCATCAAATCACACATCACATGGACAATACATAATTTATTTAATTCTTTGTCCACTAAGAAGTGAACTTTTCCAGTGACGCAAGCGTTCATCAGTGAGTTAAAGAATTTGTACATTTCTTTGGGCAGGGATGTTCAGCTTCTTTGAATTGTTTTCTTTTTATATAATACTTATAGCGCTAATTTTTATATCAGAGCTCCTGCTGTTTTGATCCTTTATACAATCCAGTTGTTCTACATGGTAGGCTCGTTTTGGGTTAGGTGAGTTTTATTACGAGTTATGTTTGTATTTCTATTGAATTTCTTTCCAACAAGATCTCTGATAGTGGTATTTAGCACTATATTACAGCGGTCAATGTATTTATAGTATTCTACTGAATAAACGCAAAAGAAAATATCAGGTGCGCCTCATCGCACATTGTTTCTTAGCTCTACGTCAAATCACCAATCTTTAAGGCTTATTCCACTAACTGAATTTATTTTTCACTCAGTTCATTTAAATTAGGCAAAACACCACTTCACGGCGACAGAAAAAGGTTGCGCTTACAGATAGGGGATTTATTCCCGCTGCTCCTACTCATGCCCCGGCCATTATTAAGCAATTGGTGCACAAAGAATTAATGAGGGGGTAAACTCGAATTTTTTTTAAGGGATAATAAATCACTTTTCCAGAGATATCATGTAAAAACTTTTAGAAATGGGAGTCAGTGAAACTATCCGCAACCCCCGTAAATTCGACGACTTGCTACGGGCGCTTTATCTTCGTTCGACGCATTTCTACAGGAACATTTATGAAGTACAAAAATGTGAGCACCAGTTTGTTGAAATTGCTCCACGATTTGATTGAAATCGTTAAAGTCATTTTTGAGAAAATAGGAAAACCGATAAATTAATATTCGACAAATCTCGTTTTGCGGGCTGCCATGGCTTATATCTACGATCAAGAGATAGATACAGAAATAATTACGGAGAACTAAATGTTGGTTATAGGTTGCTCAAAGACACCCTGTAAGATTGATGAAATCCAGTCGTGCAGCTACTCGGGAAATAACAAAAATGTTTTTAAAAAAAAAAACGTTATTTCCGACACATTTTCATTTTTATCTCTGTTCAAGGGACTGTCACAGGAACATTTATTCAGAACAATTTATGGGTATGAACTATTTAAAAACATTCTGTGAGTTTGGTGAAAATCGTTGAAGCCGTTTGGCCAACTTTCACGGAGATACTTGGAGAGGAAAAGTTAGGTACTAGCTAGTAGAAAAGGATTTGAAAGTTCAATTAAAAGCGTTCAAGCGGTTTTCGAGAAAAATGTGAAACATCCTTCCCCCGTTCACTGTCAACATAAAAAAATGTAATCAAAATCGTTAGAGCCTTTTGTGAGGGGAAAAAATTGTGTGTTTTGATCACTATGGTGATCTGCGGGCTAGATATCGAGTTTGAACTGATGTCGTTGAGCTGTTTTGCTCTAAAAATCATTCACAGACACGCAGATTATTTTCCCAAATAGTTTCCGGACTCAGCACGGTCTGAAACGTAATGATCTAATTTTTCTTTTCAGCCGATTACATAACTACCCTTTCTACTTCGTAGAGCCAAGGAAAGTATAAAAGTATTTGGTGTTCTGATCACTATGATAACTATAGTGAGTATTGAGGCTTTTTGATTCGGTTCAGCCGTTTTCTCTTAAGCGTGTTTAGACTCACACACAAACCGTTCAGACGAATACATTTTCTTCCTATTATGCATAGTTAAGGGAAATCAACTCACTCGGCGGGACGCAAGAGGATGTGCGGTAAATCGTGGGGGGTCACACTAAAATGGCGGATTGACTATACGCAACGATAATAAGATCACACGTTGGAAGGTGACAAGCTGTTCCAGAAACTGCCGAGACAGGTTTGCCTTGCAACCACAGGAACCACGAACACTTGCCATGCCACATTTCAAAACAATCAAAGAACCGCATACCTGTGAGGCTTTTGGAGATTAGTACTATTCCTACCAGGGCAAAGGCAATTGTCCTCCCAGGAACTGCTCAATAGTTCAAAATAGAAGAGGTCCTTGCTACAGACGTTACGCCAGAGCGAAAGAATTTTCAGCTGCCATTCAGCGCACTCATGAGAACAGTGGGAGAGAGGAGCATTTCCCAGCTGAGGCGGGCGTGCTGCTATGCGAGGCTAGCCTGGGCTTGGTAAGCCGCTGGGAGAGTATGCCACTATATATGAAGCAGAAATTCCAGCTGTAAATACATACAACATAAATTCTTAGACATTCGGGTCATCTCGACCTATACCTTCAGATCTAGGCTGACGTGGGAATGCCCTCAGGCCCATAATAGGCATTCTCTTATTTGGATACCGGCACACAGCGGCCACGAAGCCAATCAAAAGGCAGACTGCCTGGAGAAAATGGGCGCCGAATCCCTGCCCATTGGGCCCTGAGCAAGGCCAGCCACGACTAAGACTTACCATGCCTCCCTGTTCAAGGGTGAAGCTAATGCTTACACTCACCTGTTTGGAACTATGAGTACTAACTAGCTTCCTCACCAAGCAGACAACAACATGGACGAATCAGAGGCAGTTGAATGCAGATTGTGCGGCGAGGAGGACGAAACAGCAAGGCGCTTCAAACATTTTTCTCAGAGGTTCATTGAGCCCCAAACCATAGTGTAGTCCGCAGCGAAAGACGTACTCAGCCTCTTTTAACGGGCGCATATCTACGACGACGTCTTTTATTAGGTAAGCGATATCCCCACAAGAGGCCCTGGAGTCAGCCGAGCGTGCCCTCTGGTAAAAGGAAAGCAAAGAGTGCTGAGGGAGACACGTAGATAAGAGGAAATGACGTTAACTGCCAATAAAATCAGTGATAACAAGTGGAGCCACAAGCCATCCCCATGTAAAAGTATACACATATACGCTTGCCACATAGTACTTATGTTCCTTTGAGAACATAGGAAGCTGATCTAAACGACACGAGGAGATCACTGACTATCACAGGCTCGTCGTGTACAAATCTTCAAATACTAAGAGATCAGAAATAAGTGAACAGCGCCAAGTTCATGCTCTGAAACCTAGAACATGTGGAACTGCGGAAAGAAACGAAAACGATGAGGGGGGGGGCTGAATAAGTAAGTTTTATGTGTAACGCTCGATGACTGTTTCAGAGTGGGGTTTCTGAGAACCTAACGACCTCAACAAAGCAAGATGAGAGCAAAGCAGCTCCCTCTTGAGTCCTGAGTGCCACCTGTCGCCCTCATGTCGTACGTTGATGCATCTCACGTTTTTATATTGAACTCTCCTACAGTTCTATTCTTTCATTTCATCTTCCATTATTAATTTTATCTTTGTATTTTATCATACTACTTTCCTATTACCAATTACCAATAATTTGTCAATATGCACGCTTAAATTGCTCCCTTAGTATATTCCACTATCCGAAAAAGCGTGAGAAAAAATGAACAAAAAATTATCTGGTGCGTTGCAACACACAACTTTCCTTAGCTCTACGTCAATTCACTTTGTACATGGCCAATTCGATTTAATCAATTCATTTATCACTCAGTTAATTTGAACTTGGTCAAATAACGCTTTACGGCAGCAGGAAGCGGTAGCGCTTACAGTTCCAATTTTATTGTGCTGCTCGTACTCATTGCAGGACCCATATTGAGCAATCGGTCCACAGATAATTAATGAGGCTGTAAACACGGATTTTTTGAAGTGGATAGTAATCACTTTTGTGGAGTTATCGGGTAATAACTGTTAGAACTGGTAGTAAGCGAAACGGCAGTAGTTGAAATTCAGGAATTTCTGAAGTGAGCCCCATGTATCTCATGAGCGTTTTTAAACTCTCAATCTTTAGGTATTGGATTGGACTACAATACTTTTTTTTTTTAGCATTCTACTAACATTCCAGCGGACTTTATAAGGAAAAAACTGCGCTAAAAACGCTTCTGGTCGAAAATTTTGATAATTTATTGTGCTGCTCTCGTCATTTTCCCACAAATGGGAATTTTATGGTATAATTGTCTTATTAAGAGCTACCAATATAAAAAATGTAATCAAATTCGTTAGAGCCGTTTTGGAGAAAAAACATTTGGTGTTATGATCACTATGATGACTATAGTTAACTTTCGGTGGATTTTGCCCACACCCTTATTTTTGCGTCCCATGGTAACCTGTAGGCTAGACATCAAGTTTCAGCTGATTTGGTGCGGTGGTTTCCTCTAAAAACCGCGTTAAAATCTATTTCGTCGAAAATTTTGGTAATTTATTGTGCTGCTCTCGTCATTTGACGCATCGCACAACTTTCCTTGGCCCCACGTTCATTCAGCAATTTTTATCACTTTGGAAACTCTTGAAATATGATCCTCGCCCAGTTAATAATATCATTCTCCGTAGAAACTAAAGTTCGGGCGTTTATTGAGTGGCTCCTATTTATCTGGCGACCATTGTTGAGCGCATAGATATTTCATGATACCGTCAACTTGAATTCTTTACTTCGAGCGTGTCACAATGAAAAGTTATCGCTTTCTGCAGATTCTTATATTTTGAGGACTGCCGAATGCGAAAAACCTAATTTCGGCGCGTGGTCCGTAGTTCAATTTGGCGGGTTTGGCAGCCACAGCTTGAGACGCAAGTCAAGTACTTAGGAGTTATTATGGGTGAGAGGTGGGGCTTCAGCCAACACCTCCAGTCCCTCGAAGGCACTAGAATCGCAGCGTTTGCCTCACTACACGTACAAGGCCTATCTAGGCGTGATTGGCAACTGCCCCGTTGTCTGGAGTAGCAAACTCACAGTATTGGCCCAATCCCAGAGAGCTGCGTTCCTGTGGATCACAAAGGCCTATAAAATTGTGTCGACAGAAGCACTCCAGGTGATCATTGGTCAGTTACCAGTTGACTCGGCCTTTGAGTGAATGGTGGACAAGTGGAGAGTGAAACGGGACCTTCCCCCGCTTTGTGATGGGCTCTGCAGATCTCACTGAACGAAAACTTGCCACCATCGACAAATGGGCATTGGGGGAATGGCAAGCGAGATAGGAATCCTCGTCAAAGGGAAGTGACACGAATGAGTTCTTCCCCAACATCTGTGAACGAGTTCAGAGGGGGTGGGTTGAGGTAGACCACTGAACGAGCCAGTTCAGGACGGGACATGGTGACTTCAATGAGCGGCTCCACTTCTTTTCTCTCGAAGACTCTCCATCATGCACCTCTTGCGCGTCGAGAGCGGAGGAAACAAGAAACCACGTGCTTCTCCACTGAAGTTACTACAACAATGAGCGAGGGTTGATGAGAGGGCAGAAGAACGTAGCAGCACTGCTACAAACCAAGCCTATAACCGCTTCGCACAGGTCATGGCAATGAATCGCAGTCCGTTTGAAACTTGCCACCCAAGTGAGTAGTTAGACCAGGTTGGCACACCCTGATTAAGAACTCCCATATGGTACGAATCCTGCAGGTGGCGAGAGCTCCGCTTTAACATGGACAACAGCCCTCCACCGGGAGACTGACGAAAGAGCAGGTCTAGGTTCGGTGGATGCTGAGCCAGTACGGAGCTGCTGTTTCACGCTTGATGACTCGCTGTGTCTGATGAACTTCCTTGCGACTCATTTTTAAACCGAATCCTATACTCCACTTTCCCCTTTCAAGTAACTAATAATGCGTTTAACAACATTCCACTGTACGTTGGTAGGGTTCCGACAGAATTGACTTCACTGCGAAGCAAATGTTTGGTCTACTGCCAATAGCCAAATTCTCCATAACGCAATTTAATTTGCTTAGAACCTCATAGAGACCAGATTTCAAGGGCGTTGAAACGGCAACACAATCTTCCACGCTCAACTTGTTCAATATTTATTTTGCGTACCCTTGCTGGCATTCAATCGGGAAATTTCAAACCCTCGACAGTACGTGGATTCTGTAACTGTTATTTGAAAAGCCTCTCGAAGATTAGCAAGAAATGAATCTATGGGACTATTGTTTGTAGCAGCTAGTAGTCCATTGACAACGTAAATAGCCAACCCGTACAATGGCAGCAGAGCTTAGTTACGATCCACGGACCTGTGCTCGTAGATTGTCACTAAATTGTCCCCAAGTAATGAATACCTATATTATGTTCTCAATAAATGTTCCTCTGACAGTCAGTTCTGTCTACCACCGTGATTTCCATGCGTTGCTTCATATTTTCACTCTTCTTGGCTCTGCGAAGTAGGAAGGCAATTTATGAGATCGGAAGAAGAAAAAACAATTGAGTTATTTACGGATCTGACCCAGTTGAGTCCGATTTGGGAAAATGGTATGTCTCCTCCGTGTGTTTGAACGACTTTTAGAGAAAACGTCTGAACAAAATCCCCTCAAACTTGATATCTACCCCGCAAGTCACCATTGGACGCCAAAATACCCTTAATGAGCAAAATCTGCTCAAAGCTAACTATAGTTATCATAGTGAACAAAACACCAATCTTTTTTCTCAAAAACAGCTGCAACGATTTTGATTAAATGTGTTAAATGGACAGATTTGAATGAGAAAACTACACCATAAAATTCCTATTCGTAGTAAAATAACGAGGGCTGCACAATAAAATTCCAAACTTATAAACGAAAATTTTAGCGCCTTATAAAATCCGCTGAAATGTTACTAAAATCTTCAAAAAAATCGGCGTGGTAATCCAAATAAATACCTATACTATGAGCGTTTAAAAATGCTTATAAGATATGTAGGGGTCGATCCAGAATTTCCGGACATTATATAAGTTTTTACCCGATAACTTTGGAAAAGTAATTATTATTGCAACAGGACGAACCAAACCCTTCGATTCAGCGGCGGCTCGTCCGGTGCATTTATGCCGACTGGGCACCTCAAATGCCTCGATTCGCCCGACACTTCACTGCCGTCACTTGTAACCGAGCCAGTTCCCTCGTCGCTGTGTCGCCCGCGCTTGTGTTTGCTCCCACTCAGTTCCCTGTCTGAGGTGGTAAAACTTCTCCGAATGTAATTGAGAATAAAACTCTGTTCCAATTGCATTCGGCTTGATATCGTCGTAACTGCCCGACTCTCTTAGTGCGATATCGCTTACTATATTAATCCCCCCCCTCCCCACTCGTAACATTGGCGCCCCCGCAGAAAAACTTGAAGGTTCTTCTAATGCGATGGGAATTTTTGATCCCCCACCTTCAACTTTTCTGCCCGACTGCTGTGGCCTGCTCTCTCGCCCGTCATTATGTTCAAATGTTGTCCTTTCATGACGAACAGTTGAACACAGCTTCGAGGAAAGCAGGACAGATGTCAAGGAGCTTCTGGTCTATCAAGATCTCACGCACGTCATACCTAGCATCGCAGCAGCGGAAACCTGCAGACTGTACACCTCACAACCACTCAATCCCCCATCATGCATCAACATCGACATCTTCCCGCGTGTCTGTCCCCGAACGACCTCTCAAACAACGAGTCCAGGGAAACCACGTGCCTTCAAAATGACCTGGTGAAGACAAAACTCCATCGCCAGAGCCACATCTCTGCCCTATCTGCTGCAAACATCATGGGGTAAAAAAAAAGTGCCCAAGTTTCTTCAACTCCAGCCAGGAGGCTTAAAGAACCTACGTGGAAGTGCATAATCTGTGTATGAATTGTCTGGCAGCCTCACACACGCTCAAGAGCTGCCACTCAACGTACACGTGTGAATGCTGTCAGCACAGGCATCACACCCTGCCCCACCCCATGAGCCAGGACGCCGCACTTGTCCCCAAAAGTAACCACTGCACGGTAGACGCAGCATCTTCGCTCTGCACTACCCCTTCTGGAGCACTTGAGGGCAGGTGTTCTCTGAGGAGGAAGGAAACTCCGACTCCCCTTACTCAGAGAATCGTCTTTCGCCAAGAGATGGATCGATTCTCTGAACCATGGATGTCGCAGCTGCGTGGGACGAAGACGTACGATCCACATATCCAAAGATGTGTACGTCAGAGAAATTGTGAGGTGACTGTTTTTTAGTAGTTCTAAATTCAATACTCCCACCACAAACATGGGCACCCTTTTGGAACTTTAATCAAAATTCTCTCTCTTTGCTCAAGATTAGGTTCCCCTTTGTTAGGTGGACAGCAACGCCCTGATTGCAGTACATGGCAAGAAACTGCAATGCTCATGAGTACCTGAGGACAGACACTTCATCAAGGGCGGAGTGGTGTAACGGGATGAACCAAACCCTTCGATTCAGCGGAGGCTCGTCCGGTGCATTTATGCCGACTGGGCACCTCAAATGCCCCGATTCGCCCAACACTTCGCTGCCGTCAGTTGTAACCGAGCTGGTTCCCTCGTGGCGCCCACGCTCGCGTTCACTCCCACTCAGTTCCCTGTCTGAGGTGGTCTTCTCTGAATGTAATTGAGAATAAAACTCTGTTCCAATTGCATTCGGCTTCTATCGTCCTACTTTCCGACCCACCTAGTGCGATACTGCTTTCAATATTAATCTCCCGCGTAACATTATCCTTTAAAAAAAAAATCGTGTCCACAGCCTCATCAATTCTCTGTGTACCGATTCCTCAATAATGGTCAGGGCGTGAATACTAGCAGCACAATAAATTCCGGATCTGTAAACGCTACCGCTTTCTGCCGCCTTGAAGTAATTTTGGCCGAGTTTAATAAATTGATATTTTTGAACATTTTCATGATCTTCAGAGCTAACTGCTTCGTCGTATTTGATCAATTGTGCGGAACACTCTCAGCTAACTTGTACCAACATTTTGTTCCGCTTAAGTGTTTCCTTATAAATGAGTTAATACGGAAATATCAGGTGCGACGCGTCCCACAACTTTCCTTGGTGCACACGGCAATCATTCTAATCGGCCCTTCATTCAATTCGCAACGACGTTCTACGAAGAAATTGGTCGCGCGTAGAGTTTCGGAATTTATTGACACGCTCCTATTTATCCCGAAACGGATATTAAGTGATTAACGCAAAAGACGATTGTTAAGACGGTCAAATTGATTTTTTGAAGCAGCAATGTGTTCACGGTTTTAGCATCAGCGAGTAAAAACTCCGAGAAACGGTAGTAAGTTAATCGGTAATGGTAATTCCGGAATTTCTGGCGTCGCTCGTAATTGTCTTATGAACGTCATTCAGCTATCGTCGTATAGATAATTTACTGTGCTGCCATCTTGATTTTTCTGAAAATAAAAGCATCATTTGAGCGAGAGAAAAAACTGCGCTCAAGTCGTTTTCTTTTGAAATATTTGATAATGGACCGCTTCAACTTACGTTAGAGTACCGTAAAATTCTCCCCCGCGGGAAAATGGTGAGAGCAGCACAATAAATCACGAAAACATTCCAAGAAATTGGATTTTGACGCAGTTTAGGTTACAGAAATTCCGAAATGCCAACCACCGCCGTTTCACAACGCTTTCCCACACTTTTGACTCGATAATTCTGTAAAAACCCGTTTTGACGCCCACCTCATCGGTTCTCTGAGCCCTAATTGCTCAATAATGATCGCGGAATGAGTAGGAGCAGCACAATAAATTCGGAAACCTAACGCGTCGCTGAATGAAAAGCAAATTTGATTAATTGAGCGAAGAAAATCGCTGAATGCACGTGGGGATGAGGAAAGTTGTGTGACACTTCGTACCACTCTCCTTACCCAAATTAATTATGTCGATTCTCCGTCCGATTTAATGAAGATACATTTCTGATCTGATTCAGGGATGTGGAGAGGCAGTACCGGCCCGAAACTGCTACCCTCCCATCAGGAAGGGACTGAGAGGAAACCGTACTTCCAGTGAACCCTCGACCACTGCGATTCAGGAGCAGGGTCCCCTTCAGGTTGCTCGGGGATCGGCGGATTTCTCAGACCATTACCCTGGGACCCTGCAGTGGGGCCTACCCAAGGTGCGTCGGAGGAATGCTGTGTGCTATGTATCCCCGCAGCACCATTTCAAGGAATATATCCCATATGGGGCCACTCGCTTGGAAGGAACTCAGGTCCTTGATAGGGCAAGCCCCCCCCCCCCCACCAGCCACGCGCTGCAGCACAAATGCCTGTTTCCGCTCCCTAAAGGCTATGGGATTCCCTACCAGTCCTCCCTAACCCTCAACGCCACGCCCAATAAATTACGCCCACACTTACCTGCTGTTCCAGACTGGTGGGCCTAGGTGGTGGCCTATTTGTGGTTTATCTCAACCCATCAGCACTTCAGCGGACTTACCATTCAATTGCTTATCCTTCCCCAATCAGTTCATTTCAGTCACCCCTCACATTTGTCTGTTGACTGCAAGGACACGTTTGCCTTGACAGTGACAGGCAACAGCAGCCCCCCCTTTGTTTCTGTACTAGGGCAGGGGGCACACAGGGCAGGGCAGAGAAGGTAAGGCACACAGCTCGTAGGGAGAGGTACTTTGCTCCTTATTCCTGTATTTTGGAGCTCTTCCATCACTGCCTAAACTGCGTTGGACTTCCAGCTAGGTACTTTGCTCCGTCCCCTGAAGTTAACCCATCACAGCCTGATCCATGCAGGTTTTCCAGAGCCCGTGCTCTATGTCCGGGCTCTACCCTTGGAACGGAGACACATTTACTGTCCGATATAGGGGCGTGCAGAGGCTAATCTCCCTGAGAATGAACTAACAGCACGTTGCAACCAATTACGGTGGACTGCGCCCGAAATAGTTTTTTCACGAAGCAAAACCTAAGTATCACACTGCTCGAGCTAAACGACATGACACGATAAATAATGCACTGTCAGATCGAACGCAAAAGGAGGTTTTACAGTTAATCCTGTTAACATCCGTTGTGTCTGTCGGAGCCCTCACTTCTGCCTTCTTTTTACGTTTCAGACACTACTCAGCCCTAAAAACACTATTTCGGAAAATGGTCTGTGTGTGTGTGACAACGATCGCGAGTGAAAGAAAACAGGTTGACCGAATCAGTTCAAACTTGATATCTAGCCCGCAGATTACCACGGGACGCCAAAATAAGGGTATGAGCAAAATCCACTCAGTAAACTATAGTTATCATAGTGATCAAAACAACAAATTTGTTTTTTCTCAAAAACGGCTCAAACGATAGAGCACGGGCTCTGGAAAACCTACATGGATCAGGCTGTGATGGGTTAACTTCAGGGGACGGAGCAAAGTACCTAGCTGGAAGTCCAACGCAGTTTAGGCAGTGATGGAAGAGCTCCAAAATACAGGAATAAGGAGCAAAGTACCTCTCCCTACGAGCTGTGTGCCTTACCTTCTCTGCCCTGCCCTGTGTGCCCCCTGCCCTAGTACAGAAACAAAGGGGGGGCTGCTGTTGCCTGTCACTGTCAAGGCAAACGTGTCCTTGCAGTCAACAGACAAATGTGAGGGGTGACTGAAATGAACTGATTGGGGAAGGATAAGCAATTGAATGGTAAGTTTTTTAAGTAAGTAAATTTTTTACGTTGATAGCTCTTAATAAGACCATTTTACCATAAAATTCCCATTCGTGGGAAAACGATGAGAGCGGCACAATAAATTACGAAAACTTTCGACGAAAATCGATTTTAGCGCGATTTTTACTTTCCGCTACCCGAAGGGAAGGAAAGTATAGTAATCGGCCCCAAAAAAAAAATTGGGTTTTCTTAAAATCTTTTGACGTTTTGAGGCTTACTGAGTCTAAAAAACCTAATTTCGGCGCGTGGTTTGTGTGTGTGTGTGTCTGTAGTTTGATTTGTGGGAGAACGGCTCATCCGATTGAGCTGGTTCTTTTTTTGTTTTGTTCGTTATTTTTTGTAGACACCAAAATAAGGTTATGGACGATTTCGGCGGATGGGAAGGGGGGGTGGGGAACGAAAATGTACCAAAAACTAGGGTTTTTCGCATTTTTATCGAAAACGGCTCTAACTATTTTGATTAAACTTTCAAACTATCTCCTACTGATCAATATCTAACCTTTCTTTTCCATACATATCTCCATGAAAATACGGTGAACGGAGATATAGGCCTATAAACCAAAAATAGGTTATTTACGCTTTTTGGCCAAACGGCTCCAACGATTATCACCAAACTTTCAGTATGTATCCAAATAGTTAATATCTACATATTGTTCTCAATAAATGTTCCTCTGACAGTCCATTGAACAGAGATAAAGATCAAAATGTGTCAAAAATAACGGTTTTTCTAACATTTCCGTAAATTCCAGGGTAACTTCTTCACCAGATGTGATAAATCTTAATGGAGTGTCTTTGAGTCACCCATACCAACATTTCGTTCTCTATACTTATTTCTGTATATATATGTTGAACGGAGATATAAGCCAAGTTAACTCAGAAAAGGAGATTTGTCGAATATTAATTTATCGGTATTCCAATTTTCTCAAAAACGGCTCTAACGATTTCGATCAAACTTACGGAGTACTCTCAGCTAACTAGTCCCTACATTTTGTTCTCCATAAATGTTCCTGTAAAAATGCATTGAACGAAGATATAGCGCCCGCCTATGTAGGTGGTGTTCGAATTTAAAGGGGTGTGTGTTGCTACGCACCAGATAGTTTTCTTATAAACTCCGCTTAAATGTCATTAGAACGTTGAAAAATATCTGGTGCGTAGCAACACACAACTTTCCGCCACCCCCGTAATTTCGAACACGAAGTCGGCTATATCTTCGTTTAACGCATTTTTACAGGAACATTTATGGAGAACTAAATGTAGGGACTAGTTAGCTGAGAGTACTCCAAAAATTTGATCGAAATCGTTAGAGCCGTTTTTGAAATAATTGGAATACCGATAAATTAATATTCGACAAATCTCCTTTTATGAGTTAACTTGGCTTATATCTCCGTTCAACATATATATACAGAAATAATTATAGAGAACGAAATGTTGGTATGGGTGAGTAAAAGACACTCCATTAGGATTTATCACACCTGGTAAAGACGTTACCCTGGAATTTACGGAAATGTTCTAAAAAACGTTATTTTTGACACATTTTGATTTTTATCTCTGTTCAATGGACCGTCACAGGAACATTTATTGAGAAGAATATGTAGGTATCAACTATTTGAAAACATCCTGTGAGTTTGGTGGAAATCGCTGAAGCCGTTTTGCCAAAGCGTAAAAACCTATTTTTGCTTCAGGAGCCCATATCTCCGTTCACCGTATTTTCATGGAGATATGTATGGAGAAGAAAAGTTAGGTATTGATTAGGAAAAGATAATTTGAAAGTTTAATCAAAATCGTTAGAGCCGTTTTCGAGAAAAATGCGAAAAACCCTAGTTTTTGGTACATTTTCTTCCCCCACCCCCCCTTCCTATCGGCCGAAATCGTCCATAACCTTATTTTGGTGTCTACGAAAAATAACGAACAAAACAAAAAAAGAACCAGCTCAATCGGATCAGCCGTTCTCCCGCAAATCGAACTACACACACACACACACACATACACACGGACCACGCGCCGAAATTAGGTTTTTTAGACTCAGTAGGGTCTGAAACGTAAAGATCTGAAGAAAACCCAAATTTTTTTTTTGGGCCGATTACTATACTTTCCTTCCCTTCGGGTAGCGGAAAGTAAAAATTGGTGTAGTAGTCCAATCCAATACCTATAGGGCGAGCGTTTAAATACGCCCATAAAATATAAGGGGGTCACTCCAAAAATTCCGGAATTTCATCTTCCGCCGTTTTGCTTACTACCAGTTTTAAACGTTTTTACCCGACAACTCTGCAAAAGTGATTACTATCCTCTTCAAAAAAAAAAGGTGTTCACAGCCTCATTAATTCTCTGCGTACCAATTGTTCAATAACGGTCCTGCAATGAGTACGAGCTGCACAATAAATTCCGAACTGTTAAGCGCTACCGCTTTGTGCTGCCGTGAAGTGTCGTTTGATCTAGTTAAAATGAACTGATAAATGAATAGAGCCATGTACATATTTTTCTTATGAATTACGCTCAAATGCTGCAACGATCTTCAAAACCTACACGATTGAGTCTCATAAGGCTCATAAGGTATATTATGGGCAACTCAAGAAATTCAGGAATATCAAACCACTGCGGTTTCACTCGCCACCACAGTGTCATTCCGTAACTGTGAGTTCTACCGCTTTCTGCGGCGGCGGAGTGGTGTTTTGCCAACTTCTAATGAAAAATATATTGAGTTAGTGACGAAAGCTATGAAAACCAGTGAATTTACGTGGAGCCGCCCACCTGATATTTCACTTTCCTTCAGATAGTAACGTTTACGTAATTCGACAAACATAATTTTCAAGCGTGGCCCGCGCGTGTGTCTGTAGTTCAATTAGTGGGGGAACGGCTATAAAATTGAGCTGCTCGGTTTTTAGTTTTGTTCGTCATTTCTTGACGACTAAAAAAATAATTTTGTGAGCGATTTCTATCGATTGGAGTCACAAATGTACCGAAAACGAAGGTTTTTGACATTTTCATCGACAACGGCTCGAACAATTTTCACCATACTCACAGGATGTTTTCAAATTGGTGATACCTACATATTGTTCTCAATAAATGTTCCTCTGACCGTGCATCGAACGAAGATATAAACCAAATTGTATCGAAAATTGTGTTTTTTGAACATTTTCATGATTTTCAGAGCTAACTGTTACATTTGCATATGATCAATTTACCGGAGTGTCTTCTAGCACACGATACAAATATATTTTTCCGTTCTAGCTGTTGAACGGAGATGTAACCCACGATAGCTCGGAAAACACGTTGCCGAACATATCTTTTTTCAAAATTTTCTCAAAAATGGCCGGAACGATTTCGATCAAACTTGTGGAGACCTCTCAGTTATGTAATACCTACATTTTGTTCTCCATAAATGTTTCCGTATAAATGCGTCGAACGAAGATACAGCGCGTTAATGCTCGAGAGGTAGCGTAATTGACGGGGGTTGCGGAAAGTTGTGCGTCGCTGCGCACGGGATATTTCTCCTTGCACTGGCTCATTGTTAACCGGCAATTTTAGTTTGTGTATTCGTACGACAAAATAAATAAATTGGACGGGCGGAGAACGCCGATGAGGAGGAACTGTCACGTGGTCGCCGGCTGACAGCAGCGGCGTCAGCAGATTAAGCTCGGACTTTGCGTGGAAAGTATCGTGCACAAACGTCGATAGATACAACAAAAAGAAAGAAAAAAACATTTTAGCGGTACTTACAGCCTTTGCCGTCCCCTTGAAAAAGTCCGTCGACTGACTGCTTCTTTTGTCCGCCCGTCTGTTGAAAGTACTGCGGAAATTTGGCTCTCAAGTCGTCCATATCCTTTTCCCTTTTTTCGGCGACCTGCTTCCTCATAGTCGTGTGCTTCTCTCTCACCGACAAACACGGGAGGCAGACGCAATTTCGGTTCTCGCACAGCTTCCGGTGACCCAACGTGATGTTAGAGATCCCGTGATTTTTGCAATAAGAGCAAAAACGAGTGTTTTTCCCTTCCATCAACCGACGGCTCAATTCCATTTGTTTTTGACATTTGCGAGAGCGGTTTTTCGGATTTGGTTTGGCGGAGCTCCTTGACGGCTTCTGAGTTCGAGCCGGCGGCGGACTCTGCTCTAGCGGTGCCGGGGGGCTGCTGCTGGCCGTTGGAGAGTCGGCGATGTTGATAGACGGAAACCCGTGCAAAATGTAGTGCAGCGTGAACTCGACCATTTTTAGATTTCCAGATGCGGAAGCGCGCGAGAGAAAGAGATAGAGAGTGAGATTGAAAGAAAAAAAAACAAAACAAGAAAATTAACTTTCGACTTGACTTTACTTGACGTTTGCGTCCAACGACTTTGTTGGGAAACTTCGTCTTGAGCCGACGAGGACCGAGCAAAGTTCAAATTTTGACTGGCGTCAGCTGGAAGACCGAAGGGGCTCGTGCGGGTGAGGTGGTGGTGGAGGGGGTAAAGGGCCGTGAGCGAGGAGGGGTGGGGTTCGGGCTGTTTGGAGAGGGGTTGGGGGGGGTCAGTCTCGAGAAAGACGGTTTTTCTTGTTTTCTTGTTTCTTCCCCTTCCTTCTTTTGCTCTCGTCGAAATTTCGCGTCCGACGATTTGAAAGCGATTAATGTAATTCGTCCGAAACGCGGGGAGATGATTTTATTTATCGGGCGGATGAGGCGTGTGGGAGGCGAGAGGCGGTCGCGCGGAGGGGCGAGCAGAGGCGCTCGGAAGAAAACGTGCGGTAGGTCAGGGGACGGGCGCTGGAGTGCGAGTTGCAACGCGCGGAGTGCAAATGCATCGGAGCTTTCGGGGGGGCGCCGGGAAGAGATGACGAGGACGAGGAGGGGCGGCGCTGATTCGAGGAGGAGGGGCGGCTCTCGTTGCGACGGAAAGGCGATGGTTGTGGACGGGGGGGTGTTGCGGCGACGGGGAAGTTGAAAAGCGCATTCGTGCTAATCGCGTCAGCGCTCGAGCGGCAGGAAGACCAAGTTGGTCCCCCGTTCCCCCCTCCTCACCATTTACTTCCTCTTCGTTCCTCACTCTCCCCCCTTTTCCCGTCTACTCTTCGCCCTTTCCAACCACCCCCCTCACCACAAGACAATCAGACACACACACGCGCGCGCGCGAGCGCGGACGTCGACGCGATTTTGACGACAGACGATGATCCAAAGTCTGTGACGCACTCGGGTTAAGAGTTGAAACGGGACGTCGTACGATAACCAATGCACCCCCCCCCACCCCCGCCCCGCCTCCGCCAACACCATGTACCGCGCCCTCCCCACACCACCACACCTTCCCGCTACGTCTGCGGCGGAGAATCATTCGACTTTCCTCGCTCGAGTGATCCCCTCCCAAAACACTTCGTTCACCTAATGACCCATTTCGGCAGTCTGAAAATATGTTCATAGTTTTTTATACTAATTCAATTCATTACTTTCCGATACCCGAAGGCCGATGGACCGATTGAGCTGGTTTTTGTTGTTGTTCACGATTTTTTGTTAACGCGAAAATAAGGTTATAGGCAATGTCGGTCTATAGGATAAGGAGGAGTGGGGGACAAAAATGTACCAAAAACTAGGAGTTTTCGCATTTTTCTCGAAAACGGCTCTAACGATAGTGCGAAACGTTTCTTCTCCATAAATATCTCTTAGAAAATACGGTGAACGGAAATATAGGCCTAAAAGAAACAGCTTCAACAATGTTCACCAAACTCACAGAATGTTTTTAAATAGTTCATACCCGTAAATCGCTCTCGATAAATGTTCTTCTGACAGATAAATGTCTGGTGCGTAGCAACACCTAACATTCCGCCACCCCCGTACTTTCCGGGCGCTATATCTTCATTCAACGCATTTCTACAGAAATATTTATGGAGAACAAAATGTACGTACTAGTTAGTTGAGAGGTCTCCGTAAGTTTGATCGAAATCGTTAGAACCGTTTTTGAGAAAATTGGAATACCGATAAATTAATATTCGACAAATCTCCTTTTCTGAGTTAACTTGGCTTATATCTCCGTTCAACGGATATATACAGAAATAATTATTGAGAACGAAATGTGGGTATGCGAGACTAAAAGATACTCTGAAAGATTGATCGAATCTGGTGGAGCTTTTACCCAAGAATTTACGGAAACGTTAGAAAAAACGTTATTTTCGACACATTTTGTTTGTATCTCTGTTCAATGAACTGTCAGAGGAACATTTATTGAGAACAATATGTAGGTATTAACTATTGGAAAACATGCTGTGAGTTTGGTGAAAATCGTTGAAGCCGTTTGGCCAAAAAGCGTTAAAATCATATTTTTGCTTCATAGGCCTATGTCGACGTGGTAACATCTGGTGATATATCCAATGCAGTAGGTGATCCATCGTTACTAAAGTTAACGTACCTGTTAGGTGAGTCCGTCTCCTCTGGCTTGTGAGTTACTGTGGGCAAGCGCTTTCGATGTAAAGACATCATCGTCTGGCCGTTAAGTCAGTACTGGAGTCAGTCAGTTGGTCGTGGTCTTTATATACAAAGAGAAAGGTGAAAGGGATGATGGAGCGTCGGGGAAAGGGGCGGGGAGAAAAGGTCATGTACCTCAGGGGGAAAACCCCCTAGAGGTGAATGGAACGTCTTGAATGATCTGTCAATTGTGGAATTTACGTCTTTTTTGTGTAGGGTGGTCTGTAAATCCGTCAGTTGGTTGTTTTCGTTTGTGTAGTGTTTTGAGTGGTGTGAATATGGTGTCGCATTTTGTGTTGATTTGTTCATTTATGATCTGTCCATTGAAGTTTTTTAGTTTATAAATTTCCATGTTTTCTAATATGTTCAGTTTTCGTCCTTTGTATTGTTCGTGTAGTAAGATGGTGCAGTCCTGTATTTTGGAACATGGAAATTTATAAACTAAAAAACTTCAATGGACAGATCATAAATGAACAAATCAACACAAAATGCGACACCATATTCACACCACTCAAAACACTACACAAACGAAAACAACCAACTGACGGATTTACAGACCACCCTACACAAAAAAGACGGAAACTCCACAATTGACAGATCATCCAACACGTCCCATTCACCTTTAGGGGGTTTTCCCCCTGAGGTACATGACCTCCTCTCCCCGACCCTTCCCCGACGCTCCATCATCCCGTTTACCTTCCTTTCGTACATAAAGACCACGACCAACTGACTGACTCCAGTACTGACTTAACGGCCAGACGATGATGTCTTTACATCGAAAGCGCTTGCCCACAGTAACTCACAAGCCAGAGGAGACGGACTCACCTAACAGGTACGTTAACTTTAGTAATTTGCCTACTGGCGGACATAACCCAATTTCTTTAATACCTGATCCATCGTTATTCACAGCTGCTTCAGCTTCTTGAAGACTTTCGTCTCCACCCGGATGGGCGTCCTGGCCAAGAATTAAATCAAAGGGATTGTAAGTTTCTGTCGTAGCTATCCCTTTACGTGACTTGTCTTAGACAGGAATTTTCTCGATGAACACTATGTCACGTCCAATCGCGATTTCATGAGTTTCATGGTCAAAAAGACGATAACCTTTTGAGGTTTCACTGTAGCCAACAAACAGATACTCTTTGGCGTTAGAGTCGAGTTTTGTTCGCTTCTGTTTGGGCACATGGCAAAATGCTTTGCAGCCAAATACCTTGAGATGACCAAGATTAACTTTTTGGCCAGCCCACCGCTCTTCTGGTGTGGCTCCCTTTATCTTTTTGGTTGGTGAACGATTTAGTAGATGCTGTTTCAGCCGTCAACCTTTTGTACAGAATTGCTTCTTCCATCGTAGCTCTGGTTTTCTCAAATATTGCGCGGTTAGCGCTCTGCGAGTCCGTTCTGGGCAGGTGAATCTGTAACTGTGCGTTCATGCTTAATGTCATATTTTTCATGGTGGAGTTGCAATATTATGTATAGAGAAGAAAAGTTAGGTATTGATTAGTAGAAGATAATTTGAAAGTTTAATCAAAATCGTTAGAGCCGTTTTCGAGAAAAATGCGAAAAACACTAGTTTTTGGTACATTTTCGTCCTCCACCCCCTTTCCCATCGACTTAAATCGCTCATAACCTTATTTTGGTGTCTGCAAAAAATAACGAACAAAACAAAAAAAGAACCAGCTCAATCGGATCAGCCGTTCTCCCGCAAATTTAACTACAGACACAGACACACACAGGTTCCTGAACCTTCGACGAGGGTTATATCAGTCATGGAAGTAGTGGTTTCGCTAATACGCATGAGGCCATTAGACCAAGGGCAACATCCACCGAACTCAGACCCGAGGAGGTACGGCAGGTATTTGGTCTCCCGGTAGAGAGCTGTGTGTTCTGCGCTGAGGTGACAAGTTTCAAAGGACTCACTGGAGGGACAAGACGTGCATGACGTTGAGTCTTTGAGAGAGGAATAGTGGAGCCGCGCATTGAAGTCACCATGTCCCGTGAGGAACTGGCTCGTCCAGTGGTCTAGCTCAACCCATTTTCTTCCAAGACGTTCATCGATGTTGAGAAGAACTCATACGTGTCACGTCTCTTTGACGAGGATTCCCATCTTGCTTGCCATTGCTCTAACGCCCATTCGTCCACGGCGACAAATTTCTGTTCTGCGGTGAGATCCGCACGGAGTTCAGCCCAAAACGGGGGAAGCTCCCGTTTCACTCTCCACTTGTCAATCAATCAAGCACTCAACGGCCAAGTCAACTGACCAGTGATCACCTGAAGTGCTTCTGTTGATACATTCTTATAGGCCTTGGTGATCCACAGGAGCGCAACTCTCTGGGATTGGGAAAATACTCTCTTTTGATTGACCGTTAGTTTGATCGGTATTCCAATTTTCGCAAAAACGGCTCAAACGATTTCGATCAAACATACGGACACCTCTCAACTAACTAATCCCTACATTTTGTTCTCCATAAATGTTTCTGTAGAAATGCGTTGAGCGAAAATATAGCGCCCGCATGTGTAGCTGGAGTTCGAACTTACGGGGGTGGCGGAAAGTTGTGTGTTGCTACGCACCGCTCGTTTGTGAACACTCTAGTAACATTTGAGTGGAGTTTATAAGGAAATATCTGGTGCGTTGCAACACACAACTTTCCTTAGCTCTACAACAATTCACTTTTTACATGGCTAATTCCATTTAATCACTCAGTTAATTTGAAATTGGTCAAATAACGCTTTACGGCAGCAGGAAGCGGTAGCGCTTACAGTTCCAGATTTTATTGTGCTGCTCGTACTCATTGCAGGACCCATATTGAGCAATCGCTACACAGATAATTAATGAGGCTGTGAACACGAATTTGTTGAAGTGGATAGTAATCACTTTTGTGGAGTTATTGGGTAAAAACGTTTAGAACTGGTAGTAAGCGAAACGGGCGTAGTTGAAATTCTGGAATTTCTGGAGTGAGCCCCATGTATCTCATGAGCGATTTTAAAGACCCACCCTTTAGGTATTGGATTGGACTACAATACCAATTTTTCTTAGCATTCTACTAACATTCCAGCGGACTTTATAAGGAAAAAACTGCGGTAAAAACGCTTTTGGTCGAAAATTTTGATAATTTATTGTGCTGCTCTCGTCATTTTCCCACAAATGGGAATTTTATGGTATCATTGCCTTATTGAGAGCTATCAATATAAAAAATTTAATCAAACTCGTTAGAGCCATTTTTGAGAAACAAACTTTGGTGTTTTGATCACTATGATAACTATAGTTAAATTTCGGTGGATTTTGTTCATACCCTTATTTTGGCGTCCCATGGTGACCTGCGGGCGAGATATGAAGTTTGAGGTGATTTGGTACGGTGGTTTTCTCTAAAAATCGTTCACACACACACAGACCATTTTCCCAAATAGTGTTTTTCGGACTCAGGGGGGTCTGAAACGTAAAGATCTGAAGAGAACTCAAAATTTTTTATTCAGCCGATTACATAACTTTCCTTTCTACTTCGTAGAGCAAGGAAAGTAAAAACTGCGTTAAAATCGATGTTGGTCGAAACGTTGGAAATTTATTGTGCTGCTCTCGTAATTTTTGCGCGGATGAGAATTCTACGGTATTGAGCTGTCTGTACAAGGAACGAAGTCAAAATCGTCATAGCCGTCTTGAAGAAAAAAAAAAAAATTAGTGTTTGGATCACTATGATAACTATTGTTAGTTTTCGTTGGATTTGGTTCATACCCGTATTTTGGCGTCGAGTGGCAACCTGCGGGCTAGATATCAAGTTGGAGGTGATTTGGTGCATCCGATTTCTCTCAATCGCGTTCACGCAGATCATTTTCTCAAATTTTTCGGATTCAAAAGCCCTTGAAATGCTGATCTGAAGAAAACTAAAAAAAAAAAAAAAATATTAAGCAGCTTTTCTTTCTACTTCATCGAGTTGAAGGAAGCAACAAAATGTTTGTAATAATTATTATTTATTTGATCCTTCCTTCTTTCGCTCTTGACGTGTATCCAATCGCGAACCTTTTCTTGTGTTTTCGTTCCCATTTCAAAATTGAATGTTATAATTGAGTACAGAGGATGGTGTATGTAAATTGAGTTCCTTATCTTTTGAAGCCCCTGGCCATAGTTTTAGAATTGGCCAAGGCTTTCGACAGTATTTCGCTTGGTATGCTGTTTGAAAAATGAAAATACTTGGAATCCTTCCTCAAACCTTGGCATGGTTCAGGAGCTATCTAAAAGACAGGATGGTACAATTGAAATAAAATGTGAGAAGTGATACGCTCACTCTGAGAGCCCAGGGTCACCTTCTTTTCCTCATCTACGTTAATGATCTCGGCGATCTAGAATTTCAAGAATCTCAGGTACTGTTTGTGTACTTGTGTGAAAACTCATGGAATCGCGCCTGCCCCAGTGCTAATTTGGGATTCAACAAGGTTAAATATTGGAAAAACAACAAATATAACTTTTGCAATGAATTCGGTTGGTCTTTGACAGTCAGTACTCTTCAAAGAGCCGATAGATCGAGCAATTTCCTGAAACTAACGCTGACCCGCTGCACTTCCGCTGATCAAGGTCCACAAGACCGTGTCTACGGAACAACTAATAGCAATTGATGGTCAGAACCTGTTGACTGGGCGATTAAATTCGTCGTTTCGGTGACTTCAATGGGTGGCTTCACTGTATCCCGAAGCAGTTTAGATCGATTTATACGAAAGCAGCTGTCGAAATCGTGATACCCGTTCTGAAGACGAGAGAGCTCTGCCAGGTTGGTGCGTTGCTCACTCTTTTCCATTACATGAAATACTTACTCTTAGATAACTTACAAAATGTACCAATTCGTGGACATGAAGAACTAACCAGTGCAGTGAACACCATTCAGAGATAGATCGATTCGTTTATTACCGACCCGGGGTAGGTTAGGGCCATGTGATCCTCTGTTCCACCTCCCTTGGATCAAAATGTACACAATTATATTACATCCTCCAAATATCCAAGAGTAATAGACAACAGCCTCTCTGTATTTAATGGATCTCTCTCTCTCTCTCTCTCTCTCTCTCTCTCTCTCTCTCTCTCTCTCTCTCTCTCTTTCAGTCGCCCCAGAGGACCGTGTTGTTGTGCTGACTGACTCCTATTAAAGGCATGCGGTTGATCGTGTCTAGTGGATAAGACAGTCGGTTCATAATTCTCGACGTAAGTCGAGGGTTGTGGATCGAATCTCCGGCGCGATTGCCGTCATTTTTGCCTGAGTCAGCAGCTCTTCAAAGCATCTCCAAACTTCCTTTCGTAACAATTGGCGCCCAACGTACTGAGGAAGGAAGTTTGGAGATGCTTTTGAAGAGCTGCTGGGATTCGCTGACGCTGTGAAAGTTCCAGCGCGAAGGTAAAATGGGCGATGCGCCTACTACAATGCGAAAGAAAAAAGACTTTCCTTGTAGCCCTCTCGTTTCTCGAATCAAAGATCGGATTTTCCGGGAATTCGCTCAACTCTCATAAATTCTTTCCTTAAAAGAGTCCGCTCCAGGAGCAGCGGTTAACAGACGAGGGGGGAGATGTGCTGACTGACTCCTATCAAAGGCAATCAAAAACACACAACGACACACCAACTAAGTCGAGTCACACAACACATTATACATCAGATGTCCCAAGCACACACAACTGCACTCCTTTTCCTGGACTCTGAAAAGGCTTTTGATTCGGTATGGGTAGAGGGACTCATACATAGACTGCACACATACAAATTCTCACTGGGCCTCACGAAAATCATCCACTCATACCTAACAGATCGCCACATTCAAGTTAAGGTAAATGGCTCAGTTTCATCGAGGCGGTTGATTCCTGCAGGCGTCCCTCAGGGATCAGTCTTGTCTCCCATCCTCTTCAACCTGTACATATCCGAGACCTTTGAGAACTTACCACTTAACGTTCACATAGCAGGCTTTGCGGACGACCTGGCGCTTTATACGTCGAGTACGTCCATGAATAAAGCGACAGGTCGATTGCAAAATGCCGCGCATCAGGTCATACAGAAACTGGAGAGATGGAAGGTCAAGATCAATACTGCCAAAACTGAAGCCATCCTTTTCACAGCCAAACAAAAGACACCACAGTTCATTACGATCCGAGGCAACAAAATTCCCTTTTCCAAATCTGTCAAGTACCTGGGGGTTTATTTTGATAAACGGCTATCCTTTGGAGACCACATTAAGGAGGTCAACAAAAAAGCCCTTGGGAAACTTGGCAGATACTACAACCTTCTATCATCACAATCACTGAGCACACCATTGAAACTCCTCATTTACAAAGCCATCATCAGACCCACAATAACATACGCGTGTCCTGTCTGGCACACAGCGGCATCCACTAACATACACAAGCTACAAGTGACACAGAACAAATGCCTCCAGATCGCCACAAACAGCCCTTTCCGCACAAACACATCACGACTACACGAACTCCACAAGATGGAACACATATCAGATCACATCACACGCATCACACAATCATACACAGACAAACTTGCCTCACACCCAAACCCACTAGTAAGAAACCTGAACACCCTTAGGAGACCTCAATGGAGGAGCGCAAGGCAAGGGCGGCGGATCTGAGCCGCTCTTGTAAATATTGTCAAACTGTGTGAATGGTCGACTGTATTTAATGGGTGAATGATGTATGATTGTGTGTAAATATTTAGTTGTAAGCAACACTAACTTAAGTTTCTAGGTTTTCGCCTTTAAAGTTTCCTAGCTATAGTGTTATGTTAAATGTATACTAATTAATGACTGTGGCCCATATACCCCTTATGTTTACACAAGAGAGGCAGCCATATGCCGATATTGTTAATTATCTATAATATGTAATTTAATTATTATTATTATTAAATGTAAATGTAATGTCAATAAACTATTTGGATTTGGATTTGGATCGTGGTCTAGTGGATAAGACAGTCGATTCACAATTCTCGGCGTAAGTTGAGGATTGTGGATCGAATCTCCGGCGCGATTGCCTGAGTCAGCAGCTCTTCAAAAGCATCTCCAAACTTCCTTCCTTTCGTAACATTATCAGCTCTGATCTTCTCATTAGCAATTAATCCACTGCCTCTTGTCCTTGAGAAAAGTTCCTATATGCTATATGCGGACGATTTGCAGGTCTACCTAGCTAGTGATTTGAACGACATAGAAAGTGCGGTTGGAGTAATAAACGGTGACATGACGAAAGTGGGTAATTGGTGTGATAGGCATTGTATGAAAGTCAATGAACTGAAGTGTAAGGCGTTAGTAATGGGCTATTTATTAGATAGCTTACCTAAGATCAGGATCAACAATTTGAATTTTGAATATGTGAAAAAGGTCAAAATTTAGGTATATTTATGACTCAAAACTTGATACGGTCGGTTCATGTTACGGCCATTTGCAAACATGTGCGCAGAAGTCTGTACCAACTCATCAGAATGGCAATTGATTTTCCTTTCCAGTCTCGCCTGCAACTAGTTCAAGCCTTAGTGATGCATAATTTTGACTACGCAACCTCTGCCTTTTGCGACCTCAATAAAGCACAAAATGATGTCATCAGATTTGTATGTCGGTTGAAGCTTGACCAACACGTCTCACCTTTTTATGTAAAATTCAAGTGGTTGAAAAATGCTGATCGTATTAAACTGAGGATCGCAGTACTGTTATTTAAAATTCTAAAATTTTCCACGCCAACTTATCTTCTTCTAATAAACTTCTATGTTACAATGGGTGACATCCATTTTCGTTGTACCCGTAATGTCAGGCAACAATTTCAAAGCCCTCTTCATAGAACCAGTTTCGTTAATAAATCATTCACAGCAAACAGCATCCGATTATATAATGAGAACCCCGAATTTTTCAACACCTCTTTATCAGTTCAAACATTTAAGACCAATTACAAAGATCATTTACTTACTAAATATGTTGAAGATATTTAGCACCTTGTACAAGTTATTTACAGAACTCTCTATGGCTGTAGGTCACAGTTACTTTGTTTTTTTTTTTAATGAGTCCCATGGTGTGTTTTAATTTTATTTATTTGTTCGTTTTCAATTTATTTATTTATTTTTACTTTGTACAGGGTGAGCCATAACAAATGGTGCAGTTTCGAAGGGGTGCTGCATGCCTTGTAGTGGGGTTAACGACCTGGGAGGGGTCTCATTGTGCCTGGGCAGTGGTCCCGTTTTCAGTCGTTACAATGGTTTGGAGCGGAGAGCAACGAGGTTTCGTCATTCGCACGTTTTTTGAAAGTGGCCGTTCGTTCATCGCCACCCAGCGGGCCTTCCGACTGCGTTACAACATCCCACGTCGTGATCCCGTCCCTCACCGCAATGTTATCGCACGTTGGGTTCAAGCATTGGAAGAAACTGGTTCCACAGTAAGGCGTAGAGGTGCGGGAAGACCAAGAAACGCAAGAACACCTGAAAATTTGGCTCGAGTGAGAGCAGCAGTGGAACAGTCGCCTCGGCGCTCTGCTCGGAGGCACGCAGTAGCACTGAACATCTCTAACACCTCACTAAGGAGGATTTTGCACATGGACTTGTCATTCCATCCGTACAAGATTATGATTGTTCAGGAATTGTCACCTCCAGACTACCAAAACCGCTTGAATCGATGCCAAGAGATGATAAACCGCATCCCACCAACGTCCACTTTTTTCTGTTCGGACGAAGCCCACTTCCATCTCTCTGGAGCGGTTAACAAAATTTCCGCTATTGGTGTGACCGCAACCCAAGACAAATTCACGAGAGACCTCACCACTCCCCGAAAGTCACTGTCTGGTGTGCCATTTCAAAATTTGGGGTGATTGGGCCTTATTTTTTCGAAGAGGATGGAAGGACTGTTCCTCAGCGTTATCTGTTCATGCTGGAAAGATTTTTTGAACCCGAATTGAACCAGTTAGCTGAAGAAGAGGATCTGGGGGATATTTGGTTTCAGCAAGATGGGGCTACGGCCCACACAGCGCAAATCTCAATGGTGAAACTGCGGCAGATGTTCCCCGCACGCCTCGTCTCTCTCAGGGGTGACTTGAGGTGGCCGGCAAGATCGCCAGATTTGAGTGCGTGTGATTTTTTCCTGTGGGGCTACTTGAAGGAAAAGGTGTTCAAACATCGACCTCACACTCTGGAAGACCTCAAGATTCGAATCAGGGAAGAAATCGCCGCGATTCCCATCGAAATGTGCCAGAGGGCGGCTAAAAATTTCAGGAATCGCCTACATCAGTGCGTCGCTGCTGAGGGCGCCCACCTTCCTGATGTAATTTTCAGGACTTAATCTACCGAAATGGGGTGATGTATGGCGTTCAATAAAACAAACCGTAATCTTCTAAGTTGCACCGTTTTTTTTAAATCGCCCTTTGAAACTGCACCGTTTGTTATGGCTCACCCTGTAGAAGTAAATATTGTAAAAGCTCAGTACTTTAAGAAGTTCATGCACGAGTATGTTTGTTTTATTAATTTTTTTTTTTTTTAATATGAGGATAAACCTGTAATGGCTCTTCCAGGGTCAAAGTGAGAGAGGGCTTTATCAAGCTCAAAACTCTCTCTCTCTCTCTCTACAATGACCACATGGAGAGACACGTGTCTGGGCACTCCGCAATTGTTTATAATATACCTTGCTTCGCTCCCAAGCTTGTTTTCGGGTGCAACTAAATACATGTTTTATGCAGATGATGTGCAGATGTAGCAATCGTATATGGTAGAGGATATTGGACCTGCGATAGACAGCCTTAACTCGAATCTCCAGGCTTTAACTGGTTGGTGTAAAGAGCACGGAATGCGATTAAATAAGTCTAAAACAAAGGTTATGTATCTTGGGAACCCTAAAATTCTGGCCCGGTTCGACAGTAGCCCGCTGCCAGGTGTATGCCTATGAACATACTATCCTGGGATCTGCAGGTTACAAACATGTATCCTGGGTGTTTTCGGGCGTGTACCGATTGCGTAGGATTGCAATTGACTTCCCGACGCGAGTACGACAGCAGCTTGTGCAATCGCTGATCACCCCGATCTTAGATTATGCGACAGTGTCTACGTGTGATTTGAATGGTGAGGACATCAGAAGACTCCAGAAAGCGCAAAACGCGGCAGTTCGCTTTATTTTTAGACTTCGTGTTGATGAACGTGTCGCACCTGTTTATAGGCGGATGGGCTGGCTCATCATAAAAGAAAAGAAAAAGCTGGCCATCGCTGCTACGGTTTCCAATGGAGAGAGAGAGATTGATTGATTGATTGAGATTTTTATTTAACAATCAGGGATGAGTTAGGGCCATGAGGCCCTCTCTTCCACTCTCCCTGAAAACATATTTACCATATTAAAAGTTCTCTTATAACATAAAATAAACTATTGCGTTAACTAGATATCGCTAAGTAAATAACTAAAACAGACAAAAACAGTTCAACTGAAACAAATAAATCAAATTTCATTTGACTTCAAAGTTTCTCTTGTACGAAAAGTCCTTATTTAATATAGCCTCAACAGTTTATTTTTAATTTTCTCCCTAAATTCTACCACTTTTTCCTTCATATCAAACCACTCAACATTGTCATTGTATAGCTTGCACCCCTGAACTTCGAAAGAACGCGCAAACATTTCGGTTCGATGCTGAGGCGTCCGAAGCACTCTATTGCGGTTCCGTGTGTCTCTTGATGCTAGGAACTCAAATTTGCAGCGAAGATATGCCGGTTTGCTGTTTTTCAATATTTTAAACATCATTGTGGCCACGTGCAGTCTCTTCCTTTCGCTCATTTTCAACCAGCCAATCCGACGATAGTGAGGGGTGACGTGATCGTCCATTTTTAGCCTCAACGCGAAACGGAGTGCTGCATTTTGGGCCATCTGTAACCGACTCAGTTCCTCGCTGTTCAAATCACACAATGCAGCAGCAGCGTAGTCCAAATGAGGCATTATGAGGCTTTGAACCAGCTGGACCCTTACATGCTGTGGAAAGTCTGCAGCTGTCCTCCTTAGTTGGTAGATGGTCCTAAATGCTGTGTTGCATGTGGCTGTCACTTGATTACCCCAGCACAAGTTGCTTTGCATCTTGATTCCAAGACTCTTTGCTGCGTTTACGTCTTCTATTTCCACGCTACTACAGGTAACTCTAGGGCTCGTACTCATATCTATTCTGGCCAAAATCTTCAGGTGCCCAAGCAACATTGCCTTCGTCTTAATGGGATTAATTTCCATTCCATGATTTCGGCACCAGACTTCCACTCTCTCAAGATCTTCGTTCAGCTTTCCAATTGTGCTACACAGGTTTCCACATTGCAAGCTCGGTAAAACTGTAAGTCGTCTGCGTATGAAATGTGTCTTGTTCCTTCTGCGAAAACTTTGGGTAATGTGGTTACATACAAGATAAAACATAAGGCAGATAAAACAGAGCCTTGTGGTGTGCCGACAGTGTACCGTTCTCCAGGACGATAGTTCACCATTATTACCTTTAACCGCTACCTGTTTTCCAGTCAGATACGACTCAAACCAAGCCAGAACACTGTCCATGACACCCACTGACTCAAGAATCGACAATAGTATGTCCTTTCGAACCAAATCGAATGCTGCTGAAAAATCGACCATAATCATAACAGTCACTTGTCTGTGATCCATTGCTTCTCTAATGTCATCCAGGAGTCTGATGAGAGCCGTCTCGGTGCCAAAGGAGGAGCGGTACGCAGACTGCTTGTCATCCAAAATGTTATGGCTATCAACGTAATCTCGCAGCTCATTGTGGACGATTTTATCTAAGACCTTTCCCATTGCGCACAACAGGGAGATGGCGCGGAAATCTCTAGGTGAAAGTGGGCGTGAGAGAGAGAGAGAGAGAGAGAGAGAGAGAGAGAGAGAGAGAGAGAGAGATTAATACTTCATAGTAACAGACATGAAAGGAAAAAGAAAACTTCTTATAGGTTGGTGAATAGTAGATCGCAACTGTTGGCTAGGCCTGTGGCGCTGGGAACGAGTTGTTACAAACAAGATACTTGAACAATTAAAGAAACAAAAAGTATGTACAGTTCACGGACTCAAAATAAAAATAAAAACAGGTTGGAAGTAACTACCCCCATCCCATTCGATTCAGCATTGAACACTAGTAAACCATACGAAACATGACCTGGCTACAATGGAACTACGAAAACAAAACGTCTGATGATTTTGCCCTGTCGGGTCGGGGAAATTGGAACGGGGGTGCTTCGAGCAAAAGGGGAGTTGAGCATTGGGAGGCGAGGGAGCGGGCGGCGTTGGGAGGCGAGCGAGCGAGCGGGTGACTTTTTAATGAGACGGGAGGGAGGGAGGGAGTACAAACGACGAAACGTTGACTTCCGCTGTAGTTCCCGTGTTGTACTGCGTTTCGTTAATTTTTTTAACCGTTTTTTGCCCATAACAATCATGGGCTTTGTCTGATCGGATTGCCGAGATGGCGGGCACAACTAGATACCAAATGGGATTTTTGTGTGAAACAACGAATTGTTTAGACCACGTTAAAGGCACAAAACCGCCCGGATGGCGTACGGCGGACGGACATTGCAAATTTGGAATCTCCATGTCTTGAAACGTAAAGTATCAAATTTTGAGGGGGGGTTGTAAAAAATGTTTCGTGACCGAAAACATAGGGTTATTATTCAGAATGAATAATAAACCAAAACAGGTTGGAAGTAACTACCAAGTAGAAAAGACAATCGTACTAATAGCCTAGTTTTTGTTGAGAGAAAAAGAGGAAAAAAACGTGTGAAACTTAATGGAAGTATACACTTCTCAAGTTCGTTAAAAAAAATCACACCCTTTCGTTATAACCCATGAAAAAATTATCTTTTTATATTTGCTTCTTTTGTAGCGACCCGGAGACGTCCACTCGTTATCCAAGTGCTTGCGGAGAATGTGCAATGTCCACAGAGGGCTTCTAGGGGTCAGAACTAGTCGAGGTTTGGGATTGACTACGTGACCCTGAAGTACACATCTTGTAGGGCAATGAGCAGACCTTGCGCTAGTCTCAAGCAGAGTAGAATGCTTATGAAAAAACCTGCAAATTATTACGCAATGGTTTATTATTCTCATGAACAGCTTGACCAAGTATTAGTGCTCCCCCATCCCATTCGATTCAGCATCGAATACTAGTAAACCATACGAAACATGTCCTGGCTACAATGGAACTACAGAAGCAAAACGTCTGATGATTTTGCACCGTCGGGTCGGGGAAATTGGAGCAGGGGTGCTTCGAGCGAACCATTGCGAGTCGAAAGGGGAGTTGAGCGGGCGGCGTTGCAAGTCGAGCAGAGACGGGAGGGAGGGAGTACTGGCGAAACGCGCAAAAAAAATTCGTCTCCGAATGCGAATCACGAAGGCGTAATTTTTTCAGCCAACTGCTACAATTTCTTCACGACTAAGAAAAAAAAAAGTGGCGTACATTTGCGAGAGGGAACCACGTTGGTGGGCGAGTTACGGTTGAATTGAATTGCGAACTCGGTAACATGTTATTTATGTGTAGACAGATTGGAAATAAGTCTGCATCTGACGTGCGATCTGTTACAGCTGCATCTTCTGGGAACCTGAGAAAGGAATGACGTTTAAGGTAATTTGTGGTGGCAAATGAGACGAAGAATAAGAAATTGACTGCCGTTGGTCTAAGAAGTGATCCTTGACGGCCAGATGCGGTTGATCGAAGACGTTCGGCGATATATATATGCATGTAGATGTTGTTGTGCCCCAGGCGTCGAGGACGACCAACATTCCCAGTTCTTTCGATCGAGTTGCTGGTAATCTTCCGTTCTCCTCTCGGCGCATTTGTTAATCTGTCGGTTTAGATTTTTCTTTTTATTGAACGCGAGGACTAAAAGGGAGTCGTCCGTTTAACGTGATGCCCTCATATCTGTCGCCCTTGAACGATTTACCGTCGGAAGTGTTTAGGAGTACGCGAACAGCATTGTGCGTAGCGCGAACAAATCACGATATGCCCGGATAAAGAGACGCGTTTGAGGCTCTAGAATACGTAAAATATTATATTGTGTTATGGCTTTCTGGTTATTCTTTGTTGTTATATTACGGAATAATGATGACTCAATGGCCATGGCCCTTCAGGCAGACTGCTGAATGGACGAATGAGAGGCTACAACAGACAGTCCTCTTTCAACTCCGTCTCAAGTCACATTTGTAGCGTTTTAAACTTTATAAATAAAATTTTGCTTTTTAAAGAGTCCCTCTGACTTACACCGAACGGAACTTACATGTACGAACATTGTTGGGCTTCTTCTATCAAATTGTTGAGTGCAGGCAACTTTGCGATGGGTTCAAATTTCTTAGTGTCTGCTCGGGTCATCACCTTCAGTAGGGACGTCCCTACTACGTCTGTACATCATCCCTGCTCTTGTTCTTAGTCTTGAGTTTAGTCTTCCCTGTACTCTATCTGTTTCGCGTAATCTTGTCGGTACTACTCTTCTGTCAATAACTCTCTGTATCTACTCTAGCCATCACCTACCCACGGTAAAACATCACTGTTGGGTGCACGAGAGGGGGAGCTGAGGATCGAAATAAAACTGAAACTCGGTGAGCGTGAGGAGGACTGTAATATACGTGCGTGCGGAATTGAGTTGAATTAAAATTGAGCTGAGATGGAGTACAACTGGGCGACACAAGGGCAGTACTCGGAACGGGTGAACTGGTGTAGGCAATCGTATGAGAGAGTGAGAAGTTACTGGGGCGATAGTTGGAAGCAGAATGATTTTGGAAGAGCTGTGTCGTCATAGGAAAATGAAATCGGGGAGAAAGAAATTAAGAAAGCGGAAAACCTGGGAAAGGGGGCTGTTAGAGCCAACCACCCACAGCTGAGGGATTCCCGTAGGTGAGGGGCAGGTATTAATAGTTGGAGACAATTATGCGGTCGGAGACAATGATGAGGGGAAGTCTGAGGTCTAAGACTCTAACCACTTCGACGCTTTGCGTCGAACAATCACCGTGTTGTGGTGGAGGGGGGGGGTACCTTGTGGCACGTCCATTCCTGCTACTGTCCGCTCCTGTTACGCGGCTGCTTCTCCGTCCAGTATGGATGACTACCTCCCCCCGCACCACTCACTGCTAATCTTCAGCTCTACACACCATGGCCTACGCTTTCCATGGACGCCAGTCTCTTGCCAAACAAATCACAACCCAGGCACAGCGCTCCGTGGCCTACATTACTTCACGGACGCCAACCTTCCCTCAACTGCCCAAGGTCCATCGCTCTGGGGCTTCTCCATGGATGCCGGATTACTGCCATCTAACTACGCCAAACACCGTCAGTCAAGCCCAACGCCTTATGCTCCACAACACCGCAGCCACTCACAACGTGATCGCTCCGTGCCCTGCAACCACCAGAGTACCTCCCTGCCCACTGCTAGACGAGCCTCCTCGCCACCCCCTCAACGAGGACCTCCCTTGGGAAGACGCCTAGCCACCCCCAACGCCAAGTGATCTTGAGGGCCTGATCTTTCTGCATGGGGGAGTGATGTTACAGGCACGATTGGATTCAGCAGTGACCGGGAATACGGAGCCGCTCCTACTGGGCAGAGCCGTTCTTGAAAGCAGTGCCGTTTCGACAAAAAGGAGAAGACGAACTTGGCCAAATGACCGGGAGAAGGGGGTGTTGCCGCAATGAGAGAGGTTAGGAAAAACCGGGTTTGCAGGCGCGCGACGAGAATATCGTGATATTTCTCCTCGGACGCCTTCCGCACGACTTCACTCTTCCAAACGATCTGTCTACTGTGGGCTATACAACCTATATTTGTGGAACCTCAATATACGGATATTATTCGGTAGGAAGGATCGAATGATTGAGAGACGCCCGAAGTTTATTCCCCATATCACCTTCAATATAGCAAACTTTTCCCTATTTAACGTCATGCATGAAGCTCTACATTTTTCCAATATCTGCCTAATCTGGGAATAGCGGGAACTGAAATCTTTGTTGTACGCCAATGTATAATCAACGACTTTTTGAATATCGTCAAATCCTACTCAGGGCCTCGTCACCGCCTCGGCAAAATTCATCTTCATCATGAGACCCATTCGATCCCTTAAGAGCAGATAACGTCCCCATGGTGTTGGAAATGACGTCAGTTTTTTGGTTCTGTTCATCAAGTTCCATTTGAAAGTACCCTGAAGTGGCATCCGTGGACGAGAAACAATTATTCCCGTTACTGACATCTGATACAAGTTCCAATGGAAGAACAGGACGTTTCACAAATTTATTCAACTTCGTGAAATTCACACAAACGCGCACTTGACCGTTTAGTTTTGGTATTAGTACCAATGTTATAGGATGGATCGTTCGGGTAAATTGTAGTCCGTTGTCTGTCATGCCGAAGAGTGCGAGGTTTGGTATCCGTGGGAGTAGGCAAAGGTTGGGGGGAGGTTACTAAGTTCTTCCCCCCTGTGACCCGTTTGGGGCCGACGTGCTCGGCGAAGGGGGTAGCGAGTCCGGCGGCTACTGCCCATATTTCGGACCGCCCACCCGGTAGTCACATTCTGAGGGCCAGTGTCCCTTCTTCTTGCAGTTGCTGCAGTACTTTTGGCCAGGTTTTCCCCTCTGCTGTCTGTCCGCATTCTGTGGGGAGTGACGCCGGGGTGAGCCCCTTTTTGGCGGCGTGCGCCTAGTCGAGGAGCTAGCACCCGTCTTGGACTGTCTGGGTGCATGCTTTTTACTGTCAGTCTGCAGCGCTGGGGCAGCTAGTGACCGGCTCCCAGAATTGTGCCCAGTCACTGCCTGAAACACGCTGAGAGCTGTCTGCGCTGTTTGGATGGCCTGGGAGAACGTCTTAGGGTTTGCGGTCTGAAAAATTTTTGCGCAGCCTGTAACATAGTCAACCAAGAACAATAGACAGGTAAAAAAAAAAACAGGGTAAGCTTATGTACATGCTCCCGTTCGTTGATGCGGAGGCCAGGGTTCGACCTGCTTAGCGCGTGTTTACCCCTTTGCGCTTGTTGTTAGTCTTAAGTTTAGTCTTCGCTGTACTCTACTTGTTCCCGCTATATCTTGTCGGTACTACTCTTCTGTCACTTTCTCTCTGTATCAACTACTCAATACTGAAAACATCACATTTTTGTACAAATTAGTAGGGGGGTACCTTGGGGCGCGTCTGTTCGTACCGCCCGTTACCGCTTGTCCGCTTCCGCTCGTCCGTGCCCGTCGCCACGCCTTTGACCGATACCACTACGACCTCCTTCGCACCGCCTCCCCCTCTTCTCCAGCACAAGGCGCCGTGGCCCACACTTCCCATGGTCGCCAGCCTCCTGCCAACTGGCCCACAACCCAGGCTCGGTGCTTCATGGACTACACTTTTCTACGGACGCCCACCTTCACTTCAGCTACCTAGGACGATCACTCTGGGGCCTCCTACACAGATGTCGGATCGCTGCTGCCTAACCAGGCCCTACGCCACCGCTCAAGCCCAGCGACTCATGCTCCACCTCACTCCAGTCACCAAGAACCTGATCGCTCTGTGCCCAGCAACCACAAGCGTACCTTCCCACCTGCTTGCGCCACCGCTGTCGCGCCTCCTCGATATCCGCTCAAGAAGAGAAGATGAGGACCTACCCTGGGAAAACGCCTAACCCCCCCCCCATTACCGCCTGATCATGAGGACATGATCTTCTTGCAAGGGGGAGTGATGTTACGGGCACGATCAGATTGAGCTGTGACTCGGAACACCGGAGCTTCTCTTTATTGGGCAGAGCCACTTGAAGCAGCTCCGATTAAATCTGAAGAGGAAGATAGCTGCTGATGAACAGGGAGAGGGGGGATCGCATTGTCGCGATCGGAAGGTTAGGAAAATCAGGTCCGCGGCGCGCAACAAGGCACTCATGCTATTCCTCTTCCGGACTCCAACGGCACCACTTCGCTCTTCTTCACTTTCTGTACCTGTGGGCTATTAACTGGAACGGAACTGAATATACGATTCTTGGAGGTATTGGAAGGAAGGCCTTATTATTGAGTGACGCCCGAACGATCCATCCTATAACACCAATGGGCTCACAAGTCTGAAACTTCCCCTGGCGTGATGATACCCTACGTTACTAGATCGTCCGATTCCCTTTTAACCAGCTCTCTCCATGCGAAAGGGATTTTTCTTGGACGGGTAATAGCATACGGGACTATCTCTTCTTTCAGCTCGACTTGTGTTTTTTTTCGTTAGTTTTGAGATTTATTGTGTCAAGCAACTTTTCTTCGATTTCCTCAATTTCTAGGTGTCTAAGGGTTGTTGGAACTGAGTCACGACACCTTCCAAAGGAAGAGGAAAATCCTGATTGATGACTCCATGAGCCTGCAAGGTTAGTCTGCTAAGTACATGTTTTACACCTCGACAAATATTTTCGTCCGAGTTAGCAGAGCGACTTTGATGTTCGACATAACTCGTATGTGCGAGCCGTTTGCTGCTGTTGGTGTAACTCAGTATCACGTATGGCACGGAAACTTGCCTTGATGGATTTATTATGAGTGATTGATACCGGAAATGTAAATTGGTCGAAATCTGATCGTTCAGCACTCCCACATACTTTCATACGGTTGATTTCGACTTTTCGATCATTTTCTGATCCCCTAATTTCACGAGTCAATTTCTTGGTCTTGAAAAGTCTTGTATAGTCTCCTCGTTTCATGCACTCTTCACGTTTGGTATTCTTGACTGGGCATTCCTTTAAAGACCGATGCCGCATGTAGTTATCTACAGATTGTAGACTTTTCGCTGAATACCATCTCTTCTCCTCCTCACACTCGGATGAATTCGTTTAGTTCATACGTGCCTGGAAATGCCCTACATCGTCTACTAACGTTTTCGGTCCCTCAGACTCTCAATTATGTTGTGTTGTCAGGCGTTGTTCATAGTGATGAGGACAACTTCACTTTTCACGGCAAAAAGGCAGCTTTCTCCTTTTTTATTTGTCGAGTTTATTCAAGTCGCCTTCTTCGTCACTCCCGAATAGAACATTCAGGATCAAATCTCAGAATTATCAGATATCTCTTGACTTAGAAAGAAGTAAAGAACAGCATTAGCCTCGTCTGGCGGGACTCTGTGTGCGCCTTGAACCTTGAGGAAGTTGTCAAATCTTCACCTCCAGTCGTCGAATTGTGCGCATGATTTGTGTCCTCGAGTTGTTAAGGTAATGAGATCACTGACAATTCAGTTGAGAGGTGAAGCGGTTTCTTTTGCTGACGTGTTGTGATTTTCCCTGTTTGCTGCTGCTGATTGAAAGTGCTTGTTACATTGCGTTTTTGACGCAAATGTAACAACTGCTCCGAAATGGCCAACTTTCTTGCCAATCGTTTACTCTTTCGACTCATGTAGGTTCTTCACATTGACAGCGCCATGTTATGATAAGAATTGCGGAATAACAATTCAGTATTCATATACAAGGAAGAAAGTAAATTTAAAGTAGGTGATAAGGTACTTGTAAACATGCATCATTTAAAACAGTACATTCAATGGTTTCCAGCTGAGATAAAAGTGGTAGTCAGTCCAATGGTTTACATTTGTCAGTTGAAAGGGGGTGAAGTAAGGAAGGTTCACGCAAGCCAAATTAACCTAAATCATTTGCCTAGCAAAAGTCATTGTGATGACGAGGATCAATATAATTATTATAGCAAAGTTAGTTCAGCTAACAAAAACTTGTCAGACAAGAATGATGAAAATAGAGCTGATAAAACCATTGACCCCAATGCAGAAATGTCCTGTAATCAAGGCGAACCAACGGAAAATATTCATCGTCTGGTAGGTTAATTAGAGCACCCATTAGATTCTCCCACAGCCAATTTGGTCATTATGTATAATGTTGATCGATTATACATATTTACTATAATTTCGAATGATTTTGTAGATGTACCTATAACAATATTGTTGTAACGTGTACAAGAATTATTATTTTCAACAAAGAATATTATTTATTTTGTTATTACAGTTCAAATGAAAATTTATCGTAATTAGTGAATTAATTTGCATTTATAAAACAAAATTGTCATACATGAACCACGTAGCTATAGTTATCAAAAAAAAAAAGTTTGTATTAATGATAAGTTAATTAAATGATAATTTTTCGCAACTATAATGTAAGGGGAGGCGAATGATATGAGATTACGACTGTTAGAGGGGATGCTCCCGAGGTCAGTCGGTCATGTGACTTCGTCCCGGTAGTGTGTCGTGTCCGTCAATAAATCATTCAGCACAATACTATTCAATTCTTTGTCTGTTCCCCCACATAGGAGAAAACCATACATATCATATTGAAGTGTTGAATTCAAACTAAATTTATTCACACGATAATAACGCCAACATAAAAACCAATAATAATAATTGGATGCGTCTGGAACAGAAAATGCTCATCTACGTTCCATTGCTCCGTGTCTCCCCAACAAATAACACTTCTTGAGGAGAAAACAGGGAAAATAAACTAAGAACATAATAAGATCCACTTTGAATTTAATAGAAAAATATCTGGTGCGTTGCAACACACAACTTTCCGCCACCCCCGTAATTTTGAACACCACCTACATTGGCGGGCGCTATAACTTCGTTCAACGCATTTTTACAGGAACATTTATGTAGAACAAAATGTACGTACTAGTTAGCTGGGAGTACTCCGAAAGTTTGATCGAAATCGTTAGAACCGTTTTTGAGAAAATTGGAATACCGATAAATTAATATTCGACAAATCTCCTTTTTTGTGTTAACTTGGCTTATATCTCCGTTCAACATACATATACAGAAATAATTATAAAGAACGAAATGTGGGTATGGGTGACCAAAAGACACTCCATTAAGATTTATCACATCTGGTGAAGAAGTTACCCTGGAATTTACGGACATGTTCGAAAAAACGTTATTTTTGACACATTTTGATCTTTATCTCTGCTCAATGGACTGTCAGAGGAACATTTATTGAGAACAATATGTAGGTATTAACTATTCGAGTACATCTTGAAAGTTTGGTGATAATTGTTGAAGCCGTTTTGCCGAAAAGCGTAAAAAAACGATTTTTGCTTCATAGGCCTATATCTCCGTTCACCGTATTTTCATGGAGATATGTATGGAGAAGAAAAGTTAGGTATTGATTAGGAAAAAATAATTTGAAAGTTTAATCAAAATCGTTAGAGCCGTTTTCGAGAAAAATGCGAAAACCCCTAGTTTTTGGTACATTTTCGTCCCCCACCACCCTTCCCATCGGCCGAAATCGTCCATAACCTTATTTTGGTGTTTAATAAAAAATAAAAAACAAAACAAAAAAAAACCAGCTCAATCGGATGAGCCGTTCTCCCGCAAATCGAACTACAGACACACACACACGGACCACGCGCCGAAATTAGGTTTTTTAGACTCAGTAGGGTGTGAAACGTAAAGATCTGAAGAGAACCCAAATTTTTTTTTTTTGGGCCGATTACTATACTTTTCTTTCCTTCGGGTAGCGGAAAGTAAAAATGGAAACTAAATGAATCGAACTCCATTTTAAATACTAAATCAAGTTAACCTAATAGCACGGATCGTAATTAACGACAATAAGGGGACGAGGCCTAAATTACACCAGGGGTTCGCTCATCCTTATCCAACAATACTCAAATCTGGAAAAGCACTGGCAAGAAATGGAAAAAGCTCGATTGGGATGCAACGCCTGGAATTGGAAGAATCAGAATGTTGATGCTGTCGCATCCCGCGCTTTGGAAAGTCTAAGAACCCCTTCCATCGGGCCAACTCTGGTCAAGCCGTGCGCCTAAAGGAAAGAGGGCGAGCTAGCGGGGACTAAAAGTTGTATCCAGTGCAAACTGGCTAATGACAACCTGCCGTAACTCCACAGGGCCCGGTTCAGTGGATGCTGAACGAGTGCTGGTGCTCTCTAATACTAGAGAAACTGCAACTTCATGTCGTTCATGACCTCATAGCCCCCACGCTTATTTTAAGCAGTACGCCCACGACCATGTTTGGTTCACCCTTTGACAAAACAGAACAGTTGGAATTGGTGTGTGAGGCTAATGTCCAAATTTAGTTCCCGCTGTGGTCTTCCAGCACTTCCAAAAAGTACTTTCAACTCTACAACAGATGAACTAGTCGTTGGAAACGCTTAGAACGTCTTTCGGCTGGTGGCACCGTTGAGAATATCGGCCAGAAGAACGAATGACTTAATGAAATAGCGCCAGGTCGAGTATTTTGGTTGCAATTCCGAGCGGCTATGCCCTTCGCCTCATTAGAGACTCCTTGTCGATATACGCTTAGGCAAGCCATCATGTCGCAAACGCGTTGCGGGTGCGGGTGGATCCTGTCGACCGACAGGCTCGGGAGGTTCCGTTTAATTTATATAACTGGCGTTGAGACGCGTAGGGCAAGGCAATATCTGGTGAGACGTCTCACACAACTTTCTTCGCCCCAAAATTACACGCTACGAATTTTGTGTTAAATATTTGTTAGTTGAAAGTGCCGCGTAATCTTAACCAGAAACGTTAGCTCCACTTTTGAAAGAACCAGGAAAAGACGTAATTATTACTTTCCGCTACCCAAAGGGTAAGGAAAGTATAGTGATCGTGTGAAAGAAAAGTTGAGTTTTCTACAGAACACTACGTTTCGAGGCCTATTCAATCCGAAAAACCAAATTTCGGCGAGTGGGCTGCGTGCCCATCTGGCTGGGATGTCGCACGCACTGTGGCTGGTCTTGGATTCGTCCAGGATCAGCTGCAGTGGTGTGACTTGGCCAATCCATCTGCCCCTAAGCTCAGTAAGCATTCAGAGATTGTGTCTGCTCTGCATGGTTCGGTTGACGGACAATGTCGGGTTGTGACAGTTTGGGTCGACCCAGGCAGTGTCCCGACTCCCCCTACTCTTCTGCAAGGGTGAAGTGGGCTTCAGAGGGCATTCATAAGGATGATTACCGGCACTTTCACGCCGTTCGTGTGGCGTCACTGCCTACAGCAATGAGGTGTCAAGAGGCCGAGGGTCGTAATGTTGTGAATGCTTGCTGTCGTGTCTGTGGTAACCTGTTTGAGTCACTGAATCATGTGGTGCAGGTGTGTCCGCGTACTCATGGGGACTGTGTCAAGCGTCATGACGCGGTCTGCTAGCAGGTTGCTGGTGCATTATCATCTGAAGGCTGGGAAGTGGAGAAAGAGCGGCACTACCGAGTTGTCTCTGGAGAAAGACTGAGGCCTGACATCGTCGCTGTTGGTTCCGACCAGCTGGCAGTGATTCTGGACGTCCAGGTGATATCTGGCAGCTGGTATCTTGCAAATACGACAAGACAGATCTTCGCATGGGAGTGTTGGAAGCTCGTGGAGTGTGGCAGGTAAGATCAGGGTTGCAGCATTGACCGTGTCCTGGCGTCGTGTGTGGTCCAAGAAAAGTCCTGATGAGATGCGTCGGCTGGGTGTGTCAGCAGACGTTCTCTGTGGTATCTCCACCCGTGTGTTGCTCGGGTCATACCTTAACTGGTGGTCGTTCTACCATGGAACATCCTCTTTCCTTCCCTCTCCAAATCCTTCTATCCAGTGCCTGTAGTTCAATTTGAGGGAGAACGGATCAACTTAGTCTCCTGCGTGGTTGGATTGGGTTTCAGAGAGTATCCATGGAAGGGAAACGTCATGACGCGGTCTGCAAGCAAGTTACTGGTGCATTGTCACCTGAGAGCTGGGAAGTGGAGAGAGAGAGAGAGTACCGAGCATTACCGGGTGGGTTGCCTCTGGAGAAGAACTGAGACCTGACATCGTCAACACGGGGGTCTGCATATTTGGGCATGTGAGACTGCCACTGTGCATGAAGCTCTCCTCTCAGCCTCTCCAGCCAGTACCTTCGCAGTACCACTTGTTTTACGCGAACCGGAAATAATTCCAATATCATTTTGTTATATTTTAATTCCGACATCCTGATTGATTAACATGACTCGATTTTACGGAATGGAACGGCCAAAGAGCCGATGCAATCCACACATCAAGTAGAGACTGTGTGCTGCGTGAGATGAGCTTCATTAATTCACGATTGACATGACATTGAAGCTTCTTTCTAATAAAATTAGTGACGAATAAAAAAAAAGGCGATAGACGCAGAAGGATTGGCGTAAATCATTATAGAAGCTTGTTGGAGGTAACAATGCAAGCATTTATGAGCGGCATGCAAAAACGAAAATGATGTGGTGGATAATGAGCGCCGAGTTGAGTCTCTGTATTCTACTCAAACTCCATCAACATCGCCTTGTTTTGTCACTGCCACGATCTTAATTTTTTCCTCGTCGTACGTATTCGTTATGCGTTAAATTATTCGTGAGAAGGACAGGGGTAACTGCGCATGCTGAATAAGTTCGTCTCTTTTCCCCAACCATTCCTTCTGTAGTAAACGGCGAGCTAACGTTTGCTTCATTTCCGAATCTCGGGGTGCTTTGGTGCGAATCAGCACCTTTCAGAGCAGCCTCGTCGCCTCATGCATACTTCGGTGATTACATTCCACACTACGCCAAGACACTGGTGGTTCTACAGCAGTGTACTGAGGTCTTACTGAGATACTTGTTGACAAAGCTAGTAGAATCTGAAGAACAGGGGAAACCTGTATCTACGGGCTGAACTTAACATTTTTCCTTCCAGGCTGGTTTTTGGGAGTTTGACAGTCTCGAGGAGGCTAATGAGTTTAATATCATGCTCCACTCTACTGTGCGTGCTTGGCTAGGCCTTCCACACCACGTCCTTCGCGGTCTGAGCGCTCCGTCTCTCTCTTTGGGCTGTAAGCTCCTGTCAGCTTATGTTTGTAACTCAAGCAGTCTGAGCGCAAATACGACCGGAACCGTTTTCGAAAGTGGAGTTGGAACCTGCAGCGTTGAATGTGGAGGTACATGCGCTGGATGTGTCAGCAGCGCGGTCCGTTATCACCCCACATATTGCCTAGTTCGCACTGATGAACGTTCTATTGCACACCTTCCTCTGAGCACATTTCCATTCCACGCTTCAACTTCTATGGTTGTTCTCGTTTGGTGACACTCTCCTACATAACTATATCCACCATAGCTCCATAAGTGATCACTTACCTGTTTACCAGACCTTTAAGTGTATGGTGGAAATCGGAGAAAAAGGAATGTCCCTGTTTTGGGCTGAATTTCACGATGGCCCCTCGACCCAAGTCAATTAGTAGGTCTAGACGAATGGGCGATAGATGAATGGTACAATTATCTTTTCCACTTCAAAGAAAGTCTTAGAAGAAAATGGGTTTGGCCTGACAATTGGACGAGCCAGTTTTTACGAGTTCGATGAGTGGCGTCACATTCTCTCGTCAAATCCTTTGCGACAATACGATTGTGAGTACATTTCAGAAAGCACAATCTTACAGAAGTGAATGGGAATCGCAAGAATGAGACGTAAAGACCGAGCGAAAAGGCCAAGTACTGATAACGATCTCCGCACAATATAACGTTACCGATACTGGCGACTTGGTACCTATATGCATTGATGCTCTTCTCATCAACAGAAGCCCACAGTCGTTGTAGTTCACAATTTCTTCGGAAGGGTATGTTCTTTAAACCCTGATATTGACACAAATCACCATCAGATATCTCTCTAATACGCAAAGCGCTGAATCTGTCCAGGTTTTTGTCCTCGGAATTTCCGCTCCTGCCCAACAGGTCGCACCTGTGGCAAGGTCATTGTTTCTCCAAAGGTCTTCGCACCTACGGAAATCCCACCTGGTCGGACATTTCCATCGGTGGTTTTCCCACCTTTTCCCTCTCCTCCTTTTTCAGATTCCTCTCCACAACTGATACCTTCTCCTAAAATCATTCCGTGTCCAACTCTCGGCCTATTAACTTCTCGCTCTCCCATACGGTTTCCCACTCCAGTTCACGCGTTTCGAGTACTAGCCTTGTGTCGCCCAATTGTTCAAGATCTCAGCTCAATTCTAACTCAACTCAATTCCAACTCAACTCAATTCCGCACGTATAATACAATCCTCCTCATGCTCACTGAGTTTCGCTTTTATTTCGATCCTCAAGCTCCCCCTCTTGTGTGCTCAACAGTACACAGCGAGAGCGTGTTCCTACTGAATCGCCTGCTCTCCTCTGATGTGTAAACTACTATTTAATCTGGGTTTTCAGTACGTAGGTTCAGTCCTGATAAAACATAAGCCGGGTCTTATGTTGTATATCCTTCATTCTAACTACAAGTACTGATTTATTGCATTTCCTGTTTCTTCTAATTTTTATTAAGAATGGTTTATTTTATTTTTATTGATTACACGCGTGAGCTCGGCAATTAGGTCCTTTTCATTTATTTATTAAATTGAGCGTGCAAAATTTGGATTTGATAACGTCAACCCCTTTACCACTGTTCATTAACTTGAGAACACGTCCAATAGCATGAGTATTATTATTATTATTATGATTATTACTATTATTACGCCTTCTATAATTATTCCACAGTTTTCCTGATATTTATGAAAAAAATTACACAAATGTAAAGGTGGATGCTATCATATTTACGTTATGCGTGGGTGTTTGAAAATATCAGGTGCGAAGCAATCACACAACTTTACGTAGCTAATTCCGTAACTTCTAAAGGACTCAACGTCTACTGCTATAGTAATATACCTACATTTCAAGCTTCAACGTCACAAGTTTTGATCACATTCATCATTAAAATTGCACAAAATTTGGGTTTTGTCAGCAAATCGGAAAATTTTTGTGGCAGGCTCAGTTTTTACGACTTATTTACTCGATACGAGTCCACCACACGAATTTCCAAAGTCAACTAGTGAGTTGACAAATTGGAATGTTCTTTGTTGCCGTTTTTCGTCAGTTTTTCACGGACAAGTTGTGTGGCATGAGTTACAGCCACCAACTCAACAGGTCAAAATTTGATGCAAATTTGAACGAATTTTTATCGACTCTGCTGCTTGATGGCCAAGTACATACCGACTACTACAACGTGATAAGTGCTCATTAGTTGGCCATCAAGTCAAGCTTTGACAAATTAGGACATTTTGGTTGAGTCGCCGTTTTTCTTAGTTCATACCCCTCATAGAGCAGACTACTTTTTCACCAAATACCGAGGGAGCTTTCAGAAAAAGTAGTTAGCAATTTTCTAATAATGAGTCAATGTTTTGGGCACTCAGATCCTGGACCGTTATGAGCGTTTTTGAACACTCATCGCGTAAGTAGTTTTAGTTAGTCATTTGAACTAGGTACAAACAGTAATTTATGGTGGCGCTTACAGCTCCGGAATTTATTGTGCTGCTCGAGCTCATGCCCTGACCATTATTTAGCAATTCGTACACAGAGAATTTATGAAGATGTACAAACAATTTTTTTGAGAAGGTTGATAATCACTTTTCCTTAGTTATTGGGTTCTACACTGAGAGAAATGATGGTAAGTGAAACGGCAAGGGGTTAAAATTACAGAACTTCTGGAGTAGCTCCTTTAGTTATGAGCGATATCAAACTATCACCGTTTAGGTACTACTTCCTGAATTTTCCTAAATGTTTATAGAATGAAAAAACTGCGCTAAAATCGATTTTCGTCGAAATGCTTTAGACTGTGAGCAACGGTAGTAGGTGAAACGATGGAGATTGAATTTGTGGAGTAGCCCCTATTTATCATATAGGTACTAAATTGGACTGCCACATCAATTTTTCTGAAGATTCTATTCCCCTTCGAGGGGAGTTTGTGAGGAAAAACATGGGTGTATTATTCAGAATGAATAATAAAACAAAACGATTTACGTCTAAATTTTTGATAATTTATTTTGCTACTCTCGTCATTTTCCCACAGATGCGAGTTTTATGGTATTGCTGTCTATACAAACGATGTAATCAAAATCTTAAAAGCCGTTTTCGAGAAAAAATATCTGGTGCGTTGCAACACACAACTTTCCTTAGCTCTACGTCAATTCACTTTGTACATGGCCTTTGAACTTGGTCAAACAACACGTCACAGCAGCAGGAAACAGTAGCGCGTTCAGTTCTGGAATTTATTGTGCTGCTCGTACTTATTCCAGGACCTTTATTGAGCAATTGGTACATAGATGATTAATGAGGCTGTAAACACGAATTTTTTGAAGAAGGATAGTAATTACTTTTGCAGAGCTATTGGGTAATAACTGTTAGAACTGGTAGTAAGCGAAACGGCGGTAGTTGAAATTCGGGAATTTCTGTAGTGAGCCCCACGTATCTCATGAGCGTTTTTAAACACTAACCCTTTAGGTATTGGATTGGACTACAATAACAATTTTTTTTAACATTCTACTAACATTCCAGCGGAGGTTATAAGAAAAAATCGCGATAAAAACGCTTTTCGTCGAAAGTTTTTATAATTTATTGTGCTGCTCTCGTCATTTTCCCCCAAATGGGAATTTTATGGTATCATTACCTTATTGAGAGCTATCAATATAAAAAATTTAATTAAAATCGTTAGAGCAGTTTTTGAGAAAAACAATATTTGGTGTTTTTATCACTATGATAACTATAGTCAACTTTCGATGGATTTTGTTCAAACCCTTATTTTGGCGTCCCATGGTAACCTGCAGGCTAGATATCAAGTTTGAGTGGATTTGATACGGTCGTATTCCCTCAAAATCGTTCACAGACACACAGACCATTTTCCCAAGTAGTGTTTTTCGGACTCAGGGGGGTCTGAAACGTAAAGATCTGAAGAGTGAATTTTTTTTTCAGCCGATTAAATAACTTTCCTTTCTACTTCGTAGAGCCAAGGAAAGTAAAAACTATTTGTTGTTTTGTTCACAATGATAACTATAGTCCGTTATAAGGCTATATATGGCTGATATCCTCATTCTGGTGTTTCATTATGATCTGCAAGCCAAATATCAAGTTTGAGCCGATTGGGTTCAGCCATTTTCTTTCAATCAGACACCCATACAAATTTCCCAAACAGTGTTTTTCGGACTCAGTAGAGTATGAAACGCAATTTTAATTTTAATTTTTTTGTATTGGGCCAATTATAGAGAGCCGAAGAAAGTCAAAACTGTGCTGAAATATATTTTCCTCCAAATATTCTATAATTTATTGTACTACTCTCGCCATACACACGGGCCACATTCCCAAATAGCGTGTGTCGGATTCAGAAGCGCTTGAAACGTGAAAATCTGAAGAAAATTCAATGTTGTTTTTCAGTCAATTACTCAACTTTCTTTTCTACTAGGTACTGTCAAGAAAAATAAAAATATGTTGTTTTTTTTAATAGAAAGACAGCTATTTAGGCAATACGTTTAATAACCAAAATTATTGCACTAGAAGTAAAACAATACCTCAGAGAACTTATTATTCTTTACACATCGATTTTCTCTATTTGTGATTGATCCGGAAAATCGATACTTTCTTACCGAATGCCCCTCTGGGGTTTGAGAAGGGGATAGAGATGATTCGACGTATCGATATATCGAGAAGAGCATTTGACGTTACGATAAAATCCGGTAGAGGGTGCTGAAGTAGGCCACCAATATGTAGCTCCAGACAGTTGTGAAGACGTTATCAGTTACCGGCGCCTGTTGCTTTATCCGTCGGCGTTCGCTTCTGTCAAATCGGTCCTCGACTCTCTTTCAAAGTGACAGTTTCAACGCGTCCTGAATCCGGGCGTCGTTCCCTCACCGGGAACTTCATATTTTGACGTATGGCCTCGTGCATCTTTCAAAATCTGTCGCAGTGGTCGCTCTGCATTCCGGAGAGCCGCTGCGCCGAAGGGGTCGTCTTTTACGAGATTCACGTTCGCGTCGGAGGAGCTCAATGGACGGTCAGCCGCCGCTACAACGAGTTCGCCGCGCTCAATGCGGTTCTCGTCAAAGAGCAAGGAATCAGCAAAGATCTGTTGCCTCCCAAGAAGTTCGTTGGCAACTTGAAGCCCGAGTTTGTGGAGCAGCGGCGCTCGCAGCTGGAAACGTATTTGAACGACGTGTTTCAACTCCTCGTCAAAACTATGCCTCTTGAGCTCGCTGCCTTCCTCAGACTCGACGAATGCGACGTCATGTTCCTCATCAGAAGGATCCCGGAGATACTCGCCGCCGCCACCTCGGAAACACCGATTCTCTCAGTTCTGCAGGTTTACACGCTTTTCGCCTTTTTACTGCACAATTTGTAGCTTAGACCCCACGATACACCGAAAATTTCCGGTGTTCACGGCAGTAGCTGCTGGGCCTCCCCCGTTTGAGGAAATGGTCTCTCTTGTGAGTAAAGTAAACCCGTCACTGTGTTATCTTCACACATTGACTCGCTAAACTCCGCCCCATAGCTTGATGCCGCGTATTCAGAACGAAAATACTAGGGGATATACACTCCCATGCCCCAGATGTGCTACAGAGGAAGTTCACGTATAGTACCACAGTCAGTTGGCCCGATCCATGTCTGGTTTGAAAAACATCACTGCCCCAACGATGAAAAATTGAATGTAAAACGAGGTGATAGCATGAAGGTCGTGGATGCAGGCTTCGTCATTGGTGAATCCTCAGTCCTAGCTCGGGTAAAAGCAAAGAACATGGACCGACCCCTCTGATAAGGCAATATATCGATATATGACGGCCGAGGTCAGGTTATCGATATGCCCGACATCGCTCATAGGCTCTTCCCCGCCAACTGCGCCTGTGACGCATCGTAGGCTGTGGCGCCATGTTTGAAATTAGAAATAACGACATTGTGTACTTACAGGTTCTAAGAAGTCCCTGACAAACTGCCAGATGCTTCCTCTCCTCCACTGTTCACTTTATACACCTGTACCACATCCTTCAGAAATGCCCTCATTAGATCATCACAGTCACTTCTCGTCCTTCTCCAAATATATTCGAAGAGGTACGAATCAAAATGATCTGTGACCGATCTAGAGGGAATCCCCCGCTTGATAGCGGGCCATGTTCCCTCGATCGAATTTGTGTGGGCCTCTGTTGCCAGGTCCTTGAAAAACAAGGAGCGGTTAATCCTCCAGCCAATCATAGGCCTTCCAGCAATCGGAGATCACTGTCATGCCCGGAAGAATGAATTACTTTATGATTGCGAGGAGGACTTCCTTCCCTCGGTTTTCAATGACCTGGAAAAAGCACTTTCGGGACCCACGCTCCACCCCACCAAACACCCAGCGTCCGTCTACCAATTTGCCCCTATTAAACTTCCTCTTACAACATTTACATTCGTCAATCTCAACAACTTTTCCATCGCCACCTAACTTCATGCACGCTTGATCACGACACACTTCCATACATACTTCACGACAAAACATCATCCAGTCGGTAGCGGTAGGATCAGAGATTTCACACTCAAACGATGGAAAAAGTTAGTTGTAAGTCTTTGAGAACTCATGATTTATGAATATAAAGTTTGGAAGAGTAAATATAGAGCAGGACAGAAGACTTTCACACGATTCAAACGTAGAAAAAATAGAAACACACTAACTTGAAGGGTGGTAAAGGTAAAATGTGAAGGAAAGGCGCGAACTACCGGCACGAGAACCGTTAACGAACTGAGGAATACAGAAAGGTGGAGGGAACAGGGAATAAGTGGAAGGGTGGAGGGTCAAACAACCTCCTCAACTACGGTTATTATTCTTTCTCATTCTGTTATCGCTCTCACTCTTTCTCAGAGTACATTGCTGTCTCCGAGCTTCTCCGAATATCTTCCCTGCCAACTGCGTCCGCATATCGATACTAGCGATCGGTCAAGCGACCTATCAATACATGCAGTCGTAGCGTTATCTCGGTCCATGTTCTTTGTTTCACCCCTAGCTCGATATGTGGCAGTACCTTGGGGTCGAGTTTCTCAGTGCAACCTCTTCAGCTGGAAGCTGCGAGGACCTGGTGAATATCTTCAGAAAATTGCCAAGGCTCCACTGAAGCTACAGCAGAAGCTGTGGGTCTTGCAGAGGAGTCTCCTTGGAGACGCTAATTACTGGGTCCTTCATGTTAAGTCGTGCTGACTACCCTAACAAGCCTTCGCTATTGTCCCTTCATCATTTAGAATGTCAGATTTGTCCTGGTTTCCAGAATCGTCTCTGATGATGACTTACCCGTAGGTGAGTCAACTATCACAGCACCTTAGCCTTCGTAGTAGAGCTTCCATTACTTTAGAGAGCTGTACAGTACATCTATTATAGTCGCTTGTTTTACATACCTGCAACAGCATTCCCTTGCGGTCTTATCCATGTGTCACTTGTATTTTAACTCCAATTTCAGTTCGGAAAATAGGTACCGTTGCGTTTGGCTTCAGTGAACTCTGTTTTGATTCATATCAACAGAGGGTAACAAGAGTAGTATCACACAGGGACATCTAATGATAGTTAAACCAAAACCCCCTTATGTATAAAGCAATTTGAATAGTAGTCGTTCTTTCAACACCTTCGTTCAAAACCATCATTGACACTTTCGTTCACCCTAAGTCATTAATGCACCAAATACAAGACATTGCCACTTGTGTGAAATCACACCATGCATGATCAATCCCCCACATTCGTAGTCATTGCCAGTCTGAATTCATGAATCTATTTGGCGACAGTCAATCAGTCCATGGTCGGTGGGAAAGTAGCAATGAGAAAGAATTATAGGTACCTGTTAATGCATGGAGGTAACAACGTGCACATTAACTCAACTAGAAGAAAATGATGGGAACACCTTGCAAATGAACGTTCAACTATACTCATGGGTGCTTAGTTACTATTGATTCCAGTGATTTGATGGTTAAATACATTAGCAGTGTAACAGTAAGAGTTTGTCATTGCTGAATGATGTTTCTCAAACATGTGTGAAGCAAGAGACCCAAATAATAAAACGATTTCTATTTTCATTATAATTTCCTGTCAGATGGAAGGAGTATTGTATGGATAACTAATATTCTATATGTACTAACTAGCTTCACCCTAAAGCTTTATTTTTAACTAATTTTCGATTCTTTACACTGTACCAGGAAGGGTTTTTGACATCGCTTTTCATATAATGTAGTAGATTAACTCCTTGGGGTCTTGAGTAATCTATTAAGACGTATTTAAATAATATTCTCTTCATATTTTACATAATCTATATACGTACAAGTTTTTCTCTTAGTTTTCATGGTTAAATAATTTATACCATTTTTTCTTTCTAGGTTCATGCTTTGAGCGCTCGCCTGAAATTGCCTTGCCCCCCTGTTGAAATGACTGGATACCAACATGACTTCTGCAGTATTTTGGAAGCTTGCGCACGGATTAGATTCTTGCAAATTGAAGGGTGTGGTGATGTCAATTTATGCTTGGGCAGCCCACCGTTAATAGATTTTATTCCTTTCAAGTCGTTGAGAGGCTTGATTTTGAACAACGTTCCACCGAATATTGTCAACAATGCTGACGCTCTCAGGAGCGTGCTGTGTGGCCTGTCATGGGTGAATTCTGGGCTAAGCTCTATTGAAGAAGCACTCCTGTGTGATTCTGTACATAAACAACTCTCTGGCCAAGGAGACCACAAAATATGGCAACTGAAGAAAGCAGATTTTTCTTGTAACTTTTTGAAGACTATTGGTAATTATTAATTTTATTGATTTCATTACGATTTAGTGATAACGGTTTCCTCAGCATACAATACTTGTTCTCACTTGTTGGATCCTATGAAATAACGTTTTTCTTCATAATTTGTCGGGGAAAAGAATCATTTGTTTGGTTACAAATAATGACTATCATGAAAACTGTTTAGGCTTTGTGCGTTATCAGTTAACAAAACTCTGATTTGAGGTGAGAATTTGGTCCAATTATTTAGACAATAATTAATGGAATTAATTAAGCCCATCAAATGATAGTATTGATAGTATAACAATTTGTTCCTATTGCTGTATGTTTTTACTTTCCTTGGCTCTACAAAGTAGAAAGGAAAGTTATGTAATCGGCTGAAAAAAAAATTTCGAGTTTTCTTCAGATCTTTACGTTTCAGACCCTCCTGAGTCCAAAAAACACTATTTGGGAAAATGGTCTGTGTGTGTGTGTGTATGTGTGGCTGTGAACGATTTTGAGGGAAAACGATCGTACCAAATCCAGTCAAACTTGATATCTCGCCCGCAGGTTACTATGGGACGCCAGAATAAGGGTTTGGACAAAATCCATCGAAAGTAACTATAGTTCTCATAGTGATCAAAACACCAAATATTTTTTTTCTCATAAATGGCTCTAATGATGTTGATTAAATTTTTTATATTGATAGCTCTCAATAAGGCAATGATAGCATAAAATTTCCATGTGTGGGAAAACGACGAGAGAAGCACAATAAATTACCAAAACTTTCGACGAAATCGATTTTAGCGCGGTTTTCAGAGAAAACAACCGTACCAAATCAGCTGTAAAATGATGTCTAGCCTACAGGTTACCATGGGACGCCAAAATAAGGGTATGAGCAAAATCCACCGAAAGTTAACTATAGTCATCATAGTGATCAAAACACAACATTTTTTTCTCAGAAATGGCTCTAACGATTTTGATTAAATTTTTATGTTGATAGCTCTCAATATGGCAATCACACCATAAAATTCCCATTTTGACGAGGAAAATGACGAGAGCAGCACAATAAATAATCAAAATTTTCGACGAAAAGCGTTTTTAGCGCAGTTTTTTCCTTATAAACTCCTCTGGGATGTAGTAGAAAGTTAACGAAAATTGTTATTGTAGTCCAATCCAATACCTAAAGTGTGAGTGTTTAAAAACGCTCATGAGGTACATGGGGCTCACTTCAGAAATTCCTGAATTTCAACTACCGCCGTTTTGCTTACTGCCAGTTCTAACAGTTATTACCCATTAACTCTGCAAAAGTGATTATTATACCTCTTCAAAAAATTCGATTACAGCCTCATTAATATTCTGTGTACCAATTGCTCAATAATGGTCCTATAATGAGTATGAGCAGCACAATAAATTCCGTAACTGTAAGCGCTACCGCTTCCTGCTGCTGTGACGTGTTGTTTGACCAAGTTCAAAGGAACTGAGTGATAAATGAATTGAGTAAGTAGAATTAGCCATGTACAAAGTGAATTGTTGTAGAGCTAAGGAAAGTTGTGTGTTGCAACGCACCAGATATTTATACATTGGTTTCTAAGCTCAGAAACTAAGAGGCGCATTCCAGCTCCAGTGATTGTGTAAAGAAAACAAAACTCCCCTAGCTTTGAGTTTTTTATCAAGTTTCCCGTGCCTTATCAACATTAATCAATTCTAATGCAATGAACCGAGTTCGGTGTTTAGAATGTTAACCTTGCCTGAAAAGCGGGCTTATTAACTTACATTGTTGTCTGTTTCAGGTGATGCTGTAACTATACTACCCAATTTAATTGGATTGGAACTGAATGGTAACCAAATTCAATGCTTACAGGGTTTAAATGCTTTGACGAAATTGGAGAAGTTGAGTTTGAAAAACAACGGTATTTCAAATTTTCTTGAATTGAACCTGAATTCAAATCTAGTGCATTTGACTTGGATTTGCTTGGCAGAAAATAAACTAAAAACATTGAAGGGATTGGACGAGTTTAAGATGCTCCGATGTGTTGACGTATCTAACAATTCTATTGCTGACTGGTGTGAAATATCGTTAGTATGTTCATTGCCTTTGTTAATAAAACTCGTGGCTTTTGGAAATCCAGTTTCATCAGATTGTGATTATAGAGTTAAAGTGCTAGAGCATTTCGATGACAGAGTTACTTTTGTTTCATTAGATGGCGAGACTCCAACTCAAAAAGAATTGGATAGAGTCGCCGTTCTTCAGGCTTTGCGAATAGTGAAAGAAGGAAGGTCACCAATGTGACTATGGCTACTAACATTGTTGTTTCTTACTTTGAAAAGTGGAATCACATAGTAAATTTGCCGTGGGTACATGCGAAGAAGAACACTGAACTATTTTGTCAGAACTCGTAGAATCAAATTGCCACGACTCAGTTGCTTTCTAATTTGAAGAGCTTAATATTTTACGAAGGATCTCATTGCTAATTGCAGTTGCGGCAGATAAAAACGGGATTAGTTTATTGAGAAAAAAAAGAACTTACCGTTACAAAGTTATTCTTTTCCTGATTCTAGGGTATATAAATTTGAACTGCATCCATTGACCAAAAAATTGTCGTTCTGGGGTTTGGGTTGAATGATAGCATAAATTCAAATCGAGTAACCTTCAGCATTTGCTTGTTAAGATTTTAAAAAGCATGTTTTAGAACGCGGAAAAGAAAAGACGCTAGTCACCCTAGTTTTACTAATACCTATATTGGAGCTAAATTCGGTAGTTTTAATGTTAACAAAGCAGAAACGTTAGCGTGGACATTATAAAAAAGGCATATCGAATTAGTTAATTACTGTGAATTTTTCGTAGTTATGAATTGGTTATCTGGTGATCGAGGGTAGCAATCGGACATTCATGTGTTTCAATTGACACCCTTGGAGTGGAGCTCTCTTAGTCAGCCCGTTAGTCTCTCAAGATGGAAACGTCTATACAAGATGAAAAAGATCCCAGGTCCGGTTTCCATTTTTTTCTTTTACTCATCCTTAGCACTTTCAATCATAATTTTTTATTTTATCACTAAACCTTGAATGTTTTGAGAATCTACTATGTACATCATTGTAGGCAGTGGCAAGTAGGGTTGTGTGCTCTAGCATTATTCTCAAAGGTTCAATTAGCCCTCTTCCTTACTCTATACTACTGATTTATTTATGGGAGGACATATTTAATTTGTATTCCCTTTGATCATGAAAGTTAACGATGTTTGAAGTGAGTCGTCACGCACCAAGCATTTCAAGGACAGTTAGTGAATGGTTCGTGGTTACATATGATGTCAAATAATGACATTTATTTTAGCAAAAACTGCCAAGTCTTTGAGGCAGTGTCACCAATAGTCATATCTTACAGTGCACGAGTTTGGGAGTATAGAGAATATGGTGACATAAAGAAGCCATTGAGATATTTTATCGAAAGAGTCTTTAGATTGCACCAAATAACTCCCAACTAATTCATTTATGATGAACAACATTATAAATGATCTGAAGCCATTGAAAATAGAATGTCTGGTTGATTAACACGTCAATAACTTCAAAAACGCCAACTTTCGTTTTCAAACTAGAAATTATAGAGTGATAGATGGAAGGATGATGACAGCAATCAATACTTCGATATAGACAACATCCCTTTAACCAAAGCACACCTTGCTGTGTAGCTCGGCCCCATTCGCTTTTGGAAACTTTAGTCTCCTCTGTGGGCCACCTTTAATGCTGGAAGTGAAACTATTATTTACCCCGTAGTTGAGGGAAGTAAGAGAGCGAAAGATATAAATTTTCCTCCTTTGCACTCTCTCCTCAAGCATGAGCTCGGGGGTGTACACTTGCTTTCTTCAATAAATCAACTAATCTGTTTCATTGAAACATATCCCTGCTCATCTTGTTGGTCATCATCAACACTTTTAAGAGCACCCATCTCACCCCCTTTACTATCTCCCACACGAAAGGCCTTATTTTCATTTCACCATATAATTGTATCACTGTTTCAAAATTGAACGATCGTGGTACTCACCTAGTTGTCGGTTCCAGTTTTTTTTGAAGTCTGAGATTGATTCAGGCCCTAAGCTTTGGGAGAATTATTGGACATTTGGTCTATGTTTTTGTATTCAGCCATAGCATCAAGGAAGAGCCATTTCATTCTATGCCTATCTTCTTCTCAGCATCCATTTGGGTTAGTTTGAATACTGTGAGTCTACTGGAGCTTCTGTAGGGTTATAGAGGCTTGTTATGCGTTAAACATCGATCTTCAAGTGTGATTTCTACAAAGTTTTGTAAAAAAATCCCCAATGTTACTCTGCAATCATTTTGTTATCAAACATCACTCATCAATCTGGTCAACATAACCAAGTATTTATTTTTTCGTCATGGTATTTATTTGTTAAAATTACCAAGAAGCTAGAACTTAGTTTCAATGTATTACGCACATATTTTGTAATAGCTCTTAGGGAATTTTCATCTTTTAATTGGTTTTATTATATTTTTCTCATTATTCAATGCCTACAAGGTATGTAATATCTATTGACAGAAGTTGAACTGAAAGTAAGTCATGATACGAGGGGGTACGTTTGTTTTTTCTTCAACTCGGAAAACTTGGGATGTATGATTGTTTCTCAATCATTAGTGGGCGTCGAGTTGTCTAAAATAAAATTTTCAAAATTGCTACGAAAAGACTGAAAAACTTTAACTAAAATATAACGTATGGAAGATGAGGGGGGAGAAGTTACAAAATTATATCATCTTTCGGTGAATCTTCGAACCTGAATGTGATATTTAAATTCCTTCAATGTTGAACCCATTGCTTTAATTTTTTCTTCAGCACTCAATAGTTACCATTCCTATGCTTTTGTACTCGTAGTACATCATTAATAATAATTTTTGGTTCAATTTTTTATGCTTGTCAAAATTATGGTTGTGGAAACCATAACTCTTCATCAACAATTTTGTGATCATCGTGAAAATTCTTAGAAAAAAGCGTTTCTTATCATTGTATACTGGGTAGTAATACTTACCTGAATATGCCCTAGGCTCCCTAGGGGGACTACAATGTCGAGTTAGCTAAATGTTGGGAGTATCACAAATTGCAGTTACTTGAAATATTTGCAGTCTTCAGGTTTTAATTATTTTCGCTGTGAGAGATTGCAAGTTGCCTGAATAACTTATTGAAGCTTGAACAGATTTATTATGATAACAGATGTACACCCATTTTCCTTACAATCAGAATTTTGAAGCATGTTTCAGACACCCACCTCAATTCATTGTAGATTGTAAGGTTAGTATTTTTTTTTACATTTGACAAGAGACAATGAAGAAAATGTGTGGATTGATTCGTACTGTACAAAATTGACCCGACTCTGTGGGGTCTCAAAAATGGGACATTTAGGCGCGTAGTTTTTTCTAGTTACGGCATGTGTTAATTGCGCATCTGATACAAAAGATTATGCAGGTGTCACCACTTCTTGACATTTCATGTACAATTCAATTTTGCAGTATTGTTAATATCAAGAACTCTTTGATTTTTAAGTTGGGAGGAGTCGTGAAACGAAATTAAACGTGTATCCCAAGTTGAGTACCTAATGCCTTTTTTTGTGAAAATAGCCGAATCAAACCAGTTATCACAGCAACCTGCGCATTGTTCACTAATAGTACTAGTCTTGGTGTATCAAGTTCCTAAGTTTATTATTATCTTCATTATAAGCAAGCATACGCGAAGTTCACCTCTACAGTTATGTATAGGTGTGCCTGAAAATGTACAGACACACAAGTTCAATTAGTTCTTCATGCAATAGTGAGAGCAAAATGTCTCGTCTGAGAGTGATATTCAAGTTTGATAGTTTTTATATTAAGGGTTTATATTCAGTCACTGTTGTAAATCCGTGTTGAGCTCACAAATACAGATTAACTTACCACAAAAAAGACGCGCTAAGTCTGAAGAGTACAACTCACTGCTAAGAGCAGTTTCTAAGCAGAAGCAATTCTGTGGTGCTGTGGGGGCCAGCCTTGTATAGGTTTAATTGACAGCCAATAATTGTTTCAATATGGCTTCTGAGGCAACACTTTTCTGAACCATCCTTTAATTATTGTGCAGTGGTGTGTTTGTACAAGTTGAATTATTGAGCCTTGCCATGCTTGTTATGCTTTTTACTTGAAACAATAGTTCTATTTGTTCAAGTGTTAACCCATTCAGGGCGGGCCGCAAAAGAGGGAACAACCTCCCATCTTGAAGTTGAGTTTTTGTGACATGTCTCGTAGCACTTTTTAAAAATTGTTATAATGGTGGTTATGAATGAAAACCATACATAACCGCGCATAACTGCTACCTGACTCATACTCAAGGTAAATACCACCGTACGGTACAGAGGAATGCGACAGCCCCTTCTTCCTTCTTCTTTAATAGGCCTCAGGTCTCAAACAGAGGGACGTGGTAATATTACTACACCCGCACGGCACGCAACCCCCGCTGTAGTAATATTACCAAACCCGCACTGGATGGGTTAATAGTGGCAAATATATCACGCGTGTACTTAACTCTTTGTTGCAAATAGTGCAGTTCATGTGATTCAAGAATTGAGGTGTGAAGTGTACACGATTCATTTGTTTATGAGAATTACGACAAATTATCCAAGTATGATTGACCAAGTCATGTTTATATCATTTCATTAACTTGAAAAATAAGTGCTATCAGATATTCGAAGGTGAAACGAATCATTTACTAAACAATGAAGTTATTAACCTATTATAGTTTCTCCACCAAATTCGCTAATTAATTTTTTATATATTGTTAATATTGTTCATAAACTTATTTACATGATAGTTTAATCCTTGCTGGGTGATTGCACAGGAATGAAGAACAAATTAACGTGTTGGAAAAAATACAACAAATATATTTTGATCGTTTTTATTAAAGATTTATTTTTCAAGCTTCGGAAATTGTATCTGACCCAACATCACTTTCATTCTTTGATGATAAACTACAAAACCGATTTCAGATTTCAAGTACTCGTCTTTCCTCAATTTTGTTCGAAACTAAGAGATTTATATATATAAGCTGATTTTCTGCAAGCTGGCTAATTTCCTAACCAAACATTTTCAAGCACATCACTTAGTGGTAGTAGTGTGTTTGGAAATTTCAACTTGGAGTGGTTGCAGAGGGCGCCTAATAATGGCGCGGGCTAATGCACAAAAAAATGTGTGCCTCCTAAAAATGTGTGCCAAGTGAGATAAAATCAGTAACTCTTCTGACATCAATTAAATGTCTTTAACCAAAGCTTTGAAACAATAGTACGTTTTGTCGTGCATCATTTCATAGTAATTTGCTCTACACTTGAATTTGGTTTTTTAGTTTGCTCAGAATTTCTTGGGAAAAGGGCACATTATCTACCCCGGTAGGGAAAGTTGCAGTCCTCTTGAAGCGCCTTCATTATGAGGGGTTTCTGCTATCAATATTTGTCTCTTCAAGAAGGCTCCTGTGTTCAGGAAGTGTGGAATCTGTAGGTTTTGTTGCTTTCAGGTGCATGGAGTAGGGTACATATGCCCACGAGACTAAATGAATGTTGCAACCTTTGTTAGTGATACTCATGATGGTGCCACTAACAAATTTAATGATGGCCTAATTGTCGAAAACTGACCTATCTTTAGCAAATTCTGTAGAAAAACTGTGCCTTCGTATGCATCACTTTCTTGAACGCTTCCTTCCAGGTTCCGTATAATATTCGAACTTATAAATTAGTTGGGAAATATGGAATATAAAACAAAATGTACAAAATGAAATATGTATTGTCTAAAAACACAACCAAACCCATTTCTGTTTTACTCACACCTACCATTGTATACCGGGTAATGATTTCCATTTTAGTTGATATAAATTACGAATGATGAAGAGAGCAATGGGGGCAAGCCATAAACACGGTTAACACGAAATTGATTATACCCCAACAGTGGTGGTCAAACACATTGAGCATTTTTGAGATGCTCGAGAAATTAGTTTTACCTTCTTAGACCCGCTACCACAGCCATTTAGCCATTAAGGCTTATACACTACGTTTGTACAATTTCTAGAAAATAGCAACACTATATTTCAATTGCTTGACTATAACACTAACAAAATGTGTGGCTGACTCAACATTGGAATTGTGACTTCATTTATAGAAACTGCTTGTGTAATGTGATAAGATAAATCTTTGAATTATCCACCAACCACTTGATTATATGTTCGTACTCATTACATTCCTAAATAAACCACACACAAATCACTTAAATTCCATAATCAAACTACTCAGAACTGCATGAAACTACTTGAGCAAAAGTGGCTTAGCCAGTGATGGTACAGGTTTACCATCTTCACAGGCTATGATACAAAAGTATACATAGAAAAAAGGGTCTTGACTACACAGACATTCGATAAAGGATGTGAAAGAACTTCTCCCTTGGAGAATGACTACTACTGACATGATTAGAGAGTCAGTAGAGTTCTATAAGGCAACTATAAATGCCATCATAATTGACAATAATAATACAATAATGAATAACTAACAAGGAATGTACGCCCACAAATGGACAGCTTAATTGGGAATATTGCAAAAATACGATCAAATTTATGCATACCACTGGTAGACAAGAATTGTGCCACATAAATATAAATTGATAAATGAAATTGCCTGCTTCACACCTTAAAAATAACAATTTACAGTTTTGATTGGGTAACTATAATATCTTTAAGCTTTTGCGTTAGCATTATGTTACCTTGAATTTTCAATTTTCCTTTCATGAAAGCTGACTGAGGACTCAACTTGCCGGAAGCCTGTAAAAATTCATTCAAAACAATAAAGACTCTTAACGTTCATCAAAAATATTTCAACTCCTATCAAGTTTCTGCGTTTGTTTTAAAAACGTTCTGTAGCCAACTTAGCTTTCACATTCACATTTAAAAAAATGTAGAATGCGAATTTTCTCAAAATGATACGTAAGTAACATTACTTCTTTCTCACAGTGCCTATGATATAAATGAAGGTTGAGTGATATTGATCTTAGGGGTGGAGAGGAGGAAGGGGGGGGTGTTTTGAAAATCCCAACATTAACTAACCATGGGCTTGATAACAAATTATATTTCTGCGTATTTTGTTATTTCAAATCAAATGTGTCCAACACTGCACTGATCGTTTGAGCTTTCTGGAGATATTGCCAGTTTCATGGATTATTATATACAACCTTTAGCTACCATAATGAGAGCCATCAGTGTAATTTTCTTCAAAGAACACTACGTAACTCCTTCAGAATTTTCCTGACTGATAAAACAGAAAATCTCCGCTTTCTAAGTTCATTCACTTTCACTTGGATTTCTACAGGAATGTACTAAAAAAAAAAAATGTTTTCCCAACATAGCTCAATGAAAAAAAAAATTACCAGCACTGGTTCTGAATGTATGAAAAATGAACTTGAAAATCGGAGTTGAATGACTGGTAGAACTTTCTTTATCATCTTTCAATCGCTCTTTTGTTAACACGCGGAAAAAGTAAGTGATAACACAACCTCCTAGATTATCAAGACTAAGAATGAGCAGCAATAATGTTGATTTCTTGTTCAGTAGTTAAGTGTTTCCTAGGAGTGACAAGGAACATCGCATTATTTGTCAGATGTGCGTCTTGATTTCCAGAGAAACAACTGCAAGTGCATAAAAAATACAGAAAGCCAAGAGAGTTTGTTCCAAAATAATAAGTTTGTTTCTTTAATAAATCCTGGATTTTAATATTTTAGTGATTCATGTTAATGTACTCATTTAACAACACAGACAAAGGGTTGACACACTTAATGCTACTTCACTCTGCCTAATATATACGAATGTTGGTGATACCAATAAAAGGTTTTTACCTTTACCTTACCTTTACTTTTACCTTTTTACCTCCGATATATTTTGAAACTAAAACTGTGTTTACAACTTGTTTAACTTAAACTAGTACACACATAGGCCCTGAATCTGTAATGAAAATCAGTCATTCCTAATTGCCAAATTCAGGCTAGCAACTATAAGCCTTGGTGGAATTAGGTCCCACAGAAACTGGCCCACTAATAGGGTGAGAATTATCTCCTGTTTTGGAAGTGCCTGGACAAATAAACTACCAATCAGCTTTCAGTTTGGCGTGCTTAGTCCATAATACTTATAATGTACCAAAACGTTCAAAAAAATGATACTCATAAATAGAAAGTTGAGTTGATAATTTCAAGATTCTAATGGAATACTTGGACTGAAACTAACCATATCTAACAAGTCTCCATCATCCACAGTGAGAGTCGTGTCTACTTTAACACCTTGCTCTGGATCTCCAGGATAAATTTTGCCTCGGACCAAATCTGATGCTGGAAACGAATATAAATGAAATAATTATTCGGGTGAATTCAATAAGGCACTTATCTCTTACTATAAAATTACACATCAAGCAGTAGAAAGTAGTCGAAGATGTAGATGTACGTACAGCAGCAACTAATATACAAACAGGTGTACTTCAATCACACGAGGAAGAGACCTTTGGCAGAGCTCCACTCAGTTCCAAGTTTCTGAGGAAACTAGCTCCCTTCCTAGACACTAGTCTTTTCCCTACTTTGAGTTTTTATCAAGCCTAGAAGATTATAGACACCTAGGCACCAATTTGATAAACTGTGTTCTAACTCGCAGTGTTCTAACACTTCCTTAAGTGTTGTTTGTGTGCGCAAAATACACCATCGGATCGACTAAATGTGAAGATGGTATGAAATACCTTCATCACAAGCTGAATGACGCACAAGTTCTGTGTCGATTACATGTACAACCCTTACACCGACACAAAGTGTAATATTTTAGGTACTGGCATCTTTTACGATGTGCGTTTTATGCTGAGAGCTGTCTCAAAGGGCTAAAATAATACGTGCACAGTTCAGAGCTGGCTTTCAGAAAGGCAGCCATTTACGGCGCACTGTCCTGACTATTATTTTATGTAGATCAAACACAGAAGGGCCACACTATTCCTAGCCTAAGCGGCCCCGGGATGCTTGATCTGAAACTAGAGTAGGGCTTGTAACTTGTTTAGGGAATTTTTGTTGATAAAATAATGAGTTCAACGGGGAATATCACTTGAGCACAATGGTGAAGAACTTTTTGTTTCTAGTGAACAGGTAAAAAAGTTTGCCCTACCCTTGACTCTAACACTTGGCTAAGGGAGAAGTTCTCTCGTCTTTCTTTGTTATACCTTTGTACACTAAGTATGCATTTATTAAATGGACTATATTGTGTTGTGGTACACCAAAAGCAGATAAAGCTGAAGTTAGTAGTCCCATTTCTGATCAAACTGTTAATATAAACTTCCTATTGAAATGAGCTGTTTTCATTTTGCCAAAAATGTACGTAACATTTGTTACATTTTTCCAATTACAGTCTGAGGAGTTAAGTAAGGTGATTAAGAAAGTCTGGATTGGCAAATCAATTCACTCTTGTACTCGGTTCTGTCAATCAATTAACAGAAGATAATTCAAGATTCACTTTGCAGTTTCTGCTAAAAAAAAATTGAAGACACCTAACTAGTTTGTAAATCATCTTTCTGTGTATAACTTACTCCATCGACCAACTTCTTTCCCACCGGATGTAACTTTGTAGAGGAATACGCCGTTGACTTTTTTGCAAATATCTGGTTGGGATTTCACTCTTTCACTCATCAGGTTGAATACTTCATCACTTTTCCTCTTGGGTGAAGAGGTAGAGAGGATTGACATTGTACCATTTTGGTGTGGGCCAGCTTCGACATTATGTAGGTCAACATATGCACCTAGAAATAGAAGGGGTATAGATGCTGATGCAATCAAAAACTAAACAAAAAAACAAAGGGTGGTAGGAGGTACATTGTCTTTTTGTTGAATATTTCCTCATATCTACATTCAAATAACCTCATCAGTTTCATTCATCCATTTAAAAATTGTACATTTGTAGAACAGTGTTGGCGTTCAAAGAGGTCATGGCTCGCAGAAGAGATTTGCACAAGAGTTGATGATCTACAGAAGAAAATCAGAATGCTACCCTCATCACTTTTTACTTCCCCTTACCTGAACCGTAAGGTATTGTAATGGTGAAAAAAATATGGGTTTTCTTCAGATTTTAATGTTTTCTTCTGACTCCAAAAACACCTAATTTCAACGCATGGCCCATGTGTGTGTGTGTTTGTCTGCGCTGTATTTTCCCAAGAGTTGAAAACCTAACTGCGTGGGAGTGAACCGAGATTTCTCGACTCTGCCCTCTGCAAGTGGTAGCAGGGCAGCTAAGAGGATGAAGTGAGTGAAGTATCAGCGGGTCCAGGAGTTCTAGAGGAGGTATTCTTTCAACTCTATAGTGATACGAAACACTCATTTTTCATGGGATGTGCCATGAATAAAATTTGAATTTGCCGGCACACTTAAATGGAAGCGGTATCGACTGTTCGAGTTGGCCCACAGCCTACTGAATCTGGACATCGTTTTTCGTATGTCTGGTTTTCTCCGGAAAGTTAATCCTCCAGATTAAATTGGGAATATCTTTATAATACCATTTGGATTGTTTACTTATCGAGATAGAGGATTAATGACTGTTAACAGCAGAAAAGAAAAAAAACCACGTGCACCTGTTGAATAGGGACTACTTTTCTCGGCCCAACCTTGCCATACGTCGAAGCCCTCCATTATTCTCGTCTCGTTGATGCCTCCCGCACCTACTTACCGTCAAACCTTTTTTTTTTTGGACGAAAAGCCAAGTTATTTTCACTCCCCTCTACTCTCGTCGGAGGATGACGAAGTTCTTCGATCACCTGTTTCCCGTCTCCACTAAAGGAGAATCACCGAGGATCGACTTGAAGGAATCATCGCCGGCAGCAATCTTCAACATCCCACCTATAATGTACCGGTACCCACCGCAAGAAAATCTGAAAATACAGAAGGAACGTTGGTCGCTCCCGTCTCAGATTCCCTTATTTCCGTTCCCTGATAAGTCTCGAGAAATTATAGCATAAATTTATATTTGCATTAATTCCACGGCCATCGGAAATTGTAAGTACAATTTTATCAGTACAGGGTCTAAGTGATCAAGCCGCGTACAAATACGAAGTAGATATCGTTCAGACTGGTATACCCATTCAGAAATTATAATTAGATAGGTGTGCTTATTTATGAGTCCTGTACCGCAACATATTTTTTTCTGTGATGCCCTGAGAAGTTTTCTTTTTGTAATAAACAAGTGTAAGAAGCAATTCAACACCTTGTTCTCTTTCGTCTCCTCAAGCCAGGTTATACCGTTATATTTGATATATAGATATCTTTTCGTTTTAATTTTCGTGGGTTCACCCCCACCTAAATATAGTTAGTATCACAGGGAATGAATGATTTTGAAGAAATTAATGTTACCTGAAATAACCGTTTGGTTAGACTCCACACTGCTAGTTTCAAAATATATCCTATTTTTTTCTCTCCACATGGCAACCCTCAAGGTTTCACCAGGGTATACTGGTTTCGCAAATCGAGCCTGTAAATGATGTTACAGAATTGAGTTGTGTCCAAGTTATACTTACAGCTGCACATAAATTAATACTGTCTAGTTCATATTATTAGAAGAGCGGTTGAAGGGGGAAATACAAACAACGACCATACAATGTTAATGATACTCCTAAAACAAGAATAAGTGCTAAATGCTGTGAAACATTATTGTTGCATCCATATAGTCTTGTAAAAGCTATCACTATGCCCATCAAGTTATTTAGTAATTCCTTCAGGAATCTCTGCTTAAACAAGGTACTTAGCCACGCTGAAATTGTTAGGAGGAACTGGGATCTATTGGATCTATTAGCGTTATCTTCTAACAATCTCTACTTCCCAAGGTTCAAATTCATGAATTCAAACTTGCAGATGCGCAATGGCTCAATAGATAGCTGTTGAGCAGCCAGTTGACCACAATTTGTCTCAATCAAGATAGCAAACCAAGCATTTCTGATTGGTTCTCAAACTTTTGTGACTGTTTGGGAATTCTCGCCACCACAACAGAACGTGTTTCATTCTTTATTGTTACTGTCAGACTATAACTGTCAGGCCACTGGTTTTTCAATAGAACCGTCGAACACTGAGACTGATTTGGTATAACATTTCACTAATTATTGTTTCCTTTTCCCTTAGTTCATTTCATGAAGATCCAGATTTATCCGTGTGACAGATAAAGAGAGTTTTATGTACAAAAAAAAGTATTTTCTCAGATATACAGGTTCAGGGTTTCAAAGTAATGTGTGTACAGCAGATAGTATAGCCTTTTGTACATTAGTCACAGAGAAACTCTATTGGGACAAACTTACAAAATCAACAAACTGTTGCTTTAAACTGCTGTTGCTTAAAGTAGTATAAAAAGTGGTAATAACTGGTTCTAAAAATACAGGTTCCATCCATGGGGACTAAGCAAAACTGGGAACACATTCAGTGCAGAGAGGAATAGTGAGATAGATTTAACCCTTTAAAAACTCCATAGCTATCAGGTTGAAAGTTATGACCTGAATATCTAGATAAAGGATGGATTTCATTATTAACTGAACCTCTTTTTACAGCTACTTCGCGAGCTATGTTCAAAGAGCTGCATGATCTCTTTTCACTGAATATTCAACAACTATATATTTTTACTCCTTTGCAGTTATCAACCTGGTATGTTGTAAATAAATGTCTTTCAACAAATATTCTGTTTCTCATTAAAGTTCATAGATGTTGGCCATACGAAAGCATAAGGGAAAAGGAAATAATGTACGTGTTGTTTCATTCCTAATACACTGCAAGCACAAATACAAGATTCTAGTACATTATTGGTACATAAATAGAGAACAGTTAATGAAGATGTATGGCAGCACACCCACATATTATAGATGAACACGTACCTTGAAAGACTTGAAATTTTCACCCTTGCCGTTTGCAAAATGTTCCACTACACATCGAACTGATATACCAAGAGTACACATCCCATGAAGGATAGGTCTATTGAACCCTCCGAGAGAAGCAAAATCTGGGTCTATATGCATAGGATTAGCATCTCCAGTCAGACGATAAAGAGCAGCCTAAAAAATGTATTGAATCCATCAACTGTTAACTGCTAGCGAAGATACAAAATTCTAAAAATAGCAAAAAGTACAGTATATTAATTCCTGAGAATTCAACTTGCTAAGTAAAATAATGGGGGGGACATGAAACTTGAAAATATCATGAGGATCAGTTCATAAAACAGTAAGGTGTATGACATCACATAATTGTGCACATGAGGTTGTAGTAGTTGAGGTTGAGAAGTTGCAGCAAAGAGTGCACCCCACTGAGCCAGAACATGACAGGGAGTTTTCTCATCTGTACCACAGCAGCTGTAACAGCTGCAAGGGGTATCAACTACGCGCATAATATACATGTGTTTGTTCATTTTGCAGTGTGCCATGATGATTCCCACTATCAAGTCATCATATTTCAATTGATTACTTATATTAATTTTGCATTTCCCTTTATTGTGGAAGCATATTTTAGGTGTCTGATGAACATATTATTCTTCGTCCAAAATTTTTTTTTTTTTTAACTTTATTAAGACTATTTATAAATATAAATATACCTTAATGGTGTGATGGAACACACTGTTTTTTTAAAACTAAAGGTTACGCACTTAGTTCAGTACAGTAACCATTAACATTTGACATTGAAGCGGGTCTACGTTCCTACAATATTTAAAATATAACGGGGACGGACCAGGCATTGATGCGATGGTCTGGCAAAGCCTTCATGGACCAGATGATTGGGGTGGTGGACATTGTGAGTAGTGAATGTAGACACGATGCGATGTAAAAGATCCGAAAAGGTTTCCAATGAGAAGTCATTATAAATAGTTAGGTTGCGAACAAATGGAGGTGTGTGGATAATATGTTTATGCAGGGTTCCGTTTTGCTGTTGCTCAATACGGCGGAATTGCAACGGCGAATACGTGCCCCAAACAGTGATGGCGTAAGTCCATATTGGCTGGATAAGGGAACTGTAAATAAGTACTTTATTGTGCAGGGAAGTGGTGGGATCGTGCAGAAGAGACCATAAGCTGAACACACGGGACCATAATCGATGCAGCAATACAGAAATATGGTCGTCAAATGTCAAATGTATATCCAGGATCACTCCTAGATACTGAACTGATCGGACTTTTGGCATAGTGTTTCCTAGAAACGTGATGGGTGGTTCTGTGTAACGCCATTTATAGGTGAAGGTCATGGCATGTGATTTCAGTGGGTTAATTTTTATTTTTCATTTTGTACAACACTGGCCAAGGATTTCTATTTTAGATTGCAGGAGTCTCGCCACAGGAATAGCATCTGGCCCAGAAACAGCATAAACAACATCATCTGCATACATCCCGGAAAAATCGGGTGCTTGAAGCAGAGGCAGGTCGCAACAGTAGAATGAGTACAAATATGGACCCAGAACTGAACCCTGAGGAACTCCTGCAAGTATTTGCCGTGTTGTGGATGTTTCATTTTAAATGTTAACTTCAAACGTTCTCCCCTCTAGATAACTTTGCAAGAGAGAGAGTATTAGTTGTTTGGAAGGTATGGTCTGATTTTGAAAAGGAGGCTGTCATGCCAAAGCTGATCAAAAACTTGCTCCGCATCAAAAAAAGCTGCACGGCACAAATGTCGCTGATGATATGAGTTTTTTATATAGTTGGTGATCCGTTGTAGCTGAAGTGGGCAGGAAAGCGAAGTGTGGAACCCAAACTGCTGGTCAGGAATTAGATGGCTTGTACAGGTCATATAATTATGGAGGAGAAGGCGTTAAAAAATTTTAGCCAGGATGGGAAGAAGGCTGATTGGCCTGTAAGATGTTAGCTGATCTTCAGGTTTGTCTAGTTTCAGAATCATAGTAACTGTGGCATACTTCTATTTCTGCAGGAAATACCCAATACGAGCTGCAGATGTATATATGCGTGAAAGGTGGGAAAGAAGTTTACGTGGGGCATTGAGTAACAGAGGCCAAAGCAGAAGGTCAACACCGGGTGCTTTGCGAGACGAAGGTTTGCTTACTATGTTGTGTATTTGGCTTGGAGAGAAGAAGATAGCAGGTGAGGGAAAAGCAGTAGCATCTTGTTGCTCCAGGGAAGGAGAATCCATGTTATGAGGGGTGAATCTGGTTTCAAGCATGTCAGCAAAAACATTTTCTGAAGAATATTTCTTCAATAGACATAATGATAACTGTCATACATTCAAGGTAATCATGGTAACACAGAATCGATCAATACCTGATCAATATTCGTTTTTGTATCAACGATGAGATCAGCACTTCTTTCTGGAACATTGGCTACTTCAGCGTTGCTCTGAGATTGACGTTTGCCACCAAACCCTCCTCCATTTACGATAAATGCAGCCATTTCACCATAACAAAGCTTACTGCCATCTTCTGCATATGATTCAACTGAAATATAATATAAGTAGTTGAAAGCAACTTGATGGGTAAACACAGAGTGTGAGAATTATTAACAGGAATCAGAATATTTTAAGGTCAGGTTAAAAATAACTGTTGAACTATTGAACCAAGAATTTCAGTCATTAAATGGCGATCTTAGGTTTCACCAAGCGTTGGAAATAAGTTGACAATCAAACAGAACAAATCTATGATTAAATTGACTTGCCTATTTTGGATGATCATCATTCTAAATTGACAATTTACCACCTTTATCAACCATTTTCTGATGTTTATTCGCACCTTTGAACGTTTTTGTTCACATTTATTCGAACTCATTTTTTTCTTTATTGTATTAGCCCTACTCTATCATATACACAAGAAGGTCTATCCCAACATCCTTAAACATGAGCTTAGGAGAATGATGAAGGTGGCCAAATTTGGATTTGAAAGGAGAAAGGGAAGGAAATGAGTGCGGTAGTAATGACTATAATCTACAGGAATTAGCGTTTTCGGTTAGTTGCTCCTGGATTCCCAAACAAAATACTTTGAGCGCTAGGCAACTGATGAAAGTGAAAAAGAATCTTTGTAACAATATGGTTAACACACAAGCAAAAAAAAGCTATTAATTATGTTTTAACCCATCCAGTGCGGATGGCATCATATGATGTCAAGGTGGTTTTCGTCTCGTACGGGTGGCATCATACGATGCCATGCCCAACAATAAGAGCGCCCCTCGCCAATTTTCCCGACCGTTAGGTTGTCCGACATTTTTCCCCGCATCGAATGGGTTAAGTTAGATGGGTGGTGATGCAAAGTCAGTAGGGAAGCCAGGGGTGAAAAAGATAGTTGTGATAAAAATTATTAGCGCCAGAAAGGCTGGAAGAGGTTTAAGGTGAAGCTAATTGCTACATTTCCGTTTCATCAAATTATAAGCTTTATAATAAGGCTTTACTGGGAATTAAAATGTCAAACCCCTGATCAGATAAAATAACGATCATGTCAATTGACAGCCAGATCTATTTAGTGAAAGGTAGCCCTCCATACCCTTCCCTTCTTGTCAATGAAAATGCCCCATAACCTTATTTATGCGTCTCAGAATTGATACAAGTGAGCGACGAAACTTATGGTTTTCTTACTCACGAGTCATTAAACATGAAGATGTAAAAAGCGAACTGTCTCTCGGGCTGTGTTTTCCTCAACCCAAAGGAGGAAAAGGGGTTAAATGGGGGACATTTATTTCATACGGGAGCCCCACGAGCCCCTAAAAATTAAAACGTGTCTCAGAATGTAAGTTAACTTGATTAAAATGAAAGGAACTTTTACCTCCAACAACAACCACAGCATGCTTTCCTTTATCTAGTACTTCAACCAATTTACACACATTCTTAATAGTACCAGAAGTAGGTAATGGGGCAAAGACTTCCAAGAACTGTTCTCCATGAAGTACCTGTGAATAGTTAGTAGATTATTAACAAAGAGTTCAAAAACATGAAAATGTGATGCTACACTGTTGTGTTTTCTGAACAGAATGTTCAAAATAGAAAGAGTTATTAATTAATGCTGAGGTTTGGAAAGGCACCATGATGGTTAAAAATTGATGTCTCGATAATACAATAATTTGAGTAGATCTGGTTCAACCGTATTTTCAAAACTGTATTCTTCACAATTTCAATTTTCTATTAGAGACTCAAATCTCGCCTCAGCTTCAGTCAATATGAAGGTTGATAATGAACAATTTTAAGGTAGACAAAGTAGTGTTAGCAAACAAATCAATAAATTAGAGGATTTACGAGGTTGCTCCCAATCATCTAGCCAACTTTACTTAATGATAACTGTGTTGGCAGTATATTGGTTTCTATTATTTCTTTCTCGAATACAGTCAGAAAATTTAACTGAGATTTTTTATAATTTTTAACTATCAACTTGTAACTTTTCCGCAGCTGTAATAGATATTTTATTGTATATTTTGTGATCAAAAACATCAATCAAAACCATTACACTTGTTCACAAAAATAATACATTTTCTGTTTGTGTTTAGAATATCAACATGAAGATCAGATGCCAAATGTGAGATGAAGCAGACTTTTCCCCCAATAGTTTATACAAATTCAGAAAACTATTTGAACATTTGTTTTCAATTTGTCATCAATAAACCCCTTTACTCACTTGAGACAGCTGGAACGTTTTTCCAGGAATAGCTGAAGTGACAATTGAGGAAGACATTATGGCTATCTGCCCGGGTATCATGGCTTGAGTGGGAAACATGCAAAAATCTGGGTGATTTTCGTAAAGGTACCTTAAATTGGTTGATTTCTTAGTAGATATACCAACTGCAAAGTTGAAACAGTAAATTAGATTATCGTACAGTTTAATGAAATGTGTTATACCATAACTATTTGAATAGGTGAACTACATCGTTTTAGTTGGAAATTGACTTGACTTAATCTCCGTCGCTTTCCACACCCAAAAAAGTGTAATTTTTGAATTCAGGTGGGTTCCCAAGCATTTACTTTCGACTCTTGATTTAATTTTGTTCAGCAAAACTTTCCGTTTTCTTTTTTAATTTAATTAATTTCATAACAGAAGAATATCTCATTATAATTTGTAAAACTTTCCGCCTCTTGTTTTCTTTTTGTACCTTCATTTTTAAATTTTGGAAAGGGAAAGGCGAGTAAGCATAAATTTGTGACGTCGCTGTTGGTATCACTGATAATGCATCGGTTCAAAAGTGAACTTGCATATTTTAACAGTTCCAGTAGTTACGAGAAAACTGATGGCAAGTCCTACAAAGTTGAACAAGAGATAACAAGTTTTTCTTAAATGTGAGCAATATTCATGACATTATAAATCAAAATGAACCAATAAACGCAAGGAATGGGTTAAGGCAGAAAAAAGTGCATCCAGCTATCCTCTTCAGGTTGGCTGTCCCTGGCTCTTCATACAATATAGACCCTGGTACAACTATTTCTAATAAGCCAGCTAAGAAGATTATTCATTCAATTTAGAATAGGAAAAACTCTCAACTAGAACGCTTCACACAGTCACAAGCATGTGCTAACATAAGGCCAGATTTGTGAATGGTATCACTAATCATCAACATTTTTGCTTTGCTCGCTACGCAAAAGCAGTCCTGAGTTACATATATGCATTAGGAGTAAGTACGAACTTCGACAGATATGTCACTGGTTATTAGAAAAAGTATATGGCCTAGTAAACCAATACTAATCTTGAGAGATATATATAGGTGGTTGGTTTACATAGAATCTATGTAGTGAGCACACCAATGGTCTTGAGTAGTTATATACACTGCTTAATGCTGAGAATACAGTGTTAATGCATTTTTATTGTTGCTAAAATATAAGCATACTTTGAGTCCCGGGGGAAAATATAAGCAAAATATAGATCTTGAAAACCATAGTTTCTAAAAATCAAAAGCTCCTTGATGCTGAATGAAAACATTCAGTTTTTCTGTGGTAAGCTTGGAAGAAAAAAAAAATACATACTTGCTAGGGAGTATAGGATGCAATCTTTATCGGTGAGGACGTATGTATCTTCAATCTAGAAAAAAGCGTATCAAGATTTATTAAAAGATTCAAGCAGAATGTGACAGTTCAATGTAGCGATGACTTTGCTCTTAGAGGGAGCTGGATAATGTTTTGTAGCAACCCACTAGTTTTTGTTAGTCAATAAACTATTTCATTTCACTCGTATCACAATCATTCAAGCAACATTCATTGAGTGAGAAAGTAGAGTAAGTGAAGATCAAATCGTAAAACAAGGGCCCAATTACTTAAATGAACTGTGTTTGTAATTCGTCAGTCATGCACCAACACAAGTAACTCAACCTTAATATACATAATTATAGATCACAATACCTGATTTTCGCTTTCTGTCGCTCCAGTGTTCATGGTTTCAATATGAGCCATCAAAGAGCCAGTAGCTTCCTTATTAAAGAAAACACAAGGGTGATAAATCACAACGAACAAGACTGATGAAACTGTCAAAAACATGTAAAAAGCATGATGAAGTGGCAGTCAAAGAACAAAAAATACGTTTAGGAACAAAGTTTACCCATTTATTGTTTTAATTGAAGTTGTAAGAAAATTATTGTCCAACATAAGTATCTAAACGAAAAATGAATAAAGCAATAGTTTTGGTCAACTCTATACCTCTTTCATGATAAAATGTACAACCCAATCCATAAAATGCATGCCTTCTCATTGAAATCCGCAATTTCCAAATAAGGCGTTTATTGACGATTATATAAATTGATTGGAAACGCCCTTTTCTTCAGTTTTTATTTATTTCACAGTTACAATTTATTTCAAGGGATCAACTTTTAATTATAGCATAATGCAAGATTGATTGCTTTCTGCTCGACGTTTGGGCAGTTTATCCTCTTGATTTAAATGATGTAATCACATATCTCAGGCCCCTACTCTTGTGGTTCTTCGTGTAGTTAGATTCTGTAGTAAGTAGAGTAGTCCCTTACAACCTCAATACTTCACTTTTCTGCTCAAAGTTAGGTTGTTTGCAGGTTTGGCTCCACAGTATCCCTAAATATAATCAATGATTATCTACACCACCCTGGGCAAACCCAAATTCAGTCTTGTCTAGGAAAAGGTGCACCCTAAAATGAGAGGTCCCCCCTGCTTAATCAGTCACATGTCCAAACTGACCTCATTCAAAACCACGCAGGAGACAAAGTAGTATTTTCAGTTTATAGACACTACCGATTGGACAACCTGATCATATTTTTCCTTTCAATTCCTCAACGTGCGCTCTTTATTTTCTTGTCTCACATTTTTTCAACAGATCACAAGTTACAAAAGAGATTTGGTTCAAGTCCATTGGTAGGAGAATGTCAACGTACCATGCTAGAAAGATGGACTCACTCAACAGACACGTTGACTTAAGATTACAAGTTATTTAGTTGCTTGCAGTTTCACTTTTATTTCGATATTAGCACCTCCATTCACGGTATAATATGTGAGCAGTCCCCAAGGTATTACATTTTTTGGAAAAAGGTCTTCTAAATTGTCATAATAAACTAAGATTACAAGGAAAGAATGAAAAAGAGAGGAGAGAAGTAGGTTTAGGACACCTAAGAACAAATCCTGAAGACAAGGCCTCCTTGAATTAGCTGCTGAATTAGAGAGAAAACTTTGAAATTAGAAAATTGAGAGGAATAGACTAGTTCAACGTTCAAATCACAGAGCTCAATATTTTCACAATTACTTATTTAGAAAAACCTCTAATCTAATACGAAGCCTTCTCTTTGAAGAAAACTCATTGTTATTTGGTAATAAAAACTGCTAGAAACACCTTGTGATTCACAAAATGAAGAGAAGCTAAATGACAGACAGTTAAGTTTCGAGAGAAACACAAAGTATTCTTACCTCTATAGAAGAGATGCGATCGAAGGAAGATTGAACATCAGTAATTTTAGGCCATACAGCACGGACACTCTCAAGTGAGACTGCATCATTAATGGTCTTCCTAAATACACTGCCGTGCCCACGGATGATAGCATCTAAAGACATTAAATATTGATAACTCGTGAGATTTGATTCATATATTAATACATAGCCCAATACACAATTTACTCATACTGCAAAGTTTTTCATTGCATCTAAACACACAAAAAGGATTTGAATGTTTCCTCTACTCGATCACTGTTATCCTTTCTCTAAACATTGTCTTTCGTTAAACAGTTTTTATTTTCCATCAATGGGGAAAGCCAGTCTCAGGATGTATTGTGTTGTTACTGGAAACAGTTTACATTCCTGAGTAATCCGCCCCTCCTCAATTTAAGCTCGCACCGAAACATTTTGTGCAATCTACCCTGTGGCTGCTTCCAGAAAATGATTTTCCCCACCTGCAGTACTAGGAATTCATATTTGATATTTACAGTCAATAACATGACTATGATATGTCTACATAGGCCAATGATGTAAGGAACGACAGAGTAGACAGCAATGATTTTAAACAGATTCATAAAATACTACTTGGAATGGAGCAACAGCCTCTCATTTGTACAACTCTTGACTGGCAGCTGGTAGGTCACCAACACAGTTTAGTGGTAGTGATCCAAATCAGCATGAGGAGGCTCAACAGAGTTTTGGGGCACATTGAAGTAAAAATACCTTCTAGAACACCGAAAAAGCTGAATAGTAGAAGTAAGGACTTTCAATGAACTCTACATTCAATAATTGCTCTTTAATATAATTAATTACCACACTTACATTTGGAAGCCCATCCAGCAGCAGATTCAATTACAGCACCATTTTCTTGGCAATCCTCATGGCACATCCAAACTACCACAGGGGCAATTAATTCTGGTTTCAGCTCTTTGAACAAATCTGCAAAAGAAACGTAGGAGAGCTGTAGAGTTTCAGATCAATGAGCTTCTGAACATGAGATCACAATTTAAAAAGCATATTCACCTGGTGGCAGAACATCTTCTGTAAGCCTAGAGCCTGCAGTTGGCACAATCACATTGCAATGAATGTTAGAGCTCCTCCCTTCAATTGCCAAAGTATTACAAAGACCAACAAGCCCCATTTTAGCAGCGCTGTAAGTTTTATAATACACATTATTCAAGCAGTTTCTATTACAGGACTGATGTTCCGTCACAAAGATGGATCTTAAATCTATAATGTAACAAGAACTCATGGTATATGAATGGAGAAATACTTATTGGGTGAATCACAGATCAGCTTCATGCAGTCAAAATGACCTGTGTTTTGCATAGCTACAAATGTATAGTGTTACTACACATCATGAGTGTACGTTCAAACCTTTAAAGTAGCACTGTTTTAGTTATATTTAGACATCAGTCAGTTTGTGCCTTTCAAGACCCTTCACTCTCACTGTTTGACTCAGATAATTCATACTGAACTTTTGCTAAGAGTAGTGAAATTTTACTATCCCTCACAATGATGCAATATGTCGATTTTACAATTCGCAGCAATCCAAACCACATATTCGGTTGCACTATAATAGTATTTGAGCATACTTCCAATTAATGATAGTGACATCACTAGCTATGATGACTAGTCTTCCTTGCTGTCACTTTCTCCAAATCTTTATTGAGAGTGTATACTGTGTGGAGCAGGGATATAGGCAGACGCTCTATTCTGATCCACAGAATGTTATCTATACTTTTAAACGTTCAAAGTAAGTAACCATGATACATTCAGAAGTCATCTCAATTAACTTGAATGTCATGAAACATTAGAGGTAGTACCTGAGAAGAGGAACTTATATGGACGAATAGATTATCAAGAGTTTTTTCGAAATGCAGTACACCACTGCCTGAGATAATTAGCAGGAGCACACAGGTCAGCGAGACAGTAATAAGACCTTAAAATAAGTGTGCTAAACGAAAGGAAACCTCAAGAACTTTCTGCTATGTGGAATTAACCACTGGATCGATATCCACGGATTCATCCAAATCTCAATTAATGAAATGGTGGTAAGCTGGCATTCAAAGACCCAAGTGAGCATCTGAAGTATTCGGAGGTAAAAAAACGATTTCTATGATAAAATAACATCTCCTCCCCATTGGACTCAATTTAAGTAAATACGCTAGAAAGCCACTACAGTTTTTCATTCTACAACCCTTCTGTGATCAACTTTGTTAGCTGAATAATATGACACAAATTAATATTACGTATTGCATTTTATCTCAGCACCTGAGATAATACTTTGAATCGGGGAGAGTGGAAAGATTGAAAGAAACGTGTAGAAACCACAAAAATTGTAAACATTCCAATATTCTGATGTTATCTTCAGTTCCAAACACAAAGACTTTGGAGACAGAAAAGCCTAGTAATGAACTTGGGTCACCAGCATCATGCGAAAAGGTGTTGAGCATATAGTGTTAAATGTTTCCCCAACTGAATCATTTAATCACAAATTACAACGGGGAAGAAAAGTGAAACACTAAATAATTACTGTTTAGTATTTGGTTTGACAACTTGTTCTCACAACATTCTAAGTTCTGATGAGTGTGTCGAGCCAAAAGCTGTACAAGTAACTATTTTGTCAACCTTTTAAGTGTTTTCTTCTACCAGTTTTCTCTTGTTTTAATTTGCGATATATATAAATTACACAATGAGTTTCTACTAATTAACCCTTTTTGTGACTGAAATACTCTATCACCATTTGTAGGCTTATAAAGGTTCCCATCTCCCGCCACTAACTGGTCTCTGACTATACTTGTTACTGCACGTTATTCTGCCATTTGGAATTTGTAAACAAACCCTTTTTCAAAAAGCGATTTAGTGAACCGAAACCTACAATTTACATAAATCTCTTTTTCAGGTTCATTTGATGCAAACTATGTATTTATATTTTTGTCAAGAGAGACAAAGAAAAGCAGAATTAACACAAAATGAGGACTCACGACCGAACACTTCGCTTTTGCTTCTTCAGTGAACTGATACACGAGGTATAATGGGTTAGGAAATTGAAGTATAATGTTACGTAAACAGTATTACTGTCAGGAAGGAGTACCTGTAGTTGGCTTGGCCGAAATTTCCATATAGCCCAGAATTGGAAGACGTAAAAATGATTCGGCCATACTTTTGTTTACGGAGGTGAGGCCAAGCAGCTTGTGTAGTTTTGAAAGCACCTTTCAAGTGTACATCGTTAATTAAGTCTAAAAAAAAAGCAACAGTTGAAGGCAATAAACAAATAAATTAATAACCAAATACTAGTACTATTTGGGGTGCTACTTCCCGTAGACCTGCAACTGGCCTTAGAAAATTAACTTATTCTCAAAATTCGCCAGTTCAAGTTGTTAGTAACGTTCATGAAACTTGTAAACTCGAGGGGCATATGCAACAACTTGCAACTTACTCCAATCGGCATCAGTGATTTTTGCAAAAGACTTGTCTCGCAATATCCCAGCGTTATTTACAATGATGTCAATACGACCAAAATTCTTCACTGCAGTTTCTACAATCTTTTCTCCTTCAGTAACAGAGTTGTAGTCAGCAACTGCTTTGCCACCTAAAATTACAAACCACGTGAGAATGAACTAGATAGGGAACCAGTGACCAAGGTTAAACAAAATATGAGGCGTTAAGTATCAAAAATCTTCCATTGGCCTAGCAGGCACTGAATTGCATTGTGCTGTGGATATGAATGTAGCTTCATACTGGAAAAGCTTAAATATTGATAACATAAGCATGTTTTCATTATCATGTTCAAAACTGTGAGTCCACTAATGTTCAAAGAAATTAAACTCTTGAAGAAAAACTAAGTAAAAAGAAAAAATTAATCAAACTATACGATAAAATAAATTCTTAAAAGAAAACAAGTGTTGATTGAATCATGAACCCTTTTTGGGCTTGGCCCAAGACTTTTTCAGAATATTGATACGAAGCAAGTGAAAGTGTAATCATTGACCTTCTTCCCAATGACAGGGTGCCTTCGGAGAAAAGGAGTTCCTACATTAACATGAAAAGGGTGTGTGCATTCTCATCACAGAAAAAAGGCTTGTTCAACACAAACGGCGACCATCAGAATACAATTTAACAATCATTCTGGAAGAAAAACGAGCTAATTGAGAGTTACGGTCTTTTCCTACAGAGGTCTTAAGCCGAGTAACAAGAAGAGGAAAAAAGGTGCGTCAACAGCCTATAACGGTTGGGTCACAGTTGCAACCCTAACAAATGGATAAGCCTGGCAATGTGAAGAACGTTAACCAATGTTGACAAGAACATTTGTGATGTGAAGACTTGATCATTAGCTATTCAAGGCATCTTCCTTAATCATAAGCTTATCTGATTATAGAAATAAGACTGCAATTTATGTATGATTGCTCTGAGACAGATATATCTCACCCAAATGTATCAGGAACATGAGGCAAGAACTAGAGGCAAACCAAAGTTGGTTAGGAAAAACGATCTAAGGCGCCATAACTACATTTCTATCAACACTGGTCCATCCCACCTGAGTTTATTAGAAGGCAATTTGAGCCAAGAATAATTTGATACATTAACTATTCGACCATTGTTATTACTAACGTATTTGATTTCTGTACTATTTGTGACAATACCAAAGACTATCCATAAATTGAATAGTGAATGGATTTTGAACAACAGGAAGGCTTTATCCTGCATTTTTGTGATTGGCTGAGTTTTCCTGTCGTCTTTCATTTTCTCTTCCTTGCATAGTTCAACTTATGATGCAATATTCAAAACCATTAGAGGTATTTTCAAGTAAAATCCATTTGGAGGTTTGATCATTATGAAAATTATAGGCAATGTCCTAAAAAGTGAAAGCTTAATGGATAGTTGGGAATATTCAATTACGACAACCTTTTGCTCTGATCTCCTCCACAACCTGATCAGCTACTTTACTGCTGCTTCCACCACCCGACCTGTTACCACCCAAGTCATTGACAACTACTGAAGCGCCTCTACTGCCGAACAATAACGCATATGCTCGACCCAAACCTGAAAGTGAAGAGAAAATATTTTTCAATATAATTACAAGAAGACACACATTTGGAAACAACATCAATGAAAAAAACGTATGCGGGTTTGATATACACTATAATTTCTCTCATAAAGTGTCCATTTGAGTAGCCAAGAAGTTTCATCTTATTTTCCATGTAGAACTGTACAGTAGCGCACTATTGAAACATTTCTACACAGATGATTCAGCAATAAGTGCAAACAGAATAGCTGCTATCAGAATGCATTTGTAATCATTGAAACAGTGAAAGCAAAGCTTGGTAAGAGATTTCACAGGAGAATGAAGCCCACACGGACTAGAGTTGTTTTTCAGATAGATTCACAGGCAATAATTCATATTTTAATATTCTTCGTTATTAAAACACATAAACACAGATGGAGATCTGAAGTATTGTTGTTCAGCAAGGCACACTGGAGGCCACTAGATTCCAATGAGAAAAACCCATATTTTAGATACATTTTGGAGCAATCAAAATAATAATTAAAACACTCTACTAGATAACCATACTACTGCTAGAATATCAGTTACAGCTGTTGCAAGGAGTTGCCCCTCCTCACGAGCGTTCGTACAGGCTGACCTGCCAATGTGTATTTTTTCCCCATTCATTTTGACAGAAATCTCCAGCTGGCATGAGCCCTTAGGCCAATGGTGGGCCAACACACTAAACCACACTATTGGCGTTGGCAGTCACTTATGACAGTACAAATGGAGAGATAGAAGGAAAAAGAAGAAAAAGAGATAATCGACATCCTCATTTTGGGCAGTCCCAGATTAATAGTCAGCAAAGGCCATTAAAAGGCATCCCATAGCCTGGACCATAACGAGGAGGTTGGTATTGACAAGGGCTGCCCAGTCTGATCAAGACAAAGTCATTAGGTCACCTCATCCGAACCACACCACACACAAACCCTTTCTTATTCCCCGAAGCTCAAAAAAATCAAGAGAAATTAAGCGGAAAGGGTGCCCAAACTACCCTACTCAGCACTAGAGATTGATAGGAGAAGAAGGATGGGAGGAAGTTCCACAATAAAACGTCCACCAGTTTGAATACGATCCGAACAACATGAAGGTGGTAGTAATACCTCAAAGAATGCTGGCTTACGCACCTAGCCAATGCATCTTCTCACTACTTTTCTTGTCCCACTCACCAACTAGGGCATAGTGAATGCTGCCCTCTGCTCCACGAGCTTCCTACACAGCCGTACAAAGATCTGTCCTGTCACATTACAGATCTCAGATACTACCTGGACATCAAGGATCACTGTAGACTGGGCAGGATCAACATCGACGACGTCAGGCCTCAGTTCTTTTGAAGAGACTGACTCTCTCTCTCTCTCTCTCTCTCTCTCTCACTCTCTCTCTCTCTCTCTCTACTACCCAATTCGCAGATGACAATAAACCAGCTATCTGCTTGCAGTCAGCATCATGATTCTTGATGCTACTCACATAAACACACACATTAGCTATGTTTCCAATCGCATTCGCTGGAGTTAAAAGGCTTTGAAACTTGAAAGAAAAAAACAGTGTTCAGCCCGTAACGTAGTTTTTAACAAACAATTTCTAGCCGGGAGGAAAGTAGAAATCGGCAGTAGAAACTACAAAAGGTATTGGAGTAATAGTGCGTTTATTCTCTAATGTCTTTACGAAGAACTCCAATGCTGCAAAGAGCAACATGGCTGTTGATGGCCATATTAATATGCTTTCAAGGATGAATCTACAAATTTGAATAGGTAAAATGTCAAGACTTGCCATGATGTTGGAAAGATTGCACGTTTAAGAATTTTAAAAACGCATTAATTTGTTGTTTTGGGTAAACTAAAGCTGTACCTGCACCAGCTCCAGTAACAATAGCAACTCTCCCATCAAATCGTAAATCCTCAGCAGCAACCATGCTTCTTCCTTGGCAAGTAGCTACCTAAAATGAGAAAAACAAATAGTGCACACGTAGTCAAAGTTATGAAAGGAAAGAATTTGTGCATGGTGAAAGAACAAACTGAGTGTAAGCACAGTTTCATTTTCCACCTTTAGTCATAGCACGTAAAGAAAGTTGCTTGAGCTGACTTGTTTGGAAGTGAATTCTTACACCTTACTGAACATACTAAACGTAATTAAACCTTGGCCCATTTCCATTGGTTCTAGACTTATTTTTGCATTCATACCCCCCCCCTCCCTCACTCACAAGTGCTCCAAAAGTAAAAGAGCATTACGTAAGTTACGTGACTTCTCTTGACTATCTCATAACATTTACACGGAACCTCAAAAGGATTTGTGTTCAGGTATAGTAAACTGGAAAACCCATTAAATGAAAGGATATATAAATTTGTTCAGCTCTCATAATTTTTCTCGATGCGTAAATGTTATTTCTCCATCTAATACTTGGAAATCCCTCCAGAAATATCTGGTACAGGGGAAACATCACAAAATTTTCCTCAACCACCTAGTACACTGTCTACTAACTAATCCGATTAGTTTTTCACTCAGTTTACATGCACTTGGTAGAACTCCATATCCTATGTGGAATCTGGAGCCAGCATATGTCCTACTTATTTTACCATGCTAATTTAATAAGCAACGCAATTCGTAAGTCTGTAATGGTGAATTCCTCAATTATAGGGAAAACACTGATAAAATTGGACGAAGAAACAACAATGATTTAAATTCCAAAATTTCACAGGACGTCTCTAATCATTTAATATCCACCTTCAAACTACCAGTGTAAGTAGCTTTCTAAACTACAACTACAATTTTTTTTACGAGACAAGCATTTACGTAACTAGGATTCGTTTTTTGTCACAACTTAATATGCTGATTTCATCCATTTTCCATGAATACAAATTTTACATCATAGTCTAGGTGTTTGGGACTGTCTAAACAAAAATCAAATCATGAGAGCCACTTTTGAAAAAAAAAATCTGGTGCGTTGCAACACACAACTTTCCTCAGCTCTACGTCAATTCACTTTGTACATGGCTAATTCTATTTAATCAATTCATTTATCACTCAGTTCATCTGAACTTGGTCAAACAACGCATTACGGCAGCAGGAAGCGGTAGCGCTTACAGTTCCAGATTTTATTGTGCTGCTCGTACTCATTGCAGGACCATTATTGAGCAACTGGTTCACAGATAACTAATGAGGCTGTAAACACAAATTTTTTGAAGAAGGATAGTAATTACATTTCCAGGGTTATTGGGTAAATACTTTTAGAACTGGTAGTAAGCGAAACATTGGTAGTGGAAATTCAGGAATTTCTGGAGTGAGCCCCATGTATCTCATGAGCGGTTTTAAACACTTACCCTTTAGGTATTGGATTGTACTACAATACAATTTTTGTCAACATTCTTCAAAAATTCCAGCGGAATTTATAAGGAAAAAAACTGCGCTAAAAACGCTTTTCGTCGAAAATTTAGATAATTTATTGTGCTGCTCTCGTCATTTTCCCACGAATGGAAAATGGGTATAGTTGCCTTATTGAGGGCTATCTATATAAAAAATTTGATCAAAATCGTTAGAGCCGTATTTGAGAAAAAAAATTTGGTGTTTTGATCACTATGATAACTATATTCAACTTTCGGTAGATTTTGTCAATACCCTTATTTTGGCGTCCTATGGTAACTTGTAGGCTAGACATCATGTTTCAGCTGATTTAGTACGGTTGTTTTCTCTAAAAACCGCGCTAAATTCGATTTCGTCGAAAGTTTTGGTAATTTATTGTGCTGCTCTCGTCATTTTCCCACAAATGGGAATTTTATGGTATAGTTGCCTTATTGAGAGCTATCAATATAAAAAATTTAATCGAAATCGTTAGAGCCGTTTTTAGAAAAAAAATATTTGACGTTTTGATCACTATGATAACTATAGTCAAATTTCGGTGGACTTTGTTCATACCCTCATTTTGGCGTCCTATGGTAACTAGCGGGCGAGATATGAAGTTTGAGCTGATTTGGTACGGTGGTTTTCTCTAAAAATCGTTCACAGTCACACATACACCCACGCAGACCATTTTCCCAAATAGTGTTTTTCGGACTCAGGAGGGTCTGAAGAAAACTCAAAAAAAAAATTTTCAGCCGATTACATAACTTTTCTCTCTACTTTGTAGAGCCAAGGAAAGTAAAAAGAAAAGTGTTTCAATCTCTACGATAACTATGGTTAGTTTAGTTAACCTTGATTTGGATTAGAATGTTGATCTGCAGGTTAAGTATAAAATTGGAGTTGATTCAGTTCAACCGTTCTCTCGCAATCATAGTCAGACTTAGAGATGATTTAGTCAAACAGTGTTTTCCAGACTATGAAACCTTTGGAACGTAACAAACATTAATTTTTTCGCCAAATGATAGAGTAACTTTCATTCCTAGTTTTTAGAGCCTAGGAAAGTTAAAAATGCCATCTAAACCATTAGTTCATAAAAGAATTGATGTTTTGATCATTAAGATCGATAATAACGCTAAAACAATACACAGTGTCACAGATAGCTCCTGAAGCTAAACATACAGCCATTCACTGGTAAGAAGCACACAAAGCAATTGAGTAACTTACATGATTACGACAATCCGACTTGTTAGTATTCACCTCTAATTGACAAACAGCCACTGGAAATTGAACTTCTTGTTTGTTCCCTTGAGGTATTAAAGGCATACAAAGACACTACTCGAACATAGTAGCGTGAGTCTCATTTTCAACTCAAGACAGCGCGTTAGGGTTTAAAACCGGTCCAAAACATAATGTGAAATTTGGTTACCTGACAAAATCGTCTGATGGTGAAGGTAGTAGGCACAAAAAGCATGGAACTGAGTGAACTAGTTGAGATCTAAGGACGAATTCAAGTTAAGCCAAATTTGACCAATGAGTTGGCCTGAAATAATTTTTAATCTTTTAATGTTTGCAAAATGAGTGCCCTAACAAAATTAATCGTTTGAGCACATCGGGCATTTTCATAATTCCGAACTATCACACGGCCTAAGATATATTTTCATACTTCCTTGATAACTTAATTTACAGATTTTCCATAGTTGTACTACCTATTTTTATCTCACAGGTCATCATTGATTAACGTCGTGTAATAAGAACAAAACATTCTAGCCAGATTACCTAGAATGAATACTTATAGTAGTGGTTATTCCTTTACTGAATCATCAATACATATTATTTAAAATATCTTAGTGAGGAACTACATGCCAATGGGAAGCAAACCTAATATTTAAAAAATGATTGTTTTAGCGTCAGTTACATAGGACCAGGATGTGAGCCGAAGCCTCTGTTTTTCGGCAAAGGTCACTCATTGCCTTGAGTGTCCTTGGTCATGGGTTTCATTTCCTTTGTTATTTCTTTTTATTTCCTTTTGACTATTACGTAAGGGACATTTTTTATTCTAGTGCCTTCACGTCAAGTGATTCATTGCTTGCCCAAAAGTTAGCCTAGCCACCCGAACATTGTTCAGTGTCTTTTTTCCCTGGTAATCCAAAACATATATTTGGGGATCCGAAGTGAGTAGCTCCGCGCAACCAATTCGGAATCCAATCAGACGCGTACGCGATCGTGAGTTCGTCAGAACTGGACACTTATCACATCGCCACCATCCATCAGAACACGAAGTCAACCCGAAGACAACGCCTCAGGTTATACTTAAAGGGGCAGTGTAGTTGGTTTTAGTTGGCTTTTCTTTGCTCCTACAGGAATTCCTGTTTTATTTTACTCGGAGAGAGAACAATCACCAAATCTTAAGGCAGAAACTGTGTCACTGAGGCTGACTCTTAAGTTGTGTGTCTTCCATCAGCTCCAATCAGAGCAGGCAACACATACAAACTGCAAGTATTTCTTAAAATGTATCAGCTTTTCCAAGTCTGCAAGACAAGAAACATTCTACTGTGACTCAAAGAGCTATAGCCAGGTTGACCCGCCCTGAATTCAGAACAGATCAATTTCAGCATTTGGGCAAATACTTATCCCGTGTCCTTCTTCCTTACTCAACTTGATCATGTACTAGCAACTGAAAGTATGACCAACTTTATCCTTCAGCTGCTAAGAGCCACAGTTCAACACCTAGTCGTATTATGTGAGAACTAAGGCTGTGTCCAATTACACGGTCTGTGTTAGTATAGTTTTATTTGAATATTTTCAGTTTACCATTATGTTAAACGACATAATATTTTAATATTAACATTTTTTAAGGCCAATACATATTTTTCGAACAATTAGAAAATTCAAAAAGTCCTGGAAAAATTGAAGGAACGATTTTATGTGCTCAATACTGCAGAGTCATGCTACTTGATAGAAGTCTCATCAAGTTGAGAGAAGAGAAGAAACCGAGTTCTCACTCATTTTTCTTAATGATGGAATTATACCAATTGTTTTAAGCCGTTTCCAAATATCTTTGATGTAATCCCACCATCAGCCGCGTTTTGTGTATTCTCAATCGTTACAGTAAGAGAAAAAACTATGTTGAATGTGGGGACGTCTTCGCGAAGATTCGAGTCCCACCAAACACCTAATTCGATGCACGAAAAACCTAAATTATTGAAAAATAAATTAAAAAACAAACCCACCGGTTCTGGTTGTCATAGTATTTAAGAGATTATATCATCACATCAGGAAAAACAAATTTCGAGTTCATAACGCGTTACCTGCTCGTGTTCGTGAAGGAAAGTAATACTCAAAATAAGTAACTGATCGTTCTTGAGATTCTCTTGACTAACATAAGATATTAGTCGCAATGACTGGATAATGACATCCCCTCACACGAACTATTGTCCACCTATGACACTCATGTCACTTGCTGTTGTTGTTGATGTTTCAAATGTAACCCAACCCCGTGGCGCCCCCTCAGTGAGAAATTGCTTCTCTCCTGTTCTTTCTTTGGCACAATGAAGAAGAACGGAACGTTACATTATCTGCTGCAAAAATATCTTATTTTCTTCTTCTTAGTGCAAAAAACAAAATTTGAGAAAATCGTTGTGTGCACCTCCAAAAGGTATTGGGGTTGAATCCCAGAATATTGGACGCGGGTACATTTGTCCGGTTCTTCGGTTCGCGATTCGGAACGTTTAGTAGCGTCACTGATACTGGTGCTAGTTACTTCATTCATCACTGGCAACTTTATAGCGCTAGTATTCTTCAAAATATGACTTAAATCGTTCGACTAACCGTTGAACTATGGAATCATTCCGCGAATCCCACCCTTCGGCATATTTCCGTTGTAACCGAAATATCGTCCTTCAGTTGTCCAGTTGCCGCCACTGTATGCGTCTTTCTCCTCGTTGTGTTCGTTACGTATCCAAATTTTTTCGCGCCTGTCCGGCTTTATAGCTTTTCCCACTGCCCTCTACGCGTTTATTTTTTCATCTTTTTCGACCAGCCATGGATAGGCGGATTAATACGAAATTGATTCATCAATTAAGAGAAAAAGGCCCGAGGACTGTTGTCGATTGGTGTATGAGTTTCGGTTTTATCTCTGACAAGTAAAAGTGTCCTGAATGTGGCGGATGGATGAAATTATGTGAAAAGGCTGGTTCCATAGATGGGTTTGAATGGAGATGTAGATTGGGCGGCCACAACTCCAAGCGATCCATTCCCTCCACTTCAAGGACTCACGGAGCTCACACTAACTCTATTGAGGGTACATGGTCGGCAGTAAAGCGGAGATTGCCGACACAGTCGTGCGGCGGCGAGGGGGAGGATGATGCGTTCAACTCGTACTTGTACGAATACGTTTGATGGCGACAGCACAAGCTCACAACCGACTTTCCCCATGCTGTTATGGCGGCGTATCCCCCTCAAAGTTCGGACACGTAATTATAGAGGTGAGTGATTTTTATTTATTTTTGTGGTTGTCAATGTGTGTTTGGTTGCATTACGCGAGTGTTATTTATTATTGTTGTGGTCATTAATGTCTGTTGCATTAGGCGCGCACTGTTTGTCCACGTTGGCTCAGTTTTGCGGCTTTCCGTTGTTTATATTCTTCCTGTTTCTTTCGCGCGCTTAGTTTACAATTCACTCTTACGAGAAAACTTCGCTCAGCTCTTACTGCTACCGTTACGTTCACCAGTATCAGTGACGCTAGTAAACGTTCCGAATCGCGAACCGAAGTTCCACGCAAATGTACCCGCGTCCACTATTCATGGAAATATCTGGTGCGTTGCAACACACAACTTTCCTTAGCTCTACGTCAATTCACTTTGTACATGGCTAATTCTACTTAATCGATTCATTTATCACTCAGTTCCTTTGCACTTGGTCAAACAACACTTCACAGCAGCAGGAAGCGGTAGTGCCTACAGTTCTGGAATTTATTGTGCTGCTTGTACTCATTGCAGGACCATTATTGAGAAATTGGTACACAGATAATTAATGAGGCTGTAAACTCAAACTTTTGTAGAAGGATAGTAATTACTTTTGCAGAGTTATTGGGTAAAAACGTTTAGAACTGCTAGTAAGCGAAACGGCAGTAGTTGAAATTCAGGAATTTCTGGAGTGACCCCCATATATCTCATGAACGTTTTTAAACATTCGACCTTTAGGTATTGGATTGGACTACAATACCAATTGTTTTTTTAACATTCTTCAAAAATTCCAGCGGAGTTTATTAGGAAAAACTGCGCTAAAAACGCTTTTCGTCGAAAATGTTGATAATTTATTGTGCTGCTCTCGTCATTTTCCCACGAATGGGAATTTTATGGTATCATCGCCTTATTTAGAGCTATCAACATAAAAAATTTAATCAAAATCGTTAGAGCCGTTTTTGAGAAAAAAAATATTTGGTGTTTTGATTACTATGATAACTATAGTTAAATTTCGGTGGATTTTGTTCATACCCTTATTTTGGCGTCCCATGGTAACTTACGGGCGAGATATGAGGTTTGAGCCGATTTGGTACGGTTGTTTTCTCTAAAAACCGCGCTAAATTCGATTTCGTCGAAAATTTTGATAATTTATTGTGCTGCTCTCGTCATTTTCCCACAAATGGGAATTTTATAATATGATTGCCATATTGGGAGCTATCAATATAAAAAATTTAATCAAAATCGTTAGAGCCGTTTTTGAGAAAAAATATTTGGTGTTTTGATCACTATGATAACTATAGTTAACTTTCGGTGGATTTTGTTCATACCCTTATTTTGGCGTCCCATGGTAACCTGCGGGCGAGATATCAAGTTTGAGTGGATTTGGTACGGTGGTTCTCTCTAAAAATCGTTCACAGACACAGACCATTTTCCCAAATAGTGTTTTTCGGACTCAGGGGGGTCTGAAACGTAAAGATCTGAAGAGAACTCAAAATTTTTTTTTTCAGCCTGTTACATAACTTTCCTTCCTACTTATTAGAGCCAAGGAAAGTAATAAAAAGAAACTATTACTCATGGTTGCCCTGGACGGTTGCTGAAGCTGTTGACACAGTGAGCTACGAAGCCATGGCGAATTGTCTCCAGATGTGTGGGAGCTCCTCATTGACTTGTTCCTTGTACCACAGGGGTAAGAGGATATAAGTAAAATGACAGGGGACATGGCATTTGGCCAGGGGACTCTCAGTCTCCTATGCGCTTCAACCTTGTGCTTGATTCTTGATACTGTACTGTATAAGCTGCCGAGAAAGTAAGGGTTGATCTTGTCTTGCCACAGATGTGCGGGTAGGCACACTAGCCTTCGCAGATGTCCTCCTTGCAAGCACCAAACAGTGCTTGCAGATTGCCCTCGACAGGTTTATAAGGTAGTTTGACATAGGAATCCTGTAAAGTGCAGCTAGGTATCCTGAGTGCCATCCTCTCCATGTTAGGCATTACAGATGTGGGTTTCACCAACAGCAAATCCCGAGTCGAACTAAAGGCATCCTCAAGCTGTGGTAGTACTTTAGGTTCGAGTTTTGTAGTGTAACTGCCTGGACCTTGGCAATTACCTTCAGAAAGTTGTGTGGGAACCACTGAAGCTGCCGTAGAAGCCCCCCCCCCCCCACTTCAGACATACTTGCTTCGAAAGCTGTCTTGAGGGTTGGTTTTTGGAAGGTTGACCATCTGAAGGCTAATAAGTCTTGATAAAACGGTCCTCTCTACTGTGCGAGCTTCGCTAAGTCTCCCATATAGCGTCTCATGTGTAGCTCCGGTTTGACCGCCTCTAATCCCAGTACGCCTTCCGAGTTTGCAGCTGCGCTGTGTGGTTTGGTTGCTGCACAGTAGCTCAGGCAGTGTCCCAACTCCCCTACTCTTCAGTGAGGGCGCAGTGGGTTTCAGAGGGGATCCATGGAAGAGATAATTAGCGCTTTCAGGCTGTCCACGTGGCATCACTGTCTCCTTGATGAGGCGTATCCCCCAAAACCCATGTTAATTGTGCGGATGCATTCTGAAAGTTAACTATAATGCGCCATGGACCAAAACAACTTTCATCGGGGGCACAAAATGTCCTCAGAGTCCCAATAAGACGTGAACTACGAATTTTTTTTTTTGACCCGAGGGCGTGTGGGACAAGTCCCTTTGTCACTGCGGCCGCATATGGGCCTATTGTGACGGCCCTTTCTTAGTAGAAGGCGTCGTACATACCCGCCCCCCTTAGGAAGCTGAGTATGTCCTTCACCGCAGATTCTGCCATGATTTGGGGTTCAGTGGTCCCCTGACCGAAGTATTCAAAGCGTGACAAGCCTGTTCGCCTGTCTTAGTCGTGGCTGGCGATGCCAATGGGCGCCATTTTCCTGTATCTCCCATCGAGCAACCAGGCGGTTCAGGTGACTTTTCGTGAGACCCACGTGTGGTTCAGGCCCGATGGGTAGGGATTCTGTACCCCTTTTTGCAAGGCGGTCAGCCTTTTCATTGTCCTTATGCCCCCTGTGAGCCGGCACCCAGATAAGGGAAAGCCTACTATGGTCACCGAGCTGCTTGAGCGCATGGAGGCATTCCCATGCCAGCTTAGACCTAAAACTATAGGCTGCGATGGCCTTTAAGGTGGCCTGGCTGTCTGAGAAAATGTAGATCCGCTTGCCCGTGAGTCCTTTGTTCAGGATCTCTTGAGTTTTGCCCATTGTTCGCGGCTGCTTATTCAGTCAGCATGCTGTCCTTATTCACAGCTGGCCGCAGACATGCCCCTGGGGACAATGCCGTGGCCGTTCCACTATCCACAGCCCGTGGTCGCGCCTGGTAGCATGGGCATGCTCCTGGGAAGATAACCCAGAACCAGGTGAACAACGAATTAACGTGAAAATTAAGGCGACTTCACTCAGTTCGAACGATTACTGGGGTAATCTACTGTAGTCCTAAGAATATGAAATGGGTGCCAGGGTTAAAAGCGGATAAATCTTTCTACCTTTACACACCAGCGAGTTTACTTTTGGTCGAACGACCTCAACTGTTATTGTGAGCCGTTATCGTGAACCCTCCTGCCGCGAGCTGTTATCGTGAACCCTCCTGCCGTGAGCTGTTATCGTGAACCCTTTGTCGTGAGCTGTTATCGTGAACCCCTTGTCATGAGCTGTTATCGTCAACCCTACGGGCCGCACACGACATCGTTCCGAGGCATTCAAATTCAGTGATAGAGCGAGTAGAAATCCTGTGAACAACGTTGCGTGGTAATGGAACTCAAAATAGATAACGTAGCAGTAATCATTCAACGGTGAAAACATGTCATGATGACAACGGGTTCGTTCGCTGCGTTATAGACGATAGCTGGACTACAGCATCTTTTTTCCTCAAGATTCACGCTGTTGAATGAAATCGTTGGAATACTGCCGCAGAGTTTCGACATGAAGGTAACTTTATGTAGAAAGATTTTATGCTGAGTGTATTCTTCCTGACATAGGTGAATCCTATTCTCACTATTTATGGTTTAGAAAACATGAAGGGGTTTCCCATCGCCACACGATAGCCTGCTTGGAATCGCTGGACAACTATGGGGACTTGGATTGTATCTCTTCGCTCTAGCGCAAGATGATGGTTAGATTGAAAAGCTTTGTATTGGATCCATTCCACAAAATCTTCTCGATGTCTCTTTCCTAATGTTGGCGGACGACCTCAAGATATTCTAGGCTGTTTCATCGGTTGCTAGGTCTGAGGCCCTGTAGCAGCGTTCATAACATTTTGTTTTACTACAGTCTCCAGCTAAGTGCTCTTTAACATCGTTCTGCCATCACCAGTCTCCTATAACCCACAGCTACACCATTCTGTGCACTCTTCTCAGCTGTAAGCAGGTGATGAGCGACCTGGGCATTTTGTGGTACTCTCAGCTCTGTTCCAGCGAACATATTGATGTGATTGTGGAGTGCTGGGTTTTCACGAGTTTACTAATGTCACAGCGATTACGACACTTTATTGTTCACTTGTTCGCCCAATCTTAGAATATGCCTGAATCGTTGGGTTTCCCTATTATGCCATCCAGGTCCATCAGCTTGAAGTTGTTTAGTATCCTTTCTTGTGCTACATTGTGTTCAAGTCGGGCATGGGAGGACTGCATCAATAATGCACCTCTGCTGCCTCAACCCCTTGATGTCTGGCGTACTGTCTCGGATGAATGCTACCTTCACAAGCTCTTCAATGGCCCTATCGACTGTCCTCTTCCGCTTCTAAGGATATCCCTCAATGGCCTGCCTTTCCCACATCCCTTTTGCAACAAACAATTGCTTCAGGGAATGCTTACTCTTTAGGCTACATGTGTGGCAAACATGATGTTCCAGGAATCCTCATGTGACGTTTTTGCTGACTCATTAGGCTTCTAAAAATAAGTACAGAATGGTAAATGAATAAATAATTGATTGATTGCTCTTTTAATAGTCAATTGTCAATTCTGTGGAGCTGGCATGCTTATTGCAAATATTGTCAAGAGAAAGGAAGCGAAAACTGGGGAAACTATGTTCGAGGGCATCGTTGCAATGAATTCCCAAAATGAGCAGGGTTTGAAACATGAATTTCCTGATTAATCTTTCTCGTTAGTGTGTGGTTTGTGCTCTCTGTGTCACATTACGCGCTTGTATAATGTTACAGAGACAAAAAAAGGCTTTTAGAAGTCAAGAAGACTCTACATCTCACCTTGAAGTTTTCCTTGGAATGCTGTTCATCTTTACAGCCTCATGTGTGATATTCTGGAATGAAGTAAGTGTACCTACCCAGTTATACAAATGATATTACATAAACCCCGTGGTTGTCTTTCATAGGAAGAGTAAATAAGACATCATGCGTTGCTATGTGTACATTTTCTCGGGATACTTAAGAAATTAGTTTCACTAACAAGTTTGGGAGTGAGTTACAATGAGTAATTGAAGAGTCAATTGGAGTGAAAACCTTTTGAGAATGATTTCTTCATCCTAAAGTGTTCCAAAATTTGAAATTTCTTTCCACGTAAAATGTTGATGTGTGACATAGTTGACTTTAAATCTGGCACTGACATTAGAGGAATATACGAAATTTAATTACTGCCTCTGCTGTGTCTGTTTGCAGCAAAGTAAAATTTCAACTATTAAGAACAACAGTTTTAGTCCCAATTCAAGCCAGAGTTTGACCACCCATAAAAGTGTCCACTGTGTGTTAAATCTGAAAAGAACTGTGAAACCTCTTCTTGTTCTAAAACGAGGTCCACACTATATTTTAGTAAAAAGACAAGGAGTCAGTAAAAAAAGAGGGTATGGCGCACCTGAGCCAGTTCAGCCTTGGCCTTTGAAGCAAACATGATGAGCAGGTTTGTGATCATAGTATGGAACATCTAACCAGGCAAATAATCAAAGCACTCTTCACAATGAAATAGTATTGCCAGATAGAAGGTCACAAATGTCATTCTGCCCTTCGTCCCAGCAATATATTAAGCTGAGAAAATCACGGATTTGCGAAAGTTAAAATGGAAATGTTCCAGATAAGGTTACAGTGAACAAACTTGAGAAACTAGTTCATGATATACGAGTCAAGAGGAATAGAATGTTTATTCATAATGCATGAAGATATTCATACTTTAGAGAACTAAGAGCTTAAGAAAATGAAGCATTGAAGTTCGAGGATTGAAAAATAAAGGATTTTTATTCAGAATAAGTAACAAGTGAGTGAAATTAAAAATGGTCTATTTACATTAAAAGCTTACAAACGTCATTTGGCACAGCTCAGGCTGAATAAGTTTGTTGCTCTTGACTCAAATGGGAAATCCCGAGCATTCAAGTTTGTCCCTTTATTTTTGTTGCATTCAAGTCCACCTCTTTGTTTATCCCTTTAAAATGGTAGCTGTGGAAAAAACCGAACTACGTATTCAATTGGCATATCCTGCCGACGAAGGGTTTATATGTGACGCTGACAACAGATTTTCCACTCTGTTCTTCCCAGAGCTAACCCAAAAATGCATATTCGTCACTCAGTACTCATGAACATTTGACACTCAGCTCTCGCATTACTTACTCATTCTCTGCTCTCCTTCCCACAACACAGTTCACTGCCAATCCAGAGACCCCTTGTGTTGTGTGAATTCTCACTCATACTCGTGTCTCAAACTATTTTTCGCTACTTTATATCGCAATGTAATTACGGTCCTGTTCCTCACCCAGCTTGTCCAGCTTTTTTTTAGCCACAAAGCTCTCCCTCTCGTACACTCAACAAACGTCTTTACTAATCTTAATGCATGACAAATGTTTAAATAAAATCAAATCAAGTGAATCAAAACTCTTGAGGAAACTTTAGGAGAAAAAAGGGAGTAATTAAATCGTCAAGAAGTACCAGGTGGGTTGGTTTGCTTGACAATCTTCAATAAGAAGTTCCTGTATGATGATTGACGTAGATCCCAATGAAAAGGATGGAAAACTGATAATAATGAGGGTGGCCCAGTGAGAGTTTAGGCCTCCAACTCAAAGGAACGGAAAGCTAGCTAGCAAACTGGTGCAAGGTGCACAAAGTTGTTTGGAATGCATACCACAAAACCTGGAAGGAATTTGTGGGAAGGCTATTGTATCTTAGCGCAAAGGCAAAAAGAAATGACCATGGTATTTTCTGATTAAAGATTGCTTTAAAAATTGCTGGCACACTTTGATTGAGTATCTGCTACCACATGCATCTGCTGTTATGAGGTAAATCACAATCGTAAAGTACTACTTTCAATAAAATATTCAGAACTTCCCGATTCATATTTATGGAATACATTTGAGTCAAATGTATTCACCTGTAGTGAATCGATAGAAGTTGTAGAAAATCGATGAATGTCTGGTACTCAAGTGTTCTTCCTGTATCAATAGTAAGTACAAATTAAATTTCAACTATTGTAGATCGTTACCATTTCAGTCAGGAATTGAAATTGTTCGAATCATTTCTTTGTGTTTTAATTTTTGTTTATGTTATTTTAGAGTGCAGCGATTGAGACATCAAAATCTCTCACATCGGTGTTCGAAGACTTGCGGATAATAAGGGACATTAATCGCATCGATGAAAGAAATGATGGCTATTTAGTTCATATAACGGGGCCCTTACGTGTCCAAGAACCACTAACTGAGCCAGAGTACGGCATTTCAGTGCCTGCAGTGTGTTTGAAGCGCCGTGTACAGATGTTCCAGTGGATTGAAATAGAGCAGAAAAGGTAATTGTTAGATACTAGTTATGAAACCCTGTTGTTATAATATAACAGGACTTATAGCATTACTCAGTTTTGTTCACAAACTAGCGTTGATATTGCTATACTATCAACTGAAATCAGTTCGGTGATCAGTCATGCAGATTCTTGTATTTTATAAAGGAAGTACTAACTGATGCTCGATTGGTCCCTGTCGGCACAAAACCACATCAAATATATCCTTAAACATGAATAATAGTTTCCTCCATCTTATCTTCAGTATATACCAAATCAGATCAGGTAGCCAAAAAATAAAAGGTGGAGATTTCCTCAAATTTCAGTATATTCAAAAGATTCCTGAGTTCAGAAAGATCATGATATCGATAATAGCATAAACTACCTGTTTCTATATAGAGTGTACCAGGTTTACACGAATATTCACAAAAATAGATCTAGCGATTCGATCAAGTGTGTTGCGTAGACGCTTCTAAACAACTTAAAAATAATTTGAAATTTTCATTCCTCAGTAAATGACAAGAGCAGCACGATGAATCACCAACATTTTCAACGAAAATTGATTTTAGTACAGTTTTTCCCTGTAAATCCTACTTATAACGCACTACTATTCCTATACAATAGGAGTTCAATAATGGCCATGAAATAATTATGAGCAGCCCATGGAATCCTGTAAATGGGCTAAAATTTATGTCGAGTACACCTGTCATCTCATATTATTACATCTTCCATTATAAATACTGCGCTAGCATTAAACACGTTGAACATGTGTTGAAAAACGACCATGCCAGTCTCAGGATCAACTCCAGCATTAAATTATGTTAACTACTTTTAGTAGTGATGAAAAAAAATCATGATGTGCTTCAAATCGTCACTCGGTGGCTAGTGTACACATCATACTATGAGCGGCCTAGGATAATCACAACTATCCTGAAGCAAAGGACTGAGACAAATCACTGGACAGTACTGGGTCCTTACGTTTTAGCGTACTTTAAGAATGGATGAAACAAGAAATCAAGTTCTATTCCATTGCAGCTTCTATGAAACTGATGATGATGATTAAGGGGGGGGGGTCATGTAGCTATGTGAACAGAACTGTTCAAAGCAACAACCTGCTGAACTTTTCTTAGGCCTGGGTACTGTGGCCTAGTAATTTATTGCAAAATATGGGCTCATAATCCACATCTTGTGTAACCCCTATATTATGCATCATATGATTTCCTTAAGGTCATTAGGATACTGTTCTGACTCTACACTGGCTTGGCTTCTGCCTCCTCAAAAGTCTTGCGGGCAAAATATCCCATGGGAGTGAAGATGGTATGAGATAACTTCATCACATACTGAACATCGCACCAGTTCTGTGTCAACTATGTGTACAACCCTTACGCTAAGATAAAGTGATCTGGCATCTTTTATGGTGCGCATTGTTTACTTAAAGCTGTGACGCTAACTCAATATTTGCACCACGAGATATAGCAGTTCTGAGCCAGAAACCATTTACTGTGTGCTGTGCTGAGTATTCTCTCATGTAGATTGAACACAAAAGGGCAACCTGTTCCAAAAGGGATAGTGCCCAGGAACTGCTAAGCGGTAGAGAGCTTCTTGTTTCTAGAGAACAGGTAAAAAAGGGAGTGATGTGGCTTTTTTTGCTGCAGCGTTTTCAAGGGTTCATGCCAGCCCCCTCCATTCATCCTAGCACTGCCCCTGGTGGGAGGGGGGAGTTCTTATTAAATTGATCGTACTGTGTTGTGGGGGCACCACAGATACAGTAACCTATTAGAACTCATTGTCTCTCCTATCACTGAGTCAAATTCCCTCTGTCATTTTGAATGAATCAACGTAATTATATTTTGTTGATGTTATTTATGTTCAGGTTTCGCAGTTAGAACTTCATCATTCTGTTAATTGGTTTTTTCTCTGATATTGACTGGTCATTTTCAGTTACGAAATTGGGAAAGACTATACTTCTCCTAATCGCCAGTATACTTATCAAACTGAGTGGAAGGACAAGCTGATTAATAGTAGCAGTTTTGTACTTAAAAGTGGACACGTTAACCCAGAGTGAGTTCGGGAAACTCATGACAAGCTTTCAATGAGGATCAAAGTATAGCTTATTTGCATGGAGCGCTCTATCAAATTTTGATAGGATTCAGAAAGTCGTAGTACACCCAAGCATACTGGTAACAGTCAGCATGGTAGTTCATTCAATACCTTTTACTGCATGATAAAGTTTTAGCTGGGCCTGTGCACACAAATTTAATAAAACGCACTCTTAAGATGCTGCACCCACCGTAACTTTAAGTTATGGAAGAGTATGAGCGCTAATGTGTCGTAAGTTAAGTGAATTTAATATTGTGACGTGATATCCGACAAAATCAGTTTCGGGGTAGGGCTACGTAAAACCCTTGAACCAGTTTAGCTGCAGGGAACAAAACTGTTGAGAAGAAAGGTTACTGAAGGAAGGTTAGGCGGTTTGTCTTTCTCCCGTTTTTTTTCCTGTTGGATTTGCCTGGCGCGTGTTCCCATCGAAAATTTGGTTCTCCTTCAGTTCCCTGCTCCCTTCCCGCGTGAGTACGTTCCTACAACGGTTCGAACGAAGCTCGAAGAAACTCGAACGTCTCTGCAAGTTTGTGGCTCTGGTTTCGTTTTTTTCTTTTGGCATGCCTTAGGTAGGAGAGGACATTTAATTTATCATTCCGTTTTTTACTTTCCGCTACCCGAAGGGAAGGAAAGTATAGTAATCGGCCCAAAAAAAAAAATTGAGTTTTCTTCAGATCTTTACGTTTCAGACCCTACTGAGTCTAAAAAACCTAATTTCGGCGCGTGGTCCGTGTGTATGTGTGTGTGTGTGTGTGTATGTGTGTGTATGTGTGTGTGTGTGTGTGTGTGTCTGTAGTTCGATTTGCTGGAGAACGGCTTATCCGATTGCGCTGGTTCTTTTTTTGTTTTGTTTCTTATTTTTGTAGACACCAAAATAAGGTTATGGACGATTTCGGCCGATGGGAAGGGGGGGTGGGGGACGAAAATGTACCAAAAACTAGGGTTTTTCGCATTTTTCTCGAAAACGGCTCTAACGATTTTGATTAAACTTTCAAATTATCTTCTACTAATCAATACCTAACTTTTCCTTTCCATACATATCTACATGAAAATACGGTGAACGGAGATATGGGGCCCTGAAGCAAAAATAGGTTTTTTACGCTTTTTGGCAAAACGGCTTCAGCGATTTCCACCAAACTCACAGGATGTTTTCAAATAGTTGATACCTACATATTCTTCTCAATAAATGTTCCTGTGACGGTCCATTGAACAGAGATAAAAATCAAAATGTGTCGAAAATAACGTTTTTTCTAACATTTCCGTAAATTCCAGGGTAACTTCTTTACCAGGTGTGATAAATCCTAATGGAGTGTCTTCTAGTCACCCATACCAACATTTCGTTCTCCATAATTATTTCTGTATATATATGTTGAACGGAGATATAAGCCAAGTTAACTCAGAAAAAGGAGATTTGTCGAATATCAATTTATCGGGTATTCCAATTTTCTCAAAAACGGCTCTAACGATTTCGATCAAACTTTCGGAGTACTTTCAGCTAACTAGTCCCTACATTTTGTTCTACATAAATGTTCCTGTAAAAATGCGTTGAACGAAGATATAGCGCCCGCATGTGAAGGTGGTGTTCGATTTTTTTTTTTTATTAGTAAATATTTTTCTTTTTATGCTGTGTAGGAAGCCCCATTTCTTTTTAATACTTAGTTCCCAAATAAATGTATCTCAGTTGTTTTTTTCTTTGCTTTTCTTTCCCTTAAATACCTGGGTTCATCCCCACTAGGATTTATTTTATTATTTGCCCCTTTTCCTTATTTATTTTTCGTTACAATATTGAGATATAATGAACTATTCTAGTCGACTTTTATCTTATTGAATTTTTGTGGATACTGAAGCAAGTGCAATTGAGTGTAAACAGTACCAATGCACATTTTCGAAAAACTTTTATATAAGCTATGTATAATATTCTTTATTCTTATATATTAAATGCATTTATATAGTAGGTATTATATACACATATTATGCGTTAACTTATACACCGTAAAATATTCATTATTCAGCCCAAACACTGTGTGCGAGTTTATCAAATCTCAAGTTAAAACGTCGAATTGGCAGCCACCGATCTAGGATATTCGATGAATGGAAATAGCGGGAGTATTGTACTGCCTGACTCCCATTGTAGGCACTCAAGTGAATTGAATAAGTCATTGCGAGTAATTCGACCTTTATTCAGGCCTGCAAATGGCATTGATAAACTAGCCTTGGTCTGTCTAATTACACGATTTCAAACAGTATTTTAACATTTTGACGAATGTTAGATGAGATAATTTGGGATCGAGCAAGTGTGCTTTCCTCGTCACACTGCACACCTTCTCATTGGAATTTTGTTCCAATCATCGCCCATTTGTCTTTACCCAGTCAGCTGTTCAGCAGCTGCCAATAAACTTGATGGCTACTTTTACCCTTTCTTACTTCCGTCCCAAAAAAAAAAAAAAAAGATTCTGAAGTTTTTATTTACTTAAGAGGGAAAAGAGCTGATTAGAAATCCCCTGGCTTGCTGTCTTTGGGTTCATAAAGTACGCACATCACATTCATTGACTTACCATTTAATGCTCAACGTTCCTGTACAAATGGCCAAGTTTTACTAATGATTCATAAGGTGGGTTAAACAAATAGTTTCCTGGTGAATAGTTCACTTTTTCCTCAGTGCCCTCTACTCACTCACTCACTCATCAGGGAGGCAGCTGCGGGCCATACGACTCCGCTAGAGCTGCAGGACCAATGGCATTTCGCTGTGGCACACATTGGGCCCATGTCCTAACTCCCCAGCGAGCCCGTTGGGGGGCCTGCTTAGTGTCCCAGCCGCCGCCGGTACCCATTGCCTCACCCCCCTGGGTTTGGAGGAGGGGGGTGCCTGGTCGGGGATCGAACCAGAGTCCGCTGGTTCTATCCCCGCCTGGCTCGGAAGGCCTCACGCCCCAACGCGCTTGGCCACCGCGCCCTCTAATTGACGACTACAAGTTCCAGTTCCAGGTATAATATTGTAGTACAGTTCCCCATGCTTTATATACACAAAATACGTACTGCAACAGAAATATCCTCTCTCTGAGCCGTACATACTTCCAGTTGTATCTCCTCCCATTGGTTTTCACATTACTTAATCCCTGCCTACCTCTAATGATGTATACTTTTATTTATTTCAAATGTGAATAGCATGTGTAGGCCTGCTTTAGGTATTGTTCAGTTATGCGTTTTCGCCCTTTAATAGTAAATATTATTTTTGACAATATAGCCCTTTCACTGCTTTGAATCTAGCTTTAAAAAGTGTTAGGAAAAATACCTCTCCACTTTACCAGCCAGGGTGAAACCAATAACAGGCTAACAAAATGTTGTTTGCGCACTAACACTGTAATTATTTTTAGACAAATGAGAAGTTCTAGTTTTCTAACAGTAAAAGTATCTGGTAACCTGTTCAAAAAAGATAGGAAGTGAGCTATTATTGCTAGACTCATCAAATCTTTTTTTCTTTCCTTTCTTCCTTTCAGTAGATCGTACTGGTAATTAAGTATCAGGTAACTGACGAATTGAGTCAATGAAGAAAGCACATCAATGATGGAAGGATGAGAGCTCAAAACCTGTAATGTGAGTGTTAACAGAGTCTCAATTATTCAGTGAAAGGGTTATGCATGAAGTTCCCAGTTTCTGCATTGTTGATTTGCTCAAACCTAATTTGGTAGTTTGCTCATTATTTTGCCGTAATTAAGTTTATCTTGGTCAATTGACTTGAATATAGTCATTTTTCAGGGGGTTTCCTATAAAGAGTCAAATGTACATCAGCCCAGCAGTGAGTATTGGAGCTTATGCATTAGGTGAGGACCTTAAGACACAATTTTCCGATTTCACCCTCATCACGAGTGATGAAAGGCCTGAGAGAAGGGATATCAAGCTTCATGCTGGCCTGTACTATCATACTTCTGATGTATGGAACCCTCAAGTTGGCGATATAAGGATTCAGTTTTCATTTGCGGGATCTTCAGGAACTGTGGTAACATATACTTGCCTTTGTTTTCTCTCAAACTGTTTTGCTGAATTACAAAATAATGGGTAATTATGTACTGTATAATTCGATTTGTTTAGGTGAGTTTGATCGCAAAGCAAGTGGGTCGTCATCTAGTGATTGATAGCAATCAATCCGTGATATTTATGGCTGCTGGTAGAGTTTCTCCAGAAATCATGGCTGATAACCATCAAAGTCGGACAATGTGGACTATTCGCTTTTACCGAACTCTTGGATGGTTGCTTCTATACGTGGGGGCATCATTTGGCAAACCTGCTATTTTCCTCAATCATCATGGTATTTATACTTGTTAAATACATTAAAACAAGCTTATATCAGTGCATGTTGACCCCCTTCAGAGTTCAGGAACAGTCATTTTATAAGGAAACAGACCTCTAAGTGGACCCTGAAAAAAACTGAACTGCTAAGTCAAAATGCAATTTACTTAAATATTTAGAAGTTCAGATGGCAGATTTTTTTTTTAATGATCAAAAACATTCAGAATATTTTGCCTAACTGCATGCCTCATCACTACATTTGAGGAAAACTGCAAAGCAATAATCGTTGATTGACATACACTAATTTTACGGGCTACCCTTTGTTTTGGTAAATGATTGAACGTTGTTTCCCTGTTACTTATCACTGCCCACTCTACGAAGATTAGTTTAAAAACAAACAGCATATTTATGTGTGTGTAGCTTCATGTCCTAGCTTGGGTGACTACATCTGTAGAAGTCTAGAGTCCGTGAGTACTAAAAATGTTGAGAGCCCAGTTCTCACTTTCAGCAGGTGAATAATTTGTGCTCCTCAAGACTTACTATACATAGGCTAACTACCTATCAGCTATATTGAAGAGGTGGTTTGTGTGAGTGAGCTAGGAATCAGTGAGCTGAGAGTTAAAAAAGAGTAGCAACTATCAGCTCGTCTAACTTTTTACTGAAGAGTATCAGGAAGGCGGAATGAATTGATCCAGTGGAACATTTGGGCTCATTTCTAGTACGCTCCTTAATGCTGGTGCTTTTTTGCTCTGATGTCACCCTGTTGTTTTCTACTCATGGCAGATGTTTAAATGGGGGTTCACATGTTAGTTTTGGTTTATTATTCATTCTGAATAATAACCCTGTTTTCGGTCAGGAAAAATGTTCCCCTCCCCTCCCCCCAAAAACACGAATTTAATACTTTGCGTTTCAAGACATCGGGATTCTAAATGCAATGTCTGTCCACTGTCAAGCTGTTCATGAGAATAATAAACCGTTGTGTAATAATTTGCGGGTTTTTAAAAGATTTGGCGGGTTAATACTTTTGATTTTCAAGGTCCACAGTAAAGCACATTTCCACACGCAAATAGCCAATACTTATCAAGCTCAAAGCCATTGGTAGGTTTCACTTTCCCAAAGACAACCTGAGTGACACATGCTTTATCTAGATTCTTGGGGCAATAAGGCTTCTGCTATCTGCTTGGAGACTTCTGATATGGCCTAGATGGATCCAAAGACATGATTCAGTAGCTCAAATATGTTGTCACAACCGCGGCAGTGAGATCTCTTTATATATTGACTGTGATATCAGGAAAATAGAGTGAAAGCGTCAGTAATGTCGACTCAACCCACACCAAATGAGTGAGTTTGGCACACTGCTTATGTTGAGCTTGTTTTCTTGCTCCTAACCAGACGTTAGCAAGAACAAGGTAACTAGGTGGCTATGAATGGTCTAAAACTGAATGTGTTAATGGCAATATTTGAACTTGGAGCATAAACATCTCTCTTCATAGTGAAAACTAACACTTTTGGTACTCAAAAGTAGTGTTAAAGTGGGGCCACTCTCTTATATTTGGTTAAGGGTAGGCACTTCGTATGGTTCATACCAGTTCTGTCTCAATTATTGTACACCACTGAATTGTTCTCAAAACTGCTAATGAAAATAAATTAATCAATGTGAAATTACGCAAATAGGAATGAATATCATGTATATTCGTACCTCATTATGATGTATGAGGTCTATAAACTTGTGACTCCTTGCTATTTACATCTGAAAACTACTAATAAATTTTGTTACAAACTTTGGTTTCAGGGGACTACGTTAAGCGTTTATACAACTTCTTCATGATGGACGGGATATTATCGCCTAATATTGCTTTTGCGACAATTGGTTCGGCATTTCTGATATCATCAATGTGGTGCACGTACAAATATTGGATAGGAATTTCAATATTTCTCAGTTTCCTTTTCCCACCATCTGCTTGTGTCTTATGTCAATGGTTCAGGTCTGATTTAAGCGGCGATTACAAACAACTTTGATAGGCTTTGGTATTACTGCTGACAATTTTCAAAGTATGTTGGCTCGGGGGATCTAAGCAACTCCTCAAATTTCATAATTAACCTAGAAAGCTAGCTCTGTATCAATGATCATGGGATAATTAACCACCTTCCTACTATTTATAGAGGTATTTAGGACTTCCAACTCAAATAAAGCTCAAAAACTTGTATTCTCATTGTTTCAATGGTAAATACTTATTGAAAAGTTGTATATTATACGTAAATAATTGTTAGGTTCATGTTAGGCATCGTAATAATAATATTGACGCTCAAAGATTGTTGTTATGGAAGGATCTATTCATTCAACTACAGTTTAGGCTCGCCGTTCCAATTATCTATTTTTTCCTTAAGTCTGTGTCAACATTAATCTTATTCTGCTCCGAGTAGTTCTTCCAGCCACGAGGTTATCCCATGCTGATTTCCACCCCAATTCATCAACTCAATCCTCATTTCTATCAATGCCTATGCAACTTAGTTTTCAAAGCCGTGTTTTTATTCTTTTGATGAACCAGATTGACAAATTTGTAAAGGAAGTTGCATCAAAGTTGATCTTAGTTTGCAATACTCAAATTTTACAAAGGAATACTTTTAGTTGGGGCATATGTGGAATACAACTACACCTGCTAAGTTCATAATTCCTGGAAAACAGCACTCCAGCAACTCAGTGGCCACTTGTTCGGGTTATTGAAACCTATCCTGGCAAGGATGGAGTTGTTACTGTGTGTACATCCAGCTTCTCCTTCTGTCGCTCCCTAGACCAGCTAGTTAATCTCCTTTCATCGTCCACTCCAAGCTACAAAAATATAAACATTTATGCTCAAATGTGGAGGATCAAAGATTGTGACCATTCAACCACAACTCGAGACTTGTCATTCCATTCTGAGCAGTTCCGCGCCATGAGGTTATCCCATACTGATTTCTATCACAATTCATCTACTCAATACCAATTCAATTCTGCGTCCAGATCACCAATTTCATTCCTTTAAAGATAGATTGACTGCAAGTTCTAAATCATCGCTTCAATGCAAGGTGCTGTGATACCTTTGGAGTCAATTAGGGATTCAATCTATGTTCCATAGTCTTTGATTCACATGGTCAGATCTTTCCTTCATTTTTTCCTCATTATCAATTACTCTGCAGCAGTCTTGTAAACTTATAATGCTGTGTGAAGGAGCTTCTTAATTTATTTAAGTGAAAGACTTTTAAAAAAGTATTTATTTTAAAGTTTGACAAACGATCAGGAACTCTACACGTGACAACTCAATACGGACGAATGAACACGGTTTAGGGAATCACTGTTATATATGTAAGACGGCAGCGTGGATTAATCAGTAATGAAAACACAACATCGATGCTTTATATTGTATTGGGCTAAAGAATCGAAAAATAAGTGTTTTACACAACATCCGGTTACTTCACAAAATAGAGGTAGGTACTTTCGCGGTTATTAACATGCGTTCGCATCAAGTCTGCCTATACTACTGCTCGATCCGACGCGCTCCTCGACGGAGCCGTTAGACCGATAACTGTCGGGAGATAAGCGTCCCAAACACACGAGAGTGCGAGTTTACATCCCCCCTCCCCACGAGAATTTTCCAGGAAAATTACAATGCACAATACAGGCAACTTTCAATACAAGATATTACAATTTTCAATACACCTTTTCCAATACCTGCTTAAGCTAGGTTGCCCAATTATCAGCAATCCTGATGTACAATTATTTTACTAATATGGTACAGACGATTATCATCAGCATGGTGACCGACGTTTATTTCGTACAAAGAGTTTGATAATATTCTGACAATTGGGTAAGGACCTATTCTTATTTCGTCTAATTTTTTCCTATTAAGTTTATTGCCATTCTCTATGTATACTTTATCACCTATTTTTAGGTTTGGGTTTTTTCTTTTTTTATCATACCTGTTTTTATTCTCGTTATGTATTCTTATTGAGTTATCATGGGCTAATTTCAAATCTGTTTTGTAATCGCGAATTTCAAAAAGGTTTTCTGGTGTTAGCTTTTGTATAATTCCATTCATCAAGTAGTTTGGCGCAAATTTCGTGGAGGAGTGAATAGTGTTATTATAGTCATCCACACACTTTCGAGCTACTGATGTCCATGCTATCTTGTTCTTTCCATCTTCATTAATTCTGCATCTGATTCTATTTACCAGGGTCTGATTTAGTCGCTCATTCAAGCCATTGGATGCTGGCTTATCTATTGCTGTGTATAGGTGGTTTATATTCTCGGATCGTAAGTAATTTTGGAATTCTTTGGAAGTTAATGCTCCGTATTGATTAGTCAACAAAGTATTTATCTGACTTTTATTTTGTACTTCTTTGATTAGTTTAATGAACTCGTTAGATGTTTGGTTCGGTGATGTTAGTATAAAAGCAAATCTAGTGAAGTGATCTACTAAGAGATGCAAATATTTTTTTGTGGATCGTTTGCCACCGAATCCGCCTATGGTATCCAGTGACATTATTTCGAAAGGGCGTGTGGCGGGCCCTAGATGACCTAAAAATCCTAATTTATCTTTTTTTCGCGATTTATTTTTATTACATACTTCGCACTTTGAACAATAACTGATAATCTCTTTGTGCATGTTTTTAAAATAGTAATAATTTTTAATTGTGTTTAGTACGTGTGTACTTCCTATATGGCCAAATTTTTTGTGAATTATATCTATTAGTTTTCTGCCCAATTCATGGTCTAATATTATACGATATGTATTTCTTATTTTCCTGAAAATTACATTATTTTTTTTTAGGTCTTGTGGGTGTGTAGGTATGTTTGCCTGACATCGTTGTATATCGTTGAGCTCTAGCACATTTACAGTTCTGATAGGTTCGCTGTCATCGTTGTTAATGTTACTATCCAGTACAGGATTTCTGGAAAGGCAATCGGCCTCGGCATTCTTATTTCCTGGTCTATATATTATCTCGAAATCGTATTGTAATAAATAGTTTACTAGATCACCTAACTCCTCATCCATTCTCGATTTTAAATTGAGATTTTCTAGAGGTTTATGGTCTGTGATTATTTTAAATTTTCTTCCTATCAGCCAATATCGCCAAAATTCTATCGCGGACCTCACTGCTAAGCTTTCTATATATATAGCCTTCTTTTTCTTTTGAGCTTCGTTTAGTTTTTTTGAGAAATAGGCCACAGGTTGTTCATTTCCATCTAATTGTTGTTGTTTTAAGATCGCTCCTATTCCCTCTCCGCTAGCATCTGTGTATATTGTTATCGGCAGGTTTTTATCAAAAATCGCTAAACAAGGTGACAAGATTAAATATTGTTTAATATTTTCAAAGGCGTCTTGGCATTCCTTTGTCCATAAGAATTTTACGTCCTTTCGCGGCAGCTTATGGAATACCTCCAATATTTCAGCTGCATTTTTAATATATTTATGTAGAAGTTTATTTTGCCTAGAAACTGCCTTATGTTTTTTCTATTTTGCGGGGTGGGGAAGTTTTTAATTGCGATTAAATTATCGTTAAGAGGTCTTACATAGTTTTCTCCTATTTCATGGCCTAGGTATTTGATTGAAGTGTCTGCGAAATTGCATTTAACCCATTCGATGCGGGGAAAAAAGTGATGTTATGCCCCATCCTGAAAATTTTCTTGCATAATATTTGACATTGCGGTTTCTTAAAATTCTCATTACTGTCCCTAATAGTGAAAAAATAGAAATCAGGTCATCTGCGCAATTTTTGGCGCATGGCATCATTTGATGCCACTCGTACGGTGGGTTGGGCAGAGTATGCAAGCCCGCAGCACTGGTTATGCTAACCCTCACGACGCCTAAAGAAATCAGACAAGAACCTCTAAGATTTAGACGAAAAAGGTATAATAAATGCAAATATAATGTTTCAGAATTACAATTTATAATACGAATTTGGGTGGTGTGGTGGTAACGTAAAAAAATTAACCATTATTGTACAGCTTTAATTATAATTATTTCATGAGTATAATATTGATACAATGAAGGACTGTTCAATAATGACACAATTAAGTACAGTAGTAATAATTTATTGCTATGATAATAATTATATAATATATATATATAATATATAATAGTAATAATTTAGCTTCACGCTCTGGGGTTGGGGAGTGCTCGAGCCAATCATACGTTCTATTTGGAGTGGACCAAGGTGGTACAGTGGTGGGTAAGGGGAAGGATGGGCGAGCTGCTGAGGGAGGATGAGGTGCATACGGAGGAGGAGAAGTGGGCAGAGATGCTGTGTACGTTTCAAATACGTTTGAAGAGTTGAATGGGATGGTGATGATGGTGAGGGTAATTGAAATTGAGAAGGGGATGGGGGAAGTGGCCATGCAACTGGTGAAGAAGGGGGTGGGGTGGTGGGAGATGATACTGTGGGGATCCCCGATTTGTCTACGACTGGGGGGGGGGGGGGTTCGCCACCCTCGTTTCCCGAAAACCCAGAGATGCTTGCCTCCTCATCAGACATGAGCACATTTAATATTTCCGCAGCTTCAGCATCTGTCATATTGGACAAATACCATAATTTCGCATCAGACTTCCTTTTTTTTGACGGTGGGGTAAGAAGCGCTTCGTCACATGGAGCGAAATCTATAAGTAGATAAGTGGAGAGTCGTATATATCTCATTAGTGGATGGCCAAAAATATGACAAGTGGAGAGTCGTAAATATCTCAGAAGGCCAGACATATGACTCAAGGTTTTGAAAAATGTGGTCTTACCTGGTCTCTTGCTGCTACCGCCAATGTTGGCCCAAGATGTTGAAGGCTGGCTGTCTGTAAAAGTGAAAATAAAACGAACCCATTTATTGAAATAATTTATGTACAGCGTTATACTATGTACTCCAAAAACACAAACATTCTGAAAGATGGTCTGTAGCGTCGTATGTACGTAGAAGTTGGTAATAAAAAATCTTCTTCCAGGAATATGTTTCAATATGTCAATAGATGCAACAGTAATGCACTTTGCAATGAGCATATGAAAATTTCAAATGATCATTTATTCAGATTCTTGAAAACGCCCATTTTTTCTTACCTGAAATCAGATGCCTCCATCCGATCCACATGCCTACTATAATTTATTAGAACAGAAAAAAACATTTTTTTCAAGCGTAATTTTATCAAAAACATATATTATTGAGCGACCTTTATTATCCATCGCGCTTTTTCTCCTTCACGCAAATGTTTCCACAGAAAGTACTGTAGGCTTCTTCACTGAAAGTAGGTAGTAAATAATATGAAATCAGAAAACTGGAAATTCCATGGTAAATATACCAATTATCTAAATTTTGAGCTCTTGATTTTGAGGTGTATTATATTTTCTGTAAATTAATAATTCCCACTAATATCTACGTTGAAATATTACTTTACACAAAAACAATCGAAAAACTGGCTTGAAATAAGGAAAATTGACTTACCTTCGAATATTTGAGATTTGGAAATGAAAAAATTGCGCTAGGCTCTTCCGAAATGTGTTAGGTGACGCGCAGATTGTTACTGAAGGACTTGCAACTACGCGAGGCAGGTAAAGACGAACAACCTAACGGTCGGAAGGGTTGGCGAGGGGCGCACTTATTTTTAGCGATGGCATCGTATGATGCCACCCGTACGAGACGAAAACCACCATGGCATCATATGATGCCATCCGCACTGAATGGGTTAATGAATTTTAATTTGAATCCTTCGTTTGATATGGCTTTTAAAATTTTCTCGACATGTATTAAGTGATCATTGAAATTTTTCGAGAAAATTAATATGTCATCTATGAAGTTACAACAAAATGCGTCCAGATTATTACGTCGTACAATTCCTGAGAGCACACGTTGAAAAATCGCTGGAGAATTCTTTAAGCCAAAGGGCAGGCAAGACCATTGCCAGTGACCATGCTGTGTTATGAAGCCAGTTTTATATCGGTCCTTAGAACGAATTGGTATGGACCAAAAAGCCATATTAATGTCAAGTGCCGAGAACCATTTACAGTCGCGTGTTATTATACACACAATTATATCTTCGATTAGTGGAAAAGGTTGACTTTTCGGAACCAATAATTTATTTAGTTCCCTGAAGTCTACACATAATCGGGCCTTTTCTTTGATATCCCCCTCACCGGTCTTTTTATACGCTAACGTGACTGGTGAGGCGAATGGTGAGCAGGATTCTTCAATCATTCCATGATTTAACAATGCGGCTATTTGGTTTTCTATCTCTTTCTGGTCTTCGTAGGAACATCTATAGGGTTTCTTCGCTATATACTTGTTTTCAGTTAGTTTTACATGCGCCTCGTATTTATTAACTGTTCCTATATCGAATTGATTTCTTGCAAAGACTGTATCATATTTTCCTACAAGCTCATAAATTTTTGTTTTTTTCTCGTTGTCGAGATGTGCTATTTTCATTTCGAATTTCTCTATGGGTATATGTTCGTTCCAATTAATTTCGATGTCCGGTATACTGTTCTCGCATGCTTTGGTTTCTGGATTGTTTTGTGAAGGGGCTTGTGTTATATTTAAATTGTGATCTTGACATAGTCTATATTTTTTTATTGCATCCAGACCTATCAGCAAATCGTATTTTAAATTGCTTTTATTTACGACAAACACTTCCATTTGTTTTTCCATATCAAAAATTTTTAGATTTATTGTGGTTAGTCCTGTGAGTTTCCCCTCCCCGCTCATTGTATTGAACGTCAGCGATTCTGGTTTTTTTAATTTGGTTTTTATTTTTTCGTGTAATTTTTGCGTAAGTATTGTAATATTTGAGCCAGGGTCATACAGTGCGACCGCCGTTATATTTTCTATTACGACGCTCAGAACAATGAGAGGGGGCAAATTTAGTTTTTTGAATCAACCTCATTATTCATTTGGTCTTCTAATTCGGTATTGTTCGCGATTTTTATGTTTCGGTCCTTATTTGTGTAATTTCTGTTATGGTTTTTCTCGTTGAAGGTACCGAATTTCTTTGTTTTGCATACAGTTTCTGGATGAAAGCGACCCGGTTTCCCTATTTTCTCACAGTACGAGCATGGTTTTACGTCTTGGTTTTTATAACTGTCGGGGTTCCGAGACTTATCATAATTAGATGTCTTCTGGTTTTTCGAAGTTGGAGATCTATTGGCGTTTGGACAGTCCAATTGATTCAGTTTGCTCATCAAGGTATTTACTGTTCCTATTTCGTTCCTATCTAATCTGCTTTGAATAGAAGATGGGAGACCCGTTACGATAAATTTTATTCGAGAGTTTTCAGTGAGATCCTGATCGGCGTCTACAATCAAACTTAGTTTTTTCAAGGCATACCCGACAATAGATCCATTTAGATACCTAAAGTTGTACGCATATGCTACTTCTGACCAACCTCGATTACCAAATGTGTCGGTGAATGACGATTTCCATGTCTGCTAGTCTGAAGTTCCAATAAGGGTTCGTGTTGCTGAGTACCAGTCCACGACGGAATCCTCGATAAATAGCCTGATAACTTCAAGATATCCGATTCTCTGGGATTTCCATCCTCTCGCATTCGATTGTAGAGTTGTTATCCAATTGAGTGCGTTGCAATTTTTTCCATTAAATTTACTCACGATCATATCCTTTGTCAGTGACTTGAGTGGCTTTTTCGTTGGTGAATGAGTTGATAATGGTTGAGATTTTTCTGTTTGGGTTTGGGTTTGAATAGCCGATTCCTCTTGGAAACAGAAATTACCTTCCGAGTCCATGTAGAGTTTTTGCAATTCGTCTTTAAGTGTAACCATTGGTCTTCTGAATTGTTCACGTTTTTTGATGGATTTGGTGGCTCCCAGGATGACGGGGTGTTTTCCCAACGATCCGTGTGTAGTCGACATAACTTGTAGATCCCTTGGAAAGTTCACCCACTTTCTGAACTTGCGTTAAAAGGTGTACCGACGTTTTTCCGTCAGTCCCCGGGGCTGCATCCACGACAATCGTAAACTTCACTTGTGTACCTGACATTGTTGAAATAATATTTTTCGATTTGTAAGACGGCAGCTTGGATTAATCAGTAATGAAAACACAAGATCGATGCTTTATATTGTATTGGGCTAAAGAATCGAAAAATAAGTGTTTTACACAACATCCGGTTACTTCACAAAATAGAGGTAGGTACTTTCGCGGTTATTAACATGCGTTCGCATCAAGTCTGCCTATACTACTGCTCAATCCGACGCGCTCCTCGACGGAGCCGTTAGACCGATAACCGTCGGGAGATAAGCGTCCCAAACACACGAGAGTGCGAGTTTACATATATGTAACTCCAAAGAAGGAAGACAGTTAGACGCTTGCTAAAATAATAGATTTTATAACAAAAACAACAGGTAGTAGGTCAAGACTATCGAAATTAAAATACACAATATTCAAGTTACCTTAAATAATAGAATTGAATAAGAGTCCTTTAATATCTTCTTCAGAATTTACAATGGGATTTTCTATATTACAATTTTACACGAGGTTTCATATCTCAAAAATTAACAACTTATAACCTTCTGAAATAGATAACCACATGTAGTTGACGTGTTTTCCGCCACAAGAGTGAGAATAAAGAGTGGTACAGTTTGGCTGCAAGTTGTTTACGTGTTCTCTGCCATAAGCGTGGAAATAAAGAGTGGCACAGTTCGGCTGCTAAATTATGTACATAATTTACGTATAAGTTGAATGTTGTTTTTCGCTGGGGGGCTTTTTAAAAAGATTTATTGACTTTTACAATTTAAATCTAATTAGAAAAAGCTTAACAGACTTTACAATAACAAACTTTACAAAAATGGCTGAGGGGGACTAGATACTGACAGCAAGACGACTGACAGAGAACACACCGAGCTGGGGTGAGGTGGGAACATTTATTGCCTCTTATGAGCTGACGTAGCAGCAGTAACTAATGATTCAGCGTCTTGATACAATTTAGCAGATTCTAATGATGTATGTTATATAAAAGAAGCTGGCGTCGGCAGTGCTGTTGGATGAAGGCTTCTTAATGATGGAAGTTGCAAGTCCGCAGTTTCGTATCTGGCAGTTCTGTTGGATGAAGGCTTCTTATTGATGGAAGTTGCAAGTCCGCAGTTTTGTATCTGGCAGTTCTGTTGGATGAAGGCTTGTTATTGATGGAAGTTGCAAGTCCGCAGTTTCGTATCTGGCAGTTCTGTTGGATGAAGGCTTGTTATTGATGGAAGTTGCAAGTCCGCAGTTTCGTATCTGGCAGTTCTGTTGGATGAAGGCTTCTTATTGATGGAAGTTGCAAGTCCGCAGTTTTGTGTGGGTTAGCTCTTTGGAAATTTTGATTTCTGAAATTTGGGTAATAAGAGTTATATGTTCTTTGAGGAATCGAGGGGTGAATTGTTGACACCACGGTTAAAAGGTTTTTGATGAGGTGGGTTCCTCATAGGTTGTTTATATTTTTGATTTGTGCGGTTAGTCACATGGGGTTTTGCAAATGTAATTCAAGTTGGAAATCGTTGGTTAAGATTTACATCGTTTCGTTTAAATCTTTCAAGCCTTTAATTGTCAGCAGAGGACCTATTGTGTCGTTGGGTCCATTCAGTAATACTCGTAGCGATAGTTTTTCCATGACTGGAGTAATTGAAATAGGATATTCTTCCAGGTGGTTATATTGACAGTGAACCAAGTGAAAATTGACAGACCATTATTGTCATTTAAAAAATAGGATTAGATATTCTTTCTGTAAGGCCTTGCCTGGTGAGGGGGGTCGAGATTGCGAATGGCAATGTGAAACAGCAACACATCTTCGACCCTGTTTATGTTGAGCAATGCTAGGAACTAAAGGCTCCAACATTGGCCGAAAGTTTAATAAGGAATTTACGTAATGTGCGGATAACAATCTCACGTTTTGATATTCCGCCACTAAAATATCCCAAGCAATTGTATAATTAGTCTCGGAGCCCACTCGTACAATTTACCTTCAAATTCGGGTATGTTGATTCGAGGTAATTCTAACTGATTTGAGTGGTAACGCGAGCGTGAAGGGCTAGCTCAAACAGACACATCAACAGATTTTGGTGACGGCCTTAAATACTCTTTAACCCGTTCATGTACTTCGAGGGCCCAGGAAAATATTTCCTCAGAGCTTGTCATAACCTTGGCAGTATCTTCACGCGAACGTTCCTCGAACTTGAGATTTAATTCGTCAATGGACGTTAATGTGCGTTCGAAACATTCATGAGTACGGTCAATGTAACCCATTTGGGTATCAAACAGTTTTAACTGCGAAGCTTCATCGGAAGTTATCATGGTTGTGCCTTTTAAAATATCACAACACTTAGTAGAAAGATTGTATGTGGCTTGCGTGCTCGCATAATACCTGTCCCGCTGCGCGATGAGTGCGATCATTGTTTCTTCGTCCTTCATTACGCCAATACTCTTGAAAACACACGAAATGAAGAAAAAATGCTTGCAAAACTCGCGGGAATGTCTCCAGCCTTTACACAACTAGACAAAAACATCTTTTCAAGAGAAAACAATGAATGTCTGTTTTCTCAAACCTACGAGTGAAGAAGGCTCGGGCATTGCCGAAACAGATTGTACGACTAGTTTGATCCTGAATTCAGAGAAAACGGTTTTTCCAGCCAATTGAACTCTAAGTGTATATGTAGGGCGACTTTCGCTAATATAATTTTAATTTTAAGCCTTTCAAATGAGATCGTTGTCTGAAGGACCAAAATATGTCGTGTAAAATATAGGATTAGGTGAGGGAAAGTGGGTGGTTGTGGACTGTAAGTTTTCTTTGGACTGATATCTTTAATTTTGGCAAAAATTTTGACTGAATTGTTTTGGAGAAAGAAATGCAGGAGGGTGAAGAGGTATGTGGAAGTGCGGCTTACCTTTTCCGTATTTTCATGGAGATACGTATGGAGAAAAAAAGTTTTGTACTAACTAACTGTGAGTTAGAGCCTTTTTCGAGAAAAGAGCGAAAAAAGCTTGTTTTCGGTTACGTTTTTTTGGAACATTTTCCCGAGCAAAAAAAAACAAGGAAATCGACCATAAATTTATTTTTGTGTCTACAAAAAGTAGCAAAAAAAAAAAAAGTTGATATTCCAAAAATACTCGTTTTCCGTTTAACAGATAAGTACAGAAATATGAGTATAGGTTGCTGGAAGACACTATCAGGTTGATCAAATTACTCAGAAAAATTCTATTTGGAAAAAAAAGCGAGAGATTGAGGAAAAATGTATATGCCGTCACACCAAACGCATACTCGTACGACCAAGTTATAACAGAATTCAAGCATAGGGAAATGAAATAGGAAAGTTTCGCAATAACAAAATAAGAAATTGTATGATACTCAAAGAATAAATGGTGCAGAATCGGTAGTTTTAGTCAGTCAGTAATCACAAAGTTATATTACTCTAAAATCAGAGTTAGTGATTTAATTGGCATTAGTGAGTCATGAGTCTACCTTCAGAATGGGGAGTGAACTGCCAAGCTCTGGCAAGGTCGGGTTAAAGGGAAATGACATTCAATTATATACAACTTATATGTATGTACTAAAGGTTGTTGTTCGTGGGGCCATGGGGTCATTTCAATACAATGCACATTTCATAAAAACTTGACAGATGAAAATAAATGACAGAGTAGGACTAAATGGAAAAGACATCACGTTTGACATCGAAAATTATAGTAAAGATTGCTAGGAGACACTAACAAATTGCACGAAGCAAATAACATCAATGATATAAGGTACATGTACAGTTATTGTTATAGAGAGTTGCGTGTACAACTATTGTTAGTACAGACTATTTAATTTGTCGTATAGTGGTTGAGATTAACGATGAACAAGGTGACCAATTTCTGGGTTAATCACTGTGAAACACAGTCAACATTTAGCGGGAACTACTAAGCCAACTCAAAGAAACTTCAATAAAACACAAGAAACATCAAGCATTATTGTCAAATAGATTGCCAGAAAATTTAAACCCCGTATAAGATTAGTAACGATAAAAGTCGTTAGAACCTCAGAAAAATTAAAAAAGAAAGCAATCTTACTTTTTACTTTCCGCTACCCGAAGGGAAGGAAAGTAATGTCGACCCAAAAAAATTTGGGTTCTTCAGATCTTTGTTTACGCTGGACCCTACTGAGTCTAAAAACCTAAGCGCGTGGTCCGTGTGTATGTGTGTGTGTCTGTAGTTCGATTTGCAGGAGAACGGCTGATCCGATTGAGCTGGTTCTTTTTTTGTTTTGTTCGTTATTTTTGTAGACACCAAAATAAGGTTATGGACGATTTCGGTACGAAAATGTACCAAAAACTAGGGTTTTTCGCAGTTTTCTCGAAAACGGCTCTAACGATTTTGATTAAACTTTCATATTATCTTCTCCTAATCAATACCTAACTTTTCTTCTCAACACATATCTCCATGAAAATACGGTGAACGGAGATAAGGGCCCCTGAAGCAAGAATAGGTTTTTTACGCTTTTTGGCATAACGGCTTCAGCGATTTCCACCAAACTCACAGGATGTTTTCAAATAGTTAATACCTACATATTGTTCTCAATAAATGTTCCTGTGACGGTCCATTGAACAGAGATAAAAATTAAAATTTGTCAAAAATAACGTTTTTTCGAACATTTTCGTAAATTCCAGGGTAACTTTTTCACCAGATGTGATAAATCCTAATGGAGTGTCTTTTGGTCACTCATACCAACATTTCGTTCTCTATAATTATTTCTGTATATATATGTTGAACGGAGATATAAGCCAAGTTAACTCAGAAAAGGAGATTTGTCGAATATTAATTTATCGGTATTCCAATTTTCTCAAAAACGGCTCTAACGATTTCGATCAAACTTACGGAGTACTCTCAGCTAACTAGTCCCTACATTTTCTTCTGAATAAATGTTCCTGTAAAAATGCGTTGAACGAAGATATAGCACCCGCATATGTAGCTGGTGTTCGAACTTAAAGGGGTGGCGGAAAGTCGTGTGTTGCTACGCACCAGATATTTTTTTGTTAGGTTCACATTTAGAATAGCCTAAATAATAATAAGGTGATATAGCATTAGCTATGTATCTGTTTAGCTGGAAACATAGCAAGTTGTTTCTGTCCAAAAATCCTGTTGACTAGATGTGCTCTCATTAGTAACTCATTAAAAACGTATTTTGGGGATCTTTATTTAACACTCTCAACGCGTGACAGGTTTTGTCAATCATTGCCTCTGGCGGGATTTTTATTTTTTTGTTTTTTAAAACTGGCTAACTAATTGTGTATAAATACGCTATTTTGAAGAATATTTAGTCCGTAAATTGTAAATTTACTGCTTTTTTAAAATTGGGGATAAACCAGTGTATGCAAACCCGCAACACAGCATCTGACGTCTGTTGGGTGCCATCAGCGCTTGAATTGAAAATGAAATATTCCAGCATAAACCTTATTTGAAGTCTACTTGGTCCAACCAAATCAACAGTGCGATCCAACCACTTTATCTATTTATTGATGAAGGTAGAAGGAGTGGCCACCAAGTGGTGGAAATATTATTCAAAATTGGCTTGAAAAATCTTTTATTAGGTTTGGAAAATCGGAAAGATAACAATGTTTATGGTGAATCAAAAGTAGGTAAATCATGATAAAATAATGAGCAGTAACTTACAATCAAATACAGGGACAATAAAAAATTATCCAATCAATTATGAACAGTAATCTTACAATCAACAGTGTCAAATAAATGAGGTGGCCAATCCTCAAACACCCAAAAATGTTGGTGAATGAAACTTATCATTTGAACAAAGTGAAGCTGAGATCCTCGTGAGCAGGGCAATAAGAATAGACCCATTTGGTGATTTTGGATTTATAGCATTGTCGACAACGTAATCGTTTCGTTCTGGTGGAAGTCTTGTCGTGTATTTTGGGGAAATGATGGGAATTTATCGTTTGTGAATTTCGAGATGGAAGATTCGATGTGGCCAGAGATGGTACGTCACCGCAAAGGTATGCTACGATTGCCAAGCGGAAATCATGAAGGTCGATTTTGTTGGGGGCCTGAGAGTAACGTTTGTATAATAAATAAGAATTTAACAGCATCAATTCAAGAATGTGGAATGAAATTTTCAGGTACCAACGTAAAGTACGTCTATGCATTATGAAATAAGATAGGAGTTGGTCAGTACGATCTACTCCTCCCATATGTTTATTGTACTGAACAATGACATTAGGTTTATTTTTTGGTTGTCTTCGTGACGTAGTCTGTACCATTTCGTTATCAAATTCGGTTGTAATCATTAGGACGTCTCGGTTGTCTTTCCATTTAGAAATACAAATTCCCTCAGGGGACCAACGTTCTACAACTTCACCTTTGTTCAATTGGGCTTTTACAACTTCTGGTGGGTTGTGCTTCCGATTGCCTAAAAGCGTGCCCGTTACATATGTTTTTTGATCAAGCAGTTCGGTGGCTAAATCTACACTATTGTAGTAATTATCTAAATAGATAGCCCTACCTTCTCCCAATAGTTCTTCCATCAGTTTCAATGCAACTTTTTTCGCATGTCCGACACCACCAACATCAGTATCATCTGCGCCAACGTATATAATAAATCTGTGGAGAAGGCCATCTGGTTCCGTGAGCATGTAAATTTTAATGCCATATTTGTGGCTTTTTTTCGGGAGGTACTGCCGGAACGAAATTCTTCCTCTCCATGGAGCCATGGATTCATTGCCACATACCTGCTTACCGGGATCCAAGATAGACTTCATTGTCTCATGAAAATATACTATCAATGGACGTAATTTATACAACGGATCGTCCGGGGTTGGTTCACCCTGCGCTGGATTCGGAGCCAGATGAAATGCCTGTTGAATTAGTAACCATCTGTCTCTCGCCATGTGTTTTCGAAAATAAGGAAGGGTGAACAGCTCACTTGTACTCCAGTAGTCATTCTGTCTACTAATTTGGATGTTCCCCATATGGAAACGAAGTCCAATGAACTTCCTGATTTCATCCACTGTCGTATCCTTCCAGTTTGTAATTCTGGCTCTCGGCTTGGAGCCTTTGCGAAAAAAAAAGTTCCTCAGAAAAAGCATTAGATTCTTGTACAATCAAATTGAAAAAATCATCTGTAAATAATAAATCAAAATAATGATTTGGCTCATTTCCTTTGGGCAATTTTTTGAGAGAAGGGTCACCTGTGTATGGAAATGATTGACGATTAGAAGGAGGATCTTGATGCCATGTGTAGTTATGATCAGTCGATTGAGCTCGATGGGAGGAAGGGCGGCGTGCTCGAGTTTGTCGCGAAGTCGATGGTTGAGAAGGAAGAATAGATTGACTAGATGACGGTTGAGAAGGAGGAATAGATTGACTAGATGACGGTTGAGAACAAGGTGTAGATTGACGAGATGATGGCTGAGGAGTAGGAATAAATTGACGAGATGATGGCTGAGAAGTAGGTAGAGTTTCGTCAAAGGAACAGCAATTTCTTGAGACGGTTGAGAGGATAGAGTTGCGCTGGAAAGATGAAAGGGGGTGTGGGAGGATTTCCACCAGAAGAAAATACAGAAAACGCAACATGACTTTCGTCTCTGTGATGGGGGAGGATTGGAGGTAGCATTTCATGAAGTTCGGCAGGAGAAGGAGGTTCAGAAAAATCGTCGACTGGAACAACTGATTGTGGTTCGATTCCTGTTGTAAATGAAACGGTTGGTGAAGAAGTGTTCAGAGGAGTGACAAATGAATAGAGGGTTGGTACCTCAACTGTTGGTGGTGATGCTTCAGGTAAACGAACAGCGGTCACGTCCATAGTTGTTTGAAAGTCGCTACCTGGTGCAAAAATTGGGGTCACCGGCCTTGAATCTTCTGATGACGGTGACACGTTGTCAGACTCCTCCGCATTTTCCTCTTCGTAATCTTCTTCGTCAGAGCTGAGTAGCTGACTAAGAATACTATGTATTTTTTCATCGTCCAAACTAGATAGCAAAAATTTGTCCTTTGTTGTCACACTTTTCTTCCTTTTTTCCTGAGTGCACCAGAACCCTTTGTCATCTAAAAAATAAAATTGTAAAACACCTTTTCAATAAAAAGTTGAAAATATTCAAATTACTTGTTGGTATGAATTTAGGTATGCATACCTTGCAGTGAACGTCGAGTTGATGGAGGTGTTTTCTTCCTGGATGAATCTTTTCTTCCTGCGGAAGTCCCTGGTTTCTCCATGATTTCTGGAAAATTACTGTAACAATAATATTCCTAATGTCTCAACATGAACGGTTACTTACACGATTTTGCAAAACAACTATTATGTGAAGTTAAACTTACCAAAAATCGAAGTATACAAACGAAAATTCCAACGAGTGTAACACAACACGGGAAACGGCGAAAACCGGCCTGTAGAACCCGCAATACACCTCGTACGCGCAAACGACGGACACACGTGTGTTCCTCAGAACCAACTGAAGACATTAGTGCCACGCTGACTCGAATCGGACCTATCCCCTACCCCTTGCGGAAGTTCGAAAGGAAAGGGAACATTCTCGCAGCCATGATGCCATAAGGATTCACCCGCCCGGAGCACAGACTTAGCATGAATCCATATGGATTCATCAGCATTGAGAGTGTTAAGCATATGCGTCTATACCGTGTTTCTGCTGTTGTACTCGATGACAAATAGTATTGGTACCCGGATAAAGTTTTCCTAAGTAAATACGGCAGTCGTCGTGTAGGTTGTTCCTTTTCAACTGTCATACACATGTACGTTCTGTTCATCATAGTATGTACATATCCAGTGGCCAACGCCTGCAAATAAGTCATCAGTCCTATGCTCCAATCGTTGAAACAAAACCTGTACATTTTTTTGGCTGATTCTTATCTCAATATATTGTGGCATTTGTATTAAAAGTGTTGATTGGGGCTTATACGAAGTATTTTGAAGCAGAATCTCATGAAAATATTCGATATCCTTGTCTTCTATGTAATAATTTCTATCCAAAATGTATACAAAATTATTCTTCGGCACTTGTTGCACGCAATATCATTACATTACTCTTCGGCACGTCCAATATTTGTGTATGTTCTGGAGGAGATAGCTTTTTTTGACTTATTGGTATTTGGTTTCAACGTTCATTTTATCTTCAAAATTTAATATGGCAAATATACTTTTATGGTCCAAAAAGTAGCATTCATACACACCAGCATCGATCGCAAAATTAGAGAAAACTAAATCTATTAGGGTCCTTGTTAGTGGTTACAAAATTATTCAATCTAGTTGTAAGTCCAAAAGCGCCCATAAACCTGTGCAGATAGTTATTTTTCAAACCATCGTAATTATAATCACCTATGAGCACTATTTTCTCATGAATCCCAATTTGCTGTGTGACATCTTGTAGACTGTTTTCAAGTACAAATGTTTTGGAACAAGGAGATCTATACCCGCACACTATATGAAAATTTTTATATTTGAGTGTAACCAAATCTAGATGCCCTTTATCTGATTGTTTATTAATGTGATTTAGTAGTTTCAACTCTTTCTCAATATTTTTTTTAGTATAAATAGCCACTCCTCTAGTTTTAGGCAAGTTCATGTCTACTCTGAAAAATGCATTGAAATGTTCAATATTTACGACACTCCCAGATTTAGTTAGTGTTTCGCAAAATATGAGGATGTCAGCTTCTCCGAAAAATACTATTTGGGAAAATGGTCTGTGTGTGTGTTTGTTGTGTTGTGTGTCCTAGGTGGCTACATAGCAGAGTTTCTGTATGTACCATTAATGAGAATATTAGATCTTCAGTGGCTAGAGATACTACTTTTATACCACCTTTTTTCTCAGTAAAATTAGCCGGTCCAGTATATAGTACCTCATATTTCTTGCTTTCACTCTCGGTAGCATCCAATTTGTGAACCCAGAGTAAGAGGCCATGATCAGAAGTCAGGCATTTGTATTTTGAGTAATGACACAATGAAGATATTTTAGGAATATGAAGGTCTGATTTGCTGAGGTCCGCATGTCCCACATGTTTTTGGAACATTACATTGAAAGCTCGAGTACAACAGCCTCTTCATATCCCATGTCACCATACGTAAAATATTCACCTTTACAAACACTGTCAGACGAAACACTTCCTGCTAAGTATTTCGTATATTTTTTGGGGATTCCCAAATCAATATCAGTGGAAATAACTTGTCCGGCATAAACATATCTCTTATTGTCTATGATAGCTCTACATTGGTCTAGCGTCAAATCAACAATAAAAGAATGTTTAGGATTTCGAACGTGTACTTGATGTGACCACATGCCACAACGCGTAATGTCCATAGTCACTGAAATATGGCATTGCCATACCGGAATCTCTAATTGAGGGTCTCTTTGTAATAGTTGGACACGTTTGTTTTCGGTCTCTACAACATTGTCTGATGGTTGACATTTTTCAACCGTGACAGCGTCGATCACAGTGGTTTAAATTTTCGCATGTCTACAGTCATAACCTATCAATGCCGAAATGGGATTGATTATAGCCGGGAAGAACAATAATAACATTATGTTATTCATGGTTCCAACAACAACAAATGTCAACTAAACTCCTGATCAGAAAATATAGATTGACGAAAAGGAGCTTGAACTTGATTTATTTGTAGTTGTTGTTTATTTACAGACTCCTTCGTAAGCGTAAAGGTTATTCTGTTAGTATTATCAAGCAATAATAATTTTCGTCTTACATCTAAGGTTACATAATTATCGTTATATAAAATTGGCACTGGATTGACAGAGAATAGGGATAGTCCCAGGTCTTCGTACAGTGGTATTTTTTTCAGATACAATATGTGGTCGTTTTTCAAGGCACATAAAAGTTTCGAATTGACTTCGTATTCCAAAGTGTGGTTGAATTTTATTAGTCTTGCGTTCTTCGGACTCATTTCAAAAACTCTAGAGATTTCATTGGAGAAATCTTTCGTTGGTATTATACTAGGGTGTAATACTCCTAACTTGCAAAACGTTAGTGAGGTTTCTATTTCTCTGATTCGGGCGAGTAACATGTTCATGTTGATGAGGAGTTGTGAAGCTACTTCCGAGAGGTGTGATATTTTATTTCGCGTGAAATTGGCATTTAATCGTTTTTGTATTTGACGGTTATTGTAATTCAAGGTGTTTAACGTGTCGTTATATTTTTGAATTAAATTTTGAATGACAAGGTGTGTGTTGCTACGTGTGTTAGTCGCAGAGAGTTTATTTGTGAGGTTTTCTATTAACTCGTCGTATTTGCTACGATCTTCATCGTCTAGGTTTCCAGTAATGATTTTAATAATGGATCCTGGTCCGTTTATTAAACCTCTCTTTGTTCTGTTCGTGTGATGTGTATCTATATTGGATAGCTTGTCTCGTATGTTTAACAGGGTGACACGTATCATGTTATAATAATTCATTGACGTTTGGGACTTAGAGTGGTGTTTCGATGTGAGCGTCTCGAAGCTTTGTTTCAGACTTTCGAAGGTTGTCTTGAGTATTCGTAAGTCAAAGTGTGTCAATAGGTGTTCATTAGATTCTATGTAGGCGGATCCTAGTCTTATTGGTATTGAACCACCTGATTCCTGTAGATTTGTAAATATGGCTCCTAAGGCCAAGAGAGAAGAAGAACCTGAAATCAGAATGAATACTCGGTTAGTTTTGGAGTGTTTGGGATTTAATTTCATCTTCAATCGAAATTCTAAAGCGGGGTATATCTCATTGAGTTATTGCGGGGAATTTGTTTTGCGCGAGGTAATCTGCGTATTTGCATCAAAGACTCCACAATCATACCCGTTTGTTTGTCTAGGTAATTGAACTTTGTCTAATCGCCATTCTTGAGAGTTTAATTGTAGCTTCTTTTTGTGGTATAATTCGTCAGTAAGATATTTAAGAATTTTATTAAGGATTGTGATTCCTTCGTAACCTAGCAAATCATAATAGCTTATAATTTTATCTTTCATTTTTATGGCGATTAGGCGCCAGTGGTTGTTTTTGTGTATTGGAATAAGGACAATATCTTTGTCGAAGATATCGGTTTTTCGGTTATAATCCTTCACACGTTCATAACCGCACTGGTATGAGACATACAAGAAGGTGTTAAACGCGTATACTCGCAGAAGGTTGGGATTCTTTTTACTTCGTTCGTTAATAAGTTCCATATAATAGTTTATTATGTTATCATTGATCCATTCTTTATCGTTGAGGGTTTCGAAATGCGGGCGTAAGGTTAATTCCAAATTTGGCGGGTGTGTCCTTTATAAGTGTTTCTTTTTCTTCAGAATCTCCGGAAGGGAGGTTTCTTGGTCGCTTAATATTAGAAGCGTGTATTTTTGTTTTAGTGTTAAAATGTCTAGGGAGTATTTCGGCTGTTTTCCGCGGGACGTCGACATTCTCGACGGTCTCCTTGTTATATTTCTTTTTTGTTTTGCACTGTATTTGTTTAGTCTTCACAAATATTTTGGAAGGCAGATCAGACAATTCTTCTTTATTCTTGTTCCTATGGTCAATTATTTTTGTTTTTCGTTCTTGTTTTTCTGCTATGATTTGGTATAATTTTTGAACTTTATTTTTATGTTCTTCTACGTAGAGGTTGGCAATACCGGATTCTGTCTCCGTCGGTATCGGGTTGTTAGATTCTAAATAACCATTCATGACTTCGTGAGGCGTAAGATTTATGCTGGAGTGAATACTGGCATTATAAAAGATGATGGCATATTTTACTTTTTCTTTTATGCTGGATGAACTGTACTCGGCACTTTCTGACATGAGTCGTACGATTTCAATTAACGCTGAATGAAAACGTTCGATAGGGGAATTTGAATTTGGGTTTTGAGTACTAGTATAATGGAATGCTATGCCTTGCACTTTTAGGAATTCGCGGATGAGCGAGCAATTAAACTCGTTTCCATGACAATTTTGTTTGGATTCCCGTGGTGTGATATAAATTTCATCAGTTTTTTAGATATTTCTGTTTGTTGAATTTTTAAGAGAGTACGCTCGAGCATACTTCGAAAATGTATCCATTATTGTTACGTATTTTGTTTTTTCCAGTGTGAGAGTATCTATGTGTAAGATCTCTAAGGGTTTAGTCGGTGTTTCTGTAATATTGAGTTTTAAGTTGAGTGGATGTCTGTCGTATTTACATTTTAAACAAAGCTCACACGTATTGATGACATGTGTTATTGTTTCCTTTTGATGTGGCCAGTAATATTGTCTTTTTATGTGGTTATAGGTTTTGTCTATTCCTCTGTGAAACCTTTCTTTGCAGTGTTGGTGTGATATTATTTCATTTTGCTCTTCAGGATTCATTGCATCGAGCAATTTCTGTTTGTGTCGGATCATTTTAATCTCAGAGAATTTGAATTTGTCCATCAAGATATTGGCAAATTGTTCGTACAAATCTTTCTCGAAGTAGACCCCATAAGATCTCTTTGGTTCTACGTAAGTCATTACAAATTTAACCACTTCCTCTTTAAATTTCGTTTCTGGGAACTTTACCGTTATTCTGCACTTATCTTCAAATAGTTTCTCAATAGTCATCAGTGACTAATTGTTTCCCTATGTCTACAATGATTTGATTTTTATAATGGTTTACGGTGGTTTCTCTGATTGGAATCTGTGTTACTGTGTTGCCTTCGATCATGGAATGTATAGTTTCCTTGCAGTCTTTTGATTCGTCTTGTTGAGCTATCATAGACAGAGAATCATCGTCTTTAACGTGGTTTAATTCACGATAGAAAATCTGCGTTAAGATGTTTGGTTCCTTTCTTATATCTGATGTCAAAGTCGAATTCTTCTAATTTCAATTTCCATCGAAAGAGTTTACTGTTGACGTCTTTTAATGAATTTAACCAAATTAACGGTTGGTGAACTGTCTCGAGGATGAATTTTCTTCCGTAAATATAGGGTCGAAAATGTTTTGTCGCCCATACGCATGCGAGAAGTTCTCTCTCGATAGTCAACAATTTTTGTTCGGTATCGTTTAGAGTTCTGCTGGCGTAAGCTATAGGAAGTATAGCGTTATCGATTTTTCTGACTGGGTGCAGGCAAAGGCGGAGGCGTCGACTGTTACGATAAACTGCTTCGTAAAGTCGGGGTATTTTAAAAGAGGATCGTTCATCAACAGCGCCTTGCTGTCATTGAAACTTTGAACGTAGGCTTTATCGAAGGGATTGATTTTTTCTCCCTTTTTTTAATCCTTTCGTCATCGGCTTGATTGCTTTCGCGAGGTCCTTGCAATATCGACGATAAAAGCTGACAAAACCGAGATATTTCTGTAGCTCTTTCACAGTAGTCGGCACAGGGTAGTCGTTTATCGCTTTTACCTTGTCGGGATTGGGTCTTCAATCCTTCCGGGGTCACTACGTGTCCTAAATAAGCGATTTCTTTTCGTAAGAATTCCGTTTTATCAAGTTGGATTTTTAATTTCCCGGATCTCAGTCTTTCGAAAATCTTTTTAAGCCTGACTATGTGTTCTTGGAGACTAGTGCTGAAAATAATTATGTCGTCCATATAGACGGAGCAAATCTCGTTTTGTAGCCCTCTTAGGCAATTATCCATCAGCCTTTGAAATGTTGTAGGAGCGTTTTTTAAACCAAACGGCATTCGTTTAAATTCCCATTTACCATTTTCCGTACTGAAAGCTGTCTTGGGGATGCTTGATTCTTCCATTTCCACTTGTGGTGAAACCCAGATACTAAATCGAGAGTTGTAAAATAGTTGCAATTTCCCAGCTTTGACAATATGTCTTCTATGTTCGGAAGATCATATTTGACGTCTATTGTTTGTTCGTTTAATTTTCGGTAGTCAATTACCAATCTAAATTTTTGCTTACCCGAGGCGTCTAGTTTCTTCAGAATCAACCACAAGGGTGAATTGTAAGGGCTGCAATACGATTGGATAATATCATCGCCTAGCAATTTTTGAACTTGGTTCTTGACTTCCGTTTTATAAATTTCTGGGTAACGATAGGATTTAGTATACACTGGTATTTCGGTTTTCGTGCGGATGGCATGTTGAGTAGCGTGTTCGTGGAACTTAAGCTTTCATTCTCGTCGTAGAAAATATCGGAGAATTCATGGATTAGTTTTTCTATTGCCGTTTTTTCCTCTTGGTTTAAGTGGTTTAGCCGTACGTTTTTCATTATTTCGCCTAGTTTCATATTGTTGGGTTTTCTTGTTTCTGCGGTTCCTAAGTATCCTTTTTTCTTAATTTTCTTGAAATAATTTTCGGGTATTACTTCATAATGTTCCCTTTTTAAACTCTTTACTGTTATTTTCTTTTTCTCTACCCCTTGGTTAATTGCAATGCAATATGCTTTGTTGTCGTGTACATCGACAAGGCACTCAGGGATCTCAATGTTCCCGAGCTTTGCATATTTGATGGCAACCGTCCCTTGTTTGAGGTCTGTGAGATGTAGTTGAATTTGTTTACCCGAATGGGGCTCTATCTCCAATTCTAAAGTTAACGTACCTGTTAGGTGAGTCCGTCTCCTCTGGCTTGTGAGAATTTCTTTAATACCTATCTCCAATTCTCTTTCCTCTTCGATTTGAGGGATTTAATAATACTGTATGGGAACTATTACTAAGTTATTCTTTACGATTTCAACGGTAGCATTGTTTTAAATTATCCAACCCGATTAGCATATCAAAATGTTCGTGGAAATCGAACACATGTAATTTGCACAGTTTTTTTGTGCGAGGGAATAATTCCGAGCTTTTGATTATCAGACATTGGTTTCCTACCATTTCACCGTGCGAGGTTCGTACTATGAATTTTTCGTTTTTCGAAGAGTCTGCATACAGTCCGCTTGCTAGCTTTGAATTAATAAAACTATTGGAACTTCCTGTATCAACCAAAATTTTTAAGTTTGTATGTGTGGTGATATAAGGAAGTTCTTGAAATTTTTCGAAATGCATCAAGTTGATCCAGGAGGGTTTTCTTGGCCTTCGTCTGAAAAATGATTAGCTTCTTCGTTTGGTTGCGGCTGCATTTCTTTTATTTCATGATTCATAGTTTTTTGATAGCTCATTTGATCACGCGTTCGCAGATGATGCAGAATGAATGGAGGAGATACTCTTTGCGTTGGAGCATTATTCTTTGGGGGATAATAATTATTAGGGCGAGAATGGAAATATTGTTGTCCATTATTTCTTCCCTGTTGGTTCCTGGATTAATATTAATCTAAGAACCTGATAACACTGAATAATTAATATGAATTAACCAGGGGAGATTTAATGAGAAAAGAACGTGCGTAATTAGACTGTTTATATGAGTCACGTTAACGTGAGCCTGCTCAAGGAGGTAGTCGATAGGTTACCATTCTACCTAGGTGTTTATGGAGGTAATCATGGAGGAAGATTCCCAACATCCTTCCCCCTTAAGAAAAATTTTGACATAATAATTTTAAAAAACAAAATAAATCAGTCTCTTCGTGATGAGATCACAGTTCCCATACCAAAAAAAAATGCAAATGAGTTTAAATTATCAAATTTAAGTAAATTATAATTTATGTGGGGTTATAACATTCAGGAGGGTTCACTTTCTCACGCAACTGTCTAGCCGCACATCTAGATGATCCGAGTGAAGTGTCTGGTGGATGACCATGAGGGTTGTATGCAGGATAGACAGGGGGTTCCTGGTCAGGCGAAAATCATCGAAAGGGGAGAGATCGACGAGAAGCTGGTGACTGACTGCCTGATAATGGGTTTGGTTCACCATCAGTCCGTTGCACAGTTTCACGTTGAGGGTCTCCAAAGTTCAAAGAATTTCTTGCAGGAGGTCTTGTGGTCCCAGTTTCTGGGATTTTGGGACGGGTGGGTTCAGTGATGTCAGGAGGATTTTGGTTTTCAGCCAATTCATCAGCCTGTGGTGGAGTTCTGGACCATAGTTGATCGAGGTGGCGGGTCCATAACATCCCATCTTCAGTACAGACCTGATATGTTTGTGAACCAGTTACCTCGGAAATGACAGCTTTTGTCCATTTGGGATGTCCTTCTCGATAATCTCTTGCCCACACTAGTTGTTGAGGTGTAAAACTGATGGACCGTCGTCCGCCTCGAGCTATCCATTCGTCTTGCCTTGCTGCTGTCAGTTCCTCTGATGATGGTAAAAGTGAGTAGAAAAGAGTGCGTGCTTTCCTCTTTAGAAGCAAGTTGGCTGGAGCATCACCGATCGCAGCATGTTCTGTGTTCCTGTATTGGAATAAGAATTTGTTGAGCGCTAGTTGAAGAGGCTGGTTTGAGTTATCAGAAATTGCCTTTTTGAGGAACGTTTTGACAATTTTTACCGCTGATTCACATGCACCGTTCGTCTGAGGGTGGAATGGCGCGCCTACTAGGTGTTTTATTGAATGGTTCTTCAGAAAAGCTGTCATCTCATGTCCGGTACAACACCTAGCGCCATCCGAGGATATTGAGCGTGGCAAACCAAATCTTGCAAACAAGTCACTGAGAATTTCAATGGCAGTTTGAGCAGTAGTAGTTTTGACGATTTTGGCTTCAATCCACTTGGAGGTGGAATCGCAGACAACAAAAACTGAAATTCTGCCATTGATTGGGCCTAAATAGTCGATATGTAACCTAGTCCATGGAATGTGCGGGTGCGGCCATGGACGAAGTATCGATTTGGGTGGGGCCCCTCGAACTGAACAGCATATTTCACAGCGGTTAGCAAGGTCTTGTATATCTGAGTCGATCTTGGGCCACCAGATATAGTTGCGGGCATACACTTTCATCTTCGTAGCTCCAAGATGAGTGCTGTGCAGCTCCTTTAGGATAGAGGATTGAAACTTTGCTGGAACAATAACCCTATATCCCCACATGAGGCATCCTTGCTCAACAGTTAGGTCGTTCTCTCGGTAGATGTATGGTTTCAAATCCTCTTCCGTAGCTGGGAGCTTAGTACCCCTCAAGACCAATGTCAAAATTCTAGACAGAACTGGATCATTCCTTGTCTGACGCTTGATCAGCTTCCAATTCAGTCTGAATGGGCAGTTCTCCTGGATGAAATGTAGATGTGAGACTCCATCTAGGCTGTCAACATCTGGTTTTTGAGGACAAGTGGTCTCAGTTCTAGAGAGAAAATCTGCGCTGTTGTCTTCAGATCTGACGCACTTGACTGTGTATGTGAAAGCTGATAGGAAATATGCCCACCGTTAAAATCTCCCGTTTCTTCAAAGAAAATACCTTGCAGTTGGGACATGCCTACGTCGGGGTATGAAAACGATCGGGAATTCCGCGAAAATCAACGAAACACTTTGCAAGCACGGGTCACTTTAAAATCGTCGCCAAGTTGTTCAATTTCATTTCTAACACTTCAGATCTTCTAACCGTCACAACGCAATGTCTAGGCGGGGAACAACGTGGAAGCATCCAAACAAAACCAGATACAGGTGTCTACCTACATAAAGGTAAACGTGAGCCTGCTCAAGGAGGTAGTCGATAGGTTATCTTTCTACCTAAGTGTTTATGGAGGTAATCATGGAGGAAGATTCCCAACATTCCCCATCCTGTGTTGGGAGTTGTTTGTTGCGGTCTAGGGAATTGTTTCTCTCCAGAGGTTTGGTTCTTCGCAAAATGTGGTTTTTCTCCAGATGTTTGGTTTCTAGCAATTGGTGATTTCCTTATAGGTTGATATACTTTATAGTTTGGTGGACTTTGAGAAGTTGTCGGCCTCTGTCCAGATTTCTGGAACATTCTCCTATTTGCTGGTAACTGGTATTCGTTATTCAGCATTCTTAGAGCTTCTTTTAGGTCTTAAGGAGCTTTTGTCATAAGGAGTAAACCTACGTCTTCTTGCATCCCGTACAAGAGACTTCTTAATGCCACGCCATCGATTAGTTTTAGCGTTTCATACGAAAATCTGGTGTCGTTTTTCATTTTGGATAATAGAACGTTCATTAGCGTTTTCACTCATTGGTAAAATTGAAGAACCGTCTCAGATGAGTATTGTTTAAATTTCGCTAACTCTAGAATTAGAGTTTCCACATCGCGCTGATCTCCAAAAGTTGCTAATAACAGGTTTTTTAGTTCACCCCAATCTTCGATTGGTTCGGTGCAAATTTCCTTCGCGGCTTCTCCCTTGATTTTAGACAGTATTATTAAGTATTATTGAGTAATACTTTATTCCTCGGATTTTCCGGGTTAGTTTGGTCGAAAAATGATTCGATTAAATATTCACTTTGGTCTAAAAATCTGGCTAATAGTTCGGGTTCTCCTCGGTATTCGGCGATTGCGTCGAAATGGCATCTGTCGATTTTCGTTTCATGGTTTGTACGTTTTAATCGATGGTTTTAATCGATCGATCTGATAGGCCAGTTGTTCTGGTTACATTATTACCGGATTGTTCGTTATTCCATACCCATTCTACGTCATTCCTAGTGAGTTTCCTTATTGGAGCAGTAATCTGGGACAAATTAGAAATGAATTTTGAGACATATTTGGCCATCCCTAAAAATCGCATTAAGGATTTTTTATCAGTGGGCTCCTGCATTTCAATTATTGCCCTTATTCGGTCAGGATGAACTTCTAATCCCTTTTCTGTAATTACGTGGCCCAAAATTCCTATCGCTTTCTGCCTGAAATTAAACTTTGATGCATTAAAAGTTATTCCATTTTTAGTGGCAATTTTCAGTACTCTTTCCAGTATTTCATCGTGCTCTTGTAAACTGCTTGCAGCTATTGTTAAATCGTCTATATAGATGCTCACACCTTCTATGTGACCAAAGAGTTCATTATTTTTTCTCTGGAATACTTCGGCTGATGTTTTTATTCCAAATGGTAAACGTAGAAATTTGTAACGTCCGTATGGCGTCGCAAAGCTTGTATATTCCGAAGATTTCTCGCTTATTTTGATTTGGTAGAAACCATCTTTTAAATCTAAGCTGCTGAACCATTTTTTTTCCGTTCAATTCACTTAATATCTCATCTTGAATGGGAATTTGAAATTGGTCCTTCACCAATTGGTGGTTAAGATGTTGTGGATCGAGACATAGCCGTAGTGAGCCGTTGGGTTTCTCTACAATTACCAGAGGGTTCAGCCACTCACTTGGTCCCTCCGTCGGTGCAGTTACCCCGGCTTCTTCGAGTGCCGTGAGTTTATTTTTTAACCTTTTCATTAAGTGTTTCGGTACGCGTCTTGGTGCGTGCACCATCGGTTGGGCATTTTCAATCAATTTTAAATCGTACGGGTTGCCTGGAAATGTACCTAAACCTCGGAAGGCACTTTTATACTTGGTTAGAACAGATTCTTTAGAGTGAAATATGAGTTTATCAACAGTAGCTATACGTTGAATCAGTTTCAAGTTTTCACAAACCTTCAAAACTAGGATAGGTTTGTCGAGTGTACCTATTATTAAAAACTTTACTTCCGATATTATTCCATTCACTGTAAGGTTCAAACTTACTTCTCCCAGGACTTCCAATTTGTTATTATTATAGGCTGTTAATTTTACTTTGGACCCTTTCAGTTTATGTGCATCACCTTTATTATTGGTGATAGCCCTAAAAATTCGTAACGGCAGTATATTTACCTGACTTCCTGAATCCATTTTAAATTTTATTTGACAATTATTAGCCATTCCTATTATATTCCACTCATTATCATCGGTGTGTTTGTGGAGCTGATTAACCTGAATGTAATCAAGGAAATACGAGCCCTCGCTGTCACTTGCCTTAGTTTCCACAGATTTGGTCGACACCTTCTTATAACCTGATGTTTTTCTATAACCAAAGTTGTTCCTTTTAGTGAAACAGCCAATCTTAAAATGGTTCAACTTCCCACATATAGAGCATTGCTTCCCGTAGGCGGGGTAATTGCCCGCTTCGTGAATACTACCGCACTTTTTACAGCTATATCTAGCGCTGGAATGTTTATTTGCCGACAATTTATGAAATTTATTCTTCTGTGTATTATTATGTGTTCCAAACTTCGTGCGAGTACCTTTTTTAATGGCATCAATATCCCTTTGTTGAGGTGACGATCCTCCAGCGATGTCCTTAATTTCTGTTTTCCTGGCTTCGTGTAGTTTGCAGACGTCGACGGCGTCATCGAGGGAGAGTTCAGATCCTCTATCAAGTAGTCTATTTAGGAGGTCATCTTCGTTGACCTGGGGCATTAACCGGTCGCGAATCATATTATTTCGCTCTTGAAACTCGCATGTCGCAGCAGCAGTTTTTAGCACCGTGATGAATTCCATCAGTGGTTGTCCGGGTTTCAATATGAGCCTATTGAACTTGAATCGCTCGTGTAAAACGTTCCTTTTCGGTGAGAAGTAGTTGGAAAAAGCTTCCACGACCTCATCGTATTTAAGCAGGACAGCCAATGGTGCGATAGGCGCATCACTTGTACTCTTCGATGAGGTAGCTTCTGCTAGTATGTGCGCATCGGCCTTAAGCGAATTGTAAATTTCAATTCCTTTGGAGCCAAGTTTGTTTAATAACGTCGCAATTTTTACTTCATCTGACAACGCTTTCTTCTCACTAGCGATGAGATAGAATCCGAATGCTTGCATCCAATCATTCCACTCTTTTTTTAGGTCATTCGCTTCAAAACCAAAAAACGCTGGTGGTCTGGCCTCGCACATATTGGATAATGAGTTCGGCGTGTTGATAACTCCACTGCGAGCACAGTCCGTATATAAGTTCTGGACAATTTAAAAGAAAATCAAAAACAGAAAACTGTACCTTCTAAAATCTGTCATCCCACTTCTGACACCATGTTTTATAATGGAAAATATTTAAAAAGTGATAGCACTGCGGGAGAAGAACTGTATTTTTTATCATTCAACGACAGCTGGGCGAGCCGCATGGAGAATGAGTTGAAATCAAAACGACTAGAGACAAATAGTAAAAGACACATCGTTCGACAACAGCGCTTGAGCGTGAACTAGCAGAACTGTGTTTCCATAGATTCTTTACAACAGCGAATTTATTTCAGAGTTAGAAGTATTGTCGTTAGTCTGAGAGTCAGACGTCAAAGGTTGCTCAGGCAAAATAAGCGAGACTGAATTGAGAAGCGGGTCAACTGTAGGTTCTGTACTTACAGTAGGAGAGTGAGCATGTCGTCTAGGAACTGCGTAAGGTCGTGGTTGATTGCTACGTCTGAAGCTCGAGCGGGCGTCCTTCCTATGGTCCCATCTTGCGGTGTTGAAGAATCGTTCCAGCTCTTCAGGGGTGTAGGGTCTTCCTAAAACGTTGAGACGTAACAAAAGTGCGATACTTCGGGGAAGATGTCCTACCGACTGCGCCAATTATAAGTAGGGGGTTGATTTTTACGTTTTTAAAAATGACTTTTATTACTTTAGTACAAAATCAAAGTTCAACACGGGCAGCGTTACGTTAAAGGAGACTGGATCGGAATGAAGCTGCTGCTTAATGTTGCAGGGGGCTTATACAAGTTTTCCTAACAAGGGGTGCACTTTTATTTATGTGAAAATGATGGTAGGAACACAAAAATTACCAAAAACATCGGAGAGAAACGATTCTTTTTGAGAATTTCTTTTTTGCATTTGCGTATCTTTGTGTTCTGTTTTGACTTAGGTTAGTTACGACCAAGCAATTATTACAGAGTTCACGGATACATTTAAATTGACGGCTTACAATTTTTTAATCAACTTGTTTAATGAACTTCAGACCATTATGCACAAGAGATTACATGTTCGTGTTTAAATTCCCAAATTATGTCACTATAAAATATGACAATAGAAATTGGATGGATCAAGAAAATTTGTAACTAGAACTTTTTAGTCTGTGCACTGTTGACGTTTAGTAGCGACAAAATAATTTCTCACGACTATTAAAACATTTTTGGGATATCGGCTATTTGTGAAACCGCGGTATGAGTAAGAGAAATCAATGTTCCAAGAGGTTTTATCCGAGCGTTGAGTTGATTGTAGCACTTTTCTTACCTTTAACCTTGACGAAAGTAAACGTTTGTCTACTAAAAGAGAAGGAGTGTCAGTATTTCGCAGGGACACTTGGATTTCCGAGGCGAGCGAAATCAAGCTAGCGAGAAGCGTACTGTTTCCTTCTTGCTGAAAAATGTATTTAAACCAATTAAATTCTAAGTTTCGAGTTTTAATGTGATGATAAGTATTTATTTATTTTTAAAAAATGGCTTACCTGAGCAACAGATGTTTTTTCATTCTCGTGGGGCAAACTTGAAGTCGCGGGGAACAAGCATTTTTTTATTTCATGAAAATTAAACTATTTGGCCTTTCGTTTGCGTCCAATCGCTTTCGATGTTTTCGGACTCATTTCGAAAAGCAATTTATAAAATAACAAATAGAACTTGGAAAAGTAAAATATTAAAGTTAATAAAAATGGATTGGATGGACACAATTACTATACTCAGAAGTTCTGTTTGATGAAGGCTTCTATTGATGGAAGTTGCAAGTCTGCAGTTTCATATCCAGCAGTTCTACTAGATGAAGGCTTCTTATTGATGGAAGTTGCAAGTCTGCAGTTTCATATTGTGACGTAAATGAACAGAATAACCTTAGTGGGGATGAACCCATAAAAATACGGAACGAAATTTAGATATGATAACAGAAGATGTGGCCACACGAATAGGTACAAGTTCAACCCATTTCGTGAAGATGTCTTCGAAAACTAGAAGATACTTGTTCCCTGAAGAACTGCACGGAAAAGGACCCATGATATCTGCTGAAACTGTTTCCCAAGGCGTTGTTTGGTAACGCCGAAACATTTGTCCTCTTGGAGCCGTATTGTTGGGTTTCACCCGTTGACAGGTGTCACATCTCTGCACGTAACGTAGGATGTCCTGGTACATGCCAGGCCAATAGTAGAGACGACCAATGCGCCAATGGGTTTTCGCTACGCCCATGGCCAGCCTGAGGATCATCATGATTCTCATGCAAGATACGTGATCGTAAGTTCCAGGGGATAACAACTTTCCAATCCTCACTGGGATCTTGCATCTCACCTTTCAAAAAGGATTTACGGAGATAAAACAGGGTATCCTCTTCCACTTTCCAATCTGGATGGGAGTCAGGATTAGTTTTAACACGGTAAAATTTCCTGTCGTACCAATCATCTTGGGTAGGTACAGGCGCGGTATCTGCACTAGTTATGGCAGCGATAGTCTCAACATGTGTTGATATGCGAGATAAAGCATCAGCTACGCAGTTCAATTGCCCTTTTCGGTACTCCACTTTAAAGTGATAAGGCTGTAGCCTTAGAGTCCAGCGAGCTAAGCGACCTGTGGGACTTTTAAGATTCAACAACCATTTTAAACAGGAGTGGTCTGTTACCACAGTGAACTCATAACCCTCTAGATACTGACGGTTTTTCTCGATACCAAATATTATTGCGAGACACTTTTTCTCTGTAACCGAGTAGTTTCGTTCGGCTGCTGATAGAGAACGGGAACTGTAGGTGATGACTCGCTCACAACCCTCTTGACTTTGTGTGAGTGCTGCACCAATTCCATACTGACTTGCATCAGTTTGTAGAACAAATGGGAGCTGAAAATCTGGCCTAGCTAAAATTGGAGCTGAGGTCAAGGCAGTCTTGAGTTTCTCAAATGCCCTAGTTTGCTCATCAGACCAAACCCATTTACTCTTCTTACTGACGAGAGCGGTGAGTGGAGCTACGATTGTGGAGAATCCTGGGATGAAACGTCTATACCACCCTGACATTCCAAGGAAGCGACGAAGCTCTGTAACATTAGTAGGAGCTGGACATGAAGTAACTGCCTCCGTCTTCTCAGGATCAACACTTATGCCCTCAGCATTTACACGGTATCCAAAATATCTCACTTCTCTGCATCCAAATTCGCATTTTTCGGGATTTATTTGAAGACCTGAATCCTTAAGACGGCGAAAAACTTCTTTCAATAAATCACTATGTGTCTTGAAGTCAGCGGTACAAATTAAGATGTCGTCCAAAAAGACAACTACGTTAGGGTAAAGGTCCAAGAAAATAGAGTCAGCTAACCGTTGAAAAGTAGCTGGACTATTCGTCAAACCAAAACTCATTGTGCAGAAACGAAAAAGTCCTCTGCCTGGTACAATGAAGGACGTTATATCTCGGCTCTCCTCATCAGCCAATGGGACTTGAAGAAAAGCCTGGCAGAGATCTAGCTTTGATAAATAGACTGCATGCCTCAAAGAATCCAGTAATGTATTCATATTAGGCATTGGGTATGAATCTTTCCTAGTACAGGAGTTCACGTGGCGAAAATCTAAACAGAAACGATATTTCTCACCTTTACAGACCATCACCACTGGTGATGCCCAAGGGGATTGACTTGGTTCGACAACTCCTGACTGCAGCATTTCGTCAAGTTGAGAATGCATAGCTTCCAGTATTTTTGGAGAGTAATTATAAGCTCGCTGTTTGATAGGAGTAGTCTTTCCGACATCTATTTTATGCGTGATACGGGTGGTGAGACCAGGAGAATCTTTCAGCGAATGAATACCAGAAGATGCTATTTGATCCAAAATTTCACGTTTGGATTCCTCTAAGTCCTTAACTCCATAGCACATTACTGTAAGTGGATCGATATTACTCTGAAGAGATGTAGGATGGACATTGGCAGCTTGTTTTCGATAGGAAAGAAATTTGAACTTCTGATTGGGGTCATCAGAGAACCACCATATGCCATTATAAGCATCAGTAATTACGTTATTTGCCCTTAGAAAATCCAAACCAAGGACAATTGGGAATGATAGAGCACTTAGGTAATAGAGTTGGAAATATTTCTTCTTATTTCCAACCGAAAAATTCATACGATAGCATTGACTGACTGTTGAATGACTTCCATTGGCCATTTGAACGATAAAAGGATGGATACTTTCTACTACGCATTCGGAGAAAGGTTGATTCGGCTTGAAACCTAATGAGTTGAATCCAAAGTCTCCAATGAACGACAGGCGTGAACCGGAATCCCAAAGCGCTGGAACGGTACGTACTTCGGCACCAGATGTTTGGAAGTATAACGGAATGACTAGTAGATCGAACGACAAATCGCTATGAGAAGAAATATTGTTATCCAGAGAACCAAGTATTTCCTCCCTGTTTGATAAACATGACGAGAAGACTGAAGTAACAGAAGAGTCGATATCGGCGGTAGACGAAACGGTAGAAACTGGCGGGACGGTAGTAGCTGACGAAACGGTAGAGGTTATTTCAGGGTCAGCATCAAGAAAGGGAACTATGGTGACCCCTTGATCCGGTTCCCTTGATCGTTTTTTGGATGCTGATCACGGTTAGGACAAGTGAAAACATTCACGTCTCTGTAGCCACATCTATAACAGAATTTTTTTCTGGGCAAAGTGCAGACAGAAAAAAAATGTTCACCGTCACAATTCCAACATGTCATGACAGCATGATCCTTTGGGGAAGAAGATTCTGTTTTTTTCGAGGATGAAGTAGACTTGTGCATAGTAGTCACAGGAGTTTTACTAGATGAATCTACATTGTATAAACCAACTACTTCAGATTTCTTTTCCTTACCAGAGGATTTTGGTAATTTGGAGTCCTTACTAGAATCTTGAGAACGAGATGAAACTTTATGTTCAGTATGAAGCAATTCTTCTCTGCGTAAACGGTTAGTGACATACCTAATGAGATTGTCATAAGTAGGAATTTCCTGGGCTGGAAGAGATTGGTCACGAAGTGGTTTGAAATCAAGAATTTTCGTTACTAGAAGACTAGCTAACCTCCTCTTGTTATCGTACCTAGCCTTGAGCGAATCTAGGGCCAGAATATAGCTAGGGCCAGTGATCGGTAGGCTGGAGATGAGATCAAGAGCATCACCTTTCAAACTCGACCTCAGATAATGAAACTTCTTCACAGGAGGTATGGTTTCGTCTTGATGAACAAGAGAATCGAAAAGAGAATAAAAACTCAACCAATCTTCGATTTTTCCGCTAAAGACGGGAATAGGAATTCGGGGAAGTTGAGAAGGACCTGAAGGACAAGGTTCAACGTTTTGATCGGGATCGGCAGATCGGAAATTTACATTTGACAGCTCTAAATAACGAGCTCTTATTGTATCTATTAAATCGATAGCACTTAAGTAAGGTTTGGTTACTTCAATTATCAATTTAGTGTCGGAACAGGAAGCATTGAACTCGCGCATATTTTTGCGAATCTCTTCCAGCTTACTCTCTAATTTTCCTACACGCTCATATTTCGGGAAAAATGCTTTCAAATTTTTCTTATCAAGATTAGAACTAGCATCTAAAATATGTTGTAAACTAGAGAATATATCTTGACGTTCACTGATTAGCTCTTTGTGAACCCTTGCTTCGGAAGTCGCCATAATATGATCGATACAAACAAATTCTCGGTAAATACAACAAAAACAATATTTTAAACTTGATAAATTTGACTAAATTTAACGTTGGGCGCCATGATTATATCTGTGACGTAAATGAACAGAATAACCTTAGTGGGGATGAACCCATAAAAAAATCTAAATTTGGGCTAGCCGGTAGAGTATGGAAGCAAAATTAAAATAAAGATTCACAAGACGCTTTATTCAGCAACGTAAAATTAAATAAATTCTTGGATCAATTTATGATCGGTACTTGATCAAAAATTCAGGGCGGATGTCACAGATATAGTCAAAAAAAAACAAAGAATACGACACTTATAGGTACCTAATGACCAAAGCCCTTGGAGTTGGTATAACGGTAGAAGGGTACTTACAATTTTGATCGGCCGTCGAATAGAATAGTAAGGTATAGGGTAACGAGTACAGTTATTGGCCCCTTTAAGCAGGTCGGCGTGGATTTAAATCCATATTTGGAGAAGTTAAGGGCAGATAGATCTCAAAATTCGATTTTGTTGCCACCAAGCAACATGCTTTTGGGAAACAAATTGAAAATGTAAAAAACCACCACAGATTTTGGTAGGGGTCAAATTTTTTTCAAATTGTCTCCAGAGTATAGTGATTGGCTCCTAAAAATAGTAATTGGCCCCATTGCCTTGTAGCTATTGGCCCGGGCCAACCACTATGGGGCCAATAACTAAAAGTAAAGGCCTGCTATATTCTTCGTGTTACTTAACAGCTTTTGCAATAGAAGGAACCACAGCTTACGTAACCCACATTTTCCTGAGTAGGTATTCAACAAAACTGAACACAATTCTACAAATAAACCGCTATTTTTATTGGTAAAATTTTAATCTAAAAAACGAATTAATTCTTTCACCTCATAGACGTTTCTTCTCTTGCTGGTCTTTTTTGGGTCGTGTATGTGACCCAGAATAATAGACCAGGGTACATCATCACATCCTCCCGTTCGGGCCATTTCCACAATCTGCCAATCTGAACCATTGAAGAAATAGTGGCCGTGTCTTCGTCGGTGGAAATAATTTCCCCGGGTATAGCTTCTCGTTGTATTGAAAAGCAACAAATTCGTCGACTTTCTTTTGGATCGGAACCCAAACTTGTTTTGTCGCATCTACTAACTCTTCATCTGACTCCGAGAGCGAGGAGGCATGCGAGAACAATTCAGACTCACTGCTGCTATCCGAGGAAAAACATCCTGTAACTTAATCTTTTTGTTTTCTTCAAATCACGTTTCTGCTTTTCCATCTCTTTTTTTTCACTCTTCTGCTTCTTCAACTCTTCTCTTTTCTTTCGCTTGTCATCTAATTCTTCCTTTTTCTTCTTCTTCATTTCTTGTTCTTCTTCGAATTGCCTTTTCCACTTACTACTACTCACGACATAATCGCGACGCTTCACTGGTTTTCTGTTACCCTTTCTTTTAGGCGTTGTGGGCCACATTAAAATGTCTTTCGTTGTAACTTGTGAAGGTGAGGGCGCTCGTGACGATGAAGGTTCATTCAAGATTACATTTTCTGTATTCAGGGTTTCTGGTGACAATTGGGCAGGAGAAGGCACGACTTGCGAGGATGAAACTCGATTCGTGATTAAGTTTTCCGTATTAAGAGTTTCTCCCAACACTTCATCAATTTGTTCGTCCGAAATTTCAGGAAGTAGGTCTGAATGGTGTGATGGCTGTTGTTCAGATAATTTATTATAAATTTCTTGCACAATTTTTTCGGCCGCATTTTCGGCATCCTTTGCCAAAATCTCCATGTGAGGGCTCAGGATCTGTAGAAATTCAGTTCTTGATAGACACTTTTCTTGTATTGCAGGCCTAACTATTGAATCTTCTGATGTTGGGGTTGTTGTTGAACCCAGACATTTTGAATAATTTATGGACGAGCTGTCGAATGGGTACAGTCCACAAGCCTTAAATGCGTTGGCTGCTGTGGCTTCGGAAATTTGGTACATCACTTGTTTCAGGACTGAAGCAAAGACAACTTTTGTGATCACTTCACCAGGGTGATCACGATACCATGAAAGTGTTTCTCGTTGCCATGCTGCCTTGAGGGGCCGAAATATGCTGACGTCGCAGGGTTGAAGAATTCTTGTCGCATTCGGGTACAGTACAATTAACACAATTCCTAGTTCCCCACAAAGTTTTGACAATTGGTAAGTCAGATGAGTCTTGTGCCCATCCACGAACAGGATAACCGGTTTTGAATATTTTTTCAGAACGAAGTTGTGAAATATCTTTCCGATGTATTCATAGAATACTTCACTGGTCATCCAGCCGTTTTCTGAATTACCAATACCCCAATCTTCATCGCCGCCAGCGTCGACAACAGATTTGCTGATTTCTGCGGGGATGCGGGTGTAGGGATAAACGATTAGTGGTGGGACAACCACTCCACTCGCAGAAAAACAGTATAGGACGGTTATGTTGCTCTTTGCGGGCCCCTTATCAACTTCGTAGACAAAACGATCTCCTTTAGCTGCAATCACTTTTCCGTTGGCAGGATTTAGGGCAAATCCCGTCTCATCGCAGTTGAAAATTCTGTTAGGATCTTCCAGAATCGAAAGCATATGTTCATCCTCTAACGAATCCTTGACGTCCTTGAACCATCTTTCAATGTTTTCTTTAGAAACACAAGAGCTTGCCCGAGTAACTTCTTCAGGAACTCTAATGGAAAGTTCCGGGTGTCGGCGAAGGAAAGCATTATACCACCCTTGCCCAGGTTTATTATTTACAAAAGGATTTGGCCTCTTTGTAATATCAAGAATTTTTTTTACACTTACTTTCAAATCTTCAGCACGTCTGGGTTGGCCTTTTCTTTGGCAGTCAATGAGCCACTTGACCAATAATGTTTCGTCCTCTTCCAGAAGAACTGGGGCCGGTCCAAGGGAAGACTTCGTAAAATTTTTTGAGAGCCGGAACTGAATGGTTGATTTAGGAACTCCAAATTTTTTGGCTGCGCCTTTTTTCGACATCCCGTTTGTAGCAGTTACTGACGCAGTGTCCAGGGCTGACTTCAGGTCATCTTGGGAATATGTATTTTTCCCCTTCTTAGGCATTGTAACTAAAAACAATGAAGCATTTTAGTAATTGGCACCACAGTTATTGTCACACCCAGTAATTGGCCCATACAGCTATTGACCCCTGGGCCAATAGCTGAAAAACAAGCATCTTAGATCAGTAAGACGAAACCAGGGCAATTTTATAAGGAATGTGATCTCTTAAATAACATAAATTCTAAAAACATAAAAATTCAGTGATTGCCCCGGGGCCAATAACTGAATGTCCATGTTTTTGTGAACAGCAATTGGCCCTGCCATGAAATGTAAACAAACAAGAACATTCACAAATTTTCTAATAAAAACTTACAAATATAGTCCTAGTTACGTTATTTTGTAGTCCTTACCTTTGCAAAGTCGGTTTGGACTTGGTTACGAATTTAATAGTGCAAGGAACTCCTTAAGAATTTGGTAAGCCGGCTAATTACTCGCTGTCGGTACACATAAATTTTTCGTTGGTCGCCATCATTGTTTTCCGATCGCAGAAACACAATAGCCAACATGACAAATATTACTGCCGCGAATTTTAAAACCATTCTTCGCTTCTCTTATGGTCTTTAACATCTTGTTTTCGTCATTTTAAACTGAGGGGGCCAATCACTGACCGGGTGCCAATAACTGTACTCGCTACCCTAGTTATAGTACTTAAGAGAAAAGTTTTGTGGATCGGAACGGGAAAGGCGGGAACGATTCTGCTCAACAGGTTTCCAGGCTGGATCGAGATGTAGTATTCGTAGCTCAACCTAAAACTGAACGAGAGAACGGAAGAAATTTCTCATTATCGGGTTTGGAGGTTTTCCAGGAGGTTGTGCAGCGAAAAATGTGTAGCAACCTACCGGTACGGTATGCAGATGTAGCTCGACGTAGAAAACTGTCTTTTCCAATAAAATAAAAAGAAAATCACTTCGAGAGTAGCTTGAATGCGGGTCTCGGGAAACAGCGATAGGGAAACTGTGGAAGAACAAAGAAGATCGGCCGCGTGGCTTTGTTTCTTCATTGATGACGAGCCCTGCAGGTGGCAGCACAAGACGGGAAAGATTCGGAGGCGGCACCGCGGACCGGCAGATTTTAAATTTCACGCTACAATATTCAGCAGTTCTGTTTGATGAAGCCTTCTATTGATGTTAGTTGCAAGTCCGCAGTTTCACATCCAGCAGTTCTATTGGATGAAGGCTTCTTATTGATGGAAGTTGCAAGTCTGCAGTTTCATATTCAGCAGTTCTATTGGATGAAGGCTTCTTATTGATGGAAGTTGCAAGTCTGCAGTTTCATATTCAGCAGTTCTGTTTGATGAAGGTTTCTATTGATGTTAGTTGCAAGTCCGCAGTTTCGCATCCAGCAGTTCTATAGGATGAAGGCTTCTTATTGATGGAAGTTGCAAGTCCGGAGTTTTGTATCTGGCGATTAGCTCTGCTTGATCGACTTCTGTGAACGATCGAGATCTGTTAGCGCGACGATGAGGGTGATTCAGTGGCGCGGGGTGTTTTGATTGTGTTTGGGTTACATGTTGTATATAACGTTTAGTTGCTTAATCTTTTCATTCATAGCTTTCCAAATTTTTCTCATGTTTGTTGAGGGCTTAACCTTTACACATGAATATTTTCATCTGTTTAAATTGAAAATCCACTAAATCGTTGTACACTGCGAGGAGGGAATTTGATAATACCCCATGATCATAGCAGGAGTGGGCATTTTAAATTGTAGTAGTAGTAGTAGTAGTAGTAAATACCTTTATTGAAAAAAATTCTCTAACAGGATTAACACATGTAAAAAATATGCTGTAAGCTTATTAACAAACAATCTCTTTACAAAGGTTTGGAGACTGGCATGGCCATCAGGCCGTCAGCCAGGGGTCACTCTCACTTGATTAGTATCTCGCTGCTCTTGGAAAAGTTTACGACATATAACTCTCAACTAATTTCTTTATAAAATCTATGGTACTTGTAATACAGTTTTCATAGCAACAATCGATAACAATAATTATTAATAACAAACAAAACAAAGACGACGAATCACTGGTCACATTCATACGGTTTAATTTTAATTTTATATATATTTAACGATTATTTTATAAATTTAGCGATTAATTTATTAATTTAACGATTAATAACAGACAAAAAAGACAGCAAATCTCTGGTAACGTTCGTACACTTTATTTAATTTTAATTTTATATATATTTAACGATTATTTTATAAATTTAACAATTAATTTATTAATTTAACGTTTAATAACAAACAAAGAAGACAGCAAATCACTGGTAACATTCGTACAGCTTATTGAATTTTAATTTTATATATATTTAACGATTAATTATAATTGAACTCACGCACCAGTTCACTCCTGTACCTCCATGCCATCTTGGAGTAGAGAGTTAGGCTTGACCATCTTTCGCAGTCATTCAGCAGGTTGATGAAGTCTGCTTCAGACAGCGTGCAGCATCCCAAGCACTTTTTCCGAAACTCCTTCAAGCATTAGATACCTCCCGCAGTGCGCCGTTGATCTGCTCTATGCTCATCCGTGTGACGTCGCACAGCGCCGCAAAACCCGAAGCCTTATCGCACGTCAAGCCCTCCGAGGCGTCCCAATCGAACTCGAACCCGCGCCACTCCAGTCCGCCTAACACCAATCGGACACGGTCCGAGCTACCCCCCGACCGCCTGACGAGGCTCCGCAACTTCAAAAGCTTCGACCGCTTCGCGCGCGCCTTCTCTGGATAGTCCTGGTCCACACTTATCCCCGGGGTACCCTTCAATTTCTTAGTCTGTTGAAGGATTTTCCACTTGTCCTCGCCTCTCAAGAATGACACGATTATCATATTTCTCCTATTCTCCGTTTTTCCGCTAGCAAAAGGAACAGAGAAAGATTCCAGGGGTATCTGTGCTCCAAGCGAGTCTCTAAAAAAAACCACCAGGTCTTCCCCCGAGGGCACCAGGCCTTTGGTCTCAATTCCTCTAATTATTAGATTATTTTTTCTTCCTCGTCGGTCCAGTTCATCCAATCTATCAGATAGAGTATTGTGGTCCCTGGTTAGCGTCTCAAGCTGCGTGTTAATTTTTTCGTAATCCCTTTTAAGATCATTTACTTGAACATTAATAGACCGTATATCATTCCGTATCGTTTCTATGTCCTCTTTCGAGGCCAGGTTGACCATTTTTTTATCTATGAGGTCACTCATTTCCTCCTTTGATGGTAAAAGTGAAATTTTCTGATCTATCAGTTTGCTCAGTTCCTGCAGTAGGTTTTTACTGTCACTCATTTCTCGCTGCTTTTTTGACTGACTTTCTTTCTCTAATGATCTTTCACGTTTCCTCGCAGCCGGCGGGGAGTTGGGCACAGATGATATTTCCTCTCTGAAAAAGCTAGGAATTTTTTTCTGCCCCGACATAAGCGAGCGACAAGCCGTGACAGCCAACTGGCTCGCGGAATCAGACAGACGTGCGAAATGAACTAAATAAGTGAGGCAACACGGCGGGGGGACACGCGTGGAGGGGGCCGGCCCAGCGAACCGGAGATAACGCGATCGGGGGAAACCGGAGGCGATCGGGCGGAATCGGACCTGTCCAAGGTCAAACTACCGTCCGTCGGACAGCGAATCCCGGTCCGTCCGACCAACAATCGGAAAATAATTCGATGATTTGATATCAAAACTATCAGAAATCGCTAAAAGTGCTTGATTGGTGATGTATGGTTCCGCTGTACTTACTATATGTAGAAACGTGTACACAGTTTCAGGCCCGGAAAGCGTCTTTTACCGTATGAAACACTACTAATTATGACAGAGCGATGCGTACTCGATGACAGCTCGAACGTGACTCGGCATTTTAAATTGTTAAGCCCCATTCATACTTTTTGGTTATTTAGTAGATATTAAAGTGGAAATGGGAGTCCTTTAAACCTTTAATTTGAAATCAAAACGTTCAACTTCTTTTCGCACGTCTTGAATTTGACTTGAACATGCTACATCTATAGAAGCTATTTAACAGCAAGATTTGTTTTTGCTTATGTATTATTAAACTGAATCTATTGAAGTTATAACTCGTCAGTTTATTTATTCAACCTCATTGTTGTGTAATAGCCTTTTGTTTCTATTTGTTATTCATGTAAACAGGTTAAAATTGAGAGGTATTCCCTGGCACCGTTTTTTATACACAATGCATTAGCATCGTTGAAGAATACTCACGCATTTAACTGTGGGGAATGGACAAGAGAATCAGTCTTGGCCTAATGTTGGTCCCAATAACTCAAATTGTTTTGTTAGTGCTGTTTCTGAAATTGCCAATCAAAATCATCAATATTGAATCTTAACCCTATTGGATGGGGGAGTTGCAAGTTACCTAATAAGAGCTAAAGACTGAGCTTTTGGATCATGGTCCGCTGTACCGCTGTCAAATTAATGGGATGAACTACTGTCGGAATAAGGTCCCCAAAGTGAGGCATAGTCCGAATTTGGACAACCATAGGGGCTGCCGGTTCAATCAAAAGTCAATCCGAGTGATTAGTACTTTGAGCCTGCTTTCTCTTTTGAATTGGACTACTATTTGCTCGTTCGAATAATTGGCCCTGAATGTTTGTTGATAACTGTTGTACGTGATACATTTCGTATGTGCAACTTGACTCACATGTGGAATGTGTGACGCACTCTAGTTGGTGATAACCAGATGTTCAGGTGGTTCAGTTCCCGATGGTGTCTCGGCTTCGCCTCGTCCCCCATTCCTATTCTCTCATCACTTCCGTTTAGGTATTGCATCGTATCAAAAACTGATTTGTCTTACAACGAGTACAAAGAACTTCGAACTGGTAAGTGTACTTTGAATAGTTACAGCATTTTGACTCGGTTTGAGTCAGAATGATAGTCTCATTCACCTCTGAAGTAGCCTCGTTTGAACCGTTTAGCTGGCAACAACTATATAACCCATCTCTGCATGGGTTTAATGTGTACAACTAGATAGGTAAAGATTCAATCTCTTGATGTTTGCACTGTCGTGCAGATATGAACAATACCACCCTCCTCATCTCTTCTAGTTGGGAATAGATGAGCTGACAATGTGGTGCATAAAACTAGATCGCCCGGCTCACCCCAGGTATGTGAGATTGTCCTAATTGTTGAAGATGGATTGCTATTAAGTGTGGAAGGATGTTTGTGAATAGCAGCAATCAACTCTTTAGAGAGTGAAAGGAAGGTTATGGAGTTAACACGAGCAAGCCCTCCGAGAGGGGCCCTCTGATAAACCCCCCTACACAGCTCGCTATCACCAGACAATGCCGGGCCTCCTCTCCTTTGTCGCCATCATCACCTACATCGGCCCGGACCTGCTCGGAACTCCAGTTGGCCCTACAACAGGGCTTTTCATTGGAAGCTAACCTGATAGCTCAGTTGGCCCGCCTGAGGGCTGATATCAACTCAATTCAAGAAGCCCTCTCTCACGCCCAAGATGAGCACCCACTACCTCAAACCATGGACACAGTTCCTTTCCCCCGAATGACACTCTGTCTGCTCCCACCAGGAAGCGCGCTCCCGCCTGCCAGGTCCACCTTCCCTCAACCTAACACCCAAAAGCGGCGAATTCTGCTAAGACAGAAAAACACCCTCGCCCGAACCGAATTCTCCTCCCGGTGTCCGACTCTGACTCTGAGGAAGAGGAAGAGGAGGAGGACTGCAAGGCCCCTCACCCTCCGCCTATCATGATCAAGCAGGCAGAGCACTAGCCCGACATCCATGCCTACCCTGGAGCAGAAGGCATCACCCACCGACACTGCATCAACTCTCATGCAGGATTGAGGCTTTACCTCAACTCTGTGAAGAGTTCTGCCTTCTCCCCTCAAAACTCGAAGATGAAGCTATCGAGTACACTACCCATCATGCCCACCAAGATCGAGACCTGGAAGTGGTTATCCGCCACATCCCTTCTAACTACCCACTCGAAAACCTTCAACGCGGTCTGGATAACAGAAAGTTCCCAATCAAGTCTGTGTACCGCATGCAAACTGAAGACAAACTCTGACCTCTAGTCCTGGTCCACCTTGATGCAAAGTCCTCCAGTGCCAGATCCGTCGTTGACCTCACCAGCTTCGATGGCTTGGTAGTCAAAGTGGAACCAAAACGAAAATCAAAGGCTGTCCCCCAATGCCTCCGCTGCCTCAGCTTCAGGCACATGGCAAGCTACTGACACGCAAAGTGGGTCTGCTCATTCTGCGCTGAACCCCATGCCACCGCCTCTTGCCCAATTAAGGATTCCCCCTACAGGCAGCCCACTTGTGCTAACTGCAAAGGTCCCCACCAGGCCACCTATAGGGGCTGCCCAAAAGCCCCAATGAAGCCTTCACAAAGGAGGAATGGAGACTGTTTACCTCTCCAGTCGGCCACCACCCAGCCCTCTCATATGCCAGAGCCATGACGCTGGGTCCATCCGTCAGCATAGCCCACTCTCAAGCCTCCCTGCAACCATCGACACTGTCGCAGCTACTCCCTCAACCGAGGTAGAATGGAACAGGGCCCTACGGGACATCTCATCATGCCTCTCCCAGGCCGTCCTCCTCCAGAGCCTGTTCACCACCAACGCTTGAGGCAACAACTATTCTCAACTGGACCACCAATGGCATCTTGGCCAGACACCGCAACAAAGTTGCTGAGCTCAGTGACCTCTTACTGGAGCTATCCCTGGATGTAGCATGCATCACTGAAACCCTACATGGCCTACCAACAAGCTCTTCCAACTTCTTGGTGTACAGAAGCGACCACCCTGGGCCCCAAACTGGAAGAGGAGTGGCCATCTTGGTCCGCAACTCCCTCAGACATCAAGCCTTTAGCACCTCTACACTATCTCTCGAGGCCTGTGGAGTTGTAGTCCAACTATACAGTGGTCCGTTACGTATTGCGTCCTGCTACTCCCAGCCCAACACCAACAATTTGGACGAAATTGTCTCCCTGCTCAACTCACCCCACCCAACTGTGCTAGCTGGTTATTTCAGCGCCAAGCACCAGTCCTGGCCATCGCCGACAGAACCTTCAGGGTGAGAGTTGGCGAAACTCTATCCACCACATCACCGCTGGTGTACCCCAGGGCTCCAAACTCTCCCCTGCCCTCTTCAACATCTTTTGCCACGACATCCCTGTCCACAAGAAGATCATCACTGCGAAATATGCAGATGACGTAGCCCTCCTCTACACCTCCAAGACCAAGCTACACTGCGCCATGGTCATGAATAAGTTCCTGCCCTCCCTACTCAGTACCACGAGTGAGGACTCCGCATCAATGAATTCATATCGGAGGCAGTGTTCTTCTTTCGTCGCAACATCCCCTCTCCTAACATACAAGTTGGATGCCATCCAATTCCTTGGAACAAACAGGCCAAGTATCTCGGAGTCATCTTCGACAGGAAGCTTAACTGGCACAGTTTAATCCATGCAATCCGTGGCAAAGTCAACAGAGCCTTCACTGCCCTAAGGCGGTTCTTCAACAACAAGTAGGTCTCTCAACTAACGAAAATCCACGTCTTCAACGCCATCATCAGGAGCATCAGCACCTACGCTATCCCCATCTAGGGCACAGCCTCCTCTCTTTACCGCCTCGAGGGCACTTACATGAAGTCCTCCCGTGGAGTCCTCTGCTCCCCCCCGTTACATCAGAAACCGACAGCTCCAGAAGGAAACCGGCCTCCCCTCCCTAAGTGAGGCTGCTTCAACCTCTGCATCTCGGTGGCCTTACACACTACACCCCCAGTGACTCTGACATCGTCCGCAGGCCCTGCTCCCTCATCCCACGCTAACGCTGTCCCACCCTCCCAGCCTCGCTATTGTGCCTGAGTCCCCCTGCATCCGCAGGCTGGCCTCCCGCCCTTCTGGTTTAGAACCTCCGGGTTGGCAACCGCGGGGGAGGGGTTTTAGTCGGTAAGAATCCGACACTACCCACTGCCGCCATGAGGAGCTACTGCTCAACTGAGCCCTTTGCCTCACACTTCGACGATTGGGGAGCCACAACTCAACAGAGTCCCTCGCTGCCTGAGGAGCTACGACTCAACCGAGTCCATCGTCTCACGTCTCGCCAACCGGCCGAGAGAGCTTGAGAAACTTCGTCGGCCCTTTTCCAGTCCTCCGCAAAAACGAGCCGACAGCCTCCTCCCTCACTCCAATCACCCGTCAGTTCGACTCGTCGCGATCATGCTACGAAGAGAATAATAAACCGTTGTGTAATTTGCAGCAGGTTCTATTTACCTCGCCCAAATGTTGCCAGAACCTTCAGGAAAATTGAGATGGTAGTAAAATGAAGAACCTATACGACGAGCGTTTAATAACGTCCATAAGATGTATAAGAGCTGCTTTAGATATTCAGTGATTTCAACCATCGCCGTTTCACAGTCTCTTGAAACACCTGTGCATTAATGGGCAGAAAATCTGTTCACAATTCTAGATTTTTTTTTTTTTTGTAGTTAGTAGTTACACAATCAAAACTACACTCTAAAACTTCCCCAACGAGTTGTAGCTGACGATAAATAATCGTAAGTACTAACTAGTAGCTAAGAAAAGTACAAGTAGTTACCCATTTTTTCAATTACTAACTACATTTGTAGTTGGTAGTTGTAACTTTATATTAATTGATCAGTCATAGTTAGTATTTAGTAATCATAACTATATTTTACCGTGTTGGTAGATTGTTGGAGCACAATGGTGAATTGTTCAGTTATTATTATGATGGCTGACTTTTCTAGTGAAGTTCCTGAGAACAACACAAATTTGGCGGGGCTTGGGAAGGGAACAGGTACGAGTCTCGGTACGAATTAGTAACTACGTTTCCCCCCCATTTCATGTCGTACCATCACACGCCCTCGCGTTCCCGATAACGTTGAGACCAGATATTTCGGGAACTGGGATTTAATACGATAATCACAAAGGAGACCTTCACCCTGAAACATAATGGAGAAGGAAGAGAGGGGTGATTAAGTTAGCAGAAAGGGTCCCCCCTCTAAGCCATTCAGTGGAGAAAGCCAACAACAGCGCGAACTCATTCCACTTCCACGTCTCAACGTAGTAACGCCCCGCGCTGATTCCCATGTTGGAACGAGAAGGGATGTTGACAAGTCTCTTGACGATCTTGATTGAAACCAGAATCGGCTGCTCGACAAGTCCGCCTTGATGACAATTCATCGACTCTTCGGAGCTTCCAAGAATGTTTTGAATGTTTTCAACTCACAATCTACTCAAAAGTATAATTACTAACTATTCACATTTATTTCTCCTCGACGGTTTCACTACCAGCAGATTCGCAGTTGTAGTCCTCGAAATTAGATTGAAAAATGTTGATTTGATGACATACAGTTGACATTACAAGGTAAACCCGCACAAACGAGAAATTGCTAGGGAACAAATAACTCGGTTATTGAAAACGACCATTATCCAGACCAGTCCCACTGTTTTAGTTAAAAAGATAGAATGTGTGTCGATTATAAATCATTGCATTCAATATCATCCCAGTGCTAGTAGTTGTTTTCAAGCAGCAATTATCAAGGTCGACATTGATGATGTCCTCGTGATCGCTGAAACCGAAGATGAAGCTCTTCAACACCTCAAGAGAGTCTTTAAAACCCTGCAAATTATTACACAATGGTTTATTATTCTCATGAACAGCTTGACCTAGTATTACTGCTCCCCCATCCCATTCGATTCAGCATCGAATACTAGTAAACCATACGAAACATGACCTGACTACAATGGAACTACGGAAACAAAACGTCTGATGATTTGGCCCCTGTCGGGCGCTTCGAGCGAACCCATTGCGAGGCGAAAGGGGAGTTGAGGTGCCCGCCCTGCAGCGTTGCCGCCGTTTTTTATTGAGACAGGCGGGAGGGAGGGAGTTCAAATGACGAATCGTTGACTTCTGCTGAAGTTCCTGCGTTGTACTGCGTTTCGTTAATTTTTTTAACCGTTTTTTGCCCATTACAACCACGGGCTTCGTCCGATCGGATTGCCGAGATGGCAGGCACAACTAGATACCAAATCGGATTTTTGTGCGAAAGAACGAATTTTTTAGACCACGTTAAAGGCACAAAACGGCCCGGACGGCGGACGGACATTGCAAATTTGGAATCTCCAAGTCTTGAAACGTAAAGTATCAAATTTTGAGGGGGGGGGGGTGTAAAACATTTTTCGCGACCGAAAACATAGGGTTTATTATTCAGAATGACTAATAAACCAACAGCCAAGAAATTTTCGATTAATTTTTCAAAATGACGGTTTATTGTAGATAGTGTTGATTATCTAAGCTATGAAACCATCAACAGTGAAGTAAAACCAAGTAGCTCTGAAATTGAAGTCTTCCCCATCAACTGTCGCTGGGTCGCTCTTCATTGGTTTGGTATCGTATTTTAGGAGATTCATACACGAATCAATTAACGTGCTCTCCTCACCCGCCTCACCAAAAGTTGACTGAATGTAGTTTGGACGCCAGAACTTGAGTCAATTTATTATTAAAGGCCTAACACCTGACCCGGTCCCTATAATTCAATAGAGGTCCATTGGGACGCAAGTTCGAAGGGATATCCTGCGCGCAATCTTGATTAAAATTGTAGACAAAACTCTTCACGTCATTGTCTATTACGAAGGAAGCTATCGCAGTTGTGAGCTTATGACACTTCCGTGAATCCCCTGTGTCACAAAACTCTCACTGATACGACGATCTAATATTTTATTCGATCATAAATACAATTGATATTTGTTACTCTATTAAGCATTCGAACTTACGAGGCAGCTGCTGTTGTTGCTGAAAAAGGAAATTCATTTCAGCTCTGTTTTTTCTGTATACATTCCGCTCAAATAATATCAGCGTAGGGCCATAGTCCAATAAACTACCTCCTAAACGCTGATCGTTAAATAAATTTCACAAGAAAAATATTAGCAACCCCAAACATTTGGGAATATCAACCACAGCCGTTTGTTACCACTGGTTTTACCCAATAATTCTTATACAGCACAATCTTCCTACAAAAACCCAAGCTCTGAAATTTAGTGGTTCCTTCAGTGACAAGCTATATATCTGATGCAAAGAGCTTTATGTTCCCATATTACTTGATAGTTACCAAATGAGCCTGGTTTGCCAAACAATTTGGGTGATCTATGTGCCAAATATGTAAATTAATAAGATATAGTGGTACAGTAGTTTTATGTGATTTATTCTTCATGCCAAGAGAAGGGAGTATCAGCGTGTTAAGGAGCGCTTAATTTGTTTAATCGTATCTCTGTTTCCTTAACATTTGTGTTTACGAGTTATTAACTGTTACAAGTATCGTGCTAGCTCAACAACAGCTATTAGAGTGACCACCCCTTTGCGTTTTTACCCTCATAAATTAATCAACGACCGCATGAGTTTTCCCCCTTTTTTTCTAATTGATCAATTGTCGCGACCCGCAGTCTAATTCCTCGTTACATTTGCTCTGCGAAGCCGTTCAAGGGAAAAGAATTCATTTTGATTCCGACATTTTCGTATTTCTTGACTGTCTTTCGAACCGATTTTTGTCTCGGTTCAATTTCCTCGCATTTCGACATTTTTGTGTTATCTAGATGTTAAGCCAGCACAAAGGACGAGCTGGGGGTTATGTGGGGTCTGAAAAAACGTGTGTTTCTAATGTCTTCACTGTTATTAGGGCACATCCACTTCAGAATGAAGTTTCATGCCGGCAACGCTTATAACTAGATGTCTATAATACGCTGCCCTTGTTTTTTCGAAGATGATCTGTCCTAACTTTGGACACTCCACCCCCTACCGCGTGTAATTTTCTTGTGCCAGTAGGTGACTGCGGGGGGGGGGGGGGGACACCAAATTCACGTAGTTCTCGAAGTTCCCGAGGAGAATTCTAGTGATGCTTCGCAGTTCTCACAAGTGTTTCATTCTCGTAGGGTGTGTAGCCTGTCGGCGAGCGTGCTTTGATCAGTGCGCGGCCATAGAGAAAGGTTGATATGGGTATGGTACAAATACGTATTTTTATTTTCAACGAAGACTCGACACAATTGTAATGATAAGATTTTGAAATTTTCATTTCATTCTGCTGCTTCCTACGTTTTATTTCATTACAAGTGGTTCTGTAACTAAGATAATATACAATAATGTACAAGAATGTCTTCTTCGATTTACACTCGCGCATATTTCATGGAAGCCGAATTTACGTTCAAACTCAGCCCACCTGTAGTGAAATTATGTCAACTATGAAAATGTCAAACGTCGTACGTCGAAAGTACAATTTATTTACTTTTTACTCTTAAACACCCGTGTCCAGTCTGTTAAACGGATGCACAATCAAGTGCCAGATTGGAATGTTGTTAGAACCAGAGTTCCACAAGGATCGGTAATGTCGGCACTTTGCTTTCCCATTTACATAAACAATATTGGTCAACGTTTTAAAAACTGTAAATTTACATTATATGCAGACGCTCTTCAGATTTATGCTTCTGGAAATTATTGAAGGTTTAAATAGGTTACGCAATTGGGTAAATGACCATGGTCTGCAAGTAAACTCACAAAAATGTGCAACAATAGTTATAGATCTCAGGAAACTATTGACAAGATTCGATTTCTCAACATAAATTAGGTAGAGTAAGCAATAACAGAATAAATTACGCTGATAAATTTAAATTCTTGGCCTCACAATTAATAAACATCCGACTTGGCACACTCATGTGAAAAATGTGTGTGAAAAATTCTATCGGGTTCTTTATCAATTGAAACTTTATGAAGGACACTTTCCTAGAAATGTTAAAATATCGCCGGTTCGTGGGTTGCTTTTGCCATTATTTGATTACGCTTGTAATGTACTGAGCGATATCATCCACAAATTATTTTAAAAGTTCCAGATAGCACAAAATGCCGCTTCATTTATAACTTACAATTATCTTATCACGTCACGCCGTATTTCAAACAATTGAAGTGTTTAAAGGTCAGGGAGCGATTCGAACTTTCTCGTGCGGTTCTGCCATGGAAACTGGTAAAGCTCCGTACCCGTTCAAGTTTAGATCGTAAATCATACGTCGAGAAGTGCATGGGTTAACCACGAGAAACGTCCAAGTCCACATTCAAATTTCAAAATCTAGACATCATCATTCGGTAACTCATTTATTGTACAAACCACAGAAATGCATAACGCTAATCCCGAAATATTTACCCATTCCGTTCACGAATTCCAAACTTTGTTCAAATTGCGGTTGATGGAGAGATACAATTGAGGTTAAATGTGTTAATCCTTCATACTGAGTGATTTCGTGAAGCATCAATGTCAATTATCTATGTTTAAATTTTTCATTTGTTATCTGTTTTGGTTTATTATTCATTCTGAATAATAACCCTATGATTTCGGTCACGAAAAATTTTTTACAACCCCCCCCCCCCTCAAAATTTGATACTTTACGTTTCAAGACATGGGGATTCCAAATCTGCAATGTCCGTCCCCCGTCCGCCATCCGGGCCGTTTTGTGCCTTTAACGTGGTCTAAAAAATTCGTTCTTTCGCACAAAAATCCCATTTGGTATCTAGTTGTGCCCGCCATCTCGGCAATCCGATCGGACGAAGCCCATGGTTGTTATGGGCAAAAAAAGGTTAGTAAAATTAACAAAACGCAGTATAATCGCAAATAAGCCGTGTTTAGTTTCGTTTTCAAGGCCCGCTCGACTCGCAGCGCCCTTTGGACTCTCAACATCCTGCCAATTGCCGTTCACTGGAAGCCCTCGTCCCACCCCTCCATCGGATCAGATATTTTTGATTTCCGTAGTTCCATTGTAGTCAGGTCATGTTTCGTATGGTTTACTAGTATTCGATGCTGAATCGAATGGGATGGGGGAGCAGTAATACTAGGTCAAGTTGTTCATGAGAATAATAAACCATTGTGTAATAATTTGCAGGGTTTTTATTCTTTAGTGCGATCATTATGTTTGATATTATTTGACGCTGGATCGTAGTGTGTGAACCATGTATTTAGGATGCAATGGAAGAGAGGACCACAGGTCCTAATTTTATCCCCCCCCCCCCTCGTGTTTTGGGGAGTTGATGAAGGTAGTACAAGTAGTGCTCTAGGCAAAGATAACTTAACTGATTTTTTGAGTTATCCGTAATGAAGGTGTTCGGCTGGCCGAATTGGCCAGGTCTTTGATCTCCAAAACGTCCGCACTAGTCCTAATGGAAAGTCATTGTTTCCCCAAACACCTTCGTCCTCAAGCCCTTTTATTACCTATGGAATGTCCCCTCTACCTCTTCAGTTATTTTCAATTGACAACGGATTTCCCCCTGTCTTGGACTTTCCCATCTATCTTTTCCCACCACTCAATTTTAGATTCCTCTTCTCAACAGACCACTCCTTCCAAGCCAATCATCCTTCAGCTCTCACCATACAGTCTTCTCTCAGCTCGCGCTACTCCAACTCAACTCTATCTCTCTCTTTCTGTTCCTCTCCCTCCACTTGGTATCTCAAAACCAGTTTCACATGTATTAAGAGTCCCTTGTGCCCGTTTATAAACTCATACTCTACTGGATATTGCTTCTGTCAAGTGTCTTCACTCACGCTCGCCACGTTCATTTATTTCTCAGTTTCAAGCTCACCCATTCGTGCGATGACGAAAATCGATTTATAAATCTTACCTTATAAATCTCGCTCATATGAACTAACATTTTCAGAAGAATCTCAGTGGGGATCCAATAAGCTACCTATGCGATGAAAATTAAATAACGGTCATTAAATAATCAGGAGCAACCAAAGAAACCAAATGTGGGCAGTCCCGTTAATTACCTATACGTTGATTTTTAAATGAAGGTCGTGGTAGAAGTCGCAGCAGCTCGTTTCGTTATAAGTTACTATAAGCTGAGTGAAAAGTACATTGATTTGGTGGCTAAAGCCATGAAAAAAAAAAAAAAAAAAATGGCGAACGTACGTGAGAATGAGAAACGTTGTGTGATGAGTCGCGCCAGATATTCTTTTTCATCCGAAGAGCCCAAAACCTGTCGTTTCCACGCATTGCTCTTATTTAACTTGTTCTCAGCTCGTTGCGATTTCTCAGAAAGTGGAAAACTTCCTGTCACTTTATATTAAGTAAGAGATAGCAATACCGCGCCCTTTATGAAAACTTACGTTCCTTCGGCTGACATCGGCTAAAACTTGATATCTACCCCACAGATAACCGTGAGAGGCCAAAATAAGGGTTTGAGCAAAATCGGAAAAACTAACGATAGTTATCATAGTAATGGAAACACAAAATACGTGTTTTTTCTAAAAAAAAAACGGCTCGAAACGGTTTTGATTAAATTTTCTGTATGGGAAAAATTCAAATAACACAACAATATCGTAAAATTCTCGTTTGTGGGAAAATGACGAGAGCAGCACAATAAATTACCAAAAGGTTGGAGGAAAACCGATTTTAACACAGTTACTAGTTTATTATTATTTCTGAATAATACACCTATTTTCAGCCAGGATAATGTTTTTACAACCCTCCCCTCAAAATTTGACACTTTACGTTTCAAGGCATTGGGATTCCGAATGTGCAATGTCCGTCCGCCGTCCGGGCCATATTTTGCCTTTAACCCATTCAATACGGAGAGCGCCCTGGGGAGACGCTCGGTTTTCTTCAGTTTCAAATGTGCTTCAGACCGTTCCAGTCACTTGTGGAAGCCCGTTATTTACTGGCAGTCACTCCTAACAACATTCTGAACATTCTGCAGTTTGCCGTTTCTGAATCTGACGTTTCCTTTAGAAACTGCATCGTTCCCAAATTAGGGTAAGTAAAACTCCATTATCTTCACATTTGGACGTATAATTTAAACTTATTACTTAATAATAAGCTAATATGTACCTATTTTTTAGCAGATGGTTCGTACTCGAGGAGGAAAAAAGAGGGCGAGTGAGGAGCCACAACCCTCAACTTCAAGGTTTGCATATTTTTACGTTTCACTAACATTAAAATTACGATGATGAATTTGTATTGATTTTTTTAATAATGATAATCATTGTAATAATGATTTTTTCAGCACCAAACAACCCAAAGTTGGTGAGCCAATACAGTGAAAACTGATGACTGACGAGGAACTTCTTCGTATCCTGTCAAGCTTGTCCTGATACACCTGCTTTATGTATCGAAAATTGTTTTTGTAAATTTCCACAAAAATATGACCGTTGATGGAAATTAATTGCTTAATGTTTACAAGTACTATTTACTACCTATGTAAACATTTACGAACGATTTCTATGTTATTTACTGTATAAAAACTTTTTTGTAATAAATACTTGTAATTTTATTGAAAAAGTTGACAAAAAATTGTTTTCCTCTCTTTATAATTACACCTTATTTAATACAACTTACCTTCTGAAAGTACGTTATGGATTAGTTTATTAGTTTTGGCTTGAAATAATTGTTTCGAAATTCCAATGGCCCAATTCGTGTATAAAATGACGAGCGCCTCGAGGCGCTTGCAGTCATAGCTGTTTGTATTTTGCGTGATAGCCTACCTACACATTAGCTATGACTGCGAGCGCCCCTGGGCGCTCGTCAATTTATACACTAATTAGACACATTAGAATTTTGAAACTATTTTTTCAAGCCCATAAAAAAATTAACTAAGCCACATACGTAGAGAAAGTTGTGCCGTCAGTGACGGCCGTTTATGAAAAACTATGCAGTATACTGCATAGGGATCTCAATATGGCCGCCGTATTGAATGGGTTAACGTGATCTAAAAAATCTGTTCTTAAGCACAGAAGTTTCATTCGGTATCTAGTTGTGGCTGCTTATTCGGCAGTCGATCAAACGAAGCACATGATTGTTAGGAGCAAAATATTAAGAAAATTGTGTTTAATATCGTTTTCTGGGTATTCTATCGATGCTGAGTCAAAAAAAGACGCGTCACAGACACTTAGGACTGTGTCTAGATGGAAAACAGTGCAATAACTGTAAATATAGAGAGACAAATTCTATTACTTGAAGGAACTCGCGGGACAGAATTGCGAAAGTTACCTTTTCTCCCTCGGCTCTGCATTGTCTTCAGCTTCACTTAACACACCCGTCAATTTGACTTGTCACGTTGTGCCAATTGCCTAGCGTTGCCTAGAAAATGTCGATTTCCGTTGATGATAGGAATCCGTTTCCGTAGGAATCCGATTTGCTCAAATAGTTCTAGCGATCTTAGAAAATTGTGTTGGGAAGGAAGGGGAGGGGAAGTTGAATAAATCTTCTGTAGGATAAGCTTTTAATAACGCCGTGAGGTAGTTTGGATACCACCTCACTTGCTGCTATTTTTTACCCATCATATTCCACGATCCCAAAACGGTAAACACGAAACCTCTGAAAAAATATGTTGACAGTAACAATGCTGCAATTGGGGGCGTCTGGAGGAGTGGCGCCCACCTCTCAGACCCCGCAGTTTAAAAACGATATTTGGGATGGGAGAACTACCCTCCAGCGACTCCACGACCACCACGATGTCCACAGAGCAAGCGCATTTTCAGGCCTGCAATTGGATTGCTCCGTTCTACCTACCTTGCCCTGCGGAGACAGTCGATGATGCTTAACGGCTTCTCCTCCTATCTGGACAAGACAGTTTGGGCTTTAGTTGGATAGTTGGATTGGATTATTATTCACTCTGAATAACACACCTATGTTTTCTACCAGGAACCAATTTTCTACAACTCCCCCCTCAAAATTTGATACTTTACGTCTCAAGATTCCAAATCTGTAATGTCCCTCCGCCGTTCATGCCGGCTTATACTTTTAACGTGGTCTAAAAACATCCGTTCTTTCGCACAAAAATCCCATTTGATATCCAGTAGTACCCACCACCGACCCGATCGGACGAAATTCATGGTTGTTATGGGCAAAAAAAAGGGTTTATAAAATGAACAAAAAATGCAATTTCGGTAGTTCTATCGCAATTACGTCGTGTTTGGTATCGTTTTCTGGGTATTTTTCGGTCCTGGTTCGAATGAAACTGTTTTCAGAGGTGTACGATTGTGTCTAGACTGAAAATAGTGAAATCGAACTAAGTGAGCTGAAGTCCACTAATTGAAAGAGCTTGCGGGACGATAACTACAACGAAAGTAATCGTTTCATTCATTTCTTCTCTGTCTTGTCTCACCGCCAGTCAGCTCCACTCGTTTCGTCGTGCCAATTGCCTGTAGGCGCCTACGGGCGCCTGGAATATTTAGTTTCGTTGTTCTGTCGTAGTCAGGTGTTTGGTATCGTTTACTGGTATTTATCGACGCTAAATAGAATGCGATAGGTATCGGAAGTGTGAGATCACGTCGAGCTATAAGATAATAATGACCCGTTGTGTACTAATTCGCTGCATTTTTACTTTCCTTGCTCTACGAAGTAGAAAGGAAAGTTATGTAATCGGCTGAAAAAAAAATTTTGAGTTCTCTTCAGATCTTTACGTTTCAGACCCCCCCCCCCCCCGAGTCCGAAAAACGCTATTTGGGAAAATGGTCTGTGTGTCTGTGAACGATTTTTAGAGAATACCATCGTACCAAATCAGCTCAAACTTCATATCTCGCCCGCAGGTCACCATGGGACGCCAAAATAAGGGTTTGAACAAAATCCATCGAAAGTTAACTATAGTTATCATAGTGATCAAAACACCAAATAATTTTTTTCTCAAAAACGGCTCTAACGATTTTGATTAAATTGTTTATATTGATAGCTCTCAATAAGGCAATCATACCATAAAATTCCCATTTCTGGGAAAATGACGAGAGCAGCACAATAAATTACCAAAACTTTCGACGAAATCGATTTTAGCGCAGTTTTTAGAGAAACCCACCGTACCAAATCAGCTGAAACTTGATGTCTAGCCTACAGGTTATCATGGGACTCAATAATGAGGGTATGGGCAAAATCCACCGAAAGTTAACTATAGTCATCATAGTGATCAAAACACCAAATTTTTTTTCTCAAAAACGGCTCTAACGATTTCAATTACATTTTTTATATAGATAGCTCTCAATAAGTCAATGATACTATAAAATTCCCATTCGTGGGAAAATGACGAGAGCAGCACAATAAATTATCAAAATTTTCGACCAAAAGCGTTTGTCGCGCAGTTTTTTCCTTATAAACTCCGCAGGAATTCTTGTAGAATGTTAAAAAAATTTGGTATTGTAGTCCAATCCAATACCTAAAGGGTGAGTGTTTAAAAACGCTCATGAGATACATGGGGGTCACTCCAGAAATTCCTGAATTTCAACTACTGCCGTTTCGCTTACTACCAGTTCTAAGTTATTTTCCAATAACTCTGCTAAAGTGATTACTATCCTTTTTTTTAAAAAATCGTGTTTACAGCCTCATTAATTATCTGTGTACCAATTGCTCAATAATGTTCATGCGATGAGTACGAGCAGCACAATAAATTCCGGCACTGTAGGCGCTACCGCTTCCTGCTGCTGTTTGACCAAGTTCAAATTAACTGAGTGATAAATGAATTGATTGAATAGAATTAGCCATGTACGAAGTGAATTGACGTAGAGCTAAGGAAAGTTGTGTGTTGCAACGCACCAGATATTTATGTAGAATGTGGTTTATAAACTGAACAAAAAACCGCAAGTTTCTGTAATTCCTGTATTGTTGGTTCGTTCTTGTCATTATCAAAATAAATAAGTTAGCGGTATTAGAACGTGAAGCATTTCAATTACAAATGAGAGGAATCAGAGCCCATTCTGTTTTGCCTAGGGCTTTGGCCTCGACAGGGCGCCGTCGGCAACAAATGGAAATGCGTGAAACGTTATCGCGTTCCAACACGAGGATCATGAAATGTAATTTCGTTCCTACAACCAATTTGTCCGCCGTTTTCCGATCGTTATTGAACAAGTTGGCGAGTGAAGGGAATGACGAGGCGAAGCGGGTCGGGAAACGAGGAGAAGGCTCGGCAACTTCCGGCTCCTGCCGCCCCTCGTTGGGGCGGGGGGACGGTCTCGACGGGGGTGGGCGTTGTTCCGGACTCGAGCGAGCGCTCCACCTGTTACTTAAACTACGGCAGTCGCGGAGTCAGGGCACGTCGTCAGGACCAACTCGGAGCTGATGTCTACAGAAACGGAAATGAACGTCGACGTGCAGCCGGCGGAGCAGCAGCCGAATAAGGAGATGAGGGCGGTCGTCTTGACAGGGTTCGGAGGCCTCAAAGCGGTACGGGTGCAGAGTCGTCCGGAGCCGACAGCCGGCGAAGGGGAAGTCGTCATCAAAGTCATGTCCTGGTGAGTCGATCCTATCGAAATCCCTCTTCCCAGTTAACTATTTCTGTTTACCGACTAACACGCTACTCAACCGAATTGTGCGCTAAGCACAAACCAGCGTCAAATCGATTCGCCTCAACAACCTGCTTCAACCATATGGTTCCCCGTTTAACCACAAATTCAACTCATCACATCTCAACTAAATACTTTCCAGTTTTGAACACGAAATCACATCCGAAATCCTCTCACAAAGCCACACTTATCACCCTTCCACTTCCCGCTCTCCTCAAAATCACACCACACTTCAACCTTCGGTGGTCATCATCTACCAAAACCCGACAAACAATTGCAAACACCTGGAAAACCCTTACTTGTACCAACCACAACAATTCAGGGATTTATGTAGGTTCGAGAAGGCAGGAATTAGGACGACGTAATGGACATATGGCAGGGCGGGCGTCGTTTGCCTCAATCGACCTATCAAGGATTAAATGTTGACTCCCAGAACAAACATAAAGTGAGTGCTCTGCGTCATTATGAGGGTGTCGCCGCTAGATCTTTACGTTGAGCGACTCACTAAATCTTCTGCAAAACTGTGGTTATCACAGTCCGCAAAACCTTGAGATAGTCCATTACACCACCTCCATATGTTGCGTTGTATTCAAAATGTTCGATTAACAGAAATGTTTTTTTACAATCACCTTGCTGTGCCGCCGGTTGTTAATTAAGTATAAACCAAGTGTTGAGTGCAGGTTCATCAGGAGAGATGCGCGATACTTTCCGATGAGGGTAAAGTATTCAGCATTGTCTTCAGATACCGGATTTTTCGGTGTTAAATCTCTGCTTCCAACTCTACTGGTATCGACTACTTCGTCCGATAGCACGAAAACACTATTTTCCCTAACCTTTACAAACAGGCGGTGGTTGTGCTCACGGAGCCAGCTGCAATAATCCCTAGTAATCCCTAGTCCGAAACTTGTTTCGACAATCTGCTGTACTCACGAGTCTTCCTTCAGCGCATTTTCACCAAAACAGCCAAACAACATTGAGATCGTCTAGAGGGAGGAATCAATATTGCAGGCAGGAACAACAACGTGCTCGCGTATGCGGAACTTAGCTGAAAGTAAGCGGGATCTGCAATAAATGATCAACAAGGTGTAATCGTATTGCAAGCAGTAGGATTTCACTATCGACGCTGAGAAGTCAAATATAATGAAAAATGGTTCTACAAAGGCGAAAAACTCGAAACTGTAAAATCGTACAAATATTTGGGGATAACGCTCAACCCCTCCATAACCCTAAACAAAACACGCGGATGACACACATACAGCGGCCGAGCTTGTATAGTTGGTAATTCAGAGTAAAACAAAACGAAGTGCCCTTCGGAGTGAAAAAGATAGTTCAGGCGGAGTTTCGTACTGTGCTCACGCAATGGTGCTCAAGTCTAGGGCTATCAACGTTTCAGGAAGTTGGAGAAACTGTTGAAGTTTTTTGTTAAGAAGCTCTGCTGATATCCTATGAGATTATTTTGTGTATCGAGAGCTCAGATTGGGGGAAACCTTCCTGCACACTATAAGTTGGTTCGTAAGTACCTCAAAAGAGGAGACGCCATGTGGAAGCAGTCAGAGAAACATTGAGAAACCTCCAGCGAGTTGGATGAAAATCATTAGAGCTTTCGAACCATCACTTTTAGTGCAGTTCGCCCCCTCCCCTCCTATCAAAGAAAATCGCCATGTTTATCCGCGCCTTCAAAAAATCACGAACAGAATAGAAAAAAGAGCTCGCTTTAATCGATCAAGACGTTCTCAGACAAGCTTTTTGTGATTCTGAAAGCGTTGGAATTCGCAGGTCGATTGTGTACACATACAGCCAGGTATGCTTGGCCATGGCTGACAGACCCCAAGAATCACCTCCCAGCAATCGAGCGCAGAAGTCACACGCTTCGAGTCGCAAAGGGTTGGGATGTAGGGTAGGTAGGGCGCATGTCAGAAACTGGAGCCTTGTCATTTCGGATTCCTGCGGGCAGGCGGCGGCAACAAATGAGGAACTCCCTGCTGTATTTGCGTTAACCCCCGGATCCAGAGTCGAGCGGGGTTTTGTAAAGTCCGCAGCACACACCAGTGGAACCGTATCTGGGAATGTACAACACATCGCACAACGTAGGATTTTTTCCACACGCTCTGAGAGCCCACTCCAACTAGACCTACCGTTGCCACGGAGTTAGACACTCCTGATAACTAGATACGTAAGAGTTTGGTAGGACCTCTGCGAAACTAGGCAACATTTGTTGTTCAATTGTGAATATTTTGAGCAGCTTGATGATCAGCTTGTGCGAAGGTGTAGTCAGATGTGGCCAAGGATGAAAGACTTCCAAGCAAGAACCACCTGCAGGTCGTAATTGTATTCTTAACACCACGAAAATATTTGATCCTGGTTTATTACTCATTTTGAAGCCAGGAAAATGTTGATACGCTTCAAGGATTAGGGATTCCAAATCTGCAACGTCCGCCCGCCGGAAACAAAATAAGAAACAAAGAAGGAAAATATAGTGAAAGTTATCGTTTCTCCCGGTTTGCGGTCGTTTCCTGACCTACCCCTCGTCTCACACCAAACACCCCATGCCAATTGCCAAGCGTCGTCTTTTTGCCGTTTTAGTCAGGTCATGTTTCGTATCGTTTATTAGTATTTTTCAATGTTGAAACGAATGTAAATGTTGTATCGGCAACGACAATTATTTTTATTTAAACGGCACTGGAAGAGTTGTTGCCATTAGCCCGCTCTGCCGAATTCCTTCTCTCTTCTTCATTCAATGTACCTGCTGTCGAAGTGCGTTCCAAGATCGTTCTGCTCTCATTTTCTTATAAATCTTAACCAGATTTTAGTTTCGGCGCTCTCATCAATAGTCTCCACATACGTCATGTGTGTGTGTCTGTAGTTCGATTTGCGGGAGAACGGCTGATCCGATTGAGCTGGTTCTTTTTTTGTTTTGTTCGTTATTTTTTGTAGACACCAAAATAAGGTTATGAGCGATTTCGGCCGATGGGAAGGGGGGTGGGGGACGAAAATGTACCAAAAACTAGTGTTTTTCGTAATTTTTATCAAAAACGGCTCTAACGATTTTGATTAAACTTTCAAATTATCTTCTACTAATCAATACCTAACTTTTCTTCCCCACACATGAAAATCTCCATGAAAATACGGTGAACGGAGATATAGGCATATGAAGCAAAAATAGGTTTTTTACGCTTTTTGGCAAAACGGCTTTCACAAATTATCACCAAACTTTCAAGATATATTCGAATAGTTAATACCTACATATTGTTCTCAACAAATGTTCCTCTGACAGTCCATTGAACAGAGATAAAAATCAAAATGTGTCGAAAATAACGTTTTTTCAAACATTACCGTAAATTCTGGAATTTACCCTGGGGTAACTGCTCCACCAGATGTGATAGATCTTACAGAGTGTCTTTCAGTCACTCATACTCACGTTTCGTTCTCTATAATTATTTCTGTATATATATGTTGAACGGAGATATAAGCCAAGTTAACTCAGAAAAGGAGATTAGTCGAATATTAATTTATCGGTATTCCAATTTTGTCAAAAACCGCTATACGATTTCGATCAAAGTTACAGAGACCTCTCAACTAACTAGTACGTACATTTTGTTCTCCATAAATGTTCCTGTAGAAACGCGTTGAACGAACATATAGCGCCCGCATATGTAGCTGGTGTTCGAACTTACGGGGGTGGCGGAAAGCTGTGTGTTGCTACGCACCACATATTTTTCTTTGTACGCGTTTTTAAACGTGCAAATTATTTTGTATGCCTTGGTGGTTCTAAGTGTGTTGTCTGTACGTAATGCTGTATGCCTTCCTTTCTTAAGATGTTAGTTATTTCATGTATTTTTGATCCGTATGTAAATGTGCAGCGTCTTGTCAATGTATTTTGTGTTTTTGGATCGTCTTCTTCGGAGTCATATTGCCTTAATAATTTGTTTATTGTGACTATTAGTTTGTGTGATGGTATCGACAATATCAAGTTCTTTTTTGTAATTTTGTTCGGCTAGTGGGATAGTTTTTAGTCTCCGTATCATGTGTCTGAATGCACTTTATGTTGTTGTAGGTGGTTTGATGTATAGTGTATGGTCGTGTCTGTAGCAGCAGGTTTTCTAAAAATGTCGTGCAGCAGTTCGTTATCAGTCCGTGTGATTTTTAGGTTCAAGTAGTTAAGAGGTTTTGTTATGGTGGACATTGTTCAAGTCCTCTAATATTTCGTCAGTGCCGTCACGGCGTAAAATGCAAATAATATCATCTACATATCTGGCGTAATATGTGATGTCGTATTTTGTAGATAAAGTGTGGACGTGTGTTTTGACCAGGATAGACTTGAATGAATCTCGGAACGGGTTTTAGTTGAGCACGAACTCGTAATTTGAAGAGTTGGTATATCACAAGTTTTGAAGACTTAGATCTACAAGAAGATGTGATTCAAATAGGATGTGATTGGAGTATATAAGCACGAGCAAGGAGGGCTCTGAAGGCGTGGTTGTACGGGGAAGGAAGGGAGAAATCCGAATTAAATGTCGATGAGAGGTGACACAAATGTCCGTCGGGAGAATTGGAGACGACGGTCTTTCGCGAGACTTCGTAGGAGAATGAGTTTGAGAGGAGCTGTCTGTTGTGGAGAGGAATCTGAAAGTGTGGAATGGGAACAGAAAGATGGAAAAGTCAGTTCAGGGGGAAATCTGTAACTATTAGAAATAACCGCGAAGATGGAATTTCCGCAGGTAACAAAGGAGGTTTCGGAGAAACAATGACTTTGCTGTTAGGGCAGGTACAGGCATTTCGAGGTCAAAAGCCCCATACTGATTCGGCGTGTTGCGACGAACAATGTGTTTCTTCGTAATCCTGTAGAAATATTTCGGTCAATATGGACGAGGTAGGGATTCTCATATCTAATCCATCTTTTGGCCTGTGTATGCTATTGTTGAATTGGAAGTAGTCTTAACTTAACTTAACGGCCAGACGATGATGTCTTTACATCGAAAGCGCTCGCCCACAGTATCTCACCAACCAGAGAAGACGGACTCACCGAACAGGTACGTTAACTACGGTAAAAGCAATTATTTTGAGAATCTCATAAATTATTTACGCAATTGTTATTTAATGAAGGTATCGTCAGGAACAAGAACAACTCAATAAATTTCGGAACCTTAATATTTAGAACGTTGAGCCCAGTTCTACCAAGTTCGTGTGAAGTGAATGAAAAACGGTTTTGATTTGTTGCCAGAGCTGTCAACATCGCCGAACGCACGCGGGGTCGAGGAAAATTGTGTGGTGCATCGCACCAGATATTTATTAGAATAACTAGTAATCAATCATTGCAGCTGGAAATGTTGGCCATCCCTATTTATATATCCCCAATCGACAGAACGTTATAATTCGACAAATGTTCACACCACTTTCCCAACTATTTTTAACGGGTTTACTCTGTCAGTTTGCTTAAATAAGCGGCTGTTTACTCCTTTTTTTCAACCAACTCTTTAACTATGGATTTCAATTTCATCGATACCGTATTTTCAACGATGTTTATTCAACGTTTCATCCCGTTTTCCCAACAGCCTTAAATCGCTTTCCTGCCGTGTGTACTCAACTTCCAATTCAATTTTTTACGCAATTTCATCTTTTTTCCCGGCTATTCCCATTATTTTTAGTCGATTTCAATTATAAACTGGGTTTTACGCAACTTCTCGTCACCTTCTCGAATTAATTTTTTGGTGTTCTTCGACCACTTGTTTTCTTCATTCTCAAATAATTGGTATTCAACGCTTTCTGTTTCCATTTTCTCGTCGATTTTGATTACATTATCCAACACGTTTTGCACTTTTTACTTCCCACTACCTAGGGGTTGAGAAGTTTTGAGTTTTTTTCTTTCGGATCTTTAGGTTTTGAGGCTTACTGTATCCAAAAATATCTGGTGCGTTGCAACACACAACTTTCCTTAGCTCTACAACAATTCACTTTGTACATGGCTAATTCTATTTAATCAATCCATTTATCACTCAGTTAATTGGAACTTGGTCGAATAACGCTTTACGGCAGCAGGAAGCGGTAGCGCTTACAGTTCCAGATTTTATTGTGCTGCTCGTACTCATTCCAGGACCATTCTTGAGCGATTGGTACACAGATAATTGATGAAGCTCTAAACATACATTTTTTGAAGAAGGATAGTGATTACATTTGCAGAGTTATTGGGTAAAAACTTTTAGAACTGGTAGTAAGCGAAACGGCAGTAGTTGGAACTCAGGAATTTCTGGAGTGACCCCCATGTATCTCATGCGCGTTTTTAAACACTCACCCTATAGGTATTGGATTGGACTACCACACGATTTTTTTCAAACATTCTAGTAACATTCCAGCGGAGTTTAAAAGGAAAAAACCGTGGCAAAAACGCTTTTCGTCGTAAATGTTTATAATTTATTGTGCTGCTCTCGTCATTTTCCCACGAATGGGAATTTTATGGTATAATTGCCTTATTAATAGCTATCAATATAAAAAATTTAATCAAAATCGTTAGAGCCATTTCTGAGAAAAAAAATATTTAGTGTTTTGAACACTATGATAACTATAGTTATCTTTCAGTGGATTTTGTCCAAACCATTATTTTGGCGTCCCATGGTAACCCGTAGGCTAGACATCAAGTTTCCGCTGATTTGGTACGGTTGTTTTCTCTAAAAACTCCGCTAAAATAGATTTCGTCGAAAATTTTTATAATTTATTGTGCTGCTCTCGTCAATTTACCACAAATGGGAATTTTATGCTATAATTGCCCTATTGATAGCTATCAATATAAAAAATTTAATCAAAATCGTTAGAGCCATTTCTGAGAAAAAAAATATTTAGTGTTTTGATCACTATGATAACTATAGTTATTTTTCAGTGGACTTTGTCCAAACCCTTATTTTGGCGTCCCATGGAGACCTGAAGGCGAGATATCAAGTTTGAGCTGATTTGGTACGGTTGTTTTCTCTAAAAATCGTTCACAGACACACACACTCAGACCATTTTCCCAAATAGTGTTTTTCGGACTCGGGAGGGTCTGAAACGTAAAGATCTGAAGAAAACTCAAAATTGTTTTTTTCAGCCGATTACATAACTTTCCTTTCTACTTCGTAGAGCCAAGGAAAGTAAAAACGAAATACCGACGGGCGGTGTCTAGTTCAATTTGTTGGGAAAATGACTGGACCAGTTGAGCTCGTTCTTTTTTTCGTTTTGCGCGGAAATAAGGTCGTGAGTATTCGACATCGATGGAAAGGGAGATGGGGAGCCGAAAACCGCGAAAAACGAGGCGCCAACGGTTTTCATCAAACTCGCAGGAAGTTTTCAACTGGTCAATAAACAATCTGGTCAAACTGGTCAATAACAATATCTGTTGTCGAACAGATAAGAATCAAAATCAAGTTATTTTGAGCGTTTTCGAAATGCCCAGAGTAACTGCGCAATTGACATTGGTCAACAAGACGATTGTCTTTTAGCAACCTATATAAACATTTTTTCTTCACAACTGTTTCTGTATATATCCGTTTAACGGAGTTATAAGCCAAGAAAGGGAAATTTGTTAATCATTAATTTGTCGGTTGTCTGATTTCCTCGAAAACGGCTAAAACGATTTCAATCAAACTTAACGCGTCATCTCAACACACAACAAACAGTAATCACATTTTGTTTCGTATAAACACTTCCGTAGATACGCGTCGAACGAAAATACAGCGCCCGTAGGTACACGAGATCCTAGAGTTTACGGGGGTGGCGGAAAGTGGCGTGTTGCTGCGCCCTAGACATTTTTGAGGAGGATAGCGTGTTGTCGACATCTGAAAAAAAAACTGTTGACATGATGAATAGGGAAGAAGAATAACCAAATCTTATAATGTAAGACGAGGATGTGTTTGAATTATTACAATTCTTACCCCCGATTTCAAATCCTGTTTAGTTTCGCTTTCCCATCGCTTATATAAAAGATAAATAAAATTCGTAAGAGATGAATTTTTTTTGTGCAAACAGTTTTCATCGCCTGCCCATAAACCAGTACAATTTGTGCCCTTGTTCTATTTCGGAGTCTTTTTGTCAATCTTCTACAAATAAGATAAAAAGTAGAATTAATTATTTTCAATGGTTTGATTAGCGCTTTTCGAGATTGTTGTTTCAGAAGTTGACCAGTGATGAAACCATATTTCTTCATATTTTTAATTTTTTTAATGTCTTCGAGTAAAAGAACTTGCTGCAGTGGAAAAAGGTTGGGATTTCTGGGGACTTTAACACTACACGGAGTAGTTTATTATGCGCAAATACTTATGAACGACCGATAGGTAGACGTCGCTGTCGTGTTGGGTGGGTGTTGTGTCGAGATTGCAGTGATGGGTCTTCTTATTTTGATGTGTATAGAACTTTGTGGGCGGTAGAGATCTGCGTGCTCACCACCTGCTCCGCATCGTCGTCCAATGGTGCGAGCATGTCAAGATGAAGATGCAACCCAGCGAATCCTCTTGAAAAGAAAAGTAAATAGCCAACCCTCAATACGCTTTGGGGGCCACAGGCTACTTCTTGAACAGCCGAAGAATTTAGGAGTGAATATAGGTGAGAGGTGGGGCTTCAGCCAACACATCCAGTCCCGAGGTTTGCCTCACTGCGTGCTATTACTAAGGCCACTTGGGGGCTGTATCAACAAAAGCACTCCAGGTGATTACTGGTCAGTTACCAGTTGACTTGGCCGTTGAGTGCATGGTTGACAGGTAGAGAGTGAAATCGCAAGCGCGATGGGAATCTTCATACGTGACATGTATGAGTTCTTCCTCAACATCCGTGAACGTCACATGGCGATTCCTCATCATTGCACGGTTCCACTTCTTTTCTCTCAAAGTCGAGGACATCATGCACGTCTTGCGCCTCCAGTGCAGAAGACACAAGAAATCACGTGCTGCTCCACTGTAGTTTCTACAACAGTGAGCGACGGTTGTTGGTAGGGAAGACGAACTCCTCGTGGATGCGGAAGAGATGTGGAAGAGCTCTTGTATCCCTGCCCCGAGGGATAAGCTAGACACTCCTCTTCCCATAGTGATTGTAGCTGATTTTTTTTTTTTTTTTTTTTTTTTTTTTTTTTTAGTTCCGGGGAGTAGTTTTGTGGGTGTAGATTTGAGAGGCTGTGTGTGACTCCCGCCTTGCCCGCAATCGTTCCCTCATATTCCGGAATGGATCTTTATCCAGCGAAGTCCCTCTTGTTCCCCTTCATGTCTTGCCGCTATGAACTCTTTGGCAATTCCAGCGTCTACGAATGTGATACTGGAAGATACGTTTAGGCCGAACAGCTTAGCGCCCTTAGAGCCTGTCGGAATGAGGATTGCAGTGAACTGGTTTGGCAGGGAGCTTGCAGGATGGCATAGCTTTCCTAGGTGTACATAGACGATCTATTACGCAGACGGAATTTCTGGGTTATGTGGTTTGTTGAAACGTAGAAAGTACACCCAGCCTAATTGTCTATGATAGATCCGTCCGTGAAGATGGAGACTGTATCGAGCAGTTGTAGGTCTGGAAGGGGGAACGAGGATGATCGTTATTGTAAATCAGGGCGTGGGCAAGTGGTAGTAGATAGTTATTTTAAAAAAGGAGAATGGAACTGAATACTCGTATACAAACGGAGTCTTTGAATGAGAAGTGAGTGGGTCAGTTTGATGAAAGTTTCGTCGAGCATTTTTTCGTATTGATTTCTCTCTTTACGGTATTTACCACCTCTTTGAAAGGGACTTGTGGTATTTTAACGTGGAGCAATTGAGCAAATTATGTCGGAGATCGGGAACACATAAACGTGAAACTCGGTCCAGGGAGCAGATAATCAAAGTTAAGCAACGCGAAAGGAATACCTCCTTCATGAATTTCGCGAGCAGGGCAAGATCGTTTCTTACTAACATGCCTTAGGGCTGAATACCACTCGAGGGTTTCCTCGAAATTCCAAGAGCATTGGGAAGAGCGACCTATAACGCGAAATACGAGTGGGAGGCAGTCATGTGAAGTTTGAGAAGCTCCGGGATGAAAGACGTCAATACAAGTAACATCCTTTACAAAAGGAACAAAATTGTGACGAGGAGCTCAATCGAATTACCGTCTCAGATGTTCTCGTCGTTTAATTCACTTCCCTTCTCACTCTTCTAGCGAGCTAAGCACTTTAATGAACTAAGTCCCTATTAGGGATGAAAGCAGGAATTTATATGCGACTTCACTTCCACTCAAAACAAGGATCGCTCCACTAGACGGCACTCATCTGTCACTTCGTCTTCCCAGCAAAACTTATCCTGGCGTTACAAGATGTACTGTTGCAAATTGTTTCTCAATGAAGAAGCTGTCACCCATTGCTTCCTCGAGCTCTTAGCATGACCGCACGTAGGCCCATAACTGATAACCTGTCACAATGTGGAGACGACTTAATGTCTCGAGCAAACGCGAAAAAGCAATCCATGCGAGCCATCCTAAATTCGTAGAGAACCGTCAAAAGATTGATGCTGATAATCACTAGGGTCTTGGGAAAACGGTCTGTGAATGCAGTACAGAGAAAACGGTTGATTCGAATCACCACAAACTTCATATTTAGCCTAAAAATCAACTAAGATTGAAAACTAATAATATTTATCAAAACAACAATTCTTTCCTCAAAAGTAACCAACTATTTAAATAACATTATTGTATGGACAGTTCCAAATGACTAGACATTATTACAAAATTCTCATCTGTGGGAAAATGGGAAAGGAACAGTATCGAAGAAAATTGGTTTTAGCTCAGTTTTAGGTTTATTGTTCAGTCTAAAAAATACACTTATGTTTTCGGTCAGGACAATTTTTTCACAACCGCCCCTCAAAATTGAACACTTGACGTTTCCTAGTAATCCGATCGGACGAAACCCGTGGTGGTTATGGGCAAAACATAGTTTAAAACATTGGAAAAACGCAATTTTGGCAGTTTTCCAATTACGTCGTGTATGGTATCGTTTCCTAGATATTTTTTATTTTTATACTAACCCGAATGGGACGGGCCTCAGAGGTGTAGGACTGCGTCTAGATGGAAAGCCGTGATATAACCATAAATATTGTTCGTTTACGTGCTAATTACTAACGGAAGGCTGGGATCGTAAATGATAACACATAGGTTGATAGGCTCGGACGCCATTTCCGACTGACTGCTGGTCGGATGGCCCTTTATTTGATAATCGTAATTGTATTATAACGCATGATCGATTAATCGAATTATTATTATTTGATGTCCCAAACATCCCCCTTTCTGTATTTATTTATTTATATATATATTTTTTTTTTTAGTTAGTAACGCAACAGTAAGTATATATTTTTTTCCAATTTAAATTTTATTTGTTATTTACTTATTTATTTTGTTTACTTCTTTGGAGCATTCGAGTTAGGGCTTTCGCTGAATGTAAAGCGCTTTGGGGGCCGGACGGTCCTTCCTGCTCTTGTATATTCTTGGCTTTGGGATTGTACTGCTTGTGGCGAATGTCGGTTTCCTGGGGTGACGTTCGTCTTGGCCTTGAATCCTCGAGGGGGGGGGGGGGAGCAGTGGACTTCGAAGTATGCCTGGGTTCCATTTGGTTGTAGGTGTTGTCGCTGGATTTTTGCGGTTGGTTTGGCGATGTTAGTTGCGGTGAGTTTGCTGGCTCGTCTTGCTGCGGGGGATGGCTTGGTGATGTTGCCATGGGTTTCTTGATAGGGGAACGTTTTTGTGGCGATGGAGTCCTATCCCGGATCGACAGTCGTACTATAAGTGCGTTTTCATGGCTGTGTGACGTTTCTTGTGTGTGGTATGGGCGGAGCCATGTTCGGTTTCTTCTTACGACCCGGCCATCCGTGATCACGTCGTAAGATGAGGCGTTGTGTTTTTTTTTTATTTCCCCGACTGACCATCTCTCGCTCTTGAGTTGGGGCTTGATAAGGACTTCCTGGCCGATTTCTAAGTCTGGGAGAGCTCTTGCTCTTTTGTCGTAGAACAACTTAGCTCTCCTGCGTTTTAGCTCTAGATATTCTGTTTGCCTTGACTGACTTCTTGTTGCAGTAAGTTCCTGTGAATTACGTGTCCAGCGTGCTATCAGTCTTTGGGCTGGGCTCGCGTTCATGCTCTCAGTTGGAACGTTTCTCCACTCAAGTAATGCTGCAAGGAAGTCTGCGCCGTCACGCTCACATTTTTTTATCATAGTCTTGGCAATCTTCACTGCCGATTCTGCTTTTCCGTTTGCTTTGCTATGTAACGGTGAAGATGTGGAATGTGCAAACTCCCAGGTTTTAGCAAATTTCGTGAACTCGTGCCCTACAAACTGTAGAGCATTGTCCGATACCAGGATGCTTGGAATCCCATATCGTGTAAAATTTTCTTTGCAGAAGGCGATTAGGGATGTGGCAGTTATGTCTTGCAGTCGCTTTATCTCAAACAAGTCCGAGAAGAAATCAACCATTAAGACGTATTTCATCGATTGCTACACGTTCCCATGGTAGTTGTGGCACTTTGTGGGACTGCATGGGTGTTTTCTGCTGATCAGTGGCCAGTTCTTGGCACATACGGCATGCACGAATTGTTTTTTTGAGCTCAAACCCCATAAACGGCCAAAATAGCGTCTCCCGAGCTCGGCGTATTGATGCGTTCATGCCGAGGTGGCAAAGATGAATCTTTTTTGTGAACTCAGCTCGGAGTGCTTGGGGTATTACTATCTGACTTCCTTTGAAGATTATTCCATCTTGTATGGAGAGGTCGTCTTTGTGTTCCCAATATGGATGCAGGGTGAATGCGAGTTTCTCTTAGCGATCTGGCCAGCCGTTCTTTATGGTTGAAGCAAGCATGCAGAGGGTTTCATCCATTACAGTGCGTTCCTTAATACTCTGGAGGCTGGACTGAAGGACGTTGACGTTGTCGGTTGGCATGATCGCTTCAAGCTCGCTGAATATTTCGTCTTCAATCTGTAGTATTTCAGACAAGTTTGAAGGCTGCCCGCCATTGATGTGTAGTCGTGACAGAGTATCCGCTATGTACATGTGTTGCCCTTTGACGTATTTTACCTTTAAGTCGTACCGCTGTAAGCGTAGCATCATTCGCTGCAGCCTAACTGGCGCTTTCAGCAGTGGCTTTTCGAATATGGTCTCCAACGGTTTGTGATCGATTAATCGAATTATTATTATTTGATGTCCTAAACAAAATATAGTGAGACGAATTCTACTAGTTGAAGGAATTAGCGAGGCAACATAGCGAAATTTATCGTTTCCTTCTCGCCTGTGCTCATTTCTCGCACTTCCTCCTGTTTCTCATCAACCATCCGTCAGTTCGACTCGTCACGTCGAGGCGATTGCCTAGTGTTGCCTATAAAATGTCAAATTTCAATGTGCCGTTTTAGTCGGGTCATGTTTGTATCGTTTACTGATATTTTCCGATGCTGAATTGAATAGTATAATCCCCAATCAATAAATTGGTTGCGTAATAATTTGCAACGATTTTCTTTAGGATGTACATTTTGAGTTTGAGTATACTTGTAGCGTAGTCGTCTTCGTCTTCTGTAAGAAATTTATTATATTATGGATATGTTGCACTTGGTCTCCTTAGTTCTTTTCCAGTTCGTCTTTGCCGCACCACTTCAGCCGAGTAGGTCAGTTATTTCGTTCTTTGCTGACATTTAGGCGCTCTGTGTGCTTTTCACGTGTGAGCTTTTACTTGAGATGAAATGACTTTTTGATTCGTAAACGCCTTGATAGATAATTTATTTATCCACCAGCGGGCCGGCCCAACTTTGATTTACCCTTTACATTGCAGACAGATGCTAGCCAGTGTGGAATAGGAGCTACACTCACTCAATTGCAAGAAGGATCTGAAAAGGTGATAACATACTGTTCCAGATCTTTGAATGCAGCAGAAAGGAATTACTCAGTCACTGAAAAAGAGTGCCTCCTGGTTATTTGGGGAATCGAGAAGAATCAGTTAGATCCGAGGACACGTAGAGCCTTTGAAGAAAGAAACTCCTCACACAATATACCGACTTACGATAACCTTATCAGCTACGTAACTGAACTTAGCCGCAAAGAAGAGCTTATGAGTGCAGAAAGTAAAGGTTTAAGTGGCAATCGTTCGAAGGGATCTTCTAAGGAATCTCGTTCAGAGGAGCATCAGACAAGATCTTCCAGTAAGAACACAAAGGGTGGTGACCCATTTCCAGTTTATAGTATGATGCCGTCTACCTCGGGAGCTGACACGCATGACAAAAAGCATGAAGTTGAGCCTACTGCATCTTCTAGTAAAACTCTTGCAGCCATGGGCTCTGAATGCTGGAATTGTGGAGGTTCTCACGTGTTCTCTCAATGCTTAGAGCCACGGAAAAGGTTTTGCTTTCGCTGTGGTCACCCAGGAGTGGTGATTTCATCGTGCCCAGTGTGTAGCCCGTTAAACGGGAAAGGGAGTCAGCATTAGGGATCATGCTATCTCCCCTACCAACTGATGATCCCGCTATAGCTATCAAGCCGACAGGTACCTACTGCAGTGTTGAATCTCAAAGTTCCGTCTCTCCAGTACCAAAAAAATCCTCTACTACTTCCCCGATTCTACCTGCTCCTGGTTTATCTAACGTCTCAACACCAGTGCCACTCCTTACGGTCTCTGCGCTCTTCAACTCGCCTTCCTGCCATCCGCATACTGTCCCGCCTTCTGTCTCACATTCTACCTTCTCATCTTCCACACCACCATTGGTCTTCGCATCTGGAAATCAACTGAGTACCTTACCTTCTTCCTCAGCATCATTAACTTGTATTCCCCATACTTAAGCTACCCAGCCAGAAGCTTCGCTCGTTGAATCCTTGCGCTCTACCAATTCCCCTGCACTCAAAATACTATTATTCCTCTTCAGGGAGTCAGGTCATGTTTTGTGTCGATTATTGGTATTTTTCGATGCTGAATCGAGTGGAATGGGCCTCGGAGTTGCTTTACAAACGTTGTCGAATGAGCAGTCATTTCCAGAATTTTTGATATAGCCATGTTATATTCCTAATATCTTTCGAAGTTGGATAAAATCGGATAGGTTACAATCACGATGTGCAAGAGAATAATAAGCCGTTGTGTAATAATTTACGGCGTTTCCCTTATGAATCCCACTCATATGATTGCAGGGTTCAGAACAATCTTAGTGAGAGCCCATTACACTACAAAGAGCAAATTTTAAGCAGACTACATAACGTTCCTTCCTTCCATTACTTCGTGGGGCGAGACAAAGTTGAAAAAAAAAAAAAAAAACCATTCCCCGAATAATAATGATACATACATTTTGCTCGGCTCAACATTTACAAGTTCCTTGACTTGACCAAAATAGCGTGACACACTCCCCCCATCTTTGCGTTGAACGAACTGGTGCGGTCTAATGGTAACAATTTTCACCCTATTTCCCGGCGATTTGTCATCAATTTTAAGAAATTTCCGAAACGTTTTTATTCAATTTTTACTTTCCGCTACCCGAAGGGAAGGAAAGTATAGTAATCGGCCCAAAAAAAAAAAATTTGGGTTTTCTTCAGATCTTTACGTTTTGAGGCCTACTGAGTCTAAAAAACCTAATTTCGGCGCGTGGTCCGTGTGTGCGTGATTCCAAATCTGCAACGTCCGCCCGCCAGAAACAAAATAAGAAACAAAGAAGGAAAATATAGCGAAAGTTATCGTTTCTCCCGGCTTGTGGTCGTTTCCTGCCCTACCCCTCGTCTCACACCAAACACCCCATGCCAATTGCCAAGCGTCGTCTTTTTGCCGTTTTAGTCAGGTCATGTTTCGTATCGTTTATTAGTATTTTTCAATGCTCAATCGAATGTAAATGTTGTATCGGCAACGACAATCATTTTTATTTAAATGGCACTGGAAGAGTGGTTGCCATTAGCACGCTCTGGCGAATTCCTTCTCTCTGCTTCATTCAAATGTACCTGCTGTCGAAGTGCGTTCCAAGATCGTTTTGCTCCCATTTTCTTAAAAATCTTAACCAGATTTTAGTTTCGACGCTCTCATCAATAGTCTCTACATACGTCCTGTGTGTGTCTGTAGTTCGATTTGCGGGAGAACGACTGATCCGATTGAGCTGGTTCTTTTTTTTTTTTTTTTTTGTTAGTTATTTTTTGTAGACACCAAAATAAGCTTATGGACGATTTCGGCCGATGGGAAGGGGGGGGGGACGAAAATGTACCAAAAACTAGGGTTTTTCGCATTTCTCTCGAAAACGGCTCTAACGATTTTGATTAAACTTTCAAATGATCTTTTACTAATCAATACCTAACTTTTCTTGTGTATACATATCTCCATGAAAATATGGTGAACGGAGATATAGGCCTATGAACCAAAAATAGGTTTTTTACACTTTTGGGCAAAACGGCTTCAACGATTATCACCAAACTTTCAAGATGTTTGCAAATAGTTAATACCTGCATATTGTTCTCAATGAATGTTCCTCTGACAGTCCATTGAACAGAGATAAAAATCAAAATGTGTCGAAAATAACGTTTTTTCGAACATTTCCGTGAATTTCAGGGTAACTTATTCACCAGATGTCATAAATCCTAATTTAGTGTCTTTTAGTCACCCATACCCACATTCCGTTCTGTATAATTATTTCTGTATATATATGTTGAACGGAGATATAAGCCAAATTAACTCAGAAAAGAAGATTAGTCGAATATTAATTTATCGGTGTTCCAATTTTCTCAAAAACGGCTGTATCGATTTCGATCAAACTTACGGAGTACTCTCAGCTAACTAGTACGTACATTTTGTTCTTCGTAAATGTTCTTGTAAAAATGCGTTAAACGAAGATATAGCGCCCGCAAATGTAGGTGGTGTTCGAACTTAAAGGGGTGGCGGAAAGTTGTGTGTTGCTACGCACCAGATATTTTCAACTGTGATTGAACTGGAATTTAACCCCGCTTTTCGGGTTTTCGAGTTGTTACGACGCTTCCATATGAGTGATGCCTGCCATACGCTATGCGATTGCCTGCAGGCCGTCGCCTCAACAGGCGATCGTAAGACCAATATCGCCGAGTTCCATACACTAGCAGTCAACCGCCTGCAGGCGGCCGTACTGAATTGCAGATGATAGCCTGAAGATAGCACACACTACAGTCCGGTACCTGCAGGCGGACTGTCGGTCAATGAAATGGGACTGCAGGAGATCCCCAGTTTTTCACCATGCTCAGTCGACGTTGCGCTGTTTGTTTTGTCAGTTCTTGGGGAACCCCAAGAAAACAGGGTCTGGGTAAAAAGTTGGCTGCGAGATAGAGAGGCTTGCTCTCACATTTCGTTGCTCCGTGAACTGAGGCTGTCTCACCACGAGGATCTAACGAATTATCTAAGGACGAGTGAAGAAAATGGATAAAAACTTCTAAATTTGGTTGAAATGAGAATCACAAAAGTGGACACTCATTTGCGCCAGGCTATCGCTGCCGAAGAAAGGTTGACTGCAACTCTGAGATTGTTGGCAACGGGTCAAAGTTTCGAAGATCTGAAGTTTCCCACGCGTTTCCAGTTTCCTGGCAAAACAAATTTGTCACCAATTAGGGTGGGAGGGTGAAACATTATACTGTAAAAATTTGTTTGTACTGTTGTATGTATTTGATATAAGTTAGAAGATGAAAAAAAATAAATTAAAAGAATAGAATGCAAATAACTTACGAGTTGTGATTCCTCACTCCCAATCGTCGCTCTAGTTTCTTCATGGTCGGCTGTAAGCAATAGCAAGTCGAAATACCACAGTGACGGGGTGTATGCGTCATCTCCCGATGAGCCCGACTTTTGCTGTTTTACTTTCTTCGACTCTTTACGGAACGCACATCTCAAGTTATTAACTTTTTTTTCACTGTGTCAATGGTGGCTGACGGCACAATTTTTTTTATAGAACTTCAACAACGTACGCCTCATCTCGCGATCTTTTATTAGCGTAGGCATCGTCCTTGACTTTCCATAAACATGGGTTGGCCCGATATAATTCAATAAATGCGGAAATGAAAGGAGGTTTCCCGTCCATCTTTCCTCGTCAGTCCAATCTCGGCTGGTGAATGATCTCACGCAAAACTGATGGAAACGGTGACAACAGATCGTTTGCCTGCAGTCTAACTGACAGTGTGTGGTTGGGGGGACATGAGATCATTATCCGACAGGTCGCTGCCTGTCGCGAATCTCTCGTCCTATCCCCGCCTGCCCGGCGACCACACACCTTCAGTCCGGACGAACTGCAGTCCATTATCTACAGATCAACTGATAAATGTGTGGGCAATCCCTATCTACGGCCTTACGATTATCTTCAGTTAAACTGACAGTGTATGGGCCGCTTGAGACTCGGCCATTTCCCAAAAACAACGGGTAAAAAGTACAACTAGAAGTATGACTAGATTACGAAGGGAAGAAAGGGAGTTGATGAAGAAAGAAAGGCCCTATATACGCATCAGAGTCGTTGATTTGCCGAGAAATATTGCCACTGAAAGTGATGTTTCAAATACATTTGCAACCTTAATTGCCTAAAAAGATAGCAAAATATGCGAAGTAGCGAATGAAGGTTAACAGTAATTAATGATTACTTCAACTCAACCCGAACACTCAACTCAACTTTACTTGAATAAATGTTTGAACGAACGAAAATATGCAAATGTTAGAGGAAAGCTAAATTCGTCTCCGGTATGAAAATTAGTTTTCGAGTGGCACACATAATTTTAAATATATTAAACAAATGAGTGAAACCACTTCGATCCCCTCCCCATCCCTCCCACACACATCCCTCACTCACTCCTCAAATAATTAAGTCCACCAAGTAGCCGATTATTAGCATAACAATACGTTTTGGGTGTAAGCGGTACTCGAACAATCGAGTCGTAACAAGGCAAATAATTGAGTAGTCTAGTCGGCTTTTGTCTGTATAAGATGTCACAGGCAATCGCGGGGTGAGAAATTGGAGGAAGCGGGAGGGGATAAAATGCGTCATACTAAACCCGAGAAATCTGGGAAATCTATTACACGGCCGCTGACAGCCGGAGATTTGAAACTCAGCTTGAAATTCATTAACACCTCATTTCCATGCCTGAAGGCACTTGCAACACCCGTTGCCACAGGAGACAATGTTAGCCTCAAAACCAACCAGGACGAAAGGCCCTCCTTTTCGCAATTATTGGAAAATAGTCCCTTCGTTAGTAGAAAGGAAAGATGTATAATTGGTCGACCTGGTTGATTATTGACAAAGTCGATATTGAATTTCGATCGAACGTTCACGCTTTGAAGAAGTTCCGACGAAAAACCCACAGGTTCGTGAAGGTAAACGACAAATTACCCGTTATGATCACATTTTCTTGTCTTATCACTTAGGCCATTGACGCCTGTCGACTTACTGACGCTTACGGAAGCTACAGCTCCGAAACCTTTCTTTTTTTTTTGAGCTAGCGGCGCGCAAAGTGGCGTCTCAATATAAATCTCCTTAAGTTCGTTTCCAACACCTTCACGTACTGTACAAACTTCCAGGCGAACCCTTCCACTTTTGGTTTATTATTCATTCTGAATAATAACCCTATGTTTTCGGTCACGAAAAATTTTTTACAACCCCCCCTCAAAATTTGATACTTTACGTTTCAAGACATGGAGATTCCAAATTTGCAATGTCCGTCCGCCGTCCCCGTCCCCGTCCCCGTCCCCGTCCCCGTCCCCGTCCCCGTCCGGGCCGTTTTGTGCCTTTAACGTGGTCTAAAAATTCGTTCTTTCGCCCAAAAATCCGATTTGGTATCTAGTTGTGCCCGCCATCTCGGCAATCCGATCGGACGAAGCCCGTGGTTGTAATGGGCAAAAACGGTTAAAAAAATTAACGAAACGCAGTACAACGCGGAGCTACAAGCGTTTCGTCGTTTGAACTCCCTCCCTTCCTGCCCGTCTCATTAAAAACGCTGCAAATTATTACACAACGGTTTATTATTCGGATAATCAGCTTGACCTAGCATTAATGCTCCGAGACCCATCCTGTTCGATTCAGCATCGAAAAATATCATAATGAAACCCAAAAAAAGGCCGAAAAGAACTGAATCGTAATATTTAAAATAAACAAAAAACACGAAAGTATCTAGAAAAAACTGAATTTTAATATGAAAACATGCACGCTAAATACTAATATCAAAATTTAACCAAAATCTATGAAAAAACATAATGAGAATGAAACGAAAGAATCTAAAAAAATTGAATCGTATTAAAACGAAAACGTCAGGAAATTGGAAGAGTAAGGCGAATGGGGAGAGACCGGTCGTTGGGAGGAAGCTGGCGAGGAGGTCGCACTTTCGCTCGCCTCGAGAGCGGATTGGTTTTTAATGAGACGGCGGGCGGAGGGAATTCAAACGACGAAACGCTTGTAGCTCCGCGTTGTACTGCGTTTCGTTAATTTTAACCGTTTTTGCCCATTACAACCACGGGCTTCATCCGATCGGATTGCCGAGATGGCGGGCACAACTAGATACCAAATCGGATTTTTGGGCGAAAGAACGAATTTTTAGACCACGTTAAAGGCACAAAACGGCCCGGACGGCGGACGGCGGACGGGGACGGGGACGGGGACGGCGGACGGACATTGCAAATTTGGAATCTCATGTCTTGAAACGTAAAGTATCAAATTTTGAGGGGTTGTAAAATTTTTTCGTGACCAAAACATAGGGTTATTATTCAGAATGAATAATAAACCAAAACCAACCCGCTCTCGAGGCGGCGAGTGGCCTCCGCTGCTTCCCTCCCAACACCGGTCTCTCCCATTCGCCTTACTCTTCCAATTTCCCCGACGTTTTCGTTTTAATACGATTCAATTTTTTTAGATTCTTTCTGTTTCATTCTCATTATGTTTTTTTCATAGATTTTTGGTTAAATTTTGATATTAGTATTTAGCGTGCATGTTTTCATATTAAAATTCAGTTTTTCTAGATACTTTCGTGTTTTTGTTTATTTTAATATTACAATTCAGTTCTTTTCGACCTTTTTGGGTTTCATTATGATATTTTTCGATGCTGAATCGGACAGGATGGATCTCGGAGCATTAATGCTAGGTCAAGCTGATTGTCCGAATAATAAACCGTTGTGTAATAATTTGCAGGGTTTTTAAAGCATTTATTTAAAACGAAGTGAGAATTTGTTCACAATATAAATATGACTCAAATGCTACTCCCCTCTTTAAGTAATTCTTGCACTGAGGGGTGAAGTAGGGCCTAAATATGTATAGAATAATATTAGTGAAAGATAAGTATTTAGATAATCAAAATACTCCACACACATTGAATCGCGAATACTAAACAACAGTCGAAGGAAGGAAGTTGAACAGGAGTAAAACAACCAAACTAACCTGTGAAAACCTCATACTCTGATGGTCAGTTAACTACACTGTCCTAAAATTAACTTATTCCCACGGTGTAATGCTTTTTAATTTCTGATTAAAATTTATACTTTTGTTTAAGCGATCGTAATTCAATCAGTAATTGATTTAAAAGCGTAAAGCCCATATAATCAGACTCAAGTTATCACCCACAGTTTTTTAAAGAATCTCAGAGGGTTTTGCCCATTGGCAGCGAAATCCATTTTTGGTTTATTATTCATTCTCAATAATAACCCTATGTTTTCGGTCACGAAAAATTTTTACAACCCCCCCTCAAAATTTGATACTTTACGTTTCAAGACTTGGAGATTCCAAATTTGCAATGTCCGTCCGCCGTCCCCCGTCCCCCATCCGCCGTCCGCTGTCCGGACCGTTTTGTGCCTTTAACGTGGTCTAGAAAATTCGTTCTTTCGCACAAAAATCCCATTTGGTATCTAGTTGTGCCCGCCATCTCGGCTATCCGATCGGACGAAGCCTGTCGTTGTTATGGGCAAAAAATGGTTAAAAAAATTAAGGAAACGCGGGAACTACAGCGGAAGTCCCTCCCTCCCGTCTCAATAAAAAACAACCCCCTCGTCCTCGCCTCGCAACGCTGCCGGGCAGACGGCTCAACTCCCCTTTCGCCTTGCAACAAAGCGCCCCCGTTCCAATTTCCCCGACCCGAAGACGTTTTGTTTCCGTAGTTCCATTGTAGCCAGGACATGTTTCGTATGGTTTTTTTTTTTTTTTGACCCGAGGGCGTGTGGGACAAGTCCCTTTGTCACTACGGCCGCACATGGGCCTATTGTGACGGCCCTTTCTTAGTAGAAGGCGTCCTACATACCCGCCCCCCTTATGAAGCTGAGTATGTCCTTCACCGCAGATTCCGCCATGATTTGGGGTTCAGTGGTCCCCTGACCGAAGTATTCAAAGCGTTTTGCTGCCAAGGCAGGGCACTCACACAGGATATGCTCTGCTGTCACATCCTCCTCACCGCAGAGTATGCATTCCACCGCCTCTAAGATGCCCATCTTGTTGAGGTGATATCTGGGTGGGCAGTGCCCGGTGAGGAAGCTGATTAGTACTCTCAGATCTTGTCTAGAGAGTGTCAGCATCGCCTTCGCCCTTTGACAGGAAGGCGTGACAAGCCTTTTCGCCTGTCTTAGTTGTGGCTGGCGATGCCAATGGGCGCCATTTTCTGTATCTCCCATCGAGCAACCAGACGGTTCAGGTGACTTTTCGTCAGACCTACGTGTGGTTGAGGCCCGATGGGTAGGGATTGTGTACCCCTTTTCGCAAGGCGGTCAGCCTTTTCATTGTCCTCATGCCTCCTGTGAGCCGGCACCCAAATGAGGGAGAGCCTGTTACGGGCGCCGAGCTGCTTGAGCGCATGGAGGCATTCCCATGCCAGCTTAGATCTAAAACTATAGGCTGCGATGGCCTTTAAGGCGGCCTGGCTGTCTGAGAAAATGTAGATCCGCTTGCCCTTGAGTCCTTTGTTCAGGATCTCTTCTGCGATCTCTTGGGTTTTGCCCATTGTTCGCGGCTGCTTATTCAGTCAGCATGCTGTCCTTATTCACTGCTGGCCGCAGACATGCCCCAGCCGCCATGCCCATGCCGTGGCCGTTCCACTATCCACAACCCGTGGTCGCGCCTGGTAGCATGGGCATGCTCCTGGGAAGATAACCCAGAACCAGGTTCGTATGGTTTACTAGTATTCGATGCTGAATCGAATGGGATGGGGGAGCACTAATACTAGGTCAAGCTGTTCATGAGAATAATAAACCATTGTGTAATAATTTGCAGGGTTTTCTCTTATTTCCTTGACTACCACAACTCGGAAGTTTTGGCAGATCAGAAGGTAGAGACTCTTTAGGTTCTGGGCGCCATTAGGCAATCGGCACAACGTGACAGGAGTGAGGCAGGAGGCAGGCTGAAGAAAAACGATAACTTTCGCTGTATTGTTCTGCGGGTTCTTCCAAGTAGTAGAATTTGCCTCTCTATATTCACAGTGATTTCACTGTTTTCCTTCTAGACGCACTCCTACACCTTCGAGACTCGTTCTGTTGGACTCAGCATCGGAAAATACCTAGGGAACGATACCAAATACGACGTAAATGCAATAAAACTGCTGAAAATTCGTGCCCATAACAACCTCCAGGGTTCCGTCCGATCGGATACCAAATGGAATTTTCTCGCGAAAAAACGGATTTGTTAGACTGCGTTAAAGTAAAAAAATGGCCCTTAACGGCGGACAGACATTGCACATTAGGAATCCTCATGTCTTAAAAACGTTTGTTACATTTGCGCGATGTGTGAAGGGAAAGTCCTGACCGAAAACATATGTGTATTATTTAGAATAAACCAAAATATCGTCCCTTTTAGGATGAATTGTGGACCGCCCTCTCCACTGTTATTTCCTAAAGGAGTGGGTTGAAGCTGAGACGACTTATGAAACGACGTATCTCTACTAACTCCGCCAGAGCAGAACTGCACTCTGTTTCGTGTGAAAAGTGAGAACCTAAACGAGAGGCCACGGCCTTTTGTGAAATCGTCAAACAGGGGAAGTAGGACAGGCGAAATGATTTCCAACAGTGACCGGTGTCCCCTACATTTGGCCACGCTGAGGTGACTTCTAATCCAATGAGTTCTCCAATATCTGGGTGTTAACGTGTTCTTTTGTTTTCAGCGCATTATGTTTCATTTTCCGTTGTACCGCCGCCAACTCAAGAAGACTATCAATGTACCGACTCAACTGATTCCATTTGCCTTCGTCGCAGAATCGAACAACAAACTATATAAACCTCGTCCTCCTCGAATTGTTAGTCTCATTTCTGTCCCACCCTTCGCCCTGGGGCTTTGCTTTTGATACACCTCAGTAAAGAAATAACTAATTGGGTTAGTTCCGCCAGAAGGTACGGTCGTGGTCTTTAAACAAAAAAACGTCAATGGATAGATCATAAATGAACAAATCAACAAAAAATGCGACACCACTCAAAACACTATACAAACAAAAACAACCAACTGACGGATTTACAGACCGCCCTATACTAAAAAGACTTAGAATCGACAATCAATAGACTATTTAAGACGTACTTTGCTTACACTCTTCTCCATTCACCTCTAGCAGGTTTCCCCAGAGGTGCATGACCTTCTTCCTTAATCCCCCTTTCTTTCCCTGACGCTCCACCATCCGGTTTACCTTTCTCTTTGTATATAAAGACCACGACCAACTAACTGACTCTAGTACTGACTTAACGGCCAGACAATTATGTCTTTACATCGAGAGTGCTCGCCCACAGTATCTCACCAGTGAGAGGAGACGGACTCACCTAACAGGTATGTTAACTTTAGTAAAGAAATAAACCTTTTGAAAAACTGCCTGCGTGTTACCATCTAAAAATACATTATTTATTATTATTAACTGTTATAAAAATGGAAAATGATTGTAAGAAGATTTATATGCCTTAAGCACTCTTCAATGATTAGAAAAACAATAATTTCAATTTCTCTCTCTCTCTCTCTCTCTCTCTCTCTCTCTCTCTCTCTCTCTCTCTCTTTCTCTCTCTCTCTCTCTCTCTCTCTCTCTCTCTCTCTCTCTCTCTCTCTCTCTCTCTCTCCCTCTCTATCTCTCTAAAAAATAATAAAAAGAAGGTTTGAACTGTGCTGTGGTCTCTGGATTAGTACTGCTTGCTCGCTATTGAAGCCAGCCAAGCTTCAATAATTACGGAGTTAAATGGATGTGGTAGACTCGGTTCCCCACAGTCGAGTTGAGTGTTCTCTGCAGGATCATGATCTGCTTCAGCATTATGGTCGCAGTAGGCAAGAGGAGCCTAATCAAAGAACGGCGTTAGAATTATGCTTTCATTCGTTAATTATGTGCTTTCATGTGTTGTGAGAAGTTGATATCTCCCTCTCACTCTCTCTCGCTTTCTCCGTCTGTCTGTCTTGGTCCATTCCTCTCTTTTCAAGTGTACTGAGGAGATAGTTTGGAGATGCTTTTGAAGAGCTGCTGACTCAGGCAAAAATTACAGCAGTCTCGCCAGAGCTCCGATCCACAAACCTCGACCTTACGTCGAGAATTATGAACAATGTCTTATCCACTAGACCACGATCACCCGGTGCCTTTGATAGGAGTCAGTCAGTACATCTCCCCCCTCGTCTTCTAGCCGCTGCTCCTGGAGCGGACTCTTTTAAGGTACGAATTTATGAGAAAAATCCGATCTTTGACTCGAGAAACGAGGGGGCTGCAAGGAAAGTCTTTTCTTTCACATTGTAGTAGGTGCGTTGCCCATTTTATTTCCCTTCGCGCTGGAACTTTCACAGCATCAGCGAATCCTGGACCTGAGAATTCGTCTCATTATTTCTCTCTTATTTTTTGTATTATTCTCTCTGGGCCTCTTCTTTTTCTTGGAATGAAGATGTTCGACCACTAGTTGGGCGCCAATGTACTGAGGTTGTTTGGAGATGCTTTTTGAAGAGCTGCTGACTCAGGCAAAAATTACAGCAATTGCCTCGGAGCTCCGATCCACAATCCCCGACTTACATAGAGAATTATGAACAATTGTCTTATCCACTAGACCACGATCACCAGTGCCTTTAATAGGAGTCATTCAGCACACAGGAGCCCCGTTGAAGTTTTCAGCCAAACCGAACAACAATTGGTGCCAGTTATAGTTCAGATCAAAACTCCAGAAACATTTTTGGTTATAACCCGTTCAAAAACGAGTAGGATTAATTTTTTTTGTTTTTGTATCAATACTGTTTGACACATTATGTCAGACTTACCATCAAAGGCGAGCTGTATCCGCTTAAAACCTTTATCCTTCAGCGGCCTAACACTTGTAACTTAACCTCTGCCCTACTCTTTGTGTTTTGTGACTTAGTTTATGTTCTGTGGCACACGTGACAACCCTCCTCCCCCACATATATAGCCTACCACTCCAGCTGATATATTCACATCCAGAATGGCATCCCCCCCCCCTCAAAGCCTCGTCCCATACCAGTTCAATAAACCGCGACTCTTGATCTGTTCTGTTGCAACAGTGGATGAAAGAAAATGTAACACACTATGCCAAAGAAACCTTGTTCCCGTATGTTATTGCCTATCTAACATTTCCTTCATTAGTAGCACCCAATGTTGCTATTCGCTACTAACTTCAGGAATTCATCTGCTATGTCATGTGCGATACTAATTGTCTTCGATTCTACTATTTTCTTGTGCTCACTCCTTCGTTAAAGCATACCTGTTTTCTCCTTCTAGGAAACACGTACACCTGTATCTCACTGTGGCTGGGTGCTCTCTAGAGAAACTTTGGCTCCCATCACCTTGCAAGGCTTCTAACACTCCCACAACAGTGAAGTTGGTCCTCATGCTAATGGCATTCCCGTGCTCCTACGCAGTGATGAAACTCCTAATATCTCCTCCTGAAATGTCTAAATTTTGAATTGTTTACTTCCAAGTCAACTCGTAAAAACCTAATTAAAAGGCAGTTTTATTATACTTGAAAAACTCGTGACTATTATTATAATTATGCAAACATATGAACAGCTGAAACTTTATTTTCACACTGAAGCACAGCCATCACTTACCTATAGCACATACTGATAGAAATACAACCTTCTGAATATGGGAGTGCAGACTGGATATAGATACAGAAGACATCAGCATGACTGAGCAAGACGAAGTTGTGTCAAGTGTATTACTCAGCTATCTGCCGTTTTTAGAACACTTGACAGTGATACCAAAGTCAACTAATTTGGGTTTTATCAGACGTCTGTATTGTTTCAGTGGTATGAGCTTTCAAGATCTCATGGCTCGCCAAGGTGCTTTAGATGCACCTCCTAAAACACCTTGCATCATGGGGTTTGAGTGTGCTGGTGTTGTTCAAAGTGCCCTCAATGAAAACGGAAGATTGAAGGTGAGAACGTGAATTAAAACGTTAACTAATCCATGTATGCTCTGTGAGACTTCATGAGCAAACTTTCTTAATGTAAAACTATAAACTCACCATCCCCAACTGTCTTTAGAGAATCGACCACCTTATCATACTACAAAACCACTATAGTAATGCAATGCGCACATCTCCAAAATCAACCACCTATGCATCTGATCTGCATCCCGAATCTACTGCAAAATCCTCTGTTTAATCAAACTAGTTTTGTCTAACTTCTGACACTACCTGCAAATGCATATTCTGTAATATTTCAATCTGAGAAGTGAAGGCATTGTTCTGTGCATTAGCTTTAACAACATTGATGGTGAGTTTTGGATGTTCAATTGATATCACTAGTGAAGTCGAGCTTATTACTGATCTCTCAGTACAAGAGACATTCCATGGATGAGTCAGAAGCTCCATGAACCACAAAAGGTTTTGTTACCTCCTCCCGTTCGTCTAGTATGCAGCTAAAACTAGATTAATAACCTGCCAAAAACATAACGTTATATTTGGTCTTGGTAAGCTTGTAAACAGTTCATCTTCATAAAACTTAACAATTGCAATGGTATGGCCCTAAGCTTCTGCATCCTTCAACCATTTGTAACCATATACTTGGTCATTTACTGGATACTTATATCTTTATGTTCACAAAGTAATTGGTAAATAGAAAATCCTGCTTAATAGGTGATTTTTTGTTTCATGTTGTAGGTTGGCGATCGAGTAGTAGCATTCACTGACTACAAAGCATGGTCTGAACTTGTGAATGTGAGAGAAGATTGCGCTTTCATCATTCCTGATGACATGTCATTCCATGACGCTGCAGCTATTGCTATGAACTTTTGTGTGGCTTACATTCTTCTCTTTGAATTGGGTGGTCTATCTGAAGGAAAATCAATCCTCATTAATTCTGCTGGTGGTGGCGTTGTAAGTTAATTGGTGCAGTCATTAGTTTTATGTAAAAAAAACCTCAAAATATAGCATGCCTTAGAAAAAACTGTTCTACACAATGTTAAATATGTTTCTACATTGTGTATTCTAATTTTGAAACTGAGGATATAAACTAATGATGATACAATCATGTCAAAATGTTTTCAGTAATTTGGGTTTGCTTTTTATCTTGTAAATTAGTCATTTAAGCATAAATGGCAAAATTTAATTAATTGAAGGCGATTCATCTTTTTTCTTTCAAGGGAAATGCAGTAACTCAGCTTTGTCGGGCTGTTGAGAATGTCAAGATCATTGGGATAGCTTCTCAGGGGAAGCATGATGCTCTTCAAGGATTTAAAATTGACCAACTGATAGAAAGAGGAAACGATTACACGAATGAAGTGCGCAAGTACGTTGAACATCAGTCTTTTGACATGTAATCTTTGAATGTTTGTACATATTTGGCTTCTATTGCCATACAAACGAATTTGTACCTGCATAGTCACAACTAATGAATAGAGCTCCACAATTGACAGTTATTTGTTTCCACTAATTGAGTTATAAAAAATTATGAATTTTACCCGATAATGTGAAGTCAATATAATGTTATCACTCAATTAGTGGAGATGCGTAACAATTTAATAAGTGTTTGTTAGTTGAAGTGGGTTTCCAAGTTTTCTCCTGAAGTTCGCACATAGTATAATGCAGTTCAATAAAACGGTAAGAGGGAAGAACAATGACCTTCAAGGACTTAGAACTGACCGACTCACAGAAAGAGAAAATTATTACACATATAAAGTGCGCAAGTACATCCACACAATCAATATATATTTCATTTGTTGTTATAGTTCACAATGATGAATTAATACATTTTCAAACGTGTCAAATGTATACATAAACCATCTGTTTATTCAAAATGAACTACAACCAAATTTGCTTAGCACACCGGCTCTCTCTATACAAAAACGTCGCATAGGGCCTACATACGCAATTTTCATCTAAGTTCATTTCTCCTTTCTACAAATATTATGTAGTGTGTTTTTGTATAGGTAGCTGTAAGTTTTGGATGATGAGAAGGGACAACATGGCAGTCCATTCGAGGATGTTCATATTTTCTCGAAAGCCTTAAATGGCTGATATGAGGATTAGCGTTAGCTTTATTGGAATTGCTCGTACTTACATTAGATTTTAGTGGTATTTATTGAAAGAAGAACGCCGAACCAATGCCTATTAATAACTTGGCCCCCACATTCGCCTCCTTCATCGACCTTTCAGCCTTTATTTTAACCACAGATACACTGATACCAGGCATAGGAGAGTGCAATCAATGCCCAGCCTATAGGAATAGTCGTTAAAGCATATTTAAGGATTCAAGAAGTATATAACTATTACTGGGCATTTGAAAATTTGGGAACATGAAACAGAGGAAGACTCGAAGCAACGGTTTCGTAGAAGTGTTTTTTTTATGACCAGGTTCGATTCACAGTGGAATACGAATATAAGTATATAATACTTTGAGCTCAGAGCATGGAATGTCCCTTTAAAAAGTGGTGTCGTGTACATATTGTCCAGAAAAATAGTCAAAATAACCTGCAGTCTTAGTCAGGGATTAACGAACACTAATTGTTGGAAATTCGAATCATGCCTTAGGAACACCTGCGTACAAATTCTTTGAGCTCAGCCTGAAATACCTCAGTTCACAACCCTCTCCTGACTCAATAAGGTCTCCTTAATGACACTCTCCTAGATGAGCAAGGTTTCATTCGGTCATTCGTTAATTAGAAGTAGAAAATACTCTGCACACTTCCAAACTGTAACTTTTCCTGCTAATTAGTGCCTGAAGAGCCTCAGCAACATGTTTATGGAACAACATTCATGTAGTCGTCAAGCATTGCATAGAGAAACAGTGAATATCTGTATATATTTCTGCAATGTCAAAGAATGTTTATTTCTTCATATTAATCTTCTGTTTAGGAGCATTATCCATTATTAAATTTGGCGTTAAATTGAGTGGTAAATATGAAGAGCTCCTAAGCATGTCCCAGATCAACGACTTTTAGAAATCTTCAGCTGGTTAATGACAGCGACTTATAGTGACCACCATCAACCCATTTGAGATGAGGCCAGTTCAGGACAAACATTTACATGACTACATCTAACATTGTTCCTGATTTATGCCACACTAATGATATGCCATCAAAGAAACTTAGAGTTGACTTTAATGAGATAAGTTCTCATTGACAATTGAAACTGAAATTTGGGAAGAATGGAAAAACATGATTGGAATGTAAAATGACTAGTACAAACTTGGTTCACAATCTTATCTTCCAGAATTATTATCATTATCAATATATTCACCAATTGATTGAGATCACCCAGCTGGAAGGAGGCCTTACAACGAGGGGAGCATAAACATTTAAATGCGCTGTCATGCCCCTCACGGTACGGGAACAATATCTGTCAGTTAGGAGGATTATAAAGTTTTTTAAGAAAATTGGTACAGCACTGTGAAAGCAGGTTCCAGGGCCAATGTTACTATAATATTTTTTTACTATGCTTGTCAATTTCTGTTTCAACAGGTACTTCTGGTGACTTGATGTCAATAAACACCTCACTAATTGGATTAATTTTGGTGCTCCTTGATTGAGCTTGCTTTCTCAGTGCTTTCTGTGCTGCAACCAAACGCCCAGTGAAGTTCTTTGATTTAGACCCAGAAAGGTTTACAATTATACATTATAATGGCATTGCGTTTTTTAGAGACAAAAATAATAGCACTTTTAAACACAATTTGCATGGTTCTTAGTAGCTACTATTCAGTGTAAATAGAGTAAACAAACACCTAAATGTTCCAAGAAATTCGAGTAAGCTACAAACAATATTCAAGCGGAAGATTTAAATTAAATATACGATAAAAGAGAGGTAGAGATGCATCTCTAGTGGATACATGGATTTGAATTCCGTGGGTTGTATTACCGAATAAAGGGATCCAAGACAACTAGGGCTCTTCGACTCACTCCAAAATGTAGGTGAACGCACTCGTGAGTAGACTACCTGCATACTTCCTATAGCCTGCGAATTTCGAATTTTCCAGTCAAAATTTGATATTTGAGATTGCTTGACTTTCACACATCCACTTTAAAAACGGTTGATGTAAAGTACACAAAAGTTATTTTTTTAGTAAATATTAGAGTGAGAATAGATAGATTTTGTTTGTCTGCATCTAAGAGCTGAAGTTAGCAAAGTCGCCTGAAAGTAGAAAAGCGTTCAATTAGGCATTTTTTTATTGTAATTTTAGTTGAATGTAAGTTTAAAGTTAATTTTTGTTCTTTAACAGCTTTTGACTATGTCTGCTTCTACAATTTGAGTGATTAACAGAATATGACACAGATGTGACTTGGTATGGTAAAACTAATCATGGAATTTAAAGTTGACTCAAAATAATAATAACAATGCAATAATAACCGGAGTTCCCTACCATGAAACAATACACGGTTTATCATGTATTATGGACTATACAAAGTGCAGGATGGAATAACGTAATTGGGTAAAAAAAACTTACAGCCCATAACAGAACTTCTCATTTCAGAGTTCCCAGGAAAAAAAAAAATTTGTGAGCAATATTTTATGTTCGTGTGTGTCAACACCATTGCAAGAAAATAGCTGTACTGAATCATCTCAAGTTTTGTATTCATCCTCTGTTTTCATATAAAACACTCTGGAAAGGTTAAACGCAAAACTGAACAAAATTTGGGCACTGTAATTGTGGTGGTCACCATTAATTATGTTAATTTTGAAGACATCAGTTACCTACATTTGCAGTCATTATATTCACTTACGCAGAAATGAATTGAGCGGAGAAAATTGTATTGTAAACTTGGATACATCCTTTCTCAGAGAGCTGCATTGTCAGTACAATAAACTACCTGCATGTAGGTAGTTCAATGAAGTTTATTCAATAATCAGGAACAATCTGATAAATTCTTTAACCAGCCTAAGGGGCTATGGGATGCACTGCCTGGCTACTGGATATACTATACTACCAGGGGCTACCTGGCACCCTGATTTTGTTATGGTTAATGATGGTGGACCGTAGCTCTAAAACTTAAACAACTTTTTCCTCCTTCTCCTTACACAGGATTAAGGTTCCCTGAAATGAAAGCTTTCCAGTAAGACCTAACACAGGGCCAGCCTGGAGGACAATGTTAGAAATGTGAGAAAAAGGGTGAAAGAAGGGGAAGCTGAATGAGAGAAGAACAATAAGGAAAGTAATTGGAAATTAAAAGGATTAAGATGCTTGCATTAAAATAAGGAGTTCCCTTAAGGAAGTGTATATACAAGGAAAGCTCGAGCAAATAAATAAATAAATGAATTTAACTTTCGTTATGGCCCCGGATGAGGTGATGTGTTGTTGGGGAAAAAATACAGTGAATATGGCGACGTGAAGTGCAGAAGAAAATCGGAGTGATCTTACCAGTGGAATGTGGTCGAAAGCTGTAAAGATGATAGAGGGAAAAAATGGGATAAAGCACTAAGGGTGGCGGCACGTGGAAAAAGTTTGATGGATCGCGTTGTATGGAATTGGATCCAATGCAGTGACACTGCAAGAGGTGTAGAACGGCACTGGACACATGAGCAGCACAACAGGAAGAGGAACGTTGGTGGAGTGATGCCTGTTTTGGTGTGTCTTGATGGGAATCGGATGAAAAACGTTTTCAAGGCCACACTTGTTCGCTGCCCCTTTCTGTTGTGAGCCGAAGGAGCAGAGGAGCCCACAATAAGGAGAGCGCAGAGTTGGAGGGGTCTCAGATCGGGAAATTTTCACCCCAATGTTAACCTTACAGCTTCTGCCAAAACCTTGATCCCTCTAACCAAAATAAAAACGAGGAAACTATAAACAAAGGAGTATCGATACAAAATAAAAGACTTCCCAGATTGGAACCAGGTTATTCATCGTAGAACGACTGTGTTACAATGAGAATATCCTTAATAAAGTCCTGGCATTGCTTGTGCACTCACACCCTTCATTGGAGCTACAAAATGGAAGAGATAGACGAATTTCGGGAAATGAACTTAAAAACGATTGAATTGAAATTAGAATGTCCGAAAGCTGATTCTTACTTGATGAACATCTTTCACACAGCAAAAGCTGAAGATAGATAAGACCAGTGAGAGGAGGAGGCAGTGTCCCGCATAGATGAGAAAGCAGTAACGTGGACTCATCAATCATCTTTTCCCCACTTGATTATTTATGTTCCTTTTTTTTAACTCCCATTTTAATACAAAAATATATTCTACCATACTGCACTATATTCTATAACAGGCTTTCAACAACTGATAACTAGGTAACTACACATCTTTCTCAATGTCATCCTCAGAAGGTTGTGTCTTATCTGATCTGATTGCTCTGAGACAAAGTGTTTGGAGTGCCTTACTCCTACAGCATTCCAGTCTGTCTGATGCAGTCTTCTAGTACGTTCTCCCACAGTCTTCTTGACTAATGACAGACAAATCCCACAATGGGGTGGTGGCCCAATAGGTACCGTAGACAAACCATGTCTGGCCCAATGGTCTGCCCTTTCATTTCCAATGATCCCCTTATGCCCAGGAATCCAAAACACATTAACTCTATTTGCACTTGCATCCTGCACTATTGCACCAATTTTGACATTGTGCAGTGACTCATCAGCGCCTTGCACAACACTTGACTATCAGTCAATATGTTGATAGTTCTGTTGCTACAGCCTTTCGCATGCATTAAGGTTGCCCCAGCGATGATAGCATAGATCTCTGCTTGAAAAACCGTTGGAGTGGGACCTTGGGCAATGTGCATCTCACTCCTTCCAGAGCCACTTATCCACAACCTGGAGCCTGTTCCCACTGGAGTTTTCGATCCATCTGTATAGATGTTAATGCCATTAAGAGGCTGAAACTGGCGACAACTGCTGTTCCATGGACCTCCCACTGGCTGCACATTATATTTCCTTTCGAACTCATACATGGGCACCATCGTGTTCGTGATCATGCTGAGCTCCTTATAGGTCTTCAAGTTCCTGAATATAGCCAGGTGGCACCTTAGCTATACCGAGCCTGGTGAGTCTGTATGCTTCCTTCACTGCCTCTGCATTGACGTAAATGTCCAGGGGAAGAAGGTCGAACAATCCATCCATGGTGATGATGAGTGTGGTCTTCATCACCCTCGCTATTAGTAAGCACCCCAGCCTTTGTACTTTGGCCAGGCTGCTGCCATTCTCTCCAATGGTAGCTTTGTGCCACCACACAATCGGCCCCTATGAGATTATTGGTCTCACAATGGCTTCGTAAAACCAGCAGGCCATTCTGGGCTTTAAGCCCCGTGTCCTCCCGCACATTCTTTGACACGTCCACATGGCCTTTGTCGCCATGTTGGTCGTGTATCTGATGGGCTCTTCCAGACTAGTTTCTGATCAAGAATCACACCCAGATACTTGACCTGCTCACTGAGCTGAATTATTCTGCCCATCACTATCTGCGGCCTCAGTCCTGACAGTTGTCTTTGCCTTGTAAATGGCACCATGACCGTTTTGGCCGGGTTGATGGACAGCCCCATCTCCTTGCACCACAGGCACACCATCCGCACTCCACAACTTTGCACTCTGCCCTGAATCAGCACAGCCACATATTCAGCGTATTCTTGGGCATAAAACCCTGCTGCATTGAGTCTCGCCAGTAGGGAGTCAATCACTAGGTTCCAGGGAAGTGGAGATAGGACCCCTCCCTGAGGGCATCCCCTCACAGTCCTCGCCCTGATTGAGCAGATTCCCAGCGAGGTTTGGATCTCTCTGCTTTCCAGTACAGCGATAATCCACCTCAGAGCATTTTTATTGACATTAAATTTGACCAAAGCCATTTCGATGCTGCGTATGGAGGAATTGTCAAAGGCCCGTTGTATATCTAGAAAGGCCCCTAAGGCAATCTCTTTGTGTGTAAAGTAGTAAAGACAGCTTCAATAAATCACGTGTACAACATTCTTCCAACTGAACAGACCTTGAAAATTTAGGGAGGCTCCAGTTTTGTCATGGTTCTTGATAGTATTTTTAAGCAAAAAGATGGAAGGATCAGACAATGATTCAGCAAGTCTTTTAAACAAAAAATGTTGTAGTATAGGATGAGGTTAGAAGCTCAATTACAATTACAGCTCAATCAAATAAACGGTCAATAGAAGTGAACGAGATCTGGCTACTGAGGCTTAGTGGGGAGCAACACTCCTTTAAAACGGCAATTGTGTGAACGCAACATCTACTGAAAAAATTTAATTTGTTATTACAACTACCCATTAATGCTACAAAAATTATAGCATTGTCAATCACACTTTCTTGTGGTGGTTGGCAAAATAATGCGACACTCCTGGGCGCGTGAGAGTCACCCATTTCTAGATGCGCTCACTGGCACATGTGCACAGCTGGTTCAATATGAATTATTAAACTTAGCATTATATATAGTAGCAGCAGCTATTGGCGTATGTAGACTGTAGCTGATAATGTTTTTATAGTAGGAGTGGTAAAATATTGTGGGCGTGCATGCAAGAAGGGCAACCAAAGGCACTCAAATCATGTTAACGTTTACTGAATTTCACACTAAAACGACGCTTAGCTTTTTTGTTTGTACAACTTTGCTACTTTAAAAATGTTTAGAACCTTTCAGTATTTTGAAGTGGATTTTATGCTAGTGAGTACTATGCAATCGTTATTTTTTTACACGTCTTGAACTGAATACAGTTTAGTACTAGGCTATTGAATATGAAATCTCAGGTAGCGCATCAAGTAAAAATTTGACATCCCCTTAATTGCTTATCACACTGGAGAGATGTGCTATTTTTTAATTATCGGCGGTTCACTAGCTGTTTTGCGTAAACAACTAATTTGTGGTTCTCCAGCAGAACAAAGATGGGTGAAGCATGCTGTAAATCCACTTTTTATGAGTGGTTTATTAATAGTTTTTTAAATACCCATCGTTATTTGAACAAACAACGAGGTAAGTGTACTTAGCGTCGTTCTTACGTCGAATGTTTCAATAATGTGAGCAATGTACTGATGAACAATGTCGCAAATGTAGTTTGATTCGATGTTCAACTACAAGTTTCTGATGATGTCAGTCAAAACTGTTCATTGTGGGATTTTGAAACCCCACTGTGAAGTTATTCGTGTCACACTGTGTTTTTTGTCACTGTTGGAAAGGATAATTGTCAGTTATGATGGTAAAATCAAATTGCTTACCTCCTTTATTAGATTACAGTCAACTTATAGGTGGCTACTACTCCTACTCCTACGATTTTTCTTTGGCTGCGTTTTTATTCAACTTTAATCCCCCCATCACATACAGAGGCACACTCTCCATATGGATCACTCCTGTATGTAGTTCAGATACGTTTGTCTGTGAGTGAGCAACAGCTACGAACCTTCCAGCTCTGATTTATCTAAGGAGTCGTTTGATTCCTCTCATGGTCATTGCATCGAAATCTGCCGCTAAATCTTCAGCTAAGAAGAAAAATTAAAGACCTCAGAAATGCGATGAGTTGCATAAAGTAAAAGCCGAAAGATTGAACAATTCTAGATCTTTGCTACTCAAAAAGTGGGTCAGTTTTTACTGCGACAGCTCTCTTATTGATGATAATTAAATTTCCCTTGTACCTCACTTGATAATTATATCTGCTGTGTACCTCAATGCCATTGAATGATTATATTCGTATTATTGCTCACTAATATCTGAGTCGTGTCCATACAGAGAATGCAAGGTTACCATTGAGAAATAAATTCACTGTACTATTGATAAATCAGTGACTCAAACCCAAAAAATCTGGACTAACTTACACATCTGGGTCACACTGCATATGTGTTACACTAATTTGAAACGCAAAAAAAGTCACCCAAAGTTTAGTGAATTCAAGGATCTCAAGGTACCACAGATCTGCTATAAAATAGACACGCTGCTAGTGGAGGAACAACGACGCATTTGTGTAAAATCAGGGGTGGGGATAAGGAGGAAGTCAATTTCACCCCCCCCCCCCCAGAAGTATCTACCCTGTATATTGTTGAAAACTGAAACCCTCAATTTGGCGCCAAGTTGAAAGATTAAACCAACATTCGTTGAAAAGCTGGCAAAGATGGTGAACCCAAGACAAGATGAGTGGGATGAGCACCTGCCTTGGGTTCTGTAAGCATACCAAATGTCAGAACATTCTGCTGCTGGGTTCTCTCCTGCTAGTCTGGTTTTGGGACGGGGCTCTTACCATGCACTTGCAAACGGGATCTCCTCCAGATGCTACGTGCAGAGTAACTCAGTATTGTCACAACCCACAACACAAACTAGATGAAGCGCTTGGAGCAGCGCGACTGCAATTACTCAAATTGTTTGAAGGGACCAAACGCTGATACGATGTCCATACAGCGGTTCCTTGTTATCAGATTGGTGACAGGTGTGACATGGTATCATATCTCTCTTATGGTAGTTGAAATCTCACCGAAACTGCAGCCACCATGGGTAGAGACTTGTTTGGCGTTGAAAAAGATTTTGGACGTCATATTCCGTATTGATACTCCGAACCACCAAAGAAGAATCGTTTATGCCTATAAATTCGCTCCCTATCAGAATGGGGTGCAGTAACCCTGTCAGAAGAAGGAGGGAAGTGTTGGGATCATCGACAGTGGATGACGGTGAGTTGCTATGTAGCAACTGTTAGGTGCAAGAATGGGGGAGCTGAGGATCGCAATGAAACTGAAACTCGGTGAGCGTGAGGAGGACTGTATTTTACGTGCGTGTGGAATTGAGTAGAATTGAAATTGAGGTGAGATGGAGTACAACTGGGCGACACAAGGGCATTACTCGGAACACGTGAACTGGCAACCGTGTGAGAGAGTGAGAAGTGACTGGGGTGATAATTGGAAGCAGAATGATATTGGAAGAGCTCTGTCGTCCATAGGAAAATTACATTAGGAGAAAGAAATAAAGAAAGGAAAAAACCTAGAAAAGGGGGCTGGGGGCCCGCAGCTAAGGGATTCCCGCCGGTGAGGGGCAGGTATTGAAACGGTTGGAGACAATTAGGCGGACGGAGACAAGACGCGGGGAAGCCCGAGGTCGAAGACCCTGACAACTTCGACGCTTTGCGTCGAACAGCAACTATGTTTGCGAGTTGCTATTTTTCCGTTAATCTTAACAATGTCCAAATCCAGCAGTACCGGAACACCAGACTACAGAGCCTGAAGCCTAAAACAGTTACTTTTCAACAGTTACAGGCTTTAGCGTGAAACAGGTTCGGTGATGAGGAGGAGACGCTATTTGCTGTGTGGTGCGATTTTTCTCACAAAGTGTTCCAATTCAACCAGTCGTTACTCTTCACGTGTCCATTTAATTGTTGAAAACTCACTAAACATAAAAGTATTTGTTGTAAACAAAACAAGTTGTAAGTTCCATAGCAGATAGCTAGTTAGGTTGTGTATACTTCTTAAGTGATCATATTGCTTAAAACGTTAACATGCATAATATTTATCACACTTTCAGTAATTGTTAATAATTATGAAAACTGCAAATTTATTAGGATTTGCCCTGAGGGAGTGGACATTGTACTCGACTGCTTGTGCGGTGAGGACAGTGGTCGTGGTTACAGCCTCTTGAAACCCATGGGAAGATACATTTTGTATGGTATGTATTAAATCTGGCGTTTATATCTAATTTTAGATCTAAGAAGTTAATAAAAACAGTGAACAATTTAGGAGAGAGCCACCTCAAAATGTTTTTGTAACCATTTCAATTTAAATGTAGACTGCTGTGATTATGTTAATTGCATGAAAGAAAAGCACAGTTTTTAAAGTAAAGTGTGCCATGTGGTTAGAGTACATCATACAAACGCAACATGCAGGACAGCTCCAAAATGATTTATATAGAAACGTACGGATTTAAATACAGCAAACAGCCCACTACCGAATTAAACAGTACAAGTTTGTTTAAATTGCTGGCATTGCACAACTGGCCTTCAAATGGGCTTCTAGTTGACTGTCAGTGTTAGTTTCACATTTTATTCGTATGAGTACCAATGACACTTTGCAGAAGAGGCCAGCTTCCAGAAATTCATAATTTTTTGTGTCGACGTGTTCCAAATATTGTGGTGGCTGCATTTGGGATGAGATTATAATTCGTTTAACACATTCAGCGCGGCCGTGACCGATAGGTCACGTAGCTTCCCATTCGTCCTGACTGCCGTGTCCTCAGAGACACGCGCTGGCCAGGCATCACTCGGAGTTTTCCCAAATTAGTTGAGGAGGACTCAAGCCACTCGAGGGCCCGTAACACGTGAAAGTGACTTCAGTAATGTCTCAGTTGCTTGAGGAATTTTTCCGTTTCTACGTAGCCCTCTCCAGACCAGTTGGACAGACGCATTTTTGACACCCTCAATTTTTTACCTTGAAGGACGATTGTTGTCGGTAAGTCTGATTTTATTTTATTGTTACTGTCTCCGTGAAGTTCAAAAGTAATTATGGTATTGATATCTTCACTTCTATTCTGAAAATCTCGAAAAAAACCTTATTTTTTGGGGGAAAAACCTTGTTCGATGCAAAGCGTAGAAGTGGTTAGACTCATTGATCTTGGACTTCCCAGCGTCATTGTCTCTGACCGCCTAATTGTCTCCAACTATTTCATCACCTGCCCCTCACCTGTGGGAATCCCTCAACTGTGGTCGGTTGACTTAACAGCCCCCTTTTCCTGGTTTTCCCCTTTCTTTATTTCTTTCTCCCAATTTCATTCTCCTATCGATGACAGAGCTGTTTCAATATCATTCGGTTTCCAACTATTGCCCCAGTAAGTTCCCACTCTCTCATACGGTTGTTCACGCGTTCTGAGTACTGCCCTTGTGTCGCCCAATTGTATTCCATCTCAGCTCTATTACACGTATATTAGAGTCCTCCTCATGCTCACCGAGTTTCAGTTTTATCCCTTTTCTCCCCTCAAGTGCACCCAACAAACCTCATTCTAACATCGGTAAGAAAACGTTATTTTTCTCCTGAACTTGAGCTTGTATGATAATAAACAATTTGTAAATTTTCCTGTCTCAGAAAATGTCTGAAAGTTCTACACCTGGACCATCCTCCATGAGTGATTGTTTGCTAAATGACCATAATATACTGTATTCAAATTAATTATAATGATGATCGATTTTGCTAACTAAATATTATGTAACTTGTTTTTGAAATAAATATAAAATGTTCTTAGTCGTACTTTCTAGATGTTTCATTTTTTCCCTTTAATATAAAAATAATCATAATGATGGGTAACATAGTTTCTGTTTGATTTTTTACGATATCCCAGAGCAACATTTTGAATAAAAAATAGGCATTTGTGTGAAGCGTGGCAGGTTGTTGCGGGTTAGTATAACTGATCCATTAACCCTGACTGACGTGACCTATTGGTCACATTACGAAAAAACTACTGAAATTTCTGGTTTTCCATTTAATACGTTTCAAAATACTTCCCCAATGAAGATTGAGGTAATTGAATGATTACTTTCAAGTAAATAAATACGCCGTCTGGGGTGACAGACCCAAGAATCTGGCCAGCGTTGAATGTGTTAAGGGGCTTGTGGAACAGAAAAAACACATTCCCACGTAAAACAACTAAAAGCTCTCATTTGTATCTTCTCCCATTTTCCCATACTTTCGTGAAAGGCGGAAAAGTGGAAGGCAGTGTTATGAGAGGTCAACTTTTGCCAGAATAATACATTTTTCAGCGCTCTTTGAGATCTTAATTTTTGAACGACTTCCAAGGAATAAACTTCTCTCTTGACTCGTTGGTTGTCCCATTTAGATATAGGCATAGTGAAGTATTAATTGAAAATTTTTGAGACCATTTCTTCATTTCTCAAGTGTAGCCATGAATAGGTAAACAGACGCTGTCGACGTTGATTCTCCAGATTGAGGCACAGTTAGATATTTTAGTTGCAATTTCAATATTAATCAATAAATGAATGTCAATGTCTTAGAGTCGAACTTTAATGACTACACGTGGACACAGTAAAACCATACTTGAAGCCCATCAACTGAAATCATAGTGATATGAAATTGAAATTTCCTTTTACAGGGACAGGGAACGTTGTAACTGGAGAGACGAAGAGTATCTTCAGTGCTGCTCGGTCTGTAAGTCTAAAATAGATTAAAATTTTACTGATTTAATGCTAATACGGACTTAGGGATTTTACAATTGTTTCCTTCTCAAGCTTCACAATGTGTATTTTATTATAAATACATATAATATATTTTAATTTTTTTTTTCAGTGGTGGCACGTTGATAAGTACTCACCTTTAAAATTATTTGACGAAAATAAGTCATTGTGTGGCTTTAATTTGAGGCATTTGATGTATCAACAAGATGGAGCGAAATATGTTGCAGGCATTTTCACAAAAGTTATGAAGCTTTGGGAACAAGAAAAAATTAAGCCAGTAGTGGATTCAATATGGGCTTACGATGATGTAAGTAGAAAGTTAAAACCACTTACGTGTCAACAGAAGCATGATGATGTATGTTAAATAAGAATGTACGCTCCTGCAACTACTGATAAAATAATAGAGTAACTCTCAGTGACCGTTGAACATTATACAACCAAGAGTACTAAAATGGTGAGATAAATACCGACCTTGTAGATAGTAAGTACGGGCACATTTGAAATGTCAGCCGTTTTTCCATTTGGATTAGATACCTATTATGAAATAATAATATTATCTATGTACGCAATATCTGCTCTTCATCTTTAGGTTGCTGATGCTATGCAGAAAATGCACGACCGAAAAAACATTGGGAAAGTTCTGTTAGACCCAAATAAAGTTGCTGAAGCAAAAACGACGCCGACCCAGAAAGAGAAAAAATCTATTTCTGACGGAAAGAAAGAGAATGAATCCATGGATGATAGTAGCCAGGGTAACTTCATCATACTTCACATTTCACTTTATATTTCCATTTACTTTAGAAATTTACCAAGAAAAGTTCACAACCACTTATGTCTGTGCTTCCTCAATTACGCAAAACTCATTCAATAGTGACTCCTAATCAAAAACTGCCCCTCAAAGTTGCAGTACAGGGGAGTTACATCAATTCAACTCATTAGGTAGTGGGAAATCTCCTGCTCCTTCAGAAAAAACCACTCATAACTGAGGACTGGCTGGTTGATACTGAGAGCAAGATGTACTAGGTCACCAACATACCAGAATGTAGGTTCTCAATTAAAACTGCGTCTGCACTAGGCGTTTGTGCAGCTGTAAACAACGGTATTCAATGAAGAATCCAGGTATCTTAGTGGGAACTATATATTTGCTTTCCAAAGGGGGGGGGGTAGTTATTAGGCTGCAACAGCTTCCATTCAGCTCGAAATATCACTTTGAGATCACAATGGTGCAGGGTGCTAACTAACTCAGGTAAAAACAGAATGAATCTCAAAACAAAACTAGGAAATGTTCTTGTCCTAATTGAAAATACGGAAGTTGTAATGAAAAAAGCAGATTGCTCTCATCTTTCTCTTCCTAATTGCAAAAGGAAAGTTGAACATTCAATTCAATTCACATTTGTTCTGAGATATTAGCTTTTTTAAAACAGTCCGCACATTTTGCTTAGGACATTGACAGCTGATTTTATCTTAATTGGGTACATCCGGAGTTATATTCAAATGTTGTACGATGAAGGGTGACAGAGAAATACGAGTTACGAAACTAGCACTCTCAGAAATCGCATCTAATTAGCTCACTTGGCAGAGAAATTCAATGTCAACTGTACAAGATGGGAAGATTCGTAGGAAACCATATCACATAAAAAGCAAGATCGGCTGCGTTACATTAATAACGCATAACAAAATGATGGCTTAGTGGTTTTTTTTTCATGATCTTTGCTATTAACATTGATTACATATTATTTTTCAGAGAGCAAGGAGAAGGCTACTACATCTTAAGTCATTAGACGTTGTCCTTGTCCAGAGGAACGTGGTGGGTGCTAATTTCCATGCCAGTTCATCTTTGGACCAGTCATTTTATTTGTTGAGATCTAAAATCCAAACCCCCATATTTATGAAAATATAACTATAAAAACTCTCCTCACACTTAACTAATTGATGTTGTATTTTAATGTGGATAATATTGTGTCACATTATATAGAATGCGTATATTTATTTTTGGTTCGTTTTGTTCGTGTCTAAATGATTAAAATAGCTTTTCATATTTGTTGGTATGTTGTTTTGTATTTGAGTTGTTTGGTCACAAATGTTCTCTTGATTTCAATAAATGCATAAAATCGGAATAACTTCTGATACTTTCATTTTGATACTTAACCAGCATCAGTAACGAAAACTAAGTCCGGTTGTAAATGATTCACAGGTTCGCACTAGCTGATATGTCAAAAAATGACTGCAGCACTCTAAACATAAGACTGTTTGTAATTAATTTCATCGCCTCTTTAATTCCATCGTTTTTTGAAGCCTAAAAAATTGGAGTAACCTGTTCATAACTTTTAAAGCATCAGCTTAGCTGTTGGTACACTTTATATATTGAAATCGGGAGTTACTATTTTGCGCCACTTTTTAGTAATCGTTTTTCGTGATTTTCAGTGTTCAATGGGTAACCAACTATTTTTCTACAGGTCTGATAAGAAACTGTACACGACTTAACTTGTGTGTCATTCTTCCCAATGACACATTTTCATATAATCACGGCCTGTTGAAATGAATTATCCTCGTCTTTGCATCATGTGCACTGTAGACCTTGACACAAACTCACAGAGAGAATTAGACCTGACGAAAAAATAAGGGAGAGGATTAGACCTGAAAAATTTTTTCCTAGGTATTCAAAGTTGCTACAAATTGTAACATTGAAATGTTCAATTTTTGTTCAGTTGTGTTTAGTTTAGTTTTATGTCAGCAAAATAATTTGTTGTTTGTTAGGATTTAATATTTTACATTTACGAGTGTGTTTTTGAACAAAATAAAAATGTGTTAGTATTATTCATAACTATGTTGATGTTGTGATTATTTGCTGAGAATGTTGAATCAATCTCTATCAATTTCGTTGTTGTTTCATAACTTGTAGATTTGTGTAATATTGGTGTTAAACATATGAATATCGAACAGTATTACTCTATACACATTTTATTACGTGTTTTGTAGAAATCTTCTGTCTGCATTTCAAATTGGAGACCAATTTTCAGTGTTTCGTGTTGTTATCAATTCTAAGTGAGGAAGTTTCAAAAAACAATACTCAATAATCGAATGAAAAATATCTTGAATGCTGTCTCTTATAACAAAAGTATGTTCATAAAGCTTTTGCTAATTGTTGCATTCATTGATGTTTAATTAATTACCTCAGTCTATCTTGATTTTATTTTGGTATTTTCACAGCTTACATTGAGTAGGTGGTTGGTTTTTACTGTTGAAAATATACGTCGCTAATAATTCTTTTACTACAAAACTGCACTCTTCAATTGGAGGGTGTTCATCCAAACACCGCCGCTTATCAGGGGTTCTACCTTGTGAGAAGGCTTCAATTTAATTCCCCTTCTGAACATCGGGACACAATAATGATCACCTTTGTTACCTGATCGGGTAAGGGGCCAGGCCAGTTTTGGCCTATCCACTTGTTGGAGTAAAGGGGGGAGGGGAGGAGTTGTTTAGACTTTAGTTATTTATATACAGTGGCGCCTTATGGAGAAGAAGCTTGGTCGTCCATGCCTGGGCAAATGTAGTGAGTCTCCACCTGGCTGACCCACTGGACGGAAGAGTGGCTGCACTTTCAGTGAGAGGAATTCGCGCCCTGGTCCGCACGCCCTCGTAGAGGGGGCACTCGAAAAGGCAGAGAACTCTTAGGTATTTCAACTTTGGTTTTTACATCAATTTCGTAAAAACAAATTGAAGACCACGCCCCACTATTCATATTCATCTTTACCATATTTGACCAGGACTGATCACATACAGATCAGTGAAGTGTCATTTCATTCAGTTTTATTTATTCATTTTTCCTTTATTCATCGAAAGAGACATGGGGGAGATCAGCGTGGTCATGAACCTTGCTGTCAATGTACATCAGTTTTCAACAATGAGATGGAACCTCTCCTAAAAACAAACTGTGGAAACCTATGAATTTTGTCTGTTGTGTACTGCTTTACATAAATAACCAGAGGCTATTCCTTTTCCTGACCAGCAGGCAGAGACAGTTTCACAGACCCTCATTGTGTACATAGCAACTAGGTTTGGAATCCTAAGAGAGATCTACCACGTCCAGCAATCCATATGCTATTCTCCTTTGCATATTTGGTATTTGGGCAAGACCTACCTTTGCCTCTAAAGTTATCCTTTGTACGGGCCCCAGAGGAAAAGGAACTACACATACACACGTGCTGACCTTCGAGCTCACCTTGCTGAAGCCTATGAGTGTGCAAGGGAAAGCCTTAATTTTCGAGCAGAAGAAACGAAGCTTGGGATATTAAGTAAAAATGCTGCAAATTATTACAAAACGGTATTCTCTTACACAGCTTGACGCTCTGAGACTCATCCCGTGCGAATCAGCATCTAAAAATACTTGTAAACAATTCAAAACCTGATTTGACTAATACGGAACAACGCAAATTTACATTTTCTCGATCATGCTAGGGAATGCACTGATATAAAGTGAAGAGTCGAGCTGAGGGATCGTTGAAGCGAGAAGGGATGGTGTGGGGGGGAAATGAGCGCAGGGCATAGAGAAACGATGACTTTCGCTATATTGTCCCCCCAGTTCCTTCAAGTAGTCGAATTTACCTCAGTCTATTACTGTGATTTCACTGTTTTCCATCTAGACGCTATCCTACACCTCTGCAACCTGTCCTATTCGTCTCAGCATTGAAAAATACCTAAGTAACGCTACAATGCACAACGTAATAATGATAAAACTGCCAAAATGTTTGTTTGGATGCAAAAGAATGGATTTTTCAGACCAAGTAAAAGGCAACATGTGGCCTGGAGAACGACAGACGGACTGCAGATTTGGAATTCTCAGGCCTTGAAACGTTGGAGTGTCAAGTTTGAGGGGCTGTAAAAACATTTTCCTAGCCTAAAACATAGGTGTATCATTGGAAGTGAATAATAAACCAAAAGAGAAATAGGTGGAAAATTTAGTACAAATTGTTGACGCATTTTAAGTAGTTAGAGGAATGAATTGAGCCAAAATTGCTCAGCATTTTTAAACACCCCACCCCCAACCATCATCGGTTGATGATTGATCTTCCTCCAACATTTTCCTTTTTCCTTTCCGCTACCCGAAGGGAAGGAAAGTATAGTAATCGGCTCAAAAAAAAAAAATTTGGGTTTTCTTCAGATCTTTACGTTTTGAGGCCTACTGAGTCTAAAAAACCTAATATCGGCGCGTGGTCCGTGTGTATGTGTGTGTGTGTGTGTGTGTGTGTGTCTGTAGTTAACCTTTGGTGGCCAGCGCTCCTTAATGAGCTCAAAGGTAGGGGAATCCCCCGCAACCTGTACTCGCTCGTCAGAAGTTACCTGACAGACAGAACTGCTACGGTCGAAAGTAGGCATGTCTCTGTCCGGAGAAAGATTGAAAAGGGTGCCCACAGGGCTCGGTCCTAGGACCAGCACTCTGGAATGCCTACTTCGAAGGTCTTCTCAGGAAACTCATGGAGACTGACTGCGAGCCGTACGCCTATGTGGATGACTTGACTGTGCTGATCTTTGCGAGTCAGTCCGCCAAATTGAAGAAAAAACCCACCACGTGCTCCGCACTGTCAACCAATGGTGCGAGCATGTCAAGATGCAGGTGGCTGAGGAAAAACCCAGCTAATCCTAATGAAGGGGAAAGTGAATAATCCACCCACAATACACTTTGGCGGCCACAGGCTCCTTCTTGAAAAGCACGTCAAGTATTTAGGAGTGAATATAGGTGAGAGGTGGGGTTTCAACCAACACCTCCAGTCCCTTAAAGGCACTACCATTGCAAGGTTTGCCTCACTGCGTGCCATTACTAAGGCCACTTGGGGTGTGTGTTACCACGACACCATCCTCATGTATACGGCCATCTATTTAGGTGTGATTGGCTACTGCCCGTTGTCTGGGGTAGCAAACTAACAGTCAATCAAAGAGAGTATTGGCCCAATCCCAGAGAGCTGCGCTCCTGTGGATCACCAAGGCCTACAAGACTGTATCAACGGAAGCACTCCAGGTGATCACTGGTCAGTTACCAGTTGATTTGGCTGTTGAGTGCATGATTGACAAGTGGAGAGTGAAACGAGCTTCCCCGCTCTGGGCTGAACTCCGTGCGGATCTCACCACAGAACAGAAACTTGCCGCCATCGATGAATGGGCTCTAGAGAAATGGCAAGCGAGATGGGAATCCTCGTCAAAGGGACGTGATACGTATGAGTTCTTCCCCAACATCCGTGAACGTCTTTCTAGAAAATGGGTTGAGCCAGACCACTGGACGAGCCAGTTCCTCACGGGACATGGTGACTTCAATGCGCGGCTCCACTTCTTTTCTCTGAAAGACTCTCCATTATGCACGTCTTGTGCCTCCAGTGCGGAGGAAACAAGAAACCATGTGCTGCTCCACTGTAGTTCCTACAACAGTGAGCGACGGTTGTTGGGAGGGCAAACGAACTTAGCAGCTTTGACTGCTACAAAGCAAGCCTATAACCATTTTGCAAAGTTCGCAAAGAAGGTAATGGCTAAGAAACGTGGTTATAGTTGATCAGTCCTTTTGAAACTTGCCACCCAAGTAAACAGTAAGATCAGGTAGGGAACCAGATTAAGAACTACTCCCAGATGGTACGGGATTCCTCAGGTGGTCACCTCCGCGCGGTAACACACGGGCAACAGCTCTCTACGGTGAGACTGGCTAACGACCAAATACCTGCCGTACCTCCACAGGTCTGAGTTCGGTGGATGCTGCAGGGGCCGGCCTCTTGCATATTAGCGAAACCGCAACTTCTATGACTGATATAACCCTCGTCGAGGGTTTAGGTACAGTCATCAAATAAAGAAACAGACCTGTGTGTCTGTAGTTCGATTTGCGGGAGAATGGTTGATCCAATTGAGCTGGTTCTTTTTTTGTTTTGTTCGTTATTTTTTGTAGACACCAAAATAAAGTTATGGACGATTTCGGCCGATTGAAAGGGGGGGGGGGGGACGAAAATGTACCAAAAACTAGGGTTTTTTGTAATTTTTATCAAAAACGGCTGTAACGATTTTGATTAAACTTTCAAATTATCTTCAACTAATCAATACCTAACTTTTCTTCTCCACACATATCTCCATGAAAATACGGTGAACGGAGATCTGGCCTATGAAGCAAAAATAGGTTTTTTACGCTTTTTGGCAAAACGGCTTCAGCGATTTTCACTAAACTCACAGGATGTTTTCAAATAGTTAATACCTACATATTCTTTTCAATAAATGTTCCTGTGGCGGTCCATTAAACAGAGATTTAAAAATCAAAATGTGTCAAAAATAACGTTTTTTCTAACATTTCCGTAAATTCCAGGGTAACTTTTTCACCAGATGTGATAAATCCTAATGGAGTGTCTTTTAGTCACCCACACCAACATTTTGTTCTCTATAATTATTTCTGTGTATATATGTTGAACGGAGATATAAGCCAAGTTAACTCAGAAAAGGAGATTTGTCGAATATTAATTTATCGGTATTCCAATTTTCTCAAAAACGGCTCTAACGATTTCGATCAAACTTTCGGAGTACTCTCAGCTAACTAGTCCCTACATTTTGTTCTCCACAAATGTTCCTGTAAAAATGCGTTGAACGAAGATATAGCGCCCGCCTATGTCGGTGGTGTTCGAACTTGAAGGGGTGGCGGAAAGTCGTGTGTTGCTACGCACCATATATTTTCATCTACCTGTTGCTTTCACTTTTTTGATGTCACAAGACTGCACTAAATGTTTCAACCGTGCGTACTAAACAGGATCATCACGTTCAGTGATGCAGTCACTGTACAAACACTCCAACCGACGAGTCTGACCTGGAAGTCTAATTGAGGCTGGAACTCTGAACTGCAAAAACGGGCACGAAGGGGGAGGGTCTCTTCGAGTTTCGATGGAAACGGATTCCCCGCGAGATGATTGAACAGCGGAAATCGATAGAAGTAGACGAGTCACGCATCGACCATAGCAACTTCACAATATTTTCCAGCCACCAAAACAGGCGAGTTGGCTGCGGGAAAGAGCGATGAACGAGTCGGGAACAACGCGGCTCGCTACCAGCCAACATTCGTTAGTTTCCGACATTGAACCTTCGGACGAACGAGACTGTGACACCATCACGTGGCGCAGCTCGAGCGGTTTAACAGAAATATCTTCACCGATTTCGTCCGGAAGCTCGTTCTCGAGATTTCAACCGGACGTTTGGCCTGTTATCTGCTCAACTCAGACGGGCAGGTGCAACTGCTGCTTGGTGGTCGCCCTTCAAACTGCTGCTGGAGGACGTGCCAAAACCTGGAAGGAAACGAGTCGAAGCGGTGGCGGTCGGGGAAACAGAATTAATATGAGTTTTTCCAACGAAGAGATGAGAAAGATCATTCGAGAGAACGAAATGCTGTTGAGGAAAATCATGACGCCGTCCCGCAACCAGAAGCAGATGGAGGCTCATCCTACTACTTTGATAGCGAGTGCTCTGGTGAACAGACTTAGACAAGAGAAAATAATCAACAAGGAGAACCTAGTAAGTATTCAACTGTCCGTGGTTATCACGCAAAACACATCTACGTCTGCGGTCCTTTAAGACAGTTTCATAGCAATCGTTAAGCGCCCTTGTCACCAAGATCTCAAATTGCACGAGAGCTCCGAATTAAAATATCTGGTGCGTTGCAACACACAACTTTCCTTAGCTCTACGTCAATTCACTTTGTACTTGGCCTTTGAACTTGGTCAAACAACACGTCACAGCAGCAGGAAACGGTAGCGCCCACAGTTCTGAAATTTATTGTGCTGCTCGTAGTCATTCCAGGACCTTTAGTGAGCAATTGGCACACAGAAAATTAATGAGGCTGTAAACACGAGTTTTTTTAAGAAGGATAGTAATTACTTTTGCAGAGCTATTGATTAATAACTGTTAGAACTGGTAGTAAGCGAAACGGCAGTAGTTGAAATTCAGGCATTTCTGGAGTGAGCCCCATGTATCTCATGAGCGTTTTTAAACACTCACCCTTTAGGTATTGGATTGGACTACAATACCAAGTTTTTTTTTAACATTCTACTAACATTCCAGCGGAGGTTATAAGAAAAAAATCGCGCTAAAAACGCTTTTCGTCGAAAATTTTGATAATTTATTGTGCTGCTCTCGTCATTTTCCCACAAATGGGAAATTTATGCTACAATCTCCTTATTGAGAGCTATCAATATAAAAAATTTAATTAAAATCGTTTGAGCAGTTTTTGAGAAAAACAATATTTGGTGTTTTGATCACTATGATAACTATAGTTAACTTTCGGTGGATTATGCCCATGTCCTTATTTTTGCGTCCCATGGTAACCTGTAGGCTACACATCAAGTTTCAGCTGATTTGGTACGGTTGTTTCCTCTAAAAACCGCGCTAAAAACGCTTTTCGTCGAAAGTTTTGATAATTTATTGAGCTGCTCTCGTCATTTTCCCATGAATGGGAATTTCATGGTATAGTTGCCATATTGGGAGCTACCAATATAAAAAATTTAATCAAAATCGTTAGAGCCTTTTTTGAGAAAAAAAATATTTGGTGTTTTGATCACTATGATAACTATAGTTAACTTTCGGTGGATTTTTCTCATACCCTTATTTTGGCGTCCCATTGTGACCAGCGAGCGAGATATGAAGTTTGAGCTGATTTGATACGGTGGTTTTCTCTAAAAATCGTTCACAGACACACTTTAGTGACACACACACACACAGACCATTTTCCCAAATAGTGTTTTTCGGACTCAGGGGGGTCTGAAACGTAAAGATCTGAAGAGAACTCAAAATTTTTTTTTCAGCCGATTACATAACTTTCCTTTCTACTTCGTAGAGCCAAGGAAAGTAAAAACCTCCTCACGACATTCAACAAATTCCTTAAAATATGAAACGTATTGAGGCGTGAGGATTCCAAACTTATAACGTCCATCCACCGTCCAGAACATTTTTGGCTTTTAACGCGATTTTAGAAAAAAATTTCGCGCAAATACTCCATATTGTTGTGCTTGCCTACTCGGCGATCCGATTAGACAACACCCATGGTGGTTTGGGGGCGAAATGGGTATAACACATTTAAAAGAAAAACGAATTTTTGGCAGTTTTGTAGCAACTACGTCGTGTTTAATATCGTTTCCTAGGCATTTTTCAATGCTGAAAAAGAAAGGGCGCGACTTAGAGGTGTAAGACTGCGTCTAGAGAGAAACAGTGAACTCGTAGTAAATACAGTGAGGCGAACTCAACTAGTAACTGCTCATGCTGTGTTCAAACATACGGAATTGCGATCAACCTAATTGTTGATGCCAGGCAATTGCAGCTTCTGTCAAATGCCTTCTTTCACTTTCCTCATCTCATTTTCGATCTTGTGAGATGGAAACCAGACAATTCGCTGATCTGTATTTGTATAAGCCTTTGAAGAAGCGTGTGCATTACTTGTGATACAATCGGTTACTATAGATTACTATACTTAGCCCCTTAAAGGCTCCTTGAACCAAATTTCAGTATAATTTTATGCACAAATGTTTTGCAGTTGAATAATGTGCGAGTAGTTTACAGAACACTTTGTCATTGTCGTATTTGTTGTTGCAGATACTCTTGCAAAAGATCAAGAACGTAAAACCATCAACTAAATTTTCATAGAGCAATGCTGGAAATCAACAACACTGGGCAGCACACAAACTCATATCCTAGGCGGATACCAGTTAATAATGATCATTTGTAATCCTGTGGAACAGTGCTGGATTCTCCGGTTCCTGTTAACAATGTGAGCAGTGACTCACTCGTTCTCGACATCTTTTATTGAATACAAGATCCTAAGATTTTTGGGTTTGGAATAGTAAAAATAATTAGTTTGAAAAGTCATGCATTACTTGTTTATTACTATGACTATTGTTGAAAAGTTGATCGGGGAGGTTCATTATTTTGATGATGTTATCTTCCAGCCATAGAATTGCTTCAAGCAAATAAACAAATAAAATGAATGTTTCTCGATTTGGTAGTATATTTTGTGAGTTGAACAAGAAATCCTCCCAAGCGATAGACCCTAATTAACTCCTGAACTGTAGTGTGTATCATTGTCAAGTCCTTTGAATTAACAAGAGGCTAATGCTGTTCTCAACCAAACTCTATCAGCTGTACTGAGATTTGTGTAGTTCTAAGGCCCCCTTTAAACAAGTGTAATGTTACTTATGAGGTCGTCACGGTACTTGTAACATTCAAAATACTAAAAACCAGTGAATCGCTAACTATGTACAAATTTCAATGACGGTAATTTTACATTACTACCCCCATGTCAGTCAATGATGTGTATTAATCACTCACTAGAATGTGAAGTCTTTCTACAAAAGATACGCGTGACATGCGCTCTTCGGAATCAAGCATCATGTAATCAAACAAACCATATATAAAAGTTATGTTAGTGATTCCGAAGATAACGTTTTTAAAAAGAGATTTTAATTCCGTTAATATAAAATGAGCGAATTACAGCAAGGATTTGAATAATACAGAACGACGGGGACTTATGCAGAGAATAAACAATCACTCTAGGTTTCAGGGGGCTTTTATAAGCTATTGGCCTGATAGTAGGTATGAGGAAGTGCAACGTTCGCAGTACGTCGACAGTGGCGGCTTTGTTGTGAGCAAAAGCTGCGCATGTGAGATGATTCTGATGGGATGAGTCGAGATAGGTAAATGCGACGTCAGCAGGTTCATATCTGTGGCGGCACTGCTCCAAAGGAAGGCTTGCGACAGGTTGCACAATCGAAGATATTGTCGAGGCCGGAGCCGATGAAGTCGTGATGATCACTTGAATATATAGGGGCCCAGCAAAGAAAGTAGTAAATGTCAGCAAAACATTGCAATTGTGAAAGGGCGTTGACAAAACATTCATTTAACATATATCGCTGTGTTAATTAACACAGAACGTGAATTATCCTCAGACTCTTATCAACAGAATAAATATTTTACTGAAACTTGAAATATATTTCACTATAAGCATCAGTGAATAACACCCAATACAACCAGTTCTGTCCACAACTGAGGGGGGCACAAAAGGGGTCAGACAAGGGTGGCCGCTGCTTAGACCAAGTATCACGCGGTGATTGATAGACACCATTATATATGGGGATCAGGCTCCTTTGAAGAAAATCAAATGGGTTGCCCTTGATAATAATTAATTAATTGGCAATGGTTCAGCTAATGAAAGAGACATCCTCGTCAATAGGTTCCCTAAACTCCTTACTGCCCATTGGTATCAGGTATTCTCAGTGATTGAAGTCAAGGCTGTTAGCTTCTTTCCCATCATGTTCAAACATCCACCTCTTAACTCTCCACTGGCTGAAGTAACTGCCGGCCTAGGCTTGGGCTTTTATGAATACCAGAGGCAGAAGGATTCATATCTAGAAAAGCATTCTGTGGCAACGACAGGCAAGATTAACATTTACAGGTGAGCTCACAAGGAGACATCTACAGTGATGCACTATATTAGCGATGGTAGAGAGGAAATGTTCGAGTAGTAGTGTTATCTCTCAACGAGGTCATGTTAAAGTGTGTCATGATTCTTTACTATTTGTGTTAAGTGTGCAAGATGACCCATATCTATACCTACACATTGGGTGACAAATCTATACTAATATTATAAAGTGGAAGAGTTTGTTTGTTTAAACGCGCTAATCTCAGGAACTACTAGTCCAATTTGAAAAATTCATTTTTTTTTAATGCATAGTCCACTTATAGAGGACGGCTTTAGGCTATATAACATTACGCTGTGACCAATAGGAGCGAAGCCTCAGTGAGAAATGTTGCAAAAACGGGCAAAATTATTCACATTTGAGGACTTTCGTTGCGTGCGCTGCATAAATGGTTCAAGTTACTCAACAAATATGTGTGAAAGAATTATTCCTTTTAAAATAATCAAAGAAAAAGTCTGTGACAGTATATGTCTATCTCTTAAGATTTCCTCATAATAATATTATTTGTTGAAGAACGCGATAGGCTATATAGCAATACGCTGTTACCACTATTATGAGTATAAGACTGTGTGCTGGCAGGCAGCACAGCAATGGGTGAGGGTGAGGCAGGTCACCCCCCACCGCTGTGCTCCCACTACCACTCACGGGTGTAGCTCTGCGAAATTCAGTGTGCTGGATTTTTCAATTTGTTTCGGCGATATATCACCGCGTAATAAATAATACTTTTGTAGTACACTTTCAATTTGTAGAAGTTGTCTGTATAGTTAGTATTGTTTGTTTTAAGGATTTTTTTGGTGTATAATATAAATATAAGTAGTAACTATAGTATAAGTGGTTGTCATCTACAAAATTATTCTAATTTGGTTAGGTTTTTATTGATTACGAGATACGTTTAGGTTTAAATTTAATTTCCTACGTTTCTTTTTAAATCTTTTTCGTCACTATAATGCCTAGAAAAAACTAAGCTTTCTGGGCAGACTGCTACTGCAAAGCAGCTGCGGCTTTTTCTCTACAATGAACCAGCGGAAGACAATACGCAGAGGTTGGCTAATCAAAGAGCCGTCAGTGAACAAAATGGTGCTGGGGGATCGAGCATTGAGCGTTCACAGCGGTTAGCACAGCAAAATGCAAGATCAGCAAGGAGTCGAACTCGCAGGCAACATAATTTTTTGAATTCTGCGTTAGCTTATGATCGTTCTCTTGACTACTCTGCGCTAAATGATACTGATATTGGCGGAATTGTTAAAATACGCGACTTATGATAAGCAAAAAAATGGACGGCAGAAACTCCTGGACTGTGGTGGCAAAGTGAACATACCTAAAATTCCAAAACTAACGTCAGTTTTTAAAGAACTGATATCAGGCTCAAATCCATCCTCAAAGCATTTCTTAAATCACTCAAGGCAATATAATACACTTTTTCAAATGACTTCATTTGATGCCAAAGAAATTCGTGAGGGAAACTTTGTGCCCACTTTCAAAGTCAAGGGACATAAATATTCCACAGCAGAATACTGCTGCTACATCTTAAACAGTATCGTGTATGCAGTTTTATGCATTTAGACTCATGGTAAGAATAAACTTTAGCAGCCTTCATTACTTCAAACGATTATTCTACCGATATGGGGGCAAAAATGATTTCTGAGAGACTGGATTTCATCAAAAGTAATTAAGAGCAGAAGAGTATAGTCATTTAAGAGATGCTGTGGCTAATGATGGCAATACAGACGCTTCTAATATTGGCCAGCACGTTATATTGCCATCGTCATTTAACACTTTCGCTGCTAATGACCGAACCCCTGTGTAAGACCACGGCTAAACAAAACATGGCGGCGCACGGTAAACCCGCGCTTTCGGGCGTAGTCACTCTCATGGAACAAAACGTTATTTTTCTTTCCTACTACTACCGCGCGGTAAAACCGCGCCTGCATTAGCTGGATATTAGGTATCGAAAACGGCCTAGACATAATATGTGATAACATTATTATTCTGGATATATGAACCAAAAAGGAAAATATATTTTAATTGTCTTCGATTTGTTTCAAACGTGCCGCAAAAACTACATTATTTTACGATTATACCTACGAATAAGTAGGTTGGGAGGTCAGCAGGTACCTACTAGAAATACATATTACAGAAAAATACATCCATATCACAAAAGAATAATAATAAATTTATTGTCACAAACCATTCATATAACACTTATTCAAAAGTTATAATATAATATATTAGTAAACTCTTGGGAGGGAGCAGTCGAGGAACTTGTGGAGGGTTGAGGCTCTTCATCCTCATTACGGGGTCTTTTGAGACCCCCTCAAGTTTTAACCATGTTTATTCTGGAAAATATCGTAGATAAATAGCATGATGGGCGAAGAATTGAAGCCTACATACGTATATAACATCTAAGGGGAAAGCACAAAAAGTAGGCCACTAGACAAGTGAGATGGGTTTAGACATCCACATACTTGTTTTCAATCCTCCTCTCAATAAATTCCATAAATATATGCTCATTAGTAACCGTAAAAAAGAATGGTAAAGTAAAATATATAACTTACCACAAAAAAATTGCCGAAAACACAGGAGAAACGTGTTCGGTTGAGGCTTTCGTCTGACTGAAAATAGAAAACCGTCGCTACCTGAACTCCTCGGCGAGTACTCCCCGCTCATTTACAAGGGTCATTCCCACTACTACCTGTATTGAAAAGGGCTTATGGAACTACTACCGTCTCAATACGGGCTTGGATTGTACGGGGCTTTCGCAACGTTCGAGAGCAGGAGAAACGTGTTCGGTTGAGGCTTTCGTCTGACTGAAAATAGAAAACCGTCGCTACCTGAACTCCTCGGCGAGTACTCCCCGCTCATTTACAAGGGTCATTCCCACTACTACCTGTATTGAAAAGGGCTTATGGAACTACTACCGTCTCAATACGGGCTTGGATTGTACGGGGCTTTCGCAACGTTCGAGAGCAGGAGAAACGTGTTCGGTTGAGGCTTTCGTCCGACTGAAAATAGAAAACCGTCGCTACCTGAACTCCTCGGCGAGTACTCCCCGCTCATTTACAAGGGTCATTCCCACTACTACCTGTATTGAAAAGGGCTTATGGAACTACTACCGTCTCAATACGGGCTTGGATTGTACGGGCTTTCGCAACGTTGAGCAGGAGAAACGTGTTCGGTTGAGGCTTTCGTCTGACTGGAAAATAGAAAACCGTCGCTACCTGAACTCCTCGGCGAGTACTCCCGCTCATTTACAAGGGTCATTCCCACTACTACCTGTATTGAAAAGGGCTTATGGAACTACTACCGTCTCAATACGGGCTTGGATTGTACGCTTTCAACGTTCGAGAGCAGGAGAAACGTGTTCGGTTGAGCTTTCGTCCGACTGAAAATAGAAAACCGTCGCTACCTGAACTCCTCGGCGAGTACTCCCCGCTCATTTACAAGGGTCATTCCCACTACTACCTGTATTGAAAAGGGCTTATGGAACTACTACCGTCTCAATACGGGCTTGGATTGTAATGGGCAACGTTGAGCAGGAGAAACGTGTTCGGTTGAGGCTTTCGTCCGACTGAAAATAGAAAACCGTCGCTACCTGAACTCCTCGGCGAGTACTCCCCGCTCATTTACAAGGGTCATTCCCACTACTACCTGTATTGAAAAGGGCTTATGGAACTACTACCGTCTCAATACGGGCTTGGATTGTACGGGGTTTTCGCAACGTTCGAGAGCGGTTTTACCGCTCTAGTCATGGGGAAGAACACGAAAGCGCGGTAATACCGCGCGTAGCAGGGAAGGTGATAATATTAAAAGTGTGAAGGAAAAGTGAAATAATTTATCAATTTCGCACCTGTCTGCTCTTAAAATATACAAAATCCTGCATTGACGGAAGGGCATTTCCGTGCTTTCTCTTTACTCATTCCCAAATGGTGGGACAAAACTTGTCATACTACTTTGAGCATGGTCAGGGTAGGCATTGAGGAGGAGCCAAACTTCCTTTAGCTGAGATGGATTTGCTCTCATATTCTTGTTTTACTTAGGGCAGTAGGCTGAGTACAAGGCATGCTTGGGTGCTAGCTCCCCTTCTAGGCATCATGGGGTTTCTCCTCGATTGCCTAAATTGTGAGAATCGTGGAGCTAGGTACTCTACTTCTTCTTGAATTGGAGCATTAATTGCGTGAGAAGGAAAAGGAATAATCAAAGTCAAAACTACATCAACAGACATCAACTTACTTTAATAGAATTCACTGCGTGAATTTATATAGACACGAATTACAAAATAAGATTTGTTCTCCCAGCCATTAAAATATATAATTGTGTAATGATATATGTACTAAGTACATTGTCTCTCCAACTCTTCATAAATTCATTCCAATTCAACAATCTTCATGTTTTAATACTTTTAGGCTAACAGTCTTCATTATGTCCTTAGCAGAGGCAAAGTTTTGATTACAAATGTTATTGTGCTATTCCGAAATTATTTTAAAAATAGTACTTGATGTGTGCTACAAGTCGATGCCTAAAAAATGACAAAAATCACAAACTGGTAATAAAATCCTTTTCAAGATCAATGAGTTTCTGGAGAATACTTCGAAGCAAAGACGCCTAAGTTCAAAGGTACTTTTATTGTGTTTTGTCAACACAGTTCATAGTTAAACGACGCTAAACTTAAATATAAACTCGCCGAATATATTTGTTCGAGCAATTTCATACGATTAAGTTGTACATTAAAGGTAATACCAGTCAAAAACTTGGATTATGAAGCCAAAGCAGACGTTAGTATTAAATTGTGAGCACAAAACCAGACATTTTTCAGAACACATGTAAATTGACAGTACAGTAACAAACAACACAGGGTGGGTCCCAGGAATTTCATACTTTTTAAGATAAAAGTACTCTTTCAATTTTGCCCAAGACAACTATTTCAATTTACTAGGCAGCGAAAAACCAAAATTGCGAAAACCTTCAATAAAATTCGCTGCTCTCTTGATTCTTTATGCGTATGATAGATTAATTTGATTGGTTCTTGGGTAAGATCATTTATTATTTCTGGCTTGGTCCAGCCATTTTCAGAAGGCTGATGCTGAGGATGGAAGATGAGATGTGTGACTACCAGCCTTGGTTTCCTCGCTTAGCTATATTTTAAACGGAATTTTAAGGGGCTATGATTCATGATCTCAAAAAGCAAAAGACAGTAGGCTACTGAGCACGACTTTTTTTGTCGCAATGTTTCTAACAAAATAGTACCAACTCTCTCTCGTGTACACTGTCCAAAAGTTGGCATTTACTTTGGAACAGCTTATTATCAACACATCAGGAAATATTGTTTTTTAATTTGCAATGTGTTGTGGCATAGAAAAAGTCACATAAATGAAGTCCACTCAGATTCCTATAGGATTGAGATTAATCACAAATGCTTCCATATACTATTCATGACCTTACTGAAACAAGAAAGTTGAATATGTGGCTGACATAATGCAATACCTGGCACCTTCCAGTGCAGATGGTTATGCTCTTCCACAGCCAAAGTTGCTCAAGATGGCAGCCACACCAACAAGCCTAGCATCTGTCTAGGTAGAAGCCTCAGATAAGTTTGCAACGTATCTAATCTTTCAGGCACCAAAGTGCTGATTCTGACTTGACAACTAACTGGAAACAGCTGTTATTTTGTAGACTTTCTTTCAACAGGCGAGATAATATCCAAAAAACTGAGACAATAAATAACTACGTATTATCAGGCCAGAACACGGAAACACCAAAATGGTGAAGCATGAGGCATTTCAAGGATAGCAAGAAATCATTTCATTCACCACTACAGTACCGATGTAGTTTTTTTACTTATCTCACAGTAACATTGTGATTTATTAGTTGCGATATTGAGAGTGGCATGCAGAGCGCATATCACATCACACGCATTATTCTCGAAGAACTGTCAAAGGAGAAATACGTGATGCGCCACACACTAGGACATGATAAGAATCAAATTTCCAAACCAGTTCAATGTAAATTGCTTTCCTTTATTCTGCCAGATTTTCCACCCATTGAAAATATGTGGTTCTCGTGACTCACCCTGTATATCCGCGACTTAATGAATCCTTCTGTAACCTCAGCAATTAGTCAAGTTCAGAAATAAAAAATTTTAGAAAGAAATATGGTTTCCGTGTTCATTTACACATAAATGGCAAGGAGAACTGAGCTTCCTAGAGCTTGGTTAACACGTTCAGTGCAACAGCGAATTTGAATCCCAACAGTACAGAGTAACACAGGATAAGTTTACCAACATTGACAAGAATACTTAAATCATGGGTACAATATGAATTTCGATAGAGTTGTAACACTCCCCCTTTGGATAGAGTGGAAATAATGCTTTGTAGTTACCAGAATACTGTCATTTGAAGGGAAGTTACTTTTTAAACAATTCTCAAGACAACCTTAGAGTGACTGACAGTTACTAACCAAAACAATTACAACAGAACTCCACGGAAAACGTCTGAAAAGGTGCTCCAACACAATGAAATTCCTTGGAAAGCTAATCAACCTAAATAATCATTGTGGATTCTACTAAAACCAAAACGTTTGTTTCCATTTCGTTAGCAGGTACCAAACACAAGCGTGCATGCAAGCAAGATAGCAATCTATGCACTAGGCTGAAATTAATAGATTAACTTCAATATTAATCTCTTAATTTTTACTAAGATCATGAGGTAACTTCTAGGGTCCAACGTGTGCACAGGTAAGACAAATCCTGTCACAAGAATGACCTCTTACAATCTCTGAGGATTTTATACAAATCTATGCATTAGCACTGGAGTCTTGAGTGAGATGTCAAGACAAAAAGGTACATAGGCAAGGCTGTATTGAGTAGGGGACCATCTAGAGGAGATTGCCCCTCTCTCAATCACCCTCACTGGGGAATTCGTAAGTTATGAGTTGATGCACGCATGTAGTGGCAAAAAAAAAGAAGCAATAAGTAATTTGTAATAGCTTCCATAATAACAATACCATAGAAACTTTGTATTCTTATGAGTAATTGGCCAAATATTTATAATAGTCAGAAAACCATTTAACTGAAATTGTTTTTAATTGAGTATATTTATATACATCTGTCTCAGTACTAGGAAGGTGTAAATTGAGGTTGAAATTCTGAACGTGGCAAAGTATAGCAATACATTATTGGAAGATATATTATGATTTTCAGCCCGTTAATGATGATATTAACTTAGTGACATTAATGAAGGGCTTATTTGTTCTGAAGGGCGTAGCAACCATTATATCATTGACACAGTTCACATTTAGTCTAAGATTAAAAAGGTTTCCCTGCGTTGAAAGTCAAAAACAGGTAGGGGGTTCAATAAATCCTATGCTGCAGTGAACGTGTTAATGTTAAACGAGGATTATTACTGACACCGAACATTGCTACAAAGTTTTTGGCAAAACACATACTAAACTTACTTTAAGCACATTAAACTTACTTTAAACACTCAACACACTTACATTAAACACATATTATACTTATGTTAAGCTTACATCAAACATTTATTAAACACATAATACACTTATATCAAATGCATATACTTAAATTAACACATTCAATACGGTGTGACGCAAATTAGTGTCGTGTCCTCGCCAAAACAACGGCATGATGGACATTTGCCTTATTCTCTCTTCTAAATACGGCACTGAAAACTGACAAATGGCCGGATTGCCCCACAGCATTCAAAACATCTTCCTCGGATGGGAAGCTTTTAGAAGGCAAAGTTCGTTTTTGAGTTGTCCCCCACAGTTTTCGAGTTATTGTTACATGACCGTCAGTCTGCTTTAAAACCTCAAGCGTTCTAAATGACTATTCTTGGTTGTGTGCAGTGTTTTTTCTTTGTTAGTTTGGTTTCTTCATCCAGGAATGAAATCATCTACAAGGGTAAGTTTGACTTCGTACTTTATTCTTCTTTTGGATTATTTTTCCCACGTGTTATTGTCATCCTTCACGCTATGTCGCTTGCATCATTTGATACTTGCAGGCGTTCAAAGACAAAGAGATTCGTTTTCTCTCAGACGACTTGTGTTCAGATAACGAGGACAATATTATATATGTGGACGATATTGATAGGGGGAGTCGATAAGGTGGATATTTCTCGAATGCAAATTATTATTGCCCCGATTGTACTGAGCAACCTGCCCAATGCTTACTGTGCTTCAGGGGGTACCATTCATGCAAACAATACTTCCAGTTCTAAATCAGTTGTATAAATGACTTTGTATTTGATTCTTGCTTGTATATTTTTCTTACTTTGTAATAATTTTCGTTCAACTTCGCAATTCATACAAATAACTTTGTAATTTCTTTCAATTTTCTTTGTACATACTAACTCTGCAGTTCTTACTCTGTTATGAAGCCTTTATCTTTTCAAATGTTGTCAAATAAATAACACGCCTATCCTGTGCTTTGCTTACAAAGACTTGCCAAAAGAACGCACATTATGCAGGTTCGCGTTGTTACATGCCAAAACAACGGCATGACTTGAATGTTCGTCATTTATTAATTGACACATAATTAATGGATTGAAATACCACTTTTTTCACATTTTACACATCGCGCTTTCCACTCACAGAAAGTAGAAAAAAGTTATTTCCATTTTCCTGGTACTTTCTGGGTACAATGCTCCGTATTGAATGTGCTAAACACATAACATACGTTGATTTAACACATAATATACTTATATTAAGCTTATATCAAACATTCATTAAATTTGTAACTTACAGTACACATGTAGGGCTTTACAGCTCAGGTAGAGTATAGGTTTTAAAGACCAAATGTCTTCTATAGTTTCGATTTCCATCAACAATTACACATGAAGTAAACACAGATATAACCTGAGGAGGTGTAACAGACTGCCTTGGGCACTACAGGTCGCAAACCCAAAAAAGCATGGCAGTCATCACCCTTACACACTTTGAGAGTTATCACTCACAAGCATTCTTGACACTACAGCAGTATTGGCATCTGTTACCCAATCAAATTCAACATGCTAAATGTGTATAGAAAACTATACATCTGTGAGTGAAAGAGTTATAGTGTTTGGTTTCATTCATCAACATTAGTTTATTTATTTTGATGCGTTATTTTAAACTAGTGATTTGAACAAGAAAAAACTAGAACATAACCACACGAGAATGTCCTATAGAAGTTCAGTGAATTTCATAATCTTTTACTTCTAGATTTCCAGTAGTTGTAATATTTTGTTATTGAATGTTGAATGCATTCTGATTAGCAATACTGAAGTCAGCAAAGCTTGCTGAAGCGCTGACATAAGTACTCTTTAACTTGGAATTGTAATGACTGCTAGTTTTCATTGTTTTGGGTGATAACGCTATTGATCCGAAGCTCTGCCGACTCGCAGTGACTGATAAAAAGCCTTTAGAGCTGCATGAAACCAAGTGCACACCTACCTAACTTCATTTCCGAGGGTAGCAATTGCCAACTTGCCTGACTACTAACCTCATCATCTGGTCGATTGACAGTGTCAACCATGCACAATGAAAATGAATAAGAACATCAATAATGAAAATGACAATTGAACTTTAGTGCAAACAGCAAGTATGAACACTGACAATGAATACAGCAGATATGAAGATCAACAACATTGAGGTTCATGATGTGAACATTTACTGAAAAAACATCGAATATGTACAACACTGGGAACAGTGAGAGTGAATTTTGAGACAATAAAAATAGCATACGAGTATATGAACATTTACAATGGATACAGTTCGCATAAACATCAATGATATCAAGGGCAACAGCAGCAAATGTGTACAACAGTGAGCACCACTTACATGAATTTTGAAAATGAAAACGACAAATACAAATATACCACCAAGGGCAATAGTAGCAAATATGAACAAAAAGAAATAGAAATGTTGGCAAAAGAAACAGTGAATACAGACATCAACAACACCAAGGGTGACAATAGCAAATACGAATGGCACAGTAAATATAAAATCCTGAAATCAGACACCATCAAATATGAACATCAATGACATCAAGGGCAACAACAGCAATTATGAACAACAGTGAGCACAGCTTATAGGAATTTTCAAAAATGAAAACAACAAATACGAACATCGACGACATCAAGGGTGACAATAGCCAATACCACATTACTTTCCTTGGCCCTACATGAGTTTGCCAATTTTTGTCAACCTACCAAATAATCAAATCATTCTTTCTTCCGTTAAAACGAACTTGGCACATTTGAGCTCAATGTTCTACATGGAAACTGGTAATGCTTAAGGTTCCACCATTTATGGAGACCAGCCCTATCTATATCGCAACCTTCATTGAGTGATCATTGTACCATTGTGCCTTATGAGACTTTCAAGATGATTTTTTTGCTGTTGGAATGCACAGGTCAATAGTTCACTATGAAAATTATAGAAAACATTGTGAGAACAGTGAGCTGAAAAAATGACAGTTTGAATTTTGGAATTTCCTGCGATGTTTTTAATGTAATAACCATTATTAAACCACCATCCTAGACTACTACCACAACTTTTCAGAAAACAGATACCGTCAATTCATAACTGATAAGAAAAGAACGGCAGAAAACAGGATTTTTGTCAAAAATGTGATAATTTATTGTGGTTTTATCCCCACAAGTACGAACATTTTATTCAAAGGTTATGTCATTGGAAACCATTCACACAGATGACGCAAGAACAGATTAGGGGTAGAGAGAGAGAGAGAGAGAGAGAGAGAGAGAGAGAGAGAGAGAGAGAGAGAGAGAGAGAGATGGAACTCAGCACAAAGCACCCTATGAGTAAGTAGACACACCTGCACCACATGATCAAGTAACTAGTTACCACAGGCACATTAGTGACTCGGGAGTCTTTAAAACATAAAGACCATAAGAAAACTACAAGAAAATGAGTTTTCCCATACATAACTTAGTAGGGCTAAGGAAAGTAAATATAGATATGAACGTTGGAAATGACAAATATGTACATTCATGGTGTCAAAGACCATTATGAAAGGTGGGCCACAGAAAACACAGTGCATGTGAACATTGAACATGGAAACAGTAAATATAAACATCAGCGACATCAAGGGTGACAACAACAAATGTGAACCATGACAATGGGAACAGCAAATACAAACATTGATGACATCAACGGTGACAACATCTAGGAAGGACATCAATGCTGACAACATCTAGGAAGGATATCAAGGGTGACAACATATAGGAAGGACATCAACAGTGACAACATGTGGGAAGGATATCAAAGGTGACAACATCTAGGAAGGACATCTACGGTGACAACATCTAGGAAGGACATCTACGGTGACAACATCTAGGAAGGACATCTATGGTGACAACATCTAGGAAGGACATCAACGGTGACAACATCTAGGAAGGACATCAAGGGTGACAACATCTAGGAAGGACATCAATGGTGACAACATCTAGGAAGGACATCAACGGTGACAACATCTAGGAAGGACATCAAGGGTGACAACATCTAGGAAGGACATCAAGGGTGACAACATCTAGGAAGGACATCAACGGTGACAACATCTAGGAAGGACAGCAACGGTGACACCATCTAGGAAGGACATCAACGGTGACAACATCTAGGAATGATATCAAGGGTGACAACATCTAGGAAGGACATCAACGGTGACAACATCTAGGAAGGACATCAAGGGTGACAACATCTAGGAAGGACATCAACGGTGACAACATCTAGGAAGGACATCAAGGGTGACAACATCTAGGAAGGACATCAAGGGTGACAACATCTAGGAAGGACATCAACGGTGACAACATCTAGGAAGGACATCAATGGTGACAACATCTAGGAAGGACATCAACGGTGACAACATCTAGGAAGGACATCAAGGGTGACAACATCTAGGAAGGACATCAAGGGTGACAACATCTAGGAAGGACATCAACGGTGACAACATCTAGGAAGGACATCAAGGGTGACAACATCTAGGAAGGACATCAACAGCGAAAATAGGTAGTATGGACTTGAGGAATTGAATGCAGAAGCTCACAGGACTATGCGAAAATGAGTGGCAAGAGCCTTTAAAACACAATAATATAAAAAATGTAAGGAAAAGGTTTTATTCCCATAGATAACTCAGTAGGGCCAAGGACAGTCATTTATGCCTTATCTTTCGACGTTTGAGTCAGGTAGATAGGACGCCACCCCCTCCTCACATCCTCCGTCCAACACTTCAACTCTGATTGCCAAGCCATATCCAACCAGTCATTGACCTAATCGCAGCACTGGGAAAGGAAGATGGCTCTGGTTGGGGAGTTGAAGTGGAACCCACACCCAAACCTCTGCCATGCCCCTCAGTTGAGAGCATTCCGGACGACCTGTAGAGTACAACGACACACGATCAGAGACAGAAGTGGCAGAGTGCTGCTTCTACTCCCATTTGGACAGAAGGGGGTGGCACTTCTATGCTTAGCAGTGGGAAAGCACGAGCTAGGCACCCGAGGGATCAAACGGGGACTCTCTCCCCTCACAAGGAGGGTTGGCCTCTATACAGTCGGTTGGTGAGGGCTTTAAAAATGGCGGTGGTCTATGAGGTATATCCCACCAGCCTCTTGATGCAAAATACTGCCAACAGCATTATTCTCCACTTTTCCCTCCAGACACTCCCTACTGAATGGTGGGCTGTTTGTGAGCTGTCCAAGGATTGGCTCATACAATGCCCTCTGTGGGAGGGCGGCCTGGTTAGAACATGCAAACCAAACCCTCATCCCAGCTCATCCCTAGCCCGGTGAATGACATTCAAAACTGTATGAGACTCATTGGTGCACTGAACACTGGCCTCCAGATTGAGCGCTAACGAACCCCCGACTCTCTCAGAAATGAAAAGAGCAAGGCCCCTATACTGTAGGGTGGTGAGCGCTTTAAGGGTGGCAGCAGTCCTCCTCCTACCCCCCTGGCTCCAACGTCGAAAATTTTGACATAAAGAGATATGAACGTTGGAAACAACAAATATGTACAATCATGACATCAAGGACCAATAGGAAACATGAACTGCACAAAACACAGTGAATATGAACATTGAAATGGAAACAGTATTTACAAACATTGAGCCTCCTAAATTGGAACAGCACATACAAACATTGATGACACCAAATCTGACAACACCAATCGACAGTCGTCTTGGGGAATTAAATGCAGTAGTTCACAAAAATATGCCGAAATGAGTGGACAAAAGGAAATGCAGTTCAGCATTGTAAAATCGATCCTATCGACTAAACCTTCTGCATAGTGCAAATTCCATACACAACAAGTGAAGAATGTAACATTGTGAGCAAGGAAACTTAAAAACTAGAGGTATAGGAAACCAAATGTTTCAAGGACGACTTTTCATGCAAACAGAACATGATTTCAATGTCAAAGCAAGCAGCATGTTTGGTAAATGAAATATCAAAAATTGTCCTCCTTGGCAGAGGCAGAATTAATACATGATAATAAAAAATAAATAAATTACTGATTACTTAATAGACAAATCATAATAATGCATTCACTGGTAGAGAAAGAGAGAGAGAGAGAGAGACTTGAAAGGTGTGCATTAAAACAAAGAAAACAAACACCTGCTTCTTCATTCATCCATCAATTTTCTCCAGAGTTGAATACTAATGGGAAGTTAAGTAATTGTTTAGTAGTTAGTATACTGAGTTTAGGTCAGCGCCAAAATATCACAGTTGGGTCACCAGGGAAAATTGGAATCAAGTCAATAGAACAGGGCAGGTAGCTAAAAGAACTAGGACACAGTAATAGATAGACAAACACATTACCGTACGAGTAATTTATACTACAACATCTCACTAGACAGAGATACTATCTAAGTACCTCTAAGTAAGATCATGAACAACCTAAAAATTCAAAGAACTGTCGATCAGTGCCATCATGAGAATTAAAAGGGAAAATGTACAATGTTTTAGCCTTATATTTGGCTACATGAAAACTTTTATTATTCTGCGCAAGCTCAGCATCCAAGGGTTCTAAATACCTTTCTTTCAAAACATGTGTTTCTTACATACAAGTCGCACTCAATCAATCCTAAGAAATTATATTAATTTATTACACAAATATCTTAAAACTAAGGTGTTATCATAGTATTTTATTAGTTGTGAGACCATTGCTTGACATTATTTTTCAGATTTGATTATAATTAACGACTCACCGCTCCTACAGATAAAATTGTGAATTGCGAAAATGTGGGATTAGCAAATGACTGAAAATAATCAATAATATAGGGTACATTGAAAAGGATTTTTACCAATACGATCATTAAATGTTATATACAATATTAAATTTAGCGGATTACAATTTTTTCATTAAATGATTATGTTTTTGTGAGTGGGTGTTCTTTCGATTTTTAAATTAATTTTTTTACATAACACATCTGTCGTATTAGATCAAGGAGAACAGAGGGCATCAAAATAGTCCTCTCTCAGGAAAAGCTGAGAGGGGCTCAAAAGGCACTGAGGTTCTTCAACTTATTAACTACCACAAATTTGATTCATTCAAACAGGCTGCATTCACTGCAAATAATGTAATAGTTTACTGAGCTTTCAGTCACAATAAAAAAATTTTTAAAAAAAACCACCTAAGCTTATCTAAACTTGTAAACTGGATACGACATAGAGGGCGAGAAGAGAGTGGGTGGGAGGAAGAGAGGAACAATGGCAAACACACAGCAATCTAAAGAAAAACCCAGTCTAAAAAAATCTTCTTGAAAATCAGAACTACACTCTCATATTGCTTCACCAAAAAGGTTGCGAAAACCATAAACTCACAAGAAAATTTCATAAAAACATGATCACGAACATCATTTACTACTACTTCAATGAAATGAAAACTCAAATTCCAAACACCTTTTTTCTTCCAGTCGATAAGAATGTTACACAATACTTCAACGTAGAATCGTAATGCTTGTAGTATCTGAATGCCTTGTAGGCTAACACTGAAACCATAATTTGTGGAAAATGATCAAATTCACTTGGGCACTGATCAGACAGTCTAATAAATCAAAGTTTTAAAAACGACATGCCAACAATTGAAACCACAGGCCATGAACAAAGTCAATCAATTGTTTCAAAAAATGCATGAAAAAATAAGAAATTTTACAATAAATTGAAATTGTGGGTACACAAAAATGTAACAGGTATAAAATTGAAACAATAATCAACAGAAAATAGACTTTTCGGCCTATCCATAGCTTCATTCATTCATAAATACTTAATATCATTTCCCCATAATGGGGTTTCCAGCACTGAACTTACATACTTAAAAGAACAATACAAATACACTTTTTGGCAATATTTGGTAAAGGTAGGACTTATTAAGGTAAGTATTACTAAGTTAAAACTTGTCTTCTCAACTCATTGAATTTTGAATTGAAGAGAACAGTTGGTGGAACTAATTGGGAGAAAATACATCAGCTCTGCATGACCATCTCGACGAGTCATTGCTGAGCTGCTACAAAGAAAAGCTACATTCAATTTCTTGACAAAGGGGGACTTGTAACACTTATATAGGGGAAGAGATAATTATATAACTACTTTATTGACTTATAAGACATCGAAAAATATACTTAACACCAAACAACTAAGTTGGAGCTGTCTTTCTGGTTCCTTATTCAAGACAGAGGGATACATTGAGCACAACAATTAGGAAGTGAGCACATCAAAACAGATCACAGTTACAAACATCAAATACTACATATTGATATATAATTCAACTTACATCCTATGGCTTACTGTAGACAAATCAAAGTTGTATGTACGCTCTAATCGCCTTCTTATCACTATTGCTCTCATCAGCTTTCTCCAGTTCTTCTTGGCTCTGACCTTTGCTTTTAATTTCTGCTTATCATGTTCTTCATCTACTACCTGTATAAAAGATAAAAGGTTCTCGCTAAGAACGATGGATACATCTAGAATTTGGGAACCATTCAGTGTAGTATGTAAAGAGTTTAGAGTAGGTATTTCACATCTTCCAATTTTTGTTATCGATGATTCTACACGCAACTGCACATCCACATTGTCTTCAGTCACCAGACATCCCCAAGCTAAGAGGTAATGTAATGATAAAACATTGGAAACAGTAACTAGTAAACTAGTTCTGGAATCAAAGTTGAAGGGGGCAGCTGTCCTGTTCAGCTGGAGTAGGGTGTCATTTAGCCAAGGTCATGAATGTGGGGAATTTCAGATCTTAGGAAGAGAGGCTGTAGCACTACACTATTGGCTTGAGCTTTAACTTCTAGGAGGTGTGCATACGAACAATTGGAACACTATTAATTTGGCAAACCACAGTGTGAGAAGCGACCAGCATAGTACACAACGGCACAGTAGTGTGGCTGGACAGAAATCCTAACCCATGGCATAGTACTGCAACAACTATTACGCCTAAAATGAAGCGTGTGATGGTTGCAATTGATGTTTATTTTAAAATAACCGTTGGGAAGAAGCACAAAGATTCTTGGCAGTGCTGTCTGAATAATCCCCAAGTGTCCACTGAAGCCCTGGTAGAGACTATGCCTTCATAGGACCTAACTGCTTCAAAAGATGGGTGCTCTAGGGCTCACAGGGGCTACATCAAGGATCATAATGCAATCTCCATGCAGGCATCAAGGCTGGGATGTGTGTGGAGAGTAATTAGACCCCGGCACTGCCACAGTCAGGTCAGGCGTGAGCCAATCTGTGGAGCTCTAGAGCTGAGATCTTACATGCACTAGGTAAAATCGACCAGTGGGACCAGATAAAATCCCACAGAACTATAAAAATAATTTAATTTCGCTTTGGGAGGAGGAAAACTTTCTGAAAAGGGTTTAAGTAGTAATTCCATTTAAAAAAAAAAAAAAGCCTGATTTTGCATTTACAATATAACAGATCCATTGTAACCACCCTATTCAACTGAATTTTCAATACTAGAGCGTAAATACACAATTGGACTCATAAAACTAGGATTGGTTTGGAAAAAGTAATTGTGACGCCTAACCTCATGTAGAGTCAAAAGTTTCTAAAATTGTTTTGTAAGACAAAACACATTATAAAAAGAGAGATATCAACTTACTGCATTCCAAGCATCCAACAGTGTGTCTTGATGCTCCTCACAAACAACAACCCCGTCAATAATAGGATGGCTGTTGCCCCCATGGAATTCCCATCCAACAACCGCCGGTGCAAAATCAATGTTCAATTTCCTAGCAATCTTAGCAACGCCAGGAACTGAAATTGGCATTAAAACAGCGTGATTATATTTCAGATGGAAAACATGAAATTTCATAGTTAGGCAGTTACCATGATTGGATAACATAAAAGAAATTCAGATCTTACCAAATAACTATTAGAGTGAAGATTAAGATCAAGAAGGCACACACCATATTGATCCTTACATCCAATCTCAGTGATATTTTGAGATAACTCTTATATAGATTTTCTTTCCAGGTTTCAATTTTTATTTGAAAAAGAATTTTAGATTGTTTGTCGGGTACTTTTGAAAGATACTCTCCAGAGTTGTATCCTATTATTCCTATGATTTTTGAGCAGATTGAATATTTCTGCCTCATAAATTCACTTTCTGCAAATGAATTCCATGTGAAACCCTTGTAACTTGCAAGATGTCTTCATCTGAATCAGTACCTTTTTAGTATCTTGCAGTTGTCGTAGCAGTCACTGGTAACACTTGATTAAATATGATTTTTAATTCAAGATTACAATTGCAAACAATAACATCCATTTCGTAGTTCACATCTGATGCTCCACGACTGAATGAATTTCGTGACTCATCAGAAAACTTTTCAAAAAGACGACTATAATTAATAGTTTCAAGTCACTAACACAGAGGAGGTGTTAAATCGGCCAGGCTTTCTAATAGAAGTGTATGCAACAGCATGTAATGCAGAATCCTTGGTTCTTCCCTCAAAGGAACTATTATCCCAGTGTTTACTGAGGTAGTGAGACAGAAGAAGTGTTATGAGGGGGGGGGAGGGGGTTGGAGATGTTCAGAGATCCACTGACTCAAAAAAAAAAAAAAAAAAAAAAAACCCCTCGGGATTATGAACCATCGCCTTTAACCACTAGACTACGATCGGGAGGGTGCCTTTAATGGGGGTCAGTCGGTACAGAAGTATCAACCTTCATGGGAGGAAGTACTAAGGCTCCTTTAGGACCCACGTGGTTTTACGCCTTATAGTTCTGAATGATTGACTGTCTGGTCATTGATGAGGAAGATGTCTGGCTCATAATGGAGGGTGTGCGAGTCTGGAATTTTCGTAATGTGCACAAATCTGAACTCATCAAGTGGATTTTGATAAACCTTGATGCCATTATGCGGAATGGCATTTACGTGGATACTTATTTATTTCAATTCTCTTCACACATGAGTGTGTAGTCTTACCTACGAACACTTCTGTGCATACAACTCTGAACTCATAGCTCCAACGCATAAAAAATTGGATTTCTAAAAACATTCTCACACCTTACAAATGAACTTTCCATTTAACATAACGACGCACACTGATCTCTTACTGCCTACATTTTTGTATTTAAGCTATTGCCAAAAACTCAAGAATGTGCATTACAATTAAAGCCAAATCTTCCTGCTTGAAAGCAGGTGCTGGATCAAGAGCACTTCACCCACTATTTTTACTTGTCAGTAATGAACCACCATAGTATATCTCTTCATTTAGAATAAGCAAATGTTAAGATTTTACCTAATTAAAACCTGATATGAAACTCCAACATCAGCACACATTATTGCAAAAGTACTGAAAAAATGTCAGCCAAGTTTAAAAAATGTCTATCTTCATTTTGTCAGGTATAAATCTTCATTCAATGTATTGTGGAAAATGTTTAGAGTAGAAAAATTTATTTTGGTTTGAATTTGATTGGTATTATCTAGTTAAATAAAAATAATTGATTAAATTATAATTAAAATAATGATATAATTTGATAATTACGTAAAAATAAAAATTAAATTCAAATAATATTAAAATAAATAAAAAATTTAATTGGTATTAACTAGTACATCTTTTGGTAAGTTTGAATGAATTAATTTGAACATTTTGAATAAAATGCCAATTGATTAAAACGTACCAAAACTGAATTTTTGAGTTTATGAACAAACCAACGAAGTGAGGAGTGCACAGACAGTCAAATCACAGTCGGGGGTTTATTATTCCACAAAAAACAAAGAAGAAAAAAATGTGAAATGTTCTACGGGAGCTGATAAATGTAATGGTTTAGAGAGTGGGTGCCTCGTAACACACGAACATTGAAGTAACAAAATTACAGGAAATTTTACTAGTGAGTGGTTACCTTGAAGGTGAATTGTTCCAGCCGGTAGCATGCTAGGTTTGTACAACTCCACATTGCCAAATCCATTCTTTGGTACAACTCCATTGACAGCAGGCGGGGGAATATAATCTGCCACTTGCCAGTGTCCAAACAAAGGCAGTGGCAAATCCTTCACCAATGAGTTCGAAGCCTTGAAAAAAGTGAATTCCACATTGCTCAATTCAACAAATATGAATCCTTATCTTAAGGTTACAATTCAACCTTCTGAGATGACAGTAATTAAGATATTCTTCCACTCAAGAAACGAAATGCAATGCTTTAACCACTTTGAAATTTATTTGTTCTATGTATAGAAGAATTTTCAAATAGTTATGGGTAGTATGTTGAAATTTTTATGAGGAACATTAACACTTAGGTATTGTTGAAAAATCCTAGTCTGTAGAACAGATGGTTTGTACCCTGCTATGACTGTCCAAAACGTAAGCTTTTAGACTAAATGAACATGTAAGAAATTGAGGTTGGGCAATTACACATATGAAACATACGGCTGAGGAAAGAAAGGTTGATACTGAACGTTGCAGTGGGAAAAGCATTCAGTTAGTTGCATGTATGGATGTGAGATAGGACATGTGAGTAAAATGGATAGATAGTCCTTTATTTAAAATTTGCAAAAACGCAAAGATGTAATTTTTTCAATATTTATTATATGAATTTAAATGCTAATTTGAAAACTAAGATACGACGTTCACCTCAGCTGTTATTTACTTGCAATTGAACCTATGCTGCTATTTACATGGCATAACGCTGCTCCAGGTTTCTGAAGGGATATATATACTCGCCTCACTGTGTTTAGGCACTCATGGTAGGTCAGGGCCTCCACAATAGGTTCCTGCTCCTGCCTATATAAACTAGGAATATTTATTTATTTTGTTGAAATATATTTTCTTTTTTTTTTGTATAAAGTAAATGTGGCCAAGTTACTGTGAAAGTGAAGTGATTTAAAAACTAGTCAGCCGCGACCAGAAGTCAACCACAGCCGCCATTCTTCCATTTTCATCTGCCCATGCGACACGATTTGAACTTTTACTAAAGTCTTTTACTAAAGCTCCAAAATCTCCTAGCAGGTTGTTACTATACATTCCTTGCTGGAGCTCTCAAGCGAAGACAATTCCGAAGAATCAAGTTCTACAAGATCTACGCATTTTATCTCCAACCAAAAGGGGCCCCACATACGCTGACGCCACAATTCATCTATCAGAAGGTCGAACAATTATATTCATTTCCTTTCCTTTTATTTGCAATTTTATTTTAAAAGAAAGCGAATTTATTTTATTTTAATTTTTTGTAAATATAGTTAGGAGCAAAGCAGGTTGGAGGTTTTTTAATTTTACTGTCCTCTCAAAGGCCTATTGCCCCTAACAAACACACTGTGTTTTACAGAAGCAAGTACTTCTCCTTTCAGAAAAAATGTCTTGAAACGAGGAAACACTATACTTCTAGCCAGGAATAAGTATTCCTTCTGATGGAGGGAAACCTCTACAATGAAAAATGTAGAGTATGCATTTGCCTCCATTTAAGAAGAAAAGAACTCACACCCACTTCAAAAATAGATGGAGAGTGGCAAAGCCATCTACACAACCAAGGTATGAACTAGTCAAGAGATGGGTAGGTCCTTGAAGTCACTTTTCTGGTCGAGCTTATACAGTTGTACAGAGAACCCCTTTCCCAACTATTGGGGAACTCTTGGGCTCGTTCCTCATATCTTATCGGTTCATTTCAGAGAGTTTTTAAGACTACATACTTACGAAAATTATAATTAAGTGAAGGAAGGTTTAATTTGTAAAAGGAACAAGGAGTCAAACATCACGTCTCACTGCACAGATTCTAAAACAATTTGCTGCGAGCAATGGTGTCAAGGCACAGTAATGAATTGTACTGGTTTCACTCATTACTAGACAAAAACTGAACTATTGTACATTGGTCGATGAACAGTTAAAAAATCATATGAATACCTTGTCATATTTGGGGCGAGCTTTCACAATTTTGTATGGTTCTTCATTAACCTTCACGGCCTTTCCTTTTCTCATCCATGTTTCCTTAGTATGCAACTCCACCACACAAATGCGAGAATATACTGGCTCCCCTCTGATGTACCCCATTGGCACAGCGTCAGGGGGGTGAATGGCTTCAAACTTAAGAAGGTGCCTCTTCAAAGCATAGAGCGGGTGGTTTTTACATCTAAAGTAATAAAACACATAGCTTTATTTTATTTGAATAATTATTCAGGCTTACAGAATCATAACTGAACAATTAAATAAATGCACGACACACATTCACATTAATATTCATTAAAACAACCTGACATGTGTTCTATAAAGTCTAGGGAGATGTGAGAGGAGGCTAAAGATTGCAAGAGATGTAGCTCATGTAGTCTACTAAAACACACATGCGCCTTCTTAAGCAGCTCCCACCAGGAGGAAAGCACTTTTTCATGGAGGATTCCAGAGCTCTGAACAATAGGCAGAGAGAGGAAGTAGAGGGCACACCTTCACTGGCAGTACCCCTGAGGAATGGAAGAAGGTGAGGCGTTTTCTAGGTGAGAAGCTATCCAAGGGGACAAGAAAAATATCAGAGGCATGGGGCAGTATGTCTTCAGCTTGATTAAGATGGGGATGAAGCTGAGGGCTTCCACGAGGACTACCCTATAAATCTCCGCATAGATGATTGAGTAAGGACAGTTAATGAAACGTTATAAGAGGTCTTACATATATCAACGAGCTGGGTTGAGCACTTGCCTATTCAGTATAGCAGAGGGGGCACTGAATCTGCTCAATCATTTTCTGAGGAATGACCCACTGAGCTTCAAAACCATTTGTTCAGTTATAGGTCAATCAAACTAAGGAATCATTACTCACAGCTTACTAAAAAATAATGCTGGGTAACATTTTCAATTCGAACTAATACAATTTTGGAAGAAACACACAGTATGATCAAATAACTTCCCCAGACGATTAAATAAATCAAGTTCTGCTAGTAAATATCGCATAGGACGTGTTTCTAGCCCACCTAAACAATGAGTTCATCAAAGGAGGAAACTTTCTCGAACTCCTGGTAGGGACATTATGTATATGTTTTATAAATCTGAAAAATTTGTACAGGAAGCTAATTGAATAAACTTACTCATTAATGGTAGTGGGAATCGGTTGAGCAAGCTCTTCAGAATCCAAATTTTTGTTTTCAAGCTGATCAAGTTTTGTAGTAGCAGGCGCCCAAATCTTAAGGGCGTTTCTCCACCACTCATGGTTTTGAAGACTTGCAGTTTTTAGTTTCCAAACGGGGATGTAACGCCGGGTCAACTCTTTAATAGTTCCATCACTGTTCCAGGCAATGATGTGTAAGACAGGTTTTGTAAGACCATTCTGCAAAATGAGTAATAATATTGTACTATGAACACGTCATCATCCAATTAAGTGAAACTACCCTTACATTAAATTTAACTTTTAACCAGATCATAAAGCATCCTAGATACAACTCCTTGATGAGAAATACATCAAAGTAATTTCCAAAATGGAATTATTCTATATTCTTCAATCAAATAAAAACTCCGTATACTTTTGTTTAAGTTCTAAACAAGCGAACTAAATGATTAAGAAGTGTCAAATTAATGCACGACAGTTCATTATTCTGTTAGGTAGCATGATTGTGAACAATCCTATTCTATCAAACGTTGAAAAACATCAATAATTTAACTTGAGTACATCAATAATCTGGGAAATGACAACTCATACACAAACAACAATGTTTATAGAGCACTTCTGAAATCCATCCCTTTAAATTTGGCAGGGCAGGCCAGGGAGAAATGACAACTTTAACTTTTGAGTTCCTTCAAGTAGTAGAATTGGCCTCACTGTATTAACTCTGATTTCACTGTCTCCAATCTACATGCAGTCCTACACTTTCTTTCTATTCGACTCGGCATCAAGAAATATCTCAGAAACGATTCCAAACACATTGTTAAGTGCAATTGAACAGCCAAAACTTCGTTCTCAGCCATCTTTTTAAGCCATTTTTTGCCCATAAAACCACGAGCCTCGTTTGATTGGATTGTTGAGTAGGCCAACACGACTAGATATCAAGTGGAATTTTTGTGCAAAAGAAGAGATTTTTTAGGCCACATTAAAGGTAAAATGTGGCCTGGACGGTGGGTGGCTGTGGCCGATTCGTAATCCCCATGCCTTGAAACATGAAGTGTCAAAAACAATTTCCTGGCTAAAAACAGATGTATTATTCAGACAGAGAATAAACTAAAAATCTGGCGTGACACCCAACATTTTTTCACAATCCCCATAAATTATGCCAACAGTCAGACCCTTGCATGCACACCTATTGATGTTATTAGAGCAGCAAAAAACGAGAAGGGATTAGCTAATTGAAGTACTAAGCTTCACTACAGAAATAGAAAATCAAGAAGAAGATGCTACTCAGGTTTCTCTTGACACTGACAATGTCAAGAGGTTACCAAACCCCTGATGGTGATTTCTGAAACATCATTGGAATGCTTTGCGATGTCAAATCGTAAAAGAGCAGAAACGTAATCTTCAGCTATATAATAGATTAAGCAGTTTGTGTTCCTTACAAATTTGTGTATTATAGAGTATAGTAATTATCCATAGCAAAGTTCATGCATGTGACCCGGCAACAATTATCATCAAACTCACAATGTGTCTCTCATGCGTAGTTTTCAATGTGCCTTTTGGCATCAAGTTTTGAAGAGGGAAATTGTGCATAAGGTACTCATCAAAAGTAAATAAATGATACTAAAACCACCTTGAGAAGTTGTAAGAAACCAAAACCAAACTGAGCATAATAATTTTATTATCAAGCCTAATCTTATCTTTCTAGACTAACTAATATTAGTGAACCTTCTCAAGTACTTTTTTTATTTTCAAGAACAATTTTCTTACCCCAACAGCTGCAATGTTGTTCACGTTACCACGAGCAATGTCAACTGGCATCCAAATTTTCTCCTCCTCACAAAACACTTCTCCCCAGTAATCAACCCCTTTTTTGGGTGAAGGGGGTTTTACGGTGGCTGACTCACTTTCACTAGAATCTGATGACAGTACCTTACGATTTGGTTGTTGACTGACGGGCTTAACTCGTTTTTCATCGTTCTTTTTCAGCTTTAAATTGGCTTTGGTTTTGTTTTTTTTGCCTTGACTTTCTCTGTCAGCCAACGATGTTAGCTTTCTTTTTTTAGGAGATTTCTCGGTAGACGAATCCTCTTCATCTCCACCAACTGTTTTAGGGATCCTGATAGTGTCTGTTAAAGGTGGCTTCATGGGGCATGGTTGTAATGACATCATTAGTCTGCATTTGAGTCCAAGTTGGCGGCAAAATGCGACAAACATTACGACAAGGCTTGGCAAATTTGAAGCTTTGCGTTTCTCAAAGTCACTTATGACAGAATTTAGAGAAATTTCGGATTTTGAAATATCAATTGGAAAATTTGAGTTGAACCACTTAACTATCCTTTCAAGGTAACTCAGTGTGGTGTTACCAGGGGGGTACAAGTTTTTTGAAACAGACACAGACAATGCCAATGCCTGAATTTCGTCACTGTTTGCCAAGGTGTTGAGGGCAAATCCATGAGCCAGCCACCCCAGTAATGTGGCCTTATGCAAATCAATTTGGAACAACTTTCTAGCCTGATTATGCTTGCGAGCAAGCTCAATCAGATTAGCAAGATCTTTACTTTTCTTCTTCTTAAGATGTGTACTTGGCTGTGCGATGGTGATTTCAACATCTTGAAGTGGCATATCATCATTGGGCAAACCATCATCAGGTACTGTAACCATGTCATCATCTACCGTTGTGTTCCCAAGGTCTGATTGTGCACCCATTTTCTCTCCCACCCTCAATAGTTCATCAATATCGGTGGTATCTGCTGACATAATGACTTTTTCTGCGACAGATGCCTTCTTACGTTTCCCTCTCTTCGTGACTGAAGGCTTAGTGGGAGCTAAGACTTTAGGGGACGCCTTTTTTCCTTCGTACTCCTCCGCATATTCTCTCATCTGTTTAGCAACCATTTTTAGTTCTTCTTGTGTTTGCAATATGTGAGAAAAATCATAGTATTCAACGGGGCTGTCAACTTTTGGTGGTGGAGGCTGCTCTACAAGCCTATCCTCATGAGTAGTCGATTCAGCTTCTTTTACAGAGCTTTCTGCATCTGAAAATTCCACTTTGAATGTTTCACTTGATTTGAGATCTAAGATGACTAAGTCATCCAAACAGAGAGGGGCTCTTTCATAATCGTTTGAGCTGCTGCTGGATTCATCTAGATCAAAAAGAGATCTTCTATCACATTTCTGTGAGGCCACTTCTCTCGCACCTTCATCAGCTTGCTGACTGGATGTACAGTCACTGACATCTTCAGGACCTGGAAGTAATGGTAATTGACATGTATTGAGATTTTTAGACATTTGTATACAATTTAAAAAAATATATTTATAAACGAGAGAAGTGGTACTCATGGTGTACTCTTATATTTCCTACATCGCAGCTGAAATTTTAATTGGGCAGTTTTAGAACACAGGACTAGCACTATAATGAAGTTTTAGTAACCATTGATCCATGTTATCTTCAAAACGTGACACTATCAATATATATTTAGTAGCTGAAAGAAGGGTACCACAATTATTATTCCCCCCCCTCCCCTCCCCTTAGCAGGATTTCAATAATGATGAGTAGTGACTTATTAAACTCATTTAATGTAATATTGCCCAAATTCCTATTTCTTATCAATTTCTAAAAAATTAAACCCTAATTGAAAATGGTTTGGTAACTGTTTTTGAATTCTGACAAGCAGTTCAACTTTAAGTATCTTCAATAAGTATTGTGCGAGATTTAGAAGTCTGAAAGTAAATCACAACAAAAATGTGCAAAATGAGGTATACAGGAGAACCTAAGGTAAGTAAAAAAAAAAAAAACTCACCCTTTCCTGGTGAAGCATCACTGCTACTAGCCATGTTGTGGAAGAGGCAGGTACTACACTAGAACCAACCAGGAGGTCCTGCAATTAGCGGAAGACAATTTAATTTAAAGGATACTTGACATTTCCTATACCGACAATATTATAAGTCCACATTGATATTGCTACCGAAATGTATAGCAGTAGAAAAGCGCTTTGTGAAGAATGGTTGAGTAAGGGCGAAAATGTCATCATAGATTTAGAATTTGCTTCAGCACACTCAATAGTTGAAGTGAGCCAGTGACTTCATGGAAGTACTTCAACTTCTTCAGGATGAAATGTTGTGATTTTGAAATACTACTACTGCATACGATTAAACCCAAAATCTCTATTAAAAAAAAAAAACCTGCAAATTATTACACAGTGGTTTATTATTCTCATGAACAGCTTGACCTAGTATTACTGCTCCTCGAATACCAGTAAACCATACGAAACATGACCTGACTACAACGGAACTACGGAAATTAAAAATATTCCCCCGGCACCAGGCGCCCGTAAACATCTGATCCGATGGAGGGGTGGGACGAGGGCTTTTGGCAGGACGTTGCGAGTCCAAAGGGCGCTGCGAGTCGAGCGGACCTTGAAAATGATACGAAACACGGCTTATTTGCGATTATACTGCGTTCCGTTAATTTTTTTAACCATTTTTTGCCCATAACAACCATGGGCTTCGTCCGATCGGATTGCCGAGATGGGGGGCACAACTAGACACCAAATGGGATTTTTGTGCGAAAGAACGAATTTTTTAGACCACAATAAAGGCACAAAATGGCCCGGACAGGGGATGGTGGACGGACATTGCAGATTTGGAATCCCCATGTCTTAAAACGTAAAGTATCAAATTTCGAGGGGGGGTTGTAAAAACTTTTTCGTGACCAAAAACATAGGGTTATTATTCAGAATGAATAATAAACCAAAAGGCCAATCAGTAGGTTACTCTGCGCATTTTGTTACATTTGTTTGGCTGACTCTTTGAAGTTATGTTGATGAGGAAATGAAGTAGTTTTGGTTTGTAGGAAGCTGGTAGGGGGGGGGGGGAGATTATAAGATAGTCACAGAGAATTTTGGTTCACCTATACAAAGTTGAGGACAAAGATACTAGAGCCCGTGGCAGTATTGTGTTCTCCATACATGAAGGTTCGTAAGGGATGCATTTATAATTCCGACTCAGGCTGCCAAAAAACACAATGAAGCAATAGCTGAAGGGGAGGGGAGAGTCCAAAATGCTGCATGTTGCATAGTACAAGGTGTACTTTGATATGTGCAAATTCAGGCAAGTGAGGGATTAATGCTAAAATGAGGGAAGTATGAAAATGGCTGACATGGTGTGAGTCTCAGAGACTCAAACAGTCAACTGTATTACAGAAGTTCACACACAAAGTCCAGCTAACCGCATTTAGCATTGAATATTTCTTCCCTCTGATACACTGAGGAATGCTGATTGCTGAGAAGTTTGAGAGGGGTTTCAATAGGACATTTGGGAGCCTGAATTACCCCTAAATCATAAGACAAATGTTTTTAATTTATTTGTTAAACTAAAGTATCTGATACAATACTGCAAAATACCACGACAAATCAACCTGATGCTGAAGAAACAACACACTTAGTGTTGGCTTTGAGATAACATTGAGTGACAAACACAGTTGAAGGAGTAACAATAAAAAGCTAATGTCAACAAGCATGTTGACAGCTACAACCAGGTCGATATCATCATCCAGTCAATTATAGAGATTCTTCAACCTTGACATCAATTGGCAAGATGCGTATGTTCCCCTGGGTATGTGCATTAGGCAATACAAGGGGCATGAAAAGACCTGAAGCACGTTTTGGCTCCCCCCATTTCTCCCACTCCCTTCCCTAAGGAATACCAGTTCCATTATAATTTGACAACTCCCCTTTGTTTAAATGAAGAAAAAAGACTCCAAGTTTTCAAAGCTCTATTTATTATTACATAGAGGGGCTTTATTTATTTTTGGCATGCCGTAGGTTAGGCAGAAGATTTTTTTTTGTTAATTTTATTTCTTTTCTACTGGTACATATTTATTTTAAATCAGTTTTGTGTCAGCTTAATTTTGTTTCCTTTTCCTTGAATTTATTATATTTAGTTTTTATCCCGATTTATGGCTTCATCCCCACAATTTATGTATTTCCTCACTTTTCCTTCATTTTAATATCACAGGTTCCAGAGCAGAACTAATACAAAAGTTGTTAATGACGAGAGCATCGTAATAAATTGTCAAAACATTTTCGATGAAAGTCAATTAGTGTTTTTTGCTTTCCCTGACTCTACAAAGTAGAAAGTCAAGTTATGTGTTCGCCTACAAAAATAGTTGAGTACTCTTCAGATCTTACGTTTAAAGGGCTACTGAGTCTGAAAAACACTATTTGGGAAAATGGTCTGTGCGTGTATCAGTGAACACGCTAGAAAGAGAACTATTTTTTTTCAGAGTTATGCATATAGCTCCAAAGCTACAAGCATGAAGAAAGGAGGTTGGAAAAACAACCTTAACAGCCGTGATCGATGCAATAATCACTCAATGATAGTCAAGATATGAATAGGAGCGACCCAATTAATTCTGGAACTAAGCATTGAGCCAAGTATTCTACCAAGGTGCCGCCATTGTACCAAGTTATTAGGAATCGAATGTAAAACAGATTTAACCAGCAGCTAGAGTGATAAAAAAAAACACTGTTCACATAGGGTTGAGGACAGTGCTCGTTCTATGCTTGGCAATTGTTTCCCTAAATGCATCCTTCCTCGTTTCAACACTGAAATACATCTTTTCTACTGATTCAAATGTGCAACTGAGTTGGAAAGTAATGATAACTTTTTAAATTACTTTCCAGTTTTAATGGAAATTCACCTCAGGCTGATAAAAATTGGAATACAGGCTTTTGAACAAAAACTACCTTAAGAGTAATTGCATATTCCCATTTCAATGCCTATTACAGTAATACTACTATTACTATTACAGTAATCAAAATTCTAATTACGCTATTGATGCCATGTAATGGGAATGAGCTTTTGGAGTTCTCATTACACGCAATAAGAAAAAGTAATTGTGATTTTGATTACCATTACAGGAATCTAAATGGAGTAATCCGATTACATGCCTGTATTTGGACTACAAGTGAATTAGACTTTTAGAAGGAATGAGAGGGAGACGAGTTATAGCGGTGTCCAACTAAATTTAAGTATATTAGTTCATCTCTGTCAAGGGAAGGGGGTTCGCAGACTGGTAGCTAGAGTTTTGTCAGTTTCTTGGTGATACTGTGAATGCTTTGAGGAGGTTTCTACGTCCTTGAGAAGAAATGTAATGGCAGTTACTAATTGTATTCCGACAAACTTGGGATAGAAATGAACAAATCACAATTTCAATTATACATGAATCGTTCAGCCCTAACTAAAGCATTGTGAGGGGTTTCAGCCTGATTCACTCACATGAAATTCAATAGTACAAACAATTGGTACAAATTTTGACCAAAACCAGTCCAAAACGATGGTTTTTGTTTCACATGGACGTTTAGGGTATCGTTTTCCAAGTAATTTTGGTTTTCACTGTTCGTCACTGATAATAAATACCAACTGGCCCTTTCTAAAAAAATAAACCCATGTGAGATCCCGTTTGCAGTTTTAAAAATGCTTTTGTGATTTGTAAACATTCCATGATACTTTTCTCTACCTTTTGATTCTAAAATGGACATTACTCCTTCAATTTTTACATGCAATCAGGAAATGCAATAACATTTTCTCAAGATAAATGTGAATTTGTAATGGGTAATGGAATCCCGTTCCCACCCTGATGTTAAACCAGACGATCAAAATCTACCAAGGAAATGCACGAGGTTCTAAGTCCAAGCATTGACTTTGCTTACTGTTCATGAATTAGAGGCAAAAGTATATGCAGAAGGCAATTCTTTGTTTCGGAGTCGGTGATTACAAATCCTGAAAGTGGTTGTAAACACTCAGACATTTCCTTTCAACCAAATGAAGACTACCAAGTTCATTTTTGGGTACTTTCGATGAAACCACAGTTTAAGTCGGTAAACGTCATTAGAGCAGGTTACAGAGTAGTGGAATGTGTCGTGATAAGGCGGGAGATGGAAAGTAAACAGAGCGGCACCGCATTGTTATCATTGTGACACCATCTAAAACTTATCGTGAGCAAGTCACAGGAAAGTCAAATATTACTGTGACATTACAATTACATCGACAAATTCTTTGCTCGATCCCTCTGTAAATACCTAAATTGCTATGAATTGTTTCGAGTGGTCGAAAAGCCAGTTGCTGTCACTCGACGACATGTCAGAATGTCAAGTATTTACACGGTCGAATCGATTAAAAGAAGACGAGACAATTTCGAGCGGGCGAGAACTCACGATCGATCGGCGAAGGGAGGTCCGGACATGAGGAAACTGAAGTATCGACGTCTGACAAAACGGCTGCGCACTTTCAAACAAATGACCGCTGAATTGCGTAGGTTCACTCACGTACTTGAATGACAGTTAATTTTAATTAAACGGTTTGAGCAAACAAATCGGCGAAACAGCGGTTGCCGCTCATAACCGACGACACATGAGAGTCGAGCTCAGCACCGGGCCGAAATCAATTTGGTTGGTAAGGCCGACTGTGATCGAGTAGTGGGGGAAGACTGGACAGACGAGGCCTCTGGAGCTTCAAAGCTTCGTTTGCTCACCCCCAGGGGCTGAGGGAGTCCGCTCATTTCAAATTCCCAGTCGAATCGTTCAATTGCGATTCCAAACCCCAAACAGCGGTTTTGGGGCGTCTCTTCCCTTTCCTGTGTTTCGCAATCTGATTCGTGTTCGCGCCTGAAGGAAGCTAGCTACGAAACCGTCACATAAGTTTGGCGAATTGTCTGCCTATAGTTGTGACGCTTACAAAGTGTGGTGGATGTCAAACTGCTCAATGCCTAACTGCACCGTCGAGAGCCCTGAACGAGCGAATAATTATTCACAAGGCAAGGGTGAGAAACAGGCAGAACCTTGCTGTCAGTGGACATGTCAGCAATTGTGGGAAGAGGTCTCTGGTTCGAGGGTAGGAGCAACATGGTGGACAGCCAAACCATTATCTCCCAACATATGCTAGAACACTGGAGACTCCTGTCGTTGATGTTCATTGTTTACTCTACCGACGTCTTAATCATGTCAAGAGAAAGAATATGTACCCACTCACACACACTAAGGCGTGTGTGTTTTTTGCTTTGTTTGGCAACTTCTGGTTTTGATCCCTCATTCTGTAGAGTAGTTATTGGCAGGTAAAATTGAGTAGTTCTAACTGAGAGAAAAGAGCATTATGCACACCAAGGAGATTAGGGTAGCTTTTAGTAATTCTTCAATTTGAGCTTGTACAGTGTGGTACATAATGCTGACTGGCCGTCAGCCGTCAGCGCAGCTCTCTGGGATTGGGTTAATACTCTCTTTTGATTGACTGTTAGTTTGCTACCCCAGACAACGGGGCAGTAGCCAATCACACCTAGATATATGGCCTTATACATGAGGATAGTGTCGTGGTAACACACACCCCAAGTGGCCTTAGTAATGGCACGCAGTGAGGCAAACCTTGCAATGGTAGTGCCTTTAAGGGACTGGAGGTGTTGGCTGAAGCCCGACCTCTCACCTATATTCACTCGTTAATACTTGGCGTGCTTTTCAAGGAGGAGCCTGTGGCCACCAGAGGTAATTGAGGGTAGGCTTTTTACTTTTCCTCGAGTTTTTTCCTCAGCCACTGGCGTCTTGACATGCTTGCACCATTGGGTGACAGTGTGGACCACATGGTGAGTTTTGCCTCAATTTGGTAGACCAATTCTGCAAAGATCAACACAGTGAAGTCATCCACATAGGCGTATGGCTCGCAGTCAGTCTCCATGAGCCTCTCGAGAAAACCTTTGGAGAAGGCATTGCAGTGTGCTGGTCCAAGGACCCAGCCCTGTGGGCACCCCTTCTCAATCTTTCTCTGGACAGAGACACTGGGCCTTCAACATCCCTTCCCTCCTCAACCAATTAAATAAAGTGCTTATTGATTAGTTTGCAGAAGGTTTAAGTACTGCTGAGTGTTCATGAGGCAGAGTATCTAGGGCCATGCATACATTAGGGGAAATGTATGATGAGAGATACAGAAATCTTCGATAGTTCTGTAGTCTATATAATACTGAGCTTTTACGTAATGGTTCTGAATTGCAGGAAGAAGTTGAACGTGATAGATGGGCAGAACAGCATCACTCTTCCCTGAGTCTCTGGAAGCTCCTTGGATAAAAGCCCTTTCAAGGTTTGTGTCAATGATATTTGTGGGGTGTCTACATCATCATCAATCCTCTATCAGCGCATTGCTCAATAATGGTAAGGATAGCACAATAACCTACCACTTTTTCCAACTGTGAAATGGTGTTTTTCCAAGTTTAAATAAGCTGAGTGAATTAGACATGAAAACCAGTTAATTTATCTAGAGCTACGGAAAGTTGTGATGCGTCACACCTTATATGTTTTAATGAACTATGGCAGTTTTGGTTTATTATTCATTCTGAATAATAACCCTATGTTTTCGGTCACGAAAAATTTTTTACAACCCAAATTTTGATTGATCACTCCCTCCTTCTCGCTCTGTCTCCATCCCACCCGCCCTCACCCCCCTCTCATCACTCTCTCTCTCACTTCCTCCTTTTCACTCCTCTTCCTGTCTCTCTCTCTCTCTCTCTCTCTCTCTCTCTCTCTCTCTCTGGCCCTCTCACTTCCTCCTTTTCACTCCTCTTCCCCCCATATCTCTCTTACTCTCACTCGCTCCCTCCTCACACTCCCTCCCTTGTACCCTCTTACTCGCTCACACCTTCTCACTCCTCTTCCCTCCCTCCCTCTCACTCCGTTTCTCCCTCCTCATCTAGTGATAGTATTTGTAGTTTTCTTAAGTATTAAGTTTTTGTATGTATAGTGTGTAAAGGCTAAGAAGAGGAGGAATATTGAGTACTCACCCTTCTTAGCATCTAAGATTACGTGTCTGTGTTTCAGTGTACTGTATGAAAGGATGGATGTATGAATGACGGCGAGTGAGTGGGTGGCCCCGGCCAGTTTGGGGAGGCGGTGATAGGATTAGGCTGGGACTCAGTGATTTTATTTTTTATGTTGTTTCCAAATTGTTTTCTTTTTTATTGATTTATATGTTACTATGAGTTGCTTTGCCTTTCTGTTAATTTTTGGGGGGTCGTCTCAGGACTTCCACTGTCCAACTCTCTGCATGTCGAGTTCAGAGGAGGTCCGTAGGAGGGTGGGCTCGTGGCTGGCTGGGGTTTTTCACCCACCTGGTATGAATGGTGTGTGACTGTAAGTGTTAGTTATTTATTTGGAGTGAAAGTAATTTATTTTGCACGAATGTAATTTATCTGGTATGAATGTGTTAATGAATCAGCGATTATTTCGCATATTGTTAGCGAGTCTGCGAGCACATTACATATGTTTATAAGAAAACTATTTATATGAGCAAGAAGCTGAGGAAATGGAGTTACGTTTGTTTTCCAGGGAGAATGGAAGAGAGTGCCCAACGGCCCTAATTCTCCCTGGTTGTTAAATAAATCATTCATTCATTTTCTCTCTCTCTCTCTCTCTCTCTCTCTCTCCAAATTGTTAACTAAAGTAAAGTGAACACTACCGAGGAATATATAATATTGATTGATTGTGACGTTGTTCGGTATATATCAAATGAATGTAATGGCAAATTTCTCGATCCCCAGTGTATAATGTGTTGATGTCAGATGATTTGTTCGTTGTGTTTGTGTATGTTAGTTAAGGTAGTTAGTGCGCTGCTGAGAGGAGGAGGAATATCCAAGTACTCGCTCCTCTCGAATAGCAGCAGTTGTGTGTTTATGTGTTGGTATAAGTGTATTTATTTTGGCATGAATGAGGTTGGTTGTTCTGTATATTCGTTTTAGTTTGTGTGCTGCTGAGAGGGGGAGGAATATAAAAGTACTCACCCCTCTCAAATAGGTAAGTGTTTGTGTGTCAGTAGGCGTGAATGTGTTGGTATGAGTG